>CM026564.1:32553744-42553744 GCA_015143295.1 Tetracentron sinense
CTAATTAAGGTTGGAGGATTAGGCTGGGTCTGACTTCTTAGATTCTATAAATCAATGTTATCATAACCGGACCGGTCATCGGACCGGCTGAGTGGCCGGTTCCTGGTTTGACCAACCGGTCCGGTTCGACTGTGTCCTTTTTTATTAAAAAAAAAAAAAATTATTTATTTTTACCCATTTATGACCGGTTCTCATCAATGGTTCTACCGGTTTTAACGAAAATGATTTTTTTTAAAAGGATCCAGTTTTGGGGGTTTGGGAACCGGTGAGGGGACCGGTTTCCAATTTTTCCAATTTGATCGGTTGGTCCGGTCCGATTATGACAACAGTGCTATAAATAACTAAAGTTAAAAGAGGAGGGTTATGCTCAGATTTTTCATAGCCACACCGGACCGGACTGACTGGTTGAACTGGGAAAGCTGGGAACCCGATTAAGTGTATGGTTTCTAAAACTACCAAAACCAGTCCATTTTCAAAAGAGAAGTGCTAGTGAGACTTCAAAGGGTTGAGACCACACGGAGACCGTGCTTCTGAGCACGGAACTCAAACTTCTATTGAATCCATTTTTATTTTCTTGAGTCCCATGCATCACATGCGAGGTCTCGGCCCTTTGCAGTCTCATTAGCATTTCTCTTTTCAAAACTGGTCTTAAAACATAGAACCCAACCGTTGACATAATAGATGAACATTCAATCAGTGGGGCAGTGTTCAGTCAAAACGTACTATTATTCGACAAAATTGGCTGAATCAGCTGCTTAGCAGAAAGTCCACTGATCTGATCAGATCTGATGGACTAGGTGATTACTTACCTGCATACTGCCGGCAATGCTTCGGGGCCAAGAAAATCAGGAGACAACATAGCAATGGTTAACGTGTCTTTCCAATTAGCAGTTTTTGTTATGTAAAGATCGAAATTGCTGATGAATCTCACTCTTCTCGTGCGATCACGCGTATATAACTCTTTCTTCACCTCATCATCTTGCTCGTTGAACCTCACTACCCCTTTAATCATCTCCTCCATTACAGTTACAGGAACCCCATGATTCACCACTTGAAAGAAACCCCACCTCTCCGATGCCCTTCCGATTTCATCCACAATCTCCTTACGCCGGTCATCTCTATCGATGCCGGCAAGGTCTATGACCGGAACCTCGAAGTGGGTCTGAATATGGGAATTTAGTTTTTCCAGGGCGAGCTCATCTGGAGGTCGGATGAATATGCGAGGGAGCTTTACTACCCCGGCATCTACTAGTCCTTTGACACCTGCTTTGGTCTCATCGAAGGCCTTCAGATCTTCAAAACGGTCGTAGTTTGGCTTTGTTACGGCTGGGAATTCTCCGGCGCCGGTCATCTCCATTCTTTCAGATGAAGGTGCATGTTGACGGTTAGTCTAAAAATAAACATTCACAAATCAGAGCACAATTAGCTACAATAAACAAATAAATAAAATAAAATAAATAGCTTTACAATGAATCACTCGAACTGAGAGGCGCTCGAAGAGTCTTTCTTGAAGATAGTCGAAGCCTCCCATTGTGCAAGGGATAAGGCAGCTCTATCTCCGGGATTCAACTCAGCTCGGATTCATCCGGTCTTTCCCTACAAGTTTGCACTACTTGGCGGAAAACGACGGTACCCAACCTCCTTTAGAATACCCAAATAAATTAATTTAATTAAATTTCTTTATATACTTCAAATTTAACCACATATATAAAATTAATCAATTTAATTTTATTGTATCTAAATTGATTTCAATTAAATTAATTTAATTTAATTTCAAGAAATTGTCCTACAAAATATTATTTTGCCGATTATTCAAAACACTTTTAAATTTAATTATTTAAATTAAATTATTCGAAGTGTTGCAAATCGTCCAAAAATTCGACAGAGTCTCCCCATTAGCTTATGCAGTTTTGGGTTGATGGATTAGTCAAATTAAGGACCGATCCAAAAAAATTCGACGATCCGATCGGATTATCTCAAATTACTAGTCAGTTAGGACGGATCCAAAAGAGTCTGTCCAATTAGTCTAGTAGAGAGACGATCCATTTGGATTATCAAAATTGATCCCGAGGTTTGTCTAAAAAGACAATCCGTTTGGATCAATTCATGGGTCCGAACTAAATAGTCCTGTCCCAATAAAATCAGTCACATGACATGACTTGTCGAGAGCGATTTGGATGAGTGGGAAACTTCGAATGTCTTGAACCATTTGCCCGTACCTCAAATAAACACCTTAAAAATTTTGCAGAGTTTCGGTCCTTTCAAAAGAAATATGGTATGTATCCTCCTTTTACCCTCTATTTTATATATATATATATATATATATGTTTGAGAGAAGGTACTCAATCAATAGCACGTTTCTCAAGATAAACAAAAAGCCATGCGTTATGGCATAAATGCATACACATAGTGCAAACGTCATGCTATGGAAACGTTAGATAAGCCAACACATCTAAAACCGATGGACAATAAAGAGTCACAAGTTACTAACTCATGGATATTCATGATTGATAGGTCCATCTCTTTCAATCATAGCCATAGATTTCAGATATCAAATTAATCAAATGATTCATATATATTGAATGTATCCAAAAGCAAATATACTATAACACTCACTAGTATGTCTGACGTGGACACGTTCAAACATAATATTAAAGTATTATAAATTTATTATTTTAAAAACAAATCAAATCTAACAAACCCCCCACTTGATTTTTATTTTAAAATATATATATATATATATATATATGGGCATTCAAGAATATCATGTGCATACATGAAGGTGTCTTTCAACTTGAACCTCCAATTAGTGCAAACCAATCAAAGATAGTCAAGGAATCACAATGGATAAAACCTTGAACTATGAACCCAAATTGACTAACCGGATCTGTTGCACACACAATCATTTCAGAGGTTATTTGTACCAAATAGCTCAGCATTTTTACGTCCATGCTTAAATCCCAATTTACTGAGAGCTCTAGAGATAAGCCTCAACTCATAAGAAGTGACGAACTTCTTACTCTTAGAAATGTGAGTCTATCAAGAGTGCTCCTGTCACACTCCCACCATTTAAGGCGTATAGCACTCATTAAGAGAATTCTTATTAATTCTCAACCTATAACCACAGGATCATCTGTAGGTTGGCAGCCTATAGGATATGCACTATCTATCACATACAAGAAATGGACACGTCTCAAAAAAAATTGATAGAAAGAAATAATTTCTTTAGTGACAGTGCTTAATAGTTATTACATATAGGCTTGTTTGTCCCATTGAACCTGAGAGACTCATCAGGTTGGGTTTCCACCTCAAATAACTATTTTACAGGCTTTAGTCTCATTCCCTTTGAAGTTTTTATCATAAGGTCTGTGCCAAGGCCCTTGGATAAAGGATCTGCCAAATTTTCTTTGGACTTAACATACTGAACAGCTATCTTGCCATCAGTTATAAGACCCCTCACATGATTGTGCTTCAGACGAACTTGTCTAGATTTCCCGTTGTAGTTCTCGCTGTATGCCTTGAGCATTGCAGCCTGATTGTCACAATAAATTGTGATAGCTGGTACAGGTGTACCCCATATTGGTATATCTACCAATACACTCTTGAGCCATTCTGCTTCTTCTCCTGCAGATGACAGGGCGATGAACTCAGATTCCATAGTTGAATGAGTAATGCACGTCTGTTTCTTGGATTTCCAAGAAATGGCTCCTCCTGCCAAAGTAAAGATCCAGGCCGTTACAGATGTGGACTCATCAGGACATGAGTTCCAAGTTGCATCACTGTAACCCTCAAGTACAGCTGGAATTCTCTCAAAATGTATCCCATAAGTTAACGTACCCTTGAGGTATTTGAGAACTCTGATAAGTGCTCTCCAATGAACCTTCCCTGGATTACTAGTGTATCTGCACAACATGCCCACTGCTTGGGCAATGTCCGGTCTTGTGCAGTGCATGGCATACATGAGACTGCCAATAATTTGAGAGTATTCAAGTTGAGATACACTTCTGCCTTCATTCTTGTTTAACTTAATACTGGAATCAACTGGAGTTGGGGCAGGGGAGCAATCATACTGATTAAATCTTCTGAGGAATTTCTCTATGTAATTGGATTGAGATAGAGCAATTCCTTGGTTATTTCTGATGATCTTAATTCCCAGAATTACATCAGCTTCGCCTAAATCCTTCATGTCAAAATTTGACGGTAAAAACTTTTTAGTGTTCATAACACTTTTCAAATCTGTTCCAAAAATCAGCATATCGTCGACATAAAGACAAATGATAACTCCAGAATTTTCTCTGAATTTGCTGTATACACAAATATCACCACTATTTATTTGATAGCCATCAGAGAGGAGAATCCTCCTAAATTTGTCATGCCACTGCTTGGGTGCTTGTTTAAGACCATAAAGCGACTTTAACAGTTTACACACTTTCTTATGATTCCTTGGCAAGACAAAACCTTCTGACTGATCTATATATATCTCTTCTTCAAGATCACCATTGAGAAAGGCGGTCTTGACATCCATCTGGTGGATGATCAAGTCATTGATCGCAGCTAGAGCTATCAACAATCGAATAGTAGTCATCCTTGCAACTGGGGCATAGGTGTCAAAATAATCAAAACTCATTCTTTGTTTGAATCCCTTAGCAACCAGCCTTGCCTTAAACTTATCAACTGTACCATCAAGTTTTAACTTTTTCTTGAAGATCCACTTACATCCAATAGTCTTGCTTCCAGGAGGAAGATCCACTAAAGTCCAAGTGTTGTTGGACAATATAGAAAACATTTCATCATCTATTGCTTCCTTCCAAAATGTAGCATCATTTGATGACATAGCTTCAGCATAACTGACAGGTTCTTTCTCCACAATGTAAGTGATGAAATCAGGACCAAAATCTTTAGAAACTTTACTTCTAGAACTTCTACGAGGATCTAGCATAATAGAAGTTTCTGGCTCTTTTCTCTTAGTACTGGACTCCGGATGCACCCCCACTATTTCCAAATTTTTCTTAAATGGAAAAGTATTTTCAAAGAAGTCTGCATTAACGGATTCGACTATAGTATAGGGGGCAGGAGTTTCTAAGTTTAAAAACCGATATGCTTTGCTTGTCAAAGAGTAACCAATTAGGACACTGTCGGTGCCTCTGGGACCTACCTTAGGCTGGTTAAGGTTAGGTAACCTGACTTGAGCAAGACATCCCCAAACCCTGAGATACTTTAGATTTGGCATTCTACCTTTTCATAACTCATAAGGAACCAATTTTGACTTTCTTTGAGGTACTCGGTTCAAAATGTGACATGCTGTCAATAAGGCTTCACCCCACAGGTTTGTTGGTGCTCCTGAGCTTGTTAACATTGTGTTTACCATTTCTGTCAAAGTCCGATTTTTGCGTTCAGCAATACCATTCTGTTGTGGTGTGTAGGGAGCAGACATTTCATGTTGAATCCCGTTGATTTCACAAAATTTTGTAAATTCAGCGTCAATATACTCTCCACCTCTATCGGACCTTAGAATCTTAATCTACTTTTCGAGTTGGTTTTCGACTTCTGCCTTGAACATTTTGAACTTCTCAAAAGCTTCATCTTTCGTCCGTATAAGATATACATATGTGAATCTGGATGCATCATCAATAAAGGTGATGAAGTACCGCTTTCCTCCTCGGGCAAAGTATTGGTCATTTCACAAATATCGGTGTGAATTAAATCTAGAGTTGTGGTGGACCTCTCGACTCCAGGAAATGAGGCTCTAGTTATCTTGCACTTACTACAAGCAATACACTTTTCATGCTTATCACTGATATGACCTTCGATTAGTCTTTGGTTTGCCATAGCTTTTATTTTCTTGAAATTTATATGGCCTAGTCTACCATGCCATAAATCAATAGACTCAGGGATATAAGCAGAAACAGAAATCATTTCATTAACGATGTTGAGTTTGAACATCCCAGATACAACATAGCCTTTTCCAACAAAAACACCATTCTTAGTAATCACACACTTGTCAGACTCAAATATCATCTTAAATCCATGACGACTCAGTAGAGAGTCCGATACCAGATTCTTTCGAATGTCAGGAACATGAAGAACCTCATTGAGAATAATCGTTTTACCAGAAGTGAACATGAGCTCCACTGTCCCCTTTCCAACAACTTTAGAGGATGAGTGGTTTCCCATGAACATGTTCATCCCCTCCCCCACTAGTTCATAGGAGGTGAACATGTTTCTATCTCCACAGATGTGACGGGTTGCACCAGTGTCGACCCACCATTCAGCATTTTCGCCAATCATATAGGCCTCGGTCACGACGGCGGCCATTGGTACATTCCGATCGTTGTTCTTCTCATATCTTTTATTCTGATAATTCGGCTTCTTGTTAAACCTTTTCTTCTCTTTACATTCTCTAGAAATGTGGCCAGGCTTGCCACAACTGTAGCATTCAACTTGTTTTCTTGGAACAAAGTTACGGTGTTGTTGCTTCCTGATTGGCCTTTCTGCTTTCTTGTAATCCTTCTTGAATTCTTTCTTTCTTGGAGGTAATGGATTGATGGGCTTGCCCTCAACGACATTGGCATTGGCCACTGGTTCATTTTTCTTGTCTCTCTTAAGAGATTCTTCTTCTACCCTGATGAGATGGAGTAAAGTTTCGAGCAACAAGTCTTCTTTTTTCTTCATTAATTTAGAGCGGTATGACTTCCATGAATGAGGTAGCTTTGCTATGATAGCATTGACATGAAAGTTCTCATCTAGTTTCATGCCGGAACTTACAATTCCATCAACAATCTTTTGGAGTTCTTGAATTTGTTCAATAATCGATTTGTTATCGAGCATCTTGAATTCCAGGTAATTAGCAACTTGAAATTTCTTCGTTCCAGATTCTTCAGCTATGTAAACAGCTCGCAACATCTCCCATAACTCTCTAGCACTTTTGGCTTTCTTTGAGAATTGATCATACAGTGCATGGGAAAGAGAGTTGAATAAATTGTTACGACAAGTATATTCGTCGTCAATCCACTTGTGAGTCTTTTCAGTAGCGGACTTGGTAGCTTCTGCTGTAACACCAGTTCCAGTCGGAATTTCAGGATATTTTTCAGTCAGCACATGCAGGACACTCAGTTGCTTGAGAAAATATTCCATCTGTTGAACCCAACGGTGGTAGTGCTTTCCATCAAACTTTGGTGCGGCATCCACAGGTACAATTCCCATCTTTGTTATGGTAGCCATAGGAGAGTGACAGTATCTTCAAATTGTTGACGGTTAGTCTAAAAATAAACATTCACAAATCAGAGCACAATTAGCTACAATAAACAAATAAATAAAATAAAATAAATAGCTTTACAATGAATCACTCGAACTGAGAGGCGCTCGAAGAGTCTTTCTTGAAGATAGTCGAAGCCTCCCATTGTGCAAGGGATAAGGCAGCTCTATCTCCGGGATTCAACTCAGCTTGGATTCATCTGGTCTTTCCCTACAAGTTTGCACTACTTGGCGGAAGACGACGGTACCCAACCTCCTTTAGAATACCCAAATAAATTAATTAAATTAAATTTCTTTATATACTTCAAATTTAACCACATATATAAAATTAATCAATTTAATTTTATTGTATCTAAATTAATTTAATTTAATTTCAAGAAATTGTCCCACAAAATATTATTTTGCCGATTATTCAAAACACTTTTAAATTTAATTATTTAAATTAAATTATTCGAAGTGTTGCAAATCGTCCAAAAATTCGACAGAGTCTCCCCATTAGCTTATGCAGTTTTGGGTTGATGGATTAGTCAAATTAAGGACCGATCCAAAAAAATTCGACGATCCGATCGGATTATCTCAAATTACTAGTCAGTTAGGACGGACCCAAAAGAGTCTGTCCAATTAGTCTAGTAGAGAGACGATCCATTTGGATTATCAAAATTGATCCCGACGTTTGTCTAAAAAGACAATCCGTTTGGATCAATTCATGGGTCCGAACTAAATAGGTGCAGTATTTGTTCACTACAGACACTTTGAGCCATCTACTCTTGTCTAAATACAGAAACAAAGCATCTTTTGATGCTTTAACGTTTCTATCATATAATGATTAGAAAGAGGAGCTGGATTTGGCAAATAGTTTTTTAATTTAAAAAAAAAAAATATATATTTAAAAAAAAACCAACGGGTGGGTGAACCTTACCCACGGTTAAGGGGTGTCAAAGGAGACAGGTGGTGAGCTCTAGAGGTGATAACCGGATTTTCCAAATCCGGTTATCACCGTAGATGATTTGGCTCCTTTTACGTTACCTTCTTTTAAAAAGAAAAATAATGGGGTGTAGCATCTCTAATAGAGGTGTCTCGATCGCGATCCATTCCAAGGTGACGAATAGCAATAGCTCTAACCACTAACCCTTTGGTAATAAAAAATAAAAACAAGGCATGTGATACTTATTCCTACTCTCAGCCAAAAAAATAAAAAAAAAGCAATACCTATCCTTTCTTTAATTTATGATATTAAGTATGAATAGAAACTTTATTGATCAGACAATCGGAGCATCCTATTTTTGTTAACTAAAATTTTTCAATAATTTCATTAATACAAAGGCATTTTTTGAATTGATCCTGTCATCTGTTCAACCGGATGCATAGTTAGTCTCTTAATCTATTGTTTCTTGTAATCCGTTAGAAATTTCTATTATACAATGAGAAAGTTGGTGAAAGAGTAGGTGCTTTAACTTATTGTAGAAACTTGTTAAAGTAGGACATGTGTTGCCGTGAGAATATAGAATGCCTAACAGTAAGGTTAGCACGCCTTAATTTTTTTTTTTTTTGCATCAGGTGGCAATGCCAGTTGTTGCACTCATTGAGAGTTTGGAAAAAACCTGAAATTCATTGGCTCAGAAGTACCCGTTTGGCATCAATTTTGGATAAAAAGAATGAGTTCTACTTATATTAATGCGTAAACAGAAAGAAGAAATCTACTTAGATTGATGTGAGATGGGTCTCTAATTAGAATGGGTTCTGAAATTGTTATTTTTTTATAAGCTATAAACACCCCACTTCTTGCGCCAGTGGTGGGGTGTGGCCCCTCTGTTGAGGGAAGTTTGGGGATTCAATCCCTCCCGGGTGATGAGTGCGCAAGAGCCTCAATCCCTAAACTAACCACGTAGGTAAATGATATTGGAAAAAAAAAAAAAAAACTATAAATGGGTCGAGGGTTTGGGTTGAACCCGACCCAACCCAACTTTACCTTGATATTAACAAGACATTATGGTAATCTATGTTCTGGTGGACATAAAGGGTGAATGCTATCATATGATTAGCAAAACCAAAGGCTTGGATCCATTTTTTCTGCATGCCCTTAATTATGCCAGCCCATGCTATTGTAGTCGGTGCCAGGATGTAGGGCTGTCAATGGATTGGATCATGATCGGATCCGATTAGCCGGACTTTGGACCTTATATGTGATCCATCGGATCAAATTCGGATCAGAACGGTGGAATCCGATTATAATCGGATCGGATCCGAATATAGGATGATCCGATCTGATTATATTAACTTTTAAAAAATCATTTTAAATATATTAAATAGATTTTGTATGTATAAAGTATTAATTAAAAAAATTAACATTAGTTAAGATAATATTAGATTTTTATATTATTAAAATAGAGTTTTTTTAAAAAATTAACCTTAATCAGATCGGATTGGATCAGATCAGATTTGGATCTTAAAAATATAATTGGATTGGGATTCAGATCGATTAATTAATGATCTGGATCTTAGATTGGATTTGGATCTATCAGATTCTTAATCGAATCAGATTTGGATCTAGGTAGATCTGATCCAAATCCGACCCGTTGAGAGCCCTACTTGGATGGATTTGAATGGATCGCAAAAAACAAAAATGGTAAAGTATCAGCCTAGTGTACGTAGCTGGCAAAGGACATGGCCAGTCAGGCCTAGGTCTTATCGTTCAGGCCCTAATCTTTAGAGGCCTAAACTGTTAGACCCAAGCCTTCTCATATTGGATGCCACTTTAAAATCAATCCTCCTCTTTTATTTGGTCTTAGGATAGGTGATCCAATGTAATTAAAGAATAGTACCAAATTGTTATTTTTTTACTCAACACAGAGTAATATATTTTTTTTCTCAAATTGATAATAATATGTTAGAAATTATCCTGTGTTAACCTCCGAGGGTGTACCCCAGTGGTCACTTGGACGAATCGTAAACCCAGAGGTCTCGTGTTCGAGTCCTGGCTCCCCACACTAACGGCTGCATGGGGTGATTGTATTCCCTATGTAAGCTCGTGGGACTAGTCTGAGCTTTAAAGGCTTAGGATATATACGGTTATCAAAAAAAAAAATTATCTAGTATTTACAATTCATTTATAATGAAATTATGTATGGTATACTCTATATTTTTTTTGTGTGCTATATGAATTTTTTTTCCTTATATCTAATTTGACACAATACTAACGTAAGTCATATAAATATCTTATACAAGCCGTGGTAGCCCCTACTCTTAAGCATTCTCTACTCCCAACCAAAACCAACACCTATCATTGCTTTCAACCAAAACCAACGTTCTTCTTTTAAAATGTGTTATTTTTGGCTAAGGGTAGGGCTAGCACGCCTCATCTTATATTTATAGTATAGATCTTATAAGTGTGTTAATTAACATCTGATGTATTCTTAATTTTGACATAGTGACAATGATAACACAAGGGCATTTTGACATAATACTGACCTAACTCAATATTAACACGTATCTAGTCTTTATATATATAGAATTGATATAAGCATGGTACTAGTATATCTAATTTTAACACAATATTAACATAGATGCATTTTGACACAATACTACGGTAAGGCATAGCATTAAGGTATTACTATGCAAAGTATATGTAACTTTATATATATAGTAAAAATCCTTTAGATAATAATTGTTGGAAATTTGGTTGCTCAGGCGTACCAACACCACGTGACGCAATAAAAGACATAAATCTTGAGACCTCGGGTGTTGAGTTAGACAGAGTGATTGAGAGTGGTATTAACTTCGATCGTCTAATCAGTCACCGCTAATAAATCGATCAAGAGATTTGGGAAGGGGATGGTTCGTCATTCTTAAATGAGTTCTTTATGCATTCGATAAAGAAAGGACTTTCAAAATTAAGGAAAATTCTATATGATAGTGTACCGAATGTAAATGGATAGAAATAAAAGATTGAAAATGAGTAAACGTATCTCCCAGAGGAGGTGATGCTGAAAAATAAAGGTCTCACTTGGAGGAGGTAGCTAAGCTAGGGTCTTTTCGAAGGATGTAACTAAATTGATTGGAAGCAATGTGCATGCTGATTTGGATTTGGCTGAGGGCCTCGCCTACTTCGTACTTGGCCATTTTGTAGACTTTCATTGGCAATTAAAACAAGGGATTGTTTTCACCCATTCATCCAATATTTTATATCGATACCATCTGATCCTTCCATGTGTTTTTGAAAATAATTGCCCTTTGATTAGGGCTCCATTTGCCCTTATCTCCTTTTGTTATGTATGAGCTCTAGTAGCGGTTAAAATAATTGTTTCTTCTCACTGACCAACCTTTTGTGATGCAAGGTTCTGCCATTTGTCTTTATCTCCTTTTGCCACATGTCCCATGTTTGGCAATTATATAACTAAGATCTCATTCTTTAATAACTGTCACATATACCATGTTTTTGAATCTTGGTCATTGCCATGTTCTTTGAATTTGGTTCTCTATTTATAAGTTCCCTTCAGTCCTCGATCGAAATTCATGACTGAAGTTGGAGTATATTTCCTTAATCTTTTCGCTCCTTTATGGTCATTTTCTTGTTCTCTCTTGTCCAAATTCAAGCCCAGAATCACTATGAACTCTTTGATAGTAGTGATATATATTTGGCCACCCCCAGTCTGTTGCTCGATAGATATTAGCCACATGTCACAATCTTATTCATTCATTTGAGTCGTAGGATTCTAGCCTTAACAATACTATACATGTATATAATGGGGTAATAGAGCATGTGGAGGGCCGGGAAAGGCCCATAGCCCAGCCTTTCCGTTAGAGAGCTTTTGAAAATTCGATTTTAGACGGCCTGCAAGGCTTAGGAAAGGAGAAAAACCCTCAATTAATTTGAATGCTTAGGAGGGCAAAAATGCCACCTTTACGGCCAGTTTAGCCCAATTTGGTCTCCAAGAAGCTTAGATCATGCTCATATTGGCCCAGGCATGGCTCAAACAACTCCATGGGGGCCTAGTTATGAGTTTCTTTCGGTTATCGATACAATTGTTACATGCATGAGTTTCTTTCATTTTTTTAGGTATGGAGATTAGGACACAGTTTTTAGAGGCGTGCTAGCCTTATTCTCATGCATATATGTACAAGTGTTGATTTTGGCTGAAAACAAGGACATATACGTGTTGTTTTTTTGGCTAAAAGTAGGGAATGCTTGAGATTTAATTTTTAGTTTTGGAAACTTAAAAAGATGATGATTATGATTCAGAAGATTATTACTTTGAGACTTCATCTAGAGAATGGTTAGGAAAGAGTTTTTTTCGTCATGAACTCTAGAGAGAAGATTAGAGTGTTCCCTTTTCCATTTCTCTGTCAGAGAGAGAACATTCTTTGAGGACTTGCCACTTGAGTTCCGTGTTCGTTCGGTATTCTTTACAGCTCTTTCCTCTCTCCATCTAACTATGATTATTTTATCTTCATTTCCTATTCTCCTTTTTAATTTATATGTTGCAAAAAATTCAAAGTGAACGGTTTGAATGTCAAATTTAGCCTACTTTGGAGTTGCAGACTTCCCAGATCTTCATCGATTTACATATGAAGGTGCACCATCAACATCTATCACAGCAACTCAAATTTGTATACAAACACATGTATCAATCTTTTATCAGTCACAGAACAGAAGTCTGGTACTTATACTTTTATAGGGTTATCAATATGATCGTTACTTACACGTACACATTTGTTTCGTCGAGGGATTTCATAATGAGAAAAATCAAGAACCATGTTTTTATACTATTGGGTCAATAATTGAATATTGATGATATCCCTTTTTTTTTTTTTGATATTCTACATGCTAAAATGTGTGACCGACTTCTTAATTTTAACTTTTGGGTGCTAGCCTAGATTAAAAGCACCATTTCTAACTCATTCTTGATAGATTTTGGAGTTTTCATCTTCAGCATACTTGTTTTCATATGCAGACACAAAAATTGAAATGCATTCAAGTAATATGGGGAGGTCCTCAATAATACTTCTACAATGTGTATTCTCCAGCTACAGAAATCCCTTATAAGCATTTTAATTGCCTAACTTCCCAACTTAAAATAGGCCAGGGCAGAGTTTCCATCAAGTCCTTTAGCATTGAAATAGTCCACAAACTCTTTCATTAGGATTTCTCTGTATATAGGGGGATTATCTTTTGATAACAACTTCTTAATTGGGCCATAAAGCTTCTTGGATATGTTGAAACTTGAACTGAAAAAGCATGCCACAGATACTCTCGGTCCAATACGGTTGGCGAGCACTCTATGTTCAACGCTTTTAAGCTTGTCGTTTGAGATAAGCTGCATTGAAGACAAAATAAGCATCACATTACCTGGTTTCCTGATCATGAAGACAAAATAAGCATCACATTACATGGTTTCAAGATCATTAGTACTACTGTTTTATATTCGCCAGAAAGTATCATCCCTGTTAATCTATTGACAGTAGGCGATTGTCTTGCCCATAAGTCGATTGTCTAGACATTTTTGTCACTAAAACATAAAATCTTGAAATGATATTATAGTATTAGATTAGTACAATACTCCATGACGATTCACAGCTTTTATCCCCATATTATAATTTAGATGAGACGATTAAGATACTTCGATCTGTACATTTGTTTTTTTCAAGGCTAGGCCCTATTTAAGAGTTGGCACATCAGTTCCTAGATGAGCACTTGAATGATATAGGATAGGGTAGGGGCAGAGCAAGGATTTTCTTGTAGGAGCAACCGATGGTCGATTGATAATGTCAGTAATTGTCTTGATGGATTTGGGGAGAATGATTGTGTATGAAATATTCTGGGTCTAGGGGATTTGGGGGCATGGCCCTTGAGAACAGTTTTTGAGAACCAGGTTCGTGCATTTTACATTTTGTACATATCTTACGGGTATTATTTTCATGATTCATATTTAGAGTATTGTTATGACTTGTATTAGTGTTGATGTAAAATTCCAAAGGAAAGGGAAAAATAAGATCTTTTTGTGGAAAAAGATGAGGATTCTTCTTATTGTTATTGAGATTTATTCTCTAGTTTGGGTTCATACTATAAAATAATTTTATTTACAAAGTTAAAGGGCAGCTGCCCCCTTGTCCCATGGGCCATGACTATGCTCTTTAAATAATGAAGTATAATTCTTTATTTCAAAAGTTCGGGGGGGGCAACTGGGCAGTTCTCCTCCTTGCCCCAAATATGGGGTGAAGGCACCATGAACCTAGAAAGTGTACCATGACGACAGGATGATGCATATTTCGACATATCAAAATAGGAAATATTACCTATTGAAACATACCTGGAGAAGATCCCCAATGTTTACCACTAAAGCTCCTGGAATGGGGTGGACATTAATCCATTGATCTTGATGAATAACTTGGAGGCCGCCAATTTGGTCTTGGAGAAGAACAGTAAGGAACGCAGGGTCTGAATGCTTGCTAGTACCCAAAGCCAGTTCTGGCTCGGGGCATGCCGGATAGTAGTGACAGGTAAGTGTACACCCTTTAGCACAATCCATTTCTTTTAAGTGGTCTGGTTCAAGTCCAATAGCCTCTGATAATAACTCAAAGAGAGTATATCCCAACTGCATAACTTGCTTTGTATACTCCATTGTTGCTTCTCTACATATCATGCACAACAATGTCAAAAAAGAGCAACAACAAAAGAAAATTCATAGAAATTGTTGTTGGTTGCCACCATGAATATATGAGGTTAGTTCTGACCAGGCCAGACATAACCCTACATTCAAACATCTTAATGGTTTTGTGCAAATTGAGATAAGTTGCATCTTTCCACCCAGTTTAGGAAGAACTAGGGGTTGGAACTCTTCCATTTAAATGGAACTAGTCGACAGAAAATCAAAACACTGTTTTAATTCATTGTAGAACTTGGGCTGCGTTTGTGAGGAGGGAAAATAAGTGCACTGAATTATTTGTAGGGAAAAAATAAATTTGCGTTTGACATGCTGTAAAATAAGTTTTTTTTAATCACAAATGATTTTCTAGTTCTGCTTTATGTTAGTGAAAAAAATTTCACTAAAAAATGAAGAGAAGTTATTTTTAAGAAAGTTTTATTTCCCACAACATGTCCCTACAAACAAAGTTAGGAAAAATCTTCCTTTGGTCCTCATATCACCTCAATTCTTCCATAAGTGAAGTGTAATTCAGGATGGGGTGTGAAACCAGCCCTCCGAGGCTAGGCCTTTTTTCCCATAAGGCTCAAGGATTGGGGTCAGGTAAGATTTTCCAAAGCCCTATTTCTTGAGGGCGAGACTTGGTAGATACTAAATAATGTATAAAGTCCGCTAATCACAGCTCTAAATAAAATAATGTATAAAGACCTGGAAAGAGAACGGAGCCTTAGCGAAGGCCTTATTTCCAGCCATGGCCCAAGCTATTTCTAGCCAAATGCGCAGCCCGTTAATTACAACTCTAAATAAAATTTACTACTATTCTTATCAAAAGTAATTATATTTTTAATTTCCTTATTTTAAACTAACTAAAGTAATTTTGGGGCCAATATATATAAGGAAAATAATCACCTCCTCGGTCGGTGATGCGAGGAGGGGCGTCACGGCTCCCATTTTCTTGTCATGTGTCCCCCTTCTAACCCCATTTAATTGTGGTTAAGATTCATCCATCCTTGAGGTTCACCTATTTACCATTGGTTTTTAGAAAAATAAAATAAAATAAACTAACCCAAGTTAATGGAAGTTGAAGGTAAGGTTTTTAATTTCGAAATTTTCGATGATTTCGGCCAGCCAACCCGAACCGAAATCCCGAAAAATTGCGGGATTTCGACAATTTCGAAATCTGAAATATTAATATTTTATTAATTATATATATATATATTTAATATATTTATATTAAAAAATAATATTTTATTAAATTTATATATTTATATAAATATTATTATTTTATTTTTAAAATTAATATATAAATTTTTGAAATTTCACAAAATTTCAGTAAAATTTTTGAAATATTTCAAAATATTTTAGATTTTTAATTAAAAAAAAAAATAAAAGAACTATTTAAAAATAAAAAAATCACATTTCGGCCGAAATTCCAAAATCTTCTAAATTCGAAATTTCACCTGAAATCTGATTTTCGAAATAAACCCAGTTTTGATGTTGTTAGGGTTGTTCGGAATCGAAATTTCACCAAATTTCAATGAAATTTCACCAAATTTCAATGAAATTTCAAACCTTGGTTGAAGGGTCGGCTATGTGAGAGCAGGGGGAATAATAATATCCTCCTTGGCCGACGAGGAGACTATTGCTCTATATATAAATAATTAATGTTGGCGGGCTGGCCATCAGCTACTACTATTTTCGGCCGACGAGGAGACTATTGCTCTATATATATAAAAATAATAATAATTGCTGGCTGGCCGGCCGTGAGCTACTACTATTATTCAACAAAATCGGTAGAATCAGCGGCTTAGAAGAAAGTCCACTGATCAGATGGTTAGGAAGCATGATATCTGGACTAGACGATTACTTACCTGCATACTGCCGGCAATTCTTGGGAGCCTAGAAGATCAGGAGACAGCATAGCAATGGTCAACGTGTCTCTCCAATTAGCAGTTGTTGTTTTGTAAAGATCGAAATTGCTGATGAACTTCACTCTTCTCATGTGATCGCGCGAATATAACTCTTTCTTCATCTCATCATCTTGCTCGTTGAACTTGAGTGTCCCTTCAATCATATCCTCCAAAACAGTTGCAGGAACCCCATGATTCACCACTTGGAAGAAACCCCACCTCTCCGACGCCCTTCCGATTTCATCCACAATCTCCTTACGCCGGTCATCTCTGTCGATGCCGGCAAGGTCTATGACCGGAACCTCGAAGTGGGTCTGAATATGGGAATTTAATTTTTCCTGGGCGAGCTCATCAGGAGGTCGGATGAATATCCTAGGGAGCTTTGCTACACCAGCATCCACTAGGCCTTTGACACCTGCTTTGGTCTCATCAAAGGCCTTCAGTTCTTCAGTTCGGTCGTAGTTTGGCGTAGTTGTTACGGTGGGGAATTCTCTGGCTCCGGTAATATCCATCATTTCTTTCAAAGTAAGGGAAGAAGATGAAGGTGCAAGTGGTTGATCACTACAGACAATATGACCCCTTTACTCTTATCTCAATACAGAAACAAAACAAAGCTTCATGATCCTTTATTCTATATAATATATAATAAAAGATGTTTGTTAATAAAATTATAATTAAAAATGCCAGCTCCAGGCCCAATCTTCTGTGGACGAGACGTGTAGCTACTTTTCCTGTTATCTTTACGAAAATAAAAATATGATTTTGTGTTGATGGGCAGCAATGACGTGTAGCTACTCGTGTTAAGATGGTGATAGCCACCAGGGTGCGTTTGTAGGAGGCCGCCAAATAACCGATGGAATCTTGATAGCAAATGAATGTATTGATGCTAGGACCAAGTCTAAAATACCGGGACTCCTTTGCAAGGTGGATATAGAAAAAGCGTATGACCATGTCAGTTGAGATTTTCTTGATTATATGCTAGGGCGGATGGGTTTCGGGTCTAGGTGGAGACAGTAGATGCGGGTGTGTTTGTCATCCGTATCATTCTCCATTTTGCTAAACGGAAGCCCGGTGGGCTATTTTTCAAGCTCTAGGGGCCTAAGGCAGGGAGATCCCCTTTCTCCATTCCTGTTTGTGATAGTCTCGGAGGTTTTGAGCAGGATGCTATCTAGAGCGGAGGGGAGGGTGTTTGAGGGCTTTCCGATTGGTTCCAATGGGCTACGTATTTCCCACCTTCAGTTTGCTGATGATACATTAATTTTCTGTCGAGCACAGAGCGGAGATCTTCTTAATCTTTGATGCATCCTTCGGTGCTTCGAAGCGGTGTCCGGGCTACGAGTAAATTTGGGCAAGTCTGAGATAGTAAACATAGGGGTGGTAACCGATTTAGATAGACTAGCAGTTTGCCTGAGTTGTTCGGTGGGTTCTCTCCCATCTGTGTATTTAGGTACCCCGTTGGGGGCAAAGTACAAAGATACTGAGGTGTGGGGCCCTGTCTTAGATAGAGTTGCCAAACGTTTAGCTGGGTGGAAAGCTTCTTGCCTATCAAAGGGAGGGAAACTGACCCTAATCCGTAGCACCCTAAGTAGTTTGCCTACTTATTTTATGTCGACTCTGACAATCCCGCATTCAGTGGCTGACCAGTTAGAAAGGATCCAGCGGGAATTCCTGTGGAGAGGTCATGTGGACAAATTCAAGTATCATCTAGTGGCATGGAATAAATGTTGCAGAGCCAAAGAGAGCGGGGGCTTGAATCTTAAATCGTTAGTGCAAGTCAACAAGTCATTGTTAGGAAAATGGGTTTGGCGTTTCGGGGAGGAAAGAGAGAGTTTATGGCGTGCAGTGATCATTGCCAAATATGGGGCATCTTCATGCTGGACACCGCGAGAGGTGAAAGGTCCCCATGGTCAGGGCCTGTGGAAGGGAATCATGGTCAATGCCAACTTAGTGGTACCGTACTCACGGTTCAGAGTGGGACAAGGGTCTGAAGTTAGGTTTTGGTTAGACGCGTGGTGTGGGAACACTCGGTTACAGGACGACTTTGCTAATCTGTTCATGCTAGCGTCCAATAAGAAGGCATTGGTGTGGGAACACTCAGTTACATGTCCTAACTTTGTTGGGATCGACCTTAGTAAACCACTGCAAAGCTGCACCCTTTAAACTTTTCTGAAATAGTTGGACCAATAGCTTGTCATCATGTTCCAACTGGAACAACTCTCCGCGGTAAACTCTCAAATGCATCTCGGGACATCCCTTCCCGTTGTACTTTTCAAAATCAGGTATTTTAAAATCTCTGGGCAATTGAATCCCTGGGTGCATGCACATATCCCTGAAATCATTAGATTTGCGGGTTCCCTGAGCTGTCCTCACCAACTCTTCTAGCTTCTCAATTCTTTCCTTGTATGCATCGGGAATCTGGGCTGTGCTGGAGGATATGTGAGCGGACCCAGTATGAGGATCTCCACCGGCCCTGGCTTCCTTCTCAAACTGGTCTATGGTAGGTGGTGTGACGTGAGGAATGGGTTGTGGTTGGACAGGTGGAGGCGGTATGTTGAAAGTGAATTCCGATGGTGGATGAATATGTGGTTGAGGGATGTTGATGGTATGTAGTGGTTGTGGTTGAACAAGTGGTGGGATGACGATAGCAGGTGGTGGAGGGATAAGATTAGTTACATGTGGCGGATTGGTTTGTGATGGGCTTGGCACATTGACCGATCGGTGATTTGAGGAGGAGAGAGCATGTGTTATGGCCCGCATGAAATCATGCACAATGTTTTTCAGTTCTTCTATATTTTGGGCATTCTCAGCTATTTTTGCCTCAAGATTTGGAGCTTGTGCTTGTTGATGTCGGTGTGTCAGGGTCAGTCTCTTGGCCATCCCGAGGGTTCATGCTGCAACTGGTTTTGCTTTTCAAATACGTGCTTGACTCAGGGTCTGCTCCTGAAATGATTGAAATGTACGGAGTAAGAATCGGAATAGGTAAGAGTAGGGAAAGACTAGAAAGCATGTAGATGACCTAACAAGATCTAATTGACATAAGGACTATGCCCCTAGTCATGCAAGAGAGAGGATTTTTTTCTTTTTTTTATTTTTGATTTTTTTTGTTTTTTGGTTTTTGGTTTTTTTTTTTATTGGGTGTGACAAGGCATATGTGATCCGATAGGGCAAACGGATGGAGGTCCGACATGCTTTAACTCGGGCTGTTGGGAACCGTGGACCTATCAGGTCAAAGGTAGAGGTAGGTCTGGTGAAGACCTATTTGCTTGAGATTTGAACCTCATATGCTATGTCGAGATGCAAGGTAGGGTGTGTTTTATTACAAGCACAACAAAAGGCTCAGTACAGGCCCCCTGAATGGAAGCTTATTCGGGTAAAATTTGTTCGGGTAGTCAACTATAATTGAGGGGACAGGTATAGGATATAAGCAGGTTAGGGTTTACAATATCCCTCCAGGTGGGCTGCTTATAGACTATACCACAGCCTAGTCTATATGTATGCATGCAGGTGTAATGCAGGGTGTTCCTACAGAATGAGGAATCACTTAACACCGTATATGCGACTCCCTAAAAAGAGACGATTGGTGTAAGCGGGAGCGTTCAGAACCGTTTCCTGAGGATAGTCACCCAACAGGCAAAGTTCCGCGGACCTCCAAGACTGTTAAGGCCCTGTCACTGAGGATAGTCATCCAGCAGCCGTGAGCGTAATAAGCCTGTCTAATGGGTATTAGGTTGTTACACTAGTATGCTATGCATGAAATGCACTGTACAAGGGACATCCCAAAAAGTATAAAGAATCGGCACTTAATTAAATACTTAGGTATTTTAATTAATTTTGAGATCATTTGGCTTAAATTTAAGTTTCGGCTTAAACCTCATCCCCAGTGGAGTCGCTAGAGCTGTGAGCATGGGATTTTCCAACCCACTTTCACAATTATATGTTTTGACTTGAGTCGCCACCTATTCATTCTTAGGGATAGGTCTCGGGTATTTGTTTGTTTGGATAAGGCAAATGGTCTTTACAGAGTTAGGGTAAACGGTTCGATTAAGTCCTGTGGAAGGTATTAGGCACCCCAAGACCTCCGTTTTATAACGGTTACCTACTCCCTAAACTTAAGCCAATTATAATCTCAAAGTTTAATTAAAATGTCCAAAGTTTTTAAGTGAGTGCTAATCCAAGAAAAATAGAAAGCTAAATGACTAGGGTCGAACCCGAGTTGAGTTGCCTACGTACTCACATGGTGAGATCAGACCGAGCGTAGTTCTGGCACATGAGCCCGTGCCGAGGCTAGGGGGGAGTGTGTGTGTGCATAGGATGGTCAAAGGGTCTAGCCTAGAAGGCTATGATTTAGTTGACCGGGGAGGTCAAGTGCACAAGTGTTAAGTCTAACCGCGGTTAGAGGGTATTTATCCATGGTTAGATGAGCTAACCAAAGCTAAGGAGGTCCTACAAGTCTCTTTTTGGTCTTTTTGTATTTTTTATATTTTTTGAGATTTTTGGGGATATTTGAATGTTTTTTATATTTTGGTTATATTTGAATGTTTTTGGTGTTTTAAGATTTTATCATGTTTTTGGTATTTTGAGATTTTATTATGTTTTTGAATTTTCATATAGGTAAGGTTTTGACAAACTTAACTAAAGTCAAATTTAGTCCAAGAGTTTGGCTAAAAGATTATAGTTTAAGACATAAAGAGGGATGTGCCTTATGAATAGTAAATGGTCTATTACCAACACCTATTTTGTTGGATTGATGTTGATAATAGATCAAATACCATTGTCTTTAGTATGAAACATTTTTAAAAATGTCCTCTTTAAGTCCTTACACCATCATTTATCTTAAGTCCTTAAACCATCACCTACCCATTCAGCATTGAACATGAAGGAAAAATAAAGAAATGAAAGAAAATGAAAACTCATCCTCTCCCTTTTAAGGTGGTTCATTTACACCATTATTAATGATGTAATGTTACTCTAAAGAATGTTAGGGAGGGGATGAGCTTTCACAAAAAATTCTAGAAAGAGGACTAGAATCTCAAAAGAAAACAAAATGAAAAAGAGAGGTATAGCTTTAGCTTCCACTCTCTATGGGCCTACCCATATCCACACTTGTGGGTACATAAAAAAGAAGAAAATATGTACATGGAAAGGAAAAGAAAAAAGGAGCATCTCCTTGCCTTTGATATGGGGTCCCTCTACACCATTAGATTGGTGTAGAGAGGCCCAACTATGCTTGAGAAATGAGAGATCAAGAAGAGAGAACCAAATAAAAAAAAAGATAAAAAAGAAGAGAAAATGAAAGAAGGAGTGCCTACTCCTTCAAGAATTCTCCTTCAATGCTCCAAGGGGTAGGGTTTTAGAATCCACAAAGGAAGAGAGTTAGTGAAGAACTCTAAGCTTTTAGTCTTAGAATTCTTTCCAAACTCTAAACCTTAGTTGCTTCTCGCTTCTTCAAACTCAAGAGAAACACAAGTGGGTGGGAACCTTCTAGGGGTCTTGAGGGATGGATCTAAGGGGCTAAGGGATTGGTATTTATAGGAAAACTAAGAGGTTGGGTTGTGTCTTTTACATGGGGGATAAATGGAGCTAGTGGGTAAAGACTTGAGTGTTGTAAGGTGAGTTGATAGATTGAGTGTTGTAAGGAGTGTAAGAGAGTGTAAGAGAGTTGGTGGGTTGAGTGAACTATGAGTTATATGAGTATGAGTTGTAGGATATAGGGTGTAAGAGAGGTGTAAGAGAGTTGGTGGGTTGAGTGAACTATAAGTTATATAGGTATGGGTTGATGTAAGAGAGGTGTAAGAGAGTTGGTGGGTTGAGTGAACTATGGGTTATATGGGTATGGGTTGTAGGATATAGGGTAGGTGGATATGGATATGTGGATTAGGTCTTATGGATCATGGTTATTAGTAGATGGGTCATGGGTTATGATTATTGGACTTTGACTATGACATTTGGGCTTGGGCTATGGAAATAGGCTTTGGCTTTGGCAATTGGGTGATTGGGTATTTGGGCTTGACTACTTGGGTTGGGTAATAAAATTAGGTAATTGGGTTTGATTGAGTTGTCTGGGTACAAGTTTGGCCAAATGGGCTTGGGCCTTGGGTAAACCTTGGAGCATTTGAAGAAGTGGGAAGAGGAATAGGGGGTGCAAAAATAGGGTGCTTACACTTAGATTAGAGTAGCTTTTCCTTGAGTGAATTGCTGCTCCAGAGGCTCTACAGAATTGCTCTAGAATTTATCCTTCAGTGTTCTTTCTCATTGGTCCTCTCATGCCAGAATTTGCTCAAAAATCCACTTTGTTTTCCCGGAAATCACTTCAATTATAATACACGACTTATGTTACTTCGATCTGATACCTCTCGATTTATTCATCAAAGTTTCATTTTATTCAATGACCAGAATTAGACGAGGATATATAGCTCGGTTTCGGGTGAAAAAGCGGCATTAAACATTCAAAAGTCACTGTTGTACATTCAACATTATGACTTAGGGCTCCTGTCAGCACGTGCGAAGTCCTCCAAAGTTGCCCGTTTACCCGGCGCAATAACCGGTGGCACTAGTAGCAGAAGCATAGGCTTTGTGGGTACCGGGCAGAGGCAAGGCCGGCTTCGGGCAACTAGGTGATTAGGAACCAGAGCCTGCGCTCTTGACCCCTCGATTCCCGAGAGACTCGGTGATCTCGGAGTTATTCGAAGCCTGGTCAGAGTACGACTGGTTAGGGGAGGCATGTTCCACGCATTTGAGGTCGTCCAAGCTACCTATGTTCCAGAAGGGTCGAGCCCAGTCAATCCGAAGATGTCTACAAACAGCATGATTGGATATTGATGGTATTCGTGAACCTGTTTCTGGATCTCTACTTTATGGAAACAATATTATTTCTGGTGCCATTATTCCTACTTCTGCAGCTATAGGTTTGCACTTTTACCCGATATGGGAAGCGGCATCCCGGAATTCCTTCAAAATTGGGAACCCACGGGTTTTTAAGATTTTCAATACCCATGTTTCCCGAAGCGACACTTCGTTCCACTCCTTTCATTTATACTCCAAGCGGGAGGCTAGCCAGGTTGGAAGAGATTAATTGGCGGCAAAAGTCGAGAATTACGTGGTTAAGGGAGGGAGACTCGGGGAAACGCGCGACCTAGGAATGCGAACCCTGCTTTAGGTTGATTTAGCCGATCAAAATAAAGAATGGAACGTAGACTTAAATAATTGATAATGATGGCAGAAAAAGAGTCCAATAAGCCGAGGAAAAGATAAAACCAACAGGTGGCGGATGCTCCTCTCCTTGCGTTCCAACAAGCATGACGCTGTGTTCCTACTTCTTCCTCGCACATCCCAGCCCGGGTCTTGAAACGAAAAGGAAGACCACCAAGAAGCTACTTTTTCTAGAAAACCGGCATCCTCCAGCCACATGTTTTCAAATTGGAAAAGGGATGGCCTTCTCTTTATACCTCCCCTATCCGGTCAGTATAGTGAGTGATGCGTGCTGTCGCTCGTCATGGCTGATAGGCGGAAAAAGGGGTCAGAGCGTTCTCCTCGGTAACTAAGAAGCCCAAAAAAGAGCAAAAAGGAACATAACCTCCGATACGATGAACGTAATAGAACCATATCGAGGTCCTAATTGTACGACTTTGGTATGATGTCCTTCCAACGTGGATTCACGTCATCTTTTGAATCCCCTGCCTACTAAGCACTCCCTGGCTTGCCCCCAGTTGCTATGCTCCGCCAAGGTGAGTCCGGTATAACCTTCAAAAGAGAAACTACAGGACGAGGGAAAGAGACAGACCTGATGATAATACGTATGTAGGGGGCATATAGAGATGGGCGAAGCATAAGGCTAGTAACGTTCAATTGGTTCTGATAACTTCCTTTTCTCCCTCGGGGGTGGGCTTTGTAGGAGTTGTTAATGTCAACCTTTAACCGCCTCTTAAAGATAAGTTCAAATCATTTTTAGATGCTTAATTCTCACACAACACAACATGAATACTTCACAAAATATTATAATTAACATTTTTATTAGTTAGAAAACTTGGGATCTTCTTTTTTTGGTGCTGACGAGGAGAAAGTTAGCATCTAATTGGAAGGCGTCACACACTTACTTCAAGCCAATCAATGTATCGATTTGTTTGCGCACGTCTCGACAAGAGTGTAAAGTGTGTGGCGACATCTAATTGGTATCTACGGTCTCCCTACCAGGACCAACTGAGAAGATCTCAATTATAATAAAAAACTTGCCTAACCGCATGACTTGTCTAAAAACAACAACTCCAACCTCCCCATAATCCTCTATTCCTTTAGGCGGGTCGGCGTGCTCTTAGAAATCGTTAGGAAGACACGAGATTATCTCTAGTTGGTGCTGGGGAGGAGACCGCTAGCACCAACCAATTGGAGATTATCTCGAGTCCATTAGGAATTAGGACATCCGTTGACACCTTGTCTGCCCATCTCAAGAATTATGCCTAGACCACACTTGCCACTTAGCCTTATTTGGCGCAGTACTTGTCTTGGTTTTTTTGGCACTTAGTGGGATTGGGGGCTTTGACAGACCCTACCTGTTTATTAAGAAGAAAAAGCAATTGGGGGGAGGAGACGTAAAACCTTGTCCTTATAAAAACACAAGAACACAAAAATTTACTACGAGTAGTTCTTACGTTACCGGTACCTATCTTACCCCTAAACCAAAAAGATACGAGGCACAATAAAATTATTCCTTAAATTGAGTTGGTTTCCTAACCTCCTTTTTTGGTCTTTCTTGAGAAGAATCAATTGTTGATGCTTTCTTCTTCTTATTTCTCCTTAATGTCACTGGTTAAAATTTGTCTTCTTACTCAAATTCTTTAACAAGAATATCGTCACGAACTTGTTCTTGAATACCAAGTCCACTAGGAAGTTCAACCTTCACTCGACTTTCAGAAATTTGACTCATAGAGGCAGCTACATGAGCTCTGCCCCATTTTCCACCTCTAATTATTTGGTAAATCTGGATTCAGAGAGACAATTTGATTCTTCTTGAACAATCTCCTTAGGTTAGCCAAACTCCTTTTGTTTGAATACTCAACTAGGTTTTGTTGTTAGTAGGGCATTGAGCAAGCTTTGGTGTTTAGCCAGAAAATGATCCATGATCATCTCTCTTCAAAACCTAAAGTGTCGCTCATTTCGTCAAATAGGAAAGGATCCTCAGAAGATTTAGCGAATAGGTTTGTATCGCCCTCAACTAGTGAATAAGGAGTTGATTCTCCCCTTCCATCAGCTAGATCTACGGTGATAACTAGATTTGGCAAATCTGGTTATCACCCTTTGAGGTTGCCATGTGTCCCCTTTGACACCCCTGAAGTGTGGTTAAGGTTCACCCACCTCTAGGGTTCACCCACCCATCCTTGTTTTTTTGAAAAAAAATTTAATTCTATTTTTTTAATTTAAAAAACTGTTTTTAGGGTTTTTTTAATTTTAAAATATTAAAAAAAAGAATTAATATTTTTTTTCTAAAAACCAAGGATGGGTGGGTGAACCCTAGGGGTGGGTAAATCTTAACCATAGTTAAGGGGAGTTAAATGAGACACGTGGCAACCTCAAAGGTTGATAACCGGATTTGCCAAATCTGGTTATCACCATAGAGGATTTGACTTCTTTGTCAAAAGTTAATTAGTTGCTCGGATTTGGAAGGGACATGGAGAAATCATATCGTTTATGTTATACTGTGGCAAGAGAAATATGGTCCAAGCTTTTTAAGCCTTCTACGGGCAGGCTTAAATAATATGGCAGGTATCAGCAATTCATGATGGGTGCAAAATGTGTGTTAATCTGGGTCTTCGAGATATCCAAGTTGAAAGTGACTCAAAAATCATGATTGAAGTGATTAATGAGAAAAATTGCTACTCCTCGAAGGGCTTGGTACTGGTAATCAGAAATTGGAAAAATACAAGTCAATTATAATGTACTTCAATCATACCTATAGGGAAAACAATCAATGGGCGGATTTCTTGACTAATGAGTTTTGCAACTCTACTAGGAACAAAGTGTTTAGGATCTCTGATGAGATCCCTGTGCCGTTAAAAGGTTTCATTAGAATTGATAAATCAGGATTATTTAACATTAGGTTATAATCGGTTTGATGTTTTGTTAGGAGTTTTGGTTTTATGTCCCCCTTTTGTAAGTCTCTCATTTCAGTTAATAGATAGGTAGGGGTTTGCCAAACCTCTCTCCCCTTCTAGGAGGTGTTACTTTAAAAAAAAAGGCCAGGATTTCTCCAACAGGCGGTTACAACTGTTAAATCTATACACACAAATGGATCTTTGGCCCTTCAACAGTCATGGCCATAGGGAAGAACCCAAACGATTTGCTTTCGGTCATGGGTGCATTATTTGAAACGTACCAATCTCTCCATACAGGGGTGGAGCCAAAGGTGGGCACGTGCCATCTCAACTTTTGAAAAAAAAAATCTAATTTATTATTATTAGTCTTATAGGGAATAGGATAGGTATGAGGCAGTGTTCCCTCGTCTTTTGAGAAAATAAGTCATAGCTATGGTGCAGTTGCCCCCTTGAAGTTAAAAATAAAAATAAAACATTAATCTATGTTATTCAATATTATTTAACATTGCATAGTTTTGGAAAAGGGCCTGAACTTTTAAAATAATTATATTATTAATTTTTTGATATGGCATCGTCATCGGACAAGAGGGCTTGAACTTTTGAATACAAAATATAATTTTTTTTATTATATCATTTAATGATTTAACAAAGTATAGTCCAAAAGGAGACAGTTACCTTCTAAACAAAGAGAAACAATATCCGTAAAACATGTATTATGAATGAAATTAATGGTCAAAATATTTTTCGAGGACTACACCCCTAGGGATCTCCCTAGACTCAAAATATTGTGTACCCACCAAAATATTTTCTACAAATTCATCAACAATTATAATGTTTTCAATTAACCATTGTGTACACCTACACTAAATTCCTGGCTCCGTCGGTCTCCATTCCTACCTAACTTTCTCGGGTTAGGTGAGGTTTTAGACCTGTGAATTTTTTTTGGGTTCGTTTTGTCTTATAACCCTAATTATATCTGGGTTGGGTCATTGTTTCTAGTTAATTTATCCATGAATATATGCTTACACACTAATAAACTCAAATTATTTAATATTTATCTTAAAAAGGTTAGGCGCGCACGTTGGTGTGGTGACAGGTCCCTTATTATATATATATATATATATATTTTATTTTTTTTTCCCGATCGTATGTTATCTTTTATAAGCTTTAACTGGGTTGGGTTTTGGTTGAGGTTGTTCTTAAATGACCCAACTCAACCCAATCTGTTGCTACTCCTAGCGAGGAACGTGGACCAGTGGTTCATGGGCCTTTCCCCAGTGGGAGGTCCTGGGTTCCATTTCTCACTCCTCTTTTGGGGACAGTCCTGCACGTGTTTACCCAGACTTACATGGTGTGGCGGGTTGTGGGCTCACGTAACACCCTCGGAGATTAGTCTTTGGGTTGGGTTGGGGACACCCCCGAGTTCTAAAAAATTAATAATAATAAAATAAAATTGAAAATAAAATAATAATATTAAAATGCCATTATGGTAATCAATGGCTTGATGGACTCTGACGTTACATAAATTGGTGAATGATCTCATATGGTCGGCATGCCGTTGCTCGAATGGCTTGAATGGATCACGAAGGACAAAAATGAGGTCTAGGGTAGCTGTCAATGAGCAAGGACAGGCTGGGCCTGATAAAGGCTCCGGATTGTCTCTGGTAATCAGGTCCGGCCTTGTCCTAGCCCTAGCCTTTTGGCCAAGCCCTACTTTCAAGTGTTAGGGTTGGATCAGGACAGGACCAATGCCTAATAGAATATTTATCATCTTTTTTTTTGCTCAGCTTAATAGAATATTGTTTTAAAGTTGAAAATAGTATGAAATATCATAAATATTTGTGTTTACGATTAATCTTTACTATTATAATGCGAGAGGGATGCATAGACTGATTTTTCCAAAATTTCCAAAATACCCTTATATAAAACAAAACTTTATTTAATGTTTTTACTTTAATGTGTTAATGTTTTATTGTAATTCCCAAACTACCCCTTATCTATTTAAAGAATAGAATCATAGCCAATTGCGATTGAACTCGGGGATAGTTCAATCACACCCACGGGTTAACACATGTCCATTTTAACTCCTATTAATGGTGGTTAACTCCTTCCACTTGCTCTCACATGCATCACAAGTGCCACCCGCTAGTTTATAATTAAAATATTTATGTGTTTAGTTATAACCATAGAGAATTTGGTTCCATTTGTTATTCAGGAGAAAAAAAATCGAACACTCAGCTGTTGATATTACAATGGGTAAACCTTCTGGAATTTTAGGATTAATGGAGACCTACCCACTGTCAAGTACTCATATAAAATGCAAAAACCCTACATTTTTATCTATGTATACAAAATTGTACATATCACATAAAATAAGTTGCTTCAACCTATTTGAAAATGGCTCAAGATCTTCTCCAGTTGGTGCTGGCTACAAGACCACCAACACCAATTGGAAGGCGATATACACCCATTTGCACGCTTGCCAATACATGTAATGCATCTGCCGGGAGTCGAACTCGGGTCTATTGCTTGGAAGGCAATTATCCTAACCCTTGGACTACAAACGCTGGATATGCAACATAGTTTATCATACATTTTTCAGGCAAAATCGTTTTGTCAATTGGATATTACAAGCATCTCTTTCCAAATCATGAAATAAGCTAAAATGGGATAAAGTGGTTGATGCAAGATTACTGAAGAAACTAGGGAGTATATCAACCTTATTAGATTGTGGTTTGACAAGGTGAACAAATCTGAATTAGTCAATGGATACTCTTAAATCCTAAACCTTTAATCCAAATAATTAAGGATCAAGATTAGATTTGGCTTGGTTATTTCGTCATTTTATAAACTCGCTTTAGCTCTTATCTTAACCCTTAATTGTTTAAGTTACATGGTTAGGATTTGAGAGTATACTTGAAAGTACCCATAGACTGACTCAACAAATTTATGGAGTTTGGGAAAGAAGAGTTTTCCATAAACTGAATTGATTTGTAGAGCATCTCAGATCGAGGATTTTGAACAACGACACTTGGTTATACATTGTGTTTGCGCATAGCACAAATGTGATATGGACAATGCCCTGTCTAGTACTTACCCAAGGAGAAGAAATAAGAGCCACCTTGAGAAGATCGAACAAACAATTGTCGATCAAATATTGTTCTACTGCAGAAAGAAAATGAGCATGTCTAAAATGGCATCGCGTCGCGTCATTATCGTGATTAAGCATTTACCAAGGCAATGATTGTATCTACAATGCACTAAAAAACTTTTGCATCCTTCATCCTGTTCTGTACCTGCGCCACACCACGAACCGAGCCGGATGAATCAACTTATAGGACTCTCCTTATAGGGTCATATGCCCTAAACTTTATGAAACTTTGAAGAACCTAACTAACAAATATATTAACTTTGTTCAGAACCTCGACCATATTTCATTCCTGTAAAAGTTTTAGATCTGAAATACATGGTTAAAACAACGCAATAAATGCTCGCGTTTTTAGATATAAAGATTAGGACACAAAATCTTGTATCCTTCCACAGAACAGAACTCTAGTACTTATACTTTTAACTTTTGGGTGCTAGCCTAGATTAAAAGCACCATTACTAGCTCATTGTTGATTCAAACAAAGATGATTTGAAGTATTCATTTTCAGCATACTTGTTTTCATATGTAGAGTTGTAGACACAAACATAGATATGCATTCAAGTAATATGGGAAGGTCATCAACAAGTACTTCTACCATGTATCTTCGGCTACAACAATTTTGTTTGATCATTTTAACTGCCTAACTTCCCAACTTAAAATAGGCTAGGGTAGAGTTGCCACCAAGTCCTTTAGTAGTGAAATGGTCGTATAACTCTTTCATTAGGATTTCTCTGTATATAGGGGGATTATCTTCTGATAACAGCTCCTTAATTGGACCATAAAGCTTTGCGGATACGTCAAAACTTGGACCGAAAAAGCATGCCACGGATACTCTCGGTCCAATACGGTTGGCAAGCACTCTGTGCTCGACGCTTTTAAGCTTGTCATTTGAGAGAAGCTGCATTGAAGACAAAATAAAGATTTCATTACATAGTTTCTTGATCATTAGTATTACTGTTTTATATTTAAGAATCATCATCCCTGCTAATCCATTGAAAGAAGGTGATTGGATTGAGAATAAATGATCTGGCTAGACATTTCCATAGCTCAATATCTTGAAATGATTAAACCTAGGTTTTAATCTCGATGAGACGATTAATATCCTTCCATCTGTATGTTTTTGATTTGAAGGCTAGGCACTATTAAAGAGTTGGCGCATCAATTGACAGTTGGGCACTTGAATGATAATGAGGGCGGAGTTAGGATTTTCTTGTAGGAGGTCAACAATGGCCAATTGATAATGTCAGTAATTGTTGATGCTTTGTGGAGAATGATTAGGTAATTAGTACGAAGTCCAAAGGTGTGTGGGGGTTTAGGGATGGAGCTCCGGGCTAGAACGGTTTTTAAGGACCAAGTTCGAGGGTCATCTCGTCTGTACATTTTCTTCATATGGTACGGGTAATATTTTTATTTTTTTTTATCATATTATAGTCTTGTTATGACTTGCATTAGCGTTAACGTAAAATTCTAATGAGAAGTGATAAACTGGATTTTCTTGTAGAACAAGAGGAGGGTTGTTCATGTCATTTTTAAGGTTTATTATCTTGTTTTGGGTTCATATTTTAATTTTAATTTTTTCAAAGTTATTAGGGTGGCTATGATCTTTAAATTATATATATATATATATATACATTTCAAAATTCAAGGGGCAACTGCTTCTCTTTGCCCTTGGCTCCACCTCCTGTTATGGGGTGATGGCACCATGAACCAGAAAAATGTGCCACAACATTAGGATGATCCATTTTTCGGCATATCATAATAAATAATATTGGATGTTGAAACAACATACCTGGGCTTTGTCCCAGTGGTAGTGTATTCCCTGGTTTGGGGGGAGGTACCGGGTTCCATTCTCGAGAGGGTGAGAGTTTGTATATACTCTCCACCCGCCCACTAAATGAACAGATACTAGCACCTAACTGGCGTTGCGGCCTAAACGTATATCTCCAACCAACCAAAAAAAAAAAAAAAAACAACATACCTGGAGATGCTCCCCAATATTCACTATTAAAGCTCCTGGAATGGGGTGGACATTAACCCATTGATCTTGATGAAAAACTTGGAGGCCTCCAATGTGATCTTGGACGAGAACAGTTAGGAATCCAGCGTCTGAATGCATGCTAGTACCCATAGCCAGTTCTGGCTCGGGGCATGCCGGATAGTAGTGGCAGGTAAATGTACACGCTTTAGCACAGTCCATTCCTTTTAAGTGGCCTGGTTCGAGTCCAAGAGCCTCCGATAGTAACTCAAAGAGAGTATCTCCCAATTGCATGATTCCCTTTGTATACTCCATTGTTACCTCTCTGCATATGCGGCACAACAGTGTAAGAAAAATTGCAACAAACAAATAAAAATTCATAGAATTGAAATTGTTGCTGGTTGCCACTAGGGGTATAATGAGAAACAAAAATTGTCTGTTTCCGAATAGGTATCCAACGGAGCAAATTCATCTAGTAGAGTCACTATCCATTTATAATCAAATACAAATTCGGATATTGATGTATCTGATTCGATAAATACCCTACTGATTATTTAATATAATGCTATATATATATATAAATAATATATTATAAGTTTATAAGACTAAAGTAACCTCATAAATATATGTTATTTACGTAATTTAAGACATCAAATTATTATTTTTAATATACTAACGATAAAAATATTAATTTATTATTTTAATATATATTTATATATATATATACATACATTTGTTTTGCATTTTTTTCATTCTTTACACTTTTTTAAAGTAATAGAATAATTCAAATATTATCCAAATTTGATTATTTTAATCAGAGTCAGATACAATTACCATATTTCACTATCCGGCAAATCTGTTATTGGATACGAATAAGGATGTATCACTATTTACTTCGAATTTGCTCTATTGACACCTCTAGTAATTGCCAAAATCAGGGGTGGGAGCATGGCCCCCCAAAATATTTGACTTCCTTTACCTTTATATGAGAATTATAAAAATAAATAAATTTCTATATATTGTCCCACCCCACCCCACCCCACCCCACCCCAAATTTCTCCATTTAACTTATTATATCTATATAGTAGCCCCTTAAATTTTTGAATTTTATAATTTAATTAGATAATACTTATATTTTGACCCTTAAGTCCTTTAAATATTTTTTTAAATCTTAAACAACCTTTTTATAAGGATATATTATAATTTTAAAGAATTCGGTCCTAATTAGCGCTCAATGAGAGCATTCTCTTGTCCTCTTCTGCTTATAATGGAAGAGATCTCTCTAGTCCAAGCAGGGATCATGTCCTCTTTGTACCCTGTTCACTTCTAAATTTGAATGAAATTTTACCTGTCAACCAAAAAAAATTATACATATCTGATTCATGTACCATTTTTTTCTTTACTATTATAAGAGTAGCTTAATATAACAATTATAATGTCATAATTTTAACAAACTCCACTATTATAAACACTTTGCATTAGGTGGGCATGAAAATTCCGAAGTTTTTACATGATTGCCTCTTAGGTTTGGCATTGTTCCCTATCAACCCCAAAATTCTGTTAAGTCTCGTGAAATGACTAAATAGCCCAACGAACTCTAAGAGGCAACCGAGAACTACTGTCACCGTTGGGCAGCAGGGTCAAGAGAATAGGCCTAGTCGTGGAGAGCACGAGCCAGGCCGTGAAATACAGTAGTGTCCTGGCTTTGGTTCTGGATTTCCCTCCTTTTGTTTTAAATGATTTGGGGATCCTGGAACGTGAGGGGGCATAGTAGCCCAGTTCGTCAGCGTGATGTTCGGGAATGGTTACAGTTGAATCGGTTGAGTTTTGTTGGCTTGCTTGAAACTAAAGTAACGAAGAACAATGTTGATCTGATTAGACGTAGGATTGCTCTATCGTGGTCAATGCTGGATTATTATCAGAAAAACCCTCAGGGATGCATCTTGATCACGTGGGACGATGCTCAGATCTCTATGCAGCCCTTAGGGTGTGTTTAGTTGGCGAGAAAGTGGGTGAAAGTAACGAAAATAAAATAAAATAAAGTAATGTAAAAGAAAAGAAAATAAACTTAAATTTTTTTACAAAACAATCATCAAAAAGATGGAGGAAGGTTTTGAAAGAAAATTTGTCACTTTCGAGAAAATGCAAGAAATTGAAAATGTGTTTCTTATAAACCAAACACAAAAAAATTGCAAGAAAACACACTTTTATTTTCCTTTCCTTCACTTTCTCACCAAACGAACGCACCCCTAATAGTTACCGAGCAATTCATTCACTATTTAGTTTCGAAACACTCTTGGATAGTGCCGATGATGGTGACAGTAATGTATGGGTCCAATCTTTTTTCTGAACAGAAGAACCTTTAGAGAGGTCTGGCTAGGCTGGCTCTTAGCCATTCGGCAACTTAGATGGTGTTAGGTGACGTTAATACTGTTCTCTACCCATCAGAGAAGGTTGGTGGTAACTTAGTTCCTTAAAGGCTACTGGTGCCTCGTCTTCATAGCCTATCTGATGCCAACCAGTGCCCAATTTTAAATGTGTGACTAGCTTTTCCTCATATTTCACAAGGCAAAGGATTCTCTCGAGTTCAACTCGAGAGAATCTCTCGAGTTGAAACCCCTAGAGGTTACCACGTGTCTCCTTTGACACTCCTTAACCATGGGTAAGGTTCACCCACCCCTAGGGTTCACTAACCCATCTTTGGTTTTTTTTTTATTAATTATTATTTTTTAAATTAAAAAAACTGTTTTTAGAGTTTTTTAATATTAAAAATATTTTTTTAATTAAAAAAATAATAATTAATAAATAAAAAAAACCAAGGATGGGTGAGTGAACCCTAAGGGTGGGTGAACCTTACCCATGGTTTAGGGGTGTCAAAGGAGACACGTGGCGACCTCTAGGGGTTCCAACTCGAGAGGATCCTGAGCCATTTCACAAAGAGCAATAGTTCACTCCACGCTCTCACATAGCCATCCTTTGGAACTGCCATTAACTCGGGTTAGTTTGCTTTGCTTTAATCTTATGGTTAAAATAGAGTTAAAAGAAGAACACAGTGGTAAGAAAAGGGTAGCCGAGACGCCCCTCCTCTCGTCACCGGCCGAGGAGGTGATTATTTTGCTTCCACAAAATCCGCTGAATAAGAAAGTCCAGAGATGGGATGATTACTAACCTGCATACTGCCGGCACTGCTTCGGGGGAGAGAAGATCAGGAGACAGCATAGCAATGGTCAACGTGTCTCTCCAATTAGTAGCTGATCTTGTTCTGTAAAGATCGAAATTGCTGTTGAATCTCACTCTTCTCTTGGGATCACGCGAATAGAACTCTTTCTTTACCCCATCATCTTGCTCGTGGAACCTCACTACCCCTTTAATCATCTCCTCCAATACAGTTACAGGAACCCCATGATTCACCACTTGAAAGAAACCCCACCTCTCCGACGCCCTTCCGATTTCATCCACAGTCTCCTTACGCCGATCATCTCTGTCGATGCCGGCAAGGTCTATGACCGGAACCTCGACGTGGGTCTGAATATGGGAATTTAATTTTTCCTGGGCGAGCTCATCTGGAGGTCGGATGAATATTCGAGGGAGCTTTACTATTCCGGCATCAACTAGTCCTTTGACACCTGTTTTGGTCTCATCGAAGGCCTTCAGTTCTTCACTCCGGTCGTAGTTTGGCGTAGTTACGCTTGGGAACTCTCCGGCGCCGGTGATATCCATACTAAGGAAACAAGATGAAGGTGCAAGTGGTTTATTTCCCTTATTACTACAAACACTTTGAGCCCTCTACTCTTATTTAAATGACTCGTAATTTTCTCCAGTTGTGACCGGTGTTTGCCAAAACCGGTTACACTCCCGAGGTGGCCCTGTGTCCCTTTTTAACCTTTTAACTGTGGTTAAGATTGACTCACCCCTAGTGTTCACCGACCTATCTTTGGTTTTTAGGAAAAAATAAATTTTTAAAAATTGACCCTAGGAGGTAATGAGTTTTAACCATGGTTAATAAATTATTTTATTATTTTTTTTAAAACCAACCATAGGTGAGTGAATCTTTAACTGTGACATATGACCACCTCTGGAATATCCGGTTTTGGCAAACCCAGTAGTTAGTAGTATACTACTGGACAAGATTACGTCCCTAATACGGAAACAAAAAGCATCTTGCTCCGTGAAGCACGTTTTTGTAATGTTTAACCAGAGGAGACCGAACAAATCAGCTGCAAGAGGGCTTTTGTAGCCCGGGCTGCAAAAGCACCCTCACAACACCACGTAAGCAAAAAGGCAGGGCTGTTCAGCTCGTCTGACATGGTGGGGCCCACCCGAGCTGAAAAGCTCGTGCCCTTTCTGCTTACGTGGTGTTGTGAGGTTGGGACTGTACAAGCCCTATTGCAGCTGATTATTGTTAGCAGAGACCCGTGCACGGCACGGTATATGAAGATTAAAAATATTTTTATAGAAATATGATAAAAGTGAAATATTAAAAGTTATTCTAATTTATAAATAGTTTACAAAAAAAAAATAATTTATAAATAACACGGAGGACTTTGCTACTGAGACAGGTTAGGACCGAAACCACGTGCTCGGCGACCACTGAATTTCAGAAAGGCGATATTAAAAGTATATTACTTTAATAAAAATATTCAAATAAACATCATGGATGACAGAAGCAGTCTTACTGACATTCAAATAACATCAGCAAACAAAATCTCATGCAAGAATTCGTAAATCAATAGCATTTAATTAATTCATAAATAATAAATTTTTTAATAATGTTATTATTAAATAACTAGCTGGTAGCCCGTGCGGCAATGCACGTGATAGCGAGGGTAGGAGTTAGCCACAATTAATAAGAGTTAAAAGGGACACGTGTTAATCCGCAGGTGCAATTGAACTCGCTAGTGGCACGTGCGAGGCATGTGAGAGCGAGGTGAAGGAGTTAACCATAGTTAATAAGAATTGAAAGGAACACATGTTAATCCGTGGGTGCGATTGAACTCCCCGAGTTCAATCGCGATTGGTTGTAATTCTAAATAGATAGATGATCAAGGGTTAGTTTGGGAATTAAAGTAAAACATTAAATCAATTTTTGTTTTTATATAAGGGTAGTTTAGGAATTTTAGAAAAGTCATCTATTCACGCCTCTCGCATTATAATAGTAACTAGCGGTTGGCACGTGCGATGCACGTGAGAGTGAGGGGAAAGAGTTAACCACGGTTAATAAGAGTTAAAAGGGACACGTGTTAACCCGCGGGTGTGATTGAACTCACTAGTGGCATGCATGTAAGAGCGAGGGGAAGTAGTTAACCACAGTTAATAGGAGTTAAAAGGGTCACTTGTTAACCCGCGGGTGCAATTGAACTCTCCCTGAGTTCAATCACGATTGGCTGTGATTCAAAATAGATAGATGAGTAAAGTAGTTTCGAAATTAAATCAAATATAAGGGGTAATTTGGGATTTAAAGCAAACATTAAATCAAAATTTTCTTTTTATATAAGGGTAGTATGAAAATTTTATAATAGTAAAGATAAAGAAGAAGGTATGTAACTTTTTAATATTATTAGTATTAATCATATAGCTCTCTCTCTTTTGGAGTGTAGTGATCAAGGGGATGTATACGGGGTTGATCACGTTTTGATTTGGCTGGTGACCCTTTTTTCACCTCCGTAGAGAAATTCTGATCCCAACTGTAGCATATTAAGAGGAGGTCCAAGTCCCCTTGGTACTCCTTGTTATTTATTTTCAGTGCTCTTTTTCTAGAGATATCCATAGCCTTTAAAAGCCTTAGCACTCACTACTCCCATTAAAAAGGCTTAGAAGACGACAACTGTCAACACAATTCGTGGAAGATATAATGGTTAAACAAATATTTATTTATTTTGATGATGGTAGAACTCTCAAAAAAACTTCTGATTAACTGTCAAAATTTTTTGAGGTAGAAGATGAAGGCCGATGTGTGATCTCGATCTTTTTTGAAGCTTTGAGTGACTCTTTTCACTTCAACAAAGATCAGACTTTTTGTTTGATTTTATCTCCCTTGAAGATTGTAGTGACTTTCTCCTTCCGTGTTTCGCGCTTTATCAATTAGGAATGTGCATTTTCTTGCTACATGCTTTAACTTTTTCCCTTATTAAAGAACTTTGAGTCCTTTGATTTCTTTTCCTTCTTGACTTTCTGCTTTTCTGGATCCGGGATCAAAGCGTAATCTCCATCTTCTTTGAAAGTGTTATGTAGTTTTTCCTTTCTTCCGGGTTTCGTGCATGATCACTTAAAAAGTGATTCTAGAGGAGAATCGGCTTCTTTGTACTTTGTCTTCTCTAGAATGCTTTTATTTTCTTCATCCTCTTCTTTGGCTTCTTCTGAATCTCCTTTCTAGATTTGTGAATCCTCCCTCTAAATCTCTAACTTTAAGTCTTATTTATAGATTTTTAGAGATAAAGATTCCAAGAGTTCCAGTCCATTTAGTAGTTTAAGGGACTTGGAGACTTTGATGGGTCTCACCCATTTAAAGATAAAGATTTCAAAAGTCTCACTCCATTTAGTGGTTTAAGGGACTTAGGAGACTTTGATAAATCTCACTCATTTTCTTGAGTATTGAGTCCATACTCGAGCTTCTTGTGTTGATGGATTGACCTATTTGTTGAATATGTGATCAATTTGAATTTGGACTTGAGTTTTAGGTTTATGGGCTTTCTACTTCGTGCCCAGACCCGAGCCGTATGAGGCCCATGCCTTGTCATTAGATCTAATTTAAATGTGTAGGACTTTTAAAATGATTTAGGCTCTTTATGCAATTTTACGGGTGTGTAGGAACCTTTGTGTAAAATTGATAAATTTTAGGGTTCTGCAACAACATCAACCCCAAAACCCACCAGCTCTTCTTTATTTTATGCACCAAATGACTTATTTATCATGTGTTTTTTTACATTATTATTTGTTTCTCCTACCTCCAAACTTATATCACCGACCCCCTATTTAATAATAACTAGTAAAAACCTTATGTGATGCATGGAAAATATTTAAAATAAAAAATAAGAATAAATAATATTATTAAATAATTTATATATAATAAATATTAATAATAAAAATTTAAACAATATATACCCAGAAGTGGATCCAGTCATGGGCCATCTCGACACATCTCATCTATTTGTGTCCGTCTGTAAAGAATAATTTTTTTTTGAAGTTAGGTATTACTGCTCCTTTTGCTCATAATTATGCCATCTTTAATTAAATAATATAAGTATAAAACTTAGTTTTTTTAAAAAAATTTAGGAGCAACTTCCCCTGTCTCATGCGTATGCCCTCCTAAATTAAATAATATAGGTATAAATTTAAGAGGAGTGCTAGCCCTAGTCTTAGTCAAACTCACTCTCAATATCCACCAACCATGTGTCCATTCTTGATGAGAGATAGTTCTTTAACTACCATAACTGATTAATAATGGATAGGTGGTTGATGGAGGTTGAGAGTAGAGTTTAACCAAGAGTAGGGCTAGTACGCCTCTAAATTTATTTATTTTTTCTTTTCAAAAGTTTAGAGGGGTCTAATGTATGCTCTTTATTTCATGGAGTGGAAGTCCAAAGTTAAAGAATTTCTAGTAGGTTTTTTTCGGAGATGGATGATTCTCTTTTGTTGTGGCTAGGGGGATACGCACTACACCTAAAATGGAACCATGGAATTTTTAGAATAACTTTTGACTGATATGCAATTTCCAATAGAGGTTGAGCCCTTTCAAAATTATTCTTCTGCCAGCAATCGTCTTGGAGAAACCTTGAACCGAAAGAAAAAGAAACAAAAAAAGCAAGCGTTGAATAAGTAAATTGATCTTTCACCCCTTATCAGGCCGGTCTTTCGAAGAATATTGGTTGAGGCACTTATCATTATGTTACATGTCGCCTTGAATAAGTAAATTGATCTTCCGCCTCTTAGTAGGCCGGTCTTTTGAGAAGTATTGGTTGAGGCACTTATTATTGGTATTGGAGCCTAACACCATGTCTCGGGTTCAAGTCACGGAAAGGACTACCTGGGAGGGTTATGGAAAATCCGGAGAATTGAGTCACCCTAAAGTGAGAACCGCCGATGACGTTGGTTGTGGAAGTGTGGTGGTATGTTACGTGGCTTGAATAATTAAATTGATCTTCCGCCCCTTATCAGACCAATCTTTTGAAGCGTATTGGTCGAGGCACTTATCAGATTGAATATAAAATACCTTAGAAATACGCACTTATGCCAATCGGAGCATCAGAGGAAGCACATTTCTTCTCAACATACTTCTCCCTCAGTTGGATACACTTCATTTCAACAAACAGAATCTAGAAATCAGATCAACCCAAAACACATAAATATTTCAAGAAATCAATGACTTTAATTACAACAAAGAACAATCTACCCAATCAAATGGAGAGAAAAAAATGGCGAAAAATCATTATCTAATACAGTTCCATATAGAAGTAAAAAAACAAACAACAAAGCCAGAATCCATCTACTCAAATATACATTTCTATGTAGATAGGTGGACCAACGCTTCCATGCTTTTTTAGTGTGATACAGTAATGGAAACCAAGAAAAGATTATGCTCAAACACAAAGTCGTCCCGTTTATATAGTAGTCATGGCCTCATCTCAACATACATCAACTGAAAGGACATGTTGAATATATCTCAACAATCATCAACTGGAAGAACCCTTTTGATCAATATTAAGAGATAAACTGAGGAAATCAAATACTCTACGATGATAACCGGATTTGGCAATCCGGTTATCACCCCTGAGGTCAACACGTGTCCTTTTTGACACCCCTTAACTGTGGTTAAGATTCACCCACCCCTAGGGTTCACCCACCCATCCTTGGCTTTTGAGAAAAAAATATTAATTCTTTTTTTAAAATATTTTAATATTAAAAAAAAAAACCCTAAAAATACGTTTTTAATATTAAAATAAGAAATAATTTTGTTTTCTAAAATCCAAGAATGGGTGGGTGAACCCTAGGGGTGGATGAATCTTAACCATAGTTAAGGAGTGTCAAAGGGACACGACCTTGGGGGAGGGGTGGGGGAGAAATCCGATTATCACCATAGATGATTTGGACTCTAAACCGAGAGGACCGGTTGGATCAATAGACATGATAGCCTAGGGGTGAGTCGGTTCATGTTTATTTGAACAGTCTCAACAAATGCAACGTCCCCGTCTCTCATTTTATTTTTTGTAAAGGAAAGAAAAAAAAAATCATTAAGCAAAAAAGGAGATACAATTGGGCATAGGAACATCCCCTAGCATGCATCTTCCTCAACAAAATGAGATAGGATAAAGGGATAAAAAAGAACATCGGTAACTGCATTACAATAGGTGGACAAAAAGTAGCGGGCTGGTTACATTCCCTATACACAAACTCAAAGGAAACATCCTCAAAGAGAGACCGCAATCCCCCAATCTCATCAAGGCAAAAAAGACAATTCCACAGCCACCCTCCAATTTCATTAATTGCATTGATAGCTAGTTGGCAATTAGACTGGACCCTTAACCGAGAAAAGCCTCACACTAGAGCTTCCTTCATGCCGTGACAAATAGTTCCAAGTTCAACTACCATAACCTGATCTTCTAAACAACCAATCGCGAGAGCAATAATTGGGGATCCTAGATGGTCCCTAAAAATACAACCCATACCAACCATATTGGTCTGAACAAACCATCGCAGTTCAAACACCAAACTCCCTCTTCCGGAGGCCTCCAACAACTAAAACGAGGCACCTGAGAAACAAAGAGAATATCAATACCCCAAGAAGAAAAGAAGTCATGAACTGAGTGTCTTGGGCTTCAACACGGCAATTCAGAAATCTCAACCTCGTATCTTAAATCACACGCATGATTACAGCAACAGGCTGAGAGAAAGAGCCTTTAAAGACCTGACTATTGCGCTCGGCCCACACATGATACACAGAAGCACAAAGCGCAACCTTCTTCACTTCACAAGCAATATCCGTGAAGCGGGAGCATGCCCACAGCAATTCAGCACCCCACAAACATAACACTTATCTAGTAAATCTACATAACCTCAAAATAAACTCCCACACCTCCTTGGAATATGAGCAACTAAAGAAGAGGTGATTATAGGACTCTATACCATTGTTGCAAAGGACACAAGCATTAGAGAAGATAATTCCCCGTCTCTTTTCTTCTACCCTCTCCTGGGAACCACCTAAACCCCCTCCCAAATCATCAGGTGTATGGTCCAGGGGTGGAGCCAAGATATTCTAGCAAAGGGGGCACGCGAGGATTGATTGAAAATGATAATAGTTGTTGATGGATTTGTGGAGAATTATTAGGCTGGTATATAATATTCTAGGTCTAGATGAAGGGATTCGGGGCATAGCCCCGGATATTTTTTTTTTTTGGTCTAAGTTTTTGGATCATTTTGTTTATGCATTTCGTATTGTTTCCCCTTGTTTACGGAATGTCTATCCCTTTGTCCCGTGGCTATGCCTCGTTAAATAATTAATAATATGATATAAAATTATATTTTGTTTTCAAAAGTTCAGGGAACCATTGCACCCTTGCCTCATGGAGATCGAATCACAACCAAATGAGATTAAACTTAGGGAGAGTTCAATCGCATTCACAAGTCAACACGTATCCCTGTTAACCCCTATTAATCGTGGTTAAGATTCACTAACCTTTAGGGTTCAACAATCTAACCTTGGTTTTTAGGAAAGATATTTAAAAAATCTGATCAAGAATTTTTAATTCTTAAGGTTATTATTAAAAAAAGAAATGTTATATTGTTAATCCCAAGGGTTAGTGATTCTTAACCATAGTTAATAGAAGTTAAAAGGGATACATGTTTTGCAATTGACTCTTACTGCATGTCCCTATTCCGAATCCCATGGCTAAGCTAAAAGAGGGAAAAAAAAAACTTTTTTTTCAAAACTTCAGTGGGGGCACGTGCCCCCACCTGGCTCCGCCCCTGGTTGTACCCTTCGCTTACCTGGCTTTAAAACATAGTATGCCCATAATCACGACTCATCTCTTCTTTTTTTGAAATCCAACGGGCAAATGTGAGGAGATGAATCTATAAAAGTTATGTATTTTGGGAGTTGGTGGTTGGATGTTGGGAAGAGCCGAAGAGGTGTATGGAATGGTTTGGGTCATGGCTTTAAAAGATAGTAGGTTTGTCTGTTATTTTATCTCTAATGGCTGGAACAGGAAAAGAGCGCGGAAGATCGTAAAACTCAAAGAAATCATCAATTGGGGGGGGGGGGGGGGGGGGGGGGGGGGGGGGGGGGGGGGGGGGGGGGGGGCTGTATCAAGAAAATTAATGGGATTGGGGTATGGGGCCTTGGAGGTTTAGGGGCATAGCCCCAGAGAAATGTTTTTTGAGTAGGGGGGGGGGGCTGTATCAAGAAAATTAATGGGATTGGGGTATGGGGCAGCCTTGGATGTTTAGGGGCGTAGCCCCAGAGAAATGTTTTTTGAGTAACGGGCCCATCGCGGTCATAAAATTATTTAATGTTGCATTCCAAAAAAGGGTTTGGTAAGAAGAAAATTAAACATGAGCCCAACCTTTTGATAGAGTTGTTATATAAATAAAATTAAGGAAAATGTTTAAATTACCGCGTAACAAAATGTCAGTCTTCATTGGTTCCTGCTCACCTTTTTAATACCCACTAATTGTGGTTAAGATTCACTCACACCTATGTTCATCCATTTAACCTAGGTTTTTACAATTAAAAATAATAATAATAACTTTAAGTTGGTTAAGCTTAACCACGGTTAAAGAGGATGAAATGGGAAGGCATTTGATTATGTAGTCAAATGCAATGTGGGCTAATCACTACTCTAAAATTACTATATTTTATATTATGAAGATTATTTTTTCTCACGCATGATCCGTGTTTAGTGGAACACACACATCTCCCCTACTTGACACATGTCCCTTTTAACACCTATTAATTGTGGTTAAGACACTCACCCCTAGGGTTTATACATCAACCCTTGGTTTTTATTTTAAAAAATTAACTCCCAAGATAATAAATCTTAACTCGGGTTAAAAGGAACACATAAAGAATCAATCACTTTATGTTATACATATAAAAAAAAAATTAACATATTTTTTGAGGGGGTCATATAAAAAATTTTACCATATTTTTTTGGGGGCCACTATATATAAAATTTACATATTATGTATTTTTTTTAAATTTGTATATACAAAATGGTAAACTTTCAAAAAAAATTGGGGGGGGCCATGCCTCCTGGCTCCACCCTTGACACCACCCACCACCACACTACCACCACTCAAAACCACCACCACCCACCTAACAATACCACCACCACCACTCCACTATGCCACCCACACCCCCACCACCACCACCACCCACCACGACTAACCTCCACCACCACGGATTGGAATTGTTTACTCATTATTATGTTCATCATATATGTCAAACTCATTTTATATTTTTTCATTTTTTTAAAACAAGTAACAATTAGAAATGTCAAACGTGTTTTCTGCTTAAAAATTTTGAAAATAGAAAGTTGTTTCTAGTTCTTAAAAACGAAGAATAAAAATAGAAAAACGACAATGTATCCAAATGGCCCCTAAGAAATCCAAATCTTTGTTTGGTGAAAACAAAAACGAACCAATGGAAACGGCATCGAATAAAAACGGTCTCTGATAAGAAGAACAACACTATACAGAAAGATGGAGAGTATCGCGCTCCAAAATCCCACCTTGATCAAATGGGACTTTGGGCCCGAGATACTACTTGTATCTATTTAACTCCATAGCATACAAGACAATACTAAAATGATGACCAAAAAAATTCATTCAATGACATGAACATATGTAAAATAACCCTCAAATATAATATGAACCATCTTGTACAACTTGTGACCAACTTAAGCTTAACCCACAATTCGGATCATTCATCATGATCCCCATAAAACTATCTAACCTAAGCAACATCAAAAGTATTAAGTATATATTACAACCCTTTTCAATAACAATCGCAACCTAGTAATTGGGAAAATGATCTAAATTCGTAACGTTCTGCTCAAGGAGGTCACCTTCTTCTTCTTCTTGATACTCCTCCTTGACGTATGGCTCGGCAATAGGCTTCTGCTCTAATCCTACCGACAATAACAATTCGACTGAGCATTGAAAACACTCAGTGGATATAAAGTCTAACTAACAATACAATAACACATGTACACAATCAGTATCATCATATGCAATAAAGTTATATGATTAGAGTGTGGAAAACATGTGAGCATATCATATCACATCACCTTGACTCGTGTACTTGTGAAACTTGTGGACTTGTACTCGTGAATTTCATGCATGCTAGTATCCATAAGACATGTATCAATGCTGGCCATATGCAAGTATATATATCCATGAGGTAGTATCAATGCTTGTCACATACTATGAACCATGAGGTTGTATCAACACACACTTGCCACATGCTAGTATCCATGAGATAAGTCTACTCATCAAACTTGTAAACCTACCATGCATGTGAACTTGTGCTTTAAGTGTCGTGATTACCATTCAAATAATTCATCCCTTAGATTCTGATCCTCCGCCATAGAACTCCGTCATACATCCATACCACAATGATTAGAGAATTCCTGGTTTGGAAGATTTTCTTCTAAGTTTTGGCCTACCTGAATACCAATCACCATTCAAGAAAAGTAGTTCATAATTCATCGTGTCAATCATAAATCATACTTTATTATAATTTTACAATTTTTAAAATAAAATTTATATGCTTTAATCTCTATCATTCATCCTTATTAAACTCATTCCACCACCATCTACTCATAGCACACCATTCCTCCATCTTATAAAACCATTCTCTATTCACATTCTTTCATAAACCATAGACATTCATCCACACACATCAACTATAAATTCTCATCCTCCATTTCCCACATTAATAGAGTTAAACATCAATTATCAACACCATAATAGTCAATCATGCTCAATAGAATCCATAATCATATGCAAAACCCCATTTAATGTTTAATAACCTACAATCCATGCATAAACATGTAAAATACCAATTAATTTTCATTCTAACAAGATTAAACAAGCAAAACCCATAACAGAGTTAGGTTAGATAGTATATCGACATTTGAGATCCTCTCCCTACGATCCAAATCACTTGAGGATGGCTTTTGGGGCGATCTACAAACTTAATCTCCCACCTCCAAGCAATCTCTCTTGAAAACCCTAAGTTTTATCTTCTCATTTGCTAAATTAAGCTAAAAACTATTAGAGAAGGTTAATCCCTCAAAATAGAAGACCTATTTATAGTGCTAAGATTTAAAACCCTAGAATCTCGTAACTCAAGGTTTTTACCAAAATAATATGTGTGACACCGTTCGAACGGTCTGAGGATCATTCAAATGGTTTACTATCGTTCGAACGATTTGGGTTTCGTTTGAATGGTTATGCATTTGGGACTTACTGTTTTGTGTTTCTCCCTGGGACTGTTCGAACGATCTTGGTATCATTTGAAGGGTACATGATTCGTTTGAAAGAATCAGGTTCTTTCGAACGGTTTTGGGTTCGGGAAACCAGTCCAATTGCTTTTAACTGCACCGTTCGGATGGTCTAGGGATTGTTCGAACGGTTCCCCTTGTTTTCCATTATTTTTCGTATTTCTTCAATTGTTTCTTCATTTAAACTATTTTTAAAGATTTTCTAAGCATTAATTAACATCATACACATCAAGACATTTATTGACATATTTACCCTCATTATTTACGATAATTACATAAATATAAATTTGGGTATCTACAGAGAGGGAAAGAAAATAGATGTGGGAGTATTAGAGAAGGAAGTGTGTAAATCTTTATGGGAGTACTAGAGAGGGAATTGTGTAACTCTTTATGGGAGAGAGAAACAATCATTACCTTGGACGAAGAAAATTGTTTTGAGGAATGGTCTCTTCTTCCTTGATTAGAAGAAGAAAAGAGTTTTGAAAACTCTTGGAAGATGAAATACTATTTAGTTGGGAGACCGATATAAATGAGAGAGACGTAATGAATGATGACATGACATAAAAAAGAAGATCAAAGAGGAGGTCCACGCAAGCACCTCTATTTCAAAAGAAAAAAGAAAAAATCCATCAAATTTAGGTATAGTTTTTTTTTCTATGTTGGCCATGTGGGGGTGGGGGTGTTGGCCGGGTTTGGATGGGGCACCCCCAACCCTACCTCATCCCCAATGGCAACACTCCTATCCCGTTCATGTCCCATACCCAGGTTGGTGCAGAGCGGGTCAGTTCTGATTTATCAAAACTCTTCTTAATCTCATCCACGTCACGTCCCATCCCGATAAGTACTGGTCGGGGCAGGGCAAGATGGGCTAGATCAATATTTCATATTATAAGTAATATATTGAGGTAATTTTAGGATTAAATAAATGGTAAAATAGTAATTTCACATTATAAATGGGGCAGGGCAGCTTAAATCCATCATTGGCCTTAACCCGAGTCAGGTTTAACCCTTCATTCCCAAACCTGCCCCTACCCCTACCCCATTTATGAACTCCCCAAATTAACTTGTCCCAATAGGGTCGGAGCGGGTTACAAAATTAACCCGTCGTGTTGCCATCCCTAGTGGGGGTGGTTAATCAGGTAAGCCACTCCGACCCGCCCCTACTGGGATAGGTTTGGAAGGTTCATAAACGAGATAGGGGGGATGGGAAATGATGGGTAAACTTGTCCCCGGGTTCAGGCTGGGGATAGATTTAAGTCATCCCGCCCGATTTATAATTTAAATACTTATTTTACGCTTACATTTATCTTAAGATCTGATGTATAATATGAAATACTGAACCAACCCGTTTGGACTAATACTTAATGTGACGGGGACGAGGCTATGAAGGGTTTTGATAATCAGGGATCGGGTCACCCACTTCGGAAATAGGGTAGGAGTCTTCCCATTAGAGACAGGGTAGGGTTGGGGGCACTCTAGCCCAAACCTGCCCCGTTGCCATCCGTAGGTGCGGGGTTGGCCATTCAAACTTTTGTAATATATATAATACAAAAATTAAAAATATAATTAATTTTATTTAAACAATGGCTCTCTTAAAAAGGATGAACCTTGTTTCTCTTTTTATTTGAACATTTATTGGAATGCAAGACTAACAATTGTATGACCATATAATGGACCCATTACTCCCCAAAAAAAAAATTAGGGACTACGCCCCGAACCAACATGCCCCATACCCAAAACCCATTAATTTTCTTGATGAGTACTTTGGCCCTCAAGGAAAAATTCAAGGCTCCGCTCCTCACTGTTGTATCGCTACTTTTCTCAGTTAACTTCATTAAAAAAAATACAAAAACAGAGAGATTAACTATGAACAGCTATGAACAGGATGGGCAACAACACGTTAGCTATTGCCTATTTGTGTCTTAAAATATGTGGGGTCCACCTTTTTTGTTGATGTAGGGTCCACCCTCCTTTATATTTATAAGTTCTAAACTATCTCTATCATAATAAGGCAAATTTTGGGTTGTTTTGATTATCTCTTCAATTGGAGCTCTAGTTCTATGAACAAGAGCTCTGATAGAAGAGAGAACAAGAACAATCCAAAATTTACATTTGATGCAGTATTTAGAAATTACAGGGAAAATAATTAGTTGACAAAAACACCTTTTCTTTATATTTGTAATTTTCAAACTATGCCTATCGTAAAGGCAAATTTTTTATTGTTCTGAGTATCTCTTCAATTGGAGCTCTTGTTCATAATTGATTTCTTTTAAGAATCATTAAAAAAGTTTAGTTAAAAGAAATACCCTTCTTTTACTTTTATAACTATTAAACTACCCTTGCATAAAACATTTTTAGGTTGCTCCGATTATCTCTTCAACCTTCAACCTTCAACCGGAGCTACTGTTCATGGTTAATTAAAAAAAAGGCTTTCGTAGTTGGGTAGCAATGAGAGTTGTTGCACCCACATTAGGTTGGTGTGTTGCCGGATCCCTTATTAGATTGGGTTCTGGTAATGAGGTGCAACGCAGTGGTTCAAAGGTTGTATGATTGTCCATTGATCTTGTGTTCGAGCCCCCTAGCCTTAGGAATTAGTCCCGAACTAAATGGATCGGGACACCTTAAGTTATGGTTTTGGGTTGAGGATGATCTTACCCGACCCAAGTCACCCAACCAGTGCGCCATTGTACCGGGTACCTGATGGGTTGAATGAATCACAAAAGACAAAAATGAGATGTGTCCTATTCTAGGGTTGTAGCCAAATGGAAAGGACATCTTACCAGGCCCGATCTGTCCTAGCCTAGCCTTGAAGGCTGAACTGGATACGCTAGGGCAAGGTGTATTCAAACCGAGCTAAGCCCATCTTGGCTAAGATTGAGCTTGGTTTGAACATGATCGAACTCGGCTTGAGTTTGGTTTAAGCTTGATTCGAGCTTAAATATTTAAGCTTGAGCTTGACTCTTTTTTTTTTGTAACTAGGTTGTCTGGGTCTCTTAGAGCACCCGACTAGTCCCCCGAGCACGTGCAACATCCCTAAGCTACACGCATCAGGAAAGACGAGATAAATCCCTAAGGGTGGCCAATAAAGGGAAGAGATTCAAACTCAGGACCTCCGCTCCTGAGGCATAGTCCTGGCCAACAATCCAACCCCTTGTTGGTTCTTTTTTTAATAGTATCTGCACCAATCCACTCAAAATTTTCCCATATGGAGACCAGGGTAAGTCAAGCGGGAGTTGAACACACGACCATGGGGAGCAAAATCGGGACGCTAGCCAACTGCCCAAACTCCTAGCGAGTAAAGGGTTGATCGAGCTTGACTTGAACAAGCACAAGCTTAATCGAGCTTAACTTGAACAAGCTTGATCGAGTTGAACTTTATTCGAGCTTAATGGAGCTCAAGTTGGCTCAAGCTTGATTCACATAATCATTTTATTGAATCATAATTTTAATAAAGTTAGATACTTAATTCCATGATTTTACATGACACTTACCTTCACACAATTCTACAATTTTGTGAAATTATAATTATTTTGCATGATTTTCCCATATAAAGTTAGATAACACATTCATACACCGGCCAACAACACACACATAGACCAACAGAATGCATAACCCAACACATTACACCAATAGGTCCTAATTTAAGGTGAGAGGGAAGAGCCTTAAGTAATCACAAGGCTAGACATCACTAGCCGATGTAGGACAAAGTTAACACCAATCGTCCAAAGCAAGGGTAACGGTAAGTATAACCTGTTTGCCTTTTTTGGTTAAAAATAATACACAACACACTCACACACAGGCCAACAACAGACACACAGTTGGTGTTGCTACCTAACTGAATCCCACATCGGCAAGCGATGTCTAGCCTTATGACTACTTAAGGCTCTTCTCTCTTACCTTAAGTCAAGCCCTTTTGATGAAATGTTTTGGGTTATGCCTTCTGTTGGCCATGTGTGTGTGATTGGCCCGTGTGGCAGTGTGTGGTGTATTATCTTTAATCTAGCGAGACTTTGAAATCTACAATTAATTTGAAATAAATGAATAACCTATATTAATGTGTTACTTCCATCAAATTGTGGCCCAGTGGACCAAGCAAAGGGAAGGACAATTAACCGGGAGACGTCTCAGTGTATCAGCTGCAATTCTATCTATACTACTACTATATGCTAGAGTGAAAATTCCCCTACTTATGCCACCTAAGTTTACTTTTCATAGGTGAAGCCACCTAAGCCTACTATTCATATGTCAAGCCTAAGCAAAAAATTACATCCATCCCCCCCCCAAATAACTCGCCCCACCCCTCCCACACGTTTCCAAAGTCTTCGAGCATCACCACTTTCTTCCCTAAATAACTCCCTCCTCACCTACACACGTTACATTCTCTCATAGTAACTTTGCCCAACACCACTACTTTCCTCCCTCAATAACTTCAATCACAAGTTACATTCTCTTATAGTAACTTTCCCTACACATACGTTTCCAAAGTGTTAGAGCACCACTACTTTTCTCCCTCAATAACTTCCCGCCTGTTCATATTTCTTTAAGCTCCCGTCAATCTAATCTCACGGATTTTCCATAGCCTAATTAACTGGGCTATTTTTCTCTCTAGTTGTGAATGTTGATGCAGGCATTTTGTCTAGGTTGATGCTAATAACCTGCTTCAGGTTTTTTATTTTTTATTTTGTATCTTGCAGTTTTGGCACTAACAATCTCCAAACTCCCCAATCTAATCTCTTAGATTTTCCATAAATCTAATGCATGTCATTTTTCAAGTGTACTTTATGTAGGACAACTGACATTTTTTGTGAAATTCATTTGTTTTCTTCTATTTTACTTTGAAACAAACGGACCATAAATATCAACTATGTTTCGATGCTAACAATCTACTCCTAGTTTTTAAATTTTTTATTTTGTAGAGGATAAATTATAGGCATTGGGTTTCAATAATTCTCTTCTATCATATTTTTTTAGTTTCAGTTCTCGTGCATTGCACAGGGTGTTTACTAGTCAAAAAAGAAGTTGGAATCTCCATTCATTCAATTCAAGGGATGACATGATGGTAAAACCGTAAAATCTAAAGACTTGTCTTCTGTATTACTCGAATCATGATCGAACCGTGATGACGGAAGAAATCTCACTCTCATGGTAGGTGGTTAGTCAGATAGTGGGTCAGTGCTTTGGGCCGCCACACTGGCCAGGCTAAGGTGAGTGGACTGCTGCCACTTTAGGAAAAATTTTACCAACCCATTGAGAGTTTTCCAATGGGGATTGATCACAGGTAGGGCTGTCAAAGGGCCAAGGCCAAGGCAGGGCCTAGGTCTTATCAGGGCCAACCTTCATTCACCGGGGTTAGGCTTAGCCCAACCCTAGCCCTCGAAGGGCTTGAACTAGCTAAGCCTAAGACCTACCTTCAAGGGCTAGGGTGGGATGAAAGAATAAAAATAAACATATCCATGTTTTAGAAATTTTTACTACATTGATTGCCAACTTGATATACAGTCTTTTTTCTTAATTTGGATTTGGGACCGACAATGCAACTCAAAGAGCAAAATGACGTAATTTTAGTACAGTTAGATTGTTAGTATTAATGCATCCCCCAATTGTTACCATTGATTTGTTAGTATTAGTACCATGATATTTAAAATTTTTTTAAAAAAAGTTACAACTTACAAATAGTAACATTAAAAGATTCTTGAGAGAATCTACAGTATTAGTCTGTTACACATACACCGTAAGTCTTAGCCTCTATTAAATTTTTTAAATAAAAAAAAAAGTTACAAATTACTATATTAGAAAGATACTAGACTATACTACTACAGTGTTAGTATATTATACATATACTCAATACGGCTTAGCCTCTTAGGTTCTAATAAATCTTTAAGTTATAATATTATATATAATATTATATATGATATAACATATAGAATGAAGGGTCGGGCAAAGTCATGTGCTTCCAAGTTCGGCTCTCAAGTAAGAGGGTTTTCTGAAATTAGGCCCAGCCCGGCCCTATGGCCTTATTAAAGGGGAAAACCCCTCTATTTTATGGGCCTTGAAGGGCCAGGGTAGGACCGGGCCCCTCATCAAAGGGCTGGATTGGCAGCCCTAATCACATTCTGATAGTATTGTAGAAGAAGGTATGGAAGATTCCTCCTAGAGCCCCAAGCATTTGGCGGACATCAACCCATTGAGGATAGTGAAGGCGGAATCAGGATCAGAATGCGGGATAATTTGAGAGACAAGGCAATGCCTTTTATATCTTTCTTGGTTTTTTTTTTTGGTGGATAAGTTATCATGTAACACACACTCTCTAAACTCACACACACAGCCAAACCTACGTAGCCGCTAAGGTGCCATAATGGCAAGTCCAAACAACTACTCTAAAAGGGCCTGTCTTATGGAGGGTTGATGGTCTCTTATACACCCCTATGAAGTCCACTTCCCAACCGATGTGCATGGGACTAAACCCGGGATACACCCTAACGCACGCGGCGATAACAGAGAACCAAATTGGTTTTTTTTGGTGGAAAAGTTCTCATATAACACACACTCTAAACTCACACAGTCAGACCTAAGGTAGCCACTAAGGTGCTCAAGGTTGAGCCCGAAAGCCTCCAATAAATATGTTGTATGCCTTGAGTTATAGTTGATTGGTGGTTTGGACCATACACCATGCTCAACTATGCTGCCCAAAATTTTTAGGGGTTACTGGAATTTTACGGTTTTTATACTAATATGTAATGAGTTAGTCTATAGGTACTCCCAATTTTTAACACTTTAATTCATATATTTAAGGGTCAATATTAGAGCTGATGTGACTTTAGAAAATGAAAAATAGGCCAAACGAAATCTAATATTCACACTTAATTATTTGAATTAAAGGGTTATGATTAGAAAGTATATTTGGTAGTACCATAGATTGATTCATATATAATTGCATACATTCTAAGGTTTTTCATTGAGCGAAAACAGAAAAGTGAGGAGAAATTGTTCTTTCACCCCGTTTTCTAATCATGAAAGACCTTTACTTCTTCTGCTCTATCATAGTCCCATTCACTTCATGATGACAGTAGTTCGAAATGAGAATCCCCCAAGCTTTCCATCTTCTTTTCCCCTTTTGTTGGCAGTTGGAGGATTAACCCAAAAGTATGATCCATCCCTAAGCATTAACATTATGATTATCCCTTATTTACTACCTTAGTTTGTTGCCAATATGGGCCCTATTTTATCTAGTTTTATTATTATACCTGTTTTACTTTATATTCATATATTCATTTTATTTTATTTTAAATAATTTCAATTGAATAATCTGGTAGGTTGACAATTGAGGTAGAAACAAATCCCATCATCTCGAATGAGAAATTTGTATTGCTTTCTTTCCCAGCCGTGGCCCTGCCCAGCCCTGGCCCTTGAGGACATGATTTGGGCCTAGTCAATCCAGACAGACCCTCGAAGGGCTATGACAGAATTAGGGTCTAGCACTTCTAAGTAAGGGCAGGGTTAGGGCTGACCCCTGCCCAATTCTGCCCTTTGACAGCCATACTCACCTGCCCAACTCTGCCCTTTGACAGCCATACTCACTTATCAGAGATCTATTCCTTGGATATCCCAAAGAGAGAACTTGAATCTATCTATCTCAGACCTAATAACAATAATACAATAACAAAGAAATAATTCTGTCGCGAACATAAGCAAATAAATTATGTCATTCAGTGTATCCGCCGAGCAGATAACTTGAGTTAAATAAATCGATTGGCTGATCATGTAGGTTAAAGTTCAACAGATGGGTTAGATGGATCGAACTTGTTCCATTCAATCAACCAGGAGGATACAAGAAAATAGCATACCTTGAACATGAGCCTTTAATCTACAGAAACGCTGTCTTATGAAGTGACTTATGCTTGATTGAGCTACCCATTATAGGGCAAGGCCTCAGACCTAAGTATCTGCACAGATGATGAAATTTTGGGTAGGATACCAGGACCAGTTGATATCCCAAATAAGAGAAAAAATCATATCAGACTAAGAAGAGAAACTAATTATGTATAACCTGGAAACTGAACAAACCAAAAGAAAAACATCTATTTCATAGATAAGAAGTCTCACTGAACCTCAGTTACAGGAAGAGGAGGTTCATAGGGTATACCCCATAAGCAAAAAAATCACCCCTTCAAAAAGAAGAGAGGGTAAACTACAAAAATACAGAAGATATCCTGAGCAACAATACCGCCACACCAGATCCTGGCAGATTAAAATTGTGGGCGTCAGACACGCTAATAACTGAACTCCAACTAGCCCTGAACAAACAGATGTTCCTTCCCACTAACATCCCTCCTGTTCTAGACAGTTTTTGTTTTGGGAGCCTTCTTGAGTTGTCTCCTTGGAATCGAGTTCTTCATCCCTATGAAGAAAAGCAACGCCCCAAAAAGTGCCATACTCTGCAACCGAAAATATAAAATTAAATCAGTGAATCATGTGGAGTCCATTAACATATCCAAGTTTTAAAATACAGGAATACAAAAGAATTGACTGTATTGCTAACCTGTGTAAACTTGATGAAAAGTTGAGCAAATTCTTTCTCGTCAATGTCGTAATTATAAAAGTCATACAAAATTGGAGTAGCAATCATCTGATGGAGAAGCTGCATAGAGAGAGAAACTCTGATTCTAATTTGTTTTGCCCATCTAAAGATCCACAGTAAGCAACACAGATTCTGAGTAAATACCAGGAGATATGCTCCAATAGAGCCGCCAAAGATGAAAAGAATGCCTCCAACACCCTTTAGAGCTATAGTTGCAGTGACTAGATGTTTGATCTGTGGATAACACCTCTCCAAGTCACAAATAATACTACCAATGTGATAAAAACACAATTTGATTCACTCAAATGAAAGGGGGTACAAAGAAAAGAGAACATTTCTCACTTCAATCTCCGGCACTTGGACCCCAAGATTAGAGGTCACATGATTTGTAAAAATATTGAATTTCGGTCTGAGAGCCTTTGCTGCTGGCCCCCCATCAACCCCAAATTCGTTAAACCTATAAACAAGTGCAGCTCACATTAGAACATAATCAATGCATCTTGACACGATGATTTATATCACCAAAGAATGGATAGTCTACATTATGAGGAATGGTATTTAGTCATAATGCAGAGGACAAAATATAGCCCACAGATCTCAGCATACTAGACCAATTATTGGCGAGGCCTAGGAGACCAAATTTTACTTTTCTATTAAATTATAAAAGAATTAAGATACCATATATTATAGAAATTAAAGGTAATGCATATCTAAACCAAAACATAATTGGAGAAGTTAAAGAGCATAGTTTGAATAAAAAAAGGAGAGAGAGACAAATGCAAAAACCCAAGACAAATGCTGTTAAATAAAAAAATTATATTTCCTATATATTAATTTTTTGTAAATAACATCTAACTTTATGTACAGATCAAAAAAGAAAATTCAACTTTATTTGGGTCTAGGGTGCCTTTGTCACTAGAGTTTCAGTGCGGGGGATTTGATGCCTAAGCAGTAGGCACCATTAGGAAACCTTGTCTTAACCTCGTCTAGACCCTAAGTAAGCAATAATGATCTTAGTTAGGTTAGGCAGTGATCCCAACACTGCCTAGTCAAGATTTTGACTACACAAATATTAAGAATCTATTATGACTCATTTTAGTTATATTGCGAGCGAGAAAAAGAATGTATCCAGCACACAACTTCATGAAAAAAGTTTAATGAACACAAACTAGTTTTTCAGTAAACCAGCATATTAAGTTGGTAAAGCTCGCGAGTGTTATAGCCACAGGCCTGGGTTCAGAATTTTTTTTGTCCAGCATCACATTTGCCTTAAACCCCTGCCCAAACAAAAAGAAAAAAAACATCCACTAGTTTCCCCAATCTTCACCAAACCAGACCAAATAAATAAATAAATATTCTATCCATATACAAGTCAGTTCTTAAAGTAATGTGACTCATGAAATCAAACATCACAATGTCAACAGAGAGGCAAGGACCAAAAACACATAAATATTAAATACCAGGAATTTATGAATTGTTAATTGTAGATGGTGAAAAATTGAATACCCATTAAAAAACCCCTAGTATTGACGAGCCTATGAATTGTCAACCAATATACAGTAAACAAAATAATTTCTATATTGAGAAAAGTCCTACTATCGACCCCTCATCCAAACAAACCGTCTGGATCTGTATTACCGAATGCCATTGAAGATTGATAAGTATCAACCAGGAGTGGAGCCAGGAATTTTTCCTTGGGAGGCCAAAGTATATGTATTTAGAAAATTAATGGGTTTTGAGAATGGGTCTTGGGGGAGTAGCCCCCGAATTTTTTTTTTTTGGGCAATGGGTCCAAGAGAACTATTATTTAACAAAAATTAGCGGAATGTGCGGGTCTCTATAGCCGCCACGTGTCCATTTTTAAGGTTAAGATTCACTCACCCATCCATCAACTTGGTTTTTAGAAAAATAATATTAACCTTCAGTTGATTAAACTTAACCACAGTTAAAGGAGAATCTACTAATCCCTTTTAACACCCACTAATATTTTTTCTTTGATTTTAGAAGAAGAAAAAATATTAACCTTAACTTTATTAAGCTTAACCATAGAAAGAGAAATGAACGGGACGGAGCACGCGTTGAATTTTTTTTTTTTTGGGGGGGGGGGGGGGGGGGGGGGGGGGGGGTTGGGGGGCCACTCTTTATAAAATTTTGATTTTATTAATTTTTTCAAAAATAAATCCACCTAGATATAAGGATTTCCCAAAATTTTGGGGGGCCATGACCTCTCCCTGCCCCCATGGCTCCACCCTGGTATCAACAATACATGAACCGAATACAACAGGGAATAGACAATTACCCCCATTAACGAAAATCTTGGCAGCATTTTAACTTTAGAAAACACTTAATGTACCCGTGGTTTCCATTTCGTAACGAAATGGCCTTTCCTCATTGGTCCACGCCCCAATTTTAAATACTAGTCAACTGTGGTTAAGATTCACTCACCCCTAGGGTTCAGCAATCCGACCTTGGTTTTTCAAAACAAAAAACTAAAATCTTAACTTTAATTTATGTAAGCTTAACCAGGGTTAAAGAGGTGTTGAAAGGGACACGAGGACACGGGGTAAAATAGGAAACGGACCCAGGGTCCGCTAATCACTGCTCTTTTACTTTTAAGAATCTATCCATTTAAGGCAGCAATTTCGTCAAAATCAAAGACAGCTAAATTCATAGCAATGATCGAATCACCCCAAGTATTCAAGACGTGTTTACAGTAATAAAAGAATAATTATTATTATTACAATGAGCCAAACAGATCCTGTATCAAAATACAGAAGCATTTTAATCCCCAACAAACAAACAAACCAGATCCATAAGATGTACACTCAAATCGATCACCAAAACTAAATTTACACTAAATACAAGAGAATCAAAAGCACAGTGACGTATTCGGAGCAACAATGAATCAGGAAAAGAAGATAAAAGCTCAAATCTAACCAGATCCGAGCATCGGAACAAATGAATCTACAGTAAACGAATAAAAAACCTACCTTTTCTTCCAAGCAACTCATATACATAACAGAATCCACAAAAAAACAGAGAAAGACCTCTAAAGATGAAAATCAAAGTACAAAAGGAAATAGATAAGATTAAGTAGAGAAGAAGAGCTTCATACTCTTGCCATGCAGAGAATATGAACACAGAGGCGAAGAGAAGTCGACCTAGAAACGATGCAAACGCCATTGTTGTACGGACACACTGAGAGAAGGTCTCTTGCCTCCTTCTCAAGCCAACAAGAGAGAGAGAGAGAGAGAGAAGGAGAAAACAGGGAGAAAAAACCGCTTACCAGTGTTTTGTTTTGAGGTCTGAAATCCCTGTAATACCATTCTAATTAAAAAGAAGAGGAAAAGTCACTTTAATTTAGTTCCGAGAATACCCTTGTCAAATTGAGAATTCTCAATATTGCCTTCAGTAGGTAAGTGATTTTTATATACTGTTGGTTAATTTCATTTATTTGGATGATTAAACCATGTATCTTTCAAATTTTGGATTGCAGATGGATTAATGTAAAGATGGGCCCCATTTTTTTTTGTTTTTTTGGTTGGAAGATGAATAGTTACATCAAAGGACCTGCTGCTGAAACTAAGCTGATCAGAGAGGAAAAAGAACTAGTAGGAATAACCATTGGAAGGAGAATACTTGCCTTAAGGGCCTTCTATGTCAAATCAGGAGCAGTTGAGTTTTCATCACGAGAAGAGAAGCAAACTGGACTTGAGCCACATGGTCAAGAGATTGGAGTCTTATGATGTCATTGAGAATAATTTTAATCTCCCCAAAGAGATGTTCAGATGGACACAAGACAAGATCAATAAGTTCCTTCCAGTCAGATTCCAAGATGATTTGGTCCCAATGGTTTGTTAAGGCTATTTGAAAGCACAAATGCATTGTCTCATCTTTAGCCAAAAGTGTTGATCCCCCTTGAAGGGGTTTGAAATGGGAAAATATAGTGTTGGATGGCCCCACTATGGATGGTAATTTATGACACAACCAGATTACCATATTCATTGACGTTTTCACGGGTTAGGATTGAGGTTTTGAAATTGGTTGCGTCATTAATTCTCAACCCATTTGTAAGGCCTAAGATTATCTATGACGAAGCTAGAAAGGCTCCTCTCGGGTGTCCTAAAAAAAATAGGGGATATATGATGAAGTCAAAATCATGGGTCTCATGATTTTGACTTCTCCACATACTAAAGGACATGTAAAGATAAATGGGTGAGAAAAAGAGGAAGAGATATCAAGTGGGGAGAAGTCAAAATAATGGGGAGAAAATGAACTCACTTCTCCCTTTTTTCACACCACTTGTCGCATGATGTATGAATGCCTGAGACCACATTTCTAGCTTTGCCAGAGAAAATCTTGAACCTATTTGTAAAAGAGGATTGGACTCTACATTACCACTTGACCATAGTTGGTGAGAAACTTTATTTCTTTTTTTCTCGTTTAGTTTAGATTATTGTAGTCACCATTGATAATACAAATAAAGCCTTTGTGAATAATCTTATTTTGTGAGCACGGTTATCTATTTTAATTACTTAAAAGGAAAAAAATACATGACATAATTTCTCTCTCATGCTTAAGAGATATTTTGGAGAATTCAGCCTAACCTCTTCTCTTGATAATCGCTCCTCTCATCAATTTATCTCTCATTGGTATATTATGGAACACAACAGGGCTATTCTTTGATATTAGGTTCTTCTCTTCATTACTCTACTTCCTTAACTGATAGTTGGCTCTTCCATACTTTCTTTTACATATCACCCCCCAACACATAAGCACAAAAAAAATTTACTTTCTTTTTGTTTTTCTTTCAATTCTCTGCATTGTTGATTATAAAATTACAAGAATCATAGCACGAATTGCTAGAAAAAGGAGAACAGGAACCCTAAACATTATTTCAAATTGGTTTTTAGGTTAATTTCATAAGAACCCTAGAACCAGTTAAAGAGGGGATTGGAAAGGATATGTTTATTGTATTAGAGGAGAAAGATGATGAATATATCCTTATGAAGTATCATGACTTGTACAGATCTAAACAACAATTGGAACTTGAAGACATTGATTCCCAATCTGAAAAAATAAATTGGAGAAAGAAAAATAAGTTTATCGTAATCTTTGGTTGGGTTGCCTTGATCTTTGATTGATGAGATATGAAAAAAATAATGTCTTAGTCATAATTTTTAATTAAAGAATGCTAGCCTCAGTCCCCCCAATTCAAAATTTTCCAAATTCTCACCATAGGTGGTGCCAACATGTTTCCTTGCTATCCCTCCAATCGACATTAAAAAAAAAAAAATTTCAAGTGACCAAATCCTCTACTGTGATAACCGGATTTAATCCTGAGATCGTCACATGTCCCTTTTGACACCCCTTAACTTAACTGTGGTTGAGATTCACCCAAGCTAGAGTTTTTTTTTTTGGAAAACTCAATCATACCACAAGGCAATGACTGAAGGCAAATACAAGGGAATACTCACACCACCCAAGCAAACACACACACACACCACACACATGCAGCCCATGTAAGCTTCACCCTAGAGCTCCTCAAAACGGGTACCAACCGTTTGAGGCGCCAACCCACACCTAAGGTTCACCCATCCATACTACCTAATCTAAATCATTCGTTATAAAAGAGAGGGGCAGTGCAGGGTATTAGTGAAAGAGCAGGGGTATTTACGTAATCAGGCTAACACCGTTTGCGTGTCTCATGAGTCTTGACTAATAAAGAATTTAAGACAAAGACGAACGACTGAGTTCGTTTGAGACCGGAGACCGAGATTTGCTGTGCTGCAAACTGTAAACTGCAAACTGAAACTGCAATGGGGTTCTTTTTGTTTCTAGGGAGGGTTCTCTTCGCCTCTCTCTTCATCCTCTCAGCCTGGCAAATGTAAGCTCGTATTTCTCCACTCTTGCTCATCAGATCTCTGCAAAAACTCTCTCTCTAGCTTCTCAAATGTACTTTAGGGTTTGTGTTTTGGGTCTTCTGGCGTCAAAAAAAGGAGTTCTTGCTGACTTGTTTGATCGATTCTGAATCTTTTTGTGAGTTTTTCGTAGATTATGTAGTGCTGTTATTGTTTTCTGCATTCTGTGAGTGTTGGTGTTCGGATCTGGTTGTATAAAGCATTGTGCAAGCAGTTGCTTTTGATTTTGTTATCTCTGTGCGAATTTCTTCTTGTTTTACTGTTGCTTTTTGAGTTGATTTGGACTTAGATCTCTCTGATTGTTCTTGTGGTATTGAGAAACCTTTGTGTTTCTTCGTACTTCATTGAAAATGTGTCATAGGGGTGGAGCTCCCGGGGGGAGGGGCAATTGGGTATTGAGAAATCTCCGACATATCATTTGTATAGTTATCCCCTCTCTTATCACTCTGACATATAGTTATCTCCCGTGGTGTGAGCTGGACCCCAAACATTAGAGTGAACCTGTTCAAAAGGTTGTAAACATGGTTCATCATGTTGAAGTTGAAAAGTAGCTCGATGATGTTTACTAAGTTCACAAGTCTCACAAATAAAACTAGAAAAAGAAGGTAAAGAGGGAACTAAATGCAAGAGATTGAACGATGATGGGTGTTCAAGACGACAGTGTCATTGATATCGAGAAGCTATAAAATGAATAACAGATTGACCCGAAGTGCAAGATGGCTTATAGTAGTAAATTCTATCCTGCTCAAATCCTCCACCAATCACCTTCTTCGTCTTTAGATCCTGAAAGACACAATGAGTGAGATAAAAAATTATTGAACAGTTTAAAGAATGAGTACGTTTGTGCACAGGCAGCAGCTTAAAAGGAAACTGAGACAAATAGAGAACAGAGGAAAAAGTAAGACCAGGAGTACTAACGGTGCCTATATCCCTTGAACATGAGTTTTAGTCCCATTAGCAATAGTAACAAACGAGGGAGAGGAGGTACGAGAAATTTTAGAACGAAGAGATGGATTACCTGTCACATGATCAGAGGCCCCTGAATCAGTAACCCAAGGGGTACTAGAGGAAGAAAGAAGATAGGTGTTACCTGAAGCTACCAAATGGGTTGTTGAGGATGATGATGCATTGGCGCGCTAGAGAATGGAATAATACTCTGTTTTTTTAAAGAAGAATATGTTCATCAAAGATAGAACCAGAGTGATCCCCCTCAACTGTAACCTGATTAGCCCAAGCCGGCTTTGTTGGGATTTGAACTACGTGTTTAATCCCTAAACCCTTTGGATCTTGGAAACTATGAATCACATAAATCACACAGCAAATAGAAAGAGATTGCGGAGAATAAAATTGAGATAAAACACAAAGATATACGAGGTTCAGCAACGTGCCTACGTCCTCGAGAGCCACACCAATTCACTATATTGAAGATACAGAGTACTTGCAGTTTTCTTCTCTCAGAATTATGGCCACTTTTCACTTACAACCCTAAACAATGCGCACATTGCTATAAGTCTAGAGTTAAAACTGTAAGGTCAAAAATACCTCTTCCACCCCCCGGGCAATCTGCTGAAGGTTGTCTACATTCCCAATAGGCTTGCCATGAAGCTTCCAGCAAAAGTCAACAAAGTGATTATGATGGTCACAATGAGAACATTTCTTAGTACCGCAGCCACTGCTACCAATACAACCGCCACGACCACGACCACGACCGCTAGTACTGAGAGGACCATGGCCTCCATGCTCCCTATGAGGAGTATCATATCACCCAACAGGGGCAGTAGGAGGATGGATGGATGCTTGCCAAACTCGAGCAAAAGTTTCACTAACAGTAGTTTTGTCTTTACCAAATAGAATCGAAGAGTTGATCGGAGCAAGTTCAGGTTTTAAGACCTGATAAAAATTTAGCGACTCAAAATTCCTCCCAGTGCTGTTGTTATTTCTTCAAATCTGTAGGCAGTGGCTGATAGACATTAATTTCATCCCACATACCTTTTAGAGCAGAAAAATACTCTTCAACCGAGCGATCTCCCTATTGGAGAGAAAACATATCTTGATATAACTGATAGAGATGAGAAATATTCTGATCTGAAGAATACATCTCTTGTAAAGTGTTCCAAATATCCTTAGAAGATTTCAAACAAGAGACATTATTAAAGACCTTGGGTTCCAAGTTGTTCCTTAGTCAAGTCATAATCTCTGCATCCCTTGTTCCCATGTGGGAACTTTGGTGACATCAGAAGGTTTGGTGGCCGTAAGATAAGAGGCCTTGTCACGCGCTTTCAGAAAAATAGATACAGCTCAGGACCATTGAAGGTAATTGGGGCCCTTTAATTTGATACTAGTCATTTAACCAAAAAAAGAGAATCCTTGGGTTCAGATTTGTCTCCCATGATATTAAAAAGATGAGAGATTCACGAGAAAAATATTCACGATATAACCGAGATGTCAAGGGGGGCTGGAAGAGAGATGCCGAGAGGGGCTGGTGGTGGATCCGAGTGGCCTAGGGGCCTAGGTGGTGTTGTCGAGTGGCTTGAGAGCCTGGTTGATGGAGCCGAGTGGCTTAAGGGCCTGGTTGGTGGAGCCGAGAGGCTGATGGTGGTGTCGAGATCACGAGATGCCCTTTGCGGTAAACCGAGTACAGCTTTAACAGCAGATCAGCGGCTACGTTCTTCAACAGCAAATCGGCGAGATAACGATTGCAAAGAAAAAAAAATCAAAGGATTTTATTGCTTTGATGCTATGACAAGAGGCATTTAGGAAGAATTAGAAAGTATATACTTCTCTCAAGGAAGTATCAATATATAGATTACAATCACAATTAAATAAGGAAACTAAATATAATCAGATCCTAAATTAGCTCCTACAATCAATCCCTACGATTAATCTATACAATTAGTATATACTAACAACCATAGTTACCAAGTTGTGAAGCGAAAACGAGAAGCGGGAGGCGAAGCTTAAAAAATCCTTAGGAAACGGGAAGCGAGAAATAGATATAGGTGCGTCAGTCTCATTATGTTAGTATGACCAATTATACCTTAAATTTTATTTTATATGAGATATTTGTGAAGAAGTAGGTGCTTTAGAGTCTTAGGTTTCAATTTAACGATACTTGCCTAGGATATATGTCGTAGGCTTTAGACACAGGTCTATCCCATTACTTCCTAAATAGGAAATTCATAACCCCTTTGACCACTAAATGAGAAGCAAGTGGAAGCGAGTCTGAGAAACGAGCTTCCTGGGAAGCGAGCTTCCCACCTTGTACATAGCTTCCCGACAACTATGCTAACAACACATTATATTATAGGTATATTTTAAAAATATATATATAATATCTTAATTTTGTATATAGTGGATAATCAAAATTTGGAATTTTTTTTATTATTTATCATATAAAGGGATTGATACTTTAGGCGTCCATGTGTCCCTTTTAACCCACTTTATCATGGAGGCAGCTAACTTACGTAAAAAGGCAAGTATTGAGAATGGTAGCTTAGCAAGATCAAAATCATGAAGTTGGTTAGTTTATGGGATATACCAAGGTTCAAAAAAACGAATATGCTTTACAAGTGAAGGTTTATTATTGCAATAGGGGAAGTTGTCTTGTGTTTTGGCTTATTGGGAAGGTTTCTACAATGTTGCCATGCTAGATGAGGAAAATGATGGTTTTGGCATTATGTCAAAGTTCTAGGGAGTTCTTAGAGTGTATGATTTAGTGAATTTCCTTATGCTAAGCTGGGGTTGAAGTGGTTTAGATATCAGTCCTCTCTTGCCATGCAGATTCTTCACCTGAAGATTCTTAGATATGTTGTTGCCTTATCTTCTCTTGTCATCTCAGTTCCAATTTTTACTGTGGATTGAACATGCACCTCAGTGCTTCTGCTGGCTTTCATGGAAACCTTCAGTTTTTGCTAGTATTGGAGTATATTGCAGAACAATGAATATTAGTCACTTAAACTTAGGAATTTTAATTTAAGTTATTGTTTTAAAACTTTTCGGATTTAGAATGATACTAACCTTGAATGGGAAATCTCAAAGATTCTGTGTAGAAAATTTTCATCTTATTTGTTGTAGTGTCACTTGCTTTTGCAATTAGCGATCGTCAATTATGTAGGACTGGGTCGTTGATTTTTTGATGGGGGTTGGACTTCACGTTTCCACTGTTCAATAGTCATTGTGGTATCTATGCATAATGGGAGAAAAAAGGAAAATGTCTTGAGTTATGACATGTAGATTACTCTGTGCTGACTGTGTTTCAAAATGCATAATTGAGTGCAAGATAGATGGATGTTTGTTTAAATTCCAACATCCATGCCCTTCAATTTGAGTTCATGTTATGCAAACCAGATGGATTAGCTAATTGTCTGTGGTTTGGAAGACCAATCATTGTTGTTTTTCTTGGACAATTGATAGACATGTTTGATAGATGTGGTTACCTGCCATGTGATCTTAAATCGTTGTTGAAGCTTCATACTTAGTCTTCTAAGTTAGTTGGGAGGAACAAATGGTTCCTTCTAGTAGGAGAAAGATCTCCTGGAGAGTACTGTTTCATCAGTCTTATGCCCATGGAATTATTTGGTAACCTTGGTGAATTTTTATGCTCTTGGTTTAGAACTTTCAACTCTTCTGCCAATTTTATTTCATATCATTTTATGGAATTCAGCACCCATAACTTGATACACAGCATGTCAGCATCATATCATTTTATGAAAAGGTCTCATCATTTTGATGTGATTTGGAGAGCCACTTCCTGTTATTAGTTAACATGGTTTTCTGATTGGGCTTTTCCTAAAACGCTCTTTTTTTTTTTTTTTCGCTTCATTTTTAAAGTTATTGCTTGGTCATTTTACAAAAGTAGAGAAACACAATTAGGAGGAGAGAAAGGAGTAGAAGAAAAGGTCAAATCATTCATGGCTACCAATTTGGACCCATAAATTTGGCACAACCTGGAACTTAAACTGTTGGATCTGTTACTAACTGAAAATACATTGTTCAAAGATCCTTGCAGTTTTGAGAAAAACTTCACTTAAACATATATAATTGTTGCATTTATCGCACATCCTTAACAATCCTCAAGCAAACCCATTGCTTTATCTAATTTTCTCGTTTCTCAGAGAAACCCAATTGGGATATTTCAAGTTTTTGAAATCGGTCAATCTTTTTTCTAGCTTTTCTTGAACCATTTGGCAAGCTTCTTTCAAAGCTTGCCCTTCTCAATTTTGTTTACTTATGTTGTTTGTAATAATTTTTTTTTATATTTAATTTGTTTCTTTTTAATCTTATAGTATTATTCATATAACATTAAAGTATAATAAACTTTTAAAATAAAAAAATTAAAATGTCCTCTGTGGCTCTGTCCCGAAATTTTTTTTTTTAGGTTTGCCATGTCCGACACCCCGTATCCAAGTCCTACACCAACACTCGTATCCGTGCTTGGGCATCATAGATTTCAACATTGTAAAGGTCCTTGGCATTGATTGTTGTGAGAACAAGCGTGTAGATGAGACCAGAGGGTTTCAAATGAAGAGATCGTGCTGGAGCACATTTGCGAATACTTCGTTTCCTTTCTTTTGTTTTGTTTTTTTAAGACATTGGGGTTTCCTTTAAAGCTGGTGGCATGCACATATCTGTTGTAGAGCTCAGATCATACTAAAACTAAACACCATTACAAAGAAGAATTGTGACCACATCCAGTGTCAATTGGCAGGGAGCCCTCCAGCATTACCTCGGGAGCTGCCACATACACCCATTGCTTTTCCGGCCAAATAAAGCTTTAAAGGAGATGGTAGCTTTCATTTGGGAGGGAAATTAAAAAGGGATACAAGTCGGCTTCGGGTTGATGCTGGTGGGCTTCCTGCCAGTTAACACCGGAGGTGATCTCAAGTGGTAAATGGTAATGTTCTCAAGTGGTAAATGATGATAGCATCCCCCAAAATATAGTTGTGTGTTTATGTGCGCACACGTGTCTATATAAATATAAGGATACCTAATTCATTAGTGATAATAATGTAATATTAGCTCATGACACATTTTAGCAAACTTATCTTTCTGATATTTCAAACTTCATACATAGGCCCCAATTTGCTCAGTGGTTTCTTCTAATATGTCCATTATTTTTTGCTCCGTTTGACTCTTTAATTTAATGGATTTGTCAAATTTTCCGTCAGAGACAAAATACAAATACAAGTGTAGTATGATCGATTTTCTGAGCATCTGTGATCTTTTTGCCATTGTGAAGAAAAATCAAATCCATCACCAATTGGAGACTTGGAGTTGTATTGCTTATAAATACTGAGTGGTATTGTAACAGCAGCATGGTATAATTGGAGTAACAGTGTCTCTGTAATGGTATGGCATGTATCTACTCAGGTTCAATGAATTTGGAGTTGATGGTGGGCCTGCAGCAAAGGCCGTTGCTCCCAAGTATAATGTCGCCACTGAACATGTCTCCTTTAGACTGGGGATACAGCTGCCAGTTATTGAAGTAAGACACACTCCTAATTTTGTTTGCTTTTCTTTCACGTATCTTGCCTCATTAAAGTAATCATTTGTAATTTGGGACAATTTTTTTCCAGAATAAACATATAGTTGCGGCTATTATCAGCCTGAAAGGAATTGGGGGAATTCTATTTGTCTTTGGCAGCTCACTTGGAGCTTATCTACTGGTCCGTATTCTCCTCCTAAATATTGTTCTGTTTCCCCTTTGGGGGTTCCATATTACTGATTTCCATAGCTGCTGAAGATGGTGCTCATTATTTGTGTAGCTTCTTCACCTGGCATTTACCACTCCGATTTTGTACGACTTCTACAACTATGACACCAGCGAGCCAGAATTTGGTGAACTCTTGGTTGAGTTCTTACAGGTATGTTTTAAGATATTTGTATATGGTGATTGATGAGGTAATCCAGCATTTTCAAATCTAATCCATTTGACGTTCCTTATCCTGGCAGAGTGTGGCGCTTTTTGGTGCATTGTTATTCTTCTTGGGGATGAAGAACTCAATTCCAAGGAGGCAACTCAACAAGAAGGCTCCGAAAACAAAGACGGGTTAGATTAAAGACTCTAGTTGAGGAGTGGATTATTCTGGAGGTGTGCAGTACCAGCTATTCTACTTGTTGGAACTGCTTTGTATGCTGTTTATCTGTTTTTTTTTTTTTTTGGGAGAGGTGTTGTACGGATATTTCCTTTTCTAAGCAGGGGTAGTGCCATTTTCTTTAGAACAGCCTTGAGACAGGATTTGAATTCGGAGATGCTTCTATCACTTATAGTCGTAGAGGATGTAACACTTGAGTTATTTCCATAATGGAAAATAATCACCTCCTCCGTCGGTGACACGAGGAGAGGCATCTCGGTTCCCCTTTTCTTGCCACTTGTCTCCATGTCAACTCTTTGTAACTGTGGTTAAGATTCACTCACTCCTAGGGTTCACCCATCTATCCTTAGTTTTTAGAAGAAAAAAATAAAAAAATTGACCCGAATTCAATGCAGTTGAAGGGGTGGCTTTGTGAGAGCAATTAGTGCCTTTCCCTTCCCTGAGGACTTTTAAACAGTCCTTCTCTGTTTTATGCACTTCAAGAACCAAGAAAACCAGGTAAGTGAGAAAAAAGGGTGATAAAATAATCTTATCAATATGAAATGAGTCCAACACCTCTTGTAAGGGAGATTTACCAACATTTGAATTTTGTTTCTTCTTTGTTCTCATGCTCACGATTCAACAGTTCCAAGTACCCTACTAAGTCGGGTCGGGTCGGGTTCCAAGAATGCACGAGGCTCTTGATTACAAAATGGACTCTCGGCGCAATTTAGCAAATGTCATCACTTCTGTATCTTCTCTCCCCACCTCACCTTATAAATACCAGATAAGGCTAACGATTGATTTCTCAATATTCTCAAAAAACTCCATTCGTTCCAATTTGCCCACCATGACCATGCTCTCTCTAACACCCCTCAAACCCTTCTCACTCTTCAACCACAACCACCTCCAGACCTCCTCCTTCCTTAACCTCCACCGCATCAACCTGCTTAACCGGCACTCGACCACCCCAAAACGCCTCCCTAGACCCATCATCTCCGCTGCTGCTTCCCCATCAACCCCATCTTCAACCCCATCGAACCAAGTCTACCAACCCTTCCGGCCACCTCCCTCCCCTCTTCCCTCCCGGTTTGGCTCCCTCGATTCCAACGGTCGTATCGAAATTCTCTCCAATCGCCTCGGCCTCTGGTTTGAATACGCCCCACTCATCCCTTCTCTTTTCCAAGAAGGCTTCTCTCCTTCCTCTATCGAAGAACTCACCGGAATCTCCGGAGTAGAACAGAACCGTCTTGTTGTCGCAGCGAAAGTCCGTGACTCCCTTGTTCAATCCAAATTAGACCCAGAAACACTCAATTTCTTCGACAATGGTGGAGCTGAGCTTCTGTACGAAATTCGCCTTCTCAGTTCAGCCCAACGTGAATCAACTGCTCGTTACATTGCCGAAAATCGTCTAGATGCTCGGGGAGCTCAAGAACTTGCCCGGGCAATGAAGGATTTCCCACGAAGACGTGGTGATGATGGGTGGGAGAGCTTTACGTACCCAATTCCCGGCGATTGCTTATCTTATATGTATTTCAGGCAAAGCAAAGAGCATCAAAATCAATCAGAGCTGCGGATATCTGCATTGCAACGAGCATTAGAGGTGGCAGAGACGGAGAAGGCGAAACAGATGATTCAGGACGCATTGGCACCGAAATTGGATGATGGGAAAGGCGGAGAAGGGGAAATTGGGATTGCGGTTAAGGTTCCGTTGGTGAGGATGAAAATTGGGGAGGTGGGGGAGGCCACTTCTGTAGTGGTTTTGCCGGTATGTAAAGCAGAGGAAGGAGTAAAAGGGGTTGAGGAAGCGCCAGGGGAGTGTAAGACTGAAGGGGAATTTGGGGTGGTGGTAGCGGAAAAGGCGTGGAGGAGGTGGGTGGTGTTTCCGGGGTGGGACCCGGTAATGGGTTTAGGGCCAGGAGGGGTGGTGGTGGCGTTTGCAGACGCGAGAGTATTGCCTTGGAAGGTGAATAGGTGGTATAAAGAGGAGGCAATATTGGTGGTGGCTGATAGAAGTAAGAAGGATGTGGTTGTTGATGATGGGTTTTATCTGGTTTCTTCAAAAGAGAATGGTGGTGATTTGAAGGTGGAGAGAGGATCTGTGTTGAAGAAGTTGGGAGTGAAAGATGGTTTGGGGACTGTGGTTTTGGTGGTCAGGCCACCCAGGGAAGACACTGAAGGTCAGTTGCAAGATGAGGAGTGGGAGTGAGAATTAGAAAGAGGTAGAGAAAGATTTGTATTTGGATTATGAAATGGAATTGATGGGTTACTGTAATAAGAACCCAGATCAGGCAAACCCCATTGAAGAGAGAAGATAGAGCCAGAATCTCTAGTTATTTTGTTATGATTATTAGTGTTAGCAACAATGAAGAAAATAAGATTCTTGTTTTGTGTTTTGTATCATTTTATGACTTTTGTTTTTTGAAATAAAAGAAAATTTTCCACTCTTTCGACTAGATTTTGTCTATCTTCTGTCAACTTCTTGGCCTCTCTCCCTTTGTCTTGCTACTGCTACAGAAATGGAGAAGACTCTCTCCCTTTGTCTTGCCACTGCTACAGAAATGGAGAAGACTCTCTCCCTTTGTCTTGCCACTGCTACAGAAATGGTGAAGGCGCCATGGAATTGGCCACCAATATTGCCAATTAACAGTGATGGACTACTCACTAGTAAGTGTCAAGCTTCTCTCGAGGGGGCATAGAAGAAATACAAAAAGAATAAGAACTCTTCCATATTTGATTCTTCATTATTTGTTTATTGATGAGTATCCGAGTTTTGATCAACCAAAATTTTTTTTTTTTTTTTGGCTCTCGACAAGGCAAATCTTATCGTGACACTGTTTTAAGGGTTGAGACATAGTGTAATTGATCAAATATTTGTTGTGAGCAACACAGATCCTGTTCCTCCGTTCTGCTTTAAGGGAGAGCATAGCTCAAACAGGAAATAAATGGGTAGGGTACCAGACTGAATTTGCTCAGTTTCTGTGTTTCCCTGTGAGTTCTCCATTCGGTTAAACTGGCACCATCATCATCATCATAGGTGGCGGTCAACAAATATTTGAATGATCCCATGTTATAACATCACTGCAACAAAAAAAAAAAACCATTCTTCCATCACTTCTCCCCAAGGCAGAAATGGCGAATCAATCCATGAAGCAGTTCTCCCATTATGTAGGTAAGCCTTTTATTATAATTTTTATGTTATATCAAAATCTTATTATATTTATCTATGAGAATGTTATACCTCTCAAATTTTAGGGTTTAGTTGCGGCTGTTCAAATTGTTTGTGAAAAATTGGAAGAGCTTCATTGACTTGGTTGCAAATGCAAAGTAGGTTGTGTCTTCAGCACAAGATGTAGCTCGGAAACTTGCTGATTATGCCAAATTCAGAAGCAAGAAAAATTCATCTGGTAAGCCCTTCTCTCTGCATTTTACCAAATATATGATGATGAAGATCTGTTACTCGTGTGTTTGAAATTTGGTATCGGAAAATCTTATAACAGTTCTTGTATTACACATTATCCACATTCATGTTAGGTTGAAAACATTGAACTCAAACTACTATGTAGTATGATCTGATTATCTTTATATTTCGGATAAAAGGTTCCCTTTTATTACACAGATTTTGGTTTTCACTGGATGTATTCTTAAAATCCTAGTTGGAGAACTTAAATCAGTTTCACATCTGCACCCGTAATGCGAAGACTCCATACTGGCCGGCTTTTGAATTTTCTAGTCTAGGTGGGATAAACAAAATGGTTGGTCCAAACCTTCTTGGGTCTGTGTCAAATTGTACTCATAGTAGGTGATCTAGGCTTCTGCAGCTATCAACATGGTGATTTTGTTCTCTACCAGTATCTGTGCTTAGCCTGGGCTTGTGCAGGTTCTTGATTTCCCACTGATTGAGCTTGGATGTTAAGGAAATACACATTACTTACAGATAACTGAATCAAACTCTGCTTTCTTGACATGATTTTGAAAACTATTTTTGCTTGTTCACTTCTATCGAATCCATGATTAGTTTTGTTTGCTCATGCCCTTTTGCAACTGAATTGCAAAATATTGTGATTGTTATCATAAATTGCTGTTTCGGTTTTTCGAAACAGAGGTTCCATAAGAAAGGAAGCATCAGCTTCTGTCAGTCCCTTCACCCTCCAAGCCAGTAGCAGACACTAGTGCTCTCATTAAACAGGAAGGAATTACAATGCCTGAGGAAATGTTATACCTGGGACGGTGTACTACGCGAAGAGGGATGTAGACACCGACAGTGGTAGCAGTAGCAGCAACAGCAAAGGCAGGGGATGCCGAGTTATTCCCTGAACTCTGTAAATTATGAATCAAAAGTAATTTTTGGATCGCCAGAATCTACATTAAAATTGTTGTAAAAGATTAAATCCATTGTAAGAATTTATGTTGGGAAATTAGAGGGCTTTCACTGATTTAAGCCACAATTCATTAAAAGTAACGGGAGGCAATTACGCCACTTTATTCATATGTTCATGTAAATTCTCGTTTCTTGATTTGTTGATTCAGTCTCTCGTCTATACTACATTGCAATCCAGAGATTAAAGTTCACTGATTATTATAATTTTTATAGTTTGGGTCAAAAGATCCTTCAGATCATCCTGGCTAACAGATTACACTACTCAGTTTGGTTGGAGCTTGCAATGGGTATCTCCCTGACATTAAGAGGGAAACTACCTCTACTAACAAATTTTGAAGCTTGCTCACCCCAATTAGAAGGAAAAAGAGAAAGTTAGGAAGAAAGTAAGAACAAGATCAATATGAAGTTCTTTTTTTTATCTTCTAGGAGGCTTGCATTTGAACCCCTATTGCACCCCTCGAGACTCGATTCTGGAACCTACCCCCAAAGGAGAAACACTACCACTGAGACAAGCTCATGGTGTGTGTTATACATAGGAACATCAGTGCCACATAATTTCTCAAGTGGGTGTGTTATTCATAGGAACATTAGTGCCACATAATTTCTCAAGTGGGGTTTGAATTTGAATTGAAGGGAGGAGAACATTAGTCCCACATCGGAAAGCATAAAAAAGGTGTTTAGGAGGAGCTGAGTATAAGACTAGAGTTGAATGGATTGGTGAATCTTAAAAGGGTCGGTTGGCTAAATATGCCACGCTCATCCTAGCTTGGTGAGTGCTGTATGGTCATCAAGACATATGGCTGACATAATTTGTGTAAACCTATAGGGTTGGCTCGCTCGGCCGACCCTCCCAAACTCTTTCCTTTAATACTTTAGTAGATAATATGTCAGATTGGAAAAAGAATGAATTAGGGAAGCTATGCTTGTCCCATTGGTTTGTGCGTCACTTGACCACTCTGTCGATTGGGTTTCCAGTCCCTCGATTGGGTTACCAGTCCCTGGTTGCAATATCAGCCTAGACAGGTAAGTAGCCGTGTCACTTGACCACTCTGTTGATTGGGTTTCCAGTCCCTGGTTGCAATATCAGCCCAGACAGGTAAGTAGCCGTACTAACCACTGGCTATTCATCAGCCCCTATGGGGCCCTCAAAAAAAAAGAATGATTTATGATTTTTTAAAAAAGTCTCTGAATGATTGAAAAACTGGGTTTGTGTGTTCTTGCATGGACTCAATGTTAAATTGTGAGATTGCTTGAAGAGATGCCCAAAATTACTTGCAATAGACAATTCGTTTCAATAAATCTCACCCAGAGAGGTGTATGTGGTTGTGGCTAGGGAGATCGGTGGTTGTGGCTAGGGAGATCGGTTCGAATTTTAGGCTTGATCGGCCCAAGCCAAGCCTAAAAAAAAATTAAAAATCCAATCAAGCCGAGCTTGGAGAGGTGTGTGTGGTTGTGGCTTTAAGGAGATCGGTTCGAATTTTAGGCTTGATTGGGTCAAGCCAAGCCTAAAAAAAAACTTGAAAATCCAATTAGGCCGAGCTCGGGCCAACCTCTATTTGATTCAGCAAGGCTTGGTTCAGCCCGACCTCGGCTCGAATATTATTAAAAAAATAAAAATAAAATTTATATATATATAATAAAATAATATATATATATATATAGTATTCAAGCCAAGCTCGAGCTAAGCCACACCAAACTCGAGCTTGAATCAATTCGGTCGGAGCCGAGCTTCGAGCTAAGCTTTTGAATTCGGGTTGAGCTTTCAAGCTTGATTTCGGGCCGAGCTAGGCTTCTGGCCTAGAACAAACCCTTTCAAGCCGAGCCGGGGCTTGGCCAAGCCCGGCCCGAATACAACCCTAGTTGAGGCTTAGGTTGAGACTTGATCTGTGTGTGTGAATAGTGTGTTTGTTTAAAAAAACTTCACCAAAAAAAAAAAAGTGGCATGAAATACATATCAGCTACAAAAATAGTTAAATAACCTAACATAGTTAGGTTAAAAGATAATTGAGCATGCCATGACGTTGTTAGGATTTCATAGTGGCCTTTATGGCCTTGACCTGTAAATGGACCTTTATGAGGTTCTAAAATTCCTTTTATCAAGTGAAATCCAATCCACAAAATAATTTGATCTATGGAGAACATCGTTGTAGTAAAGGTCGTAATGCCATAAGAATCATTTCCGTAGGGCATAGAGGGGGAGGCCATAACCATCTATACCGTAAAATTGATTTTTGGAGGAATGAAAAAGACATATGGTAGAATTGTAACCATAGAATACGACCCTAATCGAAATGCATACATTTGTCTCAATCAAAAAAATGTGCAATCAAACCTATTTCTCGATTCAATAGAAACCCAAAGAGGTGAATAGGGTAAAAAATGGTGATATTTTAGTAGGTAAATTAACACCCTATGGCGAAAGAATCATCGTATGCTTCAGAAGATGGAATATTACGAGCCATACTTGGCATTCAGGTATCCACTTTAAAGGAAACTTGTCTAAAACTACCTATAGGTGGCCTTCCAATTTTCTTAATTTTCTTGATTCACATCCAGATAAGAGTTTTCATAAACTAGGTTATTTTTATAAGATGTCTCTTTAAAGAGAGAGTGGAATTCATTCTTAGTTTTTTCCTAAGGACCGGGTTCGGTATTTATCTCGATATATTTATAGGATAGATAGAGTAAAGATGTATTAGAGAGTCCCAAATTAGACCAATGGAATTTTGTTTGCTATAATTCTAATAACAAATAAAAAAAAAGTGCTTTTGAATTGATCTTATCTTTTAATAATTAAAGATAACTTAATTCTTCAATAACATAGCCATGTATGGATAATTCATGTGCTTAAGAGGGACTATATGGATAACCAGTATTTTCAATTTTATAGGGCTATACGAACTCGAACCGTAGACCTTCTCAGTAAAATAGATCAAACATATTATTATCGAAATTATTCAAACTGTTTCAAAGACCCAACATGCAATTTTTTTGCATTGAAAGAAAATTGAATAAATGACCTTAAATCTTTGTGTACTTACTCCTAATCAAATTATTTGAGATTCAGAAGTGAAAGAAATCATTTTATCTACTAATAGTGGCCTAACCATTAATTAAGAAGCGATGGGAACAAGTTCTACATATGACTACAGAAGAATCTATTGAAAATGAATCCCGACTGCAAATCCTTTTCCGTAGTTCAAATTCGAGTGTCGCCTTATCAACAAAGGACTTAGCATCCCTTATTCTGTTCAGCTGATATAACTCGTCAAACTCTTCCGCATCAAAAGCAGAGGAAAATGAGCCGAGTCAACTATTCAATCAAATTATATTGAGCATTTCTCATTCTTTTCTCATCTCTTCTCGAGAAACAAGTGGAGTATGTCTTTGCAAACCATTTGCCCCTACTTCAACAAAGGAAGCATGAACCACTTCTATCAAAGATCTCTTTTACTCTCAATAATTACATACAGGTCTATTTAACATAGAAAGATGTCCATGATGTGTACATGTGGTATGTCCCAAATCCTCATTAAATTTTATTTTTCATAAGACCGTGCCTCAGGAAGTAGAGGACAACCATCAGGGATATATCTTTACTTTCATGGTGCGAGTGATTGGGGGGTCTTCACGTGCCCACAGGGATTAATCAGGTGCTCTAAGAAGCCCAAACACCCTCATCACCCGAAAAATAAAAAAATATATATATACTTATATATTGCTGGCTGAACTATACAAGCAGCTTAAGCTTGCAAGCTAATTTGTCCCTCAAATTAAAGGTCCCACCATTAACCACAATGTTTTTGTTCCTGTATATTTCTCATAGTTCGTGTTACTTAACTTGATATGGTTTTGATCTGCGTCCTATTAAAGAGTGATACAAGAAATTCCCTCTTTCTTGATCAACAGTATACAATAAGACGATTGCACATGGATACAACAGGTTGCAAAACAGATATGATCAATTTAAACTCCAGAGGAAACACAAGAAAATTTTACAGTATAATTCCAAAAATTTCAGTTCTATAGCTTGGGAAATTACCTGTTATGGTGTCCATTTATTACCAGACGTTTGGATGGTATCAATCAATAGGTCCAAGCTACCATGATCAGATCTTATATGGTAGGGCTCAAGTTTAATTTCTCTGCACAAGGCCATTCAAACACCAAAAATCTACATTATGCAACAGAAAATGTCTACACCCTTTTAACTCCAAATCCTTCTGAACCCAATCTAGATTATCCTGACCACAATCTTCACCACCAGTTCTCCAATCCCCACCCTGAAAACACGAAGTTCAGGATAATGCAGTAATAGCTTCCGGGACCTCTCGATAGCCAGCAAGTTTCATGCCATTCAAGGAATTACTTCAGTAAATAGTTTCCATTACAATTTGGGCAGCTTTTCATATTCTAAATCATCACTAAGTTAAACAAAACATTGGGTTTGAAATTTTCTTAAAGCTCAAATTTGGTTAGAAAAGTTCAAACAAACTTGAATTTCAGCATACAGCATTGCCTATTTGTTCATCCCAACATAATAAAACAAGTAATTACAATAATAATCTTAGGGATTAGACTAAATACTATTGCATAAAATACTAAAAAAATAATTAGATTTAACCAAGAACCAGTATTTTAATTTAGCTGCAAATTACTGCTTTTTTGATGCGCTTTAGCTCTGATCCCTTAAAGGGTAAGAAAAACGCTGATTGTTTGATCTAGAAACACTTTTCAAAAAAATTAATTTTATTTAAAATCTACGTCCTCCTATGAGAAATCCTCGACAAGAAACATCTAGAGGATATTAACAGAAGGACGAATCGAGATCTTGCACAGCTTTTGAGCTCAACAGGCTTGGATTAAGATAACCTGAAAGCCTTCGAATGTGCTTCTTTTCCTCTTTGAGCAACCCAAAACATTATATCTTTTGCCAAACACAAGACTTCTCATCATCACAAACATGGAAAAATCAATATTTCATCCATCTGGGTGGAAAAATGCCATTTTAAAACCCTTAAAAATCAGGGTTATGATCAAAATGCTACAGAGTTCGAAATACCTTTAAGAATCGGGCAACCCAGAACTCGAAGAACATCAAAAAAAAAAAAAAAGGGAATTCATAGAATGGGTTAGAATTTGTGTTAAAGATGAAATATAATCATAACAGAGAAAATTAAATAAATAACAAAAAAAAAAAGATTGTATGAACATACAGGTTTTGAGATGCGTAGATGAGAAGAGCAGTTAGGGCATTGGAAGCGAAGAATTTATAGGCGTAGGTGATCGAAGGTTTAGGGTTTTCTGTTGCAGGTTAAGGTTAAGGTTTAGGGTTTTGGGTTGGAGTTACAAAAGTACCCCCACTTAAAATCTCCCTATTAGTAGTTGTAATTTGCAAGCTCCAAAGAAGGTATGTCGGCCCTTATGGTCGGGCTGGGCTGGGTCGGGCTTATCATGGGCCTAAAGATAAGTTTGGGCTAAGGATCAGTATGACTATTGAACGTAGTTAGTGTTTGCCTATTAAATGTCCAATTAGTCTTATGGGTACTCCAAAGTGTACTCCCAATTATATTCCCAATTCCTAACCATACAGTCATTGAATCTTTTGTAATTCCAAACGTATCATTTACTCTTATCTCATCTTCTTCTCCTTCTTATCTTATGTGTAACGAAATCGTAGATAAAATATTGTAAAATTTCCAAATTACTCTTATCACAATCATTATATAAGATAAACACTTATATAATTTTGATTTATTAGGAATTTGATTTATTAGGAAAATGATTTTCTAATTTAGCCTAAAACTGGAAGATAAAATTTTGATTTATGAGGAATTTGATTTTTTTAATATTTTTACTGAATCCAAATGGGGGGTACTTCCTTATTTTAATTTAAAATTTTAAAGTAATGAAATGTTTTAAAAGAAAATAAATATGTTGTTGACTACCGATGAAGAGAAATAGTGTTGTTTGCTCTTTATTGTAGAAGAAAAAGAGCTGCAGAGAAATCGTTCGAATGACCAACAGAGAAAAAGTCCGTAAAGTCTTTTAAAATCTAATTTTTTCAGAGTCTTAAAGGGTATATGATGTTAAACCCTATATATAGTATTTATCTTGTGAGTTTAGGGTTTCCTAACCATTCTAAGAGCCTTAAACATTCAGAGAGAGAAAACCTAAGATTTTCTAAGGGTTTTCAATTGGAAGAAGAGAGAAAAGTTTGGAGATCAAGATCAAGGTTGTTCGTAAGCGATAGATTGTATGGAAACAATGAAGAAATGTTAATACTACTTCGATGCTAATTTTATCATGATCGTTAATGTTAGGTAATAGAAATGAATGATCCTTGAAGTAAGAACTTGATTTTAAAGTATGTTTTAACCAATGGTTTAACTTACGATAATATGTTTTGGATTTTGATGAAGTTTTCCCTTAATGTATGTTCTAACAAGGGGAACATAAATATATTTGGAGTATGTATGGTTGATATTAGAAGATGAGATGTATGTTGGAGTTGTGATTGAATATATATGTGTTCGATGCAAGACCTATGGAACTGTGTAAATTAGGGTTTTAGTTTCGATACAAGATCTATGAAATTTGGATTAATTAATTAATAATATTATGACTATTGCAAGAACCCTAATTTAATTATGTTGAAATTACTACCCATGAAATCATATGTATGATTGTTGGAAATTGATGTGTTATTATTAATTTGAACACGATATTGATATTTGCACAAGCACGATGAAATCACAAACATAAAAAAGTAAAAGTCACACAAGTATTGTTGCATGATCGAGTTTTCTCATATGTACGGAAATCAATAAAGTAAGATTTTGATAAAGTAAGAATTGTCAACGGGGTAAGTTGTTCAATGATATATCATACCTAGTTCTCTAGGGCATGTCATATCTAACTTAAAGTAAGTTGTTCAAAGAATATGAACTGGTGTGTTAGTAAAGGATACTAGTTACCCAGCTTAAGTAAGTTCATTACAAGAGTATTTATACAAGGGTACTAATTATCTGGCTCAAAATAAGTTCTCAAAAGTAAGAAAAGTAAGCAATAAAAAAAGTATGGTTTTCCGCACTCTGATTATGCATATATGTTTGCCTCCGTTGAACTTGAACTTGTATGTATATTGATGCTTATGATATTGTTAGTTAGAAGTATATGCTGAGTGTTTCAATGCTTAGCTGAACTGTTATTTTTGACAGGTATGAGATTTGATATATGCACACCGAAACCTTGGGTTGAGGAAAAATACATTGAAGAGGAACCTATAGGTGACCATTTGGAATAAGAGATGGATCTTGACAGATATCCTTACTATTGATCTTAGTTCTTAGATTTTATTCATGTTTGAAATTGTAACCGAATTCATTATGGTTTACTTTTAGGTTTAAATTGATGGCTAAGAATCATGATGGATGATTTGGATTATTTATATTCAGTTTAGTTGTAGATTTTGATTTATATTTTAATTGAAGTATCAATTGTTATTAATTGAGGAGAAATTTTCAGGTGTACATTTTAGTATGCCTTGTATGCTGGATGATTTGATAAGTAAGTCACGTGTTAAGGCCTTACACTCTCCTAAGTGAGAATTTGGGGTGCAACACTTAGGATTCACCCACTTATTCTTGGTTTTTAGAAAAAATATTAATTTCTTTTAAACCTTAGGTAAAATTCACTAATTCTTAGGGTTAATTTTTTATTCATAATTTTTTCTAAAACCAAGGATAAGTGGATGAACCTTAAGGGTGGGTGAATCTTAATCACAGTTAAGTAGTATTATAAAAGAGATACATGATGACCTCAGTGCGCATAGCCAGGCTCCTCGCTCTCTTGGCAAAATGTTCCAAACGAATAACATCTCAACAAAGCCTCACCCAATCCCTTTCTTTGTTATATCCAAAAATGTTTCTAAAGTTTTTTAGTTCTTAAAAGTGTCCTAACATTATATTTCAATAAGCAATGTGTTTCTCATAATTTTTTTAATCCCTCAAATTTATATACCCAAAATATTCCTTAATTTTTTTTTTCGAAATGCTCTCACTAGGGTCCCTCTTCTCAGTCTCTCTCCCTTTCCTCTCTCTCTCACGTGCATTGCACGTGCCACCCCACTAGTTATTAAATGGTTAGGATTAAAGCTGATTGACATTAGAAAATTAAGACAAAATAAGCCAAGTAAAAAAAACTCAACCATTTGATTCTCTATTATTGCATGCGTTAGGGTGTATCCTAGGTTTAGTCCCACATTGGTTGGGAAGTTGATTTGTATAAGATGCCATCAACCCTCCTTAAGACAGGCCCTTTGAACTTACCCTTATGATACCTTAGCACCTATCTTAGGTCTGGTTGTGTCATGTGTGTATGAGTTTAGAGTGTTAGTTACATAATAACATTTCACAAAAAAAAAAAAAATCTTAACTCATAGTGGTTATTTACAAACGGTTATGATTAAGGAGTATATAGAGAGTATCCATAGACCGAATCTTAAATGTCACGTAGAATGTTCAAATCCCTCTTAGATGCCACCTAGGGTTGTCAACAGATCAGATCCGAACCGGATCTGCCTAAATCCGAATCCGATCCGAGATCCATCGGATCATGAAGTAATCAATCTAAATCTGATCCGATTATATTTGTGAGATCCGAATCGGATCAGAATAAGGTTAATTTAATATATATAAATATATAATTTAAAATCTAATAATACCTTAATTAACTCTAATTAATGTTAATTTTTTTAAAATTAATATTTTATGTATAAAATATCTAAGTAATATATTTAAAATGATTAAAAAGAAATTATTATAATCGGATCTGATCACCCTATATCCAGATCCGATCCGATCCGACAGATCACATATAGGGTCCAAAGTCCGGCTAATCGGATCGGATTCGGATCATGATCCGATCCATTGACAACCCTAATGCCACCTGATAAAAATAGGAAATACCAGGCCGTTTGAACGGACGACGTACGATCATTGGATTAGCCTATTTTTTTGGTTGGGTGGGGGGGGGACAATTGAGATGCAACATGGGCCCTCCCTCTTACATGCAACATGCCATTAAAATCAAGCTATTCAAGCCTGTCGAACATAACTATGCCATCCTTGGATAGATTGTGCTCTCGATACCAGGTTTAATGACGTGACTCAACCGTTACAAATTCCTGTGCTTTTTTCCTTTTTTTAGGTGGAAAAGCTATCATGTAACAAACACTTATGATTCCTGTAATTGAATGACCCACATTGATTCTAGACTTGGACTTACCCTTATGATACTTTAGCCGCAACTTTAGGTCAGCCTGTGTGTTAGTTACATGATAACATTTTCATCAAAAAAAGAAAAGAAAAAAAAAGAATGACCCGCATCATCCGATTTAGCTTATTTATTTTTAAAGGCAAGTATGGAAACTGGGTGTGATTTTTTTTAAGCCCAAAGACATGTAATGTGACATCGAGATGTGTCATATAGACAAGTTTGTTTAAGCATCAAACATACATTAATCATCCTTTCCGTCTTTCTTTTTCTCTCTCTATACATGAAATATTAGGGGTGTATTCGAGTCGAACTGGACCAATCTCAAGCTCGGCTTGAACTGTTTCAAGCCAATCTTGAGCTCAACTGAGCTCGAAAAGCTCGGCTCGAATTCAATAGCTTGACTCAAGCTCGAATTGATTCAAGATCGAGCTCAACTTGAACTGTTTCAAGTCAGGCTCAAGCTCGACTGACGCTCGAAAAGCTCGGCACGAATACAATAGCTTGGCTCGAGCTCAACTTAATTTATCAAAAACCTATTTTAAATACAAAATATTATAAATAAAAAATTAATATTATTATTTTATATATAATATTCAAGCTGAGCTCGAGCCGAATCAAATAGGCCTTGGCTCGAGCTTGGCTTAAACACATTTCAAGCTCAAAAAAACAGATCGAGCTAGATATTCAAGCTTAAACTCAGCTTGATCGAGTCCAGCCTTCGAGCTGAGTCGACTTGGATGCACCCCCATAAAATATACATTCTACTTAATAAAATAGCTAGACTTGATCGAGTCAGATATTCTAGCTTGAACTCTTGATCGAGTTGAGCCTTCAAGCTGGGTCGACTTGGATACACTCCCATAGAATATACATTCTACTTAATAAATTAGTTGTTGAGAAATACATGTTATTTGATATTTGTATAATATAATATATTTGGGCTAAATTTTGCTTACCGAGTTTGACCAACTCGGGCTTAGCTTGAAAAAAAAAGTTTCACTTGAGCTGGGTTCGAGCCCAATGGTCCAATCTAGACTAGGTTTAGATCAAGTCATCGGCTCAGCCCGACCCTACTTAGTGTGCAGTGCAACTCTAATGCTATGTTTGATTGTCAAGAAAATTGGTGAAAACTTAGAAAAGAAAAGAAAATTTTAGATTTCTAATACAATTTTTGGTGTGTTTTGTCCAATTTTCTTTTCTTTTCCATGTTTTTACTTATTTTCTCAACAACCAAACTTAGGGTAAGTGTAGGTTCAATCGTGGTCAGCTATCAATGTTTCTAAAACGTTTCCAAGTGGATGGGTTGGGCTTAGTACTGGACAAATTCTCTATTTCGAGTATTTAGTCCTAATTTTTTTTTTTCCAATTAACTGGGCTAGAATTTCATATATAGGAAATGCTTGAGCAAGACCCAGCCTGCACATGACACAGGGCTAGAGGAAGATCCAATCTAGAAACAGTAGGAGCAATAGACCTTTGAATGCTTTCATTGAGAGCTCTCTGAGCTTCTAGGTGAGCTTTAGAGTTTTCCTCTCGATAGATGAGGTGGAGGGATGCTTCTGGGCACTGAGCAAGCAAACTCTGGAATATGTCTTCAATAATCTTGTGGAGCTCCCAATGAATATTAGAATTGGCTGTTCCAGACAGAAAATATAAGGTTTCCTTTGAGTTGGATTCAAGAATAATCCTAACCCAGCCGTAAGCGACAGCTAACTGAATGCCCAGGCAGATTACTTCAGCTTCGGCGACTCTAGCAGATCCCCCCGCTAAGCATTGGCGGAACCACATGGGGCCCAGCCCCCTTAGAAATTTTGAATTTTTTTTTTACTATAGCAATAATAAATGTGTAGCCTGGGAAAGGGGCGGAGCCGGAGGACGGGGAGCTCTAGCCCCTCCTGAATTTTTGAGAAAAAAAATATTTTCTTTACAAAATGGACACAAACCGAGGTGATGTCCCATGAACTTGGCCCAAAAAAAATAAAATTTAGGGGCTACCCCCCCGAACCCCCATTGTTAGCCCCCCCTACAAGAGAATCCTGGCTCCGCTCCTGCCGCTAAATGGTTTGGAGGTAGTAAAGATGGTCTCCCCGAGATGATCAATTACAGACTACGACACCGATAGAAACTGTTAAGAGATCAAAAGGAAGTAGCAGCCATATGCTCAGATAGCGCTATGATTTCCTTGTAGAGGAATTCCACTCAATGAATAGCTCCAATTGGGTCAAGCTGACCACCATTGAAGTGAATCTCATTCTAAAGCTTCCAAATGCACCATAATGTAATGCTCAGTCAGATAACAATATCCATGTTGTTCTGAGAAAAGGAAGGGTGTTTTGTCAAGCGATTCCACCATGCTGCAATGGAAGAACATACTGATGTAGAGATAGTTGGGATCCAAACCAAATGCATTGCAAACAAGGGCATTCTAAGAAGAGGTGGGTATCCTCCGCCTTACTGCACAAAGGGCATATATCGTTCACTAGCATCCCCTTTTGTCCAAGGTTCGACGCAACGTGCCAACAGCCAATGCGTTGTGGCACACCATCTAAAGGAGATTTTGGATTTTGGGAGGGATGGAGATTTTCTAAATCTTTTGCCAAGAAAGGGTTGCCACTACAAGACGGTTGTTGAGTTTCCAACATATCTATTTTGCTAGATGAGAAGTCGAGTTAACCTTGAAATTTCCGTTAGAAAAGTGTCGCACCAAATTCTCTGAGTCATTGCGAGTGCTAATAGGAATTTCCCTAATTCCTCTTCGAAGCTCTAGGAAACCTAGAAAGAAGTCTATCCCTATCCTAACAGCTCGCTGCTTGATCAATGAGAAAAGATACTTATCATCCAAAACAGCATCCGGGAAAGAGAAGGGTTTAAAAGCGGACTGGTTTGGTATCCAAAAATCACGATGCTTGTGATTTTGTATGTAGGGCTATAAATGAAGCAAATTTCAAGTAGATGGTGGTCTATTTGAATACAATTCGATTACACTATCTTTACCCGATTAGATATGCAACGATTAGGGAAATAAAGCATTCATTAGATTAAAATATGGTAGACTATTTGAATACAATTTGATTGCATTATTTGTAACCGATTAGATCTGTATCGATTAGTGAAATAAAGTATTCATACGATTAAAATATTATTTAATTATTTTAATAAGACTTACAAAAAAAAATTAAAAGGCACAAACATACAATCGAATGTTAAAAAAATTATTATTTTACAATCATTTAAAATGGTGAAAAAAAATAGGTATCATTTAAGATGTTTTATCCACTGACAACTTATTTTAAAAAAAACTTTAGATTAGTAATATTTGGTTTGATTAAGTCTGATTACTATTATTCATCCATACAATTGAACAATTTTTTTTGCTGTATAAAAAGAAAATAGAGGGTTAAATTTAACTTAGGTCTAATGCCTCTTACCAACTATTAAAATGACATATGTCAGCATGACATACAATCAAGCACAACTAGATGCCTAGATGGTACATTGTCAATAGAGAATTCCATAGTATTTTTTTCTTTTCACTCGGGGTTCTCTACAGTTTTATATCGTCGGGTTGTATCCAGTTGTATGACATGCTAACATGTGTCTTTTTTTTTATCTGTGGTCAAAGTATTAACTATTAAGGATAAAGAAAATCTTTAAATTAAAAAAAGAGTTTAGATATAAACAAAAATTTTGGTTCAAGAGATAATCGGAGCTCTTCCAAAATAGGCATGGATAAGATATTTCAGAAATAATATAAAAATATCAACTTTACATAAATACCATTATATTTATTTTTATATTTTTAAATTATCCTTGTCATTAGGCATTATTTAGGAGCTCTGATCATCTTTTGAATTAGTGCTCCCATTTAAAGTAAAAAAATTATTAAAAAATGTTCAAATTGTATTAATGATAAGGCATAAACCAAACAATCTTGACTTAAAAAAAAGAAAAGAAGATTTGACAACATATTTGGCGTTGGAGAAGGCCAACGCATGGGCTGGTTTGTGCCAAGCAGTTGATTGATCCATCATATTTAGCCCGCTTTTAAATCAGACACCGGTCTTTAACTCATTAATCTTTTTTTGTTGATAAACGTGAATATCCTGAGCCATAAAGATTCATACTAGTCCTACATGCTATAGAACGCATACCCCTACCCCATACAACCGGTATTAGGGGGAGTCTAGGAATCGACCTAAAGACCTCTAAGTTTATGGTTCGTTCTTTCGGCCATTGAACTACCACCCCGGAGGTTTCTAATAGGACTGCACAAAGCCCGATCGGCCTATAGGTATGGCTCAGCTCAGCCTGATTTGGCCCGAGATTGGCCCGAATTTTAGGCTCAAACGGGCAAAGCCAAGCCTAAAAAAAAGTCTGAAAACTTAATCAAGCCGAGCTTGGGCCAACCCTTATGCGGCTCAGTCCGACTCGATTGAGGTTCGGTTCGGCCTGAACTCGGCTCGACTCAACTCAAATATTATTAAAAAAATAAAAAATTAATAAAAATATTATTTATATATATCATTATTATATATATAAATAATATAAAATATTATTATTTAAAAAAAAGATTCAAGCCGAGCTCGAGCCAAGCCAAGCCTGGCTCGAGCTTGAATCAATTGAGGCCGAGTCAAGCCGAGCTGAGCTTCGAGCACGATTTTGAATTTGGGCCGCACTTTCAAACTTTATTTCGGACCGAGCTGGGCTGCCTCGATCAAATCCATTCAAGCCAAGCCGGGCTTGGCCAAGACCAATCAAGTCCGGCCCGAATACAGCCCTAGTTTCTAACCCTCTAATCACTTCTTACCAGGTTGATGTCTAACCATCTTTTAACTTAAAAAATACTAATAATAATAAATAAATAACGGCATCTTCAGAGGACTAGTTTAACGAAAAACAAAAAGTCATAAACCGACAAAAAGGAATGAACAAAACTTTGGCCAAACACGTGTTCTCATTCCAAGTCTTATAATCGCTAAAGAAAAATGACCTCGTAGGACCGTATCGAATATCGATTGTGACCGGTTGACGTTTAGACACGCGCAAGATCTAACAGTTCGTAGGAATCTGAGTGCAACGTCCGTTAGGTCTCCTTTGGTCAAAATCAAATACCAGCAGTAAGGCACACGGTTTTCCGTTTTAGTTGGCGTCAGTTAACGGTCGCTGTTGCGATTAGGCTCAAACACCCACCGAATGTTAAACCTACTTTGATGATTCTTTTGACCTTTCCGTTGCAGCCTTTTAACTCTAATTACTGGAGCCAAATTACAAAAGCACCCCCTCCTCTCTTGGAAGTTTAGGCTCAAACAGCCAACTATTTTGGATTTTAGAAAAAAAAAATAACCACAAGAGTTATAAACAAAAATTAACTTAGACTTAATAGGAGTTGAGTTGGTTTTGTGAGAGTCGGAGTAATAGTTCGCTCCTCTATAAAATAGTTTGGGAACATCAAACCAAACCAAATCAATGTAGGAAATTTTTTTTCTGTTTGGGCCCACCATGACCAATCACAACATCCCACCTACAATGTTTAAGATGTTTTGGAAAAGAGAAATGTCGGCCCCAATATTCTTTCACCTCTTGGTTGCACTTTCTTTTTTTGTTTTCTATTTTTTAAAAACAAAATTTTTAAGGGATTAATTTTGAGCTGGAGCTCTACTTCACCATGTTGAAACGGAGCTCCCCTTTTACACAATGACATATTTGTAATTTTTGAAGGAAGCTGGGGCAATTTTACAACATACCATAATTACACATTTGCCACTGGATAGAGTAAAAGGAGGAGCTTCGCTCTGTACTCCTCTTTGTATTTAAACTGAAATTTTAAACAAAATTACACAAAACATGCTCAGTGAATGAGCTCCTCGCTCTCACAAAACCACCCCTTCCATTGCCAGAAACTCCGGTTAAGTTATTTCTTATAGTTAAATTTTTTATTTTATTTTTCTAAAAACTAAAAGTAGAGGGATGAACCTAAGGGTGAATGAATCTTAACCATGGTTAAAGACAGTTAAAAGAGAGACACATGGCAAGGAAAGTGGAGTCGAGACACACCTCTTTGAGTCACCAACCGTGGAGGTGATTATTTTCTTTAGTAAATATGTTTATGTTTTTTAAGAATTAGTAACAAAATTTTTGAAAATCAAGATAACGGAAAATTTATGTTATCTCTATCTTTTAAAACAAAAATAGAAAACATAGACCCAACACCATCCACCTACCCACCCACCACCACCACTAACCATTCACCACCACCATCACACGACCACCACCACAACCAACCACCACACAACCCATCACCATCACCACCAGAACCAACCACTACGCACCTCCACACTACACCAACATCACCACCACCATCACTACCACCACCACAACCACACCACACCACACCACCACCCACTACGCACCTCCACACTACCCAACCGATCACCACCATCATCACTACCACCACAACCACCACACCACTACCCATCACCCACTACGCACCTCCACCACCACCACACTACACCACCCATCACCACCACACTACACAACCATCACCACCCACCACCACATTACCACCACAACCACCACACTACACCCACTACCACCACCCACCACTACCACCACAATGGATTGAAATTATTTAATCATATTTACCAAATATTTTTTTTTGTTTTTATTTTTTAAAAATAAGTAATAGTTAGTAATGTCAAGCGTATTCCTTGCTTAAAAAAATTGAAAACAGAAAGTGGTTACCAGATTTTAAAAATAGAAAATAAAAAATAGAAAAACGGAAGTCTATCCAAATGGCCCCTTAGTTAACCTATTTAAAGAGATAGCAAGACACCTCGTTTCATTGACGGTGAGAGTTTGAAAAAAATTTCAAATATGTGGTTAGGCTAGCAAATCTTGGTAAAAAAAACATTAAAATTGAAAAAATATTTTTGTTCCATATTTTTAGTGTATTCCTTTTACGGGTTCATTCTTTGTGAAGACTTATAAAGTCGGACATTTTATAAGTTTTGTTATCGGATGATATGCAATTTTTTTTTTTTTTTTAAAGTTAGATATATTGTGTATTTCACCTCTTGTGTTATAATTCTTGTGAGAGTTCAAATACAGCAAAATGAATCATATCAAATCTCATAAAAATTGATAAGACTTGAAATCTCATAAGGGTGATTAATCTTGTTAGAAATCTTGATAAAGTGACTCGAATTTCTTACCAACTACCATGCAAAATATCAAGTTTTATAAGTCTCGGCCAAAGATGAGACCCAAAACACTTACACATAAGGCTGTAAACAGAGCGGATTTAGAGCTGATATTGGTATATCCGAATTTGTATCTGATTATATATCCGGATATCCGAATCCGAATAAAAATCTGACGGATAGTGAAATATGATATCCGTATCCGACTCCGACTAAAATATCCAGATTTGGATAGTATCCAAATTATCCGATTAATTTTTTTTTAAAATATAAATTAATATTTAAAAATATGTAAATTTGTATTAAAAAAATATTTTTTAAAAGTTATATTAATTTTATAAATTTAAAATATATTATTTATATATATTATATAATCAGACGGATATAATAGTATCCGATTATAAATGGATAGTATTTTACTATCTGAATCCATTTCGCCAGATACCTATCCAGATAATTATCCGACTAAACGGATTCGGATATGAATCAGATACGGATATTATCCACATCCGTTTAGAGCCCTTCCTACATATACGGTAAGTGACTATAAAGTGCCCGGTTACAGTAGGTGGTCTGCTGTACGGTAGGTGGCCTGTTGTGATTGAACCTAGTAGCCTACACAGGAAAAATATATTAGAGGTCCCTCTAAAGGGTTCGGGTCCCAAAACAACAAACTGGATGCATGAATATAGTCGGGTAAATTGACGGATCGGTCAAAATTGCCACCCATGTTAAGAAGAACATAACTGGATCCAGGAAAGGTTTGAGTTTGGTCAATCACGAATGCTTGAATTGGTCTAACCTGAACCATTTGACTATTTCTCACTCAGAAAGTCTAAACCCCCACCCTCTTATATAAACCCCTCTCTCTCTTGAATAAGTTCATCCTAATCAAAGTCTGTTTTCTATCAATTGATCTAAATCCATGGGTCACACAGAGGAAAGCACCGAAAAACAACAGCAGCAGCAGCAACAACAACAACAACAATTGAGCAGACTCCAAAGGCGAGCCCCGGCATCTCTACAGGTGAGTCCTCCATCGAGCTTCAGCTCTGATTGGAAGATTGTGATCCCTCTTCTATCGCCGTTGGCTACGTCGCCGAAATTGGAGGTGGTGAAGCCTCAGGAGAAACTGCAACAGGAGCATCAGTGTTTGGGGACCGAGAAGCCAGTTTTTAAGAAGTGGCAACATCCAGCAGCTCCTTTTTGTCATGAGCCGGCTCCATTCGTGCCGTCGTTCGCACCACAGTGTAGATAAAACAAAGCATATATGTATGTTACTGCAAAGTTCTGGATATATGAGATTAAGTTATACAAAAGAGTAGCCAACCCAGGTTCTATTTCTTTTTCTTCTTATTATTATTATTTTGGGAAATGATTTTGAGACCTCAAAAGGGCCGAGACCCCCCCCGGAGACCGTGCATCCGTGCATGGTACTTCAGGTGGGGCCTACCATCTCACGCGTAGGAGCCTATAGAAATAAATCTCTAAACGAAAGGCCCATTTTCGGGTTTTTAAAAATAATTTAGGGCTCATTTTCATACTTTTCCCTAATTGGATCACAGACAGAGGTGGAGCCAGGGGGGCGGGGCAATGGTCCCCCCCTAAAATTTTTGTAAATCCTTAGTGATGTAGTATGAATAGTGGGCTCCTTAATTTTTATTTTTTTTTTAGTGTTCTTGGCCTCTAATTTTTTTTGTCCTATATAATATAGTTGCCCCCCCCCCCCCCCCCTTTTTTGTCATATATATAGTGAGTGGGCCCCCTAATGGAGTCCCCTTATGCCCTTGAGGTTGCCACATGTCCCTATTGACACCCCTTAATTATGGTTAAAATTCACCCAATTTCAAGGTTCACCTACTTATCCTTGGTTTTTAGAAAAAAATATTTAAATAATTTTAACCTTAAGAGTTAGTGAATTTTAAACTAGGGTTCAAAAAGAAATTTGATTTTTAAAAAAAAAACCGAGGATAGGTGGGTGAATCTTAACCACAATTAAGGGGTATTAATAGGGACACGTGACAACTTCAAAGGCATTACTGGGAAAAAAAAATTCTCAAAATAAAAAACTGCCCCAAAAAAAATTTTCTCGGAGACTACACCCCGAACCCCCAAATTCCATACCCTCAAATTAAAATTTTTTTATACATGAATTTTGGCCCCAATGAAAAATTCCTGGCTCCGTCCCTGATCACAGAGCTGCTCTACACCAATTAGCATCAGACTGTAGGCTACAAGCCTAATCCTTCTTATATCTATAAAAACACCGTAGCATCATATCTTTTAGGCTACAAGCCTCATCCATTGTAGCCTCATCCATCTTATATCTATAAAAACACCGTAGCATCATATCTCTAGGCTACAAGCCTCTTCCATCTTATATATATAAAAAGGAAACACTTTCCCTCTTAAAATTTCTAAGAAACTATCCTACTTATAATCGGCAAATTGGCCGTGTGATCAATTCCGGTTCAACCAGTTAAGTTGGATCATGTTCTTTTATTATTATAAATACTAGCGGGTGGCACATGTGATGCACGTGAGAGTGAGGGGAAAGAGTTAACCACAGTTAATAAGAATTAAAAGGGACATGTGTTAACCCGCGGGTGCGATGGAACTCTCCCCCAATTCAATCGCGATTGACTTTGATTCTATTCTTTAAATAGATAGATGAGAGTAGTTTGGAAATTAAAATAAAACATTAATTAAAGTTTTGTTTTATATAAGGGTAGTTTAGGAATTTCGGAAAATTCAGGCTACGCCTGCCTCTCCCATTGTAATAGTAAAAATAAATTTCCTTTCTTGGTCGTAATGTTTCTAAAATTTTGTATTCTCAAAATACTGTTAAAGTCAGGTTTCTATACATAAAATGTCCCCAAATTTTTTTCTATTGTCAGACTGTCCTGAATATTTTTTAGTTTCCAAAATATTCCTAAGTCAAATTTCTATACCCAAAATACCATTTACAAATTTTCTAATGCAAAATGTTCCTCAAGTTTGCCTTTATTTCATTTTTTTTTATTTCTACAATATCCCTCAGTTTCTTTATATACCCAAAATGCCCTTAATTTTTTAATACCCATAATACCCTCAATTCTTTATACCCAAAATACCCCTACATCTTTTGAGTTTTCAAAATGTCCCTACATCATGTTTCTATAACCAACGTATCTCTAACAATTTTTTTACCTAAAATGTTTTTGAAGTTCTTATACCCAAAATATTCTTTAAAGTTTTTCCCAAATTGCCCCTCACTAGGCTTCCCTGTCTCTCTCACCCTCTCATCTCTCTCACGTGCATCGCACGTGAGACCCACTATATACTAATATAAAGAGGATCGATATGTTCAAAACGTTGATTGGAAGTTTATTTAATTTCAAAACTACCTTTACCCATATGGACTCAAAATGTTAAATGAATTTTAATTAATTTCAAATATACCATTTTCTCATATTGGTTCAAATGTTAATAAATTTTACTTAATTCCAAAATTTCTTTTTCACATGAATTCAAAATGTTAACTGAAGTTGACTCAATTCCAAAACCACTATTTACTCATATATATAAAGACAATAATATTTAAAAGATTGATTGGATTTTCTCTTAATTCTAAAACTACCTCTTTCCTAATATATAAAGAGAATGATATTTTAAAAAGTTGGTTAAATTTTGACTTAATTCTAAAATTATCTTTTATTAATTTTAGCTTTTATTAATATAGTTGACTTTTTCACCAAAAAATAAAGTGGACTTAAAAAATTGATTGAAATTTAATTTAACATATAAAACAACATTTTCATAACCAGACCGGCCATCGAACCGGCCGGGTGATCAGTTCCCAGTTCGACCGACCCGGTTGGATATGTCTTTTTATTATTAATTTTTTATTTTTTTGATCAGAACGTCTCTAAAATAATTTTATTCTTAAAATGCCCTTCAGTCAGATTTCTATACCTAAAATGGCCTCAATTTTTTATAGTCAAAATGTCTCAAATATTTTTTAGTTTTAAAATACCCTAAAGTCAAATTTCTATACCCAAAATACCTCGCATAAAGTTTTTAACTTAAAATGCTCCTCAACTGCCCATATTGCATTTTCTTTGTTTCTAAAATGTAGGGAAGTTTATATATCCAAAACGCCATTAATTTTTTTTTATACCCAAAAGGACCTCAATTTTTCTATACCCAAAATGCCCCTATGTCAAATTTTTATACTACAAAATGCTTCACAATTTTTTATACCTAAAATACTCCTCAAGTTTGCCGATATTCCATTTTCTTTATTTATAAAATGTCCCTCAAGTTTATATACCCAAAATGGCCTCAATTTTTATTATACCCAAAATACCCCCAATATTTTTTGTTCCAAAATGTCCCTACGTCATGTTTACTCAAAATTTCCCTCAAGTTTATATACCCCAAATTTTCTTTAATTATTTCCAAAAATGCCCTCAGTAGGGCCCCCCTCTTCTCAGACTCTCTCCCTCCCCCTCCCTCACGTGTGCTGCACGTGCTGCCCACTAATATTAGTAAAGAAAGATAAGCATAGTATTTAGGACCCTCATGCATATAGTTTCACTCCAAGTCAGTCAACCTGATTAGGAAGTCCTAACCAATCAATATATGGACATTTTTATAGGGTCATATCTAATTTAATCCAACTTAAATTAGACAATCGCAATAATCCTACTGGCGATCCACCATTTAGAAACGTGACTTACAGACAATCATCCCAATCTGTAATACTCTAAGACTCTAAATGGAGGTCTCCTTTGTATTCTTTCGAGACTCTATTTGGTAAGAGGAGGGCCCATCAGGCCCACAGAAGTACGCATCTCATTTAATACACAATTTAAAAAGCCCGGCGTGGCCCGAAATTCTCCTCAAAAAATATAAAGTAGTGGTAGAGGCAAACCGTCCGTCGGATCCAGCACTTGGGCCATTTCTGGTCGGCTTAGATTCCCCGCACGTGCATACCTAACGGTCGACTTTTGTTAGTATTCAAACCCTGGGGAAGAGAAGTATGGCCTTCATGCTTTTACTATTCTATTCCAGATAAAAACATGCCCACTGACTCAGAGAGACAGAGAGAGAGAGTTGCAAATTAATGACATAGCTCACTTTCACTTTTGAACTCTTTTTTGTCTGAAGTTCTCTTCTTTCTTTTGTCTTCTTTTCTTGGGTTTCATTTCACTTTCCCAAAGTTTTCTACTTCAACTCACAATCAAGTAAAGATTGTCATTGGATTTTGGAAATGCTGTTAAGTTATAATTAATGGGTAGTGCAATTAATTGAAGAAATGCAAATCATGGAATCCTGAGCTCAGAATTTTCTATCTTTTTTTTCCTTGTTTTTTCTTCGCCTATGTTCAATGCCAGTAATTGATTATGAATAAGATTATATGCTGCTTGACAGGATTGAATACAATATACATATCCGACTGAAGCATTTAGCCCTGTAGAATTTAGAATTTGATTTATCTAAGATGCAAACGTGCTCATGATCTAGCTCCTGAGTTCAATGGACTTGGCAGCTCGGAAAACAACTGAAATGTCAAAAATTGAGGTAATAAAATACTCGATACCTCAAACTCGATTCAGATATTATTACTACCGCTTATTTTGTTGATTAGGCTGAGTCGGGTTCTAGTGACATAGTGACGCAACATTACTAATGTTTATTAGTAATCTTTGTACATCGTATAGGAATAGAAAAGTGTATTAATTGCCTATTTGTATCGCTAGATTTTATGGATAAATATTATAGGTAATAATTAAGGCATGCACTATGATGTGATTTATCCTCTTAAGTGATGCTTATGACTAATAAGACAAGGGTATCCTCCATTGAATTTGAAGCTGGTGTAGGAGTTGGAGAACTAAACAAGTTACTTGATTAGGTAGATGGGAGGTTGAAGCTACTAATACTTGATGTTTTCCTGTGCATTCAATCAAGGAGACACTTTGTCTATCTATTTGAATACAAGGTTATAGTGTGGTGATATTAATATTAAAGCAAGGGCATTAACTATTAATGTTAGGTAAACTTACTATTAGGACATAAACCCAAGGCAAGTGGGGTCCTCTAATTACACAAGGATTTGTCTTCCCCTAGCTACAATGATATCCTTTACCTCTTCTCCAATCCCCATGGAGTGAGGTAAGGGTTTCCAAATGAGAGGAGCCCTTAGAAATGGATTCAGTTAATATTAGCAGGCAAGGATATTGATTTTAGGTAAACCTACTATTAGAACATAAACCCAAGGCAAGTGGGGTCCCCTAATTACTCAAGGGTTTGTCTTCCACAACTACAATAGTAAGCTTTTACCTCTTCCCCAATCCCTATGGAGTGAGGTAAGGGTTTCAAAAGCAAAACTTGGCAAAACGACTACAAAATGACCAATAGTATTTTGATATATCAGGAAATTATCATATACATACTTCTCAAAAAATTGCACATCAACTTTTTTTCTTATTAAAACTGCATATGTTACTTTAATTTTTTAATTTGATGTGCCAAAATGTTATTGGTCATTTGTAGCTCTGAGTTACAAAGATCGTTGTTACTAAGTTTCGTTGGGTTTTAAATGAGAGAGAGGAGCCCTTAGAAGTGGATTCAATTATTTTATTTAATTAATACACCCTCACCTCTTGCGTGAGTGGTAAGGCTTCAATGGAGGGAGGTCAGGGGATCCAATCCCCACAAGGGTATGAGTTGCAAGTGCTTCAATGCCCAAGCTAACATATGACGTGCTGACCGTACTAACATAGATAAATGAGCCTCAGATTCTCTCTAGCGAAGCTAGAATCGGTGGTCTCGGGCTACCACAATGTGTGCGATAGGTGGCCAGAGAAGTCATTTCATTGTCCCCACGATTTTGACTTCTCCACACATTATGCAACATGTGACGATAAAATGTTAAGAAAAAGGGAGAGAGATATCAAGTGAGGAGAAGTCAAAATCATGGGGAGAAAATCAAATGACTTCTCCCCTTTTTCACACCACATGTCGCATAATATGTGGTAGCCTGAGACCTTTTTGGCTTCGCAGAGACAATCCTGAGCCAAAAAAATGATGCATACACCAAAAAAAAAAAAATTAATTAATATTATTAGTCCCATCATGTTAAAGGCATGAAAGACAATACATCAAGTATTTTTTAGTGGAACTGGGTCCCTACCATCTGTGTTGAGAACACAAGGAAAAGGGGGGAACTGCCATTTAGATTTCAACTAAGGGTGTCATCTAACCTCTTTAACAATGCTTTTTCTCAATTAGATATCTTTTGTGGGAAAGGACAACAAAGGGACCAAAAGTATGCATAATATTCTGCCCTTTAGGATACTTATTTATCAAAAAAAAAAGGATACTTATTTATCTTTTCTTTTCCTTTTTTTTCTCTCTCTTCTCTTATACAGAAGGTACTTTGGGAGCATTGAACTTGATAGAACAACAAACAATTCAAGATGAACCCAATACTGAATTTGGTAGATCATAAAGCTACTTAGCAACCATTGTAATTGAAGAGTTTAGAGAGAGAGAGAGAGAGAGAGAGTTATTTAACTAATTCCCATTAATAAAGAAATGCCTATATTAGGCTTATCAGTTTGCTTGAGACTTTTTGTATTTACATCATGGCTTATAGCTCATCATCTAAGAGACAAGATGAATCAGTTCCTCATCATCCTAAGGGCCAGAGCTTGAAGCTCACCCAAGTCATTTTGGGACAATCTTTTCTGAGTACAAGGCTGAACTGGAAGGTCATCTCTGCTTTGAATTTCTTGCATTACAACTCCATCACTACTGTGGTCAATCGATTCGAGGGAGCTTTGAGGGGAGATGGGATGCACGTAAGTCGGATAATTCAGAAGCGGATGCCCTCCGATAATATTTCCCGATGGCAAACCGTTCTCCACATGCCGTGAATCTACAAGGTATTGAGCCATTTGAGCCTTCACCTGCATCAGCTGGGCTTGCAAGCATGCCACCTATAAATAGAAAACAACAGCTCTTAGCAGATTAACCAGCTATTGTTTAAAAGTACTTATTTTTCAAGGAGGCCTAGTCCTAGTAATCAGGAGAAGAAGCAAAAAATGAGAACCTGTTGTTGCAAGGCAAATATATGCGCAACACAACCATAGACAGGATCTCTAATCCTCGCTTGTGCTTCATACGCGATTGTGACCACTGCCTCGCACCGATCGGCAACTGGGATGTGCAACAATAATTTTGAAACGTTACTAGCGCCGAACACCTTATGAATTGCGGCAAACCGAGCCGGACCCTGCTCTGAACAAAAGTAAGGCGCAAAAATGCAGTCTGATGCGCATTTTCGCCTAAGAAACTTACAGGCACCACAGGGTGAACCAGTTCCTGAAGCCATGATAGAGAGAGAGACAGGAAAATCTTAGTCCAGCGCACGAACACACTAGGAAATGGTGCTAGGAAGGATTGGATTGAGTACTAGGGGGAAGTGGGGTTTGGGGCCAAGGGACATAAGGGGTCTTATAAGGGCATGAATGGGGGACATGGGAGGTTTGAGTGTAAGGTTCTAAGGGAACATTTATTAATGGTGCTTACGATATGAGAAATTTTTATTAGGGGGTATCGTTCGTGCGGGTGTATTTAATGTTCATATGATTTTGAGAGTTGTATGACTCAATTTGTCCGCCGAACGCCACACTTGGGAACTGCTGTTGCTTTTTACTTTTTAGCATTGTAGAACAGTGCAAATTTATTTAGGATGGTGCTAGGCGCATTCCAACATTTGATGACTACAGTCCATTTTTAAGAAATTAGTAAACACAACATTAAATTTATAAAATTTTATGTGCAGATCAGAGCAAAAAAATTAGGTATAAACTTTATAATACCCAATAAATTTCAAATTTATTAACTATAATAGTATATCATCAAACCAAGACATTGAGTTAATTCCTGCATCCGTAACAAAGTGATTCTCATCCAATTTCGATTGGTCTTGGTCTCATAAAGGCAATACATTAGTGTAAATGTGTAATGCATTTAAAAAGTTCAGAATCCATGCATTTAGTATGAAATGAGAATGTTCTCGATTTCTAGAGTTCATGAGTAGAAGATACTATAATACTAAAACATAGTCTTCGCATACATGTAAATCTTTGCTGAAATTATAGTAAAAAACAAAAGAGATGTTGCCTTTCAAGCAAGAACAAAAAGAAAATACAAGGCACAGGAATTGAGCTCCTCTACTTTAAAACAAAATCTTTCTTTCTGTACAAATAATGCATGAGAATGTAAGAAATGAAATGATGAAATGGAGTGTAGTCATCAAATATTGGGGTGCGCCTAACACCATATTTTATTTATTAGAAATATTTCGGTATTATATATTGTTAGAGATAAGAATATAGTATTACAACAATAATAATTGTAGTAAATGGAGCTCTGAAAATCACTAACCATTTTGACTCTGATTTTGAATGCCCCGAAGAAAAGGTGGCCCTTACCAGCTTTTAATGAGGGCTTGGGAATTGAATCAGATGGTGATGAAATTGGGGTTCCTTGTTGTTTTGTCAACTATATTTCATGAACATGGCCCACTTGATCATCGATATGGACGGTTTGATTCGTATAATAGCTGGGTTGTTTCATTGACCGATGATCATGCCAATATGATGATCATAGTCTTGTAATATATGGACCATTTTCTCAATCCTCAAATTTCATTATGTGTAAGGCTCTGAGCTTTAAAATGCTCCTGAATGTAAGCTTTTGATCGCCTGATCAGGTGGATTTCGATGATAGATGGCACCTATGGAATCAACTGGGTCGTAAGCCTAACAAAGGACAAATGGGTGTTTTCACTTTGCAGAGAAAAAATTGTAGTGAACGTTACAGTTGTTACTGGACCCTAAGGGGTTAGTGAATCTTAACCATGGACAATAGGAGTGTGGGTATGATTGAACTCTCCCTGAGTTCAATCGCGATTGGCTGTGATTCGATCTCGTTGTTACCTCAGATGCCCAATTGCATAAGATCCTCCGATCGCCCTCCACCAGTACTTCAAGCAACCCAACCATGACACAATCAACAACATTACCTATTGGCCTAGGCTATGAAACATGCAAGCAAGGATGGAGCCAAGATTGTCTTGTAAGGGAAGTGAGCATTGATTGAAAATATTAGTAATTATTGATGAATTTGTGAAGAATGAATAGACGGCATTGTAATTGCAAGTAGTACAAGAGAATTATTTACGGATAAGACTTAGATAATTACATAAATTAAATAACAAAAATCTCTTGGAATTGATGGATTTCATCTTGTTTCAATTTCCTCTAATGCTCCGATTGTTTTGAGGTAAAATAGGGGAAAACAAATGAATTCCACATAAAATATCATTTTCCAAGTATGCTTTCTTTAGGACAACTGACATTTTCCGTAAAATTCATTTGTTTTCCTCTATTTTACTTCGAAACAAACAGAGCATAAATGAAATATTTACATAAATCATACTATACAAAAATCCAAATCATAAGTTGATAGATACCATGAGGTCCTGGAATGCATGGTTGTTAAAAAAAAAGGATACGGATACGGTCAGGATATGTCTGTAATTTAAAAAAAAAATAATAATAATACTATATTTTGTATTATAATTATAAAATAATCATTGATTAAGTTCTGTTTGTGTATAAAAAAGACCATGTCTATGCAAAAGCAAAATAAATAGGGTCATCTTATCATCCACTAAGCAAAAAAGAAAGTCATTCTAGCATCCACTAAGCAAAATATAAAGAAGATCATGTCCATGCAAAAACAAAAGAGATAGGGTCACACCCCTAGGTCTCAAAAAAAAAAAAAATTATTCATAGCCGTATCCCGCACATATCCCGCCGTATCGAAGGCGTATCAGTATCCGATATGGGTACGATTACCTATTTGAAGTATCCGTGCTTCCTAGCACGATAGCATTTCCACCAAAAAAAAATGTATCCAAAATGGAGGAAACAACAATCTTTACAAGTTTGATGAAGAACGATTAAAAAAAAGAGAGGAGAAAATAGGAACAGATATATCATGTGATTCCCCCCACCAATCTACCCAGACCCACTCCCCTTATAGAACTTCACAATGAAGACCTATTTCCCAAACATACAGAAACACCCCAAAAGAGTAATATCACTTGCCTGAGTTTGTTCACATCTTGTGGCGAAACCTTCCACAAGAACCCCATCTTAACTAGGCATGGCATGGACCGAGTTTGGGCTTCAAATCCTTTGCAAATATGATGGGCTTCAGGCCGGCTATTAAAAGATTAACAAATCTCAAGGTCAAACTCGGCCCATTGCTGACGTAGAACAGGTCACAACAGATTTCCAAGAACGTTTGGATCACCACAAACCCAAGCTGAATTCCATCGTTTAGGCTTCCAATTTAGTATTTTTTTCCGTTTTAGGAAAGTTCGTTTTCTCTATATCTTGAGTTCTGTAAGTCCAAATTGGCTTTCCGTCAATTCTGAAATGTTTCTTAGGATGAAATATTAATAGTTTCTGAGGTTAGCTCAAATCTTTTTATTTATAAATTTTCCTTTTTGAGTAATTTCGAGTCCTACTCAAATTAGGATTAATTTTTCTATGGAGTTGTAACACATTTTTGGATCTCAATTGATCAATAAACTCTTTGAGAATTCCTTTTTTTTTTGACCGGTGAATCCAGAATTTCACGTCTACTAGAACGACATCTAGTCTCTTTCGCCTACTAGAACGATATCTAAGTTGTTTCACGCCTAGAACAATGTCTAATTGTTTCACGCCTTATCTTAACCAGTCCAAGACACCAACCTCTGAGTTTGGCATTAACAGGTCATGGTCACAAATAATCCACAGTACCTATTGAAAAGGCCTTATCCCACCAAATGTACTGATTGAGACTATTTTGATCATCAATTATTGTGGATGTAAACAAGGGCAGCACAAACTAGATCTGGCAACCACCCGGTGGCTAGGATATTATCCTAACGCAGCTGTTATGATCGTGCCTTGCAATCTATTTGATCGTAAGTTTGGACTATTATTACTCGCCGCAAGGGTGGGGGTGTTACAGGGCACTGCGCCCAAAATTTTTAGAACAATGCTAGGTCTACTTTCCGACCATCTACTCTCCAGTGGTTTTTACTAATTTAAAACAAAAAGACAAAACAAAAATAGTGGGAGCCACACAAAAGTGTCACAGTATTTATTTTCTTGTACAAAAGTAAGGGAGAGTGGATGGCCGGAAAATGGACATAGCATTGCTCAAATTTTTAAAGGGTTACATAATTGTAATTTCGTAATCATTGTATGTTATGCATATTGCATGATTAGGTTTTCTTCGTTACGAATGAGAAAATTGTAACCCATTTTTTATTTAGATATTAGTAAAAGAATCCCTCCACAGTCGTGGACGTAAGCATGAACTACGTAAATTTATTTGTAAATTTTTGCTATTTTTGTTTTTATTGTTTGTTACTTCTTCTACAAAAGGCATGGAGTTGATTGAAAATTCAGACATCAATGCTTCTGCTAGCACCAGTGTAAAGATCCAACCAAGTTCGGTTTGTTGAAAGAAATACTATGAGACAAGCAGCCTCATTTGAAGAGAATCATTTCTTGCCGATTGTGCATGAACACTCTAGTGCAGTTACAAATGTCAACGGAGCATCAATTCGAAGCGAATAGTGGTATATTGAATTTGTATTGATTACATATCCAACTAAATCAAAAGTCAAATAAATATGCAATGGATAGTGAAATATGGTATTTGTATTCAACTCCGATTAAAATATTTGAATTTAAATATTATTTGGTTACTTGAAATTTTTTAAAAGAAATACATTTTTTTTAAAAAAAATTACGTAAGACATTTTAAATTATTTTAATATTTTACTCAAGTCGTAAAGCCTAGAAGTGTTCATACTCTAGGCCTGGGTTCAAGTCCCATCCTCATCGATTTTCTCCAAAGTATTATATTATCTGTGTTAAGGTTGATCCCCGATGCCTGCATGATTGTAGGACTTGACAAGTAGGTTATCAATCTTCTGGGAAAAAAATTGGTTTACCCGGTAGAAATAACAACAAATTTTTCAACAAAAAAAAATTTATATTAAAAATAATAATTTAATGTCTTAAATTATGTAAAAAATACATATTTATAAAGTTATTTTAGTCTTATAAATATATACTATATTATTTATGTATATAATACTATAATATATAATTGATTGTATATTTATTGGATGAGATATACCCATATTCGAATTTGTATCTCATTATAAAAGTATAGTAAAGCGCAACTTTACTATTAATTGTCTCATCAACATTAACAAACACTTTTGACTTTGGGAAATCTTTTGGTACCTCTCATTAGAATTTACCAATCGTCTCAATATGTCTTCCTTCCCCCTTCAATCCCTCTGCTAAAACTCCAAACATCATCTATTCCTGTAATTATATATTCCAATCTATCATTCACACTAAATACATAAATTTTCTTCTTGACTTAATCGAGAAGAAACCCAACAGTCTTCTGAAGTCCCTTCTCACTCATCATCAACCTCATCTTCTTCACCATCTCACACACTCCAACAATTGTATAAATATTAAAAAGCAGTACATACACATGTACACCCGACTAATCCGGCTCTAAAATTTACAATATTCAGTTTAACCTCATTTGTAATTACATATCCATGAAGAGTATTTCCTCCCAAGTGTGAGTGAGCAAGAAGATCAATAGCAAATGTGATTGCATTTGGCTATTGACTCATCCATCACTTGATCCGAATAGGGAAATTACTTCCCAAGCTCTCCCATTTTTAATTTTTTCGGAAAATCCGGTAATCATTGTGCTCCATAGAACATCCCTAACAAAAATCTCTTCAAAAAATTCGAGCGCGTAATCGAATCCAGCAAGCATCACTTGCATCACTTTGTATACATCTCTACAATGGATGCCTGCATAAACAAATGTAAGAATTCATGAAATAACGTTTTAAACTCGAAGTATTTCTTTGTCTTCAACGTTACTTATTTTCAAGAATTAGTCATGATTTCAACAATTTTCAATGGTTATACGAGTATCCAAAGTATGAATGAGATGGATGTTTGTTATCCCTACCATTCTTGTTGCTTCCTAGGTGTAGTGTGTCTTTCCCTATGCTGCCTATTAGCACTAGTATAGTAGGATTAACTTTTAACACAAAACTTATAGGTGTAACTAATTTTTACTAGCTGAATCAATAATTGAAGCATATGCGGTTGCATCTAAGAGAAATATTGCTAGCTCTCAATCGTAGACTTTCAAACTTTCACGGCGGTAGCGATAAGAGATCAGATTTAGTCTGGCTTAAACCGACTGGCCACACTCACAAAGCCTCTTTAACTGCTCTTTTAACTCTGGTTATGAAATTTTAACTCCTAAGGTTAATTTTTTTCTTCTAAAAATCAAGGTTAAATTTATGAACCCTAAGGATGAGTGAATCTTAATCACAATTAATGGATGTTAAAAGGGACACATAAGGCCCTGTAGAGCATGGATCAGATGAATTCTCATTCCTAGCAACAAATGTCACTATTTTTTTGTGTTACCTTGATAACTAGTATAAACCATGAATTCTTCTTTTAAAAATTTTGTTTTCTTGAACCTGTTGAAGAGGTAGCAATGCCACGTATTGCACCCATGCTAGAAATTTGGGGGGAAAAAAAATAATGCATTTCCTTTCTACCTGTGATACAATTGAAAAGGAACTGTGATACAATTGAAAATTTGGTTAAAGATGAGGCTTGCCGTAGTGAGGTGCACTATATATATATGTGCATATGGTATTATATTTCTAGCATGAAGGTTTAGGTGAGCTCAAGAAGAGCGTGTAACTTTAAATGAGGAAGCAAATGATCTTAAATTCTCGTTGTAGGTAAACAATTATCTTCTAAACCACTATTCCTCTTCATATATCTATTATTTGATTATTTTTTTCTATTTGAAATAGTGTAATGGAGGGTGTGTTCAAGTGCAACCAGATGTTTAGACGACCGAAAGTATACATTGGAATTCTCTATCTTTTTAGGTCTCTTTCTCTTGTCAAGCTATTCTCTTTTGAAAGTAAGAAACAAATTGTTGTCTCAAGATCGAGTACAGAAGCAATACAAAGGCCTCATAAGCAAGTGAGGTCATAAAGTCTCTTATGTCTGATCTCATCCGTATCATCTCTGATCCGCATGCTATGCAATAACAAAAGCGCAATCCATATAGCTGCAAATCCTTTTTCATGAAAGAACAAAGCATAACAACACAAATGCCAAAGAATGAGAGAAAAAAAAGTGATATTTGGAGATATACAAACTGAACACATTTCTACTGATGAACAAGTCGTTTATATTTTCACAAAGCTCTCCCAAACCCTTCGAGGTAAAGACTAGTCCCTTCGGGTGTCCACACTGACCCCTATCATTGGCTTTTATATAATCATCGTTTGTCCCTTATCCATAGACAAAAAACCATTATTGGTACTAAAACTTAAGGATGGATAACATTTACAAAGTTAAAATTGACCAATTAGGGACTAAAAGAAAACATAGAGAGATAATGTAAAAGCCAAATAGTTTTCCTGACTCGAAACCTTTATCCATCCCATGAGCGAAAAACTCTTGCCATTAAAGTAACCGAGGAGGATTGGAACCCTAAGGCTCACTTTTAGCAGTAAAATAAATGTTAGAAATGAATAATAATAATAATAATAATAATAGGGGAAACTAAGAGGGTGTTTGGTAACTTTAGACTAAATAGGTAGAAATTATTTAAAAACTGAGCTTATTTGAATTTTAGAGTGTTAAGTTAAAGTTTAATTGAATTTCAAATTTGTTTGAAGTAGAGGTTTTACCTCTAAAGTTATAAGGAAACATGGGCTATCTTTATCTTTTTCTTTCGAGGTAAAATATCTACTCCTAAAAACAAAAATTTATTTTTAAAAAAATTGACATTTAATTAAACTTTACCTTAACACACTAAAGCCCAAATAAGCTTTACCTATCTAGTTTAGAATTACCCAATGCCTCAAAATTTTTAACTTTTTCCAATGATTTTTTTACGGACCAAGGGTTAATGATAATGTGTCAGAAAAGGCGTGTATACGATTAGTGCATGAAAAATAATCCGCAGGACTCGCCTGCTGATCATTAATGTCAACACATGTCCTTTTTTAAAACTCTTTTTAATTGTGGTTAAGATTTTCTAATTCTTAAGGTAATATTTTTAACTTTAATTTTTTAAACAATTGTGATTAAAACTATTACTAAAATAAATTAACTATAATTAAAGACTTAGGATCTTGGCTGGCTTTAGCCAGAAGACTTGGGATCTCCTCCAATTGGTGCTAGCGAGGAGACCACAAGCACTCACTCCTGAGGTGCCACATAGGTATGTGCATGACAACCAATAATTTTGATGTCTCCCCACTTAATATTAGGGCTGTCAATGGAGCGGATTCGGAACGGATAGTGCTATATCTGTATCCGATCCGATTGCCCCTACCTAATATCCGTATCCGCTCCGATATCCGGCGGATAATAAATCAGAGGAACCGTATTCGAATTCGTTAAATTAATCGGATTCGGATAATTATCCGGATTCAACCGATAAATTCGAATTAGGGAAGGAGTTGAAAGGGCAAGCATGAAAATCAACACAGATGGCATAAACCCTGCCTAAAAATTTCAAAGATTCAACCAATAAATTGAAGAACCAATCAATCTAAGTTTAGAATTTTACAGAATAAGAAACTGTAATCAACACCTCTCGATGAAGAAGAAGATCAAAATCCGATTGATTTTCAAAAGACCCAGTAGATGAGAATGCCTGACTACCGAAAAAATAGAAGAGAAAGCTTGCCTTTCTCTCTTGGGGAGAGAGAGAGAGACCACCAGGAAGAAGGGCTGCTAGAGAAGCCAAAGCCGGCTATCACCACCATTGATGACTTCATCGACTTTCCTCTTTGCGCCGGAGAAGAAAAGAGTTGGGGGGTGGCCTGGACTATGAAACAGAGAGGGAGACGGGACTGGGGAGGCCAAACCAGCCAAATGAGGAGATACGGTTTTCTCTCTTCTCCCATGGTTTTGTAAGACCATTGGTTTTGAATCAAGATGGTTTTCTCCCAAAGTGGTTTTAAGGTTAATGGTTTTAAGGTTTAACTTTTAGGGACTTCATTTGGACCATTGGATTAAAGAAAAAAAAGGGGACAAAAAGGGTTACACTCATGCATATTAGCGGTCCGAATATTTAACGGAGCGGATATGGTAGTATCCGTCTCCGATCCGATTATTAATCAGATACTCTATTTGTTATCCGTATCTGGACCGTCGGATATTATCCGACTAAACGGAGCCGGATACGGATCAGATTCAGATATTTTGGATATCCGTTGACAGTCCTACTTAATATCTCTCCCCCTTTATCTCAACACTTATCGTCATGTGTCATATAATATGTGGAGAAGTCAAAATCATGGGATCCATGATTTTGACTTCCTCACCACTTATCCCTAGACAAGGTGTTTCTAAAGATAATCCGAGGCTAGATGTGCGCACACAAACCAACACCTTGCTTAATTCGCAAAAGCTTAGTTGGCACATTGAGAGCTTGCTAACACCAATGGGAGAAGATCCTGTCCATAAAGTCTATAGTCCTTAGAACCCATGTGCTTAGAAATCGGAAGTACAGGAACGAAGGAAAGAGGGAATAGTTAAGGCTATTAAAACTATTTTGGAAATTATTGAACGTATGTCATCATGGCGTTACAGCTAGAGATGGAAGTTATTGAACGTGTGCCATCATAGCGTTACAGCTAGAGAGGACGTCTTTCGCCAGGGACTGGATTTGGTCCGGCACTGGCAGTCCAAAACCGTCTGGCCTACTACAATACTCAATTTTATGCTCTTTTAACCTTTAGAGTTAATTTTTTTTTAAAATCAAGATTAGGTGGTTGCACTCAAAAGATTAATAAACTTTTACTACAGTTAAAGGGTATTAAAAGAGACACGTGTTGACCTATGGGATGAGAGCCAAACGGCTTTCTTCTGGCGAAAGCCTGACAAAATCTCATCCCCTCTCTCGCGAAAATTATAAGACACCATTTGGCAATGAGGAGGTGAGACCAGTGAAGAGCAGCGGATTAACGCTCCTTGCGCATATCCGGGGTACTGGAATTATGCATACTCATACATTTCAAAAGCTTTCATACTTTCACTCTTCTTTAATGATAAAACAAAATTATGTCAGCTTATTTATGAACGCTCATTAATTCGTTTGTTTTACGTAGAGTACCGAGTACTACTTAGATTTCTTTTTTTTTTTCAAACTTTCATAACAAAAAACAATATTTTATCAACAAAGAAGGTTTTCTTTTTTTTAAATCAACCAAGAAGTTAAAGCGGTAGTAATGAAAAATATAGACATGGATCTTCTCCGAAGGTGCACGCGAGGAGACCGCTAGCACCAATCCATGCATACCACATATTTTGTGCACTAAAATCATAGTTGCTTGGCGTGCACAAAACATGTGACACATTTAGATTGGTTGTTGGCGGTCTCCTCGCCAGCATCAACAGGAGAAGAACTTGTGCTAGAAAAAGTAATGACACGTGTCATTACATCAGAGTTTAAAAAGTATGCGTCTAGGGTTGCATATCTCTTAATACTACACACCAAATTAATTAAAATATTGTTAAATTTCAATCATATCACAACAAAATAATGTAAGAAGACAATAATACCCTCATCATCTTCCTCCTTCCCTAATCACCCCTTTATTAACCTAACTTATCCAACCAAACATTGTTTATTAGAGAGAGAGGGAGAGCTTCCATAACCAACAGGGGGTTGGGCTGTTGGCCAGGTTGTTTATTAGAGAGAGAGAGAGAGAGCGCTTCTATAACCAACATGGGGCTGGGCTATTGGCCAGGACCACGACTCAGGAGGCGGAGGTCCTGAGTTTGAATCCCCTCCCTCTGTTGGCCACCTTCAGGGAGTAATCCCGTCTTACCTGGTGCATGTGGGTTGGGAGTGTTGCATGTGTCCGAGAGAATAGTCAGGTGCTCTAAAAGTCCTGGATACCCTTGTTTCCAAAAAAAAAAACCTCTAAAAGAAGAAAAACATAAACTTAAGAAAGTTAGCAACAGAAGAATACTAATTAGCTCAACATCCAAACACCCTTGAAAGCCCTTTAAGAAATTAGAAGATAAAATAAAAATTTATAAACGGTTTTTAACATTTCTTTTTTAGTATGGGTATTCACAATAAACGAGAATATTATGTTAGGAACATGCATATTAATAAAATAAAAATACATAAAATAATCAAGTATTAAAAATTAGAAAATAAAACAAAAATTTATAAACGGGCCCTTAAACTTTCATTTTTAGTATGGGTATTTACAATAAATAGAAATATTATGTTATGAACCTGCATATTAATAAAATAAAAATATATAAAATAATCCACTATTTATTAATAAGAACACTTTGAGGGGGTCGAATCTCCGGTTGTCACTTCAAGGGGGCAAAACCTCCTTACAAACTCTCATATTTTTCTCCTCTCATCCCTAAATATTTAGACCCTTACTTATATACTAACTTAAACCCTTACAAAGGAACTCAAATAATTCAAATCCTAAGAAAACTTAATTAAAATATCCACAAAATCTCTTAATTTATTCCCTATTAATCTCTTAATTTATTCCCTATTAAATAGACTCGCAATATATTATGGGCGATTGAGGGAGATTTTTCTCAATCTAATGACTCTGAATCAAGTACCCTCGATCAAACATACCTTGATTTATGTTGTTGTTTCACCCTAAAGCCATTAGTCTAGTTTTGCTCCTGAAACTATTTGATCAAGAAATCCTGTCATTAATTCCTACATTTTTCAGCTAATCTAGAATCATGCTTGTTATCTTCTCTGTTAGGGTATTTGTTAGGTTGCTAAATTCTTAGGTTGGAAGGAAGGAAGAAGAAGTAGAAATGGTATTGTGGTCTTTTTTCCTCTCTTTTTACCATGTAACAAAAGCTTAAATCATGAAGGGGTCCACCAGTAGTTCCCGAGAATTACATCCCACCGAGAATTATGTCCCGTGTTGCAGAAGATCCTGGGTTCGACTTCTCACAACCCCTTTGGGGCCAATCCTGCATGAGATTTTCCCAAACTTACCTAAAGTGGCGAGTTATGGGCTCTCATTGCACCCTTAGGGATTATCCCCGACCCAAAGGGTTGGGGACACCTCGAGTTACCCAAAAAAAAAAAAAAGCTTAATGAATTGTTTTTAGAGTTAAGTACCGTATTATTACCCTAAACTTAAAATATCATTATTTAGGGTATGGTTTGAAATATTTTACTAAAGAGGATATATATTTCAATATTATATTATCCGTGCATAGCATAAGGGTAAATATGTCAAAAGCATGCTCTTTTTAATAATAAAAATACAAATGACGCCCTATTTGATAAATCTGTCAAAAGCATACCCTTTTAAGTAATAAAAATATAAGGCATGCTCTTTTGAATTTGGTCATTGGTGTATAGTCAGTAATTCTTGGGGGGTGCCTGTAGCACTCAGCCCTTTGAGGGTGACAATATGGAGATGGAGTACGGTTAGCATTCCTCATCGGTGATAATTTAAAATCGTATAAAATTGTAAGGACACTTTCCCTCCATCGCAACCTCTTCTCCTCCACTCCTCTCTCTACCATTTAATCGACGAAGCTTTTGACACTCTCTATTCCATTTTTATCCCTGCGCGTGTTCGAACATTCTTCAACACAGGCATACTTATTTCTGAATCCAAGAACTCTCAGAAGTCAGAAGTAATCGACTTCTCGCAGCAGAACATCGCTCGAATCGCCCATAAATTTCTGTTTTCCGGTTTTTGATGAAGAATTGATGTTTCGGAAGCTTGGATCTCAGAGAATCTGTAGATATACACAATACCTGAGGCCAGAAACGTTTCGAACTGGCTGGAGATTCTTGTTTATAGGTTTTGATAGAGATTCGTTGAGTTTTGACCAATGCAATGGAATTCGAGAATCTAGGATCTGATCTCCTGATAATAGAAGGAGTTGAAGCAGCTTTGGATTTTCAAATTCAACAGAGATTCTCGTTTTCGGCATTTTCAGCGAATCTTGCAGTGTTGATCACTTGCAGATGCTAATATTTGCAGAAAGAGAGTGAAGAAAAAGTTTCGGAGCTTCAGATCTCTGAATTTCTTCAGCAAAAGCGGCAGCAATGGTTGCGGAACCTTGGATATTCAAGATGGGGAACCAGGTAAGCAACAATCTGAAGCACGCTCTTTTTCTCGATCCTTCCAAGAAAAAAACCACCAAAAAACATGAACAGAAGGAGATTATTGGCATTCTATCTTTTGAAGTTGCAAACGTCATGTCAAAAACTGTTAATCTCCACAAATCCCTAACCGATCAAGAGATCTTCAGGCTAAAAAACGAGATCTTGAAATCTGAGGGTGTTAGAAACTTAGTGTCATCTGATGAATCTCACCTCCTCCAGCTTGTCCTAACAGAAAAGCTTGACGATCTGAATCGTGTCGCTGCTGTTGTTTCTAGGTTAGGGAAGAAGTGTACTGAGACTGCATTACAGGGGTTTGAACATGTTTATGCTGATATTATGACTGGAGTAATTCATGTTAGGGAATTAGGGTTCTTGGTCAAGGATTTGGAAGGAATTACTAAAAAGATGGAGAGGTATGTGAGTTTGACATCAAACCTTTATAACAAAATGGGGGTTTTGAATGAATTGGAACAATCTACTAAGAAGTTCCAGCAGAATCAACCACCCGAGGAAAGTCACCCGGCGTTTGAGCAGAAACTAATCTGGCAAAGGCAAGATGTTAGGCATCTCAGGGACATTTCGTTGTGGAACCAAGCATATGATAAGATTGTGGGGTTATTGGCAAGAGCAGTTTGTACAATTTATGCTAGGATCTGTATTGTTTTTCGGGACTCTGTTTCGATGCTAGAGTTTCCTCCTGGAGGAGAAGGTTCGCCTTCTATTCAGGAGAGCCGACAGCTTTCTAGTCGGATTGATTCCCACCGTCATGCTCAGATGGCTTCTGAAGCCTTACCAGCTTTAAACAAGAGTAATGGGTCTCATGACTCTCATCCAGGATCAATTGAGAAAGCTGCAATAGATAGAAGAGGGATAACTGTTAGGCCTGGCCTGAAAAATCAGAGAAGTGAAGTGGCTTTGTTTCATCAAGAAGATTTTAGTTTTCCATGTGGGACTAGCCCTGGGAGGCTTTTCATGGAATGCCTTAGTTTGAGCAGTTCGGCTTCAAAGATAGGTAATGACATTGATTATGAGGACAGAAATAGCCAAAGTTCGAGTTATTACAGTTTTACAAATGGGTTGGAGAGAGAGCACCCATACCCTTCTGGTCGCTCTAATCAGGTTGAAATGGGTGTTTCTTTCAGTTGTCTGACTAGCAGATCACAATTTGTCCCCAAGAGTAAGCTAATGGTACATGCCCCTCCTTCCACTGTTGGAGGCTCTGCTCTTGCCTTGCATTATGCAAATGTCATAATCATTATAGAGAAGCTGCTACGATACCCACATTTAGTTGGCGAGGAAGCTAGGGACAATCTGTATCAGATGTTACCGACAAGCTTAAGAACGTCTCTAAGCACGAATCTCAAGAAATATGTTAAGAATCTGGCAATATATGATGCTTCCCTTGCCCATGATTGGAAGGAAAAGCTCGAAAAATTAATGGAATGGCTTGGGCCACTGGCATATAACATGATCAAGTGGCAAACTGAGCGCAATTTTGAACAGCAACAGATTATTACAAGGACAAACGTTCTTCTACTCCAGACATTGTATTTTGCAGATAGGGAAAAGACGGAGGCAGCTATCTGTGAGCTTCTTGTTGGGCTGAATTATATGTGCCGATATGAGCATCAGCAGAATGCCCTGTTGGGCTGTGCAAGCAGTTTCGATGATTGTATGGAGTGGCAATTGCAATACTGAGCTTCTTATCTTCATTGATTTTAATCTTCAGATTTGAGAACTGGAGATGGTAACATGATGTGACTATGATAGTTCGGCACATTGAATCATGCAATTTATTTTGACTGGAGTGGACTACGTATTCTGTTGTAAGGTATTCCAAAAAAAAAAAGGTATGGGAAGTTTTGGTTTCTAATGTGCATAATTCCATGGGAAGTTTTGATTTCTAATGTGCATAATTCCAGGCTTTATAATGTAAAGTAAATTTCCATATTTCTCTTTTTTTCTGCAAAATGTGGCCAAAAAGCTATTTTTTGCACTTACTGATTATTTTCAATGTTATGCCTACTTTTCTTAAATCGGGTACTACTATATCAAGTGGTATATAAGTTTGAGTTAGATTGTAAGAAAGCTAAACTCTAAACTGAAGTTTTGGGTGGAGAATGCACACTCAAGTTATAATAGTGTTTACCAATATTTGCATTTATTCAGGTTGTGGTTCATCTCATGGTGGCTTTAGAGATGTTCACCCGACTGTCTAAGAAAGTGAAATGACTTTCTAGAAATCTATGACAAAGTGCTTAAATGATGAATTATCTCTCTTGAACCGTATAGTGGAGTTAGGTTACTTCCTATCAAATTCGAAGTGGTACTTTTGGAAAGCAACTGTGGCTTGAGCTTGAGCTTGCAGAGGGAGATAAAGGATATCTGGTCAAGCTCGCAGTATGCTTTCCATAAACAATAAGTTGAATTACCGGGGAATCCTAAACCCCATATTTCTTGGTGCATGTTCCTTTTGTTCAGTCTTAATATCCTATGAGTAGATTGACTTGTGGAAGTTAATATTTGATTCATTGATCTTCTTGTGGGTGGATGTGTCTTTGTATGATGGATATCATTTTTAGATCTCATTAGAAATAGATATCAGCTTGAATTCATAAATGAATTTCTTTCTGAAGCAATACCATAGATGTGGCTTATACACTTACAATAAGGAATTGTTAAGGAGTGAAACAACATAAAGGAATAGCTGGTATCTGGATGAGACCTAACATCAACTGATGATGGAAAAGAACCAGATTGGGAAGAATTTATAAGAGATTCAACCCTGAAGCAATTGACCCAAATGTAAGTAGAAACTCAATAATTTGTAATGGAAAAGCTAGTATAGAGACGTAACAACTAACAACCCTCTAGTGAGAGCTGTAAATGTGCTTATCAAAATATGTTGAGATATTGTGATGGAGACAAGGGTTACTAAGGAAAGTGTAGTTAATTACAATCAAAATGGTAACTCCTATAGGATTAGTTGCATCTATGCAAATAGTCCTTAGAGATAGAGGTCATGATCAAACAATGATGATTTGTTTCATGTGGCTAAAATGGGGATGGGGTATCCGGCAAAGAAGTTTGGACGGGCTGTCCAGGAAAACATTTTTCATATATCTAACCCTTCCATTAAATATAACAGTGATAGCATACCCTTGGCGGAGATACAAGAATACCTTCCTGTAAAAATAGACAACATTTTATAGAAAACTTCTCCACCTTGACTGTTCATAGAGACAACCGATAGCCTCCCAAATTCCATTGTTGATAATAAATTCTAATGATACACTATTTAGTATTGTAAAACAGATGGATAAAATTCACTTAACACTACCCATAACAGTAGTAAATGTCTTCTTCTGACGATTTCCATTGGCTTATACACTAGATCAGCTCATAACTTCGATTGGGCCTTGTGAGAGGTATAATTGTATTTACATTGAAGTTTATAACTCCTACTAGGGCTGCACAAAGCCCGATTGGCCCATTGGTGCGGCTCGGCTCGGCCCGAATTTTAGGCTTGAATGGGCCAACCCAAGCCTAAAAAAAGCTCGAAAACTCAATCAAGCCGAGCTCGGGCCAACCCCTATGCGGCTCGGCTCGGCTCGATTGAGGCTCGGTTCGGCCCGAACTTGGCTCGGCTCGAATATTATTAAAAAAAATAAAAATTTATTTATATATATCATTATTATATATATAAATAATCTAAAATATTATTTTTTCAAAAAAAGAAAAGAAAAAAAGTATTCAAGCCGAGCTCGAGCCAAGCCAAGCCCGGCTCGAGCTTGAATCAATTCGGGCAGAGCCGAGCTTTGAGCTAGGCTTTTGAATTCAGGCCAACGCTTTCAAGCTTCATTTCGGGCCAAGCCGGGCTTCCGGCTCAGATCAAGCCCTTTCAAGCTGAGCCGTGCTTCGCCAAGCCCGAAGAAGCCCGGCCTGAATACAGCCCTAACTCCTACATTGTATATGCATTCATGGTGATTGATTTTGTAAAGCTATATAGTTTCTATTTCTCAGTTCGTGGTCAGGTTTGGGATCTAAAAGCAAGTAAGAGGAAGGGGATTTGAGAGCAACTGCTAATGTAGCAAAAGTGCAGCTCTACCCGGCAACAAAAGAAGAGAGGAGGGAAAGAAATTTAACAAGAGTGCTAAGCTTGGGAGTCATGGTGGATGGATGTGAGTTACTATAACGAAAAAATGTCAAGGACTGGTTAGACCTGGTGTTAGCCAATGCACAACAGAGACCGATGTTTTATGAAACATGGTTTTGCCATGTTTGTACTTTTAGCCGTCTCAGTGAAGGACTTTTGTTCCTTTGGTGGCCAACTTGAGAAATTCATATAATTTATGTTGGAATTTATAGGTGGGGTGACTGGTGAGTGCAATGCATCATTATATTAGATCAAATTAATATAAAGGAAAGCTCTTACTTTTGTGCCTAATGGTTCATTATTTTATCCCAAAGCATATATTATATCAAATTAATGTGTCCTTGAGCTCAAAAGAAAGAGTAAAATAACATAGTTACCAGAGCTAAAAGCGAAAACGAGAAGCGGGAAACGAGGTTCAAAAAAACTTTAGGAATATGGGGAAGTAAGGAAAAAGATATAGGCTCCTCATTCCAATTATGTTATAATGGGTAGTTACACCTTTGATTTTATCTTAAATGAGATTTTTTGTAGAAAAGTTGGTGCCTTGGGTTCCAAACCGACGATACTTGCTTAGAGTCTACGTCCTAGGCTATAGGCTCTGAACTATCCCATCACTTCACACATACAACTCCATTTCATTACTAGATGTGATGTTATGGAAGCGAGCTTCTTAGCTAGCGAGTCTATCCGAGGAAGCGAGTCTGAAAAATGAGCTTCCTGAGAAGCGAGCTTCCCACCCTATACATAGCTTCCCTGCAACTATGCAAAATACTACAACTACTCAAAATAATTCCCATTAGGCACAACGGACAAGGGGCTGATTCCAGTTTTACTTTTAGGTTAGTTTTTGTTAGATTTACAATCTAATTTTTAGGTTAGATTTGATTAGTTTTTATTTAAACTTGTTTATGTTTTGAGTTTAATTTCTTAGGTTAATCCGATTTAGCTAATTTTAGGTTGTTTTTTTAGATTTGTTTTATTAGATTAAAATGCTTATCTTAGCTAATGTTAGGTTAATGTTTAGGTAATTAAAATTCGAGATTTTAAAGATAATTCTAGGACAATCCTTAGTAAATTAGATTAACCTTAGTTTTGACTAAACAATCCGCTCCATACTTGCATGAGCCTAAACTACTTAGGGCGTGCTCCGAAATGAGCCTAAACTACCAAATAAAAGCAAAATAGCAAAAACAACATTCTGAAAATCCAAAAAAAAAAAAAAACCTTGCCTGTCCCATGCTCCTATACATGAGCTTAAATTGTCATCATGCTCTAGTACGAGCCAAACTGCCCCAATAAAAGCATATAATCCTAAAAACATTCAAATATGACAAAAAAACACAAAAACATTCAAAATACAAATCAACTTAGCCCCAGCACTCGATCAAACTACACTGATTTGATCCCACCAAGTTTGGTATGTAGGCACCCTAGGATAGTTTCTCTTTTCATTTTGATTTGTCTTTAAACTAGCATATCTAAAATAACATTTTCCAATCCCTTTTGCAATTTCAATTAATTGGCTTAGACTTAGGGAGTAAGTTACCATCTTCGGATGCGGATCTCAGGATACCTAACACCTTCCCTAGGACTTAATCGAAACACTCACCTAGAATCTCAAGCGGATCATAGGCCTTATACATTTCAATCCAGGATCCTATTATCCCCATAATTATATAGGTGACGACTCCTAATTAGGCGTTTAGCGTCGTTCCTTTGCAGGGCTTGTCTAGAAGGAAAGACAGTAAGTTTGTGCTCACAATGACTATGGAGATTTGGGATGAAAGGGAGAGTCTTGTGGCAAAATATAATGAAGTTTTGGTTTGGGAACCCATACAGGTAAGAATTGTGGAAAGCAGTTTTGAAGGTCAAAAGGGTATTTTGGGAAACATATCAGCTATAAGGCAGGGAGAGGGAGCGATGTTAGGTTGCGGAAGAAATTGTAGTTTGGTTTGAATAGCTCAAAAAGGGATTTGGTTATCTATACACCATCACTCTAGACAAGATGTAGGGTGAGTTTTTGCTTTGAAGTGAGTAATATCCTCATTTGGACTCCTAGACTGAGAAGGGAGTTGCATGATTGGGAGCTTGAGGATCTTAGTAGGCTCTTGCCTCGGTTCAGCTACATTATACCTAATATTTATTTTAGAGATTGTAGGCTTTGGGTTGGCAAATAGGTGCTTTATGTGCTTCATCGAGGAGGAAACAATGGATCATCTGCTGCTCCATTGCCCGCTAGCAAGATGGATATGGGGTATTGCTCTTTCTCGTATGGGGATGTGTTGGGTATGCGTTTCCGGTCTTAGAGAATCCCTATATCTGGTTGGTCTAACAAAGTTGTGGAGCAGCATGTGCGGGTTATATGGTGTTTGCTTCCCCGGGGTGTTTGTTATTGAGTTTGGGAGGAGAGGAACAAGAGAGTCTTTGACAATGTGTACTCTTTGAACTGAGCTATTTTGTCTTGTATAGCAAAGTTGCTTAGGTCTAGGTGTCAGTCAAGGTTGATATTGATGTTCTGGATTTTGTGTCTCTGTTTGCTCATGAGTAGGTTTGTTGTCATCGATTTCCTTTGGGGGTAGGGAGGTTATCTTGTACTTCTTAGTTTGCTTTTTCTCTCTTCCTTTCCTTTTTGGGTTCACTTTCTTGTGAACTCTATTTTGTATTTCTCTTCTCTCTATTATTCTCTAATGCATGGTCTTATTATCTATCTCTCTCTCTCTCTCTCTCTCTCTCTCTCTCTTTATTTATATATATATATATATATTCTTTTTAGTGCATTTCGTGAACAAGCTATAGAAAAACGAAATTGCTCATCTTCTGAGAAGGGGAACAGAGGAAAGGGATCCCCCCCTGTTTTGGACCCTTTGATTTTTCAGACCCTTTAAGCCATATTATCTGAATATAGAGAAACAAGACTGATGAACTGAAGAAATTTAGTGGGTCACTCACTTCCTTCAGTGTCTGACCAAATCCAAGAAGTCTGACTCTACAAAGTATGCTGTCTTCACAATGTTCACTAAAATATCATGAAAGTGGCAATACTACCTCTGTAATACCAACTACCACCATGGAGCCTCGGAGAACATTGTAATCCTGTTGTCTTGTCCCGGATAGTATCTTGTCATGCGTGAAAAATGCCATGGGAGACCATTCGACTTATTCGTACTTGGAGCTAGAATACTACCAGAAAAAAGAGAGAAATAACAACTGTTATGTTGTCTTTGAAATAGCCATCAATACTATCAATCTCTTCAACTGATATCTTTTTGGAATGCATACCATTCTTGCTGGAGTGGTGAGTTGTGACTTTGTTCTCCTACCTCCTTAGTTGAATAAAGATAATGGTAAGTAAGCAATTATGATTCTCGCATTTTTATAGGCCCCTCATATCGAATGCCTCTCACTTCAACACCTCAGATCTGTTGCCTCTCATCGTCAAATTTGTAGAAAAAATTTGGAAGTCTTATCTCTTTTCTATGACAATCTAAGTAGGGGGTTTCTATTTCCAAGGAGCCACATATACAGTTTGATCAGAGTCATAGCTTCTTGTCTTGCTTGACTTGGTTTTGGTTGATACAATTCACTTAACTATGTCACTTTTTTTTTTTTTGAGTATGCATATTGTGGGTCCATTAATTGTGCCACCTGCTGATGCTTCCTAGGTACTCTTGCCTGCTGGATTTTTGTTTGCTTCATCTACTATGAAGAATGTGATTTTCCTAGCTGGTTTTCTGTTGAGTCTTTGAATTTCAGGCCAAGTATGGGGAGTTAACCTATTCTAGAGTTTCAACTAGTAGCCTTTTGGGACCAAGATTGCAAAAGAATTATAAATCTTCCTAGATTATATTGATTTCGCTTGTAACCTACTGAGTTAATGCAGTGGAGGTATGGTTCTTGAAGTATTCCTATCTTAAAAATGCTATCAGGATGCTGCTTCATCAAATAGCTGCCAAAGCACCTCTCTTTGGAGGGTTTTACTAAGCTGGCCACTGGAATCATCTCAAACAAGGCAACAACGTAATTTCCCCCTAATTGAGTACAATTTTGAACAGCAACAAATTATTGCAAGGACAAACATTCTTCAACTCCAGACATTGTATTTTGCAGAAAGGGAAAAGACGGAGGCAGGCTATCTGTGAGCTTCTTGTTGGGCTGAATTATATATGCCGCTATGAGGATTAGTAGAATGCCTTTAATCTTCAGATTAAAGACAGTGATGAAATATTGAGCTTCTTATCTTCACTGATTTAATCTTCAGATTTGAGAACTGGAGAGAGTTGTATTGTGAAAGACAGGGATGAAAACATAATTTGACCATACGAGTTCAGCACATTGAAGCATCCAATGGATGTAGACCGGAGTGGACTATGAATTCTATATCGAAGAGGAAAAAAAAAGGTATGAGAAGTTTTGATTTCTAATGTACATAATTACAAATTTTATTATGAAGAGTACATTTCCATGTTTCTCTTTTTATTTTCTGCAGAATGTGATCAAAAAGTTTTTTTTTTTTTTTTTGGTAGGGGAGGGTGTCTCAAACCCTTTGGGGCAAGGACCAGTCCCTTTGGGTGTCCGCACCGTCCCACTCGGAATTTTCCCTAGGAACACCAGGGTAAGTCAATGAGCGAGAGTTGAAACAGGAAGCAAAACTGGGACAAAACCGGGACGTTAGCCAACAGCGCCAACCCCTGGTGGGTTACTACAATACTAAGTGGTATATAAGTTTGAGTTAGTTTGTAAGAAAGCTAAACTCTAAAACTGAAGTTTTGGCTGGGGCATGCACTCTCAACTCATACTATTGATACCAACTACTATTGTAAAGGGTATTTGGTCAAGCTCTCAAGATGCTTTCCATAAACAATAAGTTGAATTACCGGGGACTCCAAACTCCAGATTTCTTGGTTCTTGTTCCTTTTGTTGACAGTTTTAATCTAATTAGTAGATTGACTTATGAAAGTTAATACTTGATTCATTGATCTTCTGGTGGGTAGATGTGTCCTTGTATACTGATGGATGCCATTTTTAGATCTCATTAGAAGTAGACATCAGCTTCATGAATTCATAGATGAATTTCTTTCTGAAGCAGTACCATAGATGCGGCTTAATGAACTTATAATAAGGAATTTTCAAAGAGTGAAACAACAGAAAGGAATATGGTATCTGGACCTGACAAACCATCAACTGATGATGGAAAAGAACCAGATTGGGGAGACTTTATATAACAGACTCAAAGCTGAAGCGGTTGGCCGAAATGGAAGTAGAAACTCATTACTTTGCAATGGAAAAGTTATTCTAGAGACATAACAACCCTGTCAATGAGACCTCTATACCCGCTTTTCAAATAAGTCTAGAGATAGTTATTGTGAGACAAAGGTTAGTAAAGAAAGAGTAGTTAATTGGGGTTAGTAGCATCTGAGCAAATAGTTTGTAGAGATAGAGGTCATGATTAAATAGAGTCTGTTTATTGTCCAGGTAGATGGAAGGTCCTTCGGGGATTGTTCCGTCAATTAGTCAACCACCACGGCCTGTGCATCTAACTTCCTAGGAGGCATGTGATAGCAACCTCCAGAAAACAATTGAAGCCCTCATTTCGAGTAGCGTCTCGCTTGGGCTCAGTACTACAAAATGGGCACCATCTTAGACCTATCCATGGTTAAACTAGACTGACGCCTCCTAAATTCTGCAATCCAGTGTTGGAACTCATCATACATGGTGTTCCGTTTTGGTAAAAATGAACTGTGTCCAACACTGGAAGAAATATAGCGTATTCTATGCTTAAACATGGAAGGCGATACTATAATACCGTGTTACAAGACAACATACCAGACAGACCTCTCAAGATTTTTGTATATCAAGTCTGTCTGCTTGCAGCACAATCCTAGCAACTCCTACAATCGGGTATCCATAAAATTTCTTGAGAAACGGTACAGCCGCAAATGGAACACTGACTCCCTGACAACAGAACCTCCCAGTCTCAATGCTATTGCACTAATAATCATGTCCCAGTTGGCGCTGTCGAAGTGCCGCACCCTCGCTGAATCAATACTGGTGGGGATCATTGAAGACATACACAAGTTCGGAACGGTTGTCCCAGTCATCCTAGCAGAGCTCCTCAGGGCTCTCAACCAAGCTGCAGATCGCAGAAAATGCATCTTCCATGCTAGTGCGCCACTCTTACACATATGGTTGGTAGCACACCTGCAGACAATCATGTCGATGCCCACCAATCTCTGAGATGTGTACAGCCTGCCCAGGACCTGACAGAGGAACAGATCACATGAAAATACGAGTGGCTAGTCTGGATACAGCTACCTCGCATTGTCATAACAGGAAGACAGTGCATGATCCTAGCAGGTCTAACCGACTCAGCAGCTTATGTACCACTCCGAGTCCTCCGCTAGTTTGGAATCCCTCAACGGATCCCGATTATAAATAGACTGGGAGATGATTTCATCGACTTCACTGTACACTCTGACCACCTCACTCACTGCTTCCAGACAGATTGGCGAAGCTCCAGAAGAGAACAGTGGCCTGACTTTGTGGTTACAACAGGACCACCAATTGATTCAGCGTACTATCTGTGGGTGGAAGACCCTGACATTCCATCCAGTATGCTGGCATCAAGGGAGCTGCCGACACCAGTCTCAGCTCCATTTCACGGAACCATACCTCTAGCTGAGATGGTAGTTCCTTGGAGAGACATCTTCTTGTAGAGACAACTCCAAATCCAAGAAAATGAGAAGAGGCTATGGAAGGCTCAGCGAGCATTCAATCAGTAGGAGCGGAGCAAAGCTGCGAACTTCAAGCCACGCAAGAACATGTTGAATAGCTTGAGCAGAAAATTCAGTCCCTTCAGAAGAGACGCAGGGGTGATGCCAATGAGATGACCATCATTAAGGCCAACTGCATTTCCACCAAGAGCAGCTTGATAGTGTAAAAGTTGAGATGACCGATCGAATCCGACAGTTCGGATTCCGCATGTTCAATGCTATGAAAATAATTGAAAATATAGAGGCCGAGATCACATCCCTCCAACAACAGATCATGGACCTCAACGGTGTGCCCCGGTCATTTGACTTTGCGATCCCTGATGGAACTTCCTAGGATCAAATCTTTTTTCTTTTCTATGAGTTACACTGTCTTGTACTCACCAATCATGCATCAATGAAAAATCTTTTTCTTGCGTTCTCTGTCTTGCAAATCATGCATAATCGTGATTAGCCGTTGCATTCTTTTCAGTTGTATGAGTCAACTCATGACTCGCTCTATGACTGTAATTCTCGCAGAGGCAGAAGCACTTGATGCAGTTCTGACAGAGGTGCCAGTCACAGAGATAGTGCCTGACGGGGCAATATCAAAGAGCAGCTCAGACTCAATGGCAGAACTAGCAAAGCAGCACCAACGAACCAGTGAGATCCTTCAATCTCACGACAGGGACATTGCGGCCATGCAAGCAAAACTTGACAGTGTTCTGGAATCTCTGAAGATTCTAATTGGTACCCGAACACCTTCTTCCCAGATCCCAATCGGCGAATCGGCCAAGCAACCTATCCTTGAACCTCACCATATTTCAATCATTATACCCAATCTTGGACCCGCTATAGGCGGAGGTGACATGGAGTATAAGCATTTTGATGGGACAAAACAGCCTAAGGCCTCTCACATTAACCAAGACAGGCCGTCTTCCTCTAACCTAATGTTATCTCTCCGTGATCAACACGAGAAGATCAAACAAATGAAAGAGGAGATGAGACGAATGAATGGTGCATCTACTAGTACCATCCTCTCTAGAGAACTTAACTTTAATTTCTCATCAAGGGATGTCGTTCCCGCAGGCTAGGTACCAGACTTTGATAAGTATGATGACACAGGTTGCCCAAAACAACATCTACAGTTATACCTGGGTGACATGCTCCAGCACAACAAGAATCATCCTCTGCTCATCCAATACTTCCAAAAGAGTTTAAATGGGGCAACCCTTACTTGGTGGATGTCAGTAGATAAACAGAAAATCAATACATGGCAGAATGCCATGGGCAGCTTCGTGGAATAGTATTCCTTTAATCAGGAGCTCTGACCTCAGAGGAGCCAGCTCGAACAGATGAGCCAATGCAACAATGAATCATTCTTGGAATACGTCACCCGCTGGAGGGAAATGACAGCAAAAATCCCTACTCTTATCCCTAAGGAGGATCTGGCAAACATGTTCATGGTCACTTTGAAGCAGCCCTACTCTATACTTATGGTAGCATTACCAGTAATGGACTTTAGCACCTTCGTCAAAACCGGTGCCCGCATCAAAACCGCCATTAAGAGTGGGACTCCAGTCTAGGGCTTGCTCCCCTCAACACAACTACCTCACCCAGCAAGAACAACGGTCCCTGAGACCAGAGAAAGAAAGAAAAAGTACACATGATGGCTTCTTCAGCACCCATCAGACTACCAACTCCAGCCTCTCAGCAACAGCCAATTGTCAGAAACACTCGGCCAGCTCGACCTAACCAGGGGCAAAACCGTCAACAAAACAAGCCCCTAGGAACTTCACTCTTCTCCCTTACACTCTCAGTCAGCTTCTGGACTTTCTAACCAAGCAATATCTTCTCGCCTTGAGAGGCCCTACTCCCTTTTTACCCCCAGATAAGAGAAACAAAAATTACAATGCTGATTATCACTGCACCTTCTATCAAGGCCGAGGTCATGCTACAAACTACTGCCTCGGTCTGCGGTGCGCCATCCAAAATCTTTTGGATGAAGAGAAGGTTGAGCTGGCCCTTAGAAATACCAGCATCAACCAGGCACCACTACCCCCACACAACAATCAAGTCAATTTCATACAGTAGGAAGAGCTCGAGGCAGGGCAGTCAAGACCTCTAGCACCGGCAGTAGATGACGGCATCACCAGGTCCTCTTATCGACCTTCAATCATAATCCCTCTCCCACAGTCAAACATACAGGCCATCCAAAATCTTTTGGATGAAAAGAAGGTTGAGATGGCCCCTGGAAATACCAGCATCAACCAGGCGTCACTACTCCCACACAACATTCAAGTCAATTTCATACAGTGGGAAGAGCTCGAGGCAGGGCAGTCGAGACCTCTAGCACTGGCAGTAGATGACGGCATCATCAGGTCCTCTTATCGACTTCCAATCATAATCCATCTCCCACAGTCAAACATACAGGTCATCCAAGCCCCAGTACAGATCCCTACTCTCAAACCTGATGAAGAGCAAATTGTTTATATAATCCCCTGTCCCGCCAATTGGCCCACAGCACTAGCTTAAGCCTCCACTTCTACCGGCCTTATCAGGATCTCTTACATCCTTTCACAACCTTTCACCCTCAACCATGTGCCCGATCCTCACTCTCTCATCATCGAGAGTGAAAGCATAGCCAATCTCACCCGATCTGGGTGGGTGTACTAACCGCCAACAGCTGAGTTGGCAAAAGAGAAGGGAAAAGAAACAGAAAAAGTAAGGGTACCAGACCTTAAAAGGAAGCAGCAGACTCTATAATTATGCTAAGAATTCTAGAAAAAGCGGAAGAATTCAATATAACTCAGTAGTTAAGTACGAAACCGGCTCAGATCTCTATCATGGGTCTCCTTCTGACTTCTGAGCATCACCGGAAGCAACTCCTCCGAGTATTCAATAATGCACACGTAACATCAAACATTACGCCCGAAAAGCTTGGGCATATGGTGGGGCAAGTGCTAGAACCAATAGTTATCTCTTTTACAAAAGAAGAGATACCAAATGGTGACAGGGACCATACTCGAGCACTCTACATCACAGTACAATGCATGGACAGAACTCTATCATCGATGCTAATCGACAATGGCTCCGGCCTAAACGTCTGCACCCTCTCTACACTGCAAAGTTTGGGTATGGATCTCAGTCAAGTGAAGAAGAGACTCATGACAATCAGGGCTTTTGATAACTCGACAAAGTAGAATCTGGGCGACATCAACCTGACCATTGGGGTCGGACCTGCTCAATTCACTACAAACTTCCAAGTCTTAAATGTGCCAGCTCATCGGAAGGTTGTGGATCCACGCGGCCGAAACCATTCCCTCATCTCTACACCAAAGAATCAAATTTATCCAGGATGACCATATAGTCGTAATAACATCAGAAGAGTTGGCGAGTTCCTTCGAGGACATCCAGGAGCTAGGGTAGGGCACTGGCTTTATGACTTACCAATTTGAGCAGGTCAGTTCTATTGCCCAAATAGAAGAACAAAACAAGCAACCTCTACTGCCATTTGTCAGGATGATGGCTAAGATGAACTACCTACCAGGGTTAGGCCTGGGAGTCAAGAACCAGGGAATGAAGAAGAGATACATACCACCTCGCTACACTCCGCCTTTTGGGCTGGGTTACAGGCCCAAATTTGAGAACTATCTCTCAAAGCTTACAAAGAAAAACAACTGGTCGGTGAAATCAGAACCTCGACCCTGCATATCGGTAACCTTCCCAGTTAGAACCTTCCAATCTTATCTCATACCCCTACTACACCTATTGCCTTAACCTCTCAACTGAATGCCGAATCTTCAGGGATTCCAGATCCAAAAATTTTCAGTATGACTCAAATGTTTGATGAGCTGATTGTCAAAGATGCTATCGAAGCAGAAGATCCAGTGGGAGAGCAGGTCTACACCCGCTCTAGCAGTGCCGAGACGTTATCCAGTTGTCGGCCACTAATCCGTTGGTGGACCGAGACTCTCACCATTGGGACCAGTCAAGGCCGGGGCAAGCATAGTGCAGGATAGGTTGGTCCAAGCAAGCAGTGACCAAGCAACACTTTTCTCCTATTTCTATTTCTCTTTGCTCCTGTTGCAAAATCCAAATGTCGGCCACTATCGACCTCTTTTGTTTGAGTCAAACTTTTGTGAACAACAATCATATTGTTTTATAAATGAAATCTGACATTTTGACTCAAAAACATGTTTGCATAAAATACTGTATTTTGACTGATGAAAAAATCACACGGACTCTTCCCCTGAGAAGCCTAATGTCTTTAAGCCAACAACAAAAATAACATAAGCATGCTAAATTAAGCTAATTGATTTGCCAGGAAGTCACCTCTGACAGTGCTACCCCTAAAACCCCTCTTGGGCAAGTCATCGACTACATCAGTAAGCGCCTGCTAGAGTACGAAGAAAGATTACAACCAACTTGAGAAGACTTGTCTGACGCTAGTCTGGGCAACTCAGCGTCTTCGGCACTATCTGTTGTCCTACCCTGCAATCCTGATCTCCCAGATGGACCCACTCAAGTACTTACTGGAAAAACCGGCCACTACCGGGAGGACAGCCCAATGGCTCATGATGTTGTCTAAATTCAACATCATGTACATGAATCAAAAGTCAATCAAGGTACAAGCAATTACAAATCACCTGGCCCACAGTCAGTATATGACTACGTTTTAGTACATGATCAATTTCTAGAAAAGGCCATCCTATCTGCAATTTGAAGGATAAGAATACCGCAGATAAGAATTCTATTTTTATGGTGCTGCTAATAGTCATGGGCACGGGGCAGGAGCAGTCCTGATCTCACCTAAGGGAGCACACCTCCTCATCTCAGTCAAGCTACGATTCAGATATTCAAACAACGAAGCAGAGTATGAAGCAGCATAGCCGGACTAAAAGATGCCCTGGGCATCAAGATTGAAGAGATAGACGTCTACGGTGACTTGTCCTTGATAATCTTTTAGGCAAATGAATCTTGGGCCATCCGAGAAGCAAGGCTAGTCCCGTACTTGGCCTATCTCAATGTGTTAATCACTCAGTTCAGAAGAATCAGCTTTAGTCACAGGTCCCGGAACCATAACAGATTCGTCGACGCACTGGCCACTCTTGCCTCTATGGTTCAGATCTCCAAGAGAGTATGCTCTGGCCAATTGAAATACAGCAACAGGATCAGCCTGCCTACTGCCTTGAGATCGAAGAGGTAATAGATAACAAGCCTTGATATACGGACATCAAGCAACCTCGAGGACGGGACCTTCCCACTCGATGCCACCAAAACAAATCGCCGGACGATCAGGAGACTGGCCATTCAATTTGTCCTCTCAGGAGGAATCTTGTACAAGTGATCGCCAAACTTAATCTGCCTCAAATGCCTCGACACTCGTGAAACTGCACAGATAGTCGAGGAAGTTCACAAAGGAGTTTGCAGCCCACATATAAACGGGTTAATGCTCTCCAAGAAGATAATCCGACTGGGCTACTACTGGTCCACAATGGAATCTGACTGTTACCAGCATTACAGAAGTGTCATCAGTGCCAAATCTATGCCGACAGAATCAATGCACCATTAACTAGTCTGCCCAATCTCACTACTCCATGACCATTCTCAGCTTGGAGCATCGACGTCATAGGACCCATAGCCTCGAAAGCATCCAACGGACATCGATTCATCCTGGTAGTAGTCGATTACTTCACAAAATGGGTCAAAGCAGTCTCATATGCCAACGTCATAGCCTCTGTGGTTCAGTGTTTTCTGAAGAAGGACATCATTTGTTGATACTGTGTCCCATATGAGATTGTAACATACAATGCTCTCAACTTTTGTAACAAGGGGATGATAGATCTCTGTCAGAAGTTCACGATACAGCATGACAACTCCACACCATACAGGCCACAGACCAACAGTGCAGTTGAAGCCGCCAACAAGAACCTAAAGAAAATCATAGAAAAGATGGCAACCAATTACTCTGTTTGGCATGAAATGCTCCTATACGTTCTCATGACTTACAAAACGTCTATCCGAACTTCAATTGGGGCAACACCATTTTTTCTGGCCTATAGTATGGAAGCAGTCCTCCCCATCGAAGTACAAATTCTATCACTCCGGGTGCTAATGGAAGCAGACATCTCAGAAGCAGAATGGGCACAGGTCCGGTACGAATAGCTAAACCTGATTGAAGAGTAGCGACTGAAAGCCATCAATCATTCTCAAGCCTATCAGAGATGCATGACAAGGACATTCTCCAAAAGATGTTGCCAAACCGTCCTGACCTAAGGGACAAATTCACTCCCAACTACGAAGGCCCATATATCATTCGAGACAAATTCTCTGACGACGCCCTTCGACTCGGACATATGGATGATGAAGACCTCCCAAAACCCGTAAACATGGACAAAGTCAAACGATACTACGCTTAGGGTCTAGATCTGACAGACGCTTTGCACTCGTAGATTCTCTGAAAAATGACAGGAGACTATCTTTGGCACACTCTTTATCCTCAGTAATGTAACCCATTTACAAAATCAATGACATCCGTTAGTTAGCCCCTTGAGCTTAATAGCCTCTCTTTTACAAAACCTTTACAGGGATACCCTCTCTCGCCATTTGTGGCATTTGTCTGAACTATATCATGACCTGATCCTGAAAGGGTACGTAGGCAACCTGACAATCAGGTGCGATCACAGAAGGGAATCATACCTCCCCCGATTTTCCCACGTAAAGTCAAAATTTCTCCCAGTAGAATCAAAACCTCTCCTAAGTATCCCCACAGAGCCCAAACGGAGCCAGAATCTTCTCGACATCCTCAGCCAAGTCGACTTTCAAGAGTACAAAACTTTCATAAGAGGAAAACCTAAAATAGAAGTTGAAAAATTCTTAAAGTCAGAGACTCCCCACATAGACCTCTCCGGACTCTTTTACACTCCTCTTAACCATGGTTAAGAAATTTTAACCATGTTTATCCCAAGCCAAGTCTCCTAACCCTAGGTAAACCCTTAAGAAAACCCTAGGACAAATCCTAATTCTAGGTCTTAAACCCTAGGTAAACTCCTAGTTAAATCCTAGGTACTAACCCTAGTCAAGTCCTAATCCTAGATCCTAAACCTAGTCAAATCCTAACCCTAATCAACCCTAGGTCCTAACCCTAGTTAAATCCTAGGTCCTAACTCTAGTCAACCCTAGGACCTAGCCCTAGCTTAGCCGAGCCTAGCCCTAACCTAACCAAGCCCTTAGGGCTTAAACCCAAGTCTAAGGCCCCTAGGGCCTAAACCCTTGGTTTGGGTCCAGGGGGCCCAAGAAATTCAAACCCAAACACCCCATACAACGTGCGAGCTGGGCCATGCCCCTATTGGGTAAAAATCAAGCTTGGCGGTAGATTATCTACCTCCATTAAAATTTAGCCTAATAGGGTAATGGCGGTAGTTATTCTACTGCCATTACCTATATCATGTTCCAGTAGCTCACCTGTCCTGCTGCGCACTCAGGCACACCCCTAAGCAGCCCCTCTACTCCTCCAGACCTCCGCCTACCCTGGTACTAATACCAGAGGTGTCCTCAACCCCTTGGCTACAAATATCAAGCCTATACCACCTTCTCCTTCACTGGTAGACCTCCCATTCGAATCCCTGTTCCACTGATCTCAAGTTCGAATATCCCCTAAGCTTCACCAGGGACCCCCAGAGCTACCTTAAGCCTTTTCCTAGCCGTATAACACCACCACAGTGCGTCACCACCCTGTGCAGCACCACCACAGCCTCTACAGCCACCACCAGAGACCAGCAACAAGGTAGGGTCACCCTTACCCCTTTTTATTTTTATTCTCATCTCTGTGAGCCCCTGGTCACTTCCAGGGGACTTTCATTTGGTTTCTTGTTGTTGTTCATTGCTCAAACCCAAGACGGGGGCTTCCCCTACCTTACTCATAGGTATAGGGGACCTCTCAAGGGTATAGACCTCCCCCATAGCTCAAGCAGGCCTCAGACACCTCTAGGGGTCCCTCGGTCCATGAGGAAACCCTTGGGACAATTGTAACACTGCCCCTAAGGGCACAGACCAAATTCTGGACAGATCCAGTAATGGCGGTAAACTCAATACCGCCATTCCTGGTACTCCCCTTTACAGCCTTTGTAGGTCCATGTAGGTGAGGCCCTGGTCCATTCTAGGGCCAGGGCTAAACTCTAGAGACCTCCCTTGGCCTAACCTGGTCTTTCTAGGTTCATGCCTTGCCGTAACCATGGTTAAAAATTAAAAAAGCAGAAACTGTCAATAATGGCGGTAGTTAATTCTACCGTCATTATCAACTACCAAGTACAGCATCTTCAACCTTCTCTGGGGCCACTCCAGGCCACCTCTTAAGCCCACATCAAGTCCAGGGTCCTTCTTGGACTTCCCTCTTCAACCTCTTGGGTTCAGCTCACCTTGGGTTCACCCCATTCTCAAACCCCAAGCTCACAAAAATCCACTATTACTGCTTCTGTAATAGCGGTAATCTTATTACCGCTATTACTGATTTTCATGTCTTTGGGCTTTTTGCAAGGGCTCAGGCCTGATAGGAGACTACTCTAGGCCCTGCCTAGCCCCTTGAGCCCATTTCAGATCTACCTCAGCCTTAACCAGGGGTTAATCCAACCCCGGTTAGATTTTAACCATGATTAGCCGATCTAACCATAGAGGAAAAATTCTGAAAATTCCTTATAAATCCTAAAAAAATCAGAAAATATAGTAAATGGATAGAATCATACTCAACAACATTCCTAACCACGGTTAAATGAGCTTAACCATAATTAACATTTTTCTTAACCATAGTTAAACCCATTTAACCTTGAAAAAAAATCTGAAAGAAATCACTGAAAATGTCAAAAGGACCATAAAACTGAATTGGGACCTTCCCAACCATGGTTAGCAACCCTAACTATGGTTAGACCAAACCGTAACGCAACCCTAACCTCGGTTAAATCCGATTTTTGGCCAACTGGACATAAAATCCAGTCTACCGGACTTACCCCTTGGCCTACCGGGCCCAACCTCAGCCTACCAGACTTGACCACATTTCTTTAACTGTGGTTAGTAATCCTAACCATGATTAGGTTGACCTAACCCCGGTTAGCAACCCTAACCTTGGTCAAACTTTACCTTAGCCTATCGGGCTTCACTCTTAGTCTACTGGGCCTAAACCTTAGTCTACTGGACTTACCCTAGGCCTACCGAGCCCATATCATACACTTTGACCAACCCCAGTCAACCAAACTCTAGTCTACCAGACTAGGCGATTAACCACCCTTGGTGCACACACACCCCCCCTAACCTTGGCATGGACTCATGTGCCAGAACTATACTCGGTCTAAACTCACCCCCATGTGAGTACGTAGGCAACCCAACCTGGGTTCGACCCTAATTAACTTTTCTTTTCTTCGATTAGTATAAACTAAAACTAAAGTATTTGAACGATAATTGACATTAAATTGGCTTAAACCTGGTAATTAGGGAACCATTGCAAAATGAAAATCTCGGGGTGCCTAACACCTTCCCTGGGCTTAACCGAACCTCTTACCTAGAACTCTAAAGTAGACCAAGACCTTATTCATAAACTCCAGAGACTTATTCCTTCTGAATGAATAGGTGGCAACTCTAAAATCCCAGTGAGTAAAATCCGTGCTCACAACAATTAGGACGATCTGTGTGTGTGTGTGTTTATAGATTGCAAAGGAAAAAAAAGATGGGATATAAAGGATTGATGATGGCTAAAAGTTGTGAGAGGCAAACACATAAATAAATAAATAAAACTTCAAGCCGGACGGGTGGCGGTGATGCCACCCGCCAGAAAAGCAAATTAAAAAAAAATCAAAATATGCTGCACATCGCCAGTTTTGATACCATGATAGAAAAGATATTCCTTGATAGATTGAATGATTTACATTGACCCTAAATAGGGGTTATATAGATTTAACAAGATGGACTTTTATGGAAAGTAAATTAATTTAATCTAATCATTCTTAATCAAATCTAATCTACCCTTGATTGATGTTAATCTAATATTATGATGAGATACACTTGATGATGTAGTGTATCTCATTCACCTTATTACAATGCTCTTCTTTATTCTCTAATAAAGATCATGGTGACCTGATCCTTTAAATCGCACTGCAACAAGACATGATATTGATATGGGCATGAGATTTGTGTCTGATATGGCTCATCTATACACTTGTACTTCATATTAAAAGATGCTTACCAAATCCACACATTCTAAAATTTGAAGAGAATAATACATATATAATGTAAAATTATAGAACTTGTATACTCATAGGGAAGCTGATATGAACACTCAATCTTCCTCCAAGATTCAAGCACTTCTTTGGAGTTGTGTCAATCAGTGCTTGATCCAGTGCAGTTAAGAGACCCAATCAATTCCTCAATCTTCAGAGAGTCAACAATTTGTCTCTCTTGAATGACAGTGACCTTGGGTTGGAATCTCTCAGGTTAAGATCTAAGGACTTTCCTCACAATTTTGGACTTAGTTATTCTTTCACCTAAATTGAAACTAGCATTGACAATGTCACTAAGTTTTGTATAGAATTCATCAAATATGTCATTGTCATCGATTTTCAAATGTTCAAATTTGGTGGTTAGCATTTAGAGCTTTGAGATCTTAATAGTACTGGTGGTACCCTCATGGGTGATCTCAAGTATGTCCCATGCCTCCTTTGCTATTTTACATGAGGAAATTCATCTGAATTCCTCACTTGTGACCGCAATAAAGATTGCATTGAGATCCTTTGTGTTCCAACCACTTGTCTCAAGCTCTTCTTTAGCTGATTCATTGGAGTATTTGATGATAGTAATTTCACCAAGAATTTTCATGGGCGAAGGTCACCCATTCTATATAGACATTCTCTTGTCTATCAATTTGAGAAAAGCTCTCATTCGAGCTTTCTAATACGCATAGTTGTTTACATAAAAAATGAGGACAAGAGATGGATCCACCCTCTTTTAGACTACTCATTGATCACGGATTATGCAAGATCACACTTAAGGGTTTAGCCTTATAGGTGAACCCACTCTGATATCAATTGAAATTACCTTGATTGATGATCTCTATGACCTAGAGGGGGGTGAATAGGTCTATCTAACAATTTCTACTAACTTTTAATTTATCAAGTTAATTAAGCTGAAATAAACATTCAATCCACAATCCGACACACGAGATTTTTACATGGAAACCCTTTCGGGAAAAACCATGGGACCTAGTCAAACCTAAAATCCACTAAGAGAAAGTTATCAAGTACAAGACAATACCTTACCCAACATGGACATGACACTACATTCTTCAGTACAAAATTTTTCTCTTGAAGTCTACGAACTAGCAGGTTCGATCTCTGCAGCAATAGCTCCAGTTCCTCGCTGGCCAACTCTTCTCAAAGCTTCTTCAGTCCACGATCTCCGAAGATCGATCTCCTTCCTTTGAAGGCTCCAGATCACACACCGGCCAATAATACTTCTCAAGTGTCGAGGTTTGTTGAAATGATTTATCAAAACCAAACTCTAGAGGAATCTTAAAAGCATTTAAGATCTCACAATGAAAACACAAAGAATAATAAACTATTCTTGCATTCTCTAGAGTGTATGTGAGAGGAGGGATCAAGGATGATCAACTAAGAACGATAAAAACCTAGAACGAGTTCTTTGACCTCTACTCTCACAAAACAAAAAAAAAACTTACAAAATAGGTCTTTAAAAGCTGTATTTAGTGACCATATAGAGTTCCAGAATAACTAGGATTCTCAAATAATCAAGACGGATCGACCACAGCTCAGGAGCGGTTGACCGGTCCTCTAGGGGTCGACTGCTCATGTGAGGGGTCGACCGGTCCATAAATGTCTCTCTAAAATTTTTTACCATACAAAAAAGTGCATGTAGAGGTCGACCGGTCCAGAGGAGCGATCGACTGGTAGGCCAAGGGTCGATTGCTCGTCTTGATCGGTCAACTGATTGGCTCTGGTTTTGCCTACCAGCTTGATTTCACATTCGAAAAGACCATGAAATTTTATCTTAAGTCTAGACTAATCACCTAGGGATATTTTCAAGTGATCTAAATCAATTACAACCTATGTATTAGGTCACTAGGTCTCTTACCTTCCTAAATCTAGAAGCAAAGCTTGTAGTAGATATCTTCAATCTTCTTCGGCTTCACCAAGCTTCATAAACCATGACAAGTTGGACCATAACATTGAACACCACTAGACCTATGTTTTGATCATAGAATTTGTCAAGCCAAATTAAGATTTACAACCTTGATTAAGCTTAACTAAATTAAAGTTAAAATTTTTGTTTTCTAAAAACCAAGGTTAGATTGCTTAACCTTAGGGGTGAGTGAATCTTAACCACAGTTGGTGAGTGTTAAAAAATAGTTAGGACCGGCCATTTCATTACATAAATGCAATCGCGGTTGAGCTAAGCATTTTCAAACTATTTTATGTTCTAGGAGAAACTGTGCTAGAATCGTCTTGTACTTGATTCCAAAACTTGTTTCATTCTTAGGTCAAACCACTACAAAGACAAAAATTTAAGACTGGTGCTGACAAATACTTATCTAAACAGCGAGTTCTATTCCACAGGAGCGGAAAAATGTTTCTACGAGTGATGCCAAATGGACCAACGTTCATCTTTCGTGGATGGTATATTTGATCACGGTCCAATCATTATACTGTTTTCCTTTTTCTAAAACTTAATCAAATATGATTGTGAGACAGTTTTGTAAGATCTCCAGTGCACTGAATCATACCCACTTTCCCTCAAAAAAAAAATACCCACTTATTATTAAATCTAGTAACAATCTAATAGAAACTTTTACCCATTTTACACGATATAAACATCAAGCTCTCCTCACTTCTTCACTTAACCATGGGAATTATTTTTTTAAAAAAAAACATTTATAAAAGTTTCAAATACACACGTTGTTTGAAGAAATGAAGTTTGAAATAAACATCAAGCTCTCCTCACTCAACCAAGAGAAACTTTTTAAAACTAAAAAAAAAAACCCCATTTAAAAAATGTTTCAAATACCCACAAAAATGTCTTGAAAAAACAAGTAAAGTTTAAGATAAACATCAAGCTCTCTTTAAAGAAACAGAATACTATTGATTGATTTACAATGACCCAAAGAGGGTTTAAATAGATACTTCATGATTCCTAAAGTAGAAAGAAACCTCAATCAAATCAAATCAAATTTAATATTCCCTAATCTCTTTATTTCAAATTCAAATAACCTGGTAATGAGATGCAGTGTATCTCATCACATTTTATTGTCCTCCCCTATTCTCTATCACCCTCCTGCAATTACATGATCTTTTGGAGAATGGATATGCAATTGTTTACAAAAAGAAGCTCATAATCATGATTTTATCTTTGTTGAGTCGTGGAAACATCCGATCGTGCATGTTGGTGATCACTGCCTAATTGTGAAGTCCATCATTGTCACATCCCGCTTATCTTAGAGTCTGTCGGAGCCGGTGGCCCACTAGCTAGATCGGTTGTATAATCTCCTCCCAAAAGAACACGAAGTATGACCTGCGATTTGAAGAAAAATTCTCGTTGGAGAGATCTTCAATAAAAAAAATAAAAAGTAGGGATTATAGGGCATAATATGATAAATAGGGGTTGTAAAGGTATTAAAGAGAATGATAGGATTTTTTTATTTTAAAAAAAAAACCAAAATTTTCACACCAGGTGGATAGTGGCGGCACACCCGCCGAAAAGAGAAAAAACAATAGCTAAAAGGTTACCAAAGGATTGGTGGCTCTGATACCATAAAAAATCTGAATATTATTGATTGACTTGAATAATTTACAATGACCCAAAGAGGGTTTAAATATATAATTCAACAAAAAAAAAGATAATTCATGATTCCTAAAATAGAATGAAACATCAATTAAATCATATCAAATCAAATTTAATATTCTCTAATCTTTTTAATTCAAATTCAAATAACTATGGGACAGTGTATCTCATCTCATTTTATTATCTTCACCCAACCAAGGGAAACTTTTTAAAACTTAAAAAACTCATTTAACAAAGTTTCAAATACACACGCAAATGACCGACAAAACGTGAAGTTTTGAATGAGAGAATACCGTAGCCTATGAATGGAAGCAAAGAAAGCATGAAAAAGTTGTGCCTAGTAGTAGTGGTTGGTAGCACTAATGGTAGGGATAGAATCAAGAATTTAAATACATGAGAAGCTCTGGTTCAGGAGATAACAGAAGCTCCTCAAAATATCCCTGTAATAGGGGTATTTTAGGAATTACAGAAATATTCATAGACATAAGTATCCTTTTACAAATATGTAATTTCCAAATTACCCTGACTCAAGGCATATTTTGGGAGGTCCGGTAGCTTCCATGGTAAATAATAATAATAATAAATAAAAATAAAAGAGAAGCTGATTCATTTTCTTTTCTTTTCCACTACAGTTTCGTCTCTGTTGATATGTCGGGGTGCGAGAAAACGGAATCATATCACCTGTGTTCTTCCTGTGGCCAGAGTTTTTGACCAGAATCTCTTCAACATGTGGTTACAACTAATAAATCTGTACAGGTGGATTGATCCTGGCTTTTCAACACTGGTGGCCACGGGGAAGAACATAGATGATTTGCTTCCCCCGAGAAAATGATGTGCTCCCTACTTTGTCACGTGCACGGGACCCCATAAACCTTAATTTCCTTGGATTCTTTATGGTAGATTCCTGAAAGGTGCTCTAGGGTTACCGCAACGTGTGACACTTGGTTGGAAAAAAAAATAAAGCGAAGTCATTTCATTTTTTTTCCCATGATTTTGACTTCTCCCTTATTTGATATCTCTCTCGTTTTATATCATCAATTTATCACCACAAGTTGCTTAATGACCGTATAAGTCAAAATCATGGGATCAATGAGATGATTTCTCCGGTGCGGAGGCCTAATTTCCAAGGCCCCTAAAAGAAGAGATTGTAATGAGAAAGAAAAGAGAGACAGTTCCGGAACCCCCGACACTACAAACAAAGAAAACCTACAAAAGAAGAGGAAATATAGAGTTAAATTCTTCTATTTGTTGCTGTTCTTTTGTTTATTCTCTTGATCCTGTTAGATTTCAATTTCGCGGTGACTTATTCTTCTCTTTGTACTTGATTCTTTAAAGAGATGTTGCATCTGTTCTTTGTTCTTTGCGCTTAGATCTCATTTGATTCATCTTCACATGTAAATGAAGGAAAATCCTTTTAGGAAGCTCTTTCCTCATTGTTCTCTTCCCTTTATGGGATGGGCAATTGCATCTATTTCTCTTGTTCTTCCACTTCCGCTCTTTCTGTGATCTGCTCGTATCTTTCTCCTTTAATCTCAGTTCTATATATTAATATTAATAAAAGAGAGAAGAAAGAACAACCCGTTATTTAGCTTAAGCTCTTGTTTAACTTCTGATCTTAATTTGTTGTCTTCTTTCAATTTTGCAAGACTGGCGAACCAGTGGTGGACCGGGCAGTTGGGGGCCTTGGGGCTGCCCGGCATCGAACCAGCAGCTAGTTCTTCTCCCATGTTGAAGAAACGCGATCGGGAGATATTGAATAATAATGAAAACAGCGGCTATGGAAGAGATGATGGAGAAGAGGAAAGAGAGAAGGAAGAGGGTGCAATCGAGGTCGGGACTCGTCGCCCAAGAGGCCGGCCACCGGGGTCTAAGAACAAGCCAAAGCCACCGATCATCGTGACCAGAGACAGCCCAAACGCACTCCAAAGCCACGTAATGGAGGTGGCGAGCGGAGCCGATATTGTGGAAAGCATAGCCCAGTTCGCTAGGAGGTTGCAGCGAGGTGTCTGTGTACTTAGTGGTAGTGGTGCAGTGGCCAACGTAACACTCCGACAGCCGGCTACACCGGCTGCCACTGTGGCACTGCACGGCAGGTTCGAGATACTGTCCCTGACTGGGGCATTTCTGCCTGGCCCGGCGCTGTCAGCCTCGTCAGGGCTGACAGTTTATCTGGCGGATGGTCCAGGGCAGGTGCTGGGTGGGAGTGTGGTTGGCACACTTGTTGCTGTCGGGCCGGTCTTGGTGATCGCGGTAGCATTTGCTAACGCAACATTTGAGCGGCTGCCACTCGATGATGTTGCAGGTGGTGTAGAAAGCGCACCACCTGCAATTAGGCAGCAGCATCATGGGCTGTTAGACCCATTGCTGCCGGTTTACAATCTGCCTCCAAACATACGCCCTATCGGAGGGCAGATGAACCACGAAGCCTATGCTTGGGCTCATGCCTGCCCACCATACTAAAGAAGCAAAGCAAGAAAGAGGGAGAGGAGTTTCAGCTCTCTTCCATTCTGTTGTATTAAAAGAGAGGAAGAAGCTGGAAAGATGAAGAGAGACGATGGGGTTCTAAATGTATATTTTATTATACTTGTTTTGTTTGCATTTGCAATACAATATTATTAGTTCAGTTTCTTCTTAGTTTTTTATTTTTCTTTTAAATCTCCACTTTAGTTTTGTTTTTAGCTTCTTGTGTTTTCCTTTTAGATTGATGGTTCGCTTGATAGGATCAAGATGCTTCTCGAAACCTTAGACTTCGCCTTAGAATGTGTTAATTGAGTGGAGAAAAAAAGTTTGATGGTTTTTAAATTGTATGCAACATATAATTTTAAATATTGCATATAAATGTCAAAATCTTAATTTTTTTTTTTTTTTTTATCTATTACATATTAATTCATATGTATCATACCTGCAGGGGGAAGGATAACTTGGGTAATGATAAAGCATCATGTTCAGAGTCGTTTGTACCAAAGGAATTATGGAAAGAAATGTGGAATTTACCTACTGTGAACAAAGTTAAACATCTATTATGGAGATGTCTGAAGAATACAGTGGCAGTAAAATTGAATCTAAGAAGAAAGAAATTAAATAAAAAAAGATGAAAGATGCCCTCAGTGTAAATGCATGTCTGAATCTACTCCTGGTCTGTTCATCACATGTGAGTATGCTAGAGATCTATGGTATAATCTCAAGGAGAGGGTGGAAATCCCTAAGGAAGAGCCAAATTTTTTTAATACTTGATGGAAAAGGGAATGGAAAAGATTGAGACTGAAAAAAGATGGTCTTGAGACTTTGGGGTTGATGGTTAACATTGGGCTATTTGGATACCCAAGAACAATCGGGTGTTCTCGGACTGGTATGAAGACACTAAGGACACCTTATAAAGAGCAACCAGGGGCAAATGTTTCCTCAGTTTCAACTCAATATTCTTGAACAGTTTCGACTCAATATTCTTGAAGGAGTTCTTTAGCTACTAATCTAGCTTTGTATCTCTCTACTGAGCCATCCGGTAAAGCTAAGCAAATTGCTTCTGCTCCAAGAACAGAAGGGCTTGGGGGGATATAGCTCAATTGGTAGAGCTTCGCTCTTCTACCCTTTCCTGGGAGTCAATGACTATTCATAGCTGTTACCTTGACACCAAAGAAGAGTTCGACCCAATGCTTTATTTCTGTCCTTCTGAATAAACTTAAGTTATGCTATATAAAAAAAGAGGATTCTTGAGTGCTTTCCCTTTAAAAAGAGGTTGGATGCATAATGAAGATTTTAAAGCTGCAATGAATGATCAGAAACAGTGTCAATAGAAGTTCAGAGAAAGGGAGAATGAATTAAATACCAGTAGAGAGATGATTGAGTATAAGAAAATTCTCAAATGTGATGGTTCTGCCAAGGGGATGGGACTACTACAAGATCTGGAGTGGAGATTTTAAATAATTCAGGTGTTAGACTAACCACTTTCATAGTTCCTTTCAGTGGTGGTTCCTCAACTCTGGTAGAAGCTTAAGCTATTAAAATTTGTCTATCATTGATAACTCAGTTTAGATGAGAGAGGGTTTTAATTCAATCTGATGCTAAAATGGTCATTGATGCCATTAGTGCTGGGACCATCTCTTCAGTTCCTACATATGCTCAAATTATTGTTTTGGATAGTTTTGAGTTGCTGAAACAAACGGAGATTGTAAAGACAGAATACATCTCTAGGGATAAGAATAGGGGAACCCATGACCAAAGAATTTCTACTTGTGTAAGTAGATCAGAATCTGATCTAAACCGGACAATAGATGTAAATAGATAAATTTTATTTTCAATAAAGTGGCGGATTACAGTTTGAGACAAAAAAAAAGTATATAAAGAGGAGTACTAGCCCCAGACGCACTAAGTCAATTTTTTTCTAACACAGATCGGGTAAACCCAACAGTCCAACTCTCAACCTTAGGTACTGTCGAGAGTTTTCATCACTTTCCACTTTCATATCTGCATAACCAGAATCGCAAGGTCATACTTGTCATTTTATTGGGTGATGTGATCAAACGAAAAGAGGAGGTCTACTTTGACAGCTTTCCATTTGTGTCTAGGGGAGAAGAACACAGATTTGGAATGCAAGCTTTTAATGTCACAAGATTGCCTGTCCATTTTGTCAAGAAGAACTGTGTTTGGAGAATATTTGAAGCAAAGCATTGACGAATGAAGATGTAGAAAGTGGACCACCCTTCCGTGGGAAAGGACACCATAAGGTGGGCTCTATTTGTTAAATGATACAATACTTACCCATGTAATGGGACCTCAATCTTTTCTATTATTTTTGCTATTTACTAGTTTTTCCTTTTTATTTGGAGTAATTTTTTTTTAATTGTAGTATAAGCCTCGCCTCTTAGTTATACTGATTTGGGGCAAAGATGATTTGGAAGTTTTCTAGGCTACCAAAGGTTTAATGGAGTTTCTTCTTAGTTCTTATGCACCTTCAAGTGTATGGGTTTATATGAAAGAAGGATATACTCTATATAAATTTGGATAAAACATTTTCAGTGCTCTCTGTACTAATCAATGGCACATAATGTGGAACTTTGTTAAAGGATCCTATAGCCCCACCTGTGTGTTATTGCCTTATGAGGCTTCTCTCCTCTAACTTGATTGAACCATTTTCTCTTTGCAAACCCTTTGTCTTGACGGCCACTTTCATTTTCAATAGGGGAGGTTGCTCCAATAAAGAACCTTCAAATATTCCTCGCGACATATGCTTTTTGGATGAATCTGTTCTCTTTGGGTAAGGGGAATACTAGTCATGACACGTACTTTTTCTTTAACTAGTAATAGCAAAAACCACTTTGTATAATACCAACAAGGTGATTTAACCGGTTGCACAAGTAACCGCTTAAAGAAAATACACGTGTCATGATAATGGAGCGATTTCCTTTGTGCACGATGATGGCTAGCATTCTCCATGTAGGCAATAGAAGTGCACAAACCAATTTCTGGGATAGCTAAAGGCTATATCGTTCCTTTTTTTTTTTTTGTGGAACTCGGGGTGTCCTCAACCCTTTGGGTAAGGACTAATCCCCAAGGGAGCGACGTGAGCCCGCAACCCGCGACATCAGGTAAGTCCGGGTAAACTCGTGCGAGGCTGGCCCCAAAGGGGGAGTGAGAACTGGAACCCAGGACCTCCCACTTAGGGAAAGGCTATATCGTTCTTAGTTGGAAGATATGACAGTGTACATTTTTTTTTCTTGTTTTTTTTTTGGTTGATGCAATGTATAGTTCAAACTCCTAATAAAGCTCAAAGCTATAAGGCTCTATCCTAAACATGGATGCAAGAATTCAATCAAGAAATTTGATCCTCAATATCAAGATTGTGGGGATTTTTGGCTCGAATAGGGCAAACCCAGTTTGGGCGATCGACAGGTGATCGGCGGGCTAGAATTTGAGTTGCGATTGGAGATTTCTATTTTGGAATAGGAAGTTGTCTTGTTTTGGGATTCCTATCTCGGGGAAATTCTAAAAGGGTAGGGGCTCATTCTTTCCTATAAATAAGCATAGGATGGAGGCTTATAGTGAAAACCTAGGAAGTAAGAACCTTAAGAGGAAGAGAGAAAGCCATGGATATGTGAGGTGTGGTAGGGCTTCCATGGAAGCGAGGGCGTCTCCCATGCAAAGCCCTAGTGAAGCTCTTGGATGAAGAAGAGTGTTCTCACGGTTGTATCTCGATGTGCTCTCCTGATGAAGGGTATTGGTTCAATCATAAAGAGTTCAAGTTTTGTGTCTCCTTTGTCCGAAAAGGGGTAGTACCTCGGTCAGATTCAGATTAGAGAAAGTGAACAAAGATGTGGGCTATGTGAGAGCCTTTCAATGTCTGTGGTAGAGTCTTTGAGTGTGTATTCTTTGTTTATCTATTCTCTTATAATCTCTTTATTCAGTAGTTAAAGTTTTCTTGACCATTTCTAGTGTGGACGTAGCCCTAGATGGGTGAACCACGATATATCTTGTGTTTTGTGTGTCTGTCGTATTTTCTTGAGAATGCCCCTTGATAGCATCGCTTTTGCCCACCAACAAAGATCTCTATTGGCAAATAGGAGGTCTCAAAGTCCACGCCCAAGTAGAGAAATGTCTAAGAGAATGTAACAACTTGCTTGAAGAGTATTTGGTTCTGCCAAAAATTGATTAACCTAGTAGACAATCTAAGTAATTCAATAATGTATGTACTAGTAAATGGCAGATCAGAAGGTTCATAGCCAAATCACCAGTTTGATTTAGTAATAATGATTACTTAGTAATCTACTTCATTCCCAAGTTCTAAAATATAATCTCATACTTGAAGAAACTAAAGTGCATCAAAGACGAAATATGAAGAAAATTCAAATACGATAGAAGTGGACTGTCTTCTTGTTAACACGGATATCATTTTTGAATCTCCTTTAAAAATTATTCCTCTTTATCGGATATTTTGGTAAGCTGCCTAGACAAGTTTCCCCCACTTTTAGAAAATCTTTTTTTTTTTAATGCCACTCAGAGAGAGTGGGGTTTTTGGCAGACCCCTACCTGTTTATTAAGAAAAAGCAATGGGGGGAGGGGGGGGACATAAAACCTTACCCCTACAAACACACAAGAACACAATTACATAAGACTTTACTAAGAACAGTTCTTACATTACCAAAGAATAACACTACTCATTAAATCGAGTTGGTTTCTTAACCTCCCTCTTTGGTCTTTCTTGAGAAGAATCAATTGTTGATGCTTTCTTCTTCTTCTTATTTCTCCTTGATGTCACTAGTTGAAAATCGTCTTCTTCTTCAAATTCTTTAACAAGAATATCGTCACGAACTTGCTCTTGATTACCAAATCCACTAGGAAGCTCAACCTCTCCTCGACCTTTAGAAATTTGACTCCTAGAGGCAGCTACACATGCTTCTGCCCCATTTTTCACCTCTAAATCATTGGTCGGTTTGGATTCAGATTGACAATTTGACTCGCCTTCAATAATCTCCATAGGTTGGGCAAACTCCTTCTGTTTGAATACTCATCTAGGTTTTGTTGTTAGTAAGGCATTGAACAAGCTTTGGTGTTCAACCAGAAAATGATCCATGATCATCTCTCCTTCAAAACCTAAAGTGTCCTCCACTTCATCTAATAGAGAAGGATCTTCAGAAGAAATCTGATATGGAGATGGGGGATTTAAACAATCGTTACCATGATCAGTTTCTAAAGGTAGAAGAACTAAGTTCATATTTTGGTCTGAACCAAATCTAACGCTGACATCAGACCTCACTTTGGCATTTTTACAAACACCTGTCTTATTTGAGACATAAGCCACTACAAGATCTTCAATAGGGTTCATCTTTCCATTCTCAGCTTCATCAAAAGTATAAGCCTGAATACCATCTCTCATCCCATAGTCGGAACTACCTGACTGCATAATTAGAGGCCAAAACATACCATGTGAGCATTTCCCCGAGCACTTGGCGAGCTAGACACTGTCACATCCAGACCATTATCCCTATCGAAGTCAACCCCCTAGAATTCTAAATCCCCACCACCAGAATTGGTCTTCTCCAAGGAATCAACCCCCAGATTAGATGATGAAGGGACCAAAATATTCAGAGGGTTTAAAAATTGACCTAAATATGCTAGACTATAAGGAGATCCTTCCTTATCTTCTTCAGCTTGGTTTGATCGTCCATTAGGTTGAACAGATTGTTGTTCGACTATTGCAATAATCGTATTGGACCTTTCTCTATCTTCCCTCTTTCCTTCTTCTGGTTTCTCATCAGGACCTGCTTGATTGCTAAAGGCTTTAGCGACCCAAACTTTAGTGGATTCTCTAGGCTTTTGCAAGTTCTTGATCTCTTCCTGAGATGGATTTTTTTGGCTCGAAACCTTATCTATTATTGCATCTGATACAACTCTTCCTGTTCTATCGGCCTCAAAATCTTTTTTCTTCTCATTTACCTGACTGTTTTCCATCTTGCACGATTCAAGGTTGTGTCCTAACTTTTGGCAATTCAGACATTAAGAGGTGTTCTTCTCGTAAACAATCTTCTGCCACCTACCTGAAGAACTCATTCCTAACCAATACCGATTAGGTTTTTCTTTCTCTAATCCATTTCAACACATATTCTTGCCTGGCTCGGTCTTGAAGCACTGCGAGTAGGGCCATCAACCAACAATACTCTACCAACCAAACTCCCTATTGCAGCCAGATCCTTAAGGTTAAAGAAATTTAATGGCAAGCCAGGTAAGTTGATCCAAATCGGAATGATAGAAGGTTCAATTCCAGGTTTAAAATATGGTGTCCATTTAATGAACCGAACAAGTTTCCCAAAAATATAACACAATTTCTTGAGCCAAACTGATAAGAAATGAATAAGAACATGTTTGGCATCAAGTATACCTACCGAAAAATCCAGTCGTTTGTGCTGCGATTTCTTAATGAAGATCTTCAAAATAGCAAGAGGAGGTCTCCCAACGGCACATTTAGCAATCAATGCAAATTTGAAAGGGCATGTTGATCCCTCAATCTCTTCGGAAGAAAAGAATAAAGCAGGTTCGCCTTGATAACTGGAAACTTTCTTCTCAATAGGAACATGATCCATCTGTAAATCTTTATTGGGGCTAATCCCGATTGCAGTAGCCTAGATACCCAGGGATTGAGCGTAAAAATTCTTGGGTTCTGGAGGTCGAGAGGAAGGACCACCACCATCCCCAGTGGCATCCTCCTTAGGGTTTTCCATGAAACCCTAAAATTTTAGATCTGCATTCGCTTGCTCATCCAGGCAAATCATTACATAAACAACCTCAAGATCTGTCGCCAAACGCCTAGAACAATTGCGAATCTGATCTAAGACAGGTTAATGGTGAACTTCATACGTTCCACCCCTACAATTACCGATCAATATCAACAGAGAGGGAGAAGGAGGGAGATAGAGCAAGGTTCGATCTAGAGAAAGGTGGGTTTCGACACTGCTGATTTAGAGAGGAAAGGGATCTGGTTACATTGCTAGAGAGAGGGACCGAAGCTACCTTGCCGGAGAGATGGCCGCCGGAGAAGAAAGTTGCCGGGAGATCAAAGAGCTGCACGGGGCAGGAGGTTTTTTTAATGCTAGAATTCCTCAACCGTATGTTTCATACATCGTCAATCATGGATATAGTTTGTCAAAATCATAGAAAAGCTAATTCACTAAATGAAGAGTACCAAAATGTAGAAGTACATAGATTTAAGACGAAACATGAATACTTAAAGTTGGGTAATCGATATTCTAAGAGAGGATACATTTATCCTTTTCATTTACTGAAATAATAAATTTCCTCGCCAAGCACACAGGCATAAGACATGATGAATACTAAATACATAAAAAATACTAATGAGCAGGAAGATGTAGCTAATTAGAATATATGAGGTATTCATGCCTTAGTAGTCCTAATAATGTAGTGAGTGTTATGAGAGAGTCACCACCGACTCTCTCCAACTCTCTAGAATCCTCAACCCCCTCTAGAATTCTCTTTTATCTCTCTCTTCTAGATTCTTCTCCATCTCCCTCATACTTCTCTCTACATTTAATGCTACCCCACCTCCACTGACTACTCCCTACAATGGCAAAAGGTTTACTCTGTTTCTCACCAGAGTATCCCTCTGGTGAGCAATGCCATCAGTGGACATGTGTTAAGAAAAAAGAAAAAAAATATTAAATGGAAAGAAGTTAAAAAACAGGCGGGAAAAAAATTGACTTCTCGCCAGTTGTCCGTTTTTTTCCTGGTGATGGCGTTGCTCACCAGAGGGATACTCTAGTGAGCAACAGAGTAAACCTTTTGCCCCCTACAATAAAAGGGTGGTTGGGGTCTCCTTGAGTGCGTAGAAGAAACACATAAGTTCTAAGTGCACGTGAGTGAGCTCTAGTGTGAGTTTAAGTGAGTTTGAGGGTAAGTGTGAGTATCTCCTTAGTCTCTTGACGTATTCATGCCTAGTAGTAGTCCTAATAATGTAGTGAGCGACTTCAAGATTCAATTAGTGAGGGGGCCCTACTTGAAATAGGGGACTAACTCACTTTCCGATTACCTTTTGAACATTGATCTTTGCAGTGACCAATTGTGCTATTTAATGGGACTGGTAAGCCACTAGCAAGGTTATTACGCGGATGCTTTTAGAAGCTAATGGAGTTAGGAGTGGGATGTTGGTCCATCAAGCAATTTATGAAATATGAGGAGTGGGTTTTAGGGTCAATGGCTATTAGTGACTGAAACATTGCTCAAATTTTTGAATGAAATTCAATTTTTTTTGTAAGCAATCATCCAATTTTTTTGGAATATTTGTGATTTGACATATAACCTTCGGAGAATCCTCTCATTGAAGAAGAGAAAGTGAGAGACATTTATTTTCTTGGCAATTCTAGAGAAGAAATAAGATCATCAGAATGGATATTGATATCTAGGATCAAATTGGAAGTGTCAAGGACAATGAGGAACTCCTTCGAAACAGTTTCGATTTTTACATGTGCTCAATCTGTAATGGGGCGTTTGGATTGGATTTTTTTGGCCAAAAATCAATTCTGGTAAAATTGATTGTGTAGAAATTAATGGTCAAATAATCATTTTTTCAAATAATAGTGTTTGGAGAATACATAGGTAAGTCTCTCAACTTCGAATTCTCCGAACACTATTATTTGAAAAAATGATTATTTGATCATGAATTTCTACCCAATCTATTTTATCAATATTGATTTTTGGCACAGGAATTTCGAGAGGAACGTGATTTCTTTGTGTATGTGATTTTCATTCACTTTACTTCAGTTCTCTCAAATCTAATCACTATGGAGCATTAAAGGATCCTACTATTGGCTTCTTGGAAAGTGATTTCTTTGTGTATGTGATTTTCATTTCCAGTTAATTTTCCTTGCAAAGACAAGGCTATCAAATTCAACAAATAATGGTTCTTGTTATTAATTTATACAAATTATTCTAAGCCTCATTTACCGGTTCATGTGTTTTGTCCTCATCAATCTACCAAACTACCAAAGCTCAAGTGATATTGCATTAGTCCTCATTGAAGAGTAGAAGTGCTTTGACAGTCAAATTCCCCAATGCCAACAATTAACGTGGTTTAATGTCAGTAAAATAAAACTAAAAATAACTTTAATATTCTAACCCTATATTATAATCAAGTGACTAAACGGATGGCTATATTAAAACTCAAAGGATCCTCAAGATTAGTAATATGGAGGACCCTCTTCACGTGGATTCACATGTCATAGTTGATAAACCCTAATATAATATTAGTAGCAACTTCCATATAAAACTCCAATGTGTGTGTTTCTTTCCCATGACCACCGCCTTGTGGTTTTGTTGTCTTGACCAAAAAAAAAGAAGTCTATGATGTTGATGGACCCCTTTGGTTCAATAATGACACCTCCATTATTAACAGATTGATTCTCCTTGTACCTATTGTGTTTCCAATTGTAGGCTCAGTACCAACATCTGCAGCCCTTAACCGTCTTTGAGAGTCCAAGAAGAAAATTAACTATAATACCTTGAAAATGAATCATCTAAACATATATTAATGAAATGTGGACCATCATCGAAACCTATTTTTTCAAAAGTGAAGTAGAAATTTAATAAACAATGATAGTGGGAAAGCTGAAAGCATGCATCACTTAGAGAAATTCAATGAAATGCAGCTCAACCTAATCTTGAAAAATCAATCAATCTCACTAGTCTCCTGCTGAGGGTAAGAAGAAAGCTGCTTTACAGAAAAAGAAAGAGAATATTTAGACCAAGAGTAGGTGAGTATGAGTCTGTGATCTTTGAAGTATAAATCTACTATAAAATGAAATACAAATAATGAAACATCTCCGATCCTAGGTTTGATTTACCCAGGATATAGCAATGGGTGCAACAAAACACCCCCGGAGAAACCTAATGCCTGATAGAAAACAGATTTCTTGATTAACTTGGATGATTTACAATAACCTTAACTAGGGTTTATATAGAGATAACATGATCTAATCATATCTAATTTATCTTTGATTAATGCAAACCTAATTTTGTGATGAGATACACTTGAATGATATAGGGGATCTCATTTACCTTATTACAGTACTTCATAGATATTCCCTAATACTCTCCCCTCCAATATATGGAGATTGGAAAATCTTCATGTATTTGCCTCTAATAGAGTCCACTTGACAGCTTTTGATCTTCGCTTGATGCCTTCAATATTCAACATGCAATGGCTGTAATAGAAATCTACTTGACAGGTTTTGATCTCTTCTCAATGCCTTCGATATTAATTGCAGGCTTGGTTGAGTCCACTAGTTACTTGTTTGTTGATAGATATTGACGAACCAAATGGGCCTCTAATGGGTCAAAATAAAGGGCCTCTAGTGGCCAAAAAAGGATGTCCATGGACCTGAAAAAATGCCTCAAATGACCTTGGAAAGCTGTGCCACTAATGAGCCTGACAGGGCTCAATAGCCAAGAAAATCAGCCTAATAGGCTTGAACGGGCCTCCATGGCCTAACAAAAATTGGTCTCTATGGACCAAAGAAAATGGCCTATTGGGCCAAAGATATTAGCCTTTATGGGCAAGACTAGGTGCCTCGAATGGGCATATGCCTCAAATTAGGCTAAAAAGGATCTCCATGGCCCGGTGAGTTGATTCACTCAACTTTTTTTTTTTTTTGTTGGCGGACATCTTGGTTGAACGTATGAAAAATTGTAGAGAAGTGATAAGAGGCCATGACAATGTAAGCAACGATAGCAAATCTTCTTCTTCTTTGTAAGTAGATGAAGACTAGGCAATCTCCAAGTAAAAGACATAGGCAGAGAGACCAAGCACCCAACCATCCTCTCTCCTACATATGTAGCGGGAGGTAGAGGATGAGCACATGCTATGTTCGCCTGCAACCAAAATGGGTGCCTTGACAAGGGTCTTCATTATTTAAGGTGCATGAATCAAGCTCGACATGCTAAGCATTGAGCCCCAGGGGCAACCGTGCATGGTCCATCTTTGAACCGTGCAGATCTATGGGAAGAGGCACATAAGTGCATTGAGACAATGGCATTGAAGCCTTGTTTGGGGTTCTCTCCTTCACAAAGATGTAGAACTTGTAACCCATGTTGCTTGCCTTGGTGCTCATGTTGATGAAGGCCAATCCGAGCACATCCAAAGGGACATGCTGAAACTAAGCGCCAAACAGGTTGTCCTTGACTTCGGCTTGTAGCATTATCATGTATATCTGTAGGCAGCATGCACCTTTGCAAGGGAGAAAAGTAACAATAATGTTTTTTTGTTGCAAAAACATCCTAAAAGTAGGAAAGATCTTGTAGCAGCATCAAACGCTTTTGGTTGCAAAAGCTAGAAAAAAAAAAAAACAAGGATTGACAAGTAGAGAAGTTTAGGCCCAGCGGGCGGCAAGCGGTGCCACCCACCGGCAAAGGAAAATCAATAAGATTGAAATCAAAATAAGGTCTGATCGACCTGCTCTGATACCATGATAGGAAAAGAGATTTATTGAATAGATTGAATGATTTACAATAACCTTAACTAGGGTTTATATAGAGATAACATGATAGACCTTATGGAAAGTAAATCGACCTAATCTAATCATATATAGTGGATCTCATTCACCTTATTACAGTACTTCTTAATATTCCCTAATATATGATTGGTGCAAGGAGAGAGAAAACATATTATATCAAACTACCAATCAAACACAATATACAATTTAATAACAAACATCAAAAGCTCTTTTGAAATTAAGATCTTAAGATAAAGTTTCAGATGAGTTTCCATGACCAAACACTCAACTAACTTTGGTCACCTATCTCTAGTGAGGGGTGCCTACTTGAAATAGGGGACTAACTCACTTTCCGATTACCTTTTGAACATTGATCTTTTCAGGTGACCAATTGTGTTGTTTAATGGGACTGGTAAGCCACAAGCAAGGTTAGTACGCTGATGCTTTTAGAAGCTAATAGAGTTAGGAGTGGGATGTTGGTCCATCAAGCAATTTATGAAATATGAGGAGTGGGTTTTAGGGTCAATGGCTATTAGTGACTGAAACATTGCTCAAATATTTGAATTTTTTTTTTAATCAAATCTTGTGTTGAGGTACACTTGAATGTTTTAGTGTATCTCATTCACATTATTATAGTACTCTCCATATATTCCCAAATACTTCTCCTCAAATATATGGGGATTGAAAAATCTCCATGTATTTGCCTTTAAAAGAAGTCCGCTTGATAGCTTTTGATCTCTAGTTGAATTCTTCGATCTTCATGATTTTGCCAAAGTAGAAAGTTGTGTGTCATGATGTCTGCTGCTTTGAATGAATTGTCATGCATTCCGGTTATAATATCTATAATGGGAATGGGAGGGATTGGTAAGACCACACTCGCCCAACTAGCTTTTAATAATGAGAGGGTGAAAGCCCATTTCGAGAATCGAATCTGGGTGTGTGTTAATTTCTGATCCATTTGATCAGAGAAGGATTGCCAAGGCAATTGTTAAGGCTTTTGGCCAGAATGTTCCAGATAATAGTTCATGGGAAGAATTGCATCAGACTTTGTGCAATTCTATGAAGGGAAAGCAGTTCTTTCTAGTTCTAGATGATGTATGGACTGAGGATGAAACAAAGTGGGAACCTCTGAACCTTTCACTCAAACTTGGTGCACCAGGAAAAAGAATTTTGGTCACCACACGCAATGAAAGAGTTGCAATCCATCCATATAATTTGGGAACATTATCTGAGCAGGATTGTTGGTCCCTGCTTAAGCGTATAGTGTTTTGGGGAAGGGAAATGGAAGAGCGTGAATGGTTAGAAGAAATTGGGAAAGAAATTGCGAAAAAGTGCAAAGGCTATAGGTGGCCTCTTGCGCTAGAAAAAAAACAAACAAAAGTGGCAGGAAGTCTTGGAAAGTAAAACATGGGAGTTAGAAGAGATCGAAAAAAGTGTTTTGCCGGTTCTGTTGTTGAGCTATTACAATTTGCCTTCCCATTTGAAATGTTGCTTTGCATATTGTTCCATCTTCCCAAAAGATTTCGGAATAGTTAAGAATGATTTAGTCCAGCTATGGATGGCACAGGGTTTTATTAGCTCAAAGGGAAGTAGAGAGCTGGAAATAAAAGGTGAAGAATATTTTGATGCGCTCTTTTTTCAAGATATAAGAAGAAAGTCTGGAAATATATATTGCAAGATGCATGATCTTGTGCATGATTTTGCTCGGTTTCTTACAGAAACGGAATGTTATATTATGGAGAATGATGATGCAAAAAATTTGAATTGTAGTATAGTCTGACATTCAACTGTAACAATTGAATTTCATTCAAATTCCACTATTTCCTCCCTTCTCGAAGCAAAGAATTTACGCACTCTCAGTGTCACAAACAATTGGGGTGCAGTTTATGTGTTCCTTCCTGATTTATTCAATCTTAGGGCATTGGATTTAAGTTTTACTTCTTTCAAAAAACTCTCAAGCGAGGTAGATAAGTTGATACACCTAAGATATCTCAACTTGTCTCATACACGTGAGTTGAAGGAATTGCCTGAAACAATGAGTAATCTATTTAATTTACTCAACTTAAAACTTAATCATGCAAATATTTGTAAACTACATGAAGGAATGGGGAAATTAATTAGCTTACGACATCTAGAAAATGAAAGCATTTCTCTAGAATACACACCACGGGGAATTGGGAAATTGAGCTCCCTTCCGACATTATCTTTGCTTATTGTAGGTAGTACAGACGGTTGTAAGATTGGAGACCTAAAAAGCCTCAACCTCCTCTATGGGGCCCTAACAATAAGAGGATTGGATAATGTGGAAAATGAAAACATGGCTAAGGAGGCAGAATTGAGGAATAAGCAACACCTCCGGGAACTGATTTTACAATTTATGCTCTGTTTGTTTTGAAGTAAAATAAAGGAAAACAAATGAATTTCGCAGAAAATGTCAATTGTCTTATAGAAATTATGTCCGAAAAATGATATTTTCTGTGAAATTCATTTGTTTTCCCTTATTTTACATCAAAACAAACGGAGCATTAGAGAAAGCGGCGTAGACGAGAGGATGGACGGTGTGATTGCAGGCCTCCAACCACCTTCAAACTTGGAGAGACTGGTAGTAAAATTCTACCCTGGTACCAAGTTCCCCAAAGATCGGATGATGAAGAATGATGGTTCTGTGTGTTGCTCCAATTTGCGCGAATTGGAACTATTTTGGTGTGAAAATTGTACAAGGCTGCCTCCTTCTCTAGGGAAACTACCATCCCTTGAAGTACTTGAAATACACGGAATGACTGCAGTAACAAACATAGGTCATTAGTTTTTTGGAATCGGAGATACTGATTATGGCACAACAGAAGAACATGATGGGGTATCATATTTAGTAGAATTCCCAAAGTTGAAGACACTTAAATTTTATGATTTCGGAAATTGGGAGGAGTGGGACATGACAAGAAGGAAGGGAGATGATATTACAATAATGCCGCGTCTCTGCTGGAACTTAATTACTGTTGCACGTTAAAGGGGCTGCTGCACGACTTCCTTCAGAAGAACCAAAACACACCACTAAGAGAATTGAGTATATATGATTGTCTAATTTTGTCACAACGTTACGACAAGGAGAAAGGAGAGGACTATAGCAAGCTCACATCCCAAACATACTAATTGACGGCCAGAACATCCAATTAGAGGTAAGCATACTTGGCTCTCTTTCCATATAGTACTTTGCTACTGTGACCCTCTTAGGGCCGAGACAGTACGGGATTTCAGGTGGGGTCTGTCATGTCAAATACGCTCCCACCTGAAATTTTGTGCTCTTGGAACATGGTCTCGGTGGTCTCGACTCTAAGAGTGTCTCAGAAGCTTTATCATCACTATGTGAAAATGCGCTAAAAACGACGGCCCAAACTCGTCGTTGAAACACAATTACGACGTCCTTCGGCCGTCGTGTAGGCCGTGGGGAACGGGGGTGTAGTTCACAATAAACGACGGCCTATAGCAGTCGCTATTTTGTCGGAAAGAACGACGGCTAATGACCGTCGTTTACATGAACGTCGTATTAAAGCCGTCGTTTATTTCGCGACATACTATTTTCTTTAAAAAATTAATTTTATTATAAACGACGGCCAATAGCCGTCGTTTTTGACGAAAAATTTTAAAAAAAAATTACTATTTTTTTCCTGGATGAACCTGTCGGTTATACATTTTACCTGCAAATTCGCTTAATATACATTTAGTCCAACCCATCACACAATACAATACAATACACAACTTCATCTTCTAATTATCAAGCAAACGAGGCAATCACACGCACAAACAACGAAAACATAAATACTTAACCAATTTATATGTCAATACAAAAGTTAAAGAAATTTAACACAATATTTGGGCCAAATGATAGTTTCGCCAATGCTAATATCTCCAAGTGTTCCCACTCGTTCATACAAATCTGTATTTTGATCATAGATGTCATCTACTATAACGCTATATACTTCAGGATTTTGTGGTACATCGCCATGAATCCGTCCCAAGGCAATAATTGCCCCTCTAAAATTCTTTAATAAACATTGCCTGGAAGTTGGGGATGGCTCGGGGAGAGAATGCCGCCTTCCCTACAAACATTAAAAAGAGTTTGTTAAACAATAAACCTCAAAAGAAAAACAATATAAGAGTAGTCAATATGATCATTTACATACATGTCAAGCTTCCATAATAACAAATAAACCAATAAGATACTTTACATATATGCTAAGCTTACAAAAAATATATAATAGCTAAGTCAGAAGTATGGATTCCAATCTGGGATTTTGAGGATACACAAATACGGGCAGTGATGCTCATTTCTGTGTTTTGTTTCTGATCCTATTGTTGGGCTTGAAGCTGTGGTTGTCGCTTTGTGTCTTGTATCTTGTATATTGATTTTTATTTATAAAAATCAAGGTTAGATTGCTTAGCCCTGTAAGTGAGTGAATCAATCTTAACCATAGTTGATGATGGGTGTTAAAAAGGAGGGCATGGACCAATGAAGACCACATTCAACTACATAGTGGCATGCAGCGATAAAGTTGAACGTAGTGGTACTACATCTAATAAGATCGAATGGATACAAAACATCTCAAATTGAATATTTAACACAACCCACATTATTTGTTGTCAATATCATGGACCATTTCTAGAGTCAAAATAAAGTTAAAGGTGAAACTAAAAGTGAACATAGCTCCAAAAAAGTTTTCACCATAGCGTAGCAAGATCTATAAAATGCAGAACGTGGTGGTACTATGTTTTATAAGATGGTTTATGTGCCTAAATTTAACACAACCCACATTTTGGAGAAGATCTTGTGTCTTGTATGGGAAATGCGATCCCCAATTATTTATTTTATAATTTTTCTTCTAAATCTCACCGTAGATGCAACACATGTCATTGCTATACATTTAATTAACAAGTTATTAATTTTTTTTTTCAAAAGTAAGTAATGGCCACAAACGAGGGAGAGAGAACTGGAGTGATAGTTACATAGGGTCAAAAGGAGCCTTCCACGACGAGCCATAGATGAGAGAGTAGGCACTGTGGGAACTAGAGAGATAGGAGTGAAATAAAATTGGGAAATGCTAAACTTACTGTTGCATTAGACTATATACTCTAATGGATAGACCTCATTGGGGCTTCTCCGAAGAATTACGAAGCATCGATGGGGCTTCTCCGAAGTCCCGCAATGCTTCTCCCATTGATCTAGATCCTCTGGTGGCCGGAGCTGAGAGCTCAATCTCCAGGAGCTTCAAGAGACTCTGCTCGCTCGCTAGATGCTCTTCTGCAGGACTATGCTTTCAGGACTTTTACTAATCCGCGAACAGGAATCCTCTATCACGGCAATGTACCCTCAAATTTAACTGGGATTGAAATTTCAGCAATGAGATTGAGGAGTGGTAGCTTGAGAACCAGAGGTGTTAAAGGCTACAACGAGTTCGAGATCCCTGAGGGAGTTGTTGTGCAGCCTTATGTGGAGAGGCTTGTTCTGGTATACCAAAACCTGGGCAATGAGGTTGACGGATTTGTGTTGTGCAGGATGATGCCGCTTCTGTTATTCAAAGGAAGCCGAGACTCACTTTGACAAGACCCAAAGAACCTGAATTTGAAACTGCCCATCGGGCGCTCTGTCAGGGTGAAGAGCTCTGCTGAACTTGAGGAAGAAATGATGGCTAAAATACCGAAATTTAAAGCCCGGCCAGTAAACAAGAAGGTCTGCTTCCTTTGCTTAGTATTTATTTCTCAATGGGGATAAAATATTCAGGATTTTCTTTGTTATGTGGCCTATATGTTGCACTCAATTTAGTTCTCTTCTCCATAGATCATGGAAGCTCCTACATTGCCTGCATTGCCAAGAAGTACCCCTCAACTACCAGAATTTCAGGTAAAGTGTACTGTGGAGGGATGTCGATGAGAAAGGTATAAGGACATTGTTTTGGTCACCACACTAAAATAGTTTTAATCTTCTCAGGAATTTCATTTGAAAACAATGGAGAGGGCAAATCAGCATGCAGAAAGATCAACAGTTGTATCATCCACTGATGCTTCTTGCCAGGTTAGAAGAACCTCTTTTTGATCTTCTCAAAGCCTATACGATAATGTTGGCTTCCATTTATTTTGTTCTATATTAATTGGTATTTTGTTCTGGTATACCAACCTTCAACTGTTATATAAGGAAAAAAAAGTTTGCTGGCTGACCCATTACTGACAGCTAATTGGCCGAAATCAAGCTGTTGGTACTCACAGAGGCGATGCCTGATTTTAGGCCCAAAAAGGACTGTTGGCTCTGGTTCAGACGGCCGAAACAGGATTTTTATATGTTTCCTCTAAAAAGAATAATAAAAATAAAACAAAAAATAACAGAATAGGCAATGAGTTCTTAATGCAAGAAAGTGATCAGAATCAAATTAGTGAAACCATCAAGACTACGTAAGAACAATTAATTAATTAGAAATTCTAAAAAGATGAAGAATGATTTCTACGACTAAAGGACTAGAGAAACAAAACAACAAATAACTCCTAATGTAAACACATGAACAAAATCGTAACGGAAAGATCAAAACAAAAGGAAACAGTTGTCCATCAATGTATTTATCTTAGAGAAAATAGAATAAACTCTACCAATTGCAGAACTAGAGAAAACTAAATGAGGTAACTTGAATTACCAGTATGCTAGCTTGCTTGTTCTTGATCTCCTCTTTTTTCAGTAGAGGCCTTTAGCTTTCAAAAACCATTATTTCCTAAATAGTGGGATTCTAGAATTTGTAGAGCGTTTCCAGAGTGAATGTCGGGTGTTTTTTGCGACAAACCGTCGTTTTTTGCGACAAATCCACGCGACAAGTCTAGGCCGTCGCATACTTAGCGACTTCTATAAACCGTCGTTTTTTCCGCCAAATAGTGTCGTTTTCAGGCCTTTTTCACGTAGTGCATTCCATATATCTTCATCTCTTCTTTCGAAATTAAAATGAAAATGAAAGACAAAAAGATGCCTTTGCATCCCGGGAGTCGTGATCCACCATTTCATGGATCACACTTAGAGAATTCTTAACCCTCCCTCCCTTATTGACGTGCACATCTCTTGTTAATAATTTTGTAAGTACTAATTGTACTTTAATCCTAGGATAGGACCTCATCTAATGTTTGGCTTGCAGGATGATGATGCTTTTCAGGTTTCGATGACAAGGGACCATTGCTAGAAGTGCCTCTTTGAGAATTAATGCAAGAGTACTCTCCAGGGGTTTGTCATTGGGTTGGATTTGATAGCAAGAAACATATCTCTCTATCGTTTAGAATGCCAAAAATGCCAGGTCACATATGATAGTTTATTTATGTCATTCATCAATAAATTGTCTGTTTTTGTTTTACATAAATGAACTAAGGATAGATAAATGTGAGTATTTCCTTGTCTTTGCCTTCAGTCATTGCCTTGTGGAGTTTACCAAAAAAAAAAAGAAAAGAACTAAGGATAGATAAATGTGTTTTGTGGAACTTTAATCTTTACACTTTCTTCCACATTTGTTTCTGCTTGGCAAGGTTAGCAATTCAATGTTTTCTGATACTAATTGCATGGTTTCATCTCTGGATCTCTATGCTTGCATATGACTTTTTAAATTTTAAAAAAAAACCCTAAGTTTTATACTATATTATTAATTTAAGAGGGCAAAGCCATGGGCAAAAGTGACTGCTGCCCTCTTTCGTTTAAAAAAAAATTATTTACAAGTGGACACATGGATAAGATGACACACGAACTTGGCCCTTAAAAATAAATCCATCCCTAAATAATTACTACCGTAATCAACCATTGCTTGCTCGTCCTGCAAGAGAATCCTGGCTCCGCCCCTAAGAGTAGTAGCTGGTCACACCCTCTCTTGGGCCAACTGGTGGTATAGAAATTTGTGGGTTTGTATTATATAAAGTTTCACTTTATGAAAGGATGTAATTTATGAAGACATCTCATGGAGTACTAAGTATGAAATTGTTATTAATAGGTGGCTCAATATATTTCTTCTTATGATGATAAAAAAAAAAATATAAACTTATTTCACTCTCTTCATATTTAACGATGTGCCGTTAATAACAATTCCGTAACATAATTATTTAATTTTTTTTCTCTTTGTTTCCATGTACATTTTACTATTAAATGAAAGTTGTGGTTAATGAGCAGTTGGGATGATGATGAGAAAAGTTATAAAATAAATATCAATGTAATTGAAAGGTTCAACTACTAACCCATGAACCTAGAATTTTAAGTCCACATTGAGAGTTCATGGACTCTTTTAACATTTAATTTGAGATTTAAGCTTTATATAAAAAAAACCGGGCTATTCTCTTTTTTAGGTCAGTCTTTAATTTCATGCTTGGTTTTGTTGAGGACTAGTTGGCCCGGCACGTTGTGTAATGGAGAATACTCCTACTATTTCCTTCAGAGGGCATTGAGAGACAAATAATTATGTAAGCTAAACATTCCAGTGATTTCAACTATTAATATAACAAAATCTAACATCAAACTGAAAACCATCTATGCTCCAGCAGCATCAAAGATGAAAAAAATCACATGGAAGTGTTAAGGGTTTTTCTTATTAAATAAAAACCCCTGTGGTCCGGCGCAATCTTTAGGTTTTCAAAACTCGGATTGTATTGCTATCAATAGAAAATGTTAAGGCTAATGGGTCCCATTAAAGAAATGTGATCGAACAGGGACTCTAAGTGTTATTAAAGCTAACAACATGGTCAAGGTTGGTGACCGTTAGATCTTTGGTGTGATCCCTCTTTGCCCTTGGATCTTATGATGGATAGGATTCCAAGGGTATATATAAAGCAAAAGGGGAGTCCTTCTTTTCTCTTACGTCATTTAGAAGCCTCATTGAATCAAACCTAAGGAGAAAAGAGAAGACTCTTCTCATCCTCTCAAGCGCCGAGAAACCCAACATCACACCGTGAAGGGAATAGAGAAATTCTAGCAAAAGGTATGAGATTATCAGTTTCAATCCCTGTCTGTTTTGATTATGAAAATTTATTGCATGGTCTAGATCTAGGATTGGAATAATATTGATTAGGTTTAAATTATTTATTATTCTGAATCCCAACAATTAGTATCAGAGCTTAGGCTTGTATCATGTGATCAAAATTTTCTAGCAAATCATAATCGGAATTTGATTTATTTTCGGTTTTTATGATCAAATTTGTATTGATCTAAGTTATTGTTAATTAAGGTAAATCAAATAAATAAAATGGATTGATTTTCGGATTTGAGTATCAATTTTATTGTTTCCGAATTAATTTTTGGAGCTGAATAATAATGTTTAAAGATCCAAGTGATTCCGATTTTTTAAAAAAAGGGTTTTATACCAGTTTCAGTTGGACGACGATTCCACCGCCGTCCGTCACCGGAGCAGGCTACCGGTGGTTGGGTTTTACTCGCCGGATCTTGGCCATCAATTTGGCACTGGGGGCAACCAGAGAGGTGGCCAGTAGGGCCCCCATTAGAGGGGATAATAGTATACGGTTAGGGTTTCTAGTAAAAAAAAAAACTATCTTCGAGTTAGGAAGACGAGTCACGAGGGTCAACCCGACCCTGCAAACCGATCCTTCACCCCGAACCAAATAGGCTTGACCCGAACCCAAATATATTAACCCGATCCGAATCTAAATGGATCCGATTCGACCCAAATAAAACCCGAACCGGTTCAACTGGACCGGACCGGTTCAACCAGACCGATGGTTGAACCAGACCGAATCGAGCGGAACCAGAATCGGACCGCGTAAGACCGTCGAGCGGCGCTCACGTGAGACGCAGACCGCGCATGAAGAGCAATCCCCTGCGCGTGTAGCACACTTCTCGCGCGTGACGTGCACTCCTGCGCGTGATGTGGGCTTGTCAGTCGCAGGATGTGTCCCCTACGCGTGACACATCCCCAGGACACGCCCTGAGAGAGTGTTCGACCTTTCCTGAGGTTTTGGGTGTTCTGATTCCATTTTTGGGGTCCATTTGGACTTCTAAGAACTATAAAGAGTTGTTTTAGTGTATGAATATAATTTTCATATGGTTTTAACATTAAATAAAGAAAGAATTTGATACTTTTACCCAAAATTAATATCAGGAATTAAAGTTAGATCATCTTTTGGGGTATAGGTTGTATCTATAAGACAGTGATTCGAATGGGCATAACTGAAGTAGGTTAGATTGTCTTGCCCAAAGGTGACCATCCTATAGCAGGTTATGGTCCTTCGAATTTGAGATTTTGATCTCCTTTAGACTGCAGGTTTGCACTCAACTGCATTGAATAGCTAGTCTTGCCCAAAGGTGTCTAGGGACTTCTTGTAGACTGAGTGGGGCAAAATGATTTGTGCATGGTGGTAAAAAAAGGATAACCCTCTTATCCAATGGTGTGGAAGTGTCCCGATCAATCCAAAACGTGATAGATCAGTTCTGTGCGCGACTGTTGTCGCCAATTGGGGGGTGAATTTGTATGTCAAAATCTCTTACCTAAAGGTGTGATTAGATGATGCACTCATCTATTCCGTAAAGTGTAAGTAAGGAATCTTAAATTAAACCACTTTAACTATCTGGCTTAACCCCTAGACCGGATTAGAATGATAAAGTTTAAGTAAAGTCGTGCAAGGACAAGTATAAAGTAAATTATTATAATTTGTGCAATATTTTGTGAGACATGCCATAACATAGAAAACAATGACATTTTCAGATATGGATGGGTCTATTGTTCAGAAACATTTGACTGGGATTGAGCCTCTGAATGGTTCAAACTATAGTTCTTGAAAGATGCAGTTAGATATAGTTCTGGGTTGTCTTGACTACGACTTCGTACTATTGGAGGAAAAGCCGATTACTCCCATTGCTGAGTCTTCAGATTCAAATAAGTTCTTGCATTCGAAGTGAGAGAAGGCCAATAAGATGGTCATGATGATCATTAAGACTTCTGTTCAAGAAGCCATCAGGGGTGGTATTCCTGTTGTTGATACTGTTAAGGTTCTTCTTGAGACTATCAAGAAGTAATTTATGGGGTCTGTTAGGTCTCGTCAGTACAGTTGTTTGACTCAGTTATTCATTGAAGTATGATGGTGCTGGAAATATTTGGGAGCACATCTTGAAGATATCTAAGTTGATTATCTCTCTTAGAGAGCTGGAGTTGACCATTGAAGACAACCTCATCGTGCATTTGGCTGTAGCTTCACTTCCTCAATCATTTGATGCTTTTAAGGTTAATTATAGTGCTTAGAATAAGAAGTATGACCTGCATGAGCTGATAGTTGTGTGTATTAGTGAGGAAGAGCGCATGAAGCATGGGAAGCTGAGTCTGCGAACTTGACTGTGAATTCAAGTAGCAAGAAGAATTTTAAGAATAAAGGTTTCAAGAAACCTAATTCACAAAATTTCTAGCAAGGACAGAGCTCAAGACATAATCAAATACAAAATTCAGGACATAATTCAGTACAGAGTTCGGGACATCAATTTCAGGGAAACAATAATACTAATGAACCAGAGAAAATTGAGTGTTTCTTCTGCAAGGGAAAATGTCACATGAAAAGAGATTGTTTCAAATATAAGGATTGGTGTAGGAAGAATAAAGGAGTTCATTCATCGGTAAAGCGCCAAGGTTGAGGAGCTGCTATTTTTTGGGGGAACTCTATACCAATAGTATTTGAGACTGTTGGAACTTGCTGATTAGTATTAGACTTTTCATTCTGCAGTTGTTTAGGTGAAATATTGTTTATTTTATTTTGGATACTATTTAGTTTTATCATTAAGGGGAGTACACTCTCCATCAGACATATTTTTTAGACAGTTGATAGTAATATATTAGTGGATGATCTTTATTAACTATCTTTGAACTCATATCTTATATCATCCTTGTTGTGTATGTTTGTTGATTTTATTGCAATAGTTTTATTACAAACCGACACCAGTTCCTATTAGAATATTTTTTTTAATTTTCTAAATATTGTGAATAGTGAGGACTCTCTTGAATGGATGGATGTAATGAAAGAAGAATCAAAGTTTATGAAAATATATTTTGCTTGGAAATTATTCACATTACCTATTAATTCCTCCTTCATTGGGTGAAGGTAGATTTATCTCTAGGTAAGTGTGACTCTTTTGACAATTTGAATGATAAACTTAAAGTAGTGATCTACTTGGATCGGTGCATATATTTTAAGATCAGTAGGAGCAGATTTGTACTTATGTATTATACGGTAAATATTTTTGATATAAGATATATGAGGAGATAAGTTATATTTTGGATATCAAGATTACCAGAAATCATATTTCTACACGTTTGGAGTTATCTCATAGGATTTTATGTTGATTTACAAGAGATATATTGAACTACAAGTTGTAAAGTTATTCAGACTCTGATTTTGCTTGTTTTCAGGATAGTTTGAAATATTCATCAAATTATGTGTTGTTGCATGTTTGGATTGTGAACTCATTAACTAAAGAATTCTCCACCAGAAATTTTAAAGAACTTGTCACTATTATGGAACTTTTAGAATCTTTTAATTATTTTATTTAGTGGGAGTGTTGTTTATTTACATTCAGTCATTTATATGATATACATGTCATTGTTTTTATACTCTCGGATATTGATATGTTATGGTTATGCAAATAAAATATTTATGCATCATTTGATTATGGTTATGTATTTGAACTGCACGTGCAAAAGGTAAAGACATCAAATGATGGATTTCATATGGCGGATGTCATTGATGTAAAGGTTGCCCAAGAGCCTCGCACAAAGCTCTCAAATTGCTTGGGCTAAACATGGTTAAAGATCATGTTTAAGGCCTCCATTCTGGATACAAGGTGATCGACTTCACATGGCAGTTCCCGTAAAGTATCGGAATGACATGCATATGCTTAAATACATGTAGCATGAACAATTTTTGGACGTGCACATTTTTTATCACATAAAGTTGTGTACAGTCCATATCACACCATACTGAGCCACCATAAAGAACCGCTCTAAAACATTAGTATTACTAGCTGTTTGACCATGGAGTGGCTTGCATCATAGTAATGAACACTAGTAGATACTAAATGCTTCTATGATCACCGCTAGTGTTGTTTTTGAATCAAAGTAAAAGTTAAAAAACACTTAATTCTCGACAGTAATATTTTTTAAAATAAAAGGGTGGCCACTCATGTTTTTTAAGATTGTTCAATCCGAATAGTCATTTTATTTTATTTAAGGATTGCTTGGAGCAAGTGGAAGATTGTTAGGATTTTTCTTATTAAATAAAAATCCATGTGGTCCGGCGCAATCTTTAGGTTTTCAAAACTCGGATTATATTGCTATCAATAGAGAATGTTAAGGTTAATGGGTCACACTAAAGAAATGTGATCGAACAAGGACTCTTTAAGCGTTATTAAAGCTAACAACATGGTCAGGATTGGCGACCATTAGATCTTTGGTGTGATCCCTCTTAGCCCTTGGATCTTATGATGGGTAGAGTTCCAAGGGTATATATAAAGCAAATGAGGAGTCTCTCTTTTCTCTTACTTCATTTAGAATCCCCATTGAATCAGATCTAAGGAGAAAAGAGAAGACTCTTCTCATTCTCTCAAGCGCTGAGAAACTCAGCATCACACCGTAAAGGGAATAGAGAAATTCTAGTGAAATGTATGAAATTATCAGTTTCAATCCCTGTCTGTTTTGATTATGAAATTCTAAAAAATTTATTGCATGGTCTAGATCTAGGATTGGAATAATATTGATTAGGTTCAAATTATTTATTATTCTGAATCCCAACAGGAAGAGCATCATCGCAGACATTCAAGACCCTACTTGAGAAGGAAAATAAAACAATAGATTTGAAGGTGGAAAACCTGGTCAGATCACACCCCTATCAGTGGTGACAATCGGGAGGCTGTGGGATTAAGTCACCCAAAACCTAAAGTCAAGTATAACTTATTAAAAGCAGTCTATACAAAAATTAAAGAGTCATACATTTTTAATTATCAGAGTTCTCTTGATAGAATAAGAGAAATTGGGTGGCGTTTGGAATGGATTTTTTTGGCCAAAAATCAATTCTGATAAAATTGTTTGTGTAGAAATTCAAGATCAAATAATCATTTTTTCAAATAATAGTGTTTGGAGAATACGAAGTTGAGAGACTCACCTACGTATTCTCCGGACACTATTATATGAAAAAAAAAATTTATTTAACCATTAATTTCTACACAATCAATTTTACTAGAATTGATTTTTGGCCAAAAAAATCTAATCCAAACGCCCCATTAGTTAAGTGTTTCAAAGAAGAAAATCTTTCCCCAGGGGCTCCCTCTACTGATTCAAAAGGTTCTTTAGCCATTATTTCCAGTTTTGATATTAATGACAAGAGGAGTGACGGGATTAAATAATCATGCAAAATAATCCAAGTTATGTTTCTGTTGTAGCTTCTTAAAAGGGAATTAAAATTTTCAAGTACAACAAGCAACAGTAAGAAAATCAAATTATCGTAAATAAGCATACTTAACTTTACAAAATATCAAATTACAGTAAATAAACATCTCTAACTTCACAAGTCATACGATTGCTTGCCCGTGAACTTCACCTCGCTAGGGCTCACGTTCCGTTCGATGGAAGTTTACCCCCAAGCATTGATCCTTGTTGCTTGATGGTAGTAACGCCTGGCGAAAGAAAACACATGGGGAAGAGTCGAAGAGAGGATAAAAAGAGGACATGCATAATAATTTTTAGGGAAATGCTACATAGACCCCTTTAGGGCCGAGACCACCGAGACCACCGAGACCATGTTATAAGAGCACGGGATTTTAGCAGGGCCGGCCCAAGCCATTTGGAGGCCTAGAGTGAAAATTCTAAATTTGGCTTTTTTTTAAAAAAAAAATTTAACTATAAATAGAGCCTTTTTAATATTCTAAATGAGCCTTTATTTTTATTTTTTTTAATATTCTAAATGGGGCCTTTTTAATTTTATTTATTTATTTTTTTTAATGGGGGCTAAAGCAAAGGTTTTTATGGTCTAATGGACGGGCCAGGCCTGGATTTCAGGTGGGGCTTACCATGAGAAATGGGCCCATCATGAATCTCGTGCTCTTAGAGAACAGTCTCGGTGTTCTCGGCCCTAAAGGAGTCTAAGTAGCAAAGTCCTAATTTTCAATGTAACTTGGGCAACAGGAAGACGAATAAAATCGGTTGAAAACAGACATTAGCCAGATTTCATAGGGGGGATTATAGGAACACGAAGTTCGGTCATAGCCGGTAAAGTGATTTCGATGCCTGCTCTCTCGCATGGGACCCACCAATAATCTACTATCTACTTAGTATCTGCTCTCCAAACTCCAACCCTATCAATCTTATAATTGAAGAGAATTTGAGCCTGATGATCTCCTTAGAACAACTCAAGGGGCACACGAAAAAAAAATTGAAGCGCCTGATCAATTATACATACCAAAATTAATAAAGAATTTTAGTACTTACAGCAAAGTAAGTAAAACGGTTGTATTATATAAAAAGTTCCAGGAACATGATTAATTAACAAGGACGTTTCAAATGGTACAAAAAATATTTTTTACATGAAAAGGAAATTTGGGTGCTTTTATTTCCATTACAGAATTCCTTCATAAAAGTACTTAATAAAAAGGAAGTAGGAACAGAGAGAGAAAAAGACATACCAAAGAAGATTTCTATATGTTTGCCAAGAAACATTGATATGAATGCACGGTGAAGAAAATTTTATCCAATAAAAGACTAAGTGGGTTCTTGATATGTTTTATTTGAATTTTAATCCCGGATAATTTTGCAAATTTTCAAACATATTTTAAGAAATGGAAATTTTACAAGAAAATGATTTGTGGGCTTTTGAAATGTAAGTCATTTTCTGTAAAAAGTGGTTCATTTTCCATAAAAAATTTTACTTAACAAAAGATTTTACGAACGAACAAACACACATAATTGACATTTTCTACGGATTTGACTTTTTTTCCCCTATTTTACATTGAAACAAACGGAACATAAAAATCTAACACCCCTTGCTTACATTGATGTTGATGTGTTTTTGTTAAAGAACAAGGGAGTTAAAAACTATTTTTTGTGTTATTGGTATTTCGGGGGTAATTCAGGCATTTTAAAATATTTAAACCATGCTACCATCAAATTCTGTCAATTTTAGTAACAACATATTAATGGAATGAGGAATTTTGTACCATTACTTGAAACATAGGGGAGGGCAGTGTAATTTCAGAAACAAGAGGGGAGGTTTTTGAAATTTTGTCAAACCTCAAGGGAGGTAAGTGTAATTTACCTTTTTTTTATATTAAAAAAATATTTTTAATATTAAAATATTTTTTAAAAATAATTAATATTTTTTTTCTAAAAATCAAGGATGGGTAGGTTCAAGGGCGGAGCCACATGGGGCTAGGAGGGGCTTACCCCAGAGGATTTGTTCTCTTATTATAATTTACTAGTGGGTCGCACATGCGTTGCACGTGAGAGAGAATACAAAGAGTAATCGACCCTAGTGTGATCCATGTGATGCAGGTGTGTGGAAAGAAATGAAAAATATAGAAAAGTCAATCAATTTTTAAGGATATAATTTTTTAACCAAAGAAAAATATGTTTTTCAAAACTAAGGTTATATTGTTGAACCCTAACAGTTAATGAATTGCCATTCAACTCTGGACTGTTCAATGGCAATTGATTGTGATTCCATCTCTTATATTATAATTGACGATAAACTTCAATCAACAAACTCAATCAATGATTTCAAGGGTTTATTGAACCTCAAGGGTTAATGAATCTTAACCAAAATTAATAAAGATTAAAAAGAGACGTATTGACATCTTAAGGGTTAAAGTTTTTTAACCAAGGTTAAATATTTTTTTTAATATATATTTTTTCTAAAACCTAAGGTTACATTATTGAACCCTAATGGTTAGAGAAAGTTAACCACCATTAATAAGGGTTAAAGCGGATACATGTTGACTTGTGGGTGTGATTGAACTCTGGATGGGAAAGTTCAATCGCAACTTCAATCGCAATTGGCCGTGATTGGGTCTCTGACGTGAAATATTGATCTTGGCTTGAGAGACATTGGAAAGGGTTGAAATGACAAAACCATCCCTACAACATTTTCAGCCTTTTACAAACTTTCATTTACAAATTTCTTTATATTCATTAAATAAAGGGCATTTTGGGTTTATAGATTATGTCAATCAACGTTTTGAACAAAGACATCCTCATTATAATAGTAAAGACAAAAGGAAATGAAAGGCGCTATGATCTTTCAGCCTTTATTTGGAGCCCATTCCTAGTGTCTGCTGAGTCTTCAATAATGGGGATATTTGACTAAAACTTCTCTAGAGTGGACAATCTCTTGCAACTTTACTAATCTCCATTAGGTATTCCATCAATTTGTTTCTCTCATTATTATTATTATTTTTTAAATGTATATGTTATGGCTGGTTTGTGTGTACCACAATACTTAATTTATTCCTTGTAATGGGAGAAATTCGTAAAAATGAATAAGTGTTGGAGAACGAGCTAGTTTTCGTTGTTATGTCAACAGATGGGAGACACGTACCCAAATTGAGAATGAATCCATTCTTTTCAGGATAACGGACCTGTCGCCTACGTGACAACATATTCGTTGTTCGGAGGACGAACGTAACCATCCTCTTTGGACAACGGTTATTCTATCCATGTTCGCATAGACAACGAGCCCGAGCTCTAATAAAAAACGACACCGACTCGCAGGACAAAATAATCAAGAGGTGATTATTCTATTCTTTTGTTAGGTGAAAAGCACTGTCTTGGCATTTAATGCATTTTATACTAGTCCCTTCAAGCTGCCTTTCGACTCCAGACCGACCTTACGAATTGTAGGCTTACACGTGTAACACGTAAGACTCAAGATCTGTCTGACATATTTGGTAATGAGTATAAAGCAAGAGACCCAGTGCATAAGGATCACAAAATTTCATATTTCTCATTCTTATTGCTTCAACTTTCTTATTGTTCATCATCTTTTTCCAATACTGACTTTGGCATCGGAGTGTATTACAGGGTGCACACTCTTCTCTCTTTTACCTCATCAACAGCTGGAGCTTTGCTGTCTTCTTTCTACCAATAAACCAGTCTTTGGAGCAGCAAGTGACGCATGGACGCTCCGAAAAATTCCCGCACAAAAATTGATGCCGTCTGTGGGAAATTATAAACGAACCTCCTTTTGCTCATCATACCCATCTATTCAGACCACTCACTTTGTGCCTACTGTCATGCAAACGTTCATCCCAAGAGTTGGGCAATCTTCTAGGCAACCCGAAAGGGTTGTGCCTCCATCAGATCAGATCCTGCTACTATTGCAGCAGCAGCAGCAGTCCATGTTAGATCGTATTGTCAGCCAACAGCAGTTGTTGTAGGAGAGGCTAGATGCTTTCGAGCATGCTGGGCTAGAGGCGAATGCTGAACCAATTCCAGACCTTCTACTAGGCGACAACTCATCTTCCCATCTTCTCCCCAAGAGCAGCAGCACAGCCAGTATCATCGCCGGTGCAAGCAAATCATGAAAGTAGATTTGTGCTTCTCCCTCTTCTTGTTGAGGCTGTTCATCCCGTTCTCTGCCTGCTCATACTGGACAACAGGATCAAATTCGTGCTGAACCACGGGACATGGAGTTTTTTCGTGGTGATCAACAGGATTCTTCTACCCGCGCCGAGCTGCGAGAACACCGGGTTCATAGTGACCCCAGAGATGTCCAGTACCCCCATGAGGAGCCACGGGTTCGCGAGGCTTTGGAGCCGAATGAGAAAGTTCATGATGGTGACCAGAGGACAGGAATAACACTCAAAGACATGGAGGCGTTGATCAATGCTCGTGTCAAGGGGTCAGCAGGCAGGACGTCTTTCAATTAGTTTGCTCAGAAGTTCAAGGATGACGTTAAAACTTCTCCCTTCTCTAAAGAGATCACCGAGTCATATACTCCCTCGAGGTTCATGGTGCCCAACTTCGTCATGTTCGATGAAAGGAGGGACCCCATTGACCATCTGTTCGACTTCAAGAACGCCATGGCTATTCGCAATCCTGATGATAACCTTCTGTGCAAGACTTTTCCGAGCAGTTTGACAGGAGCAGCTATAAGGTGGTTCCGTAACCTACCCCCTGGCTCGATCAAGAGCATGGAAGATCTCAGGTCAGTTTTTATTGACCAATATATTGTGAACAAAAAGAAAAAAGCAGGTACAAATTCTCTCTTTGCCCTGAGGATGAAGTCAACAGAGCCTCTTAGAAAATTCATTCAACGGTTCACTGATGAAGTCTCCTGCATCGACAAGATCGAAGACAGTAGCTGCATAGCCGCATTCAAGAATGTTGTGCCAAAGAGCTCAAAGATATATGAGTCTCTTGCTCTTGACTATCCCACCAAGCTGGATGAGTTGTTGGTTTGTGTTTCCAAGTATGGGAGGTTCGAAGATGACACCACAATCATATTGTGGCTAAGGGCGAAAGGAGTGGATGTTGTGGAGAGGGGGAGCGGAGCATCCTCATCAAAGAAGGGGAAGAGACAGAAGTATGAGTCTTCTTCTAGCGATGAAGAGCCACACTGGAGAGCACCAAGAGAGAAGATGGTGTATGTGAAGCAACGAGATCAACCGGATCAACGCCTGTTGGAAGTTTATCAAAACCAAAATCAGCAGCAGAGCAAGACGGACAGGCGTCTGAATCATCTGCATCAAGAAAGGCGTTCTTACCAGTCCAACCAGGAGCAGCCTAGGTACAACCAGGAGAGGGTCAATCAGACAACGAAGAGGCGTCCTGTTCTAGCTCGGACTGATCAAATTAACTTTACAGTTAGTCCGGCGACTATCATAAATTCGATGGAAGACAAGCCTTATTTTGAGTGGCCTGCAAGAGTTATTCATGATGTCACCTCAGGACCACGGGCATATGAGTATTGCCATTATCACAAGTGTCGTGGTCATCTTACCAACCGTTGTCGAATCCTGAGGGAGTATTTGGAGAGGCTAGTCCAGGAGGGCTTCTTGGGGGAGTACGTGGATTCCAGTAATGGTACAACACGTATCAGGAAACCACCAGCTCGGCCCCATATTGAAGAACCTTCCAATAATCCAGACACTAGCGGAGGAGAAGGAGCACCTAGGGACACCATCAATGTCATACACCGTGCTCAGACGCCGACGGTAGATGTAGAGCAGGAGTTCAGAGCCTGCTCAACCCATTGTTGAACAGAGCTCTCACTTCCGCTATTGAATTGGTACATTGATCATAGAAGTTGAACAGAGCCTGCAAACTCATTGTTGCACTGCAAAGCAACTACCAACTGAGCTAGGGGCTCAACCCTCCGTTGTGAAATACCAATTGTAGAACCCCGGATCTCACTTTCATAGCTTGTGAATAGTACTATGAATAGTGACCATGTAATGTAGTTTTTCGAATTTTGAGATAAAAATTCCTGGTAATGGTTGTTTATAGGTTAACTAAGCTTAGTTAATTTTATGGGATTTTATTCATATGATTAGAATGGTTTCCCGGGCAATGGAAAAAAATACGACGAACCGGATTTATCGGGTTTTGCCTAAAATTGGAAAATCAGATTTTTAGTTATAAGGAATTAGATTTTCTAAGTATTTTTATTGGATTCAAATGGGGGTACTTTCTTATTTTAATTTAAAACTTAAAATTAATGTTAAAAACATTAACTTAAATGTTTTAAAGTAAAATAAGTGGAAGGAAGGAAAGAAGAACAAAGCACAAGCCAAAACAGGGGAAAAACAGGCAAATCCAATCGACCAATTTTGCTACCGGTTGATCGAACCTTGACCGGTCAACCGACCATCTTGACCGATTGACCGAATAGACAAAATTTTGTATGGGATTTTTGGACAAAGAGGTGATTTTTGACCGATCGACCGATCCTCTCTACTGGTCGACCGATCATGCTGTTTTTGCTTGAACCGACCCCTTGTGAGATATTTTAAGGGTGTTTGAGTCTTTGGCTCATCCCCTTTGGCTATAAATAGGCCATTTCGTGGCCTAGGGTTACAAGATCCCTTAGAAGAAGTTTTTGGGAGAAAGTTGGAGAGAAAAGAGAGAGAAGAGCTATTGTTGTGCTAGGGCAAAAGGTGAAGTCCGGATTTTTACTTCTCGAGCTTTCTTAAGCTTGGAATTGATTTCATAAGCTTTCTCAAAGCTTTTTCTAGCTTCAAAGGTGTTCTTGTGAAAGGTAGATACGCACTACTAGTCTCCAAATTCATAATCTTACTCTAGCAAATCCTTAAGAAAGTATATATGTTTTGATGAACCATGATGTGATGAAGATATGTTAGAAACGAAATGAAATAAGTGATTCCATGATGAATTTGACCTTGTACCATGTATGAACGATGTTGTGATTCTGTTTTGAACGAATTAGAAAAAAGCATATGCCATATGAAGTGTTTTACTTGTCTACCATGTTTATTAACAATCGTCACATGAACACGAAGTGCATGATTCGAGTTTTGTATATGTATATGTATCCGAAAAAAAAAAAAAAGGTAAAGCAAAGGAAGAAATGCAAGAATATGTAAGTGATAAGGGGAGAATACTAATGGACCCTTACCCTTACATGTTAAGGCATTAGGCATTTGGTCCAAAAAAAGAAAATGAGAAAGATACCAACAGGGAGGTTGGTCACGCAAACGCTAATGGACTCTTATCCTTGTATGGTAAGGCATTAGTAGAACTCCCATTAAAGCTATGTTCTGTTCTGAAAAGGAATGCTCGGATGCTAGTATGCGACGGACTATGATACGACAGCTAGGCATACCCCAATTCTAATTTTGTTTAGTTCTGAAAGAGAAAGTTCTGAAACAATTATAAAATATATGAAAAGAAGAAATGAAAGAACAAGTTATGAAAGATAAGTGTAAGCACCCCATTTTTACACCCCCTTAACCATGGTTCATAACTTAACCATGTTTAGCTCAACCTTAACCCTTGGTTTAACCCTAGAACTTAACCCTAGAGCATGTCATAACCCTAGGTCTAAACCTCCAATCCCCAAGGATCCAAGCTTTGGCCCAATCCTAAATCCAAAGCTAGCCCTAGGTCTAAGCCCTAGGTCCATGCCCAAGGCTAACTTCAAAGCCTCAAGGGCCCAAGTCCATGAACAAAACCCATAGCACCATGCCCATTACTCAAGGCCTACGCGATTTCCTATTGCATAGGCCCAAACCAAGGCCATTTCCAGCCCAAGGCCCTTGAGTTTTCTCCATGGCATAAGCCCAAAATTCCATTTTGGGTGTTTCGGCCAGCTCTCCTCGAAACGCCAGTTCTGCCATCTTCCCTCTTTAATGATATGATTTGAATTAAAGAGAGGGGACCAACCTGTGCACCGGGAAGCTCCAAAACTCTCACCTCACCTAACCTCTTTATTTACCGTCTACCCTAAGTCCCCTTTGGTCTATAAAAACCCAGCTGCCCATTACTTTTTTGGGGAGGGAGAAAAATCTCTAGCAAAAAAACTTGGAGTTCAAGAGAGCAACCCCTACCCGAAAACCTGTGAGAGAGTGCTCTGTGTTTTCCTTTCTCTTTGTTTCTTTAAAGTTCACTCTTTTTGCTTAAAGGTTAAGTCTCCTCACCGTGAAGTTTTGTTGGATTCATTGAAGGTTGGGTTCACCCCTCCCTCTCTTTCATTTCATTTAGTCTTGTCTCTGGACCTCTAGTTCACTTTTAGGAGTTTGCTAGCTTCCTCCAAGAGTGGTAGAGGACCCCCTATTTCAATCTCATTGGGATAGGGGGTCCCATGAAGATGGAAATGGCCAGCACTTTTTTTCATTTAGATGTTCATATGCACCACTTTGCTTCTTTTCTTTTTTTGCTTACTCTACCAAGCTGGGAGGATTTGTGAGTTAGGGAATAACTCAAAAATCTCAAGAATAGTGGTGTCACCTCCAGTCACCGTTTTTGCACTCATTTGGTTGAGATTTTTGAGGTATCCCTTGACTCATCCAAAATCGTGGCCTTCTGGACCTCCATGACTCCCATGGTTGTTCTAGTAATTTCCATGATGTTTGCTCCTATTTGAGAATGTGGATGGATGTGGGGTTAGCTTAGGACGGAGGAACGAGATGGCCGTTGAAGCTTCTTTTTGGGTGTGCTATTGCTACAATGCACACAACAGTCATTTCTTTTCTTTTTTTTTGGGACTGTTTTAGGCTTCAAGTGGCCCCTCATCATCCTTAGCACCCTTGGTTTATTTGGAATTTGATAAGTGCCTCTAGACCCCTGTCCAGATTTTTCTAACTCGGGGTTAAACCTAACCCTAGTTATCTTGTCCCTTGTACTCAAAGGAAGGTGGTGAAACAAGCACTGTCATGCGGTTGCGCGCTCAAATGCAAGCCTTCATTTTGAAGCTTTGGAAACTACCCTTGAGCATTTTAGTTAATCCCCACAGGCCCCAAACTAGGTTAGGTTTAACCCTAGTTAAATCTTCTTGTCCCTTAGACCTCAAACTAGAGTTACACTTAACCCTAGTTAATCCCTTTAGGCTTCTTTCTTTTTTTTATTCAAAACAGTGTTAATTAAAAAAAAACAGTATTGTTTTGGGTCAGTTAGTGCAACCAAACTAGGGTTAAACTTAACCCTAGTTAAACCCTTTTGTCCCTTAGACCTCAAGCTAGGGTTACACTTAACCCTAGTTACCCCCACAACCTCTCTTTTATTCTTTTTTTCATCCAAAAGTGCTAAAAGAACATAACTGTTTTGGGCATCAAATGTGTAAAAAAAAATCAGTTTGTTTGGATGGTTTACATGGCCAAAATTAGGGTTAAACTTAACCCTAGTTAAACCCTCTTGTACTTCAGGTCTCTAACTAGGGTTACACTTAACCCTAGTTAAACCCAATAGGATCCATTTTCATTTTTTTATCCAAAAACAGTGCTGGAAATCAGCACTGTTTTAGACATTTAAATACCAAAAATCATTTTTGTTTGGGCGGTTTGCATGGCCTAAACTAGGGTTAAACTTAACCCTAGTTAAACTATCTTGTCCCTCAGACCTCTAACTAGGGTTACTCTTAACCCTAGTTAATTCCCATACCCTAGGTGGGATTTCAATCCAAAAAATCCAAAAAAATAGAAAATCATCAAAAACACTACAAAATCAAAAAAAGACCAAAAAGAGACTTATAGGATCATCTTAATTGTGGTTAGATCTTCTAACCATGATTATATCCCCTCTAACCGCGGTTAGATTTAACCTTGCACTTGACCAACCCGGTCAACTAAACCCTAGCCTTCGGGCTAGACCCTTGACCACCTTATGCACACACACACACACACCCCTAACCTTGGCACCGGCTCATGTGCCAAAACTACGCTCGGTCTGATCTCACCTCGGTGGGTACGTAGGCAACCCTACTCGGGTTCGACCCTAGCCATCTAGCTTTCTCTCTTTCTTGGATTAGCACTTAACTAAACAACTTAGGCATTTTAATTAATTTTGAGATTAAATTGGCTTAAATTTAAGGAGTAGGTAATCATTTATAAAATGGGGGTCTTGGGGTGCCTAACACCTTTACCCGAACTTAATCGAACCACTTACCCTAACTCTGATAGACCATTTGCCTTATCCAAATCACTCGGGACCTATCCCTTCAAATGAATAGGTGGCGACTCTCAATCAAACCATAAAATGTGAAAGTGGGTTGGAAAATCTCATGCTCACAATAAGTAAAGACGTATATGTTCCGTACAGTATGCACATGTATTTGAAAAGAAGGTTTCCGCTTTTGTTCAGCTTTTGTATGTGTAGTCGATGTAACTGTTATTGAAAGCATGTGCTATTATATTGTTCTCTAGTGGTGTGTATACACTGAGTATTCCATGCTCAGTCAAAATTTCATCTTCGACAGGTCATATGGATGTGCAAGCTCTGCACCTTGGATAGAGGAGGAATACTATGATCTAGAGCCTACCATGGATCATCCTTAGGAGGATAGCGTACTGGATAGGTGGCCCTATTCAGATTATTGGTGAGACTGGTGAGGGAGAGAACTTGTATATTTTGATAGTGGGCATGTCCACTTTACACTTATATGTTTTGTATATTTTATGTCAGACGAGACTTAGAATACATATGATTTTATGTTTTAAGCAATTTTATGCTTCCACTATCATGTGCCTTGTGTATTTCACAGGATGGTATGTACGCCTTATGTGTCATCACATGATGATATGACACGGCGGTCACGAGCTAAAGTATCCCTAATTCCTAGGGAGTATTTTGGGTCGCAACACCAATTGAACTAAAGGCTCGCTCATCGCATCCTTCCTCTTTCCAGAGTTGGCTGTTCGAGGTTTTCTACTAACACGACCATTCACGTTGGAAATCAGGTTTTGAATGGAAGAATTTTGAAACCGGACTCCCGAAATGTGTGAAGTGTCCGCTGGCATGACCGAGATCTTTTATTTTCTCTGAGTTAGGAAGATGACACATAGTTTAGTTTGCCAGCTTTTGTTAGATTTGCCGTTGTGAGGCAATAATTAATTTATTTCCAGTCGTAACAATACTTAGCCACTGCAAATCAGAATCATAACAAATTGGTACGAAGGATCTACACTTTTCAAAGTCAGTTAGTCTGATCTTTCCGCATTTCTAAGTCTTTCCCTTCTTGAGAGGTTCTGCAGTGGAAACTTGGAAAGAAAGGACTGTTGGAAGTTGTCATGAATTCTATCCAGATTCATGATGACCCGTTGGTGACCCAGATGACCCGATTGGTCTGGGACGAAGCCCTCGGCCAAAATTTTGACCCAATTTAAGGCCCGGCCATTTTGGGTATTTTACCCATTTTATCTCTTTTTGTAATCCTAATATAAAAGGATGTTTTAGGGTTTTATTCGTAAGAAAAAAGAGAGTTGTTTTTTGGGTGTATTGGGGAAGAGGGTTTGTGAGATTTATAAATCTTCCTGTTGAATTAGTGATCGATCACCGATGCCCGTGAACATAGGCATCTTGCCGAACCACGTAAATCGTACCTCTCTTGTGGTTTGTTTTTGCTTTCTATTCGTGTGCTTTGTTTACTGTTTTTTAGATTTGTTTCACTATATTTGCACGCTTTCGCACAACAAGGAGGTCTTTACCCCAAACCATAGAACGATTCAAGCGGGCCAACATTCGCATTTATCAAGGTGTGGATGAATATACCTTTGACAAAATTGCATTAGCAAGTACCTCAGCATGGAACATTCCAAAGACCGCTAAGAGGGAGGTGGATAGAGTTATAAGAGTTCGTCTACTATTTTTGAGAGGAAGAAGCTTTACACATGTCGGTCCGATTACTTTTCAAGAACTTTGGCTATTGTGAATCAGGGGAGAAGATTGAAGATCTTTGTGTTGTTAAGAAGGTACTATGGTCTGTCTTTGACGCCAAAGTTTGAACTGCAATAGAAGAGTCTCCCAGCCTAGCCCAGCCTAGTTGAACTATTAGTATACACATAATTAGTCACCAAGTGTAACCTACTAACCTTTTATCTCCTGCACCGGCTTTACGTGATTTTGCTATACTGAGAAGTTAATTATAATGGTAGTTAGGTTTTATTTATTAGTATCTCTATTTTGTTTGTTTGAGGATAAGGTTTATGTCCCCCATTTTTTATTTAATAAAATCGGTAGGGCTATAGGGGTTCATGCCAAACCCCTTCCCCCACTGGGAGATATATATACAAGATTAGAATTAGACTAGTGCACATATTACTCGTTGGCTCGCTTTTGGGCAACCGTGCATAAGGAATGCCAACTTCTTTTTCCATAATGAGGACATGGAGGATTATGTTGCAGCTAAACACACTTAAATGTTTCTAAGGAAAACACGAATGCTGGTAGTCGAACATTCAATTGGCCTGTGTTGATGGCATATAATGAAAAGATTGAAACGTGGATTATACATGAGGTTTTAATAAACTAATATCTTTGTTATAATCTTATTCAATAGCGTATCAATGATTCTAACGCTTTTCTGATGATTCAGTCAAAGAACAAATCTTGATCTAATATTGTAACTTAACACCTTTGCGATGTTATGTTCAAGAACAAATATTGATTCAATGGCATATTAAGCTTTCAATAAATTTTTCATTGATCTTAACTCCTTTTTAATGATTTCTTAACACCTTTTTGATAGGTTTTGATCTTATAGTGCTACAAGCTTAATTTCTTGTGAGTTGTTGAGGAAAGCTCAAAGGAGTTACTTTCCGAGGGAACTGAAGGCGGTTTACTGATTAAAGCCTTGTTCTCCCCACCCCGTAGGGATTCGGTGAAATCTGATCACGAGGGACCCTAAGTTTGCTTTGTTAGGGGAATAAGGTATGAATTGCTTCCCCATGGGAATGGACATGTGTGTTCCCCCCATTATCCAGTCCAGTAGCATGGATTACTTTGGGCTGACAATCATGAAGGTTTTGGGATGTTACTTGCCCGTTTTCTTAGTGGGCTATTGGAGGAGTGTGGCCTCTATAGTTCCATTATCTTACAATTGGTTGTTTGAGGCCTGACAGGGGATATAGTTTCCACCCTGGGAATGGTCCCTTCGTCCAACACCTATGATTTCCTATGATTTCCCTTAGGACAAGAGATTATATAAGAAATGGTGTATTTGTCCAAGACCTACGATTTCCTTTAGGACCAAATGTCATAAAGGTGTAGGATTTGCCTTCATGATTTAATAATTAATGTTTTGGGGGGAGGATGAGGAGTTGTGGTTTGGGGGCCTGAAAGGAGTTTGTTAAATTTGTAAATTGTTCAAACAGTTATTCCATCTTTAATCTTTGAAGAATTTACTTGGAAAGTTGTTTAAATTATAACAACTCAAAGGAGTTAGTTATAATTGAAGTTAATTATAACTAACAAGTTAATTGACATTTCCCTAACAAAAAATATGATTCTCTCTCTTTCTCTGACACATTCAATTACAAAGTAGTTACATATTCAGTTATAATTGCAAGTTGTATCTTAGTTGTGACCTCACCCAAAAATCTATAAATAGAGGTGACCTCATAAGATTAGAGGATTTTGATTTCTAAGATCTAAGGAGAGAGAAGTTATTCTTGCCAAGAGAGAGAGAGATAAATCAATGAGTTTATTTTGATTTCTAAGATCTAAGGAGAGAGAAGTTATTCTTGTCAAGAGAGAGAGAAATCAATGAGTCTCTTTGGGAAGTTTCATTTCACTGTATGTTCTTCATTTCTCATTTCTTTCTTCCTCTGAATCATGGTTTCATCATTCTCTTAATTGTTCTTCATTTGTTCCACCATCTTTTAGGCTAGATTGAATTTGCATGCAGGAACACCATTAAACCTAATATTGAATTCCTACCGCCCTCCCCCATTGATCCTTTTCTATTGATTTCAATATTACAGCCTTATTTTTTACCAAGTTTCTCATAGGATCTATCTTGAATTCTAGAGCAGTCGCTCGATAAAAGCAATTCTATGATCTGGAAATTAAAAAAGGAATTTAAATAAACTTTGGGATCTTGTTTTTTGACGTACAGAGTTCATATTATAATGCATCAGCCGAACTCATGATAGGATTTGCCAACTTCCCAAGCCGAATCAGACCTAACTCTTACCGTTTCGAGCCATGTGAATCCAAATGTAAAGATTGGGCAGGTTAGCTTGGTTATTTTGCTACCACTCGGGCTGGGTTGAGGATTTGATCCAGCACTCGCCTTTGCATTAATTGTCTAAGATATATGTCTACCCAAACCCAGAAAAAAAGCTCCACCTATTGGATGGGGTTGGCGGGACGGGTCAATTGTTGCCACTCTTAGGGTAATAACATTCTAAAATTAAGAGTTACTTATGAAGTTAGTGATTGGTTGATTCTGGGATTTTTAACAAAAATCTCCAATAGGTACATGAGGTTGGATCTTGGTGGTTAAATGCATTTTACAAATTCACTAGAGATGTTTTTATATTGCTACAAAACAATTTATGAGATGTACAATTTTTTTTGATCGGCAACTAAGATAATAATATATATCAAAAGAGGAGAAAACAATAAGAGTACTTCACAATGTGTGAAGCAAGGTACACAAAATGCTACAAGAAAACTCAACCTACACCACAAGACTAAGTCGGGACTGCGTACTCCCAAAGGTCCCCAATATATCCTCATACAAAACAGCACACTATAACGAGATGGCGCACTCACGACTGAATCCGGGGAATAGGTAAAGAAGAGTCCTCAAATACTCTCCTATTTTTTTTCTTCCAAAATGTCCAAGCTATCACCCCTAGGAGGAAAGGCTACACCACGCCTATTGGCTAAGGAAACGCCACTAAAAGCCAGCAGGATAAGAAGCTCTGAAATGAATGAGAAAAGATCCAAATGATACAAAGATGTACCAAAAATCTTTCGCAACTAAACAATGCAGTAACAAGCGATCCAAGGATTCCTCCGCTGAAAAACACATGAAACATTTATTTGTCAGGCATCATTCCTCTATTGATGTCCATAAAAAGGAACAAACCTTAGAAGGTACTGCGGGATACCAAACAACTTGATGAAGAAAATGTAGACTAAGCCTAGACTGTCAAGACTATAAAAAGGATCTCACTAAAAACTGCCCCTTATTGTCCAGAACCCATACTCGAATATCCTTACCCAACGGGCCTAGGTAAATTGATGTAGTTGGGATAGTAATCTCTCCAAATCTCGAATCTCCCTATTAAATAAACTAAGTCTCAAAATAGAAGTCCATGTGATTTCCCCACAAATTTGTTTCATTTGCAACTACTTTCATGAGGTCAGATCCAACCATACTTGCAAAATAATTTCTCTTATCAACCAAAAGCTTATATGGCTTTAGTTTTTGTGATTCTCTATTCCTAAAAAAAAAAATTATTCCCAGATTTTTGTATTCTCAGATTTGAGATTCTGTGTGGAGAATCCATTTGAATACAAACCACAGAAATCTTTTTTTTATATATAGAAAAGTCTCCCAGATGGGAAGGGGGTTTGGCATGGACCCTACCGGTATATTAAATATCAAAATAGAAAACAAACTAGAGCCAGGGACATTAAAACTTTACCTCTGAAAACCACTCTTAATTAACCTAAAGGTTAAAAAAAAACTAATTTGTCCAACTTTAACAAATCCTTAGAATGCTTAGGAAGACATCTCAACTAAAGTACTTTGTGAAAGCTCTTTTGATACATCATTCATTGGCAAGGCTATCTGCCACAGTGTTCCCCTCCCTATGAATATTTGTAATATAAGGAAAAGGGACATTATCAATTTCTTTCCACCAATAAAGTGCATGTCAAGGGATGTTCATCTTATTGTTGAAAGCGTTTATCTAAAGTAAAGAATCACATTCAAGTATTCAACCATAAGATGATGAATGATGAGATCCAGACATAATCTCATACTGTCAATAAGAGCTCTCACTTCTGCTATTGAATTGGTACATTGATCATAGAAGTTAGAGAATCCTACAATAAAATCACCCTTCCAATTGCGGATAAAACATCCATCACCACCAAAGCCTGGATTACCCTTATAAGCCTCATCAGTATTTAACTTTAATCATTCAAAGTTCGGCTTAATCCAACGAACTAATATTGGAGCTTTAACCTGCAGTGAAATACTTAGAATTTGAAGAATAGAAATCGAACAAACAGTAGAAATCCATTATGAAGAACAGAAACAAAGTTTGTATATATGAGAAATAAAAATAAATAGATAGAATGAGTGTAGACTAGGAAAATCCCAACACACAAGATATGCTAAAGTGAATAGGGAAATAAATCATGCACAACAAATAGAGGAGAGGAATACTAGCCCCAACGCATTTATTCCAAATTTTTCCACAGACACAAGATGGGGGCTAACACGTGGAGAAGTTTGATATTATAACAGTTTTAAAAAATACAAATCAGAGAATGTTTGACATTTGTAGCCATCAAGTTGCATCTTTGGAAGATTTGCGATGGGGCTAGCAAAATTCATAGAGGAATTACATAGTTCACCCAATGGCAGGTGAAGACACATATTGGGATCCATCACAAAAAACTGATGGCTTTGGTCTAGTGGTAGGACGTATCTCTCTAGAGAACTTGAGTTCAAGTCGAGGGGTGTGGCGGGTGGGACGTTCAAACTCATCATTAGTTCTAACCTAACTTACTAACTAGGGCTGCCGCCAAATTAACCATATAACGAATTCCCAAAAAAAAAAAAATTGGAGAGAGAGAATACCTAAGATTCAATCTTGGACTATCTTTACACCTTAATACCAGGGAGATAGACCCTCTTGTTTTCGTTAAATTTTAGAAGCAAGTTTTTTATGTTCCAGGAAAAACTGTGCTAGAATCGTCTCGTCTTGATCCCTAGAATTGTTCCGTTCTCAGGTCAAACCTCTTCAAAGACAAAATGTAAGACTGGTGCTAAGGAATAGTCGACTGAACATTGAGTGATGCAAATGGACCGAGGTTCATCTTTCGTGGATAGTATATTTGATCACCGTCCAATCATTATATCATTCTTCTAACACTTGATCAGATATGATTGTGAGACAGTTTTGTAAGATCTCCAGTGCACTGAATCATACCCGCTTATTAAATTATATCTAGTATCCATCTAAAAGAAAATTCACCCATTTTACACGAGATAAACATCAAGCTATCCTCACTCAACCAAGGGAATTATTTTAAAACTAAAAAACAAAAATTTTAAAAAGTTTCAAAATACACAGCAATGTCGGGAAAAAATGAAGTTTGAAATAAACAGCAAGCTCTCCTCACTCAACCGATGGAAACTTTTTAAATTTTAAAAATGTTTCAAATACCCACAGAAAAGTATGAAAAAAGAAGTTTGAGATAAAAATCAAGCTTTCCTCACTCAACCAAGGGAAACTTTTTCAAACTTAAAATGCCCATTTAACAAAGTTTCAAATACACTCACAAATGTCTGAAAAAACATGAAGCTTTGAATGAGAGAAGAAAACCCTAGATAAACCTTCCTCAGTTGTAGCCTAGTAGTAGTGGTTGGTAGGACTAATAATAGTAGGGATAGAATCAAGAGTTTAAATATGATCTAAACAGGAGTTCCTCAAAATTCACCTATGATAGGGGTATTGTTGTGGGGAACTCCCTTAGGATAGAATCAACAACAATGGAGAAATAAATATAGCAAACAAGGAAACACATCACAAAGCAAGATTTATGTGGTTCGGCTTAAATGCCTACATCCACAGTCAAAGCACACTAAATATTTCCACTAATCCAAGAGAAGATTACAAATGAGAAGAGAAGAACCCACAACAAAGATCAAAACCCAAGGAAAGCCCACAATGCTCTCTATCACACAAGTCTTTGTATCCTCTCAACCCAAACCCTAGCTATGACAATCTTACTTCTCAAACCCTAATCCCCAAGTCTCTCGTTTATAGCCAAAAGAGACCTTCAACAAAGAGGAAACGAAACCCTATCAAAATAGGAGTTTCCCAAAAGATAAAACTCTCCAAAACCGAGTTTAGAAATTTCCTGGAACTCAAACATGCTCCACCGATCGATCAGCCAATAGTGCTCGATCGATCCCAGCTTGCCACCGATCGAGTGGCCACCATTGGCAGATCGACCCCTCGCAGCCAAAAAACTCAATTTGAGCCAAAATCTCACAAATCTCCACCTTGGCGAATGATCGTCAGTCAATCTTAAATTATTCCTTCTTAGTAATAATTCTGTAGAATAGTACTAGTAAGGGTATCGTTCCTCTGAGGACTGCGCTGGTTTCGTTGCTTTTTATTCAGATTAATTTTAAACTAATAATTAAGGCAATTGAATTTTGATTTGATTAAACTAAAACAATGAATTAAACTAATTTAAATGAAACTAAATTAAACTAAAAACAATTGGGTTTTTAAATCCTTTTGGAGAGAAAATCTAGGGTTTTCAAATCCACCACTAACCTAATAACTAATCCCTATTTTAAATTTATTATAACCTCTTAAATTGTAAACATTCCAGTTAAAGTAACAGCACGTCCCCTCTCAACTGCTCAAGAAAAGTTCAAGGGATTATATCCTTAGAATATCGTATCTTCGGTTAGCACGAATGATACACACTAATCTACGGTTGTGTAATCACTCGTCTTCCCTTAGCATAAAATATCTTCAGATTTAATCTCTCGATATTTTAAAATCATTACATAAAACCTATGTTTAAATTCTAACGAAAATTAACACAAGTGATTTTAATCCCAATTTCATTATACCTAAGACAAGGTTGAGAATTCCATTAAAATTAAATATAATTCAAATAAATCTTAGTTGTAGAAACAACTCTCTCATTATGCAATCAATGTCTTACAATGCAAAGAATTAAAATAAAAACAAAATAAAGGACACAGTTACTTGGCTAGGGTTTCATCGAAACCCTAGAGTGGAAATTAGTTCATCGCGAGGGAGGAATGCAACATCTTCATGGACAAAGTTGCAGCACTTCTCTTCATGACTTCCTTGATCTCCAGAGCTTCTCTTCTTCAGATCCAAAATCTTTACAAATTTCTCTCTCTCTCTCTAATGATAATGGATAAGAATTCTCCTTTTTATAGAGAAAGTTAGAAAGATAGAGTCCTTCTAAAATAAGGAGTTCTAATTGAGGTACAACTCTTCTTTTTCTCTCTCTAAACTCTCTTAGGGTTGAATGAGGATTAAACCATAATTTAGGAAGACAATAATAGAGTTGGAAAGTGTTTAGAAGTACTAAAACACTATTCACGAAACACTATTCACGGAATATTATTTCACCCTATTTACAGTTTTGCCACTAAACTTCAAATAATTCTAGAGAGCTCAATTTTAATCGGATTGACCCGAAATTTTAAACATAGCTCCTTTAGGTCATCTAGAATCTACCCAAAAATTTTCATAAATTTTGAATAAATAAAAATTACCAAACTACCCCTCTATTGATAGAAGTGCGATTTTGGCCAATCGATTTATCAGGGTAGATTTCTGCGATTTCGCTCTCTTTTCTTCTTCTTTCTTTTACTCTTCTTTTTTTCAGAGATTTTTGGAGTCTTTGAAGCTTGTAAATCTTCCATTTTATCTTCTTTTCCTCGTATGAACCTGAAATAAGAATAAACAACCAAGTAGCATAAAATAATATAAATAATTACTCTAAATGATTAGCAAGTTAAGTTTGAGGTGCTTTTATGTATAACATTTAGCACCGATCAGCGAAAATCTCATGAAAACCCTTTGATGTACCATCTCACTTTCACCAACATAATCCAAAACCTAATGCAAGGCTCCACCTTGCCGAACTTGGAGTAAGTCTTAGTAAACTCTTAGACTTCTCCATTCAAACTCTTTCACCCTATTGCGAAAGATGTGGAGTCCCTGACTCCACTTGTAAATCATCATCAAAGTTGAATGTCATATATTCAATAACCTTCATATTTGAATGCCAACCCAGTTTGTTTGCAAAAACTAGCTCGCACCTCCTTTAACAAGCTAGAATTGAGAACAGTAGGAGCTTTCTTCGCCTTAGATGATCTACCAAAAACTGTGTTTTCTTGTAACACATACAAGTTCCTATTTCTTCTACCTATCATCACAATCGAGACTCTCTTTTGAACGTTTAGTATTCCACCCTGTGCATATAATTTGTATCCCCTGGAGTCTAAAGCGCTCAAAGAGATCAAATTTTTCTTCAGATCTGGGACATGTCTCACTCCTGTCAATGTCCTCACTAAACCATTGTGCATTCTTATTTTAATTGTCTCTATCCTAAGAATTTTTTTTGTGTGTATTATTGCTCATTAAGACAATGTCGCCTTCCACCTTGTTGTAGGTAGCAAACCAATCTCTATTTGGACATACATGATGGGAACAACTGGAATCAAGAATCCACTTGTCCTTAGACCAACCATTAATTGTAGTAACTGAAAGGACCATTGGATCATCGTCCGGATCCTTAGAATCTTCATTAGTCACATTGGATGTACTAGAAAATTTTCTTTCCTCCTCCTCACTCTTCTTTAAATGACAATATCTACCTATATGTCATTTCTTATGACAGTAATAGCATTCAACATTCTTGAATGATCTGAACCCCTTTCTAAGCCCATTACCCTTAGTCATTCCCTCTCCTAGTAAAACATGGTCATGAATTTCACTACTTTGCGCATTCTTTCTCAACTTATTAGAGAGAAGAGCAGCAATAACATCTTCCAAACTGATATCCACTTTTGCGTAGAGCAACGTTGTACGAAGATACTCAAACGAATGAGGTAGGGAAGTAACAATGAGTAGAGCTTTGTCCTCTTCAACAAGTTTTACCTCAATGCTCGTTAATTCAGCAACAATCTTATTAAATTCACTAAGATGGTCGGAAATTTTCATACCTTCTACCATGTTGAGTATAAACAACATTTGCTTCAAGTATAACCAGTTAGTGAGCGATTTCGTCATGTAGAGGCTCTCTAACTTTAACCATATCCTCAAAGTCGTCTCCTCTTTGAAAATGTTGTATAATACCTCATCTGCAATGCATAGACGTATCACATTCATCGCCTTCACATCGAAGTCCTCCCAATCTTCATCTTTTAGATTTTCAGGCTTCTTATCATTGCCCTTCAATGCTTTGTTCAATCCTTGTTGGATCGACAAGTCATGAACTTTTATTTGTCATAACCCGAATTTTTACTTCCATCGAAATTCTCTACTTCGAATCTAGAACTCGTAGTCTCTGTCATCATTCTAAACCAATAGCTTTGATACCAGTTTGTTGTGTGGAAATCCCTTAGGATAGAATCAACGACAATGGAGAAATAAATATAGCAAACAAGAAAACACACCACAAAACAAGATTTACGTGGTTCAGCCTAAATGTCTATGTCATCGGTCGAAGCACGCCAAATATCTCCACTAATCCAAGAGAAGGTTACAAAAATAAAAATAAGAACCCACAATGAAGATCAAAACCTAAGGAAAGTCCACAATACTCTCTCTCACACAAGTCTTCTTGTTCTCTCAACCCAAACCCTAACTATAACAATCTTACTTCTCAAACCCTAATCCTCAAGCCTCTCTTTTATAGCCAAAAGAGATCTCAAACAAAGAGGAAATGAACCCCTATCAAAATAAGAGTTTCCCAAAAGATAAAACTCTCCAAAACTGAGTTTAGAAATTTCTCAGAACTTAAATACGCTCCACCGATCAATTGGCCAACAGTGGTCAATCGATCCCGCTTGGGCAGAAAACTCAATTCGAGCCAAAATCTCATAGGTATTATAGGAATTACCTAAATGTTCATAGACAAATACCCTTTTTACAAATCTGTAATTACCAAAATACGCTAACTGGAGCTTCCATAGTAAGAAAAAACTAATAAAAAATAAAAATAGGGTGCTGCTATGAGCACACCAATATATACTGACTAGACACCAAATATATCACTTACGAACTATACACCATTAAAATATAGCAATTATATGAGCACACCAAGAGGTAAAAAAATAAGTATAAATTTTCTAATTATACCCTATTCTAAACTAGTTAAAACTATAAAACATGATAATTTATTACTCTTTCGTAGACCAAAACTCAACTGAAGGTTCAATAAATTGGTATCAAATGAATCAGACCTAATTCTTTATATACTGCACTCATATTTGTTTGGGTAAAGAGATTGCAACAAAAGATTATTAGAAACTAAACGTTGAAAATGGTGTGGAAGAAAAACTTACAATAGTTTGTGTAATCGACCTGAAAAGATCTTACAGATCATGAAAGACATACAAATTCGACAAAAGAAAATAGATTATAGTAGGGAGAGGCAAATATTGAAGAACAATGAATAACTTAAGATGAGAAAAAGCTTACAAGAGTTTGTATTTCTACATTTTGTCGACTCTTTAAATATAAAGTAAAAAGAGCTTTGTGGTTCGTTCTTAATAGAAGAATAAGTTTTTAGAATAGGGTTTAAGGGTATGGGTGCTCTTAGACAAGACATTCTTTCAAACCAAAAAAAAAAAAATTAATGGTGTTTAGTCAGAAAATATTGGTGTGCTCCTAGCACACCCTAAAAATAAGGGAGAACGAAGCTGCAGAAGCTCCAAAGCAAAATCTTCATTTTCTTTTGTATAACGACGTGCTCCAAAGCAACATCTCCTCTCCTCTCCTAGCACGCCTCTCTCGTCTCCGTTGATATGTCGGGGTGCGAGAAAACGACGTGCTCCCCACTTTGTCACGCGCACACGACCCCACAAACCCTAATTCCCAAGGACCCTAAAAGAAGAGATTGTAGCGAGAAAAAAAAGAGAGTGACAGTCCCGAAACTCCGACACTACAAACAAATAAGACCTGCAAAAGAACAGGAAAAATAGAGATAAATTCTCCTCTCTGATGCTGTTCTTTTGGTTGGTCTCTTGATCCTGTTAGATTTAAATTTCCTAGTGATTTATTCTCTCTTAGTACTAGATTCTTTAAAGGATGTTGCATCTGTTCTTTGTTCTTTCCGCTTAGATCATCTCTTGGTGGTTTCTCATTTGATTCATCTTCTCATGTAGATGAAGGAAAATCCTTTTAGGAAGCTCTTTTCTCTTTTTTCCATTCACTTGATGGGTGGGTAATTGAATCTATTTCTCTTCTTCTTCCACTTCTGTTCTTTCTCTGATCAACTCGTTTCTTTTTCCTTTCTTTCTCGTTTAATCCAATACAAGAGAGAAGAAAGAAGAACCCTTTATGTAGCTTAAGCCCTTGTTAGACTTCTGATCTTGGGGAGGTTGTGTTCTCTTGTTTCTCTACCTGTGTTCTTTCAAATTTGCAAGACTGGCGAACCGGTGGTGGAGTACTGGGCAGGTGGGGCTGCCGGGAATCGAACCAGCAGCAAATTCTCCCATGTTGAAGAAACGTGATCGAGAGATACTGAACAACGAAAACGGCGGAAGTAGCAGCGGTGGAAGAGATGATGATGATGATGATGAAGAAGAAGAAGAAAGAGAGAACGAAGATGAGCCAAAAGAGGGTGCAATCGATGTTGGGACCCGTCGCCCAAGGGGCCGGCCACCGGGGTCTAAGAACAAGCCAAAGCCGCCGATCATCGTGACCAGGGACAGCCCAAACGCACTCCGAAGCCATGTGATGGAGGTGGCCAGTGGAGCCGATATTGTGGAAAGCATAGCCCAGTTCGCTAGGAGGCGGCAGAGAGGTGTCTGTGTACTTAGCGGTAGCGGTGCAGTGGCCAACGTAACACTGCGACAGCCGGCTACACCGGCTGCCATTGTGGCACTGCACGGCAGGTTTGAGATACTGTCCCTTACTGGGGCATTTCTACCTGGCCCAGCCCCGCCAGGTTCGTCAGGACTGACAGTTTACCTGGCGGGTGGTCCAGGGCAGGTGTTGGGTGGGAGTGTGGTTGGTACACTTGTCGCGGTTGGGCCGGTGATGGTGATTGCAGCAGCATTTGCTAACGCAACATTCGAACGGCTGCCGCTCGAAGATGATGATGATGAAGGTAATGGGGGGCAAGGGCAGTTGTCGGGTGGTGCAGAAAGGTCACCACCCGCAATTGGGGGCAGTACGGGACAACATCATGGGCTGCCAGACCCATCATTGTTGCCCCTATACAATCTGCCGCCAAACCTACTCCCTAATGGAGGGCAGTTGAACCACGAAGCCTATGGTTGGGCTCATGCCCGCCCACCGTACTGAAAAAGTAAAGCAAGAAAGAGGGAGGAGTGAGGGATTAAGCTCTCTTCCATTCTGTTGTATTAAAAGAAAGAATATATGGTATTAAAAGAAAGAAAGAAAATGAGGAAGAAGAAGATGGAAAGAAAAAGAGAAATCATGGGTTCTAAATGTATATTTTGTTTTAATTACTTTGTATGCACCTGCAATACAAGCTTACTAGTTTCTTAGTTTTTTATTTCTCTTTTAAAATCTATGCTTTAGTTTTGTTTTTCTCTTCTTGTGTTTTCTTTTCCATTGTTTATAGATGGATCGTTTGGCTCAGGATTAGCTCTGTCACCCGCCCGAGCTTAGCGCTCGGGCATCCATCCACAATAAGGCACCTGGTATTTTTAAACGAAAAAAAATTCAGTTGGACAGAAGTCAAAATAATGGGACAGAGTGAAATGACTTCTGCCCATAACTTTCTCCCAGGTGCCTTATTATGGGTGGATGCCCGAGCGCTAAGCTCGGGCGGGTGACAGAGCTAATCCTGAGCCGGATCGTTTATTTTGTAGGATAAAGCTTTAGGATAAAATTTTAGGGTTTTGAAATGTATGCAGCGTATAATTTTTTATCTGCTACATATAAAATTATATCTCTCTTATAAAATATCTTGCTTCCAATCCGTTAACCCTAGGACCTGAGACATATGATGAAGGGAAATAGTTAATGTACCTGGGAAATGGATTGTAAAATCTAAGGTTGGACCTCATTGGTCCATGCCCCCCTCTTAAATACCCAACACAATTAGTGGGTATGGACAATTAGGAGGGGCATGGACCAATGAGGTCCAACCTTGGATTTTAAAATCCATTTCCCGGGTATGCTAATCACTGCTCTATGATGAACTAGCTAGACAAATCTCTCTCTCTCTATCTCTCATTTTTATTTTTAATTCAGGGTTCTAGGAAGAGTTTCATGGCTTGTTTTTTGGCCTTGTGGTTCTATATAAAATAAAAGGGGCTTCAACCCACAAAGAGGAGAGGATTTGCAGCCTTCATGAGTCCATTAATAGGTCACACTTGATCTGAATTCCTTGGGTCTCATGAGGTCCAGCCTTGGGTCTCATGAGGTATTGAAATGATTGTGTATTACCTTCATATTTGCATAACCACAACCACAAGGTCAGACTTGTCATTTTAGTGGGTGATGTGATCAAATGAATAGAGGAGGCTCGTCTACCTAGGCGGCATTCCATTTATGTCTAGGGGAGATGAATACAGGTATGGGATGCAAGCTTTCATTGTCACAAGATTGCCATTTTTGTCAAGAACTGTGGTTGGAGAATGATGGGGTCTCCTTACTCCTTTTTTGAAGCAAAGAAATGAAGAATGAAGATCTAGCAAATGGACCCTTTTGTGGGAAAGGACACCACAAGGAGATGTGGGCTCTATTTGTTATATTATATATACAAAACTTACCCATAGTTTTTCCTTTTTATGAGAGTAATATTTTCTTTAATTGCAGTATATGCCCCACCTCTTAGTTATACTGATTTGGGTCAAATTTGATTTGGAAGTTTTCTAGGTTACCAGAGGTTTAATGGAGTTTCTTCTTAGTTCTTATTCACCTTCAAGAGTAGGGGTTTAGATAAAAGAAAGATATACTATATATAAATTTGGATAAAACACTTGCAGTAGTGCTCTCTGTACTCATCAATGGAACATAATGTGGAACTTTGTTAGAGGATCTTACAGCCCCACCTGTTTGTTATAGCATTATGAGGCTTCTCTCCTCTAACTTGATTGAACCATTCTCTCTTTGCAAACCCTTTTGTCCCGATGACCACTTTCATTTTCACTAGGGGAGGTTGCTCCAATAAACAACCTTTAAATGTTCCTCGCGACAAATGCTAGTGGAATGATATTGCAGGTAAGGGGAATGCTAGCCATCATTGCGCACAAAGGATGTCGCCCCATTATCACAACAAGTGTATTTTCTATAACCAGTTATAGCAACAACCACTTTGCAAAATACCAACATTGTGATTTAACCAGTTGCACAAGTAACCGCTCAAAGAAAATACAAGTGTCATGATAATGGGGCGATTTCCTTGCTGCACAATGATGGCTAGCATTCTCCTTGTAGGCAATAGAAGTGCACAAACCAATAACTGGGATTGCTAAATTCTCTATCCTTCTTTACAGTTTGAAGATTCGGCAGTGTATAATTCAAACTCCTAATAATGCTAAAAAATATATGGCTCTATCCTAAACCTGGTTGCAAGAATTCCAAAAATTTGGTCCTTAATATCAAGATCTCTATTGGCAAATAGGAGGTCTTGAAGTCCATGCCCGAGTAGAGAAATCTATAAGAGGATGTAACAACTTGCTTGAAGAGTATTTTTTTCAGCTAAAAATCGATTAACCAGGTAGCTAGACATCCTAAGTAATTCAATAATTAATGTCTAATCAATGGCAGATCAGAAGGTTCATAGCCAAATCACCAGTTTGATTTAGAAATAACGATTACTTGGTAATCTTATAATCTTGTACTTGAAGAAACTAAAGTGCATCAAAGATGAAATATGAAGAGTTATTACCCTTTATCGGACATTTTCGTGAGCCACCTAGACAAGTTTCCCCTACTTTTAGAAAAGCTAATTCACTGACTGAAACGTACCAAAATGTAGAAGTATATAGATTTAAGATGAAACATGAATACTTAAAATTGGATGATTGGTTTGAAGTTCCATAGATCATGTGGAACTTCTAATTAAATTGGACTCGATAAATCCGAATACCATCGAGCAAAAGGGTATTCAGATTCTTGCCTCTTGTTCCAAAACATTAATGTTCCGGACTTTTAAAAGTTCTACCAAAAGAACGGAGCCTAAGTCACATTGCTGTTATGGTATTCTTTGTAATTCATTGACTGAAATAATTAAATTTCCTCGCGAAGCACACAGGCACAAGACATGATGGTTACTCAATACATAAAAAAGGGCAATGAGCAGGAAGATGTAGCTAATTAAGCTTTATGAGGTATTCATGCCTAGTAGTAGTCCTAATAATGTAGCTTAGCTTGCCGATAGTGAGCGTCGGCAAGATTCTATTAGTGAGGAGGACCTACTTGAAATAGGGGACTAAATCACTTTCCGATTACCTTTTGAACATCGATCTTTACAGGCGACCAATTGTGCTGTTTAATGGGACTGGTAAGCCACTAGCAAGGTTATTATGCTGATGCTTTTAGAAGCTAATGGAGTTGGAAGCGGAATGTTGGTCCATCAAGCAATTTATGAAATATGAGGAGTGGGTTTTAGGGTCAATGGCTATTAGTGACTGAAACATTGCTCGAATTTTTGAATGAAATCCAAACTTTGTTGTAAGCAATAATTCAATTTTTCAGAATATTTCTCATTGAAGAAAAAGTGTGAGGGACATTCATTTTTTTGGCAATTCTAGAGAAGAAATGAGATCATCATAATGTATATTGATATCTAGGATCGAATTGAATGTGTCAAGGACAATGTGAAATTTTTTGGAAACAGTTTCGGTAAAAGTGTTCAATCTGTAAGGAATTTTGAGAGGAAGGACTAGCAAAAGGATGCGGGATACTAGGAAGAAAAATAACAAAATTATGTAACATTCACTTTACTACAGTTCTCTCAAATCCAAATCACTATGGAGCAATGGAACTTGAGAAAGGATCTTTCTATTATTCTTACCATTTATTTTTCTCATGTTCTTACTTACAGAACGTGTATATTCGCCTATGATGTTCATACACATTCATTTTTTTCCCCTTATATTTATGTCTCATATTCTCTTGGTTACTGGAAGTCAGTTGTGACCAGGGAAGTGATTCCCTTCAATTGTCAAGAGGAGCTAATATACTATATGTTACCTTGTTTGGTACATATCTCTAATCAAAGCCGTAAAAGCTCAAGTATTCCTCCCACTAAGTGAGAAGAACAAAGCGCTAACGTTCAAGCTAGACATCTTTGATTCTAACTTTAATTAGTATTTCATTTTGGTGCTTAGTCTCACTATCAATCGATATGGGTTCCGATCGGATTCGTTAACTTCTGTTTGAGATTTAAGGATCCTACTATTGGCTTCTTGGAAATTCATTTCTTTGTGTATACGATTTTCATTTTCAATTAATTTTCCTTGCAAAGACAAGGCTATCAACTTCATCAAATAATGGTTCTTGTTATTTATACAAAATTTTCTAAGCCTTATTTACTGGTTCATGTGTTATATATGTATCTTCTTCCATCTACCAAAGCTCAAGTGATATTGCATTAGTCCTCATTGAAGAGTAGAATTGCTTTGACGGTCAAATTCCCCAATGACAGCAAAGAGGTTTAATGTTAGTAAAATAAAGCTAAAAATAACTTTAATTTTCTAACCCTATATCATAATCAAGTGATTAAAATGATGGTTATATAAACACTCAAAGGATCCTCGAGATTAGCAGCATGGAGGACCCCGTCCACGTGGATCCACGTGTCGTAGTTGATAAACCCTAATATATAATTAGTAGCAACTTGCATATAAAATTCCAATGTCAAAGCTGCAATGTTCATGGACCCCTTTGGTTCAATAATGACCCCTCCATTATTAACATAACCTTCATCTAACACTAACAACAAATTGATTCTCCTTTTGTACCTATTGTCTTTCCAATTGTAAGCTCACCAACATCTGTACCTCCTTAGCCATCTTTAAGATCAGTGAGTCCGAGAAGCAAATAAATTATAATTCCTTGAAAGGGAATCATCTAAACATAAACATATATTAATGAAATGTGAACCATTAATCATTGAAGCCAATTTTTAAAAGTGAGAAATTTAATAGTGGAAAATCCAATGAAATGCAGTTTCACCTAATCTTGAAAAACCAATCAATCCCACTAGTCCTCCTGAAAAAAAGCAGCTTTATAGGAAAAAGATAGATTATTTAAACCAAGAGTGGGTGAGTATGAGTCTATGACTCACACTACCAATCAAAGCTTAGACAATATACAATTCAATAACAAGCCACCATGTTAAACATCAAAAGTTCTTTTGAAATTAAGATCTTAAGATAAATTGTCAGGTGGGTTTCCAAGACCAAACACTCAATTAACTTTAGTTACTTATCTCTCTCCTCTTTACCTCCAAATTCAAGTTTCGCAATACTAAGTATAGAAAGAAAAGCAACGAAGAGAGTCCTAAAATGGTTCCCTGACTAGCAGCCTATCAAAGAATCTTAATCCAATAATAAAAATAAAAGTAAAAAACCTAATATGAGGTTCTTACTTATTAGAACAGCTTGAAGAGAGAAACCCTAGAACTATAAGGTAGGCCTAAAAACATTTTTAAAAAACACCCAAAAAAAGAGGGAAAACTAAAGAATAAAAATTCTATGAAAATGACAAACACGGGAAAAGCCAGTGGAATCATTTCTAAAAGAAGTGGGGACTCACCCATGACCATTCTTTAATTCCCCCTACATGTGACAGAATGTTTGAGCTTTGAAGTCCTTACAAATTTTGAAGAATAAGAACTGCACTCACAGTTCTAGGGCTGAGACCTCGCCTTAGAACACGACAATGAAAAGGCCTAAGATCATAATATTATAAGTTAACTATGCCTTTTATAAGGTATTGTTTCAAAATGCCTTGTGTTATCACTATGTCAAAATTAGTACTATAGTTTATGTTAACACTAATAAGATCTATAATATAAATAAAAAAAATCTATATATGCCTTATGTTGGTACTGTGTCAAAATCAAATATAAAGTACATATATAGCTAAAACACATAACAAAAATAGGATATATATTATTTAATCTCATTATAATATAAATGTTCACTCTCTGTGTCTTCTCTTCTTACCTTTCAAACCATTCACTCTAAATTCATTAAATGCACTTCACAAAAATAATTTGAACATATAATATAAAGAATTAGTACAAGGCATAAACATATATAGATGTAAAATGTGCAATATAAGGGAAAAAGTTACTTACTCATTGAAAACGTTTTTAACATGTGAGCGGTTGGAGCTTATCTGCAATTGGTCTAATTAGTACACTAAAAATGTGACTGGTTGAATTAGACCAAAGTACCAGTGTTTCCTGCAATGAAAAAATGAATTGTAAAATTTCATTTCAAATGAATACATCAACTTAAAGAATTAGTAGTACTCATACTTAATAAGTCAAAATTAAATGCGAGAAATAGGAAGAAGCTTATTCAACATTATATTGTATAATGAGTAGTTGGTTATTTTTCGCTAAGCGTAATTTTTTTGTTATCTCTATCTAAGCATTCTCTGAAATTAATGTTAATTGGGGATTGAGAAATATATACTTGTTTTTTTCATTATCCTTCAATAGCACTTCAAATATTATTCTGAAATAAATAACAATTATAAATATTACTAATAGGAAAGCAAACATAATATTATAAGTTACTTTACTTATAACATGTTAAAATCCTGCGAATAAATATTAATATTCTAACATTTTATTGACGTATAAAAGTTATAAATATGTTATAAAATAAAGTGCAACTTATTACTGAAAAAATATGTGAATTGTTCTAAAGCAAGGTGTGCGCGGTCCAACTAGCAAAACGCTTGTGGAAAACATCGAACATGTCCTCCTGTCGCCGACCAAAACAGTGGAACGATCAAGTTGCCAATTAATCTCATTCATCGCAGAAAAGCACCAGTCGGAACCGAACCCGAGTCTGCACTGATCAGGATACTATTCTATAACAGTACCACTAGACCATTGGTGATTAACATTTTATTCATTTTGGCATTCTCACATAGTAAACCAATACTTATTTTGTGGTTCAACTGTTCAAGTAATACTAACCTAATATTGACTTGTCAAAAGTTCGGATTTGGATCCAACCAAGTTTTATCTTATTGTGTGTATATATATATATGGTTGATCTGAATACCATCTGAGATCTCCTGGAACTTAAAGCTGAGATTCAAGTCCATTGATCTAATTTGAATTGAATAGATAATATGTTATATAAAAAGATAAAATACAACATATAACTAATGCATACATATTGGATTAGATAGTTAGAGATTAATTATCTAGATATTAAAGGAATATGAGTGTGGAGAACATAAACGGATCTGAAAATACATATTTGTATTCTAGATTGGCCATCTTTTTTCTTTGGGATGGATTCGAATTGGATCCAATCCATTGACAACCTGCATGGATGCAGTTTTCCTCACTTATTTAGTTTTACCATCTTTTATACACACAGACCGCCGGGCTGCCCAGGCCTGATTAATAAATGTACTAGGCTGGGCCAGCTTATTTATTAATTTGTCCGGATCGGGCTTGAGCGAAGCCCGCCAAAGGAAGAAAAAGAAAAAAAAAAAGGCTACTTTGTTGGTGTTTTGAAAAGAATGGGTCTAATGGGATAGGGCAAACCGAGCTAAATCCAATTAAAATTAGAAGTATAGTCTAACGAGCCTTTAGGCCTAAGAATCTAAGCCTAAGCATGGCCAGCAATTTAATTGAAGGAAAATAGTCACCTCCTCGGTCGGTGACGCGAGGAGGGGCGTCTCGGCTCCATTTTCTTGCCAGTGTCCCCCTTCTAACCCTATTTAACTGTGGTTAAGATTGATCCACCCGTAGGGTTCACCCATCTACCCTTAGTTTTTAGAAAAATAAAATTTTAAAAAAAATTAACTAAAGGGTTAAAAAAACTAACCCGAGTTAATGGGAGTTGAAGGGTCGGCTATGTGAGAGCGAGGAGGAATAGTTCCCTCCTCGGGCCGACGAGGGGACTATTGCTCTTAAGACTTAATTGAATGATCAGGTCTAGAGCGGGTCGGGTCCAGCCTACCCATCCCAGACACCTCTACACACAGGCACACATATACAGGGTGACGTTCTAATTGGTGCTGCTCATTAGAACTTGTTGTGAACGCCCCATTATTATTAAATTATAAGTACTATAAATAGTTAATTCTATAGTAATTTATATCTTTTATATGTACAATATATTAGTAGGACTCATTAACAGATTCTTCCCATGGATACGGAAGCTGTTGGTAAGAAGAATTCTAAGTAGTTTATTGAGTAAGAAACTATATGTAGAGAATTCAAAGTAGTTTAATTACTAAAATAGATCCTGATAAAGTGTAATAATATCTTATAATATTATATAATGTAAAGATAATATGGTCTAATGAAAATTATTAAAAAATAATTTTATTTTTAAGAAAATTCTTGTTTGTACTTTTAATAGTAGAATGATATAAGGGAGAGGGTGGGAAGAGGGACACTAATGAGACGTGGAAAAATATGGAAGGGCAAAGAATCATAGAGTGGAGAAAAGATTTTTTAAAAAGATAAAATTACCCATAAATCTGTAATAAAAATATTTTAAGTTAAATGATAATTTTATCATTTTGAAATCTTCAATCTACCTTTTTAACATAAGAATCCTTATTATAATAATCATTTTCATTATATTAGTAAAGATACAAGTGCGAACACAATTTTGTTTAATCAACGGTTTATAAGTGTCATATTCTTATTATAATAGTAGAGACAGAAAAGAAATAAGCGTAATGGTGATTTTCTCATTTTCATTTTACTAGTAGATGAGTAATTTTGTCAATAGTGATTGTAATAGTAGATATAGAGAAGATATAAGTGGGAGTGTAATTTTATAATTCTCGTTGTAATAGTAGAGAAGATAGTGTAAAGGTAACTTTTTTTAGGGGGTATCATTTAACTACGATTAGTGGTAGTTCAATGGTTAGGGGTTAGCATGGGAGAGTGGAGTTCTTGTGACTCATCACTCGGGGGGATTAGATCCCAGACATCCGTCAAGAGAGAGGTCACGCCCCACCACTAGTGTAAGGGTAATTTTGTTAATAGGGACAAATTTTAATCAATATTTTTATGGCCTCTACTCTAAGGTGATTTTGTCAATAATAACTATAATATTGAAGATAGAAAGGATATAAGTGGAATGATAATTTTGTCATTTTATTATAAAGTAGTGAACATAAGTATAAGGGTAATTTCGTTAATAATGACAAAATTCAATCAAGGTTAATAAGGACCCTATTCTCTAAGTGTAATTTGGTAAATAGTGTATAACACTAGAGATAGAGAAGATTCAAATGGTAATTTTGCCATTCTCATTAAATAGCGTAGAAGGTGTCATTCTGATAAAATTCAATCAACATTTTTACCCCATCCAATCTCTTTACAATAGTAAAGATATATATGTGTGTGTGTATATATATAAATATATTAAAATTAAAATTAAAATTAAAATTAATACCGAAGTTACCATTGTACTTTAACCATATAAAAATATTAAGATAGCACACTACTCTTATATGTCAATTAATAACCCATCAATGTATATTAAGTTCCGCTACAACATACCTCAGGCCTCAAGATTGTCGCCACACTAAATGTAGATTAATATATTCATCTCATCACACAAACCCAAACCCCCCAAACACCCAGCAACAAACAAGACTTCATTTCCTTCTCAGTGTACCATGAGATGGTAAAATCAATAGTTGGACGGGATAAAAGAATTAAGCATTTGATGTCTTCTCATTAATCAAACCACTCTCACTTCATCTCAGTGTTGACAACCAATGGTAGTTTAGCTAAAATCATTCGCCAAATATAATGTAAATTATTTCAAGCCCAAGTCCGGCACTAGGGGTAGGGCCATTAAGGGCTTGGGCAGCCAAACACTTACAAGTGAGGACTGGGCTTGACAGACCCCGGCCCATTGAAGCCCTAAATATATGAGGGAGGCTTTGTTTCCAGGGCCCAAACCCCTAACCCACTCTGTCGTTCAACAAAGTAATTGCCTTGCCAAAGAATGGATCCCCCTGCTGAATATTGAACTGAAGTGGTCTTTGATGAGGAAAGGAAGACTCCACTATGACTAATCCACCAAAATTGCGAAAAAACCTGGATCCCCATTTTCTTGGATAACCAAAACTCTTAATTTGGATACCCTATTTCGACCACTCATGTATCTAGAGAAGGTAACCAAGTTGCTGATCAGCTTGCTAAAGAGGGTTGCTTTAGTTGGTTCAGGAGGACATCCAAATTGTATATATTCTGTTTTACAAGGTGGTCACATATATCACCACTAGATTGGTGATTGGACTATATATAAAACTCAGATTTTCCACCCAAGAACAAAAGTATTTGGTTGCAGACCATGAACAGTGTTCTTGGTTTTCCACAACTATTTGCCTGGTTCATTAAAATCGTCAGATAGATGTCAAGATAATGGTGACCTGATCCCTCAAATCGCGCTGCAGCAATACATGATATTGATGTGGGCATGGGGTTTGTGTCGGATATGGCTCATCTATACACAAGTAATTCATATTAAAAGATGCTTACCAAATGCACAAATATTCTAAAATTTGAATAGAATAAATAGTACATATATAATTGTAAAATTATAGAACTTCAATACTCACAGGAAAGCTGATATGAACCCTCAAGCTTCCTCCAACATTCAAGTACTTCTCTGGAGCTTTGTTAATAATCTATCGCAGTCAATGATAAGTCATGTGCCAAGAAAGTTTTGCCTGATCTCAGTTGCTCTATTTGTGGCATGAAATCCGACACTTTAACCTCTATTCCCAGCTGCTCCCTCTCGGCAAGACTTGAGTCATCAAAAGCTGTATCAGAAAAGTCTTGTGAGATCCACTACCAGAAAGCTGTATCGGTAAGAGTTGAGTCATTGAAGTCTTTCAAAAGGACATGTTCAAAGAGAACATGCAATGGCTGGCCAGGGCTAATGACAGGGTTGGCAAATGTTAATTTAAGAAATTTAAATGGGACTGGTTGAATAGCTTACGAGTTTATAGAGGTATTACACAATAACCCTTTACCAAAAATATATACTAGAAGTGCAAAAAGTATGAATTATCTTTTCAACAATCGTCTAACAGTGAGATGATGAACAGCTTCAAATGGGCTTCTGGAACTTTCCGTGAACCCACACCCTTCGCATGTTCTTCCCACTTCTGCGATTCACCGACTTAATACAACAATATTCAAGTTCAAGCTGCAAGTGAGAGCACAATTTATCACAAGCAACGCTCAAAAGGAAAATGACAAGGTTTGGAGAGTTGACCTCTAAATATTAGCAACTAATAGCATCTAATTCTCTCCTGATAATTTATGCGGAAAATCAGTGATTGAAGAAACCTTTGAAAATATAGTACTATACTAGTTATATTTTATGGAGGGACATCAAACCAATCCTTAAGAAGATTAGTACCTCAGTGAAGCCTGCACCTACAAAGAGGTCCCTCACAGTCTTCAAACAGAAGAAATAAGAACGGGTGCCATCAGCACGGATGTACTCTCTGAATCCCACTCTCTTGTTTGGCTCAAATCGAAGCATAGTCATGTCATAAAGGCCTGAGGTTCATCACACTAAAATTAGTTCAGCAAGTATCCACAATATTACAAAACAGATAGTGATAGCAAAAGTGCAAAACGGATTAATTAAGGAATTGAAAATTCCAGAAATCCTATTTATAGATATATCATTAGTTGGTAATTCCAAACAAATTTACTATAATATGTTCACATGTTTACCATAATCCCTGAATAAGAGCAGTCCACCAGGCTTTAAAACAGACATGCATTCCGCAATGGCTGTTGGCATATTGTGAAATTGCACTGCTGATAATGTAAATATCTGAAAATTAACCCAAAAATAGAAGCAAATTAGGTAGCACAATCCCTCTTGTTTATCATCTCAAAGTAATCCAAAAATTGCGACTTGAGAACATGAGAGGTATAATATTTTAGATTGCCCAAGCTGTCTAATAATATTAAATACGTGTTTCTTATAACTTCGGTGTTCTCACTTTTACATTTTAGTATTTTACAACAAGGGAAAAATATTGGGGCATATCAACGCTATTACAGGTCAACTGGTTTATTATGGTAAGATGTGGCAGGCATTCCATGAGAAAAATAGATATAATCTGGAATATAAGGACACACACACACACAAAAAAACACAGATAATAATACTTAGTAACAAGAACAATTTGAAGATGAAAAATGCATCAAAAAGTGTGAAATCAAAATGAGAAGTAATATGAGTGTTAAGTTTCCAAACCTCAAATTAAGTGTCAAGTAGAGGCACATTTATGAGCAAAGGGGGCTTTATATATAGTCTGAGAAGGTACATTTGAGAATTTTGACGTCTTTTGAGAATGGAGAGGTCAATGAATCACTCAACTGAGAATAATAAATAACTAGATGCGATACAAAAGGTAAAATAGAGATGACAAGTCTCTCACTTGACCAAATATAAACCACCGTCATAATTGAATGGTGTTTCCAAGTTCCAACCAGATTAGCAAATAAAAAGATTGTATGGTCAAACTGATTTGGGAAAAACATACACATACCAAGGTTACAAAATCAACTCCACCAATGCAACACTGATCTTCTGCCAAAGAAGATAAGTCATTTAAACCTGTCCCTTTGTTCTCTATAACATCTGGAAGAAGGAAAGAAACACCACAAGTACATTTTGTCCATGAGGGCCATGATAGTTCCCACAGAATTAAGAAACATAGAAAGGCAAAGGCTAATCTAAGCAACCTGGAAAGCTATCATGCTGCATTTGCGGGGAAGATTTTTGGCAAGAATCACAGGCCAACCACTTTGGAAATCCATTTCTTGAAAAATCACAAGAAAATGGGTGGAACCGTTGTTTAAGTGAGACCCCACCAGATGCATCTATCATTTCCTTAGCCCTCTCAAGAGCCTCTGTGCTACAATCACATGCATAAACAATGATGCTCTCTTTGCCACTACAGCACAAGAAACAATATTTGGTAAGGATATCAATTATCAGGCTAGAAGCCAGATATGGAGATAAAGATGCAGCAGAAACATTTAGATATAAAATATGCTTCAAAGGCTTGTGTATCAAGAACCTAGTACAGACACTGAGAATCAATCAAAAAGCAAATAATCTGCCAAGAGTAAATTATACGATGTACTTTTTGCTCCACATTCCTTTACATATTTACTAATAACTAAAAGTTTTGGCTGCATGTTTCTCAATTAGGAAATTATATTAGAAGGAGAAATATGAAATTTTGCAAAGTTTTTCCAAGTCCTGACGCTTCCCTATAATAGAAAAACAGGAAGAAATTAATATTTTTTAAAAGAGGAAGGCAGAACAAAAATAGTAGTTTGCCATCTTCTGGATCTACAGTTTAGGAGAACATATTATTTTGAGGAGTGCTAGCCACAGACGCACTAAGAATTTTTTTTTCCATTGATGCAGTGTGGGTGCAACACGTGGTGTTGTTACCCTATAACAAGGAGTTGGACTGACACTTTTTGCCACCACCTAGCATCTGGCGAAGACTGCAACAGGGGCTAGCATTTCTGTATTATATTTCACTGATGCTTCAAGCAGTGATGAAGGTCATCCACCTGATTGAAGAAACTACATCACTTAAAAGACCACCTTGGTTTGCAAGAAAATTTTGCAGCTTCATTGCCTTCCTTGAATGTGTGATCTGTATTTTTTTTCCTTAGAGAGAGAGAGAGAGAGTGGTGTAGAACAGGTTGCAGCAGATTTCCTAACACATTTGGACCGCCACAAACCCAAACGAAATACGTGAAAAGCTCTAGTAGAAATCATGAGGTCCGGAGTCGCAATTGAGCGAGGCCTATCAATTCTGAAAGGAATCGGCGAGATCTTTAAGATGCACTGCTTCTCCATGTAGTTTTCACTTTTTACCCGAATTCAAGATCGTTTGGGGTGTGCAACATGGCACATAGATCCTGTGTGCCCCTTACGAAATGATGCCATGTGTCCCTAAAATCATAATACCCATCTAAATGTGATTGACGCCAGTAACTTCCATCCAAATGGTTTCTTAAAACCGAAAAAGAAACTTGATATTAGTTAGCCAAAAAGAAAGAAAGTTGATGCCTTACCTTCCTCTTCTCTCTCTTCCCCTCTTTCTTCTCTTCCACCCTTGTTACTTTTTACTCAAAAAGAAAGTTGCAGACTACTCTTACCATCTTCTACTTTTTTTCTTTCACAAAAGCAAAAAAAAAGTTGTTGTGCTCCATAAGACTACCATGTTAGATTGAAACAACACTCCAAAACAAAGAAGAGAAACTGGTTTGGGCTGAATTGAAAATGGGGTCATTTTGAATTTTAAGATATTCTTGTGAGTGCTTACGAAATAGCTCGACGAGGAAGCAAGCATCGAGTAGCATCATTTCCAATACCATAGCTTGTTCTTCTTGACGTTTCAGCTCTCCAGAATTTTAAGATATACCAATACCATAGCTTGTTCTTCTTGATGTTTCAGCTCGCCAGAATTGAAAAAATAAGAAGTTTCTATGTTTAAGCCTTCAAAAATTCACTGTCATCAGCCCATAACTGTCTTAAAGCATAGGCTATCGAAGGGTCGGAAAAAAACTCACCGTAATGTCTATTTTTTTCACCCGACTAGTTAAAAAATATGGAAAATCTAGTGAGTCACTGGTAGTCTCTCGGACCCTTGTTGCTCTGCAACTTTTTTTTTGCTTTTGTGAAAGTAAAAAGTAGAAGATTGTAAGAATACTCTGCAACTTTCTTTTTAAGGAAAAAGTAAAAATATTTGGCTAACTAATATCAGGTTTCCTTTTTGGTTTTAAGAAACCATTTGGACGGAAGATACCGGCATCAATCACATTTAGATGGGTATTATGATTTTAGGGACACATGGCATCATTTCGTAAGGGGCACACAAGATCTGTGTGCCATGTTGCACACCCCAAACGGTCTCCCCGAATTCCATCGTTTAGGCTTCCAATTTAGTCTTTTTGCCGTTTTAGGAAAGTTTCATTTTCTTAATATATTGAGTTCTGGAAGTCCAAATTGACTTCCATCAATTCTGGTATGTTTCTTAGGATGAGTATTAGTAGATTCTGAGTCTAACTCAAATCTTTCTATTTTTGGTAAATTTCCTTTGTGGGTAATTTCAAGTCCTACAGGAATTAGGTTTACTTTTTTTTTTTTTAATAAATATGGAGTTGTAATGCGTTTTTGAGTATTAAATTGATCAATAAACTCTTTGAGAATTTATTTTTTTTTTGTTACTGGTGAATCCAGAACTTCTCGTCTACTAGAACGATATCTAGTCTCTTTCACGCATTGGTGTTGCCTGTGTCAGAGAGAAAGTTGAATGTTTCTGCAATGACAATAATTTTAAAGTTCTGCTTCAACCCAATTTATTTTCCTCCTCATTTTGTAGTCGAAATGGATTCCGGTGGTACAAAGCCTTATGCTTCGAGACAAGAAGTCTCCACGTGAAATATAAATAAATAAATAAGGGTGGAGACCCGTGGGGGGGCATTATTGTCACATAGTCCCGTTTGGTTTGTGCTTCTTTTCAAGTTTTTTGCTTTCCATCTTGTCTGATCCCACGGTTCACCATTGGTGAACCCCGTGGTGTAAGGCTCTTCTTTTTTATATATATTTTCCCTGCTTACCAATCAAAAATAAGGAACTAGATAACATTGGTGATCAAAGTAATCCTAGTCAACATGTTTTGGAGCCCGAACCATTTTTGGGATTCATCCAAATTGCTCTTTATTTAACGCTTCACTAAGCACCTACGTTTCAACTTTGTAGATTTTAGGGACTACTCGATTTTCAACTGTCAGATACCTGTTTACTCTGTCCAACACCACATTATCTATCTGATGATCGTGCTTACAACTAGAAAAGTGGTGTCTCAAGTAGACAGTTTGACACAAACAAACACATCCTCCCGCTTCCAACATACATGGTTAAACATGGATAGGAAATATCTCACCGATAAAAAAAAAATGAAAAGAAATGGATAGGATATATGTTTGACATAACAGGATCCTGAATTCAAATCATTTTCTTCTTTTGACTCCATTGTAGTTAGAACAGTATTTCCATGTTTACCCCAGAATCAGAATCAAGGTTTAGCCTTGATTTAAGCCACATTATAATCCAGGACTGAAGAACCAATGGAGATTTAGGTCCATTTTATCAGAATATTTTTCAAGAAAAATCGCTCTCAAGCTCAACTACAATCAACTTAATGAATTTCTCGAGGACTAAAAAAACTCAACTGAATTATTTCAAGTAATCAAATTCGGACAACCAGTAACACAAAACAATTTGAAATAAGGTGACAGACTAAACTTACCGTAAAATTGGAAGAACAGTGCTTCCATTTCCACATCCCACCTCCAAAACCTTGGAATATTCATCACAACAATGTAGTTCTGGGAATTCCTTCAACAGATACCGCCTCTCCTGCTCCCAAAAATCAACGCTAGACAAATCAAAAAGAGAAAATAAAACTAAAACAAAAGGACCCACAACCCCCATGTTCAATCAAACTTAAATATAAGTCTCAGCTCAATGAAATATCATACTAAATTGAAACAGAAGTACCCATTTCTGCAAAATTCACAAAACCCATGTTTATTCAAACTTACCCAAAGAAAATCATTTATTACAGAACTCACAACTCCATGAAATCTCATGTTTATACAGAAAAATTAGAAATTTTGATGAAAAAATCAAAGCTAGACAGATAATAATATGAGATAGAAACCTATAAAACAAACTAGAATCAAAGAAAATAGAATCCCATTGTAATTCACACAAGTATGAGACTGGAAATAACTTCGAATCGAGGGAATAATATGAAGAAAGAGAGGTCAAAAAGTATGGATTGAAACCTTGAAGAATCTGCCTGTAGAGTGACGATTGTGGAAGCTCTTCCATGCTTCTGAATCTTCTGAAGGAGAAGAAGAAGGAGAGGAATCGAAGGGGAGGAAATGGTGGCGAAGAGAGAAATCCTTCTCGATCTCTTCTCTGAGCTCTTCCCACTCGAAATCTTTAGAGTAATACGCCGTTTCTTCACTCATTTTATTTCAATGGCTAAGCAGAGAGAGAGAGATAGGAGTCTCTGAAATACTCCTTCTCAGAGCTATTCGGGTCGGACCTAAGGTCCAAGAATCCGGCCTGGCCCAAACTTTGGTTTGGGACAGCCCTTGAGGATAATAAAAGTTGGGCTTGGATCAGATCCAAGTGAATTGTAGAGGGTAAATTACACTTGACCTCCCTAAAGCTTTGGTGAAATTTTAGAAACCTCATCTCTTATTTCTGAAATTACACTGACCTCCCTTGAGGTTTGGTGAAATTGTAAAAATCTCTCCTCTTGTTTCTGAAATTACACGGGGTGCAATCCATATCAATAGTGAGGGACTCGCCTCACATGAGAAATTCCTTTAATTTAATCCCTCCTTCTTGACTAGCTCCTCATGCTGAAACTGATCAAGTTCTACAATCCCATATCTTTTGCTTGTAACGTACATTGAGCAACTTGACTTGAACTTACTTGATAGGGTAGGGCCCTTAACCATTAAAGTAGTTCTCGTCTTTCTTTTTGCTACTTGAAGTGTTGTAAGGTAAGTCCAGAGAAGGTATACCCTCCCATGAAGGAGCTTAATTTATAGGGCGAAATGGCACTCAAAGGTCTTCAAAACATGTTTTGTGAATGTAGGTCTATTCATTAATTCTTATTTGTGGTGCACAATTGCATGGAATGTAGTTAGTGGTTATGATCGATTCAATAGAAATAAAAGGATTAATGTGTATTTTTCGTTGGAGATTTCCTGGAATAAATCGCTGCATCTTCATCTGATTCCTTATGAGAGATATCCAATCAATCAAAATAGACTGAGGTTTGGCAAAATTGTAGAAATCTCCCCTCTACTTTAGTTGTCGATAACAAATTCTCCCTTCTGTCAGTATGTTGTTACTGACATGGATGAGTTTTGATTATGTTATGGTTTAAATATTTTAAAATGTATGAATCACCCTACTTGAAGTCGGTCAACTTGGTATACGACGTCATTTCCTCGAGTAAATAAATGGGGTAAAATCGTGAAAGAGCATCCTCCATTAACGGCATCAACTTGACGATCCTGATAGGAGAAGAAAGTGTATTTTTAGAAACAAGATGGAAGGTTTCTACCATTTTTCGAACCTCGGGAGAGAGCAGTGTAATTTCATAAACAAGAGGGAGGTTTTCGTAATTTTGCTAAACCTCAAGAGATAGTAGTGTAATTTCAAAAACAAGAGGAGAGGTTTCTGTAATTTGGTAACATGGATACGAGAGTTATCAATATTTTACCTTGTTCATTCAGGCATGCAGATAAAATATGCTAAACAAGCTTTAAATTATATCCAGACCTTAAGTTACGCGTAACCAAACACTACCTTAGCCTGTGGCCACGTGGCTTAGAAGCCCAATAGCCTAGCCTAGTCTACATCCTGCCTCTTGCACTAGTGGTGGGGTGTGAACTCTCTATTGAGGGAGGTTTGGGGATCCAATCCCCTCAGGTGATGAGTCGCCGGAGCTCCACTCCCAATGCTAACCACTAACCATTGCTCTAACACTAGGTAAATGATACCCCAACAAAAAAAAAGTATCCCATTACTCCTAATTGATCATATTTAGTCCTCAAGAGTTAATGCTAACCCAAAAATTCTCCTGACTTAATCTTGAGAAAATATGGATCTCTTTTTACAGTGAAAGTTATCCGCACCCCATAGACAAATCCTATTTGCACAATCTATTGGTTCAACCAATCTCTTGGGGACTTTGGTGTACTAGCTTTCCATGTAGAATAGAAGGCCCAATTCCGATTACAGTCTCTTGAGATTACTTCAGACTCTTGCTAAACTTAGACCCTAAGTTCTATCACTTCATATTTAGAACTTACGAGCTAGACATATCTCAAGTTACGAAATTTAAGGGGTCGTTTGGTTCGGATTATTGGAACGATTTAAGGGGCCAGCTTACGGGCTAGACATAAACTAGTGGCCTAAAAGCAAAAATTGGGACTGTCCTATGGGGCTTTCAAGTGCAATCCAAATCAGCAAAGCCCACGGGCACCCAAGTAGTTTGCAATCACTTATGATAACTCAATCATGTTGAGTTTTGACCAATGCTAGTTCTATAATTACCTGTTGAATGGTATTGTCTATTCCCCATAGAATAATTGAGGTGGAGAAAAAAGGGGTTCTCTTTCTCCATAATAACCAAGAAAATTTCCAAACATGTATTTGCATGAAATGAAATATGGCTTGTGATGGTGAACCTTTAGCATCTAGTTCATTGTCGTGCTTATCGCGAGCACGAATTCATGGTCGACGAAATAATCATAGTACCATGTCGTAAGCTCAATCGGTTCCATTCAGATTGTGATCCTCGCTATGTCGATTTATTAGAATCTAGATGAAGCAACAAGCAGTAGTAGCTTAGAAAAACAAAAACTTTTATTAAGAGAATGGTACAGGGCACAATATAATGATCTCATGATAATTATAAATAGCATGTCCTAATGTGTTGTTTGATGAGATTCAAGTATTTAAATTATATTTTCATCAATTTAATTATTATAGTTAATTAGTTAAATATTGACTTTCTTCTTAGATTTAGCAATTCCTGCATATTTACTGCCTGTAGATAGCATTGAGATTGTGCTCTATGCTTGAAGGATGTCAGCTTGCTAAAAAGTTGGTAAATTTGTTAGTGTCGAAAATACGACCTGCATTCAGAACTCAACCTTAATTACCTGCTAAATAACTAACTGGTAATCCATGTTTTACATTTTCAGATCGGAAAATGGTATTGGGAAATCCATTCACATTATGGTCCGTTCTTTTGCTAAAACTTACAAAGTTTGGCATTTTGCCAGTCTCAATACTTTTAAGTGTCGGGCTTTGCAACTCTCGTCATTTGGTAATATTTGTGTTCTTTTGAGCCTAGAAATCCTGAATGAATTGCAGGAATTTGAATTCCTGTAGTCATGAGACTTCAAATCCCAACATTTTTGTGAGACTTGAAATCCCTCCTTTTGCGACTTTTGATGTCTCGCAAGAAATGAAATCTCAATAAATGAGAAGCAAAATAACAACATTAAAAAATTGACAATTTTTAGATATTTCAAATTCTCACCTCCATTTATTGCGAAATAAAAGGCCTAAAACAAATTAGCAAGGACGATTAGGAATGTCCTCCAACCACCATGAAAATCTTGTATTAAAATGGGTTTAACAAACAAAATTAAATAAAAATTATTTTTTAAACCTTGCCATGACCATGAATCGTGAAAAAAAAAAGTATGCTTAACACAGAAATATGTGGCGAGAATACATTTTGGAAGAAGAAGAAGAAAGAACTTGGACCAACTTCTCGAAACTCGAATGCAAGCTCTCTCATAAGTCTACATAAGTGCTTGCCAATGTTCTATTTTAAATAGTGAGGTATAAACTTAGATTAACTTCCAAAAAATATAAGCAGAAACTTCAATTGCTAACCAAAAAATATCGATGAATGCTAGTATAAATATAGGTTAAAATGAAATATTGCATGATATTGTGATTTATGAAACATCTCCGATCCTAGGTTTAATTTATCCAGGATAGAGCAATGCCTGCAACAAAACAGCCCCAGAGAAACCTAATGCTATCCTGTTATGCAATATTGCATGATATTGTGATTTATGCTTGTACCAAAAAATAATCAACTCACTAGTAGCATTTCTGATAACCCCTCATAATCCACATTAAGTTCAAATACTGTCTCTCTGCGACAATCCATGAATGGTACAACAATCACTTTTGGTTTTCGTTCAATCTGTAGTCTCAATCCAAATAGATTCAATATACACGATTAACACATTAATGATTAAACCCACCAGTTTAGTGAATCTTCCACAGAAGACACATACATATATACACTGATATACATCCAGGAACATATGGAGTTGCCCCCTTCAAGAAAGTAGTGATGCAAATTACAGAATTATGCTTAATGGATTTTAATTAATAAGGTTGGGGTCACAAAATTCCATAACCCAACCCATTGATGCACTAAATGGTGCTATGCCGCAAGTTGTTGCTATATGTTTCTAACGTAATGTTGCTCCGCTATAGGCTGTACATTTAGTGATTCAAATTGATCTTTAAAAGGTGAAAACCATTAAATACGCATTTCGTGCTCCGTTGCATGTAAATGACATGGTGAACAATTGGAGAGGAAATTAAAACTCTCACTGATAGACGGGTATGAACCAACCCAATAGATCAGAAACAGGTTCCGTATTGTACTGAGCCTGGTTAGTCATCCATACAATGGCTAAGATGACATACAAATAAACTAAATCCACATTGAGGTTTGTCTGGTAGGAGTAAACACTTAGGACATAGCCTATAACAAATTTATTGGTAGGAATTCTAAGAAGAAAGGAATGAAATATTCTCAACAGATTTAGGAGGCATTTTGCAACTCTTATCTGATTTAATAAGAGCTACTGAGATCAGATCTCGATAATGAGAACTGTTTATCTTAGGTCTCATTTTACATGTTATTAAAACATACTGACAAATACTTATTTAAGGGGCATTTGAGATGGGAGGGAGTGAGGGACAAAGTGGGCATTTAGAAAAAGTATTAGAAGCATAAAAGGCAATTACAAAAAGTATTAAGGACATAAAGTTCTTTTTTTGAGATGGGAGGGACAAAGTAGGCATTCAGAAAAAGTATTAGAAGCATAAAAGGTAATTACAAAAAGTATTGAGGACAAAAAGTTTTTTTTAAGTGAATCAACTGCGCATGTGCACAAATAAATCTCTACCCATTTTAGCACGATGGGCTCTTAAAGAAAAGGTATTCTTGAAGTTCTTAAAATTTTAGTGGTAAAACCTCTTGTGCTAAAATAGTTAAACCTTGGATTTAACATTTGCCAATTAGTCTTATAAATAAGTAAATAAGCACTAATTCTTAGAGATACAAAACACTATTATTTTTCTCTTTATTGCCCCATTCTTTTTAAGTATCTAGCTAGCATTTTAAGTAATTTATAAACTGTTCAAGAGAGTGTAAATGCCGATGATAGAATACAATTTAGCTCTTAGGATAATACATATTTGAAGAGAACAAAAATAATACCATTATTTTCATTGTAGCATCCCCTTCTTACGGGGGTGATAAAATTCAAATTAGATGACTAATGAGACCACATTCTCATACTGATATCTACTTTTGGATCTTAAGAGAATTTCAATTTCATTCAAAAATGTAATGCTAGATAAGTTTATCTTAAAACAACTAATGGAGCTTACCTTGTTGAACCAAATACTCATCATTTATAATCACAATCAGAGCTTATATAAGCATAATTACATCAGAATTTGAGGGAAAAAAATACAAAAAGTACTTTTTCATATAGATCCCAAACTAGGTTAAAGGTTAGATATTAGATGGAAGCAACTGTATAACTCCCTCAAGAAGCTGTAACAAGGAAATCGTAATTCGTCCTTCGATTGATCTCGCTTTCTTCTATAAAATCCCAATCGAAGAACACTTCTTTCTTCTTCACCTTTTCTTCCAAGTAAAACTGTCATAGAGACAGACTTAACATACCTATGGACAGGAAAGAAACACCATTTACATGCCTTTACCTCTTCTTTTATATGAGAAATATGGAACTTGACAAAAGAATACAAACCTTTACAACATAATCAATAGCCATATATATATGTAAGTAGATATATCATATATGCGAAATATATGCACTACCGACCGTTACCAAGTCGAAGCTCCAAATCCACTTCATCTTCTTTTCCATCTTCTATCTTCTCTTCTTCACTATCTTCCATTCGCGTGGGACCAATTCGCAAGCTCAAATTTGTGCGCCAATCCTCTACAACTAGACTCGAGTGTCGTGGATTACGAATGTTGGAATTGTTGGTGTGGTATGCATGTGGGTGCCTAGTACTGCTAGAACTGGATGCTGGAAAATACATGTGATAGTTTGTCTGTGCCTCCAGAGATGCAGAATAATGTGGTGGATAGCTGGAAATTGATGGGGATGGGGAATTCACATACTCTAGATCTTCACCAGGTTTGTTCGAGACCGAAGGAACTATAGGCTGGATGATCCTGGCTCTATCTTTCCTATGGATGTTCATGTGACCACCCAAGGCCTGCGCCGTGGTGAAACCTCGCTTGCAAAATACACACTCGTAGGATCGGCCGTTGACTTGTTGATGATCACTTTCTTCACTCGAGGACTTCGAGTCATCGTCGCGTTCGCCGGAATCCATCTCAAAGGGTGGTCTATCTTGATTTTAGATTTTGTGTTGAAAGCTTCCTAGCATGGAATTAAAAGGCGGAATGAAACTTTCAAACTTGGGGAATATGGTGATACAAAATGAGGATAAGAGAGGGTGGAGAGAGAAAGTAGGGTTTTATAGAGAGAAGAAGGTGTGAGATAAGAGACAAGTAAATGACATAGGCATTTCCATTATGTCTACGGTGAAGGTGTGTTGAGGGAGACATGGTTTTGAGTCTTTTGACGTTTGCATATAGAGCTATTCTTTCAGCCGGCTTTGTAGTGGATCCATCCTTACTGTACTCTTCTTTTATATATTCTTTTTGCTTTGATTTTTCTAGCCATTTCAGCTCTTGTAGCTTTCATCCAGGTTTTCTTGATGACTTGGTTCTCTCTCTCTCTCTCTCTCTGATATATATATATATATAGAAAGGTCTTAGAGAACTAGTAACCTTTTCACATTAGCATAGTTTAACATAGTTATTGTCAGAGAGCCAACTGCTAAAAGCAAATGCAACACAAAAATAGTTAGTTTTGAATCATGATTTACTCAAATTTAGAAGCAAATATGATTACCATACTCTCAAGGAAAGATGTAGGAAGCTTCCTACATGAGATGAAATGAGAAAAATACCTTGCATATTTGTAGGTTATTAATTAGAGATGTCCATGAAAATGTAGTAGAAGTGCTTTTTACAGCATGATTAATGATGAATACACCATATATCCTCATAACATCATCCTATTATTATCATTAGTAACTGTTACTAATATATTTTTTTGCTAGAATCTATGATTTTAGAGTATAGCAACCCTAAACATTACTCATCAAAAATGACTAAAGCTTCAATTTTAATGCGATAATGTTAATTTTTCATTTCTAATGTAAGCTACAAAATCTCGTCCGGTAATTATAATTAAGCACTCGAGTAATATTAGTTTGATTTAAAAGAGTACTCTAGGGAGAGCTAGGCTAGCTGGTAATTAGGCCATTTTTTATTTTAAAAACCTTACATTCTGCATCGAAATATATGTACATGGAGAGCTACTAGCTAACAATGGGTTCATAGGCATGGACGATGAGCATGATAGAAATGTAAACTATCTTTGAAGATCTTTCATAGGCTTCTTAGGCAACATTGGAGAGTTACAAATTAAAGTGGTCTTATAAATTAATTACTTAACCCATTTTTTCTGTTCAAACTTCCTTATTAAAAGTCATGTGACCCATGTATTTGCTTTCATCTGTTTACATAGTGATGAGCCATAATCTCTTTGGGCTTTTAAAGCCCAGGCCCCAGTAGGGTTGGTCAAACTCCCACAGTCCCTAGCCTTCATCTCATGCATTATATGTTAGATGGCTCCAACTAATCAATTGGCTCTATTCATAGAATTCAAACACTAGGGACCAATTTGAGTATTTCAGCAGGCCTCTAAAATTTGATTATCATAAGGTGGTGGTAATGGGTATAACTTTTTCAAGTAGAAACACTCTTTATTATATGTATAAAATAGATTCTATATCAATAAATAAAAGGGAAAAGAGAATAAAAGAAAATGAGAGATGTGAGACAACACAATGGTGCAGAGTAGTTCAAAAGTTAATTCATTAGTTATTTAAATGGAATTCAGTAACGTATCATTTGTCTTGTGTTGTACTGTTTGTTTTGCATGATTTTCGATCGGATGGAAGAGAAGGAAAAATTAAAATGCGTCTAAGAAGTATCGATTAGACTTTGCTTTGACGAAGTCTATGAGAAAATAGTAGGAGGAGATGACACTTTTTAAGATCCGGAAGGAAAAAAAATACAGTCGTGACAATGGGAAGAGCCTCAACGACAACAACGTGAGTGCTGCTATTACCAACTCATTCATCTCTAATTTGATTGCTCCCTACAAATATCATACTTAATTGATGTTTAACATCTTTCTTATTTCATGTGTGTACATGTGCGCGGGGTGCGCGGGGTGCGTGTGTATGTGTGTGTAGGTGTGGGTATGTGTGTGTGTGAGAGAGAGATTATTAATCCTCATCTAATCCGCATAATAGATTTTAAAAAAATTTATAAACAATCACCTACTGCTAACCTGACATCAACCCTCCTCCTTTGTCCTCGTTTGTATCTAGGCAACCCATTTTCTAACATCAAGCTTATAGCTTGTAAACATTTATAATGCTAATATATTTCCTGGTTTTCTCCTTTCTTATGGTTCTCCCTGATCAACTTCACTATTTGTCAAGAAGATGTTAAGATTCCAATTTCACACATAATGTCCTTATAGCCTTCTTTAATACTTTTCTTATTTGTTTATTTAGCCTTTTCATTAGACAACTAAATATGTGGCATAGTGTTTAGATTATGTGTAGCAATTTGTAATTGATTTACCTTAATTTAACTTACCAATTTTCATGTTAATGAACTTATTACCCTTCTTTTAGAATACTTCTAAGGGTTTGGTTTTGCGAAACAGTAAAAAAAATATCTCTTTCCAATAAGTGCTCTCAACCTTAACCAAAAAATAATAATAAGTGCTCTCAATAGAAACTCGTGACAACGTAAACAAGTATTTATAATATCCACATTTTCAAATCTCTAATTTAAATTTTGTCCAATATAATTAGATTTATCTCAACGAGTATTTTCTGTCATAATAAACAATAAATTAATGTAAGAAGTTAAAAGCAATCATCAAATATTTACTAAGCAAAGAAAATTTTTGCTATTTATAGATTTCTTATGAGTATAGGTCTATAACTATAAATATGATGGATATCAGTTTTATCATGAAAACTCTAAAAGCATAGGTACCAAAGTAGTAGGTTCAAACAAAAACAAAACTATAATGAACGAGGATGATTGTCTTATCAATTTCTATATATCAGACAAATCATCTTTTAAGTCTCGAATATAGTTTTCACTTTGTAGGGATAGATATGTAGATGTATATTGAATATAATATAATAGAATATAGGATACATGTATATACATATGTTATTGTGTATCATAGGACGGCCGGTCCGGGATCTACAAGATGTTATCCAGGCCCAGCTCTCTTGTCAGCGGGCTTACATTTTCTGGGCCCTACCTGGTCCTCTGACCTTAGGTGTGAATAAAGCCCACCTCTCTCTCTCTCTCTCTCTCTCTCTCTCTCTCACACACACACATACTTTTTTTTCCTAGAATGTGGGTATCCGGACCTCTTAGAGCACCTGACTAGGTCTGAGTCCACAACTAGGAAAGTCGGGATAAATCCCGAAGGGTGACCAACAAGGGGAAGGGACTCGAACTCGAACTTGTGACCTCCGCTTCTTGAGGCGTGGTCTTGGTCACTAGCCCAACCCCTCCTAATTGGTTAACCATTCACTTGCTCTCCAAGTGCATGTTGAAAGCAATGCACAAAAGATGGGATGAAAGAATCAATGATGGTGATGGTGATGTGCTCCAAATGGCTTCCTTTATGCCATGCCTCTTCCTTTCATAAAAATATAAGTGGCAGGCTCTCATCTACCTCAATTGTCTCTCCCCCATTCTCTCATCTTTTGCCTTCTCGTGTGGGGATCTTATTTAATCCTTTCATTATTTACCCTCTTTCATTTAAAAGGCCAAACAGCTTACAAGTTACAAGTACTTCCTCCTCTCATTTCTGCTTATTTTACGAAATGACTTTACGAGCCCTTCACTGTCCTATTCCAGGTGTCCATGGTACTCTTTAGCACGAATGAGAGAGAGAGAGAGAGGCTTTATATTATGGAGTTATCTTTCAGTCATGGTCTGGGCTTACGTCGGATTTCCTTATATGTTTGGTGGAGAGTCTTGTGACACCATCTCTGGGCATTTTGGATTGCATTCAAGGAAAGATACTGATTCGATTGGCTTATAGTCTTATGCATCCAAGCCTTTTTCAAATTACCCTAATTTACTAACCATCTTTTTTTTTTCATTTTGTAAGTCTTCCCATGTTCATTAGGGCTAAGATACTAGGAGTGCAGTTGGGGTTTGGCGCTTGATTTTGTTTTGATGATTATAGCATTTAGATGTCTACTTCATCCCCCCTTACATATTCTTAACTCTTAAGTCACCATTAACTTGAAGAGGAATGCTAAGCCTACTCTCACTTTAGGGGAAAGTACCTTGAAGCTTCATGTGTCACTGGTTGAATGGTATAAGGAAGAGTTATATGACAAGGGATCGTTCTACTTGTCAAAGACACTCCAAAGATTAAGTCAGATAGGGATTTAGGAAGGTTTCAGGAAGATTTATTGCACAAAGTAATGGCTCAAAATCATGGCTGAGTAATAGCTGAAATTTATTGTTTAGGGTTTCTTTTTAAAGGTTCAGGAGAGAAAAGACCAATCAGTGTCCCTTGTCTATGTCAAATTTCATCCCTCTACCGTCACACCTGAGATATTTTACAAATTGATCATTACAGTCATAAATGCATGTGTGGGACATTTAATGTTGATTCAACTTATCTAACTTAATATTTGGCCTTCAAGGATCTAGGAGGCCTCATTAAAACTAAGTCGGTTGGTCTAAACGGCTGCGAAATTTGCCTTATTCTTCGCTTGTCGTTTGCAAGTAAGATCACATATATTTGTGCCCTTTGAATTCTCTATTTTGTTGAATTGGAATCTAGACCCAAAGTCTGGATTGAGAACGAGCTGAGACCTGAAGTCTGGACGAAACAAGCTTGGACCCAAAGTCTGAACGAGATCGAGAACGAGCTGAGACCCGAAGTTTGGACGAGAATGAGCTAAAACTTGAAGTCTGGAAGAGAAGGAGCTTAGACTTGAAGTTTGGACGAGAACGAGTCGAGACCCTAAAGTCTAGATCAAAAGTCTAGACGAGAACGAGCTGAGACCTAAATGAGAGTTGACACGATGACACTTGTCAAGATGATTTTTTACCCTTACACCACAATCCTGCTCTCCCCTTTTTAGATAATAAAACAAATAATTTTATGCAGCCGGTTGTAGGGCCACACAATTTCTTAGTACTTAAAACGGGTGAGAGTAGGGATTGTGAGAGTATGCTATGCATTACCCCCCACCCCACACACACACACACTACCCTTCGTTACTCTCTTATGGGGTTTGGCGTTTTTGAGTTTTTCTCATAAGTCATTACTCTCTTATGGGGTTTGGTGTTTTTGAGTTTTTCTCATCTTATGTTATTGATTTACGTGGGAGTACACCTTCAACAACTTTCAAAATGATAATAAAGAAAAAATCTTGAAGATCCTTTATCGATCCCAAAAGTACATCCCCCACCCTCTTAACAAATCGTTCATAGATCCGTCCAAAGAATGCAATTGATCAGCTGCTTACCTGACCCCAGGGATTTATTTGAGTCCAACCACCATGACCAAGTTGTCCCAGACCAAATATATAACCTGGATTTGATCCAATTATAAACGGGTTGAGAAATGTAACCCAATTATAATGTCAACCCGAACCCAACCCACATCTCTAGCCCGTCCGGTTTAGTTGACCCTTTTTTTTTTTTTTTATGATGTGAATGGGAGCAAGTGAATTTTTAGGTAAAATGGGGTTAGGCAGGATCCCGACCACATATATTAATATTGACAAAAGATTACAAGTGTTTATAGCGATAAGCCAAAGTGTCTTCATCTAGAAATTTAGTCTAATGGCAACTCTAATCTTTTTTGTCTTGCCTTGACATATATCTGTGTCTACAACATGGTATATATCAGTAGGGCTGCTGGCTCATCAGCTCGGCTTGTTCAAGCCAAGCTCAAGTTGGTATTTCATGCTCATATTAACCACCAAGCCAAGTTTTTATTTGAACTTGAATATTTAAACAAGCCAAGCTTGAGCTAAACCTGTTTGATTCGGCTCGACTCAAAACTTGGCTCGTTCAAGGCTCGGTTTGACTTGAGCTCGGTAATGTTTATTTATATGATAATGTTTATATTAATATACAATAATACTTTTTATAGGAAATAACTGTAACAAAAAAAAAATGAGAAGTTGAAAGAAAAACCCTAACCCTAACTCTACTGGATTGAGGACTAACCTCAAATTTAAAATCATATAAAATTGATCAAAATAACACTGAAATTCAAATCAAGCTTGAACAATCTCGAGCTTGTCTTGAACAAAGCTTGATCAAGCTCGAACTCAGCTCAACTCGAATACATGCAAGTCTATATATACCGGAGATTGTTAACTGGACTGTTAGAAATCGTACTTCGGTCGTTCATTCAAGAATTTTCAACACATGAACTGTTAGAAATCTAAGTAGGGCATGTAATTTGGACTGGATAAGTGGGTTATGTTGCACTTTATGAGAATATTAGAAATGTGGGTTATGTTGCACTTAATTAGAAGATTAGAAATGTTTTTAGGGGTAAACGTAGGGTGTCCCAAAGGCTTCAAGCCAAGGAGTACTAGTCACTTCATGTATCCGCACCTACCCACTTAGAATTTTCCCTACGAATATCAGGGTAAGTCAAGGAGTGGAAGTTGAACACAACCACTGGGAGCAAACCCGGGAGGCTAACTAACTACACCAACCCCTGGTGGGTTGAGAAGATTAGAATTGATTGTTTATACAAGGATATATCTGTACTTTTGGCCAACAATGTTTCTTGGTTAGGTAAGTAAGTATGACCTGCTTCCCTTATTCTCAAGAGCTTATAATAGAAGATGACATACTGTCCTGCCCTCCTAGGGTTTGATACTCAATCACATTTCAGTGTCTGACTTAGCTCAGGGACTTGAAAATGTTGTAAATGAGAGGTGGGTTTCTTCAAAACTCTTACATTTATATTCAGCTTTGAATGTAAGGAGAGGATAGGAATATATGTGTTATTGTGTGATGTGTTTGGGAAAAGAGAAGGGGTCTCAGTCCTCTGTTGTGCTTTGCACTGACCAAACTATATGTTGCCTTTCAAGGAAATGCCATCATATCCCTGACGCCCGGATGTTGTCGGGAACATGCAAATTATCAGATTTTGGGGAAACGCATCAAAGACGACCAAAAAACCACTCAAATCATTGACGAGGTAAGGGTAGTAGAAGTAGACTCCACACTACACAGACATGAATGAAAGAGATTGCTTAAAATTCCCCTCCCATCACTTTTCAAAAACAAAAATTTTTTTTTTCCATGTAAAAAATGTAGGTCCCACACTCCCACTCCAAATATTTGACTTTTAACCCTAAATGGGGCTATGGTTTCAAGCAAGGGAATGCAAACCCCACTTTCGTCCTATTGCACTCTCCCTTATCTGTGTAAAAAGATATGAATTTTCTGTTACGGGGTTCTAAAACAAAATCTTTGTCCTTTTACAGAAAAAAATGGGAGAATGTAATAGGAGGAGAGTGAAGATTTTGATGATAGCACTCTCAATATTTTTGTCTTTTTACAAGAAAAAAAATGGGAGAACGTAATAGGAGGAGAGTGGAAATTTTGAAGATATAGCACTCTCAATAGTTATATAACTGTTATAACATCTTTATTTCAATTTTTAGAAGACTGACCAGTGAAAATAATCACCTCAAATGTTATTTTAGTGAGTTTAAGACAACAGAAATGCTAGCCCTGGTCGCAGTCTAGTCTTCCAAAAACGCAAGGTGGTGGCAACACATGTCAAACCATCTCCCTAGTATAGGGTAGCAACACCACGTGTTGCACCCACCCTGCGCCTTTGGAAAAAACTTGACTAACAAAATGGTAGTGAGATTAGGAAAATTTAGTTAGATGGCTTTTCTCGTTGTAAGTTAAATTAGCGAAGATAAACAAATAAGGTTATATTAATGGCTTTAGACCAATAGCTTTTAGCCTTATATTTAACTTCAGAGCAACATGTTAGAATTTAAGTGAAACGTCTGATAACCACCAGTCGGTTAAATTAATTAATGGCGTTGGGGGTTCTAAGTCCACTGATCCTGTTGGAACCGACAAGATCATTCACATTAGATAGTTCTTGAGCTGCCTGATAGTTTCTTGTTCCTTTTTCATCCAAGTGCCGATCATTTAGGAGATGTTTACAAACCGTTTGTTCGTGCAAGGATCTTGTGCTAGTTGTAATGCAGGTTACTATCTTGTTGCACAGAAATAATTCTCTAAATGGTTGGTGCAAAGCAAGGATTAGCCAACATTGATGGCATAATTTTCACATTTAAGAACATAGAAAGTGTTTTAAGTTTTATCTCTAATCTTTATGTAAATATTTGAAGAGATCTATAAAGTTTGAAGATCCAAAAAAGGGGTTTTGATCCCCATTTCAGACAAAAAAAAAAAGAGGGGGGGGGAGCAACTCCCATTAACTCGGGTTAGTTTTTTAATCCTTTAGTTAAGTTTTTTTATACTATGTTTCTAAAAACCAAGGGTAGATGGGTGAACCCTAAGGGTGGATAAATCTTAACCACAGTTAAATGGGGTTAGAAGGGGGACACATGGCAAGAAAATGGGAGCCGAGAGGCCCCTCCTCATGTCACCGACCGAGGAGGTGATTATTTTCCTTTTTTTTTACCCCAATTCATTTATTTAAAATTGAATATTAAATAGCGTAGGCAGGTATGAACACTTGCTACACCTCAAAATTACAACAGACCATAGGTCCATAGCGTCTCCCAAGATTTCATCATCCATGCACCATCATGCAGTCTCCAGAGTAACATCTTATGCTTTGAATACCACAGATTTACTTTGTTTTCTTTTTTCTGTTTTATTTCTTTTTAATTAACTCCTTCTTCCAAGACTACAAACAGTAATAAGTTTGGTTGCATTTCTTTGAGAAAAAATCACTAGAGTCCATCCACTGAAACCATCCTCCTCATTTTCTCGAGAACTAAGATATTATCTTAGCAAACTTAAATGTTGTTATGTTACAGCTAAACCTAATAAGAACCACACCACCAAAAATAAAATATAAAGAACAATAAAAATAAGACATTTAATGGCTCAAGTCAGAAAAATCAACCAAAAGAGAGGAAAAAACCAGTTAAAAACAACCCATTCTATGGCAAATGAGATGAAAACATAAGTTAAGACAACACATCTCAAAGCAAAAGATACAAAAAGACCAGTTACTAACAACACAGTTCTTGGATATAAAGAGAAAAAACATCAGTTAAGAAAAAACAAAGTCAAAAGAGAGAAAATAATCAGTTCATGGAGTGAGAAATCATCAATACATCCAACATTAAATCAGATCTCCTAGAAAGCACCACTGCATATTTAACTATCTCCTTAAGTACATCCCCTAATAGTAAATATGGATGCAGCTTAGATGAATTACAGAATGGTGCAAGAACCTAAACAACTACTGCCAACAATATTAGAAATATGAGTCCACAAAGCTGTGAAGAGTGCACCTAAGAGTACCCAAGTCGAAGCTCCAAATCCAGATCTTCCTTTGATTCTCTAAGCAGACCGATATCTAAACCTAATCTAACAATCTCTCCCTTCTTTAAAACTTGATCACCTTCATCTTCTTGTGTAGATCCCTTTAATTCTCCAACCACAAACAAATCTTTCATGCTCTTCATCCTTGTTAAATCTGCACCTTTCAGGCTCAAAGGGTCATGCCAGGTACCCGGCATTTTCGACATCTTCGCTTCATCCGTAGAAGCCGAAGATGGCAAAGATAAACAAGTATGAGAGTTAGAAAGCAAGGAAGGAAATGAGTAAGTGAATGGTGGAATCATAGCTGAAAGAGAGGATGATGATGGTGATGAGACATTTAGATTAGGGTTAGGGTTAGGGTCAAGGTTTAGGTTAAGACATTGACCATCCCATGGAGGTGACTGTCTCAACCTGGCTCTATCTCTCCTATGAACATTCATATGACCACCAAGAGCTTGAGCAGACCTAAATTCTCTTTTGCAAAAGCTACATCTATAAGATCTTGGAGGCCATGAATATCCACCTGGATAATCTCCTCCAAAACTATGTCTGTTACAATCCCATGAGTCTGTAGCCTTGTCCTTGTCTCTTAAGATTCTTCCACCAACACCACTATCTTTCTTGTTGCTCAAACTGTATCTCTCCATTGATGCTTTTGATTCAGTACTCCAACCTAACAAGATCAAACAACAAGAACAACAAAAAGTCTAGTTCAAATCAAATGAAGTAAAGAAAAGGAAAAAAAAGACCCATCTCTCAAAAGTTGAAAAAAGTGAAGGAACTATAAAGGGTGCTCACTGACCTGAGAAATATTATGGTGATGATATAGAGTTGGGTTGGGCATGAGGAAGTAGTACTAAGGGACTGAGTGTTGGTTGGATTTTGCTAGCCCCACTCTCCTCCGTTGCACTCTCCTTTTTCATGCAAAAATACAAAGGGTTTTGTGGTGGGCCCATAAGGACCTGACACAAAATTGCTTTGCAGCAAAGCCCATCAAATTCTAAGCAAGAAACTGAAAATCCCATTGGGGGTACCCACTGCTATATCTGGTCATTATTTAGCGAATGTAGAACCTTAGCCTGACAGAGTTATACTCTTTTGCCAAATCTATCATATATCTAGCGGATGTTCCTTACCCCTCTTTAAATTTTATATGTCATTTATCTAGCATTCCCCTTTTCAAATGAAAATGCATTTTGAAATTTTAGGTTTTTTTTTTTTTACTCTCCATATTTTACAACTAATAAGGTAGAGAAAAAGAAATTTGAAGATTTATGTGATTACAGTGTGTAAATTGCCAGGGACATCCATCATCATAACCATCTGATCGGTGGACCATCAAGTCAAGGGAAGTCAAACATTTAAAGAAAAGTTCAAGGCTTAAGAACAAAGTCAAACGTACCATATATTGAGTTCAACTGTTCAAGGATCATTTGATTGTGTGGTTAGGTTTGAAGATCTTCCTCATGATTAAGAATCAGTTGACCTAATGTTATATCTATTAGGGAGATACACATGATCTCATAGATAATCTTGGATTAGTATCTTTAGTATATATTAAATATAATCCTGATATACTAAAGTTACTAATCCAAGATTATCTATGAGATCATGTGTATCTCATAGATATCACATCATTATTTCTCTAACATAATATTTTCCTAATATCCTAATATACTAAAAATACTAATCCAAGATTATCTATGAGATCATGTGTATCTCATAGATATTAGAGCATTATTTCTCTAAATATTTCACTAATAATACATCTTTTGGAACACACATTTTGGTCGTCCAACCTGCAAAGATACTCTATCAAGTTAAAATCTTCATAGAATCAATAGACATGAGGTTGTATGCGATCCCCCCACCCTTTTAAAGCTTGGTCCAAAAGTCTCTTCAATAGTCAACGTCTCTTGTCTTTACTCACCGTGTCATTAGGGTTGGTCAACTGTCATTCCAACTCTTGTATGGAACTAGATGGGGGCCGAGGCTAGCAAGCAAATCCAAGCTCGTGGTCTGTTGGGATTTAAACCACGCGTTTAATCCCTAAACCCTTCGGATCTTGAGAGACTATGAATCACAGAAATCACACAACAAATAGAAAAATTGCAGAGAAAAAAAATAGAGACAAAACACACGGATATATGAGGTTCGGCAACGTGCCTACGTCCTCGGGAGCCACACCAATTCACTATATTGAAGATACAGAATACACAGAGTTTTTCTCTCTTCGAAAAATTACGGCCACTTCTCACACTCGTTAAACCTAAAAAAATAAGTATACAGCTACATGTTTAGGGTTAAACTGTAAAGCCAAAAATACCCCTGCAGAAACGTAAAATATCGATTTTCGTCGTAATCTAGGCCGCAGGGGGCGCTGCCCCCTTGCCACCCCCCCGGGCAATCTGCTGAAGGTTGTCTACATTCCCAACATGGTCCAAGCTCATGGGTAAGTCCGGTGATAGGTCATCTGATCAAGCTAGTGATGAGGTCAGATGGTTGACTGATCGAGCTAGAGGTTAGCTCCGGATGAGGTTTGGCTTGTTTAAGTGCTAGTAGTTCATATTGGACAGTTTCTTACTGTCATAAATGCCTCGGGACTAAAACATTATTTTACCCTTATAAAAAGTATCAAAAAAAATTTGAAACTGAATGAGTGTAATTAATGATCTTAAGATTAGTTACTATAATGAACTTGACAACTTTATGAATAGTTTCCAGGGACGTCCCATAAGTTTGATACCTAAAAGCAAGCAATTGATCAACCTCTTAGGAAGATGGCCAATTCTCTTATGTTTCTGTGATCAATCTCCATGGTTGTGAATAAAGCATATTGATCATATTTGTATTTCCTCTCGTTTTCACTTTTCATGCTCTCTCTCTCTCTCGGTTTTTCTTTTTTGGTGGAGTGTGAAGAGTTGTAAGGGAAGTTTAAATGGAGTAACATTCTGGTGGGACTAAAGACTGAGGGGTAGGTGCAGTTGCTGTATTGCCAATACAGCCAATTTCATAAAGAAAGCCTAAATTAGAATAGCAGGATTTACAGAAAGGGGGAGAAAAGCAAGAAAATCTAAGGAACCATTGGAAAGACAAAAGATCCTGCTAAATTTAGCAGAGATTTAGGAGAGACTGATGCCCAATAAGATGAATCCAATTCATGCTAAATTTAGCTAGACTTTTATAAGGTTGTATTGCCGAAACTGCAGTGATTACCTGCAGAATAACACGTACGTTGCCTTCTCTTCCACATCAATTATGAGAAGATGGGTTTCCTTTGTACCCCATCTGGCTAAAAGCTCCCATTAATGTTAATTAAACAAAAAAGACTCAGAAAAAAATAAAGTAAATTTTGATTTTGTTAGTTGCTAGTGATCCAGTTTGCTATGACAGATGGTTGGGAGACTCAACCCTTCGCCATTTGGTTGCTGTCTTGTCGACTAGAACATTGGTTCTCTCTCTCTCTCTCTCGGATTGAATAGAAGCTATAAAAATACATAGAAATATGAATGACTTTCATTGATTATCTTTCTTTATTTTGTGACAGATGTATTATTCTTTGTCTACTCAGTGACGATATGGCTTGTGATTCGCTTAAATGGATCTTCACTGACCCATCTCAGATTTAACATCACAAGTTAGATTTAGGGGTACAAGCTTCATGGCTTGCCATTGGATCTCAAGATATAGATACAAGGTACTACTCTCTCACTCTCTCAAGTGTTTAAAGTATGAAAGCTTGGGCATTTAGATTACACCATGGCAACTAGCTTTTTGAGGGTATTCCCACTAACAGATCCTGTGGAGACTAGGGCTGCACAAAACCTGATTGGTCAATTGTTCGGCCCGCCCGAGCTCGGCTCAGTTTGCCCGATTTTTAGGCTCGATCGGGCCAAGCCAAGCCTAAAAAGAAGCTTGAAAAGTCATTGAAGCTGAGCTCGAGCCAACCCCAGTTTGATTCGGCCCAGCTCAAAGCCTGGCTCGATTGAGGCTCAGCTCGGCCTGAGCTTGGCTCAACTCGAATATTATTTAAAAAAAATATATATATTATGTATATATATATCATTATTATATATATATAAATAATATAAATTATTTTTTTTATTTTTTGTTTTAAAAAAAAAGATTCAAGCCGAGCTCGAGCTGAGCCAAGCCCGAGCTTGAATCAATTCGGGCTGAGCCAGGCTTTTGAATTCGGGTCGATTTTTCGAGCTTGATTTCAGGCCGAGCCAGGCTTCGAGCCTAGAATAAATCCTTTCGAGCCGAGCCGAGCCGGGCTTGGCCAAGCTTGGAAAAGCCCGGCTCGAATACACCCCTAGTGGAGACCACATAACCACATTTACATCTTTTTATCTTGATCATCTTAAGGGTGCATTAATGATTATCGCAATTGGAACTAAAAGGGTGCATTAATGGTTGACACAATTTGAACTAATATTAAAGGGCAGACATTTTAGGACTTTGCTGCTAGGGTCTAGACCACCGAGATTGTGTTCTGAGATTGTGTTCTAAGAGCACGGGATTTCAGGTGGGACCCATTTCACATGGTGGGTCCCACCTGAAATCCCATGCTCTTAGAGCCCTGTCTTGGTGGTCTCGGCCCTAGGATGATCTCAAAAGCATTACTCAGACATTTTAATGTCATTTATGTCAACTTTTTAGAGAATTTTACCACTTAAAATTAGATATTTCTTATTCTCCCCGTATTTCTAGCTCATCTCTTCTCTACTATTATAATGAGATAAGCAAGGTTAAAAAATTGGTTAATTTTTTTCTAATATTCCTAATGAGTTCCAATTTTATGTTATAAAATTTTTAATGAGAAAAGTTAGTTGGGGTATTGAAGTAATATCAACTACAACTAACAATAATCCCTCTATATCTCCACAATTCCCTCAAATCTTTATCTTTATCTTCACCCATGCTCCCTCCTTGATCTCTCTCAACGAAGAGGCACACCCTCTCTACTACATGGTAACTACTTTTCAAGAGAAAAAGTAGGGATTTTTTAGTTCTCAAAATGTCCCTTTTTATACTGACATGTCTCTCACAATGTTTTTTTTAATCTAAAAAATCCCTCAAGTTTCTTTATCCAAAATATTTAAATTTTTTTTTCAAAATGGCCTCACTATGATCAATCTTTCCAGTCTCTCCCCCAGTCCCCTCTCTCTCACATGCATCGCACGTGCCACCCACTAGTATATATAACCAACAAGCTATTAAAAAATATATCTCAGGCAAGGGTTTGTATAATAGATCTTATCTCTTGCCTATTTTTGAACTAATCTAGCAAAAATAGATGTGACAAAAAGATATGTAATAATAAAGAAAAAAAATTTTATTTAGTAACAGCATCTTATTCCATCTTATTGCAAGGAGAGTTGATGTCATTTTTTAAAAAACAGATTTCCGTTGGTTGAATTTCCATAAGCTGAAATAATATAAATCATAAAGGGGTAAAATAGTTTTAAAAAAACGACAAAAATCTTCATTCCATTGTCTATCCGTAATAGACGCACACTTTTTTTCCAAAAATTACAACAGCAAAATTTGTTTTTAAAGACATGAGTTGTCTATTTTTCTTTTTTTCCTTTTTTCCTATAACAGGTAGACACTATCAAACAGTCTAAATCGTGAAAACATATATGAGAACTATTTGTTATTATCAGGAGAATGCTACACTCTCCAGCGAGTTGACTCGCCTTTGTAAAAATATTCCATGTGAAAATGACAGCTGGGCCCACCTGAAATACTTCCACAAGAGGAGCGAGTCTGCATGCCAGAGAGTCTTAGCATTCCCCTTATTGTTATTATCAGAACTCAGAGAGCCAAATTCTGGGTAGACTACCGGCAGAGGTGGTCTGATTCAGTCATCCTTACTGCCCTGGTAACTCAACTCATCAACAAAATGCTAGAGGTACTTTATGTGATGCATCCATTTGGAGAGCCTTGCAGAATCCACCCCTCAAAATCAGTCTGGTTCATGATTTCGAACTGCCCGACTAACCGGTATTTTACATCATGGGCTTCATGACAAGTATCAAAGACACCATGGATGAAAAGCATTGCCTCCGGGCCCCCATGGACGAAGAAAAATGCACATAAATAGATTTCATGAATTCTGCTGAAGGAAGATCAATGAAAAGTTGCATTCTTTTCAGCATTTTCACTTCTTGTTACTGTAACCACTTTTCAGAACACAGAATTGGAGTAGAGCTATTGCTGAACATATCAAAATTCCTCTCAAATACCTATGATTCAGGCACCATTTCACGCCTTCATTTTTCATCCTGGCAGTTACAGGCTCACGAATTGGCCATTAATAATTATTTTCCAGATGACTGCACATCCCCAATTGAACCGTGACCAGCATCTCATCACACATGCATGAGTACGGCATTATCTTTCTAATATAGAGATTGGAAGCGGCCGATAACTCATTAGGAATACCATCAAGTTCAAGAAAATTGGGTGGCCAGTACATAATCAATCTGCTTAGCCGTTTGGATGGAATGCACAAGCTACATTATATTGGATTCTCCAATGTGAGGATTTTGGAGGCGTCGCCACCTATGTATGTAACAAGGGAAGCAGCAATAGCCCTCAAAGAGTACGAGAGTCTGTATCCTGTACATAGGTCACGCTATGCTCCGACAGGGTGCCGAGTTGTACATCCATTGCTCTCGCAAGAGCCTGTCATAAAGCAAATTCTTCTCCAATATTATTATAACTTAACCAGCACATTCAAAACCCAGTTTCAGAATTTTATTGTAGAATTATTCATCATCTCCATCTTCTGGAGATTGGCATGCTCCATGGCCTGTTCTTCCTGCAAGCAAAACCCAAGTGAGGTTAGCAGTTAGTGCTAAACGAGATAAATGCAATCAAATATTTTTTAACATAAGCTCTCTCCCCAACCGGAGGAAGTGCACCTGTCAATTCAATTTTGGCACTGCTTCTAGCATCCAGACCACCCCTCCAATCAGTTGATCGTGAAGGCATTACATGCATTCCCCAAGGTTGTGGCATGAAATGGTTTCCACCAATATTTTGAGGATCTTCGTTTCCCCTTACTGACATTCTAGTGGAAGAGTCTGGTGCTGATTGGAAGCCTATACTTGAAACTGATACCCCAACTACTGGTGATGGCAAATTGTTGGCAGAAGCATCAGCTTTTAAACCAGAACTAACATCCTTCTTGGTGTCAATCACAAAAGAACCAACAATTATCTGTGGACAAAAGTGACTGGGTTTACTTGACACATAGGAAGTGTCGGAACTGAAAGCTAACCAAAGCATTTTTCAAATGACAGTACCTGTACTGGGCCTGCAGCCATTAGGGGCCCCCCTATTCCACCTCCAATGATGTGACCGTCTGAACCAGACAGACATACACTGAGCCCACCAGTTCTCCCTCCAATCTCAGTACGTATGAAAGATCCGGACAGCGAAAGGATCTCGAACTGTCCCTGAAATTAGAGAATGCACTACACAGTGAGACATTGATTGTGAAGAGTGAACCAAAAAGATGGAGAATCGGGAATTGCCACCTTTTGATGCATCAAGTCATACAGAACGAAGGATCTAACCAGCTTGTAATTTTTAAACAAGTAACATAAATATACAGACAAGAGTATTCACTTTCTGACTTTTACCTTGTGTTAGGTTAAAAATATAAAACATTGTGTAGTACTAAAGATGGCTGTTAGTGATTTATTGACTTCGACTCTGCAAGAATAGTGTTGGAAATAAAGAATATGAAAATCTCAAGTGATTTTGTTATGATTGAAAATGATATCTTAATATTGCAGGCGTGCCATATAAATGATGAGTTGAATGAAGAGTATTTCAAGGGTGATGTTTAATGGGGTTTTAGCATATCAGCATCTAGGTTTATCCTAGTTTGCAAATACACTGTTATGAATAATAGTTTTGCAAATTAACTCATTATTATACAACCGTTAGACAAAGAACCTCATTCTTCTACTTCCGTTAATTCCGTTCAAAAAAGTTTTAAAAGTGATAATACCCTTGTGACATTTAGTGGACTATAATACCCTTATGACACATGTCTTGTCAATCATAGTTCAAGGGTAGTTAAAATAGTGTCTCCTTTTAACTCCCTTTAACAGTGGTTAAGAGTCACTATCCCTTAGGGTTAAAGCATCTAACCTTAGTTTTTAGAAAAAAAATTTAACCATAGGGGCTAAAACTTGTTAGCCATAGTTCAAGGGTAGTTAAAGGAGTGTCTCCTTTTAACTACCTTTAACAGTGGTTATGATTCACTAACCCTTAGGGTTAAAGCATCTAACCTTGGTTTTAAAAAATAAAAATTTAACCACGAGGGTTAAAACTTGTTAACCATAGTTCAAGGAGGTTAAGATTCACTAGCACTAAGGTTAAAGCATCTAACCTTGGTTTTTAGAAAAAATTAGAAATTACTACGAGGATTAAAACTTGTTAACCATAGTTCAAGGGCAATTGAAGGGTGTCCTCTTTTAACTCCTTTTAACTATGTTTAAAATTCACTAACCCTTAGGGTTAAAGCATCTAACCTTGATTTTAAGGTTCAAAAAAAAAATTTAACCATAAGGGTTAAAACTTGTTAACCATAGTTCAAAGGCAATTAAAGGGGCTTTGTAAGGTTACGAAATATCTTAAGGGCATAATAGTCATTTTATTAACAGTGATGACCGAAATCCAACGGAATTAAGGGTATAGGTTTGTGGGTAGAGAAATTGTGACACCAGATTGGATTGAGTTGCACCAGATCACCACCCATAGAATGAGCAGTTGGGCTTCGCGCATGTCAAAGGCACGCGCACTAGCTGGCCAAGGACTGGCTTATCGTCAGCCCGCTTAGCATTTAATGTTGGCAGCAGGGCAATGATGCCCCGCGGATACCCTTCATGTCAATCCCCTTGGGACTGACACGTGGTTAGGGATTGCCCTTGCGGGCAGACCCCCACTTGAGCTCTGCGGATAAACTCTATGAGTCCATCCGTGGGCTAGTAAATGACTAGCCCAATCCGTGACCATAAATGGCCAAGGACTCAACCCAGACCAAGGGCCGGACCCATGGTCCTACCCTATTTTGGTCTGCGGACTAACTAAGGTCAAACCCTGGTCCGTAGCCCAAATAAGCTTTAGACCTGACCCAAACCGCGGGTGAGACCCATGGTCTCACCCCTTTAACTTGCGGACTGACCAAGGTCAATCCTTTCCCAACTGACAGTTAGATACTAACTGTCATGTAGCAGAGAATCCCTGATAAAAGAGGACTCTCTACCAACTTTGGGGGATCCCAAGATAAGAGATCCCCTCTTTTTCTCCAATTATAGAGTGCCATATAGCACCCTATTCGAAAGGGGAAATAATCTCTTCCCTTTTCTGAGAAGATAAGACTCTTCCCTCTTTTGGAGGGAAGCCTTATCCTCAAGGTTTCCTAAAAAAGGGAAACCAATTTTGAGTCCTTCAAGAAAAAAGACTCCCATGCATACCAAGTTTCCCCAAGATAAGGGAAACCAACTGTCAAAGGATAGATGGCTCTCTCTAAAAGGAGAGAACTTTTTAATTTCCAAAAAAGAAGAGGAAGTCAAAGGAGAGTCCAAAAAGGACTCCAACAGATATAAAAAAGGGGATTCTCATCAAGAAACTCCCACGAACCACCAAGCACGAACACAAAAAAGACACAGGAAAAACACACGCACAAACGAAGAGAGAGCAAAAAAAGCTTTCTTTTTGCAGGAAAATAGCAATCAAGAAGGAAGAAGAAGGATCTCCCACCAATGGACAGCATCAGGTGAACCCCCAATATGGCCACTTCTCTTTCTATTTTTCTTTTATTGATGCAAACACCTCTATGAGGTATCTTGTAACGCCTACATGGGATTTGGACAACCCCATTGAATAAATAAATATTTTATTCAAATATTTTGTTATTCTTTAATTCTTCTTCTTAATCAGAGGTTCTTCCCCAAATCAGGAAGGTAATTAACAGTCTGAGTTTACTCAGATTGGAAGGATAGTCCCCCACATAAAATAATAAACTTCATACAACAAAGGAGGCAATTAGACACGCAAGACAAAATTTACGCGTTACAAGGTTCTTTGTCTAACTGTTGAAAAATTATGATTTAATTTGCAAATCTATTTTACATAACAGTGTATTTTGCAAACTAGGAAACAACTAGTAGCTGATATGCAAAAACCCCATGTTTAATTAATGAGAAACCAAAGATACTAACTTGAATTTTAAGTTCAGTAATTAGTATTGTAAAATAACTGCTTTACAAAACAGTTGAGGGAGTTTGAAACTATTTGGTAAAATCAATTAATCATCCTGGTATCATCACATCACATGAAAGCAGTTCCATCATCCTTGTCGAAATAATAACCAAAGCAAGAAAAATGTTTTGGTTTAAGTATGAGACACAATGATCAATATAAGATAAAAAGAAATTATCATAGTTACTACAGCGAGAAGCGAAAACGAGAAGCAGGAAGCGAGGCTCAAAAAAATCGTAGGAAACGGGAAGCGAGAAATGAGATATATTATCCTCATTCCTAATATGTTATTATGGGTAGTTATATCTTTGATTTTATTTTACATGAGATTTTTGTGAAAAAGTAGGTGTCTTAGGTTCCAAATCGACGATACTTGTATGCTAGACTATACAACTTCCTCTGACTACTAAATGACACGTGATGGAAACGAGCTTCCTAGGAAGCGAGTTTGTCAGAGGAAGCGAGCTTCCCACCCTATACATAGATTCCCTGCAACTATGGAAATGATATTAGTTGAATAAGCAAATCAGAGTACCTGTAGGAACAACCGATCATGCAAATGCATAAATCTGGGGTTAGAATCTAGGATAAGCATGTAAGTTGAAGATAATCTCCAAACAAGATTTACAAAAGCATATAAGCAGGGACAAGCAGCAATCGTATTTAACTAAAGATAAAAGACATGACATGCAAACCTAAGTTTAACCCCCCCCCCCCCCAACCAAACAAAAAAAATTTTAAAAACAAAACGTTCAGACGTTTTCTAAGCCACTGGAAGGTAATCTATGCCTTTATTTAAAGGAATGTTGTTCCTATTCATTGTTTGGCAGAATGATAAATTACGGGAAAGATTTTGAAGATTTTCTACCTCATATGTAACATTGCCTCCAAATGTGGCTGGCTGACGGAGATATGCATTAGAAATCGAACCAGATGCTGAGAGGATGCATACTTCACGCTTGCTTTGTTGGATGAACGACATGATTTTCTGGGCCACATCCTATTGAATGAATCCATGTCATGTGCCAGAAGGTTTTAAAACAAATAAATAACTCCCGTCTGACTAATGGACCATTCCCACCATCAGCGTGTAAAAAGCCAAGTTAAGGTGACAATCACAGAACAGAAATATAATACAAGATACATATGAGGAACTTTTGAAAGCAGAATTTAAGTATATCAGAACCAATCACGTCAGAATGTTCAATCAGGTTCAAGAAACTACTTGCCAACCTATATCTAGAACATGAGTGAGTTTCAGAACACAAAATGTATGGAAATATTTTCGCTTCAATCAAGGAAATCAGTTGCTACACAGTATTCTACACTAGGTTGAGGTATAGTTAACTGCCGTAAGTTGAACTGATTAAAGATTCTTCGTTGTTTAATATATGTCAGCAACTCAACAGAACATAACCAATTTAACCAAGACTATTATGAGCAAAAAAAATACTATGGTCCCATGGTATGTTTCAAGGTCAGTGATGTAGATGGGAAGGAGATAGCCTCACTGTCACAGTTAAAAGAGTTAGCGGGCTATAAATTAAGGCTCCTTTGACATAGATGACATTAAGTTAAATTAACCCAACTTGTAGAGTCGCGGTTAAAGAGAATGGAAAGGAGATGACCTCACATCATGTCATGCTTGATAAGTACTATGAAGTTATCATCAAGAAAATCAAAGAAATATTCAAATAGTTGATAAGTAATATTTCCAGTAAAATATTATTTTTAGGATCTAATTATTTAAAAAAATGTTCATTACCGGAATGAGATAAGTCATTGTGTATTGGCCCTCCCTAAGAGGGAGTGGGAAGAATTCAGTCACGGCCAACTAATTTAGTCTTATTAGCTTGAGTGCTAAAAAAAAGATTACAGAAAGAGTAACTTTCAAGTAACCCTACCCAAGTCCAGGAACACAATTCCAATTAGTCAATAGTGACTTGTGTCAATAACTCGAGAGCATGATTCAAAGTATCGGTATCGAAGGGTATATCGGTCAAGCGATTTTAGGATACGTATTGTGGATACGCTTAGGTACGCATGGCTATATAGGCAAGAAAAAATTAAGAAATGCTTTGATACACAAGGAAACATTTAGATACATAAAACCTCTTGTAATGCAAATATAAGCTAAAAATAAAATAAATGAAGTCCCTCAACATATAAGAGTTAAAAGTTCTATAGGTTAAAAAAAGCAAGCATGCAGATAAATAGATATAAAAATAAGAACACAAACACAAACCATAGTCATGTAGCCAAATATAGGCAATACAATCTAAATATGAAAACCTTACATTTAATGAAATATCTAAGAAAATGTTGGCTAAAAACTTTAACGTAAATGGCATACATAATACAACCTCAAGACCACATTGAATTATGTAACGGCTCGAACATTGTGAGCTCAGGAAATGAATAGAGTGGAACTTGATAAGTGTGTCCGACATAATCACAATACTACTTAGGATCATTTCTCTTTTGTCTTCTAATATTTGAGTTTACTTCTCAGTAAACTCCTGTATGTTAAAAAATAAAAAAACTCTCATATATGTCTACTGTTGTAATTTCTCAGTAAACTCTTCTTTATGTCAAAAAAAAACTCTCATGTATGTCTAGTGTTGTAATTTCTCTTTCCATATATTCAATATGCTTGATTACCGATTAATAAAATCACAATACTATGGCCAACTCATGTAAATGTGAGATGCGGTCTCAAACACTTATTTTAATGCAATAGAAATAAATAAATAAAATTCAATTAAAAAAAAAAAAAAAAATTTCAAAATTAGGGTTAGTCCATGGATCTTGTAGATCATCCATAGAATTAACTTATTTAATCTTTTGAAACCTAGATTCAAAATATTTCTCAAAATAATAACTAAAATGGAAAAAACATGAAACTTTAACATACCTTCGAAATTTGGAGAAACCCTTTGAATCCGAAATCAAACATCTATATTTTTTTTTTTTTAACCTAAAATCAACAACGGGGTTGTTGTTTTAGACCTACAAATCGACCAGAGAATTAAAAATGATCTCACAAGAGGATCTAAGGGTGTTTTCCAACACCCAAATGGAAGACCCGTTCAATTGCGACTGATACTGATACAAAACAGTATCGATCGTATGGACCGATACTGTTACGATATGCAACATTATCGTGTGATGCGCATTATTTTTTATAAACATGTTGAACAAGTGTTGTATCGACATGGTACACTGAAAAATATAAAATATTCCGTGTAGGTGTATCAATATTATCAAATATTGATATATCGATTTTTTTATCCATGCTCAAGAGAACATACATCTCAGATTGTTAATACAGTTGCCGGTTAGCCCAATTAGCGAAGACGACAATGAGCTAAAAGGGAAATTATGGTTCTTCAACAGCAAAGTCAAATTAATCCTGTATGCACAACTATGGTTAAAAGTTAAAGAGTAAAAGGGAAATAGGTGTCATGGTTTCTAAATAGTATGAAGTCTCCATCAACGAGAAATAAAAAAAATAATCAACACTATTATTTCAAACAAACACAAAACTTTGAGGATCCGATCTATCTACAAAGTACAAACCAAAAAACTATTTCATCATTAGCAAAAAATCATTAAATAAGAATTGATCTTCCTAAAGAGGGATTCGGGAAGAGCTTAGTCACTATCAACTGAGTTTGTATTTTTATGCTCAGTCCTGAAAAACAAAAGGCAAAGTGAGGAAGGACGAACTTTCAAGTAATCCAAGTCTAAGATAATGATTTCAATTAGTTAATTTGGAGAATGAGTCAGCCCCAATAGTATGGTTTCAAGCATCTACTGGTTAGTCAATTCTCTATCACAACTTATCATGTTTCTTCTCCATATAGATATTGTTAGATGATTTATAACTATATTTTTCTCCCACTGCAACCCTCTCTAGGGAAAATTGTATTAAGCTTGTGGATTAGTTCGTCCAAATTAACCACTATGAGAGTTGTTAAAGTGCGACATTATCTATATTGTTCTCCATGTTCCTGATCTGTTTATTATATTTTGTGTATTGGTCTCATAAAGGACTTTAAATGTGCATAAATTTCTTTCAACCAGTTGTAATAGACCTAATAATATAAGCCCATATTTAGCCTAACAAGGGCATTTATGTCCTTTATGATTCAGAGTATCTTTTAAATAAAGAATAGAGGGGATCATGCCTAACAATTCATGATTCACTCTCTTCTCTCATCATATTCTTCTTCTTACTCAAACCCTAGAAATCTACTTGGTATCAAAGCAGTACAATTCATGATCCACTCTCTATTCTCTCATCTTATTCTTCTTCTTACTCAAAACCCTAGAAATCTACTTGGTATCAGATCGCTACCGCTTCATGATCCACTCTCTTTTCTCTCATATTATTCTTCTTCTTACTCAAACCCTATAAATCTACTTGGATCAGAGCACTACGGTCATCCAGACAAGAGAATATTCAACGCCTAAGTGTTAAGTGTATTTCATATTCCTGCATTAAAATAGTATGGAAATAGACATTGCTTAGTTGCCTTTGTGATCATCTTTTAACTCCAACTCCTCTACAAGAACAAAACACAAATTGCTATTAAATTGGGTCTAACCAAATTCTCCATTGCATACCAGCATATTAATGTGTATTTTTCCATTTTGAGGAAGACAATATTTCTGAGATAAGGTTTCCTTGCAACACGTTGTCTCAAAAGCAATTGACCGATCTTTTCATTTCGCGGAATGATTCAACAATCACACCAGTGCTTGAGGACTCTACTTGGTACTTAGGACCTCCAGAGTCTAGAAGCATGAGGCGTGAGATTTAAGACTCAATGCTCCCTTATTTTGTAATTGAAAATTTAATTAGAAATTCAAAAAGATATTGACGAAAAAATAATTAATATGATTACATATATATATTTAGCACTCCGCAATTTAGAATTATGTTTTAGTTTGTATACATATTGAAAAACAAATGATGTTTGGTCGTCAATCAAGTTGGCAAATTATTATTCCAGCAAACAATTGCAAAGAAATAATGATAAACTACATTGCAGGTCAGTGGCTTAGAATACTACATTGCATGTCAGTGGCTTAGAATACTACCTTGCAAGTCAGTGGCTTATAATCCCTTTGATGTCCACTAGGAAAATTCTTAGTGTGAAATAGAGACACAAAAGGGTTTTCAAAACCCTAAATACTTTAAATATACTACATGAAATATTAGTTTAAATAAGAAACAAAAGAGGAAAAGAAAAATAAATAATTGTTTTTAAGCCTCAGTTTTGTGGCTCAAACCTATTTTTGGTTAACATATGAGGCGCACGCCTCAAATATAAAGCAAACCTCAAGGGATTTGTGCCTCTAATATTGAGCCTCGAGGCATTTTCCTGGAGCCAGTACTGCCTTGAGGCATAAGCCACATTTTAAAACACTGGTTTGAAAAGATATTGCACAGTTTGTTCCTAATGTAATTGTATTTATAAGTCATCTATTTCCATTTAAGGTCCTTTCGAATCTGTGCATAATCACAAGGGCAATTTTTCCATTTGAGTAATATATGTATTTACGGGCTAAACAATTGGACTTATCGAAAAGGATAAAAGAAAAGGCTCACATATTATTTGAACTTATCAAACATGATAAAAGAAAAGGTTCACATATAAGTTTCACTCATGTGCGCACGCATGCATTTAAACACTATATGGCAAAGTCACCATGAAAATTATTTTAATTAAAAAAAGGACAAGAAAAGGAAGGGGAAAAAGGAGAACAACAGGAGTAGAGCTAGGAATTTGTTGTAGGGGCACATTTGGTTTAAGGGATGAGGGTTCGGGGGCGGAGCCCCCGAAAAAAAAAATTATGACTAAGTTTATGGGTCATTTCATCCATCCATTTTGTACATATCCTACAAATATTGTTTCTCCTTGTTTATGGGAGCAATTGTCCCCTTGCCCGATGACTATGCCCTATTAAATAATATAATATAATATAATTTTTTTTTTTTTAAAGTTTAGGGAGCATTTGCCCCCTTTTCCAATGACTATGCCCTATTAAATAATTAAACAAAATAGTTCAAAGATATTTTTTTTTATCTTTAATGTTATAACCAAACTACCAGAAGTTTGGTTACAACACAAAAGTCTTTTAACTCTAGTTAACAACTTTAATCTTTAGAGTTAATTTTTTTCTTCTAAAAACCAAGATTAGGATGTAGAACCCTAAGGGTTAGTGAATCTTAATCACAATCAAGATGTATTAAAAGGGACATGTATTGACACATAGGTTGAAATCGACTCAAGGAGTCCGGTTATAAGGATTCTAAATCATTAGTAAACTATATTTTTTATTTTTTTTTTAAATTCAAAAGCTGAGGGGCACCCACCTGAGATCAAATCAAGCCAATCACATGCCAATTCATGGAGAGTTCAAACACACCCATAGACCAACACATGTCCCTTTAACCCCTATTAACTGTGGTTAAGATCTACTAACCCTTGGGGTTCAACTATATAACCTTAGTTTTTAGAAAAATATTAAACTCTAGTTAAGGATTTTTAACCCATAGGATTAATATATTTTTAAAAAAGGTACAGTTATATTGTTGAACCCCCAAAATTAGTGAATCTTAACCATAGTTAATAGGGGTCAACAGGGACACGTATTGGCATGTGAGTCCGATTCAACTCTCCCCGAGTTCAATTGCAATTGGTTGTGATTGGATCTTCATCCACCTCCATGCCCATAAGCTATATATACATTTATAAAAATAGAAAATAAAAATTCCAAAAGTTTAGGGGGCACGTGTCCCCTAGGCCCCCCCTTGGCTCCGCCCCTGGAGAAGAATAGGTTGTTACAGCAGAACTTAACTTATGAAGAGCTTAGTGTTATCATCATTAATCATGAAATAGTAATGTTCATGTACCCACGTGATGTAAGAAGATAAGTATCTGTGTATAAAGAGTCTTGGGATCCAATCATTGCAAATCTCGAGATTAAAAATCAGCTACATATGTGCATAAAAAATTAGCTTCGTCAAGACGAATCAAACTATAGGAATGTGCAAGTGTATGTATACATGTGTGTGTGTGTGTGAATATCAAAAAGTTCCAAGATTAATAGGAGTGCATACTTCTCCAGCACCTACAGTAATGACATGTGATGTAAAACCTTGCCCTGCATTTCCTGCAAAAAATTGTTCAAGTATGAATAATACATTAATATAATAATATATACTCATTGACCTCTTCCAACTCAATATGATGCTGATAGGATCTCTACTTTATTACAATTTACAAAATTACAAGCAAGATGAAATGTGGTTATGTCGTATAACATCAAGACATTGCCAAAGCAAAAACATACAACTTTTCAGTACAAAAAATAACAAAAAGAATGGAAGAGCGGAAACAGATGGATAACATAGCAATAAGATACTTCACCCTCAAATCAACCAGTAGCATGCATAGGTTATATAACAAACCACTGTAAATCAAAAAATATATGCCCACCTGCTTCAACAACAGCTAAGTATCACTAATTATTTAGACATTTTATTCATGGAGAGGGATAAAAATTAAATTTTGACATTTCCTAATGTTTTCTATGAAATGACTGACCTGCAGGTAAAGAAAATAAACTTACTTGCAGCACACTTTTGCAATGTTTCCTGAAATTACTTATTGTTTCAATGCATTCGTGTCATTTGACCAAGAAGTTATTTTCTCAATTATATAAACACAATTTTCAACATGTATACTATTGTCAACCGAACAATACCATTTCGATACCAAATGTCTGACACTCTTTCTTCTCCCCATTTTCCATCTTTCAGCCATTTTTTTTATTTTATGGTGAAAAAAAAAAAACCCTTCGTGTTTAAGTTTTTTCCATTAAAACCTTATAGAATTATTTATAATTGTCAGTGACTATGGATTCCCGTTGGTAGAGATACATTTCTGTAGTTAAATTGTTGAAAATCTTAATTTAATTAAAAGTCCGAAGGAAAATTAAAATAAATTAGGGAACCTAAGATCAATAATTGCATGTATTTGTAATGTAGTCTAATTATATAAGTAATGTAGTCTAATTATAATTTCACTAGTGGGCGGCACGTGCGATGCAAGTGAGAGAGGAGGGAAGGGGAGAGAGAGTGGGAAGAGAGACTCTAGTGAGGGAATTTAAAAAAATTCTGTTTTAAGCTTAAAAAGATGGAGTAGTGGGTTGAAACCACCTCATACCACATGTCCCTACTTTTTCTCTTGAAAAGTAGTTACAACATAGAGAGGGTGTGCCTCTTCGTTGAGAGAGACCAAGGAGGGAGCATGAGAGAATATAAGGATAAGGTCATAAGGATTTGAGGGAATCGTGGAGATATAGAGAAATTATTGTTAGTTGTAGTTGATATTACTTCAATACTCCTACTAACTTTTCTCCTGTAAAATTAGATAACATAATATCTTAATTTTTTTTATATGGAGTTATGGACAAAATATAATAAAAAAATTCACCCTTACTAACTAACTATAAGATACCATAAAAATGGGACTCATTAAGAATATTAGGAAAAAATCAACCAACTTTTTCACCCCGCATCTCTCATTATAATAGTAGAGATATAATAGTAGAGATCTATGGGGTTTACAGACAAAATAGGAAAAATAGAAAAAATTCACCCTTTCTAACTATAAGATACCATAAAATTAGGACCCATTAGGAATATTAGAAAAAAAATCAACCTACTTTTTAACCCCGCTTCTCTCATTATAATTGTAGAGAAAATAGGAAAAATAGAAAAAATTCACCCTTACTATCTATAAGATACCATAAAATTGGGACTCATTAAGAATAATAGAAAAAAATCAACCAACTTTTTAACCCTGCTTCTCTCATTATAATAGTAGAGATAATGATTATTACTAAATTGAAAGAAAATAAAATAAAAATATTTTTGTGAATGAGTCGTATATTCATGTGATTTTCCCTTATTACTTTCCTTTTCTAGGGATGTATTACTTTGCGGCAATGATTAAAGACCATTATTACGCAATAGCTCATGTCACTTGGTATTCAACCCACTTTCCATATTTTACCAATAAAGCAATCATATATTAAATAAAAGGCAAATTGTACATAGTAGGCTAACAAGCGATGCAACAAAAAAAATGAACCAACCATGGCTCCAAAGAAGCAAAAAAACAGACAAGACTTGAAAGATGCTGTCAAAAGTGTCCCAAAACAAACAAGTCTAAGGACTGAAGGTCCTCCTTGACCTCACACTAAGAAAGGATAAGCTTGGTAATAAATAACCAAGTATTCTCTGGCGAATGAGAGAGGTCATCGAATACTCTCTCATTCCTCTCCTCCCAAACCGCCAGCAAATAGCCCACAGGAAAAAAAAATGCTAGATCACTCTTCAGGACTCATCTAGATCACAAAATCCAGCAATAGATAATATCGAGAAAGCTAGAAGGGAAGACCGCCAAGCCCCTATCAATTTCAAGAACTTATCCCATAACCATCTAACATGAGGGAAATGAGTCAAAAGATGATCCACGGTTTCTTCCACCACCATACACAAGAAGCACCTATTAGCTATCTTTCACCCTCTATTTTTTAAGTAATTGGTACAGAGAATTTTGTCAAGAGAAGTTGTCCGCAAGAAAAAAGCAATCTTCTATAGAATGCTCGGGTTCCAAACAACCCGATAAGGGAAAATGGAGCTAGATTTGATCCTAAGAGACTGATAAAAGGACTTCACTGAAATAAGACCCTCACCATAAATAAAACCAAAAACCAAAGTCAGGATAAACAAAGGTTTTCCTAATATCAAAGTGTCCAAAACATGCTCCAACACAATAACCTCCCAACAAAAGGAGCGATCTTGTTACATATGTACAAGATTTCTTATAAGCAAGATGCTACAATACTCTCGCAGTTCTGCTATGGTCAACTTTAGATCCTCATCTTACTCTTGCCAACAACTAGCAGTATCTTGTTTCCATCACAACCAACTGGCTCGCTCAATTTTCATGAGCTGGATATTAGAGTAGTCTCATGACCCTACAAAGGACAACATGAACTCGTCCATGAAGTCCCCTTAAACCAAGGAAGACCACCATGAAAGTTGACTGGAAACTCTGACAGAAATAACCCCAAATTAGATGCTAGAATATAAGATCAAAACTAATCGCTCCAGTATGACGTTAATGAAGAAAAGAAATTATAAATGCCCCCCCTCCTCGATTGGTTATGATGACATGCTTGTGGATAAACTCGTTGTGCCATACTTGTAGAATCCATACTCACATGAACAATATGCTTATAGATTGTCAAATATAAGTAGTCAATAAATTTTCGCAATTGTTTGTGGTCCCTTCATCTCGAATTCTCGATAATTCATTTCTAATAATACGAGGCCTTTTTTATACGTTAATATTCAAGAATAGTTTTAAGTGATGAATAATCTGATATTTCTGTTCACTTTTTTCCATGAATTGATAGATAAACATGCAATTAGACCACGTAACAATTTCTTGGAAACAAAATACCAGAATGGCACGGGAAGGTTTTTACAGCATATCGACCAAATATGAGAATTCTGATTGGTTGAATTTCTCATATTAGAAGGAAAAAAAAAACATAAAAGCAGATGGGAACAATGAGTTTGTCTTCAATGTCCACAATCATGGTGAGCCTAAGAATGTTTCTAACCAGAGGGTAAGGTTGCATACATATTAAGCATCCATGCTCAGGTGCCTTTCAATTACTTTTAAGAAGCATGACCAAAAGCCTTCTGGTTGCATACAAACATTTTCGCTGGGAAAATAACATCAAGGATAGACTGGAAAGGAAATTTCAAATGATAAAAAAAGACCTGATCTAAGCTGTTTGATTGATCCCATCCCATTAAGATTTCAAATAACATATAGTGAGAGACTATGTAATGTCACAGGCTCACAGCCAAAGCAACCATTGAAGAATTTAGGCATCATGTCGCCCCTGAATCCATGGAAAATTTTGTGACTGCAAGCTCATCAGTACTCAGCAAAATACAGCATAAGTGCTGATGAAAGATGTGAAGATGGTAGAAAATTGAAATGAGACTTCAAATAGAGAATCCATGCCTCTTTTAAGACTAAAACTAAGTTTTCAGGAGAAATAAATTGAATCTTGCATGGAGTTACAGTATAAGAATTAGAAATTAAGATTTAGTAGCTCGAGACAGTAAGCCTGAGTGTAGGAAGGTGCTGCAATTGGAATCCGATTGCTCATCAAGATATAATTATAACAGGTGAAAACAAAGAAAAGAAGCTTCATTTGTGTGTCACCAGTGCTATAATGAAAAAAAAAAGGTTCTCAAGACAGAGAGTGAACTAATTCACCTTCCTTTCGTCATGTATCAGAGACTTGACATGGCATGTGCAGAATTTGAATATAAAAATACTCTAAGAAGTACACCTGGCTAGGCATGTACGCTTTCTGAAGCCAGAGCAAAAAGGCCACTTTTGTACATTGTGGATGTGATCTCTTAATCTTCTTTCCTTTACCCCTTGTTTGGTTGCCGAGGAAATAAGTGAAAATGAATAATAATTAAAAAAAAATTTGGAGAAAATGCAACTTAAAGTTGTATTAAGGAAATCAAAATTTTCTTTTCTTCTCTCTATTTTCACCTATTTTCTTGGAAACCAAACAGGGGGTTAGTGAATTCATCTTTTACCCATTAAAAACAAAAAGAAACTTGAGATGGCTTGTTGATTCAAAAGAAATAAGAACCGATGGAAACTACATTACATGGGTATTTTTTTTATTCATTACATGAGTAATAAAGCAATGGATAATGTCCAATATTAGTCATCTTTTACATGAAAGAGAATTATAACTATGTTTCTAAACTTGAAACCAAGCATACATTGTTATGCAGATTTAGGTGAAACAAGTTGTGGTAAAGTACACTTTCCAGATTATAATTACTGTGCTGAATTCAATTAATTTGTACAAATTTGGCATTTTATGGCAATTTGATCAGTGAGCAGATGGGAAATGAATGCTGAATCCAATTAATTTGTACAAATTTGGCATTTTATGGCACTTTGATCATTGAGCCGATGGGAAATGAATGAGAAGCCTTTTAAATAAGCAGAAGAACATGTCTTCAAGTGCAAGAAAATATTCATGTGACCACAAATCAGAATCAAGCATCAAGAAGACACTGTTGAAGATGGAGACAAAAATGTAGGCATGATTATCACACACTATAACATAGAAAAAATATACTGAAATCATAGAAATTTAAAAGCTGAGACACCATTGTGTCTCAAAAAATCAAGAAATTGAACAGTAAAAAGGGAAAAGGAAAGGGATTTCAGAAACTGACCTAAAGCAACCAACTGGGATTTCTTAGAGGAGGAGGAGGAAGAAGCAGAGGGAGCCAAGGACTGATCCTTCTTATGAGTTGGAGAAGCCAGAGGAAGCGAAGAAGGAGAAGCCAGAGGAAGCGAAGAAGGAGAAGCAGAGACCTTCTTTGCAGAGGCAGAGGCAGAGGCAGAGGCACTTAGCGGTGCTTCGGGTGTACCGTATTTCCTGGGTCTACCTCTCTTCCTCCGTACAGTCTCCTGTGAAGCGGTTGCAGGGGATCTCCCGGTCGCAGAATGTGGGGGTAATACCAGATGAGTCCTTTCAGGAGATGAGTTTTGGTGGTGGCTATTGGAGAATATCCCATTAGTGGCGGAGGTGATGGTGGTAGTGATCTGCTGCTGCTGCTGCTGCTGCTGCTGGTAGTAAGAGCTCAGGCTGCTTTCGTTCCCTTCCATGGGGAAAGTGAGGGAGGTGGGAAATGAATAATTTATTGGGTTTTTTGTTTTTTTAATGGGAAATGAATAATCTAGAGCACACCAATATTTTTTTTCCGTATACCCCAAAAAAAAAAAAAAAACATATCACTCACTAACTTCACACCATTAAAACATATTAAATTTTAGGAACACATCAAAAGGTCAAAAATATACCTATAAATTTTCTAAATATACACCTTAGGGGCAAGGCCATCATGGGCCTGGCGGAGCTTGTTGGCTAGTCGCGAGATCATTGACAAAGAGATTACATTCCAGATTGGGTGCGGTGATCGGGTCCAGCTAATTAAAATCGATCCTTGGATCCCAACTTTTCCCCGGTTTAAACCGGTGCTTCTCTAGTATCCCAGTTTATTCTTCATGATGAGGGGCGGTGGGGACATTCCGAAGCTTCATAATGCAATCCGTTGGTTGGACTTATCTTTATGGCACCTTAACAATTACCTTAGGTCGGGTTGTGTGTGCGAGTTTAGAGTGTCTGTGTGTGTTATAGTTACATGATAACATTTCATCCCAAAAAACAGTGTCAACTAGTTTATTAGGTAAAGTCTCTTGGTATCGTACCAGTTGGTAAAGTCTTTTGGCATCGTATCAAAGAACTGGATCGAGTCCCACCTACATCTCAGGCTTGGGGGGTTTATGAGAGGAGGAAATACTTATTTACACATAAGTTTATTTGGTAAAATTAAATAAGTAACAAGTAAAAGTGTTTTAAACACAATAAGGAACCCAACAGCTAATTATTTGAAAATTTACTTATAAATAAGCCATTCGTGAGATATTTTATCCCCAAATTATTTTATAAATTTTACAGATAACCCTCATTTAGATCATACCAACCATAATTATCATTTACAAAGTATTTATTTATTTGACTTATCAAATGAGCTTTTTTATATAAAATGTTTTATTTAAAAAAAATATTTATATGTAAAAAGCACTTATTAACTTATAGTAGTGTTGCCAAACACCCATAAGTATAATTAAAAGAGCAATAGTTCACTCCACGGGTGAGGGGTGAACTATTGCTCCTTGCTCTCACAAAGCCCCCTTAATTGCCCTTGAAATTCTAGTTAAAAATATTTAATATTTGTAGTTAATTTTTCTATAAAAAAAATTCTAAAAATCAACCACAGTTAAAAGGGTACACACAGCAAAAAATGGGCCCCAGACACCTCCCTTCAGGGATGGAGTCAGGAATTTTTCATTGGGAGACCAAAATGCATGTATAAAAAAAATTTTGATTTGAGGTATGGAATTTAGGGGTTCGGGGGCGTAGCCCCAGAGAAATTTTTTTTTTTTGAGATAGTATTTTTATTTTGAGAATTTTTTTTTTCCCGGTAATGCCTTTGAGGTCACCACATGTCCCTATTAATACCCCTTAATTGTGGTTAAGATTCACTCACCTATCCTTGGTTTTTTTTTAAATATCAAATTTCTTTTCGAACCCTAGTTTAGAATTTATTAACTCCTAAGGTTAAAATTATTTAAATATTTTTTTCGAAAAACCAAGGATAAGTAAGTGAACCTGAAATTGGGTGAATTTTAACCATGGGGGGAATTGAGGGGCCCACTATTCCAAAAAATTTGGGGGGGGGGGGGGGCCATGGGAGGACATGATTATGCAAAATATAAAATTTTGAGGCATGCTACCTAGCATTCCTTACTCCAAACCAACACTACTCTTAAAAATAAGGACTGGTATATGCCCGAGAGTAGGCAGTCGGACTAGCACGTCTCTAAATATTTTGGGAAGTGATAGCCCCATTCTCCCCTACTGCATTTCCCCTTTTCCGATGCAAGAAGACAAGATTTTATTTTTGTGTTAGGCAACTATGAGCTCCACCAATAAAATTTGTCTTCTTGTCCCAAAAACGGAAGAATATAGTATGGGGAAGGGTGGCAAAACAGGGCTAGCAGTTCCTCAACTATCTTTTGATTGTGAAGTAGAAAAATGATATTTTTAACTAAAAAATAAAAATAAAAGAAAGGAACCCACGTGTAGGGTTGTAAACAGTGTGGTTTGAATTAAGCGGACAGAGAATTTGATCGAATTTTTCTATCCAAATATCTAATTCTATATTCATCGGATAGTGAAATAGAATATCCGTATTTGACTTCGATTAAAATATTTGAATATGGTTATTATCTTAATTATTCAATTATTTTAATTACAAAAACTTAAAAAAGCAAAAATATGAATTTCATTAAAAGTAATAAATTATTATTTTATCTTCGTTTATATTAAAATAACAATTTAATGTAGCTTATGACTATGTAAAAAAAAATATCAATAATAAAATTTATTTGAATAAGAGCAATAGTTCCCTCCACGGGCGAGGAGGGAACTATCGCTCCTCGCTCTCACATAGCCACCCCTTCAATTCAACATGAACTTGGGTTAAAGTTTTTTACCCCTGTGGTTAAATTTTTTAATTTTATTTTTCTAAAAACCAAGGGTAGATGGGCGAATCCTAGGTGTGACTAAATCTTAACCACAAGTAAATGGAGTTAAAGGGGGACACATGGCAAGAGAAGGGGAGCTGAGATGCACCGGCCTCCTCGCGTCACCAACCAAGGAGGTGATTATTTTCCTTTGAATAATTATCTTAATAAACTGATTCAAATATGAATCGAATACGGATAATATCTAAAGGTTTTGGTAGCCCTACCCGAGTGGAAAATTATCAGGTCTATCATAACTAAAGCATACAAGGTATTAGGAGATTCTGGTATTAATTCATAACCAAATCCCCTTAATAGATTTGGTTGAGGCTCTTTAGGTGATGTGGCAATAGAGTTTATTAACTTCAATCATTGACATTACATGACCTAATTTTACTTGGTATTCTTAATTAAAACGCTGCTTCTACCATTTCTTTCTTTCATAGTGGACCTTGTTATCCAGAAACCCCTAATGAATAGAATTCCTCGAAACTTGTCGTCATCTGCTAGAGCGGCTTCCCATCTCCACCCAAGCGGAATCCCGCATAACAAATCCTAAATCTCTTTCACAACTCCTTTCAAGTACAACTAGTACTCTCTCCCATTGAGAGCACATCAAACCGACCAACACTCTCTCACATTGAGAGAAAACCGAGATAAGTGGTGTGCACACTCTTCTTACTCGAGAGCTAACTAGAGTTGTCCAAAAGAGCCAATCCGCTCTTCTTGAAAACCCTACATCTCACATCTCCACTTTTCTTTTCCTAATGGTTTTTGGTTGGTTGTCTAATAAGCCTCCACCCCTAGGCCTATTTAGAAGCATAAAACAATTCCTAAACCAATTAGGAATTACCCCAAAACAAATCCTACACCAATTAGGATTTTCCCAAATCAGTTAGGATATTATGCAAATTCTAATCTCAAACAAATTAGGACTTCCCAAAATTCTAATAACTCCATAATAATAGAGTGTCACCCAAATTAGAATTTCTCCCAAAATAGAATTCTAGGCAATTCCCAACATTCTCCACCTTGACTTGAATTCTATCAAATCAATTACGAAAATTTTCTTTCACCAATTTTGTGTAAACTCCATCGGATTCGTAGGTCTTGACCTTTCGATCATCACCTCAAACACCAATTTCAATAATGTCATAATCCTCACAACCTCAAACATTGAGACTCGAACCTCGAAGTCTAGCCAGAACCTCGAACCTTGAGCCCTGATACCAAGTGTTGTGCAAAATCCCCTAATGAATAGAATCACTCGAAACTTGTCGCCATCTGCTCGAGCGGCTTCCCGTCTCCGCCCGAGTAGAATCCTGCAAAATAAATTCTAAATCCCTTTCACAAGTCCTTTCAGGTACAAAGGACGAACCGGTACTGTGAGCACGGAAAATTACTCACTGGGATTTAGAGTCGCCACTTATTAATTCAGAAGGGATAAGTCCCCCGAGAATGTTGGATAAGGCTTGGTCCGCGATCGAAGATCGGGGTAAGAGGTTCGGTTAAGTTCGGGGAAGGGGTTAGGCACCCCGACACTTCCACATAAAGTGGTTCCCTACTTACTAGGTTTAAGCCAAAGTTAAGATCGAGATTAATCAAATGCCAAAGTATTTAACTTATACTAACCGGAAGAAAGTAAAAGCTAACTAGGGTCGGGCCCGTGTTGGGCTGCCTACGTACTCACATTAGGGGTGAGATCAGACCGAGCGTAGTTCTAGCACCTGAGCCCGTGCTAAGGCGGGGGGGGGGGGGGGGGTGTGTGTGCACCAAGGGTGGCTTAGAGGCCTAATCCGGAGATTAGGGTTTTGCTTGACCGAGGTTGGTCAATGTGCAAAGGGGTTGAGCCCGGAGGCCAAGGGTAAGCCCAGAGGCTAGGGTAAAGTCCGGAGGGTAAGAGGGGTGTTAACCGGGGGTCGGGTTTGCTAACCGGGGTTGAGAGGGTGTTTAACTATGGTTAGGGTGCTAACCATGATTAAGAAGTCCAAGATTGACATTTTTTGGTCTTTTGCATTTTTCTGATTTTTTTTTGGGATTTTTCTGATTTTTTGAGATTTTTTTTTTGTATTTTGTCCAACCTAGGGTATGAGGATCAACTAGAGTTAAATTTAACCCTTAATTAAAATCCATGGGGCAAGAGGGTTGAATTAGGGTTGAGTTTAACCCTCGTCTAGTCCGAAAAAAAAATTACAAAGAGAGTTGGTTTCTGCCTTGATAAGATGCCCACATTGAAAACGAGCTAACTTGGGTTATGCTTAACCCTAGTTAAAGCTTGGGAAATTTCCAAAATCTTACACAAGGCCTGGACTGCCCCCCCCCCCCCCCCCCCCCCCCACTTGCCTTTCGAGAGTTTCCCTATGTTGAAAAAAATACTAACTTGAGTTAAACGAATCCTTAACAAAGAAATAGGTGATCTTGAACCAAAGAAGGGAAGTAAAATAAAAAATAAAAAGAAACCGAGGCTACCTCCACAAAGGGGTAGTCCATTGGCCTAAGCCAAGAAAGGCTTGGAGAGGCCCCTGCTAGGCCAACCAAAGGTGTTGAGGTTCAGTCCAAAGAGGTGGGTACTGAAGGCCTTCAAAGGAATAAACTAATCAAAAAAACTGGGTGAAAGACTAAAAATCAGTCTACCGCACCACATGTGAACCGACTCTAACTAGCTCTGCTTGCTCTTGAACTGATGTTGGGGGCTTAACTGGGGTTAAGTTTAACCCTTGTTAGAAGTCAAAACGCTCCCCGAAAATCATGCAAGCAACGGGTTAGTGCACGTCAAGCCCAGCTGGGCTACAAACCAAAATAAACAAAAAAACAACACTGTTTTTAGCTTTGCTCGGACTGGAACTGATGTTTGGGGTCTTAAATGATGATGGGGCTTCACTGGGGTTAAGTTTAACCCTAGTTAGAAGGCAAAATGCTCCCCGAAAAACATGCAAGCAGCGGGTTAGTGCACATTAAGGCCAGCTGGGCTGTAAACCAAAATGAATAATAAAACAACACTGTTTTTAGCTTTGCTTGGTCTGGAGCTGATGTTTGGGGTCTTAACTAGGGTTAAGTTTAACCCTAGTTAGAAGGCACAATGCTCCCCCAAAAAAACAATAAAAGCAACGGGTTAGTGCACGGCAAGGCCAACTGGGCTATAAACAAAAATACATAATAAAAAAAACAAAACAGCACTGTTTTCTTTTGCATTTGCAGCTCAAACTCACGATTTTCATGGGTGGTCTCTTATCCCATTGAAGGGGATGAAGACCACCCCACTATTCTAAAAGAGCTCTCAGCTCTAGGAAGGACAAAAAACAAACACCCCTAGAAGAGGACTAGGGGTATACTGACTATACAACACCAAAAGAAGTAAGGGTGAAGCTTACCCTTTACTGTTTTTCTTTTTTTTTTTTAAGGAAGGAGATGATAAGCTTGCAAAGAAAAAACCACAGCTAGGATGAGTGACCTAAGAGGAGGGGTAGCCCAAGCTTTCCCTCAAGTCTACCTCAATTCCTTAGGCTATAGCTTCCAAAAAGAAAGGAGGATCCCTGATGTTGCTATGCTCGGTGTAGGGTATGGAGGTCTTGCCCAGTTTTTTTTTCTTTCTTTCTCTGTTTTTCCCCTCTTTTCTTTTTTACTCTTGTACGCTCAGTATTAATAGACTTAGGGGAGGTGTGGCAACAGAGTAATTTAAGGGAGAAGTGGGGGTTGTACAGGAGCCCATTGGGGGGTCAAGTTGATACACCAGAATACTGAATATTCCAGTCGTATAAGGCTGGCCCCCTTCTCCCTTTAAATCAAAATTTATCATTAAAAGGGAAAGGGGCAAGTCTGAAGTTGGGTGTTGGCCTGACCGAAACACCAAATGGGAGATTTGGGCTTATGCCACAAAAAGAGACAAGGTCCTTAGACTGAGGTGGGCCTTTGGGCTGTACATCTCATTTTGCTTTGGGTTGGGACTTGGCTTAGAGTTTGGACTTGGGCATGGTGCCGTGGGCTTGGATGTTTAGGATTTGGGCCAAGGCTCAAGGAACTTGGTGATGGGCTAGGGTCCACCGGTGTTAGCTATGGTTAAGATGGTTGACTAGAAGGGGTGTAAAAATTGGGTGCTCACAGGTACTATCCCCCATTGAGAGCACTAAAAATTGAATCAGTACTCTCTTACATTGAGAGCACACCGAGATAAGTCGTGAGCATGCTCTTCTTACTTGAGAGCTAACTAGGGCTGTCCAGGAGAGCCAACCCGCTCTCCCTGGAAACCCTATATGTCCACCTTTTTCTTCCTCTTTGTTTTCGATTGGTTGTCTAATAAGCCTCCACCCTAGCCCCAAAAAAATTTCTAAACCAATTAGGAAATGCCCTAAAACAAATCCTACACCAATTAGGACTTTCTCAAATCAGTTAGGATATTACCCAAATTCTAATCCCAAAAAAATCAAGACTTTCCAAAATTCTAATAACTCCATAATAATAGAGTTTCACCCAAATTAGAATCTCCCAAAATAGAATTCTAGGCAATTCCCAACATTCTTCAGCCAACTACTCGAGCGGAATCCTAAAGAATGTTGGGAATTGCCTAGAATTCTATTTTGGGAGAAATTCTAATTTTGGTGAAACTTTATTATTATGGAGTTATTAGAATTTTGGGAAGTCCTAATTTGCTTGGGATTAGAATTTGGGTAATATCCTAACTGAGTTGGGACAGTCCTAATTGGTGTAGGATTTGTTTTGGGGTAATTCCTAATTAGTTTAAGAATTGTTTTGTGCTTATAAATAAGCCTAGGATGGAGCCTTATCATACAACCAACCAAATCCAACTGAATGCAAGGCTCCACCTTGCCAAAATTGGAGTAAGTCTAAACAATACTCAAACTTCTCCACCCAAACTCTTTCACCTCCATTGCGAAAGATGTGGAGTCCCCGGCTCCACCCGCAGAGTATCAACAAAACTGAATGTCATATTCTCAGTAGCCTTCAAATTAAAGTCTTTCCAATCTTCATCATTTAGACTTCCAGGCTTCTTATCTTTTCTCTTTCATGCTTTGTGCGAACCTTGTTGAATCAACAAGTCACAAACCATGATCTGCCATAACCCAAAATTGTTCCTTCCATCGAATTTCTCTACTTCAAATCTGGAACTCGCAACCCTTGTCGTCATTCTCTACTTCTACCCTTTCTTTCTTTCATAGTGGACCTTAGTTAAAATAGAAAATCGCTAGCGCCTATCACGCGATCTTGCTAGCGCCGATCTTTCTCCAAATGTATTTGGACACCTTGGACATGTTTCACCGAATTGGGACTCCTTATGAAAAAGAAAAAATAAGAACTATTAGGCTTAGATTCATTTCTATTTAGTTTCTTTTGCAATGGAACTTAGACTATGTTAGAAAACTAACATTTTTTTTTCTAAATGTACGTAGTTTGGACCCCTTGGACGCGATTCGCCAAATTTGTGCTCTTATAAAAATGGAGAGAGGAAAGCGTATCTTGTATTAGATCTATATAAATCCTTAAATGGGTCGTTGTATTATGTGGGTTCCTGACACTTACACAGAGAGGTGAACCCTGGAGCAGAGTAAGACTCTTCTTTTGTTTAACGAACGAGAGCATGGCCATGGAACAAAGTTGTCATTTAAGCTAATTAACTTAATAGTAAACTAGCAAGGAACACGTTCAATGCACAAATTTTTTTTAAAAAAAGATTAAGTAATAAAATAGTTTTTAGTAATAAAAAATACAGGAAATCAAATTTAATCCACCAATAATTCTCTATACAGCAACAAAAAAAAATTCTCTATACATCTCCATTTTAATCCTACCTTCTTGTGGAATTATCAGGACCTACATAATTTTAGACATGAAAAATTACCCACCAAAATATCTGTTCATTTATTGAGTGCCCATCTAAAACGCTCAATCTACTAAACTGGTAGCATTATCATAATATGCATTCCATGTCACAAAAGGTGAGACCAAAACTATCACTGTTTGTCACCTCTTTATCAATTTTGTTATGATTAAATACCATCTGGACAAAAAATAAAGGTTGTGTGCGTGGGTTTAGAGTGTGTTACTCTTATAGCACCTTAGCAGTACCCTTAGGTTTGATTGTGTGTGTGTGTTTAGGGTATGTTACTTGATACCCTTCCAACCAAAAACAAAAACATAAAGCGAAGGCAAAGAATACAGTTCCTGAGCTTGAGGTACTTTCAACATCTTCAACTCAACAATGGTCGAAACTCCCTTAGATATACAAGATCCATAAACATTGCTTTCAAAATGCCGAATTTCGGTTGACAATGTGCCGATGAAATACGAAGTTTAAAGTCAAAGTAATAATGAATAACCTGAAGCACATGAAAGTAGAGGCCCTTCTTCAGGATTGGACTTCATATTTAAGGGAGACTAATAAAACCATGTTTCAGGATCCCATAAAACATGCACACATAATCAGCAACAAAACCAAAAGCTCTCTTCTCACACAACCCCACTATTAATCAAAGAAGTCAGTCACTCGTTGGGTTTAGTTTGCAACATAGCTGCCAACCTAATCAAGAACATGCCAGATACTTCTAAAAAGAAAGTTGTGAAGTTCAAAACTTGAGACGATTTAAAAATTACATCAGGAATAATATAACAACAAAAATAATTTTCAATAAGACATTTACCAAATGTCAATTCGTACTCGGTGGTAGGGCAACACCTAGATATTCTACACATAATGCAGGGAACACGATTGTGGAAAGCAAGGGATATGAACCCAAAGCAACATTTCCAGCGCTATGTACATCTTTCAAATAGAAGAGGAACGAGCTCTTTCACACAAATCTATGAGGATCTCCCGCAAAGCTTTGTATACCTCTTTAGGGAAGGAATATTGATAAATGGATTGGGCTTATAATATAAGGGAGGTGTTTTTGAAATACCATAATCGTTGAAAAATCCATAACTTCGGAGTTCCCATTTCGTAGAAACGTTTGAAATCACTATAATGTTTGAGGATTCCACTATAACTCCCGAGACCCCTTCATATTTGAAAACGGTTGAATTTACTGGCGGGAAAAGATATGAACAATGTCAGAATGAAATGCTAGAAAGAGAGAGGGGTTTAAGAGAGACAAATGGGGAGGAGAGTTTGAATTTCTCTCAAAATAAAAGGGAATGTTATAGAAAGAGTTTAAGAGAGATGAATAGGGGAGAAAAAGAAATGTTACAGAGATAGAGGAGAAAAGGAAACGTTATAGAGATAGGGTTTTAAGAGCGGCAAATGGAGGAGGATAGTTTAAGAAGAAAGGAACCCTCTAAAGATGCCATGTGTCTCTCACCTGATGGAAGCCGCCACATGTCTACCAACCTACTTGAGTTTCATAGTAAGTAATTGCCACATGTTCCTTACGTTATCATGGTCAGTTTGCACCATTCAATACATTTTATACTAATCATCTCATCCATCTGATAAGTCCACCAAGAAGATCTATTCCAAAAAATCAAGACAATCGTGTAGCCTAACCATCCGGTCAATTGTGATACTTGACCTTAATCTGAGGTGGCGTTTGGTAACTCTAAATAATAAGAGCTTATTTGGGTTTTAGAATATTTGATAACAGGCTTATTAGACCTCTAGAAGCTTTAAAAGTAGAGGAAAAACCTCTAAACAAATAAGTATCACGGGGGCAACTTATTTTTTGGGTCTAAAACTTTAGAGCTTATTCTTTAGAGTTTATTTTTAAGAGCTTATTATATGTGATTAGAGTTTCCAAACACACCCTAATCATCCACTCATTGGGCCACCTACTCTATCCCATTTCATAACGATTCATGGATTGGATATTGGGATGGTCCCGATCATACATTATATGCTTAAACCACCATAAAGGAAATTTGGATTCGATGAGGGTTTGCTATAAGGTTGCAATTATGTCAATTAATAGGAGGGAACAATTAAAAAGTTGAAAAGACGTATTCTCTCCCTTTTGTATGTGCTCACTGAGTCACTGGTAAGAGTCTCCCTTCCTCCCTCACTCTCAATCCTTTGAATATTTGTAAAATACTTCAAAAACCTGCATGGGCTACTTACTTTTGAAAAGAAAATCTTTCTTTCATAAAATTATATATATATTTTGTATTGCTTTTGTGGATTTCTACCCAATTACTCTTTTTTCTGTTTGACTGATTCTAGTGGGGTGTGGGGGCCTTTTTCCGATGAAGTGTATTTCTAATCATATGATGTGATTCGTCCAGTTCTTTAAGCACTTTATTTTCTATAATATATTTATTTACTTTATGGATTTCTCCCCAATTACTTTCTTTTATCTAATTGATTAATCCTGGTTGGGTGTGGGACTTTTCACTAATGAAGTGTATTTTTGGAGATCAGATCATAGTCAATCGCGATTGAACTCGTCAACATGTGTCTCTGTTAACATCTATATTTATTAACCCTTATGTTTCAACAATGTAACATTGGTTTTTAGAAAAAAAATATTGATTTCGTTAATCTGGTTAAGAATCGTTAACCTTGGGTTAATATATTTTCTAAAAACTAAGGTTAGATTGTTGAACCCTAAGGACTAAGTGAATCCTAACCACGGTCAATAAGGATTAGCAGGGACACATGTTGATCTATGGGTGTGATTGAACTCTCCCATAGTTCACTCGCGATTGATTGTGATCCAATCTCATATTTTTTCATATAATGTGATTCTTTTAGTTCTTTAAAATCTTTTTTCGTTTCCTAATTGCACATGTATTTTTTGGGGGAACAATAATCTTTTTTACAAGTATTAGATTAAAGTTATTGTTCAAGAATCTATCTATCTATGCTACTACTACAACCTGGTTGGTCTCCATGTGGCTCATCCACAAGTCTCCATTTGAGCCCCATATTGCTGCCATGTGTCATGTCAAGTGTCTTTCGCCCATTGGTGTCAACCCCTCTCTCTCCTTCCAATTAAGTCTACCATATATCTCTCTCTCTTCATTAAACTACTCCCTATTTCTATGTATCTATTCTATGTATACTTAACATTGAGACTTCAATCTGTCTCTCTCCCCATTCCTCCATAATTAGTATTTACTATTTAGATTTAATGAGTATTTAAGTCTAACCCATTAAGCTCCCCCTACTTAAACTCTAAACGATCCATTCGCCTCCCCTATTCGCATTCTCCCCATGACCCCCTTCTCTCTCCCTTCCACCCCATTAATCTCCCCCCCCCCCCCCCCCCCACCCCCACCCCCACCCCCACCCCCAACCCCAATTAAGGCTATCATTCTCTCTCATTAATCTCCCAAACCAAAACCCTCAATCCTTCTCTGAATCCTCCTTCACCTCCCCTCCACTATTCCCCATGACCCTTTCTCTCTTTATCCCTCCTCCCAATTCGTCTCCCTAATTCTCCCCTTTCCCATTTATTTCCTCACTTCTCACCTCCCCAATGAAGCCCTGCTCGTTGTCTCTCTTTGATACCTACGATTAGGTTTTTTCTCTCTTAATTTCCCCTCTTTAAATTATATATTGGAAATTCTGCAACATGTATTTTTTTTTTCCATTTTCTATGAGGTTTTGTTCATCATTTTGATAATTTTGTGTATAGATTTGTAATCGCTGACATATGGCCACACTTCAGACTTGGGAAAAGGCCTACGACACTCTCATAGACACCACCAAAGTCAGCCTGGCCAAGGTCAACAACGACTTCAAGGTCTCTTAGATTCATTCTCGCTTTTTTATTATGTTTTAATCTTCATTTTTTTATTAAAAGGAAGTTGATGTTGCAATCATCAAAGCCACAAATCATGTCAATGTCCTCCCAAGGAGTTAGAGTGAACTTTGGACGACTAAACATGACTTGCATGACTTGCTTGACAAACCATCCTGTAAAAACCCACAGAGCATATACAATAGAGGACATTATCAGCGGAAACATACTCTATCATGGCACAGCGGAAGACTAACAACCCTTTATGTATATACATACTTAAATTCAAGTTTTATACAAAAGCAATCCATAAGAAAGTACGGACAGACCCGCAAAAATACGTGGATATAATCTCTCATCTCACCCACAGCTAATCCACTCAGAATCTACAACCACCTATTGGTAACCCTCTACGGGGGGTTCCTCCAAAGGCTCCTCGACGTACTCCTCTTCCACCCATGGACCAGGAGCACAAACATCAAATGGAGCAGCAGCTCCCTCAGAACCTGCCGACATAAGAAGTACGGCTGAGCATGGAATACTCAGCGGGTACTAAATACTAACCAACAATTATAGCATAAAAATGGCAATACATAATCAGGAGCAGTTTATATATGTCAAACGGAAACAGTTCATATCATACAAGGAAGTAAAGCAGTTTATAATCATGCTTGTAATTCGTAGAAAACCGATAAATCCTCTTGAAAACATCGTGCACTTGACTTGACTTGAAATATCTTTTCGTACTTGAAACTTGTCATGTTTGTCTTATCTTGTCATATCATGCTTGTCATGCCATGTCATGCTTGCTTGGAAAGTAAACTACTTGTGAGGGAAGGGAGACCCTTCTTCCTAGAATGCTTATGCTTGTCATGCCATGTCTTGTCATGAACGAGGTAAAACATATCGGAAGATATGTTCCACCTCTAACCATGTTCTTGTAAACCTCGATAAATCATGTCATGCATGCCGTGCTCGTGGGAATCGTGTACATACTTGCATTTAAATTTAAACATGACATTTAGGAAATTTCACAACACATATAGTATCAATGATTGAGCAATGTAATATTCATATCATTTAGGGAAAGCAGAAAACACACTATCATAGACCCTAGCAATATTCATACTTCATTAGGCATACATTTCCAAATATACAGTTCACTGTATTCACCTTGGCATTTCATCAAACATGGTGTGTTCATTTTGGATTTACCCTATAACATGCTTTTCTAGATGGTTTTTTTCTCAAATCATACATGTATATTCATTATTTGAACAATGCCCTTCCCCATTTGTTCATCACACAACACCATTGGCATCCAGTCGCCCATTCCATCTCCATTCTCCATTAACACCCATTCACAACCATTCATCTCATAGCACATGTATAATGAAAGAAAATAAAGAGAAATGAAGGGGAAAGAAGAACTATAACTAGGAGGGTAGTAAAAAGTACCGACCTTGAAGAAATGAGGAAGAAACCCCTTTCCAAAACGACTGTGTAGCTGCTGCCCTAGTTTGAGGAGATGCTCCTCACGAGTTTGTGCCTTGATCTTGAAGAAAATGGGCTGGAGGTTGATCTAGGGTTTCAAAACCCTTTGATTTCTCTCCAAAATGGGAACCCTAGGTTGGAATCGCCTTCTCCTCTTTCTCCTATTCTCTCAAACTCTCTACGTGTCGAATGAAGCCCTAAAGGCTCGGGTTAAACTCTTAAGGTAAGAGTGAACTGACCAAAAGACCGTAATACCCTTATTGGGATTTCTGCAATGACGCGAGGACCGTGAATAGTGCTGAACACATTGTGCTGTGAATAGTGCCAACTCGTGGTGCTGTGAATAGTGTCAACTCGTGGTGCCATGAATAGTGCCAACTCGTGGTGGCATGAATAGTGCCAACTCGTGGTGGCTGTGAATAGTGCCAACTCGTGGTGGCGTGAATAGTGCAACTCGTGGTGGCGTGAATAGTGCCAACTCGTGGTGGCGTGAATAGTGCCAACTCATGGTGGCGTGAATAGTGCAACTCGTGGTGCCATGAATAGTGCCAACTCGTGGTGGCGTGAATAGTGTCAACTCGTGGTGGCGTGAATAGTGCAACTCGTGGTGCCATGAATAGTGCCAACTCGTGGTGGCGTGAATAGTGCCAACTCGTGGTGAGTTGTACAACGTACCCGTGGTGAGCTGCACAACGTGCCCGTGGTGAGTTGTACAACGGATGAACACAGTATACGTTTTCCTACAGGTACAGACTGTTTTGGCCATATCTTTTGACTCGTTCGTCCGATTTTGACGATTCAACTTGCGTTGTGTTCGTACTTCAAAAAGGAACATTTCTGACATTTCAAAATTTCCAATTTCTTCCTTATTTATTAATTACACTTCTTTAAAAGCAAAATGACAACGAAAATGTCATGCCTTAACTGTGAAAAGGTCAGGGGTTCTACACTGTATCTTACATGGATGAGATCCATCTTTTTTTAATGAAATAGTTTGAACGAATTTTGTGGAATTTCAGATCTTCTATGTTCCAAAAATCTTAGATACAACCTCGGTAATTTAGCCCTGAGCAGATGTTGCATATTGCATACATGCCCTCGCCAGGTAATTGGCGAATACACATAACTAACCAGTATGTTCTCTCTCAATTTTGATTTCCTTTAGAATGCGACATTGTGTCTTTTCTTTCCTTTTTTTCCTTTAAGATTTGAATTTTAATATTAATGAAATTTGTTGATGATACTTTTGTTTGGAATTTAGATGGTATGAAGGTGCTTAACTTAGGTAAAATGGGTTGGGTTTAAGAAGCAACTTATTTGTTGTATCTGTCGAAAGACTGCATGTTTTTAGATGAAGGTTTATGATGTTCTAGTTTTTCTTTCTCTTTTTTTATCATTGTGCTAACTAAACAATTAAGGAGTTATCACTATTGTTTTTTAAATGAATGATGATCTAGCATTCATGTCTCTTTGTTTTGAAGGTATGGTTGTTCTAGCCACACCCTTATCACTCAATAATCATAATCGTAGGATCTTAAGCATCATGCCTATTGTGGTTTCTGTACTAGAAAGACCTCAATTTGTAGTTAAAGGCATTAATCTGTCTTGTCAAGTTTCTATTTAACCTTTGTCTTCATTGATTGTGAATGATAGAAAGAGGTTGTAGAGACCCAAAACTTCATGTATTGAATCTTGTCCAAATTAAATGAAAACCTTGAATTTTGTGTCAAAACATGTCATTTTATGTTCTATTATGTTTGATTATGTTATATGATCCAAGGGTAAGCGTTAAACAACCAATGTATGAGGTTTTTGGGCAGAGAGTTGAACATCGACCGGTCAATCGCCCAAATGCCCTAGTCGGTTGCCCAAATGCCCTAGTCGACCTCCCAACTACTGGTCGACAGTGCAAGTTTTTGCCCAAAAACCTTTTATTTTATGAAATTCGAAAATAAGAAGGTGATTAAGACTCTAGGGTCTATAAATAGACCACTAACTTATGGGTTTTAGGAATTTAAACACTCTAAGAATTCCAGAGAGTCTAGAGAGAGTCCAACCTAGGTTTTTGCAAGGGTTTTGTCTCAAGGAGAATAAAATCTTAAAGATTAAGATCCAAGAGCATTCTAATGTTAGTTCGGTCATAGGAAAGCGATCTTGTGAGGATATATTGTTTTAACCTAATAATCGATAAGAGAAAAGTATTTTAAGATCTGGAAAGTATGTTTACGTGTTTATTATGTTTTGATGATTATGTTAAGGGTAGAGTTGCATATATAAAGCATACATACTGACCTGTTTGAATATGGGTGACCTATGTTTACATGTTTAAATATTTTATTCCTATTGATTTACTTGAGGAAACGATGCCGTGTAACCAAATTGGCAGACTTCAAGAAGGACATAATATAATCAAAATGGAAAATGCTTAACGGACCACGCATTCTGCTATGTACTGAAATGTCAGTCCTCATTAGTCCACTGCCCCTCTTTTAACACTCACTAATTGTGGTTAAGATTCACTCACCCTTAATGTTCATCCATCCAACCTTTGTTCTTAGAAGAAAAAATATTAATTAATCTCTATTTAGTTAAGCTTAATCATAGTTAAAAGGGACACGTGGACATGGTAGTCAATTAGATAGCCAACTACGGAGTCCTCTAATCATTACTTAATCAAAATCTATCTATCTCAGTAACAACATACTAACGGAATGGACATACAACTGAAGTAGAGGGGAGGGCAGTGTAATTCAGAAATAAGAGGGGAGGTTTATGCAATTTCACCAAACCCTAAGGGAGGTTAATGTAATTTCATAAACTAAATGAGAGGTTTCTACAATTTCACCAAACTTCATGGGCGGTTAGTGTAATTTTAGAAACTAGATGAGAGATTTCTACAATTTCACCAAACCTCAGGGAGGTCGTGTTATTTACCCTTTCATTTAACATATTTTAGTTAGTTGCATGTAGTGTGCGGGTGAATGTTAGCTAACACTTGTTGCATGACTATAATCCAAAGGAATGTTATCACTCCGTATTGGATAACGAGAAAAAGAGCTTTACAACGGTGCAACTGTATGAAATTCTTTACCACCATACCGAATAAGGATAATGTCATGAGAATACGTTATTTAAATCATATTTTGAAATCACCAGCCTTTTTACACAGAGAAAATATGAGTAGTTTCGAACACTATCGAACTTATAATCGAACGTACTAATGTTAAAGTATAAAACAGGACTACGAAATGCCTTGGTCAGAACTTAGAAGCAAAGTTTGCCCCATTGGTGGTGTGTATTACACCACACGTTTGATCCATAATTAAGTTTTGAGGGGTGTGATGGTTGAGATATCATCCTGTTCGCTAACTTAATTAGAACATACACTAACCAGGATTGCGGCCTAACCATATATATTGAAAAAATGATCTTAATCACCAATCACATGTACTTTTTACTTTAGATGGGGTTAGTTGATTGGACACTATTCATAAGCATTACATCACTTGCATGGCAAAGAAGTGGTGTAAGCTCATTACCAACTAAACAATCTCATTGACCTCGATCATCCAATTAATGAGTAATTAAGCATATGTTTGATGCTTACTCACCTATCCTGCGATCTCTGCAAAATAAAATTTCTTCTTAAATGCATAGAATCAGAAAACATCTCATTCTCATATTTTTTTTTGGTACGTTATGCCAAACCCAGTTAGGTGTTTGTGTTTAAACTTATGAATAGCTTACACATGATGACCACAAAGGCCATAATCAATTTGGTTAAGAGACACGACAAGCGCTTCTTAAAGATAGTTGGAGTCTCCCGTTTGTACAACGGAATTAGGTAACTCTATCCATGTGATTAAACCTAGCTTGGAATCAATCTGTTCCACTATAAATTTGTACTACCTGGAAGGAACTGTACTTAACCTCTTTTCAAGATGACCATAAATTAATTAGATTTAGTAAATCCAATTAAGGTATGAGTTATCATTCACAAGGATAATAATTGGTTACACAGATTGTATAACCCAGATTAAACTATCACAAAATGTCATTGAAAAACAGAATTACTCTATACGAGTGATTCTAACACAGTTCCAGAATTGACTTTGTATTAATCAAATGGACAATGCTCCATTTGATTACAGAGCGGTTTTCAACTGGCTAGACTAATACGTCTGATCACTTCTTTGTTTGGTTATAGAGGAGTGACTAGTCTGGATAGATTTATCGAATTCTATTCTGAAGTAAGAGAAACTCATGTGTTGTACAAGAAGACTGGATAACCAATATGAAGATTGGTTATCCCTCATATGGATCTCTGGTTCGAGTCTTTTCAATCTTGAGACGGGCTTTGGATCTCCAACGGAGGTTTTAATCTTTTTCTCTGGTTCAAGATCAATCTGACAGAGGTTTGATAAGGTTTTGCACTTCTGTCAAACTTTCCTCCTTATCCCCACCTTATATAGGCAAGGGCTAGGTTTGGGAGCCCATTGGGCTTCTCAACTGACCAACTTATGAGTCTCTTGGGCTTTTACAACTGACCCACTGATGAACCCCCAGGTTCATCGAACCTGGATGCCCACCTATATATGATCCGTTATGGATCACAGAATCTGAACCATCACATCTCAATCTTGATCAGACCAACAGTGGTGATATAACTTCTAATCTGAAAAATATTAGGTGACTTATGAAGTATGCCTAAACGCCAAGCCCAAACTCTTTGCACGTGTCGCGCTCGATGCGATGTACCTCACTAGTGCACACACACTTGGTTGTATGTGCACACATGAGAACAAACTCAATAGTAGTGAAAAGATTTATTTGGTGGTTTCATGTCTCATCAATATCTGTATCTATTAAAAGCAATTAGAGTTTTCTTTCAAATTCATGGATTTCTCACCCAAAACCCTGTAACTATTAAAAGCAAATAGAGTTTTCTTTCAAATTCATGGATTTCTCACCCCAAAACCCTTAATATTTAAAACAAAATTAAATCACTCATAAAAGGTTTTATTTCAAATCATAAAACCCATTTGAGATATAATAATTTGATTTTAAAGAAGTTTTTACAAATCATTAAAATCAACAATAGGTCAGGTAGTATTTAATTTAATTAACAATTGACCATATCAAGGGGTCACATGGGGCTTGGGGGCTGAAGCCCCCCTAAAATTTTGAAGGAAAAAAATCCATAGTATTTAATAGGGGCGTAGCCTGGGAGAGGGGTGCATTTGGGGGTACGAGGCCTCTAACCCCCCTTAAATGTCTGAGAAAAAAAATATATTTTTACAAACTGACACAAACAATTGTGATGGCCCATGAACTAGGCCCTCAAAAAAAAAAAAAGTCGGGGCTACGTCCCCAACCCCCATTGTTAGCCCCCCTCCAAGAGAATCCTGGCTACGCCCTCGTACCCCCCAAGAGAATCCACGTCCGAAGCAAAATAAAATAAAATAATGCTGCTATTGATTTGATCTTCTGGTGGGCCTTCTTGTTGATGGTGTGTATGGGATTTCATATTCAACTATTGGACAGTAGAGATGTACTGCAACACACCTGTTTAACACCATAATTTTACTCATAATAAAGCTCACACTGCTAATGCCACACTTCAGGGTGCATCTTAAGGTGCAACAACATCCGTGCGGTCGTTAGGAGAACTCACGAAAGCCTGGATCAAATAAAGACAAATAATCGAATTACGGGTTCCTAAAGGGCAAAGGCTTCCATTTATAGTGGGAAAGGGCTGAGGTTCGATCGCATGACGTAACCTTGCAGCAATCCCATTTGTTGAGAGATCGGATCATAGTAATTGAACTCTTCCCCAGTTTAATCGCACCTAAGGCATACCCGTGTCTCTTTTAACCCTTATTAATAAGATGGGAACTCATAGTTTGCGCGCCCGCGTTCCGCTACATGTCCTTTGTTTACTTTTCTAAATCATGATTAAGTTTTCCATCAAAAATAAAAATAAATCATGATTAAGTTTAATTAAAATTAAGGTTTATATATTTATTTTTCTAAAAATCAAGATTAAATGAATGAACCCTAGAGGTTAGTGAATCTTAACCACAGTTAATGAGTGTTAACTAACATGAGGTTATTTTTTAAAAATCAAGGTTAACATTGATGAACCCTAAGGATGAAAGTGAATCTTAACCACAATTAATGAATGTTAACTAACCTTAAGTTAATTTTCTAAAAACCAAGGTCAGATGGATGAACCCTAAGGGTGAGTGAATTTTAATCACAATTAATGAATATCAACTAACCTAAAGTTAATTTTCAAAAAATCAAGGATAAATGGATGAACCCTAAGAGTAAATGAATTTTAACCACAATTTATAAATGTTAAAAGGAACATGTGGCATCCGTGGAGGGGTCCGCATTCCACTAGGTAGAACGCGGGTGCGGAGATAGTCATTCTCCTAATAAAATTGAATCACAGTCAACCATAATGGAATTCAGAAGAATTTGTCTCTCTTAATCCTTACTAACCATAATTAAGATTCACTAACCCTTAGATCTAGTTCAATAATCTACCTTTTTTTTTAAAAGAAAATCTTTTAAAAGAAAATTTAACTTTATGGTTAAAATTTCTTAATCGTAGGATTAAATATATATATTTTTTTATAAAAACCAAGGTTAGATTGTTGAACCCCCAAAAGTTAGTAAATCTTAACCACCATTAATAGGGGTTAAAAGGGATAAATGCTGACTTGTACGTGCAATTGAACTTTCCCTAAATTCAATCACGATTGACGGTGATTCGTTCTCCTTATTAATTATGATTAAGATTTACTAGGTGTTTGGATTGAAATTTATTAACCAAAAATTGGGGGAAACGGAGGTGAGAGATTCAACTTCATATTTCCCGAACACTATTATTTGAAAAAGTGATTCTTTGACAATTAGGGGCAGTTTGACATCGTTTTTTATAAATAATTTTTCTTATCCCGGGAATAGAAACAGTTTAAATGCGTTTGACAAGTCATTTTTAGAAAACGATTTTAAGAATTGTTCTGCTTTAGGCACAATTTTTAGGGAAAAAAAAGTCGCTTTTTAGAATCAATTCTGAAAAACACGCTTATAACAAATGAGATAAACATCAAAATTGATGAGATAAATGAGACATAAAGAAATTTGTATTTTATGATACTTATATATGCATTGGTGATACAACTATATTTAATGTCTAAAATAATTTTATTTATTTTTATTTTTTCATCCAAACGTAATTTTGTTATTTCTTTTATTCATTATTGATTCTAACTGGCAGTTACCAAATGCATTTACAGTACAAAATTAATTATTAGAATCAAAACTTATAAAAATTAGTTATTTTTGAGAATGAGAGATAAACAACCCTTAATTTCTCCACAATCAATTTTATAACAATTGATTTTTGGCTAATAAAACCCAATCCAAACGCCCTAGGATACAACATAGTCTTAGTTTTTAGATTTTTAAAATTTTTTTAACTTGGTGATAATTTTTAAACGATTAATATTTTTTAATATATATATTTTAAAAACAAAGTTATATGGTTGAATCGCAGGAGTTAATGAATCTTAACCATAATTAACAGAGGTTAAAGGCATACGTGTTTGACTGCGATTGAACTCATTGAGAGTCCAATAGGAATTGACTGTGATCCGATCTCATTAGCTAGGGCACCACACGAGCGTCGTCGCAGACAGAATTGCAGCTCCGCATGCGTGCAGTTTTACATCACCAGCTCACATTAGTAAAAGATGTAATCTCGACCCAAACCAATTTCTCGAGTTCTCACGATACGAGAAATTACGATTTTAATTAGGGTTTCTATCCGCCGTTAAATTAACATTGATGGAACGGTTCAGTCATCGGGCATAAAAATTGAACGGTCAAGATAGATAATACGGTGCATCACTTTGTAGCTTAGCTAAAATAAATACATCTTAATTTATTTTATTTTTCCGTTTCCATATCTCCCTAAATAATAATAATAAAAATTTCGCTATCGTTCTTCTGCCCTGCAACCCCAATCTATTCTCGCTTCTCTGCTTTCTCGCCTGACTCGAAGAAAAACGGTTTTCTTTAGCCTAACAAGCTCTGTTCTTCATCATAGGTATTTATTTCATTGGATCTCTAAATCATACCTTCTTGTTTCGGTTCTTTTTCACTTTTTTTTTTATAATTATTTTTTTTTGCTTTATCTGATATGTGCTCCGATTGGGGTGTTTTGTAATTCTATTTGCGATTTTATTGTCTGGCTGGGGATTTTTAGTTATTATTCGATGTGGGTTTCAAGGAATTTGGGTCATGAAGATGGTTTCGTGTTTTTTTTTTTGTATCTTTTGATTTGTTGTTGAGAGAAATTGGGTTTTTGGATGTGGGTTTATGGTTCTGTGAGTTCTAACAGATGGGGTTGAGGGGTTCCTTTTGAATTTTTTTTTGGGCATTTGAATCTGTTAATGAAGAGAAACAGAAATTGGGGTGGGGTTTGTTTTGGGGTTTAGGAGATTTTTTATTTGGAAAATGAATATGGTTCATGTTTTTCTTTCCAACAATTCGGATTTTTTATTTTGTATTTTTCTATATAGTATTTAGATAGAGAGATGGATACATGTAAGATGTTCGGATTGTGAACATCTTGTACATAAGGTGGAGAATTGTTTGTGACTTTCAAAATTTTGGTTCTGCAATTGAGTCTTTGGGAATTAATTTCCTTTTTTTTTATTTTAATTTTAATTTTGTTTATTTTAGTTTGAAATTTTGATTAGTAATGTTTTCTAGTGGGTGCAGGTGAAGGGCTTTTGAGAAAATTTGCTGGAGTTGGTTATGGCTGGGAGTGTGAGCGAGGACAATGGGGTTGGGAGGTCTTCGGAGGGGATTTCGAATGGGCAACATTGCCAATCTGGTGAAGTTCTCGCTGAATGGCGGTCCTGTGAGCAGGTGGAGAATGGAACCCCATCGACCTCACCTGCTTACTGGGACACCGATGATGATGATGATTGTGGTATGTTGTTGTTTTTGTCATAGTCCATTGTAGCCATGGAAATAAAAATCCCCAAAACCAATACGAAATGGGCAGTACACATAGCTTTTGAATGACCGATACATCCCCCGAAACCGTATTTTTAATTCTCGATTGTAGCTTTGTTTTTTTGTTTGTTCCAATTTCTTGATTATTGTGGGGTTCATGGCAACTCCGTTATAGCTATGATGTATTTAAAGTTAGTGCCTCAACTCCTAAATAGCAGTGAACAAAAAAAAAAACAAAAGGGAAAGGGATAGTATGTTGTTGTGTGTTAGTCTTCGAAAGGAAATTGTAATCTGGATATTGACTTTGTTATATATAGTTTTTCCTGTGTGTGTTTATGCTGTTGAATAATACCTAGGATCTTGTGAAGCTTTGTATGGAAACTGTTGTCAGATGAAAAGAACTAGGGCCAGACTTGGTTTTGGGACTTCAGTGATGGAGATGACTTTTCATAGCCCCAAAGATTACTAGGAATTGCTTAAACTGCTCTTCTACTGTAAATCTTGTTTAAATCACATCCTGTATCTTAATTTGTAGCTAACAACCCATGAACATTGCTTTGAGTTGTATTATCTAACATATTGATTTAAGAAACACATCTGGAAATGGGTTTGGAGATTTGGGGAGGAGAAAGATATACTTTGGTGGAAAGTGATAGTGGCAAAATTTAGGATGATGTCTCCATGGGAGTCGAGGACAGTTAGAGATTTAGAGGTCCTCATAGGATAAGGTTGTGGAAAGGTATCATGAGATTTCTAGCCTCATCTCCCAGACATTAGGTTCAAGGTGGGCTCTGGTTCTGAGGTGGGTTTCTGGGATGATATGTAGTGTGGTTCAGCTAGGCTTAGCCGCTTAGGGATGAATTTGGAAATATCTATCTCCTAGCCATGGATAGGCAAGCCTTATGGATGAGAATTTTGAAAGAATAAAAAATGAGGAGTGTGGTGCCCTAGATTGAGAAGGGGGGCTGAATGATTGAGAATGGAGGACTTGTCTCGCCTCTTGATTCTTCTTGGGAAGTACAAATTGGGTCCACGTGATAGAGACTTTAGGGTATGGTTTGAAGGCAACAACTGTCGATTCTCAGTAAGATCATTTTTATTGACATTTGCAACAACATTTGGTTCATCATTTCTTCATTGATCTGTGTGGTCCCCAGCATTTCATCTAAGGTATCTTTGTTTATATGGGAGGCAACTCTAAATAAGATTCTCACGTCTGATCATCTGAAAAAAGAGGGTGGGTGGCAAACTGTTGCTTTTTGTGCCTATGCGAGGAGTCGGTGGATCACACCTGCTTATGCATTGCTCAATTGCGTTCAATATTTGGGGGTTATCTCTCTCTCTCTCTCTCTCTCTCTCGAGTAGGGGTGGTTTCGATCTTCCCTGCCACCTTTTGGGACTTCTTATCTTGCTGGCCCATGGTGAGCATTGGGAGGAATCGGGGGGATTTTTTGGTCGCTCTTCTTTGGAGCTATCTCTTGGATGATAAGGAAAGAGCGAAACTCTGGGGTCTTCGAGGGTACCTCTACCTTGTTGGCTAATCTTTTTATAAATATTAGACATTATTTTTGATTAGTGCTCAGTCTTACGCTTACCGGAAGGAGATAGTTCTTCTTCATTGAGATTAGTGCAAGGGGGATGTCCTTGGTAATTTTGGTTTAGTAAGGCGGGGAGAATACCTATGATATATGTTGCTTGCATTCACCATACTTTGTTCTGTCTTCATCGAGTTTACTTTCTTGTAAACTTCTTTGTAGCATTTCAGGTTTCGATACTTGATTTATGTCATATATTATTTTACCGGTAAAAAAATACATTAGGCAACGATCTATAATATAATAAGCATTGATATGTTAACTAATGTAATAGGTGTTGATATATTAACTAAGAGAAGATAATCTGTTTCTTTCTTGATAAGTTAGTGGGGATTGAACCAGTGGTTAAAAATGCATGTGAAACTGACGCTTCCGGGCTCGCTTTGAGGCAACCCAAGAAAAAGGCATAAGGCGCAGCATCAGAGGCTCAAATCCCTCGAGGGTCTTTGCCTCAAAGCATGCAGTACACACGAGGTGCATGCCTCGCATCTTAAGCGTCGCCTTTTGTCAGCCCTCATACATTAATCGAAAGTAGGGTTCTTGCCGTAAAACAGTCACTTAAAAATTATTTTTCCTCTCTTCTCATATTATTTGTTTAAATTTTAAACTAACACTTATTTTGTTTAACGTATGTACGGTTTTTAAAGGACTTCTGGGGATCTATTCAACATTAAGGATTTCGCTAAAAGACGTTGAAAGATCTCAGCCACTAGCCTGCAATGTTATTTATGCGGGACTTCTTTGGAACTATTTGTCGCAATCGAAATCCACAATGTCAATTACCTTTTTATATGAAATGACGGCCTAGTATCATTTGTTTTTCAATATGCTAATGGACGAAAAGGTAAATCATATATATGTTAATATTTTAGTAGGTTACCAAGGTAGTTAGTGGTCTTTACATACAGAGTCATTATGAGTTTGACTAAATTAGGATAATTAATTAAGCAAAGTTTTTTACGGAAGAACAAGTTATTATTAGATTGCTTTAGATGGACTCCTAGGATGTCAGTGTTTACATAAGGGGTTTTGGTAAGAACATGTTATTATTAAATTGCTTTAGATGGACACCTAGGATGGCAGTGTTTACATAAAGGGTTTTGGGTATAGAAAACTCATAAATGTAATACGAGAATTTCGATCACTATTGCTATTTATATTTGGTAACTGAAGATTTTCTCTGTTTGACATGATGGTCAATTTGGGTAGTGTGTGAGCCTATGTTTATGTGAGACGCTTCAGTATTCTAGTAAAGAATCTGCATCATGGTTTTCTGTAACATAGAAACTGTATATCTGTAACATGCTTCATTAAAATTGAAATATGGACCGACCAACCTGCATCATGGTTTGCAGTGCTTCACTAATTCTGAGTACCGCTATTTTCACCTTTACTTGTATGAATATTAGAGTTTCTCACAGTTTACGGTTATCAGCACCGATTTTTTATTCCAACTGAGCAACACCTTAGTACTTTCAATATAATCATCGGCTGGAAACACTCCTGAAAGGCTGAAACTAATAATGAATCTGTTGCTAAAGAAAGACATGGTGCATATTCTCAATGCTGCCTCTGACTCTTCCTGTTGGCACAGCTGTTGGCTTGTCAAATTATCCAAGCTTTCACATAGTTAAGTTCGTTCCTAAGCTGACATTACTTTTATGTAGGGCCAAAACCTTCTGAGCTATATGGAAAATTTACATGGAAAATAGAGAACTTCGAACAAATTAGCAAAAGAGAACTTCGGAGTAATGCATTTGAGGTTGGCGGCTACAAATGGTATGGGGGCTCTGTCGTTGTTTACTATGCTTGGTGTCTCCTTAATTTTGTCCTAGACTATCTGTTAGTTGCTTTTCTCTCATCGTTTCATTCTTATTTTTAATGCACATAATATAGATTTTTAAATTTACATATCGTACTCATAATTTATGTATCCATAGGCAAACATACATATCTCTTTGGGTAAATATCAGCTTGGTTCGACACCTCCGGATGCAGGATTCATGGTGTTTGAAACTTTAAGTCTGTGTGCCACCTTAAATTAGGTAATAGTTGTAGATGGTTGATTTTGTAAACAGTATTTTTGGGGGAAAGGTACCATTGGTATCCTCATAAGAAACATTGCATTTCGCTGAAAGGTGATCATTTAGTTTTATCTTTCACTAAAAGCATCTGACTAAATATGATGATTGCTCCTACTGTGGTATAACATCAGGTACTATCAAGTACACACCTGTTACTCCTTCTCTGTATGGCTATTTAGGTTTAATTTTTATTGTGTTGAAGGTTTTATATATGATGCAAATACATATGTATGTATGTACAGGTGGACTCATGCATGCACACACACACACACAGAGTGATATATAGCATTCAAAGTTTCTGCACTTGTTAGTTTTAATTAAAGGTTTTTATTAATTAAAGGTTGTTGAAATGTTTTTCAGGTACATTTTAATCTACCCCCAAGGATGTGATGTCTGCAACCATCTCTCTTTGTTTCTTTGTGTTGCTAATCATGACAAACTTCTTCCAGGTGAGATATATTTGATTTTTAAATTACTCTTGGTGATCAATCTTCACGATCCTCTGTGATGGATATAATATCATATGATTTTTTTTGCAAAACAGGATGGAGTCATTTTGCGCAGTTTACGATAGCTGTGGTGAATAAAGATCCAAAAAAATCTAAATATTCTGGTTGGTTGGTTAGATCCAAGTTTCGGAGCTGTAATGGAGCTTATGTTTTTTATTTTATTTTAGTGCTAATGCTGTCAATGGACATTTGCAGATACATTGCATCGATTCTGCAAGAAAGAGCATGACTGGGGCTGGAAAAAATTTATGGAGTTATCAAAAGTGCAAGATGGGTTTATTGTTTCTGACACTCTTGTTATAAAAGCTCAAGTCCAAGTTATCAGGTGTTTCAAAATTTCATTTCTTGACTGACTATTATCCATCGTTCTGTGCTTTCATATGTTCAATCCGCAATGTCCCATTGTTGATGTTTTCTGTAACCGTCACAAAATTTTAGCTTAAAAAATTTGGTCACTCTTTTGGGATGGACTTCTTAGTTATTTTGACTTTGAGATACCCTTCTTCATGATGCTCGGTACAGGGTTGGTTGATATTATGAACTGATGTATTGCATGAACGGCATGACATAGGAATTATTTCTCATTGTTGGTGATTTGTCACTTCAGTAGGCAATAGGATCAATAAACAATGCTATTTCTTCTATTCCTTTTCATCTCTGTCTCTGATTTCTTTGAAAGCTAATACAGTCACGCAATCCAAGATTTCATAACATAACATAGATCATTTATGATAATTGACACAGCTGATGTCTGGCAATAGTGTAACTGGATCATTTTTTAATATGCTATCTTGTTACTCTTTCCATAGGCTGTACTCTTCTGCTCTTATATAGCCCTTAAACTCCTTTATATAGATACAGGCTTGTTTTGATAAAGTTCATTTTTCTTTCCAACTTCATTATTTTCTCTTTCAAACTTGATCTGGGCAAATTTTTGACACTAAAGGTGAATAAATTGGCTAACTGTTGCCCCAAAAATGGACACTTTACGTGGTTTCCAAATGTGGTTCAAGCCAGCCTGATCTGAATGTGTTCTGTTAACCCAGTGACCCTGTTCCCACCTGTATAATTTGTAAACTTTCACTGATCAAACCTTTTGAAACATATGTTGCCTCAAAGTTTCCCCATTCAGAAACCTCTATAAAAACTTTGAAAAAACATGAAAAACAAGTAAATGAAGATTTGTATGCAAGTTTATCTTCTCATTTTCTCCGTCTGTCCTCTTATAGCAAAGATAGTACAATAGTCTAGTCATTCTACAGTTTGTTCGAAGGCATGAACTTTGAACTTTAGGCAAATATACTCTTATTATTTTAGCAGTGAATTCCATGTGACCCAATAGAACATTACCATTACTATCATTTCAATTATTAATTTGTTAGCTTGCTTTTGTGTCATAAAAGGCATGCGCTTAAAAAATATACAAACTGATAATTGGATTTTTTGGGAATCCAGCGACTGAGTTTTGTTACCATCAGTGTGATGAGTATTCTTTTTAGTTGTGGCAATGTAGAAGTTCATCATAACTTTAATTTTTTCACCGGCTTCATCCTTGTTATGGACTCACATATATGAATAGTCTTCCTAGCGATAATGCATTGTTTGTAAACTCTGACTTTTCTAGCTAAGTGGGCCTATTATTACTTCTTTTTCTGTTTGATTTCACACTAGGAATTTTCCATCGTCATAACCATTCAAATTTTTTTTTTGATATGCAAGGGAAAAAGCACACCGCCCTTTTCGTTGCCTTGATTGTCAGTATAGGAGAGAACTGGTTCGGGTATATCTAACGAATGTAGAGCAAATTTGCCGACGTTTTGTTGAAGAGAGAAGAGGCAAGCTTGTGAAGTTGATTGAGGACAAAGTTAGGTGGTCAAGGTAGAGTATGTTTTCCTGTCTGAATTATTATCGCGTACAACTTTTAGAGAATACTGGCTCTTAGTTTCAACCATTCAAAATTCAGAAGCGTTTTCTGTTAGTGAAGCCATCTGGTGGCTTGAGGGCTTCTAAATCATATGGTTTTGCGGTTTCCATGGTTGCATACCTGCTTCTGCAATGTCTCTGTTGTATTGGCTTTTGAGCACATCCAAAATGACCCTTGAAAAACCTATTTTTTAAAATGTCAAACAACTTTATAACCTGTTTTGCAGGATCCACATTTTGGAGCCTATGATACCATTAACTTGGTAGCATGGTAGCATGTGGAGTACAAAATTGGACCTCTTTCCATTATGTTTTATTCTTAGGTCGTCATTAATCACCTGTTCCAACTACATTTTGGGTAATTATTTTCTCTCTCTCTCTCTTTCTAATAATGGATTTCTTGGTATCATTGCAGCTTTTGTTCCTTCTGGTTAGGAGTTGGCCAAAATGCTAGGTGCCACGTGTCTAGGGAGAAAACAGATGTGATATTGAAAGTAGTTGTAAGGCACTTTTTTATAGAGAAGGAAGTCACTTCTACTTTGGTAATGGATTCACTCTACAGTGGACTGAAGGCTCTTGAATGCCAGAGTAAGAGCAAGGAAGGGAGAGCAAAATTTGTGGACACCGAGGAAATGCCAACTCCTATTGTTCATGTTGAGAAAGACTCATTTGTTTTGGCAGATGACGTGTTACTACTACTTGAGAGGGCTGCCCTGGAGCCTTTGCCTCCAAAAGATGAGAAGGGTCCTCAGAACCGTACTAAGGTGAGCTACAGAATATACAATAATGCTATCATTTTTTATAGGAATGCAATAATGAAAGAGAACGTGGTACAAACAAAGGGTTCATAGGGCAATGAACCCAAAAAGTAAACAAAAAGGAATTACAACAAAAGGCAGCAAATATCAGCCCACAAACTGGGGCTGGCCTTGCACCAAAGCAAGCAATAGAGGCCTCCCTAAGTCAAAATCAAACAATACCACCCAATTCCTCAGAGTCCATCCTAATGGAACCCCAGGCCAATAGTAACTGTTTGGTCTTAAGAAATAGATGCTCTACAGGGGCAGACATGTCATTGAAAACTCTATGATTTTTCTCCTTCCAGATTAGAATAGACTAAGAAATAACACCTAGAAGGAGAGACAAGATAACATCCGGGGGGGGGGGGGGGGGGGGGGCATCCAACAAGATAAGAAGCCCTTGAAGGAGAGGGGGAAAACCAATCCACCCTTATATCAGAAAATAAATATCCCCAGATTCCAGATGCAAATGGGCAATGCAAAAGCAGTTGATCCATATTTTCCTCCACCCGATGGCACACGAAACAACGATTTGCCAACAGCCACCCTTAATGCACAGAAAGAAAGATACCTTAGACGAAATACTGGGATTCCACATAGTCTGAACGGGAAAAAGAAGGTTTGAGCTTGTTATGAATGTATGTAAATGATCTCATTGAAAACTGACCATTGTTGTTTGAAGACCATAAATGAACATCTCTAGCTTAGATGCAAGGGGAATAAGAAGTCAAGACTCTTCAACAAACGAAGAAGATCTTTGAACTCCCAATCATTCAAATTACGTCTCAACCTAAGACTCTAAACTAATTGAGAACACAATCGAGGTTAGATGCAATCAAGGATTTTTTTATCTAGCGCGAGCAAAAAAAGGTCACCCTTAAGCCACGGTTGCCCACACCACAAGTCCTCCTAAAAGCTAACCTCCAACCCAATCCTTACCCTAAACCTAGAATGCCACAAAAATCCCTCTCTGATATTCATAATCCCTTTCCACAATCCTAACCCATGTGAACCTCTCACCGTCTTGGACTTAGGATGATGTTTCCCATACTTTGCCACAATAACCTTTATTCACAGGTGCCCTCTCTCACTCTCTCTCTCTCCACCTAAACGCCACAACCATTTGCCCAACAAGGCCTTGTTGACGTCCACTAGTGAGCTCAAGTTTAACCCACATTCATTCTTAGGATGACACGTTGACTCCCAATCCACCGAATGATATTTTGGACTCTACCTTCTCATTCCAAAGAATATCTCTCTTATTCTTCTTCAATTTGTCTACCACGGAAACCGGGATGGTAGATATGGACATAAAATATGTTGGGAGAATGTTGAGACTTGAGAGTGTTTTTTTTTTTTTTTGAGTTAGTCTGCTCCCTATAGACAAATAAGTAGATTTTCACCCTGCTAATCTCCTAGCAATCCCTATCCACCACCGGATCCTAGACCTGTTTAGCCTTCTAACTGGATCCGAAGGGCATCCCTAAATAGGATGAAGAGAATCCATCTTACACTCAAAACAAGCTGCCAACTCCTCTAAGTTGGACACCTCCCCAACCCCCACTATTTTGCTTTTCCCTAAGTTATTTTTTAAGCGTGAGACCACTTCGAAATATAGAAAGCATCTCAAATAGTCAGCACGTCATATGCAAATTGGAGATGCAACATACACGTGCTCTCTCCCATGTAGAAATCCTTTTGAGAACGGAACTTTCTATTGTGGGAATCAACCTACTTAGGGCCTCTGTAACCATGATAAAGAGGAAGAGAGATAAGAGAAGTCCACACAAGCTTCTAAAATATCTCGCTCGACTACTGTGAAGGGATTTTCCGGGAAGCTCCATGTGGCACTGCTTTACTGATAGAAGGATGAAGGACGCAGGTTTGTCCAGTGTTTGCTGGGGAGAGGCCTTCCGCCCTGTCAAGACACTCCGAAGCTCAAGTCAGTAATGGAGAAGATTAAAGAGTAAGGATAAGATTCTGAGAGAGAGTTAAGGAGTTCTTGAGATAGGGGATTTGCTCTTTACTTGGGGAAGAAGATGTAGTCTAGGGTTCGTGAGAATTGCCAACCTCCTAACAATGAGTTCCCTGGGATATTTATAGGCTGAGAACCCCTATGGCCATCCACGTTCATGGATGACCATACATCTTACCTAATCATTGCATTAATGTCAAACAAATATCTTATCATAACTGCACATCTACTCCCTGCCAGGTCGGTCTCGATCGCCGAAGTGATCCGAGATGACCAACATTTACTATTAGGTTAGAGATAATATCTAACTTATGAGTGCATCATTAATGACCTGAGAGATCGATTCCCGATGTTTCGTTATTCGACGAGCATTCCTTCGTCCTCATTTGAACATGGTTCGTCCTTGGGTAAGTAGGGATTCGTCCTCGAATGAGCTCAGTTCGTCCTTGAATGAGCTCGGGTTCGTCCTTGAGTAAGCTCATGTTCGTCCTTGAATGAGCGCTTTGTCCTCAACCAATTACGTGTTCGTCCTTGGAAGACTTGTCAGTCTTATGAATTTTCCCCATTACAACTACCATCGACTAAGATCGAAAATGGGACAGGCGAGACCCATAGCTTCATCCATTTCCTCCATCTTAGGCTGAATCCCATTCTTTCTAACAAATAATCATAAATCAAGTCCCAATTCATATGGTCGTAAGCATTCTCCATGCCAATTTTGTAAAGAACACTTAGGCGATTCTTACGAATTTGATCGTCCACACATTCATTACCAACCAAAATGTCATCCATAATCCACCTCCCACCCACAAAAGGGTATGCGATACTTTCTCTAGAAATTACCTCCCACCCAAAAAAAGGGTATGCAATACTTTCTCTTTGCCACAAATGAGTGAATGATTGTCCATGAAAATTTTGCAAAGAATACATGGGATATTCCTAGGAATTCGATTGTCCACACTTCATTAGCAATTAGAATGCCATCCAGAATCTGCCTCCCAAGTCCCACCCGGCACCCACAAAAAGGTATGCATACTTAGGTATGCAATAATGATATATTTTTAAGGAATCTTGTAAAGTCTTTATACTTTCTCTTTCTTAATTAAGTTTTATTGTTATCCACAAAAAGACAAGTAGAAAATCCATCTGTTAAACATAATTTATTGTTAAGACTTGTCATGTTAGACTGGTTTTTGCATGATGTTGAAGTTCTGGACCAAGCTGACTAGCTTGAACTTCTAAAAGTATGCCATCTGTGATGCAGTTAATTCCTCTTAGAGTTGGTTACAATATATTCGTGTGATGATTTTTTTTTCCTCTTTTCTTTTAAACACAAGCTTATGATTTAAGTAAAACAAAGTTCTGTTCATCAGAGGGGCTGTATTTACAAGGAACCCCTGGTTACAAAAAAAAAACCTTTGGAGGGTGAACTCCATGACTCTGCACTGGCACAACGCGCCTGCTGCTAAAGCATGAGCTGCTACATTTGCTTGCCATCGTATCTACGGGTGGTTAACAAACCATGTTGCTCATGAATAGCTCGAGCTCGGCTGGTTAAAAGCTCGCTCGAGCTTGTTTATTTAATAAACAAGCCAAGCCTGATCTAGATTTCAAGCTTGTTAAATTAACAAGCCAAGCTTGAGCACACAGGTACTCGGCTCGCTAAAAGCTTGGCTTGGTTATATATATATATATATATATATATATATATATAAATATAAATATTTAAAATATACTTCATTTAAATACTAAAATTAAGTATATTTCTTATATACCAGTAAGGATTAAGAGTATATGATCTATTTTACATGATAAGAATACCCTTTATACAATTATAAACTTATATTAAAATTTAAGTTAACACCGTAATTTCTTTATGTAGGCTAATAAAATAAAATTTTCACCTAATATAAATAGTATTTCCAATGGACCAAGCTGCTCGCAAGCTGCCCACGAACTGCTCGAGCTCGGCTCGAGTTCATTTACTAAATCTCAAGCTCGTTTATTTAATAAACAAGCCAAGACAAGCTTGATTTTCAAGCTCATTTAATTAATAAACAAGCTTGAATACACCACTACTTGGCTCGGCTCGGCTCGGCTCGATAACACCCCTACTCGTATCAGAGCACAATGAGCTCTAGAAATCTGATGCCAAACAAACTGGATATCATCCATCAGGGAAGTGATGTCCCATGGATCATGCCTCGAGCCTGCTTGCAATGTTTGATAAATGTTTTAGGCGTTGCCTTCGATAATAAAGTGCTGCCAACTTTGCCAAAGGAGGCCTGTAATAAAAGCCTTGGCTTTGGTTACCTTGGGAGAAGCATAATGTAGAGGATAAGCATGCTGATATATGTTGGATAATATTACATAGATGATCATGCACTATTATTCCCACCCCTCCATGAGAGCCATCGGAATCTGAAGATCCATCACAATTGATTTTTAACCAGACAGGAGCTGGTGGGTCCATGTAGAGGGAAATAGGAAGTAGGAGAAGCACTATTTGAATTTTTTTAGCTAGATGTGAGGCATGAGAGAAAATGATAAGAGGATCAGGCAGGATGCCAGAGAAATGAGCATTATTCCTAGTAAGCCAGATGGACTATAAGATAGTAGAGATCTTGGGCCACAGATATAATGATCATCTGAAAGAAAGGGGTTCTTTATTCAAGACTTCCACCAGGCATCGAAGGAGAATGTGGAGCTCTGTTTGGCCTGAGGGTCTAGTGACATCGCGAATCAAACACATTGAGAGAACTCACAGGCATGGAAAAGATGGGTGATGGACTCCTGGAATTGGTTGCATAACCTGCATTTTGGATCCACGTGAAATTTCTTCCGAATCAGGTTGTCTTTGGTGGCAAGATGCATGATTCAATGAGCTTAAAAAGATCTGCAGAATAGCTTGAGCTTAAAGCTCCGAAACCAAAGTGTAATTGAGATCTGATTGCTAGCGGTTGAGTAGTCTCAACTCTCAATAAGATGGGCAACGTTTGATAATTGACAATGAGAAGGCTTAGGCAAGAAAGGCCGAACACATGCTATGCTTGCAACCATGCATCTTGCCAGATATTAGCAGATTTGCCATTACCACTTTACCAGTTCTCCACTTCTCCATCTCCCCGCATTAAGAATCAATCAGCACTTCAAAAGACTTTGCCATCCCCAAGAGGCATGATACCCAGCCCGAGCTTGTAAGAAGAGGACTCAAGGGAACCGATCCAAAAAAAAAAGAGAGACTCGAGGGAAATAAATAGCTTTCATGATCCGAGCCTGCAAAGATTGGCCATCAGTCAGGACTGCCAAGTTTGTTTCTCCAGTGGGGTGAGATGTGATAGAGGGGCTGTACGGGCAAGAATAATACTACTGATGTCACCAGATTGAACTGCAGAATGAAAATTAGCAGACAAAGCCTCCACCCACTTAATAAATAAATATGGAGAGAAATACATTGCATAATCATTCAAATCCATTGATGATTTAACCCTGTTTTTGCCATTAGGTGTTGTAGGAAAGGCCATTCCACCGGATCATATTCCTTTCGCATATCAAGTTTAACAGCAAGGTATTGGGGACGGCCATGAGATTTCCTTTTCATAAAATGAACTGCTTCATGGACAAGAAGGATCATGTTGGAGATCTGGAGTTCTAGGACAAAAGCCAATTGCTCAGGATGGATGGGATCAGTTAAGATCACTTTGAGCCGTTTAGCCAAAACCTTTGCAAAAAATTTGTAAATCACTGTGCAAAGGCTAATGGGCCAAAATCGTGTATTGGATTCAGGATGGGGAATTTTAGGAATCAACACAAGGTTTGTGGTTGAAATTAGAGTAAGGAATCCACTGTGGGAAAAACTGAGTTCTGCCACACATATATCAGGCCCCACTTCAGCCCAATGCTTTTGATAAAAATATGCTGGCATACCATCTGGTCCAGGAGCTTTCAAGGCTCCTATTTGACAGGTAGCCTCACACATTTCAACCTCTGTAAAAGGCCGACAAAGTTGGTCATTCATCTGGGCAGACAATCGGTTAGGCACAGGGTGTAAGAATTGGTTGATTTGAGGAGGGTGGGATGTGGAGTATTGAGAATTGAAAAGGACAGATACAATCTTCAATATCAGAGGGTGTGGTAATCCAACCTTGGGTGGGATCATGAAGACTGCATATACTGTTTGTTCTATCATCTATGTCATTTTAGCATAGGTTGAAGGAAGAGGTGTTGCGGTCCCCTCAAGATAGCCAGTTGAGTTGGGACAGCTAGGCCCAATGGGCTTCCTCTTGGAGCATTAGATGTTCAAGCTGCTGGAGTATGTTATGTTCCGATGGAAATTGGTGAGCTCTCTCTGGGCAAGCTTGGATCTCTGTGATTTGATTTTGAATATGCTGAATATTGGTAAGTGCCCATATTCCACCCTACTCCAATGTGCTAACTTCCAACCACAGATGAAGGGAGTACATGCCGAACTGGTTTGAGGTTGAGCCCAGGCCTGTACCACAGTATTTATGTACGTCTCATGATGAATCCATTCGGCCTCATTGCAAAAGGGACTTGGGATCCTTGGACAAGTAGTATCTGTGTCTAGAAATATGAGTAGACCATCCGACCCAATAGCAAGTAGGTGTCTGATTGTAGCTGTTGTAAATAAAACACACCATGTGGGATTGGCTAAACCTCGGTCTAGGTGTACCTGGATGAAGGCCTGATGTGCATGCTTTTTGGTCCATGTGTAGGGAGGACTGCAATATCCCAAATCAATAAGACAAGCTTCAAAAACCATCGTCTGTCCAATCAAGCTGATAGGGTTCTCAGTTGTAGTGCAATGCTTGAATTGCTTCATGTCAATATTTTGCATACTCTGATCCTTGTGATTACTTATCTACTTAAAATTGGATCCTAGATGGCTGCTGCTTTCTGAAAGCTTCTTGTAGGTTTTCTAGATGTAAAGTCATTTGCTGTAGGTGTTCAAGGTTTTAACTTGGGTTCTGCTGTCAACATTGAGAGCCCCCGACAAGTGGAAACATTTCAAGAAAATTAAGGCAACATTGTAAAAAGTACTGAAACTGTGGAAACATTTAAAGCGTTGGAAAAGTAGGATGAAATTTCAGGAAGCAATAAAATAAGCATCAATACACACTTAGAACTCATTATATAACCAAAAACAACCATTTGAAATAGGAAAAGTGAGATTGATAACAGATGAAATGAGTTTTCACACATGTTTGTGATTCTTTTAGTTCAAGTCACATTATTAGTGGTCTATAGCCATGGTCGTGAAGTAATAGTGTAATACATTCCCCTCCAAAAAGAAACCATTACATAATATGGGCACACCCCAATTAGGTAGGAGCTAATTCCAGCGTTTGGAAGTTATTTAGTGGTGTTAGAAAGATTTTCTGTATTCAGCTATTGAGCTTTTTACATAGCTGTGAGCATGGCCTATTCTCGCTTGTAGGAAGCTTCTGTTTTTATGCAGACTTTGAAGCCGTCAACTTGGTCTCTTTCCTTCAATTGGGTGGAGCTAATTGATTGTATAGCTGTGGGCATGGCCTATTCTCACTTGTAGGAGGGGCATGAAGTTAGGGACAGCATTGGGTCGGTATTGCTACGTTTTGAGTACTGACCCAGTGAACGTGAAACTGACCCTGTACTCTTATTAGCTGGTTGAAAAAGACAAACCTGAACCCAACCTAATAAGGAACCGCTTAAGCATAACCGGCCCATTTAAAATAATTAAGAAATAAATAAATGAATTAGTTTTATTTTAACGTAATACAAATAAACTTTAAGTTCTAACAAATAACTAGGCATTATGACCCTGTGGGCCTGGGAAGCCCAACTCGAACCACAACAAATTTTTAAGCGGCCTGTGAAAACTATCTCAAACTCAGCAGGCTGTGAAAACTATCTCAAACTCAACCCTAATCCATGGAAAGTTAGGAGGGTTGATGGACCATTCAGAAATTTCCACCCTACTCGAAGTCATCATCGAAATGTAAATACACAACATTCAAAAACATTTTTATGCTTACTGTTATTAGCAAGAAATACTTCATATGAAAAAAACCAGAGTTTCATAGTGTCTTTTACGTTTTTGTTCATTTTCTAGATTTCAAAATTTTGAGTTAAATTATTATGTTGAATAAATAAGCCATAAAAGTACTATTTAATTACTATTGTACATGTAGCCATGTAGGATATATCACATACACATACATTTATGTTCATATAAGATTTCTTAATTTTCCTTATATATATATATATATGTATGTATGTATGTATGTATGTATATCAATTTTTAATTAAGAAATTATGATTAAGATACTTAAAAATTAAATCATATGCATTGATTGATCTATATCCTCTTTGAATTGATTATTTTTTTGTTGGAATTTTTCATTTATAATTTAGAAGAACAAATTTTCATTTCTTATTTTGAATAGTTATATACATATGTATGAATATATTAATTACAAAACTTATCTGATCCATACTCAGTAACTATTATCATATGTAATGGTAACCCATTAATATATGACCTGTCACCAAAAACTATACTTTTTAAATAATTTTCCAATAGTATTTGATAGATTTATAGGTTTTTACCAAATTTTAGCATTTTTGTACTAAGAAATTAACTTTTCGGTCAAAATCAATTGAAACAATACCTGCAGCTTATGAAGATATCTTCTGAAAGACTGAAACCATGTATTTTTATAACTACATGGTGTCTTCGTGTCGGGACCTAGTGAAGTGAAGCAGATACATTTCAGCTGTAGTTAATTGGAATGTTTCGATTTTCAAAACCATTAGTATATTTTCATGCATGTTTTGTAGTAGTGGAGAGGGAACTTCACTCCTTTTTCCTTAAAATAGTTGTGCAAGCTGTAGTTTTACTTGGACAATTGGCATGGGTGAGAAATGGCATATGTCCTCAAATGTCAACAAAAGCCTTTTGAAAATTTCAAGCATGCAGGACTTGAGATGAATTAGTTAAATGCCTTGATATTATTTGAAAGAAAAGATATTTTATATGCAAAAAATCTCTTTATTTCTAATCTATTTTTTTGGATTAGTATTATCTCCAATCAATATCAATTAGCATAGATATTACAATAGGCAGGAGATTCTAATTACTATTGCAAGAAATTGTAACCTAAGAAACGATATGATGTACATTTACAACTACCTATTGTATATATTTATTGCATTCTATAAATCATCTTTTAAACTACTCTGAATGGATGATGTGCACATATTTTAAATAAAGGAGAAACAAGTTCAGAAAATCCGTTAAGCTGTACCATCATCTTATTTTCAAATTTGCGCCATGAACGTCCGTGATGCTCAGAGCTTGTACGCCATGTACTTCCTTTCTATCGCCTGATCTTCTAAGGTTTGGCTAACCTGAGGGTGATCCTTTCTGGTTGAAGTCCAGCTTCAGAAGTTTCCTCTACACAGCTTCCTGAAGTTTATATACTTACTAGATCATCTGGAGAGCAGATTGCATCAGTTCATGGGCAGGGCAGGCATGAAATGAACTTGATTTGTCAGACATGCATTGATTTGATTGATTTACGAACTTGCCATATGGAAGTCAATTCAGTAACGAGCCTCATTATGAGGAGTGCTAGCCCAGATGCAGAATTCCACTGTGGGTGCAACTTCTGGCGTTGCTACCCCTTCAACAGGTTAAGGGAACAGAATTTTCAAAGGTGGAATTTATGGTTTATATCGGTTCACAAGGTAACAGGGAAAAGTAGCGACATTTGTCGCTACCACAGTGAGAGCATGGAAGTCTGTGTCTGGGGCTAGCATTTCTCACCCCCATTATATCAGGCAGCGAGTAGGTTCTATATTTTAAGATTGGCTTTTGTATTACAACATTCAGGAATCTCGTTTAGCAGTACATGTGTGTGTGTGTGTGTGTGTGTGGGAGAGAGAGAGTTCAAACCTCATGACATACTCCTTTTGGTTAAGGAAAAAACGTTAGAATATCCATTGATATGAGGTCTAGAGAAGATGGGTAAAAAGCTGATTTTAGCAAAACCTATATGTCTTTCTGGTTCATCTCAATAAACGGTTTCTATATGCGAACTGGACAGCTAAGGCTGCAGACCATGGTTTAACGGCGTTGAAGTGGTAGGTATGCTAGAGTATTCTTTTGTTTTGCATTTAAGTTTGAGACATGTAATGATGAAACTATTTTCTTGCTTTACTGATAAAAAAAAAATTGTAACGATGAAACTATTATGATAAATAAAACATGTTCTTTGACTTGCTCCTGAATGTTCAATACTTCAAGTGTAGTTGGAATTTGTATCTTTTCTCAATCTACTCTGTCCACACCTGAAACTTGGACCAGTTATTTTTTTTTGATCGATAAAGCAGCTCAATATTTTAAAATTGGAACAAAGAAATACAAGGATAAAACATGGAAATAGAGTTTTCAAGCATATAAACTCAACACCCGGGAAAAGCAAACCAGATCCTAACCCCCTAGGAATAAAACATATTAGAGCAAAATACCTTGTAGTTCCTCCCCTATACAATGAATCCCTACCCACTCCATGACAACCAACCGGACGCGAACGCAAATCCGGGGAACGGTAGACGAGACACCATCAAATACTTTGAGATTTCTATCTTTCCAAAACAACCAAGCAATAGCCACAGGGAGAATTGCCTAAATTACCTCGCAAGCACCCGGCCACCCGCTCCTCTATCTAAGGACCAACAAGATAAGAAGTTGAGAAAGGATGAGGGAAAGACCTATGCTACCCCCATAGGGGAGAGGAACACCTCCTGCACTATAGGGTAGTGCAAAAGGAGATGATCCACCATCTCTTCCGCCTGGAGACACATAAAACAACGGTTAGCCACACTTCATCCTCTATGTTGCTGTTGGACCAATTATTACACCACCTTTATAGAATTGGTATAAAACTTTTTTTATATAAGTTAAAAATTTAGTAAATTAGCTCAAACGATTGCTGGAAAAGTTGAGAGGCTGGGTACCTTGATTAACGGCTGTATGCCATCTATTTCAAATAAGGCTTGTAAGTTGGTATTTATTATGGGAGAAGTTAGTAATCTACAGTGGATATTATTACATTCTGCATTACATTTTAGAAAATTGGTCTTGGTAGTCAGGGAGTGGAATGAACTGCTTATGGCGTTTTTGTGCACATATGTGGGTTGTGAAATGACTGATTGAAGCAATTTTTTTAATGCTTATCTTGCAAGCATTATAAATGTTATCCTTTGGATCTTTAAGGTTGTTTATATTTACCTTTCCTTGCGAATGCAATATACTTTGGCTTAAGTTTTTATTGGATAGTATCACCACATTCTCAATTGGTGTCTCAGCAACTTATATCTCTCAAATGTAGGATGGAAGTTCTGGAGAAGACTTTAACAAGGATTCCATTGAGCGGGATGAAAGGCGTCTTACAGAGCTGGGTCGTAGGACTCTGGAAATTTTTGTCCTAGCCCATATTTTCAGGTAATCCACCTATTGACTGTTTTTTCTCTCATAAAATAAATATTTTACTTGTTGGAACCATTAGTTCCATACTTTTGTAGGCATATGTATCACTGCCATCTTTTCATTGTACAACTTTCTTCCTGGTCTATAGTGTTAAAGTTAATTTCCTGAACATATTGGTATTGCAATGATTGGAAAGCTTGCTGTCGGTCCTAGAGGACACTGTATCGAAATTCTAAACTAAAGCATCATGCGCTAACAGACATGAGTTTCCTGACCAACTAGCTTAATAATGAGTAAGCGTATTAGGATTGCCTTTGTCTGTTACTGATCCATCTAATGGGAAAACCTCCCTGAATTCAAAGTACATTTTGTTCCTGTAACTTAGTCGCTTCCAACTAGCTTTTGTTGCTGTATCCACTCCCTTAATTAAATAGAGATTCACGAGCCTCCTACCTGCTCTATATTCCCTTTATTTTCTGATTACGAGTAAGGGTGTATCTGAACCGGGCTAGCTCGAAGTTTGGCTCGGCTCTGCCTGATCAAGCCCAGCTTGAGCTCGAAAAATAGGCTCGATAAAGCCGAGCCGAGCTTTTTTTCGAGTTTGAAAATGTATTCAAGCCGAGCTCGAGCCAAGGCTTGTTTGATTCAGCTCAGCTTGAAGCTTAGCCCGATTGAGGCTTGGTTTTGCTCGAGCTCGACTCAACTTGAATACTATATAAAAAATATATTATATATATATATATATATATATCATTATTATATATATAAATACTATAATTATTAAATTTATATATATAATAAAAATATTATTATTATTATTTAAAAATTATTTTTTAATCATTCAATTCGAGCTCAAGCCAAGCCGAGCTCGAATCAATTTGAGCTTGAGCCTGATTGAGCATATTCGAGCCGAGCCGAGCTAAGCCGAGCTTGAGCATAGTTGAAAAAAATTCAAACTGAGCTGAGCAAGGCCAAGCCCGGCTCGAATACACCCCTAATTAAGAGTAAGCTTTTTTCTCTGCATCCATTCCTATAATTAAACAGGTTGAGCTTCCTACCTGACCTAAATTCCCCTAATTTAAATAAATAAATAAATAACTGTAAGGTTTATAAGAGAAACAAAATCTATTGGTGAACTCCTTATGTTCAATTATTTTTATATTATATAAGGATCTCTTTACCGATCAAAATAAATAAATATCAATGTATACTCATTAAGTCATTTAGATTTATTAGTTGCTGAAATGCAATTTTCCTATTATTATAAGGATAAAAATATTTAAACTGCTATAGTCTGCAGGTAAAATGAAAAATAGTTCTATTTTAGCACATAGGTCTTAAAGCCGGGTAATTTTTTTTTGATGTTGCACAGACACAAACGTTGGTTTTGGTACCAGACTCGAATATGGGGTGTTTGACACGGCGCACCCCAAAATACTAGATTCGGGGACATGGGAAGATATTTTAAATTTTTATTTAAAAAATTTATTATACTTTAAATGTTATATGGATAATATTATAAGATTAAAAAGGACATAAATTAAGTATGAAAACAAAATCACTGTAAATAACACTAAATATTGTATTTCAAACTACAATTCATCAAACAATATAAATATGCATGAATTGAAACAAATAAGTTAATGAACATATTAATTCTAAATGGTAATGCTTATCTCAAGGAGGATTAATTTAAAATAGGTTTTTGTAGCCCGCAATCAACCTGTTGACACCCCTACTCTCTCTCTCTCTCCCTTTCGTTGTAGAGATCAATAAATCCTCCTATTATTTCTCTGTTCTTTTTTTAATTGAAAAAAAATAGATTGTGGTTCTTCTCCTCTTTCCCTACTGGCTTATCTTTTTTGATGATGAGAGTTAGAAAGAATTTGCTGAAATTTATGTTAATTATAAACAGTTGTACACAATTTTTTATATAATAAAAACTAAAAGTTTATAGGTATCAGCCATGTCCGTGTTTGTATCCAAAATACATAGATTCTTTTGATATGAATCACTACAACCGTGTTCGAGGCGTGTTCATGTCCACACGAGACATGCTTGTTGTCTTAAAGAATCGGCACAACATCGTGTATAGTTTATTATAATATGTGTTATGGTTTTTAGCTTTACACATCAATCTTCTTCAGCCTTTAAAGTTTAAACATTGAGGGAATTGAAGTATCGTGCAATTTTTATCTTTACACTTCCATATGTTCCTAAGCAATCTCATTCACTCTATATTTACTTAAATAAGTTTCTATTCTTTGTCATGCTCTTTTGAACTTTATTCTTCAATTGCTTTTAAGGGATAAAGTGTAAAAACTATTAGGGTTTGTTTGGTAGATCTTGTCTATTTTAGAATGATCTAGCCAAAATAGTTATGGCAAAAAGATCTGTAAATAGTAAAACCGTTTGGCATCGCATAGTAATAGGTAGCTTTTTTTTTTGTAAAACCGTGTTTGGTAACATCATTTTATATTACATCTTATTGCAGGGGCAGTTGATGTTATTTAAAAAAAAAATAGATTTCCATAGGTTAAAATAATGCAAATCGTAAAAGGGGGTAATAGTGTAAAACAATTTAAAAAATGTCGAAAATCTCCATTCCGTTGTCTACTCGCAATAGACACGAGCTTCTTTCCCAAAAATACCAAAAAATTGAACTGTGTTTTTAGACATGAGATTTCTTTTTTTTCTTCTATGGCAAGTGGGCGTGCTACCAAATGGTCTAAAACGTGAAAACGTCTATCCGCAATAGACGAATAGACTATAGACAAATAAACCTCAAGTTTAGGGATTCCAAACGGGGTCGTATTTTCAATAATATCAACAGCTCCTTCTTTGCAGAACTATAAAATATTAAAGCTTCTTTTTGGTCTCAAATTTGAGTTTTCTTAAGAAATTTCAAATTTTATAGAACAGGGATTTTTACTTCCTAGTTTGCAAGTCTTGAGAAATTTTAACTGAATTGCAGATGTGACTTGTGTGAGCCGAGAGGGAGTCATATATGAAGTTGTAAGACCTGTAAAATTTCAACGGTATTATTAATATTCAAATATAAATATGTGTTAAGAAATGGTGGACATATTCTTTGATTTTCTCAAGATTCCATTGGCCCAAGAGGAAATGTTATTCTCCTATTCATTGTGTTGGGCTTAAGGAAATAAAAGGTATAAGAGAATATTATGACTTCTTAGTTGATGTTGGGAGTTTGTAGCTAAATACATCGGCTTCTGGTGGACTAGGTTCTTTTATTGGACAGCCTTCAGGATTTGAAAATATCATTTTGCTATGCGGTTGGCATATCATTTTGTATAGTGGGGTGCTTGGCCGCCTAACGTGGAATATAAGTGACCATAAAGAGGGTGGCTAAAACTCATTTTATATAGTGGGTGCTTGAATGCTGCACTTTTGTTTCATATTTTCTGAACTGTTGGGATAAAGCAATCATAGGATTCATTTATTATACTTTTCCTGGGCATGTTTACTCCTATCTAACTGTTGGAAGTTGTTACTCTCACATTGCAGCAATAGAATTGAAGTTGCATACCAGGAGGCTGTTGCTTTCAAGAGGCAAGAGGAGCTCATACGTGAAGAAGAGGCAGCGGGGCAAGCTGAAAGTGAGCAAAAGGCAAAACGTGGAGCAACTGAAAAGGAAAAGAGATCTAAGAAAAAACAGGTTTGATATTTTCAGAACTTTTTTCCCGATGCTCCATGGACCCATTATTTGTGTCTTACTCTATTCTGTATCAGTTTAATGCCCATTATATTCTAAGTCTGGATCCAAAAAAACTTCCGAGTCTAGAACCATGTTGCTAATGTCATTGCATCAGGCTGTTAAATAGTTTTGGGTGTTGGTGATAGTAGTTACCATGGCATAATTACAATAATCTGTTTGGGAGCTGGGTTCTATATTCTTTACCTCTTGGGAATCTCACCAGTCACCAGAATAGTCTGGGTGTTGGACAAAAGAACCTCAATCACATTGACATCTTCTTTTCCATTGTGCAACAGTGGATCATGGCTACGAGATGATTCCTGTGATTCCAATAGGATAATTTTCCCTTTGAAGAGCCTAAAGGTCCACGATAGCAAAGGGCTGTTTGTAATAAGTGCCAAACTCATAATTCTCTCACTATATGATTTTCTTAATTGAATCTTTTAAGTAATGTGGTGCAGTATTGATTATTGAAAGGTCTGACCTTCCTATTGGTTTAGAGGTTTCCTTTTGAAAATTATGTATCTACAATAGGGTTGTCAATGGGCCATGCCAGGGCTTGGCCTAGGTCTTCCTAGGCCAGGTCCTCACTTATGAGAGAGAGGCCTAAGCCCTTGGAGGGCCTGGACTAGCTACGCCCAAACGCTACTCTCAAGAGTTAGGGCTTGGCCAAGGCCGAGAAAAGAGCAATTTTTTATTGTCATGTAATGGGATTTAGCGGGGTTTTTACGCAGGTTGCCAACTTGACGCAACCCTCTTCCTCCTTTTAGCTTTAGGAATTTATATTAGTGGGGGTTGGTTGAAATTACCACCATACCCCTCACATTATAATTGTTATAGTAAGGTATACTTGTAATTTCATAAAAAAATAATTAAATAAAGATTATATACTAAATATATGTGTATAAACTACTAATATATTTAATTAGGAAGGAGAAGAATAAGAGAGTTTTCGAGAACTCTCCCTCATCCCTCTATCAGATTTGTTCTCGGACCTGTTTGTTGGTGTTGGCCTGGTGCTCTACGAGGCAGGCGGGGGTGAATTTGGGTTTATTGTCCACCTAATTTTCTATTGTGGCTGTGAAGATGCTACCAGGGGACTGTTATTTATTTTCTGTTTTGAGTATCGGTTCATGACCTCGTGAACTATGCTATGTCTCTATCTTTGTAGTTTCTGGTGTTTGTTTTCTTATATATATATATATATAATTGCTTGGATTACCGATCAAAAAAAAGTTTAATTAGGGGTGGAAGGCCGTGCCAGGCTGGTTCTGCAGGTTATTTATCAAGCCTGGCCCTCAAGAAAGAGGGCTTTGAAATATCAGGCCTGGCCAGGCCCTCGGTACTCGGTAGGGGGGAAATGCCCTCCATTTTGAGGGCCTTGGAGGGCCGGTTTGACACTCCTAATCTGCAGCCTTTATAATATATTTTACTAAGACACTAACCTTCCAATTGGTTTAGAGGTTGACTAGCAACATTGTCTACTTGACCTACCTTCCATGTGGTTAGATATTGCTCCACCCATAGTAAACTGGAACTAGTTTGGCTGGAGGAACCAACAAAACTGGGAATCTCCCCATGTGCTGTGGTCCACCTATTGACCCATAAATTGTCCAGAAACAGGACGAGTTGAACAACTTTGACGGTTTGACCATTTATGTGGTCAACTTGGCTGGATCCACATAATACACAATAAAACCATGAATTAAGTGAAAAAGGGGAAATTTATCATATTTGCTGACATCATCAATTAGCCCTTTTCGACCATAGTTACCAAGTTGGGTTCGGGAACTATTCGACTAGGGCAAAATTCGGAATAAATCAGCAAAATTCGGGAATAAATTGAAAGAATGTCAGTCAATAGATGAATAAATAATAAATAAATTTTTAATTGTGAAATTTATTACTTATATTAGATATTTATTCAAGAATTTTTTAAAAACTCTTTAATAATTCACATTTAATTCGCAATATTTGTGACTTTTTGAAAAATTCGCAATTTTTTCACAAATTCATGAATTAATTCTTCAACAAAAAGTTGTGACTTATTCAGGACTTTTTGAAAATGCGGAGAATTTTGTTACTATGGCTTCGACCCCCGGTCTAACCGGATTGACCCAGCCTGGCCCTTTCTCTTTTGAGCTCAATGTTGGTTTTTGGAACTGTCTCCAACCATTGGATCTACGGGCAAACTTTGGGATTGTGAAGAAGTTACTTTGAGGGTGCTGAGCTTCTTACTCAGATGTTCATTTTAGGTGATATATGACTCATTTGAAATGTATTTTTAGATCTTCAATGTCTATTTTTGTGAAAAATTTGGTATTGCTCCATTTCTTTAATAATGTGTAGAAAAATAAAAATGAAGAAAACATTATTAGGAGTTGATGGTAATCTTGGCTGGTTTGGCCAAGTGAAGGTGAAAATTTTCGTGCTCTTCTCTTGATTTGAGATAGCTTAATGTTATGAAAACTTAGAAACTTGTCTATTTCAGAATATGACAGTGGTAATTTGATTTGAAGCAGTCGAGTTGTTTGAGTTTTTCACTTGTTCTGCATTGGATTATGTCCCATTTATATGTATTTATTACATGCCCACAGGAGTTTAATATTAGTAGTATTTAGGAAACACCAAATTGGGGTCTCTTTTTACATGAGGAACTGGTTCATTTTAACTCGACCTCCATATGCTCATTTGAATTTCAGAGTTCCGACATCCCCATCATCTAATTGCTTCTACACTTCAATTTTGCAAATTCTGATATTTGAGGATGTGACATCAATATGCAGTGAAGCATTGAAAAGGTGATTGTCTTCTTAATTGTATCATATTTCTGTCATCATTGTCCAATCCTTAATCCAACTATTTGGGGTCGGCTGCACAAATCCTGTTGTTCCACTCTGTCTGGACTCTAGAGTCATATCTTATGTTCATTGTTAGATTTCAAATATTTTCTCAACACTTCCATCCGTGTTCATTTTTATTGTCCCCTTGTCCTTCTGGAGTCTTCGACTTGTACTTGAGCACCCCCGCTCACTGGTGTTGTCATTGGTCTTCGTTGAATATAGCCAAACCATCTCAACTTTCCCTTATTTTATCAACTATTAGGGCCAGCCAGCCCCAGCTTCTCCCTCATGCACGCGTTTCTAATTTTGTCCTTCCTAGTTTTTCACTTGTCCATCTAACTTCCTGATCTCAGTTGTGCTTAATAATATCAAATAAGTCTGTACTTGATATAATCTTTTTCATTCTTGTGCAAATTTATTTATTTATTTATTATTATTATTATTATTTTTTGCATATTTTACATCTGTATGGGCAAGTTTGTTTATTTGGTATTTACCACATACTAACTAATATTTCTTTTCTCAATAATTTGTTTGTATTTTCTGTCTTTTCTTTCTATAAAGTTTTAACTTTTAACTTTCTTGTGGATTCTTCTTTCCTTAGTTAACTTTAGACTAACCTGTCAATTTATTTTTAACAAGGGAGAAAATAAGTTTATTCTCAACAAATATCTTCCTTTCATTCCTTCCTGTGATTTCTTACTTATTTCTGATTTTCCTTCTATTCTTCTTCAGGCTAAACAGAGGAGGAGTAGTCGCAAAGGAAAAGATAGAGGAAGGGATGAAAAATCTGATGTGACAGTACATGACGAGCACCAACGAGAGAGCCCTACTGATGAAGGAACTGTGGATGACTTCTCGAAACAGGCCCAGCCTGTGCTTGAAAAGCCTGATGCACTTGAAGATGTTTCCGATGTGTCTGATACACAAGATGTTGAAACACTTCAGCCTGATTTGGAGGAGAGAGATGCTAGTCCTGTCAATTGGGATACAGATACGTCAGAAGTTCATCCTGCCACAGAAGCCAGTAGCAGTGAAATGAGTGTCCTATGTCTACAAAATGGACAAGCAGAGAAAAAGAGCTCATCTGTAATGGATGACAGCTCCTCAACATGTTCAACAGATTCAGTCCCATCAGTGGTAATGAATGGGCCTTACAAAGGGAACTCTTTGCCAAACTATAGAAGCCGAACATTGACTAGCAGGTAAACATCACCCCCTCTTTTTGTGCTGCTCGGCAGGAATATTTGTTCTCTTTTTGAGCTTGTAGTTCAATTTTGTAGAGGAAAGAACCAGCGAGGTAAGGAGATACGTGACCGGACAAGTTGGGTCCATGACACGGATAATCAGCCATTCGACCCTGCGCTTGATGCAGGGCGCCTAACTGATGCTTCCGGAAGTTGTATGGAAGCTGAACCTGAATCAGAGGCTGTTCGCTCCTTGAAGGATCGGATACAGTGGCCTGAGCAGAATAGGGTCGAGAAGGTAGAACTATTATTATCTTCTTCCTTCTCTGCGTTCTAATATGGGAAATATAGACTTAAAAACTTATGATGTCTCTAATCTCTATGCATTAGGTATAGACATAAATTGACGGATTTAACATGTATGCGATAGCCAGCCCGTGGATCTCACCCCCACACTAGTGCTTTCACCTAGTGAAAAAATGAGATTTTAGAGTCTCCACAAACCAAATATTCTAGGTGTGATTGGTCACCAAATAATAATAATCTCTTGGTCCGAGAACTAGAGTTAGGAATTCGGGGGTTCCATGATGAATTTTCGAAGGTGTTAAGCACCCCAAATCATCTGTCATTGACAGTTGCCTTAAATTTTTCTCCGTTATTCTTATTTTTTTTTATAAATTATTTTTGAATGATCATCAAACAAAATTAATCTTTTTTTATAGCCTTTTCGAGATGGGAATACGCATATCCTCGACCAATTCAAGGCGATTCTCTCTACTTATTTTTAAAATTATTCGAGATTGAAATGCGCCCCTCCTTGACCAACTTGGGCTGATACTCTCTACTAGGGCAGTAAATTCTTCTACTAAATCGGCGAAGGCCAACTCTTTCCTCTACCGATTCGAGAGAGGCCTCGCCTACAAAAGGGGAATGAAGCAAATTGCAATTTAAATAAAAAGGAGATGATAAAAAAAAGAGAAATCAAAAACTTCTTCTTCACTTTCTTTCATCCTGGTCTCAAATTCCTCGCAATTGCTCGGATGAAACCCTAGATTGCCAACAGAAAGTGAAGCTCAGACGGGTAGAAGAACTGTAAGGCCTAGGTGGTTAGGAAATACTAACCTTGTTGCAAATCCGTGCTCTTGCTTGCTTTTCCAAGATTTTCCGCTTCAAGTACCTAAAATGAACAACAAAATAGGATCCGAATTCCCATGTAGGGTTAGTGAATCTTAACCACAATTAATAGGGGTTAACAGGGATATGTGTTGACTTGTGAATGCGATTGAACTCTCCCTGAGTTTAATCTCATTTGGTTGCGATTCGATCTCCATGAGGCAAGGGTGCAACGGTTCTTGAACTTTTGAAAACAAAATATAATTTTATATCATGTTATTTAATTATTTAACGAGACATAGCCATGGGACAAAGGGATAGATGTTCCGTAGACAAGGAGAAACAATACGAAATGCATGGACAAAATGATCCAAAAACTTGGTCAAACAAAAAAAATTCCGGGGCTACACCCCGAACCCCATCCCCTAGACCCAGAATATTATATACCAGCCTAATAATTCTCCACAAATCTATCAACAACTACTATCATTTTCAAGCAATCCTTGCATGCCCCCTCTGCTAGAAAATCCTGGCTCCACCCCTGCTTCTTTGTGTTTTCCTATCCCAATTCGAGTGTACTCTCTTTCTAATTCTTCTTATTGACTGTTCCAAAGCCAATGGTTGCATGTGCACAAATCAGAGCTCATCTGCTTTTGTGGGAAATCTTCATTATGAAATATGAAAATCTATTGAGAGAAGTTACAGTTTCTGATTTCTAACTGGTTCCTTTGGGGATATGAGTCCTTTCGATCAGCTTCTTAGGTACTGATGACTGTTTCCCTCTATCTAACCTTTTAAGGCTCGAACTTGTAGACAACATAAACATTTTTTCACTTTAAGATCCCGGTATCCTGTCTTTTTCTCTCCACATTTTTTTTTGTTATTTATCTTCCATGGATTTTCTAGGATTTTAGTTATGTCAAGAACTGTTTCACAATTCAGGTGAAACAGTTTCACATCTTTTTGTAGTTTTTGGTTATTTGTTATTTTTTATTCTAGGGGTTCTTATGGCAGTTCAAAGGGGATTATTTACAGCATTTTATTTGCTTTTGCATAGGGCTACAATATACAAGTCCATGGAGTCTTAATCTACTTTAGACTTTTATATTTTGACCTGATGAGCTATTGCTGAACCTTGTATCAGGAAGAAGTTGTTTCGCTGCAAAGGAAACTGAGTGTCAAAGACCAGGTTGATATTGAAAGACCCTGCAACCAAAGGATGGCATCAGAAGTATCCTCTCCCAGCAGTCCCAACCGAAATCCACCCTCCCCTGTGCAGCCACTGTCAGCATCAGAGAGCACTGCTACTGCTGAATCAGTTTCAGTTAGGGAGACATTTTTAAGTAGCCCACGGCAAGCGGAGAAAGCAGTACCGCCAATGACACGGGTACCCCAAATACCTGCTTTGTCCCACCTGGTTGCTCAGAAGCCTGCAACTCCAAAGCCTACATTTATGCGGACTGACAAGCCCACAGCACACCAAGTGCCTGTGATTTCAAGGCCCTCAAGTGCACCTCTCATCCCTGTTCCCAGGCCAACTGCTCCCGTTATTTCCATGGTTCAAACAACACCATCACTAGCACGGTCGGTGAGTGCATTTGAACGATTAGGCACCGATCCCTCACAAGAAACCCACAGTTATGTTCCTCAATCCTATAGAAATGCAATTATGGGTAAAACTATTGGTGCAAGTCTTGCTGGGTTTGTCCCCCATCACTCATCAAGTTCTGTAGTAAACCCATTACGGGCATACTCTGAACCACCTTCAGCCTCGGTCTCCTCACCAATGCTTTCACCTCAGAGCTCCACAAGGACAGACCAAAGTTCTGTTGGGTCAGGCTTCAGTTTTGGCAGGGTAACTCCCGAAATCCTACATAATCAGCCACAGTGGATTACAGATTGCTCCCGATTAGATGCCAATGGCAAACCTTGTGAACCTTCCCTGCTAAACGGCATTCAAAACCTTAATTTGTATGGTGCTGGAAATAGCAGGTCTCTAACGTACTTTGCTGATGAGTATCCAGCCAGTGTCTCAGGACGTCAGACTCAAGGGGTATCGGCAGATGAGTTCCCGCACCTTGATATCATCAACTACCTGTTCGATGAGGAGCACAGCATCGGGAGAACAGCAAAGGTGAGTGCAGTATTTCAGAGTCCCAGCAATGGACATCATCACGCCCTGAACCGGCAGTTCACTTTTCCTGGTGATAGGGGTATGTCAGCGGAAATGAACCCCTCAAGCAACTATTACATGTTTAATCAGCTGCCAAGCTACCATGAAGATGGGATGCAGCAGGTCTATGGCTCTTCCAGTGGCCATTTTGACGGGCTGAGGGATGTAATTCCACAAGTTTGTCTGTCAGCCTATGCAAATGGGCAGATTGATGGGGTGATTCAGAACCAATGGCTAGTTGGTGGTGCCGATCTTTCTTTGCTTAGCATGAGGAATGGAGAGGGTGACGGGTACCGGTTTCAAATTCCAGACTATCCAAATTTGGTGTGTGGGGTCAATGGTTATACTGTATTCCATCCTTCAAATGGGCATTGAAAGGGGCCCATGATGAAGTTCGCCTGCAAACAGCTAGTAGTTTTCCATTATAATGTATTTGAGGAAATTGTCAGTGTCAGCAATGGAGGAGTGAGGTTGTAATCCTTTGATGAGAAAATGATTTGAAAAGAGTGATTCTGAAACCAAGCAGCCTCCCTTGGGAATTTGCAGGAATTTGACCACATTGTGGTTAGTCATGGTCTTTGATTATCATCTCTAAACGATGTCAAGCAATCATCGTTTGGTGCACCATTCTATTGATTTAAATTAAAAACACAGCAGATTTTTCAGCACTAAGCTATTTATTCTTTCACAAATGAGGGAATCCTTTCCTTTTGAAGTTTCAAAATTGAGAAAGTGATGGATCTGAGAAGGGGTTATAATGGCACTTCAAATTAAAAGAAGGCAGAAAAGTGTTGCTTGGATTTTGCGAGCTCGATCCCCTCGGGAACGAGAGTCGGGGAAACAAACAGGTGAGGGAATGATCAGGATTGAGAGAGAATAGGCAGTTGGTTCAAAAACTATGGATCCTATCCTCTTTTCCTCAGCACTGGTTCATTTTTAATATGCCCAGAAAACCAGGTGTATGAAAGGGCTAAAATTGTTCTTTGCCATTGAAGGCTCTTTGCAAATCTTCCTCAACGGGTCAACTAATTGATCAAAGATTATATAGGTTTGAATCTATTATGAGATTATTAGTGACAATATAATCACTAAAATATAATTCATGACATGGCTTATTCACATAGTTTATTGTATAATCAATTTTTACTACACTAATGTGAACCAAATGATGCCTAAATGTTTGGAAAAACGAATATTTAGGCCTAACATTCATCAAAGGGAAGAGAAGAGAAGAAGTAAAGTAGAATAAATGAATATTTAGGCCTAACATTCATCAAAGGGAAGAGAAGATAAGAAGTAAAGTAGAATGTGTCGGCGGGCGTAAAGTAAAATTTTTTCCTTATTTCCTCTGATTTTAATCGGTAGGACCTATTATTAGTGACTAGTGGGTGGCATGTGAGAGCGAGGGGAAGGAGTTAACCATAGTTAATAGAAGTGAAAAGGGACACGTGTTAACCCGTAGGTGTGATTAAACTCTCCCCGAGTTCAATCGCGATTGGCTGTGATTCTATTATTTAAATAGATAGATGAGCAAGGGGTAGTTTGGGAATTAAAGTAAAATATTAAATCAAAATTTTGTTTTATATAAGGGTAGTTTGGGAATTTCGGAAAAATCAGGCTACGCCTGCCTCTCGCAGTATAATAGTGCATTATAATAGTAAAGAAGATAAATAATTGATTGTGTTGGTCGGAACCATACACAATTATTTATGACATAATCGATTATAATCAGTAAAATCTAAATGCACCTGCCCTAATAAACTATATAATGAACATATGGCTGAGAGTCCAGTTGTGGTTTGGATAAGATTCATATTTGGCTTCTGAGGAACTAATTCAACCCAAACTACACCCTACCTGATTGCCGTGTCTGCAAGTAAGACTGTCAATCCGGCCCTTTTTGATGAGGGGCCAATCCTTTAAAGCCTGCAAATAGAGGATTTTATTTTGGGTAAATTACACTAACCTCTCCTGAGATTTGGTGAAATTTCAAAGACCTCCTTTTTTGTTTATGAAATTACACTACCCTCCCTGTCAGGCTTGTGAGGTTCAAACCGTTGACATTGACAATTTTACCCCCATTTATTTACTTGATGAAACACGCTTCCTTTTCTCTCTTTTAACATCCTTTAACCGGGGGTTAAGATTTACCCACCCTTAAGTTAAGCGATTTAACTTTGGTCTTAAAAAAGAACACCCTTTAACTTTTGTTAAGATTCACTAACCCAAGGTGTTAAAAAATTATTTTTTCTAAAACCAAGGCTAAATAGGTTAACCCTAAGGTGGGGTAAAAGATAACCACAGTTAAATGGTGTTGAATGGGGAGAGACATTAGGTTAGTGAATCTTAATCACAGTTAAAGGGTTTTAAAAAATTTAATTTATTCTATTCTAAAAACAAAGGTTAAATGACTTAATCCTCAGGGGTGAAACTTAACCACATTTAAAGGATCTTAAAAGGCTGACTTTGACTTTAAGATGACTAATTTGGACATTTATAATGTTTAAATCATGACATCAGCAAAGTACATCCATGTAAGTAACAGAAAACTAACCGAATGAAGAATCTGTTACAAACAACTAAAGTAGAAAGGAGGGCAATGTAATTTCACAAATAAGAGGGGGTCTCTAAAATTTCACCAAACCTCAGGGGAGGTTAGTATAATTTTTTATTTTTCTCTTAAGGCCTTAGGGCCAAGTCAGACCAAATTTTAAAAAAGACTCTTATTTGAGGGTCGTGCTTAATAAGCATCTAGCTCGGCTGGTCCTCTACTTTATAAGTCATACCAAATATATTATCATATATAATATATTACGTATATATAATAAAATAACTTAAGATTTGTAATAACTTAAGGTTAAGACTTACTTGTACGTGTAACAAACTATCATTGTAGTGTAATAACTTATTTATATATATATATATTTTAAAAATAGAAGTGTAGTACATTTTCATAATTTTCTTGTAAGTTATAATGTTTTTCATTTCTTTAATCTAACTGTATTAATAAAAAAAATTTAACGATACCAATTAGGGTTTATGGTGGTAATTTCATCAACCATTCATTATAAATTGAATCTAATTACCTACTATAACAAAAGTGTGTACGAGACTAGCAATCCTCATCTTGCCTTATCCATTGCATGCCTGAATAAAGGAGGAAAATTTCCATGTTAAATCGGCAATCAATTTAGAAAAAAATTGCTAAAACATTATATATATATATATATATATTTTTTTTTTTTGGGTTTTTTTTGCCCTGATCCGGTCCTGGTTTATTAAGTAAATGAAGGTAAGATGGATGGGCATTTAAGGAAATTTCCCTTCTCCCTTTCTTCTTTAAAACCAGAAATTAGGGTTTAGTGGAAGATACAGGAAAACGAAGAGTTGCCCTAAATCTCCACTGTTCTTGCATATTCCGGCGCCGGATTTCAATTTTCAAGTGAAATTTGTGTCATTTTAGGTCATTCTAGGTTAAGGGTGTTTAAATTCTTAGTTTAGGTTGCTAATCGTTTTTTTTTTTGCAGTGACAATGTCGCCTGGAGAGCTGGCTTGCACATATGCTTGTCTCATTCTCTTCGACGATGGAATCTCCATCACGGTATTCATAGTTCTCGCTTATATTTGTATTTTGATGTACAGGATGTTCTTTGATTAGTGATTTATAGTTTAATTTGTTAGGGTTTATGTAATTTGATATTATAGGATTTGTATAAAATTAAATATAAAACTAATAGCTTTTGATTCGATAAAGAGTAATGCCTGCCACAATGCACATTGAGAACATATTTAACCTAGTAGGATCTGATTTTAGAAGATTCCAAAACCACTTCATTTGTTTATTTTCCCCAAAATCTGTGTTCATGGTGTCTGATACCTCAACAGAGATAATCACCGGGGAGGTGGAATCTCAATACATGTTAATGCCAATAACATATCAAAGTGTTGGTGGAGACATCAAGTGGTTAGTATAGTGATTTAGATGCTTATTTGTTATGCTTTGCTGCGGATCATTGGCACAACAAGATAAATAGTCATGGGTTTCTATTGGTGTTATATATTGTTTTATTAATACCTTCCAAAAAAAATATTGTTTTATTAATAGATATATAAAGAACTTCTTAGGTAGAAGATGTGGTCAAGTTCTAAATTTGCATGGGTTTCTAACATATATACAATCTTATAGTCGGGGGTTCCATTTCCCTTTACTAGTTTACTGCCCCCACTCACATCATTCTCAGTGATTTTTTGTGTCAGCTTTATCCTTCTTCATTTTTGTGGTTTGATCTGTTATTTCCCTCCGGTTCCTTTAAGAGTTAAAATTTCCAAATGGATTGTTAACTCTTGAAATCGGTTCAATACTATGTGCATTGTAATGTCTCATTGTCTTGTACCAGTGGGAGTTTGCTTTTTCTGTGAAATCCTATGATCCATTAAGATGTTGCATAATTGTTGGTGTCTTTTTTTGTGGAATCCAGGCATTCCTTCCAAGGTGTCTTTTTTCCTCTGGAATGCAGTCTTGGACAAAATTTTCACTTGTTATCACCTTCAGCATAGAGGGTGGAGGTTGGCAAATAGATGTTTTTTGTGTCTCCAATCGGAGGAGTCAGTGGATCATTTACTATTGCATTGTCTTATGGTGGGCAGCATTTGAGGTGTCTTCCTCTCCCACCTGGGGGTGCAGTGGGTCTTTCCTGAGTCCTTCCTTAAATTCTTAACGTCTTGGCCTAGGGAGAACGAGGAGGGTGTGTTGGAGGCAGTGTGGGCGGTGTTGTCGGGAGCTGTAGCTTGGACGGTTTGGAAAGAAAGGAATCGTCGAATTTTTGAGAATTCCTCGACGGCTCAATCGTGTATTTGTGAGTGGGTCTGGTTGACAATGTTGGAATGGGTTGGAATGAATCATGATAGGGAGGAGATTCGGGCGGTGTTAGGCTGAGCACTGGTTTGGTTTGGAGGGAGAGGGAAGGCCAGGGGTCTAGTCGGGGCTTATTTTCAGATAGTGTTTTGAGTTTTGTGTCTTGTAAACTCATTATTTGTGGTCCTTGTATCCTGGTCTTTGATATTTATATTATTGCTTGTTTACCGATCAAAAAAAAATTGTTGTTTTGATGTTATTATGCCATTGGTCTTGGCTCAATTATTAATTTATTTATACATTTTTCATTTACAGGCTGACAAGATTTCGACTTTGGTCAAAGCAGCAAATGTGAAAATTGACTCGTATTGGCCGGGCTTGTTTTCCAAGCTTGTTGAGAAGAGAAACATTGAGGACCTTATCATGAATGTTGGCTCCGGTAGGGAACCATATGAATGAATTAAACTCATATTTTATTTTCTATTCTTCTAAGCAAACATGCTATTTTCTTTGTATTTGTCTTTTGAAGGTGGAGGTGGTGCCCCGGTAGCGGTTGCAGCTCCTGCTTCTGGAGGTGGTGCTGCTGCAGCAGCTGCTCCTGCAGCCGAAGAGAAGAAGGTAACTTCTACAAGTCATTTGATATCTCGAATGTTTCTTCTAGACTTGCTAGGTAATTGCAGCTAATGAAATGCTTTCTGAGATCCTGAAGGAGTTCCCCCCCACTCCCACTCCCACTCCCACTCCCACCCCCACCCCCACCCCCACCCCCACCCCCACCTCCAAGTACTTGCCATGCATATCCTTTTTATCTCTCCTGATACAAGTTGTACACTTACTTATGAATGCACTAATATTGTCATAAGACATTGAATCTCCCTGGCCTTGGGCTTACTAGTTGGATATAATACTGCTGGTATAATGTTCATACCCATGTCAACATTTGCTCATTTTGTCGCTGATCAGGGAAAACATTTGCTCATTTTGTAACAATATAACTTAAAAACACTAATCTTAGTTTCTTCAATGCTGGTAAAAAAAAGTTTGTTGCCAAAGCAATTGTTGCAACACCTCTTTTGTGCATCAGATTCCACTGGAACAAACAAGCAACTTAATCATGTGTACAGTTTGTATTATTTGAGTACTTTCTAAAATCACGTGCCCTTGTTTCTCCGTCTTCTTTTCAATGCAATTGCTTGGATAGGATGGTTAATAGTTAATATATAATAACTTTTCCTAAATCATATGTCACTTGTCTTTTTTATCAACTTAATTGTTTTAGGCACCCCAAAGGGGCGCTTATTCCCTGAATGGATGAGGATTTTTTTTCCTGAGAAAGAAAACAATTTTGATCACGATTAACTATCTGCTCCTCCGTTATCAACCCCCCTCCCCGTTGCCATCTCTTTCCTCTGGCAGTGATGATAGCAAAGTTGCAATTTTATTTTTATTTGTAATTTTCTCTTTGATAAATGTACATACCAGAATAATCTTTCCTTCTTGTACATCCACCGATGGATATGTTCATTGTAGAGGGTACTGGGTAGAGGGTGGGGCTAGGGTTTCAGAGATCTCTACATCAATGGGAAACTGATTGAAAAACTGACAATTTTTCTGTGGAGATGTCTCCTACACAGATCTCATATGAAATGTTAATATCCATGGTTATCTAATTTTGTTTTAGTCAATCTGATGCCATCAAGCCAGTCATCCTTCCAGAAAACAGTATCCTGCATTTCTTTTTTTTGATTAATAATGAGAGGAATATATATAGATCAAGAAGAAAGCACAAAGGAGCAAAGAAAAATGACAGTTTACACAAGCATAAACCAAAAAGTGTAAAACACAGCTGAGATAGATCCCATCATCCCAACACAGACCCCAGATCCATCCCACCATTCCGAATGGACACCCAATCAATAAGATGGGTTGTCTGATCCTCTTTATCATCTCTTAACTTTCATTTTGACTTTTTCATAGAAGAGGCTTTCTATCCGATTCATGTGTTTGTTGTGCCCCCCTTTTTCCTCTCTCTCTCTCTCTCTCAAGATCAAGAGATGAAATAGGTTTAAATGTCAAAGTGCTGTTTTAAGCGCTTAAGAAATAAGCTGCTTTGTGCTTAAACAGAAATGGTTCTCTAAATCTAAATGTGTGGCTTAAAGAATCGACTTGATCAACCTTTTGTTGACAAAGCATAATCGTTTAAATAGTGATACTGATATATAGATTTATTTCATTGGTTCCCTCTTTTAATCTTGAATATTTCTGGAACATCTATTGAATTTTTAGTCAGTTTCTGCAGTTACACTGATAGTTTACTTTTTTTTGCTTCATTAGGAGGAGCCCAAGGAAGAAAGCGACGATGACATGGGATTCAGTTTATTCGACTAGAGCTTTTTTAAGAATTGTATTTTTTTAGTAGTTTTGTTCTTTGAAGTACTTTGCGGCATGCAAATATTGGAATCTCAGTTTCCAACTTTGCTGAGAGAGCAAACAAGGAGTGATTTTTTGATGTCTGGAAGCAAACTACTAAATACAAGAGTTTTTGCTAGGTTTTAATTGTCTTCAGTTATTGTTATATGATTGTCCCGTCTTTTTTACCTTCAAAATTATATTAATGTTATGCTGAAGTCTTTGCAGCACTGGCAAAGCTATATGCTAGCAAAACGCATTGTTTCTTATTGATGAGTGACCTGACACCAACTGCATGGAATTGTCTCTGGCAGATGTCAGAAAATAGGTCCCGGGCTCCACACATCATCTGACATGTGGTGATAAAAAGGGGGAGAGATAAGTCAAAAACATGGAGAGAAAATGAATCTGCCAGAGACAATCCCATGCTGACACAAAATCCTATGCCGACATGAAAAAGTTCTCAGTTTTAGTAACCATAATCATAGTATATTCTAATGATTTGGGGCCAGTAAGGCAAATCCTATTCAGCTATGTGATTCGATCAAAATTTTGTTATTTCCACTCCTATTGTTTTGGCCATTTCTTTGCCAGAATGGTTGTATGGTTGTTACCTCTAGGGCTGCCAATGAGCCAAGCTTGAGTTGGGTATTTGAGCTCGTTTGGCCGAGCTGAGCTAGTTTGTCAATTGAGCACCAAGTTGTTTGTCTCAGCTCGATTAGTTTTACTGTACTACCTAAAGTACACCTAATATTATAATTTCACGTAGAAGTTAAGAATCTTAAACAACAATTTGTTGTTAATGTAACACGTAAAAGGGTAACTTTACCATTTTTAAAATTCTTTCTTATATTCCGAATTTCAGAAAACTAAACTTAGAAAGAAACATAAATTGAGCTCACCACTTTTAGAAACCCTTTTCCACTCGCTCTCCGCATCCCTCCCATTTTCATTCTAAGGTGGCGTTTGGTATCACTAGTCTAAAAAGAAGTGCTTATTTGAAAATTATGCTTTGTTGGACTTAAGATTGTTAAGTTAAAGGTTAATTGCATGTCTACATTTTAGAGATTTTAGGGGTAAAAAACACTTCTTTAAAAAGTAACTCCATAGGTACTTTATTAAGTAGAGGTTTTTACCCCTAAAATCACTAAAATGAAGACATGCAATTAACCTTCAACTTAACAATCTAAAGTGTAACTAAGCATAATTTTCAAATAAGCACTTCTTTTTAGACTAGTGTTACCAAACACCACCTAAGTTAAATTAAAGCAATAAAAATAAATAAAGTAGAAAATCATGAGCATGTAGTCCACGCAGATAGGTATAGGTGAACAGTTTGTTTTGGGGTTGAGAAATTCTTGGGCCACGTTTGACATCACTCTCAAAGAACAATTCTCTATTTCCTGGGAAAAGAAACTCAAGAATGGTTGTCTAGCATAGAATACGGAACAATTTGGAGAAGTGTTCTTATTTTGGATTAAAAATTGAGTAAAAATGTCACTTTTCAAAACTATTTCTTGAATAGGCTCTCACACAAGACATTATTTTTTTGGTAGGAGTAATGCCTACCAATAAGCTTGATCCAGCGGCATTTGATTTTGGCCTCGCAGAAGTCTTTGCCCGATATCTATAAACTGAATCAACCAAAGAAATTTATTATAGGCACGTAATGAGAGGGAGACAAATTGGTGAGAGCTTGGCTTCAATCTGTTTGGTTTACCAAGGGCCAAGGCTGATTTACTGCATCAGCTACAGCTTCTTTCATTTGCATTACTGCATCAGCTAAATCAATACTCTGAAGCTCTTCAGAGTCCTTGAATTTTAAAAATTCATCTCCCCTGTGCACAGTCATGTGTAGAAGTACACGCTTCGATCTTGGAACAGCAGTTTCATGGCGCCCAGTCAAAACCCATAAAATATTTTCAACTGTCAAACTCATAACCTCATAATCTTATCTACCTGGAAGAATGGAGCACCGAAAGGTCACCGCGAGGTGAGAGTCCCAATTAGACGTTACTGTGCAACGGGTTCTGCTTTGAGGATGGCTACACCCATACAAGAAAAAACAATCCCATAGCTTTCACTATGCCAATACACAATGCATATAGAAGTAAACCTACTGCAACGGTTCTTACAGTCCTAAATCCCTGTCCAACATAGAAGAGAACAAAACAACACACAATTGTCCCAAGAACACGCATAATAGTACAGTAACACCACTTCCTACAGATCGCATAAAAGAATTTGAATACTAAAATAATACAATTTATAGGATTGCGAATGTTGTTCAGTATCATGTCTCTTCTCTAAGTTGAAAAGTCTTCAAATAATTGTCTCAATGGAAGAAACTTCAAAACAAAATCATGGTATCTGTTTCCTCATCAACGAAATGATGCGGCACAGAACATTGCATAGATAATTTAAAACCTTGGTTGTTTTCTTTTCAGAAAAAAATTATAATCATACTGTATTGGTTAAACCAAAATAGTGCAGAAAATACATCCAAAAGTAAACTTAAAGAGAGAATAAAAGAACTCTATTACAAAATTATGGAGCAGACTTGACAAAAGAAAATGGGCAAATGGACCTGCACAGAAACAGAACTAAACACATAATTCCAGTTCAGGTGAAAAAGGAGAACCGTTTGGAGTTACATCTAGAAGAAAATAATACATACTTGGCGGAAGAAAGCCATAACAATTCAAGAATGTTTCACTTTTGCCAGTCTCTCGCCAGAAACAAGGAATTGTACATAAGGGGGAAAATCAACGGTTGATTGGGTAGGGGACGCCCTGTACCTCATTTGAAGCATTGGAGTATACATCTCACGGGAAAGTCTAAGAAACAACTTTGATACAAAGCAGAAAGAACAATGACCCTACCCATGGCAGCCATTCACAATTTGAAGAGGCTTTAGTTAGAGCTACAAAATTTGAGGATAAAAGAAAGACTGGAAGAGAACCCATGCACATGAGTGCAATGAGAGAAGGAGATTACTCAGCATGCGGCAACAAGAAACTAAAGCCCGAATTCTCACGAATAAGCGGCGGTAGTTCAAAGTCAGAGATGTCAATCTGTTCCATCGACTTTGATATATCATCAACTGAAAATGGTATGCTGTACCATGAATGGCAGACAGAGATCAGTAACCACCACAAAATCGAATTTCAGAAACATGAGAAAAATGCATGGAAAACCACATAATCAGATGGTTGGGTTTCATCTCTAACCTTGAATCATCGTCCAACAAGAAAGAACTGCTTACAGCATTGTTTGAATCTTCAGTCATCAACACCCTCATGTTGGATATAACCTAGGTGAAGACATCATGTAGCACAACAAACCATATTCAGGTCTTCTCTAAATGTTAGCTACCTACTTCTGAAAATTACCATATCCCATTACAGCGATGACGATTGACTCAAATCTAGTTTGAGTAAGGGCATCTATAAAACCTTACATCCGAGGACACGCTGTGTGTTCCATACTTGTCATCCCAGTACATTGTACTGATCCGATACAGCTGCTGTATACTGAGCACCTGTGGATGGAGAAATAGAGTTGAGATCCAAGGAAGATGTGCAGGTGGAAATAACAGGCGCTCTTGGAATCACTGGATAAGTGTAACTAACCGGGCACAGGTCATGGCTTATTTCATCTAATGTCTTCTTTGGTTTTTGATGTATGACCTGAATCAAAAAACAAAACATTTCAAGTCAGTATCTTTCCAATTTCAGGAAACTTATACAATAGTTTTTTTTTTTTCCTGTTTTGAAAATATTTTTGATTTTTCATATTTCCATTAAGATAATAAGATGTCTTATTTCTACAGTCTTGAACCACTTGCACTTGTTTGTTTTTTTTTACTTGTTTTTTTTTAAAAATGTTTATCAACATAACGAGCAGTTGTGGAAGGGCATAAGCAATGAACAGGGAAAGGAAAGAAATACCAGGAACCCAATAGCCTGTCTGATATGCTTGAGCTCATCCCAAGCTGAACCAGCATACTGCAAATTTTCTTTAATTATTCAGGAAAATAAGAAATATATGCATACAATCGAGTGAGATAGAAATAGAACATAGGTACCTCATCAGTTGCCTTGTAGCACCAATGTTCCAGTTCAGCCAATCCCGCTTTGACATATTCACTGTTACTAAACGAGCAGCACTCTCGCCTTAATAGAAGGCTGCAACCAGAAAGAGGGCATGAGTAGAGAACAACTTTTTGAGAGGATAACAACAGCCTTCAAAGCATCCAAACACAAGCAAAATGCATATAAACTCTGAGCAATAATCCCCTCGTGCAAGGAGGGAAGGGATGCGTCTCGCCCCTCACAAAGCCACTTTAACTGCCTTTGAACCCTGTTTAAGAAGTTTTAACCCTTGTGGCTAATTTTTTTTTCTAAGGGTTAGTGATTTAACCACAATTTAAGGGAGTTAAAAAGGGGACAGATGGCAAGTTTTAAGGGGTCTCGCTTCCCTCCCCTCGTACGAGGAAGGGATTATTTTTCATAAACTCCATACCTGTTGAAAAGCTGCACATTGATGAAAGAAAATATTTGTGTGAACACTTTACAAACTAAAAATGGAGGCACCTGAAAATAAGTAGGCAAAAAGTACATTGTTATAAATATAGTTTCAAAAAAATTAAGAATAAGCCGAAAGAAGAAAAAGAGCCTCCAATTAGATTTCAGTTAATTGAAGAAAGTTCAGGCCACAAAAATTTGCTGATCAGCAAAGTCGGTGTAAACTTGGACGCTTACCCAAGAGAGTAACAGTCATGCCTTAACATCCAGGTAAAGGGGAAAAGTAACAGAACATAAGAAGAAACAACAAAAACACAGATTCCACTAACATGATTGACTTTCAACGTGCTCAAGAAACTGCCAAGGCTCTTCACGATCCCTTGCCAGTGAGCAATCAAAGCCTGCTGGGCTGCGGCACTTGCGAGTGAACGGGATGATCCCTTAACTAAGCTTTCTCTGGACGTTCTAGGTGCCTATACCATCAAGTCCATACATGCAAATTACACTCGAAGAGGTTCAAAAAGAAAGGAAATAATATGACAAAAAGCAAAAAAATGAGACCGTTATTTTATCACTCTTTGAAGTTTACAAATTAACAGATTTGACAACCTGGATACACAACCCAAGCAATGGAGAAATCTCTTTCTTCAGATTATCTCGGATCATTCCATAAATCTTTTCTACATATGCTGTAAGTTGCTGTTTGAAAAGCAGAGCGGGGTATTTAGCTTCAACTTGTCGTAGGGTATCAGCTCCACCAGTTAACCCACCATTAACCAAAGAGAGATTAACGCCTTGTGGAGCTCCACGGAAACTCTAAAACGAAAATTAGAAAGTATGAAGAAATACAGAATTGCCAAACAGCATAAAAACTTCAGATACAACAGGAGGCTTTTTCTTACCTGTGTCATCCTCCCAAACAGGGTAGCTGATGAGGATCGACGACGTTGTGGAGCCATTCCAGCTGCACCACTTGCTTTCAATGTGCGCTGGAGTAGAAACAGCAGCATTGATGCATTGGATAACCAATAGGCTAAGACATCATTGTTCTCCTGGGTCTTCAGAGTAAAGAAGCCTTTGATGTTAAAAGAGGGGAAACAAAACAAAAAAAAAACTTGACATCATACTAGAAGATTCGACAACCTCAATAGCATGGCCTATGGTCTGAATAATCCGGTCAAAAACACTGGTGCGTTCAACTTCAAATGATCTCCACTGCAGAAGGCATTTGTATATTATACAGGCAGCAACCGGTCTGTTCCCTGTGAAGCCTAGGTGTTGTGCGATACACCGGATGAAGAAGTCCTGGTTCTCCTGCTGTTTTTCATTGAGTGATTTTTGTGGTTTTTCTTCTACTTCAGAAAGATCCCTTGGGGTTGATGAAGCACTAAACATATCCTAATACATTTTCACACGTGATCAAGAAAAGAAAGTCAAAAACACAATTCACTAAGAATCAACACATGCTGTAATTTTGAGAGAATTTCTACTTACTGCAGCTGTCTTTGCATCACTGCCAATATGACCACTTTCGGCACTTCTCTGCCAGTTATTAAAACAGGAAAATCACCTAAAAATTATGCAAGTAGAAAGGTCATAATTCACATATCTATATGTAAATGCTTGGAAGGATTACCTGACTAATTGATTTTGAGTGTCCTGAGAGGAACTTATTATTGGGTGCCATGGACAGAGCCTGCTGTCGGAGAACTTTGTTTTCTGATTCTAAATTGGTAAGCTTCTCTTCAAGCCTAATTGCAGAAGTACAAATATTACATTAAGTGCACTATTTAAAATGAAGAAGAGCGGCGCTGGCCATTTCCAAATATAAAGAAGCAACTGATGGCCATTTCCAAATATAAAGACGCAACTGATGGCCATTTCCAAATATAAAGACGCAACTGATGGCCATTAGTAGGTGGGCCATAGATTATGAACACTTGAGGTATACCAACATATGCAATCTTGAAGCAGAGATGCCTATATGAAATGGATATGGAAACATGGAAGACTGGAAAACTAAAAATGTGCATTTTGATATGCCGTAGCATTTAATGCAGCTATTCAACTACAAGGATCACTTAGAAAAAAAGGTTGATACATATCAGATATAGAGCGTCTTAAATATATAACGGAAACCAAACCAAAAACAATGTGATGGTAAATCCGAATCATATTGGTTGTACAATTAAGGAACTACGGAAACATGTTTGAAGTATGAACATATTTTTAAAATTAGTTTCTCTCGTCATTGCTCTTGCGATATTGAGGAATGTAGCTATGTCCCCGATAATATTTTTGTTGCTTTACCCGTAGCCATGCTGTATAATTGTTTGCTCTTCTAGATGATCATGAGAATATCCTCTCGGGTTCTTAGTTCTTTTGACGGTGTTAGAGAGTGAGGATTTACAAAACTACAGGCATGTTTATGAATGCAATTTGAATCATGGATTAAAAAATCGCCGAAACCGATACGCATCGGTTCCGGTCGATACTCAAAACCGCACCTTTATGATGTTTTTTGGGGGAAATAGCACTCGGTTGAAACCGTTACGTATCGCCCGAGTCCTACGATACATAACGGTTTTAGCCGTAGGACTTTGCCAACGTTTTCTTGTTAAAAGGGGTTACGTAAACCCCTAAAAACACACTAAAATCATTTTTTCGATTCTCTCTTCCTCTCTACCCATTCTAAGCCAAATAGAGATGATGATGATGAGCCAACCCGTAATATTATGTGGCTTTAGCACTTAGCAGTGTATGTTTCTACTTTCGACTCATCTACTACCTTATATTTTATTATTCCTACATTTTCAACTTAATATTGATTTAGAAGAATGTTGTTACACATCCATTGCATTTTGTTAATTTATTGTGATTTTTTGAATTTCTTTCAAAAAAATAAAAATAAAAAACGGCCGAAAGCAATATGTATCGGTTTTGATTGGGACCATTACGATCCCTGAAACCGAGTTTTAAATCCTTGATTTGAATGACACTCATGTTATTTCAAAAAGAGGAATCGGGCAAAAGAATATAAACCAAAATTCCGCGAAAGTCCATAGAGCCAAATGACTTTGTCGCAAGTTGACGACATCAATGTCTAAATGGCCTTAATTGAAGAGCTAAGATTGTTTCCTGTTTATTGCACTTCAATTAGTTAAGTGAAGTACAAGCTACAAGTGGACATAAGCAAACTGGTAGTCAAAAAACATTAATTAGAAGGACCTGCTTGTTGACATTGGCATAACCCATCAACTCCAATGGGCAAAATAGAAAAGAGAACAGTCTAGTGTGCCTAACATATTATCATAATAGTACTTTAATTCTCTAATACTACCTCAAACACATGGGGATAGGAACATCTTCATGGGTTTTCTGCAAATAGAGGTCTTTCTACTGATGTTGGATATGCCATTGTACAATTAAATGAGTCTCTGCTGAATTGGATCTGTTGCCATGCCAATAGTGGTTCCAGAAGTCAGAATTGGGGCCGGACATCATTGATGGTGGATGATGCGCGGCAGTTGCAGCGTTTTGGATGGAAGTGTGGTTGCTGCGAGCTCTGGCAATCATGTGGTTGGTCAGAAAATTTTCTGATCTCAGCAACAACAAATAACAAGAATAGGGCTGGCAGAGAGAGAGAATAAGAAACATCAAGAAGAGAACCGTTGAGACTTGACGGGTGACGGCATTGCAACCCGCCTTCCAACGTAACGAAGAAAACTTTTTTTTATAACCAATTTTGAATTGAAGGGAGACTGTCAAAATCAAAAAGAGACTCCCGCATTTGTTTTGTTGGTTTAATCAAAGAGAAACTACCAAAGCAAGTGGATTCAAGGTTTAAAAAAAGGGTTTCGGATACCGTAACGTACGTAATGGTTTCGGCCTTTACTTATTTTTTTATATTTTTTGCTTAAAAAAATCCAAAAAATTCTAATAAATAGAAAAAAATAAAATAAAAACATATAATAAATGAGTAACAAGATACTTTTAAAGCCAATATGAAGCTCAAAATTTCGAAATAAGGAAATTAGATGGGTTGAGGGTTGAAACATACCTGAAATAAAGAACTCGGCTTGGATTCCTTCAAATCTATGAATTAAACCCCAAATCAAGTTGTTAATCAACAAAAAACAAAAAAAATTTAGGAAAAAAAAGGTACTAAGAATAGGTAGAGAAGAAGAGAGGAAACAAAGATGAGGTTTTAGAATGAGTTTAGGGATTTTTGGAACCCAATTCTATGACCAATACCTTTATGTATCGGGTGTAACGCCCGTTACGTAACGGTTTCGGGCATTACGGTTTTGTTTTGGGATAAACGGATAAAGGTACGGTATCGGGTATTGGAGGCCACCGAAACCTTTGCGTAACGGTTTCAGCGATTTTTTAAACCATGAGTGGATTTTCTGCTTTGATACCATGATAGAAATTAAAGTTTTATTGAGATTTTGAATTAGTCACTAACCCTAAACAAGGTTCATATAGATAAAGAAAGAGTCTTATGTAGAGATAAACCTAATTAATACCAATCTAAGTTTGTGATGAGATACATTGGTAATGATACAATGTATCTCATCACATTTTATAATAGTACTTTAATTCCCTAATAGTCTCTCACCACATAGTGACTTATTATCATGATTTAAAAATTTCAAGACGTACAAGGCGTACCAGTCTGGTACGTACAAGAATTTGCCCAATCTGGTATGCTAGTACGGGCACAGATATAATACGACAATGACCCATTAAGTACGAAAAATAAAATAATAATAATTATAAATAAATAAAAATCATAATATTAACTAATAACAATCATTTAATACGAAATATGTGTTTAAACGGGTATTATACATCAATACACGTATAATGCATAACACAACAAAAGTATGCAGTTTTAAACGGTGACTCCTTCCAAAAATATTACACGAGTACAAGACAGGTATAGTACGGGTGTTTGGTAATTATGAGTACGGGTAATACATAGGAATCTAAGGTATCGGTGTGTATCAGAGTAATACTCATTGATGCTTGATCGATACTCTACCGAAATTATATCGATACTCTTGACACAATTACAAAACCGGGCCATTTTACTATTTGGGTGTTTGTTGACACCCCTAGAAGTGTAGTCAAGGCATATAAGCAAAAACATAATTAAATTATACACATAGCAATTCAAACCTTTATAATATTAATACATACATATAGCAATTCAACCTCATATGGTTGAAAATAATCTAAGAAAATTAACAATTAATAGCTCACCTCATTTCCTATTTATCTCAGCAAGAAGTTTATTTTCCTGTCATAATGGTGGCTCTAGTTAAACCTAACACCAATAACAAAAATGAGAATATCATTGGGAAGTTTTCAACATACATACTTCTAATTCAATGCTATGATCTCCTCCTCAATGCCTGGAACAAGAAAAACGTCCAATAAATCAAGTGGAGTGAGCATAGTTTAAAAAAACGCCGAAATCGTTACGTAAAGCCCGTTACGTAAAGGTTTCGGTGACCTCCGATACCCGATACCGTATCTTTACCCGTTTATCCCGAAACAAAACTGTAATGCCCGAAACCGTTACGTAATGGGCGTTACGCCCGATACGTAAATGTTTCGGTCGTAGGATTGGGTTCCAAAAATCCCTAAACTCATTCTAAAACCTCATCTTTGCTTCCTCTCTTCTTCTCTACCTATTCTTAGTACCTTTTTTTCCTAAAATATTTTTGTTTTTTATTAATTAATAACTTGATTTAGAGTTTAATTCATAGATTTGAAGGAATCTAAGGCATGTTCTTTATTTCGGGTATGTTTCAATTCTCGACCCATCTAATTTCCTTATTTCTAAATTTTGAGCTTCATAATGACTTTAAAATTATCTTGTTACTCATGTATAAATATATTTTTTTTTTCCTATTTATTGGAATTTTTTGGATTTTTTTAAGCAAAAAAGAAAAAAAAATAAGTAAAGGCCGAAACCGTTATGTAACGGTGTTACGTAAAGGTTTTGGTTGTATCCGTTACGGTGTCCGAAACCCTTTTTTTAAACCTTGGGAGTGAGTATTTACGAGCTCTTAAGATTCGGAAAAAGCTTCGCAATTTGAAAGTTGAAATTTTGTCCGGAAAACTAAAACCAAATTTTAGCCATGAACTGAAAATTGGATTTTAATTATTTTGCAATTTAAATTTAGGAGTATTTTTAATGAAATATCCTCTAAGCACATTAGAGGTAAAAAAGGTCTAGAGAAAAAAGTAACCAATGTATGCCTTATTATTTTAGAGGTAAAACCTATACTTCTAAATTTTTTAGACCTTCAATTAGACTTTAACCAAATACTCTAAAATCCGAATAAGCTCTAATTATTTAGAGTTACCAAATTCCCCCTTAGTTAATTTTTTGATTAAGAGTACCAGTTGCCTAAAGTTTCACCTATTCTCCTTCCAATTAATTGATTCCCATGAGGGTTCAAAAATAAGTTCTTAGTTAATATTTTACTCTAAGGATCTCAGCTTTTCAATTGTGGCTTCCGTCCAGCACAACTGCTCAACAACCTGTTTAGATGAAGAAGGAACAAAAACAGAAAGCAAAGGAGAGGACGAGACAATGAGTATTAGCAAATAGATTAAGTTTATTACATATAACTAAGACCAGAATCAAAAAACGAAGACTTACCAAAGGTAGAATAGGAGAAGGAGGGAACAAAACTGATGAAGATGAATCAGATGGTGCTGCATTTTGCGGACCTTCCACTGGTAAAGTGTAGGAGGGGGGATAAAACTTTTTGTCGGCGGCAATAGACTTGCAAATTCTGCACAATATCACATGGAGAATTCGAGAACACAGGAAGCACGGAAATAGACAGAACAAATGAAAACCTTGGCCCATTAAGTTGCTTTAGTTAAATCTGTTCTCTAGAAATTTAACATGCCTAGAGACTAATGCTTTGATAAGGACCAACAAATCAAAACCTTCACTACGTATTTCGTATCCAAGAAAAATACAGGGAGTAGATTGTTCAAAATGTTTGGTATGGTGTGGTGGTGGCAAATGGATATAGCAAACGCGTAAAAATGGACGAACTGCAAGTATTAGCAAACTTGAACAGGGTGACATATTCTGGTGAATATGTGGAGGAATTTGATTTATTAAATAAACAACCATCATAGGAGTTACATCCCATAGAAAGATAGGTTCCTTAAACTTAGGGGAGAGAGTACTAACAATTTTCAACATGTAACAATGGTTCCTATTCGACAATCCATTTTGTCGGGTTGCATGGGACAAGGTTATTGAGGAAAAATTCCTTTGTCAAAAAGAAATAGTTTGAACTCATGGGATCATAATCTCCCTCAGAATTAGTGGCATTATCTTCACTCCCTTGTCAAATTGAATAAACACCATGCCAATTTTCTTTTTGAAGAACTTGAGATTAAAGAATACACAGTACAACCATGTGGAAAGATGATATCATCTATGAAAAGCACAAAACTGATGGATCTTCTCTCCAAAACCTTAGGAGCAGCCCCACACCATGTGCATATCAAGTCAAAAGGTGCACTAGACTTCAAACTCAAAAAGAAATGGCAAGTGAACTTTTACAAAGCAAGAAGGTTTTATACACAATATAATGAGCAATTTTACTACCATGGATATTCCCCATCAACAATCTATAATGAAGCATACATACTGACCTATTTGAATGTGGGTGACCTTGTCTACGATGCTAAAGATCCCATATATTATCAAACTAACATCTAAGCTAGCAGAGACATCAAAACAAGTACTACGATAAATGAAGGAACAAGTTCCATCAGAAAAAGTCGTCAAACACCCCCTCCCGATCACTTTCCCAGTTATCAGATCCTGCACAATGCAACCATCACGAAAAAAACAACATAATAGAGTTACTCTCAAAAGTTGTCCTACTAACAAGATTGGCAAAGAACTTAGGAACATAATCTAAGGAATGATGTGGAGTAATTGACAAAGAAATTGAACAAACAGCTGAAATAGGAAGTTTCTGACTACTATTAGTGAGAAGTTTCTAATGAACGCAAAAAAATCTCTTTTGGTTTAGAATTTGATGATGACTAGTCAACAGTGATGCTGACTGATAATGTGCTTAGATGCACCAGAATCAAAGTATCGGGAAAGAGGACACAAAGAAAACTAGACTGACCTGAAATTTCGGCTGCCGAAAGATCCTGAACTATCTGGTGAAGAGCATCAGGTGTGAGAGAAGAGATATTTGCTGGAGTTGGACCCGGTGCTGGAAAAGTGAAATCGGAGGCAGTGGAAGTAGCATCAGAGGTAGTGGAAGAATCATCAACCCGATCATCTCTAGCAATGGGTTCTGAAGTTGAACTTGGGTTTGATGAGGTACGCAAGATCATTCTCAGCTCTGAAACTTGGTCTGAGAAGCAATAAATCATCCTGAGATACACTAGACCATATTTCTTATTAGTCACAAGAGATGGCGAGAACTTTTGATACTTTAAGCTATTTTAGTCATCGTGATTATTTGCAAGAATTTAATAAAATATGGAGAGCGTTTGACTAAAGTGGTGCACCCTACTCTAATTTTTCCTCCAATCATCTTTTTTGTTCCTGTTTTCTTTTCCCATTGAATCTGTCATTCTCATTCCTTTTGCCCTACTTTACTTGCAATATGATACCAAAGCTGGTTCAGAGGCTGTATAGGTCTTCATTCAAAATGGTTGTGCCATGGTGATGGAAATATTTAAAGGTTGAATTAATTTTTGTAACTATCAATAACGAGTAAATTTATTAGAAAATATAAAGAGAAAAGAAAATGGGAGATCCAGTAAAAAAAAAAAACAGAGAAGGAAAAAACTACAAACATATCACCACACTACTATATTGAGGGTCCTAAAAACAAGCACCCCCTAGGCTAGGACACTTCCTTTTGGCAATATATACACTTTCTTCATTTGCCGACATTGTTGCAAGAAAGAAAACTATGTTCCAAGTCATTACCAAGTTGAAGATCTTTGAATATGTAAGATAGTTTTCACATACCTTTTCTTTTATTTCTAAATGCGCAACTAGCAACATTTCTAAAATCTATTACGACAGTACCCAAGTTCATCCCTTTATACAAATATAACCTTGATGAAGAGATAGAGCTTTAGCTGTATTGAAGTCACAATTCTCTTACGGCGAAAAAACATGGATAACACTGTCCTCTATGTCCAAAAAATGCCCCAAATCCTCAATGGACACAGATTACCGAGTGAGCACCCATCAAAACTAAGCTCTCGCCTTCTGTTGAAAGGCACCAGTCAGACTAAAAAGCTGGAATCAGCGAATCTTTTACAATGTCACTACAAGGCACTACTTTTGACACCTTTGATGCTACGGTCCAATGAGAAACCATCACTTGATATTCTTGATGATGCCATTAATGCATGATTGTTTTGTAGTAAAGATCCTTCTCTTCCTCTGAAATGGCCCATAAATTAACTAGCAAAAAAACTTGCTCAATGAGGATATCCTCAAGGGCGTGGTCGCAAGGGAAAGAATCCCACAAGGGCATTGTCGGTTGGGGAAATCGTTGAGGGTGGTTCCTCCCAAAATTCCTGTCAAAGTCTTTCTGGCCCCTCTTAGACGAAAAATTTTAGTGCCTAAAACATAATGAGGAAGAAGTAGATTCTTCAAATTTGGAAGTTGACAAAGTGTTCGCCTCGAACTCCAGTCGTCATTCAGCTTCAAATTGTGATCCCAGTACTAAGGTGTTGAAGACCAAGGAGGGTCATCATTCAGTCAATTCCAGTGAATTCCCAAGTGTCCTGACTGCTCTAAGCTTTCGATGCATTCCAGAAGCTCTTAGGCCTCAGCCTGTTCCTCCAGTTCAGTCAAGCTCCAAGTGAACTTGAAAAATATGTACCTGTATCAGAATCTGATCTTTCTTTGAACCAATTTGGGTGCAGATCTTATTGCTTGATAGGGGATTCCTAGCTCGTCTGGGGCTGATTGGGTAGAGCCCCCTATTCTGAACCATCCAAGTTCATCAGTCGAGGTAATGCGATCTCTTGGGCATCTTATAGATCTCCCTTCACCGGTTATTCTTCCTCCCATCCACCCTTCCATTCCTCTTTTTCTATCTCCTTTTCATTGTTTTCATAGGGAATTGGAGGACTACAAGAGGGTGAAGTGGTCCTAGTTTGGTGAAAAGTTTGTCAGGGAGACTGCAAGTATAATGGGTTTGTGCTCGTTGGTGATGTACTAGTTAGGGTTTGATAGAAATAGATGGAAAGAGGAAGGAGGGATAAGAGAAAAAGAGAGAGTTAGGTTCTCCTTCTCTACAAACCTTTTATTCAATTCAAGAAAGTACTTACATAATTGGGCCCAAATGCCCAAGAAGAAAAAATAACGTAAAAAGCCTATAATAACCACTACAACACTCCCCCTCAAGCTGGTGTGTATACGTCACACATGCCTAGCTTGCCAAGAATACCATGCAAACAATACCCAAGGACCCCTTTGGTTAAGATATCCACGAGTTAGTCTTCGGTCCTTACGTAAGGAGTGCAAATCTCCACAGAATTGAGTCTCCTTTATGAAATAATGGTCAACGTCAATATGCTTTGTTTAGTCATGTTGCATTGGATTGTGAACAATGTTAATCGCGGCTTTGTTGTCACGGTAAAGTCGTACAGATTCATTAACTTATCTACAAAAACACCTAGCCATTGCTCTAAACTCAGCCTCAACACTAGACCTTGCAACAACTGCCTATTTCTTGCTTCTCCAAGTGACAAGGTTTCCCCCAATAAGCATACAATACTCAAAGGTGGATCTCCTATCAAACACGGATCCGGCCCAATCTACATCAGTGTAAGTCTCTACTCTCAAGTGCCCATGACAACCAAATAGTATTCCTTTTCCTAGTGAGGATTTCAAGTACCTGAGAATCTTGTAGACTACCTCTAAGTGAGGTTTTTGGAGCATGTATAAACTGGCTCACTACACTCACTATATGTTGGTGTAATGTGGTTATGGGCTTCTCTTATGTTGTAAAGTGGCCCACACTTATGTTTTCTCTTTGCTTTCTTTTGCTATGGGCCTTAGGCCCAACTATTGTATTAGCCAAGTTAATATAGCAATAGTAGAGAAGATGATCTCCAATATTCCTCATTCTCTCTTCTCCCATATCTCTCCTTTCATTCTTCTTCTTCTCTAAAACCCTAACCACAACACTACTTGGTATCAGAGCATCAACAAGGGAAAGAGGAGCTTGATTAAATCAAAACTCAACAAAAAAAAAGGGGAGGAAGAAGACTGCACGTTACAACCATACGGCTTGAGCATCCCATGGGGGTGGTTTGAAGGTATGTTCTAAGAGAACTCGATTTTAGGGAATTTTTGAACCCTATTTCATTTGTTTTGGATCAATATTGAAGAAGCTACAATGATTTAAAGAAAAATACAGAAAAATTCCAAAAAAAATAACTGTTTAGGTTCAGTTTTAATTTCTTCCAAATGAGTTGTTTTTGTGCTGATTATTGGTCAAGTTTGGTGCCTTTTTTTGATGGGAACATTCCAAAACAAGTTTTGGCTCATTCCGTTGAGATTTGAAGGAGTTACAAAGTTTTTTTGGGCTCTCTAGGTGCTGTTTTTTGTATATGGCCGTGGGTTTGAAGGTTAGTTTCTTATAACAGCCACTGAGTTAGCTTCTTTGAATGTTCTTAAAGGTTTATGGATAGTTTGCCTGCTGTATTTAAGGTTTTTGTGCAAATCTAACCTTATTTTAGTTGGAGTTTGAGGATTGAGATTGTCGGTGTGACTCCTTTTGTGCCCTGTGATTGGAGGTGTGACTCTATTGCTTTGTTTGATTGCCTTGTGAGTGTTTGACCAAAAAAAAAAAAGGGAGAGAAACATATGGTTGACAAATCTCAATCCTCAGAAATGGAAACGAATGTGGTACCCACGCGTGTTGTAATAGACCATGAGGGATCAAGTAATGACAATCCTCACCTACAAATTACCTCGGAGAAACTTGATGGTGAGAACTATGTTTATTGGGCAAAATCTGTGAAAATATATGTTGGTACTAAAGGCAAGTTGGGTTACCTCATTGGAGACATAGTAGAGCTTGCTAAGTCGGATCCTAAACATGCAAAATGGACTCAAGATAATTTGATTGTGATGTCTTGGTTAATGAACTCTATGAAACCTCATATCAATAAAGGTTTGGTGTTCTTGAAGACTGCTCATGCTATTTGGGACACCCTCTCTTAGACTTACTCAAATGTAGGTAATTTTGCCCAGCTTTATAAAATTCAACCGGATTCTCTCAAACTTGTCAGGGAGAGATGCCCTTGAATATGTATTATGCCAAGTTAAAGGAGAAATTGGAGGAATTTGATCACTACTCAGACTTTAAGCCTAGTTGTACTACTAATGTTGTTGCCTTCAAGAAGTGGGTTGAAAGAAAGCAAATTTTCGAATTCCTCACCAGTCTGAATCAGGAATATGAAAGTGCTCACTCACAGCTCCTAGGCCGAGATCCTTCTCCTGAGACACTTAACCGTGTATATGCTCATATCCAGAATGACGCAACCAGACGTGACGTGATGTGATGACCTCCAAGATGGTGACTGCTCCTGAGCAATCTACTCTTTCCTCCACTTTCCAGCGTGGTAGAAGAGGAGGTGATAGAGGATCTTTTAGAGGTCGTGGTAATCGTTTTGATGGTGTCCATTATGATGAAAAAGACAAGTTGAAATGCAACTACTGTGGGAGGACTCACCACACCCGTGATCAATGTTGGCAATTACATGGACGGTCTACACAGAGGGGAGGCCGCTCAGTTGGATATGGAGGTGATTCTCGTCGTCCAGATGGGTTCGTCGACCCTACTGCCCATACTGCTATAGCCGCTGCGCATTCTGGGTTTACTACAACACCGACATCATCTCAGTTAGTATCCAAAGATGATATGGAGTCTCTCCGCCGTGACGTTAATGAAATGCGTAAGGCCATGTCTCAACTAGAGATCCCTTCCACTTCCTCCTTTGCTCAGTCAAGTACATTTGCCATTGCCCTAAATGTCTCAGTCTTATTTGCTCCTCACCCTTGGATCATTGATTCTGGGACCTCCGAGCACATGACTGGTATGTCCTTTAATTTTTCATCATATCATCTTTATTCTGGGAGAGACAAAGTTCCTATTGCAGATGGTACTATGTCTCACATTGCCAGTAAGGGTACCATTCATGTCTCTCCATCTCTGTCTTTATCGACTGCTCTCCATGTTCTTAACATTGCTACTAATCTTTTATCCGTAAGTAGTATTACCAAGTCACTCAATTGTAGTGTCACCTTTTTTTCTTCCCATTGTGTTTTTTAGGATCTGGTAACGAGGTAGATGATTGGCAGTGGTCGTGAGAAGGATGATCTCTATCAGCTAGATTCCTCTCCTAGAATGTGTGCTTATCAGTCCTCTTCAGGGCCCAGGAGCAATTTTGACTAGTTGATGCAATGAGATTTTTGTTTAGGCCATCCCTCTTTTTTGCTTCTCAAGAGGATGTTTCCTCAGTTGTTTCTTTCTTTACCTACTACTCTTAAATGTGAAACTTGTGAATTGTCTAAACATTGTAGGGTTTCCTACCCTCCTAGTATTTCTCAATGCAATTCACCTTTTGGCCTTGTTCATTATGATGTTTGGGGCCCTGCACCCACCCCTTTAGTGTTTGGTTATAAATATTTTGTTACTTTTGTGGATGATTTTTCTCGTGCCACTTGGGTGTATCTTCTTAAGTCAAAATCTAATGTTTATGCTTCTTTTAAAGCTTTTCATAAAATGGTTTGTACTCAGTTTGATGCTATACTTAAGATATTTCGTTCTGATAATGGAGGAGAATATCTGAATGGGGACATGTGCACCTATTTTACTGACCATGGTATTGTTCACCAAACCACTTGTGTTTACACTCCACAGCAAAATGGCGTGGCTGAACGCAAGAATAGACATCTCCTTGACATCACCAGATCCCTTCTTCTTGTCATGTATGTCCCTAAATACCTTTGGTCAGAAGCCTTACTTTCCACTGCCTTTCTTATAAATAGAATGCCCTCATGGATCTTGGCCTTCAAAGCTCCATTGGATGTCCTTTCACTACAACTCCCCATTTTCCTATACCATCTAAAGTATTTGGGTATGTCTGCTTTGTGCATATTCCCAAACCTGACCGCCCAAAACTTGATTCTCGTACTGTCAAGTGTGTTTTCCTTGGATATTCCCCCACTCAGAAGGGTTATAAGTGCTACCATTCTCCTTCCAAGCGGAAGTTTCTATCTATGGATGTCTCTTTCTTTGAGGATGTGCCTTACTTTCTTCCTTCAAAGACTCCTCTTCAGGGGGAGAATGTTGATGTTGAAGAGTTTTCTTTTCATATACTTCTTCCTTGTCCTATTTTTGATATCCTTGGCTCTTTTGTGGTTGATATTGGACATACGTAAGAGAAAGAATTGCAGGTTTATTCCAGACGACCACGAACTATGTGACTATGTCTCACGCTCCCTGCCAAGATTCTCCATCGGATCCGACTCCTTCCAACTCAGTTACTGATTTTGATCCATCTGTTGATGATTCTGACCTCCCTATTGTCATTAGAAAGGGAGTTAAATCTTGTACACAACATCATATCTCTAATTTTGTTTCTTACAACTCATTATCTCCTTCTTATTGTACTTTTTCTTCTTCCTTGTTTTCGGTGTCTTTGCCTTGCAGTGTTTCTGAAGCATTGACTCATCCTAAGTAGAAGGGTGCGATGTGTGAAGAAATGGGGCTCTTGAGAAAAGTGGTACATGGGAAATTGTTGACCTACCAAGGGGAAAAAAACCAATTGGATGCAAGTGGGTTTTCACAGTGAAATACAAGTCGGATGGTTTTGTGGAAAGATACAAAGCTAGACTGGTTACGATGGGTTTCACCCTAACTCATGGCATTGACTACCATGAGACCTTTGCTCCTGTGGCTAAAATGGATTATATCCGTGTGATTCTCTCCCTGACTGCTAACCAAGACTGACTTCTTCATCAATTTGATGTAAAGAATGCCTTCATGGAGACTTAGTGGAGGAAGTTTACATGACTGTTTCTCCTGGTTTTAGCTTTCTCACAGCACAAAAGAAAGTTTATAGATTAAAGAAGGCTCTATATGGGTTAAAACAGTCCCCCTGTGCTTGGTTTGAAAGGTTCAGTGGAGCCATGAAGAAATAAGGATACACTCAAAGCCAAGCTGATCATACTTTGTTCATCAAACAATGTCTGGGTAAGACAACTGCCCTTATAGTCTATCAGTCTATGTTGTTGATATAGTGTTGACAGGGTCTGATACGAAGGAAATTAAGAGGTTAAAATCTCAACTGGCTATAGAGTTTGAAATAAAGGACTTAGGACAGTTAAGGTACTTTTTTGGCATAAAAGTTGTCAGATTAAGGAAATGAGAGATTTTTATCTCACAAAGGAAATACATCCTAGATCTTCTTAAAGAAACGGGAATGATGGGATGCAAGCCTTTGAATGCACTAATAGAGCAGAATCACAAGTTAGCAGATGATGGTGGTGAACCTCTTGGTGATGCAGGCAGATATCAGAGACTTGTCGATCGTCTTATCTATCTCTCTCACTCACCCTGATATAACCTATACAGTTAACGTGGTGAGCCAGTTTATGCATGCTCCAAAAAATCTCATCAAGAGGCAATCTATAAGATCCTAAGGTACTTGAAATGCTCTCCTGGGAAAGGGATCCTCTTTCGTTGTCATGGGCACTTAAGGGTAGAAATATACACCGATGCTGATTGGGCAGGATCTGTCTCGGACAGAAGATCTACATCTGGATATTGCTTACTTGTTGGGGGAAATCTTGTCACTTGGAGAAGTAAGAAGCAAGCCATTGTGGCAAGGTCTAGTGCCGAGGCTGAGTTCAGAGCTATGACTCATGGAATATGTGAATTGCTATGAGTAAAGATTCTTCTAAAGGAGCTTGGATTTCCAGCAGACAAGCCTATGAGTCTTTCCTGTGACAACAGAGCTGCAATTAGCATTGCACACAACCCAATCCAGCATGATAGAACCAAACATATTGAGATTGATCGTCATTTCATCAAAGAAAAAATCAGCTCTGGAGAGATTTATATTCCCTATGTAAAGACTAGCGACCAACTTGCAGATATCCTAACCAAAGGAGTCTTAAGCTATCGTTTATCTGATATACTTAGCAAGCTAGACATTTTTGACATATACGCACCAGTTTGAGGGGGAGTGTTGGTGTAATGTAGTTATGGGCTTCTTTTATGTTATAGAGTGGCCCACACTTATGTTTTCTCTTTGCTTTCTTTGGTAATGGGCCTTGGGCCGGTGGCCCCAACTATTGTATTAGCCAAGTTAATACTTAATATAGCAATAGTAGAGAAGAGGATCTCCAATATTCCTCATTCTCTCTTCTCCCATATCTCTCCTTTCATTCTTCTTCTTCTCTAAAACCCTAACCACAAAACTACTCTTATAGGCTATATCAGGGTGAGTAACTAAGACAGATTAGGCGACCAACAAGCCGTTGATACCTTCCAGTATGACCAAGGATTCCCCACTATCTTTTGCTAGTTTGTGGTTTTGCTCTATAGGAACGCCCAACGGTTTACAACCCAATATCTTTGTTTCTCTAAGGAGATCTAGAACGTATTTCCTCTGGGAGATAAAGATACCTCGCTCTGACCTGTTAACTTCTATGCCAAGAAAGTACTTTAATTTCTTGAAGTCTTTAATCTTAAACTCTGTGTAGAGTTGGGACTTCAACCTCTTAACTTCATGTTCATCATTCTCAGTCAACACTATGTCATCTACAATCACAATGAGAGTTGTCGTCTTCCCCTGACAATGCCTAATGAATAGAGTATGGCCTGCTTGCCTTTGTGTACCTTGCTAGCAATAGAGGATATAGTATCAACCGCAATGCAAACTTTATCACTCCCAGATCTGAAGTGATAGGAAGAAAAATGGAGGATACACCAATCATATGCTTGAATGCTCCGAAATCAATAATCCAAGGATGATGAGCAGATGGAACATAAGCATTTAGAGCAGTGGGAGGGATACCTAACTGTGCTAAGGAGGAGGAAGATACAATGGAAGGCACCTCCAAATGAGACATAGCTCGACACATGGCTTCAATTTTGTCACGGAGAGACTCCACATCAACTCAAGGAGCCTTATAGGTAGTTGGAGAATGCACATGTCCAATAGATCCCATGACAGTGACAACATGAGCCGAGGAGTCTTTGAACCCTCTTGATTGACCCTCTCTCTGTGTAGGCCTGCCACGTAATTGCTAGGAATGATCAAGGCTTCAGAGGTATGACGAGTCCTCCCATAGTAGTCACATTTCTATCTATCCTTGTCATCATTTGAGGCACCATCAAACCGATTACTACAACCAGTAGCATTTCCTCTATCACTTTCTCTTCCACCACGTTGGGAAATAAAGGAAAGAGCAGGTCTCTCAAGGATTGCTACAACATTGGGAGTCATCACATCTCTTCCACTCTGGATGTAAGTATAGAAAAGGTTAAGAGAGCAACCAAGAATCTGAGAGCAAGCATTTATACTCCTGGTTCAATCCTGTAAGAAACTCAAAGATCTACATTCGTTTAACCCATTGCCTAAAAGCAACAACATCAGTAGTACAACTGTACAACTAGGTTGGAAGCCGGAATATTGATCAAAGTTTTCCCATTTCTCCCTCAACCTCACATAGTACATGGCTAAGGACATCTCCCCCTGACAAGTTTGGGAGATGTTCTATTGGAGCTTATAAAGCTGAGAAAAGTTACCTACTTTTGAGTAAATTTGAGCGAGAGTGTTCCACACATCCTTAGTGGACTTCAAAAACACCAAACCCCTACTAATATGGGGTAACACTAAATTGTTGAGCCAAGACTCTTGATCCAATTTGGCATGGCTAGAATCCGACCTTGGTGGCTCTTCTATGTCTCCAATGAGGTAACCCAACTTCCCCTTTGCTCCAACACACATCTGGATTGATTATGCCCAATGCACAAAATTCTTACCATCAAGTTTGACAAATGTGATTTGTAAGTGAGGGTTGTCATTACTTGACCCCTCATAGCCCATTCCAACACTAGGAGGCACTACACTTAAAAATTGGTCTTCTTCTGACATGACATTTTCTTCAAACACAACAAGGGTAAAAAGGAATCAACAGAACGAGGAGTCCAAACTCTAAACAACTAAACAAATACTTCAAAAAGTTCCTCCAATGCTTTGGAATCCAACTAAGGGGTTGTCTAACTCTTTTCCATCCATCAAACACAAGAAAGCCCCATTTTCTACAGAAACTTGAGCCCCAATGTATGAGAAGAAACTCGGAATCTCACTCAAGCCCAATGTATGAGAAGAAACTCGGAATCTCACTCAATGCTTCATACAATGAAGTGAGACCAATTCAGGATGATAACCACAAAACAAATGATCCAACTACGTGTGATAAACCACAATAAAAAAAAAAAACTATTTAGATAATCATAATCACCATTGAACAAAAACTCAGAAATTTTTTCTGATTTTTCATTAAAAAAAAAAAGAAAAAACTATATAACTCCTTTAGTACTCTGAATCACATGAGATTGGATTAAAAAAATTTAAAATCAAGATCTCTCATAAAATACCTTCAAACCCTTCCCTTGAAGGTCCTAGGCTGTACAATTGATGATGTCATAGGCTAAACCTTCTTCTTTTAGCTTCTTTGTTTTACTAGAAAATGTGGTGATCTTGCTCTGATACCAAGTGGGTTTGTATTGGTTGGTGATGTACTAATTAGGGTTTGAGAGAAAGATATGGGATGAGGAAGAATGAGGGAAAAGAGAGAATGAGAGAGTTAGGTTCTCTCTTTTCTACAAACCATTTACTCAATCCAAGAAAGAACTTTCATAAATGTGCCCAAAGGGCCAACAAGAAGAAATAACATAAGAAGCCCATAATAACCATTACAACAAGTAGGAGAAAAAGAATCGCTGATTTGTAGGGAAAGATTAGTAGATCTGTCGTTGGTCTGAAGCCATGATATAGATGATTTAACAGTGATACACGTAGCCAAGGATAAATCTTAATTGAATCGTAAAATCGGTTTAGGATCGATTTGATTCAAATCATAAGATTCAATCCGATTTTTTTTAAAATTGTAATAAAAATATTAATAAATCAAAAAATGGAATAATCCATTATTTAAAAGATTTCATTCACATCTACTGATAAAAGAAAGTAATGAAGATTTCATTGCATACACTATAAGAAACGCAAATGAACTCCATAAAAAAAACATAACCCCCAATTTATTGAAGATAAATCAATAAAAGTAAGCTCATATAATCATATTGTATGAGATCAAGTATCAAAAGGCTTGTACAATTAAAAAGACTAATAAAATAACTATCAAGTTCTTCTAGAGTCCAACTCTCCAACTTCATCATCTTTCTTCTTCCTCATTTCTTCTCTCTTCTTTCTCTTTTTTTCCCCATTTTACAGCAACAAAGAGAGAAAACCCAAATAGGGGTTTTAGCATGTCCATAACAGGGGTTTTCCCTTTTCTTCTCTCTTCTTAAAAGACATAAAGTACTTTTAGAAAATTGAAAAAATAAAAAATAAATTTAAGTATCGGTCCGTAACAGGTTTCATGCTCGAATCGCATGAATTATACGATTTGAATCGCAAATCACAATCTAAATTGCAAATCGAATGAGATTTACCCAATAAAAATCTTCACCTGCAATTTGAATCATTTTGCCTGCAATTCGATTCCAATCGTAGCATTTAAATCGCAAGGATTTAACAACCATGCCTGTAGCCCATTGACTGCCGTCGAAAATTTCCATTGCAAGAGAAAAGGCATTTGGTGTTATCAGAGGTGGATGATCCTATCCAAAATTTAGTTGACCTTCTAGAACCGCAAATGTAAAAGAAGATCCTATTGCTTGAAAATGGAGTGGAGAAGGATAGAAGTTTTAGATAGACCTTAGGCAAAATAAAGGAGCATGGAAAGTTCCTGATATTTTCTTTTGAGGGTTTTGAGGAAACAAGACAGATGTTTCAGGAAATAAAAGGGGGGAAAATAAAGATTAGCAGCTTCCAACCATCAACTGATGAGAAGAGGGAAAGAACGAAGGAACTAAATAAATTGGAAAGCAGCATAAACTACAAGGAGATCAGAGGGTAAACAAGAAGGAAGTTCAAGAAAGATCAATGGCGAGCGAGAGTTTTATCCTATGGAACTTAGAATCTTATCTTAGAATGTGAAAGGGTTGGGTAATAGGGATAAAACAGCTCCTTATAAAGCATATTGTGTTAAAATTCAAACCTTCTATCTCATATCTTCAACAAAAAAAAATTGAGGAGATGCAAGACTTTATTGTCCAGGAGGTCTGGTGTTCTCACATGAGGTACAAGAATTAGGCAATGTTGGGGCCAGATGGAGTATTCCCTAGTGTCTAGGTGGTGATTTCAACACTATCAAATTCTACCATGAGAAGAAAGGTGGGTGCAAAAGGAATTCCAAAATGAGAAGCTTTGGAAAGTTTGGAGATAGATTCAGTTTGATTAATGGTGCAAATTTCAGGATGCCTAGTCTTTAGGAAAGGCCGACTATGAGTAGGTTAGGTAGATTTTCGCTTTTCCTAGAGTTGGAGGAGCACTTTCTCGCTATAGTACAGTCGACTCTCCCTAGAGCGATCATGGATCATGTCTTCATTAGGCCAGGCAAAAAAACCCTATAATAAGAGTACCCTGCTCGGCCCTGCCCTTTAGGGAAAGGTTAAGGCCTAGTTAATTCAGTCCCTTGAAGGGCTAGGGCAATATCAGGGTCTTGCCCTTATAAGTAAGGGCAGGGTTAGGGCTGACTCCTACCCTGCCCAAGCCCTAGCCCTACCCTTTGACAGCCTACCCTAACTCCAACCCCTTAATTTTTTCACTACAACCTTTGTTTATTGCCAAGATAGGTTCTGTTTTATCTAGTTTTATTATTATACTTGTTTTACTTTACTCTTATGAGTATTTTATTTATTTTAAATAATATCAATTGAATAATTTATTGGGTTGGCAATTGGTGTACAAAAAATTCTGTCATCTCGAATGAGAAAAAAACTCTCGCTTTTCTTTCCCTCCCTATGGCCCTGGCCCTTGAGGGCAGGGTTAGAGCCTAGTCAATCCAGGCCCTTGAAGAGCTAGTGCAGGGTTAGGGTCTTGCCTTTATAAGTAAGGGCAGTGTTAGGGTTGACTCCTACCCTGCCAATGACAGCCCTAGTCCCCATCCTTTGCAGGACAGGTCGGGTTGTGGGCAGTTGACCCACCACCTTCAATGTGAGGAGATGTAGCTTAGGGCCCCAAATTTATATGAGATTGTTGAGGCCATTGTTTTAAATTCTCTGCATAATGTCGATATTTCGGAAGGAATACCGTAATTTTGCAACTAAAAGAATATTCCCCAAATGCATTATTTTTCAATTGAATTGGTTATGGCCTTAAGTAGCCTAAATGGCTAAATCGACTAAAAAATCATATGATTCATTGCGTATAGTGGATGGGGAGCCTTTTTCCCAGAAAAACATGGGAATTTTTTTTTTTAGATCTTGGACTCAACATAACCATTGTCACCAAAAATGCGTTTATACGCGTTTAAAATGCGTATTATACATTTTGGGGGGGGGGGGGGGGGACCGTTTTAAATGGCTTACATATGCTTTATTAGGTTTAAAACGACGATACCCATATAAAACTCATTTTCCATATTAAGCTTGTATAACATACGTACAAAAAGTATATTTACTTCAACAATACTATAGGGTCGCTATTTTAAATAAAAAACATATTCATTTACCTATTTGAATATTTTTTAATCGGCAAACCATCATATAGGATATATCAAAAGAGAAATTACAGCAATAGACCCAAATCAAAGTTTACTGAGAAGTAAACTTCGACTGGAGATAACAACAAACTAAGAAGCAATCCAAATATTACTAGAACTGCTAAACAACAAAAAGCCAAAAAAAGACAGTAATCACGATTTCAATCTAGTAACTCTTCCAAGTCAACAACCTAACGACGTATCGAGCACCAGTGAAGAATAAGATATTTGATGTTAGAGCATAGTTAAGGAGAGGGAGAGTGTGTATCTATGAATACTGTCTTATTCCTCTCTATCCAAATTGTACCTGAGACAGCTCCTGGAAGTACGACCCAGATCTCTCCCCAGACATCGTCCAAGTTCACCCTAGACCAACAAGATAAAAAGTTCTGTAATGATGAAGGGAAAACCCAATCCACCCTAGTAGGGATGGGAAGTGTCCCCAATTGTCAATTGCAAAAGGGCATTGTAAAAGCAAATGGTCCATGGATCCTTCCGCACGAAAGCATAGAAAACAAATATTAACCATTCGTCATCCTCTTTTTTTTCAAATTATCACACGTAAGGATCTTGTCTAGAACCGCAGTCAAAAGGAAAAAAGATATAATTGAAAGGTATAATTGAATCTTATGATAGAGTTTGCATATGTGGTTTATTTTTACAAAGATATTATTGAATTTTATGTTAATTTGAACTTTAATGCTTATGTTAGAGTTTGAATATTATGAGATTCTAGTTTAGACGATGAAGGTATAGTACATTTTTTTGGAATGGTGAATGATGATATCTGTTTGTTAAAATTGTTGAATGGTGAATGATGATAATTTGAGAGCTATATAATTGCAATTTTTTTGTTGAATGGTGACTTCAAATGATTGTTAGTAGTTGGTATATATTTCCTATTTATTTATTTATAATTATTAATTATTTTTAAAAAATTTCTCGTACTTCTCCCATGTTTTTGCCGTAGAAAACCCGTACTTCCTGAACGGATCATTATTGTTTAAAACCGTACCCGTACTTGATAACTATGCATATAACTCCCATAGAGTTGAACATTCAGTACATTATGTATTTTTTGGCCAATCTATCGACTGGCCCAAAAATTCTTACTTTTTTGCTAATAAATACCATTCTTTAATTATTTACGTAAAATTCAAATAAAAGTAATTTTAAATTTAAAAATTAAAACAATTAGGTTTATTTCTTGGCCAATATAAAAGAGAATTCAATATTACGTAGTCTAGCCGATCTATCATTTGACGGGAAAGTTCCTAATTTTTGGAAAATGAAATTTTTTTTTAATTATTTAAGTATAAATATTTGTAAATGATTTAATAAATACATAAAAATTAAAATAAATAAGTGGAAAATAAGCTATTATATAATTATACTATAAAAATTAGGATTAATAACGGGGAGTTGTTTATCCTTATAAATAAATTTTTCATTAAAAATTAAAAGAAAAAAAAAATTAATTGAAAAAAAAGTCTATATATGTATAGGAAAAATATCATTACATATGTATGTGTTTATTTAATTAGGACATAGTTTTTAGCTAACTATCATGCTTAATTGTCTAATAAAATTATATTTTTTTTTCATAAAAATAATAGTAATAGTAATTAGAAATACATTAGTATGTCTTCTAATGTGAATTAGAGTGTATTGTACAAATTTTTTTACTAAGAGCCGAAAGTGTAGAACCCAGGATCTTGATGGCATGGCATGGCATGGTGAATAGTGTTGTGAATAGTGTCTAAGGCTTAAAGCCTTGAATGGTTATCAATGATAATGAGAACATTGTTTTCGGGTGTATGATGTGTTATGGTATGTATTAAAGCCTTAATAACATTTTCTTAAGTTTATGGGTGTTTGGGATGAAGGAGTAAGAGTATACAATACTCTTAGTGTCAACAAGGGTTATGTCTTAACATACCCTCAACTTTGGGAAACTCTAGTTTTGTCACCGTTGATTGGAATCGAATGATTTTTAAACCATTAGAAAGGTATGGAAACCCTCTTTGAGGTTCATGTTTATCATTTTTCCAATTTTTAGTCGAAGATAGGTTAAATGTTGGATTTTCGAAATCGGGTCTACTGAAAATCTGGGCTGCTGAAATCCATTCCAGACCAGTCAGCTTTAGAGCCCATTTAGACAATTAAGAACTCAGAATTAGGATTTGTCTATTAGACACAAAATTATTCCCCTTTGAATAACAAGTCCAACGCAAGTTGAATAGTCAAAATCCGATAAGTGAGTCAAAAGTTATGGTCGAAATACCAAAGCGGGAAAAACTCAAGACAGTTAGAGTTCTCAGACGTTGACGTTTGCAACCAGACGTCGACGTTTGGCCATAAGCAGATGCGAAAACCAACCTAAACGTCGACGTTTGTCACCCAGACGTTGACGCCTGGCCCAAACGTCGATGTGGACTTGCCTGGATGCTAAAAATGGGTTTCTTTAGGGGTTTAAGCATGATTTTTCAACCCTAACACTATAAATACCCAATTTTCGTGGGATCAAGAGTTTTAACACTTTGAGAAACATCTTTTAAGAGGAAAAGGGAGAGATCTAGGGTTTCTAAAAGGGGTTTTCATTTGAGATCAAGAGGAGCACAATCCTTGTATCCCAAGGCTTGGATCTTCTTCCTCAAGCGCTATTTCACTTCTTCAAGCTTCTCAACCATCTCAAAGCTTTTAGATCAAAAGGGGTTTCGACCTTGTCCAAGGTAAGAACATTCTACTATCTAGCTTTGTTATGGAACAACTATTGAAAAAGATGATTGAATGTATGATGTTGAATAAGAATTTGTAAATACATTCTCCTATCTAGCTTTGTGATAATCCAAGTCATGGAATGTGGATTTTTAATGGAGATTTCTCAAGAGTAAGGGTAACTACACCCTACTAACTAGTTTGTTGTAATTTCATAAGTAAATACACTTATTTTCTAACCTCGCTATGATTTAACCTAAAAATAAGGGTTTTAAATCGAGAGATTTTCTCAAGGTCAATGGTAAATCTGATTTTGGGATATTATCCTTAAATAAAACATGATGTGGGTATGATGTAAATGAAATAGGCTTAATGGCCAAGATTATTGTGATGTAATGCCATGAATGAAGATGTTCCATGTTTTTAGGATTTTTCCAATTATACTATGATGTTAATGTCTTGTATGGTCATACATGAAATGTTTAAAGTTTCCTAAGTATATTGCATCACAAGCACTTCACGCACTCTATGTTTTACATAACCAAGGTTCTCTCATAAGCATGGTATTTCAAGAATCATAAGAAAGGTTTTTCAAGAAAAAATTCATAAGAAGAAGCATAAGTGCATAAGCATTGACAAGACCAAACTTCGGGTTGGTATTTCTAAGATCGGTTACCTCATGCTCACAAGGATCATGTCTATTATCTTGCATAAGCTCCAAGGATCATAAGTTTCGCAAGGCTTCTAAAAACTCATAAGAAATGCATAAGTCTAAGATCGGTTACAAGACTCATAAGTGCTCATAAGCTCCATGAATCATGTCTAAGATAAGTTCACAAGTCTCCAAGGATCATAAGGCTCATAAGCTCATAAGGCTCATAAGAACTCATAAGCTCATAGGGAACTCACAAGAACTCATAAGACTCATACGAACTCATAAGCTCATAAGGAACTCAAAGGAACTCATAAGAACTCATAAGAACTCATAAGGCTCATAAGAACTCATAAAGCTTATACTATGTGTTTTGTTTTGCACGAAAGATAAGATTTGACGAAAGGTTTTCTATGTTTGTTTTTAAGCACGAATTATGAATTGTATTCTTTTAAGTACTTGCATGTGATATTATTGTTGTATAGCATTGTTTGCTAGTAATTTGTACGCGCTGAGTATTCCATGCTCAGTCGTACATTTTATGTCGGCAGGTCCGTTCGACATCCACAACTCCGAACCATGGGTTGAGGAGGAGTATGCAGAAGAAGAGGCGGCTATCCCGTTACAGCCTCAGGAGGACAGGGATCTAGATAGGTGGCCCTATCTAGACTTTTGTTGAGTTGAGAGATTGTGAAGATTCTTTTTTTTTTTGTATTTTGTTAAAGTGGGCATGTCCACTTCACTTTTTGGGTTATGTTACTTTGTAAAAACTTGGAATACAGTCATATGTGTAAAAGAAAATTTTTGGTTCACGCTTCAGCACTATTCTATGTTTCAGCTATATTATGCCTTGGGTATTTTACAGGATGGTTTGGTATCGGATACGGCACATCACGAGCCAAAGTATCCCTAACTCTTAAGGGGTATTTTGAGTCGCGACAGAAAGTTCAAAACGTATATTAACCATAATTGTTATTATTTTGAATAAAAAAACTAATAAGTATATTTTAATGGAAAAAACATATATTAGCATGCAATTGTTCATGTTTACTTGTTAGAATTTTAGGAGGGTGGGGGGGAGCCTTGACATCATGAGGTAGGCCAATGTGCTTCTATGCTATGCAATTTATTGATTGGTTTACATGGCAGAGTAGGATTTTTGTTGCCAAAATAAAATAGTTGGGATGAGGCACTGAAAAAGAAGAAGAATATTAAAAGGTTTGCATGGATGGTTGTCCTAATGATCTATGTTCTACTACAGCTTCAACATCTTTCTCGGTCATAATCTAACTCTATGGTGTGCCAGAAAGTACCTCTTCTGCTCTCAAGGTTAAATTCTAACCCAAGAGTTGCTTGATGACCAAGCTCACCTGGTGATGTAGGATAGAGGAAGAATGATGATAGATTTTAATGAAAGTGAATGAGAGGGTTAATGGAAGTGAAATAGGAGAAAGGGAAAAGAAAAGTAGAGTATCACTACTTCTATAGATGACCTAGGGTTGAAATCTCACTAATGTAGGCATCCGAGGATGGAGTCACACCACCAATATAAGGAGTCACACCTTACTAAAGAACCTTTTTTCCATTCACTACAACTCAGAATTGCCTTACATTGCCATAGTGTCCTCTATTTATAAGCATTTATAGAACCTTCTTCATAAATACCAAGACATTAAATGACTTATAGTTTCTAGGACTAACTAAGACTCTTAGACTTTCTAGATAAGACCCTTGGACGTCAAGACTCATAGAATTTTTAGAATATTCTTTTTTTAAACAAAGACTCTAAAATAATGATTAATGACAAATTTTCCAACAAAGATTTAGATTTTCCAGAAGAATCATGTTGTCACAATTCATTAGTGACTTAATTATGGGCCTCATGGTCAACCATGAGCTTTCTTGGGCCTACGGTAATATAATTTTGAGGCCCATGGGTTTGTCTTCATCAATTGGGTCCATATTGTATTCATTACTTTTCTTTCTCTTGCTGTAAACTTTAAGGGGCTGATCCCCATCACCTCGTTTTCCAATCTTCTCTATTAACTTGTTCTTTTCTTCTTCCTTTATCCTACCATTTTTCATTGTAGTAATCTCAACATTACTCAAATGACTACTAATCATGTTTTCCTTACATGCACTAAAGACATTGAAATTGAATATCATTATCTCGAGGAAATCGACACCCTTGTTAAGATAATCACTACTTTGTGGATTACAAATTACAATACCAGGTTGCCAACATTTCTACCAAAGCATTTTACAAGAAATATAATGGATGGTTATGCAGAAACTTGGGCGTTTTAAGTCTCAACCAGCTTCATACCCTACCGTATAGGAGATTGTTGATGTATAAATTTGCTCAAGTAATCAATAATTATGCAGCAAGTCAAGGGATATAATTTAACTATAACGTTATTAAACTCATCTTGTTACTTTTTCGCTGTATTGCAAAATGCCAAAATTGATTCATGTAGATATATGCTTTTGCTCGTGCCCATCCTTGTAATCACGCAAATTTTAGACTATCTGTCTTAGCATCTTGTGTCCCTCTTTTATACACATGTGAGTGTGAGGAGATTCTCCATGGCTTGTCATTTTCCTCACTACCAATATGTGTCATGTTGTCCAATAAAAAGGAGCGTTCTTACATATGTACCATCTAAAGATTTTAGATCCCATCATAGGAACATATTAATAATAAAAAAATCATATTTATAAACTTTATGGAACTTTGTGCTTCTAGTTGGGATACGTTTTATGATTAATTGGCTGCCTGTTTCATCGTAGTCCAATATTGTAGATAAAAATTCAAGAAGTTTATTTAAAGAAAGAAGTTCCATGGACGTCAGGGTAATACGCCGGCTTATTTGACCTATATCTGACCTATATCAGAGCTAATACTACTTATATCTTGCTAAGGATGCTGTCATTCAATACTATATCTATTATATCCAGAGATGAAGTTTGATTAGCCAGGAAATCTATGATATCAAGGCATGTCCTCCTTAAAGGGATATATTACCTGCTCAAACATAGCAGAAAAAGAAATACTACCTGCTCAAAGATTCCTGAAGTTGATGAACTTTTCTGTCTGTTTCTTCTAACTTTTTACGTCTTTCTTCACTTGATTCTCGAGCTTCAGCATATTTCGTTTCGGAATCAACAGCTCTTTGTTTTTCTGACTGCAACAAGGTCTGCAGGGGCATAAAGCTAGGGTCAAAAGTAACCAAAATAAGATGGCTGGAATCCTATGCTAGAAAAAATCTTTTAAAAATATAGCATATAAGCTGACACAAATAACAAGCTAAAAATAGCCCATCCATGCTTTACAAACTCGCACGTGGCATGGGAATCCATTTGTAAATCACTATCAGCCCAGTCAAGTGAATAATCTGCCTTATCTTTATCTAGAATGGAATTATCAAACCGACATAAGAAAGCAATGAACTCAACAGACTGCACATAAATCTAAATGTAACCCTTTGCTACTTGCAAATTGAAACCTCCATAACCAGGCCTTGTTAGCATTCATCCAATATATAGTTAAAATCAATGTCAGTCATAAATGTTCCACAAATTCACTAAATGGGTTAAATCGCCATTTGCTCACGTGACATTGGGTCTACAGTGTCTAAGTACACCAACTCAATGAAAATTGGCAAATAGGTAATCTCATTTGGCCACAACAGCGTTTTGGATACATTCAAGCAAGCTTTGGGTTCATATCACACGTGCTTTCTGTTTATTGGTGCAAAGAGGTAATGGAACTTCATGACTGACATCACTCTTGATTTTTGATATGCAAAATGCATATTAAACATTTCTTTTCCTTTGGTTGTCAACAACTATTTCCCTTGATTTTGAGAATGAACAATGTGAAGACATCATTGATACATTTTGGGAGGTATCGGCTACTACATTCACAGGAAATGGATGTGACAGAAGAATCTGTAAACTAATTACCTTCAAGCTTTCCACTTCTTCTGTTAGAGAATCAATTTTTTCAGTATCTTGGACAAGAATGGGGGTTTCTTTGATAACAGGAGGTGCCTCTTCAATAGCCTTCCGTGAAGCCTCTCGTTCTTCCACAAGCAGTGAATTTGTTTCATCAACTTTGTTTTGCATAGCTTGCAAGGAATTCTGCAATTTCGCTATCTCCTGTCCTTTTGCGTCCTCCAAGTCAGTCTGCATTCATGATTTAAAACTTGGTAAGAGACCATATGTATCAAGCAGCAAAATTTCGAACCCTCTAAGTTATTCCAACTCAATAGATTCAAAAGATAAATAATTGATGGGAACTTGAAATCAAATAGTCATCTACTCTTACGAATCAATTGCAAATCCACCCCCTCATGCAGTAGTAAAAGATATTTTGTAGTGTATCACAGTAATAGCTTTGAGTTTTTAATCAAAGAGGCATATATCACATTTTAGAAATATGTTAAATATAGAAAAATGGCTATCTGCAGAGCATAAATATTACCCTTAGACGTTTTTCCAACTGCAAACGCCATGTGAGTTCCTCCACTCGTTTTTCAAGCTTATCCTTTGCTTCTTTAAGTGCACCTGTTTCTCTTGCAGCCTGTGGATAATTGTAAGGACATATCACCTTTTGTAACAGGAAATCACTAGGTCAAAGTTGGTGAATTGAGAGGGGATATGAAATGAGTTTCACACTTGGAAAAACATAATATCCATGACGTACTGTTCATTGTAACATTTGGATACCATGCACCATTTTTTTAATTATCAAAAATTAGATGCAAATGTGTAGATGTGCAAAATGCACGACCTAAGGCTCGTCCTGTTTTACAACTACCTACATTAAGCGATTTATTGAGGCTTTTGGCCAATACATGTTTCCATGAAGACAAGATTAACAGACAACTTACTAACATAATCCACTTCGTTGAAGATCATACATAATACAAAAATTTGTTATCCTGATTCTGAACAAGCAATCACTATACCTTCCAGGGACAATTCATGAGTAAGTAGATTGTCATGTTTGGATTCATATTAGGTGAATGTACAATATATGACAGATTTGTTGCTGAAGAACTCAACTCACTCCTTTTATGGCAAATAAAAAACACAAAAGATAAGAATGGGACTCTTACATCAGGTTGCTAGTTGCTACGAGTTCAATTATTTAACTTTAACTGACATACTGCACTGCAACCACGAAGTCACGGGTTGATGCCTGCTCACCCACCAAAAATTGGTTCTGTATACATCATCATTTGTATGGATTTTTGGGTGTGCATTGTTGCATTATAAGCTATAGATATATTAACAACTCAATATATTACAATGAAGTAAGGCACCAATGACAATTATATCATAATGTAATTTTGACCTTTTAATGTACAAATTAACATATCAAAATATTTAGGGTGCATACTAAAGTCTAACATCCTTTGTGTCTAACTCTGATGCAAACATATAAATTAATTCCAGATTACATAAATATTAAATAGAAACCAAAGCATAAATATCCCATCATTATTCTATACATGAGCAAGCATGCCTCATCAGTGAATAGGTGCTCATCACTCAGTCCAATGTGTCACACATGGGCAGCTGAACATGCCAATTTAAAGCAGCATCTGACCCCTACATACCCTCGCCAGATTCATGTGTTTTTATGGTACCACTGTCGGGTTATTGGCATATTGGCTCATGGGACAACATTTTTCAGAAAATATTACTGCTACTGACCGTTTTGAGCTTCCTAAGCTCTCTTCTGGCAATTCTTCCCCTCCATCTGCACTGTGAAACAACTGATGCTCTCTTGAGCTTCTTGTAATATGATGAAGCTCTATGACAACGCCATTGGGCCTGAAATATTATTCAAAGAGGGCATTTGATTGAGGACAGAGTAAACAACAAAGTGGATTTTAGAAGCTTTACAATAGCATCCATGTAATAACCTGAATATTAATTGCTGCTTTAGTTTGCTTCCGAAATCTGAATTCCTTATGAGCAGCCATTGCCCGTAAACCTGTCTGCAAGACAAGCACCGAGAACCAGAGTTTGGTATATGCCTTTCTGGCTTGGTATCTAAGCAAATTTTTCTGAATTTTCACAGCAGCTGCCTCCCTTCTCATGCGTCCATATAGTTTGCAAGCTAGTCTTCCTACAAGTCATACAAAAACAAGTGAAAATTGAATAAAAAGAAAAGACGAGCAAGCAGTCAAATGACGCTCTAGGGTGCTACACCAACAAAAACCATAGAGCAGATGCTAAGCAGATAAAATCCTAAACAAATACTTCCAATAAGTGGATCAACCGTTCAAGAATGTGGGATAATGACTTCTTAAAAAAAGGCACTACGGGTAGCTATAACTGGTTTCATGGTTTGAAGTGTTTCAGATGGATTCACCTCTCCATAAAGATTGCACATGAATAGCAGCCTTCCGCAATGCAATGAACTGTTTACGGAAAATATGAGTTCGTATTTTCCGCTGAATAGCTTTGGCTGCATTGCTAAGTACCTCAGCTCTCCGTGCATCTAACTCAGCCATCTGGCCAGCTCTTAAGAAAACTTTTGTTTTGCCTATCTGCAAAACCATTTTGGGGTGCATTAAATAAAATATAAAACATCACATAATGTAACTGGATACATGAGCATTCATATATGTATACAATATAGTAAACTCCAAGTTTGTAACAATTACAAGACATGCAGGGTGCAATATGCATGCTTCAAATTTGTCATAATTAGATTAGAAGTGCAAGAGGTTGATGCTATGCATAGGTGCTAGCAATATCTAGTCGAGTCCAAGTAAATATGTACGTTTGGAGGCAATGCACTATAGGAAAATGTTCAAGTCGTTATCTTAAGTATTAATTGCTTCTGTTGTCCCAAGCAGTAAATATGATGCTGTTATTACCTGAAACCCTGTAAGCCCCTTCTTTTCCAACATCATTTTGCATGCAAATTTTTCATCGTAGCTGTTGTTAAGAAATGAAATAAATTCAGAAAAAAGAAAATCCGCATGTAGCCAAGTTAAATCAGTCGACCTTAACAGGAACTTCAAATTGACCAAAAGCCAAGGATGGCCTAACAGAGTACAAAGATCTTTCTACTTAGTTCCCACTAACAGCTAAAAGAGGGTACTTACTTCCCTTCCAAAACCTCTGGAGCAAGAATACCAAATCTGTTCAGGAATTCATAAAACGTCCGTCGAGTAGGGTATCCAGCACAACTGATTCTGATTGCTTCTAGAACACCCTATAGGGACAATGGATACCCATCATTGAAGGCACAAACACCAACTAAAATGGATAACTATCTGTGAAAATCATATGAAGACGATGCATATTCTACTCACACCACAACGCAGTTGCTGCATGATGTTGACATTCTCAAAAATGGCAGGTTTTAGAACATTGTTTGGTTTCACACATCTAATGTAGTGAGGTTCTGTAGAATTTAGAGTTTCCATCAACTGCTGTAGTTGTAGCTGCAGAAGTTAGGTCAAAACAAAAGGTGTCAACTTGTTGCAGTAAAAAGGGCATTAAAATGTCAATGAGGCATGGCATGACTTGGTTTGGGTAAAACCCACAATCACTGAATACAAGATAACAGAATAAAAGATACCTTAAAACGAGAACCAATTGAAGAGAACTTGGAAGATTTAGTTGTCTCTTCTGGGGGTGGAGGAAAAAGGCCTGCTACAAAAGAACATTTGGAAGCACTCAACAAGTCTTGATGTTCAGGAACCACATAGTCTTTGTTTTTGTCAAGAAAATGGTCAGATTGATATAGAACCTGAAAAAGAATGTACAGAGTGAAGATATATGACTGCAACAGCAACCCCATCACACAGGAATTGTTGCCCACATCATGAAACAATCAATGCTACAGGAATTAAACTCACCTCTCCTGCATAATGAGCAATCGTGAAATCCGTCCGAGACAGTTTTGGCTTGATAAAGCGTTTGTGAACTTTGAAGGTCTGATAAAGCTTTTGCGAAAATGTTTCATGTGTTGACTTTGGAAACATACTGAAAACAGGAGAAGTCTAATTAACAAGTGAGAGAGAAAATTAATTAAGCCTTTACAACAATAAGTACAAATCCAGCATTTCCCAAACAATTAGTATTGAACTTAATCTTTTTTAAAATAACACTAGAGATAAATTAAGATTGCCTTCCTTCAAGGAGGAAAAGGTAATATCAGAGCAATGGTGAAGAAATAGTGAAATACTGTCATACCAAGCTTCATCAAGGAGAGCAACGATTCCTCCAGGTTTCTGCAAAAGAAATGTCATAAATAAAAGAACTGGGCAGAAAAGCTAATTCAGGGTTTCATATCCACAATGACTGTACTAATAAAAGAACTGGGCAGGAAAACTAATTCAAGGGTTCATCTCCACAATGACTACACATTATAAAGTAACAATGAGGTCATCACTGTACTTTAAAATAAAACAAGAAGATGTTTATTATGTGCTTCTGTGCAAAGATTTATTCAGCTAGAAGCACTCCCAAGTTGACCTAAGACTTCAGGGAATGAACTCAGTAAAACCAGCAGTCCTTAATCATTTCAGTCCAGTGAAATTAAGTGGAGTCCTTTTTTGCGGTAGGGAAGCAGAGCTGCTTGCCAGTGGGTTTTTCTACCCAAGCCTTGTTGGTCAAAGGGTTTTGAACCCTAGGTATCTTGGTATTCCACAATGAGACCGAATATACTGGGCTTGGGAAAATGTTATATTTTATGCAGGATTGAAAAAGGAGCAACGCAGAGAACCATAATATGAGATCATTTGGCAAGGCCTACTCATTTTAATAAATTTAATCTTACCAAATTAGAAATTTCTAGGTTATGCATCTTGAAGTTTATTTGATTAAATTTTGGCTGGCACGATGAATATGTGTTTGTTGTTCATAGTCCATACAAAGCAACATGAGTCTAACAGTGCAAGGTTTTAAAAATAAGACTGACATACCTTTCATATGCCAAGTGCAACTACACTTCTGCACTACTATTACAGTAGAAATACTAATGCAAATATATTCAATTATTCTTATCTACCGAGATGCATCTCCAAAGCGACCAATTTCGATATCTTGGCTCAATTATTCACAAGGATTGAGAAAATGAGGATGTGCCCCAAAGAACTAGAACTGGTGGCTAAAGTGGATATGTGCTTCCGGAATGTTTTTTTTTTTACTGATAAAGAAAAAACATAACACCGAAGCACATTTCCACTTCAGCCCTAGTCTGATCAGACTAAAAGGAAATTTAGAACAACAATAAGACTAGCTATGTTTATGGATCAGAATGTTAAGTGACCAAGAAGTAACATATTCCCAGGATGAGTGTAGCTGAAATGATGCTGAGATGAGCACTAGAAGATGGAACCAGAAATGAGCGCTTACAAGAGAATCTGGGAGTAGCTCCCATATAGGCTAAAATAATGGAAAATCAACTAAGATGGTTTGGGCATATTCAATGAAGACCAAGGATGAAACAGGTGAGGAGTGAGTTGGTATAAGTTGAAGGCTCTAAAATGGATGAGGCGGAGGCCGAAAGTGACATGGATGGATACAATGAGAATCATTTTGAAATCCAAAGCTTTAACCAAATATATGGTTCTTGATAGACTATAATGGTGGAACAGACTAGTGCTTTCGACTGCAAATAGTTGGGACTTGGGATAAGGCACTGATAAAGCAGAAGACGAAGAAGATGTATGTACACACACACACATGGACAAATTTTTATATACTCCAACAACATAACACATGTAAATAATATTTTAAGCCATAGTACTATGTACATGACTAGAACTAGAGTAGGAGTAAAAAGGTTCATAATTGAAAATGAAGAGCAAGTAGAGTGAAAGGAAATGAAAACCTTTTCAATGAGATCCAAGACATCTTGGTTATCAACAAATTCTATATAGCTCCAGTCGATTTGCTCTTTGGTATACTCTTCTTGCTCCATCTTAAACACGTGCTGAAAGACATCATCGTAGTCTCTTAGATTAAAGATAAAGATTGAGCTAAATCCAAAGTTTTCTGAATCTTTCAGATATGATCTGACACCTTACCTGGTTGAAATGTTGTTGCAGCTTTTCATTTGTGAAATTAATACAAAACTGCTCAAAACTGCACAGAATGAAACAATAAAAACAAAGTGGAAAGAACTGGGTAGCCATTAAGAAGTATCTGTATGGATTATCTTCAATATTACATTTTACTTTTCAGTTTATCAGTCATTACCTGTTAGTCTTAAAGCTTTCAAAACCATATATGTCAAGGACTCCTATCAGAGATTTTGAGTTAGGATCTTGTCCAATTGAGACATTGATTGTATCCACTAACCTGCATATAGTAAATACAATGCACCCTTAGCCTCATATCTGCACCTCAGCCTAGTTTGTGTTTTTCGTAGAAATAAGATACGATTTCTATAAGTAAGGAGTGATGAAACATAATAACAATTCTCCAAAATTCAGCATCTTACCAGTTAAACAAGAGGCAATATATTGTCTTAGCCAAACCATCCCTGCTAACCGTCGCACCAAGAGGATCAAGACTTCTCTTAATAACTTCTTCTGGGGTGATCATCACACGTTTACATAGAGCATCTTCCAAGGCCAGAGGATCACACCTGAAATAAGGATAAATCAATAATTACCAGCAACCAGCATATGAACGTATCAAATAATGAAAGTCATATCATGGCATCACTCATACATGAGAAGTTCTGCTGTCATTTGGAGATGGAACTTGGATTTATCATCTTTAGGAACTGATGAATCAATTTCCTCCCCCTTCGCAAAATCGATATTACCAAGATGAAGAATTGCAGCAACAACTCTAAATATTGCATCCTGAGAGAGAGAGAGAGAGTAAGAAAATGTTCTTCCAGTTTTACGGGTGAAATGATTTTGAATTAAGTCATTAACCAGTAAACACATTTTCAGTGCCATAGCAAATACTATACCTGTTCTCTCTCACTTATTCCAACGATATCCATAGCTCTTCTAGTGGCGAGATAGTCATGGGCATCACTTATACCAACCAGTTCATAGCAATTGGATTGATTAAGATAGTGAAATGATTTAGGGTTTCCCAACTTATACTTCTCAATGTCCTGGTAAAATTTAAAAATTGTTAGCCAAAAGTTGTAACTAAAAATTATGAGATCTTATGACAATGGGTATGCACCAAGAAAATAGTTAACAACTATTATTTCAATCGGAAGATACTTACCTCAGGTGGTGCTGCACAAAGAAGGTAGAAACAGTGGTAGTTGCGCTCAGGATCAGAAATTTGGCAAACACGAGATCTCTCAAGAAGGTATGTTCTGATGGCTGCTCCTGATATTCTTCCATGCTTATCAAACTGGATCTCAACAAATTTTCCAAAACGGCTGCAAAAGATTATTCAAGAGATCATCAATAAGGATAGACCATCAAAAAATTCCTGGCATTGTGCTCTGTATTGAAGTATAAAATTAACTTGAGAATGTTCGCGTTATAAAACCATTCCTTTCATCCGAAAGATTTTAGAAAAGGAATAAGAAGGGGTCTGACGGAGAGAGCTTCCAATCTAAAAGGCTTTGCAATTTAAACCTTCGTTAGCCAATAAGTTGTGGTGACAATTTACAACACCAAAACTATTACATGCTCAAAATATGAATCAATTCTTTGTAGATCTCCATGGAAACTCTAAGCTCCTGAAGCCCCACGAAAGATGTTGAAATGATCCACGAGATATTATTAGCTGTGTACATGGACTCGGAAGCCAGAATTAGAGTGTGACGCATGTCAGCAAGTCAAACCCAATGACTGGAGGCAAAATGGGGATTAATATAGTACACTATCTCATAGCACAAATTTAACAGTATCTCACCTAGAATTGTTATTCCGAACAGTTTTAGCATTGCCAAATGCTTCAAGAACTGGATTTGACTGCACTCACAAGTCACGCCAGTTAATATGAAAACTTCAGAGATTGAAAACCAAAGGAACATAAGCCATAGAAATGAAGAGAGCATCATACAAAACTAGAGTTAGGTCATCCATCTTACTTCTAGAACTTGTTGTTCGACAGTTCGTCCTTCAGTGGCAACACGGCCACCCAAATAGGCAAGGTAGCGCATAATCATTTTTGTCGTCTCAGTCTTACCAGCCCCACTTTCACCACTAACCAGAATGGAGTTGCTTTTCCCCTCATTGATCATGGCCCTGTTTCCATTGAAAGAATTTCTAAATATTACATGTGTCGTCCTTTAGGAAAGTAATATTTATCCTGTGAAATGGGAATACAGGATCACCTGTATGCAACATCCGCAACGGCAAAAACATGAGGGCTTAGTTCTCCAAATGGTGCTCCCTTGTATTGTTCCATCATGTGAGCATCATACAAATGAGGCAGCCTTTGGAATGGATTAATGGCAATAAGAATATTTCCAGTATAAGTCTGCCATGATACAAAAGATCAGGATATATTTATTATTCCACGGGTCTATAACTGCACTAACTAATGGTTTCCTTGTAAGTTGTAACAGAATTAGCATTGACTAATGATTTAGAACTGGAGAAGAAAAAGGTTTACATAAATTTCATTGAGTTCATATCTAGTTGCCAAATTCTGCAGAACTCCAGGCTCATGCAAATAAGATAGCTTTGTCATGTCATCAACTCCACCAGCAGGAGCTTCCATATCCTTCGGATATATTTTTGATAAATTTGCAAAAACCTGAATAATATAGAAATATACGAAAACGTCAAGAAGCTGCATGAAGCCAAGTTAAAAAGCAATGCAACCATGGCTTTTGATTTCACATTGTAACTCTCAAGTTTCATGCTATTTCATGGTTTCTTCTGTAACTGATACTCAGGATTTGAAACACGTTTTCTCCATCCTTACAAGTACAACAAAAAACAGAACTTTTACGAAAAGTAATTAGGCTTGTGAGTTTCTTAAATGGTATACTGTACACTTTAGACATAATAATAACCTGAGAGAGCGAGCGAGCGATCGCGCGCACGAGAGAGAGAGAGATTTAATTACATATCAAGCTACTTAATTTCAACAATGGAATCTGGGAAATCAGTATATAAATGACTTAGAAAACCTTCTTGTGTATAGCATAGAAAAAGCGCCAAAGCAAGTAAGTAGAACAAATATGGACAGGGACTCAAACAAAAAGTGATAGACAATGAAAAACTTCATTGTGGCACAGTTTAGTTATAAAAAGAAAATTAGCATATTCCAGGTATACTCAAGGGAAAATTAAGAAAGGATACTATATAACAGTAGAAAGTATAACTAGAAAAATATTAAACCTTTGAACTATATGAAACATCAAAACCTTTAGCAACAGAACGAAGTACACAACACAGAAAATAAGCATTTTCTTCTTATTTGTAAAAGCACATAATAGAAATAGTCTAGCCAGTCCTTGACATTGGATGCAGCTGATTTAGAAGAGGTTAAACAGTATGGGTGCACATGCACACACACAAATATCAATTGCAAGGCCATTAGCATCTTCATTTTTCATGAGAAATATCCTAAGAAATGTAACTCAATATCATAAGCACCTACATACCGTCTTCCCATTACTAGTCCGGATCTCAGCATCCTCTTTATTAATCTTTGATACTTCTCCATCGATCCAAGCTAATGCTGGGTCTTCAACCCATACATGAGAACCTACAATAATGTTCACTGGAGTGCCCTGCAGCAATCAAGATTTTATGCATATATCAGAGCATTAAGCAGGTGCACTGAAAAATATTTTCAGATACAAAGATTGGATATGCTTATACAAATGCTTACAGTCGTGCATACCCACATATTCATAGATATGACGTAATCAGTGGAAAACAACATCAAAAGGACCTTCATTTTTAAGTTCCTAAAATTATCAAACCCCACAATCAGGCACTTGGGGGGTTCTATCTCCTATACTTGAATTTGTAAGCTTTCCAGTCTTGGCCCCTTAGAATTTATAAGCAAGTCGTACATAAATATCAAGCATTCTATTGCAATGAGGGCTTATCTATACCCTTGATGCAGAAGCAAACTCAATGACTACAGGATAATAGGAGATAGAGATCATCCCGTCACAGAATTTGCATTTCCAATGTGTTTGAAATGATGATCATCTGGTACTGTGCTCTTGTTTTGTTAAAATAAAACATCGAAGAAGCCACCTCTAAGCTGCCAAAGCTAAATAGCATGGACTTGATAAGACTCTGGAGATCCTTAATATGGTTGGTTGGTTGGTTGGTTGGTTTGCCACTCAGCAAATTCCAGAATATGATTAGTTAGTTAGGGAAAAAGAAGATTTCGTGTTCAATAAGTTCTTTATGTGGCAGCCCACTCTAATACAAGAGATAGTTTCTCATCTGTGGCATCATAAATCGCTGGGTGTTACTGTCCCACATCACTTGGGTACTAGACTTTGCATGGGTGTATAAGGGTCCAACAATCCTCCATTAGTCAAACCCTTTTGGAGTGATTTAGTGGGTTTACCCTTATGGCACCTTAGTGGTAACCTTAGGTCTGACTGTGTGTGTGTGTGTGTTTAGGTGTTACTTTATCTCCTTACCAAAAAAAGAAAAACTAGCTGTCATTTATGTACTTTAACTCACTTATTCCTTCCTTCCCTCCAGGAAAGGAAAAGAAAGGACATCTGGAAAACCAAGCCTATGTCATGGGTCCAATTATCCTATAAGTGGAAGGACACAGTCACACAGTGTTTGTCTTCCTATCCAAAATCAGAGCTCTTCATTCACGTAAATGGTGAATTTTCTCCATAACCAGTTTTTCAAGTTTGAATATCATCCAGTACACTCTAAAATATTTATTCTCATACCCCAGATTTCTAAAATGTGGCACACTTATCTCCAAATAGACAAGCAGAAATTTATTCTTTGGTCTTTTCATGAGAAAAAAGAGGAGAGAATAACAGATATTCAGAGTGTAGTTAGAGGAATCTTCTACCCAGACTCAATCACCAAGTCCGAGTTTGGGAATTATTTGTCTAGAAAATTTTCCAAAAATAATCTGTAGAATCCGAAAAATTAAAAAATGCTTCGGGAAAATGTCCGACAAGATATGAAAAATATAAAATAAGATTCCTAACTATGAAAATTTATAAACAAATATATTTCATATATTAGATATTTATTCGGGACGTTTTCAAAAAGTCATAAATAATTTGTGTTTAATTTGCAAAAATCATCACGATTTTTCCAAAAGTCGTGAATACTTTGTTACTGTGCCCAGAATAAAGGTCTGGCTTCCCCTCATTGCTACTACAAAGAACTGTTGCTTCCAGAATTCAGCATTCATTAGTAAAGTATTACAGTTTATACATTCATCCAAATTCAATATCCTGCATTCTTGTAAAGAGGGTCACTAAATTAAATGTTCACAATAATGTAGATAAAAATTTTATTCTATATTCCATTCTGTTGTTTAGTGTAGATAATTTTTAGTTACCCACACTTCCCGAACATTTGGAAACCACTGTCTTATGTACCTGGAGATGCTCCGCCTTTGAGCAACAAAATGTACGAACTGAGTTATTGCAACAAAAGTAATAAAGATGAGGAGAAACAAAAACTGAGAAGAAACAGCCATTCTGTAGAAGAACATGTTCATACAAAAAAATCAAAACTTCATTAAATCAAAAGAACAATTTAATCCAAATTTTGAGAAAGAGCTTACAAATCGTTCCTTACACTAAATCTCAGCAGATAAAGAAAGTAATCTTATATCCAAAGCTCACATACCATTCTAAGCTTCGATTAAAGGCTCAGACAAGTAGAATTTCTTCATTCCAGAGCTTAATTGACCGATTCAAATGTCTAATCATTTGAAATTCTTCCAAAATCAAGCAATTTGACGCTATATCTCGTACATTCTACTCTTTAGACAAAGATCGGTATTTTCCGATCACGAACATTTCTTTGACAAATCGGCCCCAACCGCAACTATTCCGATTAAAAAACACCACTGAAATTTCCTTAAAGAAACAACTCAGATCGAAAAAGAATCCAAAACTGAACTTACTTCGAATCTCTATCAAAACTGCATCAAATTCCGTCAAACAACATGCCGGAAAACACAATTTCAGAAAACGAGATGAATCGAGAGGGATCGGACGGAAAACAAGGCTCCCGAGGCACCAAAAAATTCTGATGAAATGATTTTCGATGGTTTTCCTCCTCTTTTTTCTCTGGAATTCGTGTCGTTTGGTTTGTGGAAATGACATTGTTCGAAAGCCCTTAAAAATCGGTCCCATTGATTTCGTCTCTGCAAAAACTCCACCGATTTGTCGAAGATTCGTGGCTGCCCTTTCAGCTCTCTTGCGAACTTTAGCAGAGCATTTGGCGGAGAAATTGCGAATTTTAGTTCAAATCGGAACCCTTTAAAGCGTGAACTTGCCCGCGTAAGCGACTCGATTGAATAGAACCGGTATTTGTTTAATGCAATTGAACATGTTAATTTGAACCGTTGGATCTTGATCACAGTCCCAAGTTCAATCGCACCCACATTTACTCCTTATTCACTCTAGTTAAGATTAACCAACCCTTAAGGTTCGACAATATAACCTTATTTTAAAAAAAATAAAAAATATTAACCCAAACTATGTTTGGTTGCCGATGAAATAGGTGAAAACATGCTGAAGAAGTTAAAATTTTGGCTTTCTAATACTCTAGGTTATGTTTTGTCTAGTTTTCTTTTTCTTTTTCTTTTTTTTCATGTTTTCACTTAGTTTCCTCAACAACCAAACATAAGATAAGGGTTAAATAAATATCCTTAGCCACAATTCAAATTTTTTTTTCTAAAAAAAGGCTATATTGTTTAACCTTAAGAGTTAGCAAATCTTAACTACAATTGATATGGTTAAAAAGGACACATGTTCACCTGTGGGTGTGATTGGACTTAGGGAGAATTCAATCGTGATTGACTATGATCAAATCTCTTTGATGCTGGGATAAATCTAGGGCTTATAAAGAATTTGTACAATCAAGGAAGTAACCTTTGGATCTGGATGTTTATTCTAGGTTGGGCTGTAAATAGAGTGGATTCGGAGTAGATAGTGGTATATCTAAATTCGTATTGATTATGTATTCGGATATTCGAATCCGAATAAATATCCGACGGATAGTGAAATATGATATCCGTATCCGACTCTGATTAAAATATCCGGATTTGGATACAATCCAAATTATCATTAATTTTTTTAAAAAATAAAAAATATAAATTAATATTTAAAAAATATATAAATTTTATTTAAAAAATATATTTTAAAGATTATATTAATTTTATAAATTTAAAATATATTATATAATCAGACGAATATTTATCGGATCAGATATAACAGTATCCAAATCCGAATCTGTATTCGATTATAAACGGATAGTATTTTACTATCTGAATCTGCTCTGCCGGATACCTATCCAGATAATTATCCGACTAAACAGATTCGGATACGAATCGGATAAGGATAATATCCGCATCCGTTTACAACCCTCTAGGAATACCGATACGCTCTAATCTCTCCTAGAGGAACTTAGGTTCATGGCTTATGCTGAAAGATCAAAATTTCGTACCCAACAGTTACAGGGGGTGTCTACATACACTAACATCTGAAACCTCATATCCTTTCCGGGTTTTGTTGGAATATTTCAAAAAATAGTCAATGCGGATCCGGGTCAAACCTAGTGGAAGCCATCAATAATTTTCTTCCAAAACTGAGACAAATTAGCATCCAAAAAAAAAAAGTTGAGCCGAGTTCAATCGCACCCACAGGTCAACAAGTGTCTCTTTTAACATCCCTTAACTATGGTTAAGATTCACTAACTCTTTGGAGTTCAATAAGCTAATCTTTGATTTTAGAAAATATATTAACCTATAAGTTGAAACTTGTAAATGAGTAACACCCATACATGGCACCTTATGTAAGGCCATGTAGGAAGGATGGTAGGGGTGTATTCGAGCCGAGCTTGGCTTGCAATGTTTCAAGCGGCAACGGATTTCCTCTTGTGCTCGCAAGAGGCCCGGCCTCTTGCGTGGCTAGAGGACTGACGTGTGGCTAATATTGAGGCGGGAACCAAATTTTGTCATGGACGTTTGGGTTCCTCCGTTAACACTGTTAGGTGTTAAAATATTATTTTTTTAACTTCGAAAAATAGGCAGGGCCAGAGTTGCCAGAAAGCATTGAACTCAAGCTTTACTCTTTTGGCACGGGACTTCCTCTTCCTCTTACCAAATACCTCTTCCTCTTCCTCTTACCTCTTCAAAGAGGTTGAAAGTGGTAAGCTAGTTGCTGGGATTTTCTCTTGTGCTCTTCAAAGAACTCAAGCTTTACTCTTCGGCACCGGACTTCCTCTTCCTCTTACCTCTTCAAGTTTTCCGGGTGAGTAAGCTAACCCATTAAACAATATTTCAGACAATTGTTTCTGCAAAATGTGTAGCCGGAAACCCATACCCACGTTTATGAGTTTTTTAAAAGCAATAATCTGGATAATGGAGTAGTGTTGTTGAAGCATCCTCATTAGAAGACAAGCCATGTCTCAATATTCATGTCTGTATAAACTATATACCCTTTTCTCTTTGGATTATTTATTTTTATTTATTTATAGTAAACATGGATTAGTTCTTTTAAGTGTAGGGGTTGGGGTGTCAGTTTCTGGGGAGTATTCACAATAACAAGATCCAACTGGTAACAGTCTTCTCATGGATCATCCCCAGTAGAAAAGTTCACTACTCTTATGGATGATACAAAAGCCTCTAAGGAGAAAGCCAAAAAGTTGATTTGCCCTATTGCTAGGAGCTTTACTGGAAACCATTCATGGCTCAGAGTATATAGAACATTTTCTATGCTCTGTTTGTGTTTGTTCTCATTATTTGGTGGTCTTAGTGGTGAAATTTTGTTTAACCTGCATTTCCATTGGGTTTGGAATGAGACTATAGAAATATAATGTTTTCCTTTGGTCGTAAACCTATGATTATTGATTCTCGATGGATCCGGCTCCTTTGCTTAAAATGCTTTTAGTTGTAAACCTGTTATTGCTAATTCTTCTTTGATTTGTAGTAGAATTATACACGATAACTTCATCATCTATAAGGAGTGAAGTTAAAACTTGGCCAACAAGGCAATGTAACTGTGGGGCAGGTCCCTGTAAAGTTAAGAGATCAAAAACGAAAACAAATCCAGATAGATATTATTATTCATGCCCTGGGAATATGGTAAGTTATTATTCTCTTAATGTTTTATAAAATAATTATAAAATTAATACTGACGATTTGTTAATATAATCCAATAGGGCATAAAATGTGATAATTTTATCGAGTGGTGCGATGAATACGAAGAATCGTTGGGACAACATGTTAGTGACGCGATACCAACTGTCACGGGTGAAGGATTTGCAGTGAATTCACATGCTGAAATTTTACGCTTACAAGATCGATGTTCACGGTGTGAAGCAGGGTTAAAAAACTTAAGGATTTTCTTTTTTTGTTTGGCTTTATATTTTTTTTATATAAAACTGTTTACTTAATGGTAAGACTGAGGGGGTGGATGGATGGATGAAGTTTGTAATGGTAAGACTGGAATAGTTGTTTTTTTGTTATTTTGTTTTGTGAACGGATGAAGTTGTTAATGTTTATGAAATATTATGTTTAGTAATGCCTTTTTTGTTATGGAGTGTTATCCAGTTTCAAGTGATCTGACTTTGCATTTTGCTGTACTAATCTAATTGTTTTGGAGTTCTATCAAACTTGTTCACGTCTTGTTTTGTGCACTGGTAGCTCCCACTTGTACATGTGGTCCCCATCTGGTGCTTATTGTGTGAGTATTCCATTGCCACGGTTCATATGTTTGGTTCAGGAAAGAATGCAAGCTATCCAAAACCTGCAGTTGAGTTGGGGAAGGAACTGATAATAATAGGTTTTTAGTTTTTATTCTTGTGAGTAAGAACTAGTAGTATTGCATTTACTTGCAAAAGATATTTAACACTCCGGATGAATCTATAATTGGGTTTTCTCTGTTTGCCACCCATAGGACTACTGAAGGGGAATTCTTTTACCATATTCCTATGTAGTTGTTCTTGGAATTGCCTGGACTGAAGAAGCCTAACTCAAAGGTTTGGGCAGAGGAAACTAAGGTCTGACCATCACTGACGGTGATGGATTGTGTTGGAGTAATGGTGTCAGCTGCAATGGAGATCTCTGAGAAAAATGAGATTGCCATTAAAGTGTACCAAAAGATGAGGAAAGGAAGGCCCTCCATGAACATATCTGAAATTCTCAATGGACCAAAACAAAAGGAAAGGAAGGTCCTCCATTACCTCAATATCTCAACAAAAAATTAAAAAATCAAATATTTTGTTTTGAGCTAAATTCTTAGAAGACCTAAGAGGGAATTGTTGTTCTGTCAGCATATTGTAAATCTGTAACTGTCCTGTCATGTTTCATTGTTTTGTAACTGAAATGTAAATGTTTTGCTGAGAAATTCATATTTTAGACAATCACTCATGCCATTGAAAAGAAAGCAATATAAGATCGAAATCTGTTCTACAAATTTAGATGAGAAAAGAGAAGTCTCCATTGGATGTAATAGTGTCTGATAAGGATTCCAGGCCTAATTTTTATTCAATAATAGAGTTTTCAAGTTACAAATGGATTATACAGAAGAGCAACATTCAAAGATAACCCCTGAAATCATTGCCAAACAATCCCCTCTCCAAAACCCAGTCTTCTATCATTGCTTGAGAACTCAATGCCTGGTCAGCAGGAACAAGGTGCCCAGCTCCTGAAACCGCAACTCCCCCTAAATTCACCTGCCAGGACACGGGCAGCCTGGAATTCTGTTGCAGAATGTAGTACCCAATCGCTGGAACATATTTTCCGGCATAACTCTCGCCGGTGATACCCAGGTTCATGAAATCTGCCAAGACTAAAGACCAACATCAAGACTAAAGATCAACAAATTTTGTACACACCAATGCATAAACTGCAAAATAAGAAAAAAGTTTGTAACTAGTGCATAGCAATCCAGTGCATCAACTGCTATAGACTACTCTTACCTTTTCATAGGGCCATCAGGATGCAATCCAATAGCATCTAAAGTCCTCTTATCCATTATTGATACACAATAATCTTTGTAAAACTCTGTTCAAATGTTAAAGCTACAAATAATGATAACAATAATCTTCATATGGAGCCATCAGACCCTTGTTCTAATTAAGCTACAGATAATGCAACAAATTAATCAAAGTTCCTTAATCTAAAGGATGGCATCATAAGAGCTATAAAACAGGAACTTAGATCTTTTACATGCCTTATACAGATTGCAAACAAAATAAGGACATTGTAGAGTTTTAATAATCTGACTAACCAACATAAGGGTTATTCGTCGAGGAAAAACATATTACTATTGAAAATAGGAGACTTAGAAGGAAAAGTTCTATCATTAACAATATTTGGACATAGTTTTTTTCCTTATCGGTCAATATGAATAAGGCTTAAAAGCACACTCCTTAGCCTAGAAATCCACTTCCATATTAACTCTTCATGTTCAGCAATGAGGCTATCAACCCTCTCTTCACACTTTGGTGCAAGCTCCTCCTCAGCAAAGTCCAGAGCTTCAAAAATTCTGATCCAAAAACACATAAATTTTAGACATTTCACAGCAATTACACATTGAGAATCAAGCTCCAAAAAACACTGATTGATTTTCCCAGGACAAATTTTTTTTCCTTAAATAATAAAGGAAAGAGACTTGATTTTGAAGTGGGCATAAAATAAGACACTCTTTACTTGCTATGTAAATCAGACAAAAGAATGTATATGCTTCTTAGACAGATGTAATGTCGGATCGCACAATGCAGCTATGTCTGATGGAAGTAACAAGCTGTAGAATCTGCAAAATAGATTGGCATGGATTGAATGACTAGATTATCAATCTACCATGGAACTGGCTAATGGAATGACTAGATTATGTCTTTCTCTTCAACAGATGTGGAAATGGATTGATATGATGATTACAGCCAAATATGGTTCAATTTACCTCTTTTGCCAACATTCTGTTCATGTCTCTAATTTCTTAACATGTGGTTTTCTACTTGATCCTAAATACAAGTCAATTGGAACCATCATAGTGGGAACAGTCAACATTGGGGTAGCATGGTGGCTACTGACCTCTATCATGCCAAGATGAACATGAGGTTACATCATTCTTCGCCCTCTCCCTGTGTGTTATTCCCAATACCAAATGGCAATTCCTACAAAATATAGATCACAAAGATTTTTAATATATGCTTAGGTTGGCATGAGCCACAAATGGATTATATAAATTGTAGAAACTATATAACAGTTACCTGAGATGAGCTACAAATGGATCCTTGATATTGTTGATGCATGTTGGGGTTGAGGTGTAGTTGGGGCTGCCCATACATGAAAGAAGAAAATTGACCACCTTGAAATTGTTGGTACATATATGGGTTCACTTGATTGCCATGAGTTTGTTGGTACATATATGGGCTCACTTGATCGCCATGAGCTTGTTGGTACGTAAATTGACGAGATCCAACCTGATATAACCCCTATTTAACACAATCAATAAAAAAGCAAGGACCCTTAAAAGTTATCAATAAATTAAATTTCAATTATAATGCAAACCAATCAAACATTACCTGCATCTGCATCACTTGATCATTTGGACATTTCGGCATCGAATGCTCTACGGGACCACTAGATGACTGCCTTGTTTTTTTCCTCTTTTCTAAACAACCCTTGATTCTCGATCTTCCCTTATGGCCTCGCTCTTTTATTGCTACTCCCTTCACCCGATTTTTCATCTCATTCTGATCATTTTCATTGCATGGTTCAATGCTTCGATCCTCATGAACACAAGGATCATTGCCCATCTCTTGTGATTCAATGCCTGATGGTTCAGACATGGATAATTGACTAAAAACTTCTTCAACTTTTCCTGTGGCATTATATAAATATTCGGCAGCAACTTTATAGGTTTGTTCATTTTCTGCAGCCCTAGTATTCAATTTCATAGCCAAGCGACTTAATTCCTTATAACGCATTGACAACGTTACATCTCCCATTAATGATGTACTATTGTGGCTCCTGCTTGAACTTGCAACTTTTGCATGTTTACTCCATCTCCTCAAAATGTATCGATCTGGGATCTCACCTACCTCCATGCGGTCAAATACTCTCAATACATGACCACATAAAATTCCTGTGAACTCAAACTTTTTACAGCTACAAGAAATAGTAAACCCCCTTTTGTCACATATCACTGTGTATTCACGTCTTCTCTTTGGGCATGTGATTACAAATGTGTCCAATGTGTCACACCCGACACATAGTTTAACATGATAAGCCAGTCCCTTAAAATATTCTTTTTGAAACAATTTGAAAGTTTAAGGGGTGTAAACATTTCTTGCATGGATCAACAATGGAACCTCCGCAATCAATATTGGTGTACTTTGTGTCATCTTACAGTCAGCCGCAAATTCTGCTTTCCTTCTGTCATAAACCACCTTTTCAAATTGTTCAAAAAATTCTAACAAACAATGATTATTGTTTAAATAACGCCTCAAAACACTATTCAAACCTTCACTTCTTTGAGTGCTTTTCATATCGGCACAAAATGTAGTCCTTCCATACACTAAAGCCCATTTCTCCCTCTCATTGAACAACCTTTGTAACCATACATTCTCTCTTAAATTGTATTTATCTAACATGCTCTCCCACCCTTCAAGAAAATCTTCTTCTTCATCATAATCGTAAACCAATTTACTGAAATCCGCAGTAAAAGAGTTTGTACCACCAAATACATGGCTAAGATGCTTTGTAGCATTCTAATACATGTGCCACACGCATATGCGATGAAATGTATCCGGAAAAACTAAAGAAATTGCATTGGCCATTGCCCTGTCTTGATCTGTAAGAATGGTTTTCGGATGTTTCTCATACATTGCATTTAGGAAAGCCCTAAACACCCACTCGAAAGATTCAGTTGTTTCATCGTACATCAATGCCGCTCCAAAAAAGATTGTTTGCCTATGATGATTAACTCCTACAAATGGTGCAAATGGTCGTGCTTGATTATTCGTCCTATAAGTTGTGTCAAAACAGAATACATCACCAAATATGTTGTAGTCATTCACCATTCTAGAGTCTGCCCAAAATATGTTAGTTATTTGATCTTCGGCATCAAGCTGTATGGAATATACAAAACCTGAATCTTCTACAACCATCTTTTGAAGATACTGTAATATTCCTCCTGCATCTCCCTGTTCCATAGATCTCATTCTTTTAGAACAAATATAATTTTTCATATCTATGGGAAGGAAACCAACATTTTCGGGTCCTCCAACTTCTGCAGTGATAAGGTCATATGTCTTCTTCGCTGGTATACCCACACTACTTGCCATAATAGCTTCACCGGCTTGTGCCTTAGTTACTTTCCTATGTGATCTAAGCATGTAAGACTTCCTTGGCGTACAATGATGATTGTGCTCTAATTGTACCCGTTCTATCTGATATTCTCCACTCGGCTGAAGCGCAATCATAATGTGAGCCTTACAATCAACTCTAGTAGGATCCCGTTCATATTGGGCAGGCCCTCGTCTATCTTCTTTCTTAAGACCTTCTCTCGAACAACAAAGTTTTCTACGGTAAATGACGCCAGCGCTATTTTTGTTTCTCCAATCCTTTCGAATACTAAAACCAAACCTTCTTGCATAATCATTATAGAAATTGTATGCTTGATCCTCCGAATTAAATTTCATGCCAATTTCTGGATTTTCAGAACTTTTATTGCACTCATCATCTTCTTCCTCAAATGATAACCTTCGTGATACTTGTAATCCACTATTGTCTTCTTATCAAGGATTACCCAATGTGTTATGCTCCATCATGCCAACTGTATTTGAACATTAAACAACCCACCGACAAGTAAAATTATTCCTAAAAAAATGCATTACAATCGAAAAATGAAAATAACATATTCAATGTCAATGTAGCATGTTATAAAAAATAGCATATTCAATGCAAATTGATAGCTGATGAATATTGCAACAAGATCATGTCAGAACTTGACATAGAAGGTATACTGAAATGTGACACACCAACGCTGGGTCTAGCCATCCATTCTCTGTATTCAACTAGATGCAATCTCTATACCATATTGCACTTTTCATACGGCAATGAACAATTCCCATGATTATGGGCGACTAACAATTTCTTCGTAGGCGATACACCAAACAATTTTAAAGACAAATGGAAATGCAGAAAGCCAAGCAAATGGATCCAATGTAACTTGGATTTGAACACATATCTAAATATTGGGCATGGGTATAGAGTATCAGTAACACTGACCCTGAAAATTCAAATACCCTTAAGAGTCATAGGGTTGATTGCATATAGATATTGGGCATGGGTATGGAGTGTCAGTAAAACCCTAAATTTAACAACAAATCTAAGTTATCAGCGCTAAAAAAACATCATTGAGTTGATCCAAAAAAAAAAAAAATTATCCTATGCATCGGTTATACACAATAAATACCCTTAAGAGTCCAGCAGTATTCCAAAAAAAAAAAAATTTGTTCACACCCAAACAACCCTTTTTTTTCCTACATATCGACTCAGAAACTGACACCCCAACCCCTACACTTAAAAGAACTAATCCATGTTTACTATAAATAAATAAAAATAACTAATCCAAAGAGAAAAGGGTATATAGTTTATACAGACATGAATATTGAGACATGGCTTGTCTTCTAATGAGGATGCTTCAACAACACTACTCCATTATCCAGATTATTGCTTTAAAAAAACCCATAAACGTGGGTATGGGTTTCCGGCTACACATTTTGCAGAAACAATTGTCTGAAATATTGTTTAATGGGTTAGCTTACTCACCCGGAAAACTTGAAGAGGTAAGAGGAAGAGGAAGTCCGGTGCCGAAGAATAAAGCTTGAGTTCTTTGAAGAGCACAAGAGAAAATCCCAGCAACTAGCTTACCACTTTCAACCTCTTTGAAGAGGTAAGAGGAAGAGGAAGAGGTATTTGGTAAGAGGAAGAGGAAGTCCCGTGCCAAAAGAGTAAAGCTTGAGTTCAATGCTTTCTGGCAACTCTGGCCCTGCCCATTTTTCGAAGTTAAAAAAATAATATTTTAACACCTAAAAGTGTTAACGGAGGAACCCAAACGTCCATGACAAAATTTGGTTCCCGCCTCAATATTAGCCACACGTCAGTCCTCTAGCCACGCAAGAGGCCGGGCCTCTTGCGAGCACAAGAGGAAATCTGTTGCCGTTTCAAGCAGGCTCGAGCTCGGTTCAAGCTCAAAAAGCTCGGCACTTATATATATAATAGATTCACTTGAGCTTGAAAAAAAAAAAAAACCTATTTTTACATAATAATAATCATTCAACTAATAAAAGTAAAAGCGGTATGCAAAACTTTAAATTGACCAAATTACCATTTTATTTCATTTTATATATAACTTAGAACAATTTGGTACGTATGTATAGATTAAGTTTGTTTTCTAAGATAATCAAAAAAAAAATTGTTTTCTAAAGCATTTCTAAATTTAATGTGAAAAATGCTTTTTTGTAAATAATTTTCAAAAAATACTTGTTGTAATATTTAAATGGGCCTTATTTTATTTTATTTTTTGTAAAAACTCATCTCCTCCTTTGTTACGTTGCAGAGTGCTTGTTTTTCAATTTTCTTCTTTTTTTCCCTCTCTCCTCTGTGTCTTATCAAAAGTTCTAAAAAGGATTTGATTTATAAATAGGATTAGTTGAAGAAAAAGGAGAAGAATTTTTTGGGGATTTTCTACTGCCAAACCAGTGCTTCAAGCTCTCTCTCCACGGTGGAGGGTCTTGGCTCTCTCACTCTATTATTCTCTCTCACGGAAGGGGGTTTCTTTCGAATTCCTTTCATATATCTCACGGCAACAGCAGGTTTCCCATCTTGTTCATGCCATTACATTAGCCCAACATCACAACACAGACCACAGCACCCTATCTTCTTTCCCAACTATGGTACCAGTGGTTCCCGAGACTTACGCCTCATGAAGCGGAAGATCCTAGGTTTGACTTCTCACTCCCACTTTGGGGCTAGCCCCGCACGGGTTTTCCAGGCTTACCTGTGTGGCGGGTTGCGGGCTCTCGGCGCACCCTCGGGGATTAGTCCTGGCACAAAGGGTTGGGGGACACCTCGAGTTTCCAACAAAAAAAACTATAATAGAGGTGAGTCCCTCTCCTCTTTTATTTTAATTTAATTGTTGGATTAGTAATAATCTGGTGTTTAGATTAATATTTTGATTTATTTAATTTTTAGATTTGTAATAATCTGATTTTTAGATTAATGATTTAGTTATTTAATTAACTTATTAGATTAGTAATAATCTGGTTTTTAAATTAATATTTAGATTAATTTAATTATTAGATTTGTAATAATCTAATTTGTAGATTAATGATGTAGTTAATTAAATTAGCAATAATCTGATTTTAAATTAATATTTTGATTAATTTAATCACTAGATTAGTTATAATAATTACATTAGTGATAATTTGATGATTACATTAATAATTAGTGGGTGAGTCATAATCTGATTCTTATATTAATGTTTATGACAATTTCATCTAACCATTATGTTAGTCTAAAGACTCTAAACTTGCCATGGGCCATTTAAAAAATGGAGAACGATTCTGTACGCGGGCGCCTAGGGTTCATCCATTTAACCTTAATTTTTAGAAAATTAACCTTGGATTAGTTAATAGTCATTAACTATGGTTAAGATTCACTCCTCCTAAAGTTCATCCATCTAACATTGGTATTATTTAAAATAACCTTAAGTTAGTTAATACTCATTTACTGTGGTTAAGATTCACTCATCCTAGGGTTCATCCATCTAACTTTGGTTTTTAGGAAAATAACCCAAGTTCGTTAACACTCATCAACTGTGGTTAAAATTTACTCACCCCTAGGTTGATCCATCTAACCTTAGCTTTAAAAAAAAAAAACATATTAGTTAAACTTAATCGTGATTAAAAAGTTTGAAAAGTGGAACATAGGCGCGCAAAGTAGCACTTCCCTACAAAAAAACAAAAAATAGAAAATTTTAAATTTTTAAAAAATGATTAAATTGTATTTGCTTGTATACTTTCATTTAAGGATTACGTTGGTTTCATTCCCCTTTTGCGAGATACGTTGGGGCGACCACACACCAAAAAAATATTATTTTTCTTTTTGGATGTTTGCTTAAGTTTGGATATTCATCATTTAGCATGTTTTATTTGTTAGTATGATTTCTTTAATGAGTTGTTCTATGGGTACTCCCAAATATACTCTCTTATCCACCATCCACCGTTTATAACTAAACATTAAGGGTCATGATTTGATTTGACTTATCTTATCTTTTCTAATGTCATAGCAGCTCAAATCTTAACCGTTTAATAGTTGAGTTAAACTATTACGATTAGGAAGTACACATTGGGAGCACCGGGAGACTAATTCATAATAGTATGATTAACTTGTAAATTTTAATCTGATTTTTAGTTATTTAAAATGAATTTAGGGAGTAGGTAAACCACCTTTGGTGGGACTCAAAGGTTGCCTAACATTTTCTCTTAGTTCAATCGAATCTATAATCTAAATCTCTGTTAAACTTTTGTTTTATCCATTACTTAATTAGGGTTCTTATTCTCCCTTTTAGATTAGGTGACAACTTTATAATTAGATAATTTTCATTAAAAATTAGAATTTTTATACGGTACTCATATGAAGGAATAATCCATTGTATCCTTTTGAGAATAGAAGGAAGATGTGCATTGTTGTGTTTGAGATTTGAGCAGATGAGGTTTATACTTGGATTGTGGTTGTGGGACGAAATAGTATAGTGGGTTTGAGTGGGTATGTATGCATGTCTTTAAGAGTTGATAGATCAAAAAAGAAGATGCAAAAGGCAAACAATTGGCTCTGGTGGACGCTCGAGCCAAGCACTCGACCATCCACAAAACATGCATGGGGCACTTGTCGATAAAAAAAAAAAGGAGATATCAAGTGGGGAGAAGTCAAAATCATAGGGGGAAAATGAAATGACTTCTCCCCTAAATTATCGTCAGGTGCCCTCATGTTTGTGGATGCCCGAGTGCTTGGCTCGGGCATCCACCAGAGCCAATCTTTTACCGATGCAAAAATGCCACATGTTGATTATGAAAAATATCTACTTAAAATATTTTTTAAAAAATTATTTTTATGAATTAATTATAACCTTAACTAATTGTACTAATTCTTATTAAGTTTTTTTAATAATTTTAATAATTATCGAAAGTAACTTTTTTTTAAAGGTTAAACACAAATTAATTAAATCTTCAATCCATTAATTATTACGTGTAACGCACATGCATTTTTACTAGTATTATTAATAATACCATAAAAAATATATATTATTTTATATATAATATTCGAATCGAGCCAAGCCACATCAAACAAGCCTTGGCTTGAGCTCGGTTTGAACACATTTCAAGCTTGATAAAATGGCTTGGTTTAGCTTAATCGAGCCAAATACTCAAGCTTGAACTCGACTTGATCGAGCTGAGCTAAGCTTTCGAGTTAGCTCGGCTTTGATACACCCCTAAGAGCATTCCTAGCAGTCTCGCCAAAATAACCAAAAGGTGAGCCAAATGGCTAAAAAAGTGCTAAAAACTCTCTCTAGTAGCCTCACCAAAACTCAACAAAATAAAGATTTGGGTTTGGTGAGTGGACAGTACTCACCAAGTTTGGTGAGTTACTGTACACTCACTAAAGCTAAAATTTCTCTTTTCCTCATTTTTTGTGGGCCCACACAAATAATAAAATAAAGGTTTCTCTCTCCCTTCCTTTTTTTGTTTTCCCACACAAATAATAATATTGTTTCCCTCCTTTTTTGTTAAAATGGTGAGGCTATTGGGAGTGTTTCAAAAAAGTGGCTCACCAAAATAACTTTTTGTGAGTTTTGGCTATTTTGGTGAGTAAAATTTGGTGAGGCTGCTAGGAATGCTCTAAGAGATGGTCATCTACCTTTCTTTGTAACCAGATCGTCTATGGCTTTCCATGTGTTAATACACAAGATCTCTCATACAACCGTGAAATTAATACAAGACCATCCCCTAAAAGCGATCGTGTCCCCTTTAACACGAGAAGGCCCTAGGGAAAGCCAGAGACGATTTGCTTCTCATTTCTTTTGATTTGGAGTTGGTTTTCTTTCATATATATATATACTAGCAAGCACCCTGTGCATCGCATTGAATGAGTTCAGCTCCTTCTTCAGGGAAATATGCCCAAAAGTTAATAAATTATAGAACCTTAATAAACTGAAAAGTCATTTTTCCATTACATTGTACAACCTTTAAAGAATTTTTCCCTCGACATTCTTCGATATCAAGATTCATTTGGCCATCCATCTAGCAGGCGATTCGAGAATTATAGGTCCTGTACAATACCGATGGATGTACCTCATCGAGAGGTGCGTGACAATGTTTTCCTAAATGATGAATTATGAGTTTGTTTATATCATTAATACAAACTTTAATTACATAGGTATTTGCTTACATTAAAGTCATATGTCCGCAATAGAAGTCGGCTTGAGGGTTCAATTGCAGAGGAATATCTTGCCGATGAATGCCTTATTTTTTGTTCGAGGTATTTGCACTATGTTGAGACAAAGTTTAGTCGACCTCCAAGGAATTACGACCGCAATGCCCTTGCAACATATCAAGGATATCTATTTTTTCAATGCCCAGCCGTGCGATAGGAAAAGAGGAGCTTGTAACTCTATCTAATGAATCATGTGCGCAAATGCATCGTTATGTCCTCTTCAATTGTCCTAAAATGGCCCCATTCATCGCGTAAGACATATTTGGTCTCCCTATATGTAACTTCAATTTAAATTCTACACTTTGTTCCATTATTAGGACTTTACGAGTTCTGTCACTAGATTGTAGGAAACACTTAGATATAGTTGTTGGGCGCTATCACCACAGGAGACAAATAAACCAAGATCAGATTCACAATAGTGAATTTCCTGCTTGGTTTACTTCAAATGTAAGATACGCTTCAAGAAGGTATTTGCAAACATTCTAATAGTTTTTATGATAAGACTTGAATTTATGACTATTTAATAGGCAGAGTTGTTGCGTCAAGGAATTGGGCCCCACGTAAGTGATGATGTTAAATAGTTGGCATGGGGTCCGTCGAAGATTGCGAGATAGTTCAAGAGGTTTGCCATCAATGACTTTTGATTTCGCACAAAATCCGTTGGTCGTAAAAGGAAAACTCAAAATAGCGGAGTCTTTCTTACTGCAACAACAATCTCCTTCGCATCTGTGAAGGACAAGTCTCCGGTTACGAGTGAGGTTACTTATTATGGAATTCTACAAGATGTCATAGAAATAGACTATTATAAAGCTAGGAGGTTCATCTTATTCAAATGTGATTGGATTGATAATAGGAGTATCAAGCAAGATGATCTTTAGTTCACGCTTGTAACTTTTAAATGAATATTAAACACTAAAGAAACATTTGTGCTCGCTTCTCAACCACTGCAGATGTTCTATGTGGAAAATCCCGTTGAAAATGACTGACATGTTGCTATTATGATAAAGCCTAGGGACTTCTTTGACATGTAAGACAAAGAGACTATAGAAATTGGGAGACATGCCCCGAAACTATTCCAAACAACGTTGAATGTTTGGAAGTGACTAAAGTAGATGTCAATAGTATTTCCGAAGTTCGGCCAAATGTCTCTAGGATAACTATTAAAATTCCGCTAGTAGTCAACGAGGAAACATTTGATGACGAAGAAGAGGTCCTAAGTTTGCATCTGCTGAATCTGAGTTCGATGATTCTTCTTCTGAAGATGAAATCCTTGAATGATATTAGACACATAAATTACATGTAAATATGTCAATTATGCTATCCAGGTACAATCAATCGTGCCTTTTTTGGGGGTGCGGTGGGGGGGGGGGGGGGTTTGAAATTCATGTAATTTAATCGTTTCTAGTGAATATAATGTTCTTATTTGGAAATTCAGTATCCCAAGTCAACTCAATGTAACTTAAATGTGTGATTATAATAGAAAATAATGCATCAGATCTCTTCATATATAAGAGGAAAGAAGGGTTACTAAGGTAGGATATTTGGATATTAATAATACTATGTTTGTGTGGGGATTCACTACTAATTTAGAAATTTGAATGACTAACTTGATGCTTGTTATTAAAGATTAAGTTAAAAAGCTTGTTCTTTAGTTATGTTTGTGTGGGCATTCACTACTACTAAGCATATTTGTGTGGGTGTTCACAACTCAAAGGTAACTTGATGCTTATTATTAAAGATTAAGTTAAAAAGCTTATTAAGTTGTTATGCTTATTCAGTTACTCCAAACGTGTAATCACAACTAATTTAGCAATTTGAATGTTTGCAGATTCCTGAATGACGTCTCGAGGAATGTCTAGCGATGATCAAAAAGGGGATATGCCTCCATCATCCTCTTCCAATATAACATATGTTAACTAAGTTTTTAATAATTCATATTCTCATTGTATTTGAGAAATATTTGATATTAATGACAATGTCTTTTACTACAGCTCCAAGGAGGCGCCGTCCAAACAAATTAAAGCACGTGTAGGAGGCCACGTAACCTTTGGTGGTGGAAGCTAACACCCATGGCCAACCCTACAATGATGAGGAGTGTTTACTAGCACACTTCATTGGGATGTTAGTCAGGGACCCCAATTTGGTCCCCATCAATGTGAAGGATTGGAGGAAAGTCCCTGATGATCGAGCAGAAGGAAATGCTAATATATGAGACCGTTTGTGTAAGAAATCCAATCTTCGAACCTTGTCAGTGTGAAAACTAATAAGGGTCTTTATTTAGGGTTCTTGAATATTCAATCACATAGGCTAAAGTGCATTACTAAATTATTTTTGAGATATAAAAATGCTATATTTAGTATTTTCTTACAAGGTTCTATCAAAGAATGAGAAACTGTTGGTATTTTTTTTGTCACCCTTTTCTGTTATTGGAGTTAATCTACATTTCTTCTTCTCCCTGTAAGTAATTATGGTGGGTTGGAATGCATTGGTACATGCAAAATTCAATGGACTTGCGGGTCCAAAAGAGAAAAAATGGGTCATGTCCAAAATGGGTGCACTATTTAGGGGCTGGTAAAAAGAAATTAGAGACAGCCATTTTGATCCGGAGATGCCTTTGCACGAGCAGTACAACTATTTTGACCATCGAGTGGATCCGGCCCAGTGGAGGTTATATGTAGACTATTTGCATACCGATGAAGCAAAGGTATGGAATTAAAAGACACTTTTAAGTTTTAAGTTCATGTATTTTGTGAATTTTTTGCAATTGAAGCTAAAAATTAGTTGTAACATTGTATTATAGGCAACTGTGGAATGGAATAAGGCAAACCGAGCCAAGCTGACAATGTCCCACACGGCTAGGACGAAGCCATATTGTCGGTACCACGCAGAGCAGGTATATTTTAAAATTACCATCCATCTCTCTTCCCTCTTTGGATAAAATTACATGAATTCAGAGATGCTTAGAAATTGAATAGAAGGAAAGTTGAATCTTGCACATATCTAGCTAATATGGGGAGCCATGTAAGGGTTTTCCCTAAGATAAACCATTAGCTAATCTGGGGAACTGTAGACTGGGGTTCCACCAAAAGTAATTAGATCATGCTCACAAGTCATACCAAAACAAAAGTAAGAAAGCAGAATAAATGGATCATTATAAGCATGTGAAGAGGCACCCTTCTTTATCTCCAATTTTCCATGCATCTCAATGCTTTTTTTTTTTTTTTCCATTTTTGGTTTGGATATTTAGTTTCTTGATTTTATACATGTAAAGAGACATTACACCAGGGAATCCATGAGACTGCAGATCTAGTTTTAAAAATATATACCTTTTAAAAAAAAAATTATATCAGAATTTCTTAAATTAATTGAGAATATACTCCAAGAATGTGAAAACCAAGTTCTTCTATAGGTAGATTACTAGAGAGTATCAAATTCAATTTCAATACTCGTAACCTTGAATCTCATAATCTACCCAACTCTTATTTATTTCGTTGATTTTTTTTAAAAGAATTCCCAAATGCTCAAATTACTCATTTGTTGAAGAATTTTGTTTGATTGCCTTTAGCCGCACTTTTAATGGATTTAGCATTGTATTTTCTCAACATATGAGTTACTTAAAACAGAATTGAACGACTCTCTCATTAGTATTTTACAATTCCATGATCTCTTATTGCACAGAAGAATCATTGAATCAATGCTTTCCTGTCTCTACCCTCTTTGTTGTTTGTTACTGCAATTGAATTTTAATTACCACCTTCCACTTTAGCTTTTTATGTAGCATCAAAGTTGCAATTCAAGTACTCATTTCATATGGTATACATTATAAATTCTTTTAATAGAACGGAATGAGGGAACATGATTCATTTTACCGACCCCATGAATTTGTGATAGATAGATAACAAAGGTTAGACAAAGTCAGGTGGACTATATGACTATACAAACAAAAGAAAGACTTTACAAGCCATATAATGATATCATCCAAAGAGAAAAGCTACTCCCTAAAATCCCTCAAAATCGTTGAATTGGGAGGTCCAACAACATTCAAAAGCACCTATTTCTTTCTTTCCATAAAGACCAACAAACCGCTTCGCGGACTATCTTTTAAAGAATGGCCCTCAAGTAACTGTTGCCCAAGGATTGGACCCTAGAGGAGGGGGGGAGGGTGAATAGGTTCTATGACAAATTAAAATTTTTCTACTTCCCTAAGCGGAAATTCAACTTAAACAAATTAAAGGAAATAAAAATTTATGCAATTCTACTTAATCAATTCAAACAAGAATATAAAGAGAATGGTTAGAGAAAATGCAAACACGTTGATACACGATGTTATTCACGAGGTTTGGCAACCCGCCTACGTCCCCGCCTTAAGCTATACCCAAACCTAGCTATGGAACAATCCTCCCTAGGCTTAGTCTACTTTTTGGATAGTGACCAGACATTTTCAATCTTTTTCTGGGTAGAGATCAAATCTTACAAAGCTTCCAGCTTCACAGACAAGAGTCTTTCAGATCTCTTGATTTTAATACACTCTTGATAGAAGATGTTTACAATTTGATTATGCTCCTTAGATAAGTTGATAATGATTTTAACACTCTCTAGAAAATCTCCTAAAGATTGGAGTTGAATAGTTCAAAAACTAGGATTTGGAATTTTTAGGTTGAAGTCGATAGATTTAGCAATCTAAACTTTGAGTGAATGATTTGATTAATTGGAAGTATTGAAGTTCTTAATTTCATTCATAAATTAATCATATTTATAGTCATTGTTCAATTATAGCTGTTGGAGGCTTCTTGGGAACTCAAAGAGCCATTAAAACTAGTCGTTGGTGGTTTCCTACAAGCACTCGTCGACAAGTGCACAACTGCACTTTCCAATCTTCGCCGAGTTAGATGATAAAAATAGAACAGTAGCTTCTACTACTTTACTCGTTGACGAGTATGATTTACTCAAACCCACTCGTCGACGAGTCCTCTGATTTTTCTCAAAAAATTCATCTTTGCTTAACTAATATGATGGACATGATTTCCATAGTCTTATACATTATCTTTTAATAAGATATTTATTATGTTTTAGGTCTTTAGTATTCAATTGGGTCATAAGACAATTATGGCCAATCTAAGTAATTGAACAATTCAATGACCAAACGTTAAGAACTTGTTACATAAGTCCTAGACTCTTAAAATGAACAATTAAACCTTCTTCGAGTCTTTAATCTTGATCTTGAGTAGATTTATTCTTTAACTTCTGTAAGCACCCTATTTTTGCACCCCCTATCCCTCTTCCCGCTTCTTCGAATGCTTCAAGGTTTACCCAAGGCCCAAGCCCATTTGACCAAACTTGTACCCAAACAACTCAATCAAGCCCAATTACTTAATTCTATTACCCAAGCCCAAGTAGTCAAGCCTAATTACCTAATTGTCCTAGCTAAAGCTCATTTGTTTTAGTGAAAGCCTAATTACCATAGCTCAAGCCCAATTGTCATAGCTAAAGTCCAATAACCATAATCCATGACCCATCTACTAACAACCCATGATCCATAAGATCTAGTCCACATATCCACATTCATTCAACCCATGTCCAAAACCCATAAACCCAAGTCCACTTTTCACTTTCCTACAAAAGACCTTTTATTTTTTCTTCAAATCCCAAATAGCCCCATTTTTGTGTTTACACACCTTTTTGACCACTCAATCATCTCTCACCAAGTACACACCTTTTTGACTAACCAATCACCTCCCATACTCCCTTACACCTCTTACAACTCATTCTTACACCTCTTACAAAATAATTAATTCTCTTACACTCCTTTTGACCACCCAATCACTTCTCATTAAGTACATACCTTTTTGATTACCCAATCACCAACCACATCAATTTTGACCAATCAATTACCTCCCTTCTTCTCACCCAACCCTCTATTAATCACCAAATTGCCACAACCCCTTGAAACCTCTATAAATACAAGACCCTCACAAGCCATTTCTTCCACCTCCAAAATCTCAAGTGGAAACCCTAGCTCTTCCTCCTCTCACCCATTTTATTTCTTTTTAGCCTTGAAGAAAGTTAGAAGAAGCCAAGGTTTAGAGTGTGTAGAGAATTCTAGGAGTAAAAGCCTAGAGTTCTTCACTAACTCTCTTCCTTTGTGGATTCTAAAAACTCATCACCTCTTGGAGCATTGGAGAAGTAGTCTTGGAGGAGTAGGCACTCTTCCTTTATTCTTTATCTTCTTCTTTAGTTCATATCTTTTTTTTTTATTTGTAGTCCTCTTCTAGAATAATTTGGGAAGACCTTTCTTTTCTCAAGTTTAGTTGGGTCTCTCTACACCAATCTAATGGTGTAGAGGGACCCCACCTCAAAAGAAAGGAGATGTTTTTTCTCTCGTGTAAATATTTCTTTCTTTCATATGTACCCACTAGTGTGGATATGGGTAGGCCCATAGAGAGTGGAAGCTAAAGCTATACCTCTCTTTTTTATTTTGTTTCTTCATTTTGATTCTAGTCCTTCTTCTAGAATCATTTGGGAAACTCATCATCACTCTAATTTTCATAATTGAATCTCATTACATCGTTCATAATGGTGTAAAGAGACTACATTAGAGAGGAGATGATGAGTTTTCATTTTCTTCACTTATCACTTTTTCATTTCTTTCTTTTTTCTTCATGTTCTATTTTGAATGGATAAATGATGACTTAAGGACCTAGGGACTTAAAAAGGACTTTATCCAAAATGCCTCATATCAAAGACAATGGTATTTGATTTATTATCAACACCAATCCAACAAAATAGGTGTTGGCAATAGACCATTTACTATTCACAATGCACACCCCTCTTTATGTCCTAAAAACAATCTTTTAGCCTAACTTTTCCTTAGTATTTCTCTTGAATTAAATTTGACTTTAGTTAAGTTTGCCAAAATCTTACCTATATGAAAATCCAAAAAAAAAGAACATGATAAAATCTCAAAATACCAAAAACATTACAAAATCTCAAAATACCAAAAAAATCTAAAAATACCAAAAGACCAAAAACATGCTTGCTAGATCTTGGTTAGCCTACTCAACCATGGTTAACACCCTTCTAACCGCGGTTAGACCTAGAATTTGCACTTGACCAACCCGGTCAACTAAACCCTAGCCCCTAGGCTAGACCATTGACCACCTTATGCACACACACACGCACCCTTAGCCTTGGCACGGGCTCATGTGCCAGAACTACGCTCGGTCTGATCTCACCCCAATGTGAGTACGTAGGCAACCCAACCCGGGTTCGACCCTAACCCATCTAGCTTTCTTTCTTTCCTGGATTAGCATTTGATTAAACATTTAGACATTTTAATTAATATTGAGATTAAATTTGTCTTAAATTTAGGGAGTAGGTAACCATTGCAAAATGGAGGTCTTGGGGTGCCTAACACCTTCCCCATGACTTAATCGAACCGCTTACCCTAACTCTAATAGACCATTTGCCTTATCCAAATCAATCCGGGACCTATCCCTAAGAATGAATAGGTGGCGACTCTTAGTCAAACCACAAATGTGAAAGTGGGTAGAAAAATCCCATGCTCACAACTTCAAGATCCGATTTGGACTTTAGGCATGATTTTTCATATACTCCACTTGATCTAAGTGTTTTCTTATAACTTGATGGAGAATCTTTTTTGCTTTGTTGTTATTTTCATCTTTTTACATTGGATGATGTGCTAATGCTCTTCATAAGCTGAATTATACTTAAACCTCAATACAACATTGGTAACACAAATATCATTTTATTATTGTGTTATCATTAAAATCAAAGATAATACTTTAAGTCAAAAACCTAAAGGCTAACAATGACTAATAGAGATTTATTCAAACATTAGAGACTGGATTAAGCGGAATGGGGGCAAGAAATCCCCTAATTACCAACCTCCAACGCGTTGAGCGTGCTCTGCCTTAAACATGGCAATGCCCCCACATCATCCTCCTCCCGATCCACAAAAAAACTCCACCCAATCAACTCAGGATCAACATATACACGGTGTAAGGTTGGATCAATAGACTGTAGCTCCTTCTCAGTGATTCATGTATGGTCTAATGCGGTACGTTCCTTCCACAAAACTAGATACTTACGTTAAACTCTTCCATGGCGGGTGTTTCTCACTGATATCCACAATTTATTGTATCTCTTCACGTGGCTTGGTTGGAACTTGCTAGCAAAAATAATTTGTCTTGGGATGTAATTAGGACGTTCCATGTGCTTTTGCATTCCAGTGTTGGTTATTGGTCTATGTGCATGTTGTCAGCACCCTATTTTTACACCCCCTTAACCGTGGTTAATTAATTTAGCTATGGTCCAAACCCTAGATCAACCCTAGTTCCAAATCCTAGGTAAACCCTTAACCATAGGACTAAACCCTAGTTAAGACCCTAGTTAACCCTAAGCTTAACCCTAGATAGTCCTAAACCCAAACCCTAGGTAGCCCTAGCCTAATCTTAGTAAGCCCTAGGTATACCCAAGGCCCAAGCCCATTTGACCAAACTTATACCTAGACAACTCAATCAAACCCAATTACCTAATTTTATTACCTAACCCAAGTAGTCAAGCCCAAATACCCAATCATCCAATTGCCTAAGCCAAAGCCTATTTCCATAGCCCAAGCCCAAATGTCAAAGTCAAAGTCCAATAATCATAACCCATGACCCATCTACTAATAACCCATGATCCATAAGACCTAATCCACATATCCATATCCACCTACCCTATATCCTACAACCCATAACCATATAACCCATAATTCACTCAACCCACCAAGTCTCTTACACCTTTCTTACATCAACCCATACCTATATAACTCATAGTTCACTCAACCCACCAACTCTCTTACACCTCTCTTACACCCTATATCCTACAACTCATACTCATATAACTCATAGTTCACTCAACCCACCAACTCTCTTACACTCTCTTACACTCCTTACAACACTCAATCTATCAACTCACCTTACAACACTCAAGTCTTTACCCACTAGCTCCTTTTATCCCCCATGTAAAAGACACAATCCAACCTCTTAGTTTTCCTATAAATACCAATCCCTTAGCCCCTTAGATCGATCCCTCAAGACCCCTAGAAGGTTCCCACCCACTTGTGTTTCTCTTGAGTTTGAAGAAGGGAGAAGAAACTAAGGTTTAGAGTTTGGAAAGAATTCTAAGACTAAAAGCTTTGAGTTCTTCACTAACTCTCTTCCTTTGTGGATTCTAAAACCCTACCCCTTGGAGCATTGAAGGAGAATTCTTGGAGGAGTAGGCACTCCTTCTTTCATTTTCTCTTCTTTTTATCTTTTTTTTTAAATTTGGTTCTCTCTTCTTGATCTCTCATTTCTCATGCATAGTTGGGTCTCTCTACACCAATCTAATGATGTAGAGGGACCCCATATCAAAGGCAAGGAGATGCTCTTTTTTTCTTTTCCTTTCCATGTACATATTTTCTTCTTTTTTATGTACCCACAAGTGTGGATATGGGTAGGCCCATAGAGAGTGGAAGCTAAAGCTATACCTCTCTTTTTCATTTTGTTTTCTTTTGAGATTCTAGTCCTCTTTCTAGAATTTTTTGTGAAAGCTCATCTCCTCCCTAACATTCTTTAGAGCAACATTACATCATTAATAATGGTGTAAATGAACCACCTTAAAAGGGAGAGGATGAGTTTTCATTTTCTTTCATTTCTTTATTTTTCCTTCATGTTCTATGTTGAATGGGTAGGTGATGGTTTAAGGACTTAAGATAAATGATGGTGTAAGGACTTAAAGAGGACATTCTTAAAAATGTTTCATACTAAAGACAATGGTATTTGATCTATTATCAACATCAATCCAACAAAATAGGTGTTGGTAATAGACCATTTACTATTCATAAGGCACATCCCTATTTATGTCTTAAACTATAATCTTTTAGCCAAACTCTTGGACTAAATTTGACTTTAGTTAAGTTTGTCAAAACCTTACCTATATGAAAATTCAAAAACATGATAAAATCTCAAAATACCAAAAACATGATAAAATCTCAAAACACCAAAAACATTCAAATATAACCAAAATATAAAAAACATTCAAATATCCCCAAAAATCTCAAAAAATATAAAAAATACAAAAAGACCAAAAAGAGACTTGTAGGACCTCCTTAGCTTTGGTTAGCTCATCTAACCATGGATAAATACCCTCTAACCGCGGTTAGACTTAACACTTGTACACTTGACCTCCCCGGTCAACTAAACCATAGCCTTCTAGGCTAGACCCTTTGACCATCCTATGCACACACACACTCTCCCCTAGCCTCGGCACGGGCTCATGTGCCAGAACTACGCTCGGTCTGATCTCACCATGTGAGTACGTAGGCAACTCAACTCGGGTTCGACCCTAGCCATCTAGCTTTCTATTTTTCTTGGATTAGCACTCACTTAAAAACTTTGGACATTCTAATTAAACTTTGAGATTATAATTGGCTTAAGTTTAGGGAGTAGGTAACCGTTATAAAACGGGGGTCTTGGGGTGCCTAACACCTTCCTCAGGGCTTAATCGAACCACTTACCCTAACTCTGATTAGACCATTTGCCTTATCCAAACAAACAAATACCCGGGACCTATCCCTAAGAATGAATAGGTGGCGACTCTCAGTCAAACTTCAAATGTGAAAGTGGGTGAAAAATCTCATGCTCACACATGTCAATGCCTTTAGATTAAGATCATATGCAACTTGCCTTTTAGGGTAAGTATGCTATATTTCCTTACTGGAGGCTTCCAATGGATCTACTCTAGCACTAGATAACATCACTAAGCAATTTGCGAGGTCCTCCTTCTCACTAGATGGGCAATTCGACGTAGAATTACCCATTTTAACCAGCTTCGATCTCTTCCCTTTAGACCACTTGCACCGCCATCCTTGCCTCGCCATCTGATCCTGGTGACGATACAACAGTGTTGTCAGAACCGGACCGGGCATCAAACCGGTAGAGTGGCCGGTTCCCGGTTCCACCGGGTTGACTGGTCCGGTTCGACCGTGACTTTTTGTCGAAAAATAAAAAAAAATTTCATTTCCCTCCCTAATTCTTCCCCGTTCTAATTGGTTTTATGACCGATTTTGACCGGTTCTAACAATTCTGGCCGATTCTTAAAGAGACCCGGTTCTGAGGGTTTTGGGAACCAGCGAGGGGGCCAGTTCCCGATTCCATTGGTTCGACCAGCCAGTCCGTTCCGGTCCGGTTCTGGCAACACTGCGATAGAAGAGATCCCACATCATCGGAGTTGCATTTCCCATGTTCAAAAGAATTCCATGAAAAGAACTCCTTACCACAATTCTCACAGTTCTTACAGCTCTTGAAACGATTCGGGTTAGTTTGTCGCCGATGTGTTCTTTTGTTGAAAGATTTGCGAACTGCCGTTCACACCAAAAGGGGATATTTTAGCCGTCTTTGAATGATTGGTGAGGATATTTTTATGTACCTTTTCCATATTTTACTTTTGAATTTAGAGGCAATTTCCAGGATATTGCTTTAATTCTTCCATGAAGTTGTAGCTGTCGTTCTTCATTTGGATTGTTACATTGACACAATAATCTTTGTATTTCATGGCTCTGAGGGCGTCACATATCACAGGCACGCCTACCAAGCAAATCAATGTTTTTGGCGGACTGAATCCCAAGTGCGGTCCCTCCAAAGGATGCTGCAGTTTCCTCGCCAGCATCAACCGGAGAAGATCCCATGTCTTTGTCTAATTGTCTCAAAGTTTCAAGAAAGGTTCATACGAGGATCCTTTCATAATTAGTGTTCATAGGAGTTGTGGTCCACTTCGTGTAACACATCAACACATATGGGTTTACTTGCCCGAAATCCAACCGAATCAATTTAAAATAAATGGGTTTGATTGATTTTGGCTCCAAATCCAATGGGTCATACAAGTTAGTTAATCTATTTAGAAATTAAATATAAATAGGAGTTCCGGTTGAACAAACAATTTACGAGACTATATGATATCGGTTCTATAAAATATTTATTTATTTATTTATTATTATTTTTAATTGAAGCCGCCTAGTAGAGACGAGAGGTTTGATAGATCCTTACATGTTATTAGATATAAAGATAAAAATTATAAGAGTGCAAAATGAGGACATAAATCCAAAACCCCTTGACCAAAAGAAACAATTACATGGTATATGATATGAACGTTTCCAAGACTCAAAAAATTCATCCTTAAACCTATGAAAAGATTAGGAACCTCTGCAATAGTGCATATGAGTTGTATGATACATGGATGACATTATTGCCTCTTACTTTGTAAAGCAAAGGAGCTTTCGAGATGGATCGTAAGGTTCATGGATATTTCCTGGATCTCGCAATGAAACACAGCCATTCTAGAGAGAATAGAAAGTCTTAAAGCAGATCACTATAAGATCATGTCAAGTGTGAAATAGCTTATAGAAAGTTGTGTAGGCTACCATGTCCCTTGAGTTGACTTAGTTGATCTTGGACTAACAATACTTGAGGACCCCTAGTTGTATTTGCTTGAGAGAGAAAGAGAGTCGAAATTTCTTAATGAACTCAAGCAATGCATAATATGTCTTCGAAGCTTATCATGAAAATATGTATGCTGGGATTGAAGGTGGGGGCATCGGTACTCGGGGTGGTAGGTGCCTGATATGGGCATGCTTAAATATGGACGCCAACCTGGGTCGATGCCTAGGGGTTGTGACGACATTTCGGAGCCCCATTTTTTTAACCAAAAAAAATAAAAAATAAAAAAAAATTAATGTATGCTGATTGCAATAGATTAATAAAAAGGTGGTGCTACGAGTACACCAATATGTACTGACTGGACGCCAAATATATTATTACTAACTGTATATCATTAAGAGGTTTGATGAAAATATACATAAACCTCCTCAGTTTTCAAAAAATACATTAAGTACCCTTACTTTTTAAAATAATGGCACTTAGACCCCCTCCATTAGTTGACCGTTAGTCAACTCACAGAAATGTTGATGTATGCCGATCTCATGTGATGAAGTATATAAAATTCTAAAATTGGCCCTCTAATTTTCAGAAAACCCTATTTTTACTCCAAAACACAATTTATTTAATATCTAAAAATCCGGTTCTCACCCATGAGGTCGCCACATGTGCCTTTTGACACCTCTTAACCGTGGTTAAGATTCATCCACCCATCCTTGTTTTTTTAAATATTAATTCTTTTTTGAAAATTAAAAAACAATTAGAGTTTTTTTAATATTAAAAACAGATTTTTAATATCACCCCTTGAGGTCGCCACGTGTCCCTTTTGACACCCCTAAACCGTGGTTAAGATTCACCCACCCATCCTTGGTTTGTTTTTTTAAATATTAATTCTTTTTTGAAAAAAAAAATAGAGTTTTTTTAATATTAAAAACAGTTTTTTAATACCACCCCTTGAGGTCGCCACGTGTCCCTTTTGACACCCCTTAACCGTGGTTAAGATTCACCTACCCATCCTTGGCTTTTTTTCTAAATATTAATTCATTTTTGAAAATGAAAAAAAAATAGAGTTTTTTAATATCACCCCTTAAGATCGTCACGTGTCCCTTTGGACACCCCTTAACCGTGGTTAAGATTCACCCGCCTATCCTTGTTTTTTTTACAAATTAAATTTTTTTGAAAATTAAAAAAAAAATAGAGTTTTTTTAATACTAAAAACAGTTTTTTAATATCACCCCTTGAGGTCGCCACGTGTCCCTTTTGACACCCCTTAACCGTGGTTAAGATTCATCCACCCATCCTTGGTTTTTTCTTTTAAAATATTAATTCATTTTTGAAAATTAAGGGGTGAATCTTAACCACGGTTAAGGGGTGTCAAAAGGAACACATGGCAACCTCAAGGGGTGACGGTTTAGGGGTGTCAAAAGGGACACAGGGCACCTCAAGTGGTGATATTAAAAAACTGTTTTTAAAATTAAAAAAAAGGCTAATTTTTTTTTTTTTTAATTTTCAAAAATGAATTAATATTTTGGGTGGGTGAATCTTAACCACGTTTAAGGGGTGTCAAAAGGGACACATGGCGACCTCAAGAGGTGATATTAAAAAACTGTTTTTAATATTAAAAAAAACTATTTTTTTTTTAATTTTCAAAAAAAAAATTAATAAGTGAAAAAAAACAAGGATAGGTGGGTGAATCTTAACTACGGTTAAGGGGTGTCAAAAGGGACACGTGACGACCTCAAGGGGTGATATTAAAAAACTCTATATTTTTTTCTTTTCAAAATGAATTAATATTTTTTTTAAAAGCCAAGGATGGGTGGGTGAATCTTAATCATAGGTAAGGGGTGCCAAAAGGGACACATGACGACTCAAGGGTGGTATTAAAAAACTGTTTTTAATATTTAAAAAACTCTAATTTTTTTAAATTTTCATAAAAGAATTAATATTTTTAAAAAAAACCAAGGATGGGTGGGTGAATCTTAACCACGGTTTAGGGGTGTCAAAAGGGCCACATGGTGACCACATGGGTGAGAACTGGATTTTTAAATATTAAATAAATAATGTTTTGGAGTAAGAATATTGTTTTCTCAAAATTAGAGGGGCAATTTTGAAATTTTATATACTTCATCACATGACATCAGCATTTCTGTGAGTTGACTAACGGTCAATTAATGGAGGGGGGGTCTAAGTGCCATTATTTAAAAAAGTAAGGGTACTTAATGTATTTTTTGAAAACAGAGGGGTTCTATGTGTATTTTCGTCAAACCTCAGGGGGTGTAAATGCATTTTCTCCATCATTAAAATATAACAAATTATACAAGCACACCAAAAAGTAAGAAAATACCTATAAATTTTCTTATTATACACAATTTTAAACCAAAAACTATAAAACATGATAATTCATCACTCTTTCGTGGACGCAAACCCAACTGAAGGTCCAATAAATTGGTATCAAAGGAATCATACCTAAATCTTTATATATTGCACCCTTATTTATGTGGGTTAAAGAGCTTGCAATAAAAAATTATATGAAACTAAACATTGAAAATGGTGTGAAGGAAAAACTTACAATAGTTCATGTAATCGACCTAAAATGATCATACATAAAAATCATACATATTATGAACTACAAACTCAAATTTGGGAAAAAAAATAATAGTATATAATAGGGAGAGATGAAGATTGAAGAACAATGAATTACTTAAGATTTAAAGTTATTAAGATGAAAAAAAGCTTACACTAGTCTGCGTTTCTACAATTTGTCGGTTCTATGGAAGATAAGGTAAAAAGAGTTTTGTGGTTCGTTAGCAGAAGGACAATAAGTTTATAATAGGATTTAAGGATATGGGTGCTCTTAGAAAAGACATTCTTATATAAAAAAATTTAATGGTATCCATTTAATTGGTAAATATTGGTATGCTCTTTGCAGCACCTAATAAAATTAGTATAGTGATTAAAAAATGATGAGTGAATTTGGAAAGTATTCGAGAACAACTTTAATAAGAGATAAAATAGGCCTCTTGCACCAATGAGGTGGTGCCTTAGTTCAGCATCCACCACTGGGTGGTGCCTTAGTTTTGGAAATGGATTTCATAGATCCGCCTATCACTACTCATTTCTCATTTAGCACGTGTGAGCATCTTATTAGAGTGCAAAATAAATAAGAAAGAATAGCACCCGTCGATACATAATGGCCACAATCAAACTACTACTTATGGTGAATACATCTAAAAATAATTTAACCTAACCTTGGAACGATTTGGCACTAGCGTTCTAAAAATACACAAATTTCTCAAATGAGGAGTGCTATAATTTAACCTAACCTGAGAACAATTGGCGCTAGCAGTCAGAAGATACATAAATTTCTCGAATGAGGAGTGCTATCCTTACTCTCAGCATGAGCCAACCACCTATCTATTCTTTAAGCAACCGGTGTGTTTTAACAGTGAGAGAGTGTGTGTTTTAATGTGTTGCCTTTTGCAATTGGTTAAAGAATAGACAAGTAGTTGGCCGAGGCTGAGAGTTTTTTTTGGTTAACTCAATGACACCACAAGGTGAAGCTGAAGGCAAGACAAAGGAAACACACACCACACGCACTCACTCACACAGACTACTTGTCTATTTTTTTTACTTAAACTCAATTACACCACAAATCTTTCAACAAAAGAACTCCTAGCTTCTCCTCCCAATCACTAGTGGCTGGTTCTTCGTCGCTGATGTGTTTGTTCTCATCTCCGATCCCATGTGCTCTCATGTGTTCTCCTAGAGCTCTACCACACCCAAATCCTCTCTTGCAAATCCTACAAAAATGCTTAAAACTTGACTGTTGATCCAAAATCATAGCCATGGTATGTGTATGTGTGCGTTTTAGAGAGAGAAAGAGAGTAAGAACAGAAGAAAATGGGTGTTTGATCTTGTAATGGATGTTGTTATGTTGGTGTAAAGAGGTGTGTGTTTAAAAGTGGGGGAGTCCTACTTTTTAGTTGAGGTATTGGTGGACGAGAGAGTAAGTAGAGAGAGTGTGACAAGTGGAAAGACGGTTACTCTCCTTGCTCCATGTCTATGTTCAATTAAATAATACAGTATAATATTTTTTTCTAAAAGCTTAGGGTGGCTGCCCCTTCATCCCATGATTATGACCTATTAAATGATTCTGGATTTTGAGCGGTTGTGTGTTGCCCGTGTCCGTGTTCTACAACTCGGGCTAACCTTTTCCACATCTTTACTATTATAATGCTAGAGGAATGGGTAGATGATTTTTCCGAAATTCTCAAACTATCAAACTACCCTTATATCAAAACAAAATATTTATTTAATATTTTACTTTAATTCCCAAACTATCCCTTGCTTTTGATTTAATGTTTTACTTTAATTTCCAAACTATTTCTTGCCTTCTATCTATTTAGGGTTACAGTCAATCGTGATTGAACTCGGGGAGAGTTCAATCACACCCACGGGTTAAAACGTGACCCTTTTAACTCCTATTAACTGTGGTTAACTCTTTTCCTGCGCTCTCACATGCATCGCATGTGTCACTAGCGAGTTCAATCGCACCCACGAGTTAACATGTGTCTCTTTTAACTCCTATTAACTGTGGTTAACTCCTTCACCTCGCTCTCACGTGCATTGCACCTGGCACCCCCTAGTTAAGAATAGAGGCACCCGCTAGTTAAGAATAGAGGCAGAGGCTTTGACAACCATCAGCGGTAGAAGTCAACTCATAACAAAAATATTCTACTATATCAAGTAAAAAAAAAATAATTTTATCCTGCTACTTTTTGCGTTGCATAACCGGTCCCAAGTTCAACATGCTCTGATCGTGTGCTATAGGACTTCTTCTAAACATATATAAAATAAAATTAAACCGTTTTTAGAAGCTTCGTACGGAAAATCCTACGTTCAACATCTATCTATCACATATATTATTCTTAAAAGTTAAAACCAAATATTAGAAGCTTCGTTGCTTACGCAAGGACAATTAGGAAGCTTCCTTCTGCATCAATAGATATCCCAAAGGGAAAATATACCATGTACCTAAATCTATCATCCTCTATGGACTTTCACCACATATAAATGCACAGCCCCCACCAACTCATAGATCCAGACTGTTTACTTGAATCAAGGGAAATCATCAAGTCATTTTTTGTTGATGACCCACCAATCGAATGGCATAGATCTATGAGTAGTCCGCCACTTGGCTGCGATAAAGGGTAGGGTCCATGGAGGATCATGCACACACTCCCAGTCCTTTTCTGAATTGGGCAGACATTTTCTTTTTGAAACTTTAGTATCCACACCTAATTCTTAGCTACCATGGCGAAAAACACAGTTATCTAGAACTTCTCTTCTTCTTCATTGTTTCTTGGAAGTTACAACATCAAACACCCTATAAAACTTCCCATAGCTAGATTCAAACACAAATCATACTCTGATCTCTTCTATTCTGTTCCAAGTTTCTCATACTTAGATATGGACAGGTTCAAAGTTCATGATCATCCTGGGAACAAAAAACCCATCAAAATTAAGAGAAAACCCATGAAGATCACCTATATTTCCAGCCCAATGATGGTTAAAGCAAGTAGCGCTTTGGAGTTTAGATCGCTCGTTCAAAAACTCACTGGCCGAAATTCCGACAACAGAAGTACCAGTACCACCACCACCACCACCACAACCACTGATGATGCGACGGGTTTTCCTGACAGTGGAACTCCAGAGAGGACAATGGTTGATGAGAGTGTAGATGATAGATCTTCAATGGAGTTTACAGATGGTTTCTTCTCAAGGGAAATGTTTCAAAATTTAGATGAATTTTATTCTCCATGTATTTTTTAATGAACAGAGATTTTGCATGACGAGAATACCTTTGCTTAATATTTATAGTTCCCAAATTATCCCTGTGTCAAGGCATATTCTCCCGTTTGTGTAGGTAATCTCAGATTATAAACACCTCCAAGGACTATTAGATTTTGAGAAAAGAGAGTTTAAAATAACAGGAGCTCAGGTTCGAGAGAGAAGAGGAGCTCCCCCAAAATATGCCTGACAGGTAATTTGGAAATTATAATGTAAATAAAGGGTATTTTCCGCCCAAGTATATATTTTTATGCAATTCCCAAAATGCTCCTGTCAAAACTTATGGTGGGAAGCTCTGTTATCTCTTGAACCTGAGTTCCAGTTTGTATTTAAACCCTAACAAATAATGGTGAATACACCTAGAAAGGGTGAGGGGGACTTTGTAAATACCACACATAAAATTTACATAAAACAGGAGACAATCTCTCAAAATTAAGAAAAAATCATTAAAGAAGGCTATACTCTGAGTCCCCGGGGGTGTGACGATAGCCCGCAACCCGCCACATCAAGTAAGGCCGGAAAATCAGGGCGGGACATGACCCCTAACTTCTTGAGGAAGGTCAGGCTTTTCAAATTAAATAAATACTAATAATAATTTGAACCCCTGTTATGTGTAAAATTAGCTAAAGAATCTGCTACTCCGTTGCTCTTCCTCTTTCGATAAACATGGCAAATTGTGCATAATAAATTATTGTATAGCTCCATATGAGAGTCCCACCAGATCCAGACAACCCAAGGAAGATTTGAAACACCACGAATACAATCTTCAACAAATTGAAAATCACATTCCATAAGCACATGAATGGCATTAAGAAATCTAAAATGAGTCGAACCTCAGCAATAAAATCAGAGCACACTCCATAAGTTGAAAATGCAATAGATTTCTGTATATTATATATATATACATCCCAAACTCGCTTCTATCATGTCTCATTTAGTGATGAAGAGGACTATGTAAGAAGTGTTTGGATAGACTCGAGTCTAAAGCCTACGGTGTAGATCTTGAGTAAGTATTGTTAAATTGAAACCTAAGGGGGTGTTTGGCATCGTTCTTGGTGATTCACTGATTCTAAGCACAAAACAATCTGGATTTCTTAGAACGATTCTGTACTGAGAATCTGTTTGGTACAGTAAATCAGAATCATTCTAACAGAACAAAAACAATAGAATCGCGTTTGGATGAAGGAAAAAAAAAACATAATGGAATGGTAAATCCATAAAGCACTAAGGGTTCATTTGGCAAGTCTTATATGATTTAATAAGAACTATTTTAAATATACCTGAAAATTTGACATCAATTCTAAATAGACCCAATGTTGTTTGTTAACATCACTGGTCTGTAAAACAAAATCCATGCGGTTTCAATATCTTCATGTGCTAGGAAAGATGCCAAAGCTAATTGGGCTACAGCCTACAGCTTGAAGCTTGCCCACATGGACCCCTCTTTCGGACAGTCGCTCCAGTTGTCAGGCATAAGAATACCACATGGTGCATGGCCAACTGGATGGGCTGTCTGGACCACTCTCAACAAGAGTATAATTGTGTAAAAGAGCACAGGACAATCCAGGTGGTGTCATCAAATTAATGATATGGTTCCACCATTAGATCCTGCCCTGGTAGGCCATGGATGTCTTTGTTTATCGAAGTAACAATCTGTAAGGAGAGGGGAATCAAGCAAGTTCTCACACCTCTATGGGTCTCAAACAGAGATCCCTAAGGTTGAGAAAGAAGGCGACGTTCTTGATTTCACATTCTCTGAAATTTACAAATGACTGGTGCTGTCAAATTTACACATGATAACTATCAAAAAAAAAATATACACATGACTGTTTCACATATCCCAGTTAACCATGCTTTTCCACAGACCCCATAATAAATTCTCTCTCATAGACCCCAATACATACACATAGAGGACGACTCCACTTGCAACCAGTTTGCAAACAACTGCAAAATCCCATCACAATCCCAACTCATGCTCCTATTTCTGTAATAACTGACAGAAAATTCAATAAAGAAAACCCCCTATAATGGACTTCTACCTCAACTTTTTATTTATATAATTTTACCTTAAAATTCATTTCAACAAACAAAAGCCAGACATTCCTCCTTCTCTGGTTCAATCTCTCAACCTACACCCAGTTCTCTCAAAGAAGATTCCCTGTGCACAACTTCTTCTTCAAGCTACTACCAGTTGTTCGTCGCTGGAGAGACGAGGAAACCCCAATTCCAGACATGGAACAGAGATGAATGAGAAGAGAGATGAGGAGGAGAGACAAGGAGGGAAGAGTAAGAAAGAGGGAATGAGAAGAGAGATGAGGAGGAGAGACAAGGAGGGAAGAGTAAGAAAGAGGGTCGAGTTCACCCGATCATTCTCTGTTCTGAAAATCGAAGCAAGATGTTCCGCCATTGATGAGTTGTATCTGATCTAGGGCTCGGTTACACGATAGAGAAGTCTAAATCGGAATGAGAAGAGAGTTAAGGAGAGAGAGAGAGATGAGGAGAGAAGAGGTGGAAAAGGAAGATGAAGAAAGAGGGCTGGAGTTCATACCTATCACTGGCAAGATCTTTGCGAGAATGTGATGTTAGGGACGAAGAAAAGAGGAGATGGAGAAGGTGCACGTCTCGACTCTCTCTCTCCCCGACGTTCTAAAAGAACACTCCTCAAGACCTTTTTTTTTTGTTCCCAAAAAAGTGTGCTGGGAACACTTTGGGCTCTAAAAAACATTCCGATCTTTTGTCTTCTAAACGCAATTTTTGGATTCTGTTCCCAGGGTATAGAAAAACGTTCCCAGGGAACAATGCCAAACACCCCCTAAGACACCTAATTTTCCAAAAATACCTCATGTAAGATAAATCAAAAGTATGATTGTTCTATAATGGGAATGGGACACATATCTCATTTCTCGCTTCCCATTTCCTAAAGATTTTTTATCTTCGTTTCCGCTTCTCCTTTCACATCTCGCTTTGGTAACTATGATTGGTACTACAGATACTAACTACAATAATATAGCAAATAGAAACTGATTCCAAAGATACCCACAAAGCCCAGAGACAAGAAGTTAGCAGTATCAAAGAACAAAAACATTCCTTCAAGAAGCTACAAATTTACAGGTACACTAATGTATGAAGCTTGTCCCGTACTTATGCAAGAAACAAAGATTGTGGAGTAAATCTCAGCATTGTCATCACCATCAGATCAGAGGTCCATTAGTCAATAAGTTTTTTTCAGCATTAAAATGTGAACATTTGGAATCACCTTTCGGTTAGTTTCCCTCTTCTTCAGCGCTTTTCAAGTATAGGGCCTCACCCCCATCTGCAACTTGGCCTCCTGAGTTACCACCTCGGCCTTCACCAGAACCTGCACCCCCGACATCTTGCTTGCTTGCAACTGTCACTCCCCTACTAGCAGCCTGCAAGCCATCCCCAGTGTTTCCACGGCCAAAATCAGGAAAGCCTCCAGCCCCAAGTGCATTGTTGCCTCCCATGTTAGCCTCATTGTGCAGCATATGAAGTCCATTGTTCCCACCAGTGCTCATGGCGAGCTGGCTATGCAAAGCTTGCTGTTGTTGCAATGCTGAGAGTGGCTGCTGCGAATACAACATGGAGGACCGTGCAGCCATGAGTGACTGTTGCGTCATCTGTTGAGCTTGTTGGTGCTGCATGTAGTGTGCACCTGGCTGCATGACGGAGTTGGGAGGGAACTGTAGAACAAAGATGATCCCGAGTGAAGTGGCCCGCAGCAAAACTAATCGGCATACGTTGGACATCAGAACAAACAATTTGTACCTGAGCATGCATGGTGGGTGGTTGAGGTTGAGAATCAGCAATTGCAGCCAAGTACATAAGGTTTCGCTGAAGCCTTGCTTTGTTCCTGTTGTAATGGAGAAGGATTACTGACCCTCTTAGCAGTCTCAACATACAAGTCTTTTTAACCATGTCAGGAGAATAATGTTTGGCCACAAGAATCACAACTACTTTTGCGGAGCTTTTAGGAAAGAAGTCTTGAAGAGGAATCTCTCTTCCCTTTTTCCAAGTAGAAGATGCGAGGGAAACAAACTCGGGATAAAAATTGATTCACAAAGAACAAACAATATTAGATATCATGGGAACCTCTCTCAAGACAAGCACAAATCAACTATCGAAGCAAATCCACATACATACAGAGTATGAGCCTCCAGACCTTACAATACCATCATATGGTCTGTGCAAGTAACTTGCATCCAATGTTATTGAAGTCAATCACATGTCTCCCAGAAGAATGCCCATGGGGACAGGTGTTTGTTCACCTTCGCTTCAATGGACCTAGGTAAGTAAGCCAGGCGATCTCCTGTTTCATAGGTCACACATAACATTAAATCCCCTGAAAACAGAGGATCTGGGATATTGAAGGAAGTGGATAGGATGATAAAGAGGAAACTGGTGGGTTGTCTGTTTCTGTGAGCTGGGAAAAGATGGATTATGGTCTTGAACAACAACAAATTATAAATGAGAGAAGAGAAAGTTGGATATTTTAAATTTTCCAAATATAATGTAGGTAGCTTTGTTGTGTGTTTTGAATAGTGCCACATCGAATTTCTATTTAAACTCTCTTGTATACAAGTAGGAGAATTGGAAGGCCTTCAAGGAGCATTGGAATTTGTCACCTATCCCCCATATGCCCCCTGTGACTCATCTATGCACACACGCATGGCAGGCCGAGTTGAGTTGGGTTACAAGTAAAATTTTAATATACTTTCTTGTCCTTTCTTTCTTTTAAATTTTTAATTTAGTCTCAGTCATTTTTTGGTGTCTCTTCCCTTTGGTTTGCAACTCTTCAAGGGTTTGTATCATTTGGTAACCCTTTAGAGAGAATGTATTTCTTCAAAGGGTTGCTTGAACCTCTATAAAAGGGAATCTCTTTACCAAGGATGAGGACTACTAGTTTCTTCTTTGCCTTCTCTCTCTGTATTTCTGTTTGAGCGTATCTTAAGATAAACTGTGTTCTAGAACGAGTTTTCAATACAGAAAATTGAGCTCATTAACAACATCAAAAGTTTGTCTGGTGTATTCTGGAACCTTGTTCGTTGGGCCCGTTTGCTGACCTGTGTAGGACAAATAAAGGTTTAAAGATGGTAGCATCTACATCTCAGATTCGACTTGTTGTCTTCATTCGTTTTCTGTACTCTGGGTTACAAGTCCAATAGAGAAAATAATCTAGAGTAGGCATGCACAAACACCATGTAGTGAACTGAATCAAGGAGTAGAATCCTTTCACATAGACCACCCTATCAACTCTGATCCTTGACGCCCTACCATACTTTTAGCACTTACATAATAGTAAAACCAATAAAAGGCTTTGTACCCAAGAGCCGATCGATATTGTCTATACACTAAGAACAAATCTATGATGTAAATTGAACCCTTTTCTTCTGGATATTATGTAAGCGTGGATAGATAGAGCAATTTCATTTATCCTTTTTTTTAAAAATGCACACCCACAAGCAGCTGCATCATCCATTATTGCCTCTAGACTAATAGTAAACCTGATCAAAAGATGTGTGCCCCAAAGTTGATCGATATTGCCTATACAATAAGAACAAGGCCATGATGTGGATTTAACCTTCTTTTTTTTGGATATTATCCATGCATGGAACAAATATTAGAGCAATTTATTTTTATTTTTATTTTTTTGAAGTGCACACCAACAAGCGGCTCCATCATCCATTATTATCAAAATTACTCATGCGCTAGAATATTTTAGTCATCATACAATCTACAGTGCACTGAATCAGCAATGAGCACACGCATTTGACCAAAAACTTTCTTCTTCAGTGCCTTATCCCAAGTATTTGGCATCTACAAAACAAATCATGTTCCATCATTCAAGTCCATCAAGATCCATTTCTTTGTTTAAAGAGTGATATTAAATATCTTCCCACGAACTCCATCCATATCATTTTGAACATCCCCTTTGTCATTTAGAGCCTTCAAGTTCCACCAACTTACTCCTCATTGGTGACAGTTGACAACATCAGTCTTTGTTGAACATGTTCAAACCCTCTCAGTCAACTCTCCCTATTTTATAAGCCACTGAAGGTACAATCGAATTCTCTTGAATAAATTCATTTCTCATCTTATCTTTGCCTGTCTTTCCACTCATTCATCTTAACATCCCCATATCAATTACACTGATTATATAATATGTTGCTTCTTGGGTTGCCCAACATTTTTGCTCCATAAAGCATAGCTGGTCTTGATAGTCTCTTATAAAAATTTCCTTTTAGTTTTGATTGGAATGTGTGGTCAATAACACTTCAGAAACACGAATACTATAGCCACCCAGTTTTATTTCTATGGGATCTTTCTCAATCTCTCCCTCCTTATGAATAATTGATATGAGATATCAAAACCATTCGCTTTGTAGTATCTCCTTGTCTATGATCTTAACTATCGCCTCACCGCTTACGGTTCTCTTATAAAAGTTTCATTCTAGCATTCCTTGTCGGTCCGATTTGCTTAAAACTCTTGGAATCTAACAGTTATAAATTTATAATTACCATCTCTTTATTTCCAAATTTATACCGCATCATTTGAATATAACATTCACCAAGAAACATCCTCTTGACTAAGTTACATGGACACAGACACGAGTGTCAAAGTCTGATACAGGTACGGGGTGTCGGATTTGGTGACCCCCAAATTTATGATTCAAAGACTCAAGGGATATTATAATTTTTAGTGCATAGATGAATGTAATAGTGTTGTATTCACCACCTCTAAACTTACAAAAAGAAAAACTAGAACACCTATCGATATAGAGCATGTCAATTTATGCTGACATATAACTTATAGAAAAAAAGAAAATCTGAATAAGTGTCCAACAAGAATTCGATGTGTGTCAGTGTCCGACATAGTGCATGATACAGACACTTGACCTGTTTAGAAGAGTCCATGCAACATAGCCTCTTGAATAGTTGAATATGAGCCATAAATTCACCATTAAATGAATATAAGATCACCTGTTGATGAAACGCTAACTCCTATGAAAAGTGATACAAGCGTTCTACTAACAAGAATGAAGTAATTTTTTTGTAAGAAGTTTTTTGCAGTAAATTAGGAACCACCAATCAATCCACTATTGTGCAGCTAAATGGGGTTTCAAATATCCATAGTTAATGTTGATATGCAAAATGGATGTAATAGAATATGCACAAAAATCTTAAGCAAATTAGCACATTTTATACTGAAAACTAAAGAAGCCGTGTACATATAAAAGAAGACAGAAAACCCACATGCAAGATTTAAGGCATCATTATGTTCATTAGGTAAAGTGAAAACTTGATTGAAAATTGGGCGACTACATGAACCATAGATCTGAATGACAGATCGAAGGAAACTAATGAACTAACAACATTAACTGAATAAAAATGCCATAGTTACGCATTGGCAAAGAAGTGCTCTCTTGATCATTCCGAGATATCAAATAAAGAAAACCATACTTACTCCGCACATTCACTCAGTTTCCCCGAGTTCTGGTTCTCAAGAATCTTCAGGATCAACGACTTGTTCTCATCAAGATACTGCACATGTAAATCCAGCATGAAACAGAAATACAGAAGTTATGAACGATTAAGTTATAGAACAGAAAAGTAGATATAGTAAATGGAAATCACTAGACATGAAAAATTCTATTTAAAAAAAAAAAAGGAAACCAAAAAGCTTATTGAAAGAACAAATGAATAATGTGAATCAGCCTCGTTCTTGAGCCGAAGCGGAAAGAAAGAAGCAACCAACTGTTAATTGAAAGAATCAGCATTCTGTCATAACAATAAAAGACCAGAAAAGGAAAATGTTTTTTTTTATCGATAAAAGGAAAATGTTAAAAATGTAGAGCCCCCCTCTCCCAACATAAGAGATTATACAAAAATATAGCATAGAAACCTTGAAGCTATTGATCTTTTTTTCTTTCCTTTTTCCCAGTAATCAAAAGGAATGTCAAGCAGATATTCAAACTGGCTTTTACAATCGAGTGTTGGATGTGAGGAGGTATAACAAGTATCAACTAGTATCAAAGCTCTCGATACATGAATTCGAACATACACAGAAAGTTCAATCTTCAAAATTATCTTGGAAATAGTCGAATCACCACACTATTTTCTCAAAAGGTTCAAGAAGTTAATTTAGGACATCACCAATTAACAAGTAAATAAGTTCCAGAAAATTATAGAAGGAGACAAGTTGAATTCAAACAAGAGGTCATCAGTCAGTTGTTGGCCTGCTTATAATTTCAAGCCAGTTAATGCAAACAAAAAATATTTACTCAGCCCATTAGTTATTTTACTTATTAAATTTGATTACTTTATTTAACTCAGTTTGTGTCTCAAAAGCCAGCAGGCTGTTTGAAGGAAATTCAACTTACGGAAGAAATACCATTGAAACAATAACAAATAACCAATCTATAGCTATTTAGAAGTTACAGGCAAACTAAATACTACACTCTTCGAGATGTTGAAAAGACTTGTACTTCAATGGTTCAAACTTGAAACATCTAACCATTAAAGATTAAAAATTGCCTTTGGTATGCAAAATATGTGGGTAGCCAGATTGGTCACAGTTTTTATCTCAATGTGATCCAAACTGTCTGAATGCATATAAAATAGTCAATTGCTTTAATGCTTTAAAAAAGTGTGAATGATCATATGAATCACTCTCATACAACATGTTACAAGGTATACCAAAGTTACCACCTCAGTCAGAATAGCCATCATAATAACATATTAAAGAGTACTTGCGCATTGATTATTTGCCAATGTATATTTTAATTCTCAACCACAATCGGTTTGAGACCATACTTTCCTTTTCTTGATCAAGGATATAAAGCTAGTTAATCAATTTTTGTAGTTATAAGGATACCCTCTGATTACATTCCTGATTTTGATGGACGGCCCAAGGTTCTACAGGCCTGACCAAAATAGGACACTCTTTCAAAAGTTTTGACGCAAAGGTCAAGAGTTTCAGGTTTCTCTGGTCCTATAGAAGTGATAGACTCCAACAAAACAGGGGTTGAGGACTTCTTGAGGGGCTTCATATCTTCAAGGAACTTTGAGAGGGCCATCAAAAGTTGTAGACTCTGCCAATGCCATCGATTATATATATATATAAATTTTTTTTTTTTTGGGGGCCAGTGACGGACATTATTAGGAAGTTGGTTAAGCAAATGGTGTTTTATCATTTTCACACACTATAGGGTGCTAACATGATGGAACGTTCCTTAGCAAAAGGTGACGTACGTAGAATCCCCTCCCCCCCTGGCATATAGGGGATTATTTCCCCAACTTAGCATGAGTCATCTGATAGAATATACTTGACCTGATATAATAACATCCACAAAATGAATGAGATGTATAAGGCCTTTCATCTGGAATTGCGGTTCAAGTTGCCTCGTGATCAACTGAATGTGAGTAACAATGTGACATCATCATCTATAATGATCATATCACTGACTTACAACAAAGGAACTCATAGAAGCAAGGATTAAAAACTCGGTTTCAAGGACCGTAACGGTAACGGTCCCGATTTATAAAAAAAAATGAAGTAGATGAGTAACAACATTCTTCTAAAGCCAATATTAAGTTGAAAATGTAGACATAATGAAATATGAGGGAGTAGATGGGTCGAAAGTAGAAACATACACTACTAAGTGCTAAAGCCACATTGAATTACGGGTTGACTAATCATCATCATCTTTATTTGACTGAATGTAAAGCCAATGGTAGAGACTTGAATAGTGTTGGACTTGGACTTGGACTTGGGCCTTGGCATAGCCGTGGGTAAATAAGCCGCTGAAAAAATCCTCTGAAGTGCCAGTAGGCCTAGTACTATACTGTGGCTGATCTTCGGGGTATGGGGGAGGGTAACCATAACCATAAGCTTCATACTAATACTGGGGAAGCAAACCATACCCTGCCATGTAGTCTGAGAAAACTCACCCAATTTACCTTTCCTTGAAATGAAGAGTTTGATGTAGATTTCTTCAAATCGATGATTCCAATCGATGATACCAACTCCAAATCAAGTTTTTAATCAAACAAAAATCAAAAGGATGTTAGGTTTTAGGGCCTAGAATGGGTGGAGAAAAAGAGAAATGAAAGAGGAATTTTTGTGGTGGTTTTAAGGGTTTGGGTAAACCTTTTAAACTTAAAACGTACGGCAAGTCTCACATGAAACCGTTATGTATTGTAGAACTCGGCCAATACGTAACGGTTTCAGTCGAGTCTTATTTTCCAACAAAAAGAAGTTTAAAGGCTCGGTTTCGGCGATTTTTCAATCCATGCATAGAAGTAACAACCATCACAAATAATGCCCACTATAGGTGAAAGTGAAACTAGTGGCATCAACAAAATAGTTGGACTTCTCAAACCAAGCTCTCGAGGCCTGTTTGGTACCATAGTTCTGCAAAGATGGTTAAGATCATGAGAGGGCGAGATGTTAATCTCCTCACCATTCCACAAGTTACAGATATCCTAGATTCCTAAGCTAAACCATTGGTGTATTTACACAAACATCTTCCCTAGGAGACTTCATATAGAAAGGGAAGAGATCAAAAGTGTCTGTTTCACCAATCACTGAGGGAGGCATAGAAGTCTCTATAGTCGAGACTACTAACAAGGCAATTTTCAGCTCTCTCGATACAACTCGTGAACTTCGATGCAGTAGTATTTGAGAGTAGAGCACTCACTAACAGCATCTTGAAATTAATGGTTATGCTTGGAAACACAAAAGTTTGGTTAGCATAGAATCGAATCGAATTCAGAAGCCAATCCATAACTATTCAGCTTTTGGGTCCCAATTCTCACTCTCCATATCTACCAAAGGTTGCTTTCATCCAATATCACTTAGACATTCGAGCTGAACAAGATTATTTGAGATAGTTATTACCGTTAACTAATAAAATCCAACTGCATGAATCTGGGAAAAAATTAACCAGTGGAGTGCCCAAAAACTGTCTCAAGCACCTTATTTTTACTTTCCTTACATTCGTCCTTCATCCAAGAGTCTCAAAATGCAATTGTAGTCTTTTTTAAAAACAATATTGAACACTATTCTTACCAAGTTCCCATAACCCTTATTGAAACATTGATAACCATATGGGTGGCAGAAATTAGTTTAAATTCAAAGAGAAAAACAATGCCAATTGGAGAGATCAATTTAACAACAGATAAAAAAAAGGCAAAAAAAGAAGAAGAGCATACTAAGGCAGCATAGAGGCAATCCTCACCAATGTACCAAAAAACTTGAACAAGATAAGCAACCTCCGTATTGTCATAGGAGTTGCCATACAGAAGAATGGCCAAGTAATAACTGATTTCTCTTGGATAAAGATTCTCACCGTCTGCTTTAAAATGGTCCTTTATTGAATACTATGCAAATGGCAAGGCACGAATGGCACTCGTCGAATTTCTACAAAATAGATATATCTAGAACCTATTGGCTCTCACAAGGCTGTCACCTCATCACTAGAACACTTGCTCAACAAAGCTAAGAACAGTCTCAATGAAGAAAGTGTAAAGAAAAAACATTACAATAGAAGAACTAGGGGAACATTCCCTATTTACTACTGTCTTTCACTCCAAGTCTAGCTATTGAAGGTTTGATCATTGGCACGAAAAAGAATGTAGAGACCCGAATCTTTTTCATGTTTTTATTGCAAGTATTAGGGGTATTATAGTTCTTGTGATGTTTTAATGTTTATTGTATTGTATATCTAATGGGTGTAGTGTGATTAAGGTTTAATCAAACTTCTAATTCAGGAATGTCATATCACACTCTAAACTTTAGGAAGCTCTAGTTTTGGCACCGTTTATTGGAATTGAGCGATTCTTGAACCATTAGAAAGGTATTGGAACCCTCTTCGAGGTTCATGTTTAATGTTTTTCTTTATTTTTAATCTAAGCTAAGTCAGAAATGGGTTTTCCGAGGTTTTGTCTGATAGAATTGTAGATCAGTCAACTTTGGGGAGTTTTTGGTCCATAAATAAAGTGGAATTTGGAAATTCTAAAACACCAGAAATGTTTGTTTTCGAAAGATGAATCCAACGCAAGTTGAATCGTCGAAATCCGACGAACGAGTCAAAAGTTATGGCCAAAATAGTAGAGTAGGTTAAAAATCTGCAGAACACCGATCGCTCGGTCAGAAGTAGCGATCGATCGGTCCAAAACTGATCGATCGGTAGCTATCGACTGATCCAAAATTTTGTATGGGGAAATTTTCCAGAGAGTGTTTTTGACCGATCGCACGGTCATAAACACCGATCGATCGGTAAGTGACCGATCGCTCGGTCATAACCACCGATCGATCGGTCTTTCGTGTTTTTGACAGAATTTCAGTAAGGACTTTTAGGTCTTTTCGTTCCCAACCCTTGGGCTATAAATAGGGGATCCTACTCGAGATATTAAAATACTCTACCTATTTCTAACCTAATTTGGCAAAAAGGGGGAGAAAACCTAGGGTTTTGAGAAGAGGGGTTGCTTGGAGAAGAAGGAGATTGCTAGAAGATTGAGAGGAAAGCTTGGAGATCGTCCTCAAAGCTTCCCCAAATCACCTCGGGAGCGTTTTGAATCCAAGGGAAAGATTCCTAAGGTCGATAAACTCCCTAACTTAACTCTATTAATGAAGTTTGATGAATATTAGTTTAATATGAATGATAGAAATGATAATTTGATTTATTTTCCCTAATTATGTATGGATTAAGCTTACTAGAGATGAAAATGGATTTATACTATGAATGGATTGAACGGAGGAATGGAAATACTATGGAGGATTGGGATGAATGTATGGATATGGAGTATGTTTCGGTTGTGTGGATGGATGATGGTGTGATGGAATGTTAAGAATGGGAAAGGGCAAAGTATCCATAATTAACGCACTCTAGATGTTTGTTGAAATGTCTAAGAATGATAAATATTAGTATGGTGTTTTTGATTATCAAGAAATTAAGTTAAATGAATATGGTGTTGTTATGATAAATTATGCTCTACTTACTTGTATGGTGATCGGTATTCGGGTAGGCCAAACCTTAGAGGAAAATCCTCCACGTTGGGAATTCTCTAACTAGGAAGATGTAACCTAACGGAATTTCCTAACGGAAGATTGAAATCTAAGGGATGACTCATTTGAATTCCAATCACGACACTCAAGCACACGTGCACTTGCATGGTAAGTATTCAAGTCTCATGAGTTCACTTGTCTCACAAGCATGCATGCATTGGATACGAATATGTCAGGAATTATGCATGTCAGGAATTATGCCATGAAAGAATGATCCCCCACAACGAACATCCACTCTACGCGTTGTCGCACTCATGTTATGTTATGAAAGAATGATCCCCCATTACGAACATCCACTCTACGCGTTGTCGAACACTATGAATTATGCGTTGCCGGGACAAAACACTATGAATTATGCGTTGACGGGACAAACACACTATGAATCATGCATGTATGAGTCTATGCGTATGTTAAGATAAGTTCATGGATAATGAATCATGCATGTATGAGTCTATGCGTATGTTAAGATAAGTTCATGGATAAGAATTGCACAAGTACACGAGTCAAGATGATGTTATGACATGTTATATGCTACGCACTCTGATTATGCCTATTTTACGTGAAGTTATTATGATTAAGCTTAGATAAAACGAGTTATGATATTGTTATTGCTCATGCTATTTCATGTTGTTGTTAGTTTGTTTATTCACTGAGTATTCTAAACTCAGTTGACCTGTCATTGTCTTTAGGTTTAGAAGAAGAGCCGTGGACCGAGGAGGTGTACGCCGAAGAAGAGAGAGAAGGTGAGCTTCCTGAGGGGGAGGCTAGGGATTTTGATGGTCATCCCTATTGAGTAGTTTAGTGTTTCTTTTTGGACGAGATGTTTATGTTAGACTTTTTGACTCTTAGTAGATATTGCCTTAGTTGTTTTACCTTAAGATGGTTTAGACTATTTCGTTATGAGGAGCTATGGTGTGTGGACTATTATTGTACAGGATGGTTTGACTTTTCATGATCGAAATATTATTATCCTCATTTTTGGAGACTCGTGTAGTATGCCTTGTATGTATGGATTTTAAGCACGTTTATGTAATGTGACGATTCCAAAGTCCTATTTTAGCCTTGTAGGATTTTGGGGTCGTTACAAAGAATATGGCATATAATACATACACAAGCAAAAGTCAATTAAATCTGTGATCTAAAAGTCCCCCAAGGACCCCGATTAAACACCTAGACAAATTATGATATCACGAAAAAAAAAATTACCTCCCAACTCAAATAGGGCACGATAACAATATGAAGAGAATGTATTTAACCCCTCCAAAAGTTCCAGAATCTCACCATGAGACTTGGAAATAGAAACACCTTTTTTTTCCCTCTCCGAATAACATAAAATAAATCTTGGTAGCCATCCATTCATAAGAACCCAATTGATTTTGTATTTTTACAAATAACTACTGCATAGCATTTCAGTTTTATAAGAGATAATGTCCTTTATGCTTTATCAAGCCATAGCAAGACTCCATCTTTGTTTTCAAATGCAATTTAGGTATATCATAAGGACATTTAATATTAAATGAAATGATACTATATTATTATTATAATTCCATTAATGTAATACAATATTTTTCCAGCCACGTGCTCAAGGTTGATAAGACAGTTGTAGAGCTCTTAAAGGTAACCATTCATCTACATGTGTTTTTTGTGGAATATTATGAGCTGGTTTCTGCAAAGTTGGTAATCAATAAAGAGAAAAGATAATAAAGAAAGCAACAGAAGATAAATCTCATCTAGAACATGACGATTGCCATGTTTGCATGAGATTTTGTGTATCATCCATGTATTGCAACACTTTGAAAGATTTGTATATAAACTGTGTGTTGAACCATTCACATCTATGCATATACCATAAAAAGAAACAAAAATAATTGACTAATCTTGAAAGTGATATTAAAAGCAACATATTTCTACCTCTACTGGATTGAATACTACATCAATATCAATATTTGGCCAAAAAGAAATATGCATGCTGTGATTTGCACAGTTGCAGCGTAGAACTACAATTTCCATCAAACAATTAGATCGAAACATCAAGAATAGCTCAGCCAATTAATTGATAATTTTCTGTATGTGCAGCTCAAGGGTTTCTTAGAATAATGGCAAACAATGTTCCACTGTTACTGTCGAATGCACCAAAGTCAGTAGCCAGATAAGTTCAAGAATCACCGAAGAAGAGAAAACCAAAATTTTATTCCAATAGTATGTTCAATGGAGGAATCATCAAGTTCCTCGGATTTGTTCCACACAACCAAGCCCTGAGCCACACTACAATGTGAAAATTTGAGTTCGTTATCCAAATGGGTGTGCCCAATAGCTCATGTGCAGGCCAAAGAACCCCACCAAGAAATTCACAGAAAACAATAACACAATTTCAGTAGAACCCTCTCATTTTAGTATAGAGTTAAATCTATATAGAAGAATACTGCATGATGTGTGTATATACAGCTAAAATTGATCAGACAAGTGAGAAGTAAAGGAAAAGAATATTCTAACAATATAACTCAACCGACACTGCCATTCCATCATAAATCCCACAGGGCCAAGCACAAAAGAATTATAATCCATCCACGAAAATACAAGAAGATGCATGGTAGAAACTGCTCCTAGCCACCACTGCTTCATACAAATACTCCATCTAATGTTGCTAGCAACTCTTAGTCATCAGCAATTATGAGCTTTATAAATATAGGAAAGTAACAACACAAGATGCCTTCCAAGGACCAAGATATATGCAAAAATGTCAAGAACGAACAGGTGATAAAAAAAAAATTAAACTCTAGAAGCACGGCTTAGATTTAGAGTATGAGTAAACACGTTTGCCTGATAATATCACATTTGGGATTTCATCGTCAACCCATGAGTATTAAATGAACATTCTCACACAACTATAATCAAAAGTGAATTGGGACAATAACCGACTTTTGGGCGGGGAGCCAAGACAGGTTGGTTGAATGCTAAATCTTTTTAATTTGAGTCTTAATATGAGCCGGAGCTCTGCTTCACCACCTTGAAGCGGAGCTCCCCTTTTCTATTAAACTGATGGCAGTTCTGTAGTTATGAGAATACAAAACTGCCACTGTTTTTTTCATAATTACAGCACTGCCACCCAACATTTCATTGAATTGGGGAGCTCCGCTTAACGCATGGAAGCAGAGTTCTGGCTCATATTTAAAGACTTTTAATTTCCCTTTATATGTGGATAAGGTGGGATCTAAACCACGATTTCATGTTTGCACTTCAATATGCCAGCCAACTGAACTTAGCCCCCCACTATGCATACAACTCATGAACACTTCCATTTTTTTTTTTTTAAATTGTCAAATGCAAGTCAAAGTTACTCCAATCAACGGAGCTGCAGAGATGAACAGGATACAGAAATATCAGATGAATGAGCATCAAACTATATCTCTTCTGGATTCACCGAAATGCAAATTTAATTAGGTATTTCTATATAAAAACAATATAAAATAAAATAAAAGAATAAAAGAGAAAAACCCAGATTACCAATCTTAACTTTTCATCTATTATCTAAACAAACAGCAGACAGTAAACAAATAAGCAAGCTGGAAGAGACAATAAATCATTCTAAAGCCCTGCATTAAAATATTAGCAAAAATAGAAGTGGGAAAGAAAAAAGAAACAAAAACAATAGTAATTTAGAAGCATCAACCCCCCATCAACATCAAGTCTCAAACCCTAGAGTAATACTAAGATAGAAAAAAAAACATATAAAATGAACATGGAAAAAGCCTAAACCCCACGAACCTATCCCCTCATAAACAACAGTACAAACCCAGTCCAGAAAGAGAAAAGGCAGCAGGAAAAGGCACCAAATCATGTACTAAGTCAAACTAAAAAAAATCAGGATAAGACCCAAGGCAAAAACCCATTGAAATTTTTTTTTTTTAAATATACAAAAAACGTAAAAAATCAAAAAAACAAATACCCATTAAAGACCACTCATCAAAACAAGTAAAAAAACAAAATCTAGAAAAACTTAATAAACCCAGCAAAGAAGGAAAAGATAAGAGGGAAAAAAAGAGATAAAACTCAAGATAGACTTGAATAAACCAAGAGAAGACTAAGAAAAGCAGAGATAAAGGGAAGAAAAGAGACAAATAAGAAGGCAGTGAGTGAGAAAGAAAGGGAGACCTGTTGGATGTGATCAGTAGTGACGCTGTTGGGGCTATAGGCTGCCATCATGGGCTGCATTTGCATGAGGTGCTGCTGCATTTTTCTCTCTATCTCTTCTTTTCTATGTTACAGCAACAGAGAGACTAGAGACTGGTACTGTTTGTCACCCGGCAGAAAGGAGAGAAAGAAAGAGAGGGTTTTGGGTTTTGGACGCTCTTTTGGGCCTCACTCGCACACTTTCCAACAGTGACTCAGTCACGTGGATGGACTTCGACAGATATATCTGTAGAGAGAGAGAGAGAGAGAGAGAAAGATAGGACCTACGACCTGAATCTACGATTACATGTTTGTTGGTCTTGGACCGCTTGGTCGGACTCTGGTCCCGGCTCTGATGACGTTATATTTCAATTTTTTAATTCATTTTTTTAATCTTAGTCGATTTTCGTAAATTAACGAATAATTAGCTAAAGGCATATAATCTTGGGTAAATTACACTGACTTCTAACCCCAAGGGTGGACCAGTGGCTCCTGGGCCATTCCCTAATACTATGTTTGATTGCCGAGAAAATTGATGAAAACATAGAAAAGAAAAGAAAAGAAAATTTTAGATTTTTAATACAATTTTTAGTTGTATTTTGTCTAATTTTTTTTTCTTTTCCATATTTTTACTTATTTTCTCGACAACCAAACATAGGGTAAGTGGGAGGTCCTGGATTCCATTTCTCCCTCCTCCTTTGGGGCCAACCCCGCACTAGTTTACTTGGACTTACCTGGTGTGACGGATTGCGGGCTCACGTCGCATCCTAAGGAGATTAGTCCTCACCCAAAAGGGTTGGGGACACCTCAAATTCCCAAAAAAAAAATATATATACGCTGACCTCTCATGAGGTTTGGTGAAATTTCAAAATCGAAATTTCAAACACTCCCCTCTTGTTTATGAAATTCCACTGCCTTCCCTTCAACTATAGTTATTTGTAATAGATACCCTCCCCTCATCTATAGTTATTTGTAATAGATACCTTTTTTCTAGTTTTTGGTTACCTACCTGATGATGTCATGGTTTAAAAATTTTAAAAGATCCGAATTATCCTTCTTAAAAAGAAAGTGAGTCAATGCAATAAATTAAGAGACCCCGTAGTACGTGTCCCTTTTAACTTTTTTCTAATTATGATTAAGTATAACTAAATTAAGATTAAAATATATTTTTATTTTAAAAAAAATCAAGGTTGGATGGATGAACTCAAGGGGGGTGAATTGTGGACCAATGAGGACTTGTGTCTCCATCCCAATTCAATTAACTTGACTCACATGAGACAAAAAAAGTAAAAAAAATGAAACAAATAAGGAAAACTAATGAGGACCGGCATTCTTCATCTCAATTCCAATAACTTGACCTGGGGAGAGTTCAATTGCACCTACAAAGTCAACACGTGTCCCTGTTAACCCCGATTAACCATGGTTAAGATTCACTAACTCTTATGGTTTAACAATCTAATTGTGGTTTTTAGAAAAATATTAACCATAAGGGTTAAAAATCATTAACTATAAGTTAAAGGTTTTTTTAATATTTTATTCTATAAACTAAAGTTAAATTATTGAACCTAAGGGTTATTGAATCTTAACCACGGTTAATAGGTATTAACAGGGACATGTGTTGACTTGTGGGTGCGATTTAACTCTCCCTGAATTCAATTGCAATTGGTTGTGATTCCATCACTTCAAACCAAGCAAAAGCAACGTATTTCTTCAAGTAAATAAATAGGGGCAAAATCGTCAAAGGGTATCCTTTCTTAACAACGTGAACCTCATGAACCTAATAAGAGCATTCCTAGCAGCTCACCAAATTTTACTCACCAAAATAGCCAAAACTCACAAAATTTCATGTTGGTGAATCACTTTTTTTAAACACTCACAATAGTCTCACTAAAATAGCCAAAACTCTCATTATTTTATCAGTTGTGTCACTTCCACAATAAAAAAAAAAGGGAGAGAGAAACCTTTATTTAATTTGTGTGGGCCCACAAAGAAGGAAAGAAAGAGAGATATTTAACTTTGTTAAGTGATTCACCAAAGTTTGTGAGTAGTGTACACTCACCAAACCGAAAAAATCAAACTGGTGAAGGCTGTTGGGGGTGTTATTTAGTACTTTTTAGCTATCTGGCTCACCAAGTTGAGACTGCTAGGAATGCTCTAAGGAAGGGCAGTGTAATTTCTTAAACAACCAATTGACAAAATTAGGGTACGAGCAAACGGATGTCCAATGGCAATAGTTCATTCTCTATTGATGGTGGTGATGTGCTTCTTCATCTCCAGGCTCTTCATGTCATAACAAATTAAAAGATTGATGATAGTATATGTTGATTTTTTTTATAAAAGTCTTAAACTTGTTGAGGAGTATCATCATTCCCATATGCTCATATCAGCCTTTTAGAGCTTCACATACTCTTCTTTCTTTTTCTTTGTCCGATGTCATGATAGCAATCATATACACTAACCTACCATTGGCGTATAAACCTAATAAGAAAGAAAGAGGCTCTTGAAGAAACTTACGAATTTGTAAGTCTTAAGTAGATTTCTATAAAACTCTTCAACCCTGACTTTTCTCTTGCTCTCATAATTCAAGAAGAATGATAAATCTTCAGTTATCTAAATCTGCAATTCTGCATTACTCTTTTATAGTAATTCAATATTTCATTAGTAAAAAGGAGAAGAAAAAACCCAATACTAGGCAGAAAAGAAAATAAAGAAAACCCCATGTCTATATCTAATATGAGGAACATGATAGAATGACCAAAGACATTGCTACCTGGGACGATGAAGCTCCTGAGCTTCAGATCATGTTCAGCTTTGTACTTACAAATCATTAAAAGAAATAAGATCACAATTGTATTAGGGTTGGGCTTCTTAAACTTAATCTAAATAGGATTAGTTATTAAGATTATGACTGATATTTGGGTGAGTTTATCTCTTTTATTTTCGAGATAAGTACTGATTAGTCATCCTAAATCAAAAATATCATCTAAAAGGACATGGTTTGAAAAGTTTTACCAAATAGGATATGTACTCTAATATTACCCTTATCCGTGTTTAGTTTTATATGCGTAGCTAAGGGGTTAATATGTCAAAAGCATACCCTATTAGGTAATAAAAATACAAAGTATGCATTTTTTAATAAATATGTTAAAAGCATGTCATTTTAGGTAATAAAAATGCAAAGCATGACCTTTTAGGTTCCTTTATTTTCGTTACTAAAAATTAGATTAGTGACCTAATTAAAAGGGAAACTTAAACGGAGCTATCGAGATTTGAGAAATATTGACCCATTTACTAAGATCTAATATATTAAGAAGGTAATTCTATATGAATTATCTTCAAATAATTTGCTTTTATTAGGAGTTTTTTCTTATTGAGTCCATACTCATACTAATTGAAAATACTTACTAATTATCATCTTATCACTTATAAGAGATTTTCTTTATCTTTACTATTATAATGCGAGAAGCATGGGAAGATGATTTTTCCAAAATTCCCAAACTACCCTTCTATAAACACAAATTGTTGATTTAATGTTTTACTTTAATTCCCAAACTACCCCTTGCCTTTGATTTAATGTTTTACTTTAATTTCCAAACTAACCCTTTCTCATCTATCTATTTAGAATCACAGCCAATTACGATTGAACTCGGGGAGAGTTCAATCGCACCCGTGGGTAAACATGTGCCCCTTTTAACTCCTATTAACTGTGGTTAACTCCCTCCCCTCGCTCTCACGTGCATTGCACGTGCCACTAGCGAGTTCAATCGCACCTACGGGTTAACACGTGTCCCTTTTAACTCTTATTAACTGTGGTTAACTCTTTCCCCTCGCTCTCACGTGCATCGCACGTGCCACCCATTAGTTATAATATTAAAAGAATTATTAATAGCTAGAATTGTGAAGATTAATACATTCCATGAGGGGGGACGTTGAGTTTGGATCAGCAACGACGCTAGTTGTTGCACTATTGCCCGATTGTGCCTGAAAAATAAGTGGGACCCTCTCTGTTGAAGTGGGGCCTACCTTATTAAATGTGGGCCCCTTGTTTTTCAGGCACAAGTGGGCAACAGCGCAATAACTAGCGTTCCATCCGAACTCAGGGGACGTTTATCCAATCTAGTAAAAATGTCTCATAGCATAAAAGGGTGATTCCAAAGGAAGAAAGTTGAAGAAAGCAGAGTTTCATTATTGCAGCTCTAACTTTGTTTAGCCCATGCATCGAACATAATTTGTTGTTTTCTTACGGGGAGGATTCAGCAAGAGCTTGGGGATTGAAATAAAGCAAATTCCTCCACAAATAGACTAGGCTATTTATTGGAGGTTTGAGATAATTTTTATTTAGCATAATCCTTTCAACTTGGGATTGTTGGGAAAGCTTCCAGGGCCACTCCATAATGGAAACTGACACAGTCCTACTTACTTTACAGGACTTGTACCGTGCTAAAGTCCTATGTAAGGATGTTATTGTCATGTATAAACCATAATGTTTAGATTAGTGTTCCTGAAGAGATTATGAGTCTGCATGCAAATATGTGTGCAAGTGGGTGAGTACATGAGTAGAAGTCCCCCATGGGAGCCTCAATCATGTGGAAATCCAGAGCCTCTTAAATAGTAAAATACAATTGGTAATTGGTAAATAGTAAAGTGGAATTCGATTGATTTGATTACTGAACGTCTTCATCATCCATGTATTGGCTCAGTCTATTACACGGTCAAGATCATGTTTCTAGCATCTTCCAAATAAAACCAGTAGAGGTACAGTCTTTCATATAAAAAGAGCTTATTTGAAAAAAGTGCTTAGTTAGGCTTTAAATTATTAAGTTAAAGGTTAATTGCATGTTTATATCTTTTTGAAATAGGGGTTTTACCTCTTATTATAAAAATATCTCATAACTATATTTTAAAGTAGAGGTTTTTACCTCTAAAATTTATACTTCAAAACGATGTAAACATACAATTAACCTTGAACTTAACAATCTCTAACTAAACACAATTTTCAAATATGTTCTACTTATTTTGATCAGTGTTACCAAATTCCACCTAAGACTCCTAATCTAATAAGTAATCATAAAGGGAAACAAATTCCTCACATAAAGTTTTGTATAATAGAAAGTTAATACTAAGTAGAACTCTAATTAGACATGCCACAACCCAATACCTCATACATATCTATGGATATAAGAAGTATTTATTGGTGGGCCATACTTATTATAATTTAATTAATTTTTAATAAAAAAAAATTAATATAAAGTAAAACTCTAATTGTATGAGGAGTATTTATTGGTGGGTCCTACTTATTATAATTTAATTTTAAAATTTGGTTATACTTTAAGTTATTTATAAAATAAGGATATTTACGTCAAGTAAAGTTTAGTATACTCCTTGTACTTATATTAGTAGAATGACATATATTGATAATATTTTTTTGAATATTTATATTAATATAAAATAATATTTTAAACTTTTCTAAACGAGCATATTTGAGCCGAGCTTTTCGAACTATATATCGAGCCGATCTTAGAGCATAGATGAAAAAAGTTTCAAACTGAGCCAGGGCCAAGCCCGGCTCGAATACACCCCTAATTGACATGCTCTCACTGTGAGAGGTTAGAAATTTAGGACAAAGCTTAGATTTTCTAAAATCTTATCCAAATAAATCAGTTAAATTTAAACAAAAAATTATTTATCCTAAAATTATAGATAAAAGTAATTTCATGTGTTGGGTCAGGTGTCACGAAGAAAATAAAAGACATTTAAATAAAATAAGGGGTTTTTATATATCAGCTGTTGTGTTCAAGCAACTTTGTAAATACACTGTTATGAGTAACAATTTTACAAATTAACTTATGGTTTTGCAACCGTTAGCCAAATAACCTCAATCCTTAGATTCGTTAGGCTTTTGTTTGTTATTGTTAAGAAAATGATTATTATGCCCTTAATATATTTCATAACCTTACAAAGCCTTTAACAATCCTTAAACTATGGTTAATAAGTTTTAACCCGTGTGATTAAGATTCACACCCTTAATGATAAAGCATCTAACCCTAGATTAAAAAAAATTAATATGTTCCCTTTTAACTCCATTTAACTTAAGTTAAGATACACCCCCTTAGAGTTAAAACATCTAACCTTGGTTAAAAGAAAAAAATTAATGTGTCCCCTTTGAACTCTCTTTAACTGTGGTTAAGATTCATTTACCTTTAAGGTTAAATCATCTAACCTTGATTTTTAGAAAAAGAAAAAAGGAAAAAATTAACATGTCATTTTTAACTGTCTTTAAATGTGGTTAAGATATACTAGACCTTTAGGGTTAAAACATCTAACTTTGGTTTTTAGAAATTTTTTTTTGAAGGCATTCTCTTTTAACCCCTTTTAACTGTGGTTAAGATCAACTAATCTTTAAGTTAAAGCATCTAACCTTGGTTTTTAGAAAAAAATAAAAATTTAACATAACTTTTAACTCCCTTTAATTGTGGTTAGGGATCACTAACGCTTATAAAAGGGGATACGTTAGTTATTTTCTTTTAAATACCAAGGACAAAGGATAGATGTTTTAACCTGAAGGTTAGTTGTCCTTAACCATAGCTAAAGGGAGTTAAAAGGGGACTCCTTAATATTTTAATTTTTTTAAACCAAGATTAGATGCTTTAATCCTTTTTTTTTTGGAAGGTGGATGCTTCAATCCTAAAGGGTTTGTGAACCTTAATTACGGTTAAAAGGACATGTTAAAATTTTCTTTTCTACAAATCAAAGTTAGATGTTTTAATCCAAGGATGAGTGAATCTTAACCACAGTTAAAGGGAGTTAAAAAGGGACACGTTAATTTTTTTTTTTTTTCTAAAAATCAAGGTTAGATGCTTTAACCCTAAGGGTTAATGAATCTTAACCATAATTAAAGAGAGTTCAAAGGGGACAAGTGAATTTCCTTCTTTTAAAACTAAGGTTAGATGCTTTAACTCTAAGAGTTAGTGAATCTTAACCACAATTAAAGAGAGTTATAAAAGAGGACACATTAATTTTTTTTTAAGACCATGGTTAGATGTTTTATCCCTAAGGGTGTGAATCTTCATCACAAGAGTTAAAACTAACTAACCATAATATAAGGATAATTAAAGATTTGTGAGATTATGAAATATCGTAAAGACATAATAGTTATTTTTTTAACAATAACAAACGGATGTCCAAGAAACCTAAAGAAATTATAAGGGTTCTGATTGTTTGCCTATCAGTTGCAAAATCATGAGTTAATCTATAAAATTGTTACTCTTAACAGTGTATTTGCAAAACTGCTGTATAATACAACTCAACAGCTGATATGCAATAATCTCATAAAATAATAAAAGGGCAAATATAAGATTTGACCCATCATCTGCCAGCCCAACAATGGTTTTTTTGGGGTAGCGAGCCCTGCAATTGATTGTGATTGGGTTCATGAACCTGAACTAGGCCGGCCCCAGTTCGTAATAAGTTCGAACAGAGATCGAATAGAGTCCATTGCGAATCGCACCCACAGGCTACCACACACGGGCCTTTTAACCATTATTAACTTCGTTAAAGATGCACCACCCTTAGGTTTAAGGATATAATTTTAGTTTTTAAAAAGAACTATTAAAAAATATTATTTTTATGAATTAAAAATATTCAACTAGAGTTACAAAAAAAAATAAATTTGTGAGTTCAACTACTTTCTAATTTAGAATCTGGTTAAGCATAGTATGCCTATCAACTGTCAGACAATTGAATGAACCTCGAACACCCCGCGTGAAGATATACACTATCACTAGTACAAGCCTCTCAGTGTTACAGCTTGTGGCCGTGGGGTCTCACCCAAGGCGACAATGGTAATGGACATAAATTTTATTTTTTTATTTCATAAATTTAAAAAAAGTTTTTCACCATAGGAAGCACAAATTTTATTTTTTTATTTCATAAATTTAAAAAAGTTTTTCACCATAGGAAGCACAAATTTTATTTTTTTATTTCATAAATTTTAAAAAGTTTTTCACCATAGGAAGCACAAATTTTATTTTTTTATTTCATAAATTTTAAAAAGTTTTTCAACATAGGAAGCACATATACGGATATAGGATACGGGTACGGTGATATGATAGAACCTAAAAAAAATAGGATACGATTAGGATGCGTCTGCAATTTTTTTAAAATAATAATAATACTATATTTTATATTATAATTACAAATTAACTATTGATTAAGTTCTGTTTATGTATAAAGAAGATCATGTCCATGCAAAAGCAAAAGAAATAGTGTCATCTCATCATTCATCAAGCAAAAAAGAAAGTCATCCTATCATCCCCACTAAGCAAAATATAAAGAAGACCATGTCGATGCAAAAACAAAAGAGATAGGGTCACACCCCCGGGTCTCAAAAAAAATAAAAATAAAATGGTCTGTATCCTGGCCGTATCCCTAAGTATCCATACCGTATTGGAGCCATATCTCTACCGTATCTAAAATAAAAAAATTGTTTTTAATTAATCAGATACGTCTAAGCCGTATTCCGTATGTATTCCGTCGTAACCGAGGCATATCCATATCCGATATGGGTACAAGCACCTATTTGAAGTATCCATGCTTTCTAATGTCACCAAATATATTTTAGAGAGCATTATCTTTTAAACCAGGGTTAAATTCTTCCTTATAATTTTACAACATTTCATAAATGTGACTGACTTTGGAATTCATGTGTAGTTATGAGCTTCTGACAATCCATATTAGCTACCGTCACAACATAAATATCTAGTGTGTGTGTGTGCAGAATCGTTTATTTATGGTTCGATGGTGAGACGTTAGTGTTGATTAAGTTGGTCATCGTTGAGCTTTCATTTGTCATACCAACTCACAAATTCAAGAGAATTGATCTCAATCTACCCAAGCTACCCAAGCGGAGACATACATTGCCACTGCGACCAATGAGCAAGTGTGTAAACATATCTTTTCAATGGTTCAATTTAGTATAGTTTATTGATTTGTTAACAACTAAAGATTTACCACCCAAAAAAAAAAAAAAAAAAACAACTAAAGATTGTCAAATTCAAGGGTGGAGCCAAGAATTTTCCCTTGGCAGTTGAAGTACATGTATCACTAAAATTGATTTTATAGAACATGACTAGGCATGCACAAAATAATATGGGACCCGGAGATTTGGGGGGCATAGCTCCAAAGATTTTTGTTTCTCAGTAGTAGGTCAATTGTGTTCATTAGTTTTGCATTCAAATAAAGGTTCAGAGGACAAGAAAAATGATGGTCCTTTCTTTTGAGAGAGTCACTATATAGATAAAATTAATTACAATTTTTAATATTTTATATTATCTACAGCTTTACTATTATAATGCGAAGGCATGCGTAGATGATTTTTTCAAAATTCCTAAACTATCCTTATATAAAAACAAAATGTTGATTTAATATTCTATTTTCATTCCCAAACTACCCCTTGTCTTCGATTTAATGTTTTACTTTAATTCCCAAACTATTCTTGCTCCTCTATCTATTTAGAATCACAGCCAATCGCGATTGAACTCGCGGAGAGTTCAATCGCACCCGCGGGTTAACACGTGTCCCTTTTAACTCCTATTAACTGTGGTTAACTCCTTTCATTTTCTCTCACATGCATCGCACATCCCACTAGCGAGTTCAATCACACCTGCGGGTTAACACGGGTCCCTTTTAACTCCTATTAACTATGGTTAACTCCTTCCCCTCGCTCTCACGTGCATCGCACGTGCCACCTGCTAGTACATATAAAAATATATTTAAAATTTTGAGTGGCCCAAAATTTTAACATAGTTAACAATTACATCCTAATTTTGGGGGTCACTATGTTCCAAAACATGTCCCTATAATTTTTGGGGAGGGTGGGGGTCGGGATCAGATTATCACGTGAATTGAATTATCTTAACCATGCAATTGCTTAACTCATCTTTTTGATCATCTGCAAGATCAATACCTTTAAAAAAAAAAAAAAACCCTTGGGTGTAGCCCAGTTGCTAGACGAAACGTAAATCGGAGGTCCCGAGATCGATTCTAAGCTCCCCTCAATATCAGCTGTATGAGTTGGGGGTTTACTTATGCATCATATGGGATTAGTCTGAGTTTAGCCTAGGATACCCATGTTTACCAAAAAAAAAAAAAAAAGATCAATACCTTGATACCTTGTTAGGGTATAAAAAAGTAGGCAATTGGATTGGCATGATAACTATGATAAAGACATGATTTTGCCGTAATATAAATACGGGGAGTGATAGCCTCAATAGCATCAACTATTATTCGCTCAATAAAGAGAAATAGTCGAAGTACCAAAAAGTTATTTGAACATTCCACTTTATGGGACAATTAATGGTTCATCCATCAGGGTTAGCATTCTCGGAAGCATATATAATAGATCTGAGATCCATTAGCATCATGGGCCCTAAGCCACTTTCCATAGATATGGCCCATCAACTTCTCGTTCTGGACACATCCGAAAACAAATCAGATAGCTTTGTATCCACTCTTCTCTTCCTCGAGTGTCCAAGTTACGTTATGAGTAGTTGATGTTTTAGCTCCCAAGCCGAAGGATAATATCCTCCCATCAATCTGATTTTGGGTTACGCTTCACCTAAGGTCCATGGCCCACCTATTGAACGGTCTGGATTAATTAATTGGTGGGCCATGAATATGGCCTGGAGTTAGGGCCCATGAAATGTGATGGGCCTCAAGTCCAGGGGCGGAGCCACATGGGCCCGGGGGGCTGAAGGCCCCCCCCCGCTCTGAAATTTTGAATATTTTTTTTACTTTTGTATTAATAGCTCGGTATTACCTACAAAAAAGAAGCTAGTGCCCCTAAACTTTTGAGAAAAACATATATTTTATACAAACGGACACAAACAACATGATGTCCCATGAACTTGACCCTCCAAAATAAAAAATAAAAAAATTCGGGGGGATGGAGAATCTTGGCTCCGCCCTTACTCCTATAGCCTCTCTAAAATAGTAGACTGTTTTTTCTATATTGAAGTTGAGGGTTGTGGGTTTGGAATGGAGAAAAGTTCTGGGTTTGGAATGGAATGAAGTTTTGGTTAAAACATCAGGTTTTTGAATGGCCGAGTAAGGCTGTGCTAAGGGCATGTTTGGTTCTAAATTTTTAGTTTTGGCTGCCCAGTTTTATTTGAAGAATATCTGCAGTCTTCAAGGGCCCGCCTGAAGGGGTGGACCAGTGGTTCCTGGGACTTACACCTTGTGAAGTGGAAGGTCTTCAGTTTGATTTCTCATTCTCCCTTTGGAGCCAGCCCCACACTGGATTTTCCTGGACTTATCTGGTGTGGCGGGTTGTGGGCTCTCCTTGCACCCTCGGGGATTAGTCCCATCTCCCAAAGGGTTGGGGACACCTCGAGTTACCCCAAAAAAGAAAAGAAAAAAAGGGGCTGCCTGGACTGCGCATGGCTGGATAGAGGAACTGTATTAGGAGCAAAATTTCGACCAAGAAAAGCACCTTCCCCTAAAGCGGAGTTACTATTTTTCTATGAAACCAAATCCTCTACTGGCAAATCCAATTATCACCCTGAGGTCGCAATGTGTCCTCTTTGACACCCCTTAATTGTGGTTAAGATTCACCCACCCGTAGGGTTCACCCACTCATTCTTGGTTTTTAGAAAAAAAATATTAATTCTTTTTTTAAAAAATATTTTGATTTAAAAAAAATCATAAAACAATTTTTTTAATATTAGAAAAAGAATTAATATTTTTTTCTAAAGACCAAGGATGGGTGGGTGAACCCTAGGGGTGGGTGAATCTTAACCATAGTTAAGGGGTGGCAAAAGGGGCACGTGGCGACCTCAGGGGTGATAACCAAATTTGCCAAATCTGATTATCACTATAGAGGATTTGGTCTCTTTTTCTATAGTCAGCATTTTTAGAACAAAATGCGCTCCACATAGAATCATGGTCTAATGACAAATAGGGCTGTAAACCGATGCAGATATTATCCGTATTCGGTTCGTATCTGAATCCGTTTAGTCGGATATTTATCCGAATAGGTATCCGGTGAAGCGAATTCGGATAGTAAAATTACTACCCGTTTATAATCGGATACGAATTCGGATACTACTATATCCGATCCGATAAATATCCGTTTGATTACATATTATATATAAATAATAAACTTTAAATTTCTAAAATTAATATAACCTTTAAAATATTTCTTTTAAAATAAAAATTTAAATATATTTACATTTTTAAATATTAATTTATATTTTTAAATAATTTTTTTAAAAAGTAATCAAATTATTTACTATCCGAATCTAAATATTTTAATCGGAGTCGGATATCAAATTTCACTATCCGCCGGATATATATTCGGATTCGAATATTTGAATATATAATCGGATACTAATTCGGATATATCACTATCCGCTCTGACTCCGCTCGACAAACACATTCAAAAATATCGTAAGTTGAATTTTGGAGTAGACAGTCCATCCCATAGTCACCATGTCAGAGTTTGCAAAATTATTTGGCTAGGAAAGAAAATTGGCAAAATTAAAAAAAAATCGAAAAGATATTGGGAAAGATAAATAGTAATACTACTAATTATGGAAAAATATAAACAAATCCATTTCATATATTAAAATTTTTTTTTTTTTGTCATTTTTTTGAGAAAAAGTTGTAAAAAATTCATGTTTAAATGAAAAAAATTGTAACTTTTAAAAAAAGTCATGAGTATTTCTTGAATTAATTGATAATGAAAAAGTCTTGAATTATTCTAGACTTATAAAAAAAATTAGGGAACTATGTTACTACTTCAATTGCCTTAAAAGCATGGATACTAAACGTAGTTTGGCATGGCTACCTTGTAAATTGGCGCCCCGAAACTTGAACATTGTTACCAAACATGTCAGTCGTGCTTAGAAGTCTTTAAATTTGTGCATCATTAGAGCATCTCCAATGCACTACATATAGGAGCTCTCTTCGGCAAAGTAGGCACTCTAACGCTATCCTTATATGCCCTCCCTATTTTAGGGGAGGAGATTTGGCTCTTGGGGCCCAAATCTCCTCCTCAAATATTATTATATTATTTAAAAAAAAAGTCTTTGACAAATCATTTGAATAGGGAGTAGGATTAGAGTTACAAGGAGAAAAAGTGGCCCCCTATTTTAGGAAGCTCTCCATTTTAGAGCAAAAATAGGAAAATTTTAGAAAAAGGGTTGGAGATGCTCTTATTAGGAGCAGAGTTAAGGATAGAGGATGGACCTCAATGCGAAAAAAATATTCCTTTAATAAAGAGGTTTATTAGGCAACTCACTTTCATCATCATTATCAATGTCTTACTCCAAAATACTTAGGGTTAGAAACATGAATCCTGCCGGGGGTGAAGTCAGGAATTTTTCATTGGGGGGGCCAAAATACATGTATAAATTTTTTTTTGATTTGAGGGTATGGAATTTGGGGTTCGGGGGCAAAGGCCTCAAGAAATTTTTTTTTTGGGGTAGTTTTTTTTATTTTGAGAATTTTTTTTCCGGTAATGCCTTTGAGGCCGCCACGTGTCCCTTTAATACCCCCTCACCCACCTATCCTTGGTTTTTTTAAAAAATATCAAATTTATTTTCGAACCCTAGTTTAAAATTCACTACCTCCTAAGGTTAAAATTATTTAAATATTTTTTTCTAAAAACCAAGGATAAGTAGGTGAACCCTGAGATTGCGTGAATTTTAACCATAGTTAAAGGGTGTCAATAGGGACATGTGGCAATCTCAAGGGCATAAGGGGACTCCATTGGGGGGCCCACTATATATATGACAAAAAAATTGGGGGGGCCAAGTATACAAAAAAAAAAAAAATTTAATTGAGGGGCCCACTATTCATATTACACTAATAAGGATTTACAAAAAATTTGGGGGGGCCATGGCCCCCCCCCCCGGCTCTGCCCCTGAATCCTACTATACCATTTCGCTCTATTTTAAGGACAAAAATTCAATTAAATAGTGTGTTATCAATTTTTTTTTGACTATCGTCATTTATGCCATTTTTTGCCTTTGCTTCACCCTTTTTATAGTCTTCAAATTGCAACAATTCACTCATTCTTAATGGAAATATTACTAGTATTCGTTAAATGTGATCGTAGTCAATTCTCCTTATTTCATCACCTATTGAGTCACTTAGGCTTCTTATATATATATCCCTCATTTTGATCATTAAAATATTTAGTTTTAGATATATTAATGTTAATCGAATCAGATTCGGTTCAAATTCGAATCTTAAATAAATAATCATAATCGAAATCAGATTCGAATATTTGGACAATTTAGAATCTATGGATCTCGGATCGGATTTGGATCTAGGCCAATCCGATCCATTTACAGCCCTACCCAGAGGCAGAGCCACATGGGGCCTAAGGGGGGCTGAAGTCCCCCCTGAAAGTTTGAAGAAAAAAAAACTTATAGTGGCGTAGCCTGGGTGAGTGGCAGTGTGTGTGTGTGTGTGTGTGTGTGTGTGTGGGTGGGGGGGGGGGGGGGGGGGGGGCGGCACCTAAACTTTTGAGAAAAAAATATATTCTTTCCAAAACGACACAAACAAACGTGATGACCCATGAATTTGGCCCTCAAAAAATATTTTCGGGGGCTACGTCACCGAACCCCATTGTTACCCCCCTGCAAGAAAATCCTGGCTCCGCCCCTAGCCATACCCATCCCATTAGTTAATCTTTGATGCTACCATGTTAAATTTTATCTCATTATTAAGTACCCTTTAGTTTTTGTTATATAACCAAAAACTTCATCCTTTATTTTGACTTTATTTATTTCACATACAAATTTCTAAGTCTTAGCTCAGAAATGAAGCTTCAAAGTATATAAACCATGGAGAGGTTTCAAGTCGATTCGAAAGCTGGCCACGAACTCTAATAAGAGTAGACCATGAAACTTGATAAAAGTTTGAAAACCCTAATCTTCTCATTGAAATTAATCACCTTTCTTCCCTTAACTTGGTGTCTGGTTCCTTGACTTGGACTTGCCTTCAATGTTCAAGGCTGACTTTTTTCGGCTCTCACTTTGTGGATTACTCTTTCCTAAGCTTTTCTTTAACAAAATTTTGAGGTTTTCGTTAAACGTGATGCTGACAGTTGGATCTCCCAATGGAAAGGGTGTTTGCGTGTAGGAACATATGTGTTATTTTTCTTGTCTATCGATCCCTTCACACACATCTATGTCCCTAATTTTGATAATTAAAATCATGTTTCCTGAATTTGGTCCAGTGGTAGGTCGTATCTCTCATTCGTGAGAGGACTCGAGTTCGAGTCTAGGGGTGTGGTGTTGAGACCCACCATTAGTTCTAAACTAACTCACTAGCTTACTAACTTGGGCTGCGGCCTAACCGTATAACGAAATCAGAAAAAAAAGAGAATGAAATTCCGATACTAAACCATTACAGGCAAATTTTTTTAATTTCAATGAATTTTCATGCTAGAGCACCTAGATTGATGCCCTGTACCTGGAATGGCGCCCATCCCATGAGCTATTCTTTGACGTACATTGAATTTTATTAAGTATCCTTTAGTTTTTGCTATATAATCAATGATCAAACCACCAAAAACTTCTCCCTTTGTTTTGACTTTTTTTTTTTCACATTCAAACTTCTAAAATCTTAGTTCAGAAATGAAGCTTTAAAGTACATAAATCATGGAGAGGGTTTCAAGTCTATTCGAACGCTAACTGGCCATGCACTCTGATACAAAAGTATACCTTGAAACTTGGTAAAAGTTTGAAAACCCTAATCTTCTTATTGAAATTAATCACCTTTCCTCCCTTAATTAACTTGGTGTCTAGTTCCTTGACTTGGACTTGCCTTCTTTGTTCCTAGGCTGACTTTTCTTGGAATTCAACTCTCAATTTGTGGATTATTCTTTCCGGGTTTTTACTTTCATCTCTTTGTTCTTTGAAAATATTGTGAGCACGGGATTTTGCGGTCCGCCCACATAAAAGCAAAGATTGGCTTTTAGAGTCGCCACCTATTCATTCTTAGGGATAGGTCCCGGGTAAGCAATTGTTTGGATAAGGCAAAAGGTCTATCAAAGATTAGGGTAAGTGGTTCGATTAAGCCTTGAGGAAGGTGTTAGGCACCCCAAGACCCTCATTTAAGAAATGGTTACCTACTCCCTATAGTTAAGCCAAGTTTAATCTCAAAATTAATTAAATGCTTAAGTGCTTAATGAAATGTTAATTCAAAAAATAAGCAAAGCAAGCTAGACTAGGGGTTGTCTAGACTGGGGTCGAATCCGAGTTGGATTGCCTACGTACTCACATAAGGGTGAGATCAGACCGAGCGTAGTTCTGGCACATGAGCCCGTGCCAAGGCTAGGGGTGTGTGTGTGTGCAAGGTGGTCAAGGGTCTAGCCCGGAGGCTAGGTTTGACTGACCGAGTTGGTCAAGTGCAAAGTAGAGTCTAACCGCAGTTAGAGAAGTGTTAACCATGGTTAGAGGGCCCAACCATGGTTAAGAAAGCAAGCAAGCAAGCAAGATTGATGTTTTTTGGTGTTTTGCATTTTTATGGATTTTTAGGGATTTTTCCATATTTTTTGTGGGGTTAAGTAGTGCTTAACCATGGTTAAATGTTAACCGGGGGTCATTTTAACTATGGTTAAGGGTCAAGGTTAGTCAAGGATGGGCCCAAAGGGTATGGCAGGGCCTGGAGTGGCCTCCTACCAGGTTTGGGCCCTTCACAAAGCCCGAAATCAAGAAATTCCAAAATGGAGGTAATCGGATTACCTCCATTTCAGTAATATTTTAACCAGAGTTTGTGGGGTTATTAACTAGGGTTAGGGACCTCCCCCGGGTAAAGTAAGCACATGGATGGAAAGCTGGGAGTGCCATCTTTCAAATGGTATAGGTCTCAGCCTCTGAATATGCCAGGTGTGGGCCCCACAGGGACTCAAAGTCAGGTAAAAATTAGTCTGTAATGTAGGCATTTGAACTGCCGACACTATGGACAGTATTTTAACCCATGTTTAGGGGTTTGCTAACCATGGTTAGGCATGATCCCTGAACCTGAAATTTTACAGAGAGCTAGGAGAGGTCAAGAGCTTTCCAACAAGCCTGGGGTGGACCCCAGAGGACTTGGCATGTAGGCCCCACAGGCACCCGAAGTCAGTACCAAAATAAGCTCATTATGTCGGTAAACCAAATGGGGACAAAGAGTTTTTAGGCTATTTTGAGCATGTCGGTAAACCAAATGGGGACAAAGAGTTTTTAGGCTATTTTGGGCATGTCGGTAAACCAAATGGGGACATTAAGCTTTTAGCCCAAGTTTGTGTGGTCGGCAATTATTCTGCCGACCACTAGCAGATTTTTTCAAAAATCGATTTTTGCCCACTGACTTTGAACCAAAAGGGGTCTAAAGGTTCTCTCATGGCTTGAGGGACCCTCAGACCCTATGGGAGGCTTCCATGCACAATGGGTGAAGTGTTGCACCAGAACTTAGCCTCTAGGGAGTTCCCTACACCTATGGTGAAGGTGGGGGACCCCTATCCTCGGCTGTAGCAACCAAAACAAATGAAGGGAAAGCAAAATGGGACCCCTGGATCAGGACCAGGGGTCCCTTACAGTAAGAGCAGCAAAAAGGAGGGATGAGGGATGATCCCTACCCTTGGACGGTCGGTTGAGGTGGAGCCAAGGTGGTGGCGGTGTCCGGGACTGGCCTAGGACGGCCTAATGATACTGAAGGAGGGTTCAAACAAGTCCTAGTTACTGGATGAGCTCGGACAGGGGTTTGATGCAAATGGAAAAGCTTGGATTTTGCATGGGGATGGCTTGGGATTTATAGGAGAGGAAGGAGGACGCCCAAGGGCATTTAGGGTATTTAGGGAAGGTCCAGGGACCAATGGGGGAGGTCCCAAGCCTCTGGTGGTGCTGCAGTGGAGCCTGCACACGCTAAACCTGGAAACACGGTAATGTCGGTAATCCAAATGGGGACATTAAAAAAATAGGCCAAAAACTTAATGTCGGTAATTCAATTGGGGACATTACCGATTTCATGCTATTTCGGGCCAAACCCAAATCCACTTGGGTCAAAAGGGTTGTGGGCAGCCATTTAGGGCAATTCCCGCCCATTTTTGATTTAGGGTTTGTGGGTCCCACCCATGTGCTCCTCATGGGTTGAGGTGGGCCCAAATGTGGGCCCTAAAGTGTTTGGGCCTTGGTTTTAAGGCTTTTTTTTTTTGGATGGGTTGTGTAGTGGGCCTTGAACCCATAAGGTTTGTCCTAGGTCTTGGGCTAGGGTTTAGCTAGGGCTAGGTCTAGGGTTTGGTCTAGGGCTCTCCTAGGGTTTGTCCTAGTGTAATGGGCCTTGAGCCCAAAGCTTAGGGGGTGTAAAAATGGGGTGCTTACAGCTGCCCCTCTTTGTCGGAGAGTGCCGAGTTTGGCAATTGAATGACAAAGACTGGAATCAACCAATTTTTACCAGCAAGCAGGATGGATGAAAGCACACATGGCGAGGAAGAGGAGTGGATACTCGTCCGTTCTAACTTAGTGTACTCCTAAAATAGTGAACTAGCAGAGCAAAATTGTAGACAACCGCCCGATTGTCTGACAGATTAGCAAGCCAAGAGAGAGGAGAGTAAAGACAGCCGCCCGACTGCTTTACCTGGAGCAAGCAAGAAAGATGAGAGAGTAAAGACAGTCGCCCGACTGCTTTACACGAAAACAAACATAGGTGATGAGGATGAATGCAGCCGCCCGACTGGTCCACCAGGAAAGCAAGCAAGCAGGGTAAAGGCAGCCGCCCGACTGCTTTACTCGGAAGCAAGCGAAGAAGATGAAGGTGAAGACAGCCGCCCGACTGGTTCACCTAAAAAGTAAGCAAGCAAGTAAAGACAGCCACCCGACTGCTTTACGCGGAAGCAAGCAAGTAGGGTAAAGACAGCCGTCCGACTGCTATACTTGGAAAGCAAGCAAAGGAGATGAAGGTGAAGACAGCCGCCCGACTGGTTCACCTGAAAAGTAAGCAAGCAAGTAAAGACAACCGCCCGACTGCTTTATGCGGAAGAAAGCAAGTAGGGTAAAGACAGCCGTCAAACTGCTATACTTGGAAAGCAAGCAAAGGAGATGAAGGTGGAGACAGCCGCCCGACTGGTGCACCTGAAAAGTAAGCAAGCAAGTAAAGACAGCCGCCCGACTGCTTTACGCGGAAGCAAGCAAGCAGGGTAAAGACAGCCGCCCGACTGCTTTACACGGAAGCAAGCGAAGGAGATGAAGATGAAGACAGCCGCCCGACTGGTCCATCTGGAGAAAGCAGGGAAAGATGAGAGGGTAAAGACAGCCGCCCGACTGCTTTACACGGAAGCAAGCAAAGGAGATGAGGGTGAAGACAGCCGCCCGACTGGTCCACCTGAAAAGCAAGCAAGCAAAACCAAAGATAGTGATCTGGAATGATAGGGAGTTCGTGAAACAAAGAAAACAAGACGAGTTTGATATGAGGAATGAGAGCGGTGACCCTGAGCCTTAACCTGAATCTCTGCCTCCTTGCACAAATAGCCTGATAGATTTGAAATGCCCCTTACTCGGGTGATCCGATTGTTGGCACTTGCCCCCTAGAATGTACCGATCCGCTTCAGATATCTGTGTTTGCCCGGGATAGTCTGCTGACTTTGCTTTGCCCTGGTATCAATGCTTTCCTTGCACCAGTGAGAATGAACAGTCAACTTTGAGCTGACTCTACTGGAGGTTGAAACTTGACTAAAAAGCTTGAATAACTGACAAATGATACGATTGACTTGTTAGAAAGACAAATGAACTGACTGACAAGTGGTGGACTGACAGTTGACTAGCAGACTGTAAACAATGAAATTGACTGTTTGTATTTTGAACAGTACCTGAGATTGCTTATAATTGGAGACCTAGCTAGGTTCCTTAGCCTTCAGGGAAAGATAATTAAACTGTGGTTGATCATGACGTTTGATCATCGGCTAGCAAAGCTTGCACTTGTATATCTTTCCATTTTTTTGCCCCTGGGCCTTTGCGGGTTTTCACCAGGACTGGGTTGTACATATTGATCTTTGTCCCTTTTTTGCCCCTGGGCCTTTTCAGGTTTTCACCAGGACTGGGTTCGCGTAATTTTTGCGCAGTAGCCGGATTGGTGATTCCTTGCTATGCCCGTGAATTTAGAAGTTTGATTTATCCCTTTTTTGCCCATGGGCTCTTACGGGTTCACCAGGACTGGGTATACAAGCTTTGCATTTCTCTTGTTCTGCTCTCGAATTTGCTTTGATAATGTTCCGCTCTTCTCTCGTCATTGCCTGTCGGAAATGGTGATGAATGCTTTTGACCATTGATGCTCAAGTCCTTTCAGGGATCAAAGAGGGCTTAATATCTAGGACGAAACGTGGTTTGGCTAGAAACGAGATCAGGCTCAAAATCCAATGTCTCAGCAAGGATAGGGCACCCTATGACCTTTGTTCATTGTTGGTGTAGAACCAGCTTCTGCATTTTTCCCTTTAATGAAGCTTTGCTTCGCCTTTTGGCCAAGTGCTTTTTTTTTTTTTTTTTTTCTCTTTGTACACAGTTGCCTTGTATTGTGAGCATTTGTTTTGTTATGACCGAACCTGATTTCAGGCTGCCTACGTACCCAAATAGGGATCAGGTCAAGACGTAGTTCGGCCGAAAGGCCACTTGATGTTGTTGCTCTTTGCTGGTTGTTCCTTTGTATTGTTCTTTAACTTTCAAAGGGTGCCCATATGTGGTTGTTTGAAATAAAGGTTAGCAGGCTCAAAGGTCTAACTAGCGAATATGTATATAGCATGGGTAAGCGAGATATTGAAAGGGGTATCAAAAGATGGCCTCCTATCATTTCTTTGATTGGTCGAGAGCATGTATGGTCATTGCATCGTCCTCATTTCAGTTGATTGACACTTGATGACTCAGAGAGGTCTTCAATTCCTGTATTGTTCTTGTTCAGGTATGTTCAATCTTGGAAGGATATCCGTTGATTTGAATGATCAACCTTTACCAAATTGTTCCTTAGGGCATTAGAAGCTAGTTCAGTTCCCAACGCAAGCATCTCAGAGCACAATGAGAATTTGATTTAAACGAGTCATTTCATTAAGATATTAATGGGTGAACAGACTCGACAAAAGACATTGAAATAGAGGCCACTGACCACCAATAGACCTAAATACAAAGCTATTGAAGTAAAGGCCACTGGCCACTGACTAACTTGGCTGGGGGAAGAGACCGACACGGGCCACTGTGGCCAACTGCAAGGTAATTGATAAAGCAAAGACAGTACAAACAGACAGAGTTTGCTCAAAAATTCGACTGAAGATTCTGGCTGATGCAACCTTAATTTCCAGGAGTAGCATGGTTGGGCAGAGTGACTTGAGTGATGTCCTCATTTCCTGGTTCAAAGCGAATTGCATCTGTCTCTAATAGGTCTTGGATAGCATGCTTGAAGTCATAGCATAGATCTGTAGGATGTCCTGGCGACTGATGATATCCACAGTGCTGATCTGGTCTGTAACCCTTTGGGAGAACTACTGGTGGAGGCTGGGGCTCCTTCAAGGTAATCAATTTCTTGTTCAACAAGAAAGGGAGAAGTGATGTCAAAGAATATGGGAGCGGGGTGAAAGCCCGATTTCTTCTTTGTTCAAAGGTCATCTGATGAGAGAGGAGTTTCCTTTGATTCTGTGGAGCTTGCTGAGGCTGCCGAGGCTGTGGTGGTTGCCGAGGTTGTTGAGGGAGGTTGGGGACTCGAATGGCCGCAACCATTTGTCCATCACTCTCTTTCCTTCTGTTATCCTTCCTTGGAGGTAGGGGAGCACGGGAAGAGGATGCACTCTTTGAAGCTTGGAACATGTCAAATGCTCCTATATCGTCCATGGTTGCCTCAATCCTAGCGCCACATTTGGCCATTGTACTGAAATCAGAGACTGGTTGTGCGGCCAAGAGAGTTTTTATCGGATGCTTGAGAGTGCGGAGGAAAGTAGTCACTTGCTCATCTTCCGGCAGAGAGGTGCTCATTTTTCCAGCGACTTCTCTCCATCGAACAGAGTACTCGATGAAGGACTCATTATCCCTCTGTGACATTTTTTCCAAATCTACCCTCTGCGGGACTAGATCGACATTGTATGAGTATTTAGCCAAGAAAGTTTCACAGAGGCCCTCCCAGGTTCTGACTTTGTTGGGGTCGACCTTAGTGAACCACTGTAGGGCTGCTCCTTTCAGACTCTTCTGAAATAATTGGACCAAGAGTTTGTTATCGTGTTCCAACTGGAACAGCTCTCCTCGGTAAACCCTCAAATGCATCTCGGGACATCCCTTCCCATTGTACTTATCGAAATCAGGTATCTTGAAATCCCGGGGTAATTGAATCCCTGGGTGCATGCACATGTCCCTGAAATCTGCAGATTTACGGGCTCCTTGCACTGTCTTCACCAACTCTTCTAACTTCTCAATCCTCTCCTTGTAAGCATCCGGAATCTGTGCCGAACTGGAAGATATGTGAGCTGATTCAGTATGGGGTTCATTGCCGGCCCTAGCTTCCTCCTCCTCAAACTGGTTAGTGATGAGAGGTATGATGTGGGGGATGGGTTGTGGTTGAACAGGTGGAGGTGGCACGCCGAAGGTGAAGTCGGTTTGTGGTTGAACAGGTGATAGAGGGATGTTGATGACAGGTGGTTGTGGGATAAGATTGGTGATATGTGGCGGATTAGCTTGTGATGGGTCTGGCAAATCGGCCGGTCGAGGATTTGAGGAGGAGAGAGCATGTGTTACTGCCCGCATAAAATCATGCACAATGTTTTTCAGCTCTTCTATGCTCTGGGAATTCTCAGTCATTCTTGCCTCGAGGCTCGGGGCTTGCAGCTGCTGAGATGTCGGGGTATCAGGATCAGTCTCATGTCCATCCACTAATTGATCCATACTGTATTGCTTGATCAGATATCAATTGGTGGTATCTTTCAGATAAGTACTCAACTTAGGGTCTACTCCTGAAATAATGGAAATGTATAGAGTAAGAGCCGGAGTAGATAAGGGCGGGAAGAATAACAAGCAAGCAAAAGACCTAGCAGTCTAACTGACATAGGGGCAATGCCCCTATTCTGGGATTCAGAATGACATGCAGGAGAGAGAATTTTGATTTTTGATTTTCGAATTTTTTTGAATTTTTTTTGGAATTTGGTGTGACAAGACATATGTGATCCGATAGGGCAGACGGAGAAATGTTCGACATACTTTACCCTGGTTATTCGGAACCGAGGGCCTATCAGGTCAAAGATGAGGGTAGGTCTGGTGAAGACCTATCTACTTGGGATTTAAACCCCATATGTTATGTCGGGAAGCAGGGTAGAGTGCATTTTATTACAGGCACAACAAAATGGCTCAGTACATGCCCCTAGATGGATGCTTATCCGGGTAGAATGTGCCCAGGTAGTCAACCATGACAGGGGACAGGTATAGGGTGCAAGCAGGTTAGGGTTTAGGTAACCCCTCCCGGATGGGCTGCTTGTAGACTATACCTTAGCCTAGGCTATATGTATGAATGCTGGTGTAATGCAGTTGTGTTCCTAGCAAGATGGGGGGATCACTTAACACCGTATATGCGACTCCGAGGTATAGAACATACCGGGGACGATTGGTGTAAGCGGGAGCGTTCAGAATCGTTTCCTGAGGATCATCACCCAACAGGCAAAATTCTGCTGACCTCCAAGACGTTTAAGCCACTGACACCGAGGATCATCATCCAGCAGCCGTTAACGTAATAAGCCTGTCTAATAGGTGTTGGGTTATTACACTACCAATGATATGTATGAAATGCACACCCATAAGAAATATTAGCACTTGATTAAACAATTAAGCATGTTGATTAATGTTGAGATTAATTTAGCTTAAGTGTAGATTCTGGCTTGAACATCCCTAGCAGAGTCGCCAGAGCTGTGAGCACGGGATTTTGCGGTCCGCCCACATAAAAGCAAAGATTGGCTTTTAGAGTCGCCACCTATTCATTCTTAGGGATAGGTCCCGGGTAAGCAATTGTTTGGATAAGGCAAAAGGTCTATCAAAGATTAGGGTAAGTGGTTCGATTAAGCCTTGAGGAAGGTGTTAGGCACCCCAAGACCCCCATTTAAGAAATGGTTACCTACTCCCTATAGTTAAGCCAAGTTTAATCTCAAAATTAATTAAATGCTTAAGTGCTTAATGAAATGTTAATTCAAAAAATAAGCAAAGCAAGCTAGACTAGGGGTTGTCTAGACTGGGGTCGAATCCGAGTTGGATTGCCTACGTACTCACATAAGGGTGAGATCAGACCGAGCGTAGTTCTGGCACATGAGCCCGTGCCAAGGCTAGGGGTGTGTGTGTGTGCAAGGTGGTCAAGGGTCTAGCCCGGAGGCTAGGTTTGACTGACCGAGTTGGTCAAGTGCAAAGTAGAGTCTAACCGCAGTTAGAGAAGTGTTAACCATGGTTAGAGGGCCCAACCATGGTTAAGAAAGCAAGCAAGCAAGCAAGATTGATGTTTTTTGGTGTTTTGCATTTTTATGGATTTTTAGGGATTTTTCCATATTTTTTGTGGGGTTAAGTAGTGCTTAACCATGGTTAAATGTTAACCGGGGGTCATTTTAACCATGGTTAAGGGTCAAGGTCAGTCAAGGATGGGCCCAAAGGGTATGACAGGGCCTGGAGTGGCCTCCTACCAGGTTTGGGCCCTTCACAAAGCCCGAAATCAAGAAATTCCAAAATGGAGGTAATCGGATTACCTCCATTTCAGTAATATTTTAACCAGAGTTTGTGGGGTTATTAACTAGGGTTAGGGACCTCCCCCGGGTAAAGTAAGCACATGGATGGAAAGCTGGGAGTGCCATCTTTCAAATGGTATAGGTCTCAGCCTCTGAATATGCCAGGTGTGGGCCCCACAGGGACTCAAAGTCAGGTAAAAATTAGTCTGTAATGTAGGCATTTGAACTGCCGACACTATGGACAGTATTTTAACCCATGTTTAGGGGTTTGCTAACCATGGTTAGGCATGATCCCTGAACCTGAAATTTTACAGAGAGCTAGGAGAGGTCAAGAGCTTTCCAACAAGCCTGGGGTGGACCCCAGAGGACTTGGCATGTGGGCCCCACAGGCACCCGAAGTCAGTACCAAAATAAGCTCATTATGTCGGTAAACCAAATGGGGACAAAGAGTTTTTAGGCTATTTTGAGCATGTCGGTAAACCAAATGGGGACAAAGAGTTTTTAGGCTATTTTGGGCATGTCGGTAAACCAAATGGGGACATTAAGCTTTTAGCCCAATTTTGTGTGGTCGGCAATTATTCTGCCGACCACTAGCAGATTTTTTCAAAAACCGATTTTTGCCCACTGGCTTTGAACCAAAAGGGGTCTAAAGGTTCTCTCATGGCTTGAGGGACCCTCAGACCCTATGGGAGGCTTCCATGCACAATGGGTGAAGTGTTGCACCCGAACTTAGCCTCTAGGGAGTTCCCTACACCTATGGTGAAGGTGGGGGACCCCTATCCTCGGCTGTAGCAACCAAAACAAATGAAGGGAAAGCAAAATGGGACCCCTGGATCAGGACCAGGGGTCCCTTACAGTAAGAGCAGCAAAAAGGAGGGGTGAGGGATGATCCCTACCCTTGGACGGTCGGTTGAGGTGGAGCCAAGGTGGTGGCGGTGTCCGGGACTGGCCTAGGACGGCCTAATGATACTGAAGGAGGGTTCAAACAAGTCCTAGTTACTGGATGAGCTCGGACAGGGGTTTGATGCAAATGGAAAAGCTTGGATTTTGCATGGGGATGGCTTGGGATTTATAGGAGAGGAAGGAGGACGCCCAAGGGCATTTAGGGTATTTAGGGAAGGTCCAGGGACCAATGGGGGAGGTCCCAAGCCTCTGGTGGTGCTGCAGTGGAGCCTGCACACGCTAAACCTGGAAACACGGTAATGTCGGTAATCCAAATGGGGACATTAAAAAAATAGGCCAAAAACTTAATGTCGGTAATTCAATTGGGGACATTATCGATTTCATGCTATTTCGGGCCAAACCCAAATCCACTTGGGTCAAAAGGGTTGTGGGCAGCCATTTAGGGCAATTCCCGCCCATTTTTGATTTAGGGTTTGTGGGTCCCACCCATGTGCTCCTCATGGGTTGAGGTGGGCCCAAATGTGGGCCCTAAAGTGTTTGGGCCTTGGTTTTAAGGCTTTTTTTTTTTGGATGGGTTGTGTAGTGGGCCTTGAACCCATAGGGTTTGTCCTAGGTCTTGGGCTAGGGTTTAGCTAGGGCTAGGTCTAGGGTTTGGTCTAGGGCTCTCCTAGGGTTTGTCCTAGTGTAATGGGCCTTGAGCCCAAAGCTTAGGGGGTATAAAAATGGGGTGCTTACAAATATCATAGTCGAAATTTTCTATTTTACTTTGATACATCTCCCCCTTAAACATGTTTTTCTCACATCATTCATTAATTGATAACACCATTAAAAGGCTTTGTGAAATTATCAGAAACTTGATCTTGAGTACATACAATCTGATGTTTCATCGCAGTTGTTCAGGGTTAGCCTTCTAAGTTTATATATAATGTAGTTGAACGATAAGAAAGGGTATAATGGAAGGAGTTAAGTAAATCATGTTTATGTCAAGGACTCAAGATATGATTTACGTAATTTTTTTCGCAAGAAAGAATGTGACTTTAGCTGTTTTCATCTAGCTCAAATTTACTGTTTATGAAACAATGGTACATGCGCACCCTCCGAAAAATTTTGGAAATGTTTGCATACACCAAGCTCTCTCTCTCTCTCTCTCTCTCAGCTTCACTTATATGCAAAACACATCTTTGCCTACTCCATGAACTAAGATTAATTAAATGCTCAAAATATGAGGTAAAAACAGGAACAAAAAAGAAAAGAAAATGAAGCGTTTGAAAATTTTCCTCCTCAAATGACATTTGAGATGTAGAATAAGGTGATCAAATATGACCAAGCTAATGCAAATACAATTGGTGGTAAAATCTGAGAATCAGACTAACATGCTCCCTTGACCGACACAAGCAGTTCAAAAACACACATTTATGTAAAAATTTGAAGTTTTTACTTTTCTTCTGGTGTGAGGCTACCGTTAGAACTTTGAAACTAAAATCAAGAACACATTTTAACAAAAGGGATTCATTTGAAAACAAAAATTATCCAAAATGATCTTATCATTAATAGAGTAAATGTATGGTTATGATACATGTACTCTATTAATCATGAGCTACAAGTTATCAACAAGATTGAAACAATACAATAATAACCCATATCTATTCACATAAAATAATCATTAGTTTTTTGGCAAGAGATAAGTTTCATACTCCATACTATGAAACTTATCTCGAGCAAAAAAAAAAGGGAAAAACCCATATGGAACAAAGTAAATATATATCAATTAACTCTCATACTAAGTGACATCAACTACAGGGGTTCACAGTCATGCATGAGAGACTTGAAATGACTGTTCCCAAGAAAGGAAAATGAATTATTGTTGAATATTACAGTATATAAATTCTGGTTTGTAAGTAGTAATCAGATTGTAAGAGCTTGGATCTTGTTGAGGGAGTCTAATTAGCACTGGAAGCTGCAGCAAAATTGACCTTGGGAAAGGTGGGTGGTGCACGAGCAACATTACGAGCAAAGTTCTTCTCTTCCAATGTGCAATGACCAGGATTAGTTCCAGGGATATGGGTACAATTAGAAGCACTGGAGGGTGGTACAGGACCTTTCTGGAGGGACTCGAGCACAAGACCTTCTTTCAACAAGGTGGGTCGTGCATGAGCAACATTACCAGCAAAGTTCCTTTCTTCTAATGTGCAATGACCAGGATCAGGTCCAGGGATGTAGGTACAAGGAGAAGGATGGCTGGGTGGTGCAGGACCTTTCTGGAGGGACTCGAGGACAATACCTTCTTTTAACCATTGCTCTCCCTCTAATGGCCTCGTCGCCGCAACATGTCGGAAACCCGAATTAAGGAAAATGGAGACGGCGAAGAGTACTGTCAAGAGATTTCTGCTATGAAAATCCATCTCTGTGAATTGGATATCTTTCTTATTAGTAAAGAAGGGAAGTTTTGAGGATGAACTAGGTTTTGAAATGGTGATGAGAAGAGTGGAGAAACTTATATAATATATATATAGTGTGAGAGGGAAGCTTTGTTATTGGTTGTTCAATTGCTACGTACGTGTAGACTGGGCTGAGATGGGTTTATTGCAAATCTCATTTTTGACTGTGCCGTGTTTTGAAATTAAGTTTGAAATGGGATGGTTCTTGGTCGCTAAAACAGTCCATCTTTTGAAGGAGATCGAATCAGGGAGGTTATGTTTGATTACATAATAAGATGCGCGCATCAAGTTGGCCACAGATTATAGCCGTTTAAATACGTAAGTAGTATATGCATTAAGGGGGTTTTCCCATATACCCAAGTTTTAAAAACCTTTCTCTTAAAGGGTTGAGGATTTGGACCCGCACAAACCCAACAAATTTATTTAGTTCAGATGGTTTAAGCGGGAGGGTGGGGGTTGAGGCCCATATATATATATACATATACTAGTCTCGCGCGATACATAGGTAAATCCCAACCCATACATCCGATATTGAAGAGAGTCCAGATTTGATCTAGAGACTTCCGAGTCTACAGTTTGTCCTTCGACCAGTAGGCTACACCCCCGAGGGTTTATATCCTCAACGTTTGGTGTGCAAAAAAACACATTTGTTTTTGTTGTTGCACTTTTCCAATAGGGAAATGCTTTTGAGACCGCATAAGGCCAAGACCTCGCGCATGTGCGTGGGATTTCAGGTGGGACCCACTATGTGATGATGGGCCTCACCTGAAATCTCGCGCACATGCGCTCAGAGGTCTCGGCCCTTATGCGGTCTCAGTAGCAAAGTCCTTTTCAATATTAACAACTTTCTCTCCAAAATTTTCCCATCTTTTGATAGTTATTTTGAAGGAAAAGTTTTAAGTTTTTTTTAATTCTCCAATTCACTTTCTTTTCAAACTAACACACCCTTACCTTCTAATTTTTTTTTTAGAGGTTTTAATCTAACCTTAGTTTTACCCCCCAAAAAAAACATTAATTTTAAAAATTAAAGGTTTAATTCAAATCAAAATCTAAGTTATCTTTAAATGACAAATAAGTGCCTACTTTAAAAAGATATCCTTTCACAGACCTAATGTTTCAAGATTTGGGCAATTAAGGACCTACAAACTAATTCGGTTAACAGCCGTGAGTAATCTTGAATCTAATGCCAAAAATACCCTTAGTCATCATTGACTAATTTAATTTGTCTTGGTCCTAACAGTATACATATAGTATTTACGGTTATAACCGGACTTGGGGTCCGGTTACACCCTTGAGGTCGCCACGTGCCCCTTTTGATATTCCTTAACTGTGGTTAGGATTCACCCACCCTAGGGTACACCCAACCAAGTCCGGTTACAGCCTTGAGGTCGCCACAGTGTCCCTTTCGATACTCCTTAAATGTGGTGGATTCACCCACCTTAGGGTACGCCCACCTATCCTAGGTCAAATCCTCTACCGTTATCACCGTAACCAGATTTGCCTCACCCTTTGAGGTGGCAATGTGTTCCCTTTGACTCCCCTTAACCATGGTTCAGACTCACCCACCCTAGGGTAAATCCACCTATTCATGATTTTAGAAAAAAAATAATTTATTTTAATAATATATTTTTTAACCACGGTTAAAAAAATGTTTTTTTTTAAAAACCTAGGATAAGTGAGTGAACTAGAAGATAAGTAAGAACTTCAAATGTTCATATAAAATTATGTTTTTAATCTGCTTGCATCGGTCATGGACCACAAGGTAGCAGGTTAAAGTTTGTCTCTAAGATTTTACCATCCATTTTGTTTGCATTAGTTTGGTGCGTTTTGCATGGGGTAAAGTTTGTCTCTAAGATATGACCTTATTCTACATCTCAAATGTCATTAGAGAGACAAAATTTCAAATGCTTCATGTTCTTTTTTTCCCGAATTTTACCCCATATTTTGAGCTGTTAATCTTAGTTCATAGAGTTCTTGGCAAAGATGCGTTTTGCATATAAAGAGAAGATGAGATGCCAATCTATACTTTATCTAATATCAATTGGATTCTACATGGCACCATCTTGAGTCTCCATTCCTTAATCCTAGCATTTGAAAAAAAATCTGGCGTGGCACTCTTAAAAAGTACTCTTTAAAACATAGAAAGACACGTCCGTTCCCTTATTCATCACACTCTTCTATCATACGGTGGTAAGTGCTTAGAGCGTTTCATGTCCTATTCAATCTTGTTGATTTCTTTTTTAAATACTGTATTTTTTTTATTTTTTGGAGAGGATACGACTCTTCCATGTTAATAGAGAGTTATTTTGCAACTCTTCATGTTTCATTCGTCACACCTCTTGAAAGGTACCTCACAAGAAAACTATTCCTATTTCTTCACCCATCCTCTTTCAACACTCTCAACATCCCGTTCGGCCAGCACTCTACACCATCCTATGCAGCCACTCCACCTATTTTCCCCTTCTCTTTATTTTATTTTTTAAGCTTTCAAGTACCCACTGTTGGCCCTTGACACCCCCTTATTTTTTATTTTATTTTATATTTTTATTCTTTGATTGAATATATTTTAAAATTTAGAATCAGAATTTTCACCGTTCTCTCTTATTTAAAAGCAGATTTATGAGTTTTATTTTTCTTTTCTTTCCATTTATTTATATAGGGGTAGGAACAAACCACACCTGTAGGTCCGTCGTCCGTCTATATCTTTCTCCTCTCCATTCTTTCCATTTCTTTTCTTTCCATTTATATCTTACTCTCTCGCTCAATAACTCATGTTCTCTCCGACCGTCCCTCCCATTCTCAAACCTAGCACGCACAAATGATGGATATACCAAAATTTATCTATTAAAGACATTCTTAAATCTTCAAAATTCAAAAAATTGCTAACCACAAAGAGGGAACAGCAAAAACATTTAGTGGTGCGGTAGATGAAATGAACCTGAAATTTCAAACCTTGATCAATTGCATGCTACTAAAGCAATTATTTACATTGTTATAAATAAAATAAAAAATTATTTACAAATATGCTACTATCATGTGCTCAATTTTCTTTGAAGTTCCATGCATCGCACGGGGTCTCTGCTAGTAAAGGTAGAGAGAGAGAGAGAGAGAGAGAGAGAGAGAGAGAGAGATTAAAATGATAACTGTTATAACCTTAAAGGGTATGTGAAGCTAAATCCAATCCCAACTGTTAATCAGTACAAGCATTTTCCTTTTTTTTTTTTCGGAGGATGCCCCTTTACCGTAGTTCCATAAACACTGTAATAGATTAAAGAGAAAATTTAGCTAGATGGGTACAGCTAAAGTCCCATCCTTTCTTGCAAAAAAAAATAAAAATTACTTGCATGACATTTTGACATAAACATAGTTTACTTAAGTAATCCTTCCATGACACTCTTAAATATTTCTTATCTTATGCTCATTTGAATCTCAAGCAAGGGTATGTTCAACCACGTTATATTTACAGACTTAGAAGGCTAACCCTGAAACAACTAGGATCAAACATCAGATTGTATATACTCAAGATCAAGTTGCCGATACTTTCACAAATTGAAGCATTTACGATGAAGTAATTATGGTGTTATGAATGACTGATGTGCAAAATCATACATATATTTAAGGGAGAGATGTATCAGAGTAAACTAAGGTTACCATCCCAAAAAAAGTAAATTAAGGTTTCGTTTGGATAAACTTCTAAATTGAATTCGACCGACTTTTGACTCTAAAAAACCATCACCCGTGTAACTTTTGATTTTTGAGAAAATCAAAAGTCAGTAAAAGTCATAAAATAACTTTTTTGAGAAGCTAGCCCAAGAAAACTTCCGCGAAATCAACATTTTAAATTTTCTCGAAAGTTACTCTACTTGAAAGTTCTCCTAGAGAAGTTCTTCTTTTCTCAGAAAAGTTTATCCAACAGACCCTAAGTAATATTGAAACAGAAAATTTGGAGTTTGTTATTATCAAAGGACAGAAATGAAAGTAAAAACCTGTAAAATTTGTTAAAGAAAAGCTTAGGAAAGAGTAATCCACAAAGTGAGAGATGAATTCCAAGAAAAGTCAGCCTAAAACAAAGAAGGTAAGTCCTAGTCAAGGAACCAGACAACAAGTTAAGGGAAGAAAGGTGATTAATTTCACTAAGAAGATTAGGGTTTTCAAACATTTGTCAATTTTCAAGGTATACTCTTATATCAGAGTTTGTGGCCAGCTTTGGAATTGAATTGAACCCCTTTCCATGGTTTATAAACTTTGAAGCTTCATTTCTGAACTAAGACTTAGAAGTTTCAAAGTGAAAAAACAATAAAGTCAAAACAAAGGGTGTGAGTTTAGAGTGTGTGTGTGTGATATATGATAACATTTCTCCCAAAAAAAAAAGACAAAGGGTGAAGTTTTGGGTGGATTGATCATTAATTATATAGCAAAAACTAAAGGGCAATTAATTATGAGATAAAACTCAATGTGGTAGCATCAAAGATTAGCTCATGGGATGGGTAGGGCTGTAAATGGATCGGATTTGGATCTAATCTGCCTAGATCCAAATCCGATCCGAGATCTATCAGATTCTGAATTGTCCAATTCCAATTCGATTCCAATTATTTATTTAAGATTCGAATCAGATCCAAATCTGATTCGATTAACATTAATATATCTAAAAATAAATATTATAGTGATCAAAATTAGGGACATATATATATAAGGGAGAATTGACTACAATCACGTTTAACGAATAATATTCCCGCTATGAATGAGTGAATTGTTGCAAGTTGAAGGCTATAAAAGTGTGATTGGAAGGCAAAAAATGACATAAATGTAAATAGTCAAGAAAGATTTGATAACACCCGATTTAATTGGATTTTTGGCCTTAAAATAGAGCTAAATGGCATAGCAAGATTCATGTTTCTAACATTAAGTATTTTAGAATAAGACATTCATAATGATGATGAAAGAGAGTTACCTAATAATTCTCTTTATTAAAGAACATAAAGATACTTTTTTCGCAGTGATGTTCATGCTCTAACCTTTATCTCTGCTCCTAATAATGATGCAAAAATTTAAGGACTTCTAGCACGAATGATAACAATGTTTAAGTTTCAATGCGCCAATTTACAAGGTAGCCATGCCAAACTACATTTAAGTATTGTAAAGTTCATGTTTTAGTGTTGGCTTAATCTGTCATCAAAACAGTGAGTCTAGTGTATCTTGTGTCATTGCCTTCAAGCATCCAAGACAAGTGAAGATGAAGACTGAAGAAGATAAATTGAAGATGTGGACAAGGATTTCAGTCCCCGCCCACAGGGGGTGCTATTTGGCGATGTGGTCGGTTAATTTTATGTTTAGAGTCGCCACTTATTTATTTAGTAGGAATAAGTCCCGTTCAATGGATAAGGTCTTGGTCTGCTTAGAGTTCTAGGTAAGATGTTCGGTTAAGTCCGGGGAAGGTGTTAGGCACTCCGGCATTTCCGTTTTACAATGGTTCCCTATTTACTAGGTTTAAGCCAATTTAATGTTAAGATTAGTCAAATGTCGTAGATTTAGTTTATACTAACCCAAGAAGGGAAAAGCTAAACTAGGGTCGGGTCCGAGTTGGGCTGCCTACGTACTCACATTGGGGTGAGATCAGACCGAGCGTAGTTCTGTCACATGAGCTCATGCTGAGGCTGAGAGAGTGTTGTGTGTGCACCAAGGGTGGCTTAGGGTCAAGTCTAGTGGACTAGGGTTGAGTTGACCGGGTTGGTTAAGTGCTTAGCTAAGTTTAGTGGGCCCGGTAGGCCAAGGGTAAGCCCGGTAGGCTTGAGGTTTAGTTCGGTAGACTATGGTTGGGTCTGGTAGGCCGAGGTAAGCTCGGTAGGCTTAGGGTTTGGCCCCGTAAGCCTAAGTTCGGCCCGGTGGGCCTAAGTTCGGCCCGGTAGGCCTAGGGTTGGGCTCGGTAGGCCAAAAGGTAAGTCCACATTCACATTATGGTCCTTAAATGTTGATTTGATGATTTTTAGGGATTTACCCCAAAATTTCCCAAGTTAATGGGGCTAACCATGGTTTAGACATGAGTTTTAACCATAGTTAGTCTGGATAACCGAGGTTAGGCAATGTGGGACATGTGTTGAACATTTTATTGCCTTTTGCATTTTTCATGATTTCTGAGAAATTAACCAAGGTTTAGATGAGCTTTACCATGGTTAAGCTCATCTAACCATGGTTAGGCATGAGCATGATCCAAAAAAAATGATGTTTTCCAAAGTTTAGGATTATTTTGGATTTTAAAGAAATTTTACAGATTTTTCCATGAAGGTCAAATTAACTAACCATGGTTAACTCTTGATTACGGTCGAGTTAACCATGGTTGTGATAAGTCAAAGCCTGGTCAAGCTTGGGAAGGGTCCCAGGGGTTATGGTCAAGTCGGTGGAGGACCCCTATGGGCTGTGGGCCCACTATAAAGGGCCAAAATTCCAAAAAACATACTGTTGGTAAACTGATTACCGATAGTTTGAGTGATTTTTGCTGAACTTTGAATCCCTGTAACTTTGGTTAGTGGATGAATTGAGGGGCCCACGACCTATGGTTTTGAAGAGGGGAATGCAGGGAACAAAAATGACCTGGGGTGGGCCCTAGTGGTGGCCTAGTGTGGGCACCACAGTATGCCAAAATGGCACTGTTCACAGTTTGCATAAAATAATGAATGTCGGTAAATCGATTATCGACATTATGAGCAGTTTGTGGTTTTTGCCAATTTAACCATGGTTAGGCTTAACCATGGTTCTCGGGATTTTCAGGTAAAAGGTAGGAGAAACCCAGGGGGTTCTAACCCTGGCTTTGGATTGGTCCAAAAAGCACTCAGGTAGGGCTTACAGGCCCTCAAACAGCAATGCACAGGGGTGTCGGTACTGAGTTTATCGACACCCTGGATTTTTCCCAGAAACTGAAAATTTCCTACGGGGCTGCTATGGGGATGATTCCAGGGGTTCCCTCATGGCATGAGGGACCCCCAGAGGCTATTTCAAGCACTGATATACCCTTAGGGGGTTCCCCACACCTATGGTGAAGGTGGGGGAGCCCCTTTAATGGAGTTCTCCTGCAAAACTAGAAGCATAGTCCCCTAGAATGGACCAGGGACTCACATGAGGTTGCAAAACAATAAAGAATAAGGGTAGGGGGAAGCCCTACCCTACTGCAATGTTGGTGGTGGTCGAGTGGTGCAAGGGTGGAGCACGGTGGTGCTGTGGCGGAGCTACTGGAGATAGGGGAGTTGCTAGGGCTTCGTGAGGCTGTTGGGTCCTCTGAGACGCCTAGGAAGGAGTAGGAGGACTAGTTTTTCATGCAGGGTTTCGGATGGGAGCTTGTGCAGTGGGTTTGAAGCCAAGGGGACACATCCGGTAATAAGACAGGGGTAGGAAGGGGCATCATGGCCTGGAGAGGTCGCTTGCGGTGTAGGGCGTGCCTAAACCCTGTAGGGGGTGGCATGCTGCAAACAGGGAGATTCAGTGGTGTCAATAATGGAATTACCGACACCCCCAAGACTTTGGAAGTTCTGGGTGTCGGTAATCCCATTACCGACACCAAGGGGTTTTTACCCATCAGGCCTTGGCCCAGGCATGCATGCGGTACAAGACTTTGGTTTTTGAATTGTTGGGCCCTTGCTTGGGCCCGAACGAGGCTTTTGGGTCTTTAGGGTTTTAGGGACCTAGGGTTTAAGCCCTAAGGGCCTAGGGCTTGGACCTAGGGTTTGCTAAGGTTTTGATTAGGCTAGGCTAGTGTTTAACTAGGTTTAAACCCTATGGTTTAGAGTTACACCTAGGGTTTGCCTAGGATGTACCTAAATTCCATTAGGGTTTGTCTTAAGATGGATGGGTCTTGGCTGAGGATTAACTATAGTTAAGAGGCTTAACCATGGTTAGTCAGGGGTGTAAAAATTGAGTGCTTACAGAAGACATTCTGATCATAGCCTTCGTTTCACTCATAGGATGGTAAATGACCTAGATACCATGTTACCTTAGCTTGAAATTGACTTAGAATAATCATATGAACCTTCGGTGACTAGATATTTAGCCTTAAGAGTGTTAAAGGATCTTAAAAACCAAAATTCCTTGTAAGCGGCATATCTCATTGATCGTAGCTCCAATTTTACTCTATAATATATCAAATCGACTGTATCGAAAAGATCTACAACTTTCATGAAAGAAGCAAAAACAAAAAATCAGTTTATTATATCCCGGTCGACCGGATTTATGGGCGGTCAACCGGTTGTCGGAAATCAGCTACTATTTTTGTGTTTTTAAGAAAAGTTTGACACATAGTCTACCGGGAATGGAGGCCAGTCGACCAGGAAGCTCGAAAACAGCATATTTTTGTGTCTAAATTGGTTTTTTGGCTTCTATATGTTGTAAGCACCCAATTTTTACACCCTGCTCACCTAAACCCTAGACCTAAACCTAGGTCTAACTTTAGCCTAGTCCTAGCTTAAGCAAGCCCTAGGTAGAGTCCCATGAGCTCAAGACCCATTTCAAGTCCAAAACTCTAAAAATAGATAAGTTTTTGGGCCTAAGTATGGGCCCACCAAGCCCAATCCAAGTGGGACCCATATCACCCTTTTCAAATTCAATTTTTTAAGGGCAAAGCAGTTTTGGCCTTCCCCACACATGTAGTGGTTTAGCCCAAAAAGGAAATAAAACAAAAGTTTGAAATTCAAAAAATAATAATAATAAATTTACAAAATAAATAAATAATAATAATAATAATGATACCAAAAGAAAAATTAAAAAAAAAAAAAAGGGTTTGCATTTTTGGGTGCCCACCCTTGTTTGGCAAAACCAACAAGGGTGTTGGCCCATGTGTAAGAAGGTTAGGCCCAAAAAGTAAACAAAATAATTTTTTTTTTAAAAAAAAAAAAAAAAAAAAATTAATAAAATATAATTTCAAAAAAAAAAAACAATAACAATAACAAAAAGGAAAAAAAAAAAAACTTTAGGGCACCAACCCTTGTTTGGCAAAGCTGAACGGGGTGGTGGCCCATGTGATAAGGGCCTGACCCAAAACTCAAACAAAAAAAAAAACAAAAAAAAAAACGAATTCAAAATTGGGAGGGGGGTACTGTTCACCTTCTTCCCCAATCGAACAGGCGTACAGTACTCCCCTATCTTCCTCCTGGCCGGATCTTCTGATGTCCCTGACCCCACCTGCTGTGTCCCCCATGCCTAGGTGCCCCTTCCATCATCCTTATCCTTCCCCTTTTATCCTTTAAAAACCCATCACAACAGCAACAGTGAGGAGGGTGGAGAAGATTTTGAAAAAAAAACCTATTAGCCCCATCCTTAAACTTTCGTCTCCACCTAAGAAGGGAGCCTAGTCTCCCAACACTTCACCCACCTTCTAAGCCGTCCCCCTTTAAGCACACCAGCCACTGTTCCGGAAAAAAAAAAGAAGTAAAAACCAGCCATAAAAAAAAAAAAAAAAAAAAACCACCTCGTCCAGCTTCTTCAGTGCTCCACCAAGCTTCTGCCTCATCCAAAACCTCCTCTCAGGCCAACTGTGGCCTCCCCAGAGCCTGCTTCAATTCCGACAGCAGCCCCACAACTCCTCCACCACCTGCGGTTGCTGTACAGCCTGCCACAGAGTGTAACTCCCTATTTTCTCCCTCTTTCTTCATTTGTTAAACATTGTAAGAGACCCCTGGTCCCATTCCAGGGGTCATCATGTTGTTTGTTTTTTTTTTTTTTTAAATCTTTAGTAGCTTGAAAAGAAAAAACAGTAGGCGGGGGTCTCTCTCTTTGGTGCGTGGCCACGGGCACCACCACCCCCCACCATGGCGATCTTCCACGGAGGTCTGGGGGGCCCTCAATCCATGAGGAAGCCCCCTGGACCTCACTGGTTCAAGCACAACAGCCCCGAACCAAGGTTTTTCAAAACAAAATTTCAGAAAAACCCAGTTCGGCTAGCAGCCTGTACCCCCGGTTTAACCATGGTTAGACCCGGACTTGGTGAAAACAGAGGCCATGGGTAGATTCACCATACTCCAGGCTATCCCCTTGCACAATTTCAGCCCCTAACTCGCACTCTAACCATAGTTAAATCGACCCCAAAGTGGGGTCGACAGTGTAAAAATCTGTGCGAGGAGGCAACTGTGGGCCTCTGTGGGGCCCACATACGACCTCCCCTTGGGCTTCACAAGGGCCCAAATTTTTCCTCTCATAGTAGGCTTCGCGACCATGGTCTCGGATCCCCCAGGGGTTGAGCCAATCAGCGGAAAAATTGCTGTAAAGTTTGGAAACAAATCTGTTTTTGGTGGAAATCGTCATTTTATGTGGTGTTTTTCGGGGCAACTTTGGGCCTTTGTGGGGCCCACATCCGGCCTCCCCTTGGGCCCAAATTGTTCCTCATATAGCAGGCTACCCAATGGTGGTCTCGGATGCCCACGATTCCACCGTTAACCATAGTTAAATTCATGTTAACTATGGTTAAAAATTTGATGGAAATTTGGAGTTTTTTGCAATTTCGGATATTTGTGGGGGCCCAGACCGGGTAGGAGGCCAGTCTAGGCCCTGCCACGGACCTTGGGACCACTTTTGCTTCAGTTGACCCCTTAACCATGGTTAAACTCACCCGTGGTTAACATTTAACCATGGTTAAGCGGCCCATGACCTAGCAAAAATTCTGGAAAAATCATCAAAAAATCATAAATATTACATGGAATCCAGAAATATTTTCAATTGCATTTTTTACTGTGGTTAAGACGCTTAATCAGAGTCGACCCCATTTTTGACTCTTAACCACGGGTAAAAAATCCTGACCTGGAAAAAATCTGGAAAAATGCTCAAAAAATCCAAAATATTAGGAGAAACGCAAAAATGGTATCTTTTGACCATTTAACCATGGTTAAGACCCTTAACCATGGTGACCTCCCATCCTTAACCGCGGTTAAGCACCTTTGACCGCTGAGAAAAATCTGAGAAAATCCCAAAAAAATCAGAAAAATTCAAAAAGACCCAAAAATCTGATATTGAACTTTTTAACCATGGTTAGCTCCCCTAGTTAGGGTTAATCACCTTTCTTAACCCCGGTTAGCAACCCTAACCCTCGGTTAAGACACCCTGGGCCTACCGGGCCTCACCCCTTGGCCTACCGGGCCTAATCTCAGCCTACCGGGCCAAACCCTAGCCTACCGGGCTCATCCTTGGCCTACCGGGCCCAATCTCGGCCTACCAGGCCCAAACTAGCCTACCGGGCTTCACCCTCGGCCTACCGGGCCCAACCCTAGTCTATCGGACTTATCTTAAGCCTACCGGGCCCAATACCAAGCACTTGACCAACCCGGTCAACCACCCCTAGCCTCCCGGCTAGACCCTAAGCCACCCTTGGTGCACACCCACACACCCTTAGCCTTGGCACGGGCTCATGTGCCAGAACTACGCTCGGTCTGATCTCACCCATATGTGAGTACGTAGGCAGCCCAACCCGGGTTCGACCCTAGTCTAAGATTTTCTCCTTCTTAGATTAGCATTTTCTTAAATACTTAAGGTATTCGATTAAAATTGAAATTAGTTTGGCTTAATCCTAGCAAGTAGGGAACCACTGAAAAGTGGAAGTGCCGGGGTGCCTAACCCCTTCCCCGGACTTAACCGAACCTCTTACCCTGACCTCGGACCGCAGACCAAGACCTTATCCAAATCCCGGGGACTTATCCCTTCCGAATGAATAGGTGGCGACTCTTGACTCTATACTACCCCGTGAGATGCAAACCAGGGTTTCTCCGAAACCCGCGCTCACATATATGTTGGGTTTGAATCCTCATTCGAACCAAGGAAGTTGGTGAGAGTTTAGAGGGTTTCTAAAGGATTATTGGTATTACTCAAACTCATTCTTTTCTCCTCTTCCACCCTAGAGATTGCAAGCTATTCTTCCATCCTTACTTACTTGATTATTCATTTGATTGGGATACTCTTAGGGATTGTGTGATTAAAAACCATTAACCCGTTTTGTGAAGAACACTTTGACCAGTGTGTTCCGGAGCCTTTACGAAGGAGATCGATCCGAGAAGGATCGTGGATATTTGGTCAGTGGAATCCGAAGCCGTCGTGGACAGAGATCGATCTTTGGAGATCGTGGTTGTCGAGACTCAAGAGAAGTAGAGGCTGTTAAGATTGTTCACGGGTCTTGCAAGAACGTGATTACTTATTGAGGCGTGTAGGACTAGCCATGGATCGAAGAGTTCTAGTCCTGTTTGGGTGAGGTTCGAATCTGTAAGTATCTTTATTTTGTCTTAGTGATCTCTTGGCTGGACTAGGTCCCGTGATTTTTCCCGAAAGGGTTTCCATGTAAAAACCTTTGTGTTGTAGTTTGTTTGTCTTTCATTATTCCGCACTATATTTTTATCATACCTTAAATTAATAATCTAATTCTTAAATCTTAAAAAGGGAGATAGACTTTTAGGGAGACTTAGCCACCCCCTTGAATTTGTGAGTTCTCAACTCAAATATTATTTTTGAGGTTCACCGGAGATTTTCAATTGGTATCAAAGCGGGTTCACTAATTTATTAGTGCGATCTCCTTCTTATATTCGATGAATATGAATCTCCAAAGAGATGGAGGATCCATCTCTTGTCCTCTATTATTTGATGGAAATAATTATGCCTATTGGAAAGCTCGAATGAGAGCGTTTCTAAAATCATTAGATGAGAGAGTATGAATCTCCATTGAACAAGGTTGGACCCATCCAACAAAGACCATAGATGACTTGACCATCCCTAAACCTTCTTCTGAATGGACCAATGTAGATCTTGAAAGTTGTAGATGGAATAATAAAGGTCTTAATGCAATCTTCACTGCTGTCACACTCGAAGAATGTCAGTGAATTTATAAATGTGACACTTTGAAGGAGGCATGAGATATTCTTAAACTTACTCATGAAGGGACTACAACAGTCAAGATCTTCAAACTTTAAATGCTGACCTCTAAGTTTGAAAAGTTGATGATGGATAATAATGAAACTTTTGATAGTTTTTATTTTAATCTGAGTGACATCGTCAATTCAAGTTTCAATTGAGGGGGAAGAATTCCCGAATCCAAAATTGTTAGAAATGTTTTTAGATCTCTACCTGAGAGATTTCGATTGAAGGTTATTGCCATCGAAGAAAGCAAAAATGTTGATGTTCTCAAAATTGAAGAGTTGGTTGGTTCGCTCTAAACCTATGAGTTAAATATGAACCCATCTAAGAAACCAAAATCTATTGCCTTAAAATCCGTCAAAGAATCCATAGATGGTTCAGATAATGACTCTGAGGATGATGAAGAAGAGTTGACTTTATTTGCAAAGAAATTTAGAAAATTTCTGAAATTTAATAAGAGATTTAATCTGAAAGGATAAAAATCTTTTGAGAAGCCTAAGTCCAAGTTTGAAAATAAGAAACATCTTAAAAGTGCTGACAGTAAATCTCAAGGTGTTCAATGCTATGAATGTTAAGGCTATGACCATATTACCACTGAGTGCTCTAATAAGAAAAGATTTAAGGGCAAGGCAAGGGATGACAGTAAATCTGAATCTGAGGAATCATATAGTTCTTCTTGTGAGGAGACTAGAGGTTATATAGCCTGCATTGCATCTTTGTCTAGGGTTGAAGAATCTTCTTCAAATTTTGTGAGTAATAACACCATAGTGATGGTGAGGATGATGAGAGTTAGAATGACTCGGATTTTGAGGGAGACCTCGAGCCAGCTTATGATGAGCTGTTTCAGGAATGCCTAAAGCTGAAAAAAGTTCAGTTTTTTATGATCAAAAAGGTCAAATCTATTGAAATAGAAAGAGATGCCTTAGACCAAGTGACTTCTGGGTTGAAAGCTTTTGTGTCACAGCTTAAAGAAGAGAAGGCTTTCCTCATTGTCAAGGTTCAGTTTCTTGAATCTGATTTGCATGATTGTCTTGATCAAAAGACAAGTCTTAAAATCAAGTTGGCTAATCTTGAGCAAGATCAGAGGTATGGAGATAAGAAGAGAATTTCATCTACCTTGAACATTGAGCCTGGTGCTAAAAGGCACCCTCCTGAAAATAGGAAGGACCTTTCAACTCAGAAATTCATTCCTACATGTCATAAATGTGGAGTGAAGGGTCATATTAAGCCTCGATGTCCTAAACTTCAAAGAATACCCAATCATGGTTTTGAGAACCACAATAATTTTAATGAGAATCTTCAAAGGAGAGTTGAGGTCCTAGTAGAGAAGTCTAGGAGTTTGTATGAAAATGAGATAAAAATTGCTCACAACTCTAGACAGTGGCATGGTCATGACACTCCTTATACTAGATATAAAGAAGGAAACGGGGAGAGCCATAATGTCAGCCATAATTCTAGGACTCAATCCTAGAAAAGGAGGAAGAGGCAAAAGACCGTACATACCTCAACTGAAATGGTTAGAGACCAAATGGTCAATCAATCTACTAAAACCGTTTGGGTGAGAAAGGAAGGCCAGAAGGGTTTCATTTAGCCCATGCCTGTTATAACCTACGGTGTGCTTTATTTGTTATATCTTATCCTAGTGCTATGCTGCTTATGTATATTAGTAGTTTTTATTTTTTTTGTTATTTGTTTTGGTTTGTTTTTCTGTTTTCTTTATTTTGAAAATTTCAAAAACATTAAAAAACTATAAAATCCAAAAATATTTTTGTCATGTTTCCCTTGTTTGACTTGCATAATCTGCATTCCTTGTGTGATCTTTAGTTTTATACTTGTCCAGGGTTGAACATGAGTTTGTTGCTAATTGAGGATATATCACCTTCATAGTCTCTTGGTTAGACTGAAAATTAGAATGGTTTTATCTTGCACAGTTAGAGACTTATTCATATGTGCATGCTATACAATTTCACATACACTCTGACTAATTTTATTGAGAAGTCTATTTTTCAATCTATAGGTGTTTGACAAAAGTACAACCTTGGATGACCAATCTAGAATAATCATATTGTTAGTCATCCTCATTTTATGTATCCTCCATGAGTAAAAATTGTTGCAATGAAAAAGGGCTACCTACTAGGCTAGTGTGAAAGTCACTATTGGATGCAAACAGTATGTAATGGCTACCTATGCAGATAGTAGTTATCTATCTGGGTTGCTAGAGTGAAAGTTCTTGTTGTCAATAGCCAGGACTACCTACCTGGATAGTGTGAAAGTCATCATTGCATGAAAAGATATGTTCAGATAAAGAACATCAAAAGAAATCTTACAAAGTTGGAGGTATTTGACCAAAACTAAAAGAAAAATATTGAATCAAATAAAATGGATAAAGGAGCACCAAACTGAAAAAAAAATCAGCATATTTGGATCTAACTAAGTTTGACTTCTAAAATTTATATCTCCGGAGTCCCCTTAGTGGTTAATGTCATATCCTTGGAAAGGGAAAGAAACCTTGATTCAATATCTAGTCAGACCACCACTACACACATATTGCTTTACTTTTGAACTGTTCACTAACTGTGACTAAGTGAATTGGCTATGCTTTAACATTCTTTAACATTCCGTGAAATTTAGTTAGATGTATATCAATCGGACTAACTAATCATGTTCTTCATTGGATTTGTAATTTTAAATTACTACTGCTTGGAATACTTTTGATACATGTTTGTGTGGCATATGATGTTTTTTTTAATATTATTATATATTTCCTTTTCTGTTTGGCATGAACCTTTCTAGCATAAGTGCCCTGTTTTTGGCGGTGTCCTTGATCTTAGAGAGAGAAGATCAAGTTGAGTCGTTGAGGGAGAGTTTTTGCTTTGTATAGGTATATTTTTTTCTCTGCTCTTTAGTCCCCGCAATGTCTGCATTTACTTGAGTGTATTGTGGTTGCATTGATATTACATACGTGTTAAATCGGTATATACTTTGTGATATTGGATTTCTGCCTAGCTTTGGTAATTATGCCAAAAGGGGGGAGGATGTTGGGTATAAGTTCCCAGGTTCAGTACATTCCTTACAATATTAGTGGTTGCCTATTTATATATTTCATACATGCTTTACTGGGTGTTTTATTTATGAGTATGTGCAAGTGTAGGGTTATAACAAACAAATCTTACATGAAAAGAGCTCAGTGTCTTCACTTTAAGAATATTTGTCAATTGGTGTCATGTAATTGTGTTTGAGTCTTGTAATGACCTAATTCTCTGTTTGATGTGTTTGACAGGAGTTTGTGTCAAGTCATGTACTTCAGTTTGGTTTTGCCACGGAATTATCAAAAGATGAGATCGTAAAGTCCATGTTTTAGTATTGGCTTATTCCGTTGTCAAAACAGTGAGTTTAGTGTATCTTGTGTCATTGCCTTCAAGCGACCAAGACAAGTGAAGATAAAGACTGAAGAAGATAAGTTGAAGACATTCTGATTATAGCCTTCATTTCACTCATAGGATGGTAAGTGATATAGATACCATGTCACCTTAGGTGGAGATTGACTTAGAATAATCATATGAACCTTAGGTGACTAAATATGTAGCTTTTAGAGTGTTAAAGGATCTTGAAAACCAAGGTTCCTTATAAGAGGCATATCTCATTGACCGTAGCTCTGATTTTGCTCCATAATATATCAAATCGACTGTATCGAAAATATCTACAACTTTCATGAATGAAGCAAAAACAAAAAAAAATCAGTTTTTAAATCCTGGTCGATTGGATTTATGGGCGGTCGACCGGCTGTCGGAAATCAGCTACTATTTTTTGTGTTTTTAAGAAAAGTTTGACAAACGGTCGACTGGGAATGGAGGCCGGTCGACCGGGAAGCTCGAAAATAACATATTTTTGTTTCTAAATTGGTTTTTTGGCTTCTATATATGTTGAGTTTGAATCCTCATTCGAACCAAGGAAGTTTGTGAGAGTTTAGAGGGTTTCTAAAGGATTATTGGTGTTGCTCTAACTCATTCTTCTCTCCTCTTCCACCCTAGAAATTGCAAGCTATTCTTTCATCCTTGCTTGCTTGATTATTCCTTTGATTGAGATATTCTTAGGGATTGTGTGATTAAAAACCATCAACCCGTTCTATGAAGAACACTTTGGCTGGTGTGTTCTGGAGCATTTGCAAAGGAGATCAATCCGAGAAGGATCGTGGATTGAAATCCGAAGCCGTCGTGGACGGAGATCGATCTTTGGAGATCGTGGTTGTCGAGACTTAAGAGAAGTAGAGGCTGCTGAGGTTGTTCACGGGTCTTGCGAGAACGAGATTACTTATTGAGGCGTGTAGAACTAACCATGGATCGAAGAGTTCGAGTCCTGTTTGGGTGAGGTTCGAGTCTGTAAGTATCTTTACTTTGTCTTAATAATCTCTTGGCTGGACTAGGTCCCGGGTTTTTCCCGAAAGGGTTTCCACGTAAAAACCTTTGTGTTGTGGTTTATTTGTCTCCCTTTATTCCACACTATATTTTTTATCATCCCTTAATTAATAATCTAATTCTTAAATCTTACAAAAGGAGATAGACTTTTAGGGAGACCTAGTCACCCCCTTGAATATGTGAGTTCTCAATTCAAATATTATTTTTGAGGTTCACCGGGTTTTTTCAAGTAGTAACATGGTTCCCCGATTTTTTTTGTAGGTCTCAAATAATTCAGGTTTTTTTCATAATCAATTAATTCACGAAATACTCATGACTTTTTTAAAAAGTTATAATTTTTTTCATTTAAACATGAATTACTTACAACTTTTTGAGAAAAAAATAACTAATAAATATCTAATATATGAAATAATTTTGTTTATACTTTTTTCATAATTAGTAATATTACTATTTATCTTTCCCAATATCTTTTCGATTTTTTCTAAATTTGACCAAATTTATTTCCTAGACAAATTATTTTCGAACGACTCCGACTTGGTGACTATGGGATGGACTGTCTGACTCCAAAATTGAACTTGCGTTATTTTTGAATGTGTTTGTCGACTTAGGGTTGTAAACGTAGCAGATTTGGAACGGATAATGATATATCTGAATTCATATCCGATTATATATATATATATATATATATATATATATATATATTCGAATATCCGAATTCGAATAAATATCCAGCAGATAATGAAAAATGATATCTGTATCCGACTTCGATTAAAATATCCAAATTCGAATAGTATCCAAATAATCCAATTACTTTTTTTTTTAAGATTAAAAATATATAAATTAATATTTAAGAAATGTAAAAATATTTAAATTTTATTTAAAAATATATTTTAAAGGTTATATTGGTTTTATAAATTTAAAATATATTGTATAATCGGACGGATATTTATCGGATCAGATATACCAATATTTGAATTCATATCCGATTATAAATGGATAGTAATTTTACTATCCGAATTCGCTCCGCCAGATACCTATTTGGATAATTATCCAACTAAACGGATTTGGATATGAATCGAATACAGATAATTATCTGCATTAGACCATGATTCTATGTATTATATATATATATATACTATTATAATGCAAGAGGCATTCGTAGATGAATTTTCCAAAATTCCCAAATTAGCCTTATATAAAAAACAAACATTGATTCAATGTTTTACTTTAATTCCCAAACTACCCTTGCCTTTGATTTAATATTTTACTTTAATTCCTAAACTACCCCTTGCCATCTATCTATTTAGAATCACAGCCAATCGCGATTGACCTCGGAGAGAGTTCAATCACACCTATAGGTTAACACGTCCCCCTTTTAATTCCTATTAACTTTGGTTAACTCCTTCCCCTCGCTCTCACGTACATTTCACGTGCTATTAGCGAGTTCAATCGGGTGTCATTAACTCGTTCCCCTCGCTCTCATGTGCATCGCACGTGCCACCCGCTAGTAGTAATTTTATTTTAAAAAATCCTTTAATATAAGCATAAGACTATTTTTATTCGAGGTCCCTTTCATGGGAATTAAACCCCTTAAGAGGACCAACATTCTCTAGTCGTGATTTTGTAAGAAGGCCTCGGATTGTCTCTGGCGAAGCCAGAAAGGGCTCTCAGGGTTCCATACATTGTGCGATGGCTGGGGGAGAAGTCATTCATTTTCTCCCCATGATTTTTGACTTCTCCCCATTTGATATATCTCCCCCTTATTCTCACACACTTATCGCCACATGTCTTACAAGTGATGGAGAAGTCAAAATCATGGGCCTCATGATTTTGACTTCTCTACCACTTGTCACCTATTCTATGGAACCCCGAGACAAGCCCTTTCTGGCTTCGCCAGAGACAATCCAAGGCCTTGTAAGAAATATCTAATTATCTTTGAGGGTGTGTTCGGTTGAGGGGAATATGAAGGAAAGTGGGTGAAAGTGGGAGAAACTCCCACTTTCATCATGTTCGGTTTGAGGGATTTTGAGGTAAAGTAAAACTTGAACTTTTTCAATAGTGTTCAACTTTCTCTCACTTTCACCAAAATCTTATTCCATCAAAAAGTTGGTATTGTGAAAGAAAATAAAGTAAAAACTTCTAATTCCAAATCTATCCTTTTGTTGAATCCTATTCATAAAGAGAGTAAAGGATAATTTTGAAAAAATTTATATTTTTCCCTAAACTTTTCTCTCAAACCAAACACACAAGAGAATTTATACAATTATTTTACTTTACTTTACTTTACTTTACATTACTTTACTTTCTCCCACCCATTTACCCCTCAACCGAAGACACCCTGACCGAAAACCTTTAAAAGGAAAGAAAATCCTAAACAAACTAGATTTGTCAGATTCTCACACGCTTTGACATCACGGCTTACGTATATTGTGTGCCGGTCAACGTCATGAAATCAAACAAAATTGTCAGTGGGTGTGTTAATTTTAATTTTGGGTTAATTCCATATCAGATCCTAAGTTATCTTAAAATGACAAATAAGTACCTATTTTAAAAAGATTTCCTTTCACAGACCCAATGTTTCAAAATTTAGACAAATAAGGACCTACCGTCTAATTTTGTTAACAGCCGTGAGTAATTTTAATTCTATTACCAAAAATACCCTTAGTCATCATTGACTAATGGGTCTTGGTCCTAACATGTATGTACATATAGTCTCTGGAGTCAAATCCTCTACTGTAACCGGATTTGCCTCACCCTTTGAGGTGGCCACGTGTCCCCTTTGACAGCCTTTAACTGTGGTTCAGATTCACTCACTCATTCTTGGTTTTTAGAAAAAAAATATTAATTCTGTTTTTTAAAATTAAAAAACTGCTTTTAGGGTTTTTTTTAATATTAAAATATTAAAAAAAATAAAATTAATATTTTTTTCTAAAAACCAAGGATGGGTGGGTGAACCCTCGCGGTGGGTGAATCTGAACCACAGTTAAGGGTTGTCGAAGGGGACACATGGCCACCTCAAATGGTGATAACTGGATTTGCCAAATCCGGTTATCACCGTAGAGGATTTGACTCCAAAGTTCTTTACGGTTTAGCAAAGGATTGAAATCCTTTATGGTTATAACTGGACTTGGGGTCCGGTGACATCCTTAGGTCACCACGTATCCCTTAATTGAAATCTAATTTTTGACTGTGCCGTGTTTTGAAATTAAGTTTGAAATGGGATGGTTCTTGGTCGTCAAAATAGTCCATCTTTTGAAGAGCAAGGTTGATCAGATGGTGTCTGTTGATGAATATGTTCGAATATATATGATGAATATGTTTGAAATTAAGGTCATTTTCTTTTTATTCATTATCAGTCCATTTTGTTGTATTTACATATGTAGGTTCATATTGGTTTTTTATTTTATTTGACAGCTTAGTTAATTTGACGATTTACTTCTAATACTTTCATTTAAGGAGTCAAATCCTAGCAAATCCGGTTATCACCCCTAGAGGTCGCCACATGTCTCCTTTGACACCCCTTAAGCATGGGTAATTAAGGTTCACCCACCCATTTTTGGTTTTTATTTTATTTTAAAGATTAATTCTTTTTTTTAAATTAAAAAAACTGTTTTTTGAGTTTTTTTTAATATTAAAAGCAGTTTTTTAATTTAAAAAAAAGAATTAATCTTTACAAAAAAAAAACCAAAAATGGGTGGGTGAACCTTACCCACGGTTAAGGGGTGTCAAAGGAGACACGTGGTGACCTCTAGGGGTGATAACCGGATCTCGCAAATCCGGTTATCACCGGAGATGATTTGGTTCCTTGGGTCCTATCAAGTAGGTAGGAGATCTAATTCCTCACATAGGCGTTGCAACACAAAAATTTATCCATGATCATGACTGGATTTGGTAGGCTCTAAATCAATTGGTAGCTCAACTTGGGAGTTTAGTCCACATCGGTTGTTTAATTTCTATATGCATAGAAAAGTGGGGGCTCTACTCTCTTCGAATTTCCTACTTAAAAAAAAGAAAATTCTAAACCAAAAACTGCTGTCTTTACCAATATCTTAATGCTTATTGCTAATATGTTGAGACTGATTAATTATGACAAATAAAAATGAGTCTAATATCTAGAAGTATGTGTAATCCAATAGAACTAAACTCCATGAATTATAACAACTAAATAGGTTAGATGGTTTAAAATTGTGTGTGAGGTAGGCATAGGTCTTTTCGTCCCATGCATTTGCTTTGTAGGTTGTCTATGTTCTTTGCAGGGATGATCACCTCATGAAGTTTCATACTTGATTGCCATAATTTGTTTTAGGGATACCACATTGGCCAGCTTTAAGGGTTCGGTTGGGATTTTCATCATTTCAGTCACCTAGCTTTGGTATGAAATATGGATTAATTTGCAATCTTATTACACGATATTGCATATAGACGACAACACCAGAGTCTGGGACAATTAAAACAGGATTGTCCCTGACATATGAGACGGCAACACCTAAGAAGCAGATATTTTTAAAGGCTAATTATCACTTAAAAGAGTTTTTTCTTCCTTTTCGCATGTAAGGAATAAATTACCAATATCTACGAGGCTGTATACTCTTGCATCCTTTGTTTCTATTGGTAAATATATTTTGATTTTAAGAAAATAAGAATAATATCTGAATTTTGCAAATTCTTTATATTTGAGGATTGACATGACTTGTCGTGCTAGCAATTATTACCATGGGCATGTTTCATAAATAATTCATTTTCTCCATCTCCCAACAAGAATGATTCTAATAATATAAATTTTGACCATCGGGTATATGTACAAGGTATACAATAATTATTTTAGATATATTTTTTCCTATTTTTCCTCTGACATGCTTATGCATCGTACGTGATGTTTACTAGTATCTATACTATATATAGCAACTAGCAAACACCCCGTGCGATGCCCAGGAAAAAAAAAAAAATGGAAAGTCAAAAACTAAAAAGGAATAAAAAGCTAGATCAAATTGAAAGATAAGTCGTCTGAAAATCATTAGTTACAATTCACACAACTTCAAATGATATATTTTCATGTTAATAAGGAATAGTAGAACTGTTTATATATGGAGGAAAAAAAATATAACAGCTAGCGGTAGTAACCAACACCGTGAAGAGCATGCACCATGGTGGAGAATTAGATTGATTTGCCTTTAACCTTAGGAAGCAACATGCAATACAATTGCTTATCACTGATTTTATTCCATCGTTATTAGTGTCATGGAAAAATAATTCTCTGTTAAACATAAAACTACAATGATACTGTGTAGATTATCATCTTATAAGGTGTTTTAGTTTTTTTGTCCTGAGAAAACATAAAACTACCCTAATTCTAAAGACCAAGGATGGGTGGGTGAACCTAGGGGTGTAAATCTTAACCACAGTTAAGGGGTGCCAAAAGGGACATGTGGCGACCTCAGGGGTGATAACCAAATTTGCCAAATCCGGTTATCACTGTAGAGGATTTGGTCTCTTTTTCTATGGTCAGCATTTTTAGAACAAAATGCGCTTCACATAGAATCATGGTCTAATGACAAATAGGGATGTAAACGGATGCAGATATTATCCGTATCCAAATCCGTTTAGTCGGATATTTGTCCGAATAGGTATCTGACGAAGTGAATTTGGATAGTAAAATTACTACCCGTTTATAATCGGATACGAATTTGGATACTAGTATATCCGATCCGATAAATATCCGTCTGATTACATATTATATATAAATAATATATTTTAAATTTCTAAAATTATTATATCCTTTAAAATATTTTTTAAAAATAAAAATTTAAATATATTTACATTTTAAAATATTAATTTATATTTTTAAATAATTTTTTAAAAAGTAATCAAATTATTTACTATCCGAATCAGAATATTTTAATCGGAGTCAGATATCATATTGCACTATCTGCCAGATATATATTCGGATTCGAATATTTGAATATATAATCCGATACTAATTTGGATATATCACTATCCGCTCTGAATCCGCTCGACAAACACATTCAAAAATATCGCAAGTTGAATTTTGGAGTAGACAATCCATCCCATAGTCACCAAGTTGGAGTTTGAAAATAATTTGGCTAGGAAAGAAAATTGGAAAAATTTAGAAAAAATCGAAAAGATATTGGGAAAGATAAATAGTAATATTACTAATTATGAAAAATATAAACAAATCCGTTTCATATATTAAATTTTTTTTTTGCCATTTTTTTGTCAAAAAGTTGTAAAAAATTCATGTTTAAATGAAAATATTTGTAACTTTTTAAAAAAGTCATGAGTATTTCGTAAATTAATTGATGATGAAAAAGTTCTGAATCATTCATGACTTAGAAAAAAAAAATCGGGGAACTATGTTACTACTTCAATTGCCTTAAAAGAATGGATACTAAGCGTAGTGTGGCATGGCTACCTTGTAAATTGGCGCCCCCAAACTTAAACATTGTTACCAAACATGTTAGTTGTGCTTAGAAGTCTTTAAATTTGTGCATCATTAGAGCATCTCCAACGCACTCCGTAAAGGAGCTCTCTTCGGCAAAGTAGGCACTCTAACGCTCTCCCTATAGGCCCTCCCTATTTTAGGGGAGGAGATTGGGCTCTTGGTGCCCCAAATCTCCTCCTCAAATATTATTATATTATTTTTTTTAAAAGTCTTTGACAAATCATTTGAATATGGAGTGGGGTTAATTGGAATAAAAAAAATGAGTATTTAGTAGAAATAGGGAGTGGGGTTGGAGTTATAAGGAGAAAAAGTGGCCCCTTATTTTAGGAAGCTCTTCAATGTAGAGCAAAAATAGGGAAATTTTAGAAAAAGGGTTGGAGATGCTCTTATCTGGAGCAGAGATAAGGATAGAGCATAGACCTCGCTCTGAAAAAAAATTTTTTTTTCCTTTAATAAAGATGTTTATTAGACAACTCTCTTTCATCATTATTATCAATGCCTTACCCCAAAATACTTAGGGTTAGAAACATGAATCCTGCTATAACATTTCGCTCTATTTGAAGGACAAAAATTCAATTAAATAGTGTGTTATCAATTTTTTTTTGACTATCGTCATTTATGCCTTTTTTTTTTGCCTTTCCTTCACCCTTTTATAGTCTTTAACTTGCAACAATTCACTCATTCTTAATGGAAATATTACTAGTATTCGTTAAATGCGATCGTAGTCAATTCTCCTTATTTCATCACCTATTGAGTCACTTAGGCTTCTTATCTATATATATATATCCCTCATTTTGATCAGTAAAATATTTAGTTTTAGATGTATTAATGTTAATCAAATCAAATTCGAATCTTAAATAAATAATCATAATCAAAATCAGATTCAAATATTTGGACAATTCAGAATCTATGGACCTTGGATCGGATTTGGATCTAGGCAAATCCGATCCATTTATGGCCCTACCCAGAGGCAGAGCCACATGGGGCCCAAGGGGGGCTGAAGCCACCCCCCCCCGCGAAAGTTTGAAGAAAAAAAAAACTTATAGTGGCGTAGCCTGGGCGAGGGGCAGTGTGGGGGAGACAGCGAGCTCTACCCCACCTAAACTTATGAGAAAAAAATATATTCTTTCCAAACAAACACAAATAAACGTGATGGCCCATGAATTTAGCCCTCAAAAAAAATATGTTCGGGGGCTACGTCACTGAACCCCTATTGTTATCCCCCCTGCAAGAGAATCCTGGCTCCGCCCCTGGCCCTACCCATCCCATTAGTTAATCTTTGATGCTACCATGTTAAATTTTATCTCATTATTAAGTACCCTTTAGTTTTTGTTATATAATCAATGATCAATCCACCAAAAACTTCATCCTTTATTTTGACTTTATTTATTTCACATTCAAATTTCTAAGTCTTAGTTCAGAAATGAAGCTTCAAAGTATATAAACCATGGAGATGGTTTCAAGTCGATTCAAAAGCTGGCCACGAACTCTAATAAGAGTAAACCTTGAAACTTGATAAAAGTTTGAAAACCCTAATCTTCTCATTGAAATTAATCACCTTTCTTCCCTTAACTTGGTGTCTGGTTCATTGACTTGGACTTGCCTTCATTGTTCAAGGCTGACTTTTTTCGACTCTCACTTTGTGGATTAGTCTTTCCTAAGCTTTTCTTTAACAAAATTTTGAGGTTTTCATTAAACGGGATGCTGGCAGTTGGATCTCCCAATGGAAGGGTTGTTTGCATGTAGGAACAGATGTGTTATTTTTCTTGTGTCTCTCGATCCCTTCACACACACATATATGTCCCTCATTTTGATAATTAAAATTATGTTTCCTGACTTTGGTCCATTGGTAGGTCGTATCTCTCATTCGTGAGAGGACGAGTTCGAGTAGAGGGGTGTGGCGTTGAGACCCACCATTAGTTCTAATCTAACTCACTAACTTACTAACTAGGGCTGCGGCCTAGCCGTATAACCAAGTCAGAAAAAAAAGAGAATGAAATTCCGATACTAAACCATTAAAGGCAATTTTTTTTTAATTTCAATGAATTTTCATGCTAGAGCACCTAGATTGATGCCCTGTACCTGGAATGGCGCCCATCCCATGAACTATTCTTTGACGCAACCATGTACATTGAATTTTTTGCTATATAATCAATGATCAAACCACCAAAAACTTCACCCTTTGTTTTGACCCTTTTTTTTTTTTTTCACATTCAAACTTCTAAAATCTTAGTTCAGAAATGAAGCTTTAAAGTACATAAATCATGGAGAGGGTTTCAAGTCGATTTGAACGCTAATTGGCCATGCACTCTGATACAAAAGTACACCTTGAAACTTGGTAAAAGTTTGAAAACCTTAATCTTGTTATTGAAATTAATCGCCTTTCCTCCCTTAAATAACTTGGTGTCTAGTTCCTTGACTTGGACTTGCCTTATTTGTTCCTAGGCTGACTTTTCTTGGAATTCAACTCTCAATTTGTGGATTACTCTTCCGGGTTTTTACTTTCATCTCTTTGTTTTTTTTTTTATCTCTTTGTTCTTTGAAAATATCATAGTCGAAATTTTCTATTTTACTTTGATACATCTCCCCCTTAAACATGTATTTTCTCACATCAGTCATTAATTCATAACACCATTAAAAGGCTTTGTTAAATTATCAGAAACTTGATCTTGAGTATATACAATCTGATGTTTGATCGCAGTTGTTCAGGGTTAGCCTTCTAAGCTAGTCTATATATAATGTGGTTGAACGATCACCTTTGCTTGAGATTCAAATGAGCAGAAGATAAGAAAGGGTATAATGGAAGGAGTTAAGTAAATCATGTTTATGTCAAGGACTCAAGATATCATTTACGTAATTTTTTTCATCTAGAATTTACTGTTTATGAAACAATGGTACATGCGCACCCTCCGAAAAAATTTGGAAATGTTTACATATACCAAGCTCTCTCTCTCTCTCTCTCTCATCTTCACTTATATGCAAGACACATCTTTGGCTACTCTATGAACTAAGATTAATTAAATGCTCAAAATATGAGGTAAAAACAGGAAAAAAAAAGAAAAGAAAATGAAGCGTTTGAAAATTTTCCTCCTCTAATGACATTTGAGATGTAGAATAAGGTGATCAAATATGACCAAGCTAATGCAAATACAATTGATGGTAAAATCTGAGAATCAGACTAACATGCTCCCTTGACCGACACAAGCAGTTCAAAAACACACATTTATGTCAAAATTTGAAGTTCTTACTTTTCTTCTGGTGCAAGGCTACCGTTAGAACTTTGAAACTAAAATCAAGAACACATTTTAACAAAAGGAATTCATTTGAAAAACAAAAATTACCAAAATGATCTTATCATGAGCTACACATTATCAAACAAGATTGAAACAATACAATAATAACCCATATCTATTCACATAAAATAATCATTGTTTTGTCCATTGATTTTTTTTTTGGCAAGAGATAGGCGGTTAGGCCGCACCGGTTAGTGGTTAGTATCTATTCTAGGTCAAGGGCGGGTGGAGATGACACTCACACCCTCTGGGGAATGGAATCCGGATCACAGGATTGGTGACTAGCAAACACTACCAATGTGGCAAGCGTTGCTTCCCTGTCCATTGATTCACTCGAGGGAATTAATTAGTTTTACTATTGAATACATCCAACTAAAAATGTAGCTTCCCTGTCCATTGATTCCCTCGAGGGAATTTAGTTTTACTATTGAATCCATCCAACTAAAAATACTCCATACTATGAAACTTATCTCGAGCCAAAAAAAAAGGAAAAACCCATATGGAAAATAATAAATATATATCAATTAACTTTCATGCTAAGTGACATCAACTACATGGGTTCACAGTCATGCAGGAGAGACTTGAAATGACTGTTCCCAAGAAAGGAAAATGAATTATTGTTGAATATTACAGTATATAAATTCTGGTTTGTAGCTAGTAATCAGATTGTAAGAGCTTGGATCTTGTTGGGGGAGTCTAATTAGGACCAGAAGCCGCAACAAAATTGACCTAAGGAAAGGTGGGTGGTGCACAATGACCAGGATCAGGTACAGGGATGTTGGTACAAGGAGAAGGATGGCTGGGTGGTGCAGGACCTTTCTGGAGGGACTCGAGGACAATACCTTCTTTTAACCATTGCTCTCCCTCTAATGGCCTCATCGCCGCAACTTGTCGGAAACCCGAATTAAGTAAAATGGAGACGGCGAAGAGTACTGTCAAGAGATTTCTGAAATGAAAATCCATCTCTGTGAATTGGATATCTTTCTTATTAGTAAAGAAGGGAAGTTTTGAGGATGAACTAGGTTTTGAAATGGTGATGAGAAGAGTGGAGAAACTTATATAATATATATAGAGAGAGGGAAGCTTTGTTATTGGTTGTGCAATTGCTTCGTACGTGTAGACTGGGCCGATTGAGATGGGTTTATTGAAATCTCATTTTTGACTGTGCCGTGTTTTGAAATTAAGTTTGAAATGGGATGGTTCTTGGTCGCTAAACAGTCCATCTTTTGAAGGAGATCGAATCAGGGAGGTCCGATTGAGGTGATCTCTGTTGATGGTTATATTCGAATACATAATAAGATGCGCGCATCAAGTTGGCCACAGATCATAGCCGTTTAAATACGTAAGTAGTATCTGCATTAAGGGTTAGGGTTGAGGCCCACATATATATATATATATATGCTAGTCTCGCGCGATACATAGGTAAATCCCAACCCATACATCCGATGATGAAGAGAGTCCAGATTTGATCTAGAGACTTCCGAGTTTACGGTTTCCTTCGACCAGTAGGCTACACCCTCGAGGGTTTACATATTCAACGTTTGGTGTGCAAAAAAACACATTTTTTTTGTTGTTGCACTTTTTCAAGATTAACAACTTTATCCCCAAAATTTTCCCATCTTTTGATAGGTGTTTTGAAAGGAAAAGTTTTAAGTTCTTTTTAATTCTCCCATTCACTTTCTTTTCAAATTAACACATCCTTACGTTCTAATTTTTTTTTGAGGTTTTATTCTAACCTTAGTTTTTACCAAAAAAAGAAAAAACAAAAAAAAAATTAATGTTAAAAATCAAAACTTATGAACGATAATTAAAATAACAAATAAAGAGGTCCTGTGAGTAGTGCTCAATCTCGCAATTTGATAAAGATATAACTTAAGTTAGCCTGGACTCTGGAGAAGAAGAAGTGAGAGTTACCTGTGAGTCCGAGCTTTGTCCAAAAATTCTATAAAATAATGCAAGGTGACAAATGCACAGCATGTAGCTCAAAAAACGGCGGTGACAATTTTTTTAGTCACTGACAATTTTTTTGATTTGATGACGTTGATCAAATGACATCACTTATGATGTCATCTCAACGGCACACAATGTATGCAAGCCGTGATGTCAAAGCGTGTGAGAATCTGACAAATCTAATTTGTTTAGGATTTTCTTTCCTAAAATTGTTTTCGGTCAAAGATAATCAGATATTTCTTACAAAATCACCGCTGGAGAATGTTGGTCCTTTTAAGGGGTTTAATTCCCATCAAAGGGACCTCGAATAAAAATAGTCTTATGGTTATATTAAAGGATTTTTTAAAATATAATTACTACTAGCGGGTGGCACGTGCGATGCATGCGAGAGCGAGGGGAAGGAGTTAACGACACCCGATTGAACTCGCTAATAGCATGTGCATTGTACGTGAGAGCGAGGTGAAGGAGTTAACCACAGTTAATAGGAATTAAAGGGGGGACGTGTTAACCTACAGGTGTGATTGAACTCTCTCCGAGGTCAATCGCGATTGGCTGTGATTCTAAATAGATAGATGGAAAGGGGTAGTTTAGGAATTAAAGTAAAATATTAAATCAAAGGCAAGAGTAGTTTGGGAATTAAAGTAAAACATTAAATCAATGTTTTGTTTTTATATAAGGGTAAATTGGGAATTTCAGAAATTTCATCTACGCATGCCTCTTGCATTATATATATATATTTTACATAGAATCATGGTCTAATGCAGATAATTATCTGTATCCAATTCATATCCGAATCCATTTAGTCGGATAATTATCCGAATAGGTATCCGGTGGAGTGAATTCGGATAGTATAATTACTATCCATTTATAATCGGATACGAATTCAGATACTGGTATATCTTATCCGATAAATATCTGTCCGATTATATAATATATATGAATAATATATTTTAAATTTATAAAACTAATATAAACTTTAAAATATATTTTTAAATAAAATTTAAATATTTTCACATTTCTTAAATATTAATTTATATATTTTTAATTTTTTTTAAAAAGTAATTGGATTATTTGGATACTATTCGATTTTGGATATTTTAATCGGAGTCATATACAGATATCATATTTCATTATCTGCTGGATATTTATTCGAATTAGGATTTTCGAATATATATATATATATATAATCGGATACGAATTCAAATATATCACTATTCGTTCCAAATCCGCTACGTTTACAACCCTAAGTTGACAAACACATTCAAAAATAGCGCAAGTTGAATTTTGGAGTCAGATAGTCCATCCCATAGTCACCAAGTCGGAGTTCGAAAATAATTTGTCTAGGAAAAAAATTTGGTAAAATTTAGAAAAAATCGAAAAGATATTGGGAAAGATAAATAGTAATATTACTAATTATGAAAAGTATAAATAAAATTATTTCATATATTAGATATTTATTAGTGATTTATTTCTCAAAAATTTATAAATAATTCATGTTTAAATGAAAAAAATTATAAATTTTTAAAAAAGTCATGAGCATTTCGTGAATTAATTGATTATGAAAAAAGCCCTAAATTATTGAGACTTACAAAAAATATCAGGGAACCATGTTACTACTTGAAAAAACCTGGTGAACCTCAAAAATACTGAATAGGTCTCCCTAAAAGTCTATCTCCCTTTTAAGATTTAAGAATTGGATTATTAATTAAGGGATGATAAAAAAATATAGTGCGGAATAAAGAGAGACAAATAAACCACAACATAAAGGTTTTCACGTGGAAACCCTTTCGGGAAAAACCACGGGACCTAGTCCAGTTAAGAGATTACTAAGACAAAGTAAAGATACTTACAGACTCGAACGTCACCCAAACAGGATTCAAACTCTTCGATCCACGGTTAGTCCTACACGCCTCAATAAGTAATCACGTTCTCGCAAAACCCGTGAACAACCTCAGTAGCCTCTACTTCTCTTGAGTCTCGACAACCACGATCTCCAAAGATCGATCTTCATCCATGACGACTTCAGATTCTACCGAACAAATATCCATGATCCTTCTCGGATCGACCTCATTCGCAAAGGCTCCGGAACACACCAACCTTTAATCACACAATCTTTAAGAGTATCCCAATCAAAGGAATAATCAAGCAAACAAGGATGAAAGAATAACTTGCAATCTCTATGGTGGAAGAGGAGAGGAGAATGGGTTTAAGCAACACCAATAATCCTTTAGAAACCCTCTAAACTCTCATAAACTTCCTTGGTTCGAATGAGGATTCAAACTCAACATATATAGAAGCCAAAAAACCAATTTAGAAACAAAAACATGCTGTTTTCAAACTTCCCGGTCGACCGGCCTCCATTCTCGATCAACCGTTTATCAAAATTTTCTTAAAAACACAAAAAACAGTAGCTGATTTCCGACAGCCGATCGACCGCCCATAAATCCAGTCGACCGGGATTTAAAAACTGATTTTTTTGTTTTTGCTTCCTTCATGAAAGTTGTAGATATTTTCGATACAGTCGATTTGATATATTATGGAGCAAAATCGGAGCTACAGTTAATGAGATATGCCTTTTACAAGGAACCTTGATTTTTAAGATCCTTTAATACTCTGAAGGATACATATCTAGTCACCTAAGGTTCATATGATTATTCTAAGTCAATTTCCACCTAAGGTAACATGATATCACTTACCATCCTATGAGTGAAACGAAGGGTATGATCAGAATGTCTTCAACTTATCTTCTTCAGTCTTCATCTTCACTTGTCTTGGACGCTTGAAGGCAATGACACAAGATACACTAGACTCACTATTTTGACAATGAAATAAGTCAACACTAAAACATGAATTTTACAATCTCCCCATTTGGCAATTCCATGGAAAAACCAAATTGAAGTACATGATTTGACACAAACTCCCTCAAACACATCAAATAGAGAATTAGGTCATTACATGACTCCAACACAATTACATGACACCAATTGACAAATATTCTTAAAGTGAAGACACTGAAGCTCTTGTCATATAAGATCTGTTTGTTACAACCCTGCACCGGCACATACTCATAAACAAAATACTCAATGAAGCATGTATGAAATATATAAATAGACAAACACTGGTATTGCAAGGAATGCACTGAACTTGGGAACTTATACCCAACATTTTCCTCTTTTTTGGCACAATTACCAAAGGTAGGCAAAAAGCCAATATCACAAAGTATATACCAATTTAACACATATGTAATATCAAGGCAACCACAATACACTCAAGTAAATACAGACATTGCGGGGACTAAAGAGCGGGGAACAAAATATACCAATACAAAACAAAAATTCTCCCTCAACAACTCAACTTGATCTTCTCTCCCCAAGATCAAGGACACCACCAAAAGCAGGGCACCTATGCTAGAAAGGCTCATACCAAACAAAAAAGGAAATACATAATGATATTAAAAAAAACATCATGTGCCACACAAACATGTATCAAAAGCATTCCAAGCAGTAGTAATTTAAAATTACAAATCCAATGAAGAACATGATTAGTTAGTCCCATCTAATTAAATTTCACGGAATGCTAAAGCATAGCCAATTCGCTTAGTCACAATTAGTGAACAGTTAAAAAGTGAAGCAATATGTGTGTAGTGGTGGTCTGACTAGATACTGAATCAAGGTTTCTTTCCCTTTCCAAGGATATGACATTAACCACTAAGGGGACTCTAGAGATACAAATTTTAGAAGTCAAACTTAGTTAGATCCAGATATGCTGATTTTTTTTTCAATTTGGTGCCCCTTTATCCATTTTATTTGACTCAATATTTTTCTTTTACTTTTGATTAAATACCTCCAAACTTTGTAAGATTTCTTTTGATATTCTTTCTCTGAACATATCCTTTTATGCAATGATGACTTTCACACTATCCAGGTAGGTAGTCCTGACTATTGACAGTAAGAACTTTCACTCTGGCAACCTAAATAGATAACTACTGTCCGTATAGGTAGCCATTACATACTGTTTGCATCCAATAGTGACTTTCACACTGGTCCAGTAGGTAGTCATTTTCATTACAACAATTTTTACTCATGGAGGATACACAAAATGAGGATGACTAACAATATGATCATTCTAGATTGGTCATCCAAGGTCACACTTTTAGGATAAGTCAAACACATATAGATTGGAAAATAGACCTCTCAACAAAATTAGTCAGAGTGAATGTGAAATTATAAAGCATACACATATGAATAAGTCTCTAACTGTACAAGATAAAACCAGTCTAATTTTCAATCTAACTAAAAGACTATGAAGGTGATATATCCTCAATCAGCAACAAAGTCATGTTCAACCCTGGACAAGTATAGAAAGAAAGATCACACAAGGAATGCAGATCATGCAAGTCAAATAAGGGCAACATGACAAAAATATTTTTGGATTTTATAGTTTTTTAATGTTTTTGAATTTTTCAAAATAAAGAAAACAGAAAAATAAACCAAAACAAATAAAAAAATAAAAGAAAAAACTACTAGTATACATAAGCAGCATAGCACTAGGACAAGATATAACAAACAAAGCAAACCCTAGGCTCTAACAGGCACGGGCTAAATGAAGCCCTTCTGGCCTTTTTTTTCTCACCCAAACGGTTTTAACAGTTTGATTAACCATTTGGACTCTAACCATTTTAGTTGAGGTAGGTATGACCTTTTGCCTCTTCCTTATTTTCTAAGATTGAGCCCTAGAATTATGGCGGGCATTATGGTTCTCCCCGTTACCTTCTTTATATCTAGCATAAGGAATATCATGACCATGCCACTGTCTAGAATTATGAGTAATTTTTATCACATTTTCACACAAACTCCTAGACTTCTCTACTAAGACCTTAACTCTCCTTTGAAGATTCCCATTAAAATTATTGTGGTTTTCAAAATCATGATTGGGCATTCTTCGAAGTTTAGGACATCGAGGCTTAATATGACCCTTCACTCCATATTTATGACATGTAGGAATGAATTTCTGAGTTAAAGGGTCCTTCCTATTTTCAGGAGGGTGCCTTTTAGCACCAGACTCAATGTTCGAGGTAGATGAAGTTCTCTTCTCATCTCCATACCTCTGATCTTGCTTAAGATCAGCCAACTTGATTTCAAGACTTGTCTTTTGATCAAGATAATCATGCAAATCAGATTCAAAAAAGCTGAAGCTTGACAATAAGGGAAGCCTTCTCTTCTTCAAGCTGCGACACAAAAGCTTTCAACCCAGAAGCCACTTGGTCTAAGGCATCTCTTTCCATTTCAATAGATTTGACCTTTTTGATAATAGAAAATTGAACATTTTTCAGCTTTAGGCATTCCTGAAATAGCTCATCATAGGCTGCCTCGAGGTCTCCCTCAGAATCTGAGTCATTCTGACTCTCATCATCCTCACCATCACTATGGTATTGGTTACTCACAACATTTGAAGAAGATTCTTTAACCCCAGACAAAGATGCAGTGAATGCCATATAACCCCTAGTCTCCTCACAAGAAGAACTATATGATTCCTCAGATTCAGATTCACTGTCATCCATTGTCTTGCCCTTAAATCTTTTCTTATTAGAGCACTAAGTGGTAATATGGCCGTAGTCTTGACATTCATAGCATTGAACACCTTGGGATTTACTTTCAGCACTTTTAAGATGTTTCTTGTTTTCAAAGTACTTGGACTTAGGCTTCTCAAAAGAATTTTGTCCTTTCGGATTAAATCTCTTATTAAATTTCAGAAATTTTCTAAATTTCTTTGCAAATAAAGCCAACTCTTCTTCATCATCATCAGAGTCATTATCTGAACCATCTATAGATTCCTTGTTGGATTTTAAGGCAATAAATTTTGGTTTCTTAGATGGGTTCATATTTAATTCATAGGTTTGGAGCGAACGAACCAACTCTTCAATTTTGAGAGCATCAACATTTTTGATCTCTTCAATGGCGATAACCTTCGATCAAAATCTCTCAGGTAAAGATTTCAAAAATTTTCTAATAATTTTGGATTTTGGAATTCTTCCCCTTAAATTGAAACTTGAATTGACAATGTCACTCAGATTAAAATAAAAACTGTCAAAAGTTTCATTATGATCCATCATCAACTTTTCAAACTTAGAAGTCAGCATTTGAAGTTTGAAGATCTTGACTGTTGTAGTCCCTTCATGAGTAAGTTTAAGAATGTCCCATGCCACCTTCGAAGTGTCACATTTAGAAATACACCGACATTCTTCAGGTGTGACAGCAGTGAAGATTGCATTAAGACCTTTATTATTCCATTTACAACTTTCAAGATCTACATTGGTCCATTCAGAAGAAGGTTTAGGGATGGTCAGGTCATCTATGGTCTTTGTTGGATGGGTCCAACCTTGTTCAATGGAGATTCATACTTTCTAATCTAATGATTTTAGATCTGCTCTCATTCAAGCTTTCCAATAGGTTTAATTATTTTCATCAAATAATGGGAGACAAGAGATGGATCCTCCATCTCTTTGGAGATTCATATTCACCGAATATAAGAATGAGATCACACTAATAAATTAGTGAACCTGCTCTGATACCAATTGAAAATATCCGGTGAACCTCAAAAATAATATTTGAGTTGAGAACTCAAAAATTCAAGGGGGCGGCTAGGTCTCCCTAAAAGTCTATCTCCCTTTTTAAGATTTAGGAATTAGATTATTAATTAAGGTTTGATAAAAAAAATAGTGCGGAATAAAGAGACACAAAAAAACCACAACATAAAGGCTTTTACGTGGAAACCCTTCGGGAAAAACCACAGGACCTAGTCCAGCCAAGAGATCATTAAGACAAAGTAAAGATACTTACAGATTCGAAGCTCACCCAAACAGGACTCGAACTCTTCGATCCACTACTAGTCCTACACACCTCAATAAGTAATCACGTTCTCGCAAGACCCGTGAACAACCTTAGCAGCCTTTACTTCTCTTGAGTCTCGACAACCACAATCTCCAAAGATCGATCTCCGTCCACGACGTCTTTGGATTTCACCGACCAAATATCCACGACGCTTCTCGGATCGATCTCATTCGTAAAGACTCCGGAACACACTGGCCAAAGTGTTCTTCACAGAACGGGTTGATGGTTTTTAATCACACAATCCCTAGGAGTATCCCAATCAAAGGAATAATCAAGTAAGCAAGGATGGAAGAATAGCTTACAATCTCTAGGGTGGAAGAGGTGAAGAGAATGAGTTTGAGCAACATCAATAATCCTTTAGAAACCCTCTAAACTCTCACAAACTTTCCAACAAATATAGAAGCCAAAAAACCAATTGAGAAACAAAAATATGCCCTTTTTGAGCTTCTTGGTCGACTGGCCTCCATTCCCGGTCGATCATCTGTCAAACTTTTCTTAAAAACACAAAAACAGTAGCTAATTTCCAGCAGTTGGTACACCACCCATAAATTCGGTTGATCGGGATATAAAAACTGATTTTTTTTTTTGCTTCCTTCATGAAAGTTGTAGATCTTTTAATTCGATACAGTCGATTTGATATATTATGGAGTAAAATTGGAGCTACGGTCAATGAGATATGCCTCTTACAAGGAAACTTAGTTTTTAAGATCCTTTAACACTCTTAAGGTTATATATCTAGTCACCTAAGGTTCATATGATTATTCTAAGTCAATTTCCACCTAAGGTAACATGGTATCTTGGTCACTAACCATCCTATGAGTGAAACGAAGGCTATGATCAAGTTGTCTTCAATTTATCTTCTTCAGTCTTCATCTTCACTTGTCTTGGACGCTTAAAGGCAATGACACAAGATACACTAGACTCACTGTTTTGATAACAGAATAAGCTAACACTAAAACTTGAACTTTACAATACTTAAATATAGTTTGGTATGGCTACCTTGTAAATTGGCGCACTGAAACTTAAACATTGCTATCATTCGTGCTAGAAGTCCTTAAATGTGTGCATCATTATTAGGAGCAGAGATAAAGGTTAGAGCATGAACATCACTACAAAAAAAGTATCTTTATGTTCTTTAATAAAGAGGATTATTAGGCAACTCTCTTTCATCATCATTATGAATGTCTTATTCTAAAATACTTAATGTTAGAAACATGAATCCTGCTATGCCATTCCACTCTATTTTAAGGCCAAAAATTCAATTAAATCGTGTGTTATCAAATCTTTCTTGACTATCTACCTTTATGTCATTTTTTGCCTTCCAATCACGCTTTTATTGTAGAGACCCCGAGTCTTTTTCATGTTTTTACTTCATTGTATTAGGGGTATTATAGTCCTTGTGATGTTTTGATGTTTATTGTATTATATATTTATTTGGTGTGGTGTAAACTAGGCTTAATCAAACTTGTAACGGAGGGATGCCATATCACACCCTAAACTTTAGGAAGCTCTAGTTTTGGCACCGTTTACTGGAATTGAGTGATTCTTGAACCATTAGAAAGGTGTTGGAACCCTCTTCGAAGTTCATGTTTAATGTTTTTCCTTATTTTGAGTTTAAGCCAAGTCAATTGTACGTTTTATCTAATAGAATTACAGATCAGTCAACTTTGGGGATAATTTAGTCTATTAATTAAGTGGAATTTAGAAATTCTAAAATGCCAAAAATGTTCGTTTTCGAAAGACGAATCCAACGCAAGTTGAATCGTCGAAATCCGACGAACGAATCAAAAGTTATGGCCGAAACAGTAAAGCGGGTCAAAAATCTGTAGGCAACCGATCGCTCGGTCAGAAGTAACGATCGATCGGTCAAAAACCGATCGATCGGTATCTATCGACTGGTCTAGAATTTTGTATGGGGAAAATTTCCAGAGAGTGCTTTTTTGACCGATCAACCGGTCAAGAACACCGATCGATCGGTCATAACCACCGATCGCTCGGTCTTTCGTGATTTTTACAGAATTTTAGTATGGGCGTTTTGGGCTTTTTGTTCTTAGACCTTGGGGCTATATATAGGGGGTCCTACTCGAAATATTAAAATACTCTACCTATTTCTAACCTAATTTGGCAAAAAGGGGGAGAAAACTTAGGGTTTGAGGGAGAGGGTTGCTTGGAGAAGAAAGAGGTTGCTAGAAGATTGAGAGGAAAGCTTGGAGATCGACCTCAAAGCTTCTCCAAATCTCCTCGGGAGAGTTTCGAATCCAAGGGAAGGATTCCTAAGGTCGATATACTATTCTAATCAACACTATTTTAATATTTTGTGAATATTAATTGATAGAAATGATAGAATAGAGATTAAATGCATTTTTCCCAAATTTTCTATGAAGTAAGCTAATTATAGATGGAAATGTGGATGGAAATGTGGATTGGATGTGGATAGAATATATGGAGGATGGGAAATGTATGGAGGATGAGATTAATATGTGAATGTGAATAGTGAATTGATTGTATGGATGAATTTTGGTTTGATGAATGCTTGAAAATATAGAAGGGAAATGGATTCATATTATGCGTACACAAGGTGTTGGTGAAAATGCTTAAAAGGATAAATGCTATTATACTCTTATGAAATGGTGGTAAATTGATTATGAATTACGATATGAATTATGATAAGATATGTATATGTGAATTGTTTGTTAAGTATGTCTAATTATTTGCATGGAAATTGATAGTCGGGAAGGTAAAAACTTAGAGGAACATCTCTCAAACCGGGAATTCTCTAACTATTTGGTATGGGACAGTATAGTGGAGTTTCCATGGTGGGAGATCGGAATCTAAGCAATTACCAACTTGAATGTTAATTTCGACACTTAAGCACATATGCACGTGTATGTTAAGATAAGAGTCTTACAAGTCCCACATGTGGACCACAAGTATGAGCATGGCATACGTATGACATTTTGAATAAGCATAAGCATGGCATGGTCTGTATCCGCCAAGAACGGCATGTCAATTACATTTGATTCATAGGCATGGTCCGTATCCGCCAAGAACGGCATGTCAACCATTTGATTCTTAGACATGATCCGTATCCGTCAAGAACGGCATGTCACATCATTGTATGATCTGAATAAGTGCATAAGCATAAACATCTCACAAGCACGTGGTCTTATAAGCATAAGCAACTCATAAGTGTATTGTCTTCCAAGTCTAAGATTCTCACAAGTACACGAGTCAAGGTGATGATATGATGTATATGCGCACACGTTCTTCCGCACTCTGATTATGTTATTATGTTATTGGATATGTTTCTGACTAAGTGCAGGTATATTATTATTGTTGGTTGGATTTTATATACACTGAGTACCTTTGTACTCAGCCGGACTTCGTCTTGACAGGTTTAGAGCAGAAGTACACGGCGAAGCCGTGGGTTGAGGAAACATACGCAGAGGAAGGAGGTGAAGGTGAGCCTTCTGAGGAGGGAGCCAAAGACTTGGGTGGCTACACCTCTTAGTTTTTATTTCATTTGATTGAGAGAGTGTATTAGACTTGAGTAGATGTTGCTTAGTAGACTTTTATAGTTGTGTATCAGACTCTTTGGTTTTAGTGGGTTGTATTTGTTGACTATAGACTCGTGCTATTTAGTTGGTTACAGTTGATATATCAGAAATTTTACTATCCTCATTTTTGGAGACTCGTGTTAGTGTGCCTTGCTTGTCATGGATTTTAAGCAGGTTTAAGTAATGTGGCGATCCCAAAGTCCTATTTTAGCCTTGTAGGATTTTGGGGTCGTTACAGAGGTGGTATCAGAGCTCAAGGCATTAGGTTCCCTTGGGCTAAGTTGTCTTCTTAGTAGGAGTCATGTTATGTCACTCTGGGTTTGATACCAGAGGATATCAATCAGAGCTCAAGGCATTAGAGTCCTTAGGGCTAAGGTATTAAGTGTAGGGTATAGGAAAATGTGAACCTTAGGGAAGCAACATCAAGTTCAGGACTTTAAAATTGTTGAGGATTGAGTTTTGATTAAGCGTAGACTTAGGAATTTTATGTGAGTGTGTTCTCAATGGATTGTTTTCTTCTTCTCAGGATTGTAAGCATGAGAAGGGGTGGAAGAAATAATAGGAATGGAGGAAGCAGTGTGACTGATGGGGATTCCCCAGATGGTGCTCCCCAGGCGAATGTGGGTCGGGCCATGGAAGCTATTGCTGCAGCCATGGAGAGGCAGGCTGAAATTATGGCTCAGCAAACTGCATTACTAGCGGCAGGTCAAGCTAGACAAGAGAGGCAGATTGATGTTCACCCACCCCGTTACAACGGAGTGGAAGCTTTTAGGAGGATTAGTCCTCCAGCCTTCTATGCTAGTACGGATCCCTCAGTTGCCGAGTTATGGATCATGCAACTAGAGAAGATTTTCTCCGTGCTTGAGGCCACCGATGAGCAGAGGGTGAAATGGGCCTCTTTCGTCATGGAAGGTGAAGCGGAGCATTGGTGGAGGGCAGCATCTAGGCAGAGGAATGAGGTGCGAGCTTGACAAGAGTGGACTTGGGGAGAGTTCCTCAACATCTTCTACGAGAGATACTTCCCGGTGTTTGTGAGAGATCAGAAGGAGATTGAATTCTCTACCTTGGAGCAAGGGAGGATGTCAGTGGCCGAGTATGAGGCCAAGTTTGTAGAGCTTTCTAGGTTCGCTCCTCACTTGATTGCTACGGAGAGAATGAAGGCAAAGAGGTTTGAGTGAGGCTTGAAGGATTTTATCCGGGAGAAGGTTTCGATACTTCAACTCGAAACATGTAGGGAGGTGTATCAGCGCACCTTGATAGCTGAGAAGAATTCACAGGAATTTTTGAAGAAGAGGGAGAAGATGCAAGCAAGCAGGTTTGTCCCCCAGGACAAGAGGTCGAGGATAGCAGGTCCTATGCCCATTGCTAGGCCTACCCCGTATCAGAGGCCTACTCAGCAGCCCCTCGAGCATCTCAGGTGGCTCCGCCTACTGCTGGTACCCAGTTGTATGATGCCTGCAGCCAGTGCAGAAAGAGGCATAGAGTGGGAGAGTGTAGGGCAATTACTGGAGGTTGTTTCCATTGTGGAGAGGTCTCACACCGGATCCGAGATTGCCCACTCCGCATTCAGCAGGGGCTTCAGTCGACTCAGCCACAGGGAGTCAGGCCCCCAGGTAGGCAGTCCACACAATAGAGGCCACCACAGGGTCCTAGACCTCAGCAGCCTCGCCAGCCAGCTCAGGGTCGAGTGTTTGCTACCTCGGAGCGGGATGCACAGGCGTCCAACGACGTTGTGCAGGGTATGTCTAATTGTGTTTTTAGTTAATTAAAATATTGATTCTGATGTTATGTGTGTGATATTAAATGTTATGTGGTATGATGTAAGATGCATGTATGTATTCATGATTTGACAAATTAGCTTTGTGTATTAATTCAGGCTCATTGTTGATAAATGATTTCCTCGCTCATGTTTTGATCGATACTGGTTCTACTCACTCATTCGTTACACCTAGTTTTGCACGAGAGTTTCCGATGGAGCTAAGTCTGTTAGATCGTGAATTGTCTATCACTACTCCTGTCGGTAGTTCAGTCATCACTGATAAGGTCTATCGAGATTACGACATTCAAGTAGGTCAGAGAGAGATGCCAGCTGATCTGATTGTCCTTGGGTTTCAAGACTTCGACGTCATACTAGGCATGGATTGGCTTTTCAAATACCATGGGCATGTCGACTGTTTTGGGAAAGTGGTCAACTTTAGACCAATCAGTGAGCCCTCTTTTCGTTTTCAAGGGTTGAAGAAGAAGGACTTAGCTCGTTTCGCGGCATTGAGTCTTACTACCTCGGAAGCATCAGATTCCTCAAGTAGTCTAGTTGTAGAGGAATTTATGGATGTCTTTCCCAAAGACTTACCGGGTTTGCCACCGGATAGAGAAGTAGAGTTTGCAATTGAGTTGGCTCCGGGTATGGCACCCATCTCTAAAGCGCCATATAGGATGGCTCTAGCAGAGTTGAAAGAGCTTAAGGAGCAGATTGATGAATTGCTTGGTCTTGAATTTATCCACCCAAGTGTATCACCTTGGGGAGCTCCAGTGTTGTTTGTGAAGAAGAAGGATGGTTCGATGAGGATGTGCATCGACTATCGGCAACTGAACAAGGTCACTATCAAGAACAAATATCCTTTACCTAGGATCGATGACTTGTTTGATCAGTTGCAAGGAGCTAAGTATTTCTCCAAGATTGATTTGAGGTCGGGCTACCATCAGCTGAAGATAAAGGCGGAAGATGTGCCCAAGTCTGCTTTCAGGACCAGATATGGGCATTTTGAATTCTTAGTCATGCCGTTCGGTTTGACAAATGCTCCGGCAGCATTCATGGATCTCATGAACAGGATCTTCAAGTCGACTCTGGACCGCTTTGTGATCGTGTTTGTGAATGACATTTTAGTGTACTCCAGGACACAGAAGGAGCATGAGATGCATCTCTGGATCACCCTGAAGACACTCCGTGAGCATAAGCTATATGCTAAGCTTAGCAAGTGCGAGTTTTGGCTAGAAAAAGTAACATTTCTAGGCCATGTGGTGTCAAAAGAGGGGATTTCAGTTGACCCCGCTAAGATAGAAGCAGTGGAAGGATGGGGAAGGCCAAAGAGTGTTACAGAGGTTCGAAGTTTCTTGGGCCTAGCTGGATATTATCGAAGATTTGTAGAAGGATTTTCCAGTTTGGCAGCTCCGCTTACTCATCTAACTCGAAAGAACGCTAGATTCGAGTGGAATGAGAAATGTGAGAAGAGTTTTCTTGAGTTGAAGAAGCGTCTCACCACCGCTCCAATCTTGACTGTTCCATCGGGTAGTGAAGATTTTGTGGTGTATAGTGATGCCTCACTCGTTGGGTTAGGTTGTGTTCTTATGCAACACGGGAAGGTGATTGCCTATGCTTCTCGGCAGTTGAAAGACCACGAGAAGAACTGTCCTACCCATGATTTGGAGTTAGCAGCCTTGGTTTTTGCTCTTAAGATCTGGAGACACTACTTGTACGGTGCGCAGTTTGAAGTTTTCACCGACCACAAAAGTCTAAAGTATTTATTCTCGCAGAAAAAGCTGAATTTGAGGCAGCGTCGTTGGGTGGAATTCCTCAAGGATTATGATTGCTCTATCCAGTACCACCCGAGGAAAGCGAATGTAGTGGCAGATGCGCTAAGTAGGAGACCTACTGGGTTCTTGGCACACTTGATGGTCCAAGAATGGAAGTTACTAGAAGAGGTGTCTAGCCTCGATGCGGGTTTCAGTGTGGGAGCATCTGGAGCCTTGTTGGCTAACATTATGGTCAGGCCAACCTTATTGAACAGGATTAAAGACCTGCAGTGGAATGATGGAGAACTGCACGCTGCTATGAATAAGTCGCTCAACAGCGGGTTTGAGGATTTCTCTTGGAGGGATGGTGGAGTTTGTTTCAAAGGTAGACTTTGTGTTTCGGAGGATGAGGATTTAAGAAGGGAGATTCTGGATGAAGCACACAAGTCCAAGTACACCGTGCATCCGGGAGGTACTAAGATGTACCAGAACCTTAAGAAGTATTTCTGGTGGAAAGGTATGAAGAAAGATGTGGCTACCTTTGTATCCAAGTGTTTGGTGTGTCAACAAGTGAAGGTCGAACACAGGAGGCCGGCAGGACTTCTTCAGTCTCTTCCTATTCCCGAGTGGAAGTGGAAAAATATCTCCACGGATTTTGTTGTTGGTTTGCCAAAGATGGCCAAAAACTTTGATGCCATTTGGGTTGTGGTTGACCGATTGACTAAATCAGCTCACTTTCTTCCATATCGGACCACTTTCAACTCCAATCAATCGGCTAACCTCTATACCAAGGAGATAGTTCGTTTGCATAGAGTGCCAGTTAGCATTGTTTCTGATCGAGATCCGAGATTTACATCCAGATTCTGGAAGAGTTTTCAGCAGGCCATGGGTTCCCATTTGGATTTTAGTACGGCATTTCATCCGCAGACAGATGGGCAAACTGAAAGAGTGAACCAGATCATAGAGGACATGCTACGAGCTTGCATGTTAGACTTTCAGGGTAGTTGGGTTGATCACTTGCCGTTGGTTGAGTTTGCCTACAACAACAGCTATCAAGCTAGCATTCAGATGGCACCGTTTGAGGCACTTTATGGGAGGAGTTGTCGTTCACCTTTGTGTTGGGACGAAGTTGGTGAGAGGAAGCTTTTGGGTCCCGAGCTCGTTGGTCAGACTGTGGATAGAGTTCAGTTGATCAGGGAGAGGTTGAAGGCAGCTCAGAGTAGACAAAAGAGTTATGCCGATACTTGGAGGAGAGATCTTGAGTTCCAAGTTGGAGATTTTGTGTTTGTAAAGATCTCACCTACGAAGGGGGTGATGACATTCGGCAAGCGAGGCAAGCTCAGTCCGAGATATGTGGGTCCTTTTGAGATCATCACCCGAGTCGGGGAAGTTGCTTATCGGGTCGCCTTACCACCTCACATGGAAGGTGTGCATAATGTCTTTCACATCTCTATGTTGAGGAAGTACATTGCTGATCCTTCACATGTCATTCATTTGGAACCGTTGGAAATTCGGAAAGATTTGACTCTAGTAGAGCAACCGGCTCGAATTTTGGACCGGAAAGAGCAAGTTTTGCGTTCAAAGGTCATTCCTCTTGTGCTCTTGCAATGGGAGCATCACTCTAGAGAAGAGGCTACTTGGGAGAGAGAAGCCGAAGTCCGCGAAAAATACCCACATTTATTCACCTAAGGTACGTAATTTTGAGGACAAAATTATTTTAAGGAGGGGAGGATGTAGAGACCCCGAATCTTTTTCATGTTTTAACTTCATTGTATTATGGGTATTATAGTCCTTGTGATGTTTTGATGTTTATTATATTATATATTTATTTGGTGTGGTGTAAACTAGGCTTAATCAAACTTGTAACGGAGGGATGTCATATCACACCCTAAACTTTAGGAAGCTCTAGTTTTGGCACCGTTTACTGGAATTGAGTGATTCTTGAACCATTAGAAAGGTGTTGGAACCCTCTTCGAAGTTCATGTTTAATGTTTTTCCTTATTTTGAGTTTAAGCCAAGTCAATGGTGGGTTTTATCTAATGGAATTACAGATCAGTCAACTTTGGGGATAATTTAGTCTATTAATTAAGTGGAATTTAGAAATTCTAAAATGCCAGAAATGTTCATTTTCGAAAGACGAATCCAACGCAAGTTGAATCATCGAAATCCGACGAACGAATCAAAAGTTATGGCCGAAACAGTAAAGCGGGTCAAAAATCTGTAGGCAACCGATCGCTCGGTCAGAAGTAGCGATCGATCGGTCCAAAACCGATCGATCGGTATCTATCGACTGGTCCGGAATTTTGTATGGGGAAAATTTCCAGAGAGTGCTTTTTTGACCGATCGACCGGTCAAGAGCACCGATCGATCGGTCATAACCACCGATCGATCGGTCATAACCACCGATCGCTCGGTCTTTCGTGATTTTTACAGAATTTTAGTATCAGCGTTTTGGTCTTTTTGTTCTTAGACCTTGGGGCTACAAATAGGGGGTCCTACTCGAAATATTAAAATACTCTACCTATTTCTAACCTAATTTGGCAAAAAGGGAGAGAAAACTTAGGGTTTGAGGGAGAGGGTTGCTTGGAGAAGAAGGAGGTTGCTAGAAGATTGAGAGGAAAGCTTGGAGATCGACCTCAAAGCTTCTCCAAATCTCCTCGGGAGCGTTTTGAATCTAAGGGAAGGATTCCTAAGGTCGATATACTATTCTAATCAACTCTATTTTAATGTTTTGTGAATATTAATTGATAGAAATGATAGAATAGAGATTAAATGCATTTTTCCCAAATTTTCTATGAAGTAAGCTAATTATAGATGGAAATGTGGATGGAAATGTGGATTGGATGTGGATAAAATATATGGAGGATGGGAAATGTATGGAGGATGAGATTAATATGTGGATGTGAATAGTGAATTGATTGTATGGATGAATTATGGTTTGATGAATGCTTGAAAATATAGAAGGGAAATGGATTCATATTATGCGTACACAAGGTGTTGGTGAAAATGCTTAAAAGGATAAATGCTATTATACTCTTATGAAATGATGGTAAATTGATTATGAATTACGATATGAATTATGATAAGATATGTATATGTGAATTGTTTGTTAAGTATGTCTAATTATTTGCATGGAAATTGATAGTCGGGAAGGTAAAAACTTAGAGGAACATCTCTCAAACCGGGAATTCTCTAACTATTTGGTATGAGACAGTATAGTAGAGTTTCCATGGTGGGAGATCGGAATCTAAGCAATTACCAACTTGAATGTTAATTTCGACACTTAAGCACATATGCACGTGTATGTTAAGATAAGAGTCTCACAAGTCACACATGTGGACCACAAGTATGAGCATGGCATACGTATGACATTCTGAATAAGCATAAGCATGGCATGGTCCGTATCCGCCAAGAACGGCATGTCAATTACATTTTATTCATAGGCATGGTCCGTATCCACTAAGAACGGCATGTCAACCATTTGATTCTTAGACATAGTCCGTATCCGTCAAGAACGGCATGTCACATCATTGTATGATCTGAATAAGTGCATAAGCATAAACATCTCACAAGCACGTGGTCTTATAAGCATAAGCAACTCATAAGTGTATTGTCTTCCAAGTCTAAGATTCTCACAAGTACACGAGTCAAGGTGATGATATGATGTATATGCGCACACGTTCTTCCGCACTCTGATTATGTTATTATGTTATTGGATATGTTTCTGACTAAGTGCATGTATATTATTATTGTTGGTTGGATTTTATATACACTGAGTACCTTTGTACTCAGCCGGACTTCGTCTTGGCAGGTTTAGAGCAGGAGTACACGGCGAAGCCGTGGGTTGAGGAAACATACGCAGAGGAAGGAGGTGAAGGTGAGCCTTCTGAGGAGGGAGCCAAAGACTTGGGTGGCTACACCTCTTAGTTTTTATTTCATTTGATTGAGAGAGTGTATTAGACTTGAGTAGATGTTGCTTAGTAGACTTTTATAGTTGTGTATCAGACTCTTTGGTTTTAGTGGGTTGTATTTGTTGACTATAGACTCGTGCTATTTAGTTGGTTACAGTTGATATATCGGAAATTTTATTATCCTCATTTTTGGAGACTCGTGTTAGTGTGCCTTGCTTGTCATGGATTTTAAGCAGGTTTAAGTAATGTGGCGATCCCAAAGTCTTATTTTAGCCTTGTAGGATTTTGGGGTCGTTACATTTATAGCCTTCAACTTGCAACAATTCACTCATTCATAGCGGAAATATTATTCGTTAAACGTGATTGTAGTCAATTCTCCCTTATTATATATATATATATATATTTATATTACTATTGAATTTCATTTTACTATTGAATTTTTTTGGTGGAAATATTATCATGTAACTAACACATGACACACACTCTAAACTCACATACACAGCTAGACCTAAGGTTGCCGCTAAGGTGCCATAAGGATAAGTCCAAGCAACCACTCCAGAAGGGCCTGTCTTAAGGAGGCCATTGATGGCCTGCGAAATCCACTTCCCAATGGACATGGGACTAAACCCTAGATAAACCCTAATGCACGGGGTAATAGAGAACCAAATTGGTTTTTTTTGGTGGAAATGTTATCATGTAACTAACAGACACTCTAAACTCACACACACAACCAGTCGTAAGGTATTATTGAATCCATCCAACTGAAAATACACCATATTAACTATGAAACATATCCCCAGCAAAAAAAAAAAAAACATTTGGAAAAAAAGGTAAATATATATCAATTAACTTTCATAATTAAGTGACATCAACTGCATGGGTTCACAGCCATGCATGAGAGACTTGAAATGGCTGTTCTCAAGAAAGGAAAATGAATTATTGTTGAATATTACAGTATATAAATTCTGATTTGTAGCTAGTAATCAGATTGTAAGAGCTAGGATCTTGTTGGGGGAGTCTAATTAGCACTGGAAACTGCAGCAAATTTGACCTTAGGAAAGGTGGGTGGTGCACGAGCAACATTACCAGCAAAGTTCTTCTCTTCCAATGTGCAATGACAGGATCAGTTCCAGGGATATGAGTACAATTAGAAGGATTGGAGGGTGGTACAGGACCTTTCTGAAGGGACTCGAGCACAAGACCTTCTTTCAATAAGGTGGGTGGTTCATGAGCAACATTACCAGCAAAGTTCCTTTCTTCCAATGTGCGATGACTAGGATCAGGTCCAGGGATGTAGGTACAAGGAGAAGGATGGCTGGGTAGTATAGGACCTGTTGTTCCAAAAATACCTGTAAATGTTGATTCCCGAAAAGTAGACCCGGAAAATCACGAACTATGCTGCAACCATGAACTCAGAAAAAATCCTGCACTTGAAATTTGATCAGAACAATGGTAGATCGTGTGAGGTGAGGCACGGATGCTTCGCTTTCTTTAAGACAATTCGCGCCCCCAAAAAATGCACTGGGTTATTGGTCGTGCTGCCTCCAGGATACAACAGCCTCTCACAATCTATCCCTGACTACAAGCGTGCACAGCTTATAGTCGCACACCACTCTGTAAGTCTAACCCAGCAATAGAACTTGAAAATATGTATATGAAAACCTGAAAAGAAAGAGCTGAAGAAAACCGTAGGAGAGAAGAGATTCTTTTTCTGTTTCTAAACTAATATAGAAGAAGCATATATATAGAGAATAAAAAAATCTCTTTAGATTCTAAAACTGATATATTTAATCCTAATATAATTAGTAGTTAATGACCACTAACGGGAATAAAACGGTAATATTAGAGAAATCTCAAACAGTAATTAAAGGTTAAAACACTATTGGGCCTTAAATAAAAAAAATAGATTTTATTTTAATCAAAGACCCAACTCAACCCAACCCAACCCGGCCCGCGCGTGTGTGTGTGAGTTGTAGCATAGCATAGTCACAATATGCAATGGGTGGGTAGACAACAGATTCTAATGCCCTTGAAGGCCCAAGCCTTTTACCAACACTCCATTATATAAAGAGTTAAAACATTTCATAGTTGTTCCATGTGGGACTAAAAGAAACACCCAAAACACAAAAACAAAGTTTTTCTAATTTTTGAATCACACCAAAAACACAACAGGACCTCTCTGGAAGGACTCGAGGACAAGACCTTCTTTCAACCATTGCTCTCCCTCTAATGTCCTCATCGCCGCAACTTGTCGGAAACTCCATTGAAGGAAAATGGAGATGGCGAAGAGTACTGTCAAGAGATTTCTTCTATGAAAATCCATCTCTGTGAATGGATGTCTTTCTTGTGGGTAAAGAGGGGAAGATTTTAAGGATGAACTAGGCTTTGAAATGGTGATGAGAAGAGTGGAGAAACTTATATGATATATATAGTGAGAGGGATGCTTTGTTATTGGTTGTTCAGTTGATACGTACTTGTAGATTGGTCCGAGATGGGTTTATTGAAATCTCATTTTTGACTGTCCGTGTTTTGAAGTTTTAAAAACTTTCTCTTAAAGGGTTGAGGGTTTGGATCCGCACAAACCCAACAAATTTATTTAGTTGAGATGGTTTAAGTGGTTATATATATATATTTATATGGGAAATACTAACGACCACTCAATGTGTGAAATTGTTAACTTTTACCGGACTTTTTTACCCCAATATATTAAATACCATTCTATTATATATATATATATATTACATAGAATCATGGTCTAATGCTGAAAAAATTATATGTATCCTATTCATATCCGAATCCATTTAATCGGATAATTATCCGAATAGGTATCTGGCGGAGCAAATTTGGATAGTAAAATTACTATTCATTTATAATTGGATATGAATTCAAATAGTGGTATATCAATTTGATAAATATCTGTTCGATTATATAATATATATGAATAATATATTTTAAATTTATAAAACTAATATAACCTTAAAAAATATTTTTTAAATAAAATTTAAATATTTTTACATTTCTTAAATATTAATTTATATATTTTTTAATTTTTTTGTTAAAAAGTAATTGGAATATTTAGATACTATCCAAATCTGGATATTTTAATCGGAGTCGGATACAAATATCATATTTCACTATCTACTGGATATTTATTTGGATTTGGATATTCGAATATATATATATAATCGGATACGAATTCAGATATATCACTATCCATTCCAAATCCGCTAAGTTTACAGCCCTAAGTAGACAAACACATTCAAAATAGTGTAAGTTGAATTTTGGAGTCGGACAGTCCATCCCATAGTCACCAAGTCGGAGTGTGAAAATAATTTGTCAAGGAAATAAATTAGTAAAATTTAGAAAAAATCAAAAAGATATTGGGAAAGATAAATAGTAATATTACTAATTATGAAAAAAGTATAAACAAAATTATTTCATATATTAGATATTTATTAGTGATTTTTTTCTCAAAAGGTTGTAAATAATTCATGTTTAAATGAAAAAAATTATAACTTTCTAAAAAAAGTCATGAGTATTTCGAATTAATTGATTATGAAAAAGTCCTGAATTATTTGAGACTTATAAAAAAAGGTTGGGGAACCTGTTACTACTTAAATGTAGATTGGCATGGCTACCTTGTAAATTGGTGCACTGAAACTTAAACATTGTTATCATTCGTGCTAGAAGTCCTTAAATATGTTCATCATTATTAGGAGCAGAGATAAAGGTTAGAGCATGAACTTCACTGCGAAAAAAGTATCTTTATGCTCTTTAATAAAGAGGATTATTAGGCAACTCTCTTTTATCATCAGTATCAATGTCTTATTCTAAAATACTTAATGTTAGAAACATGAATCCTGCTATGCCATTCCGCTTGATTTTAAGGCCAAAAATTCAATTAAGTCGTGTGTTATCAAATCTTTCTTGACTATCTTCATTTATGTCATTTTTTGCCTTCCAATCATGCTTTCATAGCCTTCAACTTGCAACACTTCACTCATTCATAGCAGGAATATTATTCGTTAAATCGTGATTTTAGTCAATTCTCCCTTATTATATATATATGTGTCCCTAATTTTGATCACTATAATATTTATTTTTAGATATATTAATGTTAATCGAATCCAATTTGGATTGGATTCGAATCGTAAATAATTGGAATCAGATTCGAATTCGACAATTCAGAATCTGATGGATCTCAGATGGGATTCTGATCTAGGCAGATCCGGTCCAAATCCGATCCATTTACAACCCTACCCATCCCATGAGCTAATCTTTGATGCTACCACATTGATCAATTTTATCTCATAATTAATTTCCCTTCAATTTTTGCTATATAATCAATGATCAATCCACCAAAAACTTCACCCTTTGAATTTTTTTTGGTGGAAATGTTATCATATAACACACACACACACTCTCAACTCACACCCTTTGTTTTGACTTTATTATTTTTTCACATTCAAACTTCTAAGTCTTAGTTCAAAAATGAATCTTCAAAGTATATAAACCATGGAAAGGGGTTCAAGTCGATTCCAAACCAGGCCACGAACTCTGATTTAAGAGTACTATACCTTGAAACTTGATAAAAGTTTGAAAATCCTAATCTTCTTATTGAAATTAATCAGCTTTCTTCCCTTAACTTGTTGTCTGGTTCCTTGACTAGGATTTGCCTTCTTTTGTTTTAGGCTGACTTTTCTTGGAATTCATCTCTCACTTTGTGGATTACTCTTTCCTAAGCTTTTCTTTAACAAATTTTCCAGGTTTTTACTTTCATCTCTGTCCTTTGATAATAACATAATCCAAATTTCTGTTTCAATATTACTTAGGGCCTGTTGGATAAACTTTTCTGAGAAAAGGAGAACTTCTCTAGGAGAACTTTCAAGCAGAGCAACTTTCGAGAAAAGTTAAAATGTCGATTTCCCGTGGAAGTTTTCTTGGGCTAGCTTCTCAAAAAAGTTATTTTATGACTTTTATTGACTTTTGATTTTCTCAAAAATCAAAAGTTATACGGGCGATTTCTATCGACTTTTGGCTTTTTAGAGTCAAAAGTCGGTGGAATTCAATTAGAAGTTTATCCAAACGCAACCTTAATTTATTTTTTTTTTGGATGGTAACCTTAGTTTACTTTGATACATCTCTCCCTTAAATATATGTATGGTTTTTCCATCAGTCATTCATAACACCATAATTACTTCATCATAAAAGTAATGTACATGCCTCAATTTTTGAAAGTAACGGCAACTTGATCTTGAGTATATACAATTTGATGTTTGATCATAGTTGTTTCAGGGTTAGCCTTCTAAGTATGTAAATATAGCGTGGTTGAACATACCTTTGCTTGAGATTCAAATGAGCATAAGATAAGAAATATTTAAGAGTATCATGGAAGGATTACTTAAGTAAACTATGTTAATGTCAAGATATCATGTAAGTAATTTATTTTATTTTTTTGCAAGAAAGGATTGGACTTTAGCTGTACCCATCTAGCTAAATTTTTACAGTATTTATGGAACAATGGTAAAGGGGTATCCTCCGGAAAAAAAAAATGGAAAATGCATGTACTGATTAACAGTTGGGATTGGATTTAGCTTCACATACCCTAGCTATAAGGCTATAACAGTTATCATCTCTCTCTCTCTCTTTCTCTCGTTTTACCTTTATTGGCATCTTATCTTCTCTTTATATATATGCAAAACACATATTTGCCAAGAACTCTATGAACTAAGATTAACATCTCAAAATATGAGGTAAAAACTGGGAAAAAAAAAACATGAAGCATTTGAAAAATTTTCTCCTCTAATGACATTTGAGATGTAGAATAAGGTCATATTATGACCAAACTAATGCAAACACAATGGATGGTAAAAACTTAGAGACAGACTTTAACATGCTACCTTGACCAATGCAAGCAGATTAAAAACACACTTTTATATGAACATTTGAAGTTCTTACTTATCTTCTAGTGCATGTGAGGCTACCTTTAGAACTTTGAAACTAAAATTAAGAAGATATTTTAAGAAAAGCGATTCATTTTTTTTTGTTGTAAAAAAAAGGGGTTATCATTTGAGAGCAAAAATGAAAAGGAAATCATTTGGGAGCAAAAATTAACCAAAATGATCTTACAATGAGCTACAAGTTATCAAAAATACTGAAACAATACAAAAATAACCCATATACATTCATAAAATAAGCATCATTTTGTCTATTGAGGTTTTGTTCTTTTGGTGTAACTTTTAAAAGTCCCGAACACTAATGTTTTGGAACAAAAGGTAGGAGTCTGGGAAGAAAGAAGAGAGGGGTTTTAACACTTTTACATGATGGTATCTCAAATTTATTGAGTTCAATTTAATTAGAAGTTCCACATCTATGGAATTTAAAAAATCCGAAATTTTTGGTGGAAATTGATAGTTCCATATTTGTAGAACTTTTGCACTTCAAAGAATAAAATATATAGTTCTAGACGTAAAGTGTAATTAGGCGTGAAACGGTGAAACAATGGAAGTTCTAGACTTTAAAAGTTCCACCAAAAGAACGGAGCCTGATCGACTTCTTCTTGTGGGAATTTCATTTTACTATTGAATTTTTTTGGTGAAAATGTTGTCATGTAACTAACACATGACACAGACTCTAAAGTCACAAACACAGCCAGAACTAAGGTAGCTGCTAAGGTGCCATAAGGATAAGTCCAAGCAACTACTCCAAACGGGCCTATGTTAAGGGGGCATTGATGGCCTGCGGAATCCACTTCCCAAACCGACGTGGGACTAAACCTTGGATACACCCTAATGCACGTGGTAACAGAGAACCAAATTGGTTTTTTTTTTTTTTTGGTGGAAATGTTATCATGTAACTCACAGACACTCTAAACTCACACACACAGCTAGACGTAAGGTACTATTGAATCCAACCAACTGAAAATACACCATATTAACTATGAAACATATCCCCAGAAGAAAAAAAAAACATATGGAAAAAAAAGGTAAATATATATTAATTAACTTTCATGAATTATTGTTGAATATTACAGTATATAAATTCTGGTTTGTAGCTAGTAATCGGATTGTAAGAGCTTGGATCTTGTTGGGGGAGTCTAATTAGCATTGGAAGCCGCAGCAAAATTGACCTTAGGAAAGGTGGGTGGTGCACGAGCAACATTACCAGCAAAGTTCTTCTCTTCCAATGTGCAATGACCAGGATCAGTTCCAGGGATATGGGTACAAGGAGAAGGATGGCTGGATGGTACAGGACCTTTCTGGAGGGACTCGAGCACAAGACCTTCTTTCAACAAGGTGGGTGGTGCATGAGCAACATTACCAGCAAAGTTCCTTTCTCCCAATGTGCAATGACCAGGATCAGGTCCAGGGATGTAGGTACAAGGAGAAGGATGGCTAGGTGGTGCAGGACCTTTCTGGAGGGACTCGAGGACAATACCTTCTTTTAACCATTGCTTTCCCTCTAATGGCCTTGTCCCCGCAACTTGTTGGAAACCCGAATTAAGGAAAATGGAGATGGCGAATAGTACTGTCAAGAGATTTCTGCTTTGAAAATTCATCTCTGTGAATTGGATTTCTTTCTTATGGGTAAAAAGGGGAAGATTTTGAGGATGAACTTGGCTTTGAAATGGTGATGAGAAGAGTGGAGGAAACTTATATAATATATATAGAGGGAAGCTTTGGTATTGGTTGTTCAATTGCTACGTACGTGTAGACTGGGCCGATCGAGATGGGTTTATTGAAATCTCATTCTTGACTGTGCCGTGTTTTGAAATTAAGTTTGAAATGGAAGGTTCTTGGTCTTCAAAATAGTCCATCCTATGAAGAGGAAGGCTGATCAGATGGTGTCTGTTGATGAATATGTTTGAATACATATGATGCATCGTGTTGGCAAAAAATCCCACAGATCATAGCCGTCCATTTAAACGTAAATAGCTATATGGGTTAAAGTGGTGGCAATTTGACCCGTCGAAGGGATCTAATGACCAACCTGGCCTAAGTAACCAGAGCATGGAGCAGGAGCGAAAACGAGAGCGCAAGAACATCAAATTTCAATTTCGGACAGGGTCGAGAGCGCCTCCGGTGCGCCGGTATACACACACATATCTATATCAATCTACTACTATATGCTAGGGTGTGTGACGTGTCCAACCTCAAGTGAACAATAATCAGCTGCAAGAGGGGTGTTGCAGCCCGGGGCGACAACAGCCCCCTCACAGCAGCACGTAAGCACCAAAGGGCATGGACTGTCAGCTCGGGTGGGCCCCACCATGTAAGCGAACAATTACGTTTTTATTACCTTTCACATGACTCTTCCACGAATATTTACCTCCTCCTCATACTCTAGCTCCCTAACCGTTACACATCCTTTAAGTTGTTGTTCCACAATATCTAACGTCTATGGTCAAAGAACTTATTAAAAATCCCATCCATGGAGTAGTTACTTTCAATGGCCGATCGAACTCCTCCTCATCGTCTTCGTTGTCATCAGTGCTAGATGCGGCCGTCTCCTCAGGAGCATAAGGCCTGTATTAACAAGTAAATAGAGGTGACATTTTTTAATTCAGGGAAATTTAGAGAAAATTCATTTTTTATCCTTAATTTAATTGCTCTTCTTACCCTTCTTTGTCGTCCCCATAGAGTGCCTTTGATTTGGCAAGGAGAAAGTGATGGCAATTGAGAGTGGTCTGATTATATATGGGGTATTTCAATTAGATTGGCGGACGGCAAGGGATTTGTGCTATAAGTTCTTGTGCTTTTGCTCCATTGAAACGTAGTGCATCATAAATTGGTACGGTATGTCTACTCATCTCTACATTTTTTTCTTTGTAAAGTATCCTGAATATAGGCAGATATAGGTTGAGCAAATCTATTTATTTTAGGACAGGTCATTTTCTTTTTAATTATTATCAGTCCATTTTGTAGTATTTACATATGTAAGTTCATATTGGTTTTTTATTTTATTTGACAGCTTAGTTACTTTGATGATTTAATTCTAATACTTTCATTTATGCTCAGTTTGTTTCATTGTAAAATAAGGGAAAACAAATGAACTCCAATGAAAATATATTTTTTCGTGTGGAGCATTGACATCTTCTGTGAAATTCATTTGGTTTTTCCTATTTTACATTGAAACAACAAACGGAGCATTAATGGGTCCTATCAAGCAGGTAGGAGTTCTAATTCCCTCACATAGGCGTTGCAATAGAAAAATTTATCCATGATCATGACTGGATTTGCTACGCTCTAAAGGTAAGATTAATTTAAAGAAATAGGTCATTTTAGGAATTCTTTTTGAATTTCTCTAAATATCAATTGGTAGCTTAAGTTGGGAGTTTAGTCCACATCGGTTGTTTAATTTCTATATGCATAGAAAATTGGGGGCTCTACTCTCTTCGAATTTTCTACTTCTAAAAAAAAAAAAAATTCTAAACCATAAACTGCTATCTTTGCCAATATCTTAATACTTATCGCTAATATGTGGAGATTGATTAATTATGACAAATAAAAATGAGTCTAATATCTAGAAGTATGTGTCATCAAATAGAACTAAACTCCATGAATTGCAACAACTAAATAGGTTAGATGGTTTAGAATTGTGTGTGAGGTATGCATGCATAGGTCTTTTAGTCCCATGCATTTGCTTTGTAGGTTGTCTATGTTCTTTATAAGGATGATCACCTCATGAAGTTTCATACTTGATTGCCATAATTTGTTTTAGGGATACCACATTGGCCAGCTTTAAGGGTTTGGTTGGGATTTTCATCATTTCAGTCACCTAGCTTTGGTATGGAATATGGATTAATTTGCAATCTTATTACACGCATATTGCATATAGGTTTAAGGGAATATGAGTTTTTTTTCCCCTTTAAAAGGTATTCATTGATAATCAGTTAACTAACACCAGAGTCTGGGACAATTAAAACAGGTTTGTCCCTGATATATGAGAGGACAACGCCTAAGGAGCAGATATTTTTAAAGGCTAATTATCTTATGTACTTAAAAAGTTTTTTCTTCCTTTTCACATGTAAGGAATAAATTAGCAATATCTATGAGGTTTTGTACTCTTGCATCCTTTGTTTCTATTGGCAAATATATTTTGATTTTAAGAAAATAAGAATAATATATGAATTTACAAATTCTTTGTATTTGAGGATTGACGTGACTTGTCCTGCTAGCAATTATTACCAAGGGCATGTTTCATAAATAATTCATTTTCTCCATCTCCTAACAAGAATGATTCCAATAATATAAATTTTGATCATTGTGTATATGTACAAGGTATACAATAATTATTTTAGATATATTTCCTATTTTTCCTTCAACATGCTCATGCATTGCATGAGAAGTTTACTAGTATCTATACTACTACTGTATAGCAATTGGTATCCACGTGGCACACTCTATTGCTCTCTATTATCTTCAAACTATTGCCATGTGACACACCCTTCAACCAATAGCTTCATCTCATGTGTGCATGGAAAAGGCATAACATTAATTAGTTCTCCATATTTATTACTATGAACCTCACTCACTTAATTATGTGTTTTTAATCCCATCTAACCTCTATCCATCCCCACCCCTCCCATTATTTAGATCCAAACATAACACATCAACTCTTAATCCATGTCTCTCCCCTTCCCTTCCCTTCCCTTCCCCGTCAAAATACGGTTCATCTAAAGGAGTATGCCATCTAAAGGAGGATGCCATAAATTAAAGCTCCCCACTTCACCCAAACCCTCTCTCTCCCCCAACCAAATTCTAAATGTCTCTCTCCAATCAACACAGATTTAAATGCTCCCTTTATCACTGGATCTCCCTATCTCCGCTAAATCCCCTCTCAGACGGTCTCCCTATCTCCCCCAAATTAATCCTCCTCCCAACCAAAAAAATTCTCTCTCTCTCTCTCTCTTTCTCCATCAATTCGTGACCCTCTCCCAGATTCCTCCCCCTAACCAAACTGTCCCTCTACCCCCCACCACCCACTTCGTCTCTTTTAAATGAGCTGAAAAACCTTTTGAAATCAAAGACAACTCACTCTCCGATTATCCATTCAGATGTATGCTATCTCTTTTCTGTTTACTCTCCTAATCTTAGTTTTATCTATTAACTAGCAAACACCCCAATCCCAGAAAATTCCCAATAACCGGCCCCTAATCTCACCAAAAACAATTCCCATCTCTCTCAAAAACAGCTCCTATCTAGTTATCTCTAAAATACGGGAACGGATTATTTCTGGCGCACGCACGAGGCCCAACCATGGACGTCCATACATCCTGCGGCATGTGGCGCAAAAAAAAGGGGAGAAGTCATTTCATTTTCTACCCTGTTTTTTTTTTTACTTCTCCCCGACTGAAATCTTTTCCTTTTTTATCACCGCATGGCAGGTGATGAATGGACGAGGTAATCTGTTCCCCTAAAGTACCCCCCCCCCCCCAACCAAACATATAAAACAGTCCCCTTATATCTATAAATCACCCCACCAGTAGCGCCCCATCTCAGTTCGATGTTTAATGAGGACATTCGGTTGGAACCTTTGGGGATTAAGTGACGGTGGAGAGCACAATAGATATTAGAGTTTGTTTGGGGTAATTGAGTTTAGGATGGGGGAAGTTGATGTTCGTGAGAGTGGAGATGCATCCTCTCAAAAAAAAAAAATTCATAAAGATCAAGTCCCAATAGTATTAACAGTCATTCCTGAGTAATGTGGCAGTTGGATTACATCTCACCACTATAAAGAAAACTCTTTGTCCATTTTTGAACTTGGCTGAAGACTTTGTGGATGAGGAAAATTGTCGCCTTTAGAACCACCATCAAGACCATGTTTTCCGGAGAGGTAGGCATGGAATCAGATTTTGGAGATGGTGGAAGGTGTTGGTCCACCTATCACAGGTTCAATAGCTTTTGCAAGAAGAGCACCTATCCGGCTACCCCCAACACTGACGGGAACAACCTATTTTCCAGAAGCGCACCTACCCTCAATTGCTGTCCCTTGAGCTTCTTGGGATGGTGATGTGAATCTTTTGGGAAAAAAAACACAGAGGAGATAATGCTTGAACCCAAATTATGGTAAATTGTAGAAAAATGACCCATGATTTTTGTATAAAGCTTCCGAGACCCCCCATTTGGGCGAGACCATGCTCTAAGAACATGGGATTTTAGGTAGGGCCTACCATGTGAAATAAGCCCCACCTGAAATCCAATGCTATTAAAGCATGATCTCGATGGTCTTGGCCCTAATGAGGTCTTAGTAACAAAGTCCATGATTTTATAAAGATGTAATGCTAGCATTATCATTCTACTAATAAAAGTACAAGGAGTAACCTAAACTTTACGTAGGCATAATTAACCTTTACCATACTTTATTGTTGATAATGTAAACATTATATTAATAAATAAAGAGAGAAGTTTAGAACTAATTTTTATAGTGGTTCTTAGGGATAGTATGGCCATTAAAAATTTCATTAATGGCATTCTAAGTAAATAATGAGTAAATATATTTAGAAGTTTTACTTTAGGTAAACTTCTTGAAGTTTATCTATTTAGTTATTTTATTGAGTACCAATTACAATTTTTTGTCTTTAAGATTCAGTTAAACTTTATTTAGTCTTCCCCAAGCTTGAAACACAGTGGAATGATACCCCATGCCCACCAGGTTACTACGGTGAATCTGCCAAAAGCTCTTGGCAATCACTGCTTTAATTTCACACCCTGGTTCAATTGCATTCAAGGCATCAATTTGATCAGGCAACAGGAGAATAAGAAAACATACTAAGGCACAAGCCTTAATTCGAATATGGACTTTTAAGTGAAACTCAAATCCAGCCAGAGCAGCCCAGACAATCAATAGAAAATGTATACATAAAAATGGAAGAAGTTACTAACCGTATGGCTGGACTTGTACCTATCACCAATAAGTAGAGTAAAATATGCAGCAGGAGCAGGGGCAAGGTATGGGATCGGTATGACAGACCTTGCGTAGACATTGAAAGCTCCGAATCCATCGGGGAAGTACATGAAAGTTCCCATCTGGTCTTTTGTTTGGAACTTGTATGTACCAGCAACATTGGACCCTTGGCAGCCCAATCGCGGGAGTTTCCACTTTCATACTCGGCCCCAGACAAGATAATGGGGCTTTTTCTAAAGCGAGAATTCTTTAGAAACCCACGCTTTGGGCTTTTTCTAATTGGACTCACTATAAAATGGAGACTTTTTTAGGGTTTATTTTCACTAAATCAGGTTCATAAAGCCATCAAAACCCACGCTTTGGGGCCTAAAGCATGGGCTTTGGTGGCTTAATGGACGGGCCGGCCCTGGCTTGTGAGATTGTGTAGGGGCCAAGACCGTCCCGGTCAAACATAAGACTTGTTTAATAACTATTTAGAGAAGTCCAGCAATAATTTTTACAGCAAAAACGAGTATTATATGTAGATATTGGTCCCAGATAGAAGATTCCATATGCTAGAAATTTATCTCCACTTAGTGGCCGTGGATGTCTAATCTATGTCATTTCTTTAAATGATTAAAATGCGGCAAACAGTCAAGAAAGGAAGAAAATAGAATGGATGATCACGATCATCCACTCAGATCATGTGTTGATGCAGGAGATATCCTAAATTAAGTCCTTCCAATTTTAACCCAGCTTGACCCAAGACTTGATTATGTTCTGATCCAATAGAGATTCAAGTGGTTAAATCAAATCTCCAGTGACTCAATCAAGATGACTAAATGCTGGCAGTGTTGCTAAAAACACAAACCATGTAAGAAGGCCTAGGGTAATCAGGTGAGGCAAGCACCTTGGTATTGGTCGTCTAGGCAACGAAAGTGTGTTGCTTTGTTATTGTTTATCTATTCTTAAAGTTGAGCATAAACCTTTATATCTATATTGGATTATCTATACTAACACATGTTATTCTCCCATATCAATGTTGTTTCCTAATTTACAGTTTTTAATTTACTCATTTGTGCATAGTGAATCTTGATCTAGATCTTCTTGTTTGATCATTGAACGTGAATTGGTATTCTTCTCAAAACGTTTAAGATTAAAAATGAGTGTTACTAGCATTATCTTGAAAAAGTAAAATATAGTCTAGAAGACAATAACAGATTTCTTTCCCTGGAAGATAGTTCATTTATAAGAACAGGAGTCCTATCACTAATCTCCAATTTTTACATTAGTGAATTTTACTAATATATTAAAAATCTAAAAGATATAAAATATTAGAAAATTAAATATTTATATATTTTTCGTACCACCTCGTACTTATCCATGAGAAGAACCATTAGTAAGTTCTATTACTAATTTTAATTTCTACTAAAACACTATTTATTCTAATTATAAAATAAATTTAAAGATATTATCTATCAATTTAAAAATTATATAGATATTTATTTTAGTAAAAGTATGTAACTAAAAATTTAACATTAGTAAACTACATAAAAACTCTTCATTTAAAAATTTTATTGCATACGTACTATTGATTATGCACTATCTATTTATTAAAGAAATTACTACTAATTATATAATTATAATTTATATTCTTTTTAGTATCACTTGATTGAAGTCAGATAACTATAATTAATAAATTATATTAATTTTTAACTTAATCTTATTATATTTTTTAATAATAAAAAATAATACATGCAAAGCACGTGCAACTTTACTAGTCCTTTGATAAAAATACATGCAACGAGATATTTAGAAGGTACACAGAAACCCTAGTATACAACATCTACATCTCGATCATCATCACGACAATCATCTAAGATAGGTTAGGATCTTAATGCCTACAAAGACAATACTCATGACATAGGCAATGACGACCGATGAGATCCCAGTAGAAGCAAATGATACCTTGCGAGATCCATTAGAACGATGTCGATACTTCCAAAGACGAACATAAAGCCCGACAAGAGCCTTCGATGATGCAGTCGGGGAGGAAAACAACCGGACGGACGGCACCCATGGCTCGATCTTGAGTGCTGCCAATGTCGGGAGGTTCAACGATAATGTCGTAGATGAAGCCGGAAACGCCCATATAGGTGAGGAGGAGACGGTCATGGCGGACGGGAGGGAGAAGGACATGAGTTTTAGGCACATTTGAGGAACGTGAAGGATGACCTTCCAGAGATGGAGGAGAGGATCCTCGTTTCCATCGATCTCTAGTTTGATTTTCAATCGATTTTGGGTTTACAGACAGAGGCTGGTGACGTGAGTCTATAGGAGATGAAGAGAGGGCAGATTAAGGGGAATATTTGGAAACGGTTTAGTGAGAGAATGAGAAGCATTGCATGATTTGGAATGTTTTGTTTTATGGGAGATAACCTAGGAAACTTAAAACGGAAGAAGAAGATGAAGAGGCCTGCCTTGAAACGTTAACTTCAAATTGTTAAGATTTGGATTGGTTTTTATGAGAGAGAAATAAAGAGATTTGGATTGGTTTTTAGAGAGTCCGTCTATGGGTACTCTCAAATATACTCCCTTATAACCAACCACTAAAGGCAAAGATTTAAGTATTAGGATTTGGGAGTACACCTTGGGAGTATCCCTAGACTATAAGAGGAAGGGACTTACCTCAAACGCGTGTATACGGGAAAAGAATGTTTAAAGAAAGAGAAGATCTTAACACATGGCAAAACATTTTTTTAGTGTACTTCTATTTAGTTTCTTAGTTTTATGAAATTAAATTGTCTAAAAGTTATTTTAATTCATTCTTTATTTATATTTTTTATTCTCTCTCATTTTTAATGTTATTACAACATTCTGCTTTATGAAGGGCTAGTTATGAGCCAAGATTATGTTTTATACCTTGGTGTCAACAAAAAGATATTAAGGTATTATTTTAAATTATTAATGGACATTGTTATTTTTCTTTTCCAGGTTAGTACAATTTTTCGATTGGAGTATAGGTCGTCAGTGCAACTTTTGAAGATTAATCCCAGTAGCTAAATCCCAAGCTAAAGGGCTTCTTGAGAAAATGAAAATAAAGATAGATAAAAAATCCTCCAAGATAGTCTCTGAGTTCACATTTGCAAGTTAACAAACAATAGAGTTTCACATTTGGGGTCAATAAATGGTGACTTAAATTGTTAATACTTTCGAGAGAAAGTATTCTTTGTATATTTTTTTTATTCCTTTATTGAATCAAAGACATTATATTCTTTCAGCTCAAATACATTTGGGGTCAAAATATGATGAATTAAATTGTTAATACTTTCGAGAGAAAGTGTTCTGTTTATGTTCTGTTATTCCTATATTGAATCAAAGACATTATATTCTTTTGTGTTTCTATTGAGTAAATTAAAAAAAATATATTTGGAAATACTTTCTTGGTTCATGTTAGTTGAATTATAGTCTATGATTTCATAGAGGTAGCAACTAGATCAATTTTCTTCTTTATCTTATTTTTACCCACCCGTGCATCGAACGGGGTGTTTGCTAGTATATATATATATATATACACTTTGATGGTTTGTGAAAATTACTTGTAGATACAAATATCTCATTTTCACTTTCTAAATTATAAGAAATAATCGATAAAATCATTTTACTTTATTCAAAGAGGGAGAACATTTCCGACATCTTAAAATTCACGTTTTGTTACTGTTAAAGGGGTGATAACTAAAGGAGCCCTCCTAGACAAAATCATTACATTTATAATAAATATAACTCAGTTGTTTGTGTAAAGTCCATGTTTTTGTATTGGCATATTCCGGTGTCAAAACAAATGAGTCTAGGTGTCTAGGTGTGTATCTTGTGTCATTATCGCAAGCATTTGCGAACAAGTAAAGTTGAAGACCATTGAAGACTCAGGTTGACCATTTCCTTCATAGGATGGTAAGTGACCTAGATACCATACTACTATAGGTGGGATTTGACTTAGAATTATCCTAACATGATGCCTTAGGTGGTAAGTGACCTAGTCTAATCATACGGACCCTAGGTGATGAGATAAACAGTGTAAAACTTGTTTTAAAATCTGAAATTTTTTAAAAAACTAAAGTTGCTTGTTTTAAGCGTATCTCACAAACCATAGCTCAGATTTTGCTCCATAATGTGTCAAAACGACCGCGTCGAAAAGGGCTACAACTTTTGTGAAGGGTGCGAGACCCAAAAACGAAGTTTGAAATTCGGGTAGGCACCTTAGGGTCGACCCTAGGTATGGAAAAATTTGTATGGTGAAATCAGACAGAGAGTTGGAAAAGTGAGGGTCGACCCTGAGGACCATCCGGTCGACCGAAAGGCACAATCAGGTCGACCGAATGTGCCCCATGGGTCGACCCTGATATGGATTTCTTGCCAAAATCGGTTTTTCATGCTTTTTTGAGTTTTTAGCAACTTTAACACTTTCTAAAACTTGGTTTTTGATTCCCTATTTATATAGAACCATTCCACTTCGTGGAGTACAACTTTGAGAAAGTATTGAGAGGGTTTTTAACTCCTTCTAGAGTTCATAAATACTCTGGAAAACTTAGTGTTCTCCTCCCCTTTGTTAAAACATTAAACCTAGAGTTTGCAAGCCTAAAGTTCCATTCTTGCTTGTTTGGACTTGCCCTTTGATGGAGTTCATCTAGGTATTGATTTATATCAAACCATCAACCCATTCTGGATAAAACACCTTGACCGGATTGTTTCAGAGCCTTTGTGAAGGAGATCGATCCGAGAAGGATCGTGGTAGAGTGATTTGGTCGGTGGAATCCGAAGCCGTCATTGACGGAGATCGATCGGAAGGTCGTGGACTATTTTCGAGACACAAAGAGAAGTACAAGTGGCTGCGGTTGATCACGGGACTTGTGAGTACGTGGTGACTTTTCGAGGCGTGGAGGAGTAAGAACTGAAGGATCGTGGTGTCTAGTCCGAAGGAATCAAGTTCGAGTCTTGTAAGTTCTTGTTTACTTTGTCTTAGTGGATTCTCATAGCTGGACTAGGTCCCGTGGTTTTTCCCGGAAGGGTTTTTACGTAAAAATCCTTGTGTTATGGTTTGCTTGGTTTTCCTTATTCCGCACTTAAATTTTATCATCCCTTAATTAAATAATTTAATTTAAAATCATTAAAAAGGGTTGATAGACTTATAGGAAGCCCTAACCATCCCCTCGAACTTGTAGATTCTCAATTCAAACATAGATTTGAGGTTCGCCGAATTAAGATTTTTCAGTTTGTTCTTCTCTTGTACTGCAGTTGATAAAATCATTCCTCATTCGAATTTGTAGTCACAGTAAACAAGATGACTATTGATATATTAAATATATATATATCCATTACAAGAAATCTTCTGATTAGGCACGTTCCACTTTTGTCGCTAATTCTTACTTTACAAGATCATCAATAATTAACAAACCTTACAAGAATCTTGTACCCTACAAAGGAAAATGACAAAATACACCCTACTTAACAGGAAAAATGAAACTTTGATTACACAGAAATAACGCTCTTTATAAACTGCTCTTTATAAACCATAAAATATATTCTATAAAAGTAAAAATCGCGCTCCCGAGGTGATTTCACTCTCAAACCATGAGAGGGTTTGAAAGTGGGATTGAGTAGCAGGTTGGGAGGTTTGGATTACTAAGCACCAACCCCTCTCTCTTTTCGTGGTTAGGGTTCAGGTTTTGGATCCCCTCTGTAGAATTGGGCTCCCTGAGTGATTGAGGGCTAGGATTTGAGGTCCTTGAGGGATTCATTATTGGTAGGGGTGGTAATGGGCCTAGTATGGGCTTATATTTAAGTGGTTTTTTTTTAATAAGCCTAGCCCAAAGCCTGACACGTTTACATAGGCTTTAAAGCCCGAACTCGACCTGATTGCGACCCCTAATTATTAGGTTTTGCTCGAGTTTATCCTTTTACTTCATTTTATAAGAACACTAATCCTCTCCTCGGTCGAGAAGTGGACTATTGCTCCTCCCTCACAAAGCTCCTTTAACTTTCCTTGAACTATTTTTAACTCTTGTGTTCATTTTTTTTTTAATGAAAACCAAGTTTAGATGATTTAACCCTAAGGGTTAGTGAATCTAAACCGTAGTTAAAGGGAGTTAAAAAGGGGATACATGGCAAGAAAATGGGCAAGACAAAAGTAGAATTGTCAAAGGGCAGGGCCTAGGTCTTACCAGCCCCCGGACCTTACATATAAAAGTGAGGCCCTAGCCTGTAGAGGGTCTAAACTAGCTAGGCCCAAGCTTTACTCTCAAGGGCTAGAGACTAAAGTGGAGCAAAGAAAAATTTCTACGTCATATGATGTAATGATTTTTTTCCTACATTGATAGTCAACCTGTTGTATAATCCTCATCTTTTATTCGGGTTTGGAACCAACAATATAAAGTAAAGAGCAATTTGGTCAATTACAAAAAAAAAAATATTAGTGGTAATAAGATGAAGTACAAAAAAATCTTGAGTAATATATAAATAATTAATTTCTACTAAACGAAACTCAATATACTTTTTTTGCGCGCACGCGCGGGGGGGGGGATGGATCCCTACCAGTTTATTAAATAAAAAAACTTAATAAACCTTATCTTTACTTTTGTACTGTTGAACCCTATATATATATAATATATAAAGAAATAAGTGATACCTAACCCCCTCTCTTTGCTCTCCAATCTTCAATCTCATAAATCCTACAAGTTCTATTTTAAGGATGCAACGTGACATCCTTCTTTAATGTCAACCGTTAAATATTTCTCTCACACACGACTCCCTCTAAATTCAAAAACCATTTGAGGAATTTTAGGGGATTGTGGTTCTCTATTTTCTCACACCGATAAGGGTGTGTAGAGACGTGTCTCTCCCCTATTTTTCTCTCTATCCCTCACTATTAAGCCTCCTCATTTTCTGTTTGATCCCAAAAAAACACTCCAATTATCTCTTCTAAAATTTTCTCTCATGTTCCTCCTTTCTCTCTCTCAAAGGACACGACTCCTCCCAATATTTCCCAATAGTATTCTTATGTTTATCTCAATTGTTTTTTTTTTTAGTTATTCTCCTTTCATTTTTCTTTGTACTCCCATGCATCGCACGGAGACTTTTGCTAGTATATATCATTCTACTAATAAAAGTATAAGGAGTATGCTAAACTTTACTTGGATGTAAATACCCTTTAACTTAATTTATTTAATACATAACTTATAATATAACCAAACTTTAATTAAGTCACTTTTTAATATTATGTGGGACCCATTATTAAAAGAAAGTTAGTTTAGGACTCTACCATATTAGGGAAGAATCCTAAATGTGAGTTGGTTTAGGACTCTACCTATATTTTAGGGAAAAATTCTATTTCTATAGAAAGAAAGTCTCTAGAAAGGAGAGTTAGTTTAGGACTCTACCATATTTTAGGGAAGACAACCATGAATAGTATCTTTCTATAATCTTCACACCCCGATTGATCGACCCTTATGAGAAAATATATTAACGTGATGTCTAATGAAAATATTAAAAATTATATTTTTGCTAAAAATTATATTTTAATAATGAAAAAATTATATGTGCAAGGCACTTGCACTTTCACTAGTATATATGAAATGTGTGAGGGCCAAGGAGAGTAGGGGTAGGGTAGGGCAAGGCTTATGTATAAGGCCCAACACTGAAGTTAGAGGGCCTTTAAACATCAGGCTCGCCTTGCCCTCAAGCCCTAAGGGGGATATATTGTGGGCTTTGGAGGGTTGGATTGGGGCGGGTTTGGATTGATAGTCGTAGCTAGGGACGAGACGCCTTTCTTTGCTCAGCTCGACGCATGAGAAGTGATTATTTTTGAGTAGTGATAGGCGTACCCATGAATTCCATTTTTAAACCTAAGGCACCACCTTATTGGTGGATGCCCCCCCTCTTAAATGCTTACCAATTGTGGTGAGCATTTAAGAGGGGGCATCCATCAATGAGGTGGTGCTTAATTAGGTTTGGAAATCGAATTCATGAGTACAACCCGACCCATTACTGCACCATGTGCATTGCTCTTAGTCGCAGAAAGATAACACGTACGTTAACCAAAGAGAAAACTGAAAAGTACGAGGCATGTAGACCCCAAGAAGATACCATGTTAATTGCTTAAAAAAAACGTATGAGAATGAGAAGTACCAGATATGTAGAACCCAAGGAAAATCTATCAACATTGGGGTACCTATAGTGGCGGTGGCCGGTGAGGTTGAAGGGGAGACACCAAAAGAGAGAGTGAGTGAAAAAAAGTTGGTAATGCTAGCCACACTCTCCTCCTATTACACTCTTCTCTTTTAAGGCAATACGACAAGGATTTTGTATATGACAGTTGTAGGCCCTACTATAAAGGGAAATGATTTTTAGTCCGCATAAGGGCCGAGACCATGGAGACCGTGCACGAGTGCACGGGATTTCAGGTGGGGCCCAATATGTGAATGTGGGCCCCACCTGAAATCCCATGCATGCATGCATAATCTCGGTGGGCCTCGCCCTTTTGCGGTATCCAGAGTAAAGTCCCTACTATAAAATCCTTGTTGTCTTGTATTGGATCTCACCTGAATCACCCCATCTATCCTCCTGAGGAGAAGTTTGGTTTCAAACTCCGGTTCGAATAGGAGGAGTACGCCATGCTAATGTGCCTTGGATGATCCACATCTCCGGGTTAGGCGCTGATGAGCACATTGAACTATCCATGTGGCTGAGAGCCCTCACAGCCCAGGCATAGCGACGCAATTATCAGGGGCACCCGGAAAATTCAGCCGGGTTATAAATGGATTGTGAAAATTCAACCCACAAGTTAGGAATCTCAACCCAAACCCGGAGATAACTGGGCAGGTCTAGTTCAGCTCAGCTCAGAGATTGCCCTCCCTAATTCAATAGCTGTAAGTGGAGTGAATTTGAAGCAAATAATGGTATATCCAAATTGGTATCCGACTATAAACAGATAGCAAAGTTACTATTCGAATTTGCTCCACTAGATATCTAATCGGATGATTATCCGATTAACCCCTTGTACAGGACAGTCCAATCACATTGTTCTTTTTACAAAGTGCCTTACTCCTACTTGAGGAGAAATTCCCTTACGGTGGTAAACGTGCTAATCAGCCCAGACCATGCATTTGTTAGGTCATCCACCTACATAATCCATGTCCAAAATTGCAACAGATCCATGAACTTCTTCCTGAGATATGGTTTTCTCAGTTCAAAAGGCTAGATTGAATACAATAAGAGGCCAAAAATCTGGATTTAGTGAGCAACTGATTTTTCAAGTCCTAGGTTTCGGAAGTGGCAGTGGCTTGGAATTTAGCACCTACTCAGGTGAACCCCAACCCATCTGAATCCGTCTAAACCAACCTGAGCGCATCCAAAGGGAAGCAATATGCCAATTTTTACACCCCCAAGAGGAGCATTAAATTATCAGAAGGAAAAAGGCATCAACAATATCTGCTTAGGTTGCTCATATATATATATATATATATATTCTTCTAAGAGGATGAATCCTAAGGATGAGGGAATTATAACCACAGTTAATACATGGGTGTTAAAAAGGAGGTGTGGACCAATGAGGACCGTGCATTCCGCTAAATAGCAGAATGCGTGGTCCTTTAAACATTTTCCATAAAGCAATGGTGAGCTCTCTTGGTTTGCAAAGACTTGACCATGGACAACCTAGAGGTTCAAGTGGTACACCATATAGCAATATCCAGGTACAATCTGTCAATAAACGAATCGTATAAGCATTTGAATTCACTCCACTAGATAGGTCAATTTTCTCTATAAACCAATATGGATAATACATGCATGTTGACAACCTAGTCCATAGCTGCATTCCGAATAAGAAATTGTAAACCAAAATCCAAAGTTTCTTTATTGATATATCAGCTTTGAGCTTTCATCATCTAATTACAAATATATGTTATTTCAATAATATGAGATGAAGCTACTTTATATACTTTCAACCTAAATATCTATCTTTTATGTCATTTTAACCAACTTTGGAGACTTTGGCGATGGCGCCGGACATGTCTTCGGTCTTCCAAGGCCAAGCCAAACTCGGTCGCAAAGAAAACCGGGGATTACGATAGAGCCTACTTTTACAAAATATGCTAGAACATTAGGGTTCTCCCTGTCGATAGTCACTTTCGCAAAATCCGCCTTTGCTCCCATAAGCTAAAGTCATTCTTGCTTTTGCTGCAAAACCTCCAAAAACATGTATAATTATAAGAAAGAAGAAATGAAAAGAAAAAAAAAAACTTATTTTCCCTAGCAAACGTGAAGTCATGGCTCACCAGGGCAGGGTGGAGGTGTAGACCCCATTCTATGTTGTAAGAACTAGTAGGTGGGTCAGCTTGGGATGGTTTTGGATGTGATGCTCTAGAGCTATATATATATAGAGAGAGATGTAATTAGGGTTTGCGACATAAATGATTGTGCTAGCATCACTTTCTTTTGAGACTCACTCTCCTTTTGATAGGACAGAGTGTTAATGGAAAACACGTGTCTTTCTCTTAATGGAAGACAGTCAGGGGCGGAGCTAGGATTCTCTTGTAGGGGGCTAACAATGGGGTGCCCGAAATTTTTTTTTGGGGCGAAGATCATGGGACAACGCCTCTTTTTGTGTCCATTTTGTAAAGAAAATCTTTTTTTCTCAAGGGAGAGCTAGAGCTCCCCGTCCTCTGGCTCCGCCCCTTTCCCAGGCTACACCCTTATTATTGCTATAGTAAAAAAAAAAATTCAAAATTTCAGGTGGGGCAGAACCCCCCCAAGCCCCATGTGGCTCTGCTAGTGAAGATAATAGCACATGTCTTGCTTATAAAGACAATGAGTTTGAAAGAAAGTGTAGCAAGACCTTTCATGATGAGCATATCCTCCGGAAATCTTATGTCCAAAATCAAAAAGTTTGGTTATTCAACTCTAAACTGCGTCTCTTCCCTGGCAAACTTCGCTCTAGATGGGATCACCCATACATTGTCACTTCAGTAAGCCCCTATGGAGTCATTGAGTTGCAAGACCCCAATGGTAAATGTCAATTGAAAGTGAACGGTCAACGGTTGAAGCCCCACGTTGAGGGCATTATGACCGGTGAGCTGATTGAATCCATTGCTTTGATGGACCTTGTCTATCAAGACATCTAATTGCATGATCATGTCTGGCTGAAGATGATAAACTTAGTGATCGTTGGGAGGCAACCCATCATCTCATGTGAAATTCTTCCTATCTCTTATTGAATCCAAGTTTGGGGTGGTTTGCACAACACCCCTCCATTTAGTCCCCTTGACGATCGATCGTCTTTTACCGACGATCGATCGTCCAATTTCTAGATCATGGGGGACCATTTGGATTGTAGGACGATTGATCGTCACACTCATACGATCGATCGTCCATTACGCAGATTCTTGGGGAGCTTTCCGGTTCCTTGACGATCGATCTCTATACCCAGATGATCGATCATCCATGCTCAGATTTTTAGGATGGCATTCTGTTTTCAGGATGATGAATCATCCATCTATAAACAATCGATCATCCCTGACTCTGCCACGTGCTCACCATGCGTCACCCTGTCCGTGTGTTTTAAATTCAAAATCCCCTTGGACGATTGATCGTCCACTAAAGATGATCGATTTTCGGTGTGAAGATCTTTATAAAAACCCCCCAGTTCCGAATCCGAAACTCACTCTCTTTCCCTCCCTTTCCCTACTCTCGTCCTTGCACCCCCTCTGCCCAACATTCCTCTTACTTCCCTGCTCGTGTGTTCTCGATTGTTAGTGGTCCTGGACCACAAGAGATTCCGTGGGATTATGCTTCTTCGAGGACTCTCACGGTAACCCTCGCTCTTCCTCTCATTTCAATTCTTTTCCATTTTGTTTGTGATTGTGGAGGATAGGATTGCCGAAGGGTGAAGGTCGGGTTGGCCATTTTGAGTTAGATTGGTTTGCGGGGTTGGATTTGTTGGGCCACAGTGGTATTGAAGGTTGTGGGTGTGTGGAACAAAAGTCGTGCCCACCATGTGTTTGCCAAAAGTCCTCAATGACAATTCTATGTTTAAATGGCTCCCAAAAAGCAAAAGCTCAATCCTAGGCCTCCAACACCAAGAAGGCAGCCAAGGAACTAGCCTCACCCCCAATTGAGAAACCCAAGGGGGACTTTTCGAATTGAGCAATTTTCCCCTAGACTCGTTTTGATGTGCCACTCTTCCAGGCCCTTCCTGAGATTGCCCCCACCATTGCTGAATTTGAGGGGCGAGGTCTCATGGGTCTTTTGAAAGTCCCCACCCTAGCTTTCCCGAGGTTAACCCGGTTGTTTTACTAGAACATGCAGAAAGGGTCGCATGAGGGAGTCCCACACCTATGGGTCTCAATCGATGGAACTTCCTATGATGTAACCACCGAGACCATTGCCCTCACCCTCGGCTGTCCTATTACCCCACATCCAAGCCTCAGTTTTACTCCACCCCCGACCCAGAAACTTACCATTCATCAGATTATTGTCGACATGTGCTAGGGGCAATATCATGATGCGAAGAACAATTGCACCCGATGGGCTTACCTCCCACCCACTATTTGGTTGGCCGACTCCATTTTCAGGGTCAACCTCTGCCCTTTAGGCCAAATCACTGAGCGCCGACTGCCTATCCTAGTCGCCCTTTTTGAAATATGGGGTGGGTATTGGATGGACGCTGCCGAGTACATCTGGCAGTCCATGGCCAAGATTTATGATGAGGTTGTGGTGAAGGTCAGCAAGGACACCACATGGCCCCTCCTCTTTGTTAACCTGATCACCCAGATTCTAGAGCACGTCATTGCTGGTAGTGAGATTGGGGTGAAGGCTGTCAATTTTGGTAAAATTAAGTGGGATAATTGCTCAAATTCCCCCTCTGTTTTATTCTTCCCTTACATTGAGGACAATATAATGATTAAGTTTGGGGTTGGGATAATTTCATTATATATAACTGTGCAACGATGTAAAAAAAGGGTAGAACATGCAAAGAAACCTAACTCTGAAAATAATTACTTGGTTTGATTCAAGAACACATTATCCCAAATAAATAAAATTCCTACCCTTGACTAAATTATACAAGCTGAAAATCTGTGAAGTCATAGTCACTTTGAGATATTACATGAGCACTCTAACACATTGTATTGTGGGGTTTGAAACTAAATTGATCAGCTGATGTTTTTAAAAAAGTTAGGTGACTTAGAAACTGACACCACCCTTGGCTAAATTGAAATTTTTTTATGACATAATAGGTTAACTGATCGGGTTTTGCTCTTAGTAACCGGGCCTCGTACCTCACTAAGCAGAGAGTGTTCAGGTCAAACCGTTTAAAGATAAAGAACCACAAGAAGAGAATCTTCACTAATTATTTATTCCTTGAACCGAACTCCTACTTAGTAACCGGGCCTCTTACCTCGCTAAGTAGAGAGTGTTCACGTCAAATAGTGGAGATTCTGGTACAAACAAATAAAGTGACTAGTCTAAGTTTGGAGCCTATTTGACTTGAGTTACTAAGCCCTAGGGGTGTCTTGACACCTGGTGCACTGAGACCGTCTGGTCTGGGAGTCACTGGCCTAACACTCGCTATACGGGTTGTCTAGAAAGCTTAATAAACTTAGACCCTGCACAGTCCATTCATTTAAGAAAAAGAAAGAGAGGTGTTGAGAAAAAGCCTTGGGTCGGTTGTTTAAAATTAATGGGAAACCTGACAACAAAAGAGGGTGAGAGAACATCGGTTAAGAGAAGAAGTCGAGATCACATAGCCAATTGATAGTCACAATACACATCAAAGGAAGCCAATGACCAATCTTTAATAAGCATAATTGTTAGAATTTGGGAAGATTGTGTGCTTTTGAGAATGTAGAGTGTCGGGAATGTAAACCAGCTTTTTTTGGGGGATCTTCCTCTCTTTTTTGGTACATCCTCCTTTGTTTCTTCGTGTGGGTTTCTTTTGAGAAACTCTCATTTTATAGATTTGAGAGTCTTTTTTGGCCTCTCTCTTTGACTCCCTTATTTTTAGGGAAGTTAATTTGGGTTCTCCTCTTAGAGGAAGCCAGTTCACGGGTTTACCTTATATGGGAGACTCCTAAAGCTGAAGAGATTTCTCTTCTTTTGAAGACTCTTGTACCAGGTTTTCTTTTTTGGTAGGATCCTAGTAGCTTTCGAAAAAGGAGAAGAAGATCATATATTCTCCTCAAAAGGTAGATGTTAAGTCACATCATTTCTTAGGATATAGGACAAAGTCCTAATCATTTCATGATTATGCAGTGCCATGTGGCATCCCATGAGATTTTAAAAGAGGGGATCCTTATCTTAGGATCCCCAAAGTCAGGAGAATCTCTTTTTGAGATTTCTCCAAGACGTGACAGCCAACTATTGACTGTCATTTTAATCCATAAGATTTAATCTCATGGACATGTGTCAGTCTCTCAAAGATTGACACTTAAATGGTGATCTGTGAAATTTGTCCTTATGGATCATCCACGTGTCAATTTCACGGTGGTTGACACCTGAAGGATTGGATCTGTGAGGTTTATCTTCACGGATCTAACATGTATTAGCTTCTCAAAAGCTGTTATTCAAAGGGTGAATCAGTGAGGTTTATCCTCACGGACTAGACACATGTCAGCCTCTCGGAGGCTAACACTTATGGTCAATTCTATAATATTTTTCCTCACAGATTTAACACGCATTAGCCTCTCGGAGGCTAGCACTCAGTAATCATCCATGGGTTTTGGCCCTCACGGATTAGATACGTGTCAGCCTCTTGGAGGCTGGCACTCAAGAGTCATCTGTGAGGTTTTGGCCCTCATGGATTGGATACGTGTCAGCCTTTCGTAGGTTGACATTTAGGGTCATATCCGTGAGGTGTGTGTTCTCATGGATCACCCATCTCCTTGCCATGTTTAATGGCATGATGGTTAGCTATCAGCATTTAACGCTGACAGCCAAAAGGACCACGCATGCCATTGGCACACGCGGCTCTAAACCATCTTTTCGAGAGACAGTGATCAGGTGTGTGTAATTGCACACATACCTAGGCAATGGACAGTGAGATTTCACTGCTCACAGAATCAGGCCACCAACGAGATAGCCCATGCAGCATAGGCCACCTCAGGGCCCTAGACCCCAGTAATCCCGCTAGCCAACAAAGGGCCAGGTGTTTGCTAGCTTAGAGTAGGATGCATAGACGTCTGACGACATTGTGCAAGGTACGTTTGTTTGTGAATTAAGTGTTTATGATATTATTCAAGTTATGTGATGATGATGTTCACCACCATGTATAAATATGCTTTGTATATGATATAGGCTTGTACAAATAAATTTGACGCACTTAGCTATCCTTCTACTCCGTATCAATGTATCTGAAACAAAACAAACTCCACAATGCAAATACAATTTCGAATCTACATGCTGAATAAAAATTTGTAAACCAAATCAAATCCATTTTATTGATATATCAGCTTTGATATCTCATATATAGTTACAAACATATGTTGTTTCGATAATACGAGATTAAGCTGCTTTATTTACTACCAATGTAACTATATATCTATCTTTTATATCTTCTTAACCAATTCTGGGGACACTAGCAACGGTGGACCAGTCCATATTGGTCCAAAGCCAAACTCGGTCGCAACGATAATCATGGGATACAATCATGTCTTCTCTTACGATAATTACTTTCACATAAGGCTTGTCTCTCTTAATAGTCATTTTTGCGACGTCCACCTTGGCTCCCAACAGACCAGGCCATTCATTCTTTGCTGCAAAACCTAACAATATAAATAAATAGAAACTTTTATAACTATAAGGAAGAAGAAACCAAAAGGAAAAAGAAGAACATATTTTCCCCAACAAACATGAAATTATGGCTCACTTGGGTAGAGTGCTATTCTATGTTGAAAGGACTAGTAGGTGGGATGGTTTTGGATATAATGCTCTAGGGCTATATATACAGATGCAATTACGGTATGCAACAAAAATAAGAAGACACTTTGGTATGGTTTTGGGCTTTGGGGTGAAGAGCATTAAGTTTGGCTCGCTGGTGTTGTCTTGGTTGCAAGTCTTATTAAGGAAACCATATCCACTCGGAACCATCACGTAGTCTCCATGGTTTTCTCTTTAATACCTTCCATTTGAAGATTGCTAAGCATGATCTCAATTTCTAAGAAATACTTATTGCTCATGTGTTCATTGTGCCAATTTTCGGATAAATGAGACAAATGAGATTGACATGAGAAAAAAATTTATCACTCTTATGAGAAATTCATGTGTCGCCTCAACCCTGAGACATTAATTTCTTGTCAAATTTTATATAACCGTGGAAATCATAAAATTCACTCTCTCTGTCTCTCTTGAAAATAAAAAAATTATTTATGTTTTATCCATGAAATGAAAAAAAATAAAAAAAATTGTTCATTTCCCATGCCCGGTCGAACACAAGAACTAAAAATTGAGAAAACTTACTTTTAAATTCTCATGATAGACTGAACATAGAACACACAAGTCACAAGAAATTGAATTTGTTTGGAAATTCAATTTCTTGAGAGATACATGTTCGTGAAACAAACACACCCCCTCTTAACATTGGAAGAGTTTCAACTTCTCACTTCGCCATTAGGCCACTACATAGAATTCTTCATCTAACTCCCTACTACCTCATTCTATTTACTGGAAACCACAAATATTTCCTTTTTAGGTAAAGAATCATATAAGAAAATCAGATTTTCATTGGGAAAATGAAGCGACGAGACCAGCGGGAAGCCTAGCGTTTGAGTTGATGCGTCGATGATCACCGGATGGACCGCCTGAAGAGGACATTGATAGATTCTAGAGAATTTGCTTTGTTTCAAATCTGAGAATGCCATTAGCGATGTTCCCAGGCATTAGATTAGGACAATATTCGACATAGATCTCTTTCATTCATTAACAAAAAATAGGGTATACATAAATGTTGATCCAAATATTTTACGGCATACCAATATTTTTCACCTTCACCACGAACCTCGAAAACAAAAGTCCGAGTGTAGAATAAGGATGATAAGGTTTAGATCGATTTTCTTGTTATATATATAAACATGATATACAATTACGTGACAAATTAGATGAAATCTCAAAATAAATTCCATGATTCAACGTGGATTGTCGGGTTATCTTTTTCTTTGAAGTGATAGGTAAGCGGCTTGGGGATACGCTGTTTCCCACCTAAGCTGTTGCTAGTGCTTCTTCCTCTTCTACTGTCACTTGTATTATTGTACGGGGTTGGCAATAAGGATCATATTCCATTTTAGTCTATCAAGAGCATTTCCTATGTTATAAAATCTTTGCCCTCTATCTCCATGCATGTCTTTAATAATTAAATTGCAAACTATATCTACAGATTTAATAGCATTTAAAACAAAATCTTTCCATTTAGCACGAAGTAATTGCAGTCGATCAATCTAAGAGCTCTCTTTGTTAGCAAAGACTGATGTGCAGTCTACCACATCTCGAATCAGATATATCAATATCTGAAACTGTTTTAATTATAAAGGAATCATAAATGCCCTATTCGAAATCGTTCAGTCAATACCTACAAGGGACATTATCTCACTAAGGAATCTAGTATGGATAATACATGTTGACAGTTGCCCTAGCCTCATGTATCGTAACACCTTCTACTCCATATCAAGGTATCTGAAACAAAACAAACTCTACAATTCAAATACAATTTCGAATCTTCATGCTGAATAAGAATTTGTAAACCAAAATCAAATCCATTTTATTGATATGTCAGCTTTGAGCTCTCATACTTGGAATATATATGTAATAACTTGCAAATTTGAGTTAAAAGAACTCAAAGTATGCTTGTTTTACAGCCTCAAACCTAAAAACTAGATTGAATAGAACTCATAGTAGGTTGTCTTTGTAGACCTAAAAAAATTTAATACAAAATAGTGTGACGCCCGAGTTTAGGTTTAAAAAATGATAAAAATACCCTTTTGTGACTCGACCTAGTCTGGCGAGTCGAAAAACTCGACTCAACTCGATTGAGTCACCCAAGTAACTTGACAAATAGTGTCTCCTTCGAGTTTTGAGATGACTCGACTCGAAATTCAGTCAAGTCGAGTAACTCGGCCGAGTTACTCAGGTGACTCGCCGAGTTTTTGAACTATGCATTCCACCTTTCATTTTATATGTTTCCTATTTTGATTAGAGATGTGATTGTAATTACAAGTGAGTACATATTCCATTGTTGCCTTAATATAGAAAAAATATTTAAGAGTCCTTGTCATGCAAAGCAAGCAAACAAAATGGCAATGGATTTACTTGGCTGAAGCCTGAGTAACTTACTCGGGCCAAACCTCTTCGCGACGGGTCCCTTTTAATTGTGGTTAAGATTTACTCACCCTAGGTGTAGAAAATCTAACCTAGATTTCTAGGGAAAAAAATTAAATAATTGGTTAAAAATTTAAAACATACCTTCTAATAATCAATGTTAAATTCTTTAATCTTAAGGGTTAGTGAATCTTAACCACAGTTAAAGGAGACACAAGTCGGGTAAAAAGGCTAGGCCTGAGTAACGCACTCAGACTTCATCCAGAGTAAATCTGTTGTCAAACAAAATGGATGTGAAATGCATTGATCAGTGGTGCCACACGTATAGCTTTTCTTTAGGGTTTTTCCCTTATTGCCCCTCAAGTTTGGTTATTTTCTCAAACTACCCATTTTAAAAAACTCTTCCCTAAAGAGGCTTATGAACATTTTTCATAATTTTATCATTTATGACAAGTCTTAAGTACCCTCGACTACCACCTACATTTGCAAAAGAATTTCTTCTAGTTTTGAAAGATGAAAAAGTGGAAAAGAGGGATTTATGTACGTGCACATGAGATGGGAGAACTTTCCCAATCTCCTCATCTCACGAAGTCCTCACTATTTTCTTCTTCAATTGATGTTTTTAGTATAAGTTTTCTTGAAAAAAGATGAAAAATTTGCAAAAAATTATGAGTTCAACAAAGTTTTTGCACGCATGATCGATACCGTTTGATGCACGTGGTCGACACACTTGCTTCATACCCATATCGTTATTTATCGATACCCATACCAAGACGATGTCGTCCAATGGTAGAACTTGTTTTAGCTATAACTTTTGATCCGGAAGTCCAATTGACTGTTATAATATATGCATTTGAAATAGCTAGACAAAATGAATTAGGGGTGAACTACTATATGTAGTTCTTTAATGCTTAGATTTTTCATTTTGAGGCCGTTTTGAGTGTTTTTGGGACACTTTTCAGTTTCAGTTCGATACATATGGATATACCAAGTATCGTTACCTATCGATAAACATGGTGTATCGATATAGATTGAGATAGGTTGTCCTCAACCTTGGAACATAACTAGTATTGATGTGAAGTATCAACCTGACATGTTATGTATTGACTACACACTGTAAACCATAAAAAAATGAAAAGAAAAAACATGTAAAACCATCTAACATGGGATTTGAGGCTAAAAATCTTAAATTCGTTTATTATAAACTTTTTCTTTAAGTTAATTATACATGTGATGACCTTAACCCGAAAATGGGTGTTTTTAACCGATTAATGGCGTTCTCTCACGATCGTGGTTATTAGTTTGGTGGAAAAATCTCTCTTGTGGAAATCTCAGTCAATATGGTTGGTAATGAAGGAGGCTCCATTGTTTAAAAGGAATGGAAGGAGCTCCATGGTTGATAAGGAATGGAGGGAACACAAATGTCTTTTCTTCAAATGCTTTGGATCTAATGACACAAAATTGAAAATATACGCATGTGCGAACACCTTCATATGTGAATAGGGCATTTTGAGATGGGTTTTTTAAACTTGGGTATTTCGGAAACAACCCCAAAGTTGAGAGGTAATCCTGGAGAAACCCGTTTGCTTTACTACTTTAAGGTAGATGGGTAGTCGGTACTAATGAAAATGGGTCGGGTCCCATCATGGCAATAAATATTTGGGGTTAATGAGTTAGGTTTGTAATTGTGAGTAAGACACACGATCATTTTCCATTTATTATAGAGCTAGTATTGGCCAATACAAAGGGGACTATGAAGTGTTAAGTCCCTTAAATTGACTCACATGATTATTTTCCAAATACAAAGTCAAATATGGTGTATTTAGTCCCACAAGTTTAATTTCTATTTGTTATATGAAATGATACTGGACTTTCCCATTGTGTCAAATTTATTGTTTTAGCTTTCTTTCTTCCTTAAGACTATGTTCGTATCTGGGAAATTCGCATGAGAAATATCAATTTCAAAGAAATACTTATTGTTCATGTGTTCATTAGGCCAATTTTCTGACAAGTGAGATTGACATGAGAAAATATTTATTACCCATATGGGAAATTCATGTCTCGCCTCAACCATGAGACCTGAATTTCTTGTCCAAATTTATAAAACTGTGGAAATCATAAAATTCACTCTCTTTGTCTCTCTTGACAATATTTTTTAAAAAAAAATTATTTATGTTTTATCCATAAAATGAAAATTAAAAAAATAATGTTCATTTCCCATGCCCAGTCGAACACCAGAACTAAAATTGAGGGAATTTACTTTTAAATTCTCATGGTAGACCGAACATAGAACAAACAAGTCGCAAGAAATAGATTTTGTTTGGAAATATTTCCTGAGAGATATATGTTCGTGAAACAAACACACCTCCTCTTAAAAATTGAAGAGTTTGAACTTCCCACTTGGCCATCAGGTCACTTCATAGAATTCTTCATCTAACTCTTTACTACCTCATTCTATTTACTGAAGATCTCAAAGATTTCTTTTTTAGGTAAAGAATCACATAAGAGAATCAGCTTTTCATTGGGGAAATGAAGCGACAAGACCAACGGAAAGCCTAGCATTTGAGTCAATGAGTCGATGATCACCAGATGGACTGCCTAAAGAGGACATTGATAGATTCTAGAGGATTTGCTTTGTTTCAAATTTGAGAATGCTATTAGTAATGTTTGCAGGCATTGGATTAAGAAAATATTCGACATAGATCTCTTTCATTCATTAACACCAGAACTTTGGTATACATAGAATGTTGATCCAAATATTTTAAGGCATACCAATATTTTTCACCTTCACCATGACCCTCGAAGACAAAAGTCCGGGTGTAGAATAAGGATGGTAAGTAATATTCTTTGTTTCGATCTATATTTATATCGATATTCTTGTTATGTTTATAAACATGATATACAACTTATTACATGACAAGTTAGATGAAATCTCAAAATAAATCCCATGATTCAACGTGGATTGTCGGTTTCTTAGCCTAGTTATCTTTTTCTTTGAAGCGAAAGGTAAGTGACTTGGGGATATGTGGTTTCCCACCTGAGCTGTTGCTATTGCTTCTTCATCTTCTACTGTCACTACAACAAAACTATCAACTAGCAACAGAAACTTTCCGTTTCTAATACGATTTTTTCGCATCACTGATGTTATTAGACACGGAACAAAAAGACTGTTTCTAATATTGAATTAGACACGGATATTTTTCGTGTCTAAAGCATTTATTCGTAACAAATCCATACATTTATGACGTCATTAATTTCCATCTCTAATGACATTATTAGACATGGAAATAGGCCCGTCTCTAATATCTAGTTAGCAACGGAACTATTTTCGTCTCTGACTAGATATTAGAGACGGAAATTGTTCTGTCTCTAAAATATAATCAGTGACGGAAATATTTTCATGTCTGATATCAGTTTTTTTTTTTTTTTTTACAAAACCAGAGACTTGTAACCCAAACCAATGACCTATAACCTGGTTTCAATCATTCCACATTTCCACAATCCACATAGTGAATTAACATCCACAATCCACACATCCACATTAATACATACATACATTCATTAACACTGTCCACACATGCATCCACAGTAACATCCACATACTAAATGCAATAACCCTGTCACTACATCATCATCCACATACTTAGTAAACTAGAAAAAATCAAGAAGTTTACATAATAGATGTTTGACACAAGAAACATGTACAATTACTTGTTAGCCATTAAAATGATTATAAAGAAAAAACCGGGAAGTTTACTGTACAATTTCCCGACAAATCGCTGAAATGAAAGATTAATGTGTGTATCCAAAATATTAAAGTCATGAAAAAATAAGAAGTTTGTTTTAACAGTTTGGATTTCTTTACATGCCAACCAAGCATCTACTGATATAACCATCTAACCTCATCATCATCCTGAGATGGGCGGGACTGGCCTGGTGGTGTGGGGAATGATGGGAATGCCCCACTTTGGAAGAAGCCTGCAATCTCGACCATGTAGTCACGGGTATGTACCCATCTCACTCTCCAACCTCGCCAGAGTTGCTCAGTGCGTAGACTCCTGTGCTCGTTGCGCAGCCTCAGCATCTTGTGCCCTCCGCCTCCAATGATCTACATCAGGGGCTTGGAATTGTGATGGGGTAACACCCAGTCTATAAGTGCGGACACGCCCGTGTCCGTCTGGACCCATCACCTGGGTGAAAACCTCATTCTTGGCAGTGCTACTCTCGGTGCCCTCAGGAAGCTGACTTAACCTCTCAGTCATCTGGCCCTGCAGTTATAGATATTTATTCAAGTTAGAAAATCAATGCTAGATTCAATCTTCGATGACATAATTAGCACCAATCACAAGAATACTTTATCATGAAATGCTTTAACTAACGTGCAACCACTCCGATGTCTGATCGACAAATGTCCCATCCCGGCGCATAAGGAACACCCCGAACATATAAAGCTGGTACGGTTCCCACCCGTGCGGATCGTTTGCACGCTTCATGAAAATTTAATAGTATTTAATAACAGGGTGACATGTCACTTATATTATTGTATGGGGTTGGCAATAACGATCATATTCCATTTTATTCTATCAAGAACATGTCCTATGTTATAAAAACTTTGGCCTATTATCTCCACGCATGTCTTTAATAATACAATTACAACTATATCTACATATTCAATAGCATTTTAAAATAAAATCTTTGCAGTTAGCATGAAGTAATAGCAGTCGATCGATCTGAGAGCTCTCTTGGTTTGCATAGACTGATGCGTAGTCTAACACATCTTGAATCGGATATACCAATATCCGAAACCGTTCTAATTATAAGGGATTTTTGTGAAAACCCCCCAAACTTTTCAGCTATTTGTAAATAGTAAATAGTCCCTTTTGTTTTGTGAATTTGTATTATAGTCCACTAACTTTTAAAACTTTTGCAAATCCACCCTTCCATCCGAAAGTTAGTTAACGGATGTTAAATATTTTAGGAAATGGCCTTTTTAACCTTTTTTAATGGGCTGTACGGTAAGCCTTATCACATGTCCCACTTATCCCCCTTTAATTGGGGTTAATCTTAATCGATCTAAGGTTAATATATTTTTAAAAATTCTAAAAATCTAGGTTAGATGAATGAACACTAAGGGTGAGTGAATCTTAACTATAGTTAGTGAGTGTTAAGGGACACATAACAGCTTGTACAGTCTTTTGAAACTGTGGTTAAGTATTATCAACCCAAGGTTATTTCTTATCTAAAATCCATGATTAGATGCATGAACCCTAGGAGTGAGTGAATATTAACCACTGGCAGTGGGTGTTAAAAGGGACACCTGGCAATGTGTAGAACCTCCTTTAATTGTGGTTAAGTATAATCAATCTAAGATTAATTTTTTTTCTTCTAAAAACTAAGGTTAGATGCATGAATCCAAAGGGTGAGTGAATTATAACCACAGTTAGTGGGTGTTAAAAAGGACATGCGACGACTTGTAGAGCCGCTTTAACTGTGGTTAAGCTTAATCAACATAAGATTAATATTGATATATATATATATATTCCAAAATCCAAGGTTAGATGCATGAACCCTAGGGGTGAGTGAATATTAACCATTGTTAGTAGGTGTTAAAAAGGACCCGTGGTGGTCTTCTAAAAACCAAGGTTAGATGCATGAACCCAATGGGTGAATGAATCTTAACCACAGTTATTGAGTTTTAAAAGTGACATACGGCAGCTTGTAAAGCCTCCTTTAATTGTGGTCAAGCATAATCAACCTAAAGTTAATATTTTTTTCTAAAAATCAAGGTTAAACAAATGAATCCAAAGGGTTAGTAAATCTTAACAACAGTTAGTGAGTTCCAAGCACTTCTCTTGTGAAAAGTTTTTACAAATATCCATAAAATAAAAAAGGGTAAAAAGATGATTTCATTAAAATTTTAACATCTGTTAAGTTAATTTTGGATGGAAGGGGGGATTTGAAATATTTTAAAAGTTAGTGGACTATAATACAAAATCACAAAACATAAGGGGTATTGAAAATAGCTGAAAAGATAGGTGGTTTTTTTTTTTTAAAACCCCATTTTAAAACAAAATTTTTCCAGTTAGCACAAAGTAATGGCAGTCTCTCAATCTAAGAGCTCTCTTGGTTTGCAAAGACTGATGCGCAGTCTAGCACATCTCAAATCGGATATACCAATATCCGAAACCGTTCTAATTATAAGAGATCATAAACGTCCTATTTGAAATTGTTCCGTCAATACCTATTTGAAATCGTTCTAATTATAGGGTTGACTTGTTGTGCAGTCAATACACAACAACTCAGGTTGATACTTCACATCAATACTAGTTATGTTTTAATGTTGAGGACAACCTGTCTCAATCTGTATCCATACACCATGTTTATCGATAGGTAACGATACTTGGTATATCCATATGTATCAATAATGGAGGTGAAAATGCCACTGGAACTGAAAAGTGTCCCAAAAACACTCAAAATGACCTCAAAATGAAAATCTAAGCATCAAAGAACTACACATAGTAGTTCAACCCTAATTCATTCCGTTGAGCTACCTCAAATGCATATATTATAATAGTCAATCTGACTTCGGGATCAAAAGTTATAGCTAAAACAAGTTCTACCATTGGACGACATCGTCTCAGTATGGGTATCGATACATAACGATATGGATATGAAGCAAGTGTGTCGACCACGTGCATCAAACGGTATCGATCCTGCGCACAAAAACTTTATTAAACTCATAATGTTTTGCAAATTTTTCATCTTTTTTAAAGAAAATTTATACTAAAAACATCAATTGAAGAAGAAAATAGAGAGGAACTTCATGAGATGAGGAGATTAGGAGATTGGGAAACTTGTCCCATCTCATGTGCACGTATGTAAATCTCTCTTTTCCACTTTTTCATCTTTCAAAACTAGAAGAAACTCTTCAAAGTGTAGGTGGTAGTCGAGGGGTACTTAAGACTTTTCATAAATGATAACATTATGAAAAATGCTTGTAAGCCTATTTAGGGAAGAGTTTTTAAAAATGGGTAGTTTGAGAAAATATCCAAACTTGAGGGGCAATAAGGAAAAAACCCCTAAAGAAAAGCTATACGTGTTTTGACATCCATTTTGTTTGACAACAGATTGCTCTGGATGAAGTTTGAGTGCGTTACTCATGCCTAGCCTTTTTGCCCGACTTGTGTCTCCTTCAATAAGGGAAAAAACATGTACTACATTTTGTAGTGAGATAATTGCCCTAGTAGGTATTGATGGAACGATTTCAAATAGGACGTTTATGATCCCTTATAATTAGAATGGTTTCAGATATTGGTATATCCGATTTGAGATGTGCTGGACTGCGCTTCAGTCTTTGCAAACCAAGAGAGATCTTAGATTGATAGATTGCCATTACTTCGTGCTAACTGGAAAGATTTTGTTTTAAAATGCTATTGAATCTGTAGATATAGTTTGTAATTGTATTATTAAGACATTTCTGGAGATAGAGGCCAAAGATTTTATAACATAGGACATGCTCTTGATAGACTGAAATGGGATATGGGCCTTATTGCCAACCTTGTGTACAATAATATAAGTGACAGTAGTAGAGGAAGTAGCAGTAGCAACAACTCATGTGGGAAACCGTGTATCCCCAAGCAGCTTGTAATAAAATGAATATCATGTTTATATATATAACAAGAATATCGATATAAAATGTTGATCTAAACAAAGAATATTACTTACCATCCTTATTCTACACTCGGACTTTCGTCATCAAGGGTCATGGTGAAGGTAAAAAATATTGGAACGCTGGGAAATATTTGGATCGACATTCTATGCATACAATATAATTTTTGTTAATGAATGAAAGAGATCTATGACGAATATTGTCCTGATCCAGCCCGGGAACATCACTAATGGCATTCTCAGATTTAAAACAAAGAAAATTCTCTAGAATCTATCAATGTCCTCTTCAGGCGGGCATTTGGTGATCATTGATGCATCGACTCAAACGCTAGGCTTCCCATTGGTCTCGTCGCTTCATTACCCAAATGAAAATCTGATTTTCTGATATGATTCTTTACCTATAAAAGAAATCTTTGAGATGTTTAGTAAATAGAATGAGATAGTAAAGAGTTAGATGAAGAATTCTAGGAAGTGGCATGATGGCTAAGTAGGAAGTTGAAACTCTTCCATTGTTAAGAGGGGGGGTGTGTTTTTTCATGAACATATATCTCTCAAGAAATTGAGTTCCCAAACAAATTCCATTTCTTGCGACTTGTGTGTTCAATGACTGGTCTGTTATGAGAATTTAAATGAAAATTCCCTCAATTTTTAGTTCTTGTGTTCAACCAGGCATGGGAAATGTACATTTTTTTTTATATTCATTTTGTGGATAAAACATAAATAAAATTTTTTAAAAAAATTGTCAAGAGAGACAAAGAGAGTGAATTTATGATTTCCACAGTTTCATAAAATTTGACAAGAAATTCATAGTCTCCTTTGTATTGGCCAGTACTTGCTCTATAATAAATGGAAAATGATCGTGTGTCAGACTCACCAATACGAACCTAAATTATCAACCCCAAATATTTAATGCCATGATGGGACCCGACCCATTTTCTTTAGTACCGACTACCCATTTACCTTAAAGAAGTAAAGAAAATGGGTTTTTCCTTGATTACCTCTCAAGTTTGGGGTTGTTCCCCAAATACCCCAGTTAAAAAACCCCTTCTCAAAATGCCCCACACACATGTGAAGGTGTTCGCACATGCGTGCATTTTCAATTTAGATCATTTGATCCAAATCATTTGAAGGAAAGACATTTGTGTTCCCTCAATTCCTTATCAACCATGGAGCCCCTTCCATTCCTTTTCAACATTGGAGTCTCCTTTGTTGATTGAGAAGAGTCCCCCATCATTTCATTACCTATTATATTGACTGGGATTTCCATAAGAGAGCTTCTTCCACCAAACTAGTAACCATGATCATGAAAGAACGCCATTAATCGGTTAAAAACACCCTTTTGGGGTTAAGGTTGTTAGAGATCAATCAGGAACCGTGTTTCCTTATCAAGGCAACCACGGTTTCCCCATTCCAGATCACACGGTTTCCTCTCTTGTATGGATTCCCAATATCCAATGTTGCTATATCTTCTTGTAATATTTCCTTGTAAAGGCAATGTAACATCTCATAGCATTCAATATATATTCAACCCAAATCCCACAATGGGATTAATGTGATTAAACCAAAAACCGTGTGTGTTTAGGAAGTTTATATGGTATTAGAGCTTCAATCTCCAATGGCTTTGTCCCCTACATCTTCCTTTCCCACCATTAACACCTCTAATGCTCATGGCATGGTTACCATCAAGTTGGATGGAACCAACTACCTGATGTGGTATACCCAAGTGAAACCCATCTTGGTTTCTCTTGATCTAATCGGGTTTGTTAATGGAACCATAGTTCCTCCACCCTGCTTCACCAAAAACAATTCAAAGGAGATGATATAGAACCCCAAGTTTCTTCAATGGAGGAGGACAGATAAATACATTGTCACTCTTCTCAACGCTACGCTCACTAATAGCGTTCTTGCTCAAACAATTGGTTTGTCTACATCCCGAGAAGTATGGGAGTCTCTTTCAACAACTTTCTCACAACATAGCCAAGCCCAATTAATGAAACTCAAGCTATAGTTCCAAACCAACAAGAAGGGGTCCTCCACCGTGATCGAGTATTTCAATCGATTGAAGACAGTCAGAGATTCTCTCACTGCCATACAACAACCAGTTTTAGATGCCGATTTGGCCTCCAATGCCTTGGGAGGTCTTGGATCAAAGTATGAATCCTTTGTCACAGCCATAATGAATCATGTAGAAGCCATCTCCTTCACCGAACTTCGTTCTAGGCTATTATGTCATGAACAACGACTAAACAACTACTCCTCTCAATCCTCAGAAGCCTCTCAAATGGCCCTATATAGCAGCCAACCATCACAACACCAAATTAATCGAGACTGTGGCTACCGTGGTGGCCGAGGAAGAGGATGGCGTGGTCGAGACCGTGGCTACCATGGTGGCCATGACCATCATCCCAACTTCAATGCTCACAGTGGCCATGCCCATTTACTCTTTGTCGTAAAACTGACTAAGGATAATCATTGTTCTATTCTATTTTACCCATGGGGCTTTGAAATAAAGGATCTGCAAATCGGGAAGCTCCTTCTGGAAGGCCCCATTGAAGGGGATCTCTACCCCATCTCGCACACAGCCAAGGCACAACAGAGAGCACTTTTCAGTTATCAGCCGATGGTCCACACATGGCATTGCAGATTGGGGCATCCACAATCTTCGGTTTTCTCTAGTTTAATTCAGAATAAATGTCTTGGTTCTATACCTCGTGGATATTTAAATAAGTTCAGTTGTGAACATTGTAGTTTAACAAAGAGTAGTCGTTTACCTTTTATACTATTACTCATGCTACTTCCTCTCAATTGGAAATTATTCATAACGATGTTTGGGGGCCCTCGCCCATTTTATCTATCATTGGATTTCGATTTTATGTGGTATTTATTGATGACTATACTCGTTTTGCATGGTTTTACCCTCTCAAATAGAAGTTTGCAAGGAATTCGGCGAGGGCTTGCCCTTTCATCGCCTTTTGAGGCACAAATTTGATTTTGAATTCAGACAAGAGTACCATCCATTTTGTTGCCCAAGTATTGAACCCTAGAGGGGGGTGAATATGGTCTTGGCAAATTAAAAATTCTTCCAAATCCCTTTTTACAGAATTTTAAATTAAACTAATTAACAAGGGAATGTAAGCTAGTAATTCTAAATTAATTCAATAGTAAAGAAAGGATGAGAGATAGAGAGAGAGTAAACACAAAGAGAGTTTTTGTATGTTCGGCACTCCTGCCTATGTCCCCGCCTTAAGCTTTCCCGTTCAAGGATTCAACACGATACACTATCGCACTATCTTTTTCCGGGTGAAGATCAAACATTTACAATCTTCTTATGCGTGGAGATCAGACCTTTCCTTGCAAGAGAACAATCCTCTCTTGACACTTACAAAGCTCTCTACTTCAAGGACAAGAATCCATAATTCTTGATTTTTCAATACAAATTGTATAAATGGATTTCAATCCCAAAATTTGCTCCTGATATGAGTTGAAAAAGATTGACTTAAAGCACTCTAAAAATCTCTCAAAGTTTGGAGTTGGATAGCTCAAGATAAGGGATTTGAGATTTCTAGGTTATTCTCAAAGAAAGAATCAAAGAAGCTTTTTGAGAATAGATGAGAGTTATTTCATTGATGAATAGTTATTTAAGAGTTGTATTTAGTTCATAAATGAACTCCTTTTATAGCTCTGAGAAAAATATGGCCGTTGGTAGAACATTAAATGCAAAATGACCATTTAAAACTAGCCGTTATATATAGCATTTTCTGTTTCCTGCATAATATCGTCGACGAGATTTGAGGATCCCCAGAATTTCGTCATCGAGATTTAAGCCAGAACAAAACAGTAGCTCAGAGGCTAATTTTTTCGCCGAGATTTCAGCATCTTTGGAATGTCGTCGACGAGATTACTGATTTTTCTTATAAATCTCATCTTAAACTTATCTAAATGATGTGAACCTTTTGCAAGGTCACTAGGCTTTATTGTAACAAGATTTTCCTCATTCTTCATGATATCGTAGGGCCTTAGAATTAATATGGAAATATGGTCTTAGGCTCCTAAGGTCAATCTAGGTATTTGAGCAATTCGAATTTCAAGCTTTGAGGACTTTTTACAAGGGTCCTAGACACTCTCACAAGATAAAAATAAAATTAGAAAAATTCTAGAGAGTTGTTCTTCAAACTTGATTTGGATCTTCTATATTGAATTTGTCTTCATGATCTTTTAAGAGTTCATCCTTAGGATTTTCAACATAGCTTCAAACAAGACTTTATCTTCATGATCTTGAGATTCGCCTTTCTTGCTTTGGATTTGAGTGGACTTCAACTTCGAATAGAAGGCTTGAATATAGTTGAAGGCTTGCTTTTGTTGATCCATTTTGAATGCTTGATGTCATTTCCTCCATTTTTGACACTTAGAGTGTTTCCACTCTCTATTTAACACCCTTAGGAATCCTTAGCTTGCCTAGGATCCTTTGAACACTAACATAACTATTTAATTGAATATTAAGAACCCCATTTTCATTCATCATACTATCAAAATACATGGAAGGCTTTTAGGCCATAAAAACACTATTCACAGCACTATTCACCGCCCATGATATAGAGTTCTGGGGTTCTACAATACCGACATTCTAGGCCTCTTCTATTTTTGCACAAATTAACCCCGGTTAGGGAGGTCCACAGAATTTGGGGTGATCAGGGGAAACAAAAGAGGATCCAGGAGACTAAGTCCAGACCCTGGAATGGGTCAAAGACTCACAAAAGGAGCGCATGGGCCACTGTAATGGACATGGCCTAGAATGACGGTACTGAGATTACCGCCATTATGCGTTTCTTCTAGATTCAGTATTTTTCCCTCATGGCATTGCACAACACTTCCAGGGACTTCCTCATGAATTTGAGGTACCCTAAAAGGCTTGGGGACTTAGGGGACCCAGTCTATACGATACAAGACCTAAATGAGGGATGAAAACAAGATTTTCTCTTTATGGGGCTCCTCTTTGATTATTGAGAAGGCAAAGAAGGACCCATCTTTAGAGATGACGCAAGCTACAATGCTCTGGAGGTGCGAGAACAAATAAAAGAGAAGTAGGGAGGGAGGCCTACCATCTGATCTCCAAGCTTTAACAGTGGTGGTATGATGATGGTGTGACCATATGTGAGTAACCTTTCAAGAGAGGGAGAGCCAAAGCTAATCCCTCAAGTTCAGCTCACTACAGGCCAGGGCTGAAGGCATCCCAAGGCCGGCCAAGAGGAGTAAGGTTTTCGGATTCTACAGGAGATTCTACAGAGTTTCTTTTACTAGAATTCTTGAATGGAATAAGCTTGAGGGTAGGGGGTATTTATAGGATTAGGAAGGGTTAGGGTAGTTTAGGAATTCTTAGAGGAGAGTTTGATACACAAGGGGACAAAAGGGTGGCTAAGTAGAGGGGTCTAGGAGGGGTGCATGCTTGATCTATGCAAACTCCAGGAATGACTGTAATTCTAGTACTGCCATTACCTTAATAGGGTAAAGTGGAAATGACGGTAAAGGAATTACCGCCATTTATGATTCAGAATTAGGACAGGCCCAGACAACTTGCTTTTTCCTACGCACACTGTAACCTTTTCCCAAAATGGAAGGATGAGTAATGAAATAACTGTCATTATCCAAAAATTCAAAATTTTGAATTCTACGGGCCCCCAAGGTTTGGTTTGGGTCTATGGAACCATGTTTAGGCCCATAGGTTGTCTGGTTGCAATTTCTTGGCCCTGGTTCTTGGGTTTGGTTTTAACTGGGCCTTGGGGCCCATGGATTGGTTCTAGAGTTAGTCATAGGACTAGGGATAGGCTAGGGCTAGGGCTAGGGTTAGGCCTTGGTTAAGGTCAGGGTTAAGGTTTTGGGTTAGGATTAGGCCTAGGTCAAGGTTAGGGTCAGGGTTAGGTCTAGGTTAGGGTTAGGACTTGACAGAGAGGGTAGGGATGTAAAAATTGGGTGCTTACAGCATACATATTCAATTTTGGATCATTTGATCCAAATCATTTGAAGAAAATAAATTTGTGTTCCTTACATTCCTTATCAAACCATACAGCCCCTTCCATTTGTCAACAATGAGACTCCTTCGCTGATCCAGAAGAGTCCCCCCAACATTTCATTACCTACCATATTGATTAAGATTTCTGCAAGAGAGTTTCTTCCACAAAACTAGTAACCACGATCGTGAGAGAACGCCATTAATCGGTTCAAAACACCCATTTTCGGGTTAAGATCGTTGCATGTATAACTAACCTAAAGAAACAGTTTATAATAAAAGAAATTATGATTTTTTGCCTTACATCCCATGTTAGATGGTTTTATATGTGTTTTCTACTTCTTCTTTTTTTAATGGTTTACAATGTGCAGTCGATACTCAACAAGTCAGGTCGATACTTCATATCAATATTGGTTATGTTCCAAGGTTGAAGACGACCTGTCTCAATCTATATCGATACAGGATGTACCAACCATGTTTATCGATAGGTAATGATACTTGGTGTTTCCATATGTATCAATAATAGAGGTAAAAATGCCACTGAAATTGAAAAGTGCCTTGAAAACAAGCAAAATGACCTCAAAATGAAAATCTGAGCCTCAAATAACTACATATAGGAGTTCAAACCTAATTCGTTTCGTCAAGCTACCTCAAATGCATATATTATACTAGTCAATTGGACTTCTAGATCAAAAGTTATGGCTAAAACAAGTTCTACCGTTGGACAACATCGTCTCAATATGGGTATCGATATGTAACGATATGGGTATGAATCAAGTGTATTGACCAAGTGCATCAAATGGTATCGATCCTGCGTACAAAGACTTCGTTAAAACTAAGATTTTTTCAAATTTTTTATTTTTTACAAGAAAATTTATACTGAAAACATCGATTGAAGAAGAAAAAAGTGAGAAAATTTGTGAGATGGGAAGATGAGAAGAGTGGGTAGTTTGTCCCACCTCATGCGCACGTACGTAAATCGCTCTTTTCCACTTCTTCTTTCAAAACTAGAACAAACTCTTTTTTAAAGTGTAGATGGTAGTCGAGGGGCACTTATGAAAAATGCTCGTAAGCCTCTTTAGGGAAGAGTTTTCGAAAGTTGAGTAGTTTGAGAAAATATCCAAACTTGAGGGGCAATAAGGGAAAAACCCGTAAAGAAAAGCTATACGTGTGGCACCTCTGGTCAATGCATTTGACATCCATTTTGTTTGACAACAGATTTACTCTTGATGAAGTCTAAGTGCATTACTCAGGCCTAGCCTTTTTGCCAGACTTGTGTCTCCTTTAGCTGTGCTTAAGATTCACTAACCCTTAAGATTAAAGAATTTAACATTGATTATTAGAAGGTATGTTTTAAATTTTTAACCAATTTTTAAATTTTCTTCCATAGAAATCAAGGTTAGATTTTCTACACCTAGGGTGAGTAAATCTTAACCACAATTAAAAGGGACACGTAAGCCAAGTAAAATTTTTGTTTGCTTGCTCTGCATGACAATGACTCTTAACTGTTTTCTCTATATTAAGGCAACAATGGAATATGTACTAACTTTTAATTACGATCACATCTCTAATCAAAATAGGAAACATATAAATTGAAAGAAGGAATGCTAAACATATTCCTACAATCCTCACGCTCAATATCTTTAGATACAAAACAAATGGTTTTATATCGGTCACAAGAAGTCATTTATTTTAAGAAAAGGTTTTGGAGACCGCAACCCAAACCTATGATTTTAGGATTTTGGTGAATTTTTTCAAAAAACAAAATGGCCAAATTTTCACCAAAACCTACAATTCCTAGGATTGCAAGGTTATTTCTTATCTAAAATCCATGATTAGATGCATGAACCCTAGGAGTGAGTGAATATTAACCACTGGCGGTGGGTGTTAAAAGGGACACGTGGCAATGTGTAGAGCCTCCTTTGACTGTGGTTAAGTATAATCAATCTAACATTATTATTTTTTCTTCTAAAAACCAAGGTTCGATGCATGAATCCAAAGGGTGAGTGAATTATAACCACAGTTAGTGGGTGTTAAAAAGGAAATGCGATGACTTGTAGAGCCCCTTTAATTGTGGTTAAGCATAATCAACCTAAGATTAATATTGTTATATATATATATATTCTAAAATCTAAGGTTAGATGCATGAACCCTATGGGTGAGTGAATATTAACCATTGTTAGTAGGTGTTAAAAAGGACACGTGGTGGTCTTCTAAAAACCAAAGGTTACATGCATGAACCCAATGGGTGAATGAATCTTAACCACAGTTAATGAGTTTTAAAAGGGACATACGGTAGCTTGTAGAGCCTCCTTTAACAGTGGTCAAGCATAATCAACCTAAAGTTAATATTTTTTTCTAAAAATCAAAGTTAAACAAATGAATCCGAAGGGTTAGTAAATCTTAACAACAGTTAGTGAGTTCCAAGCACTTTTCTTGTGAAAAGTTTTTACAAATCTCCATAAAATAAAAAAGGTTAAAAAGATAATTTCATGAAAATTTTAACATCTGTTAAGTTAATTTTGGATGAAATGAGGGATTTGTAAAAGTTTAAAACATTAGTGGACTATAATACAAAATCATAAAACATAAGAAGTATTTATAAATAGCTGAAAAGTTAGGTGGTTTTTCACAAAAAACCATATTTTAAAACAAAATCTTTGATGTTAGCACGAACTAATAGCAGTCGATCGATCTAAGAGCTCTCTTGGTTTGCAAAGCCTAATGCACAGTCTAGCACATCTCGAATCCGATATATCAATATCCGAAACCGTTCTAATTATAAGGGATCATAAACGTCCAATTCGAAATCGTTCCGTCAATACCTACTAGGACAATAGTATGGATAATACACATTGACAGCTGTCCTTGCCTCATTCATCCTAACACCTTCTACTCTGTATCAATGTATCTGAAACAAAACAAACTCTACAATTCAAATACAATTTCGAATCTTCATACCAAATAAGAATATGTAAACCAAAATCAAATCCATTTTATTGATATATCAGCTTTGAGCTCTCATATATAGTTACAAAAATATGTTGTTTCGATAATACGAGATCAAGCTGCTTTATTTACTTCCAATGTAACTATCTATCTTTCATATCTTCTTAACCCTTTTTGGGGACATAGGCGACGGTAGACCAGTCCAGAGTAGTAAAAATCCTAACTCGGTTGCAAATATAATCATGGGTTACGATCATGTCTTTTCTTACGATAAATACTGTCACATGAGGCACCTCCCTCTCGATAGTCGCTTTTGCGACGTCCACCTTGGCTCCCAACAGTTCAGGCCATTCACGCTTGCCTGCAAATCCCAAAAATATAAATTAATAGAAACATCTATAACTATAAGGAAGAAGAAACGAAAAGAAAAAAGAAGAACATATTTTCCCTAGCGAACGTGAAATCATGGCTCACCTGGGCAGAGTGCCATTCTATGTTGAAAGGACTAGTAGGTGGGTCAGCTTGGGATGGTTTTGGATACGATGCTCTAGGGCTATATATATAGATGTAATTAGGGTATGCAACAGAAATGAAAAGAAACTTTGGTATGGTTTTTGGGCTTTGGGGTGAAGGGCATTAAGTTTGGCTTGCTGGTGTTGTCCTGGTATCAAGTCTTATTAAGGAAACCATATCCACTCGGAACCAATCTCGTAGTCTCCATGGTTTTCTCTTTAATACCTTCCACCTTCCATTTGAAGACTACTAAGCATGCTCTCAAAAACCCTACTCTCGTCACTTTAGAGAATATAATAAAATAAAGGAAAAAACTTCTGAGACCAAACATCAAATCCTAGGATTTGTAGGTTTTGGTGAAAATTTGGCCATTTTGTTTTTTTGAAAAAACTCACCAAAATCCTAAAATCATAGGTTTGGGTTGCGGTCTCCAAAACATTTGCTAAAATAAATGATTTTTTGTGAGCCGACATAAAACCATTTGTTTTGTATCTAAAGATATTGAGCGGAAGGATTGTAGGAATATGTTTAGCATTCCTCCTTTCAAATTATATGTTTCCTATTTTGATTAGAGATGTGAATTGTAATTAAAAGATGGTACATATTCTATTGTAGCCCTAATATAGAAACAACATTTAAGAGCCATTGTCATGCAAACAAAACAAGCAAACAAAAAGCATTTACTTGGCTGAAGCCTGAGTAACTTACTCGGGCCAATCCTCTTCGCCAAACGTGTCCCTTTTAATTGTGGTTAAGATTTACTCACCCTAGGTGTAGAAAATCTAACCTTGATTTCTATGGAAAAAAATTTAAAAATTGGTTAAAAATTTAAAACATACCTTCTAATAATCAATGTTAAATTCTTTAATCTTAAGGGTTAGTGAATCTTAACCACAATTAAAGGAGACACAAGTCAGGCAAAAAGGCTAGGCATGAGTAACGGACTCGGACTTCATCCAGAGTAAATCTGTTGTCAAACAAAATGGATGTCAAATGCATTGACCAAAGGTGCTACACGTATAGCTTTTCTTTAGGGGTTTTTCCCTTATTGCCTCTAAAGTTTGGATATTTTCTCAAACTACCCATTTTTAAAAACTCTTCCCTAAAGAGGCGTACGAGTAGTTTTCATAATTTTATAGTTTAGGAAAATTCTTAAGTACCCCTCGACTACCACCTACACTTCGAAGAAGAGTTTCTTCTAGTTTTGAAAGAAGAAAAAGTGGAAAAGTGGGATTTACGTACGTGAGCAAGAGATGGGAGAAGTTTCCCAATCTCCTCATCTCACGAAGTTCCTCACTATTTTCTTCTTCCATTGATGTTTTTAGTATAAATTGAAAAAAGATGAAAAATTTGCATAAAATTCTGAGTTTAACAAAGTTTTTGCATGCAAGATTGATACCGTTTGATTCACATGGTCGACACACTTACTTCATACCCGTATTGTTATGTATCAATACCCATACCGAGACGATGTCGTTTGATGGTAGAACTTGTTTTAGCTATTGTAAGCACCCAATTTTTACACTCTGCTCAACCCTGGTTAACCCCCGTTAACCGTCGTTATTCCCACCTAAACCCTAGGACTAACCCTAGGTAAACCCAAGACCTAACCCTAAGTCTAACCCTAGCCTAGCCTAGCTTAGCCCTAGTCTAAACCCTAGGCTAAAAACCCACGGGCTCAAGGTCCATTTTAAGCCCAAAACTCCAAAAAAAAATGATAAAACCCTATGTTTGGGCCTAAACATGGGCCCACTAAGCCCTGTGGGACCCACTTCACTCCTTTTAAAATTTAGATTTTAGAGCCAATTCTTAAAATGGCAAAACCATTTTTGCCTTCCCCACATGTGTGGTGGTTAGGCCTAAAAAAAAAAAAAAACAAAAAAAAAAAGGAAAAAAAAAAAAATTTGAAAAAATAGTATAATAATAAAAAATAAACATATGAAAATAAAAAGTAAATAACAAAAACAAAAAAACAAAAAAGAAAAGGGAAAAAGAAAATTTTTAAAAAATAGTATAATAATAAAAAAATAAACATATGAAAATAAAATTTAAAAAAAATAAAGAGGGGGGGATATGAATAGCATTTTAAAACAAAAACAAAAACAAAAAAAAGAAAAGGGAAAAAGAAAATTTTTAAAAAATAGTATAATAATAAAAAAATAAACATATGAAAATAAAATTTTAAAAAAAAATATTTAATGCTTAAGTTCAAAGGACTTAAGCATTAAATATTAAAGGTAGAATTCTTTGGTGCTGAACATTTGGAACGAAAGGAACAATCAAATATCTGAATACAAGTATATTTTTTCGGAGATGATGATGGCAAAAACAATGCCTTGTTATTCCATATACCCAAATAATTTGAAGGGATCGACTCCCATAATTTTTATTTTTTTTTTCAATCAATTGGGAAGCTATAGTTGGCTCACTGATTGATCAAAGCAACATGATTATAAGCACAAGGGACAAACTGCAAGAAATATCAAGCTTACCATAACAACAGCCACAACAGCGATAACAAAAGCTACCGTCCCAGGCAAAATACTGTTTGGAATGAACGGGACAAACGTCCACCACATAACCTGTAACCAGGGACATGGAAAAGAAAAACCAATTTTATGAAAATGTCCAATTATTTTAAACTGCTAAAGATGAAATCAAGAACAGAGTCAAAAGAGAAACATATTGGAATCACCTGGGGGAGTACAGAGAGTCCACCAACAGTGATGAAATCTTCCCAAAAACGCCAGATTCCAGCATTAAGTAACTTAAAATAGTTCATAAAATTCAAAACCAGACCAGATGCAACCACAACAGAAGTGACCACGAAATGAGGCAGAGGCATGGCTTCCGCCATGGCGAGCTGCACAATCACCACATAGGTCGCCATGCTTGCAAAAACTATTATTATACTATTTTTTTTAAAAAACAGCGTAACAAATATTGAATAGCATTTTAAAACAAAATCTTTACAGATAGCACACAGTAATGGCAGTCGATCGATCTCAGAGCTCTGATTGATGCACAGTCTAACACATCTTTAATCCGATATACCAATATCCGAAACCGTTCTAATTATAAGGGATTTTTGTGAAAACCCCTCTAACTTTTCGCTATTTGTAAACACCCCCTTTTGTTTTGTGAATTTTGTATTATAATCCACTAACTTTTAAAACTTTTGTAAATCCACCCTTCCATCCAAAAGTTAGTTAACGGAAGTTAAATATTTTATGAAATGGCATTTTTAACCTTTTTTAATGGGTTGTACGGTAAGCTTTATCACATGTCCCACTTATCCCCCTTTAATTGGGGTGTAGCTTGATCGATCTAAGGTTAATATATTTTCAAAAATTCTAGATGAATTAACCCTGAGAGTGAGTGACTCTTAACTATATGTACTGAGTGTTAAGGGACACATAACAGCTTGTAGAGTCCTTTTAAACTGTGGTTAAGTATTATCAACCCAAGGTTATTTCTTATCTAAAATCCATGATGAGATGCATGAACCCTAGGAGTGAGTGAATATGAACCACTGGTAGTGGGTGTTAAAGGAGACATGTGGCAATGTGTAGAACCTCCTCTAACTATGGTGAAGTATAACCAATCTAAGATTAATATTTTTTCTTCTAAAATCTAAGGTTTGATGCATGAATCCAAAGGGTGAGTGTAAGGACCCAAAATCCTACCTTGACTAAAATAGGACCTTGGGTAGCCACATTTCTTGAACATGTTTAAATCTGTGACATACAAGGTATACTAACACGAGTCTCCAATAATGAGGATAATAAAATTCGATATATAAAATTCAAACCATCCTATACAATGATAATCTATCCAACATAACCCACCATAATCGGGATAGAGTAAAGTTATCAAATAACAATGAACAATCTAAGAAACATCCTGAAATAACATAAGTTTATTACAATTCTTTTCAAATTGTAAAACAATGCCTAATAAAGAATCCACCTAACCAACTCTCGAACTTCCTAAACCGAAGGCTCGCTTTCTTCTTCTATCTCAACGTAGAAATCCTCAACCATGACTCAGCAATCAACTCGCTCTAAACCTGCCGACAATAACAGGTTGACTGAGCATTGACAACGCTCAGCGGATATCCAGTCTAACTAACAATAGCAATAACTCAAGCTCATAATCAATATCAAATTCATGCGATAGTAACAAAATCAATAACATGTTCACATGACGTTTACATAATCCATGACAGGTTCATATAACATTTGCATAATCCTTGACTGGTGCATATAGCATAATCAATGATAGGTTCATATGACATTTACATAATCAGAGTGTGGAAAAGATGAGAGCGTATCATGACATGTTTCATTATCCTTGTAATTCCGTGTTCATGATTCAGTACATGCAATTTAGTGTTAATGTCCGTCAACGCATGATAAATTCCATATTCATGTTTCAGTTCCCATAATTCAGTCACAATGCCCGACAACGCAAAATAAGTTCCATATTTATATTTCAGTACACTTAATTCAGTTTCAATATCTGACAACGCATGATAAGTTCCGACAACGCATGATAAGATTTGACAACGCATGATAAGATCAGTCAACGCATAATAAGATCCGACAACGCATGATAAGATCGTCAACGGATGATAAGTTCCGACAACGCATGATAAAATCAGTGTTCATATCATTATCTTGACTCATGTACTTATGAGAATCTTAGACTTAGGAGACAACATGCTTATGCATATAAGTCCTTGAACAGCTTATTCAGATCATGCACTTATTCAGATCCCTCATTGGGCTTGTTCAGTCTATCAGGCGTATGCAATGCTTATGCTTGTGGTCCACATGTGTGACTTGTGAAGATCTTATCTTAACATACACGTGAGTTTGTGCATAAGTGTCGTAATTAACATTCAAATTGGTCATCGTTTAGATTTCGATCTCCCACCATGAAAACTTCACTATACTGTCTCATACCATATAGTTAGAGAATTCTCGGTTTAGAAGACCTTCCTCTAAGCTTTGTCCTACCTGAATATCAATCATCATACGATATAGATAGGCATAATTTAACATTTGTGATTAATATTCGAACTCGGTTATCGCCTAGACTTCAGTCTTCCATCAAGAAACTTCGCTAGGTTTCATCTCTCTGGTTAGAGAATTTCCGACCTGGTGGATTTCCTCTAGGCTTTGGCCTATCCGAATGTCGATCACCGTACAAGTATAAATAGGGCATAATTTAGCAAACGAGTGTTTAGTGCATAATTTACATAGTCATAATAAACAATACCTTTTCATGATTTCACAATTCACTTAACCAATTTCATAAATAGTAAACTCATCACAATCCCTTATTCATAGAACATCATAATAGTAGAATCATGCTTAATAGAATTTGCATAGCAAATAAAACTCTCATGTTATATAAAAGCACCAAATTTAGTATGACAAATCCTAATATTTTATTTGCATGGTTTCTTAATTCTCAATAACATCACATTTAACATTAAAAACACCCTCAAGCATTTAAACAAACACTTTATGTGTATTTGTTATGTGTACATTGTCATTCCTATTTTTCCATCATACAATAACCATTCACATAATCCATGAGCATCCAAGTCAAGCTCAACCCCACTCCATGCATCTATAATCCATCCATTTACCATTTTGGCCCATCCACCATCATTTCCATACACCCATAACCCATAGATGCAATAATCCAATTTAAGCTTCTAACATACAAATCCATCTGTATCCTTACTTAAACATGCAACATCTCATACAAATTCATCGTTTATCATACTTGTTCAATAAACATACTAATACAAGGTTTAGATTAGAGGAGAAATAGACCATTCATACATAATGGAGCATGTAGCGCATGCAAAACCCTCATTTCAAAATAAAATCTATCATTCATGCTTATTACCTACTCATCTTTGCATAATCATGTAATACCTTTGATAACCCATACACATTCTTGTTTCAACATGCAAAACATTTTCTAAGGTCAGATTAGAAAGAATATCGACCATAGGGATCCTTCCCTTGGATTCAAAATGCTCCCAAGAAGGTTTTGGGAAAGATCTCAAAGCTCTCCTTGCAATTTCCTAACAATCTCCTTCTTCTCCAAGTAATTTCTCCCTCAAAACCCTAGGTTTCCTCTTCTCTCTTGCCAAATTAGGTTAGAAATGGTTTAGAGTACTAAAAACCTCAAAATAGAACCCTTATTTATAGCCCCAAGGGTTAAAAACCCCAAAAAACGTATTTTTAAAAAAAATCTGGGTCCGTGTGCGATCGATCGCACCTTTGGTGCTATCTATCGCACTTAGAACCGAAAAGTAATCATAAAAACTCACCTGAATATGATCGATCGCAGAAATTTGCGGTAGATCGCACTATTTTGCGATCGATTGTTCCTAATTTGCAATAGATCGCACTCCTCTTTTCCCGGATTCTGACAGATTTTATCTCGATTTGGTATTTTGACCATAATTTTTCATCTCGCTCATCGGATTTTGACGATTCAACTTGCGTTGGACTCGTCTTTCGAAGGGGAACAACTTTCATGTTTTATATAATTCATAATTCTGAGTTTTAAATGGTCTAAATGGGCCCACAAGTGGACTGATCTGCAATTTATCACACAAAACATCCGAAAACCCACTTTTGACTTAGCTTAGGCTCAAAATTTGGAAAAATATTAAACATCAACCTCAAAGAGGGTTCCAATACATTTCTAATGGTTTAAGAATCACTCAATTCTTATAAACGGTGACAAAACTAGAGCTTCCTAAAGTTCAGGGTGTGTTAAGACCACACTCTCTTTACAACATTGATTAAGCCTAGATCACACCACACTAATTAGATATAATTTCGCACACATTAAAACATGATGAACACTAAAATATTCTTAATACTTGCATAAAAAGCATGGTATGTACAGTGAGTGAATTATAACCATAGTTAGTGGGTGTTAGAAAGGACATGCGACGACTTGTAGAGCCCCTTTAACTGTGATTAATGCATAATCACACATGGCGGTCTTCTAAAAACCAAGGTTAGATGCATGAACCCAATGAGTGAATGAATCTTAACCACAGTTGATGAGTTTTAAAAGGGACATACGACAGCTTGTAGAGCCTCCTTTAACTCTGGTCAAGCATAATCTACCTAAAGTTAATTTTTTTTTTTCTAAAAATGAAGGTTAAACAAATGAATCCTAAGGGTTAGTAAATCTTAACAACAGTTAGTAAGTTCCAAGCACTTCTCTTGTGAAAAGTTTTTACAGATCTCCTTAAAATAAAAAAGATAATTTCATGAAAATTTTAACATCTGTTAAGTTAATTTTGGATGGAAGGGGGGATTTGTAAAAGTTAGTGGACTACAATACAAGATCACGAAACATAAGGGGCATTTATAAATATATGAAAAGTTAGGTGGTTTTTCATAAAAAACCCCATTTTAAAAAAAATCTTTGCAGTTAGCACGAAGTAATGGTAGTCGATCGATCTAAGAGCTCTCTTGCTTTGCAAAGCCTAATGCGCAGTCTAGCACATCTCGAATCAGATATACCAATATCCAAAACCATTCTAATTATATGGGATCCTAAACGTCCTATTCGAAATCATCAATACCTACTAGGGCAATTATCTCACTACGGAATCTAATATGGATAATACACATAGACAGTTGTCCTTGCCTCATGCATCCTAACACCTACTCTATCAATTTAACAAAAACAAAACATACTCTACAATTCAAATACAATTTCGAATCTTCATGCCGAATAAGAATTTGTAAACCAAAATCAAATCCATTTTATTGATATATCAGCTTTGAGCTCTCATATCTAGTTACAAACATATGTTGTTTCGATAATACGAGATCAAGCTGCTTTATTTACTTCCAATGTAACTATCTATCTTTCATATGTTCTTAACCCTTTTTGGGGACATAGGCGACGGTGGACCAGTCCAGAGTAGTAAAAATCCTAACTCGGTCGCAAATATAATCATGGGTTACAATCATGTCTTTTCTTATGATAAATACTGTCACATGAGGCGCCTCCCTCTCGATAGTCGCTTTTGCGACGTCCACCTTGGCTCCCAATAGTTCAGGCCATTCACGCTTGGCTGCAAATCCCAAAAATATAAATTAATAGAAACATCTATAACTATAAGGAAGAAGAAACGAAAAGAAAAAAGAAGAACATATTTTCCCTAGCGAACATGAAATCATGGCTCACCTGGGCAGCGTGCCATTCTATGTTGAAAGGACTAGTAGGTGGGTCAGCTTGGGATGGTTTTGGATACGATGCTCTAGGGCAATATATATAGATGTAATTAGGGTATGCAACAGAAATGAAAAGAAACTTTGGTATGATTTTGGGCTTTGGGGTGAGGGCATTAAGTTTGGCTTGCTGGTGTTGTCCTGGTGTCAAGTCTTATTAAGGAAAACATATCCACTCGGAACCAATCACGTAGTCTCCATGGTTTTCTCTTTAATACCTTCCACCATCCATTTGAAGACTACTAAGCATGCTCTCAAAAACCCTACTCTCGCCACTTTAGAGAATATAATAAAATATGGGAAAAACTTCTAAGACCAAACATCAAATCCTAGGATTTGTAGGTTTTGGTGAAAATTTGGCCATTTCGTTTTTCGAAAAGCACTCACCAAAATCCTAAAATCATAGGTATGGGTTGCGGTCTCCAAAACATTTTCCTAAAATAAATGATTTTTTGTGAGCCAATATAAAACCATTTGTTTTGTATCTAAAGATATTGAGCGTAAGGATTGTAGGAATATCTTTAGCATTCCTCCTTTCAATTTATATGTTTCCTATTTTGATTAGAGATGTGATTGTACTTAAAAGATAGTACATATTCCATTGTAGCCTTAATATAGAAATAACATTTCAGAGTCATTGTCATGCCAAGCAAGCAAACAAAAAGCATTTACTTGGCGGAAGCCTGAGTAACTTATTCGGGCCAAGCCTCTCGCCAGACGTGTCCGTTTTAATTGTAGTTAAGATTTACTTACCCTAGGTGTAGAAAATCTAATCTTTATTTCTATGGAAAAAAAATTAAAAATTGGTTAAAAATTTAAAACATACCTTCTAATAATCAATGTTAAATTCTTTAATCTTAAGGATTAGTAAATCTTAACTACAGTTAAAGGAGACACAAGTCGGGCAAAAAGGCTTGGCATGAATAACGCACTCGGACTTCATCCAGAAGAGTAAATCTGTTGTCAAACAAAATGGATGTCAAATGCATTGACTAGAGGTGCCACACATATAGCTTTTCTTTAGGGGTTTTTCCCTTAGTGCCCCACAAGTTTGGATATTTTCTAACTACCCATTTTTAAAAACTCTTCTCTAAAGAGGCGTAAGAGTAGTTTTCATAAATTTATAATTTATGAAAATTCTTAAGTACCCCTCAACTACCACCTACACTTCGAAGAAAAGTTTCTTTTAGTTTTGAAAGAAGAAAAAGTGGAAAAGTAGGATTTACGTACGTGCGCATGAGATGGGAGAAGTTTCCCAATCTCCTCATCTCACGAAGTTCCTCACTATTTTCTTGTTCCATTGATGTTTTTAGTATAAAATTTCTTGAAAAAAGATGAAAAATTTGCATAAAATTCTAAGTTTAACAAAGTTTTTGTACGCAGGATCGATACCGTTTGATGCACATGATCGACACACTTGCTTCATACCCGTATTGTTATGTATCGATACCCATACCGAGACGATGTCATCTGATGGTAGAGCTTGTTTTAGCTATAACTTTTGACCCAGAAGTCCAATTGACATTTATAATATATGCATTTGAGGTAGCTCGACGGAATGAATTAGGGTTGAACTACTATATGTAGTTCTTTGATGCTTGTGAGCATGGGTTTCGGGGAAACCCTAAATCTAATCTCATGGGTTTAGAGTCGCCATCTATTTATTCAGAAAGGATAAGTCCCCAGGAAGTTAGATAAGGTCTAGGTCTGCGATTTGAGATTAGGGTACGAGGTTTGGTTAAGTCCTGGGAAGGTGTTAGGCACCTCGAGACTTCCATTTTTCAATGGTTCCCTTCTTCCTAAGATTAAGCCAATTAATATCAATGTTTTACTAAAATGCCTAAGTATTTGAAGTGACACTAATCTAAGAAAGAGAAGCTAATTAGGGTCGAACCCGGGTTGGGTTGCCTACCTACTCACAAGGTGAGATCAGACCGAGTGTAGTTTTGGTACTTGAGTCTGTGCCAAGGCTAGGGGTGTGTGTGTGCGCACTAAGGGTGACTAACAAACTAGTCCGGTAGACAAGAGTTTAGTTGACCGAAGATGGTCAAGTGCATGGTATGAGTCCGGTAGGTTCAGAGTTAGTCCGGTAGACTAGGGTTTAGGCCCGGTAGGCCCCAAAGAGGAGTTTAACCCCAGTTAAGCTCAAGGTTAGGGGCTGAGATGGCTATAGGAGATAGCCAATTAACTGAGGAGTGTAACCATGGCCCTGGAGATGACCAAGGCTTGACCTAACTGGGGTTAAGAGGCTATTAAAGGCAATGGTTAAGAATGGCTAGATGGACTACCGCCAATAAACCTATCTTTGGTATGATTTAATTTAACTAGGGTTAGGCCACTGTTCAAGGTCTGGAAAGGGTATGGGGGATAGCCAAGGGACTGAGGGACATGACTATGGTCCTGGAATGGACCAGGACCCATGCTAACCATGGTTAAAAGACATGCTACAGTAAATGGTTGGAAATGGAAATAGATAGACTACCGCCATTTACTGAAGTTTTCAAAAAAATAATATCCCCTGCTGGGGGCTGCACCAACGGACCTCTACGGGATCCCTCATGGACTAAGGGTCCCCCAGAGTCTATAGGATGGTCTGCACATGCATGGGGGGGTCAATACCCTGGTTGCACCTCAAGGGCATTCCCCACACCTATGAGGAAGGTGGGGAATGCCCTATCCTTGGTTGGCTATGGCTGCAAATGAAAGAAACAATCATGGGACCCCTGGAATGGGACCTCGGGTCCCTTAAAATGCTTGTAACAAAAATTAAAGAGGGGAGAGGGGGTGACCTTACACTTGTACAGCAGCTGCAGGCGGAAGAGGGGCTGTTCACGGTGAGGGTAATGCACAGTGTTGGTGCAAGGTGACCGTGATAGAGGGTGAGGTTTAGGGACGTTGGTGAAGGTGGCACAGAGCGGAGTTTGCACTGGGCAGAGGCTAGGTGTATTTGGACACGGTTTCCTTGAGAGATTTTTGGAGTATTTGAACCATGGTAGAGGTGTGGTTTATATAGAAGGTGGGGGAGGACCCTAGGGGTATTCCTAGTATTATTTCAGGCGTGGGAGACCAATGGGAGAAGACCCAGGGTGGTAGGAGTGGAGCTGATACGCATTTGCAGGTTTTCAAGGAATGGCGCTACATGGATTACCGCCATTCCCATAATAGTGCAATATGGGAATGACGGTAATCAATTAACCGCCAATCCCATATTTTTGCTAAATTGGGCCAGGCCCTCACATTCGTGGGCCGAAAGTGATCCCCCTTTACCTCATTTGGAGTTTTGGCGCCTATTTTCAAATATTTGAAAAAGGTGGTGGGCCCCACTTGGGCTTGGACCTTGTGGGCCCATGTTTGGGCCCCAAAGATGATTTTTACCCACAGTTTTGAGGGTTTTGGGCTTTGAGTGGGCTTTGAGTGGGCTTTGAGCCCAAAAGGTTTGTCCTAGGGTTTCTCTAGGGTTTCAACTAGGGTTAGGCCTAGGGTCTACCTAGGGTTAGAGCTAGGGTTTGGGTACTACCTAGGGTTTAACTAGGGTTTAGGGTTTTGAGTCTATCTAGGGCTTCTAGGATTTAACTGGGGACAACCATGGTTAATGATACTAACCATGGTTAGGGTGGGGGTGATGGGTGCTTACAAAGCTTAGATTTTCATTCGGAGGTCGTTTTGAGTGTTTTTGGGACACTTTTCAGTTCCAGTGGCATTTTCACTTCCATTATCGATACATATGGATATACCAAGTATCGTTAACTATCAATAAACATGGTATATCGATACAGATTGAGACAAGTTGTCCTCAACCTTGGAACATAACTAGTAATAATGTGAAGTATCAACCTGACTTGTTGTGTATTGACTCCACACTGTAAACCATTAAAAAAAAATGAAAAGAATACACATGTAAAACCATTTAACATGGGATATGACGCTAAAAATCTTAAATTCTTTTAGTACAAACTTTTTCTTTAGGTTAATTTTACATGTAATGACCTTAACCGAAAATAGGTGTTTTTAAAGGATTAATGGCGTTCTCTCACGGTCGTGGTTACTAGTTTGGTGGAAAAAGCACTCTTGTAGAAATCTTAGTCAATATGGTAGTTAATGAAATGTTGGAGGACTCTTCTCGATCAACAAAGGAGGCTCCATTGTTTAAAAGGAATGGAAGGAGCTCCATGGTTGATAAAGAATGGAGGGAACACAAATGTTTTTTCTTTAAATGATTTGGATCAAATGATACAAAATTGAAAATGTACGCATGTGAGTGGGGCATTTTGAGAAGGTATTTTTAAACTTGGGTATTCCGGAAACAACCCCAAACTTGAGTGGTAATCAAGGAGAAACCCGTTTGCTTTAAGTCTTTAAAGTAATGGGTAGTCGGTACCAACGAAAATGGGTCAGGTCCCATCATGGCATTAAATATTTGAGGTTAATGAGTTAGGTTCGTAATTGTGAGTAAGACACACACGATCATTTGCCATTTATTATAGAGCTAGTATTGGCCAATGCAAAGGGGAATATGAAGCGTTAAGTCCCATAAATTGACTCACGGGATTATTTTCCAAATACAAAGTCAAATATGGTGTATTTAGTCCCACAAGTTTTCTTTCTATTTATTATATAAAATGATACTGGACTTTCCCATTGTGTCAAATTTATTGTTTTAGCTTTCTTTCTTCCTTAAGGCTGGGTTCGTATCGTGGGAAATTCGCATGAGAAATATCAATTTCTAAGAAATACTAATTGTTCATGTGTTCATTACGCCAATTTTCTGACAAGTGAGATTTACAAGAGAAAATATTTATCATCCATATGGGAAATTCATGTCTTGCCTCAACCCTGAGACCTGAATTTCTTGTCCAAATTTACAAAACCGTGGAAATCATAAAATTCACTCTCTCTGTCTCTCTTGACAATATTTTTAAAAAAAAAATTATTCATGTTTTATCAACAAAAAGAAAATAAAAATTCATTTCCCATGCCCGGTCGAACACAAGAACTAAAAATTAAGGGAATTTACTTTTAAATTCTCATGGTAGACCAAACATAGAACACACAAGTCGCAAGAAATGGATTTTGTTTGGAAGTATTTCTTGAGAGATATAGTTCATGAAACAAACACAACCCCTCTTAACAATGGAAGAGTTTGAACATCCCACTTGGCCATCAAGCCACTTCATAGAATTCTTCATCTAACTCTTTACTACCTCATTCTTTTTACTGAAGATCTCAAGGATTTCATCTTTTAGGTAAAGAATCACATAAGAGAATCAGATTTTCATTGGGGAAATGAATCGACGAGACCAACGGAAACCCTAGCATTGAGTAGATGAGTCGATGATCACCAGATGGACTGCCTAAAGAGGACATTGATAGATTCTAGAGAATTTGCTTTGTTTCAAATCTGAGAATGCCATTAACAATGTTCCCGAGCATTGGATTAGAACAATATTCGACATCGATCACTTTCATTCATTAACACAAAAATTATGGTATACATAGAATATTGATCCAAATATTTCAAGGCATAACAATATTTTTCACCTTCACCACAACCCTCGAAGACAAAAGTCCTAGTGTAGAATAATGATGGTAAGTAATATTCCTTGTTTAGATCGATATTCTTGTTATATATATAAACACGATATACAACTTATTTCATGACAAATTAGATGAAATCTCAAAATAAATCCCATGATTCCACGTGGATTGTCGGGTTCTTAGCCTAGTTATCTTTTTCTTTGAAGCGAGAGGCAAGTGGCTTGGGGGTACGCGGTTTCCCACCTGAGCTATTGCTATTGCTTCTTCCTCTTCTACTGTCACTTATATTATTGAATGGGGTTGGCAATGAGGTTCATATTCCATTTTAGCCTATCAAGAACATGTCCCATGTTATAAAAACTTTGGCCTCTATCTCCACGCATGTCTTTAATAATACAATTACAAACTATATCTACATATTGAATAGCATTTTAAAACAAAATCTTTGCAGATAGCACATAGTAATGGCAATCGATCGATCTAAGAGCTCTGACTGATGCGCTGTCTAACACATCTTTAATTCGATATACCAATATCCGAATCCGTTCTAATTATAAGGGATTTTTGTGAAACCCCCCTAACTTTTCAGCTATTTGTAAATACCCCCTTTTTTTGTGAATTTTTTATTCTAGTCCACTAACTTTTAAAACTTTTGCAAATCAACCCTTCCATCCAAAAGTTAGTTAATAGAAGTTGAATATTTTATGAAATAACCTTTTTAACCTTTTTTAATGGGTTGTACGGTAAGTTTTATCACATGTCCCACTTCTCCCCCTTTAATTGGGGTGAAGCTTGATCGATCTAAGGTTAATATATTTTAAAAAATTCTAGATGAATTAACCCTAAGAGTGAGTGAATCTTAACTATATTTAGTGAGTGTTAAGGGACACATAACAACTTGTAGAGTCCTTTTAAACTGTGGTTAAGTATTTTCAACCCAAGGTTATTTGTTATCTAAAATCCATGATGAGATGCATGAACCCTAGGAGTGAGTGAATATTAACCACTAGTAGTGGGTGTTAAAAGAGACACGTGGCAATGTGTAAAACCTCCTTTAACTGTGGTTAAGTATAATCAATCTAAGATTAATATTTTTTCTTCTAAAATCTAAGGTTAGATGCATGAATCCAAAGGGTGAGTGTAACGACCCAAAATCCTACCTTCACTAAAATAGGACCTTGGGAAGCCACATTTCTTGAACCTGCTTAAATCCGTGACATACAAGGTATACTAACACGAGTCTCCAAAAATGAGGATAGTAAAATTCGAAATATAAAATTCAAATCATCATGTACAATGATAATCTATCCAACATAACCCACCATAATCGGGATAGAGTAAAGTTATCAAAAAACTGTGAACAGTCTAAGCAACATCCTGAAATAACATAAGTTTATTACAATCCTTTTCAAATTATAAAACAAGGCCTAATAAAGAATCCAACTAACCAACTCTTGAACTTCCTCAACCGGAGGCTCGCTTTCTTCTTCTATCTCATCGTAGAAATCCTCAACCACGACTCAGCAATCAAATCGCTCTAAACCTGCCAGCAATAACAGATCGACTGAGTATTGACAACGCTCAGTGGATATCCAGTCTAACTAACAATAGCAATAACTCAAGCTCATAATCAATATCAAATTCATGTGATAATTACAAAATCAATAACATATTCACATGACGTTTGCATAATCCATGACAGGTTCATATAGTATAATCAATAACAGGTTCATATAACATTTGCATAATCCTTGACAGGTGCATATAGCATAATCAATGATAGGTTCATATAACATTTACATAATCAGAGTGTGGAAAAGATGAGAGCGTATCATGACATGTTTCATTATCCTTGTAATTCTGTGTTCATGATTCAGTACTTGCAATTTAGTGTTAATGTCCGTCAACACATGATAAGTTCCATATTCATATTTCAGTGCCCATAATTCAGTCTCAATGCCCGACAACGCAAAATAAGTTCCATATTTATATTTCAGTACTTGTAATTTAGTTTCAATATCTGACAACGCATGATAAGTTCCGACAACGCATGATAAGATTTGACAACGCATGATAAGATCAGTCAACGCATGATAAGATCCGACAACGAATGATAAAATCCGATAACGGATGATAAGATCGACATCGAATGATAAGTTCTGACAACGCATGGTAAAATCAGTGTTCATATCATTACCTTGACTCATGTACTTATGAGAATCTTAGACTTAGGAGACAACATGCTTATGCATATGAGTCCTTGAACACCTTATTCAGATCATGCACTTATTCAGATCCCTCATTGGGCTTATTCAGTCTATCAGGCGTATGCAATAGTTATGCTTGTGGTTCACATGTGTGACTTGTGAAGATCTTATCTTAACATACACGTGAGTTTGTGCATAAGTGTCGTAATTAACATTCGAATTGGTCATCGTTTAGATTTCGTTCTTACACCATGAAAACTCCACTATACTGTCTCATACCATATAGTTAGAGAATTCCCAGTTTAGAAGACCTTCCTCTAAGCTTTGTCCTTCCTGAATATCAATCACCATACGATATAGATAAGCCTAATTTAACATTTGTGATTAATATTCGAACTCGATCATCGCCTAGACTTCAGTCTTCCCCTAAGAAACTCCGCTAGGTTACATCTCCCTAGTTAGAGAATTTCCGACCTGGAGGACTTCCTCTAAGATTTGGCCTATCCAAATGTCGATCACCGTACAAGTATAAATAGGACATAATTTAGCATACGATTGTTTAGGGCATAGTTTACATAGTCATAATAAACAGTACCTTATCATGATTTCACGATTCAGTTAACCAATTTCATAAATAGTAAACTCATCCCATTCCCTCATTCATAGAACATCATAATAGTAGAATCATGCTTCATAGAATTTGCATCGCAAATAAAACCCTCATGTTATATAAATAGCAGATAATTTAGTATGACAAATCCTAATATTTTATTTGTTTGGTTTCTTAATTCTCAATAACATCACATTTAACATTAAAAACACTTTCAAGCATTTAAACAAACACTTTATGTGTATTTGTTATGTGTATATTGTCATTCCTATTTTTTCATCATACAATAACCATTCACATAATCCATGAGCATCCAATTCAAGCTCAACCTCACTCCATGCATCTATAATCCATCCATTTACCATTTTGGTCATCCACCATCATTTCCATACATCCATAACCCATAGATGCAATAATCCAATTTAAACTTCTAACATACAAATTCATCTATATCCTTACTTAAACATGCAACATCTCATACAAATTCATCGTTTACCATGCTTGTTCAATAAACATACTAATACAAGGTTTAGATTAGAGGAGAAATAGACCATTCATACATAATGGAGCTTGTAGCGCATGCAAAACCCTCATTTCAAAATAAAATTTATCATTCATGCTTATTACCTACTCATCTTTGCATAATCATGTAATAGCTTTGATAACCGATACACATTCTTGTTTAAACATGCAAAACATTTACTAAGGTCAGATTAGAAAGAATATCAACCCTAGGGATCCTTCCCTTGGATCCAAAATGCTCCCAAGAAGGTTTTGGGAAAGATCTCAAAGCTCTCTTTGCAATCTCCTAACAATCTCCTTTTTCTCCAAGTAATTTCTCCCTCAAAACCCTAGGTTTCCTCTTTTCCCTTGCCAAATTAGGTTAGAAATGGTTTAGAATCCTAAAAACCTCAAAATAGAACCCTTATTTATAGCCCCAAGGGTTAAAAACGCCATTTTAAAAAAAATCTGGGTCCGCGTGCGATCGATCGCACCTTTGGTGCAATCTATCACACTTAGACCCGAAAGGTAATCATAAAAACTCACCTGAATGTGATCGATCACAGAAATTTACGATAGATCGCACTATTTTGCGATCAATCGTACCTAATTTGCGATAGATCGCACTCCCCTTTTCACGGATTCTGACAGATTTTACCTCAATTTGGTATTTTGACCATAGCTTTTGACCCCGCTCATCGGATTTTGACGATTCAACTTGCGTTGGACTCGTCTTTCGAATGGGAACAACTTTCATGTTTTATGCAACTCCTAATTCTGAATTTTAAATGGTCTAAATAGGCCCACAAGTGGACTGATCTGTAATTTATCAGACAAAACATCGGAAAACCCACTTTTGACTTAGATTAGACTCAAAATCTGGAAAAACATTAAACATCAACCTCAAAGAGGGTTCCAATACATTTCTAATGGTTTAAGAATCACTCAATTCTGATCAACGGTGACAAAACTAGAGCTTCCTAAAGTTCAGGGTGTGTTAAGACTCTATCTCTTTACAACTTTGATTAAGTCTAGATCACACCACACTAATTAGATATAATTACGCACACATTAAACATGATAAGGGCTAAAATACTCTTAATACTTGCATAAAAAGCATGGTCTCTACAGTGAGCGAATTATAACCATAGTTAGTGGGTGTTAAAAAGGACATGTGACGACTTGTAGAGCCCCTTTAACTGTGGTTAATGCATAATCAACCTAAGATTAATATATATATATATATATATATATTCTCAAATCCAAGGTTAGATGCATGAACCGTTGGGGTGAGTGAATATTAAACATTGTTAGTAGGTGTTAAAAAGGACACGTGGCGGTCTTCTAAAAACCAAGGTTAGGTGCATGAACCCAATGGGTGAATGAATCTTAACCACAGTTATTGAGTTTTAAAAGGGACATACGGCAGCTTGTAGAGCCTCCTTTAACTGTGGTCAAGCATAATCAACCTAAAGTTTTTTTTTTTTTTCTAAAAATCAAGGTTAAACAAATGAATCCTAAGGTTTAGTAAATCTTAACAACCGTTAGTAAGTTCCAAGCACTTCTCTTGTGAAAAGTTTTTACAAATCTTCTTAAAATAAAAAAGAATAAAAAGATAATTTCATGAAAATTTTAACATCTGTTAAGTTAATTTTGGATGGAAGGGAGGATTTGTGAAAGTTAGTGGACTATAATACAAGATCACAAAACATAAGGGGTATTTATAAATACATGAAAAGTTAGGTGGTTTTTGACAAAAACCCCCATTTTAAAAAAAATCTTTGCAGTTAGCACGAAGTAATGGCAGTCGATCGATCTAAGAGCTCTCTTGCTTTGCAAAGCCTGATGCGCAGTCTAGCACATCTCAAATTGGATATACTAATATCCAAAACCGTTCTAATTATAAGGGATCATAAGCATCCTATTCGCAACGAACTAATATCCAAAACCGTTCTAATTATAAGGGATCATAAGCATCCTATTCGAAATCGTTCCGTCATTACTTACTAGGGCAATTATCTCACTACGGAATCTAGTATGGATAATACACATTGACAGTTGTCCTTGCCTCATGCATCCTAACACCTACTCTATCAATTTAACAAAAACAAAACATACTCTACAATTCAAATACAATTTCGAATCTTCATGCCGAATAAGAAGTTGTAAACCAAAATCAAATCCATTTTATTGATATATCAGCTTTGAGCTCTCATATCTAGTTACAAACATATGTTGTTTCGATAATACGAGATCAAGCTGCTTTATTTACTTCCAATGTAACTATCTATCTTTCATATCTTCTTAACCCTTTTTGGGGACATAGGCGACGGTGGACCAGTCCAGTGTAGTAAAAATCCTAACTCGGTCGCAAATATAATCATGGGTTACAATCATGTCTTTTCTTATGATAAATACTGTCACATGAGGCGCCTCCCTCTCGATAGTCGCTTTTGCGACGTCCACCTTGGCTCCCAATAGTTCAGGCCATTCACGCTTGGCTGCAAATCCCAAAAATATAAATTAATAGAAACATCTATAACTATAAGGAAGAAGAAACGAAAAGAAAAAAGAAGAACATATTTTCCCTAGCAAACTTGAAATCTTGGCTCACCTGGGCAGCGTGCCATTCTATGTTGAAAGGACTAGTAGGTGGGTCAGCTTGGGATGGTTTTGGATACGATGCTCTAGGGCTATATATATAGATGTAATTAGGGTATGCAACAGAAATGAAAAGAAACTTTGGTATGGTTTTGGGCTTTGGGGTGAGGGCATTAAGTTTGGCTTGCTGGTGTTGTCCTGGTGTCAAGTCTTATTAAGGAAACCATATCCACTCGGAACCAATTACGTAGTCTCCATGGTTTTCTCTTTAATACCTTCCACTTTCCGTTTGAAGACTACTAAGCATGCTCTCAAAAACCCTACTCTCGGAAGGGGGAATCTGTAATTAGCAATTGAAACACAGGGGAGGATAGTGTTATTTCTCAAATTACAGGGGAGGTCACTGTAATTTTGCCAAACCTCAGGAGAGGTAAGTGTAATTTACCCTATAATAAAATAAATAGAAAAACTTCTTAGACCAAACATCAAATCCTAGGATTTGTAGGTTTTGGTGAAAATTTGGCCGTTTTCTTTTTTCACAAAATTCATCAAAATCGTAAAATCATAGGTTTGGGTTGCGGTCTCCAAAACCTTTTCCTAAAATAAATGATTTTTTTTCAGCCGATATAAAACCATTGGTTTTGTATCTAAACATATTGAGCGTAAGGATTGTAGGAATATGTTTAGCATTCCTCCTTTCAATTTAAATGTTTCCTATTGTGATTAGAGATGTGATTGTAATTAAAAGATAGTACATACTCTATTGTAGCCTTAATATAGAAAAAACATTTAAGAGTCATTGTCATGCAAAGCAAGCAAACAAAAAACATTTACTTGGCTGAAGCCTGAGTAACTTACTCGGGCCAAGCCTCTTTGCCAGACGTGTCCCTTTTAATTGTGGTTAAGATTTACTCACCCTAGGTGTAGAAAATCTAACCTTCATTTCTATGGGAAAAAATTAAAAAATTGGTTAAAAATTTAAAACATACCTTCTAATAATCAATGTTAAATTCTTTAATCTTAAGGGTTAGTGAATCTTAACCACAATTAAAGGAGACACAAGTCGGGTAAAAAGGCTAGGCCTAAGTAACGCACTCAGACTTCATCCAGAGTAAATCTGTTGTCAAACAAAATGGATGTCAAATGCATTGACCAGAGGTGCCACACGTATAGCTTTTCTTTAGGGTTTTTCCCTTATTGCTCCTCAAGTTTGGATATTTTCTCAAACCACCCATTTTTAGAAACTCTTCCCTAAAGAGGCGTACGAGTATTTTTCATAATTTTTTAATTTATGAAAAGTCTTAAGTATCCCTCGACTACCACCTACACTTCGATGAAGAGTTTCTTCTAGTTTTGAAAGGAGAAAAGGTGGAAAAGTGGGATTTATGTACGTGTGCATGAGATGGGAGAAGTTTCCTAAATCTCCTCATCTCATGAAGTTCCTCACTATTTTCTTCTTCAATTGATTTTTTAGTATAAATTTTCTGGAAAAATTTGCAAATAATTCTGAGTTTAACAAAATTTTTGCGCCCAGGATCGATACCGTTTGATGCACGTGGTCGACACACTTGCTTCATACCCATATCGTTATGTATCAATAACCCTACTGAAACGATGTCGTCCAATGGTAGAACTTGTTTTAGCTACAACTTTTGATCCGGAAATCCGATTAACATTTATAATATATCCATTTGAGGTAGCTCGACGGAATGAATTACGGTTGAACTACTATATGTAGTTCTTTGATGCTTAAATTTTCATTTTGAGGTTGTTTTGAGTGTCTATGGGACACTTTTCAGTTTCAGTGGCATTGTCACCTCCATTATTGATACATATGGATATACTAAGTATCATTACCTATCGATAAACATGGTGTATCGATACAGATTGTGGCAGATTGTCCTCGACCTTAGAACATAACTAGTATTGATGTGAAGTATCAACCTGACTTGTTGTGTATTGGCTGCACACTGTCAACCATAAAAAAATGAAAAGAAAACACATCTAAAACTATCTAACATGGGATTTGAGTCTAAAAATCTTAAATTCTTTTACTATAAACTTTTTCTTTAGGTTAATTATACATGTAATGACCTTAACCCGAAAATTGGTCTTTTTAAGTGATTAATGGCATTCTCTCATGATCGTGGTTACTAGTTTGGTAGACTAAGCTCTCTTGTGGAAATCTCAGTCAATATGGTAGGTAATGAAATGTTGGGGGACTCTTCTTAATCAAAGAAGTAGGCACCATTGTTTAAAAGGAATGGAAGGAGCTCCATGGTTGATAAGGAATAGAGGGAACACAAATGTCTTTTCTTCAAGTGATTTGGATCAAATGATACAAAATTGAAAATGTACACATGTTCGAACACCTTCACATGTGAGTGGGGCATTTTGAGAAGGGGTTTTTAAACTTGGGTATTTCGGAAACAACCCCAAACCTGAGAGGTAATTGTGGAGAAACCCGTTTGCTTTACTTCTTTAAGGTAAATAGGTAGTTGGTACTAATGAAAATGGGTCAGGTAACATATGGCATTAAATATTTGGGGTAAATGAGTTAGATTCGTAATTGTGAGTAAGACACACGATCATTTTTAATTTCTTATAGAGCTAGTATTGGCCAATACAAAGGGGACTATGATGCGTTAAGTCCTTTAAATTGACTCACATGATTATTTTCCAAATACAAAGTCAAATATGGTGTATATCATCCCGCAAGTTTAACTTCTATTTGTTATATGAAATGATACTGGACTTTCCCATTGTGTCAAATTTTTTATTTAGCTTTCTTTCTTCCTTAAGGCTGTGTTCGTATCATGGGAAATTCGCATGAGAAATATCAATTTCTAAGAAATACTTATTGTTCATTACGCCAATTTTCTGACAAGTGAGATTGACATGAGAAAATATTTATCACCCATATGGGAAATTCATGTCTTGCCTCAACCTTGAGACCTGAACTTCTTGTCCAAATTTACAAAACCGTTGAAATCATAAAATTCACTCTCACTGTTTCTCTTGACAATATTTTATAAAAAAAAAAATTGTTTATGTTTAATCCACAAAATGAAAATAAAAAAAATAATGTTCATTCCCCATGCTCGGTCGAACACAAGAACTAAAAATTGAGGGAATTTACTTTTAAATTCTCATGGTAGACCGAACATAGAACACACAAGTCGCAAGAAATGGATTTTGTTTGGAAATATTTCTTGAGAGATATATGTTCGTGAAACAAACACAACCCCTCTTAACAATGGAAGAGTTTGAACTTCCCACTTGGCCATTAGGCCACTTCATAGAATTCTTCATCTAACTCTTTACTACCTCATTCTATTTAATGAAGATCTCAAAGATTTCCTTTTTTAGGTAAAGAATCACATATGAGAATCCGATTTTCTTTGGAAAAATGAAGCGATGAGACCAACGGGAAGACAGGTGTTTGAGTAGATGAGTCGATGATCACCAGATGGACTGCCTAAAGAGGACATTGACAGATTCTAGAGAATTTGCTTTGTTTCAAATCTGAGAATGCCATTAACAATGTTCCCAAGCATTGGATTAGGACAATATTCGACATAGATCTCTTTCATTCATTAACACAAAAATTATGGTATACATAGAATGTTGATCCAAATATTTCAAGGCGTACCAATATTTTTCACCTTCACCACGACCCTCAAAGACAAAAGTCCGAGTGTAGAATAAGGATGGTAAGTAATATTCTTTGTTTTGATCGATATTCTTGTTATATATATAAACATGATATACAACTTATTACATGACAAATTAGATGAAATCTCATAATAAATCCCATGATTCAACGTGGATTGTCAGGTTCTTAGCCTAGTTATCTTTTTCTTTGACGCGAGAGGTAAGTGACTTGGGGATACGCGGTTTCCCACCTGAGTTGTTGCTATTGCTTCTTCCTCTTCTACTGTCACTTATATTATTGTATGAGGTTGGCAATAAGGATCATACTCCATTTTAGCCTATCAAGAACATGTCCCATGTTATAAAAACTTTGGCCTCTATCTCCACACATGTCTTTAATAATACAATTACAAACTATATCTACATATTCAGTAGCATTTTAAAACAAAATCTTTGTAGTTAGCACGAAGTAATGGCAGTCGATCGATCTCAGAGCTCTGACTGATGCGCAGTCTAACACATCTAGAATCGGATATACCAATATCCGAAACCGTTCTAATTATAAGGGATTTTTGTGAAAACCCACTAACTTTTCAGCTATTTGTAAATACCCCCTTTTGTTTTGTGAATTTGTGTTATAGTCCACTAACTTTTAAAACTTTTGCAAATTCACCCTTCCATCCAAAAGTTATTTAACGGAAATTAAATATTTTATGAAATGGCCTTTTTAACCTTTTTTAATGGGTTGTACGGTAAGCTTTATCATATGTCCCACTTATCCCCCTTTAATTGGGGTTCAGCTTAATTGATCTAAGGTTAATATATTTTTAAAATTTCTAAAAATCTAGGTTAGATGGACTAACCCTAATGGTGATTGAAACTTAACTATAGTTAGTGAGTGTTTAGGGACACATAACAGCTTGTAGAGTCTTATTAAACTGTGGTTAAGTATTATCAACCCAAAGTTATTTCTTATCTAAAATCCATGATGAGATGCATGAACCCTAGGAGTGAATGAATATTAACCATTGGTAGTGGGTATTAAAAGGGACACATGGCAATGTGTAGAACCTCCTTTTACTGTGGTTAAGTATAGTCAATCTAAGATTAATATTTTTTCTTCTAAAATCTAAGGTTAGATGCATGAATTCAATGGGTGAGTGAATTATAACCACAGTTAGTGGGGGTGTTAAAAAGAACATGCGACGACCTATAGAGCCCCTTTAACTGTGGTTAAGCATAATCAACCTAAGATAAATATTGTTATATATAATATAGGGAAAATCTAGAGTTCACGCAATGCGTGAACTGCTTAAAAGTCATGCAAGTGTAAAACCAATGGTGTTTGTAATTAAAACCAAACATGATGGCAGTATTATAATTAAGTGAATATTAACCATTGTTAGTAGGTGTTAAAAAGGACACGTGGCGGTCTTCTAAAAACCAAGGTTAGATGCATGAACCCAATGGTTGAATGAATCTTAACCACAGTTAATGAGTTTTAAAAGGGACATACGGCAGCTTCTAGAGCCTCCTTTAACTGTGGTCAAGCATAATCAACCTAAAGTTAATATTTTTTTCTTAAAATCAAGGTGAAACAAAGAACCCTAAGGGTTAGTAAATCTTAACAACAGTTAGTGAGTTCCAAGCACTTCTCTTGTGAAAAGTTTTTACAAATCTCCATGAAGTAAAAAAAGGTTAAAAAGATAATTTCATGAAAATCTTAACATCTGTTAAGTTAATTTTGGATGGATTGGGGGATTTGTAAGAGTTAGTGGACTATAGTACAAAATCACAAAACTTAAGGGGTATTTATAATACATGAAAAGTTAGGTGGTTTTTCACAAAAAAAAAAACCCCATTTAAAACAATTCTTTGCAGTTAGCTCGAAGTAATGGCAGTCGATCGATCTAGGAGCTCTCTTTGTTTGCAAAGCCTGATGTGCAGTCTAGCACATCTCGAATCGGTTATACCAATATCCGAAACCATTCTAATTATAAGGGATCATAAACGTCCTATTCGAAATCGTTCCGCCAATACCCACTAGGGCAATTATCTCACTACGGAATCTAGTGTGGATAATACACATTGACAGTTGTCCTTGTCTCATGCATCCTAACACCTTCTACTCTGTATCAATGTATCTGGAACAAAACAAACTCTACAATTGAAATACAATTTCGAATCTTCATGCTGAATAAGAATTTGTAAACCAAAATCAAATCCATTTTATTGATATGTCAGCTTTGAGCTCTCATATCTAGTTACAAACATAAGTTGTTTCGATAATAAGAGATCAAGCTGCTTTATTTACTCCCAATGTAAACTATCTATCTTTCATATCTTCTTAACCAATTGTGGGGACATAGATGACGGTGGACCCGTCCATAGAATCCAAAGCCAAACTCGGTTGCAAAGATAATCATGGGATACAATCATGTCTTTGCTTCATAATTACTTCCACCTGAGGCCTCTCCCTCTCGATAGTCGCTTTTGCGAAGTCCACCTTGGCTCCCAACAGCTCAGGCCATTCAATCTTTCCTGCAAAACCCAACAATATAAAATAAATAGAAACATCTATAACTATAAGGAAGAAGAAATGAAAAGGAAAAAGAAGAACATATTTTCCCTAGCAAACATGAAATCATGGCTCACCTGGGCAGGGTCTCATTCTATGTTGCAATGAGAAGACACTTTGGTATGGTTTTGGGCTTTGGGGTGAAGGGCATTAAGTTTGGCTTGCTGGTGTTGTCCTGGTGTCAAGTCTTATTAAGGAAACCATATCCACTCGGAACCAATCACGTAGTCTCCAGGGTTTTCTCATTTAATTCCTTCCACCTACCATTTGAAGACTGCTAAGCATGCTCTCAAAAACCCTACTCTTAAGTGTATTATCCTAATCGTGAGTGAAAAGTAATTAACTTTTGGTTAAATTGCACCTTATATTATTAGTCAAGTCCATCAAAAATTTATCATAACATGTAAATCATACATCATCACATACCATTCTCATAATTCATAGGGTGAAAATACATAATCATGATTCTTAAAAATAAATCATAACAGCATAGATCTTTCATCATACATTAATTTCACATAATATATACATAGAGATAATAACCCTAGATCCCTATTTGTACATGAATCTATAATCTCGCATCAAAACACCAAATCATGCAATCATAACTCCGGAATACATTTTCTTGCATATTCAATCACGAAAAACTCCGGAATACATCTCTTCCTCCTCTTCCTCTATATTTGGGTCATACAAGCATTAAATCATAATCTCATCCTACATTAATAATCATCATAAGATTTATATAAGAGAAAATCTCTAAAGTAAAAAAGTCGTGTTTATTTGTATTCTCATTCGAAATCTTAATCTTTTAATCTCAATCACAATCAATGGGATGTGCAGCTTCACAAGCACAAAAGAAAATTTGGTCATAAGAGATGAGAGCTAGATTCAAAATCTCCAAGGAAGTGTGAACGATTTCTTGAAAGAGAGCTCACTGGCTGCCAAGATTTCTCCAAGAACCAAGATCCAATCAACAAGGTCCAAGAAATCAATGATCAAGATCCAAGATTTAGAGAGGAGCAATCATGCGGCCAGGAAAAGAAAGGTTTCCTAAGGTAGCACAAAAATCTCCAATATTTTAATATCCACAAGTATGGACACGACATTCAAGAGAAAGACACGTCTCAAACCCTCTCATTCAATGAGTAATGATGAAAAATTGAAAAAAAAATAAAGGAAAAAGTCATCTCTCTTAAGACCTTTCATTTTTGTGTTTTTATAATAATAATAAGTTAATAACTATTATTTATAATATAACTATAATATAAAAGCACAGTGTCGAACAACATTTACATTTTCAGAAATACCCTCCTTAATGTGGGTTTTTTCTTATGCAGAACCACCAGCCTGTTTTGCTTAATTTGTTTTTGGTTGGGTAGAACTGAAAGTTCATCAATAAGGATGGCCCCCCTTGTATCGAAAAAAAAAAGGGTCCTGCATTTAATAAGGATGGCCCCCCACATCAACCATGAGTGGGGCCCTCATTTTTCAAACATAAAGGGGCAACAGGGCAAAAGCAAGCGCTGATGCCCATCCAAACTCCTATAGCTGTCTCATTCAAAAACAACCCAACGCTCCACGTCCCACCAACCGAGGTCTGTTATTCATTTCAATTCAAAGCATGTAAGGCGATTCGTTTATTTGTAGGGGGTTTGGGTTGGTGGAGTGCAAGACAATAAATGGCAGGATTCTCCAATTTTATAGGTTTGTACCATTTTTTTTCTTTTGGTTCGAGATACAGGTTTAGGCCGCAACACTGGTTAGGTGTTAGTATCTGTTCAGTTAGTGGGCGGGTAGGAAGAGTATACATAAACTCCCACCCTCTCGGGAATGGATCCGGTACCTCCCCCCAAAGGAGGGGATACACAACCACTGGGACAAAGCTCTGTTGTGTTTTGTACCACTAAGGAACGCTGTTTGTGAGATTTATAAAAATATAATGAGACAGACAGTAAACTTATTGTTAAAATTACATCCCTTGGCAATTAATTTTTGGAAAAGATTACATTTAACAACAATTAAAACAAATTCACGGTCTCGCCTTTTTCAAGAGTTCACATATTTGACTCTTTTTTTTTTTGTTTTGCTAATGATGATGTCATGGCCAACTACTATTCATAGGTGAGAACTCACGGCCAAACCCCTTTATTGCTTTTTTTTTTTTTTTTTTCAATCTCATGTGATATATCAATCTCTCATTTTTATAATACATTTTAAATAAAATTTATGAAAGTCTTTCCTTTTTTTTCTCCTTTTCCTTTTTTTTTTTTTTTTATCTAATCTAATTAGAAAACAATTAGGATATTTCCTAATTAATGTATGATTCTCTCTCCTAATCTAATTCATAGTAAATTAGGATTACTTCCATATATCTAATTCTTAATTAGATTAGATTCTTCGATTTTAAATACTTTCTAATTCTAGATTAGAAAGAGAGATGAAGAGAGAGACGTCCTACTCATTGTGGGCCCACTTTTCTACACCCATGTTTCAAATGATCATATCATGTACATAAGATCATTTTAAATATAGAAATTGTTTGATTAAATTAAATACATTTAGAAGATTCTTGTATGTGAGATTTAAATGGTCTACTTCTCCAAGTGTGTGACCTACTAGATTAATTTTAAAATTCTAGTGTACCTAGGAAAAACTTTCTAATAATTACATTCAAAAATCCATTTTTTTCTTACTTTTCATATTTCTGCATACATATAACACATTAAATTAACATAGCGGTATTTAGCATACATCACATGTATGATACGAATATCGAAAACTAAAATACAGGTCTCTACAATACCAAATAAGAATTTGTAATCCAAAATCCAATCCATTTTATTGATATATCAGCTTTGGGCTCTCATCATCTAATTACAAATATATATATATATATATATATATATATATATATATATATATATATATATATATATGTGTGTGTGTGTGTGTGTTGTTTCCATAATAATATTAGATGAAGCTTCTGTATTTACTTCTAAGGTAACTATCTATCTTTTATTTCATGTCAACCACGTTTGGGGACTTTGGCAATGGTGCCGGCCGCGGTGGTCCTAAGCCAAACTCGGTCGCAACGAAAATTGTGGATTACAATCATGTCTACTTTTACGATAATTACTTCCAAATAAGGGTTCTCCCTCTCAATAGTCGCTTTTGCGACCTCCGCCTTGGCTCCCAACAACTCAGGCCATTCATTTTTTTCTGCAAAACCCAACAATATAAATAAATAAATAAAAACATCTATAGTTATAAGGAAGAGGAAATGAAAAGGAAAAATAAGAATATATTTTCCCTAGCAAACGTGAAGCCATGGCTCACCAGGGCAGAGTGGTGGTGTCGACCCCATTCTATGTTGAAAGAACTAGTAGGTGGATCAGCTTTAGATGGTTGTGGATGTGATGCTCTAGGGCTATATATAGATGTAATTAGGGTATGCAACAGTAATGAGAAGACACTTTGGTATGAGGTGAAGGGCATTAAGTTTGGTTCGCTGGTGTTGTCTTGGTGGCACGTCTTATTAAGGCAACCATATCCAATCGAAACCAATCACCTGTCTCCATGGTTTTCTATTTAATATCTTTTCATTTTGAAGACTGCTAAGCATGCTCTCACAATCCCTACCCTCATTATCATTAGAGAATAAAATATATATATATATACTAGCAAATACCCCGCGCAATGCACGGGATGAGAATGAAAGTAAAGAGCAGAAGAAAAAAAAATTAATACTATATTTTTTTAATCATATTTACTATTATTATTATTAGTTATTAATGATTAAATATAATATATTAATTTTAATAGAAGTTTATTAAATAATATTATATAATTTGCTTTTAATTGGTAAAGTCTTTTTGAAACTAATATTTTTGAACCTGATCTATCAATTAATTTTTTTCGTTTTATTATTATCCATCATATCTTTGTAATTTTATAAGTGTTGTGCTTGGACCCAGTATTTGTGGGGTTGAATCATTAAAAATGTAACCGTACATTGAGTAAACTTGATTTAACATTTATTTGAAGGAATATTTACTTTTAACCATAAGAAATTAGTATTTACATTTAACCAAAAGAAATAATTATGTTTACATTTCTTAAAAACAATTAAGATTGTTTAACCTTCTAAGGCGTTAACGTAGCCTTAGAAGGCTAGAATATGCTCTGATGCTCCATATAGGTGTTTTCGTTGAGAGTTTCTCAGAAACTGGTTTTACATAGAGAGTTTCTTGGACCCTAAGGTGGTGGTGATGGTAATACTGATGAGGAAGCCATCCATCATATAAACCAACCCACATGAACTCATATGCTTCAACTATCCTTCTAGCAGCTGTTACTAAAATTGAAGCTGCCAATTAGGCTATTGTCTCAGGAAGTACACCCTACCAAATATACATGGATTGATCTAAATTTCAGATTTTCATTTCAATGTCAAGAACAGAAACTAAATAATCAAATGAAGAAGAAAAATAATTGTAGAAAAGATAAACGAAACCGCCTCTTCTTTATGAGAGTCTTCTGTTTTTTAATGTTTTTTTTTTTCAAACAAAAAATGTTGTGATTGTTTCATAAATGCAGCTCAATAATCCAGGAAATTCACAAATGAGAAATTACATCCACATTCAAATGAAAAAACATTCCCTAAAAGGGAAAATATCATATTTTTGGAACCTAAAACCCCGCTAAACTAAACCCTCATTTTTTCATAATACAAATCTAAATTAATAATCCTTAGAAAAAGCTTAATCATCATAAGAACAAAAACCTATTGAGAATGAATTTCTCTAAAATGAACCGAAGATAATCACTTCAGAGGCACGATGGGTGGGGTTTCGAGCAAATTGGCCTGCTGCATCTCGAGCTCGTTCATCTTCTGCTCTCGATCCATCTCGATGATGAGAGGAACAACCAGGATTAGGAATGTTGTTCCGACGATCCACGCTGCTCTTCTGGTGCTTATCAAGAGCTTTTTCGTTATGTATGTGGCATCAGAAGCCACTTGCTTACTGCCTTTATGGACGATCAGTGATTGAGATATGGTGTTTGAAACCTAGATAGGATTCCTTCATTGCCATTGCTACTCGTACCCGATGGAGAAAGTCCTCATTTTCTGCCCCAAGACAACATTAGAGAGTTCTCCTTTTCTGCTTCTTTTCTCTCCCTTTCATTCTCTGCTTGTAATTGAAATTTATAGGATGTTCTCTTTGCCAACCTTTCGTTTTCTTCGACCCTTAATTGATTCTAGGTAACATGAGGGGAGAAGAGAGTATGAGGAGGCTTTTTTCCGTTACCAAAACAAAGAGATGTATAATTAAATGAGAATGTGTTTACAATTTATATGCAATTAAATGGGAATTAACTGGTGGGTAGATGAAGAGAGGTGAGGAGAGAGAAAAGAATGATACGTGGGTAGTAACAATAATTTGAAGTTCTAACCAAGGCTTTTGGAAGAGCCATGGAGATTTGGGTTCTAGGTGTAGTGTAGATTCCTAATTAATATCAAATAGTGGTGGAATCTAAACAGTTTTAGTTTCTTAAGAGATAAGTATAACAATTAAAGATATTTTGGGAGGAGCTAACACCTGGATAATCTCCTCTTCAAAGGAAATTAATTAACAAATAAATGGAATTTAAGTAAATTTATTAATAAAGAGTGGGGTCTACAGCTCAATGATTTATGGAAGGAGAGAGATTAGGTACCACATGGCAACAACTTGAAGCTGAAATAGAAGCTTGTGATGGGTGTCACGTGGAACCAACCGGCATATAGTAGTAGTATAAGTATATATATATATCTGAGACCGAGCAAAGTTTTTGATGAAAAAATTTTATCTTATTTTTTTTAGTTCACCAATACATTAATCATAGGTTTAGGTGTGCGGTCCTCTAAGATAATGCATGCTGTCTCATGAGGTTTTTCTTAAAATAAATGATTTTTAGTGAGCACATATAAAATCATTTGTTTTACTATCTAAAACTGTAATGTTCAGAGTGGGAATTGTAAGAATATGTTTAGCATTCCTGCTTTCACATATTAGAGATGTGATTATACTTCCATGTGTTTTTTGGCTGCGGATATCATTTAACTATGGTTAGTGGTTAGCATAGGAGAGTGGAGCTCTTGTGACTCATCACCAGGGGATTGAATCCCCAGACCTCCCTCAACATAGAGGCCATAGCCCACCATTGGTAGGGGTGCACACAAGTCGAGCTAGCTCGATGGCTCAGCTCGGTTCGGCTTGATCAAGCCGAGCTCAAGCTCGAAATTTTAAATCGGTCAAGTCGAGCTGAGTTTTCAAGCTTGAAATATGTTCAAATTGAGCTTGAGCCAAATCATGTTTGATTTAGCTTGGCTCGATTCGGCTTGAATATTGTATAAAAAATAAATAATATTATTTTTATATATCATTATTATATATTATATAAATAATTTTTATTTTTATTTAAAAATAAATCAAGTCAAGCTCGGCTTGAGCTTGAATCAATTCGAGATTGAGCCGAGCTAGAGCCTAGATTAAACCCATTTAAAGCCAAGACATAATACACCCTAACCATTGGCACAAGAGGCGGAGTGTGAGTGTACTTACAAGTTACAACTCCCTTGTTGGCAAACAATTTACTCTAGCCGATGCCCGAGTATTATAATCGGGCGTAGCCTCTAGGCGTTGAAAGGTCTTGAACAAAGGAGGTGATAGTGTCTACGTGTATGTAGGGGCGGAGCCAAGTGAGTGCCTGTGGGGGTCGCGGCCCCCACTCAACATTTCAAAGACTATATTTTTTCTAGGGTATAGCATGTGAATGGGGGGCAGGTGTCTCCTAAACTTTTAAAAAAAAATATTTGACTTGGGATCATATTTGATTGATCTCAGCCAACACGTTCCTTTTAACCCCATTAACTATGGTTAGCTTAGGGTGGGGTGTGGACGAAACGTTCCTTTTTTTTTTATTAATTTTATCTAATATAGTTACACAAATATCATTATTTTATTTTCAATAAATATATCAAAATTTTCAGAATTTTTTGATAAATATCGGTATATTACTTAAAAAAACAACTGAAACTTAATTAAAAATAAATTTTCATAATTTTGGCCAAAATTCAAAACAAAATCAAATTCAATCAAAATCATACCACCTGAAATACTAGCCTTTTAAGCGGTGACTGAAATATCACATTTTTTGTGCCCAATGGGCATGTAGTCTCTTGATATGTCATAAAGTTGGTTTTCTTGGAAATTTATTTTTCCTTCTAGGAATTACCAAAAGAGGTAAATCATGAGGAGGAAAGCCATTTGAATGGGTGGGAGATTGAAAAGATGGGTTTTTCCTTTTGGTTTTTTTGACACAATAGCTATTGTGGAAAGAGGGTTGTTACAGTACTAGAGTTTTAGAGAATGGGCTATTTCTCTCTGAAGGTTTCTTGTGTAGAACAAGGGTTTCTCATCTCTTTAGGGGTTTCTCTTCCAAGCTTTAGGGTTGCATTGAGGAGTGATAGATAAGCTTGTACTCATTCATGTACTCTAGGTTATTGATAATAGTGGATTTGATGCCGGATTACCCACTACATAAATCTTTTGTGTCATTTGTGGTTTGTTTGTTTTTGCTTTATTTTTCTCCATTTTATAGTGTTGTGGGTGTTATTTGTGATCTAATTGATCCGGTGGAATTTTAGGGGAAAAATGTAATATTTTTCCAACATAGTTCTTTCGGTTTCAAAGGGTAGCAACAATACCGAAATTTTGGAAAATTAAATCGATTTTACAAACCTTGAGTTCAAGAGCGTTCCCTTCATTTATTATGTTAATGCTTAAGTTCAGATAATAACTCCATAAGTAGAGTACATTACACAAACATGAGAAGCATTATCCCTTCTACCCGATTCGAGGTGCTCGAGTCACATTCCCTTTTTCGTCAACCCAGACCCAGACCCTATTGCACCTGAAGTCCTTGGTCACTGGTGTTCCTTCCAGCAGAACGATGGCATCCACATTATGATTCTCTTTTTCGATCTTTGCCGCCGCAGTTTCTCCATTCTCCCCAACAAGCTCCGGCCATGAGTTCTTGCCTGTGAATTTCGTTCAATAAAAAAATTGTTTGAAATATAATCAGAAGCCATGTTAAAGAAAAAAAAAATTCAAACTATACTAGAACTTGGCCTTACCTTGACATTCAGATGCCATCTCTTTTGTGTAATATTGGTTGAGTTCTTGTTGAAGATTGTGGGTATAAATAGAGACATGGTTTGAGCTCTTGACCTTTCATGTTGCTGAATAGGCAGCCATCTTTGAATAATTGAATGCTGACAATAAATCATCTGTGTAATTAGTTTCATTAGATTGTAGTAATTGTTTGACATGGAGATGTCCTTGTTGGTTTGACTAAGTGGATAATGTTGACCTTACTGTGCTCGTGTTTCCATTTAATTGAATTTCTTCTTGGCTTTAAAGTAGTTAAGGTCGGGGGTGGATTTTTGACTTCAAACTAAGAAAATCTGAAGGTTTTTTTTTTTTTTAATGAATTTAAGATCCAACCATGGGGTTATGGAGATGGAGCCTACTTCCATCGGGTTTCAATAGGACAGTTCTTCGGCGTATAACAAAACATGGACACACCACTTTTCGTCGGACATTGCGGCCATAATTAGAGCAATCAATGCATCCTCATTGTTTGGCTTAGTAATCAGACCTGTTTCTTGTACCAAAAAAAAATTTCAAAAATGGGAGTTCGATTCGTCCATGGAGATGGAGCCATATTAATCTTCATGAAATTAGTAGACTGCTCATCTCCTTTGAGGTTTGTTGATTTTCTATCATATCATGTGGTTGGCTAGCTCGCCAATTATGGCTTTATAAACTCTTGTGTCTTTCTCTCTCCTAGAGATATTCCTATGAGCTCCAGACTTTTAATCCATGCAAGAGGATTAGGATTATTCTGGAAATTTGTACTTCAGAATGTAATCTTCTTTTTAATTATAAATTTATATATCTAGTCTGGGTCTGCCTAACCTAATTCACCTTTCAAAAACAAAGCTAGTGTAACTCGAGATTCTCATTGTTGGATGTAAAACTCAGTACGATAAGTCAATGATCTAGGATCCCCAGATTTGATCTTGAGAGATCACCCTCTTCAGGACGACTTCTAAAATTTTTCATAATATGGTATGTACATGTGGGTACTTTGAAAATAAGCTGTGGGGATCGGATTATGGTGTTTTCTCCAAATGGTTAGAACAACCTTGCCCAAGACTTTTGTAAAACCTTCAAAATGAGTAATGCTAGTGCCATTAACAACTTATTAGTAGGATAAAGTTCAAAATGTTTTGACTTTTTTATTTATGGGGGTGATTAATGGTATATGACTTATTGAGCAAACACTATTCACCACTACGTGAAAAGTGTTGGGAATTGCCAACAGTTCTATTTTGGGAGGAATTCTATTTGGGTGAAACTCTATTATTATGGAGTTATTAAAATTCAGTAAGTGTTAATTTGTGTGGGATTAGAATCTGATTAATATTCTAATTGATTTGTTTTGGGAAAGTCCTAATTGGTGTAAGATTTGGTTTGGGAAAGTTCTAGTTGGAGTGGGATTTGTTTTGTGGGTATAAATAAGCCTAGGGTTGAGGTTTAAGAGCATCTCCAACTCAAGTCTCCATAATCCATCTCGAAAACGGCATCTTCTTCATATATAGAGATGTTGGGCCCCATTAAAAAGTCTTTTACTCCAACCCACCCATCTCCAAAACACTATTCAATCTCTAAATCACTATTCAGTGCGAATGAATAGTGTTAATAGAGAAGTATCTTTATGTATGTCGGGCCCCCTATTCAACTCCAAATCACCGTTCAATGTGCATGAATAGCATTAATAGAGAAGTATCTCCATGTATGTTTTTTTTTTTTTGGACGGTACCTCCATGTATGTTGGCCCCACTAAAAGTTTTTTTATTATTAAAAACATTTAAAATGACAAAATGGTATTTTAAAAAAGATTGAAAGACTAAAAAGGGATACAAACAGAATTTTTGTATGGATGAATAGTGTTTTTGAGATTGATCTCCATTTTCTCTCTCCATCTCCATATATGGAGTCTCACTGTAGCAATTTGAAGATTGATCTCCAAATATGGAGCACGGTTGGAGTGGGTTTTTGGAGATTGATCTCCATATATGGAGCAGGGTTGGAGATACTCTAACGAATAGCCAAGCAAGAAAGAACCTTAAGAGGGAGAGAAATCAAGATGTGAGGTGTGGGTAGGGCTTCCATGGTGAGAGGAGGCATCTCCCATGGAAAGCCTTCGTTAGCTCTCAAGAAAGGAGAGTATCCTTACGGCTTTATCTCGGTCTGCTCAATGTGGGAGAGTACTAGTTCGGTGTATAGCGGTTCGGGTTTTGTGTTTCTTTTGTCCTAAAAGTATTCGGGTTTAGATCTAATTTAGGTTGAGAGGGTGAACAAAGAATTGTGGGTTGTGTAAGAGTCTTTCAAGGATTGTGGTAGAGTCCTTGAGCGTATGTATTCTTGTTTATCTTCTCTCATGTAATCTTCTTTTTAATTAATGGAAGTATATTTAGACTTTTTCTAGTGTGGATGTAGCCCAAGAGATGGGTGAACCACGTATATCTTGTGTACTATGTGTTTGTCATATTATCTTGAGAATACCTCATGATAGCATCGTTTCTGCCCCCAACAAAAAGGCAAAATGTTCTTAGATCAGCCCCATATTTATATCTATTACACTAGCATTTTTGGACTCAATTAAGCTGAGCCGGGCTTTTTTTCAGAGCTTGAAACTGGTTCAAGCTGAACTTGAGTTAAGATTTTCTTTGATTCAACTCAGTTTGAATCTTATATTTATAAAATACTAATAATATTAAATATTAATATTAATGATATTAAAATTAGTTTTTTAATGAATCAAGCCGAGCTCAGCTCGAACTTGAACCAATTCGATCTCAAGCTCGAACTCAATGATCAGCTCGGCTTGAGTACACCCCTAAACTCAACCATCTCTATTGTTAATGGATTGAGATACACTACTCTTATGGTTATCAACATCTTAATTGCGAAAATCTTATGAGCTCAGGTTTGGGAACTCAGCCACCAACAACTTTGGCATCGGTGTAAGTGTATAAGCAAGAAATTTTTAGTTTTCCCTTGTCGAATATCATGTGATATTCACACATTTACAGAAGTTTATTAGTATATATTTTTAGTAATCCCTTGTCGAATATCATGTGATATTCACACATTTACAGAAGCTTATTAGTATATAGAAGCTGCATGTCCTATTTTTTCCATGACAAAGCTTACACATCAATGGAGAGAGAGAGAGATTTATATTACTAAATGGCTCTTATTTAATATTCAGTACACAAATAGTAATTACATACGCCATAACTATGAGATTAGCCCCTTTCTTGAAGAACCCTTTGGCAATACAATTATTAGATCGAATACACTCTAAGTTCCTAGTTCCTACTAACCAATTTGGGGTGTCTGCTTCACAATGCCATACTTGTTAACCCAAACCCAAACCCGATCGCAACGATAATCCATGGTCACCATCATCCCTTCTTTTACGATCACAGCGCCGACCTTAGGATTCTCTCTCACGATAATCGCTACCGCAACCTCTCCATATGCACCCACCAGTTCTGGCCAGGAACTCTTGCCCGTATCTACCATTAACACACACACAGAAACATATATTAGAGGGGAATTATCTTAAGCATGTCATACTGTAAATTAATACAAATCTTTAAAGAAAAGCTCCTTCTTACCATTGCAATCTTCCATCTTCTCTTCTTTGATTTCTTTCCTCTAATTCGATGTAAGAATCTGTTAGAGGAGATCGGTATTTATAGAGACAGAGAGTAGGCTCTTTAGAACTCTGTGGCTGGCTTTGTTGAGTTGCTAGCCCTCATCTTTGAAGTTTGAAGCTTTGACTTGGGACAGAAGAACTGAAAACCCATTTTAATGGGAAATGTCATTGTGAGTTTACCTTTTTTTTTATCATCGTTTTTAATTTTGTCAACATCTTCATTTTCTGCATAGGAATCCTTTGTGGGTTTAACTTGTCAAAGTTTATCCTATAGAGTTTTATATCCCAAGCAACCCTGACAAGCTTATTCTTTTATTGTTATTTAATATATTAGTGGGTGGCACGTGCGAGTGAGAGAGGGGAAGGGAAGGACTCTATTGAGGAATTTTTAAAATTTTAACTTCAAAAAAATGGAATAGTAGGTTGAAAGTACCTTAACACATGTCCCTACTTATTCTCTTTTCTTGAAAAGTAGTTACAACGTAGAGAGGGTGTGCATCTTCGTTGAGAAACCAAGGAGGGAGCATGAGAGAAGATAATTAAGTATAATGATTAGAGGGAATCGTGGAGATATTGAAAGATTATTGTTAGTTTTAGTTGATATTACTTCACTCATACTAAATTTTCTCAAGTAAAATAAGATAACGTAGTATCTTAATTTTTTTTATATGAAATTATGAGCAAAATAGGAAAAATTTTAAAAAAATCACTCTTACTAATGTAACATACCATAAAATTGGGACTCATTAGGAATATTAGAAAAAAAAATGAACCAACTTTTTAACGCCGCTTCTCTCATTATAATAATATATATATATATATATATATATATATATATATATATATATATATATTATATATATATATATATATATATATATGAAGTGTTGGCCCTATTCTCAGGCTTTTACTTCTCTCATCCTCAACCAACCACTTGTCCTTACTTCTTTCAATCAGTTAAAGCACACCCTATAATGTGAGATGAGTTCTTGTGCTCTGAATTTGAAAAAAAAAACTAACTAATATATATATATATATATATATATATATATATATATATATATACTAGTAAAGTAGCACGTGCAATGCACGTAAAATTTTCAATAATTAACTTTTTAAAATTCTTTGTAAGTTTATAGAAGAACGAATTTTTGCAAAGAAATTTAGTAATAAGTATGTATTATATTTAAAAGATTTTGTGTCTTTTAAATAATTGGTATGTGATTGCTCATCAATTATTTTAAAATTAAGTCATTGTTTTTTAATAATATTGTTTTACAATAAAAAAAAAAATTTGAATATAATAATCATGGGTCCCACAAAATAATCACATGTAATAATCATGGGCCCCACAAAATATTGAATATAAAAAAAATTGAATCTAAATTCAGGTTTAGGGGTAATTACGTCCAAATAAAATTTAGTATTCACGGGTCGTCAAAGTCGGAGAATTCCCCCGCCCCCCAAAGTCCTAAGGAAAAGTTTCACCGACGCTAATGGCACTTCAGAAAAACGAAGAGGTTTTTGCTAAGCTTTGGGTTAATTAATAACGACCACCAATTTGGTCACCGGTGATTCCTGTTGATAAACATTAGGTCCAGGCCTACCGATAATCAGGGGCGGAGTCAGGTGGGGCCCTGTGGGGGCACATGGCCCCACTCAACCTTTGAAAACTATATTTTTAAAAATATTTTTTTAGGGTATAGCTTGAGGAGATCGAATCACAGCAAATGACAATTGAACTTAGGGAGATTTCAATCACACTCACAGTTCAACACGGGTCCCCTTAACCTCTATTAACTATGGTTAAGATTCTCTAACCTTTAGTGCTCCACAATCTAATTAACTTCATTTTTTGAAAAACAGCAGTTTAATTTAGCTTTTCATTACTTTCTCCACTCTCAAGCTCTTCTCGATCCTCCATTTGAGCTTCTTCCTTGTTATTTGCACCCCTCTCCCTGATCTCACCCACCCATGAGAAAGCACCATGGCCTTGTTAAGTTGGCATCACCAAGAACATGCTTAATTGTCTAGATTGTTCATCCAGGTAGTCACGTCAAACTGCATGACCCGTGGCTGAGATCAAACCCAAGATGTACTGTGTTACCTATCCTCATGTGTTCCAGCAACCATGGGTTACCATTAGGAAGCTTCAACAACTATCGTTAAAGCTTCCTACGTCGCCTAAACATGAAGTATGTACCGGTCAGTCATATCAATTAATTAGAAGAAGATGGGATGGTCTCTGCCTGTTTGGTTTCACTGTCCATCCAAGCATGGCAATGATGCACAACTCTAACCGCAACCTGAACACGTGAGTGAATGAAAGGACTCTTGTAGAGTTTTACTCTAGGAAGCAGGATACTTTGAAAATGGAAACGTACCTGAATCACCGTACCCATATTGCCGTATAGGATATGTATCAGATACGACACGCTAAGGTAAAACTTAGCCTTTTTCATAATTTTTGTCGTATCGCCGTATCTAAATATTGCCGTACCCATGCTTCCTAGGTTTTACTGCATTGCAAAGACTACAAATTATAATTTGGCCCCAATTGGAAAACTAAGTTGACAGACTGTAAGAGGTTTACTAAACCAAAATTTCGGTAATACCTAATAGTGGGTCTTATGGGTCCCACATAATAGTATATATTATAATTTAACATATAGTTTTTTATATAATAAAGTACGTTAAATGGTAATATGGTCAACATAAAGTTTTGCATACTCTTTGTACTTTTATTAGTAGATAAATGAGATGTCAATTGCTTGGCTTTTTTTTCTTTCTTTTCGTACTTTCTTACTTTTCTCTCCTTTCTGAGAGACTCTCTTTCTATAGAAATAAAATTATTTCCTAAAATATGGTAGAATCCTAAACTAGAATTCTTCCTTAATATTAAGAGTCCTAAACCAACTCTCTTTAATAATGGATCCCATATAATATGAAATAGTAATTTAATTAAAATTATATTATAAGTTATCAATTAAATAAAATAATTTAAAGGGTATTTATGTCAAAGTAAAGTTTTGCATACTCTTTGTACTTTTATTAGTAGAATGATATAGGGAGAGGTACTAATGAGTCATGTTCATTGAAGCTTGTAGTGAGCGGTCCCTCTAGAAATATGTCACGTGGCATAATTTTTTGAATCCTACCATTGGATGTTAAGTTTGGTCCTTTAAAGACACGTGTCAAAAAAAAAGCAGTCTGATCGGACATCTTTAGACTGTCCGATTAGACCCTATTTTGCAGCATTAACCTCTTAGGGTTCACTAGACCCTACCTAGGATATAAAAATGGTTGATCTTCCCTTCTTCGATCTGACGGTCTATAAATTTCTAATTGAGCTGAGTTTTTGCTACGTGTCTCTCGAACAACCCGTCTTAATATCCAACAATCAAATTCTAAAACAACTTGCCACATGTCACATTATTAGGGATCGCTCATTACAAGCTTTAATGAGCATGGCTCATTAAAATGTTACTATATATATATACTAGCAAATACCCCGTGCGATGCACGAGATAAGATCAGACTTGAGAGAATATAGGTAACAAAAGAGAGAACAAAAATTACATATAAAAGCCCTAGTAAGTAGCCCATATGATGCATGGTTACTTAAAATACTGAAATACATCAATATGAGATGTACAAAAAATAATAATGACAATAACATAAAAAGCCATTTTTTTATATTCTAGTTTTTTATAACCACGTAACAAAAGTAAAGTTCATTCATAGTTTAATAGTGAAACTTTCAAGTAAAATTAGAAATAAAACTAAGCTCAGTTTGTTATAACTAAAATCACTGGGGCAGGCATTTAAGAGGGAGGGCATCCACCAATGGATGGGTGCCTTAGGTTTAGAAATGGGATTCATGGGTACGTTAACTATTTCCCATAAACTAACCCAAACTTCTAAAACACCATAATCTTTTAGATGGCCAAGTTTGTCTAAAGCGTAAGATTACAGTTCAACGTAGTTCAAACCACAACATCAAGTCTCAAACTGGAAAGCAATACTGTTTTTGGAACTCTATTCAATTGAAAATTCAGATTCAAAACATGAAAGGTAAAATGAAAAAAAAAAAAAAAAAGATGAAGTATTGTTTTTGGCTATATCAAACTGAAAAAAAAAAAAAAAAAATTTAATAACCAAGCTGACATTTTATAATAAATTAAAACTGTTTTTGGCTATATCATAATAAAAAACATACACGTGACCAAGCCGACAATATATAATAAATTAGAAACAAATAATATATCGTTACGTGTATTGTTTAATTTTTTTGGTAAACACACTAAGCACACTCACAACTCACACACCCATAACTCATCTCAACCTCAACCTAAGCCTTTAACCATATTATTACGTGTATTTCTTTGACAATGAAATACAAATCCTTGCACCCCAAGAACAAAAGATATTGCAAATCCGATTTTTCATCTTGTCTGAAACTATAAACAACTGGAACTAAAGGGGCCAGATGAAGAATTTAGGGAAAGAAATTTCTGCTTCTTCATATGGTCATTCGGAAAACAAAATATTTGCCCCCATGCGAATTATAATCCTAAGACCAGCTACTCAGCCTTTTCACAAACAACTCCATTCCAAACCCCTCTTATATTTTTCTTCTTTGTTTCTACAGGTACATGCAGAAGTTAAACATCACAGATAGCGGCAAAGAGATCTGCAAAACAGACAAACCAAAGAAAATATGTTTCACCCAAGCCACATGCATACTAAGACAAGCTAAGATGAAAATACCTTACAACTTACATGGGGGCATAAAAAGAAATTTTATTGGTTTTGAGAGATAGAGAGAGGGCGATGGGGAGAGAGAGAAAGAGAGCATCAAGGGGTTGATGGAACTTCAAGGGATAGTAACATTCAGGGAAAATATAATGACCACAAGACAAACGGTTGCAATTTTTCTTAGAGAACTGTGGGAGGAATTGTGGGGTATGATACGCTTGGTCTCTCATCTTCTAATAATGAGAGTGCATGCTTGGTAGTAATATGGGAGAAACATTTCTATAAATTGCTAGCTTGGAGAGATGAAGGGAGAGAGAGAATTAATTAGAGAGGTTTTTCTTGGGAAGTTAAAAAGGGGGTAATGGGAGGGTCCATGCTGCCAAAAACGAAGAGAAGGAAAGGGGGGCCATCTAATTAAGTAATAAGTAGGGGATGAATGTGGAGATTCATTTTGCTTGGTATTAAATAAGGGATGAATTGAGAGAGAGAGACAGAGTTAATGGCGAGAGGGTTATTTGGGGAGAGGAGATAGATGGTTTCTTGGTAAAGTAAAGAAGAGGGAGAATAAAGTGACACATGGAATGAAGCTATTGGTTGGAGGGTGTGCCACGTGGCACCAATTTGAAGAAAATAAAGAGCAATGGAGTGTGCCACATGGATACCAATTGATATATAGGAGTAGTATAGATATATACTCTATTGTTTAATTTAAGAGGGCATAAGCACGGGTAAGGAGGACAGTTGTCTCCTAAACTTTTGAATAAAAAAACTATATTTTATTCTATCTTATTTAATTTAAGAGGGCATAGTCATGGGCAAGTGGGCAAACGGCACCCCTTAACTTAAAAAAAAATACTTTATAAACAGACACAAACATATGAAATGAACAACGAACTTGGCGCTTTAAAAAATTGGGGGCTACACCCCTGGACCAAGAATATTCCATACCCCTAATCATTATTCACAAATCCATCAATAATTATTAACATTATCAAGTAACCATTGTTTGCCCCTATAAGAAAATCCACCCTTAAATATATATTTATATACAGGGATAGGTACTAATGAGGTATGCTCATTGAAGTTTGTAGTGAGCGGTCCCTCTAAAAAGATGACATGTGGCATACTGTTTTTGAATCTGATTGTTAGATGTTAAGTTGGGCCCATTGAGACATATGTCAAAAAAATCAGTCTGATCGGACATGTTTAGACCGTCTGATTAGACCCTAGTTTATAGCATTAACACCTTATGGTTCACTAGACTCTACCTAGGATATAGAAATGGCTGATCTTCCCTTATTCGATCGGACATTTTATAAATGTCCAATCGAACTAATTTTTTTGTCACGTGTCTCTCGAACAACCCATCTTGACATCCAATGGTCAGATTCTGAGAAAAATTTACCACGTGTCACATTATTAGGGATCACTCATTACAAGCTTCAATGAGCATGGTTCATTAGAATGCTATATATATATATTTGTGTGTCTATTGAGGTAGGCGGAAGGCCTTTTATGTGGGAAAGAAGAAAACAGATTTATGTCAAGTGGTGCGAGTCAGTTAGGAGCGAGTTGACTCACCAGCCACACACGCACACATGAAAACCAAATTTTCTAGTGAATTGGCGCGGTAATTTTTCTGTTTTAGTAGCTCGATCAAGTGATATACTCTATACCTTGTTTAAAATGGACAACTTAGAGGGCAAGCTGCAAGAATCCTTTCGATTCCGAATGGGCCAGCTGAATCGCGAGTTCACTCAGCTGAGTTTAGACGAGTCTCATTGTGTAATTAATCTTGTACAGTGGTACACAAGACAAACTCACTATTTCCTATATTTGTCAAACTCATTGTTCCCTGATGTAACATCTTCTTCACAGTAATGGATTATTCATTTCACAAACCAAAAAAAACCTACCAACTTGTTCATTAAACACATCATAATTCACAACCCTTCTCTTTGATTAAGAAAGGGAAATCAGTTTAATATGTCAGTCAAAATGTTAAATCACTTTTGTATGTTCCAAGGCATATCTTGATCAAGAGTCTACTCAAAATGGGAACTAATCTTTTTTTTATGTGACATAATACAATATTAATGAACATAAAACAAAATTAAATAGCTTCCAACACTCGATTTCGTGACAAAGCGATATCGTAAGATCATGGACCATAATACAACTATTTTCACATGATTAAGAACAAACCCATATAGCTTATAAGATTAGTCAAAAGGGTATTAGAGCAGTATTCCATGTCACAAAATCAGACATGAATACTTTCCTAATGTTTTCATATTAAGGATCTTGCTATGTTCTGTTGTCGAGAAAATAGGTGAAAATATGGAAAAAAAAAAAAAATTTGAATTTCTAATACAATTTTTAGTTGAGTTTTGTCTCATTTTCTTTTCTTTTCCATGTTTTTACTTATTTTCTCAGCAATCAAACAACATAGGGTAAGTGCCTTCTGATCATGTTTTTAAATTAGATGCTTAAAACATCTTTTTTAGTAGAGCTTCTTTTCTCGAACAAGAAGGATTAAACATACATCATCCTTCTTAAAGAGATTAACAAAGCAGTAATTCAATACCAAGCCAAGCCGGGCTGGGTTGGGTTCTTTGATTAAATAAAATTAATTTTTATTAATTAATTATATTTATCTTATTATGATCATTTGAGGTATTTTATTTATATCAGAACATATACACTGCAGTACATATTGAGGCAAGTTGCTATCCTAATACCAAACTGTACCATTGAATTGTGATATGGTATTAGAGCTCCATGGTTCTTCAATGGCTTCTTCTTCTTCTTCTTCTTCAAACTTCCCCACTTTGTATATTTTGAATATTCATAACTTTGTGTCCATTAAGTTAAGACAGCACAAATTATTTGTTCTGGCATCGCCATGTTGAGCCCATCTTGATCAGGGTGAATTTACTAGTTTTCTAGGTGCTAGCTAGTTTAGTTGGTAAAGTCTCTTGGCATCGTACTAGAAACCTAGGATCGAATCCTACCTATATCAAGGTTGGGGGGTTTATTGGATGGTGATATCGGCTCGACTCGGCTCAATATCACCCCTAGTCTCGGCTCCCCTTTTCTTCCCATGTATCCCCCATTTTAACTCCATTTAATTGTGGTTAAGATTCATTCACCCCTAAGGTTCACTCATCTACCCTTAGTTTTTAGAAAAATAAAATAAAATAATTTAACCACAGGGTTAAAAAACTTTAATCCAAGTTCATGTTGAGTTGAAGGGGCAATTATGTGAGAGCGAGAGCAATAGTTCGTTCCTCGCCCACGGAGTGACCCATTGCTCTTATTACCTAGCTTGCAAGTGCATGGCCTAGCCACATGTCACAAGGCCCCTGCCAAGGGTAGCCCATGCAAGGACATCTGTCCCATGGGTCTGCCCAACAGGGGCGGAACCAAGGACAGGGCCCCCCCAAATTTTTTGAAAACCCTTTATGCAATAGTTTTACTGTGTTTAAAAAAAATTTAAATGGAGATTCCCCCTCCCAAACTCGTTTAGAAATGAAAAAGCATAAGACTGAGATAACTCAAAAGGAGGAATGCTAGCCCTACTCTCACCTTTCACTTTTAGGTGGTTGGTATATGATGAGAGTAGAGTTTAACTGAGTAAGGATAGCACTCCTCACTCAAAAGTACCATAATACGTCATAAGTCAGAAAAGGCCTCAGATTGTCTCTGGCGAAGCAAAAACTATCTTGGGCAACCATAGAATATGGGACATGTAGCAATAAAAAGGGGGGAAGTACTCATTTCATTTTCTCCCCATGATTTTGACTTCTCCCCACTTGATATCTCTCCCCCTTTATCTCACCACCTTATCACCATGTGTCATTTAGTGTGTGGAGAAGTCAAAATCATGGGGCCTATGATTTTGACTTCTCCACCACTTGTCCCCTATTCTATGGTTGCTTGAGACAAGAGCTTTTTCACCAGAGACAATCCAAGGCCAATAATTTGTACCGGGAAAGAGACAAGACAAGAGACTATTTCATAGTCAATTGCGATTGAATTCTCTTCGAGTTCAATCGCACCCACAAGTTAACAAGTGTCTCTTTTAGCTTTTATTAACTGTGGTTAAGATTTACTGACTCTTAAAGCTCAATAATCTAACCATGGTTTTCAGAAAGTATATATATTAATTTTTTAAAACTTTGGTTAAGAAATTTTAACCCCTAGGGTTAATATTTTTTCCTAAAACCAAGGTTAAATTGTTGAACCGTAAAGGTTAGTGAATCTTAATCAAAGTAAAAAAATGGTTAAAAGGGACACGTGTTGACCTGTGGGCGCGATTGAAAGATTAACTAATTATTCAAGGAAAAAAATTTCTCGCCCCCACCCCCCGCGAACCCCAAACCCATTATTTTTCTTGATACATGTATTCGGCCCCCAAAGAAAAATTCCTGGCTCCGCCCCAGCTGCCCAAGACTCATGATGGATAGTCACGGTTCTGCACTACTCATGTGCACCTTGGATAACCCCTCCCTCTTGGTACATCTACCCATATCAAACGGTCCAAATTAGACATGAGCCCAAGGAATGATCAGATGGCTCTAGTCTCTTGATCAAGATAAATCATATCACTGCTGCTAGGGATTGGCGTCCCGGGTTTGCTCCCTTTGGTCGCGTATTCAACTCTCAATACTTTTCAAACTAGTCCTTATCTCGAATGGTTTGGGACACTCTCCCCCCGAAAAGAAAAAATGATTAACCCCATCAACATCATGCACTCTCTCTATCCTCTCTTTTTCCATCTAATTGGTTTTTATTATAGGATATCAAGATGGTTAGAATTCCTTTATTTTTATTTTTATACCTTGATCTCTTTTTTGTTCCTATTTTTTGTTTAACCAGATAGCTCTTTCGATTTTGGAAAAATTTATCTTTAGGATTTGAGTTGACTTATTTTATCTTTTCTAATGCCATATCAGCTCTAATCCTTACCGTTTATAATTGAGATAGACGGATAAGATTTGAGAGTATATTTGGGAGTACACTTTGGGAGTATCCTAGACTAATTCTTATCAATATGCCAAGTTAAATCAAAATAAACGGTGCCCTCTAAAGTGACTCTACCATGCGAAGTGTAAAGTATACCTTAATCCAAAATCTTTTATTGCTCACGAAAGTGTTCTCTTAAGATAAATGATGCCTAAAAATAGAAAAAAACGTAATCTCTTTTGCATATGAGAAGAAAAATAATCACTATCTCAGTATGTGACATGAGGAGGGTGTCTCAGCTCCCCTTATCTTGCCATATGTCATTTTTAACTCTCTTTAACTGTGGTTAAAATTCACTAACCCTTATAATGCCTTAAAAAAAAAGTGATCTCTTTTGTATATGAGAAGAAAAATAATCACATCCTCGGTCGGTGACATGAGGAGGGTGTCTTGGCTCCCCTTTTCTTGCCACATGTCAGGGCCGGCTCAAACCATTTGGAGGCTTAAAGCCAAAATTCTAAATGAGGTTTTTATTTTTTATTTTTTAATATTATTAAAAAGAATGAACTATAAATGGGGTTTTTTTAATATTCTAAATGGGCTTTTTATTTTTTAAAATATTCTAAATGTTTCTACATGGGGCCTTTTTAATTTTATTTTTTTATTTTTTTTTAATGAGACCTAAAGCAAAGGCTTTGATGGCCTAATGGATGGGCCGGCCCTGCCACATGTCTTCCTTTTTAACTCTTTTTAATTATAGTTAAAGTTTACTAACCCTTACAATTAAAGCAACTAATCTTCTTTTTTTGAAGGAAAAAAATATAACCATTGAAATTAAAACTTTTTAACCATAGTTTAAGGCAGTTTAAAAGGTTTTGTGAACTCATTGGAGAAATACCCTCCCTCAGATTGAGATGCGGATCTTGGAAGGGTTGGTAGATAGGCTTTGTAGATAAACCAAACACGCGATAAAGCCGTATCAGATCAGAGCGCCTGGTTAGGTAATTCACACTATAGATAGCTATAAATTATTCTATATTGGAAATTCAACAACTGTATATCATATCTACAGCAACAGAGTCCTTCTCTTCTCCTACTCTCTGCCCAAGAACCAAGAAATCTCTATCCAGAGAGAGAGAGAGAGAGAGAGAGAGAAAATGGGTGTTGTAAAGGCAGCGATCGGTGATGCTGTGATAACTTTCATGTGGGTATTCTGTGTATCGACGCTTGGAGCTTCCACCTCCATTATAGCTTCGGCGATAGGGATTCAAGGCATGGCTACGCTGTTCATCACAACTGTTCTTGTTTTCTTTCTTGTTTTGGTCTTCAATTTGATCGGTGATGCTTTGGGTGGTGCTAGTTTCAATCCCACCGGCACTGCCTCTTTCTATGCTGCTGGTGTTGGTCCTGATAATCTCATCTCCATGGCCTTTCGTTTTCCTGCTCAGGTTTGTTCTTCTTCTTTTTTCATTTTTGATAAAGTAATCACACACCCAGAAATTACAGAGAGTTGTATTAGAGAACTGGCAAGTAATCAGCAAAAATCAAATAAAAACTACCCAACAATTACTGAGCATAGAAATCAGTAAAAGAAACATTTTTAATTCATCGAATTTGCGGAAATCAAAGACACCCAGATGATGATTCGTGATTCTGATCCATTAAATTATCCGAAATAAATAATAAACAAAAGGGTATAATTTTAGTCAATAGTTACCAAATCCATGTATTATAGGCCTACAATACAATTTGGGGTTGTTTAAAAATTGTGCCATATTATATGTTAAACAAATATTTCGTATTAAATGATTGTTAGTAGTTAATACCATGATTCCTATTTATATATTATTATTAATTATTATTTTTTAATTTTGCCATGTTTTTGCCAAATAACACCTGGACTTTCCCGTCCTTAGTAACTATGATTGTAGTAACTCGCCGCCGTAAATTAAGCCCTGTTTATTGCTTTTGCTATTATTCCTTTTTTCAAAGGTTTTTCATTGCTTCACTGTTGTATATTTTGCGTGTTTCGTCGCCATTGGGGTGTTACATTTGCTTTCTGGATTACGGATGGGGATTGGAATTTGTCATCTGCTTCATCGCCCCTTTCCAATTAAGTATCCTGTTCCCATCATCCAATTCAAATTCGCAAGATTTTTCCCCTTCATCATCCTTCTCCTAAAATACACTAGTCGGTTTTGGTTAATATTTCTACTTTGCTCTGTTGGCTTGATGTTTAAATGTGTTTTTCTTCAACAGGCACTTGGGGCAGTGGGTGGTGCTTTGGCAATTAAGGAAGTTATGCCTCTACAGTACAAACACATGCTCGGAGGGCCTTCATTAAAAGTTGACTTGCACACTGGTGCCATTGCAGAGGGGGTATTGACCTTCGTGATCAGCTTTGCCGTTCTTTACATAGTCCTCAGAGGACCCAGTAGCCCAATATTGAAGGTGTGGCTGCTTGCCATGTCGACCGTTGCATTGGTTGTTGCAGGTTCTTCTTATACTGGACCTTCCATGAATCCTGCTAATGTGAGTAGCCCACTTTTCTTCTGCATTATAGGCTGACAAATTGTTCTTGGGGAAACCCTGATCTTTCATTGTGTTTGTTGTAGCAATGTGTTCTCAATGATTTGCATCAGTTGAAGTCTAATTCATATTACTAGCATGGTGGATTTAGGATTCACATTGTTTTCTGGGATAATTCATGCACACATATATGGATGCATAAATATATATAGAGATGTATGGTACTTCTGGAACGACATTCTGATCTTGGTGATAATGATCTAAGGGGACATAACTACAGAGATTTTGTAGTTTTATGCATAGTTACCAAACACCCGTATAGTACTCGTATAATACTTTTAGGGGGTTCACCGTTTAAAACTCTATACATTTTTCATGTTACGTGTTATACCTGTATTACGGTTTAATACGCGAATTACGTACAATACGCATATTTTTGCCATTCTTTTACCTGTATTAAACTCATATTCCGCATTAAATGTTTGTTATTAGTAAATATCATGATTCTTATTTATTTATCATTATTAATTATTTTTTAATTTTCCCGTACTTTTACCGTGTTTTTTCCATATAATACCCGTACTTACCAAACAAATCATTGTCGTATTATACCGGTACCCGTACTTGGTAACTATGGTTTTATGCGCAAGATTCATCCTTTCCTCTGTAATTTTCAGTCTCCAGAGTTGCTAAGGGAGATGCATATTTTGAGAAAAGTCTTAGGATGTAACAAATGAGCACATTGGTTTAATAGCTGAAAGTTTATACTACTGTTTGACATCTATACAGTTAAAGTATTGGTTTCAGTTTTGTGGATGGCTTGTGTGTTGTTTTAGAAAGAGCTTTTTTGTTGTCATCCTCTTCATTGTAGTTATTAGTTTTATCAATAATGAAGAAATTCATATCACAAATAAAGATGAACACGAAGCTATTGCGGAATCTTATGTGTAACTATTTCCTTGATTCTCCTTAGTTTTTGAAATCCCAATATCCCTTATATGGCCAATTAGGCATTTACATATGCTGATCACCTTGGTCTTTTTGATGTCCTGGATGCTTAGACTAAGGGGGCAAAGACAAATGATACTTAAGAGTCCAGCCTGACATTGGCCTCATTATAGTCCATATATTTAAAGTACTGGAATAAATCTAAGTGTCTCTCAGCTGTCACTATCTAAGTTCTTAATTTCATTATCATCATCATTATAGATTTATTGTATCAACAATTTTTATATAATAACTATTGTTATTAGTACCATGACTACTGTTGAAACCTACATGTCCAACTTCCAAGGAATCAGTTTCTGTCCATCACTTCATATATCCAGTAAGTTCAATGCTTCAAATATGTTGAATGTCAATTGCTTCCATGGCCCCAGAACATGATACTTGGATAGATAATCTTGAAACATTCCTCTCTGTCCATCTTCTGATTATAGAATTTTTAGATTTCCAAGGGCATATCACGGATTCAGGATCTTGCAATTGTCCCTATCCTTGAAAAGATCTACATGGATCTAGTAGTAAAATTGAGGAGTCTCGAAGGCATTACTTCTTAGCTGATTCTTGCATATTTTCTAACCATGGTGGATTGATTCTTGAAGTCGATTACTTCCTTTATTTCATTCTGTCGGCCTGTTCTAGGTATGGGTCCTATGGGATGACCTCCAGAATTAAAGAGGTAGAATACCAAGCTATGGCATTTGCTGCAAGTGTAAGAACATTGTCATTAGCTCCCATGTTTATCAAGATTAATTTTGCAGTTGATAACTTGTGTTGTTTGGGCTGTGGATGCGCCAGATACATGAAGAATGAATAAATTCTTTGAGTTCTTTGGAGTTCAAATATATTCATTCAGCTATAGTTTTCTTTGGCTCCATTCCCCAAGTAAGCTTAATTTGTTGTTTTGCCTCTCCTGATCCATACCCACCTTTTTTAGTTTGAATATCTCATCCATCTCATTTCATTAAACCTTCTACCCTTCTCGTCATCATTTTAAAGTAAAATCACCTTGGAATTCCATTTTTGCTACCACCTTATCAATGGAAATCGGAATAAAGAGAACAATCAACTGCCCTTAAAAGAGTAGCTTTCATGACGCTAGACCTTTTCAAGGTGTACGGTAGCGTTTGGAAATGCTTAATTTAATATTTGATGTAGCTTAGTGCTTAATTTCAAATTAGTCATTCTATAAAGTAATGGGAAGGAGTGATGAAACAAAGACTAAGACAAGTAACCAGGATTTTATAACACCAATTTGAACTCATGCTGAGGTCTTTACTGAGGCTATCTTCTTACTTAGACAATTGATGGAGATATTTAGGGTGACAAAGAAAGATCTAAATATGGTAATTATTAATTTAGAGAAAGCATATGAGTTTTGACAGAGTCCTTAGAGATAACTGGTGGGTGCTAGAGAATAAAGGGGGTTTGAGAAAATATATTGATATCATTAAGGACATATATGAGGGAGCTATAAGAACAATTGATGGGGAGAAAAATGAGTTCCCATGACAATAGGGTTACATCAGTGGTCAGCTACCTTGAAGTATGTTATTTGTAGTTTGTGACGCCCCGAACCCGCGCCTAGGGAATCAAGTTCCGAGATGCGTGTCCGTTCGTCAAATCATGCAAGCGGAAGACTTTACCCGCAAAAATGCGGGAAATTTAAACATTTATCAGATGCTCCCAAAAAAAAAAAAAAACCTGTCATCACAATAGCCATCATACAAACCATATACCTGTATTATTTACATCAAGTTTGTTTTACAAAAGTAGGCGTCTCTATCACGCCAGGTACAACTTGTACAAGCTTCCAAAATATCCAGATAGACTTTTCACTTACTGGTCAGCAGCTCCAAGATCTGCTGAAACAAAAAGTCAGTGAGCTATGAAGCCCAATAAAACCACAATCCTTCTAAACTATTTTCCACATAATAACACACATCAATAATGATATAATAAGCAGTTCAATTTGCATGTTACAGTAAAATAGAACAGTATATAATAAATTGTGACCCAAGGTCACTTAGGGTTACGTCACCCTAACAGAGGTTCCCGACCTCACATTACTTTCTAATTATGAGGTTCAGTTATGAATGTATTATATTACCAAATTATCGTTTCGATCATCAATCATGTTTCATTTCGAGTCCTAAGACTCTATTAATTGGCCACAGCCCACAAATGTTTAGCTTAAAGTCTCTAAATCATAACCATAATACATTGAGTCATTTAGACTCACACATGTTGTTCCGGCTTTCACCCGAACATGACAAAACCTTGGGTATACCAACCCAACTCACCTGGAATCCGATGATTCCATACCGAACTATGAGTCCACCAACTCAAACAAATACACCAACTCTGAGTATACCAACTCAGACCACTTCGTATCCGAAGCTTACACACACAACATGGGCATTCACCCAATAAGAACATTTTTCCATTCAATTGACTGGCCACATCTACCGTGTATTCGCCGCCATCGCCCTGGGTATCAATTATGAAGGAACCCCGACCAACCTGCCTACCGTCATCTTCTGGCTAGTCTACGGAGGAACTCCGACATCTATACCAATGCCGACATCTCCTGACGTTCCACCAAGAAGGGACCACGATAGACACGGTGCCGACATCTTCTAACCCACCCAGAGAGGAACCCCGGACTATACACTATCTGATGTTTAGCCACTTTAAACTCCCTAGGACTCCGACATCTCCTGACTACCAGTCACGAAGGAACCACGGGCCATGCAGGACACCGCCACTCCTGACCTAGTCCAAGAGGCACCACGGACGACCTAGACAAACAGACCGACATCTCCCGACTATCAGTCACGGAGGAACCCCTGGCCTTACTGGGCACCGTCTCTCCTGACCTAGTCAAAGAGTAACCACGGACTATACTTAACCCTGGTTAGATTTTCTAACCACAGGTTAACCCCAGTTAACCCAAGCCTCGCTTGATTAACTGAAATACTTGGGCCTCGCACCCGTGAACCAACTCCGGTAACACACCGTCCCGTTAGGGAGCGTTTCCAGACTAATGGATGTCTCCATAGCCTTACAAGACATGCAAAACAACTTTTCGTCACCCTAGAGTGGCGATACAATTTACCCGGGGCCCGATCTGGGCTTCCAGAGGGACCACATAAAATCACAACATCACATAGGGGTTCTGCCCCTTTTTCATTCACGTCAAAAGACATGCATATACATCACATGAAATAATATAGCAAAATAAGCGGAAAAAAGAGAAGAAAAGATAGGGGTTTTACTGTTTCACGCGTTTCGAGGCCTCGTAGGCAAAAACAGATGTCACCAACGCGTTCCCAACGACGATCAACCCCGGGGTAGAGCGCATGCAACTTTCTCTCTCCACTTTCTCTCTCTAGCTTTTTCTCTCTCTTTACACGCAAAACGAGAAACCGGAGAGAAAATCGGACGCCGCCAACTCGTCGGGGACGTCGAAAAACCTCAAGGGGACCTCCCTTTCCCTTTCTCTCTCCTCTTTCTCTCTCTTCCTTTCTCTCTCCTCACTTTCTCTCTCTAAAGTGCTATGGCAGAATACTGTTTGCAACTCTAAACCGTGAGCAAATGAGGGGCTGACCTTCATTTATATAAACCTTAAATGGGGTTTAGATCATGTGCAAAAGCACATGACCCATTTGGTGTGGAAAGGTGGTAGTTGACTAAGTCAACTACCTTCACCAATTTGACCGGATTTTCCCATTTTTCACGTATATGCCCTTCGAAACCCTGCTATATGACACCCGACAGTAACGACACTTCAGGTGACCGAACTTGGGGCAGTTCGACACCTACTGTAAAAATTTCGGGGAAAAATACTGAGTTTTGACAGCTGCACTTTAGTCCGGAAGAAAATTACAAAACCCACTAATTTTCTGATTTCGGACACAAAACACGTTGTCGCTTCTTCATATGAGACAATTAATTGCTGAAACGACAGACGATCATCCTCTCGACCGACCGGCACGCATTAGTGCCAACCGCACGAATTTCTATGAGGATCTCCAACAGATATTGGGTCCCACTTAATTTCTGGAAATATGGAAATTTCCCGTTTTTCTCAATTTTATCACACATAATGGCCCCGCGGTCCCGCGAAATGGTACCTGACGGAACCGATACGGTAGGGGTGTGTCCCGGCAGTCGACCAGCACACTGTGTGCGATTTTCGCCCAACGATACTGAGATTTCCTCGGTGCACTTCAACCCTGAGCAAAATCCCCTTCTTATTAATTTAACAAATAATTAACTAATTAACCTTCATTAAGGACCCATAAACACATAATTTTATTATATTAAAATTCCGGGTCGTTACAATGTTAATGTGGTATTAATTGATGAAACTAGAGAAGATGTAAAGGAAACCTATAATACGGAGGGATGCCTTGAAATGTAAGGGTTTTAAAATAACTCGGATAAAGATTGAATGTATGAAATACAACTTTAGTAAGAACTCAAATATGGTGGAGGCGGTGTTTATGATAGATAATCAAGAGATTCCTCAAAGCGACCAGTTTCAATATCTTGGTTAAATATTCATAATGTTTGAAACTTTGAGTGATTGAGGATGATGTTGCCCATGGAATAAGAATTAGAGCTAGATGGCTAAAGTGGAGATATGCTTCCCGGGTCTTATTTAGATTGACACCTTTCGATCAAACTAAAATTGAAATGTTATAAGACCGCGATAAGACTAGCTATGTTTTATGGAGCAGAGTGTTGAATTGTTAGGAAGCAACATATTTAATAGAATTAGTATAGCCGAGATGAGAATGCTAAAATGAATGAGTGGGAAGACGAGGAAAGATAAGATCATAAATGAGTGCTTTGAGACAATTTGGAAGTGGCTCTAAGAAGTGATAAAATAAGAGGCAGCTAGATGGTTTAGACCCATTTAGTGAAAATCACTTGGGACTTAGTGAGAATGGATTGGTGCAAGTTAAAGGCTCTAAAAAGATAGAGGAAAAAAAAAATGACGTGGATGGATATAGTGAGGAAAGATTTAATAACACACGATTTAATTGAAGTAGTGGCTTTGAATAGAACGGAAGTGCAAAATAGGATTCGTGTTACCGACCCTAATATGTTTGGGATAAGACATTAATAATGATGATGACTGTTATTGTATGTGTTACTCTCATGGAGAGGGAATGGACAAGTTTCATGTTTTTGACCCCAACTATGATAGCGAAAGGGAAATATAACTCACTGAAACCATTACATAACAGCTATACATGTTAAATTTCGCTGGATACTACCACGATACTTTCAATGAACCGGTATTTATATATGGAAAATAGGACTTGGCCGTTACCATTACATAACTTAAGACTCAGTCGAGTCTTATGCTACGTAACAGTAAGACTTGGCTGCTAATTGAAAGGTTTACTTCTAAAAAAAGATTAATTTCTGGTGTATAAGGAATTTGGGGGGGGGAGAAATAGTTTTGTCCTTTTATTTTAGAATATTTATCTTCTCATTTAAGGCATTTAAAGAGCATGCATTAATCTCCTGATCTGATGCACTCCCCTTATTTAAGGTAGTTTTACTTTCTAATTTAAAGAGTGTATTTGTTTTTGGGTAATCTAAAGAGCACATATTTTGTGTGGTAATACAAAGAGTATCTATTATCTCCTGATTTGCTTACCAAAATATTCTCCTGATTTGTTGCAACCTCTTATTTAAGGTAGTTTTAAAATATCACTTTTTTTGGGGGTAGTCTAAAGAGAATGTATTATTTTTCCTGAGTTGTCTCCAATAAGGAGATAAATACATGCTCTTTAAAGAGTGAAACTTCTTTTCTTTTCTTTTTTTTGCCTTAAATAAGGAGAGATAAATATGTGGATTTTCCCTCCATACTTATTTTTTGGGTACATCACAAACAACCCTAGACACACACAACAGCTTTTCTCTCATTATTTTTTTTAGGGTAGGCGCCTTTTCTCTCATTAGGAACATGCCTTTTTACAAAGAATCAGTTGAAGGGGAAAAAACTGCTACATAACCCAATACCGCATATTGAAACCTTGGATAGTGATGATGATATATAGGGAACATGTCATCAGAAAGAGGAGAGGAACGAATGAAAAGACTATTGGCTGGTGCACTAAAAAAAAAAAGACACAGCTTAAGATATCACTAGGACCCTATTAAATATCAAAGTTCAAACCAAGTGTCATTTTAATACAACTAAAGCCATCAAATGGTGATAAATATCTGATTTCAAAGGGTGATCTTCTAAATTTAAACAAGTTTGGGTGGGCTCTATGATGTTTATGGTGATATTAAAATTTGGTTCTCAAATGGTAATATCTTATATTGTTTTTTCATATTGACCATCTCTATGGAATTTAGATTGGCACGTTCCATAATTTGGCAGTTCCAAAACTATCCTAACCGTTCCTTCAAGACCTATCAATCCAGATGGTAAATAAAACGAGCAGCAATCCAAATCCAAAAGATATGTGTATTCATTGGACACTCAGAATTGACCGGATGGTGCAAATTAAAAAAAATTTGAATCATGAATAGAAAGGCCAGTCTGTTGGATTGTCTGTACTATGGTATTATTACTTCTTGATACAGTCATTATATGTGCTTTTTACTGCTATGTACTACTATGATTTAGAAGTTTTGAGTCTGACTAAACGTGTAGCTGGTGTTGGATTGTCTTTGCAGGCTTTTGGCTGGGCATATATTAACAATCGGCACAACACATGGGAGCAATTTTATGTTTATTGGATCTGCCCCTTCATAGGAGCGATTCTGGCTGCTTGGGTCTTCCGGGTGCTCTTCCCACCACCAGTTAAGGAAAAGAAAGCCTGAAATGCAGAGTAAATATCCCAGATTGTGAGTTGGTATGATCTGCTCACAGTTCAGATACAAATATCATCCATCCACTGTTTAACTGCTGTAGTCAAGTTTATGCTAGAGTAGTTGTGATTTCTCACAAGCTGGAATAAAATCCCTCAAACTTCTGCAATTAAGTCTAGGAGATCTGAATCATAGGTTGAATAGGGTCGGTGTTTTTATTGTTCCTCAAACTGACTCTTTGAACTTTTAGGTATTGCATGGGAGCCTCTTTTGTCCTTTTATAAATTTATGGTATGATTCTCTAGTGTCAGGATTGTATTCATGTGCATGGGAAAGTTCTATACTCCTGAGCATCTAGATGATGAGATCCAGCAATCTGTTTGGATTTTTTATTATTTTTTTTATTTTTTTTGGGTGGTGAATAGATATTTAGCTGAAAGACCAAACAAAAAATGCTATGGTTTAAATGGTTTACAGTATCCAACTAGGTTTGTTATGAAGTCATGGAACTTTTATGTAGCAGCTTGAGCCAACACCCTCATATGATTGAAGTGGGCGGTTAAGGACATCCCTCCACTAGGGGCAGGTCTTGGGTTCAAAACTCTCTGGTGAAGACTTGCAGGCCTGTCCAACCCTAGGGACTTGTGTATGGAGGGAAAAGAAAAGGAAATGGTTATTGCGCCTGGGTTCCCGTTATACCCCATTTTATAACGGAATGGCTGGTCCTCATTGGTACACGCCCCAATTTTAAATTCTTACCTACTGTGGTTAAGATTCACTCACCCCTAGGGTTAAGCAATCCAACCATGGTTTTTCAACAAAAAAAAAAAATCTTAGTTTTAATTTAGTTAAGCTTAAAGGGGTGTTAAAAGGGACATGAGGTAAGATATGAAACGGATTCAAAAGTCAAAATCATACGGTGGCCTATATTGGCCATCAGATCTTATGATCATTATAACTAAAACTAATCAATGTCCCTAGAATATACATACTACACTCGTGCTTTCCATACTAATAGTTACATTCACAAGATTTAACAACTTTATATAGCAAGGTCTCAATAAACTAAAGCTACCACGTTTTTATTCTTTGGAGTTTAAATCGAAATCCTTTATTTACACAAGAATAGATGTGTCAACGGGCCAGTGAGGATCCAAGTGGCTGAGGCCCGGGTGGCCCAATTAATAAAACGTGCCGGTTTGAGCCACCCAATCTGGACTTGGGAGGTCGTTTTATAAACGGATTGGGCCTGGCTTGCCAAACACATTACCCATTCTCTCTCTCTCTCTCTCTCTCTCTCTATCTAGATATATACCATCCTCTCTCTCTCTATATATACACACACACACACGTGTACTGACTCTTTTTGGACACCAAGTTTTTTTTTTTTTTTTTTGTGATGGAAATGTTTCATGTAACTAACCACACTCTAAACGTGCACACAGTCAGACCAAAGGTAGCCACTAAGGTGCCACAAGGGTGAGTCCAAGCAACCACTTACTAAGGTGCCATAAGGGTGAGTCCAAGCAACCACTCCAAAAGGCCTCCCTTATGGAGGATTGATGGCCTTTTATATACACCCCTGCGAAGTCCACTTCCCAACCGAGACAAAACCAAATTTGGATTTCCCAACCGAGGCAAAACCAAATTTGACCTTACACGACCAAATTTTTAGATGTAGCGATATTTTTGGTTATTTCTTAGAGAAAAATAATATTAAAATTTTAAATAAAAAACCCTTGGTAAAAAATAATGCTTCTCCTAATATTTGAATAATATGTTATGGAAGTATGCCGCTTCAGAAATAGTTACTATTTTTTTAATAAAAACGCAAGAAAAAATCTTTGCTACTCATCACCGGATTAGAGGGAGAGCTCTTGCTGCTATATCCTCTGCCGTCAAGAAAGATTCGAGGACATGAGAGGAAACATGATTCATTTATTTATTTTTTAATGGGAAAGGAGTTCACTGTTCCAAAGACTAAAATAGATCGAGAAAGACAAAAGGATTATTGGTGGTTTCCTTCAGGGGTTTTATTGAGACTCACATAGTTTCGTCACTTTGCAATTCTTTCTTTTGATGAAGTAGATGTATCATTCTTCTCATCTCTTTTGCTGAATTAGATGTATCGTGCTTCTTATCTCTCTGGGTTGCAATTCCCGCAAGACTTCAAATGTAGCAAAATATATGGTTTTAAATCTTAGAAAAATAAATGCTAAGACTTGAATCTCGTGTGTTGGTAAGAATTAATTTTGTTAAAAACCTGGACAAAGTGACTCAAATTTCCCAACTAACTTGACAAAGTGCAAGTGTCAAGCTTTACAAGTCTCAACAAAAGAACAGACCAGTGAAAAAGTGTTGGAAATGAATGGAAAAAAAAAAAGTACAAATTAGAAAAAATGGTTGCTTGGGCCACACCCTTCCCCCTTACCCATCGGGATTTATAATTCAAGATTAACTATACAATATCTAGAGAACCAAAGGGGTGACATAACATTCATTATAAACCTCTCTTATCACCGGACACAGCCGGGGACACACCCGGGTGACTATTGATGGCATTTTTTGTGGACTAGTCAGCCAAATTCTTGTAATTATTTGCAGACAATGGGAGTCAGTCTCGACCCCCTCTCTCGGTTCAGCCACTAGCAAAACAAATCATTGCAACCATTGGAAAAGAAACAAGAGCTTGCAGATTCGTACTTGATCACATGGTTTGAGATTCGTCTAGGTCAGTAAGTGCCTCTGCTTGCAACGGTTGCTAGTTCACCTAGTCTGTATTTGCAAGTCCTGTACATTGCGGAGCAGTGTACCTGTGTATCATGGTGCAAGCCTGCTGCAAGACTTGATAAAACTTTTGCATCAGATAGCTTTACCAATTCATTAGGAGCAACCCTAACATCGGAAAAACAACAAACATGGTTGTCAGATTTCATGGTGCGAGCATTCCAGCACCTAACATGTCCCCATGGCAAACAGTCAATAATTCTCATATTTAGATTAATTCCTCCAAAATGCCAAAGATTTCAGACAATGAACTGCTTTAAGTTCCTTGTTTTAACTAGGAATCCACTGACTAAAAAAGAACTTCGCACAAAAACAGAGATTGATCAAAAGTTATAGTTGGTAAAGGAAGAGAACTTCCATCAGACCACTATTGGGATAATATTTAATTAAATAGCTAGGGCGCCAGTAAATATTTCACTTCAGAGGAATGAACCTAGACGAGTGGGTGGCACCAATACCGGGCCTTCCATGCTTGACTGGCTTGTAAGAGATAGAGAACTCAGCAAGATAATGGCCGATCATTTCGGGCTTGATTTCAACCTGGTTGAAGGTCTTGCCGTTGTAAACCCCAATGATGCTTCCAATCATTTCAGGTACTATGATCATGTTGCGTAGATGCGTTCTAACTGGCTCCGGCTTCTCACCGGGTGGGGCCTCCCGTTTCTGTTTCAAGTCATCCAACACACTCAAATAAAATGCAGAGTGCAGACAGTAGGTGGATTCTATAGCATAAAAATTTCAAGACCATTGCTGTTTCAAGCATCCAAACACACCAAAATCATATGCTGACATTATAATCGATTTTATAAAACAAAAATTTTAAGCAAAATACACAGAGAGAGAGATGAAAAAATTTTCAATCAGCTCATCATGCAGTTGCCTAATAGTAAGTTACATCTCAGACATGAGAAAAAAATTTAGAAGCATCATGATGTTTGAAATTTTAAAAGCATCATGATATTTCTGTACACTTCTTGGCCAGACCGACTCATTCTGTTGCAAAATATTAGGAAAAGACATAGTGTGATGAATCATGTTGTCACCAAATGTAATGCTGACTTTCATCATCTCTTTGATAGACTTGTAATGCTGACTGCCATCGGTTCTCAAAGGAACACATGATTTGTTACACTTTGTACAGTTGGTAAGATGTTGCGGCGAGTACCAACTGCTAAGTAAAATTCTGCTGCAATATTTTATCAATTTTTATTAGTAAAGCCAGAAAACTATGCCCCCCGTGGTTTAAAATATCAAGCTCATCGATACGTCTCGTACGATACATATCGGTTTCCTAAAAAAACCAATATGATACATTCAAAGTACTAAAAAATGACATAAATTTTGCCCGTATCGATTCCGATACAATCGTTATTGTAGAATACATATCGAACGTATCAAACCGAGGCTTATATATGAGTTTAAGGACTTTAAAACTCACAATTAAAATCTCCTTTGAATCTTATTTCCAAACCCCTTCTTCTAACCGTAAAATCAAACACAGTTGCTATCGAGAAAAATATTCAAACTCCGTGGAGATCGAATAAAAACCGTTTTTTCACTATTCGTTGAGATATGTTTAATTTTCTTTATTTTCTATTTTTTAAGATATTAAATCCCTTGAAATGAATTAAAACATTCTTTTAAATCCTATATATATATGGGATTTGTGGCCATAGATTTATGACTTTCAACAATGAGATTTCATATCAATTTAAGGGTTTCTTGAAAATTTCAAAAATATATGTTTGCATTTTGATATATATATATATATATATATATATATATTACTCATCTATGATTGAAGTTATTATGATTATTAAATTCTTTATTTGATTTTTTGAATATAAAATTAAGAATTTTAAGCTATGTATTCTGTATTTATGTTTCAAACATTTATATCAAATTAATATATGGGAGACTTTTTAAGTTTTTAAGTGTTAAACATTTATATGAGATTAGTCTATTGGTATGAGATTAGTCTATGGTAATCTTTAGACCCATAGGCTAATCTTTAATTATGTTAATTTACATTATATTCATAATTATATTATTTCGCCCTTAGGTGGTATTCGATTCAACGAAAAATGGGTGAAAGGAAAAGAAACGGTTACCTTTCCAATGTTCAGTTTGAAAGAATCAGTCCCTTTCTCGAGAATCCACATTCTTAATAGTATCACCGTACAACCATTTTCTTGCAAAAAATTTATTCAGCCAGAGAAGGTTGTTTTGAAAGAAAATTGGTAAATTTCTCATTATAACCCCTCTCAACGGTACTCAATCAAGGTCATTTTTGTCTCTTAAAAAAAACTCTCCTTTATCTTTTCTTTTCTCCCACTCACTCTCCTTTAAAACTTAATCTTTATTTTAATTACACATTTCATAATTATATTATTTCGCCCATAGACTACTCTTTTTTATTTACACAAATTTCATAATTATATTATATTAAAATAAAATAAAATAATTCAAGATTCTTATTAGTCACATTTTTCTAATCATAATCTTATGTGTTTTGACATATTTGTTTGATTGTTATGTTCAATGTTGTTTTTCAATACTTAACCAAGCCTAGAAGATCATTCGATATTGATTAGGAGCACGAAGAGAGCGTGAATGGGGATGTGTACAAGATTATGTGCAAATACTGTCACGGGATGATTACAAGGGGGCATTACCAGGTTTAAGGAGCACTTGACTCATATAGGAAGGGATGTTACGGGATGCCTAAAGCCCCTAAGGACAGGAAGTTAATGATGGAGCATCAACTTCAAAGAAAATGCACAGAAAAAAAAGTGTATGGCTAAGAGGGAACAACGCAGATAGCTTATCTCCTCAGATGAGGAAGATCATATTTTCTAGAAGGTCCAGAAAGTTGTAAACAGGATAGAGACGTTTGGGTTGGAAAATGGATCTCAAAATTTCTGTTTTGTTCATGTGACAGCTGAGTTGGAGTTCATCTCTGCAGATGAGGATCTTGATTTCCAACTTGCTGCTGTAAGAGAGTACAGAAACTCTTCGGAAGGAGGAAGAAGCACAACAAATATCATCTTTTACCGGAAGACATTTTGAGACTGGAGACCTCACAGCCACATAGTCGACCACACTCTTAGCATAGAACTTTTGTTTGTGTTTGTAGAGACCCCGAATCTTTTTCATGTTTTTACTTCATTGTATTAGGGGTATTATAGTCCTTATGATGTTTTGATGTTTATTGTATTATATATTTATTTGGTGTGGTGTAAACTAGGCTTAATCAAACTTGTAACGGAGGGATGTCATATCACACCCTAAACTTTAGGAAGCTCTAGTTTTGGCACCGTTTACTGGAATTGAGTGATTCTTGAACCATTAGAAAGGTGTTGGAACCCTCTTCGAAGTTCATGTTTAATGTTTTTCCTTATTTTGATTTTAAGCCAAGTCAATGGTGGGTTTTATTTAATGGAAATGCAGATCAGTCAACTTTGGGGACAATTTAGTCTATTAATTAAGTAGAATTTAGAAAATCTAAAACGCCAGAAATGTTCATTTTCAAAAGACGAATCCAACCCAAGTTGAATCGTCAAAATCCGTCAAGCGAGTCAAAAGTTATGGCCAAAACAGTAAAATGAGTCGAAATAGAGCACCGATCGCTCGGTCAGAAGTAGCGATCGATCGGTATCTATCGACTGGCCCAGAATTTTGTATGGGGAAAATTTCCAGAGAGTGCTTTTTGACCGATCGCCCGGTCAAGAGCACCGATCGCTCGGTTGAGAACCGATCGATCGGTCATAACCACCGATCGCTCGGTTGAGAACCGATCGATCGGTCATAACCACCGATCGCTCAGTCTTTCGTGATTTTTACAGAATTTTAGTATGGGCTTTTTGGTCTTTTTGTTCTCAGACCTTGAGGCTATAAATAGGGAGTCCTACTCGAAATATTAAAATACTCCACCTAGTTCTAACCTAATTTGGCAAAAAGGGAGAGAAACCCTAGGGTTTTGAGAGAGGGTTGTTTGGAGAGGAAAGAGATTGGTAGAAGATTGAGAGGAAAGCTTGGGGATCGTCCTCAAAGCTTCTCCAAATCGTCTCGGGAGCGTTTTGAATCCAAGGGAAGGATTCCTAAGGTCGATATACTATCCTAATCGACTTTTTTTTAAGGTTTTGTGAATGTTAAGATGCTAGGAATGGTAGAAATAGATGTTTGATGCATTTTCCCTAATTTTCTAAGAAGCAAGCTAATTATGGATGAATATGTGGATTGGAAATGTGGATTAAATGTGGATAGAATGTATGGAGGATGGGATTAATTTGTGGATGTAGATGAATATATGGATTGTATGGATGGAATTATGATTTGATGAATGCATGAAAAGGTAGAGAAACAATGGATTCATATTATGTGTACTCAAGGTGTTTGTGAAAATGTCTGTGAGAATAAATGCTATGATACTTTTATGAAATGGTGGTACATGAATTATAAATGATGTTAAGAATTATGATAAGAAATATATATGTGATTGTTTGTTAAGTATACTTAATTTCTTGCATGGGAATTGATAGTCGGGAAGGTAAGAACTTAGAGGAACATTTCTCAAACCGGGAATTCTCTAACTATTTGGTATGGGACATATAGTGGAGTTTCCATGGTGGGAAATCGGAATTTAAGCAATTACCGACTCGAACGTTAATTTCGACACTTAAGCACATAAGCATGTGTATGTTAAGATAAGAGTCTCACAAGTCACACATGTGGACCACAAGCATGAGCATGGCATACGTATGACATTCTGAATAAGCATAAGCATGACATGGTCTGTATCCTCCAAGAACGGCATGTCAACCTGATTCTTAGACATGGTCCGTATCCTCCAAGAACGGCATGTCAACCACATGATTTCTAAGGCATGGTCCGTATCCGCCAAGAACGGCATGTCTCATCCTTGTATGATCTGAATAAGTGCATAAGCATAAGCATAAGCATCTCACAAGCGCGTGGTCTCGTAAGCATTAGTACCTCATAAGTGTATGATTTTCTAAGTCTAAGATTCTCACAAGTACACGAGTCAAGGTGATGATATGATGTATATGCGCACACGTTCTTCCGCACTCTGATTATGTTATTGGATATGTTTCTGACTAAGTGCAGGTATATTATTATTGTTGATTGGATTTTATATACACTGAGTACCTTTGTACTCAGCCGGATTTTGTCTTGGCAGGTATAGAGCAGGAGTACACGGCGGAGCCGTGGGTTGAGGAGACTTACCTCGAGGAAGGAGGTGAAGGTGAGCCTTCTGAGGAGGGAGCCGGAGACTTGGGCGGCTACACCTCTTAGTTTACATTTCTTTTCATTGAGAGAGTTTTGTAATTGACTTTTAGAGGATGTTGCTCAGACTTTTATAGTTGTGTATCAGACTCTTTGGTTTTAGTGGGTTGTATTTGTTGACTATAGACTCGTGCTATTTAGTTGGTTACAGTTGATATATCGGAATTTTATTATCCTCATTTTTAGAGACTCGTGTTAGTGTGCCTTGCATGTCATGGATTTTAAGCAGGTTATGTAATGTGGCGATCCTAAAGTCCTATTTTAGCCTTGTAGGATTTTGGGGTCGTTACAGTGTTGTTTAAGGAAGGCATCTTTTGGGGGATCCATTTGGCTTGGTCTCAATTGGGCCAAGCCGTGGAGACCCCAATCATGGATGCTCAGCCCTCGGGTAATTCCCACCACCCTGAGAATGTTTTGGGGGACCCGTTTGGCTTTGATCCTCTTATTGCCAAGTTATGGAAGATCAACAAGATACTACGCTCGTCACCATCTGCAACCTTGTATAAGCCAAAGATCATCAACGCAGATCTTCCAACGACTTCTCAAGGCCAAGCCAAAGTCATGATTACAGATCCCCCAAATCTATTTGTTCAAGTTGAAGATGTGGATGCCAACCCAGACGACTCCTGAGACTTCAGGGTTTGTGTGGTTTCCATGACCCTTTCCAACGATGAGGAGGAATTGATGCTTCAAACATCTGGAGAGCGATCCTCGCCATCTTAGGTCCTTACCAGGTTAGGGGTGGGAAGTGGAAAAAAATTTATAAGCCAGTCCAATGTGGCAGGGGTGGTGGATTGCAGTACCAATTAAGGGGTAGGAACCAGGTCAGGCTCCTTGGAGGCTAGAAATAAAGATGCTAGTGTTTCAACCTCGTCTGATTCACAGGAAATGCTCGATTATGCAACAAATGTTCACTCGGTCAGCCCAAATTGCTCTGAGAAAGGATTTGATGATGATATGGCTCTCGAGGGTTTCGTCTCTCCAATTAGAGACAAAGTTGTTGATGGAAACAGGAACAGACGAATTAGCAGAATATAGGGATTGATCGCCAGTCCTAGGTTTTATCCCACAAATCTAGCGTTAGCTTGTTTTGAGGAAGCAAAGCCGAGACGAAATGCAAAGACCCTGTCCAGTTTGATCTCGGGGGAGGATACTACCAATACGTCTTCACTATCTCGCGCGAGAGGTCGGGGCTGTCACAAGCAGGATAGTTCATTCCACTCTCTGGTGAAAGGTACACCTTCACCCTCTTCTCATTCTATCTAGTCTATCCCCTCTCCGGTGATGGATAGGGTGGGTAGGACGAGTTTATTATGGTCATCCAAAAGAATAATTATTCATTTTTGCAATTCCATGGAGCTATGATACCACAGTCAGATGAGGGGGGAATTTGTGTAGTAGGGGTGTCTCCAAGTTCTAACACTAGTGTTCTTCTTGAGGATGAATCCACGCCAGCGTCAGTGCCTTTAGACTCGATTCCAATTGTCTGTCTCAGGTCTCCAAGGGAGGATCCCTTGAATGGTCAGTTTTCAAAATCCCTAAAGGAGTCTGATTGGAGTGTTAGCCCTCTTGAAAGGCTCGGCAAGTTTTTAGGCCTCTCCTTTTAGGGTCGTGAGGTTGAGGCTAGAGCACTATTTCAGAATCTCGAAAGGTTTCAAGCCGCGGACCCTACTAAGGGTCCCACAAGGTTCAACGTAGGCCAGGAAGAAATCTCTGCACCGAAGCAGAGGAGTTTGGAGCGTAGGGTCAAGAACGATAGAGTCATCCCGTGGTGTATCGTGTAATCCGAGGTTAGGGGGGACGTAGAGTTCTCAAATAACGAGGCTTTCTATCTTATCCTGGAACATTAGAGGCCTTGGGTCCAAGGAAAAAAGGTTTACCCTTAAAAAATTTGTGGCCACAAAGAAACCTACTATCTTGTGCGTTCAGGAGTCCAAGCTCTAGGTTATTTCAGATCATACCATCCAAAGCATTTGGGAAACCTCAGCCCCGGAATGGCTAGCCATCCCATCTTTAGGCGCGTTAGGGGAATAATTCTCATTTGGGACAAAGCGAGGCTAGAGGTCCTGGAGTCAAAATTGGGGACGTTTTCAATATCCATCCTGTGTCGCTTAAGAGGAGAGGAATTCCAATGGGTTTTTGCTGGAGTGTATGGCCCATTCGACAATGCAGATGATTCTGTTTTTTGGACTGAATTGGATGATGTGAGTGTGTGGTGGGGAGTTCCCTGGTGCTTAGGGGGCGAGTTCAATAATATAAGGAACTCTAGTGAGCAAAAAAGGGGGTTATACCATCTCTGCCAAGATGAGACGATTTGGGGGCATTCATTTTTCATCAGGGTCTCATTGACCTCCCTTTGAAAGGGGCCCGGTACACTTGGTCTCATTCTTCTTCTAGTGTGCGGGCAAGCAGACTAGATAAATTCCTGGTTCACCCCAACAGGGAGAGCGAGTTTCCAAGTGTTATTCAGACGACTCTCCCTAGACTAATTTCTTATCACTCTTATAGTCCTAGAGTCTGGATGCTTCCGAGGAGGTCCATCACCTTTCAGATTTGAAAACATGTAGCTAGAGGACGATAGACTCAAGGCTTTAGTGGTCGAGGCATGGCAGGCCCCAGGTGGGTGGGGCTCCCCTAGCACCCGTTTTGGCCTTAAGCTCAAAGCTCTCAAGTTAAAACTAAAGGTGTGGAATAGGGAGGTCTTTGGCAATATCCAAGTCCGTCTAGCTTCCCTTCTACGAGACATCGAGGCCTTAGAGAGCATTGAGGAATTGAGACCCCTCTCTATCGACGAAAGTCGGGCTAAGGGAAACAAAAGAACTTGAATATGTGCACGCTCTGAAACTAGAGGAGATTAGTTGGAAACAGAAGGTAAGAGTGTAATGGTTAAAAGGTGATCGGAATACGAAGTATTTCCATAGGGTGGCTAATTCCTACAAAAAAACAAAATTTCATATCCAAACTAAAAGTTTATGGGGTTTGGAAAGAGGGGAGAACCGAGATAGCTAAGAGTGTGGTGTCATACTATAGAGAGATATACAAGGAACAGGAACCATGGCGTTCAAAGTTGAACAGTCTCCCGTTTTGGACCCTATCCCAGGCACAACGAGAGGCATTGAGGCTCCTTTTGAGATGGAGGAGGTTGTGAGGCCATTGCAGGGCATGGCTGGGGATAAGGCTCCCGGGTCGGATGGGTTCATCATTGAGTTCTACAAATCTTGTTGGGAGATAGTGGGAGAGGATGTCCTAGCAGTGATGATAGAGTTATATCAATCTGGATCCTTTGATAGAGTGCTTAACAACACGTTTGTGGTCTTGATACCAAAAAAGGTGGGTGCCTCGAATTTGAAGGAGTTTCGTTCAATTAGTTTGGTCGGCAATTGTACGATAGCCGACTCAGGTCGATCTCCTCCCCACGTCAGTATTTTTCATACTAATGAGAAGCCGAGATCTATAGAGTCGCCACCAATTAAGATTATGGGTGTGATTGGTCACCCATAATAAAAACCCTCGATTCAAGAACCAAGATTTGGTTCGGGGATTCTCTTATAAATTGGGGAAGGTGTTAGACACCCCTCCTCATCCGTCGAATGACAATTACCTTTTAATATTTCTCCATTAATTTAATTTACATAATTATTTTCTTTTACTTTTTTTTATTTCAAGATCGGAAATTCACCCCTTCTCGACCAAATCGGGGTGATTTTCTCTCTACTTGTTTTTTAATTTCGAGATTGGAATTCTCCTTCCTCGACTGAATCGGGAAGAACTCTCTCTACTTGAGCAGTGAAAGGTCTATTTTCCTTAAATCGACGATGGTCACACTCTCCTCAACCAATTCGAGAGAGGCCACGCCTAATTTGATAGAAAAATGGAAAAAAACTAATTTATTTTAATAACAGAAAATAATAATTAAAGAGAAATCGAAGATCACTTCTTCCTGCTCTTTCTTTTACTTGGATTTCCTCTTATTCACGACCGTTTAGAGGGAAATCTCTAAACTACTATGAGAAAGCGAGGGAAGAGAAAACTTGGATGGGTAGAAGTAGAATGAGATGGGGAATGTAGCATACATTTTCCTTTGATTTATTTGTTCCAAGTATTGAAAAAAACCTTCAACAAGATCCGGACTCTCTACATATTATCCACCAAGGTTGATGAAGAACCTTCGAAGACTTGGGGAAGACTCAACCTTTTAAAGTTCTCCAAAGTAGGAAGCAAGGTCTTCTAGAGCTTGATAGCTAGATTTTTCTAGGTTTTCGAGGGCTCACTCTTTTAGAATTTTGGAGTTTCCCAAAGCATTGAATTTTCAAAGTTGGGTCTTTTCAAAGTTGGGGGAAAAATGAGGGTGAAACTCCTTTTATAAGGTGAAAAAATAAGACTCCTATTTCTAGCCGATGTGGGACTAAATGTTCCCAGAAACCCTAGTGAGGTGGCTCAAGGCGATTGGCCTAGGCGAAATAAAAAATTTGAAAAAATTTAATTCGCGCCCTTTAAAACGGCGAAATTAGGGTTTTTCTCCTTGAGAGCGGCACTAAGGTCATCAGAGCGTTTAACCACTAATAAAAATTAGGGTTTCCCTAATCGCGCCTTTTCAAAAGGCGCGGCATCAATTTTTGACAACAAAAAAAAGAGTTGCGCCCGTTAAAAGGGCGCTGGGTTTTTTTCAAACAAATGCAGGCCCCTTTCCTTGGGCTTTGGCTAGTTTAAGCTTAGATTGGGCTAAACTTCAATTTCAACTTCGACCTTGGACATTGGAGTTCAGATCGCATCCTGATGTTTCTTTCAATACTCGGAACCAATGGGCCTTTTTGGGCCTATGAAATCACAGGACATGCAAAATAGGGTGTCTACAGTAGTGTCTACAAAATCCTATCTAAAGTTTAGCAGGTCAAAGCGACCTCAAGTTCATAATGAACTCTATCATCTCGCCAGAACAAGGTGCATTTGTGGGCAGTAGACAGATCCTAGATGGGATTCTAATCGCCAACGAATGTATAGATGAGCGCCTCCAGTCAAAGGTCTTTGGCATTTTATGTAAAGTCGATCTGGAGAAGGCATACGATAATGTCAATTGAGACTTTTTAGATTATGTGCTTGGGAGGATGGGTTTTGCTTCAAATGGAGACATTGGATGAAATCGTGCATCTACACGGTGTCTTTCTCAGTTTCTCTGTACTCATCAATGGAAGCCCGATGGGCTATTTTCCAAGTTCTCAAGGTCTACGACAAGGAGACCCCCTCTCTCCATTAATGTTTGTCATTGTCTCAGAGGTCTTGAGTCAAATGCTTTCTAGAGCCGACGGTCCCATTTTTGATGGTTTCTCAATTGGCAAGGAGCAATTACGTTTCTCCCATCTTCAATTTGCATATGACATCTAATCTTCTGCAACGCTTCATGTCAGAACTTGTTAGCCCTCAGATGCTTATTTTGATGCTTTGAAGCAGTATCTGGGCTGAGGGTAAACTTGGCCAAATCAAAAATAATAAGTGTGGGCGCCGTGAGGGACATATCGGTTTTAGTGTCATGCCTAGGCTGTAATGCGGGGTCCTTGTCATCTGTATATTTGGGTATGCCTCTAGGTGCGGGATTTAAGGCCAAGTCAGTCTAGGAACTGGCATTGGATAGGTTTATCCATCGCTTATCGAGTTGGAAAGCGCAACGCTTATCCAAAGGCAAGAAGCTAACTCTCATTAAGAGTACTCTGAGTAGCCTATCACTTACTTAATGTCCACCTTTACCATCCTCGGTCGATCGTTGCTATCCTTGAAAAGATGCAATGGGATTTTTTGTGGCATGGGAAAGATGATAGTTTCAGGTACCACTTAGTAGCATGGGACAAAGTTTATCGCTCAAAGAGTAGTGGGGGGCTGAATCTGAAGCTCTTAGTCATTACTAACAAGGCGCTATTAGGAAAATTGATTTGGAGGTTTGGTGAGGATCATGGAAGTTTATGGAGGTCAGTCATTGTGGCTAAATATGGTGCGGAATCTTGTTGAGTCCCACGGGGGGCAACACCACTCATGGGGTAGGCTTGTGGAAGAGTATCATGGGGGTTGCTAGCTTGATTGTGCCACATTTCCGATATCAAGTAGTCAGAGGTTAGATTTTGGAAAGATATCTGGTGCTGTTCTACCCGTCTAAAGGATGACTTCGGTAACATTTTCATTCTAGCAGCTGATCGGAATGCTCTCGTGAAGGATTGTTTCGAGTTGCAGGGGTCGAATGTGGTGTGGTGTCCATCGTTGAGGAGGGACTTCAATGACTGGGAGGTGGATGATCTGAGTCATCTTCTTCTACGTCTTGGATCTATCTTTTTGAGATCTCGGATCAGAGATATTAGAATATGGTCCAGAGGCAACCATAGTCAATTCTCAGTCACTAGTCAAGTCACTAGTCATCCCCTTCTACACCCTTCCCTTATAAGATTGTATAGAATCCAAGAATTCCCTCTAAGGTATCTTTCTTCTTATGGAATACGGCTTTGAATAAAATTCTTACCTGTGATCACTTAAAATCTAGAGGTTGGAGGTTGGCCAACCATTGTTTTATGTGTCTTCTTGCGGAAGAGATGGTGGACCACTTGCTCTTGCATTGCCCTATGGTGGGGGCGGTCTGGGGATACTTTTTATCTCAAGTTGGGATGGATTGGGTATTTCCTTCGTCCTTTCATAGTTTCTTATCTTGTTGGGTCTTGATGAGTGAGGATAACTTTTTATCTCGAGTTGGGGTGGATTGGGTCTTTCCTTCGTCCTTTCACAACTTCTTATCTTACTGGGTCTTCATGAGAGGATAGTGCTCGGGAGGCACTTTGGGCTATTCTACCGGGGGTCATCTCATGGCGTATCTGGAAAGAACGCAACAACAGAGTTTTCGAGAATTCTCAATCATCCATTACCCGCATATGCTCACGCACTCGCTTATTGGTCTTAGAATGGGCAAGCATTCGTCACAAGGAAGAAGATTTGAAATCCATCCTGGAGTGCCCTTGAATACATAGGACAATTATGTTGTTTTGGTTTTCACTTTTGCTTAGTTTGTATCTTCTTTTGTTTCTCTCGGGTTTACATTCTTGTAAACATTTTTGTACCTCTTCTTTTGGTTAATACATGTCTTATTGATCAAAAACAAATGTCCAAAATATTGGAATCTTTAAAAATTCATGAGATAGTGTAGATCTTGTTGAGATATGTATTTACTCATAAAAAAGGTATTCTTGTAATGTTCTCTTAATATAAGAATGCTAGTAGGGTTCTTTTTCCCTAACTATGTAATTTAACCTGATCTCTATTCTTTCTTCTCTTCTTCTAGACCTAACTCTTCTTTCTAAACCCTAAATCTCTAACCCTAAACTCCATCTTAATATCAAAGCTTGAAGATCATCTTTACTGTGTCAACCCAGCAACTGACGTCATCAAAAGGTCTCTAAAACTTTGAAACAGTTAGGGTTTCTTAGAGATCTTGCTTCCATGACTTTAAAGGTGATTTATAAGCAATTTTTTTAATCCATTTGCTGCCCTTTTGCTATTTTTAGTGTTTTTTTTGGAAAAAACACTGAAAAACTTAAATCTCCCTTGATTGTGCCCTTCCCAGGCTTTAATCGGCAAACCCCCATAGAGGAGTTGTCGTTTTTTATTACTTATCATTCCTATTGGTGTTGATTTGTGAGGCGTTGCTCGGCGATGGTATTTTTGAATGATCCCTAGCTTACGGTTGGCTTTTATTTTGGGGTTTGTGTGCTTTTTTTTTCTCCCCAAACCATATCAGTGAGTTGTTTGCTCTTTGTTACCTTTTATTTGCTTTGCTTATGATGTTTCATCATTCCATAAGCTTGTTCTCTCAAGATTAGAGTTTTTTGGGTTCTCCTTTACTATTTGGGATTATTCAAGTTGATTTGCTCCTATGGATGCTAAAGTTCTTACTTCTCCGGCTCTTTCCAACTCCGGTGTCCACTCTATCACCAATATTAAATTTAATGGTGATAATTTTCTTGCTTGGCGATCCTCTGTTGAGCTTTATATTGGAGGTCGTTCAAAGATGGGATATCTTAACGGCGAGACTCCTTAGCCCGCGACCTGTGTTCCTGAGATTGCTAAATGGGATGCTGAAAATTATATTATTTTGGGCTCATTATTTAACGACATGGAACCCCAAATTACTGGCAATTACATTTTCTATACGAGCTTTTATAAGCTTTAGCAAGCTCTTATTTAGAATTATGCCCTAGTGGAGAATGACACTCGCATCTATTAACTCACCCATGAAATTGCTCATTTTCAGCAAGGGAATATTCCTCTCTGATTATTTTGGGGCTCTTCAACATCGATGGGAAGAATTGAGTCATTATGAACCTCTTTCTGAATTGTCAATTGCTTCCGCCAAGGTTAAGACGAAACGAATTGAGCATCACATTTATGACTTCTTGGGTGGTCTTCGCGCCGAATACAAGTAGCTGCGCACTCAAATACTTGTAACGTCACCTCTTCAATCTATGTACTCCACTATGTTCAGTGGGGAATGTCGTAGGGTTGTTATGTCTTCGAGCTCCACACCCCTGCTCCAATCGGATCGTACCACCTTTGCTACCGATTTCCATCCTGCTGCGGGGCGTGGTAGGGGGACTGATAGAAGTCGTTGTGGTCGCGGCGATTGCGGTCGTGGTAGATCTACTACTCCCCGCTCTCACTATGGTATAGTGGGACATGATCGTGATCACTGTTATCGTCTTCATGACTATCACGAGGGTTACCAGTCTCATTCTGCTACTCACTTTGCTACGAATCCCGCTCTTGATTCTCAGCCTGCAGCCTCCGTTGTTGTGATTTCCATGAGAACACAGGTTGTTGAGATGATTTGTGTCGAGTTCCGTCTGCAGAGTGATTCTTCGATACTGCTGCTTCAGTCTCAGATATCCATGCTCCCTCTACCTATATTGTCACTACATCATCTTCTTTCCCTAATTGGGTCATTGATTCAGGAGCTACTAATCATATGACGGGTGAGTCAAGGGTTACTCTATTTATTCACCTTCATCTCCTACTATCAAGGTTCGCTTGGCCAATAGTTCTATTACTCTTCTTTTAGGAGTGGGACACATTATTGTATCCCCGTCTCTCTTTATCTCATGTGGTACATGTTCCTAGTTTATCTTCTAACCTTCTTTCAATAGCAGTCTTGCTACCAAACTCAATTGTTGTGCTATTTTTATCCTTCTCATTGTCTCTTTCAGGACCTAACTACGAGGAGGATTGTTGGTAAAGGCGTAGAAAGAGACGGATTGAACTACCTAGACACTGATTTGCTCCAGATCATGTCCCCTCTGCTGCTGCTACTGTTTCTGTTTTTCCCTTTCCTGTTGTTGCTAGTCATGATACATTTCGTTTATGGCATGTCAAGCTTGGGCATGTTGGATCTAAGACCTTAAGTTCTTCAATTCCTAATTTTAATAAACTTTGTTCTTCATCTACTTTTCATTGTGATACTTGTGAGCTTACTAAACATGTTCGCACCATTTATCCCTCTCGCATGCATAGATGTCGTTCTATTTTTGAGCTAGTTGCCTAGTTTACTCTGATGTTTCAGGTCCTTCTCCAATTACCTCCAGTGATGGTTTTCGTTATTAGATTACTTTTATCAATGACTACAATAGGGCTACTTGAGTTTTTCTTATCAAGTCTAAGGGTGAAGTGTTTTCTAAATTCCAGGAATTTCATGCCATGATTGTACCCAATTCAGTGGTCCTATAAAGGCCCTTCAATCTGATAATGGCGGTGTCTTTCTACTCCATTTGTCCAATATCTTCAAACTCATGGTATTGCTTATCAGATTACCTGTCCTTACACTCCACAACAAAATTGTGTTGTTGAGCACAAGAATCGTCATTTAATCAATGTCACTCGCTCTTTGTTGCGTGGTATGCAAGTACGTAAGACATATTGATTTATGGGCCTTCTCATTGCTTGTTTTCTCATCAATCAAGCACCTTCTAGTATTCTTGGTCTCTCACCTTATCAGTTTTTTTGTCCTCAAACTCCTATTTTTCCCATTGAGCCACAGGTATTTGGCTGCACCTGCTTTGTCCAAGATCTACGTCCTAAGTCATCAGAAGTTGGACGATAAGGCTATTTGGTGTCTTTGTTGATTACTCAAGCACATCTAGGGTTATCAGTGTTATGATCCTCAGTCTCGAAGTTTCTTTGTCTCTATGGATGTTACCTTTTTCAAGACAATTCTATATTTCTCTCCTATTGTCCCTACTGTCTTGTTGTCTTTACTTGTTCCAGTGGACCTTCCACGGCAAAAAGAGTATATCACGTATTCTCGCCAACGGCCGCCTGGTTTCTCCTCCGATGCGCCTCTACCTCAGTCTTTCCCGCAAGCCACTACACTAGGTACTTCTCCTGTTCCTTTTATTTATGTTCATTCTTCTGATATTGTTCCTCCTGTTGTTTCTGATCTTGAGTTGCCTATTGCTCATCGCAAGAGAGTACGTACCTGTGTTACTCCTTACCCTTTGCCAAATATGTTTGTGATCTTGTTGTCTCTCCCTCGTATCAGGCCTTCCTCTTAATGATTGACACTGTGAGTATTCCTCGATCTAATTGTGCTGCTCTTCTCCATCTTGTCAGGAAGGTTGCTATGGTTGACGAGATGAATGCCCATTAGTCTAAATACTTGGGATAAGGTTCCTCTTCCATCTGGCAAGAAACCTGTGGGTTGTCGTTGGGTGTTCACCATCAAACATAATTTTAATGGCAGCGTTGCTCGGTATAAGGCTCGTCTTGTCATCTGCAGCTTTACTAAGACCTATGGGCTTGACTATGATGCTACTTTTGTTCTTATGGCAAAACTGACTTTTGTTCGGGGTCCTGATCTCTCTTGCAACGAAACAAAATTGGCTTCTCTGGCAGTCGGACATCAAGAATGTCTTTCCTAATGGGCATCTCACCGAGGTATATATGGACCCCCCCTCCTGGCTTCCTACTTTAGGAGGAGTTTAGGAAGGTTTGTAGACTTTGGAAGCCTATATATGGTTTAAAGCAGTCACCTCGTGTTTGGTTCCATCAATTCAATGAAGTAGTTCTTAGCATGGGATTTCAAAGATGTCACCCTGAACATATCATACTGTCTTCATTCATTCTGGCTCCTCAGGTCACACTAATCTTTTGGTATATGTTGATGATATCATCTTGACTAGTGATGACTCCTCTTTCATCTCTCATGCTAAGCATGAGTTGGGGCGTATCTTTGATGTCAAAGAATTATGCCATCTGAAGTACCTACTTTCTTGGTCTGGAGATTGTTCGCTCTAAGAAATGAATTTTTTTGTCACAACGTAAGTATGCTTTTGATCTACTAAACGATACTAGTATGAGGTCTGGAGATTGTTCGCTCTAAGAAATGAATTTTTTTGTCACAATGTAAGTATGCTTTTGATCCGCTAAACGATACTAGTATGAGTGAGTGTAAACCCGCTACTTCTATGTATTTGAAGCTCTTTTTGCATGATAGTGCTCTTCCTTTTTACCCTCATGCATATCAGCGTCTTGTGGGCCACTTGATATATCTCACCCCCACACAACCAGATATCACATTTGTTGTCAACATGTTAGCTAGTTCATGCACACTCCCCGTGCTTCACACCTTGTTGTTCATTGTATCCTCTAATATCAAGTCTAGGCCTAGTTGTAGAATTGTATATCGTTCACATGGTCATCTCGAGATCTCCGGCTATACAGATGCAGATTTGGCTGGACCAGCTACTGACTATCACTCAACCTCGGCCTATTGTGCTTTTCTTGGAAGCAATTTGGTTACATGGAAGAGCAAAAAGCAACCGGTAGTTTCTTGTTCTAGTGCCAAGGCAGAATATCGGACTATTGCTCATGGCACTTGTGAAATTTTGTGGCTTTGTTCACTTCTTTCCGAATTAAGGTTCCCCATTAAAGGCCCTATGTCTTTTTATTGTGATAATGAGGTTGCAGCGAAGATTGCTTCTGATTTTGTTCTTAATGAGCAGACAAAGCATAATGAGATTGATATTCATTTTGTCAGAGAGACAGCTCGGATTGTTCCTTATCTCTTCAGCTTGTTTCGTCTTCTCAACAACTTGTTGACATCTTCACCAAGCCTGTTGGCCCGATTATTCTTCAAGATATCATTGGCAAGATGCGCATGTTTGATGTTTATGCTCCAGATTGAGGAGTGTTGATATATGTAATATTCGTAAAAAAAAGGGTATTCTTGTAACGTTCTCTTAATATAAGAATGCTAGTAAGGTTCTCTTTTCCTAACTATGCAATTAACCCTAATCGCCATTATTTCCTCTCTCTTCTTCTCTAAGAAACCTAGACTTAACTCTTCTCTCTAAACCCTAAACTCCATCTGATCTTAGAAAATGTTTTCCAATGCACTTGATGATTTCTCGATTGGGTATTTAATCGCAAACCTAAAGACCCCTCAAAACCGACTTAACTTATCCCTACATGATTTAAAAATCAATGACTTCTTTTCCTCACATATGTTCTTTGCGGCTTTAGTTGGCACTCTTATGTTGTACCATTCTCCTCATGTTGGAGAGAACTCTCCCTCGAGTTCAATCAAACAACTTCTTTTGATGAACCTGCAACGCCTACCTACATATTCTTCTCGTCTCGTTTTTTAAAGATATCCTTCTTGAAATAGTACTTTTGAAGAGCAACAAGCACTTCAAACCTCACCCTAGAAAAATTATGTGAACCAATATAAATATATGATGAAATTGGTAAGCACTTTTCTATGGAATTCATCTTTTGGGGCTCCATAAATTGACTTGAAAAATTCTCCTATTTTCCTTCTTTCATGTATTCGTGTATTGGATCAATAAATTACTCATAAACTACTTTAAGTCATTCATCGATCACATTACTATTGTCGGAAATCGCTAATTCAACAGCCAAACTTTCAACAAAAAATAAATATCCATCGAAGATTGGTGGTGACTCCCAATTTACAAATTATCCATCTTAATAAAAAAACAAATTATTTCAAGTATGATATTACCTCATCATTTTAATATTTAGTCATCTATTCCTACAACTCGGCAACGCCTACACATTTGCCATGGCCTTGAGCATCTTGTGCAACTATCAGATTTTAAAGACGAGGTCGATCAAACTTGTGTCAATAACAAACTAATGTTGAGGGAAATGCAGCAAGATGATGGTAAAATAAAAATACTTTGATTACCGTCAAAGTCTAAGATTCCCAAAGGAAAACTACGCCGCCACCTTCTCCATCACCGTCACTGCTCCACCACCAATATCGTGCCACCGCCTCCACCACCACCTCTATGGTGCCAAATTAAAGCAATTTTCCAGCTTATTTCTCATAATGCAACCAAACAGAAAATCAATGGAAAACTTATATTTTACCATAAAAATTGTTACATAATATATGATTTTACATTGTAAAACCATTTACGTGCAAACAAATGGAGCTTACGTCATACTAGCATAAGCAGTGTTACCTAGGCACTTCAGTTCCTAAATTTTGTCATGCCGACTGTCACGCCATGAAACCCTAATACACAATATATATTATATTTGTATAAGTTTTCAAAACATGAACCCGAGACGAACCCCAATAGTGAATGTATTTTAATAACATAAAATGATTTCAGATGTATAAACATACGAGCATAACTATAAAGGTTAAAACAAAGTATAAAGTGTGCAACTAAGTTCTCAACATGATTCTTCTCCACAAATACTCACTCTCAAAAAGAGACAAACAAAATGTTCTTATAAGTTCTCAACTCCTATAGACCCTTAGATACATCCTGAAAAATGTCAACATAGCAAGGGTGAGCACAGAGCTCGGCAAATGAACACATACAATACATGCAATCATACATCATTATTACATTATTACTCAATATGCAATCAATGACACATAAGTCAATTCCTTTTTCTTCAATTGAATTACTTGTCCACAACAGGCGACCCCCTGCAACACCACCTCTGAATAGCATTGTATTCTTACATGGCAGCTCTCTCGGCATCGCCTCACGGCTCAATTACAGATCTCACATTTGTTCCTACTTTTGGTAGCAATCTTTGCACACCTCAAGAATACCAATGGAGTCACACTCCTATTCCTACTTTTGGTGGCCCTCAACAAACCTCAAGGAGCCAAATGTAATCGTACTCCATCCATCCCACGTTAAGTTACCAATAGTTTAACAATTATAAATGTAACAGAAATAAAGGTGTTATATCTTCTTTGCTATGGCGTCTCATACCACACTCCACACATAGCGGGGCCGATCTAACTTAAGTTATTAACCAAGGTAAGCTTGTTAAAACCTCTCCGCTATAACTCTATAGCGTCCTATATTGCCATAGCAAGAAGGATCTAACGAAGCTGATAAGGTCTATATATTTTAATCAATTTCACTCAAGCATGCACGACAATTGATGATTATAAATAATAACACAAATATGAGATAGTGATAAGATAAAAGAAATAGGATTAAGACATGAGTATCAATTTATAAAAATAAGGAAAAGTATAGTTTTGATATGCAGTCTCTAAGTTCAAAGAGAATCCTAAACATGCATAGTTTCTACGTTTGGTGGGAAAAAAACCAAGAAACTCACCAAACAAACCGTGTGACCATCTATGAGGTCATCACATTGCCTAAAACAAGGTTGATGTATTTATTTTCTAACTTCTAGGGATTTAGGGTTCTAATCTTGGGTCTTTGGTACTAACCCAAAAGTTTTGAGATTCTCTCCTACATTTATCCAACTTGACAGACTGTTTTAACCTCCAGGCACTTAAAATTAGAAATTTTACATTAGACGTGAAATTGTTCCCCTTTAAGTTACGAGTCCAACGGACTTTGAATCGCCTTAATCCGATAAACGAGTCAAAAGTTATGGTCAATTTACCGGAACAGGATTTTTGGGTCTAAATCCAAAAAGTCAAGTGCAATCAATCAGACATAGGCTCCAATCGATCGAAAACCTCCAGATATTGACTTTTTGTACTATGTTTTCTCTATTCTTAGGTATCACCACTCATACCTTCATCCAAACAATATCTCATCCTCTATTAATCCAGCTTAAGGGTTTTAGAAACCCAATAACATCAATTGATTCATCATTTACCCATTTACACATCGAAACTACAAGATCTTTAAAAAAATTATTTATTTTCCCAACTATCTCAACTAAATTTCAAACTAAGATTCACGAAAGTAATAACATAGATTATCACATATGGCTCAAGGTAAATCATTGTTCATCTAAAAACATTTTTGAATCATTAAAAATCATCTTAATTTATCACAAATTTCTTGAAAATCAAGTATAAGTTCATTCTTCAAAACCATGTCATTTTCTCTTCTTAAATCAAGGAAATCATCAACGTCACCAAGTTTCACACAAGACCTAGAAAAATAGGGGAGAAGATAAGGAATCTCACATCCATTCTATTTCAACCTAGATCACAAATGAGCATTTATTACAACAACTACAACAATAAATAATACAACTATAATGGATTTAAAAAACAAAAAAGGTGTTCACTTGCCTTAACCCTAAAGTTTTAGGATCTCAAGAAATTTGAAAAGCTCAAATGGGTTTTGCTTTAAGATCTTAAGCTCCTTTGAGCAAGAACTCCGATTCTAGAGCCTTAAATCTCACCCTTCAAACCTCCTTCAAGATCCATACTCGTCTTCTCTTCTTTCTTCTTTCTTCCCAAAACTTTTTCTCTAGATTAGGTTTTCTAAAAAATGAGAGATGAGGGTATCTCTATCCTTTTATACTAAACTTTTTTATGTGCTTTTACTTAAATACCCTCATTAGCTATGTTTGGCATAACTCAATACTAACCTTAAAGTGTTAAGCTTATTTATAATTACTCCTCCCAATGTTATAATTATTCTAATGGTCGAACAATATACACAGATATTTACTAAAATACCCTTAAAAAGAAAGTTACGAAAATACACTTGGTATTTAAATTAGGAATTTCATAATCGCTACATTCTACCTTCTTTAAAGAGAATTTCGTCCTTGAAATTGACATACCTTAGTCGAGAAGATGTGCGGATATTTCTCCCTCATCTCCAATTCTAATTCCCAAGAAGTTTCATCTTCATTGTGGTGATTTCACTGAACTTTCACCGATGATATGGACTACGCCCTAAGTTGTTTCATCATCCGGTCCATGACACGGATTGGCTCCTCCACATAAGAAGCATCCTGCCTAAGCTCCAATGTACTGAAATCAATGGTGTACGATTCATTCCTCACGTACTTCCAACATGAACACATGGAACACATTATGCACAATAGACAAACTGGGCAGCAAAGCAAGTCGGTAGGCCACAACTCCAACCCACTCCAAAACTTCGAATGGCCCGATGAATCTTGGTGACAATTTCCATTTCTTCTTCCCGAATCTCATCACACCTTTCATAGGTAAGACCTTCAAGAGAACATGGTCACCCACAGCAAATTTCAAACTCCTCCGCGGGTCTGCATAACTCTTTTGCCGACTTTGAGCAATCTCCAACCGCTCCCTAATCACAACCCCATTTTCTGTAGTTTCACGTACCAACTCGGGTCCAAGCAAACTACTATCACTCACCTCCACCCAACAAATCGGCAATCGACACGGTCTACCATACTAATTCAGTGCCTCGAAGGGTGTTATACCAATACTAGCATGGTAGCTATTATTGTAAGCAAACTCTACCAAGGACAGGTGGTCCTCCCAACCTCCCTTAAAATCCAGAATACACGCCCGAAGCATATCCTCCATCACTTGGTTCACACGCTCCATTTAACCATCACTTCGGGGATGAAAGGTCGTACTAAAATCCAATAATGTCTCCAAAGTCTTCTGGAAACTCTTCCAAAATCAAGATGTGAACCGCGAATCTCAATCCAAAACTATCGATGTCAGGATCCCGTGAAGTTTAACTATTTCTTTCACATACAACTTGCTCAACACATCCATAGAGTAAGCAGTACGAACAGGAAGAAAATGAGCAGATTTGGTTAAATGATCCACTATAAACCACACCGCATCAAACCCTTGTCTCGACTTCAGTAACCCGACTATGAAGTTCATCGATATTCACTTCCACTTCCACTCTGCAATAGGCAATGACTACAACGGTCCAACTGGCCTCCGATGCTCTGCCTTCACTTGCTGACACATATAGCATCTAGACACATTTTCTCTCACATCACGCTTCATACCGTCCCACCAAAAGTGCCTACAAAGATCTCTATACATCTTTGTATCACCCGGGTGAATTGTATATCTAGAATGATGTGCCTCATCCAAAATCTCTCTTTAAAAATCAGACAAATCTAGACCACACAGTCTTCCACGAAATCTCAAACCGCCATCTAACCCCATGGTCCAAACTGCAATGTCTCCCTCCTAGAACTGCTTCTGCTACAAGGGCCTGCAACTTCTCATCTTGTAACTAAGTCTAAATAATCTTACTGACCAATGTCGGCTGGACAGTGAGACTAAAGAGAAAGGCCTTGGCATCTTGCTGAACTGGATGAACATCAAACTCTGAGACTGCCTCCTGCATGTGTCATTCTTACATCATCAATAGCACAACCAATCCCCTTGGCTTGCGACTCAATGCATCTGCCACTACATTAGCCTTATCTGGATGATATTGAAAGGTAAAATCATAGTCCTTCAAATACTCTATCCACCTCTATTGTCTAATGTTCAACTATTTCTGAGAAAACAAATATTTTAAACTCTTGTGATCTAAGAAGAGTTCAAATTTTTCGCCAAGTAATGCATCCAGATCTTCAAAGTAAACACTACTGCAGCTAACTCCAGGTCATGAGTAGGGTAATTCTTTTCATGAACCTTCAACTGGCGAGAAGCATAGGCAACCACCCTGCCTTCCTGCATCAAGACACAACTCAATCTCATATAGGATCCATCACTATAAATGACGAGTCCTCCATTCCCCTCCGGAATGGTCAAGACTGGTGCTGATGTCAAACTGGACCTCAACTCATGGAAAGCCAGATCACATTTGTCATCCCAAACAAACTTCACATCTTTCTTCGTCAGGTGAGTCAACGACGAGGAAATCTTCAAAAAGCCCTCTATGAATCGCCGATAATACCCTGCAAAACCTAAGAAACTGCGAATCTCCGAAACTAAAGTGGGCTGATCCCAATTCATTACCGCTTCCACCTTGGCCGAGTCAACTCACAAACCATCCTTAGAAACCACATGACCCAAAATTTTGACTTTCTTCTGACAAAACTCATACTTCCAAAATTTAGCATACAATTGATGCTCTCGCAAGACTTGAAATGCAATACCAAGATGTCATTCATGCTCCTTCTCGGACTTGGAATAGATCAAGATATCGTCAACAAACACCACAACAAATTGATCTAAGAATGGCTTGAACACTCGGTTCATAAAGTCCATAAATGCGGTCAGTGCGTTGGTTAACCCAAAGGACATAACCAAGAACTCATAATGCTCGTACCGAGTTCAAAAAGCGGTCTTGGTGATGTCTTCCTTGCTCACCCTCAACTGGCAATATACTGACCTCAAGTTTATCTTGGAAAACAATTGTGCTCCCTTCAGTTGGTTGAACAAATCATCAATCCTGGACAACAGGTACTTGTTCTTGATAGACACTTTATTCAACTGCCAGTAGTCAATACACAATCTCATAGTCCCGTCCTTCTTCACAAACAAAACGACGCGCCCCATGGCGAAGTGCTAGGCCGAACAAAACCCTGATTCAACAATTCTTGAATTTGCCCCTTCAGCTCCTTCAACTCTACTAGGGTTGCCTCTAAAGAGGATAGTGGACTTCGGCATTGAAGTAGTATCAGGTACTTCACCAATATCGAAGGCACCTTATAGATGTAGCTATTTTGAAATTCCTAATTTAAATACTAATGGTATTTTTGTAACTTTATGTTTTAGGGTATTTTAGTAAATATTTGTGTATTGTTTGGCCATGAGAACAATAATAACATTGGAGAAATAATTATAAGTAAGCTTAACACTTTAAAGTTAGTATTGAATTATAACCAAACGTAGCTAATAAGGGTATTTAAGTAAAAGCGTATAAAAAAGATTTAGTATAAAATGATAAAGATGTCCTAATCTCTTATTTTTTTAGATAACCTAATCTAGAGAGGAAGTTTTGGGGAAAAAAGAGAAAGAGGAGAAGGCAAGGGTTTGGATCTTGAAGGATGCTTGAATGGTGAGATTTAAGGCTCAAGAATCGGAGTTCTTACTTAAGGGAGCTCAAGATCTTGAAGCAAAACTCATTTGGGCTTTTCCAACTTCTTGAAACCCTAAAACTTTAGATCTAAAGCAAGTAAACACCTCATTTGTTCTTTAAATCCATTAATAGTTGTAGTATTTATTGTTGTAGTTGTTATAATAAATGCTCATTTATGATTTAGGGTGAAATAAAATGGATTGTGAGATTCCTTGCCTTCCCCCCTATTTTTCAAGGTATATGTGAACCTTGGTGATGTTAATGATTTCTTTGATTTAAGAAGAGAAAATAACATGGTTATGAAGAATGAACTTAAACTTGATTTTCAAGAAATTTGTAATAAATTAGAATGGTTTTTAATATTCAAAAATGTATTTAAATGGGCAATGATCTATCTTGAGCCATATGTGATAATCCATGTTATTAGATTAATGAATCCTAATTTGAAACTTAGTTGAGATAGTTGGGAAAATAAATAAAAATTTTAAAGATCTTATAGTTTATATGTGTAAATGGGTAAAGGATGAATGAATTGATGTTATTGGTTTTTAAGAGCCCGTCAAGTTGGATTAATGTAGGAGGAACCCCAAAACTTTTGGGTTAGTACCAAAAACTCAAGATTAGAACCATAAACCCCTAGGAGTTAAAAAATACATCAACCTTGTTTTAGGCAATGGGATGACCCCGTAGACGGTTACACTGTTTGTTTGGTGAGTTTCTTGGTTATTTTCTCACCGAAAGTATAAACTATGCATGTTTAGGATTCTCTTTGAACTTAGAGACTATGCATGTTATATCCCTTCTATCAAAACTATATTTTTCCATATTTTCATAAATTGATACTCATGTCTTAACCCTATTTTTTTTTATCTTGTCACTATCTCATCTTTGTGTTATTCTTTATAAAGATCAATTGTCGTGCATGCTTAAGTGAAATTGATTAAAATATATAGACCTTACCCAACTTCGTTAGATCCCTCCCTCTTGTTATGGCAGTATAGGACGCTATAGAATTATAGCGGGGATGATATAACAAGCTTACCTTGGTTAATAACTTATGTTAGATCGGTCCCGCTATATGTGGTATGAGACGCCATAGCAAGGAAGATATAACACTTATATTTCAGCTACACTTATAATTGTTAGACTATATGCAACTTGACCTGGGATGAACGGCGTACGATTACATCTGGCTCCTTGAGGTCTGCCGAGTGCCACCAAAAGTAGGATCAGGCGTGTGACTCCATTGGCATCCTAGAGGTCTACAAAGATTGTCACTAAAAATAAGAACAGATGTGAGTTTTGTAATCGTACCGTGAGGCGATGCCAAGAGGGCTGCCATGGAAGAATAGGATACAATTCAGTGGTGTTGTCAGGGGCCGCCTGTTGTGGACAAGTAATTCAATTAAAGAAAAATGAATTAACTTGTGTAGTCATTGATTGCATATTGAGTAATAATGTAACAATGATGTATGATTGCATGTCTTGCTTGTGTTGTATGTGTTCATTTGTCGAGCTTTGTGCTCACCCTTACTATGTTGACATTTTTCAGGAGGTATCCAAGGGTCTATAGGAACTCTAGAGGAGCTAAGATTACATAATATATGATTTTACATTGTAAAACCATTTACGTGTAAACAAATGGAGCCTACGTCATACTAGCATAAGCAGTGTTACCTAGGCACTTCAGTTTTCCTAAATTTTGGCATGCCGACACCTGGACACGATACTCCATGACACGGTACTACACTCCTTGGTACATGCCTATATCATGCTATGGTGACGTCAACATTATGGTCAAGGTTCTGAATTTCGATATCGCTCGACATATCGAGCCATGGAAAAAAGATATATCGGAAGATATATCGTTTATCAGTGATTTTTAGAGAAACTACAAAAAGATGGGACAAAACATGAAATTTTGTAGTGAAACTTAATGAAATGTTAAAATAAATGTTAATACACCTTTTAGAAAACATTAAAAAAAGCAACAATGTACATAAAAGATGCAATGAGAAAAGAGCAAAAATGTGCGCTGACGAGTGACAATAATGTATGATTGATTCATGTTTCATTCATTTCTCAATCAATCATAAATTCATAATTTATAAGATTCATAATAATACAAGCGTACATAATACAACCCACCAAAAAAACTACTATCACCACCAGAAGGAGTTACGCGGAGGTTCAAAGTCATCATCTCTATCCTGACTGGGTTGACTATAATACTGATTCTCCACATACGTACAATATTGTGCCCAAATTACAGCTAAGTGATTGGTCAAAGACTCAAAAGTGTTAGTATGTTTTAAAAAAACCATTATGAGCATAATCTTATTACCTATAAATAATTTTTAATTTATAAAATATTATTACGAAATTATTAATTTTTTAATATTACTAAAAAGGCCTTATGGACATAATTCGTTTATGAAGAAATTATGTTTCAATATAGTGAAACTTTTTTTTAATTAAAGCCTCCAACAACATTATCCTCTTTTATAATTTTTAAAGAGAGTAAAACTAGCATTACCTTTTTAATTTTAGGTTAAAACCCTTAAGTCCTTAACCCTAGCATTACCCTTGTTAAGTTAAAACAATTAAAATGAAATTTTATTAATAGTGAGTGAAATTAGCATTATCCTACATCTTTGTTAGGGTTTAAACTACTTAAATGTTAAAACAATTAAAAGGGGATGTTATTAACAGAGAGTGAAATTAGCATTACCCTTGTTAGGGTTTAAAGTTTAAACCACTTAAAGACAAATAAAAGGAAATGTTATTTAAGAGTGAAGTTAGCATAACCCTAATTAAAGTTTAAGTTAAAACAAACAAAATGGAATGTTATTTAATAGAGTGAGGCTAGCATAACCCTTATTAGGGTTTAAAGCTAAAACAAAGCCTCAGTTATTTAATAAAGTGAGGCTAGCATAACCCTTATTAGGATTTCAAAGTTAAAACAAATCCTCATTCAACGATTTCAGAAGAGAGGAAACCAAAAAAATAAGAGTAAGTCGGAAAGGAGAAAGAGAGGGAGGAACCTTGGCAACTTGGCTTGGGTGACGACTAACGACAACGGCGAAGGCAAACGGAGTCGGTGACAACAACGACGACGGCGGATGGCCACGGTACTCTCTTCTCTTCTTCCTTCTTTTTTCTCTACCCTCAAGTTTCAACCCCCTTTTTTTCCTTCTAAATCCAAAATATTCAAATCTCCACTCAAATCTCGATTATTTGCAATTTTCATGAATGATCGGTGGGATTTAAAGAAACTGAATGGAGTTGACACACAGTCACGGGTCTTCTGTTGACTGTTGAGTGATTTCTTTTTTTGGATGGATGCCTGACCCTGCGCATTTGTAAAGGAGGGAAAAAGTTGTTTTCCCGTGATCCAAATCTTTTTTCTTTTTTTTTTATAAACTGAACTGTTGGTCAAAATCGGTGAGTTATCGCCGATATATCTCCGATATCGCCGATATATCTCCGATATCGCCGATATATCAGCGATAACTCCTGATAACAAGTAAAAAATTCTTTACATGATGTAGACATGTCGGTCATGACCAACAACGATAAATATCGGCGATATTGTCGATTTTCAGAACCTTGATTATGGTTAGGCACGTGTTGCTTCTTGTATGTCATGTCATTTTAAAAATACAATATATTGGATTGCTATGAATTTTTTTGTCAAGTTGTGTAGCTTTTATAAAAACATAGAGAAAAAACGTACTAAGAAAGCAATGACACCAACGACAATCAATAAGGACGTCTCTCTCTCTCTCTCTTGTTACTCATTTTTGTTCTCTATACAAATATTTTTTATAACTTTGGTAAATATTTTTTAAAAATAGGGACAGGTGGTCCCTCCTCTCTATCCTTATTATTTTTTTAAAAATTGAGATATTATATATTATATATATATATAATAATAATTTTAAAAAATCTATATGTCTGTGCTGCCGTATTGGGATTTGCATAGCTTGTCGTGCCGAATACCTCTAGACGCTTGGACACTTGGCACCCATACCACGTGCCTAAGTAACACTGAGCATAAGTACCAACTACCAAAGTACCAATGCCATTACTAGAACCTTGAACCATTTCCTGTCAACTATGACGACTGCCAACCCAAAACGCTGATGTATAGACAAAACTCTTCATAGTCCATCTCCTTCCAGACGTCCAAGACTCCAATAAGGTCTGGGATACAAGGTGACATTTTTTTTTTGTAGACAATTAATTGGGAACTCTCAGACAGAGTATGCAAGGCATACTCTAGCTTGAAAGTCAAACGATCACCAAAACAAGAAACATCTCCACTGCCCTTCACCAGCATAAACCCCCAAGCATGAAACAAACTGCAAACCCTGTTTGAATCCATATCATAATAAATTAACAAATAAAAGGTATTTTGTTAGCTCAATTATTCAGTAGTTAACAAGAGCAAAAACAGAAACCAAAGTGAAATAATGCATTTTCCAACCACACATAAATCTATCATTTGGGCAACTAAAAGAAATCTATCCTTGGCTTGTGACAATCCGTAACCTAAATACATTCGAGTTATAATGTACACACATGGCGAAGCATGAAAAAAATGAAATAGAAAACAGATGCAAAGGATGATCTCTTACCGCCTTACGCAGTTTCTTGATCAATGCCATAGGCTTACGCTTCAAACCTCGCTGAAACCTACCATTGCATCAAAATAAATAAATGAACAACTATATCACAATTAAATTCCATGCTTTTTTTCCTTCTAATTTGCTGTATAAAACTGAAGGAAGTGATATTCTAATCACAAAAAAATTCCATGCTTTTTTACTTCTAATTTGCTGTATAAAACTGAAGGAAGTGATGTTCTTGATTCTTACCTTCGGCGTGCCCGGGCATTAAAGAGCTTCACGAGCTCATCAGTAGACATGTCGAGAAGAGCATCCAAATCAACGCCTCTGAAACTAAATTTCTTGAATGTTCTTCTCTTCGGCTGTCCTGCAGCGACATCTATTTCGGGATCCGCCTGGCGGAAGGAAATTGACAAGATTAAATGGCTACATTCAGAGAAATATTAGAGAAAAAACAGAAACTCGGTTGCAGAGATTTTAGTCAGTTCGAATCGAACCCACCATGGCTGGAAATGACGAACTCGATACCCTAATCCGCAGAAGTTCGTGAATCTCGCTCAGCTAGGATTTGAGATTGAGCAATTTTAGTATCTCTATATTTTTAGGGTTTAACAAAGAGAGTTTAGGATAGTAGGAGGAAATTAAGGTATCGTTTGCATATTGGTCCCTGAAAACCCCATGAATTGTCATAAGGTCCTCAATAATTAGCAGTATTGCTAGCAACACTCCCCTTTAAGTTCGTTTTTTATCAACAAAAAATGAGGAAAAGAAAACATATTTTTTCATTAAACGTTCAAGACTTAATTAACAAGCAAAAAAGTGTTTTTTTATTTTTATTTTATTTTTTGCTAAACACACACCTTAGGCCCACACACACTCGGACTCAAGAGGCTGAACCCAACGCATCTCTAGGGCTTATCTTTTTTATTTATGAAGATGATTTAAATACCTTTTTGGTTTGTGCTGACAAAAAATTGGCAAACTGGCAGGGGTGTGGCAAATGGCAATTGATACTGACTAACCCCAAGCTTATTGTTCAACCCGGAGGCTAGGCTAAGTTTGGGCAATAATTTAGTCTTCAGGCTAACCTTGTCTTTTTTTCTTTTTTCCGTTTTTTTGATAACTTGGGTATCCTGCCAAGACAACATAGGGAATACCCTCACCCCATACAAACTGATATTGAGGGGAGCTCAGGAATAGACTGAGAGCTTAGCCTTAGGTAAATGATATGTGATATTAAAAAAAAAACTCTAAAAGTATTTCAATTTAGAAAAATGTTATTATAGCTAATTTCTAGCAATGCGTGTAGGTTATCCAACTCTTCGGTCCATTCCTCTCACTATCTCTCTATCTATTGCGCTCCCAAGGAGAAAATAGAGCAACACAACTAGCGAGAGAAAATATTAGAGAGGTGGGAGAGAATAAAGAAGTTATAGTTCGATGGGTATTGACAGGTGGATTGCGAGTGGTGGGCATATTAGACCATGTATGAAATCTCTAAATTTCAGGTCTCCTTATCTATATGTCTATTGCGGGTGGATGTTTCACATTTTAAATCGTTTTGTAACATGTCTAAAAAGGGTGCTACTATGAGCACACCCCAATTTACTGAATGGACACCATTAAAAAAAAACTTTTTCTTTTTTCATAGTTTACTTTCTATGTGCATCTATACCTCAAATGCTCAAATCTTTTCTAAAATGTCCTTTTCTAAAAAGGTCTTCTTCTAAAACCTTGGTCTTCTCTTTTAAGAAGGAACGTGTCTTCTCAATTTCTTCTCCTTCTAAAAGGAGAAGCACTGTAAATTAAAGTTTTTTCTATTGCAACCTCCTTGCAAGTCATGATTTTAAGTTGGAAGGTATTCTGCTTGTAGATAATACGTATTCTCATGAAGGCGCCTTGCAGGTCTTCTCCATCTTCTCTTCTAAGAAGGAACGTGTCTTTCCAATTTCTTCGCCTCATGTTACATTATCTGCACATACACTTAGTGAGGGGATACACTACCACTGGGCTAGTCCCATGGCACTATCACTATTAGAATTTTGTCATAATCAATCATTCCAGTTGGCACATCCTTCGTCATTGAATCGTTTATCCCTCAAAGAGATGATTATTCATTAGAATGGTATAAATTACTCACTGCGTTGCTTGCCCAGTAGCTATTATTGAAACACCCTAACAAGTTGATTTATCAACTTCCCTTTCCACCATTGATTTTTTTCATAAGATGAGAGAGTTGTTCCTATAGCCAAACATGCACCCAAATTTTGGATTAGAACCCTTTTCAGGTTTTCTTATGGTGACCTGGGTGTTTATAAAAACCTAGGCATGACTATTCCTCAAGCCAAACACATCGGATTTCACGTCAGTGTATTGTGTCTCATGACGAGATTTGAGTTTGAGCAACATACAACAATGGGAGGCGATTTATAGTTACTATGTTAGCCACATATACACATAATATATGTGGGAGGTACTGACCTCTATAACGAGAGAGTTTTTAAGGGAAATTTCTTCCTTCTTTAATGGTATCATTGGCGAAAGGAGCAGTGGCAACGTCGGAGCTACCATGGCGCCATCGAATGTTAGAATGCCAATTGCAATCGCGACCATAGTTGGCCTTGCCTTGGCCCCCACCCTCATATATGTTTCTTTATCAGTAATCACCAGAAAAAGGACACAAAGAGTTAATGAGCTGGAAACTCAAATAAGATGAGAGAATAAAGGGACAACCCTATCTACAATAAAAGCCCCCAAAACCATTAATGGGGGGAAGGAATCACTTTTCTCAACAATTCTCATCCAAGAAGCTCACCCAAGTCAATGTCTCATTGCCGAATAGAGCACCATTCTAAGATCAAGTGTCTAGAGTGTGAGCATATACGAGGAGGGTGAAGGATGAGTCCTCGAACACTCTCATGTCCCTCTCTTTCAAAAGCGTCCACGAAATAACTGCAAACAAAACATCCAAAATACTCCTTGGGTACTATCCACTATCACCCGAGTTCAACAAGAAAAAAAGTTTTAAAATGAAGAAAGGAAGGCAAATCTACTCCTAATTGAGTGAGAAAGCACCCCACGGATTCTATAAGCAACAAGTAATGCAAAAGCAAATGGTCCATAAATTCTTCTACTTGAAGGCACAAAAAACAACAATTAGTCATCTCGGCCCTCTATTTTTCAAATTGTCGCAAGTGAGGATCTTTTTTAGATCTGCAATCCAAATGAAGAATGATACCTTTGAGGGAATAGTAGTGCTCCACATAAGCCAATGAGAAAATGGTGGCAAGGGATCTAGGGAAAAGAATGTAATAGTGATCTCACTAAAAAATAACCATTAAATTTCTATTGTTAGTTTATTGTCATAAGTAAACAAAGAAAACAAAATCCTACAAATCGTATATATAGAAATAGAACTATAAACAAAAGTTTTGAGTTTGGACAGCTCGAACTCAACCTGATGCTTTATTTGATCATAGCTTGGGTTGAGGCACGAAGAGTTTGGGTTGAGATTGGACTCAGGCTCGGGTTTTTAATATTTGTTTGAGATTGGACTAAGCTTAGCTTTGCCCAATTGCTAACAAACAACACAACCAAATGCAGAGATAATCACTCTTAGTCTTGTCTAAGGAGTCGGATCCTTAATGTAAAGTCTATATTTGTGTTGGCTTAATTCCGAGACCAAAACAGTGTTTAGTCTGTATCACTCCCTGCCTCCAGTACTCATGAAGTGAAGATGAAGACTTAAGAAAATGCAATCAAGCTTTGCTCTCTCATTAGGAAGGTAATTGAGACCTAGATACATAGTTTATACTTAGGAGGAATTGTCCTAGATCATGATTTAATCCCATAGGTGGCTAGATACAAAGAGCAACATGTGTTGCAAATTGGATTTCCAAATTCTCAAGAAATTAGCCATTCAGGTCAATCGACCCCTATCTCGGTCGACCGAGTGTGTGAGGAAATGTATGGCTTATTTTTTTGGAGAGTGTGTTTTGTCTCGGTCGATATGACTTAACCATCTTGATCGACCGACATGGATCTCGTTCGATCGAGCTACACAGAACAGTCTAATTTTGAAATTGTAAGGTTTCTTTTTGTTTGCTCTATAAATATAACGTTATGTCTAATCTTTGATTAGGGATTTTTGTGGGTGAGAGAATAGAGTGGAGGCTTTCTAAAGCTTATCTAGGGTTCCTCTATTGTGGTTGGATAATTCATATTGTTCATCATCTATTGTTCTCCCTCTAGTTGTGTAATAATATCAATTGTCTATCTTAGACTTGCACGGTTGATACTTTGTGATGAGATCCCACTAAAGCTTTGTTGTTCAATCTGGAATCTATACACTCAACACTCGAGAGAGTGTTCTTTGGTTGATTGGTGAGGAGCCGACTCCATTGCTGATGGAGTGAGTCATTTGCGAATGATCACTATTTGTTTTCCGGAGACCCTAACAGAAGTTCAGGTTGTTGTGGCTGTCCACGGGACTTGCGAGTACATGGTAACTTAGTGAGGTAGGAGGAACTAGTATTGAAGGATCGTTATGTCGAGTCCGAATGAGTCAGGTTCGAGTCTTGTAAGTTTCTGTAAACTTTTTCATAGTGATATCTCTTTAACTGGACTAGGTCATGTGGTTTTCCCGGGTTTCCACGTAAAATCGCGTGTTGTGGTTTGTTTGCAATTGTTCATTTAATTCTACACATATAATTGCAAAAAATAAAATTGGTAGACATCCTTAGGTTAGAAAGCCTCCACTTCTAGGTCTTAGGTATCATATATCAAGGATACACATTGAGTAATTTCACTTAATAAATCCAATCATGTCAAAAAAGATTTTTGTAAGCGTCATTCCTTGATATGTCTTGAGCCATGGATCTTGTGCAAATTGGAGCTTACAACCATTTTGTATGTGGGTTCTACTCATGATGTTGTATGACAACTACCTTTGTATTGTTAAATAAGAGTGATGGGCAATTATGGGGAGTGGGATGATGAATGAGGACTATAAACTCTACAATGTAATTTATTGCCTAGCTTCCCTTCTTTCTATAACGAAATAGGGAATAATGGCTAAATAGTTCTTAAACAATCCATATGAAAGCCTTCTCTTCTAACTATTTTAATTATTGAAATCATATATTCATTTTTTAATGTTTAGATTTAATTTTGATATACTCTTGACAATTTACTTGCCAATTTTTTTCCCAATATTATTTTATGCTACATGTTACGGAATTTTTTCAAATTTATTCTATACTACATATTAGGGCCACACTCAAGCTAAGCTAGCTCAACGACTTAGCTCGTTAGAGTCATGCTCAAGCTGAAATTTCATGCTCGAACAAGCCAAGGCAAGCTCTTATTTAAGCTCAAATGTTTAAACAAGTCGAGCTCGAGTCAAGCCAAATGTGATTCAGTTCAACTTGGCTCAAAATATTAATATATTAATATATGATAATAATTTTTAACTTTCTTGATCATAACATATAATACTTTTAAGATATAATAAATAAGTTTACGAATTAATAATTATAATAATAAAAAAATTTGACCAAACCTGTCTACTCTCTGGATGGAAGGACTCTCCTCAAATCTTATGTGTGTATAAGAATGAATATATTTTTTGTAATTTCTTGTATTGTTATATTTTTTTAATATTAAAATCGTATAAAATTGACCAAAATAAGCCTAAAATTCGAATAAATTGAGTCACCCGAACTCGACTCAACTTAAATCAAGTTCAAGCCAAGCTCGCACTTGGTTAAGATTAGTTGTGTTGAGCTCAAGCTTGACCATAGGTCTACTAACTATGGAAAATACATGTTACGCACCAAATGTGAGGCATTATAACATGGTGCATCACTTTGTGATCAAATTAAATATGGTATGCATGTCATCAAATCCAAAGGTTATAGGCCTACCAATCACTATATGCATACAAGTGCAAGGTTTTGCTTGAAATATAGATATTATGAGTTGGTAAGACAACTCTCCACACCCAGGAACTTGTCCTTGTTATTCTCATTTCGGTCATAACCTAGCAAACATCTACAAATCATTGGCCCTATCACCAGCAATAACCATCTTACAACCGAAACTTACTAGTTCCGCATAGAGGAATAAACTGGACATGACTTCTGATGTTCAAACGATGCAAGTAGTAGTGTATCAATCATGTAACTAAACTAACATTCTAATATTGGATGTACTCAAATAATGAACATAATGAAGAAATGAAAAGCTACTAAAATTTTGAATGAAATAAAAATACGGTTGAAAAGAAACAAAATAATAAATCACTAATCCCCAATTTGGTTGCTGATAAACTAGGAAAAAGTAGAGAAAATTATTTATTTTTTCAAAGAAAATTATAGAAAACTGTAAAATGCAACTAAGTTTTGTGCCAGAGAAATCAATATATATACAAACAACCAAAAATGAACAAATGATAAAATAGAATTGTTTCCTACTTCATCAAAATATACAAACAGCCAAAAGTGAAAAGATAGAAGCTAGAGTGTAGAATAATAGCTATTAAAAATATAAAGGAAAGTATGTTGAAATGGAAAGTGGTGCCTATAATAAAAACATTAAAGCTAAAATGATAAATATTCTAAAAACATAAACTACTCTACATAATGAAAATCACCACAAGAATATGCAAACAAAATACACTCGCATAAGAAATTACTAAATATAGAAATAATATTTTCAATTTGAAGGAGAATGGGTTAAGATTATAGCTTGAACATGCTAAACTTTGCAGTAGAGTCGCTGTGTTGTAGGCAAGGGATTTGATAATGCTAATCTCATTAAGGAATCTTATTAAAGAAAAATGAGTTGTCAAATGTCAATTTTAGGATATGATAAGTACTAGTTAGTGAATAAGAAAAAACAGTCTTTTGTAAAAATGACTACAAAGGAATTGATGATTGTCTAAACAAAGACTAAGGTAAGGCTAATTTGGCTTAATTTTTTAACCAACTATAGTTTGGCCTATATAATCACGTTTGGTTAGCGACCTATATAATCGATTATAATAATTGACAATTGGTTATATCGATTATAATTTATAAAAATATAATCCAAAAAAATTTTCATTCATGTTTTCCTTTGCTTCTTCCATTGTCAATTATCTTACCTAAAGAATCACTTTTTCCAGAAGTTAACAAGTTTGTATATTTTTTGTTGACTTCTGAAGTATTTTTTGTGCAATAAGTTTCAAGAATGCCAAAAGTCCCCATATTTTAAGGGATCTCCTACCTTTTGTGCAAAGAGGAAAAACTACCCCTATCTCATAGGAAAATTGTTTTGAAACATGTTCTATTGGGGAAGACATCTCTAATTGGCAGAACATCTTCTTAGTAAAGTATATGTGGGGAGTTAGTATGTCCTTTTGAGGGAGGACAACTGTCCCACACTACACTCATCTTTTATCTTGGAGGGAATATAGGATTAGAGAGAAAGAGATATAGGGAGATAATTCTCCTCTATAGACTCCTTTCATATCTCAAAGAGATAATGCATGCATGAAGATGGACACGTGTTATTCTCCACATGTTATGTACGAAAAGAAATTCCGTTAACAGATGCTATGATAGATGATACAAAATTTTTGTAGCCTATATTTTAGATCACCCTTAAAAAAGAAGCCGTGATTAATGTTTTGGGTAGAAAATAATAGATCACGGTTATTACATAGTCGTGATCTTAAATGTTTCACACATAATATAATAGATCACTGTTTAAGAAACCGTGATTACATTAATATTAAAGATCACAATTTATTTTCTAAAGGTGGTAAAAAAAATTAGATGAGGTTCTTAAGTTAACCTCTAATATCCATTTAGAATCACAACTATCAATGTAACCACACATTATATTTTTGACTCACTACTCATATTCTAATAAATAAATTTTAATTAAATTATTTTAGAGTCCGATCACGGTTTATAAACAACCATGACTATAGGTTCGATCTTTACACCTGCTTTGTCTCTCTAATTCTCCTATTCGATTGATGGAAAATATAAGAGAGAACCTATACCCCAATTAAGAGATGAAGGGAGGAAGAGTATTGTGAAACATTAGAGAAGGAGGGCATGCAACTAATTAATTTTCTTCATTCCCTATTGTTCTGCAACTCAAAACTTGTGTTGAGAAATGGAACAATTGGAAGAAGGAGGCCTCTTTGATATATCTCTCGCTCGAGCTAATCTTTCTTATCAAAATTTGGTTTTCTTCATTCCATGTTTGTTTGACATAAGAGAGAACATCTCAAGCGAGAGATACATCAAAGAATATAATAAACTATTTTGCAGAAAAGAGATATACCTCATTAAAATTTTAGAGAAATATGAGTAAAATTCATAAGAAAAAATATATGAAGCATGTTGGGACCTCGAAAAAAGTTATCCCACAATTTATCGACATTGGGGATGTAGATGGAATAAAGTTATATGTACATATTAGGCCTAAATACTGGGATGAATTTGTAAAGTTCATAATTTTTAGTAAATTCAAGATTTTTAGAAAGTATAATTTTTCTATTACGATCTATGTTTTTACTTTACTTGACTTATATTTAGCTATATTAAAACTTTTAAGTCGGAAGTAATAAGAATAATGAAATAAGAAAGAAGAATTTATACCCCTATTGCCTAAGTAGGGCGGGGCATGATCGTCTTGAAAGAAATTTGGTGAGTGTTTATTATATTCATAGATTTGAATATTATTATTATACTAATCATTTGCCTAAATACCAAGCTTGAGAAGTGAGCTCCAAGCTTCCTCTTGCTCCTTCAAGGGTTTTCCTTACAAAACCTAGGGTTTTGCTCGCCTCTTTGCCCAATTAGGTTATGTTGATGATGCAAAATGATGCATTGATATATGGAAGATATTTCCTAGTTAGATCAGAATCCGAACTAGTTAGAGGCCACGTGGATAAAGATCATGATGATTCCAAAAGGTTTCATTGCCTTAAAGTATTTTTTTTTCAGAATATAGACTCTGAGTCAATAGCGTACTAGATGCTCATTTACACTATTTTATGGTTTAATGCTTTTGAAGGCGTAACAAGTCTTCAGGTATTAATTACTAACGCCTTTTTTGGCCTGAGTAATATTTTGCAGATACCGTGCTAAGCTTTTTGATTTTGATGAAAAGCTCAATTGATTTGAAAGGTTCAGATACCTTAAAGTATGCCACGTTCAAGAATAAGATCCGGACTCAAGAGCATGCTGATTGACTCACTACACCTTCATGGTCTGAAGTAGTTCGAGCATTTCATAGATGATATGATCAAAGGAGTAGATTTTGATCAACTAATATGATAAACTTTTAGATTCAGATAGAAAGCTTAAAGGCGGTATACTCCGTCAGGACAAAATTTTTCATTGGTAAAACTTCAGTAGAATCAGATTACTGAATGTTTTCTAATGCCATTTATGATATTTTATTCTTCAAGACAGGTCTTAAATTAATGGCGTTGCGAGCTGATGTAGATCAGAAGCTCGAAGGAGTCATACTCCGTTGAGACGAAAAAGCAGTTACCAATTCAGCCTCGTCTTTATAGGGATTCGGTGGAATCAGATCACCATGTACCCTATTGTTTTGTCACTTGTCAAGGGGTAAAGGTACTGATTACCTTCCTCGTGGGAATGGGCGTGTGTATTCCCCCCATCTCCTATTCTAGCAAAGTATTGATTACTTCCTGAGCTGATAGTCAGGAGGGAATTTTGGGATGCATCTTGTCCCATTTTCATGTGGGCTATTGGAGGAAAACGTGGTCTCCGTAGTCTCATTCTCTCGTACTAGATGATTGAGGCCTGACGATCGATATCGTATCCACCCTGAGAATAGTGCCCTCGTTCAGCACTTATTATTTCTCTAAACAAGGTATCCCAAAGGCTTATGACCAGCCTTTGGTGTACGATGATTTATATATATATGTATGTATTTGGGGCAAGAATTTTGAGATGTGGTTTGGAGGGTTGGGAGGGAATTTTTTAAAAGAAGATAAACTTTTTCTTGAAGTAATTTAATCTTTTAACCTTTGAAGAATATATCCAAAATATTGTTCGGGTCATAACAGTTTAAAGGATTAAGTCATAACTAAAAGTCGGTTATAGTGGTTTGATGAGCTGACAGCTCTTTTCTAAAAGAACACGTGATATTTTAAACATATAGACTCCCTTTAACGGATGTGGGTTACTTTTAACAAAATATAAATTAGTTACTGACAGAATGACTCCACTTAATAGAAAAACAATTGTCATATGTCAGAATCAGTTGGATGTTACATCACTGATATTTTTTAATATATAAAAATTATAATTAAAGAGATTTTTCTTCTATAAATAAGAGAGATCCGAGAGGAGATGAGAGAGAATTTATGGAGGAGTAAGACTTAGACTTTTCGGAATTTTCCATAATAACAAAAATTTATGGAATAAGTTTGGTCTTTAGACAGTTTGGTGTTCTAGAGTGTTTCGAAGGAGAAAGGGTGCTAATCCATCACGATTCTTCACTATTCCCTTTCTCTCCCTCCGATTACTTCCGTATTTCTTTTCATTTCTTCTCTTATTTTTGATCTTTCAGGAAACCAAAGAAGGAAAGTTAACGAGAGTGTAGTTGAACTCCTTTGGCTTGCAAACTGATAACCCAGAAATACTCGAGGTGAAGCTTGACGATGATGATCCTATCATTGAAGGTTTGAAGATACATCATAATCAGCAAGCTGTTGAATCCTCAGTTTTAGTAGGTTATAAGGACTTAGAATATCTTAAAACCGCGTATTAGGTGTCCTATTTATATTCCAAAAGGGTTAAACCCTGAAATTTCAGATTCAACACAGTTTTTAAAAAAAATGTTTTTGTTAACTTCATTCGAACGAAGTTTGGGTTCATTCGAACGAAACTGTTTGTTCGAACGAAAATCCCTCCTTTTCGAATGAAAATGGCCGCCAATTTTGTTTTGTTGCCCCTTTTTCTGACTTCGTTCAAACGACTGAGACATTCGTTCGAACCAAAGTCTTAGATTTTGTTTTCTTTGTTTATCTTCCCACTCCACTCCTTATACTTGGGTTCATACCCATTTTAAACATCTTAAAACACCTTTTTAGGACTTAAACATTAGTCTAATAGTTTTATTAACCCTGAGTATGATCCATACTTTATTATTGACCATTTACCCTTTTTCCAGTACTCAGAACCTTTCATTCTTTCCTTCGGCTATTTAAGCACCTAGAATGGTTAGAACACCTACCCCTGGTATCGAACACTGCCACACATACACATATTCCCCTACTAAGGTCCTCATTGGCATTTTACCCTACACCATGCACTTGGAAGACGTTTGGTCTTTTCCAAACCTATGTGGAAAATACTATTCATTGCACTATTCACTAAGTTTTCAGGGTTCTACAACTATCTACCCTTGTTATGATTTTCCTTAAATTGAGTAAGTTGAAAAGCATGTTCTTGGTGAAATTGGGGTCTATACCCTATGTATAGGTATGCTAATACCATGAATAATATGTGAAAGTGTGATTTGAGGATTTCTATGTCTACCATGATACTCATAAGTCTTATATGAACATGTTTTATTGCTTAAAGGTTTTCCATGTCCACCATGATGCTCACAAGCACTTTATGAACACAATTGTCTTGTATGATAGAGGTTTTGTCATAAGTTTCGAAAGTTCATAAGTAAACTGAAAAGCTCACAAGCAAATTAGCATTGATAAAGCCAAACTGAGGGTTGGTCAAAGATATGACATATTCAAGGATATGTCATATCCGGCTCAAATTAATCTCATAAGAAAGTTGATAATGTCAAACGGAGGGTTGGTCAAGGAGGATGGTAGCCTTATTCTATGTACATTCAATGAAGGGTATTTACATACCCGACTCATAAGTCTCCAAAGAGTACTATAGTCTGGTTCATAAGTATTCATAAGCTCATAAGTCTCATAAACAAAGATCTCATAAGTACTCAAAAGATCTCATAAGTACTCAAAAGATCTCATACGAATTCATAAGTTGATTCTCACAAGCTAATATCTCATAAGAACCTTGATTCCCACAAGAACTCATAAGACTCATAAGTTTTGGTTTCTAATAAGACTCATAAATTATGTTTTCTACGAAAGCTAATATGGCAAAGGTTTTTGAAAGCTATGCACATTTTAAAATAAGACTTGAAGCACGATTTCTAAGTTCAATTTTCTCATATAATGAACTGTTATGCCTCTACGTATCAATATGTGATTAATAATGTTATAACATTTTTAGCTAGTAGTTTGTATACGCTGAGTATTTTATTCTTAGCCGAATTGTTATCTTCGCCAGGTCTAATCGATATATGTGCTCCAGCTTCACGGGTTGAGGAGGATCTTGAGGGCGATCATCCGGTAGAGGATAGATGTAGATACCTGAAAACTTAGTAAATAGTGCAGTGAATAATGCTTTCTAGATGAGCTTGGAAAAGGCCAAAGACCTTCCAAGGGTGGTGTGTAGGGTAAAATGCTAATGGGAGCCAAAATAGGGGTATATGTGTGTGTGAAAGTGTTTAACACTAGGGGCAGGTATTCTAAGTATTCTAGGTGCTTAAATAGCCGAGAGAAAGAAGGAAATGTTCTAGGTGTTGGAAAAATGGTAAAATGGTCAATATCAAGATGTGTCATACTCAGGGTTAATAAAATGGTTGTATAAAAACCTAAGCTAGTGAAGCAAAGTTGGAAGAACAGGCAAAAATAGGATTTATGGGATTTCCGTTTGAACGAAATCTCATTTGTTCGAACAAAACCAGGAAAATGACAATAATAGGGAATTCAGTAGCCATTTCCGTTCAAAATGGGCTGAATTCGTTCGAATGAAACTGTTTGTTCGAACGAACTTAATTTCGTCTAAGATGTTACTAACACGGTTTTTTTAAAGTTGTGCTAAATCCGGATTTTCGGGGTTTAACCCCCTTGGACTATAAATAGGACACCTAATTCAGGGTTTTAGGATATTCCAAGTCCTTTTAACCTAATTTGTCAAAGAGGGGAGAAAAACCCTAGGTTTTCTAAGAAAAACCCTTGGAGGAGCAAAAGCAAGCTTGAATCTTCCTTCTCAAGCTGGGGATTCATCATTTAAGCCTTCTTAGCTCTTTCTCAAGCTCTAGACTGCAGGGATTCAATCTTGTGAGGTTGATACTTTCTACTAAACATTATTGTTGTAATCCCTTAGCTTAAAATTGAAATGAAATGTATGCTATTCTATGATGGATTGAAGAGTTTGCTACGTTATTATTTTTATTGTGAATTCCTCATGAGAAATGGAGATGAAAGCATGAGAATAGTAAACTAGAATAGTTAAGCTCTATTATTTGATGTGAATGGATTACATGTTGAAGTAAATGATGAGGATGAAATATGAATGAAGATTATTAAATAAAAAGGGAAATGATGATGCATTGGTTTTATAAAAAACATGCTTAGAAATTGAAAATGTGTGCCTAAATGATATGTGAGCATGCTTAGAATAAAGAATTGATAATTGAAATGCATGTGTTATGTTGTTAAAGTCTTATTGCTTATATGTCACTCACAAATGTTATATGAGCACTTGTAAATGCATGATCGAGGTTTTGTACAAGTACAGGTATGTGAAAAGATAAGTAAAGAAGATGAAAGAAATAAAATAAATGATGCTATTGGGAGGGTGCTAGTGTGTTAGAATCAGGTACACCATTAGTCACCTGATCTCAAGTAAAACAAAGGAAGAAAGGCTATTGGGAGGGTATTAGTGTACGTCAGACCAGGTACAAACACTAATTACCTGATCCCAAGTAAAATAATGTTGCTGGGAGGATACTAGTATATGTCAGACCAGGTACCGATATTAGTCATCTGATCTCAAGTAAAAAAATGAACAAGGATGTTATTGGGAGGATGTTAGTATACGTTAGACCATGTACCGAAACTAACCACCTAATCCCAAGTTAAAAGGATCAACTCTGCTAAGTTAAGTAAAAGATGAAAAAGTGGAAGTTAAATACATGAAGAAAACAGTAAAAGCATATTTTTTCGAAGAAAGTAAAGTATACAGTTTTGAAATGTATGCATATGAATATCAAAGCTATGATTTTCGCATGGTTGAAATGAAGAATGTTACGTTTCTGAAATTTGAAATATATATGAACTGCTTATGAATTCTTGTCATTGTTATACCATCATTGTTTAGTATTTAGTATACGCTGAGTCTTCCATACTTAGCCGAACTGTTATTGTCAGTAGGTCCTCCTTTTAACATATGTGCTCCAGCTCCTTGGGTTGAGGAGGAGTACCTTGAAGAGGGTCTCAAAGAGGAACACCCGATGGAAGACAAAGGCCTTGAAAAATGGCCTTAATTTGACTACTGTTGAGTGAGTGAAGGAGTAATGATTGTATATATCGACTTAGACTTGTTTTAAAGTGGGGATGTCCACTTATGACTTTGAGTTGTTAGACTTATTTGCTTTGTTAAATTCCTGTTTCATTCAGTCTTGCTTATGTGGTTGGAATACGATTAAGTATTATTAAGAAAAAATTTAGCTTCCGCTTTTTAGCATTGATTTAAATCCTCTTGCAGGATAGATTGAAATATAAGTCACGAACCAAAGTTCTATAACTTCTAGGGGGATTTTGGGTCGCGACAATAGAGCTCTTGACAAGTGGCCTTACAAGGCTTATTATTAAGAGACAAGAGGGAGAGACTATATATGTCCTTTTTGGTTAAGTGGGTATGTCCACTTTGTTTTGTTAAACTCTTGTAATCACTTGGAATACGGTATGTATAAAAAATATTTTTAGTTTTCGTTTCTGCTATAGTTTGTCTTTTATGTTTTACAGGATGGTTTGAAATATAAGTCATGATGCCAAAGTCTCAAAACTTCTAGGTGAGATTTTGGATTGTGACACTACAAGTGGTAAGGGTTGCATAAAGAATAATTTTTTCTGGGTTGCAAATAAGAAAAGACCACGGTTATAATAAAATTCATTAAAAAAGTGAGAAAAAAGATTACGGTTATTCTGGTAATTGTGATCTCAATTTTTAAATAATCACGGTTCCTCCAAAAACTAGTGTTCTTTAATATGAAAATAATCACATAAAAAAGGTTGTTCTTGTAATCGCGATCTTTAACATTAAATACAACCACTGTTAGTGTTAAAACCAATTTAAGGTAACCATAAATAGTCAATATTTTACAATGTATAATTCTGGTCATTTTAGGTCTACAATAACAATCATTAATCGTGATATTAGTGTCTATCACTGTTACTTTTAACATCTCGATCTTAATTATCCACAAACTGTCAATATTTTACAATGTATAATATTGATTATTTTAGGTCTATGATAGCATATCATAGATAATATGTTGTTTGGGGGTGGTGATATTCGCTTAAAAGTACTTAATTTCAAGCTATTTTAAGCTCTATATTTCGTACTGATCGCCAATGATTGACAATATGTTGTTTGGGGGTGGTGATATTCGCTTAAAAGTGCTTAATTTCATTATTATCTTTTGAGGTGTTGTCAAACTCTTACACGTAAACTTTCAATTTTATAAACTTTTTTACGTAAGGGTTCCCTCCATTACATAATATACATATTTCTGATTAAAATGATACATTTAAATGAATTTAACATGTTTCTAAAAGTCTAGATTCAAAGTTATTTTATGAACTCTCATTGCGCGCTTTAATGTTTTAGGACCCCAAATTAGAAGAATCTCAGGAACCATGAAATCAAAAGCAACCATCGAAGCCTCATTATTGAAAGCTAAATGGTCAATAGGCTACATCATTTAGAGACGGGTCAAGCATGGGCTGAGCTAGTGACTGAAGAAAGCCAAAGAATCAAATAATACATTTCCAAGAGAAAGAGACTCAATTGATAACTATTCCCTACAAGATAAAGAAATAAGCAAACTTAATTGGCAAAGGCCGATGGAGATCATGTTAGAGACCAGGGTTCAAGACCCTTTGCTTCTTTTTGTTTGCTTTTATTTTATAATTTTAAAACCCTAACCAATTTCTTCTCTAATTAATCCTAGTCACTCATTTATCTTCAATCCTAATCATCAATTTCAAATCCCTATTTTCCCTCTCTCACATGGTAACTTTAATTCACAATATCTTTCCATATTTTCTTTCCCTAGCTCTCCCTAAATTATTCATTGTGTTAAAACTCTAATCTCTTTCTGTACAAAATCCTAACCATCCATCTCTTCTCTATCACTAAATTCTAATCCTAGCCGTTTATCTCTATCAAAACCTTAATCCTTATTTCTCTAAACCCTAATCTTCTTAAAACCTTAATCTCTTTCTAATCTAATCCTAGTCGTCCATCTCTTTTCCCTCCATTTTTAGAACCCTAACCTAGTACTATTTATTCCCACTACCCAAACCCTAACCACTTAGATCCCTCCCCCTAACTACTATTCTCACCTCTCATCTCTCATCTCTCAAGCCCTACACCTAGGGATCTCACGTTCTCACCCCTACGCCTAAGGGGAGAACTTCACAATCTCTCACCCCTACGCCTAAGGGGAGAACTTCACAATCTCTCACCCCACTACCTCTCTACACATCTCTTTCTCATTTCTCAACCCCTTCTTTTCTCAACCCATTTTCTAAGTCTCTCAACCTCTTATTTTCTCAAATCCTTGTCAAAAACCTCCATCAGAACACTTGCAGTTTCGCTTAGTGCGAGTTTCCAGTTTGCTGAATTTTTTTTGGGTGTAATGAGATTCAACTCAACTTTGTAAGTGACTCTTTGTAATGAATAAATGTTATTTTTTATGCTTTATTATATTTCATTAATTAATAGTAGGTCATTTTCTTTTATGTTATTTTAGGTCTTAATAATACCTCTCCCAAAAATTGTTTTTTAAAAAAACTCAGTATTCATCATTCTCATCCCTCCATCATTTTACAATTTCCCATTCTTTATGGTTTCTTCTTTATTCTAACCTAAAGTTCACGAGTGAGGATTCGACATCCGACACAAGCCCTAAACATTTCATATTTTGTAGGTCTCGGATTACAATTAAAGACTTGTTCACAATGTGTTTTCAAGCGACAGAAAATACTTACTATCAAAGTCTCAAGGTAGAAGAAACCTTTAAAGGGCTGAGAGGTTGCCAAGTGCTTCTAAATCTTTTGTTAATAGAGAAAATGATCTTAAGGATCTCAAACTTCAATACAGTGAACGGGTGTCTTGCTGACAGGAACAGTGAGTGGCTGAAAGTTTGTTGAAGACTAAGACACAAAGGGTGACTAGGATTGCGGTTGTCTTTGAGCGGCAGCAACTGAGAGGCAGAGCTTGATGAAGCGAGTTACTGCTTTTTAGGTTTTCTTTAGGTATTTATTATAGGTTATGATTTTAAAAGATTGTCCTCCCATTGTATGAGAATTACACATAGAACCTATAATTGTGCAATGGCCTTAAAACTATAAGGGGGTGAATTTGACACTTAAAGATATGCATACCTCTTTAATCAGTTCAGATGTTTAGCAAAGCGGATAGTCTGATCCGTTGCATTTATAAACGGTGTCATGCTCTAAAATCTAACCTAGGAGAGTGTGAGACCTTGGCATGTGACTTACTTATCAAATCATCTTGTTAGAAGCATACAAGACATACTAAAATGTAGATCTGAAAATTTCTGCTTAATCTATACCTCAATTAATATATAAATCAAGATCCATAACTAACTGAATATAATTAATCTGAATCATCCATCATGATTCTTAGCCATCAATTTAAAACCTAAAGTAAACCATAATAAATCTGGTTACAACTTCAAACATGAATAAAATCTAAAAACTAAGATCAATAATAGGGCGAATTGTCAAGGTCCCTCTCTTCTTCCAAATGGTCACCTACAGGTTCTTCTTCGATGTAGTCTTCCTTAAACCAAGGTTCTAGTGTGCATATATCAAATCCCGAACCTATCGAAAATAATAGTTCGACTGAGCATTAAAAACACTCAGCGTATACAAATTCTAGCTAACAATATCATAAACATCAATACCACATACAAACTCAGGATCAATAGAGCAAGCATACATGCATAAATCAAAGTACAGAAAACCGTACTTTCTATATTGCTTACTTTTCTTTTTTTTTTCTTACTTTTGAGAACTTACTTTAGGCCAAATAACTAGTATCCTTGTAGACTAAGACTTTAAAGCTATGTATAAATACCCTTGTAACAAACTTACTTAAAACTGGGTAACTAGCATCCTTGACCAATACACCGATTGACATTCTTTGAACAATTTACTTTAAGCCAAATATGACATACTGTAGAGGACTAGGCATGACATATCCTTGACCAACTCATTGTTGGCAATCATTTGAACAACTTACTTTAAAGCCAGATATGACATACCTTAGAAGACTAAGTATGACATATCCTTGACCAACTTACCCCGTTGGCAATTCTTACTTTATTGATTTCTGTACTTATGAGAAAACTCAGTCATGCAACAATACTTATGTGACTTTTACATTCTTGTATCTGTGATTTTATTGTGCTTATGCATATATCAATATCGTGTTCAAAATAACAATAACACATCAATTTCCAACTATCATACATATGTCGCTCCCTAAAATCCAACCTAGGAGAGTGTGAGACCTTGACACGTGACTTACTTATCAAACCATCATGTTAGAAGCAAACAAGGCATGCTAAAATTTAGACCTGAAAATTTATCCTCAATTAATAATAATTTATACATCAATTAAAATAAAAATCAAGATCCATAACTAACTGATTATAATTAATCCAAATCATCCATAATGATTCTTAACCATCAATTTAAAACCTAAAAGTAAACCATTATAAATCCGGTTATAACTTCAAACATGAATAAAATCTAAAAACTAAGATCAATAATAGGGCTATTTGTCAAGTTCCCCATCTTCTTCCTGATGGTCGCCTGCAAGTTCTTCTTCGATGTATTATTCCTCAACCCAAGGTTCCGGTGCGCATATATCAAATCCCGAATCTGCCAAAAATAATTGTTCGGCTGAACATTGAAAACACTCAGCGTATAGAACTTCTAGCTAACAATATCATAAACATTAATACCACATACAAGTTCAGGATCAATAGAGGCAAACATACATGCATAAATCAGAGTGTGAAAAACTAGGGCTACACAAAGCCTGATCGACTTGATTGTGCGGTCCGGTTCGACCCGAGATCGGCTTGATTTTTTAGGCTCGATAGGGCCAAGCCAAGCCTTAAAAAAAGCTTGAAATTGGAATCAAGCCGAGCTCGAGCTCACCCCTGTTTGATCTGACCCAGCCCGAAGCTTGGCTCGATTGTGTTTGGTTCGACCCCTTACTCGGCTCGGTCCGGCTTGCTTCAAGCACGGGAACTGTATATAGTTCACGCAAGCATAAAATGATGGCAATTTGGTAATTGTAAAGTTGACTAAGGGCGGTGTATAGTTGGTGCACTAATGAGATGATGGTAGATTGGTAATTGTAAAAAAGTCTAAAGGTAGTTTTGAAAAACAGTTTTATTCTCAAAATAAAAAAATGCCCCGAATTCGTCTTCTTCATGTTTCCCATTGTGAACCAAAATGGAATCAGCAGCTTCTTTTTCCTTTTACAGCAGGTCTAGTAGTAGATCTTCATCTGATACCACTAGTAAATCTCCCTTGAACTCATCAAGAAGAAAGATTGATTCCAGAAAAGCTAATCTGGCATCATTTGGTTTGACCCTCAAAACTCCTCAAAGGATCTTGTCAACCTTCGATCGCCTGAAAACACGAGATCTGAACCGAGTTTTTCTTTAGCTCTACTAGATTCCGGTCCGATTCATAGCGAATACCGCCACATGAGATGTAGACATGATCGGCGCCGAGTGTAAGGTTCTAGAAAGGGAGCTCCAGGCACAGATCTCTGATAGACCGTGAGATTGATTGCGTGTTTTGAGATCTGTCGCTAGGAAAAGAGAGGTAGAAAAGATGAGCTTCATGTCTATTAAAATTTTAATTGTTTCAGTGTGAGGCCTTTTTTTAAAAAAGGTAGCAAATATTTAGTCCCACATCAGGTGAGAGAAGAGATCCTCCACTCGTCAAGTCTTATATAAGAGAGCCGACGCAATGTTTTCAAATCACGCAACCTTAAAAGCAGTGAAAACAAGCAAAATAAAATAAAATTAAAGAAAAGGTTTTTTCAAGCCAAGCACGAGCTAACACGAGCTTGGCTCGAGCTCGAATCAATTCGGGCTCGGGCCGAGCTAGAGCTTGAAAGTCCCTTTTCGAGCCGGGCTTTGGGCCTTTATGTTTTGTTCGAACTTCGGGCTCAAGCCAAGCCGAGCTGGGCCGGGCCAAATCTGTATGCTTTCAAGCCGAGCAGGGCAGGGCAAAGCCTGGCCCGAATACACCCCTATGAAAAACCATACTTTCTTTATTGCTTAGTTTTATTTCTTTTCTTACTTTCGAGAACTTACTTTGAGTCATATGCCTAGTACCATTGTAAACTAAGACTTCAAAGCTAGGTATAAAAACCCTTGTAACGAACTTATTTAAAGTTCGGTAACTAGCATCCTTGACCAGCACACAACCATTCTTTGAATAACTTACTTCAAGCTAAATATGACATACCCCTGAGGACTTGGCATGACATATCCTTGACCAATTCACCGTTGGTAATCCTTTGAACAACTTACTTTAAAGCCAAATATGACATACCGTAGAGGACTAAGTAAGACATATCCTTAAACTTACCTTGTTGACAATTCTTACTTTATGAGAATCTTACTTAATTGATTTTTGTACTTATGAGAAAACTCAGTCAAACAACAATACTTATGTGATTTTTACTTTCTTATATTCGTGATTTCATCGTGCTTATGCATATATCAATATCGTGTTCAAAATAACAATAACACATCAATTTCCAACTGTCACACATATGATTTAATGGGAAACAATTCAACATAATTAAATCAGGGTTCTTACAATAGTCATAATAATACCAATTATGAATCCAAATTCTATAGATTTTGTATCGAAACTAAAACCCTAATTTATATAATTCCATAAATCTTGCATCAAACATATGTCCATTCAATTACAACTCTAACATCCATCCCATACTTCAAAATCTATCATACGCACTCCAATTATATTCTTGTTCCCCTTGTTAGAACATACATACAGTAAATCATCATCAAAAATCGAAACATACTTGCATAAGGTAACTCATTCAATAAAACATACTTTAAAATCAAGTTCTTACTTCAAGGATCATTCCTTTCTATTACCTAGCATTAACAATCATGATAAGATTAGCATCGAAGTAGTATTTACCTTTCGTCTTCCTACGATCACAAGCTTGCGAATGAGGTTGAGATCTCAATTTCAAAGATTTTCTTCTTCTCCAATTGAAAGTCCTCTAAAACACTTAGGTTTTTCTTTGATTGGATTTCTAAGAACTCTCTGAATGATTAGAAACCCTAAACTCACGAGTTAAGGTCCATTTATAAGGTTTTAGAGCTCCCTTTAATTATATATCTCAAAAATCTGGATTTAGAAGAGAAAGTGGGTGAAATCACCACCATTCAGTCAACCGGTTTTGGTTGTGAAGTTCTTGTTTTTTTATTTTTGCACTTTTGGCACTCCGCGGTTAACCGGATTGAGGGTCGGTTTGCCTTATTTTGGTCATTTCCCCCATTTTTCTTCACTCTAACTCTAATCATTGGTCCCATAACATAAATATATATTATAAAACATGATTGCATTGATTTAAACATAAACTTCAAGGATTTTCATTCATGGTGCACGAATTACAAGGCATGTAAGATTCGGGTCTCTACAAACAGATACATTAATGGATATCCAAATTTGATCTGCCAAAATACCTATTCGGATATATATCCGCCTAAACGGATTAGATGCGGATACAGATAATTTGGATAATTACATAAGCTTACTCATATGTCCATAGCCTAGTTAGTTGAGATGTCCCTAGTTAGTTGAGATTTGGGTCATTTTAACAATGACTTTCATCTTTATTTTAGTTATGAAATTGAGTGCATTTTGGTAGCTTATTTATTTTAGTTATGAAATTGAGTGCATTTTGGTAGCTTATTGTAAGGGATAAAATTCGTAATTTAATTTTGTGTTGTGGCAAAAAGCATGTTTTCGGTGTTAAAACGGTGGATACGAGCTTATATGTGTTCTTGAGTACGTATTTGTTGTGTGTATGATAACGAACTCATTGTACTGCTCACAACGGGAACATTGTCCTCTAGACAATGGACTCGTAGTCATCAAGACTACGGTATCGTCCTCCTTGTGAACAACAAGCCCGAGCTTTATGTCGACAACAAGACCGACTTTCAGGACCCAATCCTCAGGAGGCGATCATTTGTCGCTAATGTTAGGTGGAAAGCATTGTCTTAGCATTTATTGCTAGTCACATCAGATGAGTTTTCAACCCAAAAACCGACTTAGAGATTGTAGGGTCTCGTGTGTGCTGCGTTCGTCATCAAATATGTCTGACATATTTGGTATTGAGTGGCAAGCTTATGACATGGTCATCCAAGTCATCGATGGTCATCTATAGGCATCCCAAACTTAACCTATAAATACCCCAGAGACCTAGTGCATCAGGATCGATCAATCGATCAGGGAATATCCGAAGATAGTGACATAACGTTGTTCTAACTCTCAGTGTTCTAGCTCCTGACATAACGTTTTACTATTTACCTTCTTCTACGTTAACTGACCTTATCATCGGAGCTATTTCAGGGTGCAGACCCGCCCCCTCTTCTTCTCTTTTGTTTTTGGTCTTATTTGCAGGTGTAATATCATCGTGATTGGTTTACCAGCCAAATAGCTATTGACGTGCACAGAACCTGAAAAAACCTTTCCACAAAAATGGCACCGTCTGTGGGAAACTTTTTCTGAATCCCTTACGCGATACACAGTAATAAGTTGACTCCTTGTTTCTCTATCACCATGGCCGACCATTCTCTTGTCTCACCAATGGACAAACAGACCCCAAAGCCAGAGCTCTCTCAAGCAGAGCAAATTATCATGCTACTGTAGTACCAGTAATCTCTCTTGACGTAGCTTACCAACCAGCAACAATTGTTGCAAGAGCGGATCGAAACTTGGGCACAAGATGTGAATGCATCAAGCAACAGTCATCAGGCAGCAGAGCAGCACCCCTCCAGGCGAGCCGACCCGATAATGTTCACTGCTCGCCCTACCGCGATTATGCGAACCATAGAGGATGATCCAAATTTCGAATGGCCGTCTCGTATCAGTTGGGACATCACCAAAGGGCCGCAATCACGAGAGTATTGTTAGTACCATAAGAGTCATGGTCATACAACTAACCGTTGTTACGATTTGAAGGCCTATCTGGAGACTTTGGCATGAGACGGCTTCTTAGCCGAATTTGTACTTCCTGCTGATGAGTCGGAAACCCCATGACTCAAGTCGTTGTACCCATGTTTTGAGTTCTTTTCTGTTGTTTAAATCTGTTTGTTGTTTATCCCCAGCTGAGATATCAGATGGTGTGGGGCTTATTATATTTTTTTTGTACTTTCTTCTTTTTTTTTATGTGAATTACCTAATGAATCTCTTTTGTTTTGTCCGATGTTGTGTGAAACATGTGCACTTTGGAAAATCTACCATCCTTCGTTGAGACATTATGAGTGTGAAAAAAGAGGAGAAAAAGACAAGTGCAAATGCCTCTTCGGTGTTATTATAGCCTTGTCCTCGTTGTCTCGATGTCAGACTTATCGGCACGGTATCGTTAATATGAACTCGTTCTCGCTGTCTATTTGTTCCTTCCCGGTGGTCAATGTCTTCAACTATCATATCACAACGGACTAGTGTTTGCAAAAAATTTCGGTGCCTTTATACAAAAACAGAAATTCAGAGCCGTATCAGAGAGAATTCTAGAGCCGTGTCAAAAGTGAATTTTGGAGCCGTATCAGAGTGAATTCAATTTCAGTGATTTAACAGGAGTGAATTAAATTTTAAATACCCAAGAGAGTGAATTTAATTTCAAAAACCACAAGTATATGAGACATTGAACGCCTCTGCAGCATATCGAAGTGTCTTCTCCAAGCATGCTCCGGTGTCTTTTCGATATCTATTTCAATGCTTTGCGTTCTGGTGATTGATAAATAGAGAAAGATCATCAAGGTGAGTAAAAATTGATTGAAGTTTTGTTGTCCATCCCAAAGTGTTAGTACTGTGTATTCTCACGAGTTACATCTATTGTATACTTTGTAAAAGTTTCTAAAGAGTATAGCACAACGAACGAGGCTATGTATTACATGTGTCAAAAGTATCATTCAGAGGTGACAATGAGTATTGTTATACAGCGGAGTTATCTTCAATATTCACAATTTCAATCATTGAAAGATCAGTAGGGGAGCAGGTATAGTTGGAGCTGGTTCGGTGGGCAGAGGAGGTTCTTCGGTTTCTTCAGTTTCTTTTATCTCGTCATCTTGAGTATTATCCTAAGCAGAGGATTCAAAGTTGGAATCATTGAGTCTTCCTTATTCTCAGAGCTACCGCATTATGATTTCTTCAGTTTTCCTGCGGTCTTCATCCAGCAACTGATCCATTTGAGTTTGAAAGTGAATACGGAGAGACTCCGTGAGAGCATCTTTAGCAGCTTCAATTTCTTTCTCTTTTGAGGCTTGAGCTTCGTCGAGCTGTTTTGTCAGGGTCTCTCTTTCAGCCTCAGATGCTTCAAGACATCGGCGTAGCATGTTTAAAACTTCATCCAACTCACTACTCTGAAAAATAGCACTTTCTGCTTGCTCTAGTGTTTTCTTCTCTCTTTCTTCGGCATTGCGAGCCTCTTGCCAAGCTGCATCTCATTGTGTTATCATCAGAGCAAGTTTATATTTGGCAGTCTTCAGTTCTGACTGAGCTTTCTCCAGCTTGTATTGCAACTTCTTTTCTTCTTCTGTTCCTTTCTTCTCGAGCTCGATAATTTGTGCTGTTAATCCGGTGGACGTGTTCCAGACATTATTATAGTCTTCGTATAGTCCAGCCAGCATATTATTCATATAAGTCAAAGAAGTATCGTTAGTATGTAAGTTTTGCAGATTAGCAGCCAGAGTGGATGAAACTCGAGTTCTTACCGTGGTAATAGCTCGGGATGTAGCGCCAAACTTCCCCATGAAATGCATATTATTCATCGCAGTAATATCTTCCGGGAGCCTCATTGTAAATAGCATGGATGTGGCTATATAATCATGGTCCATTGCCGTATGAGCAACCGTAGGGTGTGGGTATCCTCGTGGGAAGGCAGGAATCCATTCCTTAACCTCTCTGTCTGTTGTCCTTCTTTCTTGAGGTGGGGCAGACGATGAGGCAACGTTGGGATTTGGAGCAGTAGTAGTGATGGCAGGAGTCAGCATAAGAGTCGGTGTAGCAGTAGTGGTTCGAATTCTAGTGGCCAAAGGTTGATCATCCTCCAATAGATCGTCGGAGCCAAAGAGTTCTTCGTCGCTATCTATTTCAGGCTGAGCAGAAGTTGTGGCAGTCGCCTTTATGCCTTGTTGAACTTGGAGTCTTTTGTCCTAATCTATTTCGCGTTAAGCTCGTTTTGCCTTTAGTTGTTTAAGAGCAGCGTCTCTCTTTCTCTTTTCAGCCTTCTTTTCCGTTATGGTAAGTTGGGAAGAACGGATAGATCTGGGAGCTTGTGGTGTTCGGTATAAACGAGGCATACGATCAGCCATCCTTTCTCTGAGTTGTCCAGGAGCAACAACATTAGTATCAGGTTGAGAAATATAATCCTCGGCAACTGTAGATTCCGGTGTTGGTAGTGGCCTCCAGGTAATGTACTCGTCTCCTCTCTCTTGACGAATATTTCTTAGTCGTTGTTCCTCTACAGGAGTGAGTTCTAGATAGCGCAGCTTGGAGATTTCTGTACATATAAGATGCTATTTTCGGTTATAACAGATATATATGGGAAGTAATAGTGAGTATAGCAGTAACAGCAACCTGAAGAGAATTTGTTGGGAACGGGTCGATCACCCTCATTTCTCTAGGTACCAGAGATGGTGAAGGGCATTCCTTTCCAATTCTTGTCTATATCAGGGAGGTGTATCACGATATCCGTGATTTTGCCTCGTTGATTCGAAGCAAAGTACGTCTTCTCGCCATCTTTAGGAAATTTATGGCATTTTACCATATGGCGGAAGTGGAATAAGTGCCTAGGTTCTATATTGTATCCGTCTCTATAGAATTTCGTCATCAGAGACATATATTTATAAAACCTAGGATGCATCTGTCCAGGGGCTACTTGAAGAGCAGCCAGGACTTCATTGACAACGGGTTCTAATGGAAATCGCAATCCAGCTTCGAACTGAAGAATGGTAGTCAGGGTGGACGTCTCCTTCATTCAGATGAAGGTAGACATATGGAGGAATCTCATATCTAGTTCTGTAGAAATCAAGAATGTATCTATCTACTGGTTTGGGTATGGGATCAGTGGAAACTATATTTTGGGGAGCATTATCAGCCTGGGTGACTTCTTCATCACTATCGATCCTAACTATTTCAGTCGACACGGTGAGAAGGTTATGATCAATAAAGGAGCAACCGGAGGAGTAATATGCCAAATACACTACGAACAACAAGAATAATGAAAACGGAAACAGAGTAACAACAAAGGAGATCTTACCATAGCAAATGTTGTGCAAAATCCTTGAGAAGGTTCGAAGTTGCAAATCGTTGGAGAGATAAAAATCCGGCAGAGTAGCAGTGCAAATGACTCAAAATGAGGAAGACGAAAGTCCATGCATCTTATATATATGGCACCAAAATGCAAATGACTGACTTGGCCTTACATCTCAGCCTTACACGTGAACACATGATGGGGTAAGATAGTCATTTTCATGAAATTTAAATATAGTGTGTCAGACTAACTATCTTGTAGGATGAACTTAACCTACATTTCAGCCGTACACGTCAACGATAAGGAGGACAAGATCGTCTTTTTACAAGACAGAATAACAGTTGAGGCAAACGAATCATCTCGGGTTTTGAAAAAGTCATGATGACCAGTCTACCATGCATTAATGAGGCGTGATAGATTTGAGAAACGTGCTATAGTATTTCGGTGATATATCTTCGCGTATAATGCAAGTAATAGATCAAGGACAACGGAGCATACACAACGAAGCCTTGACAATGGGGCAAAAATATGAAGAACAGAGAATGGAGTACAATCAACGCGGATTACAGTATTTTTCTTCTGGAATGCTGAGAGGTTTTATGATATTTTGAACTATGTTCAAAACATCATAAAGGGGCTAATTGTTAGGGATAAAATTCGTAATTTAATTTTGTGTTGTGGCAAAAAGCATCTTTTCGGTGTTAAAACGGTGAATATGAGCTTATATGTGATCTTGAGTACATATTCGTTGTGTGTATGATAACAAACTCATTGTGCTCCTCACAATGGGAACGTTGTCCTCTAGACAATGGACTCGTAGTCATTAAAACTACGGTATCGTCCTCATTGTGAACAATGAGCCCGCGCTTTATGTCGACAACAAGATCGACTTTCAGGACCCGATCCTTAGGAGGCGATCATTTGTCTCTGACGTTAGGTGGAAAGCACTGTCTTAGCATTTATTGCTAGTCACATCAGATGAGTTTTCAACCCAGAAACCAACTTAGAGGTTGTAGGCTCCAGCGTGTGCTGCGTTCGCATCAAATATGTCTGACATATTTGGTAATGAGTGGCAAGCTTATGACATGGTCATCCAAGTCATCGATGGTCATCTATGGGCATCCCAATCTTAACCTATAAATACCCCGGAGACACAGTGCATCAGGATCGATCGATCGATCAGGGAATATCCGAAGATAGTGACATAACGTTGTTCTAACTCTCAGTGTTCCAACTCCTCTGTGATTTTACTATTTACCTTCTTCTTCGTTTACTGACTTTATTATCGGAGCTATTTCAGGGTGCAAACCCGCCCCCTCTTCTCCTCTTTTTTTTTAGTCTTATTTGCAGGTGTAATATCACCGTGATTGCTCTACCAGCCAAACAGCTATTGACGTGCACAGAACCTGAAAAAACCCTCCCACACTTATGTTCCAAATTCAATAAGCTAACATTGTTGTTGGTAGATGATGGTGTGATCCTTAGGTGACATCTCGATTAGTGAATCATCTTTTTTTGCTAACTTTTTTCTTTAAATATAGAAGAAATAAACTTTGGGTCTTATCTCTTATTCTAATTGAATTGCATTATAAATAAATAAAAATTGTATCATTTGTTTATTTCTAGCTCAATAAGACTTACTTTTTCAAGCATGATATGAATCACTTTGTTTAAGCTAGTGTTGTGTGATCATGTAAAGCATCCTCTCTTATGGTTTATTTTATGGCACACATAGCTCGTAGCGCTTAGGTCTATTCTATGATGAGATGTTAGCATTTAGATAACAATATATGGAGGACTACATTCTTAGTGGGATGACCTAATTAGCTCATCTCTTCCATTTATTTTTCTATTCTTCTTTCAATTTATTATTTTCTTTCCAAGATTTTACAAGAGGGTGATACTGTAGAGACCTGCAATGATTTTGATATCATTATCGTACAAAAATGGGTAAAATATTCAAAATAATTATTTGTCGAATGTTGCATGTTAATTAATTAACATGTATGGAGTGTTTAAAAGGCATAAAAGACTAAACTAATGAAAAAACAAAAGGAAAAAGGTGAAAATAGGGAAACCAAGCAAACCGGTAGACCGGAACTCACAACCGATCGACTGACTGTTTTAAAAACCCAAACACGGCCCCCCTAAGCAAATCGGTCGACCAAATTTCACAATCGGTCGACCGACTGACTAAAATTTGTAAAATTCTCAAATCAGGGGCTGTCCAACCAAACCGGTCAACTGATTTCCCAAACCGCTTGACCGATTTCGGATAATTTGGGGGAAATGCTTTTAAGTACGATTTTTAGGGGTATTTTAGGGTTTTAAACACCCTTGCCCTATAAATAGGCTCCTATTTCGTGAGTTAGAGTTTATTAGAACCCCTAATTTGGAGATAAAAGAGAGAGAAACCCTAGGTTTCAAAGGGGTTTTGGTTTAGAGGAGTTTAAGCTTGGAAATCATCTGGAAGCCTTCCTTGAGTGATTTGGATCGTAGGGAAACGACCTCAAAAGTCGATATACCGTCTAAACTAACTCTATTGTATGTTTTGCATGTCTAAACATGATTGAGTAAAGATTATTAGGTGGTTTTCATGATTGAGTGTAGATTGTTGATGTTGGAGCATGAAATGAATTTTTTCCATGTGTTTAGGAGTTCTATTGAGTATGATTTAATTATTATGGTGTTGATGTTTAAATTTATGGATGTGTGAAATGCAGGATGAAAAATTATTGTGGAGGTATGAGATGAATTAATGGGGTTGTGATCGTGAAAGTGAATGATAAATGATGGTATGTATTGGAGGAATGGTGATTTATGAACAAATGGTGGATTGAATGAGTTAATGGAAGTTAATGGCGATGTTAAATGTTTATAATCATGTTATAGAAATCGAAAGATTATGATAAATTAATAATTATGATTTCCATGATAAATTATGTCTTACATACCTTGTATGGTGATCGACATTCGGGTAGGCCAAAACTTAGAGGAAGTCCTCTAGACTGAGAAGTTTCTAACCATCGTAGTATGGACCATGACGGAGTTTCCATGGTGGTGGATCAGAATCTAAGGATGACCTATTTGAATGTTAATCACGACACTTAAGCTCAAGTTTACATGTGTGGTAGTTTACAAGTCTCACAAGCACACGCACAAGCATGTATGATTGCATGTATTGGTAAGAAATGATCGTGTAAGAATGCATATATTGGTAAGCATATGACCATGTAGGACTTCATATATTGGTAAACAATGATCATGTATGAATGCATGTATTGGTAAGTAGTTGAACAACATGTATTGGTAAGCAATTGAATAACATATAATGGTAATCATGTAGGATTCATGTATTGGTAAGCATAAAATCTCACAAGTCCAAGAGTTTCACAAGTATACGAGTCAAGGTGATGATATGGTATGCTCACATGTTTTCTGTACTCTGATTATGTAATTGCGGTATGAAAATGATGTTGATTATGTACATTCGATATTATGTTGTTAGTTGGACTTTATATACATTGAGCGCTTTTATGCTTAGTCGAACTATTGTTGTTGGTAGGTCTAGAGTCGGAGCGAGCCGGGGAGCCTTGGATTGAGTTTATGTACTTGAAAGAAGAAGAAGACGAAGAAGAAGAAGAATGTGATCTCCCTGAGGAGGGAGCTAGGAATTTAGATCGGTTTCCCTATTACTAGACTTGTTTAATTTTAGAAAGGTTGTAACAAATACTTGAGACTTTCTATGATGTTGCTTAGGGTTACACTTTGATACGAGGATCGTGATGATTGATCCGAATTGGGTATGTTTATATTTGATCATAGTTTACCTTTGGATTGTTCATTTGATTATATCGGATCACGATAGTGTTATTGTTTAAATAAATTGTTGACTCTCATTTTAGTATTGCCTTGTTTGCTATGAAATTAAGCAGGTTTAAGCAATGTCACGGCCCAAGGTCTCATTAGGCTAAGGTGAGATTTTGGGGCACGACAAATACTCATGACTTTTGTAGGCTTAGAAGCATAAAGCACACATGTACCTTTAGTCTTCCATTGGTACATTTTTTTAGTATTCATGTTTATCCGAAATATTCAAAGAAAAATACATAAAATGAGTAGGAAAACATAGGCAACATTTAGTTATGAGGTGGATGAACTAAAGTACCTAAGACCTCTCCTAGTTCATATCCAAACATCTTCATTCATATTTGCGACTGTTATCATAGTTTATTCGTCTTTTTTGCATTTTAGAGTTTTTTCTAAAAATATTTCATGGTGGTGAGTAACAGTAAATGACTAATGATAAATTCTAACTTTTCTATTAGGATACTCATGTTGGTGTTGGAAGGACTTCATTCTATCCATTTTTATGAAATCTATTGAATGCCAATATGCTATAAAAGTAATCCACAATAAACCCGTTGATCTCAAAAAACAATCTTAATGTTGGGAGCATGTTTTGATCCACTAAATTGGGTTTATAAAACCCTAACGCTCCATGATTTAATGAGAAAAGTCCAATACAATGCATGGAATGTTTATGAGGACCAATTTGAACAATAGTCCAATGATCCATTTCCAAGGAAGTCTATAAGCAATTCACGTGCAAGTAAAAGTATAAGTTGTCACATTTTTTGGTCTACTACATCATTTATCTATTGTTAGTCATAAGCAGTTACAAGATTATTGTATATTGGTTCACCTTTATATTCGCGATATTCATATGCAACATCATATGGAGATATTGATATGCATTAGTGAGTATGAAGTAGTACGATATTGAACCACGACCATCAATAAATCATATTGAAGACATATGATAAACACATTCCACTACATGTGCTAAGAATACGAAGGTCACTAACATGCCATGGTATCAACCACTTAGTATATCTAACATACTATATCTTAGTAACATAACGTCATAGTTGGTAAAGTCCCTTGGCATTGACCAGGAACCTGTGATCGAATCCCGCCTATGTTTCTCTGGTAGGGTCTGCCTAACCCCAGCTTACCTTCCTTTCACACACATATGTTATCATAACATCATAGTTCAACATATGTAATGATTTGATATTTGGATTTCTCTTTAGACTCCATTTTTTTTCAAAATATTACTATATTCGTTCATTTCTCAGTGGACTATAACATAAAAAATTGTTATCATAGTATATTTGTGTCATTAGTTTACTTACAAATTTCTTAATCATATTACATTACTTTCACACACAGCCCTAGCTTAGCTCACTTCATTCACTAATTCAGGAACCACAAAAGGCATCGCAGGCGGACGCGCTATAGCATTTGTGGTGGTGCTTCAGAATTCTAATGTATTGTGTCCAAGATCAAAACGAGCTTGCGTATAAATTGATCACTTATCCGTAATAGTTGTAACATAGATGTACCCACAATGTAACATGTACATGCCTTGATGACAATAATATGTCGAAATGCCTAAGTGCTCTACATTAGGTTTGGGTTCACATTGCACCTTTTCGTATATATGGGTCCTTCTTGGCTCAACTGAACATGTCTTTTTATTGCAACTGATGTTTGCGTTGGTAAGGACTCAATCACAAATGACTAAATGAATTATTGTAAAATGTGTTAATGCATATGTGATACACTATGAATAAAGTAACACATAAGCATAAAAGTTCGATTCTACATACTCAAAGTTCAATACAATGAATTAAATTTCAGAATGAATGAATAACAACTAACAACAAAGTCCCAAATGTCACTACACATCAACAACATATATACAAGTTGACTAACACATCAATGTTACAATTGCTCAACTCGAAATTACACAAATTTTGATTTCATGATCATTGTTAGAACATACAAAATGTGAACTCATAATTTGAAATGATGAGCCGATCTATTTTATATGAATCAGACACATATCATATGTTATACATTACAAACTACAACACATTGCAAGACATGTTCAACTTATGTGACCTTCGAGCCCCAAGTTTCGTACTCATTTCTCATCGGATTTTCGCGATTCTTGGACCAATAGACTCATTTACTAAGTTACTATCACATATGATCCTAAAATCCCACTTTGGTTCCAAGTACATTCTCGAAATTTCCCCAAACCTCAATTAACCCAGTGTAAACCGTCGTCCATACCAATGTAGCTTTAGAAACAAAAATCTCTCAAATGCCTAAACCTTATGAAGCGTGTCGATATTCATTAGAAAGCTTAGCTCCTAATCTACCAAACAATCAAAACCTTACTAAAATCCATGTAGTAAAACTCAAGTTATGGCCAAATAAAGTGAGGTTAAAAGCACACCCAAACCCACCAAGAACTCACATTTCATTCATCCTCATCCAAACCCTACTCACACGGCCCTCGTCAACCGTCGATAACGGTTTATCCAAAGGCCCACATTTAAAATTTCCAAGTGAGAGATCCGCGTGATAAAGTCGTGAACCAATCAGCGCTCATCTCTTAACTATCGCCACACGGCCGGTGACTATTTAAACACCATCTCTTCCTCCGTCGCTTCTCACCGAATTCCCCGCAGAAAGCCACCGATCCCTATATTCTCTCCACTACATTTCGTCTAACCCTAGTTTTGCTTTAGCAATGGCCGAAGAACCGATCATCGCAGCCGATTCCGGGCCCGATCCGGCAGTGACGGAACCGGCCAACGAGAAACCGGCGAAGACAAAGAAAGCGAAAGCTCCGAAAGAACCGAAAGCGAAGAAACCGGCCGGTCCGAGGAAGCCAAAAGCTCATCCTTCACATCCTCCTTACGTAGAGGTAATTTACTACATAATTTTTTATTTTTTTTTCTCACTGTTCTTCAATCGATTTGATTTCTGAGATTTTTTTTTACTGTAGATCTGATCTGTTTATATTGTTTTGTAAAATGTTAGATGATCCAGGAGGCGATCGTGTCACTGAAAGAGAGGACTGGTTCAAGCCAGTATGCAATAACGAAGTTCATCGAAGAGAAGCACAAAGCTCATCTTTCTTCTAGTTTCAAGAAGCTCGTGCTATTTCATTTGAAGAAACTCGTTGCTGCTGGTAAGCTCGTGAAGATCAAGAACTCGTTTAAGCTCCCTCCGGTTCGACCGTCGGTACCTAAACCGGCCGCTGCTCCAGCTAAGAAGAAAACTGTAGCGAAGCCAAAAGCACCAGCTAAGCCCAAGGCTGCTGTTAAACCTAAAGCGGCTGCAAAGCCGAAACCAGCTGTAAAGCGAAAAGCTGCTCCAGCTAAGCCGAAGGCGGTTGCCAAGCCGAAATCTGGAGCTGCGAAGCCGAAAACCGCGCCTAAGCCAAAGGCGGTAGCAAAGCCGAAGCCGAAGCCGAAGGCCAGGCCAGCTAAGGCTGCGAGGACGTCGACGAGGACCACGCCGGGGAAGAAAGCGCCGGCTCCAAAGCCAAAAGCGGTTGCAAAGCCTAAGAAGGCAGCGCCGAAGATTGTGAAGAAGCCAAAGAGTGTAAAGTCGCCGGCGAAGAAAGCTCCGGCTAAGAAGACTCCGGCGAGGAAGGTTAAGAAATGAGACGTAGTGCGTAGAGAGAGGGTGTGTCAGGGGTAGTCTTGTAAATTTCTTGATGTTTCGGGTTTGTTTGGATTAACATGCCCAAAAGAAAAAGGAAATATTGTATAACGCAGAGAAGTTTGTTTTTTTTAATTTTAATTTTTTTTTTCTTTAGGTATTAAAAAAAAAATTAGATGTATTTTCAGTTGAGTTTCATGGATGGTTAGGTCCGTGTCTGTATTCACGAAGATTCAGTGATGAATTAGAACTAATGGCTTTCGTAACTTCTGGCGCACGGTAGCATCTGACCGACGTTCTCGCCTCTTGGCACGCTTAGCAGATAACGTGAAACTCCGACGAATTGATATTCCTTTTATTTTGAAGTTGCTAATTTGCGCAATCTTTCGAAAATCTTCTGGATAATTTACCCGATTAATCAGGAATGGTGCACATGTTAAAAGGGAGGGGACCTCCTTGATGATAAAAGCAATATTTGAATTTTGAATCTGGAAAGAATCTCCAAAAGACATGCAATAGTTCCCTCCACTTTCGAGTGAATAATTACTTTTAACAAGATTTTCTTATTTTTTGTGGTTAATTTTAAAAAAAAACTAAGGGTACATGGTAGGGTGAGTGACTCTTAACCCATTAAAAGGAGTTGAAAGGGAGACCCATGACAAGAAAAGGGATCTGAGACGCCCTCCTTGTATGACTAACCGTGGTTATTATTATTTATTTTTACGTTGTTGTTGTTGTTGTTATTATTATTATTATTATTTATTTTTAGGGTAAATTACATTACTTGAGGTTGGAGGAAATTGCAGTGACCTCTCTAGTTTCTATAATTACGATTTTACTATTTTCACGCAAAAACCTTCTTTTTTCAACACGTCACACAAGTCTTAGCAAGACTTTCTCTCACCGGTCACCATGACCAATCTCAAATCGTCCACAAAACATGCCTGTTCATCCCCATCCTTGGCTTCTCTTCCTGAAGTCGGTTCAAATAGTACTATTCCAAAGCTATAAACACCAATTTTCTCGTTCACTTGGATAATGAATGCATACTCTCCCATCCAAGTTACAAATATGAGTTAGATGCATTTCAAAAATCAGGGAATGGGAAATGTACCCCCAAAGAACTGTAGGACCTTAAAGAGCCCCCTACAACGGTTAAGATGATCAGTTAGATGCATTTCAAAATCCAAGTTACATATATTGATCAATGGATATCAAAATTTCCAAACTATCTTTACGTGGAGCAATGTACCTCAAAGAGCCCACTATAGCGGACATTGTATCGGGCTACCTATTCTTAATCAACACCTTGGCTAGCCCAAAATTTGCGATCCTCAGTCATAAATTTAGAATCCAACAGAATATTGATGGAATTCACATCACGATTAATAATTGGTGGAGAGCAGTCATGGTGCATATAGTAGAGCCCCTGAGCAGCTCCAACTGCAATCTGTAACCTCCTTTGCCAATCTGGCCTATATGATGCACCGAATCTAGGCCTACATGAACATAAGCGCATGTTCAGGTGGAAGTCGATTTTATCATACGGTTAAGATCATGTGGTACATAGATGGGACCCATCAATTAGATGGTCCAGGTTGATAAGCAGAAATTAGCAGTCCAAATTGATATCATTCACATGTATGCAATTAAGTATAAGATTACCCATGGCGTTACTAACACCCCATGTTTAAACTGATGTTGAGTGTGGTTGTTAGGAAAAAACAAGTGAGATAAAAAGAATTAATGTTATTGATATTTCAGGGGTAATTTGGGTATTCTATATCATTTAAAGCTTGACATCATCAAAGCCCATCCACGTTAGTAACGTCACGTTAACAGAAGGGAGAATCTGTTATTGACAGTTTAAACACAGGGGATGACAGTGTAATTTTAGAAACTAAAGGGGAGGTCTCTGCAATTTTATCAAACCTCAAGGGAGGTAGTTGTAATTTACCCTTATTTTTATTATTGAGATTTTGGTTTAGTTGAGACTGTTGAGTGATACTTTATTTTTTTAATAGAAAATAGTTAACGTATCTGAGATCTCTATTTGCAAATTTAAGGTTGGTCTTCATTGGTCTATACCCCATTTTGAAATTCTTACCACAGTTGATGAGTATTTAAGAGTGAGAGAGTGGACTAGATAAGAATTCTTATCGTAAATAAAAACATCTTTTCTTGTAGTGACAAGTCAAAACTGTTTAACCAGATAAAAGGATGTTAGACTATCTCCAAAGGAAAGTAGCAAATGGATGTAGTAAATTTTTCATTTACTCTATCCTATATATATTTGTTACCTAAATTTACTACTTTTCAAATTTATCACTCCAAGGGTAAGTAACAAATATTTTTTTTTTGTCACTCCATTTGCTATTTTATTATTGTTCAAATTTGTCACTCCATTTGCTTCTATAGGCTCTACTAATTTTATAATGAGAAAAAGATTTGTTGCATGACTCAATTCAAGATAAATTTGCCGTGAAAGAAGAGAGGTAATAAATTTGCTTTTGGGTTTGTCGTATCCATTGAAACTGCATTTAGAGGATGTAACACGACAAATCGGATTTGCCGCGCCCCTTAAAGATGGTATTAGAAGCAAGGCCAGAATATCAGTTATAGTAAATCTGGACTCAAAAACAGAAGGAAACATTACCCACACGTGGAATGCTAAGCTGACATAGCCTTTTTCAGGGCCTCAGATTCTCTCTGGTGAAGCCAATATGGCTGTCTCGGGCATCCACACATTGCACGCCATGTGATGGGAGAAGTTAAATCATTGATCATTTGATTTTTGATTTTTCCATACATGTTATGACACACGATGAAAAGTGGTGGGAAAAAGAGAGGAGAAATAAGTATGGAAAAATCAAAAATCATGAGAGAAATTGAAATGTCTCTGTCCAAATTGAAATGACTTCTGCCCTTTTATTCTACATGGCACACAATTTGTGATGCCCGAGACAGCCATTCTGGCTTCCATAGAATCCGAGGCCCTTTTTCAGCTTGAATCAGTAAAGGAAAGAACCCCACGTGTCTTTGTCTTTCTTCAAAGGGCCCGAGTCTGGTTTGGGGCGAGTAGGGCTAGCACTGCTCTACGTGTATTCCTCCCCGCCAACTGTACTTCTAGGTTTCCGCTTCTCTGCGGTTTTCGTTTTTGTTTTTTCCCTTGCTGGAAGAAAGACACGTGAAGTTATCTTCTACTCCTTACTTTCCAGCTGTTTTTTTGTTTTTTTTGTTTTCAGTTTACTGCTCGATGATTTTCTCTAACAATAGTGAAAAAATTTGCAGGTTTTAAAACAGTGATGGGATTTCGAAATGAGAGGGTGATTGCCCTTTTAATGTGAAGAAGGTACTCTGGGACTAAACCACAACAATCTTCACAGCTCAGTCTTTGAATATTCATATATCAGAAAGAAAAACCTTATATATATTTATTCTGTACTCGTCTTTGAAACGCATGATTTAAATTCAACAGCTGGAAATCTATGATCTATTCCATCTTGTTGCTAGCAAATCAACTCAAAAGCTATTTTTTATTGTTCAATTTCTATATAGATGATGATGTGCTGTTTTCAAGATTGTGCGAATTTAATTTGTATGTTTCTGTTTCGGATGCATCCGATTTTATTGGATTATCTACTGTTATAATTTTATTGCTTTTGTTCTGTTTTTAGCCTTCTAATGATCGACAGTTTCCCCTGAATTTGCACCCAACTAACGACATCATACTTTGATACTTTTATAGCAGCATTTAATTGTAATCAAAGCGCCCGGGGCGCCATCGCCCGATAACAATTGGAATTTTGGGGAATATTGAATTATATTATTCCTTTAACCCAATGGGGTTTATATAACTTGTATACAAGAGAATACATAGTAAGAAGATTTATACAAAAGGAAAGAATACAAGGGGAAGGAAATTCTCTACAATAGGAAAGAAGTAGAAGAAGATATTCTGCGATTGTATTTATCACCCCCCCTCAAACTGATGCGGTGGTACAACGAGCAATAGTTTGCAAATAAGAAAAGAGTGTCTAGCAATCGTCATAGCCTTTTTAATAATGTCTGCAATCTGATCTTGAAACGCCACTTGTGGAAGAGAAATGATCTCATATTGAAACTTCTCATGAATGAAGTGACAGTCAACCTCAATGTGCTTCGTCTGCTCATGAAACACGAGATTAGAAGCGATCTGGACAATACTGGTATTATCCACATGAAGCAGTGTAGGGCTGGTAAAGTGAATGCCAAAATTGAAAGTAATCACTGTAGCCACACAATCTCACTACATGCGACAGACATAGCTTTATACTCGGCCTCTGTACTAGACTTAGAGACTGTGGGTTGTTTCTTGCACTTCCAAGAGATAAGCGAGGTGCCAAGAAACATGCAATATCCTGTAGTGGATCGAGGAGTAAGAGCAAATCCAGCCCAATCGGCATCAGCATAGCAATTAGCTCAATGGGAAAATTGGATAAGAAGAACAAGGACTGATCCAAGGTCCCTTGCAAGTAGTGAATGAGTCGGAAAATCACAGTCATATGTAAGGTACGAGACTCATAAACAAATTGACTGACAACCTGTACAACATAGACAATGTCAAGTCGGGTCATCGTCAAGTAAACAAGATTGCTAACCAAGCGACGAAAGAGAGTAGACTATTCTAGAAGATCACCGTCTTGTTTACAATACTGGACAGTCAATTCCATCGGTGTCTCAAGGGTATGTCGATCAAAAAGTTGTGCTTGGTTAATGAGGTCTTGTGCATATTTTCGTTGGCTGACAAGTATACCACATTATGTGCGGGAGACTTTCAATCCTAAGAATATGTAAGCGAACCCAAGTCCTTCATGTGGAAGGATGATTGAAGGACCTGCTAAAGTTCTACAATTCCAGATGTGTCACTGCCAGTCAGAAGTAAGTCATCAACATAAAGTATAAACATCTAAAACCACAATACCGCGAGATGAAGACTGTATAAATAATTAAAGAGGTATCATGACCACTCTGACTAAACCCAACCCCAACAACAACCTCGTGAAATCTTTGAAACCAGGCACGAGGTGCCTGTTTTAATCCATACAATGCTTTGTGAAGCTTGCACTCTATATCTTTTTTATTGGAGTCAGATCCTGGGGGGCTGAGTCATATAAACATTTTCTTGTAAATCATCGTGAAAAAATGCATTCTTCACATCCATCTGACGAATAGACCAGTCATTAGTAACAACAACTGCAATTATTGTCCTAACGGTTTTCATCTTAGCAACTGGAGTGAAAGTCTCCTCATACTCGATACCATATTCCTCCTTATAACCTTGAGCCACAAGACGAGCCTTGTACTGATCAAGGGATTCGTCTGACTTTAGCTTTATAGAATATACCCATTTGTTACCAATCACCTACTGACCTTGGGGGCGCAAAACACGATCCCATGTATGATTATCTGCTAATGCCTGTAACTCCTCTGTTATAGCGTCCCTCCAACATTGGTGTGTAGATGCCTGAGAATATGAGGTAGGGACAAAGACAACCTTGAGACCAGAAAACAGAGATCATTTGAGTCTAGCGGGAGGGTGGGATGTACGGGTAAATCGACGTACCTTTGGAATGGATGGATCAACTTCAGGTGGAGCCATGGTTGTTAAATCCTTGCGATTTACGATTCAAATCCTACGATTCGATTCGAATCCCAAGCAAAACGATCTAAATCGGATGTGAAAATCTTAATTGGGTAAATCCCATTTGATTTGCGATTCATATTACGATTTGCGATTCAAATCATACGATTCATGCGATTCATACGATTCGAGCACGCCATGGACCAATACTTAAAATATATTTTTTATTATTTTGATTTTCTAAAGGTACTTTATGATTTTTAAGAAGAGAGAAGAAACAGGAAAACCCTTTTTATGGACATGCCAAAATCCCTATTTGGGTTGTCTCTCTGTTGCTTGTTGTTGTGAAACGAAAAAAAAAAAAAGATGAAAGAAGGAGAAAAATGATGGAGTTGGATGTTGGGAAAACTTGATAGTTTATTTTATTAGTCTTTTTAATTGTACAAGTCTTTTGATACTTGATCTCAGACAACATGATTATATGTGTTTACTTTTGTTGATTTATCTTTAATGATATTGGGTTTTTTTTTCATTTTTGGGAGATTATTTGCGTTTTTTATAGTGTATGCAACGAAATAATCATTACTTTATTTTATCAATAGATGTGAATGAAATCTTTTGGATAATAAATTATTTTATTTTTCTGATTTATTAAGTAATTTTTTGTATTTTTTAAACAATTTTTTTAAAAATAGATTGAATCTTACGATTTACGATTTGAATCCCGATTTAAATCGAATCGGTCGAAAACCGATTTCACGATTCGATTACGATTTAACAACCTTGGGTGGAGCAGCAAGAGGAAGAGGAGGAGAAGACATTGGTCTCTCTTGGCGTTGATGGACCTGCAAAGGAGTTGGAAGCATACTTGAAACAAGAGGGATATCAGGAAACCATGTTAATCCACTAGGTGCAATAGGAGGAACAATCAAAATAGGTGAAGGTTGTGCATGAAATGAGACATTTTCTAAGAAGGCAACATTTCTTGAAATACGAACTCGATAAGCATGGGGGTCATAGCAACGATAGCCCTTCTGGGTGTCTCCGAACCCAAGATACATGCAACGAATAGACTTAGGAGATAGTTTATTTCCGTTTTGTGGTGAGAGATGAACATAACAAACACATCCAAACATGTGAAATAATGAGTATGGAGGAAGAGAATCAAAGAGAACAAAATAAGGACAAGTATTACCAAGAAGTTTGGTTGGCATCCGATTTATGAGATATACAGAGTACAACATGGGGTTCGGATTGAAGTGGTGGAGATGGATACGGTCGTGTATAGCTTCAGTTTCATTCTCCATTTTGGTGAATGGGAGCTCAGCGGGATTCTTTCCTAGCTCTAGGGGGTTGAGGCAGGGAGATCCACTATCTCCTTTCCTTTTTGTGATTGTCTCGGAAGCTCTTAGTAGGATGGTGTCTAAAGCAGAGGGGACATTGTTCAAAGGCTTTCGTATTGGTAACCAGGGCCCGAGGATTTCTCATCTCTAATTTGCGGGCGATACTCTTATCTTTAGTAGCGCTTCGAGAAAGGACCTTCTCAATGTCAGGTGCATTCTTCGTTGTTTTGAGGTAGTGTTGGGTCTTCATATAAACTTGGCAAAGTCAGAAATTCTTTAGGTGGGGGAGGTCTCGATTATGCATCATCTGGCTATTTGTCTAGACTGTCGAGTGGGATCACTTCCTTCAGTTTACCTTGGGATGCCTCTTGGAGCTAGCTATAAGTTGAAATCAGTATGGAATCCAGTTTTAGATCGGATTGCAGCCATTATTGAAAGAAGGCAGAGGTAGTTCCTATGGAATGATAGGGGGGTAAAGCTAAGTATCATTTGATGGCGTGGTCCAAGATGTGTCATCCTAAGGAAGAGGGAGGGTTGAGCTTGAAGTCGCTTATTTGTATGAACAAAGCTTTGTTAGGAAAATGGGTGTGGAGATTCGGAGAGGAAATAGGCAGTCTTTGATGGGAAGTGATAGTAGCCAAGTATGAGGAAATCTCTTGTTGGGTTCCTAGGGAGGTTAGGGGCTCACATGGCTTGGGTTTGTGGAAAGGGATTATGGCTACGATGGGTTTGGTTGTGCCATTCTTTAGATTCCGAGTTGGGAGTGGGTCGGAAATAAGGTTCTGGAAGGATGTTTGGACAGGTTCGTCGCGGCTTAGAAATGACTTCGGCAATCTCTTTGGTCTAGCGATAGACAGGGAGGTGCTTGTGGTGGATTCTTATGAGAGTAGTGCTACGGGAGTGGTCTGGTGTCCGAGGTTGAGGAGGGACCTTAATGATTAGGAGATGGGAGATTTAGTCAGGCTCTTGAAGCGTATCTCTGCGATAGCCATTAACCCAGAGGTTAGGGATTGTTGGTTGTGGAGTAAGGAGGACCACAAGAGATTTTCTGTTAAGATTCTGTATAATTCGATGCTCGTGCCGGAAGGGGGGATGTTTCCTCATAGGGTTGTTTGGTCTCCAGGAGTCCCATCTAAGGTATCTTTTTTCTTATAGGCAGCGGTGTTGGATAAGATTCTCACTTTAGATCATTTACAAAAGCGGGGTTGGAGTCTGCCAAATAGGTGTTTTATGTGTTTGCAAGAGGAAGAGATGGTGGACCACCTCTTATTGCATTGTTCAGTAGTGAGGGAGGTGTGAAATTTTTTCTTGTCTCGTCTAGATGTGCCTTGGGTTTTTCCCTCGACCTTGCGGAATTTTTTGGCGAGTTGACAATGGGAAAGAGGAGAAGGGGTTAGGAAGGTGGTTTGGAGAGTTCTTCCAGGTGCGATTGCTTGACTTGTGTGGAAAGAGAGGAATGAGAGAGTGTTTGAAGATGTGGTGACCACAGTGCCTCGTCTTTGTGCTCGAATTCGGATATCTGTATTGGAGTGGGTGGGGGTCATTTGCTCAAGGGAGGATATTCTTAACTTCGTTCTGTAGTTTTGGTAGCCCTTAGGGGTCTCGTATTGGCGGTAGTGTAGTAGGTTGTTGGAGAGTTTACTTGCTTGTAAACTCTGTGTTTGTTTGGTTGTCATTTAGTATTGTAATTTTTGCTTGTGTTTTAATAAAGAGTGCTATTGATAAAATAAAAAAAAACATGGCCTCGACCCAGAATTTGCGTGGAACAAATGTCTCTACCATAAAGGTGTTAGCTGTCTCGATAATGTGTCGATTTTTCTATAGCAACACCATTTTGTTGAGGTGTGTTTGGACAAGTCTTCTGATGAATAATCCCACAATCACGTAAGGATGCCTCAAATTCTAAGGAGATGTACTCCCCCCTAATCTGAGTGGAGGACCATAATCTTTGTCTCGAACTATGTGGCCACCATAGAGTAAAACTGTTGAAAAATTGTGAATACTTGCGATTTGGAGCGTAAGAAATATATCCATGTATATATGGAGAAATCGTCTATAAATATCACATAATACCGCATGCCAGACATGGATAACACAGGGGATGACCCCCAAACATCAGTATGCACATTCTCAAAAGAGGTAGTGGATCAAGAAGTACTAAGAGAAAATGACGCACATTTACTTTTAGATAAACAACATTTAGGACAAACAATATCAAGAGAAAATTTATTAACTTTCAGTTTATTTTAAATGCTAGAAGAAAATAAGTGGGATATATGGGTAACCAAGGCGACAATGCCAAAGTTTCCACATTTTATTTTCATGTATTATCATCAGAAGAAGGAGAAAAAAAAAAGAAGCTGGAGTAACAGAGTCATCCAAATCCAGCAAAAAGAGCCATCCTTTCCTCCTACCCTTCCCAACCACTTTCCTCGATGCCAAATCCTGTCCGAAACAACAATCAGGGAAAAAATTACTAAATATCGATTTTGGACTAACTATTCACAGAGATAAGATTAGTAGATAGATTAGGCACAAGAAAGATATCGGTTAAAGTAAATGTATGATGTTGAGAAGGGGAAAATGATAACGACCCAACAGAAGAAATAGGTAACTGAGCATCATCTGCAGTGGAGATGATTTGGTTACCTTTGTAAGGTTTAACATTATGGAGATACGAGGCAGTACTTGTCATATGATTGAACGCACCAGAATCAAAATACCAAGGAGACCGAAGGGATGTACCTGATAGGCCAACCTCAGATAAGGCCTGGACAATTTGCTGAACCATCTCGGGAGTAAGTGGTCCACTAGGTGGGGAAGAAGCCATAACACTAGTAGAGGAGTCATTGGTCGTACTCATGTAGGCTTTTCCTTGAGCCCGTTTTTTCTTCCTGCACTTTTGGATGCTATGACCTCGAATTTTTCAAAATGCGCTGATAGGACTATCTTTGCATGCTGTCAGGGGCGGAGCCACATGGGGCCCAGGGGGGCTTTAGTCCCCCCTCAACTTTGGGAAAAAAAAAGGTGGTTGGGTTGGAGCTTTGGGAGCAGCAGGGCAAAGCCGGGGACGGGGGCTCTAGCCCCCCTAAACTTTGGAGGAGAAAAAGGAAAAAATGTTTGGTCGATTGGCGGTCCATGTCCCTCTTTTAACACCAAAAGTATGGTTAAGATTCACTCACCCTTAGGGTTAACTTAGTTTTTAGAAGAAAAAAATTGTAACTTTAATTTGGTTAAGCTCAACTATAGTTAAAGGGACCCCCAAACCCCGAACAACCACACCCTATTATTAGCCCTCTTGCTACGAAAATCTTGGCTTTGCCCTTACATGCTGTAGCAAGGTGACCAAATTTTTTACATCCCATAACATTGAACGTGAGATATGTCACATTTGCCAGGTGCTGGGGACGAGGCCAAAAGAACCATATCAGCATAGCCAGGCGCTTGGGGTACACCTGTGAAGGCTTTGAGTCTATGTTCCTCGACTAATAAGTCGCAGTTCATAGTATTGAGTATTCATAGAGGGAAGTGGACTGCGATTAAGCAAAGCAGCCCTATAATACTCAAAATCATGATGCAATTTCATAAGAAACTGCCTCATCTTCTGAAGAGTGAGAATAGTATCAGATGGGATCTCAGGATCTATCATCAGTATCTCGGTCCAAATGACAACGATAACATTATAAAATTCTTGAACCGTTCGATCGCCTTGTGAGATTTAGGTCAATTTTTGTTTTAGGCGATATAATGAGCTTCATTGCTCTGTTGATAAATTTTCTTCAAATGATCCCAGATAGCCTTTGCTGTTCTATTTGGGGTTAATCCGACTGGAATGGATTTGTCAACTGAATCAAGAATCCATGTAACAATTTTCCTTTCTTAGTTTTCCATCCGGCCAGTGCTTTGAGTTTGGTGGTGGCAGACATTTTGTCGGTGCCATCAATCATACCCCATAATTTGCGACCTTCAAGGAAGCTTTGAAAATGAATAGACCACAAGCCATAGTTGCTACCATCGAATAAGTAGCGAGATGAAAAAATTTGATCTATGATAGACTTGATTTTGAATTTTAGGCGAGACCCACAAAACTCTGCCAACTTACACACTAACCACTAACCAACTTTAAGAATATTCTAAGGAATCCATATATTTTTTTTGAAATCAAACCCAAATCAAGTGATTTTGTCTTTTAGTGACAGACTAAAGATATGTCTTGAGCTTACTTGTAAGAAACTCAAATCAACAGACTGACTAAAGATATGTCTTGAGGCAACACAAACAAGACAACAGGTCAAGGAAGAGCTATCGAGATGCAGATGGCGGTAATGATCCGGCCACTATAGATCCGACGAGATCCAACGAAGTCCATGGGATGGGATCCAACAAGGAAGATCCAAATGATACTAGTGATGATTGCGACACGACAAAAAAATCCGGTAGGTGCAGATTTGAGACAAAGATGAAAAAGGATGTCCCGATCCAACAAGGGAGATCCAAATGATACTGGTGATGATTGCGACATGGCAAAAAATTCTGGTAGGTGCAGATCTAAGACAAAGATGAAAAAGGATGTCCGGGTGCTTTCCGGCGAGAACAAACTTCAGAGAGTCACAATGATTGATTGTAGATCCGACGAGAAATTACAGGTAAGAAACCTGCTCTGATACCATGATAACAATTGGAATTTTGGGGAATATTGAATTATATTATTCCTTTAGCCCAATGAGGTTTATATAAATTGTGTACACGGGAATACATAGAAGATTTATACAAAAAGGAAAGAATACAAGGGAAAGGAAATTCCTATACAATAGGAAAGAAGTAGAAGAAGATATTTTGCTACTGTATTTATCACCGCCTAGGTGATAGAGGATTCCCTAGGCAAGGCGATGCCCAGGCAACCAAAATTTACCTTTTTTGTTTAAATTATATAAGATTTAGTGAGTGCCCTCATAGATAATGAATGATCTAGGTGATAGGAGTCTGGCTGGGTGAAATGCCTAAGCCACATTTTGATGACACTGATTCTGATCTATAGTGAATATACATAATCAATTTAATATGGAAATTAATAATGAATTTATGGTAAAGTCAGTGTTTTATTCCCTCAATAGTGCAAAATTTTATAATATAAAAATTAATAAAGAATATATTATAAAAATCAGTGTTGTATTCTATTAATAGTGCCCTAAAACCTTGATCTGACTTTTTTTGGTCGGTAATCAGAAGTATACTTAGATGGAAAAAAGGTTACAATTGCATCAACAAAGATAGATCAAACTAGAGAAGTTTACAAGGGTTAAACTCAAAATAAGAAACTAAACTCTTTACGCTTGCTCGTAAATAGATAGATAGATAGATAGATAGATTGATTCCTTTGAGAGACGCAAGGGCATCACCCTAATTTGTTATGCTTACCTTAAAGTGACTCCCACCTCCACCCTCAGAAGACGAGCACTATACCATTCTAAATCACATTTCTGATATGTGTGCACACTCGTGGGACCGGGGAGGGAGAGTCATTGAACACCCTGCGACTCCATTCTTTCCAAATAAACCATGCTATGGCCCCAGGTAGAACAGACCAAACTGCCTCCTTACCACTATCTCAATTTGTCATGGCCCAACAAAATAAAAAGTTTTGAAAGGAGAACAGAAAACCCATTCCACTCTCAGGGATGCACATATAGTAACGATTAGCTATTTTCCACCATCTATTTTTCATGTGGTCACATCGTCACAAGTGAGAATCTTATCTAAAGCCACAAACCTAAGGATGAAAGAAACCTTCGACGGGATCAGAGGATCCCACACAAATTTATAAGGAAACGAGGACGAGGGAGCGGAATTGGATGATTGTAATAATGATCTTATTGAGAAACAATCGTTGTTGTTTCTATACCATATCTTTCTATCCCTAAACTAAGGATTAGGTGTATTCCCAATCGTTTAAACCACGCCTTAGCCTAGAGCACTAGTTATCCCACTCTCATGTATTTGAAACGAGTCTGCTATTGAAGCCGCCCTATCACTGGCTATCGAGAACATATTAGTTAAGGCCTTTAATTTTGTTGACCCACACCATTTATCCTGCCAAAAGTTAACCTCAGAATCATTGCTTAGAAGGGAGATAGCAAGCTTGCTACCTTCATTATCCCCTTCCAGAGCCCCACACCATGGTGACCTCGCACCTCCCTCGGGACCCACCTAGAAGATTCCCTATATTTCCCCACAATCACCTTGCACCACAACTTGTCCCTTTCCTCTCCAAAAGGCCACACCCATTTGCCTAACAAATCTTTATAGTTAATTCACCGCTACAAGAGGATTCAAGTTCAGCCCCCGTCTCTAACCAGACAACAAACTTGACTCAATGCTGCCAAATGATATTTGACTATATCCCATTTCTCCTTCCAAATGAACTCTCTCTACAGATGCTCTAGTTTGTCCGCTATTGAACTTGGAATAGTAAGAAATGACATAAAATATGTTGGGAGACTGTTTAGAGTGCTTCTGATCAGTGTCAATTTCCCTCCTTTAGATAAGAGTGAATTTCCAACCTGCTAGTTGACCGGCAAATCTATCAACTACTGGGACCATGCCTCATTGGATTTGAACTTGGAGTAGAGGGCTAGACTTAGGTAAACTGAAGGTAAGGACCCCGCTTTGCAGCTCCAACATGTTGCTAGCTCCGCTAGGTTCGGAATCTCTCCTCCCTTACTATCTCTCTTACTCGGCTTGACCATAGGCCCTTCAAAGCATCTAAACATGCATCTAAGGTGGACCAATTTCTTCCATCAGGCATCACAAAAAACTAATGTGTCATCTGCAAATTAGAGGCGAGATATCCTCAAATTATCCTACCCCACGGAGAAACCATAGAAAATGGCATCGTCTGCTCTTGATAGAAAAACCTCTATCTGACTAACTTCTTAATTATTTTAATTTTGCATTTTGAAATTTTATTCAGTAATAATTGGATTACTTCTGTCCTCTAGTTCATCGAAGCTGAAATTAGTTAAACAGAAACTTTTATGCAAAACCATAATATACGGCTTACTAAAAGTTTGAATTCATGATCCTTGAGACAATGCTACGCATGAAATTCTATATGATTATAACTATGTACTATATAATCTCCAGTATTAATTAAGAATATTGCTTATATTATTGCTCTACAATCATTTAATTTTTATATGGTAATGAATATTAAATTATGTTTTATCTATATCAAAAATTTCCTATAACTGTTTCCAAGTAATTAGTACAATAAATCCAGAAAGGAGGAATTTATTAGGATTTACCTGAGCAGGAATTTTTGAGGACGGGGAATGCTGCTCTGTTGACATTCATCATAATAAGTACATCTCTTCCTCTAAATGTATGATCTAACAGGGATTTGACTACCGTTATTTGAAAATTGAGCATGCTAATTATATGCAAAGCAATGCACAAGGTGATATCCAATAGCTTGGCATAAATACTAGTTTCGGGTTGAACAGTTGATAAACAAATTATAGAGCGGACTCACAATAGCTGTATATATTATTGAGTTTCGTGTACGATGCCAAGCTGGAATATTAGTTAATGAAAGATAGATTGTAGACGAGGTGGCAAGACAGAATATGGGACTTACAAATGAAATGTGGGAACCATCACATTTCATTGCATGCATGATCTTAATTATCATGTATTTTCCTTGTTCTGGCTGCTACACCTAATAACCAAGTTTTTCTCGGTAGGTGGGATCTCAGTTTGGTGTGAATTAATAACTTGATTGGTAATAACTTCCATACCTTATTGCGTTCATGGATAAGAGAAATCGTTGAGCAATAGTTGTGCACTCATGATTGTTTTTGGAAGGTCATTGGTTCCTTTCCATTTGTTATTCTCAACACACTGTTTCTGACCTTACTCGGAACTAAGTCTTTCCAACCAAAGAAATTATCTTTAGTGTCATTTCAGAAGGCAAACTGATGACGCCCAGACCAAATCCCAGAATATCCCAGCAAGAAGAGAGAAATTAGGAATTCCGAGGGTAATTTCATGCACTAGGAGCCCACATGGTTTATCTTCCTGCATTTGTTTGTTTCTTTAATAGGGTCTAATTTATTAAGGCCAGAGTTGAGGAAGTAGTTCTTTGATTCTTTTTAAATTTAGAAAATTGGTTCTCACCTTGTTGGTTAAGATACTTTTTTTAGTTAGATTTTGAGTTGACGTTGGAGATTTCAGGTTCCTTAACGGACAAAGACACGGGTGTTGACGAACCCCAAAAAATACCATTAGACATCACAAAGGATATTTTTATATTTTCTTAAAAATTATTATATTTTAAATTTTGAAGAATGGTTTAAGAGATTGTGAAGGGAATCAACTTAATGTGAAAGCATAAATTATTTCAAACAAGGATTTTTTTTTCCTCCTTCCCACCCTGCTTTCGAGCTAGGGTCTTTGCCTTCCCTGCGGCTAGGATTCCTTCCCCTCTTACCAATTGTTTCCCATAGCATCCTTGGAGTCTTTCTCCTGTCTTTCCCTCAAACATCGTAGCATAGCTGCTGGCATCTATTCTTCTTTGTGTTCTTCTCTGGTAGAGAATATACCAAGGATAGTAGTCCCTCTCTCGTTTCCCTCTCAAGACTTGCTTTCATCTAGATTTTTCTTCTGGCAGACGCACATTATCCCCTCTGATCGAGAAAGTCTCAGGGATAGAAACCCCTCTTTCGTCCACCATTCTAGCCTTGCAATCAACTTGGTTTTCCTTCTGTCTTTCTACGAATCCCTCGTTTTAGAAAGCTCTGGTTGAAGTCTGCTCCTGGGAGCTTCAAGGTCTGTTGGGCGGCTGAAGCATGCACCTCCGATCATTGCAGTATTAAGTTTCTGTAATCTATGGCGACCATTGTGGCGTGTAATATTCAAGGACTCAAAAGCAAGCAGAAATTCAGAAGTTAATTAAGAACCACAAGCTGGTGCTCTTAGGTTTAGTAAAAACCAAAGTTCGCAGCGTAAATGCCACTGCAGTTTGTCAATTGATAAATAGAGAATGGAGTTACCTCGATAACTATAACTCTGCCATTGGGGGAAGAATCTGGGTGATGTGGGATCGATCCATCTCAGATTCAAGTTAGGCTTCTCCAAATCTCTGCGCAGGTTATTCATTGCAAGATGCGTGATATTAACTCTACCATTTCATATGTGGCCTCCTTTGTGTTTGCTGCAAATCTTGTAGGTGAAAGAAGGATGCTGTGGCAGCACTTGATGTCATTCTCGTCTTAAGTTAATAGAGCATGGATCATTCTTGGAGATTTTAATGAAGTCCGGTATTAGAGCGAGAAGTTTGGAGGCGCTAGAATAAGGCCTCATGATTGCAAAGATTTCAATGACTGTCTTGATGTTATAGAGGTATTTGACATGAAGAGCAGAGGGTTGAAATTTACTTGGTCCAATAGATCCCACGGTCAAGCAAGAATCCAATCAAAAATTAAAAGAGTTCTCATCAATAGTGCTTGGTGCTCCTTGTTCTCGGCCTCTGTAGGGGATTTTGGTCCTCTTGGTATCTCTGATCACTCGCCCATGGTGGTCTCAATCTCAGATGCCACTCCTAGAGGGAAGAAACCATTCAAAATTTTCAACTACTGGATTGATGAGATGGACTTCCAAGAGTTGATAGCAGCTGATTGGTCAATACCACGTAGAGGTAATCCCACGTTCATTCTTTATCAGAGGCTTAAAAACATCAAGGTCTGCCTCAAAAGGTGGAGGTCTTCTGAGTTCATTAACTTACAATCACTGGTGGAAGAAGCTAAATAGAAGCTTAATGCCAGGCTGCCAGCCAAACAGAGCTTCATGCGAATCCGTCAGATACTCAACTGGCAGCTGAAGAAAAAATGTTGGTTACGGAGTACACTAGATTGGCAAGACACGAGGAAGCCGAGACAAGACAAAAAACTCGCATCAAATGGCTGGCTTTGGGGGATAACAATAGTGGGTTCTTCCATTGGAATTAGACACTCGTAGATCCTACAATCGTATCATCTCCATAGAAGACAGGAATAAGGCCGTTATTCAAGAAGAGGAGTTGATTAAAACAGAAGGCATCCACTTCTTTTAAGGATTTACTGGGGCCCTAGGAAGGATTGTTTGCCATAGAGCAACAAAATTTGCCCAAGTTTAATCAATTGTCGGAGCACCAAATCTTCATTCTCAGCCGTGAGGTCGAGAGGATGGAAATCCAGCATGCTCTATTTGCTATTGATGAAAACAGCGCTCCAGGACCAGGTGGTTCTACCTCCCGTTTCTTCATAAAATGCTGGGATATTGTAGGAGGGGACATGACAAAGGCTATTATGTGATCAGGGAAGATTCTTAGGGAACTAAAAATCCACCTTAATCACACTAATTCCCAAAATGCCAAAACCAAACTCCTGTGCAGATTTCAGGCCAATATCGCTATGCAATGTGATTTATAAGTGCATTTCCAAGGTGATTGCCAATAGAATCCATGAAATTCTTCCAGATTTGATTCGTCACAATCAGTCAGCCTTTGTAGTGGGGCAAGCCATCTCCGACAATTTATTGCTTACTGAAATTGTTTGGAATTATCATCGGGATAAGGGGAAGCCACGATGTGCAGTAAAGATCGACCTTCGGAAAGCTTACGATACTATAAACTGGGACTATGTGCTTACAGTGATGAAATGCAAGGGGTTTCCTACAAAGATTATTGAATGGGTTAATTCATGTATCAGTTCTCCAAAGTTCTCGATTTAACATCAACGGTTCTCCGGAAGGATATTTTGCTAGCTCAAGGAACCTTAGACAAGGAGACCCCTTGTCGCCCTTTCTCTTTGTGATTGCGATGCAAGGCCTTTCATCCCTTCTTGATGAAGCTGTTTTGAATGGTGCCATTACTCCTCATATTAAATGCTCGGATCCTCTGCTTTCACACCTTTGTTTCGTTGACAATCTCTTTATCTTCACTCAGGCTGAAGAGAAGTTAGCCTCCAACCTGGCGAAAGTTCTCCAAAATTTCTCTGCCGTATCAGGATTACACCCCAATTTGGACAAGTCCTAAATTTTCTTCGTAGGTACTTCAGCGAGAAAAAATAATTATCAAAACACCCTCAAGCTCAAAGAAGGCTCCTTACCAATTAAATATCTCGGCCTGCCTTTAACTTCTTGCAAGTTACAACCTATCAGAGGCTGACTGTCATCCTCTGATTGAGAGGGCCTCGAACATAGAGTTCGAATCTTCTCAAACGCAAAAGATTCTGGTCATTTAAAATGCCTTTAGATTGTTCTTGGTCATGGAGAAAAATTCTTCAAAGCAGAGAAGTGGCGAAAAAGCTTATCATCCATTTGATTGGTAACGGGTCTAAAACGTCCATTTGGTTGGATCCGTGGCATTCAAAATGGCATTTTGAATGGATGTTATAATCTGTGATTTCAACTTCCCATTAATGGTTTAGTTTCTCTTCTCATGGATGGCGTGAGATGGCCCCCCTTCCAACCAGGTCTGCAGATCTTATTGAAGCTTGGAACAACCTGCCCCCCTCCACTTGGCATCAGATCAAACCGAAGATGAAGTTGTCTGGACTCCAAACCTTGGCAAGTTTGCTTTGAAATCAGCATGGCAAGCTTATAGGGCGACGAAACTTCCAAGACTTTTGGGCTGAGCTAACGTGGTTTAGTATAAATATCCTGAGTCGGGTGGCCTTCAAATGCAGGATATGCTAATGAGACACAACATCATCCCTAGATCAAGATGCATTTTCTTCTGGACATCAAACGAGAGCACTTCTCATCTGTTCTTTGATTGACGATTTTCTCAGTGTATGGAAGCATATTCTTGATTGTTGCAGTTATAGGATTCAGAATGTCTTGGATTGGGACAGTGAGGTATCTTGGTGCAGCTCAAGCTTCAAGGGCAAAGATGTAGTGCAATGCGTTAAGAAAGTGGCATTTAACGCTACAATCTATCATCTTTGGAAAGAGAGGAATAACAGGAATTTTCAAAATCAATTCCTAGACGCAGACTCAATCATTGCAATGATCTAGACTGGTACTAGAAGTAGATTTGTATCTTTGGAAAGAAATAGGGAGTTCTTGGCACATTGGGGAATAGCAGATGAATTTGTAGTTTCCATCAGCTGGACCTGTTCTTGATCCCTTCCCGATTGGACTGTTTGGCTTTGAACATAGATGGGTCCCTCCATGGGAATGGTGTAAGTTGGATTAGTTTGAATGTGTATTAGAGTTTGAAACTAGGGTTTTATTGATTAGCCTTTGAGAGAGGGAAGAGGAAGAAGAAGAGAAAGAGAAGAATATGTTTAGGGAAAATTAGTGAGAAAGATTAATTGACTCTCTCCTACTCTTTATATTTATACTCCACTAATGGTATACTATTAGTATATAAGAGATACTAACAATATACCCAAAATACAGTGTACAAGAGTAAGTAGAAAACATAAAGATAAAGTCCAGCCTCTAGCCCATTAAGGTCTTATTCAACACTCCCCCTCAAGTTGGTGCATAGATATCACTCATGCCCAACTTGTCAACAATATTTCGAAACTGAGTACCACCAAGACCTTTAGTTAACACATCAACCAATTGATCTTTTGACTTCACAAACGGGGTGTAAATGTTACCTGCTTTCACCTTCTCCTTGATGAAATGACGATCTACCTCAATATGCTTTGTTCGGTCATGCTGCACAAGATTGTGAGCAATACTAATAGCTACTTTATTATCACAATATAAGCTCATAGGACCTTCAGTAGGCAGTCCAATCTCACTCAGGAGCAATCGAAGGCAGAGCAATTCACACACCTCGTGTGCCATGGCTCTAAACTGTCTCTGCACTTTATCTAGCAATCACATTCTGTTTCTTACTTCTCCATGTGACAAGATTACCTTCAACCATAGTGCAATACCCAGAAGTAGAGCTTCTATCGGAAACGGAGCCAACCCAATCTGCATCGGTTTAGGCTTCAACCCTTAAGTCCCTATTATAGGTATACAATAAGCCTTTACTAGGAGCAGACTTTAAGTAGTGAAAAATTCAATTGACTGCATCTAGATGGCCAATAGTTGGTGAATGCATGAATTAGCTGACTACACTGACTGCATAAACAATGTCTGACCTGGTAAGGGACAAATATATAAGCCTTTGGTACCTCCCAACATCTGACAGATGTTCCCCATTAGCTTACAGATTTATGATTAGGATTTATGGGTGTATCACATGACTTACAACCCATCATGCCTATCTCCTCGAGTAGGTCAAGTACATACTTGCGTTGAAAGACAAATATGTCTTTCTTAGATCTGACAACTTCAATCCCTAGGAAATGCTTTAGAAGACCAAGATCCTTGATCTTAAATTCCTTTGTTAACTTGCCCTTCAATGAATCTATCTCTCCATATCATCACCTGTTACCACAATGTCATCCACTGCTTTAGAAGACCAAGATCCTTGATCTTAAATTCCTTTGTTAACTTGCCCTTCAAAGAATCTATCTCTCCATATCATCACCTGTTACCACAATGTCATCCACATAAACAATTAAGACAGTCACCTTCTGACGAGACCGCTTGCTTTTGAGTATGTATTCTTCACATCAATCTGAAATAAGGGCCAATCCTGATTGGCAGCAAGTGAAAGAGCTCTTACTGAGTTCATTTTTGTAACTGAGGCAAATGTCTCCTGATAGTCTATGCCGTAAGTTTGAGTATACCCCTTTGCAACCAAACGAGCTTTGTATCTCTCAATTGAGTCATCCGAGCGGTGTTTCACTATAAACACCCACCTACATCCAACCGACCTCTTTTCTTTTGGTAAGTTGACCATATCCCAGGTACTATTTTTTTCAAGTGCACACATCTCTTCTTCCATAGCCTGTTTCCATTATGGTTGAAACAGTGCATCTGTTAAACTGCAAGGGACAGACACAGAAGACAAAACCAAGGCAAAAGAGCGATACGTAGAAGACAAAGTATGGTAAGAGACAACATTCGAAATAGGATGATGAGTACATGCTTTGATACCTAAGAGTAATAGGAATCTCAGAGTCAACAATGTTAGGACTAGAATGAACAATGTTACCTGGATCAGAAGAGGTCTCTTGGTCATGAGGATCTTTCTGCCTTCTCTTGTATACTTGCAATTCTTTGACCACAGGTTCACACTCCCCCTGTCTACAATCGCTGACAGAAGAGAAATAGGATTAGGAAGAGAAGATATCTCTTCACTGATGCTCTCCCCTTAAAGAGATGTCTTCCTGGCAGAAAAATACGGAGTAGACTAAAAAAATGTAACATCCATAGAAACGACTGACTGACGGGAAGGGGGATGATACCATTTATATCCCTTCTAATGAGGAACATACCCAAAAAAGATACGACAAAGGGCTTTAGAATCGAGCATTGTGCGATCAGAACGAGCAATATGCACAAAGCAGATACAACTAAAGATCCGCGGGACCACTGGAAACAAAGGGGTGGAAGGAGATAACAAAGAAATAGAGGATTGAAACTCCAAAATCCGGGAAGGCATTCGATTGATTAAAAATGCAGCAGTTAATATGGCATCAGACTAGAAAAGGTTAGGCACATTCATAGCAAGCATAAGAGAACGAGTGACTCCAACAGATGTCAGTTTTTTCGCTCAGCTACATTATTTTATTGAGGTGTGTCAACACAAAATGTCTGATGAATGATACCATGAGGATAAAAAAAAGCAGTCAAACTAGTAGACATATACTCACCCCCATTATTTAATCGAAGTACTTTAATCGAGGTAATAAACTGAGTGACACTCATAGTATGAAAAGAAGGAAAAATTGTGCAAACTTCACCCTTAAATTTCAACATATAAACCTATGTCGTACGAGAAAAGTCATCCATAAATGTAACAAAATACTTAAAACCACTCGACGAAGGAACATTAGATGGTCCCCATACATCAAAATGCACAAGAGAAAAAGGGGAATTGCATTTATTACTACTATAAGGATAGAAGTTCGACAATGTTTCGCAAATTCATAAATTTCACATCGCAAATTCATAAATTTCATATCGAAAAGAGGAAAGCAAAGATAAATACGGAAATAAACGCCTAAGAAGGGAAACAGAGGGATGACCAAGACGTTGATGCCACCGGAACAACTCCTCTGTGCTACTAATACTCCGAACACCATAGGGTATTTGCTGGACTGATGAAGCAATGCAAGGCAAAGGGTCTAGCAGATATAATCTTCGCTCCTCATGGCCCGTACCAATCGTCCTCTTCATTTCCAAGTCTTAAAACACACAATAAGAAGGAAAAAAAGTGGCGCTACAATTCAAAGTTTTGGTAATATGACTAACAGATAGAAGATTCAAAGTGAACTTAAGTACGTGAAGGATAGAGGAGAGGGACATAGAGGGTGTGACAAAAAAACTCCCCTTATTCGCAATGGATGATAATGTACCATCAGCAATTTTAACTTTGTTTCTACTAGAATCAATGAAGTAAGATGAAAAAAAGGACATACCAGTCATATGATCAGATGCTCTAAATCAATAATATAGGAGCGACTAGGATCATAAACAGATGCACTGAGAGCCAAGACTGAAGTACCTGAGTAAGGGACATAAGCGGCACTGGCGGTATTAGGAGTCTCTAGCTGTAACATAAATTGGCGGAAGGCATTGATCTCATTTCTAGATAAACTAGGACTATCCAAAGGAGGTACAACACTAGATGCTGGAGCAGTGGAGGTAACATAGTGCACTCGAATTTCCTCCAAATTGTTTGTCTCTATCTCCTTGTCCATTGCCAGAATGGCCTCATGGAGTAGGGCGACCATGTAAGTCCCAACAAGTATCTCTCATATAACGGGTACGCCCACAGTGATTACACTTAAACTTATCCCAATCTTCAGTAGAAGAACCGGAGGGTCCAAAACGACCACCTCCTCGGCCACGACTACCACCACCGCTCCTGCCTCCCTTATGGAATGAGGAGGCTAATACAGATCTATCAAGTGTAGAAGGTTGGAGCATAGCACTCTGATGACGCTCCTCACGATGTTAGAAGGCATAGACCTCGGTGAGAGGTGGGACTGGATCTTTGCCAAGAATTTGAGCCCGTACCTATTCATAATTCATATTCAACCTGGCAAGTAACCCAAATACGCGGTTCTGTTCAACTAATTTTTTATAATCAGCTGCATCCTCAGAACACTTAGCCTTAAAGGTCTGATAGTGGTCCAGTTCGTTCCCATAGACGACTAAGAGTGGAATAGTATATGGGAATAGACATATCCCCTTGCTTTAGTTGTTAAATACTCTGACGTAACTCATAAACCCAGGCAGTACCTCCAATCTCAGAATAGGTTTGTGTCACGGCATCCCATATATCACGTGTGGAAAGAAGAAATAAGTAAGCACTACTGATATCTGATTGCATAGAGTGGAGAAGCCATGACATTACAATGACATTCTCAGCCTCCCACTTGGCATAGGTTGGATCTGTGGACTTGGGAGTGAGAATGACACCATTCAAATAACTCATCTTCCCCTTGCCCTTAACAAACAATGTAGCAGACTGAGACCACGCTAGAAAGTTAGTCCCATCTAGTTTCACAGGGGTAATTTGGAGGTTTGGTGCATCACTTGCACTGACCCCAATACTTCCTTGACCCTGCACAGGGATACTCGAGGACTCATTAACCTCAAATTCATTTTCCATATTACTCATGGGTTAATTTACACAAATCTGACCTCAAAAAATGACTTGCACAATTCTAACCTCAAAAAGTGACCTCCAAATTCTCAAATCCCCAAAGAACATACCAAAAGTAGGTTCCACATGCTTTATTTACTTCCTTATATTGATAGGAGTGAACAAAACATCAACAATAGTAATCGAGAACTAATTGGACAACTAAAAAAAGATTCCAGCATGTGCATAAATTTTTTTTGACAAATTTTTTTCATATGAAAAGTAAAAAATGTGAAATATGAGGGAAAGAATTGCTCACCGACTCCTCAATACTAATCCGATCTCTATGAAACGAGTTTCATACACTTCGCAATTTTAATACGGACCAAACAATACCAATTTGCACTCTCAAAAAACCCCAAATCAGTCGCACCATTCACTGGTTTAGAAACTGTTTTTTTTCCCTGAATTTTTCTGAAAATCTCTAAAAAAATACATCTCCAAATTCCAAATAATCTTAGAAAAATCACCACAAATCTCTATAAATGCCGATCTATCAAGTGGCATAACAAAAACTCTCCGGCCAAAAAACTCTAACAGCAGTACTGTTGATGTCAGTACATCCGTGGTGGTCCCTCTTGTGCAAAAAAATCCCTAGTTCTCCCCTTAGGCTTTGATACCAAGTTGGATTAGTTTGAATGAGTATTAGGGTTTGAAACTAGGGTTTTAGAGATTAGGTTTTGAGAGAGGGAAGAGGAAGAAGAAGAGAGAGAAGAATAGGTTTAGGGAAAATTAGTGAGAGAGATTAATTGTCTCTCTCCTACTCTTTATATTTATGCTCCACTAATGGTTTACTAATAGTATACCCAAAATACAGTGTACAAGAGTAAGTAGAAAACATAAAGATAAAGGCCAACCCATTAAGGCCTTATTCAATAGTGTAGGCATTGGAGGAATCCTAAGAAATCACCTTGGCGAAGCGAAGTCATATGCTTTCGCGGAAGGAAGTGATCTCGAGGCTATAGAATTTCTAGAACTCAAAGCTATTATCCCTAGGCTGCACATGGCATTGCACAATGGTGTCTCCCATTTGGTAGTTTACATTGCCTCAAAGTGGGTAGTGGATAGCATCAATGAGAAGGTCGAGGTACATTGGAAGTGGAGAAAGGAGCTAGTGTTGGTATAATGTAGTTGTTGGTATAATCTAGTTATGAGCCTCTCGTATGTTGTAGAGTGACCCACACTTGTGTTTTTACTTTGCTTTCTCTTGTATGGGCCTTAGGTCCAACTATTTTATTAGTCAAGTTAATATAGAGAAGAGGAACACGATCAATTCCTCATTCTCTCTTCTCCCATCTCTCTCCTTTCTTTCCTCTTCTTCCTCTTCTTCTCTCAAACCCTAACCCTAAGTACAAAACTACTTGATATCAAAGCATCAAAGAAGGAAAAGGGAGCTTGATTAAAACTACAACAGCCAACAAAGAAAATAGTAGGCCAACATGTACGTTCTCGCTGTACGGTTGACGTTAGCCGTACAGCTCAGGCAGCCCATGGGGGTGTTTTAGTAGGAATGTTTCTAAAGTGGGTTTGGGTGATTCCACAGATTTGAAGGAGTTGTGAGGTTTTTTCCACACTCCTAGGTACTGTTTTTTCATATTAGGGTGTTTTTGTGGCTTGTTTGCTTATGACAACCCTGATATTGCTTCATTGAGTCTTCTTAAGACCTATGATTGATAAAATCAAGATTATTTTAGAAGTGTGACTCTTTTTTTGAAGTCGGTGTTGAAGTGCGAGATTGGAGGTGTGAATCCTTTCTTGCTTTGGGTTTGGAGGTGTGACTCCAGTACTCTAGCAAATTTCGAGTGTGTGCTTTGAAGAGATTCCAATGTCAGACAAATCTCAAACCTCAACTAAGATACCTTCGAGAGTTAGTATGAACCATGAGGGGTCGAGTAATGACAACCCTCACTTGAAAAGCTTGATGGTGAAAATTATGTTTATTGGGCAAAATCTGTTGAAATGTACATTGGAGCGAATAATAAATTGGGTTACCTACTTGGAGAGAGAGCGGAACTTGCCAAGATGGACCCTATACATGCTAAGTGGATTCAAGACAATTTGATTGTGATGTCTTGGCTCACTAATTCCGTATTACCCCACATTAATAGGGGCTTGGTGTTCTTGAAGACTGCTAAGGCTATTTGGGACACCCTCTCTCAAACCTACTCGAATGTAGGCAATTTTGCCCAACTTTATAAAATTCAACGGGATATCTCCCAAACTTGTCAGGGGGAGATGCCCTTAAATATGTACTATCCAAGTTGAGGGAGAAATTTGAGGAATTTGATCACTACTCAGACTAAGCCTAGTTGTACTGCTGATGCTGTTGCCTTCAAGAAGTGGGTTAAACGAATGCAAATTTTCGAGTTCCTAGCCGGTTTGAATCAGGAATATGAAAATGCTCGATCATAGCTCCTAGGTTGAGATCCTCCTCCCAAGACATTTAGCCGAGTATATGCTCATATCCAAAATGAAGCAAGCAGACGTGATGTGATGACCTCCTGGATCGTGACTGCTCCTGAGAAGTCTGCCCTTTCCTCCACTTTCCAGCGTGGTGGAAGAGGAGGTGGTAGAGGACCTTTTAGAGGTCGAGGTAATCGTTCTGATGGTACCCATTATGATGAAAAAGACAAGTTGAAATGCGACTATTGTGGGAGGATTCGCCACACCCGTGATCAGTGTTGGCAATTACATGGACAGTTTACACAGAGGGGAGGTCGCTCAGGTGGATATAGAGTTGATTCTCGTCGTCCAGAAGGGTTCGGCGACCCTTCTGCGGCTCTGCCCATACTGCTATAGTTACTGCGACTTCTGGGTTTACTACAGCGCTGACATCATCTCAGTTAGTATCTAGAGAGGATATGGAGTCTCTCCGCCGTGACCTTGATGAAATGCGTAGGGCCATGTCCCACCTGAAGATCCCTTCCACTTCCTCCTTTGCTCAGTCAGGTACATCCATCACTACCCTACATGTCTCAGTCACATCTGCCCCTCACTCTTGGATCCTTGATTCTGGGGCCTCGGAGCACATGACTGCTATGTCCTCTATTTTTTCATCATATCATCTTTATTTTGGGATAGACAAAGTTCGTATTGCAGATGGTACAATGTCTCAAATTATTGGTAAGGGTACCATCCATATCTCTCCATCTATGCCTTTATCGACTGCTCTACATGTTCTTAACATTGCTACTAATCTTTTATCCGTTGTAGTATTACCAAGTCTCTCAATTGCAGTGTCACCTTTTTTTTCTTCTCATTGTGTTTTTCAGGATTTGGTGACGAGGCGGATGATTGGCAATGGTCGTGAGAAGGATGATCTCTTTTAGCTGGACTCCTCTCCTGGGATGCGTGCTTATTAGTCCTTTTCAGGGCCCGGGAGTAATTTTGACCAGTTGATGCGATGACATTTTCGTTTAGGTCCTCCATTTTTTTTGCTTCTTAAGAGGATGTTTCCTCAGTTGTTTCTTTCTTTATCTGCTACTTCTTTTAAATATAAAACTTGTGAATTGTCTAAACATTGTAGGGTTTCCTACCCTCCTCGTATATCTCAATGCAATTCACCTTTTGGGCTTGTTCATTTTGATGTTTGGGGACCTGCACCCACTCCTTTTGTGTTTGGTTATAAATATTTTGTTACTTTTGTAGATGATTTTTCTCATGCCACTTGAGTGGTATCTTTTAAGTTAAAATCTGATGTTTATGCTTTTTTTAAAGCTTTTTGTAAAATGTTTGTACTCAGTTTGATGCTAAGCTTAAGATACTTCGTTCTGATAATGGTGGGGAATATCTGAATGGGGACCTATACACCTATTTTACTGACCATGGTATTCTTCACCAAACTACTTGTGTTCACACTCCACAACATAATGGAGTGGCTGAACGCAAGAATAGACACCTCCTTGACATTACCAGATCCCTTCTTCTTGCCATGCATGTCCCTAAATACCTTTGGTCCAATGCCTTACTTTCCGCCTGTTGCCTTATGAATAGAATGCCCTTCTGGATCTTGGGTTTCATAGCTCTATTGGATGTTCTTTCACCAACATCTCCCCATTTTCCTATACCACCAAAAGTATTTAGGTCTGTCTGCTTTGTGCATGTGCCCAAACCTGACCACACCAAACTTGATCCTCGTGCTATCAAGTGTGTTTTCTTTGGATATTCCCCCCACTCAGAAGGGTTATAAGTGCTACCATCCTCCTTCCAAGTGAAAGTTTCTATCTATGAATGTCTCTTTCATATGTTTTCCTCCTTCGAAGACTCCTCTTTAGGAGGAGTGTTGATGTTGAAGCATTGTCTTCTCCTATAACTTTTCCTCTTCCTATTGTCGGTATCCCTGACTCTATTGTGATTGATATTGGATACACGCAAGAGAAAGAATTGCAGGTTTACTTCAGGCGATCATGACCTATGTCTCACGCTCCTTGCCAAGATTCTCCCTCGGATCCAAATCCTTCTAACTCAGGTAATGATTCTGATCCACCAGTTGATGATTCCGATCTCCTTATTGCCATTGGAAAGGGAGTTAGATCTTGCACTCACCATCCTATCTCTAGTTTTGTTTCTTAAAACTCATTATCTCTTTCCTATCGTATTTTTTCCTCGTCCTTGTCTTCGGTGTCCTTGCCTTACAATGTTTCTGAAGCATTGACTCATCCTAAGTGGAAGGATGTGATGTATGAAGAAATGGGGGCTCTTGAGAAAAGTGGCACATGAGAAATTGTTGACCTACCAAGGGGAAAGAACCCGATTGGATGCAAGTGGGTTTTCACAGTGAAATACAAGTCAGATGGTTCTGTGGAAAGATACAAGGCTAGACTGGTTGCGAAGGGTTTCACCCAAACTTATGACATTGACTACCATGAGACCTTAGCTCCTGTGGCTAAAATGAATTCTATCCGTGTGATTCTCTCTCTGCCTGCTCACCAAGACTGACCTCTTCATCAATTTGATGTGAAAAAGGCCTTCCTTCATAGAGACTTAGTGGAGGAAGTTTACATGACTATTCCTCCTGGTTTTAGCTTCCCCACAGTATAAGGGAAAGTTTGTAAATTAAAGAAGGCCCTATATGGGTTGAAATAGTCCCCCTGTGCCTGGTTTGAAAGGTTCAGTGGTGTCATGAAGAAACAAGACTACATTCAAAGCCAAGCCATGCATACCCTGTTTATCAAACAATGTCAGGGTACGACAACTGCCCTTATAGTCTATGTGGATGACATAGTGTTGATAGGGTCTGTTGTGAAGGAAATTAAGAGGTTAAAATCTTAATTGGCTACAAAGTTTGAATAAAAGACTTAGGACAGTTAAGGTACTTTTTTGACATAGAAGTTGCTAGATCAAGGAAATGAGGGATTTTTATCTCATAAAGGAAATACATCCTAGATCTTCTCAAAGACATAGAGATGATGGGATGCAAGCCATTGAATGCACCAATAGAGCAGAACCACAAGTTAGCAAATGATGGTGGTGAGCATCTTGGTGATGCTGGCAGATATCAAAGATTTGTTGGTCGTCTTATCTATCTCTTTCTCACTCGCCCTGATATAGCCTATGCAATTAGCGTGGTGAGCCAGTTTATGCATGCTCCAAAAACCTCTCATCAAGAGGCAGTCTACAAGATTCTCAGGTACTTGAAATCCTATCCTGGGAAATGGATTCTCTTTGGCTGTCATAGGTACTTAAGAGTAAAAGCATGTACCGATGCTGATTGGGCAGGATCTATCTCGGACAGAAGATCTACATCTGGATATTGCACAATTGTTGGGGGGGGGGAGGGGGGAATCTTGGAGAAGCAAGAAGTAGGCCGTTGTGGCGAGGTCTAGTGCAAAGGCAGAGTTTAGAGCCATGACTAATGAAATATGTGTATTGCTATGGGTAAAGATTCTTTTAAAGGAGCTTGGGTTTCCAATAGACAAGCCTATGAGCCTTTATTGCAACAACAGAGCTGCAATTAGCATTGCACACAACCCAGTCCAGCATGACAGAACCAAATATATTGAAATTGATCGTCATTTCATTAAAAAAAAAAATCAGCTCTGGAGAGATTTGCATTCCCTATGTAAAGACTAGTGACCAACTTGTAGATATCCTCACCAAAGGAGTCCCAAGTTATCGCTTATCTGATATACTTAGTAAACTGGGCGTGTGTGACATATACGCACCAACTTGAGCGGGAGTGTTGGTATAATCTAGTTATGGGCCTCTCTTATGTTGTAGAGTGGCCCACACTTATGTTTTTACTTTGCTTTCTTTTGTATGGGCCTTAGGCCCAACTATTTTATTAGTCAAGTTAATATAGCTAGTAGAGAAGAGGAACATGATCAATTCCTCATTCTCTCTTCTCCCATCTCTCTCCTTTCTTTCTTCCTCTTCCTCTTCTTCTCTCAAACCCTAACCCTAACTACAAAACTACTGCTAGCTATTATTCGAAACCTCCAAGCATCATTTGATACTTGCTCATTTTCCATGTTTGGCGTGACCGCGTAAATCAAATAGAGCTGCAGATTGGCTTGCAAAATTCTGTATTAATAATACTTCTGTTTTGTTCCTCCCAAGGGATATCTCGGGGGAGATCCAAACTATTATATAGAAGGATATTGGCAAATTGTATTTCAGACTGTGATCAATATATCTGGTAGGGGTCCGCCTAACCCCAGCTTACCATCCAAAAAAAAAGAAAAAGAAATTATTGCAAACAACACCGAATAAAGAAAATAATTGTAATCGATCATATTATACTCGAAAGTCAAATAGGAAATATATTAAGTTTTTAACGAATAACTACAATGGTTATTACATGATTAGTATACTAAGTATTAAATAGGCAATGGTTTAATGGTCATCAATCTTCAAATGAATATTGTTTTCAATTTGATTGAAACAACTATATGTGTGTGCGTAAGAGGATGGCTAATATGTGCTTGGCACATAGCCAATGTTGATTATATGTTACGCGTTTTGAGGACATGTGAATTGTCTTCGGGCCCACAAAAAAACCCGACATGTGGGTCTCACCTTAAAAAATAGCCCAGTTTGATGGTTGTAGACCATCCGCCCAAACATATTTTGGGCCATGGGAATGTCACCAGGCCAAACATCCTATGGGGTTGGGCCTAGTGACTTGGCCCATAGTCCAAAATACGCTCGATGGGAGTCATGGAACTGCCTACGACCATCCAATTGGGCAAACAAGGGGAGACCTGCTTGTCAGTTTATTGTGTGGACCATCCCACACTACCTCGAAATGCATGATGCATAGTCAACCTTGCCTATTTTCCAAGTACATATTACCCATCCTCTCTCTAGCTCTCTCTCTCTCTCTCTCTATATATATATATATATATTTATTTATTTATTTGCATTTCAAAGTTCAACTTCGAACTCTTCCTAGTGGTCCCAACTCCATCAAGCTATTAAAGATGATTATTTCTGATTCCACTTCAATCCCAACTCAATTGTGGTGCTTATGTTTTATTCTAGTCCCTCCAAGCCTTCTTTCCGTTCTCTCATTTAACAATTACTTATCCTTACCTACTTCATTGATTCTGGTAGACACAAAGTTAAAGTTTCTAATGGTACATTAGCATCCATTGCGGGTAAAAGGAGTGTCTCTGTCACACCCTCTATATCCCTCTCCTCTGTCCTTTATGTTCTTAAGTTCACTTTGAACCTCCTATCTGTTAGTCATATTACAAAAACTTTGAATTGTAGCGTCACTTTTCTTCCTTCTCACTGTGTGTTTCAGGACTTGAAAACGAAGAGGATGATTGGTACGGGTCATGATGAGCGAGGATTGTATCTGCTTGACCCTTTCCCTCACATTGCTTCATCAATCCAGCAGACACCCCATGGTGTAGTAGACTGGAGGAGTTATTCTGGTGGCACAAACGTCTTGGCCACTCCTTTGTTTCATTTCATTAGGCGTTTATTTCCGCATTTTTCTGTTTCTAGTTTGCTTTCCTCTTTTCAATGTGAAACCTGTGAATTTGCAAAACATTGTCGAACTTCATATCCTGATAGTGGTAATAAATGCAATTCACATTTTTTTCTCATGCATTCTAACTTGTGAGGCCCATCCCCTGTTACTTTCCCGTGTGATTTTAAGTATTTTGTGGATGATTTTTCTCGTACTACATGGGTGTATATGCTGAAATCTAACGGTGAAGTTGACATTGTTTTTCCTTCTTTTCACACAATGATTGCCACTCAGTTTAATGCCTCAATTAAAATACTTCGATCAGATAATGGGGGGAGTATATCTCAACTAGTTTGTCTACTTTTTTTGATTCTCATGGTATCATTCATCAGACTTCTTGTGTTAACACACCCTAATAAAATGGTGTGGCTGAGCGAAAAAATACACATATTGGAAGTCACTCGTTCTCTTATGCTTGTTATGAATGTGCCTAAACTTTTATAGTTTGATGTCGTATTGACTGCTGCATTTTTAATCGATCAAATGCCCTCCTGGATTTTGGACTTCCAATCTCTTGTTTCCCTGTTATCTCCTTTCACTCTCGTGTTTCTAGTGGTCCCATAGATCTTTGGGTGTATCTGCTTTGTGCATATTGCTCATTCTGCTCGCACCATGCTCGAACCTAAGGCTCTTTGCTATCTCTTCCTTGGGTATGCTCGCCATCAAAAGAGGTATAAATGCTATCAGCCCCCTTCCTGCCGGTCCTTAGTCTCTATAGATGTTACCTTTTTTGAGTCTACTCCGTATTTTTCTGTCAAGGAGACATCTCTTCAGAGGGAGAGCATCAGTGAAGAGATCTCTTATTCTCTTCCTATTCTTATTTTTCTTTCTGACAGCGATTGTAGGCAGGGGGAGTGTGAACCTGTGATCAAGGAATTGCAAGTATACAAGAGAAGGCAGAAAGATCCTTATGAGCCCCACCAAGAGACCTCTTCTGATCTGGTAACTTTGTTTATTCTAGTCCTAACATTATTGATTCTGAAGTTCCTATTGCTCTTAGGAAAGGTATTAGAGCATGTACTCAACATCCTATTTCGAATGTTGTCTTTTACCATGTATTGTCTTCTTTATATCGCTCTTTTGTCTTGACTTTGTCTTCTGTGTCTATCCCTCGCAGCTAAGCAGATGCATTGTCTTAACTAGAATGAAAACAAGCTATGGAAGAAGAGATGTGAGCTCTTGAAAAAAATAGTACCTGAGATATAATCAATTTACCAAGAGGAAAGAGGCCGGTTGGATGTAGGTGAGTGTTTACAGTGAAACACACTCTAATGGCTCAATTGAGAGATACAAAACTCGCTTGGCTGCAAAGGAGTATACTCAAACTTACGAGATAGACTATCAGGAGACATTTTCCCTAGTTGCAAAATTGAACTCAGTGAGAGTCCTCATTTCACTTACAGCCAATGGCCCTTGTTTCAGCTTGATTTGAAGAAAGCATTTTTTCATTGTGAATTAGAGGAAAGATGTATATGTTACCTCTTGGGTTCAAATGTCTCAAATGAAAAGAAGGTGTATAAGTTGAAGAAGACATTGTATGGACTGAAGCAATCTCCTAGAGTATGGTTTGAGTGTTTCCGCAATGCTATGGTAAAGAATGGTTACAGACAAAGTCAAGCATACCACACATTGTTCCTCAAGCGATCTTGTTAGAAGGTGACTAACTGTCTTAATTGTTTATGTGGATGACATTGTTGTAACAGGTGATGATCTGGATGAAATAAAGTCATTGAAGGGAAAGTTAGCAAAAGAATTTGAGATCAAAGACCTTGGTCTTCTAAAGTTCCCCGATCTAAGGACATATTTGTCTCTCAGCGTAAATATGTACTTGACTTACTCGAGGAGACAAACATGATGGGCTGTAAACCATGTGATGCACTTATAGACCCGAATCATAAACTCAATGAAGCTAGTGGGGAACACGTTTGCCATATGTTGGGAGGTACCAAAGAATTGTTGTCATACTTATATATTTTTCCCTTACCAGGCTAGACATTGCCTATGCATTGTCAATGTAGTTAACCAATTCAAGCATTAATCAACCATTGGTCACCTGGATGCAGTGAATCGAATCTTCCACTGCTTAAAGTCATCTCCTGGGAAGGGTTTGATGTATACCTGTGATGAGAACTTAAGGGTTGAAGCCTACACCGGTGCAGATTGGGTTGACTTAGTTTCCGATAGACGCTCCACTTCCGAGTATTGCACCATGGTTGGAGGTCATCTTGTCACATGGAGTAGTAAGAAACAGAATGTGGTTGCTAGATCCAGTACAGAGGCACAGTTTAGAGTCATGGCCCATGGTGTGTGTGAATTGCTTTGACTCCGATTACTCTTGAGTGAGATTGAAGTTCCTACTGAAGGTCCCATGAGCTTATACTATGATAATAAAGTAGCAATCAATATCGCACATAATCCGGTACAGCATGACCGTACCAAGCATATTGATGTAGATCTCCATTTCATCAAGGGGAAGTTGAAGAGGGTTATATTTGCACCCTGTTTGTGAAGTCTGAAGATCATTTGGTTGATGTGTTGATTAAGGGTCTTCATGGTACTCAGTTTCAAAGCATTGTTGGCAAGTTGGGCATGGGTGATATCTACGCACCAACTTGAGGAGGAGTGTTAGAATAAGGCTTTATATTTATGTTATCTCTTATACACTAAATTTTGGGTATACTATTAGTATCTCTTATATAGTAATAGTATACCATTAATGGAGTATAAATAATAAATTGTGGGAGAGTGATCATTAATCTCTCTCTCTCCTCCTCCTCCTCCTTGGGTATACTATTAGTATCTCTTATATAGTAATAGTATACCATTAATGGAGTATAAATAATAAATTGTGGGAGAGTGACCATTAATCTCTCTCCTCTCCTCCTCCTCCAATAGTTCTCAAATCCTAATCACAAACCCTAATACTCGTCCCCTTCTATACAACTGGATTGGCTGTCCAACCCGTTGCCACCTATAACTTGGGATATTATAGATATAAATAGTTTAATTGGGAGATTCAGGTTCTTAAAATCAATATGAGCGGCTAGTGGGTACCGGGTGGGAGTACCTTCTAGTTTTACTCTTTCATCATTATTTGAATGTTTAAAACAAGAGATCTTAATCATTTTGGCATTGCCAATATATATAGTAAATATTGGAATGTTATTGCATTTTAACAGCTTGTATGGTCATCATGGTTCAGTAAAGGAACTATTACTGCAGTTGTTTTTGTTCTTCTCTATCTCGATGATATCATAATCACCAACCCCAGTGAGACTTGAGAGTGAGAATCCAAACACAGGCTCAAAATAGAACTTGTAATGGAAGATGTTAGCTAACTGTAGTACTTTATCGGCCTCCAAGATAGACAAGCTACCAACAACATATATCCATGCCAGAAAAATTAGGCTCTTCAATTACACAAAAACATTGTTATGTGCGAGCGTAGATTACTTGAAATGCACATTGTCCTCAACAGGTGGCTTGATGAAATTGCAGCTTGGTTGGTGACTTAAATTATCTCACATTCACCAGACTTGACATCATATTTGTTGAGAACAAGGTTCTGAATGTTGATATCGCACATATGTCGCACCTTGGAAAAAAGATATATCGCGGGATATATTGTTTTGCGGGGAATATACCACACATCGATGGAAAAATTAGGATAAAATACAAAAATTTTCATTGAACTCTTCCTTTTGTTTCCATCACTATTGTCCAAAAAATTAATAGAGTTCTTTTGCTAGGGAAATTCCAAAAACTCCTTTATACCCTTGGAGTTAGTTTTCTTTCGCCTTTTTCCTGAGTATAAAAAAAATGACAGATTTTAATTCTAGAGTGCCGTTATTGGAAAAAGGTTATGTGATTCATGATCAATTTTTACGGGTGGAAGATCATTATTGAAAACATTTTCCTCATCAAAGATTGCAGTGTTATTATGCCGACGATGACAAAAGCATAACAATCTCACTCACAAGAAGGTAATCGTTCTGCAATAGAATTCATCAGTCCAGTCAGTTTTTTCTTGGTATCTTTATATATATATATATATATACACACACACACACATATTGACAACCAAATTGATGCTGCAGTAAGTAGTACTCTAGACCAAGGCTTGCCCTACTTTCTTTCCAGAAGGCAACACAATTTTTCAGTTGTCTGCAGAGGCAAGTACCGATCTCTGTCTGGCCCTGTAACTGAACTAACATATGGGGTTCAACTTTATCTCCTTCAACCAAAGTGCAAGTTAAATGCCTCTAAACCCAGTTTTCATTGCTCATGCAAGGCATATCAAACTGAATCACCGAGTCATCAAAGAGAAGATTGAAGCTAATGAGCTCAGTTTTTGCTGTCTCCTCGAAGAATCGGTTGGTTGATAATTTTACATTCAAACTTTCTGTGGCTCATCGTAATGAGCTTCAAACAAGCTGTAGTTGGTCATATGATCAAGTAGGAATATGCCCCCATGCTAGTTGACACTCCCTATCAGGCCATACACATTCCTATCTACTATAGAAATAAAACACTAGGAGTTTAATTTAGACTGAATTATGTCTGATTCCTGTCAGAGAGACAAGACTCAGGCTAATTAATTCCTAGTCTTATTGATAATGGAAGGTCATAGGGCAATATTATCCCGTAGGATAGATTAGCCCATTTAATTCACTTAATATTTTTCTTGAGGGAAAACAGAATATCATGAATAAATTATACATCTAATGCATATATCAAAAGCATTCACAATATTTATCATTGTATCACATGTATAAAACAATATACAAATATCATCACATGATAATAAATCAAATTTCATTTAATTAGATCAAACTAATTCCAATGAACTCCCACTAGCCCCAAAAATCTTAATGGATCTAATCCAAGGGTACAAAGGTTATTTTTTAACATCGGTGGGCTTTAGATGGTTCATTCATCCATATGATGGACCATTGGTCATACCAAGCACCATGGGCCCAGAATAACAATTATAAAGTGTCCATGTGCATCACTAAAGCCCATAAGTCAAAATGGACTATATTACCCTTTAATTCTCTACGAATTATTCTTAGCACATTAGGGTTCAACAACCCTAAGTCTAAAAGAAATTATGGAAGTCTTTAAACAACTCTCTAAGACCTCTACTAGGGTCTATAAGTGTCACTCAAGCACTTCCCATAATCGTGAATATTGTTAGCTTACATCTATGCCAATTAAGGCACAATTATCTCATAATCATGCAAGTAACATATTCCACGTAAAAATTTCAACATGGACTAGATGTATCACGTTCAAAAAGGCAATAATAATGTGTTTTATTTAAACACAAACTTTTTATGTTTGAACAAAACACATATTGTGGGGTTTGATCCAATTATCCAAAATTTGCACAAAAACGATAATCACATTATCACAAGGGTTATGGACTTTTCTAAACAACTAAAAGCTATAATAAATCATCACATGAAATACATAATATTGCCACACAATGGGTCAACATGATCATGCTATCTTAGAAATCCTACAACTACTCTTGTAGAACACCTTCTAAGATTTATTCTCCATGCGATTATCATTATCTTCGATCTTCAATTTGATTTCTCCATAGAAAAATCAGCAACTCCTAATACTAAGATTACATCATATTCAAAATAAGAAACCTTGAGAAATCACCCAAAATAGGGTGCTCAAGGGGAGTACAACTCATAAGAAGAAAGAGAAGAGAATAGAGAGAGAAGAAGAATGCATGATCATGAAACCCATCCACCATTCAACAAGAATATTTATTAACAATTCATCAACTATGAATAATAACATGGCATGACAAATTACTTAGAAAGTCCATAACCTCAACAAGGGTTTTTGTTAACCTTAGGGAAACTCTTTCCCATATGGTTAAGGCCTCTATTAACATTTAATAGAAAAACCCTAGAGCAAAGAAAGCAAGCATGACAAGAATGAATTCTTAGGGTTTTTAGATCATCATTAAAAGAAAACAATTTTCCTTTAATGCTTGGAAAATCATTAAGAGAAACAATTTCTCTAAAATTTAATCTAACCTTAAAATTCATCCTCACATTCCTCAATTGATAAACAAATAGTAAACACCATATTAAATTCGGCTAGGCTATGGATCTAATCCCTTCTATATTATTTTGATCTAATAACTATTAAAAGACCAAAATAAAAATCAGCAAATTGCTAATTTTTAATATCACTTTATATTGATTCCAAATCAATAATAGGTGAATTCAAAATTTTCCATAATGGCCAACTGCTTTAGGGATTATTTGATTTAACAATTAAATAAAATAATACTCTAAACACTAGTATTAAATGTCCATAAAATAATTGATCTCTATCAATTAAAATTTACTTGAGATAAAACTCTGCATCTCAACCAATGACATTTATGTAATTACTTGATTAACTATTAATCAAATAAAAACTTATAAATACTATGCAGGTCATTCTGAGCACATGTAATTGATCCAAATCAACTACAATAATTATGGTATTATTCCCATAAACTTTTTAGGGAACCATAAAAGATATCATAATTAACATTTAATTAAATGATAACCCGTGGACTCGAAGCAGATAATTAAATAATTTAATTAAATCTCAGCCCGTGCTCTCGAATCAAATAATTAAACTATTTAATTAATTGATAGTCCATTAAACGATTTAATAGCATCCCATGCTCTCAAATCAAATAATGGAATTTAGGAAAAATTTGAAAGCCTCTTGAAAAATTAATTTAGAAAACTCTTTTTCCCGCTTTAGATTTTCGACTCAAGTTTTGACCCTCAAAACGATTGATTCTGGAAAAACTTTCTTCATGAAAGTTGTAGATCTTTTCGACGGCTTCGAAACGATGTACTAACAGACCTAAATCGGACTTACGGTCACAAAGTTATGGCCGAAATACCGAAACTGTATCGATTCTTCTAATCAAATACAAATCCGAAAATCCATGAATCAATTTTAATCGAAATAAGCTTTAATCTCAAAGAAAACTTAAGCAAGGGTGTCTAACACCATGAGATTTATTAATTAACATTTAATAAATAAAATCTCATCTATATATGCTAGCCAAAATATCAATGGGTATCTAAGTGGTATATATCAAAGGGAAAACTTGCCCGAGGCTCATAAGAATAAATTAAACAATTTAATTTAATATAAAAAGGATCTCCAAATCCTTGAAGGCTATAATCAAGATTTAGATATCTCTAAATACCTATCCCTTATGAAAAGATGTTTTGAAAAAATCCAAAACCAAAATTAGTATCACACTAATTTATAAGGGCTTGATCTCTCCCTCAATAACTAGAGGATCCCTTAGGCCTAATAATAATTATCCAATAATCAAGAATCTAGAAGATTGATTCATTAGGGCTACCAAAATTCATAGGGAAGGTAATCTTGATATAAATCTTGATTAAACTCAAAAATCAAAGAGAAGCATAGCCCTGGCTCTGATACCAATGAAAGTATGCCTCTTTTTAATTTTAGAAACACAGTTCTTGGGGGGCATACATCGAATCCCAAGATCTGACTAAGATTCTAATTGATTTTATTCAATGAAGGTTAGAATAACATTCACCTTTGCGACTTTGAAATTGTTAAGTCAAATCCACGTTAGAATAGTACTCGCAAAACTTCACAAGTGTCAAGTCTCCTGTCGATTCACACGAACCTTCTTTTTCCTTTAAAGCTTTCTCTAATGGAAGCTAATGGCCCTTCCAAATTTCCAGCTCTAGGAATCTTGAACAAAGATCCAATCTTTATTGATCAAGAACCTTTCTTAATGAACAAGATGAATTCTTGCTTTTCCTCAAGATCCAATCAAGAAGACAAAAGAAGAGAGAGATGGGTGTGACCATACACCTCAAGGAGAGAGAGGGGAGGACGTGAGGTTTTTAGGAGAGGGAGAGAAGAAAAAATTCTGGAGAATTATATATCTTAAAGGGCTGGGCATCCAATCCTTTATATAAGTTCTCTCTTGGTTGCTTGAATTGTAATCCAATTATAATTCATTAACCTTATCCTAATCCAATTAGGATTCCTCAATAGTTTCCTTTATTGATTATTCTCCTAATCCAATTAGGATTAAACTTAAAAGAAACCAACCTTATCCATTAGTAACTAATCTTATCCTTATCCAATAAGGAATCTTGAATTAGTAACTAACTAATGGAATCCCTAACAATTAGGGAATCTTTAATTAGTAACTAACTAACCTTATCCAATAAGGTGTTAATTAATTAGAAACTAATTAAAATAAAACTTCCTCCATAAAGTGGGCGTCCCATCCTAGGTGGGTCCCACCCTACACGCCTAAAGGGTTTCCAAAACTCTCTTGGTCACTTGAATTATTATTTTATAATAATTCCCAATGGGTCCTACCCATTTGGTTTTTCACATCTAATGTGATTCCACCTTTTAGAGCTTCACTATACCATATAGTGATTACTTAGAGAAATTAATTAATTTAATTATAAATTAAATTAAATACTTTAAGAAGGTCCTTGTGTGTGGGATCTAAAGGGATCTCCTATTTCCGGTTGTGAGACCAAGTACTTCACCTTTTTGGTTGAAGCATTGTTACTAGGAAACACCTTTCCTAAAACTCCATTAGGATCATAGAATGTTATCTAAGTCCCTGGACTTCCACCAATCACAATTAATGTCCATTAACACAATGTGATTAACCTCCAGAAATTAGAGAATTGCTTGTAAGTACCATCTCACAATATATTTACAAATAAATCCTTCCACATTCCGATATCACATGTAAGCTTCCGGGATTGGAACAATTCCACTGTCTTAGTCCCTAGCTTATGAATAGAATTCTTTCTCATGATTACTTTTCATTGAACTGAACCTCCAAAACACTTTTGAAGAAAACATTAGAAAAGAACTGACATATATATTTATATATACTTTTTCATATTAAAAATATCAACTTCGATAAAGACCATTTTACCGAAAAGCACCAGTACTGGATTTAACAGTTCAGTTCAACAAGTATCACCTTGATATCATTATCTCCAATTAAGGAGTTGTGGATTCCTTATTGAGTGTTTACACACTTCTCCAAACATAGTGTACATGACCCAACGTACCCGGAGTTAGTCCTGTGTATTGGACATTGCCGATTGGCACATCAAAGCCATATAGACAAATGTCTGAGAAAATGTTAACCTCTCAGGTCTAAGGACAATTTTTCAAATGGATAACCCTAATACAATCTGACAGTGTATTCCATAGGGTATCCACTAGTGACCCCGTTCAGTATTATGTACTTGCTACATATACTCACATGTTAGTCAAGAGTCACCACTCTCTGTGAATGAGATTCATCACACTATCTCATAGAACTACACATGTGCAAGCCATGATGAAGTACGGCACCCAACCAGTACTCTAGAGGCTTCGAACAATATTAGGTTTACAAGGAACCAGAAAATCATATCTCCTCGCAACCTTTGCATGATTTTCCTACAATGTTACCTATGGAACTTTAAGTCATCATCATATGAGACAGTAATTAATATAAATACCCTTTATAGTTGGTTGTGTGAATATGATGTTTGTCTAATCAACATAGAAAAGTCTCTTATTGGCTTTCGAGGGCATATATATCCAATAGAGAACAAGGTTCTGAATGTTAATATCGCACATATGTCGCACCTTGGAAAAAAGATATATCGCGGGATATATTGTTTTGCGGGGAATATACCACACATCGATGGAAAAATTAGGATAAAATACAAAAATTTTCATTAAACTCTTCCTTTTGTTTCCATCACTATTGTCCAAAAAACTAATAGAGTTCTTTTGCTAGGGAAATTCCAAAAACTCCTTTATACCCTTGGAGTTAGTTTTCTTTCGCCTTTTTCCTGAGTATAAAAAAAATGACAGATTTTAATTCTAGAGTGCCGTTATTGGAAAAAGGTTATGTGATTCATGATCAATTTTTACGGGTGGAAGATCATTATTCAAAACATTTTCCTCATCAAAGATTGCAGTGTTATTATGCCGACGATGACAAAAGCATAACAATCTCACTCACAAGAAGGTAATCGTTCTGCAATAGAATTCATCGTCCAGTCAGTTTTTTCTTGGTATCTTTATATATATATATATATATATACACACACACACATATTGACAACCAAATTGATGCTGCAGTAAGTAGTACTCTAGACCAAGGCTTGCCCTACTTTCTTTCCAGAAGGCAACACAATTTTTCAGTTGTCTGCAGAGGCAAGTACCGATCTCTGTCTGGCCCTGTAACTGAACTAACATATGGGGTTCAACTTTATCTCCTTCAACCAAAGTGCAAGTTAAATGCCTCTAAACCCAGTTTTCATTGCTCATGCAAGGCATATCAAACTGAATCACCGAGTCATCAAAGAGAAGATTGAAGCTAATGAGCTCAGTTTTTGCTGTCTCCTCGAAGAATCGGTTGGTTGATAATTTTACATTCAAACTTTCTGTGGCTCATCGTAATGAGCTTCAAACAAGCTGTAGTTGGTCTCAAAACCCACCTAGCTTGTGGAGTTGTAGTAACTCTTTTAGGCTATTTAGTCTTACATTATAACACAATGGTACTAAATGTTGTTATAGCCCTATTCTCACTGAGTGATTATTAGTTTTGTCCTCAATACTACATCTCTCGCTAATTTTCTCCACTCTGAAAATGTCTTTAAGAATTTTACCACTGTAACAAAGGTTCTCTCTGATTATTTTAAAAATCTGAATAAGCCTAAACGAATAATTTGTGAGAAATCCCCATTTGGGAAAAGTTCGGAATAAGTTGTCAATTCGCGAATTATTCCCGAACAGACAAATTATTCATTAGTTAAAAACAACGCCTTTTAAAACTTTACCCCTTAAAAAATGAGTAGTTCATGAATAATTCGAGAACTTTGTTACTATGATTGCAATGTCATCATCCTTCTTTTTTTGGGTGGGAGTGGGGGTTTTGCAGTGGGGCATACTGTGTTAACTCTAAAGTAGTGTTTCAATTGTGTCCTGTGTGGTATTTAGTCCTTTTCCTCTCTTTTATAAACCCCTTGTATATATACCAAGTTTTATATAGGTCACTACATATGGACAATTGAAACTCTGTCGTGCTCTTACAATTTCTCATGTATATGAGTGCTTGTGTTTCCATTCAATAAGAGAGTTTATATGCTTTAATGAACTCTATACATAAGGACATACTCATCAAAAACCTTTAGAAATATTAAAGTTCAGTTATATAGCAATTAAAAATATGAACTCTATACATAAGGACATACTCATCAAAAACCTTTAGAAATATTAAAGTTCAGTTATATAGCAATTAAAAATAGACTTCTTCCATCTATATTTGGTATATAAAGTTTTCTGTTAACTTTTAATAACTCCTATTCTGTTATGACCAATTAGGACTTTAATACTTATAAAAGTACCTTTTACAAAAAAGAAAAGAAAACAAGAGAGAAATATGTAGGATCACTTAGACATAAAAGTTTTGAATATGTAGAGTGTCCCTACTACAGAACTACCTACTAAGAACTAAAAGATAGCCAAATGGTCGCCATTAAGATATTTATGAAGTCTAATAAGAAAAATGAAATTTCACAGTGGTCTGGACTCTGGAGTGAGAGATGCAATGCATAATTGTTTGGTTTGTCAAATTTTTGTTTTATTTTAAGAAATTTCCTTTGTAAAGGAAGAACAATTAAATGAGGAAATGTATCAACAGGTGTAAAGTCAGTGGCGACCCGTAGGCTATCCAAAGCATTCTGGTTAAGTCACAAAACTGGGTGAACAGAACTCATGAAGTGTTGGTTTTAAAGTATGATAACCTTGCATTCTTAATTTGGTAAATTCAAATTCATACGAACATTACATCCCGAAATGATGTTGTGTCTAGCACATATTCCATCCTCACTGAGACAGTTCCACTATTATTATGGGAAGCTGTCAGCTTGGCTACAAGTCCTTCCTCTGTCAGCTTGGCTACAAGTCCTTCCTCGTAGTTTCTGGGATGAAAGAGAAATTAAAGCGGAAACGGCTAATTTTACAAGATATGTTGCAGTAGTTAACCCAGTGCTTAAAATAGCAAGTAGGAAATGTAGATAGATATTTTTAAGAGGAAAAGATTTTATATAAAACTGTGCCTCCTCCCCTAACCGTTACTTTATTTCATAAACAATGATGGCAATCATGCTAATAAGTCAACCATTTCTGCATAAGTTTTCATTAAGTTGTGGGTGTGACATAGTGAGAACCTAAGCAGTGGGCTTGTGAACATTCATTTCCTTTTCCTACGAAGTGGTGATTGCGATTGTATATTCGAAATCTGTTTCATTTCGACGTCAATTTTTGTTTGGAAGGACATTGGATGAAGTCTCAGATGCAGACGAGGACCAGAACCATATTAAACAGAATGAGAGAGATCCATGGAGGAAATACGAGCCAAAGACATGGGCATCCAAGAAATCCATCTGGTAGAAGAAACTCCCAACAACTATCCAAGAATGGAAATGGACAATAAATGTGCTGTATAAGTTCAATGAATAGTAACCAATGTCGGGGGATGAAATATGTTCCCCTCTGTCTGGAAGTAGGGAATCTTATGCTGGAATTTCCTGGTCTTAAGGAAGATACTTTCTGATGTGTATTGGACAGATAATTACCATTTACTTTTTATCTCCCTGTAGCCTATTTGATTTTATGAATGCTTGCTTTCACTTTTGATGTTAAATAGCTATTATAGTGGATACGCTTAGATGTCTATGCTTTTCATTTTCTGCTCTTGATGATTATGGCATCCTTATCTTTCTTTAGCAACATAGGAAAATCTTTGTTCCAAGGATTACTCAAAATAATAGGGGTTGGTGCAGTTGGCTAGCATCCCAGGTTTGCTCCCTGTAGTTGTGTGTTCAACTCCCACTCCTCGACTTACCCTGGTGTCGTAGGGAAAATTCCGACTGGGTCGGTGCGGACACCCGAAGGGACTAGTCCTTGCCTCGAAGGGTTTGGGATACCCTCCTTCACCAAAAAACGAAAAATCAGGAGCAGACTGCAAAAATTTGTATTATTTGACTGCCAGTTTGGGATAAGTTATTTTTATTTTATTTGTTCTTCATGCATTCTTTTCCAGAAAATATATTTCCACTTTCCATAATACCCTCCAGCATTGATAGAAGTGTTCTTTAATTTTCTATTGACATGATCTACACTGATCTTTGCAGGTAACAAAATCCACATCCAAGCTCCCTCACTTCGGATTCAGCCCAGATATTCTTGGCCCCCTGATCACGGGCTCCGGCCCAGTCTTTTGGGCTATGGATCTTGAAACTGCATTGGTCCTGTGCTATTGATCTACAACGTCGGATTTTCGACTCTGGATGAAAGTCTTTAGTTCCTGCTGAAGGCGTGCCCTTGAAGGTAACAACACAATGTCTTTCCAAACTGACCTTGCCTCGCATATTGGATCTGAGTGTGTGTAAAGTTCATTTACGGAGTCCGCGTCCTCATTCAACATGCTTACTGTCCTTACACAATTGATTTCTTGTGGATCAACCAGCAAATTGTTGTCTCCTTCTTTCCATGCTATCAACTTCACCACATTAATCATGTCAGTCAATACCATAAATTTGTAAGTACTATTAGTGTTATTATAACTAATTTGCAGGATTTATTGGTCTCGGGTTCTGGTTGTGTCTGGCATCCCTGAAGCCATCTTGGGCCCATTCTAAGGCTGGACCCTGGATCTCTTCTTGTCCCGTCCCTAATTGGCGTTAAGCCCTCTTAAGGTGACCTTAGGGTTAAATTGAGGCTTCCCTAAAAGGGCTGAACTGCCCATTTGGGCCAGTATATGGACCGGCCCAGTCCGTAAAATTTCTCTATTCAGAAAGCATCTATACTTGTAGAAGAGTTCATGCCATGTTTAAAAAGAAAACAATAAACTGAAAAGATAGTGGGCTTACTGTAGGTGGGCCTCCCAGAGCATTGGTGCAATATAGCCTGACATTGTCAACTAGTTGGCAATACCTTGGAAATGCATTTGCAAATCTCTTGTGGGATTTCAACTGAGACTTCACTCTCACTGCTCTTCCCATTAGTATAGCTCTCCTGTAAATTCCCAAAACAGCCCCATTAATACATCATTATTACAAAAAAAAAGTTCAGAAAAAGAAAGAGAAGAAAACTCAGAAGCATACCTAATGCCTCTAACAACTGCTAGATAAGCATCACAAACTACTCCAACTAATTCTATTCTGTAAGGCTTTCTCTTTATGGCTTCTCCTTCTTCTTCTTCTACCTGTTCCCAGTAGTTTTCATTGACGGTCCCGTCTTCTGCGACCTTGTATCCGACCCCCATACGGTATCGATGGCGGTGAATGTTCCTGGCCATGGCAATTGTTTGCTCCATGAAGGGCTCCCATGAGAGTGTACCATCCATGATCACGTCCCGCCCTTCGTTGAGTGCTGTCACTAGAAGGGATGATGCAGCGTCTGTAGATGATTGGTGTACCTGTTTGAAGGAAATTTGTTACGTATTTTTTCTTTAAATATCAAATAAAAAGAGAAAATTAAATGAAAATATGAAAAAAGTTGATCTAATCAAAGGACATTTTGACCCCATTCCTGAGAGACCAACACTTCCTAATTCTCTTTAGAAAAAAAAAAAAAAACTAAGTCTTACTCACACTTCTCAAAATAAACTATAACAAGCTTTTTACTAAGGCAATGACTAATTACAAATAAACTATCTCTTAATAATTGGCGGGTGGGACATGCGATGCATGTGAGAGCGAGGGGAAGGAGTTAACCACAATTAATAGGAGTTAAAAGGGACTCGTGTTAACCTGGAGGTGCAAATGAACTCTCCCCAAGTTCAATCGTAATTGGCTGTGATTTTGTTCTTTAAATAGATAGATGAGCAAGTGATAGTTTGGAATTAAAATAAAACATTAAATCAAAGTTCTGCTTTATATAAGAGTAGTTTGAGAATTTTGAAAAATTCTGCCTCTCGGATTATAATAGTAAAGAAAGATACTCCTAATACTCTATTATGTTGGTACATATCAAAATCTTGTTGTGGTCCGCTAGTATTTTAAAAACAGCTTGATACCTAGTCCAATTAATATATTACTTTCAGGGAAATGCTAATCCTAGTTTCTTTCTTCCCCACTTTCTCTACATGAGAAAGAAGGGCTTCCTATTTCCAATTGTGCAACCGGTTAAAACTAACCGCCAATTGGGCAACCGGCTGCAAAAAAGCAAGTGAAAACAGTGTTCCTCTTGCAGAGAAAGTGAAAAGTGGGAAGAGAGAATTTGGTACTAGCATTCTCCTTATGTTTTTAAGTCATGAGCTGTGCTAACCCTACTATTCCTAACTAATAACAAACACCTATCCTTGCTTTAACACGTGTTGGTTTTTGGCTAAGACAAGGCTAGCAGGCCTCATTAAGTAAGTCATATATATAATCATCCAATCATCAGATGACACGTGACCAAAAAATGTTTTCAAGAGGTCCAATATCAATGTCCTGAGTTGAGTGGTTCTTCCAGCCTATTTACAAACCAGTTGGGTTTAAGCTGAGGATTAGCTCACAGGTGATCAACCCGACCCGACCCGACCCGACCCGTTGCCGCTCCTAACTAATCAACTTAAAGTATTATGTCACAATGATTCGGGTCTATGAGGCTATGCATACGAGAGAGAGAGAGAGAGAGAGGATAAAATAGTAAAATACCAGCTCAGCAGTTTGGAGCATATCGTGGTGGTGGCCCCTAGAGCTAAGGGCTCTGTAAATGACGTCCGTTTCTTTGAACGCATCTGCCTCAACTACCACCGCATTCTCTGCCGCTCCCGACCAAAACGACCTGTTTTTATTTTTATCATATTTTTAAATAAATGCTTTCTAATAAGAATAATTAATTAATAATTGAATAATAATAACAATAGTAGAGATTGGTGTCCTTACTCTTTGAGTATGTCCTTAAGCACTGTGCTCTTGCCAGCTCCCATTCCACCACCCATGAGGAGGAGGACCGGACTCCTCTTGCTGTGGGCTGCCGGAACCATCACCTCCGTGCATTTTGATTCGTCCCTCGACGCAATTCCGATCGCCTTCATCTCCTCCACTAATGTAGAGAACACTCTAGTCACCTTCAACTTCTTTGTCACCCTCTCAAATCTCTGTTTCCTAGCACACTCATAAAAACCCAACAAATCCTCTAAGCTTTCTTTATTACTATTAATCCTAACCATGATATATATATATATATATGAGAATATTCTCTACAAACCACCCAAAGCAAGAAAAGATTATATAACTAAACAAGGGAGAAAGAACGTAAACGTTTGAGGATTAAATAAAGAAGAGACCCAAAAACCAGTTAACTCAAAACTCGGTCGATCGACTCGCGACTTAAGAGACAGAGAGGAATGACAGGTTCACCCATCTAACAATCTCTTAAAATTAATAGACTTTGATTTTTATAGTTAAATGAAATTTGTAAGCTTAAGTTGAAATATAGTAGAATTTCCTTTTGGTACAATACATCACTTATCTAGTGTTAGTAGTTAGGGTTACTAGATTAGTAATTGTGAGTGGAGCACCAACTTGTCACATCACCGAAGAAAACTTCCCAATGAGAGACTTGATCCTAAGACCACCCTTTTGAGAAAATTTGGATCGCCTTGCCAATTGGATATGCGTATTACTCTGATATATATATATATATAGACTCGAGTTAACTTGATCCTACGGCTCGGGTGGCTTTTCACTGAGCCAAGTGAGTTGAAGTGTTCTTGAAACGAATCAAGTGTTGATGTAATAAGACAATGAATAGGGAGCAAACTCGCAAAGTTACATTGAATGTAACTAAATGATCAAGATAGAGACTCTTTGGAGTTTCCATATAAAATGGTTATCAATAAAAGGAAAAAGAGTAATTTTCCATATAAAATGGAGTGAAAATGACCCACCCACTCACCCACTTGGAAGATGGAATGAGGTCCATTACATCCTCAATAGACCCCATTCCCATACCTTACCAGAGCCCTCCAAGCCAAGCCACCAATCCAAAGCATTCATTTAGTGGGGCCAGACCCTTGAGATCGGTCATGGCTGCCAAAAGTCAGCTAGATTTTGAGCTCAAACTTGGATTGATATATGTAGGAGTTAGCTAGTAGGTAAGAACTTTCATATATTTTCTTCACAAAATTTACATTAAAGGCACATCATTTTCTTAGGCTTCTTCTCTCATATTTAATTCATACTATAAGAGTATATAAAATAGAACAAAAAGTTAAAAATAAATATTTAAAAAAGAGAGAAAAGAAACCCACCTAGTAGCTGCCATGATGATGTTCTTGAGCTTTCTTCTTGGCTCATGAGAATCAACACCCAAGACCTGAAATTAAAAAGAAAAAAAAAAGAGAAGGAAAAAAAAGAAGAGAGAAGGGGATTAGGAATACCATTAAATATTATTTAAAAACCATAGAAAGATACTAGAGATGATTCTTTGTTTCTTGGATTCCTGTTTTGGATCTTATTACCTTACTGATCACAAGAGCAGCTTGGCTCCAATTGAATGCAAAATAAGCAAGAATGCATCTATCAAACTCCTCCACAAGCTTTACGTATAGTGAATCGGCGTCTGGATCATTAGCGAAAAATGCATAGATGTTGTCTTCACACCCTTTAGATTTCCTCAGATAATCATAGGCTAACTTGCACAGCTGGGGACAGTCATTTGCATTTGCAAATCCAATTTGCCTAGCTGCACCCAAAAAAAAAAACTGTAGTTTATTTTTTATTTTTTATAACTTATTAAGAGAGGAGAAAAACAAAATATTTTGAGAAGGCTATATGAAGAATTGGGTCATAAAATTACCTACATAGTGGGAGAACTGCTCGAGCTTATCGACACAGCCGGAATCCGTCGTGTGTGACTGAGGAGCAATCTGTTGATCTCTCATGGTACGCTTCCAATGGCGATAATGCATCGCAGAGGCGACAACGAGTCCGATCGAGGAGGCTACAAAGATCTGTTTGAGGATGCCTTTGCTAATCCAATCTAAGTAGTGTTGAAGGAGGGAGAGTGAATTATTTCTGAGTAGTTTCAATAAAGGAGGAGAGAAATAGAACAAAGCAAAAGGAGAAGTCAACAAAAGAAGGGTACCCATTTTTCTTCTTGTAGAATTACCTTTATGCATGACTTTGAAATCCAATAAAGAGAAGATGGAGAGAATGAGATTTAGCTTTAATCTGAGATTGCAGTAATGGAAAATGAGGTTGTCATTTCTTGTGAGCAGTTGGGTTGGTTTATTATTATTACTATTTTAATAGAGAAAAGATCCCTTCATGGATCATGCATCTTTATTTTTTATTTTTGGTTAAAATCATGCATCTTCAGTTGTATGACCAAAGTGAGAAGACTTGTAATCCTCTGGGGTTCACCCAACTATCCTTGTTTTTTTTTTAGAAAAAAATATTAATTTTTTAATCTTATGAGTTTGTGAATTTTAACCAGGGTTAAAAAAATTAATATTTTTTTTTCTAAACACCAAGGATAGATGGGTGAACCCTAGGGGTGGGTGAATCGTAACCATGTTTAAGGGGTGTCAAAAGGGACACGTGGCGACCTCAGGGGCATAACCGGACTCCTCCAGTCCTGTTATAATCGTAGAGGATTACAAGTTAATTGAGAAATAATAGGGTGGATGTAGTGGCTATAGTGTTTGGTGTTTGAGAATTTAAGCCATCTTATCTTATTGGGTTATGGAACCCATCTGCTAGAACTTTATTAAAGGCATATAGAAGACTTTGACTCATCCTTGTTTCCAAACATGAGGTCAACTTTGAGGGCATTGTTTAGTAGGAAATTTCCATGGGGAAGTCTATATAAAAGGTGGAACACATGGGCTAGAGTTCAGATCCATTTGTGGGTACCGAGTGATCGATCGATCAATATCTTAATCATATGTCGATTGATTTTTCCCACCATCCAACATTTGGGATCGAATTGATTCTAAGGATTGTCGATAACATCTGACTGTGTATTTATATTTGTGGCTGTCACAGATTTATCAAATGTGATTAGTACTCCCCAGTAAAATTAGGAATTGAAAAGGTTATCTGGGGTTGGTCTTTTGAAGGGCAAAGTAAGGTTTGTTGCCAAACAGTCCATACCAGTTTAACCGAGCAATTGATCCCCACCTTACATCGGCCTTGTCCTCATGCTCCTTGCAATCTTTTTTTTTTGGTTGTTTATTCATTCTCGCCTTTTTTTTTTGGGTCGAGATATTCGTTTAGGCCGCAACGCCAGTTAGGTGTTAGTATCTGTTCAATTAGTGGGCGGGTGGAGAGTATATACAAACTCCCACCCTCTCGGGAATGAAACCCGGTACCTCTCCTAAAAGCAGGGATACACTACCACTGGGATAAAGCCCTGGTGTGTATTCATTCTCACTCAGTAGTGAAATATTTAACGCCCCAAAAAAAAGTAGTGAAATATATATATATATATATCTTTACTATTATAATGCAAGAGCCTTGCATAGATGAATTTCCCGAAATTCCCAAATTACCCTTATATAAAAAAAAACATTGATTTAATGTTTTACTTTAATTCCCAAACTACCCATTGCTCATCTATCTATTTAGAATCACAGCTAATCGCGATAGAACTTGGAGAGAATTCAATCACACCTGCGGGTTAACACGTGTCCCTTTTAACTCCTACTAACTGTGGTTAACTCCTTCCCCTCGCGCTCACGTGCATTGCACGTGCCACTAGCGAGTTCAATCACACCCGCAGGTTAACATGTGTCCCTTTTAACTCCTATTAACTATGGTTAACTCCTTCCCCTTGCTCTCACGTGCATCGCACGTGTCACCCGCTAGTGTGTGTATATATATATATATATAGAGATAGAGAGAGAGAGAGAGAGAAAAATGTTAGCCCTAGAAGTAGATTTCCAAACTCTCTCTATGATATCGACAAGTGTCTTTACTTTTTCCCGTTATCTATCTAGAGAATGGGTATAAAACATAATTTTCTTCTTCGAAAAATTTGTTTTCTTAACCTATTGAAAGGAATAGCAACACCAATTGTTACACTCATAATGAAAGTATGTACCAAAAAAATTGAATTCTGCATCAGGGATTGGCACTCTTCATTTATATATACTTCTCCTGTGTTATATATTATTATATTATAGAAATAAGATGCTTATGTGACATCCTTGTTTAGTCTATATTTCCCTTTTACTTTGTCAAGTCACACACCCCTCTTTGGCCCCAATACTGGCACGAGATCAAATCATAGCCAATTGCTTGCGCTTGCTTATTGGAAGAAGAAGAAAAAAGCGAGAAAAAAAAAATTCAATATTTTTTCTCATCCAATAGGCAAGTGCCACATAAGCAGTTGAACTCTCCTGAGTTCAATTGCAATTGGCTCTGATCTGATCTCTACTAGCACCTCCCATTTTTCTCTCTCCTCCTCACATAACACTTCTCTCATGCCTCATCTTTTCCCTCTCTCTCACACACACAAAATGGGGTCCACCACTGCATCCCTACTTCTCTCCCCCTTTCATGCCTCACCTCCAAATTTCCCTAACTACCCCCATCTCCAAACTTCTTTCTAACCACCCCCAATTCCCCACTTCTCTCACCCAACAACTTTTCTCTCTTCCACTTGTGAGTCACCCAATAGGCTTATTTTTCAAAACTATCATCTTTTTTTGAGATGTTCTTTGGATGAAATGAAGCTCGTTCCAAATGAGTTATTCTTTAGTATCCTCGTATGTCTGCCGAACCGAGTATTTTCTTACTTTCTTTGGATCAGTATTAAAAAAAAGTATTCAATTTGCGGGGTGTTTTTTTTTTTTAAAGGAATTTGAGAAATTGATTCGAGTTCTCATATTTTTCTTTTGATGGTAATTTATTTGTTAATATAGTAAGATTTTTTTTTTATTGGTAAAGGGGTGGACCAGTGGTTCCTGGGCCTTTCCCCAAGTGGGAGGTCCTGAGTTCCATTTCTCACTCCCCCTTTGGTGCCACCCCGGCACGGGTTTACCTGGACTTAGGCGGGTTGTGGGCTCACATGGCACCCTCGGGGATTAGTCCTGACCCAAAGGGTTGGAGACACCCCGAGTTCCCAAAAATAATAATAATAATAATAAAACCATCAATATATATATGTAGGATAAAAAGAACTAGTAGAATGCTAGGATCACAAAAATAAAGCCTACTAAAACAAAACCTGAAAAAGAAGCTACTACAACTACATAAAGCTGATAAAAAAGCACATAAAGGAAGGGAGTAGAGAGTAGGTGACCAAAAGAATCCGTTATATAAACCCCTCAGATCAGGAAATGAATTTCCAAATATCCTTCACCATCGGACCTGGCAGCACTTCAAGATAGAAGAAGGCGACGACACCTCCTCCGAACACTTACAACCGATGAAACCTCATTGTCAAAAATAAGTTTGCTTTGCCTTTTGAGAAATCTTCCTTAGAATACATGTCCATTTATAGGAAAAAAGATTCAATGAAGTCGATCGACATTCTATAAGGGGTTCCATCTATACCTGAACCAGCATAAGAGTTAAATAAATTTTGATTTAAATGAGATTATTTGAAGTTGGTCGCGAATTGTAAGTAGTTCAGTTCCATAACATTGTGCTGTTGTAAGGTCATCATGTTACTTTGAACACCATGTCCAGCAAATAGCTTCTCTCACAAACTTAATTCTGCCATGAATCCTATATATAGTGATGCTCCCAGAGAAAATTACAGTGCCACAGATCATTTAAGGATATTAATGAAAGGTCGTTTACTTAAGTCATGATAGGAACACCCACACGGTCTTCGATGGTATATACATATATATTCCGTCATTATATTGTCGAATAAAAAAAGATCCGAGACATTTTTGTGTGCATGCCAATGATAGGCTTCACTCAATAGGCTTTCGGGCTTACTCGCACCTCAAACTGATAGAAACTTGATACAAGTCAGTTTCGACTCGATCGAGTTTCAGTTCGACTCGTTTACTTAGAAAAACTGGAGGGTATTTTTCATGAAAAAAGCAAAGAGGATATTTATCCCAGAAGAACCTGTAAACACAAATACTGAGATCTCAGGAACTTAAGATACAATATATATGTTAATGTTCATATTTCCCTATCCTTTCTTATTTCACTTTTTACAAAATCTCATTTGAGGATGGATGACCCTATTTGGCAGTTTTACTAATTCATGATAACTGCTGCTTCTGCACAACTATCTAACTCGGTTCGAAGCGTAATGCTTACTTTGATACTGTTCCAAGTAAAGTAAACCTGATGAGTAACTAATTTTCTCCATAAATCTGACCCGGTTCATTTTATGTGCTGGCTGGTCTTATGAATGCTTTTCTCTATCTTCCACCTCTCTGAATCTAATATCTATGTTCAAACTTCAAATTCAGAAAATGAATCAAAAGTATATGTACATGAATTACTGTAAAAGTCTAAGGTGGAAGGAACTGAAGGAGTGTAGGTGAGAATAAAATGATAGCCTTCAAACTTGATTCTAGAGCTCTAGCAGAACAGCAGAAGTAAGAATTATCAAGCAAACTCATCCATTCTTATCAGGTCGTATGAAATTAATACTAGTGTTGTGCAAGGAAGATCACGGGCTCGTTTTCTTGAACACCGTTTTTTCAGAGCCGGTCTCAACCAATAGTTACAAGTAAAGATAGCATGAGACGATAATGATACCTTATGTTGGAACTTTTTTTTTCATCCTTTATAGAACTCAAAATGGCCCTTGATAAATGAATTTACATTTCAGTCAACATTACATAATACAAGCATGCCAGAATATGTTCAAAATTCTATGTACAACAGATACAGAAATATTTCATTCCAACACTCCCTCTTTTGCACTTTTGCTGCCCAGAGTTCAAACCACTGTGGCTTACACAGGTATCTACAGAAATGAAGAAACAGTTGTGAGAAACCTTTCATGTCTAAAAGCCTAACTTTTTTCTCTCATCAAGTTTCATTTTCAAATCTTCTTCGGATGGCAGCTTGCCGCCACCTCTTGATAGTGCACACCACCATGCATTAAGCTCCTCCTGTAAAACCCAGTGTTTTTAAATGTTAAGGCGAGAGGCAAGGTGTTTCTCTTGTCTAAGATGTGAGGTATGAGGCGTAAGCCTCACGAGCACAGGTTTTTTAACTTTTAATAATCAAATAATTAGGAAAAATAAATAAATCAGAAAATATAAATAAAATTAACATATAAGTTACAAAAGTAACAGTCAAATGTCTCATTCATCATAACTTAAAGAGTGTAAAATGATAATGGGAAATATAACAACTGTGCAAAGGTATTATTTATCTATTATCATATTCATAGGTATGAAGACGGAGTATCAATAGGAATATAGTAACAATTCAGAGCATCGTTTACCATATATTAAGAGTTAAGACTTAATGAAGTATCTCTAAACTAAAATACATATTTAGCAACAAATCGTGTTGTATTGTGCCAATAGAATTTGGAAGTTGTGCATGCCAATATAAGCATAAAGGGAATTATCACATGCTGGGCATCATATTACAACACTTATGCTCATCAAATTCAGCAATCATTCTGTCTTGTTGACAATCCATCTCTTTCACAACATGAGATTAATAAGAACGCCACCAATTGGACTATAACCTAATTATCGATCATTAACTGATTAAAAGCAGCCAACTTTGATAGGGCAACGAGGGACATTGGATGGTTATGATTCTTTGTTTGCATGATAGCATTTACTCAGGTTGGCCTGCTATAAAAGACAGGATCCTTATAATATGGTGGCCATATGTCACAAAGTGGAGTACACATTTTCTCAAAAGAGAGAGTACTTGATGCATGTAGGGTTTTTCATACTCAATTAACACCATCCTCATGTGTGTGTATATATATATATATATATATATATATGTTACTTACCATTTCATCATCCAGACTATTCAATTACTTAGGCAAGGGGAGGGAGGGACCACTGTCCTCAAAACCCTCAACTTTCCCCCCTTTCTAAAATAACCTTTTGTTATGTTCTTTATATATTTATATTATTATAATTCCCTATCTTTCCTTACAAAAAAATTATATATTATTATAATAAATTCTGCCCCAAGGCATATGGCTCACAACTCAGTTATGCTAATTAGGTGCAGTAGAACCTCTCAGAACAGTGTAATATTGGTATCAGGTGAGGGAGCCACTGGATTCCCGAAAAGATACCGTGTTGGCCACCCACACTAGCATGGAAAACACATGTAATACGTATCAATGATACTTTAAAAAGTAGTCTACAGTCAATAAGCATGGGCTTATTTCTTAGTTTATAAAAATAAATAAAAATGTTCTGGAAAGGCTTATACAAGCATGAATTTAACCGTGAGCAGTTAAAATTCTAAAATTGACAACTCCTAGTAACTTCAATACTAATCACTGATTATCTCAGACCGACTTTGTGTTCCTGATGAAGATAGCAAAATAGTATGTGAGAACAGGACCCATGTTTCTCAAGATAGATTACATTTGTGAGGTAATGTCAAGATTACATCAGTTGATGAAATAGAACAAACATAAGAAGCATAGGTAATTACAATGCAAGATTTAGAACATGTTCATTTAATCACTTGAAATTTAGTATATATGGTTCCATACTCAGAGACTGCACCATAATGGGTGGAATTAAGGTCAAACATGAAATAAAAAACTTAACAACATATAATATAGATACCAACGGAACTGTAGATTTGGATCAGAATTTACCTCAACGAAATCATGATTAGAGACGTATTTACATTCAACCGAGCACTTGACACCTCCTATGTTCACAGAAAGTGGAGTTTTGGAACTTCCAGATGATATTTCGCTTAGTGCCCCTGTAAAAGAAAAAAAAAGGGAAATACCAGTTATAACAAAAACTTGGATATCAGAGATGAGCATCCATAGAATTCCCTTCGAATGTGACTAATTATACAACAAAATTTTCTAACACAGAATTAATTGAAGTTATTTTGTTGGTTATAAAACAATATCATTTGATATAAACAAGATTGAACAATTCCATCTTTACCATTAACGCAAGCCACGTAGTAGCCTGTGCCCCCTAGTCCTTCTTCCCACTTCCCAAGCCGCAGGCGTAGGAAAAACCCGTCGAGGCAGAAGAGTGAAACTGGGGATTTCATCCATCTGAGGATATCCGTGCGAGACAGACGAAGCCTTCTTATTGCCTCAAAGGTTCCTTTTGGTACAGCAGGAATCTGATTTTTGACAAAGTTGTACAAGGGTGTTATCTGATTTTCTTTCAACTCATTCTTCCCACATCTTGAGTCAATGTGCTTCTTGACTGGCTCCGAATCAGAAATCCTTTCATTAGAGGCCATTATTTCGCTCGAGTTTTTGTTCAAATTCGCATACAGGATAAGGTCAGCATCCATTCTTGGATTTTTTCCATCACTAGTGAGGCACCGGCTATCCTTATTTTCCATCAGCTTTAGATTTCTTCCATCACTATTATTAAGAGTATTATTTCCTGGATTGTTCTCCCTTTTACTAAAACTGCTGTAATTAACCAAAGATGCACTACTTCTCGAGGATGTATTGGGGCATGCAACAGCCCAATGATTGAGCTGAAAACATCGGATGCACAAGCAAGGTGAATCTTCTGCCCCACTGTACGAATTGACATTTTTCAGAAGATCCTCAAGTTCAGTTTCAGTTATCTCTGAGCACTCTTGTAAATTGTGGCCTCTTATGCCACAAAAGAAACATGTCGTGGTTTCACGCGTTGCATTATCTGTTATACCTGATGGTATGATGTGTCTAAGGGCATCCAATCTCCTTGCAAACACAGAAGCCATTGCCTCTGACCTTTTAAATCGTTGGGAATGTAGGATAGGATTTAACTTTGATTTGAACTTCTGATCGGCCTGCCCCTTAATTTTTCCCAAACCAAGGGAAGCCTTAGTGTTCACCACACAATTCTGCCAATTATTACCCACGACATCCATTTGGTCTTCAACAGACAGCTCCCTGGCCTCCTCTAAATCTTTACGGTCCTTAGAAGAATCAACACAATTCTGAGAATGAGTAGCAAGCCTTGAGCAATCAGTGGAACCTTCAACAGCTGAGCCCGTACTATGGCTGCATTGAGGTAAATTGAACCTAGGGACAGAAACTTTTGAGGAAAATCGAGCTATCCATAAGCTCCCAAGAGGACCGCTTCCGTGTGTGGCAGAATTTGAGGACTTATTTGGATCAATGAGAGCAACATTAGAAGCTACTTTTCCTTCAGATGGAAGATCAGAATTGTTGTTCTCAACACTACAGGTTTTGCATTTACTGAAAGAGGAATTGGTCGAGCTCACTTCACCTTTCTCAGTACCACATGCCATGTTGCATGAGTTTATATTCTCAACAGTATTGGTCTTGCGGGTTGCCTGAATGAATCTCAGATTTGCTGAAGAAATGTTTGGTTGAGTTGAAGGACCTTCTCCATCTCCAGACGTGCCATGATTAAACTTGTCTGCTGATGTAAGCAACTGTTTACATATATTATCATTCTCCTCTCCACAGGCTATTGGAATAGTACTGTTGTCACATATCTTGTTAGTTTCAAGTTCGTTTGACCCTTCTCCCATTTGATGATCAAAATCCCACGTTCTCGTCTCCTGTACCGTTGGGCTTGGACAATAAATGCCCTGGAAAATAGTTCGGAAACCAATATTTCTGCAGCCAGGATCTTGATTTTTGTCGTGTGAGATAAATTTCTGATTAGGACTTTCATGCGCATTATGATTAGTCATAGTAAGAGCAACGGAAGGTGCCTCATCTTGATCAGGCTTAGATAGCCCGTTCATCATGTTTGAAATCCAATTCCTAAAAGAGCTATCTTGTCTAATGAAAGATGTAGAACTGGGACTTTCTTGATTTTGTTTCTTGACCCTTTTACTCCCAATAACCAGTTGCTGTTCAAATCTCCTTGGTCTCTTTCCTGCTGAAAACAGTCCAGCACTATTACAACTTTCAACACTTTCATGGCTGTCATCATCTTCTTTTGAAACTCCCCCATTAACTTCTCCATAAGATAAAGCCTTTCCTTTATCTTTTCTTCGACACAGCTGGAGCCTGCTTTTATTTGGGAAAGCATTAATTGAAGAAGCCTTTTCTTTTGGAAATATCTTTTCATTCTGCTGAGGGCTATGCTTAACTTCATTAACAGGTTGTGATGCTATCATCTTTCCAACTTCAGCAAAAGCACTTTCACCATTGAGAGGTTGTAAATCACTTTCAGCAGTCGACTCCTGTTTTTCCAGAGGAGAGAGGAGTGCCTTCATTTTATTTTTGTTGTGTTCTTCAATAACTGAAGCTAATGCCTCTAGTTTTGTATCTGGGAATGTTGAAATTGGCACTGGAATATTGGGAGCTTTACATTGTTTGATTATAGAACCTTCAGAGGCCAATGAAACTTCCATGCCTGCTATCTGATCGCCAATACCAACATCTCTGCTTATGTCAAAAGGGTCAGAACTTAATACTCTATTGAAGTTCCCAGACCCTGGTCTTATTCGTGCCAAAACAGGTTTAGATTCGTCCATTTTAACTGATAGAGATTCAGCAGTTATCCCATTTTCTGGTCCTGCAGGAAACCCAGCACTTCGGTGAGATATCACATGGGAAGTAGAAATGAAAATTTTACCTTCATGCACATACCTGGTGCAGAAGCTTTGCTGGACAAACTCAACATAATGTTTTCTCTAGTCCCAGATATAGAAGTTGTTTGATCTTCGGTTGGACCATTTACACCCTTCGCTTTCTTGTCTGAATAATTCTCCTCTTCCACTTCATCAGTGTTCAATTTTTCCATGTCTCCACCTGGTCCTGCCAAAAAACACTCTTTAGGATTGGAATTCCACAGCTTCCCTCTCAGGAAAAAGTTCAAAAACACTGAAAAAAGATACCCTTTAAATCTAAAAGACTGAAAATGATAGTTTGATTGTATGCATTGTGAAATTTCATAAATGTGTTTGTAACTTGATATCCCTGAAAAGAATGATAAATACCCATATGTTCATGACTTGTCCGGCAGACGGGCCTGAGGTCCGCAGTACTTCTAGGAATCCTGGCCATAGTAACTCTCTCAGAAACTTCACTCTCTAAATGGAATGCCGTTTGTGAAGAGATCCAATTTCCTTCAGCGACAGGTCTCTCATTATTTGCCCCCTTGACTGTAATGCTCTGTGGCGGTGAAAAAACCATATTGCTTGATCCTGTACCCCACAAAGGAAAAGGTTTTTTCTCGGGTAAGCTACAATCAGCACATTTAAGGCTCAAACCTTTACTCGGAGACCACACTAGTTCGGATATGGGATTGGCAGTCACAAATGTCATGTCTGTCCTCGAACCTGCATTTGCACCTGCACCTGAATCATTATTCAATCCTCTGTGAATGAAGTGATTGTCAAAACCCAGAGCAAGTCCCAATTCTGTCATTGGTTCCTCATTGTTAGTGTCCACGTTTATCTTCCACAAGTGTTCGGCAGGAAATCCTGAAAAGTCATTTGAGTTGTGGTCAGTCCCATCCATGCCTCTCAGCATGCAAGCCATGCCTGCAAGTAACATAAACAACAAAATTTTGTCCATCTGAAAGTTAGTTTCACAAAAGAAGTTGACACACAACAACATAATCTAGAAAATAAGTGTAAAAGTTGGAAAGGAAGTTAGGAATTTGAATACTTAGTAGAAAAATAAAGAAGCACTGATAGCACTTCTTCAACACTAAATTAGATCAGATACCACTTAAAGAAGACTCACAAAGTCTTATTCAATAACTTCTTCCACATTAGGTGATAAGAAATACGAAGACTATGCTAGAGAGTGGTCAGAGAAATTCTATTTCCGTTAATGAAGAGATACCTTAAACTGACATCCACATCCCCATTTGTAGAAAGATAAATACAAGAATTGGCATGCCATCTTCATAACACCTATGCACACCCACTTATCAACTGCTGCATCATCTAATAGTTGCTTACTACATCAAGCACACATCTCATACTTGTCACCTGCCACATAACATACATATAATGGACCTACCACATGATATTGACATGGTCACCTTAGTATCTCTATGATTTATATAATTACATCATATCCCAAGCCGGGGTAGTTAAGTTGAGAAAGGTATTCCATGTTCAATTTAAGAACAACATAAATTAATAGAGTAGTCGGCATCAATAATTAGAATGCATTCTCTCTGTGGATGCAAGTTAATACACGTGCATCTGCAAAGAAAGAGAGCACAAAATATTCCCCTTTGCATATCAGACCATTTGTGCATCTTAAGTTGTTTCCCCTTATTATTACTTCTTTGAAAAGAAAAACATTATTCTAAATTTTGTGTTTAATTTATGCATTGTTAAATTCTTATAATTAAATCACATATTAGCAAAGAATTGAAGAGATTGAGATCCTTGACTAGTAAGACGGAATGAGTTAGAGAAAGTTACAATTAATTAGCCAGAACCCAAAGTAGGTTTAAATAGATTACAGAATAAATCAAGTTTAGAAACCAAATCAAATTAGGAATCTTAGATCTAATCTAATCAGTTCTAAGATAAATATCTAATCCTAACTATAATATATATATATATTCACATCCAAACTCTGTGTCCCCCCCCCAAAAAAAAAATCCCCCTCAAGCTTGTGGGGATTGAACAATCTTTATGAACTTAACAACAATAGTACACGGTCAGGAGAAGTTGCCGTGGATTTGGTTGAATGGAAGAGAGAACCACCGAAAAAAGAGCTTCAGTGGGCCTTTACATGTGCCTTTGTGGGCTGAAGATACAAGCCTTGGTGAGTCATAGGTACAAGCCTCAAAACACAAGTGGGCATCTAGGGGAGCAAGCATAATGGCCTTAATGGACCAACAAAACAAGGGCCTCTTGGGCCAAAACCAAAGTGGGTGATAAAATCCTATTTATTCTTCTTCTTCCTTTGTTCTAGGAACAAAGCTGATGAAGAACAGGGATTGTTCCAGCAACCACTATAGGCGACAAACAACAGAGATTAACGATGGTTTCATACAGCTTCAGATGGTGACAACATGGAAGGGGCTTACCCAAACAATAATGAAAGGGGGTAGCAACAACGGTAAAGATGACAACTTTTGGCAGCTTTAGTAAATATAACTCAAGGAAAATGAGGAAATTAACATAAATAATGATGGGAACAAAAGAAACTTTTGTCTTGTTGCAGGCAGTCGCTGGAAGGACTGAATCTATTAGGGTTTCTATAAGAACCTAACCTTTGTCTCCGATACTATGTTTACTTGGAGAAAGATTCAATTAATCAACCAGAATCTAAACTCGGTTTAAATATTTTACAAGATAATCCCAAAATAAAAATCAAATCAAACTATGAATCGATACTCGATCTAATCTAATCAAATCTAACATTAATATTTAATACTAGCTTATCCTAACTAAACATATGTATCTTCAAACACTCATTCTCTGTAAATTCTCCCACAATAGCCTTAAGTAAGAACAATGGATGACTTTGTTAAATGAAAAAAGTGCCCTTATTTTTTTATCGGCAATCAAGCATATAGAATACATGAAAAAAAAGTACAACAGTAGACTTACAGAAGAGTTTATTGAGCAGTAAACTCAACCGTAAAAACTCAGAGAAGAACTCAATACGATTTTCTTAACAATAAAGAACCACAATAAGCAAAAGACCAGTCTCACTCAACAAAAACTCTCAAATCTATATCTCCTTGACAGATCGAGCACCAATGTAAGATGAGTTGTCTGATACGCGAGCAAATACAAGAAGAGGGAGAATGGGTCCTCAAAGACTCTAGAGTCTATGACACCAACAATAGTTGGATTAAGGGCCAACACAGTTGCATCTGTCATCGTTGTAGAGATAGTCTTCAGACGAAATAAATATTTTTGAAGGGCCAGAGATGAAGGCGAAAGAGTATGAAAAAACTTGAATCACAATAAGGTATTGGATTAAAAAGGGATAAAATAAAATTTATGGCGTATTAGATATAAGTTCTGTCTCACTAGATCAAGAAGATTAAACAAATGGAAATGATCCCCAAAATAGAGGGGGAAAACAAACAAGGCTTAACACATTAAATTCAACAAACGAACTATGACAATTGCTTTTGAGAACACTGCAAAGATTGGGATGCTAGTACTTACAAAAGTAGTTATGTGAATCTACAATTTGGTTGCATGAGTCCTCCCTAAGATTCCACCAACCAAAGTTTGAGACTGTTAAAGAAGCCTTGGGGCACTTATCAATGAGTATCTGCAATCGTAGAAAGATTATTGTATATAAGAATCGACAACACTTAGTTTTTGCACTAGGACTTGTAAGTCATACCATAATAATCTTGGTCTTCGTTATTGGTTAGCTGTAAAACAAATTTTTAAATACTTACAAGGAAATTACAGTAACAACATGAGTTTCTATGACAGGAACTAGAACTTGTGATGCAGATTTTGACATACCAATGTAAAGAACTACAAGTTGCAGGATATTATGATGCAGATTTTGCAGCAAAACATGATGATAGGAAATTGATATCCAACTATATATTCATTCTAGAGGGAGGATTGGACACCGAGTTTTTATGTATATGTTATTTTCATTTTGGTGGGTAAGTTGGACTCTAACACACGACATCATGGGTGAAGACTACAAATGTCTGCCATACCTTGTGCGAATGTTGGGTGAACCACGTGAGACACCCGGGACAAGCTAAGAATATCATGGTTGTTAAGTATTGTCGGTAGGAAAATATTATGTTAGGGAAATAATTATGTAATATCTATGAGATACACAAGATCTCATAGATAATCTTGGATTAGTATATTTAGTATATTAGGATTATCTTTAATATTGTCTTTCCAAGTTAAGAGTTTTGAGTTATTTATTTAAACCCTCTATGAGTCATTACAATCCATCCAAGCTTCTCAATAAATCTCTTTTCTACAAAATGTTAGATTATTTATTTTATTTTCACTTGTGATATCATAGGAGAATAACTAGTCACCATCTAACTTTCACAGACTTCCTATCCCTATGTAACTTTCTACTTTAATCCTTCCTGCATTTGGCAAAGCCACAAAAGTAACTCATCCACACAAATTGAACCACCTGATCTCGAATTCCAAAACGGGCCGAGTTTTATGCTAAAAGTTCAAAATTACTCTTGAATGTAATTAAATCCAGTCTAATATTATAAAAATCTAAAAATATTATTTTAAAATTTCTGCAAATTCTGTTGAAAATATTGCAATTTCATTGTACCATTTATATTCTGCAAAATTTGTTGAAAATATTGCAATTCCATATCCTTTCTACTGGGGCTACTGGCCAACACAAATTGAGACAAGAATTCAACTAAAACCATGATTCCCCTAATAGAAACCCTAGTTATGATTTTCATGGTGTATTTCTAACTGTAATAGATTAAACAAAGTAATCTCATAATAATTACAGTCAGGAAAGGTACTGAATATCTACAATTGAATACAAAGTTGTTTTTCCACAATTTTAGCATCAAACGAAAAATAAAAATTATTTCTCATGGCAAACTAGATAAAATTGCAATCACAGAAAAGAAAGAAAAAAATCACATAAATATAATAGAAATCTAACAAGAACAGAGAGGAGAAATCCAAAGAGAACCCCATCAGTATTCAATTTAGTCCAAAACTTTCAACCTAAAATTTGAAGTTTTAGAGAGGAACAGAGAAATAAATAGGGACAGGCACAAAATTCAAATGAAAAAGGCACTTATAAAGTAAAAATCATTGAAATAACAGATACCCATTTAAGAAAAATAAGATCTTTAGAGTCCCATGTCCTTCTAGCTCTTCAAATTGGTCCAAAATTCATGTTTTGAATTCAAGCCCAAGCTTTGCCTGTCTTTCTATTATCACTTCATGAACAAAAGCAGAACTCCTTATCAAATCTGCGTCTGGAGCTTACCACTCATCTATCACAGAAATAAATCTGAGAGAGAGAGAGAGAGAGTTTGGAGACTGGCAAGTGTCCTGGAAGCGCAGTTGCATGAAGCTCTTCCATTTCTGATTTTTTTTAACATTAGAGGTTAAGGAGCTGCCACGTGGCTCATTCCCAGCCAGTGATGCTAATCAGCTCACAGAAAGATTAAGTAACTATTAATTAACTAATACATGTTTATGTTTCATTACCAAAACAAGATGTGCCAGTGCTGCTATCTTGGAGTCACTGTCTCAACTTCTGGTTTTTACCTATTGATAGAAACAGAACAGGGACTATGAATAGACTTGGGATCTTCTCCGGTAGGTGCTGGCAAGGAGACGGTGTGCTTCCAATGGGAAGACGCCACACACCCCTTCACCCCAATTAAGCATTGATTTGTATGCATACGCTTGGAAGACGTGCAAAAGGGGTGTGTGGCATCTTCCTATGCTAACAATTTGCTAGCACCAACCAGAGAAGATCCTAAGTCCTATACATTTGGTGTACCTGATACAACTATCAACTTTGTGGGAGGTACCAGTTCCATTCCCGAGAGGGTGAGAGTTTGTATATACTTTCCACCTGTCCCGTAACTGAACAGATACTAACACTTAACAGGTGTTGCAGCCTAGACGTATATCTCAAACCAAAAAAAAAGATACGGATATCAACAGTTTTTTTTTTTTTGGTTTAAGGTTATCATTTAACACATACTTTATAAGATATGATAAATTTTACATTTACCATACCCTTGGTGAAGATTTCCAATAACTTATTGAGTAATCAGGTAATTGGGTAAAATATCAACATCAAAATTTTATCTCTTTTGATGCCATTTCAGATAAATCGTAGGTATTCTGATAAAACCTAACTTTGTTAAATCAATTAAATTACACATCTCATGCCACAAAAAAATTTATTCATAAATAATAACAAAATCATTAAACTATAGGATTTTTAAAAAAAAACATCCTAGCAAAACATATTTCATCATCCAATCTAAATCACAAACGTATAATTAAATCAGGATTTAGGGATGTATGAGAAATTATTAAATTATCATTGAGTAATGGGAGGTAAGACTGTAGTCTGTACCCATACCTTACATGTTTATAGTCTGGTAAAGATTTTAGGGTAATGTTAGTTTCACCTTTTTTTTAAAGTCTCTTACTTCGAATGGATGACATGTGTTAGTGCAAAGTACTCGTGTTCTTCTTAATGGAAGAAACTAACACATGTCATTTCTTTAAAGAAAATGACTTTAAAAAAGTGGAGCTAGCATTACCTAAGATTTTATTACCCATCATTTACTTAGCTATTTATCAATCGGATACGAAATCTTAAATCTTACCTATCTTTATCCATACCCTCCTTATGTCGGGTGATTAAGTAAATGATTAACCATTGACAGTCCTATATATAGACTAGTTGCCTATGTATGTCGTGAGGAAACATGGGATATGCTTAATTAGATGGAAATCTCTATGTTTTACCCATATGATGTCATTTTATTCATGAGATTGTTGTTAGCAGTCCTAAACATATTTGGTTCAAGTTTTGCACGAATGTGTTCAAAAGAACTTTTTTACCCTAATTCGTCCAGCTTGCGTTTTAAATAAATAAATAAAAATTGGATAAAAGTTAATTTTATATTAAATTATAATAACCTTCAAACTTAAAATTAGTAGTTATGAATATATATTTTTTAATAAATTAAATATGTTTTATGACCCTATGGGTATGAGGAGTTCAACCCCATTTTTTCTTTTTGATGTTTTGGTAAGTTAAAACGAAACTTAATCTCCATTTCGAGCGAGCAAAACTAATTCATCCCAAACTCAACCCGCTGGTAAAAAAAAATCATAATCCATTAACAATTATTGAACAACTGATGGTCAGGCACTTACCCTAACCATTAGTCCACATAATTAAACAATAAATTAATTAAGAGACACCGCTTATTTATTTCTCTCTCAATATAGATAGATAGGGTAATGTTATACATTTTTACCCCAATATTAATTATGAAATTCATTAAAATTAAGGATAGTTTAGTTTTTTTCACATGAAACCAATCATTAAATGTAGAAGACAAAAAGTAAGTTTGACTTTTTTTTTCCTTCATCTAATGAGTAGTTCTATGTAAAATTATCCAACTACCCTTAAATTTAATAGGGTGAAATTAGTAAATAAGGGATAAAAAGTAGAATGAAGATGTTGCTAACGTTCACTTAGTGGGTGAATTTGTTAACTTTCATCAAGAGATTTTTACCCTTGTATTAGTTATGAAATGCATTAAAGTTAAGGGTAGTTTAATCTTTCATAGGAAAAAGTCATTAAATATAGGAGAGAAAAAATATAGTTTAACTTTTTTTGTACCTTTTATCTTTCCTATTAAATAAATCATCCCTTATAAAAATATCAAAATTACCCTTATATTTATTAGAAATGTATTCAATACATACGGGGGAAAAGATTAGTGACGGTTAACAAGTTCATTAGCCTTAGTGAAGCATAACATTCCCCTAAGACTAGTGAACTTGTTAAACTTGTCTTTTTTACCCCCTATGTACTGAATACATTTCTATTAAATATGGGTATTTTTATAGAGACAATTCATTAAATATGAGAGACAAAAAGTACGGAAAAATTATATTTATTATCTCCTGCATTTAATGACTAACTTTTATGAAAAGACTAAATTACTCCTAATTTTAGTGTATTTGATAATTAATACAGAGACAAAAATGTCTTTATGAAGGTTAACAAGTTCACTCACTAAGTGAACGTTAGTAATACCTATATATATATATATATATGAAGTTATAGTGAGCGTGCTCACTAGAATCTTTACTGAGCACTCTAAAAAACTAAACACGAGATAAGTTGTTTTCGATTCCGATCATTGGATGTTAAGGTAAGTCCATTTGGACCAGTGATTCCTGAGCCTTTCCTCAAGTGGGAGGTCCTGGATTCCATTTCTCACTTCACCTTTGGGGCCATCCCCGCACGAGTTTACCCAGACTTACCTGGTGTGGCGGGTTGCAGGCTCACGTCGCACCCTCGGGGATTAGTCCTGACCCAAAGGGTTGGGGGCACCCCGAGTTTCCAAAAAAAAAAGGTAGGTCCCTTTGGAAATATGTGGCAAAAAATAGTCCAATCAAATATTTCTAAACCATTCGATTGAATGTAAATATATATATATATTTATATATAAACTTAAATAAGGTCTAAGGTCTAGTGAATCTTAGAGGATTAATGTTTAATGTCTAATCATATGATCTACAATATCCAATCAAGCTGATTTTTCGCCACATGTTGGCAGATTTTTCGTTACATATCTTCAAAGAGACTCACCCTGACATCCACGGCCAATGTCCCAAAAAGCATATCATGTATCAAGTTTCTAGAGGGGACGCATCTCTAGTGAACTTCACCCCCAGTGGAATTCTCTCTTTCTCTCTATCAATTCAGGACTTTCAAATGTCCATGAGAGCTTGGACGTTATTTGGCTTAAGTTGGGTGTTGGAGACCTTGACTGGACACTCCCAAGTGTTACCTTGACTTTGACACTCCCAAGTGTTACCCTCGTTAAATTGAATTTCATACTTAAAATTTTAGGTCTGATTGTGTGTGTTTTAGGTATTATATTACCTCTTATCAAAAAAATTTGCGTAAAATTCTCATTTTATTAGTAAGATGGGCTATACAATGGTTCATCATCCTCTATAGAACTGAGGACAAGAAGATATCAGATATGGGTGGTTTGAAGTGATCAAATGATCTGATTCTACCAATAGGTTTGAGTGGCCTGGATACACAGGTTGGTGGGACACGTGTGCAATACGGAGTGTATAGACATTGAGAATCATAGACCTCATATACATCATATAGTTCTTCCTGTAAATAAATATGAATTACTGCTACCTCATAATAGAACATTATTTGAAATGAGAGGATGCATTACATCAACCTATGCTTTATGGTGGACCCTAAGCTTTGGTGGGAAAGGGGAAACTTTAAGCAATTTGGCCACTAGATGGATGTTGACCCAGAGATATTGCTCAAGATGGACCCCAAGATTCACACATCCACGTGACCATCTCTTTCATTTTGGATTTAAGGGTTGGCCCAATGTCATTACTAACACTTGGGGTTTGGTATCAACCTGAATCCGACCCGTTTATAAATGGGTAAAAAAGGTAAATCAATACCTAACCCACTAAGGTATCCATCAACAATAAAATCAACTATACATATAGAGCATCATTTTGGGCTACCAATAGCATAATTTTGGTTTATTAATATATATATATATAGAACTTATATAGCCGAGATAAGGATATTGAGATGAATGGGCGAAAAGACAGAGAAAAATAAGATTAAAAATTAACACATTCAAGAGAATCTGAGAGTAATAATAAAATAAGAAAAGTCAATTAAGATGATTTTGACACGCACAAATAAAAACCACTAATGGATCCCGTAAGAAAAAGTAAATTGGTGCATGTTAAATTAGTGAGAAAAAATTTGACAAACATGACTTAACAAAAGTTATGGTTTTTAATATAACATGATATTAGTACAGAATTTGTTTTACCGATTCCAAATATTTGAGATAATGCATGAAGAATGATAGTTATAAATATGTTCAAAATAAAACCAAACCCAATCAACAGGTCTAAGACATCAACCAGAACCCATGAAAAGACAGACAGTTAAAGTTAGAAAACTATGGACCCTACTAACACCAACTTAAGGTTGGACCCCCCTCGAAGACTAGGCGAATAGCTTACTGATGGCATTTCAACATCGGCTAATCCATATTTACTAGTCATGACTAGTTGTCGGCCGGAAAAGCATCGGTATCGTGCGGTGTAGAATGAATTGGCAATTAATCAAACACCTAACATATAACCAAATGCCCCCATCTACATTCTTCTAAGTCTACATTAGTCCAGTTCAGGAAGGGGAGGAGTCTTTTTCAAGTTATATATCCATCCATGGAGACAATTCATGAGCACCACAACCTTCCTATTGTTGTTGATAATTCCATAAAATATCCCCTTCACCATAAAAGATTTGAATTTTATTTTTTTTTGGGTGATAGAAATTCTTAGTAGAGTCAGGCTATCAGTAGGGGTTAGCTAGGTGTTTTGAAGGTTCTCATATAAGGATGAGTTGAGAGTTTCTATATGGATGCATTTTCATTAGTAACTTGAGAATTTTGTATTATTTCCTAAACTTTAGGCTGTTGGGCCATCTGTTTCGATTGATAGCATCATCAGTCTTTTTACCATTTATCGTACTATTGTTTGACTTTTTGTCAATTTTTATTTCCTGATTAACCTCAAGCTTTGTTTGTTTGGAGGAAAGCGTTGTGAAAAATAAAAAATTTCTCACACATAATTCCTCCTCATTTCTTAGAAATTTAAAAAATAAATCTCTTAGATATAAAGCAAAACTAAAGAATTATGTCATTCAAAGCACCAAAAATAGATTTTCTCTTGAAAATAATCCAGTGCACTAATTTTCCTTCCAAAGAAACACAAATTAAGGATCAATGTTAATCAATTAGAGTTAATGAAACACGTGTCACCACAGAGTTAGAAACTTGGGGGAAATATTCAGAAGTCCTAAGTCACTACTTGAGGTGATCCTTTATCTTTTTAGGAAAGAATAGGCTATTTAGCTACAATTTAGTCTTAGAATTTTATTTTATATTATTAACTTTTAATTTTTTTTCAGCCATCATTTAAATTGGTAGACATATCACATACTCACCCCAAAGGACTCAAAAACCGAGTCTACCTCCTATGGGAATACACTCTACTAGTGGAGGAACTAGGGGAGGTGTTAGTCTTGCAATTAAAATGGTAATAATTCTACTACTTGGGTCATGACAAAATGAAATGAAATATTTTAATCAATTTGAATTTTCTTTTAGTATGTGTAATAAATCTATTTTAGTTAATGTGGGGATGCATCTCCCACTGTATACAACTGGTTCATTTATTAGGACAACAATTATTGTTGTCAACAAAACTACATTAACTTCAAATACAGTTAGACCACAACCCTGGTTAGCTTCCTAGGTCTCAACCTGGACCGGTAGTGAAAACTACCCAAATCTCTACTTATTTTCAACTCTGCGAAACATTTGTGTTAGTAACGTTCATGGGTTAGTGGTTTATGAAAGTCTAAAATTTCTGATTCGAAAAAAAAAAAAGTCTAACATTTGAAGCTGGATCAAAGAGTAGACATATTAATTGTCACACCAGAACTTATGGAAATAGATCCCAGACCAGACCACCAATAGGGATACCCATTTTATTTTATTTTTAGCATGTAGAGCTTCTCGTGATGCATAACGTTTTCTTAAGGGTAAGGCTTTTATTTTAGTTATAATTTTCATTAATAAACTGGTAAAGGCCCACCTGTCTGTTAGTGCCAGTGCCAGTGCCAGTGTGTACATTTCATGAGATTGATCACGGATCCGTTCCCCTTAAATGTGACGGTTGATATGCCCACCATTTAGCCTAGCTTCTATTTCTCGACGTTGTAACCCATTAACCAAAGCTAATCAGGGTCGTGGCTTAACCGTATTTAGTAGAATCCCTAATTAAAGGCTTCGGTTTTTTTTAAAAGAAAGATTAATCAAAATAAATATAAATCCTTTAGATTGTGAAGAAGATTAAGCAAACAATTTGTGAAAAAACCTGCCAACAAAAAATGAAAAAACACATACTAATCTATTTTATTGATTATATGACAACTTAGAGGGGTCTCGCCTTCATAAATTGTCATTTCAAGGGGGCCGGCAAAATCCTCCATAGAGGATTCATATTTTTGCCTCTTTCCGAAATAAAAACTCTAACAAATATTTTTATCAAAATATTTAAGAGAACATAACCTAAGTTCCTTAATTACCTGTCTTCTTATAATGATCAGTTAAGGCTGCATTTGTTTGGAGGAAAAATAGGAACATGAAATTATTTTCAGGGAAGAAAATTTTTATTTTCCATAATCTCCCCCAACAAAACAGCCTAAGAAAAGACTAAAGATAGGATAGTCTCCATCATCCTACTTTCTAGTATGTCTAGGGGTAGGACCCATTTAGTAATGAGTCCTAAATACCATGTTTGTTTTAACATTTTTAGCTTTTTCGTAGTAAGCGATTACAGAAAACCTCGCTTAAAAGGTTAATGGATTGGAAATTATTATTGTTAATTAAAAATGATTTCACAAATAATATTTAAGTGAGTGCTATTGCAAATTTTGACTAAAGTTCGATGACATTTGCAATATAAAATCATGTGTAGATCTGTGGTTATTTTTGTATATTTGTAACTTGCACGCTTTTTCCAAAAAGGATTTATGAAATTAATAATCTAAACCATGGCTTAAAATGATTTTGCCTCAAATCATTTTTTGAGCGTAGAACAGTCTTCGGGAATGTTGAAATGAAAAAAAATACTAGTTAAAAAAGGATGCATGTGGATTTTTTATTTTATTTTTGTTCAAATTAAAATAGAATTTTCCAAATTTGTGGAGATTAAAAAAGTTCTTGAAGACCTAAATCAAAACATGGTCAGGAGTCCTAGTTTCATCTGTGGTTTTGCAAGTACTAGCCTCTTTTCTTTGGAGATATAGTGGAGAATTTTGAGCCACTGAGAATGCAAATCTTGAACATTTTCAAGGAGAACTCATAATGTGCAAATAACAACCTTTAGGGGAGAGCTTTAGAGTGTTGCAACCAGTTTCGAGATGAGATGAGATTATTTTTTAAATGAGAATAAAGTTTCTGAATTTATCGGTTGTAAAAGCATTTGGTCACTTTTTTATGGGGGAGCATGGGATTCTTTGAGTATATAAATATATATATATATATATATATATATATATATGCATAATAAAGGAACGTCCGACCAATTGGCCCTCAAGTAAGAAAGTTTTGGAATATTAGGCTCAGCCCGACGATCCTTAGGTCTTAGGTAAAAAATCCCTACTTTGAATACCTCGGAGGCTGGGTTGGGTTGGTGCCCCTCATGAGAGGGCTGATTTGACACCTCCACCTGAAGCTGAAGCTTACCAAACGAACCATAGAGACTGGTGTCATTTGGGAATGCTTAATTTAAACGCTTAACATAGTTTAATGCTTAATTTGAGCACTTAAGCTTGTTTATGAACATATTTTTTTGTGTAACGCTTAATTTAAGGTCTTAGTAGGCCTGACTCGTTAAGCTCTCAAGCTCATACTTAATTAAATAGCTTAATGAGATTTTGCACTAATCTCTTTCTACTTATCATGTTTATTAAAAAATTATTTAAACTTTTACAAATTTATCCTTACAAATATTTAAAATCTAAAAAAATTCTTATGACTTTGAAAATTATTTATTGTCCCATTAGAAGTAGCAATGGGCCGGATTGGATTGTGTTCGAGTCGGCTCAGTTTAGTGTAGGTTAGAAACTAGCTCAACCCGAACCCAACCCATTTATAAATGAAATTGGAATAGGCAAACCGAAATGTGACCCAACAAGAGACCCCTTTTCCCACCCCAAAAAAAACCTTGACCTAAACCCGTCAACCCTAATCCGTGTAAAATATATAAATAATAATTATTTTTGGCACTAGTGAGAATCAAAAAAAAATTACAGCATTTATGTCAAAAATATAGTCTTACACTGAGAAGTGTACTGAATCGGCAAATCCTATATTTTTGGGGTTCAATCTGAAACTGTATTCCTTTGTTAGACTCCAATATTAGTTTTGGTTCATACCACGATCATGATTTTTCAAAATTTTACTTATTTTCCTTGAGAGAGAAAATGAAATTCATAAAAGGGGAATAACCCCCTTAAATGACTAAAATAATTATTTAAAAATCGTGGATCACATATATTAAGTTGAAAATTGCAATATTAGTCAACATATACTTTAATTATTAAAGGATGATTAATACAAGGTCCTTATTATGTAACTCCCTTTAGTCCTTAAGGGGTATCTTAAAGCAAAGCTCTCTCTACAAAATCTATGTTATGAGAACTTTTTTCCTTTCATCAAAGACTTTTTTTCTGTCTAGTCTCATCAAGGACTTTAAAGTAGGTGTTAGTCACAAGTTGAAGGAGCCAAAGAGATCCTTAATAATAGCAGAATTACAGATAGATCCCAAACATCTAGGATCCACATTTAGTAGACCATAAGGACCTCACACTAGGAGATCTCCTAAAAGAAAAATCATTATCATGCATTAAATGTTGTCCATTTAGACTTTTATCTAACCATGTGAACCTACATGTGCACCATGTATCTACACTGTCCTTGTGGTCCACCAAATGGACACATAGATTTCTCCTTAATTAAAACCCTAATCAATCTATTGTATACTATCTCTAGGTATTTATTTTAATGTAATCATAGGTTTACAATAGTAAGAGCGCACGGTTAGTTTAATCGAGTTTAGATTATCGGATAGAATCGCTGTTTCATGAGTGGTCAATTTATCCTATTAAATAAAACAAAGAACAGCTGGGGATTTAGGTGAGGCCAGGCTTAAGTTTTCATTGTCTGGTGATTGTGATGCCCAACAAAATCTTTCTTTTGAAGGTCTTTTGTATATGCTGTTGAATGCTTTTTAGTATCTTCAATAGGTAAGGCAAAAAGGTAATACAAATATTTAGGTAATCCAGAAATTATTTTGAGAAGGAATTTAAGGTGACTTTATTTAGCTCATCTCACTTTTGGGGATTGCTTTTTGTCATATATATACTCATCTTCTTTTCTCCTCTTTTGACTGCTCTAAAGTTCATAAGAATTATAAAATGCTTGTATGGTGTTTAGTACGGAGTATGATTTAAGTATAGGACATGTGTGTGAGGGAGAGAAAGAAAGAGAGATCTAAGAGTAGTGTATGTGTGTGTGGCGCATGCATGTGCTTGCATGTGAGAGATGGGAGGGGGAGAAGAAGTCCTTAATTGAGATAAGCTAGGGTGTTTTTGAATTTTTTTTTGTTTTCCTGATTTATGAATAAAATATTTTATTTTTCACTAATCTTATTTGGATAACAAGTGACTTAATCAATTTTATAAAATTACTATTATTTTAACTGATACCATATCTTAAACAGCTCAGGTCTGTTTATTTATTTGGAAATTATTTTTTTAGTGGTTATATGTCCAATGCTTATATTAAAAGGGTTATAGTTAAAATAATCAATGTGAAACTCACCCTTATTTGAGGCAATTCAATTACTTTAAAAAGACTTCAGATTATTTCAAGGTGTGCTAGAGATGAGACTGCTAGCACCCGATCGAAAGGCGCCATACACCTCTTTCACACCAACAATCATTGATTTGCATGCACACATCTTGGTAAGTGTGCAAAAGGGGTGTGTGGCGCCTTCTAATTGGTGTCGGCGAGGATTCGCCAACACCGACCGGAGAAGATCTTAAGTCCTTTAAAAAAAAAATGTTTAAAAGTCAACAAGTCAAAAAAAAAAAAAATCTACATTTAATCATGAAACTCATTTAGTTGAAGTCAAGCGGTTGGTTTGTAGGTTCTGATAGAGAACCCCAAAAGTTGTGCAAAATTTGCATATAATTAATTTTTCATGTTTGCTAACCGACATTCATGTTAATTTTTAAAAAAGGTGTTTATAATTTAAGTGCTTTTTGCGTAAGTGTTTATGAAATGGACAATTCAAACCAAACACTCACTTAGCATGTATACGATTGAGTGCGAAACTAGAAGGAAGCAAATCGTCACTCTGATCTTCCCTATGGCGATGGGTATTTAAAGGTCATGATCTCTTATCTTTGTATGGATTTAACCACTTACAAAAGATCCTGGGCTTCAAACAGTCTAACCACAGGTAGGGGCGGAGCCAGGTGGGGGCATGCATGTGCCCCCACTGAATTTTTGGGAAATAGTTTTTTTTTTCTTTCTTTTAAGTATAGCCATGGAATGGGACATGCAAGTGAGATCCGATCACTCAATTGCGATTGAACTTAGGGAAAGTTCAATCACACCCACAAGTCAACACATGTCCCTATTGTTAACTGTGGTTAAGATTCACTGATTCTTGAGGTTCAACAATATAACCTTAATTTTTTTAAAAAAATATTAACCTTAAGATTAAAATTCCTAACCAAAGTTAAATATTGTTCTATAATTTTTTTCTTTTAAAAACCAAGGGTCTATTCTTGATCGAACTCCAAGAGTTAGTAAATCTTAACCACAGTTAATAGAGGTTAAAATGGATACATGCTAATCTGTGGGGTGCAATTGAACTATTCCTAAGTTCAATCGCAATTGACTGGAATCCGATCTCTATGCAGGTGTCATTGAACTTGAAGAAAAAAGTATTTTTGATACTATGTTGTTTAATTATTTTATTGGGCTGGTAAGGGACATTTGTCCCTTAAAAAATTATATTGTTTTATTTAATTATTTAATAGGTATAACCATGAGACAATGGGGCAACGTTCCTCAACTATTAAAAACAAGATCTCTCTTATAAACTATGTTATTTAATTATAACGGTGCAGAGCCATGAGACAAAGGAATAGTTGTCCCATAAACAATGAGAAATATAAGTCTCAAAAGATATGTACGAAATGACTCAAAAACTTAATCATAACAAAAATTTCGGGGGCTACACTCCCGAATCCCCATCATGTGTCCCCACTATTAGAAAATCCTAGCTCCGCCCTGGCCATAGGGATAAACACATGAAATATCCCAGACGATTTGATTACGAAGTAGAAAGTCTAATACATGAGCTATTATTGAGAGAGAGAGGACAAAAGAGAGAAATTCGGTAACCCTAACCCTAGGACACTAATAACCCTACATTGATGCATGGAAAAGTTAGATGGACATGGTGGGTAACACGTAAGGGGACAAGGCCGTACTGTGTGTTAACCTCCTTTTGTTCCTTTCTCTTTTTGCATTTTCTTCATCTCTCCTAGTCCTACTCAACTCAACCCAACCATAGAAGTACATTCATCTCCATTTTTTCAACCCTAACTTTCAATATCAGATTCACCACAATAATACACATTTAACATATATGGATCTTATCTTCATGTCATGTACATGCACTGTAATTGCATGCCCCCTTCAGTACATAATAGTATAAAACCATGTTCCTCATAATCTGATCCACATGGATAGTTTTTTTTTTTCTTTTGTTGCTTCCGATATCATTTACCTACTGTTAGTAGTTAAGGGTCAGTAGTTAGTAAAATGGATCTAAATACAAATTCTACAATCTACAAACAAAAGAGAAAATAAAATCAAGAAATCAAACACCACACGAAAGAAGGATTTACCCGCCGGAGAAGAACATTCTGAAGAGCTTCTAATATCAAAGAGTTATGATATATTCATAATATATGTCTTGCATCATATATATAAACTTTAAGCCCTACTCCAAACAGAAAATCAACTCTCAATAGAAAACTTGGCATAAACAAGAAACTACGCATTTTTAGAAACACATTTATGCTTTGGGGACGATACCCACAAACCCCCAACAAGAACGCCCTCATTGAACCCTAGTTTCTAAGTAAACCCCCCTTCCCCCAGAAGCTATTCAGGAACAGATGGAATGCTTTCTATTTCAGGAACAAACATAAAGAAATTGATAAATCTTAGTACAAGGATTTTCTCTAGGTCCAACACATAGTCAACAATTTGATCCACATGGTAATTAGTAAAAGTCTGGCAAGGGCTAAGAAAATGTAATGATGGAAATCTTATGGAAAAGAAAGGAGTAATTTAAAGCTCACTCTTTAATGGGTACACGATAAGAATCTTTCCCTCTCTAATGTAACAATAAAGTGAAAGCTCCTAACTAATATTATTCTTTGCAACTCTCTACAAGCAAAGCCCAAATTGTAAAAATCAACTCCAACTCCCAACAAATTAATAAACAAACCAAAAAGCTAAAGAATAACCATGTTTTACAGTCATATGTTCACACTAATGCATCTCTTTTTGTCAACACATTTGGTAAGAACAAGAAAATAGCTAACTGTAGACTAAGCCATATCCCCCCGGAATCAGCTCCAATTGCCGGATTCTGGCAGATCGCCTCTTTACAGCTTCATCATGGTATACTTCTGTTGAGGTTGGAAAGAAATACTCCTAGATGGGCTAGTGTTAGAAAATTGAAAAAATATTGAACACTTACTTGTTGAGATGATCGAGCTGGATTGTCGCGATAATAAGGCCATTGTAGATGATTAAAGGTTCTTAAAAAGCGGCGGCGATTGTGATCGTAGCGGCGACGGGAATTCTCTAAGTTGAGGGGAATGAAGCCTGGTCCGAAACCATTCAGATGAGGCTTGTGCTTCACATGAATGATTTCGAACCAGACAACATTCCCCTCAACTGTTTATGAGAAGGAGAGAGAGGCTATGTGAGATTTTTTGATTTGGCCATGCATTATTTTTTCATGGGTCCTTTATATACGTGAGGATGAGGTGAGATGCTTTCGTGGGTCAGATTAATTAGATGACAAGTAGTCCACTTTCTACACCACCCCTATCATGCTTTTCACACTCTGGTAAGAAGTAAATATAAATTATTTACCTTTGTTTAAGTAACTAAGGAAGAACTGTCCAAATTAGAAATATATAAATGGGTTTTAAGAGACTTTCTGCCATTGATAATAAATGGGTTTTAATAGAAGGTTGAGATGCTACTATAAGGTCAACTCAAGAACTGCTTTCAGCCTCTGATTAGAGCCTAAAAAAGCTTTTTTCTACTTGAGCTCTTTTACTAACCCTTGTTTGATCCGGTTATTAGGAGCCAGGATTTTCTTGTAGGGGCATGTGATGGTCGATTGATAATGTTAGTAACTATTGATGGGTTTGTTGAGGATGATACGAAACGCGTAGCCTACCAAATCAGTCGCGACACGGATGAGAATGCATGCTACAAAAGAAATGGTTGAGTTTCTGAGAGAAAAAAACTTGATGACCAAGTTCACGGGCTATCTCATCCATTTGTGTCTGTTTGTTGAGATTTTTTTTTCAAAAGTTAGGGGCAGCTGTCCCATTGCCCTATGGCTATGCCCTCTTATATAATTAAATAATATAATATAAAGTTAATTGTTTTGTTTTCAAAAGTTGAGGGGGCAGCTGCTCCTGGCTCTGCCCCTAGCCCGTGAAACGGGTATGGCATTGCATATTTCTGTCCATAAAGATATAATATCAAGAATAATTTTATAATTATTAATAACAAATTTTATAAAGGGATTAATCCATATTCTTATATGGTGCTTAAACTTAATTAATAGGGCATTTCTTTGAGGGGTACTCTGACTTATTTAAGAATCTCGACATTGTTTTTGTTCTCAAGTAAAGGATATCTCTTTTGCTTCCCACTTGGGAAAAAGGAGGATGGGGTGGAGAACCTTCATCAATGGGGAGCATACACAACTAGCTTGATTCCAAGCTTAAATGGCAAGGAAAACAGGTTGGCTTTGCTAAAGCTTGTATTGGTCGAACAAAAATAAAGAAAAAAGGGAGTGGAGAATCAAAAAGTAGAAAATTTTGAGTGATTGCACTATAAGTAATGGAGTTTCCTGTGCATAAGTAATTTACTAAATTTGTTTAATTTATCAAGTTTGAGTTCAAAATTATAATTTGATTGATGTCATTTGCCATGTTTTGGGTCCGATTGTGACTTCTTATGTCGAAAAAAAAAAAAGGATACAAATAAAGTGCACCAATATAGAAATGAGACTAGTTCAATTCACAAAAGGCACACCAAGAAAGAAAAATGGGGAATGAAATAAATAAATTTTGATAAGACACTACAAGAAATTTACCGGGCAGTGACGGAAATAGATGAAATTTATGGTCATTTAGAGTATGATTAACAGTAAAGTGGTTACCAATTAGGCCAATTTCCTTGAGGATATATTTGATCAGTAAGTTCCAATGAAGCCAGTGACTTTGAGGTTTCTATTCATATCCACATGTCAATATGCATATATACCCGACAAAGGAAAAGAAGTTCACAACCCGTGGACCCTCTACCTCCGCGCAGAATTGCTCCCTTAGGCTTTCACCAACTGTGGAAAATTTCCCAAGAAAGCACTCTTCAAATAAGCTATTGGCTTGACTCATCCCTCATTAGCTTAAACAGTAAATATCTATTAATGCTTCAAGAATTCTCACTGTGTGTTTAATAGTGTAATATCTCTTCATTATAACAATAACATTGTGTTTGTTAACTATCATATACTCCTAATGGTAATTTTTTTAATCAAAAACACTAAAAATATGAATAATATGTAGCCAACATTCAAATAGATTTTCAAGTCTAACTTTCCAGTAAAGTTGTCTTTATAAAGTGGAAGGATGGGAAATTTCGCTATGTTTAAATCGACAGGTTGAAAACTCGTTGTCAGTAAAGTCTATTCTACCGAATCTAGCTACTAAATATTACCGAATTTGGATAACAAGCAATGAAACATCGATGAGAATTAATTCTCATCTTACAAGTATTGCAATATCTATGAATGGGAAAGCTTATGTATTAGAATTCTTGCTAAAACAATGTATCGTTAAAACTAAAATCATGCTCATGTGTACTGAGAAATTCTCCATGATCATGAGAGTTCTCATTAAGTGAAATAATTTGAAGTATACCTCATTTAAGGTGATAAATTCCAAATCTAGTATAGTTTAATAATATTAATTCCTTTGCAAAGTATTGAATTGAGAATGATACGCTTAGATTAGAGGTAAACTAGTTTCTGATTGATAAAAACTTCTAAGGGGAATAATGGAATTAATAACGCTGCGTCTTACTTATAGGGTTGACATCTCTATTGTGTGTAGGGAAGTGATTAAAAACTCTTGATAGTAGGTACCATTGAGAGCTGGGCCTCTGGGTCGCCCGATTGGGAAATCCAATGGAGCCAAAGGCATATAAGTTTTAAATGGTGGGCCCACTTGATGTTTGACGCTGTTGGATTTGCAATCAGACGGTCCAACAATATCAAGAGTTTTTAATCACTTCTCTTGTGTATATGTCGTCACATATATTAGGTCATTAGCAACGGCCCATTTTTCGAATTGAATTTTCTCTTGATCATTGCAGGTCCTTTGTATAATTTTTATTTTATATTTGGACAGACAAGCTGTCAGAGTTTCCCTCCTCATGTGGAGGTTGGATCCACTTGGCTTGCGGGTGCGGTGTCTATTAGACTTTGGGAGGGGATGGAATTTAATGCCTTGTCTCCCCTTAGTTGTATGGATTTTGATGACCAAGTATGAACTTGGTCATCACTAATAATATTGTCACTTAGCTACATGAATAAAAAAGTCTTTTTCTAGAATAGTCAAGTCATTATTAACCCTTAAAATTAATGTTCAACTAATTATGATTAATGAGTAATGTGATAAAATGGTATTAGTGTTTGGAGAAGAATCCTCGAGTACTGAAACATACAAGTCTTATCCTAGTTTTCTTATCATAATGGAGGAAAAAGTGTGGAGGAAAAGATATAGAGAGAGTAAATAAGGAAGAAAAAATCAGGTGTCAAAATTTGTCTCTTATCCTAACAACAATGAGAGTAAAAATAGCAAATCTAAGAAATAAAATTTACGCATTGTCTCGTAAATTATCAAAAATATTCTCAAATTTTAAAAAAACAATAGGCAAAAGAATTTGGATTTTAATTTAAAATTTGATATAAAAGTAAATATTCCAGGCCCTGCCCGGCCCATTGAAATCGCTACATATAAGGTAAGTCCTTGGTCTTTAGACAATAATGGGGACCATCAAGGCAAATGAGAAATACATGAATGGAAAGTGATTTTAAACTCTGAATTGGACCGCACGATTGAAAATAAAATCTAACGGCACCAACCATCAAGTGGAGCCCACCATTTAATGCATGTGCACCTTGTCATTGTTCGATTTCCAATTGTGCGGCCTAGCTCTTAATAATACCTACAATCGAGAGTTTTTAATCACTTTCCTACATGAAATATCAGATTGATCCAGTAAAAGCAAGCTCAAAATAAAATAGTAGGATTTTCTTGGAACTGCATATTCATTGATATTGTTCATATGAACATAAGAATTTTAAACCCGAAACATTTAAGAGAATATTGTTCAAATGTTCAAAAACCTATTCATGATGAATTTAGGGTTTTAGAAACCACAGAAATTGTGTAGATTAGGTCAACCACACAAATTGTGTAGATTACGTCAACCATTTTTCATGCCATAGAAACAAGAAGTAAAAAAGTGACTGACGGAAATAGCTTCATCATACCGCTTTTTTCTCACATTGTCAAAACAAACATAAAAAAATAGAAGACAACAAAAAAAACTCAATGAAAACACGCTTGAAAACCTGGAGTTCAAATGAGTTTTTCAGATTCGACGAATAGACAAATCAGACGCCAAATAGTTTGAAATGCTGGAAGAATAAAGAGCTTATCATAATACTCCCACATCCATAAACTTATCTACCAATAATCAACTTGTCAAACACCATTTTGAATAAGCATTTCTGCTTCCACATTCGGAGCATGTCCTGAAAAAAAGTCTATCTTTATGCAAATACAATTTTGAAAACACTCCTTTCACAAAAAGATGTTCTGCCCATCAAGTATCTTTTTCTTTTGCCTCCTTTTGCTTAAGAACTTCCCATAATTAGGCTTCCATAATTATATTAAACTACAAATTACACACTACCAATACCCTTCAAAATGAAATCATCCCTTCTTCTCGGACACTACCAGCCTGGTAAACCAGTGTACTCAATCCTCCTAGCAAGCGTATATATTGGGTTTTCTGTCAGCATATGTTAGTCAAAGTGTTATATCACTGTCTGGATAATCAACCTAGGATGGAAAACAAAATATTTGGCAGACGAAGGAAGGATACAAATTTTCCAGTAAAAAGAGAATTCCATATATATATGTAAATATAAATTACATAAAATTTACAGTTCATATATCACACAAACCACTGCAATAAGTCCTTGCAGATGAAGATAATGCACTCTTTTCCAGAACAGACATAAGAAAAAAGACAGAACTTGAAAATATTTAGTCCCTTTAAATTAGAAAAACTCACCAAGAGATTCATGACTCGACAGTGATGTCTACATCCCTCTGCCCCGTCATCTTGAAAGGAATGGACTTAGTTGTCTCACTCACCTGTTTGGTACCATCTTTAACTTTGCAAGTCACATTGTCATTCTGTGTAGTAATGTTTCCTCTGTAACTACCCAAACTGCGACGGTCTGCCTGACCATAAGCTCCCCTCCCCTTGTCTCTCTGAGATGAGTTGACTGCATCACTGCAGCTCTTCCTTCGACCCAGCTTTGGTGATTTTGCACGAGTTGGTGGCAGCTGGCATCCAATCAAAGCAAAGAATGTAAACTTTTTGTTGTCGTGTGAAAACTGAATGGAAAATTAAACAGCCAAACTTCTATTGGAGAATAGGTGACAATATGTCATTGTCTTCAAACTACGAGAATTCTGGGGTTTAAAGAACATCTTGAAATCAACACTTCTATAGGACTGCATACCGAATGGAGGGAAAAGTCTACATTTTACCTTTTTAAGTTCAACCTTAGGCGGCGGTCCCTCATGGTAGAAGCTTGGCATTGGGTTTGCTTTAAACATCAAGCCCTTTCTAAGCTGTTTTATAGCTGCCTCTCGCTCTTCCTGAAGATTTTAGGATTGATACAAAACAGGGGCAGAGAGGGGTTATATTACAGAATCTGTTTTATAAGCACCGAACACGGAAAGATACACACACAATGTATGTGGACGTAGGATTTAGCATCATTCCAAATCAGGAAAACCCTAATTCGGAATAATGGTAAATCACAAAGCGGAATCACCACCTACTCAAAGGAGAATAGGAACCCTAAAATTAATTAATGGTTAAGGTAAGTGGTAAAAGTAGAGATTTAGGTAAGAGATTCAGTAGGGCTGGGGGAAGGTGTTAGACACCCGTCAAAGGAGGTTACTCCCTAAACCCGCCTTAGACTAGATTGGAAAACACCTCATAATTCCTAAATTAGAGAGAACCTACTGGTGAATCAAACTCAAAATGGAAACATGCTAGACAAAGGATCAAATTCAAGATAGAACCATGCTTTCAAATTATAACATGCAACTAGACAACTTTCTAATTATACATCAAGGCAAATTAGACTTTCCAAATTCAAGCATAGCAATTTATATGCACAGAAATTTATTAAAAAACCAAGCATGCTAAAAAAACTAATCGAAAGGGACACGCCCATGAGGGTTTCCTACGTATCCCATGAGATGGGAATCAAACCAAAGTAGTTCAAACCTACAAGCATACAAGCACACAAGTATTTGATATTTTTATGATTTTTTGGTATTCTATGAATTTTTTATTTTTTCTATTTTATGGATTTTCTATATTTTTAAATGGCCCGAAGCAATTTAAAGCACATGCAGGTATGGTCCGTAAGGAGCAAATTATCATGCAACAAATAAATCGACACGTGCAATCATGTAGTCAAAAGGTAACAAAAGAGTAATAGATCTTAGAAAAATGGCCTAGATCAATTGGGGGGGCACAAATCCCAAGAATAACATTATGTTGCAAAAACTAAGGGAGCAACTGTTCTAAAGGGCATCCTCGGCTCAAACCTTCATTCTAAATGACCTAGGGTCTACTTCCAATGCAACAACCTACAGCTAAGTCTGCTTTCAGTTTGAAACTTGAAAATTGGGGGGGAACAAATCCCGAGAATAACATTATGTTTGCATAAACTATGGGAGCCGCTGTTCTGAAGGGCGTCCTCCGCTCAGACCTCGGTTCTAAATGACCCAGGGTCTAGTTCCATTGCAACAACCTAAAGCTAAGTCTGCTTTTAGTTCGAAACTTGAAAAACAGTCTTAACTTGGCCTACATAACTCGAAATTAGGTAAGTTTTTTTCCCCTACATGCTCAAAATTTTAAGGAAAATTAATCTGTACATAAAATTCCAGGCCCCAAGTTTACCAGATCTGCCTATGAGGAGGCCTAATCAAAGTTTTAGATTATTTTACAAGTCCCTAAAACTGGGCTCAAACTTAAAATCTGAGCTCATAGGAGTGTTCAAAACATGGCAAAACCTTAAGATACTGAATTTCATGATTTTTTTAATGAGTTAATAGGAACGATTATATACCATCATCTAAATTGGTCAAACCGGGGTAAGATCAACAGTAGGGCTTAACCCTATCTAAGATCAACCTGATCCACTAAACCTAGGGACCCAAATCAAGTCAAGAGGCTTAATAGATTAATTTTTAGATCTGCTTAAGCTCTCCGATTACCTTTCAATGCTCAAATCATTGATAAAATCCCAATAATCATTCCAAAGTACACCAAAATTCATTATCATTCCTCAACCCATACACCATTCATTCCATATTTTAAACAGTCTCAAAACTCAAAATTTAGGCTTCTCAACTCAAAAAGTAAAATATAAAGGAGAAATAAGAATAATCACGGTATCAATAATTCAATCACAAAGTCATTATCAACCAATCATTATAATCACATCAAAATACATTTAACTTTAAGCTAACCTAGCATGCTTTGATTCAAACCATTTAACATAGCACTATTATCACACCAATCATACAAAGGGATAATCAACCTACCTCAAGAGATATCTTTAAAAAATAACTCGATATTTTTTGTACGATTCGTGAGTAAAAACTCTAAAAGTCCAAAAAAAGATCATTGTCTTTCAATCTTGAGATTGAAAGTGAGAGAAGAGAGAGTTTCCCTCCCCAATTTAAGTAGGCATAAAATTGAACACTCCTTTAAAGTTTAAACCCCTTTATATAGTGCCAAAAGGCCCCTACGATAGAGAGCACATAGAAAGGTAAATTGACCTTAAAAAAAAGGAAATATACAATAGGCTGTTGTTTCTTATTGTTATGGTTGCTAAAAAGGAGACCACAGATGCGCAAAGGTTGAGTGGTGCTGTTGTTTCAAACGGCGGCCTTCCTTACTATTTTTAAAAATATTTTATTTCTATTTAAAACACTTTAATGCACTAAAGGATAAAAAGGGGAGGGGGACGCTGTTTGGAACAGCGGCTTCACCCTCTCCTGAATTTTAAAAACACCCCATCTCCTATATGCTGCCGCGTATCGCCTCAAAATTGGTCAAAAGCCCTTTTTATGTTTTAAGTCTATTTTGATTCCAAAAAAGACTCAAACTAATATTATAAATATTTTAAATAATTTTAAACAAAAATGGTACACCATTATAGAAAATCACAGGAGGTCCTAAAAGGCCCTATAGGAGTGAAAAATTAGGTAATTATTATATATATATATATGTGTGTGTGTGTGTGTGTGTATCCCATTCCACTCCTTATTTTAGATACTGAAGGAAGTAATGTATCACTTTTTTTGTAAGAAACATGTATGTGTCCACACACACATACGGATATATATATATATATATATATATATATATATATCCCGTTCTACCCCTTGTTTTAGATACTGAATGAAGAAGAGTACCTTGGTCCTTGCTTCACATTGAGTTTTGTTTGCCTCCAGAGCTTGGTGTCTCTCCTCCAACTTCGAGTAAAACTAAAAGAGGTAAAAGAAAAACAAATGATACAGCATATTGCATTTGGGATACAATTATAATTTTCATTTATCAGGAAATAGGGTACAGAGTACAGCTTCATATTCAATTGTCTGATGAAGAAGTACCTCCTTCCGCTTCTCTGCACGTTCAGTGCATCTAAATTTGGGAGCTGATGCAACAGTTGTCCTAGATTTTCTATGCATGGCTAAGGTAATTCCAATTCCATAACTTCATAAATAAGTACAATAAGGGAAAAATAACTCAAGTTTAGACCGCTGGGAGTCAAACAGAGGATACGAGGAAGCAACAGAGCAAGCATCATCTTCATCCGTATGCTTCTTATTATCAGGTTGCAATGGCTTCCTTGATAGCAAAGGTGAGATTGGCTGCAAGGAATTGCATAGTCCCAATATCAGTAAAAACCACTAATCCTATATTTGTACATAACTGATTATTACTAACAACAAATATAAATTCATCCAAATTCCAGCATGTCTTTAAAACGGTCAGGCAAGCTACTTATTGTGACACCTTCAGACTTCTTTCAGATTCAAAACAAAAGCCTTTCTAGGAGCGTTTCTCCATGAATTCCAAAGAGAAATACTCATGGTTTTCGCTGAGGCTGACTTGGAAAGCATGCCAATATTTATAAGGAAAGAGATTGAAGGTCAAAGAGTAATGAAAAACAAGGACCCCATCACTTAGATACAACTTCTACGACCTTACATAGATGGTGCGTGCTATTTGCGCCAAGTAAAAAATGATAGGAGGAATTTTCCCTTACATTATATGGACAATAGGAACAGCTAATAAAAATGCATAGTAAATTAGGCATACCAAGAAAGCCGGAAAACCTGATTCACATAAACAAGAGAAAAAAGAACGAAAAAATGGAAACTTCAAACTCTGGTACAATTACCTGAGTATTCTTTGCACTATTGGGGGACTGCAAATTGTTTGCATGATATGATCGGTTCACAACAGCAGTAGCAGTTTCAGCCACAACATGACGAGTTCCACTGGAAGCACGCCTTTCAGTTGCCAGAGCAAATGGCTGCGGAACAGTGTACTTTGTTCGCACGTTTCCAGCAGCAGCAGATTTTGATGCAGGTTTCACAGGAGAGCTTGACTTCTTATTATTGATTGATTTCTGGGCTTCAGGTTTCACAGTTTTCTCTTCAGGCAAGCTAGCCTCAAAATTAGTGCTTTTGGCACAAAGTACATCTCGCTCCTCGTGACATTTTTCAACATGACAGAGTTCAGTGATCTCAAGTGAGTTTTCTGCAGTACATTCCTTCACATCATAGTCCTTTACTTCAATAGTCTCTTCTGAATATTTGGACTTTAGATCAGCATTATGTCCATCCGAACCCACAAGATCATGGTTACTAGAAGCAATTTCATGAACTGGATTATCGGAAACACCATTCGAATAAACTATGACACAATCGGGCTCCTTGTCTGTACAAATATCTGTAACTTCCCTCCCCATCACACTACAAGAAACGAAACATAAGTATCACATTAATTTTGGAACACATTAAGTGCATTATTCTCGGATTAACATTTCTGTATGCAGCATCCTATAGTTCGATTTACTAACAAATTTACTAATCTAGTTATTTTGTAATCTCCAGGAATGTTACATCACAATAATATCAGATGTTCAAGTTCAATCGTGCATTTTAGATTAATGAAGGGCTTAGTTGAGTTCATTGCAGTTCTTTTAGATAAACTATCAGAGAATATTAATCTATCACTAGTGTTTGCAGGGTTTTTTTTTTCACACTACCAGAGGAAAATTCTTCACGACACTATTTTTTTCCTATGAGACATCACAAAACCTGAAGTAAACTATAAAAAAATTATGGACTATTCTCCATTGTTTTCATGATCATTACGGAAACTTTGAGTAGGATGTTTGCGAGAATGGAAGGTTCGGTTTTAGAGGGTTTCTCCATAGGTTCAGAGTCGTTGGTTATATCACATCTTCAATTTGCGGATGACACGTTAGCCTTTTGCAATGCATCTTGCAGACAATTGGCGTATCTCAGATGTCTTTTCCGATGCTTCGAGGTTGTCTCGGACCTTAGGATCAATCTTGGAAAGAGAGTCATTTTTGGAGTGGGCAATGTCCTAGATGTGGGTGAACTTGCGGTGGTGTTGGGTTGTAAAGCGGGTACTCTACCTGCTTTTTACTTAGGTTTGCCACTTGGAGCTTGATTCAAATCAGTGGAGGCATGGTATCCAATTCTAACTCGTTTTTCAAAGAGATTTCGTTTTTCAAAGAGATTAGAATGATGGGAATCCTTGAATCTATCAAAAGGAGGTCGACTCACTCTTTTGAAAAGTACCCTTAGTTGCCTCCCCACGTATTTTATATCCATCTTAACTTTTCCTACCTCCGTAGCTGTCAAATTGGAAAGATTGCAGAGAAAATTCCTTTGGAATGAATGAGTTGAGAAATATAAATATCACTTGGTGGAATGGAAGTCTGTAATGAACCCAATTAAAGAGGGAGGTTTGAATCTCCAACCTTTGGTGAAGGTGAATAAGGCATTATTGGACAAATTGCTATGGAGGTTTGGAAAAGAAAGGGATAGTGTGTGCAGAAAGGTAATAGTGGCAAAATATGAGGCTGCGTCAGTTTGGGAGCCTAAAGCGGTAAAAGGATCCTTTTGGCCTGTGGAAAGCCATTCTTAATGTGATCTCATCCTTTTCCAAACACATTAGATTTCGGGTGGGGAACGGCTTCAAGGTCAAGTTTTGGGAAGACATTTGGTGTGGGCAGAGTCCCCTTCAAAGGGACTTCGGGAATCTCTTTTCCTTAGCTTTAAGTAAAAATTTATCAGTGGCTTCATGCTTTCAAGGGAATGGCGATTCTGCAATCTAGTCTCCTAGGTTTAGACGCAACCTAAATGATTGGAAAATAGAAGAATTCCTTAAAATGTTCAACTGCGTGTCTTGTGTCAACCAGTGCTTACATAGTAGGGATGTCAGAGTTTGCTCGGAGGACAAAAAAGGGCAATTCACTGTAAGATCCTTCCTACAATCATTGCGGGTTCATCTCATCTCTCTTTTTCCATATCAAGCTGTATGAAATCCAGGCATTCCATCTAAGGAATTTTTCTTCCTCTAGACAGCCACGCTGGATAAAATCCTCACATGTAACCATTTGCAATATAGAGGATGGATAATGGTCAATCGTTGTTTTCTATGCCTCAAGGCGGAGGAGTTAGTAGACCACCTCCTTCTTCATTGCCTTTTTGCTTATGCCATTTGGGTCCAATTCCTTCGTCAATTGGGTATCGTCTGGATCTTTCCTAGCTTCCTTCGAAGTTCCTTATCAAGTTGGTTTTCGAATTCTTTGGAGGGTCCAGCTTCGGTGATTTGGGCAATGCTTTTGACTACCATAAGGTGGTCCCTTTGGAAAGAATGAAACAGGCGTGTATTCGATGGTATTGGCTCTACTAAAGGTAGAGTATACCAGAAAGCTATATAGTTACTTATAACTTGGTGTGCCATAAAAATGGATTTCGATGATGAGGGGTGGCTAGATAGGCTTCAATAGCATTCTTATTTTTATCTTCATAGTTAGGGCTTTTGATTATCATGTTAAATGTTTTTCTAATTTTCCTTGTTTCTAGATCTGTGGTTCATATTCTGTGTGAACCTTTGATATGCTTTGGTTAGTTGTACTATTTGTTTGCTTCTATATATATCATGGCTTGATTACCTATCAAAAAAAAAAATCTTTTTTTAGATCTTTTTCAAGACATGTGGTAATTTATGTAAATATGAGTTTTTAGAGTGCCCTATTATGTAATATTTTCTTCTTTGGGGTGTATCATTTAATAATATGACTATAGGCCGTTTACAATATGTAAACTTTTGGAGTTTCATACATATGAGACAGCTTATGTCACGTTATCGATTCATTTTCCCTAATTCAAATGATTGTCTTCCAGTTATATAATGAGTTGAGTGTTTGGTAATGCTTGTTTTACCATACCTGAAATCTCAATGCATAATTTCGACATTTTATAATGTTTCCAGAGTTTCCTAGCTTTTTCAATGTTCCTTGACATCTCCACAAAATGTTTCCACTTTCTAGGAAACCAAAGTTTGTACTGAACCCAAAGTTTAAAACCTTGACCCAATTGAATAAAGAATGACGGAAAAATAAAGAGAAAGCACGTGATCACTTCAGCATGCATGACAGAATAAACACCTTCAAATGAATTAACAATGAGAAGTGACAAACAGAATTACTTGAAGAGAGAATTATCTAAAATTAATGAACAAAACAACTAACAAAAATTCTCTTGATTTTTAATAAAAGGCAATTAAAATAGGGTGCTGCTAGGTGCACCCCATTATTAAAAATGGATGACTGCACACCATTAAATTCATAAAATTACTAGTACACACACAAAAAAAAAAAAGACCTCTAAATTCTACTACTACACAACAAACTAATGTGGATGATTACATCTTTTAACTTCAAATGATGTGATCTTCCAAATATGAAAAGTAGCAAAATGAAGCACTCCCACAAATGAGGAAAACACAGACTCCCTCCAAAATTAAATGGGAGAAGTTTTTTCTTCCTTTTTTTGTGTGCAAGTAATTGGGAATTGGTGAAATTTCGCAAAATTAAATATCAATAACACAAATGATGTGCTACATACTCGAGAGAGTGCTCCAGAACTCCCATATGCAAATAAAATAGATTTGCAACTTACAAGACAATTTGTAGGCCTGATTGTGTGAAATAAATTATTGCATGCACAACTAAGATTCGAAGTGATGACAGAGCCGACAGAACTTCCATTGCATAATATGTGTACAACCAACTTTTATGAGAAAAAAAAACCATGATCATGGTCTATGCGAGGAACAGAGGTTGTCATTGGCAAGCCGGTTTCATGGCAAACTGCTCAAACAATGGAGGATAAGAGTTGGTTGGGGTGCGGCTGTAAAACATGTTGAAAATTGAATGTACAAAAAATAAAAATTAATGGTGTGCAATCATATAGTGGGGTGCGCCTATCACCACCCTAAAATAAATATAGAATCCCTAAGAAAAACCAAAAAAAAAGACAAGGAAGATGCAGAAAAAAAAACTCATTTTTTACTTCAATTATCGACAAATAAACGAAAACAAAAAGGAGCAAAAATGAGGCTAATTGAAAACAAAACTCCGTTTTCAGCTCCAGTTTCAGTATATACAAATACGAAGAACGAAAAAAAATCCGGTTTTCAAGTTTATTTACAGAGAAGAAAATTAAAAAGAAGAAAAAATATGAGAACCAAACCACTCGTTGAATAGCCAATCAGAAAACGCGAACGAAGCAAATGCAAGCAAAAAACGCTCAATTTACAAAGAGAACAACTCAAATGCTGCAAACACCACACAAAAAATCCCCCATTTCCGACTCGAAATTCACATAAAAAAACAGAAAATCTCATGAAATGCATTCAAAACAACCACTCATTCACATATCGATCAACAAAAACCACATCGAAACAATCAATTTACAACTCGCCCACCAAACGAACTACATTACATGCATTCACGAAAATAATCAGATCGAGAACAACAAATCTTATCAAAATGGAGGAAATGTGAGATATTTCTTACAGATTTCTTGCAGTTTCGCTCCGATCTGATGAGATCTCGAGGTTCTCTGAGCGATAAAAACCCTTTTTAACGAATTTTCTTCTTCGATCGTCTCTCACTCTTGCTTCTGTTGCGGATATATAGTTTGTTTCAGGTGTTAACGGCGTCAATAACGGCGTAATTTGAACAAAACCCTAAAAAGTCGTATTTCTCTGGTGTGTCGTGGTTTCGACTTTCGACTTCTGCCTAGATCTTTTTCCGCTAGACTGCAGAAACCTTACCTCTTTTAAGGCTGTTTGTCGGAGTTTCGAACAGGTACAGTGAAATGTCAATACTAACCTTCCACCAGGAGATTTGTGTGGAAAAATCTTCCTTTCTATTTATTTTCTTTTTTTGGGGGGGTAAACAATTTCTCATCTAAATACGTTGGGAAAATGAGTTTTTTTTTTTTTTTAAGGTTGAAATGATATCATGTAAATCTATTGAAAGCATTTGAAGCTTGGCTGTAAATCTATTGAACCAACAAGCTCTATATTGGTGTACCTATAAGATATTGACCCACAATTTTTTAGATACCCCCAAAAACCACATTATAACAAACTTATGTGTTGAAGGAATTTACCAAATTTCCATCAATCCAAATACCATGAAGTAAAGCAAAGTGCAGTTGGCTAGCGTCTCAGGTTTGCTCCTTGCAGTCATGTGTTCAACTCCTACTCCTCGACTTATCCTAATACCCGTAGGGAAAATTCTGAGTGGATCAATACGGATACCCAAAGGAACTAGTCTTTGGCTCGAAATCTTTGAGACACACTTCATTACAAAAACAAAAACAAAAAAAAAACAAACAAACAAAACATTTTTTTTCAATTTTCTTTTAGGGTTGCAACCAACTGAAAGACTGTTTTGCTAACATGAGCATGCCCAGGGTCTTAGGATTGAGACCTCGCCTAAGAACAATTTGTATTTTTTCAAATAGAAATCTGTAATTTATTTATGAAAGCTACTTATAGTTTTATCCATTGCATATAAAATGTTAGGGTTTTAATATTTTATAAGTAGTTTATAAAAGTAAAAGTATAGGGCTCACAATTTCAAAAGCCTAGACCCTTTTTTTCCCTTAAGTGGATAATTTGAAGGTGAGATAGCGACCCCGGAATAGTAAGTGTGGTCCAAAAGTTGAAGTCTACCAGAGAAGTAATTTGAATATCTTTGATTTCGAATATCTATCCCTCCAATATTCAATTCAAATTTGCGAGGGTAATATGGAACTTTCACAAGCCCTAGTTTTGACGCTTTAGCAGTAGGCAGTGTTTGTCTGAGGACTAATATGTTTCAGCTGAAGAAAGAGGAAGGCGTTCCATCCTAATTATTGCTTTGGCCCATTTTGATTATTCCCACTAACCCTTTTGATAAAGCCCTAACAACCCTCATTAATTAAAAACCACTCTTTTTTCCTTACTAAAATGACCCCCCACAATACTCAAAAAGGACGTACAAGTCAGTTTAAGGCCTGTTTGGGCCTCTAAGCAAGTGTACAATAATTGTTCTCGTTTGCCCTCCAAACAACAAAGTGCTTTGTCACACTTTTCAAAAAAAAAAAAAAAAGCGATTAAAAACTAGGGATTGTACCTACTTATGGAGAGTTGAACAGTTGGAATGAACATCCAACGGTGGCAAGGCATACATGATGTAATGGTGGGCCCCACTTAAATGCTTGACACTATTTGATGCTCAATCCAACGGGCAAGCTCTCCATAGTATAATTTAAAATCACCTCTAAAAAAACTGTATTATTTGGCATCAAAGTAAAAGCCTCAAAAGCTGTTTTGTTACCTAATTACTTAATGCTGGCATATCTAATGCAGTTTTTTTTTTTTGGCACACCATTCAAAAAATTAGGAAGTGTCAGATTCCCCGTGGGTGTAGCCCAGTGGTCGTGGGATGAACCCTAGACCTGGAGGTCTTATGATCGACTTTGGATGCACTTGTGTATCGTGTTGTTTAAGGTGGGGGTCCCGTTGGGTAACCCAGTGGAGATTAGTCGGAGTCTTGAGCCGCGGACACCCCACGGTTACCAAAAAAAAAAAAGATGAGTCAGATTCCCATCTACACTACTCAAATGAGCCGCGGACACCCCACGGTTACCAAAAAAAAAAAAGATGAGTCAGATTCCCATCTACACTACTCAAATAAAATTTCTACCAATTTATCGGAAGTAGGAGTGTCAATGAGTTGGCCGGTTTAGACATGAATTAGTAAATTAATAATTGAACTAGGCTTAGTGTCACACCCCAAATTTTGTAGTAGACTTTGTAAATATACTAGTAGGGTATCTAATATATTCATAGGGAAAATTATGTAGAAGCTTCCTAGAAAGGAGGTGGGGAGCTTCCTAGAGAGTAATTCTAGAATAATCCTATAAAGGAGGTGATAAAAGTTCTAGAATTCTCCTAAAGAGGAGATGGGAGAAGATTCTAGAGTAAAGGGGATTCTAGAAGTCTAGAATCATCCCTTGAGTCCTATAAAAGGGGAAGACCCCCTTCATTTGTAAGGATCATAAGTATCCAATCCAAGGTATCCAATCCAATCCAAGTGTAATCCTTCTTGAGTAATAAAGGTATGAATATTCTTCCATAGAGTGTTCCTACTAAGCTTCAGGGTAAGGCATGTTGGACATGATGCCCAGAAAAGTAATTTAGATTGTTAGAACCTTATTAATTTGATTAATAAATGCTTCTTCTTAATCTATTGTGTATTCATTATGGGTAATTGACCATGATCATGAGATGATATATACAATATGAGATATCGATAAAGATCCATAGGATATATTGTAGGAAAGTTATGTGATTAAATTATCACAGGTAGATATAACTTTCTGGTTCCTTATACCTTATATAGTCACAGCTGTAGGTGAAGCTGGGCACTTCACTTATATGGCTGCTAGAATGTTAAGATGTTCTCAATAGTTGAGATGTAGTTCTATCTCGAACTATTGTAGTGGAAACCATACATCAGCATATGGATGCTTAAATGTACACTGACTGATTGCATTCAATGAGAGACTTCTTGCATAAACATACTATCAGATAGTTGGTCTCTCATTCACATTGAATGGTTTCGATGATCCTTAGATCTGATGAGTTCATCTATGACTGGACAGTGATCTGACTGTTTTGATTCCACCAACGTATTTTCTAACTTAGAGAATATAATACAGTGACAGTTGGATAATCAGAAAGTTGTTCGACTGATGATGAATTTCAAACAAGAAATCCATGCTCATTAATTTGAGAGATTATCCAAGTTCCGGGTAAGACAGTTGATTAAGTTCAAATCCTACGCAGGTGATTTTGAAAACAAAATAAGTTTTGAAATATATTTTTATTAAAAGATATTATACTTATAAAATGATTTTTTCAAAATATTTTTTATGAAAAATTGTTTCTCATTGCTTAATCATAAGTCTTTGAAACCCGGATGATTTGCAATGAGCTATGGGTTAGATAGTATGTCAATCTCGAAGACCCATCAAGGATAATGTATTTGGAAGGATGAATCGAATTTAAAAGTTCATGTGGCGGGATCCATAATGGTTAATGTTCATACATTGGGATTCAATTGCAACATGGATATCTCACGTTACTTGCAATTCCGATGTAATTCCCATTTAGGGTCAATGGGATAACATTGGATAAGGTAGGGTAAGAATGTCTCAAAGCAATCTGGGGAGGTGCTCACATAAGAAATACAAGCTCAATAATTGATTAAAAGTTAATTAATTATTTTAAGTGATTAAAAGTTAATCATTTAATTAAATAGATTAATAGTTAATCTATTGTTTAAATTAATTGTTAATTTAAACTAAGGGATTATTTTAGTAATTATTTGATTAACATAATTAAAGGGGAAATGGGTTTGACCCATATCCATAAACCCATTAAAATGGACCTTTAATATGGGCCAAAGCCTATGGGTTTAAACCCTAGGGTGGGGCGCACACTTGAGGAATCCTAATTGGATTAGGATTTGTTTAATTGAATAATTATTGAAATATAATTCCTTTTATTATGGAATTAAAATTCAAGTGTTGGATTGCAATTAGGATTAAAATGTTATTGTAATTAGATTACAATAAGGAGTTTTAACTCCTCAAATCTCACGCCCCATAGAAGCTCACGCTCCCCCTTGTGGATTCCTAGTTTGACTAGGTTTCCTACTTTGGTGTAGGATGTTGACTTATCCCTTTTAATTAATGAATCTTCTTATAATAGGGACTCTTTAATTAATAGGATTACTATAGTTAAAGTAGTTATAGATTAAGTAGGAGTTTATTTAATTAATAATAAGAGTTATTGTTAATTAATAAATCCTACTAGATAAGATCAAGTTGGAGTAGGATTAGGATAAGATCCTAATCTATAAATACCCCAACACCTTAGACCATTAAGTAGAATTCTCCAGAATTTTTTCTCTCCTCTCCTCTCTCTCTCCAAACCGTAAGCCCTAGGGGAGACCCCTAGGGATTTTCGTGAGTTATATTGGTGGTCCTAGTTGGGTTTTGCAAATCTAGGATTTTGAACCTTAGTATTATTGGTGATAGAAGTTCTACCCCATTGATCAATTTTCTTCCTCTTGCTTCTATAATTCAAACGGAGATTCTAAAGTTTCGTGGGGATAGTGAAGAACAAGGATCAAACTTCTAGTATATTTTCGGAGAAATCTCTACAAAGAGTTCTGACGGTTCGAGTGGATTAAGCTTCACCGTTGAAAAAACATTCACCGAGGTGATATAACTAAAACGCTTAAATAATTTTGATGCTTTTTATGGTGTTAAGATCTAGGGGATCCAGTTTCCGTATAAATTTTTATCCGGATCCCCCTTCAAGGCTGACTCGTCTAGGACAGACTCTAGCATGAGTGCCGCACGGTCAAGATTGAGGAAATAACTAAGGCCGTGACATTAGGCCAAACCCACCAAATGAATTCCAATGTAAAAAATATGGGTTGCTTTAATGTGTTTTTAACCTAATGGGCCTGATCAACCCAATTAGAAGTATAGTATAACGGCGCCAAACCTAAGCCTCTAGGCCCAAGCTCGCCCAACTATTTTACTGGAACAGGCAGGCGTAGACTAGGTATGGGACAGCCTGACCCATTAACACCCCTCATAAGGAGTTTCCCCTATCTGGCAAATAATTTCATAAGGACCACACCTTACTCAATCTTAGCTAGAGGAGTCGATGTTTCTAATCTTATGTTTGGTTTCCTAATTTCACAGTTTTGGAAAGGCATTAAATGGTTTTTATGCCATTCAAATGCAGCTTAGATTGAGACTTGGTCTGTGTGTGAGTAGTGTGTTTTAAAAAATCTTCACAAAAAAAAAAATGCAACAGTACTCTTGTTAGTAGCGTTAGGGCTATCAATTCGGCCCTTTAATGATGGGCCCTACCCGACCCTTCAAAATTCGTAAAATAGAGTGCTTTTCCCCCTTTAATAAGGCCCTAGGGCCGGGCCCAATTTTGGAAAGCCTGCTTACTTGAGGGCATGGCCCAGCCCGACACTCCATTCTATATGTTTATATCATATATAATATTATATAATATATAATAACTTAAAGACTTATTAAAACCTAATAAGCTAAGCCTTATTGTGTGTATGTATAACATACTAACATTGTAGTAGTATAGTCTAATATCTTTCTAATATAATATAGTAAATTGTAAGTTTTTATTTTTTTATTAAAAAAATTTAATAGAGGCTAAGACTTACTTTGTGTATGTGTCACTGACTAATATTGTAGATTCTTCATAGAATCTTTTATGTTATTACTTATAAGTTATAACATTTAATATATATATATATATATATATATATATATATCATTGTACTAATACTAACAATTTAACGGTAACAATTAGGGGATGCATTAATACTAATAATCTAACGGTACTAGAAATACGCCTTGTTGCTCTTTGAGTTGCATTGTCGGTCCCCATATCCAAATAAAGAAGGAATATTATATATTAGGTTGGCAATCAATGTACGAAGTAAAAATTGCTAAAATATGATTATTATTATTTTCTTTTCGTCCCCGGCCTAACCCTAACCGTAACCCGGCCCTGACCCTTGAGGTAGGGCTTGGGCCTAGCTAGTTCAAGCCCTTCAAGGGCTAGGGCCTCACCTAGGTGAATGAGTAGGGTTATCAATCTGGTCCTTTGATAAGGGGCCCCAACCCAACCCGATCCTTAAAAGCCCTTAAAAAAGAGGGCTTTGTAACGCTCTAAGGCCGAGCCGAGCCTAATTTTGAAAGGTCCTCTTAATTGAGGGTCGGGCATGGTAAGTACTCGGCTCAGCTCAGCTCGGCTCGGCCTGGCCAGGCCCTTCATTCTTTATGTTATATCATATATAATATTATATATAATATGTTACATATATAATATAATAACTTATAATAACATAAAAGGCTAAGCTTTATTTTGTGTATGTGTAACATATTAACATTATAATATAGCATCTTTATATAATCTTTCTAATACCGTAACTTGTAAAGTTTTTTACTTTTTTTCATGAAAAAAATTTAATGCTAAGACTTACTTTGTGTATATGTAAAACTTAATAGTGTTGTCTCTTTCTATCATCTTTGAATGTTACTGCTTGTAAATTGTAAATTTTTTAAATAAATATAACAATATTAATACTAACAATTTAATGAGAACAATTTACACTAATACTAACAATCTAATGGTACTAAAACTCCGTCGTGTTGATCTTTGAATTGCATTGTTGGTCCCAAGCCCAAATAATTGTCGGGCATAGGTCTTAGTACCAAACCCCGCCTCAACTACAAAAGTTTGGCCCTAGCTCTCAAGGTACTTGAATTGGTTAGGCCCAAGCCCTACCCTCAACAGCCATGGTTGAGCTAGGACCCAATAGCAAAGTAATTTTTTTTTATATCTTCCATATACTGCCACCAGTAACTAACTCAACGTTAACTCTCCTCACATTTAATCCAGTTTAATGTTTTGTTGTTCTAGTCTGCATATTTCTAAGAGTAACTTATTTTCATAATTAAAATTCTCATTATCTCATAGTGTAAAGAAGATCTTCATCAAGGATGCTGACCCTTTTAGACCTTGACTTTTGACTTTAATTAATTTTGTGGATTTTGTTCTTCCTTTAGAAAAATAAAATAGATTAAGCACATCGAAATCAAGTATCACTTCAACTTAGTTGAATTGTACTATGAAAAATAAATCATATTGTTTATTGTGTCATATTGTTAATTTTGAAATATTATGGAACATTGGCTAGAGATGAACACATTGACCAATAACAATAATATCGAGATACAATAGACACTTGATTCTCATTTTTGTGTGTGTAGGATAACAATTTTGGAAAGGCCTTGCTCTATTATATAGTAATATACATGTATAGTATTCTATAATGAATAAGATCTATACCACACATATATTAGTTATATGTAATTTACATGATACCACTTTAATATTATGCTTTATGTTAGTATTGCGTATTTATTAGTATCGTGCTCTATATATATATATATATATATATTATGCCTTATGTTGGTACTATATTGAAATTAGATGCATGCTAGTATTATGTTTTATGTTAATACCATTTCAAAATGCCTTGTATTATCACTGTCAAAATTAGTAATGTGTCTTATATTAATTCTTAAATAAAATTTATATTGTACATATGCCTTGTGTTAGTAAATACTACGTCAAAATTAAATTCACGAAAAGAAAAAATCATATAGCTAAAACACATACCAAAATATATTATATTATATATAATTTAATTATAAAAGAATATTGAGCACATTATATTGTTTTCAATTAATAAAAAAATATTGCACTCTAGCATCGAGTAAAAATAATAATAACTCTGTCATGTTGCTCTTTGCATTGGATTGCCCATCCCAATATTGGATAAGGGAGGAGGATTGTATTTCAAGTTCATATCCAGTGGTGGAGTAAAAAAATATTTTATTTTTAACTCTTATTGTAGGCTCTAGCCATGCCCCTGACCAGACCCTGGCCTTAAGTATAAGGCTTGGGCCTAGTCAATTTAGGCCCTCCAACAACTAGGGCATAACCCTTGTAGGTAAAGACTGGATTTGGTAAGACCTAGGCGTTATTCGTGCTCTTTGACAGCCCTACATAAAAGGTTTCCAAATTGTTTTCTAACCTTTAGTGGTTGAAGCACATGAGACAATCCTTCATAAGTGTTGGCCAAATGTGTTAATCGAACTTCAAGAAGTTAGGCAAGTTTGACTGAGATTTTATTTTCTCGAATTGTAAGTGTGAATAGCTTAAAGTCATGACCCCTAGAGAGGTTAGAGATTGAACGTCCTACAAGCCTGGCTATGAGTGGCAATATTGAAATCCAGCATATCTCAAAAGTAAACACCTCCTAAAGACTTAGAGCAACATAATTTATACCAACTAAACTAATAAATCTATTTTATAGCAACTATATGTCTCCACAAAACCAGCAATAGCCAAGTTGACACTCTCGTTCCACGTAAAGGGGAATTAAAAAAGCTTATGGCGTAAATCAAAGTTAAATGGGCTACTTCTTTGATAAGCACTCCTCAACATGCTTGAGCTAAGAGGGAATCCTTCCAGCTAGTAACTTTATTGGTAATTATTCTTAAAAAAGCAAAAATATAAGATTTATAATGTCCAAATTTGGTTGATGAGTTTGAATAGCGCTTGTGAGCAATTAAAATTTTGGATTCTAAGAATTCTTACCAAACAACCTGCAAAATCTCCAACGTGTGTTAGAAGACAAGGAAATACTTATTTTTGAAATTTGATATGTTGTCGCAAGTTCTAGTAAATAATTTCAAAAGGTTTATAAAATTTTTAGCTTCCCACAATTTATATTTTAAGAAAAAAGACATCATTTGCAAATAGTATGCGAGATAATACGAGAGCCTAGATGGGGATGTCAGTAAGATGATGATACTCCTTAGCATAATGAAGCATGGTGAATAGAACATCAATGTAAAATTAGCAAATATTTTATAAAAGGGTCTCCCTAGTGATGACCCTTGGTTGGCTTAATATACCCACAAGATTCCTCATTGATCGTTTTATAGTAAGAAGTTATTCGAAAACACTGTGTAACAAGTTTTTCATTGATTTGTATAAAAATTATCTCATTTACTGTTAAAGCTTTTTAGATGTAGATGAGTTCACACTGTAATCTATAAAATTGCAAACAAATATCGCATACATGCACATAACAAAAAATGAGGGTAATTTGGTCATCAAAATTACAACAACAATTTTATTCTCGTAACTTGTTTCTTTTAATGAGTTGCAAAAAGAATGGAAATACAAATTACCCAAAAAAAAGTATTAAAATGCAATAAGAGAGGAATAACATCATCATCAATATAAAATGAGGAGTGCTATCCCCGGTCTCAAAATTCAAATATTTTTCAAAGTCGCACAATGATAGCATTACTCAAAATCTGTTGGGGGTCTCAGTTTTAGAAACATATCATTTTTCAATCAGGCTCTTTTAGCTAAACTTGCTTGGAGACTGACCCTAATGTTGGATCTTCTTTGGAGCATAATTCTAAAATCTCTTTATTTTTTCAAAACTGATTTTATGCAAGTTAGAAGTGGCTACAAAGAATCTTGGGGGGGGGGGGGGGGGGGTGAAAAACATTCTTCATGATCGCGATCTTCTTAAACTTGGTATCAGGAAACAAGTTGGTTCGGGTTACTCTATTGATCCTTGGAAGGTACCCTTGGATTCCTAACATGTTGTATTTCCACATCCTTTCTCCAAAGCTGGTTGGTTGCCCTATCACAAAAGTGTCATCTTCTTGCTCCGATTACAAAACAATGAAAAAATGATGTTTGTCATAATCTTTTTCTAACATAAAGGTTAAGGAGATTTTGGATATTCAATCTAGTGTCCTTGGTGTTAGAGATGAGTCTATCACTTCGAGTATAAGGGCATATTTAATGTAAAATCTGCATGTTTTCTAGCCACTATAAATGATCCTTGGATACTTACAAATGTCTCATCATCTACAGACAACATCCCAACCTCGATGTTGAGCTCATTATGGAAGTTACTTGTACCTTTGTATTTGCTTCGTTTTATGTGGAGGTGTATTACTGATATCTTGGTGGTATGAGATAATTTTATGAGTAGGAAAGTTTACGTTGATCCGATGTGCAAAATGTGTGGGAAGTTGAATCTGATGTTCATTTATTCATTATCATTGTGACAGAGGTAACACTGAATCTATAGAGAAATAGTGGGAGGTGTGGTCGAATGGAAGCCTTTTAAAATTGAACAACTTCGATAACTATCATGCTTATATGTGTAGTATGAATGATTTGGAAATCTTGGAATGAATGCATCTTTAAGAACTCTATACCCGATCCCCAAAGAACAGCTGAAAGAGCAAATACGTATGTGATGGAGTTACTTTCAGTTCAAAACCCTAACCATGATGTGGATATCTACACCCCTTTTGTCCAAAGATTTTATGTGATAAACAATGAATGCTTTAGTGTGGGTCACTCCTCCAATTGGTTAGCTTAAGATTATTGTGGATGATTCTATTTGAAGTGTGGGAGGGTTGGCAAGGACACATACTGGACGGTGCATGGCATCCTTTTGTTTTCTTATAAATTATGGTAATGCAAGACAATCTTAGGTGAAAGCTGTGTTTTTGGGCATGTTGTTTGCTTTTCATAACAATTAGAATCAGTTTATCCTTGAAGGTGATTCTAAATCTATTATGAAAGCTATTAGTGAAGGAGACGTAGCTCCCCATTGAGACATTAAATCAACACGTGAAGCTATCAAAATTTTATAGAAGAATTCAAAAATCATCTACCTCACGGGTGAGAAGATCTTAGAACTTAGCAGCTCACAATCTTGTAAAAGCAGTAGACTCGAAAGCATCAAAATTTGTTAGAACTAAAATATGTATTAAGGAAAATTTGATTATCTTAGACAGGACCACGCCTCAGGAAGTAGAAGTCTTGAGTTCAAATCCATTCCCTTTGTTGGCTACCCTCATTAGGAATTCATTATCGTATTTCCTGGTGTGTATGGCTTGGGAGGTGTTGCACGTTCTTAGAGGACTAGTCCGGTGCTCTAAGAGGCCCGAACACCCTCGTTACCAAAAAAAAAAAAAAAGAGCAATGCTAGGTCCACTTTCTGGCTGTCCAATATCTGTTAGTTTTTATTAATTTTATATAAGAAGACAAAATAATTGTGGTGAGACTCACAAAAAGTGTCATACTATTTTGTCTTTTTGTATAAAAATAGTAAAAATAATGGAGAGTGGACAGTCGGAAAAGTGGACCTAGCATTACTATAATAATAATAATAATAAAAAAAGGGCCTGACAAATAAATTAAATGGAATAACTTTGCTTTAATTGCCCATGTTTTAGGGCACAAATGGTTGAGAACCCTAAAACTATCGTGTGCCCTAAAACAGCATATTCCAACTTCATTCATAAATGTTTTGTGCCCTAAAACAACTTGTTCTAACTTCTACTACTAATTCGCGGGTCCATTGGGAGAAAATATCTCATGTATCGGTTATACCACATCAGCAATTCTAAATGGTATACTCAACCAATAAATGAAAGTCACGTGTCCAATTTTTTTAAAATGCCCACATCATTGGATTCAGCTCCTCTGCTTGGATTCTCATGCTAGGATCGTGCTTAGGTTTTCACCATAGCACGCCACCTCATTTATGGAAGGATCCAATAGTGACTTATCTCTTAGCAAAGAATATAACGACGCGTGGAGAAAAAACTGAGCGGGAAAATGGGAACTTCGTTAACACTTGTCAACCCTCATGAATTTCGAAATGAGAGGTTAGAGCTTTTGCTTTAGGATCCCACGATTTAGGTTTCCAAACCAAAACCCAAATGTTGTGGGAGAGAATTGGGTGTGAGAGAAGAAGGAAGCATACTTTGCGGAATACACTTAGGGTTTTGACGAGGAGATCAATCGAGATCAAAGAGTTAAGGTAATCCCTTTTGTAAGATTAATGATTGTCTTCTTCTTCTAAGTTTTGTGATTTGAGGGTTTCTATTTGTTGTTGTTAATCTCTAAGCCCTGGTTGTATTCCAGAAAACCACCACCAGATGCTTCTCTTTCTTACTCTTTTGATTTTGTAGCTCCAAAACCACTTTTATAAGGCAAAACCAAGTTGGTTGACTAATTTTTTCTGGTTTCAGAACCAGAAATGGTTGGTTGGAAAACCACTAGTGCTTTGATGCTTAGTTTACAAAGACCACGAATCCATCTGGGTAATTATTTTTTAGTATGAAAAACCATAAACCCAAATTGTTGATGATTCTTTGGAACGATTATACTAGCAAACCATGATTTATAGGGTTTATAGCTTTAGAAGATGATGAACCAGGGTGCAAAGTCAGACTTCCTCCTTTAAAAATCAAATTTGATGCTTCTGTTGTTCGATTGAGAGTTGGGTCACTTAGGGCCCGTTCAAGCCTCCGAAGGTGAAATTCGAGATCAGTTGCTTTCATCCTAATGTTGATGTCTATGGCAACATTTGCTTGGACATCCTTCAGGTAATTATAGTACTCTCTATTTGTATGCTTATGTAGATTTAGTATTTTTGGGGTCCTATTGATGAATATAATCTGAAAAAAGTTGGTTTTTTAAAATGAAATTATAAGACTGCGTATAATTCTAACCATCTCATTGATTCTTACATTTGTTTATATTGAGCTTGCGGTCCCGACACCCCATTGATTGGCCGACAAGGATGAACATAGCCATAGGTGCGACACGTGGCTTGTGCTACCTTCACACCCAAGAGAAGATAATACATGGGAACCTGAACTCCAGTAACATCTTACTCGACAAGCAAACCAATGCCAAAATTGCAGATTTCGACCTCTCTCGACTCATGACCACAGCTGCCAATTCCAGTGTCTCTACCACTGGGTCACTAGGTTATAAACGAAATTCTGGATCATACTAGAGCTCCTAATAGGGAAATCCCCAGGAGATGCGATAAACGAAATTCTGGATTTACCTCAGTGGGTGGCCTCAATTGTAAAGGAAGAGTGGACAAATGAAGTTTTCGACATGGATCTTATGAGGGATATTTCCACCACGGGCGATGAGCTGCTTAACACATTGAAATTGGCTCTACATTGTGTTGATCCCTCACCAGCGGCACGACCTGAAGTTAAGCAAGTTCTCCAGTAATTGGAGGAAATTAAGCCAGATTTGACTGCCAGCTCTGGCGATGAAGGTGCTAGAGTCCCTTCGACAAGTGATTAAAAGGGTTTCTTCAATTGGGTTGTGGTAGTCTGGAATTCTTTCATTCATGAATTTTGATGTTGGGTAATAGGTTTTCTTGAGTGTATAAATATAAGTTTCTATGATTTTACTAAGCACAAGTATTTTTTTTTTGTCTTGGATTATTATAATTGCATCCCCATGTGGCAGGAATATGCACATGGTATTTTATTGGTTTAAATGATTAACAAAATTATATCCTTGATGATAAAATTGGGTCTAGCCAAAGACCATTATGTTATTTTTGTTCTTAAGAACAAATTCTAGCTCTAGAATGTTAAATGGGTTTTCAGTACAAAACTAATTTTCTGAATACATTTCCAAGAAGAATAATTCTTCCTGAGAACATGAGAACTGGTAGAATTGATACCAATAAGGCCCTTACTTAAGTGAAATCCGGAAGAGATAAACAGACGATCTGATCTTTGTTTTGGCTATATATGCTGAATCAATAACTTATACTATTACATTAGTTTTTTCATTTTATTGAATACTTGGTAAAGTTAAATGAGAGCTCCCACACCCCCACCTCTTGCGTAAGTGGTAGGGGTGTGGCCTTCCTATGTTGGAGGTCTAGGGATCTAATCCCACCCTGGTAAGAGTAAGCAAGAGCTCCACTGCCCAAGCTAACCCCTACTGACAATCTGACTCTACTAAGAATTTCTATCACAAAAATAAAAATGAGAGCTATCTTCAACTTGCCCTCCTACCTATGGAAGGATGCCCTTGTTCTGCACTATAAATGAGAGCTCCCTTCAATAACTGACAATTTAAGTTATCAAATCTCTCCATTTTATTATCCCCCATCACCATATTGTTATATTGAAGCAACATAGCATATATGGCTCATTGTTTGGATAAGGCTGCGAAAGATCATTCAAATCGGAGAAAAAAGAAAAGTTTTGTACGAAACTTATGCACTCACAAAGGGAAATGCTCCAATGAGTCAAATTGTTTTGAGAGAAAATAATTGGTAACTCTGCACAGGTCCATGAAAATAACAGGAAAACACTTATTCTTCAGAGTAATTGAACATGAATAAACAAGATTGGTCTTTGTCCACCAACAAAAACATGAATATACAAGAATGGTGAACTCATCTCCGATTAACCAAGTAGATGAAATCAAACATGTCAGCTTATAGTTATAGCATAACTTCAATTAACATATAGATTGATCTGTAATCATCCACTTAGAGAAACACTAGTTCCCGCAAATATGAATCTTATGTTGTAATATAAAATAGAATATAGCAACAAGCTCATATCCATTATAAAGACTTGATGAATTTCTGCCCCTCCTACCAACCTTGCTTTTGAGGTGTTGCTTGAAGTCCATGATATCACCCTCCCATCATGTCACGTTCCAGACACATCATCTTAGAACCCTTTTGAAAGAAGACTCCATTTGTGTCTTGAGGGGAAGTATCACAATATCCTGCAGACCCACAATTTTCTATGTGAAGGAACCTTGATAAACATTTCCTGCAAAACAAAACATGGATTTGAAAGGCCATATTACCTACCCTACAAGTATTTGAAAGCCCGATGTAATTATATTTCGATGAATTATGGTTCTAAACCATTTCCCTGTGCTTGTAGTTTGTAAGAATCCATTACCAATGAGTGCTTCTCTCAGTAAATAAAAAATGTTCTGTCTCCAAATTTTCATTTCTACCAATCGTCAACTATAGCCATTGTACATCAGCTAAGACCTTTACTCTCAACAATTTTTGTACTACTTGTAGTGTCTGCTATTTTCTGGTATATATTGTAATTTTCTACAGAAGTAGGTAGATACAACAAATAGAATAGTGAGCAAAGGCTTCCTATGTATCCTATTTCCCTACTCCAACACCGAGACATCAAAATTTTGAATTTGTTTCAAACCCTCAAAGAATCATAGAGACATTTACCAAAGAAGAAACTAAATGTCCTAATTCTACAAGATCAAACCAAAATCACGAAAAATTCAAACAAAAAAAAAAACATGAAGAGATGAGTTAGCATGTATTACCATACATTTTACAGATTTATGAGCAAGGGCAGTGCTCTAATAAAGTTTAAGCAGAAATATAATACACAACTAGAGTTTCTGTTCTCTCACTCTCTCTTCTTTGAAAGCTCTAGAATTTCCTTAGTCTATATAGAGCACATGCACATATAGTATCTCCATTATATTGCAAAAAAGCTTCAAGTGATGGATCTGATGGTGGCATTTGAGATCATTGGCGGGTAGACCCACATTGGGCATTGTATATTGAAAATTTAAATGCTAAATTGGGTCCACCTATGACATCAAATTTTTTTTTTTATATAAACAATGCTATCAAAATTAGGTAGCATTTGGCAAGGTAGTGCATAAGCTATCATATCCAAAAGGTAGTGCATAAGCAATGTAATGTGTTAAGTAAACTGCATGAAATAGCTTGTGTGTGTCAGTTTTTTTCCTGTATTAACAATAGAACATACTCACAAAATGAGATTGGGTTTATGTAACCATGGGGAATAGACTTTCACATAATACAAAATCTTGTATCATCCTTGCATAGTTATAAGATATTATGTTTATGCCAAAACAAACCTTAAAAGAAAAGAAAACAATTCAAAGTCTTATATCATCCTTGTATGGTTGCACTCCCACCAACGTTGACGTGGTAGATTCCTATATAAAATAAATAAATAAATAAAACATTATGTTACAAAAATGCAAAGGAAAGAAAAAGGCATATATTAAATTTTTTTTTATATGAAAGGTTATAGTTCATAGAAAGTACTTGACTCAGGTGAAGAAAATGAAGATAAACCATCTCCTAAAATTTGAATTGGCATAACAAGACAAGAAAAACATAGTTAAACTCAACAAGCCAAACTAAGAAAATAAATATTTAAAATAATAAAATTTTAAACTTACCAAGCACCATGTGACTATGTTGTGGAGTTTGTGATGTGGTTGCAACTTTAACCTTTTTTTTTTTTCAATTGACTTTTTATTTCAGCATTGGTTATCCATTTCTTTCTCACACGTGGTAGATCAAAAATTGTTCTATCACCAATTAAGTAAGGCTCCCTATCATCACCATTTATGGGATCTTCTTGGAGATCTGTTTTTTCCCAACATCTTCCATTATACCCATGGCTGCCATGTCCTTCTCAACTAGTTGCAATCTCTCTTTTAGCTTATCTTCCACAATTTTGGTCCCACTAATACTCAATGAAGCCTTATTAAAAATATAATATCCCAATTGACTTAACTCGCTCATGCGCGAAGCACGAGTAGATTTCTCATTTAGTTGACATGAATCAAGTAAGCAAGACAGCCATTTCTTTGCATCTTTTGTCTATCTACTTAATATATATTTGTCAGGGATTAGGTTTACATTATTCACAAGAAGTACCCTTAAAGCATGCCAACATAACAAGCCTAATGTCTCAAACAACTTACAACTACAATAAACAGTCAAATCTAATCGGTCAAACTGCACAGTATGCATCATTTTATTACCATCCTTAGTTAGTAAATAAGTAGAATTATTCTCATAATGATTGATCTCAACACAACTCAATCCCAAACATGCACTCAATTCTTCTTCAAACATTCTAAACAAAACAAGAGTATAAACACTAGCAGCATGACTCAAGATACCTCCATACTTGGTAACTTTTGTAGGTACACTATTCTTGCAACGAAAATCTTCATTCAATTCATCTTGACACATTTGTGTTGCTTCTTTCTCATAAAATTGAATAACTTTGATAAGTGGCATAGATGTTCGCATGATTTGATGGAAAATACTATTTGTACTCTCACTCCTTTGGGTAGATTTCATCTTTGCTAAGAAAAAATCCACACTGAAAGCTGTAGGCCACTTTTCTCAAATCTAATATAACCTATTAAGCCATTGATGATTTTGCAAATTATGTTTTTCAACCATATCATTCCAAGTTGACTCAAACTCTGACTCATCTATGCACCCATTTAAATATTTATTGAATCTCCAATGGAAATCAGGATTACTATAAAGTCCAGCAAGGTGTAGTTTAACATTTTTACCAATATGCCATGAGCAAAGTCGATGACGAGACTCAGGAAATACCAACTTAATTGCATTTGTCATTGCTTGGTTTTGATCCGTAAAAATACATTTTGGTTGGCGACCTCCCATAGTTGCCAAAAAAGTCTCAAACAACCAAATAAATGACTCAGTTGTCTCATCTATTAAAAATGCACACCCCAGCAAAACATTATTCTAATGATGATTGATCCCCACAAATTGTGCACAAATTAAATTGTATCTATTGGTTCGATAAGTGGTGTCAAAGACCACAACATTCCCAAAATAGTCATAATCTAATTTTTCTCTACCATCTTTCCAAAAAAAATTTCTTATTATATTATCTTGGTCTAGTTGCACTGAATAGAAAAACATGGGATCCTCACTTTGCTTTTGTTTGAAATGATTATATAAACTTTGTCCATCCCCAACTTCAATCATTTCTTTTCTAATAGTACGCAAGTAGTTGTGACAATTTCGCTTAGTGAATCCAACATTGTTGGCACCACCAACTTCCTTTGATAAATATGAATAAGATTATGTTGCTTTAATGCCCGCACTAACCATTATGTCAATTATACTCCCATATGTACTTAATACATTTCTTCCGGATCTCAAGTTACACCTTTGTTCCACAATTGCAAATTGATGATTGTGTGCATAATTGAAATGAGAAACTGTCCAAACATCATTTTTGACATCAAATCGAATTCTAGCATAACAACCTGTTCTTGTATCTAAGTGATTGAACTTTTTCACATTACTAGCTAGGGTCTTCAAACTCTTTAAACCCTTGTTTCGAACACACAAATTCTCTTTGCCAAAGAACACCATCAATCATTTGTCTTTTCCCTTTTCGAATGCTAAACCCTTTCCTTAAAGTATATTCATTGTAAATGTTATATGCTTCTTCTTCAGAACTCACTTGCATTCCAAACTTGATTTCTTCATCATTGTTAACAACACTTTTATCAACTTCCTCAACCTCATTTGGTACACTTCTTGAAAAATCTATTATTTATGCTTTAACCTAATCACAAACAAAAAATATATAGCATGAACATCTAAAAATAAATACCATAAGTAAATAGGCTGAAAAAAAATATTATCCAGAAAACTATTTAAGCAAAATAAATATCACATTAGCACATACTCTCTTTTGGTAGTATTTTGACATATAAATCAATATTAGAAAAAATTATGGAGAAAACAAGTCTTACAAATACCCATCTCTAAAAAAGTGAGAAAATATGAGCAAAACTTAATATACAAGACCACTGGAAAGATATGGTTTGCATTAAGAAAAATGACTATTACATTTAAACAAATAAGTTGCCTACATTATGTAAAAGTGATCTAAGCTGGCCATAGTAAATTTCAGAAAGAGGAATGTGACACAAATAACATTCACAGAACTGATTTAATCGGGAAAAAAAAAGTATATAAAGGAAAAGAGAGATGACAACGAAGGAAATGAGAAGAGGTATTACGTTACTCTTGGAAGTAGTAGTTGCCTTAGAGGCGGGAGCTAAGACGATCAATGGCATGGTCGGTCTCACGAATCCAAAATTTGACGGTGTATATGGCTTTTCCAAGGGTTCCCATCACAGAGCTTTTAATTGGGCGGTGATACTTTGGTGTTCGTAGCCTTTCAAGAAGAGACTGAACCTGAAGTTTCATTGGGTTTAGAAGGATGAGGTGGCATCGGTGAGAAGCGCCAGTGACGTGATGAACGGTGTGGGGTGCCGAACGATGTGGATGGTGCTGTAAATTTTGGATGAAAGAGGAGGTTTGCTGTTTGGTGGGAATTAAATTTGGGAGGGAAAATAAAATGTTTTTGCTATTAATTTCTTGGGCCAACTGATGTGGGTATTTTAAAAAAATTGGACATGTGGCTTTCATTTATTGGTTGGGTATACCACTTAGGATTGCTAATTTGGTCATCAAAATTACAACAATAATTTTATTCTCGTAACTTGTTGCTTTTAATGAGTTGCAAAAAGAATGGAAATACAAATTACCCAAAAAAAAGTATTAAAATGCAATAAGAGAAGAATAACATCATCATCAATATAAAATGAGGAGTGCTATCCCCGGTCTCAAAATTCAAATATTTTTCAAAGTCGTACAATGATAGCATTACTCAAAATCTGTTGGGGTCTCAGTTTTAACAACATGTCATTTTTCAATCAGACTCTTTTAGCTAAACTTGCTTGGAGACTGACCCTAATGGCGGATATTCTTTAGAGCATAATTCTAAAATCTCTTTATTTTTTCAAAACTGATTTTATGCAAGTTAGAAGCGGCTACAAAGAATCTTGGGGGGGGGGGGGGGGTGAAAAACATTCTTCATGGTCGCGATCATCTTAAACTTGGTATCAGGAAACAAGTTGGTTCGGGTTACTCTATTGATCCTTGGAAGGTACCCTTGGATTCCTAACATGTTTTATTTCCACATCCTTTCTCTAAAGCTGGTTGGTTGCCCTATCACAAAAGTGTCTCATCTTCTTGATCCGGTTACAAAACAATGGAAAAATGATGTTTTTCATAATCTTTTTCTAACATAAAGGTCAAGGAGATTTTGGATATTCAATCTAGTGTCCTTGGTGTTAGAGATGAGTCTATCACTTCGAGTCTAAGGGCATATCAATGTAAAATTTGTATGTTTTCTAGCCACTATGAATGATCCTTGGATACTTACAAATGTCTCATCATCTACAGACAACATCTCAACCTCGATGTTGAGCTCATTATGGAAGTTACTTGTACATCTGTATTTGCTTCGTTTTATGTGGAGGTGTATTACTGAAATCTTGACGGTATGAGATAATTTTATGAGTAGGAAAGTTCACATTGATCCGATGTGCAAAATGTGTGGGAAGTTAAATATGATGTTCATTTATTCCTTATCATTGTGATAGAGGTAACACTGAATCTATAGAGAAATAGTGGGAGGTGTGGTCGAATGGAAGCCTTTTAAAATTGAACAACTTCGATAACTATCATGCTTATATGTGTGGTATGAATGATTTGAAAATCTTGGGATGAATGCATCTTTGAGAACTCTATACCTGATCCCCAAAGAACAATTGAAAGAGCAAATACGTATGCGATGGAGTTACTTTCAGTTCAAAATCCTAACCATGGTGTGGATATCTACACCCCTTTTGTCCAAAGATTTTATGTGATAAACAATGATGCTTTAGTGTGAGTTACTCTTCCAATTGGTTAGCTTAAGATTATTGTGGATGGTTCTATTTCAAGTGTGGGAGGGTTGGCAAGGACACATACTGGACGATGCATGACATCCTTTTGTTTTCTTATAAATTATGGTAATGCAAGACAATCTTAGGCGAAAGCTGTGATTTTGGGCATGTTGTTTGCTCTTCAGAACAACTAGAATCATTTTATCTTGGAAGGTGATTCTAAATCTATTATGAAAGCTATTAGTGAAGGAGACGTAGCTCCCCATTGAGACATTAAATCAACACGTGAAGCTATCAAAATTTTATAGAAGAATTCAAAAATCATCTACCTCACGGGTGAGAAGATCTCAAAACTCAGCAGCTCACAATCTTGTAAAAACAGTAGACTCGAAGGCATCAAAATTTGTTAGAACTAAAATATGTATTAAGGAAAATTTGATAATCTTAGACAGGACCACGCCTCAGGAAGTAGAAGTCTTGAGTTCGAATCCATTTCCTTTGTTGGCCACCCTCATTAGGAATTTATTATCATCTTTCTTGGTGTGTGTGGCTTGGGAGGTGTTGCACGTTCTTAGAGGACTAGTCTGGTGCTCTAAGAGGCTCGAACACCCTTGTTACAAAAAAAAAAAAAAACAATGCTAGGTCCATTTTCTGGTTGTTCACTATCTGTTAATTTTTACTATTTTTATATAAGAAGACAAAATAAATGCGGTGAGACTCACAAAAAAGTATCATACTATTTTGTCTTTTTGTATAGAAATAGTAAAAATAATAGCGAGTGGACAACCGGAAAGTGGACCTTTGCTTAAAAAAAAAAAAAACAAAACCCGTATGGGGCCCCACAGATAAATTAAATTAGAATAACTTTGCTTTAATTACCCATGTTTTAAGGCACAAATGGTTGAGAACCCTAAAACTATCGTGTGCCCTAAAACAGCATATTCCAACATCCTTCATAAATGTTTTGTGCCCTAGAACAAGTCATTCTAACTTCAACTCCTAAGTCGCTGGTCCATTGGGGTTCTCTCTCGCTTCATCGCTTGGTCCTTGGGGTTCTAACATCCCATCACTTTATCGCTTGGCCCTTGGGGTTTTCTCTCTCCCTCTCATAACACATCCCTATTCGACATTGTTGCTCTGTCGAGAAGCTATCTTCATCAATTCTGTAAGTACCCACTTCTTAACCCATTTAGATTTTTGGCCTTTCATGTCTATTTTTCATTTACTGCGTGATTCTGTTTTTTCTTTCCTGTTGGTAGTTCGATTCATTAAGATTCGCTCAGCAATTTTTTATGTGTTATTTATTTATTTTTTCATTATATGGGGTCTTGTGTGTTCTTCATTCTCCAAAAAAGGGAAGATGGAATTAATCAAAGGGGGAAATTTTTTACGATTGGAGGGTTTGGAGATTTTGGGGGTTTGGGCATCTGGGTTAGGGTTTTAGAGAGAGCAGCATTGTTATTATTATTTTTATTCTCTTTGTTGTGTTTCTTCTTATTTGTATTACTTTATTTGATTTTCCAATATATTTTTTTTCCGAATATCGATCAAAAAAAATATTTTTTTTTCCGAATGGTCCGCCGTTCACACAAAGATACACTGTCACCGGTTTCAGATTCTTGTTTATTTGTTTTATGAGATATAATGGGTTTTAGTTACTCAATTTTGTTAGAATGAACTGGGTTTAATGAATTGGAAGTTTTTATTTTTGCTGTGGATACCATTAAACTACTGTTAGTAGCATTGGTTATTGGTTAGCATTGGGGAATGGAGCTCTTGCTAATTGTCACTCAGTGGGAATGGATCCCTAGACCTTTCTCATAAGAGCACACCCAACCATTGGAGCAAGTGGCGGGGTGTTATGGAGTTTGAAAATGTTCATGATGCTTTCACTCCTTATTTTGTCCTCTAATTAAGTCTTTATTTTCTTTTTTTATTTTCTTTTATTTCCTTTTTATATGGGTAAATAGAAACTCCAAACCAGGAGGATAAGAAATTTAGAAAGGAAGAAGGAAAGACCCACTCCATGCCTACTCGGGAGAGGAAAAACCCCTACACCTTATTTGCGATAGGGCAATGCAAAAGTAGATGGTACATCGATTATTCTGCAATGAGGCACATGTAACAACATTATCCATCCTCCATCCTCTACTTTTGCAAATGGTCACAAGTCAGAATCTTATTCAAAGTCGCATTCTAAAAGAAAAAAGATACCTTAGATGGAATACCAAGATTTCAAACCACCCTATATGAGGAAAAGAACCAGGATGAACTAACTCAAGAGATTGTAACAGGGATTGAATTGAGAATTGCCCATTGTTGCATCTAGACCAAACTTTTAACATCTCTGCCCTGAGTACCCACATGAGAAGATGTCAGACGCTCTAAAAGCCTACTCAAGTCCTCCACTTCCCAATCATTCAAATCACGTCTCAACTTAGGACACCACACTACCCCAACCTCACTCGTCTGAAAATAGTCTCCTACTAAGACTTCTTTGTCTTGAGCAAGCAGAAAAATGCTGACTTACTCATCCTTAAGATTCACAAAGCCGCACCATATGTCTTTCTAGAATCTAACATCGGTACTGCTACCTACCTTGTATAAGTTGGGCATTACCAAGCCAACAACAGCCATAATCCCCTTCTAGACTCCTACCCCGTGCGACCCCTTGACCTCCCGAGGAGCCCAACACGATAGCTCACCATATCTGGCCATAATAACGGCACACCGTAAACTCTCTTTGAACTACTGAATAGCTGTTAAAGAAATTCTAACAAAAATTTACTTCTTTATGCTTCAAGTTGTGATTTTGGTAATAATATCAATGTGCAATGTTCAGGGTGTGTGCGTTGTGTTGCTACTCTTAATTACAAAAATGTGCTACATGTTTTTTTATTGACTTTAGCCCTCTAAAGGGTTCAACTTAATTATCTTTTTTTATTTGTAAGGGAGATTTGCTAAATATATAAAAATAAAGCTAACAGTTGGTCCTACTTTTCCCTTGTTGTTGACCTCCATTAGAGGTGAAATTCTCCAGAAGAGAGGAGTCATTGACGTCATTGTTTTTGTCTTGTTGTCTGATTGACTCTGATATGGTTGTTAAGTAGTGGGGGGGAGTGGGGTATGTGATAGATTATAGATGGGTATCCCTTCGCTCAATAGTTGGAAGGACAGGATGAGGTGGGGAAGGGATTTTTGCACATTTGACCACTTGGCCATTTGACAAACTAATCAATTACGTTCCTTGGGAAAATCTGTCAACCCAAAAATGTGAAGAATCATTAAATCTTCATGTCGGCATTTGTGGTGAACTGAGGAAGGACATGCCCTTTGATTTGTTGCATTTTTTTTCCCATTGCTTCTTAATGCTATAGATAGTGAATTGCCTTTATGCTTTGGTGTTTTTAACTTGGTTCACTTCCAGAACATTATGTTTTGGTTGTTATCAGAAAGAAAATGTAGATGGGCTTGTATATTGATCTGTCACATTTTCTATTGGATAATATTGTTGATTAGTTTCCATTGGTTGGTATTGTCCAGCACAACACAGTATGGCTGAACTTGGGGAAAACTTTGGTGAACATGAAATGGATGGTGTGCCTATGATCTCACATTCTCAACATAAAAGAGGCCGTGATGATGATTCAGGAGTTGGAGGTGATGAAAAGAGGTGGCCTGGGTGGCCTGGAGAGAGTGTTTTCCGAATGTTGGTTCCTTCACAAAAGGTTGGTGGTATCATTGGCCGCAAAGGAGAGTTCATTAAGAGAATGTGTGAGGAGACAAGGGCTCGCATAAAGATTCTTGATGGTCCTCCGGGCACCTCAGAAAGAGCTGTAAGTTTTTTCTTTGTTGGGTTATTTGTGTTTTCATGAATAAACCTCTACTCGTTGCTGATTGATGCACATTATATGTTGTTTTAAGCACCCCCATCATTGCCTTTCATAGATCCATCAGCTAGTGTTTACCAATCATTGACTTAGTTTTGCAGTTTTTGACTTTTTTCTTTTATATTTTTTTTTCAACATCTTTAACTCCAATCCTTCAGATCTGTAGCGATATCTAGGTTTATCTAGGTGAAATTTTGATTAGCAGTGTAATATTTGCATGATCTTCTAAGCATTTTGTTGTTTATCATTTTCAGCTGGCGTCATGTTTGATGGTTGTAAAAATTTGGTTTTTTTTTCTTGTAGGAATAACATAATATGATTTCTTTCATTCATTTTACTCCTGAATCATTTTCCCTTTCTACGATTGTCACTAATACTTGATGGATATGTCATACACTTTAACATTTTTATTATCGGTATAACCGTATATGTCATACTTTTAACATGAAACATGCTATATTCTATGCTTTCTATTCATGCTGTTATTGTTTAGGATTTAGGAGCTATATGGTTGCTGTAACACATTGGTCTATTAGCCAATGGATGCATACCATCTGTTTTGTGGAACCACCAGTCATACCTTCTGTCATCATCGTGCGTCAATACTGCTGTTACAGAAAGTCTGAGAATTCATATATTGTAATTATGACTCTGTAAGAAAAATTAGTGCTGGTTAACTTGCACAATGATAAAGTTGAAAAATATCCCCTTAGTAAAGAATAATCAACACTCAAATATATTCCTTCTTAAAAAAAATAAAATATCAAAGAAAAGGAAATATCAACTTAAACACATTAACTATAAATACAGTGCCTTTCATCACAATGATCAAATGAATCTGTGCAGGTTCTGTCGCAAACCTAAGGCAACAAATCAATCACCAAAGTGACTCCAAATTAGAAGAACCAAAGATCCAGATTGCAGGGATCAGCATTGAGCATTACAAGTGCTGAAAAGTTGATAAGCACTCAGAAATACCTTGTACGAACATCCGTACCAAGAAGCTCTGCGTTCTATCTGGTAACTTCAGAACTTGGATGATTGATGTCTTGCCACACATGATTAAGCTCCTTTAAGAAACCTCCTGTCATAATTAGCAGTAATAACATTAAGCGGAAGTTCACTCTCATCACTAAATTACTTTTCAAGTCTTTCTACATATGCTTATAACAAGCACAAAAATTGTCGATTATTAACTAAATATTTATACTTAATGAGAATCAATAAAAGCTTGCGTTTATATGTAAGATCATAAACCATCATGTCTTTGAACTATATGCTACTAAAGTTTTGTTAAAAGCATAGTCTCACATATAAACAATTAACTTGTATTAAATTCCTCTAGACAATTAAAAAAATTTAAAATGCGTTTACTCTTATGTAAATACAACTTTTTTGTGATACACATGTATTGTATACTCAATTACTCATATGTCAAATGCATCCTGACACGCCATTCAAAGAGGAAGTGTCGTTTATATATTCTCTAGTGTAGTCAAAATGTCGTCTAGGCAATGCCTAAGCCATCGCCTTGCCTACCCAGGACCCCTCGTGGCTAATTGGGGTCTAAGCACACTCATTTAGATGAGGTCACATAGTGTTACCTAGGCCTCGTCCTTCAGGCACTAAAGCGCTAGTGTCAAAGACCCGCATATATAGACTACAAGTTAGCAATGGTGAAAGGGCAAAACTTTTGGAAGATGAATGGTGTAGAATTGGATGGATTTGTGATCTATGCCCTTGTCTCTACAGATTAGTTCTTGGAGGGCTAATGAGAAATCAATATTTTTAGAGGAGTGTCCCATCTCTGGAAGGAAAATGAGGAACACCTAATCTTTCTTAATCTCTTTGAAGAATATCCATTGTCCTTGGCGGATAAGGACAAAAGGATTTGGAAACATATTCTATTTTCGGTTATAATTTGACTGTTGATCATACCAATGTTTCTTCTGCTCCATCGGCCTCTATTTTGGGAAGACCGATTTCCAACACGTGTAAATTTTCATTTGGACTCTCGTGATGGACAAAATTTTGATTGTTGTTAATTATGTAGCCTGTGAGGTGAATGGCCACTCCAAATTGGTGCAGCTTGTAAATGGTGGCGGAGGAGACTGAATCTTCTGTTTCTTTATAGCAGATTCTCTCGAGTGGTTTGGAGATTCATCCTCTTTATTTTTCAGATGCATTGGATTTTTCTCGAGATGTGGGAGAATTATTCTCTTCTTGGAGCAGTGGTCCTTTGTTGTTAGAGGGAGGATTCTTTGGAATTTCATGCATTCCACTCTGCACTTGGAATATTGGAAAATATAATATAAGGATATTGTACGATTGGTGTTGGTCATTGTCGGAGATCCATCTTCATTAGAGGTCTGGGGATTTAAAGTGAAATACCTTGTGACTTTCAGCCTCTAATAGCCTGTTTTTAATTATGTGCATGGTGTGATTTCCCCCAAGCCCCCAACACATTTGGATTAAAGAGGCAAGCTCATAGGAAAGATAATTGATTAATTGTGTTTGCCTTCTATGGGGCGTTTGGAAGGACATGGATGATTGTATTTCTAATTCAAATAATAATCTCAGAATGTATCAACTTCAAAACTATGAAATTCTAATTTTGGATGAATTTTGATGGGATTGGGATGGTGGAATTTGTTAGCGTGTGGCAGCTATTTTAAGAGGAATGAAGAAATACAAGTCAGGTCTTAGTCGAAGATATCAAATTTTTGAATGTTATTATCACGAGATATGTTGCATCTTTGGAAAAAAGATATATCGTTTTGCGGTTAATATATTGCATGTTGAGGGAAAAATTGGGGGAAAATGGAAAAATATAGACTTTTCAGTGAAACTTCAGGAAATTTTAAAATAGATGTTAATACATATTTGGGATTTTTTTTAAAAAAAATGTACATAAAAGATGCGATGGAAAGGGAGACAAAAATGTGCTTCGACGACAATGTATGATTGCCTAATATTGATATAACTTAGATAAAATGTTTCATTTACCCTTCAATCAATCATAAAAGAAAAAAAATACACAATCAGAGTTTCATACATAATAGTGTAATACATCAAAATGATCCAACCCACCCCAAGAATTACAATCAGAGCCACACAGAGCTAGGCTAAAAACTTGAATTTTTTTAATTTCCTTCCTAAAGTTATTATTATTATTTTTTTGAACTTCTAGTGTAAATGCATCAAATTGATGCATTTGCACTAGTTAATGGTAGTGCAATTGAGTGCACTTAAAACTCTGAATGATAAATATATATAAAAGTAGGTACCAAAGTGAGTGATTTCTCAAGAAAATGGAAAAAATCCCTAAAATTCTTTTAAAATCTCTCAAATCCTTCCTCTTTGGTCGATATTTCATTCTTTTATAGATCAAGGGGTGGAATATCCTTAACTTCTAAGATACATTGGAAATATTGTGCGATATATCGAAAATATTGGGGATGAGTAGAATGAAACTATTAAATTGATTTTTGTATGTAAATTGTAAACATATCTGAAAAGTTAGTTGATTTTTCTATGTAAACATGCAAGTAATGAGTATGATAAAATATTAAATTATAGAACAAAAGTTTTTGTTATTAACTTTAACCTTTTTATTTTGATCGGTAAATCATAGGCCATAAATATTAGATATATAAATGTGAATCAAAGCAAGAAAAATACAAAGAAAGGATAACAAGATCGTGAGCCTAAGGCTAGAAAAACAAAAGCGCAAAAACGAGAAATAAAGAAACAACAAAAATAGAAACATTAAAACATAGAGTTATCCCAATAAGGAAAAGCCCATAAAGAGCATGCCACTGAAGAGCCCAGCCCTACCAAAAGACGCGGTCACCCTGAAGCTGAGGACACCGCATCCTCGAGGTCCCTTGCGGAGCACCAATCCCAGATACATCGGCAGATCCCAGCACAAACCCTCTGGGGAGAGGAGGCTACATTATAAAAAATCATCTGATTCCTCTCCTTTTAGATCGATCACGAGATGGTAAGAGAGGCCACAACTCAGGAAAAGGGCTATCCACCCTCGTTGATAGGCGATAGCCAACAGGATTAGAAGCCCTGAACAGAAGCCGGGAAGACCCAAACCACGCCAATACACAAAATTGATTCCAAACCCCCGACACGAAATGGCAATGCAACAACATATGATCTACTGAGTCCAGTGTTGTCAGAACCGGATTGGATCGGCCAGTCGAACCGGTGGAACTGGTAACCGGTCCCCTCAACGGTTATTAAAACCTCCAAAACCAGAAGTAATTAAGAACCGGCCGCTTTTCAGAGAACCGGCCAATTGAACCGATAACCGGTGACCGGTGACCGGTTCTAATAACCGTCCGTTTCATGACGAAGGCTCAATAAACCCTAAAGTTCTTTGTCTTAAAGCAACCCACAATTCATATAAAGTATAAATCCTAAAATTCTGAAGGAGCCGCACCCCATGGCCTTACCTTTAGACCTAAACCATTCATTCATTCTCTTTTCACAGGGAATGGAAGGGTATCTTTTCTTCAGCTCTGCTGTACAAGAGAACTCCATCTTCACTTGCAAGCTCTTCCTTCTCTTCCTCCATCTTCCCTTACAAATCATTCCTTCTTTGATGATTTCTGATTTGCTCTTTACAAGAAACTTTGCTTTCATCAGACACTTGATCAGGTAAGGGTGAGGGTTTTTATTCGAATTGGTTAGAGAGAGAAGCAAAGGTGAGGGATTTTACTTGGACTGGTTATAGAGAAGCAGTTGCGACTTTTTGATTCCTCTTCTTCTTCTTTCCCTTTTGAAATTTACTTGGTTTTTGGTAATGGGTTTTGAGTTAAATTTTGTTTTTTCTCGTTTCCACTCCAACTTCTCTGAATTCATGTTCTCTGGATACTCTGTTGTTGTTTGATAAAAAAGGATACTCTGTAGATGTTTGACAAAAAGACATAAAGGCTACATAAGTAATGAAGGAGCTTACTCGTAAGTGGTTATTGTTGAATCGGCCGAACTGGAAAAATCGGGAATCGGCCATCCCACCGGTTCGGTGGTCGGTCCGGTTTTAAAAACATTGATTGAGTCCTCTACCACACAGCACATGAAACAACGATTAACTATCCTCTACCCTCTATTTTTTAGGTGATCACAAGTAATGATTTTGTCCAAGGATGTCAACCAAAGAAAGAAGAATACCTTGGATGGACCACCGGAGTTCCAAACAACCTTGAATAGAAATGGGATCAGGGAGAAGCCCCACACTACTAAGACAAAAGGTCTCACTGAGAACCGACCGTTGTTGTCTACAGACCAAATATGCAATCCCAAATTTGAGGATAAATGACGACCCTCTCTAGGGTGCCCAAGAACCTTACAAGCATATCCAACTCCCAATTGTTGAGACTACGACGGAGTCTAATTTAGCACACAACCGTGCCACTTACTAACTCAAAATCGAACGCCACTCAAGTGTCCTTATCTAAGGCTAGATTATATAAGACCCTAAACTCTGCCTTAAGGGGTGAAGAGCCCCACTTGAACCTTGCTGTTCCATTAGGAGAGACTTTGAACGCCAAGGATGATGCGCAGAAGGCCATTTGGTAAGTTGTTTTAGGAGTTATATCTTGGCCCATTTGGAAAGAGAGAAACCGGAGAGTCTTTGATATCTCTCTCTCATCGCTTTCTCATATTTGTTCTCGTATCCACTTGTTTGTTCTTGAATGGTGTTCTATTTGGCGAACCGAGAAGGAGGTGGGGGGCGTTATTGGCTTGAGGACTGTGTGGGTTGCTTTAGTTATTGCATTCTCTCGTTCTTAGGGTGGAGGTTTTCTTTGTATGTTGTTTGCTGTCGTCTTTTCGCTTTCCTTTTTGAGTTTACATTCTTGTAAACTCCCCCTTGCTGTATTGCTTATATAATTTGATTACCGATAAAAAAAAATCGACTCGTAAATGGTGAAAATCTGAACGTGTGGGCCACTATACATATCTGAACCATTTTTTGGGAGTTCTTTTTCTTGTGTGTTAATGATTCTTTATTTGGGGTTGCATGCTCCATCTGCCAAACATCCCGGCGTACTTAGATCTTTAGTCGATGCATAAATGGTGAAACTCTGAACCATTTTATTTACAAAAATGATTCAAAGGAACTAAGTGGGTTCAGTGTTTTTAAAAGGTGAAGGTGTGGGGCAAGGAGTTAGGATCTCCAATTGCGTAAGGCTTAAGCCTCACGTTCTCTCATTTTTAAGTGAAATATTAATTCTCTAAACATCATAGAAAAAAGAAATAAATTTTATTGAGGCAAACAAACTGTGCAATTTAAGTTGACGTTTCTATTTACATATATTGTCATTTTGAAACATAAATGATGTTTGGTCATCAATTCCCGTTTTGGATTTTGGATTCTAACATACTGTTACGAAGAAGTCAAGATAATTTTAAAGCCCGAGGTATGTGACTAGAGCCCTATTTTTTGGTTAATGTATGAGGTGCACACCCCAGACATAAAGCAAGTCCAAGGTTCTAAATATCGATATCACTCGACATGTCGAGCCGTGTAAAAAAGATATATTGTTTATTGGAGATTTTTGGAAAATGACAAAAATTGGGCAAAACATAGAATTGTGCGGTAGAATTTCAGGAAATGTTAAAATAAATGTCAATACAGCTTTGAGAATATAAATATTATAAAAACAACAATGTACATAAGAGATACATGTGCGTTGCCGTTGACAACACAATTCCTAAATCATTACTTATATAAAATGTTTCATTCATTTTTCAATAAATCATAAATTCATAATTCATAAGATTCATAACAACACAAACATACATAATAATTCAACCGACAAAAAGAACTACAATGAACTAGAAAGAGTTACATGAAGCCATTGCCACATAAGGTTGTACACCCTCATACTCATATTCATATGACTCATACCCCGAAATATATCCATATGATTATTTTTGAATTTAAATTTGAGAGTATTTTAAGTGGAGGTTACCAATAATATGCTTAATAATTTTGTGGAAAACTTAAGTATAGGTCTTTTTCTTCTGAATTGTTAGTTGACGTAGAAGAAAATATTTTTAAAGACTAAAATATGAGACTTTTTCACTGGATTTTTGGATTTTAGTAATGTTTTGATATGGTAGAACTTATAAAATTTTAAGATTTAAGAAATTCCTTTGCATTTGAAAGTTGAAATTCTCAAAAAGGTGCTAAAAATGGATTTTGTTCTTGAACTTGAAAGTTCACTTTTTATTCTTGAGGAATTTGGATCTAGGATAATTTTAATTGAATTCAAATGGGGGTATAATCTTATTTACATATAAATATCTCAAGTAAATGAAAGAAAATTTTAAAATCATTTACTTAAATGATAATTTATGTAAATAAGATAGAGTGAGGTAATGAGAAGTCAAAGCCTTTTATTTAAAAAAAATATGTCGGTCAATATTGCACGATATTGGCGATATATTGTCGATATATCCTCGATATCATGTAAAAAAAAGCTTACGTCATATAGACGTGTTGCACACCTGCGATATCGATTAGATATCGGGGATATATATTGCTGATAATGTTGAATTTTGATTCCTTGGGGGGAGGGTTGAGATTGATGATCTATCGTCGACTTTTCATTCTACGTCCCTAACTTATAAACATATATCAGAAATATCGAGCAATATATCGAAAATATCGGGTGATATATTGGAAGTATTAGGGATATATTGTTAGAAAAAAATACATGACCGTGGATTTATCGGAAATATTTGAGGATATTTCAAACCATGGGCAAGCCTCACGGTGTAAAGCGTGTGCCTCATGTGAGCCTCACACTTTGAGGCGTAAACGGTCTTAATGGATTCAAGCCTCAAGGTTGAGCGTTAAGGTGTTTTCTTTGAGCCTTGCCTTGAGGTGTGAACCTCACATGCCTTAAACACAGAGGGTTTGGCTTTCTCAGCCCATTTTTTAAAATATAATTGTTCCAGCGCCTTCAAAGTTCAATACAGCGATGATCAGTTTAATATTTCCAGAAACCAGTTTCTGTAACAGATAGGTATGCCGTTAATTAGATTGTTATTTGCTAATTATAAAGTTGAATGCTGTATATCTCTCTAATCAATGCCTGGTAAAGTTCTGCTTTTATTGAGCAGGACTTTCAGAGGATTAAGGTAAGCCAATCTATGTGCAGACATCAAAGTCAATATGCTTATTGCAGTTTATACTGTCAGAAGAAAAAAGTCCCCAGTACTCTATTTTTCACTTTGTGTAATACTTAGGCTAGACATTTTAATTCTAAAAAAAATTGGTTCCAGGTATTGCTTCTGACTTTACTCATTGTTTTTTGTTACTATTTAATAGGTAATGGTTTCAGCGAAGGAAGAGCTGGATGCATCTCTCCCTCCTGCTATCGATGGTCTGCTGAGGGTTCATAAACGCATTGTTGATGGTTTAGATGGTGATTTTGCTCATGCTCCATCGGGTGCTGGTGGCACGGTTTCAACACGCCTACTACTGGCAGCTACACAAGCTGGAAGTTTGATTGGAAAGCAGGGAGCCACTATCAAATCTATTCAAGAAGCTTCTGCTTGCATTGTTCGTGTTCTTGGAGAAGGTGTTCTTTGAACATTATATTTCACTTAATACCATTTGATTCTTGCTTCTTGAGCTAAAATTAACATTTTTATCTATTTGGGGTTGTTTATTCAGTAGTTTTTACTTTTTTTAATGACAGTTTACATCATCTCATTGCTTTATTCCTTTTGTTCATGAGGATAACAATGTCTATGGTGGTGATACTATATCCTTTTCTATTTTTTGTTTTTTTATTTTTTAGCAATATATTGCATAAAGGGTGTTACTGCGGCACTGCCTATAGCTTATGTATATACAAAATATTGTTGGTGCAGATTACCAGTACTAGGATGGGGATGATTATCCAAAAGGTTACTCTTTTCAGCTGAGAAAATTGTTGCCTAAGGATTGATCTGCTCAAGGCCTTACTATATTAAGTTTCTTTTCGGAGAAGCTCATCCTTGGCCTAACTGATATGGGAACATGTTCTGCCAAATTTGATCTTAGTGGAGCAGTGGATGATTCTTTCTTTTTTAATTTATTAATGAAAATGTTTTAGGATTCAATCTAATCAGTGTTAATGTACATGCTTATGTGTGGAAATTTGTAAGCTTTAAAATAAATCTTTTCTCGGAGGCTTGATTCAACATTTTGTCCTGAAGCTTGGAAACCAAACCAAGAGCTGGGTTTAGGTGGCCATCTTGAAGGTGGGAGCGACAATACTCCTGCTTGCCATGTCACCGAGAGAAAGCTTTCCTCCCTGGGACTTAATCCGGGGGCCATCCTCATGAGAGGGGCACACCACACCATCTTATCCATTCTCGACTTCACCAAATAATGTTAAATTTTTCCAGGGTTACATAGATGCTTATTTTAAGTCCTCTTTAGGGTTTAACTTTTTTATACTCACTGTTACAACCTCATTTAATTACTGTGGTAAAATAATTTCATCTTTTAACTTCTGTATGTTAGAATACTTATGAATGCTGTCAGATGATGGCTGCATTATATATTCTGGACTTCTCACTCATTATTGTAATGAATTGCTGCAGAAGACCTACCGGTTTTTGCTTTGCAAGATGACAGAGTTGTTGAAATTCAAGGGGAGCCGGCAGGTGTGCACAAAGCGGTTGAACTAATTGCATCTCATCTCAGAAAGTTTTTAGTTGATCGCAGTGTAATTGCAATATTTGAAATGCATGTAAGTATGCTCTTTTCATCCATCCTTGGGGAGCATAGTGTCTTATAAGCAAAATTCTTCGTTATCCCCAATTTTGATATACTAAGTAGTATGCACATCTCTATCAAACTTTTTCTAAAGGCAATTTATCAAAAAATTTCGGTCAGATGCAAATGCCAAATTCCCAAATGGAGCAGAACATGGCACCACACCAATCCTGGGGCCCTCCTCAAGGTTTTCCACCAAATGCTGGTGGTGGTCCTGGTTACGGTCCTAATCCTCCATATATGCCTCCTCCTCGGCAACATGACAATTATTATCCACCAACTGACCTGCCTTCCTTGGACAAACCGCCTCACCAGGGTCTATCTTTATATGGAAGAGATGTGTCAATGGGGATTCATTCTTCAACAAATGCACAGCCACCATCTTCTATGGTAACACAGGTATTTCCCTGTTTCGATTTTGATTTCTTTTGATCAGTAAGAACATATATACTCAGGAGTCGGGACTCAGGAGAATAAAACTAAAGAGTATATGCATAGCATGTTTAGTATGCTTTTTTTTTTTTGGCTAAGGAGAACCACTTGATTGTTTGAACTTCAATGCATTTGAATATATTCAAAATCCGACTCAGCGGATTAATCAAAAGCAGTGCTGTAGAATTCGTCAAGTCTCTTGGCCTGAGTTGACTACTTGACTTAACCAAAAAGCAAGTTGACTTGACAGGGACTTGGTGTCGAGAAAACTTTATTGAGCATGATGCTGAGTCGTCAAGTTTCTCAGAAGTTCATTTAACTCGACTAGGTTTATGTTAGATTATTGTTGTTATTATTGTTATCTATTTCAATTTTTGGTGACCTATCCCTGTGCTTGTTGACTGCATGCCATCTACCTTTAAGGTCACTCTCTGCATAGGGTGTTTCACTGAGAGCATCAAAACAAGTTGATATTCATGGTGACTTGGTTCTTTGTTCTTTTGCAGGTCACACAACACATGCAAATTCCGCTATCTTATGCTGACGCTGTAATTGGGACAGCTGGTGCGAATATAAGCTATATTCGGCGTGCCAGTGGGGCAACTATTACAATTCAGGAAACGAGGGGCGTGCCTGGGGAAATGACCGTCGAGATCAATGGAACTGCTTCACAAGTCCAGGCAGCTCAACAGTTGATACAGGCATTCTTCATTTCCTCTGCTGGCATTTTTAATAGACCCTATGTTTGTTACTTTACAGTTCTGATTTATTTCTCTGTTATATGCTGTTGCTTTACCATTTCCACTAAGTGAAGGTTGTACCCTTTATCCAATCTGTCCATATTTTGTCTCCATGTTCTGTTTGTCTGACTGAAATATTTGGGCTTCAGAGCTGTTGGTAATGACATTGCGAAGCATTTGTTTTTTGTTGTTCAGTTGAGTTACATCTGGTATCAGTTGATTTTTTGGACAATATTTTGGGAACATTTGTTGATTGGTACATTATTATTACTATTAGTTTGGATGTATACTCCTTTTTAAGCTGCCTTCTAATGTTGCTACTGCCTTTCAAGCACAAGCATTCGATTATATGCTTTTTTTTGGATTCTCTGCTGATAAAACCGACCTTTGTTTGCAGAATTTCATGGCTGAAGCCGCAGGATCAACACAGAGCGCAATGGGTGGCCCCACAGATCAAGGGTATAATTCTTTTCCAGCTCATGGTTCCATGTACGGGTCTCCCCCTTCCAACCCTGGACATCCGGGGCACACCGCTGGAGGCTATGGTTCGGGCTATGGCACCAACTATGGGTATTGAGCAGGGAATACCCAACAGGTTGATTATTGTAGTATTGTACCTAGTTCTCGGCATCTCGGCTTTCAGGTTCTCAATCAGGAAAAGTTTGCACTGTTAACTTCCTTCTGTTTATTAGGCAAACCTTACAGGCTAAGCCTCTTTAAGCTTTTCCTATCTTTTACTCTCCTGTGGCTGCTCTGCTCCTCCCCTACTATGACATAATCAGAGACCAGGCATTATGACTTAACACTGGTGAAAAACACCTGGAATTTCTTGAAAATTCATTTATATTCAGTGTTCTTTTTTTTTTTCTTTCTTTCTTTATATATTCGGTTTAAATATCAAGCGGAGCGCTCTGCATCACGGTGTTGATGTGGATCTCCTTTTTTACACTACAGAGTGGCAAATGTGTAATTACGGTGTGTTGCAAAATTACCCCACCCGGTATCAATAATTACAAAAACGCCATGTTTATAGTGTAAAAAACGGGAGATATCTGCATCAACACCGTGATGCAGAGCTCCGCAGCAACATTAATCTCTTATATATTCAAGTACCATGTTGTGGGGCTGTTTGGTATCAGATTCAGGCCCCCTTTTCAGTCAAGTGGCACACTTAATGTGCTCTCCTAAGTCCTAGGTGAAGGAAAAACAGAATATAAAATAATAAACCCAGTTGCCATCCATGGAAAAGAGAGGTTCGGAGAAAAAACCTGCTGGCTCAGAATCTCATTCGCCGGTATTACCTGACAATTTTCCATTTCACTCAATGTTGGTTTCAATTAACCACAGTGAAATGGCTGCATCCCCAATATAATGCTACTTCAGAATTAAATTTTTTCTTACATGGTCAAAGAGATGGGACACGAAAATTCATTTCTCACAGCTTTCTTCTTTTCTTTATATGCTCTGATTTGTGATACTCAATGCTGAATATATGAGAGGAGATGTGGGTACAGTTAACCAGGTCAGATCAACAAAGTTTTGGCATTATGCTTGTGATTTTTCCAGTTCTGGCATTCATTTTTTGTTTTCAAACTAAAAATCAAAGATTCCATTGATTGAACAAAGGTCGAAATTGATGAGCAACATGAGATTTGAAACTGAAGTTAAAGAGTGCCACCCCCTAGCATGGGAATTCCCAGGTTTAGTTCTGACTTCTCACATATTTCTGTCCTAAATATAAGCAAGATGGTTGGATACTGAACCGGTGGAAATGCAGCGGTGTATATGATTCTGCCCATCTTTCCACAGCAGATTGCCACCCCCTAGCATGGGAATTCCCAGAATCAGTTCTGAGATCTCACATATTTCTGTCATAAATATAAGCAAGATGGTTGGATACTGAACCGGCGGATGCAGCGGTGTATATGATTCTGCCATTTTTCCATAGCTATAGGCTATGATTTGCAAACATGCGTATACAAATCACATGCATGATGAACTTATACAATTTTACATGATACAATACAATCAAAATCAAGAAAAGACAACGCATGAAGGATATTCTGTAACCAAGAATCTAATGAACTGAGAAATAGTGTTTAGACTGCTAGGGAGGATGGGGTTAAGGCAGACACTGATCCGCTATATATTCTATTAACAGAGCAACAAAGAGTTACAATCAAGGGTACCGTTGTTGTATTCTGTCAGCTGGACACCGGTGGATCACTCAACCCAGAATTGGAGGTTCAACAGGGCAGTGCCAATCAGATTGAGCACCCTCCTAGTGAGGGTTCGGGGACAACGCCCTGAAGCGGAAATATGAGTAATAATTATGTTTCCAAAAACCTATGGTTTCATGGTTTCACCCAGTTTACTATTTAGACTTGGTTTTCTATTTGATCCAAGGTTTAGAGTCCAGTTATATAATGTAAGGCGTGTATTATATATTGATTACAACTCTCTGATGGTGAGAGCTCTCCGGATTGTTCTTTGCTTGTGGATGTAGTAAAAATACGTAGCTCGTGGATGTAGTAAGAATACGTAACTCGTGGATGTTGTAAAAGTTCGTGACGAACCATGTAAATCCTGTCTCGTGGTTATTTGATTTTTCGGCTTTATTTTCTCTATTATTTGTAGATTGTAGAATTGTTTCTCAATCCCGTTTTGTCGCAACACCCATAGGAAGTAAGCACCAGCGAAAAAAAACCCACAATGGTACAAAGAACAGAGAATGTTACAAGCACAGTTCTGTGGAACTTCTTGATCATATATGGAATATATAATGCTTCCACCATATAAGTGACCCCAAGAGAATCACAGGACCATCTACTCAGGATTACACATCACAATATAAAATTGGAAGATGAAGGCACACAGAAATAAAACAGAAAGACTTGTCATCTGAGCTACACGCAGAAGCTTGTGGCGCAGGACAAAATAATGCAGGCTAAAAAGGAATTAAAACCAGAACTACCTGACAAGTAGTCAGATAGCAGTTGCAGGAACAGAAATGAAGATACATGTTGGTATCAGTACTGGATCTGTGTTCTAAAGTTCTAAAATCATAGGAACCACAAACAAGGGACAAATACTTGGGCTATGTTTGATTGTAGCCATTGATTCTATTCTGAACAAGAACAATTTGTTTAGCTTGCGAGGATTTTAATGGTGTTAGGAATATACACTCACCACCTTCCAGCACAATTTGTGATTTTAAGGAGTGCAAAAAATTTCTTCAGAAGACATGGTAGTCTGATCAGAATAGATCTACAGCCTGTTCACCTCAAATAAGGCAACCCTGTACAATAGCAAATGGGATGAAGCCCTCTATGATGGCATAATAGTATAATACCACCCTAACAAAGACCAGGACATCCGCTTCCAACAAAGACAGTTCAGCGTTGCACTGATTTGCTGCATTGCTTATATGTAAATGTCCAAAGCATTCAATAATTGAACAATGGGCAGTAAAAAGGTATTTTTTAAAAAAAATCTATATCCAACATCACAAAATTTTAGGTTCTTCAGAGGAAAAAAAACACAGAAGTTCATATAAGAACCAGAGTACTAGACAGCCAAAATTCAGATGCAGTAAACTGCGGCAAGTTGCATGTGTCCGGTAGCAGTAAAAAACAGGAAAGTCGAGTCAAGCAATTAAGCATACCAGGGAACATTAGGAGTGAGTCTAGTAACAACAATGTACAAAGCAAAAGCCCAGATGAACAAAAATACTAAGCTGCAATTACTGCACACCAACTTCTTGAAATGGAAAGCGAAAACACTGAATTAAATTCTGAATTACATTGTATTATTCAGGTAATTGTTTATCTAAGAAAGCAGATGATGAACTTAGAACACACCTTAATGTCAGAAAAAGCATTAATTTGCATAAAAATGACTGAAAAACTACTAATATATCGAACAAACCTAGATTTTCTTTGCACAAGATAATGTAATACTCCTAAAAGTGAGGATCATCAACAGTGAAAAGTCATATGGGTGCTGCGCATGTTGTTCTAAAATGTCCCGTCTGATTGCAACGGCTACAATGCACAACTCGCTTCACACGGCCACGGTCTTCTGCACGAACTCGCTTCTTTCTCGGTCTTCCAGGCGGCCGAAGTGATTTAGGTGGGTTTATAATAATTTCGACAGCATTATGGCCTCCATTTTGAGCACCTTCGGACAACTCCTTCCAAAGGCTCTTATCCGGAACTGGGTGTATAGTCTGGGAGTATGTCTTGCGATAAGTTGCAATGGTGAAACAGCTCTCAGTAAACCGATGGACATTCTGCCTGCAAGAGAGGAGGGCCGCAACAGCATGTGCACAGGGCAATCCATAGAGCTGCCAGCCACGACACAAACAGCAACGATTGCGAATATCCACAATATTTGTTCCTTCATGAGATATGACTTCAAATTCAGCTTCATTTGCGCGTAGCACCTGATAAGTACGAGCACGGTCGAGAGCGTCTGACACACGCCTCTCAGCAGAAGGCACAAGCATTGTTGTCCACTGCATACTCGTCTCACGTCGTTCATTGAACCAAGTCATAAGCTGCCGACGGATGCACTCCATCATCTGAATTATCGGAAGCCCAGACGCTTCAAGTATCCATGTATTTAATGATTCGACAATGTTAGCTGTTAGATGCCCAAATCGTGTTCCCTCAAAGTAAGCCGTAGCCCACAAACGCGGTGGAATACGCCGAATCCAATAAGCAGCTTCCTGTGATATCTCTTCGATTTCTAGTATCTTTGCTTCAAACTCAATAACCGTAAGAGCATGAGCAGCTTCCCAAAGAAGGCTAACAAGCATTGTATTATTGAACTCCTTGCGAAAGCTATCACTGAGGTGACGCATGCAGAACCCGTGAAAAGCGGTTGGGAAGTTTGCTTCAACACCATCTACAATTCCCTTCTGCCTATCAGATAAGATCGTAAGCCTCGGCATATTCTCTGTATTAATCTCAAGCAGATTATGCAGTTCAGAAAGGAACCACATCCAATTCTCCTCATTTTCCTCGTCAACAACCCCAAATGCCAATGGAAAAAGAGCACCATCTCCATCAAAACCTGTGGCAAAAAGCAAGGTCCCAAGATACTTGCTCTTCAAAAGAGTTCTATCGAGTCCGAGAAGTGGTCGGCATGCGTTCACAAACCCATAAATTGATGCTTGAAATGAGACAAAGAGGCGTTGGAAGCAGTTATCTGTTGGATTCCCATAAACTGATGCAATACTTCCTGGGTTCGTCCTTTTGAGTTGGTCGCAGTACTCCGGAAGGATACGATACCCTTCTTCAAATGTACCCCGAACAGAAGCCATGATCCGCTCTTTCCCCCGCCAGGCTTGTTTGTATGATAAGGTGATCCCATGAACCCGGTGTATCTCTTCCAGTATCTCCTTCGGCTTGCAATGCGGGTTTTCCTTAAGGCGTTGTTCCACAGAGTTTGCAACCCATTGGACAGAGGCTTGCTGATGGCCAAGATGGGCAATTCCTCCACATGTATGCACTTCGTGTATGGTCCTGATCGTGAAGGTTGGAACACCGGGAAGCTTTGCTGCATGAATGCGCCATGGGCATCCGTCACTTGCACATTTGGCAGTGAAACGAGTCTTGTCTGACTTCACTGTTTGTATTTCAAAGTGAAGAGCAATGGCAGTGTCCCTCAATGCCCTCCGACAGCTCTTGACATCTGGAAACTCTTGCCCCACCATCAGTTCATGGTTAGGAGTTGGAACGATGGTACGGGTCTGAAGGACAGGAGTTACTACTAGCTGAGGATGCTGAACAGCCAAATCCCGGGCATGTTCGAGTGCCATCTCCTCGTTCTGGTCCACAGCTAGCTCTAAGTTCTGATCAAGTTCATGATTCTCTACAACAGCCAATTCATGGTTCTCTGGCAAAGCCAATTCATGGTCCTGAGCAGAAATATCCAATTCGTGATCATGGTCGTCCACATGAACATGATCATCACTAGTATCAGGATCATGATCTTGTCCCAAAGCTAATTCATTCTCGTGTTCATGGCTATGGCCATGGGTCTGGCCGAGAGCAAGTTCATGGTCATGTCCTAAACCCAGTTCATGGTCATGAGTATGCCCCAGACCCAAATCATGGTCATGGGTCTGTCCCAGTCCTAAATCGTGGTTTTGGCCTAAACCCAAGTTATGATTATGCCCTAGCGCCAACTGCTGGTTCTGCCCAAGTGCTAAATCATGGTTGTGCATGAGAAACAATTCATGGTTACCCATTGAAGGAATAAATCAGATAGATATAACCACCACACCACTCTATCCCTCAAAGCAAATGCTCAATCTATAGCAAAAAAATCCTGCCTTTCTAACTGTATCCAAGCAAGCCTGTCTCCCAAAACAGCTACAGTAAATAAAATATACAGCAACAAAAATTTGCAAAAAGCCAAACAAGTGAGAAAAAAAACACACACATAAAAGAACACTAGTTACCTGGATAGTCCACTTTTAGCTGCTCTTCTTCTTCTTTGGCTTTCTCGAATTCGCAAATCAGCAAACACAATGAATCCAAAACCCCTCCGAATTTCCCACTGACACATGGAATTCTACCACCCCAACTAAACAAACCAAGAAGAAACTTTAAATTTAGAAAAAAATCACAAAAAAATAGTAACTTCAAGGAAAATAAAAGCAACAATCACACTAAAATGCACATATCACCATCAGATATTACAAATTTAGCAAACAGGGAAAAAAAAAAAAATTAGTCCAAAAACAATACCTCAAAAACGGAATTCCAGTGACGAGGCTCACTAGAGTTGAAAAATCCAAACACCCACAAAAAACCCCAAAACCCTAATTTCAAATACGAATTTTCGTTCCAAGATAAACAGACTCGAAATCCAGGAACGCCTAAAGCAGAGTAAAAAAGCTAAAACGGACTCTCCAAGCTTGAGCTGAAACAGAGAACAATCTAATACAGATCAAACGGGAAGAAATTATTTTGAAAACCTCGATTAGGGTTTCAAGAAAGGAGATATAAGAAGAGAAGAGAAGATTCAGAGGCTGCTCTTGCCATGAACCAAAAAAAAAACGATTTTTTGCAGAGAATTTTTGGCGGGTAATAGGGAAATACCTGAAAGAAGGAAGGGTAGAGATTGGGAGATGGATGGAATTGCAGGGGCAAAGGGGGCAGACGAAGAGCTTCGAGGCCTTAAAACAGGAAAAGCTAGGGCTAGGAGGAAAACATAAAAAGGGTATTTAGGTCAAAATATTATTATCCTCCTTTCATATTTATATAATTACAAAATAATCCCTCTTTCTCAATCTCAGTATCTCTCACTCAATCTTCCTTGGCCAGTGGTTCCTGGCCTTTCCCCAAGAGGGAGGTCTGGGTTCCATTTCTCACCCCCTCTTTAGGGCAGTCCCGCACGGATTTACCCAGACTTAGCTGATGTGACGGGTTGCGGGCTCACGTCGCACCCTCAGTTTTAAATTAGTCCTGACCCAAAGGGTTGGGGACAACCTAAGTTCGAAAAAAAAATAATACTACTTAGTCAATGTATTGCCGTTTTTGAATTAGTCCGGACCCAAAGGGTTGGAGACACCCCAGGTTCCAAAAAAAAAAAAAAAACTACCTAATCAATGTATTGCCGATTAAAAAAAAAAACTACCCGATCAATAAGACTGTTTTACACGGTCTACCATACACATAAATTTCATGGTCGATGAATCGACGCCGTCCAATTGATGGGTATGCCTTTTATCCTAGACATATACAATGTGGTGGGGTACAACATCTGAATGCCCGAGTCATGCCATCATGCGTCTACTCATCGTGAGGCAACTGAGGATAAAAAGGGAAGAGATAAGTGAAGAGAAGTCAAAATCATGTGAGAAAATGAAATAACTTCTCCCAAAATTTATCGCCAACTACTGGATGATGAATGGACACCCAATGATGTGACTCCGGTGGCGTCCGCAGAGTAAATCCGATGTGGTGGGGGTACTGATGTTATGCATATGCATGTGGCCCAAGTGTATAGTAGAAGTAGAGGTTCTCGTCCTTTCTTACTTTATAATTCCAAGGCATTATGCTATATCTCTCTTAATATCCATAAACCGGAAATTACCAAGTTTTCCTAATCGTTTATAATACTAAGGCATTATGCTATTATTTCTCTTAATATCCATTAACTGGCCCTAAACCTGGAGGTCTCGGGGTAGATTCTTGGGCTCCCCTCAATATCGGTTGTATAGAGTAGGGTTATTTCCTATCCAGCATGTGGGACTAGTCTAAGTCTTTAAGCTCAGGATAATCTCGTTTATCAAAAAAAAAAAAAAAAGGAAATTACCAAGTCATACTAATATGGATTTAGTATTAACCTAATCTGTTTGAAGTTTAAGTTTTATTTATTATTATTATTATTATTATTCATTTATTTTCTCATGATAATTTAATCAAAAAAAATTGAGGAGTGCTAGCCAGTCTCAATAACTCTAGTTTTTTCCACAAACACAAGAATAGGTGCAACAAGTAAAAATATTTGATATTTTAACAAATTAAAAAAATCTAAATCTAAAGGTGTTTGACATTTGTAGTTCTACATTGTGTCTATGGAAGATTGAGACTAGGGCTAGCATATCTCAAGAAAGTTAATGAACACCTCAGTTTGACTTGGTTTTGACTCTTTTTGGGATGAGTCCCTCGACATGCTCACTAGTTTACCAACCAACTAAATTTAGTTAAATGATGATTTGTACCCAAAAAAAAACTTAACTATGAACCGGAGCACTGTTTAAACAACCCAAAAATTGCCTTGGGAAGTGATAGTTTAGTAAGTACGAACACAACGGAGGATATTTTCTAACACTAAATTTTCTCTATAAATTCCTCTTCCAAAGAAATTATTGGGTTGCTCCGATTAACTGTGCATTTTTTTCAGAGTTCCTATTTAATAGTTATTCTAAAAAAAAAGATAAATAATTTATGTCAGGTGTACGAGTAGAATGATTGCTCATTATCAATGGTTTAAAAATTGTGAACTGTGATAGTTTCAGAAACACCTATTCTTATATGTGTGCATAAATTGTGAATTATGATAGTTTCAGAAACACCCATTCTTATATGTGTGCATTTTGGAGATGTCGTGAAATTAAATGAATCGAGGGTAGTAAATTATTTGAGATTTTTTTTTTGGTTGGGTAAGGACATTATTTTAGAGTTTGCTAGCAGTAATTTTAAACTGGGCATATATGAATCACATACCACTACAAATAGTTTTCATAGAATCCATTTGGCTCTAAGGCCATTGTCAAGAACATTGATGGGTGGTTAAGATGATTCTATAATTGTTTATTTGATAATAATAAGTTTTTGATATAACTCATAAAAATAATATTTTAAAAGCACATGAGCAAGATCCTTTACTACAAGTAGGATACTGACAATATTTTAAATAGAATTTTCTGAAGTAATGTTGATTCAATTAAAATTTAAGAAAAACATATACCTATGTAGTTGACATGAGAAAAATCATCTATCTAGTGTTATAGAAATAGAAAGTTAGAGGACTGTGAGGCTTACCCCTCCAGCATACAAGCATAGAGTAAAATACCTTAAGGGCTTGTATGAATAAACTTCTCCGCAAATTAGTAGAACAACTTCTTGAGAAAGTAGCTCTCTAGAAACACTCTTTGAAACTTAAATGTAGTGAGACTGCCCTTCCTTTTGGGGAGTGGGAAAGTAGCTCTACAGGAGCACTCTTTGAAACTTAAATATAGTGAGACTGCCCTTGCGTTTGGGGAGTGGGATGCACACATCAACGTCCTTAAAAAATAGCTGAAGTTCAATTTATTCTTTGCTTTATTTCTGATTTTATTTAAATTAATAATTAATATATTTGCATTTTTAAATTCCTTAAATCCCTTAGAGGCATATTGAGGATATATATATGATTTTTTTTTATGAGGATATCATTTAGAGAGTGAACTATTTGCAAGTCGTCACCTAAGGGGAATAGATCCCACGACCTCTCTGTCTTCACCCTACAATTCGAGCAACCAGCGAGTATAGATATATATATGATCGAAAAGATAAATCTCAATTGCAATGTATTATTATTTTTTTGCGTCTCTTTAAGTTATTTTCTTATATAATGGGTAAATATACAGTAATACCTTTTTATGTTTTGCAAATTATGTCATTCTTATTTATTTATTGTAAGAATTATATAACATAAAACTTAAATCACATTAGTGAAAACAATCTTTGTATTTTAATGAGAGGGACACACCTCACTTTCTATTTGAGGAGGGACAGGTAGACACGTGTTTCTTTTTGTTGTGAGGGTATGTATTTGTATTTTTCTGAAATACAAGGGTATATGACCATTAAGGGCTGCAATAAGGAAAAGGGTACTTTTGTACCTGTAACCTTGTCCCAACGGCTATGTATGTACTCTTGACTCTTTAGTGATGTAATGCACCATTTTTGGTGACTCTTCAACCATCAAATCCATGTTTTCCTGGTATCCGTAGGGAAACTTCGGAGTGGGTCGGTGCAGATACCCGAAAGGATTAATCCTTGACTCGAAGGCTTTAGGACACCCTCTGTTACGAAAAGAAAAAACTTATTTATGTTCAAATAACTGTGTAACTCAATTTAACTACTGTGAGGTGTATAAACAATTCGAACATACGATATACATTGACCAGTAAATTACGTTTACACCAGTACAAACAGTTTTAACTGGGTCATTCCGGTTTTGATAATTAATCCATTAAAGGGTCAACCCAACCCATTAAGATTATCAGGGTCTGGGTTAACCGGTTCAACCCACCGGTCCAGTCCGGGTTTCAAAACATTGGATTAGATAGATAGTTTGTCAAACGGGCATGTCTTAAGTCAGCTATAGAGGCACACTCTCCTTTTTTTTTTTTTTGGTAAACTCAATCATACCACAAGGCAATGACTGAAGGCAAAGACAAGGGAATACTCACACCACCCAAGCAAACACACACACGCACAAACACCACATGCAAACTCACACACACACACACACCACACACATGCAGCCCATGCAAGCTTCACCCTAGAGCTCCTCAAAACGCAACCGTTTGAGGCGCCACAAGAATCTGGATTTCTCCCATGTTCATCCTAGTCGAAACAGCACATCAGAGAACTATGAGTATGATTTGGGGAAACTAGAATTATTTCAAGGATCAATCTAATGAATTGCAGCAGATGAAAGGAATATGAATGCAGTACACTAGTGAAAAAAGTGTTTGTGCTTTGGTTAGAGTTAAACTGGTCTAGAGAAAAAACGCCTTTCCTTGGAGCTGAAATTAAACCAGAAAACGGTGCAGAAAAGTAGGTTGAGTATGCTCAATTTTCTAACTCGTAGTGTAGCTGTATCGATGTAGGCCTGACCCTGAATTTGCTCGCGCCTAAATTGCAGAATATCAGTGACATACCCCTGTTCCAGATGATATTAGCCTGCTAGAAATTACAGAGATCCACCCAAGGCGGATACAACATCATCCCCCAATAAGCAGGCCGAATTTACGATATTCAAATTCACCGTCCATTTATTTCAGTTTTGACTGTCCAAACCATTTCTATGGTTCACCCGGAGATCTGTTAAGATGGATGCCAATCTGCCTTTTGGGTGGATTAAGTGTTTTACAGTTTTTATATTTTAAAAAAAAATTGTTTACGCAGTTCTATAATTTCTCTAAGCAGCTGCTGTTCTGAAATAATTGTAACTATTTATGAGCATGTTTGGCTGCAGGGGAAGCGGGCGAAGCAGCTTTCATCAATTGAAGATAAGATGAACAACCATGAAATTACTGTCTGAAACTTCGAATTGCAAGGGAAACAGGATCAGGGTGCAACAATTACAATACAGACACCTTTTTGGTGTCTGTTTGCAGAAAGGTTCATTTGCAAATAACCCCATTACTTAAAAAAAATCACGAAAAAGAAAACTCTCTGTTAAAGGAAATTCTGTCCTTTATTTCTATGGGTGCAATCTTGATCATATACTAACGAGTAGCAAAAGATACCATGTCCAATACAGCCATTTTAAACACCTGCAACTTATCTGAACTCTGCGAGTCTTACAACTTGAATGAGTTAACACCGTTCAGGGCATCCGAAAGATGTATTACTAACAGACATGAAAATACTAGGCTACCACCAATCCAAAACAATAGTTGAACGAGCGACTAATAAGCTGCTCTATTCCCAATCCTCACGAACCCAGTTATATCTGATTCTCTCTGGGAGATAAAAATCCTGCTGCTAAAACAATTCCACCAAATATTATCACTTCTACATCCAACACAACATACCATTAGCTTCAAACCGAGCAATCCTCTAACCTTCTGATCAAGTTCAAAACTTTTCTAATCAGAATTCATCTAGGTGGCCATGAACCCATTATCAATCCTCCTTCTGAGAGTCATTTTTCAGCAGTGACAACGGAAAAGTGATGGAACCCAATCTAATTCATTGAAATAATTTAATCATTACTAACCAGATTTCCTTCCCTTCCGTCATGCTTTTTTGTCCATCCTCCTTCAAGATGGCACAATATTCTGCTCCTGAACAGTCTCAAGCTTAGGCAGCAGATATGAGATTACCTTTTGCAGGGAGACATGGTTCAACCGATCACTGCTTCCGTTTATGATTGCTCTTGAAAGGAGTATGATTTCTGAAGCATCCAAATTTTCATCAAACAAGTCATCCCACAAGCTGTCATCCTCATTGAGGTTCGAAACCTTCATGAGCTCTATAACTTTTTCCAAGGTGGCAACATTCCTACCGGCCCCACAACCCATGGCAGTTGCAGCACCCACTGCATTTGCCAGTGCTAATGTATTAACTGTTGGCACATCATGTAGATACCCGAATGCTATAGCAGCTACATAACTATCCCCGCATCCAACAGTGTCAATTACATTCACCTGGTGAAATTTCAGAATCTCAAGTAAGGTTTCATTATGAAAGCAAAACAGTACATAGAAGTGAAATATTTCTAAAGAGAGAGAATACACCCCATGTAGGTCAATATGATAATTCTTAATAATTGTTGGATTGGTGAATAAAACAGACATTCCAAGTTTTGCATTTATCAACTTAAATAAAACAAAATTTGTGGAGCCATTTAATTATATAATTCTCTCACTGTCACAAGAGAACATATCTAAGATTACTAGAAATTCATACCTTGAATGCAGGTGCACAGGATATACTTGAAGTTGTTATCAGAATTGAACCCTTTGGGCCCATTTTAACAATCACCCATTTCGTGCGCAGCCCTTTCCTGAGCAACTCCTGTCCTGCCAGAATTGGGTTTGATATGCCAGTCAATGATTCAGCCTGAAACAACATTGGTATCATCAGAGTGAATTAGAAAGAGAGCAAATAAAATATAAAAAAAATTGCATCAAAGTAACAGCAGAAACATTTTTTATTTTACAAAAAAAGATAATGGAAAAGAAAATGAGTACAGATTACCGACACTGAGAAATAACTTCTGTTATGCATTTCAGGTATAGGAATTAATTGTGACATTATTGTTTTTTTTTTATTCCATTATTATTTAAAAAAATTTGGCTTAGTTTATTATGACAATCTTGATGTGAATGATGAATAAACACCGATACAAATTCTGAAACATTGGTATTCTCAGGTCTCACACAATAATACATATTTAGTATATTTAATTATGAAGATGATTTATCAAATCCAATGTATTAACCAGGGGAAAGCCATTCAAATAAGCTTCAGTTACTGAACCAGAAAATGGAGAGAAAAAGAGGTTTGTGACATTGAACTTAGTACAACAGTGAAAAATTAACAGCATCATAGAATTTAAATTGTCTAGAAAAGATTATGATTCAAGTCCACTCTAAAACGGCATTTAATCTGTAAGCTGGGACTGTGGAAGACACAATTGGGCTACTGCATGTCCTCAGATTAATTTGTAAAATGAGTTATCCCCATGAGACATGATATTTGCAATTTGGCATACAACCTCACAGCTCATTCAATAGGCACAAGTATATATTACTCAAACATGAGACAACAAGATACAACAATTATACAGTATTGTGCTTTCTCTACTACCAAGAATTGCATTAAAGGAGAACATAACTATCCAATAGTAGCATATCATTTGAAGCTCCAAGCAAAGCAAGCTCCACAGAAAATAATGCAATTTGATGAGGAAAAATTTAACATGAATAATAGAAATCATGATTAAAAGGGAAAAAAAGACACTGCCTATGCAAGCTCTCCACTTAACCCTGTATTCTAACACACATTGTATCTAAATAAAACAACTTGTCGTCCATATACAACAAAAACATCCAGGTAGCAAAGCGTCCTCTCTACGCATCACATCATATTACTAGTAGAGATGATTAAACAAAAAAGAAAAAAAATTCTTGTAGGAGAACTATGGCATATTGTCCTGGTAAAATCATTCAAAATTAACAAATTGTGATGTTCTAACCCCCATAACCAACCTAAAACAAAATGTACATAATAGTATGCAATATCTATGTAGACAAAATGGCAAATATCTGTAAGCTGGTCATCCCTGATACGAGTAAATAATATGTGGAACCCTATCAGAATAAATCCTCGTGACAAGATGCTGATCCCACTTCAGAACCTACTCTTCCGGTCAAAACAGGGTCCAACTAGCATCAATTGATCAAATTCACTCTTAATACTAGTAATTTCGCAATTGCTTGTATTTCTATATTGTTCTGAATGATAAAGATGTAGAAGGAAACTACCTAAAAGGTTTACTTTACAAATCATATAACTAATAACTAATAAGGCTGCCTATATTTTTAAAGGTCAATGTAAGAATTTACAAAAATTTATTCCATGTTCTTTTGTCGAAAGACAGAGGTACCAGCAAGATCTCTTAGAAAAATACTTCATTCCCCTCCATTCCGCTTTGAATAACAAAAGAGAAAAAAAAGGGGGAAATTTAGTGACACACTTGCAGCTGCAACTCACAAGTATCTAATTCGTTCAATCATGATCCACCCACTAAAATCTCCAAAATGGCTCCTCTAAATTTAGTGACAGGCTTAGCCTGACTATCATGATCAGCTATGATCTTGGTTACATTTTACCAGCTCTGCCAGTTTTAGCACAGAACAAATCTTCATAAGGAGGATCTGTACATAAGTAGTTTGGGCACAAGCCGGCTGCATAGAAGGGTTCGATTTCCTCGATAGGGATGGAAAATTTGTAACATCCCTGCTTAGCTTAGATTACGTCATTGACATGCACAAAAAATTCTTAGAAGAAATCCAAAAAAGCAGAACCCATTAAAGAAATGTCTGATGAATCAGAATTTGTTGATCTACAGCAACAGCAAGCAACACTAACCGTAATTATTGCTATAGGTTTCACATTTGCACAGCACAAACTTCTTCATGTATGATCAAAATCTAGGTTTTCTAATAAATTTCTCAGAACACGGTCATTTTCTTAGATTCAGCTCTTTCGTCCCATATTGAGAAATATCACTCAGTAAAAATGGAGCTCTGTTTCATGGAGCAACTCAAAGCTCAGTCCTTTGAGTCAATTCTTGTCAAGAACCAGTTCTCCTTTCATAACGAATTCTTACTATGTGTTATGCAGCATCAATTGCTTCTGCACAACAGAAGGATTGTGACTTTTGCACAATTCACTGTTCAATCACTCGTTTGACAATGAATATACTCTTAAGCGTTTATGAAGTATATTTTGACACCATGGTATTGTCTTGTTTTCATGCTTGATTTTATCCTTTTAAGAGGAATCTCCATCGAATATTCATTTATTTGCACAAAAACTTCTTTACATATCTTAGACCCCACAGTTTTTGACCGATATTATAATTTTCCTTTGTACGTTCTGAAAATTCAGTAAGGTGGCTGAAACAATCCAGTGGGCATTTGTTGGATTTTTTTATGGATCTGTGCTCCTTCGCATATATTTCTGGACCTAAATCGACCAATTGAATTTCTAACTGACCCCATCAAAAGATATAGCTTTCGATAGGAAGTTAGGAACCTCCATAATCAAGATATTTTTGGATGAACTGAGATGGACCCTCAGGTTGTGAACACTTACTTAAAGCAAAGCTTAGCTTAAAAGTGAAGTCACGACTCATGAGTAATCAGAGAAAGATTTTCCTTTAAGTAAATGTTCTGTAAGAAGGGAAGATATCTTCCTCTCTTTTCTTTCATGTTCTGTTGAAGAAAAGGGATCTTCCTCTAATTTTTGCTCTTTTGATTTTTCAAACATAACAATCAGCAATATGGTTTTTCACTAAGAGATCTCCACACTGGCACCAAACAAAATTTATAAAGATAAACCTCCATTTGACGTTCAAAAATAGGTTAAGTCTCATTAGTTATATGAGCTTGCATTTAGGAGGGGCCGCTAATGAAGCCACCTAAACCTGCGAACTTAAGCACGCAAGACCCAACTAGGCTAGAGCAAGAGATAGAAGAGATCAGGTCAACCTGGCAAACAGATTTCTAAAGTAAGCCTTATAGATAGCTAACCTGCATGGGTAGCTCAGTTGGTTCGGGTCTTGGGAGAGATCCCCAAGGTCTCGAGTTCAACTCCTCCCGGGCTTACCCGATGCATGTGGTTTGCGGGTGATAGCGTGCATCCGAAGGGACTAGTCCTTCCTTTTCAGGGTTGGGACACCCTCCATTACCCAAAAAAAAAAAGCCTTATAGGTAGTTTTCCCAGGATCTAATTTATCTTTAGCACAATCAGTAATAAGTTAGGCAGAGCCATTGTTATACATAGAATAGAATCTCAAATTCTCAACACAATTTATTAAAAAGTTAGAGAGCAAACCTCATCAGAAGTTAGAAGAAGAACGTCGCTCATCTTCAAAAACTGGTCAAGGGCTCTTTGCTGTTCAGGTGTTCCATTATAAAGAGTCTTTCCCCGAGGCCCAGGATCGAAAAAAATTGATGTCCCTACTTCCACCGCATACTCTAGAGCAGAGATAATTAAACCAGGGGAGAGCTCATCAAAGCCATAACCATTGCAGAATAAAATCTTTGACTGTTTAATAGCCATCTTTACTTCTCCACTAAGTTTGCTCATCCAACTGAATGCAGGCTCCTTGCTAAAATCAGCTCGACTGAAAAACAAAAGCTCCTCACAGATAGGCCAAATTTTGTCATCCAAAAAATAAACATACATGATTCAATGAGCGACCAATGTACAAGGGCTTGCAACAAGCAAAATAGTAGGAAACTATTTCATAAAACCTTTGGAAAAATGTGAACCTTAATGGTGATTCTTTTACCTGCAAAATCCATGTCTTTGCAAAGGGTCCACCAATACCCAGCACAAAAGTGTTTCATATGAGGCACTAGAGCTGGTAACAGAATCAGTATCTTCACTCATTCCAACCATACCAATTCCCTCATCATGAAGCACATCCAGGAGGAAGCGTCCATAAATTTCATTACCCACATGGCCAAGCGTGAGACAACGAAGCCCCAGTCTTGCTGCAGCGATAGCCATGTTGCAGTTACCTCCAGCTTCCCAATATCGCTATGTCCATAACCATATTACCATGCCCATCACAAGATTTCCATGTGAATATATATAGCAACGTGAACATGGCTAAAACAGTTCCATTGGGCAGAAAATTATAAGCAAACTCTGGGAATTACATTGTCCAAATTCATAGGACTGAATGTATGCTGAGATTAGATAATCCATCCATCACGCAAGATACGGTGCATGTTTAAAATCACATAACTTTCTTGGAGAATGTAAGCATTAATGGATTACACAAATAAATAATATTTATGAGGTTATGGGCAGTTAAAAAGAAGGTACTCTGGTCACGAAACAAGAACAAATGATGAAACTTGAAAGTGCATCACTCTAGGGACATGAATACGGAGCTAAGGTACAACCTAAAGTAGTAACCCAAAAGACTTATTGCCATTATCCCAAATGTATGTAGTAAATGATGATAATGGAAGAAACAGAATAACTGTTTATCTTTTATGCACCAAATTGGGGGGTGGGGTTGCCTGGACACGTACTGGTTTTGGCTTTGTCTGTAAAAAAATTACTATTTCAATATTTCTGGATTTTGGGACTTCATTTAAGTTTCAGCCAAGACTGAAACTGGTACCACTACCAAGATTTAAGAACTTGACAGTTGACACCAGTCATCCCGAATTATACTTACGTTCTTTGTACCACCGTTATTGTCACAAAGTTAGCTTACTTAAGCTCATGTCTTCCCACTTAAGGTAGCACTTTTCACATCACTACAAACGCCTGCCATTTGGTCTGAAAGATATCAGTCAATAACATATGTATATACATAGAGTAGAGTTCTCATCAGCCACGCCTACTAGAGTTTGTGGTAAGCGCACTTAATCGCATCCATTCAAGGATCATCCAACGGTTCAAGGTAAAGAAAGCATTTTAATGAGTTGTGGTACTCCCACCCAAATTTTTTTTGCCTCTTTCTCTAAACTCATTCCATCTCTTGCCTGCCCCCAAAAACCCTCTCATTTCGTCACAGTCAAGGAGGAACTCTCGCCCAAATCTTTTTTCACTCTCATCTGCTGCTATCGAGGAATCATTGCCATGGAGGAATCACTCATCTCGTCGCTGCCATGGAGGAACCATTGCCATGGAGGAGGATCACTTGTCCCCACCGTTGTTCAATTCAAAGAGTTTTTCAGAAATTAAATTAGGATTAAATCAACATAACCCATTTCAATTGGGTTCAAACAAAACCCATTTGTTCACTTTGAGCTTATATAGGACATCAACCATTGTAAGAAACAAGTTGAGAGGCCGTCCAAAGCTTCTTTTAATCAGATGGCTAGGTTTGGCAGTGAAACAATCTAAAGCTAATACGAAGAGTTGAGAAATACTCTTTGATCATATACATGTGGATGGCCATTCCAGCCAACCAGGAACCCATATGCCCTAGAGGATTTTGGGTTGAGAAAGAGACTAGAGACTAGAGACTAGAGACTAGAGACTAGAGACTAGAGAGAAGAGGGTTTCAGGTTGGGAAAGAGAATAGAGAGGAAGATTTTGATTTAGAGAAGAGAAAGGTTGGAACCTGAAATGAAGGACCGAAAAGGGTATAAACGAGAGAGAGAGAGAGAGAGAGAGAGAGAGTTTTGGATGGGAACTCTCTCTTAACCTTGAACCGTTGGATGATCCTTGAATGGATGCGATTAAGTGTGCTTACCACAAACTCTAGTAGGCGTGGCTGATGAAAGGCCGTCCAAAGCTTCTTTTAATCAGATGGCTAGGTTTGGCAGTGAAACAATCCAAAGCTAATACGAAGAGTTGAGAAATACTCTTTAATCATATACATGTGCATGGCCATTCCAGCCAACCAGGAACCCATATGCCCTAGAGGGTTTTGGGTTGAGAAAGAGAATAGAGACTAGAGAGAAGAGGGTTTTGGGTTGGGAAAGAGAATAGAGAGGAAGATTTTGATTTAGAGAAGAGAAAGGTTGAATCTTGAAATGGGGGACCGAAAAGGGTAGAGAGAGAGAGAGAGAAGGAGGGAGCGAGAATCCTGAACTGGGTTGGCAGCAGAATCCCTGAATACCGAACTGGGGTATAAATATATTTTGTAGTGGATCATCACCATTTATACTGATCTAAAACATAAATAACAGTCCTAACCTTCCATTGTGCATTCCCAATCAAACACACCTATATTTGATTCTCATTGTTTCCAACCTCTAATTAAACTCCTTCGCCTACAGATAAGCATGCAATGAGGATCTCAACTCTGGGAAAATGTCATATCTAATATTGTAATTACCAAAAAAGGAGATTACCCAGCTTGAGGGAAAACATGTGCATGGCCAAACCCAAAATCCCTCGTTAAACTCCCTGAATTTTATCATCTGCATACTTATATAAGCAAGCATTAAGTAGCATAAAACCTTAATTTCTAATATTTCAAACTTAAAATTCTCAATTTCTATTGTGTCCAACTTTAGAATGTTCATTCTAATTGGATCACTATAACATGAAATCAATGTCCATTAAAATCGAAAACAAATGGAAAAACAATCTAAAATACAAACTCGAAACTCCCTTAGATTTTCGGTTGTAGCATTCGCATATCATCAGACTCCAAAATCAGGCATTAGCAGGGCACTAAATTGAATTATCAAATGTCTCACTTTAAAATCCTAAATTCGAATAGTTATCAATTATCATCACATCCATATCTAACACAACTAACCGAAAAAAAAAAAAAAGTTAAAACATGAGGAAAAAAAAAACAGAAACCAAAACACCTATAAGAGATAAAACTCACAAATTTCAGAGGAAATCAAATAATGTAAATCAACTAAAATCATGAATTTACACTATCTTCAACAAAAACCAATTAACCAGAAATGTTGCTATAGCAACCTGAATTTTGCTAAACCACAAAGAACATTGCAAACCTTATCGGGGCGAGATTCCGATAACTGTTCCATATAAGCCCGTCTCTCCTCAATCGACGCTGGGGGCAAACTGGGGACATTGAGAACAATATCGACACAGAGATTCCCGAGAGTTGCAACATCGACTTCCTTGACGACGACGCTTCTCAACCTCTCATCCTCCCCGCGACTCTCTGCAAAGCTTAGAGAATTAGAGCGATGCTTCGGAACCGAGAATTCAATTCCCTTACAGTTGAAGATAGAAGGAGCTTCGATCTTTGCCGAGACTGGAGGGAAAACCCCATTGATAATTCTAGGGTTTTGTGAAAATCCTGCGTGTGGAGATAACACATTGAAAGAAATGGGGAATTTGAGTTGAAGATGCATTAAAAGAGTGAGAGATTGAAGAACAGTAGAGAGAGAAAGAAGAACAGTAAAGTAAAGAGAGAGAGAGAAATGAGGAAGTGCAAGAATATTTTGTATTGAAAATCAAAGATTTTATTGGTTTGTCAAGTGGAAATTGTAAAATTGCAACTTTCAAATATTCTTCAATTGAGAATTTGGGAACCTCATACTCTTGGGGACTTTTTAGTGTATTTGAAACACACTATTATCCTGTAATAGAATCAAGCTCCACCGTTGAAATTTGTAACGTTCCTCCGATCGTAATAATCAAGCTACTTTTATTTCAACGGGAAAAAAAAATTATGTTAGAACCAGTATCATATAGTGGGGTCATAAAAAATTAAGGGGCTTTAGCCTTTTTCCATTTATTTTTACTAGGATTTGAGTCTTCTTCTCATATTGATTGTTTGTTTATTATGGATCCCTAGGAGTGTTTAGCTCTAATTATTGCGCAAAAAAAAAAAACAAATGTTGTGACCATGTGTCTCTTTTAACACCCCTTAAACTATTATTAAGATTAAAAAAAATTAAGGTTTAAAATATTTTTGTTTTTTCCTTTCTGAAAACAAAGGTTAGATTACTTAACCATTATGGTGAGTGAATCTTAACCACAATGGATGAGTGAAAAAGAGGGTCATGGACCAATGAGGCCACACATTCCACTGCATAATAGAATACTGCGATAAGTTAATAATTTTCCTCCAAAAAATATACCAAATGGGAAGATCGAAATACATGTAATGAATACATTTGTCATTCAATTCATAATATATTTCATAATTTTTATGATGATCATATGTTAGATCCAATATATCAAACATCAAATTTAATTAGAAAACATATCAACACAAATTATCATATTCATTAAAATAAAAATAAAAAAATTAACAAATTATCACATTCATTTAAAATAAAATAAAAATTAATAATTTATCACATTCATTTAAAAAATAAAAAAATATTAACAACAATGAACAACAACAAATAAACATTACCTAAGTCAAGAACCAATTATATCCTCTTCTTCCGGGAGATATCACCCTCTCTTTCTAGGGAGGTATTATACTTGATGCACCACACGCGCATCACACCCACCAGCACTTTCCCATTCCCACACCTTTCCTCTCTTGTACCTAAGCCACCCCCTTCCCTGTTTCTCAACACTAGTTGCCCTTTATTCTTTCTCTCCGCGTCTCTCTCAAGGGCGTGTATCGAGTATGATACACCCCCCTTACACTACATCACTTCTCTTTCTCCGTCCATCCTTTTCCCACTACCTCACTGCCTTCCATCACGTCACTACGATACTCACAAATACCTAACTCTCTTACCTTTCCAATTCTCTCACTTTCCACTTTCCCCTTTCCCCTTGATCTTCCTCCTCCCTCATATATAAACAAGGATAAAGCTTCTGAGACCCTTTTAGGGCCGAGACTAGGGCTGTATTCGGCCGGGCTTGGCCAAGCCAAGCTTGGCTCGGCTTGAAAGAATTTTTTCTAGGCTTGAAGCCCGGCTCGGCCCGAAATCAAGCTCAAAAAATCGGCCCGAAGCTCGGCCCGAGGCTTGGCCCAAATTGACTTAAGCTCAAGCCGGGCTTGGCTTGGCTCGAGCTCGCTTGAATTTTTTTTTTTTTAATAATAATATTTTATATTAGTTATATATATATATATATATATATATATATAATAATGATGATATATATAAATAATATTTTTATTTTTTTAATAATATTCGAGCCGGGCCGAGTTCGGGCCGAACCAAACCGAACCTCAATTGAGCGGGGCCGAGCCACACATGGGTTGGCCCGAGCTCGGCTTGATTGAGTTTTTAGGCTTTTTTTTAGGTTTGGTTTGACCCATTCGAGCCTAAAATTCAGGATGATCTCGGGCCGAGCTGAGCCGCACCAATGGGCCGATCAGACTTTGTGCAGCCCTAGCCGAGACCATGTTCTAAGAGCATGGGATTTCAGGTGGAGCCCACCATGTGAAATGGGCCCCACCTGAAATCCCATGCTCTTAGAGCATGGTCTCAGTGGTCTCGGCCCTAAGAGAGTCTAAGTAGCAAAGCCCTATAAACTGTAAAACTAAGGAACCGAGTTCACTAGGTTGTGAATAGTGTTGTGATACTGAATAGTGCTTTCCAGGCCTAAAGCCTTAATGGAATTGGGGTTTCATGTTTTAAAATGAAATAAGGTTTTGAATGGATTAAAATATGTATGAAAATTGTTTATGGGTATTAGAGATAAATGAAACAAAAGTAAACAACGTAGACAATCACAATGGAACATGGAAAACAGTATTTCGACCTCAAATTTAATGTTATCATTTAATGAGCACAATTTACAAGACATACAAGATTTGAGTCTCTATATTATTATATATATATAATATAAAATATTATTGTTTTATTTATTTTCTTAAAAGTATTCAAGCCGAGCTTGAGCAAAACTTTATGAATTCGGGCCAAGCTTCGAGCCAATTTTTCAAGCACCATTTCAGGCCAAGCCGAGTTTCGAGCCTATAGTAAACCCTTTCAAGCCGAGCCGAGCAGGGCCAAGCTCGGCTCAGCCTAGCTCGAATACACCCCTACGTCTCTCTCCTCCTCTTGCCCACGTCTTTCCTCTCCTCTTCTTGTTCTCTCTCTCATGATCTCCTTCTCCTCATCATTCTCTCTCTTGAATTTCAATCCAGCCGTCAGGCCATTCTTTTTTCTTTTTTTTCCTTTTTAGTTTAGATTACTTCATATAAACTATATATAAAAAAAAAATGAAACTTACCTATCTCCACGGTTGCAACAGTAGGTAAGATCCATTTTTTTCTTTCTTTCTTCTCCTTTTAAGTTTAGATTATATTAATTTAAGTTCAAATCTGAAATATTCTTAGTTTAATTATCAATATAATTTAGGTTAGATTCTAGATTAGTTTTTTAAGTTATTTAAATTATGAATGAACTCTCAAATTGTATAAGGGATTCCGTCAACCATTGAATATATGTTCCAACTGAAGCTCTTTTAGTTGTTTCTCAACTTTTGGCTCATTGAAGTGAAAATCCTAAATATTGCATGGAGTAAATTGGTATATTGGAGATAGTGAATGTATCAAGGTGATCCAATGGGAGAGAAGAGAAAGTTACCTTTACTCAAGTGTAATGGGATTTGATTCCTGCTTCTAATAGCCTTGTGCCAAGGGGAAGAAGGTATTATACATCTAACCTAAAATCTGAATTTAAAATTTTAAAATTTAACGTAAAAATTGAAGTTTTTTTTTCCCTCCTAAAAATCGAAGTTGGCTAGGGTCCTTTTCGTAAGGAAAGTTCCCAAACCAAAACCACTCCTGGTTTTGGGTTCCTTTACTCAACGGTTGGATTAAAAAAGCTTAAACGAACGAATTGACAACCATAAATCAGTGCGTATGAGAGGTTCCTATGAGCAGGGCTAATAGGAACGTTACTCTATAATATAGGTAGGGTTGATATTGAGTTGAGATGAGTAGAGGTGTGTTCAAGCTTGTTCGTTTATTAAACGAGCTCAAAAATCATGTTCAAGCTTGACTTGTTTATTAAACAAACGAGCTTGAGCTTTACCAGCCGAACTGGAGCCGAGCTCGAGTAGTTCACGAGCACCTTCTTTTATTGGATATAGCTATTTATATTAGGTAAAAAATTCACTTTATTATCCTAGGCAAATAAATCACGGTGTTAACTAAAATTTTAGTATAAGAGTATAATCATATAAAGGGTATTCTTATCATATAAAATACATTATATACTATTAATCTTTACTAGTATATAATATATATACTTAATTTTAATATTTAAATGAAATAAGTATATTTTAAATATTTTAGTAGGTTAATATGTATATATAATTGAACTGAGCTTTTATCGAGCCGAGCAGGGGTGTGTTCAAGCTCGGCTCGTTTACTAAACGAGTTCGAAAACAGTGTTCAAGCTTGACTTGTTTACTAAATAAACGAACGATACTCGAGCTTTTAACAAGCCAAGCCCAAGTAGTTCACGAACATTTTGTTCAATAACCACCCCTAACTATAGGTTCTCATATCTCATCCCTAGCCCAATAGGAACGTTATTCTATACTATAGGTTCTCATATCTCAACCCTAGCCCAACTTAGAATGGCCAGATTAAATAAGGTTACACTTAGATTTAGGGATGTCAATTGGGCTGGGCTTGCCTCAAGACCGATTGTTCGGCCCAAAGTTTGGACTGGTTGAGCCTGCCTTGTTTTGGACTTGGCTGAGTTTAGACCCGAAGTAAATTTTGGGTTGAGCTTGTGCTATCTTTAGCTCAGCCCAACTTAAGCCTGGTCCGAAGTACCATACGGTAAATGTCTTCTATTTACTTGTTTACATATATCTCAACCATGATTTTTATAGGTTTAATCATTAATAAATAATAGCTTTGCAGGGTTTTATTAATGCTAATTTTATAATTTCATAGGATCTTGATATGATCTAAGAAGAAGCACCTGTGGCAGTTGATCCAACTCCCACCACCTTCGGCGAGGCTTCCGCTCCTCATAATTGTTAATCAAAGAGATTTTTTAATGTTTCTAATAAACTACCAATGGCAGACTTAGGGGGTTAATTTAGACCAAATACACCATATAGCTCAACTTAACCCACTAGTTATCCAGCCCAAAACTCAACTCGAATTCAACCCCGAGGTTGTTTTACGCGGGCCAGCCCAAACTCGGTTCGTAGCCCGGTGTTATTTTGTGAGCCAGGTTTGGGCTGAAATTTGGCTTGGCTTGAGTTAGGGCTAGTTCCAGCCCAGCTCGACTACCACCCCTACTTAGATTACAATGTCACACTTTTTCCCACTGGGCCAGAAGCAAAGTAAAAAGGGTATATGAGTGCAAATACTATAGATGGAATCGTATACAATTTTTGGTATCCTTTGCACATACCAATAAAAACAAGATAATTATCTTTCAATTTTTCTAAAATCCTATTTAAGTCAACATTAATCCTAAAACCCTAAAAGTTGATGTTAACCCAAATTGGGTTTTAAAAAAGGAGATAGAGCATGTACTTAAGAGGATGACAAGTTTTATATTTATTGGTATGTGTGAAACTGAATATCAAAAATGATATTAGGCGGAGCCTAGAGGAATTTCACTCGAGGTATATAGACATAGAAATGTATGATATACAGAAAAGACAAATATAGATCTTGGGCTCGGGTTGGTTGAGCTTTTGTTGCCCGATTCCTCAACCCAAGTCCAGCCGGATTTTGATTTCCAACCAAAAATTTTGGGTTGGGTCTTGGGCTCGCTTGAGCATGGGCGAAGTTGCACCCCCGACTGAACTCTCTTTTGGCATGTTTATCAGGTTAGTCCGGATTAGACAATCAACCCATGAATAGTTTAACCCAACCCGTTGAGGGTCCCATGTTAACCCATTTGACCGGGCAGGTCAGTCCAGGTCTTAAAAACATTGCATTAGAGATGGTAATGGAAGGTCAACCAGGGAACCCCAAATGACAAACCATTCATGTTCAGTTGGATCTGTTTGAATCCGTGTTCATTTAGGGTCAGGTTCGATTAGACCAAGTTTAGGGAACAAGTGGATATATATATATATATATATGAAAACATAAAAGGAGCTAAGTGTTGAGATGTAAAGATCATAAAATCAACTCACTCTGAGAGTAATATCGCAAATCAATCTGCTTTGCCTCTAGTTTTAGTTTTGCAATCAAAATTTTCATCAGATAAAGCACACAAATATTTGTCCAGATCCAGACTTCCCTGTTTAACTATTTCAGCACAATCAAATTGACATCAGCACAGTTCGATATTTGTATTGTAGCCATTGGAAGACATTGAATCTGTGGGGCAAACTGAATGCCAAAAATATTTCTATACAAATCTCCTATCTGAAGGTTTTCATTTAAAAAAAAAAAAACACCCTGTAAGGGTCCAGTAAAAAACAATGTCGTTCAGCAAAAAATTTCTTCAATTGAAATCCAGCAGTTCAACAAAGACACTTCCAAATCATCCCAACTCTGGTGCTATTTGTCCAAAACCTATTTCTTGAGTGTCTTAACATGTTATTGTTTCCTTCCCCTTCCTTTCTTCGTTGGCTGTGCATCCACCTGTTCTTTTCCCGATACTTCAGTAATATCCACTGCAAAATGGGAAGAGAGGGTCCGTGTCAGAAACAAGAAGTGTTTAGAGGTGCCCAATAGCAGCATTACTCTGCTGCTAAGGTAAGAACACTGCTACAACTGTAGTCACGAAGCATCCTACCTTGGCACACGATCATAATCCATAACATTTCATAAAAAAAGGGACTTCATAACCATTCGAAGACCCAGAGAAAGGATAATACCATCAGGCCCCTGGGCCATCAGGGTAAAGAAGTTGTTGAGCTTCTCCATCTTCATAGCATCTTGTGCCTGGTCCGTCTTAAACTTGAGGCACTGACAAGAAAGATAGAATTGGTAAACCACACCAGCAAGTAGAGCATCATAAGTGCACATTAGGCATTTGAAAGACCACTAACAGAAAAGAACCGATAATGAGAGACATCTAACATGGATTAAATCAGACAAATCAAAATGCGCGAAAATTTCATTTCTGTAGATGTAAATGATATTTTGTAAGGTCGGGTAGGAATCCGCCTTAATATACTATTAACATGATTCAAGCATGAGAGTTTCACAGCATTTACCTTGATCTGAGTGGATTACTCACTGATGCAAGAAATGTGCATGGGTTTTTATTTTTTTTCTCTCCAATAACCCATCCAAAAGGAAAATTAACCTCTCATGGGGTTATAAGTTATAACTTGTATAACATATCAACCAATGTACATGTTGCACAACCACATTAGAATATGCATATGGCATAACTGAAAACCAGATTCCCAGGCGAACATGTACATTAGGTAAAATTAAGCATTAGAACCTATGTTATAGCGACCTTTTGGAAATGAAAAATAAAAGTCTAAAATATTCTCCACATTTGCACTCATAAAGTATGCTAATATGGCGAATATCGAGTTGCCAACAATTATTGAGTTAAGGTGTGGTTGGTCATCTAGAACTTTTATTTCAAAACAAAATAAAACAAGACTATGTACCGTGAACCAAAAAATGAAATTCCAGGAAATGGGGTTCTATTATGATTTGAGGAAGGTGTTAGGCACCCCAAATCACCTGTCCAAAGACGGTAAACTACACTTTCAATATTCCTTTAAAGTCGTCTACTTGAAAATTTTGCTTTGAAAATAAATGAGAAAAATGCATGATGGATGATGATTGAACAAAAGAGGATTCAAATGTTTTTTAGTGTAGTTCGAGAGGTTTCTAAACATTGGTAGGGGAAGTCCATATAACAAAAAAAACAAACCTTGGAGAATGGAGAATTAAAACGAAAAAGATTGAAGCGTTCGACCAAAACAGGGGGTCTACACAACCGTCCTTTAATTGCTCCGACATGAAGCTATGTGATGAGAAACATGCACCCCCTAAATGACAAAAGAAGTAGCATTCTCTAAATTTGTAAAAAAAACGAAGACAGCATCCCCAAAATCTCTATTTCTTCAATTGTTTCTGCAAAGAAAAATTACACGAACCGATCATTTATTGCTCATATTACACATATTACAGTATCTCCATGGAAGATGCATTCAAATCACAAAAATTGCTTGCATTACCCATATTTTAACATAAGGCTTCTATTAAAGAATTCTTCAAGTGTCATATTATTTATCTGATGGGTATCTTCAATTGTCATATTCTTTCACTCAAGTGATATTTTGAATGGTTTCAACTTCCTTTGATTCCTCCTTTGACTCCCTGCAATATCTAAGACCAGATCTCGCCAGATATTTGTGAACTTTTTTATTTGTAAAACTCCTCCAGGATCGCATTTCTTGTTCCAGCCCTTCCTATAATCAGTTGCCTGATTGTCATATGTCCTTTAATCCCCAAATAAATTATATAGAAGATATAATACTAGTCAGAAGAGTGTCATCCTTATAAATTATAGGAGCCTCATTCAGAGTTGGGGCATGAAAATTCAGACGTTCTTCAGGTCAACTAATAGTTTCTTGAGGTCAACAAAAACCAAAAGGCAAGGCACAAAACATTATCATCAGTGAAGTCAAAACATCACCTGTACAACTATATATGGGTGCTCTGGTTGGAATGTTTGACATTACCAGCTTTCTTCATCTTATCTGTTTTTACTTTCATTGAAACTTATTAACTGTTGTTCTTCCTCTTTTTACTGACAATAGGCTGAATCAGAAGCCCACACAATTTATAATAGCAGAACCAAGTTGGGTGTAGTGCATCAATACCCGAAACCTACACCCAAAAACCCTTGTATACCCCTTTCTCTCCCACTCTCAAACCCGTGAAAACCTTGCAAAAGACCACTGTTCTCCGTTTGACAGCTCCAAAAACCCCTTTCTCTCTTTATACTACCGGTTAATAGAACTTATAAATAAAAGAGCCTTAACCATTTGATCAAGAACAGCTAAATTAAAGACAAACCTAACAATCTCCACCTTGGCTTTATTTACAGCCCCATGCAGATCTCTTGTTTGCGCCTTTGCTTATGACACGTGTCCACCCCTCCACCTTTGTCTGTTTGCGACTTTACAAAGCTTTCATCTAAAATTTTCCCTCTCATGACTGATTCTATGCTTGAATTACCCCAACAAACCCCCCAGCCGTGCATATTACAATCCTCGAAATCGAATAATTGACATATCTAGCAAATCCATATTTCGGTGAAGTAGATCAACTTCTCTTACGCAGCCTTTGAACTGAACTTTCAAAACTCCGTCATCTTCTTAAATCTCACGGTAGCCTGCATCAATAATACTGATCCTAAACATGTACAGGAATTGTAAGGCAACCTTTGCAGGATCCCTTTTTGCATTTTTCTTAAGCAATTTTGGTTTCCAATATAACATATCATCACCAGCCTTTGTCAATCGATGAATGCTGACTGTGAACAATCTCAATTATTTGGAAATGTCATTCCTCATCAATTATGACAACTCACTATCAAGAGTATACACGGCATATTACCCCTATTGATATATGTAATATCAAGGGTATAGTTGTAAAAGGGTATATATGTAATGTTCTCTTAATATAAGATGCTAGTAGGGTTCTCTATAGTAGTCTATCCCTTACTATGCAATTTACCATAATCTCTATTATTCATCTCTTTATCTTCTTCCCTAAGAAACCTAAATCTCTAAACCCTTTCTTCAACTTGGTATCAGAGCTTCATCAAAGAAAGAAGAAGGTTGATTAAAGAAGTAACAACCAAAGAGAGGATGAGCTCCTTTGTGACGTCACAGCCTTACGGCTATCTCTAGCCGTATGGCCTAGGCCATTTTTTGGGTGATATTGATTTTAGAGGATTTTTGAATCCTATATCGTGTGATTTGATTCAATATTGAGAAAGTTACAGATATTTGAAGGAAAAATACAGAAAATTTCAAGAAACATAACTATCTCAGCTCAGAATTTTTTTCACTCAGATGGGGCAAGTTTAATGTTGTTCGTTGGTCATGGGTGAACTAGTCTTTTGTAAGGATCATTTTAAAATTGAGTTTACTCCATTTGAATGAGATTTAAAGGCTCTATGATAATTTTTCAAGTCTTCTCCTGCCCGTTTTTTACTGTTAAAGTGGATTTTATGCTTGATTTGCTTATAACAGCATCTTAGATGATTGTTTTTGATAATCTTAATACCTATGGATAATTTTTTGATGAGGTATTGATTGCTTGGAGATGTGACTTCATTTTTCCCTTAGTTTGCTCCTATGGATGCTAAGACTCTTACTCCTCCGGCTCTTTCCGACTCTGTTGCCCACTCTATCACCAATATTAAATTCAATGGTGAAAATTTTCTTGCGTGATGAAGCCCTGTTGAGCTTTATATTGGCGGTCGTTCTAAGATGGGGTATCTTGATGGTAAGACCCCACAGCCGGAGACAAGTATTTCCGAAATTGTGAAATAGAATGACAAGAATTGCATTATTTTGAGCTTGTTTAATTCTATGGAGTCTCAGTTAGCCGGAATTTACATTTTCTATAAGGATTGTTATGAGCTTTGGGACGCTCTAATTCAATCTTATGCCTTAGTGGAGAATGATGTTCGGATTTATCAATCACTTGTAATATTGCTCATTTTTAGCAAGGGGATATGCCTAACTCAGATTTTTTTGGGGCTCTGCAGCGTCGTTTGGAAGAATTGAGCCATTATGAGCCTCTTTCTGAATTGTCCGCTACTTCTGCCAAGGTTATGACAAACTGAATTGAGCGCCATCACATTTATGATTTCTTGGGTGGTCCCCGTGCCGAATTTGCGCAATTGCGCACTCAACTCCTTGCCATGTCTCCTCTACCCTCTCTTCGATCTGTGTACTCCACTGTGTTTAGTGAGGAACGTTGTCAGGTTGTTATGTCTTCAAGCTCCTCTCCTATGCTCCATCCAGATCGTACAGCCTTTACTACTGATTTCCATCCTCCTTCAGGACGTGGTAGGGGGCTGATAGGGGTTGTCATGATCGTGGAGGTCGTGGTCATGACAGATTTACTATTCCTTGTACTCACTGTGGTATAGTGAGGCATGATCGTAATCATTGTTATCGTCTGCATCATAGTATTAAATTCGGCGAAAGTATGTTCTTGGTATGTTGAGTGATACTAGTATGAGTGGGTGTAAACCCGCTACTTCTCATATAGATCTGAAGCTCTCTTTACATAATAGTGAGTGTGATGTTCTTCCTGATCCCCATGCCTACTAACGTCTCGTGTGCCGCTTGATATATCTCATCCTCATTCAACCGAGATTATGTTTGTTGTCAGCATAGTTAATCAGTTCATCCATGTTCCTCGTGCTTAAAACCTTGTTGTTGTTTATTGTATTCTCCGATATATCAAGTTTAAACCCAGTTGTGGACTTGTATATCGCTCACATGGGCATCTCAAGTCTCCGGCTTATACAGATGTCAATTGGGCCATATCTACTACTGACCGTTGCTCCACCTTGGGCTATTGCACTTTTCTTAGAGGCAACTTGATTGCATGGAAGAGCAAAAAGCAACCCGTTGTTTCTCGCTCTAGTGCCGAAGTAGAATATCGGGCTCTTGCTCATGACACTTGTAAAGTTTTGTGGCTTTGTTCTCTCTTTTCTGAGTTAGTGTTTCTTGTTAAAGCTTCTATGTCTTTATATTGTGATAATGAAGTTGCCACGAAGATTGCCTCTGATTCTGTGCTTCATGAGAGGACAAAGCACATTGAGGTTGATATTCATTTTCTCCGAGAGAAAGTTCGGGATTGTTCATTCTCTCTTCAGCATGTTTCATCTTCTCAATAACTTGTTCACATCTTTACAAAGTCTATTGGCCCTGCTATCTTCCAAGATATTATTGTCAAGTTAGGAATGTTTAATGTTTATGCTCCAGCTTGAGGAGGAGTGTTGATATATGTAATATCGAGCATATAGTTGTAAAAGGGTATATATGTAATGTTCTCTTAATATAAGATGTCTATGCAATTTACCCTAATCTCTATTCTTTCCTCCTCTTCTTCCCTAAGAAACATAAATCTCTAAACCCTTTCTCCAATTGCCCCTACCTCATTTATTTCTAATAACTTGCAGCTATTTTAGGCTTCAAGTGTAAAACCTCAAAGCATTCTAATGCATTCGAAATCTATGAGAGTTCAAAGGCGCATGATGGACCTAGTATGGTCACCCAGCAAAGCATTACAACTTGTTTTCCTGATGCAAGACGTATGGCTGATGCGTTAAGTTGGAAAGCAGAGCTTATGAGTAATTTCAAATAAAAGCATGACGAACGGATGCCGGGAAAAGATATTGTTTTTCTAATTTTGTAGTTAGACAATCAATGTTCAAAATTTTACAACTTTCTACTCAAATATCGGTCAGACCAAGAATCCGTCAGATGTGCTAGAAATGAATTTTTGAGATTTACAACAACTATTTCATGAAGCTTTCAAGATTTTAATGCTTATGACATAATTGAGCTTTAATTTTGGTTGTAAAATTAGTAATGAAAATTAGGGACATATTAGGTATTTTTAAATTATGCTTAAGTTGTTTTAGATGTAGGGTTCAGATTAGTTGTTTAACTTCTAAGTTAGTTTTTAAGGTTTTCTTTTGATTATACATAATTGTTATGGGAGGATTGTTAGAGAGCCTTTCGAAATATTGAATGAGAATTGACCTTTGGCTTTTTCTGAGTTCCTCTGAGAATTTTTGAATTGCTTGGATTAGCACCTTACATGAGGGTTTTTTCTAGGTTTTCTCTAAGAAACTTAGGCGAGATCTCAATGACTGGGAAATCAGTGACTATACTCGGCTTTTGGCTCGGATCACCTCGGTCTCCCTATGCCCAGAGCTTAGGGATTGTAGATTATGGTCTAGAAGCAACCAAGGGCAATTCTCGGTTAGAAAGTTGTATCAGTCCATGTTCTCCTTCTCGGGGTTGACTTACCCGCATAGAGTAGTTTGGAACCCAGGAATCCCATCCAAGGAGTCATTCTTCCTCTGGACCGCATCGTTGGATAAACTTCTAACCGAGGACCATCTGAAGCTAAGAGGTTGGAGCTTGGCGAATAGGTGTTACATGTGCCTTCGGTCGGAAGAGACAGTAAACCATCTCCTTTTACATTGCCCAGTTGCGATGGAGGTGTGGAACTTCTTCTTATCTCGCCTGGGGGTGACTTGGGTTTTCCCTTCATCGTTTCGTAATCTTCTAGATTGTTGGTTAAGGGAAGGAGGAGAGGGAGTGGGGGAGGAAGTTTGGGGAGTGCTTCCAGGGGCGATCTCTTAGACTCTTTGGTCAGAAAGAAACCGTAGAGTCTTTGAGGACTCATCGACATCAACGTCCCGGTTATGCGCCCGAGTCCGTGGGGCAGTTTTGGAATGGGTAGGCCTTCATAATTCAAGGGAGGAAATTCAGAACATTTTGTACTAGTTCCGAGGGTCTCAAGGGGGAAGGTTGTAGGAAGCATTGTTTAGTCCAGGGCTTCGTTTACTTGCTTGTAAACCAGTAGGACCTGATGGTTTGTATTCCCTTTTTATTTCCCTATAATAAGATGAGATATTGATCAAAAAAAAAAAAATGATTTTATATTTTTACCTCCATACTGTATATTGCTCAAAGAAAAGCCAAAAATCAATTCTTATTCAATACTTCATAAGTCTCTCTAACAATGCTCCAATAACAACTATTTATAATAGGGAAGTGATACTCCGCGTTCCACCCAACGGAACGTGTGCGCGCCCACAATCGGCCACATGTCTATTTCCCACCTTTTTAAATCATGATTAAGTTTAACTAAAATGAGGTTAATATGTTTTATTTTTTAAAAAAAACCAAGGTTAGATGGAGTTCCCTAGGGGTGGGAGACTCTTAACGACAGTTAATGAGTATTAACTATCTTGAGGTTATTTTTCTGAAAAACCAAGGTTAGATAGATGAACCCTAAGGGTAGGTGAATCATTAACCACAATTAATGAGTGTAAACTAATTTGGGATAATTTTTCTAAAAACCAAAGCTTAGATGGATGAACCCTAGGGGTGAAGGAATCATAACCACAGTTTATAAAAGTTAGAAGGGACACATGGCATCTCATGGAGGCGTGTGCGTTCTGCCTAGTGGAACGCATCTGCGCAAACAATCATTCTCCTTTATAGTAAAAAAAAACCCTACAACTCATTTATAATACCGATAAAAAAACTATTTATAATAATAAAAAACCCTAAAAACTAAATTAGAAGTTAAGCAACTAATCGAAACCCTACATCTAAAACAACTTAATCATCATTTAAAGTACCTAATATATCCCTAATTTTTATCATTAAGTTTACACCCAAAATTAAAACTCAATTTTAACGTCCTAAACACAAAAATCTTGAAAAGTTTCGTGAAATAGTTGTCGTAAATTTCAAAAATTCATTTCCAGCACATCTGATGGATTCTCAATCTGATAGTTGAGTATAAAGTTTTAAATTTTTGAACATTAACTGTCAATCTGGAGAATTTGAAAAACAAAGACCTCTTTTCCCAACATCCGTTCGTTGTGCCTTTATTTGAAATTTATGCCCCACATCATTCTTCCCTGGTTGAAAAAAACTTCGAAATCAAGTTTGTATCCTATTTCTCTATAAAATGATCTTCTTCATTGGTAGTTGGTGATGCAAACCAGCAATTCAAAAGGGAGGTGTCAGCCAAGAGATCACTTCTTCATTTTGAACCACAACTTCATTATTATTCACAGCTTCTGCCTCAATTTATTCACTTCACTCTTCACTTAAGTCGTACTTATGGTCTTTGGTATTTGTGCGTCTCTCTTATTTCAAATCTTCATGTAAATAAATCGACTAAAAATTTTGTTTTTGAAAAACAAATTGTCAGATTCACATCCACAAGCATAATCTTCATCATCATGCTTCAGTTGCAGATTTCGAGTCTGCAAATGCCAGTCGCCAGAGCTCAAGTTCATCAAGTTCTTCATTCATCTTGGCCCATTGCTTCTCAACAAGACCTTGAATCCAGTTTTTCTACAATTATCATGAAAAATTTCAACTTAAGTCCAAGTTATTCACAGTATGGAGAAACTTGTGTAGCAATCGGATCACGCCAAGGAAGACCTCGCTCTGATACCACTGATGTAAGGCAATCCTACATTATGGAGGTAAAATAAATATAAAATTTTCGATCACCGTCGAAGCCTAAGTTTCTTAGAGCAAACCTTTAAAATAAAAACCTCATGCAAGGTGCTAATCTAAGCAACTCAAAAGTTTTCAAAGGAACTCAAAGAAAAGAAAAAGGTCAATTCTCAGTCAATAATTCAAAATTATTTCTAACAATGCTCTCATAGCAACTATTTATAATAAGAAGAAAACCCTACAAACTAACTTCGAAGCTAAGCAACTAATCTAAACCCTGCATCTAAGACAACTTAAGCATAATTTTAAAATACCTAATATATCCCTAATTTTCGTCACTAATTTTACAACCTAAATTAAAATTCAATCTTGATGTCCAAAACATTAAAATATTAAAAATCTTCGTGAAATAGTAGTTGTAAATCTCAAAAATTCCTTTCCAGCACATCTGATAAATTCTCGATCTCATATTAAGTAAAACGTTATAAATTTTTGAACATTGACCGTCAATATGTAGAATTTGAAAAACATCGACCTCTTTTCCTGGCATTCGTTCGCCATGCCTTTAGTTGAAATTTATGTCCCGCATCAACTACCCTAGCATTAGTGCAACTTTGCTCCACAAACTCATCTCATAGATTATTCATACACATTCCCAAGATCTAGTCTAATCACAAATGTTGTTGGTATCTTGGACACAAGGGAAAGTGTACAACTATAAACATGTGAGCCTTGATTAATACTTTCATATTTTTCTTAGACAACTGTCAGGATCACTTGTTCCAACTAGGAGAAGTGTGATAATCTATCTACACAACATATTATATGGTGTTTCCATTCCTTCACCGTCAACCCTAGCTATGAATAATCTTTGCCAGGTGACACCATTCTGTATATCAATAGCAAGGAACTCCTCAAGCCATACAAGTATATTCAACCATTGTTTATCACTTACCCAAACCACAAGACTACTTATCTTCCATTTAAGCGAAACCAATGATGACAACATTGCCTCTTTCATTACCTACATGACGAGTTGATGACACAATCCAGCCCTCATACAACCATCTACTAACGCAACTTCTTGATGTCCAACCCCAATACGACAATCTGCTAACGCAACTTCTTGATGCAAAATTTGGCAAATACTTGCATTTCCTCAACCTTCTAGGAGCACATCAAATGTGCCCAACTTAGAGAAGTTGGACTTCTTCTTGCTTTGCCCTTAGGCTTGGGCCTCAAAGGTCCACTGCCCTCCACTACATATGCATATAGCTTGTTATGCTTCATAAGATCTTCAGCTGTTTGCAACATGTTTAGGTGCTCTAGGAGAGTAGTCTCCAACTTTTTCATGTTGTAATTCAACACAAACATAGAAAAGTACTCCGGGAGAGAGTTAAGGATCGCATCCATTTGACTCTGATGATCAAAAGTTGCACTAAGGGTCAAGAACTTATTAATGAACCTCATCATCTTGATGACATGCTCCCGGACTGGGGATCCATCAAACATTCTGGTTCTCGTAAGTCCTTTCATAGCTAACTACCTAGTAGTTCTATTATGTTCCCTAAACATCTCCTTGATATTTGTCATAAATCATAATATCCTTAGCAGTGGCAAAACCCTCGTGTTACTACTGCAAGACATTAGACATTGATGAAAGCATATAGCACTTGGCCAAACTAATAGCCTCATGCCATTTAGATACTCTTTCAACCTGCTCTGGGGTCGAAGTCTCCTCAGAGAATTCTGGGTAATCGAAAGTAAGAACATAAGCCACATTCTAAGAAGTAAGCACAATATCAAGATTTCTCTCCCAGTCCACAAAGTTAGGACCGGTCAAGCAATTCTCATCAATAATCTTCGAAAAGGATTCATGGTAATCTCCAAAAATAAACCTTAAAAAATAATCACATATATTCATCGGATTTTGGAATTTTAAATCCGCGATGATCCTCTCATCATTTTTCAAATTTCACAAGTCTCTTCTTTTTATGAAATTGAGAAATAAACACGTTATTTCTTATGGGTATTGGGATCCTTATAATACACATGCAATCTTTCATGCTATGACAGTATTACACATGCATTGCAAGGTGGATAGTTACTATCCATCATTCTAATCATCTCATACATAACTCCTTATGTTTAACAGTGATTCCGAATTTGCTTGCGATCTCCAAGGACAACATGACTATCATCTGTCAACCGTTATGTTTCATTGTTTAAGGTCAAGGTGATTGCATTGTGGGATTTTTGTTGATTATTTTAATCAATAATTTCCATGATATGGACTGTAGAACCTTAAAAATTATCAACTTTACAAAAAGGGTCATACATGCCCGTAAAGTTGGGAAATAGTCCATAAGACCATCACAAGGGCTCTACATAATTAAAGGTCCAAAGGCAAGAAATGGGTCTTATGCGGCCCGGGTTTGAACACGAAGTAGAAAGCCCAAATCCCAAGATCGAGATAATGGACCCTCGACAGCCCGGGTTTTGGGTACGAAGAAGAAAGCCCACAAATCCGAAGTCAGTTAAATGGGTCACACACCTACTAAAATGGGTCCGTTCATGAAGAAGCCATAAACCCACCAAACGAGTCGGCCCGCTAACATCAAAGCTTTTATGGGTTTAAAACCATTAAAATGAGTGGGACCCACAAGATCTTCATCTCAAAAGTCTATAAATAAGACTCTCAAGCCAAGAAAAAAGGATGATAGATAGACAATCAAGACAAGACCTCAAGAGAAAAATCAAAGACAAGACAAGGATTCGAGAAGAGAAGAAAAGGTCAAAGAAGGGACTCAAAGCTCTCCAAAGAATAATCAAGCCAAAGCCAAAACAAGTCTTCCAAAGAGAAAAACACCTCCCTAGCCGGTAACGCGCTAGGCACAGAAGGAAGAATAAAGCTACTACAATCTCCAAAGAAGATCAAGTCAAAGCCAAAGCCCGGTTCTTAACAAAGAGAAGAGTCACACAACTTCTTCAAGAGCAAGGAACACGCCCATCAGCCCCTTGTTCTTGTCATCAAATTTATTTTTGAAACTCTGATTAATCAGAGGGTTTATTGAGAGTATACCATTTTTAATATTAAATTGTTATTTGATCCTTCATTATTTCGTCCGCGAAATTTTGTGTCGACGAATTTCTGGCACATCCATTGGAACACTCTCAACCTCTTATCTTTTAGTTGCAAATCGTCTTCGACAACACCAATGGCTTCCAAGAATACCGTTGTTGTAATCAATGTCATTCAAGGAAAGAGGAACACAACCTCTTTTGGATCTGGATCTGCACAAACTGCCGGTGATGATCGGCGAGCGACTCGTCATATGACGTTTTCCGGTGCCTCTCATTTGGTTGAGGCCCTTTCTCAGCACCGCAAAGCACGTGTCAACAAAACGGTGCAAAAGAACGAGTCTGCGGGGGCTAGGACGCTAGTGGCTATGTCCTCTGGTAGTCCTTCCGAAGTGTAGTCTAGTACCGGATCAACATCCGGATCTTATTTTATGACCTCCCCATCTCAACAACAAGGCTCCGACAGGTCACGAAATCAAATCTATCCAAGCTTTTCAACACATACTTCTTTCCAACCGGCAATAATGACAGAGGCGACATCAATCGATGAACAACTCGCCTAAATGGCCGACGCCATCGCAAGGTTGATAAAGACGGTCGAGGACAAAGATGTTTAAATCGCAAGCCTTATTAGTCACTTGGAAAAGAACAATCAAGTGGATGAATCTAGTCAAGGGCCAACAAATCCCCCTGGGTTCCATCTCCGAGGACCTCACGATGCGGAGGAACAAAATATGGGATTCACTCTTCGAGGACCCCGTGTCACGGATGAACAAAATCGGAATACATCCGGCTCACCAAATCCAGGTCGAGATATTCATCAAACATCAGTTGCCTCGCTCTCTGTTCGACAACTGCAGGCAACGATCACTGACACCATCCGCTCCCAATATGGTGGTCTACCACACTCTTTATTGGCTTACGCCAAGCCATACACATAACGCATTGAACAGATGCGCTTTCCGGTAGGATGTCAACCACCACAGTTTCAACAGTTTGATGGCAAGGGCAACCCATAGCAACATGTCACTCACTTTGTTGAAACTTGCAACAACGCCAATACATATGACGATTTTATGATCAAGCAGTTTGTGCATTCTCTCAAAGGAAACGCATTCGACTGGTATACCAACCTTGAGTCCGGTTCCATCGACATTTAGGATCAATTGGAGCGGGAGTTCCTTAACCGTTTCTATAGTATTCGAAGGATGGTGAGCATGGTGGAGCTTGCCGCTGTCAAGCCAAGGAAGGACGAACTGATTGTCAACTACATTGCTTGGTGGAGGAACCTTGCACTTCACTGTAGGGATCAGCTTTCTGAATCTTCCGCCATCGAGATGTGTATTCAAGGAATGCATTGGGGGCTTCTCCACATCCTCAAAGGAATTAAGCCTCGCTCCTTCGAAGAACTGGCTACGCGGGCCCATTGACATGGAGCTTAGCATTGCTGCACATGGGGATCCGCGATCAAGTGATTCCCATAAGTACGAGAAAAGGTCATCGACTGCATTGAGACCCTTCAAAATTAAAGGAGGCCATGGCCATCACCACTACCAACAAGCCAGCTAAATTTTCGACAAACAAAAGCAGGAGTCGTCCAATGCAGACACATCCCAAGAAAGAGGGAAAGTCAGATTGATTCTGAAGGAGCTCGAAGCAAAGGAATACCCCTCTCCAGACTCTGAGGTCTCTGGCATGCTTGATCAACTATTAAGTTTAAAGTTGATTGACTTGCCACCCTCCAGACGTCCAGAAGAAGCAGGGCGTGATGAAGATCCAAGTATTGTCGGTTCCACCAAGTGATCAGTCATCCGATTGAAAAATGCTTCGTTCTCAAAGAAAAGATAATGGACCTAGCTCGTCAAAGAAATATTGATCTTGACTCAGTCACCAACGTAGCTTCCTCAAACATGACAAGTGTTTTCTTTGGATCATTCGGTCCTGTTTTGATGAAAAGTCCACCATCTACGCTGCCACTTCCGCTTCAAGCAACAAAGGCATCGACGTCACCACAGAACGAGGCGAAATCAGGAACAAACCTCTTTGCCTCAACCATGTCACCAACAACGTTCTCCTACCAAAATTGAATCTGAGTCAGTTGAGAACTCTAACCTCGTTGACAACGACGGTTGGACACTGGTTACACGTAGGCGGCGACGCATGCAACAGTCATCTTCTCCACTTCCCCAAAGACCAAAGCGGACTAAAAGAAAGACTCGACCGAGAGTTGGGTCGAAGAAGAAGAAGAAAGCGGTAAAGAAGAAGGTGTTCAAAGTGCCTCCTGCCGATCCCGAGGAGATCTTCCAACAACCTCCTCCTATGCCAAACACTTTTGGTGACTTCATACCAAGGTGGTTCCTTCGAGAGCAACAACAAGAACAGGTTTACACTGTTGGGTGCTACCAGGTCGAAGTAGACTCGTCTGAAGAACAAGTCAATGATATACTTGAAAATCACTCATCTACAAGTCATGAAGAAGAGCATTCCAGCAGAGGAGAAGATGACATTTCTGACGTTGAAGAATCAACAGTTCATTTGAGCCTCCTTGAAGCCCTCCTATTGCCGAAGAAAACTCGGCTAACTTTAGCTTTTGTTTTGACCAATCCTGGAAAGTCTAAGGGAAAGGTCATGACTCAAGAATAGCCAGGGGCATACGCCTCATGCATGTCAACCATCAGCTTCACCGACGAAGACTTACAACTTGGCTCTCATCCTCATAACAGACCACTGTATGTCACGGGCTATATGAATGAACAAAAAATTCAGCGGATCCTCCTCGACTGCGGGTCTGCTATCAACATCATGCCGATTAGAATAATGCATCAAATTGGCATCTCTACAAACCAACTAACTCGAAGCAAATTGGTGATCCAAGGCTTCAACCAAGGGGGGCAAAGGGCCATCGGTATGATCCGTTTGAAACTCACAATTGGAGACTTGGAGTCAACAACACTCTTTCATGTTATCGACTGCAAGACTTCATACCACTTACTCCTCGGAAGCCCATGGCTGCACGAGATAGGAGTGGTACCATCCACGATGCACCAATGCTTCAAGTACTACCAGGACGGTGCACAAAAGCGAGTTGTTACCGAAGACCAACCATTTACGAAAGCTAAAACATAATTCGCCGATGCAAAGTTTTACATTAAGTGTGATACCCTTCCGGAAGCACTTCCAATTTCGGTGCCATATTCCAACAAGTATCTCACTGACAAAGGAAAAGAGGTCTTCACCTCCCAAGCAGAGCCCCCTCCATACCAAGTACCAAAAAAAGGAAATGAATGTTAAATCGGTGTCAAAGCAAAAAGAGACAAGCAAGTCAACACCGGCTTCTAAAATCATCCCCAAGACAGTCCCAGTACTACGATACATTCCACAATCGCGTCGAAAGCCAGGACAACCTCCTTTCGAAGCAATGCCAGAGGGGACAAAGCTCGCTCTCACCAAGCCAACTCTCTCAAAAGCCGACTTAGACACCTTGCGAGATGGATTGGTTCTTCCAGCGGTGCCGCTAATCAAGTCAACAATCACAAACCCACCGATCGTCAGATTTTCTGCATCTTCGTTAACTCTTAGTGAAAGTGAAAATAATTCAACTCAAGCAAGTTTTAACGGATGGTATGGACCTAAGACAGCAAAACTCTTCAAAAAATTTGGGCATAGGAAAGGCGAGCCTATACGTTTGGGCGAAGTTCTTCCTCTTGACCAAATTCAAGGCCTAACAAAAACACAAGTTAAACTTGTTAGAGGTGGAGAGAGTTTATGTCAGTCGTTCTGGAGTTGGATTTATACCAAATGTGTTGATTAAGATCTTAAGAAGGAATACGGTATCTACTCAACACATTACAATCCAAGTTAATGATGAGTCTGAAGATACGACTTCACGTCGTGGTTCTGTTTTTGATCGCTTACAATCCAAGTTAATGATAAGTCTGAAGATACTACTTCACGTCGTGGTTCTGTCTTTGATCGCATCAGCCAATACAACACTTCAGTGTTTGAACGATTAGGAGCAAGAGACAACACGACTTTGAATCTGCAAGCTTCTTAACAACGTGAATCAGCACTTACTCGCTTGGGCTCACAAGAGCAAATCGATGAGTCTACTCCTCAGAAGAAGACTCGAAAGCGACGTAGGCGAGGAAAGGACGTTAGTCGTAAAGACGTCGATGAATCAAAAAGTATCATCCCGTCCCAAATGAAACGACGAACAATTCTTGAAGTGGCAGCTAAAGATACTTTGACAATAAAGCAACTTACCATCATCTTCACTAAACGGAGAAAAGAAGCAGATGAAGTAAAAGATATTGTCACTGTCAACCACATCACTATTCAAGAACCTCCATAAGAAGAGCCATCTTGCATAGATGATGAAGTAGAAATCGCTCCTTTAGTCCCGTCTTGCTTAAAAGAGCCTGTCGACACAAAATTTTGCGAACAAAATAATGGAGGATTAAATAACAATTTAATATTAAAAATGGTACACTCTCAATAAACCCTCTGATTATCAATCAGAGTTTCAAAAATAAATTTGATGACAAGAACAAGGGGTTGATGGGCATGTTCCTCGCTCTTGAAGAAATTGTGTCACTCTCTTCTCATTGGTAAGAACTGGGCTTTGGCTTTGACTTGATCTTCTTTGGAGATTGTAGTAACTTTATCCTTCCTTCCGTGCTTAGCGCGTTACCGGCTAGGAAGCTGTTTTTCTCTTTGGAAGAGTTGTTTTGGCTTGATTCTTCTTTGGAGAGCTTTGAGTCCCTTCTTTGATTTTTTCTTCTCTTCTCGAATCCTTGTCTCTTCTTTGATTTCTCTCTTGAGGTCTTGTCTTGATTGTCTGTATATCATCCCTTTTTCTTGGCTTGAGAGTCTTATTTATAGACTCTTGAGATGAAGATCTTGTAGATCCCACTCACTTTAATGGTTTTAAACCCATAAAAGCTTTAATGTTAGCGGGCCAACCCATTTGGTGCATTTATGGCTTCTTCATGGACGGACCCATTTTAGTAGGTGAGTGGCCCATTTAACTGACTTCGGATTTGTGGGCTTTCTTCTTCGTACCCAAAACCTGGGCTGTCAAGGGCCCATTTGATCTCGATCTTAGGATTTGGGCTTTCTACTTCGTGCTCAAACCTGGGTCGCATAAGACCCATTTCCTGCCTTTGGGCCCAATTTAATTATGTAGAGCCCTTGTGATGGTCTTATGGACTATGTCCCAACTTTACGAGCATGTAGGGCTCTTTTTGTAAAGTTGATAATTTTTAAGGTTCTACAGATTGCCCCCTCAAGAGTGCGTGTCGATACTTGGAGTGACGTTAGCGCATCTCTTAAACCTACTTTTCCGGCCGGTAGAACGGCCTTTCTATTTGAATTTGATTTTCTACTTTGAACTTGCTCTTTTCAGTTGGGGTAGAACTGTCTTTTTTTTTTGCTTGAATTTGTTTTCCTTCTTCCAGAATATCATATTTCTTTGTTAGAGATTGTCTTGGTCACAGGAAAGGAAACTCCTCTTGTCATTTAGCCTTCCCATCCTCAAAGAAAAGAATTTGCCCCTTTTTTAAAAAAACAAACGTAAACAATTTTTTTTTTGATTCTGTCTTCCCCTTTTTGTAAATAACATCTCTTTTCTTGCATGAATAAATAGCTAGCTAATAGTAGCTATCTTCTATCTTTGCCGAGCCAGTCCAGACATCGAGAAGACTGGATCCCCTTTTTATTTTAACATGCCTATTGCAGAGCTTGATTCAACTTGACTCATGAAGCTTTGGACATTGGCATAGTGGGGAGACTTGAGTTGCAAGGTAAGCTTTAATTCTCATTCCAATGACTTTTTTTTTGTTTGGTGATGTCATCGTGTACCTCATGTCGACATCTAATATGGCTACAAGGTGAGAGTAATTTTCCTTGACAACTATTTCATTCAACTCTGAATTGTTGAATGGTTAACAATGAATTGCCTTTTCATAACATCATCAATGACATCACTTTTGAGAACATCATCATTCGTGCAGCCTTGAGAACATTATCATACATACAACCGTCTTTGTTTGTGTGTTGAGAGAGAAATCACCAACATACGTACTGTCACAACATCTCCAATGTTGTGCACTCTAATATGCATTGCTTTCTCCATTCAACTTGTTCTGCCGGGTGGGAGAGAAAACACCACCGCCTTTAACCTTTGTGATGGTTACAGTTCTTTACTCTTAATTATAACATTTTTTTTTAAGCAGAGATCTGAATTTCACGGGCTGTCTTCTGAAGCGCAGTCCAGTATCGGGTCGACTTCCAGATCTCCCAGTTTCTGAGTTCTCTTGTCAGTTCAAAGTGGAAAATCAAATTCAAGCAGAAAGGCAGTTCTACCGGCCGGAAAAGCAAGTTCAAGAGATGCGCTAACGTCACTCCAAGAGGGGGCAATTTGTAAGACCTTAAAAATTATCAACTTTACAAAAAGGGCCCTACATGCCCGTAAAGTTGGGAAATAGTCCATAAGACTATCACAAGGGCTCTACACAATTAAATTGGGCCCAAAGGCAGGAAATGGGTCTTATGGGGCCCGGGTTTGAGCATGAAATAAAAAGCCCAAATCCCAAGATCGAGATCAAATGGGCCCTCGACGGCCCGGGTTTTGAGTACAAAGAAGAAAGCCCACAAATCCGAAGTCAATTAAATGGGTCACACACCTACTAAAACGGGTCCGTCCATGAAGAAGCCATAAACCCACCATATTGGTCGGCCTGCTAACATCAAAGCTTTTATAGGTTTAAAACCATTAAAATGAGCAAGACCCACAAGATCTTCATCTCAAGAGTCTATAAATAAGACTCTCAAGCCAAGAAAAAAGGATGATAGACAGACAATTAAGACAAGACCTCAAGAGAGAAATCAAATATGAGACAAGGATTCGAGAAGAAAAGAAAAGATCAAAAAGGGACTCAAAGCACTCCAAAGAAGAATCAAGCCAAAGCCAAAACAAGTCTTCCAAAAAGAAAAGCACCTCCCTATCCGGTAATGCGCTAAGCACGAAAGGAAGGATAAAGCTACTACAATCTCCGAAGAAGATCAAGTCAAAGCCAAAGCCTAGTTCTTACCAAAGAGAAGAGAGTCACACAACTTCTTCAAGAGCGAGGAACACGCCCTCGACCCCTTGTTCTTGTCATCAAGTTTATTTTTGAAACTCTAACTGTTAATCAGAGGGTTTATTGAGTGTACCATTTTTAATATTAAATTGTTATTTGATCCACCATTATTTCGCCCGCGAAATTTTGTATCGACATGGATGTCCCCCTCTTATTGGATTTTTTGGTGGATTAAATATTGATTTTGATCAATACCTAATTAAATTAAAATTGGTGTAATGCTGATTTTAATTTTATTTATTGTGAAAACAATTAAATAATTTGGATGAGATCCAATATTGGCCGAAATTTACATGGGGTATTTTCGATATTTAAAACATGGATAAAGCTTGTTTTGGATTTTAAAAATTATTTTGGCATATTAAATTAAATTTTTTAATTTATATTTCGAGAGCCTCGTGCTAGAAAATAATGGAAATACATATTCAAAATATTATATTTATGATGATAAATAATTATTATTGTAAATGTTGGATGGGTTCCACAAATCATACTTCATTCTCTCCCTCTAGCATCTTCTCATTTTGCAAAAGTTGTAATTTTAGAATTAGGGTTGCTGTTTTTGGTGGAGTATTTCAACTAAATGAGTTTTCCGGTGAACCATTGCGAGAAAGATCTTCAACAGTTGCAAGACTTTATTTAATTCAAGATTGTAAATTTTTTTTTTGATCGGTAATCAGAAAGACATTAATCAAAAAGAGGTACAATAAGCAAATTATGTTATAGTACAAGTTTACATTAACGTAAACTAAATAACAATAATGAAACAAATTTGGTCCTCCGCTAGTACGAGTGGCGAGACCTCATTATGATCGTCCTCATTCCAGCACAACTTTCAAATCCGCCCCACCATCCCCAACTGCAACCCATTCATAGATCAATAGGCGGATACGAGCTTGAATGATAGGAATAGAGAATGAAGAGTTATCAAAGACTCTCCTATTCCTCTCCCGCCATATTGACCATGAAACGGCCCGAGGAAAAACATGTAGGTCTCGCTTGACATTATCCGTACTAACCAAAGACCAACACAATAAGAAGTTCTGAAAGGAGGAAGGAAAGACCCAATCCACCCCAAAACGGGAGAGAAAGTAACCTCAAATAACCCCCACAATAGGGCAGTGCATGAGTAAATGATCCACCATTTCCTCCGCTTGGAGGCATAAGAATCAGCGATTTGTCATCCTCCACCCTTTATTCTTTAAATGGTTAGAAGTAAGAATTTTATTCAGAAAAACATTTTTTATAGGATGAAAGATACCTTTGAGGGAATACCTAGATTCCACACACACCTATGAGGAAAGGGTGCGAAAGATACTGACTAGAGTGAGGACAATAGTGAGCTCACTGAAAAACGACCATTACTGCTTTCGGACCAAATTTGACAGTCTCGGCCTTGAGGACAGACAAGGACAGACCCCAGATGAGTCAAGAGGAAGCCCATCTCTTAGATTTCTCAATCATTCAAATCTCGTCTCATCTTAGGACACCAAAGCACCCTTTCGCCCTGCGACTCTAAGTACTCCTCTCCATTGAAGCATCCTTATTAGGAAAATAACCTGACATCTTTTAGAAGATCAGAACCGCACCAATGGTCTTTCCAAAATCGAACCTCGGAACCCCCACCCACCTTGAATCTAGACTTAGGAAGTACTAGATTCGCAACAGCCATGATACCTTTCAACAGGCCAACCCCATTGGACTTCTTTGCCTCCCAGGTACCCACACAAATACCTCTCCATACTTGGCTACAATGACGGACCGCCATAAGTTCTCTCTTTCCTCCAATTGTGCGATTATTATAATAACATATTATTATTCATATGATGATAATAATATTTTGATTAAGCCCGTAAGCTTTGATAATTGTGATAATTATTTATATGAGAATTTAGGATAATTGGATTATATCATTTTAAATGAGTTGTGTTTAATTGTAAATTGTTTATATTTAGACACAAAACATTATTAATGCTCTATTGGACGTGGTGCATGTGAGCCATGTAAAAATTTTTACGTGAAACTTTGGGCTGAAAGATTATGTGATAATCGTGTCTGAAAAGGCATTAAGCTTTTTGAAAAGTTGTGAAAATTTGATGGATCACAAACCAACCTCCATTAACCCTAAAAATCGACCATAGGGTGAAAAACCTAGTAGCCAAATCCCCTTGTGAGGGCTAGTGGGAGCTTAAACACTCCTATAAATAATTCTATTGCCGAAAACTCTCATATTTCCATATTTCTATATGATGATTGTGCATGCGGTTGCATTAAATCTCTTCAAGAAAAATATTAAGTAATTTAAACGGGATTAGTGCCCAATGGCCTTCCATTATCAATTAGACTAGGAATTAATTAGCCTCAATCTTCTCCTGCCGACAAGATTTTAACATAACTCAGTCTAAATTAAACTCCTAAAGCCTTATTTTTATTGTAGATAGGTTTGCATATGTCCTAATAGGGAGTGTCAACTAGCATGGGGGCAAATTCCTACTTGATCATATAACGAACCGAGAATAATCGGTTTCACTTAAACAAGGAAACATGAAAGCTGATAGGTGACAGTCATGTGGTCCTTGGATGTTGGAAGCAAATTGGGAATAACTGTTAAACATTAGGAGTTATGCATGAGATTGTCAGAATGATGGATAGTAACTATCCACCTTGTAATGCATGTGTAATACTATCCTAGCATGGAAGATTGCATGTGTATTCTAAGGATCCTAATATGCATAGGAAATAAAGTATTTATTTCCCAATTTCATATAAAGAAAGGGACTTATGAAATTTGAAATATGATGAGAGGATCATCGCTTATTTAAAATCCCAAAATCCGATGAATATATGTGTGATTATTGTTTATGTTTATTTTTGTAGATTACTATGAATCCTCTTTCCAAGATTCTTGATGAGAACCGTTTGACCGGTCCTAACTATATGGATTGGAAGAGAAATCTTAATATTGTGCTTACTTCTCAGAAGGTGGCTTATGTTCTTACTTTCAATTACCCGGAATTCTCTGAGGAGACTTAGACCCCAGAGCAGGTTGAAAGAGCCTCTAAATGTCAAGAGGCTAATAGTTTGGCAAAGTGCTATATTTGCCTCTATGTCTAATATCTTGCCACAGCAGCACAAAGGTTTTGCGACTATTAAGGATATTATGACAAATATCAAGAAGATGTTCAAGGAACAGAATAGAACTACTAGGTAGTTAGCCATGAAAGGACTTATGGGAACCAGAATTTCATATGAAACCCGAGTCCAAGATCATGTCATCAAGATGATGGGGGTAAATTAATGAGCTCTTGACCTTTGGTGCAGATTTTGGCCATCAGAGTCAAACAATGTGATCCTTAACTCTCTCCCCGGAGTCCTTTTCTACGTTTGTATTGAACTACAACATAAACAAGTTAGAGACTACTCTCCCAAAGCTCCTAAACATGGTGCAAACGGCCGAAGACCTTATGAAGCGTAACAAGCTATTCGCATATGTAGCGGAGGGCAGTGGACCTTCAAGGCCCAAGCCTAAGGGCAAAGGCAAGAAGAAGTCCAACTTCTCCAAGTTTCTCAAAGGCAAGAAAGGGAAGAACAAGAAATCACCTTCCGAGAAAAAGGACAAGGAAAAGAATGTCTGCTTCCACTGAAATCAGGTCACTGGAAGAGGAATTGTCGAGTTTATTTAGCATCCCTCAAAAAAGACAAACCTCTGGAAGGTATGTTCGAATCATTTATCATTGTGATAAGATCTATGGATCGTCAAATGGGCCAAGTTATCTGGGTTAACCGAGTGAGCTAGGTAGTCCTAAATAAGGATGATAATAAGTTACTTAATAGGCTTTCTCTCTTTGACTTTTGAATTTGAAAGAATAATCAAGGAATTAGTTCAGCCTTGATTATAAGAGGTAGATTAGGCATTTCTAGGTAGTTGCTATTATTATGGCAAGGCACAACTATTTATGTAATTTTCATTTAGTAATGAAGATCATCTAAATATTTTCCCAACAAACATTTGCGCTTGCGCAAGGAGGGTCGTCCATCCTCAAATTTGGACTAGTATCTCGTACAATCAGTTCAGGTTGTATCATTTGGTATCAGAGACCGATCTGGGAATGCCCGAACACAAGATGGAAGATAGAGTGACAGGCATTGAGAAGGGAATAGGAGAAATGCAGACTGTCATGACAAAACTCAAGGAGTCCTTAGCAGCTATTCTAACCCAGAATGAGATGTTTCGTAACCAAGGACGACATACTCGCAGAGATAATGGAGAAACTGAAATTCCGAATGGCAGCAACTTTAGTCATAGGGGTTAAATTCAAGGACGTTTTGCCCAAATCGATTTCCCAAAGTTTGCTGGTTCAGACCCAACAGAATGGGTACACCATGCAGAATAGTTCTTTAAGTTTCAGAATACCTCAGAAGAAGATAAGACGCTCCTCACATCTTTCCATTTGGAGGGAGAAGCGAACCATTGGTTTCAATTGTATGAACGACGCAACCCAATGATGACATGGGCTACACTAGTCAAAGCTTTGTTCGTGAGGTTTGGACCGTCAAACTACGAGGACTTCGACAAAGCTTTATCAAAGTTACGCCAATCGGGGGTCGATTCGAGAATATCAAATGCAGTTTGAGAAGTTAGCAGATCGTGTCGAAGGATGGCCTAAGAAAGCATTAGTCGGGGGTGCTTCTTTGTAGGGTTGAAGGAGGAGATCCGTGCGGACATCAATTTTTTCGGCCAACCACTATGCTGGCCACAGTGGGCTTGGCTCGTTTACAAAAACGTCGCAACTCAAAGACCATCGTACCAAGATCTGCAGCTTCCCCATCATCGCCAGCAACCATAAACCCCAGAGGAGGGCTTTCCGTGAGGCGCCTTAATTGGCCCGAAATGCAAGCTAGGCGCGAAAAGGGGTTGTGCGCTATAACTGCGACGAGAAGTTTGGACCCGGTCATCGATGCAAAACGCAACAGGTATTTATTCTTGAAGCTGATGAGGAGACTGAAGGTAATCTTGAAGGAGAAGATGTAGAAGCTGAAGAGGAAGAGCTACACGAAATTTCTATACATGCCCTATCAGGCCAACTATCTCACCAAACCATGTGTGTGACGGGGTATATCAAGCAACAAAAAATCTCCATCCTTATAGACAGTGGTAGCACTCATAATTTCACAGTGGAAGATTAGCAAATCAGTTGAGATGGCCTATTCATCAATCTCCAACTATCAATGTTGTAGTGGCCAATGGAGGCAGGTTGGAATGCACGGGTCGATGCAAAGACATAGAGATTAGTATGCAAGGCTACAACTTCAAAACCGATACTTATTCGCTTCCCTTAAAAAGGGTCTGATATGGTTACTTGGTATCCAATGGCTACAACAGCTTGGTCCTATTCTATGGGACTTCAAAAGACTCAGAATGGACTTCACGATTGGAGACAGTTAGTATCATCTAGAAGGTGAGTCTGGTGTACCATTAAAGGCGGCAACCATTCAGCCTATGGAGAAAATGTTTAAACAGCAAAGTAGCAGTATCCTTATGCAAATGACATTCGAAAAAGAAGGTATTCCACTACTAACCCATCCAGATATGAAGCATTTAATTAACAAATTTTCTACTATTATTGAGGAACCCAAGGGGTTACCTCCATGCCGATCGCAGGACCATCATCAAATCAATATTCTACCGGGTGCCGCACCAGCCAACATGCGACCATACCGCTACGCACACATTCAAAAGAATGAGATAGAGCGCATTGTGAAGGAGATGCACAAATCTGAAATTATTCGGCCAAGCATCAGTCCTTATTCATCTCCTGTTTTGCTTGTTAAGAAGAAGGATGGATCTTGGAGGTTTTGCGTCGATTACAGAGCCCTTAACAAGATTACAGTCAAAGATAAATTTCCTATTCCAATAATAGATGAGCTACAAGGTGCACGATACTTCTCTAAGTTGGATCTAGATTCAGGCTATCACCAAATCCGTGTGCGGGAAGAGGATATCCCAAAAACAGCATTCAGGACACACAACGGACACTATGAGTTTCTAGTGATGCCGTTTGGGTTAACAAATGCTCCATCGACATTCCAAAGTATCATGAATGACATGTTCAGGCCATTCTTTCGTCGGTTTGTATTGGTATTCTTCGATGATATTTTGATTTATAGTCCTTCGTGGGTGGATCACTTGTCTCATATTCGATCAGTTTTAGAGGTACTTCGTCAACACCAGTTATCGGTGAAGTTAAGCAAATGCACCTTCGGCTAATTAGAAGTGGAGTATCTCGGACACATAATCTTCCAAAAAGGGGTTGCAGCTGATCCTAGCAAGGTGGCCAGCATGGTTAGTTGGCCAAAACAGTCCACTATCAAGGCTCTTCGTGGATTTCTCGGGTTAACAGGATATTTATCGACGCTTTGTTCGGGACAATGGAAAGTTGGCTGCCCCACTCACAGCTATGCTACGCAAGGATCAATTCTATTGGACAGAAGAAGCGGAGTTGGCATTTCAACATCTCAAGAATGCAATGGTTTCTACACCCGTGTTGGCATTACCAAATTTTTATAAGACATTCATCCTTGAATGTGATGCATCAGGGGGTGGAATTGGGGCTGTTCTTATGCAAGAGGGCCGCCCAATTGCTTTCTTTAGTAAATCACTTTCAAGGCGCACTTTGGCTTTGTCAACATATGAAAAAGAAATGATCGCGATTATACAAGCGATCAATAAGTGGCGTCCTTATTTGGTCGGTCGACGCTTCCAAATTCTAACAGATCATAAGAGTCTAAAGTTCTTTCTCGACCAAAGGTTAGCAACGTTAGAACAACAAAAATGGGTATCAAAGTTGCTCGGGTATGATTATGAGATAGTGTACCGCGCAAGTTGTGAAAATATGAGGGCAGATGCATTGTCCCGCCAACATGAAATTGCCCTATCTTTTGTTATCTCCACCCCACAGTTAGATATATGGCCAAATATACAAAAGGAAGCAGCTAATTGTAAGGAGATTCAAAAAATGATTCATAGATGTAGTGCAAACCCAACAACCATGTCAGGATATGAGGTCCAAAATCAACAACTCTTTTATAAAGGAAGATTTGTTCTCCCCTCTCAATCCATTTTCAAGAGCTCCATGCTACATGAGTTCCATGCAACACCTACTGTAGGTCACCCAGGCTACTTCCGAATGTATAAACGACTCTCTCAAAAATTTATTGGAAAGGACTCAAGGCTGATGTTAAGGAGTATGTAGCTCAATGTGAAGTTTGCCAAAGGAACAAGTATGAAACAACAGCACCAGCAGGACTTCTCCAACCCCTTCAAATCCCAAATCGAGTTTGGGAGGATATAGCCATGGACTTCATAGATGGGCTACCAACATCAAACAGTAAAACAACCATACTGGTGGTTGTTGATCGGCTCTCAAAATATACTCATTTCAGTAGTCTATCACACCCATATATTGCACGTGTAATGGCAGAAATATTTGTGAAAGGCATGGAAAAGCTTCATGGCATGCCACGGTCCATAGTGTGCGACCGTGATCCGGTGTTCACTAGCAGCTTTTGGCGTGAATTCTTCGCTCTACAAAGGAAAAAATTGAAGATGAGTACAGCATACCATCCACAAACAAATGGGCAAACGGAGGTATTAAATCGTTGTCTTGAGACTTATTTACGATGTTTTGCAGGAAATCAGCCCAAACAGTGGACCAAATGGCTCCCTTGGGCTGAATGGAGTTACAATACTTCATTCCATTCTGCCACCGGTATGACCCTGTTCAAGGCCATCTATGGACGATCGCCACCCACTCTCTCATCATATGTTCCGGGAAGTACATCAATAGATATGGTTGACCGTGAACTTCGAGGAAGGGATATCATCCTCCGTGACCTCAAGGATAATATTGTAGTAGCACGGAATCGTATGAAACTACAGCATGATCGACATAGATCAGAACGTTCATTCCATGTTGGAGATATGGTTTTCCTAAGATTACAGCCGTATCGTCAATCACACTTCTCGGGAGTACCAACCAAAAGTTAGCAGCTCATTTTTTCAGCCCTTACAAGGTGGAAGAGCGCATTGGGCCCATCGCTTGACGCTTGACGTTGCCCCCCAACTCTAAGCTACATCCTGTCTTCCATGTTTCACTCTTAAAAAAAATTGTGGGGTCTCACGTCACTGTTAACCCAACACTTCCAGCAGTCTTTGATGCTGGCATTATCAGCCCCATTCCAAAGGCAATTTTGGACCATCGTTGGACTCGTCAAGGAAGATAGTAGAAGAAGTTTTGGTGCAATGGGAAAATCTCTCAATCGATGATGCTTCCTAGGTCAAACTTCAGCAACTCTTGCAGCAGTTTCCTAATACCAACCTTGAGGACAGGGTTGTTGCTCAAGCGGTGGGGAATAATAGGATCCATGGATCGTCAAATGGGCCAAATTATCTGGGTTAACCGAGTGAGCTAGGTAGTCCTACATAAGGATGATAATAAGTTCCTTAACAGGCTTTCTCTCTTTGAATTTTGAATTTGAAATAATAATCAAGGAATTAGTTCAGCCTTGATTATAAGAGGTAGATTAGGCATATCTAGGTAGTTGCTATTATTATGGCAAGGCACGACAATTTATGTAATTTTCATCAGTAATGAAGATCATCTGAATATTTTCCCAACATTTGCACTTGCGCAAGGAGGGTCGTCCATCCTCGAATTTGGACTAGTATCTCGTATAACCAGTTCAAGTTGTATCACATTGATTCCAACTTGTTTGTTGGATCCTCTAACTCTTGGTGTGTAGATATTGGATCTACCTCACACAATTACAATATGTTACAAGGGTTTCAGGAGAGTAGAAAGCTTAGTGATGGGGAAGTCAACATAAAAATAGGAACAAATGCAAATGTTGCTACGATCACCATCGGGACTTTTAGATTAAAATTTGTTTTAGATAGGATCTTAATTTTGAAAGACTGTTTAAATGTGTCAAACGTTGCAAGAATTTGATTTCTGTTTCTAGTTTTCAATACCCTCCGCTATATATGCAAATAGTTTGTTATGCTTTATAAGGTCTTCGGTCGTTTGCAACATGTTTAGGAGCTCTGGGAGAGTAGTCTCCAACTTGTTAATGTTGTAGTTCAACACAAACGTAGAAAAGGACTCCGGGAGAGAGTTAAAGATGACATCCATTTGACTCTGATGATCTAAATCTGCACCAAGGGGTCAAGAGCTCATTAATGAACCCCATCATCTTGATGACATGCTCCCGGATTGGGGTTTCATCCAATGTTATTAGAACCGGACCGGTCATCGAACCGGACCGGTCATCGAACCGGTTGAGTGGCCGGTTCCCGGTTTGACCGGTTCGACCGTGTCCTTTTTTGTTAAAAAAAACATTTTTTTTTCATTTTTACTCATTTATGGCCGGTTCTTACCCTATTTTACCACCGGTTCCCGGTTCTTCCGGTTTTGACAAAAATAGCCGGTTTTCAATAAGGCCCGGTTCTGAGGTGTTTGGGAACTAGTGAGGGAACCCGTTCCCGATTTTTCCGGTTCGACCGGCCAGTCCAGTCCGGTTCTGACAACACTAGTTTCATTTGACATTCTGGTTCCCATAAGTCCTTTCATAGCTAATTGTCTAGCAGTTCTATTTTGTTCCCCGAACATCTCCTCGATATTTGTCATAATATCCTTAGTAGTGGTAAAACTGTCATGTTGTTGCTATAGTACATTAGACATAGAGGCAAGTATATAGCACTTGGCCAAACTATTAGCCTCATGACATTTAGAGGCTCTTTCAACCTACACTGGGGTCTGAATCTCCTCAAAGAATTCCGGGTAATTGGAAGTAAAAATATAAAACACCTTCTAAGAGGTAAGTTATCAAGATTTCTCTTTCAGTCCACAGAGTTAGGATTGGTCAAGCGGTTCTCATCAAGAATCTTAGAAAGGGGATTCATGGTAATCTACAAAAATAAAACATAAACAATAATCACACATATATTCATTGGATTTTGGGATTTTAAATATGCGACAATCCTCTCATCATTTTTCAAATTTCATAAGTCTCTTTCTTTGTATGAAATTGGGAAATAAACACTTTATTTCTAATGAGTATTAGGATCTTTATAATACACATGCCATCTTCCATGTTAAGACAGTATTACACATGCATTACAAGGTGGATAGTTAATATCCATCATTCTGGTCATCTCTTGCATAACTCCTTATGTTTAACAGTTATTCCCAATATGCTTGCGACCTCCAAGGATAACATGACTGTCACTTGTCAGCCGTCATGTTTCCTTATTTAAGTGAAACTTGTTATTCTCAATTTGTTATATGATCAAGTAGGAATGCGGCCCCATGCTAGATGACACTCCCTATCAAGCCATACACAAAACTATTTACTATAAAATAAAGCTCTAGGAGTTTAATTTAGACTGAGTTATGTCAAAATCTTGTTAGCAAAATCATGTCGGCAGGACAAGACTCGGGCTAATTAATTCTTATTCTTATTGATAATGGAAGGCCATAGGATAATAATCTAATTTAAATCACTTAATATCTTTCTTGAAGAGATTTAATGCAACAACATACACAATCATCATATAATAAATATGAAAATATGAGAGTTTTCGATAATATGATTAATTATAGGAGTGTTTAAGGTTCCACTAGCCCTCATAAGGGGGTTCAGCCACAAGGGTTTCACCCTATGATCGAAACCTACTCATCCCTATAATCTTTAGGGTTAATGGAGATTGGTTCTGTGATCCATCCAATTTTTATAACTTTTCAAAAAGCTTAATGTATTTTCAAACACAATTATCACATAATCTTGCAGTCCAAAATTTCACGTAAAAATTTCTGCATGGGTCACATGCACCACGTCCAATAGAGCACTAATAATCTGTTGTATCTAAATATAAACAATTTACAATTAAACACAATTCATTTAAAACGATATAAGCCAATTATCCTAAATTCTCATAAAAAAGATAATCACAATTATCAAAGCTTGCAGACTTAATAAAAATATTATTATCATCACATGAATATAATAATATATTATTATAATAATATAATGGGAGGTGCTACAAGTCACGCCATGCGTGAACTTGTTAACCAACACGCAAGAGAAAATGCCAATGGCAATCTTGTGATTATGTATAAAGTTTGTGGTAGTTTTATCAAACCACATTTAACCATAATTACTAAACTGCCATTATGTATTACAACAATTACACATTTGCCATCAACTAATTGCATGCGTGATGGATAAGAGATTCACACATTGCGTGATCTCTAGATTTTCCCTAATATAATAATCTCACAATGGGTTCACAAAAATCATACAACCTTATTTAATTACAACCCCTGAATTAAATAAAGTCTTACAACTATTGAAGATCTTTCTCGCAATGGTTCACCGGAAAACTCCTTCGGTTGAAATACTCCACCAAAAACTGAAACCCTAATTCTAAAATTACAACTTTGGCAAAATAAGAGAATGAGAAGATGGTAAAGGGAGAGAAGGAATTATGATTTGTAAAACTCATCCAGCGTTTACAATAATAATTATTTATCATCATAAATATAATATATTAAATATATATATTACCATTATTTGCTAGTCTGAAGCTCTCGAAATATAAATTAAACAATTTAATTTAATATGCAAAAAAGATTTCTAAAATCCAAAACAAGCTTTATCCATGTTTTAAATTTCAAAAATACCCCCTGTAAATTGTGGCCAGTATCGGATTTCTATTTAATTGTTTTCACAATAAATAAAATTAAAATCAGCATCACACCAATTTTAATTTAATTAGGTATTTAATCAAAATAAATATTTAATCCACCATAAAATCCAATAAGAGGGGGGCATCCAATATCATGGAATTTATTTATTAAAATAATCAAAAAATATTCCACAATGCAATCACCTTGACCGAAATACATATAAAGTATTTACTTGATTTAAATTAAAAGGATAAAAACAATAAAATCAAATAGAAGCATAGTCGGGGCTCTGATACCAATAAAAGTATGCCTATTTTTAATTTTATAAAACACAATTCTTGGAGGGCATACATCGAATTCCAAGATCCGACTAGTTCTACTTGATATTATTCAATGAATGATAGAACTATACTTACAAAACTTCGCAGGTGAAAAGTCTCAGTTGTGATTCACACAAACCTTCTTTTTGATCTCCAAAACTTTTCTCAAACAGAAGTTAATGGCCCTTTCGATCAATGCTCTTAATCTTTATTCTTCTTCTTGATTCCAAGAACGCTTCTTGATCTTCAAAGATCCAATCTTGATCTTCAAAAATTTGATTTCTTGATGATGATCACAATCAAAATCAAAACAAGAGAGGAGGGAGAGGTGGTGTCATACGGTCACCGGGGAGTATAAGGGGAGGGGAAGTCGTAGGTCTGCAAGGGCAGGAGAAATCGTCCAAAAAGAAGAGAGCAATAGGGAGAACGTTCCACACCTTGTGCTCTTGTTATTGTGATCTAATGTGAGAGATCACATATATATAGACTCTCCTCTTTTTGGTTTCCTAATCCTATTATGACTACAACTCCTAATCCAATTACAAGTGTTAAATCAATAATAGAAAGTCTTCTAATCCAATTAGAAATCCTCTTTCTTTTATTCTCTATTATCTCTTCATATAATTTAGGAACCAAATAACCAAATTTAGAAACTAATCACATTAGCAGCTAATTTGAGAGATAAGGATAATGCGGGGCATCCCACCTTAGGTGGGGTCCCCACACCTCATGCTTCTTGCCATATGGGTCACACCCATGGGGTCTACCTGTTGGCCTTTACACATCTTATGTGGGTCCTACCATCCTATCCTTTGGTTGGTCACATCTCATGTGGGTCCTACCTTAAAGAGCTTTAATATACCATATAGTGAAATACTTGAAGAAGTTAATTAATTTAATACTTAATTAAATTAAATAGCTTTGAGAAGGTCCTAGTGTGTGAGATCTAAAGGGATCTCCAATTTCCGGTCGTGGGACCAAGTGCTTCACCTTGAATTGAAGGTGTAGCCTTGTTGCTAGGAAACCCTTTTCCAATACTAATTCCATTAAGAGCATAGAATGTTATCTAAGTCTCTGGACTTCTACTAATCACAATAATATCCATTAACACATTGTGACTAAACCCCATAAATGAATACTTGTAAGTAAATTCTATTACAACAATGATTTACAGACATGTCATTCCACCATCTAATGTATATAAGCTTACGGGACAATCTTATATTGTCTTAATCCCTAGCTTATACTGAGAACTTTTTCTCTTGATACCTTTAATCAAACTTGGACTTTCAAATACAATTTGAAATTTATTAAAAAAATAATAATAATTAGTTTTCTTTATTTAGAAAATAATCATTTCGATAAAACCATTTCATCAATAAACACCATTTGGATTTCCAAGTCCGATTTGACAAGTATCAATTCAATAAACAACTCTAGATGAAGAGTGGTGGAGTCCTTGTTGAGCGTACACACACTTCTTCAAGTATTGCGTACATAACCCAACGAGCCCATATTTATTCCAATGTGTTGGACATTGACGATTGGCTACATCAAAGCTATATAGGCAAATACTAAAGAAGATGTCGAACTCTCAGGTTAAGAACAATCTGTCAAATGGATTACACTAAAACATATAGCCAGTATATTTCTAAGGGTATCCACTAAGCGATCTTGTTGCAATATAAGTACCTATTACTTATATTCACATTTTAGTCAATAGACCCTTCTCTTAGTAATTGAGATTCACCACTCCATTTTATGGAACGTGTAAGTTAATATGAATACATTATCCAAATGTATCCTAAATAACATAGAACAATACTAGGTCTACAAGAAACCGGAAAATCATATCTCCTTAGCATTTGGTTCAAAATCAACAGGATGGTTTTCCTACAATGTTACCTAATGGACAAAGTAATCTCATCTTATGAGATACTTTATAATATAATACCCAATGTAGAAGACAATGTATGAATATAAAGATGCTTTATTAATAAATAGATTAATACAATTCAAAAATGGCTTTTGTGGGCATATATGTCTAACAAATGGCTTTTTTTATCGGTATGTCTAACAGATAGCTTATCATAGTACAACAAATCATTGTCTAATGATCTATTTCCAGATTATAGAACGGAACAATACAAGCTACCATTTGCTGCTTAAGGGAAATTCAGTTTCCAGGTGAACCATAAAGCAAATTGACATTTCAAAACCAAACTCTAAAACATAGTATACATCCCATGGCATCCGCCAAAAAAAATTTTTGATCATCAAAGAGAATGATATAATAATTAAAGGACGATACAAATAAGCAAAGTATAGAGCAAATAATAAGTTTACACTTGCATAAACTGAAAAGCACAAAAGAAGCCTAAAGGAATCCCCTACTACTATGAGTATGAAGAATGGACACTAAACTGAGTTAAGTATTAGCTCAACACAACTCCCAAATCAACCCCAACATGCCAAATAAAGACCCATTCAAAGATTAGAAGACGGATTCGAGCTTGAATATGAGAAATAGACAAGGTAGAGTTGTCAAAAACTCTCATATCTCTCTTTCAAAATTGACCATGAGATGGCCCCCAGAAGGAGCGACCAAATTGTCCTCTTGGCACTATCCGCACTAACTAGTGACCAACATGATAAGAAGTCTTGAAAGGAAGAAGGGAAGACTCAAACCACGCCTACTCGAGAGATAAAATAACCTAGATCACACCCACAATAGGGCAGTGCATAAGCAAGTGGTCCATTGTATCTTCATCTTGGAGGCACATAAAACAACAATGAGTCATCCTCCACCCTCTATTTTTTAACTGATCAAAAGTGATAATTTTATTCAAAGATGCATTTCATAAGAAAAAAGATACTTTCGAGGGAATACCTAGATTCCACATAATTCTATGAGGAAATGGTGCATAAGACACTAAACCAAATGACAGTAGTAATGATCCCACTAAAAATAGTTCACTACTACTTTCAGACCAAATTCTACAATCTCAACCTTGAGGGTTCACAGAGACAGACCCAAGGCTCAACAAAAGATGACTCAGAACCTTGAGTTCTCAATCGTGCAAATCTCGTCTCAACTTAGGACACCACACGACCCTCTCATCCCGCAATTCAAAGTAATCCACCACTAAGGTGTCCTTATCTATGGCTAGGATAAAAAAAAATGCATCCTTCAATTTCTCAAAGCCCCACCAGATATCTTTCCAAAATCAAACCTCAGACCCACTGCCCACCTTAAAGCTAACCTTAGGTACAACTAGTTTTGCCACCGCCATGATACCCTTCCACGAACATACCCTGTAATGTCTATTTACCTCCTGCGGGACCCAACAAGAGACCTCTCCATATTTTGTCACAATAACGGACCTCCAAAGACTATCTCTCTCCTCCTCAAACTCCAAACCCATTTGCCCAACAGACCCTTGTTCACTTGGACCAATGGCCTCAAACTTAGACCTCTGCTCCTCTTGGGACGACAGATGTTAGCCCAGGGTACTAAATGGTACCTAAAGCTATCACCGCAACCATGCCAAAGAAAGTCCCTCTACAAACTCTCAAGGGTAGCCGGTAGCGGCAACTGGTCGTAGGATGGTAAGGGTAGACATAAAGTAGGTGGGAAGACTACTAAGGGTATTCTTGATGAGGGTTAGTTTACCTCCTTTTGACAACCCATTCAGCCATTCTGTGACACCAGCAGCCAAACCACTTCGTAATGCAAATGTAAGGATCGATTAGCTACAATCTTAAGGAAAGCACATTAAAAGCTCATCCTCGGTGGACCGGATGCTCCATGAAATCACTCAATTTGAGAGGCATAATTAGAATATTATAAAAGTCTAAAAACTTCTCTTTATCTATTTATTTGTGTTCAGTTATTCATCGGTAGCACATAATATCCCTCCCACTGACAGAGAGAGAATAAGAGATCATTCCAAAATTCAAAATCAAACCCAAGTACCCAACAAAACAATAAGTACAATACCAGTAATGAGATCAAACACAGGTTATACCAAGAGAATTTACATTACAACATGCAGACGTCCTCGAATTCATCACAACAAACAACCAAATTTCAGTACCTTATAATTTTAGATAGACCAATACGATAATCTATACAAAACAAAGATCAAACACGAAGATTGACTCCAAAAATAAATAAATTAAACACATAAATAAATAAATAATTCATACCTCTCGATTATCAGTAACCTTGAGAACCAACTTCCCATCACAATGTCTGTATTTCATCACATAACGCGACTATATCCAGATTTAAACAAGCAAAAATCAAGGAAAAATTTATTTTTAAAAAAAGAGAGATACAATAATCAAGAATACAAGAGAATGATAAGATTATTTTTGCTGAAATTAAGGAATGAAACTAAAAGGATACAGATTGGGGATCCGAACGAAACAACTGTACCGATCTCTCCACAAACTCGTCCCACGAACTGATGTAAACCATTGAACTTAGGCTGCAGAGAGGTAAGAATCAGAAAAGGAGAGAAAATTCAGAATTTTCTAATGGTCCTCTTCGATCTCGAGAAAGAACAGATATACTCCTACTTAGGGTTTTACAGAAATATTTTGCTTTTAGAAGTTTATTTTTTTCAATCCTTTAATAAGTTACTTAATATAATAAACCATCAAGCACGCGGCCGGTACGCACTTTGTAACACCCCAAAAACGAATTGTAGTGGCCGATACAGATTCTGTAATATACTCAAAGAAGAAGAAGGTAGTGTTACCAATTGATGAACGGTTCGGATCATATGGGCCAACTGATCCGGAGACTTTACGTCAAGTGAGATCAATTTTAACCCGACCCGTAACTTGTTCGGATGTTTGGACACATGGGTTCTGTTTTTGCTTTGGGCCGAGGATTTTATGGTGTCAATGGGCCTTAGGCCTGAATTTTTGTGATTTTTAAATAGGCCTAACCTGAGCCCGACCCCTTTACCAAGAGGGTTTTGAGGCTGAATTTGTCTTAGTTGGATCGGATTAGGGATGTATAAAACCTAAGCTGAGCCGAGCTTCAGATCAACTTGAATTCGTTTAAGCCAAGCTCGAGATGGATTGGAGATCGAAAATTAAGGTTGAAGCTTGACTCAAACATAATGGACAAGCATGAGCTTAATACATTAAAAATAAATGTAAAATTAATAATACTAATAATAATAATAATATTATATTATTATTATTATAAGCAATACTTAATGTTAGTATTATTATTTTTATTATTAGTTGTTATAATATTCAACTCAAACGGAGCCTCAAACAAATTGAGACGAATCAAACAAGACCAGCTCAACTTGTTTATAGTTTCAAGTTCAAATAAAAGCTCAGGACAACGGATCGAAGAAAAAAAATTTACTTAAATAATCTAGCTTATGAGCCAACTTAACTTGAATACACCCCTAGGTCAGACCATTGTTAACAAAACTCTGTTTAAAACTTTCTTCTTTTGTGAAAAAAAAAATCATTAAATCTAGCTTATGAGCCAACTTAACTTGAATACACCCCTAGGACAGACCATTGTTAGCAAAACTCTGTTTAAAACTTTCTTCTTTTGTGAAAAAAAAAATCATTAAAAAACATGCTTACACGCTTACCAATTTTATATCGATTTATAATTTCACAAACAAAAACAAACATTTTTTAGAATAAGTTTCAAAAAAAAATTTAAAGATGCTTTTTAGACGAAACTTGTTAAAACAAATTATATTATCTAATAAATAAACTAAAAGCAAAGAATAGCTTCTTTACAAGTAAAATGTTCCTGTGGATGAACTGCTCATGTATAAAAATGTTGACTAGTGTATGCAGATGTTAAGTGAGTTAATTTCTTAATTAGTTGTTCTAAAACTTAGTTAGGTATCAATCTCTCAATTACGATTATTTATACTGACCCCGTTTAAGATTTTGATATCTCATTTGTCTAGTGCACGTTCTAAATGCTCCTGCATATACAAAACATCCATAAACAAAAGGTATGAATTTATACTTATTCATTTTTTAAAGACGGGTTAGGAGTGCGAGGCTGCTAGCCACAATCGCGTCAATCATTATTTGTTCCCAATCAGATAAAGTCAAAACATTTTTTTAGTAGGTTCATATGAGATGTTCGACTTTCTCATTTAGGGGTCGTGGTTGATGTCGACGATCGTTTTCTAAGAGAGGTTATATTATTTGTTCTATATGATCTATACTATTTTTTATGATAAATGAAGTAATATTTATAATTTCTCGTATAATTTTTTTATATAAATGAGTCAAAGATCTTTACTTTTCAGGGAAGATGATGATGTTGGATTAGAGTTTAAATATGAGACAGAGCTTTGCTTGAAAACTTCTTAACAAGCTCTCAATTTCAAGGTAAAAATGGCGGCAACCTTATAATTGAAGTGACAAATTAGTATTTTCATAATCGAAGCAACGAAGCCAGGTCGAATCAAAAAAATCGGGAACCGGTCAGGATTACAATCACGAAAACTACCGAACTTGGCCCTTACTCAAAACTGGCCTTAAAACATTGAACCAGAAGAACTGGCTGGTTTAACTAGAGACATAACCGGTAAAACTTGGGAAAACCGTTAGAACCGCTCAAGGAAAATACAAGAAAAATATTTTTTAAGAGAAAAGATCACGATTCACCGGATTGGTCGAACCAATTGAATTGATCAAACTGGGAACTAATCACCGTAGGCCCAATCCGGTTATGAAAACACCGAAATCGGCCTTAAAACATGAACCAGAAGAGTCGGCCGATTAAATAGGAGAACCGGTGACATAATCGGTAAAACTGGGAAAATAGTAAGAATAGCTAGGGGGAAAAATTAAAAATAAAATGTCACAATTCAATTGAACCAATCAAACCAGTTGAACTAATCAAATTGAGAATTGATCACTTTGTAGTTTGAAGCCCGGTTCAGTTATGAAAACATTAGTGACAATATTGCAAAGATTTTTCTAGATAATTACAAAGCTGCCACAATATTATACTGAAATAGAGAGTTCCGTCAAAACGTTTTCAAGCATGATTCTGCCTCATATTTAAACTCTATGCAGGAGTATGCTGATCAAATGTCTTCCTAAGCACAACTATTTATACTAATCATTCTCTCATACTTCTTCATTGTATGTCTAATTGATATCGGCTTTGAGCTCAACTCCTCTTGAAGTTTCAATTGGAATTTTGATCAGTTTCTTGCTCAAATAATGAATCTGCACAGAGATGGGAACTACAAGATTTACAATTATATATCAAATTCTAACATGTCATAATGACCTATGAAAACTCGGCCCATCAACCCAGCAAACAATCTCTCAACCCAAGCTTTAACTTCTATAAACATCTTGAAAATACAAACTCGAACACATTCTAATGAGTAACGGCTCAACCCTAACTCGTCCACCTAACTCATTTCAATAAATAAATTTGAAATTTTAATAGCATAAAAGTAAGCTACTCATGTCCTACATCACAAGAAAAAAGACTCTAATAGAAGAACAATAATCGCTAATACAAAAAAATGAACGCTAATAGATGAACAACGATTGCTAATACAAGTAAAATGAACGCTAATAAATAAACAACGTTCGCAAATAGAAAAAAAATTAAATTACACTAATAGATGAACAATGATTGCTAATACAAGAAAAATGAACGCTAATAAACGAACAACGATCGTTGATACAAGTAAAATGAACGCTAATATGAAACAACGATTGCTAATAGAAGAAAATTAGATTTACGCTTGTAGAAGAACAACAATTGTTAATACAATAAGAATGAACGCCCATAAATGAACAACGATCACTAATACAAGAAAAATGAACGTAAATGGATGAAAAACGATCGTCAATAGAATAAAATAAAATTAATGCTACTAGAAGAACAACAATCGTTAATAGGGGAAATTAGATGTAAGCTAATTAAGTTTTATATAAAAAGGAAAATGAACGCTAATAGAGAAACAACGATCGCTAATAAAATAAAAATTAGAGCTAATAGTGGAACAACGATTGCTGATACAAATAAAATTAATACTAATAAAAGAATAATGATCGCTAATACATGAAAAATGAACGCTAATAGAGAAACATCAATTGTTAATACAAGAAAATTGAACGCTAGTAGATGAACAATGATCGCAAATACAAGTAAAATGAACACTAATAGAGAAAAACACATCGCTAATAGAGGAAAATTAAAATTAAACTAATAGATGAACAATAATTGCTAATATAAGAAAATTGAACGCTAATAAATGAAAAATAATCGTCAATACAAGTAAAAAATTAACGCTAATAGAGAAATAACGATCACTAATTGAGAAAAATTAGAAGAAGATTTCTCAAGTTCCATACTAAAATAAAATTAAACACTAATAAAGGAATAACGATAGCTAATAGATAAGAATTAGATTTACGCAAATAGATGAAACAATTGTTAATACAAGAAAAATGACCGCTGATAGAGAAACAACGATCGTTAATTGAGGAAAATTAGAACTACACTAAGAGATAAACAATGATCGTTATTTAAAAAACGAACGCTAATAAACGAACAACGATCGTTGATACAAATAAAATGAACGGCAATAGATGAACAACAAATGTTAATATAGGAAAATTAGAAGTATGCTACCAAAATTACATAGTAAAAGAAAAATGAACGTTAATAGAGAAATAACGATCGCTAATAAATGAAAATTAGAAGTACACTACCCATATTCCATACTACTAGAAAAATGAATGATAATTTAAGAACAACGATCTTTAAAAGAGGAAAATTAGATATACATGAATAGATAAATTACAATCGTTAATATAAGAATAATGAACGCTAATAGTAAAATTACGATCACTGATACAAGAAAAATGAACGCTAATAAAAAAAACGATCGCTAATACAAGAAAAATGAATACTAATAAATGAACAACTAACTCTAATACATTAAACATGAACGCTGATAAATGAACAACGATTACTAATAGTGAAAAATTAGAAGTACACAAATAGATGAACAACAATCGTTAATACAAGAAAAATGAACGCTAATAGACAAACAACAATCGTTGATACAAGTAAAATGAACACTAATAGAGGAATAACGATCGCTAATAGTAAAAAATTAGATTTACGTTTGTAAAAGAACAACAATTATTAATACAAAAAAATCAACGCTGATAAAAGAATAACGATTACTAATACAAGAAAAATTAACGTTAATAGATGAAAAATGATCGTCAATAGAAGAAAATTAAATATACAGTAATAAAGTGATAACGATCGCTAATATAAGAAAAATGAATGTTAATAGACGAACAATAATCGCTGATACAAGTAAAATGAACGCTATTGGATGAACAACGATTGCTAATAGAGGAAAATTAAATTTATGCATGTAAAAGAACAATGATTATTAATACAATAAAAATGAATGTCAATAAAGGAACAACAATCACTAATACAAGTAAAATGAACGCTAATAGATGAAAAACGATCGCTAATAGAAGAAAATTAAATATACAATAATAAAGTAATAATAATCACTAATACAAGAAAAATGAACAATAATAGATGAATAACGATAGTTGATACAAATAAAATGAACGCTATTAGAGGAACACCGATCGCTAATAGAGAAAAATTAGAAGTAGGTTGTCGAAATTTCACACAAAAAGAAAAAAATGAATGCTAATTGAGGAACAACAATCACAAATACAAATAAAATGAATGCTAATAGAGGATCAACGATCACTAATAAAAGAAAAATGAACGCTAATAGAAGAACAATGATTGCTGATACAAGTAAAATTAACGCTAATAGAGGAATAACAATCGCTAATACATAAAAAATAAATGCTAACAAAAAAACAACGATCGCGAATAGATGAAAATTATACTAATAGAAGAAAAATGATCGCTAGCTAATATAAGAAAATTGAACGCTAATGGATGAATAATGATTACTGATACAAATAAAATGAATGTTAATAGATGAACAATGATCGCTGATTGAGAAAAATTAGAAAAAGGCTACCCAAGCTCCATACTAAAAGAAATGAACGTTAATAGAGAAACAATGATCGTTATCAGAAAAAAATTAGATTTATGCCAATAGAGGAACAAAGATTTTTAGAAACATCAATTTCATTGTTTGATTTATGTTAATAGAGGAACATTGATTTTTAGAAATGTCAATTTCATTGTTTGATTTACGTTAAACGATTTTTTGAAAATTAGATTTATGCCAATTGAGGAACAACCAAACGGAAGTACAACCAAACATGTTTAAGATTCATTAACCCTAAGGATTCAATAATCTAACCTTGATTTTTAGAAAAAAAAAATTAACCACTGGATTAAGACCCCGTTTGGAATCTCTAAATTTTGGGTCTACTTGTCTATACGTCAATTTTATTACACAATTCCAATTTCATTGTTTAGGACACATTATAAATAGGGTGAAATTAGAATTCTTTAATTCCATAGAGAATTGGAACAATAATTTTAAAGGCAAACATGTGGAATTCATTTCCATAGTAAAAAATGTCTTATTTGATAAATCCTAGCTGCTGTGGAATTTAAAAGCAAAATAGAAGCCCAATGGTTTCATTTCTCTATAGTAAAAATAGTGCATCCAAACAATAAAATTATGAATTTCATGGAATTTAATTCAGTCAGTTTTAAGTTAATGGAAGGATTTTGCTAGCCCTAGTCGCAAATCTTCCATAGACGCAACTGGGCATTGCAAATGTCAAACGTTGTATGACTTTTACTTTTAAAACTGTTAAAATAATAAAAGACCTCCATGTGTTAGACCCATCTTGCGTTTATGAAATTATTTGTAGTAAATGCGACTTCGATAATACTCCTCATTCATAGAATTCAATTCTTTGACTCAATTCCAATTCTATAAATCCAAACGCATTGAGAGTAAATTTTCAAAATTTTAAGTACTGTTTTATCCTTTTATTACTTAATTTATTACAACCCATATTCTTTCTCAAACAAAATAAAGAGGGTTTTTACAAAATAGGTTTCTTCCCCAACCTTCCTCTTGCCTGCTACTCCTGCTCGCTGCTCTCGCCGCCGGTAATCCTCTATTCTTCTTCTTCTTCTTTATGATTTTAGGTTTTCATCTTTTTAAATTGCAAAAAAAAAAGTATGTTAAAACACCACATATTGCGTTTTGGGGAAGAATGATTCAACACCATGTTTCTTTACTTTGTTTTAGTAGTGGTGAAGGTCTAGTAGAGCTCTTCCCTGTTTGTCTTTGAAAAGAAGCAATGCTTAAGGGCAACAATGTTCGGATGATCCAACATTTGCATAATCTGTAATTCCAATGGAACAAAAATATTCAATGTTAGAAAGGAAACAAAGCATTAGTTAGCTAATAAAGTCGTGGTATGCAATATGCATACTATTTGATGAACTTGCTAAAAGAAAGAAAAGAAAAGAATGGTCCTAATCGCATTTTGCCTTGTTTTTTTTTTTTTCTCTTGTTGAAGGAACCCTCCATGTTTCTTTACTTTATTTTAATGAAAAACCTGAATTGAGGTATGTAACATCCTCATTATATAAAACCCACAATTGATGAAAGGCACACTGAAGAAAATGAAGTATGAAATTAATTTATTCAAGGAAACTGGACATCTCCATGAATGACCAGCTGAAATTTTTATGGAGTCTTGTCATAGACCTTGCACTTGATGGCAGATTGTGAATCAATATATCGAATAGTCTCGTCTTCCTCATCTTAAAGTAGATTTATGTTGTATCGAAGTACACTATAAGTAGAGGTTTATATGCTTCTAGCAGTTGTCTTTTTGATTACCAAACAAAAAAAATAGTAGTTGTCTTTGCATGACAATATTTGATGCTATCATCAAACAGGAGGTACTCCATGAGTGTTGCACAGTAGTTTTGGAGCAAAACATGCTTATATTGATTCTAGTGCGGTTTGCCCACAAAAATTATAGTCTTTGATTGTTTGAGTGACATCTCTTTGTCTATAATGTTGTATGTTCTTTTATACTTGTGTTTGCATGTTTAATTGTATATAATGTCTTTAAATAGTTTCCTACTTTTCCTAGAGGTGAGGTATGTCGCGAAAGAGGAATGAGAATGTTGATTACTCTACGGTGGCATGGCCTCACAATATGAGGAAGGTCTTGTTAGACCTATGCATAGAACAAATGCAGTTGTCCGTAAAGCCATGCGTGACCTTTCTTCCGACGGTAAAGAAGGTCATTATTGATAAGTTTAAGGATAAGACAGGTTTTGAATATTCTCAAAAACAATTATGGACCAAGTGGATAACATGAAGAGATTGTACAATGTTTGGGTAGTATTGTGTGGGCAAACCAGCATCGGACGGAACGATGTCACTCACACTATCACAATGAACATCGAGAGATGGAAAGCCTATATGAAGGTATAACATTAATTTAGTTAAATTGTAAGCTTTTTTATTTTTTTTATTTTTAGAGTTTGTAAACTAATGACATATGTTTTAGACATACAAAGATGCTAAACCATTTATGACCAAATCTCTATCATTTCCCGAAGAAATGACATTGTTATTTGATGGAATCTCGGAGACAGCCGACAGGAGCCCACAAGTGGGCACCTACACTTGGTTCTGTTCTAAGGGATCTAATGGGAGATACTCGATCTAGCTATGACTTGAGTGATAACAATAAGATTCCATCATCTGGGGTAACACAACTTCATAGTGAAACTCAATAGGAGGATGGTGGTGATGATGTGGAGTTCATAGAGAATATTAGGCGAAAACGACCAAAGCCTCCAAAAAGTTAAAAAAAATTTAACCCTAGATTTATTTTTAAAATGTAAAACTAAGGTTAGATTGTTGAACCCTAAGATTAGGGAATCTTAACCACAACTAATAGGGATTAAAAGGGACACATGTTGACCTGTAGATGCCATTGAACTCGGGCTGTGATCCATAATAGTCAGGTCGAGTCCGAAATCCGAATTGTTGAATTGAAACTTGAGAGAGAGAGAGAAGCTTTCTCCTCTCTAGGTGCAGTGCAGTGCAGGCAACTGCAACGACAATTGCATACATAACAAAGTTTCTCTCTAGAAACCCTAACTGTTATTCTAATTTTTCTTTTGTGTTCTTCTTAAGTGACCATGTAGTAGTTGCAAACCTTATTTTGCTTTGTTTTTGGAATTGTGCCTGGTTTTAGGGTTCAAAATCCTCTTCTTGTTTGACTTTTTTAGAGAGAGTCTATGTTCTGGTTCTCATATTCAATATGCGGGAGAAGCCTTTGTTTCTCTTCTATGGTTTTCCAGGGTTTATGGTTTAGAAGAATGTTCCTATTTTCAATGATGCTTTGTTTAGGGTTTATTGATTGATGGATAGACTTCTTGGATGCTGGAAGTCAACTATTGCCGTGGTGGAAGTTAAAAGTTGATTAAAATACCTGTTAAAAGTCATAGCCTCATAGGAAGACGATAGATTGCCTTCACGGGGAAGCTAGCCCCCTGTGACTTCCGCTGGAAGTCGACAAAACTCGGACAAGGTTATGTTCTTTTGGTGAAACTTTAGATTGAAAATTTTAAAGTTTCGGAACTTTCATTGTTCCACATTTGTTCTTTTGTTTAATGTCTAATATGAAAGTTTCAAGTTTCTTCCTAAAGTTCGGACCTTTTAAGTTCCACACTTGTGGAACTTCTAATTAAACTTCTCCCCAGTAAAAATCGAATTACAATCGTGTTAGGGCAACTCCAAACCCTCTCGCCTCTCTAGCAGAAGTTCTTTGATAGGTACTAAATATGTACTAGTGGCTAGTTGTTAAGAGAGGAGAAGTGGGTAGTTTTGTAACTGTTCTTCTTTGTATATATATTATGGTATGAATGAATGAAAAGGAACAAGAGGAAAAACAATGACTTTAAAAGAGGTTTAGGAGGTGTTGATCTCTCGAATGAGACCAAAAGGTGTGGATCTCCCTTTGATGATATCAAGAGGTCCAATGTCCCTCTAATGATCTAATATTCTCCCTATTCTTTCTATTTTTATAAAAAGTTCATATCAAATGGTATAAGAGCTGTGTTTCGATGTCATGAGAGAAGAACAAGATGTATTTGATCTGTGCAACTTGAATGAAAGGAAAGGCGCCCGATTCTTGAAGGAAATGAGTTTGTGCAGAACAAGTACAAGCATCATCCTACTTTCATCACTAAATTAATACTCATTGCAGTAAAAAGTATCAACTTTTGACCTCGAGGACAAGGTCAGTTAAGGGGGGTGGATTGATAGGTAACAAATATGTAATAGTGGGTAATTGTTAAGAGAGGAGAAGTGGGTAGTTTTGTAACTGTTGTAACTATTCTTCTTTGTATATATATTCTGATACGAATGAATGAAAATGAACAAGAAGAAAAACAATAACTTCGAAAGAGGTTTAGGAGGTGTTGATCTCTCTCGAATGAGATCAAAAGGTGTTGATCTCACTTTGATGAGATCAAGAGGTCCGATGTCCCTCTAATGATCTCATATTCTCTATATTCATCTATTTTTATAAAAAGTTTGTATCACTCTCCGGCAGATGTTCTCTCCAGCGGCAACAGCTCTTCTCCGTCTATTGCTTGGTAAGTCTCCCCTCTCTCTTCCTTCTCTATCACTTGCCTCTCTGTCCGGTGGATTTGTTTCCTTTTTTTGTCTTTTTTTTGATTTGTTTGAGTGGAAACTGGACCTAGGTTTCGGTTTATCTTTGTAAGAAATCTTGGTTTAATTCTCCTTCTATCTTCTCTCTCTCTACAATGTAAGAGAAGAACTCAATGAATTGTGTAGATGTACTCCAAACTCTAAGCTCTACGATTAAATCTATTGTGTAATCACACTGTGGACCCTCCAAAAAAAAACTCTTGTCGATGTCTCATACATGTATCTCCCAAAGAAAATTCACTAGGACAGCACAAAATGGGTGATAAATTAGAAGGGCAAGAGAACAATGGTCATTAGGGTCTGGATGGGTATTTCATTAATCCCATTAGGGGTCTTGTTCTGTTGCTTGAGATGCAAAATTGCTTAGGGAGCACCAGATTTTTTGACATATTTATTTGGACCTGATAATAGGTTTTTAATAAAAATATTTTAGTTAAAAGGTTTTTAATAACTTCAATGTGTTGAGAATTGCTATGTCATGCTAAATGAGGAATATTACAACTCTCGGGTAATTTGCTAACAGGAAGTAGAAGCATATCACCAATCTGCCCTAAGACCTTTATTCTTTAAGAAAATAATTCCTTGTGATATTAATAAATGGAAAAAATTGTTGTATTATGCATTAATATTTAAACCCATTTAGACTAAAGGAATCACTTCAAAAAATAGATTAGCTAAATGAAGGAAGAGTGAAGGCCCAAACATTGAATGAATTAGTGTTCCCTCTGTTTATCCTGCTAAAAACCAGATTGGTACCTTTGTTATTCTTATAAATAATAGTGTTTTTCTTTTCCATCTTGAAATTGGAATAGTGTTCAAAGAGCAGTGCAAATCTAATTTGACCTCAATTAAATATTTTCGGCATTCCATTGGATAGTTTTGTATCTTTTCAATCTGCTTTTGTGATTCTAATATGCAATATTAAGTTATGTTTGATATTGGTTTTTCACCATAAAGACTTTTTTTCCCCTTCATTAGAAAAATTTCACCTACTAATGTTTCATGTCAAAAGAACAGTGGATTTCAAAGTTCTAGATTTTCAGCCAAAAAGTTCTGTGTCAAAAGAACAACGAACTTAAGAGGGTCTAGAACATTCAAAGTTCAGGATTTTCATTGTTCTGGAACACAAAGTTCTAAATGTCGATATCGCTCGACATGTCGGAGCTGCGGAAAAAAGATATATCGGAAGATATATTGTTTATCGGTGATTTTTGAAAAAAAACAACAAAAAATACGGTAAAACATGAAATTTTGTTGTGAAACTTTAGGAAATGTTAAAATAGATGTTAATACACCTTTTAGAATAAAAACATTAAAAAAAACAACAATGTACCTAAGAGATGCAATAAGAAGAGAGCAAAGATGTGCGCTGACGAGTGACAATAATGTATGATTGATTCATGTTTCATTCATTTCTCAATAAGATGTGCTCTTACCTCTATAAGATTCATAATTATATAAATATACATAATCAACTCCTATCACCTTCATATTTTTTTTAATGATTATCCGTGCTAATTGTTTTAAAAATCTAAAAAATTGATTAATGCACATTAAAGTTGATAAATAATTGAAATTTATATTATTTTTAAAACTTATTTCTATTTGCAACTGATGAGCTCAATGTTTTTTACAAGATTGAATTAATATGAAACTAGATGAGACAGTTAAATTGTCGAAGACCCTACATCGATCAAGAGAAAAAGAAGAAGACTGTAATTTTATTTGATTATAAAGTGGATGTAATTATGTAAAAATAAGTAGATGTAATTTTCCCAAAAAATGTGCAGGACCCATATTCAAGCTTTGGTACTATATTTTTATATATATATATATATTGAGGGTTATTTAGGTGATTATAAGTTTCATGTAATCAAGCAAGACCTCTATCGCAAAATATCAAATACAATTTTTTTTCTATCTATATTTTTTAATAGGTGAGAAAATATAATTTTAGTTTTTATACAAATTATAGAGGAATTTTTTAATAATATTTTATTAAATACATTGTTAATCCACTGTCTTGATTAATAATATTTTATGTTTTTTTAACAATTTAATAATTTGTAAATATATTGTTATGTGTAAATCTTTTGCAAATTAACTCATTGTTTTCCAACAGTTAGACAAATACACTCAAAATAAATAAAAATATTTAATGTGTCTCTGAATTCCTTGTAACTCTGAATCTGTGATTAAGGTTTACTAACCCTTAGAAATAAAGCATCTAACCTTGATTTTTTTTTAAATAAAAATTTAAGGTGTCCATTTTTAACTCGTTTTAACTATGGTTAAGATTAACTAACTCTTAGGATTATCTAACCTTGGTTTTTTTAAAAAAACCTATCTTTTAACTCCCTTTAATTGTGGTTAGGGTTTACTAAACCCTCAAGGTTAAAGAAACTAACCTTGGTATTTAAAAAAAAATTAATGTGTCTTTTTTAACTATCTTTAACTATGGTTAAGATTTATTAACCCTTAGGATTAAAGCATCTAAGTTTGGTTTTTAGAAAAAAAAATTAAAATTAACATGTCATTTGATTAACTATAGTTAAAGAGCAGTTAAAGGAACTTTGTAAGGCTATAGATTCTTGTAAGGGCATAGTAGTCATTTGATTAACATTGAGTTAATTTGCAAAACTGTTAAAGATAACAGTGTATTTGCAAAGTGGGGGAGAATGTAGAGCTGATATGTAAAAATCCATTAAAACAAATAAAAGATGGAGTGAAGCTAGCATAACCCTTGTTAGGGTTTAAATCGCATTCGCATACTCATTCGATCATTTGAGGGGAAACCAAAAACAAAAAAAAAACAGAGAGGGGATTGCAAAGCTCGAAAGGAGGAAGGGTGGGGGAACCTTGGCATCTGGCGACGGCGACGGCCACGGCCACGGTACCCCTTCTTCTTTCTTCTCTCTCAAATTTCAACCTTTTTTTTTTTTTTCTTCTCAGACAAAATATTCATGGCTCAGTTCTCAAATCTCAAGATTATTTGCAATTTTTATGAAGATCTGTGGGATTTTTCAAATTTAGGGATACCACGGTCGATATCGGAGAGTTATCGCCGATATATCGTCGATAACTCCCGACACAGTGTAAAAAATTTTCAACACCATATAGATGTATCGGTCATCACCGATACCGATAAATATCGGCGATATTTTCTTCTTTAGAGGGGAGGGTTTCGAGGGTTCAAAAAATTGAAAGAGAGAGAACGGTCGTGGACGATCCACTTGCTGGATTCCTCTCCTGCCATTACTGGCTCGCGGCGTCACTTGCAAATCAAGCGGATGCCGTAGCTCCGGTCAGTTTTTTTCCTTATCTAAGAGAATGCAGATCTTACAAATCAAGCCTATGTCATAGTTTCCGGAGTTGCTACTCACCCACATCCCCTATCCTTACTGATGGAACTAATCCATGCAACATTGAACTCTTCTTTCGCCAATCACATGTATGAGGAGAGTCCCTAACTTTGTTAAAATCGATTATCTCATGTATAGGGTTAACTCATGTGTAGGGTTAGGGTTTAAAGCTTTGTTGTAAATCTCTCGAGAGAAATACCTAATTTCTCGTGAGAAATGTCGAGAAAAACATTTAAAATTTAAAACTCCGTTTTTATTCCAGTATTTAAAAGTCTTGCGAGAAATACAATTTTCTCTTTTTATTATGTAAATATCCGGAGATTTAGCCAATATTTAAAAATGATTGCAAAAAATACCCAATATTAGTAGTTTGATGAATTTAGAAATTGGTGATATATATTACTATACTTTGTAATTTTATTTCTTTGCCGAGATTTAGGCGATAGATACCCCCAAAAAAATTTAATATTTGAAAATCTCCCGAGAAAAATTCAGCGGATAAAAACCCGAGAACGAGATTTGTAACACTGGTTTAAAGGAAGATCTGTTAGGGTTTGTTTGATCACATGCATCAAAAGATGACAAAAATCCTTGATATTTAGTGAAAAAATTGATTGGGGTGTTCCCCCCCTTCATTTCATTTGTACGGTTAGGGATTAGTGTTTTTTTTTTGGGTAAAATCGATTTGGGTTTAGAGAACTTTCCAGTCTGATTATTGACAGGAATTTAAACTCAAATTGGTTTTTTTCTTGCACTAACAAAGCAACTGTCCGAAAATTTAAAAGAAAAACTGAAAATATAAAGAAGGAATTGTGATCTTAATATTCCCATTATATGCTGCACATTATACGAACATATTTTTTTGTTTTGTTTTGTTTTGAGTTTATAAGAGTCGCTTTTCTCGTGTGGAAACCAAACATGATTTTGTTTTTGGAATGACTTTTGCGGACTTCTTTAGGAGGAAGTAACTCCTGAAGAAGTTTTTTTTTCTTCTATGAGAAGTTTATCGATACAGGGGTGTCATTCTGAGTTTCAGTACTGTAATTTTTAGCGCATGTTTGGTTGCAATTATACTCCATGAAGTGTAATTTCAGATAAGAGTAAAGGGAAATTGGTTCCAATGTGAAGGTGCTAGCACCGAATAATTCTCAAGGTATAAAAGGGTCTTTGGAAGGATATATGAACTATATGCTGCATAAGATTACTCCAATACAAAACACTAAATAGCTCAGATGCCTCATGCCTGCTAACGCTAGCTTAGAGTTAATTCTATAACTGAACTCACTGTTAGGTTTTAGGGAGGTCTACAAGTTAACATTTTGCTAGGGTCAAAATAGTAATTAGCATGTAATAGTTCTAGGTCTTGAAAATTGGGACCCTTGTATAAATTTGATAGGAATAGGTTTTGCTGCCGGAAAAAATTGATTAAAATATGGGTCTAAGATATTGCAAACACCTTAAAAATTGGGTTGCTCTGGTAAAAAGTATCTTAGGTTGTCATTGAATATTGTGGAACTTGGTTTGAATCTGCAAATACTTTGAAGAGGGAGTGGAAATATTATTATGAAATCTATTGAAGGTTAGGTCTACCATCTAATCCCAGCACTCAGGTTACATAAACAACTAGGATATCTGAAATTGTATATCCATATAGCATGTCTGAACTCTGAATAGCTTAGGCAATGTGACCTGGTGTGACTTTAGCATCATGTAAATAAGGACTGCTATTACTTCCATCAGTCCGTAGGTAGCCTTTCTTCATTACAGTGCCCCTAAGGCGCTATTTTGACACTCCTGCAATGTGAGGCTGTGAGTCACCATGTGGAGGGATCAAACTATGAGATCTCCAAAGCCAAATGTTAGTATCATGTAAATAAGCATCATGTAAATAAGGAATGCTATTACGTCCATCAGTCCGTAGGTAGCCTTTCTTCATTACAGTGCCCCTAAGGCGCTATTTTGACACTCCTGCAATGTGAGGCTGTGAGTCACCATGTGGAGGGATCAAACTATGATATCTCCAAAGCCAAATGTTAGTTGAGTAAATGATACTAAGAATCTACTGCTGTGTGTCACTTGGTCACATGCACATTTGTCTAAGTTAGAGTTACCATTGGATTTTGGGAACTCAATCCACAAGCTTGTTCATACAAATTTAGCAGTATTATTAAATTGATATCGGTTTATATAAACATATTGTAGGTAAAATGGAAATATCTGAGCGAGTAGAATATAGAAATGCATTGAAACTATAAAACAATATATAGATCCATGTTACCTGACTTGGTGCCTTACATCTCTTTTCTCTACCCACAAATTGGTGTATGTTTCCAAGCAATTGGCCATCTCTTGGTCAGGTCATTGTTTCCAAATTTAAATGGCCAGAATAGCCTAGCTATTTGGTAAGGGAAATTACTCTGAAAATTTGGGCTTGTTTTCGTTAATTTTTTTTATAACAATTTGTTTCTTGATTATGATTATCTGGATACTGTCGGTGAAAGTGTTTGGCCCTCCAATTTGATGATTTGACTGGTGATTGCATTGTTGTTGTTTTTATGCATCCTGAATAATAACCATCTAATAGATTGTGCAAACACAACTTAGCTCATCTTATTCTTATCTATTATGGCAGAGATCACGAATATGTATCTGAAGGTACAATTTCCGTGGAATGTCGTAATCCCTCCTGACCAGCTGGACAAAAAAAGGGTGATGCTCCAACGGTTCATCATAGTACGCCTATTGCAGGAATTCTCAAGTAGGAAGGCCACCAAAGAGCATGGTTACTTTCTTGCAGTAACCACTTTGGACAACATAGGTGAAGGAAAGGTTAGGGAGCAAGGAGACGTGCTCTTCCCTGTAGTATTCAGCTGTCTCACCTTCAAACCTTTCAGGGGAGAGATCTTGCAGGGAGTTGTGAACAGGATCCTGAAACAGGGTGTTTTCTTGAAATCTGGGCCCATCGAGAATGTGTACCTCACAGCCCTGAAAATGCCGGATTACCACTATGTTCCCGGGGAAAATCCCGTCTTCATGAGCGACAAGCTTTTGAAGATAGAGAAGGATACGGTGCTTCGTTTTATGGTACTTGGGACGAAGTGGTCGGAGACTGAAAGGGAATTCCAGATGGTGGTGACTATGGAGGGTGATTACCTTGGACCCATTTAGTAGGTAGATTCAGATGGTTGCCCTTGTAAAGGATTTTGTATCCACAGTCAGTTGTGGTGGGTGGTGGTAGCCTTAGCTCACTGATTTTCAGTTAAAAATCATGCTGCAGTGTTTATAGAAGTTTGGAATTCAAACCTTTTTAGCACAATTAAAATGGTTGAATCAAGTCATTTAAGTTTGCTTATAAACTCGTTTTCTGTTGAATGGAAAGTTGTTCTTATCATACTTTTAATTTGGGAAACAATTGGTAGGTGGCAGACTAGATAGTCAGTGATTCAGATTGAAATGAGTGACAGGGAATGGACTGCTTCTGGTGCATGGAAGCTTATGATATGGTTATCTGCAGGCTCAGTTCATATATAGCAATTTAAGTTTAATCAAGTCATTCAAAACTTAGTAACCAAAACCTTGCAATAACCTTGTGCTTCCGCTCACAAAAATAGAGTATAAACAGGCAACAGGCTTTTATGATTTTTTTTTTTATGTATAATTGCATTGATCAACAAGAATTTTGTTCTTTTTACTAACATGATATTGATAAAATACGTGATCTCTTCATCTTCAAAGAATTCTTGATGTGAAAATACAGAGACAAAGGACTGAACTTTGAATACTCCCTATCAAATGCTATATTTGAAATTGATGCTCTTCTGATCTTGCTTGATCTTGCTGTGCGCTCTGGTTACTTAGATTCAAACTAGGCTTTGTTCATAGCCGTTTATAGAACTGGTCTAAGAATTAAAGTTTAGGTGGGTGTAGGCCTTGGAGATTAGCAGATATTCTTGACCAGACTGGAGACATGGAAGAATGTCTCCAGACAATTGATGCATATGAAAAAAATTGTCACCTTTCTTTTTATTTTTTATTCTTCAGTGAACTTCCCTTTGTCAGTGAAAGTCTACAATCTTTCCTATTTCTCCAATTTTCCTTTGATGGGTAAGCAAGCAGAAAACTCGCAACCTCGTCGTAAGGTCTAGGTAACTGCACAGCAGTGTAACACGACCATTTACCTGGCCCTCCTATGCAATGGGTGACAAAACCTGAACAAGATCACTCAGGGTGGTTGTCGCTCCTTTTACAGTGAGCTTGAGTGTTCTTGGTTAGCCAGCCAATGTGCAACAATGTGAGCTTTGAGTGTTCTTGTTTAGCCAGCCAATGTGCAACAATGTTGTCTTGACGCTGAGCCAAGCGTAGCTGAATTGAAGGATTTCAGACTAAGAAAAACCTAAGCTCAATCGCGAGTGCACGGGAGAGCCAAATTGAGAGTAGAGGAGTCGGACTCCAACTGAGGGCCATGCTTCTGCTACTACAAGATGAGCCCCATGACCAATGCATGTGCTTCAGCTAATAGAAAATAGGATGAACAAGTAACAAGGACTCTAGGACCCTATTTTTGAAGCCCTAATATTGGGTATACTTAGGCTACACTCAAGTTGATATGGCTCGCTTACCTAAGTTCACATCGTTTGAGCTAAGCTCAAGTTGCAAATCAATCCAAGCTTTTAATTGAGCTTGAATGTTTAAATAAGCCAAGCTCAAGCCATACCCTATTTGATTTGACTCGGCTTGAAGCTCAATCCATTTAGGGCTTGATTCGACTTAAGTTTAGCTCAACTCGAAATACATATCATATATATATGTATAATATTTTGTAATAATTTTATTTATCTTAATACAAAATAATAACTTTTTTTATCATAGCATATAATAATTTTGAATTTCTAATAAATAAATTTAACAGATAATAACAACAAAAAGTTAGAAGTAGAAATCCTGACCCTAATTCTCTTTATTGAAGGATAACCCCAAATCATATTTTTTGTATGTGAATTTATTTTACTTTTTTAATTTATTGTATTTTGATTTAATAATAAAAATTTTTATTAAAATTATGTATAATTAAACAAAGTAGTCTCATAAAATAAGCTAGAGCCAATTAGACCTCCGCTTGAATCAAGTTTAAACAAGATCAAATTATTTAAGTGAAGGCCTGCCTAACTCGCTTACCTTAAATCAAGCTCAAGCTTGGCCAAGGTGGGCTTAATTCATTATTCTTAAGATAGGTCTCGGGCTTATTAGCAATTCTCTAACGTCTCTGTTCCAAAAAAAATTCAAACCTTTAGAATACACCTGGAATTAACACCCACCTCTTAGTAAAGCCTCTGTTGATATTGCTCTACCACTCACAACCGTGACAATGGTTTCCATATTTCAATAAATAAAGGTCAATCAAGGATCAATCAAAGGAATCTGATGAGTTGTTGATAGGAGCCTTAGATAGTAGGATTCTATCTTTGGAAGATTGTGTTGCTGGCTCGGTTGAATTAGGCTAGACAGTCGTGCTTGTGCTAATACACCCCCTCAAGCTAAGTGGGACCTTGGTTACAGTAAGCTTGCCGGTAAGTAACTTAAATCGGTGAGATGTAAGACCTTTAGTAAATATATTAGCAATCTGATCTTGTGTTGGAATGTAGCGAACATCAATATCTTTATGAACCACACGCTCACGGATGAAGTGATAATCAATTTCGACATGTTTGGTCCTTGCATGAAACACGAGATTTGCTGCAAGAGCCATGAAACTAATGTTGTCACACCAGATGATAGGAGGAGTACTAATGTAGACATAAAGATCTTTGAGCAAAGAGCGAATCCAAGCGAGCTCTGTAGCCGTATGTGCAAAAGATGATATTCAGCTTCAGTGCTAGAACGAGCTACTATAGTCTGTTTCTTAGCACTCCAAGAGACAATGTTATGTCCAATAAACACACAATAGCCACTGGTTGATTGACGATCATCTGGACAGCCCGCCCAATCAGCATCGGAGTAGGCTTGACTGGATAATGTCGAACTAGGTTGTAACAAAATGCCATAGTCAAGAGTTCCTGTTAGATATCGCATGATGCACTTGACTGCTGTCCAATGAAGTGAGGTCGGAGCATGCATGAATTGACATACTTGATTTACCGCAAAGGTAAGGTCAGGATGAGTCAAAGTGAGGTATTGCAAGGCCCCAACAAGGCTTCGATAATCGGTGGCATTGGGTAATGGATCACTATCATATTTGGATATTTTCTGACCCATCGGAACAGGAGTGGATTGAGGCTTCACACCATCTAACTTCCATCTTGTAAGGAGATCAGTGTAAGCACCCCAATTTTGCACCCCTTTATCTCCTTACATACCTCTAAAATCCCTTTTAAAAATCCTTTTTTAAAACCCTCTTTTCACGTGCTTCGATTTCCGAGAAATGCCCCTTAGGTAAAAAACTGACCAAAATGCCCCTAGGGTGAAAAATGACCAAAATACCCCTGAAAAAGTGCTAAAAAGTTTTCATTTTGTTTAAAATGATTTCATAAAATTTTTGGTAAATTTTGGCTATTTTTGGAGTTAAATTAAACTTAAAATGGTTGAAATTGACCGAAATGCCCCTGGAGTGTAAATTGACCAAAACGCCCCTGAAAAGTTATGAAAAATCCACGTTTTATCTGAAATATTATTCTGGATTTTACCAGTTCAATTTTGACTATTTTTGGGCTCAAAATGTGCTTAAGACTATAAAAACAGTTTTTTGGCAAATAGGAGTATAAACAAAAAAACCAAAAAATCAGTTTTTTGAAGGGCCAAACAGGCCCTAAGGGGCAAGCTCGCCCTTTTAAAAGGCGCGGGACCATGTCGGCCCCTCTTCCATGGCAAACTTCATTTTTTATTATTATTTTTGTTCACAATTAAATATATTAAAATATCGCCGTTTAAAAAGGCGCGGATTTAAAAAAATATCCCGTCGACGCATTGCCGACTCACTGTTCGCACCGCTTTACTATTCATTAAAATATAATAAATCGCGCCCTTTAAAAAGGCGCGGGCACTATTCCGAGACCCTATAAATACCCCTCCTCCCTTCCTTCAAAATTCATTCATTTTCACTCCTCTCTCCTTGGTTTTTCGAGTTTCATTTCCGAAACACTAAATTTTTAGTTTTTTTGGAGAATCCATCTTTGTCCGAAAGTTCGCCGTACTTTCGGGCAGGTAATCCCTCTATCCCTAGTCTTGCTTTCAAGTTTTTAGCTTTATTAATTGCTTAGTTTCTAGTTTTGTCTTTAATTTCTAGTTTAGACTGCTTGCCTGTCGAACCTCTGCCCAAATTTCGGTTCAAATATAGCCTCGCCTAGTCGAACCTCTACCCAAATTCCGGTTCAAATATAGCCTCGCCTAGTCGAACCTCTGCCCAAATTCCGGTTCAAATATAGCCTTGCCTAGTTGAACCTCTGCCCAAATTCCGGTTCAAATACAGCCTCGCCTAGTCAAACCCCTGCCCAAATCCCGGTTCAAATATAGCCTCGCCTAGTCAAACCTCTGCCCAAATCTCGGTTAAAAACTAGCCTCGCCTAGTCAAACCTCTGCCCAAATCCCGGTTAAAAACTAGCGCTGCCTAGTCGAACCTCTGCCCAAAATCCCAGTTCAAAACTTGCCTTGCCTAGCCAAACCTCTGTCCGATTAAAGCCCTAGTTAAACCCAGTTAATCCCAGTCAACTCTAGTTAAATCTTAGTTAATCCCAGTTAAACCCAGTTAACCCTAGTTAACCCCAGTTAAACCCAGTTAAGCCCAGTTAATCCCAGTTAAGCCCAGTTATTCCCAGTTAATCCCAGTTAAACCCAGTTAAACCCAGTTAATCCCAGTTAATCCCAGTTAAACCCAGTTAACCCTAGTTAACTCCAGTTAATCCTAGTTAAACCCAGTTAACCCTAGTTAATTCCAGTTAACTCTAGTTAAACCCTGATTAAGCCCTAGTTAACCCTAGGTAAACCCTAGTTAAACTCTAGTTAAACCCTGATTAAGCCCTAGTTAACCCTAGGTAAACCCTAGTTAAACTCTAGTTAAACCCAATCTATTCAAACCCTCGTCAGAGCCTCAGTTCAAAACCTGTTCAAATCCCTACCTCGCCAGGCTCCTCAGCACGAGCTTAAAAGGCCACCTCGCTCCTCAGCACGAGCTTAAAAGGCCACCTCGCTCCTCAAATAGGAGCAACAACCCTCAAACCTTTCAATCACCCCCAAACCAGTCCAATCAAATCAAACCATCAACTCCTTTCCGGAACTACGTGTGGCTTGATTCCACTAACTGTGGATACGTAGGCAACCCTGATCGGGTTCAGCTCTCCTAAGATAGAATCTTTTTCCATTTCTACCCTATCCCTCTCAATTCATTTATTTTAGTCAATATTACATTGCTCAGCATATAGATCGAATTGCAAGTTTCTTATATGGTTTCCTTTATTTGATTCAGACTTAGAGAGTAGGTAACCATCTCCGGATGGGAGTTTAGGGGTGCTTAACACCTTCCCCTAACTCAAATGAATCCCTTACCTTGACTTCTAATTTCTAGACCATGCCTTATCCAACAATTTCAGGGACCTATTTCCCTCAGAATTAGATAGGTGGCGACTCTCTTTTCAATAACAATGAATCACTATTCCTTATCGGGATTTATCCTGATCGGGAAGGGAGGTTAAAATCCAGGTACTCACAGCTGGCGACTCTGCTGGGGACTCTGGTTTCGCAGACCAGTATTCAAGCCAAAATCTAAGTCTGAATCAAATACCGGAAACCACATCATCTTTCAATTTCATCGATATGTTATTTCATTCATTTTAATTAAAACCTCGGACATTTGTTTGCAAAACTTAGCAACATGACTAGGGTTCCATTTTTATTCATTGCTTGATTTTGATTGATGCATTCATATTCATTGCATATTAGAATAAAAACCTTTCACCTACCTAGCTGGATCCGGTAAGCTTACAATCGAGGGATGGTTATCCCCGATGCTGGAGCCCAAAGATCTGTGGAAAGTACTGGTTGTAGACCGAGAGATGGTTATCTCCGGTTAACGCAACTGGTCTTTCCCACCTGCACCAATCATCCCTTTTCAGGTATGTTCTATACCGGGGAGTCGCATATACGGTCAAGTGCTCCTCAACCTTATAGTCAAAACCCTGCATACACCAGCATAAGCATGTCGATTATAAATCACTGTTTGGGCATAAACCAAGAGCTACCCGTCAGGAGGGACAACCTTATCCCTATTCTGCTTTTGGTTTAAGCCGCTCCCTCATTTCTGCTTAGATATAGGGATTTCCTTATCCCTATACCTAACCTATTTTGGAGTTTGTGTGAGCCCAATTTGATGTTAGATAGGTGTGAACCCTAACCCTTCTTAGCCAACTCAACACATATGTGAGGCTAATACCCTAGATCAAACTGGTCAAGGGGCAACCAGCCAACCCACACTAAAATGGGTTGTATGGACTCTCCTTTTGTCAGTTTTATCTTAACCCATTTGGGCTCTGGTGTCTTACAACCCAGATAAATGAAATGGACTCCTATCCACTCACCCCAATGGGTTACATACGTTGAATTAGCCCACCCTTAAAATATATTAATTCATTCAATTTCATTTCAAATCTCAATTCATATCAGCATCACCCATCTTCTGAGCTACACCTAACTCAGGTTTTTTTAGTCAAAATTTATTTTGATTAACCCAGCATCATCCATTTTTCTGAGTTTACATCTAAACTCAGGTTTTTAGTCAAATTTATTTTGATTAATCCATATCACCATCCATTTTCTGAGTTACATCTAACTCAGGTTTTTTTAATCAAAATTTATTTTGATTAATATCCAATCCATACCATCACCATCCATCTTCTGAGTTACACCTAACTCAGGTTTTTTAGTCAAAATTTATTTTGATTAATATCTCATCCACTTACCTACATCACCCCTATTCATCATCTAAGTTTCCATTTAACTCAGGTTTTTACTAGAACTCAATTTGGTCAATTCATATTCAATCCATTTCCATTCATTTCATCACCATTCTTTATCTAAGTTTACATCAAACTCAGGTATTGTTTTTGTAGTCAAATTCATTTTGACTAATTCACATTCAATCAATTGCATTCAAATTTATTCTTATTTGTTTATATCAAGATTCAAATTCATTTGTTGTTTCATCATCATTCGTCATGTTATTCTGAGCGTAACTCAGTCATTTCTTTCAAAAATTAAATTCAAATTCATTCTGCTTAAATTCAATTCATCATGTGCATATCTTGATCGCATCATCATGTATTAGGTTTAGTTAACTCTGATCCATCTGCATGCAACACCACATTGACAACTGGTCCTTCAAAATTGGGTAATCTCATCAAGCCATAGGGATTCCCCTAGGCTATGAACTAGCAATGCTAGCAACTATTCCCAGGAAAAAAAAATGCCCTAGATCACAGATTCAAGGGCATATCACGGTTGCTTGATTTTGTTACCCCTTTATTGAAAGATCAGTAATAGGATCCGAACCCAAGCACAACACTCAGTACCCATTTCTTCATCATTGTATAAACAGAATGTTGTTCATTTACATGAAGGGTCCATCAACATGTCTTGCAAAACATCTTGTGCATAATCATCATCATCCTGTATATCACCATCTCACATTTGTTTGCGTGCTCCTATCATCTTCAATCATTTCATCCTTTGTATTCTCATGCCTAGCATCAACTCGCTCTATGTTCTCAGTTCTTACCATTCCTCGAGTGGCAGATCTAAAGGCAATCATCTGTAGAAATGGAGCGTGGTGAAGCATCAAATGATCACGAGGGAATCATAGAAACCTTTCACAGAGAAGAACTCAGAGCCCTTCTAAGTGACGTCGCTTATATTCTGAATGGATTCCAAGAAGTACAGGGGCAAAACCAAAACCAAGTTCTCATACCACAACAATTGCGGATGTTACCCAAAAACTTTACTCCACTACCATGTAAGCTCAACCAACTTTTGCCATTGCTTATACAGAAAAACCTGATTCAGCCTCGAGATCCTACACCACCACCAACCCGTCCATCACCCAGTTTTCGCGTAGACCAGTATTGTTCATTCCATCAAGCCATTGGGCATGACACTGACCGATGTATGCTTTTGAAGCATGTAGTCCAGGATTTAATCGACCAAGGCGATATTATAATCGGACCAGATATCATCCTTGGAATTGGATACCCCGTCTACCCAGACAGACCCACCCATCCTACCCAATGAAGCCTCTGTGCCGTTCGAACCTCCAAGGCAGAAAAGATGATTGAAGCATCACCAGCAAGCTTGCTCCTGTGAGATTGATCAGACCATGTTTCAAACTTCGTCTGTTCAAATTTCTTTTTGTTTTTTGTTGGCCCCAGTGGTCAAGGAAGTCTGTAAAAATTACTTTTTTCTATAAAATGTTACTTTTTTCTAAGCATGACTCAACCTTTTTGCAAAATGCCCAAAAGGCTCAAAATGTTACGACCTAAATCTTCTCCAAAAGAGTTAGTGATCTAAAGCAAAAAAATTATTACGCTAACTAAGTGTGTTGGTCTAATGAGGGATTGCCTCAAACATTCACCAAGCCATCCACTTCAATTTCATAGTACCCAGGGGCAGCATATGTCAATGAGCAAGAAAAAGAGACCTCTCGAAAAGAGACCCTCGACCTCGCTGAGCCAAACCAAGTAAGAGAAAACTCAATAATGACCCTAAGCATGCAAAGATTAGCATCTTGCTGAGCCAAGTATTGAGGCCGTACGGACACTACCTGCAGTATGCTTGCATGATCTCTTGTAGCACTTAATTCGCTCCCTCAATTTCAAGCTTCCAGTCGTTAATGCAAGCAGAGCATTCACTAAGTAGATTGGGGCATCATCGAGATAGACATCTTGCAGTCTAAGACATGGGCAATGCCACCATTTGAAGCTTGATATTTCATGCACTGGAGCAATACTATAGGTCAAGCTATCAGACCTCGGTACAAGTAGATACTTGTATGAACAAAGTCAGAGGAAGCAAAGTAGATTCCAGTACATCTCAGACGATTAAGCTGCCACATCAGCCAAGGCCACAAGTCAGAGCATAGAGGAATATGGTCATATTGTCGCACAAGAATCATTGGCTTATTCAATACCAGGGGCAAAATATGTCCAGTTTTGAAGGTCCATGCGGTTGCTCAAAGATTCCCTGAATATTATTTGACTCAGCTACATGGATGACGAAGACCTCCCAGAGCCTGTCAGTATAGATCAGAACAGAGAAGCATCATGCTCAATATCTTGTCAGGAAACTGCCTGTACTCTTAGTCACTTTGGGAAATGAAAGAAGGCCATGTTTGACACACCATTCCTCCTTGTTTATAACCCATCAAATTCATGAAGACCGCTAGTTAGCCCTTTGAGCCTAATAGCCTTTCCTTCACTACACTTTCATACCGGGACACCCTGTGCAAAAGGTTTTACAAAGCTTGAACTACGTCATGACCTGATTCTGGAGAGGGTACGTAGGCAGCCTGAAAAACAGGCGCGGTCAAATCAATCAGCTTTCTTGAGCAAACTAAAGTGTCTCAAAAATAAAAATCAACCAAAAGCCAAACAGAAAGACAAAATTCAAAGTTCAAAAAAAAAAAAAAAAAAAAAAAAAAAAAAAAACAAAAAAGAAAAAAATCAAAAAGAAAAAACCAAAGAAATGCTCAAGAAAGTTCAAAGGCAGAAAGGGTGTCCCAAATTTTCGACCCCCTAGCCTACGTTCCGTCCTATCCCAAGTCCTCCTAGATCCCTCTGAGATTAAGAGTACTGGCAGATTGACAGACAAGTATCCAATAGATGTATCAAATCCACCAAGCAATGACAGGAGAGGACAGTTCGACTCAGAAAATCGCAGGCCCAGTAAAAAACAGAAATGGCACTGAGTCGCAAAAATCATGCGAGCCCAGCCCTGATGTTGTTATCAGGGGCAAAAAAGGGAATAAGAAAATCAACTTCGCAGGCATGAGTGAAAACCGGGAACGGCCTCATTGCGCAAAAATTATGCGATCCCCAGACTTGGTCATTCCAAGGGTAAAAAAGGAAAAAGTTGAACTCTGGTAACAGGATCTTAACAACGGTTATCCCAGATCTCCGGCAACATATCTGCAAGCAGCTCAGACTGAAGAATTCAACGTCATTTACAATACAAAGCCCTTGGCTCCAAGCAAGACCAAATTCAGCATGCAATAAAGTCAGAATTGAGTAACTATCTTCCTTGGCTGAGCACAGAAGATCAACTTTGCTCATTGCTATATCCTGCCCTATGGGGGCAAAGCATTCAATCTTCAGTAAGGGCAAATCCTCTCACAAACCAACAAGCAAAGAAAGCACTTATTTTGGGAAACTCGAGAGTCATTTGTTTTCAAAAACAGTTTTATTTTAGTCTGTAATCAATGTCGAGTGTGGTTTATGACTTGGTCAAAATCAATCTCACTATAGCGAGCTCTCCAACAAAAGCAGGCAAAGCCAAGAATCTCAAATCAACAAGAAGCGAGAGCAAGACTGGATTATAGAGCGAGTCATGTTCTTCATATTCATCGCATGTCATGCATACGCATATGTCAATTACATCGCACATTGCACATGCTTCACAAATTGCATACCAACACATGTACATTCACACCCATTGTCATTCTTTATTAGCCACCCTCATTCGGTGCATCCCAGATACATCATGTTTGATACATCGTTCTTTGTTAGCCACCCTCATTCGGTGCACCCAGATGCATCATGTTTGATGCATCGCTCTTTGTTAGCCACCCTCATTCGGTGCACCTCAGATACATCATGTTTGATGTGTCGCTCTTTGTTAGCCACCCTCGTTCGGTGCACCCCAGATACATCATGTTTGATGCGTCGCTCACTATTAGTCACCCTCATTCGGTGCACCCCAGATACATCATATTTTATGTGTCATTCTTTATTAGCCACCCTCATTCGGTGCACCCCAGATACATCATGTATGATGCAGTGTTCTGTGCTAGCCATCTCATTTGATGGACCCCTTGATATGTTTTATTTGAGACATTCACTGTGCACATACATTCACAATGTTATCTACACTACATGATTTCACATAGTTGGTCACACTACGCACACATATTCGTCATGTTAGCTCACTATGCATGCACATTAAGTAGTCACACTCTGCACATACATCTATATAGATTAGTTGCATTATGTTTACTTCCACTTAGCTGCACACTGCATAACCACCACATGTGTTCGCACTACACACACATTTGTCGCTCACTGCGCAAGTGAATTTACAATGTTAATAACACTTTGCACACACATTCACATAGTTAACCGCACAGCATTCACAATGTTAGTTGCTCTCTACACACACATTCCACGTGGTCAACCACGCTACACACACATAATCACGATGTTAGTTGTACTATTCGCACACATCTGCATCACAGACACTCACTAAATAAGTCGCACTCTATGCAGACACATCCACGTAGTTGCACTATGCACTCGTATCACGCGTAACAAATTACACACACGTCCACTAACCAGGTGAAATAAGTGAAGCTTGATCCTCAAAAGAATCTCTTAGCTTTCCGTAAGTATTTCCCCGCGCTTCGTGCGCATCTTAGCTTTTCATAAGCAATTTCCCGCGCTCCGCGCGCATCTCAGCTTTCCGTAAGCATTTTCCTGCGTTTCGTGCGCATCTCAGCTTTCCGTAAGCATCTCCTCATGCTCCGTGCGCATCTCAGCATCCCGTATGCATTCCCAGCGCTTCGTGTGCATCCTAGCATTCTGTATGTACACCCTCGTACCTCGAGTACAACATTTTGGCAATCCTGTGCATTCCACAACACCTGCAAACTAAAATTCATATACTTCTCGTTCAATCCCGTCAGCTGACATCGCCTCGCTTGTCATCCACCCTTGCAATTCGGCTGACATCGCCTCGCTTGTCATCCACCTTTCAATCCGGCTGACATCGCCCCGCTTGTCATCCACCCTTGCAACTGGCTGACATCGCCTCGCTTGTCATCCACCTTGCAATCCGGCTGACATCGCCCCGCTTGTCATCCACCCTTGCAATTCGGCTGACATCGCCCCGCTTGTCATCCACCCTTTCACTCCGGCTGACATCGCCTCGCTTGTCATCCACCTTGCAATCCGGCTGACATCGCCCCGCTTGTCATCCACCCTTGCAATTCGGCTGACATCGCCTCGCTTGTCATCCACCTTTCAATCCGGCTGACATCGCCCCGCTTGTCATCCACCCTTGCAACTGGCTGACATCGCCTCGCTTGTCATCCACCTTGCAATCTGGCTGACATCGCCCCGCTTGTCATCCACCCTTGCAATTCGGCTGACATCGCCTCGCTTGTCATCCACCCTTGCAACTGGCTGACATCGCCCCGCTTGTCATCCACCTTTCAAACCGGCTGACATCGCCTCGCTTGTCATCCACCTTTCAATCCGGCTGACATCGCCCCGCTTGTCATCCACCCTTGCAACTGGCTGACATCGCCTCGCTTGTCATCCACCTTGCAATCCGGCTGACATCGCCCCGCTTGTCATCCACCCTTGCAATTCGGCTGACATCGCCTCGCTTGTCATCCACCCTTACAACTGGCTGACATCGCCCCGCTTGTCATCCACCTTTCAAACCGGCTGACATCGCCTCGCTTGTCATCCACCCTTGCAACTGGCTGACATCGCCTCGCTTGTCATCCACCCTTGCAACCAGCTGACATCGCCTCGCTTGTCATCCACCCTTGCAACTGGCTGACATCGCCTCGCTTGTCATCCACCCTTTCAACCGGCTGACATCGCCCCGCTTGTCATCCACCCTTGCAACTAGCTGACATCGCCCCGCTTGTCATCCACCCTTTCAACCGGCTGACATCGCCCCGCTTGTCATCCACCCTTTCAACCGGCTGACATCGCCTCGCTTGTCATCCACCCTTGCAACTGGCTGACATCGCCCCGCTTGTCATCCACCCTTTCAATCCGGCTGACATCGCCCCGCTTGTCATCCACCATTTCAACCGGCTGACATTGCCTTGCTTGTCATCCACCCTTGCAACTGGCTGACATCGCCCCGCTTGTCATCCATCCTTTCAATCCGGCTGACATCGCCCCGCTTGTCATCCACCTTTCAAACCGGCTGACATCGCCCCGCTTGTCATCCACCCTTTCAACCGGCTGACATCGCCTTGCTTGTCATCCACCCTTGCAATTGGCTGACATCGCCCCGCTTGTCATCCACCCTTTCAATCTGGCTGACATCGCCCCGCTTGTCATCCACCCTTTCAATCTGGCTGACATCGCCCCGCTTGTCATCCACCCTTTCAATCCAGCTGACATCGCCCCGCTTGTCATCCACCCTTTCAAACCAGCTGACATCGCCTCGCTTGTCATCCACCCTTTCAAACTGGCTGACATCGCTATGGTTGTCATCCACCTTTTTCAATCTGGCTGACATCGTAATATGTTGTCACCCCTTCTTTATGAGTACGGTTCTTTTTCCCTCTGCAATAAGGCGAAGAACTATCTCTCCCATATCTTGGATGTTTCATTACTAAGGATAAACCATCCATTTCTTCTCCATCCCCCAGCAACTGAACAGGTTTCCTATCAACCCCGTCCTCTAGGATCCCATTTATGGCAAACAGTCTAAGTATAATTTAATTTTTTAACTCTTTTGTCTTCAAAATCACAAGTTTTTCTACACGTGCAAAATTGAGGTCTTATAACCTTTGTCGTTCACGTGCCCACACCCTCCGACAAAGAGGGGCAACTGTAAGCACCCCAATTTTGCACCCCTTTATCTCCTTACATACCTCTAAAATCCCTTTTAAAAATCCTTTTTTAAAACCCTCTTTTCACGTGCTTCGATTTCCGAGAAATGCCCCTTAGGTAAAAAACTGACCAAAATGCCCCTAGGGTGAAAAATGACCAAAATACCCCTGAAAAAGTGCTAAAAAGTTTTCATTTTGTTTAAAATGATTTCATAAAATTTTTGGTAAATTTTGGCTATTTTTGGAGTTAAATTAAACTTAAAATGGTTGAAATTGACCGAAATGCCCCTGGAGTGTAAATTGACCAAAACGCCCCTGAAAAGTTATGAAAAATCCACGTTTTATCTGAAATATTATTCTGGATTTTACCAGTTCAATTTTGACTATTTTTGGGCTCAAAATGTGCTTAAGACTATAAAAACAGTTTTTTGGCAAATAGGAGTATAAACAAAAAAACCAAAAAATCAGTTTTTTGAAGGGCCAAACAGGCCCTAAGGGGCAAGCTCGCCCTTTTAAAAGGCGCGGGACCATGTCGGCCCCTCTTCCATGGCAAACTTCATTTTTTATTATTATTTTTGTTCACAATTAAATATATTAAAATATCGCCGTTTAAAAAGGCGCGGATTTAAAAAAATATCCCGTCGACGCATTGCCGACTCACTGTTCGCACCGCTTTACTATTCATTAAAATATAATAAATCGCGCCCTTTAAAAAGGCGCGGGCACTATTCCGAGACCCTATAAATACCCCTCCTCCCTTCCTTCAAAATTCATTCATTTTCACTCCTCTCTCCTTGGTTTTTCGAGTTTCATTTCCGAAACACTAAATTTTTAGTTTTTTTGGAGAATCCATCTTTGTCCGAAAGTTCGCCGTACTTTCGGGCAGGTAATCCCTCTATCCCTAGTCTTGCTTTCAAGTTTTTAGCTTTATTAATTGCTTAGTTTCTAGTTTTGTCTTTAATTTCTAGTTTAGACTGCTTGCCTGTCGAACCTCTGCCCAAATTTCGGTTCAAATATAGCCTCGCCTAGTCGAACCTCTACCCAAATTCCGGTTCAAATATAGCCTCGCCTAGTCGAACCTCTGCCCAAATTCCGGTTCAAATATAGCCTTGCCTAGTTGAACCTCTGCCCAAATTCCGGTTCAAATACAGCCTCGCCTAGTCAAACCCCTGCCCAAATCCCGGTTCAAATATAGCCTCGCCTAGTCAAACCTCTGCCCAAATCTCGGTTAAAAACTAGCCTCGCCTAGTCAAACCTCTGCCCAAATCCCGGTTAAAAACTAGCGCTGCCTAGTCGAACCTCTGCCCAAAATCCCAGTTCAAAACTTGCCTTGCCTAGCCAAACCTCTGTCCGATTAAAGCCCTAGTTAAACCCAGTTAATCCCAGTCAACTCTAGTTAAATCTTAGTTAATCCCAGTTAAACCCAGTTAACCCTAGTTAACCCCAGTTAAACCCAGTTAAGCCCAGTTAATCCCAGTTAAGCCCAGTTATTCCCAGTTAATCCCAGTTAAACCCAGTTAAACCCAGTTAATCCCAGTTAATCCCAGTTAAACCCAGTTAACCCTAGTTAACTCCAGTTAATCCTAGTTAAACCCAGTTAACCCTAGTTAATTCCAGTTAACTCTAGTTAAACCCTGATTAAGCCCTAGTTAACCCTAGGTAAACCCTAGTTAAACTCTAGTTAAACCCTGATTAAGCCCTAGTTAACCCTAGGTAAACCCTAGTTAAACTCTAGTTAAACCCAATCTATTCAAACCCTCGTCAGAGCCTCAGTTCAAAACCTGTTCAAATCCCTACCTCGCCAGGCTCCTCAGCACGAGCTTAAAAGGCCACCTCGCTCCTCAGCACGAGCTTAAAAGGCCACCTCGCTCCTCAAATAGGAGCAACAACCCTCAAACCTTTCAATCACCCCCAAACCAGTCCAATCAAATCAAACCATCAACTCCTTTCCGGAACTACGTGTGGCTTGATTCCACTAACTGTGGATACGTAGGCAACCCTGATCGGGTTCAGCTCTCCTAAGATAGAATCTTTTTCCATTTCTACCCTATCCCTCTCAATTCATTTATTTTAGTCAATATTACATTGCTCAGCATATAGATCGAATTGCAAGTTTCTTATATGGTTTCCTTTATTTGATTCAGACTTAGAGAGTAGGTAACCATCTCCGGATGGGAGTTTAGGGGTGCTTAACACCTTCCCCTAACTCAAATGAATCCCTTACCTTGACTTCTAATTTCTAGACCATGCCTTATCCAACAATTTCAGGGACCTATTTCCCTCAGAATTAGATAGGTGGCGACTCTCTTTTCAATAACAATGAATCACTATTCCTTATCGGGATTTATCCTGATCGGGAAGGGAGGTTAAAATCCAGGTACTCACAATCAGTAATATATTTTGTCTGACATAAAAAGAGGCCCCTTTCATCTCGATAAACTTGAAGACCGAGAAAGTAATGAAGGTTTCCAAGGTCTTTCATGACAAAGAGAGTTCCAAGTTGAGCGATTAAACCATTGAGAGAGGAGCTGGAGTTTCCGGTGACAATGATGTCGTCAACATATAGAAGAAGAATAATAAATGATCCTTGTTCTCGTCGCACAAAGAGGGATGAATCTGCAGTGGTGCCATGGAAGCCTAATTCCAAAAAAAATTGGTGAATCTTTGAAACCAAGCCCTAGGGGGCTGCTTTAGGCCATAGATGACTTTTTGGAGGAGACAAACATGATTAGGAAACAAGGGGTCCACGAAGCCGAGAGGCTGTTGCATGTGCACTTCTTCTGTTAGTAAGCCATGAAGAAAAGCATTATGTACATCTAATTCCTTAATGGGCCATCCATATTGTACAGCAAGTGTTAGGACCACTCTGATCGTGGTTGGTTTGACCACAGGACTAAATGTCTCAAAGTAGTCAAGTCCTTCTTGTTGGTGAAACCCCTTGGCTATAAGCCTAGCCTTAAACCGTTCAATAGATCCATCAACCTGTTGCTTTAATTTGTAGATCCACCTGTAACCAACAATATTTTGGCTAGGTGTAGGTGGAACAAGGGTCCAAGTCCTATTCTTGAGAAGAGCATTGAATTTAGCAGTCATGGCTTGGCGCCATTCAGCATGTTTGGAAGCTTGGCCAAAGCAAATTGGTTCTGGCAGAATAGTGGAGGCCACCAAGGCCATAGGTAATGAGTACCATTTTGCACATAAAGTCTTTTTAAGGCGAGTTCCATCCTTAGTCCGGGTTATCATGGGATGTATATTAGAGGTAGGGGTGGGGACACTTCCAATGGCAAAGGACGGGTTACTTGGTTGTTGGGTTGGGGTGTCTAGAGGTGAGAAAAGAGGTAGTGGGGACGTATCACTTGGTTGTTGGGTTGGGTTGGCAATAGGTGAGGAAAGATCAGGTAGTAGAGAGTCCAAGTGGGGCATGGTGTGGGTGTCTAAAACAGGTGGGTTGAAATTGACAGTAGAGTGGGTAGGCTCCAAGTGAGTCGTAGAGGCTAAATGTGATCCACGGGTTTGATCAACTCTAGTTGGAGTGAGGGAAGATGGGCCTGCAACTGTCTGTGAGGTTGGAAGAGATGGATTAACCGGGACACTGACAAAAGGGAGTGGAGATTTGGTGGGAGAAGTGGGGCCTACGGAGGTAGAGGCAGGGAAGATAGATTCATCAAAAATAACATGTCGTGACAGATACACACATCCCGATTTGGGTTCCAAACATTTATACCCCTTATGATTTAGACTGTACCAGAGAAAAGTGCACTGGGATGTGCAAACTTCCAATTTGTTGTGGTTATAAGGCCTTAAAAATGGATATCATGCACACCCGAAAATACGAAGGATATCATAGTTGGGTGATTTTGAAAATAGTTTTTCCCAAGGACTAACATTCCCAATAAGTTTTGATGGTAGACGATTGATTAGAAACACCGCTGTTTGAAATGCATCAGACCAATATTTAGATGGCAAGTGCGCATGAGCTAATAGGGAAAGTCCCGTTTCAACGATATGGCGATGTTTGCGCTCAGCTGCCCCATTTTGTTCGGGGGTATGCGGACATGATAACCGATGACTGATGCCATTAAAGGAGAGCAAGGTACGAAACCGATTACTTGTGAATTCACCTCCACCATCAGTTTGAATGGCTTTGATTTTAGTACCAAACAAATTTTCAACCAAAGATTTATACTGGGCAAAGAATGTGTAGGTTTGAGATTAGCATGCATAGGATATAACCACAAATACTTGATAAAATCATCCACAATAATGAGATAAAAACGTTCACCATTTATTGAACTTATTGGAGAATAACCTCACACATCAAGATGTAAAAGTTCCAGAGGGGAAGTAGACCGAGAAGATGATAACATGAATGGAAGATGAGTACTCTTGCCTTGCTGACACGAAGAGCAAATAGTGGAGACTTTTGTAGAGCCACGAAGGGGAAGCCATTTATGAGAAAGTAAATAACTCAACACCCGTTGTGCTGGGTGTCCTAGACGATGGTGCCAAAGTTGGGATGAGACACGTTCCCTGACATAAGCACGAGGCAAAGAGGATGGACTGGAGATGCGATTAATCGAAAGACAGTAGAGGCCATCTTTAATCGTTTCGTGGAAGAGCATCTTCCCCGTGGAGCGTTCCTTCACAGTAAAGCCAAAAACATCAAATGCAAAAACACAGTCATTGTCTTTAGCAAACTGGTTAACTGATAATAAGTTGGTATGGATTTGTGGAACATGAAGAATATTATCAAGTAAAAAGGTTTTAGAGTTTTTAGAAAAAGAGGAACGACCTGTATGGTGAATGCGCAAACTTGATCTATTTCCAATGATGACTTGATCGGATCCATTATAATCTGCTTGAAGGGACAAATTGGCCAAGTCTGAAGTGATGTGATTTGTGGCACCTATATCTGTATACCAAGACTGATCATTTGGTGGTGGATTAACTGAAGCATGCATAGCAGTAAGTTGTCGGGGTGGAGCACGACCTTAATAAGCATGATCTAACCGATGGTGGCAGTCAAGAGCAGAATGACTGACACGATTGCAGATCTGACATGTTAGGCGACGTGTGCTATTACACTTGTATTGTAGCCATGACCACGACCATGACCACAACCATGGGACCGAGTAGAACCTCTTCCACGAAGGTGATGCATGTGCCCATTTCGTGTAGAGACAAAGGTAGTTGCAGGAGAGCCATCCATAGGAGCAGTTGGAGCACTTTGCTCAAGGCTGATTTCTTGGCTAATGAGAAGTCCATAGAGCTCATCCACACCCACTGGATCAGAGCGGGTAGTGACGGAAGTCTTGAAGAGCGCATATTCGGGACTGAGCACAATATCATCTTCATCAACGGGAGATCCGACTGCACTAATATGATCAGAAAGAATCTTCATATGTTGAAGGTAGTCATAGACTGACAGAGAGCCCTTTTTTGCTGTTTGTAATTGTTGCTTTAGTTGCATGATGCGAGCACGACATTGGGACGCAAACTTCTTCTCAAGCGTCAACCAAACAGCCCTTGAGGTGGTGAGTCCAACCACCTGGGCAAGAACTGATTCAGACATGGTGGCAATGAGCCAACTTAATAGAAACTGATCTTGTTTTTGCCACTCTATGTATTTGGGATTGATAGTGTTGGACGTTTTGTTTGCTGTATCAAGTATGAACTGGTCGGGACATGGATAAGAGCCATCGACATATCCCATCAAGTCATTACTGCGTAGAATGGGTAGAAATTGGGTTTTCCACAAGAGGTAGTTCATACGATCAAGTTTAACAGAGACTACATGTGAGATACTACTTAGAAGAAGTTGGGAAGGGGATGGACTAGTGATAGGCGTGGCTGTATCATTGGTTGAGGAAGTCATCGTGTAGGAAAAAAAAAATCAATAATCTAAAGAGTGTTACCTCAATGATGCTCTAATACCATAATAAAGCCTCTGTTGATATTGCTCTACCACTCACAACCGTGAATGGTATGTGGTGCCTTTATATAACTTTGACAAGTTTACAATGGTTTCTATATTACAATAGATAAAGATCAATCAAGGACCAATTAAGGATCAATCAAAGGAATCTGATGAGTTGTTGATAGGAGCCTTAGATAGTAGGATTCTATCTTTGGAAGATTGTGTTGCTGTGTTTGGCTCGGTTGAATTAGGCTGGACAGTTGTGCTTGTGCTAATACCTCTTGCACTAGTGGTGGGGTGTGGCTTCTCTGTTGAGGGAGGTTTGGGGATCCAATCCCTCGGATGATGAGTTCACAAGAGTTCCAATCCCCACACTAACCCTACTAACGTAGGTAAATGATTTCCGAAGCAAAAAAAAAAAAAATGTCATAATTATGTACAGTTTCAAGCTAAGTAACAAGAGCGAGAGTGAGAGCACAAGAGCGTCAACTTTCAATTTAGGATAGGGTTGGGAGCACCTCCAGAGTGCTGATATATATATATATATATACTAGTAAATGTGCACGTGCCTATTGCTTTTTTTAAAATTAAAACATAATCAGAGTGTTAAGACCCCAAAAATTAAAACAAAAACAAAAGAATATATATATATATACAGTTCATGCATGTCGCGACCCAAAATACCCCCTAGAAGTCAGGGTGTTGTGAAACCCCCAAATGGCCCTCCAAAAGATCCAAAAAGTATAAAGTAGGTCAGCAAGGCAAAATGGCCTAAATACCCACAGTCGGTCGACCGGCTGGGCGAGGTGGTCGACCGGCCACCCCAAAAGTCTACTGTGGCCCTGTTTTGGGCCACATTTTAATCAGCTGATCGACAGGCTAGAGGGAGCGGTCGATTAACCGCTCTGCATTTTTGTCATTTTCCCTTGTTCTTCCCTTTTTCCCTATTTTGATACATACCACTCTTGTTCTAACACCCTTAGGACCATTCTCCCATACCCATAACACATTCATTTTATGTTAAACCCCCATTTCATTCATCACACATCAGAATACAAGGTGAAAGACCTTTTGGCCATTACAATACTATTCACTGACACTATTCACTACACTATTCACCACACAGTATTGGCGATCTCTCTGCCAGCAACAACTGGAGAGTATCCCAAATCTTCTATTTTTTATTTTAAAAAATTAGTAACAAATATTTTGAAAATCAAGATAACATAAAATTTAAGTTACCTCTTTTTTTATGAATAAAAAACGAAAGTAAATTAAAACACGGAATGCTCTACACCCCCCCTCCCCCTCACCATCCAACACATCCATCCCCATCACCACCACATTACACCACCACCCACTACCACTACCACCACCACACTACAACCCCACCACCACTACCATCACCCACCACCTACCACTACCACCACCGTGGATTGGAATTGTTTACTCATTATTATGTTAAACATATTTACCAAACACGTTTTTGTTTTTCCTTATTTTTAACAAGTAATAATTAGTAATGCCAAACATGCTTTTTTACTTTAAAAAATTGAAAAAAGAAAGTCATTTCCAATAATTTTTTTAAAAAAAATGTCAGTATCCAAACAACCCCTAAGTTTACCATTTCTTGTAGATATGATGCACATCTATATATGTGTTTAAGGTGTTTTTTCTTAACCTAATGCCTTAGAAATATTTTAAGAATTAAATGAAAATGAGGGTCATTACTGAGATCATCAATGCTAAAAAAAATGCATTAATTTGAGTATTGATGTTGCAATAACTTGAAGTGATGTTTAATAAAAGCAACGTAACAGTCATCATATACATGTTAGCTTAAAGGTTACAATCTTAGGTACCCTTAATAATTTTGATAATAACAAAATAATGAAATGATAATTGTGGTACTGATTTTTTTATTAAGTTTATGTGAAAATCAGATTATAAGAACATTAACATACTATTCAAGGCATGAAGCATGAAAATGACATCAAACATTCAAAATGGATCAACAAAAGCAAGCCTTTAACCATATGCAAGTCATCAATTCAAAGTTAAAGATTACTTAAAGTCAAAGCAAAAAGACCAAATCAAAAAATCAAGAAGATAAAGTCTCACTTGAAGTAACATTGAAAATCCTAAGGATTAAGAACTCTTGGAAGATCATGAAGACAAAGTCAACATAGAAGATCCAGGATAAAGTTTGAAGAAAAATTCTCAAGAAGGTTTATAGTATTATTTTTATCTGGTGAGAGTGTTTAGGACTTTTGTAAAAAGTCCTCAAAACTTGAAAGTTGAATTGCTCAAATACCAAGCTTAAGACCATAATTCCATATTAATTCTAGGGCCATAGGACATCATGAGAATGAAGAAAAATCTTATTAAAATCAAGCCTAGTGACCTTACAAAAGGTTCACATCATTGAGAGAGGATTAAGATGAGATTAATAAGAAAATACAGTGATCTCGTCGACGAAATTATAGGGGTACTGGAATTTCGACGACGAAACTGGCTTTTGAGTCACAGGTTTCTATCTGACCTCAATCTCAGCAACGAATTGTAAAGCCCACCCAATCTCGTCGACGAATTCTTGCGGGAAACTGAAAATGTTGTAACGACTAGTTTTTTAAACTACCATTTTCATATTTAATGTTTTCCAACGACTATAATTACTCATAGAGCTATAAAAAGAGTTCATCGATGAAATAAAAATAACTCTTGATCTATGCAATAATTCTTATCATTTACTCTCAAGCCCACATTGATTTCTTCATTGCTTATAACCTAGAAATCTCAAATCTCTTTTATTGAGCTATTCAACTCCAACCTTTAGGAAATTTTCATAGAACTTCAAAGAGATCTTTTTCAGTTCATCTAAGAAGCAAAATTTGACATTGTAAATGTTCATACACTTTGTATTGAAAATCAAGAATTGTGAATTCTTGTAATTGAAGTGGGAAGCTTCGGGAAAAATCAAGAGATAATTGTTTTCTTACAAGATAAGGTTTAATCTTCATCTGGAAGAAGATTGTAAATGTTTGGTCTTCACCCAGAAGAAGATTGTGCGATAGTATATCGTGGTGAACCTTTGAGCAAGAAAGCTTAAGGTGATGACATAAGCAGGAGTGCCGAATCTTGAAAACAACTCCTTGTGTTTGCTCTCTCTATCTCTCATCATTTCTTTATTATTGCTTTAATTTAGAAGTGAGAGTTTTCATTCCCTTGTTAAATAGTTTAATTTAAATTCCGCAGAAAGAGATTAAGAAGAAATTTAAATTTTCTAAGACCCTAGGGTCTAATACTTGGGCAACAATTGGTATCAAAGCCTATGACTCTATATATTTAGACCTAACAATCTTAGAGTAAAGATATATATGACAAACATTTTTGTAACTATCTTAGGAGAGGGCCCATCTACCACTAGACCTCCATTATTCAATGAAGAAAATTATAACTATTGAAAAATCCGGATGATGTATTACATCCATGCCCTTGACTATGAATGTTGGAGAGTTATAGTCAAAGGTCCTCATCTTCCTACTAAAAGTCTTGATGATGTACAATTACCCAAAACAAAGGGAGAATGGAATGAGATCGATATTAAACTCATTCAAATTAATGCTAAAAAAATTAGTAATCTATATTGTGCTTTAAACCCTCAAGAGTTTAATAGAGTTTCGGGATGTGATTCGGCCAATGAAATTTGGGATAAACTCCAAGTTATTTATGAATGGATCAACCAAGTAAATGACAAAAAGATAAACATGTTAGTTCATAAATATGAATTATTTAAAATGGAAAAAGATGACTCAATAGGTGAAATGTTTACTCGTTTTACTAACATCCTTAACAGCTAAAAATCTCTTGAAAATGTGTACCTAAATGCAGAAAATGTAAGGAAGATACTTCGCTCACTATTAAAGGAATTGACACTCAAAGTAACGGTCATTCAAGAAGCAAAAGACTTGACCAAACTTCCAATGGATGAGCTCCTTGGATCACTTATGACTCATGAAGTCATAATGAAGGACCAAGAGGATGAGTCAAAAGCCAAGAAGGGACTTGCATTAAAGTCCATCCAAGAGAGTGATGAAAAAAAGAGTGATAAAGATAAAGAAATCTCACTCATGACTAGAAAGTTCAAGAGATTCTTAAAACAGAAGAAGAACTTCAAGAAGAGGTCGTACAAGAAAGAATTTGTCAAAGAGGTCACCAATGACGAATCTAACAAGAAGGAGCCTATCGTATGCTACAAGTGTAAAAATCTTAGACACATCAAAACGAAGTGTCCCCAACTCAAGAAGAGTAATAAGTTCAAGAGCAATGAAAGCAAGTTGGGATGATTTTGATGATAGTGGATCAAAAGACAAACTCAAGTGATGAAGAAGCTGTCAATTTGTGCCTCATGGCAAATGAGGATTAGGTAAACTCCTCACTCAATGAAATTTTTTTTTTAATGAATTAAGAGATGCCTTTGATGAACTCTATGAAGAATTAAAAAAAATTACCTCCAATAATAATAAAATGCTTTAAAAGGAAAACATTTATCTTTCTAATGAAAATGAGCTTTTACAAAAAAAAAAAAAATTACAAAAAGAGAATGAGATTTTGAATATTAAAGAAAAAGAAATTCATTCTAGACCTCAAGACTCAACTAGTGAATATAATGATCTTAAAGTCAAAGTTGAGAACTTGACAACTATTATAACTAAGTTCACCAATGAGAAAAAGAAATTAGATGCACTACTAGGGCAACAAAGATGTGTGACTTGATAAGGCCGAAATTGGCTATAATTCATTAATCAAACAAAGAAACTATCAAAGTTTCTTCATATCTAGTAGTTCTAATTAACACCTCTTCTAATGTTATTTATAAATATGTTGGAAAGAAGAGAGTTAGACAAGAATGAGTTCCTAATGGAACAACTCCTCCCAAGACTAACCCAGTAGGACTCAAAAGGGTTTGATTATCAAAGAGAGTTACTTGAACTTGTGTATAGGTATGCATGAAGTCAAGTTCCTTCAAAACTACATAGTTCTTGGATAGCGGATGCTCGAGACACGTGAGGTGATAAAATGGGCAAAACCTTTTTAGCCAATGTGAGCAAAAGGGTTTCACTAAGGAGGTGATAACATGCATCTCACACGTTTCATCGGGTGGTACATGTACACCTCTTTAACTTGCCACATGTTCTCTTTGACATTTAGTTTCACTAAGGAGGTGATAACATGCATCTCACACGTTTCATCGGGTGGTACATGTACACCTCTTTAACTTGCCACATGTTCTCTTTGACATTTATTAACCGTGGTTAAGATTCACTCATATTTTAGATTAAATAATTTAACCTTGGCTTTTAGAAAAAAAATATTTTTAAAAAAATTAATCACATGAGTGAGTGAATCATAACAAAAGTTAATCTTTAAATTTTTTTTTTAATAAAAACTAAAGTTAGATTATGTGAGTGAATTTTAATCACAATTAATGAATGTTAAAGAAAACATGTGGCAAATTGGGGAAGTGTGCCCGTACCACCCAAAGAGATCGAATCACAGCCAATCATGGTTGTCCTGAGGGAGAGGGATGTCACACTATTCAAACTCACATGTCAAAATGTGCCAGTTTTAATCCTTATTTGTTAAATAATCTATTATTCAATTTTAGAAATTTTTTTAAAAAAATAAGTAATTTTAGGATTAAGAAATTTTAACCTATGGGTTAATTTTAAAAAAATATATTTTCAACATACCAAGGTTAGATTTTTGAACCAAAGTGTTAGTAAATCTTGACCACAGGAGTTAAAAGGAACACGTGTTGATATGTGGTTCGATCTCGCAAATTAATTTGCATTGGACATGTGGTGTTTTCGGAGTGGATGATGCTGCGGTGAGTCTGCCAGCACGAGAAGACCCCGTGTCCAGTCAACAAAAAGATGATAGTGTTTAAAATCTCGAGCTCCATGTGTACCATCAAAACCAGAAGATTTTTAGGGTTTTTCCGTTTTGTTGTTAGGGTTTCTGCTTCATCAGTTCTCAATTCTCTAATTCTCTTCTTCATTGAACAGATACAGAAGCAGAGAAAGATTGCGTTTGGATTTCTGCTAAAATGTCGCAGACAGTTCCAACTGGTTACGGCACAGTTCCTACGAGTGTAGCTTCGAGTTCGAACTCTGGACTCGAATTCTTTTCTCGCGCAAAGGAGAGAGGGAAATCGATCTTCATCACGCGGCGTCCATGGAAAGAACTCGCAGATCTATCCGCTTTCACTCGACCGTACAGTTGCAGCGAAGCGATGATTCGGGTCAAGCGAAATCTCAGTTATTTCCGTGTGAATTACGCCATTATCGTGTTGCTGATACTGTTCTTGAGTCTTTTGTGGCATCCGATATCGATGATCGTGTTCTTGATCGTGTTTGTGGGTTGGTTCTTTCTGTTTTTCGTCCGTGATGAGCCATTAGTGGTTTTTAACCGAGTGTTTGATGATCGTGTTGTTCTGATTGTGCTCGCCGCGGTTACAATTGTTGCCCTAGTTCTTACTCGTGTATGGTTGAATGTTCTGGTTTCGCTTGTCATTGGGGCTGTGATTGTTGGTTTACATGCGGTTTTTAGGGTTACATATGATCTTTACATGGATGAGCAGGAAGCCGCTGATGGAGGAATGCTTTCTGTTGTTGGTAGTCCTTTGCGGGCGACTTATAGCCGTGTTTGAATCGGCTTGCTGTTCTTCTTGATTCATGGTTAGGATTTTGGGTGGTGATTCTTTGATTGTGCTGTAACTGTGTTGGATTTGAAATGGTGGAATTATCAGCTTCATTTCATTCAAAAAAAAAAATTGGGTTCAGTTATACAGTTAGGCGGAAACCCCAGTTAGTATTTGAAGCTTGGCAGATGGTAAATATAACAACCATCGTACCCCTCGGGACTCAATCCTAGAATTTACCCCCAAATGGGGTGACACTACCACTGGAACAAGCCCATTGTGTGTCATTTCTTTCATTCATTCTATGGAGAAAGTTCACAAGGTCTCAAGGAACTCAACTGCAACTATTTCATGTTACCTTTCCCGGAGAGCTGGTCAGATCACACTGACTTGATATTGTATTTGATCTTTCTTCTTCTCTTTGGGATTGGTTTTTGATGTGTTCATTTTTTTTTTTCCATATCATTTTGTAAATAATATACCACAAGTATTTTGATCAAAATAGTTGTACATCTGTTTGTGGCCAAAAAACTGTATCGATTTTTCGGAAGCGTGATGCAATTGCTTTAATTTTTGTTATATGTTAACTTGTGAAAGGAATCTTCACTTTTTCAGCAATTCTTGTTTAATATTCGTGATCATGTACTAAAAATTTGTGTATTTATGCAGTAGGAATCCAAAATGTATGACCATGAATTGGACTTGGGTGGCTTGTTGCATTGAATAATATTATACAGCCATTTGTTTGTTCACTCCAAATAAGTCCTTATAGACATCTGTTTCATTTCTAGTTGATCATGGATCTCTGTTTATGCTATAATTGCTCTTCAGGATTTCTTTCTGATATACTTTTCCACCCCCTTTTAGACATGTAATTAAACTAGGACACCAGTTGACCATGACAAATGGCACAAAGCTGCAAACAAAGTGATATTTTCTTCTTCTAGTACTCAAAGAATCTCTTAGTAAGCCTTCTTTAGTATGATTAGCAACATCTGTTGCCTCTAAAAATTACAAAGCACATGTAAAAGGATTCCAAACATATCTTCTTAGATAATCAATAAAATTTCTTCAGCTTGGACTCTTACTCCTTTATCATACACTCATAAACACACAAGGGAAGGAAATATACTCATTGTATGAAATTAAGATATTTGTTTTCCTGTTTTGCAACATATTTTGACACTTTTCTGGGTATTTGGTCAAATGAAAATATGAAATCACCTCATTTGGTCAATGAAGATACAGATCTAGATAGAACTGAACAGAGGAACAGGATTCATGTAACTGATCCCACATTGATTTAAAAAAAACATAGTTGACGGAGACTTGAAAGGCCCAGGTCTTTGCAAGTCTCGAGACATCAACTTCCTATAATAATCCAACAATCGCAAGTGAAAACCTAAAAAGATGAATAAATTAAATTAAGGGATGAATTACGCAAAGCTATGCATACACAAAACAATGAATTAGATCGTAAAATGGAGTAAAGGGTCATGCCCGGAAACATACTATAGAAACAGAGTAACCATTGCCTGGAGAGCATTTGCCCTTTCTTCAAATGCTGTCCGGGCGATGGTTATTTGCCCATCTTGATAGTCATTGACCCCTACTTGTCAGGCCAATTATACTAATATATTGTCCCATGATAGCTATGATACATTATCATGGATAATATTCGATTATATGCTGGAGCAATATACTTCTCAATGAACGTATGTGGGTTTGGTTTAGTTGGGTTTTGTGTGCACTCAACAACATTCCACATTTGCATCCTAATTTTTGATACGAGGCTTGGCCCAATATTTGTTTTTGGTTCAGTTCTTTATATTTGGTAAATGTTTCTGATGATAGAACAGTGTTTATTGCTTAGTAATTGTATATGTGGACTAATTATAAAGTAACCACCTTAGCAAATTAATTTCTTGGTTTGTAGTATCATATTCTTTTTTGCATTGTTAGCTAGATGAAGTCGATTAATAATTCAAAGCCAGCTATATTGGTAGGAGCTGGGGACAGGCTTGTTATGCCTGATGAGATTGGCTGCTTTTGGATAAAAGGACTTGTGTTATTTAGACACCTGATTTTCCAGCATGTAGAGTATTGTCAACTTTTAATTTTCGGAATCAATCTGTAGGTTGTAGTGACCAAGTTCTTTTTTGCCATTGTGAATCCCCTTGGACCTATGGTAATAATTTAAAAGAACTGTTGCTGGTTTTGCTGCATCTCTCATAGAGGCAGAATGTGGGTTTTTTTTTATACATTGGTAGGCAATTGTGGAATGGGGTTGAGGACCTCAGTTTCATAACAATTATCCTTAATGTTGATGTGTCTTGTCTGTTTTTTTTATGCTATTCATTTTGAGGATGAATGTTCTAAGGTTTCTTTTCCTTTTTTATGGTATTCATCTTGAGGTTGAATGTTTCCAAGGTTTCTTCTCCTTGAAGTGGGTTAACTCATCCTCCCCCCCCCCCCAAAAAAAAGGTTAACTTATATAGTGCCACCTTCAATTTGGGGATTGTTCCCTTTATTCCTTCTGGAAGGCATGCTATTTTTAAGGTTCGATATATTTTCCTAGACGCATCTATGCAAATGCAGACTTGGGCATATGTTTTTTTATGAATGACTAAAGGTTTGGAGATGGCAAGCCTTTTTATCAGAATAATTGATTATTTCATGATGATGTCTGTATCATGGATAACGTTTTATAGTATGGAATTGCAATCTACTTATCGATGAATATTTGATTTAGTTGGGTGGGATTGTGTCACTCAATATTCAACATTTTTTCATAGCTGCTATGGAGTCTTAACCCTTTAATATTTAATATTTGTGCATGCACTGAAAGAATGAGTTTCTGGTTTATTTATTTTAGTTGGATAGATTTGTTAAAATTGAAGGGAGAGTCAGATTTTGTTTCTATTTTTTCAGCTGACAGTGTTACTGATGATAGAACAACGTTTACTGCTAGTAAATTCTAGGTCTGTGCTAATTCTTATCAATAACCACCTTCACAAAATTAAATATTGTGGGTTCTAGTACTCATCTACTTTTTGAAGGCGAGATAACGAAGTCAATTTGATGATCCAAAGCGTTCTATCCACAATATAGATTTATGACTTCTTTTAGCTGATGGACGTCAAGTTTATTGTTGGAGCCAGGCTTTTTTTTTTTTTTTTGGTAACGGGGGTATCCCAAAGCCTTCGAGGCAAGAACTAGTCCCTTCAGTTATGCCTGATCTGATAGCTGGGGTAAATTTCATTTTCCCTGTGATTGTTCACTTGAAATTAGCTAACAGTTGAAATTTGTGGTGTTTTGGTTGTGGGGTAAGGTCAAATTGTTGGAATTCCTATCGCTTCCCATTTCCTTCCATTATGTCTAAAGTTGCAAAAATATTTATTCGGTATTAATGATTTCCAAGGAGTTACCTTTTTAATTTTTTGCTGTCAGTTTTGTTTAATTTAACATATTTAAGTCAATATTTGGTTTGGGCAATTTTGTAGAAAGTTGCTCAATTTAGGCTGTTGTAGTTGTAAATTGAAAATATGGAGCCTGGAAGATTAGGATATTATAGCAAACTGAGGTGTTTTTTTAAAATAAAATCGATAAAGCATTCAAAATTTGTTTTAATCGATAAAGCATTCAATTTATTTGATTGAAAAAAAGATGTACCGGGAGATAACACGGCCACAGAGTTTATGGGCGAATAAACTTAAAACCGAGAAAAAGCAAAACAGACCCTATCCCCCTAGGACTAACAAATTAGAACAATATACCCCAAAGATCCTCCCCTTTACACTGGATCCCTGCCCACTCCATGACAACCACCCGGATGCAATCACAATTCCGGGATAAGAAGTTGTGAAAGGTTGAGGGAAAGACCAGGCAACCCCCATGCAGGAGAGGAAAAAACCCCCACACCTGAGGTGTTTGAAACATACTTCAGCTCTCTTTTTCCTGATACTGCTCTTGATATATTGCCACCCTGTTATGACTTGTGACTCATACAGCTTATATGGTTTGAAGTGTTCATTAGAGCAAGCAACATTGTCTAACATTTCTAATGTAGCCATGCCTAAAGAAGCTAGTGGTCATGCAGTATTTTTCATGCTTTTCTTTGCTTTCCATAGGCCAGGAAGAGGAAATGAAGTTTCATGTGCAGGAACATAATGATGAAAACTAATATCTGGACTTCTTTCAAATTTTCTACAAGAAAAAAGGACTTATTTCCAAATTCATTTGATTATATAAAAATACAGGGGGTCGTCTAAGTCGCCACTTCGGGAGGTCGTGGCTCAGAAGTGAGATAACGCCGAGAGGACTTTCGGCTTCTGTCAACAGCATCACAAAATTTCTCACTATTTTGGATGAGGAGTATCAAAGTTTTCCACATTTTGAAAGCGATTGTGATAAAATTTAACTTACTACTGTTGTATCTTTGCAGTCTTCAAATGAGTGTAATCTCATGTGCATAGAGAACTGATAGAGGTGAATGTGTTTATCTTAACACAAAGCGGTAAAACGTTGCAATGAACATTACCAGTTCATATACCGACTTCTCGTTCATTGCAGCCAAAAAGCCATTGAAGGGACAATTTTTAGTCACATATTAAACACATCTCAAGTGCAAACATATTAAGAATTGATCAGAGAAAGTCTCAAATTGATCTTAGAACATAGTAAATTGGTGTGAAAAATTGAATGAACTAACACTGAATTGAATCCAGCAAATTGGGTTACTATGCGTCTATGCCTCCAACCCACGAACTCTCAACCAAATTGCATTACAGAAAGTAAGACAACTATGCGAAAAATGTGGCATGAAGAATATTTGGTTTTCACTTCCATCTCCAAAATCTCGAGATAATTTAGTCTGAAGTACTAAACTGACACTGCTAAACTTTTCTTCAAACGATGTTTTCATCCTCTACATCTGCATCTTCATTCCCCTAAAACTATGGCCGACTTAATCTAACATCGCTCCCAAGGGTTACAAGTATCCTAATTAGATGTATTGTTAATTAAAGAGAAACTCTAGTTGGGAGAGCTAATGGTCCAATATTCTCCGCATATACGCCAAAAAACAATTTCATCTATAAACCATGTTTACGAGACTCAAAACCTTTGATTTACCCTGCTGTTGTATCTTGCAAAAACAATATATTTGTCCAATGAAACAAGGCCACTACATCGCTACCTAAAAAAAAAAAAAAGATGTTGCATTGACCAGTAAAATTGGTTGTATCCAAAAAACCATTGCAGCAAATGTGTGTCCAATGGAGCCACTGAAATGAAAGATAAGTAGATGATTCATAAAAAAAATTTCCCAATAAGAGGAAAATTATGTTCTCATAATCAAGGCAAGCAAACCGAGAATCAAACGGCAACAAACCAATTAGTCTTCCTCCAAATTGATGGAGTCCTTGAACTTCCCATACAAAATCTTCTTTAGCCCGGCCATCTGAGCAAGCACTGATTCCTTCTCTTCCTCCAGCTTCTCCAAATTCTTACTGGTCACCTCTTTCAGATTCTCTATCCTGCTATCTACTTCCTCCCTCGGCATATGAGCAAAAACCTCCCCTATCTGAAACCTCACTACCTCCTCGTCTGTGAGGATCAACTCATTGCTAGCGTCCTCAAGATTCTCGTCCGATTCCTATAAAAGAACAGACATTAAAAACTTTTGGAGAAGTGTGTAAGGAAAAATATGAAATGAAACTACCACAACACCCATGGAAAAAAAAGCATACATTACTTCACTGTTGGGAAATAATTTGGTTATTTATCCCTTCATGTGGCCGTACAAAATTCTATATGGTGCAACTTGTATGGTGCCTCAATGCATGCAGCCAGAGGTATAGAAGAAAAGAAGAAGATGAAGTCCAGAGAGTGAAACACCACAAAATCTGAGCATGAATGGTGCTCATTGCTTTCACCTCGGCCTCAGCCTGGATTCAACAGTACAACAAGCAAGCCCAAATATGGTACAGTAATACAGTCCCATGTTTGAAAGGTATACCAAATGAAAAAATTAATAAGTTTGCCCCAATCTTAGGAGAAGCTACCGCTAGAGTGTTAGGTACAGGTCCCAATCTCCAAATGCTACACCCGGTTTTATATTATAGTCCATAGGAATGCCCATTTGACAAGATTGAGAATTTTCTGTATGATAAGTTTGCCCCAATCTTAGGAGAAGTTACTGCTAGAGTGCTAGGTACATGTCCCAATCTCCAAATGCTACACCTGGTTTTATATTAGTCCATATGAAAGCCCATTTGACAAGATTGAGAATTTTCAGGCGCTCACATGCATGCACAAGTATACAGTCCCACATAAATATACATACATATGAAGATATGAATACAAGCACAGAAAAATATACATACAAACAGGGGCAGAGCCAGGAATTTTTTCTTAGGGGGGCTGAAGTACATATATGAAGAAAATTAATAGGCTTGGGGGTTCTGGGCCGTAGTCCCCAAGAATTTTTTTTTTTGAGTAATGGGTCTATCGCAGTCATAAAATTTGTTAATGTTGCAATCCAATAAGAGTCGGTCAATGGGTACTCCTAAATATACCCCCCTAATCCTAACCGTCTATAACTAACCAGTAAGGGCCAAGATTTGACTTGGCAAATTTTGTCTTTTCTAATGTCACATCAGATCTAACCGTTTAATAATGGAGTTAAACGGTTAGGATTTGGGAGTATATTTGGGAGTACCCGTAGACTAATTGTTCCAATAAAGGTCCATAACAAGAAAATTAAGGTCCCCCTTTTTGATAAAGCCATTATATAAAGAGCAGTGATTAGCGTACCCTTCAGTATGCTATCAAACGTACCGTCGTGTCTTCATGTCCCTTTTAACCCTAGTTAAGCTTAACTAAATTAAAGCTGAATTTTTTGTTTTTTTTTTCTTCTAAAAACCAAGGTTGGATTACTTAACCTTAGGGGTGAGTGAATCTTGATCACAGTTGGTGAGTGTTAAAAAGTGGGGCGTGGACACCAATGAAAACCCCCATTTCGTTACATAGTGACAACGGACGGTAAGTTAAGCATTTTCCTTATATAAATAAATTAACTATATTTTTATATTATAGAGATTGTTTTTCCCACATGCGTTCCACTGGATGGAATGTGTGCGCCTCCCCTACTTGACATGTTACGATTCACTCACACCTAGGGTTTATACATCTACCCTTGGCTTTTACCAAAAAAAATTTTTAACTTCTAAGTTAATAAATCTTAACTAGGGTTAAAGGGACACATGGATGCCTATAGAATCAATCCCTTTATATTATACATATAAAAAATTACCAAATTTTATTTGGGGGGCTACTATATACAAAATATAATAGAAAAAAATTATACCTACCATAAGAGGATTTTTAAAAAAAAATTTGGGGAGGGGAGGGGGGGAATAATGACACCTCACGAAGATCCCTTCTCAACTTTTTCCATGTTGATGCATTCTAGACTTCTATAACAGCCATGTAAGTAAGTGATATATCAAAATACTTAATATATTTTCACTGGATAAAATTTCTAATTTTATAAGATTATTCAATTAAAATTTTACTCATAGATGTAAATCCAAATCAAATCGCAAAATTGTAAGAGGGAGATTCCACTCAAAAATGGGCTTCATATATCATCAATGCCTTATCCCAAATACTTGATGCCAGTAGCATATATCCTGTTTAACATTCCATTATATTAAAAATTTAAAATCTATAACTTCAATTAAGTCCTTTGTTATAAATTTTTTTCTCACTATCTCCATTCAAGTCATTTTTTAGTTCTTCACATCATTCTTTTAGAGCCTTCAACTTGCACCAATTCACTTCTTACTTGAGCCTTAGTGATCTTCGTTGAAGATGTCCACATCATAGTTACCAAATTGGAGTTTAGGAAGTATTCGGCTAGGAAAATTTGAAATTTTTTTTTAGCAAAATTCGGAAAACAAAATCAGAGAAATCGTTGATCAAGAGATGACTAAATGATAATTAAATTTTTAATTATGAAACTTATAAAAATGTATTTTATATATTAGGTATTAATCCGACAATTTTAAAAAATCACGAATAATTCGAAAAATTCGCCTTTTTAAAAAACAATATTTTTTCTTCAAAAAGTCGGGAATATTTCATGAATTAATTGTTCAGCAAAAAAACCGTGACATATTTGAAACTTTTTGAAAAAAAAAGAAAATTTTTGTTACAAACTAATGATCCAAACTATCTTAGTCGACTCTCACTTAACCTAATAGAGCCACCCTCAGATTCTTTTGAATGCACTCTTTTCTTATCTTATTTTTTCATGTCTTTCCACTCATCTATCTCAACATCATCATCTCGGCTACACTAATTCTATTAATATGTTACTTCTTAGTAGTCCAACATTTTGACCTATATATAAAGCATAAATGGTCTCACTTAAATTCTTTTAGTTTGATTAGAATGTGCCAATCACAATTCACATAGCACTCCAAAAAGCACATCTTCAATTTAACCACGCATCTCTAATTTCATGGGCGACATCCTTCTTAATATATCTATTTTATGAATAATAGATTCAAGATACCGGTACTGGTCGCTTTGGGCTATCCTGGTCATCTGTCTTAACTATCACGTCCACTATATTCATGTTCTTACTAAAGTTGCATTCCGATTAATTCTATCATGCTCAAATTTATTTTAGAACCCTTGAATTCCAAGGTTAGTTTTGCATTTACCCCCTCTAGTTTAGGGTTGTCAACGAGCCGAGTCAACTCGAAATAAATCGAGCTTGAACGAGGGTATTTAACTCCTTGAGCTGAGCGGAATTAAATAGGTTGAGCTTGTTTATTAATCAAGCCGAATAGCTCGGTTTGGTTGGCTCGAATATCTTGTTAAACTTTGATATATTTTTTCTTATTTTGTAAGACAAAGATACCCTTGAGAGCATGATCTTTTACCTTAAAATGTATCACATTCTAACAGGTAAATATGTTAAGATAAAGTCTCAAATGGTAATTTCCTTCCTTGTATAAATTTCTTACCACCAAACCCTCGTCCTTATCTCTACACAACAAACCATAATCCCCAAGTTTCTTTTTATTCTCTGTTTCATTTCTCGTCCAAATCTCTTAAACAGCCATTGAAGGCGGACATCTATCCTCCAAAGTTCCAATGAAAACTAGTTGGTGGTCGATCCATGTCTGAAAGTTCGAGAACCCAAGGCTTCACCAAGCTTACATTACCCTCCATCTTCTTTGACCCTTTCAGCTCCACTGCCAACTAAAACCCCAAGGTCTACACCTATACCAGTGTGTACACCCTCAACAATAGAAAGCATTTCGTGGCTTCCTTGGCAAATTGGCATATCTCAGCAGCAGAAACATCAAAGAGCTCACTAGGATGTTTGAAAGGAGTTTGAGCTAGCAAGTGATGGGCATGCAATGAGTCTAAGTTGTCTCAATGGTCAAGGAAATGTTTTTAAAAATTGGTGAAGGCTTCGTTAATCTCCTTGCCCTCTGGTGAGAGATAACCATTTCCACGGCCTTCTATCTCATACAACAACCTCCAAAGAAATATAAAATCAGTTTCCATTAAGGATGTATTTGTATTCACCAGAAAATTTTATTGTTGTATAGCAGTTCTTTTTCCTTATTTCATCTCATAGATTTTGCTTTACTGAAGTCTGCAGACGTGGTGTTTAAATGTGATAATTGTTGACATAAATCAAGTGGAGATATTCTGTAGATGAGCTCAAGATCGATCACTTGTGGACAAGTTGAGCTAGCCTTTCAGAGATCGAATCGAGCATGAGTTGAGATCGAACAACTCTACACATGAAATGAACCAAGCTTGAACAATACCTAGCTCGGTTTGGCTCAGCTCGTTTATAGCATAAATGCCTTACTAATGTTCTATAAAAAAATTCTTTTAGTTTGATCAATATGTGCCAATCACATAGCACTCCAAAAGCACATCTCCATTTTAACTACCTAACTCTAATTTCATGGGCAACATCCTCCTTAATCTATCTATTTTTATGAATAATAGATCTAAGATACCGCAATTGGTCGCTTTAGGATATATCCTAGTTATCTATTTGAACTCACACCCACCATGTTCATGTTCTTACAAAAGTTGCATTCCAATATATTATGTCATGCTCCGTTTTCATTAAGGACACTTGAATTCCAAGGTTAGTTTTGCATTTACCACCTCTAGTTTCGTCAATTAATACTACGTCATCTACTAATAATAAAAACCAAGGAACCTCCTCTTGAATATAAGTCACAAATTCATCAATAACCAATGTTGCTAACCCTGATGTAACTCTATTGTAACGAAAACCTCAATTGTTCTCGCAGTAGTTACCGCTCTCTCATACATTTACCCACGAAAAGATAAATACCACTTTCCAATGTTATTTTTGTCCTTACATATTTGTAGAATTATAGATAATACATATGTAACACCCGGGCTTAGGTTGAGTAGGTTGTCCGATGCCTCAAAGAAACCACAACCCGACTTTCTAACCTTAGACCCAGAATTTCTCGTACCCGCTTAATCATTCTCTACAAATCCATCCGCAATTATTAACATTTTCAATTATCCATCACTTGCCCCCCTACAAGAAAATCCTGGTTCCACCCACATCTGAACTAAGAGAAACGCACGGGATGAGGAAGAAGATTATAGCAGTAGAATAAAAAACGTTCGATTTCGGTAGTGAGGAAGGAAGAGATGGGTTGGTGGTGAAGATAACGGAACAAGGACGGGTCTCCTCGGTGGAGATTCAGCTGGGAGAGCGTAGTTTCTGGTGGTTATTGAGGTTCGTGGGGGATTGCGTGAGACTAGAGGAGGATTCCTACAGGGTGGAGAGATGCCAATGTTCGTCCAGGATCTTCATTCTAGAAAGAAGGAGGAATCTAAGTGGGGTGTTCATATCCCTGATGGCAATACCTCTGTCTGGAGGAAGGAGAAGATGGATCTCGTTCCCAAAGGCTATGCAGGGTCACAGCTGGGAAGGGGTGTTGGAATCTTTGAAATATGTCATCCCGGCTAAGCTCCGGGTGGGAAATATAGGGATGGGGGTTGGAAATCACAAGTTTTCGAGTAGTGTCAAGGAAGACAAAACAGCTAGTTCTCCCCAATGTGGAGCGGAGGAGACCAGTTCTTTCCCAAGGGGTTGGTGGGACAGAGCTCTGGTTTGTGTTTTCCCACAGGTGGCTAACAGGTGGACGAAGGTTGAGGAGTTTATTCATTCCCTTCTCCCTCACAGTGATCGGCCCACACTGATACCTTATGCTGGAGGAAAAGGGATACTAGTTCTAAAGGATCCGAACTCGGTGAGGGATTTGTGTGCTCGGGCGCCTTGGCAGTTTCTGGGAGGAGGGTCTCTAATGTTTCATCGATGGTGGCCTGAATCAAATGCTCTTCCCGAGTCTTTTTCTGGAGATCATTTTGGCTGGGCATCTCTGGTCTCCCTTTGCATTTGTGGAACACTGTTTTCTTTCGAAAAATAGGGGAGGCTTGTGGAGGACTAGTAGCAATCGGCGAGAACAGTTCTTGTTTGGCAGACCTTAGGATAGCAAGGATCAAGGTCTTAGCAGGAAGCAGGGAGCTTATTCCCCGACACCTGATTATCCCTTTCCAGGGTGGTTTGCTGAACCTAGGCATTGAGCTGTTAGAGGAGGAGGAAGTGGGCAGTTCTGGCGACCGGAGTTCTCGTCGGCAAGGGTTGGTCAAAGGGGCGAAGGACGCAGAGGAGGCAGCACCAGTACCCACAGCGGTTTCTCAGGGGAGCTCGCCACGTGGGTGGTTCATCGTACCTTGCGGCGTCAGAGAGGAGGCTCAAAGGGCAAATCAGGTGAGGGGAGGCGGGATTCAAAGGAGGATAGGAGGCAGACTGCAGAGGGTTCTGAAAAGGGGGCAGTTCGGAAGGGTACTAGTCTAGGAGGAAACCCTAGCATTTTCACAGAAATGGAGGGTGGCAGGACAGGACAGGACAGGACGAGGACGAAATTTGAAAAAAAACCAAAAAAGAAACTAGCGTCGACGGAGACAAAGGTGGGAAAAGAGGAAGTCATCGCCTGCTACTGGCCTGGCAAGCTCTGCGGAAATCTCTGGCTCTGTTCCTGGGTGGATTGGGTTGGAGACAGGGAAGGAGGAGAGCGTTAAGGACCGGGGTGTTCTTATAGTTGAAGAGCCCGAAGTTGGTGGGCCCTTAGAGTCTGGCCTTGAAACCCAGTTTATCCATGCCAATCCTGGGCCCAATCGAAAATTTTTGGGGGAGGGGCCCAAAACGGTTTCTCCTATAAAAGCTCAGTTGGGCTTAGAGAGCCACAGGCCCGCAGAGGAGGCCTCAATGTTTTCTGTTAAGGGTTTGGGCTTGATTTCGAAGAGCCCAGTTTCAAGGGTTTATGATCAGATCTCCTAAGTGGGGGAGAGGTCGGAGTCGAGAGCAAGTCTAGCCCTTTCCGGTTCGATAGTGAAGGAGGCAGAGGCCAGAGTCGTTTCAGGGGAGGTTATTCAAATCGTAAGGGCAGATCCTTTGAAGGAGATGGAATTGATTCTTGAAACGCCTTTTGTTAATGGTCAAGGTAGGGAAGGTGAAGGGGGGGTGAATCCCGTTGATATCCCTTCTTCAGGCAGCAGGTTGGAGGGTCGATTCTGGGAGGAGTCGTCAAGCAGCTCGGAGTTTGAACAATACACCCCTCTGGTCTTTGACGAGCTGAAGCAAGGGTTTCCGGTGGAGGAGGCAGGCAACGTGCATAAAGGCGACAGTCTAACCCAGAATTTGCTGAAGGATTTAGACTTAGGAGCTAGGGGAGACATCCTCGAGGCATAAAATATTGAGGAGGTTTGCCTGGATCAGCGCCAGGTGGGGAAGGAAGAGTCGGCAAGGGGAAGGCCGGAACACAATCAGGAGGCACTGGGGTGTGGGGGAGGTGTGCCTTTTCCCAAGTTCCAGTCTCAGTCGGGGCCGAGTGCCGAGAGTCAGGGGGCAATGCAGGAGTGTTCACGTCAGATGGTCGAGGAGGAGGTCTCCGTTTGGGTGTCGTCTCAAATGAAGGGAGTGGGGAAGGCTCTGGGAATAACTACAAAAGGGTTCGAAGCCGAGACCGGCAGAATTTTTCACAGCCTTGAAGGAGAAATTAAGGGGGAAAGGGGGTGTTCGTTAGTTAAGCAAAGTGGAGGCCATAGAAGTGCGTCAGAAAGGGAAAAGAGACATTTGGAATGTAGTATTAACTATGACCGAGTAAAGGGTAAAAGGGGCTTGGTTGGCTTGCAATCTACTAGGGACCTAAAAGTGTATCGATGAAGGGACTCTCTATAATGTCTTGGAACATTAGAGGGTTAGGGTAGGAGGAGAAGAGGGTGGTGATCAAATAGTTCGTTAGGAACAAGCACCCGGCAATTTTATGCCTGCAGGAAACAAAGCTAGCAGCGGTGAAGGAGTTCCACATTCGAGATTTGTGGGGGAGCTGGTATCCAAGGTGGCTAGAGCTCCCGTCTTGGGGAGCTGCCGGGGGAATTCTGATTTTGTGGGATACAGCGAGAGTGGAGGTGTTAGAGTCAGAGGTGGAGGCTTTTTCGATATCCATTTTATGCAGGATGATCAAGGAGGACTTTCAGTGGGTTTCTCAAGAGTGTATGGTCTGGTAAGAGGGACAGAAGACTTAGAGTTATGGGAGGAGTTGGATGATGTTAGTGTGCGTTGGGGCCATCCTTGGTGTGTAGGAGGAGACTTTAATAGCATACGGTTTTCCTCGGAAAGAAAAGGTGGCAGTTTGATTTCTCCCAAGATGAGGAGGTTTGGGGCTTTTATGTTTCGTCATGGGTTTATAGATTATCCAACAAGGGGAGCTCAGTTCACTTGGTCGCAAGGGGGTAATAATGGCAGAGCGAGTAGATTGGACCAGTTCCTTATTGATCAAGAGTGGGAGGAGCACGTGCCAAATGCTATTCAGTGGTCTCTTTCTAGGCTGATTTCGGATCAAGTGCCCATCTTTTTGGAAACAGGGAGTCTGTGGGGGGGGGGGGGGGGCCCAAGCCCCTTTCGTTTTGAGAACATGTGGTTGGAGGATGAGCGGTTTCAAGTCATCGTAGTTGAGGTGTGGGGCCAATCCACTAGCACTCGATTTGGGATCAAACTTAAAACCTTAAAAGCTCGTTTGAGAATTTGGAATAAGGAGGTCTTCAGAAATATTCATGTGTGCCTCGCCAGCTTGTTAAGGGAGATAAAAGTTTTGGATGGGAGGTCCGAGGCTCGAGATCTTACTCCATATGAAACTAAAGAGAGAGATGATGTGACGCCCTGAACCCGCGCCTAAGGAATCAAGTTCCGAGACGCGTGCTTGTTCGTCATAACCACGCATGCAGAAGACTTTACCCGCGAAAATGCGTAAATTTTGAACTTTTCTTATGAGCTTACATAAGCAATAACAACTTGTCATTACAATAACCCATCATAAGCAAATGCGTTACCTCACTGGCTATAGTAGTCCTTACTTTGGCACCACAACTGCGCCAGTACACTTTCCAGACTCTATCAAGCGTAGCTCCTTGCTAATCTACAATCGCTCCAGAATCTGAAGACATAAGATGAAGGAGTGAGCTATAAAGCCCAGCAAAAATCCACAGTCTATCTAAACTATTTTCCACATATTAACATTCATCAATAATGATATATTAGTACAATACAATTCTCATATTTATAATAATATCGTAATTCGTGACCCGAGGTCACTCAAGGCTATTTCACCCTATTCGAGGTTCCCAACCTCCAAGTTGCAAAATTCATCCGGTCATTGTCCACGACACCAGGTTACCGTTTCAAATAACCGCTCACGCTTTATCCTTGAGTCCATAGACTCGATCGATTGGGCCTTCACTCATGTACAACCTCTATCCATGAGTCCACAGACTCAATTATCAACCCATCGGGACTTCTTCCGATCATAACCAATCATCGGGTATGCCAACCCAATCAAACTTAAATCTGCATATCCCACACACACATAACCCGGGCCTTCACCCGATGACTGTTAGGAACAATACTTCTGACACATCACACTCTGTCAGGAACAACACCTCTGGCATATCACACTGTCAAGAACAACACCTTTGACACTTTATATTTTCCCTCTATGGGAACACCGACACACACACAACCACATTTGTCAGAAAACACATCTGATCGCCAGGATACACATCTGATCAGCCAGGATACACATCTGATAGTCAGGGAAACTCATCCAACCTGTCAGGAAAATGAAACTCATCTGACAAGTCAGGGACGCACCTCTGACTAATAGGAAATACCTGACCATCAGGAAACACCTGTTTATCAGGTACACATCTGACGTATTACTCTATCAGGCATAACATCTCTGACATGATACCCTTGTCAGGAAACATCTGATTACCAGGAACACATTTGACCTGCCATGAATAACACATCTGACATGCCAGGAACACCTCTGACATCAAATCCTATCAGGCACAACACCTCTGACATCAAATCTTGTCAGGCAAAACACATTTGACATTAACCTTTGTCAGGCACAACACCTCTGACAGCTACCATCATATATCATCACAACCTCTGTTGGGTGCATACCTGCAGACACAGGTCAATGCCCCCTCAAGATAACATCATTGAGTTCATGAACTCAATACATCACTGGGTCCATAGACCCTAATCCAACATTGATCCCATGGCCCAATGCCGTCCTAACTCTCTCGATTATCAATCACGGAGGAACCCGGACTCATAATAGATACCGCCTCTCCGAACCTAGCCAAAGAGGGACCACAGACAGCATTTCACATAGGTTAGGTTTTCTAACCATAGGAAATCCCCAATTATTCAAGCCCTGCTTGAATAATTGAACCAGTTGGGCTTCATGCCCGTGGACCAAGTCCGATGGTATACCATTCCAATGTAGAACATTACCTGGCCGATGGACTATTCCATCGCCTTACCATGTCCCAACAACATCACATCATACACAAACGTTGTCCCGAGGTGGGACTTTTACCAGGCCAATGGACATACCATTGCCTTAAAACAAGCATCACATCATACAAAAGTAGTTCCGATAGGGAACTTAACTAGGCCAATGGACCCTACCATTGCCTTACAATGTCAAAATCACATCACATCACACATATATAAGCCCAGTCAGGCTCTCATAACTTCCTGCAATCGATCGCACTTCCCCTGTGATCTATCGCAAATCACACTGAGCCTAAATTCCGAGCTAGAAACAGCCCGAAACCGAAGGCTCCATCCCTCTGCTCCATTTTCACTCTCATCCATCCCATCCATACATCAGTCATAAGGTCTCCGACCTTTTTTTCATCCACACATAATATCACCTAACCATTCCACATAATTAAAGTAGTTTAAATATGGGAAAAGAGAAGAGATGAAGAGGGATTTTACCTACTATACGACTTTCGAGGCTCTGGATGTTGAAATGATCGCCAATGTGATCAGAACGCTGGAAAACCTCTAGGTAAACCGCCTCTCTCTAACCTCCACTTTCTCTCTCTAGCATTCTCTCTTTCTCTCTCTACACGCCAATCGAGACACCGGGGAGAAAATCGAACGTCGCCAACGTGTCAGGAACGTTGAAAAACCTCTAGGGGACCTCCCTTTCCTTTCTCTCTCCTCTTTCTCTCTCTTCCTTTCTCTCTCTAAAAATTCTGGGGGCAGAGCCTCACCTCACTGATTTGTGTGTGAGAAATGAGGGGGTTTAACCCTCTTTATATAGGCATGTGGGCAGCCATGTGGTGCTTAGGTGGCAAGGCCATTTGAAAGCCATGTGCTTGTCACATGGGTCATGATGACAAGGCATTGACCGGTTTGACCAGAATTTCGTTTTTCTACGCTTACAGCTCCCCGTAACCCTACTAAATGACATGCGACGAAGCTGAAACTTCAAGTGACCGAACTAGGGACAGTCCGACACCCGCTATAAAAATTTCAGGGAAAAATACTGAGTTTTGACAGCTGCACTATTGTCCGGAAGAAAACTGCAAAACCTACTAATTTCCTGATTTCAGACACAAAACAGGCTGTCGTTTCTTCGTTTGAGATAACTAATTGCCGAAACGACATACGTTAATTCTCACGGCCGACCGACATGCGCTGGTATCAACCGCACAGATTTCTATTAGGATCCCCAAGAAATATTGAGTCCCACTTAATTTCTGGAAATCTGGAAATTTCTCGTTTTCTTGATTTTCTTACATGATATGACCCTGCGGTTCTATGAAACGATACCTGACAAAACCAATACGACAGGTGAAAGTCCCGGTAGTTGACCAACACACTGTGTGCGGTTTTAGAGAAGAAATACTGAGATTTAATCGGTACAACTCAATCCCGAGTAAAACTCAATTTTCACAATTTAATTAAATACTTAACTTATTAACCCCAATTAAGGACCAATAAACCCATAATTTTATTATATTAAAATCCTGGGGCGTTACAAATGAAAAGAAGATGGAGTATATCTCTACCCTTAAGCTTGATGAGATTAATTGGAAGCAGAAAGCAATGACTCGTTGGTTGAAAGAGGGAGATGGTAACACAAAATTCTTTCCTAGAATGGCTAATCACCATCGGAAAAAGAACTTTATTTCCGGATTAAGGGTGGATGGGAGTTGGGTTGAGGAGAAGGGGGAGCTAAAAGATATTATTATCTCTTATTTTAAGGGGTTATATCGGGAGAGGGAAAGGTGGAGACCTAAGCTCGGCGGGCAACATTTTGATGGCCTCTCTCAGGATCAAAGGGAGGACCTTGAGAAGCCGTTTGAGGAAGGGGAGGTGCTTGAGGCAGTGAGAGGCCTGGTGAGTGATAAAGCCCCTGGGCCAGATGGTTTCACCATAGAGTTCTTCAGGGGTTGTTGGGAGATCGTGGGAGAGATTTTATGGAAATGATGGAGGAGTTTTATGAAATGGGAGGGTTCAACAGAAATATGAATAATACTTTCCTTGCCTTGATTCCAAAGGAGGGAGCAGAAGAGATAAAAGATTTTAGGGCCATTAGCCTTCTTAGCTACACGTATAAGATCTTCTCTAAAGTGTTGGCCTCTCGCATTCAGAAGGTTATGGCCTCCATCATCTCTTGTCACCAAAGTGCGTTTGTAGGTAGGCGCCAAATTTTAGATGGGGTTCTAGTGGCTAACGAGTGCATTAACTCTAGGATGCGAGCAGCGGATCCGGGTATCTTGTGTAAGGTGGACTTAGAGAAGGCCTATAACCACGTAAACTGGGATTTCTTGATCTACCTCCTAGAGAGAATGGGTTTCAGTTCGAAGTGGAGGAAGTGGATGCGGTCTTGTGTGGTGTCTGTTTCTTTCTCTGTCCTGATCATAGGAAGTTCAGCGGGGTTTTTTCCTAGCTCTAAGGGGCTGCGGCAAGGAGACCCTCTCTCTCATTTCCTCTTCGTTATCGTTGCAGAGGCTTTGAGTAGAATGTTGTCAAAAGCTGAGGGGACTTTTTATGAAGGTTTTCGGATTGGCCAGCAGGGTTTGAGGGTTTCCCATCGTGGACGATATTCTCATTTTTTGCAGGGCTTCGTGAATGGACCTTCTTAATATAAGATGTATCTTGCGATGCTTTGAAGCGGTGTCAGGTCTTCACGTAAATTTAACAAAATCTGAGATTCTGTCCGTGGGGAGGTGGCAATCATTGACCACCTCGCCATTTGTTTTGGTTGTGGAGTGGGATCTATCCCCGCAGTGTATCTGGGCCTACCTCTGGGAGCGAAATACAAGGCAAAAGCAGTTTAGAATCCAATGTTAGATCGTGTTGCTCGAAGATTGACAAGATGGCGGGCTTCCTATTTATCGAAAGGGGGGAAAATGAACCTGATTCGGAGCACGATGCAAAGTCTACCAATTTATTTCTTGTCGGCTCTTACCATCCCTCTCTCGGTGGCCTCTTCCATAGAAAGGTTACAGAGAGATTTCTTATGGAATGATAGAGATGATCAGTCAAAGTATCACTTAGTGGCGTGGGATAAGTTGTGCCGGCCTAAGGAAGTTGGTGGCTTGAACTTAAAACCACACACTTAGAGGAACAAAGCATTGCTCGTAAGTGGGTGTGGCGCTTTGGAGAGGACAGAGACAGTTTGTGGAGGGAGGTGATCGTAGCAAAGTATGGGGAGTCTTCTGTTTGGATTCCGAGGGAGGCTAGGGGAACCTATGGGACGGGGCTTTGGAAGGGTATTATGGCTACGACTGGGGAGGTGGTGCCTTTCTTTAGTTTCCGGGCAGGGCGAGAGGCGGATATCAGGTTTTGGAAGGACAACTGGTTAGGCTTCTCTCGGCTCATGGACGATTTTGGTAATCTCTCTATTCTTTCTTCGGACAAGGATGCTCTAGTGGAGGATTTTTATGAGAGTACGCAAGGAGTTGTTTGGTGTCCAAGGATGAGGCGGGACCTTAATAATTGGGAGGTTAGTGATTTTTCCCGGCTTATGGAGCGCCTTTCCTCGGTTGCCTTGTGTCCAGGGGTGCGGGATTGCACGTTGTGGTCTAGGAGTAGAAATGGGAGTTTCTCTGTTCGCTAGTTGTTTCAGGCTCTGTCTCCTCCCCGAGGAGGTCCGTTTCCTCATAGAGTGGTGTGGAACCCAGGTATACCCTCAAAGGTGTCTTTCTTCCTTTGGTCAGCTTATTTGGATAAAATACTTATAGGGGATCAGCTACAGCATAGAGGATGGAGTATGGTAAATAGATGTTTTATGTGCCATAAAGCGGAAGAAACTACGGATCATCTTTTTGTTCACTGCCCAGTTGCGACGGAGGTGTGGAGTTTTTTCTTGACTCGATTGGGAGTGACGTGGGTTTTCCCATCCTCTTTTAGTAATCTCCTCGATTGTTGGAATAGGGTAAGAGGAGGGGGAGAGAGAGAGGAGATTTGGGGAGCTCTTCCTGAGGCTATCTCGTGGACCCTTTGGAAATAGAGAAATAGTAGAGTTTTTTAAGACGTATCGGCCCCAGTGACTAGGATTTGTGACCGCACCCATTTGGTAGTCATGGAGTGAGTAGGTTTGCATTGGGTTAGGGAGGATATCCAGGGCATTTTGTATTAGCCTTAGCAGGCTAAGGGTGGGGGTTTCTCTATGAGGTGAGTGGCCGTTTTCGGGTTTACTTGCTTGTAAACCCGAAGGCGTTTTGTTTTTTTGTAATTTTCACTATTTCTTAATAAAATGAGTTATTGATCAAAATTTTTTTCCCAAGATCTATTTATTCAACCTTCAAATATCAGAAGACCCATGATACCCACAAGGGTAATTGTGACTCCCGCAACTTGAGAATACAGAGACACAGAAAATCACTCTAGACCCCAAATCAAGCAGAACCAGAAACAGTGAAATGTGAGAAAACTACATTGTAAGAGTTTAGATACTATACAAGCTCTTTGCATGGCCCTACACAATTAGGTTTATTTTAGCAAAACCTGAATTCATTATGTTGCTAACAGCGAATGGTTTAGTGGTGGCTCCCACTAAGATGTGGTCAAATATCGGACCTACACATGTTCTATTATTAAGGAAAACGATTGGGATGACTTACCGTTAGTTTTGGTGTGGCTTCTCATAGCCCTTGGATTGTGATGGGTGGTTACAAGGGTTTTATTTAAAGTATTGAGAAAGTCAGTCTTCTCACTCACGTTGTTGCAAGCCCCATTGATAGACTTGAGAGGAAAAGACACCCCATAAGTTGCTGGTTTTTTTTTGCTTTACAAATTCCCAGATTTATATCGTTGTTCATCTATCCTCTCTTGAGTAGAATAATATAATTTTCCATGGTCTAGATCCTGTTATCATTATTCTGTTTAGATTAGTGATTATTATATTTGGATCTTTTATTCCAACAATTGGTATCAGAGCCAAGTTCGTACCATGCTTTTATGTTATTCTAAAAGGGATGCCTTTCAGTGAATTCGGAATGTTTCGATTGGAAGAGGAAGAATACAAATAAATTAAATTAATTTTAGGGTTTTCTGCCGATTCGGTTAGACGGCGTTTCCGCTGAAGTTCGACACCGATGAAGGCTGCCGCCGTCAAGGTTTTGATCGAAGGTGAGAGGCCGACCTTTTGGCACTGGTGGCTGCCGGTAGGGCCCCCATTAAAGGGGAATACAGTGTTCGGCGTTTAGGGATTTTTTTTTTTAAAAAGGGTTTTTAGTTCGGGTGAGGGAGACAGAGTCACGAGGGTTAACCTGACCCTATTAGACTTGACCCGACCCAGATATGCTTCGATCCGCCCCGTTTTGACCCGAACCGGTCCAACCGGAGTGACACCTGAACTGGACCGAGTCAAACATGAACCAAACCACGTAAGTGCGTCAGACCGCACACGAGGTCCAGTTCCCGCGCGTGAAGCGCTGTTCCGGCGTGTGACACTCACAGGATGTGTCTGGTGCGTGTGACACGTTCCCAGGGAAGTGTCCGACCCTTTTTGGTAATTTGGGTCTTCTGGTTTCATTTTTGGGGTCCTTTTGGACTTCTGAGCACTGTTTTAGTGCTAAATTAAGGTTTAGGTCAATCCTATAGAGGTTTAGGAATGACCAGTAAGGTAGAAATTCGAATGAGCATAACTGAATTAGGTTAGATTGTCTTGCCCAAAGGTGACCGTCCTTAAATAGGTTATGGTCTTTCGAATTAGAGATTTTGGTCTCCTTTAGACTGCAAGTTTGCACTTAACTACAATGATTAACTAGTCTTGCCCAAAGGTGTCTAGGGATTTCTTGTAGACTAAGTGTGGCAGAATAACTTATGTGTGGAGGTGAGATAAGGATAACCCTATTGCCCAAAGGTGTGGAAGTGTCCTGATCAACCTAAAGCATGATAGGTTAGTTCTGTGCGCGATCATGTCGTCATTTGGAGGGAGAATTGCATATCGAAATCTCTTACCCAAATGTGTGATTAGATGATGCGCCCAACTATCCCGTAAAGTGGAAGAAAACATTTTAAAATTAAACGACTTTAGCTAATCCGACTCAACCCCTAGACCGGTTAGAATTATTAAAGTTAGCAACTACAAGAACCAAATTAAGTTTTATAATTTGTGTAATTGTTTGTATTAAAAACCGTAACATAAAGACATTATTATTTGCAGCTATGGACGGATCTGTCGTTCACAAACACTTGACTAGGATTGAGCCTTTGAATGGCTCGAACTATGGTTCTTGGAGGAAGCAACTAGACATTGTGCTAGGCTGCCTTGATTATGATTTTGTCCTCATAGGGGAGCGACCAGATGCTCCTAATGCTGAGTCTTCGGACCTTGCCATGTCCCTGTACTCCAAGGCCAACAGGATGGCCATGATGATGATCAGGGGTGGTATCCCTTCAACTGAGACAGCTTCTTGAGACTATCAAAAAACAGTTTATGGGTCAGTGAGATATAGGCAGTACATTAGTTTGACTCAGTTGATTTCTCTGAAATACGATGGTGCTGGGAATGTTCGAGAGTATTTTCTTAAGATCTCGAAGTTGGTCATCTCCCTCCGAGAGTTGGACTTGACTATTGAGGATAACCTCATGGTCCACTTGGCCGTGGCCTCTCTTCCATACTCCTTTGATGCCTTCAAAGTGAATTACAGTGCACAAGATAAGAAGTGGACCCTCAACGAATTGATAGCAGTTTGTGTGAGTGAAGAAGAATGCATTAAGCGTGGTAAGGTTGAGTCTGCGAACTTGGCTATTCATTCTGGAAGTAGGAAGAACTTCAAAACGAAGAGTTTCAAGAAGTCAAGTACTCAGAAATTCTTTCCAAAGCAGAGTTCGGGGCAGAACCAGGACCATCAATTCAAGGAGAAAGGAAAGGCAGATCAGTTTCAGGGCAGAGGGATCGTCATCAAGCTAGAGGAGATAGAGTGTTTCTTCTGCAAAATGAAATGACACATAAAGAAGGACTGCTTCAAGTATAAGGTGTGGGCAAAGAAGAACAAAGGTATTAGTTTGTCATTGGTATGTTTTGAATCAAACCTAGTGGATGTTCTTTCAAACACTTGGTGGATTGATTCAGGTGTCTCTGTACACATTTCTCATTTTCTTCAGGGGTTCGTTCATCAACGTAAGGCTAAGGCTGAGGAGCTTCTGTTCATGGGGAATTCTTCACCAGCCGTGGTGGAAGCTGTGGGGACTTACAGACTGGTGTTAGATTCTGGTTTTGTCTTGCTTTTAGAGGATACCTTTTATGTGTTGTCTTTTAGACGGAATATGATCTCAGTTTCTAGACTTGATACTTCTGGTTATAGAGTTTTATTTGAGGGGAGTGTGTTATCTGTTAGACATGATTTCCAGACTGTTGGAAATGACATTTTGATTGATGGTCTTTATCAATTAGCATTGGATTCTTGTTTTGCGTCATCTTTACAGTGCATGTCAGTTGATGCTACTACTCTAGTTACCAATTCTAAGCGTGTTAGACAGAAGGAAGATTCTTCTATATTGTGGTACCGTAGATTGAGTCGAAATGTCATTTCCAATAGTCTGGAAATCATGTCCAACAGATAGCACACTCCCCTCAAATAAAACCCATAACCAAAAGTATCAAGTCTAGAAACTGAGATCATATTCATCTAAAAGGCGGCACATAAAATGTATCATCTAAAAGCAAGACAAAACCAGAATCTAACACCAGTCTGCAAGTCCCCACAGCTTCCACCACGGTTGGTTAAGAATTCCCCATGAACAGAAGCTCCTCAGCCTTGGCTTTACGTTGATGAACGAACCCCTGAAGAGAATGAGAAATGTGCACAAAGGCACCTGAATCAATCCACCAAGTATTCGAAGGAACATCCACTAGGTTTGATTCAAAACATACCAATGAAAAACTAATACCTTTGTTCTTCTTCTTTGCCCACACCTTATACTTGAAGCAGTCATTCTTCATGTGTCATTTCATTCTGCAGAAGAAACAATCTATCTCTTCTGGCTTGATGACGATCCCTTTGTCCTAAAACTGATCTGCCTTTCCTTTCCCCTTTAATTGATGGCTTTGGTTCTGCCCCAAACTCTACCCTGGAAAGAATTTCCGAGTACTTGACTTCTTGAAACTTTTCGTCTTGAAGTTCTTCCTACTTCCAAAACAAATGGTCAAGTTCGTAGACTTGGCCTTACCACGCTTAGTGCGTTCTTCTTCACTCACACAAACTGCTATTAGTTCGTTCAGGGTCCACTTTCTGTCCTATGCACTGTAATTCACTTTGAAGGCATCAAAGGAGTGAGGAAGAAAGGCCACAGCCAAGTGGACCATGAAGTCATCCTCAATGGTTAGGTCCAACTCTCAGAGAGAAATGACCAACTTCGAGATCTTAAGAAAATGCTCTCGAACGTTCTCAGCACCATCGTACTTCAAAGAAATCAACAGAGTCAAACTGTTGTACTGCCTAGATCTCACTGACCCTATAAACTGTTTTTTGATAGTCTCAAGAAGCTCTCGAACTATCTTAGCTGAAGGGATACCACCCCTGATGGCTTCTTAAATGGAAGCCCTGATCATCATCATGGCCATCCCGTTGGCCTTCTCCCATTTGGAGTACAAGGAACTGGCAAGGTTCGAAGACTCAACATTAGGAGCATCCGGTCGCCCCTCTATGAGTACAAAATCATAATCAAGGCAGTCTAGCACAATATCTAGCTGCATCCTCCAAGAACCATAGTTCAAGTCATTCAAAGGCTCAATCCTAATCAAGTGTTTGTGAACGACAGATCAATCCATAGCTGCAAATAATAATGTCTTTATGTTACGGTTTGTAAAACAAACTATTGTACAAATTATAAAACTTAATTCGGTTTTTGTAGTTGCTAACTTTAGTTCAACTTTAATAATTCTAACCGGTATAGGGGTTGAGCCGGATTAGCTAAAATGGTTTAATTTTAAAATGTTTTCCACTTTACGGGACAGGTGAGCGCATCATTTAATCACACCTTTGGGGCAAGAGATTTCGACATGCAATTCACCCACCAAATGGTGACATGGTCGCGCAAAGAACTAACCTATCAAGCTTTGGATTGATCAGGACACTTCCACACCTTTGGGCAAGAGGTTCATCCTTCTCTCACCTCCACGCATAAATTATTCTGCCCCACAGTCTACAAGATATCCCTAGACCAGTGTAGTCAAGGCGTCTAGGCGAGACGCTGCTTAGGCGACGCCCAGGTGATGCCTAGGCGATAAAAATAATTAAATTATATTTATATATATATATTAAATAAATTAACATTTATGTAGTAATGCTTGAATGTAAGTCTTTTTCTGCTAAACTATTAATTTCCTTTTTGAGTCTGTAGATGAAAATATTTTTAAAGACTAAAATATAACTTTTTTTACCGAACTTTTGGATTTTATTAATATTTTGTTATAATTGAATTTATGAAATTTTAAAATTTGAGAAATACATTAGCATTTGCAAGTTGAAATTTTGACAAATGCACTAAAAAGCGGATTTTGTTCTTAAACTGAAAAGTTGACTTGTTATTCTTTACGAATTTGGATCTAAGATAATTTTTATTGAATTCAAATGGGGGTATAACCGTATTTATATATAATTATCTTAAATTAATGAAAATAAAGTATAAAACCATTTACTTAAATGATATTTATATGTAATTAAGCTGTAAAACTATAAAACAGGCTAACTGTTAAAGGGTTCAGATGCCTACTGCCTGCCTAGAGAGGTGGCTAGGCAGTGACAGTCCAAAACCGCCTAGGCAATGCCCAAGCGACGCTTTAACTACACTGCCCTAGACACCTTTGGGCAAGAGTAGTTATTCATTGTAGTTAAGTGCAAACTTGCAGTCTAAAGGAGACCAAAATCTCCAATTCGAAAAATCATAACTTATTTAATACGATCATATTTGGGCAAAACAATCTAACCTAATTCAATTATGCTCATTCGAATTTCTGCCTTACTAGTCATTCCTAAACCCCTACAGGATTGACCTAAATCTTAATTTAGCACTAAAACAATCATTTACAGTGCTCAGAAGTCCAAAAGGACCCCAAAAGTGAAACCAGAAGACCCAAAACCCCCAAAAAGGGTCGGACACTTCCCTGGAGGTGTCCTGGGAACGTGTCACGTGTACCAGACAGTCAGACACTCCCTGCGAGTGTCACGCGCATCTCACGAACTAGAACAACGCTTCACGCACGGGAACTGGACCTCACGCGCAGATTGCGCGTCATGCGCGCGCGATTTGACACACGTATGCGGTCCGGTCTGGTTCCTGTCCAACTCGGTCCGGTCCGGGTGTCCCTTCGATTGGACTAGCCCGATTCAGTTGAACCAGTTCGGGTAAAAAACAGGTCAGATCAAAGCATATCCGGGTCAGGCCAAACCCATTCGGATCGGGTCAGACCCGTTATGGTCGACTCGGATCAAGTCCAATAGGGTCGGGTTGACCCTCGTGACTCTGTCTCCCTCACCTGAACTAAAAACCTTTTTTTTTTTAATAAAACCCTAAACGCCGAACACTGTATTCCCCTTTAATGGGGCCCTACCGGCAGCCACCAGTGCCAAAAGGTTAGCCTCTCACCGCCGATCAAAACCTTGCCGGCGGCAGCCTTCACCGGCGTCAGACTTCAGCGGAAACGCCATTCAACCGAATCGGCAGATAACCCTAAAAATTAATTTAATTTATTTTTATTCATCTTCTAATCGAAACATTCCGAATTCAATGAAAGACATGATATTACCCCCAAAAATTCCAGAAAGATTATATATAATTAAAACAAAATAAATATAATAATCTCTCCAGATTAAACCCTTTTAGAATAACATAAGAAAGCATGGTACAAGCTTGGGTTCTAATACCAATTGTTGGAATAAAAGATCCAAATATAATAATCACTAATCTAAATAGAATAATGATAACAGGATCTAGACCATGCAAGATTATATTATTCTAATCAACAGAAACAACTAGGGATAAGTATTCATACCTTTTAAGGATAGATGAAGAAGATGATCAGCGATATAAATCTGAGAATCTCCAAAGCAAAAAAAAAATAGCAACCTATTGGGTGTCTTCTCTTCTCCTCTTAAGTCAATCAATGAGACTTGCAACAATGTGAGTGAGAAGATGGACTTTCCCAATACCTTAAATAAAACCCTTGTAACCACCCATCACGATCCAAGGGCTACAAGAAGCCACACCAAATCCAACGGTAAGTCATCCCAACAATTTTCCTTAATAATTGAACAAGTGTAGGTCCAATATTTGACCATATCATAGTAGAACCCACCACTAAACCACTGCTAGCAACATAATCAATCCGGGTGTTTGTATAGTATCTAAACTCTTAGACTAATCACATGTTAGGCTTAAGTACCATTTTTTTTTCCATTTCTTCTGTTTACTTTTATCAATCAGAAGCATCTGAAGTGTGTCAGGACTGAAACTTCGGCTTTTGTTATTCAGAAACAGTCAAAATATAGCCAACGGAAACATGAAATCCATCACACTAAGAGAAACTAAAATGGATTTGTAGAAAACCCACTTCAGATTATCCAACAAAAATAAACCCAGAAGATTCAATATGAAAATAAAAAATATTATTACAGCTACCTTAGCAATCTTGATCTCGTCCTCGAGATCGTGAAGTCTATTGTTTAATCTTCCAAATTTGTTTATGTTCTGCTGATCCTCCCATGTAACCTCCGTCGCCGATCCTCCGCCGCCCTTAAAACGATTCGAGGATCATCAGACCCAAAGAAAAGGAAGAACAAAGAGAGAAAGAAGTGAATTAGGGTTTTGGGTTTTACCTGCTGCATCTTTGATTCAGAAACAGACTCAGACAGCAAGTAACAGTCAGCGAGTGAGAAGTGAGAGCTCTCTTTACTATTTGCTTCAGAGATAGTGAAGACCTTAATATGCACATGTTATTATTATTCGAAACTCCCATGGCGCATGTTAGATTTCCTAGTATCTGTTCAAGTTAGAGATGGTACGCCTCACTTATTCCAAGGACTCGATCCGAGTCTTTCTCCCCCCGAGGATATCATTTAGGGACGTATTCTTCTCCGGTTGTAACCGGTTTTGCCAAAACCGGTTACTACCATGAGGTGGCCACATATCTCTTTTGACACCTCTTAACTATGGTTAAGATTCAATCACCCCTAAGCTTCAGCTACCTATCCTTGGTTTTTAGAAAAAATAATAAAAAAAATTTGTTAACTGTGGTTAAAATTTACCAACTCCTAGGGTTAATTTTTAAAAAATATTTTTTCTAAAAACCAAAGAGAGGTAAGTGAACCCTAGGAGTAGGTAAATCTTAACCACAGTTAAGATGTGTAAAAAGGGACATGTGGTGACCACAGGGTTGCAACTGGTTTTGCCCAAAACCGGTTACAACTGGAGAAGATCACCTGTCTATCATTTATCTACAATACGTAGCATAGGGGTTAGGTGGCGTTTGAATTGGATTTTTTTATCAAAAATCAATTCTGATAAAATTGATTGCGTAGGAATTCATGATCAAATAATCATTTTTTCAAATAATAGTGTTTAGAGCGAAGTTAAGAGACTCATCTATGTACTGAACACTATTATTTGACCATTAATTTCTACACAATCAATTTTATTAGAATTGATTTTTGGTCAAAAAAAAAAATCTAATCCAAATGCCCCCATTAGCATTTGGGATTGGACTCCTTTATTGACTGAACTACTGACTAGACCGGTAAAAAAAAGAAAGAGAAATGCTGGTGAGACCACAAAGAGCCGAGACATACGCAGACTATTCATGCGATGCACGAAACTGAAAAAAATAAAAACATTTTCAATAAAGGTTTTGAGTCTTATGCATGTGATGCACGGTTTTGGTGTGAGCTCGGCCCTTTGTGGTCTCCCTAACATTTCTCAAAAAAAAAAAATCTTTGGGTACCTGTGGCCCTACACTTTAGGACTAGCTAGGACAGGATTAAGGTCTTGACTTACTTTATGAGTAAGGACAAAGTTAGGAAGGATTGACCCCGCCTTGCCTTGCCTTGCCTTTGAGAGCCCTGCCCTAACTCGAGCCCCTTAATATCCAAATCATAATCTTTGAAACCCTAAGCTCCTGATTGACTGATTCCCTAATCCTAATAATATGATTATCCTTAACACTTTGATTACAACTTTAAATTGTTGCTAATGTAGATTTTATTTGATAATTATACTTATTTTACTTTAAGTATATTTATTTTTTTAAAATAATTTTAATTGAATTATCTGTTAAGTTGGCATCCTGTATAGAATAAAAAATTCTTATCTCAAATAAGAAAATATTTCTTAATTTTCTTTTCCGCCGCCTCTTGGCCTTGCCCTATACAAGCCCTTAAGGGACAGGGTTAGGGCTTAGTTAATACAGGCCCTTGAAGGGATAAGACAGGATTAGGATCTTGACCTTATAACGGTAGGGTTAGGGCTCACCCTACCCTTTGACTGCCCTAACTGGAACAACCAAGAGTCATAAAATGCTGATTAGGCTTTACGGATGTCAAATGGTGTGGGGGCATTTTAGGGATGTCAGGTGGTGTGGGCCGGGGATACAAAATTCTCCTCATTGGGTCGGCAACTGGGCCGGGTGCAAAATTCTCCATCCGGATAGAGGAATCGTGCTCTCATACCCGCTTAGGTTGTGCTAAAGAGGGAGGGGCTATCTAGTATATCTGTTTTGCAAAAATCTTGCTTGATCAAATGATCACAACCAACCCAATCAGTTATATAGATAGACCCAGGTCAGTCAAATGACTGAGCCATCTGATCGAAGGGTCCATAGTACAAAATGCAAGGCGGTGCCGGTGAGTGGTGGTGGAAATGGGGTTGGTGGTGTGTGTGTGTTTGGGTGTGGGATTGTTAAGAATTGATTCTCAGAAGTGATTTTTTCATTCTTAAAATTCTATTCTACAAACAACTTTTGTCAGAATCGTTCTGGAAACCCTATGTGACATATCGGATCAAATTCGGACAGAAGGTCCACCCAACCCGACCCAACCAATTGGTACCTCTAATGTTGACTCTGCACACAGCACACTACACAGGTCCAAGTTGGCAATGGCTATACCACCTCTCGGATCAGCTCTATAAATAGTTCTAATGAACGGCGAAAATGGCTTCACTTTGAGGGTTCGAACATCTCCTAGATGCAGCAAAGAAATAACAGGTTGTCCATGGAGTAGGCAGCTGCAACATTATATACATCCTCACATACATTACAGTCTGTGATATAGAGCTAACACTAGGAAGAGTTCCATCAAAACACTGCTAGTTTATAGATGCATCTAAATCATCACATCCATGAAACCAAAGAACCCAAAAGAGAATGTAGGTAATCAAAATGCAAAAAACATCCCCAGGAGGAAAGAGATGCAGATAAATAGTGGCTTATTGGTCATCTCACAGCGTGACGGAAACAAAACTCGTAAATTGTTATTTATAGTAACAAATTTTTTATCTTTTATATTTAAAATCCGTCTGGTAGAGATGAGGAGTGGCAATCCCCTACCTCTTTATTAGATAAAATTCTGAAAATTACAAGACTAAGGGGTACATAAAACCAGAACCCCTTAACCAAGGAAGCAAATTACATAATCCCAACATTTCCTCCATCCTTTAAAAGGGTAAACTTTGACAAGTTTAGGAAACTCCACAATAGAACCAAATAAACTCTAACTTCAGGTCAAACAAGCATTATTAAGGGTGATAATTCATTTTGTTGCAAGCAAGCTGAATTAGGGGAGATAATCGTAGATCATAAGGGAGTGCAAAATGCACATATGAGGACACACATTAAATCCCGTCGCATGGTAAGCGCGATATGCATAGCATGTGGGTATGCAATCTTATAAATAACCTGTAAATTTTAAAAATGCATGTGCATATGCTAAGAAAGATGCATGTCAGATAAGACATCCTGGTTGAGATGACTGTTTAGATCCGTTGAGGGATATAGATTATTGAAGGTGTGGATGAAGAAGAATAGAAGGGTGTTTTAAGGGGCCTGGATCCTTCGAGCATACGCCAGCACCATCACAAAATCCTTGGCTGAGGTGCCCATGGATGCTCGTCCTCTCTTTGATGTCGATACCGTCCGGAACCATAAATCTATTAAGTTATGCAGTTGCAATGTGGCGACCACTGGCTGACCCTGACAAGTGATCTCCACCTATAAGAAAATCAACTGACAATCAGCAAAATGCAATACCATCAATTTTTCATATAACTCAGTAACTTACATTTATCAGACACGTACAAAAACATGTGATTTCATGCATACTACAAAGAGAGGCATCCTTGCGCAATTTTTGCATGTGAATATATTGGCTTAAGGAAATGTAGGAGGTTTACTTATGCAATATTCAATATTCCTTAGCATTTGAACCATTTTAATTGGCTGTAGCTTTTCTCCCGTAGGCAGGGGCAGAGCCAGGATTTCATTGATAATGTTAATAATTATCGATGGGCTTGTGAAGAATGATTAGGAAGGTAGAAAATATAAATTCTTGGTTCAGTTGGTGTGGCCAAAGGCGGAGCCATATGGGGCCCAGGGAGACTGCAGCCAGCCAGCCCCCCCCCCCCCTAACGTTTGAAAAAATATATATAAAAGGGGTTGAGAGTTGAGACCGAAAAGGGTGAGAGTCGAGAGACCGAAAGGGGAGTGAGACCGATTGAGAAGGGGACCAAACCCCTTCGTTTCTTCTCTGCTGATCGTTGGCACTCAAGTCTCTCTCTCTCAATCCATCTAAAAGGGGAATTGTGATATGCTTTAATTGCTTCCATCCCAAATTTTAGGGAAGAAGAAGAGGAATACCAAGTTTTTTTTTTGTGTTTCTATACCAAATAGACTTGGTAAACGTAAGAAAGGGAGTGCCACTAAATTGGGGTATGAGGTTCCGATGGAGAAAGGACAAGAGAAGAAACAAGGTTATTGGGGTTTGGTAGAAGATGATGATTGTAGGGTTTGGAGGAGGAAAATGAGTTTGAACCTTCAAAGGAATTGGAGGTGGTGGTGGAGAATTAGAGTATGGAGATTAAAAGTCATAAAACAGGAGATGTAGTTTGGACAAAAGCATTTCCTCACACACGGGTGGAGCTGGGATTTTCTTGCAGGGGGGCTAACAATGTGGGCATGGGGGTTCGGGGGCATACCCCTGAATTTTTTTTTGATGGTCAAGTTTGTGGGCCATCTCGTCTATTTGTAGCAGCTTATGCCCTCTTAAATTAAATAATATAACAATAAATTTAGCTTTTTCATTTTCCTCAAAAGTTCAGGGGGGGCTTTAGCAACTCTACCCCTACTCCAAGCTATGGCCCCAACTAATCAATACAAATCTTTTCTTTCAAAAGTTGAGGGGAGGGCTTCAGCCCCCCATGGGCCCCATGTGGCTCCGCCCCTACTCACACATGGTGGCCCGGAATGGTTTGCAGAAAGGGTCCTCTTGGGGTTTCAATCTCATTTTTTGGCTGTAAAATAACACGTTGTGATGGAGAGCAAGTGGCAGCGAATTTCATGGAATTGTTGGAGCCCCATGTGGCTCCGCCCCTGCTCACATATGGTGGCCTGGAATGGTTTGCAAAAAGGGTCCTCTTGGGGTTTCAGTCTCAATTTTTGGCTGTACAAGAACACGTTGTGATGGAGAGCAAGTGGCAGCGAATTTCATGGAATTGTTGGAGCCCCATGTGGCTCCGCCCCTGCTCACATATGGTGGCCTGGAATGGTTTGCAAAAAGGGTCCTCTTGGGGTTTCAGTCTCAATTTTTGGCTGTACAAGAACACGTTGTGATGGAGAGCAAGTGACAGCAAATTTCATGGAATTGTTGGATCGTCAACAATCCAAACGAAAGACATAAAAGCTCTAGTAGAAATCATGAGCCCCAGAGTCGGAATCGCGTGAAATTTATATGGTTGACTGGAAACGTTGAGATCTTCAAGATCCATCACTTTGCCATGGATTTTTCACTTTTTGGCCAGAATAACTCATTTAGGCCTCAGAAACAATTTTGCTAGTTTTGGAAACTTTTGTTTTACTAATAACTTTAGTTTTAGAAGTCAGAGTCGCACATCGTCGATTCTGGCATGCTTCTAGTATTTAGTATTAGTAATTTTTGTGGTTAGTTCACTTTTTGCCATTTTTAGTAATTTTCGTATTTTGCTTAATTTAACATCATATTTATAGAGTTGTAAGCCACATGACAATCTGTTTTGAATAAAACTGTAGAGAGTTCTCTCTTTTCCCTATTGTTCTTGGTATTCTTGCGAATCAACAAGACAGTGAATGCATATTATTCCTGGTATTTTCTTTAGAGGAAAATCAACAAATTTAGTGGAAGGATGTGTGATTGGCACGATCGAAATCATTCCCTAGCGTACACTGCATCACATTGTTTTTGAGAAATAGAAATCTATTCATTTGAGAAGACTTTTCAAGAACTGTCAAAGAAATTTGAATCGAGGATGTCAGGTGCACTAGATTGTGCTTTCGATGTGTTGGGTTGTAGCCCAATCCTCTCTGAAATTTGATCTTCGCCTTTTTTTCCTTTAATTTTTCTTCAATTTGTTCTTTGGATCTTTGAACATTAACTGATTGTCTCCAGTTTCTGGATTTCTTCAGGATGACAGGAATGGTAGATATTGGATTTCGGAGTACACTTCCCAGGTAGGTTTTAGATCTGGTTTCTACTTTTATTCTTCTGTTTTGATATTCAGATCAGGGTTCTGAGTAAAATGAGGTGATTGAGACTTGGAAGTGAGTTGAGAATGACTAGACTAGAGCTAGGAATTCTACTTTACAAATCACAATATACATTTATAATTTATTTCATCTATCGATACTTCATGTTCAATTGTTTTTATGTATATCGACAATTCTATACTCAACATACAATTGTTGTAGAAAATATGTACCTATAGAGATTAGAGAATGATGGAATTATATGTAACCATATATATAAAGTGGAGGATTTTTTTCTAGGTGTGGACAAAATGTGTAGTTTTGTGGTGTCCCCTAAATAGTGGATGGAATGCTCTACATTATATGTAAATATAGTTAAATTAAATAAGCACTGGTCATAGTCTTTTGGTGACTTGCTCTACATATTGATAAATTTACTAACTGCTCTTCATGCGATTGATTCTAAGAGATTACATACAATCAATTCTTTTTGGCATGAACCAAACACGATTTTAAGAGTTTAAAGTCACAACAATTGAGTTTAACTGATTAACGGCTATAAATCTGAACCAAACAGTACATTAATGTTTACCAAACAGTTTAAGTTGACCATCACATGCCCCCTCTTACAAGAAAATCTTGGCACCACTCCTGGGTGTGGGGGTTCGGGAGCGTAGCTCCCAGATTTTTTTTTAGGGCGAAGTTCGTGGGTCATCTCGTCCATTTGTCAAGATTTTTTTTCCTAAGTTAGGCAGCATCTGCCCCCTTGCCGTGGCTATGCCTTCTTAAATTAAATAATATAGTATAGAATTTAGATTTTTTTCCAAAAGTTTAAGGGGGGGGCTAGAGTCCCCCTCACCCCCACCCAGCACCGCCCCTGCCCGTAAAGAGAACTCTCGAGCATGTCCATGTTGGTTGACTTGTAGTACATACTATAATGTCTTGGGACAACTTCAGCAAAGTTGACACCATGAAAATGTCAAGTTTTTCTATCCCACTTACCCCGTAACCTCTTTTCTATTTTTCTAATTTTTTCGTGTCAAGATAACCATGATTATTTCTGGTGAACTCATATAAGTAGGGTTCAAGACTTGTTTGCCAAGTTGACTCAGTTTTGATGGGTTTAAAAGCTATCATTTTTTCAGACATAGCAAGTGTTTGTACAGTTTTGGAATTAAATTTACAGTGTTAGTTTGTAGACAAGTATTAGTTAATTTGAGTTTAAATATGAGCCGGAGCTCTGCTTCCAAGTGTTTGGCAGAGTTCCCCTTTTCTATTGTAAATTGGTGGCAGTTTTGTAATTATGGGTGTAATCGTGTTACAAAACTGCCACTTTATTTTCCTATAATTACATAACTGCCACCGAGCTTTGCTTTGAAAGGAGAGCTCGGCCAAACCCTTTGAAAGGGAGCTCCGGCTCATATTTAAACTCTTAATTTTTTTAATTGTATTGACTATATCAATTGCTTTATTAATTACTGTTCATAGGAAACCCAGCCAACTTATATCCACTCAGCATGTTTGAGTTGGTATGATTGTGTGCTGGTGATCCCTATTCCGCAAACCGATCATTCCATACAAATACATCTCATGACTTCATCAACCAGTTGAATGGTATTGAACAATATTTGTGCACTCGGGTATCAAACCACCATAACACTTGTTATAGGTACAATTCCTACTATGGATTCTGAAGTGGCTCCTACATTGCTGCATAAAAATTAGTTGGTGGGTGACCATTTGATGTGGTCGCAAAATAGCTCCAAACAACATGCATATGGTAGAAACTAAAGGAACCAAGGGCCAAGACATAATCTATGAATCTCAATAACCGAAAAAACCAACCATCTTTCATGCAATTTTTATTTATATATGATCATGAAACTCAAATACTAAGAACTCATGTTGATACATTTTCTGGGAAGGAGACAGACACTGACCTCAGTTTCACTTGTAAGATCAAGTTTCTTCACAAGGTACTTGTGGATAAACGAAACGAGTATATTGCCATCCCTATTACAAAGAACAAAAAAAAGTCAATATGAAAAATAATATTTTACTGACAAGCAAAGGAATGTACATTAAAGTCAATGATAACTTCTCCATTTCCATATTTCAGAATTAGACAAAGTTGCAATGAAATTGAAGTTTTAAATTTAAGTTTGGCTGTGCATATTGAAACAGAAATGTCATTGAAACTATTAAAACACTATCTAGATAGTATAATAATTCCGAAACAATGGAAATACTAGGAGAGAAACACGCCTTGATAGTTTTGGAAACAATAAGCAAGCATGCTATGACAAACAACTATTTGGAATGAGAAAACAAGAATCATAGCAAGGGATCTAACATATCCCAGACTTGGAGAGTCAAAGTTACACAAACCAATGTGATATATATATATATATATAGGGTAAACAAAGTGCAACCTATATGTAACACAAGTAAATATGCAAATAAAATACGAAAGAGGAAATCAATATGTGCCAATTGGTCTATGGTCTTCCTTTCAGGTGCTGAACTCAACGTTGTCAGGGACTCAGGATGTTAAGAAGTGAAGTCACCAAGTTTTAAAAGCAGTAAAGCACTCTGTCCTGGGGCAAGGATGTGGGAGAATAAAATCACTAGAATTTGTGGCTAGAAGGAATGATTGCAAGACAACTTCCAAATTCTTACTAACAGAGCCCTGTGGTATCTGATCAGGATAAGATATGAAATGAATTTGGCTGCTAGAAGCCTAGAATAGCCAATGTTTCATCCTTCGCTGGTTGTAAGTGTATATTATCCAGTTCCATAAGTTACTAATTTCACCAAGAGTTGTGTGATAGAGAAGTGGTATGGACTGCCATCCAGAATTTCAAGAACTACTGACTCTCAGACTCAGTAACTCTACATAATCACTACAAAATCTAATGGTACTCAAGCAAGGAAACTCCAAGTCTTTACAGCTTGTAGGGAGTCATTCACAGTGATGTATTTTATTTATTGTCTTTTATATCAGTCTTGTCGGATGAAAAAGCAACTTGAAGCATATGAGGAGGGACTCAAATAAGGCCTTAAAAATTCACCCATTCTTTCCTCTTATCATTGCAGTGGGACTTGAGGCTTCTTCTAACGCATTCAGTTAGACCATTTTTCTTTTTCTTCTTTTATTTATAAGTAAAAAGATTAGGGGATATGTGAGGAGGTACTCAAATTAGGGAATATGTTTTTGCTTGTTGCTCTTTGCGTTGTGTTGCTTTGTTTTGTTATGTTACTGTTTCTCTCTCTTGTTCTTATACTTTCTCGTGGTCTCCTTTAGTACACTTTTTGTGATCTTATGGCCCATATAATTGTATACTTTGTGTTTAATATAAATTTCCTTACCGATCAATATATATATATATATATATATAGGTCATAAGATTGTGTATTAATATTTGGGGGGACCCACATAGGAAAGCCTCTTTACCCTATAGGCTAGTGAGTTTCCTACCTCATTAGCTTACAGAAAGAAAATAGCTGTACACTTAAAGCTTCAAGCCTGTATTTTTTATTGGCAAAGAGACAGATGGATATATAAATAAATATACAAAAAGGAAGTACAAGAGCAGTGTTCACCGATTGATGAAGTAAAGAAGAAAAACAAACCAATAACTAATAACAGAAAAGGCCAGACACAGCAAAAATGGCTACTCGTGATAAAATAAAAGATAATATTGATAAGTCCTCAAATGCATCGAAGTCGCTCCTGATGGAGCACTGGGAGAACAACTCGGATGAAATGTCCCAACAAATCTTCTCAAAAGAATGGGATGAATTGTTGAATGTCTGTTCCTCTCCTTCCAAAGAACCAAGTAATGGCGCCCAAGAGCATTCCTCCACAACACACACAAAGCGGGATCTACATATCTAAAGAACCAACTGGAGAGTAACTCCTGGAAGCTAAGGGGAAAGACCAGTGCACCCACAGGAGCCAAGAAATTTGCCCCCAAATCTTCAGACCAGGAGGCACTGGGGAAGCATTCACCGACTCTTCGTCGGCCATGCACATGAAACATCTGTTAGCTGATCTCTAACCCCTACTCTTTAAGTGATCCAATGTGAGGATTTTATCCCTAAAGGCTGTCCAGAGGAAGAAATAAATGGTATTTTTTCCCTTCCAGGTTGTTGTTGTTGCCATGAATTTTAGCATTCAATTAATTATAAAATTTGAAGCATTATTAATTTTTTGAGAGCAAGAAATAAATGGGACAATATCCACCATCCCCTCTGAAAAGACATCCTTGTGTTCACAATTTCGTTGTTCCTCTCTTTCCACAAACTTCAAAGAAGTGTGAAAGGTAACAAAAAAAAGTGGTTGGACCAATTGCAATTGTTCTGCATCTATTTCTCAAAAACTTAGGTGGCCAACCAATTGAAGTAATTAGCAAGTGCTTGTATAGATCAAAGAAAGAAGGCTAATAAACAAACGGATAATAAGAGGATATTTGTGCATGTAATACATTTCCCATCCTTGAGATCGACCATTTACGATTTCCTTACTTTTCACACTGTTTAGATCTTTGTAATTGAGGTGTTTAGAATCTTCAGAAATGATAATGCCGAATCCTCCCCCCCCCCCCCCCCCCCAACACACACACACACACCCCACTCCCAAAGATACACTCGTAACAGCCCTTGGTCGTACAAATTTCAATTAATATTCGATAGTTTCAGGATATTTCTAAACCTCTCCTGTACATGTTTCATGGTTCATGGAAAATCGATTTCTCATCTAACAAACGATTTCAACTTAATTCTTCTAGACACAAAATACGATATCAATAACCAATAAATATATCTAATAGCAAACACTAAATAAAGTATGATACAGTTAGATAGAATCTAGAGAACAAGTAACCGGCCAACTAGATATCCACGGATATAATCTTTGTATCTTATATATTATGTATTTTTTTTCTTTTGTTTTTGTACATAGCATCTAACTTTATGTCGGCCTTGGGCACCTTCGTCACTAGAGGGGACCTCATCTTAACAAGTGTTCTCCTAGACCTTGATTAGGCGCTAAGGGTCCTAGTTAGGAGAGGCGATCGGTTAGGCATTGCCTAAGCAGAATTTCGACTACATTGATGAGGAGTCTATTATTAAGATTAGAAAGTTGAGAGTTTATCAAAATTTCAATAGGAGGACTTCCATATTTTAAAGAATTAAGTCCATCAAGAGTTGGGGACATCCATGTAAGACAGTTTTATTCTGATGAACTCAACTCTTCTTTTAGAACAACTGTGATGTAATGCCAGGCATTAAAGACCTCCTTTCTTATTGTTTTAGCCTTCTTATACTCTCTTTAGTTCCCTTCTTGATTGCTTCCTTGTGTTCTACACTTCTACTTGATTGTTTGCTTAAGATAGAAACATAAAAATGAGTGAAAAAGTTTTCATGCACATACATTGCCACAGTTTCATTTGAAACAATTCTTTCACCGTAGAGTTTTAGATGTCAAACAAAAACAAGACAGAATTAAGCAAAAGAGCAGTAACACTGACAACAGAGCAGGTAAAGAGACCAAAGGAACTCACTTTATTCTCAAGTACCTTGCAGATATCTGCGGCAATGGTGCATTTCCTTCCCTGAAACCATTAACATAGGATTCAGAAAAAGAACATAGAAGCGAAATATATGATTCATTTAACAAATTCAGTCTCCCAAAGAAAAATAAATTCTTGATATTTCAGAGGCAAAGTAGCTTCTCACTGGTTTTCAGAAGCCACTAATGAGAACCAAATTGGACTACTCCTGCTGCGTTTAACACCCATAGCATCAAGCACAGTTTGTGCTGAGGTGCCCAGCTTCCTGGAAGCAGCAGCCCTTTTGCGGCCAACCCCATGCAACTTTCTAGGTTTCACCAATCCCAGAGAGGAAGGAGTAATGCCATTCTTGTCCTGTACTTTTAATTTGTGCCCATGTGCCTTAACTTTAGTTTTAGGCACATGTAATTCACTGTCAGGGAGATGTAGTGATTCTGGTTTGGCAACAGATCCTTGTGAATTAAACTTATAAGGCCTTGTTCTATTTGCAGCTTCAACCAGGCAATTTAAGGGTTTCCAGAGGTCAACTTTCCCCGCCCATGCAGCACCATTCTCTGTATCTTTATTTGTAATGTGGTGGTTAGACGGCTCGTCAGTGGAGGAATTCTGCACCAGTTGAACATGCAAGCACGAAACATGTTATTGAATTAAAGCAAAGTCAGAATTATTTACAAGAGCTAGTTTGTAACAACATATTTTCAGCTAAGAAAGTTGATAGGTACAATCACAAACCAACATATGGCCTCCTTTACCTGCCTTTTATATTGAGCAATCTTGTTTAAAGTCTCAGGTGAGCTTGAGCTCCCTGGATGATCTTCCACAGGATCTTCTTCTTTCTTAATGGATTCCTCAAGGGATCCTCGAAACACGGCAGCCTTTCTTGAAACAGCTTTTGTTCTTCTTCCAGTCAAGCCGCTCTGTGTAGATACTCTGGGAGTGCTGACCACCAACGATGAAAGTGATCTCTCCTTTCTTCTAACCGGCAATGAAATTGAGGGCACGAGTTCAGGTGCCTTAACCTTTCTTCTTTTGAAAGGGAAAATCTTGGCCCTTACATCTTCTAAATTGTGGTCCGGTCTGCAGATTACCAAAATTCAAAGAACATGCTCTATTAAACACAAAACTCCATTTCCATCAAATGAATATCTATATATATATATAAAGGGGTTTGTTAAGCTGGACTCAACACACGGGACCGGGACGGGACCTCATGGTTGATATGGCATATGTCAACTGGTTGAGCAACGGATCAAGCAAAAAATTTATATGCCCTCCCTTGCAAAGACGCAAATAAACACCCAAAGAGAGAATGAATTTTATGGCTTTATTATTTAGAGAGAGTCAAACAAGATAGGGACCATATAAAAAATTTGTTATACGCTCTCTCGCACAAAGTTTCACATAAACACCAAAAGAGAGGAGTTTTACAGATTAAATCATATTTAAGTGATAGCCAGAAGCTACCTGCAATTTTTGGTAGTCCATTTCTTTACTGAGTGGAAATAGAATAGGAAACCAACATCCATCAGGAAAAAAATGTAAAAAGACCTGGCCAGGATAAGTAGAAGTTTGAAAATGAATGACTCAGAGCTGCTAACAATCTCCAAACGCGCACGGTTCAACTTCAAGATAAGTTCATCTATGTACCAACAATCCTAACAAAACACAGCAATATGTTCCACCATCCCAATAGGTTGTGCACAAATTCAACAAGTGACTAATTTTCTCTCCCCCAGCAGTCTCTAGAAAAAAAAAATTATAACTCCTAATCAAGTAAGTTACAATCTTAACTCTTAAGAGAAGGAAAAATCTTAAACACCTACAAATAACTAAATCCTCCATGCAAACACATATGGCATATTAGCAACCTTACTCATAATGCTAAATAATCTGTTTAGTTTGAAATACTTCAGTCCATAAGATATAACAAAGACTAGTAAGCATCATTGATAATGTTTTTCTGCTATATGCCCAGTATTTTCAATTTCAATCCCAGCCCAAAGTGTAAGCATGTGGTATTCGAGGAACCACTTAGTCTATATAAAAAAAAAACTCTTTTGAGATCTATTTTAGGACATCAAAGAGTAAGAGCAAGAGCAAGTGTCAATTTTTTTGTATGTGAGTTTTTTCTTTTTTTCTTTTTCTATGTAATGATGGGGAATACTATTCGTGGAAGGATGGGGTGAACCCCATGTACATGCTTGAACTAACAAGGTAAGCGCCTGATTAGAAAAATATGACCATACATAAAAGGAACTAGAGTTGATGTCATCCCAACTAGAAAAGGAAGCTTGAGGCGAATCTCGTTGAACGGCTTAAGATGGAAGACCAATGGCCTCAGATTGATGCATCAAGAAGAAAATCTAGTAGCATCTAGTGCAATGTGGGCCCCTGTGTTGGAAAGATTTGTCAAATGTCTGTCAGTGTCCCTAGAACGCATACAACGAGCATGAGAAAGGGACTCGCTTTAAATATCATCTGGTCAACTAGACTACCATGTGTCGTCCCAAGAGCGTGGGTGGTTTGAATTTGAAGTCTTTATCTTTGGTCAATAAGGCCCTGTTGGGAAAATGAGTGTGGATATTTGGAGAGGAGAGAGATAGCCTATGGCGGGCTGTTATCATGGCCAAATTCGGGGGGCAATCTTGTTGGGTTTTGAGGGAGGTTAAGGGCTCCCATGGAGTGGGGATGTGGAAGGGCATCATGCCGTTGCCCGCTTAGTGGTTCCATTTTTCGAGTTTAGGGTGGGAGTCGGTTCGGAGGTTAGATTTTGGAAGGACGTGTGGTGTGGAGCAAGGAAACTTCAGGATAACTTCGGTGTCATTTTCCATCTAGCCATGGATAGGAACGCGTCTATTAGAGACTATCTTAGAGGGGGAGTGGTGGGATTGTGTGGGTCCTAAGCCGAGAAGGTGTCTAAACGATTGGGAGATTGCCGAGTTTGGTAGCCTTTTAGAGCGTCTAGGCTCACACCCCCCGACATCTTAAGGCAGAGATTGCAGAATTTGGGCTAAAGGCAACAAAGTTCGTTTATGAGTGAGATCATTGGTACAGTCACTTAGGTTAGTTTCACCCGATCCCTTTCCTCATGTGTGGAATCCTCATATTCCTACCAAAATATCCTTTTATCTATAGACGGCGTATTTGAACAAAATTCTCACATGTGATCACTTGAAAAGTAGAGGGTGGAGGAGGGCCAATCGTTGCTATATGTGCCTTGATTTGGAAGAGTCGCTAGATCACCTACTCTTGCATTATCCTGTTGCACATGAAATTTGAGGTTTCTTTCTTTCTCGAGTAGACGTAAATTGAGTCTTTCATTTTCCTTTCACAACTTCTTATCTTGTTGGTATTTAGCTAGTTGGGAGTCTTCAAGGATGGCTATTTGGTATGTGCTTCCGGGAGCTATAGCATGGTCCATTTGGAAAGAAAGAAACAAGCGAATGTTTGAGGATTCTCATTCCTCGCTTCCAAGAATTTGCGCTCAAATCCGAGTGCTAATTTTGGATTGGTGTCCCACTAGTATCTCGGGCATTGATTTCGGAGACCTGTTAACATGATGGGTTCCATATTTGTACTCTTATCTTCTCTTATTTTATCTTTTTTCTTGATTAGAGTTCACGAGCTTGTGAACTCTATCCTTACTATGCTCTTGTATTTGCTATGATCCTTTTTAATATATTTGCCTGATTATCAATAAAAAGAAATCATTCACAAAGAGAAGAAGCAGAATCTCAACCAGAGAGAAATGAGAACATTGATGAAACCTCATGGGTCAAATGTTGTATTTTAAAAATATTACCTTATAGGTATATATAAATTGGAAATTCATGATTCTTTCAAGCTCAGATATCACCCCATGCATGACCTTTAACAAAATAAAATGGTATTGTTCTAAAGAATCTAAACTACCATGTTCAAAGTCCGAAAAAAAATTTCCTAGCCCTAGTGAAGTAGTTGCTAAAATGCATTTGGCTCAAAGATAACATATAATCTTCATCACCTCTGATTCCACAATAGCTTCATTCCAGGGTCTCAAGACAGAGAGTTCTGTTTCTCCATTGATTAGCCAGTAAAAGCATTAGATCTATAAATACACACCACTTCTCAATTGGATGCAATGTAAGTTCATTTCTTTAAAAATTTGGCATTGAAACCTCAAAAAGAGAATCTTGGTTGCTCCAACAAAATGACCAAAATGCAAAAGAATAAGATCATTCTAAAGCCAATCTACTTCAAAGTTCAAACTTCGTAAAGGACAATTGGGGTAAACTCCAATGAAGTAGATTAAAAAGTTAATGGAAAATAAATTTGATACCTGAGCATTGATACTTGATATAATATGAACCAACAACACATTATTGGATCTTAGAACCTAAAATAAAATCCTAAACCAACTAGGATTTTCCTAAATTTTAATCCTAAAAGATAACTCAATAATAATGGAATTTACATAAAATAGAATTCTAGGCAAATCCAACAATCTCCACCTTGGCTTGAATTCTATCAAACCATCCAAGAAAGCTCATCATCCCTCTTCTCCACCACCCTTTAGGGTGTTCCAATTAAATTTGCCGCGTGTAAATAAATTCTAATCAAAGCTAGGACATCTTTACACAGAAAAACACTTCTTCATCTTCGTCTTCAACAATCTTGTGCAAGTATTGACCTTGACTTACGACAAGCTAGATTATTCTCGTCAATCTTCTCCACCTCGAACAGTGTTTTCAAAATCTTTACAGTCCTCGTAACCTCGACCCTTACTCTGATACCAATTGTTGTGCAGAAAAATGTTATCTTGGAGTTTGATAGTAATATGACAAATAGAGATGAAAATAATATAAATGTGCAATTCAAGATATATGTGGTTCACCCACAATAAGGCTACATCCACAGGTGAAGACAGTCAAGAACTTTCACTATGTAAAGATTACATGTACAATGATTCACTCTGAAACACGGAGAGTTCACTCTCTACAAGAGCCACTGGGATTAATCGTGAGCCCACTTTTCTTTCTAAGAGCTACCCATTCTCCCAAGTGCCACTACTATTCTTCCCAAGAGTCACCCGCTCTTCTTGAAAACTATTTGAGGTCTCCCAAAGACTAACACTCTCTCCGTGGGAACCTAATTCACTCACATATCCTTAGTTTATAATATAATCAGGGGCGTAGCCAGGAATCTATTGTAGGGGGGCCCATTTGTTTTAAGGAATGGGGTTCGAGGGCAGAGCCCCCGAAAAAAAAAATTGACGACTAAGTTTGTGGATCATTTCTTCCATACATTTTGTACATATCATACATGTATTGTTTCTCATTGTTTACGGGACCAGTTGTCCCCTAGCCCTATGACTATGCCCTATTATATATTATAATATAATTTTTTTGGAAAATTCAGGGAGTAATTGCCCCCTTGTCCAATGACTATGCCCTATTAAATAATTAAACAAAATTGTTACAAGATATATTTTAAAAAAAATTCAATGGATAGTTGCCCCATGACTAATCCTCTATGGATATAACCAAACTCCTTGAAGTCCCGTTACAAAACAAAAGTCTCTTAACTTTAGTTAACAACTTTAACCTTAGAGTTAATGTTTTTGTCTAGAAACCAAGGTTAGGTGGTTGAACCCTAAGGTTTAGTGAATCTTAATCATAATCAAGAGGTATTAAAAGGGCACATGTTGACTTGTGGGTTGTAACCGACTCCAAGGAGTCCGGTTATAACAATAGAGGATTCTAAATACTTAGTAAACTATATTTTTAAAAAAATTCAAAAGCTGATAGGGTACCCACCTGAGATCGAATTATAGCCAATCACGATTGAACTCGGGGAAAGTTCAATCACACCCACATGCCAACACGTGTCCCTTTTAACCCCTATTAATTGTGGTTAAGATTTACTAACCCTGGGGGTTCAACAATACAACCTTAATTTTTGGAAAAAAAATATATTAAACTCTAGTTAAGGATTTTTAACCCTTAGGAGTTAGGATTAATATTTTTTTTAAAAGCTTAAAGTTATATTGTTGAACCCCAAAGGTTAGTGAATATTAACCACAGTTAAAAGGGGTTAAAAGGAGATGTGTTGGCCTGCGGGTGCGATTGAACTCTTCCCGAGTTCAATCGCAATTGGCTGTCATTGGATCTCCATCCACTTCCATGGCCATGCTGCCATATGGATATACATACATACAAAAAAATTTGCAAAAGTTTATGGGGGGGCACGTGCCCCCCTAGGCCCCCCTTGGCTCTGCCCCTGAATACAATAAGCCTACACCCTAAGCCTATTTATTGGATCTTAGAACCTAACATGAATCCTAAACCAATTAGTGAGTTCCCAAATTCTAATCCTAAAAGATAACTCCATAATAATGGAATTTTACATAGAATAGAATTCAAGGCAAATGCCAACTCAACAGCAAAATGTTTTAGTTAATAGAGATATAAATGCAATTATATCGGTTTTATTATTAATTATCAATTACTATATATAATAAATATTAAAAATATATTATATTATTCGAGTTTTAGGTGTCAGCGTTAAGAATCGGTCGAGTCTTAACTGGGTTTTCAATTCAACTCGGCAAGGTTTTGAATTGAGTCAATCAAGTTTTAAAACATTTGATGAAATGACCACAATCTGTTTGAATTCCTAATCAAATTTCATAAAGAAATGAGATAAAAACATGAGAACCAAAAGCCTGGTTGTGCATATATTGAGAAGGTTAGCTAAACCAAGAGATTATAACTGGATTAAGTAAAAAAAATACCTTTTTTCCAACATCGAACTCGATGCAATGAGAAGAAGGTTAGATGTACATAAATCCGACAGATTGAACACAGTTTTGGGATTCTGAATATCAAAGCAGACACATGTATACATACTATTATAATGGGACATCAAGGCCTCCGACATACACCTTCATAACCATCAAGTTGAGTATAAATTATAGTCTTCTAAAGTTCATTTATTAAAGAGAATAATTACAGAGAAATGTCCCCTCCACCATACACACACACACACACATATTTTCTCTTTGGTGCACTTGGTTATGAAAACAAATTCTATGGCTATAAGATTTCCCAAAATTATAACTTCCAATCAGTATGTTTCCAATCAGTATGTCTGCCTGCCAAAAAAAAAGGATCCATTATAAAGTTTTTGCTGAGATCTTTCTGACATTACTACAACTATTTGGTTCAATTATAAAATTGATATTTTGTGTAATGTACAATAATAAAATTCTAGTATAAACAAAATTTACATGACTAAATCTGAGTTAAATATGAGTAACATAGTTCTCAGAATTTAGCATGTCCCTATCTGATAGATCCTTCAACCATCAACCATCAACCATCTTCAATCATGTAAGTGCATATGAGTGCAAACCAACATTCAATCAGCCCCACAAAACATCTCTTATGCCAAACAAAAGAGTGGTTAGATGTGATGAGTCATGACCATATGATCCATCACATAGTTGAATGTTAACAACAAAAAAGAATGTTTCAAATATAAAAATAGTCGGTATGCTCATTCTGTAGGGTTTTTTTGGCATGATCCATTTCCATTGTGGATACACCATAATCCTACATGTGAAAATGTTAAGGATATTAGAACATCCATCCTTTACTTGAGTTTGTACTTTATAATCTATGTGCAATGCTATCAGTTGTGCAACACATATACTCATGTGCCCCCTACTAGAAGAAGATAAACTTCTAATCATCCAACCAATCAACTTTAAGCAATGATAGTCGCTTTCGCATGGCATAGACTCATAACGATACATAAAAGTGCCCAGTAGCTAAAGTTCTAAACCAGAAAATAATGATAGAGAGAGAGAGAGAGAGAGTATATATAAGGTAGGAGAGTAATAAGTCAAAAAGAAGGATCTGACCTCAGCTTTTCTACTGGAACACAACCCAGATCAATATTGCATATTGGACAGCAATCTACCTCTTCATCTGTGAGCTTCTCATATATGCACCTCCTGCAAACTGGTTTAAGGTACAAAAGAAGTATCAAAAATTGTTTGTTCCTAGAGTCTAGAACATCCTCATAAATGAAGAATCTTTTCATATATAATGTACATCAACATCTTCAGATAACAGTTTTTTATGTGCTTCAGATTCTGTTATGATCCCCAATTGTATATGAGCCTAGCAGTAGCTTTCCGCTCTCCTTAGTCACCTAGGGATTTTTGGAGTATTGGTTAGGTTTGTAACAAATGGTATCAAATCTGGTGCTATGTTTCGAGTTTGAGTCTCAGAGGAGGCGACCTGGGAAAGGGCTACCTAAACGCCATGAGCCAGAGTGAGAGCTGTCATAGGGAAAGGGCTACCTGAATGCCACATGCTATTACAACGAAAAAGAGAGGCTAGAGTGAAAGCTACCACAGAGTGGGCCACCCTGGACATCGGCTGCGGAACGTGGTGGTCTGTTAAGATCCCCAATTGTTTGTGAGCTTAGACTTTTGTTCCTTAATCACCTAAGGATTTTTGGAGTTTTGGTTAGGTTCGTAACAGAGTCTTCCATCAAAAAATGGATGGGAAAAAGAGATTAGACAACCAAAAAAGTGGCGGGAGAAATTTAAAATCAACTGTCTAACTATAAATGCTTTTGAGACAAATTGGACTTCAACGGAAAGCGTAAAGCAAACTAAATTCCAATATAAAATTTCTCAAGCTATATGCTGATGAAATTGAAAATGCAAAGTAAAACTAGTCACTGTTAGCAACCAGAAATTGGGAGACTTCAAGAGAATTATGTCTAGAAAATCCGGGAACTCATAACAAATATTCCTTCCAACATAGGAATAACTGACCCACCACCCTATAAACCTTCCTATGAAACAGCAAAACCTGCTGCCATGCATAAGCATCTAGAAATCCCCAAAAGATTTACTGAAGTAACCATCAAGGAACTCTTCATCATCCTAAAGCAAAATATGTAAGTGAGCATTCAAGGGACCAATAAAGCACAAAATCACCTAATTAGACTTTCACGCATAAGTTCTAGCTTCATAAGTGAGAGATAATCCAGTCTAGGGGTGTACTATTTCTGCACTGTTTCATCTATGAAAACTATATTAATCGGAGTCGTGATGTTTGGTTTGTAAAAATGGACATAGCACAAAAGAAACAGGGTTTTGTTAATGAACATATATATACTTTTCCATCATATCATCTCACAGTCAATGGTGACTACAAACTCAGTTTCCAACATCAAAGACAGCTCTCCTTGTTCGTCCCACATAAAATCAATTATATGTTTGAACCATGAATCTTTTAGTACCTAAATTTTCATTGTCCTAACTACTTTACATATACATACCTATAAAAACTATAAATATAGAACGGCAGCAGTTAGTCAAACACCTGACTCCCACATTTGGACCAACTACATCCCTTATAGTGTTTAAACTTCTTAATTGGTGATTCAACCATATGATCATTTCTCGAACCTAACCAAGAAAATAAACCAATAACAAAACCAAAACATGATTCTTCTTCTTTGTCAGTGCCTTGTCCAACTACTTTGGGTCAACAGCATGAATCACAATATACCATTCTAGTCTATCAAGAGCCATATATTTGGTTTAAGCGTGTTTTATTAATCATTTCTCAATTTCTCCGTTCACGGCCTTTTAGGCCATCCCTTTCCCTTCAGATCCTTCAATTACAAAAAATAATAATGCCATCTAATGTTTTTTTAAAATTCTTTTTCATCCTCTTGTTAGCTCGAAATCTGTAGCGTAAGCAAGACTAAGATCACAAATAAATAAATAGATAACAAAATGAGAAAGACTCCCATATCATAAAAAGTTAAATACAGCAGATCACTAAATTTTTTTTTTTGAAAAACCCGGACCATAAAAACACAAAATACATAGAACTCAGACCATAAAAATACAAAGAACCCATAACACAAAAACTCAAAGCAAGAACCTACCAGCTCCTAAAAATGCAAAATACAAATACCCCAGATCAAAATAATCAGAAATACACGAAATTTAGAACAGAAATAAACAGAGCTGAGATACTCACAATTACAAATTCAAAGAACCCCATATCATAAAAAAAAAATGCAACTAAGAAAAACCCAGATCATAAAATGCCAAATACAAGCAACCCATCTCGAAATAAGCACCCAAATAGAAGAGAAAAAAAAAACAAAGAAACTCACACGTATGAAGACATTCAGATATCGTTGTAGCTTCATTCAAAAGCTTATTACATAGAGGGCATGTCATGCAAGCCTCAAGCTTCTTCCTCCTCACTTTCACCACCTGGTTCATCATCTCCCAAACCTCTAAACCCCTCAAATCAACCTCGTGAACGTACCCATATTGTGCATGCCAGTAATTCGAAGAAAAGCATGAGATTTGCGTTCAATTCTATCTATTTAACTGCATTCATCACGAGAAACCATAAGAATCACGAAGAAACAACACCAAAGAATCGATTTTTTGTCTCATGAGATGCTTTCAGACCTCTCGATCTATCGAAATGAACAGAAGAACGGATTTTCAGGTGTCATTCGCAAATGGGTTTGGATTATTTGCGAAAAAATGACGTGGGGTTTGTCGGATTTGGACAAAGGAGTCGGGGATGATCTGTTCGAGGCTCGGAAACGAGAGATTGGACGAAAGAGCATGAACAAAACGAGATTTTTACGAAAACAACGAAGAGGATTTAGACAAGTACGGAAGAAAAGGCGCTCAGATATTGTGCGCCGTTGGTGAACTGGTCAATATCATTTACCCCATTTAGCGACGCAGACGGTAAGATAAGCTTTAATAAAGGAAATAAACCAAATCCTCTACGGTGATAACCGGATTTGGCAAATCCGGTTATCACCCCTAAGGTCACCACGTGTCCCTTTTGTGTTCATTGGGTGACGTAATTCATGCGGTTCACATGAAATTAAGCTACAGCTCCTGTAGTAGTCCAAAAGGGTAATAAACAGCTCCTGTAGTAGTCCAAAAGGGTAATAAAACAAAAATTAGGGATAGATTAGGGGTTTTTCCCAAATTGCCCCTTTAATATGAGGTTCTTCCCCAAATAACCAGGTTTTGAAAACCTTTCTCTAAATGCCCTTATCATCCATTTTTCATAATTCAGTATTTATGAAAAATCTTAAATACTCCTCCATTGATTTTGAAAGAAAAAGAGAGATTTAGATTCGTGGATGAGAGATCTTTGTTCCCATCCAATTTCCGGCGAGAGTTTTTCGTTCTCACCCCATTTCCGGTGAGAGTTCTTCATTCCAAGAAGAAGAAGAAGAAGATATGTACATAGATGAGATGAATGAAACTCACCCACTCTTCTCATTTTCCAAATACCCCTCAATTACCATCTATACTAATTTTGAAAGAAGAATAATAAAAAAAAAAAATAGATCAAAAAATCGCAAAAATCTGAGTTTCCTAAAAAAATTTGTGCGTAAGGTCGATGCAATGCATCGACCTCGTGTATTTTATGAATCGACCTCGTGCAAAATGCATTGACCGCGTACAAAATGCATTAGGTTGATGCAATGCATTGACCTCGTGCATTTTATACATCGACCCCGTGTAAAATGCATCGACCGCGTACAAAATGTACTAGGTTGATACAATGCATCAATCTCGTGCATTTTATGCATTGACCTCCTGTAAAATGCATCGACCGCGTACAAAATGCACTAGGTTGATACAATCAACCTAGTGCATTTTATACATCGACTGCGTACAAAATACACTAGGTTGATGCAATGCATCGATTTCATGCATTTTATGCATCGACCTCGTGCATTTTATGCATTGACCCCGTGCAAAATACAGGGACTGCGTACAAAATGCACTAGGTTGATACAATGCATCGACCTCGTGCATTTTATGCATCGTCCCTGTACAAAATGCATCGATTGTCGTCTTCAAGCTTGGAAACATGACTGTAAGTCATAGAAAATGGAAAAAAACACATGTAAACACGTATATAACATGAAATTTAAGGTTTTGAATCATAAATACAATGATTATAAGCATTTTTTCATGAATTAATCATACATGCAATGATTTTTTTGAATTCATTTTTTTTAAAACACAAGAAACCCGAAAATGAGGGTTGTTCTTTGGTTAATGACGTTTTTTTACGAAAAAAACATGGAAATAACGCTCTTGGAACAAAGATCTCTCGCCGGAAATGGAGTGGGAACGAAGTTCTCTATTTAGAAATAGGATGGGAACGAAGAACTCGTCGGAAATGAGGTAAGGACACCCAAAGTCTTTTCTTCAAATGATTTGGATAAAATAAAAAAAGTTTGCATGTGCGAATAGATGCACATGTGTGTGGGGGCATTTAAATAAAGATTTTTAAAACCAGGTTATTTGGAGAAGAACCCCATACTAAAGGGGCAATCTGGGAAAAACCCTGTCAGATTACCTCTGGTGGATGCCCTAGCGCTGGGGCATCCACATATCATTGGACATGTAGCATTTAAAAGGGGGGGGGGGGGGGGGGCGGGCGGGCGGGGGAGATATCAAGTGGGGAGAAGTCAAAATCATGGGGACAAAATGAAATGACTTCTTCCCCAAATTATTGTCCCATGATTTGTGGATGAACCAACGAGCTCGGGCATCCACCAGAGATAATCTACAGCCAATGTTAGCACCACCTTCTTTTAAAGTCAGAGCATGACATTTGTTTTTGTCTTTTACTTATCTACCATTTGTTTACACATAAATTGTTTGACAGTGTAAATCATTTACAATGGAAAATATGTTACACTAAAAGATGAATATTTTACACATTTTTGTTATTTGGTTGCATTATTGCAGTTAAGGCACAATTTTTTTTTGTAATTTTTTGAATAAAAATATATAAAGAGGAATACTTTTATAAATTTTAAAACATATTTAAAGAGAATAATTTTATGAAAAAATGACTTAAGGGTTTTTGAAATGAAAGTATTTTTCGTCAAAGTGAATATTTTTCCATAAAACATTTTACTTTCAAAATATTTTAAGTGCAAGTAAACACGCAAAAATAACATTTTCCTCATATTTTATTTGTTTCCCCTATTTTACATCAAAATAGACTGAGCTTTAAAAACATGTGTTTTGCACTAACACAGGTCATCTTCGTGAAGTGGACTTAAAAAAAATGAAAAATGAAACTAGAATTACCCAAAATTTAAAAGTAATATCTTTTAAAGAGTGCTAGCCTGAATTCTTTTTAAAAATTCAAAATCTCAATAGGGAAAGTTATGACTTCAACCAATTTCAAGGTAACAGTAAAAGTAACTACAAATGTCACAATCATAGTGAGAATTTCAAGTTACAATTGGGCTTAACATTTCTCGTATATATATATTTACTGTTCAAAATATTTAAGTATTCTTTTAATTTTTATTGGTTGGACTAATAACTTGCTTTAGTACAATTGTTGCTAATCCATACTCCATGAAAAATAAGTTAGAATTTAGAGATTTTTTGTCTGTGTGTTGGAGGGTTGGGTTCAAAGAATTTAGAGATTCAAACATGAACATGAAGGGTCTATGTTCATCAAGGAGTTCTTTGATTGTGATCTAAATATGAACCAGGTTTAACACGTTAATTGATCTTTGCCCAATATAAGTTTGTTCGATCGGACAGGTGCATAAATGTTCATCAAGGAAACTATTGTGGGTTCTCTTATCATGATCCTGGTTTTAATTTGGTAACTAATTCTTGGCCTATATATATATTACTAATATAATGAGAATGATCACTTAAAAACGTAATTTTTTTTTCTTAATTTCAAAACCGTCCTTATGATATGTAAGACAAAAACTTGATTTTTGTTTTCAACACTACCCTTTTATATATATATATATAAAAGACAAAAAAAAATTGATTGAATGTTTTGCTGAAATGAGAATGACATGTTAAAAACGTGGATTATTTTTTAAAAATTTTAAAACTACCCTTTATCATATATAAGACAATAAATTTATTGAAATTTGTGCTTAATTTCAAAATTATCTCTTACTCATATAAAAATGAGAATAGTCATGTTAAAAAAACGTTGATTGATTTTTTACTTAATTCCAAAATCACCCTTACTCATGTAAAAGACGAAATGTTGATTGATTTTTTGTTTTACAAATGTCATATCATGTCATGTCAGGTTTTGTACCTAAAATACCCTCAAATTTTTTCTCATTATCCAAATATCCTTAAATTTGATTTAGTTTCTAAAATGCCCCTTAGTCAAACTTTCATACATAAAATATCTCTTACAATTTTGTTAGCCCAAAATAATCATCAAGTTTGCCTCTGTTTCATTTTCTTTATTACTAAAATGTCTCTCAAATTTATATATTCTTAAGTTTATCCATATTTCATTTTCTTTATTACTAAAATGTCTCTCAAAGTTATATATCCAAAATGTCCTCCATTTTTACTATATCCAAATTTCCTCTAAATCTTTTTGGTTCTCAAAATATCCTTACGTCATATTTCTGTAACCGATGTGTCCCTCGTAATGTTTTTATCCAAAATCTACCTTAAGTTTCTATATCAAAATTATTCCTTAATTCTTTTTTTTAACAATGCCCTCACTAAGATCCCTCTTCCTAGTCTCTCCCCCCTTCCCCTCTCTCACGTGCATCCCACATGCCGCCACTAGTATATATATATATGAAGAATGGATAACTATCCTCACGGTTAGTTTGCTAGAGGACCTTCCAATTGGAAGGCAACATATGCTCTTTTAATTAGGATTAAGAAATTTTAATCCTTAGAATTAATATTATTTTTTTTGCTAGTAAGAGGACCTTGCGGTGCTCATATATGATTTGTTGTATTTTTATTCAAATTAGATCGGATGTGATCGGGTTCAAACTTGGATCTTGTATTTTTGGATCTGTCGGATCTTGGATCAAAACAGTATAGGTAATATGCCCAATATGTGCGTGTTCCGGATTGATTTTTTTTTTGTTTGGTTGAGGGTTCCTGATTGAAATTGAATGTGGGGACTTGCCCTAATATTCTTAGCCAGAGTGGTGATAGCTATTTTTTGAAGTGTAGAATCTTGTTTTAGAGAGATGCTTTCTCTATTAAAGCTACTGACGAAATGGGTTCTTTGGTGGGCCCACTTGGTTGGGTAGCCCATGTGGGTTATCAGGAACTTGCCGTTTAATAGCCTTTCAGCGATGGATGACGTGACACGTGGAAGATGTTGGTTGGGCTTCTTCAGATATAGGAGGATATGAAATGGAAGGCTATAGATTTTTTGTTGTGTATTTTTACATGAAATAAACAACTTCCCCAGGCAAAACATTGTGCATTAGGTCCCTTCTTTCTTGATCCATTTTCTTCCATTTTGAAGAAAAAAATGGCCACCATTACTGCAACCACCCTGCCTTCATCTGTCGCTTGCGCCGGTCTTGTGCGTAAGGCTTCAATCGGAGTATCGTCCTCACCGATTCTTGGTAAGGTTACTAGTCCTTTATAATAATTGTCCATCACTAATACTCATCTTTATGTTGCAACAATTGCCTATAATAAAAATGTGTGTAAATATATATAGATAGATAGTTGCAACTTTTATATTGTATGACATATATAAGCAAATTTCATAGATTTTATGTTAATGTAAGTTATTCCTCTACCAACATGGATTTCAGGGCTGCCGGCGATGGCGAAGAAGGGGGGAGTGAGGTGTTCCATGGTGGAGAAGCCAACGGAAAGCAAGACGGGCTTGAGCATGGGCATGGGTGCATCGTTGATGGCAGCGGCATGTGCGGCAGCCATGTCGAGCCCGGCATTGGCTCTGGTGGATGATAGATTGAGCACAGAAGGGACAGGGCTTCCTTTTGGTTTGAGCAACAACCTTCTTGGTTGGATCCTATTTGGGGTCTTTGGTCTGATTTGGACTCTCTATTTTATTTACGCTTCCACCCTTGAAGAGGATGAGGAATCAGGGTTGTCCCTCTAAATTAAGGACCCAAGCCCTTATTGTGTAGACTTCATCAAACAGCATTGGTAGAAAGAAAGTAGAAAACAAATGTTGGACCTTTCTATGTTTGCTTAGAACTACCCCTATGTGTTTGAATATATATTTGTTTCTTAAGAATTCTTTCATCTTTATCTTGTTCCAACCCTCTGAAGACGGGGAACACACATATAAAGAGATTACATAAGGTATGTATTGCCTTGCGATTGTCTATGGTGACAGTAGAAAGATTTCTGCAGGGTCTCTAAGATTTTGCGCTCAGACCTCTCCCATAGGACAAGCTTAACTTGTGTCTGGGTTTGATTTTTTCAGGATTTAATTGTTGAAAAGTGATTAAAATATTTAGTTTTTCAATACACATGTTTGGTTAACAATTTATTTAATTAATTTTATAAAATCACTGCCAATTTGACCAGTATTATCTTAATTAAACAGCCCCGACATGTTTCTTCTTCAATCAATTATTTTTCCAATGGTTGTATGTCCAATGGTTATTTTATAAACATTTATGGTCAAAACAATCAAAGCCAAAGACACCCGATAAACTGGGTTTTCTATCATAACATAGGTTTAACTCCCAGGGTGTAATCCAATGGCTGAAAGACGAACCGTAAATCTGGAGGTCTCGAGGTCGATTCCTGGGTTCCTCTCAATATCAATTGTATTTGGGGGGGGGGGGGGGGGGGGTATTCTCTTTGCAATACGTTGGCCTAGTCTGAGACTTTAAGGCTTAGGATATCCAGGTTTTGGGGGGGGGGGGGTAGTCTGAGACTTTAAGGCTCAGGATATCCAGGTTTTGGGGGGGGGGGGGGGTAGTCTGAGACTTTAAGGCTCAGGATATCCAGTTTATCAAAGAAAAAAAAGTCATAACATAGGTTTCAATTTAAAAATTCGTATGTTGTTTTGGTGTTTGAAACCCTCAAATAGGCCCTATGGAGTAGTGTCCAGCTGCCCCATCTTGATTTCCACCTGATTTATGTGGTGCAATCAAGCCAATATGGAGTCGGATAAGATATTTTTTAGGTTTTATAGGGTTATATATAAGGATGAGGGAGTCGAGTACAATAATTTTTTTAGGTGTTATTATATGAGTAATACCTCGATCTCACATAGCTTTCCCTTCAACTGACATTAACTGGGGTTTTTTAGCCCTATGGTTAATAAAATAAAATTTTATTTTTTTAAAACCAAGGTTAGATGGGTGAACTTAAGGGTGGGTGAATCTTAACCACAGTTAAAGAAAGTTAACAGGGGTCACATGACAAGAAAAGTGGAGCCAGACACACCTCCTCGGGTCACTAACCAAGGAGGTGATTATTTTCCTTGCCTTTATCTTTATTACTATTATAATGGGAGAGGCAGCGTAGCCTGATTTTTCTGAATTTCCTAAACTACCCTTATATAAAACAAAATTTTGATTTAATATTTTACTTTAATTCCCAAACTATCCCTTGCTCATCTATCTATTTTATAAACTTATCATTGCTACTCCTTCAACAAGTTAAGAGAATTTTTTTTGTCAAAGTGGAAGTTGTGAGCATGGAAATTTTACTCACAGGTTTATAATCGCCACCTATTCATTCAGAAGAAACAAGTCTTCGGGAAGTTGGATAAGGTCTTAGTCTGCAATTGAGATCAGGATAAGAGGTTCGGTTAAGTCTGGGGAATGTGTTAGGCACCCCGAGGTTTCCATTTTTCAATAGTTCCCTACTCCCTAAAATTAAGTCAATTAATGTCAATGTATTGCTAAGATGTCTAAGTGTTTAAAATTATACTAATTTAAGAAAGAAAAGCTAACTAGGGTCGAACCCGGATCAGGTTGCCTACGTACTCACGAGGTGAGATCAGACCGAGCGTAGTTCTGACACTTGAGCCCGTACCAAGGCTAGGGGTGTGTGTGTATGCACTAAGGGTAACTAATGGACTAGTCCAGTAGACTAGGTTTAGGTTGGCTGGGGTTGGTCAAATGCAAGGCTTTGGCCCGATAGGCCAAAGAGTAGTCCGGTATACTAGGGTTTGGGCCCGGTAGGCCCAAAGGAGAAGCCCGGTAGGCTAAAGCACAATTTGACCAAGGTTATGGATGCTAACTAGGGTTATGTCAAACTAACCATGGTTAGGATTGCTAACCACAGTAAAAAGGTTCAAAACTGTATTTTTGAGTTTTTCATATTTTTGAGTTTTTTGTATTTTTTGATTTTTTAAGGATTTTTTCTAGAAATTGTGGGATTAAGAGGTACTTAACCATGGTTAAAAGTTAACCAAATGTAGTTTTAACCATAGATAAGGGTCAAGTTTAGCCAAAAGTGGGCCCAGGAAGCATGGCAGGGCCTAGAATGGCCTCTTACCTGGCCTGGGCCTTGTACAAAACCCATTAAAATGAAAATGAAAAATAGAGGTAATCAGATTACCTCCATTTTGTCATATTTTTAACCAGACTTTGTATGGAGTTAACTATGGTTAGGGACTGACCCCAGAGGTTCTGAACACAAGATTAGAAAACCTGGACTTCAGGGAGTCCAATGGGCCTGGTGTGAGTCCAAGATTAGCTCAGGTGTGGGCCTCACAGGGGCTCAAAGTCACTGTCCAAGCTAGACGGTATTGGCGGTAATAAGATTACCGCAAGTCTGGTAACTCGAGTTTGAAGGCCAACTAACCATGGTAAAAGGTAAGGCCAGGGGCTGAAATTTTGCAGGGAGGTAGCCAAGGGTCAAGGCAACTCACTGGGTTTAGTGTGGAACCCAGAGAATGCATGGTATGGGCCCCACAATGGCCCAAAGCCACTATCTAAACAAAACAATATTGTCGGTAATGTTATTACCGACAAACTGTTAACCTGAGTTTAAGGCCCTACTAACCCTGGTTAAGGATTGAACTAAGGTCTGATTTTTTAAGGGGAGATGGCCAAGGTCCAGAGGAGTCGAACCATAGCCCTGGAACTAACTAGAGCTTTAACTAATCATGGTTAACAAGGCAATTACAGAGAACATCAAAAATGTTGGTAGATATTCTAGCGACATTTAGATATTTGCCCAGAAAACTGATTTTTCCCACTGGGGGCTGCACCAGTGCTTGTCCAAGGGTTCCCTCATAGACTGAGGGACCCTTAGTACGTGAGGGGAGTTAACCATGCTATGTGGAGGGTGTTAACCCGAGTTACACCTCAAGGATGTTCCCCCACACCTATGAGGAAGGTGGGGAGAGCCCTATCCTTGGTTGGAAGCTGAAACCAAAGAAAAAAACAAAGTAAAACGGACCCTGGAAGAGGACCAGGGGTCCTTACAATGGTTGGTGCAAGAAAGTAAGGGGAGGGGGGGAGGAGAGACCCTACACTGCTGTGGAGTGCTACGGTGGCTGCAAGTGGTGCTGCTATGCTGAGACAGACCAGGGTTAGCCTGGTGAGGGTGTTGGGGCGTCAAGAGGCTTACCTAAGGCTTCAAGCCAGGTGGGGAGATGGACTGGCTGAATATAAGCAGTGTTTTTCTAAGGAACTTTTGCAGGGTCGGCCCAAGCCATTTGGAGACCTAAAGCGAAAATTCTAAATTGGACTTTTAATTTTTTTTTTTTTTTAATATTATTAAAAAAAATTAACTATAAATGGGGCCTTTTAAACATTCTAAATAGGCCTTTTATTTTTTTTTTAATATTCTAAATGGGGCCTTTTTAATAATATTTTTTTATTTCTTTTTATGGGGCTTAAAGCAAAGGCTTTGATGGCCTAATGGATGGCTGGCCCTGAACTTTTGGCGTGTAGAACCCACAGGGGTGAGGGGGTTTAAATAGGAGCTTGAGGAAGGGTCCAAGGGTGTTCTGGGGACTAAAGGTGGCGTGGGGGACCAATGGTGGAAAACCCAGGTGGCGCAAGATACTACTGATACGATTTTTGCAGATTACAGGTATTGGCGGTAATCGGATTACCGCCAATCTCAAAATAGGCATATTGGACATTTGCGGTGATCCGATTACCGCCAATGTGAGGTTTTTTCTATTTTGGGCCCAGCTCTCGCACATGTGGGCCGAAAGCAAGCTGTTCACCCCTCTATTGGGATTTTGGTGCCCTGATTTTGAATTTGAAAGTGGTGGGCTCCACTCTAGTGGACCCCTAGGGTTGGTGGGCCCTTGTTTGGGCCTACAAAGGCCTAGGCTTACGATTTTTTGGGCTCCTTGAGCCCATGGGACTCATACCTAGGTTTAGCTAGGGTTTAGGCTAGGTCTAGGGCTAGGGTTAGGTCTAGAGCTTACCTAGGGTTTAGCTAGGGTTAGTCTAGGGTTTAGGCTTAGGGATTGCTAATGGGCCTTGAGCTTGAAAGCTTGGGTTCTAGGGTTTGCCTAGGGTTTAGGGTTTGGAGCATACCTAGGGTTTAGCTAGGGTTTAGGACATACCTAGGGTTCATCTAGGGTTTGATCTGTGATTCAGCTAGGGTCAAGTTTAGGGCTTGGTTAGGGGTTCGCCTAGGGTCAAGTTTAGGGCTTGGCTAGGGGTTTGCCTATGGTTCAGGGCTTGATTAGGGGCTTAGTTGGGGATGACCATGATTAAGATAGTTAACCATGATTAAACAGGATGTAAAAATTGGGTGCTTACAGAAGTTATGTCCTTGAGCAATTCTAAAAGGCAACAAAATAATAGAAGCGAAGCATATCAACCACAATGAAAGTTTGGGCTAGCATTTCTCATAAGGATAATGTTAACCTCAATTACATCAACCATTAATTTTTTATGAGAGATAAAAAAATTAACTATGAACATGATCTTAGGTTGAGGAGTTAATCTTTTTTCGGTAAACTCAATCATACCACAAGGCAATGACTGAAATCAAAACATCAAAAAAAAAAAAAAAAAGTCATGTATTTGATAGGGGTATTTGAGAATTATGAAAAAATTAATAGACCAAAATAACCTTATCTTATATTTGTAATTATCAAACTATCCTATCAAAATGACTTTTTTTTTCATTAATAGTTGATGGGAATGAGACTGACCCTCCTTTGTATATAACCTATTTCCGTCCATTTATCCAAGAAAAATGCTATAATATGTGTCTATGCATAGTTTTGGAAGCATCATTAGGATATTCTAAAACTCTAAAACGCTTTAATAATGCATAGAGATTGTACATGCATGCCTCAAGGCTAGGGCATAAATACAAGAGCAGTGATTAGTAGACTAAGGTTGATAGTCGAATACAACTTTCTATTAAATCACTTGATAATTAAAAAGTTAGATATCGATATAATTGGTTATCTCTAAGTATTAATTTTTTTAAAATTATCTTTTAACCTGTTTTTATAACTAACATTACAAACCAGTTGACATTCAAAATTATCTTACTTTCACGTGCAATATTTCAATTGAGTTGGCTAGTAAGCTAATCTTGTGGTCAATTCTTCATTTTCCTAAAATACAAGTCAAAGGCCTTAATTCTTGAACCCTAGTCAATGCTATCACGCCCCTTAGATAGTATATTGCTTAAAAGGGCTCCATATTTATAATTGTTATCAGCTGAAACTCAGTTATTATATCAAACTCGGATCCACACCACCGGGGCAGAGCCGGGGGTTGGGGACACTACACACACCAGGGCTTTGTCCCAGTGGTAGTGTATCCCCTGTTTTGGGGGGAGATACTAGGTTCCATTCCCGAGAGGGTAGGAGTTTGTATATACTCTCTACCCACTCACTAACTGAACAGATACTAACACCTAACTGGCGTTGCGGGCGGCCTAAACGTATATCTCAAACCAAAAAAAAAGGTGGAGCACTACATCATTCCTCACAGCATTATTAAGTGACACCCTTCATCCCATTAATATGCTGGATGATTGAGTATAGGGTCCTTACTAGTTTGGGTTGGGTTTGTAGACTCCATGCCTTCAAAATTGACCCATAGATCATGACTATGACTATGCTTTCCATGTAAGGATACCTAAATATACATATACTCTAAATTTGTTCAAATTTTGTTTAAACGTTTATTTTTCTCTTAGTTTGTCTTTTTAGTCTTATCTATTTTTTTTTGTCTTGCACGGGGTGTTCGCTAGTATTACAATATTCTATCTATTGACATTGAGAAGATATCTCAATTAGATTGGTTGTGAAGATCTTTTGCATGATGTGGTATGACTCGTATGATGGTTGAATAAAACTCAGTCTTATTAGCCGTCATTAACAAAACAAAAATCTATAGTGGTGGCATTTAAGTCATTAATCATATCATCTAGGGGTATTTAGAGAATACAAATATCCCTCCAAAATCTATATATAATATATAGGGTTTTTCTTTTTGGTTGCAGAGAGATAAATAAAACAATGGCTACATCACTTGGGGCTCCAAAGGCCACCTTTTCTTCCTCATCCTTTCAAAATTTCTGCAAAAAAATCCCAAATTCTCTCTCTTCAAGATCTTTCTCTTCTGATTTCTCTCCTGTTCAATTCAAACCCTTCAAATCTCTCTCTCATGGCCGTCGTTTCTTTTTCTCTTCTCCTTATCTGCGCTTTACAGCCCGAGCAGAGTCCGAAAATGGCGCCGAGCCTCGAAACTTTGATTTTGATCTTTTCACGATTGGTGCTGGTAGTGGTGGTGTTAGGGCTTCGCGTTTCGCCGCGAATTATGGTGCTTCGGTTGCTGTTTGTGAGCTTCCTTTTGCTACTATATCTTCCGAGATCGCCGGTGGTGTCGGCGGAACGTAAGTTGGTGAATTTATGTTCAGTGTTCTTGATATGTTCTGTTGTTTAGGGGATTTTAGATTTCCAGCTTCAGAAATTAATAATTTGAAGAGAATTACTCGATTTTGTTTTGTTAAGTGGAAATATGCTTGATTGTGTCATTATATTTTAATTTTTATTGGGTTTCTGATTAAGCAATTCAGTTTTTGGTACTCATAAGAACAGACCAAGTGAAATTAAGCTAAAATATGTACTAAACAATTCGTTTCTGTATTCAATATTAGATGTTAAAGAGAGTACGATCGAGTCGAGGGCTTTAATTTAGGAAATAATGAATAATTTGAAGAGAATTCCTTGAATTTGTTGAGTTAAGTGGAAATATGCTTGACTGCATCATTTTATTTTAATTTTTATTGGATTTCTGATTGAAGGGATTTAATTTTTTGGTGCTGAAGAGAACAGGGCAAGTGAAAATTAAGCCAAAATGCGTACTTACCGATTCATTTATATATTCAATATTAGATGTTAAAGAGAGTATGATCGAGGCGAAGGCTCCATTTAGGGAAGGCCACCCTTCTTATAATCGAATGAAGCATCAAACAAGTGCTACCCATTAACAAAAACATGTAGGTTAGCAGTTCCTAATACCTTAGTTTTAGAGCTATTTAGATTCTAGTAGAACTAGTAAACTGTATGACGTTTTTAAACAATCTTGATGAATCTAAGCTGTATAAACTATAAAGAAGCTATTCTACATTTCTACAGTCAGAATTTAATGGATTTTAGTTACTTAGGGATCAATTACATGTGCACGGTGCTAAATAGAGCAACTAAATATCCTTGAATATGAAGTTGGCTCTAATTCGTGTAGAGTTTTAGGAATGGAAGAGTTCAAATTGAGAAGATCCCATTAGGGTTATTTTAATAAAGAATAAAGAGTGTCTTTTGTTTTTGAATAAATTGACATTAAATGGCATGGTTACCTCTTTGCATAATGAGGGTAATAACACTGCTTTTCTATTATATGGAGTGTACAAGACTTGAGGAACTATATGGTAGAGTGAAAAATAACATAAAAATTATCGGATGAAGTTTTATATTTATTAATGGGGTATGACTTATGAGAGCCATCAAATGAAGAAATAGAAGGCTGAAACAGCCTGCATGTTCTTTGGTTGTGTTGCTGAGATAATTGATCTTTGCATGCTGATGTTTTTTTTTTAAATCTATTTATTGAGTACTACATATTCAAGGTTATTTAGTGTTGCCGTTGCATATCTTGGAAATTTTGTGTACATTCAGAGAGAAAATCTGTTGCGGCGTGTGATTATCCATAAGCGAGATGCGAAAATCTTCTGTATAATTTTCTAATGCAGGTGTGTACTTCGGGGATGCGTGCCAAAGAAACTGCTTGTGTACTCATCCAAATATTCACACGAATTTGAAGAGAGCTGTGGCTTTGGATGGAAGTATGAATCCGATCCTAAGCATGACTGGAGCACCTTGATGGCCAACAAGAATGCTGAGTTACAGCGCCTTACCGGTATCTACAAAAACATTCTGAATAATGCTGGTGTGACATTAGTTGAAGGTCGTGGAAAGGTTGGACGATGTTCTGAGACTACTAAAATTTGAAGATTTTTATTTTTCTGAGTATGTGTAATAAATGTTAACTCCATAAGTTTTATTATTTTTTATGTGAATCTTAATGATAAATCCACAGATTGTAGACCCACACACTATTGATGTGGATGGGAAACTTTACTCTGCAAGGCACATACTGATTTCTGTTGGTGGAAGGCCGTTCATTCCTGAGATTCCTGGAAGTGAGTACGCTATAGATTCTGATGCCGCCCTTGATTTGCCCTCGAAACCTGAAAAGATTGCAATAGTTGGGGGTGGATACATCGCTTTGGAGTTTGCTGGCATTTTCAATGGTTTAGAAAGCGAGGTCCATGTATTTATAAGGCAGAAACAGGTTTTAAGAGGCTTTGACGAGGAGGTGAGGAAGCCATGTGAATGGTAATTTTGTCAGATTTATGCATACTGGATAAGAATCTTTCTTCACTTGCTTTCTTAATTCCTGCAGATCAGAGATTTTGTTGCTGAACAGATGTCTCTAAGAGGGATTGAATTTCACACAGAGGAATCACCTCAAGCAATCCTTAAATCAGCAGATGGTTCACTGTCTCTGAAGACTAACAAAGGAACTGTTGAAGGTTTCTCACATGTCATGTTTGCTACAGGACGTAAAGCAAACACCAAGGTTTGATGTTCTTTGGTGGAACTTTAAATTCTGCACTTGGAATGTTTGTTTGATAAATCAGTTTTGGAATGGAATTAAATGTTAATGTTACATGAACTCTTGCTGTATTCCAGAACTTAGGACTAGAGACGGTAGGGGTGAAGATGACCAAGAACGGAGCGATAGAGGTAATTTCTGATTTAGTAACTTTTACTTGTCTTGATGGTTTTGGTTTCTTAATGCTTTTGTTATCTTAGTATTTCTCTGGCAATGATTCAACAGGTTGATGAATACTCCCAGACGTCAGTTCCTTCCATTTGGGCTGTTGGAGATGTTACTGATAGGGTGAATTTGACTCCGGTTGCATTGATGGAGGGAGGGGCACTGGCAAAAAGTGTGTTTGGAAATGAACCCACAAAACCAGATTATAGGTACTCATGAATTAGTTGTTTGATAACCAGCAGACATGACTTTTTTAGTAATCGCTGCTGAGAATGTTGAAGGTTATACAGAGATCTTCTGTAGAGTTTGTAAATAACTAAGTTCTGCTGTAGCATTTCCAAATAACTGGATAATATGGGTGATGCGGACCAAATTCTGCTCATTGGAACCTATGAGACCATTTATACGGTAGCTTGCATTCTACTATATCCTAATTCGTCCTTGATCATTAGGTCTGATAAAACTTTCCCAGTTATATAGATCCAAAGAATTATGCACTTGTGAATGCTTGAAATCCTTTAGAACATTGAGAACCTATTTTACTCCACATACTATTCATGTCGGGCACCTCATGTATCCCTTACTCACTCAATAATAAGATGTCATAATTTTGAACTGCAGTTTCTTTTTCTAGTTTGATTCATTAGTTAAGCTTCCAGGAGTTGTTACAGAGTGTCAGTTGGAATATTATATTTTTCTTTTATGACCAGTTACTATTTGTTAAAATTGAATGTTGCAATTAAGAAGTAATTTATTATTCAAAATCTAAGGGTATTTTTTCTATTCTTTTGAACAGAGCTGTACCATCTGCTGTGTTTTCCCAGCCACCTATTGGACAAGTTGGTCTTAGTGAAGAACAGGTGACTCAAATTATCTGCCATATCTGCAAGTTCAACAGCTGAGATTGGTCTTTTTCCCTCATGTTGTGGAAATACTTGCAGGCTATCCAAGAATATGGTGACATTGATGTCTTCACAGCTAATTTCAGGCCCTTGAAGGCTACTCTCTCTGGGCTCCCAGACCGGGTCTTCATGAAACTTATAGTTTGTGCAAAGACGAATAAAGTTATAGGGCTGCACATGTGCGGGGAAGATTCACCAGAGATCGTACAGGTTTCTGCCTTTTTCTTCCACTGAAATTAGTGCTTTACTGAATTTATTTATGTACTGCAGTATATGAGTTATATCTCATTAAAATCTCAGGGGTTTGCAGTTGCAGTCAAAGCTGGATTAACCAAGGCAGACTTTGATTCCACAGTGGGTATACACCCTACAGCGGCGGAGGAGTTCGTTACAATGAGGACTCCAATTCGGAGGATTCGACAGAGCCCTCCATCTGAGGTTAGTCTAGGACTTTTTTTTTAGTATTGCTGGCCTAGTGCTGTGGCCTCACCCTACTCAACCAAGACAACAAGTATCTGATTAGTTTTATGCTTCATAACTCTGTTCTTGTTTATTCGATTCCTTGTAGCCGTATGACCTGCAGACAGCAATGCATTTTCGACTAATTTTCCATGTTCATCGGATTTGTATATTAAATCCTTAAAATTTCTTCTTTTTGAAACATGCTACAGGGAAAGGCTGATGCCGTCTCTAAAGCTACTGCAGGGATTTAGCACTTGAGCTGAGGTAAGTCGGTCAGTTTGCTGTATAATTCCTGCATAGCAAAGAGAATTATGTGAGTTGTTGAAGTTTTTTTTTAATTTTCATTGGGTTCTTGTTAATGCAAGGAAAAAGAATTCTTATATATTATGTTTTATACTAGCTATTGCGGTGTCGTCATAAGAAAATGAAGTTTTGATATTATAGATGATTTTTATTCACTAATCGTGTGAGCCTTACTAGAGCCACTTGGAGGCTAAATCTGCCCACGATGCATTGTGCCCCAAGGACCTAGACATGTCACACTAGAATAGAACTGATATTACTAAGAATAACCCATGGGCAGTCCGACCCTCTAGCAGCCAGGGACCTGCCTCACTCCCATTTGGGGGCCCGTCTTGGTGCCCCAACTGATGACAAGATGTGTCCTTATCACATTATCGATGCTATCACCAACATGGTGTAGTGGAAATTATAGGTTTGACCGTCAAGAGGAAATGAGATGGAGGCAGTGAACTTGACAACACTCATTTGGTAGCCACAAGCGTAAGGTAAATCCCAAGTTCATTTGTAATTCTGCAACACCTGGTTCAGTGCCTGCACAATAACAGCACACGCCGCAACTTGATTCCTTCCTGCCGATCATTGTGTGGTGCCATCAGTTCATCCAACTGAGTTAGGGGGTCGAAGTCCCGACTGCGCTACAAGTGGTGTCAGAGATTCCTCGTATTAAGTAATCGTAGGTTGACTATGGGACACAACCGAGATAGTGACAGCTCAAGCCTTTCTCACAACTGAGACAGACACCACCATCCCTCACATTTATATGAACCAATCTCCTCCTTCAGGAAGGGTATCCTTGATTTTTTAGACCCAACCTAACAACCTTAATCTCTACAAAACCTACCTTGTCCATGGCTAATCGACTCTCCGACACACGTCTCTCTCCCCTGCCTTGTCCACTAGCTAATCGACTCTCCGACACACGTCTCTCTCCCCTCTATCCGACTCAACCACAATCTTTCTTCCCTCCTATGTGAAGCTTTGGTGACAGAACGGCTCTTACCTGTTTTGAGCTGCCATTAGAGCCACCTCATCAGTCTGTCATTAACCACCTCACCACTGGAACACCTTACATACATTCATGTTTTGTTATCCTTATCCTGCACCCATGGCTATGGGCAAGAATTGAATCTTATCATTTCTCTAGTCTTGTGATGTTACTGCAAATATTCCAAATTACGATCAACATGAGGTACTGTGAAATGGTAATTATTATCTTTCACTCATTCCCTATGTCAATACTGGCAGATTGAATACTTGTACGGGAGTTAGAACCATAGTTACCAGAGCGAGAAGTGAAAACGAGAAGCAAAGTGAAAGCGAGAAGCGGGAAGCGAGGCTAAAAAAAATCTTAGAAAATGGGAAGCGAGAAATGAGATATAGGCTCCCCATTCCATTATGTTATTATAGGTAGCTATATCTTTGATTTTATCTTACATGAGTTTTTTATAGAAAAATAGGTGCCTTAGGTTCCAATCCAACAATACTTGCTTAGAGTCTACACCATAGGTTATAGATTGTGGTCTTTCCCATCATTTCACACAAACAGCTCCATTTGACTACTAATTGAGACATGATGGAAGCGAGTCTGTCCGAGGAAGCGAGTCTGGGAAACGAGCTTCCCACTTTGTACATAGCTTCCTTACAACTATGGTTAGAACACGAGTTCACTATGTATATCAAAGAATAAGTCAATGCCCAAGTTTCGGAATAACTGTTCTTTTTTTCTTTTTGTTTGAGAGGCTGTGTTTCACGAATTTAGATGTAAACAAAAGCATTTACACTGATATAAGGCTTTGAACACTACCAATAGCGTTATGTTATTTATAATGTTCGACACCTTTTTCAAACACTCGGTGGCATGGCTATAGAGTCGAAATATTTAATTATCTTTTTTGCCTCTGTTGTAGTTACATTTGAAGTAGTTATGTACCAATTATAATGTTTGATGTTTCCATCTAGTCTTATAATTTCCTTTAATAATATAATGCTTGTCTAAAAACATGCTTTTGATATGTTTATAACTTTATATAAGGCAACGGATATCTGTCGAGTAGACTACAAGGATGCTCTTATGACACTTGATTACTTGCTGGTACATGTGGCACAAACTAACCTTTGGATCCCACGAAGGAGATCTCCTACACCAAAGGCCTACCTAATGGGCTGAGTTTGTTCTATACCGTTGCCATTATTCCTCTTGGGAGTCCAAAAAAGTGCTATAGATCAAATAGTGACTGCCATTGAATCAGGTTGGCTTTTGGCACTTACGTGAAACCCATCAAAAAGAGGCCCCTTCACCCATATATGTATACTCTGCATATTCTGATAAGACTTAGATATTCTCATGGTCTTACCCAGCAAGTCCTTTAGATCCTCTATTACCTGGACATGTTGATGTCTTGGCTTCTAAGATTACTTTCTCTCTAAGAAAAAACCTGCTACAGCATCACTGTGTATGGCCAAGCAAACTCTAGACAATCTCAAGGCACATTAATGAAATCTTTGCATAATAGATACTTTGCTTAACAATAATTTAACACTCATAAGCTGTGAATGAGGTCCTCTACATGACCTTTGTTTCTAAGTAAAACATGTGAACACTGAAAGTTCTTTACATGGTGTTTTTGCACTACTCTTCATTCTAAAAATGACTTTCTTATTTGAATGTGAAATTTTCTGTCACTACTCTTCTTCATGAGTCAAAGGCTCTTCTAGAAGTAGCTTTTATTGCTTCTATGTGAAATTTCTCATATGATCCAAAATTATGTTTGCTGGAGGCCTGTAGCTGGTTTTAGTTCTCCAAGTGAGTTCTCTATCCAACACAGCCCAATGCACTGTTTTGTAGCACATAATTTTTTAATGTAGGCCTTCCGCTTTGGGGCAGGGTGCCATCCTAGAATTTACGGGTGAACTCCAACAGAAGGAATACTTGAATGAAGACCTAGAAAGATGCCGACGCTGCCTTATCAGAGGAGTGCGAAGGGATGCAGATTTTCTGAAACCATACCTCTTATCTAGCAGTAGTAGGAGATAAATTACATTAGGCCTATTGATGAGGTTCAGTGAAACGAGAACAGTCTTTTCATAGTCAATTTATATTATAATCATCATGTATTTTATGGCTTGATTTTGCAGCACTCAGCGTGGAATGGATAGGCATTGTAGTTTGAGGGCCGTAATCTTCTGGGCTCCATCTGCATTCTTCGGTGTGCTTTCAATTTGCTTGTGTTTAATACCAAAACAAATATCTAACTTGATGGGTAGAATGTACTCATATATACAATATTTCCATGTTTTTGATCCTCCGCAGAATCGAAGTTTATTTCCAAAGGTATGTAACTGCATGTGTTCCACTTCGTGAATTCATTACTTTCCATGTCACAAGTTGGCCAAATCGGTTTTTTTGGGGTCCCTGGTATGATGAAAACCCCATGGAAATCCGTGAAAACTGTTGGGGCAGAATCTCTGAGTCAACTAAGAGTATGGTTGGGAACTTAGGTTTGTATTGTTCATCATCTGCTTACCAGGGGGATATTATTCTGGCCAATACAAGGGTGGCTAATAAGCGCCCATTTGCCCAAATAGAACTAGACAACAAGACTGTGATGGGGATGCAATATCTTTTGTTAGGTTGGTTGCTGGAGTTATTTTGAGGTTTTTTCTCAGGTGGTGCAATTTACAAAGCAAATAATATTGAGGGAGAACGATTCTCCTGTTTCTTTCCGATTATTGAGGGAGACTCAAAGGGATGTTGTCGGATGAATTGCTAGATCGGTTCTGAGCCTGTAGAGATTTTGTCATTAAACAGATTTGTTTGTTGGTGGTTGCCCAACAGAATATGCCCTGATGGAGTAATGATTAGGTAGCTTCCTTTGCTATTTTCCTTTTAGGTATTGGGTAAATTATACTGACCTCCTTGAGGTTTGGTGAAATTGCAGAAACCTCCCATTTTGTTTATGAAATTATTCTACCCTCCCCCTTTACTTTTGTTCTCAGTAACATATCCCCATTTTCGTTCGTTAGTATACCAATGTTCTTATTTTTGAGATCAGACAGTTTATAAATACTCAGTCGAGCTAATATTTGCCACGTGTCCTTGGAGACCCATCTTAACATTTCAACAATCAGATTTTGAAACAACCTGCCAAGTGTCATGTTATTAGGGACTGTTGAAGACTTTAATGAGCATGACTCACTAATAACATGACATATGACATGTTTCAAAATTTGACCGTTGATCAGTCTCATAAGGGACACTTGGAAAAAATCATCTCAATTGGATATTTATAGACACCTGATCAAAAATAGGAGAATCAATATACTAACTAAAGGGGGAATCTTATACCGAAAACGGAAGCAGAGGAGAGGGCAGTGTAATTTCAGCAACATTCTAGGATTTTGCCAAACCTCAAGGAGGTCATGGTAATTTACCCTTACGTATTTTTCCTCTTCCTGTTTCTCTTTCGCCCCAGTGCTCTTTGCCTGGTAGTGGTTTTTTCACTCATTCAATAAATATCTTCATTAGTGATAAAAAAAAAAAAAAAATTGCGAAGGCGCTGTCTGAAGATCCCAAATGCGTGGAATCCTAAAATGTAGTTTTTTCGGGTCATTAGGCTACTTACCAAGTGGATATCCCAACGAAGCGCACACACCAGGCTGAAACCTAAACCAAACGTGTTGTCAAAGACACAGACCGATGGGGCAAGCCTTGATTCCCCTAAAATGTAGTTTCAGACATTCAAAAAGCATGACAACCAAGTTCCATTATGTGTTCTTTTATCGGAACTTCAAAAGCACGAGACTTTCAAAAGCTTGAGCATTTGATGTTTTGTGTTCTTTTGTACACGAGACTGTAAATTTCCAAGAATTTGTGATGAATGTCTATAAATTTGCTGGGACATTGAGATGTATTTTTTTTTTTTTTACCATTAACCCATTAAGCAAATTTGAAAAGGTTTTTCTCACCATAATTACAAGATTGCCACAAACTTTATAACAATCTCATTTTTTGAGTTACAATCTTAAACATGCTAGGGGGGGGGGGGGGTTTCATTTTCTCAAACACTAATTAATGTAAAAAAAAAAGGTCATTTAAATACAATTCCAATAACAAAATCTCAAACACACACTTGTGCCTACATAGCTCAATAAACATGCTATATTTGTTGCCTCATCAAGAGGATTTGTAGGGGCTCTGGAGATGAAAGATAACAGCTCAATAAAAAATTTTGAGCACAAGCTGAAAATTGCATCCATCAATGTTATGTTGCTAAGCATACAAAACAAGTATTGCATCCATCAATTGTTACACTGCTAAGCATACAAAACAAGTACTGCATCCATCAATTGTTACACTGCTAAACATATAAAACAAGGGCTGCTAAGCATACATCCATCATTTTCTTGGAGCCAAAAATACATACCCACATAAAAGAAGGAACTTTTGATGGTGGGTCACCTTTTTAACTTTCATGAATAAAAATGAGAAAAATTGAAGGCACATAGAGAAGTAACTTTTAAGTGAAATGCTTCAAAAGTAAAGAAGTTTTCTGTTTTCTTTAGACAAAGGTGAAAGCCCAACCTGTAAGGAAAAGGTTGAAGACCATTGGAAGAACTGTTGCAGATCAAAGCCTAGTATCAAACTTTTCTTATATGGATTTCATAGTGGAAGAAGAAAAATAAAAGGCCAAATTGCAAAGGCCGATCTAGGGTCTAGACCCATCATTTTCATTCAATGCCTCACCTCAAGTATTCTCCCTTGTTTAAGGTACCAGAAATATAAAGTTAAAAGTAGTCAGTTTGGAGAAGTTCATAGTTGAATGGTTCAAAAAACGGATCCTGAACCCGATGTGTGCCATGTGTCCTGATATTTCTGCTCATAAATAGTAATTATCCATCATATTTGTCATGCATGTTCCCAGATGCGGTATTTCAATCATAAATAGTCATTCCCAAATGTGGTATTTCAATCATAAATAGTCATTCTCATTCTCAATTTATACACCATATATGGTATTTCAATCATAGATTGAAGAGAAAACTCTAAACGATGGAACAAATAAAATATGGATGGTAGCTTACTGTAATACCGCGTCCCCTATTTTTCACTTTATACTTTGGCGCTTCAAGATAACTAAATGGACTCTCATCCTCTCTCCTTTTTTGGGTCCAAAATGGTAAAAATAGCATTCAAGAAAAAAACCATTTCAGCAAAGAAAAAAAAAGATTGCAATTACATAAATGAAATGAAAAGAACTATAAAGACCAGTATTCATCAAATTATGACATTTTACATTATGATCTCAGGCATCCAAAACTAGTTTGGGATGGCTCAAATCAAAAACCCCGGTACAAATTGGGTCGAATAAATGGCAAAAACACAAAAATGGTAGAATAACAAATGGATATTTCTAAAAACTAGTTGGGCTACACGTGTAAGGCATGTGCGAAACATTTAAAACAATGTTAAAAACATTCAAGGTAAAAAAATAGTATTTTATTATAAATTATTTGTTGTAATTCTATTTATAATGTATAAGGCTATTTATACTTGCTTGCTTTGACGTGATATGTGAAAACAATTGATTCAGATGATTGTGCAATTTGCACTAAATTTTCTCTAAAACAACGACAAAGAACACGTTCAACAATGCCACCAGATACACGATGCTAAGAAGAGGCAGAGAAGAGATGATTCCAGACGAGGAGTAAATGCTGGGTCGGCCCACGGGTTAGATCAAGTCTTCTCCAAACCCTAGATGACTAAATTATTCTTTCCTCGGTTCTACAGTAATTTTTTTTTACTCCTGATAAGAGTACATAGACTCTTGATATGAGAGTCTGGAATTAGATAAACTTTGAACATTGGGGTAGAGGGGCATTGATCCTAATGGTCCTAACTAAGAACATACACTTCAAATGATCAAAACTCGAAACTCAATTTATGGGAAAAGACTAAACTTCAAAGCAGGTTTCATTTCCCAGAACTATTGATTTTGTGACATTACACTAATACAGGAAGGTAAAAATCTTTAAAATATGTCAAGTTTCTTAGAGACTCCAACCATACCATAATCGACAGATCGAGATGTAATCCTCCAAGTAAAGGGGGTTAGATATATGAATTAGTATTAACTATCTATTTTATATAATTATTATTAAATTTTTTAATTTTCCCGAATTTTTCTGAACTTGAACTCTGCCGAATTATTCCCGAATCCCAACTTTGTGACTATGGGCGTAAGCCTCACCCGCTTTTTAAACCACTAGACTTCCTACCTAGGCAATCTCCTAGGCCAAAAAGCAACCCATTTTGATGCCTGTAACCTCCTGAATTACATCTGAACACTCCAGAAATTCTAAGCCCACCGGTATTTCTATGTCAAACCCATATTTCCTTATGTTTCGCTCACAATTGCCTCGTGCACAACAAAAACAATCTTGGGTAGTGAAAGTTCTAGTATATTTTCATGCCTCGATGGTCTTTAATAACCTAAGGCAGATTTTGGAGGTTACCTATTCAATTTCTCATATGATAATTCATACATATGTGATTAAAGCCAAAAAGATGGAAAGCTTTGGCAAATCCACAAACGAAAGTACAACAATGCTTCATATGTGCATATTCCTACAACACAAGGACAGGCTTTAAAAGTACGTATCCTAATAATCAGTAACATTTATGGTATAGCTTATGGGTTAGCTTCTTATAATTGGCTCAGTGGAGATATGCCCTTCTGTATTATGTGCAAGCACTTTTATCATGTTGCATTTTCTTCTCATGATTATTTCAGTGACTTCTAGAGCTTTCAAACAACTAAAATGAAATTAAGAGCTAAATAAGGTATTGAAATTACAAACATAGAGAATGACTCCAAAAGCTTCATGGATCAAATTTCTCGAGTTTGATATGCATACAGCTTGGATCAAACAAATTTTTTGTAGATACAAGGACATTATGAGTCACGAGTTCTCTGACAATCTGAAATACAGATAACAAAGAGAACAAAGTAAGAGACATAATGCGTGAAATATCTAAAACCTAAGAGGACACCAAACAAGAAAGATAAATAGAATTGCAAACTGTATCAAATTGTAAGTGAGTCAACGAACCTTCGTGTCTAAACCTCTGAAGTTGCACAGTGCTATGACCTAAAGAAGATATTGCATGGAAAACTTATACAGGAAGCCCAAATTAACCACATTGGACGACAGTTACCAAGTGTTTCTCAAATTAACCATGTTTAACAGAATTCATACGATCAAAAAACATTTCAACCAGATGTGACAACCATCTGACCGAAGATATGGCTCCAGATAAACTGGAATTAGTTCAACAAGAAGAAGAAAAAATACATCAAGAACCGCCTGTTGGCTAAGAGATGTCATATACCTTCACTCAATAAGATACCCAGCAAAGACCAGGAAGAGTTCTCACCTTCAGGACCTGGATAAATAATGCTTCACATAAGCGAGGAATATCGCTGAATGGTAACCAACATCAAAGATCATCGCTGACAGTCGCCATCACTCTATGCATGTTGGTAGTGATGCAACTTGTACAGTAACACTTTTCCAGCAGCATTTCCCATGGCCATAAAACCTCCACCAGGACTAAAATCCAAACAACGGGGATGGTGCAGTGTCTGGTTTGGTGGGGGCCAGTTTGAGAATACAGTAAAAGACGGAATATGTATCAGCTTTAAACTGTTCTTCTGCAAGCTCGAGCTAATAGCCAATATCTGAGCATCGTTGTTGAATTTCAGACAATCCACATTGGTGGTTAGATTCTCGATGGTCTTGATTGGTCGTCTCTTGCCTCCAATAAACTCTTCTCTGTTGTAAACATTCACAATCCCGCTACCCGAACTTGATGCAAACAAAGTTCCATTTGGAGATGTACAAAGGGCTGAACCATTTACACAACCTTCATCGACAGCCTTGTGGAAGCATGTTCTCGTTCTCAAATCCCAGTGGTAGACATGCCCATCCCCACCAGAACTCAATAACTGCCGTCCATCATCAGCAAAAGCTAAAGATCGAGCTGTCCCATTCATCTTCAGTGTTCCGATGAGCTCCTTTGTTTTGGAAGAAACCAACAAAATATAACCTTCATTACCCACAAAAGCAATGGTACTAGAATCAGGGGAAACCTCAAAAACTTCCAAGCTCTTCTCCTCCCTGCCTGTTAAGGGGCCTGTTTTATCAACTTTAGCTTTCACTAAATCAAAGCTGTAGAAGAACTTTCTTCTCCCACTTACAATAACCTGAGACCCGTCAGGTAAGAAAGCTGCCTTGCGAATAGGGCAATCCTCAAGGAAGATGCTTTGTATCTTGGTGTTCCGTTTGCCGTCAATCTGGAAAAATCTTAGCCTTCGATCTAATCCAGCAGTAAGTAGCAACTGAGCATTTCTATGGAACTGGACCGAATTAATAGGACCACTGGAAGGATCCTCAGCATTTGCATTTACCAGTCTCGAGTACTCAATGAGTCCAGGAAACAACTTTGTACTACTTTTCACAACAAGGTCTTCATTTGTTCGAAGGACATCGTCATCGCCTTCAGCATTCTCGTAACCATGGGCCACTACTGCTCCATTTTCTTCATCTAATTCATCATCATCATAAGGAATGCCATTCTGAGACCGTGAACCAAGTTGGGCCCACTCTGTGCCTGGGTTCAACTTAGCATGTTGAGTTCTCAATCTTGACACATATACCGAACCTGAAATCAAATTCTCGTCGTCATCCTTCCTCAATTTCCTCAATCTGTTGACTTTGGCTATATTTATATTTGCCTTTTCCTCTTCGTCGTCTATCCATACAGGTTTCCTTTCCTTAGTTTCCTTTTCATCGTCAATCTCCTCTCGAAATTCAGCATCTTCTTCGTAAACTGACACTATCCCATTTGCAGATCGATCTGTAAAGAACAAAGCAGAATCCCCACCGACCTCGTCTCTCACTTCTTCCTCATCCTTTCCAAATTCAACAGGAGAGTACAGAGACCCGAACAAAAAGTTCTCCAGTCTTTTCATTTCCTTTTCCTGCTCAATTTCCAATTGATTTCCCTCTTCCTTGTGTTCTTTCTTTCTCTTCTTGCTCTTAAAACCAACCACATTGGCTTCTTTTGTATCTTCAATATCTTTGCTCTCATCTAGGAGTAGAGGCTCATCAACCTCCCTCTTAACCTTGTCACCTCGCTTTTTTGGGAGAACATTTTGAGAAATTATACTCATCATTCGTCCGGTGCAGGCTATGTCTGCAAAAATAGAAAATATAACTGAAGTTACAACAACATCTGCAGCTTAAAGGCATTCAGTTTTTGAAATTTACAGAATAAGCCATGGTATGCTTCATGTGAGGCACCATATCATTCAAAATATAAAAAATTATTATTGAAATCACCCACCACATTTGCAGCTCAAATAATTCAGTACAAGTCTCTCTTGTTTTGGCTGTATACAAATAATCCAATCAATTATACAACCATTGAATTAATAGAAATTGGGACTTATCAACTTCAAATTTAAGAGCTAATGCTCATTTTGAGCCTCCAGATGACACCCAAATTTGTGGTTGATGCATTTTTTTTTAAAATCCAACATCTAGCTTAAATGGAGATGTTTTTTTTTTTTTTTGAAAATCCAAACATCTTTTTCTTAAAAGATCCAAGGAAGACACATGTGCTATTGGTTCAGAAGGTATTCATATCCCTTGTTAATAATTTTTTATTTAGAAAAGAGCAGCTATTAAATCGTCTAAAATATAGATCTTTCAACAAAATACCAGTTGATTCAACAAAATACCAGTTGATAGTGCAACAAATAACAGAAGAATTATAATTAAATCAATTATGTTAACTTCTTTTAAACAATACACAGTCAAGGATGTTCATACTAAAACAGATAAATACTTTCAGGGAAAAATAAAAACAAAAGGGCAAACTTTGGGCCCGTTTGGCATCAATTCTGATGATTCTATTGTTCCGAAAAAGAATTGTTCTACTTAAGGATGTATTCTAAAGATTAGTTCTGTGTTGTAAACCTGTTTGGCACTCTCTGGCCAGAATCTGTGTTGTAAACATTGGTACCAAATTGCCCATGTTCTTCTACATTATTAAAATACCCCTAGGGTTCAAAACCATCAAAACTATTGAAAATGATTTTAAAAATTGTTAATTAATATTTATTTATTTATTATATATTTTTTAAGATATTTTTCCATTTTTTAAAACCTTTTTTTCAAAAATACCCAAAACAATTTTTTCAAGAAATACCGACTGTGTCACTGTCTTCAACCTCACGCCAAGCTGCTACAACAGCGTTTTTTCAAAAAAAAAAAAAAACTCCTTGTTTTGTTAATAAAAAACAAATGAGATTATACCAAATTAATCTAAAACCAATCTAAATCATTCAAACATATCAAAATCCATCCAAATCCCCAAACCGTGAGCTTAAGGGAAATTTTGGATAAAACCCAAAACTCTCCCATTCTTATTTGTTTTCAGCCTAATCCCCATGGATTTTAATCCCATACAACTTGTTTTCAACAAGCTCTTCTAATGCCATGTTTTCATTACTCAACAAGCTCTTCTAATGTCATGATTTTGTTCCTGCGTTGCCCTCTTTTGTTTGGGAATGGCTACCTAGAGAGTCGCATGTGAGAAGAATGGTTCAACAGATAAATATGAATGAGAGAGAGAGAGAGAGAGAGAGAGAGACCTTGCCGGAGAATAGGAGCTACCGGAAAAACAGTTGCCGCCGGAGATCGATGGAGCCGCAGGGGCGAGGTCGGCACTGATGATCACGCCCAATAAGAAAACCCTCAAAAAAAAAAAATTTGATTCCCAAGAAAGATCTGTTAAGTTTTATGCCCTAGTTCTCCATAACTCCATTAATACCAGTCTACCATTATATCGAAGATTGCCTAGAGAGAGAGAGAGAGAAGGAGGCTAACCTGAGTGTCGAAATCGGCCAGAAGTCAGATGAAGATGGAAGAAGGGGCGTTTTTAGTCTCGAGCCCTAAACCTAAATCCCCTTTTCAACATATAAATAAACATTATTTCCATAGTTGCCCTCTAGGCTCCGCCCCTATTGTCAAATGCCAAGGCTCCCACATTCCTAGCAGCCTCATCAAAATAGTTTTTTAGCTATTTTGGTGAGCCAATAGGCCAAAAAGTATGAAATAACCTCTCCAGCAGCCTCACCAATTTGCATATTTCAGTTTGGTGAGTGTATAGTACTCACCAATGTTGGTGAGTCACTGTACACTCACCAAACCAAAAAATCTCTCTTTCCCTCCTTGTTTATGGCCCACACAAATAAAATAAAATTTTCTCTCTTCCGTTTTTTTTTATGTGGATGTGACATAAATAATAAAATAATGATAATTTTAGCTATTTTGATGAGGCTACTGGGGGTGTTTTAAAAAAGTGGCTCACCAAACTCACTTTTTGTGAGTTTTGGCTATTTTGGTGAGGCAAATTTGATGAGGCTGCTAGGAATGCTCTAACCCTAATAAAAGTGAATGTTCCGTACCAATGTTTTCGTAACCGGACTGGTCGTTGAATTATGGGTGGCTGGTTCCCGATATGATCTCTTCGTTTGACCGTGTCCTTTTCTTTATTTTAAAAAAAAATCTCATTTTTGCTTGGTTCTAACCCGTTCTCAATCGGTTCTGCCACTAATTTCCGGTTTAATTAGCAGTTATGACAAAAATGACCAATTTTTAAAGTGATCCAATATTGGGGGTTTTGGAAATAGGCGAGGGGACCTGTTCCTGATTTTTTTGGTTGGACTGGCCTGCCCGGGCTGGTTCTGATTGCACTGTTTTTCATATAGACACCAACATTTAATTACACAAAAATACAAAAAATTGAAATAGACAAAAAAATAATATAATATATATATATATATATATATATATATATATATTACGACTAACGAGCATTTCTTTTTAACCCATGGGGTGTAGCGTAGTGGCCACAGGACGTACCGTAAACCCGGAGGTCTTGAGGTCGATATACCCCTCAGGAGCGGAGCCACATAGGGCCAGGGGAGTTGAAGTCCCCCTTGAAACTTTGGAAGAAAAAAAAAGCTTCTATAGCGCGAACCGGGGCAGAATCGGAGGGACGGGGCTCTAGCCCCATAAACTTTTGAGAAAAAAGAAATTCCTTACAAACAGATGTTATGGCCCGTTAACTTGACCCTCAAAAAAAAAAGGGAGAGAAATTTAAATTCAATTTTTTTTATCCTCCAATCCACATGTGACACATCATCAATTGAACTCTCTTGAGTTCAATTGTAATTGGTTGTGATCCTATCTCGCCGCTTGCTCCATTGGATATTTGGATTTAATCCCAACGGAAATACTTGGAATTCTCTATGGTTATAGCTGGACTGGTCCTTAGAGTCCGGTTACATCCAATACCCTTAACTATGATTAAGATTCACTAATTCTTAGAGTTTAAGCATCTAACTTTGTTTTTAAAAATATATATTAATTCTAAAGGTTAAAGTTGTTAACTAGAGTTAAAAGAGTACTTAAAAAGGCTTTTGTGCTGTAACCGGACTCCAATCGTAGAGGATTTCCAGTCCATGGAAAATGTTTGACGGAACCACACATTTTGTCCGTCCTCATTCGTTCGGGACCATGCATTTTGTTGGTTCTCATTGGTCCATGCCTCTTTTTTAACATTCACGGATTGTGGTTAGGATTCACTCAACCCTGATATTCATCTATCCAACCTTGATTTTTTAAAAAAGATTAATAAATATTAATCTTAATTTAACTAAGCTTAACTATAATTAAAAAGATTTTAAAAGGGACACGTGGACACGGCGGTCCACTAGATAGCGCACGGGATCCGCTAATTACTACTCAATCCCCATTGATGTTTTGAGGATTTCCACTCCACCTTACTGACCACAAATAGACGGACGAGGAAGTGGAGGGTTCAAAGAAAGACAAAAAAAAAGGTCAAACCCACGCTCGGTCCTTCTCTAAGAGATCTGTAAGTGGAGCGGCTTGAAGTGTTCACTACAAAAATTAGGGCTTTCAACGGTGGAGTTTTAGCGGCGGTTCAAGGAAACCGCCTCTGAATCCTGTATATAGCCACGGTTATTATAAAGCGCCACAAACAACCTAGCAGGAATCATTTACAGAGGCGGTGCTTTATAAAACCGCCTCTATTTGAAATGTTTCGGCGGCGGTTTTTAAAAAACCGCCGCTAATTCCATGGCAGGAAACAATTATCAACGGTGGGTTATTGTAAACTACCACGGAAACCAGTTCGCGCCAAGCCAATTGCGGTTGTTTTTAAGGGTCTTTAGTGGCGGATTTTAAAATCATCGCTAAAGGCCCCATATTTGGGGATTTAGGGCCCGATCTTTTCCCTCTTCTTTTCCTCTTTTTCTCCAATTTTCCTCTCTTCCTCTCCTGTTGCTCTCCCTCTCCGGCTTCTCACCTTCTCTGGTGTCCTTCTCCGGCCACCCACTCTGATAAGCTCTTGCTCATGCTCCGACCGCCTCCTGCGCTGCTCCGGTCACCTCTCTCTCTCTCTCAATTCTTCTTTTGGGGTTTGCGGCAACAAGAGAAGGCCCCCTCTCTTGAGCTCTCGCTTCTCTCTCTCTCCAAGTTCTCTTCACCCTTTGCTCTCTCGCTGCCGACGCAACTCTAGTCACAACCACGACCACGGCGATTGCCTTCGCCACTTTCAAGCAAGTAGCAAACTAAGTTTTTTTCTCAAGATCTATTGGATAATGTTAGCATCCATTAAATCAACTAGTTTAACTATTTCAAGTTAGGTTAAATTAATCTATGTTGTAGATTAAGGAGTAAATTAGCATCCATCAAATTAATCTTTGCAACATAGTAGTTGTAGAAGCAAGCTCAGTATGCCACATCAGAAATTAGCACTACAAGAAATCAGGATATTACACACGGAAAAATAGTCGCCGTAATAGATTTCATCAGTATTTTCCCACGGTTTTTGTTCAGTTGCTATATATCAGTTGCTTTTAATAATTATTGTACTGTATTCATAAAAAAATATTTTACTAATATATAGCCACGGTTTATTTACCGTCCCTAATAATTTTAATAGGTACCGACGGAAAACTATCGTTACTAATGTTTATTTTTTTACCATGGCTAATATCTACGGAATTTATTACCCATGAAATAATATTGTGGCTAAAAACTGTTTAATGAATAGTACCCCGAGCCTCTTCACCATCACTTCATTCCGCCCTAATCTCCCGCCCCTTTTTCCCTCTGCCTAGCCGTCACCACTCCATCGTCGTAGCATCTCTGTCGTCATTGCCGTCGCCATCCCCTCTCCGTCGCCTCTATCGCCGACCTCTCTCTCTGGTAAACCTCTCTCTCTCTCTCTCTCTCCCTCTCTACTACCGTTTCTCTCTCCCCTCTCTGCCTGCTCTCTCCCGTCTTCGTCGCGGACACCTCCTACACGTTCTCCGGCCGTTCCCTCTCTGTCTGTTCTCTCTCTCTCTCTCTCCTCCCTGTCTCTCCTTCTCTTTCTTTGCTCTCTAAATCTCTCTCTTTGTTGAGGTTTCCCTCAAACAGGTCTCCTCTTTCTCTCTACTTGCTTTAAGGTAATTTTTTCAAAATTATTTTCATTTAATTTTTTAACTGAAAATATGTGTAATTTGTTGTGTTTCAAAATTTGTTATATCTACTGTAATTTGTTGGAAAATAATTGATTGGTGTTGTTATTTAGAGTACAAATTGAATTTCTTTACCAAACTCTGCCGCCCGCTATAACTGTGCTCCATAATTTCCTTTTCAATGGTTAGGTATTCTCCATGATCTTGTAGAATGTGCACCACAGTTTTTTCCATGTTGATAGGCTCCGGCGTAAGTTAGTTTTCCAAAAGTTGTTTGTTCATTGGGTGTGTACAAGGACCATCTAAAGATAATTACTGATCAATAGAAAATGAAGAACATCATATTACTAATTTATGGAATTTGAAGAATTCAATTTCAAAGAACACATTATTAGCCAATAGGAGTTAAGAAAACTCTAACTTGAAATAAATATACAATATTTACAAGTACATTGTAGTTTTTGTGATTCTTAATACAACTTATAATCAATTCTCAAATTTCACTTACTTTCATGAATGAAATAGTGACTGGCATGAGCAGCACCCTACCAAGAGTTTCCAAGCAAGCACACGACAAATGGAAAAGCCCATTGTAGAGATAATATTAGGGAAATAATGATGTAATATCTATGTGATATACAAGATCTCATAGACAATATTGAATTAGCATCAATCAAGGATTTGATTAGATTAGGTTTCTATCTTGAGGTTAGATACATGGTATTTAGGATACAGATGTTTAGTAATATTTTGCTTTAGCTATTATATAATATATCTCTATCAAAATTACATTAGATTTATTCTAGAAACCTAGTTGATTCACTTTCTAATCTTGAGTTGTCTTGTATTCTACTTAAACTTGGTTTTGGTTCTTGTCATAGTTACCAAACACCCGTACAATTGATCAAGTCCTTCCAGATTGATGATTTCTGAAGGCAAAGGCCCTTCAAAACTATTCTACATCCCAATTGTGTAGAAAAGATAGGATGGTGGTGTTACTTAGAAAAAAAATATGGTTAATTTCATGAGGATTCCCCATTTTTAGGAATGATATTCAATGTGGATTTTTGGGGTCATTGAAAGTCGCCTCTTATTAATTCTGAGGGACAAGTCCCGGATTATGGATAAGGTTTTATGGTCTACTCGAGAGTTTAGGTAAGAGGTTCGTTTAAGTCCCTAGAAAAGGTGTTAGGCACCCTGAGACCGATTTTACAATGGTTACCTACTCCCTAGGTATAAGTCAATTTAAAGTCAAAATTTAATTAAATGTCTAAGTGTTTAAGAGTATGCTAACCCAAGAAAGGAAAAGTCCTGATTAGGGTCGAACCCGGGTTGGGTTGCCTATGTACTCACAAGGAATGAGATCAGATCGAGCGTAGTTCTGGCATATGAGTTCGTGCCAAGGCTAGGGGAGTGTGTGTGTGTGCATCGGGTGGCTAAGGTTTTAGCTCGGGGGCTAAGGTTGGATGACTGGGTTGGTTAAGTGCATGGTCTAGAAGGTTTGGGCCCGGAGGCCGAGGGTTAGTCTGGTAGACTAAGATTAGGCCCGATATGCCAAGGGTTAGCCCGGTAGGCTAAGGGTTGCCTAACCAGAGTTAAGGAGAGAGTTAGTTATAGTTAGAGTTGCTAACCATGATTTACAATGTGCAAGGTCAGATTTTTGATCTCTTTATATTATTCAGATATTTTTTGAGATTTTTCCAAGGTTAAATGGTCTTAATCATGGTTAAAAATTAACTGGGGTTAAGTTTAATCCCAATTAGAGGGTCTGGTCTAGTCTGAGGTGGGCCCAGGCGGTATGACAAAGCCTATAATGGTCTCCTACCTAGTCTGGGCCTTATGCAAGGCCACTGTTATGAGAACAGCATGATTGACGGTAGAATAATTACTACAAATCTCATTTGTTTGCAAAATGAGATTGACGGTAGAATAACTACCGCTATTGTTGTTGTTTTTGCAACAGTAGTCTTGCAACCAAAGGGGAGTGATAGGAAAGATGCCTAAAGGATCTTGGACTCATGAGGGTGTTCCAAGGGACTTGTTGCAAGTCTTAGGTCTGGCCTAAGGTGGGCCCATAGTGGCAATTTACAGTGAAAACCAGAAAACTCAGAATGTCGGTAAACTATTTACCGACATTCTGGACAGTTTTCATAAAAGATGAAATTAACCATGGTTAGGCTAACTAGGAGAGCCTGAAAGGACTAGAGAGGATGAAAGGAGGTCCTAGGGACCTGAAACATGCCCTGAAATGGATCAGGGCTCAAACAAAATGGGCATAGAGCCACTGTAATAGGGAAGTCCATAAATGGCGGTACTGTGTTTACCGCAATTTTCTGGATTTTTTCAGAAAACAAATTTTCTCCCATTGGGACTGAACCAGACTACTTCTAAGGGATCCTTCATGGACTGAGGGTCCCCTAAAAGCTTAGGGGAGTATCCATGCACGTGGGAGGCTATGAGGCCGGGGCTTGTTCCCTTGAGAGGGTCTCCATGCTTATGAAGAGGCAAAGGGACCTCTGTCCTTGGGTATACAATTCAAAAACGGAAATGAAAAAGGCCTCTGGAGTAGGACCAGGGGCTCATAGAGGTATTTTACAGAAAATAAAGGGGTAGGGAAGGCCCTACCCTACTGCTCCACTTGCTACAGTGGTGGTGCACGGTGGTGGAGGACTGGGAGAGGCATGAGGGTAATCTCTGGGTACTCTAGGATCTCCCCTTAGGTGGAGGACAAGGCTGGACTTTTGGATTCCATAGAATTTCTACAAGGTTTCTTTGATGGTTTTTTGGAATGGGTTTAAGCTTGGGGAGGGCTTATATTTATAGGCTAGGGGAAACTTAGGGTATTTTAGGGTATTCGAAAATGGGTGTGGGACACAAGGGAGGCACAGCTGGGGAGCTCAAGGGGGTGCCAGCCTGATTTTTACGTAAACTTCAGGAATAACGACAATGTCAGTACCGCAATTCCTGTTCTAGGCTAAATGCTTAATGACAGTAGATGTATTACCGTCATTTAGAGGTTTTTGCCCAAACAGACCCAATCCAGTCACTATTGGTCAGAGGTATTGTAGTTTTTACTAAATCTAGTAATGGCGGTAATGCTATTTTCGTCATTATCTGGGTTTTCAAATTTCGAGCATGGGACCCCACCAACGGTCATCTAAGGCTTGTGGGCCCATAGGATGGTCTGATTCTAGTTTTTGGGTCTCTGGGCTTGGAAATGGGCCTTGGGCCCATGGGTCAAACTAGGAGGCTTACCTAGGGTTTAACTTAGGTTGGACCTAGGGTTTGACTAGAATTTGCTTAGGTTTGACCTAGGGTTTGACTAAGGCTTGACTAGGGTTTGCTTGGTTGGACCTAGGGTTTGTTTAGGGTTGAGAAGATTAACCATGGTTAAGATAATTAAACATGATTAGAAAGGGGTGTAAAAATTGGGTTCTAACAAATAATACGTGTAATTCATTTGTATTCCTCAAATATTCGAAAATATTTGTGAATTTTTTATATAAGACAAATTGTTCACGATATATTTGTAATTTTTTCACGATTTATTCACAAATAATATATATATATACACACACACAAACCTGTTACCTTTCTTCTTTCTTGCAAATGCACATAATTTCGTTTCTCTCTATTTCTCTCTCCCTCCATCCTTAACTTAGTCCTTATCTCATCAACCATAACGTCTCTAAAAGTCGCCAACCATCAATCCCGAAGCACTCACCGGCCACCACTGATCAATCCCCTCATTTTTCTCCCTCACTCTCCTTCAATCTCTAACCCTAATTATTTCACAGCCGTCAATCATTACAATGGCATAGCAAGCTGCTAGTATATTAGGACCGAGTCTTCGACTATATATTGTTGTCAATGCTAACAACTGCCAACTCTTAATCTCTCATCCAAGTGTGTCTCTCTCTCTCAATCTCTAACTGCATTTTTTGTACTTTTCTGGAATATGAGGTAAAGATTTAAGACATTCTCTTAAATTTTTTAAATATACAATTGTATATGTTTAGCCAAATTTTCCAATGAATTATTGAGTGTTAACTTTAATTTATACTCTAATTATTTATGTGCCGCACTTTTGTTATTCTATGTTTTTTTGTCAAAATTTTAAACAAACTTTTGAATGACTATTTCGAATTATACTAGAATAATTCATGTATTGAATTTTAACCATACACAGACTTACAAACTTTGGGCGAGACGCCTAGGGAAGTATTCTAGCCAATGGCTAAGTTTGAGCTTAGCTCAAACATGCTCAAGCTCAGCTTGAGCTTGGCTTGAGTTGATTCAAGCTTGAGTGTTTAGGCTTGAGCTTGGCCTTAACAAGCTTGATCGAGTTTTGTTTGAGTTTGAACTTTATTTAAGCTGAGCCGATCTTGGGTTAGCTCAAGCTTAATTCAAGAAAATATTTTATATAATTTTAATAAAAGTGTTTATTAATCTTCTTTACTATTATAATGCGAGAGCAGCCGTAGATGACTTTTCTGAAATTCCCATACTACGCTTACATAAAAACAAAACTTTGATTTAATGTTTGCTTTAATTCTCAAACTACCCCTTGCCTTTGATTTAATTTCGAAACTACCCTTGCTCATCTATCTATTTTGAATCACAACCAATCGTGATTGAACTCTCCCTGAGTTCAATCACACCCGTGGGTTAACACATGACCCTTTTAACTCCTATTAACTATGGTTAACTCCTTCCCCTCGCTCTTACGTGCATCGCATGTGCCACTAGTGAGTTCAATCGCACCCGCAGGTTAACACGTGTCCCTTTTAACTTCTATTAACCGTGGTTAATTCCTTCCCCTCGCTCTCGCATGTATCGCACATGTCACCCACTAGTAAATAAATTATAATACAAGAAACTATAAAATTTGGGAGTAGTCATTCGTCCAACTAGTAGAGAGTTGGATTAGAGTTTTTGCTTTTATCTTCTTAACTCCTTTGGGTATTATTATATCTTAAGCTTATTTGTTATAAATTTAAAATTATTACAATTTATAATAAATCAAGTTTAAAATTTTATTTTATATTAATCTAATTAATATTTATATAAAATATTATATATATATATATGTAGTCGAGTCAAGATCAAGCCGAATCGAGCCCTAAATGAGCTAGCCAAGCTTCAAACCAAGTCGAATCAAATAGGTTCCGTCTCGAATTTGTCTTTTTTAAACTTTCGAGCTCAAATAAAAGCTTGACTTGATTCGTTGGAGCATGAAATGCTAACTTGAGCTGAGCTGAGTTACTTCGTCCAGCTAGCTTGACTTTTTTTAGTTAGCTAATGATTGTAGGACTACCAGGTAAAGAAAAAAAGAAAAAAGAAAAAAGAAAAGGTAATTGCAGCCCTAGAGACGCCTCACTCCTTCCTGAGTATTCCTCTTTGTGGTGTTAAGTGCAGCCCTAGAGAGTAGAGACGCCTCACTCCTTAGTATTCCTCTTCAGATAAATCACAGGGAGTTTTTCGTAATTTAATTATAACAAGTGCTTGAGGGCACTTTCGTAATCACACTAGTACACGCTCCATTCTTTCAAAACCAAAGCGCGAAAACAACTCCAATCTCCCGCGCCTTTCCGACCGCATCTCCCATTATTTCTTCACCCTCTCCCTATCACTCACAGTCCCTCTCTCTCTCTACTCTCTCTCTACCCTCTTTCTCTCTCTAGAAACCAAAACCAAATGCAGAACCACCACCACCCCTACTCCTCAGCCTCCACCCCACCGGACTGCGGCGCCACCGGCGCCGCCAATACCAACCGCGGCAAAAAGCGCGGGAACTACACATGTGGCCGTTGTGGCCTCCCCAAGAAAGGTCACTCATGCCACATCAGCACCACCAACTCTCCTTCCATCTTCGCACCTTCTCCTCCCCCTGCGCGTGAAACCCACTCCCACCTCCGACGAGCTCTCTCCTTCGACGATTACGATAATTCACCGGAATCTGACAACGATGATTATTCCGGTGGATTGCCGGAGATGGGGTCGGATTTTGGTGGGTGTCGGTTGCCGATGAACTGCTTGTGGGAGGTGATGAGGAGGTTGCCGCCGCCGGCGTTGTTGTCGGCGGCGAAGGTGTGTAAGGGGTGGAGGGATTGTTCGAGGAAGCTTTGGCGGGTGGCGGAGGAACTGAGACTTAGGGTTCCGGCGAAGGCTCAGGTTGGGTTTGTTGGATCGGTGTTGCAGAAGTGTTCGAGGATTGCTAGACTCTCTCTTAGGATGGAAAGGTTAGGTTTTTTCTAGGGTTTTCAGAAATGGGTTTGTCGATCTGGGTTTCCCTGAGAATTACGCGAGATCCGGGGAAATGTGGCTAAATGACACAAATGAAAAAAAAAAAAGATTAATTTTCCAAAAATAATATCATATTGAAAAAGAATTAAAAATCAAATAAGTTAAATTTGCTTAAAAGTTTTAATTATTCAGTGATTTCAAGCAGAAAGTAATGAATGTAACGAAATAAATTGGGAAGATAAATTGAAAAATGGGTTTTGATCATGTTTTTCTTTTCTGGTTGCAATTTATTAAAGACAACCTGGGATTTATTTCCTAGTATTGAATTGGTTTTAATCAGAAATCAATGTAGAGAAGGACAAATGAACCAAGGAAAATAAAGTGGAGATATGTGTTCTAACCATTTTTTTGTTTTGTTTTCTGATTTAATCGTCTTGGGTGTAACAGTGATGTCGATGCAACGATGTTGGCTTGTATTGCATTCTCATGCCCTAATCTGAAATCCATGGAAATCTGTACATCTGATGCTGCGATCAATTGGATAACTGGGTATAATTTACTTTTATAAAATTATTTTTTCTCCTCTCATTTGTTTTGTATTGTTATCAAAATCATGATTGATTTATCCTCTGATGTATGCATTGGTTGATTTTTCTTTATTTTTTAACATTTATTACAAATTTTTTGTTTAGAAAACATTATTTAATTTTAGGGTTTGATGGAATGATGGGTACCCATTTTGCTTATTGTTGCTAAACTAGTTGTTACTTTGTGGAGGTGGATATGTTTATAATACTTGGATAATTGTTGATGCTGTTTTCGTTGGTTGTAGTTCATCGTCATTGTTAAATTTTCATGCGGCTTATATCATTTAATTTTATGTCAGCAGTACCAAGTTCTTTTCATGTGTTTAGGTTGAAAAATCCTTATCCTTTACTAATGTTTAACCCATAAAATTTAGCAGTTTCTGATGGTTTGGTATTCCTATTTCGTGTTATTGCTGTAGCTAGTTTATTTGTTCTTATCGCTTTTTGTTGTTTTTGCTTGGATTACTTGGATACCAGATGATTGATCCTTTTTTTGGGTATTTTTTCAGTGACTTGTAGTCATGTATTTAGATTTGTTCTCGGCACACTCCTCCTTTCATTTGGGAAGTACTTGATCTACTTTAAGATTTTAATTTTCCACCTTTTTATTTCTCTAGTATCAAAGTTTGTTACCATCTCATATGATTGGCATTTCTCTTATTTTGAATTCTCACTTTTGTTGCAATGACTTGGTTATCTTTTACCTTTTTGTCGACACTTCTTGTAGATTTGCATGTTCGTTTATTTTAGTCCCGTTGGTTTTTGTTTTTCTTTGACATTCTACTATGCCATTTAAATATATATATTTTTTTTGTAAATTTTATTAACTATTTTACAGATACATTCATTTCTTCTTCCCATTCGTTTCGTCATAGTGTTTGTTACTTTTATCTTTAAGAGTTTGCTGGTTACAAAGTATTCTGAGCAACGTAATATTAGTAAGCAAAACATTTTTTTCCTTTTTGCCCGAGACTAATTTTAGGGAGGTGGGTATTTGCCTGCTTCCCAATGTATGTTGCACACTTAACATTAGTCAGCTATTGTGCCCGAGTAAGAACTTGGGACATAATTTAGTTTTACCTTTGGCGGGAATTTAACTTAACTAGGTGGTTCTTCTTCCATGATTTGGGGTTTATGGTTGTAGTTTGTTATTGATTTTTTTCCTTTCTTGATACTGCTATGTTTTACTTAATATATCTTGTCTGCTATGTTAAATGAAAGTATGCCTCTTTTTAATTTTAGAAAAACAGTTCTTGGGGGTCATACATCGAATCACAAGATCTGATTATAGTTCTAATTGATTTTATTCAATGAAGGATAAAAACAAATTACCTTCGTAACTTTGATATAGAAAGGTCGTTACCACGATTTGAAGGATAGAACGATACCTGCAAAAACTTCGCAAGTGAAAAGTCTTATTCGTGATTCACACGAACTTTCTTTTCTATAAAACTTTTCTCCAATTGAAGCTAATGGCCCTTCCAATTTAAGCTCTATGATCATTTATTTTTCTCCTGAATTCAAGATTTTTTTTAATTCAAGATTGGTTCAGATATTATTCAAGATCAAACAAGAACCACAAGAGAAGAGAGAGGGGGGGTGAGCTACAAGGGAGGGAGAGAAAACCGTATATGAGTTCAACCTCCAAGGGTGGGTGTCCCACCCTTTATTTATAGGCCATGGGCCTTCTAATCTCTTTAATTCTAATCTAATTAGAATCTCCCCTTTTTGGTTCCTCAATAATACTTTCCTAATCTAATTAGGATTTATCAAAATAGAAACCAATGGATTAGCAACTAATCTTATTCCTATTTAGTAGGAAATCATTAATTAGTAAGTAAACATTTTAGAAACTAACCAATTTAGTAACTAATCGATTTAACAACTAACCAATTTAGCAACTAATAAAGTAGCGTCTATTGAGGTGGGCGTCCCACCCTAAGTGGGCCCTACTACCTCACACCCCTCTATGAGTTCCAAACTCATGTTGGTCAATGTTGATCTTTATCAAAATTCCCATATGGGTCCTACCCATTTGATTAATCACATCTTATGTGATTTGATCTATTAAAGGTTCACTATACCATATAGTGAATTACATGGAGAATTTAATTAATTTAATTAAAGCTTTAAGAAGGTCCTCGTGTGTGGGATCTAAAGGGATCTCTTATTTCCGGTAGTGGAACTAAGTGCTTAACCTTTTGGTTGAGTCTTGTTGCTAGGAAACACTTTCCTACAATTCCATTAGGATCTTAGAATTTCATCTAGGTCCCTGGATTTCCACTAATCACAATAATGTCCATTAACACAATGTGATTAACCTTCAGAAAATAGAGAATTATTTGCATGTATTATCTATTACAAGATTTGTTTACAGATACGTCATTTCACCTCCAATATTGTTATAAGCTTACGGGACAATATCTTATACTGTTTGTAATCCCTAACTTATACTGAGAACTCTTTCGCTTTGATACTTTTAATCAAACTTGGACTTTCAAAACTATTTGAAATCCTTTAAAAGAAATAATAATCATTACTTTCTTTTATATATAAAATAACATTCTCGATAAAATTATTTCATCGATAAATACCAGCGCTGATTTTTAAGTCCGGGTTGACAAGTATTAACTCAATATAAATTACTCTAAAAGAGGAGTGATGGATTCCTTGTTGGCGCACACACACTTCTCTTGCATAGCATACATAACCCAACGAGCCCGTATTTAGTCCGGTGTATTGGACATTGATGATTAACTATATCAAAGCTATATAGGCAAATACTAGAGAAGATGTCGACCTCTCAGGTTAAGGACATTCTGTCAAATGGACTACCTTAAATATACAGACAACATATTTCTAAGGGTATCCACTAAGCGATCTTGTTACAATACAAGTACTTCTTACTTATATCCACATCTTAGTCAAGAGACCCTTCTCTCAGTGATTGAGATTCATCACTCCATCATATGAAACTAACTATGTGTAAGTTAGTAGGAATACATTGTCCGGATGTATCCTTAATAACTTAGAATAATTCTAGGTCTACAAGGAACCGGAAAACCATATCTCCTTAGCAATTGGTTTAAAACCAACTAGATGGTTTTCCTACAATATTACCTAAGGGACAAAGTATTCTCATCATATGAGATACTTTATAATATATTACCCAATGTAGAAGACAATGTGTGAATGTAAATATGCTTTTATTAATAAAGTAGATTAATACAATTCCGGAATGGCTTTTGTGGGCATATATGTCTAACATTAAAGGCTTCTGACATGACTTGGATGCATTTTCCATATCTTAAGTATATAAGATTTATGTTTATTGCATGAATCTTTTTCTCCACATTATATTTACTCGAGTAGTTGAGTTGTATTGCAGGGAGGAGTTGGGCCGTTTTGTTGCCGAGAAACGATGTCTTTTAAGCCTTAAAATGGAAAGATGCTCTAACCTTGGTGGTTTCATTCTCTGTTCGTCAAGTCTGTCATTGCTTTGGCTTTCGGATCTTTGCTCCTTATCTAAGATGGTGATTTTCTTTATCTTTTCTCTTTTCCCGTGTGTTAGGATCTTCATTTCCGTTTGTTATCTGTATTTTTTCTCACTTGTGCTCTTAAGTAATATTTTTCTGTTCATCCTGGCTTTTCATAGGTTTTCAATTGCCCAAATTTGGAAGAGCTCTCCCTGGATTTTTCTCGCCGAGAAAATGATTGTACTGATCTTTCTTCCATGGTGGATGGCCTCGGTAGGACCTGCCTGAGGTTGCAAAACATTCACATTGCATCAGTTCGACTCTCTCATGCTGTAGTACTCTCCCTTACAGCTGCAAACTTGAGGTTGGTTACGTTGCTGTTCATTTTATTGATTGCGGATGTCAGGGGCAGTGATATCTTTATATAAAAATACTCATGACCTTATTTACTTGTTCAGCTTTCTGCTTCATTTTCCAAATGAACTCTTGGAAAATTTGCTATTATAGATTAAATGTGAAGTAATGATTGAAAGTTCATTAAATATTTGTCCGTTGCTTCCATCTTTAGGGATTTGCGCATGCTTTCACTTGTTCTTGGTTCAGAAATCACTGACGCATCCGTTGCTGCCATTTCTTCTAGCTACTCAGACCTAGAATTGCTTGATTTGAGTGGGTATGTGTCTATCACCTGCTCCAATTTCTTCTAGTCACTCAAACAGAATTGATTCTGTTGTGTTCCATGTTGATATACAATGCTCCAGAAATTGGTCTAACATTCTACTGTCTATAAAACAACTGTGTTCTAGTTTTAATTAATCTCATGGCCTGGAAGATCCAATACTGCTTGTTTTGATCCCAGGTCTAGCATCAGTGACAGTGGCATTGGAATGATTTGCAATGTGTTCCCTCAAACTCTGTCAAGACTCCTCCTTGCTCTTTGTCCTAATATCACTTCAAGTAATCTACCATCTAAGCTCCTATTGCCTTGAGATGTTGGATGCTTCATGTATTTAGGTTTGTAAGGCTCTTTTTTAATCACCTGTCTCCCTATTTCAGGTGGCATTCAATTTGCGGCAGCCCAACTGCCGTTTCTTGAACTCTTGGATTGTGGGATGACCATATGCGATCCCAATTCTCAAGATGTAACCTCTGAAGAAAACAGTGGTTGTGAACCAGAGAATTCACCCATCTGCAACCTGCACCTCATTTACCAGAAGCTGATAATCAAGCATGGGCGGTTGAAGAAACTGAGTCTATGGGGTTGTTCTGGTCTAGATGTAAGAACCTCATTCTAAACAAGAAAAATAACTAATTGAATCTTAATAATAATAATAATAATCATTATTATAATTTTATGTAGTTTCTGATTATTGATTTCAATTGCAGGCCTTATATCTGAACTGCCCAGAGCTTAATGATCTGAATCTAATCTCTTGTAGAAATTTGCATCCTGGTATGTCATGGTGTTTTCTCTTGTAGCTGATGCATTGTTTAAATGTTAGTGTGGTTTGCAAGTTTTTGTTGGACCAACACATTGCGTGTTATTTGCAGAGAGGTTGCTACTTCAGTGTCCCAGTTTGGAAAGTGTGCATGCTTCGGGGTGCCAAGATATGTTGATAGGAGCAATTCAAAGCCAGGTGATTATAATTTTTCTTTCTGGAAAGTAAGGCTATGTAAGTAAGAGTCCTTTCCTTTCTATGCCCAATTTAACTGTTTTAACTATCTGAGGATATCCGAGCGTTAACAAGATAACCATTATTTCTTGTAACTTTATTAAATGTAAAGAAATGAGAGATCTCTTCAAGTGGTAAAAGAATTCTGGATTAGGAAAGCATACCTAATTCGTGAATGTAATTAACTCAATTTGTTCGTAGATTGGCAAAAAGATATCTAGATCCTTGTCAAAAACTTAATTTTCCTGTAACTTGTCTTTTCTGCATAGAGCACCCCTTTACAACAAGGTTCTAGTAATTATGAGTTTATGATATTTTTCTTATAAGGTGTCATATCCTATCTTGCAGGTCTGTAACGATTTTGCTGCTGTAGAAGATCACTTCCCTTGCAAACGTTTGGCGGACGGTTCTAAGAGGGTCCGTGTCCCACATTTTATATCCTCACAGGTAACTCAGAGAGCCAAAGGAACTACATTTGTTTCTAATGTGTATTTCTCTCAAATCAATTTCTACATCATATGTAACCTTTCTCATTCTATTGCAGCCATTGGACAATGAGAAGGTAAAGAGAACCCGGAGACGACGGTGTAGTGTGCATTTGGAATGATCAGATGTATTCCCTTGGCCTTTTGATCTCTTGTGCATATATCTGGTGCATTGTTTTTGTAGGGTTTCTGGGGCAAGTGTGCCCTGAAGGAACCAAATGGTTTGTATCTGTTACTAGTGCTTGGGTTGGTGGTAGTTTTTGAAGGTGCCTTACCACCCCATCACAAACCAAACGGGTTCTTATTCAAAGTGAAATTAAAACAACAGGAAGAGAACCATTTAATGGGCAATGTTGATTTGGACTGCACAGCATCAGCTCTTTCCCCTGTTTTACTCAAATAAAGAATCATCTTCCATCACATCTGTTCAAGCTCAACTTTTTTTCCTTGTCTTTGTGTGTGTGGTGGTGGGTAACTGAGGGTGTCCCATTCCAACCCTGATAAGGACTAGTCCCTTTGGATTCACGCAATCACCCTCAAACCGAGCATCAGGCAAGTTGGAAGACAAGGAAGGAGCGAAGGACTAGTCCCTTTGGATTCACGCAATCACCTGCAAACCATGTGCATCAGGTTTTATCAAACTGGCAATAATGAAAAGAAATCACTCCGGGAGAGTAACTAGGTGATGAAAACAAACCCAGTCCACTTACCCCAGTTCCACTGCATGGGGCATCCAACAATACTCTTATCAACAGTGCTTAGCCCCAAAACCTTAGGCAGCTGAAGTAAAAATTGATATGGCATTAAACATATTGCATAAAATCATGAATGCTCTTAACGAATTAAAAAAGAATGCAGCAAGCTACATACATATGTAGGGGTGTGAATGTGTGCGTGGTGTATATGAATGCTCAAGGATTTTCAACAAACTTCTTCATAGAATAGAAGTTAAAATATTAGTAAGGGTCTAAATTCCTCCTCTCCAAATCATCAACTCCACAACTCATTTGGGTCAAGAAGTGATGAATACTTTACTACTGTGAGGAGGCAGCCTGTATTGTTATCATATTGCTGTTTTGTCTATGTGTGCTCTCTAGATCATGTAGTAACTGTTGTATCCTCAATCCTGTTTGATTTATAATATATCTGATATTTTATTTTATCAATAAAAAAAATACAATTAACTGTACAATAGGAATATTCAAGATTGTAGGAAATGCAGGGTCTGATACAGACCATCATTGCCACCAAATACAAATAACATCTTAGATTTTGAGCATGGTTTCTAACATCATAAATGGAAGTGGACATGCCTTTATCTGTACAAAGCAAGTTTCACTTAGCTATCCAAGATATTTCCACCAGTACAATAACCTTATTGGCCGGGAGAAGAAAATACTAATAATTATTAGGTAGTAGTGCAGGAATAGAAATGATGAAACTTGAAACTAACCTCCTTCCCATCGTAGTTACACACTATGGTGTTTGTCACACCCATACGATGTAAATTTGCAGTAAGCGATTTAAGTCTGGGCTCTTTCATCTCATTCGCATATATTATTCCTGGTGATAATTGCATTAAAACAATAGAAATGGAAGTATAAAGCAAGGGGCACGCACATGACGTGCTAATAAGAATCATACTATAAACAATAACGTAAAAAATATCATCTGGAAGCTTACAGCTATATATATGTGTGTGTGTGTGTGAGTGTGTGTGTGTCTTGGATGGCATAATGGCACACAAGTAAGTCGATGAATATTGGTCAAAGTGTGAATTTGGAGATACAGAAGGTTGTGTAACAAATTCTGCATAGGACCATAACCATACTATTAATACAGGGTATAACACATAGATATAGATAACAGGTCCCTGATATATATTCCAGCAACCACGCCTTCACATGCAAGTGACAAAAATAAGAAGTTATAATAAATAAATAATTTCATAGTAAGAGATTACACAAGTTTCATTTTGCAGATTAAAAAGCCCACTAAAATGGAGGTATCAATGGTAACTAATGATACTTTCATAGGGTTTCGTTTGACCTATCAACAGGGTAATCTGATCCATAGTTCAAAAATCCGAAAACTCAACTCGACTCGAAAGTTAGTTGGGGTCGAGTAACTCGGAAAACACGAAAAAAATCGACTCGTTCAAACTCAGAATATATATGTAATAACTTAAAATTTTTGGATTAAAAGAACTCAAAATACGCTGGTTTTACAGCTTCAAACCTCAAAATTAAATTTAACAAAACCCATAGTAAGTCGTCTTTATAGATCCTAAAAAATATGATGCAAAAAAATAGTGTGACATTTTAGTTTATGCTTTAGAAAAATGATAAAAATACCTTATGTGACTCGAACTAGTCTGAAGAGTCGAAAAACTCAGCTAGACTCGATCGAGTCACCAGAGTAACTCGGCAAATAGTGTCTCTTTCGAGTTTTGAGCCGACTCGACTCAAAATTCAACCGAGTCGAGTTACTGGCCAAGTGACTCGCCGAGTTTTCGAACTATGATATGATCTACATGATTAGCTAAATGAAATTGGTGGAGACAGGTTGGAGGCCTAGAATTGATTTGAGACTCATATAGTAAAAAAAAAAGGGTGAGAGAGAGATTGGGCTCGCATTGCACAAATGAGTCAAAATTAGGAGTTTTCTAACTAAAAGAAACGTTTAGGAAAAGAGAACTAGTTGAAATACAAAAACCAATAATATTTCACTCTAGTTGTTTTCTTTTCTCCTTATCACTAGTAGATGGGCTTACTCTTTGATGGTCTCGCACATGGAGTTAAAAGAGCAGGTAGGTTTGCATGATACAGTAAAGATTTGTTGCAAAACACTGAACAATCTATTTTCTTCCTTCCTCTTTTTCCTTTTCACTGAATAACTAATATCTTATCCTGAAACGAATCTCAAAAGATTGTCAAAAATAAAAAGGTATACAGAATTTTCTCCATCATTGGGCATTTGGACTCATATTACAAAGTCTTGTCAACTGAATCAAAGGACTCAAAATGGCAACTTTTTGAGTTCAAAACCAAGGCTTACATGCCAAAAGTGAAACTAGCAAAACTGGGCAAGTAAACAAGTAGATAAGAAGAAAAAAAGGAAACGAGCAAAATTTTCTCATTTGCTAACATCAATAGCTCAACGTATAAAATGATGTTGGATTAAAATGCATAATGCTATGTTTGGTTGCTGAGAAAAAAAGGCGAAAACATGGAAAAGAAAATAAAATTTTAGATTTCTAATACAATTTTTAAGTGTGTTTTGTCATATTTTCTTTCTTTTCCATGTTTTTACTTATTTTCTCGGCAACCAAACATAGGGTAAAGGAAAATGGTTAGAACTATTTCAGATGTCCTTATCCGAAGTAAGATGGAATAACTAAAAGCAGATACACGAAACAATTGAATAATTTGTTGGGAATGTAGACAACCTTCAGCAGATTGCCCGGGGGGGTGGCAGGGGGGGCAGCGCCCCCCTGCGACGCACGAAGTGCGTCCGCAATCTGGGCCGTTAGGCCCAGATTGCGACGAAAATCGATATTTTACGTTTCTGCAGGGGTATTTTTGGCTTTACAGTTTAACCCTAAATATGTAGCTGCATGCTTATTTTTTTAGGTTTAACTAGTGTGAGAAGTGGCCGTAATTTTTTCGAAGAGTGAAAAACTCTGTGTATTCTGTATCTTCAATATAGTGAATTGGTGTGGCTCCCGAGGACGTAGGCACGTTGCCGAACCTCGTATATCCGTGTGTTTTGTCTCTATTTTCTTCTCTGCAATCTTTCTATTTGTTGTGTGATTTCTGTGATTCATAGTCTCTCAAGATCCGAAGGGTTTAGGGATTAAACGCGTGGTTTAAATCCCAACATAATTACTATCAAAAAGCAAAAGAATGCATTGACAAATAAATTTTAAAAAGAAAAAAGAGTCAGAGTTATCAAGTGTATACTAAAGCCTAGCATATGAGTTGGCTAGTCAACAATTTTTTTTGGGCATCAATATTTTCTACAATTTGCTTACTAGGACAAGCAAGCAAACTTTAAAAGCTGCTGAGTACACTCATCTTCGCTGGAAAAAATAACACTGAAACGTATAACACAGCAATTGATTCACATTTGAAAATATTAAGGTTCCAAGTACATTTGTATTCAGATTGTATGACCCAACAGATCGGTCGATAAACCGACCGCATCAAAAATTGGCTTCTACTTTGTTCTACTTAAGCTAACAGATTGGCACAGCAATATGTTATAATTCTGATATAGCCAGAGCTAGAAGTGGCAACAGGTCGGGTTCACGTCGAGTAATGGTTAAAAATTTCCATTGTATCTGTGTATATCGGTTGATACGTATTGGAATTCAATGATACAAAACAAAACATGCATGTCATCCAGCATTTCCATGTGTATTGTGTTAGGTATTGATACAACCGATATGTTATGATATGTATCGTCACGTATGGACCAACTACCAACTATAAAAATGCCCACTTTAAGTGTTTTTAAACAACTTGTTTCTTCCTCTCCTAAATCCAAAAACAACCTGTGCATCTACATTAAATCGTTGAAAAACTCATTTGATCTCCATGTTAGATCGAATTAAAGGGAAAACTTACTATTCATCTAGGTATGTTAGATTTTCTTTATTTTAAAACTCAAAGAGTTAAATCCAATGTTACCTAGTGTTGATGATGGTTATTGGAAAACTTGACTTGTGGAGTTTTGAATTTAAGAACATTGTTCATAAATTCAATAAAATAACAACACGTGGCTCAATGGATATTTTGACACATTATATACTAAAAATCCTCTTTTGAAATTTGGTTAACAGAATTCTATGTTTATCTGATAATGATGATTTTGGTCATTAATGATCACTGATTTTCAAGCTCTTATGCTTTTAGTTCATATAAAGGATTCTGCTCCTTGATGACATTTTTATCCCTATGCCACTAATGAAAACTGAAACTGTTGCGCTTTTAATACTATTGATGCTGATTCAGGCTCTAACGCCTTTGGATGCTGATTCAGGCTCTAACACCTTTGATGTTGGTTCAAGCTTCAATGCCTTTGGATGTTCAATGTGGCTTCAGTGCCTCCTTCTGGCTTTCAACGCCTTGCTGATGATGATGGGAATGGTATGGATTAATACCCTCCCTGTGTACCTTTCTGATGACCTATATCAGAAAGAAGATTTGTTTTGTCAGGGGTGAACGGTATGAATTAGTACCTCCCCATGGAAATGAGTGTGGCTGTTTCCCTTCATTACCTATTCCAGTGAAGCATGGATTACTTCTTGGGCTGACAGTCAGGGAGAAAGCATTGAGGATGAATTTTTCCTCAGTTTCTCTTAAGGCCTGACGGGATGGGTGTCTTCGTCCAACACATCCGCTTTCTCTATTGGACTTGAGATGATTATTACTGACAGTCAGGGAGAAAGCATTGAGGATAGATTTTTCCTTAGTTTCTCTTAAGGCATGACGGGATGAGTGTCTTCGTCAACACCTCCGCTTTCCCTATTGGACTTGAGATGATTATTATTATTATTATGATTATTACTTAGAGGAGTGTTGTTGTCTGAACACTTATACATTACCTCAAAAGGGCAGTACACCATGAAAGTGTATGACCTGCTTTCACGATATAGGTACCAATCGCTTTGGGGGAGGATGATGAGTTGTGGTTTGGAGGGCTTAGATAGAATTTGTTAAAAGATGAGTATTATGAATACTACTTTTAACCTTTGAAGAATATATCTGAAAGCTTTGGTCATAAAATCTTAAAGGAGATATAGTGAAAACGCCTTTATCTTGATAAAATCTAATATTTTCTCTCTAAAGTCGGTTATAAAGATGGTTATGACAGCTGTACAAGTTAGTTATGATTTCTGTTGATCACCTATAAATAGAGGTGATCTCCTCTTGTTTAATAGAGAGAAATTTTTCTCCATTTCTAGTAAGACTTCATGGAGAAATCAGATTTTCAACTAGAATTCACAAAGAAAGAAAGTAAATGATTCATCAAGAAAAGTCATTCTGTCACCATTGTTCTTCATTGTTCTTTCTTCTTTCTTTCTGAATCACTTTCTTCTTTTTTCCATTTCTTCTTCAGAATCTCTGAATCATTTTTCTCAAAATAACTCAATTTAGAATAGTCTGGATATCGGATTTAGGCTAGATTGAGGTTACAGTAATCCCCATTTCTTCAAAAATCAAAAACACCCCTCTACACCTAGGCACTTCAATTTGCCTAAATTTTGTCGTACATATTTGTGACCCCAAAATCCATAGATCAATGACCTCTAACAAGTAGATTTTATTTTACATTTTTTACATCTAAAGACTAAAAACATAAAAATACGTTAAAACCTATTCATGATAGGCAAGTTATACTACTAATTTAGGTATACCATAAACACATGTTAGTGTGCTGAGGGTGATCTATGTGATCTCCACAGTCCATACTATTGATTTCAACATACTTATTAAGTATATAGTATTGAAATACTTACATGAGATTAGTCTATGGGTGATCTATTAGACCCATAGACTTATCCTTATTTATGTTAATTAAAATTATATTATATAAAATTATTAAAAAAACATATTTTATGATTATTTTAATAGTACTAATGTGGGTTGAATTAAAGATATATGATTAGTCTATGAATTCTTTATTAAATCCATACACTAATCCTTGGTTTCGACAGGTAAATATGTTTTACTTATTTTTATCTAGTGGTTCAGGACATCTAGTACTAGGAAAGGAAGTTGATTGTGGATTATCAAATCAATAAGCCTAGAATTGATTCTTCGTGGGTAGGCCCAAGAAGTTAATGGGGACGGACTGCCAATTCGTTGGCAATATGTCTACAGTGGTTCAAATCCAGCTCAACCCATTAACTCGCTGAACTATCCTGAGGATGATATAACCAATTTGTCTTCCAGAGATGCCTAATATGAAATAATAAAGAAAAGAGGAAATTTTTCTGCTATATTATATCCCAATCTCTATTCATTTGTTCCCAGAAGTTCTGATCTTTCTAATGATCTATTCTAGATTCATATCATGGTATGTATAAGGAAATGAGTAAAGGAAAAAATGAGTGTTTTTTTATTAAAACAAATTATTCTCAATCAATTTGGCAATGACCAAATGATTACTATCCATATTAAAAATAAAAATTCAAATATAAAGTTATTTGTATCAAGTTGTAGTCTTTCTTCTTCTTTTATAACCCACATGTTAATTTGTGGTTATATTTTGTTTGATTTTAACATTTTTTCCTGTTCATTGGAGGCCAAATGGACCTATGGGCTACACAATGAAGGGTAGCCCTCCCACCCCCCACCCCCCAAATCCTGATGTAGGTAGGATTTGATCTCAGGTCTCTAGTACGACGCCAAGAGACTTTACCAACTAAACTAGTTGGTACCTATACATGTCAAAGCACAAACTATATAAAACTCATGGTCATGGATCAAAATAGTGATCATATTGATATGAATCCGTTTTTTTAGATATCGAAATTGTCGCGACCCAGAACCCACCCTAGGAGTTAGAGTGAACTTTGGACGACTAATCATGACTTGCTTGACAAACCAACCTGCAAAACCCATAGAGCATATATAATAGAGGATAAAAACAACGGAAACATACTCTAACATAGTACAGCGGAAGTCTATCAAACCTCTATGTATATACATATGTGACCCAAGTTATACAAAAAAAGTCCAAAAGAAAGTGCGGACAGGCCCGCCAAAAAATACATGGATATACATCTCTCAACTCACCCACAACTCTATCACCCAGAATCTACAACCACTTAATAGTAACCCTCGACCGGAGGTTCCTCCAAAGGTTCCTCAGCGTACTTCTCCTCCACCCAAGGGCTCGGAGCACAGACATCGAATGGAGTAGCGGCTCCCTCGAAACCTGCCGACATAAACGTACGGCTGAGCATAGAATACTCAGCGTGTACCAAATACTAACCAACAGTCATAGCATACAGATAGCGATACATAGAGCATGAAATAATTCACACATATAAAGCAGGAATAATTCATATCATAACAACAAAGTAAAACAGTATATAATCATGCTTGCATTCATAAAAGCCGATAAAACCCTTGAAAACACCGTGCACTTGACTTGACTTAAAGTACCATTTTCATGCTTGAAAACTTGTCTTGTCTATCTTGCTTGATTCTTGTAGATCGTGTCATGTTATGCATGTCATGCGTGCTTGCTTGTGATCATGTAACTTGCGAGATACACTTGTGAGATGCACTTGAGAGGGAAGAGAAACCCTTCTTTATGCAATGCACTTGAGAGGGAAGGGAGACCCTTCTTTATGCAATGCACTTGTGAGAGAGGGGAGTCCCCTCGTGGTATGTTTGTTATTGTTTTCTTGTGAAAAGCGAGGTAAAACATATCGTAGGATATGTCCCACCTCTCAACCTCGTTCTTGAAAGCCTCGGTAAATTCATGTCATGCATGCCGTGCTCGTGGATTCGTGTGCATACTTGCATTGGAATTTAATGATGACATTTGAGGATTTCACAATATATAGCATGTCGCAAATTAAACAATAAGCATTTATGACATTTTAAAGAAAACAAGAACTCACACTATCATAAGCCCTAACAAGTTCATAAGTAATTAAGCATGCATTTTCTTAATTTATCCTCCGTTTTGTTCACCTTGGCATTCCATCAAGCATTGGGTGTGTCCATTATTTATTTCAACCTAAATCATGCTTTTCTAGGTGGGTTATGCTCACATCATACATGTTTGTTCATTATGGATACAATGCCCTCCCCATTTCATTCATCACATCATTTCACACGGCATCCAATCGCCAACACCCCTCCTCATTCACACCATTCACCATTTCAACTCATCATCCATTTATAGATGGAAGAAAACAAAGAATGCAAGAATAAGGGAAGAAAGAAAAACTATAATTAGGAGGGTAGCAAGAAGTACCGACCTTGACAAATGAGGGAAAGAATCCCCTTCCAACACGTCCGTGAGTCGCTGCCCTAGGTTGGAGAAACTACTCCTCGTGTGCTTGAACCGGGATCTTGAAGCAATCCAAGCTTGAGGTGATCTAGGGTCTTGAAACCCCTTTTGATTTCTCGCCAAAAGCAAACCCTAGGTTAGGAAAACCCTTCTCTTCTCTCTTCCTCTCTAATATCTTCTAAGTGAGGTAAATGAGCCCTAAAGGCTCGGGCAACCCTTAAGAGTAAAGAGTGAAATGCCCAAAAGACGAAAACACCCTTAATGAAATTTTCTGCAAAAACACGAAGACCGAGTGATCGATGTTTATGACCGATCGATCGGTTGCCTACCGAGCGATCGGTGAATTGACCGAGCTCCTGGTCAAAAATCAACTCTCTGAAAAATTTCCCCATACGAAAATCTTGACCAGTCGATAGCTACCGATCGATCGGTTTTGGATCGATCGAGCGCTCCATGGACCGAGCGATCGGTGGTCTGCAGGTCCAAACTGTTTTAGCCATATCTTTTGACTCGTTCGCGGGATTTTGACGATTCAACTTGCGTTGGGTTCGTACTTCGAAAAGGAACATTTCTAACGGTTCGAAATTTCTAATTTCTTACTTATTTATTAATTGTACTACTTTAAAGGCAAATTGGCTACAAAAGTGCCATGTATTAAGCATGAAAAAGTTCGGGGCTCTACAGAAATGAAATCCTCATGCAATGAACAAAATAGAGTATGAGTGCATATTGTGTCGCAACTCGCATCGGTATTGATAGGTTGAAAACTTTATGATTCTTATCGACACGTATCAACTGACTATAAAAAACCTCAATCGAGGTGTTCTAAACTCCATTTTTCTTTAATCCTTCTCCTTAGCTCCACTCCTCCAAACCTTTTCTTCTAAACCCTAAAATGACATGTCCATTTAAATCAAATCATTAAAAACTCATTTAATCTCCGTTGATATCGAATAGAAGGAGTAGATCCACTATTCATCTAGGTATATTTAATATCCTTATCTTGGAAATTAAAATTTTAGGCCCATTGATACTGGTCAAATATTGACTTTAGATTATATATCCATGGGTTTGTTACCAAATCTATAAATCAATGACCTTCAGCAATGAGATTTTTTTTCTTAAATCCCTACATTAACCTATCAAATTCCTATACCAACTCATTTAGGTTTTTACTAAATATATTTCAATGTTCTAAGGGTGATCTATCAAATCCCTAAACTAATCTATCATTTTGTTATTTTCGGATATTAAAATTAGTATTACAAAAATAGAATTAGGAATTTTAACCTAAAGATCAAGTATTTAGATTAAGTGCAGTTAAAACGTCTAGGCGATGCCTAGGCGATTGGGGGTTCCCTAGGCGAGGCGATGCCTAGGTGCTGCTTCGGCAATGCCTAGGAGACCGAAATTTATTTATTTATTTTATATTATATAATATTATATAAGAATTAAAGAGTGTCAGTCTAGATCATGATCTAGGCGATAGGGGTCCAGGCTAGGCGAAGCAGTGGCCTAGGTGTTGCCTAAGCGACATTTTGACTACATTGTTTAGGTTTAAAATATTTAAATGAGTAGTCAGTTGGTGATCTATTAGACCCATAGACTAATCCTTATTAATGTTAACAAAAAAAATTATTAATTTATTTATATTAAAAAATCATTTTTTCTTAAATTTTTATTAGTATAATAAGTTGCATACAAATGAATATTTATTATTGAATTATGCTCTTATTTGTCTCTATTTATTTTATCAATAATATATATATGTGTGTGTGTGTGATAGTGTGTAGCATATCGGCGGTTTGTAGAATCAATTTTTGGTTTTTTTTAATTAAAAACAGTTTTTTAATTTTAAAAAAAGAATTAATATTTAAAAAAAAAACCAAAAATTGGTGGGTGAACCCTAGGGGTGGGTGAACCTTACCCATGGTTAAGGGGTGTCAAAGGAGACACGTGGTGACCTCTAGGGGTGATAAGAGGATTTGATTCCATATGAATACTTATTATAAACCCTAAATATCTAAGAAGCAATACATGGTAGGCCCCACCTGAAATCTCGTGCTCTTAAAACACGGTTTCGGTGGTCTAGGCCCTAAAAGGGTCTCTTTAGCATTTCCCCTACTTTCAACCACCCTTTTAATTCTAGTTAACAAGTTTTAACCCTTATATTTTTCTGAAAAATAAGATTAGATTGTTGGATTATAAGGGTTAGTGAATTTTAACAATAGTTAATTAGAGTTAAAAAGGACATGTTGACCTATAAAAAAGTTTGGATTATATTCAATCGCACCACAAGTCAACACATGTCCCTTTTAACACCCGTTAAAAGTGGTTAAAATTAAAATTCACTAACCCATAAAGTTAGAAAAAAAAACCTATTCAGAAGGACCTATAGATGTAGTTAGTCCACATTTAAGAGCTTCGTATGTTTGTTTGGCGTTGCACGTTTTCTTGATAAGTTTTGTTTCGAAAAAAACAGCTCCACTTCTCACGTAAGTACATATCCTTACCAGTGATTTCCAAATTTCCAAGTTAGGACGTGATAGCATGGGCGGAGCCAGGATTCTCTTCTAGGGGGGATAACAATGGGGTTTGGGGGGTGTAGTCCCCCAATTTTTTTTTTTGAGGCCATCTGTTTGTAAAGAATATTTATTTTTTTAAAGTTTAGGGGGGGGGGGGGGCCTCGAGCCCCATCCTCCCCAGTTCCGCTCCTCTCTCTGGCTACAACCATATGAATAGAATGAATTTTTTTTTATACAAAATTTCAGGAGGGCTTTAGCCCCTCCTGGACCCCATGTGGCTCCGCCACTGCATGATAGTATAGATCAGGGTTCATAATTATGGACCATGTTCCCTAAATGTGGACTAACTACGCCTCGTTGTGGATCAGGGTCCACAATCTGTGTGGCAGGTTCCTACACCTCCAAAGATTCAACTTTTTCTGTGGAAATTACTTCGCAATGCCTTACTGATTGGATTCAATCTTCGAAGATGTCGAATGATGGTGGATGAGACCTGCCATCTATGCCGCGAAGTACCAGAATCAATTATGCATTTATTCTTGGATTGTCCCTGCTCACGTAATGTATGGTTTGGCTGCCGACTATCAATGCGTACCCCAGATTCTACCCCCTCTTTCAACGCTTGGTGGCACCGATGGTCGCTGCACCCCCAATTCCATTCGGGGAATAAGGAGTTGGCTGTCCGGATGAGCACGGTTTTATGGAGCATCAAGCTTATTTGAAATGATGGGGTGTTTAATGGGTTTCCCCCCAACCTTGACAATGCTATCTCTCGAGTTGATAATCTAGCCCAAGAAGTTTTGAAGGCAAATCCAGCTATCAAAACCAGCAGCCTCCGCTTGCCCAAGTTAAGCTCAACCCGCCGTCAAGAGTGTCTCCGGGTCACCCACTCGATAGACATAAAATTCGCATTCAAGTGGATGGGTGGCTCTCCCTTCTGGTATGGCAGTGGGAGTAGGTATGGCGGTGTGGACCTCTAGCGGAGTTCTATTTTGTGACTTGGAAAAACCTCTATCCGGGGGATCAGCTCATGTAGCCAAAGTGGAGGCCATCCGTTTTGGTATGATGATTGATTCTGGGAAGGACACGCGTCAGCAACTGCTACACGAACTCCGGTTTACTGGTAGAAGGTAGGAGTTGAAGGGTGCGGTACCTTGACCTGTATTCTGATTCCAAAGTAAGTAGATGTAGGAGATGATGAACATTATCAAATACATAAGCACAAGAGAGAGAAAGAGTAGTGATTTTTTCCCGGGGTCCTTATTCACTGAAATTCGGGGTATTTATAGGTTTAGCTCTGAATGCCCATGGATGGCCATAGATGACCATCTCACGTGCTCAATACTCATTACCAAATATGTCAGACAGATCTGCCACCTAACGCATCTCACGTGGGCGCCTACTATTAGTTCAGTCGGTTTGTTTCTAACAGTACGCAGAAGTGACCAGCATTAAATGCCAAGACAGTGCTTTTCACCTTTTGTCAGAATGAAACGATTGCCTCCTGATCACTTCCTCATGCGAGTCGGTCTCGTTGTTATATCGAGTTCGGGTCCATTGTATATGCCTTAAAATGAGGTTTCGACATATTTATCCCAAAGACATCAGATTCGTTGTATATCGGACAACGGAAACGTTGTCGAGAATACAACGAATACGTTGTACAAAAGACAATAAGAACGTTGTCATGCACACAACGGAAATGCTGTTTTCAAGACTACGAATATGTTGCGAAGCATACATTCGGAAACGCTGTGCATCAGACTACGAGCTATTCCTCCATTTTAATCACGCAATCCACGTGTCATCCTTTCGTGAACATAACAACAAAACGTAGCTCGTTCTTCAACACTTAATCACTTTTACGAATTTTATCCCTTACAATGATGATTGAGAAATATGGTTGGCATAATGTGGAGATTGAATCGGACGCTAAAGAAATCATCGATTACCAAAATGATATATCTAGATATATATTGTAGAGTCCCAGACTTAATTCTTTGTTATTATCTTGCTTAATAGAGGCATTTTTGTCAATAATATATCTATATTTGTGTGTGATTAAAGTTAAGCGGTAAAGTGAATGAAACAATAGAAGTGAAATGGAATGTTGATATGCATTCCTATGCTATGGAAACTGTATAATTAGGATATGAAATTATTGATAATTATCATGATAAATTATGCTTATCTATCTTGCATGGTGATTGACATTCGGATAAGTCTAAACTTAGAAGAAGTCTTTCAGGTCGAGAATTCTTTATCAAATGAGATGTAACCTGACAGAGTTTCTTGGTGGAAGATTGAAATCTAGGCGATGACTGAGTTCGGATATTAATCACAACACTTGTAACTCGCAAATTTTAAGCGTCTTTTGATGGTTGGCATCTTGAACCTTGCGGTCAGATTACCTCAATTGTTGTATGGAGTTTATTATTTTATGTGGGTGATTATCCTTCCAGTCTGAGCAAATTTGGATTATTAATTATCTTTCCGATTTGAGGAGGAACCTCTGATTAAGAAGAATAATAAAGAAGAACAAATATATTGAATAAAATATATTTATTTATTCAAATGAGTTGCCTAAATCCCATGTAGGCTTTACAAATGTCTCATTGAGGTCTTTGTATCAAGAAAAATGAAAAAGATAAAGAGGTGGCCATGTTGAGGGGTTCACCTGATGTTCTCCATTGTCGGGAGATCCTTCATCTTCATCGGTTGATTTCAGTATTCCTGCAAAAGAAAATAAAAGTTCTCTCTTCCTTCTCTCGGATTATTGCTCTATATTTCGTATTATCTTTTTCGTGTTAGACTCGTGCTTGGAAGTTTCTCAAGAAATTCCTATTTTTGTATGTTTTGGAGAGTCTTTTTTGAACTCTCCTTTGACTTCCTATTTTTGAGGAGGTCAAAAGGGGTTTTCATTCCCTTGGAGAGGGACATCTGTCTTTGACAGCTAGTTTCCCCTTATCTTAGGAAACCTGGGATGTCTAGGAGTCCTCCTCTTTTGAGGATTCAAAATTGGTTTATCTTATATGGGAAACCTAGAAGGAATAAGATAAAGGGATCCTTATCTCAAGATCCCCAAAAGGTAGCACAAGATCCCCCATTTTAGGGAATTTCTGCAAAGTGGTAGTCAGATACTAACTGTTAGCTGGGAAGAATTACCTAAGTCCATAACCTATTTGGGTCGCAGACTAGGTATCTTAAAGGTTGGCCTTTGGCCAGCCAACAATGGTATCTTAGGGAGTCTATCTGCGAGACTCTCATAGAGTCAGTCTGTGGGAGGGACATCAGTCCGCAAGACTGACATATATAGTCAATTCACAGGGATCACTAAGGACTAACTTTTGGGCCAATCCGTAAGGGTCTGTTTAACCAGGTCTGTCCACAGAGACAAACCAAAGACACATGTGGATATGAAGGATTAAAACATGATTTTAAATGAGATTACATGAAGTCATATCTAGCTTGCATGTGATTATTATCGAGAAATCGGATGATCTTGCCTAAGTAGGTTTATCCCTTGAGGTTCATGCAATACGATACGATGTTGTTTTGTCATTATACATATTGCCTTGAGGTTCATGCTATGGCTGATACGATTTTATTTTGTTGTTATACATATCGCTGCTTTATTTGTATCTTAGGCGAGAAATAATGATCATTGTATGTTGTCAAATTATTGTCTGGAGAAATAGATAAAGTTAGGTGAGTGAGATGATTTGCTTAGTTTCTACCTAATTATACATTATTTCCTTTTTTTTTTTTAAAAAAAAATCTCTTAATCTCTAGCTTACAAGGATTAGACCGTACAATTTGTTCATGAAATGTGTATTTCTAAAAACGAAGGTTTGAACTTAACTCTTATTTGAATCTTGAACAGATATACCTTTACCCTATGTTTGGTTGCCAAGAAAATAAGTAAAAACATGGAAAAGAAAAGAAAATGAGACAAAACTCAACTAAAAATTGTATTAAAAATTAAAAATTTTCTTTTTTTTTCCATATTTTTACCTATTTTCTCGACAACCAAACATAGCTTAGGAGAAAGAGAAATGCTAGCTCAAGACATAGACTTCAAAAGCTCCCACTATGGTAGGGATAAGTGTTGTTATTTCTACTATTATATTAAGACCTAGTATAAACTTTAAATTCATTCTTTGAAAATTTTGTTTTCTTAACCTATTAGGGACAACACCACGTGTTGCATCCGTAGTAAGAGTTTGGGGGAAAAACAAATTGTGCATACGGGGCTAGCACTCCTCTTCCACTTTGTCTAGAGTTATATATGAATGCCACATCATAAGCTTGAGAGCTTGAATGAATGATCAAAATCCATCAAAGATTTGGCTTACAGTTTACTTGGGATTTTGAAAAAGACCAAGAGTTCACTCCTCGATTGAGGTATGAACTCAACTGGTATGAACTTTTTTTAACTCTAGTCTAATTAATTATTTCTAACTCTTGTGGTTAAAATTTATTTTATTTTATTTTTCTAAAAACTAAGGGTACATGGGTGAACACTAGGGGTGAGTGAATCTAAACCATAATTAAAGGGAGTTAAAAGGGGGACACGTGACATTAAAAGAGGACTCGAGACGCCCCTCCTCGCGTCACCTCGCCGACCGAGGAGGTGATTATTTGCCCTTTAAAAAAAGGTTAAAAAGGTAAAAATCCGTTTTCTGCTGGCTTCTTTTATTATCAATTAGGGGCAGGAGAAATTCTTCTTGTGGATGATAAGTACTGTCTATAAAAGTCGATCATGGTGCAAACAACATATGAACGGGCCCAAAGGGCAAAAACTCTGCTGTTACACCACATTTACGGATTTGCCCTTGATGGACCATGAATATTGTACACAAAAAAATTATCACTTCACCCTCTGCATCCATGTATGATAATGATGCATCGACATGGCATGGCCAACAAGTAAAGCATGGATTTGCATTTATGCTCTGATGCTGACGATGAAGCAAAGAAGGAAAGAAAGATAGGGACATTTCTTCTATTCCAAACAATGAGGGGCCCAAATGAGAGGCCCAAAGGCCCAAGGCCAACAAGCCGCTCGTGTGGATAGGGCCCCACAACTCACTATCAACATCATCAGACACCACACGTGTATATTTATAGCATGGTCCCTGCTACTTCGAGTCACTTTATCAATCATTAATGCACATTGCCACAGATGATGATTCTCCCCCCCAAAAAAAATAAATTAAAATTTAAAAATAAAATTGCACATCGTCAAACCTTATCCTTATGAGTACTTGACCCCCACCCTCCCAAAACAAAATGCCCTAAAATTTAGAGGTACTTTGCTAATTTGCCTAAGAGGAATTTCTTATCCAACACCACATTCAAATTTTTTCCAACAAAATTTTCAAACGTGGAATTTATGATTCATACAAGAGTTAAGTACCGTTTTGTCACCCCTAAACTTAAAATATCACTACTTAAGGCATGGTTTACCAAAGAGGGTATGTATTCCAATATTACCCTTATCGTGTTTGGCTTTTATAAGCATAACTAAAGGGTAAATATGTCAAGAGCATGCCCTTTCTAATAATAAAATGCTAAGGGTCTTCTATTTAATAAATATGTCAGAACCATCCCTTTTTAGGTAATAAAATGTAAGGCATGCCCTTTTAGATTAAGCGGCCTTTATATAAGTACGGGAAAAAACAATGAACTTTGCTACTGAGACAGCAAAAGGGTCGAGACATTGGAGACCTCGCGCCTGTGCGCAAGATTTCAAGTGGGGCCCATCTTCACATGATGGGCCCCACCTGAAATCTCGTGCACAGGCGTGAGGTCCCGGAGGTCTCGGCCCTTCTACGGTCTCAATAGCATTTCCCAAAAACAAAAACAATAGTGACACTTCTTATTACTACCGTTAGAATTTGAAAGTATGCAATTAGGACTAACATTTCTCTATATCCCAAATAAGGCCCAGACAATCAAGAAGATTACACCTGCCTGTGCTAGTGGAAGTGCGTATCTTCCATGTAGATGATTTGGTCCATGTATTATGGTTTGGCGGTTGAGGTACTCATCCTTTAGCTCAGCTTTGAATGCAAGCCTATCTATCCGACTAATCAATGAACCAATACTAACATAGCAAACCGGGCTGGAGCCTAAAACCACCCAGTTTTATGAGTTTCAGGTTGAGCTATTCCGATTATAGAGGGATTCAAATCAGATATGGATATTAAGAACCGGGTCAATACATGACCCGACCTAACACAAATAATTATCATCCCCATTTAACATGACATAATACAATTTTTGGAGGAAAATATGACCTTAATTTGATTTGAATGACTGACGTTTGGTAACATTAATCTAAATATGTAGAGCTTATTTAAAAATTGAGTTTAGTTGGACTTTAGGTTGTTAAGTTGAAGGTTAATTGGATGTCCAGATATTTTTGAAATAGAAGTTTTACATCAAAAGTAATAAAGAGATATGAGCTACTTTTTTCTTTAGAAGTAAAATCTTTGCTTCAAAAAGATGTACACATTTAATTAACCTAATTTACCGATCTGAAGTCTAAATAAATTCAATTTTCAAATAAGTTCTACCTATATAGATTGGACTTTGCTACTCAGACCCCATTAAGGTTGAGACCGAGCCTTGGATTTCAGGTGGGGTCCATTTTACATGATAGGCCCCACCTGAAATCCCATACATGAAAGGCCCTACCTGAAATCCCATGCTTTTAGAGCATGGTCTCAGTGGTCTTGGCCCTAATGGGTCTCAAAAGCTTTATCCATATAGATTAGTTGTTGTTCCAAAATACCTGTAAATGATAAATTCAGAAAGGCAGACCCGGAAAATCACGAACAATATTGCTACCACAAACTCATAAATAATCATACACTTGAAAATTGATTAGCAACTCGATAGCTCTTGTGAAGTGAGGCGCAGATCACGTCGCTCTCTTTAAGATAATTCGCGCCCCCACAGATGCAATGAGTTGTTGGTCATGATGTCTCCCAGGATACAACAGCTTCACAGGTCTATTCCTAACAGTAGAAAATGCACCTTCTACTATCGTACACCACTCTGTATTCTTAGCCCAGCAAACTCGAAAATATTGATGAAAAAATACCCCAAAACCAGAGGAAGAAAAGAGATGAACTTGTATATACTAGCTTGCTTATTAGAAGAACCCAAGAAAATTCTGTGTATAAACCTGTATAGAAACCCTCTTTATATAGATTAGGAAATAGTAAGAAATCTGTTGATTTCCAAAACTGAGCCGAAATTAATCTAATTAATTACCACAACGGTAATAAAACGGGAATAAAATAATCACTAGTAATTAGAGGTATGCCAAACGGTAATAAAACGGTAACCATGATTAATTAAAAATTAATAATAAACATTGTATAAAAAATAATATTTTATCAATGACCCAACCCGCCCGCCCGACCGACTCGACTCGACTCGGCGCGTGTGTGTGTGAGTTGTAGCATAGTATAGTCACAATGTGCAATGGGTGGGTAGACAACAAATTCAAAGGCCCTTGAAGACCCAAGTCTTCTTCCAACACTCTTTTTTATAAAAAGGTAAAACTATTCATAGTTTTTTCATGTGGGACTAAAAGAAACACCCAAACTTAAAAGACAATGTTTTTCCTTTAGTTTTGAATCACACCACAAAACACAACATTAGTGTTGTCAAACGTCGCCTAAGTTAATTGTGCATGAATTGCGAGAGAAAGAAATGCCTTCTTGGCTGGAAATGTCACCGATGTCCATTTTCGAAATAATTTTAAAACCTATTTCAATTCAAGTATACTTTAATAATAATTACTTAAGTTTCACTAATATTGTCTAGGGTCTATAACATGGATCATGAGCAAAGATGATCCACTGCGAGAGGGAGTCCGCAACAGAAGGCTATAGAAGCAACATTAGGGTTACCACACTTCTCTTTCAAACACTAACCGTAAAATCCGCCGTGACAACCCTAATGTTACTTCTGCAATCGCGTACTCTAAAATATCTCTAGTAGGGTAATCCTTATTCGATAGTGAGTTGAGTAATTTTGCCGATAATTCCTTATCTTAGACTTGTCATCATCAATTGCACGCTCTATCTTAGCACTAAAGATCTAAATGTCGCGACGTTTAATTCATGAACAGATTGTCTCCATCTTACCAACCGAAAATTTAATAATTAGATCAAAATAATAAGAGAGAAGTTGAATTTTCCTCCAATGTAGATCATCCCTTATTTGAATCCAAGTCTAAAAAAACGACAATAATGACGGTGATGACGAGGACGATGGCCTCAAAAGGTCGTGTGGTACGTGTCGATTCATAAGAGCACTACGTGCATTCACAACATCCATTCGGTCCTGATCGGTGAGAGGGTCCACACTATTATGGAGAAGGGGTATGAAAGGCTGGCCTAATGTTGGGGGTGTCCTAGCCAAGCATTAAAAACACATAAGGTGGTCTAGTCTTTTCAAAGACTAGCAAGATAAGGCTGGACCCTTGTGTCTGTGGTCCTAGCAAGATGGGTTGGGCTCACAAAAGGTGCCCGCGGATTTAATAGAAGAAAGGTGTTTCAGTTGTGGCACTTAATTTTGTCTATTATTCCTCTTTTTGGTGTTTCATGAGTTGGTTGGAATCTGTAACCTTAACCCTAACCCTAGAAGAATTGTAGTATTAGTAATAATAACAAATGGACTAATTATTAGCGTGGCTCCATTTGTTTCACTAGAAGAAAAAAATAGTCATAATTAGGGCTAATGGGTTAGAAAATATGAATCATGATATTCTGTCATTCTATCATGTTCAAACCATATAAAGCGTGTGCTATCAAATTTTTTTTCAACCATTTTTTTCCACTTCATTTATAAGTCTTTTTTTGTTATTTTATTACTTTCATCTCACACTAGTTCACTAATTTCTGTCATTATTTGACTTTGATGAATATATGTTTAAACCATCTCAATTCACTATTTCTTATTTTATCACCTATTAGAGTTACTTCTAAACTCTATTTAATATATTCATGAGAAATGCTACTCTCATATGCAGACTTCTAGACTCTCATTGTGATAGCAACATGTGTCGCTACTTTTCCTTGTTATTTTTTTTATCAGTTGAAATATCACTTCCTCATTCAAAATAATTGCTTTTCTTAAACTTTAAAGGGGTATCAATGGAAGCTTGCCTATGGGACTAGCACTCCTCATATGTTCATTTATGATCATCTCCTGTCACTCATTCATCTCAACATCTTAGACAATTAATTATATGCAGTGACGAAGCCACATAGGGCCCAAGGGGAGATGAAGCTGAAGGGGGATCCGGATAAAAAATTATGAGGAAAATAGGATCCCCTAGATCTTAACACCATAGAAAGTATCAAATTCTATTTAAAAGTTTTAGTTATATCACCTTGGTAAATGATGTTCACCGGTGAAGCTTAATCCACTCGAACCGTCAGAACTCTTTGTAGAGATTTCTCGAAGAAATACTCGAAGCTCGATCCTTGTTCTTCGCTATCCCCACGAAGCTTTAGAATCTCTTTTTGGAATTGTTGAAGCAAGAGGAAGAAGATGGAGTAATGATGTGGACCTTCTATCACCAACAACCTTAAGGTTCAAAACCTTAAAATAGCAAAACCCACTTGGAGCACCCTAGTAGCTCACGAAAATCCCTAGGGTAGACCCTAGGGGCTCATGGTTTTGAGAGAGATGAGAGGGAGAGAGAAAAAATTCTGGAGAATTATTATTCTCTTGCCCATACGTTTTTGGTTTTGGGGTATTTATAGAATTGATCTAATCCATATCCTACTCCAACTATAACTTATCCCTTAAGAAGTTATTTATTAATAATAACTCTTATTATTAATTTAAATAAAATTCTAGTTTAACTATAACTACTTTAATTATAATAATCCTACTAATTAAAGAGACCTTACTAAATGAGGATTCCTTAATTAATAGGGATAAGTCAACAACCAAGAAAGGAAGAAATCCTAATCAAACTAGGAAACCTAAACCACAAAGGAGGGGCGTGAGCATCAAGGGGGCGTGGACTTTGAGGAGCTTTAGACTCCTAGTTGCAATCTAACTCAATCTCATCTTAATCTTAATTGCAATCCAACCGTTGGATTTAAATTTCATAATAAAATGAATTATATTTTAACAATTATTCAATTAACCTAATCCTAATTCAATTATGATTACTCCAAGGGGAAGCCCAACCCTAGGGTTTAATCCATGAGTTTGGGCCCTTATTAAAGGTCCAAATTAAATGGGTTTATGGATATGGGTCAAACCCATTTCCCCTTTAATGATGTTAATTAAATGATTACTAAAATAATTCCTAGATTTAAATTAACAATTAATTTAAACCATAGATTAACTTTTAATCTATTTAATTAATGATTAACTTTTAATCATTTAAATAATTGATTAACATTTAATCAATTATTGAGCTTGTATTTCTTATGTGAGCATCTCCACAGATTGCTCTGGGACATTCTTATCCTGACTTACCCAATGTTATCTCATTGACCCTAAACAGGAATTACATTGGAATTGCAAGTGACGTGAGATATCCATGTTGCAATTGAATCCCAGTGTATGAACATTAACCATTACGGATCTCGCCACATGAACTTTTTAATTCGATTTATCATTTCAAATACATTATCCCTAATGGGCCTTCGAGATTGACATACTATTTAACTCATAGCCCATTGTACATCATCCGGGTTTCCAAGACTTATGATTAAGCCATGAGAAACAATTTCTTATGAAAAACATTTTGAATAAATCCTTTTATAAGTATAATATCTTTTAATAAAAGTATATTTCAAAACTTATTTTGATTTCAAAATCACCTGCGCAGGATTTGAACTTAATCAACTGTCTTACCCGGAACTTGGATAATCTCTCAAATGAATGAGCATGAATTTCTTGTTTGAAATTCATCATGACTCGAACAGCTTTCTGACTATCTAACTGTCACTGTATCTGTAGAGCCCCGAAATTTCATTTCACTAAGAATGAATAGTGTGTGAATAGTGCCCAAGTGTGGTTTTGTACACTTATGGGTCTTATGTTAATATATGTGTTTGGAATTATGGCGTATATGTTCCAATGGGTCTATATGTCCTTAGGGAATGTGTTGAAAGCATAAAAGAGTGTTGGAAGTGCATTGGGGAAGATTCGAATGGTGTAAACAAGGTTTTTTAGCAAAGCAGGGGTCGACCGATCACTCGGTCATTACCTGCGATCGATCGGTCAACTACCGATCGCTCGATAGCTGTCGCACGGTTAACTTTTTTGTATGGGGAAAAATTCCAGAGAGTGTGTTTTTGACCGATCTCTCGGTCATAACACCGATCGACCGGTAAGCCACCGATCGCTCAGTCCATACCACCGATCGATCGGTCATACGCAGATTTTCTTCATTAAGGGTGTTTAAGACTTTAACCATCACCCTTTGCCTATAAAAGGGCTGGGTTCATGCCTTAGGGTTTCACAAACCCTTTGTGCATTGTTTTTGAGGGATTTGAAGAAGAGAAGGAGGAGAGGACCTTGGTGATCGTTCAAGCTTGTGGAAGATCAAGTTCTTCCTTTCCATTTGGTGTTTTCCAACCAAGAACTCACTATTCTTGCTTGTTCCAGCCATTGGGAGTCAAACTCATTGATTTCTCCAAGATAGATGCACTCTACTACAATCTTGCAATCCTACTAGTTACTAATTATGATTCTTCTTATCTATGCCCTATCTATATGTATTGATTTTATGTATGAAAATGTGTGATTATATACTTGGATGAAGGTTACTATTATGATGCACTCTAGGTGTTTGATAAAATACCTCTAAGGGATTCTATGCTTAAATACGATGATTTCTCTTATTAAGTGCATATGCTCGCATGTCTCGCATAAACCGATGGTTTCCATGGATTTCTCCAAGTACAAACAAAGGTTTTTCACGAAAAGACGAATAATGAATGATTCTAAGTAACTCTATGATTTCTCTAAGATCGTTTCACAAGCTCTAAGGATCATACCATGCTCACAAGGAAACTCTATGATAATGCTCTAAGATCGTCTCACAAGCTCCACGGATCACAATGAAATGCTCTAAGATCTCTAAGGTTATGCTCTATGGAAATGCTCTAAGGTTATTGCTCTATGCTCTATGTCTCTACGGATCATAATGACTCTAAGTAACTCCATGAACTCACAAGAACTCATAAGGCTATGATTATCGATTGACTCACACGGTTACAGTTTTGGTTTCGAATATTATCTCACATACGTTTCACGGTTTCCATGCTTTAAGGAATTTACAGATTTCATTCTCCATGTCTTGTATGCTCCATGCCTAACCGCTTTATTGTTATTAGTTTGTATACACTGAGTATTCCATGCTCAGTCGATATTGTTATGATCGGCAGGTTCTCGGGTTCCATTCGATTTGTGTGGCGAAGAACCTTGGGTCGAGGAAGAGTACCGTGACCCGGAGCCTTCCATGGATCACTATCATGACGATGGTGCTTTAGATAGGAGTCGTGACTTCGATTTCTGTTGATCGACCGACTTAGAACTTGTGTCTTTTTGTTATGTGAGTGTGGGGTTTGTCCACTCCACTTTTGGGTTTCTCACACATGTATACTTGTTGGTTCTTACTTGAGCCAAGTTATAGGAATATTCATTTTGCTTCCGCTATATTTAGTATTTTATTTTCTGCTATGCCTTGTATTTCGTTTCCGCTATGTATATTCAGGTACTCTGACAGGTTCCCACGTGTGCCTTATGTATCATACTGGAGGTATGATATGGCGGTCACGAGTCAAAGTACCCTTAACTCCTAGGGGGTATTTTGGGTCGCGACAGTATCATATTTCCTAAGTTAGAAAATACGTTGGTGGAATCAAAATAGTCAGATCACTGTTCAGTCATAGATGAATATATCAGATATAAGGATCATCAAAACTATTCAATGTGAATGAGAGACCAACTATCTAATAGTATGTTTATACAAGAGATTTCTCATTTAATGCAATCAGTTAGTGTACATTTAAGCACTCATATGCTGATGTATAGTCTAATAGAGTAGATGTATGGTTATGATATGCATGAGAAACACCATATCATTACTATCATCACAATTGGAAAGAATTGGATTTAGAATGAGATTGAGATTATTGGAAAGAATTGGATTTAGAATGAGATTGAGAGATTAGGAATTGTTTGATTTAGTTTCTATTTTATCTATATACTATTATCTACATAAACCCTAGATGGGTCTCTTTGTAATCACTATGAGAATTCAATAAAATTAGTTTTTCTTCATGGTATCAGAGCGGGCGATCCGCCGCTTATTTTGATTTTTTTTTATTCCGTTTTTCCGGCGGGTGGTGCCGCTTGCCACCCGCTGGGCCTAAACTCTACTTTTTTTTTAATTCCTGCATTTCAGTCTATTAGCTTCTATTTTCTCGTTGATTTTGTTTTTTAGTTCCTTGCTAATTGATTACGCATTTATGGCGGGTGGCCGGCAGCCAACACTTGTCCGGTCACAATTATTCTTGCTCTTCCCTAATGTCAGAACATGATCAATCTCAATCTCTCCGTGGCTGTATTTTCAAAATCAAACAGTTTGCTTGGGCTGCAGGTTTTATGTTCCAGTGATGACTCCCGTGCCCCACAACTCCCACTTCTTCATCTATTGTGGTCTCACCAAATTCTTCATTTTCTCAAGATTTGTTTACAACAGCAGCTGCCCTCTCTTTCATATCCCGAGGCTGGTGTGAGCCCCCGAGACTCAACATTAAGTCTTAAGTCTTGTGCACAATCCACTTCACCAATCGAAGAAGGGACTAGCAGGTTAAAGAAGCGTGGCAATGGAAAAATTCCGCAACATGGTTTCATTCTCCCACATGGGAGTTCCCACTCTCTCCTCTCATACTAGTGTCATCCTTAGATATCTTCCACAATCTTTACTTCAATATCTATATATATATATATATATATATATATATATATATATATATATATATATATATATATATATATCTATCTGAGAAGCTTTATCGGAGTTCTCTAGCCATCAAAGACATGCGGTAACTTCCTTTGAGGTAACTTTTTCGGGTCATAAAGGAATGGACAAAAGCTCTGCGGCTCCCATTCTTCTTCGTTGCACAAAGAAAGAAGCTTGTGCATCAACAAGGTCCACTGTCTAATGATCACCACTTCATCGTCATTGCAAAGATGTATTCAAAAAAAAAAAAAAGAGAGAGAAAGAAAGAGCGAAAGGCTCACTTTTGTTTTTCAGGCCCAAAGAGACCCTTTTGAAGACCCATGACCCCTTTGGCAAGACCATAGGTACGATCATGGATGTCGTTTTGAATATGGCCCACGAGGCCCATTTCATTGCCTAAGAGGCTATTCGGCCCAAAGAAGCCCTAACCTTTTGATGTCTAGACTTGTGACCCCTTTGGCAAGACCATAGGCACGATCACAGATGTCTTTTTGAATACGACCCACGAGGTCCATTTCATTGCCCAAGAGGCTATTGGCCAATTGAGGCCCCTAGTATTCTCTATTCATACAACACATCAACAACGGTGACGGTCGACAACTATCAAGATCTGCAACGATATTGGAATGACTAGCAAGCTACCTTACCTGATTGCGTATCAAACTCACACATATTTTTTCAAATCTACATGAGTTTGAGAGGGAGTAATAGAGTAGATGTATGGTTATGATATGCATGAGAAACACCATATCATTACTATCATCACAATTGGAAAGAATTGGATTTAGAATGAGATTGAGATTATTGGAAAAAATTAGATTTAGAATGAGATTGAGAGATTAGGAATTGTTTGATTTAGTTTCTATTTTATCTATATACTATTATCTATATAAACCCTAGATGGGTCTCTTTGTAATCACTTTGAGAATTCAATAAAATTAGTTTTTCTTCATAGTCTCCACTACAATAGTTCGAGATAGAACTACATCTCAATTATTGAGAACAATTTAGCATTCTAGCAGCCATATAAGTAAAATGTCCAGCTTCACCCACAGCTGTGACTATATAAGGTATAAGGAACCGGAAATTTATATTTTCCTATGATAATCCAATTACATAGTTTTCCTACAATATATCCTATGGACCTTTATCGATATCTCATATCGTATAGATTATCTCATGATCTTGGTCAATTACCCATAATGAATATACAATAGATTAAGAAGAAGTTTTTATTAATCAAATTAATAAGAGTCTAACAATCTAAATGACTTTTCTATGCATCATGTCTAACAGAAGCCCCCCCCCCCCCCCTAAAATTTTGGGGAAAAAATCATATAGTATTAACTGGGTGTTGTGGCCTGGAGAGGGTTCCAGCCCCCCCCCCCCAAGCTAGCAAACACAAACAGATGTGCTAGTCCATGAACTTGGCTCTAAAAAAAAAAATTTAGGGCTACGACTTCGAATTCCCATTGTTAGCCCCATGCAAGAGAATCCTGGCTCCACCCCTGATTCTATGAATATGTCATTTCTTGATCACTTAATCTTCTGGTACATAAAACACCATTGATCTTGTCATTGTCTTTTAAAAAAACTATGAAAAAGCAATAGTTTCATTTTGAAATTTCTCAACATAATTTTTTTACTTTTAGTCAGCATTGGGTGCATGTCAAAAAAGCATCTTATTCCTTCCTCATCTATTTAATGGTGTGACAAAGAAAGAGATTAAAAGGAATGTGTATTAAAAAAGAGGGAACATAAAGTGAATTTTTGATGATCACTTCTCGAGAAAAATACAATTTTCAGCACACAACACCACCTAAAAACATTTTTCTACTAGAAAATAGTCATCAACACTCATTTTATGTGAAAAAAAAATGGAGGAAATTTGTTTTAGATACATTTTAACTCTACTCTTGTTTAAATTTTGAACTTCTGATCCTAATAATCGACAACGAGAATCTAGAAAACTCCGCCTTTCAAGCCAACTAGATGTATCCATTTTTCATTCAATTTCAATATATACAACTAAGACACATTTCACTAATTGGCGGCACAAATTCATTGCTTACACTACTTCCTCCACTAGTAGCTTTTTTTGAAAAATTTCATCTATTCTGGTGGAGATGGCTGACATGCCTATATTTCTTGGTTTACAAGTTTTGTTTCTATCTACTATTATCTAAAAATAATAAAGTTATTAATTAATACATATTAAAAAATATATTACTCATTTTCCTTAACACTAGTGCAATTGGGTTAATTTTGGGAGATTATTGCTGAAAGGTAGATAAAATTATTTAGACTCTAGTTGTTTGGATATAAAAAGATGTGTAAATTTCCTAGATGAATGTTTAAGTGGTAGAAGACCGGGGAATACTTAGGTTCGAGTATCTTTAAAGTATGGTAGTTGATATGTTCACTCACTAACTAAAACGGATACCAACTAAACTCACCCTCCTAACTTGTCTAAATAATAAATTATAGTTTTAAATAAAATTAGAGTGTTGCTATGAGCACACCAATATTTATGGACTGGACACTAAATATATCACTTACTAAGTTGTATACCATTAAAATGTAACAAATTCTACGAACACGCCAAGAGGTAAAAAAAATACCTATAGTTTTTCTAATTATATGTCAATCTGAACTTAAAACTATAAAACATGATAATTCATATTACATTTTCGTTGACCCAAACCCAACTGAAGGTCCAATAAATTGGTATCAAATAAATCAGACTCAATTTCTTATATATTATACCCCTATTTGTGTGGGTTAACGAGCTTGCAACGAAAGATCATAGGAAACTAAACGTTGAAAATGGTGTAGAGGAAAACTTATAGTAGTTCATGTAATCAATCTAAAAAGATCATACACATTTTACATAAGGATTATACAAATCATGAAAGAAAAATTCAAATTTGACGAAAAAGAGAATATAGCATAAAGAGAGACGAAGATTGAAGAACCATGAATAACTTAAGATTATCAAGATGATGAAAAGCTTACAATAGTTCGTGTTTCTACAACTCGTCGGCTCTCTGAAGGTAAGGAAAGAGAAACTTTGTGGTTCTTTCTAATTAGAAGGAAAATGAATTTTTTAGAATAGGTTTTGGGTATAGGTGCTCATAGACAAGACATTCTTTATAAAAAAAAATTATTTTTTTAAATGGTGTACAATCAGTAAATATTGGTGTGCTCGTAATAGCACCCTAAATTTAAATGCTAATAACATTTATATGAAACTAATATTTAAAAATATATTAAATATTTGACTAATACACTTATTAATATTTTTTTTGGTAGATAATATATTTATTAATAGATTACATAGGTATTGTGACTTAGTCGGAGCCCAACCTCAACCAACCCAATTAAGTAGAGGAAACCAAACTACCTTGCATATCCTTTAAAAGTTGTTGTGTACATGGGTTGAAGGGTCCGGTTAAAAATGCCAACCTTAGTTAAATGGCAACAACCATCCATATTCCAACACTTGGATTATCTTTTTCACCAAACTTTCCTATCGAGTTGATTTTTTTGACCTAGCACATCTGTTGGACTGTGGGCCTGTGGGGTCATGGTACTTTTTTCTTTTGGTCAGAGTAACAACACCACAAGGCGAAGCTACAGGTAAAGCAAAAGGACACACTTAGTTAGTCACTTTCCTTCTATAAAACTCGGACTTGAGATTTACCTGCAAGATATTGTCTCTGCAATCGTTTTCCAAATAATTATGAGAGATGATGATACGAGAAGAGAAAGTTACATCTTTTCATCCTTTTTCCAACCCTCACAAATTCAAGCAATTGTTGAAATGACGCCATGCATTTTGTGCTTGACTTTAGGGTAAATTACAGTGACCTCCCCCTGAGGTTTGGTGAAATTGCAGAGACCTCCACTCTAGTTTCTAAAATTAATCTACCCTCCCCTATGTTTCTATTGTGAGTAACAGAATCCCCCTTGTGTTAACATAATGTTACTACCGTGGATGGACTTTGATGATGTCATGCTTTAAATATTTTAAAATGCTCAAATCACCTCTGAAATACCAATAGCATTAAATTTTTTTAAGGTGTTGCTATGAGTCCTTATTTCCGGATCAGCATTGGCTTGAGACCATGTTGGATGAAACAACAATACCCATTCTCTAATTAAGCATTAGAAACTTTTTTCTGCATTAGAAACAAGCCCTAACTCTCAACATTCTATCACTTGGTAATCTACCAAAACATGAACCTCTGATTTAATAACTTCCCCAATTTACATAAGAAGGTCTAGCATTAGCCATTGGAGCTATAAACATGCTATCTAGAAGCATCCATGGTTTTGACGATGGCCGGCGTTGAAGGAGGCTGGACGGTTGAGATTTTTGTGGTGAGGGAAAGTCTTGCTGAGACTTGAGAAAGGCATGTTGAGGAGAGAAGGTTTTTGTGTGAAAACTGAACAAGAGTTTTAACTCATAAGGGTAAAATTGTAAAAACATATTTTCTGTTAACAGAGTTAATTTAACCAACCTGACAGGGGAGGGGAGGGGAGTGTAATTTTAGAAACTAGAGGGGAGGTCTCTGCAATTTCACCAAACCTTAGGGGAGGTCACTGTAAATGGCAACTACCGTCCAAAAAAAAAAAAATGGCAACAACCATCCATATTCCAACACTTGGATTATCTTTTTCACCAAACTTTCCTATCAAGTTGATTTTTTTGACCTAGCACATCTATTGGAGTGTGGATCTGTGGGGTCATGGTACTTTTTTTTTGGGTCAAAGTAACAACACCACAAGGCGAAGCTACAGGTAAAGCAAAAAGACACACTTAGTTAGTCACTTTCCTTCTATAAAACTCGGACTTGAGATTTACCTGCAAGATATTGTCTTGCAATCGTTTTCCAAATAATTATGAGAGATGATGATACGAGAAGAGAAAGTTACATCTTTTCATCCTTTTTCCAACCCTCACAAATTCAAGCAATTGTTGAAATGACGCCATGCATTTTGTGCTTGACTTTATTATGGTTACTCGCAAATATACTCTTCAATCTTAACTTTTTAATTCAAATAATTAAGGCCAATTTGGTTAAAATTATTGCTGTTATAAGTGATTATGTTGATAAGTATTGTCATGAATAAGCATTGATAGTTGTAATCATGTTTGGTCAGTAATTTGAAGTTAAACGATTGCCAGGTTATTTTTAAAAAATTGTATTTTGAAAAAGAAAATAATATTTGGAAAAATCTCTCTCAAGCTTAATGGGTCTTATAAGTCTTAGTGGGTGCAAATTTGAGTGCATACAATAATTTTCACAGTCTATGTATAAGTGGTTATGCTCCACAATAATCACCATATAACAAGATTTTAGATTCATAGGTTATTTTCATAATTGGTTATTATATAATCGCTTATGAGGAGTTGAACTAAACACTATTATCGAAACATATAAGTGCTTATAATAATCTAAACCAAACAAGCCGGCAAGTGTAAGATTTGATTTTGATTGACTTATTTTATCATTTTTTAAAATCACATCAACTATAATATTGACTCTTAATTATTTGAATTAAAGGGTTAGGATTTAAGAAAATATTTGGGAGTATACTTAGGTTAATGCTTACCCTCGTATCTACCAAAATTTCAAAATTTATCGATTTACAATTAATCGTGTCATCCGCATATATATTGGGAGTACCAATGAGCACAGCTAGTTTGACTCGCCTAGAAATGAGCTGAGCTTGAGCAATTTAAATAAAAAACTTATTGAGCTTAGTTGAGCTAATACAAGGAGCTCGTTTATTGATTGAGTCGAAGGCAAACAAGGTAGATCGGCACTAAAGAAACTTAAGTACTTGGAGGAAATCCTTCCCTCAAATAATGTGGTAAGCAGGAGGCTTGGGCATCATTTAGAAATTCTAACTACTAATATAGATAAATGATGCCTTGTACCAAATTGGATTATTTGTATAATCGAGTGAAACAAATCAACATAAGGGGGTTGTGGAAAATACTTCTTATTTCAATTGATTGTACAAATAGCTAAGAAAAATATGTACATGAATATTTTTCGATTATTTGTACAATCGGTCAAAAGAAAACAACATAATAGGTGTCATGAAAAATACTTGTTGTTCTGATTAATTATAAAAATCATTGAATAAAAGTGCATTCATGTGGTAAATGTTGTGGAGGGTGGACCTGCCTAAAAACAATTGCATCTTCTTTTTTTTATTTATTTGTACAATTAATTAGAATAATATATATTTTTTAATATTTTAAATAATTATTCAAGTAGTCGGAAAAAAATATATTTTGAAGGATGGCGATCTTGTAGAATATCTAAGTGAATATCTCCAATGCACTCTCCAAACTCAAATACAATTAATATCAATTTCTCATAGAGAACTTGACTGTTACCGCGTGGGTTAAGGTATTATCCCGGGTTTAGTCGGGGTGTATAAGGGATCATCAACCCTCCTTAAGACAGACCTTTTTGGAGTGATTGCTTGGACTTACCCTTATGGCCCTGCTTTCAGAACCAGAATGGGCCTCGAACCGTAAGATTTACCAATTTTCAACCCCGGTTTTCCGTTTGAATTAGTCGGTTCTTAACACATTTTGGTTCAGGGGGCTTTCGGAACCGGCGCCAGGTTGGTTCCCGATTTTACCGTTTCCACCAATCGGTCCGATTTTAATAACACTGCCTTATGACACCTTAGCATCTACCTTAGGTCTGACAGTGTGTGAGTTTAGTACGTGTTAGTTAGAGGATAACATTTCACCCCAAAAAAAATATCAATTTCTCGCCATCATAGTGCATAGAAAGAAAGAAGTGGTCAGCATCTGACCATCATGTCAAACATCATATTCAAAATATCATGTCCCCCCCTCTTAATTTCAACGCACATGGCCATGCCATGCCCATAAGCGACATCCCATGTGGGACCCCTTCACATGGAGATGCTCCCCTCCCACCTTGGATTCCAACGCTCCTTATTTAATCCGTGGTCCTCCCCACAAAACGCATCTGGGCCGTCCACTTTGGAGCCTCGGTCCTCCATATGGGCGGCTGAGCTTGTCGAGTCTTTGTCCCCTAAATGTAGGTGCAACCGCGTCTATGGTGTTGCTCATGTGACCGACAGGGTAGCTGTCTATGTCCCAAATTCATACATTAAGAGAAATAAGTCCCTAGATGTTGTCCCTCCCTTGTCACTCTCTATAAAATACCTTTGTATTAGCACCTCCTCCTATCACACATTTTTATCTCTTCCTATCAACTAGTGCAAAAAAAAACCTCAGTCACCGGAAAGTCGCCGGAATCTTACCCACATCTCTCCTTCATATCCTCTAGACAACTTTTGGAGGCAGATTTATCGCCGGACTTGTCGAAGAACAATTGGAATTCGATCGGTTGATTCACAATTGTCTGAGAAATTGTTCAATTTTCGGTTGAAAATCGTCGAAAAATGGAAAGCACAGTGACATATGAGAGTGATCTTAACCTCAAGGCGACGGAGCTTAGATTAGGATTGCCAGGGACTGATGAGTATGAGAAACAAACACCTCCTAGTGTTCGGAGCAACAAAAGATCTTTACCTGACATAATTGAGGAATCTGACACCGGCGACCGGGAAGCCCCCGTCACCAAGTAAGTAACCTCCTTCAGTTGAATCATGGGATCCGGAAATCGGGTTATAACTAATTCTTTTATATTTAGTTATAGTTAATGCTTAGGAATTGCAATATTTTTTTTTTAAAGAAACTGAATATTGATAATTATTGGATGACTTACAATCTATTAGCCATGTTTAGAGGTGTAGTTTCTAGTGAAATTTAATATATATATGGCCTTGATTTATCGACTAATGGGTTGATGGGTATGTGAAATAATAGGGCACAAGTTGTGGGGTGGCCGCCGATCCGATCCTACCGGAAAAATAGCTTCCAACCGAAGAAAATTGAGGCCGAGGCCACCGGAATTTACGTGAAAGTAAGCATGGATGGAGCTCCTTACCTGAGAAAGATTGATCTCAAGGTATACAAAGGCTATCCAGAGCTCCTCAAGGCCTTAGAGAACATGTTCAAATTCACTATAGGTAAGAATCACTTGATGATTATTATAAGTATTATTAATATTATGATGGTGATGATCATGGTGTTGATTAGATGATTTAATGATTTCAGGTGAGTACTCAGATAGGGAAGGCTACACTAGGTCAGAATATGCACTTACATATGAAGACAAAGATGGAGATTGGATGATGGTTGGAGATGTTCCATGGGAGTAAGTCTTCTCTCTCTTGTTCTCTCTTTCTCTCTCTCTCTCTTGCTCTCTCTCTCTCTCTCTAAAAACTCACATGATCACTTGTTCTTATTGCAGCATGTTCATGTCCTCCTGCAAGAGGCTGAGAATCATGAAAGGATCAGAAGCAAGAGGCTTGGGTTGTGCTGTATAAAAACTCAAAAGCCACAACTACCCACAAAAGATGAGAAGATATATATCTTTCTTGAAGAACAGCTTGTGTTCTCCAAGAAGAAATTTGGATTTGAATCTCTCTTTTGATGTATTTTCTGAAGATCAATTGAGAGATTACCACAGAAGATCAGTTTTCACTTTTTGTTTCTTCACTAGAGTTTTGGCAACAAGATCCAAGGCTGGTTTTGAGTCTTTGTTATCTTCACATCAAACCAAAACTGCATACAGAGATAGAAATATTTCCTTCAGATGCAATTGTACAAAGGAAAAATGTTTGCAGGTTTCTCACAAGGTTTGGTTATGTATTATTAAGAAAATTAAATACAAAAATACATGTGGGTTATGTTTCCTCTCAGCATATTTCTGTATCTGTTACTGTTTTAAGTTGAATGACGTTTATAACCATAAGGGTTGAACCTGTACCTCAACTGGTTAATGCCCAGCATCACAACCATGAAATCACAGATTTTAGCTTCAGTCCCACCACCATTAAAGAGTTTCACCTACGAGATTATAAGAAATCAGATCTGAACTGTCCACTGATGACATTCCTGTGGATGGTCAGCAAGGATTAAGAACTCGGTTTCAGGGCCATATGTATCGGTTTTGGCCGTCTATTATTTTTTCCTTTTTCCTTGAAAATTTTCTAAAAAATCACAATAATTTTTTTTTTTTTTTTAAATGCAGTAAATGAGTAACAACATTCTTTTTAAAGCCAATATCAAGTTGAAAATATAGAAATAATGAAATATAAGATATTAGATGAGTCCAAAGTAAGAACATATACTGCTAAGTGCTAAAGCCTAGATTTTCTTCAAATCAATAATTCAAACTCCAAATCAAGTTTACAATCACAAAAAATCAAAAGGATTTCAAGTTTTAGGGCTTAGAATGGGTAGAGACTAGAGAGGAAGAGAGAATCTAAAGAAGTGGTTTTGATATGTTTTTAGAGGTTTACCTAACCCTTTTTAACCAAAAAAGTCGGCCAAGTCTTACTGCCGAAACCATTACGTATCATAGGACTCGGGCGATACGTTCCAGTTTCGGCCGAGTCCTACTTTTTCTTCAAAAAACTCGTAAAGGCACAGTTTTGGGTAACGGGTTCTACCGAAACCGATATGTATCGGGTGATACGTATTGGTTTTGGCGATTTTTTAAACCATGATGGTCAGAGGAAAAAATATGATGAAGACGATGAAAAATCCATAACTTGGATCGTTAGATGACTGATTATCCAATCAGGTTTCTAGCAAAGAAGATCTCAGTTTCAAGATCGATTGAATTCGTAACTTGGATCATGAGTATAGCTGTATACTAGCAAGCAATACTTATAAAGTCTACCCCACAGGGACAGGGACTCTTCATTTTACCCATAACAGACATGAATTATACTTGTTTAGAGAGCGAAATGAAAAAGGTGTTTCAGGATTCAGTTTAGTTTTTAAGGTTATTCTGATAAAGATCCAAAGATTAGTTCTCACCTTCAGTCATTTTCTTCAGCAAAAGTTCTTGAAAAGAGAGTTGAAATTCACTTTTGAATAAAAAAACCAGACAACCACACATGATGCATGTGGTGGGGAAGGAGGGAGAACTTGTGGTACAGAAACGAAGAAATCATGCTCAACAGTCAGAAAGGGTGAGCAATGGTGGTGGGGTTTGACAGGAGGATGCAGTCACTGCTGAACCTAGTTCCCCATTTCAGAAATCTTCGTGACCGACAATGGACCTGATTGGATGATCCTAACCTCACAACCATAGTTACCCAATCGGGGTTTGGGAATAATTCGTCTAGGAAAAAGTTAGGAAAAAAAGTCAAAATTTGAAAATAAATCAAAAAATGTCGAGTTAGAAATGAAAAAAATACAAAATAAGATAACAAATTATGAAAGGTAAAAAAAAATATATTTCATATATTAGATATTTATTCAGGATTTTTTTTTAAATTGTGAATAATTCGCGAAATTTGTGACTTTTTGAAAAAATCGTTATTTTTCCAAAACTCGCGAATACTTCCTGAATTAATCATTCGATGAAAAAGTCGGGTATTATTCGAGAATTTTTGAAAAAATCGGAGTACTTGGTAACTATGCACACAACCAATGGGCACTTTCTTTTGGGTCCCATCACATTTTAATTCCATAATAATTAATAGATTGGATGGTTAAGATCATCCAATTGGGGCGAATTCTGGTTAAGATCTCCTGGAAGGAACCCATCAATGGTAGTTTTGACACACTGCATACCCACCACATTTACCACAGAGATAAAGAAGAGACCCTGCCTGCAATATTTGCCAGCTTGACTTGAGTATCCTCCCTTCCCATATCACTATAGTGAACCATGAGCTGTTCCCTCAGATTGTTTTAAGCTCAAAACTCTCCAATAGTGAAGTGCCTGAAAGTGAGGCTTACATGCAACTATGTGTTTAGTTAAATGAGTTAACTTCTCTATGGCCCATGTAATTTTGGCAAGTTACATGTGTGATCAGATATGTTGGAAAACTTGTATTTCCTAACAGTTTTTTCTATTGATTTATATATATATATATATATAGAGAGAGAGAGAGAGAGAGAGAGAGAGAGAGAGAGAGAAATGGGGAAGAAAGAAGAGAAACTTGTTTCATGAATCTTTATCCTAGTGTATATTTTCATTAAAAGAAATAAATTATCAAATATATTTAAGTTAAGAGTATGAACTTAAACATTCTGCAGAGAAACAGTGCTACTGAGATGTTCTCGTGTTTAAATCTGCAGCGTAATTGTGTCTCCTGATGTGATTGTATAGTATTTCTATTTAAGGTCAAAGGGAAGGCTACATTATCACAATCTGAAGCTTGAGGTTATAAAACTTAGGGCCTTGGGAGGCAGTATTATGTGTATATCCAATAGTAGCAAAATACAAAAAGTGACAGTTGTTTAAGTGGTGGTCTTAAAAGATGACTCAGAAGATTAATTTATACATTTCACAGTTGATAACACTGAGATTTCAAGAAGGTCGATATATTTAGAAACCAACCAACTATGTCATTGTGTTCATCTCTATATATCGAAATTAAGGATATAGAACACAGTCTAACCAACTAGAGATGGTCATGTCATCCACCAAAAAAACTAGAGAGAGCTATGCCATTGAAAGAAACTAAAGATCAAATAGAATTTAGAAGGTTCTTACAAATAGGATTGCATGAACAGTATCCAATAGTTTTGAACTGCAAGACTCTGAATTGCACAAACCATTTCACATGAATCAGTTTACTATTGAAAGTGATTTTAATGATCAGCCTGTCACTAGAGGTATTTTAAACTTAGGATCACATGCACTGTGTATAGTAATTCAAAACAGCTAACATTTGAACTGGTCAAAATTCAATCAGAAGGTACACATGAGAGAGTTTCCAACAAGGTAACTGTTTCTTTCTTTTCTTTCTTACTTTATTTGGTGGGTAAGATGGGACTCAATCTGCAACATCAATGTGGTAGCACTTAGATCATAAACACTACATCTCAGGCTCTACCTCACAAACACAATGATTTGATAACAGTTACATGTAATTTGTCTCTTAAAAATTGACAAAATTATAAACCTTACTGTTGAATCTTCAAAGCTTGATCTCTTGACAGCTCAAAACTTGGCCAGTACCCTCGACCACCTAAGAAGAAGACCAACAAAAGAGCAAGGACATCTTACATAATTAACAAGCTTCTGTTAATTAATAAATCAATTGGAAGTAAGGGCTGAATTACTCTACAGTCATGTGGTACTGCACCAATGCAAGTCGTGCAGCTCCTCAACTATCACAAAGAGGGGCTATATAGGATTTTTGGCAATACTGCATCACAAAACAATCATATTTCTCTCTCTGGCTTCTGATTGTGGTTGCTATTCATCCATCCTCCATAGTGTCATGGAAGGAGAAAAGAGAAGGCAATGAAGTAGATGGTGGCAGCAATGTTTTCTGTTTAGAGTCCATTAAATATCCTGACAACTTAATGCCTTCAATGAGCAAATTCAAGACCAAGTATAAGCTATCAGAATCTAAATGTGACACATCTCCCATGATAAACTCATGAAACTTTGCAGTCCAACTCAATCCAGCTCGAACCTTTATTCTTTCTTACCCGACGCTCCCTTATCATAGTTCTCACTTTAGCAACATCACCCCACCTCTCAGGAGCAGCATATATATTGGACATAAGAATATAATTACCAGAATTATCTGGCTCAATCTTGAATAACTGGTCTGCTGCAATTCTGGCCAGCTCAACATTGCAGTGGACCCTACAAGCTGCAAGCAGTGCACCTCATACACCTGAATTAGGTTTTATGGGCATATTACTTATAAAGTTATATGCCTCTTCAAGGCACCCTGAACGAACAAGAAGGTCAATCACACAAGTGTAATGTCTGTTTGAGGGTTGAATACTGAATTCTTCAGTCATTCGTTTAAAGAAACTCTTGCCCTCATCGACAAGTCCCCCATGGTTACAAGCGCTCAAAATCCCAAGAAAAGTTATCCCATCAGACTTTATATTTGCCTCGTGCATCACATCAAACAGAGCAATCGCATCTTGACCCATTCCATGATTTGCAAAGGCTGTGACCATGGTGCTGTAACAAACCAAGTCTTTCTGATAAGCCTTTTCAAACACATGAAAGGCCTTTACAATGCTTCCACACTTTGCATACATGTCTATCAAACTAGTTACCAGCTGTAAATTGGAAAAGTGTGAGGGTCCCACATTTTCACGAACAATAGTTTCGCCATATCTAGAATTCCCAACTGCGAGCAAGCTGAGATTATTGCCAATATCAAAGTCTCATCTGGCTTAATATACTGCTCTTTGAACTGTTCGGACAATTCCAAACCATGACGAGGCTGTCCATTTTTAGCATAACCGGAAATCAGACGAGATTCTTCTCAGGCATCTGATCAAATAAACATCTCCCGCTATGAACATTTACAGTTTTAACATAGCCATCTATCATCATGGTCCATGATGCAACATTTCTCTTTGGCATTTTATTAAAGAAGTCTCTTGCAGACTCCAATTCCCCGGCTTTACAGAATCCAGAAATCATCAGGACCAAACATCCCGATCCGGCATTTCTTCAAAAATATGACGAGCATTTGTGATATCACCAACATCCATGTACCCATTGTGATCTTCACGTTATTGTCTCCTTGAGTTTCTCTTCAGCCGTGAATCGTGATCTCCCCCTTGATTTTCTCTTGTGATTGAGCTGGCTGTTGCTTGCTAAGGTAGCCTCCATGTGAGCCATTGCATGGGCATGACTCTCTATAGAAACCATTATCTTCCACGATGCTAAGTCTTTGGTGGGCATCGTCTCAAAAAGAGCCTGTGCCTCAACCATGTCACAAACCTTCACATACCCGCAAATTATGGTCATCCATGAAACCACATTCCTCTCCGGAATCCTATCAAATAGCTCGCGGGCAATATCCACTTTACCATTATTTCCATAACCAAAAATCATCGAGTTCCAGGAAACTATGTCTCTATGATGCATTCCTTCAAATACCGGTCTCGCAAAATCTACTTTCCCGCATCTCGAGAACAAATCTAGTATCGAATTCTGCACTATCAGATCTGAATCAAAACAAACCCATAAACGACCTCCCCATCAAGTAATCTTGTCTGCCGAGCCAAAGCCTTAATCACTGATGAAATAGAGAAATTCAATGGAGGGATCGACTCTCTCCCTCATCCGGCAAAACAGAAGGAAGGCTTCTGTATATTGAAAATTTTCTAGGTGGCCATGAATCAAGGCTGTCCATAGGAAGGCATTTGGTTGAAGAGCTTCATCGAAAACCTTGTAGACGTAATCTATGGCGCCAAGGCGAGGATAGAGTCGGATGATTTTGTTGAGTACGAGCTCGGAGGATATGATTGATCCGTCAATCATAAGACGGCAATGGATAGATTTTAAAGATCTGAGGCTTTGGCAGCCGTGGAGAAGATTTAAGAGAGAGTGGTTCATTTCATGGCACCAACAAGGAGGAAATTAACTGTTTTTTCAAAAGTCAGTTAGACAAACGTCTTTTTAAATTTCACCCTCCAATTTAGTGGGCATTAGGAGCGCTAGCAGGAGAGGGGTGTCAATCATATGATCTCACATTCACTGATTGGCTGCTGGTGTTAAAATAATCTGATGGTCATGGCTATGCTTGGGAGGCAGTTTTGGTATGAGACACACGGTTAGGCCGCAACCCCGGTTAGCAAGTCAGTATCTGTTCTAAGTTAAAGGCGGGTGGAGAGTGCAACCCACTCTCACCCTCTCGGGAATGGAACCCGGAACCTCAATCCTAAAGAAGGGATACACCTACCCCTGGGCTATTCGCCTTTACTACATTCGGTAAATTGGCACATGAATAGCAATGCACATGTTGCCCCACTAGGAATGGTCTTACAAACCCTTGATGGATTAATAAGTTGTGATGGATTTTCAGTCATACCCTTGATCGTAACTTCGTCACCATTGTATTGGAACTGCATCACATATTAGTAAAATCCCACAAAATTGGTCCAAGGGCCGCAACCATTGTGCGCCAAGGGCCATATCGCACCCCCAAATTATAGCAGATACATGTCAGATATGAATTCAATTTGTTGGATTGTAAACTTGAGGTTTTGACACATACCATGGCTTGTAAGTGTTTCTCCATTAGCAACCATTACTCACAACTCATTCTTAGAATGAATTTGGCACCCCAAACGCCTAGCAAGCTTAGCATTTTAGAAATTGTGGGTGCTGCCAGTATCTATCAATATGATCATTGTTTGGTGTTTGATCATACCTTGAATTCGCATGACCTGAGGGTCGGTCGATCCAGTTAACGCATGAAACGATATTTCTAGGTCTAGATCATCACCATCATCTGATCCAATAAACTCTACCTCAATCAAAAAGAATTGTTGCTACGCCTTGCACCTGTGATTTGGAGACAATCTTTCATCACAATTGTAACACAAGCCCTTCTCACAGCGTTCCCGCATCTTTGTTATAGTCAGCCTTTTGAAGTTGGGATTAAAAACACTACAAGAAAACTATCGGATAGAAACGGAATTATAGCCATGGAATTATTTCCGTGTCTAATACCTATTTATGGACATGGAAATAATTCCGTGTCTAATATTCCGTATCTAATGTTGATTATAAGTTTGATGAATAATATATTTATGAGAGACGGAAAATTTCCGTGTCCGTCCCGTAGTTTTCTTGTAGGGAAACCTTAGTAGTCGTACTACTAGGAGGTCCAGGTCCATTTGATGTTTCATTACGTCCCTAACCGGCTCTTGTTCGTCTTTGCATGTGGGTTTGTTTTTTATCACACATGCGGGCTAGTGATATTGCTTGAATTGCGTTGAAGGCTTTTGGCCTTGTACATCCCATCGGATGTTGTTATGCAGTCCACCAATAAAGAAACTAATGAGGCAGCTGATCGGTATGTCTGTCAAGCGGTTGGTCAGTCGTTCAAACTCCACTTGGTAAGTTGCAAGAAGTGGTATGTTGTCATGCAACAAACTCTTCCTTTAGCTACTGGATTGATTCTTGCATCAATTTTTATCATTTCCATCAAATCATTAATGCCTGGTTGCGCCATTGTTGCAGTCACCTTCTTTTTTTCGCGGCATAAACAGATCAAAACGAGGCTCTGATACCAAATGTAACACCCCAAATCTGTTCCAGGATGAATTAATGCTAAAGATCTAAAAATTGAGAAATAGAAAGGGAATATCTCCTTAGAGGGAGATAGGACCTCTGAACTCTTTGGAAGGAGTTCACACATCCTGCAATTCTCAAAAGAGATTGAAATCTTTATTGCCTTTCTCTGATTGACTTACAAACTTTATACTCCTAACGATCCAATCTTCTAATCACTAATCCCCAATTGATCAATCTTCTACTTACTAAGACTCCTGATTAACCCTCAACTCCTTAAGCAACCTAATCATTTATGAAGCAATTAAAAAGAAGATTACAACTAAACAAGATAAAATAGAAGCCTACTAACGGGACCGTTACATTATGGTTCATACGGTTATTGATTAAGGTTATAATTATAAAAAATCGTACAATAATTTATAACTAAATCCTAAACAAATAAAAAATATATATATAAAATAGAAAGTATGCATTGGCGGTGACAGTTAGGTCAGAGGTTAGATTTGAGCTCGAATTTAGTGTCAGAGCTAGAGCCAAAGCCAGAGCAAGAGTGTACCACTTAACTAGATAGGGTTTCCGATCAATGAAGAGAATGAGATGAGGGGAGGTTTGAATGATATTTAATAGGGGTATGGTAGTGAAATTATTACCATACCCCATATACAAACCATTTAAAGGACTAAATATATAAATAATATCTTTACTATTATAATGCGAGAGAGAGGAGTAGCTTGATTTTTTCAAAATTCTCAAACTACCCTTATATAAAACAAAACTTTGATTTTATTTTTTACTTTAATGTATTAATAATTTTACTATAATTCCCAAACTACCCCTTATCTATTTAAAGAATAGAATCACAACCAATTGCGATTGAACTAGGGGAGAGTTCAATTGCACCCGCTGGTTAACACATGTCCCTTTTAACTCTTGTTAACTATGGTTAACCCCTTCCCCTCGGTATCACGTGCAATGCACGTGCCACCCGCTAGTTATATAAATGAGGGCTGAGATGGTCTCTAAGATGTGTTCCCGAAGTCCAGCCCTTTAAGTCAACGAGCCTTAATTTTTTGGACCCGCCCTTGTCTGCGGACTTTATGAATAGATAAAGCCCTTGATTTAACATGCCTCGGAGGGTCAAGCTGGGCCAGGTACCTTCATCAGATGACTTAGATTGAAAACCCTAGGTGTAGTCATTAAATTGGGGTGCACGCAATTCTTCAACATATTTTTTTTCTTGTTAACAAGTTTTCTTTCTCAATGGTAAATCAATCCAATCCACATAAAATTTTCAAAGTATATAATACAAGCCAACACCCCCAGATAATCCAAAAAATTACAAACTGAAAAAGAGAAGTTACAAGAGATAGAAAGAGAAGAAAGTCCTCAAAAGAAACAAAGGTGAGAGAGATATTCCGTAGGGGTTGGAGGTGAGATGTAATGAGACATTAAATATTAAAAAATAAAAATAGCTACTTGATAAGATATGAGCGCCTCAAATCTTACACATTGTTGTTATCTTATACTGTAAAAGAAGTTTATAGCCGATGTAACTTATATTTGTAATATACATTTGATATTAGCTCAAGGAGCCCGATAATTAGCGACCTAAGAGCATCTCTAACACTATTTTTAAAAACTCCCTATTTATTTCTCTAAACTAACAGTTTTTTCAAGTAGGGAGTCACTTTTTATTCTTCCAACTCCGACACTACCCCAATTTATTCTCTATTTATATTAAATATTCATTTTTTTATTTCATTTTATTCTAACATCATCACAACCATTGAGAGTTCAATCGCACCAATCAGCCAACACGTGTCTTTTTTTTTCTAAAATCTAAGATTATATTACTAACCCCCAATGGTTAGTGAATCTTAACCATGGTTAGTAAAAGTTAAAAGGGACACGTGTTAGCTTGTGGGCACGATTGAACTCTCCCTTATTAGTTCAATTGCAATTGGTGTGGTTGAGGTTTCCAAGGGTTAGAGAGCTAAAACATCTCACCACTGTTGACGAGTTGACTTGCAACCCTATTATGGTGAGGTCCTTTGAGGAGCCTGTTGGAGCACCTTTTTTCCTATACAGCTCCCTAAACAGACGAAGGGAGCTGGTATAGGGTAGTGTTGGAGATGCTCTAAGCACACATATCCTCAAGCTCGCTTGTCAACCAACTAAGTTAAAAAATCAAGCTCAAACTCGACTCATTTATTAAAGAAGAGTGTTAACCCTAATCGCATTTACTCCAAATATTTCCATAGACGCAAGATGGGCATAACACGTGGAGGTTTTTCATTATTTTAAAAATTTTTAAAGTAAAAGTCATAAAACGTTTGCAGTGCCCCAGTTGCGTCTTTGGAAGATTTGGGACTGGGGCTAGCAAAATCCTTTATTAAATGATCATGATTGAACGAACTTTTAATTAGTCGAATTCAAGCTGTTTGCGAGATCAACCTGAGTTAAAAGGTGTACCGGCCTTTTGGCTAATGCCAATATAACTATTTCCTAGATGGTCATATTTCAGTTTTAATTCATACTAGTAACAAGCCCGTGCAAAGCACGAGAAATGGCAAAAGAAAAAGAAATAAATTAGAAGTATGTTGGCATGAAAGAAAAGAATATTGGATTATAAATTTTATAGTCAACATTCAAAAGTGAATTGTCAGAGAGGGTGTGTGGGTGCAAGGACCTTGTTGTATGGGACCTGTGTTTGTTTGGGTAAGTATGTATAGTACTTTGTGTTATTTGTGTTTAACCGAAAAAAAATAAAAATTAAAAGTGAATGGTATCTGTATTTCTCTTGCAGTAATGAAATTTATGAAGCCAGATTTTAATTTAAAACAATTTAAAAAAAAAATCCCCAACTCAATCTCCTTAACTCGTTTCATAATCTTCGTAGGAATCTCTCTTTTCATATCTTTTGTTTTTCTTCCTGTTTCCTAACAACATCACAATTAATTCACAAACCTTTACTCATTTAATCTCTCAACCAAGTCATTGAGCACATAAACCTAAAAAACGGGTTGATGGGGATCCTAGCAGTAGCTGATATCTCTATTTCATGCCATTTGATGCAAGAAAGTCGTCCATCACTACAATGCTTGGGTGAACACATGGGCTTAAAAAAAAAAATCAATCATTAAAAGATTGAAAGTCTAGGATCAGCACCTTCTTGGCATGCATGTGTTTCCCTGGTCTCAACATATTCAAGAACACATCCGTCCCTTCAATTACAATAATCGATCTTTGCATACGAAAAAAATAAAGTAGTACTTTTGTATTTTTGTTTAATAGGATGAAATATCAATCAACTAATAAAATTTGGAAATGAAAGATTAAACTTGGAAGGGAGATCGATAGGGTTGCGGTCATGAGAGATGACCATGATCATGATGATGAGTTCCTCCAGTGTTTCCTCTTTGCTAAATCTCTCTACTGCAATTAGAAAGAAATATAATCTAATGAGGTCCTCCTTCTGCTGGATGAAACATGTATTATGCATGTGTTGGCATGCTCAGGTATTACGTCTATGCATGCTCGGACGGCCATCGGCTTCACATAAGGCTAGAACGAAAACCTACAAAGACAAATAAGCAAATGCATTCTATTATCAAGTTTGAAAAGAAAAAAGAGAATAAAGCACAACAACTTAGAAAGGATCATAAACCACCTTTGTCATCCCATTCCTCTGAGGAAAAAATCATGTCCCCAACTCTAAAAGTTACAAAATGAAAGTCATGGTGGCTTTCTGCTCCTACTGTCCAAGATACAAACGTTGGAGAAAGAAACATGAGTGTAAGGAGAGAGATCGAAGCAGGAGATAATTGAGGGAACGATATGGAATACGTTTGGTAGAAGTAAATAGTGAAGTGAACGTTACACTTACATAGATGGAGGTAGAACGTTACACGTTTCAGGGAGGTGAACGTTATATACAATGATTTGGAACATTACATCTCTTATTAACAGTTACAAAAAATTGTAGGAATTAATGATGTGCTCAACAAAATGGATTACATACCTGATTAAATAGCGCCCCAAACAAAACGATTTAAGGGATTAAATGTACGTAGGCATGTATCAAGGCTATTTTAATTTGAATTTAAATAAATAATTAAGGAGATGTGTTTGAAAAAACTATTAAATTATTCTAAGGCTGCCATGTGTCTCTCCCCTTATCTAAAGTTGCCACGTGTCAACCCAACTGCTCGAGATTCATAGGTAGTAATTTTTGGGCCCGTTTGGTTCGGATTATTGCACTCATAAGCGATTATGCTAATAAGCGCTGATGTTAATAAGTGCTGATATCAATAAGCGCTGATAATTGTGATCCTGTTTGGTTGCTAACAATAATTGATTATATGTAAAATAATTCTATTTTGTTCTCTCAAATGCAAAAAACTGTTTATTTCAGCTGCTCATATAAAGTAACATTGATTGTAATTGTTTTACAAAGTACTTACTTTAAGATAATAATTATAAATATAAAAATAATTTAGCAACTAAAGTCAAATAAGCTATATTTGTTAAATGGGTTAACTACCATTTCATCGCCCTAAGCCAAAAAATCACAGTTTAGGGCATGCTTTGAAATTTTTTATCAATCAAGGTATGAAATTCACCTTAACTCTAAAAGTTAAAGTTATTGTGTTGTAATTGGACTCCTTGGTAGAGAATTTCAAGTCGTTTCCAAAACATGGTTTTAGAAAGAGAAGTGATTAGTGGGCCCACTTCACTAACCTTAGGGGCGAGTGAATGTTAAAAAGTGCGATTTGGAGTCTTTGGACATATGAATACCGGTCATTTCGTTATATAATGGAAACCACCGGTCCAATTTTGAAATATTAAGTGGAAATTGACTAAGCTGTCTATTCTAGAAGAATGAAGCAGAGGAGAAACCAAATCAGAACTCTTATATGTAGGCTGACTTTGCTACTGAGACCTCTTATGTATGAGACAACCGAGATCATGATCTAAGAGCACGTGATTTCAGGTGGGCCATTTCACATGGTGGGCTCCACATGAAATCCCATCATCATCTCGGCGCCAATGCGGGAGGCTTGAACAAGCAGAAGTGGTGCGTATTACACACACGGCGTATTGTAACACATCAGTTTTCAAAGGAGAATACAACATGCAAGCAAAAGCCTTTCATTCTTGCGTTTCAATGAGAGGCTTTATATTGTAATTATTTGTAGAATTGTAGTTGCCATTAGAACAGAGCGCGAAGAAATCCTGTTTTTCGTTTTCTTCTGCGAATTCGAAATCGTAGCGAGTTGAAATTTCTCCTCTCTTTGTACAGGAAGCCCTAGCTTCCATGAACAGTACGGCCTAAGGAGATACGAAAATGGCGGAATTAGGGCGAAACACGGTTGAATTCTCGACGCTGGTGCGTCGAGCGGCTGAGGATTCGTTTCTTTCGCTAAAAGATTTGGTTGAGAGTTCAAAATCTTCGGAGCAGTCGGATTCTGAGAAGAAGATCGGCCTTCTCAAGTACATTCTCAAGACCCAGCAGCGGATGCTCCGGCTCAATGTTCTTGCGAAGTGGTGCCAGCAGGTCAGTTTGGAATTTATATTTCCAGTATTTTGGATTTGGCGGTTCTCTAGTGTTATTTGGATTCGTTGTTGGACCTTGATTGCCAGAAACGAAAGAAAACCATGATTGTTTATGGATCTTTTACCTTTTGTTCTACAATTCTCTAACGTGGTCTTCTTATTGTTAGTATTATTCAGTCGGTGAATTGAACGCCATTTCTTTTAGGAATGTAATTTTGTGAGATGATTTATTTATTTATTTTGGTTCTGTCTAGACTTGGTTTTGTGATGGAAACTGAAGTAGTAGAAGTGTTGGGAGATTTGGCTACTTCCATGAACTGGGTAGCCTGGGCGTAGTTCTCACCATATGTGTGTATGTGTAGCTGAATTGCAAGTTTGACTGGGTTATTAACATAGACTCTGAAGTGGTTGAATAGCATAGGGTGGTGAGATGGAGCTTGATTGCTTGAAAAAAAAAAAAAATAGAAGCTCTAAAAATCCAGTTAAGAGATATAGATTGTGGTGGTTAACCTCAAGAGGAAATCCCGGCGATGCGGGAGGTGGTGGTATCATTAGAGACCATTCAGGAAATTTAATTGCTGCTTTTTATTCTTATTATGGTCCTCTTTGTAATAGCATAGCTGAGTTGAGAGTCTAATTGAATTAGACTCTAAAATTTTAGTGGACTCCTGGAATGGTAGATCCAAGCACTCTTGGAATTCTTGGTATTGGAATAAGTAGATTAGCAGGAAGATGGATATTTGCATTTATTTTTGTCATATCTTTAGAGAAGCTAATATTTATGCGGATTTTTTGGCCAACCATGGGTGTGACGTTAATAATTCTGGCATTATCGTTGTGGATCTTGACTGTCCCAATAAGCTAAGATCTCTCAAATTTATGGATAAAATAGGATTAGGTACTGTTAGAAAAACCGTTAGGGGTCTACCAGCCCCCCCACTCCCATTGAGTGGTTTTTCTATATATATATATATATATATAAGGGGTAAGTTGTTTTCTATACATGCAGCACAGTTTTTGTTTTATTATCTTTTTGTTATCGTCATATTTTATACAGAAAGATTCAACGTGAATAATCCACACAAGAAAACCATAGTTTATACATGATGACAAAAAGAAGCAAAATTCCCCAAGAAAAAAACATTTATCTGTCTCTTTCTATGAAACTAGTAAGTGACCCGTGCGATGCACGGAAAAGAAATGCCGGAAGAAAAAAAATAATTGATTTTCCCTTTAAAAATGTGCTTAAAAAACCAAAGAAATTCTTTAGAAAAAAATACATCCATAGATAAAAAAAAATCAAATCCACTATTCTAACTAAACACATTCTGTGTATAAATTTTTTCTGTTCAAACAAGTTGTACAGTCTTACTTCCTCTGGTTCTCTTGCTTCTCTTACCATCTAAGGGACACCATCGCTCTCTCTAATACTAGAGGCATAAGAATCTAACAACAGCGAGATCAAAAACATGTGATAAAGCAAAATGTTCAAATTATTTTGGTTGCATGTTGAAAGTTTAGGAACAGATCTTTCTTGTCAATCTAAAAATACACTGAAATCTTTACAAACGTGGGGCATGTACATAGATGAAAATTGCCATGTTCAAAGTTAGTCAAAATATATATGTGTGTGTGTTTTTCTTAAACTGATCTGAGCATATGGGTAAGGGTGTACCAATCGCAAGCATACAAACTAAGTGGTAATGACACCCCTAGTCTATTTGCATGCCTACTTTACACTATCCAACTTATGGGTTGTTACAATGATGTAATATTCAGTAAGTGAATAGGGGTATGTGAAACAGTGAGACTCTCTTGCTGTACCTTCGTCACGGCAAAACACGTCATGTGTATTGATAGTGTGGTGCATCCATATTCTACAACCGCATTAAAAACAAAATTCAGAATGAGCATCAAGTTGATAGAGGTGTAAATCACTCCACTTTAACATCTCCAATTAATACCTCCACTTGTTCTCCCTAACCTTGAGTCCTTGACAACACCACCCCACCACTCATAGCCCCCTACAACAACTTCTACAACACTGACGTAACCACAACTCACAGCCCCATCACGTCTTCGTACCCCCTTACAACACTCCCACATTCTCTATCAAGCCTACGTTTGCATACCCTGGTAAATCAATATTGTGAAACCATACAGTGCCAATCCCTTGCCGAGTTGAATCGAATCCATCATGATGGGTTACGGGCTGCTCAACACCCTAACATTATAGAAACAAAAGGAAAATAAATCCAAATAACAACAATTGACAGCCCTAAAAAATAAGAATTGGGAAAAAGTGAACACTATACAAATTGGATAGAAGTTGAATACCTATTTGTAATACAAAATTTAAGTTTAAGAGAATCTATCACTGGTTTCAATTGAAGTTGGTAGATTAACTTACATGTAACACAAACAAATAATATGAACTAAAATAGACATATCGAGTTGAAGGTTTCCTCAACCCAAAACCAAAACCCATGGTCTATTAAAGAGAAAAATCCCATAAATTCCTCTGTAGTTTGTTCTTCTATGTTCCTTGGCATGCCATCAACACAGCAGCAACTAAACAAAAACATTGATACTCTCATCAGAGACAGAGAAATCGGAAGCAATAATATCTAAGAAGTGTCATTGACCCAGTAACCTTCCCCTGACAGCAACCCTCTTCTCATCCCAGCCACAATGCTTTTTCCAAACTTCCCCAGATGATAGAATAGTATCCAAGTAGGGAGGAAGACGTTCGTACATGGTAATTGGTTCATATATCAGGATTCATGAAGAGGGTCTGCCCATTTTGTTTTTTTTGTATATAATAGACACTGAACAATCATGGAAACCCCTCTCCGGGGAAAGCGTGAGGAGAGACGAAACATCTAAATTTTGTTGCCTTTCTCTTGCATCCCGCTTTCTAAAACCAGTAAGAACTGTAAGTGCAAGGAGAGACAAAATGCCAGGGAACAAATACGCAGATAAAAATCAAGATAGAAGCGGGAGAAAATTGAGGAATTAGATATGGAAGATGCTATGTAAAGGATTGTAGAGGCTTTTAAGAGAATGAAGGGTTGCAACGGTTTGAGAAGTTAGGATGGATTGAGGGAAGATAAGGGTTGCAACTCTTTGGGTAGATAATACGTCTCTACACTCTCCGCTGAGAGACATTTGGAAGAGTTGCGGTAACTGCTCCAAGGAGTCGTATCTTATCAAAACTGGTAACTACTAATTATCCCTTTCAGTAATTGTTAGTCAAACGTATAAGAGAGATGAGTTAAAAAATAACTCCTTAAATGTAGCATATACTCCCTTAAAATCACTCAAGAGTTGCGTGCCATCCCAACGACTAAACAGAAGAGGTGCGACCCCTCCCAAAGAAGAGAGTTAAAAGGAAATAAAGAGAGATGAAAATGGGATGCAACCCTTTGGAAGGTCCACACGCCTCTCCGCTCTCTTTTTCAACTTTCTTATCCAAACCTCCTAAAAACGCTCCTGGACCGTCACCTGGGCCTCCCCCTCCCCGGCTTTCATTAGTAGTAATTGGAGGCAACCTCAAATCCCTAATGTTGTCCTCTTTCAAAACCCTCACATTATGAGCAAAACCCTAACCTTATGACTGTCATCAAGCACTCTCTTTACGTCGATATAGAATTGGAACACCAGGAAAGAGGAGAATCTCAATGCCTAATGTTATCCTCTATCAAAACCCTAACCTTTTGAATGCCGTCAAGCAATGTCTTCATGTTGATGAAGATCATAGACGAAAGGAAGAGGAAAGCGGAGAGATGGACCATGGAATAGAGAAGCGATGAGTTAGGGTGGGTCTACTTGATAAATTATATATTGGGATTTTAAATTACTATTATAGGTTTTAGTTTAACAAACATGCCTATTGAAGTTTGTTATAGGTTAATGCCAAATTTCATATTGTAGAGGACATTTATCTTACAAAAAGGTAAATAACTAAAATTTATAAAATCCTTAATCTAATATATTATCAAATCAGATTTTTATCTGATTAGATCACCATGGACATGAATTCGACCCTATTATAATCATATTCAAACAATCAGATCCGTTTCCATCTGCAATTGGATCAATATCCTTTTTTAGGACTAGATTCAGATCCTAATCCCATCCATTGACAGTCCTATCCCCATGTGTTCCACCTAACGACTCTCACCAGATTTTGGTTGATTTAGGGTTGAACAACCCAAATCCAAGTGAATTCAGTGAAGATTTGATGAATAATCAAGGAGGAAGAAGAAATCCCCAAATATCTGAAATGCCAGTCAACATTTATCTATGTCAACCAGCATATTTTTATTTCTTTGCCAAATGTTTTTTAATTTATCGCCGATATTTTGGGATTTTGACGATAAATTAATGCAATAAATTGTGATGACATATTTTTTAAAAATTAAACACCAAGAATGGATATATTCCTATCCCGAGACATTGGGATATATTGGAGAATGTCATATATATCGCAGATATTTAAAACACTGCGCTACGAGTTAGTATCCAACACCCTCAGAACTCCATAGATATGCTCTAATCGACAACCATATCACATGCTCTGTCTTAGAATGAGTTGCTGAGGACTATGGCTTTAACTTTCTTCCCCAAATAGTACGACTCGAGTCATGACTTGACCGACCATCTTTGGTGAACAGATTATTCAGTTGTGGTGAAGTTGGTCACTAACCATGTCTTTCCTGGCCGCACTATATCCCCTCTTCATAAATCCCTCGTTTTTGCAAGCAACTAGTCATGGTAGTAGACGAACTTCACAACTGCTCTCACTTCTAGAACAACGGCCTTCATTTTGTTTCTTTCTCTAATAGATTAAAGCATGAAGTCATTGCAATAAGCTTCACACAGGGTCTTGTACAGGTTGTACAGGGTCTTCTTCATCATGGTTTGTTTGAAAGGGACCTCTTGGCCAACCAAAGAATAATTCCCTTATAAACTATAGGGGGAGATCTCATTAATCCAAGAAGGGATATGAAGTAATTCCTCCATGCCCATGCGAAGGAGCAATAAATGACCAAGTGCTTGTCTTGCTGTGTAGATCGGGCCTTCCCCTCCTCCTTTCAGAGTTTTTTTTTTAAATTTTGTTGGCAGAGGTCGTATAGTGACCGTGGTTTGATAGTGTTGTCCTTGCCAAGTGCGATCTCATGGTCTATTTGGAAGGAGAGTTATTTGAGAGTTTTCGAGGACACTTTTTCTTCTCTCCCTCGTATATGCTCTAGAATTCGTTCATTGATCCTTGACTGGTGTTCAGTTTGTCCTGATATCAAGGTCTTGAGCGAGAGATTCTTGAGCGAGATAGATTTTTTTTGTTGGTGTGTGTTTTTTTTTGCTTCTTTGTTGTAACTGTTCGGTCTTGTTTATGTGTAGGATTTTGTGGTTTTCTTCTTTGTGAGTTTATTTCTCAGTAAACGTCTCTTTGTATTGCCTGTTTTTTTTAATCAATAATCAAGCAGAATATATTAATAAAGGAGGAGAGGACTACAGGATGAAGAACACAAAGAAAAAAAGAGTTTACAAGCACATAAACTCAACACCTGTCAAAGCACAAGGCTTTAATGATCTCCTAACCAACTAGAAAGTTGTGGGAGCGAAAAGATCAACTCAACACCTCCCTAAGGTCCTTAACTGCACAACGTACAACCGCCCAATCCAAGACAATCAGTTGGATATGATCACAAATGCGAGAAATTGATGAGGAAGAATCCTCAAATACTTTGAGGTTTTTCTCTTTCCAGATCATCCAAGAGATGGCGCCAAGTAGAACGACCCAAATCGCCTCTCTAGCACCATCCACACTTACCAAGGACCAACACCTAGGCGGGAAAGGAAGTAACCCCCTATACCAGTCACAATAGGATAGTGCAATAAGAGATGATTGTAGCCCTACTTATCCCTCTATATATTTTATCTGTCCTGTTTACCAATATAAAAAAAATAAGACCAAGTGCTTGTCATTTTTTCTCCTTTGTCATGCACATGGTGCATTTATTTGGGATTGTCAAGCTGCGGCTTAGTAGTTGGTTAACTTTGATATCTCCCAAGGTACAAGCCTTCATATGGACGTTAGTGCTAGATAAGATCCTAACTACTACTAGCCATCTAGGAAATCAGGGCTTGCTAATTCCAAATAGGTGTTGCATGTGTAGAGAAATGGAAGAGGAGGTGAGTCACCTTCTATTTCAGGACGGGGTGGTTTGGCGACTCTTCCTATTTCTATTCATGATATCTTCGGTTTTCACCAAGGAGGCTGGGGAGAGCAATTTGACTGGCTCGAGGGGACTTTAGCATGAGGGTCAACATCCTATGAGAGATGCTGCCTTACGCGGTTTGTTGGGGCATCTGTGGAGAGAAAGAAACTGAAGGATTTTTGATTGCTCTGAATCCTATACCTAAGTTGTGTTCCTCCATCTGTTGGAGATTGAGCAACTGGACAACGTTTATTCAAGTGTTTTCAGATGTAAATAGTTCAGATTTTTTTTACAGATGGAGATGGATCACTTTTTTTTGCAACTCCTTACAGGTTTTTTCTCCATTTTCTTTTTCGAGGGAAGCATCTTATTCCCCTTATACATATATATTCTTCGGCATCTAATACAATTCCCACTATTCCTAAAAAAAGTTGACAAAAAAAGTGTTGTTTAAATTCTGATGATCAACATTTTGAGACAAGAAATATGTATTGGACAAAATTCATGTGTATATTTGCTGATTTGCTTTCTCTGATCCTCTACACTTCCTGCGCTCCGCATTCTCACGTCTTACTTTCTTTTGCAAATTCATAAACTCCTGTCTGTCCTTCATATTTACCTATTCATGTGTCAGCGCTTTTAACCTTAGTTAAGTCTTAGTACGTGGCTGAGATTGGCAGCATTTGGTTTGACAACTAACTTGTTTGGCCAGTGCTAAAATTTGTCCCTTCCTTCCATGATTGCTATTTTTAAAAACATTAATAGTCTGCTTGCTCATTGCCTCTATCATGTGATTGCTATTTTTTTAAGTAATTAATTTTCTGAAATGATTACATTTTGTTACAGAATTATTTAATGGTTTACTCGTTAGTCCGATATAAACTGTAATTTAAAAACGTTAATATATTTTTGAAATACTTTTTGTTGAAAAATATCCATGGAAATTCTTTGCACAATCTGTAGATTGAACTTTGATGTTTCATAAATGATTAACTCGGGCTTAAACAATCTGAAACGTAAGTAATAAAAATCTAGTGTACTGTGTACATGAATTTATGCTAACACTAACTTACTCTTAGGAAACAACATATAAGTAACAATATTGAAGAGAAAAGGAACTTTGGGATTAGTTCCCCCACTCCCCTATTTGTGAATTGCTTCACAATCAACCTCTCTCTCTCTCTCTCTTTATATTTGGGATCATGTGCCACAGTTTCGCTTCGGGGATCGTCATTTTCACCTGTAAAGTTTTAGTGCCTTTGTTATTTATTTCATCCAACTTTAGCTCTCCTGAAACATCTGCTGCTGGTAATTGCTGCATATTAAATTCTGTAATTTCTCCTTCTTTGGCACCTCGATACTGCCCTGTACAATACTATGACTTTGCTATTGTAAAATTCAAGAATACTGGTCACTTGGGGTACTTGAAAGGCATTTTCAATATATGTGACATACTGAGTTCAATTTATCCAACCCCAGTTTAGGAATTGATGCACATGACGTCAAATTCAAAGCATGCCAACTTTAGGCGTATCTCTTTGCTTATTGCTACAGAAGCAAACTGGTCACTACTTTAATGCTGGTACACCATGCTTGTGTTATTCAAACCTATCCTTACCGAGTTACTAGAATTGTTGAACATGCTTTTCTTGATATTGAATAATCTCTTAACCAGATTTGTTGGACCATTAAAATCTAAGCATTGAGTTTATTTTGTAATACATCCTGATAAGAAGAGTGTCTATATTATGCTTCCTTTAATGGACATTGGAGATGATAATATCCCTGGGATTTTTATGTTAAATCTTGCAAGGCCATCTTCACTAGGGTTTTAAGCATTAATGATATCTAATTATATAACTCTTGGTCTATCTCTGGCTTCTGAACTGCAGGTTCCATTGGTACACTACTGTCAACAACTTGCATCCACTCTGTCAAGCCATGATACATGTTTCACCCAAGCTTCAGACTCATTGTTCTTCATGCATGAGGGCCTGCAGCAAGCTCGTGCTCCTATTTATGATGTTCCATCTGCCACTGAAGTTCTTCTTACGGGAACTTATCAGCGCTTACCAAAATGTATAGAAGACATGGGAATTCAGAGTACACTAAACGAAAATCAGCAAAAGGAAGCTTCAAAGAAGTTGGACACACTTTTACGGTCTAAATTGCTTGAAGTATCACTCCCCAAAGAAATTTCTGAAGTCAAAATTTCTGACTGTACTGTGCTTCTTCGTGTGGATGGGGAATTTAAAGTTCTCCTTACTCTTGGTTATCGGGGACATCTATCAATGTGGAGAATACTGCATTTGGAGCTGCTCATGGGTGAAAGAAGCGGGCCTGTGAAGCTTGAAGAATTGAGAAGACATGCTCTTGGAGATGATCTGGAGCGCAGAATGGCTGCTGCAGAAAATCCATTTATGATTTTATACTCAATTCTCCATGAGCTCTCTGTTGCATTGATTATGGACACTGTCATAAGGCAAGTACAAGCACTTCGTCAGGGCAGATGGAAAGATGCAATACGCTTTGAGCTTTTATCTGATGGCAGTGCAGGACAAGGAGGGAGTGCTGGTTCTACGCAGATGGCTCATGACGGGGAAGCTGATTTGGCTGGTTTGAGAACTCCTGGGTTGAAAATTATGTACTGGTTAGATTTTGACAAAAACTCTGGAATGTCTGATTCAGGGTCATGCCCATATGTTAAAATTGAACCAGGACCAGATCTACAAATAAAGTGCCTCCATAGTACATTTATCGTAGACCCAATAACTGGCAAGGAGGCAGAATTTTCTCTTGATCAAAGTTGCATTGATGTTGAGAAGTTATTGCTAAGAGCTATTGCTTGTAATAGATACACCCGTCTTATTGAAGTCCATAGAGAGCTGGGCAGAAATGGTCAGATCTGTCAGGTTGCAGGTGATGTTCTTCTTAAATGCTACGCAAGTGAACCTGATGACGACTATAAGAAGGTTGGTTAAAGAAATAAATGATCAAAAATCTATTTATTTATGGGATATCTGTAGTCTGAGTTTTGTTGACTGTACTGCAGATCTACACTAGCATAACACTTGACATACATGAATTGGAATGGCACCCATCAATTGGTTTCCCACCTAGGAGACCACTTATGCCAAATATCTATCAGATAATTTCGACTTTCCAACTCCTGGATCATTTGCCTTTTATTTCATAAAAACGCAAAGGATTTCATAGGTTGGATAGTTGCGAGCCATGTGAGTGGACTTTTAGCAGAAAGGATCTCCATGGTTGGATGACTGATGAAATGGTGGGTCCAGGACCTGCGATGCTACTATACAACTGTACAGTGGATAGATGAAACCTCTGACTTCTCTTGTTTTTATATTACCTTGATTGTGAAATCTTTTAACCTCTTCAGAGAAGCTAATACATTGGACTTACATTCTTTGATTGGTCATTTAGCAGTTATACATAATTGTTTTTTTTACAAGTGACAGTGATTATATTGATATTAAAGAATTTTTTACAAGGAAGTAATAATGTAATATACTTCGTACAAAAAAGTGCAAAACTTGGAGTCACGAGATGATGATACCATGCTGTGTACTAAAAAAAACCCAGTGGTATGGGAACACCAGGCGATAAGCGACCGATGGAACCTGGAGCAAACCCTTTGTGAGAGCTAGATATTTCATTAAAAACTCGAAGATTTCTTTCCTTTCAAATGGACCAGGATATTACTCCTGGTAGAATGGACCGAAGGATTCGAGATTCCACCTTCACCGATAGCCAACAAGATAAGAAGCTTGGGGAGACCCATACACTTTCTATGCCCGATAGGTAATAACTCAAGATACCAGAAGGCAGATGCAAAGGAACAATGCAATAAGAAACATAGTTACCAAGTCGGAGTTCAGGAATTATTTGTCTAGGGAAACTTTTCGAAAGAATTGGAAAAATTTGAAAAATTCAAAATAATTGGAAAAATATGGAAAAAATATACAATAAGATTATTAATTATGAAAATTATAAACAAATATATTTATGTATTAGATATTTATTCGGGATTATAAGTTTTTAATTCATGAACTTTTTGACTTAAAAAAAAAATAACGAATACTTTTTGAATTAATCGTTTGATGAAAAAGTCGCGTATTATTCAGGGTTTTTTGAAAAAATCAAAGAACATTGTTACCATGATAAGAAATGATTTACAGATTCCTCCTATTTATAGCACATGAAGCAACAATTATTCATTCTCTACCCTATGTGTCTTAAATTTTCACATGTGAGAATAATATCATGATATGCCTTCCATAGGACGATACCTTTGAAGGAACACCGTGGTTCCACACAATCTTTTGAGGAAAAGTAGTGAAAGGACAGCCCCACAAGGCTAGGTGGAAGGATCTCACTATGAATTGACCTTTGTTGTCCCTAATCCATATTTGATCATCCCTATAGGAAGGATAGGGGTTGACTACATAGACCTTTTCCATATGAATTTTACACATTCTAGGAACTTCCATTTGATATGATGGTAGGTCTTTTCCATATGAATTTTACAACACCAGACGATCATCTTAGGATCAACATACTCATTCGCAATCAGAACTCCATCCAAAATTTGTCTCCCCTACATAGGCTCCTTGTAGAGGAGAAATAATGGACTTCATGATTTCCTTGAGTTTAGATGCCAAGATCTTAGCCAAGATCTTTTACACACTACCCAATAAACTAATTGGGTAAATTTTGAAAAAACTGAGCCCCGCCTCGTTTGGGGTTGCGGATGATGAAAGTGCTATTGAGGATTTGACCAAGCTTGCCCTCATTAAATTCCTTTGCCACCTTAACCAAGTCTGATCTAACAATGCTCCAGCGGAAGAGTCGGTGGACCACCTGCTTTTGCATTGTCTTGTAGCATGTGAGGTTTGGAGTTTCTTTCTTTCTCGAATGGTCGTGGATTGGGTCTCTCCCTCTTCCTTTCACAACATCTTATCCTGTTGGGATTTGGTAAGTGGGGATGGTTCAAGATGGCTATTTGGCTAGTCTTATTGGGTGCTATAACATGATCCATCTGAAAGGAGAGGAACGGGAGAGTATTGAGAACTCTCCCTCATCCCTCTATCATATTTGTCGTTAGTGTGAAGTGTGTGAACTCTCCAAACATTGTAGATCCACTTTTTCTCCAAGTATGAATAAAAGTGTCTTCTTTTCAGCTGATTCATTCTGATGTGTGAGGTCCTGCTCCCACTTTGTCTGTGCATGGTTATCGATATTTTATTTCTTTTGTGGATGACTTCTTCCGTCATACCTGGATATACTTGATGAAGTCCCGTGCTGAAGTCCCGGACCTCATCAAGAAATTTCACAAGATGTTTTTGACTCAATTTGAGAAGCACATTAAAGTTCTTCGCTCCGATAATGCGAAGGAATACCTCGAGGGTAATTTAGGGCAATATTTGGCAGAGCATGGGATGATCCATCAAAGCATTTGTCCTTATATCCCTCAACAAAATGGGGTAAGCATATGCCCTTATACCCCTCAACAAAATGGGGTGGCCGAACATAAGAACCGACACCTTTTGGAAGTGGCTAGAAGCTTGTTGACTGGAATGAATATCCCAAAGAAGTTTTGGGCCGAAGCAGTGCACACATCTGCATATTTGATTGATTGCATGCCATCTCGGATCTTGCAGTTGAAGTCCCCTTATCAACTACTCTGTCCAGACCAGCCTCTGTTTACTATCCCCCCTCGTGTCTTTGGTTGTGTCTGTTTCATTCACATTTTTGATCCTTATCTAACCAAATTGGATCTAAAATCCATTCATGGTGTCCTCTTGGGGTATTCCTCTACACAAAAGGGATACACAGGTGTTTTGATCCCATGTCGGGAAAATGGTTTATTACCATGGACATCACCTTTTTTGAGAGTGTTCTTTTTTTTCCTCGTTCCACCTCTTTTCAGGAGGAGCATAATGAATTGTTGGAAGAGAGTTTGCCTTCAGTTCCACATCCGGCATTGGTCCCTGATGGTATCCATTTTGTTGCTCCTATTGAGACTACTACTAAGAAAGACTTACAGGTTTATAACAGACGCAAAAAGGAGGGGACCATTGTGCTACGATCATCTTCCAACTCTGACTCCTCTGAACCAATTCACCAAGTAACATTGCTCATTTGTCTTCTGTGATTCCTATTTCTGTCATGAAATTGATAATGATACTGCCCCCATTGCCATACGCAAATTGAAGCGTCAGTGTACGATTCATCCTATCTCTAATTTTGTCTCGTATGCATCTTTGTCACCCTCCTATTCGGCTTTCTTGTCCTTTATTTCTTCCGTGTCTTTACCTTTCAGATTTCAGGAGGCTATCTCTGATCCTAAGTGACGCGATGCTCTGATGGAAGAAATGAGAGCTCTGGTCAAGAATGGTACATGGGAAACGGTTGAGTTACCCAAAGGAAAAAGAACAGTAGGTTGTAAATGGGTGTTCACCGTGAAACATAAGGCAGCTTGATCGACTAAGAGGTACAAGGCAAGACTAGTAGCTAAGGGGTATACACATACATACAGGATGACTACAATGAGACATCTACACCAGTTGCAAAAATGAACACCATATGAGTGCGCTTGTCCTTAGCTATGAATCACTCGTGGCCCCTACATCAGTTAGATGTAAAAAATGCATTTCTCCATGGAGATATACAAGAAGAAGTGTATATATCTCATCATCCAGGATTCAAGCTTCCTAATAACGAAGGAAGGGTCTATAGGCTGAAGAAATCTATCCATGGACTGAAACAGTCCTCCCGAGCTTGGTTTGAGAGGTTTAGTTAAGCCGTGAAGAGGATGTGTTACTCACAAAGCCATGCTGATCACACTCTCTTTGTCAGGAGAAAAGAACAGTTAATTATAACATTTATTGTCTACAATTACGATATTGTGGTGACTGGAAATTACTCTTCAAAGATCCAAAACCGGAAGAAATTCCTAGCTACGGAATTTGAGATCAACAATTTGGGTAGTTTGAAGTATTTTCTGGGTATTGAGGTAGCTCGATCAAAGAAGGGCATCTTCATATCGTAGCGGAAGTATACCTTAGACTTACTTAAGGATACGGGAAAATTGGGTTCTCGGCCTGCAGACACTCCTATTGAGCAGATTCATAAGTTGAGCTCGAGTGAGGGCCCATTACTAGAAGACAAAGAGATGTACATTTATCTCTCTCACTAGACCTAACATCGCATATGCAGTCAGCGTAGTGAGTCAATTCATGCATGAACGGATGAACCTCAGACTGCTCATTATGAGGTAGTGGAAAGAATTTTGAGATATTTGAAGGCTACTCCAGGGAAGGGCCTTCTATTTGCTAATCATGGTCATTTCTGACTAGGAGTTTATATTGATGCTGATTGGGCGTGAAGTATAGACGATAGGAAGTCTACCACAGGATATTGTATGTTCCTTGGTGGTAACCTCATCACTTAGAGAAGCAAGAAGCAAAATGTAGTGGTTAAGTTAGTGTTGAAGCCGAATATAGGGCAATGGCTTATGGGATAACAGAATTATTATGGTTGAAGATTTTCCTACAAGATATGGGGATGGAGGTGGATGTTCCTATGAAGTTGTTTTGTGATAACAAGGCGGCCATCAATATAGCCCAGAATCCCATTCAGCATGATCAGATTTTACATATTGAAAGTAACAGACAAGTTATTAGAGAACAAGTTACTTCTGGAAATCTTTGCTTGTTGTTTGTTACAACGGGAAATTAACTAGCTGATGTACTCACAAAGGGGATTACTAAGGCTATCTTAGAAAGTGTTCTTAACAAACTATGCTCAGCTTAAGGGGGAGTATTGAGATATGATCTATTATGTAAGTGTGTTACACCGAATTACCCCTCAAGGGTATACTTGTAACTTTTCTATTAGGATTATTATAAATACAAAGAGATTAAAGAGTGTCTCTCTCTAATATGATTTTCCCCTAATCTTCTTTTCTCTCTCTTCATCTTCTCTCCTAGGGTTTGTTCTTCAAGTGTCTTTATTAACTTAGAGAAAACTTATGATATAGTTTTTAGAGAGCTAACTTGGTGGGCATTGGGGAAGAAATTTCTTTAAAAACACAACCATGCCATTAAAGATATGTACGAGGTAGTGCTATCCACAATAAGAACAATCGATGGCGAGGTGAATGAGTTTTTGGGACACTAGGTAATAGGTTTACATCAGGGGGTGAGCTTTGGTTAAGTTTTTAATCACATATGGGATATATCGGCTGATATATCTCAGTGTTGTAGGGTAGGACTATATCATCATCATCATCATCATCATCATCAATGCCTTATTCCTACGACTTGGGATTGGCAACACGAATCTTGTTTGGCCATTCCGTTTTATATGTCAATGTCGCATGATAGGGATATATCTATCATTGGTATTTATATATTTTTACAATATAATGTATAAATATAGCAAATTTTTGAATTTTATCATGATTTATTGTCGATATTACAAAAGATCAGCGACATATTGACTCTTTTCTGTGATCATCTTATGAGAAGAGGGCGGAGTATGGCCAATGACTGTTTAATGTGGCCTCAATTCGGAGGAGTTGGTTGACCACCTCTTACTCCATTGCCCTTTTGCTTCCAAGATTTGGACCTATTTCTTGTTTCGTATGGGAATCAATTGGACCTTCCCTCGCTCTTTCCGAAACTTCTTATCTTGTCGGCATCTGGTGCAGTTGGGGGGTTGTGGGGGGAACGTGGGGGTCATGTTGTCCGTTGCGGTTTCCTAGTCTATTTGGAAAGAAAGGAATTCTAGGGGTTTTGAGGGAGTGTTCTATTCGTCTAGAGTATGTGACAAGGTTGGACAACTCTTGATTTAGTGGTGCATCATCCGAAAGGGTTTTGATGTGGCGGGGCTCATATTTTCTTTTGTCGTTGCTTGAGGAGGGCTTTTTTTTTTCTATCCACTATTATATGTAGTTTTTAGTATCGGGCTCACTCTCTTGTGACCCCTTTGTGTAATCGTTTCCCTTTCTTTATTAATATATACCAAGTTATTACTGATAATTTTTTTTGACTCTTTTCAATATAAAACTACAATATGTTGGTCGTTATGTCAAAATTTTGACTGGCGTTAGGAATATTTAGGGAGTTTTGCTTCTTCCTTGATTTTTATATACTTAATTCACTTGAATTTGGTTTGTTTAATCCTAAATGAACCAAAAGTCCGGTGAGAATCATGTGGTAGAACATGTGGGTCCAATTTTCAGGACAAAATTGATGATCAGGATGGAAATTGTGAGCTTTGGGAAATTAGGGATGTACAAATTCTAGCTTCATGCCTAGGGTGTAAGGTGGGGGTCCTGTCATCAACCTATCTTGGTATGCCGCTTGGTGCAGGCTTTAAGGCCAAGTCGGTATGAGCACCGGTTTTGGAAAGGTTTGCCCATCACTTATTAGGATGCAAATCGTCCTATTTATCAAAAGGCGGAAAGTTAACATTGATCAAGAGTGTCATGAGCAGTCTCCCCACATCTACAGGTCCATGTTTACAATCCCTCGATCGGTGGCTTCCTCCCTTGAAAGGATGTAAAGGGATTTCCTCTGGCATGGTAAGGGTGATAGTTTCAAATGTTACTTAGTAGCCTAGGATAGAATTTGTCGTCCAACAAATTGTGGAGGTCTAAATTTGAAATCGTTAGTAGTCGTGAATAAGGTTTTGTTAGGGAAATTAGTTTGGTGTTTTGGTGAGGATCGTTTATGGAGATCTGTTATAGTGGCCAAATACGGCGAGGAATCTTGTTGGGTTCCGTGGATGCTCAAAAAATCCTACGGGTGGGCTTGTGGAAGGGCATTGTGGCTGTCACCAATCTAGTTGTACCCAAGTTTAAATTCTAGGTAGGTAGAGGGTTCAAAATTCGATTTTGGACAGACATTTGGTGTGGTTTTGCAAGTCTAAAGGATGACTTTGGCAACATCTTCCTCTTAGCGGTAAATAGGGATGCGCGAGTGGAGGACTCTTTTAAGTTGCAGGATTCAGGGGTAGTATGATGTCCAAAGCTACGATGAGATTTGAATGATTGAGAAATTGGCGATATGTGTCGTCTTTTTCTTCGGCTTAGGAGTGCCTCTTTGAGGCTCCACGACAGAGATGTTAGAATTTGGTCTAGAGGCAACAATGGTTGATTCTTAGTTAAATCATTATTACAATCTCTTCGGTCTGTTCCTCATGCATCATTTTCTCAGAGAATTGTGTGGAGTCCAAAAATTCCATCTAATGTATCTTTTTTTTCTATGGAATGCAATTTTGAATAAGATTCTCACTTGTGATCAACTAAAATCTAGAGGATGAAGTTTGGCTAATCAATGTTTCATGTGCCTTCAAGCAGAAGAGACAGTAGACCACTTGCTTTTGCACTGCCCTTTTGTGGGTGTGATCTGAGGATATTTCTTATCCTGTGTAGGCGTGAATTGGGTTTTTTCTTCTTCCCTTCTATGTTTTTTATCCTTTTGGGTTTTGGTGAGTGAGGAAAGTGCTCGGATGGCAGTTTTGGCGGCCCTTCCCAGGGCCATTTTGCAGGTAATATGGAAAGAGAGAAACAAGAGAGTTTTTGACAACTCGCATTCCTCTCTTCACCTTATTTGTTCTCGCACCAGCTTAATGGTCTTGGAGTGGACAACTTCTCAATAGGAGGATGCAGATTTGAGAACCTTGTTGGGTTGATCGCCATACAAAGGAACTCTATGTTCCTATGTTTTGACTGTTTCTTGCTTTGCTTTGATTTCATTTCTTTATGTCTTTGAGTTTACATTCTTGTAAACTCTTTTGTAGCTCTCTTTGATTAATATATGACTCTCATTATCCATCAAAAAAAATGAGAGTGCTAGTGTAGCTCAAAGAGGATGAGTGCCATCATTATGTCCTTGTGTATACAACATGGTTTCGTAATCTCATGGGGAGAACCAGTTTCGGTATCTTGTCTTTGCTTATTCATAAGAATCAAGAGATTTATGAGGATGTTGCTGATAGAATTATAGCAGGGGACCTAAAGTGGGAAATGTGCTTTTGATGTGTTATGTGACCGATGCATTCTGATCAAACTTAAAAGAAAATTTTATAAGACAACAATAAGACCAAGTATGTTTTAGGAGTAGAATGTTAGGCATTTAAGAAGCTACTTTTTCATAGGTTGAGTGTAGGCAAGACGAGGATGATGGGATAGATGAACGAAATTACTAGGAAAAATAAGATTAAAAATGAGCGAATTTGAGAGAATTTGGGAATAGATCTAATATGTGATAAAATAATGGATAATTGGTTGAGATAGTTTTGGAATCATAAAAAAAAAAAAAGATGATGGCGACAATATGGATTGTGGAGTGAGTTGGTGCAAGTTGAAAGTTTTAAAAGGCTGAGGCTGCGAGGGAAAGGCTAAAAAGGACGTGGATGGAGATGGTGAGATAGATTTGATAGCACACGCTTTATTCGAAGATAGGCTCTTGATATACTAGAATGACAGATCATGATTCATGTTGTCATCCTTAAATAATTGGGATAAGGCATTGACAAAGTTTTTCTTTTTATCGTGGATGGAGATGGTGAGGTAGATTTTATAGCACACACTTTAATTGAAAATATGGCTCTTGATTTACTAGAATGGTAGATCATGATTCATGTTGTCATCCTTAAATAATTGGGGTAAGGCATTGACGATTTTTTTTTAATGTGGATTGTTGTGTTTGAGATTAACTATATATCATTTTTGATAAGTAATGATTGTTATTGAAAAGAGGGGCAAGCCTAGAATACAAAAGGAGGATTTAACTTAGAACAAGCAAAGCTCAATGTAGTGCATGGAATCTAATGGTGGCCGAGAAGAAGGGCCGCCAAATTAATGCTGAAGGAATCTACCCTAACATCTTTGAAGTCCTTGATTAAGCAAAAATGTAGAAGTGAAGTGCGGTGGATCACCAATTGAGCTGACTGTTCTATATCAAAAAAATATAACTATTACCCTCTTTCCAAGGGGTCATCCTTCAAAGCACCTTCCCCTGACGCCCAGAAATTCCTTGGGGTCACATTGAAATAAGTTTTCGAAATCATTTAGCGGTTACCCATGCAATGCCAGACACCCAATGAGAACTCACGATGTAGGAGCCTAGGAGGACATGATCTACTGATTCGCTCTTTGTTGGTTGACACAAAGGGAAATATTAGGAATGAACCATCTTCTACTTATGAGATGATCCACTGTAAGAATCTCCAGCTCTTTCAAATTTATACTTGTTAGAATTGAAGCCGCAATTTCTTTTTGGCATAGGAATCTTGTTTTCTTGGTGATTGACTGTTGACTTGCAAATAGATATATTCCTACTTGGTAGCACATGTAATGAAGTTTATTTGATGAGCTTGTCTAATACATATTATCATTTTATTTTGTTTTAATTTTCGTTCTATCTTTGGAAGCTAGTGTTTTTAACTAGGCGGGTGTGGGGGTTAGGAAGGTGCTTACTTGTGACAGACTTACTAGACGTGGGATTGGAGTTTTGAGTTTCTGCTACTTGTGTGGCAAGGATGCAGACCCCTAACCGTTGATCAATATAATTACACTATCTCAAGTTGAATAATACAATCCTTTCAACAACATAACAAGCTCTAATTTTATTTTGCTAAAACAGCTTTATCTGTTGATAGCATTGGAATGAAGACTAAGCCACAATGGTGAAGGCATTAGGAATTTAATTGTTTTTTCTATTAATTTAAACTTCTATTTGGTTGCACAGCAGGAGGAATCAGTGGGAATGATTGACTATTTTTGTCATTAGTTTTCTGCACTTTTCTTACTTATTTTAGTGTTCTCAGGAGCATATTTCTTGCATGCATTCACTTGATCATGCTTATGGTATTTAATTGATTAAGCACACTTTGACTAATGTGTTTTATTGTATTTTGTGTCTGCAGAAAGATAAGTTTAATGCTAGGGATTATGGAGGGAATGAAGTATTACTTGTACGTGCCTATGGCTCATCATATATTACCCTTGGAATGAACATCAGGTCTGTCTTCCATAACCACAAAAAGCGGATGGATTTTTATTTCCCCTGATGTATGCTTCCATCTTTTTTTAAATATTTAACTTGGTTTGAAATAGGGTTACCTGATTCACTGCCTACTATGCTGAACTGTGAACCGGATCGCAGTATGGTTCGTTTCGGTACGTGAAAATTGGGGAACCCCGTAATCTGGTTTGGCGATTTTTTCTTTGGGGTTCGCGAACCGCCTCAAAAAAAGGCATTTTATGTTTTTCTTTTTTAAAAAGTATTTATAATATATTTATTTACATGCTTAAAAATTTATATATTTTATAATATTTATTATTTACATGATTAAGTAATTAAGCAAATCTCGAGTATGATGGTAACTGGTTATATATATATATAAGCGAACCAAACTAAAGAACCTAAGCGAAACGAATTGTCTCATCATACCCCTAGCGAACCAGGTTCACTCTAGACTGGCGAACTGCGAACCCGAATTCGAACCAAGCAAATCACTGAACCAGGTAACATTGGTTTGAAGTATGAAATCTAGCTAATTGATTTGTTTTACCAAATCTGGTGACGCCATGCTTGATAATTGAAGGATAACCAACAATGGCCATTCTCCGCGTTTCTTGAGTAGTACTACCATCCCCGGATCAATGGTAAGAATTTAGTATTTAAACAATATAGGGAAGATTATGTGTATATATTGGCGCATGTATCAATTCCATTTATTGGATATGTGGTTGCTATATTTGATTCTTAATATCTATGTTCTAATTCTAATAGAAATAAAATGAAATTTATATGCAAAAAGGAATAAAAGCTGACCTTCTTTAGAAACTTTGAACAAATTATAAGTTGAGTGTTGGGACCTCAAAGCAGATTGAGAATGACAGTGCTTGTAAAAACCGCTTTCCTAGTTTCGTTATACATTGGTGTGCACTGCAGTCACTCATTAGAGAATTGAAGAAGGATTTTGAACAACAATGGATTGACCTCTATCTAATCCTCGTCTGGTCGCTGGGAGGATTCAACATCAGCTATACTCTCTACCCTCAATCAACCACAAGAAGAGTTTCAAGGAGGTAGCATCTGTTCCATTGTGGTCAAATGGTGAAGAGTGCAGTATTTTGATTAGAAGGGGATGGAGTTTCATGGTTTTTGACCTAAAATGGGTTTAGGAGAAGAGGGCATTCCTACGATCATGCATTATGGTTTTTCTGACAGAGAAGTAGGTTCTATGACAGGTTTAGGTTAATACAAAATGGATAGTTCCTGCGAGGGTGAAAATGAGGAAGCCCTTGGAGGAGCTAATCCTCTTTATTTCTCATTGAAAAAGGAAGCCAATTACGGATTACCTATTGAAACTTAGGGGGGGGTATTCAGCACAGCCAAAAGGAATAATCTTGATAAGGGTATATTGAATATCCCTCCACCTTTGGAGCTACTACACTCAAAAGCCTTTGGAGACGCGTGTGTGGGTTTTGTTGAAGAAGATCCAATATGGCTAAGAAATGATCCCTAGACTTGTCTAGACTTCATGTTAAAGATGTTGGTTAAATTCTTCTAGCTATTAATTTAGTGCATAAAGGTATCTCTTTTAGGGTGATGGTATGACCCGAAAGTATGTTGGAGATTAGATCGACACCTTTGGAAATGTGGAATGATAGTAGAAAAGTGCTGCCATTATTTTGGGAACGAAAAGGGAAACGAAGCTTAACAGAGGTTTCTTTTTAAATTTCGGCTTATTGATATTTTGGCCGAAGTATCGTTATGTCGCAGATGGGGGGAATATCTACCCTGGTATTATATATATTCAAATTTTCAATGAAATATTACATTTTTCTTCTTTTTTTTCTTGAAATATTGCAAATATCAATTTTTTTGGCCAAGAAATTGTTTCATCTCTGGCTTCTCTGCTATAAAATTGGAATATGTCAACCAAGATTTCGACATTCCAATTGACAGATCAGAAAATTGTAATTTTCTCCCACATTTCTTACTTACCTTCTTTTACCTCAATTCGGGTTGGATTGACCCTAATTAGCCCAAATCAATTCAAAGCTAGTGTATTCACTTCATAGAGCGCGGGGAGCTTTTTCTGGAAAAAATGTGGGATAACGTTGATAGGCTTCCAAATAATGTTGTGTATTTTGATCTAGCGATTGAACAAAGTTTTTAAAATTTTTGCTAAAAATACTCTATTATGTTTTTTTTAATAAATTAAACTTGAATTAAAATAAACTCTAAATTTATATTATTTTTTTGGGAAAAATAGTTTTAATATAGTGTAGTTAGCTAAAGCAACAATAGTCTTCCATTAGTAGGTGCAGCTAACTTCCCATGAGGTAACTTTACAATTTTTCGAGGTAAAATACCATCTGACTAGTTAGAAACAAAATAAATATAAAATATAATTAAATATTTGAATAATTACGTATAAGTTAAAAATTAATAATTTTAAAATATATTTATTAGAAATAGTACTATTAAGTTACAAAATTTTGGATTAATTATGGTTAGTTAACCTATTAACCACAACTAAAATAATTCAAAAATAATATACTTATGGAGTTGCTCATAGAGAACATCTTAAATATTTGAGAAGCTTATTTTCCATTTCTGGCTCAAGCATTCTTAACATTATCCTCTTTGTTATTAAGTCTTCAACATTTCTAGAACAAAGAAGGCACACCATGAGTGTTTCTCTAACCTTCAGTGTTTCCCCTACTTATTTGGAGGAACCCCCTCAAAGAGTAACTTCGATAGCAGTGGATGTGCATAAGTATGGGTTGACTCCCAAAGGAACAAGTATAGTTTATACAGAAGTCATGACATTAGAAAGGTAATCGGTGGGTTTTACTAAAAATTATGAAAAGAACATTTCTTGATCTGGAACTGGTTTGGAAATCAGCCACCTCATCAACCTCTTGTAAATCCTGATCTTTTTTTAGAAGCAATGGCTCAGTCGCGGAAACTCGTTGTCATTGAATTGAAATCTTTCGAATTCGTTCACATCATCTGTAAACCTGGGTCGTTGTTCAAATGTACCGAAAGGGGTAGAGGGTTTTCAATGGCAGTCCTTCTGGAGGAGAAGGGGTTTTGGTGGCTATTAAAATTATCTCGGATGCTCTTCATTCTCAAGAACCCCATAGATACAAAGTCAAAAAACTTATCTGTGATCAGTCATCTTGGTTGGTAGAGCGGCTCGCCAATGGCCATGGGGCTTTCATTAGGCTCTCTGTATTCCCCCTCGCCGGCGGGCATCGCCGATGGCTATCACTCCTAGAAGGAGGCAATCAGAGGGTTGGTCCATATTGGAGAGGGCGATGCTTTATTTCAAGGACAAAGTACCCCTGGCAGATGACCCCAAACATCAGACCTTGACTCCAAACTCCTCTGCATTGGAGCAATCGTTCCCTAAGCTGCAGGCCTCCTCCTCCGGGTTTGTCTACCCCGAACTAGCTAGGTCAGAAAAGTTTGATATGGTCAAAGTTTTTGGTTTGTATATTCTTCCAGGTTGAGGAAAGTTGGTTGAGAAGGACTATGGAGGTTAATCGAATTCTTCCAAGTGACGAACAATCCCCTTTAGTCCCGATCGCCAACAATAAAGGGCTTGTTGTGGTTAAGAAGGCGACCACCCTCGAGGCTCTAATCGACTCCGAACCTTGGCCTCTAGCCTATGGCAGGTATGTTCTTTTCAACCGGTGGTGCCCAGAGATCAACAGGATTCTCACCAATGATTCTGGAGGAGTTGGGTGGGCTTGTCTGGGATCCCCTTTCATTTGTGGACTGTGTCAACTCTTTCTCGCATTGGTGATGCATGTGGTGGCTTCATCGAGGCTGATCAGCTTTCTCTCCGGCTAGCAGATCTCCGAGAAGCTCGGATTAGAATCAATGCCATCGACATTGGGAAAATCTCTTGCACGGTATCTATCTTCGATAATGGCAGGGATATTTTAGTGGTCGTCAACATCCATGACCTTGGTCAGACCACCTTCGCCGGATAACTGCTGGACTGTCTTTGATGAGTCAGCAGGAAATTTGAAATTCAAATCAGTCCAGCGTGGCTCTCTTCTGTTGTTCTCAGCGGTTGTCAATTCCCACCATAGCGTGCTGTAACATCGTACTAGCTCCCATAATGGTGATTTCTGGAAAGGGAAAGTGTGGAAGAAGGTAAAAAGAGTACCTGAGATTCTGAGGCCCCCTTGCCTCCAAAGAGGCGTCGATCTGGCCGCAATCGACAGCCCAAGCCTCCTAGTAGCCCAATCCCGAGTGATGGTGTGTGTCAGGCAGCCAACACCTTTTCTTCGAAATCCAGGCGATCGAAGGAAGAGGACTCTGAGAAGGAAGAGGGTGACATTAGGTCTTATCCTGTTTTGAATGAGGATTGGGATCCTATGGGGCGCAGCTCTCCATCTGGCCCTCGTATGGAAGGTTCGGGTCATTTGGATTCCAAATATGACCGTGATTTGAAGCTTGGCCTTGTCATGAAGCCCATAGAACCTCTCATGGGCATTTCTAGGCCCGTAGCCCAGGAAACCTGCTATACAGGATCGGTTAAAGTAATGGGTCCCCCCTGCTTTAGGTGGCTTCCAACCCGCTCCACACCTAGCGACCTAGATTGGTCTTACGGACAATGATCCGTTCCTCCTCGACCCGATCTTCAAAAGGTTAGGGCTTTTCACCACCTCTTGACCTCGCAGAAAGAAGTAGAACAACGAAGAGGTGTTGGGGAACCAGACATCCTTGGGGGAAGACCCCCGGCACCATCAAAGGGACGGGAGTCTGGGTTCTGTTGGCGAAGTTTCTTTGAGAGCAAATCTGGTGGTCATACCAAAGGAGATTGTTGGTGAGGATGCAGATGTCTTAAAGGTCGATTCAGTCCCAGAGAAGACCTCATCCCTCGGGAAAGCATCGCCCCATCGTGGAGCTTATGAAAGCTATGCGGTAGTCACGTTACAACACTCTCCTCTCTGGACTTCAAGAGTTGGGGGAATATGTTTCGAGCCCGGTCTCTTCGCTTTACTCCCAAAGTTTCACCTCCTGTGGATCGTGGAGCGGCACTCCGATCTCCGCTCTGGTAGTTTCTCCTGAGGAGGATAGGTCAGTTATGTCAGTCCTAGATGAGGAGTGCGGCTGCCTGATTTCAGACCTGGGTGTTGCCGAGACGCCTTCTGAAGTAGCCCTGAGTCTTTTCGAGTCCGATCTCCAACCCTCTTGTACTCCTATTTGCAAGAGGTCTTATTGTACGAAGGGAGCAAAGGTGGATTCGGGGGGTGAAACATCTCAAAATGTTCAGTCTCTTTCGCACTTTGTCCTATCTCCCAAGCGTCTAGTTTGAATGGAAGGGGCTATTTCCGAGTACGACGAACGTGGGGCCTCTCCCATTCGAGGTAAGTCTTTCAACCACCCATCCTCTCCAATTGGTTCACATAGTGATTCTTTTAGTGTTTCTAGCATTTCTCCGGATGAATATTGGGCTCATTCAGAGGTAGTGGAGAAGGGATCTAGCGGGGTTTTACCATCTGTTGATAGTGAAGAAGCTCTCTCTGTCCTTATTTGAGACCCCAAGTCAGCGCAAGAGGAAATTATCTTAAATTGTCATTTGCTGGATGGAGAGAGCCAAGAGCCGTGTCAAGCCCCAGATCAGCGGAAAGTATCAGCATGGGAAGGTTTTAGGTTTGTCCTATCCTGGCCAGGAGGATGAGGTAAGGATCCTTTTCAAACGGTTGGAAGGTTTTAGAGAAGAAGAGGAGGGGAGGGATCCTCAGGGAACAACCCCAAGCACCTCCTCGAGGGCAAGGAATGAACTCAAGAGATTGGCATGGGGTGTCAATTATGAAGGCAGGGAATCAGGTTCTTCAAGAGTTAGAGTTAAGAAGAACGTGGGAGTTGTCGAGTCTCCCAATGACTGACAAAATTATTTTTTGGAATGTGAGGGGATTGGGCAGCATGAGTAAGAGACTCGCTATTAAGGAGATGGTGAGAGTTCATCGTCCGATAATTTTATGCATTCAGGAAACTAAAATTTCAAAGATGACAGATAATATAGTAAGGACTATTGGGGCAGCCGAAGTCATAGTTGGAAGTTGATTCCATCCCTTGGCTCTTCGGGCGTAATTCTGGTAATTTGGGATTCGGCAGTGTTAGGGGCCTTAGACTCAGAAGAGGGAGCTTATTCTCTATCTATCTTATGTCACTTTTTAGGAGATGATTTCAGCTGGATCTTCTCAGGCATCTACGGGCCTTCGAATCCCCGGGAGTCTGAAGATTTTTGGCTTGAGCTCGATGATGTAAATCAGAGATGGGAGAAACCGTGGTGTCTCGGCGGAGATTTCAACTGCCTTTGAAACTCTCGAGACAAATTAGGGGGTTGCCGTATTTCAGCTCGGAAGAGGCAATTTAACGAATTCATCTCTTCCCACCAGCTATTTGATTGCCCTCTCAATGGAGCCCTTTACACTTGGTCCAACTTTCAAGACAGGATAGTGCAAGGTAAATTGGAGAGATTCCTATTTTGCGATGTTTGGGAGAACCTTTTCCCCAATGTTTTGTTGTCTAGCGTTCCTCGGATCACTTCTGACCACACACCTATCCTTCTAGATCTTAACAGAATTAGAGGGGGGCCTAAACCATTCAAGTTTGAAAATATGTGGCTAGCTCATCCAGACTTTAAGAAGGTTGTGGAAGAGGTGTGGTTGGGTACTACCTACAGGGGGGCTCCTAGCACTATCTTTGGATTGAAATTAACAGCCCTCAAACATCAGCTCAAAACCTTGAATAAGGAGGTATTTGGGTGTCTGTCCGAGAACAAAAGGAAGTTATCTAAAATCCAAGAGATTGATGCAAAAGAGGAATTGGGGCAGATTTCGCCTTTTGACAATCATTCAAGAAACGCTTTAAAGCTTGAACTTCAGTCCATCTTAAGGTCGGAAGAAATTAGTTGGCGGCAAAAATCGAGGGTTAATTGGCTCAAAGGAGACAAAATTACTCAATTTTTTCATAGAATCGCCAACAACCATTGGAGAATTAATTTCATTTCCCGGCTTAAGGTTGACGACAATTGGAAGGAATCGGAAGAGGACATCAGGAAAGCCGTAGTCAAATTTTATAAAGACTTGTATACGGAAAAAGAAAAGTTTAGACCTTATGTTAATGGTCTTGACTTCGAGAGAATCCCAGAAGATCTTAAGGCCATGCTCGAAAAGGCTTTTGAGAAGGAGGAGATCTGGAAGGCAGTCAAAGAATTAGAAGGTGACAAGGCCCCAAGTCCAGACTCTCTCTCTTTGGCCTTCTTCAAATCTTGTTGGGATATAGTGAGTCTTTGACCTTTTACTACTCTTCAACGAACTTCACTTTTCTGGGTCTTTTGATAAGGCGCTTAATAACACCTTTTTAGTGTTGATCCCCAAGAAAGGTGATGCTCAGGACATTAAAGACTTTAGGCCCATCAGTCTAGTGAGCAGTTTTCACAAAATCATGGCTAAATTCCTTGCATCCAGACTCAGATTGGTTCTTCCTCATTTTATAACGCCTACTCAAAGCGCCTTCGTTAGTGGCAGGCAGATCCTTGATGCCATCCTCTTTGCGAATGAATGTATTGACGAGAGGCGTAAATCGGATATTCCAGGTGTGGTTTATGAGATCTATTTGGAAAAAGCCTATGACCACGTCAATTGGGTGGCTTTGGATTACATTATGCGAAGGATGGGCTTTGGGAGTAGATGGAGGGGTTGGATGAAGGCTTGTTTCTCCTCAGCTTCGTTCTCGATCTTGATTAATGGCAGCCCCGCAGGTTACTTTAGGAGTTCTAGAGGAATCCGTCAAGGAGATCCCCTATCCTCCCCTTCTATTCATCTTGGTATCAGAGATCCTTAGCAGGATGATGAGCAAATTGGATGGAGTGGCCCTAGAGGGTTTCGGCCTAGGCCAGGCTGGTTTCTCTATCTCGCATCTTCAGTTTGCCGATCTCATGTTAACCTTGTGCAAAGCTACCAGTTCTCAACTAGCAATCCTTAGATGCCTCCTAAGATGTTTTGAGGCAGTGTCAGGGCTGAGAGTCAATTTGGGAAAAAGCACGATTTTCAGAAGAGGGGAAGTGTCGAATTCTTTGGACTTAGCAGCAACTTTGGGGTGCAGGCAAGGATCCCTCCCGGCATCTTATTTGGGATTATTGTTAGGGGTTGGTTTTAAGAATAAGGCGATTTGAGATCCAGTGATATCTCGGGTCCAGAGCAGGCTCTCTGGGTGGAGTTCACTGCATTTATCCAAAGGGGGTAGAATGACTCTTCTCAAAAGTTGTCTTAACAATTTACCGATATATTTCCTTTTGCTTTTCATCATCCCATCATTAGTGGCCAAAGTTTTGGAAATGATTCAACGCAAATTTTTATAGAACGATAGAGATGGTCTTAAGAAATATCATTTGGTGGAATAATAGACTATTTGCCTCCCTTTCAAGGAAGGGGGATTGGGAGTTCGTCCGCTAGTGGAGTGTAACAAAGCTCTCCTAGATAAATGGCTGTGGAGGTTTGGCTCTGAAAGGGAGTCCCTATGGCGAAAAGCTATTTTTCATAAGTAAGGGGAGACTTCGAGATGGAATCCCAAACCTGTCCGTGGATCCCATGGTTGTGACCTTTGGAAAGGCATCATGAAGAGCTGGCAGGCTTTTTCCAGGCATATTTCATTCCGGGTAGGACCAGGAAGCGATGTTAAATTTTGGTCAGACAGATGGCGTGGCCACCTATCTTTAAAGGAAGAGTTTAAAGATTTGTGGACAATAGCGGTAGATAGGAACGCTTTTGTGGAATCTTGCTTTGAGAGGGTTGATAACTACATATCTTGGTGTTAGAGGTTTTGACTCAACCTTCAGGATTGGGAGCTTGATAGTGTAACTAGATTGTTGGAGCGTCTCCATCTCGTTAACATTCTCCCTCTTCTCGGTGATGTCAGAATTTGGTCTTGTGATAGCAAGGGACAGTTTTCAGTGAGATCTCTCTACATGGCCTCTAGAGTTCATCAAGGAGATCATTTCCCGCATAAGCAGGTGTGGAACTAAAGAATCCCATCCAAAGTTTCATTTTTTCTTTGGTCGGTAGTTTTAACAAAATCTTCACATGTGATCACTTGCAACTTAGAGGCTGGAAAATGGCAAATGGTTGTTTCAAGTGCCTCCAAGAGGAGGAATCAGTCGATCATCTTATCTTGCATTGCCCCTTCGCTTTCGGGTTATGGGGTAAGTTTCTATTGTGGTTGGGTGTTTGGTGGATTTTCCGTCGTACTTTAAGGGATTTCTTTTTGTGTTGTCATTCAGTTAAAATGGAGAGTTGCTTGGAGGAAGCCCGGAGCTTTATCCCAGGGGTTATTGTATGGTCAATTTGGAAGGAGAGGAACCGGAGAGTATTCAATCTTTCATCCCTTCATCCAGATCAGATTTGCGTAAGGGCTATGCGTCTTCTTTCATCTTGGCTACCTGCAAGAGAGAACCAAGGTTATTGGGCTAGATATCAGGAGCTTATAGTTTTTTTTCCTTCTGCAAGGATTTGCCTCTTTAATTTTCATTGCTCTCTTAGGCTTTCTTATTTTATGATTAGCCTCTTTTTGAGTTCACAATACTTGTGAACCCCTCTGTATCTTGTTCTCTTCTTTAATATACTTGCTTATTTACCGATCAAAAAATATATATACTTATGGATGGATATATAAATTAGATTTATGTATTAGTTTAGTTATTACAAAAAATAATATATTAATGGATCAGTATAGAATTAGATTTATGTATTAGTTTAGTTATTACAAAAATAATATATTAATTGGCGATATAGAAATTATATGTATGTATTAGTTTTGTTATTACATACTTTGTAATTACGTATCAGGCTTAATTGCCTAATAAAATAATATTTATTATTCAATTTTTTTTTTGAAATCCTATTAATTAGCATTACATTGGCCTTTATTCCAGTGTATGCTACCATGTCACATCTTATTGTATTTCATAAAGTGAGCTATACGGAAATTATAACACAGTAAAAGAATGATGTAGTTGTAGAAAAATATACAATAAGCTATAGTAAAAATTGAAGTTATTGTATTTTCGATTATTAAATTATGGTTTGCATCAAGTTATAAGTTTATGCAAATCTTATCCATGTCACGGGTTATATAGAACTCTTGGCTCAATTACCAAGAAGACTGCCAAAGGATTTTAGATGATAGCATGGTGACCCAATTGAAGGGAACCGGTTGGGGATGAAATGTAAATATTGCAGAGTTGAGTTTGGAGGTGGAGGATGGACCCGATTGAAGGAACATTTAGTTGGTGGGTATCCCAACGTGCATATCTGCCCATCGTTTCTGTCTTCACATATAGGCAGAGGACGTGTACCAGTGTAACTGGGCAGACCATATCTTGTAAACCTTTTTTGTGCTTTTTCCAAATTGTTCTTAGTACAGATTAGTTGTATAATTGTATTACACTATCCTGTGTACACCCCTAGATCAGGAAATGTGGTGATTTATCATAATCATTATTTTTCAATAAAACTCTATTATCTACAAAAAAAAGAAAAAGATCGATACTTGCATGGTTCTTTTACTTTAAAGGGATGTTTTATATTCAATTTAAGTGGTTGAATAACTGTATGCTTTATGATTTACTATTATTTTTACGGTTGGCTTGGAATGGAAAAATTAAAAATGCTACTCCTAGGGTTCAGTGGCACATTTGTTTCATGACTTGCAGGAATGGGCGTTTTCTTCTCCAATCTTCTAGAAATATTCTTACACCATCTGTGTTGTTAGATTGTGAAGAAGCTTTAAACCAAGGAAGTATGACTGCAACTGAAGTATTCATAAGCTTGAGAAGCAAAAGCATATTACACTTATTTGCATCAATTGGCAGATTCTTAGGCCTTAAGGTAAACATTTCTTTCTTTCTTTCTTTCTTTCTTTCTTGTTTAATTTGACGTTGGATTTATGGTTGTTTCTTAGAAGATAGAAATGCATGCTTACAAAGACACTTCGTGACAGTGTAGTCAAGGCGTCTAAGTGATGCCTAGGCGATTAGCCCCGGCTAGGCGAGGAGTTGCCTAGGTGACGTTCAGGCGTTGCCTAGGTGATAAATTTGATATGAATATATATATAATTATATATATATATATATATATATATATATATATATATATATATATATCACGTATATATATTATTATATATAACATCTAAAAGACCAGAACTCCACACCCACATTCCACAAAAACATAAAATAAAAAGTCTATTACAATCATTTATCACATAACCAAAGACATGTTGACATAGTGGAGTATTAAACATTTCAAAATCTGGGCCAAATACCCAAATTCGTGTCACTGTCTATGTTACATGTATAATATGAGGCAGAGCCCTCCTGTGATTGCCCGGGGGAGTGGCAGGGGGGGCAGAGCCCCCCTGTGAAAGAAACGATTTGAAAATCTTGTTACTTCTTCATTACATGTTTTTTTTTTTTTCTATTTATTGGGATTTTTTGGATTTAAATATATATATATATATATATATATATATATATATATATATATTTTTTTTTTTTTTTAATGGGGTTCGCCCGCCTAGAGGGGCGCCTAGGCAATTGAGGTCCAAAAATGCCTAGGCGACCGCCTAGGGGTCGCCTAGGCGATGCCTTGACTACACTGCTTCGTGAGTGGTACTCAGCACTTACCTTACACTTTCAGGGTAACTTTAGAAATGCTTTCATTTCCTTGTTGGTGCGTACTTCTTGTAGAGTGGTATTGTGCTTCATTCAGTGTAGTCAAAGCATTCAAGCGACGCACAGGTGATTGGTGGTTCACTAGGCGAGGTGTTGCTTAGGCGATGCCTAGCGACCAAGATGTACCTTTTTCTGTAAAGATTATAAAAATTGTGCGCCTGCCTGCCTAGATCATGATTAAGGCGATAGGGATCCTATCTAGATGAAGTGGTGGCCTAGTCTTTGACTAGGTGACATTTTGACTACTCTGGTTTCATGTCTCCGAACAAGCCAGTTTTGGTTTTTCTAAGACGACTCTGAATTTAGTTCTAGTACACCATGTTGATTCACTGCCAATAGTCTTTTCACATTTTTTACCTTCCATCTTCAATTTGAACACTCGTTCTTCTCCTGTTCTTGTACATTTCTATTTTCCTTCAATATAAAATGAAGGTGATGATTGAACCTCCTTTTGCAGCTATTCTCTTTATGAAAATTTATTTGAGCTCATGTGAAGTTAGTAGCTCTTGTATGTAGAGGCCCATTGTTCAATGCCACCTAGGATATCCCCTAATCAAATTTGACCTGAGTTAATTATCCTAGTTGCGCAATCTATCACCTGTTTTGGGCGGTCAGAAATTTATAGCAAATGGCCGGGAAAAGATTTTCGTAAATTGGATGATTAGGATAATTTGACCGATCTGAATTTTGGCTGAAGAGATCCCCTAGGTGATGCTTGAGAGTCATCAAATTATGGGGTTCCTTGTCTGCATGATATCCATATGAGGTGTTCTTGTGAATCTGTATGCTTATCTTTTGCTTAATGTGCATAAATAAGCAGGAACATTTGATTCTTGCAGGTGTATGAACAAGGTTTAGCCGCAGTAAAGATACCCAAGAGTATTTTGAATGGACCAGGTTTGTTGCTAATGGGGTTCCCTGAGTGTGGTAGCTCTTATTTTCTGCTGATGCAACTTGATAAGGATTTCAAACCGCTTTTCAAACTGTTGGAGACACAGCCAGATCCATCCAGAAGATCGCACCCTGTTGGTGACTCGAACCATGTGATACGCATCAACAAAATTGACATTGGTCAGATGCAAATGCTTGAAGATGAACTGAATTTGAGTCTTCTTGACTGGGGGAAGATACTTTCTTCTTTGCCTAATGCTGGGGGCCCTAATCAGACTTTTACACATGGCCTTCTTTCGGAGTTTGGCCTGGAAGCTTCTTCTATGCAGATTGCTGGCTTTCCTCAGTCAAGTTTTTTATCTGTGGTAGATGAAGTGTTTGAGCTTGAGAAAGGGGCATTGGAACCTCCTCCTTCTGTTCAGAATCTATCTTCATCATTTAATACATCTCATGTTTCTCATTTTGGCTCTGTTCAAATGAATCATCAAGGGATAAAAGTGGGAATCTCCTCTTCCAAGTGGGAGGGAGGTTTGCAGCTTTCTCAGATTAATAATACCACAAAGGTTTCCAGTGAGGACCCCCATTTTAATAGTTCTCAATATCCTTCTAGCAATTTGAAGGGCTTATCTATCTCTGTCAATTCTCTCTCTTCTAGCCCAGGAAGGAGCCCATCTATCCAAAAACTATCAGCTTCAAAATCTGATCAGGATCTGGCTTCTCTTAGATCTCTGCATTCAGTTGAGGTCGGCCCTTGTTCTGCGATGGATGAAGATCAAGTGAGGTTGCTGAATGAATCTTCGAAGGAGGTAGTTTCTGGGAGTCGGCCATCTCGACTGTTATCTCAACTCCGACCAACCGGTGCTCAAGTCTCTTTACCAAGTGCAAAACCAAATGTCCTCAGAAGCTCACCTCCTTTAGTTGGATCTTTTAGAGCAGCTGGATCTTGCTCGTGGACTACAAGGCCCGCATGTAAGATGCCTACTCATAATTTATTTGGATTAACTGGGGTTTATATATCTTCCATTAGAGATTTCTTTTTTAGTTTTATTCTTTTTGACTCATGGAATGCTACTTTTTCAGGCCAAACATCAGAAGCTGGGATCCATCTGAGCTCGAGTGATGATTTCATTCAGAAACATGATAAAAATCTGCGAAAGCGTTCACTGTCAGATATATTAAAGCTGATTCCATCACTCCAAGGGATAGAAGTCAGTACAGGATATTGTAAGAGAAGAAAAATCTCAGAACCAGCTCGAATGAGTCAACCTCAGGCATCACAGGCACTCATTTCATTAGAAATGAACTGTAAAACTGAGGGATGCACTTTTGGAAACATTCTTAACAAAGCAAATAGAGGGAATGCTCCTTCAAGTATTTATGTTATAGCTCTTCTTCATGTGGTCAGGCACTGCTCACTTTGTATCAAGCATGCTCGACTAACTAGCCAAATGGATTCCCTTGGCATTCCATATGTTGAAGAGGTGGGTCTACGAAGTCCATCCTCAAACTTATGGTTTCGACTGCCATTTGTCAGAGGCAATTCGTGGCAACACATATGTTTGCGACTCGGCAGACCTGGAAGCATGTATTGGGATGTCAAAATAAATGACCAGCACTTTAGGGATTTGTGGGAACTTCAGAAGGGAAGCAGTAGTACACCATGGGGATATGGGGTTCGTATTGCTAATACATCTGATATAGATTCTCATATCCGTTATGATCCAGAAGGTGTTCTTCTGAGTTATCTCTCTGTCGAGGCTGATAGTATTAAAAAATTAGTGGCAGATTTACGAAGGCTTTCTAATGCTCGGATGTTTGCCCTTGGAATGAGGAAATTACTTGGAGTAAGAGCAGATGAGAAAATTGAAGAAAGCAATGCAAACTCTGAGAGTAAAGTACCTATTGGAACAAAAGGTGCTGTTGGGGTTGTTGATAAGATATCAGAACAGATGAGGAGGGCATTTAGAATTGAAGCAGTTGGTCTTACAAGTTTGTGGTTTAGTTTTGGTCCTGGGGTGGTTGCTCGCTTTGTTGTGGAGTGGGAATCATGTAAAGAGGGCTGCACAATGCATGTTTCTCCCGACCAACTCTGGCCTCATACCAAGGTTTGTGCCCGTGGAATTTTCTCGTATGTTTAGGGAGCTTAACTCTGGCGTAGGTATTATGCTGGCCTCATACTTATATTTATATTTTAATTGCATTAAAATATAAACTTAAATTTAATATCTAATAAATATATTAAGTACATAATTATACATGTTCATTAATAAATTAACTAGTTGTTAATTGATATGACCCATCAGTCCCAAAGCCAAACCCAAACCCAAAACCGACTCAATGTTAAACGATCTGAGAAACCAAATGGTCCAAACCCGAACTCGATTCACGGAAGTTCAAAATCTGTGTAAAGGAAAGCGGATTGACGGGTTGGATCAAAAATTGCCATTCTTGCATATACATGCTCTGCATGGTCACTCATTCACCTTTTCAGTAGATCTGAGAAACCAAATGGTCCAAACCTGAATTTGATTCACGGAAGTCTAAAACCCGTGTGAAGACAGGCGGATTGACGTGTTGGATCAGAAATTTCCATTTGTGCATACACATCTCTGCATGGTCACTCATTCACCTTCTCAGTAGTCAACATCAACCCTGGTGTGTTATCAACCATATGACTTTTCATTGTTTATTTTCCCATGTAATAGAACAAGTTGTACTCCAATGTTACTAAATGCTAGTTCTTACAAGTTTTGCTACCCATGATTTAGGATTGAACCCATTTTTCGTGAACTATTTGATTAAGAACAATACTGCCACTATTTACCAATGTTAGACATATTTTTTAATAAGATTTTAAAAATCTTTTATTGAAAATTATTCCAACAACCTAACTGTTGAAAGCATAGTTCAAAAACTCGAAACTCGACTCGACTTGAAAGTTAGTTGGGTCGAGTAACTTGGAAAACTTCGAAAAAAACTTGACTCCGTCGACTCGAAATATATATATATATCACTATAGATGACATTCCTCCATCCAAATGGCGTGAACGTTTATTTGAAATATTTGCTTGGTGCAATACTGAATTCTATCACTTCAAGATAAAGGTATCGATTGGAAGAGTTAAAGCGAGTGATAGAGCAAGCTTCCTGTATGCAGTGAACAACCTAATCCCATAGCATCCTTTCAATTACAACTTCTATGATTGTTTCAATTACCACTTCTATGTCTGTCAGCACTTCATGTTACCCACTTCAAGTACAGGTATGGATCGTAATATTCAACTTCCTGAAATTAATATGTTTCAACCCTCTTCAGCTACCTATCCTCAAGACTTTCCACCTTTGGCTGATTTTTCCTATCCTCAATCTAATGAACAACATACATGGAAGATCAAACCTACTTATGGAAAAACGATTACTGCTGCTGAAGCTTCTCTGAATTGGCAAGCAGAAAACTCTCGCCATCAGAATATCACACTCCATTCCCTCCTTGAAAATCAAAAGACTTTAACCTCTTCCATCTCTCAGTATTTCAGTAATACTGATATTTTAATTCAACACTGTCAAGGTCAGATTTCTCTCTTAAGATCTGAAATATATCAAATTACTTCTACAATCAAAGATTTAAATTATCAATGGCAATTGATGAATCCCAAGATTTCTCAATTAACTCATCTTGAATCTCAACTCAGATCTCTAGAACATTCTCGACAGGCTGAACATGAACGTGGTTACTATCCACATCTTAGTACACCTCCTCCACCAACATTTGCATCTAGTTTACCTCCAAGTCTTACCTATCAACCACCACCTAGGTACACACCTCCTAGTCATACTCATATGAATATGCAACCTTTGGTCTTCGATACAGTCAATAATCCTTTTAGATCAAACCCCTGGATTTCTACAGCCTCTACATCACCTACTGTATTACCATTACCTCCAGTTCCCACTAGGTCTTTACCTTTACCCTCTACTGTAACTCCTTTAGCAACTATGGTAACGCCTGTAGCAACCCAGTCTTTAAATCCTATAGTCACCCAATCTTTAAGTCAACCACGTTACACACCTACTCCACCTTATGTTCCAAATGACCCTGTTATAGGTGCTTCTTCTTCTGAACCACCTCTTTCCCTTCTCTTAGAAAAAGATCAACCTAATCCCATAGTATCCTTTCTAAAAAACTTAACCAAACCAGTCAAATCTGAATTATTTCCAGTCTCTCTTACTGATACTGAAAGTCATTCTACCACTGAATCTCAGACAGATGATGACACTTCTTCATCTGATCAATCTCAGGTTGTCCCTCTCACCTTTATGATGGACACTCCCGATCTAGATGATCCTCATGTCGAAGAACCTCCTGATCCTCCAGATATACCACCTAATCTTCGGATTCCTCATCCAGATGTTAAAAAATTCTTCACTATAGATGACATTCCTCAATCCAAATGGCGCGAACGTTTATTTGAAATATTTGCTTGGTGCAATACTGAATTCCATATTCCTGGTACTACTGTGAGTATGGTAATCGAAAAACTAGTCACCCGCCTTAATGGTCGTATTCGTGAATGGTATAACAGTCTTGGTGAATACAGACAAATTCAGTTTCGTCAACTTCCTACACTTGATGCTGTCTTATCCGTCATTCATCAAGAATTTATCGGATCTGCTATTTTTCATACAGAAAAATGTCGTGATGAATTTCTTAAAATGAAATGCTGTTCTTATCAACGTTCTGATTTAGAAAAGCATTATGATCGAATGTCCAAACGATTCTACATACTCAATGGTATGGACGACGTAAATCTCAAACAGGCTTTTCTAGTCTCTCTACCAGAACCTCTTGGTGATAACACCACTACTATTATGAATACTAAACGTATTACACTTCAACAAGCTTCTCTTGGTGAAATTTTTCAGTTTACTCTTCAAGCTTTAGAAACTCTGTGTAATCAGACTACTTTCTTTCGAAATTTCGAGTCTATTGGCAAAAAGATTCAGTCTACTTGTGATAAAAGTTATCTTTCTATTAAATGCGATAAACGTGATTGCTCTTGTCGTACTTGTCTCTCTAAGCACACCAAGTCCAAGTCCAAGTTTCATAAGCATCACAAAAAATCTTCTAAACGTCATAATACTCGTCCTCCAGACGATAATCCACAGTCTCATCGCTTTACGAAGAAACGCAAATGGCGATACTTGCGAAAGAAAAAAGTTAAAGGAAAAACATCTTCCCGATGTTATCTTTGCAACAAGTTTGGCCACTTTGCTAAAAATTGTCCCAACCGGGATAAAAGTGTGAAACTCTTACAGCAAATTGCTACATATGCTGCTGATGAATCAGATTTCTCTGATATAGAATCAGTCTTTTCTCTTGATGATGAGTTTTCACCAGCAACTATTGTCGCTATTGGATATTCCAGTAGTGATGATGATGAACCTCCAGTTCACAGTTCTACGCTCCTTTGTGAGCAGTTTGCAAATATTGGAATTATAACTACTATACCTCAGGTATATACAGTACAAGCACTATATCCAGTCACTTCTACTCAACCTATTCCTATGGCCCAAGTTCAGATCCTTACAGATCATTATTCCAGACCTATTCCAGCAATAGCCTTCTTTGACACTGGTGCTTCCCAATCTATCATTAATCCTGATATTATCCCAAAAGAATATTGAAAACCTCATGAACAAGCTTTTCGTGCTGTCAATGGTGAACGTTATATTATTGATAAAATCAGTAAACCTATATTGGTTAAACTCTTCCCAACCTGACCATTAAACACCAATTTCTTGGTTCTAGCCTTCCTGGCAAAGATCTTTTGATTGGCTTCGATATCCTTCATAAATTCAGAAATTTACGTTGGTCAGACAAATGACTTTCCCATAAACAAAACTTCCTTACCTGGTCCCAAATTCCTAACCTTCATTTATCCGAACCTTTTGATCCCATCAAAACCAAACTCATAAATGACTGTTGTGCAAATTCTCATTCCGAATTCCTCAAGAAACACCCTAAACCCTTATGGACCAATTCAACCTTCTTTGTTCATCTTCCCTTCAAAAAGAATGAAGATATTAATCCAACTAAAGCTAGTCATCGTGGTATGAATCCAGAACATCTTGCCCTTGCTACCCAAGAATTATTTCACCTCCAAACCGAAGGTCTCATTGAACCCACTTCTTCTCCATGGGCTTGTGAAGCTTTCTATGTCAATAATCGTGCTGAACAAAAACGCAACAAACTTCGTCTTGTCATCAATTATCAACCTTTGAATTGCTTCCTTGCTGATGATAAATTTCCCCTTCCTATGAAGCATAGTCTTTTTCAGCATCTTTCCAATGCACGTATCTTCTCTAAATTTGATTTAAAAGCTGGATTTTGGCAACTTGGTATTCATCCTGATGATCGACCCAAAACTGCCTTTTGCATTCCTGATAAACATTACCAATGGACAGTTATGCCTTTTGGTCTAAAAAATGCTCCTAGTTGTTTTCAAAAGGCCGTGATTACCATTTTCCAACCCATTCTATCCAATGCCCTCTTCTACATTGATGATATCCTTCTCTTTTCTGCAGATACTTCTTCTCACACAAATCTTCTTCACCAATTCTATGACATTCTCCTCAAATATGGTATTATGCTCTCTGAAAAGAAGATGCTTCTTGGACAAACCTCTATTGAGTTCCTTGGCACTACTATTACAAATGGCAAATATGTTCTTCAGCCTCATATTGGCCAATCTCTTTTGGAATTTCCTGATGTCCTTCCCAATGTCAAAACTATCCAACAGTTTCTTGGATTAGTAAATTATATGGCAGATTACATTCCTCATATTTCTCATCAACGGTCTCTTCTATCTGAATTATTAAGAAAGAATCCTCCTTCTTGGTCTGCCAGTCATACTACTGCCGTTCAAATCCTTAAGAAGAAAGCCCAATCTCTTCCTCTTCTTCAAATTCCTAGCACTGGTAATCGCATCCTTCAAACTGATGCCAGTGATGAATTTTGGGGTGCTGCTCTTTTTGAAGATCTCAATGGTCATCGCTCTTTATGTGGCTATAAAAGTGGTTCCTTCAAATCTTCTGAATTACATTATCATTCTACCTTCAAAGAAATCCTAGCTGTCAAACATGGCATTGAGAAATTCCAGTTCCATCTTCTTGGTCATCATTTTCTTATTGAAATGGACATGTCCTCTTTTCCTAAAATGCTATCATTCAAACAAAAAATGTTACCCAACCCTCAGTTACTTCGATGGGCAAATTGGTTTTCTCAGTGGAATTTTACTGTTAAACATATTAAAGGAAAACATAATGTCCTTGCTGATTTTCTATCTCGAAAACCTCCTTTACCCACAGTTCTTACAGCACCTCTATGTGTTTATCCTTTAGAACCAATTACTCATCTTCCTATTGATGTTCAAGATACTATTATTCACTTTCTTCAAGCTAAACGTGGTATGCAAAATTACAAAGCTTTTCTTGAAGCTACTATCTTCCAACATGGAACAGTTTTCAGATGTCTTCCACATCCTGATTATCCTTTCTTGGCTCCTTATACTATTCGAAATTTCTATCAATTTCCAAAGGAGGCCCGTTGTTTTCTCTGGTATCTTTTCGAAGTCTACACCATTGCGTTTATCTTTGATATTCCTCGACTATTCGCCTACATTACTCAATGTCAGATTAATCAAGAAATGAGTCGCGAACATTTAAACTTAGCCTCTTGGTTAAAATGGTTTTACCCCCTCTCTCAGTGGACAACATTACTTCAAACACATCACGCTCGATATGCTACTATTACTTTCCATCGACCAACGGATTATATTCGTGCAAGTCCTGGCAGTTCTTTTCTTATTCATAATCCTATTGCCACAATTGAATCCTGGAATTGGTTCAATCTTGCCACCCATCACTCCGAACATCCTACTGAATTGAGTTATTTCTCTTGGATGATGTGTCGTGCTAATAATATCTCTCCTTCAGATATTCCAGCTCACATACGAAATTATCCTTTTGCGGATTCACAAGAACCTCTCTCTCAGCATTTGTTTCTCCTTTTGGATGACTTTTTTGAAAGAAATGGACCTCCAAGTTCTTCTGATGATTCTCCACCATTCGTTGGATGGAACGAGTCTACCGATGACTCTGATGATGGACTTTACTATTAAAGCTTGTAGATGGTTCACATATGCTCAAAAATATCTCCCAAGTTATGGATAACTCTCATGTCACGCTTGCTACAGTAACGCTACAGTGACTGTTGCTACAGTGATGTGAACAGTGACATCTACAGTTGATGTGAATAGTATAGTATGTGAATAGTAGACCCGTGAGTCTACAGTGTTGGTTTGTAATGTCTATAAATAAGGCTTCGCTCTTTGCATTGAGGCATAACCGGGGTAGTGTCCCGACCTCTCTTAGCTCTATTGTCTTCTTTTGTGTGCTTCTAGCCTAGCAAGGCTCCTGTTCATCTTCTTCTTCTGTTAGTCTGTCAAGGCTTCGGCCTCAGTCCATTGTAAGTACCACTTATATATATTTCGAGTCGACGGAGTCAAGTTTTTTTCGAAGTTTTCCAAGTTACTCGACCCAACTAACTTTCAAGTCGAGTCGAGTTTCGAGTTTTTGAACTATGCTTTCAACAGTTAGGTTGTTGGAATAATTTTCAATAAAAGATTTTTAAAATCTTATTAAAAAATGTCTAACATTGGTAAATAGTGGCAGTATTGTTCTTAATCAAATAGTTCACGAAAAATGGGTTCAATCCTATATATATATATATATATATATATATATATTTATATTTATTTATATTATCCAACATAGATAAAAAAAATTCTAGTGCAAAATAATTTCTACTATTTACAATTCTACTGCAAACTTACAAATTAAAAATAGTCTTACAGTAATTGTAATGCTAAAAGCCTAAAATCAATCTTCTTCTCATTCTCTTCTCCTCCTCCTCCTCCTCCTCCTCCTCTTCGGTTGAGGGCCTGAATGAGACCTCAATATGGGTTGAAGTGTTGAACGGGGTTTTATATTTTAAAAAAAAGGATAACTATGTCCTTAAATAACTCGGCCGAGTCTTTCGAGTTGATTCACTCGGCCTGACTCGACCGAGTCACTCGAGTTACTCAGGTAAAAGAGATAGATCAATTTTTTTCATTGAGTGACCCAAAACTTCATCGAGTTGTGTCGAATCGCATAGTTTTTGTGCAGTGATTGAAAGTATCTGATACCATCAACTGATGGTGCCATGTAAATATAGTGGATGAGGTTTTTAGAGAGTTGGAGACCGTGCCTTCTAATTTAAGGCACTTGTTAGAGTTGAAAGAAATCAATCTCAGCAGACGATGCAGCACATGATAGAATGATTCTTGCATTAGGCACAAACAAAAAACTTCTACAGCTGTTTCCTTTCCGTTTATTTTGGATTTCTGGGTAGCAGTTTTATACTATGTTTCATTGAAACTTCATTTCTTGTTCAATTGTATTCCGTATATAGCTCCAGCCTTATAAAGTACTTAATTTTCCAACCCATTTTTTATAATATTTGTATGCATATAATTCTCTGTTTTCTACAGTTCTTGGAAGATTTCATCAATGGAGCTGATGTGGCATCCCTTTTGGATTGCATCTGCCTGACCGCGGGACCCTTACATGCTCTTGCAGCTGCAACTAGACCTGCACGCGGTCCTGCTTCTGGGGCCCCTGGTGTAGCAGCAGGGCTCTCTCCTATCCCCAAGCAGAATGGGCTCGTATCATCTCAGGGACTGTTGCTAGGCAGTTCGACCTTGAATGTTACTCAGGCTACATCTGCCCTTGTAGGGAATCCCATTGCAAGTACTGGTGCAGGTCCTCTTGGGAGTCACAACCTTCATAGTGCTGCAATATTAGCTGTAGCTGGACGAGGTGGGCCTGGCATTGTTCCTAGCTCACTGTTGCCTATCGATGTCTCTGTTGTACTGCGTGGTCCTTACTGGATACGGATCATATATCGCAAAAACTTTGCTGTTGACATGCGCTGCTGTGCTGGAGATCAGGTTTGGTTACAGCCAGCAACACCACCCAAGGGGGGGCCTTCAGTCGGAGGATCGCTGCCATGTCCACAGTTTCGGCCTTTCATTATGGAACATGTTGCTCAGGAATTGAATGGTCTAGAGCCTAATTTTACTGCTGGTCAACAGACAATTGGACTAGTAAGTTTGAACCATCCAAACCCAGGTTCAGTTTCACAGCTTTCAGTTGCCAATGGAACTCGAGTTAACCTTACAAGCTCTGGGGGAATATCTAGGTCAACTTCAATAGCTGGAAACCAAGTAGCTGGTCTAAGCCGCATGGGCACTGCTCTTTTGGCATCCTCAAATTTAGCTGCGGTGAGCTCAGGATTGCCTTTACGCAGATCACCAGGTACAGGTGTCCCTGTACATGTCAGGGGAGAACTGAACACAGCCTTCATAGGGCTTGGGGATGATGGAGGGTATGGAGGTGGTTGGGTTCCCATTGTTGCTCTTAAGAAGGTTTTACGAGGTATTCTCAAGTATCTTGGAGTACTATGGCTATTTGCTCAATTACCTGATCTTTTGAAAGAGATCCTGGGGTCAATTTTAAAGGACAATGAAGGCGCCCTCTTAAATTTAGACCAGGAACAGCCAGCCTTGCGCTTCTTCGTGGGGTAAGACTTAGAGCCTCCAATTTCATGTCAGAGCTGATTTCATATGTTAGCAGTATCCCCTCATGCATAGTGTGGAGATAAACTTTCATTCTCTGCTTCTTCTTCTATCTCTGCATGTTTTTCCATGAATTGTCGTGTGCATGATGCTGGGATTTAGGTGGTCTCCTTGCTCGCATGATGTGCAATTTTTTTTAGTTTCTTTCGTTAGATGGCTGGTTAAGAAAGAACCTGGGACGTGCATAAGGTAAAAACTGGAAAAAGAATACAAAGAAGAGAGGAAATAATAAAAAGAAGTAAATCCTGAAAGGTGGCTTGATGTGTTTCTTTCCATAGTTGCAGGTTAGCTATGTACTAGGTGGGAAGCTCGTTTCCCAAACTCGCTTCCTTGGATAGACTCGCTTCCTAGGAAGCTCGCTTCTATCACGTCCCATTTAGTAGTAAAAGGAAACTGTATGTGTGAAGTGATAGGGTAGACCACATTCTATAGCCTAGGGTGTAGACACTAACCAAGTATCGTCGATTTGGAACCTAAGGCACCTACTTTTCCACAAAAATCTCATGTAAGATAAAATCAAAGGTATAGCTACCCATAATAATATAATGGCAATAAAGAACCTATATCCCATTTCTCACTTCCCGTTTCCTAAGGTTTTTTTGAGCTTTGCTTCCCGCTTTCGCTTTGCTTCTCGTTTTCGCTCCCCGGCCCCCGCTCTTGTAACTATGTTTCTTTCTTTCTATGCTCGCTTTTCTTCAAAATGGGTTTTAGAATTGGGGCTAGAGGCGTGCTAGCCCTACTCTCAGGCATTCCCTACTCTCGACCAAAAACCAACACATGTCCTTGCTTTCAACCAAAAACTAACACTTGTCCTTGCTTTAATAGGTAGTATTTGGCTGAGAGTAGGGAATGTCTGAGAGTAGTGCACGAGTCTTAGGGCTAGAGGACTTGTGTTTTGTACTTTAAACACTTTAATATTAATCTACCTTAATATCCAATTGAAGTGTTCGTAAATAACTTTAATTTAAATTCCTTAATAATTTGTAAATATGAATCAGCAAAAGATTTCAAATCATGTCTTGTATTCACTATTTTTTTCTTTTACAGGCACCATGTTATGACTGTGGGCTTTTTCTTTTTCGTCTGCATGATGTATCCTTTTTATAAATATATTGCTTCATTACCAATTAAAAATAATTGATTTCGGAACTTAAGTAGAGATAGGGTTAGTCGTTAGACTGGTTAGGGAGATAAAAATACATGGGTTAGTGTGATAATGGAAAAAGATGCTTTTCATTGTAACTAGTAAAGATGTGTCGATCTTTAAATTGTAATAAATTACTCAACACATTTTTCATATCTGAATTTGTTAAGGCCTGTTTCTTTTTGTTTGAATGTAAGGATGCTCATTTGATTTCCCTGGTACTAATCTAATGCAATAGTATTGGACCTCCAAACCATTCAGATCAATTCGGGAATAAATACTGGGATTTGGAAAACCAATTCTTTGCTGTGGTTTTCTAAAATTCTTACATTACTTTTATGCATAATAGTCCATTACATATATGCATAATCAACGGGGGGTTAGTGTGCTGGCCAGGACCACGCCTCAGGAAGTGGAGGTTTTGAGTTCGATTCCCTTCCCATTGTTGGCCACCCTCATGGATTTATCCCTACTTACCCGGTGCGTGTGGATGGAGGGGTTTGCACATGCTCGGGGGATTAGTCGGGTGCTCTTAGAGACTGGACACCCTCGTTACCAAAAAAAAAGGTTTTTGGTGTCTTCATTAGTCAATCATGTCATTCCCTGTTATGGTGGCACTCATGCTGCTTGGATATGGTATCTTCTAGATGACACGATTTTCAACATCCATATATAGTTTGTCAATGTGATCGGATGATGAAACATGGATCCTGTACTTCTTGAGGCACACATGCAAGTTGTAGTAATAATTGACGTTTGCTCCTGTGTTCTCTTTTTCCTGACATGCCATGGGTGCTCCTTTTCCAGATCTGATTTTAGTTCCTTTTTGCAGAGGCTATGTTTTTGCTGTAAGCGTCCACAGAGTACAACTTCTTCTGCAAGTCTTAAGTGTGAAGCGATTCCATCATCAGCAACAGCAGCAGCAGCAGCAAGGCCCAGCCAGTGCTCAAGAAGAACTAGCCACTGCCGAAATATCTGAGATATGCGACTATTTCAGCCGTCGTGTTGCATCAGAGCCCTATGATGCTTCTAGAGTTGCATCCTTCATTACTCTTCTCACTTTACCCATTTCGGTTCTTCGGGAATTCTTGAAACTTATAGCTTGGAAAAAAGGATTGTCACAGGCACAGGGTGGGGATATAGCCCCAGCACAGAAGCCCCGAATCGAGTTATGTCTTGAGAATCACGCTGGATTGACTATGGATGAGAACTCTAACTCATCAACATCGAAAAGCAATATCCATTATGACCGACCTCGTAACTCCGTCGATTTTGGGCTCACTGTTGTTCTCGATCCTGCTTACATACCTCACATGAACGCTGCCGGTGGTGCCGCTTGGTTGCCCTACTGTGTTTCTGTGAGATTGAGATATTCATTTGGTGAAAATCCTCTTGTTTCTTTTCTTGGAATGGAGGGAAGTCATGGTGGCCGGGCTTGCTGGTTGCGATTGGATGACTGGGAAAAGTGTAAACAGAAGGTGTCTCTAACTGTGGAGATGCATGGAAGTTCGACTGGAGATGCTACCCAGGGGAGGTTGAGAGTAGTTGCAGATATTGTGCAAAGAACACTCCAATTATGCCTTCAAGGCCTAAGGGATGTTGGTGGTATGACTGCAAGTGCTGGTGCTACCTGACTGTATTATCATTGTTGACTAGCAAACAGATCGAGGGAAAAATATATTTATGATGCATTGCTATGAAACCTGATTGGGCTCTGCATTTCGGTGAAGAGATTCAGATAGTTGATGTCATCAGTTGATCATAGTGCAATATGGCACAATATTTACCACTGACTGGTTTTACATGCTTGTCGCAAAAGGAATTGCAGTGGTGGAGAATGAGGGGCAGCCAGTAAATATTAAATGACGATTTGGCATTCGGATTTTTGGGGAGAAAATCGTGAGGTTGAGGGAAGGGTGGGCAATGCATTTGGCTTTCTTTTTGGCTAACCTACGTGTTCAGAAAAGCAGGGTGTATGATAGATTTTGGAAGGGAAGGCTCCTCTTTTGTAAAATGTTGGGGTGGAAGCTTTTCATTGTACAGGTCACTCACAGATCTTACACAATTCTCTATATCAAATCAGTTGTGATGAAGCTACTTGTGTACCCTCTGGCAAGATGCGCTAAATTATGCTGAACTTGTTCTTCCTCTCACTAATTATTTAGGTTCAGCATAACTGAGCAGACAATCCTAGGTTCCACTGAGATGTCCATGCTACCATCATAGATTTTCCAGGAAATATAATGTGGTGAATGGGGTTTAATTGGGGACAAACTTCGTTGTCACATTTTTCCGGTATTCTGATCCGTGTTCGAAGTGCATATTACGCATTGGTAGCGCATAATTACTGCATATAGTGCCTGGGTTTGTGCTTACAATTAGGGGTGGCAATTTCTGACCGATCTGTCAACCATCCAAAGACCCGTCAGAATTCTCATGGCAGGTAAGATCTTTTACCCATTTCATTTTTCTGGATCATAAAATCCTGCTGGGATTTGTTTGGGCTCTTGTGACTCCATCATGTCATAGTACGTAAATTCATTTTTATATATATATATATATATATATCATGGACCTGGGTTGGGCTCTCTTTAGGCTTATAACCCATATATAGGTCAGGTTCGAGTGGAGCAGAACCCCAACCTGAAATTGCCACCCCTACTTATAATACACTTGGCGCCTAATAACAACCTGAGTATCATATGATGGGAATCATAGTGGTTGGCTTGGGGACTAGGTCAACCAAGGCAGTGGTTTGGATCCCTAATATGTGTAGGGACTGTCAATTTGGCCCTCCGGTGAGGGTACCCAGCACGGCCATCCATGGCATGCAAAAAGGAAGGCTCTTTTCCGCCTCTAAAGCCCGAGGGCCAAGTTGGGGCCTGATTTTATAATGCCCGGCCTATTTGAAGGTCATGCTTGGTAAATACTCTCTAAAGCCTGGCCTGGCCATCATGCTTATACATACTGTGGAATTTAGTCTACCTAAAATAAGACTTTTGAAATAAGTAAATTAATGCCACGAATTAGTAGAATACACAAGTAAAATATAAAATAATATCTTAAAAAAGGCTTAAGTGAATTAAGTTTTGTTATAAGTACAATACTGAAAATACTTTATTATTATATCGACTTTTAATAGTTTACTACTTTACTTTCATTTGAACTCCTAAATACGGTAGTCTTACTACTATACCTAAATTTTAGTAGTAAGGTCCCACATATTAACAAACTAGTAAAATGTTAAAAGAACTAATTATTAATTATATTTTAACTAATAGTGGGTCCAATGGATCCCGCAAAACAGTAGAAGCTATTTAAGATCTAAATACTACAATAGACTCTTAATTATGCAAGTCTACTAATACCTTAGATTTTAATAGTGGGTCCCATTTATAAAAGACTAGTATACTTTGATCTAACTAAAAGTATTGAGATACATATTTATTAATAGTTTAATCAATAGCAGGTCCAATGAATCCCACATGCTAAAAATTATTAAACTTCTAAGTTACTACTTTTGTTTGTAAATAAACATGTAAGTTACTATAATATAATATATATATTATTTTATAAAATTATAAATATAAGGTTAATCACATCTAATCAAAACATATTAAAAATAGTTGTTTTTTAAAATAAAAGATCATTAAAAATTGTTCATACGTATATAGTAGAATGATTTGGAAATGAATAAGAGAAAAGGGAGATGGTTAACAGTTAACACTGAAAATGAGGAGAAGAAGAGCAGAAGAAGCTACCTGAATCGGTTGGGCAACGTCATGGATGTTGAAAGGATCGAAAGGAGTGGAGAACAAGGAGAAAATAAAAGTCTCTCCTTCTGCATTCTGTATGGCGAGCTTCACTTCTCAAAACGTAAATGAAAAACCAATTTAATGGATCGTGTGAGACGATGAACTTATTGACAGTGAAATGAAACCCTAGAAATTTCTTGTGACAGTTGGCTTAGGGGAGGTGGGGACACATGTGGAATTCAAGATAAAGGCCTCATAATAAAGAAATAAAATAAAGTACCTTAGAACTGTCTTTAAGGACTGAAATATTTGTAAAAGATTTCATAACAAAAAATTTATTAGCCCTAAAATCTTATATATATATATATACACACACACACACACACACAAATATCCTTTATGTGACAATCATAGATAATTAGTGAGAATATGATTTTAATTTTAACCACCTCCACTAATATAAAATTCCTAAATCTAATCATAATACCTCTATTCTCATTTCTCTCTCGCTTAGACGCTTACAGCTAACTAATTGTGACTGCCTGGGCTCTCTTGCCTTTCAAATCTAAAAATTAAACCCTAAATCTCTCTGCTCTCAACACACTGCTAGTCTCAAGTCTGGATAAATGAAGAGGGTTGATGTCGGTTGCCTAGAAAAAGTTCACCGAATATTGTTACAATTTTTTTTTTTTTGATCTTTTAGGTCTTGCCTAGCCCCAGAGTTGTTGGTAGGGCTTGGGCTTGGCCTGTCCCAAGCTCTGATCATTGAAAGCCCTAAATATGTACATGAATTTCCAAATAGGTGGAATCAAATGAGAATTTTATATAAACAGCTAAATGTGTAGATTTATCTTATTTAATAAGGCGAGTGAAAAGAAAAGTGGAATAAGATTTTTTTTTTTTTAAAACAATGTTCGTTTACAAAGAAAATTTTTGTCGAAAAGAAAAATGGGAGTGAATCATCCCCTAATTTTCTTCCTAAGTGAGGATTTTATTTTCCTCCTAAAAAGCTTGGATTTGGGGGAGAAAAAGAGAAAATCTCTAACTTCATGTCCTGTCCCAATCCCAACTAACACCACCACTTTTACCACCACACCTCCACCAGCCACCACCTTATTGCCAATTTGATAATATTGTCGGTGTCGATTTATGCTACTGTTAGAGCCAAGTACATGCTCTGGAATTATCATCTTATGCTACTGGTTTTGCTGTTCATATATGCTACTGCTACTGAACAGAAGAATGTCTTTCAATTCTGAATAGATAAAGAGTGCAGAATTTCAGTAGGTGGAGTTTATAAAGTTTTAATTTAAATATTTAATCCTCATGAGAGCAGAACTTATTTGTATGATCTATATACTGCCTTTTACTTCAACAAAATCACAAACATTAACAATCTTGCTGCAGTTTCTTTCCTTTTAAGATCTTGCTTTCTGAATTATTGTCATTTTCCCTTCTCCATTGATCAAAATAAACTCATTGCAAGAAGGGGGAATCCACAAGAAAGGGATAAATATATAGGAATAGATACACTATAAAGTTGTAAATACCTTCCATGGCACATGTTGATCCTGCAATTATGGTTGTAAAGCTTTTTTAGTTATGAATGATTCTCTTTTTTTATATCATCCTTTTTAACAGTGAAATCCCAAAGGAACCCATATTTCTCATTGAAGTCCCATATGTCCATGGTGTTGTAATCAGATATTGTCACGAACTCCCTCTTCATATTGTAGATCTGGGATTCAAAATCTGGTTTTCCCATCTCAATCATGCAGAATATCACCACAAAGACTGTTGCTGGAAGGAACAGCCATGAAATAATCCCTGCAAACAAAAAGAATACTAAACCTTAACATCATTCTTACATGTAATCTTGATTATTGAGTTACCAAAGATTACTGATAATAATTGATAGACTGGAAGCCTGTAGGGGGTTCTGCTGCTGTCTAATCTTCTACAACTGTTCCCCAAGATGTCCGTAGGCGAAAATTTCATGTCAGAAGCTTAAGTGGCCATGGAAATGAAGCAAACAAAAGATCTCCACAACTGGTAAGGAACTGTATAATCTAATGTCTCAGCATGAATGTGTACAAGGAAAACTCACAGAGGATTCACATCAGTAAAGATCTGCCTGTTGTTACTCAAGATCTTCTATTTTACAAGCCATACAAATTAAATTCGTTAGTTGATAGTTGTCTTTTCATTATCACTGAAGTAATTGACAGCCTTTTGATATAGAGAAATTGCATGGGAGAAGATTGGATGAAGATAGACCTTTTTAGACTTCTTACTGTATGTGGTCATCAGCAAGAATCATCCAATGGGCCATAGTACAATTTTTTTTAATAACAGTACATAAAAATATAAAACGACACCAATTGGGGGGTTCTGAGTTCTGACCATAGTTATTAGAGCAAGAAACAAAAATGAGAAGCACGAAAGTAATAAGTGTGAAATGAGTTTCAAAAAAATCTGTAAGAAATGAGAGTAAGTACCTTAAGATCCAACCCAACGCTACTTGCGTAGAGTCTATAAACCCTAGGTTGTGGACTCCATTATTTCCTACATACATATCTCATTACTTCTTACATAACTCCTTTTAATCACTCAATAGAACATGATGAAGCAAGCTTCCAGGGAAGCTAGTATGGGAAACGAGGCATAGTCAGGTGCCAAATCGTTTCATCTCTCTTTTTTATACAGCACGAGTTGCTAATTTGTTAACACAGAACCCAAAATTTTAAAATTGAAATATTTCTGAGATACTGGCATCATGGATTTGTTTTTCTTCTTTTTTCTTGATGACTCGGGTGTCCCCAACCCATTTGGATCGGGACTAAGCGCTCAATATCCTGCAAACCACACATTAGGAAAGATTTAAGGGGTGGGCTCGAATGCAGGATCAATGGGAGCGTCCCATTGCCTTTGAACCACTGCGCCACACTGTGCAGGTGCATCATGGAGTTGTACCAATGGCATAGGAAAACAATAGACTCCACCTTCTATACGTAGAGTCAAACTCTTCAGCACTTGAAGGTTATATATACAAGATTTAAATGTCTCCTTTCCTAGGACGAGAACGTCCATATATATGGATCCGAACCTTATCCGTATATACCAAGACCTAGATAGCAACCTAACTGCAGAAGAGAAAGGGAACATCCCCCAGAGCCAGAACACAGGCACGCAACCAGCATAGGTGAATAAGAGAAGATCACGTCTCCAAAGGTGGCGGTCGAACCTTATCCGTAAATACACTGTACATAGTCTGAAACTGTCAATTAAGTGATGGTGACCATTTGATCAACCGATCTCTTTTGGACGGTCATTGTTGGAATCATTTATGACAGTTCGATTTGGTTTAAGGAGTCATGTAATTGAATTCAGCTCAGGTTCTTCAGTTGGGATCAACTGATCAGCGAACAAACCCGCAGATCGATATCAAACGGGTAGATGCAACAGAAGTCACCAAGCATAAAAAAAAATGTGATTGAATATCATGGCGGTAATCAAGTTCAGTTTAAATTCTACATTGCTGATCTGCATAAGAAAAGAAGAAAATCGTCATCTAAGCCTGTTGGTACAATGCTAAAACATGAACACATATGCATCAATTGACCGAAGGAGGGCCAACATTAGAGAAGTGTACTGTGTTGATCTCATAAACTCTCCTTTGTGCTTGAGACCACCTCCTCTTCACTGACTGCTGTAGGTTTCTCCGCTGGGGATTCTATCGCAGGCGCAGGTTCCTTTTTCAACTCTGACTCGAATTCTTTGGCTGCCTGTTCCAGGGATCAAACATTTAACAGTCATGCCATCAAAATTTAGTCATAGTGTCAGAGTTATTAATTATGACTAATAGCTGTAAGCTTCAGCATAAAACATGAATAAATACTTTAACAGACAGCCATCAAATTTAGACAAAAGAAACACCAGCCAAGCATGTATGTGTTACTCGAAACATTATCAAGAGCATCAAAAATTTAGAAAGTTTAAGGGGCCACACTAGTTTTTGAACCCACACTTGTGATTTGATGAAGAAAATGTTAATGCAGCAGATTCCACTGTAAGGGAAAGCTTCATTATTCAGGTTTTTGTTATTTTCTTATCTCTTTTATTTTATTTATTCTCACCCAATCGCTTTTTATACCTATCATGACAATTTTCAATACATGACCAATGTTTCTAGTGTTAATCCAAAAGCTTTCAACCAAATTTATTATCTTAATCCCAAAGCTTCTGGTATTTGGAAAGAAATCAGAACATCGTCATCTGTATATAACTCTTGATGTAAACTAAAATAAGACTCAAAATTAAAATATGGTTATGCATGAAGAAATTCGAGCCATTGACACTCACAGAACTCACATTGTAGTCAAATCGTAACCTACATGTATATCCTATAAAAACAATTATGAGTTGGTATTTTTTCTTCTTTTTTGTCTTTGACAAGTGAAAGGGATTTGAAGAAAAAAATCTACCACTAGAGCCAAGTCCATCAGCCATCATTTCGTGTGCATGTCCCTCTATAAAGTATAAATATCATGAGTTAGGGATTGAAGAAAAAACATATTACTAGTCAATTCCATCCTCAAGGATGGTGTATACTTTATACAACTCCAGAGTGCTCAGGATGTGTTCATTTGTTTTCTGAGAAAAGTGTTTGTCGGTATGGGAAAGGCGATAAACATAAATCAAACAAAGCTTGAAAACTGCAAGGGTTTAGGAATTTCATCTTGAGAACAAGCCTAAGCACCTTGCACCTCTTCTTTTGAAGAGAACTGACATGAACTATAATATTTTACAGCTTCAATTTCTGTTTCTTTAACCAGCTCGAGTTTCACACAGTTAATGTTATACCCAACTAATCAGGATAAAGAGACAACAAAAAGTTACACTGGTTTGACTAACAAAATTAAAGAAATAATGCTAGCACAGAGAATGTAATAACTGCCAATTCATGTTCCATCAATCAATTAGTTTCAGTGTTACCTAGGCACTTCAGTTTTCCCAACTTTTGTCGTGCCGACACCTTGACACGACATCACACTCCATGGCACAACACGACACTCCTTAAACGTGCTTATACCGTGTCGTGGCGACATCAACATTATGGTTAGGCACGTAGAGCTTCAAGTATGTCGTGCAATTTAAAAAATACAATATACACGTTTTGGATTGTTAAGAACTTTTTGTGAAGTTGTGTAGCCTTTTCGGCAACATAGAGGAAAACTCACTAGGAGAGCGGCGACACCAATGACGATCAATACGTATGTCTCTCTCTCTTGTTTTCTTCTCTCTATTCTCTATATGAGTACTTTCTTAAACCTTTAGTATATACTTTTAGACAAAATTTGGGGACAAGTGGTCCCCCCTCTCTCTATTCTTATTATATTCACTATATTTTTGAGTTGTAAACTTGTAATATATATATAAAATCATTTTAAAAAATCTATATGTCCATGCCTCCGTATTGGGATTTCTAGAGATTGCCGTGTCGAACACCTTTAGACACTTGCACACTTGGCACCCATACCACGTGCCTAATTAACACTGATTAATTAGCAAAAAAGGAGAATACTCAAAACAGAGGAGTCTCCAACCGTATCAACCCAAGAGAAAGAAAGAATGGGGTCAAGGCATTAAATGCCCCTTTCTCAAGCTGAAAGAGACCATTCTCCAACTCAAGGTGGTTCCCACATCCACATGAAGAGGGAACCCCAACAGGCTATACCATACTTCTCCTTTATTCCTAATTGGTCAGAGAGTTGGTTTTGACTCTTAAAAATGGTAGGGGGTATAGGCTTATGATTCAATGAGGACTAATCTGGGTATTTTTGTGGGGGAGAGTGCTCTCGGTGAGTGAGAATGTGCTCTTGAGGGGAGTGGTAGAGCAGGGCTTTGGTTCCCGTAGGGAGTGTCCTCTCGTTAAGAGTGTGGCTCTTGGGGAGAGTGATATCCCAATAACTCATTGGCTAGTATGTTCTTGTGTGAATGTGGCTCTTTGATGAGTGGTGTACCTTTTGAATTTGTAATCTTCATATGGTGAAAGTTATCAAATTGTTCTTTCCCATGGATAAGGGCAGAGCCATGATTTTCTTGGAAGGGGGGCTAGAGATGGTTGATAGAAAATGTTAGTATTTGTTGATGAATTTGTAGAGAATGATTAGGCGGGTACGAAATATTCTGGGTTTAGGGGGATGGGGGCGAAGGGAATACGCCTCAGATTTTTTTTGATGACCAAGTTCTTGGGCATCTTATAGGTACGTTTCATACATATCCTATGGTATTCTTGCTCCTTGTTTACGGGGTAGCTATCCCCTTGTCCTATGACAATACCCTATTAAATAATTAAATAACACAATATTAAAAAGAGATTTTGTTTTCAAAAGTTCATGGGGGCAATTACCCCCTTGCCCCAAGTTCTTATTAATTTTTTTTTGATCGGTAAACAAGCAAATATATATATAAAGAGAAAAAGGTAGGGATACAGAAGCATTAAACAAAAGAGAAAACAAGAGATTACAAGCAAGTAAACTCAAGAGCAAACATGGGAATAGGAAAAACAGCCTTGACTCCTATCCTACACACTCCTCCCAAGGAGAACCTCAACCTAGCACCCCCCGAAGCTCCTCCCCATCATAATGAAGGCCTACCCAATCCAAAGCAGTCAGCCAAATGCGAGCACAAATACGCAATTGGGACAACGAAGAGTTCTCAAAAACTCTAAGATTTCTCTTTTTCCAAATCGTTCATGATAAAGCACTTGGCAACACCGACCACAACGCCTCCCTAGCACCATCCTCACTAACCCGAGGCCAACAAGATAAAAAGTTAAGAAAGGAAGAGGGAAAGACCCAATCCACACCTAGGCAGGAAACGAAGTACCCCCAAATACCACACACTGTAAGACAATGTAAGAGCAAATGGTCCACTAACTCTTCCGCTTGGAGGCAGATGGTCCACCTATTGGCACATGTCCTATTAATTAATTAAATAATATAGCTTTTTTTTTCAAAAGTTCAGGGGGGGTGGCCCCTTGCCCCATAGCTATGCTCTGTTAAATAATTAAACAATATAGTATAAAATATATTATTTTTCAAAATTTTAGGGGGGCAACTGCCCCCCATGCCCCATGGCTATGCCCTATTAAACTATATTTTTTTGTTCAAAAGTTCAGGGGGCAGTTGCCCCTTATGTCATATGGCCATGCCCTATTAAACTATAATTTTTTTCTAGTTTTTTAAAAGTTCAGAGGGGCAACTACCCCTGGCTCCGCCCCTATCCATGGCCGTAGTCCTCACATGATGAACCGCATAAATTGTGTTTATTTTTTCTACTTTCTCTGCTTATATCTCTCTTTATTTTCAGTTGTCATCAACCCTAAAATCAGGTTCCTGCACAACACCCCGAAACCTTACTTTCACTTTAAATTTCACCATTAAAGAGGCCCAAGAGCAAAATTAGACTCCAAAATAATGACCCGATCAATCCCAGTCTACAGCCATTAGTAACTGTAGGATAGAAATATCAGTTCCAACAAGCATCCCTATTAAGGTTCACAGCAACACTCAAAGTTCTTCTCAACATAAGACAACCTATTGGAGCTTTCAAGGAATGGAACCAATTGACCAATTAACACAATTCAAATAATGTTGAAGAATACAGGATAACAATTAATAGAAACCCCCTCACTGCAGATGAAAGACATTCAAAATCTACAAATTAGAAAAACTAGGCCCCTAACTGTAAACTATCTGAAAGCTGTAATTGGTTTCCTCTAAAACTTCTCTGAGCTTCCTATCCCATATCTAGATAGTTCAATCAATGGGGTCACCTCTTGGATCAGGTAGACAGATGGATGAGCTCGTTGACCTCCATTTTAGTAGATTCATTTGAGATATCTAGTCCTTGTTCATAACCACTTCTCTAAATCATTCATAACTTCCAGACAAAAGCTTCTACTAGTCACTAATTCCACATAAACAATTTTAAAAAAAAACATTAAAACCCTAGAAGCTCGAAAACCAAAATTCAGAACTACCCAGTTAAATTAAAATCGGCAAAAATGGATTAAAAGGAAAAAAAAATCCAGGAACCTGTTGAAAGCTCTTAATAGTCTTTCCAATACTCCGTCCAACTTCCGGCAAATTCTTGGGCCCAAAAAGCAGAGCCGCAACTCCGGCGATGACGACGATCTCCGGCACGCCGAGACCGAACAAACACTTGCAATTAAGACCCCTTTGAGATTTGGTTCTGGTGAATACCAGAGAATTGCTCTTCTTTGTTTTGTTCAAGAGATCGGTGCTGAAGAATGCAGAGTTGGATGAAGCCAAGGATACAGAAGGTAGAGTTCTTGGAATTGAAGATAGCGAGAGAGTTGCAGAGATCGCCATTTTTTTTATTTAAATGGTTTTTCTCGCTCTCATTTTTTCTTTTCTTTAATTTTATGCTCCAGAATAAATGGATAACATAATCTTGAACCGCCAAACTCCCTCTTGCACTGAAGAGCAGTGTTGTCAGAACCGGACCGGACAAGGCCGGTCGAACCGGGAACCGACCCCTCACCAGTTCCCAAAACCCTCAAAACTAGTGGTAGAACCGATTGGAACCGTTCAGATCCGAGAAAAATTTGGAAAAAAAATTGGGTTTTTGGTAAAAAGTACACGGTCGAACCAGACCAGTTGAACCGGTCGAACTGGGAACCAGCCACTTTACCGGTTCGTTGCCCGATCCAGTTCTAACAACACTGTTGAAGAGAGGGATGTCAACGGCCTGGACGCACCCAACCCTAACCCTAATGGCAAGACTCCTACCCTGTTTTGTTCCATGTCCCCGTCCCGTTAAGCACTAGTTGGGCCGGGCCAAAATTTCACATTATAACGGGTCAAGTCAAGCGAGACAGCTTAAATCCACCTCCGGATCAAACTGAGTCGGTTTAACACCCCCCCCCCCCCCCCGGGGGGGTTAAAGAACTCTCCAAACATGTCCCAATAGAGTCGGGGTGGGACAGTTTACCCGATTAACCCGGCTTATTGCCATCCCTACTCAGGAGTGGACTTGCTTGACAGATGGGCTTGGTATGGTTGAAAATGAGCAAAACATTGGAAGTAATGCTATTGTCTTGATAAGCATACAAAAGGGGTGTAGTGCCTTCCGAGTGGATTGGTTTTCACAGCCAATTACAATTGAACTTGGGGAGAGTTCAATCACACCCACCGGCCAACACGTGTCCCTTTAACCCCTATGGTTAAGATTCACTAACCCTTAGGGTTCAACAATATAACCTTGGATTTTAGAAAACATATTAAAAAGAAATATTTAACTGTAGTCAAGAAATATTTACTCTTAGGGTTAATATTTTTTTCAAAATATTTAACTTGGCATTCCAATCTCAAGGCTCCCTTTGTACTTCTAGGTTGATCGAATCGAATCTCCTCCCGGAAGAGGATACATGATTAAGAAAGAAATAGGATAAAGCTTCAAGGAATGTAGGCAATTGAGAACCCCATTCGATGGGACCGACTCTAGTAGATCTCCTTAGACAAATCTATCATGGGTGGTGGTAGTTCTTTTTTTTGATGAATTAGACTTAGACAAAGGAAAAATGAGGTTAAAAGGTACTTTTTTTGTTTTGTTTTGAGAGTAGTGTCAAAGTCTAGACTGATTGACAACATGGAATGTGAAAGGAGTGGGGTGATTCTGCTAAGAACCTTAATAGCACTTGCATGACAAAAAGAGGGACCCCCCCAGGTTTTCAAAATTGCACCGCTGCATAGCTCAAGATCAATGCAGTACTGGCTTTAGATATCACCAGTTTACAGACACTTATTGTTGAAACTTTGAAACACAAGCCAAAGACATAGCTTAATATCAATGCAATAGTTTTAGATATCACCTGTTTACAGACTCTTATTGTTGAAACTTACAAGCACAAGCCAAAGACCTGTTTACAGACTCTTATTGTTGAAACTTCAAAGCACAAGCCAAAGATGTATGGTTTCTATGGTTAACACGATCATTTATAAGTAGACACTTTGCTATAGTTTATCATTTGATCACAAAAGAAACCAGAATTGATGACCTGTATGCCCAAATCCAAAAGAAAAATTATAGATCAAAAGGTTAGGAGCATACAATCTAGTTAAATATTCTAAACTGAAGAGCAACTCTAAGATGACCTGTGTAATGCTCTAAAGCTAGTAGTTTAAACAGAAAACGGGGCAAGAAACCATTTTTCCCAATGAATAACCGAGCTCAAATGACATTGCCATTATATGATTCAAACTGTTTATACAGTTCTCCTGCAACTATCAATGTACAGTATGACCAAAAAGCATTTCAGAGACCAATTCAAAGTATTGTCCTGCATATAATTAAAAGTGTGACTCATCTTCATGTGATTCTATTTCGATGCTGCAGTCAAAACCCCCATGTTTCTGATCACTGTAGCAATATCTGAGAAGAGGAAGAACTAGAACAGTTTAAAAAAAAATATTGTGAAAGCTAAGCAAGTAATGGGTTCTGCACTGTCAACATGCAGAAATTGAAATAATACTAACTTAGATGTCATTAGGCAGAATCAGAACAAAATAGGTGTCAAGAGGTCTCAAAGCATAAGACTAGATAATTAATCTGTACATAGTCAATGCACTTCATGAAAATACACTCACAGTTTCAACATTGAACTACAGTTTTTGATAAGCCTGTAATTAGACTTGGTTTACAGCAAGTGACATGGAAAACATAATCCACCTTCCATAACCCAATAAAACATTGTTCAAAGCTTGGTGTGAAATACCACACAAACACATCATCAATCAATGAAGATGTCGGGATGTTTTTAACTCTACTCATCTTCTCGTTTTTTCTATTTGACTGTAAACAGATCTGAAAAGAAGCGGAATAAAATCTTTGTTTTTGCAAAGTTAATATCTGAAAAAACCAAATAGAAAGCTAAACAAATCTATATCTATAATCAGATGCACAGAAGGACAGAAGATGGGCTGATTTTTATTTATTTTTTACTGTAGATCTGAAAAGAAGAGGAATAAAATCTCTGAAAAACCCAAATGGGGAAAAAAAATTACATATGTAATCAGATGGGCTCTGAGTGTGAGTTTAGTGTGTGTGTGTGTTAGTTACATGATAACATTTCACCAGAAAGATTGGCTCTGACGAAACTCCAAAAGATCACTGTCATCCATTTCTCCATATCCACAAAGTTCTTCCATGCCCCCATGTTCAGATCCCCTCAAAATACAACAAGAGAGCGAGATGGATGGTCATGAATCACGATTCTTTAACGAAAGAAGGCGACGGTGAGGTATGACACATCATCATCTTATTTCTTTAGTATCCCTTGATTTTTTCTATAAATTCTACTGCTGCAATGTATCATTAAAAAAAAACTTAAATGGAATCTACAGAGAACCAATAGAAATCTCACCTATATATAGAGAGATTGAAGGATGGAAGGAATCAAGAAAACAAATTTGGAGTTCTGGAAATAATAAACTCAGGCAATCACCATTGTAGTCGAAATTAATAAACTCAGGCCCATTTAGTTCTGGAAATAATGTCAACCATTCAAGTGATCATCATTGTAGTTCTGGAAATAATGTCAACCGATTCAAGTGGACAAGCAACTTGAAAGCTAGAAGTAGAACTACCAAGGAAATCACTAAGAAAGCTAGAATAATTCTGAACAGTAACCTCTCCTTACCCAACTCTCACTCTCCATAGCCACTCCTTGCACAAAGAATAACCTTTTCTTAATGGCTCCAAGCAATGCCTAGAGTACTGTCGCAAGCCAGGCAACACAACCTGCAGCTTGATGGGCCTTGAGAAGCAAAACCCATGTAAATTGCTTTGCAATTTTCCCTCAGTCCTCGACTGGCCAGAATGCAGCATCTGGGCTGTCAATTTCTAGAACAGAGTAGGTGGGATTCTCCATGGTCACTACAACAGGATTTCCCTCTCTTCCTTGTCTCCTTTGCTCACCAATCAGAAAAATCTAAGCTTGGACCATTTCCTAGATTAGATTCAAACACAAGGAAGAACCAAAGCCCTAAAACCTCAAAATGCTCAAGAAATCCTCACAACCCAAAACTCAAAATCAAGAACACAAAACCTTTTACAATCCCAACCACATAAAACCAGATCCCCCCAATCAAAAACACATTTCAAATTTATGTATTTCACATCAAATGCAGCAAGTAAAAGTTGGGAAAAAGAGTTGGGTATGAGGATCTTTCTACCCTCAAAGGCCTTGCAAGCTACCCAACATGAAAAACCACCATAATGAGGAAAGATATAATGATATATGTTGTACAGCCCTAAACCATGTGGTTATTAGTCACTAAATCAAAACAAACACAACTCTCTTTTTAATTTTCCAGTTTGCACATATTACCATGGGGTGAATTGGATTAGATAGAATAAGGTAAATGAATAAATATAGCATGAGAATACATACAGCTAAAGCATAAACTAAAACCCACTAACAAAAACCACTGTCAAGAAAAGAACAGACCAGGAGAGTAGAAGAGAACACTCCATTTTAATAGAAAGCCCCAGTTTAGGATTTTGGATGTTGAATGGGTTTGAAGTTGCAGACCATGAAGAAGATCAAATAAGCAGGATCAAAGATTAAAATGAAACTAAATTAATAAAGCAACAATCACAAAAAGAAGTCAATGGCTTTAGAGAGGAATAGTTACAGATAATGAGAATCTTGTGCGCAAACTATTAGAAAAAAATATCCACATTAACCTCTTCCAAATTTTTAAAAAAAAAAAAACAGTAATATCCAGTAAATTAACCATCAAATCATTTCTAGATTTAAACAACTCCCTAACAAAGCATCATTTGTGAAAACATAAAATAAAAAGTATGTAAAATGTAGAATATGACTACCAACATGATCAAGTAAGTTTAATTCCATCAACAGAAAAATGATAATGAGATAAAATCATGGAAGCAAAAATAAATCTGAAAAAAAAAATGAAGTAAATAAAGAAAGATAAGAGAGTGACGCTTCCTGTCGAGAAGAGACGAGAGTCGTTTGAGTTGAGACTTGAGACCCCATGTAGACCTCCTCTCTAGACCTTGTCTATGTTTTCAAATGCATGAAGCTCTGCAAATTACGCTTTTTGTTGGTTAATAATATCACGAGGCAGGGCAAAGGCAGGTATGTTGACGTCCAGTTCCGACAGCGGGTGATGTCGCTTCTGCATAAATCTCAAGGGGATTAGAAGGCCAAATAAATCATAGTTCAAAAACCCGAAAACTTGACTCGAAAGTTAGTTGGGTCGAGTAACTTGGAAAACTTGACTCGGTCCAACTCGGAATATATATGTAATAACTTGAAAAACATGGGTTAAAAGAACTCAAAGTACGTTGGTTTTACAGCCTCAAACCTATAAACTAGGTTTACTAGAACCCATAGTAGGTTGTCTTTGTAGAGCCAAAAAAATATGATGCAAAAATAATGTGACGTTCGAGTTTAGGTTTAGAAATTGATAAAAATGGCCTTTTGTGACTCGAAGTCTGACAAGTAGAAAACCTTGGCTTGACTCGATCGAGTCACCCGAGTAATGCAACAAATAGTGCCTCATTTGAGTTTTGAGGCGACTAGACTCGAAATTCAGGCGAGTTGAATAACTTGGCCAAGTTACTCGGGTGACCCGCCGAGTTTTCGAACTATGAAATAAATAACTAAATATGAAAGAATATCTTCTAAAAGCAACAAAAAAAAAAAAAAAAACAGCAAAGAGATGAATTCTTGGAACTCTTTTTGTCCATCTTCCTCTGCTAAGAAAACAAGAAAGGAAAATTACAGTCAAAAACAGGGGGAAAATGAAGAAAAAATCTTTAAATCTTATAAAGAAAAAAAGAAAGAGATGAATGGAGGGTTTGTAATGAGAGATGGTGATGGTGATGGTAATAGAAATTGTATATAGAGAGATGATGAAATAGCAAGACAAAGGGGAGAGTGGAGATAGAACCGCAATTGATTGTCGTTTCCCTCTCACCGTTGCATGCACGATGAAATATGAACTATGGGTTCGGTTTTTGGAGGAGACGAATGAGTGGTAAATGTACAGGCGCTTCCGACTATGGTGTGGGGTTTGTTTAGAGGAGGTGAATGGGGAAAGGAAGATACATTTGGGAAAACGGGTTTCCACCGGATGGGAATGTATTGAGGGAAGAGTCGTGGTTCGGTTGGGAAGATAAATGGGAGGGGTTTCATGTGGTTAAAATGTGGGTTCATCCATTATTAGGAGAGCCAATTCAGAGAGAGCCAATAAAAAGGCAACACATGGCAATAATTTAGAGCTCAAATAGAGGCCTCTGGATAAGCCACGTGGAGACCAACCGGGTTATAGTAGTAGTATAGATATATACTAGTAGAGGTGCACGTATAAAGCTCACATTTTGCATTAAAAACAATGTTTAATATTTTATAATATTAAAAAATATTTACTATTGTATAATATAGGTTATTGAAAAATAAATAGAAAGAAATTATGGAAATTAGAAATGACATTTTAGGAATAGAAATAAAATAAGTGAAAAGAAATTATGGAATATAATAAGTATTTTAGAAAAGTTAAAATAGATGATATAAGTGTAATTTATATAATAGATAAATATAGTACAAGTATTTTAAGAATGTTAAAAAAGATGATATAAGTGTAATTTATAGTTTATACAAGTGTTTAAATATGAGGCACAGCTCTTCTTCAGTAACTCATAGATACAATTGGCGGTTGACTTTGGCATATAAGAAACAGAGCACATTAAACAGGTTAGTCATAACTCGTAACATACACCCCAAAAACAGCAATGGACGTCTATGCTTTCTGATTTTCCAAGCCCAATTGCTCAATACAGGAATTCTGTTATCCACGTAAATCTTACTTCTTACAGGTAGCGAAATCTCCTGAGGTTGCTAGGTGAAGCAATATATCCTGATTTTCCTAGCCATGGTGAAGCTGCTAGGTGAAGCAAATTCTCCTGAGGCGGGGTTGAAGGAATCAGAAACCTTCACCATGTTGTTAAAGGTTGCACTTGCTTGAAAGCAATTTTGAAGGGCCATAGCTAGGCTGTAACTCTTATTTTCAACATTTATATAAATGGAAATCAAATTAAAATAACTTACAGTATTTAATATCCTCAACTTCAACATTATCTCAACCTGTTCTAGCAATTGAATGAATCTCAGTATGGCCAATACAAATTGTCTCCAATAAGAAATTCATGGACTGTGCCACTCACCTCAATCGAGCTGCCCCAAGGTGTTTTCCTCAACCCCCTTCTCTTCCTTTTCTTACCCACATAACTGCTTCCTGCCTAGAAGCTCAGCATCCATATTAAACAGCATCACTTTCATCGATGGATCAGAACGATTGCACTCAAGCAGCCTCACTGAGAGAAAAGATGTATAGATCACCTCCCATGTCCATGCACAGCTAGTCCACATAGAATCAATGTCCTTGAGAATAGATCTTTTCTGGGACCTTGTCAAATACTTGAACTGCTTCTTCAATGCTCCCACATTTTGAATACATCTTCGAGCAGGCTAGAGTCTAATGAACCATTTGTATTCATGATTTCCTTCTCAACGAAAAGCATGGATCCACATGCTGATATAAGAGCTCCATGATTAGCACAGGCAGATAATATGATACATCAAACGGCCATAACCATCTGACCAGGTCAGTTTGTGGCGTGTGATCTTTTAAACAGGACTCATTGGCTGAGTTTTGAACATGCGAGCATATATAGTTAAAAAAACTGCAGACCGTCTTTTCGATCTCTACCTGGCAAAGACTAGATTTTGCCTACTCAGTCTTCATGGCCTATGCTGGGGGAGTATCCCTGAGCTTTCAACTCCCCTGCCAAAAGTAGCGTCACAGTCTCTAAGTTAGGATCCCGGACATCCCCAGTTAGAAATTTGTGGGTCCTACCATTGATTTCAATCCAACTCCAACCAGGTGGCTTCTTCATCCCACGGCTCCTCATCAGTGCTCTCACCTTCGCGACATCCTCCCACCTATGTGCCTTGGCATATATATTTGAAAGCAGTACATAATTTCCAGCATTCTCTGGCTCTAGCTCTAGCAAATGCCTTGCTGCTGTCTCACCAATCTCGACATTATTGTAGATTCTACAGGCACTTAGCAGAGCACCCCATACACCGGCATGCGGTTTCACAGGAGGCATGACTTCGAAGATAATCTTGTATGCATCGGCAATGCGCCCAACTCGGCCTAGCAGGTCAACCATGCACATGTAATGATCAGCGGTCGGGGAAATGTAGTAATCTTTCTGCATCATATCAAAGTACTGGCAGCCCTCGTCGACCAGACCTGCATGACTACAAGCAGATAAAATCACAATGAAACAAATACTGTCTGGCCTCAACCTATCGTCTTGAAGCTGAGAGAAGATCTTTAGAGCCTCCGTACCACGACCATGCATTCCGAATGCTGCTATCATGGAACTGTAACAAATCAAATCCTTGTTCTTCCATTTCTTGAATACCTCATAGGCCTTATCTGGATCCCCACACTTAGCATGCATATTGATGAGAGCCGTCACAGTATGAACATTCACTAGCTCGACCCCGCGACTGTCAATATAGTCCTTGATCCATTGCGCCAATCCAATTGACCCCAATTGAGTACAGGCGGCAACAACAGTAGCAATTGTAGTTTGATTTGGCTTTACATCTACAGTCGTCTTTAGCATTAGAAAAAAGAGTTCCAGAGCCTCATCAAAGAACCCTAACTGATAGTATGCAGAGATCATTGCATTCCATGAAGCCACATCCCTTTCGACCATCCCATCGAAGATCAAACGAGCGGCCGAGATATCACCCCACTTTACATAACCCGAAATCATAGCTGTGTGGATAACAGCATTAATCTTTACACCCTCTTGATTCCACAACAACTCATCGAAAAGCTCCCGAGCACAAACCATCCTACCCAATTCGGCATAGCCAGTGATCATCACCTCCCAAGTGAATAAATTCCTATCCGGCATCTCCCGAAACAAACTGCGAGCAACTTCCATATTTCTAGAAACTGTGTGCGCCGCAATCATTGTATTCCATGCCTGAACATCCCTAACAGGCATTTCATCAAACAGCTGCAGTGCATCATCCATTTGTCCAAATTTAGCATAGAAATCGATCAAGCTGGTCTGAATACGAATATCGGAATGATACCCATATTTGAAAACATGGGTATGAATCTGAATTCCCTCTTTCAAAGCTGCGAGACGTGCACAAGCTTTAATGGCCGACGATAAAGCAAAGGTCATTGCTTGGTCTCCAGCCATTGAAGAATTCATGCGACGGTGCATTTGGGCATAAACTAAAACCGCTTCTCTACAGCAATTCTCGGAGTCTGATCGCTGCGAGTAGCTCCTGATCATTGCTGCCCATAAGAACACGTTGGGGTTATCGACACTGTCTGTAACAGTACGGGCATGGTTCAAGTCACCAAAAGTGGCGAATTCTCGAACAAGTTTGGTGATCAAGAAACTGTTCTGGGATTGTCCGTTTATTACTAAGTGAGCTTGAATTCGCTTCAATTGCTTGACGTCCTTACAGAGGTTTACTAAGCGAATTACTCGGTTCTCTTCCAGTCTAGTCCAGTTCCGACCACCCATTTGGGTAATCTTTCAAGACTGAGATGTAGCTCGCTCTTGCATGAAGGAAAGATGGCCAGACCAATCGAACCGGGTTCAAGCCCAAATGGTCTCAACTCTCAACTTAAGGGTGTATTCGAGCCGAGCTGACTCAGCTCGAGCTCGAACTCGGCTTGAAGATGTTTATGCTAGGCTCGAATCAAACTCTAATGACGAAGCTCGAAGCTCGGCTTGAACAAGTATTGTTAAGATTGAGCTCAAGCTAAGCTATTTTTGTGAACTTGGCTATCCGCTATACTAATTCAGACTAGTCTCATGTGATACATAGGCTTGACATTAATTCATATACATAAATGAGAAATAAAAATAAAAAATTTGAAAAGGGTGTGTTACGTACGTTAACAACAAATTCCTTTTGAATCCTATATGAAAGAGGGAAACACCTAGAAACAAAAATTAAACCTCATCAACTACTTCCATTGTAGAAAATATGCAAACCAAACACCAACAACAAAACAAGTCACTGCCTTTGAGATCGTTCACAATGGATTAGGGTAACAGTCTCCAAAATGGCACCTCAACCCTGTGCTCTATGTTGTAAAGGGTGGGAAGTCGAATGGGAAGGAAGGAGGGACCTTGGAGTCCACCAATAGAGCGTCAGATTCACCAATATTGCTCACTTTTGATTACTTTGAAAAGAATGCCACGTGAGAGGGCCTCACATCTATGTAATGAGCTTGGTTGTTGCGAATGGATTGCTCGTTGTCGAAGCCCACTTGTAGACAAGTCTACGAAGTCTTCAGCAAAGGCAGAGGCGGAAGAGGCAGAGTTAGGGTTCTTTTTTTTCGAGAATGATGAGATGTTAGGTTTGCTTTTATGTCTTTAATACATTGTATATAATATTTATTATTACGCCAAGCCGAGCATAGCTTAATCAAGCCAAGCTTCTAGCCAAGTTGAGCTAAAACAAAAAGTTTGGCTCGAACTTGGCTTGATTGAACTTTCAAGCTTAACTACAAGCTCGGCTCGGCTCGATCGAGCCTAGTATTGTAGCTCGAACTCAGCTTGATCAAATCGAACCAAGCTAAGTCGAGCCTTTGCGCTAGCTCGGTTTGGGTATAGTCCTAGTTACAAGCGGCCTGAATAGTCGTCGAGCCATGTGGCGGGCATTTGGATCAAGTGGTACTGCTGCGCAAATCAACTACAAATGTCTGCCACAATAGAGTTCAGATGGACAACAACGCTCCTTGTTGTCCGTTCGTGTCTTACAAAATGTGGGGCCTATCATTAATTGATGTGAGATCCACATTTGTTGAATGTGACCCCAGCTTTTTAAAACACATATCTCTACTAATATAAAGCGGATGGTCTCTGTTCAAAACGTTGATTGATAATTTTTAGGACAAAATTACCCCTGTAAACTTCCATAGTTCTACAAAGCTTTATTATATTTAAAGGCTAATTTAGTTTTTCCATGTTTTCAAGTTCAACAAATATAAACACCATTCCTCTTCTCTTCGTGCCTTCTCCTTCTTTCTCCTTCCCCTCTTCGTGCCCTAATACTTTTTCCTCTATTCTTCCTTTCTTCCCACAGTTCACAAAGTTATTTCTCTGGGGAAACCTTCGACATTTTCAAACGGCCTATAGTTAATCCAACCACGGTTTGCAAAGCCTCTTATTTGGCGGCTAATTTGCTCATTGGATTTTCATCTCAACTCCATTGGATTTTCATCTCTTGGTAAGATATTTGAAACCCTTATTGAAAATTTTGGTTAACAAAATTAGGGTTTTGAAATCTATTAGCCTTTACTAATGGCGTGTTTCAATGCTTTAGAAAATTAGGGTTTTGAAATCTATTAGCCTTTACTAATGGCGTGTTTCAATGCTTTAGAAAATTAGGGTTTTGAAATTTGTTAGCCTTTGTTTATAGTGTGTTTCAGTGCTTTAGATTGTTATGTATTCAGATGCGATGCTAAATTTGTTTAAGGCTTGGTGATATTTGTAGCTCATATTTCTTGATTTTTGTTTGAATGATGTGTTACGATCCCTTATTGGAAAGTTTGGCTTATAAAAATTTTCTTTTTAATTTAGTTGGTTTGGAAGAGTGTGTGAACTCCGAGTTTAGGGTAGGTCCGTTTGACTTACTGATCAATCACAAAGACAGAAAAATAGAACTTTAGAAAATTTTGGTTCTATTCTATCTAAAACTTTTGTTAGAAGTTTTGGTTTATATCTCTACTAATAAAAGGAGAATGATGTTTAATATTTGATTTCTAATATGTGTTTATTCTTTTTTATTATGTTTTTTTTTTTCATCTCTTAGTAAGAGATCTTACTGTAAAGACAGAAAAACAAAACTTTAGGGAATCTCTAATGGTTTAAAATCTGTTCAACAATTTTGGTTTTATTCTATCTAATACCTTTATTAGAAATTTTGGTTTATATCTCTACTAATATAAGGAGAATGTTTAATATTTGATTTCTAATATGTGTTTAATCATTTCTAATATGTTTTTTTCCATCCCTTAGTAAGAGATCCTATTGTAAAGATAGAAAAACAGCACTTTAGGTGATCTCTAATGGTTTAATATCTCATTTTTAAACAAATTGATTCTTTTTTGTTTAGTTGGTATAAAAGAGTGTTCAAACTCGGAGTTTTGGGTAGGTTCGTTTGCTTTACTGATCACTCAGAAAGACAAAAAAAAAGAGACACTATAGATCAATATAGTATGAAATCTTATCAATTGAGAAGTTCCACTATTTTTTTCCTTATTTTCCAATCTTTATGTTTAGGTTGTACTCCAAAAACTTTACAGTTTCTTAATGCTATTCTTATTTATGTGCCTATTAACGGTATTCAATCGTTTATTAATTTGAAGTTGATAGGTACAGACTAAATATTTTTTTTCCTTCTGTCATATGATTAAGACTTCAAAATTACTTACATTTTTTTACTTAGAATTTTATTTTTTTGTTTCATTCTATTTTTAGGAAAGAAGCGTGAAAAAATAGATGTCACATGCCTCAACATCTACTGCTGAACAGGTGCAAATATTATTTTCCAACAAGTTACTTTTGTTCATACATGATTTTATCCTTTGGTGGTTAATCATTTTCTGCAAAGAACATTACGTAATTTAGACATAGTTATGTAAATAATTATTGTTATCCATTTATCAATTAGTAGTCAAATATAGATGTAATATGTGATGTAGTCTAGAAAAACTTATCTAAAGTTTTATTATTGTTAATTTATGAATAAGTAGTTAAATATTACAATTTTAGAATAAATAGTAAATTTAATTTCCTTTCATGGTAATTGTGTACTAAATAAACACAACAACCTTTAAATGATGAACGCATTGAACAACGAAGGGAGCAAATCAGGAATTCTATGCATCGAAGATTACTTATAATGACTAATGCAGAGAGAGAACGACATAGAATCATATGTTGCAATGTTATGAGAATAAGGAGAGAACAATTACAAGGATTCCGTTTACAAACAAAGCGCGCACAATCCAGAGTTAGAGGACATCGATGGTGGTCTCAATTAAGTGATGAACAAATGTAGTTAAGAAGGGAACAACAACGGAGAACATACCATTCCCGACGAGAGCGAATGATTAATATACAATCGGAATCACAAACACGTCAAACAATAATTTCATGTCGCCAAAGACTATCTGCGATGGTTGAAACAAATAGGAATAAACATAGACAAAATTTGCTTCTATATAGGAGCTGTCGTGCACAACAGGTGTCTGAGGAACTTCGACGCAATGAAATCATAGAAGCTGAAACGACCATAGAAGTGATGGGTACTTCTCTTTCAGGTTTTTTAAGTTTACATTTGGATAATCTTCGAAATGACTTACTTCACATTGATCATTCAACATATTCAAGTCATGATGTCATATAGAATAATGCTTAACAAGGAAGAATGAGGATACATGATATATGAAGACTAGCACGGCAATTTCCTACAAGTGGAAATACCATTCACAAGAGAAGAACCCGATTAACTCAATTGCGTCGTCAAGCTCAACTCAGTGAACTTTTATCCATGCAAATAAATTATTGTTGTGCTCAAATTATGGATGAAGTATCTCAAAATGAAGGTAATTACTTTTTACCTATAAGATGTATATGTCTATCCTATAATTGTACATTTTTGTCAAATTTATATTAATTCATTTCTATTAGCAAGTAGTCAATATAGACGAAATGAAGACAGAGAAAGATTCAATAATGCTTATGGATTTCAAAAATGAGACCCAACTGAAGGTGCATGCTAATTCTTACAATTCATTAATTATTAAACTTATTTTCATATGTATTTTTTTTCTTTAGTCCTAATGATGTACATATTACTGGGGAAGGAATTTATCACATATAAATCAAATTAGACAATGAAAAATAATGCACGAAACTATTTTTAGAACAAAATATTTATAAAAGCATGCAAATCTATATCTTTTTAATCATTATTTTAATTTTTCTACGCAGGTAGAAATATTATCGTTGCCATTAATCAAGAAAATAGACAACATTTTGTCTAAGGTGGGAGGGATGAAATTAACTTCACAATACTTACAAGGTCTCATAATATTGGGAGACAATATATTGAAGAAAATGTTCATCGTAACAATTTAGCAATGTCTAGATTTTGTAATTATTGTGAAGCAAAATTGTTTCAATTTGAGTCTGGTGATTTATGTTTTAACGGAAACATGTCTTCTCTCACCAGCAGCTCCACTAGAATTATTGGATTTATATATCAATGACACAAATGTGGTGATTCATTTTAGGCGATTCATCGAGTCATATAATTATATATTTGCATTCACATCTATGAGCGTCAAGATTGATGAAAATTTAGTATATCATAAAATTGGAAGTATATTACTCATTGAAGGTAGAATGCAATGGTATATACAAATGTATATTTATGATACTGATCATGAAATTGAAAATCGGATGACAGAAAATAATTTGTTACATGTTGAAATTATTACAAAGTTAAAACAAATATTAGATGCTCACAACTCATTTCTTCATGTCTTTCGCTCACTTGCACAACGACCTGATCTACATACATGTAAGCTATTAATTCGAGTAGAAATTTCACGTAATCAACTTCAGTACAACATACCAACTGCATCACACGTTACAGCAATTTTGTCTGATGTAGATGATAATGAAGAAAGACAAACAAGATCTATAATAATACAAATAAGGGCTGATCAACTACAAAATGTGGCTGATACAGCAGGTTACTTTGATCCATTGCAGTATCCTCTCTTACTTCCTTATGAAACTCATGGTTGAGATATAAATGTTTACAACGAAAGACAAGGAAGAATGAGTTGTCATACTTATTACGCCTACATGCTTTAGGTTTTCTTTTAATACTATCTTTTAAAATAAGATATTCATCTAATTTATATGACTTAGTTTCAATTTAATCATATGGTTATGCAGATTAGAAATTCATATCCATCAATACTTTTGCGCAATGATCGACTCTTTCAATAATATTTTATCGACAATTAAGTAAAAATAGAAACTTAAAGGTTGAGATACTTACGTAATAATCAAAATGTCATAAGATCATAACTATACTAAGGTTTACAAGATGCAATAGCTATTGGGGAGACAAATGTAGGTTTGCATTACAATATATATATTTAGTTTTGTATCCATATAATTAATTTATTTTAAACAATAAATAAATATGATTTTATTTAAATGTTTCAAATAGGGTCGGGCGTAGGATCATTCTTCCATAATCTTTTGTTGGAAGCCCTTAAAAATATAGAAAATCGGATATATTTTTAATAATAACATGCAATCCTTCTTGAGAATAAATTACAAGAATTACTACCATGATAGCTGTCACCAGATCATCCTGACTTGACTATAAGAATATTTCGTGCTAAATGTGAAGAACTTAAAAAACATCATAGAACGCGTGCTAGGAAAAAGTAATTGCACACGTAAGTGTCATTGAGTTTCAAAAACGAGGGCTACCACATATTCATATACTACTTATTTTGCACGAAGATGATAAGCTAATGAGCCCTGATGACTATAACAAGTTAGTACACGTTGAGATACCTAGCCGTGAAACAGAACCAGAATTATGGAATTTGATTATCAAACATATTGTACATGGACCGTGTATATCGCATAATATAAATGCTCCATGCATGAAAGATGGAATATGCAAGAAAGGTTATCTACGACAATTCACACCAGCCACAGTTCAAGGTAATGACTCATATCCAGTGTATAGTCGACATAATGATGGTCGTTTTCTTCTACTCAACAACAATGCAAATAAGTTGATAGACAATCGGTGGGTTGTTCCTTGCAACCCTTGGCTACTTCGAAAATATGATTGTCACCTAAATGTTGAAATGTGTGCAAGCATAAAATATGTCAAATACCTATATAAGTATGTCTACAAAGGTCCAGATCGTGTCTCTCTTGAAGTATCATGCGGCTTCTGTGCAGATGAAATTTCTCAATTTGTTAATGCTCGATAGATATGTGCTCCTAAATCTCTCTAGAGAATGTTAAAATTTCAGTTGCATCGAATTTATCATTCGGTTGAGTCATTACAAATTCATTTGCCCTATAAACAACAGGTCAAGTATTATATAGGTCAGGTATTATAGTCACCAATACCTTCTAGATGTATTGGCTGATGATCACATTATGAAAACGATGTTGATAGAATTTTTTGTTACGAATACAACAGACATTGAAGCATAAAGATACCTATATCGTGAACTTCCTGAAAAATATTGTTGAATAGACAAAGAGAAACTTTGGAGAAAAAGAATAAATAGAAAACGTGCAATAGGAATATTGTATACAATTTCACCATTAGAAGGTGATCGAGATATTTCCTCAGGTTACTCCTTAATCATGTCAAAGGTCCAACATCTTTTAATGATTTGTTGATGTATAATGGAATACTTTATCTAACTTTCAAACAAGTTGCTGAACAACAAGGATTGCTTGAAAGTGATAACGATGTTAGAGAGTGCCTTAATGAAACAGTTAATTCAAAACTGTCAAATGCACTTCAAAGATTATTTGTCACTATCTTAGTATACTATTGTCCAACAAAGGTATCTGAATTGTGGGAAGAGTTTCATAACTACATGTCTGAAAATTACCCAACAAGTTCTATAAATTCACAAAGAATTCGTGCCAACAAATTGTTTAAAGATCTTTAAAATCTGCTCATGGAATACAATAGAAGTTTATCAGATTTCGAACTTCCTCAATTGGATGATGAATTTGATTCTACCATAACAACATCCAAGTTAATAGATGATGAACTCTCTGTGAATATACCTGATGAGGATATCACTACAATTGATAAGCTAAACGAAGAACAAAAGTTTGCATTCAATACAATTATTGTATTTGTTTGTACAAATCAAGGTACTGTCTATTTCATTGATGGTCCTAGTAGAATAGGAAAGACATTCTTATATCATGCACTATTAGCTTTTATTAGAAAAGCAGGAAAAATTGTCATATCTACTGCAACCTCAGGAATAACTGCAACTTTAATACCAGGAAGGCATACTGCACATTCAAGATTCAAGATACCTATATGTTTGGAATCATCATCGATGTGCAACATCTCCAAACAGTCTAAAATTGCTGAATTATTACGTCGTGCTAGCATTTTTATATGGGATGAGGCAACCATGATGCATCGTCATGCATTTGAAGCATTAGACTAAACATTACAAGATATAATAGGAAATAAAAAACCATTTGGAGGAAAAGTATTGGTCTTAAGCGGAGACTTCCGTCAAGTTCTCTCTGTTGTTCTTTATTACACACGTGCAGAAACTATCGATGCACGTGTAGTGAAGTCGTACTTTTGATAAAATGTTCAATTCATTAGTTTAAAAGGGAATATGAGAGCATGCTTTGATCCAAATTTCTCAAATTTTTTATGACGGATTGGTAATGGAGAAGAGCCATATATAGATGAAGATATGATAAAATTAATGACTGATATGGTCATTGCATATGAAAATGAAGATTCTATTACAAACTTAATATTAGAAATTTTTCCAAGCCTTCTACAAAATGCAAATGATCGTGATTATATGGTCAACAAGGCTTTATTGACCCAACTAATGAATGCGTTGACATGCTAAACGAAAAGGTCATCACTATGTTCACTGGTGATGAAGTTGTTTATTATTCATTTGATACAGTTGAAGATGATACACGTAATTTGTATCAACAAGAGTTTCTAAACTCTATTGCACCAGGTTGATTGCCTCCTCATAAACTGATCCTTAAACTAGGAGCTCCAATTATTCTTCTAAGAAATCTTGATCCACAATCTGGTTTGTGTAATAGAACTCGACTCTTATGTCGAGGCTTTCAAAAAAATCTTATTGATGCTGAAATCGCTACAGGCCTACATCATGGGACAAAATTTTTTTTGCCATGCATTCCTCTGAAGCCTTCAAAGAATGTACAAATGCCTTTCATTCTAAAAAGGAAACAATTTTCAGTAATGTTGGTTTTGCTCTTACAATTTGCAAGTTGCAAGGACAAACCATTCCTCATATAAGAATATATTTTTCGCAACATGTTTTTAGTCACGGTCAATTGTATGTTGCATTATCAAAAGGAATTTTAAGGAATAACATAAAAATTTTGGTCAAAAATAACATTTTACGGGTTAGAAATGACACTTTTACGAGAAATGTGGTATATAAAGATGTTTTAATTACATAAGAAAGGTAATACATCTTTTACTAATATATTATCTTTTATACTTGAAGATTTTTAATTAAATAGTAATATTCTCATCGTTTGCACTACAGATAAACAAAATCAAATTGCCAATTATAATGTTTTAAGAAAGAGGAGCATAGAAGATAATGAAGTCACTGAACCACCATTCAAATGGGCACGCCCAACATATTTTGGTTATAAATTGAAGAATAATAAAATATCAGTGACCTCACATGATTGACAAAAAAGAAAAAATGACAACCCCATTTTTATCCACATATGGCCAAACGAGCTTTGTACAATTTTGGTTCGAAAAGTGTTGCAATTGATATACCTCACCATAAACTTAAGGATATATACTACCGTAAGTTATGTTTTTACTATCAATATTGTGTTTTATAAACTATCAACTATATTTTAAAATATTTATTACTTTTTCTTTTTTATTGTATTAATCCTTACAGGAATCAAATCTTTCAGACGAATCTATATATATCTGGTGATGGTGAAGTTTTTTGTACGTAGATACTGTCAATTAATTGGTAATGATCTTCTTTGTTCTCTTCTAATATTGTGTACTACAATAATTTTACCTAAGGAAATGTACTACAATAAGTCATGTTCTTACTATCAATATTGTGTTCAAAATATTTATTTTCTAAATTTTAAATTAGTTCTTAAATTTTTCTTTTGATATGTTAATCGTTACAGGAATCAAATCTTTCAAACAAACTATATAGAAATTTATTTGTGTAATTTTTTGTATTGATGACCTACGTACATCAATGTAATTGGTATGCTCGCTATACTCTTCTTTTAATATTGATACTCTCATTTTAATACTGATGTGAACTTACTATTTATTACCATGTTATACACTAGCACCTCAATATTTATTTTCAATATGTTCATACGCTGAATGTTAAATATATCCAATTCATGTTTTACAGGTTTATTATTTGATCTAATTTTTCCACTCAGTACAATTGAACTCTCATGCGCATCACACAAGACCATTTGGGATCCCTACCAAAAAGCTCAATTGGTAATGATCTTCTTTTTTCTTTCTGATATTTAAACATGTATTCCTCATGTTTTTCAAGTCTACATTTAATCTATTTTTTTCCACTCATTAGGACTGGACTCTCACGAACATCCCACGTAACCATTTGGGATCCCTATGACAAAACTCAATTGATAATGATCTGTTTTTTTCCCTTTCTGATAAATAAACACGTATTCATTATAACCATAGTCCCCTCTCTTAATTTTACCTAAGAAAATGTATTACAATCAGTCATGTTTTGTGTTCACTTTTATGTTATGCAAGGAAATTCTCCGCTATGAAATTGTAATGAATTATTATTAGGTAATTTATTACATACGCCTTGAAGGCCAATTTCTTCATAATTCAAACGAGGTTCTGCCTAATTTTTTACAAATTGGATTAAAAATAAAAGAATAAATTGATTTAGGAAAGTAAGGCAGTAAACTCTCATCACATCTTTCAAACGAACTACAAATATTTCTTTATTCGGTTTGCATTAAGTTGCTACTTACATCATTGTAGTCAACATGTTTGCTATACTCTCCTGTTAATACTGATGTTAAGTAATATTACTTATGTAAACTTACTATTTATTACCATGTTATCCACTAGTAGAGATGTTCATATATAGAATGTCAAATTTATCCAATTCATGTTTTCTATGCCTATCATTTCAAATAAAGTTTTTTACTCATTAGGACTGAACACTCACGTGCATCGCACATGCAACCCACTAGTCCCTATATATACAACAGCCTCTGAAGTCTGAATTACCCCTGCCAGCGCACAACACAGAGGAAGAGGAGATAATGAACAAACCAAATCCTCTGGTGATAACCAGATTTGGCTCTCACGGGATTTGGCAACTCCTGTTATCACCCCGAGGTCACCACGTGTCCATTTTGACACTCTTTAATTGTGGTTAAGATTCACTCACCCATCCTTGGTTTATAGAAAAAAAATATTAATTCTTTTTTTAATATTAAAATAACATTTTAAGTTTTTTTTAATATTAAAATATTTAAAAAGAATTAATATTTTTTTCTAAAAACCAAAATGTGTGGGTGACCCTAAAAGTGGGTGAATCTTAACCACAATTAAGGGGTGTCAAAAGGACACGTCGCAACCTTAGGGGAGTGATAACCGGTAAGACCCACTGAAATAACTACAAATCAAAGGATTGGTTGTAATTTATTGCCCTCAGATTTTCGGTAGGGCCCACTCAAATAACTACAAATCTGGTGTTTTCGGTAGGGATTGGTTTTTTAGCCTACACCGAGTTCGTAGACTGATAAAGGGATACGTAGGGCCTCCATGACGAAGCGAATGTGTTGCTCTCCGGTGTCTTCGTTGTTTTATAATGGCGGCAACGTCAAGAGACGTGATTTGTCAGATCAAGCTGTCTTTGATTCAACCACCTTCGTCTCGACTGCTGAGAAAATCAATAGAAAGGAACGGCTACTTGAAAAAGGTAAATAGTGAATCTGATACATGAGAGGTGATGTGCCGTACTCTTATATACCCAATAGAGTTTTAAACTGCCCCCATCAATCAATCTCATTAAGACGTTACGTTCAAACGATTGTCCGTCGTGTAGGGGTAAAGAAAATAAAATTTTCAAAGGTTTTTTTTTTTTGGTCATCAATACGGTTAGGCCGCAATGCCAGTTAGAGTGTTAGTATCTGTTCGGTTAGAGTTCGGTTAGTGCCTAGCAATTTAAGCTTGGCCAGGGTGCTACGCATCCCTCGGGATGGATCCCGGGACCTCCCCCCAAAGTAGGGGATACACTTGGCGTGTTCAAGAGTTTTTTTTTTAAAACACCCTAAATTTTTTAGTTATTTTTAAATGAGCAATAGTTTGCTCCACTGGCGAGCAGCAAACTATTGCTCCTTGTTCTCACATAGATGCTGTGAACTTACGTTAATTTTTAACCCTTAGTTAAATTTTCATTTTTACTTTTATTTTTCTAAAAAAAAGGGTAGAAGGGTGAACCCTAGGGGTTAGTAAACCTTAACCACGGTTAAAAGGAGTTCAAATGGGGACACGTGGCATGAAAAAGGGACCCAAGATGCCCTCATTGCGTCACCAACCGAGGAGGAGAATATTTTCTTTTCTAAATACCTGTTGTATTTTATGATTTTGTATTATAGTTCACTAGTGGGTTGCACGTGCGATGCACGTGAGTGTTCAGTCCTAATGAGTAAAAAAAATTATTTGAAATGATAGGCATGGAAAACATGAATTGGATAAATTTGACATTTCATACAAGAATATATCTGCTAGTGGATAACATGGTAATAAATAGTAAGTTTACATAAGTAATATTACTTAACATCAGTATTAAAAGGAGAGTATAGCAAATATGCTGACTACAATGATGTAAGTAGCAACTTAATGCAAACCGAACAAAGAAATATTTGTAGTTTGTTTGAAAGATGTGATGAAGGTTTACTATCTTACTTTCCTAAATCAATTTATTATGTTATTTTTAATCCAATTTGTAAATAATTGGGCAAAACCTCGTTTGAATTATGAAGAAGTTGGCCTTTAAGGCATATGTAATCACATAATAAACATTCATTACAATTTCATAATATCCAAAGCAGAGAATTTCCTTACTTAACATAGAAGTGAATACAAAACATGATTTGTTGTGGTACATTTTCTAGGTGAAATTAAGAGAGGAGACTATGGTTATAATAAATACATGTTTATCTATCACAAAGGAAAACAAAAGATCATTACCAATTGAGCTTTGTCATAGGGATCCCAAATGGTTATGTGCGATGCTTGTGAGAGTCCAGTCCTAATGAGTGGAAAAAATTAGATTAAATATAGACTTGAAAAACATGAGAAATACATGTTTAAATATCAAAAAGAAAAAAGAAGATCATTACCAATTGAGCTTTGTGGTAGGGATCCCAAATGGTCTTGTGTGATGCACATGAGAGTCCAATTGTACTGAGTGAAAAAATAAGATCAAATGATAGACTTGTAAAACATGAATTTGAGAATTTAACATTCAGCGCATGAACATATTGAAAATAAATGTTGAGGTGCTAGTGTATAACATGGTAATAAATAGTAAGTTCACATCAGTAATAAAGGAGAGTATCAATATTAAAAGGAGAGTATAGCAAGCAAACCAATTACATTGATGTACATAGGTCATCAATACAAAAAATTGCACAAATAAATCTCTATAGTTTGTTTGAAAGATTTGACTCAAGTAACGATTAACATATCAAAAGAAAAATATAAGAACTGATTTAAAATTTAGAAAATAAATATTTTGAACACAATATTGATAGTAAGAACATGACTTATTGTAGTACATTTCTTTAGGTAAAATTATTGTAGTACAAAATATTATAAGAGAACAAAGAAAATCATTACCAATTAATTGACAGTATCAATGTACAACAAACTTCACCATCACCAGATATATATAGATTTGTCTGAAAGATTTGATTCCTGTAAGGATTAACACAATAAAAAAGAAAATGTAATAAATATTTTTAAATATTGTTGATATTTTTTAAAACACAATATTGATAGTAAAAACATAACTTACCATAGTATATATCCTTAGGTTTATGGTGGGGTATATCAATCGCAACACTTTTCGAGCCAACATTGTACAAATCTCGTTTGGCCATATGTGGATAAAAATGGGGTTGCCATTTTTTCTTTTTTGCCAATCGTGTGAGGTCACTGATATTTATTATTCTTCAATTTGTAGTTGGCAATTTGATTTTATTTATCTGTAGTGCAAACGATGAGAGCATTACTCTTAATTACAAATCTTAAAGCATAAAAGATAATGTATTAGTAAAAGATGTATTACCTTTCTCATGTAATTAAAACATCCTTATATACCACATTTCTTGTAAAAGTATCATTTCTATCCCGTAAAATGTCATTTTTGATCAAAAATTTTGTGTTATTCCTTGAAATTTCTTTTGATAATGCAACATATAATTGACCGTGACTGAAAACATGTTGTGGAAGATATATTCTTACATGAAGAATGGTTTGTCCTTGCGACTTGTTAATTGTAAGAGCAAAACTCAACCTTACAAGAAATTGTTTCATTTTTAGAATGAAAGACATTTGTACATTCTCTGAAGGCTTCAGAGGAATGCGTGGCAAAAAAACATTTGTCCAACGATGTAGGCCTGTAGCGATTTCAGTATCAATAAGATTTTTTTGAAAGCCTCGACATAAGAGCTGAGTTCCGTTACTCAAAACAGATTGTGGATCAAGATTTTTAAGAAGACTAATTGGAGCTCCTACTTTAAGGGTCAGTTTATGAGGGGGCAATCCACTTGGTGCAATAGAGTTTAGAAACTCTTATTAATACAAATTTCGTGTATCATCTTCAACTGAATCAAATGAATAGTAAACAACTTCATCATCAGGGAACATAGTGATGACCTTTTCATTTAGCATGTCAACACATTCATTAGTTGGTGTCAATAAAGCCCTGTTGACCATATAACCACGATCATTTGCATTTTGTAGAAGGCTTGGAAAATTTTCTGATATTAAGTTTGTAATAGAGTCTTCATTTTCATATGCAATGACCTATTAGTCGTTAATTTCATCATATCTTCATCTATATATGACTCTTTTCCATTACCAATTTGTAATAAAAAATTTGAGAAATTTGGATCTAAGTGTGCTCTCATATTCTCTTTTAGACTAATGACTTGAACATTTTGTCAAATGTGCGACTTCATTACACGTGCATCAATAGTTTTTGTATATGTGTCATGCAGAACAATAGGGAGAACTTGATGAAAGTCTCCGCCTAAGACCAATAGTTTTCCTACAAATAGTTCTGTATTTCCTATTATATCTTGTAATGTTTTGTCTAATGCTTCAAATGCATGACGATGCGTCATGATTGCCTCATCCCATATAAAAATACTAGCACAACGTAATAATTCAGTAATTTCAGATTGTTTGGAGATGTTGTACATCGATGATGATTCTAAACGTATAGGTATCTTTAATTTTGAATGTGCAGTACGTCCTCCTGTTATTAAAGTTGCATCTATTCCTGAGGTTGCAGTAGATATGACAAATTTTCTTGCTTTTTTAATAAAAGCTAATAGTGCACGATATAAGAATATCTTTCCTGTTCCACTAGGACCATCAATAAATTAGACAGTACCTTGATTTGTACAAATAGATGCAGTAATTATATTGAATGCAAACTTTTGTTCTTCATTTAGCTTATCAATTGCAGCGATGTCCTCATTAGGTATATTCACAGATAGCTCATCATCTATTAACTTGGATATGGTAGAAGCAAATTCATCTTCCAATTGAGGAAATTCGAAATCTGATAAACTTCTAAATTTTTCCATGATCAGATTTTGAAGATCTTTAAGTAATTTGTTTGCATGAATTCTTTGCAAATTTATAGAACTTGTTGGGTAATCTTCAGACATGGAGTTATAAAACTCCTCCCACAATTCAGATCCCTTTGTTGGACTATAGTATACTAAGATAGTGACAAATAATCTTTGAAATGCATTTGGCATTTTTGAATTAACTGCTTCATGAAGACACTCTCTAACATCGTTATCACTTTCAAGCAACCCTCGTTGTTTAGCAACTTATTTGAAAGTTGGATAGTGTATTCCATTATACATTAACAAATCATCGAAAGATGTTGGATCTCTGACATGATTAAGGAGTAACCTGAGGAAATATCGATCACCAAATTGTAAACAATCTTCCTAGTGTATGTTTTCCATTTGCTCTTTTTCTCCAAAGTGTCTCTCTGTCTATCCAACAATATTTTTCAGGAAATTCACGATATAGGTATCTTCTTGCTTCAATGTCTTTGCATTCGTAGCAAAAAATTCTGTCAACATTGCTTTCATGATGCGATTATCAGCCAATACATCTGGAAGGTATTGATGGCTATAATACCTGACATGTTTATTGGGCAAATGAATTTGTAATGGCTTAACTGGAGGATAAATTCGATGCAACTGAAATTTTAACATTCTCTAGAGAAATTCAGGAGCACATATCCATCGAGCATCAACAAATTGAGAAATTTCATCCTCATGGAAGCCGCGTGATACTTCAAGAGAGACACGATCTGGACCTTTATAGACATACTTATATAGGTATTGGACAGATTTTATGCTTGCACATATTTCAACATTTAAGTGAGAATCATATTTTCAAAGTAGCCAATGGTTGTAAGGGATAACCCATCGATTGTCTATAAACTTATTTACATTGTTGTTGAGTAGAAGAAAATGACTATCATCACGTCGACGATACACTGGATATGAGTCATTACCTTGAACTGTGGCCGATGCGAATTGTCGTGAATAACCTTTCTTGTGTATTCCATCTTTCATGCATGGAGCATTTATATTTTGAGATCCACATGGTCCATGTATCATATGTTTGATAACCGAATTCCATCATTCTGGTTCTATTTCACGGCTAGGTATCTCAACGCGTACTAACTTGTCATAGTCATCAAGGCTCATTAGCTTATCATATTCGTGCAAAATAAGTAGTATATGAATATGTGGTAGCCCTCATTTTTGAAACTCAATGACACTTACGTGTGTAATTACTTTTCCAAGTACGTCGCGTTCTATGATGTCTTTTTTAAGTTCTTCACATTTAGCATGAAATATTCTTGTAGTTAAGTCAGGACGATCTGGTGGCAGCTGTCCTAGCAGTAATTCTCTTGTAATTTCTTCCCAAGAAGGATTGCATATTTTTTGTACCAATGACATAGCATCTTGATAACGATGATACATATCTCGAGTGCTTCCAACAAAAGAAGATGGAAGAATGACCCTACGCCCGGCCCAATCTGAAACATTTAAATTAAATCATATTTATTTATTGTTTAAAATAAATTAATTATATGGATAGAAAACTAAATATATATATTGTAATGCGAACCTGCATTTGTCTCCCCAATAGCTATTGCATCTTGTAAACCTTGGTATAGTTATGATCTTAAGACATTTTTATTATTACGTAAGTATCTCAACCTTTAAGTTTCTATTTTTAAGTAATTGTTGACAGAATATTGTTGAAAGAGTCGACCACTGTGCAAAAGAATTTATGGATCTGAATTTCTAATTTGCATAACCATATGATTGAATTGAAACTAAGTCATATAAATTAGATGAATATCTTATCTTAAAAAATAGTATTAAGAGAAAACCTAAAGCATGTAGGTGTAATAAGTACTACAACTCACTCTTCCTTGTTTTTCGTTGTAAACATCTATATCCTAACCATGAGTTCAATAAGAAAGTATGGGAGGATACTGCAATGGATCATAGTAACTTGCTGTATCTATTACATTTTGTAGTTGGTCAGCCCTTGTCTGTACTATAATATCTCTTGCTTGCCTTCCTTCATTATCATCCACGTCAGACAAAATCGCTGCAACTTGTGATGCAGTTGGTAGGTTGTATTGAGGTTGATTATAGAAATTTCTGCTCGAATTAATAGCTTACATGCATGTAGATCAGGTCGTTATGCAAGTAAGCGAAAGACATGAACAAATGAGTTGTGAGCACCAATATTTGTTTTAACTTTGTAATAATTTCAACATGTAACAAATTATTTTCTGCCATCCGATTTTCAATTTCATAATCGGTATCATAATTATACATTTGTGTATACCATGACATTCTGCCTTCAATGGGTAGTATACTTCCAATTTTATGATATACGACACCTTGCGCACGGAAAGTATACACCTCATTTATTCAATTTGCTAGATTTTCATCAATCTTGACGCTCATAGATGTGAATGCAAATACAGAATTACATGATCGGATGAATCGTCTAAAATGAATCGCCGCATCTGTGTCATTGATATATAAATCCAATAATTCTTGTGGAGCTACTGGTGAGAGAAGACACACTTTTCCGTTGTTACAACATAGATCACTAGACTCAAATTGAAATAATTTTGCTTCACAATGATTACAAAATCTAGGCATTGCTAAATTGCTATGGTGAACATTTGCTTCAATATATTGTCTCCCAATATTATGAGACCTTGTAAGTTTTGTGGAATTAATTTCATTCTTCCCACCTTGGACAAAATGTTGTCTATTTTGTTGATTAATGACAAAGATAATATTTCTATCTGCGTAGAAAAATTAAAATAATGATTAAAAAGATATCTACGTATAAAAATTAAAATAATGATTAAAAAGATATAGATTTGCGTGCTTTTATAAATATTTTGTTCTAAAAATAGTTTTGTGCGTTGTTTTTTCTTGTCTAATTTGATTTATATGTGATAAATTCCTTCCCCAATAATATGTACATCATTAGGACTAAAGAAAAAAATACATATGAAGATAAGTTTAATAATTAATGATTTGTAAGAATTAGCATGCACCTTTAGTTGGGTCTCCTTTTTGAAATCCATAGGCATTATCGAATCTTTCTTCGTCTTCATTTCGTCTATATTGATTACTTGCTAATAAACATGAATTAATATAAATTTGACAAAAATGTACAATTATAGGATACACATATATATCTTATAGGTAAAAACTAATGACCTTCATTTTGAGATACACCATCCATAATTTGAGCACAACAATAATCTTTTTGCACGGATAAAGGTTCACTGAGTCGAGCTTGACGACGCAGTTGAGTTAATCGGGTTCTTCTTTGGTGAATGGTATTTTCACTTGTAGGAAATTGCCGTGCTAGTCTTCATATATCACGTATCCTCATTCTTCCTTGTTGAGCATTATTCTGTATGTCATCATGGCTTTAATCTGTTGAATGATCGATGTGAAGTAAGTCATTTAAAAGATTATCCGAGTTTAAACTTAAAAAACCTGAAAGAGAAGTACCCTCAGACACTTGTTGTGCATGACAACGCCTATATAGAAGCAAATTTTGTCTATGTTGATTCCTATTTGTTTCAACCATCGCAGATAGTCTTTGGCGACATGAAATTATTGTTTGACGTGTTTGTGATTCCGATTATGTATTAATCATTCGCTCTTGTCGGGAATGGTATGTTCTCCGTTGTTGTTCCCTTCTTAACTACATTAGTTCATCACTTAATTGAGACCACCATCGATGTCCTCTAACTCTGGATTGTGCGTGCTCTCTTTGTAAATGGAATCCTTGTAATTGTTCCCTCCTTATTCTCGTAGCGTTACGACATACGATTCTATGTCTTTCTCTCTCTGCATTAGTCATTATAAATAATCATCGATGCATAGAATTCCTGATTTGCTCCCTTCGTTGTTCAATGCGTTCATCATTTAAAGGTTGTTGTGTCTATTTAGGACACAATTACCATGAAAGGAAATTAAATTTACTATTTATTCTAAAATTGTAATATTTAACTACTTATTCATAAATTAACAATAATAATACTATAGATAAGTTTTTTCTAGAATACATCACATATTAAATCTATATTTTACTACTAATTGATAAATGAATAACAATAATTATTTACATAACTATGTCTAAATTACGTAATGTTCTTTGCAAAAAATGATTAACCATCAAAGGATAAAATCATGTATAAACAAAAGTAACTTATTAGAGAATAATATTTGCACATGTGCAGCAGTAGATGTTGAGACATGTGACATCTCTTCTTTCACGCCTCTTTCCTAAAAGAAGAATAACACAAAAAAATAAAATTATAAGTACAAAAATGTAACTAATTTTGAAGTTTTAATCATATGACAGAGGAAAAAAAAATTTAGTCCTTACCTATCAACTGCAAATTAATACTTATCCCATTCTGGTGCCCGCTCTATATATCACTTATTCATTCGAGCCGGAGACGAAGTCAAAAGATAAACGATTGAATACCGTTGATGGACACATAAATAAGAATAGCATTAAGAAACTTTAAAGCTTTTCAAGTACAACCTAAGCATAAAGATTGGAAAATAAGGAAAAAAATAGTGAAACTTCTCAATTGATAATATTTCATACTATATTGATCTATATTATCTCTTTTTCTTGTCTTTGTGAGTGATCAGTAAACCAAGCGAACCTACCCCAAACTCCGAGTTTGAACACTCTTTTATACCAACTAAACAAAAAAGAATCAATTTTAAAAAAAAATGAGATTTTAAACCAATATAGATCACCTAAAGTTCTGTTTTTCTGTCTTTACAATAGGATCTCTTACTAAGAGATGGAAAAAAATATATTAGAAATGAATAATCACATATTAGAAATCAAATATTAAACACAATTCTCTTTATATTAGTAGAGATATAAACCAAAATTTCTAATAAAGGTATTAGATAGAATATAACCAAAATTTTTCAAAAGATTTTAAACCATTAGAGATCCCCTAAAGTTCTGTTTTTATGTCTTTACAATAGGATCTCTTACTAAGAGATGAAAAAAAAAAACATAATAAAATAGAATAAACACATATTAGAAATCAAATATTAAACATCATTCTCCTTTTATTAGTAGAGATATAAACCAAAATTTCTAATAAAGGTTTTAGATAGAATAAAACCAAAATTTTCTAACGTTCTATTTTTCTGTTTTGTGATTGATCAGTAAGCCAAATGGACTTACCCTAAACTCGGAGTTCGCACACTCTTTCATAACAACTAAATTAAAAAGAAAATTTTTATAAACCAAACTTTCCAATAGGGGATCGTAACACATCATTCAAACAAAAATCAAGAAATATGAGCTACAAATATCACCAAGCCTTAAACAAATTTAGCATCAAATCTGAACGCATAACAATCTAAAGCATTGAAACACGCCATAAAAATAGGGGGGGTTTTGCAAAAATAAAACTAAATTTTCAAATGAAAAAAAATAACAAATGAGGAATAAAATTTTCAAATAGAACTTATGGTTAATACTGATTGTGAAAGGAAAAATTAACAATAGTTGTTGCTATCAGTGAGAGCTTTGAAAGTTTGTCTCTGAGTTAATAATTTTCTTACCGATAATCATATGAATATCTTTCTTTATCTTATTTATCTTTCTTTACTATTATAATGGGAGAGGCAGCGTAGCCTGTTTTTTCGAAATTTCCAAACTACCCATATGATTTAATGTTTTGCTTTAATTTCCAAACTACCCCTTGCTCATTTATCTATTTAAAGAATAGAATCACAGCCAATCGCAATTGAACTTAGGGAGAGTTCAAACGCACCCGTGGGATAACACGTGTCTTTTTTTAAAACTCCAGTTAACTGTGGTTAACTCCTTCCCCTCACTCTCATGTGCATCGCACGTGCCACTTGCTAGTAGGCAATAACGAGCATTGTTGCCAATCCAAAATCTAGCTGGAAAATGTCCAATTGCCCACCTCATCCTTAGGCATGCTTAGCGTTTACGGTTTGGTGAAAAGTTTCCTCTAGATTGGCGTTGACCATCCACTAGCAATTTAGCACATATCAGTATGCACGGAAGATGCATGGTTGACTGAGACCCACGATTTACGAAATAAATGGTCTACATGTTGGATGGTTATGTAGGTTGCACTCAAGCAAGTGTCAAAATCAAGTTAGGCATTTCAAACTCAAATGAATCAAGCTAAAATTTTAATTTGAGCTCAAATGTTTAAACAAATTAAACTCAAGCCAGAGCCTGCTTGATTCAGCTCGGCTCGTTTAGAGCTCAATTCGGCTTGAGCTCAACTTGGCTGTTATTTATATTAATATAAAATAATATTTTAACTTTTTAATCATAAGATTGTAATAATTTTTAATAAATAAGTTAAGAGATAATAGTAACGAAAAGAAAGCTAAAAAGTTAGAAACATAACTCTCTACTCTTTGGACCAAATAACTACCTCCAAATCTTATTTTTCATATATGAATGTATTAATTTTCTATAATTTCTTGTATTATAATTGATTATGAAATACTTTTATTAAAATCATGTAAAATTAAATAAAATAATTATGAGAATTAAGCTTGACCCAACCTGAACTCGTCTCGGTTTTAATAAAGTTCAAGCTTAATCAAGCTTCTTTAAACCAATCTCAAGCATAAGCATTCGAGCTTGAATTAAGCTCAAGCCGAGCCTGAGTCAAACTAAAGCTAGGCTCAAACTTGAATTTTGAGAGATTTCAGTAGGGATGGTTATCAAACAAAGGTGTTCGCGAACAGCTCGAGCTTGTTCGTTTATTTAGTAAACAAGCCAAGCTCATGCTTGATTTTCGAGCTCGTTTAGTTAACAAGCTAAGCTTGAACACACCCCTACTCGGATTGATTGTATATATAATTAACCTACTAAAATATCTAAATATACTTACTTCATTTAAATTCTAAAATTAAGTATATTTATTATTTACTAGTAAAGATTAATAATATATAATATATTTTACATAAGAATAATATTTTTATACAATTACAAACTTTTCCTAAATTTTTAGGTAACACTGTATTTTTTTACCTATACGAGAATAATAAAATAAAATTTAAACCTAATAAATAGTTATATCTAATGATTCAAGCTGCTCGCGAACTACTCGAGCTCGGAAGCTCATGTGTTAAAGTTTGAGTTCGTTTATTTAATAAACATGCAAGCCAAGCTCAAGCTTGAATTTCGAGCTCGTTTACTTAATAAACAAGCTTGAACATCCCACTACTCGGCTCAACTCGGATGGCTCGATAACACCCCTAGCTCTTAGAAAATCATTTCCGTCCAAAATATGAGATATGAATAACATAGTAAGGGACTAGATTGTAATTTTGGATGTGCCCAATCAAGACAAAATAGAAAAGAGAAGTAATCCTCTACTGTTATAACCGGACTTGGGGGAGTCTGGTTATGCCCCTAGAGTCACCACGTGTCCCTTTTAACACCCTTGACATTGGTTAAGATTCACCCACTCCTAGAGTTCACTAACCTATCTTTGGTTTTTAGGAAAACAAATTTAATTTTAATAACCTTGGTTAAAATTCACTAACTCCTAAGGTTATTGTTTTAATATTTTTCCAAAAAGTCAAGGATAGGTGAGTGAATCTAAACCACAGTTAAGGGATGTCAATAGAAACACATGACCACCTTAGGGGCATAACAAGGGGTCCGGTTACAACTTTGAAAGAATTTGAATTTTGTAAATCTCTATGTTATAATGGAACTGGGGGAGTCCAATTACGCCTCTGAGGTTGTTGCATGTCTCTATTGACACCCCTTAACTGTGGTTAACATTCACCCACCCCTAGGGTTGACACACCTAACATTGGTTTTAGAAAATAAATATAAATTTTTTAACCCGGGTTAAATTCACTAACTCCTAGGGTTAAAAAAAATCTCAATATTTTATTCTAAAAACCAAGGATAAGTGGGTGAACCATATGAGTAGGTAAATTTTAACCACGGTTAAAGGAGTTAAAGGGGTGTCAATAGGGACATGAGGTGACTTCAAAGGCATAACTCGATTCATAGAGTCTGGTTACAACTTGAGAAAATTTCGAGTAAAAAAAAAGGTGTTGCTAAGAGCACACCAATATTTATTGATTGGACACCACTTAAAAAAAAACAATTTTCTTTCAAGAACGTCTTGTCTATGAGCACCCATAACCCTAAACCCTATTTTAAAAACTTATTTTCCTTCTAAGAACAAACCACAAAGTTCTTCTTACCTCCTTTAGAGAGCCGACGAATTGTAGAAATACAAACAATTGTAACATTTTTCCCATCTTAATAAATTTAAGTTTTAAGTTATTTAATGTTTTTCAATCTTCATCTTTCCCTTCTATATTCTATTTTTTTTGGGGTCAAATTTGAGTTTTTCTTTATGAACTATATGATCTTTATGTATGATATTTTAAGTCGATTACACAAACTATTGTAAGTTTTTCCTCTAACACTATTTTTAACGTTTAGTTTCCTAAAATCTTTTGTTGTAAGCTATCCACATAAATATGGGTGCAATTCTTTGAATTGAGTTTGATTCCTTTAATACCAATTTATTAGACTTTCAACTGAGTTTTGGCCCATGAAAGAGTATGAATTATCATGTTATAATTTTAAGTTTAGAATGATGTATAATTAGAAAATTTATAAGTATTTTTTTTACCTCATAGAATTTGTTCATAAAAAAAACTTCAAACTTTCTTATGTTACGTGAGACCAGTTGACAGATGTCATTTTCATGGTTATAACCGTTCTGTTTGAGACCGGTTATAACATGAAAGAATCCTAAGTCGAAAAAAAAAAACTAGATCCCTCTCTTCCTAAAAAAAAAAAAAAGGAAAAATAGTCATCTCTTCGGCCGAGGAGGTGAGTTACCATCTCGTCCCCCCTTTTTGGGGCCATGTGTCCCCCCTTTTTACTTCCATTAACTGTGGTTAAGATTCCGTCACCCCTAGAGTACATACATCTACTCTTCGTTTTTAGAAAAAATATTTTTTTAAAAATTAACCGGTGGTTAATTTTTTAACCATGGTTCAAAGGGTTTGTGAGAGCGAGGAGGACTCAAAAAAAATCTCTCTCTCGATCTCGATCTCGATCCAACGAAGAAGCGAACGAACTAAACGAGGCGAGAGGTGCTTCTTCTTTTCCTTTGTATGTGTTTTCTTGTTGAAGAAATTAGGTTTCTTGCTCCGTTTGAAGATATTAGGGTTCGATTTTCTTTATTGTATTGAGATGTCGTTTAAATTGATATTTTCAGCATTGGTAGGAACATTTTTCCCTTTTGAGAATTCTTTTATACTGAAATCAATTCGTATAACTGGTAATTTATATGAATTTTTACTTTCTGTAGACTATAAATTAATTCAATTTATGATTTAAAAAAAAAAATATAAAATCAATAGCTTAGTCTATGAGCATAATCTTAGTTGTTTACTGTTATGTATTCGATTTCATTGCAATTTGCATATCCCTTTCTCAAGATCTATCAGAAATTGATTTACTGTATTATCTGATGCCCTAATTTATTTTAGTTTTGCAGTCGTGTTATTCAACTTTAAATGGCCAATAATGCTCAAATCCCCTCTAAAAGCTCAGCCCTCATCGCTATGATTGCTGACGAGGTATGAAATTTTAGTTATCGTTCTTTGAGAGTATGGTAGAAATATGTTTGTACTCAATATCTATTTGTTTTAGAAACTTTGAAATCTAGTGTTTTACCTTGACATAGGTTGATTGTTTAGTTTTAAGTTTTAAGATTGGATGGGTATTTATCAAGTGTTTTCTTTTGTTAGTTTGGTTATTATTTGTCAAGATTTTATTTTTTAATTTACCATTTTGTGGCATTACAAGGCTCATTCATATAGAATTATGGTGCGATTTTTTTTTTTTTTTGGCTGGTAAAGGATCAATGAATATAAGGGAAAAACAGTATGGCTAGTTTATCAAATAGGTAAACGTGATCATTCAAACGATAAAGAAAACTAAAACACAAAATACATGAAACTAACATCCAGGCTGAAAGGATTGTGAAAAATCATGCTAAGAGAAATCTCCCCTGACTGAGCACCATGCAAAACCAATCCAAAATACTACGAATGGCGCTCCAAGGTGAAAGACGTGTTATCAAAATGCTCTCTCGTTCATTTCCTTCTAAACCCCAACAAATGGCACATGGAAGCAGTCTCTAAAGTAGAAGCTGAGTGCCAGATAAATCCTTCAAAAATCAGCTATGGAACATTCGAACAGGTCATTAAAGACAGGAGGGAAAACCCACACCACTCCAAGAGGGCAAAGACGAGATAGGAAGTGACCTTAAATCCCACTAAACGGAGGACAATGGATTAATTGACTCATTCTCGGCCATACATAAGAGTTAAGACGCATTTGTTGGCCAATCTCCTTCCTCTACTTTTTAAGTGGTCTAGGGTGAGGATTTTGTCTCCATATGCTATCCAGAGGAAGAAATTGATCTCAGATGAATATTAGGATTCCATGCTAACCTGTAAGGAAAATTGGTGACCAGATTACTTACCTTGAAAAGGTATAACAGTGAAATGTCCTTTCCTAGCTTTAGACCAAACCCGTCTATCCCTGACCTCCAGATTTGGGGCATACTATGATAATAGAATTAGAAGGCGGAGGAGGTCATCCATCTCCCAGTCATATAGCTCTCTCCCCATGCAAAGAAGCCACATAACAATCTCTTGGTAAATCTCAGAGCACGATGCCACCGAGCACGGCTTGTCGAAAGCTAGAGTATAATTTACAAAACTGATTCCTAAGGCCAATTTGCCGCAACATCAGCCCTCCCAAAATCGAAACTCCTCTCCCGAGCCAATGGCTTAGGAAATGAAGTCACAAAAACCCTCTACCTTCGACAATGGACAGATTGGTCCTGTAAGAATTCTTAACATCTTTCGGGTTCTATTCCGAGTCCTTCCCGTATTTGGAGACTATCACTCTCCTCCACAAGTGCTCTCTTTCCTACATGAATCCACATGCCAAGAGAGCTAGATTCATCTCCCTTAGAGATTTGAGCCCCAAACATCCTTTCCGAATGGGGTGGCAAACTTTATTTTTGATCAGTAAAAAACGGTGGCAAACATTTTTTTTATCGGTAAAAAACAAGAAGTTTGCCACCTCATTCTACTCTACCATATGACATTTTCTAGCTTCCCTATCGTTTCACAAGAAGTTTATTTGCAGTCTCTCAATGCCATCGACGATAGAATGGATAATAGAGACAAAAAATAGGTGGATAGGTTTGACATAGTGCTCTTTATTGGTATTACTCTACCCCATTTAGATAGAAAGTTACCTTTCTAACCCATAGCTCTCATGGAGACTCTTGCAACCATTGGATCCCATACCGACTTATTCTCAAGACTTGCCCCTAAGGGTAGACCATGATATGATTATGGAAAGGTACCGGTCCTACATCCCAACACCACAACCGATAACTCGAGATTAACCACCTTCCCTAACCAAACATATTTCTCTTGCGGAAATTCACTTTAAGATTGGAGGCCACGTAACATCGAAGGAGACATCTAAATATCCTATTTGATAGGAGGACGCCTCACAAAATTTACGTGTCATCTACAAACATGAGTTGCATCACTGACACCATCACATAGAATCAGTGATGGTGTCATCTTTCCTAGCGTGTGGCATGTATGATGTAACGAATAAGTTGGTAAGCACTTCTATCTATCTCCATGTTATGCTCCTACGAACTTAGTGCCTTGATTCCTTCATTCTCTCCTATATTGGCTCCTATGTTACGTGGACTCTTCTATACAGGTGACATGTCTGTGTCTGACACATTTATGACTCTGACATGTATTGTTTCTTGTTGGAAACTTACTGATTTTCTTCTTTTATTTGTTATTTACAAAACATAAAATGGCATGAATTGTAGATAGGTGTTCCTGTGTATCCTTTAGAAGGTGTATAGGTGGTTAATACCAAACTAGATGTTCCAGTTTATCCTTTAAAAGGTGTATAGGTGGTGAATACAACACTATTATATTCCTCTATGCCCTTATTCATATAATACAACACTATTATATCCCTCTATGCCCTTATTCATAAGTATATGATATACATCGTAAGATATTTCAGTTAACGGTGCACAAAACATTGAAATATCCTCGAGCCCTCAAATCCTATATATATATTTTTTTTGGGGGGGGGGGGGGTTGTCACCAAAGCTGACACCTTGCATCCTTATCTGACTCCAACACTTGTGTCCGTGTTTGTGGAACTTAGATTGGCTACAATTTTAATATGTTGCAGTTCTACACAAGCTTTATCTTTCGATTGACTCCACATTTTATATGCTACAATCTGTGCGAGCATATTTGTTGGCCAATGAATGGAGCCACAGACCTTCTGTTAGGAAGAATAGCTGAACAAGTTTTAAACTATCATGCATCCATTTTTGGCTTATCTTTTTGTATATTTTTCTGTCCATGAATCCAACGGTTCACTAATTTAGAAGTTAGCTTTTGCATATAGAAGGTTCTTTAAGTCTTACACTTTTATCTTCAATCTTGTACTCTTGACTAAAAAACTCAAAATTCTATTTTTCTTCATTTTCTTTATAAATGTATGTTACTATAAAAAAAAACTGAAGCAGAAGTACCCTTCTGGTAGATTATTACTAAGGCCATTCTAACTTCTAACTTCTACCAACATCATAAAGATACACTTGGCTCATATCCATTTTGGAGATCTCTAACATTAAAAATCAACCTGGTTGGATAATCATATTCATTCGATTTATTACACATTCTTTCAGGCATTTAGGAAAATATGGTTACTGTAATAGAATAGCTCCACATTATGGATTTATGATAATCCAATGTGATTGATCTTTCAGGCATTTAGGAAAATATGGTTACTGTAATAGAATAGCTCCACATTATGGATTTATGATAATCCAATGTGATTGATCTTTCAGGCATTTAGGAAAATATGGTTACTGTAATAGAATAGCTCCACATTATGGATTTATGATAATCCAATGTGATTGATTTTTGGTGCAGTAAGGAGAAATCAGTATGAAATATAAGGAGAAATCAGTATGGAATCCGGTGTTAGCTCGTTTAGCCAGAAGATTGTCAAGATGGAAGGCTTTGTACCTCTCTAAAGGGGGCAAATTAACCTTAATACGCAACACGATGCAAAGTCTTCCAATGTACTACTTGTCGTCCCTCGTGATCCCTCGTTTCGGTGGCCCTATCAATAGAAAGGTATCAGAAGGACTTCTTATGGAATGATAGAGAGGACGAAGCTAAGTACCACCTAGTAGCTTGGGTCCAAATGTGCCGTCCTAAGGAAGGAGGGTTGAATCTGAAATCTCTCATTCGTATAAACAAAGCTCTGCTAGGAAAGTGGGTGTGGAGATTTGGGGAGGAAAAGGAAAGTTTGTGGAGAGCAGTAATAGCAGTCAAGTACGGGGAGACTTCTAGATGGATTCCTCGGGAGGTTAGGGGAAATCGCGGGATGGGGTTATGGAGGGGCATCATGGCTAACGCCGGTTTGGTAGTACCTTTCTTCAGATTCAGGGCGGGGCGAGGGTCGGAGATTAGGTTTTGGCAGGATATTTGGTCAAGATCTACCCGACTCATGGATGATTTCGGAGGTCTTTTCGCTATTTCTTCTAATAGGGAAGCTCTAGTGGAGGAAACATATGAGAGAAGTTCAAACGGTGTTATCTGGAGCCCAAGGATGAGGAGAGATATGAATGATTGGGAAATCAGTGACTTCACTAGCCTCATGGAATGCATATCCTCGGTTCCTATTTGTCCAGAGCTTAGGGATTATAGAGAGTGGGCTAGACGCAGCCAAGGATGCTTCTCGGTTCGCAACTTGTATAAGTCCCTGGCCTTTTCTTTGGAGAATTCGTACCCTCATAGGGTTGTGTGGAATCCGGGGATACCTTCCAAGATCTCCTTTTTTCTTTGGACCGCGTCGTTGGACAAACTTTTAATGGGGGACCACCTGCAACACAGAGGTTGGAGCTTGGCGAACCGATGCTATATGTGTCACCAAGCGGAAGAGACAGTAGATCATCTTCTTCTGCACTGCCCAATAGCATTGGAGGTGTGGCACCATTTTTTATCTTGCATGGGGGTGGCCTGGGTAATTCCTGCAACTCTTTGTAATTTCCTAGCTTGTTGGACCCGAGAGACCGAGCCGGGGGTTCGTGAGGAGATATGGAGAGCGCTTCCAGGGGCTATTTCATGGAACCTTTGGTTAGAAAGGAATCGAAGGGTGTTCGAAGATTCATCGGCCTCAACTACCCGGATTAGTAGTCGTGTCCGTTGGGCTTTAATGGAGTGGGTAGGCTTACATTACTCAAGGGAGGAACTCCAGGACTTTTTGTATTAGAACATTGAGGTTCCTTAGAGTAGGTGCGGGTAAAGGAGTAGGGTCGGGGCTTAGTTTACTAGCTTGTAAACCAGTAGGGCTTCCGCTCTGCTCTTGTTTCTTTCTTCCTTCTTTTTAATAAAAGCGTTACTGATCAAAAAAAAAAAGTCTCCTAGGTTAAAACCATTGAGGTTCCATTATGCCCCTGCATACATTCCACATGAACTAGAAACAAGTACACTGTCCCTGGGATCTATGCCATGGGTGTCTCAGATTTACACCTTTTTAAACTTCACTGTTGAATTTATATAGACTATAAATACATTTTTTTCCCTGAATAGTTTGACTATTTTCAGACCATGCATTTTCTTATTCCTTTATGCATCAGTGGTTTTATTCCTCGGATTGGTTGTGGAGTTCACTAACATATCGAACTAGGTCATGGTACATGAAGAACACATCATATTAGTCTATGGATCCCATCCAATAAATGACTTATCTTTTAATGCAGGACACTGTAACTGGCTTTTTGCTTGCTGGAGTGGGTAACGTTGACTTGCGGAGAAAGACAAACTACCTTATTGTTGACTCAAGTATGCTCATAAACCTTGTTGGTGCTTGGAAGATTTGTTTAGACTTGAGTTTATTAAGTTATTAGCATTAATATTAATCTGTAAATCTTGGTTTCTTTATCAAAGTTGCATTCAATTTACCATTTCTCTATTTGTGTTATTATGGTTTAATAGTTTCCATACAAATATAATAACAACATTTATTGTAATTTAGGGGTTAAATAGCTTTGGAATATTCAAACACATTATCGTTCCTACTTCCGAATAGCTTATGACTATCCTGTAAATCCTAAACAAAAGAAGAATAAAAGAATAACCAATATCCATAGAAAATCCACCAGAAAGAAGGAAAAAAGAAGAAGCGATGTCTTTATGGGGAAGGTTTGATCTCCATCTCAAATATGTGCAGTTCAAAGTTATTAGGATAGGTTTTTCTTAGTTTCTTTTTGATATAAAATTTGAAACCTTTTTCCCTTCAATCTTTCTTGATTATTCTTTTTATTTAACCTGAAACGTTTTTTCTCAGTCCCTTAACGGAGGACATGTTTTGTGCTGTGGACAAATATTAAATCTAATACAGAATGAATGTGATAACTCTACGACATTGAGTATGTGTATCTGACAGATTTATGGTGCTTGGTGGCAGCATTGGTTGCTCCAGTGGGCTTACCACCAAGATTATTACAGCTAACTATCAAAGCCCTTCAAATGTAAGAACATAGAAGTTGACGAAAGTCCTCTCACCTACCATAGATGGTATGAGTTATGATCTTTAACATTTCCTCCTACAGTGTTCCATGACGACCAATAAGATTACCTCTAGTGGTGACAATTTAAGGGCAATATGACCAGCTTGCAAAAATTATACCATTTCAAAATTACGTCCGAAATTTCCCATTTCTGAAAGTGAGATTTCCCATGAAAAAAATAGTCTTGAGATTAAGATCAATATTGAAAACATAGTAAATATGAGCATGGAAAATTGCTTATTAGGAAAAAAAAAACCAGTATTGGAAACATTAAAAATCATTTTTCTTCATATTTAGTCAGATTCTGCTCTTGTAGGTCGAAATATGATTTGCTACGACCATTTCAAAATTTTAGATATGGATTTTTTCTCGTATTTAGATATCATTTGATATTTGTTATCTTTTTCCTTCCTTCTATTATCAATATACATTTGATCAAACGTGACTGGCCTTGCTTAAATATCTGCTCCTATCTCTATCCATTAGATCTCAGTTACTTTGTTGAAGGATCAAAGAATCCATTTGGGCATGCGACTGCACATTGAATCTGGTATCAGTGCCAAGGCAGTCAAGTTACAAGAAAATTATATCGAGTGTGATAAGACATGGTGGAGTCATTTGGAAATTCGACCTGTATCAGTACCCTCAGTACCAAGACAGGTCGAGCTAAGTGCACCCTACTCTGCCTAATTAAAACCCCAAACGTTTTATAAATGAAACTGGTCCAGTGGTCCCATTTATAGCACACACGTTGGATTTTACACTAGTTATGCTACGTTCTGTTACATGGGCTGGAACAGCTAAAGGTAGATTCAAAGGACATCAAGAAATACATGTAGTTTTATTTATGTCAATTTCTAAATAGAATTTTGTTAATGTTCCTTTCGTTGGCTAATAATAAATTTTCTATAATGGCTTAGAAACAACGGTAAAAGCAATTGAAGATGCATTCAAAGAGTTCACCACAAAGGAGGACATTGCTATCGTGTTGATTAGCCAATATGTAAGTTGTTTCTTGTACTGTGATGTCATATTTTATCTGTGTATATCTCTTGCTTCTCTTGTGTGAGCATGCAGATAGTACTTAAGACTTTGTTTGACTAAGTAAACATTGTTAGATCAACAGTATATACTCATTATTATTGAAGTAATGAGGTAATGTTTCTAAAGTCTACTTTTTAAACATTCTGTTCCGAAGATAGCCCATGTTGAAGCCTGCCTCAAGTGTGATATTTATTTTTAGCTGAACCTTGAACAAGGATCTTTTCTATGCAGTAGCTCTTTTACCATTTTCCCTTAACGTGCTACTACAAGAGAAAAAGTAGTTCTGATTTTGTGCTAAAGTGGAGGAAGAGGGTTGTGGATTGTTGGTAAATCTTGTATGCTATTGCTCTCTGGTGATAACTTAGTGGACGGTTGGCCTATGGAGGAGAATTTCATCTTGGCAAAGAGACTTTAATCATCTCTGTGACCTTCCTCACTGCCTCTGCCATTTAGAAAACTATTCTCTTAGTCATCTGGCTGCAATAATGATGATCCCATGAGCAGAAACCTGACCATTTGATATTTTCTTCATCATGTTCCTCATCATTGCTCTGCTTTCTTCCACGGCATCGGCAATCTATTAGCTCACCTTTGCTTTCCTTCACTCAATCGGCCTCTTATGTCAATCTTTATCATGGTTTAAAATATCGATACGTATCGACCGATACGGGACGATACATATCCTGTTTAGAGCTACCCGATACACTGGTATACTGAAGAAAAAAAAAAAACCCCGTATCAGACCGATATAGGCCCAATATGGGGGATTTTTCAATTATTTTTTTTTCTCATTCTATTTACACTAGGATTCATAGTACAGACCTGATACGCACAACTTATTTATATAAAATATTATTTAAGTAAATGATTTTAAATTAATACTACTTCCATTTACTTAAGATATTAATATGCTAATAAGGTTATCCCCCCATTTGAATTCAATAAAAAATTATTCTGATCCAATTCTTGAAGAATAAAAAGTCAACTTTCAGTTTAAGAACAAAATCCTCTTTTTTGCACCTTTTAGGGACTGGGTCAAAATTTCAACTTTCAAATGATAAGGTATTTCTCAAATATTAAAAATTCATAAATTTTATTATATAAAAAATTACCAAAACCCAAAAGTTTGGTAAAAAAAGTCTTATACTTTAGTCTTAAAAAAAAAATCATCTACAAGGTCAAAAAGTCAACTAACAGTATAACAATTCAGCATAAAAAGATGTACATTAAGTTTAAAATTTATGGTTATAATTCAATATATTCTTATTTAACTCATTGAATGCAAGGTTTTAATGTCTAAATTTTTTTTCTTATACTTAGATAAGTGACTATGGTTTGTATTTTTCATACCTTCTTATCAGCATAACATGCCCTTTTTTTTTAACTCATAAAATTCTCAAATCTCATATGTATGGTTATAAACATAATTGGAGATCTTCATTTAGTTTGTTAATAGTTTATATTTGCATTAAAAGAAATTTTTTGTAAGGTATCCAAGTTTTTCATTACGTATCCAAGCATTTCTTAGCGTATCCTGATTTTTTCTGCCGTATCCATCCGATACGGTCCGATACGTCGATATGTATCCTATTTTGGACTTACCGATACGACAACCGATACCGATATTTTGAACCATAATTCGAAAACTCGGCGAGTCACCCGAGTAACTGGTCGAGTTACTCAACTCGCCTGAATTTCAAGTCGAGTTGCCTCAAAACTTGAACGAGACACTATTTGCCGAGTTACTCAAGTGACTTGGTCGAGTCGACCCGAGTTTTTCGACTTACCGGACTAGGTTGAGTCATAGAAGGGTATGTTTATCATTTCTTTAAACCTAACTTCGAATGTCACACTATTTTTGCATCATATTTCTTTGGGTCTCAAATACAACCTATTATGGGTTTTGTTAAACCTAGTTTATAGGTTTGAGGTGGTAAAAACAACGGACTTTGAGTTCTTTTAACATAGGTTTTTCAAGTTATTACATATATATTCCGAGTTGGACCGAGTCGAGTCAAGTTTTCGGGTTTTTGAACTATGTTTTGAACCATGATCTTTATTCATTAAATTTAATTATCTCCATTCTCTGCAACTTTGACATTCTGTCTTCCATTGCAGCTAAGCAAAAAGAACTAAACAAAATAGTAGAATCCGAAAGAAGGAAAACAGCTTGTTCTGACTAGTGTTTTAAAATTCTAAAAGGCGTGAGGTGAGGCATTAGGACCTTAAGATGCGTGAGGCGTAAGCCTCAAGGCGTGAGGCGTCACAAGAAAGCCTCATTCTCTCTCATTTTAACAAATAAATAAAATATAAGAAAAATTGTAAAAATATTTAAAAAGTTAATTAAAGATTATATTACACACACACACACATATATATATATATATAGAGAGAGAGATGTATGCATACATATATTTGTATTCGTGTACATTGTGTGTGTGCATGTGGGCGCGCACGCACAAAAAAAATACTATATAAATTATATAACTATACAAAATATATAAATATAAGAAGGGGAAGCAAATACTGAATTTTAAATTTACTTTTTTGTTCATATACATATTGAAGATGATGTTTAATCATCAATTCATGTGGTGAATTTAGAATTTAGTAAAAATTTACAAAAAGTCATAAACTTCAATGTAGGCTAGTGGCTCCAAATTTTTGCAATGTCTAGTAGGGAAATTGGTGTGAATTAGACCCAAAAGGGTTTTAAAGTCTAAATAAGTTAAAACAAAATAAAGTGTGTGTTAGTTGAAACCAATATCATTATCATTATTTTTAATGTCTTATCTGAAATAAATAATGTGTTATTAGTCGAAACAAATTTAAAATAAAAAATAACGTTTAAGTCTCAATTATGTGGCTATAATCGTAATTTTAGTTAATGTATGAGGCGTACATTTTAGAAATAAAGTGAGCCTCAAGGCATGAGGCATGTTGCTCGTGTTAGCTTCACACTTTGAGGTGTGAGTGAAGTACCTCTTCTCTGCTACTTTCACTGCTACTTTCTGTTGTGGCTGTTGTGGGAAAATGGTTAAAACATGGTTTTGATTAATAGATGCTTGCTCAAGGCATGCTAAGTCAAAGAGGAAGCGGTTTCTGAAATTGCAGACTATGTAAGCTGTCCTTGGAACATGATTAGAATTACTGGAAATTTTACTGAGGAAAGAAAAGTGCAAAGGAAGAGAAGAAAAATTGAACATTTCCCCACAAAACAAAATTGAAGTAAAAGAGCACAGGGAATCTTTTCATTCATAGAGATTCAGAAGTGCAAGTACAAATTAGTTGTATGATCTTCTCCAGATCATCCTTCCACTTTCTGTAGGATTTGAGGCTTTGAGCATGTTTATATCTAGAAACATGTTTAGACATTAGTGGTTGGCATGCGGCATCCCTACTTACACATCTGATCTAGGTTACCTAGATTATTAGTGAACTATCCAAATTCCCTGTACATTAAGTCAACCTTAGTACAATATTGACATTTGACCCACATGTGATGCATTACTATGTCCTGCTCTGTGGTTTGACTCTGCAATCTGCATATTATTTGTTGAGAAATGGTTAGATGGTATCCATATCATCAGGCAATGCGCTTAGCAGGGTGCCTCTTTTTGTCAAGTGAAGAGGGTTACCATCAACATAACTGACGATGTGTGGGCTGGTTCATCGTTCCTTTTCTTTTCTTTCAGTATTTGGTTAGTGAGAGCTATTGCTAATTGCAATATAAAGATCCGGCCCTCTGTCTGATTTTCAGGTTGCAAACATGATAAGGTTCCTAGTTGATAGCTACAACAAGCCAGTTCCGGCAATTTTGGAGATTCCTTCCAAGGACCATCCATATGATCCGACACATGATTCAGTTCTTTCGCGAGTGAAGTACCTCTTCTCTGCCGAATCAGTGGCATCAGGAAGGCGTTGAGTACAGGGATATGCTTTGATTGTGCTCACATCGACTAAGACTGTTCCAACTCTTTTCCCCTTTACGCTATTGTATTCTCTGTAGTCTTGAGTCTTTCTTTGTTTCTATTTATGAACTATGAGTGCAACTTGGATGTTATTTTTGACAAATATTTCAAATAAATTGTAATGGAAAGACGACAAGAAGTTTAGCAATGGATTTGACTTGATTTGGGTCAGTTTCTTGTTTTTATTTTACAAGAATTAGTCAATTACCATCTGTTTTTTTTTGGTAGTCTATTACCATCCGAATATTTGGCTTTGCCTAATCTTCCTGAATCCTGACAAGCAGCAAAATGGATTGATTTCAACGAGAATGAACAGAATCAGTTGTTCACAAAAGAAGTCCATTCATCGAAAAGGTAGAATCATTTAAGCAGGCTAACTAATAGGATACGGCCATCCAGGAGGTGAAACACTGGTTGATTGGTCCAAAATTTGGATCTGGTCGGGGGTGGGAATGGTTTCCAAAGATCCATCCTCCTGATTGTAGCCCAGAAATCATAGCCAGCTGATTTTAAGAGCTAAAGCTTGCTGTTCATGGTCAAGAAAGATCCCAGGAATTGGAGCCTTGGGAATTGGGATTGCTCTTTTTGGCTTTGATGAATGCATTTTGTAAACATTGTTGAAGGGAGCGCTTCTTAAGATTGATAAATTTTCTCAGCAAATGCCTTAGCGCATGCGGGCAATGTAATTTTGAGCACCTTTAGCTGTGGTCTACCTGTGCCACCTACAGTTGTTTTTGGGTGGCATCCACAGGGGCTCATACAAGGCGGTTAGGCATAGGGCTGCAAATGGATGCGGATATTATCCGTATCTGATTTGCTTCTGAATCCGTTTAGTAAGATATTTATCCAAATAGATATCCGGTGGAGCGAATTCGGATAGTAAATCACCGTCCGTTTATAATTCGGATACGGATTCAGATACTGATACATCCGATCCGATAAATATCCGTCCGATTATATAAATAATATATTTTAAATTTATAAAATTAATATTACCTTTAAAATATATTTTTTAAATAAAAAATTATATATTTTTACATTTTTAAATATTAATTTATATTATTTTAATGTTTTTTTCTTAAAATAATCGGATAATCCGGATTCGCATCCGAATCCGGATATTTTAATCAAAGTCTGATACAGATATCATATTTTACTATCCGCCGGATACAGATATCCGGATATATAATTGGATACGAATTCGGATATACCAATATCCGCTTTGTATCCGCTCCGTTTGCCGCCCTAGCTAGGCATGGACTGCAACCAGCCAATGTGGTAAAGACTGATCCAATTATTGGTAGCATACAAAGCCGAGGACTCGAAACTGGTTTTGAAACTTGGAAAGGTGAAACACGAACCAGTCATAGACATAAATCTTGTGTGTCGCCTACAGGTTGTAGTCTGGCTTAAACCGCATTGCTAGTGCCCCGGTGGGCACACAACAAATAGTAACACCTTTGGCACCACATTCTGAGCACAATACATTAAACTGCCAAGATGCGAAATATAAGTTCAGACCTAAAAGAAATAATTCAAAAGGAAACCAAACATCATCGTTGCAAAGAACACATTTTAGGAAGATGGTTGAGAACACAGACCGACTAACCAGTGGCTCCAGAACCTTAATCTTAACTTGTGAAAAGTCTAGTGAATTTTGCCTAATGGGTTGGACCTTCCTACCCAAAACCACTTCTCTCTCTCTCTCTCTATCTCATTTTCCAAACCATTACCCACTGTTTCTCACGGATTTTCCCAACGACCGAACAACACTGGTTTTCACTGCACAAACAAAACGCAGGAAATCTGATTTCTTTTATTTTCTCGACAATCTAACTACCAAACACAGTAGAACAAATCATATTACCAAACTAAATACTCATGGTAGTTCGAGAGGTAACCCAGGGGAGGCTGTTGGTGAGGGCATTATAAGGGATGATATATGATGATGATTGACAAGATTTGGAGTGAATATTTGGCATTTGGCCATCTTTCATGGGCTCTCTCTAGCATGGGAGGAGGGCTTTAGAGCATTCCAACGCAATACTCTAAAACTCTCCTCTATTTTGGCATCTCCTCTATATTTAGAGGAGATGGGGCTCACCTTAAAGTTATTTGCTCCAATGGGAGAAAACTCTAAATCACTATTCCTACTCTAAAACTCAAGGGGTGGATACCTTTGAGGTCACCACGTGTCCCTTTTGACACCCCTTAACCGTGGTTAAGATTCACCCACCCATCCTTGCTTTTTTTAAAAATTAAAAAACTATTTTTAGATTTTTTTAATATTAAAAACAATTTTTTAATTTTAAAAAATAATTAATATTTATAAAAAGCCAAGGATGGGTGGGTGAATCTTAACCATAGTTAAGGGGTGTCAAAAGGTAAAAAGACATACTTCTGCATTTTAACAAAGATTGAAAGACAAAAAGAGGACATAAATGGCATTGTAAGAACATGAATAGTGTTATAGAGGTCATCTCTATTGTCTCTCCCACCCTCTAAATATAGAGGGTCACTGTAGCAATCTAGAGGAGCTGCTCTAAATATAGAACACGGTTGGACTTACCGAAACTCTATTTTTAAAGTTATAGAGCACGGTAGGAGATGCTCTTAGTAAGAATTTGCTATCCAAGAGCTTTGAGATGTTCGATCCTAATGGCCCCCTCATGAAAGTGTAGAAAGCGTTGCTACTTAAGACTCGAGACTCAAGTTACATCACTCTTTTCGACAATGAAAATTTGCAACAGATTAGTTGGCAAACGGACAACTCAGGCTTACTGGTACTAAAAATCCTCTTGCGGAATTGATTCTCATCATCCAAAATGATATTATTCGGATTTTCTTAGCCCAAAAAAAAAAAAAAAAAAAAATTTAATTACCAAACAGCACTTTATGTGGGACCCACAAACTAGGCATCCACCGATTCAGCGGGCCCCATTTGGATACATTTTTAATCATCGCGAAGGGGCCGGAGGCCCGGAGGCAGGTCCTTTCCTCCTCTAAATTCCAAGAAATGAGCAAAGAAGTCATGTCTTCCCATCAAGCTCAAGCTGAAGACAAATAAACCAGAAACATAGAGAGAGAAAGAAGAGAGAGAGATGGATAGAATATTTTCCGTCGACGATTTCGGCGACTCCTTCTGGTCGCCGACGCCGACGCCGACGCCGGCGTCTCATTCAAGAACCGATGATCTCAAAATGAACAGAAGCTCATCTGAATGGACATTTCAGAGATTCCTTCAAGAAACTTCGGTCTCTGAAACTTCCCAATCTCCAGCTTCTTCTGCTACAGCTCCATCGATTCCTCCTCCTCCTCCTTCTTCAGTCTCTCCTTCCTATTTGTCGAGGCTCGATGATGAAGTTGTTGAGATCAAGGAGCCTCCGTCTTTCAATCCCTCTCAGAACGTTCCTGTTGATTCTGAGGATTACCAGGCGTTTCTCAAGACCCGTCTCAACATGGCCTGTGCTGCAGTCGCTTTTTCTCGGGTATTTTTTCTTTATTTGGGGTTTCAATTTTGAATTGTTTGCTGGGTTTTGGGATTCTTGTTCTTTCTTATGATATGAGATTAATTAGGTTTTGTTTGAGATCTTTTCTGGGGTTAAATTTGGATTAGTTGCACCAGATGTTTGCGTTATTAGGATTTTGGGGAGAATTCATTTGTTTGGATTTTGTAGTTTAAAGAGATTCTGGACATACTAGGTTATGCAATTTTACTTCATGATGTGCATTTGGATTGTGGGGAAGTTTGTCTCATGGGGTTTTTTTTGATGATGCAATCTGTGGGACTATATTTTTTTCTTCATATGCATATTTGTTTTTTGGGCATTATTCCTGGGATCTAGAAATAATTTTTTTTAAGAGTTAGGGAGTTCTTGTATGCATTTCTAATTGAATCTCTATCCATTTTGGTATTGGGAGGGTGGATAGTTGAATCTGGAAGTGGGTATTTTAGAGTAGTCAACAAAGATAGTAATAATTTCCAAAACAGATCCTGTAAAAGCAGATACTCTCTCAAATTTGATTTAGAACGTGTCCACCATTCTCATTCCTTGACATAAATGATAACCTCTAGAAACCATAATTGGATTAACATCTAAAAGTTCTCTATTGAGATCAAGGGAAAATTTCAATCCATGTTAGTAGTAAGAAAAGAGAAGAATATGTTGGGAAAAATTCACCTAATACTATCTAAATTAGCCATGAATGTCTTATCATCTTTTTCTTGTCATTTAGGGCCCGTTTGGCATAATTTTGTTGATTCTCTAATCCTAGAAATGAATCAATTCTCAAATTCCAAATTCTCATAATTGATTTTGTGTCGTGAATCCATTTGAAAACATTTAGTTAGAATTCATTTTGAAGAACATAAACAACAGAATCGCATTTGGATGAAAAAAAAACTAGAATCGTTATTAACTAGTGAGAGTGGGGGTGAATCATCTCTTATTGCACTGACCATTTCAAAGTAGAGGGTGGAAAATGGCTAATCGGTGCTTGTGCTTACAAGTGGAAGAGTTTATGAATTTCTTATTGCACTGTCCTATTGTGTTTGGGATATGGGGTTTCTTTCTTTCCCGTGTAAGGGTAGGTTAGGTCTTTCCCTCCTCATTTCTTAACTTCTTATCCTGTTGGCCGAAGGCGATTGTGGATGGGGCCAGTGAGGCAATATAGGCAGTGCTTCCGGGGGCTATATCATGAATGGTTTGGAAGGAGAGGAATTTCATATTTTTTGAGGATTACTCATCTTCAGTGGAGCGTCTCTGTGTGCGGATCCGTATGATGGTTTTGGAATTAGCGGGCTTAAATTTTGACGTGGAATCTCTGAGGGGGGTGTTAAGCTGATTTAGTGATGTTGGGTGCCCGGGTGTATCTTGGTTGAGTTTATGCGCTTGTAAACTTTTTCTACCCCTTTTCTTTCTTTTGCATATATTTGTACTACCTTTACTTTATTTATGGACCTTACTTACCGATCAAAAAAAAAAGTGAGAGTGGGGTTGGGGAATGGATGTAGGAGTGGGTAATGGGTGTAGGGGGTGGAGGCGGGGGTGAGAAGTGAGGTGTTGGGGGGGGGGGGGGGGAGAGTTGAGGGTGGAGGTGGTGGTTGCGATGAGGTGGTCTTGAAGGAGGTGATTGTAGTGGAGTAAGGTGGGAGTGGTACTTAGCAGTGACAGTGGCGATGGGGGTTGTGGAGGTGGTGGTGTTGGTGGGGTGGAAGTGCGGGGGGTTGCGGTTGTGATGATGGAGGTGCGGCTGTGAGGGTGGAGGTGGTGGCTTTGAGTCGGTGGTTGGTGAGAGTGGATGTGGTGGTGGTATTGGGGACTGGGGAGCAGTCGACAGGTCATGATAGAGGTGGTGAGGTAGGGAGGGGGTTGACAATGGTGGCATTGGGGGTAATGGAGGTGGTGGTTGTAGTGAGAGTATGAGGGTTTATGCTTACGAGAACTAATTTTAGCACAACTTTTGTTGGAATCGTTTTGCTCCAAAGCCAAACCATGTTTTCAATTTTCTATTTCTTGGGAATAGAAAGTCAATCCATAGGTGTGATGCCAAATGGTCCCTTTTATGTTTAGTAATTCGATTCTCAACTTTAATTAGGTCCTATGTAGAGGCTTCATTGTGACTCCATCATCATCCATGGTGTCATTAACAATACCCTGTTCTATCAATATAGAGGCCTAAATGTATCTTAACTTTCAAAACCAATATTCTATCAATACTGATAGAAAATGAGCCCACTAAGATAATAGATTCTGAGAGCTATTACTGTAGTTCCAGACTTCCAGGAATCATACTCCTTGATGCATGATTGTAATGAATAAATGGTAAATTACATCACTAGTTAGTGACAGAGTCATGTTAACCTGGCCAAGTGGATGATTGTCCTTTCACTACTTACCATCATTAGCGAAGCTTGCATTACTACCCAACAAACTATGAACTGGTGAGTTGGACCAATATGAATGATTTGGCTACTCTTAACTGTTGAATTGGTAACTGTGTTCTTATTTGTCCCCATAATGTACGGACTCTTCGGTGTTGGTCACTTAGGGAAAGAGCAAGGGAGTTGGTTTGTGTGGGTTGGAAGAAAAGAAAATCTTTCATAACTAATTAAAAAATATTGTCATAAGAAGGAATATGGAGTTGAATTATCTTCTGGCATATGGCATGGGGTCGCATGTGTGAGAGGGATCTCAGTGCGAAAAATGGACTCACATTTTCTTTTGATTTAGCTTCTGAATCCAATTATAGAAGCCGCATTGAACTTCACAAATCTTTTACATCCTTATTCTAATGGACTTACTTCACTATAGGTAGATCTTACTTCTGTAAATTTCTATAGTACTATATTTCATTTCCTATAAGATTAACTCTCATAGCTCCAATATGTTTTTGCAGAAGCTTTGTAGAATGTAAAAATAACAGGGTCCATCTAATTCAATTTTTTTTCACCTGTTCTAATTTCTTTCACCTTTTCTCAATTTTCAATTTTCTTTTCTGTAACTTGACATCATTGATTTCAGTGATCCTGTCTTGTCCATGCAGTTCTTGCTTTGGCTATGAAAACATGCCATTGTCAGTTTGAATTGTTAATTACACTACCTGTGACAACTATTATGATTTCCCTTTGTAATTTACCTTATTTTTTGGATTGCTTGCATACTAATTTTAACGTGCATTTAGATGTTTTCCATATTGAAACCACAATCTGGGATCAAAACATGTCCTTTTCTGCCAACTCACTTACCATCACGCTTGCCTGCCCCCCAAAAAAGTATTCTCCCAAAATACCTTCTGTTGTTGACTCCTACCATGGAATAAATTCCCTTTAGGCATATCTCCTGATACTTTAGATATGCGGCATACGCCTTTCCACACTGATGCAGACCAAGATGTAAGGTTCATATAATGTCATGCATTAAGGTTCAACATGATGAGGATAATGGAATCAAGAATTAAAGTGGTAGTTGTTTTTAGGGCATTGAAAAAATTTGTAGTTGCATTACCGATATTTTTTTGCATTACTAATCTTTTTTTTTTGAAGAGTGAATGAAATGTGGACCCTGCCCTAGTTCATTTGTCAAATATATTCTACCCTTGTCCACAGGTATCTTCTATAAAACCTCAAGACTCTGCTCCTTTTGCTGATGGATCACAGGATTTAAATACTTCACACCTGGGTTCTCAAGCTCCTGGCAAAGGTAGGCACATCCTTACACTTAAGGCTTTTCAGTACAGCTGTGTTTTGGGAGGTCAATTCTGCAGTCTTTTTGTATTTGTGTCAATATGGCTGAAATTTTGATTCTACAATATATATCCATTAAGTTTAATTGGAAAATTATAAACCATGACAAAGATGCTTATGTGACAATTTTGGGCATTGCCTTTAAAGTCGATTAACAGCAGCGTTGTTTTACACTCGCAATGTTTTCTATGTAATACTACATAAAGTCATAAAGTATGTTTCATGAAACTGAGAGATTAAAATTGGTCAAATCTTACTAAGCTCATGGACACACAGTTGCCTCTACAGTCTACAGGTGATGAAGAACAGTGTTAGAATGAGAAAGTTTACTCAACAATGGTTGTAAATCACATTTGAAGCCAGATCAGAATTTGTTCATAAATGATTTTGTTGTCTCATGATTTGCAAAATTTATGAGTTATGCTGGTGTACTTTTGCTGTAAATATTGTATGTCTATACTTTTTCCCTGGCCAACTAAAAAGATGGGAGTAAATATCTGAATGATTGTATGGCTGACACCAGAATGGCTCCAATTCACTCATCTCCATTTTGAATTTTTGAGCTGATTTTGACCATGACAAGGGGTTGCAACTTGAAAGGTAATGAATGCATTGGCAGCAATGGTTTGTGAAATTTATTTTATTCAGTGAGGTTTAGTTAATATGGTTTTTTTTTTGGTTATGTTTTTCTCTTTTTTCAATATGGAAGAATTTGGCATCAACCAAACCAAAGTGATTGAAACCAAGTTACTTAACAAAACAAATTTAGGAATTAGGAGAGAGTGAGATTTCTATTCGGGCAAGTACATGGCAGTGCCTTTTGTTTCTATTATAAACGATGATTATTTGAAAACTAAGTTCATTGCGGTACTCGGACATGTAGGTAAACTGGTAAAATGTTTTTTTTTCCTTCTATTTCCAAAAAAAAAAAACAAGTGGAGTGTAACTTATGGAATAGAGCTGAATGTTATCTTGCTATAAATGCATAAATGTCATAAGAAATATATTGTTCCAAAATAGGAAAATGGAGAAAATATATTATGCTCTTAACAAAAGATATCATGCATATCCTTATTGTGTTCTGAATTCTGAATTGCATATCAAGATTTAAAAACTAACAGTAACCCCTCTCCCTCACTCCCCCCCTTTATCCTTACTCTTTCTCGTCTAAGCGCCTGCACTTTTGGTTCTACTTTCTTCCACTCGTGGATTTTCTTATTATGGTTGACCTTTTGTTTTATATATAAATAAAGAGGCAAGATACAAGGATTTTCTGGAAGAGAACTCCCTATATGTAGTATAAGTTTGGATTACGCCACCATTCTTTGCCATCATGTTGGCTTGGTGCTCATTATAGTGAAAATTGACTCTGTTGTATCTTCCTCGAAGAGATAGACTACTCAACAATGGTTGAAATCGAGGAATTTATGACATGATACCTTTTCTTGTGTCGGTTCTGTATGAAGTTTGTGTGAGCATGGTTTTATGGGCACATTGGTATAAATGGGGAATGACAAACAAATGCTTTCTTTGTTTGGAGAAGGAAGAGTCCATTGACCATTTGCTGCTTCATTGTAGTTATTCTCATGGGATATGGGTCAGTCTCTTGCTCTGTTATGCACTCAATGGGAACTCTTAGAGTCAGTGATCCCCCTCCAGTTGAAGAATTACAGACTTGTGCTCCAGAAGAAGCAAGATGTTGAATCTGATCCTGGTGCTGTATGCCTGTATGTTGGAGCATTTGAAAGGAAGGAACAGTCCGTTTTTGAAGATTGGGTACTCCAAAAAGAAAGTGTGGTGCATCATTAAATTGCTTGCCTTTTGGTATTCCCCTGTGAAGAAGTTTAAAGACTTCAGTGTGGCTAACTTCTTTCTTTCAGATGAAGCTGTCTCGGCCTTTCAGCTTCTTTTTATGTTTTTCTTTTGTAAAGCCTTTGTGTCTTCCTTCAGCTTTTGCTTCTCATCAAAGCTTTGAAGGCGTGGTTGGATATATCTTTTATCTCCCATCCACTTGTATATTTTCCTCTTTATATATCTCTTTTATCTGTAAATAAAGGTGAAAATATGATGTAAAGAATCCCTGGAATCCACTTCCAGTCATTGCTTATGTTATGGGAAGAAATCCATCCGAGACTCATCCTATTGGAAAATTGTATATGCTCTTCCTTGGACTCTATTATCACGTGAGTTGTGATTTCTACAACATGCAAGACGTTAAACTTTGAATTTGTAGAAAATTTTGCATTTAAAAATGAAAATTTTCATGAGAAGGTTTTGATTTGGCATAATATTCCCATTTATTGGAAATTTAGGAGAAATATGAAAAAAGTCGAAGATATCACCTTTTGGGAAGGTTTTAAATATTTGTGACATGTGATATATCCCTAGATATATCCTTATCTCATAGGGTAGGGATGTATTGCATTGGTTTCTATTTTTTTAGTGGCAATTATCATGCAAATATCACAATTTATCATATTATTTTGCAATTTATCACCAATATCTCAAAAACTCTGTTAAAAATTGATTTTTTTTTTGTGTAAAAGTTATAATACGTCGATCGACATATTGTAAATGTCAACCGGCATTTGAAATATTTGGGAATTTTCCTTTATTTTTCATCACATCTTCAGTTCTTCACCGGATTTGATTGGATTTGGGTTGTTCAACCCCAAATCTGGTGAGAATCACTGGAGAAATCGCGTGGGGCAAATTTTTTATGGGAAAAGTTTGATAAAGTAATATTTTTTTCTAAGTTAAAAAAAATAAAAATAAAAAAATAAGCGTAATATTAGGCCAATCAACTCCAAATTTAAGTGTATTGTGTATTTTCGGCCGATCTATTGATTAGTCAGAGAAAGTTTTATTTTTCGATAAAAATATATTTCTTATACTATCTTCTATAAAATTATTTTATGAAATTAATTATTAATTTTTTAGGCTTATTACTTGGCCAATTTAGTAATTAATTTAGAATATATGTGTGGATATGCTTCTAAGTATGAGTCATATGGATATGGCTATGGAGGTGTATAACCTCATGTGATAGTGACAATGGAGACTCGTTATCTATAGCATCCGCCGATGTGAATGTTGGTTCAGCTGAAAGATCAATAGTACCATTGTTATGTTTGTGAGTATACTGCATGGTATTATCTCATGAGATGGACATAATATAGTGGTCATGTAGAGGATTATTATTATTGTCCTTCTTTGTCGGGATAGCGAGGCAGCTTCAAGTATCCTTGCAACTCTATATAGACTGAGTTGTTGTTCTTGGTGTAGATTTGAGTCCCTATGTAGTTGTTCACTAATATTTGAGTTTATAGGTATATATTTTATGATTATTAGACATTAAATAATATACCATCATTCATTGCCGTCTATCTTTTCCGCCTTCTAGTTGCATCTCTATGCATATTGTTTTTTTTTTAATACTAAGTATGCATTAATGTCTATTTTTAATTTCCCTGAAGTATCACTGTACATTACTGATAAAAAGAGGTTTCACTTTACATTTCTTCTTTTCCTAATTTTTCTCCAAGTGGTAAAAAATTTGCCATTTCGATGACACAAGATATTATCGAAATTTAAAACCTTTTTATACCTAAGGCATTTGTGTGCATAACATTTAAAAAACAATATTTGGTTATATCTCGAAGCATTTAATTTATCAATGGATTGTTGCATCACTTAGCCTTCTTGTCTTGTTTATGCAATAAATTGTGAATTTCTCTTCTGTCATTGACATGAATTATTTCATAGAACATGATTGTTCTTCAATGTAGCACACTGAGTTAGATATATATCAACCAAATATAACCTGCTCTTTTTACGTATGTAGGATCTGGGAGTGCTTTCTCTATGGCACAAGATAAGGCTATTGGTGGACCACAGGGCATTCCAGCTCTACCTGCTGTGCAGAAAAGATCAGGGGTTCAGGTTAGGCCAACAACAAGTGAGTCATCGAGAGAACAATCAGATGATGATGAGCTTGAAGGGGAAACAGAAATCACTGAGGATATGGATCCTTCTGATGCAAAACGTGTTAGAAGGTAACAATGTCTCTGCTGTTACTCTTTTTTCATCTAGTTTAGGGGGTTGGTGCATCAAACTGTTGGAGGATTCTGTGTTATATATACTGGAAATTAAGTGTGTATCAATGTAGTCAAAGCGACCTGGTGGCGCCTAAGCGATAGGGGGGCCTGGTGGCGCCTAAGCGATAGGGGGGTTCCCTGGACGAGGCATTGCTTAGGCAATCAAAATTAACCTTCTTCTGTTAGAATTATAAAAGTTGAGCAAGTGCCCGCCTAAATCATGATTAGGCGATAAGGGTCTTGGCTAGGCGAGACGGTGGCCTAGGTGTTGCCTAGGCCACATGTTGACTACTCTGGTGTGTATCATTTGGTATGCATCATTGAAGGAACATTATGTCCCTGCTCTATTCTTCTATGTTCCTATTAATGTATAGTACTCAGTTATAGTAAAATATCTTCTGTTAGTGTTGTACATATCAAATACTTATTTTCTATTGTACATAACAATTAAGCTCTCACATGTGAGTTTTCTCATGTCTACCATGGATGAATTTTCGGTCCTCTACACACCCTGGACATGCATATCTACATGCTGAGCTTGTTCATGAGTTAATCTTGATGAATCTATCTTCATGTTTTAGATGTTTTTATTTGCAATTTCCTTGCCCTTCTTGTTGATCTATTTTGGGTTACTCAGGATGCTGTCAAATAGAGAGTCCGCTAGACGCTCTAGAAGAAAAAAGCAGGCACATTTGAGTGAACTTGAGACACAGGTTTAGCCTTATGTCTTGCTTTTATATGCCTTCATTATGTTTATCTTTGATAATTGTTCATAATGTTTTTGAAGTACCTTCCAAAAAAAATATGCTTCTGAAGTATTCCGCTATTTGGTTCTTTGTAGGTTGGACAATTAAGAGTTGAAAATTCTTCATTACTGAAGCGTATGACTGACATAAGTCAAAAGTATAGTGAAGCTGCTGTTGACAATAGAATATTAAAAGCAGATGTTGAAACATTAAGAGCAAAGGTAAGCCATCACTGCTGATTGCGTAGGTCAAATTCTTTACTCTTCCTACCATGGTAGGGGAATTTGTGGGTCCTCTTGAATGTTTTTATTGGTTTTTCTAAAGGAAGTTTTACTATGCATTTGGGATAAGGAATTGATGATGATGATGTTGAAATGACTTACCATGCATCACTGTCGTGAAATGTAGTTAATGAACTAAGCAAATTTCTAAATAATTTTTGCTGCATGAATGTGGTTTGTTAAGCATGCATGAATTCTAGAATAGGAAGGTGGATACATGGATTGATCACGTGAAGTGACTGTTTCCAACATTTCTTTTTATCCAAGCAGAGGAGTTTTCATGCAATAACTGAAGAGATTGCAAGGTCCAGCTAAATGAATGCAGAACCACAATTCTGGTTTATCTGACATTTAGGTTGTTTTTGTATTGATGCCTCTTGCATTTACTTATACACTGAGTGGTTCAATATTCCTGATTATTAATGGTTGCTGGGGTGCTAATGTACTATGGTGTAGATGGGCTGGAACCTGCTTTGGTTGGGTATGACATAAGAGATCTCCTTTGCTAGTGATCAACCCATATGAGTGATCATAATTTATAGCGATTTGAAATTGGCTTTTCTCTGGACTGTTCACCATATTATTTTGACCATAGTTACCAAAACGAGAAGCAAAGCAAAAGCGAGAAGCGGGAAGCGAGGATCAAAAAAACCTTAGGAAACAAGAAGCGAGAAATGAGATATATTCTCTTCATTCCTATTATGTTATTATGAGTAGCTATATCTTTGATTTTATCTTACATGAGATTTTTGTGAAAAAAGTAGATGCCTTAGGTTCCAAACCGACAATACTTGCTTAGAGTCCACACCCCTAGGCTATAGATTATGGTCTATCACATTACTTCACACATACAACTTCCTTTGATCTTAAATGAGACGTGATGGAAACGAGCTTCCTAAGAAGCGAGTCCGTCCGAGAAAGCAAGTTTCCTAGGAATCGAATTTGTCTAAGGAAGTGAGTCTGAGAAACGAGCTTCCGGGGAAGTGAGCTTCCCACTCTGTACATAGCTTCCCTGCAACTATGATTTTGACATTCCAAAATTCACAATAATGTAATAGATTGGATGGACTCAGCCCAGTTGGGTTGATATTAACTTAGACCCTTCTAGTTAGAACCTCCAAAGGTCCCATCTTGCCAACATAGCACCCCCTTAACATGTTGTCCTCTCATTTTTTTGAGCTTACCTAAGGTTTCCTTTTCAACCATCTCTAACAGCTCAAGCTGTTGGAACAATGTCCAGATGGTTGGATGGAACAATGTCCATATTATTTGGACATTCCAAAATTCACAATAATGTAATAGATTGAATGGACTCAGCCCAATTGGGTTGATATTAACTTAGACCCTTCTAGCTAGAACCTCCAAAGGTCCCATCTTGCCAACATAGCGCCCCCTTAACATGTTGTCCTCTCATTTTTTTGAGCTTACCTAAGGTTTCCTTATCAACCATCTCTAACAGCTCAAACTGTTGGAACAATCAAACTGTTGGAACAATGTCCAGATGGTTGGCTATGACTGATGTGCTAACCCAAGTATCTCTACCTGTTTTATCACGATGCCAGTGTTCCTGTGTTTAGATAGTAATGTCTTCTTCAGTGAATAATCCTTTAAACCACTGTCCTTTATTTTCACTCCAGAGGCGATTTTATATCGAGATTAGTATCAACCTGATGTTTTATATGTTTGTTCCAGGTGAAAATGGCCGAAACTACGGTTAAGAGAGCTTCGGGTTTGAATCCGCTGTTCCAAGCCATATCTGAGATGTCCACCATGGGCATGCCATTTGCTGGAAGCCCGTCTGACACATCTGCAGCTGGTGCTGTCCCTGTGCAAGATGACCCCAAGCAGCACTTGTATCAACCGGCTTTTAATATCGCTACTGCTTCTCCGCATGACCGGAGAGTGAACAATGGCTTGCCCAATGTTCTTCCGGTTCTCCCAGGTGACAATGTGCAGAATGCTGTTGGGGGAAACAAGATGGGGCGAACAGGTTCTATGCAGTGAGTGACCAGCTTGAACACCCGCAGAAGCATATCCGTGAGGGCATAAGTCCTTGTGGGCCCGGGTAGTGGGATGCAGGTTGAGAACACAGAAAACCCCCATTCAGTGGAGAGCAGTAACAAACAGAACTAAGTGTGAAGGTTTTTCTTTCCCTTTTTTTGGGGGTGGGGGAATGGTTTATGGATATTTTGCTGTACTATTATAGGTCCATTGTATTTAAGAATTCAAATTATTTGTGTTTAAATTATGTGATACTGTTATCATTTTCGGTATATTTTATCCACTCTTCCCACTTGATTTGCGGACTGTTGTTTGTTCAAAATTTACAGCCTCCCAATGACCAATTCTATAGCTTCATGGAAATTTGATACATAAATTGCATTTTTACCATTGTTAATTCTTAAACAATAGTGTTGCTCAATATGTTCTATATGAAACAGGTTGACGTCAATGACAGGTCATTAACACTGCCAAATTCATGACGAGTTTGTTATACGTAACATCTTAAAATTTTGTGAGTATAGCTGCTAACATTTCCATGAAAAATTTACATATCAGGGGTGTTATAGATCAAAGAGCATCAAGTTATCGCTCAGGTAATCTTAATGATAAATCAGTTTAATGTTGTGTGTGTGATATTTACTGTATGTAATCTTAATGATAAATCAGTTTAATGTTGTGTGATATACTGTTTCTGGGATATACTTTTCCAAAGCCTCCCATATATTACCATATGGTCATAGCCATTCAATGACAGACCACCATTTATAAAATGAAAGGGAAAAGCCTCTGAGATAGCACGGTCTCAGACTTACCCGAGACCACACACCAAAACCCAGGATTCTGAGGTTTTCTTAGGTTTTTTTTCCAATTTTTTTTAAAAATCAAAAAGCCTAAAATCTCGGATTTTGGTGTGTGGTCTCAGGTAAGAAGCTTTTTTTTTAGTTTTTCCTTATAAGCACTAGTCTATAGCATAGGATTATAGATGGAGAGGGGAGAGAGACGTTATTTACTTTGGTGCCAATTGCAAGAGACATTTAAAAAGGCCAACTAACTTTTAAACCTCTCCTCCTTTGAATTTTCTCCTGTTCCAAAATGGCCAACCTTTGCATCTATAAAACAATGCACCCAAATTCATGCACGCACAGATGATAATGGCGATCTTACATATGCCCTTGCCGTCTTCTGCCAAATTTCCAACCTCTCCACCTTCCAATGGAATACCACTATCAGGGCCTGTTCAAAGAACCAAATCCCAGAAGAATCCATTACCCTTTAGCGCAAAATGTGTCGAGGAGGTGTTGGTGATTTTCTCATAGTATTTGTTGAATCCAATGTTTATGTCATGAGCTCATTGATGCACATGTACAAAGAGTTTGATGGGTTTATGGGTTTAAAGAATGTGGTCCCTTGGACCACAATGGTTGGTGCCTATGCTAAAATTGGATCTATGAATGAGGCTCGGAGATTGTTTGATGAAATTCCTGAGAGAAATGTTGTTTCTTGGACTAGCTTGGTCACAGGTTATGCTCGGATAGGTCGAGACGAAGAAGCTGTTGGGTTTTTCAAGAAGATGGTGAGGGCTAATATAAAGCCAGATATCGTGGTGATGGTTCCAGTGCTTTTTGCTTGTGCCCAATTAGGGGATTTGGATTTAGGCAAATGGATTCATCAGTTTGTCAATAGAGAGCTTGGCAGGACTAGAATTTTGGATGTTGCTCTTGCTCTGATTGATATGTACGAGAAATGTGGAGATGTAGATGCAGTCCGTCCGTTTCCTCCAGAATGTTCGAAATTCTAAGGGTATAAGAGAAAGTTCTCTAATTCGACTTTAAAAAAATCAGAATTGATTCAGATGACTCAAATTACTAGCAAATTTCAAGAATTACTGAATTTTTTTAGAAGTTGAATTTATCATGCAAAGTTCATTAAATTCTGGATTTGGTGCAGCTCGAGTTTTCGATAGCAAGGACCAAAAGATTCCGGTAGCTTGGAATGCAATCATTGATGGAAACGGTAAATTAGGTGACTTGAGTTTTTTTTTTTAATTGGTAATCAAAATATGCAAATCGGAGAAAGGCGAACAAACAACAAAAGGAGATTACATGAAAGAGGAAAACTTAAAAAGAAGAGAGAGAGGCAACGGAACAAGAAAGAAGAGGCCCCACTTCAACCCAAGATCTCACCCACACTCTCCCCCTCAAGCCTAATGGAACACCAGTCCAAAACAAGAAGGCGGATACGATAGCAAATGTGGAGGGGGTGAGTATTGCACATTCTCTCTTTGATGTAATGGATGATAGAAATCTTATCACATTCAACTCAATTATTTACGTTCAAAGCATTATCTTCAAGGAGGCCTTTTAATTGTTTACAGAGTTGCAGCTTTCGGATTTGAAGCCCGACAACTTTACGATCCTTAGTTTACTCACAGCTTGTGCTAATTTAGTGTGCTAATTGCTAAATCAAGGCAATAGAATGCCCAAGAAGGATGTGCTAGCTTGGACTGCTATAATTACAGGCCTAGCTATTCATGGAGATGGTAAATCTTCTCTTGATCACTTCTATGTAATGTTAGAAGAAAAGATTAGGCCTAATGAAGTCACATCTATCGGTGTTTTGAGTGCTTGTAGCCAATCAGGCCTCGTCGAAGAGGGTTATCTTCATTTCAAGAGATAAGGTCTGTATACAAGATAGAAGCTGAGATTGAGCATTATGGTTCCATGGTTGATCTCCTTGATCGTTCTGGTTATCTTAAGGAAGTTGAATGGCTCATCCAAAAGGTGCCCATGGAACCAAATTAATTCTGTTCTCTGGGGATCTCTACTTGGCTCATGTAGAGTGTATAACAATGTTGAACTAGCTGAGAAAGCCGGCAAGCATCTTCTAATTTTGGGACCTCAAAAGGATGCTGTTATAACCCCCGGAGGTGTAGCCCAGTGGCCGAAGGACGAACCATCAACCTGAAGGTCTCAAGGTCGATTCATGGAGTCCCCTCAATATGGTTGTATGGGTGGGATATTCCCTATGCAGCATGTGTGACTAGTCTGAATTAAAAAAAGAAGATGCTGTTATTTAACATAGAAAAATTCCCCTTCCTCATATGATGATGGGAGTTAGCCATCTCACCCTCTTAAAACTTGCCATGTGTCCCCATTTAACTTCCTTTAACTGTGATTAAGATACACTAACCTAAGGAAAAAGAGAGGGAGATGCTTGGTTTTTAGGAAAAAATAAATAAATAAACAGTTTAAGTACAAAGAGGAGCTCTGCCTCACCGTGTTGAATAGAGCTCCCCTTTTTACACTAACACAATGACAATCTTGTAATTACATGAATTAGAAAATTAACCCTGCTACTTTTATTAATTACAAGCATGCCATGGCTGTAGTATAAAAAAGGGAGCTCCATTTCATCACCGTGAAGCAGAGCTCCGGCTGAAAATTAATCTCATAAATACCTTCCTGAGCACGCGTATATGTTAAATAACCCATGTGGTTAAGATTCATTAATCCTTAGGATTAAAGCATCTATCCTTGGTCTTTAGGAAAAAAACATTAAACTTTTTTTTAGCCACAGTGGTTAAAAATATTTTAACCAAAGTTCAATGATAGTTAAAGGGGCTTTGTGAGAGCGAATGCGAATTTATCGCAGGAGTTACATGAAATACAAGCGATGATAAGTGAAATAACAAAGCGATTGAAGTGGGGGATAGCATTTTGATTCATATTCTTAAGAATTTGCGGATTGCAGAGAATGTCATTCCATGATAAAGTTGATTGTCAAAATTTGGAATCGGGAGATCATAGTGAGGGATCGGATTCGCTTCCACCACTTTAGAAATGGAGAATGTTCATGGCGCAATTTTGGGTGAAGCCATTTGAATGATTAAATACAAATGGACATCCAAAACTATGGCCAAAATGACATTTTGACAAAGTTTATTTGATGTAACTAGCAATTTCTAAGATTCAAATAACTTGTCAAATCTACCCCTTCCTCCAAAAATTCAGGTATTTTTGTGAAGAATCTGCCATAACGCGGTATGGGTGGCCTGTAATCTTCCTCCGGGTCATATTCGGGTGGATGAGTGGTGCCCCCTTTGTCAATGGGAACCTGAATCTACAACCCATCTCTTCTTAGAGTGCCCCTGCGCTCGAGCTGTCTGGTTTGGATTTCATTTGGCCCTCTGAAATCCTCTAGGCTCTGAAACTTCAATGAAGGAGTGATGGAAAAAATGGACCCAACACCCTCTCTTTGGGGCTACAAGTCACTCGATGGCGATCACACTGAGTGTCACCCTTTGGTGTATTTGGACCCACCGTAATAATGTTTGAGCCTCTTGGACCACTCCAATCCCAAGGGGCTCCCACTGTAACTAGCCTTATCTCAGTAATATAATGTTTGCTTTTCAAAAAAAAACTTGTCAAAGTGGATGGTATGCCAAAGACAAAAAAATAGAAAAAAAAGAGGGTAAATTATAGTTACCTCCCCTGAGGTTTGGTGAAATTGCAGACACCTCCCCTCATGTTTCCAAAATTACACTACCCTCCCCTATCAGGTTAATTCAGTTAACACTTAACACTGTTAACAGAGAATGTGCTTTTACAATTTTTCCCCATGAATTAAAACCATTGATGTTTTGAAAGATGACATGTTCAATCTGATCATAGTCGGAGTAGGCAGAGAAGCTGGAACTTCCATCCAAAAATGAGGAAAAGAGGACGATTGGGAACTTCCAATGGATTATTTATGATCTTTCGGCACGGTTTTTATGTATTTGCCTTCTCTCTCTCTTATATGTATCCTTGGCTTCAACTTATGGTGTTTATGAAATGATATTTCTGTGTGGTAATCAGCTAAAGTTCAGTGTGTGCGTGAGTGTGTGTAGTCTTCCTTCTAATGCCTGTAGCTTCACCTTGTGGTGTTGTTACCTTCAAACAAAAAAACCAAACCATGGTCTTAGTCCCACATCGGTTATGTAACCGAGCCCTCTTACCCTTATAAGTTCCATCGTGCCTCAAACGGTTGTTACCCGTTTTGAGGAGTGTTTGGGTGAAGCTTATATGGGTTGAGGGCGTTTGTGGAATGTGTGTGTGTGCACGTGAGTGTGTGTAGTCTTCCTTCTAATGCCTGTAGCTTCACCTTGTGGTGTTGTTACCTTCAACCAAAAAAAATCAACTAAAGTATTGTATAGCCTCAACTGATTGTCTTGAGTCCATATTCTAATGGAAAATGCTAAACGTACCCAACTAAAGTTTAGTATAGCCTCAGCAGATTGTCTTGAGTCCATATTCTAATGGAAAATGCCAAATGTACCCCGGGTTTCCATTATGCAACGAAATGGCCGGTCCTCATTGGTCCATGCTCCAGTTTTAAACACTTACCAATTGTGGTTAAGATTCACTCACCCCTAGGGTTAAGCAATCCAACCTTAGTTTTTAGAAAAAAATATTTTAATTTAAAAAACAAATTAATATTTTAAAAAATAACCAAGGTTGGGTGGGTGAATCTTAGCCACAGTTCAGGGGTGCCAAAAAGGACACATGGTGACCTTAGGGGCATAACCGGATTCCCCAAATCCGGTTATGAAGAATTTGATTCCTTTCCAAAAGTGCTTAGTGGGTGAGCTATTAGTAATGCTAGACAGTGTTGCTCTCGAGCAAGTGGGATAAAAAATAATTTTTTTAATTTTATTGGTATATCAGGGATAACTTGGGAATTTTAAAATATGTAAAGCATGACATCATCAAAATCCATCCATGTTAGTAACGACATATTAATAAAGGGGGGAATCTATTACTGACAATTGAAACACAGGGGAGGGCAATGTAACTTTAGAAACAAGAGGGGAGGTCTCTGTAATTCTGTAATTTCACTAAACCTCAGGGGAGGTAACTATAATTTACCTAAAGAGAAAAGAAAAGTCAAGTGGATGGTACAACCATTTGTTTATAACATTCTTGGAATGTTGCATTTATTTGAAGGATTATGGCTCTGTACTCATCTCTAATGGGTGGAATCCGCCGAAATGTTGCATCTGACATGTTAAGAACTTAATCAATACCTCAAAAGTGGTATAGAAGTAGAAAGTTAGGCTCACAGTGTCGCGACTCAAAATATCCCTAAGAGTTGAAGATACTTTGGCTCGTGATGTGTCTTATCAAATCATACCATCCTGTGAAATATACAAGGCATAACATAACTGAAGCAATTTCCAAGTGAAAGTAAACTTTCTAATAACATAAATCTGTATATGGTTATAAGTTTGAACCAACAGACTAAAATAAGTACAAAGTCTAAAAGTGAGCATTCCCCACTTTCAAAATACATAACTCTCAACCTCACATCACTCAATAATAGTCTAGATAGGGTTACCTATTTAGAGCTCCATCATCCTCGTGATGATCCATGGTAGGCTCCGGCTCGTAGTACTCCTCCTCAACCCAAGGCTCGGGAGCAATGTCAAATGAACCTGCTGAAGTCAACAATTCAGCTGAGCATGGAATATTCAGTGTATACAAGCTACTAACTAACAGTGTTATAAAACATTAACATATACACAGTTCATTAACTCATCCAAAATCATAGAGCGTAGAGCGAGAAACCTTACTTCAAAACTTAACTTAGAAAATGTGTAGTTTTCTAAACATAGTCTTATGAGCGTACTTTGAAATCAAATCTTATGGGTCCTTACGAGAAACCAAAACTTAGCTTATGAGTTCTTTTGAGAATCAAGATTCTTATGAGATCTTTGAGCTTATGAGATTCACTAGTTCTTATGAGATCTTTGCTTATGAGACTTATGAGTTTTTTATGAGACTTATGAGATACCTTACGAGTTTATGAGATACCTTATGAGTATGAACTTATGAGCCAGACCTTGGCACCTGTAAAAAGACTTAGAGTAGGGTATGTAAATACCCTTCATCGAATACTTAGAAGTGGGCTGCCATGATCCTTGATCAACCTTTCCGTTGGCATTATCAAATGTCTTATAAGATTTACTTTGAGCCAGGTGTGACATATCCTTAAATATACCCTACCCTTTACCAATTCTCAGTTTGGCTTTATCAATACTTATGAGCTTTGAGCTTATGAGTTATGCTTAGGAATTTCGGATACCTGTTCTTATAAGAAAACTTTGAATCATACGAGATATAGAGTACATAGAGTGCATAAAGTGCCTGTGATCATCATAGTACACTTAGAACACTTAGAAACATGAAATCATATTCATAGAATTTCAATTGTAGTGATAGTTTACAAATACCCAAATTTGATCATCCAATTCACCCATAGAACTTACTGTAAAGCATGGTTTTTAAAAAAGAATAGAGTACAGTTAGACAGTGGAGTGTATCTACCTTTCTAAATCGCCTAAAGCTTGAGAAGAACGCCTTGGAAGTAAGGTTCAAGCTTGAGGATGGTCGGAAAACAAGAATCCGGACTTCAACTTCGATCTTGGACAAACCCTAGCTTCTCCCTTATTTTCTCTTAAACTTTCTTCCAAAAACTTCTTCAAGGGTGTGTAAACTCTTAAGCCACGAATTTGGCTTGTATTTATAGCCAAAGGGTTGGCTAAAAGACCCAAAGACCCTTAAAATATCTCAAAAGATCTTATAAGGCCAAAATCCGCAGACCGGTTGACCGGTGGTGTCGACCGGTCAACCGGTCCAAAATATCCTCTTTGCCAAAAATCCCCTAACAGTTTAGTGCGATCAGCGTTCGATTTGAGGTCATGACCGGTCGACCGGTAGTGAAGCGATCAACCGGTAAGGGCACCGGTCAACTGGTTGCCTAGGGATCGACCAGACCCTTGAGCGATCGATCGGTTGGTCCTACTTTTGCCCTGCTTTGCCAATTATTCCCATTTTTTCACATTTAGACTTTTTTCCACTTATGGTTGAACACCTAGGAACATCAAAGAAGTGTCCTTAGAACACATAACACATTCCATAATACTATGGACACAATTTGAAACTAAGACCCTCTTTCTTCTTAAGACCAATCCATGAAAATTATATAGGGCTTTAGGACTTCAAAACACTATTCACTGGCACTATTCACATCCAACATGAACAGTGTCAAGCGCAAAGTTCCGGGGTTCTACACACAGGCTATTGGAGATCGTATCATACCACCACATTCTGTAGCTAATGTAAACACCCCAATTTTGCACCCCTTTAGTCTCTTTGTACATCTTTAAAAATCCTTTTAAAACCCCTCTTTTAAAACTCTCTTTCCACGTGCTTCAATTTTCAAAAACGCCCTTAAGGTACAAAAATGACCAAAATGCCCCTAGAATGCAAAGTAACCAAACTACCCCTGAAAAGTTTTAAAAACTCATATTTTATCTAAAATATTTTTCTGGATTTTATCAATTCAATTTCGGTTGTTCTTGGGATCAAATCAAGCCTAAAATAGAAAATTGTCTAAAATGCCCTTGTGGTGTAAAATGATCAAAATAGCCCTGAAAAAGTGCTCATTTTATCCAAAATAATTTTACAATTTTTTTTTGTTCAATTTTGACTATTTTCGGGGTCAAAACGGGCTTAAAACACAAAATCAACTTTTTAGTGGATCAAAAAACGACACATGACACAAAATACAAAAAAAAATATTTTTAAAGCCCTTAGGCAGGGCGCTACTTCGAGTAGTGCCCCCATAATTACAAAATTTCCCCTCCTGTTCACACCGCCTTCTGCTGCCCATTTTCAAAATATCTTAGGGGGCACTACTTCAAGTAGCGCCCATCCTGTTTACACCCTTTTTGTCTCCTTACTATTCCTACCGCCTTGATTTTTCGGAGGATATCTCCAAAATGGGTGGTACTAGAAGTAGCGCCCCCCTGTTTTTGATCCCTATAAATACCCTCCCTCATTCCTTCATTTTTCACTCATTCCTAACCCTCTCTCTCTCTCATCTTCTAATCAAAACCTTCCATATTCTTGATTTTTTTTTGTTTCTCATGACTTGACGATCTCGGGAAAGTCGATTGCAAATGGTCGATTCGGACATCTAATTAAAAAACCTTTTTGGGTTTTCCGAAAGGTAAAATCTTGCTTAACTTTGTCTTTTTTTAGTCTTTCATTAGTTTTAAATTGTTTATCGCTCTTTTCAACTACTTAGACTGCTTGCCAACCTACCCTGTCGAACCTATGCCCGAACTTCGGTTTAAATTTAGCCTACCCTAGTCGAACCTTTGCCCGAACTTCAGTTCAAACTTAGCCTACCCTAATCGAATCTTTGTTCGAACTTCGGTTCAAATTTAGCCTACCCTAGTCGAACCTCTGTCTGAACCTCGGTTAAAATCCTAGTTCAAACCCTATCACTCTTGTCGAACCCTTGTCTGAATCTCGGTTCAAACCCCTAGTCAAATCTTATGCTCATAGGAATGAGTTAAAACTATCTTTCTGCTCCTGAATACGAGCCTAAAACATTCAGAACACGTTAACATCCAAAAACAAATTCTAGCCTTGCAAACACCCATAATCCAAACACTCAAATAAATCAAACCATCAACTATCCTCTGGAACTATGTGTGACTTGATTCCACTGATCGTGGATACATAGGCAATCCTTATCGGGTTCAACTCACCTAGGATAGAGCTCATATCTTGTCCCTACTTATTTCAACATGTACATTACTTTTCATATAACACCTATCAAGCAAATAAATAAAATACAAGCTTCTCTTATGGTTTCCCCAACTTTAATTCAGACTTATAGAGTAAGTAACTCTCTCTGGATGAGAGTTTAGGGATGCCTAACACCTTCCCCTAACTCAAATGAATCATTACCCTGAACTCTAATTTGCAGACCAAAGCCTTATCCAATCTTTTAAGAGACCCTATTTATCCTCACAATTTAAATAGGTGGCGGCTCTCCATATTTTGCATTTTATCGTTATTCCTCATTGGGTTCAATCCTGATCGGGAGTGGGGTTAAAATCCTAGGTTTACAACTGACGTCCACAATGGTTCAGTCTATGGTCGCTTTCACTCTGTCCTCTCTTTTGCTTTTTGGATAATGCTACCCTACTTTCCCATAACCTCACTCTTCTCTCATTTGAAAAAAAGACAAAATAAAAGTTGTAGGCCCCACCTATGGCGACTCCTACTCTAACCCATGACATCTAAGTAGCCCTTTCCTCATGTCGCTCCCTCTGAATTTGAACTCAAAACTCGTAACATGGTACCAACTATGATACCAAATGTTACAAACCTAATCAATACTCCAAAATGCTTTATAATGATTAAGAAGTAGAAAGTTAGGCTCATACGCTATGTAGATTCCTAACACGACCCTCTGCACAATGTGATTGATTATGCACTAATGATCTCATAAATAAGTTTACCACTCTAAAAGCTAGGAGAAATACTCCCTCTGCATATGCATACATGCCTAAGGGGATGTTTTGGATGTAGAGATAACTCTGGCTTATCTTTAGATAGCACGCAAACCAATCTATGTATTCTTGGGAAGAACCCTCAGGGTGTAGCCTAATGGTCGATGACGAACCGTCAACCCAAAGGTCTCGAGATCGAATCTGAGCTCCCCTCAATATCGAATGTATAGGTTGGGGGGGGGGTTTACCTATACATCACGTGTGACTAGGCTGATACCATGTTTACCGAAAAATAAAAAAATAAAAAAAACGTATCCTTGGCAAGCCAACCAGATAGTCTATTCAGGACATAGCTATTCCTATTTGCATCCAAACACCCTGGTCCTGTGCCTAAAGAAGAAGATTCCCGTACTCTTTGGGGGCGAATAAGGTTGAAAAAAAAATCGTGGGGTGTTTATCCACTCATCAGGTGGAATCTAGAATGATTCCTAATTTAGTGGAGTATAAACAGTCAAGTAGACTTTTTGGAAATGGCGATGGTATACTGTACCACATTAGATTCGTGCTTAAACTGGCTTCGCCCTCGATTTCTTCCTTCGACATCCTCTCAGCATTCGACGTTCGTGAGACCCTTTTCTTCTTTGACGTAAGGAACTTCTCTCTCTCTCTCTCTCTCTCATCTTCATTTCTTTGAGTCTGTTGGATTTACTAGTGCTGAGAGGATTACAGGGTTCTGCTGAAGAAACTACTTAATGGGTCTCTTTGATTTCGTCTGCTCTTTGTTGGGGTTTTTTTTTTTTTTTTTTAAATTTCTAGCTTTTAATCTTAGCTGGACTTTGAATTCAGTTACTTATAGTTTTGAATGGTTATGAGTTCTGGGTTTTCCCTTTTCTTTCTTTTTTGCCCCACTTCAATTTTATGGGTGGGATTTGGAATTCTAATATAGTTAGAATGATATGGTGTGTATGAGCACTTAAAATGGATTACTGGGTATCTCAAAAAAGAAAAATATTTTATACTCAGATGCCCCAAGGTCCCTTTTTGTTTTGATTGCCCCCTTTTTATTTTTTTTATTTCACAGAAAGCAAAATGTATTATTTTTACTTGTTCTTTGCTTTCTGTAGTATGATTCATAGTTTTTCTTTAATTTAAGAATTGGGTTGTATCATTTTTTCATGTAAGAAAATATTGTAGTTGAATTGGAAAAGTATCAATTGGATTGTGCTAGATGAGAATGAAATGTATTTAAAACCAAAAAACATACAATTGGAGTGGCGCAATATCATGACATAAACGTGGGACAATATGTCAACAAAAAAATCATATGGCTAATACACTGCATGGCATCATTGGAAATTGAGTTTCTTGCTTCCCTATGAATGTGAGATAGGCACACACTGGAATCAAATATGTTTCAAAACACCTCTATTTTAATTTATTTATTTGTTTTCATGAATCAGGCCTAGTTATTGGAACCTTAACTTCCAATTTATGGGTGCTGCTCATACTTTGGAATCTTGCTCCTGCTTTCTAACGTCATTTTTCTGTTATCACTTACCACCAAATCGACCTTCACTTCATGAAATTGTGCAATGTTGTTTTTGTTGTTCTTGAATTTTGTTATGCTAAGTCTTTATATAGAGGATTTCAATATATGCTAATTTCTATATTTTCTATAAAGTACAAAAGCATAATATAAGTTCTCAAATGTTATTTAGCAACGGTTCTTAGGTGCTTCTCATGCAAAAATTTTCAGACTGAAAGCCATGTTCATACATGCGCGCGCGCACACACACACACATATATATATATATTGTTTATATTATCTCCCATTATATCTTAGTTATTTTCCCAATTTCTCCCTTAATACGTTACTACCAAAAGAGGCACATATTAGTATTTCCATGCAAAGTTTATCACATTGGATGATATGCATTGGTTCTTGTGGTGACTGAAAACCCCTGGTATTGATATGTAAGTCACTAAGGATAACTGATTACCCAAGTGGTACGCTCCCTAATCTTTTGTGACTTGCATCTTGGATTTTATAAATTGACAATTTCCTTTCCATATTCCATCATATTAGAAGCATGTTTTTAATTTTTAATTTTTGCATTCTATTTTGCAGTTGGTTTCTTTCTGTTTACTGATTTTTCTCCCCTCAATTCGTAGGAAGAAGTATTCAACCTTGTTAGCTATGGATGCTTCTGTTGTCGACTCTCCAAAGGAAGTGCCTCAGAGCTTAGATGCAACAACCGAGGAAGAATATGCTTCCCAGTCTAAATTACTTAAAGAATTCACCAATATCTCCAACATTGACAAAGCATGGACTTTTAAGTCTGACAATGGTATGACTGTTTGTGTTTGTACAGCCTTTTATTTTTTGCGGTAAAGGATGATGCTCTGCAATGTTTCCTTTGTTATCCTTTCTTCTTCTTAACTTGATATTTATATTTGATTTTAAATTTATATGTTTTTTTTCTGCTGCAGTAAATGGTTCCCAGGCAATGTTTTCTATTAGCCAAGCCAATCTCTTGGCAAACAAGAAAAGGAAATATGTTCTATCCTCTCATATCTCAAAAGAGAGTAACCAGTCTGTAAGCTTCCAATGGGCCCCATTTCCTGTTGAGATGATGGGAGTGTCTACAATTGTTCCGTCACCGTCAGGTTCAAAGCTTCTTGTAGTTCGAAATCAGGAAAATGGATCCCCCACTCAGTTTGAAATTTGGGACCCATCTCAGCTGCAGAAAGAATTACATATACCACAATCTGTACATGGCTCAGTATATACAGATGGATGGTAACTTACTATATGAAATTCAATATTCCTGATGCACCATGTTTGGTGTTTCAATGTGAACCATCTTTCTTTATTTCATCCATCCTTTTGCGTTTATGTCTGTATTTGTACTTATGTGAGTCTTGTATCTCATATATAGGTGTTGCTGTCTTATTTACAACCTAGTAGTATGAGAAGCTCTTCTGATATGCAGGTTTGAGGGAATTTCGTGGAACTCTGATGAAAATCTCATTGCTTATGTTGCTGAGGAGCCATCTCCCACTAAGCCTGTGTTTGATGGTTTGGGCTACAAGAAAGGAGGTTCCACAGATAAGGAGTGTGGTAGCTGGAAAGGTCAAGGAGATTGGGAGGAGGAATGGGGGGAAACCTATGCGGGAAAAAGGCAGCCTGCACTCTTTGTCATCGATATTAACAGGTATAATTTCTTCAGTTTCCATTTCCCTCAACACTAAAGCAAGGTGCAGAGACTTATCTTTGCATGGAAATAACCAAAGTAGTCAAAATGTCACCTAGGCAACTGCCTCGTCTAGCCAGGACCCATATCGCCTAGATCATGGTCTAGACGGGTGCTCACTAAATCTTATAAAATTTAAACTAAAAAGTAAATATTGATCGCCTAGGCATCGCCTTACATAGGGAACCTCCTATTGCTTAGATGCTTTGACAGTTTGACTCATGGAAATAAAAATCGTCGAAACCGATACGAAACGGACGATATGTATAGGTTGCGGTAGCCTCCTGTACGATATATATACTGATATGAAACAATCAATATGTATTATTATTTAGTTATTTATGTTTTCAATCATTGTCAAATTGTAAATGTGTTTGCTACTTTGTCTTTGAGTCGTTTCACATGACTTTATATATAGTAAATTTGGTTCCTATAACTCATTGGATTTTAAAAAAATTTAATTTGATATTTATTTTAAGAAAGAAAATATTATATGTATCACCCGAAACCAATACCGAAACCGATACGTATAGGTTTCGGTTGGGACCGATACATCCCCCGAAACCGTATCTTTAATCCTTGGTTTGACTACACTGGAAAGAACTTAAGTTGAACTTCCGTGTAATGCAGTGGAGATGTACGTGCTGTTGAAGGAATTGAGAAATCCTTGAGTGTTGGACAAGTTGTATGGACACCATCAACTAAGAGTTTGCATAAATATTTGGTCTTCGTTGGGTGGTCATCAGAAAATGGTCCACAGCAAGTTGCTAGAAAGCTTGGCATAAAATACTGCTACAATAGGCCGTGTGCATTGTATGCAGTCAGGGCTCCATTTCATGAATCAGAAGCTGACGCACTGAAACTCAAGTGAGTTACTTGATTAGAGTGAATGGTCATGCCTTCTACTTATCGCTGCCTGTGCTTTATTTATGTAAGGGACTGAGTTTGCAAGCTTTGATTTTTGATTACTTCATATTTCTTGTTATGTTCCAGAGGCAACACAGCTGAAAAGTTAACTGTGGTTAATCTAACTCAAGGCATAAGTAGTGCTTTCTTTCCGCGGTTCAGGTATTTTATACTGTTTCCTATGCTTGCTATTCAAGTTGTCGATTGGCTCCATGCATAAAAATCTTTTTCATGTTGTCATGATGTTTTGGGTTGTTTGGCCTCTTAAGTTATGACCAAATCTGTTATCAATTTAGAGTTTACTCATGAAATTTTCTGAAGCAAAATGGTTTCCATGGAACAACCAACCTCGGTCAGACATGAAAATTATCTGTTTTCATGTCTTCTCCTTTATCTTTGTTTTTTTTTTTTTTTGGTGATAGAATTCTTAGTGGAGTCAGACTGTCAGTAGGGGTTAGCTTGGGCAGTGGAGCTCTTGCTTACTCTTACCCGGGTGGGGTTAGATCCCTAGACCTCCAACATGGGAAGGTCACACCCCTTTATCTTTTTTTGAAAATTGATTTAATGTCTTAAAATACAACAGGATTTTTTGTTCTCTCTAGTCTTTCTTCTAAAGCCATTCAATTAATTTTTTTCTGTTTTATGGTTGGAATGAAGGACCCCCACTGGTGGCTATTTAATTTGACCCACTTAACTGGAGAGTAGTTGCATTAACCGAATGAAGCGATAAGTAAATAATATGCTCGGGAAAAGACGTTTTCCTACTGGTATATTGTAATTCAAGGGAGTGACTAACTCTGGGTCTGCTGATCTTCCTAGACCTTTTATACTCACTGCTAGTGTTACAAACTATGTCAGGATAGTTAAGGGTCAAAAGGTCTCCATTCTGCCTTGTTTCACATGTAAATTTGTCTTAAAAAACATGAACTTGTCTTGTGGTCTGTAACTTATTGAAAGTACATGGAATTTGCTCCATCCATTTTCGAATTTTCTTTCTTCTTGATCGGTAAATGCGACGTGTATTAGAATCAGCAAGTCATACAATCAGAGTTACAACTAAGGTTCACAAAGGAAATGAACCAAGAGAAACTGTTCTAACAAAAAGGAAACAACAAAACATGGGAGAGCCACAAATGTATATACAAGTTCATAATACCGTGAGTATTCCAGCCTCCTTAAAGTCCCTCCTAATAGAGCACCAAGATAATAAGAGATGGTGGGTCCTCAATAAGACACACTCCTCTGAAGATGCAATGCCATCAAAGATTCTTATTTCTTTCCATCCAAATGGACCACACGATAGCCTTCCATCCACTTTCAAATTGTTTCTGCTTCAAACTTTACTGGCATGTCCCATCGTATACAGCAATTACATATTCATTTTGGCGCCTCTCTTATTTCGTGGGCATTTTACACCCCTCAAGTAATCTGATAGCTGAAGGGAATGTACGTGGCTAAATGTAAGCCATTGAAATTTCCTTGAAACTGCTGAGTGTATGAGAATTAATTTTATTTGCAGTCCAGATGGAAAGTTCCTTGTGTTTTTATCTGCAAAAAGTTCTGTGGATTCGGGAGCACATTCTGCAACAGATTCACTCCATAGAATTGATTGGCCCACTGACGGAAAGCCATGCCCTTCTGCAGAGATTTTTGACGTGGTAAGCTCTTCCTCTGTTATCCGTTAAATTTAACTGTGATCCTTCAGAAAATATCTAGCAGATGCATTCAGTTTTTTTTTTTTTCATTTTTCGCTTGTACGTATAGGTTGAGGACATTGATTCCTTTTGCCCATATGCATAAGAGTTTGCCTCATGGAAAGATGCAAACTTGTATGCGTTTCCATTTTGGAATAATGCAAATGAGAAAATCTGGTTATAGAGTTTTGCTAGTGATTCATCTCTTTTCTGCTCTTGGCTGAATCCAGGGTACTGCTACGATGTCAAATTCATTAAGAAGATTCTTATTTAGTGGTTTTTGGTCTTGAGTCTCTGGATATCATATGCTGCTAGATATCTGGATGCTTGAAATGTGTCGAAGTTGGTGATTTTCAGGTTTTTGTGATAGTATGCATCCATTTAACTGAGTTTCCTCCCTTTTGTGTGTGTAGCAAACTGTGCCTTTTCTCTTAATCAACTGCGCCACATTCTCCAATAGCCAAGAATAACTTTGGAGTAACCGAATCGCAAACCATTCTTCACGGAGATGGTTAAGCATTACAAAAACTCTCTTCTTTCTTCAATAAACATGCCATTTTCAAGGAAGCCAACACTAAGTTGGAAATCCAGTTGGTTTGGATGGGTAAGGTATTAGGGTTTAGATCGAGGGTTTTAGTGATTATAGTTTGAGAGAAGAGAAGAGAAAGAGAAGAAGAAGATTAGGGAAAATTAGAGAGTTAAGTTATGTCTCTCCTACAGTCCTACTACACTTTGTTATTTATACTCACTAATGGTATACTATTAGTATATGAGATATACTAATAGTATACCCTTATTACAATATATAAGACCTGAAGTAAAGACATAAAAGATGGGGAGTATTCTACTCTCCCCCTCAAGTTGGTGCGTAGATATCACTTATGCCCAACTTGCTAACAATACTTTGAAACTGAGTACCACCAAGACCCTTAGTCAACACATTAGCCAACTGATCTTCAGACTTCACGAAAGAAGTGTAAATGTAACCCGCCTTCAAATTTTCCTTGATAAAGTGACGTTCTACGTCAATATGCTTAGTCTTATTGTGTTGCACAGGATTGTGGGCAATGCTAATTGTTGTTTTATTGTCACAATATAAACTCATAAGGCCACTAGTAGGGAACCCAAACTCAGTTAGAAGTAACTAAAGCCAAAGAAATTCAAATGCCCGATATGCCATGGCTCTAAATTTTGCTTCTACATTGGATATTGCAACCACATGCTTTTTACTTATTCATGTAACAAGATTGCCTTCAATCATAGTGCCCCCAACTGGCAACCATAGTGAAATACCATGAAGTATAGCATCTATCAGCAAGACTGCAACTGAGTTAGCCTAATCAGCATAAGCTTCAACTGTTAAGCTTCCATGACATGTATACCTTAAACCTTTTTCCAGGAGACGACTTCAAGTAACAGAGAATTCTATTTTGCAGCCTCTAGGTGTCCAGTGGTGGGAGCATTCATAAACTGGCTGACTATATAGTCTGCATAAGCAATGTCTGGTCTAGTAAGAGGTAGATAAATAAGACGATTAACAAGTCTCTGTTATCTCCTGCATGGCTGCATTTGGACGGCGTTCCCCACTACCTTCACCGAGTTTGTTGTTAATATCAATGGGGTATCATGTGGTTTACAGCCCATTGTACTTGTCTCCTCTAGAAGATCAAGAACATAGTTGCTTTGTGAGATGAAAATACCATTTTTAGACCTAGCCACCTCGATCCCAAGAAAGTATTTCAACTGACCTAGATCCTTGATCTTAAACTCCTCTGCCAACTTACTCTTCAGTAGCTTAATTTCATTCATATCATTGTGTCGCGTCCCAAAATCCCATGTTGGTCAATGAGACCTTGGGTCTGTGACACTGCATATCCATATCCATATAACAACATAAAAGACATGCTAAAATGTGAGACTTAAAATTTCTCCTTAAAATAGAATAACATCCATAATCCGATGATATAATAATGAATCCAAGATGAACCATTTAATGCTATTTGACCAATATAAATAAAATATAATCCGATCATCAATTGTGATCTCAATTCTTAAGTAAAACCTAAGCAACATCTTTATAATCTCTTTATTACAACTCTTTAAACTGAAATAAAACAATAACTAACTAAAGACTGGATCCATATTATAAATAATGATCTAGATTGATCTCCTCCTCGAGATAATCACATTCTTGCTCCTCAATGTATTCTTCCTCAACCCAAGGTCCTGGAGCACAAATATCGAATCCTCTCGAACTTGCCGACATCAAAAGCACAGCCGAACAAACGAAAGCTCAGTGTATACAAAGTCTAGCTAACAATATCATAAGATATAATTATGGTTATGTTTTATCATAAATAAACATATCTTACAGTTCATGTGCGGAAACATATAAACATAGCACCATTCATTCATAGCATGTTAAGACTCGTGATTTGTGTAGACATGTAAGACTTGTGCATGTTCATGTAAGTTCATGTGTACAATCACATGTAATATGATATTCCTGTAACCCAGTATTCCCAATGACATGTAACATGATATCCTTCAATGCAATGACATGTAACATGATCCCTTTAATGAAATGTAACATGATAGTTTTCAATGACATGTAACATGATAGTTCCAATGACATTTAACATGGGGTTCTTATGTTTGTGCTTGGGAGACATTTGCTTATAATACCTATCATACGGCGAAACATGTGCTTGAGTGTCATGACCAACTCTCATCTAGGTTATCCCTTACGTTTCGATATCAAATCATCGAAACTCCACCAAAGCCGCCCATATAACAATGGTTAGAGAATTTGGGGTTGTTAATATCATTATCTAATTATTTGCCTATCCGAAATTCAACCAATAATACATCTTAATTATTATATGGAAGTTATACAAGGATACTTTATCATACATAAATGTATTCACTATTATAATCATGCCGGAACAATTATTATATCATTATTGCAATTCAATTCACATTATACCCTTTAAATTCCCGATTCAACCTCCATTAAATACAAATCCCTTCTCTCAATTTCATTCATTGTACAACACCCATAAATCATTCATATCTCCCATTTAAATCACATATACATGAAATTTCCAGAAAAATCTTTATAATATCATGCATAAATCATCAACCAAATCTTCTATCCATCATTATAAAATCAGTAGCATGTTCAAAACATATATACTTTCTTTCATTCAAAATCATAAGCATTAACTCTCTTAAAATCATGCAAATCCTACCATTAACATGATCATCAAATCATAACATGTAAACATAGTTTCTAGATCTTAAAATACTTATTTCATATATATTATTAGGTTAGAACAATGTATAGTACCTCTCTCGATCGTTGCCCTACGACCAATTGCTTTCAAATGGGCTTGGATCTCGATCTCCAAGCTTTTCTTCTTCCCTAGGCAAAACCCTTTGCAAAACTCTAGGTTTCTCTCTTTTTGGATCTGTAAAACTCTTAGAATAGTTGTGAAACCCTAAACCCACGAGTTAATAACTATATATAGGGATTAGAGTCCTAGACCCTTTAAAACTCTCAAAAAATCGAATTTTAAAAGACTTTGCAGACTTTTTCTCCGCTCGTCGTTCGAACGCCCTATAAACTTTCTCTGCACCTTTGTTTCTTCTTCAGCAAACAACGTTGTTTCTCTTCAGCCTTAGTCAACATCATACTTATTTTCCTTTAAAACATTTAAGTAAATGTTAACATTTACTTAAAGTTTTAAATTAAAATAAGTACCCCTATTTGGATTCAATAAAAATACTTAGAAAATCCAATTCATAGTAATTCAAAATCTCAATTTTAGTTTTAGGCTAAAAATGGGAAATCCTGCTCGGCGTGAAGTTTTTGATAGTCCATTAAACCGTTTTAAACATAATAATAAAATCTCATAAATATCACATATTCTTATTTAACCTATAAATATTAATTTCTAGGAGGAATTAACTCAAAATTCGACAATTTATGTTTTTGCTAAAACCACACCCTTTCTTTAATTTCTGCAAATCCTGTACTTAGTCATCTTTAATTTAACTTAAGCTCATCAAGTTGCAAAGCATTAAATGCATGACACAAATATCAAGAATTAAAAATTCAAGCCTCTACACATTGTCTGTCACTACAATTTCATTCACATAGACAATTAGAACCATCACCTTCTAATGAGACTGTTTGATAAACAATGTGTGGTCTGCTTGTAACCAGTTTTCACCATAGCACTGCGAAATTTCTCAAACTAGGTTTTGGGAGACTACTTTAGTCTACACAACGCCTTCTTAAGCTTGCATACCTTCCCTTCACTTGATGACATATAAAGTCAGGAGGAGGTACCATGAACGTTTCTTCTTCCAGATCGTTATGCAAAAATGCATTCTTCACATCAAGTTAATACAGGGGCCAATCCTGGTTGGCTGCAAGGGACAAGAGAACTCTCACTAGTTCATTTTGGCAATCGGAGCAAACGTTTCCTGACTATATATCTCATATGTCTGTTTATATCCTTTCGCGGCCAAGCGAGCTTTGTATCTTTCAACATATCTATCTAAGTGGTAATTCACTATGAACACCCCACCTGCATCCAATTGACCTCTTTCCTCTTAGTAACTCAACCATATCCCAGGTACTATTATTCTCAAGTGCAAACATCTCTTCTTTCATGAATTTTTGTCACTTTGGTTGGGAAAGTGCATCTACTACATTGCGAGAGACAAACACAAAAGACAAAGCGAATGCAAATGGATGATACAAAGAAGACAAGACATGGTAGTAAACAAAATTAGCAATATGATGTTGAGTATATGACCTCATACATTTTCTAAGAGCAACGAGTAAATCAGAGTCAACAACATCAGTACTAAAATGAAAGGTATTACCTGAATCCGAAGAGGATTCTAGGTGAGGCTCATGAGTGTTTTCCTTCTTGTATACACTTGCAAGTCTTTCTCCTCACAGGAGGGATTTCACTCTCCCCCTGTCGTTCACTACCACCCTCCATTTTGGGACCACTATTAAACAGGAAAGAAGGCACATAAATAGAAGAAGACATCTCTTCACTTGTACTCATCCCCTGAGAAGAGGTCTTCCAATCAGAAAATTAAGGAGTAGACTCAAAGAAAGTAACATCCATCAAAAAAAAGAACTAACGAGAATGGGCATAATAAAAGTTATACCTCTTCTAATTAAGGGCATAACCAAAGATGATGCACCTAAGAGATTTAGGATCAAGCTTTGTCCGATCAAACATGAGCAATGAGTAAAATAAATATAGCCAAAAACACATGGAGACAGAGGAAACAAAAACCTAGAAGGCGACAACAATAAAATAGGGGATTAGAAATTCAAAATTCTGGAATGCATATGATTAATTAAGAAAGCTTCAATCAACACAACATCAGATTCAAAAAATTTTGGCACAGTCATAGCAAACATGAGAGACCGAGTATTGTCTAATAGATGCCGATTTTTTTGCTCAACCACACTATTTTGTTGAGTACTGACACAAGAAGTTTGATGAACAATGTCATTAGAATCAAAGTATGTGGCTAAACTACCAAACATATTTCCCACCATTATCAGAAGAAAACACTTTAATGTGAGCATTAAATTGAGTAGCAATCATTTTATGAAATGATGGAAGAACAGTGCAAACCTCTTGTTTAGATTTCAACATATAATCCATGTAGCACGAGAGAAATCATTAACAAACGTCACAAAATATCGAAAACTATAGAGAGAATTAATAGAGGATGGTCCTCAAACATCAAAGTGCACAATGAGAAAAAGGGGCATTGCATTTATTACCACTAGAAGGATAAGAGGTTCGACGATGCTATCCGAATTCACAGATTTCGCACTGAATGGTAAAAATAGAACTAGAAAACGATTGACTTTGGAAATAAATGCTTGAGAAGTAAAAAAGAAGGGTGACACAAATGTCCATGCCACTGTAATTACTCCCGCTGACTGCTAATACTCCGATCACAATTAAGAATCTCTTGAACAGGGGAGGCAATGCGTAGTAGGTCTAGCAGATACAATCCTTGTTCCTCCTGGCATGTACTAAACGTCCTCCTTATTTCCAAGTCATCAAACACATAGTGAGAAGGAAAAAATGTGACACCACAATTTAACGACTTAGTGATATGACTAATAGAAAGAAGATGAGAACATGAAGAACAGATGATAAGGACATAGAGGGAGTAACAGAGACATTCCCTTTGCCCAAAAATGGAGGAGAGAGAGCCATCAACAATTTTTACTTGTCCCTACCAAAAGCAATAAAGTAAGAACGAAAAAGAGAGGACATGCCAGTCATGTGATCAGATGCTTTTGAATTGATAATCCAGGAGCGACTAGGATCTAAAATAGATGCATTGAGGGTTGATGATGAAGTACCTAAATACAAAACTGAAGAAGTAGAAGCTGTAGTGGGGGGTTCCAGCTAGGACATAAAGCGACAGAAGGCTTCTATCTTGCCGTGGGAGAGACCATGGCTGTCATAAGGATGCACTAGTGGAGGAGTAGTAGTGGGAGAGAGATTCGATTCAGTGTAGTAGAAATAATTGAATGGGCACTCGATCCCCTTCGAGTACCATAACGCTTGTCCCTGTCACAATACCCAGCACCAGATCTGTGTAGAAGAGTGCGACCATGTAAATCCTAACAAGTATCTCTCGTATGACGTGTGCGGTCATAATGGTCACACTTAAGTCTATCCTGGTCATCTAATACTTCCTCTACCTTGCATAGGGATACTAGATGATTGACTAACCTCTGATTCATCTGCCACGCTACTCACCGGGTCGATTCACACAAATCAGCTGTAAAAAGACTACTTTCAATTTTTCAATCCACCAAAAACATACCCAAGTAGGGTGTCACAACCTTATTCACTTCCCTAAAATAAGGGGAAAGTGTCAACATCAAAAAACAGAAATCCAATCACCTAGAAGGCTGGTCAGAAGCACGTGCCAGCGTAGGCAAAATGTTTGGCAAAGAATTGCACAGAAATAGTCATAAACAGTCAAATGAGGGGAAGAAATCCTAGCTGAATCTTCTTTTCTTCTCCGATATTTGTAAAACTAGTGTCAACCTCTTAATAATTTCAAAACGGATCAAGCAATCCCAATTTGAATCGCCAAAAAACTCCCAACAAATCACACGAACCCGTATTCCAAAACTGATTTTTTTGAATTTTCCAAAGAATTTCATAATTAACGACTTTCCAATCTTCAAAAAATTCCAAATCACCACAATTCATGATAAATCAAGATCTATTAAACGGGACAAAAAACCAAACCAGTCACACCTTCTATAGTGTCTGGATGGCCAACGTTAGCATGATGTCATGCTGATGTTAGCATTGTTAGTGATCTCGGATGCTCTCTGCGATTCCTCTAGTTTGCTCTCCCGCTTTGATACCAAGTTGGTTTGGATGGGTAAGGTATTAGGGTTTAGATCTAGGATTTTAGTGATTAGGGTTTGAGAGAAGAAGAGAGAAAAGAAAAGGATTAGGAAAATTAAAGAGTAAAATTATGTCTCTCCTACTACACTTTATTATTTGTACTCACTAATGATATACTATTAGTATATGAGAGATACTAATATTATACCCTTATTAAAATGTATGACTTGAAATAAAGACATAAAAGAAGGGAAGTATTCTACAAATCCTTCACATTCCTTAGGAGATCTGCAAATATAATTCGCAATGCTTTCTTAATTCTTATCCATGTTGTGCATTGTCTTCTAAACGTGAGATGTGCCCGTTTCAAACACGTGTTGGATTCTGGTTGGATTCTTCTGAATTTTCTTTTCTTCAGTTTGCTGCATTCATTTATGCCCTTATCTATAAGTATATGATATACACTATAAGATATTTCAATTAACAATCCACTAAACATTGAAATCTTCCTCGAGTCCTCGAATCCTATTCTTTGGGGTCGTTGAATTAACACCTCACACCTGTGTAGGATACCGACACTTGTGTTCATAGTAAAAAAAAAATTCTTTTTTTGAAAAAAATCCCTTTTAAAAATGCGTATTAATCCCCTATTGTAGAAAATGATGTTTAAAACCCATTTTTTGAAAAACAAATGTGTATTATAGTTTAAAATGCGTTTAAAACGAATAATACAAAAAAAGCCCGTTTAAAATGTATAATACAAAAAAAATGGATAATCTTGGGAAATTTTCGGGAATGACAATTATGCAGATATTGATGATGCTTTTGAGTGATTGATTAATATGAATGAGTGATTTTATTAATGTGTATTATAGTCTTGTTTTTTTTTTTGATCGGTAAATAACAATTGTATTAATAGAGCAAAAGGAAAACAACAGTTTACAGGACTATAAACTGAAGGGGAGACAAAAAGATATGCACAACAATAAAAGGTAGCAAGGGAAAGATAGTAGTAGATCGTCTTAAAATAGAATATCCCGCACTTCCCCTCCCCACTTTGAGATAGAGGACCATTCAACAACCATGTGCCGAATGCGAGCGAGGATGAGGTGGTTGGACGAGGGAATTGTCAAAGAAACGACAATTCTTTTCTTTCCACACACCCCAAGATATAGCTCTAGGTAGCAGAGACCAAATTACTTACTTTGCCTCTACCAGGGATGCCAATCGCTAACTCGATAGGAAGCTCAACAAGGAGAGAGGGAAGACCCACTCCACACCTAACCGAGATAGGAAAAAGCTCAAATCCCAAAGACAACTGGACAGTGCAAAGTCAAATGATCTATGATCTCTTCCTCAAGCAGGCATAGATAACAACAGTTTGCCAGACTCCACCCTCCACCCTCCACCCTCTGCTCTTTAAATGATCTAGTGTAAGAATCTTATTCAGAACTGCAGACCAAAGGAAGAAAGATACCTTCGATGGGATGCCTGAGAACCAAAAAGCCTTATGAGGAAAGGTGCACGTAGGAGCACTAACAAGGGATCGTAAGAGGGATCTCACTGAAAACCGACCATTGTTGCTTTTTGGCCAAACCCAATCATTAACCTGGGTAACTATGGGAGATGAACTTAATCTACTTAGTAGGTGTAGCAAGTTGTCTACTTCCCAATCATTCAGGTCTCACCTCATGCGGAGACACCAAACTGACTCACTTCCCCCCTCTCAACACAGTCAGCAATTAAGGTTTGATGCCTTGATGGAATGAATTAGATGTTAAAATGATGTAATGAACTTATAATTGTTGATTATAGTTCCTCTTTTTGTATATTATCTCACCAAATTGTTAGGTATATTAATTAGCATCGTTTCTAATTTTTATATTATTAATTTCTTTCTTCATTTTTACCCCGAAGTTTTCCCTTATTTTTCAAAAATTTTCTAATTTTTCTATACTTGACCCTTGCCGAATTATTCCCAAACCCCGACTTTGTGACTATGCTTGTTTTTTTGTTTGTACAACTTAGCTTCTTGTTTACCTAATTTTAAAGTTTTTCCAGTGAGGATATAATGGCTAGTCTTCATATTGTTATGATCAAGATATGTAACTTGAGACGTGGACAAGTTTGTTGTTAGAGACACATATTGTTGGACATGTGTATAAGATTTATATCTAGTGACCTTGAAAACCCAAATTGTGGACTCATCCACATGTTATGTAACCACTAATATTCATAAAAGCTTTATATAAAGAATAATGAAGACACTTGTGTTACATAGTATCTATGTTGCGCGGATTCTCTAAAACAACAGACGTGTCCCATTCGAAATATGTGGACACAAATACGAACATGGTGACGCCTCAAACACGCCTCTGTGACTCATATCAGCAAGAATTCATGCATTTTGGACTCAAATGAATAAGTACACGGACATGCGTATACCCATACAAAAAGGTACACAACTGCATATAATTAGCATAAATTTCAAAAAATTCATTCCAACTCTCATTATCAGGAAAGAGAAGCTGGTGGGGGAAGAGTGGATGAATCACATTCTATTTGTTTTCAACAAAAAAAAAACAATGAAATTATAGGAGGATTTACAATCCTTGTACATGAGAGAGAGAGAGAGAGAGAGAGAGTCAATGGGCTGAATTTGGGCCACAAAAAACCTTTTTTAAATTAATCTTCTTTAAAATTCGCATTAAGATTTAGAATAAATATATGTTAATTGCTTCATTAGTTCATTTGCTTCAATTCATGCCTTATTTGTATTGTTTGATAAACTATGATTTGTAATACATTATTTTTGTAATAATTTTTCTTTTATTTTTGTAATTTTTTTTCTTTTTAATCTTATACAGTATTATTCATATATTTTAAGTATAATAGTTTTAAAAATAAAAATCAAAATATCATCCCACGCCTTTAAATCTTGTTTTTTGGGGTTCGCCATGTTTGTTATCACATATCCGAGTCCGATGCCAATACCCGTGTCCATGCCTATGCAACACACATAGTATATATTTAGTCCAAAAAATACAAGGCAAAATGATAGAAATTGAAGTTTTTTTTTAAATGTAATATCAGTCTTGAAGTGTTTGTGTTACACGTCTTGCTATGTGTTACATGGCAGTCTCTTAAGAAAATAAATGCCCCTTGGTATGTTTTGGAATGGGCATGGTTTGTTCAATATCATTTTACAAAAGGTGGCATTAGATGTTGAATCAAAGGGGCCGTGAATATGCCGTTCCTCAAAAGCTTGTTGTTGGAAGGGAGCCTTGATATATGGGTACGAAAAATTTAGTTTCCATGTATATTTATTACGGGCTTAGCATTACTGTTCTAGGATTCAAATATTTTTCAGGCACTTGCTTCCTAAAAATCCACCAGATGGTGAAGTTGAAAATTTATGATGATTAGCATTTAAATGAAAAAGGGTTGAAATGTACAAATGAATGTTGAATGATCATGGTTCTTATCTCTTATAAAGTTTTCAGGTGGGACTTCATCATAGGAACCGTCACTCTCTCTTTATGGGAGTTCCCATGAGAGAAGGGGCAAGGAACCGTTTGGAATGAAGGGTAGTAGAGTAGAGCAACAAAAGATGAAGTTAGATTTAGTCAAGAGGTTGGAATGAGAATGTGAAATGGATGGTGCTACTTCTTGTGGAATTAAGGCTGTTAGATAGTTTGCTATCACCAACGCCTATTGGTTTTGTGACCATGAGGATTTACTGGGTTGTTTGCTAAATTTGTGGTATTAGGTTGGTGGGACTTTGGAGATTGGTTGATCCAAAGAATCTTGAGATGGGCGTTTTAGTGTAGAATCACTGTTGGAATTTTCTATAATCATCTAGCTGTGGTGCAAATAATGAGGCTTATTATTACCCATCAAAAAATAATTGAGGCTTATCACTTGATGGAGAAGGTAACATCTGGATCAATTGCATATTCTCATCAGCTCTGAGAATCAAAATTCCTTTATCCTTAGCGAGGCAGTTGGCCGTGGACATTTTTGCAATATTGTAGACAAGTTAGGCATGATTGACATTTATGCACGATTGGAGTAATTATTTCCATTTATGTAGTAGGGGTATCTTTTTTTATTGGTTATTATCACTGGTATGAAAATAATTAATACCTCTTCTTTATTGGCTATTCCGGATATCTAGTGTTTAAATATAAATTTATGTATATGCACATTTAAAATATACCACAGAAATCTATCTACTTATTTGTTATTACGTTTCATAAGTTGGTAATTGGTATTCTCATTCTGTGGGATATCTGTAGGTTCCCGTCGTGATGAGTGCTGAGGATGGCTGCTTCCCTGGGCTTTATTGTTCAAGTTTCCTTGATAATCCATGGCTTTCTGATGGATGTACAATGATTTTGTCTTCCTTCTGGGGCAGCATTCAAGTAATACTTTCTGTGAATGTGTTGAGGTAACTAATAGTTCTGTATTCCATTGATACAGAAACATTGTTTGTCCTGTCTATATAATTGAGATGTATATCCATATCTTTTCTATATAGTGGGAGTGTACTACGTATCAGCCCTACTGACTCAAGTTCTTCATGGAACGTTCTTACACTAGATGGAGACAATATTCTTGCCGGTAAATTAAATGCTGATCTTTCCTGTTAACCTTTCCAATGAACAGATACAAAATTCGAATTTATTTTCCATTTTTATATTTGTAGTGTTTAGTAGTCCTATAGATCCTCCTCAAATCAAGTATGGGTGCCCTATTGAGAAGCTCGCAATTGCAAGTGCTGCATGGGATTGGTTAGATGTTTCAAGTCCTTTATCAAGATACTCCGAAAAGGTTGAACATATAAATTTTTTGATCTTATGGACTATTTCTGCGTATGGAGATTATCCTTGTAATGCTTAAACTAATATAAACCTTGTGTCTAACTGTAACCTGCCCCAGTTTAGATGTTTGTTGTCATCCCTTCAGTTCAGCATAATGAAGATTCCAGTTAGGGATGCCTCCGATAATCTTACTAAAGGTAATGTATGGCGTTTAGGTTTCATAATAAACCTTATTTTTTATTTGTATACATATGCTATTGAATGTGATGGTTCAAAAAGGAAGAATTCATAACAATGATGCATCTTAACCAGGGTTGAATATATAAGATCCCAAGAGTTAGGTGGGGAATTAAAAAATTGTGCCAAGCAGGAGGCTCCTGCATTTGCATATACACAAACACATATAGTAATTGCGAGATATATGTTTGAGGAGCACTTCTAAGAAAAGGGAACGAAACAAAAACTACGTAATGCTCTCATGAAAGGGGGAACATAATAGAGTAAAAAAGGGGTAACTTCCCAATGCTATTTACCTGAAGAAGATGAAACAAAAAAGATAATCCAAATCATAAAGTGTATTAGGAAGAAACGTTGGATAACCGAATTAACATTAGTAATTGAATTTATCCATGAAAGGAGAGAATAGATGTTCTTCTATTAGATAGGGGAAGGAAATGTGTGATATAGTTCTTTTGCCATTCACCAACAAATGCATTGAACATTATTCATCATGCTTCGTTGTATTAGTATTAGTAACCTGTATATGTTCATTTCAGGTGCCAACAAACCTTTTGAAGCTATATTTGTATCTTCCAAATCTCAGAAGAGCGGTGCATGTGATCCGCTAATTGTAATTCTTCATGGGGGACCGCATTCTGTCTCATTGACAAGCTTTTCAAAGTCTCTGGCGTTTCTCTCATCAATTGGTTACAGCTTGCTAATAGTAAATTATCGGTAAGTCCATTTCCTTTTCTTTCTAATAATTAGGGATTGGTAATTAGACTGAACATATATTGTATTTAGCTATTCTGCATTCCATTTTAGTCCATTAGGAATTATTTCACTTCATGGGAGACCACATTCTTCCCATTGTCAAGCTTTCCGAAATCTGGCATTTTTCTCTTTAATTGATTACAGCTTGCTCTAATAAATTAGATTTGTGTCAAAGAATTTCCTTTTCCTTTTATTAATTTGGGATTATAATCATTAGGCTGAATGTATTGACATTTCATTTTAGTGCATTAGAAACTATTTCTTCAGAGGAGATACATTCTTTCTAATTGTCACATTTTTTAAAGTCTGGCATTTTTTCCTCATTGGTTACTGCTTGCTTTTGGTAAAATATAGGTAAATCAAAGATTCTTTGTTTTCTTCTACTAATTAGGGAATAGAGTCATTCGCCTGAAGAATGAACATATCCTATTATTTCACATTCCATTTAGTACATTCAAAATATTAATTGATTCCTTTGATGTTAATATAAAATTTGCATCAAAGTTCCAAAGAGTATCACCAAGCATTTGGTGACAATGTTATATTATCAAAATCACAAGTTTGACATTCAATATATTTTGAGTCTTTTTCTTGATTACGAAAATCAAAACGGATCCTTAACCCTCACAAAGTAAAAAGCAATGAAGAACTGCACAGAAAGGTTGAAGGGAGACGGAAACATGCCATGCTAAAGTAGTAGACACTTTTACCTGGCTAAGAGAGTGATTCGTTTTCTTGCTTGCAAGGGAATCAACAGCTATTATTTCCTATCCTTCAATACTGTTATTTCAAGCAATGATCTAATTTCTGAGCTCATATAAAAAAAAAAAAAATTAAATTTCATAAAACACACAAAGTTCTTCTTATTCTTGAGTGACTGTTCATCACCTTCTTGGACCATCTTAGAGTTAGGTTCAGGTTTATGGTTGAGCCTGGCATTTATTCACCATCAAGGAAGTGCTGCTTTGTCCTTTTTTTAAAAATAATTTTCAGTAAGAGGATGTAAGTCACCTCCTGTTTCATGATTTGGCTGCATGAGCTGTTTGGAATTTCTTCATATCTTTATTCAGAATGCTTGGGCTTTCCATAAGGAGGCCATTGAGATCATTCTTAGTTACCCTAAAGTTGTTTTTGGTAGGGGGAGCAATATTCTTTGGGAGATGCTACTTTACACTCTCTGGTGGGGCATTTGGAGAGAAAGGAATTGTAGGATATCCTATTTTTATTTTTAAGAGAATGCAAGTCACCTCCAGTTTCATTGTTTGGCTGCATGAGCTGTTTGGAGTTTCTTCATATCTTTATTCAGAATTCTTGGACTTTCCATAAGGAGGCTAGCTGGATTATTCTTAGTTGGCCCAAAATAAAATTGTTTTTGGAAGGGGGAGCAATATTCTTTTGAGAGATGCTACTTACACTCTCTGTTGGGGCATTTGGAGAGAAAGGAATTGTAGGATGACATTGTTTTAAAACTTGTTTAGGTCAACTCGAAACTCGGCTGAATCAACTCGTTTCAATAAGATTTCGAGTCAAGTCGCCCCAAACTCTCAACCAATTTTGACGAGTTACCTGAGTTGACTTGACCCAATCGACTCGGCTGACTCGACCAAGTCTCGTAATGGAAAATCAGTCATTTGAATTATATAAAAGGGTGATGAGGGATCCTATTGAAGGCCAAAGCAGGAAGAAGAGGGAGAAGGCTCTCCTTCTCCCCTTCCCTCCCTCCCTCTCTGTCTCTATTTCTCTCCAGCCAATAGGTACTCTCTCTCTCTCTCTCTCTCTCTCTCTCTCTCTCTCTCTCTCAGTGAAAGCGTATTCTCTTTTTCTCACACACACACAATAACTCCCTCTCTTTTTATAATATTAACTCTTATATATATATATATCTTTTGTCAATAATTTTCAGTTTATACTATTTATTTAATTATAATAAAACAAACATTTTTAAAAATATTATATATTTACGAGTTTTAGTTGTCAAGACTCGGTCGAGTCTTGACCAAGTTTTCGAGTCAACTTGACTTGGCAAGATTTCGAGTCAAGTTTCCGAGTTTTAAAACACTAGTTTCAACAAAGAAGAGACTCTCTTCCAGAGTTATGCTTCTCTACAGTGTGGAGTTTGAACAACTGCTTGGTGTCTCTTCTGGATTTCTTGGGTGTTAACAGCTCTGATTTTTTGCACAGATGAGAAATTTTATTTTGTGACTTCTGAGATTTCCTTTTGCTGTTCTTTTTCTTTTTATTCCCCCGTTACACAAACTCTTCTCACTTAATACAGTTCTCGTTATTCATAAAACAGAAGTAACTGCTGCTTTGTTGAAAGAAATATGTCAATATTATTGCAAGTAGATCAAACCATTTATCCACAAGGCATACATAGGAGATTGAAAAAAGGTTTTCAGCCATGAAAGTTGACATAAACAAGCCAATAGTTCTCAAAGACAATAAATCTCCCATGACAGTTGGATGAATAAGATGTGCTGATATGCTGTCTTCAATATTTCTTACTTTCCTTTTTCTCCTCTCTTATTCTCATTTATGTGCAAGAAAATTCTGGCTACAGTAGCCGGTGCAAATTCTCTTCATAGTATTGTTACCTTTTCTTTTTTAAAACACTTCCTGCGTTTCATAATTTGCTTTCCTGCAAATGGTAATATTTAATTTTTTGATCAGTAAACAGTAAAGTAGGGAATATACAGAAAGAAAAGCATGTTCTTCCAAGTAAACATACAACAACGAAGAAACCCCAAGCTATAACACTCCCATAAAAGGACCCTAACTGACTAGGAAGGAGGACACACAGCATATGATAGTATTCTCGACAATGTCTCAAGTGCTTGGGATTTTTACCAGTACAAGATTTATGAAGCTGCTGTTTGCTATGAGTTTATTTCATTACTAAATGGCTGACAGTATTCTTCATTAAAGCATCTTTTAATAAGGCAATGTATCTCAGAGGTTCATTGGGATTCGGCGAGGAGGCATTGCAATCTCTTCCAGGGAAAGTTGGGTCCCAGGTGTTTATTCTCAGTCTTGTTGATTGTTGGGTCTTTAATGTGTTCCACTGTTATCATTTAATTCCTGCTGCACTAGTTCAATAGAATTGGTTGGGGATTTTAAATGGACCATAATCTGTAATGCTTATATGTGCAGGACGTCAATGATGTACTTACAGCTATAGACCATGTAATTGACATGGGCCTTGTGGATCCATCTAAAATAAGTGTCGTTGGAGGTTCGCATGGTGGTTTTTTGACATCTCACTTGATTGGCCAGGTGCGGTGGTGAGCGGTACCAATTTTGGTGTTTGTGTCTGCCACTACCCATTTTCTCTCCTGATCTTATTCGTTTTTGTAGTTTATTTTCAAAGGTTGTCTTATCTTCTGTTTTTGGTTCAAACAAGATATGTAACAGCATTTGATAGGTCCCACCCAGATCTCGTGTCAAATGTTGACTAAATTGGATAGTATAAGCATCCAATCTGCAGCCATCTCTGGACTAAAGCAATATTTTTCTGTCCAAAAGAATGTCGGTGATTGGATGATTACAAATATCTGATCAGTCAACTTTGTTGTAGAGAATCTACTAGGTCATGGCCATCTACTGATGTGTTTTGCTGCCTTTCAAGTGCTACACAAGTACACTCTTTCAATTTGTGGACCACATTGCCCTCTATAAGATTGGATTCAGATTTTCCATTCTCAGTAGAGTGGATTGTAAATTGCATGGCTCAAAAACCCAAAAACTTGACTCAACTTGAAAGTTAGCTAGGTCGAATGACTCAAAAAAACTTGGTCTAACTCGGAATATATATATTCATGTAATTACCAGTTTCTTGAGATTTTGTCCAAGATTGAACCACAAATAACTTGAAAACCTGAGTTAAAAGAACTCAAAGTAGGGTAACCAGGTTTAATAGAACTCATAGTCGGTTGGGCTCCCAAAAAAATATGATGCAAAAATAGTATGACGTTGGAGTTTAGGTTTTAAAAAAAAGAAAATAATAAAAAAAATACCCTTCTGTGACTCTACTTGGTCTAGCAAGTCAAAATACTCGACTTGACTGAGTCACCCAAGTAACTCGCCGAATAGTGTTTCCTTCGAGTTTTAAGGAGACTTGACTCGAAACATTGTAATTTGTTTTAAGTATCCAGTGATCTACATCTCTGCTATATATTTTTCAATATCATCTTTACCACTGTATTTGTGTTCTCTGATTTACCAGCCTTTTCCATTCTCATCTTTTATTTATATATTCTCTGATTTACCGAAAAAAATAATAATCTTTACCCCTGTATTTCTATTTTCAGTGTAGCATGTTTGATGTTCTTTTACCTTCAATTGCATGTTCATCACATCTTAATAGCTTGATTACTAATTTTGCAAATGGATCCATCTTGACTTCTGTGTGCTGCAGGCACCGGAGAGGTTTGTTGCAGCAGCTGTGAGAAATCCCGTTTGTAACCTTGCATTGATGGTTGGTACAACAGATATCCCTGATTGGTGTTATGTGGAGGCCTGCGGTAGCGAGGGAAAAAATTACTTTACAGAGGCACCTTCAGCTGAACACCTATGTCTCTTTTACCACAAGTCTCCTATTTCACACCTCTCAAAGGTTTGCTTATTGAATATTTAGCTTATAAGTTGACATTGTTATTGAAAGACAATAGGTAGCTAATTTAATATATTTGGAGAAGCAATGGAGCACCAGAAAAGAAACCGTAGACATGGTCTCAAAACCAATATAAAATTATAAAACAAAAATAAACAAACAATCTACATTTAACTGATACTAGAAATATATTCAAAGGCCTGCTTATTGAATATCTAGCTTATAAGTTGATCAAAGGTCTGCTTATTGAATATCTACTTTATAAGTTATTGTTTTTGAAAGACAATAGGTAGCTAACATAATATATTGGGAGAAGCAATGGAGCACCAGAAAAGAAACCATGGACATGGTCTCAAAACCAAATATAAAATTATATAAGAAAACAAAAATAAAAGAATAATCTACATTTCACTAATACTATATATATATATTGTAGTTATAGAAATATCCAAAGAGAAGTATGAGATGAAGAAATTGATGGTTTCTTATTGTTTTTATCCCTGTTCTAGTTGAAGTTTACTAGGCCAAAAGTAGTAATGAAAATCGGATTAGTTTTCTTGATGAGTTGATGGAATCATAGCTCTTAGCTTAGCTTATATATATAGCTTCCAAAGAAGAACAAGAAGAAATTAATGGGCTTCAATCTAGAAGGTCAAGAAAAGATAAATCAAAGAAATTGAGATTTTTTTAATGGTTCATGATATATGAAGATGAGCTACTGTTTGTTGCGTGTCTCTATAAATGTGTATACATATATACTAGTGGGCGGCACGTGCGATGCATGTGAGAGAGCGGGAAGGGGATAACTATAAGGGCAATTTTGTCAATAGGGGTAAATTCTAATCAATGTTTATAAGTGTCATATTTACATTATAATAATAGAGATAGAGAAGATACAAGTATAATTGTTCTTTTTTTCATTCTCATTATAATAGTAGAGAAGATAAGTGTAAGGGTAATTTTTTCAATAATGACAATTCAATCAACCTTTTTAAGGGCATTAATCTCATTATAGTAGTATATATCTAAGGGTTACAGTAGAAAATAAGCGGTATCCTAGTCCTACAACGTTTTTCTGACAAATTCAGAGCTTGCTATAAAGCCAGCTTCATAATCTTGAATTAAGTAAGCAGTCACTTGTTACTATCCTTGCAAACTATATTTCATAATTTCTTCGACAATCACATTGAGGAAGGATCCTGCTCATTTAAATAGACTTGTAGTAGTAATCTCCATGAATTGATGGCAATGCAGGTCAAAACACCAACCCTTTTCCTTTTAGGAGCCCAGGATCTTCGAGTTCCAGTTTCCAATGGTTTGCAAGTAAGATTGTTCTCTCTTCTAATATCTGAAACATGTGGTCAATATGTCCATAAATTGCTCTGATTATCAGTGTTTTAGTTGATACCTAGTGCTTCTTTATTTGGTGAAATGTATGGCTTTAAGTCATACTAGACAGCAGGTGAACATATTCAGTCAATACAATTGGTGTTTTCGAAATGGAAAATAATCTGCTCTCACAAGGAGCGGTGTCCCATCCCCCCAAAAGCAAACCCTTATGGTTATTATGTTTAACTTTAGTTTTTTGAAAAAACCAAGGTTAAAAATATTAACTACAGTTAAAAGGGACACCTGTTGGCCTTTTGGGGGACGAGATGCCGCTCCTCGTGGCACCCCGCGAGGGGCGGATTAACGCTCTTTTGAAATTTATGTTTTTTACGAGTCTTTATTTATGGACGGATGCTAATTTATGATAACGAGCTCCTCTGATTGATTGAAATGCGTAGTATGCTCGGGCATTGAAGGAGAAAGGAGTTGAGGTCAAAGTGATTGTGTTTCCTAATGATGTTCATGGAATCGAGAGGTAAAACTTGTTTCCTGTCATGCATTTTTGATTTCTAGTCATGATAACCAATTCCCAAGTCTGATGCATGTTTCTTTCTTGCAGACCACAATCAGACTTTGAAAGCTTCCTTAATATTGGAGTGTGGTTCAAGAAGTATTGTAAATAAGTTGGCATTTCTGCCCCCATATACTCTGCCATACTCGCTAGATATAACTGGAAGGGGAAATAATGGGAATTACCCTAATGGCACCTTAGCGGCTACCTTAGCTCTGGCTGTGTGTGTGAGTTTAGAGTGTGTGTTAGTTACATAGCAACATTTCCACCAAAAAAATTTTAAAAAAAAAAGGGGAAATAATGATTATTGACACAATTTAAAGGGGAATCATATCCCATTTCTATCAGTTTCTTCACTTTATTCTCTGTTGATGTTGGTGGTTCTCAAGGCCTTAGTCCAACTTTAAACGCTCAAAATCTATATGAACATCAGCTTTCTCTATATCTGGGTTTTTTTTTATATAATTATTTTCATCCTTGTGTGGTAGAATTTTGTGTTGTAACACAGCATCTTACAAGATATAGTGGTGAAGACCCATACTGAGATGTGTGCAGATTTTTGAGATCAATACTTTTTTGATACTAGATTGGTGCCTCCCACATCTATACATTCTAAGATGCTAGAAAGGGTTTTGTTGAAGTACGGTGAAGCAACACTTGCCCCATTGATTGAGTGTGCCCGGCGTCACTCGTTTGACCCGGGATTTAGTCCTGGGTGGGTGTGATGTTGGAAAATCCACCCGACCACTAACCTTGAACAGATACTAACCTTGCTTACTGAGGTTGTGGCCTAACCGTATATCGATCACCTAAAAAAAGTACCTATGCAGTAAATGGCACTATAGGGGAGTAATCAAACACAGGAGGAACCACTGAAAAAGCCCTATCAAATCTAATGTCAGCAACCACCCCTAGCAAAAATGTCAATGGCATGGAATTGGGTGGGTGTAGAAAGTGGGTGGTCAATATCAAAGTTTTAATTTTTTCTATTAATCTTAACCGCAAAATGGGAGCCTCAAGGTGCCATTCGTGGGTGCAAATCCTGGCCATGTTCATCTTACCCACAATATATATTGTATACCGCTTAAATATATTTCGATAACCAAACAAATGAATAAAATGAAGAGATGTTAGTTGGATCAATCATGAATATTTAGATTATAATAATATAAGTTGCACTGTTAGTTACTGGTTTTACGGCAAAAGAACGACTGAAATCTCAATCAAATGGAGAAAGCCCCCATTTAGAGGATATTTCTTTCAGCATTCCTGCTCAAGTCCCTTTTTCTTCCATGTATCCTGTATCGCTATAAACCTGTGTTTGTATTTTTCCTATAGCCGCCAAAGAATGAACTTCATCTTCCATATCACCACCCTTCAGCGTCAGTCTCAGTCACATTTGGTTTGATTAACAGGCTCAGCATCACTCTCATCAGGAACCAGAAATGGCTCCAATTCACTCCACAGAAGATCCTCCATGTCCCCATCCTCATAGATAACCTGAAAATTTGAAAAATTACAATATCAAGTTGATTGGAGGAAGAAATGAACAGAGTATCTGCAACTGCTTAATTTGATCTGTTAAGAATTTTAATATCAACTTGATTGGAGACTCTAGATGTAGTTCTAACCCAGCACTTACACACTGAGAAAGGGAAAAAGAAAGGAAGAACGAGTAAAAGCTGGGAAACAGCTTAGAATTGACTCCTAATAAAAGAAACACTTTCAAGCCGTTGCCATTTTGGAAAAGTAGAAAGCAATAAGTGGAGAACTAACCCTATAGAAGCGACGAAAGCCCACTATGGTTCCACGGCACTTTGTACCACCATAGTCTTTTTCAACTGTCTGTCCAATAAACGAAGAGTTCCTTCCTGGTCTGGTAGCACGCTGGTTCTTCTTCCCTGTATCAGTGGTAGATTTCTTTCTTCCCCTTTTACTTGTTGTCGGAGGTATGGTCTTGAGTTTCTTGGCTGAACCACTAGTTTCCTTGATCTCCATTACATCGTAGCTCTTCTGTTTTCCTAATGAACCATTGAGAATCGAGTGGCCTGACGGGTTGAACAACTCTGTTTTTGGACTATCCGTTTTGACATTGGAAGTAGATGCTTTTTTCTTTGAACCCGGCGGTCTTCCTCTCTTCCGATATGACTTCTCTAGAGGTAGAGGACTAGACTGCGATAACTTTGCTAAAGCTTGGATTGCAGCATTTTCTTTCAGATCTTTGATTCTAAAGCATGGGAACATGTAGTCAATGGCAGAAGATATTAATGCCCATTTGTTTGGAAGCAACTGAAAATTATCTAACTTTAATACATGTAAGGACATCAATCCGCGTAACTAAAATTGAAATTCCACCAAAAACAAAGAAATGATTTCAAATAGAATAATATATATATATATATGCTCTAAAAGAACCATGTACTCTCTCAGCCATAGGGACAACAGCTCCCACCCTTCATACTTCTATTTTCATAAACACACTTTCTAATGTTGTTTGTTGGATATGAGGACATCATAAACACGCTAGATATCCTTATTACTGTTTCTTTAAATCACGCGCTATTAAAAATTAATCCATAAAATGTATTCAATGCACTGAGGAAGGCTACATATTAAGAACCCACATTTCTTAAGAACAGTGACAACTCAAAAAAATTAAGAATTTTAGAATCTAGCTACCCATACCCATAGGGAAACAAACAGGTAATACGAACTAGTAATGGTGGATATAAAGTTTTTTTTTTTGGTGAGAGATACACGGTTAGGCCGCAACCTCGAGGTATATAAAGTTAATTATGGCTAAAAGCAGAAAATATATATAACAAATTTTTTTTACCTTCCTGTCATTGCTTGGAGCCCTTTTATTATACATTATAGGAAATGATCTCCTCAAACGACTCAAGAAAGTTACACACCATAACCAATAGTGTATTGATTAGCATCCTTTAACAAGCTGATGTTGACCAATATTATCAACTTAGTAGCTAGGCCCAGGGGCGGAGCAAGGAATTTTCCTTGGTCCTTTGGGGGTGGGGGGTGGGGGGGGGGGGGGGGGGGGGGGGGGAAGTACATGCATTAAGAAAATTAATGGGTTTGGGGTGTAGTCCCCCCCTCTTTTTCGTTTTTTGGGAGTAATGGGTCCATTGTGGTCATAAAATTTGTTAGTGTTGCATTCCAATAAAAGTTCAGTAAAAAGAAAAACAAGGGCTCTCGCCTTTGGGAGAGCTATTATTTAAATAAAATTAACTATATTTTTAATTTTTTATATTATATTATATATAAATTACAAAAATTTGAAGGGGGAAAACTCCCCAACATAGTAAACAATTAACACATAATTGTGGGGAGGGGGGCACTGTATACAAAATTTAAATTTTTTTTAAATTATACCTAAAACAAGGTTTTTTTCCTTTTTGTTTTTTTTGGGGGGGGGGCTCCCCCCGCCCCTGACTATGCCCACTTAAACCAATAGTTACCAACCGCCAAAATCAACTCTTTTGAGTCGTTTCGGAAGCATCCCCCATACATTATTTATTAAAACGTAACAAGCACCTAGCAAAAACAAGAATACAATCTGGTTAACAATATAGTATAGACGATGGAAAAAGTAATTTGTGATATCTTCAGAACCAATTCCATTAAAAGTTGAAAATTTTACTGCCGTAACTTTTAGTAGTAAAAAAATGACCTTAAAGATCTAGTGGGAAACTGTGAAATCAAACAATCAAGTGATTTGAAGACTTCCAGTAATATTTACCTTTCAGATTTCTCTCGCAGAAGACTGCTATCTGCATCCTTTCTAGTAGTAGTGGCAAGATGTGTGACCTCAGGAGGGGCCAATATTTGAACTAATTCTTCTCTTTCAATTTCTTCCTCATCGCCATCTTCGTATGCAACCTACACAACAAAGAAGAATTTTTTTTTAAAAGTACTCATGAATTGCACATTTTCTTAATAAGATCTAGACTCTAAACTTGACTAACTACAACTACTGGAAGACTAGTAGAACAAGGGGGTTACGATGGAGTCAAGGTAGTTATAGTCACAATCAAAACAATAGAATATTCTGGTCTGGAGCAGGTATTAGATAGCTTTCTTTCTAGAGAGTTCAGCTCTTTTACCAAATTAATCTATCAACACATCTTAAGTGGATTGCTTTCCATAAGAAATTTAAACAAATCCAGAAATGAATTGAATTGGGTATGGAAGGCTTATGAAGATCATCTAATATATCTAGGAAAAGTGGCCCCTTGAATTAAAGAACTCTTCCAATAATACAGAAAGAACTTCCCCAATTTAGTGATATCACAAATTTGTAAATAATTAGGTAGATTCTAAGTAGTCCATCTGACCTTCAAACAGCAATCCCAGTGAGCTCCCATTATGAAGGGGTCCACATTAATTAATAAATATACTAGCATTCTTTGGATCAAAACCCAGAGGAGTCCAGTAGCTTCAAATGACAAAACTAAATGCATCATAAACAGCAGTTACTTATTTTTTGATCAATCAAGAGTGCCCAGATGAGTCAAAATTTACATATATTAACCAAGCAAAAAAAAAAAGAACTGTTAAATACAAAATCTATTTTCAAATGGTACTCACTAATTGATCTTTGTCACATCTGATAAAAAAATCTTGTCAAAAGAGAATTTCAATATACATTGTACAACTTATAGGTGAACATGGAGAAATAACTATATGAAGTAACTTAGGAAAACCTTCGCAGTAGGAGGTGTTGTCAGGAAAGGTATAGGCATTCCTCTCAGCCATTTCAATGGAATTTTATCAATTTGCATTAATTGTGTCATAAAATAACGAAAGTAAACAATATCATATCTTATACAGGAAATTAAAAAAACATAAGCTGTCTAAAAATCGTTTATCTCCTGTACAAGATTATCACGTATTCAACCAATTAGACTCGGAAAATAACCCTAGATATCTCAAGAGTCCTCTTCAAATTTGTCGTCTAAACTCATTCTAAGAGCTACAATTACTACATACCTCCCCTAACTGATATGTGTTTCAGTTGTAGAACCCACAAGATGATGCCAAAAGGAAATCTAATCCAAGCCCAACATTCACATGAGCAGAGAAGACTAAGTGTATAAATAAGCATGAGAAGTAAGACCACAATAGGGGTCTATGAAGATTTTGAAAAGCATACTACCAAAATTTCATAATTTGCACAAGAACCGATAATTTTTATATTTCCAAGAAGTCAAACCTTAAACCAGCCAGATTCAGAATCATAGTTGACAACTACACCCACATAGCTATCTCCACCGAACACTTTAGTAACTAATCGTCCGATAATGTTTTTGCCATCTTCCAACACATTATCACGCTTAATTTCCTGAAAACGTAATATGATGAATTAAGAGAATCCGGCCCACAATTAGTTGAAAGGAACAGAATGTTAGAACTAGTTTGAGAACTTACAGCATCTTTATCACCAACAGCCAATGCAACAGTGCCATCACCATCAGATAAATCAACAATATGGCTCGAGTTGGAAGATGTGGTAACCACAGCCACCAGGTCATTAAAACCTCCAACACCTCCCACTGGATCCATCTGCAGCATTCCTGGATTTTTCATGTTGCCACAAGCATCGCTGATAAGTTCAACGTTGCTAAAGTCAACAGAAACAGTCTCACTGCCTCTCCTTAAGGGTGATTCTGAAATAAGATTTGGTTTATCCGTTTTCGCATTATCATCACCACAGAAACTGATGGTATTAGTAGAAGCATCTGTACCAAAATATTTCCCATAGAACTCCATTGAAAACGAGTAAGCAGCTTCTGATGGAAGAGTGAAGACCTCCGATGATTTTTCGTTGTTATTGACTGAAAAGGAACAAGGTTTGACAGAGTTGGTGCTCGTATCTGCTGTGACAACTCCTAGGAGATCCTTGGATTGTTCTTCAATGTCTAAAACATTAATAAAGCAGCCCAAATTTTTTTGATGACATTAAAAAGCATCAGCTTGCAGGAAAGAAGATGCTATATAAAAACAAATGCATACCAAAGACTGCATTTATTTTCCTTTAGCCAAAGATGGGAACATGTAACTGTATAGATTGGATTGTTAAAACATTGCATATCTATGCCAATAATTCAATACCTGCAGGAAATGAGCCACTTTTAATAGGAGCATCCATGGCATAGAAACAATGCGAACTTTGAGGATTTCGAACTACACTTTCACCCAGCCAAATATGCATATAAAATAAGCAAACCTAATAAGAGATTCATTTTGTGCATAATATGGTAGAACATTCTTTCACGAACAAGATATTTTCCTATGAGCAAGAATATACACATGTAATCCAACAGCATAATATGCCAAAGAGAAAGACTTCAACCAATGTTTGACAACTGAATGCCTAAGCAAGGTATTTTAGGCAGTCAGGGATTAAGCATAAAAGTATATGGAACTCGAGAAAAAAGGAGCTTATGGGTAGGGATGTTAGGATAAATAAAATAAAAATGGTTAATTAGAAAATATAAGAGGAAATTGTGCATAAGTTACCAATATAGATGGCACAATTTCAATTATGAAACATAGGTTCATCAATAACAACTACTGCACGCATGCCCTTAAGGCTATAGCATGCATAACAATGAAATTTAGTCTTTACTAGTAAAACAAGTGACAAGCATTATAACCAAAAGACAAGAAATGGAAGTGGTCCATTGGTAATCACTAGCAACAAATAAGTAGAGATTTTGGTCATCCTGATCCTAAATATTGGTCTCAAAATAACACCAAACGATAATATAATACTAAGTTAATAACATAGAAGAAAACAAAGTGAAACAGGAACAAAACTCAAGGTGTAAAAAGTTCATGGCTAGAAATTAAACCAAAAAGATGAGTTGATGATGTCTTCCCATGGTTTGTGGCTATCAACAATGCAGACTTCCATTTTAATATTTTTCTCAATGAGACATGCGGGAAATGTTTGGTATACCTAATCAACACAAGGGATTTTGTGAGTTTTGACAAGAAAATCAAACCTTTTTGTAGCAATGCAGGCAGGATTCACATGGACCACTTTCTTATCTTTGAATGGAAGAATGGGCACACCTTCCTAAAATGTATTTTTGAAAGGGAACACCTATATGATTGCCGTCCTATCCATGGTCTTAAGTTTTGAAGCTCCCACGTACTTCTGGATTGAGGCCTCTAACACAGCCACTTACATCATTTATCCGTTTTGGTGTTATAAACATCTGTACTGAATAAAAATTTATCCTTCATCTTAATAAGCTCCCTGTTTACATCTTTCTGGTGTATACATTAATTTTATATCTTCAAATTGTGGGAAAAAAAGTTACTAGAAGATATTATTAAATGTATACTTGTGGATTGAAGTGTCAAAATAAATATCACACCCAACATGGGAGAAATGTGAGAGTGATATCTCACATGTGTTACTGGATCCAAGTTTTAAAGCCTCTAACACTCGAACTTCGGAGGGGAAGTACAATATAATGACTAAACCATTTTACTATACAGCAATGATGCTTAGGCTTCAGCTTCTACTTTCATAGGTAGACATAATAAGAATAGAACTTTAAATGGTGAATCAACGGATATAGATTAATGTTACGTTAAGAATATTGATTTGAAGAAGAATGATGGACAGATGGAAGTGGTTAAAGATATAGAAAATCACTAGATAACCTCCATAGAGGCCTCTGGCCCATGTGGATGACTAAGTGCTCTAAAATACCCCCATCAACAAGAGAATATGGAAGGTTAAGGACCTATGAACCATAAGCTGTGAAAGGTTTAAGAGACATTCTGAAAGGTCTAAGGGAAAAAAAAGCATATCAAACTCTCTGTTGCCAAACTATTCCGGATAACGACAAATCTTCTTTAGTAGATAAAATCCTAGAAGCTCCACAAGTCTACGCTGCAATATGAAGCAAAACTTATTGCATCATCTTGTCCTCCTTCAGAGGGACCATTCTTTTAATTATTTTGGGAGGATCACGTGGTAGCGTAGCGTGTTACTATCTATTCATGCAGATACAAATTTGTGTATGCTCTAAATGGCTTATTTTATCTATGTTAGTTCATTAATATTATTAGTTTTCAAATTCGGAATTCTTTTAGGTCCATTTGGTTAGCAAGAAAATGAAAGAAAAGGAAACGGAAAAAGATAACACATGAATGTTCCTTTGTTATTTTTTTCCTTTACTTTCTTGCATTTTCTTGCTAACCAAATGGAACCTTAAGGTATTTCTTCAACTATTAAACAATTTACTTTAAAGAGGGTTTGAAATAACTTATTTGAGCTAAAAGTACTACCCTACCTGACCAGATAAACAAGGTAGGCTTTATATAGGGAAAAAAATGAAAATAGAAATCCCTGAAACCGATATGTATCTCCTGATACATATCGGTTTTGGCCAGTACCTATACGAAACATTGACTGGACCAAAAAAATAAGAAACGTGAAAAACGGTCATTTTCACTAAAAATGACCGTCGTTTATACTAAAAACGACCACAAAATAGTATTTTTAAAAATTTGTTGTTTTTAGAATAAATGACTCATTCATACTAAAAATGAACTAGAAAGAGTCTTTTTTTAATTCTAAAAATGACCTATAACATGACTTTTTAAATTAAAATAGTTGATAGTTCCACTTTTACTATAAATGACAGTCGTTTATAGTAAAAACGACCAAAAAAAAATGCGGACCGTATCATCCAAAATAGACTGATACAATCCCCAAAACAATATTTCCAATCCTTAGGGTAAAATCATAGAAAAATAATAATAATTGGAGTTTACTAAATTTCAAAATATTCTATGAACAGTTCAACCTTTTGGATAGTAAAATTTTATTGGTAATAAGAAGAAAAGATAATATACAGAAAGAAAAGTGTGTTCACACAGCAGTGTACATACAAAAGCAAATAAACCCAAAGAAAAAACACCCCACAACAAACAATGATCCTAACCAACTAGGAAGGAGGATACACCCACTGCTCCAAATCCTTCGTAATAGAAAAAAAAGAAATAAGGAGCTTTACTTATAAATAGCCAAATCATTTTCTTTTGAAAGAGCTTGATTGTCGAATATCCTTCTATTATCTCCCTCCCAAATACACCAATATATAGGCCTTGGAAGTATCTTCAAAATAATACTTTGGGAAGCATTCATCCAATAGCTCTCAAACCCCAGCTGGAGATAAAAGTCAAAAAATGTAAGACAAAATTCCTGATGAACCCTAGCAACGAAAGAGATGGCCCTAAATCCGTTGGCCCTAAATCCATCTAGCAACAAACGATAATCAACCATTTACTCAATGGACGTGCATAAAGCATCCATTTGCCATCCTCCAACCTCTATTTTTAAGTGGTTTGTAGTGAGAATCTTGTAAACGGAGAGAGAACTAAATGTTAGGTGGAATTCTAGGATCTCACACAATGCAATAAGGAGAGGGGGGAATGTGGCTCTCTCTGAAAGAAGGATAAAAATATCACTATAGACCGGCCTTTGCTGTTTCTATACTATAGTATACCGTCTCTAACAGGGGAATTGGGAATAATCAAATAAAGGCGGTTCAACCTTTGGTCTTTTTGTCATACAGTTACAAATACTTTGGCACTCCTACACATACTTCAACGCGTGTAAGCATGCAGTATCTTTTAATGGAATCATCAGGAAGTGTTGCTATTTGTTGTGAGAAATGGCATGCTTTCTACAATGGGGTCTAAAGTTGGCAACTTGAAAGGAGAATTTCATATGCTTGACTATTGAGCAAGGATTTATTTTTAATTTTGTTCTTTATTACCGAAACCAGACCCACATATCGAATGATTTAACAATTCTCACATTTAGTTTTGTTTCTTACTATTCTCGGTAGGATGTTCTATATCTTTCTAGGGAGCAATAATTGCATGATCTTCATGTAGAATGCAACTTGTTGAATTAGTATTGCATGGCTTGTTGAAATTTACTAAATTACAAATACTTTTCAAATTTCTTTTTATATTTTATTCATGAAATTTATTATCCATTTATTTATTACTTCTTTTTCATTTTGTACAGTGTTCATGTTCCATGTTTTCAGAGATTGTCCTATCAAAGACTTGAAAACCCGTAACATTTTGCATCTGTGCCACTAGTTAAGGTAATGTCAGATTTAAGCTTCGAGTTGGAAAGTCCTCCTGCAACAGAATGAAAATGACATTTACTTTTAGACTGACCTCATTGCATGTTTTCCTTCACATCTTGACATGCAACTAATATAACATCACTGGCAGATTTTCTGTATGTGACTTTGGAGTATTCATACACACTATCAACAGAAATGTAATAATGGATTTGTATTTGACGTTGGAGTATTCATGCACACTATCAACAGGAATGTAATAATGGATTTGTATTTGACGTTCGAGTATTCATGCACACTAACAACAGGAATGTATTAATGGACCACTGTATCGACCCATTCTTGATATAGCAATTTCCTTGCCAAATTCTTGTTCCCAAGTTTCACTGCACATCCTAATGAGCAGTTTTTTTCTGGATAGTCCACAACAGCAATTTTATGCTTGTCGAACTAGCGTTTTACTTCGTAGTGTTTATGAGACAGGAGTATATGATACTAGTCCAAAGCATCCCTTTCTTCATGTCTCCGATTTTGAACTGCACAAACAAGAAGGCAAGGTCCTTCTGCCACTTTCTTCTATTCTCACAAAATGGAATACCTAAAGGAATGCAATTGAAAATTTTTCTCCAACAAATCCTTCAAAGTAATTGATTTTACCAAGGGAATCATCTAACAGATATTTAAGGGGACTACCTCCAACCAAAATGTATAGAAAATATATTGACTCAGTTGACAGTAAACTAGATGGGATGCTGCAGACCCTAGGCTGCTTAAGCTTGCTGCCATATGAAAAGGAAGCCCCAACTCCAACAATGGGGACAGCCAAAGCCACAGTTTCATGGTAGCTGCAAGCCCTCCTATTAGCCAATTGGTGTCCCTAACATAGGATATTTACACTGTGCTATAAAATGAAGCAATCATTCAATTCTTCCATTCCAGAACCAAATGGAATCATTTATGTGTCAGAAATTAAGACGGAGGTCCTTGCTCTATATGTTGGCATCGCATCAGTGGATGTTATCCACACAACAATTTGGATGGAAAGTGACTCCCCAAATTACACAACCTCTATGGCTAACACCAAAAGATCTTTTTCATCGTGTATATTTCTCAAGTTTTCAAATAACCATAAAGTATTTGGAGAAACATGTGCAAGTTTGCATGTATTCAATCCGATGAACAATATCATAGATAACACATGCCATGATTCTTACAAAGATTTTATAAATTCAGCCGCCCTCAATTCTTGTCAAATCTCCAAGTTTTCATGTCAATGACATTTATAGTTACAAAGTCGGGGTTCGGGAATAATTCGGCAGAGGTCAAGTTCGGAAAAATTCGGGAAAAATTCATAAACAAAAATAAATAAATACAAAAATATACCGAACAATTTGGTTTAAAAATATATAAATTAAGTAGTTTTTGCCAAGTTTGAGAAAATAATTCGGAAAATTCGCGAATAATTCGCTAATACTTCGGGAATCCAATAATTTGTGAATAATTCGGAGATTAATTCAGCAAAACAAAAATGCGCGAATAATTCGAGAATTTTTGAAAAAAATGGAGTTTTTTGTTACAGAGGTTACCTCCACTTTGCGTCTAGGGAAGACTGCGACTGGGGCTAGCATTTCTATTAGGCAAATAGTTATTTTTCATTTTTATTTTCTTTGTCGTTTTGGTTGACAACTTCCGCCTTACTTACCAAATGAATCATCCACCTACTACTCCACTCACGTAACATTTTCTTATAAGTAACGGAAAAAACTATTACTACATAAATCAATTATTATTACATATATAAATTATCACCATCTAAATCTTTTTCATGTCAATGACATTTATAGGCTTACTAATTAATATTTTTATAGGCTTACTCTCTAGTAGCCTCATTAAATAGTGCATCACTCTTGGTATCCAGATAATAGGTAGGAGCATAAACCAAAATAAGAATCTCAACATTTAATTTATTCGATTTTTGATAAGTGATAAGGTAATTCTAATAAGGAAAAAAAACACAATTTTAGATGTTTTTACAAGTAGCCTCATTAAACCGTGCATCTCTCTTGGTATATCCATATAATAGGTAGGAGCATAGAATGACATAAGAATCTCAACAATTAATTTATTAGAATTTGATAAGTGATAAGATAGTTCTAATACGCAAAAATAAAAAACACTATTTTTGGATGTTTTTACAATTTTTTTATGGTAATATCTGCAGAAGGCTCATGTTCTCTCAAATTAATAAAACTTGTCCCATATCAATGTATTCTCAAAATTAAAATATCCTATTTTAATAGTAACAAGGTACTTGAATGAATTATGTGTTTGATGAGTCATTTCTATTCAAGAAAGAAAATGAAAAAATATTCAAAATGGAAAGCTTGCCCTTTGAAGATTTCACTGGTTTGTTCTTTTCACGAATATTTGTAGTTTTGTACACTGCCTAACAGTAATTTCATAATGCACCCATTGATCGTTTGATCAATACTAATCCATATCTTCAAGTCTGTTTCCAATTAATGCTTAGTGGAGTTTCATTTGTTTTTAAAATGTGGTGGTTGTTAAAACATATGAAAACATAGAGTAAATCTTCGTAGTTTTACACATCTTAGCAGCATTCCTCATCTTAGACTATTCCACATATAAGTAAATCTTCATAGATTTCTGTTTTAGAAATTATTTGGAAAGTTCCTCCGCAATTATTTGAGTTAAATAATATTCTTAGCAATAAATTGAATTTTTAAAAAATAATTTTAAATGAAGATGGCACTAGATGAAGCAACTTTTTCAAACCCAAAACTTATCTAATGTAGAAAATATAACTTAATTAATATTAAAAGATGGCACTAGATTTTAGTACAACAAGGATTGGTGTTGAGGTGATCCCCTAATTAGAGAAAGAAAATAGAAGAGAATTTGAGCTTAAATAAAAAATAATAAAATTGGAAAAGAGTTGGTTTAAATAGGAAATTAATAAACCAAATAGATGGTTTGCCTATACTAAATAATACCATAGATGGTGATTAATCTGGAAACTATATGGATTATGCATATTAATGGTATTATCTGGAAATTATAATAAAATTAGCCAATTATACCAATAGTTCTCCCCCCAAGACAAAAGTCCCCAAGGAATGTTGTTGTGGATGTAGGTAACACTTTATATCAACATCTTTCTTTTTATTTTATTTTATTTTACATTTCTTTTCTTTTTTGCATTTCTTGCATTTTTTTTTGTATCGATAATAATATGTCAATAGAAAGTAAAACATACAAAAACAAAAAGTTTGTAATGTATAGTAGAAAATCTTTCACATTTTCAAATATAAATTTAGTTGTACCTAGTCATTACCTTGACTTGAATAAGTTGACATGCACATTAAAAAATCAAAGGGAAAAAGAAGACTAGGATACATCCAAAATAGTTCTTTCAGACTCATCCACATGCACGTATTTTACGTGGGGTTTCATGGTTACATGAGACTTAATAATTTCGAATTATTTCCATGTTTTTGAGGCATTTATGCATTACTAAAATCATGGACAGTAAGTTGAAACTCTTATTGATCAAATAAGATTCATCAGTCAGAACTCATATGCATGTCCATGCTCGTGATTTAATATGATTAAAATTTTAAATTATATCAATTTTACTGAGACTACCATGTAGTATATAATTATGGATATTATACAGTAGAAAATATTTCTATGCTATCTCAGATTATTTTATATAAAATACTTGGATATACCTGAGCTAAAATTGATACAGACTCATGCCCATATCCATGACGTTTCGAGGCCATAAAGCACCATACACCAATTCATAATTAAAATTATTCTACAAAGATCGCACAGTATGGATCAAACCTTACTACCATGCATGCATACGTTAACATTGCATGCCATCTAAAACAAGTAACAAATTTTGAAACAGGTAAACTTATATGTTATGGCATGCAATGGAAAGTAAAAATTAATTGTAAAAATAAAATAAAATAAAATTCATTCAATACAAGTATACAACAAACATAATAAAAATTACACATCAGATTGAATGTGATCTCGCAATTATATTCATAATTAACACTTAATTATCAACTCTACGATGAACATCAGGCAAGAAACAATCAAACCATGACCAACATGAGGTAAACACCTGAAGCAGCTAAAATCCAACAAAAAACGCAAATGCATGCATTCAAAATCTATACAAATGAATAGCAAGTTCTAGCAGATAAGAACTATAGAAATTAGAAACAGAGCTTCAAAGACCTCACAAGCACTTCAAAATCACACCTCTCTCTTTGCTTTCACTTTCTCAAAGCCATAAATCTAAACAAAAAAGAAAAAAAGCATAGATGAACAGGAAAACAACAATCTGGATCAATTACAACGAAGAACAGAATCAAAATACAAGTAAAAAAGAAGAAAATAGAGGTGGTGATCAAAGAAGAGACCTGATGCAGAGCAATCTGAGCAAGCAAAAGCTGAATTGGTGAAGAAATGAAAGAAACTGAGAGTAGGGAGGGGTTTATAAAGAGGAATTCTAGGGTTGAATTAGGGTTTGGATTGAAGGAAAGAATTGATTATCGAAATCCAACAGTGGATTCGAGTATGAAGAAGACACTAATTTCTGCAAAATGGCGCCCGATATTTTGAGCTCCGAAACCGTGGCACGCGGTGGTCGAAGTGGGATGTATTTGAAGACGTGGTTGCTTTGATTTACTACAATGCCACTGTACTTTTCCAATACTTACCCAAATAATCCATATTTGCACCCGAAGAATCGTTTTATTACACTAGATTTTCAAAAAATCGGGAACAGAAAGTTTTCCATGATAGGACAAAGGTTTTATGTTCATTCTTCAAACATAGGGGAGTACTTGTGCAAATGGCATCATCAAGTGGTGGGCTCACATCTAAAACTGGCCCGAGTTAGGGTTGAACTGGGTAGGATGTTGAAGGTATGCAATTCTATTCTATTTATTAGAAATGTTAGCCGAGACGCAAGGTGATAACTACAAGTGTCAGTCAATTAGATACTCTGTGTTGCACCCATTCTGCGTCTTTGGAAAAAAATTAACTTACTGTGTTTCGGACTAGCACTCCTCTTCTATCTTGACATAGTTAGAGACTTAATCAAGTGTGCAATTTTATCATTTTTGAGTGACATGGTTTGAAGACTCACGGGTGTGGTGTGCAACTCGATCTTTTCAAAATTGATTTTTTTTTTTTTGCTCCTTTTAAAATGTAAAGACAAAGGACTTGTGTTGGACTTAAACAATTGTTTTATCAGGTTTCTTTAAGCTCCTCAAGTCATTGAGATAGGTTAACTCATAAGAGGGGTTCTTCTTACGCTATTCCTTGACAGGAATAACGGGCAGATAACAAGATAAAGATTCTCTCTCATAGTTACCTGTCTCCTAAGCTCTTAAAAGTGAGGGACTCTCTAAAGAGATGATTGAACTCAGTAAGAGACTAGCTCAACTCATAATTGGTATGCATTTACTCTATTCTTTTCAAGAATATTGGGCAGTAAAACAAAAGGAAGATTCTCCTTTCCCATTCGAAAGCACCTTCAACCAACTACATGCTTAACACGGGGGATTCGAATGGGAGAAAGCCCTATGACATGCATACCCAATTCAGGGCGTCCAACTCCTAGTTGGACAGTCCAATCCCCTAAGGTGTAGATCTCTCTCCGGATGGCGACATTAGGCGAATGTGGAATGTTTTGTTTTGTGACTTAAGTTTCGTGTGCCTTCTAGGTACTCTGACTTCTTGATTTCAGGTTCCATCGCCTGTCGTCTGTCTTTTTCTTCATATAGCAATGGATTTAAACTTCCAGTGCTAAGGTGGCATAATAGATCCCGCCACTCAATCGTTGAAACATAAATGTTATGTCCAAGAAGGAAAGGGGACTTTTACCAAATAGAGGAATTGCTCAGCATATTTGCATTTTCATATTTTCACCATTTTTAGATAATAAAACATCGCCGACAAATTTTTATTATTTATTATCAAGAGAAGGGAGAGTAGGGACCTTTTTGAATTGGGAGAGTATGGTTAGCATTCCTCTACCAAAATAAGGTAATGAATTTTAGGGAGTTTTAAACGAAAGGTGAAATAGATATTTGCCTTTTTTTTTTCTTTCCCTTTTTTTATGTATTAAAAGGAAATGAAAAAAAAATGGACGTGTTTGCTGCACAAACAATGTAGACATTGAAAACCTCTGTAGACTGGTTTTCTACATGTGCAGCTGATTCCCTTATAGTCCCACATCATTGGTGACTTGACTTCGCAGGGTGTATCCGTCTATAGCTCCTCCTTAAGTCAGGCCCTTTTGGAGTGAGTGTATAGATTTACCCTTATGGCACCTCAGCGGTTACCTTAGGTCTGATTGTGAGTGTGTTTAGAATATCCCTTACCAATACATGTGCAGCTGATGCAATAGGCCTTAAGGGGTCCAAGTAGGGCTGCACAAAGCCCGATCAGCCCATTTGTGCGACTCGGCTCGGCTCGGCTCGGCCCAAATTTTTAGGCTTGAACAGGCCAAGCCAAGCCTTAAAAAAAACCCCGAAAAATCAATTAATCCGAGCTCGGGCCAACTTCTGTGCGGCTCGGCCCGGCTCGAGGCCCAACCTGATTAAGGTTCGGTTCGGCCCGAACTCGGCTCAGCTCAAATATTATTAAAAAAATAAAAATAAATAAAAATATTATTTATATATATCATTATTATATATATATATAATATAAAATATTATTATTTAAAAAAAAAAAATTCAAGCCAAGCCCGGCTTGAGCTTGAATCAATTTGGGCCGAGCCAAGCTTTTGAATTTGGGCCGAGCTTCGGGCCAATTTTTCGAGCCTGATTTCGGTCCGAGCCGGGCTTCAAGCCTAGAAAAATTTCTTTCAAACCAAGCCAAGCCGGGCTTGGTCAAGCCCGGCCCGAATACAGCCCTAGGTCCAAGTATAAGATTTGTAGTATGAATACCTTTACTCTCTTGCAAATAATCTTGGATTCCATTTCGTACCATGACCAAAATGAGCTCATGCTTCTATATTCTCTTCCAAATTAATGTCCCAATTCCTTCTTGTCATTTCTCCCCCACAGTTCCTCTTTTTCTTGTTCTTAGTAACCTTTGTCGTGTGGAGAAAATAGGGATGTTTCTTTCACCTTGCCAGAAAAGGCATGTTTCCATTTATTTTAAACATAAAAGGCAAAGAAAGCATGTCTGTTTAATTTTACCAGATGAGGAAGGTTATTTGGCTGAAACTTGTTACATGAACCGATTAATGCTGGCTTATACTGCCACTTTGTTGTAGTATTTATATTCATGGATTTTGCTAGCCTTAGTCGCGGCGCCTTATTCGTCCCATTCTTGGATAACCCCGTGCGATTAAGGCTCTCTCTCCCTAATATTCATTCGTGAATATGAAAAAACTCACATAATATGTGAGAATAAATTGCTAACCCAATATAATGTCATGAACAAATAGCGCGAGATATATATGTTTGAAATCCAGTATAAAATTGGAAGTTTAGGAGCAATCTCCTCAGTATAAAATAGCAGGCAATTGGAACATTCGAAGAGACGCACGAAACCTAAATGAAATTCTGTGGATTTAAGAAATAATGATGACAAACATTCTTAAATTTATAAATAATTATATAACATGTGTATTTAGTAAGTTGCTTATACTGGAAAATTCAATGGGGTAATGGGATTGAACAATTGCTATTATGCATTATAACGTTCATAAATACCACTATAACAGTGTATTATTAATTAAAAAAAACCTTTTTAGCTATATTTTATAATTAATAACAAGTTCTATCGTGTATTATCTGAGAATAATACAATATAACATGAGTTTTTTGTTAAGCTAAAGGTAAGTTGATTTATAAACTTATACATGAGTAGGATTACAGGTACAACCAGAAGAGTTAGATATAAACAGAGATATAAAAAAGGAGAGTAATGCCATGGTTGGGCTACCAACAAACATTCCTGAAGAAACTGTATGCGACGCCAAGCAATTCGAACCTCATTTGCACTTTAGGTAAGATTTTATTCGCAGCATCAGTTAATGCAATTCCCTTATAATAGCGTTAGCCAAGAGCAAAAATATATTCCGCCGCCTAAATTTAAAAGAACAAAAATAGCAGTAAATGGCACTACTCCATAACTTGGTACTCCTCAAAGAAGACAGGAGAAGGAGAGAAAGAAACTGATTTAAAGAGTGATATGGATCTTGCTATTAAATTTCTGTTAAATCTAAAAGTTAAAGTGAGTTTTAAATACTACCATACTTTATTATAGTGTAATCTATAGACTTACAGATGGTGCATGTTCTTATAAACCAGAACCCCATTAATTGAAAAGGGTTCTTAGACTCAAATTGATCGATCGAATATTTTGAACTATATGATAAATAGACTTATTTTCTCTCTACCCATGTGCTTGAATTTCTGTCCATTCAAAGAAGATTCAGTTGGTCGGTTGGTTAGGCTAATGGGCCAAAGCATTTTTGACCCAAAACTTACTAGAGGAAACCATAAATTGAACATTTTTAGGTTGTAAAAACTATGCCCCCTTTGGGCAGGACTTCGTTTGACTATGACTACGTGGTGGTATGACCCACCATTTGTACTAACTTGCACCTATTAATCTAGATAAATGATGACACCTACCAAAAAAAAAACTACCTCTATATGATAGAGGCCTGCACTATTTAAGGTATGTTACTACTTATACAACATTGAGAAAGAGAGAGATGCAAGTATAGAGAAGGCTAAGTGTGGTAAAGGAACCAAATCCTCTAAGGTTATAACCGGACTTGGGGGAGTCCGGTTACGACACTGAGATCGCCACGTGTCCATTTTGAAACCCCTTAACTGTAGATAAGATTCACACACCTTAAGGTTCACCCACCTATCCTTGGTTTTTAGAAAGAAAAAAATTAATATTTTTTAACCGTGGTTAGAAAAATATTAAAATATTTTTTTTCTAAAGACAAGGATTGGTGGGTGAACCCTAGGGGTGAGTGAATCTCAACCACAGTGAGTATCAAAAGGGGCACGTGTCGACCTCAGGGGCGTAACCGCGGTAATTATAACAGTGGAGGATTTAATTCCAAGGGGAAATTAGCTTTTGAGAGACATTCAAAGTGGTGAGTCCATGAAGGTCAGTCTGGTGTGACTTAGGAGAACATGATTAAGAAACAAAGAGCAAACTCTATTCAACATTAACACTGAAAAAAAAAAAGAGTCATTAATTATCTACAAGATCAAGCCATGTTTCACCAGGACTAGCTCAACCAGGCAAATTTCCTACCAAAAACACACTAGATACTATCAACCCAGGAAGAACAGGCTCCCCTCTGTACAACTTTGCCCATCATCCCTTAGCAAACACAGCCTCGACCTTGTTACATTCAGATCAAAACTCCGAAACCATGCCGTCGTTGTGCCAGGCGAAAACAATGTCTTCAAGACTAGCTCTTAAATCTCCCCAGTAAATTTCCTCAAATTCTATGACTCCATCAACCACTTTCACTTCCACAAGGAACAATGATGGTGCCACCTCTAAAACTTCAACTAACAAAACCAACCTCCCCTTCTCCAACCCCATGGTTCCACCCTTTCTTCTCTGAACACTGTATCCTAATTCTCCGCCGATCTCCGTCATCCTCTCTACGATCTTCTCAGCCGACGCTGTGGATGTGAATCTTTTCTCTTTCCTTTTCGTTGTTTCGAAAAGCCCAGATAAATCCAATCCCGAAGACATTGAAATTATATGGAAAGCATTGGTTACCGTCTTAATTGGATCAAACTTAGTGTCTGTTACGTCCAATTCTCGTAGACTAATGCAACTTTTCGATTGAAATGATTTCTTGAACCAATCAACCTTCATTACAGCTTCAATGCTCATCCTGGTCTCCGGATCTGGATCGAGAAGCCGACAAATCACTCTCCGTGCTGGCTTCGAGATCCATGAGGGGAATTGAAACTCCCTACGATGGATCTTTCGATACATAACCACAAGGTTGCTGTCATCAAATGGGAGGAACCCGGCGAGGAACACGAAAAGAATTACCCCACATGACCATGCATCAGCCTTAGCCCCATCATATCCCCTCCGGCCAACCACCTCTGGGGCGGTATAGGCCGGAGTCCCGCAAGCTGTATGAAGGAGCCCATCCTTCAATTGCTCGGGAAGGGCCGAAAGGCCAAAGTCCGAGACCTTGAGGTTTCCCTCATGGTCTAGGAGGAGGTTTTGAGGCTTGATATCGCGGTGAGCGATACCATTATTGTGACAAAAGTGTAAAGCTAAGACAAGTTGTTGGAAGTACTGGCGCGCAACGGGTTCGGCTAGTCGGCCGCGTCGGTATATCTTGGAGAATAATTCTCCTCCTCTAGCATACTCCATCACCAAGAAGATCTTGGTCTTGGTAGCCATGACTTCATGGATTTTTATGATGTTGGGGTGCTGAAGTTTACGCATTACTGATACTTCTCGGACGATACATGATTCCATGATGGTGCTAACTATCTTGGTTTTGTCAATTACCTTAATAGCTACACTAGTGCCGTCGCCAAGAGATTTAGCGTAGTAGACCTTAGCAAAGCTGCCGCGGCCGAGGAGGCGGCCGAGCTGGTATTTGCCTAGCAAGACCTCCATCGACGGAGTCCGGTTGAGAGGCTTGAGCCCTGATTCCATGGCTCTTTGCTTCGGCTGAACTGCCTAGAGCAGCCTAACCCAGACGGCAAGGGACACTGTTCTTTCTTTCTCTCTTTCCCTTCTTTTTCTATAGTGGAGGAGTTGGTGAAGCCGGCTAGTTGGGTTATTATAAGGTGATTTGCTTCTTGGTTTTCTAAATTTGAGAGTTTTAATATTACATATTTGCTAATGCAAGGCCAGGTGAGTCTCCCATTTCTAATTGACCAATGCTTACCCTTGTCTTTCTTTTATTCTCTTTTTGGGTCCTTAATTAAGAAACTTGTAGTCTTTTGTATTTTGAACCCTATTTCATGAATCTTTATATATAATGTTGTTTCGAGCTTATACCGGGGACATTAGTCTAAGTGTTTCTGCTTTAACGCGTGAAGTGGAGCTCCCCATTTCAATGTAAAGCTCAGTGGTAGTTCTATAATCACGGGAACAGACAGTGGTAGTTTTGTATTCCCATAATTATAGAACCCTCATCAGAATGAATCCTATTTCATGAATCCTAATATGTTGTTTCGAGCTTATACCGGGCACACATTAGTCTGAGTGTTTAAATATGAGCTAGAGTTCTGCTTGAACGCGTGAAAGCGGTGCTCCCCATTTCAATGCAAAGCTCCGTGGTAGTTCTATAATCATGGGAACAGACTGTTAGTTTTGTACTCCCATAATTATAGAACCCCATTTAGTATAATGGAAAAAATAGAGCTCCCCTTCAACGCGTTGAACCAGAGCTCCACTCATTTTAAGATTCATATCACCACTTGATTTAGTATAAACATCATAAACATCCATTTAGCGCAATTCTTCGACACAAGACGGATTAAAGAATCAACATCCGCCTTTCATTTATTGGGTCTCAATTAAGATTAGTGTTAATGAGTGAGTGAATAAATCATGTCACGTAGAGATTTTACATTTTGTCAATTAAACTAGGGCCGAGGGGTTTCTTGTAAATTCAGAAACTCCACTTTGGCGTTTCGATTGGCTAAGGGGACAAATGGCCTGACCAACGAGGTGTCTTCCCTTGTCATGTTGTACCATTATCAAGGTTAAATGAACGGCAAGAGCATATCCACACATTCATATAATAACTGTTCAATGTCGATTGGGCCCATCAGGGAGGTCAGACTAGGCGCGCTGGAGCAGAAACCTATATTGAATAATGGAGTGGGGACTAAACGTTTGTTGTTGGAACTTAGAACTTAGAAGGTGCTGATTGCCTTCAATTGATTAATTCATTTGGACTTGATAGCATAGACCAGAGATCGAATCACAGCCAATGAACTTAGGGAGAGTTCAATCGCCTCCACAAGTCAACATGTGTCATTCTTAACCCCTATTAACCATGGTTAAGATTTCTTAACCCATAGGGTTCAATAATCAAACCTTGGTTTTTATAAATATATATATTTTTAAAATTAACCTTAGGGTTAAGAAATTTTAACCCTAAGGTTAAACTTTTTAATAAATTTTTTTCTAAAAACAAAGGTTAGATTATTGAATCTTAAGGGTTAGGGAATCTTTATTGTGGTTAATAAATGTTAAAGGACCCGTGTTGACCTGTGGGGGCAATTGAACTTTTCCCGAGTTCAACAGCAATTGGATGTGATTTGATCTCCATAAACCATGGTCCAATAATTAGGCCACCCTGGACCCCAATAGGTATCCGTTCGATTTTTCCCCTCCAAATTCTCACTAATGACTTGATTTTATTAGTGGTAGTCATTAGTGGAAATCCCAAAAAAGAAAAGAAAAAGGGGATCGAACGGATACCTGTGAAGTTTAAGAACCCTGATTCTTGAACTCTGATTCTTGAATTCTGGTCTATACTATTACAATCATTAATACATATAATATTCTATTAAAATTTAAAATCACCGATGATGTGAAAAAATAATATGGGGATTTTACTATTACTATGATAGCAACTTTATCGATGTCGTTTAACCAATAGAAGATCCAATGGAGCTCTATTTAGGCCACAAGCTAGAGACAGAGAGATGTGGAGGGAAATTTGGACCACTTGCAAGAGAGTTTAGATTTCCATTTCATTTTCATGCTGTCTCCTCGGTCTTAAATTTTGTGGTAGGTGAACAACACCTTAGTAACCCTACCAGCATTGTCTTAACCCAGTAGAGGTTAGTTGGTTTATCATATTCAATGTGAATAAACTAAATGTTGTTAGGAGGAATAGGGGTGTTAATGGGCTAAATCTGGGCTGCAAAAACCTTTGTAAACGAGTTGGGATCATGCCGAGTTTATTCAAAAATTACAAAAGTGTAAGTCCAAGCCTAGCTCATTGACACACCTAAAGAGGAAGATGGTAACTTAAAGTTGTTAAAAATAGGGTAAAGTTGAATTTAATCATGTATGAAAATAATTTTTTAAGGGATAAAATTCGTAAAAATGAGTAAAAAGAATGGGTAAAATAGGAATTTCTCATCCTAACAAATTCTAACAATTTAGCTGACATAAGCCCACTTGGGCTATGTGTTGGCTCACTTGAGTGTTGTCTAACAGGTGAACTCATCATGACTACACAAGTCATGATGATTCCAAATGCCTATAGATAAGCATGAATCTCCAGAGAGGAGGGGGGGGCGAAAGGCCAGAGAGAAAGTAAAGAAATGGAGATCTGGGAAGCTTGAGTCATTTACACCCCTACTCCGAAGGGCTATGCAGGCGGCCACCCACTTGATTCTTTCATCTTCCTTTGGTGTTCTCCGGCCACTTGATGCTCTCTATGGCCTCACAATCTATTATGGTCATGTCCGCTTGATGTTCTCCATAAATGATACCTCTATACCTTGTCAATATTTGATGTTTTACTTGGTGAAATGTTCAGGTCACACTGTCACCTGCACGACCTTGCAATTGATCATCTGTTGAGTGCCATCATACTTGAACTTGTGTTTGACGATGTGAATAGTACCAAATTCGTTGTCACGTTGTCTGTTGTGAATAGTGCCGAGCTCGTTGTCCGTTGTGAGATGCACAACGTACTCGTTGTCTGATGAATAACGTACCTGTTGTCTGTTGGATAACGTACCCGTTGTCAGATGCACTATGTATACGTTGCCTGAGCTAAGTTGTTTGAGTATTGCCCGAGCCCGTTGTCTCACTATCTGATATGAATAGTGCCCAAGCCCGTTGTCTCGTTGTCTGATGAATAATGCCAAATCCGTTGTCACGTTGTTTGTTGTGAATAGTGCCGAGCCTCGTTGTCCGTTGTGAGATGCACAACGTACTCGTTGTCTGATGCACAACGTACTTGTTGTCTGATGAATAACGTATCCGTTGTCTGTTGGATAACGTACCTGTTGTCAGATGCACTATGTATATGTTGTCTGAGCTACGTTGTCTGAGTATTGCCCAAGCCCGTTGTCTCGCTATCTGATGTGAATAGTGCCCAAGCCCGTTGTCTGATGAATAGTGTCAAATCTGTTGTCACGTTATCTGTTGTGAATAGTGCCGAACTCGTTGTCCGTTGTGAGATGCATAACGTACTCATTGTCTAATGCACAACGTACTCGTTGTCTGATGAATAACTTACCCGTTGTCTGTTGGATAACGTACTCATTGTCAAATGCACTATGTATACGTTGTCTGAGTATTGCCCGAGCCCGTTGTCTCGCTATCTGATGTGAATAGTGCCCAAGCCCGTTGTCTCGTTGTCTGTTGTGAATAGTACCGAGCTTGTTGCCCGTTGTGAGCTGCACAATGTATTCGTTGTTTGATGCACAACGTATACATTGTCCGAAAGCTACGTCCTCTGTGCCTCCCGAGCTGCGTCCTATACCTCTCCACAACTCATCCTCCAGAGCACAACATCAGTGCCCATCCTCAAGCGCATATGCTCAATGACCTCACGATAAGTATTTCTATACTATTATATTCATATGTTTATGTGCTTGTGCCTTATACTGACTTTATCATTGGAGCTTATTTCAGGGTGCACACCCGCCCCCTCAGACTCATTCACAGGTGGAGTTTTGCTATCATTCCTCTACCAGTTAAGCAGCTACAGACGCGTGGCATGTTAGAGATTTTTCCCTTTCAAATTTATTATTTGATTTTCGACGAATAAGGTTTTACATTGGAGCATACATCAATGGGAATTAGGAAATGCTAGTGGCATCCATTTTTAAAGAGAGTGCTAAAACACTCTTTCAGAAGTTTATACACATAAATGTACATTTTCCTTCTTTGTAATTGTTAGATCATAGTGTTTAAATATCAAACGGAGCTATACTTCCCTTTTGCAATGTAAAGTCAGTGAGAATTTCTAATTATAAAGATTGATCTTTTTACAAAATTGTCACTATCTCTCCATAATTGCAAGATTGTCACCCTCAATGCATTAAAAATGGGAGCTCCATTCAAGACACTTGAAGCAGACCTCCGTCTCATATTAACACTCTAAATCATGATACAATGTGATCTAACCACTTTACAAAGCTAGGAGGAGTGTATGAGTACCTGCTTTAAAAGGAATAAGTGCTACTAGCGTTCCCCATACATAATATGTCCTTGGAAAATTGATTTGATAATTAATTGCTAGTGGGGTGTTTGGATCGGATTTTACTAACCAAAATCAATTGTTATAAGAATTGATTGTGTAGAAATTAATTGTCAAATAATCACTTTTACAAATAATAATATTCGGGAATACGAAGTTGATAATAAAATCCGATCCAAACACCACCTAAAGGTGTGATTTCCAATGCCTGATTACTCTGTTTTTTTTCCTTCCTATGGATGGTTTGTAGTGGCCTTTGGATTACTCTGTTTTTTTCCTTCCTATAGATGGTTTGTAGTGGCCTACTACATTATGTTTAAGAGAGCAAACTTATTTTATGGAAAATATAGATTATTGAAGGATCAAATTCTTATGATCCGAAATGTTGGTTCCCCTCTCTGCTACTATTGCTGTGGTTAGTTCAAATTATTCATTCTACAAAAATTTAGTGGTATCCAAAACCATTAGGATAAGGCATTTGCTGATGATTAGGGCTGTCAAAGGCCGGGTAGGGGTCGGGTCGGGGTCAGCCCTAGCCCTACCCTTCTCTATAAGAGTAGGGCCCTAGCCCTACCCTTACCTATAAGAGTAGGGCCCTAGCCCTACCCTTAAGCGTTAGGGGGCCTGGCCGGGCCAAAGGGCGGGAAAAAACAGCCGGAACTTTTTAAAAGGTTCATCAATTCCCTTCATACGAAATATGGTCACTTGCTAAAAAGATCCCACACTAAATCTCTTCATTGTAACTACAATCGATATTGAAGTAAAACAAATAAAACAGAGAATAACGCCAGAAACTAAGTAAAGAAAAATTTTGGGCTTGTGGGGGGATGGGACTATGTTTCCTTATAGATTTCCGTAAATAATTAATATATATGTGCTAATCAAGCACCTTCTATGTTACAATAATTAAAGCAAATCATATCCGCTCCGACGGCAAGTAACATACTCCCCGTTTGGAAGACTAGGGCACCTTCCGGTCCCTGTATATTTGACGTGACGGTCTTGCAAGTCCATTGGTAACTTATTATACCACTAATGTTCCCTACCCCGAAAAAAAAAATGATCATTAATAGGTGGTATGTCTATATCGCACTATACCAGTACTATAATAGAACTATAGCCTTTTGGTCTTGTCACTAATAATGTTTTTATGGTGGGCCATAACAAATCTTCGACAATGAGCCTTGTTATTCATAAACTTAATAGGAAACCATCAACATGGGGCCGTTGATTCCTTCTTTTTTTTCTTGCTAATAGGAAATAGGGCCGCTGATTTCCTTGCTAAAATGTGCCCATCTCTTGGTGAATTGTCGTTGATTCTTTCTTGTTTTCGTACTACCTTGTTCTCTATCATCTCCAATGATGCCTCAAGTTGTAGATATGTAAGAGGTAGCAGACCCTGGGTTGGGTTGGGTTGGGTTGGTCTTGGTTGTTTTGGTGGTTTGTTTGGTCTTGTTTTTCTGGTAGGGGTCTGCCTAACCCCAGCTATCCAATACCAAAAAGAAAAAATACAGCAACAAAGGCTCCACCCAAAAAAAAAAAAAGGCCAGGCTAACTAACCAAGGTAGGACTTGGCTCTTAGGTACAAACAAGGCGGAAATAAAAATCTTGTTTTTGGAAGTGTTTTTCCTTTGGAGATCTTGTTTACTTGGAGATAAGTGCACCAAAAATATTTCCTGTCGCGCATTAGGCAATGAACACTTTTGCCAAAAATAATAAAATAAATCCGCAATAGTACTTTGTTTTTCCTTGTGTTGAGGGAAAAATTTTCTTTAGACTGTTTTTTGTTTCGGAGAGAAAACGTTGGGGGAAAGAAAATTTCTCTGAAATAATTTCTCCTAATTTTTTAGAGAATTGTTTTCCCTTGAACATAAGGTACTAATAGATGATTATTTGCAAAAAAAAAACTCATTTTGTAGCATGCCAAACACAAATATTAGCTTTTTTCCCGGAAAATAATTCATTGCATTCATTTTCCCTCCAAACAAATGCAGCCTTAAAAAATGAGAAGTTAGTCTTCAGGAAAAGTTTTGTTTTCCATCTTAATTTTCATTTCAAACAAAGGATGGGATTTTAGAGAAATGCAGAACTGTTAACAAATGTAGCTGTTGAAGGTCTGACTCTAGCTATACATCAAAAGGCACTTGAAAGAGCTTGTTGATCCAATTGCTGACCAGATATTTCCCATGGATTATAAGCTATGAGGCCCATTAGGGAACATCAAAGTCGTCAATGGCCCCATTGATTGACCCTAGTGAGGGCTGTCTTGGCGTCCTCCTAAGGTCCATCGCCGTTGGATTACCCTCGGGATTTACACTACGCCAGCTTCGGGGACCATCGGATCGTACTATTTTTTGGCTCTATTTGTTTGGAGGGAAAATGTTTTGGAGAATAAAATTTTCCTCAAAAATAATTTCTCCTCATTTTGTAGAGAAATTAATTCTCTCGTATATAAAGTAGTACCAAAGAAATATTTGCAACAAAAATATAATTTTCCAACATGACAAACAGCCGCCAACATGGATCAACCTAAGGTTGGACATTGACTTCGCAAGGGGTGTATAAGGGGTCATCAACACTCCATCAGTTAGGCCATTTTGAAGTGGTTGCTTAGACTCACCCTTATGGCACCTTAGCAGTTACCTTAGGTATCATGACTACACCCGTGTGTATTAGGTGTTATGTTACCTCTTACCCAAAAAAAAAAAAAATCACAAGCAGAATATATAATTATTAGCGGGAAATAATTTCATGCACTTATTCTCCCTCCAAACAAATACAGCCTTTCAGAAAAGTGCATAAAGTTTGCTACTAAAAAGCCAATGGATCTAATTCCAGCCATAAAAATGACAAAGAAGAAAGCCGGTTCTAAAGAAGAAAGGTTTCTTTCTATATATAGCTAAGCTCGCACTCTGTAGGAGAAACACTCAAGCCGATTTTCTCAATCACCTAATGGACAAAGGGCAACTAATAGAGAGATTCTGCCAGCTACCTATGAAGCAAGGAACTCAACTGACTAAGTGACGAAACCGATCTATTGTGAATGGGCTAGGCTTAGTAGGCCTATTCAAAAATCACAAAATGCAAACCCAAATCCAGCCCATTGAAACCCTATTCAAAGTCAGTGACATTGAGCCAGTTATGGGTCACCCATCTTTAACTAGGAAAACAATCATTTCCTTGGTCAGTGACTTGAGGAGGAGCGTCTTGGGTCCCCTTTCAATGTCACGTGTCCCTCTTTTAATTCTATCTAACTGTGGTTAAGATTCACTCATCCCCAGGGCTCACCCATTTACCCTTAGTTTTTTTTTAAAATAAAATAAAATAAATTTTAAACACAGGAGTTAAACAATTAACTACAGTTCATGGCAGTTGAGTTGGTTTTCTCGCGAACTATTGCTCCTTTAACCATGATTTGATCTTGGACGGTAAAGAAAAAAATATCATTCCCTTGTATTTAGATGTTCTTCAATCCACGAATTACTATTCTAAAACGGAAAATCAAAGCCTTATGGTTAGGGTGTGGGAACCACTAACCATACCCGCCAACCCGACTCAGCCCATCAAGAACTGGACGACCATTGAGACGAAGCTAAATCAAGTTGATCTTCTAACTTTTCTAATATGAGATTACACAGAGGGTTGATCTTCTAACTTCTCAAATATGAGATTACACAGGTTTGGTTTTAGCTTATCGAAATTGAAACTGAATTATTGTTTTATGTTCCACATTAGTGGGTATTAATTTACTGACAAAGTTGGGGTTCGTGAATAATTCGGTAGGGTTGTGTTGAAAAAAATCAATTTTTTAAAAAATATGAAAATATATCAAACAATTTGACTAGATATATATATATAGATAAAATAAGCAGGTGAAATTTGTGAATAATTTGTGAAATTTTCAAAATTCGACAAATTTCGTTACTATGGGTATTATAGGATTGATACTATTTTTGTAGGGTAATATCGGGCTTCAAGAAAAAATAACACAAAAGATTAGTAGTTTTTGAGAAAGCGACTTCATGCATTTGCCCTACAAGATACAATGGAGTGTCTCTCAATGGAGTGTCTCTCCTGTTACTTATACAAGCGAAGCACTCTCTTATTCATAGTTTTAAGTGGTTCCTAAGGAAATTAATCTATAAAATCTCAGTTATAAATCAGACCATGATGTATTATTATTTTGATCTACAAGAAGTTTGGATTCATATCCTTTCAGTTGTTAATTTTAAGTGTTCCATTTTCTATTTTTAGCTTTCATTCGTTTCGACTTAACATTTGCAGAAAATAGGAACAGTATGTTTCGAATAGTTCACGAGTGATCCATCTTAGAAAGTTTCTGTTAAGAGCTTATAGGTTTTATTTTGAGGTGTGTTTTTGTTCATGATTCAGTAGATGCCATTGCTTAAGGTCTATTTTTCTCATCTGCGACTCGTGAACTTCTAGTTTTAACAGAAGTTTGTCTGGATAGATCTCCTGTAACTGAGAAATCAATATTTGAAGGTCTTCTTTATTGAATATACTAAAGCTTGGATCCTCTATAATCTCATAGTTAGCTCTATTAAAAAAGTTTAGTATTCTATCCAAGATGCAGCTCCTACTCCAACTCTAGGTCCCGTCCCAACTCTCACTTGAGATAGATAAACTCCTGGTTAAAAAAACTCCTGGTGCTACATGATTTCATCTGGACTTACTGTAACCAATTGCTGAGTGTTTGCAGTTTTTGCGGGTCTGAGTAGAGCTTTACTCAACAAACAGGACACTCCCACATTCTAGCATTTTGAGATCTAGCTTCCATTGTTCTTCCCCTTAAATCATCTCCAACTTAGTGCACCCAAGGACAAAGAAAAAAAAATTCTATTTGTTTGAAAAGTTACATTACCAACGAAGGTAGAATGAGTGTAATTTAAAGTGCTTTTTGAAACTTCTGCTGATTTCAGCTGTGCTTAGGAACTAGGAAGAAATTTGTCATTTGCAAATAAAACATTATGACAACCTCGCGGTTGAATATGCAATCTCAGAATTTGATGGTTAATTTGGGAACCAATGCATGAAAAGGATGCGCATAACGATAAATCATATCAGGAGATAGCTGTTTTACAGATCAAGTAGTTCTCTAAATTCCACACACAGGAAGGATATATTATTCTTCACAAGAGTCATCTGAAACTGCATTAACCTGCTTGTGTTTACTTATAATTAGTATTCTTACACCATGGACTGATTTCTTTTACCTGTATTATGTTGATTCAAATAAACCTTCTAAATGTAGATAATAATTAGTTGCATTTATACTCCTTAGCTATGAAAAAAGATGATACAGCCAATAAAATGGGGTACCCGATATGATTCCATGATAGAACAAATTCGTTTTTTAAAACCAAACTCAATAGGGATAAGAAACCTGCTGATTATGCCAACGGCTAGAAGAAATCATGGAGAATGCAAAGAACTCTATAACATGGGGGGCTAATTTAAAATTAACACAAGTTACAAACAGAAAGAGGAGGGTAATGGACTCAAGTTTAAGACTGCTAAAGCTCTGATATCCTGACAAGCTTTATGGCATCCTTTTTTTCCCCTTTCTTTATCTTCTTTTTTTTTTTGAAATTGCCTTATGGTGTCTTTGCTGCATCAGGACATTGACCAATCCAAAGTAGTGAAAGTCCAAGAAACTGTCACTTATGTATGTAAATTTCACAAGGTTTACACCTATGTATTACTCGCATTAAATCCTCGAGATCTCCCAAAAAGCCCACTAAATATTGTATATATCACATTGAAACAGATTATTGAGGCAACAAAGGTAATATATTTAGTTAGCTATTTAAATTTTCCAAAGAATTTGTCAGAACGTGCAAATTTCACTATAATGAAGGCAACATATGAATATAAAAATTCATGGGGGTGATGTATATACTGTAGAAACAATAACAATCTCTGCCAGCCAAATATAATAAAGTATATACCAACCTGCCTCAAAACTCAAAATCATGAAACACGGGATTGGCTTCAAGCTGCTCTGCAAATTTCTCAAGAATATCCTTCACAACTACCCCAAACTCATCTCTCCCTAATTCTGTGCCACTCTTCCCATTCTCTACATCAGCAAATATTTGGTCATAAAGAAGAACCACTGCTTCATTGGCCTCTGATGGTGGCAAGCCCAACTCCTTTCCATTTTTCTCAAGAAAACCCCTAATTATTTCCGTGCTCCCTCTTCCATCTTTGTCAGCACACTTGCTCTGGAATATCTGCTCTATGATATTGTTCAATTGCTTCTCCTCGGACAAAAACTGCATTTTTTTTTCTAGAATTCGTTAAAAAATATTTCCACTAACAATCAAGGGGAGGAACCATGAATGAATAGAACAGGCAATGTGTGAGTTATTGGTAAATATTACCATCAAACACCAGTGTAGTTAAAGCATCTAGGCAACACTTAGGTGCTAGGGGTTCCCATGGCTAGGCAATATTTAGACGATGCTTAAGGGGGGGGTCCAGAATTTCTTTCATTTCTTAAAATTATAAAAATTCAAGATTTTATATATTATTGAAAGTAAATATTCAAAATTAGAAATAAAGCAGATTTAAGACCAAGTTATCGCCAAAACAATAAATGACAATACAATATAGTTTGGAGAAGGGGAAAGAGAGAGCAAGATGTAGAAATCGCAGATTGAATATGTTGAAAATGTTTAAAATCATTTCTTATTCTACATTTATCAATTATATATGTTTTTGTACATAACATCTAACTTTATGTGAGTCTTGGGCATGTAGGGCTTTAGTTCTCAAGAATGAAGCCAACACACCACTAGGCAACCTCATCGTAACCATAGTAACAAAACTCTCTGATTTTTTTTCAAAAAGAATCAAATAATCTGCGATTTTTCATGAAGTATTCCTGACTTTAGAAGGAAAAAAATGTGACTTTTGCGAATTTTGCAAATTATACACATTCACGACTATTTGAAAAGTCTGAAATAAATATATAATATATAAAATATATTTGTTTATAATTTTCATAATCAATAATCTAATTTTATATATATATTTTTTCGTATCTTGCCCTACATTTCTTGAATTATTTTAAAATTTTCCAAAATTTTTTTTTTTTGATTGGTAACTCTTGAACCCCGACTTGGTAACTATGATTGTAACAAGTGCCTACTAAACCCAGATTAGGCAATAGGAGTCCTTGCTAGGTGAGGCAGAGACATAGGCGTTGCCTAGGCGCCATTTTGACTACACTGTTAAACATAGATAAATTTTGCACTCATACTTCCTCTACCCCTCAACAGTTTTTCAAGGATCAACCTTCTCTAGAAGACATCTAGGTAGTGAATATAATATAAAAGCCTAACAGAGGTAACAAAAATCAAATAAAGATAACTCAACCTTTCTTAGCTTAGAACCGTTGATGATCTTGATGTTCTGGATGACAACAACATGCTTTACAGCTAGGGCATCTGCTAGTTCTTGTAGAACAGGCTGGAGTGATTGTGCAAATTGTGCCTGGCCCAACTCTTCTTCCCCCTCAGCTCCATGCTTCTTTAAAATGTCATTTAAAAGAGGGAACTCTGCTCAACCACAGATTTCCACGGTATAAATTTAAGGACCCAAAAAAGAATTCTGGTTAGAAAGGAACTGAGAGTCAATAGCATGGCAATTTTCATGGTGAATTAAGACACTGAAAGTGTAGTATAGGTGACCAGATTCTGGTAGGGTGTTCCAGATCTTGGAACTCAGAAGGAGAAGCTTTCCAAGAAGGCTCATCAGATAACAAAATAAGAAAGAATTAAATCTTCAGTTCAATCTATGAAGTTTGAGGGTCATTCAGGACTGGAATTTAAGGGCCACTCATTACTGCAAATATAAGTCTGCTGAAAGATGCTAAAACCAGCTTATTGACGCATAAACGCAAACCAAAGAACTTATGCGTTCAATTTATAAACAGAGACCAATAAACACAAACCACAACACACAAACGCAAACCAAAGAACTTATGCTTTCAATTTATAAACAGAGACCAATTAACACAAACCACAACACGTTCATGATAAAAATATAAACAGGGACTCAAAAGCAGCAATAAATGGTTGACATAAGCTATTCATGTCCTAAAGTTACAGGAGCCAAAAGAAAAGGTTCCTAAGTAACAAAGATTTGTGTAAATAAAAAACTATAGTAGTGAAAATCTAAAAGTCTGATATATGAACAGAAGTGTACGTGCAACCACAGATGCACATACGCATCTTCATGCACAAGCACATACAAAACATGCCAAAGCTTATATTATGTTATAAAGTGCACAGTGTGACATGATACGGTATAGGACCAAAGTGAGCTTTAAGAAGTAAAATCGTGAGCTATAAATTTGGGGGAAAAAGAAAGAAAGAAAGACTGAACAACCATATCTTCCATAAGGTTATTTAAGGTTAAAATTTATAACATTACTCTTATAAATAATAGTTAATGTTACCCTGTAAAGTGCTGAAGTGATATCATAATTACAAAGTGATATCATAATTCCATTGACTTTAAACTTGGCATCTGAATGCAACTTTTCCTGCAAAAGAACCACATAAACTCAAGCCAAAACTAATTTAAAAAAAGTGGTATTGGTATTGGAGAGTCAGAGCACTCTAGGCCACTACAATCTCCATTTATAAAATAATATTGTTATTGTAGTCATCACCACCATAGTGACAAAGTCTGGGTTCGGGAATAATTCGACAGAGGTCAAGTTCGGAAAAAAAAATCGGCAAAAATCCTGAACATATAAATTAATAAATATAAAAATATACCAAACAATTTGATTAAAAATATACAAAATAAGTAGTTTTCTTCGAAGTTTGAGATAATAATTAAGGAATAATCCGAAAAATTCGTGAATAATTCGGGAATCCAATCATTCACGAATAATTCGGAGAATAATTCAGCAAAGCAAAATGGGCGAATAATTCGCAAATTTTTGGGAAAAAAGTTTTTTGTTACATAGATCACCACATGTGGAGCCGGGGGGGGGGGGGGCATGTGCCCCCCTATACTTTCAAAAAATAATTATGTTATTTAGTTATTTATAAGGCCTAGCCATGGGGTGGGGGTAGGTGCCTCTCTTGAACTTTTGAAAAACAATTTTTTTTACTATGTTATTTAATTATTTATAGGGCATAGCCAAGGGGCAAGGAGGCAGCTGCCCCCTAAACTTTTGAACTATATACATTATATTATGTTATTTGCCCACAAACTTGGTACTCAAAAAAATATTCCTAGGACTATGCTCCCAAACCCCCATAAAGGGTTAGAAGCATAGTTGTAGGGAAGCTATGTAAATGGTGGGGAAGCTCATTTCCCAGACTCGCTTCCTAGGAAGCTCCCTTCCATCACATCCCATCTAGTAGTCAAATGAAGCTATATGTGTAGAGTGATGTGGTAGACCACAATCTATAGTTTAGGGTGTAGACTTTAAACAAATATCGTCAGTTTGGAACCTAAGGCACCTACTTTTCTACAAAAATCTCATGTAAGATAAAATCAAAGGTAAACCTACCCATAAATAACATAATAAGAATGAAGAGCCTATATCTCATTTCTTGCTTCCCGTTTCCAAAGGTTTTTTTTTAGTCTCGCTTCCTGCTTCTCGCTCTGGTAACTATGGTTAGAAGCCTCCATCCCCCTAGACCTAAATATTTCGTACCCAACTAATCAATCTCCACAAAGTCCATAAGAAATTACTAACATTTTCAATCAATTGCCCTCCCCTACAAGAAAATCCTGGCTCCACCTGTGGCAGTCACTAGTCCTATACTTGCCCAGATGAGGTTTAATATGTTCGGGAGGGTGATTACTAGACCCAAATAACATATTACCCTCTTGACTGTTAAGCAGAACCCAGGTGGACAGTTGATTTCCTTGTTCAAGATGACCTAGGAGATAGGAATAAGGTGCTAGCCCGTAGCATCCCTATATACTTGGCAGATATTGGAAGACACTAAATGAAGGGTGTAATGAAGGAACAACAAAATCTAGCAAAAATGAAATTAATCAATTATGTCAGCCAAGACATACAGGCAGTTTGGTTGTTAGGGTAAGAGTCGCTTTGGTAGGTAATATGGTAATCAGAGTTATATTTGATTTGCAACAGAACATTTGTAAAGGCAACATTGTTGTTGGTGTTGTTCCTAAAAATCTAAAGGGTAAAGTGGGAGTCAGGATCACAGTTATTGAAGTAAAAACGAGAAGCGAAGCGAGAAGCAACAGGTGAGGCTCAAAATATCCTTAAGAAATGGGAATCGAGAAATGACAAAATTGTGCTTCATTCTCATTATATTAGGATGGCCAGTCATACCTTTGATTTTATCTTACATGAGATACACGGGTCTATTCAATCACTTTCTAGATACATATCCTCCTATATCACTAAATGAGACATGATGGAAGTGAGCTTCCCACCTTGTACATAGCTTTCCTGCAACTATAGTCAGGAGCCTAGTCACATTTGCGTTTAAACTCATAATAGATTATCTAAGTAGACCGTATTCTGCAGTTGAGACATTGTTCCACCCATTGCTAGATTTGCCCAACACCTTCACTAACACCAGATTGAATAACAAATAAAAGTTGGAAACTAGGACATTTTCAAAGAAAATAATTTTAATTTATACATCCATTTCCTTGTTACACTAAAAGCATTTATTATAATTTTGCTTGAGTTCATTCACTCAAAAGATTAATATTCTAACTAGTTAATCTGGGGATTGACATTGAGGATGAAATAGACAAGAAGATGAGAAAACAACCTAAGACAAAATGATGCCATTGAATTTGTATATTTTTTTACTCATGACTCATGAGCATGTGGATACCCTTCTTTTGCAACAAGATTGGCTTCGGATTGAGAAAACAAAATAAAGTGTAAGTACATTGATTTTCATTAGAAGAGTACCAATGACATCCAAAGATCATTTTTTTAACCTTTTCTTTACAAACTCCATTATGAAAGGGATACAAGTTTCAAGATATCTGAGTTTCATATTTTTCTCTTTGTAGATGAGTTAGAGATAATTTTTTTTTGATCAGTAAAGCAAAGATATATCATAGATAAAATGAGTTTACAGAGTAGTCAACTAAGAGAAATAAGTTAAGAAAAAGAGTAAAATAACACGCGAGTGTGGCAACTAGTTGGCCTCAAGGTAACAGAGAATCCCTCACTGCTTGACTAACCGTGCTAGTCGAGCTCCAATCCACTAGTGAATGCCTCACCTGAGATAAGATCCGCTGATCAGAAGAAGAGGAATTGTGAAAAACACGATCATTCCTCTCCTTCCAAATGACCCATGAGATGGCTCCAGGTAAAAAATTCCAGATGGATTCCTCAGCACCCACCAAAGTCGTCAAGTGCCATCCATATAAGAAGCTCAGGAAGGAGGAGGGGAAGACCCATTCCACACCCAACCGAGCCAAGAAATAAGCCCAGACCCCAAATACAACCGGGTAGTGTAAGAGCAGGTGACTCACCGACACTTCCGCATTAAGGCACAAAAAGCATCTGTTTGCCAAGCTCCACCCCTCCTCTTCAAATTATCCATAGTAAGAATTTTATTTAAGGCAACTAACCAGAGGAAGAACGATACCTTCGTGGGAACCTGGTTAGCCCACACAGCCTTATGGGGAAATGAACACAAAAGCACAGGGTTAAAGGATTGTAAAAGTGACCGCACTGAAAATCGACCGTTGTTGCTACGGGCCCACATCCTACTGTCACTAATCTGGGATCTGGGGATGAAATAACTCAACCGGGTCAAAAGACGCTGCAACTCCTCAATTTCCCAATCATTCAAAGCCCTCCTCAACCTAGGACACCACACTAAGTTGCTCCCAATCTTCTCTACACAAGCGGCAACAGACACCCCTTTGTTTAGGGCCAAAGAGAACAAGGAGCCAAAATCGTCCTTAAGCCGCGACTGACCGCTCCAGACATCGAGCCAGACACCCTTCCAAAGCCCCACCCCGTTGGAACCCCTAACGACCCTCGGCACCCACACAGAATCAAGGCCATGTCTAGCCACAATGACCTTCTGCCACAGACTCTCCCTCTCCTCACCAAACCGCCAAACCCATTTACCCAGAAGCACCCTATTTACTGTAGTAAGGAGGGCCAGGTTAAGCCCCCCCGCCGCTAACGACTTACAGACTTAAGTCCAATCGACGAGGTGATATTTCCATTTGTCACCTCGCTCATGCCACAGAAAGTTTCGCTAAAGGCGAGCAAGAAGCCCAGCTATAGAACAAGGAATGGTAAAGGTAATAAGTGGGGGGGCTCCGAAGAGTACTTTTGATAAGAGTCAACCTACCCCCTTTAGACAAAAGGCATGACTGCCACCCTGCAAGACACGCTGAGAACCTTTCGATAACCGGGTCCCAAGCAACTTTGGACTTAAACAGAGCCCCCAATGGTAAACCAAGATAAGTAGATGGAAGAGACCCTCTCTTACACCCGAGATAGCTAGCCAAAAGGTCAAGGTGAGGGATTTCTCCTACAGGTAGGATCTCACTTTTACTCAGATTAACCCGAAGACCCGACACAGCCTCAAAACAGTGCAAAATACACCGAAGGTTAATAAGTTGCGAACATGCACCACCACAGAATACTAAGGTATCATCGGTAAACTGTAAGTCAGAGATGTTGAGTTGCTCCCTGCCCACGGAAAAACCTGAAAATGCATGCCCGTTTGCTCGGATCAACATTCGACTCAGGGCTTCTGAGACAACAATGAACAGCGCTGGGAACAATGGATCCCCCTGCCTTAGCCCTTTGGAACTACGGAAATACCCTTTTGAGCTACCGTTGAGAAGAATCGAGAATGAAACAGAGGAAATGGAGGATTTAATCCACAACCTCCATTTGGGTCCAAACCCCATTCTGCCCAACACGTAAAGAAAGAACTCCCAATTGACATTATCATAGGCCTTTTCCATATCAATCTTACAAATCAGACCCGGGATTTTAGACTTGAGGCATTCATCCACACATTCATTAGCAATAAGAACCCCATCTAAGATCTGACGCCCCCGCACAAACGCCCCTTGATGAGGGGAAATGAGCGAGCCCAAGACACTGCGAAAAGGAGATGCTAGCACTTTGGCTAAAATTTTGTACGCACTACTGACTAGGCTAATAGGGCGAAATTCTTTCAAATCCTGGGCCTCAACCCGCTTAGGGATTAGGGTCACAAAAGTATTGTTGATTGCCTTATCAAGCGACCAGTAACATAGAACTCCTGTAAGACTTCAAGAAGATCCCTCCCCACAATATCCCAATAGGCCTTATAAAATTCAATGGAGAATCCATCCGGTCCAGGGGCTTTGTTGTTTGCCAAGGATTGAATGGCAGACAGAACCTCCTCTTCTTGGAAAGGTCGTTCCAACTCCTCACTTTGGGCTTAGGAGATGGAATCAAAAGGTAGACCGTCAACCTTGGGACGCCAGGAGACTTTCTCCAAATACAAGTTCTTGTAGAATCCAATCACACTTTCCTCAATAGCCTTCGGATCCGACTTGCGCTCTCCGTCAACAATGAGACAGGATATAAGATTTGATTTTCGACGAAAATTTGCCATACGATGGAAGAACTTGGTATTCCGATCCCCCTCCTTCAACCAACGGATCCTAGACTTCTGTTTCCAGCTGATCTCCTCAAGCCTCACAGCACTCAAGTAATCACATTTAATGGAATCCCGGACTCGACACTCCTCTATAGATAAAGGCCGAGAGCTCTCAATGGAGTCGAATGACTGAATTTTGATTAAAGCCTGAGCTTTGAGCTCAACCATGTTCCCAAACACCTCCTCGTTCCATATTTTGAGTTTAGCCTTTAGAGCTTTCAGTTTAAGGCCGAATCTCGTGCTAAGGGTGCCCCAAACCGCCTGGGAATCCTACACCTCAGATACAAAGGCTTTAAATCCCTCCGACTGGAACCACATTTTCAAAAAGTAATGGGGTGGGACCACCCATAATACCCTCGGGTGCCAATAATATGGGCATGTGATCGGAGCTAGGGCGAGGCAGGGATGACTGGACAAGGTTAGGGAACATGTCCTCCCAATCAACAGAGAAAAAAGGAACCAGTCCAATCGGCTAGCACGGGAACTTGAGGGTAGCTGAGACCAGGTGAATTGGGATCCCCTGATGGGGTAGTCGAGCAGGCTATGGCGGGAGATGAAGTTTGCAAATCTTCTCATCTTGGCCGAGACTGATTGATTCTCACGCCTTTCATGAGGAAAACGAATGCAATTAAAATCGCCTCCCAAACACCAGGGAGCAACCCACCTACCACTGACATCATCGAGTTCTTGTCAAAACTCGGCATCCGCCACAGACCCAGATGGGTCGTAGACCCCTAAGAACACCCAGGTATTCCCCCCAAGCGACGACCGACAAAGGATAGAGATCGAATACGCCCCTAGTTCAGATTCCAAGACTTCGATTCTACTCGGATCCCACAGAAGTAGAATGCCACCCGACGCCCCTAACGAGTCCATAGAAAGCCAGTCTGAGGGACCCTCCCCCCAGAAGTCCCGGATCAGATGGGGGGCGATAGAAGCCCTCTTGGTTTCCTGAATGCAGAGCAACAAGGGTTTTTTGCATAGACAAACTTTTTGATTGCCGCAATTTTCTCAGGACAACCCAACCCTCTAATGTTCCATGATAGAAGGCTCACATCTAACATTGATCACTATTAGAACCCTAACCTAACCTCTTAGATCTAGGAATAACTTTGCGACTTGAGATGTCATAGTTCACCTCCCACTCCAACTTCCTCAACTCCGACACTGAGCTCCGTACTGGATCTACGGAACGCTTTGGCGTAGGCTTGACCACTGACTCTCCCCCAACTTTTCAAGAGATTGAACTAATCTCCTGAACTCCCCCTCGCGGCCTTCAATGGAGAGGCCCATAAGCTTGCTAATTCCTTCCATTTTACTCAATACCCAAGGAGAAGCATCTGTAGAGACTTTGACTTGGTTAGAGATTGATCTCCGACCTAAGATACCAAATAGATCTACCTGGAGAGGACCCACAAGCCTTGACAACGGTCTGGTGGTATTTTCAGTGGGAGTAGTAATACAGGGCAGTGACACTGACCTTACTAGATTCGTTCGTTCCTCATCAGGCTGTAGTGTCAGGCTTCCCTGGCTTTGCAAGCATAAATAAGAATGCCAAATAAGAGACCGATGCAGAGCCGATTGCCCAACCTTATTCAACAGCGGCTAAATAGGATTGGGAGACGGGGCAGAGGGGATGGGCGTACTTGAGAGGGGAAGGGAGGATGAGTCCTGATGCCTAGAACTGCCTCTTACCTCTTACTCGGGTTCAAAGCTTCCGCAAAACAGGAAGGACCCTGACTTCTTGGTGTGAGATTGGAATCTTCTCCAGATTGAGGAGAATCGGCCCCATCCCCAACCACTACAACAGTGGAAAAATCTTCCCCTGGTCCTGGAATCAAGGCGGATTTGCCTCCATAGCAACCTTGAGGTGGTACTGGGAAACTATTCGACCTGCCCTTGCTGGCCCCTACTCTCGTGTCATCCACTGAATACCATTGCTCCCACAAAACATCCTCTGATTCGCGATTGTCCCTGCCAGGTACTATGCCACTGACTACTAAGGATGGGTTAGGTGAATCGTAGCCCTTCAGTGCAACCAGAGGAGAGAAATTGTTGTTATCGAGCGTAACCACTCCGTAGCCCACACAGGTTGGGGATTCGCTACCTGGGAAGGGGGTAACCTTACGACTGACATCATCTATGGCCCAGAAGCTGCCCAACCTGGGAGGAGGCGAATCAAGACCGGCATGCACGCGATGAATGGGTTGAAACTCTGGATCACAACCACCCTGTGAGGCAACCACTACTTCGGACTGAGATCTTGGACGATCGGAACCACTTGCGTCAAACCTGGCTTCGCCACCTAACGATTCCGTCCCGGCTTCACCCTCTCCACTGACTACCGCACCTGGTTCTGAGCTCACCTCTGGATTCTCATGCCTGGCTTCGTAGCTTTGCTCCATACCACTCCTCCGAACGGAAACAAGCGAGTTCCCTGAATACTGACCTCCTGAAACTTCCCGCTCCCCGCCGGTAGAACAGCAATAATTGGATTGAGGGGATTCGAGAGAGGCATCCCTACCATTGAATGAACGACCCCCCCTTTCAATGGGATAACCGGGACCTAACCCCTTAGATGACCGCTCTGCGCTCTTAGAAGATTCGGATCGGGCAATGATAATGCCAAACCCAAATGGGTCGGAATGGTCCAAGCCCGGATCATAGGAGATGCCAAGCCTAGAGACACCGGGTTCTTGGATCTGAGGCCCAACAATAAGCAAGCCCAAAATCTGAGTCGGGGGCTGGACTACACTACGGTCCATGTCTGCTAATGATCCTGAGCCCACCTGGTTACGTCGTTCGACGAGGGCCCCTAAATGTTGTTCGTTAGCTGGGCTCTTAATTAGAAAACATGGATTAATCGAACCCTCGACACATTTATACGGATTCGAAGATGGGGATGGCTATACAATCCCTTCACAAGAACCTTTCTTCTTCCACTCCCTCTGAATCCTTCTTCTAGCAGCCCTCTATTGATTTCTTTTTTTATTTTTTCTCTTTTGCTTTTTTCCATTTTCGTGTGACACTAGCAACCAGACCCCAACCTCCAAATCACCTGATGGTTTCGGTAGACCAATTGGGTGGTCAACCTCTGCTCCACCCACTCTACTGTCGCCGCCTGAACCAGTGGAAACCCCATCTGGTACGCTTCCTAGATTAGAAACCTCTAGCCGATCTATGTTGCTCATAGTAGGGCACAGGCGCAGTGACAGGCCTAGGTTCCACTGTAACTTTATTTGAAATTTCTTCCAGACTCCGGTGCCGAAAATCTCTAGGGTCGCCAGAGAAACCAATTTCTTCAATCTCTAGCACAATGATAATGATTGTATAAACTTATCCTCGATCTAGTATTTTCATTGTGCGAGGGATGCCTTCCCTGCTCGACACTATGATCTGAACTCAAGCTTGCCGGAGGTCTGACAAAGATAGAGTACGCAGGTCAATTTTCTTCGTTCCTCCACACAAATTTCCAATCCCCTCAAGGATCTCGGCCATCCAAAGATGAAGAGGGAGACCTTGAATCCCCAGCCAGAAGGAATCCCAGAGCGTACTAACAGGAACACAGTTCAACGTTGGCCACCAGCGATTCATGGTGATAAGCCCTCCCGAACTTGATGGCCACTTCTCTCAAGTGCAAAGGTCCCTTACCGTTGATAATCGCCTAACAATGATGATACCTTTCCGATTTTCATAGGGGATTAGAGCTGTCTGTTCATCAAGTGGAATCAATCTATTGACCTCCACCTCCAGTTTAGACCAGCTTGCCAGAGAGTGTTGAAAGGCACATACAATGGCCATATCCCACCACCCCGACAATAACGGATGTTTAGTGCCCATAGGAGGGAAGGTTGCTACTAGGGGTTGAGGTCGTGGAGGAGGGGCTGAAGGCTTACGCTGAATCTTATTAGGAGGGCGCACTGGAGGCATTTGCGGATCGTGTTTGGGTAAGAACTTTCGAGGGATGACTTCTTGCAGAGCTTCCCACACCCCTTTCCAACCAAAACTATTCCTGCCCATCGGGAATGTGATCCAACGACGACGAGCTCCCGCCGGGGGCAGTGCTAACAGAGAGATGAAACTCCCATTCTCATTACTCTTCCTTTCTAGGATGAATACATTAGATGATCCAGAGCATCTATCCACACGGTATCTGTTATCCTTGAGCTTTACACAATCTGCTACAAACCGGAGTAGCCACCAAAACAAACATTCCCCAATCTGGAGCTCGACGGATAAGCCCCTCCCCCTCTCAACGATCTTCACCGAGAATGACTTCGATGTTTCTGATCCTACAAACTCAAAACTCTTGGATTCAACTGCTATTATCTTCCTCGTCATCCTGAAGATTTCCTACCTCACCATCTCCAAATCACCATGTGGGCTTTGAAATAATGTCGCTATTTCATTTTATAGAAGAGATAGTGTCGCTCTCTCATTTTTAGAAACTACAGTCGAAATTTGTTTACTCGAGAAAATAAAGTAGTGGCTTCTTGGTTTCATTTGAAGATGTGTTTCTGGTGGACCATCAGATCTTACTCTCTTCGGTTTCCTCTACTAAACCACGATGGGAACTCCAATATGCATCACTCATTTCTTCACCCAGACTATCGGAATTTAAACTTCAATGCTAGTATTTTGCACAACTATCGGAGATTATTGGTGATGTATTTTTCACAACTATCGGAATTTAAACTTCAATGCTAGTATCAAATTGATTCCGACCATTCTACTAAATATATGAAAACTCAAAAGAAACTCACTTCTAGAAACCACTTCCATCTAGAGTAGCTAGCATGACTCCCAAATATAACAAGACAAATTGTATGTGTTAGGGGTACTGTTTGACCATGCTCCTTTCTTCATGGCCATTTATACCAAGTAATTGGAACAAAACTGAATCATGTGCCTTGTCTTAGGGTGTTGAGCGGTATTGTTGGAAAGAGTAAGTGAAGAAGATCCGGAGCGAAACGGGAGAAGGAAAGCTAATTGGGGTCCTTGGTATGAGATGACAAGAGGAATAAAGGTTGAAGAAAAGGGCATTATTATCTATTTTGGAGTGTAAATGTGAAAATTTCGATAATAGGATGTAGCCATCAAATGTTGGGGTGCAAGTAGGCCACCCTTATATTAACATTACAATCAATAAGTAAATAATTTTATCACATTATCTTTTCTTTTCTTTTGGATGAAAATATTTGGATTAAAAGAAATTACGGCAAGACAACGTTTGAGAGAAAAGCTCCCTTAGGCCAACCAAAAATAACGTCACTTGCGTCCTTGTGAAAAAACCCAAGAGATGCCAAACAGGGAAAAGGAAAAGCTCCAGACACTCCAGGCCAGCGGGTAATGAAAAAGAAGATGATGGACATCTTCTACAGTGGACTAGCACTATGGCACATCCAACACCTATTTGGGATAGTCATCCCCCAACTTCCGGAATGATTAATCGTGAGGATCTTATCTAACACCGATGTCCATACGAACACTTGACTTGAACCTTGGTCGCGAGCCACGCCTTCCAAATCTTTCCAAACAAAGGTCTTCTAGTCAACTCCTCATCCTCCTTCTCTAGAAGTAATCTATAGACATTATTGACTGCACAGTTGTTAAAGGCGTCGCTTAGGCGATCAGGAGCTCTATTGGGCTCATAGTTAGGCGTACGGCAAAAATTCAGCATGGAAATTATTCACGTATAATTCAAATAATCATTTAATAATTCGTTCAAAAATTTAGAGAAAAAATTGAAGAACGTCAAAAATACGGTACGAAAATAATTTGAGTATAATTCAAAGATCCGTTCAAAAATTCGGCTAAAAATATAAAAGCATACATTCATCGATCTAGCAACGGATGAGAGACTAAATTGAGTGAATGACGATCATTTGAAATAAAACACCCGAGTGACTGTTTGCACAGGTACAATACTTGTATTTTGTACCAGGACTATGGTTGTTATCTCTTTGAAGTGTTTAATTGGTAAGTCATCTCCTTGATTGGGTGTATTCCCAATATCAAATTAATAAAGTATACTCAGTAGAGTATCTTAGCCTTTCAATTTAGAGTTAGTTTGATATTTGGAATTCAGCACAGACTCTTAATAATTCAATCCAAATTAATACCCTGGAAGTGAATAAATTCTAGTTTGAAACTTTGTGCAACAACCCTTTCTGGCCCTGGGCAATCTCAGTAAAATTTCTAGGGCCACATGTATGATTATTTGGGTGGGTTGGGTCCCTGAAGAAAACCATGATATCAAAGTTTAAAGAAATTCCCCAATCAATAACCAAATATCAAAAAGAGGGAATGTAGGGTTCTAAGAACATGTAAAACAAACAAGAAAAGAATCAATACATGCGTCATACAATCATTATAAGAAACCGTCTCTCTCTGTAACTTGACTATAATGAGAATTTTTTGTAAGGGAAAACGAAACATAATTGAAAGAATGCACCCAACAAGAGATGATGAAAACCAAAGTGAGTTGAGTTGAGTGAGAGAGAGAGGGTTAGTAGCAGCGATAATCCGATGATGGTCTTATCGTGACTCGTGAGTGAGAATGAGATCGGAGAGAGGCAAAAACCAGATTGTTTAACACTACCATAGAAAGAAAAGAAAGCCAGACTTTTTAACACTAAGAGGGGAAGAGAAAAGGTGTGTGCGTAAGACTTGAGTTCTCTTGTTTGTCTGCTGGGTGTTTCATATAACCCTCCTTATTCGCAAATCGCAATGACTGCTAGGTTTTTCATAAAACCTTCCTTATTCGCGATTTTCTGCTGAGTTTTTCATAAAATGTACCTTATTCGCGAATCATTTGCTTAGTTTCAAAAGACCGCCTATGCATCCGTACATTTGAAATGGATGGACGACTTAAACATTAACCGAATACACGTTTAATTCACGAATTATACACAAACCATTCACGAACTTACTAGGGCTGGGCTCAAGCAACTCGCCGCCTAGGCGGTCATTGTTAAAATCCTGATTTGTGTAATATAATTGTTATTTAAGGATATAAAAAATATTTTATTTGAATATGATAGTTTAGTCAACAAAAAGGCATGCTATTTTATATGCTTTTTGTGTTTTTTACTATATGATATGTTAAAGTTTGTATATCCAATAAAAAAATATTTGTAGATAGAAGAAAAAGAAAAAAGAGACCATACAGTATTAAGAATGTTTCCCTCATGTTAATTAGTCATCTCTTTCGCTCAGTGGGTGGACCAATTGGTCTCTCTCTCCCTCAATTTGTGGGTGGATCATATAACCCCCATCTGTTTTTTGCATCGTTGTTAAAGGTGTCGCCTAGATGACCAAGCATACAACTAAGCTCATGCCGTCATGCGAACCAATAATAGAAAAAAGGCCTTTAAATGCCCCAAATTTCCTCTATGATCCTTAAAGCTCCATAAACTTACTTTAAATGGGTCTTTTATAATTTAAATAAGTGTAGGCTCCAATGATGGTTCTATCAAAGTGCATCTTGACAATTGAGATTTTGAAATTTATATTAATTATAGACCCTTTATTCAAGGAAATGCAGAATACATAGATCTCATATTAGGGAAGATTTCTACTGCAAAGGAGTTCATCAAGCGACGCCTTGGGAGCCGCAAGCTACCGCGTCAAGCGTACATGAGGTCTATTACCTCAAGTCGCCTAGTCACCTTGACAACCATGATTGACTGGAAACACCCCCTTAAAATGGCCTTTCCATACACGTGACACAACAATCTTCCATGTCTGGATTAATGAAAACCTTTTCCAAGCTATCAAGAAGAAGCAAACACTCATCCACTTCGATGTCTCTCAGATTTCTTCTAAAGATAGGATTCCACTCAATGCCCTCATCCCTTCTCACTACAAGATCACTGACCAAAGAACCTTTAGAGGTCGCAATTCTATAAAGAGAAGGGCACACCTCACAAAACTTACCCAAGTGTGATTACAACAAAAGACATCCTAGTAACTAAGTATGACTGAATAGGCTGACTCGCTAGCTTAATTTCTTCTTAGAGAACCCTAAGGGTGCGTTCGTTTGGCGAGAAAGTGGGTGAAAGTAAAAAAAAGTGAGTTTTCTTGCACTTTTCTTGCATTTGGTATGCAAGAAACACACTTCCATTTTTTTGCACTTTCTTAATAGTGACAAACTTTCTCTCAAAAACTTCCTCCATCTTTTGATGGTTGTTTTAAAAGAAAATTTAAGTTTTTTTTTTTTTCCTTTCTTTTCTTTTCTTTCACTCACTTTCTCGCCAAATGAACACACCCTAAGGGGTGGGAGAAAAGAAAGTGAAGTAAAGTAAAGTAAAAGAATTTTATAATTTCTCATGTGTTTGGTTTGAGAGAAAAGTATTAGGGTAAAGTATAATTTTTTCCAAAATTACCCCTTGCTCTCTTTAGGAATATAATCATGCAAAATGATAAAATTGGAATAGTGGAGTTTTTACTTCACTTTCTCTCACAATTCCTTCAATTGGGTGGAATAAGTTTTGGGTGAAAGTGAGAGAAAGTGTACCACTGGAGAGAAAGATGAGCTTTCACTTTCCCTCACAATCCCTCAAACCGAACAAGGTGAAAGTTAGGTTTTCTCCCACTTTCACCCACTTTCCTTTACAATCACCCCTGTGTTCATTTGGGGTGAAAGTGAAAGAAAGTGAGTGAAAGTGGGTGAAAGTGGGTGTTCGGTTTGAGGGAAAGTGAGAGAAAGTGAAACCTCAACTTTCTCAACAGTGTTTCACTTTTTCTCACTTTCACCCAAAATTTATTCCATCTTTTTGAAGGAATTGTGAGAGAAAGTGAAGTAAAAACCTCACTATTCTCATTCTACCCTTTTACATAATTATATTCCTTAAAAGAGCAAGGGGTAATTTTGGAAAAATTTATACTTTCCCCTAACACTTTTCTCTCAAACCAAACACACAAAAGAAACTAAACTTTTCTTTTACTTCACTTCACTTCACTTTACTTTCTCCCACCCATTTACCCTCCAAACGAACACACCCAAATGAACACAGCCTAAGTATAGATTGTAGAATCATACTAACTTGGAAAATTGTATACTTTCCAGTGATGAGTGGTCTCTAAGGGTGCGTTCGTTTGGCAAAAAAGTGGGTGAAAGAAAAGAAAGGAAAAGGAAAATAAACTTAAATTTTCTCACAAAATAACCATCAAAAGATGGATAAAGATTTTGGGAGAAAGTTTGTCATTACTGAGAAAATGGAAGAAAATGAAAGTGTGTTTCTTGCAAACCAAACGCAAGAAAAGTGCAAGAAAACACACTTTTCTTTTCCTTTCCCTCACTTTCTCGCCTACCAAACACACCCTAAGTATAACTGATAAATCCTAGAAATGTTGCATTACTTTGCAAATGTCAAAGGGAATAACTATGCTAAAATGTGGATTTTTCACTAGACATAACAACAAGGCAATCAGGTGAGCGGAATTTTCATGAGATATAACAAGGCAATCAGGTGAGAGTAACTCATTGATCAATAAGTGAAGTATCATAAGAAGAACTAGAGACCAGTACTTAACCCTAATCAATCAGTCAAAATTGTATCAAAAATCCATTACTCACTTCTAATTTACTTAATTCAAGCACATATTCAAAATGAATCCCTGTATCCTACCACTACCAGAAAAGAAATGCAAGTAAAGCGAACCTGAAAAAGGAGGAACACCCATTTCAACTCCCATATGAACAAGAGCATTCCGTATCTCATTTTTACCGATCTTCCCCTTATCTTCTGTATCAAGATCAGTGAATAGATTCTCCGCTAACATAGCAAAATCATCTTCATCCTCCAAGAACAAGCGAAGAGTGTTTCCGTCCAAAACCGACACAACAAGTGGATCATCTAAACACGACATGCCAATATAAGCACAAACGATTCAGATTCATCGCTTCCAACCAAAAAAACATATACAAAGTAAAAAAAAATTAGAAGATTATTATTTTTTTTTTACCTTTTAATTCATCGGCGATCGCGTTGAAGTACTCTTTCAGCTTTGAAGAAGCTTGATCTCTGTCGAGTTCCGTACAACGGAAGCTAACGGCGTCAACATTGATCCGTTTGAGGGCGTCAGACTTGAGGTTTTCCGGCAGTGAGAGGCCAAACAGAGACGAAGAAGCTTCGGACTCTGCAATCTCAAGAACCTGAGATCCGGTAATGGAAACGCTAGATTCAGGGAGACGGGGATCGACGGCTCTGAGATGGGTTCCGTCAAGCACCGTTAAACCTCCGTCAGCCATTTTCAGGAGTTGAATGAGGAGACGAATGAAATTTGCAGAGTGTTTGGTTTGCCTTAGTTTAGTTTAAGTGGGGAACTGGGAAGGTCTGAGGTGTAAATTATGGCCCCTGTCATTTCCCAAAATTTCGAAAATGCCAAGAGAACACGCGCAGTGAAATCGCGTTGCAAGGACACTCATTTTTGAACGCGGTAAACGTCTAGGGGGGGGGTGGTATTCGAGCTGAGCCAAGTTTAAGCTTGGCTAGAACAGCTCGTCTTCAACTTGGCTTGAGCTTTGATAACATGCTAGAGCTCGTCTTCAACTTGGCTTGAGCTTTGATACCAATTGGTTACACTCCAAAATTTGACACAAATCTTAAGAAAATTTATTGGTTTTGAGATGCAATGCAACACCCTTATATGCTCAATTTATTGAATAACATAAATAGATTAGATCCGAAAATATATAGTGATTTTATTGTGATAATATCTAGGAAGCACGGATACTTTGAAAATGGAAATGTACCCGTATCGTCATATCGGATATGTATCAGATACGTCACTCTAAGGTAAAACTTAGCTAATTTTCATAATTTATGTCGTATCTCCATACCCGTATCGTATCGTCGTACCGTGCTTCCTAGAATAATATAGAATTAAAAAAAATAAGTACAAAGACATACAAGTGCCTAAATTATAAACGAAATACAAAATAAAATGACACCTCAAATAACACATTGTAGAAGCTTGATCCACCATATTAACTACATATAGATCCACTGTCTATAAACTCGTCTATGTCTTCTTCGTGCACACACTCATCAAATTATGACTGGTCTATAAAGTCTTCTAGAGGTTTCAAAGAAAGGGTGAGGAAAGGGAATCGTCCAGTAGTGGTTTACACTACCGATGACTAATAATCTATATAATAATATAGTTTTAATTAAAAATATTACGATAAAATCTGAATACGAGATAAATCATAACTCATTTTATCAGAATATGAAATAAAATTGTAAGTCATACCAAATGACCATGTTATAACTCATACTAAATAATCATGCATCACGAGATATATAGCAAATATGGTAGTGTATTTATCTAGAGTGAAGATCAACGCGATTGATTATAGTCTCACTCAAACCATAAAGAACCATAGATTTGTAACACAAGCACAACCTTTTATCGCGGGTCGGATGTCTTCTCCTGTCCTGATTTTCCGGTCGGGTGTGCATTACCGTTGACTCTCTGATAAGATCGGCGCGGGGTCGAATGTAACGACCCCAAAATCCTACAAAGCTAAAATAGGACTTTGGAATCGTCACATTACTTAAACCTACTTAAAAACCATGCATACAAGGCTTACTACATGAGTCTCCAAAAATAAGAGTAATAAAATTCTAATGTATAAACTGTAACCAACCTACACAAGTCTACGGTCAACATATACAACCCACTATAAACCAATAAGTATGAAAAATACAACTATAAAAGTCTACTGAGCAACATCCTCTAAAAGGTCTATTACAAAATCTCTCAACAAAACAAAACATAAACTAATAGGTATAGCCACCCAAGACTCTTGCTCCTTCATCGATGGGCTCACATTCTCCTTCTTCCTCGATGTAAGTCTCCTCAATCCATGGCTCCACCGTGTGCTCCTGTTCTAAACTTGCCAAGACAAAGTCCGGCTGAGTACAAAGGTACTCAGTGTATATAAAATCCAACCAACAGTAATTATATACATGCACTTAGTTAGAAACATATCCAATAGCATAATAACATAATCAGAGTACGGAAGAACATGTACGCATATACATCATATCATCACCTTGACTCGTGTACTTGTGAGAATCTTAGACTTAGAAGACAATACACTTATAAGCTGCTTATGCTTATGAGACCACGTGCTTGTGAGATGCTTATACTTATGCACTTATTCAGATCATACAATGATGTGACATGCCGTTCTTGGCGGATACGGACCATGTCTAAGAAATCATATAGATGGCATGCCGTTCTTGGCGGATACGGACCATGCTTAAGAATCAAATGGTTGACATGCCGTTCTTGACGGATACGGACCATGTCATGCTTATACTTATTCAGAATGTCATATGTATGTCATGCTCATGCTTGTGGTCCACATGTGTAACTTGTGAGACTCTTATCTTAACATACACGTGCATATGTGCTTAAGTGTCGAAATTAACATTCTAGTTGGTAATTGCTTAGATTCCGATCTCTCACCATAGAAACTCCACTATACTGTCCCATACCAAATAGTTAGAGAATTCCCGGTTTGAAAGATTTTCCTCTAAGTTCTTACCTTCCCGACTATCAACTTCCATGCAAGTAATTAGACATACTTAACGAACAATCACATATACATATCTTATCATAATCTATATCACAATTCATAATCAATTTACCACCATTTCATAAGAGTATAATAGCATTTATCCTCTCAAGCATTTTCACAAACATCTTGAGTACGCGTAATATGAATCCATTGCCCTTCTATATTTTCAAGCATTCATCAAACCATAATCCATCCATACAATCCATTCACCATTTACATTCACATACTAATCACATCCTCCATACATTCTATCCCCATTCTAATCTACATTTTTCATCCATAATTAGCTTACTTAATAGAAAATTAGGGAAAAATGCATCTAATCTCTATTCTATCATTCCTATCATATTAACATTCACAAAACATTAAAATAGAGTTGATTAGGATAGTATATCGACCTTAGGAATCCTTCCATTGGATTCAAAACGCTCCCGAAGTGATTTGGGGAAGCTTTCCAAACTCTTCTTGCAATATCCAAGCTATCTCCTTCTTCCCCAAGAAATCTTTCCCTCAAAACCCTAGGTTTTCTCTCAATTTTTACCAAATTAAGTTAGAAATAGGTAGAGTATTCTAATACCCCGAAATAGGATCCCTATTTATAGCCCCAAGGTTTGAGGATCAAAAGACCAAAAAACCCTTACTCTTATGCAAAAATACGAAAGACCGAGCGATCGGTCGCCTACCGATCGACTGGTGGTTATGACCAAGCTCTCGATAAAAAACACCATATCTGGAAAAATTCCTCATACAAAATTTTGGACTAGTCGATAGATACCGATCGATCGGTTTTGGACCGATCGATCGCTACTTCTGACCGAGTGATCGGTTTTGTACCGATCGATCCCTAGCGATCGGTGCTTTGTAGATTTCTAACCCATTATACTGTTTTGGCCATAACTTTTGATTCGTTCGTCAGATTTCGACGATTCAACTTACGTTGGATTCTTCTTTTGAAAAGGAACATTTCTGGTGATTTAGAATTTTCAAATTCCCCTTTATTTATGGACCAAATTGTCCCTAAAGTTAACCGATCTGCAATTCCATCAGACAAAACATCGAAAAACCCACTTTTGACATAGCTTAGACTAAAAATATGAAAAAACATTACACATGAACCTCGAAGAGGGTTCCAATACCTTTCTAATAGTTCAAGAATCACTCAGTTCTGATAAACGGTGCCAAAACTAGAGCTTCCTAAAGTTCAAGGTGTGTTATGACATCCTTCCGATTACAAGTTTAACTAAGCCTTAATCACACTACATAATTAGATATAAATACACACGCATTAAAACATGATAAAGACTAAAATACCTTAATACTTGCATAAAAAACATGAAAAAGATTCAGGTCTCTGCATCGAATGCCTAAAACCCATCTTTTCTAGCTTAGGTAGCCGTTGATCAAGACCGTTAAGAAACGAGGTCAACTTCACGTTGGTCAAACGTTTGACAACAGCAGACTTTCGCAGGATCCTCGAACAGTTTAGAAGTAGGATCACACCTAACTCTTTGTGTATATCACTTAATCAAGACATGCATGTGAACCTCAACCATCTCTAAAATTCTACAACAACTATATTTACTTAAAAAAAAATTTCAGAATTAATAAAATGAATTACCCGGATATCAAAAGTGATGTTATTCTCCAGGGCATCCCACACTACCAAAAAAACTAAACACTGTGTTGTTATCTTGAATGTTAGGCTTGAACTTGACTTAAACAAGCTTGATTGAGCTTAAGCTTTGTTCGAGCTTGAACTTTGTTCAAGTCGAGCCGAGTTTAGGTTGACTCAAACTTGATTCACGAAATTATTTTGTTTAATTTTATATAATTTTAATAAAAAAAAGCATATGTTAATATATAAGAAACTACAAAAAATTAATACATTCATATGCAAAGATAAAATTTGAGAGTCGTCCTTTGTCAAAAAAGTAAAGAGTTAGACTAGAGTTTCTGCTTTAATTATTTTTTAACTTTTTTTTTTAATAATTTTTATCTTTGAAACTTTTTATTACAAATTGAAAATTATTATAATACTAAAAAATATTATATATATATATATATTAGCCAAACCGAGCCTTAAACTAGCCGAGCTTCAAGTTGAGTCGAATCAAACATGGTTTGCTTGAGCTTGACTTGTTTAAACATTTGAGTTCAAACAAAAGCTTAGCTTATTCGTTCGAGCCTGGAATGTCAGCTTGCTTACGCTTACTGGAATATTCATTCTCAATTCCTCTCTGTAGGGACAATGCTGACAAGAACTGATCCATGTCCCATAGAAAGTAAGACCTCTATGTCCCATCGCTAAAAGGTCTCGGCTACTTCTTTAACTTCAATAGTATTTACTCCTTCAAAGCAACATCGCTCTAGAATATGAGAAACACATTTAGATTGCCCTAGAATGAAATATGTTTTCTCAAAAACTAGAAGAGCTTAGTCGAGCCATCAAGCTAGCTTGGCTTCAACCCTGGGTAAAATAGGTTTCCTCCTCTTTTTGCCCCCATTGCAACTTAATGCATATGAGGGTTACTCACTAAAACATGATAATCATGTGATCATCTACTTTTTATCTCTCTTCATGTGTCTAATCACTTAATTACTATTTTAATCACCATTTAAATACAATAAACTTATGCTCTTTCTTTTTATATTTTCTCAAAAGGTTTCTTTTTACATAAAAATTGCATTTGTCAGTTTATATAGCTAAAAGAGGCTGGATATGCACCCTTTTTTTTAGACACAATAGGCTTAAATTTGTATTGTAACACAGTTTTACCACCATATATTCTACCACTCAACCCTCTATAAGAGATAAGTTTCCGGCAAGGGACATCAACCATATTGCAAAAAGAGTCTTATCTTTTTTTAGTGGAAGGTTAGACACGTGGAAATACTTTTGACTTTGTATAGTACCAGAAATCTAATTTGCCAACGAATCTAAAACTTTGTTACTTTTAGGATAAATTTGATTGAAACTAATTGAAATCTATTTTAATCGCTCTTACAAAATGTTCCACCAATAGCAAAATTTTCAAGGAACTTGACATCACGTATTAAACAAGTCAACCATGATCATAATAGCATGGCACTCAAGCTCAGTAACATCAAGATGAAAACCAAAGCAAGGATTAGTAACATCCAAAATAACACGAAATTCAGAATTAGTATTGGAACACAAACCATAAAAGGCAGAGAATGCAACTATCAGGTTTCTACCAGAATCTCTGATAATGCCCCCATTACCACCCAAACCAGGGTCTCCCCTAGCAGCCCATCAGTGTTTAATTTAACGGTTTTTCTTAAGGCGTTTCTAAAGAGTGAAATTAATAACCGATTTTAGATGGTTAACCTTAGGAATGCCAAAAGTAGTCAAAATAATATTCTCCCCAAAGGACAGATATCTCATACTAAGGTTTAGCTAACACCCTTTTGCACCAATTAACACCTTTGGGTGATGCTTATGTTGGGTTGTAAGTGTGGTTGTGTGTGTGGGCGTGAGTGAGTGCATGGGGTGTGTTTGTTTCCTTTGTCTTGCCTTCAGCTATCGACTTGTGGTGTGGTTGAGTTAAACAAAAACAAAAAAAAACACCCCTTTGCACCAATTAACAGCTTCTCTTTGAAGAATAATCAAACTTTCTTCTATTCCTTTTTTTTCTAAATTTCTCAAATCATCACCAAAGGATTAATCCCTATATTTTTTATATTGTCATATGTAGGAACTATTATGAAAAAAATTCTAGAAGAAAACACTAAGGTGGCGTTTGGTTAGACTTCCTCCTGACTTTTGGGCTTCAGGAAGTGGAAAGTCTAGGATAAATTAATGTGTTTGGTTAGCAACTTTCGAAATAACTTCCCGTGGAAGTAAAAATTCATGGAAGTTGATATATCTGCTTCCCGAGAAAGCAGGTGCAGGTAGCTTCCCGCGGAAGTAGCTACTTCGAACTTTCGCGGGAAGTTGACGGGACCTCTAATTTTACGGAAAAAAAAAATCGATGACGCTTTCAGAAACTCATCTCGACCATAAACACGGTTTTTTAGGGTTTCAGAGATCGAAACCCAACCCATGTTTCTCTCTGATTCCTCCGCCTCTGCTCGTCTCTGATTCCTCCGCCTCTGTTCATCTGTGATCTCGCCGGCGCTCTGAAGGAAGCTCACCGGTAAGTCGTCTTCTCTGGTGATCGAAACTCTTGTTTCTCTCTGGTTTTTTTTTAAGGTTTCAGAGATCAAAACCCTTGTTGCTCTTTGTTTTTTTAGGGTTTTAGAGATTGAAACCCTTGTTACTCTCTGGTTTTTTTTTTTTTCTTTTTCTCTGTTCTGCTGTATTTCTTTTCTTGTTTTAAGTGTTTTCCTCATCTGCGTATGGTTGATCGATACAGCTAGTCTCTGTCTTTCTTCTTTGTGTGGGCCTTTGATTCTTTCCCTGTTTTCTTATCCGGATCATTGATTTTGATTGGTAGAGATATGGGGTTCCATTTTTTTCATCTAATCTTTTTTCTTTTTTTTTTGGTCCTTGGTGGGATTTGATTTTTCTTTCATTTTCTTCCTCCTTCTGGGTTTTTGGCTAGTAATTATTGAAAGAAGGGGGTTATATCTTTAAAAGCTGCTTCCTTTCTCTGGTATAGACCATTAATTATGATGTTGGGGGAAGAAAACTCAATTTATACCAACAGCAGATTACTTACTAAGTTTGAGTCTGCCCACCCTGTATTATTCTCTTTACATGCCAGTCTGCAAGAGATAAAATAATTAGTTAAAAGTGAATTTTACAAGTTGATTCATCTACTGATTTGCTCAACAAGTTCCCCTGAGACCTAAATCTGCCCCTGTTCTGTCAGTCATTTTTAGGAGAAAGGGGCTCTGTAGGATGTAATCAGCACATAACCCTATAGAAATTAGGCCATTTTGCAGGCTGTCATGAATCACATATCATTTATGTTTCAGCATACTTCAATCTACTATAGAGCGTATAATATATATCCATAAAGTATTCACAAATGAATTATAATTATTGATCTTTATAGAGCGTATAATCTCACTGTTTTGGTCTGTTATGAATGAATAATAACTATTGATCTTTATTTTAGAAAAATGTCATCAGACACAGACACAGATGATGATATCTTCATAGCAACAACAATAAATTCATTAGAGACATATAGAGAGCTTCACCTCGTTAAAGAGCCATGTCAGACATCGAAACTTACAGGAACTGAATTTGTTTGGGAGCTAATGACTGGACATGGTGGGAGGTGTTTTGAATTACTCCGAATGCAACGAAGTATATTTTTGCGTTTTTGTTTTGTACTCCAAGAGAGGTCATTGTTATCTGACTCTCGTAGAATGAGTAGTACAGAGCAATTGGCAATCTTCTTATTTACGTTAGGTCATAATGAAAGGAACAGAGTTATGCATGAGAGATTTCAGCATTCAGGTGAAACTATAAGTCGGGTATTTCATAAGGTATTGAATGCCATGGTAACATATTCGATGGAGATTATCAAGCCTACAATGTCATATCTTGAAATTCCGCCAGAAATTCAAAGTAATCGAAAATACCGCCAAATTTTTAAGGTAAATCATTATGCTATATCATTTTTATTGTTTTCTTGAATTTTTTTCTATGATATATTTGTAATTATTATGCTTCTTTTCTTTTGTGTAAAAGAACTGTATTGGTGCGATAGACGGTACTCATATCGATGCTGTAGTACCAATAGACAAACAAGTTCCATATAGAGGTAGAAAGGGGACATGTACACAGAATATATTAGCGGCTTGTTCTTTTGACATGCGTTTTACGTATGTCAATGCTGGTTGGGAAGGATCAGCAAATGACTTGCGTATATTGTTGGAAACCATAAGAACACCATGGCTTAACTTTCATCATGCACCTCCTGGTAATATGAACAAACTTATGGTAGTTTGAGTTTATGTAAATGAAATATTTCTTAAAGCAATTTAATGTTGATGCAGGTAAGTATTACATTGTTGATGCCGGCTATCCTAACATGACTGGGTTTCTTGCTCCCTACCGCGGTATTCGATATCATCTTCAAGACTTTCGTCGTGAAAATGCGAGAAGAACGGCAAAAGAAAAATTCAATTACATTCATTCCTCACTTCGGAATGTAATTGAACGTTGTTTCGGCGTGCTAAAGGCCCGCTTTCCGATCTTGAAGCAAATTCCACCTTACTCCTTGACCATCCAAAGAGATATAGTTGTTGCTACAATGACTATCCACAATTTCATCAAGCAGGAGGCCGTAAATGATGAGCTCTTTTGTGAATATGAAGATGATGCTTGGGTTAATGAAGAAGCTGATGAAGAAAATGGAGCTAACATGGGAGATATTATCCTCCAACATGAGGACGAAGAGATGGGTGCATATAGAGATAGACTTGCACAAGCCTGTGATGAAGTCTATGATTGATGTTGATGTATAACACTTGTTGTGGACGTTTATTATACTGCATTTACTAAACACTTGTTGTGGACGTTTAATTTTTTTTTGCTGAATTTCACTATCTACTATGTAATTAGAGGTGAAAAGGGTGCTGAAACCGGTGGTCTTTACCTATTTGTCGAACATGTGGCTGCACAAGGTCTTGATATTAACATGGCTTTCTTCTCTACTTTGTCAAATGTTTAAAAAAAAAAAAAATTCAAAAGTTACTTCTTGCAAGGGTAAACCAAACATAAATTTTGAATTTTGAATTCTTAAAAGTCATTTTTCAGATGTGCAAACCAAACGCTATTTTAACCACCAAATGACTTTGTCAGACTTCCTCAAGAGTTATTTCCTGCGAAATAACTTTTGAGGAAGTACTTTTCATCTTTGGGAAGTCTATCCAAACGCCACCTAATCTCAGTTGAAAATAATTTATTCGAAATCAACTTAGTCTAGACAGGTTTAGAAGCCTTATGACGAATCAGATTCCAAGCAATTTTGATCGAAAAAACTCCTCTTTGGTCAGCCTTCCACACAATCCTATCAACATTATTAGAAAATGTTGCTAGATACTATTTCTGAAGTTAAACTTGGAGGCAGATTAGAAAACAGATTGCGAAAATTCTACCCTTCAGAGGTCAGAAGATCACTAACCATAGGAAACTAAGAAGGGACTTCATCACCGATTTAAATAATATGTCGATCTTCTTACCATTGCTGAGCCAAAAAGTTACTTTGGAACCATCACTAATAAGGCATTTGCTACCCAAGACTACAGATTGGCATTTGCTACCCAATCCTCTTATTTCACAACTTGATGATTTGTTCACTATGATAAAAAGAAAATGTTAGGTCACTTTCATTCTCATTCATTTTTTCTCTTCTTTGAATAAGCAAAAAGAAAAAATTGACATCCTTTAGTGATGCCTGCTACCGTTTTTCTTTCGTAAAAAAAATAGTTAATAAAAAAATAAAAGTAGAGCTAGCATTATCCTAAAAGATATAAAAAGGAAAATAATAAAAATATATTTTCAATATTTATGAAATATAGGGTTATATAAGGGTGATTTGTTCATTTATAATAATAAAAATGTGTAAGAGGGTATCTTGGTCATTTTCGGAATAGCAAGCCCAAGAACAAAAAGGAACAACTCTTTATACGTCCAACCCTGAGGGTGTAGCCCAGTGGCCGAAAGATGAACCGTAAATTCGAAGGTCTCGAGGTCGATTTCTAAGCTCCCCTCAATATCGGTTGTATGAGGTGGGGGTATTCCCGATGCAGCACGTGAGACTAGTCTGAGTCTTTAAGGCTTAGGATGTCCACGTTTATTAAAAAAAAATAGGTCTAGCTTTGTCATTAGTCTTAAAAGAGACACCTATCTGTGATATTGCAATACAGTTGGGAGATATTGGTGAGCAGGGGCGGAGCTAGGATTTTCTAGCAGAGGAGGCACGCGAGGATTGATTGGAAATGATAGTAGTTGTTGATGAATTTGTGGAGAATTATTAGATTGGTACATAATATCCTAGGTCTAGGGAATGGGGTTCGGGGCGTACCTCAAATTTTTTTTTATGACTAAGCTTTTGGGTCATTTTGTCCATACATTTCGTATTATTTCTCATTGTTTACGAAACATCTATCCCTTTGCCCCATGGCTATGCATCGTTAAATAATTAAATAACATCATATAAAAACTATATTTTGTTTTCAAAAGATTAGGAACCGTTGCCCCTTGCCTCATGAAGATCAACTCACAACCAATTGAGATTAAACTCAGGGAGAGTTCAATTGCATCCAAAAGTTAACACGTGTCCCTATTAACCCCCTTTAATTGTGGTTAAGATTCACTAACCCTTAGGGTTCAACAATCTAACCTTGGTTTTAGGAAAAATATTTAAAACTTTGGTTAAGATTTTTAACTCTTAAAGTTAATATTTTTTTTAAAAAAATGTTATAGTGTTAACCTTAAGATTTAGTGATTCTTAACCATTGTTAATAGAAGTTCAAAAGGATACATGTTGACATGTGGGTGCGATTGAACTTTCCTTAGTTCAATTTGGATTGACTGTGATCTACTCTCACTGCATGTCCCTATTGATCTCACTTCCCTTGGCTAAGCTAAAAGAGGAAAAATAATAATTAAAAAAAAACTTTTTTTCACAAGTTCAGCGGGACACGTGCCCCCACATGCCCCCACCTGGCTCCACCCTTATTGGTGAGGAGATCAGCAACATCCAATGGGAAGACACCATACACTCCCTTCAGACTAGTTAAGGCATTGAATTGTGCGCATTGACTTGAAAAGCATGCAAAAGTGGTGTGGAGTCTTCCTCTTGAAGATCTCAAGTCATTGCAATAACATATGTGCACGGGTTTACTCGGACTTACCTGGTGTGATGGGTTGTGGGCTCACATTGTGCCCTCGGAGATTTGTCCTGACCCAAAGGGTTGGGGACACCCCCGAGTTGAAAAAAAAAAAAAACCCACAGGTGCATGAGGTCTAATAGGCATGGGCAGTGCAATATGGGGCTAAGGTTGATGCCTTGTAATTTTCAAACTAATTACAAAGTGACAAGTTTTGTAGTATATGATGAAAGCAAGGGCATATTGTGAGTGGAACATAAATTTAAGGAAGGGACTAGGAATGGAATGGCTTTTGAAGACTAGAGATTTGGTGGGTCCGATGTTTGGGTCTTATATTTGTTATTTAAGACTTTTCTCCACGCGTACTCAAGTGTTAGCTCTTTCTATTACGCGCTTCTACTTCCCTGACTCGTTCTAACTCCTCCCATCACGGCAAAGACTGAAGCGTCAATGACTTGCTGGTAGGGTTGTCAACGAGCCGAGCCAACTCGTGAGCCAGTTCAGCTTGACTTGAAATAAACCGAGCTTGAGTTCTTACTTTGGGTTCGTTGAGCCGAGCCAAGCCTTCAAAGTGAGCTCGAAAAATAAACAAGCCAAGCCTGAACAATTGGTGGCTCAGCTCGGCTCGGCTCAATTAATTTTATAATTATATCATTTCAAAGTTAAATTTATATTATATATTTAGTATACTTTTTTTTTGATAAAATATATTTAGTATACATTAACATAATTATTTCCGTTTAAGTTTTAACTCAAGCTTTCACGTGAGTCACATGACATCCCAAAAACAAAAAAAAATGTCATTTTAAATTTTTTTTATTGAATTTAGTGTTTATCAATGTATTAAAATAAATAAATAAATTATTGAGCCGAGCTCGAGCTCAACGATTTGTGGCCGAGCCTGAGCTTTTGTAAAATTCCAACGAGTTGAGCCGAGCTAGAGCATCTGTAAAATTCCAACGAGCCGAGCCCGAGCTATGCCCAGCTCGGCTCATTTACGTCCCTACTTGCTGGGCTACCTGGTTCATCGGTTCGCTCAGTTTGAATTTAGGTTCGCCGGTTTCAATTTGTCACTTTACGGTGAACTTAGTTGGTTGGGATAACATGAGATAATTCGTTTCTCAATTCGCTTAAGTTATATAGTTTGGTTCATTATTTTTTGAACTTAATTGGTAACCTTTACGAAAACATTTTTGCTCTTATATTAATTATCAAACTCACTAAAGTAAAAAACAATTTTATCTTTTTATATTACTAATTTTTAAATATAAGAGAGAAAAAGTACAATTTAACTTTTCTTATACTTTTTGTATCTCTATTTAATGAATTGTTTCCTATAAAAATATCATAACACCCTAATATTTAATAGAATGATATTTAGTACATAGAAGTAAAACAGATTGATCAATGATAGTATTCTCCACATATATATCGACTATGTAAATAAATTATAACTATAATTGCACCCAAAAAATATTATAACTATAATGTTAATGAGTTCTATGTATAATGGTGGACCATAATCATACCTCATAAACCTTGTCCTTTTTTTCCTTAGGGTTTTAGAGTTTCCCCTTTTTTTGATTGATTTTTTGGTCAAACTATTATTGTAATTTATAAATATTTATTTTAAAAAGCTATAAAAAGTTATCATATAAGGATCATCATTTATGTATAATGTTTCATTAAACAATTTACTTGAATTTCGTGTTTTTTATATGAGCGATTTGTGAATCCAACAAAAAAAATATGTGAAATCTAAAATAGAAATTTGTCTAATCAAAAAATCGTCGAAGAGAAAAGAACTATTAGATAGTTATATGAGGCTTGCTCATTTTCACCAACCGAGATGAACTATAACACAAACCGGTTCGCTTCAAACCAATTTGCAGTTGATAATATTAGGGAACGAATCTCATAATCCTGAGCTGTGGATTTGTACTTGCATTTTTGTAATTGTTAAATAAGCCCAATTCAAATTCAATCATTTTCTTTTTTAGAAAATAATTAACGTGGATCTTCATTTGCAAACTTAAGGCTGGTCTTCATTGGTTCATGTCCTGCTTTGAAATTCTCATCACAGTTTGTGAGTATTTAAGAGTGGGGATGTGAATCAATGAGGATCAACCTTAGGTTTGCAAATAGAGATCCCAGGTACGCCTATCATTACTTTTTTTTTTTTTTTTCTATGTTAGTATAGGGTTAGTGGTTAACATTGGGAATTGGAGTTCTTGCTACTCATTACCCGGGGGAATGGAACCCGAGATCTCTCTATTGAAAGAGGCCACACCTCACCATTGATCGCAAGATGCCGGGTGTAAATTCGACCTATTTACAAGAGATATTTGTTGGCCGCTTTGATACCCCTCGCCATAGGCTCTCAGCATGTACTGAACTTTTTTTTATAAAAAAAATACAATTTCAGACCCAGCCCACCGACCCGTCTGAAATCCTTCCCCTACTTTCATGGGCTTTTCATGGGATTGGGTATGGTTTGGGAGCCGTAAATCGACTATAGTGCTTATTTTCTAAACCCATGAATAATTAGGTCAGCTTTTGGTTTGGACTTGGGCGGTCAAGCCACCGCTCCTTGATGGGCCACAGCCCACTATACGAGTTAATTTATTAATAAATATATAATTATATACTTAACTTGTTTATCATATATTAAATTCAAATGTTATTATAATTTAAAATTAAATTAATTTTAGACAGCTTAGGCTGATGGTTTGGGTAAAGAGTTCCTTCTGGATGTGTTCGGATTTGTCTTTAACTCGTTTATAAATTGCTCGGGTTCAACTTGATGGCATTCTTGCAATACCCAAAACGTGGCCCAATCCAACATGGCCCTGCCCAGCCCTAGCCCGAATCCGCCACTACACAAAGCAGTAGCTCTTCTCACCCAAATTTGATGCCCCAATTTGGGCTTGAGGATTAAAGGCAATCAGAAGCTTGATATGGGTTATACTAAATTAACTGGGCTAAATTTGGGCTTTCCCTTCTTAAAAACCCGTTGCTGCCAATCGTATTAACCATGAAAAATAATGTAGTCGTCGACCTGAAGCTGGCCATTCGATGCCAAAATAATGACCATATAACCTTATGACGATAGTGTTCCCGTATCCAATGGCAGCAAAAGAAACCTAACATCCTTCAATTCGTAGCCTATGTAGCAATATACATGGGCCGTGGGCTGGCCCAATGAGAAGTAGCCCACTGGGTCAGTGCACATATAAGCCTGGGCCATATAGCCCACAAACTAGTCTTGTGCAACATATATAGCCCACAGACTCAGTGCAAATATCAGCTTAGACCATGTAGCCACAGGCTAGTCTTGTGCTACACATACAGCTCACAGGCTCAGTGCACATTTCAGCCTGGGCCAAGCGAGGTCCATGTGTATCCATGAGACAGGCGTTCATGAAAGCACGCACCAATGGGTTTAAAAAGCCTAAAAATCTAGCCCAACTTATTATAACTTGGAGATTTTGTAGTTCCTTCATTAGCCCTTTGAGGAGGGTTAAAGATACTCTCATAATTCAAAAAGTTTCCATACTCTCCCCTCTTTTGTTTAAAACACAATTTTGTTATATTTTGTGTCAGCCCACTTGTGGGTCCCACTCAAAGTCATTTTCTTTGACATTTTAACATTATTAAGTTGCAGTATATTTTAGAAAAATCCATAAAGATCTAAGTAGAAAAGTCGTTAGTTCATTGTTATACTAAAAAATTGAAGGCTTTAGTTCCAAAAAAAATAATTTCTTTTATGTGTATTGTTCATTTTCTCTTTAGCTGAATGATAAGAATTTCATTAAGGACCAGGAACAAGCCATTAATTCAATATCAATAAATATAGGACTTTAGCTCAAATTGGCAGAGCTCTTGGAAAATGAAGGGTTACTCCAATTCTTAAGAAGATGGTGGTTCAAATCCATCAAGATTCTTAATTTGTATTGCAATTGTTAAATTTAAATGTTATATGATTTAACTTACGTGAATAAAAGAAAAATACGAAACATGTCTAGTTAAAATTTTAAGTTTTTGCTTATGTTCGAACCAAACATGATTATTTTACAAAAATCACTTCTTTTGAGAAAATTGCTTCTTTATGACAACACATGAACCAAACAAGATTTATGTAAAATCGATTTTTATCACAATTATTCCCGTAAAATAAATTCTAACCATAATTGATTGCGACTAAAGGAATCCAAACCAGATGGGGCCTAAGGGAGGGATTAAGAGGCTAACATCCACCTAAAACGTTTGAATGGATCTTATTAAGCAACAAAACTCATGTGTTATTAAGTCTCCACCTACACCTCAATGGTTGCTCCAATGGTAGAAAGTGTGTCTTCCATGAGAAAAGACTCGGTCAAGTCCTTGAAATTAGTGTCCCAGTTGATATGCCCACTGACTAACTAGAAAAGATACTAGCCAAACTAATTAGGGTTGCAGTCTAACCGTGTGTCATGTACCCCTATAAAAAAAAGTAGGTCTTCAGCTTAATTCTAATATAATTTGCTTCAATAAGAAGGTATTAAAAGCCACTAAATAAGAAGAAGAAGACAACGAGGACCACGGCAACCTGCAACGACAAGGATTGAAAGGGTTAAAGGGGTTGTACAAATGAGGTCACAAGTTCTATTCCAATTTAAAGCCCATCTTCCCGCGTAGAAAAATGTAGCCTCCCATAAAAGAAAGGTCCATAATAGACCACCCACTATCCACATTTTGATTAGTTTGTGCCCTCTTGAGATGGCGAGGACCCCACGCTTGCCTTGTTTGAGAAACTCTATGGTTTCAATTATTATTTTTTTTGAAAGATTTCTACTTCAGAAGGGAGCAAGGAATTAAAGAAGGAAGAAGAAGGGAAGCAAGAAACCCTAGTGTTAGGTGGGCATATACCAAAATACATGCAATGCAAGGGAAAGAGACATGCCCAAATGGATAGAGGGATCCACAAAGCCTATGATTTCTAAGGGAGACTGACCACCACCCACATCCAAGGGGGAAGCTTGCCTTGTCTTGCTCTTATCTATTCACAGCCTCACTCATTTCTTCTAAGCCCTTCTTCCATCAATCATATCCATTGAATGATCATAAAATTGCAAAAACACATGACAAAAGCACAAAATTATGTGACCCGAATTGTCTTCAATTATTCTTGTTTTTTTAGTTTTCAAACTTATCATTAGAATTGAAGAAAATATGATTTAATCTGTTATGATTGTGCCTTGTATTCTGATTGATCGTTAGTTTGGACTATACATTAGGTGCAATTTATAGGTCTTTTATGTCTTTGTACAAGATATATAACCTTATTTTGGATTAGGGTTTTTAATTACAAAAAGAGAAAGGAGATGCGGGATTTTTGTAACCCCAACATGAAATAATGAAAGAATGGACGTAGGCATGTTGCGGAACCACGTAAGTCTAAGTTTTATCTTCTTTTTTTTTTTTCCTATTTTGTTTGTTTTTCCATTTCTACATAGTTGAACGATCTCAACCATTGGATCTACATTTCAAGTTGTTGGGAGGTCTTTGATTGGAATGATTATTGGGCCATGCCATATTTAAGAGGTGCCCTACATATTACAAAAAGTCCCAATGGCTCTTAAATTGCAAGGGCCAAGCCTTGAGGCCCAAGGATTAGTACTCCAAAGATCATGGCTTGATCAAATTTTATGAGTAAGTAGTCCACGAGCAAATCCTCAACTCGGGTCATTTTCAGGTTGAACATATGGTTACATAGTGCCCTACCCTACTCGATTGGAGGAACTCGTCCTAACGAAAATTATTACCCAAAAACTCAATTAACCAGCTATGGGGGAAGATACCTGATCTGATACCTCTAAAACTTGTGTGTATTGCTGCCAAAAGTGGTGGTCCTCCGTCCAACAAGGACACTCTGACAATCAAGTTAGCACAAGAATTGAACATGGTAGGATAGTTGAAGATGAGAAATGCCGCTCTGAAGTCCTATCAAGATTGTGGTACAAAGTCGGATAATTTTCTTTATCCCAACTAATCCTATTTATAAATCTATTAGTATGGTTAGTCAATTATGTTGCCATCCAATTTTTCAACGGAATAGGAATCTCTTCTGTAGTAGGGATTACGGAGCATGTTTGCAATTAGGATTAGGCCCCGACAATTAGTGTTTTCCGTGATCATCGTGATCTTGCACAAAACCTTCGGAATTGGGTGTAATCTCTCAAGTCTACAATATATACTGAGCGGTTGTATTGCTAGGTGGATCTTAGCTAGGTTAGAGGGTCAATGGCTTGGTTTGGCCGAGCCAACATCCAATTAAGTCGGATAATGGCATCCTCAGATCAAGTCGAGGATATAATCCTCTTGGTCGAGCTAATGGTCAAATCTGCTTAGTCAACTCAAGAATTGCTTAAGTGTTGGGAAGTCGAAATAATGCAATGTAATGTTGCCACCTGTCCCAATTATGGTATCTGATTTTTACCCTTACACCACCAATTTACTTTGGGCTAGGGGTTGGTGAACCACAGGCCGATCAATAGACAAGTTCAGTTTTGACATTTGCTCAATGTGATGGTTGTCAAGTCCCGTTTTCATAGCTCAGCTAGATTTTACATTAACTACATTTTAAAAATAAAACTAAGAGAGAGATATAGCTCCATATACTAATTACTTGGTGGGATTTGAGGGACAAGTGCAAACGGCATTTTGCTTAATTATTTTTTTTTTTGGTAAACCCAATCACATCACAAGGCAATGACTGAAGGCAAAGACAAGGGAATACCCACACCACACAAGCAAACACACACACACACCACATGCAAACTCACACACACACCACATGCAGCCCATGTAAGCTTCACCCTAGAGCTCCTCAAAACAGGTACCAACCGTTTGAGGCGCCAAGGAACTTATATGGGACAAATGCTCGGGTAGGTACCCGATGTGGAACTAAACACTCACCTTAAGGGTTTTGGTTTTTTTTGGTAAACTCAATCATACCACAAGACAATGACCGAAGGCAAAGACGAGGGAATACTCACACCACACAAGCAAACATACACACACACATCACATGCAAACTCACACACACACAACACACACCACATGCAGCCCATGTAAGCTTCACCTTAGAGCTCCTCAAAACAGTACCAACCGTTTGTTTGCTACATTACCACTGAAAATTTTATATTTAGACTTGATCTCTGTTATAAAAGTAAGTAAAAATGTAAGAGATTTCATAGGCCCGAAATGCTCTGATAGCCCTCCTACTTTACCCTAGGTCCTACTCTGCTCACATTGTACAAAGAGGAATGCTAGCTTGACACGTATTTCAAAAATTTTCCAATCTCCCACTGAATGCAACACTTGTTTTTATTAGTCCTTCCTTGTTGGAGAAAATAATATTTTCCAGAGAAAAAAGTTATGGTCCAAACAGATACATGTAGCAACCATGGGCTGAGTTTTGAAGTGTACGTCTGGGCTGGTTATGATGTCAGTTGTACTAATTCTAATGGTTACCCATCTTCAAACTCTTGTAAATCAATCAAAATCAAAATGACTTTTATGGGTATACAGAAGCGTCCAATCTGTTCGAGTAGAACAATCAAATATTCTCCACTTGAGTGACGTTCACAAGTGTGGCCCTTCGTATATAAGTTTCATGTCCTCGTTTGAAGCTTTGGCACGTGGATGGGCCAATGGCAGTACCCTCAACACACGTATCAACCAATTTCTGTCTAATATCCCTGGTAACCTTGATTATAATCAAGACTCCCGATTTCCTCCTGATTAATTTAGGACTTTTTCAAGATCAAACTTGAGAGATTTTTCTCTGGGTTCTTCCCGTTCTGCAATCTGTCCCAACAGTAGTGTAATTTTCTAAAATTCAAGTTAAATCAGTGTTAATCTTAAATAGATCTGTTTTCTAATGATTGAGCTTGGGTCAAACTCGATTTGAGCTCAAATTTTCAGGCTCAAGCTAACGTGTAAGAATTGATAAAAAAAGGATTTATTGAGAATAACTTGGATGATTTATAATGATTTTATGGAGGATTTATATAGATATTGCATAATTTCCGGATAGAATTTTTATCTAATATAATCTTAATCAAATCAAACTAATTGATCATAATCTTTTTCAAAATTCAAATCTAACTGGATAAAGAGATGAAATACAACTAGGGTCGTAAACGGATGCGGATATTATCCGTATCCGATTCGGGAATCCGTTTAGTCGGATATTTATCTGAATAGATATCCGATGGAGCGAATTCAGATAGTAAATCACCATCCGTTTATAATTCGGATACGGATTCGGATATTGATATATTCGATCCGATAAATATCCGTCCGATTATATAATATATATAAATAATATATTTTAAATTTATAAAATTAATATTACCTTTAAAATATATTTTTTAAATAAATATTATATATTTTTACATTTTTAAATATTAATTTATATTATTTTAATATTTTTTTTTAATAATCGGATAATCCGGATTCACATCCGAATCCAGATATTTTAATCGGAGTCAGATACGGATATCTTATTTCACTATTCGCCAAATATTTATCCGGATACGAATATCCGGATGTATAATCGGATACGAATTCGGATATACCAATATCCACTTCATATCCGCTCCGTTTGTAGCCCTAGATACAACCACTCTTTATTATCTAAACTCTCTAATACGAGCTTGGCTTGAACTTAAACTTGATTCAAGTGGGGTCTAGCTAGTTCAAAATTCTAGATTATTTTTATTAGTTTATAAGATTTTAATAAAATTATTTATTTTTAAATTACAATATAATGAATTACTAAAAATTTAATCAATTATATATAAAAAAACAAAATTTGAGAAGAGTCCTTTAGTTCCAAAATAGATAGCTAGGGTTAGGATTTTCTCATGTGGAACTAAGCCTTAAACAAGTCGATATTTGAGTCGAGCCAAATAAAACAAGGCTTGGCTCGAGCTCAAATAAAAGCTTAGCTTGGCTCGTTTGAGCATGAAATTCCAACTTGAGTTGGGCTTAAAGGAACAAACTTAGCTTGAGTGCCTGAATGTTAAGCTTGACCAACCAGAATTAATGCATAAGAGAAAATCACAAATATATGATTAGTGAACAAGTGAAAAAATGGCAATGGGTTTCCTCTGACATTGCCTCTTTTGCCGAGGCATGGAAATGTTTATAACTAAGGAGGTGATAACATGTATGCACATGAGTATGTTGGATAGTATGTTCAGCTTGCCATGTGTCCTCGTTAACAACCATTAACCGTGTTTTAAGATTTACTCACTCCTATGGTTAAATAATCTAACCTTAGGTCTTAAGAAAAATAATTTTTAAAAATTAATCTTGATTAGCAAGCATTACTTCCCAACATGCATGAGTTGGGCTTGAGGCCCCCTTTTAGGGCTGCACAATGGTAGATCGGCCCGTTTGTACGGCTCGGCTCGGCTCGATCTAGTTCGGCTCGAGATCGGCTCAAATTTAAGGCTTGTTTGGGCTAAACCGAGCCTTAAAAAAAGCTTGAAAATTCAATCAAGCTGAACTCGGGCCAACCCTTGTTTGATTCAACCTGGCTTGATTAAGGCTCGAATATTATTAAAAATATATATATATATATATATATAAAATATTCTTATTATTATTTTAAAGTATTCAAGCCGAGCTCAAGTCAAGCAAAGCCCAGCTCGAGCTTGAATCAATTCGGGGTGAGCCAAGCTTCGAGCCAGGCTTTTAAATTCGAGACGAGCTTTCAAGTTTGATTTCGGGCCGAGCTGGGCTTCAGGCTTAGAACAAGCCCTTTCAAACCGAGCTTAGCTTGGCCAAGCCCAAAAAAAACCCGGCCCGAATACAGCCCTACACCCTTTACTATAATTTTGAGGGCAAGTGTTAGAATGATTATCGTGTGCAAGTTCAAATTTTAATATTTGCATCTAAAAGATGAGCCCTTTCTACACAGCAATTAGAGACCGTTAGATACAATTTGTCTTCAGTAGGAAAAACAAGTTACAACTTACAACAACCAAACAAAACCCCTCCAGCCTCCCCCTCAAGAGAACCGCGTCTGAATTTAGAAAATATCAAAATAAAACATTCGGACGATTGATATTTCTCAATTTCCTTTTTAAACGAAAACGGGACACAAAGAAAGCGCGCGAAAAATCCTTTCCCTTTCTTTCAAAAAACCAACTTCCTTCGAGGAGCCGGGACTATGCTTTTCCCGGCAAAAACAGCGAGATCTCGGATAGTCTCGCCAACGAGATCCTTGAATATCATCCGCTCAATGTCCAACACCGTCTCTGAAATCTCCCCTGGGCAATTTCTCCATCCATTGATGGAATCTCCGGCCATGTCCTTCCGGAGCAATCCGCAGATGATCTCTAACAAATTTTCCGCCGGATCTTTATCTCTAATTCTTTGAAATTCAGACCATATCTGTATCAACAATGGCTTTCCAACAACATAATTGATTCCAGTAACAGCCTTCCGTGGTGGTAATTGTTTCTGTCTATCCAGAATTTCTGTAATTGTGTCGAAGACGAGCTTCCGATGAAGTCTGGATACATTAGAGGAGTTGTTCCGATTGTAATTTTGTTTTTCAAGTAATAAGAATATATCATAGTCTTCGGAGAGGGATTCGGAAGCTCTGAGGATCTCTGAGATGTAGATGAAATCAGTGTCATCTGATTCATATTGGGATTTTGATCGGACTGGCGAGATTAAGGGGCTCCAGTTCTCGTCTTCTAACTCTACTGATTGATCTGGTTAAATCAACAAAAATAGGAACAGATTCAAGCCTGGAATTCTGTCATAAGAAAATAACGAAAATGCCCCTAAAATTGACTACAGTAACATTAAATTATTAAAAGGGTGTTCTTAAAACTACAGGTGGTTTCAGGTAATCCTTAAATATTGAGGTTTTTTAAAAGAAAAAAACCTCATTAATTAAGGGCATTTGCAAAAATGAATGGAAAATATCTGATTTTAAAAGAGAACGATTTTTGGTACTCTAGGGTTGGGTTTGAAGCTCTAGGTTGGGTTGCTCTTCACCAATAGCAACCCTATAATAAGCAAAAAAAAATTAACCCCATTGTTGCTTCCCTGGATCGTGTGCGTGACGTGACTTGGGTCTCATTGGCTATTGAAAGGTGATACCATCTACAGTTACAGTTGTATAGGGAAGCATCTATTTAGCCCTTGTGTCATATAGAAACTCATTTGCCTCAAGCTATTTAAGGTGTGTTTGGTTGGCAAGAAAGTGGGTGAAAAAAAAAAAAAAACCTTAAATTTTCTCACAAAATAACCATCAAAAGATGGATGAAATTTTTGAGAGAAAGTTTGTCAAAATTTAGAAAGTGCAAGAAAATGAAAATGTGTTTTTTCGAACCAAACACAAGAAAAGTGCAAGAAAATACAGTTTTCTTTTCCTTTCCGTCACTTTCTTGCCAAATGAACATATCTTAAATAAAAAAAAACCCTTAATCGGGCAATTATAACTACCAAAGTTTTCTAAATTAACATATTTTCTTTCAATCTTAATGACCAATTTCTTTTTGCATAAAATGATCAATTACACGCAGCAGCACAATAGTTGTGCATTCTATTGTCATCAATCAACTCTGCCATTGTATTAAGACGATCAAGCTAGAGAGATTGAAACTACTACTATGCTTTTGCATATAATTGATCATTTTCGTATGTAAAATGAAATTTGGCCATTACGATTGGAAGAAAATACGTAACTTACGGAAACTTTGGTAATTATAATTGCCCGGCCAAGGGTCTTCTTTATTTAAGTTGCTAAACTTGCAGCTAAAGGTAGAGGAATTTCGATATGGATAAGATTAAAGTATGCACAAGGGCCAATTAGGTGTTTTCATATACAACAGTGTATAGTATCAATTTTCCATACCAATGAGACCCAAGTTAAGTCACCCACATGATGTGCAAGGGAAGCAACAATGGGGTTAATTTTCTTGCTTATTATAAGGAAGCAATTGATGAAGAGTAACCCAACATATAGACCTTCAAAAAAAAAAAAAAAAAAAAAAAAAAAAAAAAAAAAAAAAAAAAAAAAAAAAAAAAAAAAAAAAAAAAACCTATAGAGCTCAAACAAGTACCAAAAATCGATCTCTTTTAAAATCAAATCAGATGTTTTCCATTCATTTTTGCAAATGCCCCTTAATTAATGAAATTATCAAAATTAATCAATCCAATGGCTTCGATCAATGGGATCTAGTTATCATCCACTGATCCACATGACTGAAGTCATTGCAATACCGACACACGTTAGATTATCCCACTATTTTTTCGTTAATATGATCCGGCGGTAAGTCAACTGCAGAAATAACGTACCTTTGAAATGGATGCTTCGCTTCATGACAGGTGAAGGGGACGACTCGTCCATGTAGAAGGACGAGTCCAGAACCGAGACAGGACTCGGTTGTAACTCGGTCGATGTTATCTCAGCTATGCTGTGAAGCAACGAGTCACATCTCTCTAGAAGGCTTCTCCCTTCTTTGCAATTCTCCATTTTCGACCTCTGCAACATCTCAAAAAATAAGAACACAGAAAATTAATTGTTAAGAAATTAGAAGAATTTTTTTTTTGGTCTCAATCTCACATACATCAGTATCGATTTGAGAAGCCGTGCTGAAGCTGCTCTCAGAAATTGTGGATGATTCATCCTCCGCCGAACAGGAAAACCTCTCTCTAGGAGAAAAATCAGCACTTGGTTTTCTGCTCCTTGGTGATTTGCTTGTGGTCGGATCTGATCCGATTTTCTTCGAACTCAGCTTCGGAGAATTAATTGGAGAGCTTCTCTGAGTTTCAGTGTTTGACGGTTTCCTCCTCGCTAGAGAACTCGGACTCTTAGCATTGCTCTCCTTTCGATCAGGCGACCTTGAATTTCTGGCTCTGCTTTCGTTCTGTAGATTACGGTCTATTTCCGGTCGATCTCGCCTCGGCCTTACCGGCGGTAAGGTTTCATTGTTGAGATTGAGGTTCCGACGGACTCCTGCTTTAGATCTGAAATTCGAAGGTGGAGAATCATTTCCACTTTTTACCTGTCGATAAGAAACCGGTGATCTGGACGGCTTCATGACTACAATCGGAGATTCTTCAGAGGAGAACCTCCGATCGTAGACAAAATTTCGGTGGTCGATGCGCACTTCTGGTTTCTTAGAATGTAGAAGCCCTTTGAGTTGCAGAGCTTCGAGGATTTGCTTCAATGTCTCCAGATCCTTCGCTGGTTCGTCGATTCCTCTCATTCTCAAACGCTTTTCAATCTCCTCATAGAGAGATCCCGTCTGCTTTGATTCAGGAAAGACATCCTGTGAATCAAAGAAGCTCCTACGTTGCTGTTGCGACTTCCATGGTGCCATAGCTATACCTCCAGTTGGAGCTTTCGGCCATTCGGATTTTGGTTTTCTAGCACAAAACTCCTTCGAATCTGGCTTTTGAACTTTTGATCTATCATTTTCGAGAGCAGCATTGTCTCTTATCACATTGCTTGAAAGGTTGCTTCCAAAATTTGACTGCTGGAAGTTGTTTCCATCAATGTATCGATAGTGAAGCAGATCTCTCGAAACCCTAGACTCTGAAGCAGATCTCCGAAGCTCAGCCTTTTTGAGAGGTTCGCGGCCGGAATCTGGCAATGCTTCGAGGCCCATAAGCTTCGCAATCACACTCGGTGAACGGCGCTGATTCTCGTTAACGTCGGCCATCGTGGCTTCTGCAGAGCCCTCATATCGATTCGTAGATAAAATGGCTGCATTCGTTCGAATCTCCCTCGGGTACAAGCTTCCTTTTCCATCTATAATCGCTCTACTGTCCAGAGAAAGCCTTGGAGTTTCTTTGAACTTCCATGACGACCTCAGACCTTCTTTGAATTCAAAAACCTGAAGAGGAAGATGCCTTTTCACCGGAATTCCCGGTTCGGGAGATCTAGTTTCCGGCGAAAGAGAAGGTTTCACACATTCCGACGAAGATCGCGACTGAGATTGCGAATGTAGTTCTCCTGAGAACATCGGAGATCCGACCGAGGATGCAGAATCAACGGCCTGGATTTTTCAGTGGAACTTATGAGACAAATGTACTCTTATTATCATTCGCAGAGATAAACATAGAAAACAAAAATAGGAAAGAAATGAAGAATCTGACCGGAGAGGGAGGGAGGCGTTTGGGGGCGTAGAGGCTTTTTCCGGCGAGAATCTGGTGGCGGTCGAAGAGCTGAAGGAATCCGGTCATGCAACCCATCTGCTTCTCCAGGTTCTGGTCATGGAGAATCCCTGCCATTTTCTTCAACAAGATCTCTCTCTCTCTCTCTCTCTCTTCTACTCAAATTTACATTTCTACATCCATCACTCTCTCACACACGCACAAATTCCACTCCCGCTTTCTGATCTTTTAAAGCGTCGATGGAAGTTGTAATCGCGAGGGAGGATGGGAGTTACCCTTAGCTTTTGAAACAATGACAAACGTGTCCTAATCTTTCTGAAAACGACAATTACGTCTTCAGTGTTTGCTGGAGTCAAATCCTCTACGTCATAACCGGATTTGGCAAATCCGGTTATCACCCTTTTTTAGATGGCCACGTGTCCCTTTGACAACCCTTAACCGTGGTTCCGATTCACCAACCCCTAGGGTTTACCCAATCATCTTTGGTTTTTAGGAAAAAAATATTAATTCTATTTTTCTGATATTTTAGAACTGTTTTTAGGGATTTTTTAAAGTATTTTTTTAATATTAAAATATAAAAAAAATAGAATTAATATTTTTTTCTAAAAACGAATGATGGTATAAAAGGGACACGTGGCCACCTCAAAAGGGGATACCGGATTTGCCAAAATCCGCTTATCAACGTAGAGGATTTGACTCCGTGCTGAAATTGGATTTTTAGACTTTCGTGCAGAACTGCAGGAAACCTCCGTGGGTAGGCCTCGGATTGTCTCTGGCGAAGCCAGAAAGGGCTTATCTCGGGGTTCCATAGAATAGGTGACAAGTGGTGGAGAAGTCAAAATCATGGGTAGATGATTTTGACTTCTCCACCCATAATAAGACATGTGGCGATAAGTGTGTGAGAATAAGGCTAAGAGATATCAAATGGGGAGAAGTCAAAATTATGGGGGAGAAAATGGAATGGCTTCTCCCCATTTTCAGCCAACTGTCGCACAATGTATGGAACCCGAGACAACTTTCTGGCTCCGCCAGAGACAAGCCAAAGCCCCGTGGGTATGGTTTACGTGTCAGAGATCCACCTCATAGATCGTGAAAGTTTCACTGTGCTAAGACCCATATATTTACAAAACTATCCTTCATTAAGCTCTCTCTACGGATATATTTACAAGACTATCATTCATTAATCTTCTCTCCTACTATTATAACAAGAGAATGGGAGTTATTATTCACCTCATAGATCGTGAAAGTTTGACTGTGCTAAGACCCATATATTTACAAAACTATCCTTCATTAAGCTCTCTCTACGGATATATTTACAAGACTATCATTCATTAATCTTCTCTCCTACTATTATAACAAGAGAATGAGAGTTATTATTTTTTTTCTAATGTTCAGTCTCAATATTAAGGTATCTTACTGTGAACATAGTTAGTACGATGAATTTTCTATACTTTTCTATTTTATCCATAACTTTACGATGAATTTTCTATACTTTCCTATTTTATCCATAACTTCATCTGGAAAAAAATTAAAATATTATGTTATCTTATTTTACATGAGAAAAGTTATTAGAGATAATATCAACTTCAACTAACATTAATTTCTCTATATCTCTATGATTCCCTCAAATCTTTATCCTTATCTTTTCCCTCCTTGACACACTTTCTTTACGTGGTAACTACGTTTTCCTCCTTGACACACCTTCTTTACGTGGTAACCAGGGCCGGCCCAATCCATTTGGAGGCCTAAAGCGAAAATTCTAAATGGAGCTTTTTAAAAAAAAATTTATATATTATTAAAAAAAATTAACTATAAATGGGGCCTTTTTAATATATATATATATATATTCTTAATGGGGCCTAAAGCAAAGGCTTTGATGGCCTAATGGATGGGCCGGCCCTGGTGGTAACTACGTTTTAAGCAAAAAAATAGGATTTTTTTGTTCTCAAAATATCCTTTTATATATTAACGTCTCCCTCACAATTTTTTTTTAATTTAAAAAGTCTCTCAAGTTTTCTATACCCAAAATATTTAATTTCTTTTTTAAAAATGTCTTCACTAAAATCTCTCTTTCCGGTCTCTCCCCCCTTTTCTTAGTCTCCCACATACATCGCACGTGCCGTCCACTAGTAAGACATAATTATCGATGATGAGCTTCCCTCTACGCCTAATACAACTATTCCAATTAAATGAACTTGAGCAATGCTACGGCCACTTTCCGGTTGTCCACTCTTCTATTGTTTTCTACATTTTAAATAAAAAGAAAAAAATAAAAGTAATGGGATTCACAAAAGTGTCGTTATTTTCTCCTATAAAAATAAGGGAGAGTGAACAACCAACCAGAAAATAGAAATAGTATCATTGTTCATGTGAGCTTTGGTGGTCAGTTAGATTTGATGAAGAGCTGTTTTAACATATTAACTATAAATAGGAGCTCCGGTTGCCCAAAATTTGTCTTAGGAAATGGTAGTTTGGTAATTATGAACACAAAGAAATTTTAACAAGAATTTTTCTATAAATAGCCTTTTTTAAGGCAATTTTTGAGTTGCTCTAATTGACTGTTCAATGGAAACTCTTCGGATAGTTATTTTCTTTTCTTGTTTTAATGGTAATATTCATTGAAGGCATCAGATTGCATTTGGCATATGCCAAGAAAAGGCTTTGCACATCATGCCACATATAGCAAGAGAGAGAAGTTAAAAATATGAGGAGAAAATTAAAGGAAAATAGTTAAAGTATCAGGGATTCTCATTTTATAATGAAATGGTTTGATCCTCATTGATTCAACCCTAATTTTAAATACTCACCAACATGGTTGAAATTCACCTATCTTTAAGGCTACGCAATCCAATTATAGTTTTTATTTTTATTTTTTTAACTTAATTTTAATTTAATTAAATTTAATCAGAATTAAATGAGTGTTGAAAGGGACACGAGGTTGGTGGTAGGAAAGGTGTTACTTTTGACTCGGTGATGCACTTAAAGCGAATTTAAGCCGTCTATACAGACGAGAGTGAGAAAAGAGAAAATAACACGACTCACGAGGGTGCTTGAGATAATGAGTTTATAAGGTGCGTTGGTAGCTCCACCGTGGGAGCTTTGGTTTGGGATAATGACGTAGCCCACATCGCTTTCCAACCTCAAACAACGCGAACAGAATACCATAGTACCGTACTTACAATACACGCGGCGCACTGTAGCCTGCACCGCACACTCAGCCACACGGAATAATGACTCTCCACTGCCGACTCACTTGTCCGTTTTAGTTTCAACCTCTCTCATCTAGATTCTTTTAAAAGATCGAATCACAGCCCATCGTGATTGAAATGAAGGAAAGTTCAACTACATCCACTGGCCAACACGTGTCCTTTTGAATTATTATTACTCATAATTAAGATTTATTAATGCTTAGGATTCAACTATATAACCTAGATTTTTAAAATAAAATATTTAACTCTAGAAGGTTAATTTTTTTTAAAGAAAAACTAAAGTTATATTATCGAACCACAAGAGTTAATGAATCTTAATCATAGCTAATAAGGATTGAAAAGAGCATGTGTTGGCTTGTGGGTGCGATTGAACTATTCTCCAATCAATCACAATTGGCTGGGATTCGATCTCTTCGACCACACATTAGAAACCTCCTGGGTTTAGGTTATTTTACGAAGTCACTGTTTTGAATAATCAGTTTTCAGAAAAATTAACCCATACAACATCAATCATTGATACACACAATAGGACTAGTCCAGTGGTACTCTATCCCCTCCTTATGATGGTGAATCCGGGATCGAGTCCCGTAAGGTGGGCGTTGTGATTTCCCCGCACTTTGAGTTGAGCATATACTAACCCCTAACCCTAGACTGTGCACAAAAAAAAAACCACAATTCAACGATTTCCCTCAAAATAACGGCTTTTACATCTCTTCATTTGATAATATTTTAATTCCTTTGATTTGATTGCACGACTCTAATAAAACAAAATTTCTACCACCAAGCGAGTTTAAGCCCCTCCATTTTTGTAAGATGTTGCGGCTTTTGAAGCCTCACAAGAATAGTAATCCCAAAAAATAAAAAATAAAAAAATAACATAAAAATTAACAATTTTCAAAAATTATGAATTACTCCTACAACTCCCATGAAAAGAATATGAAAAAAAAAACAAATTTAATGTTTTTTAAGCTTAGAATATTCTCAATTGAATTTTGTTAATAATAAAGAAATTATACAGAGAAAAGGAAAAACCTTAAACGGGACAAATCAAGATTACAAAACATTACACTCTCAAGTTTAGGATTCCAATTTTATTCAAGGCCAAGCAACCCTTGGTTTATCTAGGAATGTCGCAGACATTAAGGATGCAACAAAAAGATCTTTTGCTATAGGCTTCATTAGTAAGAGAGTCCAAAACTTGGTTCTTTTCTCTCTAAAAATGGCTATCTGTCTGAAAAAGAATAAAGATAGTAGAGTCCCTCTCCACCACAATATTTTTCAAGATTAGATCTTTACAAATAGATAAGTCATGGCTCAAAATTCAGCTTCTACATTAGAGGACGGGCCATAAAAATTGTAGCAAGTAAAAATCATATTGACAAGATGATCTCAAACAATGCCCCCTTGAAATACTATATTTATTCTTGGAAGTCCCCATTAGCATTGAGTTTCAAGAATTCAATCTCCCATTTTTTCCGAATAATGAAGATAACTTTCTTCTGAGGAGGAGACAAACAATTAATGCCAAACCAGTTGCAAATAGATTTGTCTGTAAAATCTAGTGATTGGGAAATTTTAAGCAATAGACTAGAAATCATGATCCAAATAATCAACCATCATACAAATATGATATGAGAGAATATCAATGCCTTCATATTTCATTTTATTTCTACCAATCCAAGGTTGCCAACAAATAAAACTGTGAAGAAGTTTGGTGATAAGAATTGGTTCCTAGACAATATATGGCTAGTCTTAATTGAATAGAATCACCATGAAATAAATTGAATTTCATAGGAGTTGCAAATTTGTTTCAAACCTCATTGGCAAGATCGCTTTCATAGAGAAGATGATTTAAATTCTCTTCTTTAGGAGATGAGCATCAGTAATCTTCCAGGCTAATACCACAAGATTTAATATTCATAGCAACAGAGAGAGCATTATAGAAGACTTCCAAAGAAAGATAGAGACTTTAGATGTAAAGATCCAAAACTTGTTTTTCTTGAAACCAGTGCACATTGAATGAAAATAAGGAAATTTTGTTTAAACCATTGCAATTAATGTTAATTGATGTCTAAGAATGTTTAATTGATGATTAATTATGTCTAAATATGTCTATGTAAAGTTTTAACTAAAGTTATAAGTATTGCATGATCAATGGTTAATATTTAAAACAAAGAAAATAATCAAAATAGATAAAATTGTCTCTATCATAAGATGGGTATTTTAGTCATTTTTCCTCATCCAAAATTTATGACAATTTTAAGGTAGATTCTATTTGACCTAAATTAGCTATGCTTTAACTTTCAGGTTAATCCGATAAATATTGAGCTCTATAGAATTATTCAAAGTTCAGTGGCAAAACTGTAAATAGGATGAATAGTAACTACGTGAATAATATTTTGTCATTCTAATCACTTTCCAACTCTGGTATTGCCTATATAAGGACCTTAACTCATAGATTTTAAGTATTCTATCATTCTAAAACTTATTAGAGAGAAAAATTGAAGAAAAACCTAGGATTTCTCAAGGAGATCTCATTAGAAAAAAGGGAGAGCAAATTTATTTTTGAGAGATTTAAGAGGAAAAATCAAAGGTTTTACAAGAAGAAGAGCGTGAAGGCTTAGATCGAACTCATTCACAAGCTTAAGATCGTAAGGAAGCAATCAAGAGAGGTAAATAACTTTCTCTAGTTCTCAATTTTATAACTATTAATCTAGAGTATGGATTTAATGACAAAATCTATATAAAGAATATGATTAAAATGAAGATCAAATGATTTTGATCACTCGTCATTCAATGTTTTTATGAATAACGTAAATAACGATCCCTAGTCCTCAATTTCTTAAATATAAATCTAAAAGAATAGTAAAAAAGGATAAATCTAAGTAAGAACATGAAAATAAGTAAGATCTATGAATTTCTATTATCCTTAATGCATCGTTTCATAAATAATTAAAGTAAGATGTGAATAACATGTTTAAGATGTGAATAATTATGTTTAAATTTTGATTATATTTCAATAAGGGAATTGTGAATTTATGATGAATGTATATGAATATATGAGGAGGAAGAGATGAATTCTTGGAATTGAATGATGGAAGTGGACTCTTTGTAATATTAGTGTTACATGATAACGTGATTTTGGATATGCTTGATGAGATTTATGATTGATAAATTAGGTATGTATTCATGATTTTAATCTTGATTAAAAATACCTAAGAATGTATTACTGTGCACTTACTCAAGATAGTGAATATGTATAAGAATGAAAAAAAAAACAAGCTTATAAGTATTATACAAGTACACATGAAACTGATGAATGCATGATTGATTTTTGCACCCCTCGAGTACCAACAAGCCTAAGATTAAGGTAAGACAAGTCATATGCACCGGATAATGTGCAGACAAGCCATATACACCGGATAATGTGCAGATAAGCCGTATATACCGGATAATGTGTAAACCATGTGATACCTCGATTAGTAGGGTATATGTTAATTTCTACCCAATATATGGGGTATAGTTATTTTAAGTTATTGCACAATACATATTAATTTATTCATGGGAAAAAAAAAATAAGTCAAAAAAATAAGACAAGTAAATAAGTAAGATAAGGAAACAAAATAAGTAAGACAAGTAAAAAAAATAAGTAAGAAAGATAATTACAAGTAAGCGTATGAAAGAATTGAAAAAAAAAATGTTTCGCACACTGATTTATGTATGTGAATTATAATTGAACAGTCACATGTATGTATGTTAATGTTATAATATTGTTTACTATGAATTATTATATACGCGAAGTAACTTGTTACTCAGCCGATAACTTTGTTATCGGCAGGTTCAAGATTTGATAATTGTGTCCAAGAGTCTTGAGTTGAAGATGAGTATATAAGGAAGATCTTACAATTGATCATTCCAAAGAGGAACGATATTTTGATGGATGGTCTTAATATTATTTTAGTTTATTAGGAATTTTTTAAATTTATGAGAGATTGTAATTGACTTATTATGAATTTATGTTTTGATTTATTAGATGGTTGATAATCATGAGGATGATTCAGATTTTGTATGTTCAGTTTAATTACAAATTTTAAATTGATGTTCAGTTGAGGTATTAAATGTTATTCCATTGGAAAAAAATTTAAGTTCAAATTTTGGTATGTCTTTAAAGTTCATTAAATGAATTAAGTCAAGTAAGTCACGTGCTAAATATCTCAGATTCTCTTAGGGGGATTTTGGGGCACGACATTAGATGCATGAAAAACTGCAAAGTAAGTTTCCCAATTCTTTAAAGGAGAATGGGTTCTCGGGAACTTCTCAAAAATCGAGCGGACAACAAGAATAAGAATCAACCTATCCTTAATTTGTTCCCATGTAGTCGACATTCTAGAAGTTATCGGCTATTGGCCTTTGTGAAAGCTTTACCTTCTTCATATGCGCAACTATTTCATATATCAAAGCAGACTTGGCCGTATGCTTGGGCTGAGGTAGCTGCGAAACATTCTGAATAGGAATTTCTTTTCGGGTTGTTCACGGTCCAAACTTGGTCATCTGTGGTATTCGTCTGTCTTCAAGACACTCCTTACTGGTTAACCGGTGTTAATAGCCCGCCTCCCCTCAAACTATACTTGCAAGTTTCATCGCCTACATAAATTCCAGACTTATTTAACCATGAAAATACCTTTGGAACTAAGACTCTAGATAATTTTATCTTCTTTATTTGAAAAATTATACTAGCTTCAATAATCTCATCAACTTTGGAGGGGGAGAACTTGAGAGAGACGATGGATATCCCAATTACCAGCTCATTTGAAATCATAGACGAGCTCTAAAAATTGACCATTCACCTGAGTCTCTACTATAATAGGCCTATCACCTAACCAATATAACCAAAAACTTGTTTCATGGCCATTCCCAATGACTCAATTAGACTGAAGGATGACATCTTTAAATTTAATACAAATATCTCTCCAAACTATAGACTTACCTTACTAAGGAATGACTTATTAATTCAGGTTCTTTCTTACCTCGTGCATTAGGGTGTATCTTGGATTTAGTCCCACATCGGTTGGGAAGTGGACTTCACAAGGGTGTATAAGGGGTCATCAACCTTTCTTAAGATAGGCCCTTTTGGAGTGGTTGTTAGGGTAATACTTGGATTTAAAATATTGGCTCTAGAAATTGTTTCCTTTAATAAAATTTCAAGCACTCTTCATCTTAAAAGATACGGCTATATCTACTCAGTTTATGGAAGACCTCAGATTCTCTCTAGTAGATGGCAGAAAAGTGCTCTTGTACTACCACACAATGTGCAACATGTGGCATAAAAGGGGAGAAGTCATTTCATTTTCTCCCATGATTTTGACTTCTCCCCACTTGATTTCTCTTTTCTTTTTCTTACCATTTTATTGTCACATGTCGCATAATGTGTGGTGATGTCAAAATATGAGAGACAATGAAATGACTTCTCTATCACATGTTGTACACATTGTGATATCCGGAGAACACTTTTCTCATCTGCAAAGAGAATCCGAGGCTTTTACGAAAAGATTTAGCAGGTTATTTGTGGGCCGTAGTCATTTGACAATTTTCTCATAAAATGGACAAGTGTGGAAGTGGGCGGGGGGAGGTGTGGAAACCATAAACTTATTACCAACTTTCTTTGTTCTTTTTGAGTTTGTACTTTCAAGCTTTTTCAGAGTCGATATGACTAACTTTGATCATAACATCAAAACAATTTACTAGGGAAGAAAAAGTGAAAGCAAAAGAGACAAATCATGAATCTTTTGAACCCCTTTTTGAATATACAAAGATAATTTGATTCATTTTTTGAAGTATATATTATCATCCCTTCCTTCCCTTTATTGTTTACGAATTTACACTCAAACTTTCAAATCCTAAGTCAGGTTAAGATTTAGTTTTGTTATAAACGTTGGTCACTAAATGAATAAAACTGTTTTAAGAAATGGGACGTGATTCTCTACGCGTCCACTTTCCACCCTGCGGAACGTGGATGCTTCTCAAGCCGCCGTGTGTCTCTCCTTTTAATCATAATTAAGTTTATCTAATTTGTGATTAATATTTTTTAATCTAAAAAATAATATTGGATGAATAAGCCCTTAGGATGAGTGAATCTTAACTACAGTTAATGGGTGTTAATTAACCTAAGGTTAATACTTTTTTAAAAAAAAATTATTCTAAAAACCAAGGTTAGTTGGATGAACCCTAGGGGTGAATGAATGAATCTTAACCACAGTTAATGAGTATAATTAACCTAAGGTTAATTCTTTTATTTTTTATTCTAAAACCCAAGGTTAGATGGGTGAACCCTAGGGGTGAGTGAATTTTAACCACAGTTAATGAGTATTAACAAACCTGAGGTTAATAGTTTTTTTTATTCTAAAACCCAAGGTTAGATGGGTGAACCTAAGGGTGAGTGAATTTTAACCACAGTAATGAGTCAACTAACTGAGATTTCTATAAACTAAGGTTAGATGAATAAACCCTAAAGGTGAGTGATTCTTAATCACAGATGGTGAGGGTTAAAAAAGTCATGTGGCAGTTGGGAAGGGCGCCTACGTTCCACTCGATGGAACACGGACGAGGAAAGAAACATTTCCCTTAAAATATTTATGAAAACTTAAAGACATACAGTTAAACTTAAGGATTATATATAGAATATTAAGAAAGGCTATAAATCTAAGATAAAACTTTAAAAAAAAAAAGATTAATATACACTCAAAATACATTATATGACAAGAAAAATTACTCATAATATAAAATATGAGGCAAATAAAAAGCGACATAAACTGCCACACATATGTCAATCTTTATAAGTCAAATTTACTTGTAATAAATAGTCTATAAAACTATAACCATGGTCGTGGAGTATAAATTGCCCCCAAATAAGAAATACTCAATAATAACGATACTTATCAAACTTATTTCTCTAGAGTATGACGTAACTCTAAATTATCTTATGGAATGTAAGAATAATAAATAAAATACATTCTTTAATTTAATATTATTCGTAAAACATTCATTTGAGAAATATTAAACTTTTTAGTTTTATTTATTTATTTATTTTAATTAAAAAAATTTAACGAAAAATTTAACTTATGAAAATACTGTCTAATACCATCATTAGGTTCATATGAATTTTCTTAATTTTTTCATATAACTTAAACTTGATTTTTAATTAAAAAGTTAGGATCTAAATACATTAATAAACACATTCATTGTTGACTTGATGTCTTTTAATTTCATGAATATTTCGAGTGCAAAAATAGGGTACTAACTTCTTACATATCTAATTTTTCACGAAAAATTATAGTTTTCATATATTTCTTAAAATGGGTTATCTTAGATCAAGTAAGCTTCCTGCGAAACAAACTTATGTTTCTCCCAAAGTTTTTTTTTAAATGTTATAAAATTAATATTTCAATCAAAATATACCTAAATGATACAAAGTTAACAAAATTTTAACGAAATAATTTTTGAAACTATGTAGTTTTTTTAACTACGGTGATTACATTTTGGGACTCAAAACAAATCTAACCAATATAACGTCAGTTATACTGAGTAAGTTCCTTGGTCTTTTGAAAATATTATTTCCCTTTTTAAAAGGGTAACACTAAAAAATAATATACAAGGTCTACAAAAATATTTATTATTTAAATAAAACCACTACTCAGCCTTAAATCTTGGTTAAATTTACATTTTTAATCATAGATCTTTCTAACGTTCACTCAATGATGAATTTATTAAGGAAAATAGTTAATGTACCTAGGATCTCTATTTGCAAAACCTAAGGCCGGTCCTCATTGGTCCATGCTCCACTTTGAAATTCTCATCACAGTTGGTGAGTATTTAAGATTGGGGGCGTGGACCAATGATGACCAACATTAGGTTTGCCAATGGATATCCTAGTCATTTTTTAACCTTCACCAAGTATTTTTACTTTTGTATTAATTGTCTTTTCATAGGGAGACCAAATCACAACCAATTGCAATTGAACTCATGGAGAGTTCAGTCGCATCCAAAGGTCAACATGTGTCCCTTTTAACCGTTATTAACTGTAGTTAAGATTCACTAATGCTTAAGGTTCAATAATCTAACCTTGGTTTTTTTTTAAATATAATTTTTTTAACCCTATTTAAGAATTTTAAACCCTTAGGGTTTTTTAATATATCTTTCTAAAAACCATTGAGAGATTGATTTTATTTATTTTTGGTTAAACCCAACAATACCACAAGGCAAGGCAACACAAGGAAACTCACCCACTCACACACACTACACATAAAGATAGTTTGTGGGTGGCCTGTGATTCGATCTCTTTCATAGGAAACCAATCATTGAATACATGTGAGAATAAAGACAGTTTGATTGTTCTTATACTTTTTGTCTGTATAACCTCGAAACTTTGGGTCATAGCTTGTGAATAGTGTCAGTGAATAGTGTTCCAAGACTTGAAGCATTTTGTATAGTCATTACCTAGGTTAATGAGAATGAGGGTTGAGGCTTCAATTGTGTTGACGTGTATGGGGTATGTTCTAAGGTCCAAAGGACTTTTGAAATGTTTAAAGGAAGAAAAAGGCTTAAGCCAATGAGTGAGAAAGAAAATGAGAAAATTAGAAGAAAATAGGGGTAACCGTTCGAACGGTTCCCATGACCGTTCGAACGATCCTAATGGATGATGAATAAAACATCAGTATTTGAAGACAGTAGCTTAAACCGTTCGAATGGTTCTATGACCATTTGAACGATCCCAGTAAATATGAAATCAGAATTTCGGAAACCAAAATAGTAGGCATAACCGTTCGAACGATTATAACACCGTTCGAATGGTCATGCACAGTAAGTCGTAAAATAGCCCAAAATACGGGATTTTTAGGGTTTCAACCTTCTTGGCTTATAAATAGAGACCCAATTCGTGGGTTTTAGGTTACCAACACTTAAGAAAGAGTTTGAGAGAGAAATAGGAGAAAATCTAGGGTTCCAAAGAGGGGGTTTTGTTGGAGATCAAGGAGGAGCTTGAATCCTCACTTCCCAAGCTTCCATGAGCTTGGATCTTCTTCCTCAAGCGTGGATCTCCAATTCCAAGCCCAAGTTCGTGTCCAAGCATCCTTCCAAGCTAAGATTTAGTCTTAGTAAGGTTAGTACACCCTTCTAGGATTTGAAGGTTCTTCAATGCGGGGCGGAGGCGGAGGTTCCCTGGCATGCAATACACCATTATTGGGAACCACGTACTCCCCAAAATAATCTTCCGGGACTAGCCTCTCCAAGTACTCCCTCAAGATCTGACAACGGTTGGTGACATGATCACGACACTTATGATAATGGCAGTACTCCTGTGCTCATGGTCCTGAGGTGAAGTCATGAACAACTCGTGCAGGCCACTCGAAATAAGGCTCGTTCTCCATTGACTTCATAATAGTCGACGGGTTGACCGTGAAATTCACCTGATCAGTCCGTGCTGGAAAATGACGTCTTTCAGTTGTCTGATTGCCCTGCTCTCTAGGGCCTTGATCATACCCAGACTGCACTTGATTGGGCTGATAAGGACGCCTCTCCTGCTGATGATAACTCTGATTGCGTTGAACAAGATGCCTGTCCATCCTGTTCTGTTGTTGGTTCTGATTTTGATACACTTCATACGGGCGTCGATCAGACTGATCTCGTTGATCCACATACACCACCTTCTCTTTTGGTGCTCTCCGTGGTGACTCCTCGTCGCTGGAAGACTTATACCTTGGTCTCTTCCCCTTCTTTAATGAAGATGCCCTATCCATTCTCTCCATAGCTTCTATTCCCCTCCCCCTTGGTCGTACTACGATTGAGGTGTCATCTTCGAATCTCCCGTACTTGGCAGTACGAACCAGCAAATCATCCAACTTGGTGGGGGTAGTCAAGAGCAAGAGACTCATAAAATTTGGAGTTCTTTGGCAAAACATTCTTAAAAACGGCTATACAGCTACTGTCGTCAATCTTGTCGATGTTAGAGACCTCATCATTGAAATGTTGAATGAAGTCCCTAAGAGATTCTGTTGGCTTCATCTTCAGGGCAAAGAGAGAATCTGCACCTACTTTCTTCTTTTTATTAACAATATATTGATCAATAAAAGCTTACCTGAGTTCTGCCATGCTTTTGATGGAACCAGGAGACAAGTTACGGAACCACCTTATCGTTGTTCTTGACAAACTATTCGGGAAGGTCTTGCAAAGAAGATTATCATCCAGATTGCGAAGGGCCATTGCATGCTTGAAGTCGCAGGTGGTCAATGGGGTCCCTCTTTCCATTGAACATGACAAAAGTTTGCTTCATGAACCTTGAGGGAGTGTACGACTTGTTGATCTCATTTGAGAAGGGAGAGGTTCCAACATCATCCTTTGCTTTCTGAGCAAACTAGTTGGAAGAACTCCCAGTTGTGCCTATGACATGAGCATTGATCATAGCCTCTATGTCCTGGAGAGTCATCCACGTTTTCTGATCACTGCCCTACACTTGAGCATTCGGCTCTTGGGCATTACGAACCCATGGCTCCTCATGGGGGTAATGGGGATCTCTGGGGTCACTACGAACCCGTTATTCTCGCAGCTCGGCGGGAGCATAAGAATCCTGTTGATCACCACGAACATACTCTATGTCTCGTAGTTTAGCTCGAGCTTGATCCCGTTGTCCAGTATAGGCTTGCTGGATAGGTGGAGAATAGGGACTAGCAGCTTCACCAATAGGAGGGATAAGCATAAACCTGTTCTCAGGATTCTCTCGTAATGGCGATGATGCTGGCCATGCTACTGCTACTCTTGGGGGAGAAGATGGGATGAGCTGTCGCTTAACAGGAAGCCTGGGAAGTGGTGCAACATCAATTCCAAGCTTGCTATGTTCGAAAGCGTCTAGTCTCTCTTGCAATAACCGCTGCTGGCTGGTTATACGGTCGAGAGTGGACTGCTGCTGTTGCAATAGTACCAAGATCTAGTCTGATAGAGATTCGATTATTGGAGATACCAATCTTTCGAGCTGCGCAGAAGATTGCCCAACTCCTGGTATAAAAGTTTGCATGACAGTAGGTGTAAAGGGAGTGGTCTGAGGGGTTTGATTCTCAACCATAGGCACAAGAGTTTGATCAACCATGGTGAATGAAAAGAGCAAATGGAGGTTCGTTTATGATTTCCCACAGACGGCGCCAATTTTTGTGCGAGAATTTTTCGGGGAGTCCACGCGTCACTTGCTCCTTCAAAGTCTGGTTTACTGGTAGAAGGAAGATAGCAAAGCTCTAATTGCTGATGAGGTATAAGAGAAGGGTTTGCACCCTGTAATACACTCCGATGTCAAAGTCAGGATTTGAAGAAGATGATGAATAGTCAGAGAGTTGAAGTAATATGAATAAGGAATACGAAATTTTGTGATCCTTATGCACTAAGTCTCTGGGGGTATTTATAAGTTTAGTTCTATATGCTCATAGATGACCATGGACGACCATGGCACTTGTTTTATGATCATTACTAAATATGTCAGATAGATCTTGAGTCTTACGTGTCACACATGTGAGCCTCCTATTCGTAAGGTCGGTTTAGGGTCGAAAATAGGCTAAGGTGATTAGCATTAAATGTTAAGACAGTACTTTCCACCTAACAACAAAGTAAAAGGACCGCCTCCTGATTATTTCGTCCTGCAAGTCGGTCTCGTTGTTGAATAAAGCTCGGGTTCGTTGTATATGAGAACATGGATAAAATAACGGTTGTCCAAAGAGGGCAGCTATGTTCGTCTTCCGGATAACGAATACGTTGTCATAAAGCAACGAGTCCGTTATCCTGAAGAGTACGGATTTGTTCTCAATTTGGGTACGTGTCTCCCATCTGTTGACATAACAACGGAGACTAGCTCGTCTTCCAACACTTAATCATTTTACGAATTTTATCCATTACAGTAGTATTATAGTTTTTTGTTACAAGCGTATTTGTGCGAGAATGGTACTAAATGGGCGACCTCCTGGGAAATCGTCGTGTTGCACCCTTCTTTTTACTATCCGAAAAAGAATATTATAAAAATTTGTGGATCAACAATGCAGGTGAGGTGAAGGTGAGGTAGGCTCAACCTATTACAACCTGGGTTAACCTCCCAACCTAGAGAGGGTGTGTGGGTGCGAGGATCTTATGGTTTGTGTATAGTGTCTTATTTGTGTTTGACCCAAAAACAAAAAACTGCCGGATCATGTGGACTATCTTAAAGACAAGAGCCTTTACCTTTGGAGTTTGGCTGTTCCATGTGGTCTATTTATCTCAACTAATTATCAAACCTAACATCTCTTACACACGTCTTGTCTATGCCCTTATTATTATGGAAAAGCATGCAGACCCTTTTCCTACCTTTGTCACTTATTCATGTACCCACATGCTTTTGCAGATCCCTTCCCTTCTCCCACCTTGTAAAGAACAGTCTTACCCATCTGTTCTGACTCCTCACAGAGTACATTTATAAGCTACTGGGTCCCACCTTCCCCAATTTCCCATGTCTTTAGTTAATTGAATTGAATGCAGTGAGATGCACAATTTCCAACCCCAATTCCCATGTCCTCACACTCCCACCCACCACTCTCTTCTGCTGCCCACATTCCTTTGTAATGTAATATCTAACTGGATTTACACATTCCCCTGTACCCTAACTTATTATATAAAAATAAAAGACAAATGTGTCCTTATTTCTTATATTTTATGTCATTTTCTTTTTGTTGATTGGCTATTTAGATTTGGGAATCCTCAAACAATCATGAAGAGATGGGATTCTGAATTTCTGTGATTTCTGTTTGTGTGGGTAGTAATTGGACAACTTTGCCAAAAGCATATGTTTTTTGAGGGGTTTGTATTTGATTCTAGAAAGGCCTGAGATCCTCTCCGGTAGTTTGTTGGCGCGGAGACTTGCAACACTCTGGAGGGGACACGTTCGATCTATGTGCATGCCAATTGAGTGCTATGTATGAAAATCAAAGTCTCGGTTAGCATGCACCAGATATCTCATGTCTCATGATAAATGTTGATGATCTCCTCACCGGCAACTACTTGAGAGGATCAGGATCATGTGGCTTTTGTAAAATACATGACATCCTCTATATTGGCTATGGGAATAGTTTTATTTTTTATTTTTAAATAACTGTTATATGTCTATTAACCCTAGTTGGAGCTCAACATTAACCTAAAGATTTATGCTGGTCTAACTAAGATTTTAATAAAGCTTGATAAAAAAAAATTAAAAATATCATACATGTGTCCCATTTTTTATAATTAAGGAATGACTTCTATCTTGTTGCTACCTAGATGATCTGGAGCGTTTGTAAAAATCTTAATCTCTCTCTCTAATCCCTTCAGTTTCACTTATGTTCATATTGAGGAGAATGTAACCCAGATACATACTTCAAAATTCTCATTGTGGTTGTGACAAATGTCACTATTTTTTCTTGTCATCTTAAAAATCGGTATAAATCATAATTTTTTCTTTTAAAATTTTTATTTTCTTAACTTATTAAATGAGAATCAATAATAAGTGTTACACTCACAATGAGAGTTCGAAATATTTTTTTTGAATTGTGCTTATGTGGATAGCACTCCTCTATATCTAAAAGATCTAAAGCTCAATCGCTCTACACTTTGAGCCCTCCCAATTGAGGTAGTTATGAAAGGTGTTTTATGATATTATGTTAATTTATCATTGTATTCAATAAATTCTAACCACATTTTATTTATTAAAGTCTAAATAATTTAGATGACCGGATGAATTTTACAGGACGCTTGGTAACTCTAAACTAAATAGGTAGTGCTTATTTGAAAATGGAGTTAGGTTTAATTGAATGTCTAAAATTTTTTGAGGCAGAGGTTTCACCTCTAAAGAAAAAAGGAGCCCTTGTCTACTTATTAATTCAGAGGTAAAACCTCTTCTTCAAATAATTTAGACATTCAAATTAAACTTTAACTTAACTCTCAAAAATTTAAATAAAACTCAATTTTTAAGTAAGCTCTACCTATTTAGATTAGAGTTATCAAACACCCTTTTATTCTATTTTTGTACTAAGCAAATGTCAATTCCAAGAATATTTTCTTACTTTTTGTCGCAAAATCATCCTTATTGACTAGCTCATCAACAATAATCATGGCCTATCAAAAGTAACTATTGATTGCAGGGGCAGAGCCAAATGGGCCTACATTTGAAGCCACGAACTAATAGCGGAGGGGACGAGAGCTCTAGCCCCCCCTAAACTTGTAAGAAAAAACATTTTCCTTACAATCAGACATAAATATACGTGTTGACCAATGAGCTTGACCCTCAAATTTTTATTTTTTTTTTGGCGGGGGCGGGGGCTATGCCCCCAAACCCCATTGTTAGCCCCTGCAAGAGAATAGTGGCTCCACCATGTATGTTGACACAAATTTTGAGAGACTTGAAACTGCAAACAAACATCAATTCCTATTAATTTTGTATTATGAATATAAATCTATGAGATTTAATCTCTACAAAATATAAAATGTCTCTTACTTCTTTTTTTTTTTCCTTCAAAAAGAACTAAATTGTGTATCCTCATATTAAGCTTTAAGATTAACTTTTTTATTATGAATATAAATCTTTGAGATTTAATCTCTACAAAATATAAAATGTCTCTTACTTTTTTTATTTCCTTCAAAAAGAACTAAATTGTGTATCCTCATTAAGCTTTGAGATTGGAATTGCTGACTTGAAGGCTTTATCAGGACTATGACTGTCGTATGGTTGTCTCATTCATTAAATAGAAACAATCTACTCATTTTATTGATATTTAGTGGAAGATTCTTCCTTTTACCGCAACCTCTATAGAGGACTTGTAAAGACTCCTTTTTGATTACTAAAATTTGTGGGTCCGGAGATTATGCATCTGTTTATTTGAGTTGAACTTATTTTTAGTTCCTTTCATTAGTCAGGTTCTTTACAATGGTTGCTTGGACTCACCCTATGATACCTTAGCAGTTGCCTTAGGTCTTATTGAGTGTTAGGACTTTGCTACTGATACCCTCTTAGAGCATCCTAGCAGCCTCATCAAAATAGTTTTTTAGCTATTTTGGTGAGCCAATAGACTAAAAAGTATGAAATACCCTCTCCAGCAGCTTCATCAATTTGCATATTTCAGTTTGGTGAGTGTACAGTACTCACCAATGTTGGTGAGTCATTGTACACTCATCAAACCAAAAAATCTCTCTTTCCCTCCTTGTTTAAGGGCCCACACAAATAAAATAAAATTTTCTCTCTTCCTTTTTTTTGTATGAATGTGACACAAATAATGAAATAATGATAATTTTAGCTATTTTGATGAGGCTGCTGGGGTGATTTAAAAAAAGTGGCTCACCAACATCACTTTTTGTGAGTTTTAGCTATTTTGGTGAGGCAAATTTAATAAGGCTGCTAGGAATGCTCTTAGGGCCGAGGCCATGATCCAAGAGGGCTTGATTTCAGGTGGGGCTCTACCTAAAATCTTGCTCTCTTAGAGCATGGTCTCGGCGGCCTATGAAGGTATCAAAAGCTTTATTCCCGGTGTTATATTACCTCTTACAAAAACAAAAAAACCTACTTTTTAGTTTTGAATAATCAACCCGCTTAGGTCCACCTTTGTAAGATAATGATAAGTGACCATTTGATTTCATCAGACTGTCACAAAACGTGTACGAATCTTATATTTTAATTTTTGTCAAGTGTTTACTAAAACTTAAGTGGGTCAGTATATGAACCTAAAGATTAATGGAAAGTGATATAAAAAAAAAAAAAACTCTTGATAGTATGTAATATTGATAGCGAGACCATCTGATTTAAAATCTATGAATGCATTTAATATATTTGGTACTGTTAGATTTTAAATTGGACGACCCATAGTATATACCATCGAAGAGTTTATTATCACTTTCCAAAAATAATACTCACCCAGCTATGGTTAAGGTGACATATGACAGCCTTTTTAACTATTAGATGGTTTTCATCATTTAATTCTTGTAGACGATCCAAACCATAAAGAGAGAGAGATTCGAAAACTTTAGATTTTCCTTTTCCCTATAAAAGAAAAGTACATAAATTATTGTAGTAAAGTTTGTTTGGCGTCTCAAGGAAAAAAGGTTTGGTTGGTGAAAATGAAAAGAAATCCTTGAAAAAGAGACTTAGAAAATCGTAATGGTGTGGTCCCTGTAGATGTCTATTATATATATATATATATATATATTTTTTTTTTTTGGTTGAAGATGTCTATTATATTGAGAGAGATAGGTGAGTAAAAGTGCATGTACCTCATCTGGTTCACTCTCCCATGACACAGAATTTTTTTTTTTTTGGGCCAATGAGGATAAAGTGAAAGTGATGGTAAAAGGGATTGTTAAACTGTCCTTCATAAACTCCTTCATGTTTATGGGATTTGTTTTTCTTTTTGAGAAATTAGTTTGGCTTGGGAAGTGCAACCAAAGGGTCCTTTCTCATCTTGAAGGATGCCCATTTCACATGGCCCTCTGCCAAAAATAAAAAATAAAAAAAAACCAGAAAAATACACAGCAGCACTCTCTCTTTACTTATTCTTGGTCTTGGATAAGGAGTCTAATGTGAAGGCACTTCATTTAAGGAAGCAAAGAATATAGACTTACAGAGGATGTGACTTGCTTACATAACCCTTAGTTATAATATTACCCATTCAAATTGATATTTTTAGTTTCTCTATGAAGCTTATACTATACAGACTCATATATATATATACTATATATGTATGTGTGTTGATGATGATTATGCAATACTTTATTTTAGACAGTTTTAATTGAACTATGTTAATGCAAATTTTTTTTCTCGGGGCACAAACTACGCATTATCGTTTATTATTAGTAAATGAGTTGTTTCAGTGGGGACCTTGATATGGTAAGATAGATTATACAATTTATTAAGTAGTAATCTTATAAACATTGACTATGCTGAGATTTTCTTTCGTGAATCACGATAAGATGGTACATTGTTTTTGCATAGGGTATCATGGCCGGCTGTCGATTCAATTTTCTATAGTCTATAGCCCGAATTTTCTATAGCCTATAATCTATAGCCCGATAAGATGGTAATTAGGACGATGATTAGCAACAAATGAGTCTTTTGTAATTAGGGTTTGGCGCAATTTGTTTGCCTTTACACAAGCTTACACAAGCTTGGGTTGATTTTTGCGATCCATTTATAATTGGGTCAAATTTTGCTCTGCAAATCGACTAGGTAGAATATTTAATTGATTTATTAAAAATATATAATCATGTACTTATAATATTTATTTAATACTTAATAGAAAATATTCTCGTTAAATTACAAAAAGATGTGATTAGAGAGTTAGGTAATGTTGAGTTAGGATGGTTCAAGTAGATACTCATATCGAGTTGCACCAATTAATATTGGGTAGCATCTGTTTATTATTGTTTGAGGCCATCATTCTTTTAATTTTATATTTAAACTTTATCATATTTTAAAATCAGCTTAATTTATATTTATTTATTTTACCAGGGTTCGAGTTGAGTGAGTGTTTTCTTATTAGGTTGAGTTTAGATTGCCTCTTCCAACCCATTTATAAATAGATAGATTGGTCCAATCTAAATTTGACCAACCCGAAATATAGGCTAACCCGACTAGGGGTGTCAATAGGCCGGGCTTGGGCTTACATTTTTGTGATATTTGAATAAGTCCAGCCCGATGCAGGCCTGTTTGCAAGGCCTTTGTTACCCGCATTCGGCCCACCGAAACTCCTAAACGTGACCCATTTCCACACCTAATTGTAACACAAGGGACAGTCAAAGATGAGAGTGAAGCTCAAACGAGGCCGTTGAGGGAAGCATAACTCTCTGGGCCGCACATGGGCAGACAGGCCCAATGGGCATGTGAGCTTAGTAAATTTCAGTCCCAGATTATGCTGCATTGTCTAGTCCATGGCCAAGTTTGGGCCTCGTTTTACAGCTCCGACTGTCCAACAGAGTAGACTGATCAGTGGATGCTAATAAGGCTGTTGCGTGCGACTTTCGGCTAGACCATTAACAGGACAGGCCTATGGCAGGCTCAAAATTTCAGCTGTAGGATCAGTTTCAAGTCAGGGATTGGGCCGGAAAGAGCTTGAACCACTTTGAATTTTTCTAAGTATGTAGGACCATAGTGACAAAGTCGGGGTTCGGGAATAATTCGGCAGAGGTCAAGTTCGGAAAAATTCAGCAAAAATTGGAAAAAATTGGAAAACAAATAAAAAAATAAGTTAATAAATATAAAAATATACTGAAAATTTTGATTAAAAAATATACAAAATAAGTAGTTTTTTTGTCAAGTTTGAGAAAATAATTTTTGGGAATAATTCAGAAAATTCGTGAATAATCTGGAAAATTCGTTAATTATTCGCGAATAGTTCGAGAATCCAATAATTTGTGAATAACTTGGAAAATAATTTGACAAAGCAAAAATACACGAATAATTCATAAATTTTTGAAAAAAATGGAGTTTTTTGTTACAGAGGGTAGGACAAAGCTTGGCCCTAAAGCTATACAAGTCAGAAGGTCAAGATCAAAATGCAGCCCATTGCCCAGACTATGCTGCCAAAGCCCATCCTATCTGATAGACACGGTAGAAGTTTGCACATGTGAGTTAAGATCTTGGATCATACCTTATCTTCTTCTTCTTTTTTTGGTCTTCAACTAAAATGACCATATTAGACCTCCAAAATTATGAAAAATTAAAAATTAATAAATTTAACCTCAAAAGGGGCACCTTTTTGTGATTTTTCTATCTTTGTGAGAAAGGATGATCTTGGCAGCAATGGACATTGCCAGTAGGAGTGGCAATCGGGTCGAGTTTGGGCTTTATAGCCTAAGTAAATGTGTCGGGCTTCAGACCGGGCCCTATTCAAAGATTACTAAAACTCAAGCACATACCCAGCCCATTGCCACCCTTAGAGCATTCCTAGAGCCTCACCAAATTTAACTCACCAAAGTAGCCAAAACTCACAAAAAGTCAAGTTGGTGAGCCACTTTTTAAAGCAGTCTCACCAAAAAATTCTTATTATTTTATCATTTGTGTCACTTTCACAATAAAAAAATGAGAGAGAAACCTTTATTTTATATGTGTGAGCCCACAAAGGAGGAAAAGAGAGATATTTTGTATTTTGTGAGTGTACGGTGACTCACCAAAGTTGATGAGTATTGTACACTCACCAAACTAAAAACGTCAAATTGGTGAGACTGCTGGGGGAGTTATTTAGCACTTTTTAGCTATTTGGTTCACCAAAATGACCAGGCTACTAGGAATGCTCTTAGTTGCCAGCCCCTGGCTCCAAACATACAATTATATAACCATAAGGTAAAAAATTTGGAGACTACACAGACATCCATCGGGAAGGAAATGCATTGGCGGATAAGTTGGCTAATGTTGGAGGTGATAATTTGGGATATCAATGCTGGTTTTAACGATTGCAACCTGTTCAGTTAAGGGGTATAATGTGAAGGTTTTTTTATTTTGTTTTAATTGTTTTGTTAAAAATTAAGGAGAATTAGTATAATATAATCATAAAGATTAATGCTGACCAACTAGAACTCATGAGAACCTGTGTCACTATGGTGCACAGATAAATATTAAGATTTAATAAAAATTATTAGTTAATAGATTTTTTTTTTGGATGCCCCCCATAGGAGCACAGTTAGGCATGGACTGTGCTCCCAAAAACTTTCTCTATCTTTCGATGATTATTTGAGAAAAATTTAAATTAAATTATTATTTTTTCTTTTCTTTCACCTACTTTCTCACCAAACGAACACACCATAAGGATGAGTAATGCCATGCAAGACTCCATTCCTACTTATTAATATAAAAAGGAGTCTGAATACTCCCAAATATACTCTTGAATCCTAATAGTCTATGGCTAGCCAAAAAGGTAAGGATTTTGCTTGACCTAATTTCTTTTTCTATTGTCACATTAGCTCTAATCTTAACATTTTAATAATTGAATTAAAAGGTTAGAATTTGAGAATATATTTGGCAGTACCCCTAGGCATACATGAGATCGGATTGCATCCACAGATCAACATATGTCCATGTTAACACCTATTAATTGTGGTTAAGATTCAGTAGTCCTCAGGGTTCAATAATCTAACCCTAGTTTTTAAAAAATATATTAAAAAAAATTAACTCTATGAGTCAAAAGTTCTTAACTAGTGTTAAAAGTTTTTTTTTAAAACCAGAGTTAGATTATTGAACCTTAAGGGGTAGTGAATCTTAACCAGAGTTAGTAAGGATTAAAAGTGACACACGTTGACTTGTGGGTGCAATTCAATCGCATTTGTCCGTGATCCAATCTCGATTTACACATATATAAATTATAAAATATCATTACTAATAAAAAGTTAGTAACACACCCCGCCTCTTGTGCCACTGGTGGAGTGTGGCCTTTCTGTTGAGCAAGGTTTGGGGATCCAATCTCCAGTGATGAATCCGCAAGAGGTCCAATCCACAAGCTAACAACTAACAAACTAACATAGGTAAACGATATCCGAAGCCAAAAAAAAAAAAGGAAAAGCAGTTGCACATTTACGATAAGTTTTTACTAATATCTACTATGATATTTCCATGCTCCTCCAATTAAATTATTGACAATTTTTTTTTGGTGTTGTCATCATTTACCTACTACTTCAGTATGGTCAGATGTTAGCTGGGGCATTAGATCTCTTGCAACTCATACTTAAGGGGATTTGATCCTTGACCTCCTCCGTCCACCGAAGGTCACACCCCTACCACTCACGTAAGAGGCGGGGGTGTATTGATGTCAACTTTTAACTTGTCATATATGTATCCCAAATTATTAACCTTTAGTAAGACTAGTGAACTTAATAACCTTCACCATTAATGATGTGCTCCCTTGGTACTACATAAGGCTCCACCCTCTTTCCTTGAGTAAGGCTCTTTTGGGGAGTTGGGTTTAATCTCATGTTGCCCGTGTGTGGTTGGACAAAATTTTTGTTTTTAATCTTTATATATTGAATATTACTCTATTAAAGTATTAAATATAAGAGTAATTTAGAATTTTCATAATTATGACCTCTTAGAAAGGCCACACCTACTGGAGCAAGTGAATTTTGTTTTTTTTTGTAACGGTACCAAATTCAAATTCACTGGTCTACTCCAGTGAAGGTTAACACTTAACAGTACCTAAATTTGCAGGATTTTAATCAAGAGATTGGGAGAAATCCAGCGCGAGGTAGGGCTTCTCTGGTATAATTCCCTCCTAAACCGTGAAAACCACCAATCTTTCTATCTCTAATCCTTAATTGGTCACTAAAAAGCAACACAGGTAACAGACATTTTCTTATATATTTTTTTTGGTCCATTTGCAGGATTTTCTAGTAGAAATCAAGATAGTCTTTGATGTAATCTATGTCTTTTTAGATCTACAATTGTGAGAATTTATGGTTATTTTGCCGTAGATTGAAATTGCAGCTCGATTTGTGGGTAGAAGATGGGAGCATTTATATCAAGATTCTGGTTTATGTTGTTTTCAGCCAAGGACTATAAAATAGTTGTAGTTGGATTGGATAACGCTGGAAAGACAACTACGCTTTACAAAGTACACTTAGGAGAAGTTGTCACTACACATCCTACGGTTGGGAGCAATGTTGAGGAGCTTGTCCACAAAAACATTCGCTTTGAGATGAGAAACTGTTGATTTTTTTTTTTTAAAATCTTTTAGATCAGTTTGGGATGTAAAGATTTTTTATAGTTATGCCTCATAATAGCACAATTTTGAATTCATTTGCTGTATCATTATTTATCTACCATATGTTAATTGGGGGGGCACTAAAATCCCTTGCAAAGCGAAGATCTGCATTTGATTTAAGGGGAATTTAATTAAACTTGGATTAACTGTTGAAGGAAATCCATCCATTAACGTTAAGATTGGTTGTCGATGAAAGAAACATTTATATGCTGCATTTTAAATCATTTTGGCTTATGATTTATCTTCAATTTTTTCTATAATAAAGATGCTTATAAACTTGGAGAAAATGTCATTCAAGAAAAATATGATGTTACCACAACTACGTTCTGTAAATAAAAGGAATTAAAGGATGATACTGTCATTGATGCCTTCGTTAGATTGCTTTAATTTTTCTATTGGGTAATACTCATCTTATGTTTTAAGTTAAATTACATGTTGAACTATGAATTATTGTGAACTAAATTCTAGATAGTTGATAATTATGCCTTAAATCCTTTTTAGGATTGGAAATTTCATAGCATCTGCCTTGAATTGGATCAATGAACTCACACAGGAAAAGATGCACTAAAACTGTCCCGATGCAATATACCAGAGAACTAGAAATGGCATTAATATACTTTTCCAATTACTAAATTATTTCTTATATAGAAAAATATTCTTTTGTTGATTATAAATGTTATAATAAATTTTTGAGTCTATTGAGGTGGCAGTAAACTCTAATGGATGGTAGGAAAGTTCTTCACTTCTTATGGTAGAATGCTATATTTGATGTTTTGTGGAGCTTCATTTCCTTATCATTATTTGAAAAGTACTAACTTTCCTTGGGTTTCCCTAGTCTTCGTTGAATCATTCATGTACTATCTATTTTGTCAAGGTACTAATTTGTAGAAATATCAGAGAATGGGACTATCAAGCATTTGTTAACAAAACTACAGAAATATCAAGTTTCTTTTCTAAAGAGAAAAGAGATTTGTCTTTCATATTATACAAAAAACAGATGATGAATTCAATCTAAGGTGACGTTTGGTAACACTAATCTAAATAGGTAAAGTTTATTTAAAAATTGAGCTTAGTTGGACTTTAGATTGTTAAGTTGAAGGTTAATTGGATGTCTACATCTTTTTGAATTAGAGGTTTTACCTCAAAAGTAACTTTTTTTTTTAGAGGTATAACCTCTACTTCAAAAAGATATAGACATTCAATTAACCTTTATCTTAACAATCTAAAGTTTAAATAAGCTCAATTTTCAAATAAGCTCTACCTATTTAGATTAGTGTTACCAAACGCCACCTTTGTCCACATAAATAAAACAAGGTTTTAGTATAAACACTATGTGGCTTAATTTTTAAGCATAATTGCAGGGAAGCTATGTACAGAGTGGGAAGCTCGCTTCCTCGGAAGCTCGTTTCTCAGACTCACTTCCTCAGACAGATTCGCTTCCTAGGAAACTCGCTTCTTCGGACGGATTCGCTTCTTAGGAAGCTCGTTTCCATCACGTTTAAATTAAGATCAAAGGGAGCTGTATGTGTGAAGTAATGGGATAGACCATAATCTATAGCCTAGAGGTATAGACTTTAAGCAAGTATTGTCGGTTTGAAACTTAAGACATCTACTTTTTTTACAAAAATTTTATGTAAGATAAAATCAAAGATATAGTTACTCATAATAACAAAATAGAAATAGGGAGAATATATCTCATTTCTCACTTCTCGTTTCCCAAGGTTTTGTTAAGTCTCGCTTCCCGCTTCTTGCTTTCGCTTTGCTTCTCGTTTTCGCTTCTCGCTCTGATAACTACATGGACCAAGTTTGGACTAACAACGCTTTTTCCTACTTAAACATATAATACTCGTCAACTCTTGTGCGCTAACAATTGTTCATCTTCATTCTTCCCATTTTTCTTTGCAAGTATAACTATATCAAAAGGAGAAGTGAAAGGGAAAAATCCCGTACATGCCACACGTCTATAGCTGCTTAGTTGGTAGAGGAATGTTAGCAAAACTCCACCTGTGAATGAGTCTGAGGGGGCGGGTGTGCACCCTGAAATAAGCTCCGATGATAAAGTCAGTATAAGGCACAAGGACATGAACATATGAACATAGTAGTATAGAGATACTTATCGTGAGGTCACTAGGTATATGCGCTTGAGGACGAGCTCTGGTGTTATGCTCTGGAGATTGTAACTCAAGAGGCACAAAGAATATGGCTCAGACAACATAGCTCGGATAAGGCACATACAACGTAGCTCGGATAAGGCACAGACAACGTAGCTCTGACAACGTAGCTCGGACAACGTAGCTCTGACAACGCAGCTCGGATAAGGCACAAACAGCGTAGCTCTGACAAGGCACAGACAACGTAGCTCTGACAACGTAGCTCGGATAAGGCACAAACAGCGTAGCTCTGACAACGTAGCTCGGACAAGGCACAGACAACGTAGCTCTGACAACGCAGCTTGGATAAGGCACAAACAGCGTAGCTCTGATAACGTAGCTCGGATAAGGCACAGACAACATAGCTCTGACAACGCAGCTCGGATAAGGCATAAACAGCGTAGCTCTGACAACGTAACTCTGACAACGTGTAGCTCGGATAAGGCACAGACAACGTATACGTTATGCATCAGACAACGGGTACCTTGTGCAACTCACAACAGACAACGAGCTCAGCACTACTCATAACAGACAACGCGACAATGGATTCGGCACTATTCATGGCCTATTTAAGAGAATCCGGTGACCATAATAGATTGTAAAGCCATAAAGAGCATCAAAGTAGCCGGATAACACCAAAGGAAGATGAGAGAATCAGGTGAGTGGCCGCCTGCATAGCCCTTCGGGGTAGGGGTGTGAATGACTCAAGCTTCTCAGATCTCCTTCTTCCTCTTCTTTTTCTGCCCTTGATTTCCTCTCTTGCCTTCCGCACCATCCTTTATTCTTTCTGGTGATTCTTGCTTATTTATAGGCATTTGGAGTCATCATGACTTGTGTAGTCATGATGAGGTCACCTGTCAGACAACACTCAAGAGAGCCAGCACATAGCCCAAGTAGGCTTATATCGGCTAAATTGTTAGAATTTGTTAGCAAGAAAAATTCCTATTTTACCCCTTCTTTTTACTCCTTTTTACGAATTTTATCCCTTACAAGAAGAAAACTGGAAACAGAAGTTTTTGCAACAGAATTTTTACAAGTTGACAAGTTTGTTAGCACTCAGTTCCTTGGATTACCCTAATCTTCAAGTGTAATATATATTAATTGTTGATCGTGTCATGCATAGGAGGTGCAGGATGGCATGTATCAGACGTATGGGGAAGTTTAGTAACATGTCAATCTTTTTCATCCATTTCTGGTGACATGGAGTGCGTGGGGATTATGATTTCTTTTTCTTGACCTAAATTTGGAATCTATGGTATTCTCATAAAGATCAGCCAATAGTGATCTTTGTGGAGACTTGTTCTTTTTTCTATCTGTTACTACTGTGGGAAGAACATATGTAGAGATAAAAAAAAGTTTTGGTTAGAACTATTTCAGTTCTCTTAGATGTTGGTAATCTCATGAGTTTCTTTCCCATGTACTTCTGTGATACGAGATCCAATGACATACATATTAAAGGATTGGTGCTTGGTTTCTGAAAAGGAAAGTATTACTTTGATGGACTGTTTGCATTCATAGAGTACCCACACAAGCAATCTGTGGAACCTTAACTTAGGGTGACACTTTTTTTGGTGAAGTTGAGGTCTTTGGTATTGGATAATCATAAAGGACTGGGTTCCAAAAAGGTTGGAGGGGCCTTCACTGAGGGAGGTAGCATTCTGCATTCCACTACCTTCTTAGATGTGCCAATCATGTTACCAATCCCTTGGGGTGGGACAAGGAAACAGTGATGTAGACTGCTTGGATTGATTGTATAGGATAACTCTGGCTTAGACTTTGATAGAATATATATGTAGTTGTTTCCCCAGCTGTCTAATTACTACCTGTGAAATCTTAAACTAGCTCTTAGATTTGCTGATTCAGAGATTGTTTTCTGGGATTGTCTAAAGTCTCTTGAGATAATTTGGTTTCAGTTCCATATCAACAGCTTCTTACCATTGTTTAAATGCCAGTGGTTTTTTCATAGCGCGGTTCTCATTGCTTAATTTTCAAGTCTGCCTCAGGATCTCTGGTTAGAGCTTTTTTTTTCATTGAGTAAGACTGATAGAAGAGCACTGAAGCTCCCAAGTCCTAATCAGGTTTTTTCTGTATCTTAGTCTAAAGTAGCTAATTTGATGATTTGTCCTTATAACTGCTCGGTTCCAGGCTTCCAGTTGGTTCATTTTGTATCCTCACCATTTTCCTGCATGATACCATTAGTTTTCATTCATCATGCTAGCCTTCTGGGAACCCCTTTCTCTCCCCAACTGGGAAATTTACTTACCTATCAGAATTTAATTGTCCAACACCAATAGGACCTCTCTTCTGCATCTCCAAAAACACTCTGCCTGAACGCAATTCTGTAGAGGTCTCCCAGCTCTCTTTTTGCTGCCCTTGCAAGCGTCAATGCTCCCTATCAGATCAGCGAGCACATATATTCTTCATGTCCCATTTTCTAGTTAGAATTCTAAAGCCCATTCACCTGTTAACTGCTGCATCTGTGGCTTTATCTGTCCAGTTTCACACCACAAGCATAGACAGTGCTAGAGCACACCTAATCGAACACTTAAACGCTAAACTCCAAGACACTTAAATGCTAAACTCCAAGATGTGCATGCTATTTTTATCGCTGTTTTTTCAGATTGTGGTTGAGTAGAGTTGTAAAGTTATTGTTATTCTCTATAATTTGGTTCTGCAAGTGGCTTATTAGTTTCGTGATCAAGTACATGTTCACAATCTTTGTAATTCAGAATATCTGAAGCTGATTTTTTAAAAATAAATTCTGTTTTATCAGGTATGGGATCTTGGTGGGCAAGAACGATTAAGATCGTCATGGGCAACAAATTATCGTGGGACTCATGCTGTTATTGTGGTGATAGACAGCACTGACAGAGATCGGATCTCCATTATAAAGGATGACCTTTTCAGGCTGCTTCAACATGAGGATCTGGAACATTCTGTTGTACTGGTATTTGCGAACAAGCAGGACCTCAAGGATGCCATGCCCCCAGCTGAGATCACAGATGCCCTGTCCCTGCACAGCATCAAGAATCACAACTGGCACATTCAAGCCTCTTGTGCTGTCACAAGAGAAGGGCTGTATGAAGGTTTGGGGTGGATAGCCCAACAAGTAACGGGGATGGCTACAAGTTAAAAAGGAAGAACATTGTTTTTTTTACCAGTGTTGGTGTGTATCCATATTTTCATTAATGGGTTTGAACGGTGAGGAAAAAAAGAGTTGGAAGTTTTTCATTGGTTATGTTTGGTTGTCGAAAAAAAACATTTTAAATTTCTAATACAATTCTTAGTTGTGTTTTGTCCAATTTTTTTTATTTATTCCCTCGGCAACCAAACATAAGATTATGGGTTAGAAAGAAAAAGAAAAAAAGAAGCTTTGGAGTACCATCCAGCCATAAGGGGCTTTATCTGATAGATGATCAGTAGATTGCATTTTCATTTCGATTGGTGGTCAGAAAAAATACATCTCGTGCTTCCATGGAATATTTCAACTAGCTTTTTTCTAAAACAACAAGTGTGTTGTAACATGACTGTAATGTAACATTCCTTGAATCCTCTAGCAACAAGGGTTAAATCTTGAAATCCATGAGAATCGGAGCATCCAGCATCTGAAACCTTGTGAATCCTGGAGCCCTTCAAACCATCGATCCCATGCTGGGTTTGGGGGGCCATTTGTTCTGTCATCAGAATGAATGAAGATTTAAAAGGTGTCAAGATTAATATATATATCAGAAAAAGGATAATGCAGCCTGTGCAAAAACTGCGTTATGTCAGCGTTAATCTTTTGAATTTATAGAACACCCTAGGGTTTTAGAATGTAGATACGGTGGGATTTTAGCCCGCATGCACAAGGGGTGGGGTAGTGTTTATATGCTTCGTAGCAAAGTCCGTCAGGAAAAGAATGGCTTACATTAAGTCATTAATTAAGGCACAGAGTAAGGGTTAAAGGGTTATTACAGTGGGAGTAGCGGATCCGGTCTGGTTTCAACTTCAAGCACAAATCTGGTGGAACACCAAATGAAATTCAGTCCCTATAAATGAAAGAACAATAATCTTACTCCATCTCATTGTGATGTAGCACAGATGAATCATGTTTAACTCTATACATATTTTCTCGTACTTACTCCTGGGATAAGGCTGAAACCTTCTGTGTCTTTTCAAGCTCTTCCAGCTCTTGCTGTATATACATGTTATGGAAAGGAAGGAGAAAGACCAAAAGTCAGAATGTGCACTGTAATTCCGAATAAAGTTACAGATAATATTTGAAGAACTTAATGACTAAATTGTAATTATAGTAAGAAGAAAGAAATGCCCTTTTGAACTAGCAATGTAAGATCACTGTTATTTGCCCATACAAGTTTACTTATATAAGCTAATTAGCAGATAAATTGAAAATACAAGTCCGAAAAACAAGAACAATCATGTGTTAGTGAACTAGTGCATTGTGCTTTGGGGCAATGCGGATTTATAATTATACCCAAGAGATAACCTATTTACTATGTTCAGTGGGAGATCCCTTCTTGTGGCTTGAAAATGATTACCTGCTAATGGCAAGAGATCTTTTCATTCGCTCAATGAAGCAAATAAGGAAAGGTTGGTGAGGAAGCCACTCCTCCGCTGATAGTCTTATTTGAATAATTAACACAACTTCAGGGGTATGTTTTCCGGAGGATCATACTCTTTGCCTTGTTTTAAAAATCTTAAAAGAAAGAAATTGTTGGGTATTTGGTGAAGCACTCAGGAACTTTCAAATTATTTCTCAACCTTCTAAGGCTTGGAAAGGGTTTGACTCGACCCTAACTTCATTTTAAAACCCATCCTTTCGCAACCCACTATGATCAGATTTTGCTTGTTTATGAATAATACGTCCCTAAAGATGTTACACTCTACTCCTGGATCATTTCTCCGGTACACATCAGATGTACTAGGAGCAAAAGCTGCTTCAGAAGATGGCAGATAAAATCGGAGAAAAGTACTGTCGTTATTAAAAATCTTGATTGATAATGTGATGGATTACAAGATAGCTGGTTTCATGTGAAATGCGAAAATCTCTACTCGATTCCAGTAGAGGCACTCGTGAACACAAAGTGTTCTGAATCTTTTAACTAGCGCTGTTATTCAAAAATAACACTTTGGGCTCTCACAACCAGTGGTATTCATAGTGTTCCTACTCAACTACATCCTAAACCATGACCTCTTATTCTTGACATCTGATCTCCAAGACTTCAAGCAACAGCTATAGATAGGCAGACAGCTCTCGTTGTAGAAGAGTACAGTATACTCGGAGGAAGGCAATGATTCTCTCATCCACCTTGATAAATTTCTGTAGTTATATACTATGTTCAGTCTAGTCAATACCTCAAAAATCTATCTGAACTCCGATTGTTCATATATAGCTCTAGCAGAGGAATAATAGTCAATCAAAAGTTGAAGATGCTATTGGGTTGCAATGTCTATGCACCAGCTAACACGATTTTGCTGAGAAAAGAACTGTTGGAAAACATCCCACATCACTTCATCTATTTTAAACAAATAAAAACTCATTGTCCGAACAAAGTCACAGCATTCTGTAGTGAGAAATTTAATTTATGTTCTACAGCTTTCCCGGTTCTACCAATAAACACTGGACCAAGGAAAGCCATTGTGACCATTCATCCTGGAAGTTGTGATTATCAGACTCAGATCCTGGAATTGTTCAGGATACTTATCCTTATCTCAATACAATCAGCAACAACAAACAAAACATTACCAGCATTGCACAATATCTCTAGAGAAACCGCACACAAACAAAGTGTCAGTGTACAGGCTACAAACACATTAATATAATTACATTGGTCTCAAAGGATCAAGCTTAAACCTCTTCCAATAGATCAATAGAAAAAGAAAATCTCAATTGCGTTCATTCTAAGTCTCCTTATATTTTTCTAACCAATCATATTTTGGCATCACTGCACCCAGATTGACCTCAAATAGCAATATAGCATTCTGCTTCAAGAAAAGTTACAGTCGCTAACTCGCTATTGATCTAAGCTGCACTATTGGTAACTGGGTATTCCCGTGAAGCACAATGACAGCCTTACTGCTAACTCCTCAATAATGCTCCTGAATTCTATTCCAAACTGAGATTCCTCACCCTAGAGAAACCACTTGTTCATATCCCAATAACAACAGAAGTAGTACAATCGGACATCCACGCCTCATTCCTTCAAATATATATATATATATATATAGAGTTAGTCTAGGGGTACTCCCTCTTCTTACTCCCTATTTTTACACTCTATCTAAGCCATTAATCAAAGAACTAAATAGGGCTAAGGTGGCATCCTCTACAAAATTATGTAATTCCTAAACTACCCCTTAGAACAAAAACTTCACTCCTAATCTTCTCTCTCCCAACTCACGCCTCTCACTATCCTAGAGTTTTCTTCAACGAAATGGTATTCTTCAAAGAAATCTGCAAGTGCCACTAATTAAAGAACTCTTCCTAGGGTTCTCTTCAAAGAAATCTGAGCATGCACCCATCCTAGAGTTCAAAATCCTATGGGTCTCAGTGCATGAGAAATCAAAATCATCTATGGTGATGTTAGCCATCTTCTGGTTCTCTCATGGCCATACAGTCGTGTAATCCATCGTTTTTTTTTTTACCAAAGCTCAGGAGAGAAAAAGTATTAAGTAATTTCAAGGTTTTTAGGGGTTTTAAGCACCAGATACAACATTTTCATTTTTTCTCATTTGCAAATCCATCCCAAGATCTAATCTTTCAATTGCCTCTATTTTTATGAAACAAAAACATAAACAGATTCTTTACAAGCTTTTTTCACTGCAAGCTTGCTCTTCAAGTTTCTGAAATCACACCTCATCTAACACATGCCCCTTTGTTTTATTTGTATGTATTATTGGTATTTTGTCCGTCTAAGTTGAGTTAAATGAGTGGTGGAGGGCAAATCTCAATCCAGACTCATACGGGAATTGCCTTTAGGCTTTGTTTTGCAGAGTGATCATGGCAGCAATGGACGTTTTGCAGTTGCCTGAACAAATATTCATTCAAAGAAATTTCGCCTCTTGATTTCCTGATAACTGTTTCTGTCCCTAATCTAGCCCTTCTGGTCTCAATCCTTTACATGTTTCAGATTTCATATATATCCATTTGAAGGAGTAAGAGAAGAACAAAAAAGGTATTTTGGGGGGTCTACCAAAATGTCAATGCCAACCTGCAACTTTGGGAAGAGAAAGAGAGGGGGGAACGGTAACGGGAACACAGAGATGGGAGAGTATCGTAGGGGTTATTTTGGAATTATTTTTATTTTGTAAATATGCCAACTCAATCCTATTTAGAGCCATTGATCTCTTTTAATCAATGATTTAGATAGGGTGTAAAAATAGGGAGTAAAAACAGGGAGTAAAAAGAGGGAATACCCCTAGACTGACTCATATATATATATATATATATATATATATTAAAAATCATATGTCTAAAAAGGAAAACAGCACGCTGGGCTTGATCAAATGTAGGCAAGGTAAATATTCTCAATTCTGCATGGACAAAGTAAGTGGCTATTCCCTTGGTCTACTGCATTAAAGAGGGAGAATGTTGAGCATGGCAAATCCCTCCTTGTTCCAAAACGACGTATGCACATGCCATCAAGCAACAACTATCCAACTCTTTGAAGCTGGTCCACTGAAGAAGTCTTCCTTGGCATGAAGCAAAACAATACAGAGACTACAGTGAGAGCATCCAACACCCTTGACAAGGTCAACACCCTTGACAAGGTCCAGCAGACAAAGTCCGAGCACATAAACATCCTCTGGAGACCACAATCAATTGGCGCTGCATCCCCAATTTCACCTCTGCATTAAGAAAATGGCACTCTCAAAGTGTCCCAATCAGTTGTCATTCCCAACAGTTTTTTGCTGTGTAGTCAAGGCGTCGCCTAGGCGTTTTTGGACCTCAATCGCTTAGGCGCCCCTTTAGGCGGGCGAACCCCATAAATTTTTTTTTTAATTTAAAAATCACAATAAATAGAAAAAAAATAAAAAAAAACATGTAATGAAGAAATAACAAGATTCTAAATCCTTTTTTTCACTAAAAATATCATTTTTTTTAATTAAAAATATTGTTTTCGAAGTAATCTGGGCCTATATATACATGATATCTATATATATATGGCGTCGCCTAGGCAACGCCTCGCCTAGCCGGGGCTAATCACCTAGACGCCTTGACTACCTGGTTTCTTGTTTAATTGTATAAAGCAATTGAACATTACTAACTCCAACACAAAGACCAATCCCAAAGGCATCCTAAACTTAATCTAACTGGCCTCCTAGTTTTTGCAATATCCATTAGAATGGAATATATCGAAGATGATTCTAAACTGCTTAAAAGTTAAAACCCAGCACCCAGTCCAATCATTCACTAGATTAAGACTTGGAACTCAGAACAAATCAAATTGCTACTGTAATTCAAAGAACCATTTCTTTGCAATCCAAAGAAAGAAAGAAAAAAATTCAACTTGATCGCTATATAACCTAAAGCTATCAAAGAAGCTACAAAATTCGACAGCCCCATCAAACAAATGTAGAAAGATTCATAAGTTACTTCAAAATGGAACCTTTTCTTGTTTTTTTGTTTGTTTTCTTTATCATCGATTAGGGCACTCAAGATTGGGTAAATAGACAATCAAAGAAGCATTCAAAACTAAAATTAAAAAAAGGAAAAATCAGAAACTAGAGAAATCTCAGACAAAACTAACCTCTAAGGATCTAGTTTCCTGCTCCAGTCGCTTCAATTCTGCAAGAATCCGATGCTTCCCTCGTATATCAGTTGCTGTAACCGAAGAAACCTGGAGATCCATCGAAGACCCGATTTCAGACTCCACTTCCTGCATCTCGGCATACAAAAAAAAAACCTCCCTTTCACACTTTTCAAACCCAAGAAACAGATTTCTACGACAATGACCCCATTAAAGGAAACGAAGAACACTTGACAACGCTCATCGTGGTTGAAATAGACTTCCTTCCATTAAAGCAGAAGCTCTGTTCAACAGAGACGGATCTGAGACAGCTGAGATTCTAGAGAGAGAGAGAGAGAGATGGCTAAAAAAAACCCTCTTTTGCAAAAAAAAATATATATATATTTAAATTTTTTTTTGATTTGAATGGGTTCTCTGAAAGGGGGGTTTCTTTCTTTGCCATTTTCTTTGGTTGTTTTGTTCATGAGCTTTTTACACTGTTGTCTTTTTTTTCACGCAGGACAAAAGTGTAGAAATTAGAAAAATATATAGAAGACTTTAAAAGATTACATATACCAAATAATTAGGCGTGTATTCAAGCCAAGCCAGCTCAAAGGCTCGACTCGGCTTGATCAAGCCAAGTTAAAGCCAAATTTTTTTGGCTTGATCAAGCCGAGTCGAGATTTTAAAATTAAGCCCAGCTTGATTCCACTCCACTTGATTGAAGCTCGATTTGACATAGTTATGATATAATAATATTATTACTATTAATTAATAATTTTATAATATTATAAATAATGTATTTATAATATTAATATACTATTTAAAATTAAAAATATAGATATTTTTTATGTTTCAAATTGAATTGGGAATTAAAAAAACTTAAATTTTTCTTGCAAAACAACGAGCAAAAGATGGTTGAGGTTTTTGAGAGAAAGTTTATCATTATTGAGAAAGAGTAAGAAAATGAAAATGTGTTTTTTGTACTCCAAACACAAGATAAGTGCAAGCAAAACTCACTTTTATTTTAATTTCCCTCACTTTCTCGCCAAACAAATGCACCCTTAGTTTTAGTTTTTACAAAAAAAATATTAAAAAAAATTAATCCTAAAAATTAGTGAATTTTAATCGGGGTTAAATTTTATTTTTAATATTATTTTCTAAAAACCAAGGATAGGTAAATGAATTTTAACCAGTGTTTTAAAATCCAGACCGAACCGGTGGGTCGAACTAGTTAACTCGGGACCCGTAACCTTAGTGGGTTAGGTTGATCATTTGATGGGCTGAATACTAAAAACGGGGTGATCCAGTGAAAACCGTCAAAACCGATGTAACCCAGTCGACCCAGACGGTTTTTGTTGAACAGTTCAGGTTATGGAAAAATGTATTTTTTGACTTATTTATTCTAAAATACAACATATTAAACAAAAAAATAACTCAAGCCAGTGTGAGGTGAGATCAAATCATTATTTTTTCTATTGATTTGAAGGGTTCGTATATATTTTTTTGCTTAGTTTTAAAATTTTGAATAATAATCTCATTTTTTATTAGTTCATAATCGAGTTTTATCATTGATTTCAAAAGGTGTTTTCTCTTATTTAAATTATGTATTATTTTAATATCATGAATCACTCAAAAAATTATATATCTCGAATCAAATCTGTTAATTAGAAAAAATATTAATATTAAATATTTTTATGACATTATTTAGTGTCATTAGGTCAACCCAGATTGACCCAGCGATCCAACTGGTTTGGACCAACCCGCCCCCTTGATCGGGTTAGTGTCCGGTCTGGATTTTAAAACATTGATTTTAACCACAATTAAGGGATGTTAAAAGGGACACGTCATAACATCAACGGCATAACCGGACTCCCCCCGAGTCCGATTACGACCGGAGAGAATCTTATACACACAACTAAGATCTTTTGGGGGAAAGAAGAGGAGAATATAATAGAGTGAAAATTGGGGATTGCAAAATGACAAGGTTGTAGATAAAAAATGAGAATGAGAGTATTCATAACAAGGAAAAATAACTTTTAATGAAGAGAGAAGTTAGAGATTGAGTTGTTTTAAGTGAGAATGGAGAAATGAATACATGAAAATATTGTAACTAAGAAAAAAAGAGGAGATTATCATTAAGAAATAGAGGAGTGCTAACCTTACAAGAATATTTTAATTTTTTTTTCACACTCTCATTGTGGTGCAACACCTAACATTACTATCCCCTTCAACAGGTTAAAAAAACATAATTTTTAAAGGAGAGATTTATGGTTTGGTTCTCAAGGTAAAAAATAAGGGATGACAGGCCATAGAGAAAGAGAGGGAAAAGGAGAAAAAGACAAACCGGAGGGTAGGGATGGTTAACGAATCATGTTGCTTGTGAACAGCTTGAGCTCGGCTCATTAAAACCTTGATTGAGCTTGTTTATTTAATAAACAAGCCAAGTTTGAATTAGATTTTCAAGCTCATTGAATTAACGAGCCAAGCTTGAGCATGCAGGTGCTCGGCTCGATTATATATATATATATATATATATACTTGACATACTAAAATATTTGAAATATGCTTACTTAATTTAAATACTAAAATTAAGTATATTTATTAAATACTAGTAAAAATTAATAAGTATATAATCTATTTCACATGAAAAGAATACCCTCCATACAATTATAAACTTATACTAAAATTTTAGTTAACACCGTAATTTATTTACCTAGGTAATAAAGTAAAATTTTCTCATAACATAAATAGCTATATTCAATGAACCAAGGCACCCGCGAACGGCTCGAGCTTGACTCATTTATTAAAGAGCTTGTTAATTTATTTAATAAACAAGTCAATCTCAAGCTTAAGCTTGATTTTCAAGTTCGGTCGTTTAATTAACAATCAAGTTTGAACACACTACTACTTGACTCTACCCGGCTAGATAACACCCTTGTGAAGGGATAGAGAGGAAGAGAGAGAAAAAAGGAGAAGGGGAGACTGAGAAAGAGATTATATTAAGTTCTTTAAAATAATATATTTTAAATAAAATTAACTTTTCAATGATCATCTAAATCCGTATGTTGCCACTGTATGGGTGATTTAGATCCCAATGGTCACTATAATAAATACAGAATTTTATTAACAATTATTTTAGTCTCTCTCTCCTTCTCTCCTTTTAAAGGAGACTTTTGGCTCACATAATATATGCATTTTCACACATGAGGAAAAGGGATTCTCACATATATATATAAGGAAAATTCATGGCTGAAATTAAAAAAATCCCTATATAGGACTTTTATCTCATTATGAGTGTGAAATTATACAGATTGGAATTATTATATGCATAAAATTCAAGGGCATACCAGCTAGGTCTTCCAATGAGAGTTTGGCCAACCCAAGAAGTCTTTTGATTCACTAGCAAGTAAACGAAAGGAAAGGAAAGGAGAAGAAAAAGAATAATATAAGAGACGTGCTAGCCCTACTTTGAGGCATTCCTAATTCTAGCAAAAAAATCAACAAGAAAAAAAAAAATTAAGGCCTTGTGTTGATTTTTAACTGAGAACGAAATGTGGGCTCAATAAATTTCATTATTATTTCTTTCTTTTTCTTGTATATTTAGTTATTATTATTTTTTCTTTTCCATTTCCTTGATTTTTCTTACTAATCAAACGAAGGTGATAGCGTTTGCATGACTAAGCTCATGTTTCATCTGATTTTCTTAGAGAAAGAGTCTTTTTTTTTGGTTTATGGTAACAACACCACAAGGCGAAACTACAGTCAGTAGAAGAAAATTTAAACTAGTAGTTCTTACATGACTAAGCTCTTAACATTCACAGTGTTGGTTATTTAGCATTCCACTTTGTAATTGACCACCATGTACATTTTAATTATTTTTAAAAATTTTATTTTCTAAAAATTAAGGTTGGATGGATGAACCATACAGGTGAGTGAATCTTATCCATAGTTAGGAGATATTAAAAGGAGAGCATAGACCAATAAAGACCACACATTCTACTTTAAACATTTTCCTTCAATAATAAATGAGAAAATAATGGACGAACCATTTTTCACCTTAGGGTGCGTTCATTTGGCGAGAAAGCAAGGGAAAGTAAAAGAAAAGTGAGTTTTATTGCACTTTTCTTCTGTTAGGTTTGTAAGAAACATACTTTCATTTTCTTGTATTTTTCGAAAGTGACAAACTTTCTTCCAAAAACTTTCTCCATTTTTCTACGGTTGTTTTGAAAAAAAAATTAGTTTATCTCATTTCTTTTCTTTCACCCACTTTCTTGCCAAATGAACACATCCTAGGGAAAAAAAAAATTTAAGGAGAGGGTGATGCGTGTAACGTGACCAAGCTTCAAATGGATCCGAGACGGGGGTAGATGTTGGCCATGGACTGACTCGTGTCCAGCTTGAACCCACTAAAATCTGTCTCCAACACAATCTAATTATCATATGAAATCCAACATGTTAATAGAAAATGCAAATATAGTATTGGGTGCATATGGATCCACATCTCACCCAAAAACTCCGTTACTATGATAATAAGAAAACTAAAACAAATTGAGGATGTTCTAGTCATTACTGCAAATATTGTTGAGAATGTAGACAATCTTTAGTAGATTACGGCGAAAACGATATTTAGCATTTTTATAGAGGTATTTTTGACCTTACAGTTTTAACCATAAAAATATAACAATATGTGTATTTTTTAGGTGTGTGTGTGAGAAGTGACCGTCATTTTTCTTAAAAAAGAACTCTGTATACTTTATATTTTTAAGATAGTGAATTGATATGGCTCCCGAGAACGTAGGCACGTTGCCGAACCTCGTATATCTTTATGTTTTGTCTTTATTTTATTCTCTGCAACCTTTTCTATTTGCTGTGTGATTTGACTACATTAAGCTCTACCTCCTTGCTTTCCACTTCTCAGCATTTTCCAATAAAAAACTGCCCCAACTGTACCCCTTGTTTTCGTTATCACATGCGATAATTATTTAGCCTGAATATTTATTTTTAATACAACGCAAACATATCTCTATGTTTTCTTATCTTCTGCTGCTCGTAATATTTATAATACTTTTCTTCTAAAAACTGATAAGTGGGTGGATCTTAAAGATAAATAAATCTTAACCACATGTCAAAATCAAAATGGACATATGGCGACCTTGGCGGCGGACTCCCCAAGTCCGGTTAGAACAGTAGAGGATTTGGTTCTTTAAATAAATCAAGAAGGTTGAGGAGGATCGGATTTGGTCTGCACTTGCCAGACCAAAACCGTCCGGCCCACTCAGAGGCCCTCTTTAACTCTTTTAACTTCCCTTTGAGCCCTAGTTAAGGAAACTTTTGTGGTTAAATTTTTATATAATATATATATATTTTTATGCAAACCAAGGGTACATGTTTGAACCCTAAGAGTTATTGAGTTATTAAATCTTAACCACAGTTAAAGGGTGTTAAAAGGGACAACTGTCGACCAAAACTTGTCAGCCATGACAGGGGAGTTTGCCTTAGACGCCCAAAGAGATAAACGCCTCCTTTCTCAGCGAAGGCCAAAGAGAGAAACAATTTGGAGGAAACGCCCACATTCCATGTGTTTTGTCGTTTTACCTAAAATGGGAGCGTTTAAGGATCCTGCGACTACGGGTAACAAAATCCAACAGTTAAATTCGTTACAACACTGGTCCATTCCACTGGAACAACAGCATCGCAACCTTCCTTGAAGCCTAAGAAAATTTTCTCTTTTTCTTTATTCATTAGAAAAGAAAAAGAAAAAGAAAAAGAAAAAGAAAATCGAATTTCCATGGATTTAAAAAAAATAAATAAAAGCGCCATTGTTTCATTTGGGCTCTGCAAATTCATCTTCTCCACCAATCCGCAAAAATGGCGTTGCATTTCAGTGCGTGCTCACGCGCTAACCTGCGCACCCTTCTCCTTCCTCCCCATATGAAAAGACAACATCTCCATGTTTCAACAACAGTTTGCCCGGGAAAATTGAGAGGAACTGCAGGAAGAAGCTCAGGAATTAGGGTTTCCAATGAGGACTCGTATCCAGACACGTGGAAGAATGCGATGGATAGTGAAAGAAAGGAGATTGAGTTTCAGAAGATCGTCGAGAATTCTGGTGGAATTGATGAGGAGGAGGAGGAGGAGAGTCCGGACGCGTTGGAGTGGAAGACTGATCAGTTTAAGAAGATTCTGGAAGTTCCCAAGGAAGAAAGAGATCGTATTCAGCGAATGCAGGTGATTGATCGAGCTTCTGCTGCCATTGCTGCTGCTCGAGCTCTTCTGGAAGAGAGTTCTACTTCTTCCCCAAAGGAGGCTTCAGTTGATTTAACCCCATCTGGGTCTGATTTCTCAAAACCCCAGAGTAATGGGGAAATGGGGGTTCAAGCAGGAGGTATCTTTTTTCTTTTTTTTTTAATTTCAAATTTATATGTATGTAGCTATCCTGTTTTATCATAATTTTTTTTCTGGGGTTTTGAATTCTTGTTGAGGAAATAAATCTTTGAGAATTGTGCTAGGGTTTTCAAATTGAGTATTTTTTTTGGATCTTTTAACAATGATCTTGTAGGTTATGCACTTTTTTTTTTTTGATTTTTGTAGTGTACTGTTTGTAGTTATACTTATACTTATACTAATGATTTTGATTTAAAATTGTTTTTAAAATTAATAAAAAAACAGGATCATTAGGATCCGGGGTTTTGATTTTAATCATGGACTAAAACCCCCCAATTAATTTAATCTTTGTTTAGGTTGGGTGTTTGATCTCTTGAAAGAGAGAAAACACACTTTTACCCTATGTTTGGTTGTCGAGAAAATAAATGAAAACATGGAAAAGAAAAGAAAATTATAAAAAACATAACTAAAAATTGTATTAGAAATATGAAATTTTCTTTTCTTTTCCATATTTTCACCTATTTCTCATCAACCAAACATAGCATTAGTGGTTTTCCTTTAGTTCTTTAGTCCCACATCGGAAAAGTAGAGAAAATCTAAAGGGTTTAATTACCCCCTTATTTGCTTAGTTGTCAACAACTAAGCTCGTAGTGTAGACTATTACCCACCAATTCCTTTAGATGATAACTAGGGTGCGTAAGCTGCGCTCGCAACGAGCACGGGCACAGACATTATAGGGCTATGAGGCGCACTTTGCAAGCATCATCGCTTGGGTCGCTATTTATTTTGGCTAAATCAGGATTGTTGATCTAATCTCAACCATAGATCTAGGTTGACCCTGACCGGATGATCAGAGTGGTTGATCAAAGCCGTCTGATCGAGTCTCAGGCTCATATTGAATTTGGGTTGTTGGATCTAGTCGTAATTTATTTTGGCTAAATCAGGACCATTGATCTAATCTCAACCGTAGATCTAGGTTGACCCTAATTGGATGATCAGAGTGGTTGATCAGAGCTGTCTAATCAAGTCTAAGGCTCATATTGAATCTGGGCCGTTGGATCTGGTAGTGAGATTTGATAACCCACTTGGGCTGTCAGGTGGATCAGGTAATGAGTGTCTGGGTCAGTGGTTGCAGGCCCATGATGGGATGCTCTGACCAAGGCCTGACCCAGATAGCTAAGTGGCCTCAGTATGGCTTGCCTGGGGTAGGAAGGGGCAGGAAGGGCCTAGCCTGGTGGTTGAGCTCGTGCACATGCAAGGGGACCTTGGTCCTCTATAAATAGAGGGCCTTGGAGAGGTGCTGGGTTCTGTTGGAACTCAGACTAGAACTAGATCCGTAGACCCAGACCAATGAGCCCAGAGAGAAAACTCAAACCAGAGTAGGTGCATCCTGGTCCAGTCAGGTTGAGCCGTGGTCCATCAGGTGGACTCTGAACCAGGGACCTCTTAGGAGGACCTTAACTGGAGACCTCCATTAATGGTGGACCTTGGAGCTCAAGGAAGAAGATGGAGGCTTAGAACCCAGAATCCAGAACCCAGACCCAGCAGGCTATCCGGATCGATTCAGATCCATGGATACCAGAAAATGGACTACTGTCTAACTCCTGATGAGGTTGCAGAATGCCTTCCGGCTTCTCAACCGTCCATCATAGTACAGTCCACATGTGGACCGTTCGATTGCCCAATATGGGAAACCAGATCAGGTAGAACAATGGATCTGCCTATAAGTATAGAACCAACTTGGTGACCATCCGATTTCGGGTGTGATCCTACCATATTCACATGATGGATCCTATAAGGTCCATCGTACCCAAACAAGGGTATCTCGTGGAATGGGTTAATCTGGACAAGCCTGAACTTGTACCCAAACATAATTTAGAATTGATAAAATCGGATTAACTAAAGTCTTGTGACCAAACAGATTAGGAATAAGTTAAAACGGATTAACTTAAAAATTTGTAACCAAACAGGACCTAGGACATAATTGATTCTGGCCAAACCAGAATCAGTTTCTGTGCAGATTTGATTCTGGACAAAACCAGAATCTGTAACCAAACAGAATAGGAGTAAACCTAATCTGGAATAGGTTAAAACAGGATTAGACCAAAACCAGAGTGGACCTAACCCTGTAACCAGACCCTTAAACCCTGAGGGGTAAAAATGGTAATTTGATAAATTGTCCAATTTCTTAGATAATCTCTTATTATATATCTGATGAGACTTTAGGATACTTGGATAATTGGCAAACCCTGATCAAATGAATATATATATGTACTAGCAAAGACCCCGTGCGATGCATGGGATAATAAGTCTAACTCATTGAATTACAAATAATATTTAGTTAGTTAGAATAATTTAACTTTAATTTTTAGAAAAAAAATTAACCACATGAATGAGTGAATTATAATCACGGTTAAAAAATTGAGTATTTTTTCTAAAAACTAAGGTTAGATTATTTAACCCTAAGGTGAGTGAATCTTAACCATAGTATTTGATTTGTTTTATTGTCCGGTTTTAGGGTATACGTGGTTGGCTTGTCTTGACTCTCATCTGTTTATTAGTTGTTGGGGCTGTGCAGATTTTCTACACAACGGATTTTGGCAGCGTTGGTCACAGCCTGCTCCCCCGCCATGGCAACACTGCAACCTCAAGTCGTGCAAATTTTTCAGGGTCCTTCCCATTGTAAATCACATTTAAAGAACCCAAAGATAATCTAACGAACATAGTTAAAAAAAGGGGTTTCTTTATTCAATCAAGAAGAGACATCGACCAAGAAAAATCAAGAAGAGACATGGATCTAAAAGATTCAAGACGAGACATTGATAAGTAAAAAATAACACTAACCTCAAACTTCGATCGAAAATAGATAAAAGACTTGGAAATTTCTTCTAAGATAGCCTTTTGGCAAATAGGTTGACTGGCAAAATTTATGGCACAGAGGTTGCTTGGGGAGGAGGTTTCTTGTGGCAAAACATGAGTATTGTTTGGAGATATATAGAGATAGAGATGTGAGAGAAAATTTAGGAAGAGGGGTGTGAGAGACTTGAGTAGATCGTGTATTGTTTAGGGAGATGGATAGAGATAGAGATGTGTGAGAAAATTTAGAAAGAGGTTGGAGGTGGTTTTGTTTAACATAGTAGACGAACGGTGGAGATTAAAGAGGGAAGCCACATGGCACCTCTACTATAGAACTCATAGGATTGTTGGGATTGAAGATTGGAGAACAAAGAGAGGGGGTTAGGTGGCACTTATTTGTTGGGGGTTAGGTGACACTTATTTCTTTATATTATAGATAAATATATTTAATTTTTAAAGGGCATCCTAAAGGAAGATAAGTACCCCGTCTTCTACTGAGTAGTGCAAACTCGTTGGGAAGACCGAAGAGAATCCGAGCTGAGTTGTATCCCAGAGATAGAGCTGCCACATCCCTTGCACATGGGAGGCTTCGACTATCTTCAAGAAAGACTCAATTGTAGTGCCTCTCAGTGAAGCGTTTCTCTACCTTAATTAATTAAATAATTAATTACTTTATTATCTGTTTGTATTTACTAAGTGGCTATGTGTACAGGGATTTAGCCCAATTACACCACAAATATCTGTAGTGTACCATTTGTTTCTAGTAAATTATGCTATGCATATGCAGCACTGTACATATCAGTGTACTTCAAAAATTAGTATTATGTTTAATGAAGCGGGTGCATTGCAATAAACTAGAGTGCGATTTAATAAGCAGATGGATTGTTGTCAAAAGTTGTGAGGTCAAATGATCCAGTAATTATATCGGTACATATTTATGAATGTCGCCAGGAGCTACAACATCTAAGGTAGTTTGAAGTTGAACACTCTATTTGGTGAGATTCCAAGCTATGAATAGGATCAACAACACATGTAAGATTTGGTTGGATAATAGCTGACTAATTTGCTTACTAAATGGTATAATTTTTCTCTGCTATTCATCCCAAATAAAGGTTTTAATAAAGATGTAGTAGACAACTTGTCTGCAAATTTTTTGATTCTGTTCTGGTATTTGGTTGTTTGCAAAATTTTCCTTTATCTATTCAATTAATGTTTTGTATGAAAGCCATTATTTTTTATTGGAATTTGGAACTAATAAGATACTAAAAGTCTAAAACTTCTACGAGCACACTTCTGAGAGTATAGTGGCTTCCTTACAAAAAGTGATGAAGTTAGAATGGAAAAAGTTTCTTATTTAGCCTTCCCTCACTTACTTTGATAAAGATTAGTATAATGGAAAGTGTTAAGAGAAGAGAGGAATAGTGTTATTACTCCCTCTTTGGGTTTTTCATTACGTAATGTTTTTATGCTGATGAATTAAAGGATGAAATATAAGTAACAAAGTTAAATTTCAAAACCCCGTTATAGAGTTCTTCTGGTAGAACTAGAAGATGACAACAAATTAGGGTAGAACTTATGAAGGTGCAAGAAATCAAGCAAACCCAGGTTGCCTAATTGGAAAATAAAGATGTCTCACTTCCTCTTGTTCTGTCAACATGGGCTAAGATGTTATTGTGACCTTAAGATTCTACATCTGGAATTTTGCTGTAATTATGTTGTAAATACTTATATTACTGTAATTTACTCTCATCAACTCCAAAGAATATTGTTCCTCAATTTGCCATGCTAGTAGTTTCTCAAGTGTCTGAAATCCTCCATCTGCAAGTTTTATAGTTCTTTCATTGTGGCATCCTTGTGCCATTGTTGAGTAAATGCCTTATCCAACGAGCACTACGTGGCTCATAAGGAAAAACCTTTGAGTGAAAATCTAGAAAAAAGAGCATCCACATACCAAAGAAGAGGACAGCCAGCAACAATGGGTGGGCAATCAATATAGATGAACGTAAATGGTTACCACTTACCAGTGTGATACATGGTGAAGTGGTTAGTATTGGAAGCAGAAGCAAGGCGACAAGGTGACAGATGCAACAATTAATGTGTCTACTCAACCAAAGGTGCATACCCCAATTCAGCCAATAATATGATTTGAAAATAGTAACAGTGGTGGATTGTTAAAGCTTCCTTTTGACACCCCGAAACAGTTAAGGAAACTGAATTGATACTGTTGGACCTTGAGGTTGGAAGAAGGCTGTAGCTCAAAAATGGTTAGAATCTGTACATGACCTTGAGGTTGGAAGATGGCAGACAAGTAGCACAAACATGGTTAGGATCTGTACAATAACTAAAATAATCTGAGTGGTTTGAACATGAGGTAGAATGGCAATCATTTATTAATGACCTAAGAAAGGGTGGCTATCCCTGATTTATATGAAGTGAACCAATAAACGGAAGCACAACAATATTTGGCAATTAGGGAATTGCACCGTCTTTTCCTTGAGTTTCTCTTGTATGGTGTGGTACAGACAACTCAACTGGGCCAATGTTGAATATATTCTTGTAGAAACGAATACTAATAACCTTAAAATTAGATAATTACATGAAATTTCTTCCCAGAATGATGCCATTTTTATTTTTATTTTTTACATTTGTTATGGTTATAAAAAGGTTTTTGCTGCAGAAAGCATTGTTGTTAGCATTTCTGTGTAGCCTCGATTGATTTGTTATTTTAACTTGATAGAATTTGTTACCTAGCTCATGTTACCCTTGGAAGTTGAGTTGTATGAATTTACTCATAAGTGATACTGGATTTCAATTTTTTAATGACTTATGAGTTAACCAAATAATCTTTCGATGAGATGAATTTTGTTGACTATCCTTTCATATTTGACAAGTCCAGATTTAGTAGTTTAGTGCAAGTTATTGAGTCAATGTGGCCCATATTGCTGATTGCATACATTTGATACTTGCCTACATATACTTCTAAGTTTGACGTGGAATATGAGTCGACTTTTACTACTGAAGATATATACTTCATTGTTATGTTACTAATTTTTTTGCCTATGCATAGACAGTATACAAGCTGATGTTTTACTGACTATTGATAGTTTTCTATCTTTGAGTTTGATCAGGAATGCAGGGTGGGAATCTGTTGGTGCCTCAATCAGGAACTTCTGGACTTGGAACACCAGGTCCAGATTTTTGGTCTTGGACACCTCCTCAGGATAGTAATAGAAATTCGGAGGATACCAGTAAATTACAGACGACAAGAAAACCCACCTCAGATCCAATTCCAACCAAATCATTGATGGAGAAAGAGCAATCTGTGGGCTTTCTCTCAATTCCCTTTGAGAGTACCATTTCTGGGAGCAACCAAAACCCTCCTCTTCCGCCCCTTCAGTCATTCGTGGATATTAAGAAAATGGATCTTCCTAATTCCAATTCAGGGCCTCCTTCTCATGAACTTGGTGAGCAATTTTCTACGCATGCAGCAGAAGCAGCAGATGCCCTTGATAAGGTCAGTGAAATGTCATCTTATGGAGTGAATCCGGATGGTTCAAGGTGGTGGAAGGAAACAGGTATCGAGCAACGGCCGGATGGGGTAGTTTGTCGCTGGACTCTGACTAGGGGAGTTAGTTCTGATGAACATGTTGAGTGGGAAGAGAAGTTTTGGGAGGCCGCTGACCAGTTTGACTATAAAGAACTTGGTTCGGAGAAATCTGGACGTGATGCAGGTGGAAATGTTTGGCGTGAATATTGGAAAGAATCCATGTGGCAGGTTAGCATGAATTGCACACTAGAACTTGATTCAGGAGCCATGCTCCCTTTCTTTTATTTCACAATTTAATATAATATAAAAATATTGAGTTTGGATAGACATCTCCCTTAAGTGGTCACTGAGTCATTATTCTCAGGTTGTATGAGAAGAATTTGCTGAACCAATAGGTTTCAGTGGTTAGCAAGTATATGTGCTCAAAGTCGTTTTACTTGGTTGAATCATATTGCACGTCACGTCATACAACTTGGATACCGAAGTCATATTGGTTTGGCGCTGGCTGAATTGCATATAGAGACTAATATCTAATGATTCCAAAACATATCTCAGTTCATATATAGCATATGTGATTGTTGTAATTATCAATGACAAGCTGAACTGTTGTCTTTGATTGTGCAGGATATTAGGAGTGGGCTTGTGCATGTAGAGAAAACTGCAGACAAGTGGGGGAATAATGGAAAGGGTGATGAGTGGCATGAGAAATGGTGGGAACATTATGATGCCACTGGCCAAGCTGAGAAATGTGCCCACAAATGGTGCAGCATTGACCCCAACACACCTCTCGAGGCTGGTCATGCTCATGTTTGGCATGAGAGGTACTAAAAATATCGCCTCACAAAATTTTCAACATTTTGACTTCCATTTAATTTTCCTTTATCTTTTTTATATTTGGTTTAGGTTATAATGCCAATGTAGAAGTAAACTCATTTCTTTATGGAACAAGATATAAATGAGAGACTACTTCTAATGGTCTTTGAAGCACAAAGTAGATTACTATTGCCAAAATTTGAATGTCTGTTTAATACATCTGAATTGACATGGATCATTCTCTTGTTCACAAAATAGTTGAGAGAAGAGTTTCCGCTACTATAGGTGCTTTGTGTTACTTCTGTTTGAAGGTGATCTGGGACCATTGAGTTATTTAAGTGATTTACACAATCATACATTGCAACACATGCTTGGTTGATCGAAGTGACTGTACTGAATTTTCTCAAAAGATTGGCAGAAGACTCTTTGAAACAACGAACCACTGAATTTATAACTCAGTTTGGTTTAGAGCTTATCTAAGGAAAGACGAATAATTGGAACAATGGGAATAGCCTATACTCCCTGCATTTTTCATGCACATGATACAACAAAAGGGATGGAGGAGGTGTTTAGAACCTACCATTCACAGGGTCCTACGTAGGAGCTCTGGTGGAAGGATTATGTCAGGGACGAAATATTGACATAAACATTTGATCCTAAGTTCCTAACCAATCAAATCTGTCATTCTCTTTCTCAGAGTCAAAATATGAGAGACCGTAAAAGATGATTTAAGTTAGATGCTTACAGTCATTCTACAGGTTCAACTTCTGACCGTGAAGGATGGCTTCATCCTGTTCTCTCATTATGACACAAATTATCATTTTCAGATCACATTATGATTGATTTAAGCAACTCAACTGGTGATATTGGATGATCAAACTTCCCCAAATAGGGAGGCATTGTTTCCCTGGTTGGATGAGATAATCATCTAAACCTCCAACCTAGTGTTTTCCTTGTTTAATTATTTTTCATGCTATGTTTTGGCAGGTGGGGTGAGGAGTATGACGGGCAGGGTGGCAGCATGAAATACACTGACAAGTGGGCTGAGCGCTTGGAGGGTGATGGATGGACAAAATGGGGTGATAAATGGGATGAGAATTTTGATCCGAACGGGCATGGTGTCAAGCAAGGGGAGACGTGGTGGGAAGGCAAGCAAGGGGAGCGGTGGAACCGCACATGGGGGGAGCGCCACAATGGCACTGGATGGGTGCACAAGTATGGGAAAAGCAGCAGCGGGGAACACTGGGACACACACGTGAAGCAAGACACATGGTATGAGAGGTACCCGCACTTTGGTTTTGAGCATTGCATTGACCACTCTGTGCAACTCCATGAAGTTCGTAAACCTTCTGAAACATCTTGAACAATGAAACATCATTTTTATTTTATTTTTAATCCGTCTGGGAACTGGGAAGGGAAAAGATTTTATACGCCATAAGAGCAGACAATATAACACTTGGACATATGCACTTCTATTTGAGGGCCATTACTCATACTTCAATTAACTGCCCCATTTAGGCTTTTTGATTGATGTCAGAATCATTCAATGGGTAAAATGGAGAGCCATGAGTATACTAGCAGGAACTCAAAACTAGTGTGCCTATCAGGGCTACAAAATCCTTTTCTAAATTGATGTCAGAAATTGGTTTCCATTTCAACATAATGTGATTTTAAACTTGTGGGAATTCAGTTGGAGAGCAAATGGGCTTAGTCTGCAGATTGAGTTCCAAATAGTTTCCAAATTGTTATTGTAGTTCTTGAACAAGCAATCGAAAAGATCAAGCATCCTCAGGGTTTTGTTACTCACTGGATTGTCTCGGGGGATCCCCCCGAACAATGGCGTATGAGAATGCAGTTGAGATTATGTTTTCTTATGAATAATTGGGATAGTAAATGTATATTCCATTGAAATGTGAGTGAGCAGATATAATATGATGTCAGCTTATCCTTGGGCAAGCATGGCTGCAGAGGAGAAAATTTTGGGTTGGCGAGGAGCTTCATAAGAAGCTATTAACAATCCGATCAAACAATTGCTTTTAAGAGGGATGTATCGATATTCGTCGGTGTGACATTTCAGTGTATTCTCATCAACCTGCATTTGGATATTGGCAGCTTAACCTGCATTTACGTGTGTTTTGTTAACTTTAACTCCTATAAAAGATGCCATTGCTCTCAGATGAGGTTTAAATCTAGGGGTGTCAAGGGCCGGGCTTTGGGCTTACGCTTTTGTGATTTCCGAGCTTGGGCTTACACTTTTGTGATTTCCTTGCTCGGTCAATAATAGTTTTTGTGGCCTGAATTTGGCCCGACACCCCTAGTGAAATCCAAGTAGGTTGATGTTTTCGACTGGTTTAAACATGCAGCAACTCGTCTGGTTCCCCACGCATTTGCAAAAGAATCCAACTCTTCTCTTCGGTGCTCTAATCTCTTCTCCGTCCGCCACCGGCGCTGTTTCCTCTCCCTTCTTTGATTCTATGGTTTTGCTAAAGACTGCTATTGGCAGAAATTGAATTTAGGCCAAGATTCATTCGGATGGTTATTGCCGTCGGGCTGGGAGATTTTTATGCAATAAGGTATGTTAATTGGTTTCTAAGATAAAATTTTGAAATTTTATTGGATTTTAATTTTACAAGATTTTTTTTTTTTTTTTTTTTGTGGTGGGTTTGGGGATTCAGGCAACCATTGCTGTCTAGGTGGGAGATTTTTAAGCAATTGGGGTGTTTTATGGTTTGAGGATTAGGAAAATTATTAGTTTCATTTGTTGCTGGAAGCACATCTCCTCTATTTCTCTCTTGAGCATTCCTAGCAAGGTGAGCCAAAACACTAAAAATTGTAAAAATGGAGTCCTAGCAGGGTGAGCCAAAACATTAAAAATTGTAAAAAATGGTCTCCAACAGCCTCTTCAAAATAATCATTTTAGTTTGTTGAGTGTAGAGTACTCACCAAACCAAATCTTCATCTCTCCCTTCCTTTATTGTGGTCCCACCCAAATAAATAAAATAATGTTTCTCTCTCTTCTTTTTTTGTTTTCTCATATAAATAATAAAATAATGTTTCTCTCCCATCTCTTTTTTGTTAAATTGGTGAGGTTACAATTAGTGTTTTAAAAAAGTGGATAGCCATAATAGAAAAAAAGTGAGTTTTTGGCTATTTTGGTGAGTAAAATTTGGTGAGGAAGGTAGGAATGCTCTTAAAAAGAGGGAGATGGGAGTTTATAAGAATTTTTGTGCAGGACATGATTGGTAAGGAAGAAGGAAGGAAAAGAGGCACTTTTGTCTTTTTAACAAGCATATTTAATTAAAGGGTTAATTTCGTATCGGTACCTACTGTATCTTAAAATGGCATATAGGTGCCTCCTTTAAAAGATTTCGTTTACTCAAAAAGGCCCGACCACAAGTAATTTTCGAAGCGTCCTGGAGTCTCTCTCCTACAAGGTATTTTTGACATTTTAATTTAAATTACTTATTACCAGTTAGGCTGAATTGGACGGCAGGTCCCAATATGTCCAACTTTTGAAATGTCAGGACTCGTAATCTTCTCCAGTTGAACCGGTTTTTGCCAAAACAGATTACACTCTCTAAGTGACCACGTGTCTTTTTTTACACAATTTAATTGTGATTAAGATTCACTCACCGTAGGATTCATCCACTTATATTTGGTTCTTTGAAAAAAATTTAACCCTAAGAGGTAATGAATTTTAACCATGGTTAATAAATTATTTTATTATTTTTTCTAAAAACCAATGATAGTAGAGTGAACCCTATGAGTGAGTGAATCTTAACCACAGTTAGAATGTGTCAAAAGGGACGTGTGGCACCTTAGGGGTATAACTGGTTTTGGCAAAACCAGTTACAACCGGAGAAGATAACGTCCCTTTAAGATAATGTAGGTTCTGATACCGAATTAACCCTTAATTAAATTTTTGTTAAGTTTGGTCCATATCTGTCAATATCTCTCAACTCATTTTTTTTAGATTTTCTCTATATGGTTGGTGCTTGCAACGACACAGCAAGCAAGCACTCCAAATGTGATCTGCCACAAGTCTATGTGGCGCCTCTGGAGTGCAGGAGGGGTGTCAACAAGCCGAGCGGAGCTGGGATAGGCACTGCTCGAGCTTGGCTGGTTAGAATTTTACAAAGGCTCAGGCTTGGCTTGGCTCATTGGAATTTTACTGAGGCTTAGGCTCGGCTCGTCCACAAATCGGTGAGCTCGAGCTCGGCTCAGCTCGATAAATTTTTTTTTTAATTCATTGATAAACACTAAATTCAATTAAAAAAATTTTTAAAGGGCTTTTTTTTTTTGGGATTTCATGTGACTCACGTGAAAGCTTGAGTTAAAACTTAAACAGAAATAATTATGTTAATGTATATTAAATATATTTTACCAAAAAAAATGTATACTAAATATATAATATAAATTTAATTTTCAAAGGGTATTATTATAAAATTAATCGAGCCGAGCCGAGCTGAGCCACCTATTGTTCAGGCTCGGCTCGTTTATTTTTCAAGCTCACTTTTAAGGCTCGGCTCGGCTCAACGAGCCCAAAGTAAAAGCTCAAGCTCGGTTTATTTCAAGTCGACTCGAGCTAGCTCGCGAGCTGGCTTGGCTCCCTACTCTGGAGTGGGGTGCTAATGAGCAGAAGAAGATGCTAAATCATAATTAAATTTGAGTGGTACTACCGCACAGATGACTACACCTTAAATTAAAAATAAAAGATTAAATTTGTTAACAAATTCACTAAAAACAAAAATTGGACAAAAATGTCCCTACCTTCTTGTTCATCTTCCGCGGACTTCACCGGTCCTAATCCGGCTCCGTTGAACAACCCTAAATCGTTTCTCATTGACTAAATACCTAATAAGGCCAAATCTCAATCAGACCCAAAGCAATTTCAGCTTCAAATTGTTTGACCAAATACCTCAAAAGGTGAAAATTTGTTGTTTGCCCTTTTCGAGAAATCGGTATTAAATCATAACCAGACCGGATTGGCCGGTCGAACCGGAAAAACCAGGAACTGGTCTCCTCATCGGTTCCCAAACCCCCCCAAAATTGGGCCTAATTAAAAACCGGTCATTTTTGTCAAAATCGGAAGAATCAGCTGGTTGAACCGAGAATCGGTGATAAAACATGTTGAGAACCAGTTAAAACTGGCCATAAATGAGTAAAAATGAAAAAAAATTAATAAAAAAGAACAGTTGAACCGATCAAACCGGGAACTAGCCACTCAACTGGTTCTGATAACATTAATAAATCTAGTTCAATTTCCATCCCAAATCCCCTTATCCGGTGTTAATAAAACCCTAAAACCAATTTGTTTTTTCAAGTTCTAGATCTCACTGGTGCCGATCTAGGTCACTTAAAAAAAAAAAAAAAAGATTTCATCTTTTTAAATGCTAGTTTTGATCGAAAACTGATCCCTTATACCAAAATTCTTAAGAGAATCCTATCAAACAATGTGTTACATTCCCACACGGGATTTTTCTAGATTCAATCACAGATCTAAGGAGATGTTCTCTCTCTAACGATAATAAGAGATGGAACCTCCATCTGACAAAAGAATTCATCAAATATTCACTATTTTCTTATATCAATGGTAACAAAATCGTTACATAATGATATTTATAAGTGTAATGACTTTGCCGAGGGGGAGTTTTCGGAGAAGTTCATTTTGAAGTTTAAGAACATAGCATTATTGTCCTTTCTGTGTGCATTATAAATACATAGGCAGAGGCATTATTGTCCTTTCTGTGCGCATTAAGTCAATTCATATTGCATTATTGTCCTTTTTGTGTGTATTTAGTCAATTCATAAATATGATACTAATAAGGTCAATTCATGAATTCGATACTGAAAAGATGAGAACCCCCCCCTCCCGACCCTGACTGGTCTAAAATTATGGTCTATGCGAATTATGTCCCTGACTGGTCTAAACTTATTGCCTACGCCATTCATGTCAAATGTGATGTTGGCCTCCTACCAAAGACTTGGGACCGAATCCTTCCTACATCAGGGTGCTGGGGTAAGGTTACCCCATTTTGTAGACATATATTTATATGGTCCTCCAATGAATCAAAAATAAATAAATTTGTGTAGAATGGGATTTGATGCGAAAGCCAACCAAAAACACTAAAAGGCCAATTCCTCTACTGTGAGAACCGGATTTGACAAATCCGGTTATCACGCCTTGAGGTAGCCACGTGTCTCTTTTGACATCCCTTAACTATTGTTAAGATTCACCCACCCTTAGGATTCACCCACCCATCTTTGTTCTTTTTTTTTAAAAAAATATTAATTCTTTTTTTAAATATTTTAATATTAAAAAAACCTTTAAAAAAAGAATTAATATTAAAAAAAAAACCAAGTATAGGTAGGTGAACCTTAGGGGTGGGTGAATCTTCACCACAGTTAAGGGGTGTCAAAAGAGTCTTGAGAAGCGGACCCAGGGTCCTCTTCTAAGCTGACCGCCTATGTCCCTTTTAGCACTTCTTTAACCATGGTTAAGCTTAACAAAATTAAAATAAGTACTTTTGTTGTTGGGTTTTTTTAAAAACCATAGTTAGATTGCTTAAACTTAGGAGATTAACTATGATGGGTGATAAAAAAGGGGCTTGGACCAATGAGGTCACTGGGGTGGGGTCAGGTTAGAAGCTGACCCTAGGTCCATTTTCCATTTTGCCGTGTCAAAAGGAACACGTGGCTACCTCAAGGCGTGATAACCAAATTTGCCAAATTCGGTTATCACCTTAGAGGATTTGACTTCAAAACACTAGTATCCCCAAATACATGGATATTTGATTGCATAATTCCAGGTCACTGAAACCCTAACATGTATTTATGTATTATAAAAAAAAAAATAAAGGAGAGAAATATTATTTTATCATTTATGTGGGACCACACATAAAGGATTGGGCAAAAATCGTTCTCCAGTAGCCTTTTCAAACTTCTTCAAAATAACCATGGTTTGGTGAACGTACACTCACCAAACCAAACTTGATCTCTCCCTTTTTTTATGTGGTCCCATACAAATAATAAAATAATTTTTTTTTTCTCACATAAATAATAAAATAATGTTTCTCTCATTTATTTTATTTATTTTTGTTAAATTGATAAGGCTGTTGGGAGTGTTTTAAAAAAGTGGATATCCAAAATAAAAAAAATAAAAAAAAGTATCGGCTATTTTGTGAGTAAAATTTGACGAGGCTGCAATGAATGCTCTTAGAAAGAGGGAGTTTATTGGATTTTTTGTGTACGTCATGATTGGTAAGGAAGAAGGAAAAGAGGTTACTTTTGTCTTTTTAACAAGCATATTTAAAAACACCCCCACTTATTGCGTGAGGGGTGTGGCCTTCACATGTTGGAGGTCTAGGGATCTATTCCTAGGAGGCAAGGGCAGAGCCAGGAATTTTTCATTGGAGGGGCCAAAATACATGTATAAAAAAATTATGGATTGAAGGTATGGAACTTGGGGGTTCGGGGGCGTAATCTCCGAGAAATTTTTTTTTTGGGTAGTTTTTTTACTTTTGAGTTTTTTTTCTCGGTAATGCCCTTGAGGTCGCCAAGTGTTCCTATTAATACCCCTTAACTGTGGTTAAGATTCATCCACTTATCCTTGTAATTTAAAAAAATATCAAATTTCTTTACCCTAGTTAAAATTCACTAACTCCTAAGGTTAAACAAAATTTAATATTTTTTTTTCTAAAAATCAAGGATAAATAGGTGAACCCTAAGAGTGGGTATGTGATTTTTACCCATAGTTAAGGTGTGTTAATAGGGACATGTGCAACCTCAAGGGCATAACAGGACTCCATTGGGTCCCCTATTTATGTGACAAAAAGATTGGGAGGCCACTATATTATAGAAGACAAAAATTTGGAGGGGCCAGCTATAGTAAAAAAAATTCCAAAAAATTTTGGTGGGGGGGGGGGGGGGGGCATGGCCCCTCCCCGCCCCTACAAGGAGGGTATGAGTAAGCAAGAGCTCCACTGCCCATGCTAACCCCTAATGACAGTCCCACTCTACTAAGAATTTCTATCATTTAAAAAAAAAAAAACATATTTAATTGAAGGATTAATTATTTCGTATCAGAAACTACTTTATCTTAAAATGGCATATGAGTACCTCCTTTAAAAGATTTCGTTTACTCAAAAAGGCCACACCACAAGTAATTTTCGAATGTCCTAGAGTCTCTCTCCGACAAGGTTGTTTTTGTCATTTTAAGTTAAATTACTCACACAGTTAGGCTGAATTGGACGGCAGGTCCCAATATGTTCAACTCTTGAAATATCATTTTCTGATGGACTCGTAATCTTCTCCGGTTGTAACCGGTTTTTGCCAAAAACCGGTTACACTCTCTAGGTGGCCACGTGTCTTTTTTACACCCTTTAATGATTAAGATTCACTCACCCCTAGGGTTCACCCAACTATATTTGGTTTTTAGAAAATAAAAAATAAAAAATTTAATCCTAGGAGGTAATGAATTTTAACCATGGTTAATAAATTATTTTATTATTTTTTCTAAAAACCAATGATAGTAGAGTGAACCCAGGGGTGACTGAATCTTAACCACAATTAAAATGTGTCAAAAGGGACATGTAGCCACCTCGGGGTATAACCGGTTTTAGCAAAACTGGTTACAACTGGAGAAGATTACGTCCCTTTAAGATAATGTAGGTTCTGATACGGAATTAACCCTTAATTAAATTTTTGTTAAGTTTGTTGCATAGCTGTCACTATCTCGCAACTCATTAATATCCTATCCATATTTGGTAATAATTAAAGACATGAGACTTTCTCTGGATGGTTGGGGCTTGCAACGAGACAGCAAGCAACCACTCCAAATGTGATGTGCCGCATGTCTTTTTTTTTTTTGTTTTTTTTGGGGGGTAAGTGATACCTTCATTAAAACAAAGAAGAAGAAACTGCAAAAAGACCCCATTAAGGGAAAAAAAAACATAATGCTAGAATTAAAAGGTACGTTTCTTTGACTAACCCTCTCCGAACGAAGACGAGGAACAGCCATTTGAGCTTGGCTATGGGCAACCAGATTCGCTACGCGGCGAATGAACCCTACCCTCGAAGAAGGGAGTAGGTGTAAGAGTAATGAGATATCCTCAAACAGTGGACGGACCTCATGAACCAACGAGGCGGAACCGTCGTTTAAAGCATGTACCAATAACAGAGAATCACTTTCAATAAAATTGTTGGCCCAACCTCGAGACATAGCTAATTCCAACCCCATCTATATGGCATAAGCCTCGGCCATAAGAGCCAGGCTAGCATGGATGACTTGAGAAACCTGAGCCAAAACTACTGCACAGTGATCCCTAGCCACAAGACCTATGCTAGCTGCTCTATCGATTACATTAAACGCACTGTCACAGTTAATTTTGATGACGCTACTAACCGGAGACTGCCACCTAGGGGAAGAAGCCGGACACCCCGGAGCAGCCACCTAAATACATGGGGATGGATGAGGAGCAACCTGGGAGGCAGTCTCCGCTACCATACGACGAGCCCAGTCCACCGAACCCTTAGGAGTAACCACTGTATTGGAGAAGACCTTTTCGTTTCGAGCATATCCAATAGCCCATAGAGCAGAAACAATGAGCACACTCATCCTAAAGTTATCTGAGCTGAAGTTTTTTTGTTGGGACCAATGAGATCACCACCTGCCGAAGTCTCCCATGATAGCCAACTCCCCACGCCAGTGGAAATCCAATCCCAACCAAACAGCTCTAGCATAGGGGCAAAGAAGGAGCAGATGAGTTTCGGTTTCCTCTTCTAGATTACAAAGAGGACAGAGGAGATTTACATGGAAACGCTTCTTATGAAGGTTAACTGCCACTGACAACGACTGAGAACAGACTCTCCATACCGAGAGAAGAAGTTTTGGAGGGACTGAAAGCCTCCATAGACTCCCCCAGGCCTTACTACAGGCCAAAGAGGACGAGGGGCCCGAAAGAGGAGAAGATCCCTGAGCTGATTTCAATATATGGTAGGCCGACTTGACCGTGAAAAGACCAGGTTTTTGGAAATGCCAAACCTGAAGATCTTGGGCTCAATGGGTACTAAATGAGAATTTTAAAATGGCATGAAGCTCCAAGTCTGTAAGCTTCTCCCTAAGGGCCTGGGTATGCCACGAGCCAGCTTAAAGATCAATGAAAGAAGCCACCGAAGCTAGGCCATCGAGGACAAGGCACGGAGAGAAAATAATGAAGTTGGGAAGATCCGAAATCCAATGGTCAGACCACAGTCGGATGGAGTAATCCGAACCTACTTGCCAACGAAGACCTTTCTTTAGCACATCCTTATCGGATAAAATACTCCGCCAGCCCCAAGAAGCCCTGAGGGGGAAAAATACCGGAAAGGACACACGTCAGCTGCAAATGTTCACCTCTGGTTTACTGGTAGAAGGTAGAAATTGGAGGGTGTGATACCCTAACCTGTACTACGATGATAAAGTAAGTAGATGAAGAAGAAGATGATGAACAGTAAAGCAAATAGGAGCACTGAAATAAATATGTCTATCTTTCGATCCCTGTAACACTGAAATTCTCGGGGTATTTATAGGTTAACCTTTGGTATGGCCATAGATGACCATAGATGCCCATAACACGTGTCCTGCACTCATTACCAAATATGTCAGTAAAATCTACCACCTGTTGCATCACACGTGAAAGCCTACCATTAGTTCAGTCGGTTGAGTCTGACAGCACACAGAAGTGACCTGCATTAAATACCGAGGCAGTGCTTTCGGCCCACTTGTCAGAACAATCGATCGCCTCCTGCTTCCTGCGAGTCGGTCTCGTTGTTGCCTCGAGCTCGAATACGTTGTATATGTCTTAAAATATGACCTGGACATCCTTATCTGAATTACGGCGAGTTCGTTGTTCAATTAACACCGAAAACGTTGTCGAGAATACAACGTCTACGTTGTGCACAAGACAACGGAAACGTTGTCGAAACCACAACGAGAACGTTGTTTCGCAAGACCACGGATACGTCTTAATTTGTACAACGTGAACGCTATGCATCAGATAATGTGTATCCTCCTATTTTAAGCACGTGACACAAACATACGTCCACGTGTCACTTTCATACACAAAACAACAAAAGCCAGCTCGTTTCCCAACGTTAATTAGTTTTTACGAATTTTATCCCTTAAAATTTGCCCCTTTATGAGGCTTAGAACGTAGTTCGAAGTGTCATAAACGGACAAAAGAGCGACAGTCTATACCTCAATCTTCTGTCGGCACCTGGATCGCTGCGTGGTTTACGCTGAGAAAATAGAACGCCCAAGCCAGCTGCTTTACGCGTGCGAACCGTCACGCCTCATTAATGCAAGACAGGCTGTCATCATTACCGTTTCGGAATTCAAAACGCTTTATATCTCTGACGGTTATTCTCTTTACGTGAAACGTCGATCCTGCCACCATTCTTTCCGGCTTTGACACAGGTGTACGGCTCTGATGGAGGGTATTCTGGTCTTTTCATTTCTCTAAAGTATCTATAAAAATCCCTCTTGGCTGCTTCATTTCACTTATCTCGCCATTGAAGTACTGTTACTCTGCCTCACTTGCTTTCTCAAGCGAAAGTTCAAGCTCTCTTCAAACTCTCGTTTCTCTTCGCGGTACGTTCTTCTCCTTTTTCTTACTCTCTTCATTGATTCTGCTTCTCTTTCTTTCTCTGTCGTCAGTCTGCCCATTTTTTTCCTTTTCCTTCCTATTATTCTTTGTTCCATTCTCCTCAACCCATGGCTACCGAGACACCCATAGAATCCCTTAAGCTAGGTGAAGTTAGAGGCCAATCCGAAGACGAAGCTAGCTGTACTGGTAGCGCACCGTATGATGCCTACATCGAGAAATCTTCTGCCCTACGCCAACAACAATTAGCATACCTTAACCATTTCAGAGAACGTTTCGAGTTCCCCTCCCATGTCAATCTTCACTTCAAAAGAGAAGATGCCTATATTGACAAACGATCAGCATGCATCGTTGTCTATCTCTCCCAACTCGAAGCCGGTCTCCGATTTCCCCTTCATCCCGTTCTGGATGAAGTCCTTTCCACCCTACACCTTCCCCCAGGGCAAATGCACCCCAGTTTCTACAAGTATATGTCTATGATGATCAAATTCATCAAGGACGGGTATCCTATAGAGGCTAGACACCTTTTTCATTTCTGTCACGCCGTCAGATGTCGAGGTACCGACGATGGCCCACACAATTATTATTCCTGGAACAAGAAGCCATTGTACCCAGACCTCGTTTCCGGCATCTTGGACAGAGAAAGAGGGTGGAAAGTAACTCCCTTCGTTGTCTCTGGGGGCTGGAAAGTTGAAACTTCCACCGTGCCCAATGTTTTCCAGGATAAACTAGGTAATATGATACCGTTGTCCGTTGTGCTTTTACTTCTTCTGTCTTTCCGTCCCATCGTCCGTTGTCTGTTTACTTTCTTCATCCTACTTACTTTCGTTGTCTGACACTTTAACTTTTACTTTTGCAGTTGAAGGAAAGAAACTTCCCTTCAAAAAACTCGCGCCTGAAGAGGAAAGTCTTCTTACCAACATCAAGCGCATACGAGGAGGGGAGTACATCCGGTGGACACCACTACCACCTGATACTTGGAGCCTTTTCAGCAGCTCGAACTCGTCTCCTCCAAGGCAACAAGGCACCTCTTCCTCCTCACCCGTAATTGAGCCAAGCTCGGAAGAAGAAGATATGGCCGGCACCAACCCTCCTGCGTTGATCCGAAAGCCAAGGACAACTCGTCTTGCAACTGCGTTGCCCCCTCTTCCACCTCCTCCAAAAACAATTCCATCCACAACGGGAGCGCCTTCCGAGCCGAAACGGAAGGCCATGACCCAGGCCGAGTTCGAGGCCAGAAAGAAGAGAAAAGAAGAACAGCGTCGAGAGAAGGACACTGCTCGTGCTGCCACTCCTTCCCCTTCTGCTCCTGCTACGCACCAAGGAGCTAAGGCTGTAACGGGGACACCTGTAGCCAGCATGATGCCTGCTGCTACTCCTACTGTGGCTGCCCCAATTGCTTCGAGCTCCGCCCTGGTCACTGTTACCACAACTGAGACAACCACACCACTTCTCCCATTCGGAGCACCGCTTTCAGATGAGATCAACTGGTCACCCGACTTCACGCGCTTCGGGAGGCCCACTATCCACGACTCGGTACAGACCTCGGAGAAGGTTGCTAGGGCCTTGACGCACTCCATGAGGCTCCCCCAGGATATTGCTGATGCTGGCAAGATGTCCTTGCCTCAGGTTTCTTATGCAGTCTGCCAGTCCATGGCCTCGGTACGACTTCTGTTCTTTGTTTTGCTTTATTCAATTCTCGTTGTGACAAACTGATATTCTCAATCTTGTGTATCATAGCTGAACGTCCTCCTTCACGAGCTATGTGATCGTAGTACCTACCACTACAATCACCTCAAAGACTCCATCAGCTACTGGCAAGGAAGGACTGAGGCGTTGGAGCAAACTCTTGCTGAGGATCGCCTCAAGATTGAGTTTGATCTGTCCCAAGCCCGAGCTGAAGTGGTGCGGGTGGAGGAGAAGTTCATTGCCGCCTTCAAGGGGCAAGAGAAGGCTGAAGGCGAAGCTCGAGCAGCCAAGGAGGGAGAGAAGAAAGCCAAACAAGAAGTGGAGAACGCCGTTCTCCGGATCAGCGAGTTGGAGCTCGTCTCCCAGACTCTGAGCAGGCAGCTAGAGGAAACTGAGGCAGCGAGAGCCACACTGATGGAGGAGCTCGAGGAAGCCAAAAGAGCTGAAGAGGCAATCGAGCAGACGGTGACCACGAGACTGCAACAACACTATCAGTCTCAGCTGGACACTCTTCTCGACGAGGACAGGGCAGAGACAGAGAAGGAGGTGATCAATATGCTCCGCCAATAAGGTCGACTGAAGGAAGACAACGAGGAGGACGTGACTACCTTCTCCGAGCTCCAGAGCAAGGATGTCATCGACCTCGACAACAAACCCGAAGTTGAAGGAGTTGAGAAGCCACATCCCCTCGAAGGTCCTGCACCTCTTCCATCTGAACCATTCTTTGAACCAGCTGCTCCTGAAGCTCCTCCAGTTGTCGAAGTTCCTCATGTTGCTGCTGAAGCTGCTGAAACTGCTGATGTTGCTGATCCTGTCTGTCCTCCCGCTGTCCTTGTTGATGCTGCCGACTCTTGACTTCTTCTCTTCTTACTCTCTCTTCTGCTAGTTGTAATGCATCATCTTCTTCCCCGAGTTATGGGGTTCTTTGTACTTGACTAAGCAATGGGTTTTTCTAAATGAATGATCATTTTCTCTTTCCCTTTTGTTTTTCTTTGTATTGGAACTCGAAGTTGCAGAGCTTGCACAACGTATACATACATGAAAAAATATAATATAAGTGTATGAACATGTTTTATGGATCATAGAATTAGACATGATCACAAATAACTCATAACGTAGGCACTTTGAGCATATATAAAGGAATCCTTTTCGTGATGATTGATGCACACCGAACAAAGCACTCTGAACCATATATACAACGGAAGCATTCATACAACGGAAAAGAGACATAGGCCTAGATACATCTTTATGTAGTTCATTGTGAATGTAATCTGACAAATAAAATTCCATAAGATGAACATAAAGTAACTCAGTTTCGAGACACTTGCTCAGAGGATGTCATTAGGATAAGCCACTGGATTTGCTCAGATGACATCCTTAGGATAAGCCACTAGTGTCTCGTTGTGAGTATGACGTCCAAGCAAAATTTTATTCGATTTTGCAAAACATTCACAATATTACACTGATGTTCCAGACAACGAGTTGATGTAAAAACTTCAAAGCAATAATTTAAATGCTCATGTAATAATACTGGAAAACTTTTCATTGCAACAACTCATTTATTCACCACAGATTCTATTGAAAGAATTGCCTTAAGTTCATAATGTTCCAGGATTTACGAATTGGATTACCTTGCAGATCTTTCAAGTAGCAAACACCAGGACTCCCCAATCGTTCTACGATATATGGTCCTTCCCAATTAGGTCCCAACTTGCCACTGTTAACCTCCCTGGTATTCTGAAATACTTTACGGAGAACGAGATCCCCGACCTGAAGGACTCTTCGCTGTACCTTTTGGTTGTACGCCTTCCTTAGCTGTTGCTGATATCTCTTCGTCTGAATGCTGGCATCTTCTCGCTTTTCTTCTAACAAGTCGAGGTGAACGGCCATGAGCTCAGCGTTCCTGTCTTTCTCTCCACTCTTCTTCTTGTTATGCCAAGAGCGTAATGTGGGCAAACTAATTTCAGTAGGAATGACAGCTTCCATGCCATAGGCCAAAGAGAAAGGTGTTTCGTTTGTAGGACTCCTCGGTGTCGTCCTATACCCCCACAATACGTTGTGCAGCTCGCTAGTCCACTTCCCATTCGAGTCTTCCAATCTTCTCTTCAAGACGTTCAATATATTTTTATTAGCTGCTTCAGCCAAGCCATTCCCCTGAGGATAATATGGAGATGAAAAAATATGTTTGATCTTTAACTCACTACAAAACTCTGTAATGATACGACCTGTAAATTGTTTCCCGTTGTCTGTGATAATGGATTGAGGTATGCCAAACCTACAGACGATATGCTTCCACATGAACTTCTTTACTTCTTGTTCTCTGATACGAGCAAGGGGAACGACTTCAATCCAACGGGAGAAGTAATCGGTTGCCACGAGGAGAAAAATGAGATTTCCTGGTGCCTTAGGGAAATGTCCCACAATATCTAGACCCCACCGTGCGAATGGCCAAGGTTGAGAGACAGTGTTAAGTTCTTGAGCTGGAGCATGGATTAACCGAGCATATTGTTGACACTGACTGCACTTCTTAACATACTTCTGAGCATCAGCTTGCATATAAGGCCAGAAGTATCCTTGCCCTAGGGCTCGATGTGCTATCGTTCTCCCGCCTGAATGTATGCCACAAATCCCTTCATGAAGCTCAGCAAGAATCCTCTCCACATCTGCAGGATGAACACACTTCAACAAAGGTCCGCCGAAAGATTTTCTATACAACTCTCCTTGCATCAGGACATAACGAGGTGTCTTGAACTGGATTCGTCTTGACTCTTTTGCAGTGATAGGAAGAACTCCATCTCTCAAGTAGGTCGTCAACCCTGTCATCCAACTTGGCACTGGATTAACAAACATACCTCCCGCTGAACCTGGAGCGCTATCGAAGGATATTCTTTGTATTCCATGAGGATGGCTTTGGGTTCATCAGACTGCATCATAGAAGCAAGATACGCCAGAGCATCAGCATGCCTGTTCTCATCTCTTCGGGTATGCTTGATCTCCACAATGGTGAACGCTTCATACTGCGAACGAATGAGTGCAGCATACTGTTTCATTCGATCATCCTTGCATTCATACCCTCCATTCACCTGATTCACTACAAGCTGTGAATCACAAAAAACTCTCAATTTAAAGATCTGTAGCTCGCGCGCACTCTGCAAGCCAAGCAGCAATGCTTCGTACTCAGCTTCATTGTTGGAGACAGTAAACCCAAGACGTGACATCTTCTGTACTTTCACGTTCTCCGGACTAATGAGCACAACACCAAGTCCTGAACCACTTGCATTAGAAGATCCATCGACGTACAACAGCCAATCAACCCATCCGGAAGATTTATCTCAATCTACAGCGATATCATCGTTGTCAACCTCATCGGGGAGCTCACGAAGATCAGTAATTACCTCCTCCTCCTCCTCCTCTACAGGGAAGTCTGAAAGGAATCCTGCCATTGCCTGCCCTTTCTCTGAACTTCTCGCTCTATACTGAATATCGAATTCACTCAGAGCCACAGCCCATTTCGACATTCTTCCCGCCAACTCGGGTCGTCCCAACATGACTTTCAAAGGATACGTTGTGATGACAACGATAGTATGAGCATGAAAGTAAGGACGAAGTTTTTCAGCAGAAAAAACAAGAGCAAGACACACCTTCTCGAGCTTGCTGCAATTGCATTCTGCCTTAAGAAAGGTTTTGCTGATGAAATACACAGGTTTTTCAACGCCGCTACAACATCTGACCAAGACTGAGCCAATGGCTTGTGCTGAGACAGAAAGATACAGGTACAAGACTTAACCTGATTCAGGGACAGAGAGAATAGGGGCTGAGCCTAAATACTCCTTCAAAGCAATGAAAGCTTGAGAACACTCTGGCATCCATGTGAAAATAGAATCCTTCCGTAGGAGCTCGAAAAGAGGTTTACAACGATCAGATAACTTTGAGATAAAACGGTTGAGTGCAGCGATACGTCCTGTCAACTTCTGGTTCTCCTTCTTTGACTTGGGCTCCGGCATGTCCAGCAGAGCTCGAATCTGAGCTGGATTAGCTTCAATACCTCGCTGACTCACAAGATACCCCAAGAATTTGCCAGAGGTAACCCCGAAAGTACACTTCTCTGGATTAATCTTCAAATTGAAAGCTTTCAGAATAGAGAAAGGCTCAACAAGATCCGTCACCAGGGTATTCCGAAATCGACTCTTCACAACGATATCATCAATGTAAACTTCAACCGATTTGCCGAGGAGTGGCCCAAACATGAGATTCATAAGACGCTGATATGTGGCACCGGCATTTTTCAGACCAAAGGGCATAACGCGATAGCAGAACAGGCCACGCTCTGTAATGAAAGTGGTCTTCTCTTGATCTTCTTCTGCTAGAAGGATTTGATTATTGCCCGAATAACCATCCATAAATGATAACATTTCATGACCAGCAGTGGCGTTGATGAGCCTGTCAATTCTTGGCATAGAGAAAAAATCTTTGGGACAAGCTTTATTGACACTAGTGAAATCAATACAAACTCTTACCTTCCCATTCTTCTTTGGTACGGCCACTACATTAGCTATCCAGACAGGATACTGTACTTCCTGGATGAACCCAAACTGGATCAGCTTGTCTATCTCTTCATTCACTGCATCATGATAGGCAGGGGCAAGTCTTCGAGGTTTCTGCTTCACCGGAGGGACAGCAGGATCAACATTGAGGTGATGACAGATAATGCTCAGATTGATGCCTGTCATATCTTTATGCGACCATGCAAAGACATCAAGGTTCTTCTTCAAGAATTCCAGCAGCTCGTCCCGACCTGCAACACCTTTGGCTCTTCTTCCGTTCCCAAATTGACTGCCTTTGTAGGCTCAACGAAAGGCCTGCACAAGGGAGCCTCCGAGCTCTCTTCCACAACGGTGTCGACCTGTAATTGCTATTTGGGCACAACGGAAGGAGGGAAGTCACACTTTTGCGACGCCAACTGATCCCCTCTGATCTCCTGGGGTCCATCCTGTGTTGGGTATTTCAACACCTGATAGTACGAGGAGGGAACAGCCTTCATCTCGTGGGTCCACCATCGACCCAAAATCGCGTTGTAAGGCGATGGAGCATCCAGAACAAAAAATCTGGTTTGTAGGACAACGGGTCCTGTCACAACGGGTAAGACGACGTCTCCTAACGGTTTCATCGAACTGCCATCAAACCCAAACAACGGAGTCTGAGCAGAGATGAGAACAGACGGATCCAACTTCATCTGTGTGAAAGCATGAAGATACAAAATGTCTGCCCCACTCCCGGAATCTACGAGCACCCTTTTGATGTCGAAATCTCCTATTCTCATGGTGAGAACAAGAGCGTCATAATGAGGCCGGACTACCGTTGCCAAATCATGATCAGAGAAGGTAAGCACCTGTCTCATGCTTCTTGCAGGCATCTACACCTGACAAACCTCAGCTTCGTGTGACATCTTCCTCGTCTTTGCTCTGAAATCTCTCTTCACGTCCTCCTCTGGTGCTCGCATTCGGCAGATGACGTTGATAGTGCCTAAAGGGGCTTCCCCTCGTCCTCCTCCGCTGGTACTTGGATTACTGGCAGGTTCTCCTGTACGAGATTGAGATAACGGTTCTCTGGTGCGCACTGCATTATCGTTATCAAAATTGAGATACTCCCTTAAGTATCCTTCCTGGACCAGTCTCTCCAAGTACTCCCTCAAGATACGACATCGGTTTGTAAGATGACCACGACACTTATGATATTGACAATACTCATGTGCCTGTGGTCCCGACGTAACATCTTGTACAGCTCTAGCAGGCCATTCGAAGTATGCTTGATTCTCCATAGACTTCATGATGGTCCCTGGACTGACAGTAAAATGGATGGGTCTGTCCGAGCTGCAAAAGGTCGCCTCTTACTAGACTGAACACCTCTCTCCTGCTGCACTGGTGGCTACTCCTGGCGGGGCTGATGCTGCTGCCTCGCCAGCTGCTAAATGTTTGGGCTAGGACGTCTCTCCGTCCTACCTTGCTGCTGAGATTGATTATAATTACCTTCATACGGGCGCCGAACCGGTTGATCCCGCTGAGTCACATACACTACTTTCTCTTTCTGCTTCCTAGGTGGTGAGTCCTCAGATGATGAAGACTCATACCTCTGCCTCTTCTCCTTCCTTCTAAACGACCGGTGTGCTTTCTCTACCATGTCCACCCCTCTCGTCCTCGGCTTCGGCACAACGGATACATCATCTTCATACCTGCCATACTTGGTTGCACGAACCATCATCTCATCCATCTTGACAGGATAGTCAAGAGCCAGAGATTTGTAAAGCTCAGAATGCCTGGGGATAGCATTCTTAAAAGCAGCAATACAACTCCCTTCATCGACTTTATCGATGCTATGGACTTCATCAGTGAAGCGCGAAATGAAATCCCTCAAGGATTCCGCCGATCTCATCCTTAGAGAGAAGAGAGTATCTGCACATGTTTTCTTCTTTTTATTGACAATGAAGTGATCAATAAAAGCCGACCTGAGCTCGGCGAAGTTGCTGATTGAACCGGGAGGCAGGTTACGAAACCATCTCGATGCCGCTCCTGCCAGGCTGTTGGGGAAGGCCTTGTAATATAGATTATCATATGGATTGCGAACTGCCATCGCATGTTTGAAGTCAAACAAGTGCTCCTCCGGATCCGTCTTTCCGGTATACATAGGAAAGATAGGAGTCATAAACTTGGAGGAAGTATATGACTGATTGATGACATCTGTGAAAGGCGAGTTCTCAACGTTGTCCTTTGCCGACTGAGCAAAGTGATCAGGAATCCCTCCTTTCATGCTCTTGACACGAGCACTGATCATAGCCTCCACCTCCTCGGAAGTCATCCAAGTCTTCTGAACAACCGCTCCTTCGGCAGCACCTCTCGAATCTTCTTGTCCTGCTCCTTCTCGCAAACGCTCCATACGACCTGGAAGTTGTCCTGCCTCTTTCTCAGTAGGAGGAAACACGAACCTGGTGTCGCGGTTCTCTGGTGCTAATGGGGGAGAAGAGAAGTCAAGCTGACGTCTCACTGATGGTCTCTGAGATAGCCCATCATCTACTTCGAGTCTACTATGTTCGAACGCATCAAGCCTTTCTTGCATCATCTGCTGGTGTCTGGTGATCTGATCCAGAGCAGATTGCTGCCTTTGCAACATCATCAAAATACGATCAGAGACAGAAGGTTCGATGGGGGGGGGGGCATGGTCCTTCCTGGCTGGTCAGATGATGGACTGACCCCAGGGATGAAAGTCTGTGCAACAGAAGGTGCAGAGGGAGTGGCCTGAGGGGTTTGATTCTCAAGCCCGGGCACAGAAGTTTGATCAGTCATGATCACAAAGAGCTAAGAGAGGTTCGTTTATTATTTCCCACAGACGGCGCCAATTTTTGAGGGGGAAAAATACCGGAAAGGACACACGTCAGCTGCAAATGTTCACCTCTGGTTTACTGGTAGAAGGTAGAAGTTGGAGGGTGTGATACCCTGACCTGTACTCCGATGATAAAGTAAGTAGATGAAGAAGAAGATGATGAACAGTAAAGCAAATAGGAGCACTGAAATAAATATGTCTATCTTTCGATCCCTGTAACACTGAAATTCTCGGGGTATTTATAGGTTAACCTTTGGTATGGCCATAGATGACCATAGATGCCCATAGATGCCCATAACACGTGTCCTGCACTCATTACCAAATATGTCAGTAAAATCTACCACCTGTTGCATCACACGTGAAAGCCTACCATTAGTTCAGTCGGTTGAGTCTGACAGCACACAGAAGTGACCTGCATTAAATACCGAGGCAGTGCTTTCGGCCCACTTGTCAGAACAATCGATCGCCTCCTGCTTATCTCCTCCTGCGAGTCGGTCTCGTTGTTGCCTCGAGCTCGAATACGTTGTATATGTCTTAAAATATGACCTGGACATCCTTATCTGAATTACGGCGAGTTCGTTGTTCAATTAACACCGTAAACGTTGTCGAGAATACAACGTCTACGTTGTGCACAAGACAACGGAAACGTTGTCGAAACCACAACGAGAACGTTGTTTCGCAAGACCACGGATACGTCTTAATTTGTACAACGTGAACGCTATGCATCAGATAATGTGTATCCTCCTATTTTAAGCACGTGACACAAACATACGTCCACGTGTCACTTTCGTGCACAAAACAACAAAAGTCAGCTCGTTCCCCAACGTTAATTAGTTTTTACGAATTTTATCCCTTACAAGCCCGATAACCCAATTGTGCCTCTAAGAACGAACATTGGAGGAAGTATAAACTCTTGAGAACTCGAGTCAGAAGAGAGGTTGAGTGCTTCAGAATCCCCCAACCCTGTTTTGCTAAAAGGTTTCATTCCTCCATCTTCTTTAGCTTTACAGAGCTTTGGCCAACTTAACCAATGAATCTTATGTTCACTTTGGGTCTATCCCCACCAAAAATTTGAGGCCAAAGAATTCAAATCATTCAAGATCTTGGCAGGCAGGAGGAAACAGCTCATCGCATAGCTTGAGAGGGCTTGAGCTACTGATTTTATAAGAGTTCCTCGACCTGCTTGAGTCAGCGTCTTCTGCTTCCATCCAACCACTTTTTGGTTGAATCTTCTTCTCAATTCAGCAAAGAGGGACACCTTATTGTGCCCCATGGAAGTGGGGAGGCCCAGATATTGATTATTGGGGAGTAAGCACTGCATTTGCATATGATCCACCAGTTGAGTTCGGAATTGCCAAGGTGTACTGCGACTGAAAGAAATGCTAGACTTTGAGAAATTTATCATTTGCCCGGAAATTTGACTATCTTGGAACAAAAGCTCCATTAGAGCATTGGCCTCCGAAAAATTTGCCTTTAGAAAAATAAGGTTATCATTTGCAAACAAGAGGTGGGTTAGAGATGGAGAAGTTCGAGAAAGATGTATACCTGAGATTTTTTGATCAATTGTAGCTGAAAAAACTTCCGAACAGAGAATGGAGAGATAAGGGGATAGAGGATCCCCTTGCCTAAGTCCCCTTTCCAGGTGAAAACAAGCTCTTAGTTCTCCATTAATGAGAAGTTGATATGAAATAGTAGAAACACATTGCATTATGAGATTGATCCACCTCAGTGAAAACCCCATATGATGCATAACAACTTTTATAAAATTCCACTCGAGGTGATCTTAAGCCTTGGACATGTCTAATTTGGTCGTCATCAAGAACTTTGAACCCCGGCTCTATCGATTCAAGAAATGAGAAACCTCGTGAGCAAGAAGCACATTATCCATGATTTTTCTCCCCGGAATGAAGGCCGACTGGGCTTGGTTAATAAGACGCTCAAGAACCATTTTGAAATGGTTTGCTAAAACCTTCGCCGCTACTTTATAAGAAATATTGCATAAACTAACGGGCCTGAAGTGATAAACTGATTCCGGGGCATTGATTTTTGGGATTAGCAAGATAAAAGTATGATTCATTTGGGGGAGAAGAGAACCCCCATTGAGAAAATTGAGCACTGCTGTACAAAGAAGGTCCCCTACCGTATCCCAGTTGTGGTGGTAGAAGAGAGCTGACATTCCGTCGGGCCCAGAGGCTTTTGTAGAACCGATTTGGAAACATGCTTGTTTTAATTCCTCAGAAGAAAATTCCTTGATAAGTTCATTGTTTGCATTATCAGATATACGAGACTGAATTCCATTGAGGATTGAACCATCTATAACCGGAGAGGAGGATTTGAAGAGAGAGGTAAAGTGGGCCGTGAACATCTAATCAATTTCCTTCGGATCTCGCGACCAAGATTCATCAGGTTTCTTGAGGCTGAGAATAGCATTTTTGTGCCTATGAATCGTAGTGAGATGAAAGAACTTTGTATTGCGGTCCCCATAGGACAACCACTAGGTACGCGATTTCTGCCGCCACATCATCTCCTCCTGATAGTATGAGGCCTGAAGATCACATTAGATTTGCCTCTCACTGATGTAGTTTGAATCGCGGTCAGGAGAAGATTGGATTGCCTGGAGTTTTGACTTCAGATCTTTGGTTCTTAAAGGCAGGAAGCCAAATGTACTCTTGTTCCATTTGTGGAAAACAGCACGACAGTGGGACAACTTTGTGCATAAACTAACCATGGGAGATTCCCCATGGTTTCGAGCCCAAACAACATTTACCACCTCTTTACAGCTCTCATGGAGGGTCCACATAGCTTCAAAGTCGAAAGGGCGGTTGCGAGGCGGCAATTGATCAAGAAGGAGGAGAATGGGATGATGGTCAGAGCCCACTGCTTCTAAGTGCAACACTTTTGCATTGGGGAAGATATTTCTCCATTCGACATTGGCAAAGCCACAATCCAGTCTACATTGTATAAGATCCTTACCACCACGATGATTTGTCCAAGTGAAATTTGGGCCCTGATAGCCCGATTCCATGAGTGAGGCCTGTTTCACCATATCTCTAAAAGGCTTGAACTGAAATTCCTCTCTTGGACAACCCCCCAATTTTTCACTAATAGCTAGAGTGTCATTGAAGTCTCCTCTGCATACCCGTTTCTGTTTTCTCCCAAGTTGCCCAACACTTTCCACAAACTTCTCTCAGCAGTCGCTGGAGGACCATAAACTAGAGAAAAAACCCAGGCTGGCCTATCTAGACACATGTGAATAGTTCAATAAGGTTTGGAGACATGAAGCTGAACATCCTTGTTTCCAAAAATTACTAGACCTCCAGACAGAGCCCTTTGGGCTCCACAACAACGAGCAGATCTTTCTGGATTATGCGGCCCACTCTAACAAGAGTTGCACGCTTCATCTTTGTTTCCATCTCACACACTAACATGGGCTGATGTTGAAGAACCAGGTTCCTCAGATGACGAATTGTCAGGGGTCGGCCCATCCCCTGGCAATTCCAGCATAGAATGCTCATTTTGCGGCCCACTCTAACAAGAGCTGCACGCTTCATCTTTGTTTCCATCACACACACTAACATGGGCCGATGTTGAAGAACCAGGTTCCTCAGATGACGAATTGTCAGGGGTCGACCCATCCCCTGGCAATTCCAGCATAGAATGCTCATTTTGGATTGGGCAACTGTCCATGGGCAGCTGTTCATGGATCGCCACCCTTTCTTCATGTGTGAATCTACATCAAAATTCACCCTATCTGCCTCTATCTAAACAGGAACCTAGGCTAAATCTTCATCCGGAGGATGGACACTGTTGGGTTGAGGGGTCAGTTGTGGGATTGGAATGATTTTGAGTGGTTCTAACTGATATGGGCTTTTCCTTTGTTGTTTTGATTTTGGGGAAGTTCTCTTCAGAGTTTTGTTATAATGCACTGAGTTGGAGGGCTTATGGAAATTGGTATCATGTTGGGCTGGGGAGGTTTTGGGCGATAGGTTTATGGGCTTTATAAGAGATAAATAGGCTTTGATTGGGTTGGGCTGACGTAGGGGCAGGGTGTGAGAGACAAACTAATGATTGGGACCTATGTGGATACCATCAGGGACCGGGTTTACCAAAGAGATAGTGGGGTCTAAAGTATAGGTAGTCTTTGTTTGAGAAGGTAAGTAAACATCCCTTACCTCGGTACAGGTGGCTTGGTGATGAGATTGTTTGAGCAGGATCATTTAAGTATTGGACTGGTGGATACCAGAGAACAGAGGGCTAATACCTTCTAAGAGGGAAACCCTAGGTGGGGTTGATGGATTAGGCGCATACAAGGTAGATGGCGGTAGGATATTATGGGAGGATCGTACCTTGGGCACGTGGCATTTCGGTGAAGGCTCGGGTGACCTCTGGCTGTCAGGGGACTGATGGGTGAGACGTTCACGCCGCTGCCTGTCCTGCAGGGTAGGGGTCTCCTCTGTACCTGTGTCCTGAAGGGTGTCAGTGTCCTCCGATGGTCAACCTCTATTGCCAATCTCGCTTCCGGCGATCTCCATGGTCATCATCCCTTTGGCAAAGTCCAAAACTGGCCCCGTTACTCGTGTTTTTGTTGGAAAATAGATGATTTCTTCTGTGGTGTGCTTTGTGGATGCTAAAATGAGTTGCACGATTATTCTCTGAATTTCCTCACGACCCTTCGCCGGTCTAGAAATTTTCTGTCCAACCTTCTGCTAGGGACCAAAGACGCTGATTGCCTGATTTCGAGCCACTTGCTCCGCACTGTTTAGGTTCGAGCTTACCTGGCAAAATCTGTCCGCATGTCCCACTACCCCACATTGGTAGCAGAAAGTAGGTAGTCTTTCCTATTTTATCTCCACTATGGTGGCTTGATTTGTGTTCTTCCTTATAACCGGGAGCCAACTCCTTAGCGGTTTCGAGATATCCACGATCACCCTAGTTCTGGTGAAACTCCCTCAGTGAGCTCCTCCCTAGTGGAAATCAATTTCATCCACTTCCCCTAGATCTGAAGCAATACGATTTATAATGGTATACGTGAGAAGATCCGGTGGAATTTCATGCAACTGGACTCAGATCATCACCATGCTTAGGGGAACATCTGCAACTCTCATCTCCGGCGTCCATTGCCGGAGCACCAGCAGGTGTCAATCAAAGCTCCATGGCTGGTTATAGAGGACCTTTTTGACATCCCGTTCGTTATCAAACTTGAATAGGAAGAGGTTTTTGCTGAGATTCTGAACCCAAGCTTCCACTGAAGTTTTCCACGCTCTAATGGTAGTCCAAGTGGCCACATTTCCATTTAGGTTCCGGTCCGTGACATACCGGCCTATAAGATTGAACCTACAATCGCTAAGATCCTCCTCGACTAGAGCTTCCTCTATCTCAACCGCATGAGGCGTCCTTGGAATATCCAGTTGTGATTTGAAAGAGGCTATCAGGGAGCTGATCTGTACTTCTCCGTCCTTTATTAAGAAAAACACAGAAGGCTGAGAAAAGCAGAAGAAGAGGGGGGAAGCTGAGAAAGGCAGAAGAAGAGGGGGGAAGAGGAGATTGACAGCAGCAACCAGAAAGACCTATAGCTCGCCTAAGCTCTAGCTAAGATCGGTAGAGGTCGACATAGCAACTAGGAATTAGAGCTCAAATTTATTCACAAGACCCTCGCGTATCTGTTCTAAAGGGTATGAATGTGCCACGTCTATGTGGCGCTTTTGGAGTGATGCTAGTGAGCAGAAGAAGATGCTAAATCATAATTAAATTTGGGTGGTGCTACTGCACAGATGTACACCCCAAATTAAAAATAAAAGATTAAATTTGTTAACAAACTCACTAAAAGCAAAAGTTGGACAAAAATATCCCTACCTTCTTATTCATCTTCCACAGACTTCACCGGTCCTAATCCGGCTCCGTTGAACAACCCCAAATAGTTTCTCATTGACTAAATACCTCAAAAGGCCAAATCTCGAACAGACCCAAGCAATTTCAGCTTCAAATTGTTTGACTAAATACCTCAAAAGGAGAAAATATGTTGTTTTCCTTTTTCGAGAAATCGGTATTAACTCATAACCAGACCGGATTGGCTGGTCGAACAGGAAAAACCGGGAACAGGTCCCCTCATCGGTTCCCAAACCCCCCAAAATCGGGCCTAATTAAAAGTTGGTCATTTTTGTCAAAACGGAAGAACTGACTGGTTGAAACGGGAACCGGTGGTAAAACATGTTGAGAACCGGTCAAAACTAGTTGAGAACCAATAAAAACCGGCCATAAATGAGTAAAAATGGGGAAAACAATTAATAAAAAAGGATACGGTTGAACCGATCAAACCGGGAACCGGTCACTCAGCCGGTTCGATGACCGGTCTAGTTCTGATAACATTAATAAATCTAATTTGAATTCCATCCCAAAACCCCTTCTCCGGTGTTGATAAAACCCTAAAACCAATTTGTTTTTTCAAGTTCTAGATCTCACTGGTGCCGATCTATGTCATTTTTTTTTAAGGATTTCATCTCTTTAAAAAAATGTTGGTTTGGATCAAAAACTGATTCCTTGTACCAAAATTTTTAAGAGAATCCTATCAAACAATGTGTTACATCCCCACATGGGATTTTTCCAGATTCAATCACAGATCTAAGGAGATGTTGTTCTCTCTTTAATGATTACAAGAGATAGAACCCTCCCTCTGACGAGAGAATTCATCGAATATTCACTGTTTTCTTGCATCAACGGTAACAAAATCGTTACACATTGATTTTTATTAGTGTAGTGACTTTGCCTGAAGGGGAGTTCTTGGAGAAGTTCATTTTGAGGTTTCGAGAATAGAGCCGAGTTCTTGGAGCGGAGACTTTAGGAATAAATTGGCAGGGGCATTATTATCATTTTTGTCTTTTAAAAGATGTATATAAGACTTTTTGGATTTTTTGTTTTTGTTTGGGTGTAATCATAAAAATTTGGAGTGCGCCTAGCACCACCCTTAAATTATCCCAGCAAGTCAATTCATGAATATGATAGCAAGTCAATTCATGAATATGATACCGATAAGATCAATTCATAAATTGGATACAGATAAGATGAGAACCCACCCCTTAGGCCCTGATTGATCTAAAATTATGGCCTTTTTTTTTTTGGTTTGAGATATATATTTAGGCCGTAACGCCAATTAGGTGTTAGTATCTGTTCATTAGTGGACGGATGGAGAGTATATACAAACTCCCACCCTCTCCGGAATGGAACCCGGTACCTCCCCCCAAATCACGGGATACACTATCACTGGAACAAAACTACGTGATTGAAGTTACCTAATGGATGGTATTCATGTCACATGTATTGTACGAGATGTTGGTATGGTTACTAGAGACTTGGGACCGAATCCTACCTACATCAGGGTGGGGGTAAGGGATACCCATTGTGTTGTCGTATGTCAATGTGATCTTCAATGAATCAAAAATAAATAAATTTGCATTGAATGGGATTTGATGTGAAAGCCAGCCAATCAACCAAAAACACTAAATGCCAAATCCTTTACCCTGAGAATTGTATTTGGCAAATCCGGTTATCACGCCTATTTGGTAGCAGGTAGCCATCTGTCCCTTTTGACATCCCTTACGGGGCTTTGGATTGTCTCTGGCAAAGCCAAAACTCCTCTCGGTCATTCCATTTTCCCCCATGATTTTGACTTCTCCCCATTTGATGTCTCTCCCCCTTATTCTCATACACTTACGCCACATGTCTTAATATGTGTGGAGAAGTCAAAACATGACCTATGATTTTGACTTCTCCACCACTTGTCACCTATTCTATGGAACCCCGAGACAAGCCCTTTCTATAGACAATCCAAGGCCCCCCTTACTGTTGTTAGGATTCACCTATTCATCCTTGTTTTTTTTTTTTTAAATATTAATTATTTTTTTAATATTTTAATATTAAAAAAAACCTTAAAAAAGAATTAATATTTTTAAAAAAAAACCAAGGATGGGTGGGTGAATCTTAGGGGTAAGTGAATCTTAACCAGAGTTAAGGGGTGTCAAAAGGGACACGTGGCTACCTCAAGGAGTGATAACCGGATTTGGCTCCGGTTATCACCGTAGAGGATTTGACTTAGTATCCCCGTTTGGCAAAACCTATGGTGCTTAATTTAAACCCTTCCCATCTCTCTCTAATGGAGCAATTACATGTATTTCTGTTACTCTGTCTCTCATGCAAACTCAACGAACTGGTAAGCTATTTCAGCTTCTCTGCCTTTTATGTTTTTCCTTTTGAATAAATTAAGAATTCCTTATATTGGATAATATGAAATCCATATTGATACACTTGCAGATGAACTTCACTGTAGAAAGAAAACCAGATTTTTAGTCTTCAAACACGAGAAAAGGGAGAATTGCTGGATTTTGCATGTGTGTTTTCTTTAAATTCTATTGAAACAAAAGAAGAAAGTAGCAATTTTTGTTCGTGGGTTTTTCGTTATTCCATCTTTTCATGGCTTCTTCAATGCTCAATGGAGCTGAAAATCTCAGGCTTAGAGGAATAGCTCCAAATGGGTTGGGTTTTATCAATGGGAAGTGTTTCCCCAAGATGGGTTTGGTGTCTTATGGTAGGAACTTTAAGGCTAGAACCCTAGCAGTCAAATGCTGTATTTCTCCCTCAAGGCCAGTTTCTCAACCTAGGTTCATACAGCATAAAAAAGAGGCCTTTTGGTTCTATAGGTTCCTCTCAATTGTCTATGATCATGTCATAAACCCCGGGCACTGGACTGAGGATATGAGGGATGATGCTCTGGAGCCGGCAGATCTCCATAATCCAAATATGACAGTGGTAGATGTTGGGGGTGGAACTGGTTTCACTACTTTGGGTATAGTTAAGCATGTAGATGCCAAAAATGTTACCATTCTCGACCAGTCGCCTCACCAGCTCGAAAAGGCAAAGCAGAAACAGCCCTTGAAGGGTTGCAAGATAATTGAGGGTGATGCAGAAGATCTCCCATTTCCTACTGATTATGCAGATAGATATGTGTCTGCCGGAAGGTAATTTTTCTCGACTTCTCTTCGTTTACTCTATTAGAGTTTTGATATGCTGGGGTTTAACCATTTAATCATTGAAATATTGAGCTGAGCACCGCAGAATAAATTTACTAGCCGAAGTATTTGTGGATTCATGATTGTTCTTGAGCTAGATATTTATTAGACAAAATCGGGATTTAATTCATAAAGTTTTATGTTGTTTTGAATGAGGTCATCTATAGCTCTTTTGGAATCAGATGATATAAAAACCTATGTTGATTTCACAATGCATTTTAAGTAATTGTAAATTATATATTTATGATAACTTAAGGTTTTTTTATCTTATAGTAAGAGCATATACAAAGAAAATTTGTTATTTCCATAATAAATATCTCTGAAGGATAGTATTTAAAACCGATGTTAAATATGGATTTACATTACTAGGAGAAAAGAGAAGATAAATCTTGAGTTTTCGTGATAGTTTTTCTATGATGGAGATGCTGTGACCTGTGATTGCCTTTCTTCAGTATTGAGTACTGGCCAGACCCTCAACGAGGCATCAAGGAAGCATACAGGGTCTTGAAAAAAGGAGGAAAAGCCTGCCTTATTGGCCCTGTGCACCCAACTTTTTGGTTGTCTCGCTTCTTTGCGGATGTGTGGATGCTCTTTCCAAAGGAGGAAGAGTACATCAAGTGGTTCGAAAAGGCCGGATTTAAAGACGTTCAATTGAAAAGAATTGGCCCGAAATGGTACCGCGGGGTCCGTCGGCATGGACTGATCATGGGATGCTCTGTGACTGGCGTGAAGCCTGCATCAGGGGACTCTCCCCTGCAGGTAAATTATCTCTTCATCCTTCATAACATGTATTTGATTATTTAGAAAGATTAATTGGAGCAACCCTTGTTCCTGAAGCTTTGTTTATCCTTTATTGGTAATCTTGATCACTATGCCATTGTATAGACACTAAACAAGCCCACTAACTACTTGCTATGCTCCATAATTCTTTACAATGATCACATACGTAGGATCATTTTAACTTTGATCGATTTTCGACAAGATCTTTGGTTAAATTATACTAGCTGACTAAAAAGACGATGAGTAACTGCTCCTCTACTCTATATTCTACTGAATGCCATAATTACACTATAGGTAATCATACTCCTCTTCATAGTATTATCATCTATTCCAAGTTTGTCATGGGGCTTGCAGTCAAGGTTTACCTACACTACCGTTCACTCGGAAATAAGTTTAAATATTTTCATTGAGATTGTAGAATTCAATTATTGAGTTACATGGCAAGTGGATTCTACATAAGATGCAAAATTAGTCGTAATTATAACGAGATCGGAGATGAAGAAAACATTAAAGAGAGAATGTGAAGATGGGTTCAAAACCTGTCTTGTCTTGGTTACCAGGAATCATTAACTTGCTTACGAACACATTTATAATAATAACTTGATTACGAACACATTAAAAATAATAAAAATAATGATGATGATCAATGGAATATTTTCATTCTAAGAAAGCAATAATTAGTGGAGAAATTAGATAAATGGATATAAGGATTGAAGCATCGTAGATTACACTTAATAAATTTAACTTGAGGGAGTTATAGATGGCCCACCCTTTTTTTTGGGGGGGTACAAGGGTTATAGATGAACTTAGTATGGGTATTATCCATTCTTTCCATTTATTTTATTAAAATATCTATATGCTTGGGATTTCAGTAATTGGAGCCTCTGTTATGTTGTCCTTCTACACCCAAACTGTGGGTTCAGTCACAGCTTACAGCTGCCCGAAAAAGATGAAGAAAAGAAAGTTTTAAAATTGAACTTACAATCTTATAAAATAAACTTTGCATGGCTGAGTGTAAGGTCCACATCTTGGTTCGAAGAGGCAGTATTTTATTTATTTTTTAAAATTAAATTGGGGCTTGATATCTGGTAACAAAAGTTGTTTCCAGGGGGATCCTGAAATGAAATTGTTCATGTGCATTGGGAGAAACTCAATACTCTGTCGCTTCAAACATAATATAAATGATGCTTGTAGACAGATGAGTCACAGATCTTCCAAGAGGAGTGGAATAACTAAAGATGGTTATGATATTTGGCCAAAGACTTTATATCTTTTAGATAAACTATTAATTTGGTTGCATAATTTCCAGGTCACTGAAACCCCATAAAGCCTTATAGTTTCTTATTAGCTATTGAAGAGTGGATGCATTGCTATTCCCTTCGACACATTGTGTTAGGCATATGTTCTTGAAACTTCATTTTATTAAACTAGCTAAAAATCTAGAAAATGCATTTTTTTATGGGCAATTAAGGTGAAAATTGGCAGTTCGGATGAAAACCCAAGAAATCCTAAATGAATGAAAATTATGGAAAAATGTACAAAATTTAGTAACCGCCCTTTTCCCCCCAATCTTTTTATTCAGTAAATACTTGTGTCACAGCGATAGTTCCTTTGTCTCATGGGATCTCTGAAGTGTGTGTTTTAATGCAGCTTGGTCCGAAGGCAGAGGATGTTGAGGAACCTGTAAATCCATTTATGTTCTTTATGCGGTTCATGCTGGGTATCATGGCAGCAGCGTACTATGTGCTGGTTCCCATTTACATGTGGCTCAAAGATCAAATTGTTCCAGAAGGTAGTCCAATCTGAGAGAGAGATGGAAAAGAATAGTCCATCCCCCGTTGAAGCTGTAAGTTTGCTTATGTTCAGACCTATCTGAATGCATTTCTGTCTTTATTTGTTTGTGGCCAGATTATATCACTTCTCAAATGAAACTAATCAGATTATTTTCTATAGTCCTGTAAGACATTTAAGTGTCAACTGTGAGTGCATGTTTAGCAAGGTTATTGGAACAGCATTTGGTGCGAGTTACAAATAAGAGTCATTAAGTTAATTTTCTGCCTATGCAAGTTCGCCTTTAACTTCTATTTTTATTGTTTTCTTTTTTTTGGTTAAGTATTTTTTATTGTTTGCTGTGATATGGTTGAGAGAGAGAGAGAGAGAGAGATTGGTGGGGACAGTTGGGTGAATAATGGATTTTTTCTGTGACATGGTTTCTCTTCCTAGAAGTTATAGAGAGCTTCCCTTCTAGAATCTCGACACCTGGCATGTCCTTTGGGGATCTGACAGTTTGATGTCAAGGTGTGTCACGTGGGAATTGTGGCAAAAAATTAATCTGAACAAACGATTCTAGACCGTTTGATTAGCTCTTAATTTGCCAACATTACTCTTTACGGTTCATTTGACCTTAATTTATAAAAATCCCTAATATTTTGACTTTCAATTATGGTTTAAAAATGTTCGATCAGCCTAATCTTTTGTCATGTGTTTTCCAAGGGATCCACCTTGAGATCCAACAGATTCAAAAGCAATCTGTCACATGTCCATTTTTCATGGCGCTGCATGTCAACATATATATATATATATATATAGTTGTTTTTTAATGGAGATCTTTTTGCACGAGACACATACACCCCCCAAACTTTTATATTGAACTAAAATATCGCTATATTGATTCTAAGTCACGCACATTATCCTTTGACCCTATCACCTTACTAAAACTATCATATTAGTAGTTGATTAAATTTAAATTTCTGACAAACGTATTATTTATTTATTTACAAATACATAGATTCTCTATTTGATTTACAAATACATAGATTCTCTATTAATCCCTCATAGGTTGGTCTTTATAGTTGAGAAATTTGTATTATTTTTTGCTTGGTGTTTACAAGTCACCGTTTGCGAGAAAACTGTCGGAGATGTACGAGCTGTTGTTTGGAAATACAGTGTTACAAGCTGTTAACCTAAGGCAGGTCGGAGGATATGTTTTTTTTTTTTTGGAAGTTAAGCTGGGGTTAGGCAGACCCCCACCAGAATTTATAACACCCAAGAAGATTACACTCTGTAATAAATTTTTCTAGCCTTATCATCAGAGATAAATGACTGGAGTTCACTAGGGATAGCAGAAGGGAGGAAGAACTCACTACAAATACCAGAACAGAAACGAGCGAGCCAGTCCGTTGCTCGATTTGACTCACGCCAAACATGAAGAATTGAGCAAGAATCAACCAAACCCATCAATCTGCGAGTGTCCCACATTTCCTGTTTCCATCTCCAGGGAATCGCAACCACATTATTAAGGCTATCCACTACCCATTTAGAGTCTGCATAAATGATCAACCTGGAAACACCATTGTCAATGGCCATTTTTAGCCCCTGTATGATTGCCTTCAATTCTAGCAAGTCAATAGACTCCGGGGCACACCCCAAGGCAAAGGCGGCACAAGGATCCCCTAGATGGTTCCTTAGGATGCCCCCCAAACCTGCTTGTAAGCCACGAAGAGACCCATCTGTATTCAAAGCCCAGGTGCCTATAGGTGGAGGAACCCACGAACAGATCCGCTTGGGTTTAACAAAGAATTTAGATGTCAAACCCCACCGAGCCAGGAAACCACGATTATGAGCTGTGTCTTCTACTCGAGGAATCACTAGAGAGAAGCGACTTCTCGAATCGTCTCTAATCAACTTGATAATCGTAGAGGAATCCCGAAACTGATTCTTGAATATTCAATGGTTGCGTTCCATCCATAGGTGGTAAATGGTGGCATTGAAAGCCACCTTTTTCAAGCTTTGCATCACATTCTTTCCTTGAAAAGCTGAAATTATCCAAGGAACTTCATTCTCCCAGTCTAGAATGCCTCTATTACCATAGCCACATAGAGACAGAATATGTTTCCATGTTATCTTTGAGAACGGGAATTCAAAAAACAAGTGAGCTGTATTTTCATTAGCAGCCCAGCAGAACACACACCGTGATCTTGTAAGAATAGAGTGACTGACCAAAAGATCTTGTGTTTGGAGGCCGTTGGACAATGCTAGCCACGATATCATACTGTGACGGGGAATGTTCATTCCGAACCAAACAATATCTTTCCATTGAACTTTGGGTTGAATTGATCTTGTTGCTTCCCAGGCGGATTTGAGGCTAAAGAGACCATTAGAGCTGGGTTTCCAAATAACTTCATCTTCCAACTCCTCAGGAGATGGGAGAAGGGGAGGGAGGTCATTCCAAACTGCATCAAGGTCCGGAGGATATGTTGTTTGGAGATATGGTGTTTTGAGCTGTTGACTTAAGATCCGGTGTTCTAAGCTATTGACTTAAGATCTGGTGTTCCGAGCTGTTGGCTGGGGGATCAAAACAGAGATGTTGGTCGGAAATCTGGTGTTTCGAGCTGTTGACTTAAAACTTAAGATCTGGTTGGATAGGAGCTGTTGAACTTTCTCTTTCTGCTTCCCTTTCTGACTAGCATAGCCAACTATACTAATAGCCATACTAATACCTTCTTTATGACTAGTTGCTTATGGGGTGTGAGAGGCTGTATAGGAGCTGTTGAACTGTCTCTTTCTGCTTCCCTTTCCTACTAGCCCAGCAGTATACCCTAGCTACAGTGACCTCCTTAATCAACTATAATAATAGCCATACTAATACCTTCTTTATGACTAGTTGCTTTTTTATCTTGGATCTTGATTTACAAGTTAATAAGTTTGATTTACAAGTTAATAAGTTTGTCGGAACATTTGGTTTGACAAAGTCATACCGCAAACAGAAGGGTTGTGAGAGGCCTAGATGACAGCTGTCACATATATTATTTTTGGCTTTGGATTTGCTCTGGTGGACGCCGGAGCTGGGCGCTTGCGCATCCACACTTCAATGGGCACTTGACGATTAAAAAAAAAAAAAAAAAGTTGAGATATCAAGTGGGGAAGTCGGGGAGAATGACATGACTTCTCCGTTCTCCCATGTGGAGAATGACATGACTTCTCCATTCTCCCCCTTTTAATGGCCATCTGCGTATTAAAGTGTCAAAATCATGGGGAGAATGACTTGACTTCTCCGTTCTCACCCTTTTCATGGGCACAAGCCATGTGCCCATTGAAGTGTCAAATCATGGGGAGAATGGCTTGACTTCTCCGTTCTCCCCCTTTTCATGGCCATGTGCCCATTCAAGTGTGTCAAAATCATGGGGGGGGGGGGGGGGGGGGGGGGGGGAATGAAATGGACTTCTCCTCCCTTTTTATCGCATGAAATGACTTCTTTCTTTTTTACCAAGTGTCCATTGAAGTGTCAAAATCGTGGAGAGAATGAAATGACTTCTCCTCCTCTTTTTTTTTTTTTTTTTTTTAAGGCTCAGGATCCTCTCCAATTGGAACCCTAGAGGTCGCCACGTGTCTCTTTTTGACACCCCTTAACCATGGGTAAGGTTCACCCACCCCTAGGGTTTACTCACCCATCCTTGGTTTTTTTATTTATTAATTATTATTATTTTAATTTAAAAAATATTTTTAATATTAAAAAACTCAAAAAACAGTTTTTTTAATTTAAAAAATAATAATTAATAAATAAAAAAAAACCAAAGATAGGTGAGTGAACCCTAGGGTTGGGTGAACCTTACTCATGGTTAAGGGGTGTCAAAGGAGACACGTGGCGACCTCTAGGGTTCCAACTCGAGAGGATTCTCTCGAGTTGAACTCGAGAGAATCCTGTGCCTTTTTTTTTGGCCAGGTGTCCATTGAAGTGTGGATGCCCGAGCGCTCAGCTTGGTGTCCATCAAGGCAAATCGAAGCCATTCTTTTTTACTCTTACAGTCATATAAGCAAGAACATTCTGGAGCAAGAACATTCTGGTTTGCAGTTTTGATACATGTGGCATGCACTGTCAATTGTCACGCATGTATTGCCTTGGAGTTTCCAAAGCACTCACCGGGTCGTGAGGAGAACTCAGTGAATTGTTAGAACTATTCCTTTTGAGTGGCCGGTGTTTTTCTGCTCTTGTAATGGGTTAACTGCTTTCACTTTAAGGGGTCCCTTCTTTCCTTAGAATTATAAAGTCCAGCACTTTGTAAGTTTTGTCAACGAATCTGTATCTTCTTTTGATAACTAGATGTATTTTACTTTATCTCTTGAGTTGCAATTCCCTTAAGACTTCAACTGCAGCAAAATGAACTATTTCAATTCTCATTAAAAATGGTAAAGACTTCAAATCTTTTGATGGTACAGTTTAAATGCCGAGCGGAGCTCCCTTTTTTACTTATGGCGGTGGCCATTTTGTAATTATAGAGAAAAAAAGTGTTACAAAATTACTCGTCTCTCTGTAATTACAATAGTGCCACCATCATAGTATAAAAAGGAGAGCCCCGCTTCAATGCCAAGACTCATGTCTCTAGCTCAAAATTAGTCTATGAGAATTAATCTTGTTAGAAACTTTGACAAAGTGACTCTAACTTCCTAACAACTACCATAACAAAATGCAAAGTGCCAAACTTTAAAAATGTTCGATTAGCCTAATCTTTTATCACGAGTTTTCCAAGTATCCAACAGATTCAAAAGCAATCTGTCACGTGTCCCTTTTTCATGACGCTGCATGTCAACCTCTATATATATGTAGGTTTGTATTTTAATGGAGATCTTTTTGCGCAAGACACAGACACCCCCAAACTTTTATATTGAACTAAAATATCACTATATTGATTCTAAGTCGCTCACATTGTCCCTTACTAACACCTTACTAAAGCTATCATATTAGTAGTTGTATTAAATTAAAATTTCTGACAATCGCATTATTTATTTTATTTTATTTACAAATACAAAGATTCTCTATTAATCCCTTAAGCTATCTATTAAAACTCTTGAAGTATTAACTTTTTTTCTCTTTATTTTTCTACCCATCCGAGTATTGCATGAGGTGCTCAATTTTTATTTATTTTTTAATTCAACCTTTTTATCTTGTATGCCTCTATACTTGTATTGGTCAACATCTCTCTGGATGTTTACCAATATATTACTTGGGCCAAATCAATAGTGGATTCACTTGAGCAAATAATTACCCGACTCCTACCTCATCCCAATGCATTGTATTGATCGAGATACATAAGAGATTTAATGAAATTCTTGATTGTCTCTTTTGTAAAGATCTATTTTACTTGAGAGAGAGTTAGAGAGTCATTGTGGGAAAAATTAGCTCGGGTGACAAGAAACTCCAAGTTTCATGAGTTGGATGGTAGAAGGAAGAGTTGAGTTTTGTTGTTGAGCCGTCATTCGACCTTTCAAGGACACTCCGAAACTCAAGTTAGGATTGGATTCTTAAAGATTGAAGAGATCAGTAAATACTTTGTTCAGAGTTATTGCTTAGAGGTTTCAGAAATTCCCAAAGAGACCCTTTTGTCTCCTAGGAAAATAGATGACCACATGTCAATGCATGTAGAGGGCGGTTATGCATGATGTTCCGTTTATTGATAATTCTTGATATTGTCAAGTTTCATTCCACGTGTCACATTTTAGGTTATTCGTAGCTAAGAAGATAATGATACAGTCATAAATGCATGTTTTAGTCGGTTGTCAACGAGCTAGAAGATCTTATAATTGTTAAGACGGGTAGTCTATTCAATATCTAGGATACTTTGTAGGTTGGTCTTAATAGTTGAAAATTTTGTCTTATTTTTTGCTTGGTGTTTACAAGTCGCCATTTGCGAGAAAACTGTTCGGAGCTGTTCGAGCTGTTGTTTGGAAATAGAGTGTTACAAGCTGTTGACCTAAGACAGGTCGGAGGATATGTTGTTTGGAGATACGGTGTTTTGAGCTGTTGACATAAGATCCGGTGACTTAAGATCTGGTGTTCCGAGCTATTGGCTGGAGGATCAAAACAGAGATGTTGGTCGGAAATCTGGTGTTTCGAGCTGTTGACTTAAAACTTAAGATCTGGTTGGATAGGAGCTGTTGAACTTTCTCTTTCTGCTTCCCTTTCCGACTAGCATAGCCAACTATACTAATAGCCATACTAATAATACATTCTTTATGACTAGTTGCTTTCTTATAGTTTGTCGGATCATTTGGTTTGACGAAGTCATACTATAAACAGATGGGGGGTGTAAGAGGCTGTATACGAGTTGTTGAACTGTCTCTTTTTGCCTCCCTTTCCTACTAGCCTAGCTTTATACACTAGTTATATTGACCTCCTTAATCAACTATACTAATAGCTATATTAATACCTTCTTTATGACTAGTTGCTTTCTTATCTTCGCTCTTGATTTACGGGCTAATAAGTTTGTCGGATCATTTGATTTGACAAAGTCATACCCTAAACAGATGGGGGGTGTGAGAGGCCAAGATGACAGCTGTCACATATGTTATTTTTGACTTCGGATTTGCTCTGGAGAACGCCTGAGCTGGTTGCTCGGGCATCCACACTTCAATGGGCATTTGACGATAAAAAAAGGGTTGAGATGTCAAGTGGGGAAGTCAAAATCATGGGGAGAATGACATGACTTCTCCCCCTTTTCATCACCATGTGCCCATTGAAGTGTGTCAAAATCATGGGGGGGGGGGGGGGGAGGGATTTCTCCCCCTTTTTATCTTATGAAATGACTTGTCCTTTTTATCACCAGGTGTCTATTGAAGTGTTGTGTTTTTTGGTGTGATTCAAAACTAAAGGAAAAACATTGTTTTTTAAGTTTGTGTGTTTCTTTTAGTCCCACATGGAAAAACTATGAATAGTTTTACCTCTTTATAAGAAAGAGAGTTGGAAGAAGGCTTGGGCCTTCAAGGGCCTTTGAATTTGTTGTCTACCCATCCATTGCACATTGTGACTATACTATGCTAGAACTCACACACACGCGCGCCGGGTCGGGTTGGGTCATTGATAAAATATTATTTTTTATACAATGTTTATTATTAATTTTTTAATTAATCATGGTTACCGTTTAGCATACCTCTAATTACTAGTGATTATTTTATTCCCGTTTTATTACCGTTGTGGTAATTAATTAGATTAATTTCGGGTATTAAAAATTCAGTTTTGGAAATCAACAGACTTCTTACTATTTCCTAATCTATATAAAGAGGGTTTCTATACAGGTTTATACACAGAATTTCTTATTGGGTTCTTCTAAAAAACAAGCTAGTATATACGAGTTCATCTCTTTTCTTCCTCTGGTTTTGGGGTATTTTTTTTTTATCAATATTTTCGAGTTTGCTGGGCTAAGAATACAGAGTGGTGTACGATAGTAGAGGGTGCATTTTCTACTGTCAGGAATAGATCTGTGAAGCTGTTGTATCCTGGGAGACATTGTGACCAACAATCCATTGCATCTGTGGGGGCGCGAATTGTCTTAAAGAGAGCGACGTGATCCGCGCCTCACTTCACAAGAGCTATCGAGTTGCTAATCAATTTTCAAGTGCAGGATTATTTCTGAGTTCGTGGTAGCAGTATTGTTCGTGATTTTTCGGGTTTGCCTTTCTGGATTTAGCATTTACAGATATTTTGGAACAACATGAAGTGTGTCAAAATCATGGGGAGAATGAAATGACTTCTCCCCCTTTTTATCGCCGGGTGCAATTGAAGTGTGGATGCCCGAGCGCTCAGCTCAGTATCCACCCCAGCAAATCCGAAGCCATTATTTTTTTACTCTTTACAGTCATGTTATAAGCAAAGCCGTTTTGGTTTGCAGTTTTGAACATGTGGCAAGCACTGTCAGTTGTCACGCATGTATTGCCTTTGAGTTTCCAAAGCACTCACCGGGGTTGTGAGGAGAACTCTCAGTGAATTGTTAGAACTATTTCTTTGAGTAGCCGGTCTTTTTCTGCTCTTGTACTGGGTTAACTGCGTTCACTTTTCTTTTCCTAAGACTTATAAAGTAATGGGTTAACTGCTTCCACTTTTCTTTTCCTGAGACTTATGTCCAGCACTTTGCAAGTTTTGTCAATGAATAATCTGCATCTTCATTTGAGAACTAGATGTATCGTGCTTTCACCTTTTGGGTTGCAATTCCCCTAAAACTTCAAATGCAGCAAAATGAATGATTTCAATTCTCATAAAAAATGATAAAGACTTGAAATCTCTTGATGGTACATTTTAATTGCCAAGCAGAGCTCCCTTTTTTACTTATGGTGGTGACCATTTTGTGATTATAGAAAATTACCCGTCTCTCTGTAATTATAATAGTGCCACCATAACAGTGTAAAAAGGAGAGCTCCGCTTTAACGCCGAGACTCAGGTCTTCAGCTCAAAATTAGTCTCTAAGAATTAATTTTGTTAGAAACCTTGACAAAGTGGCTCTAACTTCCTAACAACTACCACAACAAAGTGCAAAGTGCCAAGCTTTGTAAGTCTTGGCAAAAGAACGGACTCTTAAGAATGTATTTCCCGCATCCCATATTAAGTTTAATCTATTGCTCTCCCTTTAAGAAGATTTTCCCCACAACAGATATGAGGTTTACTCCATCACACAACACCCCACACTTAAAACACTCTTATGAAGTATAGGAGGAACAAAGCCAAAGGAAAGAGGGAGCACTACTCCTCCTCAAGGCTAGGAACGAGCCCAACTTTCCCCGGCACAAAAGATGAACGTTGGGAACCTAGCTAAGAATGTTTTCAGCAAACAAGTCTTCTCCAAAACGCCTCTCTTTCCAGTGAAAAAGGTATTTCAAACATCTTTTTGAAGCTTCTGATTCTGTTCCATGACAAATTAATTCGTGTTATGAGCAGAAGTATGCAAGTTTTGGACAAGCCCACTGAGTTGGAGTAAGTTTTCATGAGCCTTTTTGGACAAGCCCACTGAGTTGGAGAAAGTTTTCATGAGCCTTTCGGCAACAAGTCTTCTCCAAAACGCCTCACATGTTGGAAAAGAAGCCGATATGATTGCCACTCAACAATTGGCAAAGAAATAACAGTCCGTTCTTTTACGGAGACTTGTAAAATTCTGGACTTTATAAGTTTTGTCAAGGACAATATGCATTTTCTTTTGAAGACTTGATGTATAGATGCTTTTCATCTATTGGGTTGCAATTCCAATGACTTTAAATGCAGCAAAATGATTGATTTCAAATCTCATAAAAAATTTCAAAACTTGAAATAACATGATGGTAAGAAATAATCTTGTTAAAAACCTTGATAAAATGACTCAAATTTCTCACCAACTACCGTGATAGTGTAAAGTGCCAAGCTCTATAAGTCTCAACAAAAGAATGGACCCTTAGCAACTTGATTTCTAATGTGCCTTCCAGCAGAGAATCCCTAAGCTGCAGTTGTGGAAAAATTGCTGCATCACCTTTACCTGCAAGTTCACAACCTGAAGAGACAGAATGCTTTCACAAAAATGCTTGAGGTAGATATGATAATCACTCAGGGTTAAAACAAAGCAATCAACGGGATGATCTGGTAAACAATGAGAACAGACCATCTAAATATCTCATAAGCCTTTCACAAATATTGCAATACAACAATTTTTCTTATCCCACTTTAGCTCCCCAAGTACATTTCTAAGCAGCGAAAAGGTGCTGAACCACACCAATCCTAAATCCAACCTTCTTGAGAGGAAAAGTGAGGTGCATCCCATCAAATCTGGAAACCTGGCTCTAAAGCTGACTCACACCGCCAACAACCAAACAGCGCAGAGCAGCAGAACTTGGATATATATCATTCTGCCCTGATTTTTCATTTCCTAACAGCCCCTGAAACAACACTCTTAACTGAGACCTGGAAAAAACTATAATCATAAATACCCAGCTAAAAGTAAAATCTGGTCCAGATGTTACACATCCATATGTGAGATAGGCTCTTGTTGGTCACGCCAGATAAAATTGTAAAGATGGCCCATCACTGCACCACTCAAATCAATCCGCTATGTAAACAAAATCATATTGGACGGGTATCCTTTTTATCTGGCGACATGGAGACGGACAGTGTACTGAGCAAATACTCGCCTGTTAATGTCACCTAGGATTCGGCTATAAACTACCTTGTCCCAGTATCAGGTCTCACATCTCTGTAGGACACCAAACCCTTGTGTCCAGCTGGCGAACTGGATCTAGATCTGCTGGGAGAATGCGACTTCATTTTGTCTCCACGGTTGTGTGCAACCATGTCAGCAGAAGATCTAGAATGGGATGAACTTCAGCTCCTTGAATTTGACCTCAAAATCCTACTTTTTGGAGGGAATTTATCACCTCCCCGGGGGGCCAAGCCGTGATCGTAGTTTCTCACTCATGGCAGGTCGTTCATCTACCATACTTGGACTGCGCATTGGGCTCCGGCTGTGATCCCTGTTACGGCCACGGTAACCAACTGGGCTGCGCAAGATGCTTCTACTTTGACTTCTCCTGCTTCCATATGTAAGAAAAGGGCAAGGAGAAATAGAATGGCTGGGGAACTAAAACCAGTGGAACTGTTGACATCAAAAATGAAAATATAACACAGTTACAAAACCAGGGCAGAGACATGCATGCATAAAAACAAAAGACTATGTTACATGCAATAACATTTGACAATTTAATAAATATTAGGAAATTTAATAAGATATTACTCATTTGCAACACTGCAGTAGAAGGCGTACATGCAGTCAGATAAATAACATCCATCAAATAAATGTTTTTGAGACTTGTGTAAACGAAATAAAAAATAACTATCCACAGTAAATCGTAGAGCATCTAGTTTAAAATTATATTCTATTGACCATTGTGATCCTTGATAAAAATTAGTACACAAAATTTGAGATAAAAGACCAATTGGAAAATTTGCACAGGGCAGAAACTTAGTGATGGCACTGAAGCAAGAAATGAAGTACTAGGATGAACTTATATAAGGTAATACTAAAACATTCAAACAGGTTAATCAAATAGCCGACTAATTTCCTAAGAGCTTATATAGTTGACACAGCTTAAAAACTGTAGAAAAAACAGCAATCTTTAAAAACTTATATCTCAGTGAAGAGGATCCTGTTGAAAAAACCGTGAAGTGGATCTTCCATGTGCGCCAACTAGAAAACAATAATCTAGTCGTATGATCATGAGCTGTCCAATCAGGCTTAAACTTGGCCAGGTGGTGTGCATAGAGACATTTTTTTTTTGTTTTTTTTAATGGGCCCTAACACCTTCCCTATGGCATGCCTCCACATTGGTGTTGGTTTAGTATATGAAAATACCTCGATTCCCTTGTGCATTGGTAACCGAGGTACTTGAAGGTGAATGTAGGTAAAGAATTATAAATATAAAAATGGAAAGAAAAACACAAAAAACCTTTGAAGGAACACTTGTTATCAGAATGTATCATGCCACTTGACTAGGAATAGGCTTGTTTTGATACACCAATTGTTCCAAAAGAAGACACCCATTAGCACTATAAAATCTATGGAGATCCATCAAATTTGTTTGGTCTAAACTCTAACCATAATGGGATGCACTATATTTCAAAAGGGCACTTCAATCACTTGCTGACACCCTATGAAAACATTTTCTTATGCTGTTTCCCAAGGAGGGAACATGAGAAAGATAAAGTACGTGACTGAATGGGAAATGAACGCAAGGAAAAAAGAAAAGTAATATGAGTATCATGAAAGCACAAGAAATGTGAAGTACAAAAGAAACATAATAAATAAAATTACTCTCATTGCATAACTTCCAATTTTCAAAGAACTAAAAAGAAAATCAAATAGTCATCCACCTCCACCAATGAGAGTAGTCGTACCCTCTCGTTTATATCCCTATAGACCTGAAGAATTCTTTTTACAGAGACGTCAAAGTGACCCACCACAAAAGCATCAAAGAACAAAATCCTCATTAGAACCAGCCAAGCATGAAAGATTACACATAAAAAAAGAGAATGACACTCTTTTTTTAATACATAAATGCTTAAATTTGAAATTGGATGTTAAAAGAGTCCATGAACTCTCAATATGGACTAGGTGAAATTTCCAGGTTAATGAGTTAGTAGTTGCACCTCTTAATTACATAGACATTTAATTTGTAACTGTTCTCATCATCATTCTATCAGTTCTTTAACTAAGAAATTGCTCATTAACCACAACTTTCATCTATTAGAAAAAGAACATAGAAACAAAGAGGAAAAATTAAACTAAACATTATGTTAGGTAATTGTTAGTAATTTCCCATCCTTAAATATGAAGAGTGAAATATGCCCAACAAAATTAAAGATTTAAGATTAGTCCTACTAATACGTATGTCCTAATTTTGAGTCCTAGCTTTGAATGTGTTTGTGAGTACTAGTATCAGGTGGTATATTGAGTTGTCTATAGAATGGTTCACAAGTACATGGTGAGTGATAATTCGAGTATCATCTTGAAGGTGAATGTAGGTAAAGGATTACTAATATAAAAACAAAAAGAAAAAGCAAAATGTTGAATGGAAATTGTCATCAGTGTGTAATTAAAAATCAGGTACGAGAACGAAAACACAAAAAACCTTTGAAGGAACACTTGTTATAAGAATGTATCATACCACTTGACACGGAATAAGCAAGTTTTGATACACCAACTGTCCCAAAAGAAGACACCCATGAGCACTATAAAATCTAAGGAGATCCATCAAATTTATTTGGTCTAACCATGATGGGACCCACTAAATTTCAAAAGGGTAATTCAAGGACATTTTCTTTTGTTGATTCCCAAGGAGGAAACATGGGAAAGATCTAGTAGATTGTCCTTGCAATACACCACTTTTTCCTTCTTTTTTTGTGTGGGGGGAGGGGTCGAACAATACACAAGTTATTAAATCGATAGCAATGTTAGGTCTACTTTCCTTCTCATCCACTTTCCCTTTTTTTGGACAAGGAGACAAAAAAATAGTGGTGGGGCCCACAAAAAGACGCCATATTTTTTTGTCTTCTTATCCAATAAAGGGGAAAGTGGATGAGAAGGAAAGTAGTTCTTAAAATGGGTTGGATCATGGATGTATTATCTGATTATATATTTGATTGATGGATGGATGAATGAAACATTCTATGCAAGTCATATCAATATTAGTCAATCATATATTATCGTCACTCGTCAGCGCACATCTTTGCTCCATTCCAGTTGCATCTTTTATGTACATTGTGGTTTTTAAAAAATATAAATATTTTTTTCTCAAATGTGTATTAAGTACTAACATCTATTTTAATATTTCCTTAAGTTTCACTACAAAATTCTATGATTTTTCCCATTTTTCTCTCGACGTGCAATAAAATCCACGCGAAACAATATATCTTTCGATATATCCCGGGTATATCTTTTTTCCATCAGTGCAACGTATCTTGCGATATTGACATTTAGAACCTTGATTAAAGGGTGCCTACACGTTCCTAAGGAAGTTAGGAAGTTGATAGTTAAATACTATTTATAGGACTCTAACTAACATATTTTGATGTTAACTTTGCATTGAAATACATTTTGGTTTAAGTTTCCATGAGTTTTCTACATTTTCTTTATTTTTTTACAGCGTTTTAGTGCGCATCCTTGATACTATCAATATGTTTCGTATTTTGGTCTCACTAATACATACCTCAATACCGATACTTTAAACCATGGATAGAAGATCAAAAGTATAAAACAGAAAATATAGACACACAAGAGAAACTCTGACAAGGTAGACACCCATATATATAGAGAGAGAGGGAGAAAGAGAACCTGGGAGGACTCCTGCCTCTCGGTGTGTTTCTGTAATGTCTTGGTGGCGAGTGCTCAGAATATCTATTGTAGCTTGAATACCTACAAGAAACCAGAATAAGTTCACTTTTCATGACAGCCATTCCAGATTACCTATTACAGTACCTTTCTTGAACATTCTTTCCACCATAACGGTGAGAACTAATAGGCGAACACTCTGGAGATGGGGTATGGTATCGACGTGCATAGGAGTAACGTTCACTGAAGCCACACCCTCTTCTAATGCGCTTTGGAGTGCCAGATGGAGAGGGGCTTCTTGACAAACTTTGCCTATGATTAGAAGCAGAAGGATCAGGGGCTTTACGGGCAGGGCTCGTTAGCGGACTCCTTGAAGAACTTCTGTGGGTTTGCCTCCCGGACTGCCTAGCAGGACTTGTGCTAATACTTCGCAATCTTGGGCTCCCCTGACTTCTTTTAGGACTCATGTTTGCATTGCTCTTAGGCTTAATACTCAGGCTCCTTTTGGGATTTGGGGTCAGGCTCCTGTTCATAAAAACTCAAACAGAGGTTACTCCAAAAATACACAGGAATGCAGATGAATGTATGCATGTGAGGGCCACACACCAGAATCCATAAGCATATATGTATATAGGAGTGAAGCAAACCAAGAGCAAATACCTAGATTTGTTTGGGTTATCACCTGATTCAGGGTGTTGCTTGCCAGTTTTATCAGATTTGATTTCTGTTACATGTCCATTATTCAAAAGTTGCCCGTTCTCTTGAGAAAATTCACCCTCTTCATGTGATGAGTTCTTCTCGGTGATATTCAGCTCATCTTTCTTTTGTCGATCTCCAACATTTTCTCCTGAGACATGGAGGCGAGATTGTTTTTTACTGCTAAACAGCATGATTAGCAATGGGTCCAAAACTACAGTTTTCATTTTTGATAAATGAACTGTTGATGAAAGTCATCTGAAAGACTTGCAGTTTTGCATGCACACATGAGGAGTTAAATATAGTTGGTGAATTTATCATCAAGCTTACAACATAATGGAAGTCAGATTCTTAGAAAGTTAGATGGCATACCAAGATCTTGGTGTGGTTTCTTTTCAGCATGTGACGAGTTATTGGTTTTACGAGCAGACCCCTAACGACCAGCTTTTTCACTCTCTGAATCACTAGAACTCTCCGAGCTCCTGAATATAGAACATAAACAAAAAATATTAAAAAAATAGAATCACGTAAGCATGATTATAGGAGCAGAAAACATCATTATTATGCAGCACTTCACATAGTTGAACACCAGACCATTTGGACTTGTGCCTGGATTTTTTATCATGTCTTCTTTGCCCCTTTTCCCTTCGCCAATCCCTCATTTTTTTCCCATGCTGGTGCTTATCTCTTTTTATTGATTTCTTCTTCTTCTTCCTACCTCTTTCATCATCGGATGAACTTGAATCTGATGGTGAAAAATCTGAATCAGAATCAGTATTGGAGGAATGGGAATCAGAACCAGAATCAGAGCTTGAATCAGATGAAGAGTATCTCCTTTTTCTGTTCTTTCTTCTGTCCTTGAGAGGTTTTTTCATTCTTCCTCTACCTCGTCTATCAGAACTATCATTAGAAGAAAGTTCTTTCCGTGATTTTTTCTTCTCCTTATCTGCAAGAGAAAACATAACATTAATACCAAAACGAGTTACAATTGGCTCTATCAGAAAAGTGAAGCTAGAACCAAATTACTCTCAACTGCTGCCTGCCATTTTCTTGGCATACCTTTCCCTATTGCAACTGCATCACGGATTTTTCTTTCAGAAACTTCACCACACTCTACAATTTTCACAGGACGAATAGGTTTCCCTTCAGCTGTACCCACCTGTTCAATTTTCTCCAAAATGCTCATTCCCTGCGTAACTTTTCCAAATACAACATGTTTCCTGCCATACAATTCATAAATAACAACATCACATTACATAAACAAATTATGGAACATTCATCTTAATATCATACTGAGCTTTCAATGGTGGAGAATAGAAGGAATGGCAGGTGAAACTAAATAATACGTGATAAATCATCAAGTCACAAACTAATCTAATTAGTGGAACATATGTGCTATTTGATTGTAAAAAGAGAAAGGGAGGAAAATAAGAAACCAGCATTATGCACTAAATAAATATGGAATAAAATACCCATCAAGATGGGGTTGACGCTTGAAGGTGATAAAGAATTGGGATCCATTAGTGTTTGGGCCACCATTTGCCATAGAAAGAAGACCAGGTCCATCATGAACCAGCTTAAAGTTCTCATCTGCAAAAAGAACGCTTAATTTAATACAAATTCACACAAATCAACCCAACAGACACACAACACACAAATACGCACAGCGCACACACATACACGCGTTGTACATGCATAGCACACAAACCTACATGCAAAGGAAATGGTTAAAGTTTAACACAACTATCCCAGCATGCACATACACATGTATTTAAACACACACAGTGAAACCTACCTGCATACTTCCCTCCATATATACTCTCTCCACCACTACCTGTAAACCATTAAAAGAGTAGTGCTCAACAATTCTGGGCATGAAAGGAAACAATGGAAGAGCTCCAATCATTACAAGGAAAAAAAATAGGGGTAGGAAACGACATAGTACATACCATCTTGTTTTGAAAAATCACCACCCTGCACAGGGTAAAAAGTAGGAAACACTCATATGAATTGTGAATGATATAATAAATGTATAAAGAGAAATGCAATGCAAATAAGGGACCCATTCATGTCTAGACGGTAAGAGATGAAGCAAATCAGCAATCCTAATGCTAGTTGGCCCAGTTCCACAAATCTGGCAAACATCCTCCAAACCTGTGGCATATAAGGAAATTTCATTGTGGTTTTCAGTTTGGACCACTAGCATAATTCAATGCAATCCACCAGTGCGAACTGTTGGATAAAATATTTTAACCAAAAGAGATGGTTCTCTATATTGATCAACAGACTTTTTTAGACCATTTCCCATACTATTTCTTACCATCCAAAAGGTTAAAATAGATGGGATGGTTAGATCTGACCAGGTCCATGAGGAAGCTAGGAGATCCCCATAAACAATGGGTCCCAACCCCATGGATGCATACATGTATTGCACAGGCAGAGAGGAGACCTTGTTCTCTCATTGCTGAACTAACTACTACTCAGAAATATGGGAAGTTGGGCTTCAAGCTTAGCAATAAAACTACTAATGTGCAGCCATGCTACCTTAAAGACTCATCAACTATGAGTCTTGACAACTAGTCAGGCAGCTAGTACATTAATATTACATCCAACTAACTGGAACAGCACTCCTGTGCCACTGACAATGAAGGAGAAGCACAATTACATTTTTCATATGAGATAGCTTATGGATAAAAAATATTACATACTTTAGCCATGAATCTTTTAACTATTCGATGAAAAATTGATCCTTTGTAGTGCAGAGGTTTTCCAGTAGAAGCTCCTCTGCCCTTCTCACCTACAATGACACCACACCTGAGGATTGTTAGAGTCAACTAAAACAATAGGGGAATCAGTAAGTAATCCTCTCACATAAACCAAACAACTCAACACAAAGCTGGAGCTATGGTCGTTCGATTGTTATTAATATAAGCTGTTGATTTTTCAGCAAACAGCAGAAGTTACAATGAGGCCCTACAGTTTGCTTTTTTCCCCATCAATACAATCAATAACTTTGTCCATTTCAGCACCATTACCTACTGTCCCATTGAATTGCATATAACCAGAGCCCATGTTTATATCAAAGTAAATCATCATTGATGATGTCAGCCTGCTTAGCACTGAAGAGCATATATAGAACAAGGACCCAATACAAGTTTACATGTTCCTTTTGTTAATCATGTCTGTCATTGGGCGAAGAATCATCATTCCTCCAACAAACAAACGGAATGAAATAAAAAAACCTTCCGAAGGTTTGAAGCCCTTGGTAGTTGGTAAGAATTACAATTACATGATTTGGCTTAAGTGGTAGGCCAAATTGGATTATCATCCCAACCATTGGATAAATATCAGGCTCACAATAGCCCAGTCAAAAAATAGTTAGTTGAGAGCCTGAAAATAGCATAGAAGTCAAAATAAATCAAGATCAACTTGCAAGTCTAAAGACAGGTAGAAGATTACTAACAATGAATTGCAGGTAAAGGCATGTACCTCAGTGTTAGAAACCTTCAAGACACGCTTTTGGGCTCTTTTCCCTACTTACACAAGAAACTAACTTCCCTCACCAACAAATGAAGAGTGTTTTGAACCGCATTTGAAGCAATGTAGTCAAAGCATCACCTATGTGACCAACTCATCTAACCAGGACCCCTAACACCTGCAGCGTGGTCTAGGCAGACCCTCTTTAGGTTGTAGTAGCCTAATAGCGCCTGGGCTGCCTGGATGCTGAAAGTGACAAAGGTTGTCACCCTAGATCCACTTACAGCAGACATTATGCACAAAAAAAAGTAATAATAGATAAAATAAAACAGATTTTATTGAATATCGGGAGGGACGTATAAAAAGATTTCCCTAATAGAGAGAAAAGGGTTTAGGGTTTTGGGGAACTTTATATAAGGTCTTCGCATCTGGATCTCTCTGTTAAGGAAAGAGAAAGAGGTCGTCAAATCTCTCTCAATCTTTTATCTCTTGTTTTTCCATTTTTTTTGCCACAGGCTTTCTCGAGTATATTTAGCACTGATAACTTCATTATTGGTAGTGAACTATGCTCTTTACTTCTTTACTATGATATGCTGCTCTTATCTAGTTGATCTATACTTTACTTCTAATTTTAAATCTTTAATTTGACAATATATTAATATCATCAATATCAATAACTAAAATAAATTTTGGCCGCCTAGGTATCGCCTAAGAAACACCTAGCCTAGGGAACCACTATCCCCTAGGCATTGCCTGGACGCTTTCACTACACTGATTTGAAGATAGGTCTCAACTCTCAACAAATAGAGGTGATTATCTGGTCAAACAAAAAGGTAGTCTTACTCCTACAATGAATATGAAATAAAAAGAGTTCACAATTTCGGGAGAAGTTTGGCTAGATCATTCACAACTTTTACATGATATCAAAAACATTCTCTTTGGGGTTCTCCTCAGACATTAACCTCTTCAGTACGGTATTTTCCTTTCATTCTTTATCTAATCAAGAATTCATTTCTTCTTCTCTCAAGTTTTTCTTTTCTTCAAGAATCATCAAAATCAAATTTCCCTCTTTGTCATCACTGAGTTCTTAAAACACTTTTTTTCAGCCATTAACAATTCTTATTTTTCTCTCAATAAATAAATAATATACTAACTAATAGGAATGATAATTTACAAAGGTTAAGTTCACGCAGGAGTGAACTCCAAAACAACCTTACAAGATATACAGGTATACAACCAGGTCCTCACAATACATTATCCACCCTAATAAAGAAAGAAAAAGCATCCAAGTATTCACACTCCCTCCTACTAGAGCACCAAGTGAGTAAAATATTTCTTTAGGAAGAGCTTCATTTTCAAAAACTCTTCTATTTCTCTTCACACAAATTCTAACAAATAGCTCCAGGCAACATTTTCCAAATCGCTCTCTTGAGAACAATTCTCTCAATCACTCAAGCCCTAGCTAAATAAGAATTCTTTGAATGTCAACAGAAATACCCATTGCATCCTCATCAGGGATAGGGATTGGCCCCTACCCCTTTAGCCATAGGACAATAGAACAACAAGTGTTCAACTACTTCCTCCTCTAACAAGCTCAGTAACAAAAAACTCCATTTTTTTTCAAAAATTCGCGAATTTTTCGCTCATTTTTGCTTCCCCGAATTATTGGTGAATTTTCTGAATTATTTTCTCAAAATTGGCAAAAAACTACTTATTTTGTATATTTTAATCAAATTGTTTGTTATATTTTTATATTTATTAATTTATTCTTTATTTGTTCCGAATTTTTCTGAACTTGACCTTTGCCGAATTTTTCCCGAACCCTGACTTTGTCACTATGCTAACAAGCACATACAACATCTATTTGTCATCCTCCACCCTGTATGTTTTAAGTGGTCATTGGTGGCGATCTTGTCAAGTATAGCTGTTCTCAGAAAGAATGAAATTTCGAAGGAAATACCAGTATTCTATACACCACAATAAGGAAAGGGATCCCGGCAACTGTCTCAATAAGATCAAAAGAAAGATAAAGATCTCACATTAAATCAGCTCTTGTTATCCTTCAACCATACTCTATGGTCTCTAATGAGGGGGTTGGGCATGTTCGAATTCAATTGGTTCACCAATCTCAAAAAGTCATCCATCTCCCAATCATTTAAGCTCCTTCTCAGCTTCAGAGTCCACACCACCTAATTAGATATAAGATTCAAAACAGGATGCAACATTGCAACTTTACACTCTTTATCCAATGCTATTGTATACAAGTTTCCAAAAGTCTCTAAGGAGATTTTTCTCATACCAATATACCATATGTCATCCCAAAACTAAATATTATTTCCACTGGCCAAACTAAAAGCAATATATTTATGAAAATCCTCTTTGGCACTTGAAATAGCTTTCTACAACCCAACGCCATGGGATCCTCTAACATTTTGAATTTCTCAATCTGATTTAATTCCCATATATAGATGTCATTATCTTCCTCCATAAACTCTCTCTTTCTCTTCACCGAATCTCCACAACCATTTACCCAACAGAGCTTTGTTCATCTCTATTAAAGAACTCAGCCTTAACCCTGTTCCTTCACTGGGCAACGCACCTCCTTCCATTCTACTACCAAATGATATTTCATACACTCCTCTCTATCGTTCCAAAGAAAATTCATTTTTGACTTTTTTCTCTTTAAATCATTAGCAAAGGATGAAGGAATAGTAAGCAAGGACATGAAATAATTTGGTAGAGTTTCCAAGGTGCTTTTAATGAGGGCCACTCTACCCCCTTTTGACAATTAATGAGATTTCCACCCAGCGAGCCTAGTATATACTCTCTCCAAGACAGGACCCCACATTGATTGAGCTTTAAAACCTGCTCCAAGGGGAATGCCTAAGTATGTCGACGTAGGAATACGTATCTTAATTCTCACAATCCTAGTTCCCTGCCATCTCCTTCAGATAGCAAATTTTCCCAACCCCATACAGCTCACTCTCAATTTTCTCTTTTCAAAAACTCCAAATCTAGATATACTTGCAACCCTTTTCTGCTTTTTTTTTTTTCAAATGCCCACTCCAGTACCCATAACCTTAACTTGCACTTAGCTCAGATCCATTTTAAAAAAAATTTGGGCCTAGTCCTTGATCTTCAATATTGCTTTATAGTTTCTTCTAATTTGCTACTACTATCTTTCATCACCATCCACCTTTTCTTTAACTTTCATATCTAACACATTTTTAGGGTATGTCCCCTTTCATTCTTTTGAGACCTCTTTTCCTATCTTTGATTATTTCCTCCACTTCTTCCCATTCTCTTCTTACTTAATGGATAATTACATTCTTTGGAAAGCCCAACTGAAGTATGTTGCAAGAAGTTGAGGAACTTATAAAGAGGAGGATCACTTTTTTTTATCGGTCCTGTAAAGAGCATGGTAATAAAAGTTGCCGAAACCGATACGAAACAAACGATACGTATAAATATTGGTAGTCCCTGTACGATATTTATACTGATACGAAATGACCGATACGCATTGTTTACTAGTTATGTATGTTTTAATTCAATGTAGAATTGTAATTGTGTTTGCTACTTTGTCTTTTAGTCGCTTCTCATGACTTTATATTCGGTAAATTTGGTTCTTATAACTCATTTAATTTTTTAAAATTTAATTTGTTTTGATTTTTTAAAGAAAAAGAAAAAATTATACGTATCGTCCGAAACCGACACTGAAACCGATACGTATAGGTTTCGGTTGGGACCGATACATCCCCCAAAACCGTATTTTTAATCCTTGGTAAAAAAGATCACACAATCCACATATGATGACTGGCTTGAATTAGATCATAATTATTTTCTTCTCCAAGAATATTCTTCTTTAAGTTCAGTATTTTAAGGCCCATCTTATGCAAATTAAACCCGAGCTTCAAACTTTTGAACGAGAAAATCTTTCCATCAATGGGTATATGACAAAGATGAAGTCTTTTTTTTTTTTTTAATATCATATGGTTGAGGTTCATTATTTGCTCAACAATGAAGATAAAGTTATGCAATTTTAGGAGGATTGGGTGTTGCTTAACCTCCCCACCCTGTTTGTTGAGTAAAGCCCTATTCTTCTTGTTGAGAACCGAGACCTCCATCAACACATACATCCACTACTACAACACCTCTTCTCTTTGTAGAATAGTGACACACCTTTGCCAAATTCGACATGTTGGTAACCATTTGTTCAACAAAACGTGGTAGGAGCACACAGTGTTACAAATCCCGTTCTCGGGTTTTTATCAACTAAAGTTTTTTTCGGGAGAATTTCAAAATTTTAGTTTTTTTTGGGTATTTCTTGCCTAAATCTCGGCAATGATTAAAAAAATAATTAAAATTACAAAAAATAGTAATAAATATCACCAATTTATAAATATATCAAACCAGTAATATTGGATATTTCCTGCAATATTTTTAAAATGTCGGCTAAATCTCGACTAAACTTCACAATATTTACGTGTTAAAAAGAGAAATTTGTATTTCTCGCAAGATTTTTAAAATGTCGCGATAAAAATAGAGTTTTAAACTTTTAATGTTTTTCTCAGAATTTCTCGTGAGAAATTAGGTATTTCTCGGGAGATTTGCAATAGTGGGAGCACAAATAAGATCATAGTAGACGTTGTCCCTTGTCCAACATCCTCGTCAAAATGAACAATTTCAAGTGACTATGGCATTGTTTATTCTTCATAGACAAATTTATGGATTTCTTGGTGCTCATACTCCTCAACCAGGAAGAGGAGGTGGAAGTGGTTTGTTGGCTGTTGCCCTCACCCTCATATGGAGCCCCATTCTTTCCTATAACCTCAACTATCGTGCTCCTATCTTCAGACTCGTCCACAAGATTTTTCAGTTGATCGCCTGCCTTGCCCTTCTCCATTTGCCCAGCTTACCAAATTGTTATCAACCCAATCATAAGGTTGTTTCTCCTGAGTAGGTGTGGTTTGGGTCTTCCCTTCTTACTTTCAGAACTTCTTATCCTGCGGATAGTGCCAAGAGGGCTATTAGGTCATTTCTATCTGAGGCTATATCATGGTCCATTTGGCAAAAAATAAATAGGAGAGTTTTGGACAATTCCACCTCTTCTATTTCCCATATTCAAGCACAAATCTACCTACTGATCTTAGAAATGGGTTTCCATTTGGAATGGTGGGGTGGATCTAGGAGCTGTGTTGGGATGAAGTTTGTCACAGTTTAGGATCCGACCACCAAAGTCGTAGGGGTTCTTTTATGTTGTTTGAGTCTTTTCAGTTTACGCTAGTGTAAACTATTTTCCTGCACTATACCTTTGCTTTCTTGTCTCCCTCATTTTGATTAATATATCTATGTAACTACCGATAAAAAAAAACCATATGGTTGTTAATCGCTACTATCCATATCAACAACCGGATAACACTTCAACTTTGATTGACTCCCGCTCCCTATCGGATGTTAATCCCACCATCATTTTTGAATATGGTTGGGTGGTCAACTCCGGTGCTATACATCATCTCATCGATGGTGCAGCTATGCTAAACATTCCTTACATTGATACATCAAAAATTCTTGTAGGTAATGGTGCCTTTCTTTTTATCTCCCATATTGGTGTTACCAGTATTCCTTCACACTTTTGTCTTTTTTCGTTTCTCGATCTATGTGTCGTTCTTGGTATTAAATCATAAGAAGCTATTGTTGTTACCTAACTAATTCGTTAATTCCCATGCTACTGTAGTTTTACTCCTTCCTATGTTGATGTGAAGGACATTTTCTCGGGTCAAACACTTCATGAGGGCACCCGTCGAGGAGATCTCTACTTCCTTTCCTCGTCATTTATTCTCCAACACTACAATCCTTCACCAGCTTTGCTTTTGTTGCATCAACTAGTTTGTTTATAGATATTATTGTCGTGATCATGCAAATATACATCTTATTAGGAGTCTTGTCAATTCTTGACATCAATTCTAGACTTATTTCTACTTCATGTAATAGTGCTTCCACCAGAATTTTATGTCATGGTTGTCAACTAGGGAAGCCATGAAATTGTTATGAAATATGTATGCAACTTGATTAGAAATTACCAATCACCAATTTGTAAATGCACAACTATCAACTCCAATGACAATATGCTATAAATCTGTATAAGAAAAAATGTAGATCACCAGAAACTCGTCAATATTGGAAGACCGAGGCACATGTTTGACACGTCCTTAAGGTGAACTTCGCCTCCTATAGGTTCTCCTTGACCCATGATGCTCGTAGGTAAGTGGCGGGCACTCACATGATTCAATGATCTATTCCAGAGAGAAGGGAGCTCTTTCCTTCCTCTGGTCTCAACGAACTCAACTGTAGAAATATTGGAAATCGCTATAGAAGAAGAATTTTAGAAAACTTTGTGATTTGCTCTATTACTGTATTTGTTTACAGTGACGAAACCCTTTAATAGAAATTTGGAAAACCAAATGGAAGCCTTTTAGATCTAAAACGTATTAAAAAATAAATTCTCTTAATACAAATTTTAATTGTGCGAATTATAAACTCAATGGTAAGAATATGGTAACATATTTCTTCTCTTTATAGAACCCAAGAGCCAAAGAAGAAATAAAAGAAAAAAGAAATAATAAAAAATATTCAAGGACCCCTCACGCGGAACCCGACCCGACTCGACCTGGCCTGGTTCGGCTTGGCCGACCGGCCGCACGCGCGTGTGTGTCTTTGATATACCGCGCACAGGACACGACCTGCAACGCATTGCGCATGAAGGGTTTCAGGCCCAGCTCGCCAAATTCCTATTGGAACCCCTTTGGCCACCCCTTGGGCCTCACACATGCGCGAGGGCCTAGCCCACTTCCTTGATATTACCCAAGTATGAAAGTGTTAGAATTTATAAAATCCTTTACAACTTTCTCTCTTTCTGACGTGGGACTAAAGTGACAAGGCAAATTTGAGTTTTAAACACAACACGCGGTTTCACTGTTTTTCCAAACAGTGAACACCCACTGTTATACAACAGAAATTACCCATCAGCCTCTCGTAATAAAAGTAGTACTTTTCCTTTTGAGTTAATTCATTCTGACTTATGTGATCTTCCTATCCTACTCCTACTTCCTCTTTATCGGGCACCAAATTACTATGTCACGTTCATTGATGATTACACTTCTTATTGCAATATTTTTTTTGTAAAAGAAAACTAAAATAGAACCTCTATATTTTTCTTTCTTGTGATCTGTGAGGAATCACTTTGGTAAAGTCATTCTGCATTTTTGTAGTGATGGTGGTGGGGAGTTCGCTTCCCATCAATTTCATTTATTGTGTTCGTCTCAAGGAAGCATGCAACAATTTTCATGACCGCATACTCCAGAACAAAACAAGGTTGCAAAAAGGAAGCATGGAAATAATACAAAGATAGGGCTCAACTGATATTTACTACGTATACTAAAGTTCATATGGACTGATGCATTTCATATGCATGTGCACATCATTAATCGTCTCCCAGTGTGAATCTGTGTGAAGTTTCAAGTATCAAGAGAAAGTGTGAAGAATTCTTATCCATTAGTATTAAATTCTAGTCATTTAAGACACCATTTCGGTCAACTATTTATACACAGAGGAGTAAAACAAGATGGATTCATGGATAATGTTCTAACACAATGACTCCCAGCACATCACTACTGAAGTACAAGTGGTAACACAATTTGCTTGGATTGTTGGACATGATTAGAGAGTAGTCATTTGTAAGGAAACTGAAATGGTTCATGGAAATATACCTGTACAGAGTGCTAGGAAATTCTCTGCAGTCTTAGGAACAACATCCGAAAAAAGCTGCAAATTTCAGAAGAAAGACATATATGTGTATCCAATTAGAAGAATGCAAATTTGATGTTTCCCTGTTAATAACAAAAAAGAGGAGGACTAAACCGTTCAATAAGAAATTAAAAAACTGAATAAATGGAGTATATATCCAACTTGTTAACTTACCTCTATAACAAGCCTTTCTGCAATATCCCCATCAACTGATATGTCGAAAAATACAAGAGGGTTCTTTTTCTTCAGCATCTCACCTCATGCCACAGATGCTGAGGAATTGCCTCGACGTCAACATTGATTTTGTAGAGCAATGGAACAAGGATAATTCATCTTCTATAATTTGGCTATATCAGCCATCGTTTTGCTTTCATGTGACAGACACAATGACACATGCTGACTCTTTTATACAGAAAAAACCTAATCTATCGTGTATTTATTGTTTCCAACAATATAAACCATTTATAAAATTTTCATGCATATCATTTATCTAGATTTTCCGCTTACATTAACTAAATTATTTCATAATAATTGTAAATGAAAAAAAAATGTATGGACATGTTGGTATTTCACGTTTTCTAAATAATAGTTACCACGACGTGAAGCGAAAGTGAGAAGCGATGTGAAAGCGAGAAGTGGGAAGCGAAGTTCAAAAAATCCTTAGGAAATGGGAAGCGAGAAACAGATATAGGTGCATCATTCCCATTATGTTAGGATGACCAATCATACCTTAAATTTTATTTTATATGAGATATTTTGTTGAGAAATAGGTGCCTTAAAGTCTTAGGTTTCAATTCAGCGATACTTGCTTAGCATATATGTCGTAGGCTTTAGACTTAGGTATATCTCATTACTTCCTAAATAGTAAATTCATAACCCCCTTGACCACTAAATGAGAAGTGAGTGGAAACGAGCTTCCTGGGAAGCGAGCTTCCCACCTTGTACATAACTTCCCGGCAACTATGTTCTAAAGTCAGTCTGTTTGACACTTCATACCCGTGTCTGAGACCAACAAGTGAGTGTCCTAAGTCACAAAGTGTAGATGTAAGACCAAAAGAATCAACCTATTAAAGTTAGGGAAAATCTGAGCATTAGTACTCAAAAGAGAGTTCGGATGGGCAAAAGCGCTTGCTGTTGCGCTGTTGCCCATATGTGTCTTATAAAATGGGGGCCACTTACTATTCACATGGGGATCACCAAATGATGGATATGGGGCCCATTTTGCAAGACACATATGGGCAACAGCGCAACAGCAAGCGCTGTTGCCCATCCGAACTCCTCAAAAGACCGTGCTTAAGCACTAATATGTGTGCACATGGCTGGCATGCAGATGATTGGGACGCAACATCTAATGGGTCCCACATAAGAGATTTCCAAATGGGTTTTTCCCAGATTGCCCCTCTAATATGAGGTTCTTTCCCAAATAACCAAGTTTTGAAAACCCTTCTCTAAATGCCCTTATCATCTATTTTCCATAATTCAGTATTTATGAAAAGTCTTAAATACCCCTCCATTGATTTCGAAATAAAAAGAAGAAGAAGAAGAGGGATTGAGGTTTGTGGATGAGAGTTCTTCGTTCCCACCCCATTTCCGGCGAGAGTTCTTCATTCCCAACCCATTTCCGACGAGAGTTCTTCATTCCAAGAAGAAGAAGAAGAAGATACGTACGTGGATGAGATGAATGAAGCTCACCCACTCCCTTCATCTTCCAAATACCCCTCCATTACCATTTATATTGATTTTGAAAGAAGAATAATAAAAAAGAAGAAGAAAAGATAAAAAAATCGCAAAAATCCGAGTTTCCCGAAGTTTTTTGCGCGCAGGGTCGATACAGTGCATCGACCCCGTACAAAATGCATCAACCGCGTACAAAATGCACTAGGTCGATACAATACATCGACCTCGTGTATTTTATGCATCGACCCCGTGCAAAATGCATCGACCGTGTACAAAATGCACTAGGTTGATGCAATGCATCGATCTCGTGCATTTTATGCATCGACCCCGTGCATTTTATGTATCGACCGTGTACAAAATGCACTAGGTTGATGCAATGCATCGACCTCGTGCATTTTATGCATCGACCCCGTGTAAAATGCATCGACTGCGTACAAAATGCACTAGGTTGATACAATGCATTGACCTCGTGCATTTTATGCATCGACCTCCTACAAAATGCTTCGACCGTGTACAAAATGCACTAGGTTGATGCAATGCATCGATCTCGTGCATTTTATGCATGGACGTCGTGCATTTTATGCATCGACCGCGTACAAAATGCACTAGGTTGATACAATGCATCGACCCCGTGCAAAATGCATCGACCGCGTACAAAATGCACTAGGTTGATACAATGCATTGACCTCGTGCATTTTATGCATCGACCTCCTGCAAAATGCATCGACCGCGTACAAAATGCACTAGGTTGATGCAATGCATCGACCTCGTATATTTTATGCATCGACCTCGTGCATTTTATGCATCGACCTCGTGCAAAATGCATCGACCACGTACAAAATGTACTAGGTCGATACAGTGCATCGACCTCGTACATTTTATGCATCGACCCCGTGTAAAATGCATCGACCGTTGTCTTCAAGCTTGGAAACATGACTGTAAATCATAGAAAATGAAAAAAAACACATGTAAACACATATATAACATGAAATTTAAGGTTTTGAACCATAAATACAATGATTATAAACATTTTTCCATGAATTAATCATACATGCAATGATTTTTTTGAATCCATTTTTTTTAAAACACAAGAAACCCGAAAATGAGGGTTGTTCTTTGGTTAATGACGTTTTTTCACGAAAAGAACATGGAAAGAACGCTCTTGGAACAAAGATCTCTCGCCGGAAATGGGGTGGGAACGAAGTTCTCTCGTCGGAAATAGGGTGGGGACGAAGAACTCGTCGGAAATGAGGTAGGGATACCCAAAGTCTTTTTTTCAAATGATTGGGAAAAAATGGGAAAAATTCGCATGTGTGAATAGATGCACATGTGTGTGGGGGCATTTAGAGAATGGTTTTTAAAACTTGGTTATTTGGGGAAGAACCCCATACTAAAGGGGCAATCTGGGAAAAACCCCATTTCCAAAGCCCAAAATCCACAAGATCAGATTAGTCAGCTGGGCGAACAAGATGTTGTAGCATAAGATTGATGGAAATCTCATAGGAGGGCTTAGAAACTAAAAATTCCACAGCTCCCTTAATGCTATGAGCTTGGAAGACGTATTTTACCTGAATGCCATCAATCTTATGCTATCAATTCCATTCCACTGTATCTGGAATGGCCTGATCATATGAAAAACAAGCACAAGATCAAACATCGGTGAATACTGTAATATTATGTGTTTCATCGGCTCTGCTGTTCAGTGAATCTGAATAATCCAGTTTGTTCAGCCGGATAAGCCTTCTCCGGGTAGGCGTAACAGCTTTTGAAACAGTTAGGAGCAGCTCTTCCCAATCAATTTGGCCACTGAAGCAGAATCCCTTTTGGACAATGGAGGTATTTACCATATTTAACACCCAAAACAAACTCAAGGCTGAGGCAAAAAAAAAAATCTCTTTATTCTCCAAAAACCTAATCAAACATTCCCAAAACCTTGTGTTCCTCATTATCTTCTACAAAAAAGTGCTCTGTGGCTGGACTCGAGTTCTCTAACTTATGGTGTAACTTGTCTATATTCTTCTCTAATGTGAAATCAGTTCAAGTTTAACGTGGAAGCATTATTACTGTAATTTAGGAACCCCCAGTTTTGGAACGTTGGATCATCAAAAATGAATTATCTGCATTAGCTATTCTACATAATTACTTCATCGGTCTCAGATGCTCCATAAGATCATGAAAATGCTATATAAAAGCAGTCAATAAGAATCAAAAATCCTCAAAATGGAAAAAAGTTGAAAAAATTGTCCAAAGAACATTGTTTTATCAAATTAATTGGCGCCTAATGGTTCAGACACACCACTTCGAAGCTCGAGAACCTTACTGAGGATGGATTTCATGGCCGAAAATGAAAAAAGAGAGGTAATTCATGAAAGAGAAAATGAGTTCCAGGACTCACATTGATTCAATGGAGGTTTCTTCGGATGATCGAAGACTAAATCTCAGCCAGAAAAGCAGTCAGTCGCAGAAGCAATTAACAGAGAAAGTTTGCAATTGGATACTGATACAGAGTACAGACAGAAACTGAGAGATCTTACTCAGATTTTTTAACATCAAAATGACGGAAACACTACCCATGCTTGATTGCTTGGGGATCTGAAATTAGGAGTGTATGCGAGCCGGGCTTGGCCCTGCTCAGCTCGGCTCGGCTCGGCTCGAAAGAGTTTACTGGTCGAAGCTCAGCTCGGCCGAAATGGTGCTTGAAAAATCAGCTTGAAAGCTCGGCCCAAATTCATAAAGTGTAGCTCGAAGCTTGGCTCGGCCCAAATTGATTCAAACTCGAGCCGGGCTTGGCTTAGCTCGAGCTCGACATGAATACATTTTTTTAAAAAAAATTAAATAAAATAATAATATTTTATATTATTTATATATGTAATAATGATATATAAATAATATGTTTTATTTTTTAAAATAATATTCTAGTGAGCCGAGCCAAGCTCGGGCCGAATCAAGCCTCAATTGAGCCAAGCCAAATCAAGCAGGTCTCGACTTGAGCTCGGCTTGAATAGAATTCAAGATTAAAAACTTGGCTTGGCTCGGCTCAGCTCGGCCCGATCAGCCTCAAAATAAAGCTTGGGCTCGGCTTGATCAGGTCGGGCCGAGCCGAGTAACCAAAGCTAGCCCAGCTTGTGTACACCCCTATTTGAAATCATGAATGTTACGCTTTGAATTTGGGTTCCAATTCGCCAATAGGGTTACCTGAGCATGTTGTCCCATATAAGTTCCTTGGCGCCTCAAACGGTTGGTGTCCGTTTTGAGGAGCTCTAGGGTGAAGCTTACATGGGCTGCATGTGTGTGGTGTGTGTGTATGAGTTTGCATATGGTGTGTGTGTGTGTGTTTTTGCTTGGGTGGTGTGAGTATTCCCTTGTCATTGCCTTCAGTCATTGCCTTGTGGTATGATTGAGTTTACCAAAAAAAACCAGAACCCTTTAGGGTGAGTGTTTAGTCCCACATCGGGTACTTACCCGAGCATGTTGTCCCACATAAGTTCCTTGGCGCCTCAAACGGTTGGTACCTGTTTTGAGGAGCTCTAGGGTGAAGCTTACATGGGCTGCATGTCTGTGGTGTGTGTGTGTGAGTTTGCATGTGGTATGTGTGTGTCTGTTTGCTTGGGTGGTGTGAGTATTCCCTTGTCATTGCCTTCAGTCATTGCCTTCTGGTATGATTGAGTTTACCAAAAAAAAAAAAACCAGAACCCTTTAGGGAGAGTGTTTAGTCCCACATCGGGTACTTACCTGAGCATGTTGTCCCATATAAGTTCCTTGGTGCCTCAAACAGTTGGTACCCGTTTTGAGGAGCTCTAGGGTGAAGCTTACATGGGCTGCATGTGTGTGGTGTGTGTGTGTCTGTGTGTTTGCTTGGGTGGTGTGAGTATTCCCTTGTGGTATGATTGAGTTCACCAAAAAAAAAAAAACCTGGTTCGTTATAGTATGAGATAATTCGTTTCTAGATTCGCTTAGCTTGTTTAGTTTGGGTTGACCCGTGGCATGCATGACCCAGCCCGAATTAGGACATGCTGAGCTAAAGGTCGTTCTATCTTCGTAGTAACTAGGGCTGTCAATGGGCTGGCCTAGTGGTTGTCCAGGCCCAGACCTAAGTGAAAAGTATTGAACCCAAGCCCTGTAGGGCCCGAAGGACTCAATCCCTAGCAAGACCCTAACACGGGCTGGGCCGGGTTTCTAAAATAGTAAACGTAGTAGCCAACTTGCCCATCTCCCTTCATCTTCGACTTTGAACAGTCGTTCAGAAGTGAAGAAGATATAAAGGAGCTCATATTTAGGGGATCTAGGCTAGATTTTAAATTAGTGATCTTTAGTTCTACACAATAACCTCAATGTGATATATAATGCAACGGTAACTTGAATACGTAGTTCAATTAATTGACATACTGCACCAAAACTTGCTTGCATTTTTTATTTTTTTTTGGTATACCACTACTTTGGGTTAGCTGGGGCTAGTATCAGTTCAGGGGTTAGTAAAGGGCTACAACGCACCCTCCACGCGGGATTGATCCCGGGACCACCCTCCTAGTGAGGGGATACACAAACCAGTGGGCTTTCCCTGCACAAGTATTTGGGCCATGCTTGAGGGCACTTTAGTCTACTTGAAAATGGCTTTATATTTATAGATAATATTTACAATGATTTTTTCTGGTTTCAAATTTACAATAAATTAAGAATCTAAAAGTGAGTAAAAATACAGACGGGATAAATTGCTTATGTGTTTTTTTTTTTTTTTTGTGAAGATATAATTTCATTTCACTAAACTGGATCCTTAACCTAATACAAGGGATACCAGATTGACCTCCTAAGAAGGATCATTTCTTACACTCAGATCAGAAACTAACTGAGCACTGCAAATGCTCTCATTTAAAGCTCACAGCACCTCCTAATGCGCTTTTAGAGTTTTGTGGCTTTGAGGTAGCCAAACCAAACTATAGGAGACTTTCATATATGAGGTGGGTTAAAGCTCAGGCATCACTCATGACCCAATTATTTACGAGCTTGGACCTTGCTACTTAGGTGGTTGTGGTTGTGAATTTCAGGGGCGGAGCCAGATTTTCTAGTAGTGGGGGCACCTGGTGGTTGATGGAAATGGTAGTATTAGGTTGGTATATATGAAATATTATGAGTCTATGGGATGGGGTGTGACAAATTTTTGGGACCGGGGGTTCTGGGGCGTAGCTAGGGCTGTCAACGGATCGGATCTAGACCGGATCTGCCTCGATCCGAATCTGATCCGATTAAGAATCCGACAGATCCGATCCGAATAAGATTAATTTTTTTAAAAAAAATTATATTTTAATAATTTAAAATCTAATAGTACTTTAATTAACTCTAATTAATGTTAATTTTTTAAAAATTAATAGTTTATGCATAGAAAATCTAAGTAATATATTTAAAATGATTAAAAAAAAATTATTATTATCGGATCGGATTTTAATTGGATCGGATCACCCTATATCCAGATCCGATCCGATTATAATCGGATTCCACCAATCCGATCTGAATCCGATCTGACGGATCACATATAGGGTCCAAAGTCCGGCTAATCGGATCGGATTCGGATCATGATCTGATCCATTGATAGCCCTAGGCGTAGCCTCCGAATTTTTGGGCCATTTCGTCCATACACGTCATACCTATCTTACAAGTATTGTTTCTCTTTCTTTATTGGACAACTGTTCCTTTGCCTCTATGGTTATGCCCCATTAAATAATTAAACATGATATAAAAAGATATATTTGTTTTCACTAGTTCAGCAAAAGTTACTCGTTACCTCATGACTATAGTATATATCAAATAAGTAAATAATATCATATACTTTTTTTAGGGACAGCTGTCTCTTACCATAATTATGTGCAATAAAATAATTAAACAAACAAAAATATATTTTTAGTTAAAGGGGAAACACCTACATGGAGATCGGATCACACAGTCAATTGCAATTGAATTTGGGGAGAGTACAATTGTACCTACAGGTCAACGCGTATCCCTTTTAACCTTTATCAACTATATATGGTTAAGATTTATTAACTCTTGACGATCAACAATATACCATTGGTTTTTAGAATAAAAAAAATATTATAAAATATTTAACTTTGGTTAAGAATTTTAAATCTCAAGGTTAATATATATATTTTTAAATTGTTGTACCCCAAGGATTAGTTAATCTTAACTACAGTTAATAGAGGTTAAAAAAGACATGTGTTAACCTATGAATGCGATTGAACTCTCCATTCAATCCCCAAGATCCATAGCAATTGAGTGATCCGAGCATGTTCCCCAATCTCACTGGTTACTAGTATGTCCCATTCCCATGGCTATGCCTAAAACAAGGGTAACAAAATATCTTTTTTCAAAAGTTCAGGTCACAAGCCCCCACCTGTTGTGATAGCCAAGCTATGCTAAGCCCAACGCATTTTTTGGCTCTTGGATTTAAAGCTTTTGGGTTTGCACTTTTTTTTTTTTTTTTTTAATGGAAGGTTTGAACTTGAAAAAACACCCACCCCGACCCATTTTGGTACAACGCATCATTTATCTAATGTTAATAAGTTGGTAGTTAGATTAAATAAGGAAATTAGTTAATGCACCGTGGTTTCCATTTAAAAACGGAATGGCCCGTCCTCATTGGTCCATGCCCCATTTTTAAATACTCACCTATTGTGCCGATCCTCATTGGTCCATGCCCCAATTTTAAATACTCACCTATTGTGGTTAGGATTTACTCACCCCCAAGGTTAAGCAATCTAATAAAAAATTTTCAAAAAAAATTAAAATCTTAGTTTTAATTTTGTTAAGCTTAACCTAGGTTAAAGTGGTGTTAAAAGGGCTATGAGGACACCGGTAATATAGGAAACGGACCAATGACCCATGGGTCTGCAAAGTAGTGCTCATTAAATAATTAGTGAATATATCATTCGTCTCACTCCAAAGGACTCAAAAACCTCAAGTATACACTCCCACAATGACCTTAAAGCACGGGAAGGTGTGTCCCACCTAACCTTAGTAAATATAACCTTGCATATATATATATACGACCCTGGGCAATTTACTTAGGTGGCTGTGAGACATAGCTAAGCAAAGCCCAACCCATCTTTGATATATTTTTATCTTGAAGAAAGCTTGTGCTTTGGCAGACCCGCCACAGATGACCTTAAAAATAGACAAATTTAGCCTATGATTTGTTTTTTTGGAAAAAAACCTATGATACTTTTACCCCCATAGATTTTCCTTGATAAATTACCGGGGAATCAATAGGAATTACATCCACCCCTCCAACTATAGTGTAAAGGTGTGATTCACATTAATAGGAAGAGGTCCTAGGTTAAAATGAAAATTCTCAATGCATTACAAGAAATCTATAGATTAGAGATGCAGCGATAGAGACAGATTATAGACCATCTCTAATATACACCTATAGAGACCAATTTATTTTCGTCACTAATATTCCATCTCTAATGCATATTTCGACATTTAATATATAAAATTTTATGATAATTTTACATATAGAGACGGATTTATTTTTGTCTCTAATTATAAAAGACCAATTGATAGGCATGCAACTTGGATTGGGTTGGCCCACCCAACCCGATCAATTGATGGGTTTGGGCTAAACATTTCAAATCTTGGGTTGGGCTTAGGGATGGCAACGAGCCGGGTTAATCGGGTAACCCGCCCCGCCCGCCCCGACCCTATTGGAATGGGTTTGGGGAGCTCTTGAACGGGATAGGGGCGAGTTTGGAAATGAAGGGTTAAACCGACTTGGGTTTAGGCCGGGAATAGATTTAAGTTGCCCCATCCTGCCCGTTTATAATTTGAATTACTATTTCCCTTTAAATTAATTATAAAATTACCTCAATATATTACTTATAATCTGGAAATATCGACCTAACCCGACTAGTGCTTAACGAGACGGGGCACCCGCCCCGCCTGACCCAAGTTTGGAACTGGAATGGAGTAGGAGTCTTCCTATTAGGGGCGGGGTAGGGTTGGGGCACTCGGCCCAAACTCACCCCGTTGCCATCCCTAGTTGGGCTTGATTTGATCTCAACTTGGACTAAATATATGATTGAACTTAGATTAAGGCCCCAACTTAACTCAAGCCCAAATATATGGGTATTGCTAATGTTCACTAAATTATTAGGTGAACTTGTTAACCTTCACAAAGATATTTTTCTCCTTATATTAATTATTAAACTTATTAAAGTTAATGATAGTTTAGTCTTTTCACAAGAGACCAATTATTAAATGTAAGAAAAAATAATTACATTTTGAATCTTGTATTTTTGTTTCCCCAATTTAATAAATTGTCTCATAAAAAAAATACTAAAATACCTTTTTAGTTAATAGAATGATATTCAATACATGCGTGTAAAAAAAAAAGCCCAATGAAAGTTAACAGTTAACAAACTTACTTAGTCTTAGTGAAATATAGCATTCCCATGCACACAAATTAATACAGATATATCATTAGGTACATATCAATACGTACCAACGTGCATGAATTGCACCCCTATATATAGGGCTATCAATGGATCGGATCATGATTCGGATCCGATCCGGATCCGATTAGCCGGACTTTGGACACTATATGTGATCCACCGGATCGGATTTAGATCGGATCGGTGGAATCCGATTATAATTGGATCGGATCTGGATATAGGGTGATACGATCCGATTAAAATCCGATCTGATTATAATAATTTTTTTAAATCATTTTAAATATATTACTTAGATTTTCTATGTATAAAATATTAATTTTTAAAAAATTAACATTAATTAGAGTTAATTAAGGTATTATTAGATTTTATATTATTAAAATAGATTTTTTTAAAAAAATTTTAACCTTATTCGGATCGGATTCGAATCAGATAAAATGTAATCGGATCGGATTTGGATTGATTACTTCATGATCCGACAGATCTTGGATCGGATTCGGATCTGTCGGATTCTTAATCGGATCAGATTCGAATCTAGGCAGATCTGGTCTGAATCCGACACGTTGACAGCCCTACCTATATATCCCATAAAAGTTTTCCTTGAATTACATAGTTGGAGAGCCCACCCACCGTATAACACTAACAACCAACTCAATAAACGATATCTTGTACACAAATACAAATAATAATAATAACAAAATGAAATCTTCCAAATTACAAATAACCAGCCATCCGATCCACCAAAACTCATAACATTAATTACCTCCATCTAATAGTTTTTTTTTGGTAATACCTCTATCTAATAGTTGGATCATCCTCTTATATCCATTGCTAGCAATGTAAGCACCTAATATTTACACCTCGTTTTAACCACGGTTAATATATTTAACCATTGTTAACTTGCGTCAACTCAAGTTTCAATCCTGGCCCAAAGCCCATGTTTTTTTATTTATTTGCTTAATACTAAGGCCAAACCTTGTTAAAACCTCAAGGACCCAAGTACCTAGACCCAAGCTTCGGCCTAAGTCCAAAACCCAAGCCTTTGGCCCGCAGCACATGGCCCACAAGTCATGAGCTAAAATCCGAGACCACTAGCCCATTTTCATAATCACATGTCTAAGTCCATTTCAAGAACCATACACCAAAGCCCAAGCCCAAGCCCAAGGGGGGATGATTCAAAGCCCTACCATGTGTCCCTTTTTTTTCGAGTTGGGCGGCAAATCCCACAAACATCTCTTTTGCTTTTTTCCTTTCTCATGCAAGACCGCAACCCCATAGCCATCCCCTTTCAAAATTAGAGTCTTTTATGGTGAATACCATTACCACCTTTTGGATAGACCACTTAGAAACCAGGTTCTCTCATCCCACCATTGGTTCCCCACCTCCCCACTTAATCCCTGGTTATTAACCAACCATGCCATGCCTCTTCAAAATCTATAAATAACAGCCAGTGGCAAGCTTTGGAGGAGGACGCCCCAACAAAAAAAAAGCTGTCCCAAGTCAAAAAAAAACCCATACTGTATTAAAAAAAAACTCTTTGCCACCCCAAGAGAGCACCGACCACCTCTAACCTGTGAAAGAGGACAGCTGGTTTGTTGAGGGTATTAGTCTTTGACTAAACACCTCCTAATCAATCCTTCTTGAGGTTCCTCACATCCTTGAAGTTTGAGAGTTTAGAAGAAGGGTAGGTCCTTGCACCCACCTCTTTTTCCTTAATTTCATTTATTTTGTTTTGTCTCTAGTCCCTTTCTAGAGACCAAGAGCAGACTCACTCCCCTTTGAGGTTGGCCCCTCTATGGTATCCATGATAACATAGAGGGGCCCCATGCGTATTCAATTCGTTTGTTATTGTTGCTCCCTGTTTGTTTGTTTTATTTTTATTTTTATTTTTATTTTTATTTTTATTTTTTTATCTGTCTCTCTGATATTAGGTGTGATGTTGGGTTCGGCCTGGGAGCTACCAGATGTAGACACTGCTCGAAGCAAAGGCTCTTTGTCTGAAATCTGTTGGGAGGTATTTGCATTACCACCCTACCCAACTTTTATTGGTAGGGGGGCAATCCAAATACCACTCTAATTAATCATTCGGCCAGCAGTGAGACCTTTGTTTGTCTTTATCTCTTCTCTGGTCCCTTCCCTCCAGAGATCTGTATGGCAGCAATTTCATCTTTGTGGGCTTGGGGATAGGCCTGAGGATTTAGTTTGACCATTGTCCAGTTGAGTGACAACATTAGTACTACCCTACCATAGTAATGCACAGAATAGACCCCTCATTTACTTGCTCCTTGGACCATGGGTTGTTTACTTTAACTTCACCCTTAGTGCTTAAGTAATAATGGTTAGACTTTGTTTGGCTTAACCCTCTGGTTTTTCAGCCGTTGGAGGGGTTGTGTTCCCAACATTGCAACAGTGACAGTTTGTGAGGTATTACTTCCCCCCTGTGCTAAAATGCCAAAACAGCATTCGGTCGTTTGGGGAGCAACCTTTGGCCACACACTTTTTTTGCATCCCAGGTCTTGTGGACCTTGGTAGACCTTTGGTGGCCCTTCTTAAGGCTGGTTTCTTTCAGCAAGGTAGGCTATGATATGGTGTCACTGTCACACCAATGCTTTTGCTTCACAACACTATGGGGTGATACTGTGATTACGGCCCATTCAGCTATTCAATGTCAAATTAGTTTTGTTTCATGCCCTGCCTAGACCCATTGGACTTTATATGCCCCCAGTCCAAAATATGTTGGAGGCCACTCTAGCCTCGCGTCCATTATGAGACCATCCTTAGACCATAACTAGGGTTAAACTTAACCCTAATTAGTCCCTTCACTTCACTGTGATTAACCATTTTCAAGCTTAGACTTTTATCCATAAAATACTAAAAAAAATCCAAAAAATACAAAATGTCCAAAAGCATGCTTGCTTGCTTGCTTTCTTAACCATGGTTAGGTCTCCTAATCATGGTTAACACATTTCTAACTGCGGTTAGACTCTACCTTGCACTTGACCAACCCGATCAGTCAAACCCTAGCCATGGGCTAGACTCTTGACCACTCTATGCACACACATACACCCCCTAGCCTTGGCACGGGCTCACGTGCCAGAACTACGCTCGGTCTGATCTCACCCCATATGTGAGTACGTAGGCAGTCCAATTCGGATTCGACCCTAACTTCCCTAATCTAGCTTGCTTTACTTATTTTTCTTGGATTAACATTTCATTAAACACTTCGACATTTAATTAATTTTGAGATTATATTTGGCTTAATTCTAGGGAGTAGGTAACCATTTCTAAATGAGGGACCTGGGGTGCCTAACACCTTCCCCAGGGCTCAATCGAACCACTTACCCTAATCTTCGCTAGACCATTTACCTTATCCAAATAGTTGCTTACCCGGGAGCCATCAGCCATCATAAGCTTATTTGAGGGTATCCCTGCTTAGATGCACCACTGTGATAAGATTGCATAAGCGTCTCCTAGCATATCTCTTAAGGGCTTCTCTTTCTTTGAGAATCCCGCCCAGATGAAATATCATACGTGCTGCCCTCGAGTTGCTTCATGAAAAAAAGGATATGATCTATCCCTAAGAATGAATAGGTGGCGACTCTTAGTCAAACATAAGTGGGCGACAAAACCCGTGCTCACAAGCAAAACATGGGTGGACTATTGGTTCTGGGACTTATGCCTTTCATGAAGCAAAAGGTCTTGGGTTCGATTTCTTACTACTCTTTTTGGGCTATCCCACATGGGTTTTCCTAGACTTACCTGGTGTGATAGATTGCGGGCCTCTGTTGCACCCGTCCGACCCAAAGGGTTGGGGACACCATGGATTACCCCAAGAAAAATAAAAATAAAAATGGTATTAGCAAAAACGTGGTACCATATTTTTTTCGGAATTTACCCCTCAAGTTTGTATGGTGATAGCTTAACCATGACATTTCTTCAAAAGGGCACTTTTCTTCAGTTGTCATCTTTTCTCACAATTTTTTTTTTCCTAAATTCAAGTTGAATTAACATTAATTATAGAGATCAATGACTATACATCTAAAGTTAAATAATGGACACATCCCTTTTTATGTGATTGCAAAAGAACTGAATAATGTTCAGATGCCGGCCGTTTACTCTACAACAACGACTACCTTTGCATGTTTCGCAAGGAAAGTGATGAAAAAAACTCTTGATAGTACCTATTATGTGTCGAGAGTTTTTCCTTTGGATTTGAAATTCCAATGGTTCTATGACTGCACAAGCTTTAAATGATGGCCCACTAAATCTTAATACCATTAGATTAAAAATCCAAAGGTCTAACTCTCAATAGTAGATAGTATTTGGAGTTTTAAATCACATGCCTTTGAGTAAAGCAGTCCTCGAACATTTTGGAGACAGTGAAATGTGATAATGATTGATTTCTTTTAGTTCTACCAGGAGAGGAATAATGCCGCGTACACGGAGGGAAAAGAGCTTGGCTTGGTCTACGAATCCCTAATTTTCAAGTTTTTTGACCTTTTTGATTGAAGTTTGAATGCCCAACGTGTGGACGGTAGACCATGCAACCCCACAAGTGCGAATCATTCTCCCCAAAAAAAACACAAAAAAAAAAAAAAACAAGGGTTAGGTAAACTTGTCTAGTCAACAGCCGCGTGGTAGAACGAGAAACCGCGTTATAACTGTTACGTGTGCCTCTTCTAGTATTGGATCATGATTCATGTATAGTGCCTATGAAGGCTTTGGATTGTCTCTGGCTAGCCAGAAGGGGTTCCATAGAATAGGGGACAAGTGGTGGAGAAGTCAAAATCATGAGGAAGTCAAAATCATGAGGCTAATGATTTTGACTTCTCCACACATAATAAGACATGTGGCGATAAGTGTGTGAGAATAAGGTGGAGAGATATCACATGGGGAGAAGTCAAAATTATGGAGAGAAAATGAAATGACTACTCCCCATTTTTATGCCAAATGTTGCCTATTCTATGGAACCCTGAGAGCCCTTTCTTTGCCAGAGACAATCCAAGGCTGCCTACGAATTATCAAGTCATTAAGTGAGAACCGGTGAACCCGACAACTTCACGAGCTGTGTTAGTTTTTCAAAAATGCTAGCTTCTCTCAGTCTTCCAAAGGCTCAAGTAATGGCAACAAGGGTCATACCATTTCCTTACCGCGTGTTGAACTATGCCTTTAGGAAAAAAATACCTATGGAACTGTTTTTTAAAGTGAAGGATTTTTTTTAAAATCTCTAAGATATAGACATGTTATTAACCTTCAACTTAATAGTGATACCAAACACCACCTAAGTCTTATTCTAAAGCGATTATCTTTTCACTGAGAAAAGAGGTGGCAGTCTCCTATGAGTCTGGATCGCAAAAGCCAGAGTTCTCTGGCTTTCATTAGGGAATAAAATTTTAAAAATAAAGGTTAAAAGTATCAATTCTAAGGTTAAAGTTTTTTAATCATGGTTAAAAAGACACTTGAGTTGTGAAAAAGGCCAAGAGGATGTTTAAAGGAAATACTATCATGAATAGTTATAGGGGATCCGTCTAGGACATCTCAATGCAACAAAATTTGACCTGGTCATACAATTGTAGCCACCCAATCTAGAGATGGAACCACAACCAATTGTCATTGAATTCGGGAAGAGTTCAATCGCACCCACAAGTCAACATGTGTCCCTTTTAACCCCCTTATTAACCATGATTAAAATTTATTAATCCTTAGGATTCAATAATCTAACCTTAAATTTAGAAAAAATATCAACTCTAAGGATTAAAAATTCTTATCCAAAGTTAAATATTTTTAATTATTATTTTTTTCTAAAAACTAAGGTTATATTGTTGAACCCTAAGAATTAGGGGATCTTAACCACATATAATAAGGATTAAAAGGGACACATGTTGACCTGTGGGTGCGATTGAGCTCTCCCCAAATTCAATACAATTGGCTGTGATTCCATCTCCTCAATCTATTGCATTGTTTGGAAGAATGGGTTTAAGCTAGCTCTAGATGCGGATAATGTCATTTGTACTCGTCGTTCGATGATGATCAGATGGTTAATCTCATCATATGAATGTTTTGGCCTAAGAGATGGCTTAGGTTAGATGTAGGGCCCACTGTATCATGGTTAACCAATGGCATTCACTATCCTAGTTAGAGGGGGGTGCTTTATTATTAGAATACAACATTAGTCCCTCAAATGGTAGAGTTCATTAAGGGACACAATAGAGATTATTGCAACCTAAACCTTTCAAAGGCAGGGTTGCATTGTTAATTTTCAAAAAATCAAATGGGGATGTTCTATCTAACCATTATAAAAGAGATGAGTATTGGTGTATTGATGAAAATTCCAAAATAAAATAACCCTTCATTTCGATCAAGCAGAGTTGAATCAGATTTGATCTAATAAGGATTAACAACCACCTCTGCTATTGCTAAAACGCCGTTCACTGCATTTAAACATCAGCAATCACCTGATGTGGCATGCAGTCATTGGCTTTTGGAAAACAGAGGACATAGCAGCTGATATTATTTCATTGGCGATGCTAGCTATACTTTCTTTCAAACTCATTTTCTTTGTAAGCAAGACATGTGTTATTGTCTTTCATTAAGAGAATGACACATGTTTTCTACTAACATTAACTCCCAGAAAAAAGAGTCCGTCTCATAAAAAAAGTGATGCTAACACTATCCATTTTTCGATGGAATAACCATCTCCGTATCTCATCCACCTTCTCTTTGAAAGCAATTGTGTCTAAAAACATCTAACCCGTTTATTTTATGAGTCATTCTATGAGTACTCACAAATATACTCCCTAATCTTAATCATTTATAACTAACTATTAAAGGCCAAGATTTGAGGTGGCTTATTTTTTTTTTTCTAATGCCACATTAGTTCTAATCCTAACCATTTAATAATTGAAATAAACGGTTAGGATTTGAGAGTAGATTTGGGAGTATCCTAGACTAACTCATATTTTATATGTTTATCTAAGTTATTAGAAAATAAAATTAAAAAAAGAGGCTTTCCAATAAGAGAAATGTCAGCCCAACATTCAAACTTTCAAGCACTTATTGTGGTAGTCATTAGTATTGCTACTTTTCCTTCTTATCTTGAGAACTAGTAAAAATGATAAATTCATCATTTGAAAATTTTGTTTTCTTAAAATATTGGAGGGGAAGCAATGTTAGGTATTTCACCTACTGTGAGAATTTGGAAAAAAAAATTGAATTCTGTGTTCCAGGCTAACAATATTTACCTGATATTTAGTAATATCCCATCTGTTTTGACATTGACAAATAACCGCCTCTGGTTTTTTATCCTTTAGTACGTAATTAATCCATATCTTTATGAAACAGATATTATGCATTTAACATCAAACTTAAGCCTTTTAAAGAGGTATTCTACTCCAAGAACCATCAAGGTTAATGCTCCTTATGTCTGCCGTGAAACATTCAGACTAAATAATAATGGTATCAATCTATTGAAAGCTCTATTTTTTATTCTTAAAAATTAATAGAACTTTATTTTTCTTAACAAATTAATAGATATTATAATCATCCAATTTGGTGAGCCCTCTCTTTTATTTTATTTTTAAGAATTATTAGAAATTAAGTGAGATCAATAATTTGATAAAACTAATTGCCCTCCATTTAGCGAGAGGGTGGCTATCTTAATATTCCAAAACAACAACAAAAGATAATATGCACAAGGAGCATCGATCTTGATATATACTCCTTAGAACATGACATTCATATCTTCCATGGTACACCATAGATTCCTTCGCAATAGTCTTACATTATATTGGTTAGAGAAATTTGGTTATCGGGCATGCCAGAGCCACGTGGCGTAATCGTAGATAAAAACTTTTAGATCCCCAAGCACAGAGTAAGATAGAGTGACTAAGAGTGCATTCACTTCGGTCGTTTGGTCAATCACCGCTAAATAAATTGGTCAAGTGATTTAGGAAGAAAGGGTTCATCCTTCTAAAATAAGTTCTTTAATGTCTTCGATGATCGGAGGACTTTCCAAATTAAGACAAAGTTGATAGGTGTGCTGAGTGTAAGATAGATAGAAATGAGATATTAAAATGAAGTGACTGAACTTAATTGTAATGTAAGAAACAACTTACAAATATCATGTAATCAAAATGAATCCCAAAGTCAATATAAACTTGGCTGCTAATTAAAGGAAAAGACGAAGAAGTAGCTAAATTCCTCGCTCAGAGGAGGGCTCTTCCGCGAGGGATGTTTTCTTCATCGTACTTCGGCAACTCATTTATTTTCTGATTGATACCATCTGTCATAACTTCCTTTTCAGCAAAGCTCCATCTGTCCTTACTATATGCGAACTCAAATGGTGATTAAGCTAACTGTTCCCTTACTAATGATCCATTTTTTGGCTTGCTAATCCTGGCTTCAGTCCCATGTTTGGCAATTACAACTCTTTTTTTTATCTAGTCTTCAATGATTACACGTGTCCGAAGATTGACCAACTTTGTTTTGGTCAATGATATAATTGATGACCAATTTTTTTTTTTTCGAACTCGGGGGTGTCCACAACCCTTTGGGTCAGGACTAATCCTGAGGGTACAACGTCACGTGAGGATGCAACCTGCCACACCAGGTAAGTCAGGGTAAACTTGTGCGGGATTGGCCCGCAACCCGCCACACTAGGTAAGTCTGGGGAAACTGTGCGTGCTGGCCCCAAAGGGAGAGTGAGAAAATGGAACCCAAGACCTCCCACTTAGGGAAAGGCCCAGGAACCACTGGTCCATCCTTTTGGGGTTAATATATATATTTTTTTTTAGTAATAACACCACAAGGTGAAGCTAAAGTCATTTGGGGTTAATTGATGACCGAATTAGTTGGAGTATTTTCCTTCTATAACTGTAATATGGTAAAAATGCCAAAGCCTAATCGCAGTGAGGCCCATCACCTGGCTTGGTAAATTTCTTGCCATGATGGTCGGATTTCCGTGTTCACACGTTGCTTAGAAAAATAATAATGTTTTTTGATTGATACGTTGGCAAAGTGGTATAATAGTCTTACTAAAAACTTAATATAAAACAGGGGTATATTACTAAATTCAGGACATTAGAAGTCTCATTCCTAACTTAAAATTACAGAGGAGCATTTAAAAATGTCATTTTAACAAAAGGGTATTTCTTAAAAGGAAATAATCACCTCCTTGGTCCTATCTCCCCCTTTTTGTGCCACATGTCCCTTTTTTACTTTTTTTTAACTATGGTTAAGATTCACTAACCTTAGGATTAAAGAATCGAATTTTGATTTTTAGAAAAAAAAATAATCACATGGGTTAAAACTTGTTAACCATAGTTGAAAGGGGAGGAGGAGCAATAGTTCCTTCCTCCTTAAAAAATAAAAAATAAAAAAACCCATAAGAAAAGAGGAAATGAACGGAAAAGTCATGGCCTAAGACTCTAGATATAGTCGAAAAGGTTGAGAGACTTAGACTGAAAGCTAAATTTCCTTGTGGAATTCTCTTCCATTCAAGCCTCAATACAAGACCCATAAAATTACTTAAACGTAGTTGACGGTTACTTCTAACGTCTTTAAATGAATAGTAATAGAATATTTTTTACTATGCACCAATATTAGAGCACTACAAAAGCCCGGCAAAGGTTGAGCTTGTCTTAACATTATTCTAAGGATCCTTCTCTCTATCTTCCCCTTTCTCTGCAAATCAAAGATTCTTCCATTTCTTTTGGATATCTAGGTTCAAGATTAAACCCACCATGGCAGATGTTTTGAGTGAGGAACAGATTGCTGAGTTTCAGGAAGCATTTTGTCTGTTTGACAAGGATGGAGATGGTGTGTTCTTCTATTCCCTTCCTTATAAATTATCTTTGTTTCTTATTTTGTTCATCTTCTCTCCAATAACACTGGTTACGACTACTGGGTGTATATGAGGTTTTGATCAGTGATTTTCTGTGAGTTGGTTATGAGAATTATATATAGATACATGGGCTAATGATATCTTGATGGATGCAATTTTTAGATTAATGGGTTGATGAGTTTCTTGCAATATATTGTGGTTCATGCAAGATGGGTTTGGTTTTTGGAGAAAATTCTTCTGTATTTTTATAAATTTTAAGATTTGGTTGGATGGGGTTTTTATTGTTTATGTGGGTGTTTTTTACTTTTCTGATTACTGATGAGAAATTGATTTTTTTTGGTAGGTTGCATTACAATCGAAGAACTAGCGACAGTGATTCGGTCATTGGATCAAAATCCAACCGAAGAAGAACTCCAAGACATGATTAGTGAAGTAGATGTAGATGGAAATGGGACTATAGAGTTTGGGGAGTTCTTGAATCTCATGGCTAGGAAAATGCAGGTATTTCGTTTGCTTTCAGGCCTTGATTCATCTACTTATCCACACAAAAGGAAACACCATTACATATTGATCTTTGTTCTTGTAAAAAAACAAAAAAACTCAAAATTCTATTCTGTGTTATTTTCTTTTCTTTTTGAGGAATGGTCTCAACTGAATACTAGTCTCCTATATTACCTGTTTTGATTGGGACATCACTCCCTTTCGTTCTTCTTTTCAAGGTTTGAAATGTCTAACATTTCGATCATTTCTGACCCTTAAATCGAATCCAAATTTTCTAATATTTCGGACAAAATTTTGGAAAATAATTTTCTTATTATTGACAAAAAAATCCAACCCGATATTTTGAAATTTTAGCCAAAAATTCGAAATATCGACCAAAATCATGCCAAGGGATATATTTCTCATCTCAATTTCGGGTTGGTGACAATCGTGTGATGATAGGAAAAATTTTGCCGAAATTAAAAACCATGCTTTTATTTCCCTCTATTTATTATTTAAGCAATAGTCCCCTCATCGGCGGAGGAGGGGACTATTCCTCCTCGCTTTCACATAGTGTATCCTTTAACTCTCATTAACTCGGGTTAGTTTTTTTTTAACCCTTTAGTTAATTTTATTTTTTTTTATTTTTTAAAAAACCAAGGAAGATGGATGAACTCTAAGGGTGAACAAATCTTAACCACAGTTAAATGGGATTAGAAGGGGGACAAATGGCAAGAAAATAAGAGCCGAGATGCCCCTCCTTGTGTCATTGACCGAGGAGGTGATTATTTTCCTTTTTATTTAATGTTGCTATTGACCTTTTGTGAGTCATAGGCTTAGGCCTTTTGTGACACTAATCTAAGCATAGCCCTTTGTCGAATTTGCTTGTTTTATTGTAGAATCGTAGTATAAAGGATATGTGCTTTATATTTTTACAGGAGACTGATGCGGAGGAGGAGCTTAAAGAAGCATTTAAAGTATTTGACAAGGATCAAAATGGCTACATATCAGCTAATGAGGTGAATTGGCCTAAGCCTATCACATTTCTTTTCTTAAACCAAATATCAATAATAAATTACATAAAATTTGAGAACTTTTGTATTATAAAATTTGAGTTGTAATAATGTATGCTGAGAAAATCTTTCTGTTTTTTATTTTGTGTAGCTGAGGCATGTGATGATAAATCTAGGGGAGAAACTTACCGATGAAGAGGTAGAGCAGATGATCAGGGAGGCTGATTTGGATGGTGATGGTCAAGTTAACTTCGAAGAATTTGTGAGGATGATGATGGCATCTTAGACCATGATTATATTCTAATTCGTTCAACTCTCCCTTTCTAGCAATCATATATTGTAATTTATTTGTATTGTTGCTGTAGGTGATCATATCAAGGTACCAAAAATATATACTCTAACTTGATGATGATCATCAATTTAGTCATGTTCTTCCTTAGATCAAACAATATCTTTCAGCAATCTGAAATTGGTCAGCAATCTGAAAGATAGGGACAAGCTGTCTTCTCACTTAATTTGTTTTTTTCTTACTTAATTTGTTGCTTATGTATTCTTTCATTTCTAGTTTCAATTTCAATTGCTTTATTCCACCTTTTGACCTTTTCCACTTTTCTCTTTAAAATGGTCGGCACCTAACCCTTGCCGTGCCCCTAGGACCCCTTGCCGTGCCCCTAGGACGAGATGTGCTCCAACAATGGGGGTGGTCCTGTGATTTGATGAAAATAATTAGATAAAGCAAATTATATATACTAGCGAAATACACGTGCGATGCACGTGAGTATACAGTACTAATGTTTGGAAAATAGTAGATCAAGTGATAGCCTTCAAAAACATGATTCTAATGAATTTGATAGTCAAATGCATCAAATGAAATTATATAATTACTCCAACGAAAAAATAAAGAATTCTAGTGTTGAAAATTAAGTGCAAAACCAAACAAATTTGTGTATTTAACAACATGATCTTTGCATTTAAAATGACAAAAAAAATTGGAAGAGTTCCAAATAAGGTAAATTTAAGAGAATGTAAGTAAGGAGATAATTAACACAGATTTATGTATAAGTGAGGAGAAAATTAAGAACAACATCACCAATTAATTGAAATCACCGCCGTACCCAAAACTTGTTAATCACAAGATATATAAAGATTCATTTGAAAGATGTGATTCGTGTAACGATTATCACAATAAAAAATAAAATTTTACACACTTTAAATTAAATTAAATTTTGGCCAATGCATAATTGCTATAATGGACCCTAAAATTACAATAGTAAACCCTAAAATAATGATTGAGATTTACTACAATAGAACAGTGATATTTCATTGAAAACACTAAGAGATTGAATCACAGACAATTGCGACTGAACTTGGGGAGAGTTCAATCACAACAACATGTTAACAAATATCCATGTTAACTCCTAGTAACTGTGGTTAAGATTCACTAAACTTTAGGGGTCAACAATCTAACCTTGGTTTTTATTTAAAAAAACATATTAACCCTAAGGGTTATAAGTTCTTAACCAGAGTTAAAAGTGTTTTTAATATGTTTTATAAAATCAAAGTTAGATTATTGAATCCTAAGGATTAATGAATCTTAACCACACTTAATAGGGGTTAATAGGAACACATTTCAACCTGTGGGTGTGATTGAACTCTCCCTGAGTACAATTGTGATTGCCTGTGATCTATTCTTTGCTATTAAGTTGGTGGGTCATTTTAAGCATCTAGGTTGCCTATTAAACAATGGGCCACTACCTCTGTGATTGGTCCTGTACCAAATAACCACACCTAAACAACGATCTAAACAGTATGTTTGTTTACATATATAACAATAATGCCTGTTGAGTTAGCCTGTGCAAGGAACATGCATACTCCTTATAAATTAGCCGGATATATAGAATGACCCACTCTCCCTATTTGGTACGTACTCTTCATTAGGTTAGCTAACCCCGCAAATGAATAAAATCCTAGACGGTTAGAACCGGAGTTGGGGGAGTCCGGTTATGCCCCGGCGTTGCTTGTCCCTTTTGACACCCTTAACCGTGATTAAGATTCATTCACCCCTAAGGTTCATCCACCTATCCTTGGTTTTTAGAAAAAAAATATTTAAAATATTTTAATACTTTTTCTGAAAACAAAGGATAGGTGGTTGAATTTTAATCACGGTTTAGTTTCCGATTTTTTAAATATGTAGACGTGAGAAGGGTTGTATTCTAAATCTCTACTACTATAAAGAGAACTAGAGAGTAAAAAGTTAAAATCTTTAATAAACCACAAAAAACAATTTCTACTATTACGTGTCTCAACCACCACACTTCTCTCTAAACGTAATAACTATCTCACCATGTTTTTCCTACGTTTCTTAACAGAATTCTCAATATCTCTTTTCTCAAAAAGGTTGGTTGATCTTTTGTTTAATGAACATTAAATCAACTGTTCTATTATTTTATTAGAGGGTACAAAAGTAAAATCAACAATAACCAACCACAATCTTTTGTTCCCTGTTTCTCTCCCTATTTTTCTCTCTTCTTGTCACCCCCATAATCAAAATTCACGTTGTTAAATACACATAAACTATTACCTTTTTCATTAGTAGTGCTTCTCCCACGTTTCCCCCCCCCCCCCCCCCCCCCCCTTCTCTCTCTTCTTTGTCTCCTACATTTGTATTAGGTTCAAAGAATAACAAGCCGTTCTGCCATGCACTCCAAACAAAAAATTCGAGCGATGGTATAGTATTCAGAAGAAAAAAGGGTATGTTTTTCCTCATTCTCATATTTGGTTTCTTTTTGTCTATTAGATTATCTTCAACATATTTTTTTAGTTTCCTACGCATCTCCAATGACTCAAATAGAGAAACGGTTTTCTTTCGGGTTTTTTAAATTATTAGTTATGTTTTGTCAAAGAGAAATGCTAGCCTTAATCTCAATCAAACTTTACTCTTAGTCTCCACCAACCACTTGTCAATTCTTAATGAAAGAGAATGCTTTGACCACCATAACTGATTTGAAAATGGATAAGTGATTGGTGGAGGCTGAGAGTAGAGTTTGACCGAGAGGAAGGAAAGCACGCCTCTTTGTCAAACTATTGTCAACAAATTAAACTTAATATTATAATTTTTTACATTAATTTCATTCGAATTTCTTTTGCCTACTTTTTTTTTATCAACAATTGGCTTGAAAATAATAGGATGAGTTTGATTCGTTCATGCCTAAAAAAAGAAAAACCATTACTGGAATCCCATCATGAAATCCTATTTACATGTCCATTATCTTTTCAAAGCATTACTTTATTCGTTCAATCAAACCATTGTCAATCAACAAAAAAAAAAAGGGCAGGAAGTACGCTTGATTTTTTTCATAATTTTTCCTTATAATCTTAGGTTCAGACTTGGTGTGTGTTTAAAAAATCTTCACAAAAAAAAAAGTTAATAAAAAAAAAAAGCAGGAAGCACCCTTGATTTTTTTTTCCTAATTTTTTCTTATAAATCTCCATAATTTCTGTCATCTTATTATTATTATTATTATTATTATTATTATTATTATTATTATTATTATTATTATCAGGGCTGACCCAAGCCATTTGGAGGCCTAAAGCAAAAATTCTAAATGATTTAAATTTTTTTTTTTTTTTAATATTATTAAAAAAAAATTAACTATAAATGGGGCAATTTTAATATTCTAAATGGGCCTTTCATTTTTTTATAATATTCTAAATGAGGCCTTTTTAATATTTTTTAAAATATTTTTTTGAATGGGGCCTAAAGCAAAGCTTTGATGGCTTAATGGACGGCCCGCCATGATTATTATGTTGTATTTAGATTACAACCCCTTCTCACGTCTACATATTTAAAAAATCGGAAACTAAACCATGATTAAGATTCAACCACCTGTCCTTTGTTTTCAGAAAAAGTGCTAAAATATTTTAAATATTTTTTTTCTAAAAACCAAGGATAGGTGGATGAACCTTAGGGGTGAGTGAATCTTAATCACAGTTAAGGGTTTCAAAAGGGACAAGTGACCCCGGGGCATAACCGGACTCCCCAACTCCGGTTATAACCGTCTAGGATTTTATTCATTTGCGGGGTTAGCTAACCTAATGAAGAGTTCGGACCAAATAGGGAGAGTGGGTCATTCTATATATCCGGCTAATTTATAGGGAGTATGCATGTTCCTTGCACAGGCTAACTTAACAGACATTGTTATATTATATGTAAACAAACATACTGTTTAGATCGTTGTTTAGGTGTGGTTATTTGGTACAAGACCAATCACAGAGGTAGTGGCCCATTGTTTATTAGGCAACCTAGATGCTTAAAATGGCCCACCAACTTAATGGCAAGAGAATAGATCATAGCCAATCACGATTGTACTCAGGGAGAGTTCAATCACACCCACAGGTTGAAACGTGTTCCTATTAACCCCTATTAAGTGTGGTTAAGATTCATTAATCCTTAGGATTCAATAATCTAACTTTGATTTTATAAAACATATTAAAAACACTTTTAACTCTGGTTAAGAACTTATAACCCTTAGGGTTAATATGTTTTTTAAATAAAAACCAAGGTTAGATTGTTGACCCCTAAAGGTTAGTGAATCTTAACCACAGTTAGTAGGAGTTAACATGGATATGTGTTGACATATTGTTGTGATTGAACTCTCCCCAAGTTCAGTCGCAATTGTCTGTGATTCAATCTCTTAGTGTTTTCAATGAAATATCACTGTTCTATTGTAGTAAATCCCAATCATTATTTTAGGGTTTACTATTGTAATTTTAGGGTCCATTATAGCAATTATGCATTGGCCAAAATTTAATTTAATTTAAAATGGGTTAAATTTTATTTTTTATTGTGTTAATCGTTACACGAATCACATCTTTCAGATGAATCTTTATATATTTGGAGATCAACAAGTTTTGGGTACGGCGATGATTTCAATTAATTGGTGATGTTGTTCTTAATTTTCTCCCCACTTATACATAAGTCTTTGTTAATTATCTCCTTACTTTCAATCTCTTAAATTTACCTTATTTGGAACTCTTCCAATTTTTTTTGTCATTTTAAATGCAAAGATCATGTTGTTAAATACACAAATTTGTTTGGTTTTGCACTTAATTTTCAACACTAGAATTCTTTATTTTTTCGATGGAGTAATTATATAATTTCATTTGATGCATTTGACTATCAAATTCATTAGAATCATGTTTTTGAAGGCTATCAGTTGATCTACTATTTTCCAAACATTAGTTCTGTACACTGACGTGCATCGCACGTGCATTCCGCTAGTACAACATAATAATCATGGCCGGCCGTCCATTAAGCCATCAAAGCTTTGCTTTAGGCCCCATTAATAATTATAATAATAATAATAATATTAAAAGGGCCCCATTTAAAATATTAAAAAAAAATGAAATGCACATTCAGAATATTAAAAATGCCCCATTTATAGTTAATTTTTTTAAATAATATATTTTTTTAAAAAACCCAGTTAGAATTTTAGCTTTAGGCCTCCAAATGGCTTGGGTTAGCCGTGATAATAATAATAATAATAAAAAGATGACAAAAATTATGGAGATTTATAAGGAAAAATTAGGAAAAAAAAATCAAGCGTGCTTCCTGCTTTTTTATTTTTATTATTATTATTATTTTTTTTTTTGTGAAGATTTTTTAAACACACACCAAGTCTCAACCTAAGATTATAAGGAAAAATTAGGAAAAAAATCATGCCTGCTTCCTGCCTTTTTTTTTTTTGTTGATTGACAATGGTTTGATTTAACGAATAAAGTAATGCTTTGAAAAGTTAATGGACATGTAAACAGGATTTCATGATGGGATTCCAGTAATGGTTTTTCTTTTTTTAGGCATGAACGAATCAAACTCATCCTATTATTTTCAAGCCAATCATTGATAAAAAAAAGGTAGGCAAAAGAAATTCTTATGAAATTAATTAAAAAAATTATAATATTAAGTTTAATTTGTTGACAATAGTTTGACAAAACATAAATAATAATTTAAAAACCCGAAAGAAAACCGTTTCTCTGTTTGAGTCGTTGGAGATGCGTAGGAAACTAAAAAAATATGGTGAAGATAATCTAATTGACAAAAAGAAAACCAAATATGAGAAGGAGGGAAAACATACCGTTTTTCTTTTGAATGCTATACCATCGCTCGAATTTTTTTGTCTAAAGTGCATAGTAGAATGGTTTGGTGCATTTCTCATTATTCTTTGAACCTAATACAGATGTAGGAAACAAAGAAGAGAGAGGAGGGGGGGGGGGGAGAGAAGCGTGAAGTGGGGAAACGTGGGAGAAGCACTACTAATGAAAAAGGTAGCAGTTTATGTGTATTTAACAACGTGAATTTTGATTATGGGGGCGGCAAGAAGAGAGAAAAATAGGGAGAGAAACAGGGAACAAAAGATTGTGGTTGGTTATTGTTGATTTTACTTTTGTACCCTCTAATAAAATAACAGAACAGTTGATTTAATGGTTATTAAACAAAAGATCAACCAACCTTTTTGAGGAAAGAGATAATGAGAATTCTGTTAAGAAACGTGGGAAAAGAATGGTGAAATAGTTATTAGGTTTAGAGAGAAGTGAGGTGGTTGAGATATGTAATAGTAGAAACTGTTTTTTGTGGTTTATTAAAGATTTTAAGGCTTTGAAATTTCAATCAACGTTTTACCCTCCAATTCTCTTTATAGTAGTAGAGATAGATATATATATATATATAAAAGAAGAGGTATTAATGAATCATGCTCATCTAAGCTTGTAATGAGTAATCCCTCTAGAAAGATGACACGTGGCAATTCTTTTGTGAATCTGATTGTTAGATTTGATCGGATGGTCTACAATTGGATTGAGCTAATTTTGCCATTTGTCTCTTGAGCAACCCGTCTTGACATTCAACAGTCAAATTCCCAAAAAAATTGCAACGTGTCACTTATTAGAGATGTCTCATTACAAGCTTCAAGAGCATGCATGACTCATTAGAATGCTACACACACTCTCTCTCTATACATCTATATCACTATATATATATATAGACAAAAAATACATGATTTTATGTGGTTCACTCAATTTGGGCTATATCAACAAGACCATTCACTTCTTTACTAATCACAAGGAAATGTTATGAAGATTCTCTCATTCCTCTATTCTCCAACTGAACAATCTCTCTTAAAACCGTAGGCCAAAAATTACTAATATATATACTTGATGTAGTATCCAAAATACCTATTAGATGTAAGATATTTCTAGAAAATTTGAGAAAATTGTACCTGAGTGATAACATTACCAGAGTCTAATTCAAACCGAATTCAATACAATTGTACACATGATTAAGTCCCAGAGAAAAGAAATTTTCCCTCCGTGATGTAGCTTGCGGAGTATGTTAATGTAGCAAAAATTGTGTCTTGCAATAAAATGAAAGGTAAAATTGGATTCGCGTTGCACGCCCATCACAAATTGTTGGGAAAAGGCAATGAAGATGATGACCATTATGATGAAATAAAGGAAGAAGAATTTGCTTACAATAATCTTCTTATATACCATTCATATCATCATTCTCTTTCAAGAACTATAATATCATATCATAGATGGTGAAATGCTCCAAATGCACCCAGAAGGAATGCTAAGTGGGAACCCCAGTTGGTGGGTGCATGGCTGATTTGGATAGTGATGTCAGATGTGATTATAGAGATTAAGAAGTAGGGATATTTCTTCCGGATTTTCTTGAATTCTTTTAATCATCTGTGACTTTGACTGAGGAGCAATGGTAGGAAAGTACATCCACAAAATCCAAAGTTGCTTACGTTTAGAATTTGATCAAGAAAAAGCCTACAAAAGCCTCCTTTTTCTTCTAATGAGAAGAGAGAATCTTTTCAAATTTCATATTGTTTAAAATGATCAAAGCATCTCTTGACTAAAGTAGTTAGATTTTTCTATCTTTTAATTTTTTGCCACAATCCCACAACACCCATGTAATATAACTACAGTGATCCGTGTCCTTACATGACACGCCAAAAAAGTGATTGTACTGAACCACTTCATAAACATTTTAGGGAAGGACACTGGACGTGTCTTTCACACTATTTCAGGGTTGATTGGTATTGGGTAATGGGTTATCCGTCCAAAGACAAATGAAAACCAAGTTAGAATTTCCTTTCTTGCTTCTTTTTGGTTTCACCTTGAGAAAACCGGGCAAAGCTCCGGAGGGCAGATTCACAATCACATTATATTGTACCCTATGATAATTTTAAGGACGTAGTGGCCGGGGTTAAGTGCGGCGAGGGTCTGTCCGAGTCTGACCCTAGCCTAATCGGTCCAGCCCGGATCTCGCCCTCTAGCAGGATTTATAGAAATTATACGTGATATGTATCACATAGTCATCATCTATCTTTTATGTGGTAGTGCTTCTTGTTTCCTGTTGTGTTTCCTGTTGTGTTCTTGCATATGTGTTTTAGAAAAAAAAAAATTGGTGTTAAAGTGGAGACAGGGAAATTCAAAGGAGACACGTGATTTAAAAAAAAAAATCAAGGTTAGATGCTTTAACCCTAAGGGTTAGTGAATCTTAACCACAATTAAAGGGAGTTAAAAGAAATTTATTTAATTTTTCTTCTAAAAATCAAGGTTAGATGCTTTACCTTAGTGATTCTTAACCAAAGTAAAAGGGAGTTAAAATAGGGGCACATTAATTTTTTTTATTCCAAAAACTAAGGTTGGATGCTTTAATCCTAAGGGTTAGTGAATTTTAACCACAATTAAAAGAGTTAAAATGAGACAAATTAACCACAAGGGTTAAAAACTTGTTAACCATAGTTTAAAAGTAGTGCTATATAAGATTATGAAATATCTTAAGGGCATAATAGTCATTTTACTAACAAGTATAAACAAACCTCTAACAAAACCGAGGGTTGAGGTTTTTTGTCTAACTGATGGAAAACCATGAGTTAATTTGTAAAATGTTTACACAAAACAATGTATCTGCAAACTAAGGAAGAACGCCGCTGATATACAAAACCCTAAAAAAAAAAACAAAAAATTTAGGACACAGGATCACCTCCAGTGCTAGCTGGTAGACAGCCCTCCAACATTAAATGAGGAGTTGCCACCAACCCTTTTATATTTTCCTCCTAGACAATGTGTAAAAAGAAGGAAAATAGTCACCTCCTCGGTCCGTGACGTGAGAAGGGGCATCTCGGCTCCCATTTTCTTGCCATATGTCCCTCTTCTAACCCCATTTAACTGTGGTTAAGATTCATCCACCCTTAATTTTTAGAAAAATAAAATAAAATAAACTAACTAAAGGTTATAAAATAAATTAACCCGAGTTAAAAGGGAGTTGAAGGGTCGGCTAGGTGAGAGCAAGGAGGAATAGTCCCCTCCTCAGCTGACAGGGGCGGATCCACAAAAGGCCTAGGGTGGCCTGAAGCCCCTCCTGAAATTTTGGAATTTTTTTCCCTATAAGCCTAGTAGGGGCGTGGTCTCGGAGAGGGAGCGAAGCCAAGGGGACAAGGTGCTCTAGACTCTAGTCCTCCCTAAACTTTGATTAACAAATATATCCCTTATAAACGGACACAAACAGATGCAGTCCATGAACGTGACCCTCAAAAGAAATATTAAATAAATATTAACCCTAAGGGTTAAAAGTTCTTAACAAGAGTTAAATATATTTTTTAATATTTTTCTAAAAATTAAGGTTCTATTATTGAACCTCCAGGGTTAATGAATCTTAACCACAATTAAAAGAGGTTAGAAGAGACATGTTGGCTGTGACTGTGACTGAACTCTCCCGAGTTCAATCATAATTGGCTGTGATTCAATCTGCTGTGACACAAGGTTAAAGGCACCCAAACAGCCCTTAAAAAAAGAGGGCAGGTAGGGCCTTTAAAAGGTACACAAGGTACTAGTAACACACAAATATGGTACTAAATAGAAGGTGATTTTATGATAGTACGTAGACATCACACAACACACACCGTGATAACACAAGATCGCGGGCACCTACACAACCCTCAAAAAAGAGGGCAGATAGGGTCTTTAAAGGATACACAAGATACTAGTAACCCAATGATGTGGGACTAAATAGAAGTTTTATTTTTTTATTTTTTCCTGATAGTATATATACATCACACAACACACATAACTCACACACACACCCTGATATGGACCTTGGGGGGTTTGGGGGCATAGCGCCTGAGAATTTTTTTTTGGGGTCGTTTTTTTATTTTGAGAATTTTTTTTTCTCGGTAATGCCCTTGAGGTCGCCACATTGCCCTATTAATACCCCTTAATTGGGGTTAAGATTCACCCACCTATCTTTGTTTTTTTCTTAATATCAAATTTCTTCCTAATTAAAATTTACTAACTCCTAAGGTTAAATTTTTTTTAATATCTTTTTTTAAAATCCAAGGATAAATAGGTGAACCCTAAGAATGGGTAGATTTTAACCATAGTTAAGGGGTGTCAATTTGGACATGTGCTAACCTCAAGGATATCACTGGACTCCATTGGGGGTCCCACTATATTTATGACAAAAAGATTTTCTGGGGGGGGGGGGGGGGGGGGGGGCAAAGGACCCACTATTCCATATTACCCAAGAAGACATTACAAAAATTTTGGGGAGCCATGGCCCCTCCCCATCCCCCTGGCTCCGCCTGTGAATAGAATATGTTTTTTTCTCAAAGGTTTAGGGTGGACTAGAGCCCCCCCGGCCAATTCCTCTTTGAGGCTATTATTAGTAGAGTGCTAGCCCCAGTCGCATTTACTTTAAATTTTAGGGTCTTGAATGCGAATTTGGTAATAGGATGAACAAATTCAGATATTTTGAATAATGTATTAATAGTATGCATTGTGTTTTGGGTGTGCCGGAGGTGATTCCTTAGATCAGGTGTGTGTTGTGTCGGGTGTGTGAGTATTGTGTGTTGCCTCTTTCAAAAAATATGAGTGATCAAAGGAGAAAGCAATATAAATTACCAGGGAACCCTCCAAGAAAAAAAAAAAAACCCTCTCCAACAGATTCCTGCGGGGGAGTGCATACGCTCTGTTACACTGCCTTTTTATAAGGTTAAAACGATGACATTTCTCTAGGGCTATAAACAGAGTTAATATTATATGGATCCGATCTGAATCCGTATCTTAATAGGCAGATAATTATCCAAATAAATTTACATTGGATCAAATTTGGATAGGATAGTAAAACGCTATTTGTTTATTAATCGGAGTGGATACAGACAGTTATGTATCTGCTTTGCTAAATTTCTGATCAATTAGTATTAATATATAATTAATATTATTATATTTTACAAGAATAAAACTTGATTTTTTAGGGTCATGAATGTGAATTTGGTAATAGGATGATCAAGGCACATGTAGGGAGAGTTTAATCGCACCCAAATGTCAACCCTTGTCCTAGTTAACCCCTATCAAACGTGGTTAAGATTTACTAACCCTTAGACTTCATGAACAATCTAGCTCTGGATTTTTGAAAAAATATATTTAAAAAATATTAACACTAAGGGTTAAAAGTTTCTAACCAAGGTTAAATATTTTTTAATAATTTTCTCTAAAAACCAAGGTTAGATTATTAAACCCTAAGGGCTAGTAAATCTTAACCACATTTAATACGGGTTAACAAGGCACATGTTGATTTGTGGGTGTGATTGAACTCTCCTAGAGTTCAATTGTGATCGGCTGTTATTTAAACTCACATAACACTAGCTATACTAAGGCAAGGACATATGTCATTATTTCCCTTGTAAGAGAATTATAATTTTTTTGTTTTTTTTTTTTTAAGGAATTGGGTCAAAAGAGATTAATTAACTATGAACTAATAGAAAATGGAATAGCATAATAAAGCACAATAATGCGTGTGATACGCTGTATAACCATCAGCATCTTTGATTAAAGATGGGCTGTGTTACGCACACCCCCAATAGTTAGTGATATACACCAATTTTATGACACTTTGATTAAACACCCCCAAAAATTTATGAAGACCAAAAAGCTCCCTTCTCTTCGGTCGTAAATCAGTTCTTCTTTTGAAAGACAAATGTGGCTGCATGTTGGGCTACTCCACCCGAGATTTTCTTTGTAAGAAAAAAAAATTTTGATTTGGATTTGATGCCTTCTATTTTTATGTTCAAAGAGAAATTTGAGCTAGGAAATGGCAACATACAAAAGAGATAATTACAGGTTTGAGCCTCAAAGTAGATATAATGAAAAATATATAGAGAGATTCGGTTTTGGATGTTGGGCAATTTTTGTTGCAGAGAGAATGGATAAAAAGATTAAAGACTTTGATTTGTGTATTCTTTACAAAAATTGGAGAGAGTGATAGTAGAAACTGAAGTAGGTTTTAGAGAAAAAGGGCGAGACTGAATAAAGAATGGAAACAATCAGTTTTTGGAAGAGAAATGGATTGAGAAAGTGATCACCATTCACGAGGTTGAAAAAAAAATATTGGGAAATGAGATGAATAGGCAAGAGAGAGATGTTGTAGGGTGGATGAAAGATGAAGAAAATGACTTTTTTGTCTTTTTCATGTTTTTTATATTGTTTTAACTAAATATTTCTCACAATCACAATCTCCAAATCACCGGAGATGATTTGGCTCCTACTAGTAAAAGTTGTGGTGCATGTAACGCCACCCTTAAAGATTGGGATTAACTTTGAGCCCCAAGTCTGCTTCACGGCGTTGAAGCGGAGCTCCCCTATTTCCATTATGACAGTGACGTTTATTATAATTACTGAGAGAGCTAGAGACAATTTGCAACACATATAATTATAAGATTGCTACCGTCATGATGTAAAAAAGGGAGCTCCCAGTTAATGCCGTGAAGCAGAGAACTCTTTGTATTTGAACTGTTAAAGATTTTAAAGGTATTTCTATCGATTAAAACTTTTTCTCCTAGTTTTCAAACTATCCCTTCCGAGGAATGTGTTGGGAAGCTCCAGAGGTTCCTTTCAACCCAGCTCTTGATCACAGTTAATCTTAAAAAAAGAAAATGTGAACACCTCAAAAATAAATACAGTACTTTAATATATAAATTCAGTCAATCAAGAAGCTAACACCTCACCTTCGGGTTGACGAGAACGACTTCTATGGACACCGAAAAAAAAAGGAACTATCAACACACTCAAATGAATCCACAATCTAATCTTTCTCCAAACTTCTCTTCTTTAGATCATTTGCAGGAAATCATGACTGACAGTTCCCATTCAGAGGACGACTGTGGTGCGTTCATTCTTAACAAACCTCGCAAGAGATGGCGCTTTGCTTTCGATGCTATCAATTCCTCCCGGCGGGACAAAGAGAAGATCAATGAAGAGACAAAGAAGATCTCACGTTCTCCCTCTTATGCGGTCCTCAATATCAGGCAGAATGCTACCGACGACGGTAGCCACATCGACCAAAAAAGCCTCACTGATATAGTGAAGGAGAAGAACTTGGAGCGTCTTCGCCATTATGGAGGAGCTCAAGGTCTAGCCATGGCTCTTGAAACCAATGCGGAGAAAGGAATCCATGGTGATGATGAAGATGTGGGCCGGAGATACGAGGCGTTTGGCTCGAACACTTACAAAAAGCCGCCTGCAAAAGGGTTCTTCCACTTCGTGTTACAAGCTCTCATGCACACTACAATTGTTAGTGCCTTATTCTATCTTGTTTTTGACATTAGACAACAAGGGCCTAAAAATGGTGCTTATGATAGTGTGAGTGTATTTGTTGCCATTTCTGTAATTGTGGCTGTTTCGGCCGTGAGCAACTTCAGGCAGTCCAGAAAATTCGACAAGTTGTTGAAACTCGGCAACAACATCCAGGTTGATGTCATGAGGGACGGGCGGCGGCAGAATGTCTCCATCTTCAACATAGTGGTTGGAGACATTGTGCGTTTGAAGATTGGAGATCAAATTCCGGCTGATGGGTTGTTCTTAGATGGGGGGGATTCGTTACATGTGGATGAATTGAGCATCACGGGGAAGAGTGACCATGTGGAAGTTGATTGCAGGAACAATCCATTCTTGCTTTCAGGCACCAAGGTGGTCGATGGGGATGCTCGCATGCTCGTCACGTCCGTGGGCATGAACACCACTTGGGGCAAGATGATGAGTTCGATGGGCTGCGACTCTTCTAATGACCAGACACCATTACAAGCTCGAATTGACATAATCACCTCATATATAGAAAGGATAGCTTTGGCATTCGCTACCCTTGTTCTTATAGTGTTGTTGGTTCGTTACTTCACAGGGAATACAGAAGATGGCAGTGGAATTCGGGAGTTCAAAGGCAGCAAGACAAAGATACGGGATGTGATGAACAAGATTTTGCAAATTGTTGCTGCTGCTGTTACAATTGTGGTGGTGGCAGTCCCAGAAGGTTTGCCAGTGGCTTTCACGATTGCTCGTGCCTATTCTATGATAGCCATGTCTGGTAAGTTGATGGTCAGGGAAGTATCAGCCTGCGAGACAATGGGCTCGGTTACTACCATTTGTACTGACAAAACTGGCACTCTCAGCTTGAACCAAATGGAGGTGACCAAGTTATGGATTGGCGAAGAAGCCGTGCCAATTGATGCATCTGTTACAGTTGCATCAAATGTTCTTCAATTGCTCCGCCAAGCAGTAGGACTGAGCACAAATGATAGTGTTTCCAGATCGGAGCCTGATTTCTCCCTTTGTCAAACAGAGAAAGCAATTCTCTCTTGGGCTGTCAATAAAATGGGCATGGATATAGAGGAGGAGGAGGAGGAGCAGAGTTGTACCATTAATCTCATTGAATTCAATTGGGAGAACAAGCAAAATGGGGTTTTCATGAGGAAGAATTCCGGCTACATCGATGTGCATTGGAAAGGAGCTGCTGAGATCATACTAGGGATGTGTTGGAATTACTACGACCGTCCTGGGGACATGAAATCCATGGATGAAGGTGAAAGGATCAAAATAGGGCAAATAATCCAACATATGGCAGATGAAAGACTCCGATGCATTGCTTTCGCTCATAAAAGAATTCCAGAAACAGAGATGGAATACATTTATGACGATGGAAAGATCGACCCGATTAGGTTAAAAGAAGATGGCCTGACCTTGTTAGGGATAGTGGGTCTAAATGAACCATGTCAACAAGGGGTGAGAGAAGCAGTTGAAGCTTGCCGAGATGCTGGGGTGAACATCAAACTGATCACTAGAGACGACGTTGAGACTGCGACAGCTAGAGCCATTGAGTGTGGGATACTAACCCGCTCTAAACAAGACATGAATGGTGGAGAAGTGGTGGAAGGTGAAGAATTTCAAAATTACACGAAAGATGAAAGGAAGGATAAGGTCGAGGGAATCCGAGTGATGGCAAGGTGCTCCTCCTCTCACAAGCTTCTGATGGTACAGTGCTTAAAACAAGAAGGGCATGTAGTTGGATTCATCGGCGACAACACGGATGATGTATCAGCTTTAAAGGAAGCCGATATCAGAATTTCTATGAGTAAACAAGGCAATGAAGTGGTCAAGGAGATCTCAGATATCATCATCCTGGATGACCACTTTGCTTCAGTGCCCATTGCTTTGCGGTGGGGGAGATGTGTACATAACAACGTCCAGAAATTCATCCAGTTTCAGCTTCCAGTAAATGTTACCACTCTCGTGATCACCTTCATTGCAGCAGTTTCTGCCTGTAAAGTCCCACTAAAACCTGTCCAGTATTTGTGGGTGAACCTGATGATGGACACATTAGGAGCTCTGGGTCTGGCCACTGAGAAACCCACCCACGAGCTCATGAAGATGCGACCGGTTAGTCGTACAACGCCCCTTATAACAAATGCAATGTGGAGGAACCTCGTCTCACAAGCACTCTATCAGATAGCCATCCTTTTGATCCTACAACTCAAAGGCGAATCTATCTTCAATGTGAATGAGAAGGTAAAGGACACCCTAATCTTCAATACTTTCTTCTTCTGTCAAGTCTTTAATGAGTTCAACGCAAGAGAACTAGAGAAGAAGAATATATTTAGGGGGATACACAAGAACCTCTCGTTTCTGGGGTTCATGGGGATAACCATCCTTGTTCAGGTGGTAGTCATGGAATTTCAAAGGAGGTTTGTGGATACAAAGGTGTTGAATTGGGGACAATGGGGTGCATGTATTGGGATTGCGGCCATATCTTGGCCAATTAGCTGGGCTATCAAGCACATACCCGTTTCAGATAAACCGTTTCTCGGCGACCTCAGGTGGAAAACGTTTCTTTAGCTTTCACTGAGTTCTTGTTGGAACTTTAAGCTAGATTCTTTTCTTGGTCTCTAATGGTGTTTGTTAGCTGGCACTTATTATTTTGTTTTGAGAATGTAAAGAGTCGCTCTAGTTTCTTTATATTTGCATTTGTTAAGTTGCTTAGTTTGTTCCTTATATAAGCTAATAAAATTTAAATTTGGACAAATTTGTAGATATATATGCTAAATTTACATCCTTATATATTCTTCCTTTTGAGGTTATGAATGAAATTTGAATACATTTTGGATATAACAAGTTAACAACTATTTTCTATGTGTTTCGACACAAGAGTATATATTTTTATTATTGAATTTCAGTCCCCATATCCCTCCATTAGTTGGTTAATTTTGACCTAACAAGTTATTTATGAGCCTTGTTAAAGTATAATCATGGCTTCCAACAACATGTTGCATCTACAACTTCCTGATTACAGTGATAAAAATTTCAACTAATAGAGTATGTAAATGAGAGTATTATATGGGTCTCAAGATCCATTGGGTATTGTTGAGAAAGTATCTGCAGAATTAAAAGGTCAAGCGAATCTCACCCAACTACTACTCAATGAGTTGAAAAAAAAATCACGGAAATGGGAGAATGTGTTGCTCTTCATCTATCAAGAGGTTGATGGAGTCAACTTTGTAAGAATCTTATAGGTAACATTGGTAAAATAAACATGAGCCATACTCTTTGCATCATATAAAGGAGATGACAAAGTGATAATGGTGAGATTAAAAACTCTTTGAAGTAAGTTTGATATATTAAGTGAAGGATTTCAAAGCTGTTGAAGATTATTTTAATCTGGGAATTTCTTTTTGTTACTCAATTGAAAGTGGTGAAAAACTTGAATATCAAAGGATTGTTGAGAGAATCTTAAGAAGCTTGACTCAAAATTTTGAATCTACTATTGTTGTCGCAGTAGAGGAATCTAAAGATTTGTCTATGTTATTGGTAGAAAGTTTGTTGGAATCACTTCAATCCCTTGAACTACGAAGCAAATACGATTCATCTCCTCTAAAGCAGACCTTTTAAACTGAACTCACTATATGGGATCTTTCAGAGGGCGAAGAAGAAGGGGTGGTTCTTAATTGTTATGGAAGGGGAAGAAGCAATGGAGAAAGAAGAAAGAAGCTAAAAAAATGAGACAGATGAAATCGAGTCATTTTCTTCTATTAGAGGAAGAAGGAAGGAATGACCTTCTCTATCATAAGTTAAATACTATCATTGTAAAGGAAATTGGCCATACCATATAGTATTTTAGAAGAAAATTGGTAGAAGAAAATAAGAAGGAATCAACTTTCATGCATGAGATAAATTAAAGTAAAGAAGAAGATATATATTTTTTTAATTGCTTGTAATGCACAAGAAGTTGCTTCTAATGAGGTTTGGTAGTGGTTGTAATAATTACATAATTGAAAGTAAAAGTGTATTTGTAGACTTTGATAAATCAATACCAAGTAAAATTAGAACAAGTAATTGTAAACACCAATTTTTGCACCCCCTACTCCCCTCCCTTTTTCTTCAAAACTCCAAGGAATCCATTAGAATACCCTTTATTATAGCCCAACACCATACCCCAATCCAAGTCTAAGAGACAAATGTTTTATGTATGCAGCCTGATGTAGAGACTTGAATTTCTAATTATCGCTTTTCGTACCAATTATGTATTTAATAGGGGTAAATATGTTAATTATGTGTCTGATGTGTGTTTAATGTTAATTAATGATTAAGGAGTGTCCAAATTTCCTAACTGATTAAAAAAATGATGAAAATGCAAAAAATGAGGAAAAACTGAGCAGGACTTTCAAACGGACTCCCAGGGAGTTCGAACAGCCATCAAAATATACGAACATTGTACCCACCCTGAATCTCCGTTGAATTGAGCGTTTGAATGGCCGTTGAGGGGCGTTCGAATGGCCACTAAGGGCGTTCAAATGGCCCAGTGTAAAAAAATTACCCTTTTGCGCGATTTTTAGGGTTTTAAGCCCTACGACTATAAATAGGACATTTCGAGGGTTTAGAGCATTCTAAGTGTTCTAACCTAATAGAGGGAGAGACAAGAGAGAGAAACTAGGGTTTCAAGAGGGCTTGGAGAAACGAGCTTTAGCTAGGACTTAGGAGATCGCCCCAAAGTGCATTCTCAAGCTTTTGGATCGTGGGGGAGACGATCAAAGATGGTATAATATGACTTCCTCACTGTCCAAATTCATAAACCATTGATGCATTTTAGGTTTTAAAGTTGTTCATTAAGTAAAGATGATCTTGAGCAAGATTTATTGTAGAAATGGTTCTTCTATTTAAGTTTTATCCTGATTTGGATGTAATATGATGAATGTGTATGATTTGATATGGAGGAAAGGAATTATTGTGAAGTTGTGGGATGAAATAAGGATGTTAGGATGTGTTGTGAAGTTGGATGGAATGATGTGTTGTTTTGATGTAAAATTGTGGGTTTTGTATGCCAATGATGGTTTAGGGTTCTTATTTTCTAGATTATTACTTGTGAAATGATGCATGTTGAATGATGATAGTGTTATGTGTTTTCATTGAAGTACCATGATTATTCATGTTCAATTGATGAAACTATGCAATTAATATGCCTTGATGAATAATGTATGTTGTTGAATTTGCATGCAGTGATGTATTTTCGGATGAATAAACCTTCAGATTTAAATCTTGTGAGCCTTAGTCTTCTATCATGATGGAGTGGGACGCATGATGGATCACTGAAGGTACTAGATTAGTAATCTAAAGTGTTATTTTACCGAGGGTGTATCACTTTTTACTCACTATTATGATAGATGCACAAGCATGATAATAGCACGATCACAAACAATTGGAAATAATCAAAGCATATGTGAAATCGCATGTTGGGTTTTCGTGCTAGATTGTCAATAATCTAAGATCATGGGGTACGTGTACCTAAGCAAGTGAATCATAAGGATTAGACTCAGTATGTAGAGAATAATAACCTCTTTCACCTATATAGTTAAGAGTTATTTTAAGTTACTACTAAATTTACGCATGTTAATGATGTTCACATGAAAATAAGATAATTATGACTCATTAAAGAAAATAAAATAAAATAAAAGAATGATGAGATATTCACGAGACATACGCACTCTGATTTACACGTTGTATATTTTAAAAAACTATGTTAAACATGCTTAGATTATGATTGTGTTGTTTATGATAAATATGTTATGTTGACGTTTCTGATATTGCTAGTTAGGACCGAGCCACTTGTTGCTCAGTCGATATATCTTCATGTCAGTAGGTTCAGGTTTCGAGATATCAGCGAAGCCGTGGGTGGATGAGGAATACAATGAAGAGGAAGAAGGTGATATTTTTTATGGAGCGAGGGACCTAGATCACTTTCCATACTAATAGATAGATAGATAGACTTTAGTTTTTAATTAAGAATTGTAAAAGATATTGATCTTGATATGGGATTTTACTTTGATGACTCTTAGGTTCACTTTTTATGGTCGTAAACTATGTTGAGATGATTTAGATATTGTGAACTCAATTATTAGATAGACTCGTTATAGAAGTTAATTGATTAATGTTTAATACGAAGAAAATTTTCCATGTTCATCTTTTAGCATTGCCTTGCACATTTTAAAGGTAAATTTAGAATAAGCAGTGTCCCTGGCCCAATGTTCCATTTTTAGCCTAGATGAGATTTTGGGGCGTGACACCTAATCATACTAGACCTAGTAGGTTTTTGCTATAACAGCTAGTCGCAGGTCGAGCTATGCGGTTAACTCGTTAGGGGTATAGGGGGCAGCGCGCCTCCTGCCCAATGGCTCAAGGGTGACTCGAGCAAGCTAGGCCAATTCTGCTAAATCTCAAGATCTTGCTCGTGCCAATCCAAACTCGCTTGAGAAAGATATAAATTGTATCTCGCTCAAGCAAGATGAAGTTTTGCTCGAGTGAGTTGGCCACTATTTCACCCAAGCAATTCATCTGGCTTCCTGAGAGCTATTCGTTGGCCTGAGGACATTTGGCTCAAGCGAGTATCACAAAACTCATCATTCCCATTGGTCTGAGTTCACTTTTGGCCACCTAATCACCTCTTCTTTTTCCTCACCAACCCTCCAACAATCACAAAAATGCCACAATCCATTCCAAACTCTATAAATACAAACTTCATTTGACCCATTTGAGGCCAATTAAAAAATTCTCAAGAAAAATCCCTTTGGACTCAATTCTCGTCCTCCCAAACCCTTGTAAAATCAGAGGGAGATAGAGAGAGAGAGAGCAAACCATCCCAAACCAAAACCCAAAACGCAAGAATCCTAGAGGTTGTGTTAAGCCATAGAGGGTGGTAGCTTCAAGCTAGACCCCTCTTGAGAACGTCTGCCGTCCATACACCCTCTGCCTTGGAGCTTGAAGGAATAGTGTTTGGGAAAAATAGAATCCTCCTCTTTTCCCCTTTTCCTTCTTTCTTAATTGCTTCATGTTTTCTAGTTTCTAGTCCAATTCTGGAAACCCTAAGAGGGCCTTCCCCTTTTCGAAACTCATTGGGTCCTTCTATGTTGCATCTTGTAATGTAGGGAGACCCCATGAGAAGAAAAAAAGAAAGTACTCTTTTTATCCTTTTCTTGTGCATTCATTTCTTTCCTTTCTCTTTCCCACAAACGTGGATATGGGTAGGCCCATGGTGAGGCAAGGTCTACTAAAATCCTGCCCCTAGTCAGTGTTACGTTCCTTAGCCTGGTTTCGAATTTTGCTCAAGCGAACTCCAATTGGACCAAGTGAGTGCGGAAACCCTCAGCCAAGACCTCTGTCCTCTATTAGATCAATCATAGAATCCTACCCGCTCGAGCCAAACAATTCTTGCTCAAGCGAGAATGGTTTTGTAATCATCCTAAACCTCCCAGACTTGCCCAAACCCTCTTGGCTAACTAGGATTAACTTATAACCCTGGCCAGCTTGCCCAAATCCCATATCGAATCCATTTCAAATTGGTCACATAGCCATATTCACTCGAGCCAGATGATCCTCATTATAGCGAGTATGATTTTGTAACCATCATGAAATCCCAAACCATCCAGACCTCTTAACCCAACCCAAGTTAAGTTTTAACACTAGTTACATTTGCCAAGCCCCAATGAAGCTTCTAGGCATGAGCCAAAATTATCCTTATGCTATGCAATGATCCTAAACTACTAAAAACCCCAAAACATTTAAATAATCAAAAATATCAAAACAAAATTGCAAATAGAATCAATCAACCTAGCACCCGCTCTTCGATAGAATTACATTGGTCTGATCCCATCGAGTTGGGTATGTAGGTAACCCGAATGGGTCCGACCTCCCCTATGATAGTTTTCCTTTCCATTTTGATTTGTATGTTAATTAGCATAATCAACATAACAAGTTTTTTTTTTTTTGTGAATTCTGATTTAATTGGTTTGGACATAGGGAGTAGGTTACCATCTTCGGATGGGGTTCGGAGGTGCCTAACGCCTTCCCCTGAACCTAACCGAATCGCTTACTCAGAATTTCTAAGCAGACCATGGGCCCTATCCATTGCAAAATTTGGGATCCTATATTTCCACAATTTAAATAGGTAGCAACTAGCAATTCCTAATTAGGCAGTCAACGTCATTCCTTTGACGGGCCTAGGCCAAAAGAAAAGACGGTAAATTTCTATGCTCACAGTAATGATAAGAGGCTTTGGGTGAAACAGTAATATATGCTTGTTCAAATAAAGGAATGCGTCAAGCATTTTTTGCAAATTACGCAGTCGGTATCAAGCATTTCTCTAATGTCTTATATGTTCTTAGTTTCAAACACAATCTTCTGAGTGTTGAGAAGCTTCAATTGAAGGATATAAAATTCACTTCAAAGACAATAATGATGCTCTCATCACCAAAGTGAGAATGGCTAAAAAAAATATTTCAATGAAGTTTTAAAGTTAAGTTCGTTGCTTCTAACACAATTATAAAAGCTAACTTATGGTTTCAAAACTGTATCTCAAGTGTGAAAGAAGAATATCAAGAAAGACATGCCTAATATCGAACATCAATATCAAGTTTAAAAAGAATGTACAATTGACAAGTGTAATAGGGACTCTTTTCCAGTTGAAAAAACCGGAGAACATCAAAATCATTTGAAGAATGCCTATCATCTTTGAGGTATATTGTATTATGGTATTTTGTTATAGATTTGTATGGAATATACATTTTAAGATTTGCCACATATATGGCTAAAATCAAGAAAAGTTTTAATGTTTGAATACAATAGAAATAAGAGTATAATAGGAAACTAATAGAGATAAGAATAGAATTCCTATGATCTCTTTGATATGGCCCCTCAAACTATGTCGGAGAGATCATCAGTTTGGCATTCAACCTGTAGAATTGAGAGTCGGACAATCCTTTTGTAAAAATGATGGCCAACTAATTAGTTCTAGGAATGAACGAAATACGATAACCATAATACATAAACTATGTATTAGATACTTGAAAGTTTTTGGAAGTATTTCTTATAGTCATGATAAGAAATACTTCCAAAAACTGAAGAAGAATCTTTAGTTTAAGATGGAAATGATAAAAGCACAAAGCAGTTTGCATAGATGTGGAAGAAAATAATGGTACTCAAAGGGATGAAATTTAAGAAAATAAATAGGATAGAACTCTACCTTCTTCGATTCATTTTTTTCATCATCTTCAGAGAGTTCTAAAACACCTCCTGAGAAAACAAAAGGCAAGAAGAGAAATTTATGAAGCATCCTTGATTGATATAGAATTGATTAATTTTGATTTATTTATTTTACTGATGTCAATCCAATTAATTTTGAAAGAAGTGACACTTGGGGAGCTAATAAGCTTTTAAATTGGGAAAAACAAATTGTTGTGAAATGAGTTATAAAGCAAAATTAAATTCAAAAGGCAAGTCACGGGTGAAAAGCTACAAGTAAAGATAAATTCAACAACTTTATTCTTTTAAAATCTCTAAACCAGGTGCCAAACGATAGAAAGGAATTTAGATGCATAATTGACAATTTCTTCCACCAAATCCACAAATCCAAAGGCACCCTTAAAGTTTGGACTCAAGCTGAGACCACCTTTTAAGATTGCAGGATTTCAGGTGGGCCTATTTCACATGGTGGGCTCTACCTGAAATCATGATCTGTTAGTGCATGGTCTCTCGGCCCTAAGAGAGCTTTACCCTTAAAGTTTTGGTGTGAAAGAGAATGGATCGACCACTAGCAAGAAAGAATATATCCCATGAGTTTGGTTCAAGATGTGGGTTGATTTTCAACAACTCATCGGAGCCACAACCATGAAATCTTGAAGGGGCTGTTGCAAAATGAGATATCTGCTTTCCTGTCAGATGCAAGTCTCTACTCTAAGCTTTCCTTTTTGTTTTGGACTTCCGTAAGTGAGAGTGGGTACCGCTTCACATGAAGGCATGCAGCTTGACCTTCTTCTTCGTATCTCTTTTAGAGAGAGAGAGAAAAAAGAAGAAGAAGAAGAAAATGGGGGGTGGAGATCCCGTGAGAATGGTAAGAAGGAGATAGAATGGTGAGGTGAAGGAGAGAGTGGGAGAGTGAAACTCTGAGAGAGTGAGAACAAACCTTGTACCAAATGATCAGTATGAGAGAGAGAGAGCTGGAGATGACCAGTCCCGTTCCGGGTCGGGCTCCTCTGATCGAATGAGCGTGCTCGGATCTTGGCTTGGAGGATACCCCAAGCAAGACACATCACTCCATTGAAATCCAACGGTCCACGATTGCCCAGTCTTAAGGTTTTAATAAGGTGAAAAAAATGGGCGGCCTTGCTTTAGTAAAGTGCAAAAAAGGGCGGCAAAATACCCTAGTCTCCCTCTCTTCTCCATCTCTTTGGAATTTAGGGTGTCTTCGGTTGAGGGGTAAATAGGTGGGAGAAAGTAAAGTGAAGCGAAGTAAAGTAAAAGAATTGTATAAAATTCTCTTGTAAGTTTGGTTTGAGAGAAAAGTTTAGGGGAAAATATAAATTTTTTCAAAATTAACCTTTGCTTTCTTTAGGAATAGGGTTCAACAAAATGGTAGATTTGGAATTAGAAATTTTTACTTTATTTTCTTTCACAATTCTAAGCTTTTTGGTGGAATAAGATTTCGGACACTATTGAGAAAGTTCAAGTTTTACTTTACCTCAAAATTCCTAAAACCTAAACTCTTACTTTCACCCACTTTCCTTCACATTTCCCTCAACCGAACACACCCTTGTGGAGGATTAGATCCAGTAACAGGGGGTCTATGGCTGACTGATATTGCACACTATCATTTAGTTATTGCAATTCTTTTTATGATAACTAGTCAAATGTCCACTTTCACCCTATTCCGTTTGAGGGATTTTGAGATAAAGTAAAACTTGAAGAAAAAAAAAATCTTTCCCTAAACTTTTCTCTAGGGGTTATAACTGGATGTGCCACATTCGGTTATAACTGGAGAGGATTTGCACCCTTCCCCTAAACTTTTCTCTCAAACCAAACACTAAAAGGGAATTTATAAAATTCTTTCCTTTTTAATTCGCTTTACTTTCTCTCACACAACCGAACACACCCTAAGGAAGAAGAAAAAAAAATCTGCTCTCTCTAGGGTTTCGGCGAGCAGTGCTGCTCCACCGATGTCCACTGATCTCTCCAGGGTTCCAGCGAGCAGGGCTGCTCCCCGGAAAAATCCCCTCGTCTTCCTCTCTTCTCCGACTAAGAAAGGGGTTCCGGCGACCGGGGGTGTTTGATATCGTTCTGGCAGAACGATTTTGCGTTTCGGAACAAGCCGGAATGAAGAAATGCGTTTGGTTAGAGTTGTAAGATCGGAACGGAACAAAACGAAGCCATTTTTGCGGAACAAAAAAAGAAAGCTTCTCGGAACGGAACATAAGCAACGTGTGTAAGGTGTTCTCGATAAAAATTTAAACGCAAGAGAGAAGGGAGTAAAGCAGAGATCAGGAACCGGCGAAAGGGGAGTAACTCCGGTAGACCTTCAACGTCAGTCGGCTCCGGTAGACGACGGTGAGGTTCTCTCTCTCATTCTGAAAAATAGGTGTGATCATGGGTGTCCCTATCTATTTCTTCCTCTCTACTTTTGTGCATCTTCAGTTATCTCTCTCTATCCGTCTCTAGAAATCGATGGTACTGCTATCTAGATAGAATCCGATCTCTTAAGAGCTCATCAATCCATTAGATGAACTTCTTCTTATCTTATTCCTTTTAGGGTTTAGACGAACTTCTTCTTATCTTATTCCTTTTAGGGTTTAGATGAACTTCTTCTTATCATTTGATATGTGGATGATTGTTATGGGTAAAGATAAAACTTACTCTACTGTTAGCTGGTAGTTCAAAACTTTGTTTTTAGTTACCAAGAGTTTTTTTTATATTAAAATCTTTGCAAAAAATTTGTTTGTTGATATGCATCAGTATAGAATACCCCAAAAAGATTTCAGTTTTTAGCATCCATAACGAATTGTTAATTTGTGATGAAATGGCCTTTTTTTAATGTTAGGAAATGAAAATCATGTTATGTTGAAGACAGCGTAAATTAGAGTTTTATGTCTTTGCAACTGAGGTGATGATTTGGGTATGTGGTAGCTTCCTCACAAAGTCTCTTCCTGTATCAAGAACGTGAAATCCTCATTTTTAGAAATTGGGTTCAAAGGAAGAGAGACCAACATGTCAATGAAAGTGTAGGCAGAAGGGTTTCTAGAAGATATTGCAGAAGTGGCAGTTCAAAATGGTTGGCAACCTCATTTCTCTCTCCTTTTGTTGTACTGTGTCTGCTTTACTATTAGTTATTCATTGTCAGTTTGTATCTTTCATCTTTGTTGTGGAAGAGATTTTATATAATTCTCGTTTGTCTGTACAACTGTGGATTTTGTTTCTCAGGTTGTTCACATTTGTTCCAGTCTAGTTTGAAAATTTCAAAGTGCTTTATAGCAACCCAGCTCTAAACTTCTTCATGGACTTTTGTGTCCTTATCATCAAAGTACTCCATGTGCAAACTCAATAGGGTGTTTTTTTTCCTGCATCTTGGACTCGACTCCCTGGGTCAGTTCAACAAAGGTCACAGCTACTACACAAATTATAGGATTTGAAGGGCAAATCGCAAGGATGAAACTATCATTTTGTATAGTTACAATGATTAATCATTTCCTATCCCTAAAGAAAAGTAGTTAGAATGATGTTATTGTGATTCTGTTTTTTTTTTCATCCAAACGCGGTTCTGTCATTTTTGTTCCACGGAACAGAGTTTAACTGACTATATCCAAACGGGTTTTAAGAATTGAACTGTTCCAAAAAAATCAGACTGTTCTAGGGAACAAAATTGTTTTTGATATGGAAAGATGCCAAACGGGCCCAGGGTTCCGGCCACTACTCTCTCTAGGGTTCCGACCACCGCTCTCTCCAGAGTTCCGGCCAACGCTCTCCATTGCTCTCTCCAGGGTTCCGGCAAAATCCCCTCTTCTCCCTTTCTTTCTTTCATATTTATTTTTTTGCTTCCAGTTTAAAGTTTGTACTATATTCTCTCATGATTGTCTGACTAATTTATAATTCTTCTGTCTGGATTTTCCAGTTTCTCAACCTCCATATCTAAGAGACTTATCACCTTGCTAGCATGTATGAAAAATTAGGTTTTTTTCTTTTTGGACATCGCTCTCCACCCTACATGTTCGAAAAAATGCTTGAGTGGTTAAGATTTTGAACAAACAGTAATCTGTTCTATTATATTCTTCTCAAGGCCATAATGATTTTAAATGATGCCTTAAAAACACCTTACATGTTTGAAAAAAATGCCTGAGATAATCTTAGACTTCCATTCTAATTTAATATATGCTCTTCTCCAAGTAATTTCTGTAGCTCAAATTTGAATATGCTTGAGATAGTAATTTGATGTTGACTTCCACTACAGGGTCTTTTTTGGACAGTTTTTGATAGGATTTATTATATATGTGGCTTGACAAGTCTACACATGGCTTCATCTTGAATTATAATATCTGCGGATTTCATGAACCTGGATAGATTGTAATCAACTGACAAACTATCTCAACTTGGATGGGTGAAAATGCTGGCAATGAAGAAGTTCAATGAGGGAGACACTATTTTAACATTGGACTCCAGGCTCATCTAAACTGCTGCAACCAACCTAGTACTAGAAAAGATTCCTGAGCTAGCAACCTGGGAAGAATTAAGTGGTACATTGCATGAGATCCAGATTTTCACGAGAATTCTTATATTAGTGAGGAATAATTTGATTCAAGTGAAGCGGAAAGTATGCAGAGATAAACATGTGGGAATGCTTTTAAAAGAATTTAAACCCCATTAATTATACATCTCATGTTGGATTGTCTCGAATCAAGGGAGCTGCGAATTGCTCAGAATCTGATGCAAGGTGTGTCCAGGATTTGAAGAAGGTTGCCATTATTGCATCCTCACGTAGAATACTGGATGGATATAATATGTAGGAACTTCAATGTAAGATTTGGGTTGGGTGGATTGGGATGCTTTAACTGTATGTGTTTTGGGTACTTGTATCATTAAGCAGAATGCCAATTTTCCTACCAACAATCTGTTGCTAGTTTATCATTGTTGAGGACAATGATCCTTTTGCTCTTTGTCTATATGTATTTCTATCATTATTTTGTTGCAATAATATACAGAGTCCTTCCTAAAAAAATCAGTGCTCCACACATCAACGACTGTATGGATGCCCGAGGTCCCATCTTGGGCATCCGCCAGAGATAAACCAAAGCCTAACCCTTATTCCATCTCAGCAATAATAACTGTGACCAATAAAAGAGTGAAGCAACACATACTCAAGGCAGCAGTATTACAAAGAACCATTACACTTTATTCCATCTCAGCAATAATAACTGTGACTTGCCACTAAAACTTAATAATTATGTCTATAAAAAAATAAAATAAAAATTGGAACTCAACAAATGAGCCAGTTCATGTTCATAAAGGTACTAATAGCCAAACTTCATGATCATTCAGTGATATGTTCCTTATGAGATCTTGGGGCTTGTATTTGACTAATCTGGCTTCTAGAGGGCCCAAAACACTTCCATGAAACAGGAATACTCTAGATTAACAATCAACCCCAATCTTATTTACATTATTTTCCATGCACCAGGTAAGCGCCTCAAGTTCCAAATCCACTCCTACAGCAATTCTTGGGTCACTGCACATCCATTCTGTACTGTCAAACACATAGAAAAGAATATATGTTAATATCTCTCTAGTTCATGAAGAAATTGCAGATGGGTTTGACACCCAGGTGGGGAGATCCATCAAACGGGTGGGTTGCACTACTCAGCACATGCACTACGAGTACAATAACCAGTTTTTAATCAGTATTCAGTAACCAATCTATGGACTATATCCAAAGGGTACCTTCGGTTTTGCCTAATAATATAATCGGCACAAAAAGAAAAAAATTAACAAGACATGAAATTAAAAATCTAGTTTCAAGGGACCAAAAGTAGCAGGAAGAGAAAATTAAGGACAACTTATCAAAATGACAGTTTTAGAAATTCCCCATTAGAAAATTCTGGTATTTCATAAACTTGGTGATATTTAAAAAAACACATATAAAGATGGACATTTTCATAAGAATGCTTTGGGAGCATTGAATTCCCAAGAAAACATTTTCATAAGAATGCTTTCCACTGGCCTTGCTGTTTACAAGAACATGAATTAAGCTGATCAATATCACTACATTCGCATATTTCACCTTTTCAAAATCAACAAACCATCAAACTGAAAATCAAAGCTATTGAATATCAATCAATCAACCAACTTGCTTTTCGTGTAATTCGAACAAAATGCAGGATATGAGGAAACCCAAGTTCAAATTCAGATTTTTCAACCTAAGATAAATGATATATCTTGAACAGAGAGAATAAAGAAATTCAGCTTTCTTGATATGCTTTTAGCCTGAACAAACAGAAAAATAGGCTTTTTATGGATCAGAAAAATAGCATAAATTAAGATTTTAAGAGATCTTCGCACCTTGCATAATTCTCATCAATTCTCAACCTGGTACTCCTATGGAATAGTGAAATTAGCATCTGTACAAGTTCAAAAGCTTTAAAAACTTAGAAACAAACTGGATCTTAGATTAACAACCATTATTTCTTAAACTAGAAAGCTTTTTTCAAGTATTAATAACAAAGAAAATCCAATAAGAGATATCAGAAAACAATATATCGAAAAATCAGAGATGCATTGTCAGGAGATGCCTTGAAACTCATATAAAGAAGAAAAGCCCGTTTCGAAAGTGCGAATAATAGATATTTGCACTCGAGATGAGTTACTTAGCAAACAATGAGAGCAAGAACTTGTGTTATTGAGGCTTCCCCTGTGGTGGATTTGGAGGGGGGGGGAGGGTATATAAGGACTTCAGCTGGCTATTTATAAGCTTGCTGTTGTGGAGAGTCAGTTGGAGTTCTAAGTCATCAGACCACCACTGCTCTAACCCGTGAGCCTCGAGAAATTTTTGTTTGCCCTTAGACATCACAAACAACTTCATCCCCACATTCCCGTGAGAAGGATTAGTGTTCTCCTTGTCGAAGCATTGCTTGTACTGACATGGCTTTCGGCTGTCCCGGCCGCATCAGTGTAATAAAAACAGATGTAGTCACTATTGTTCACATATAGATGAGGAACCCAATTCTTCAGTTATGCACACACCTTTCCTCCTCCTCCACTAGCAGTCTTCTCCGCCTCCTCGTTGTTGGTCGGAGTCTTGCTACTTGAAGGAAGCATTGATTTGAATCTATTCTAAACAAAGCCAGCTTTTCCTCCTATGTTTCTCAAACTCATAGCTAGTGAAACAGAAGGTGGATTAAATAGATGAGTTTCCACAAATACGCCTTGTGTCGCTAATGCTTTACCCACTTGAAGAGCAAAGCCAGCCCCTAATGAATGACCAACAATACATACATTACAACTCCCATATCTGTCAACAGCCAATTTTAGCGCATAGATCTCTTATCCCAAACATCTCCCAAAAATTCACTGGCCGCCTATTCTACATCAAACTCAACCACCCCGGCCTCAAGAAAAAACAATTAAAAAATAATAATAGCACACCCACCATCCAATAAATTCCCATATGGGAGTCTCCAAAATCACAAATCCCACAATTGTATGACTATAGTAATCTAATCTCTATGGCATCCTTTTGGTTGGTCAGGAGGGAGATGGCAAAGACTTGCCTATTCATCAACACAGTAAAACACCATAAACTCCATATACAAACTTTTGGCCTATTTTATGTTTCTGTGATCTTTTCCCTATTTCTGTCATATATAGACCCAAAGAAAAGAAACTCACCTCAAAAATTCCCAAAAGCTGTCAAAAATTAGAAACATTAAATGAATGCTTAATAAAAGGAGAAAAAAATAGGATCCAGGTAAAACAACCTCTATTATCCTAACAAAATTTCAGAAATTCGAATCCCAAAATTTCAGAAATTCAAAATTATAGATGATGTTATATGATTGTTCACACATACTGGATTGAATTCACATACGAATAGCCCTATTTTCTTATCCACTTCGCTAAATTAATTCAAAAATTGTAGTTTTTTTTTTTTTAGTGAAGTTGGTATATATGGATCAATCTCCTAGTATGAGAAAACCCTCAAGAGTAATGGCTTAATCCCCAAACAAAAGCTTGGCCGTTGGATCGATGTAATGTGACGTGTCTTGCTTTGGGTATCCTCCAAGCTAAGATCCGAGCACGCTCATTTGAGCAGAGGAGCCGGATCCGTCCCACAAGGCCTTGGATTGTCTCTGGCGAAGCCTGAAATTGCTTATATCGGGGTTCCATAGAATAGGGGACAAGTGGCCCATGATTTTGACTTCTCCACCAATAATAAGACATGTGGCGATAAATGTGTGAGAATAAGGGAAAGAGATATCAAATGAGGAGAAGTCAAAATAATGAGGAGAAAATAAAATGACTTCTCCCCATTTATATGCCAACTGTGGCACAATGTATGAACCCCGAGAGCCCTTTCTGGCTTCACCAGAGATAATCCAGGCCGTCCCACAAGAGAGCATGACATGGCATGACTAAGAGAGTTTTGGTGATCACCTGGATCTTGTAAAACCAAAATGTGTGGGTTTTTGTTTTGTTTTCAAAAATGGGTTTTGTTTATTTATCAAGTATTTGGTGAGTTCTTATTTTTCTATATATATATTTTTTCCTAATATGGGGTTTGAAATGGATATTTCATTTTTCCCTTTTTAAAACTTTTATCATCTCATTTCTCATAGTATTCTGTGTGTGTCCTCTTCAAGGTCGATTTTTGTAACTAATACTCCTTAATTGGCATATTTTTCAATATTAAATGGGGATTGTTATTTTGAATTCTTTGATTTAATTTCTGCTTTCTGGCTCCTAATATTTTTTTTTCTCTTTCTAGATCGAACGGCTTTCAATTGATGAAGTTAGGGACAGCTTAAATGGAAGATTCTGATTGCCATATGTTTTTTAAATTTGTTATTGCTGCTGTTTTGTTCTGTATTTTTAGTTACTGTGATATTCTTTTAAGTGAAGATGGAATCCCGTTTTATCATTGATTAGCCAAGAGAACAAGGGGAAAACAGAAAATGAGTGTTTGATATTTCGATAGAACAAAAATGAATATCAATCATATTACTCGATGTCTGTACCTGATTTCCATGTTCGTAGCAATATTGTTGCTACACATAGGAAAAATCAAACAGAAATTTCATCTTATTTCGTATATTGGCAGAGAATAGAATTTGAGAGACTGTTGGTTTATTGTCTCAGTAATGTAATTTTTACTCTCCATGTTCTTTCTTCTACTCCTATTTTGACGATTTTTTTTAGGATCCTAATAGTTGGTTTAAGAAAAAATTGATATTATGTTGTTTGTAATATTCTCTCTCTCTCTGGTAGAACATAATATTCTCTTGATCATCAATGAAATAATTTTCTTGGTATGCATTTATGATATTTCATGGTTTCTTTATTTTGGATTCATGATTGTGTTCTAAAATCTGCAAGGAGAAAGAGGAAGAACCGGTACAGAGGAATTCGACAGTACCCATGGGGGAAGTGGGCTGCTGAGATTAGAGACCCCAGAAAAGGAGTCTGAGTCTGGCTTGGAAACTTTAACACTGCAGAAGAAGCTGCAAGAGCTTATGATAATGAAGTACTAAGGGTCCGAGGCAAGAAAGCCAAGGTGAATTTCCCCGAAGAGGCACCCCCAACGGCTTAAGAGCGCACTGTGAGCAATTTCATATTAACCATGTTCCCATTTCATTTTGTCTAGCACTGATGGTCTGAGCAATGAAGAAAACCCATTTCCAATCATCTGTTCTAATATTCTTTCCCCTTTTGTTTTGTTATTTTGGTTGTGGGGTATCCCCAATTGCTTGCATTAAATCTTGACATTATGAAGCTTAACTTCGATTACTTCCAAACAGAGATGGGCAAAGAATTGGGATGACTTGGTTGCCTTCCCAGCTTTCTTTACTTATGGTCTATAATCAACAATCAGTTGTCAAGAAAGGCTTGAAATGTTCTCTTGGATGGCTTCTTAATTGCTCTGATGAGAAGTTTCAGGAACATATGAACTATGACTCTATTGACATGGAGGAGATGGAAATGGAACCATCATTCAACACGAATACATTGTTGGAATCAAGGGGAGACGAGTTATCCTTTGAAAACGAGGACAGCGATGAGGAGTATATGTAGAAGGATGATGATGCAGGCCTTTAAGCAGTCACTTGTTGAGGATCTGTGCTTTTTCAAAGTCCATTTGGAACCAATAGCTTTTCTAATTTTATGTAAGTTTACCAGTTCTCATACCTTATTTTTTTCAATAGATTTTAATTCATCTGAAATTATCTTTTTGCCATTTAGAAGAATCAACAGAGTTCATAGTCATTTTTAATCGAATGTGCCATACAGTATTTCTTCATTTATCAATACATAATAATCTTTTAAATAACTGAGAGATTTTCTCTGTCTTTGTATTCTAATTATAGTGTCTTCCACTATAGGGCTTTCTATAACTTCTTCTTTGTTATGCATTGTACTTTTTTGTTTATTTATTTCAAATAACTCAACTAATTTGTCTAGCTTAGTTTGTTCTAGATCTTCTTATGAAAAATAAGCGTCTCTACTTTCTATTACTTCTACAGAATGATGTACTATAAATTTGTAACTCTTAAGAGTTGTCACGATATCCAATAAAATTACATTTTATTATTTTAGGATCTAATTTACTTCTATTAGGTCCTAATATTTTCACATGAGGTGAACTAGCCCAAACTCTTAACCCTATGTTTGGTTGCTGAGAAAATAAGTAAAAACATGGAAAAGAAAAGAAAATTAAACAAAACATAGCTAAAAATTGTATTAAAAATCCAAAATTTTCTTTTCTTTTCCATGTTTTCACCTATTTTCAAGGCAACCAAACATAGCATAAATGAATTAGGTCAAGTTTTCTATTTATCCAAAGTTCATAATGAGTTAGACCTATTGATTTAGTTTTCACTTTGTTTCGTATATATGTTGCCTTGATGATGCTTCTCCCCAAGTTAGTGCTCAGATTTGATTGACTCAACATAGATCTTACCTTTATTTTATAACCTAAACATACTCTGTTATGTTGCAACAGGTCTAGTTGTTGCTCTTAAAACTGATGCAGAGAATGGAATCCAAGGTAGTGATGAAGATGTGAGATCGAGACACAAGGTGTTTGGTTTGAACACGTACAATAAGCCACATGCAAAATGCTTCTTCTACTTTGTGTTGCAAGCTTTGATGCATACTACAATTGTTAGTTCCCTACTTTATCTTGCTCTTGAAATCAAAGATAATGGGCTGAAAAGTGGTTCTTGTGATGGTGGGAGTGGAATTGTTGTTGTCTTTATAATTGTCCTAGTCTCAGCAGTGAGCAACTTCAGGCAATTGAGACAATTTGAGAAGTTTTCGAAAGCCAGTAACAACAATATCCAATTTTGGGTTATGAGGGACGGGCAAAGGCAACAAGTTTTTGTCTTCAACATTGTGGTTGGAGACATTGTGTACTTGGAAATTGGAGATCAAATTCCAGCTGATGGGTTGTTCGTAGATGGGAATTCATTAGAAGTGGATGAATCGAACATGACGGGAGTGAGTGACTATTTGGAAGTTGATCGCAGCAAGAATCCTTTCTTGTTGTCAGGCACCAAGGTGGCTTGTGGCTCTGCATGCATGCTTGTCACGTCTGTGGGCATGAACACCGCATGGGGCGAGATTATGAGTTCTATAAGTCATGATTCTTCTAAAGAGCAGACACCATTACAAGATCGTATAGACAAAGTATCCTCATACCTAGAAAGGATAGGTTTGGCATTCTCTTTCCTCGTTCTAGTAGTGTTGCTGGTTCGTTACTTCACAGGGAATACGGAGGATGGCAATGGAAATCGGCATTTCAAAGGTAGCAAGACAAAGATACAAGATGTGCTGAATGAGATTGTGCATATTGTTGCTGTTGCTGTAACTATTGTGGTGGTGCCAGTTCCAGAAGGTTTACCGTTGGCTTTCCCGCTTGCTCGTGCGTATTCTATGAAAGGAATGAGGGCTCATAGGGTGATGGTCCGGAGTCTCTCAGCCTGTGAGACAATGGGCTATGTTACTACCATCTGTACTGACAAAACTGGCACTCTCACTTTGAACCAAATGAAGGTGACCAAGTTTCGGATCGGTGAAGAAGCCAGGGAAACTGATGCATCTTTAGCAGTTGCATCAAGTGTTCTTGATTTGCTTCACGAAGGAGTAGGATTGAACACATTAACTGGTAGTGTTTACAGATCCACGCCTGGATCTGAGCCTGAATTCTCCAGTAGTCCAACGGAGAAAGCAATTCTCACTTGGGCTGTCCTTGAATTGGGCATGGATATAGAAAATGTGAATCAAAAGTGTACCATTCTCAATGTCGAAGCCTTCAGTTCGGAGAAGAAGCGAAGTGGGGTTTTGATGAGGAAGAATGATGACAACACGATCCATGTGCATTGGAAAGGAGGTGCTGAGATAATACTAGGGATGTGTTCGAATTACTATAATTGTTCAGGGGACATGAAATCCATGGATGAAGGTGAAAGACTAAAATTGCAGAGTATAATTCAAGATATGGCAACCGACAACCTCCGATGCCTCGCTTTTGCCCATAAACAGATTCCTGAAGAAGAGTTGGAATGCAATAATGAAGATGGGATCACCCACCAAAAGCTAAAAGAAGATAAATTGACATTGTTAGGGCTAGTGGGTCTAAGGAATCCATGTCGACCAGAGGTGATAACAACAGTGAAAGATTGCAGAGAAGCAGGAGTAGATGTCAAAATGATAACCGGGGACAATGTTTTCACTGCAATAGCTATGGCCAAAGAATGTGGGATACTAAATCCCAATCAGGACATAAATAGTGGAGAAGTGGTAGAGGGAGCAGAATTTCAAAGCTACACACCAGAAGAGCGGATGAATAGGGTTGAGGGAATCCGAGTGCTGGCAAGATCGTCCCCTTTTGACAAGCTTTTGATGGTACAATGCTTGAAACAAAAGGGGCATGTGGTCGCAGCCATCGGCGACGGCATATACGACGTCCTAGCTTTAGAGGAAGCCAATATCGGACTTTCTATGGGTAGTAATCAAGGTATAGAAGTGGCTAAGGAGAGATCAAATGTCATTATCCTAGAGGATACGTTTGCTTCAGTTTGCATTGTTTTGAAGTGGGGGAGATGTGTGCACAAAAATATCCAGAAATTCATCCAGTTCCAACTCACAGTAAATGTTGCCACTCTTGTGATCAACTTCATAGCAGTAGTTTCTGTTCGTAAAGTCCCAATAACACCAGTCCAGTATTTATGGGTAAACCTAATTATGGACACATTAGGAACTGTGGGTCTAGCCACCCAGGAACCCACCGATGAGCTCATGAAGATGCCGCCGATTAGTCGTAACGCGTAGCTTATAACAAATGTCATGTGGAGAAATCTCATTTCTCAAGCTCTCTATCAGATACTGGTCCTTTTGGCCCTACAATACAAGGGTGAATCTATACTCAGTGTAAATGAAAAGGTAATTGATACCATGATCTTCAATACTTTTGTCCTCTGCCAAGTCTTTAACTAGTTCAACGCAAGGAACTTGGAGAAGAGGAATGTCTTTAAGGGAATACACAAGAACTTGATGTTTCTGGGGATTATGGGGATAACCATTGTTCTTCAGGTGGTGATGGTGGAATTTCTAAAGAAGTTTGTGGATACAGAGAGGTTGGATTGGGGACAATGGGGTGCATGTGTTTGCATTGCCACGTTATCTTGGCCGATTAGTTGGGCTATTAAGGGCATACCAATTTCAGATTAGCCATTTTTCACCTTTCATAGAGATATTCCAGATGCAGCTTTTTTTTTTTTTTTTTTTGTAGGACTAATTTGTTAACTAACTATGTCAGGGTTAGGACTGTCAGCAGGGTTAGAACTCAACACATGGTGGGCGTCAACAGCCACACCAAGGACTCGAACACGAGTCTTCCCTCCCCAAATGGGAGATACACTACCACTAGGCCAAACCCATGGTGTGTCAGATGCAGCTTTAGAAACAGAGTTAGTGGTTGTTAGAGATAGTATGGAGCAGAATGATAAATATAGTAGCAGAGAATATCATATTCTCCTACTTACCTATTTTAGAGAGATTTTATTGTATAGCTTGATTTCCTTTTGTATTGCTTTCCATACTATAGATTCTCTTGTATACATTCTATATAAAACCCATTGGGTAAAGGAATAAATTCATTCAGTATTTTCCCAAATTTCCAATTGTTATCATGGTATCAGAGCGGTAATTTCTTGCCAGAGGTTGTTCAAGCTAGATTTTAGTCAGACCTCTTCTTTCACCACCGGAATCTTGCCGCGTCGCAATCATCACCGGTATTATCTGGATCTCCTTGTCTTACAAGAAGACATATACTAGACTCTCTTCTTTGATCTCGCCGGACTCGTCACAGAGACTTTCGTCGGACTCGTCATAGATACTTCGCCGGATTTTGCCCGACCTCACCACATAACCATTGTTGGATCCATCATCGGATCTCATCGGACTTCGCCAGATCTCGCCGGATTACAGTGGCCGGCTCTACAGTTGCCGGTTTTTCACCGCTGGCCCTCTTGAGGTATTTTCCATTTACCGTTTGTTTTCGGTTGCCGGATCTTCAGCTACTGTTGTTGGTTCACGAACACAAGAGTTGTCCGTAGCTTTTGTGATTTCCTCCTTTTTCTTTGATTGCTTGTCTTACAAGTAAAGCCAAGTAAGACTGATCTTTGGTCTGTCACTAGAAGACAAAACCACTTGAGTTAAAAAAAAAAATGTTACTTTGGTGAGAACTTTATTGTGTAAAGCTTTGCTTGGAGTTCTTTTTTTGAGCTTGGTTTGTTGTGTAAGTTGGCCGAGTATTGTGGATCTTGCCCGCAACTCATATCAAGTTTATATCATGGATCATAATTTTTCATCTCGTTATCTGCTTGAAGGTAATAATTATGGTATGTGGTCTATTCACTTTCAAAGCTTTCTCGAAGATCGAGATTTATGGGGTATAATTGATGGTACTGAAAAAATGCCCGTAACAATTGACCTCAAAGCAATGACCGAATGGAAAACTAAGAATGGAAAAATTGTTACATGGCTTCTGGATTCAGTCGACAAATCTAAAACAAGAATTGACCCTCATCTCACAAGGTGATCGAACGGTTCAAGAATTTTATAATATTATAATTGTCATTTGAACTGAGATATCAATGATGGATCCTGAGATCTCATTTAGTGCTATTGTCACCTTTCAGGAGATGAGAGAACGGACCCGGGTTAGATAATTTCTTATGAAATTGTGTTCTGATTTTAAACATTGTAGGGCTGCTTTGCTTAATCGTAGTCCACTTCCTTCCATGAATACTGTGATTTCTGACCTATTAGCTGAGGAATAGAGACTCATAGCCTTAACAGGTGTACCCCAACCTCCTGGCTCCTCAGAGATGGTTCTTTTAGCCTCGTCACCAGCACCTTGCAAACGTGACATGTCTTGCATTCAATGTTATGGATGTAAACAGTTTGGCTACCTTGCTACAACATGCAGAGATAGTCCTATTTGTGCGTTCTGTAAGATCCGTGGACATCGCATTCAAGAGTGCCAGAAGAAAAAGCGGGCTCAAGGGAAAGCCTACATGACCACGACCGATGCCTCTTCTACCAGTGTTATGGCTCATTCCCAACCTATTGGACCACTTACTCCCGAGATGATTCAACAAATTGTCCAGGCCTTGTCTATGGCCGACCTGTTAGGTACATCCCTTCGGTCTCCTTGATATTTTTGATTCTGGTGCGTCCAACCATATGACAGGTATTGCCTCGTATCTCCATAACGTTAAGCCATACAAAGGTAACCAAATCATCTCTACTGCAGATGGTGCCCAATTACCTATTTCTTCTGTTGGGTCGTTATCCTTTTCTCCTTCTCATCATCGTCAATTTACTTTAACTGATGTCTTTCATGTGCCTAAACTATCTACGAATCTTTAACTGATGTCTAGCAACGGGGAAAGTAGTTGGGAGGGGTAGGAGTAAAGGACAGCTCTTCTTGCTGGATTTAGATGACTCTGTTACTCCAACTTCTTGTTTTTTTTCTCTTTCTTCTGATGATATTTTTCATGCAAATAAAATGTGGAAACTTTGGCATTGTCGCCTTGGTCACCCACATTAATGTTGTTTATCTAAGAGTAAATGTGTGCCATTTTCTCTCAGTACTTCTTGATCCACCGCCCCTTTTGAACTTGTGCATACTGATGTTTGGGGGCCATCCCTAGTGTTATCCATGTCTGGCATGCGATATTATGTGATATTTATAGACGATTTCTCCAGATATACATGGATATATTTCTTGCACTCAAAATCGCTGGTCTTCACAATTTTTCAACAGTTCTACTCTATGGCGGCCACACAACTTGAGACAAAAATTAAGGTCCTCCACTCCGATTCAGGGGGGGAGTACATCTCCTTAGACTTTGAGGCATACTTACTTGCTCATGGGGTTATTCATTAGAAGGCTTGTTCAGATACACCTCAACAAAATGGTGTTGCGGAACAAAAAAATCGACACATTGTCGAGACATCTAACACCTTGATGACAGAGACCTTTGTTCCACGCACATTCTGGGCCGAGGCAATGTTGCACTCAATATATCTCATAAACCGCATGCCAACCAAACTTCTAGGTAGTAATTGTCCTTATTTTTGTTTTATTTGGTTCTCTTCCTTCTTACTCATTACTCCACATTTTTGGGTGTGTTTGTTATGTTCATCTCTCACCATGTGAACAACACAAACTATCTCATAAGTCTGTTCATTACATGTATCTTGGGTTTGGAGACACCCAAAAGGGATATCGTTGCTATGACCCCCATGCTCGTCGCGTTCGTATTTCGCAAAATGATGTCTTCTTAGAAAATGTATCATTTCATGCTCAACCTTCCCCACCTCTAATTGCTCATCCTGTTGCACCTCATGGATTAACACGGTTTCCTTATATCCCCCTAGTTTCAAGTGTGCTTCCAGTTCCTTTGCAGGTTTCTCCATGCCAAGAGAGAGCGGTGCCTCCTCCTCCTCCTCCTCCTCCTGCTCCACCTGAAGCTGATCCATCCATTCCAGAGGTATGTCGCTCTACCCGTACATCTCACCCTCTAGATTGACTCATTTGCTCTCTATTTTCTGGTCTCGAGTCTGTCTCTGTCCCTACCTCATATTCTCAGGCATCTACACACCAATGTTGGAGGGACGCTATGACAGAAGAGTTACAGGCGTAAGCAGATAATCATACATGGGATCTTATTTCATGCCCCAAGGGTCAGCAGGTGATTGGTAGCAAATGGGTGTATTCTATAAAGCTAAAGTCAGACGGATCCCTTGATTGTTACAAGACTCATCTCATGGCTCAAGGTTATAAGCAGGAATATGGTATCGATTATGAGGAGACTTTTGCTCCAGTTGCTAAGAGGAAAACCATCAGGACCTTAATTGTAGTCGCCACTACTAAGGATTGGCCTATTCGTCAGATGGATGTGAAGAATGCATTTCTTTATGGTGATTTACAGGAAACTATTTATATGGCTCCGCCCACCGGATCCGACTTTGGTAAAAGAGATATAGTGTGCAAGCTCCGTAAAGCATTGTATGGATTTAAACAAACACCCCGTGCCTGGTTTCAATGATTTTACGAGGTCGTTGTTGGGGCTGGGTTTAGTCAGAGTGATCATGATCCTTCTTTATTTATACGGTCATCATCCCGTGGTATTGTGGTTTTACTTGTTTATGTTGATGACTTACTCCTGACAAGCAGTGACGCATCTAGAATTGTAGACCTCCAGTAGGTTCTTCAATCCTCCTTCCGTATGAAGGACTTGGGTCCTCTTACATACTTCTTAGGTTTGAAAGTCTCCCGTACAGAACGTGGTATACTTGTCAGCCAACGAAAGTATGCACAAGACCTAATTAACCAAGCACAACTTTTTGATCAGCGCATCGTCGAGACACCGATGGAATTGAATGTTCAGTATGGTAAACAAGATGATGATCTTGTAGAGCAGCCTACTCTTTTTCGTCACTTGGTTGGCAGTCTTGTTTACTTAATGATGACCCGACCTGACATTGCCTATGCCGTTCAGGTTGTCAGTCAGTTTGTTTTTGCACCTCGTACCTTACATATGACTATTGTCTTCAGAATTATTCGCTACTTGCGCAGGACCTTGGATCGGTCATTATTCTTCTCATCTACTTCTCCCATTGACTTGGTCGTCTATGTTGATGCTGATTGGGCTGGATGTGCTCTTACTCGTCCTTCCACTACAGGATATTGCATGTTTCTTGGCACTTCACTCATATCTTGGAAGTGCAAGAAACAATCCACAGTCTCCAAGTCTAGCACAGAGGCCGAATATAGAGCTATGTCTTCTACGTATAGTGAGATTGTGTGGCTCCGTGGATTACTCTCAGATTTTGGAATCTCCTTTACCAGCCCTACCCCGCTTCATGTGGATAATACCAATGCTATTCAGATTTCTTCCAATCTCGTGTTTCATGAGCGGACGAAGCATATCGAGATTAATTGCCACTTCATTCGTGAAAAGTTTCAATCTGGGATTATTTCTCTTCCGCATGTAGCCTCTCAAGATCGGATTGCGGACATTCTTACCAAGGCTATGACGATTGCTAGGTACTCTTTCCTTATCTGCAAACTATTGCTGGTTGATCCACCGCATCAGTTTGAGGGAGGGTGATAAATATAGTAGCAGAATATCATATTCTCCTACTTCCCTATTTTAGAGAGATTTTATTGTATAGCTTTATTTCCTTTTGTATTGCTTTCCTTACTATAGATTCTCTTGTATACACTCTATATAAACCCCATTGGGTAAATGAATAAATTCATTCAGTATTTTCCTAAATTTTCAATTGTTATCACGGAAATCATGGCTTACCAGGACACCAAAATTCGGAAATGCTAATCCAAACACACGCACACTTCCAATACATCTTGCCCTTGTAGCCTAATACAATCCTTTTATTAAATCATGTGGCAAGGATAAAACGTGATACCCATGTAGCCATTTACCTAAGTATTATTTGTAACTGACATTGAAATCGAATGAAGAATCAGTTGGATTTTTGAATGAAGTACGTGCAAGATTTCAATTGAGTGGTCAACTAACAAGCTAACCATACCCAACAAAAAGAAAGAAAGAAAGCTAGCTAGCTGTACTTATTTTTCGAAGGCAAAAAAAAGGGGAAAAAAAAAGCTGACCTACATTTTCCTTAAAAATTTGTGTGGCTACCACAATATATAAGAGCATCTAGCCTAACAGTCTAAAAATTAAGAAAGAAAATAAATATGAATGAACTTATTGATGAAGGAAAATAATATATCTAAGTAGAAGACTGCTAGTTTCAAACATTGATTTCAAATTTTTTTTTCAAACTTACTGTGGGTGCAACACTTGTCTCTGTTACCCCATCAAAAGGTGCAGAGTTTTCCATTTAATGCACATATTTCTTGAATTGGTGAATTAAAGGACCCAGCATCACGAGCAACCGAGCTAGTTATCTGATCAATGGTTGATTCGCACACTCCTCAAATCCTAAGATGTACAATACTGGACTCTATTTCCACTTTCCACCAAGCATTCGGATCTGCACTATCTAATGTATGTATCAATATGAATGTTGAGATGAATGGCCAATGTAGGAAGAAGAAAAGGGAGGAAGAATGAGAAGATATTAGGACGATTGCTAACCCTATTCTTAGACCTTTCCTATTCTCAACCTCGACCAACTACCTATCCCTTCTTCAACCAATGCAACTTGTTAAAGCACACAAATAAGTGATAGTACATGACAACTCCAGCTAAAAAAAAGAAGTTAAAGCACACAAATAAGTAAGTTGGTGAGAGAATGTGTGTTTTAACCTTTTAGGCGATTGGTGGAGGCCGAGAATAGGAAAGGCCTCAAAGTAGAGCTAGCACTCCTCAAATACTAATGAGGGTGTTTTGGTCAGATCGTGGCCATTAACGGGGAAGGGCCTCATAGACAATTTGGTTTGGACAAAAATGGGTCTGTTTTGTCTTGTTATTCATCTATAGACTTCCCTGTGTTAAAGGTGTACAACACTAAATCCATACAAACAAGGGATCCTAGTCTTTAACACAAGGAAGGCCCTTTGGTTCTATTATTGCCCTGGTTCTTCTGTCAATGTTTTTTTCTTTTTTTTAGTTGAAATGATACCATGTAAATAACACACGCTCTCTAAACACACACACAGCCAGACCCAAGGTAGCCGCCAAGGTGCCATAAGGGTATACCATAAGTGAACATTTATGTTATTGTTCACTTCTTCCTTTTAGTCACTCGATTAGTCAGGCGAGAGTAAGGAGCTTTTGTTACATGTATAATGCCATTAGACTCACAAAATTCAGAAAATAGGCCAGAGCAATATTGTCCTCTCCTATCTATTCTTAAAATCTTTATTAGTTTTTCTAATTGATTATTTTTCGTATTGCACAGATCCTATTTATGCTTCGTTCCCTAACATCCTTCTATGATTCACATCTTGTCGGAGCCTCAGGAAGCAGAGGTCTTGAGTTCAAATCTCTTCCCCTTGTTGTTCACCCAAGAAATGTATCCCAACTTTCGTAGTGCGTGTAATTGGGGGGTTTGCGCGTGCCCGGTGGATTTAGTCGGGTGCTCTAAGAGGCCCGGAAACCCTCCTTACTGAAAAAAAAAAAAAAAGGTTTCTTAGGTATGTTACTTCTCTATCAATACCACCCTATCTTCTTCAAAAGCAGAGAAAAATTAATGGGTCTAATGTTTCATTGATAGAGAAAAAGAGATTAGATGTAAATGGAGATTAATTAAGAGTAATACAATCTGGATTTTGGGTTTTCATTTTGTAAGCTTTTTTCCCTTTTAATATTCATTTAAGTATGTTGTAATTGCTTTAGGATTTGGTAAGGAGGATTTTAGAATCAGGATTGAGGATTAGGGTTTTGCTAGATCATTATGAAAGCAAAATTAGGGCAAGTCATATTTTAATTTGTTTTGGGGGATTTACTTGAATGCATGCATGTTCATGCTTCCGGTGTAATTTGGACACTAAATATTTTTGTCAACTAACAAAATGACCTTGGTCCATTGTTCTCTATGAGTGATATCTATGTGGGGGAAAAGTTCTCTTGTAGCCACTAGCTCCAGGTGTTTCTGGACGGTTGGTTGAAGGAAAAAAAGTTGTTAATGAGAGGTTGTCTGATCTATCAAAAACATTCTGAAAATTAAGTCAACAAATTGAATAGAAAGACAAAATGTATAAATAAGTTTAGAGATTTCAGAGTTCAGTAAAAAAGTCATTTTATCCACTTCAGTTCGTATATTTATTTACAAAGAATTGTCCTTGTGTCATTGCATACATATGATGGTTCTGCATGTTATTCAGTATGCTGACAGCTTTTGGTGTAATCCACAAAGTCTTTTTCACTTGTAATTTGCTTAATGCACAATTTATTTAAGAGATAATGATACATAAATGTATCTTTGAAGAGTGGTTATTGCATCTTTGAAGAGTGGTTAGTGCTTCAATTTAATTTTTCTTGGCCATGCAGTTAAGGGTAGTTAAGGGTCAGGGTCAGGGTCTGATGGTCAAAACCATTTGACACGGCGATCAATCCAACCCAACAGTTGACAACTTGATTACTCATGACAAGTTAAGCCAAGCTCACTTCAGCTCGATCTCAAATCAATAGTCTTAAATCAATTCGAGCTCAAGCTTGCCCATTATATTAGAGTCGAGCTTCAAGCCTACATTTTCGCGCTATAGAGCTCGGCTTGAATACACCTAGGTAAAACGATCTTGCTTACACGTGTTTTCTTACCTTAAACAATTTACTGAAATTTTTGCCCATTTACCAAATAAATTGAGCATAAGTATTTTGGTTACCTTCTTCAAATAATAGTAATCACCTCAGGTTAGTGCCTGGCAGCCTCCTAACCAGTAGATAAAATGCACTGACGAAGAAAATTTTAGGAATTTTTTTTTTTTTTTTTTAACTGAGTGTTACAACTATCTAAACAAAATCCTAATTTTCTTACCTTGAAGAGGGAGGGTGCATTGGGGAGTGTGGAGCTGGCACTCCGAAACAAATTAAGGCTGGCCGTAGTAACATTTGGATATTATCATGATTCATGATTATGTCTATAACGCATTAAGACATCAAACAAATTAAGGCTGGCCCTAGTACCATTATTCATGATTATTTCGGTAAAGCGTTAAGACATCAAACAAAGGTGTTTTGCATATCAGCTACTGTGCTCTAGCAACTTTGCAAATACACTCTCATGAGTAATAGTCTTGCAAATTAACTCATGGGTTAACCGAGCAACCTCAATCCTTAGTTTCTCTAGACATCCGGTTGTTATTGTTAAGAAAATGACCATTATGCTCTTAAGATATTCCATAATCTCATAAATCTTTAACTACCCTTGAATTATGGTTAATAAGTTTTAACCCTTGTGATTAAGATTCACACGCTTACGGGATAAAGCATCTAACCCTGGTTTTTAAAAAAAAAATTAATGTGTCTCTTTTTCACTCCCTTTAACTTAGGTTAAGATATACTAACCCTTAGAGTTAAAGCATCTAACCTTGGTTTTAAAAGAAAAAATATTAATGTGTCTCCTTTGAACTCCCTTCAACTGTGGTAAAGATTCATTAACCCTTAGAGTTAAAGCATCTAACCTTAATTCTTATAAAAAAAACAAATAGAAAAAATTAACTTGTCACTTTTAACTGCCTTTAAATGTGGTTAAGATACACTAGACCCTTAGGATTAAAACATTTTAACCCAGGTTTTTAGAAAAAAAAAATTAACTTGTCCCTTTTTAACCCCCTTTAATTGTGGTTTCGATCAACTAACTCTCGGGATTAAAGCATAAACTATGTATTAGATACTTGAGAGATTTTGGAAGTATTTCTTATAATCATGTATAGGATTAAAGTAAAAGAAAGTTGGATGACAAATCTGAAAAGTGTATTCTTGTTGGGTATATTGAATGTTAAAAACATATAAATGCTTCACTAATAAAATTATCAGAACTATGGATGTGAGAAAATTGAATGAAGAAGAATCTTGGGAATGAGATGGAAATGATACAAATGATACAAATCACTGTGTAGATGTGGAAGAAAATAATGGTACTTAAAGTGGTGAAATTTGAGAAAATAAATAGGATAGAGCTCTACCTTCTTCTCCATTTCCTTCTTCGATTTCTTCTTCTTGAAATAAAACACCCGAAAACAAGAAGCATGAGAGAGATTTGTGAAGCATCTTCGATATAGAAATAGTTAATTTTACTTTTTTTTTAAAAACTATTTTACAGATGTCAATCCAATTACTTTTTAAAGAAATGACACTTGGGTGCTAGTTGTAGGGGGCTAACAATGGGGTTCGAGGGCATCGCCCTCAAATTGTTTTTTGAGGGCCAAGTTCATGAGCCATTGCGTCTATTTGTAAAAAAAAAAAAAAAGTCAGAAGTTTAGGGGGGCCTCGAGCCCAGGCCGGCCCGTCTATTAAGCCATCAAAGCCTTTGCTTTAGGCCCCATTAAAAAAAATATTAAAAATGCCCTATTTAGAATATTAAAAAATAAATAAAAGGTCAATTTAGAATATTAAAAGGGCCCTATTTATAGTTAATTTTTTTTAATAATATAAAAAAAAAATGCCCCATTTAGAATTCTTGCTTTAGGCCTCCAAATGGCTTGGGCCGGCCCTGCTAGAGCCCCCTTACCCCGCTCCACGCGCCCTTCTCCCAGGCTACACTCTTATTAGTACTATACTATAAGATTTTTTTTTCAAAATTTATGAGGGCTTCAGCGGCCCCATGTGGCTCCGCCCCTGGTGCTAGTGGGGCTTTCAAGTTAGCAAAACTCAATCGGTGTAAAAAGGGTGTATAATACAAAGTTAAATTTAAAAGGAGAAGTCAACGAGTGAAAAGCTCAAAAGAAGCTCTAGGGTGAAGCTTACATGGGCTGCATGTGTGTGGTGTGTATGTGAGTTTGCATGCTGTGTGTGTGTGGTTATGCATGGGTGGTGTGAGTATTTCCTTGTATTTGCCTTCAGTCATTGCCTTCTGGTATGATTGAGTTTACCAAAAAAAAAAAAAGCTCAAAAGCTATAAGTAAAAGTAATGAGGTAGTCGAATTGAATGGGTTGAAGAATGATGGTATGGTTGGTAATGGAGAATCCAAGGTGAAGGAGAGTTCTGCTGCTGGAGAAACCAAGCCTTCTGAGGCTTTGATGGGAATTTTGATGTAGTTCTCAACAAGTCTAGAAATGGGGATTTGGATAAAGTAAAATCAGAGGGAAACGGCTATAATTCATGAAAAACTGGAAAATGGGGATGAAAACAAAAGACAAATTCTCAAGAAAATGAATCTAATGAACAGATTTTGCATCAAGATGATGAGAGGGGAGAATAAAATGACAAATTTTCTAACTTGGTGACAAAATATGAAGATTATAAGAATGGGGAACTGAAAGACAATTCAGCTAACCCTGATTCAGGCAGCAATCTTGGGTGAATGGAGCCATTCCTCAAAGGCATGCCCATCTCGTTGAAGATTCCTGCGGTCCATTTTCCATTTTCCATTTTCCTTGTTTAAATAGTAGTAAGTGGAAAGTAAAGAGGGAAGGAAAGAGGAAAGTAATAGGAAGAACAGAAAGTGGGAAGGAAAGAGGAAAGGTTGGTCTCCTCGGCATTTCCTTTTTAGTTTTTTTTTTTGGGGGGGGGGGGGGGGGGGGGGGGTGGTTTCAAAGGTTGGTCCTATCCCTCGACTCGGACAAGTCGAATCAATTCAACCGAGTCAATCAAGTTTCAACCTATTTATTAGAATCCGAGTTTTCAATCGAGTTGGCTCGAAATCCGGCCTATCCAAGTTGCCTTGACCGAGTTTCGAGTCAACTTGGTGATTTTTAAAACACACTTGATATTTCGCTAGGTCCCCACCTTTCTTACAAGTCATATTAGCAAAGGACATAGCCGCGAGCCACCTTCCTTCCGAGAAGCACACCCACCATCCTAAGTGACTTAAGATCTTAAGAAAAATGGATGTGATCTTAATCACTACTTAGGAAGCTACACCCTCACCTTCCTTACAAGTCATATTAACAAAAGACATAACCGCGACCACCAGCCTTCCAAGAAGCTTACACCTCACCTTCGTAAGTGAAGAAATTTCAACTGGTTTAAAATCCTAAGAATAATGTATATATGTGGCCGTAATGGTAAATGAGAAGCTATACGAGATCAAATCATAGCCGATCGCAATTGAACTGAGGGAGAGTTCAATTGCACCCATAGATCAACACGTGTTCATTTTAACTCATCCTTACCCTATGTTTGGTTGCCGAGAAAATATGTGAAAACATGGAAAAAAAATTTTTTTTGACAAAACACAACTAAAAATTGTATTAGAAATCTAAAATTTTCTTTTCTATGTTTTCTCATCTATTCTCCTAACAACCAAACATAGCATTAGGGTCCAACAATCTAACCTTAGTTTTTAGAAGAAAAAAAATATATAATCCTAAAGATAAAAAAAATTATCCCTATGATTAATTTTTCAAAAAAACTTTCTAAAAACTAAGGTTAGATTATTGAACCTTAATAGTTAGTAAATCTTAATCACGATTAATAAGGATTAAAATGACATGTGTTGACCTGTGGGTGCGATGGAACTCTCCCCAAGCTCAAGCGATTGGCTGTGATTGGATCTCAGCTTATACATGCCTGCCTTTTCCTTACAAGTCCGGTCACCTTTTCCTTACAAGTCCGGTCGATGTTTCTCTAGGTCCCCACCCTCCTTACAAGTCAAGGACATTGCAGCGACCACCTTCCTTCCAAGAAGCTACCCCCGCCTTCCTAAGTAACAATATTCCGAATGGTTTAAAATCCTAAGAAAAATGTATAAATGTATCGCCGTAATAATAAAGGAAAATATTCACCTCCTCGGTCAGATGAGGTGAATTACCGTCTTGCCCTCCTTTTTGTGCCATGTCCCCTTCCCTTTAACTGTGTTAAGATTCACTAATCTTTAGAGTTAGAGCATCTAACCTTGGATTTTAGATAAAAATAATAATAATAATTAACCCAAGGGTTAAAACTTGTTAACCATAGTGATTATTTTTGTAAATATTTTAATATTTTAAATATTTTTTTTTTCTAAAAATCAAGGATGGATGGGTAAACCCTATGGGTAGATGAATCTTAACTACAGTTAAGGGGTATCAAAAGGGACACATGGCGACCTTACTTTTGGCCCTTTTTTTTAGGCATTGAACCCCACCTTAGGTGCTGAGTGGTGTCATCCCCTCCCTAGTACCTAATACATAGTTCCATCTATGGACTAAGGAGCCGTTGAGGTGCCGTCAAAGTCGACTTTTGGGAGTTTTATCCCATTTCCAAGGCAGTTAGTTTGGCGGCAGAATCATTCAAGTTGTCTCTCGTTCAACTTGCATGCAGAATCATCACGAGTTCAGATAGCCTCTCTTATCTCAGAGTATGTTTCGCCAACGCAAACTTGGGACGAGTTGAGCTAAGTGATGCAGACGACAACTTATCCTGCAACGTCATCACTCTCGGGCATAACCGGATTCCCCACAATCTGATTATAACCGTAGAGGATTGGTTCCAATTTATAAATCACTCTTTTTTTTCATCATTTATATGCTAATACATGTACATACATGGAAAATTTTGTTGTTCTATCACTTCTACAAAGAAAGGAAAATCTTCAATTTAGATTGGATTGTAGCATCCAACATGATCATCTGTCATGTTGAGCCCAACATTCCGTTTGAGGGTTGGAAGAGGACATCAAAGGATTGAATATCGCTTCCACCAAATAGATTGGATGAAAAAGGTCCAAATTATTTTGTTTTGAGAGATATTGGATGTAAAAGAACCAAAAATTATTTTGTTAATAATATAGGGTTGTCAATGGAACGGATCAAGATTCGGATATGATCCAATTAGACAGGATCCTAATCCTATTATAGAGTTGGATCACCATTTATAATCAGATCGGATTCAGATCTTTCACAATCTGTTCCAATTAAACCAATAATAATAATAATAATATAACTTTATAATTATTAGAGTACTATCCACATTTAAAAACAAAAATTAATATTTAAAGACATTAATATTAAACATATTGGATTTAGATCATATTTGAATCTCGAATAAATAGTTAGATTCGCATTCGAATTAGATGATTCATATTCCTACGGATCACGGATCGTATGGAATTCAGATCTAGGCAACCCTAGTCCTATTTTGATCCATTTACAACATTATAACAATGCAATCTTTTGCATCCTATTCGCTACAAAATGAAGAAGCTCTATTAGCCCTTACCACTTGTTTAGGTTTTGTAAGTCTAATATTTTACTTATTTGGATTAAAGAAAAATTATAATCTTTTTTTTTTGAGATGGTAAGCTGGGGTTAGGCAAACCCCGACTAGATAAATAAAAGAAAAGAGAATTACAACCGAATATATTTACAACCTCTCGTATCACGATCTCAAATCTTTGAAAACGAAGGCGAAACAAGGAAGAATCCAAAGTAGCTTCACCACTAACAATACCTAGCTTTGAGAGGAAATCAGCGGCCCAATTGGCCTCACGATGAATATAGCCGATTTCAAATCACTCAAATCTAGGCAGTAATTCCATAATCTTAGTCAAGATAAAGAGACTATCCCGTAGCCATTCACACCCCAAGTTGATACACCTAACCGCCCATAAAGAGTCAGACTCCACCTGAACACGAAGCAAATTTTGAGCTAAGGCTGTCTCAAGCCCTTCAAGATGGCTAATAATTCAAAGTATAACCAAGAAGCCCTCCTTCATACCCACCAAAGCACTTATGGCCAATCCACTTTCGTTTCGAATGATGCATCCATAACCGCTTCTATCGTCCCTATAGGACCCATTAGCGTTGATTTTCACAGTATTACCATCGGGGGGGGACCCAAGAGACCCATTTGATAGCAGAAACACGACACTAGACATCAAGTCCCCAACGATCAACAACCAGCATGCTAAATAAATTATAATCACTTGTAAAAAGGGTGTATTTGTCATATGAATAAAAATATTTAGTTATATATGGTATTTATGTCAACTCTTCAACTGAACAATTTTAGTGTGAAGATGAGTATTTTTTTTATGAATTAGTCTAGGATACTCACAAAGTGTACTCCCAAATCTTAACAGTGTATCTCAATTATTAAAAGGATTAGAGCTGATATGACATTGGAAAAGATAAAATAAGCCAACTCCAATCCTGGCCCTCAATGGTTGGTTATAAACGGTTAGGATTTGGAGAGTATATTCGGGAGTATATTTGAGAGTACCTATAAACCGACTCTTTTTTATAATTAGAGTATACTTTTTAAAAGGACAGTTTATGTGACCGTCTAGGGTCGAGATCGTCCCGCCCAGGACAGTTAAATTGTTAAGAAAAAATAGCTCGGGACTCGTGTTGACCAGTAATCCTGTACGACTGAACGGTCTCATGGTGATCTTGGCTTTAGACGGTCTCAATACAAACTACAAAGCCGTTTTAAAATTGGACTTTGCTACCTAGACCGCAAAAGGACCGAGACCTCCGAGACCGTGCATGCATGCACGGGGTTTGAAGTGGGGCCCACATTCACATGGTAGGCCCCACCTGCAATCCCGTGCATCCATGCACAATCTTGGAGGTCTCGGCCCTTTTGATGATTTTGTCATTTAAAAAAAGGACTTTGCTACTCACACCGTATTAGGGTCAAGACCACCGAGACCGTGATCAAGGAGCACGAGATTTCAAGTGGGGCTCATTTCACATAGTATACCCCACCTAAAACCCTGTGCACGGGAGCATGCGGTCTCGGCCCTAACACGGTCTCAAAAGCTTTATCCTTTGGGCAAAAAGAAGGACTTTGCTACTGAGACCGTCGAGTGGAGAGTGGATGTAGCATTGCTCTTGGGGGAAGTTCCTCCCTGAGCTCCTTCCAGCTCAAAACCCTAGAACGCATTTGAATGTGCAAAGTCCTTTTTTGTTTGGTATCCAAAAATTTCAAGTTGTTTTCCGTAAAACATTTTACTTCTGAATTTACGCGCAAAATATATAATTTCTCGTGAATTTCATTTGTTTTTCGTATACATGGAAACAAACTGAAGGAGAAAAATAAAAAGATCACAGACACTGTATGCGTTGCCGACACAAGAAGTTGCACCCCAATTTGGTCTTCTTAGAAGTCATACAAGCAAAGTAACCCTAATGCAAGTGGATGTAATAGAAAACAAATAGGGGAATGCTAGCCCCAAATTCCCATTTCCTCACTTTCTCTCCAAAACAGACGCGTGTGGTTACCTTTCCCGGCTGCTTTTGCAGCCGGTTATCAATCACCAAACACAAAACTTTATGATTTTCTCCTTGATGGTTTAGAATTTATAAAAACCCCCTACCAAATGTAAACTTCGTGCGTGCCTATCAAAAAGTAAGGAAAAAGGAGATGGAATCACAGCAAATTGCGATTGAACTTAGGGAGAGTTCAATCGCACCCATAGGTCTACACGTGTCATTTTAAACCACTATTAACCATGGTTAGGATTCCTCAAGCCTTAGGGTTCAGCAATTTATTAGTCTTCAGAAATAAATATTTAAAAAAATTAACCTTTAGGTTATTCTTAATCCTAAGGTTAATTATTTTAAAAACAAATTTCTAAAAACTAATGTTAGATTGTTGAACCCTAAGGGTTAAATAATCTTAACCATGGTTAATAGTGGTTTTAAAAGGACATGTGATGAAATATGGGTGTGATTGAACTTTCCTTGAGTTCAATCACGATCGGCTGTTATTCCATCCCGAAACCAAGCTTTCAACCTCCCACCACTTTTGTCTTCTTCTACATATCACTCTCTCAGACTCTCTCCAAAGTCTAAACGATGTCCACACTTCAGGCATCCCTGTTCCTTAACAAAAGAAGGTAATCAAGTTTCATGTTTTCTTAGGTCCCTCTTTTTGGGTTTTTTTTTTGGGGAATTACTCACTTTTTCTCACCACCCCAGCAAGATCCTGCAGCCCCAATCACAAATATGCCTTCATGTTGCAATAACTGGTTTTGCATCTTCAAATCCTTTATCCTAAAAAAATTAAGCAATGTAATGAAAGCTTCTCTTTTAACAGCCAATCGTGGTGGGTGGTTGAAAGCTTCTCGTCGAACCCCAACCCCAAAAATGAAAAAAAAAAAAAAAGGAATTGCTCATGGTCGCTGTTAATGAGGTTTTTCGAGATGATGCGGGCTATTGTTATTTTGCCGTTAATGGAGGTGATCGCCCATTGTCACCGGCACGGCGTTGCTCACCGAGAGAGGGTCTTTTTCCGGGTGTTTTTGCAAAGGGCGATCGATATGGGGGATTGCTGAGATGTTGTATGGGGAATAAAATAGGGAAGAAGGGATTTGACGAGAGACGAAGTGAGCGAGAGATTGATGATAAAACAGGGGAAATGAAAACCAGTAGAGTGCGGGAGAGAGAGAAAACTACTGAGAAAATGTTCTCTCTGTATATCTGTACTCTTTGTATTAAATGTAAATGGGGTTCTTTTATAATTTATAAACAATCAAGGGGGAGATCTTAAAAATAAATGGTTGTTGAAGCTTTAACCGGCTGCAAAAGCTGCCGGGTAAGGTGACTCTACGTGTCTGTTTTGTGGGGAAAGTGAGAAAGTCAGGAAACTGGGGCTAGCATTCCCCAAACAAATAAGGCACCTTCCGCGAAGTTCGCGTCTTATTAGTATATAAGAAGCACTGGGCTTAGAACCCAACTAGCTCACAAACCAGTTCTCTTCTTAGCTCCATTTAGAAACCCATATATGGCAGTCGACGACTGTGGTGCGATCGTTCATGGGGTAAGCACTACCTTTAGCAAACCTCGCAAGAGATGGTCCAAAGCTCGCACTGTTATCTATACATCTCGGGTCATTTTCTCTCTCGCCAAAGACAAAAAAAAGTACAAACCTCGCACTAGGTGGTGCTTTGCTTTCGCTGCTGTCCGGTTCCTCTCTCTTTCCAAAGAGATTGTACTAAAAAAGGAGGCCCAGCTTTTCCTCTCTCGGATCTCTCGTTCTCTGTCTCACAGCGTCCTCGATATCCCGCCACATGCCGACGATGACAACTACTACTTCTCCGCTGGCGATCAGAAACACCTCACTGGAATTGTCAAGGACAGAAATTCGGCGCGTCTTCGTCACTTCGGAGGAGTTGAAGGTGTTCTCTAGATTTAAAGGTTTTTTTTTTAAAATTAACTATGAACAAAGAGGTTCGGGGGTGTCAAATGAGACACATGGCAATCTCTAGGGGTGATAACCGGATTTCCCAAATTCAATTATCACAGTAGAGGATCTGGCTCCACCCAAAAATTCCTTTGCAGGAGTATTTGGGGAATAAAGAAGATAATTTAATTGAACATACCCCTCTTTTATACTTGTAATTACCAAATTACCTATTGCCATAAGCCATATTTTGGCAAAAGATTTACTCAGTTGCTCACCATATTTTTTTTTTTATCTGGTGGGCTATCCAGGAAAAAATTGACAACGGGCGAGAAGTTAATTTTTTTTCCTGCATGTTTTTTGACTTCTTTCTATTTAATATTTTTTTTTCTTTTTATTACCATATGTCCACTAATGGCGTTGCTCACAAGAAGGATACTCTGGTGAGCAACAGAGTAAATCTTTGCCCCATATTTTTGGTTGCCCCAATTATCTTTCCAACCCGTTGTTTATTGTTAAATCTCTTTTATAAAAGAGCCTCAAAGTGTCCTTCAAAAACCTTGTTTCCTCCTTACTATTACATAAAGAGGATTGCTAAGCATATTCTAACAATCTCCAAGTCTCACTCTTTTTAGAAGATAATGCTTAGCATTGTTCATAGTTACACAAGTTATGCTAATTATATCTTTTTGTTTTTTTTAATAACTACGAACAAGTACTTAGGTTGAAGCATCCTCTCATGGTAAGGGTAGTTTGGGAATTAACAAAATCAAGGAAGAGTGTCTTTGACAATTAAGGCCCCGTTTGGTTGTACTTCCGTTTTCTATTTTAAAGAACAAAAACTTGAAAATTTTTACACTAACATATTTCGTTTTCTATTTTTAAAAATTAGCAAGAAAATTTTAGAAACTTAAGGTAGCATAAATTTTTCTGTTACCTCTGTTTTTCAAAATAAAAAACAAAAATGAAAAATATGGACCCACCCACCACCATCCACACACAACTTCACCCACCACCACCGTCCACCACTAGGAATGGCAATGGGGTGGGGCGGGGCGGGGCGGTTTTCTACCGCCCTTCTTGCCCCTAGTATATATATATATTATTATTATTATTATTATTATTTTATTAAAGTGGTTCCGGGGCGGAGTATACTAAAACCCCCCCCTCCCCAAAACCGAGTCGGGGCTTGATTTCTTATACCGTCCCCGCCCTCGATTTATTTGAAAAAAAATCACCCCTATAGGGGTGGGGCGGGGCGGGGCCCCGGCGGGGGCAGGTCATATTGCCATCCCTATCCACCACCATGAACGGGAATTATTTAATCATATTTACCAAATGCATTTTTTTGTTTTCCTTTTTTTAAAACAAGTAACAATTCGTAATGCCAAACGTATTTCTTACTTTAAGAATTTGAAAACCAAAAGTCATTTTTAATTTTTAAAAATAAAAAATAAAAACAAAAAAACAAAAAAAGAAAAACGGAAGTGTATCCAAACAGCCCCTAAATCTTTCTTTTGTAATACTCAAAATACCCCCAACCAAGGTTTATAAGTGTGTATTCTTTTAGTATTGTATTGATTTCTCTTCTCAATGTGTTTTATGTTGTGTAACTGATTGGTCTTTTGTAGGTTGTTATGCTTTTGTGTGTTGCTATAATGCTCTTAATGAGACCCATAAACAACATTATTATGAAGAAGCCTTTTTTAAAGGGCTCTCTTCTTTAACACTTTTTTAGGGGGTAAAAACTTGTAGTTTCTACTTTCAATTCCTCATCTTTTATCTTCTTTCTTGAGATATGTTTTCACTTTTGAGTTGGGTGTTATATTAACTAAGTTTATTTTGTACTGTAATTTTGTAGCCTGTGACTGTTGAATAATGAAGATCGAGAAATCGGTCTTAAGGACCACAATTTAATTAACGTTCCTCAAAAGATCTCTATTCCTTTTTTTTTTTTTTTTTTTTCAGATTATTGTATTATGCTTGAGAGGTCCTATGTCTTGTAAGCTTATTTTAAGACCTAGCCATTAATTTTTTTAGAAATTTTAAGACCTACCCTTTTTTTTTTCAGATTATATTAACTAAGAAATTATATTGTCTTGTAAGCTAATTGTCTTCATTTTATAATCTAAACATGCTCTGCTTGCATTGATGTGTATGAGTGTAAATATGCATGAGGAGATTCACTTGAAGATTTTATCCATCAATCATAGTCATACGATCGATGGATTGTACCACCCGATCTCAATATCCAACATCTCCCATTTGGAATAAGCCTGAGATTATATCAAACATATAGAAGCTACATGACTTCTAAATTTTTCAATACCAATGGATTTGGTATAAGAATCTACAACCATTTCCTTAGTGAAATGCATCAAACTGTGATATATTTTTCTAGAACACATCATTTATAGAATGATATTACAATTCTAAATGTTTACCTTTTGAAACGTTTTTCTCATTTTTAATGGTTTTTATCACGTCCTCATTATCACAAAACAGATATCAATCATCACATCAATTCTTAGGTCATTTAAGAATCTCTTTATCCATACACCTTTAGTTATTGTGGTACCACAAGCAATGTATTCTTCAATAGTATATCTATAAACACATCCTTATTTTTTTACTTGACCAAGTAATGGTTGTACCACACAGATCAAGATTATGTATCCTCAGGTAGATTTTCTATTATTAGGATCTTGTGCAAAATCTGCATCGTAGAATCCTACAACCACCATCTGATTGGAAGGTTAACTCAAGGTTTATTGTACTTTGAATATATCTCAATACACATTGTGCATCTATCTAGTGTGTTAATCTAGGATTACTTTGGAAACTACTATTCAAGACTATTGCAAAATTGAGATCTGGTCTAGTACACAACATTGCATACATTAGGTTACCTATCAATTGAGCATAAAGTTTATTTTTAATTCATTTATCTTTTATTCATTTGTAGGTGTCATATTCTTAGACAATATGACGAGACTTTCAACCCTGTTGCTAAGCTAACATCATCCTCACTGACATATTTTGTTCCTTTATATATGGGAGACCAAGAGGTTTACATGAGTCAATTTTGAATTTCTTCAATTTTTTAAATATGGTTTTTGAGATACTTAATTTTCTGCATTTTTTATCATTGAAATTTTTTGTGCCCACAACATAGTTTGCTTCACCCATATCTTGCATTTCAAATTGGCTTTACAACAATTTTTTAATTTTCATGATTTCATTTAAAGCATTTTCAGCTATTAGTATGATATCTACATGCATAAATAGAAATTAATATGTAATAACTCCACTAATACAAATGTATATTCAGTGATCAAAAATATTCGGTTCAAACCCATACTTCATTATAGCATTATGGAATCAATATATAATACCACTGTATAGAGAGGATTATTTTAATCCATATAAAGATTTATTTAGTCTATATACTTTACCATCTTCTTCTATAATTTCATATCCCTCGAGTTGTGCCATGTAGATTTTTTCTTTTAGTTCACCATTTAAGAATGTTGTCTTGGCATCCATTTGGTAAAGTTCTGAATCTAAATGAGCTACAAGAGACATCAAAATTCCAAGAGATGTGAATTACGACAGGGGAGTAAGTTTCTTCATAATCTATACCCTTTTTTTATATAGTCTTTTGCTACTAATCTTACTTTGTATTTATCTATTATTCCATATGATTTGGGTTTCTTTTTCAAAATCCATTTGGAACCAATAACTTTTCTAATTTTATGTAAGTTTATTAGTTCTCATACCTTATTCTTTTCAATAGATTTTAATTCATCTGAAATTGTCTGTTGCCATTTAGAAGAATCAATAGAGTTCTTAGTCATTTTATAATCTAATGTGTCATCTGATATTTCTTCATTTATCAACACATAATAATCTTTTAAATAACTGGGAGATTTTCTCTCCCTTTGTATTCTAATGATAGTGTCTTCCACTATAGGGTTTTCTATAACTTCTTCTTTGTTATGCATTGTACTTTCTTGTTTATTTATTTCAAATGACTCAACTAATTTGTCTAGCTTACTTTGTTCTAGATCTTCTTATGGAAAATAAGCGTCTCTACTTTCTATTACTTCTACAGAATCATCAAAATGATGTACTATAAATCTGTAACCCGTAAGAGTTGTCACAATATCCAATAAAATTATATTTTATTATTTTAGGATCTAATTTACTTCTATTAGGTCATAATATTTTCACATGAGGTGAACTAGCCCAAACTCTTAAATGAGTTAGGTCAGGTTTTCTATCTATCCAAAGTTCATAAAGAGTTAGACCTATTGATTTATTTTTCATTTTTTTTAGTATATATGTTGCCTTGCGATGCTTCTCCCCAGAAGTTAGTGCTCAGATTTGATTGACTCAGCATAGATCTTACCTTTATTTTATAACCTAAACATACTCTGTTATGTTGCAACAGGTCTAGTTGTTGCTCTTAAAACCGATGTGGAGAAAGGAATCCATGGTAATGATGATGCTGTGAGATGGAGACACAAGGTGTTTGGTTCGAACACATACCATAAGCCACCCACAAAAGGCTTCTTCCACTTTGTGTTGCAAGCTTTGATGCATACTACAATTGTTAGTTCCCTACTTTATCTTGCTCTTGAAATCAAAGAAAATGGGCTGAAAAGTGGTTCTTGTGATGGTGGAAGTGTAATTGTTGTTGTCTTTATAATTGTCCTTGTCTCGGCGATAAGCAACTTCAGGCAATTGAGACAATTTGAGAAGTTGTCGAAAGCTAGCAACAACAATATCCAGGTTGAGGTCATGAGGGACAGGCAAAGGCAAAAAGTTTTCGCTGTCAACATTGTGGTTGGAGACATTGTGTTTTTGAAAATTGGAGATCAAATTCCAGCTGATGGGTTGTTCTTAGATGGGTATTCATTAGAAGTGGATGAATCGAACATGACGGGAGTGAGTGACAATGTGGAAATTGATTGCAACAAGAATCCTTTCTTGTTTTCAGGCACAAAGGTGGCCTGTGGGTCTGCATCCATGCTTGTCACATCCGTGGGCATGAACACTGCATGGGGCGAGATTATGAGTTCTAGAAGCCATGATTCTGCTAAAGAGCAGACACCATTACAAGATTGTATTGACAAAGTATCCTCATACATAGAAAGGATAGGTTTGGCATTTGCTTTCCTTGTTCTAGTAGTTTTGTTGGTACGTTACTTCACAGGGAATACAGAGGATGACAATGGGAATCGGGAGTTCAAAGGTAGCAGGACAAAGATACAAGATGTGCTGAATGAGATTGTGCACATTGTTGCTATTGCTGTTACTATTGTAGTGGTGGCAGTTCCGGAAGGTTTGCCGTTGGCTTTCACGCTTGCTCGTGCGTATTCTATGAAAGGAATGAGGGCTCATGGGGTGATGGTCCGGAGTCTCTCAGCCTGTGAGACAATGGGCTATGTTACTACCATATGTACTGACAAAACTGGCACCCTCACCTTGAACCAAATGAAGGTGACCAAGTTCCAGATCGGCGAAGAAGCCAGGGAAACTGATGCATCTTTTGCAGTTGCATCAAATGTTCTTGATTTGCTTCACAAAGGAGTAGGATTGAACACATTAACTGATAGTGTTTACAGATCCACGCCTAGATCAGAGCCTGAATTCTCCGCTAGTCCAACAGAGAAAGCTATTCTCGCTTGGTCTATCCTTGAATTGGGCATGGATATAGAAAATGTGAAGCAGAATTGTACTGTTCTCGATGTCGAAGCCTTCAGTTCAGAGAAGAAGCGAAGTGGGGTTTTGATGAGGAAGAATGATGACAACACGTTCCATGTGCATTGGAAAGGAGCTGCTGAGATAATACTAGGGATGTGTTCGAATTACTATAATTGTTCAGGGAACATGAAATCCATGGATGAAGGTGAAAGACTAAAATTGAAGAGTATAATAGAAGATATGGCAACCGACAACCTTCGATGCCTCGCTTTCGCCCACAAACAAATTCCTGAAGAAGAGTTGGAATGCAATAATGAAGATGGGAACACCCACCAAAAGCTAAAAGAAGATAGATTGACATTGTTAGGGCTAGTGGGTCTAAGGGATCCATGTCGACCAGAGGTGATAACAACAGTGAAATATTGCAGAGAAGCAGGAGTAGACGTCAAAATGATAACTGGGGACAATTTTTTCACTGCAATAGCTATGGCTAAAGAAAGTGGGATACTAAATCCCAATCAGGATATAAACAATGGAGAAGTGGTGGAGGGAGTAGAATTTAGAAGCTGGACACCGGAAGAGCGGATGAATAAGGTTGAGGGAATCCGAGTGCTGGCAAGATCGTCCCCCTTTGACAAGCTTTTGATGGTACAGTGCTTGAAACGAAAAGGGCATGTGGTTGCAACCATCGGCGACGGCATATACGACGTCCTAGCTTTAGAGGAAGCCAATATCGGACTTTCTATGGGTAGTAATCAAGGTACAGAAGTGGCTAACGAGAGATCAAATGTCATTATCCTGGAGGATACGTTTGCTTCAGTTGCCATTGTTTTGAAATGGGGGAGATGTGTGCACAAAAATATCCAGAAATTCATCCAGTTCCAACTCACAGTAAATGTTGCCACTCTTGTGATCAACTTCATAGCAGTAGTTTCTGTTCGTAAAGTCCCAATAACACCAGTCCAGTATTTGTGGGTAAACCTAATTATGGACACATTAGGAACTGTGGGTCTAGCCACCCAGGAACCCACCGATGAGCTCATGAAGATGCCGCCGATTAGTCGTAATGCGCAACTTATAACAAATGTCATGTGGAGAAATCTCATTTCTCAAGCTCTCTATCAGATACTGGTCCTTTTGGCCTTACAATACAAGGGTGAATCTATACTCAGTGTGAATGAGAAGGTAATTGATACCATGATCTTCAATACTTTTGTTCTCTGCCAAGTCTTTAACCAGTTCAACGCAAGGAATTTGGAGAAGAGGAATGTCTTTAAGGGAATACACAAGAACTTGATGTTTCTGGGGATTGTGGGGATAACCATTGTTCTTCAGGTGGTGATGGTGGAATTTCTAAAGAAGTTTGCGGATACAGAGAGGTTGGATTGGGGACAATGGGGTGCATGTGTTGGCATTGCCGCGTTATCTTGGCCGATTAGTTGGGCTATTAAGGGCATACCAGTTTCAGATAAGCCATTTTTCACCTTTCATAGAGATATTCCAGATGCAGCTTTAGAAACAGAGTTAGAGATATTACGCAGCGGAAATCATGGCTTACTAGGACACTAAAATTCAGAAATGCTAATCTAAGCACACGCACACTTCCAATACATCTTCCCCCTGTAGCCTAATACAAACCTTTTATTAAATCATGTGGCAAGGATAAAATGTGATATCCATGTAGCAATTTACCTAAGTATTATTTGTAACTGACATTGAAACCGAATGAAGAATGAAGAACCAGTTGGATTTCCGAATGAAGAACGTGCGGGATTTCAATTGAGTGGTTAACTAACAAGCTGACCATCCCTAATAAAAAGAAAGAAAGAAAGAAAGCTAGCTAGCTGAACTTATTTTTCGAAGGCGAAAAAAAGAAAAACAAAAAAAAACTGACGTTTACTTAATTCTTCATTTTCCTCAAAAAATTTGTGTCGCTACCACAGTATATAAGTGCCTCTAGCCTAGCACTCTAAAAATTAAGAAAGAAAATAAATATGAATGAACTGATTGATGAAGAAAAATAATATATCTAAGTAGAAGACTGCTAGTTTCAGACATTGATTTCAATTTTTTTTTTCAAACTCACTGTGGGTGCAACACTTGTCTCTGTTACCCCCCATCAAAAGGTGCAGACAGAGTTTTCCATTTAATGCACATATTTCTTGAATTGGTGAATTAAAGGACCCGGCATCACGAGCAAGTTATCTGATCAATGGTTGATTCGCATGCTCCTCAAATCCTAAGATGTACAATACTGGACTCCGTTTCCACTTTCCACCAAGCATTCGAATCTACACTATCTAATGTATGTGTCAATATGAATGTTTAGATGAATGGCCAATGTAGGAAGAAGAAAAGGAGGAAGAATTTAAGATGATTGCTAACCCTATTCTTAGACCTTTCCTACTCTCAACCACGACCAACTACCTATCCCTTCTTCAACCAATACAACTTGTTAAAGCACACAAATAAGTTATAGTACATGACAACTCAGCACAAAAAATGTTAAAGCACACAAATAAGTGAGTTGCTGAGAGAAAGTGTGTTTTAACTTGTTAAAGAAGGGACAGACGATTGGTGAAAGCCAAGAATAGGAAAGGCTTCAGAGTAGAGCTAACACTCCTCACATACTAATGAGGGTGTTTTGGTCAGATCGTGGCCATTAACAGGGAAGGGCCACATAGACAATTTGGTTTGGACAAAAATTGTCCAAAGGTCATGATCTCTTTTAAAACATTAAATCCATACAAACAAGGGATCCTAGTCTCTAACACAAGGAAGGCCCCTTTGGTTCCATTACTGCCCGTTCTTCTATTAATGTTTTTTTTTGCTTGAAATGATATCATGTAAATAACACACGCTCTCTAAACACACACACAGCCAAACCTAAGGAAGCTGCTAAGGTGCCATAAGGGTATACCATAAGTGAACATTTATGTTATTGTTCACTTCTTCCTTTTACTCACTCGATTAGTTAGGTGAGAGTAAGGAGCTTTGGTTACATGTATAATGCCATTAGACTCACAAAATTCAGAAAATAGGCCAGAGCCATATTGTCCTCTCCTATCTGTTCTTAAAATCTTTATTGGTTTTTCTAATTGATTATTTTTCGTATCTCACATATTCTATTTATGGTTCATTCCCTACATCTTGTCGGAGAAATGCTTATGAGTTTGGCACCTCAGGAAACGGAGGTCTTGAGTTCAAATCTCTTCCCCTTGTTGGTCACCCAAGGAATTTATCCCAACTTTCTTGGTGCGTGTGATTGGGGGGTTTACACGTGCCCGGTGGATTTAGTCGAGTGCTCTAAGAGGCCTGAAAACCCTCCTTACCGAAAAAAAAAAAAAAAAGTTTCTTAGGTAAGTTACTTCTCTATCAATACCACCCTATCTTCTTCAAAAGCAGAGACAGTTAATGGGTCTAATGTTTCATTGATGGAGAAAGAGAGATTAGGGGTAAATGGAGATTAATTAAGAGTAACACAATCTGGATGTTGGGTTTTCGTGTATTCATTTTGTAAGCTTTTTTCCCTTTTAATATTCATTTAAGTATGTCGTAATCGCTTTAGGATTTGGTAAGGAGGCTTTTAGAATCGGGATTGAGGATTAGGTTTTTGCTAGATCATTATGAAAGCAAAATTAGGGCAAGTCATATTTTAATTTGTTTTGGCTATTTACTTGAATGCATGCATGTTCACGCTTCCGGTGTAATCTGGACACTAAATATTTTTGTCAACTAACAAAATGACCTTGGTCCATTGTTCTCTATGAGTGAGATCTATGTGGGGGAAAAGTTCTCTTGTAGCCACTAGCTCTAGGTGTTTCTGGATAGTTGGTTGAAAAAAAAAAAGTTATTGATGAGAGGTCGTCCGACTTATGAAAGACATTCCGAAAATTAAGTCAACAAATTGAATAGGAAAACAAAATGTGTAAATGAATTCAGAGATTTCAGAATTCAACAAAAATGTCATTTTGTTCACTTCGTATATTTATAGATAAAGAATTATCCATGTGTCATTGCAAATAAATGATGGTTTTGTATGTTATTCAGTATGCTAACAGCTTTTGATGTGGTTCACAAGATCTTTTTCACAAGTAATTTGTATAATGCACAAGTTATGTAAGAGATAATGATACATAAATGTATCTTTGAAGAGTGGTTATTGCATCTTTGAAGAGTGGTTATTGTTTCAATTTAATTTTCCTTGGCCATGCAGTTAAGGGTCAGGGTCAGGGTCAGCGTCAGGGTCAGGGTCTGATGGTCAAAACCATTTGACACGGCGATCAATCCAACCCAACGGTTGACAACTTGATTACTCATGACAAGTTAAGCCAAGCTCACTTCAGCTCGATCTCAAATCAATAGTCTTAAATCAATTCGAGCTCAAGCTTGCCCATTATATTAGAGTCGAGCTTCAAGCCTACATTTTCGAGCTATAGAGCTCGGCTTGGATACACCTAGGTAAAACGATCTTGCTTACACGTGTTTTCTTACCTTAAACAATTTACTGAAATTTTTGCCCATTTACCAAATAAATTGAGCATAAGTATTTTGGTTACCTTCTTCAAATAATAGTAATCACCTCAGGTTAGTGCCTGGCAGCCTCCTAACCAGCAGATAAATTGCACTGGCGAAGAAAATTTTAGAAATTTTTTATTTTAGCTAAGTGCTACAACTACCTGTCACAAAATCCTTATTTTCTTACCTAACCAGGGAGGGAGTATTGGGGAGAGTGGAGCTGGCACTCCCAATCAAATTAAGGCCGGCCATTGTACCATTTGGATATTATCATGAATCATGATTATGTCTGTAACGCATTAAGACATCAAACATATTAAGGATGGCCCTAGTACCATTATTCATGATTATGTCTGTAACGCATTAAGACATCAACAAAGGGGTTTTTGCATATCAGGTACCCTGTTCTAGCAACTTTGCAAATACACTGTCATGAGTAATAGTTTTGCAAATTAACTCATGGGTTAACAGAGCAACCTCAATCCTTAATTTCTTAATTTCTTTAGACATCCGGTTGTTATTGTTAAGAAAATGACCATTATGCTCTTAAGATATTTCATAATCTCACAAATCTTTAACTGTCCTTAAACTATGGTTAATAAGTTTTAACCCTTGTGATTAAGATTCACACGCTTACGGGATAAAGTATCTAACCCTGGTTTTAAAAAAAAAAAATTAATGTCTTCTTTTAACTCCCTTTAACTTAAGTTAAGATATACTAACCCTTGGAGTTAAAGTATTTAACATTGGTTTTTTTTTAAAAAATATTAACGTGTCCCCTTTGAAATCCCTTTAACTATGGTTAAGAATCATTAACCCTTAGAGTTAAAAGTATCTAACCTTAATTCTTATATAAAAAAAATTTAACATGTCACTTTTAACTGCCTTTAAATGTGGTTAAGATACACTAGACCCTTAGGATTAAAACATTTAACTTTGGTTTTTAGAAAAAAAACAAATTAACTTGTCTCTTTTTAACTCCCTTTAACTGTGGTTAAGATCAACTAACCCTCAGGATTAAAGCATCTAACCTTGTTTGTTAACCTATCTTTTAACTCCCTTTAACTGTGGTTAGGGTTTACTAACCCTTATGGAAGGGGACACGTTAATTATTATTTTTAATACCAAGAATAGATGCTTTAACCCGAAGGATTAGTTGATCTTAACCACAGTTAAAGGGAGTTAAAAGGGGACACCTTTAATTTTTAATTTTTTTAAACTAAGGTTAGATGCTTTAATCCTAAGGGTTATTGAACCTTAACCACCGTTAAAAGGAGATAACAGAGACACGTTAAATTTTTTATTATTTTTTCTAAGAACCAAAGTTAGATGTTTTAATCCTAAGGATGAGTGACTCTTAATCACAGTTAAATGGAGTTAAAAAGGACATGTTAAGTTTTTTTTTTAAAATAAAAATCAAGGTTAGATGCTTTAATCCTAAGGGTTAATGAATCTTAACCACAATTAAAGGGAGTTCAAAGGGGACATGTTAGTTTTTTCCTTTTAGAACCAAGGTTAGATGTTTTAAGGGTTAGTGTATCTTAACCTAAGTTAAAAGGAGTTAAAAGGGGATACTGTTTTTTTTTAAAACCAGGGTTAGATGTTTTATCTTATAAGTATGTGAATCTTAATCACAAGGGTTAAAATTTATTAACCATAGTTCAAGGACATTTAGAGATTTATCAGATTATGAAATATCGTAAAGGTATAATAATCATTCGCTTAACAACGACATACGGATGCCTAAGGAAACTAAAGATCGAGGTTCCTTGTCTAACGGCTATAATATGCAAAACTGTTTCTCATAACAGTGTATTTTAAAAGCTGCTAGAACATAGCAGGCAGACATGCAAAACTAGGGCTGTCAACGGATCGGATTCGGACCGGATCTGCCTAGATCCGAATCCGATCCGATTAAGAATCCGACTGATCCGAATCCGATCCGAGATCCATCGGATCATGAAGTAACCGATCCGATTATATATTGTCCAATCCGAATCCGATCCGATCCGATCCGAGTAAGGTTATTTAAAAAAAAAAAAAATCTATTTTAATAATAAAAAAATCTAATAATACCTTAATTAATACTAATTAATGTTACTTTTTTTTAAATTAATATTTTATACATAGAAAATCTAAATAATATATTTAAAATAATTAAAAATTATTATTATTATCGTATCGGATTTTAATCGGATCGGATCACCCTATATCCAAATCCGATCCGAATCCGATCCGACGGATCACATATAGGGTCCAAAGTCCGGCTAATCGGATCGGATTCGGATCGGATCCGGATCATGATCCGGTCCATTGACAGCCCTATACAAAACCCCTCAAATAAATTATAAGGCTGGTCCTCACCATTTAGATATTATCAAAATTCATAATCATGTCTGTAACGCATTAAGATCACATCGAACAGAATAAAGTAGGGCTGGCCCTCACCATTTAGATATGATCAAGAGTCATGATCATCTCTGTAACGCATTATGACATTCACCCAGATAGGATTGTCCTAGAAAGAATACTTATAATGAAGACCGATGTGGTGGGCCGGTCGCCTTTACAATTAAATATTTGATTAATTCGATTAATTAAGTTAAACGGAAGGATTGTATGGTTGCTTGTGTTTTTTTTTTTTTTGAGAACTCGGGGTGTCCCTAACCCTTTAGGGTAAGGACTAATCCCTGAGGGTGCGACGTGAGTCCGCAACCCGCCACACCAAGTAAATCCGGGTAAAACCCGTGATAGTGTGTGTTATATTTAACTCTAACCAAAAAAGGTTTAGTCAAACACTATTTTTTAAAATTAATATGAATTCAACCAAGTATTCATTTAACTCGGGTTAGAGCTAATTAAACTTTATTTTCCAAAAGAGGAATCAAGCTAGCGTGCATACCTTGAAAACAAGAAAGGATTCCTGCTGGAATCAACTTCCACATGGTCGCTCGATCTCCCACCACCATGCTCCACTCATCCACTTATAATGAAAGCCCATCTAAGAACAACCAGTCTGCCGGAATTTGATCTCCAATCTTCAAACACAACGATCTGTGCGTCAATGCTGATCATGACACTGTTTTAGTTGCTTCTCTAACCTCAATAAGAGAAGCTTAACTGAAATTGTAAAGAAAGGCATGGTGGACAGTTTTGTAAGGTCGGAGGAGTTGAAGGCGTGGTAATGATGAAGGCATGGGCCAACGACGCAACGGGTTCGGAGTATATTTGTTGCTGTTTTTCAAGTTATTGCCGTTTCTGGGGTGAGCAATTTCAGGCAGTCGAGACAATTTGAGAAGTTGTGGAAAGTAAGCAACAACATTCAGGTTAATGTCATGAGGGACGGGTGGTGGAAAAAGATCTCCATCTTTGACGTCGTAGGTGGAGACATTATGTGTTTGAAGAATGGAGATCAAATTCTAGCTGCAGGGTTGTTCTTAGATGGGCATTCTTTACTGAGTCGGTCGAGCATGGCGGGGGAGAGACTATGTGAAAGTCAATTGCAGCAGGAATCCTTTCTTGCTTTCATACACCAAGGTGTCCCATGGGTGGCCTTGGCTTGTCTCTGGCGAAGCCAGAAACTCCTCTCGGGGTTCCATACATTGTGCGACAGTTGGCAAAAATATGGGGAGAAGTCATTTTATTTTCTCCCCATTTTTTTGACTTCTCCCCCATATGAGATCTCTCCCCTTTATTCTCACACACACTTATCGCCACATGTCTTATTATAGGTGGAGAAGTCAAAATCATGGCCCCCATGATTTTGACTTCTCCACCACTTGTCACCTATTCTATGAAACCCCGAGAGAAGCCCTTTCTAGCTTCGCCAGAGACAATCCGAGGCCCCCATGGGTATGCTCGTATGTGCTTAGGAGGTATTTTTGCTTTGAGGAATGCTAGCCCTAATATCAGCCTCTACAACTACCATACAACTGTCCAATTTGCGATTGTTAAAGCATTTTCTCGTATATAATGGACAGGTGGTTGGTGGAGTGAGGGTAAGGGTTGACCGAGAATAAGACTAGCACTACTCTTTTTGGTTAGGTATCTTAGCGGATACCTTATGTCTGTTGTGTATGTAAGTTTAGTGTCTCAGTTACATGATAGCATTTCTTCAAAAAAAAAAAAGACAATGAGCATCATATATATTTTTGCTAATTTGCTAAATGTACTTAACCACTTAAAGCATTCCTGGCAGCCTCACCAAAATAGCCAAAACTCACTTTTTTCTATTTTGACTATCCAATTTTTAAAAACACTCCCAGTAGGCTCACCAAAATAGCCAAAACTCACATTATTTTATTATTTATGTGAGACCACAATAGTACGAATGAAAAGAAACATTTATTTTATTATTTGTGTGGGAATACAATAGATGAAGATAAATATTTAACTTTGGTGAGTGTACAGTAGTCACCAAACTTGGTGAGTACGTATAATCACCAAACCAATGGTTATTTTGAAGAGGTTGGTGGAGACCCTTTTAAAGCATTTTTTAGTAGATTGACTCACCAAAATGACTTTTTGGTTATTTTGGTGAAGCTGTTAGGAATGCTCTTATTAATATATTAGATGCTTTTAATCATCTCTCTAACTAATTTTCAATGTAATTCATTTGTGATTATTATTAATCAAAGTTAAGATCTGTTTTAATTTGTAACTTCAAGTTGAAAAACAAGATAAGATTTAAATTGATATAACCTGGGCAGACTTGTAAAACCCAAACTCTAATATGCCAACAAATTGGGAGCATTATAAGACTGCCTGAAATTCTGACCAGTTTGCTGAAAGAAAATCTAATATGCTAACAATTCTTATGGTTATGGTTACCAACTGAAATGCAAACGAACAACTCAGGGAATTTTTTCGGGGTAGCATTGGATTGAGTGATCTTGTCTTTGGATAGGATTAGGAAATGCCCGTGCCTCTTAAGACTCCATTAGTTTTGCAAATAGGAGTCTTGTTTGTGGCAATGTTTTAAGAGCATCTCCAACGCACTCCCTAGAGGAGCTCTCTTCTCTACAGTAGAGAGACCTACCTTATTTTAAGCACTCCAACGCACTCCCTATATGCCCTCCCTACTGTAGGGTTTGAGATTTGGCTCCTTACCAGTAGGGAGCCAAATCCCCTCCTTACTATTATTTTATATATATATATATAAAATCATTTGAATATGAAGTAGGGTTGGGAACCACAGTCAATTGCGATTGAACTAATAAGGGAGAGTTCAATCGCACCCATAGGCTAACACGTGTCTCTTTTAACTTTTACCAATTATGGTTAAGATTCACTAACCCTTAGGATTTAACAATATAATATTAGTTTTTAGAAAAAAAATAAAAAAGAAAGTGGGATTGGAGTGCAATTGAACTCTCAACGGTTGCAATAATGTTAAAATAAAAAGAATTAAAAAAAGTGAGTATTTAAATAGAAATAGAGAAGAAGTAAAGAGTGGGGTTGGAGTTGTAAGGAGAAAAAATGGGCCCCTATTTTAAGAAAACTATCTATTACTGTAGAGTAAAAGTAGAGAAATTTAAGAAATTGGGTTGGAGATGCTCTAAGGGAAGTGATTTAAAACTCTTAATAATAAGGTTACTATAGGGAGCTGAACCGTTGGATTGAACATTTAATGGTGTCTAGCATTAAGTGGAGCCTACCATTTAAAGCATGTGTGCCTTAGTGCTATTGGATGTTCAATCCAACCATCCTGCTCTCGATAGTAGGTTTCAAGACTTTTTAATCACTTTCCATGTTTTAAAACCCAGGCTGGTCACCGACTTGAAAAAGTGGCGGCCTTTGGTTGTAGAGGTTCCACCAATTGAACAATGATCCATTTATGTGTACTTAGTGGGGCTTTACACGTGCAGGTGTAAATATTACATGTTGAATAATAGGTTTATCATAACCAAAAAAAAATAATAAATAATAATATTAGGTCGATCAATCCAATTGTTACTGTTAGTATGAAATATGCCAAAGAAAGGGGAAAAATGCATCAGTAATCATTTATAAATAAAAGAAATTATAGGGGACATCAAAGAAAGGTCTGATCGATTGAAGGAGGCTACAAACTAGCGTAAATGAAAGAATTATAGAAAATGAGCCAACCAACTCCAAGGTCAATTAAAGAATTATTGAAATACTATCCCCAACCAAGACTTCCAAAGTCTCACTCCAGTAGGGACAAGTGTCACTATATCGGCCATGAGAACCAGTAGAAGTCATAAGTTTCTCCTTTTAAAATTAGAGTCGAGCTAGCCCTTCTCTCATGCAATATCCCTATTCTCTAAAGAGATGGAAATAGGTTTAGTGTGAACTCGGACTTGGCTTAAGAAATGAGAAATGGGCATAGGTTTGGTTATTGGGCTAACACGGGCTTGGTCTAGGGTGCGCAACAGATCTCTCTAGCTCTCTCGAACCCAAATGCTCCTCAAGCTCAATGGTGGTGAAATAAAAAATAAAATAAAATAAAATAAAAATGAACAATAACATGTTAGAGAAGAGGGATTAAGGTGCAAAAATTGAGTGCTTATAAGGATGACAGAGGAATTCACTGAGCGGAATCAGGCTCTGACAGCTAATCAAGAGAACATGCAGGCTTAGCTGAGTTATGTAAACGTAGAGCTGAAGGCGTTTAAAGATTGGATGTCCCAAATGAACGTCTCACTTTTTCCCTCATATCCCACATCGACACCTTTTCTGGATCCGGACTCTACGCAATCTCCTAATGATCTCCTTTGATGCTCTTACCTTGTTCTTTATTGATTACATATGCGATTACACATATTTTCTTCTTTATACATTGTTTTTATTACTTTGGATCTTGTGATAATTTTTTTTCTTGTTGTGAATGAAATGCAATGAGACATGTTTGATTCTATGCACCTGATATGTACGAAATGTGAATGAACCTTAATTAGTCGTGGAAGCTGTTAAATTATAGGTTGTACGGTTTTGACTGTGCATGGATGTGGGTTATATGATATTGAATGTAAATATGAATGTGAATGTGGGTGAAGAGGTTATGGAAGCTGGTACAGTTTACATGTTTTTGAATGTGCATGGATGTGGGGTTATAGGATATTGAATGTGAATATGAGTAAACAGGTTATGGAGGTTGGGTACAAGTTACAAGTTTTGAATGTATATGGATGTGGGTTAATATTGAATGTGAATGTGGGTGAATAGGTTATAGTTCTAGTATTGAATGTGAATGTGGGAATGAACAAGGATGTTGATTGTGAATGAACCTGTTTTTGAATGTTGAATATGAATGGAAATGAACAAGTTACAATTTTAGAGGGTATGGCTAGCACGTGTAGGTTTTTCAAAAAAAGAAAGGCATTGATTATGAATCCACATGAGCAGGCTGGGTATAGGTTACAGATTTTGAATGTGCATGGATGTGGGTTAATATTGAATGTGAATGTAGGTGAACAGGTTATAGTACTAGTATTGAATGTAAATGTGGGAATGAATAGAGATATTGAATGTGAATGAATTTATTTTTGAATATTGAATGTGAATGTGAATGAAGCACTAGCGGTATTAACGAGCAGAGCTGAGCCGAGTTAGGCACTGCTTGGGCTCGGCTCATTAGAATTTTACAGTAGGTCAGGCTCGGTTCGAGCTCAGAAAGGTCAGCTCCAGCTCGGCTCGTCCACAATCCATTGAGCTCGGGCTCGGCTCGGCTCAATAAGCACTTTTTTTTTTTTTTGAGATATCCATTAATAAGCACTAAATTCAGTACAAAAAAAAATTTACTAAGAGTTTTAGCAATCTAAATGTACAAAATGGCTAGAAAGTAAATTTTAAAATTAAAAGGAAACCATGTGTAAATGTATACTGAATATATCTTAAATTCTTACCCAAAAAAAAAAGTATAATAAATATATAATAATGGGCATTATTATAAAATTAATCGAATCGAGCCGAGCTGAGCTGAGCCACCTATTGTTCATGCTCGGCTTGGTTCAACGAGCCCAAAGTAAAAGCTCAAGCTCGATTTATTTAGAGTCGAGCCGAGCCGAGCTGGCTCGACTCGTTGACACCCCTAGAATGAACATGTTTACAAATATATGGTTAGCAAGTGCAAGTTTTTGTTATAAAAAAAAGGCATTAGCGACATAAATTCATCCGTTGCAAATGGAAAACGCTAATTAGAGACAGAAAAATTCTGTCATAATTGAATTAATAGAAACAGAAATATATCCATCCCTAATTGTAAATCAAAGATAGAACCCTTTCCGTCACTAATTTGAGGCGGAACCCTTTCTGTCACTAATTAGAGACGTAACTTTTCTATAATAGATGCTCTTTTTTATCACTCAATACCCATCGTAAATCAACACATTAGTGATAGAAATTTTCCGTCGCTACTTAGCAACGGAAAGGTCTTTCCATCTCTAATAACCATTAGCCATGGTCGCATTAGCAACGGATTAACGACGAACCGTATTTCCTTCTCTACCAATATTAGCGACAAAAAATTTAGCATTAAATACAGAAATCCTCTGTCGCTAATCAGTTGTTTTCTTCTAGTGTAAAAATCAACACTTGTCCATGCTTTCAATCAAGAAGCAACACCTGTCCTTGCTTAACAGTGTTGGTTTGTGACCGAGAGTAGTAGTTACCTTAGAGTAAGGCTAGCACGCCTCTTGAAGTTATTATTTTTTAATGGGATAACAAAGCAAGGTGTTGCACTTGCATGTAGTGTAAAGTTTACATTTGTAAAACCTAAAACTAGGCAAAGGATAGAAAAGTAGACCTATTCACCCCTTTAGTCCTGAATCATTAATCGATATATTTTCACTTATAGTCAAATTTTGAAAACTATTAAATTATGCAATTGGGGCTAACACTCCTCAAAGAATTATACAATGATTTATTTTGGGGAGAAGACTTAAAGTAATAAGGGTATACGAGATTTAAGTATGAAGAGCAACTCTGGTTGAATAGATAATGGGATCAACCAAAAATATGCCTGGTTGAATAGATAATGGGAGCAACCAAAAATATGCCAAAGGAACTTGGTGACCTTAGTGATCTACTCTCATTGAGAAGCAAGGGAGCGAGAGCGACCGATCGAGAAAGGTTTGGAACCTTGGCCTTAAAGAAAAGGCTAGTTCCCTGCCTTATTAGAAAAAAGGTTAGTAGCTCTTTCCTCAAGGTCAGTCTTTCAACCAAGCTTTTGTCGGCAGACTAGGAAGGCAAGTCCGACCTGTCAAGCTCTTAATCCTGGCTTTAGCGACTAGAGCTATTAGAACTAGCGGACACTAAAGCCCCATTCCATTCGTGGGCCCCAGCAAGAGAGGGCCCTTCCTTATTTTAGGGCAAAAAGCCCCTTAACAACAAGGCGGTGCTCACATTTTTTGGCTTCGTTCCACTTCCTTAACGGACCTACGGACTAGCTAAGGTTTACTTAAATAGTTGTTCTTTCTTTTCGCAATTTCAAGTTGAAGCTAGCATTTTTCAGCTTGTTGTTTGCTTTGGTCGAGTAGCTTCCTTCCTTTGCGTTATCCTTAGTTAGTGATTTTTTTTCTTTTTTCTTTCTCTTAGGAATTAACTTTCATATTTCTCACTTACAAAAAACATTGAGGGCCTACTTGGTTATAGATCTTTCTTTCATCTATTTATTTTTTTGCATCAATTATTTTAAGAAAGAAAAATATTGGATATGTTCTTTCGGTTTAATTACTAAGATTTATTATTTTTGAAAGGGGTTCTAGTAGGACAAACTTAACCAGCCAACTGATAAGCTGTTTTATAGTTGCACATATTTCTTTGGATAATTTAAAATAAATTAATCATCAAAATATTTTTTGTGCAATGCACGCACATTTTTACTAGTATATATATATAATTAGTATATTATATTTATATAGATATTATTTAATATATGATAACCTATCTTTACTATTATAATGGGAAAGGTAAGTGTAGCCTGAATTTTTCAAAATTCTTAAACTACTTTTATATAAAAGCACTGTTTTCAGAACCGGACCGGCCGTCGAACCGGTTGGAGGACCGGTTCCCAGTTCCACCGGTTCAACAGGTCGGTCCGGCCGGTTCGCAAGCAAACTCTCTCAAAACTTGCTTTTTTAAACCCCAAATACGTTATAAATGATAGTTTTCATGTCAGTTCTTTCAAAAGCCTCTTTGGTGTTTACTTGAGTGAAGAAAGGACTCAATACTTCTTCCAGTTGACATTGACTATGAGCAAGAACCATCATTGGCAACTTTGGACGTTTTGGAAAACTTATCCCACAAGTGATTAGTTATTATCAAAAAAAGAGAAAGTTACCAAAAAGAAAAAAAAAAAAAAAGATTAAAGGTCTGTCTTCACTTTTCGAGCAAGGCAAATGAACAGTCATAAGAAAGAAATAGCTCATCTCTAGCCGCATCTCCTATCCTAAACAAAAATGCTCCCTGGCGTTGGAGGTGTCTTCGTCGACGAACAAGATTCTGTATCTCGAGACCAAGAGCTCAGCCGTTTGATCCAACATTAGTTGATCCTTTGAAGAATTCCGATGACTACTACCCGAGATTTGGAGGCCCGTTTTCCAACCGTAACATGAAAGAAAGAAAGGAGAAGACAAGAAGTTATCGATACTGACAAGAACCCGTCTTTGAAAAACCCTCAAATCTCTTCTCTTTCTCTTCTTTAAAAACCCCCCCAAATCTTTTTTTTTATACTTAAGGCAATCAAAAACCTAATTTTTAAAGTATTTTTTTTAGTATTTTGGACATTTGAGAGGCCAAAATGGCCGGAAAAACTAACTGGCCGGTTATGGCAACCGGTCGCCAGTTCCACCGGTTACCGGTTCAACCGGCCGGTTCTTACGGTTCGAACGCAAATGGCCGGTTCTTATTTATGTCCGGTTATGAGGGTTTTGGGAACCGGTTAGGAGACCGGTTCCCGGTTCGATCGGCCGGTCCGGTTCTAACAACACTGTATAAAACAAAACTTTAATTTAATGTATTACTTTAATTCTTAAACTACCTTCATCTATCTATTTAAAAAATAAAAAATAGAATCACAGTCAATCGCGATTGAACTTGGGGAGAGTTCAATCGCACCCGCGGGTTAACACGTGTCCCTTTTAACTCCTATTAACTGTGGTTAACTCCTTCCCTGGCTCTCATGTGCATCACACATGCCATCTGATAATAACAATAACTAATGATAGAAGTACACATTGTTACATAACTTAGTGCGATCTCATTTCTACCTCTGTTATTTTTGTAAAAATAAGTAAATAAAATGTCTAATACATGTATGTAATATGTATAAATAACAATTCTGGGTTGGGCTTTAAGAGCCAAGACCAAGCCCGGCCCACATTAATATGGGCCTAAGAAATTGAGCCAGGCCCTAGCTTTAGGTCCTAAATATGGGTATTGGGCGGGTTTTGTTTTTTGGCCGGGTCTTACCACCGCGCTGATCCGCACCCTATTTGTAGGGGTATTTTTAGAATTACATATATATAAAGTAAGGACATTCATTTTCCGGCCAACTAAAATCCTTTTTTTCTGTAATTTCCAAAATGCCCACTAAAGGCATATCGGGTTACTCCGGTTATCTCTCCAATCGGAGCTCTCGTTCATAGACACGCAACACACCACATCACTTCCATGGACACCGTCCGTTTTTGCAAGCAAAGGCATAACAGCAACCCGGAGAAGCCGAGCCGAAGCGAGAGGCTCGCCGCGCCGTCCGTTGTCCTTCTCATCCCCGCAGAACAAACGACTTCTCAGGTACATTCACTAATTAAGAAAGACAGTATCAATGTAGTTTTATTAATTATAAGTATATAATATATATATGTTTTATAATGCGAGTAAGATGTTTGCTTTTTTGTTGCTGAGAATAATAGGTCCTGATGTCCTATAAGGAAAGCAAAGGCAATTCATGTGTAACAATATAAAAGTGCTAGCACGCCAAATCGCCGTAATAGAGAAGTAATTGCTGAAAAATAGATGTGGGTAGAATTAGGATTTGGAAAACAGAACCTTGAGTAGCACACAGAAGAAGATTTCTCACACGGTAACTACTTTTTTCTTTTGTTGGGGGTTGAAGTCTAAATCTGCAAACTACCAAAAAAAAAAAACGAAAAAAAAGTCTAAATCCGCCAACACGCACGGACTTATGAGGGTAAAACTCAACCTATTTCTACAAAACTATAGACTATTTTAATAGAGAGAGAAAGAAACCTTATAAAACACATACAAAGTCTACATCATTTAGCGAGGACTACTCTTTACTTTCCTTAAAACCTGGGGCCATTCAAATGAAAACCCAAGAAAATAAAGTACCCTATCTTTGGTTGCGAGAAAATAAGTAAAAACATAGAAAAAAAAATTAGACAAAACACAACAAAAAAATTAAATTAGAAACCTAAATTTATTTTATTTTATTTTTCTTTTCTACGTTTTTCTCGGCAACCAAACATTTAGTATAAGTGTTTAAATATGTGTCGGAGCTTTACTTACTGTGTGTGAAGGGGAGCTCCCCCATTTCAAAGCAATGTTTAGTGGCAGTTCTATAATTATTAGAAAAGATAGGGGTTGTTTTGTATTTTCATAAATTACAAAAGTGTCATCAACTTAGTAGATTAAGACAACGGATTTTCTTTGACAAATGCCCCGTTTCACACTTGGGTAAGCCTCTTTAGCTACTATGGTGCTTCACTAAGGAGGTGATATAGTATGCATATATTGGGGCGGAGCCAGAAAATTTTTATTTGGGGGGCCGAAATACATGTATAAAAAATAATTGATTGAGGTTATGGAACATTGGGGTTTGGGATGTAGCCCCCGAGAAAAAAAAATTTGGGTAGTTTTTTTCTTTTGAGTATTTTTTCCACAGTAATGCCCTTTAGATCGTCAAGTGTTCATATTAATACCCCTTAACTGTGGTTAAGATTCACTCACCTATCCTTGGTAATTTTATAAAATGTCAAATTTCTTTACCGTAGTTAAAATTCACTAACTCCTAAGGTTAAACAAAATTTAATATATTTTTTTAAAAATCAAGGATAAACAGGTGAACCCTAAGAGTGTGTATTTTTAACCATAGTTAAGGTGTGTCAATAGGGACATGTGCAACCTCAAGGGCATAACCGGACTCCATTGGAAGGACAACTATTTATGTGACAAAAAGATTGGGGGGAGGGGGAGGGGGGGGGGGGCAACTATGGTAATTTGAGGGGCCCACTATTTCACACTATTATAAGAGGGAATTCCAAAAAATTTGGGGGGCCACGGCCCCTCCCCGCCCCACCTGGCTCCGCCCATGTGCATATTAGATGCTCTGGACACTACACGAAACACCTCCCCATGTGTCTTTTTTAAGAGCATCTCCAAGACATCCCTAAACTAGCTCCCTTGGTCTATTTAGGGAGCTGGATAGGGAAAACGTGCTCCAAGAGGCTCCTTTTACGTACAAGAATAGAGACGACATTTCAGCTTGTCAATAGTGTCCAGACGTTTCAACTCTCCAAACTTATTAATTCCTTTTTTAATTAAAACTCCCTGAAAACCTTTTGAACCCTCAACCACAGGCAATTGCGATTGAACCAATAAGGGAGAGTTCAATCACACTCATAGGCCAACACGTGTCCCTTTTAACTTCTACTAACCGTGGTTAAGATTTACTAGGGTTTAATAATATAATCTTAGATTTTAGAAGAAGTATTAAAAAATATTTAACTCTAGTTCAAAAAATTTAATTCTTATGATTAAATTTTTAAAAAAAAACTAAAATTATATTGTTGAACCCTATGGGTTAGAGAAACTTAATCATATTTAATAAGTATTAAAAGAGACACGTGTTGGCCAATTGGTGTGATTGAACTATCAATGGTTGTAATAATGTTAAAATAAATGAAATAAAAAAAAGAGTATTTAATATAAATAGAGAATAAATAGGGAGTAGTGTTGGAGTTGCAAGAAGAAAAAGTGACTCCCAACTTTAAAAAGCTGTCATTTTCAGAGAAATAATAGAGAATTTTTAAAAATAGTGTTAGAGATGCTCTAATATCTATTAAATGTGGCTAAGATTTACTCACCCTTAAGGTTAAATAATCTAACATTAGTTTTTAGAAGAAATATTTATAAAAAAATTAACCTTGATTTTTTATCATTCATGTGATTAATTTTTCAGAGATTTTTTTCTAAAAACTAAGATTAAATTATTTAACCCTAAAAATGGATGAATCTTAATCACAGTTAATGAGTGTCGAAGAGGACACATGGTGAACTGGGAAGGAATGTACGTATATTGACCAACCGAATGTGTGAGTTGCTATCACCTCCTTAGTAAACACCATTACACACGTCTGAGCAGGGGAGGAGCTAGGGGGCCTGGGGGAACATGGCCCCCTAAACTTTTGATAAAAAAAAAAAAAACCTTATATGGTATAGCATGGCTGCATGGGACATGGAGGTGGATAGAGATCCAATCACAGTCGATTCTAATTGAAGTTGTGGTGGATTCAATCAAACCCACATGTAAACATGTGTCCCTTTTAATCCCTATTAATCATGGTTAAAATTCACTAACTTTTGGGGTTCTACAACATAACTTTAGTTTTTTTTTAAAGTATATTAAAAAATATTAATTCTAAATGTTAAAAATCCTTAATTAGAGTTTAATATTTTTTCTAAAAACTAAGGTTAAACTGTTGAACCCCATGAGTTAGTGAATCTTAACCATAGTTAATAGGGATTAAAAAGGACATGTGTTGACCTATGGGTGTGATTGAACTCTCCACGAGTTCAATCGCGTTTGGTTGTAATTCGATCTTAGGCTGGTGCCCCTTTGCTTTTGAATTTTTAAAAAATAAAATTACTAAGGATTAGAATACTCTACTGTTATAACCGACTCTTTGGAGTCGGTTACAACCCACAAGTCAACACATGTTCCTTTTAATACCTCTTGATTCTGATTAAGATTCACTAAGCCTTAGGGTTTAATCACCTAACCTTGGTTTCTAGAAGAAATAAATTAAGTCTAAAAGTTAAAAGAGTTAGCTAGAGTTAAAAGGCTTTTGTGTTGTAACCGGACTCCAAAGAGCTTGGTTATACTTGTAGAGGATTAGTCATGTGTCATCTGTCCCATTGAATTTAAAAAATATATTTCTTTTAACTATTTTATTTAATTATTTAATAGGAATAATCATTAGACAAGGGGGCGATAACTCCCTAACTTTTCAAATAATTATATTATTTAATAGGACATATCTATAGAGAAAGGAGAAAACTGCTCCCATAAACAAGGAAAAACAATTAAATAAGGAGAAACAATATCTGTAATAGACGTACAAAATGTGGATTAAATAATCCACATTTTGTACATCAATGAGAGGCTTGCCTCAATGTGATACTCGGGCATTCGTCAATGGAAATCCGTTGCCGAGTAGAAAAGGGTACCTCGTCGTGAAGCAAAGCTCACCGTGGCTCCTAAAACATGACCAAGGGAATGAGGAAAGTACGGATATGGGCTCCGTATTATGAAAAAACACGAAAATGAGCTCCGTTTTGAAAATTTTATTTATGTAGACTCCTATAGTAATTTTAGTGGAGCAGGTGCTTTCCTCAATTTTTTGTTCTCCAAGATACCCCTATCTCTGTTAGAGATCCCTTAAACATCGTGTGACTGAGCTTAAATTTAAGCTTTCCCCTTCGTTGAAGCGTTCATCCAAAACTCAAGCTTTCCCCTTCGTTGCAATGAGCTAAACCCTTCTGCTTCATCTGAAACCCTTCAACACAAATTGAGCTAAACCCTTCTACTTCATCCAAAACCCTTTTGAAGAAAAAGAAGAAGAAGAAGAACATAAGGTAAGTGTTTGATACGTTTTTGATCATTTTCAATGGTTACAGCAGTCATATTCGGTATTTTCTAGGGTTATGTGCTCATTTTCGGGATTTTCTGTTATTACAATTCATTTTCGATGGTTACAGTGATGAAGTTCGATGTTTTTTTGCTCATTTTCGGCGGTTATATGTTATTACAATGCATTTTCGATATTACAGTGCTTTGTCGATGATTTTGATTCTTTGGTAAACTCATTTAATTAATGACTCCAGTAGCTATTTTCAGTATTTCATAGCCATTTTCGGTATTTCAATCATTTTTTTAATGATTCCAGTAGCTATTTTTGGTATTTCATAGCTCATTTTCGATATTACAGTGCTTTTTCGATGGTTTTATACTCATTTTCGATGATTTTCTATTATTATAGTGCATTTTCGATAGTTGCAGTGCTCATTTTTTATATGATAGTGCTTTTTCGATGATTTTATGCTCAATTTAAGTGGTTTTCTGTTATTACAGTGCATTTTCGATAGTTACAATGCTCATTTTCAATATGACAGTGCTTTTTTGATGATTTTATGCTTAATTTCAGTGATTTTCTGTTATTATAGTGCATTTTCGATAGTTACAATGCTCATTTTCGATATGACAGTGCTTGGCCACACAATGGTATTTTAGGTATGTCTTAAAGATGGGCAAAGCAACTCTCCATCCAAATTCTTTTCCTCTCTGGATTCCCCTCCAATAATGGTTTTATCTCATCAAACCATAATGTTTGGGAGCATTTAATTGAAGGAAAAAACTAATCTTCTTTATCTTTTCTTTTTTTCTTTTCCCTAGCAGCTCTTCTCTTTATACGAGGCATCTTGCAGCTGCAAAATTGTAAAACAATAAGCACTATCATAACAATAACCACTGTCATAGCAGAAAAATATCGAAAATGGTTACTGTAATATCGAAACAAAACACTGGCAGAACAGAAAAATACCGAAACTAAGCATTGGCTTCACAGAAAAATATCGAAAATAAGAACTGTCATTACAGAAAAATAACGAAAATAAGCACTGTCATGACAGAAAAATACCGAAAATAAGCACTGTCATGACTGAAAAATACCGAAAATAAGCAATGAAAACCATCGAAAATGACCTATAAGAACCATTGAAATTAAGAATTGAAATTGCACTGTAATTTTTCCGAAAATAAGCACAACTCCATCAAAAATGCACTATAACATAACCATTGAAAATCACGAAAATGAGCTCAACATCAACAATAATACCGAAAAACCACTGTCATAACTGAATAATACCGAAAATAAGCAAGAACAGAAAAATACCGAAAATTAGCACTTTCATGTCTGAACAATACCGAAAATAAGCACTGATAACTGAAAATACCGAAAATTAGTAAAAAAAATAACGAAAATGGTCTGTAAGAACCATCGAAATTGCACTGTATTTTTACCGAAAATATAGTCAAAAGGGTCGAAAATACACTTTAACTTCACCATTGAAAATCATGAAAAATGAGCACAAAATCAACAATAATACCGAAAACCACTGTCATAACCATCGAAAATGGCAACTGGAAAGCATCGAAAATGAAGTCGTTAACTGTGGAGCCCATTTTTAGGTTTGAATTTTTTTTTCAAAAGGTCTAAAACTTATAGGGTTGCTCTTCTTCTTCTTCTTCTTCTTCTTCAATACAATGCCTACACAGTTTCGGATGTCAGGGTTACCAAGGGTTTTACTTTGGGGAAAGATTTAAAGGGTTTCAGATTTGGGGTTTGAAGGATTTTGGATGACAGGATAATCGAGGGCTTCAGTTGGAGAAGACAGCAAGGTTCGCAATAGCAAGGACTTGTAAACGAGCTTCAACATGAGGAGAAAGCTAAAATAAGCAAGTCAGGGGTATTTTGGGAAGAAAATAAGAAGGGGTAACACGTGCATTAGGCTCCCACCCGTGGGAGTCTACAAAAATATGTTTTCAAAAACGGAGCCCATTTTCGGGTTTTTTCATAATACGAAGTCTATATCTGTACTTTTCTCTTTGAGAATTATAAAAGTAAAATAAGGTACCTCAGTGACTCCGTCAAGCATATATTGGTCTATAATTACAGAAATACCGCCCAATAGTATTGACTATTGAGAGGCAGCTCCAGTTATCTCATGAACGAGAAACCCTGTTTATATTTAAATTCTTCTAGGCTTTCTAAAATCCTTTTCTTTAGTTGCTTATTACCTCCTATAAAAAATAAAAAATCGCGGTGGATTCTATTCGTGATGGTTCAAGAAAATGGTGAGTTGAAGGCAAATAACCAACGGCAGAACTAAGCGCTCTCTCTCCCTCCTCGTCTCCTAAAATTCCCTTCCTTTTTTTGTTTTTAGTTTTTGGGAACTCGACATCCAAATTTCGTTTATAATTCCCATCGACATCGATCTCTGCCGACTATATTGACTGGCCACTAATGAACGATTTTTTAAAGATAAAACACACCCAACTTCACACTGTAGGCCGACGCAATGGGAAAAAACGATTTAGAAAAAAACATAAGAAAAGTCAAACAAATGCAACAACTAACGACGGTCCCTTGAATATACAATAATAGTGTGGCCCCCTAAGTAAGTAAAGTCAAATAATATACAATAATTGTGTTTCAGAGACGTGTTACAGATGGTTGATAGAAGTAGGCGAAGCTACAGACCCAGCTTCCTCGAAGCGTGGAGAGCACTTAGACGTTGTCGGTTATATGTCTATAAGTAACAGAATTCGATACTTAGAAAAAAAATTCAAAAGCTAATCGGGTCTAGTTTTTGTTCTTCGACTTCTTTTCCAACAATGTCCAGCACTTCTCAAGCACATTACGACTGTAGTTCTATCCTCCTTAGCGTTGGCACTACTCTTAGCAAGTCACAGAAGAGATGGCGCTTCGCTTTCACTGTTATCTATTCTACCCGAGTCCTGCTCTCTATTCCCAGGCAGATTGTAGACAAGAAGAATCACCAGCTCCTCCCCGGGCTCTTACGTTCCCAATCATATACAATCCTCGATGTCGCACAAAACAGGATCGATGATGCTGATGCTGATGCTGACGTTGCTCATCACTTGTTCTCTAATGTTGATCAAACAAGCCTCATTACAATCGTAAAAGATAAAAGTTTTGAACATCTTTCTCAGTTGGGAGGAGTAGAAGGTGTTGCTGCGGTTCTTCACACACATGTAGAGAATGGAATCCATGACAATGATGAAGATGTGCGACGGCGACGCGACGCCTTTGGTTCCAACACGTACCATAAGCCACCTTCAAAAGGCTTCTTCTATTTTGTGTTGGAAGCTTTTTAAGGATATTACAATTCTCATCCTATTGGTATGTGCCGCACTTTCTCTTGGTTTTGGCATTAAAGAGCATGGACTCAAAGAGGGTTGGTACGAAGGTGGGAGCATATTTGTTGCTGTCTTTTTAGTTGTTGTTATATCAGCCGGGAGTAACTTCAGGCAATCGATACAATTCGACAAGTTAACGAAAGTCAGCAACAACATTCAAGTTGATGTTGTGATAGATGGTCGTTGGCAACCAATCCCCATCTTTGATATTGTAGTCTGAGATGTAGTAAATTTGAAGATTGGAGATCAAATTCTATTAGGTCGGCATTCAATGTATGTGGATGAGTCGAGCATGACAGGAGAGAGTGACCATGTGCAAGTTGATTGCAACAGGAATCCGTTCTTGATTTCTGGCGCTCAGGTGGCTGACGGGCACGCGTATAAGCTAGTCACATCAGTGGGCATGAACACTGCATGGGGCGAGATGATGAGCTCGATAAACCGTGATACTAATGAGCGAACACCATTACAAGATCGGCTAGATAAACTCACCTCATCTATTGGGAAGATAGGTTTTTCTGTTGCTTTCCTAGTTCTAGTAGTAATGTTGGTTCGTTACTTCACAGGGAACACAGAAGATGATAATGGAAACCGGGAGTTCAATGTTATGCTGTGATGAACGCGGTGGTGAGTATTATTGCTACATCAGTTATGGTGGCAATTCCAGAAGGTTTGCCAATGGCTGTCATGATTACTATAGCTTATTCAATGAAGAGAATGATGGCCGATCAAGCTATGGTTAGGAAACTCTTAGCCTGTGAGACAATGGGTTCGGCTACTGTCATCTGTACTGATAAAACTAGCACACTCACCTTGAACCAAATGAAGGTGACCAACTTTTGGATTGGAGAAGAAGACATGACTAGCGATGCCTTTGTTCCACTTGCATCAAATGTTCTTGAATTACCTCACCAAGGAGTAGGACTGAATACAACTGGCAGTGTATACAGATCCACGCCTTATTCTGAGCCTGAGTTCTCTGGCAGTCCAACGGAGAAGGCAATTCTCTCTTGGGCTGTCCTTCAATTTGGCATGGATATTGAGAAACTAAAGAACAATTGTACTATTCTCCATGTTGAAGCATTCAATTCGGAGAAGAAACAAAGTGGGGTTATAATGAGGAGGAAGGACGATAACATGATCCATATGCACTGTAAAGGAGCTGCTGAGATGGTACCAGCAATGTGTTCAACTTATTATAATAATTCAGGGGTCATGAAAATCATGGATGACGATAAAAGGATCAAAATCGAGCAAATAATTCAAGATATGGCAACCAAGAGCCTTCGATGCATTGCTTTTGCTCACAAACAAATTCCAGAACAAGTGATGGAATACAATGAAGAAGATGGAAAGATCCACCAAAAGCTAACAGATGATGGCATGACCTTGTTAGGGTTAGTAGGGCTAAAGGATCCATGTCGACCAAGGGCGAGAACAACTGTGGAAGCTTGTAGAAATGCTGGGGAGAACATCAAAATGATCACTGGAGACAATGTTTACACTGTGAGAGCTATAGCTATTGAGTGTGGGATACACAACACTAATCAGGACATTAATAATGGAGAAGTGGTGGAAGCTGTGGACTTTCAAAATTACACGCCAGAGGAGATGATGGAGAAGGTTGATAAAATCAAAGTGATGGCAAGGTCCTCCCCCTTTGACAAGCTTCTGATGGTACAATGTTTAAAACGGAAAGGCCATGTAGTAGCAGTCACCGGCGATGGCTTAAATGATGCACCAGCTCTAAAGGAGGCCGATATCGGATTGTCTATGGGGATTCAAGGAACAGAAGTCGCCAAGGAGAGCTCAGATATAGTCATCTTAGATGATAACTTTGCTTCAGTGGCTACTGTTTTGAGGTGGGGTAGATGTGTTTATAACAACATCCAAAAATTTATCCGTTTCAGCTCACCCTGAATGTTACTTGAGTGAAGAAAGGACACAATACTTTTTCCAGTTGACATTGACTATGTGCAAGAACCATCATTGCCAACTTTGGACGTTTTGGAAAACTTATCCCACAAGTTATCAGTTATTATCAAAAAAACAGAAAGTTACCAAAAAGGGAAAAAAAAAAGATTAAAGGGCTGTCTTCACTTTTCCGGCAAGGCAAATGAACAGCCATGAGAAAGAAATAGCTCATCTCCAGCCGCATCTCCTACCCCAAACGAAAATGTTCCCTGGCGTTGGAGGTGTCTTCGTTGACGAACAAGATTCTGTATCTTGAGACCAAGAGCTCAGCCGTTTGATCCAACATTAGTTGATCCTTTGAAGAATTCCGTTGACTGCTACCCGAGATGTGGAGGCCCGTTTTCCAACCGTAACATGAAAGAAAGAAAGGAGATGACAAGAAGTTATCGAGACTGGCAAGAATCCTTCTTTGAAAAACCCTCAAAGACCCACTCTGATGGTTCTCTGGAGCGTTAGTTGGCCCATCTAGTAGCTAAGGGGTATTCTCAAAAGTATGGTGTTGATTATGAGGAGACGTTTACACCAGTAGCTAAGATGGCGTCTGTACGTACCTTGATCGCAATTGCAGCGACCGTGGTTGGCAGTTGTTTCAGCTTGATGTAAAGAATGCATTTCTTAACGGGGATTTACATGATGAGGTATATATGCAGCCTCCACCTGGTGTATCTACTCCGTCATCTATGGTTTGCATCTCTTCTCTTTCTCTTCTTTAAAAACCCCCCAAATCTAATTTTTTTTTATTTTTATACTTAAGGCAATCAAAAACCTAATTTTTAAAGTATTTTTTTTAGTATTTTGGACATTTGACCGGCCAAAATGGCCGGAAAAACTAACTGGCCGGTTATGGCAACCGGTCGCCGGTTCCACCGGTTACCGGTTCAACCGGCCGGTTTTTACGATTCGAACGCAAATGGCCGGTTCTTATTTATGTCCAGTTCTAAGGGTTTTGGGAATCGGTTAGGGGACCCGTTCTCGGTTCCACCGGTTCGACTGGCCGGTCCGATCCGGTCAGGTTCTAACAACACTGTATAAAACAAAACTTTAATTTAATTTATTACTTTAATTCTCCAACTACCTTCATCTATCTATTTAAAAAATAGAATCACAGTCAATCGCAATTGAACTTGGGGAGAGTTCAATTGTACCCACGGGTTAACACGTGTCCCTTTTAACTCCTATTAACTATGGTTAACTCTTTCCCCTCTCTCTCATGTGCATCACACATGCCACCTGCTAATAACAATAACTAATGATAGAAGTACACATTGTTACATAACTTAGTGCGATTTCATTTCTACCTCTGTTATTTTTGTAAAAAAAAAATAAATAAAATGTCTTATACATGTATATAATATGTATAAATAACAATTCTGGGTTGGGCTTTAAGAGCCAAGACAAGCCCGGCCCACATTAATATGGGCCTAAGAAATTGAGCCAGGCCCTAGCTTTAGGTCCTAAATATGGGTATTGGGCGGGTTTTGTTTTTTGGCCGGGTCTTACCACCGCGCGGATCCGCACCCTATTTGTAGCCGTATTTTTAGAATTACATATATAAAGTAAGATATTCCTGTCAACTAAAATCCTTTTTTTTTTCCTGTAATTTCCAAAATGCCCATGTGAAGGCATTTCGGGTTGCTCCGGTTATCTCTCCAATCGGAGCTCTCCTTCATAGACACGCAACACACCACATCACTTCCATGGACACCGTCCGTTTTTGCAAGCAAAGGCATAACAGCAACTCGGAGAAGCCTCTTCCGGCCTACTAGGTCTAGTACCTGCAGTCGCCAAGTTCATCCTGAAGCTGTCAGTGTCTGACCCAGTACTATCTCATCTTCAATAAAATAACACCAACTCGGAGAAGCCGAGCCGAAGCGAGAGGCTCACCGCGCCGTCCTTTGTCCTTCTCATCCCCGCAGAACAAACGACTTCTCAGGTACATTCCCTAATTAAGAAAGACAGTATCAATGTAGTTTTATTAATTATAAGTATATAATATATATATGTTTTATAATGCGAGTGAGGTGTTTGCTTTTTTGTTGCTGAGAATAGGTCCTGATGTCCTAGAAGGAAAGCAAAGGCAATTCATGTGTAACAATATAAAAGGGCTAGCACGCCAAATCGCCGTAATAGAGAAGTAATTGCTGAAAAAGAGGTACAAAATAATTCCTTCTTGTTCTTCCTTTCCTTTCCCTTTTCTCATGTTTTCTATTAACGTGGGTAGAATTAGGATTTGGAAAACAGAACCTTGAGTTGCACATAGAAGAAGATTTTCTCACACGGTAACTACTTTTTTATTTTCTTGGGGGTTGAAGTCTAAATCCGCCAACACGCACGGACTTATGAGGGTAAACTCAACCAATTTCTACAAAACTATGGACTATTTTAACAGAGAGAGAGAAAGAAATCTTATAAAACACATGCAAAGTCTACATCATTTAGCGAGGACTAGTCTTTACCTTCCTTAAAACGTGGGGCCATTCAAATGAAAACCCAGAGACAATAAGGTACCTATGTTTGGTTGCCGAGAAAATAAGTAAAAACATGAAAAAAAAAAAAAAAAAAAAACCCTAAGACAAATCATAACAAAAAATAAATTAGAATCTAACTTTTTTTTTTCTTTTTCACGTTTTTCTCGGCAACCAAACATATAGTATGAGTGTTTAAATGTGTCGGAGCTTTACTTACTGTGTGTGTGTGAAGGGGAGCATCTCCGAGACATACCTAAGGGAGCTGGATAGGGAAAAATGTGTTCCAACAAGCTCCTTAAAGTACAAGGTCAGAATAGGGACGACATTTAAGCTGGTCAACATTGGTGAGAGGTTTCAAGTCTCCAAACTTATTAAATTTTTTTTTTATTATCAAAACTCCCTAAAAACCTTTTGAACCCTTAACCACATCCAATTGCGATGGAACTAATAAGGGAGAGTTCAATCGAACTCATAGGCCAACACGTGTCATTTTTAATTTCTACTAACCGTGGTTAAGATTTACTAACCCTTAGGATTTAACAATATAATCTTAGATTTTAGAAAAAAAGTATTAAAAAATATTTAATTCTAGTTAAAAAAATTTAATTCTTTTGGTTAATTTTTTTTGAAGACTAAAATTATATTGTTGAACCCATGGGTTAGGGAAACTTATTTATATTTAATAAGTATTAAAAGAGATGTGTTGGCCGATTGGTGCGATTGAACTCTCAATGATTGTAATAATGTTATAATAAAATGAAAATAAAAATAAGTATTTAATATAAATAGAGAATAAATAGGGAGTAGTGTTGGAGTTGCAAGAAGAAAAAGTGACTCCTACTTAAAAAGCTGTCAGTTTTAGAGAAATAATAGGGAATTTTTAAAAATAGTGTTAGAGATGCTCTTATACCTATTAAATGTTGCTAAGATTTACTCATCCTTAAGGCTAAATAATCTAACCTTAGTTTTTAGAAAAATAGTTATAAGAAATTAATCTTTTTTTTTTTGTTGATAATTTTAACTAACCACACACACAGCGCACACACACACACGCCCTACAATATCAACTTCAAGCCTATAACCACACACGCCCTACAATCTTAACCTTGATTTTATCATTCATGTGGATACTTTTTTAGAGATTTTTTTTCTAAAAATTAAGATTAAATTATTTAACCCTAAAAATGGGTGAATCTTAATCACAGTTAATGAGTGTCGAATAGGACACATGGTGAACTGGGAAGGTATGTACGTATATTCACCAACCGAATGTGTGAGATGCTATCACCTCCTTAGTAAACACCATTACACATGTCAGCAGGGGTGGAGCCACCGGGGGGGGCTTGGGGCACGTTGTCACGGTCAAAAGTTGTCAAGTACTGCCATGACTGTGATACTGGACCGGGATGGCCTGAGCATAGGCAAAGGATGCCAATGCGGTGTCTAAGAGATAGGTGAGACACTATGCAAGCAATAGTGCAGCGTGGTGCAAGGTTGATGCCTTAGTGTTGGGTATCGAAGTGAAGGGATATGGATGTGTCTTGATGTTGTGTACGAGGTACTATGATTTGGGTGAAGTGCACACGAAGAGTTATGGAGTGAAGCTTGAGTTTGGTGCTTGGTCGGACACATGTGGGCGAGTGTTGTGGGGTCCACATGGTATGTTGAAAGTAGGGCCGATAGTACTTCATTCGAAGAGAAAGTGAATACGAATTCAATGGTACAACCAGCTTGTAGATATTCAATGTATTGTTCCGTAAAAAACTAGTATGACTCCACCATCAATTGTGATGTTTCCTTCTGGTGAAAGGTGAAATGTTTATCATCCACCTTGAGGAGAAGGGCGTAGCTCTACCTTCCCTTGTGGCACATCTTGGGCCACCTAATGAGCAACCCCAAAGGAGTTGGGAGCAGGATCTAGGATCTTAAAGGGGATCTTGGAGTCTCCTTGGATGGTTGTTGGAGCATCCAAGGACGGTGCAAATAAGACGGATATCCTAGCACTGCGTAAGAGCCTTCGGGTAAGAGGTTTCACCCTAGTTCGACCTCTAAGTGTGTGGTATGCATCATGTTTGTCTAGGAGGTATGCGAGGTATGGTTGAGATACTCGGTCAGAGGACTGAGGATCGCGTTGTGGGCGTCATGCCTTTAATGCTCGATAAACATAGCAGTGATGCTCCTAAACTATCCGTGATGCGTGGGGATGACCGATAGTCGTGTTCGAGAGTATTGGGCTGTGTTGGATGTTCAGCTTGATCAGGGAACCTTAGCATAATGAGAGATGCGCGAGACGGAACCTCGGTGATGTATGCACCTTATGTGTTGGACGAGTGTCAGGTGCGACACGATGAAGTAATGTGTAAGCTAGCTGAGCGTAGCTTAGCGGATGTGACTCGATAGTGAGTCGTACCTTGTCGTAGCATTGTAGCACGAGACGTTGGGTCGGTTCAGTGGACAAATAGTGTAATGGTGTATGGCTGGGTAGTTCATGGGATGATTGAGGTGCCGCACGGCTGTTCCGCAAAATCAAAAAGTTGACTATGATAGTTGGTATTAGAGCATGGTTGCTCGTGAGAGCCTGAAGCTAGAATTTGCAACAGGTGATCGGTTGGAATGCACAAAGTGCTTCTACTATAGTTCTGAGTAGTGGGAGTGCTACTGGCTATAAAGTTTGTTGACTTCTAGAAAGTGGACTTGTTACAAGAGAGACTTGTCTAGGATCGAGATGAAGTTCGACAACAATATAAGTATTGGTTTCTAATGCAATGGTGTGTTGGAGCAAAGCTACTAGTGGATAGTGGTCGAAGGGAAATTCAGAATCAAATGTGTACTCAGGGTGAAGACAGTGTTGGGACTTGAAGAGCACAGTGTTAGTTCAAGATGAAGACTCTAGAAGTTGACGTATCAAGACTACACATAGTGAAACAGCATAATGGTGCAAAGATCAGGTGAAGTGTTTTCTCAGTTGAAGACACATGATGCTGAGGTACTAGAGTAACACAACTATGTTGGTAAGGTGTCAAAGACTTGAGTAATCAAATGCTCTAGTAAAGGTTGGAAGCTCAATTGTATGAGAAGATGCAATGGAGTGGATGAGTGCTATCTCAGTGTACTCAAGGAGTTGAGGTACTAAAGAGACACAACAAGAATACAAGATGTAATGCAAGTTTGAGTGAGGAAGCATTCGGGCAAATATCAGAAGTATGAGGGAAGACCTCAAGAGTGAGACAATGTGTTAAAGGTTGAAATGATGCAGTGTCTTCAGACAACTTCATAGGTTGTTGGCTATGAAAAGTTGAGTTCGATGGATTGAGTTCAACACAAGTGATGGAGTTAAGGATCACAAGAAGAAGTGTATCAATGGATTAGTACACAACCAAGGAAGACGTGCAAAATGGTTTTGCAACAATGAATAGAAGAAACAAGATTAATGCGTCAGGGACTTGACGCACCAATGGAGAGTTTCAAAGAGATTTGGCGTAGTGGACGCTATTACGGTTTCGAGTAACGTATAGGGTTGCTGGCCGTGTTGCATCGGAAGATGATTGGTGTATGTTTGTGACTTTGGGTACAGGATGTGAATGTCGGTGCTATTGTGGAATGACTTTAGTGTTGAAGTGGGACAACACGTCGATGCTCGCATGCGTAAACTAAGGAAGCAGACTGCGGAGGAAGTATCGTATGAGATGTGATTGGCTTACGAGCCTCATCATGTGTGACGTACTTCATGTTCAAGATGAACGATGAGTATAGTTCTATGGAGTGAACTACAATAGATGAAGCTTCAATAGTGAAGTAGATGGCAGCTGAATGCCTAGTGAAATTGAAGATCTGGGTTGTGAGACTGAAGATCAAAGTTCATGGTGACAATCAGTGTCAGAGTAATGCTTGGGACAGCCAAGTGATAGTCTTGGGAGGACCAAACATGCGCATGAAGATGTGCACTTGAAGAAATTTGAGGAAGGTTATCCTTCTCAGATGTTCAGACAACGGGTTGAAAACAGAAATGTTGAAGACAAAAGCAGTTTACAGAGTCTCTGAGGCCAAGTTCAATGTGAAACTGGACGAAGTGTGGTGAATGTTTCAGACCAAATTCGTGAGAATGTGAAGTTTGAGACAGTAATTAATATGTTAGGCCGTCAGAAGTGAGTTCTGATATGAGGAAAGAGCAAGTGTGCAAGCTATGTTGGGGAGCTGATGAATACTTGGTGAGAGTCGACGAGGACATCGACCTAATCAGGTAGGGGAGAGTGTCACGGTCAAAAGTTGTCAAGTACTGTTATGATCGTGATACTGGGCCAGGATGGCCTGAGTATAGACAAAGGATATCAATGCAGTACCTAGGAGATAGGTGAGGCACTATGCAAGCGATAGCGCAGCTTGGTGCAAGGTTGGTGTCTTAGTGCTGGGTACCAAAGTGAAGGGACATGGAGGTGTCTTGATGTTGTGTACGATGTATTTTGGTTTGGCTGAAGTGCACACAAAGAGTTATGGAGTGAAGCTTGAGTTTGGTGCTTAGTCGGACACATGTGGGCGAGTGTTGTGGGGCCCACATGGTATGTTGGAAGTAGGACCAATAGTACCTTCATTCAAAGAGAAAGTGAATACAAGTTCAATGATACAGATGGTTTGTGGATATTCAATGTATTGTTCCGTAAAAGACTAGTATGACTCCACCAGCAATGATGATGTTTCCTTCGGGTGAAAGGTTTATCATCCACCTTGAGGAGAAGAGTGTGGCTCTACCTTCCCTTGTGGCACATCTTGGGCCACCTAATAAGCAACCCTAAAGGAGTTGGGGGCTGACTCTAGGATCCTAAAGGGGATCTTGGAGTCTCCTTGGATGATTGTTGGAGCATCTAAGGACGGTGCAAAGGAAACAGATATCCTAGCACTACGCAAGAGCCTTCGGGTAAGAGGTTTCACCCTAATTCGGCCTTTAAGCGTGCAGTATGCATCATGTTTGTCTATTAGGTATGCGAGGTATGGTTGGGATACTCGGTCAGAAGACCGAGGATCGCATTGTGGACGTCATGCCCTCAATACTCGGTAAACGGAGTAGTGATGCTCCTAAGCTATCCGCGATGCGTGGGGATGACTGATAGTCGTGTTCGAGAGTATTGGGCCGTGTTGGATGTTCAGTTTGGTCAGGAAACCTTAGCATCATGAGAGATGCGCGAGACAGAATCTTGATGACTCGAGAACCTTATGTGTTGGACGAGTGTCGGGTGCAACATGATGAAATACTGCATAAGCCACCTGAGCGTAGCTTAGCGGATGGGACTCAGTAGTGGGTTGTATCTTGTCGTAGCATTGTAGCACGAGACCTTGGGTCGGTTCACTGGACGGATAGTGTAATGATGTAAGGTTGGCCAAGATCATGGGATGATCGAGGCGCCGCACGGTTGTTCCGCAAAATAAAAAAGTTGACCATGACAACGTGCCCCCCTAAACTTTTGATAAATAAAAACCTTATATGGTATAGCATGGCTGCATGGGACATGGAAGTGGATGGAGATCCAATCATAGTCAAATCCAATTGAAGTTGTGGTCAATTCAATCAAACCCACTGGTCAACATGTGTCCCTCTTAACCCCTATCAACCATGGTTAAAATTGACTAACCATTGGGGTTCAACAACATAACTTTTTTTTTTTTTTTTTTAAGTATATTAAAAAATATTAACTCTAAAGGTTAAAAATCCTTAACTAGAGTTTAATATTTTTTTCTAAAACCTAAAGTTAAATTGTTGAACCCCATGAGTTAGTAAATCTTAACCATAGTTAATAGGGGTTAAAAGGGAAACGTGTTGACTTGTGGGTGTGATTGAACTCTCCCCAAGTTGAATCGCGTTTGGTTGTAATTCGAATAGTAAAATAAGGTATCTCAGTGACTCCGTCAAGCAAATAGTTATATAATTACAGAAATACCCTCCCAATAGTATTGAGTATTGACTATTGAGAGGCAGCTCCGGTTATCTCATTAACCAGAAACCCTGTTTATATTTAAACTCTTCTAGGCTTTCCAAAATCTCAAAAAAAAAAAAAAAAAAAAAATCGCGGTGGGTTCTATTCGTGATGGTTCAAGAAAATGGTGAGTTGAAGGCAAATAACCAACGGCAGAAGTAAGCGCTCTCTCTCTCTCTCTCTATATATATATATATATAAATATAGATATATAGTTTGCCTCTCTTTTTACAGATCTGTGGTCTTTTCTCTTTCTTTGCAAACTCTTAACAGAACGTTTCGATTTGTTGGACGGAAAATTCAATCATTCATCGAGATCTTCTTTCATCGTCCTGTACCAGCCCTAACCCACTATCTTCCTTTTGTTTTAAGTGATTTTTTTCAAGAGATTCCGGCCAAAACGGCCGGAATCTGCCAAAAATTGCCGGACCGCTTGGAAATTTCCAATTGGGGCTTTCTTAAATTGGAAAATTATCTGTACGGTCCGACCGTCCAGTTCGATTCTGATTACTAAATATCAATTTGAGAACCTCCTCGTCTCCTGAAATTCCCTTCCTTTTTTTGTTTTTTGTTTTTGGGAACTCGACATTCAAATTTCGTTTATAATTCCCATCGACATCGATCTCTACCGACTATATTGACCGGCCTCTGATGAACGATTTTTTTAAGATAGAACACACCCATGACCCAACTTCACACGGTAGGCCGACGCAATGGGAAAAAAACGATTTAGAAAAAACACATAAGAAAAGTCAAGCAAATGCAACTAACGACCGTCCCTTGCATTATACAATAATAGTGTGGCCCCCTAAGTAAGTAAAGTCAAATCCTCAACGAGTAGTCTGCTGGCCTTAAATCCATCCGCCCATAATCGCCTTTAAACACTTGGAGTGCTAATCAGCAACAACATGTCTTGCAGCCCAATTTTCTACAATAAAAAAAATAAATAAATAAATAAAGAAATAGAATATTTAAATCCGTATCAAGGATTGACCCGTAGCTCCAGCTTTAGTGTGGCGGTGCTGTGTTTCAGAGACGTGTTACAGGTGGTTGATAGAAATAGGCGAGAAGCTACAGACCCAGCTTCCTAGAAGCGTGGAGAGCACTTAGACGTTGTAGGTTATATGTATATAAGTAACAGAATTCGATACTTTGAAAAAAGATTCAAAAGCTAATCGGGTCTAGTTTTTGTTCTTCGAGTTCTTTTGCAACAATGTCCAGCACTTCTCAAGCACATTACGACTGTAGTTCTATCCTCCTTAACGTTGGCACTACTCTTAGCAAGTCACAGAAGAGATGGCGCTTCGCTTTCACTGTTATCTATTCTACCCGAGTCCTGCTCTCTATTCCCAGGCAGATTGTAGACAAGAAGAATCACCAGCTCCTCCCCGGGCTCTTACGTTCCCAATCATATACAGTCCTCGATGTCGCACAAAACAGGATCGATGATGCTGATGCTGATGCTGACGTTGCTCATCACTTGTTCTCTAATGTTGATCAAACAAGCCTCATTGCAATCGTAAAAGAGAAAAGCTTTGAACATCTCTCTCAGTTCGGAGGAGTAGAAGGTGTTGTTGCGGCTCTTCACACACATGTAGAGAATGGAATCCATGACAATGATGAAGATGTGGGACGGCGACGCGACACCTTTGGTTCCAACACGTTCCATAAGCCACCTTCAAAAGGCTTTTTCTATTTTGTGTTGGAAGCTTTTAAGGATATTACAATTCTCATCCTATTGGTATGTGCCGCACTTTCTCTTGGTTTCGGCATTAAAGAGCATGGACTTAAAGAGGGTTGGTACGAAGGTGGGAGCATATTTGTTGCTGTCTTTTTAGTTGTTGTTGTATCAGCCGGGAGTAACTTCAGGCAATCGATACAATTTGACAAGTTATCGAAAGTCAGCAACAACATTCAAGTTGATGTTGTGAGAGATGGCCGGAGGCAACCAATCTCCATCTTTGATATTGTAGTTGGAGATGTTGTAAATTTGAAGACTGGAGATCAAATTCCGGCTGACGGGTTATTCTTAGGTCAGCATTCAATGTATGTGGATGAGTCGAGCATGACAGGAGAGAGTGACCATGTGCAAGTTGATTGCAACAGGAATCCATTCTTGTTTTCTGGCGCTAAGGTGGCTGACGGGTACGCGTATATGCTAGTCACATCAGTGGGCATGAACACTGCATGGGGAGAGATGATGAGCTCGATAAACCGTGATACTAATGAGCGGACACCATTACAAGATCGGCTTGATAAACTCACCTCATCTATTGGGAAGGTAGGTTTGTCTGTTGCTTTCCTAGTTCTTGTAGTATTGTTTGTTCGTTACTTCACAGGGAACACAGAAGATGATAATGGAAATCGGGAGTACAATGGCAGCAAGACAAAAACTGATGATATTCTGAATGCGGTGGTGCGTATAGTTTCTGTTGCAGTTACGATTGTGGTGGTGGCAATTCCAGAAGGTTTACCATTGGCAGTCACACTTACTCTAGCTTATTCAATGAAGAGAATGATGGCCGATCAAGCTATGGTTAGGAAACTTTCAGCCTGCGAGACAATGGGTTCGGCTACTGTCATCTGTACTGATAAAACTGGCACGCTCACCTTGAACCAAATGAAGGTGACCAACTTCTGGATTGGAGAAGAAGACATGACTGGCAATGCATCTGTTCCACTTGCATCAAATGTTCGTGAATTACTTCACCAAGGAGTAGGACTGAACACAACTGGTAGTGTATACAGATCCACGCCTTATTCTGAGCCTGAGTTCTCTGGTAGTCCAACAGAGAGAGCAATTCTCTCTTGGGCTGTCCTTGAATTTGGCATGGATATTGAGAAACTAAAGCACAATTGTACTATTCTCCATGTTGAAGCATTCAATTCGGAGAAGAAACAAAGTGGGGTTACAATGAGGAGGAAGGACGATAACATGATCCATATGCACATCAAAGGAGCTGCTGAGATGGTACTAGCAATGTGTTCAACTTACTATGATAATTTAGGGGTCATGAAAATCATGGATAACAGTGAAAGGATCAAAATCGAGCAAATAATTCAAGATATGGCAACCAACAGCCTTCGGTGCATCGCTTTTGCTCATAAACAAATTCCAGAAAAAGAGATGGAATACAATGAAGAAGATGGAAATATCCACCAAAAGCTAACAGAAGATGGCATGACCTTGTTAGGGCTAGTAGGTCTAAAGGACCCATGTCGACCAGGGGCGAGAACAGCAGTGGAAGCTTGTAGAAATGCTGGGGTGAACATCAAAATGATCACCGGAGACAATGTTTACACCGCAAGAGCTATAGCCATTGAGTGTGGGATATTCCACTCTAATCAGGACATGAATAATGGAGAAGTGGTGGAAGGTGTGGACTTTCGAAATTACACGCCAGAGGAGAGGATGGAGAAGGTTGATAGAATCAAAGTGATGGCAAGGTCCTCCCCCTTTGACAAGCTTCTGATGGTACAATGTTTAAAACAGAAAGGGCATGTGGTAGCAGTCACCGGCGATGGTACAAATGATGCACCAGCTCTAAAGGAAGCCGATATCGGATTGTCTATGGGAATTCAAGGAACAGAAGTTGCCAAGGAGAGCTCAGATATAGTCATCTTAGATGACAACTTTGCTTCAGTGGCTACTGTTTTGAGATGGGGTAGATGTGTTTATAACAACATCCAAAAATTCATCCAGTTTCAGCTCACCGTGAATGTTGCCGCTCTTGTGATCAACTTTGTCGCAGCAGTTTCTGCCGGTGATGTCCCACTAACAGCAGTCCAGTTATTGTGGGTGAACCTGATCATGGACACATTGGGGGCTCTGGCTCTTGCCACCGAGCGACCCACGAACGAGCTCATGAAGAAGTCGCCAGTTGGACGTACCGCACCACTTATAACAAATGCCATGTGGAGAAACCTCATCGCTCAAGCTCTCTATCAGATAGTCATCCTTTTGATCCTACAATTCAAGGGTGAATCTATCTTCAATGTGGATCAAAAGGTAAATGACACCCTTATCTTCAATACTTTTGTTCTCTGTCAGGTCTTTAATGAATTTAACGCGAGAAGCGTGGAAAAGAGGAATGTCTTTAAAGGAATACACAAGAACCGATTGTTTCTAGGGATTGTGGCGATAACCATTGTTCTTCAGGTGGTGATGGTCGAATTTCTTAAGAAGTTTGCGGATACAGTGAGGTTAGATTGGGGGCAATGGGGTGCATGTATTGTCATTGCGTCCATATCTTGGCCAATTGGTTGGTTTGTGAAGTGTATACCAGTTTCAAATAAACCATTTCTCAGTTATCTCAAGTGGAAACTGATTCTCAACTCTATCAAATGTAAAGGTTCATCAGTCCGGGTTGATAGGTAGTGTGGAGTCAGTCAGGATTGACATCCTACCTTTGTTTTCAGGGGGTAGGGGTACTCAAGTACTTTCACATTTTGATATGTAGCTCTAATACTATTAAGCATTGTAAGGGAGGTGACTATGCAAGATCACAGCTCTGTAATATCTCTTGCTCCAGTTCATAGTGAAAACCTCGACAACTCAGTGGACGTACCTCTACTTAAGGGAACCACGTAAATCTAGTCTTTCTTATGTATGTGTTTGATTTTTTTTTTTTTTTGTTGTCTATTTTTCGTATCTCAGAGATTTTGTTTAGGGTTTATTTCTTAATACGGGTACAGTAAATTATTCAGTAGGAATTTTTTTTTTTTTTTTTAAAAGGTATATGACTATTGTTAATAACTATTTGTAACTCATGATCTTGTGGTACTTAATAAATTGCTCGAATATGATTTTGAAGTTTAACAGGGCAGTTTCTGTTAAAGATTTTTACCTTTTTTTTTTTTTTTTTTTACATAGCATCACTTATCTACTATTAGTAATTAGGTTACTAATTGTAAGTTGACTCTTATTTGCCACATCACCGAAAGATATATTTCATCCCTAGAACTCGATGAGCCATCCTCAAAGAGGCACACCTTGCCATCTGAGCCACAGACTACGGTTTAGTTATCTTGAGTACAATTGGTGCAAGAGTAGTGATAGGCGTGCCTGGGATATGTATTTGTAAACCTAAGACTGGACATCATTGATCCAAGCCCCCCTCTTAAATTCTCCAACTCTGTGCTCCAAACGAGGCGTCAAAGCATTTTCCTGTTATTTACACCAAGGAAAATAGTTAACGTATTTACCAGCTTATGTAATTTCATACTGACACCCAACACCCCCCTTACATTCTAAATCCTTTCTTTCTTCAAATAAGGTTTTTTTTTTTTTTTTTGTTATGACACACAAATCAGCACACACCAACATGGACCTATGGGCTAATTGAGGATTAAGCAACGCTAGACTTTGTTCTGCCACATTTGTAGTCCATTAGGTTAGTGGGTGAATGAACCCTCCTTTGGTGGTGTCAATGTGGCCATCACTCAAGTGAAACTTTTTTTTTAGTTCATTGGAGGCCACATGGACCTATGGGCTACCGAATGAGGGTATCCTCCCCCTCCCTTAAAACTCCCCAACCCTGATGTAGGAGGGATTTGATCCCAGGTCTCTAGAACGACGCCAAGAGACTTTACCAACTAAACTAGCTGGCACCTACAGCCAAGTGAAACTTTTACTAATCTATTGAAGTTCCCCCCTCCTCCTGTGGTAATTGAATTCAGTACATCCTCTTAATGTTGGGCACAACTTTGCCATCCTAAGTCCTAGTCCAAACTAAAGGGGCGGTGTACCAAGTTTTCGTGCCTATACAGTTGGTGGATCAACTTCAATCAAATCTAGATATCAACTATTATATACCAGTGGCTGAGTGTGTCTTCCTTTGGGGAGGTGTGACTCGAGTTCTTCTTGGTGTGGCCGTCCAGCACCATCATGAGTGCTAACCCTCCTAATCCCCTGACCTAGATAAATGATTAGAGCCTACCAAACAAAAAACTATTATATACCATATTACCGTATAACAAAGTCAAAAAAAAAAAAAATTATCATATACCGCATTACAATATGTAAAGATATATAATAGTGGGTCGCAAGTGTGATTCATGAAATCAACAACAGAACACTACATCGATATAATATCCTTGTACATGTGGGCATGCACATTCAATGCGTGTGTATAAATAGTATAGATATTTAAGAGGCATTTTGGAAAAAAAAACTTAAGAAATATTTTGGGTAAAAAAATTGTGATAACACTTTCAGTATAGAAACCTGACTTAGGGGTATTTTGAGAACCAAAAACATTTAGGAGCATTTTGGGTATAGAAAAGAATTGAGGGTCATTTGGGTATAAAAACTTGAAAGACTTTTTAAAAATAAAGGAAATGAAACATGGGCAACTTGAGGAGCATTTTGGGGTATAGAAACTTAACTTAGGAGTACTTTGGAGACCAAAAGATTTTTGGGACATTTTGACTAAAGAATAAAAAATTAAGGGCATTCTGTGAATAGAAGCCTAACTTACGGGCATATTGAGAATTAAAAAACATTAGTGATATTTTGACAATAAAAAAAATGTGAGGGCATTTTGAGTATAAAAACTTAAGGCATATTTTTTAGAAATAAAATAATGGCATTTTTGGATAAAAGGTAAATTTCAATCAATGTTTCTAAGTCTCATTCTCTTTATATTAGTTAAAAATGAGTTAATTGTGTATTAGAACCTCTCTTATTGTGAAATGACATATAAGTACTTCCTTTAATCTTAACCAAAAAAAAAAAAGTGTCTCATTTAATAAATATTCCTTCCTCAAACCCAATGTTTTAACATTTATAAGTCTCTTATTATCTTTAAATCAGTGTTTTGAAAAGGTAAATCTATCTTTAATGTGGATGAAAAGGTAAATGACACCCTTATCTTCAATACTTTTGTTCTCTATCAAGTCTTTAACGAATTCAAAGCGAGAAGCGTGGAAAAGAGGAATGTCTTTAAGGGAATACACAAGAACCGATTGTTTCTGGGGATTGTGGCGATAACCATTGTTCTTCAAGTAGTGATGGTCGAATTTCTAAAGAAGTTTGCGGATACAGTGAGGTTAGATTGGGGGCAATGAAGTGCATGTATTGTCATTGCGGCCATATCTTGACTAATTGGTTGGTTTGTGAAGTGTATACCAGTTTCAAATAAACCATTTCTCAGTTATCTCAAGTGGAAACCGATTCTCAACTATATCAAATGTAAAGGTTCATCAGTCCTGGTTGATAGGTACATGTGAATTCTTATTTTTTTTGAAATTTATATGACTAAATTATGAATAGATATTTGTAACGACTTTCTCATGATCTTGTGGTACTTAATCAATTGATCAAATATGAATTTGAAGTTTAAAAGGGCAGTTTCTATTAAAGATTTTTTATTTTATTTTATCTATAATTAGTAGTTAGGTTACTACTTGTAAGTAGACTCTTTTTTGCAACATCATCCGATGATGTATTTCATCCCTAGAGCTCTATCTGAGCCACCCTCATGAAAGAGGCACACCTTGCCATCTGAGCTACAGACTGGGTTTTAGTTAATTTGGGTATAATTGGTGTAAATACCTTGACGCCTCGTTTGGAGCACAGAAGACTTACCAAGCTTATGTAAAGTTCATACTGACACCCAACACCATCTTTAGATTCTAAGTTCTTTCTTCCTTCAAATAAGTTTGCTCCTTCATATGTTTTCAGGGTAGATAAACATAATTATAGCCATAAAGATTAAAAGACTGAAAAAAGTTATTCGAATTAATAAACTCACCAAATTAACTTGAGAAAATAAACAAAGAGCATACCCATGTAAACCCCAAAGGGGTGGGGACCAGTGGTTCCTGGGCCTTTCGCCAAGCGGGAGGTCCCGGGTTCCATTTCTCACTCCTCCTTTGGGGCCGGTCCTGCCCTGATTTTCTGGAATTTCCTGGTGGGGTGGGTTGCGGGCTCTCGTCGCAACCCTGGGGACTAGTCCTGACCTGAAGGGTTGGGGACACCCCTGGTTAACCAAAAAAAAAAAAAAGCATACTCATGTAGGTCAGTCATTTGTTACTGGAGCAAACAGTGGAGTTCATGTTACTGGAGCAAACAGTGGAGTTCATGTAGTGGTTGGACGCCCCAAAAAAGTGAGCCCCGAGGGCCCAAACCCTTCTTTTCCAAAGATGCTCATTTTCAGACATTCAAGCCCTGCTATGGATCTTTTTTCTAAGGGTTTAAAACTTAAAAGTGAACAAAATTTTGAGCCAAAGAAAAAACGAAAAGAACGAGGCTCATGGAACTGTACGGCCCTTAGAGTGTGAACTTGGATAAATTGAATTCTTCATTGGGTTGGCTTTGGTCAACCCGAGATCAGCGGAACACCAGCCCAATTGAGGATTAAGCAACGCTCAATTGTGTTCTGCCACATTTGTAGCCCATTTAGGTTAGTGGGTGAATGAACTCTCCTTCGGTTATGCCAATGTGGGCATCACCAAAGTGAAACTTTTACCGATGGACTTTGCTAGTGACCCTTCAGGCCGAGACCACCAAGATCGTGCTATAAGAACATGGGATTTCAGATGGGGCCATTTCACATGGTAGGTCCCACCTGAAATCCCATGCTCTTAGAGCACGGTATCGTCCGTAAGGGGTCTCCCAAGCTTTATCCTTTACCAATCTATTAAAGTTCCCCATTGTGGTAATTAAATTCCGTACAACCTCTTAAATGATGGGCACAACTTTGTCATCCTAAGTCCTAGTCCAAACTAAAGGGGCGGTGTACCAAGTTTTCGTGCTTAAACCGTTGGTTAATCAAATCTAGATTGTTCCTTTTTTTTTGTTTGGTTGGAAATCAAATCTAGATATCAACTATATCATATACCAGTGGTTGTGTGTCTCCCTTTGGGGAGGTGTGACTCGAGTTCGAGTCTTGGTGTAGCTTCGAGCGTGCTAACCCTCCTAATCCCCTGACCCTAACTTCGCTAGATAAATGATTAAAGTCTACCAAAAAACAAACTATTATATTTCACATTACTATATACCAAATATAATTCTGAGTTGTATCTGGGTAAAGGTTTTTAATTTATTTGTAATCTCAGGGTTGTTTAAAGCACCCTTCTTATAAAAAATGCTCTGATTATCTCTGAGCTTCAATCCATTGATAAACTGTCACTGATTTATGTTAATATTTAGAAAACAAAAAGTGATATTTATAAAGAACTCGCAGCAATTACGAGTAGAAAACAATGTTTGGGGTCCTAAGTCACTACGATTTGTCGGTTCTTGTTGCCCATTAAATCCAGCTGCTTCATCGTCCTCGCAGCCTTTGGAATTACAATAATTTCCACACACGTGTAGAATTAGAAGACCCAAAAGAATCCAGAGAAATAGATGAAGGAAATAATACGTTATGTTTGAAACGCTTAGAAAGTCCTATTAGGTTCTGATAAGAATCCAACAAATAGAATACTTATACTAAAGAAAAACAAAAGTAAAGGAATCGTTTTTGGTATGCAAAGCCGTTTTGGCTGACCAGAATGTGCAGCCTGTACAATTAGACAGCTAACTAGCGCTGGATATTCTACGCGTAAAGTGCCTGGCCCTTAATCAGCCAACAAGCACTTTGACCATTGACTTGGAATATTTTTATATGGACAAGCTACGCACGCTTAGCTCTATAAGATAATCCCGTTTCCTTTGAGCACATGCCACTCGTTGATTTTTTCTTATAAGTAGCCCAATTGGATTAGAAAAAAATGATTCACCTTTATGAGAATTAAGTCCAGCAATTCTCAAGCACATTGCAGACTGGTTCCTTCCTGGAATTACCCTTAGCAAAGCCCCACAAGAGATGGCGGCTTCGCTTTCGCTGTTGTCGATTCGGAGGTGTAGAGAATGGGATCCATGGCAATTATGAAGATCTAGACGATGCGTTTGGTTCCAACATGTATCCTCAGCCACCTGCAAAAGGCTTCTTCCATTTTGTGTTGGAAGCTTTTTAAAGATACCACAATTCTCATCCTATTGGTATGAGCCTCACTTTCTCTTGGTTTCGGCATTATAGAACATGGGCTCAAAGAGGGTTGGTATGATAGTGGGAGTATATTTGTTATTGTCTTTCTAGTTGTTGCTGTATCGGTCGGGAGTAGCTTCAAGCTTTGATATTGTAGTTGGAGATGTTGTGTATTTAAAGATTGGAGATCAAATTCCGGCTGTCCTAGAATGTTGATGAGCCATGATAGAAGAGAGTGATCATGTGGAAGTTGATTCAATTAAGCAGATATGTTCTTGTGAGCATGATAGGAGAGAGTAATATGAGTATCCAAACATATATATACTCCTAATATTGTACCAACCCCCTTTGATCTGATGCTCTTTAATGCCGAAACCAAGAGAAAGTGTGGCACATTCCAAAAGAATGAGAATTGTAGTATCTTTAAAAGCTTCCAACACAAAATGGAAGAAGCCTTTTGCAGGTGGCTGAGGGTACGTGTTGGAACCAAATGCATTGCTTCAGCATCTCCGCACATCTTCATCATTGCCATGGATTCCATTTTCTACTTGTCTTTAAAGGGGATACACAAGAACCAATTGATTCTAGAGATCGTGGGGATAACCGTTGTTCTTCAGGTGATGATAGTGGAATTTCTGCAGTTTGCGGATACAGAGAGCTTAGATTGAGGAAATGGGGTGCATGTATTTGCAATGCGGTCATATCTTCGCCGATTGGTTGCTGCATACCAGTTTCAGATAAAACATTTCTTAGCTATCTCCAATGTAAACCATTTCTCACCTCTCTAAGTAGTAAAATTTCATCTGTCTGAATACAGTGAATCATTCTTAGTAGGAATTCTTTAATTTGTTGCTATTTATATGGCTCTCATTAAATTTTATTCCGTAAGGACTTTCTTGTTAGATTTGAACTTCTTGTAATCATGACATTAATTGAACTTACCAGTGCAGTTTTTGTTAAAGATTTTAATTACTTTGTTTTATTTTTTTCATTTTTTATTTTGTATATGACATCACTTATCTATTATCAATAGTTAGGTCAATAATGATGAGTAGACTTTGCCACATTACCAAGGATATATTCTCTGCCTGAAATTTGATCTCAAGCCACCCTCATCAAAATTGCACACCTTGTCATCTGAGCTATAGACCACGAGTTTATTTATTTTAGTTATCTTGGGGACAATTGGAGTCAATAGCTAAAGAAATATTTGTCAATTTGTTTAGATAAAGCTAGTTAAAAGGAGGGGTGGTTCTAAAACTCATAGAAAAGATGGGGCAGTGGGGTCCTGAAATTCATTAGGTCTCCCACCCTATTAATCACCTATGTCAAAACCTTAACAGGGAAATTTAAGTCAAAAATGGTTATAATTCAAACCTAAACCACAAAATAACATATTGGAGCTTCAATTTCTTTTCCGAGCTTGACAAATTCAACCCAAATGTTTTCCTATAGAGGGACAAAATCCCACAGAATACATACAGAGGTTATCCCTTGTCAAGATCTATATCTATTAAAGTAAGAAAGCTAAATTTCGGTTTCGTAATCACATGAAAATCATATAACCAAAAGACGTGTGAAAGAAGCATAAGGAATCAATAGGTATCAATAGATAAGAACCCCTTAATTGTAATGGTTCAATCCCTAAAAATGCTCCACCAAACAGCTGTTTAAACGATGTTAATAGCGTTATCCACGAAGAGATGTGATGTGAATACCCCTTACTCAACCTCCTAAATACGCTCCTAGTCCGCCACGTGGACCTCCCCTTCCCTGCTTTCATGTAATATAATTGGAACCGGTTTTGCCAAAACTGGTTACGCCCCTTAAGTGGCCACATGTCCCTTTTGATACCTCTTTATTGTGGTTACGATTCACTCACCCCTAGGGTTCACCCACCTATCCTTGGTTTTCCAAAAAAAATAATTATAATTTTATAAGTCATGGTTAAAATTCACTAACTCGTAAGGTTAACTTGTTTTTAATTTTTTTTTAAAAAAAAACCAAAAATAAGTGGGTGAACCCTAGAGGTGGGTGAATTTACCACAGTTAAGGAGTGTAAAAAGGAACACGTGGCCACCTCGGGGGCGGTTCAAAACCAGTTACAACGGGAGAAGATTACAAATCTGAGTGTCGCTAGGATTATCCAAAAAAAAATATAGAACAGGAGTTGTTGCCCATTTACACTACAACTATAAACAAACGAGTTGAATTATATTGTTATTTTGAAGCCAAATCCGGCAAATCCGATTATCACTCCTAGAGGTGTCCACGTATCCCTTTCGACACCTCTTAACTGTTGTTTAAGTTTCACACTTTCACCTACCCAGGTTCACCCACTCATCCTTAGTTTTTAGAAAATATAATTAAATTTTTTTTTATATATATATATTTTAATATTAAAAAAGCCCTAAAAACATATTTTTAATTTTATGGATCATTAGTACCAAGGATTTATGGATCATTGCAAGTAAGTACTTGCTAAGAGTATGAAAGATTCAAATTCGTGTCTTTTACTATCACGGATAAGGATTTTGGGCAAGACCCACTTCAGATTTAGTTTAGTTCTCTCGAGAAGTTCATGGGTTTATTCCTGATAAATGAGCTTTGAATCTATTTCAGAATGGACACCACTTACTGCAACCCTATTGTTTTAGCGGGTATTGGTGAATTTTCAGTGGGTGCATATAGATCTTTAGTGGCAAGCACATGAGCTTTGGAGTATGAATCAAATATTCGTAATCATTGCGCCCTGTATGGAACTTGAAAATAGAACTCAGGCTCTTGAACATTTACAATCTAAGCACCATAAATAGGGTATAACTATGTTTTATTAGTTACTTGTGATTTCTACAAGGTTAAAATCAGATATTAATATAATCTTTACTATTATAATGGAAGAGGCAGGCGTAGCCTGAATTTTCCAAAATTCCTAAACTACCCTTCTATAAAACAAAACTTTAATTTAATGTTTTAATTTAATTCCCAAACTACCCTCATCTATCTATTTAAAGAATAGAATCACAGTCAATCACGATTGAACTCGAGAGTTCAATCGCACTCACAGCCTCACAGGTTAACACATGTCCCTTTTGACTCCTATTAACTGTGGTTAACTCCTTCCCCTCGCTCTCACGTGCATCGCACGTGCCATCCACTAGTAACTTATAAAAATTTATTTTGTACAACATAAATGAAGTTATTTAAAATCCCCAAAAAAAGACAGATCAAACCTTCTAGTTTTTGTATACAGATGAAAAAAGTTCTGAACAAAACTCCGTATGCTGGTTTTTGGAACAATGTCTGAGAAGAGTCTAGTTGGAACAAAATCTGAGAAGACTGCATCCTTGAAGAGTCTAGTTGATTTTGCAAATCAAAACCACAAAAAATATCCATGCAAATTATCTGGAACATCTATCTATGAATCCTCAATGCAGTATTAAAAACCCAATTGTCCCATATTATCAAAACCAGAGAAATCAAAAGAAGGAAAAATCGCTACGAGAGAAATAAAGATGAAGAAGGAAAATCAAACCATTAAATTAGAAATTATCAACGAATGCAACAGAAAAAAGGGGTAGAATCGTACCTCTGGCTCTGAGTATGGGAATTACAGAAAAATGATTAGTTTCCTGCATTAGAACATTCAAACTAATCAAGAACAAATGCATTAACAGGATACCTAGTTAGCAAAACTAGAATATTTTGTCCATGCGAAGACAGTAAACCCCAATACAAATCTAATATATAATAAATAAAAAATTTGACTTTGAGAAAAAAAAAAAAAAAAACAATCAACTCACAGATGAAAAAGGAACAGAGAACATGTGTAGTTGTATAAAATAAATGAGGAGAGAAGTGAGAAAGAGGATACCTATACTCGTTGGAGAAGAAGGTCTCTGTTGGACAAAAAGGGTTTCAAACACTTTAGTAAAAATTTTAAGATTCAAAAACTTATCAAGTCTTGCCAAGGTGGGGGCAAAAAGTTTTCCCCCTAGTTGTTTTTCCCCTCTCAAATCACACGCCGTGAGCTCTTTCCGTCAACTTAGCGACCACGTGAGCGGCATGCTCATCTTGCCACGCGTCAGCACCACATTCCGGCCACGGGATGAACCTAGGAATAAGCACACAGACATATGCTTCTGACTTTCTCGACAAATTTTCTCTCAAAAACTTCACCCATTTTTTATGGTTATTTTCCGAAAGGGACGTATTCTTCTCCTCCAGTTGTAACCGGTTACACCGAAGTGGCCACATGTCTCTTTTGACATCTCTTAACTATGGTTAAGATTCACTCACCCCTAAGGTTCACCCATCTATTCTTGATTTTTAGAAAAAAAATAATAAAAATTTTTGTTAACTGTGGTTAAAATTTATCAAATCCTAGGGTTAATTTTTTAAAAATATTTTTCCTAAAAACCAAAGAGAGGTGGATGAACCCTAGGGGTAGGTGAATCTTAACCACAGTTAAGGGGTGTAATGTAGAGACCCAAAATTTAGTTTCTTGACATTCGTGCTGTTTATATGAATTTCTTAAAATATGTGCCTGATTTTAAATACATGCATTCCTAAAAGATGAATAAAAGGGATGCCTTAACATACCCTCAAGTTCAAAAAGACATAGTTTTGTTGCCGCAAATTGGAATCGAATGATTCTTAAATTTTTAGAAAGGTATTGGAATCCTCTTCAAAGTTCATGTTTACCATTTTTTCAGATTCTTAGTTAGAGTTAGGTTGATAGTTGGATTTCTGAAATCAGTGCTGCTGAAATCTATTTGCAGACCAAATAGCTTTAGGGGAAAATTAGTCCACAAATAAAGAAGAATTAGAAATTTTGCAAAACATAAAAATTGTTTCCCTTCAAATGACGGTTTCAACGCAAGTTGAATCGCCCAATTTCGATAACTGAGTCAAAAGTTATGGACAAAATACCGAAAGTTGTTCCGAGTATAATAAATAAATAAATAAATAAAATAAAAAGTTAGGGGGGGATCGATAGCCCAAAAGGGAGATCGGTCGCCAAAAGGGGGGATCCATCGCCCAACACAGGAATTGTTTGAAAAATCGAGATTTTTGACTTTGTACCTTTCCTAGAGTTCCCAAACTCTATAAATACCTCATTAACTTATGAATTAGGCTTCCTAGAGCCCCATAAACATAAAAGAGAGAGAGAATAGAGTATTTTGAGAGATCCAAAGAGGGAAAAACCTAAAGATTTCAATGATTCAACTAAAGAAGAATGAGAGAAACTTGAGGATCTAGTTCAAGCCCTATTCGAAAGTGTAAGATTGTAGGAAAGCGATCAAGTGAGGTAAATAACTTTCCCTAGTTCTCAATTTTATAACTATTAATCTAAAGTATGAATCTAATGATATGATCAATGTAAATAACATGATTGATAGTAAGATAAAAAGATTTTGATCATCCTTCATGTAATGTTTTTATGAATAATGTAATATGAATTTCTTTCTAACGATGTGATGATTATTAATATAAATAAGAATAAATTTTTTGGATTTAAAGTAAGAAAACAAGATCAAAGCATGTTATATTATGTGTATCCCTTATTAAATATGTTATGATATTTAGAGATATTTTATTTATGATTTTTATGATGTATATCAATAAGGGGAAAGAGAATGAAAATTGTGGTGTATGTATGAATTGAGAATAGATGAAATGATAAAATTATGGAGTTAAATATAATGTACGAAATAATTGAATGATGGATATAGATTATTTGTGAGATTAGGATTACATATTAGTGTGTTTTGTGGATATAATCAATGAGAATTATGATTGATAAATTACGTAATGTAATTATGATATTGGTCTCAATTAAAAAAGGAGTTGATATTTAAATTAGACTGTGAATTATGTATGTTAAATATAAGCATGTTAAACTATTGGGAACATGAATATTGTTATGTGTTATTTTATGTTTTCATACGTGATATGTTGTTGGGTAAAAGAATTTTTTATGAGAGTTAAGCTTGTCTAGGCCTGGTTAATATAGTGGAATGGAACGCTACGGTGAGATGTCGTATGGCCCTTGACTGATAGTCTTTGGTATAATTTAACCAATAGTATATTACCGTGCACTCACTCAATATAATGAATATGTAAAAACATGATAAATAGCAAGATTATAAATACTATACAAGTACACACAAAAGCGATGAATGCATGATTGAGTTTTGCATTGACCGAGTACCCACAAGCCTAAGATGAAGGCAAGACAAGCCATATACACCGGATAATGTGTAGACAAGCCGTATGCATCGGATAACGTGTAGACAAGCCGTATACACCGGATAATGTGTAGACAAGCCGTATGCACCGGATAATGTATTAACTGTGTGGTACCTCGGAAAGTATGGTATATGTTAATCTCTACCAAATATATGAGGTTGAGTTATTTTAAGTTATCGCATAGTGCATATTGTTTGATTTATTCATGAAAAAGAAAGACAAGTTAGAAAAATATGATAAGAAAGAAAAGCCAAGTAATAAGCCAAGCAAGATAAATAAGATAAGCATAAGTGAACATATGAAATAATTGGAAAGAAAATATGTTCCGCACTCTGATTTATGTCTACGAGAATTGTAATTGAACTGTTACTTGCATGCATGTTATGGTTATGATATTGTTTACTATGGATTGTTATATACGCGGAGTAACTTGTTACTCAGCTGATAACTTTTGTTGTCGGCAGGTTTGGGATTTAATAATTCTACACAGGAGCCCTAAGTTGAAGAGGAGTACGTAAGGAAGATCTTACAGGTGATCATCCCGAAGAGGAACATGATTTCGATTTTAGTTTATTAGAAATTGTTTAAATTCCAAAGAGATTGTAATTAATTTATTATGTTTTAGTTTTTAAATTGAGATATTTAGATTTGATATGCTCAATTAAAGAGTTGAGAGTCACGAGGATGATTCAGATTGCGTAGGTTCAGTTTATTTGTAGTCTTAATTGATGTTCAGTTGATGTATTAAATGTTATTCAATTGAAGAAATTTTTCAGTTCAGATTTTTGTATGCCTTTAAAATTCATTAAATGGATTAAGTCAAGTAAGTCACGTGTCAAAGTTCTCAATTCTCCTAGGGGGAATTTTGGGGCGCGACATGTAAAAAGGGACATGTGGTGACCATAGGTTTATAACTGGTTTTGCCCAAAACCAGTTACAACTAGAGAAGATCACCAGTCTTTGCGAAAAAGTTTAAGTCTCTTTTATTTTTCCTTTTTTTCTTTTTTTTTTCTTTCAACCACTTTCTCGCCAAATGAAGGCATTAATGAACAGACACCATTACAAGCTAGGATTAAAGAAAATGACCACATATATGTGAAGGATTGCTTTGGCATTCGCTACCCTCGTTCTGATTGTGTTGCTGGTTCATTACTTCATAGAGAATACGGAAGATGGCAATGGGAATCCGGAGTTCAAAGGCAGTAAGACAAAGATACACGATGTGCCGAACAAGATTTTGCATATTGTTGTGGTGGCAGTCCCAGAAGGGTTGTCATTGGCTTCCACGATTGCTCCTGCCTATTCTATGAAAGCAATGTCCGATAAGCTGGTCGCTTGGGAGCTCTCAGCCTACGAGACAATGGGCTTGGTTTGTAATGACCCTAATTTAAATTAAATATACTCAGGGATAAATTGGTAAATTATACCATGAGAGTAATTTAGTAATTGATTTTTGGTGTTTGGTCATATGGCTAATCTTGGTGGGGTAGGGCTAACCCAATGATTTAATTTAATGAGTTAAATTAATTAAATCTAGGTTATAAGCAAACAGGCTTAGTGAGGATATTAGTAATTTTCTATATGGAGTTTAGTATAAATAGAATTGTTTAACCTAATAGTCATATTTTTGCTAAACCTAAATTAGGAGAAGTGAGATACGATCATTTTGGGAGGAGAAGAGAAAAACGGTTGTAGATTTTGGAATTCTGTCGGATCCCGTGGAGAACCCGGTAATGGGAATTGGATCATCCAAGTTAGCTTCGAAGCTCTCCTAAGCAATCAACGTCTTGCATTCTTCTCAAAAATCAAATCTAGAGGCAAGTGAATATTTATATAGTTTAGATGTAGGGTGTGTTGTGATCACACAAAAATTTTAATGTATTTTTCTTCTTATGTTAATGATTGTGTGTATGAAAATATGATAGATCGGATAAATATTTTATACAGGTATTATTTTGATTTATTAAAAATGTTATGAGTGATTTTAATAAGTGATAGAATAATATATTAGATTTTAAGGAAGAAAATATAAGAGATCTAGGAGATTAATATTAGTAATTTTCGGAATTGAGTTCGTTTAAATGAGATTTAACCTGTTTTAGTATATGGGTGATAACTTTATGACATTAACTCCGAATTTGGTCCGATAGTATATTTTTTCGAAGAGCTCGAAAAGATCTACAACTTTCGTGAAGAAAGTTTTCCCAAAATTAATAGTTTTGTATGTCAAAACCTTAGTTGAAAGTCAAAAACGAGAAAAATGATATTTTTTCGCATTAATTTTCCTAAGATACTTTAATTAAATGTATATATATTATTTGAGTGTGGGAACATTGTTTTGTTGAGATTCCTTTATAACTAATTAGTTAGTTTGTTAGATGGTTAAAAGATACCTCTAACAAATTTAAATAATTAGTTACTAAATAATTTGTTAGTAACTTGGCTTATATTTTATTAGTTAATTTGTTGAGTGGTTGAAAGATACCCCTACAAACTTAACTAATTAGTTACTAACCAATTGATTACTAACTAGGCTCTTTTATACTAATATAAGAGTTTTACTAAACTCACTAGCATAAATAGGGTTTTTTCAAGCCCTTGGAGGTTTGTGAAATCCTGAACCCCATTATCATGAGAGATTGAGAATTTCTAGGGTTATAAATATGTGATATTTATAACTAATGTTTCAATTGTAGGAACATAGCTGAAACCTCTTTTGAAATAAAGTATGTTATGCCTGCCTAGATATTAAATGGTAAATTATAGCATTGTAAATTTTAATTATGAACTGTTATAACTATCATTTAATGTCTTGTTATATTTTCAGAATAGTTGGAATTCATCTTCTAAAATAATGGTCAATAAACATTCTTTTAACCTTGATTAAGGGTTATTCAAGGAGTAAGTTGTGTAAGACCTCCTTAAATTGATTCTAGAGTGATGTTGGGTACCACCTAATGATAGTTTCAGGGTGGTGTAGAGTAACTACCCAGAAACAGAGGATTGAGTTGAGTTGTGTAATACACTCAATTCTCAGATAGGTAAACTGTGTGAGACCTAAGGGATAGGGTAAGCTGTGTGAGACTCTAAGGATTCCCTTAGTCAATAGGGTACGTTGTGTAAGACCCTTATTGATTGGACTAAACCATAAGTAAATACTTAATTGAATAATATGCATAATTTGTTAGTCATCTTATCATATGAATTGTTAATGCATTTAAATTATAGTGTATTCTCTTGTTGAGTTGTGGGCTCACTCTTGTTGATTCTCTTTTTCAGGTGGTGATTAAAAAGAATAGGAATTGCTCTCATTTGAGCAAGTAAGACCAGCCTCAAAGTTTTCTTCCCTGTTAGAGTGTGAGAGAACTGTAGTGAGGTAAACAATATGAAATCTTTGGATGATTTAGTCTTTGAGAGAACTCATGTTATTAAGTTTCTTAGTTATGCTAGTTATTTAAATCTGTTTAATAGGGTATTAAATTATTTTAATTTCCATTAATATTAGAATTTGTTTCCGGTTCACGCCTTGATATTTATGCAAATATTAGTACTATTGTGTATAGGTTTCAAGGCGTAACAGATTGGTATCAGAGTCAAGTTTAGAAACTCTGGTGTAACAAGAGTGACACCCAAGAAAGTTCTTAGGGTCTTTGAGTTGTGTTTAGCTAAATAGTTGTTCTTCCTTCCATTATTATAGTATTACCGGAATAATTAATTTCTTTATTGTGTGATAACGATTATGTCTGGAGGTAGGAGAGGATGAGGTAGAGGTGGTGGTAGGGCACCAAGAGGCCCTGTAGGACTGAATGAAGTATACCGGGTCTTGAGAGAAACAACAAGGCTTCTGGAAGAGACTGCTAGGCAGATGGGTAATAGGTCTGATTCATCTAGCCAACAGTCGGTGGATACTCCGATGGCAAGTCTGATAAAAGAATTCAAAAGATTGAGTCCATCAAACTTTAATGGAACTGTGGATCCGATGGAGGCAGATAAATGGATCCTTGAGTTAGAGAAGATCTATGAGATAATGGATTGCACTGAGGTTTAGCAGAGGAAACTGGCAATATTCCTTCTGAAAGGGGAAGCACATCACTAGTGGGATTTGGTAGCTAGGACTGGGGATATGGTTGAGATGGGATGGTAAGAATTCAAGGAGAGGTTCTATGCCAAGTACTTTCCAGAGACTATTCGAAAGCAGAAGGCCTTAGAGTTCATTAATCTAACCTAGGGATCTCTTACTGTCACTCAATATGAGGCAAAATATGCTGAGTTGTCTCGCTTTGCCACATACATGGTGGAAGATGAGGTGCGCCAAGTTCGGAAGTTCGAACAAGGCTTGACTCCTTCTATTCGCAAGATGGTGGTAGGACATCAACTGAAAACTTATTCAGAAGTTGTGGAGCGGGCCCTAGTGATTGAGCAGGATAATGCAACTTACCAGAGAGGCAGGGAGCAGAGGTGAGCAGAAGGGCAAGGACAAGCCAGTGCCACAACAGAATCAGAAGGGTCAGTTTAAGGGACATTAGCAGCCATGGAAGCGTAAGAAGACGAATGTATCAGGTCTGTCCTCTGCAATGGTTCCAATCGTGCCTGTTCAGCGAGCTGAGCCAAAAGATTTTTATGGGATGTGCTACAATTGCAGGGAGAAGGGACATCTTGCTAGAGACTGTCCAAAACCCAAGACGGATCGACCTCAGACTCAGGCTCTCAATCAGCAGAAGAACCAGGGCCGAGTATTTGCGATAGTTTAGAAGGATGCAGAGGCATCAAATGCGGTAGTCATCCTTTCTGCAGAAACAACTTTTCAACCTAGATCAACCCATGTTCATGTTTAGTAGCTCCTATTACCGTGTGCACATGTTGCCACAACACTTACCTCTGGTGGGCAAAATGTCCTTTTATTTGTCTAGCATTGTTTCACGGGTCCTCTCCTTAGGTGGATAGATTTGGTGGTGGTCAATCACGGCTTGAAAAGATGGTCAACATTGAGTGGATAGAAGAAAGAGTATCAAAGGGTGGCCAACTATATGACAGTTTCTCATATAAGCTTTACATCCAAAGTGCAGAACCTGAATCGAATAAGAAGAAAAATTGTTGATTGTGTAAGAGAGAGAGAACAAGATTTTTTTTTTGGGGCCCGTAGAGGCCCATTCCTAGACCTGTGACTCCTTTAGCAAGCCCAAAGCCAAGATCATTAGGATCCGTTGTTAGGCCCATATAGGCCCTTTTGAAGACCCGTGACCCCTTTGGCGAGACCATAGGCAAGATCACAAATGTCATATTTGGCCCAAAGAGGCCCATTTCATTGCCCAAGAGGTAATTCAGCCCATTAAGGCCTTGACCCTTTGAGGTCCACTCATTTCATTGACCGATCGCGGTCTAGCCTATTGAAGCCTATATTATTCTCTCTCCATTCAACAAATCAACAATGGTGACGATTGACAACTCTCATCTGCAACAACATTGGAATGACTAGCAAGCTACAGTACCTGATTGAGTATCAAACTCATGCATATTTTCAAATCTACATGAATTTGAGGGGGAGTAATAGAGTATATTTATGGTTATGATATGCATGAGATACACCATATCATTACCACATCACAATTGGAAGGATTTGGATTTAGATTGAGATTGGATTTAGATTGAGATTGTGATTGAGATTTGATTAGCATTAGATTAGCATTAGATTAGCAATTGTTTGATTTAGTTTCTATATTTATCTATATATTGTTATCTATAATCCCACATGAGTGTCTTTGTAATCATCTTGAGAATTCAATAAAACAAGTTTCTCTTTAGAAGGTTGATAGAATCCGAGTGATGGCAAGGTCCTCCCCCTTGGACAAGCTTATGATGGTACAGTGCTTGAAACAAAAAGTGGATGGGGTCGCAGTCATCGGCAACAACAAAGATGATGCATTAGCTTTAAAGGAAGCCAATATTGGACTTTCTATGGGTAATCAAGGCAATGAAGTTGCCAAGGAGAGCTCAAATGTCATAATCTTGGATGATGACTTTGCTTCAGTGGTCATTGCTTTGAGGTGGGGGAGATGTATACATAACAACGTCTAGAAATTCATCCAGTTTCAGCTTTGAGTAAATGTTACCACTCTCGTGATCACCTTCATTGCAGTAGTTTCTGATTGTAAAGTCCCACTAACAACAGTGCAGCTTTTGTGGGTGAACTTGATGATGGACACATTAGGAGCTCTGGCTTTGGCTACCCAGAAACCCACCCACAAGCTCATGAAGATGCGACAAGTTGGTCATACTATGTCCCTTATAACAAATGCCATGTGGAGGAACTTCGTCGCTCAAGCGCTCTATCAGATAGTCGTCCTTTTGAGCCTACAACTCAGAGGCCAATTTGTCTTCAATGTGAATGATGAGAAGGTAAAGGACACCCTAATCTTCAATATTTTTTTCCTCTACCAAGTCTTTAATGAGTTTAATGTCGCGCCCCAAAATACCCCCTAGGAGTTAAGGGATACTTTAGAGGTGACTATGTGTACCTGTCAAACCATCCTGTAATGCAAGAGGCTAAACATAATATAATACAATGATAATCAGAGCGCGGAAACTAAACATAAGTGCGGAAGCATAAGCCAACTTTTTCTTTTCTTCTATAACTCCAAATAGTATTCCAAGTTAACATATACCAAATACAATCAAAGTAAAGGTGGACATGCCCACCTATCAAAATACAAAAAGGAACTCTCTAACCCTCTCCTCTCAACAGTAGTCGAGGTATGGCCACACATCCAAGTCCCTATCCTCCTGAGACTGCCATGGGATAGGTGGCTCCCTCTCCTCTACATACTCCTCCTCGACCCAAGGCTCGGGGTCGAGGACATCCACAGTACCTGCCGACATAAAAGTACGGCTGAGCATGGAATACTCAGCGAGTACAAACTACTAACTAACCATAACAATAGCGAAAGCATAACAACAGTGAGCAATACAAGATATTAATTTAAAGCGATAGTGAAAGCATAAGATACATAGCCATATCTTGACATGCGTGTATGAATGCAAAAACCTCGGTAAAACTCATGTCTCGGAAACCTTTTTCGTGTCTCGGTCAAATCATGTATGTGTGTCGTGTCTTGTCTTGTATTTCATGTCTTGATTTGTTCTTGACTTGTATACTTGTGAGCCAGAGGCTAGCACCCTTCCTTAGGCTACCAACCTCCTTGTCATGTTCTTGTTCCATTTCTCTTGTGAGCCAGAGGCTAGCACCCTTCCTTGGGCTACCAACCTCCTTGTCATGTTCTTGTTCCATTTCTCTTGTGAGCCAGAGGCTAGCACCCTTCCTTGGGCTACCAACCTCCTTGTCATGTTCTTGTTTTGTTGTTGATTCATCATGTATAAATACAATTTTGGAAAACCCGGTTTCATGCATGCATGCATGCATGTGTACTCGTGTGCGTGCCAATAGTGACAATCAAGGGGACACGTGTAACAAGAGGGATATCGCATCATATTTCAATTCATAGTATAACATGTAAGCATTTAGGTGATCAACATGGCATTTGGTCAAGTCATCATTTACAAGAATAATTACATAAAGCTTACATCCATTTCCTTTATCAATTTCATTTATTCTTGGTTTAGGCATATTATCAAACATCCGGTGTGCAACATTTTAGTAGTTTTATTTCCCCTTTTTAGCGCATAAATTTCCAACACAACATCCAAGTATGTTCATTATTCATAGAGTGCCCTTCCACCATTTTCCATACCCACAGTTCACCACGTCCAACGGCATCCAATCGCCTCTACATCCACCATTCATACATACAACCCCACATTCACATTTATCTTGTTTAGGTTTAGGAAGTATAGCACATTTCAAGTAAGGGAAGATACAAGACCAACATCATAATGTCAAAGGGGAAAACTAGATTATTGCTAAAGAAAGTTAGTAGAGTGTACTAACCTTAAATCGAAGCTTGATCTTGGTGTAGACCTTGATTTAAACTCCAACTTGGAAGAAGAAAGCCCTTACTCAAACTATACTTGATTGGGTAGGAAACCCTCTTGAAAATACCGTAGAGAGTGCTGCCCTAGCTTGAGAAGGGAACCCCACACGAGCTTGAGCCTTGAACTTGAAGCAAAACGAGTTGGGTGAGCTAGGGTTCTTAAACCCCTTTGATTCATTCTCCAATGGAAAACCCTAGTTGCAAATCCCCTTCTCCTTTCTCTCTATCTCTCAAAATCCCTTAAGTGCTGTGTATGAAGCCCTAAAGGCTCGGGCAAGCCCTTATGGGTAAGGGTTTAAACCCCAAAAGACGAAAAAGCCCTTAATGAAAATTCTGAAAAACATTAAGACCGAGCGATCGGTGGTTATGACCGATCGATCGGTTGCCTACCGAGCGATCGGTGTTATTGACCGATCGACCGGTCAAAACTCACTCTCTGGAAAATTTCCCCATACAAATTTTTCGACCAGTCGATAGCCTCCGATCGATCGGTTTTGGACCGATCGATCGCTCCATGGACCGAGCGATCGGTGCTCTGCTGGTCCCGACTGTTTTGGCCATATCTTTTGACTCGCTCGTCCGATTTCGACGATTCAACTTGCGTTGGATTCGTCTCTCAAAAACGCATATTTCTGACGTTTCAGAATTTCTGATTTCTCCCTTATTCATTAATTACACTACGAAAACGGCCAATTAGCTACGAGAGTGCCATTCATTAAAGATGAAAAAGTCCGGGGTGCTACATTTAATGCAAGAGAACCAGAGAAGAAAAATATCTTTAAGGGGATACACAAGAACCTCTCGTTTCTTGGGATCATGGGGATAACCATCCTTCTTCAGCTGGTACTGATGGAATTTCTAAGAAGGTTTGTGGACATAGAGGTGTTGGATTGGGGACAATGGGGTGCATGCATTGGGATTGCAAGCACATCTTTACCAATTAGTTGGGCTGTCAAGCACATGCCCGTTTTAGATAAACCGTTTCTCACTGATTGGCTGAGGAGTGCTAGCCCAGCCACATTCTTAAAAAAATTCCCAACTCTCACAACAGGTGACATCATTGCTATTCATTCAACTGGTTATGGAAAAAAAAAATCAATGGACGAAGTTATGATATAGACTAGAGATTCTCTCAGGTTAACATAGAACAGTAGCCACATTTGCCACTACCATAATAAAAATTTGAAAGTCTACTCCTGGGCTAACATTTCTCTAGGTTGAAAAATGTTTTTGTAACTTTCATTGTTGTAAAAGCTATTGTACATGCAGAATGGCCAAGAACATGTAGGTTTCTTTGTTGGAACATTAAGCTATATTCTTTTATTTATCCTAAATTGTGTAAAACTTGTGTATAATGGCTAGCGTTTATTATTTTGTTTTGAGAATGTAAAAGTCACTTTAGTTTCTTTCTATTTGCTTTTGTTAAGTTGCTAGTTTGTTCCTTATGGAAGCTAAGAAAATATGAATGGGTCAAATTTATAAATATGCTAAATGTAGAACCTTATCTTCTTCTTTGTGAGCTTTATGAATGAAATTTTAGTTCATTTTAGTTATAGTGGATAAGGAATTTAACACTATTTCAAATATAAATTTTTTTAACAAGAAATTATATATAATTATCATAAATAGAGTCACTACATGTTCTAATTTGAGGGGAGATCAATAGAAACCTTAGTTAAATAATGAATGCATTACAAGAAATTGACTCATCAATCACGGTTTTATCCGTAACCAAAAGTCATTGATCACCATTGTAGCGTGTAGACCGAACCGTAATCTTTCAACCCGTGATCTTATGTATTTAAATATCACGATTTTTTGTAACCGTGGTTGTTTTAAATATAAATGATCACGGTTATTTATCCGTGATTGAATATCTTAAATACGAAGATTATTCCCTTTGAAAATGTCTTTTTCACTTATTATAGATAGATCACTTTTTTTTTTTTTTTTTATAGATTGATCACTGTGTTTTGTATAAACCGTGATCGTTTATCTCATATTTTTTACGGTTTTATTGTTAACCGTGATTATTGATTTATTTGAAACCCAAAAATATTATTTAGCCATTTAACCTATATAACTCGTAACACCCACTACTAAATTCATACACACACTGACTTGCAGATATAATACACTATACATCCATGAATTTAAAAATAAGAATTTAATTAAAGTATGAGCAAAATACATATATAAACATGTTATTCTAAACAGTACAAATACTTTTCACGTATTCAACTAGCTAGTTCGAACTTAAGTCATTTTGTTGTTTCATAACTACAAAATTCTTGACCCTTGGATGTAAAACAACTCATAATCTTCTCTTTTGTTTTTCTTTTTTTGTTGATGTTGATGTCTCTTAGGTGCATCATGGTGTAGTAGCCACATTTCTAACTACCTTTTTGTTTCGGGCACTACAGAAAAAAAGAATGAATATGACTATGTTTGTAATGTTTAAGCCCTACAATTTTTAATATTACAACATTAGAAAAATTAATTAATATTGATCTTTAATTTACCTTAACATCAGTAAATGTCCACTCCCTAGGTCTTCTTTGCTTGCCTTTTAAAACATTCACCGCAAATTCATTAAATGCACTTCATAGTAAGAATTTGAGTAATTCGTATAAATAATTGGTACAAAGTATAAATATAAATGTAAAATGTACTTTATAAGGGAAGAAGTTACTTATTTATTAAAAAAATTTTAAATCTCTGGATATTTTAATATGCCTTTTTTTGCAATGGGTCCAACCAGTATACTGAAGATGTGAATGGATGAATTAGACATAAACACCAGGGTCCGCTGAAATTGAAATATAAATTATAAAATTTCTTTTATAATAAATACTTCAACTTAAAGAATTAGTAGTACTCATATTTAATAAATCAAAATAACATGAGAGAAGTAAGAAAAAACTTACCTAACATTATATTGTATAATGAGTAGTTGGTTATCCTTATCTAAAAGCAATTTTTTTATTATCTCTATCTTCGCATCAACTATTTATTGTTTGTTGAGGGTCGAGAAGTATATAATTGTTTTTCTCATTATCTCCAAAGATCGACCCCATATATTTTTCTAAAATAAATAATAGTTTTAAGTGTAAGTCATAAAGTTATATTAATAATAGGAAATCAAACATAATAACATTAATTAATTCATAATTTGACTCATCTTATGTATAAAAGAATCAAAGTTACACCGATGTTGCAATCTGTACACAATTGTGCGACATCTTCCTTTTGCGATAATCAAGGAATCAAAATCATTTTTCAAAAATTATCTCATCATATGTTAAATATTGAACTTCATCATCAATGTAATTTAAGTATATTTGGTTGTTGGTTGTGCAACTTCCACCTAAGATGGATGAACTCTATTAGCTCATGAATATCACTAACCGATGAAATCTTTTGGTTATATGTTTACGCACAAATGACTTGCTAATCAAACATTTGTAATAATTTACAATACAACTAATAGATAAGTTAAATAAATAGGTACCCCATTTATTTGAGATGAATTTTCCCGGTGGGTTTGGGTAATTAGTAGCTTGTACTTGTCGGTCAAAATTGAAGACCTCAAGTTGCATTTACATATAAGAACAATATATTGTAAAAAAATTAGTAAATAATATTATAGCATATTAAAACAAAATATTGTAATAACAAATTTAGTGAACCAAACTATATACATACCCTCTATACATACCCTCTGGAATGAGCTACTAGCAAATGATTGTGCAAACTTAAGTGCAGCCACCTCAACCAATAATTATTTTATGTGCTCTCGATCTTTTTCTCATTTTCTTGTAATTTTCGGTACTCCTCTTTTGCTTGCTTACCCCTTTCTTTCAATGTCTACACTTATGATTTGAGTTCTTGAACTTCATGCAAATATGTTGAGGATTTGATGCGTTTGGGTTAGCCCCAATATGTCGTGGGGACAACAAGATGTCCAATTGTCCTAACACAACCTAGATTTTTCGGATCTAATACCGTCGTAAAGATGTCAAATCTCGTATCAGTAGGCATGATCCTTTCACCCTCGGCATATTGTTACTTTAATTGTTTCCTACATAAGAATCATTCAGCTAATCAGAGAATATGTCAATAAAGAAACACGCATAAGGAGAAAACTAATAATAAAATAAAATAAATTATAATTCCAATAGACTTTTGTCTAGTCTCATCTAAAGTATATTGGTCTTGCGCTCTTTGTCGGGCTTTCACCTACAATGTATGTCTCTCCACTTTTTCAATTGATCGCCCTTGAGAAGCTGATTCAGTCATCTGTCAAATATTAAATATTAAAAATTATTATTTAGGCTAAAGATTAGTATATAATTACATAATCTTAAACTTTAGGAATGTAAACATTCACAATTTTTCTTTGAACGTCATCATAATCCCCCTACTTAAACGATGGGGATATGTATTCTTGTTCCTCATTTGTTTATTTCTATTGCTTAATTAAAGCCTAAAAATTTCAATACAACTAATCATAGATCTAGACAATTAAAAAAAGGGTAAATTGCACTCACCTCCCCTGAGGTTTGGTCAAATTGCAGAGACCTCCCCTCTAGTTTCTAAAATAGCACTGCCCTCCCCTGTTGGGTTAATCAAGTTAACACCGTTAACGGTAAATGTAGTTTTACTATTTTACCCCATGTGAGTTTAAGCCTTTCTTTTAACACAAAAAACTCTCCCCTCAAAATAAGAAAACACGCCTCAAAACTCTCAAGCTCTCATCAACGCTTCACCTCGCCACAGCCAACTTCTGTCTAGCCTCCTTCAACGCCGGCCATTGTCAACGCTGGCCACCGTCAACGCCGGCATCCGTCCACACCCAGCATCCACGGTAAGTTCCCTCTTCTTCTTCTCTTAAAACTTTCTATTTATGCTAGGGTTTGGTGAATGTCTTTTGGTAATCATCCTTGGACAATCAATCTCAAGTCTCAATCTTTTGGTGTTCGTAGATGTAACTGATGCTTATAGTTTTATACAGCCCTAAAATACACTAACTGAAATAGGATATGTCACCATGTATTAGGCTATTAGAATGTTGCTTGTGTTTTGGCCTCAGAAATTTGTGAATTCGGATACAAGGTTTTGAAAGACTGAAACACAATAGAGTGAAATTCCCTACATAAAGTGAATTTAATCATCTCTCATATTTTCTGATTGAATTTACAGGGTTGTTTTCTAATTGAATTCGATCGTTTCTCAGTGGGATTTGAATTGGGTAGTTGTTATTCACTTGGCTGTGGCCTTTTTTAGGGCTCTCTATGGTTAAATCTAGATGTTTTTTTTAAGTTATTAATGCTTGGATAATTTTTTTTAAAATAAATATAAAAGATGGTGAAGCAAGTTTGAGAAATAGATGGTATCATTCAGTAGTCTCTTTTTGTGATCATTTTATTGTTCAAGTTCGTGGCTGTGGAAAAAAATATTTTGTTTTACTAATTTTGATTGTTTATAGTTCTTATTTGATCATCCCTTTTGGATGTATAATGTTGATAGGTTGCAAAAATTGGATTATTGTAAACATTAGTTCTACAGACGGTTTTCTCAAATAGATTGGGGCATTTGTTATGACTTTTCATGAAGCTCTTTAATGCCTTCAAACATTCCATCATATATCTTTTGTTGGCGATAATATACTTCTACCGAGTTACAAATGTTTTCAGGCTAAATTTATGTGATTTCTTAATTATATGTGTGAAGGTATCTTTCATGGTGTGCCAAATAAATCTTCAATGCCTTCAGTTTTTTTTTTTTCTTCTATATTACTCATTCAACATTGCAAGGTTATCACTGTTATAGATTGAATCCTCTGCATAACATTTTTTTCTTCTATATTACTCATTAAACATTGCAAGTTATCACTGTTACAGATTGAATCCTGTGCATAGCAGAGCATTATTTTTTATTTAATTTGTACTGCTTCAATGTTTGAAGTGTGCTTAATAGAACTTTTTGAAAATTAACCTTCAAGTTAAAATAAAAAGTTGTCACTTCCTTGTTTAATTTCTTATATCTGTCTTCCCATTATGATATATTGTTATAATGCATTTTACATTGATTCAAAAGTAATTGTCTTTTCTTATTTTGGAATTTTTTTCAGGTCTCAATGGCTTCAATTTATTTTATGATCATAAAAGTAATTGTCTTTTCTTATTTGCACAATTTGGTTATCCACTATATGGACAAAGTTTTTATAATCATAAAAGTGGACCCAGATCGATATTGTTACATGGACATGTTCATTGATGTTTGTGAAGCGGCACTAGGTAATCAACCTTCTAATATGGGCATGGTACTCACCATGCATTGTGCCATACCTGGGTCTGGTGATTTAATGGATGTTACCTCTACTGATGATGTGTTACGGATGTTCGAGCTATATCGAAGAATAAGTGATATACATGTCTTTCTTGGGGCTTCAGAGATTGATAGTGGTGATGTTGGTGATAATGTGATATTTGATGAAGAGTGTGATTTTAGTGTTGATGATGAGAGGAGGGTTGGTAGTGATAATGAGAATACTATTAGTGCTTGTGAGATGGTTGCATCTAATTTGGGGGGTGGAGGGCAAGAGAACAATGATGTGTTGTCTGATTACTAATCCAATGATGATTTTGATTTTATTTCTAATTCAGATTCTGATGATGAGTGTGATGATATTAATAGGTTTATGTGTGGAAAGCAATTTGAAGTGCAAGAGGGTATGAAGGTTTCATTTGAGGTAGGCATGTTGTTTGGTAATGTGACAGAGTTTAGGGAGGCTTTCAGGAACTATATCATTCAAGAAAGCTTTGAAATTGTTAAAGATAAGAATGAGAAAGTAAGGGTAAGTGCACATTGTTCAGGTGAAGGATGTCTATGGCGTATTCATGCATCTCCTTTGTCAGATGGGGTAACTTATAAGATTAAGACATTTCAGTCTGAGCACACATGTGTGAGAGCTACCAAGAATACTAATGCTACCTCGGCGTGGATTGCTAAGAAGCTTGCAAAGAGATTGCGTGCTAATCCTACTATGAAGATAGATGGTATAAGATCTGAAATTCGTGAGACTTATGGGATTGAAACAAGCAAATGGCAATTGTATAGAGCACGGGTGAAAGCAAGGGATGAAATTGAGGGCAACCATGGCAAGTCATATAATAAAATGCCTATGTATGCTGAAGTGGTTCGAGAGACAAACTCCGGTAGCTTGGTGAAGATTGAATATGATCGGCTCAGCCACAATGTAAATCCCACATTCAAGAGATTTTTCATTTGGTTTGAAGCCATGAAGAATGAGTTTTTAGAAGGATGTAGACCTTTTATAGGATTGGATGGGTGTCATTTAAAGGGCCCATATGGTGGAGTGTTGTTGGCAGCCATTGCACTTGATGGGAATAATGAATTATTTCCTGTAGCTTTTGCTATTGTAGAGGGTGAAACCAAGGAAAGTTGGAATTTTTTTCTCCATTATCTACACGCTATCATTGGGACAATTACACATCAAAGGCCTATGTGTTTCATGACCGACCGACAAAAGGTATGCAATGTTTATAGTTTTATAATTATTATGTTAATTTGTTTTCAAGCAAGGTATAGTTGGGTGATGTAAATAATTTTTATAGGGTGTTGTGGAAGCCTTAATGAAATCATTCCAGAAGCTACGCATCGAGTGTGTTGTAGGCATCTATACAACAATTTCAAAAAAAAGTTCTCAAGGTTGAAATTGAGGAATTACTTTTGGGTTGCTGCTCGAGCATATAATAATAGTCTTTAATTTTGCTATGGATAAAATGAAAAGAGAAAGAAAAGAAGCTTACGAATGGTTGATGGAAAAACCTATGCATTCATGGTCTAGACATGCCTTTGACCCCAAAGTGAGGAGTGATCACGTAACAAATAACATGACTGAGTCCTTTAATCAGTGGATTGGCGATCTTAGGGACAAACCAATCCTTACTTTAGTTGATTCTATAAGGGTCATGTTAATGGGTAGGATTAAATGTAGGTATGAAAAAACATGTTCTTGGGAGAGCTTAGTGACCCCTAAAATAAAACGCAAAATGGATGTCATCAAACAAGACTCAAGGATGTGTGTAGTTGTATTTGCCAGAGGTGAGGAGTATGAGGTGACTAAAGGTTCTTCTAGATATGTGGTAAATTTTGATACTAAATCATGTAGTTGTCGAGCTTGGGAAATATCTAGATTGCCTTGTAAGCATTTAGCTGCATGTATTGCACGTAAAAGGGCTAATATTGAAGATTATTGTGATGGGTAGTACTCCAAGGAGACATATTTGAAGGCACATGGTGGTATCATACACCCATTATCTGATGAAAGCACGTGGCCAGTAGGAAATCACAATCAAGTAGAACCTCCACCCCTTCGTCGCTTGCCTGGTCGACCTAAGAAAAATAGGAGAAGAGAACTAAATGAGCCTACCCCAGGGAGCCAATCTCGCAGATCAAGCACTATTAAGTGTTGCATTTGTAAGCCATTTGGACACAACAAGCGTACATGTCAGCGAGGTCCTGTGAAAAGTAGACGCTCATCAAATGCAAGACACCAAGTAAGAAGTCATTACCTAATTTGTTAAGTTTCAAGTATTGCTTATATTTTAATTCTTGCTTATATTTCTTATGTTTAACTTGTGTAATATAGGGGGAGAGACCTCAGGTATAGGACCATGCGTATTCTATGAGCATATTCTAATGGTGGACATAAACAGGTATAGGATCATACTTGTTCTAAGTAACATTGTTGGACATATATTTTTGTAAGTAAGTGCAAGATGATGTTTGTACCCTTTCTAATATGATATGTTATCTGTGTTTGCAGTTGTTTTTGGTACTTCTGGAGAGAGGGCTAACTTAGAGCGATAGGAACTGATTTTTGGACATAATACATATAGCATACTACAGATGGATAGGTGGCCACATATTTTTTGTTGCCAGTGTGGCTCTACTTTTTGGATGTTATAGCTGGGTGACTCCATTATTTTTTGTTTGTGGGGCTCTAGCTCTATACTTTGGATGTCTTTTGGACATGTCTACTTTTGACATATTTCTACTTTTTTTGACATATTTACTAATTAATGATATTAAATGTTAATGGTGTTTCTGTCGACGTTATCTTTTGGACTGGCAACATCGAAGCTTCTATCATAATATGTGCTTAATAAAACATGTATGCCTACAGTTTACCGTTCTCTCCGTTGTAAATAAAGACTGTCATTATTTTGGGATGCTTAGATGTACTGATCGATATATGTGAGGTAATGCCATTTAAACACCTAGATTCCTGGATAGAGATGGTGCATTTCAATGAAGAGAAATCTCATGGAGCCCAGACCACACTTGCTGTCCAGGCTCTACTTGCTGCGCATGGTGTTTGGCAGCCTATTAGGGTGAACATTGTGCCCAAAATATGAAACTTGAAGTCAATATATGAAAATAATTCCACTCAAGAATCAAGAATTACTTCAAACTAAATGGCAATAAACTTGAGGTCAATATATGAAACTTGCAAACCATATCATACTTACACATAACTGAAGCCATTTAGGTCGTGTGTAAATTGCATTTACACTTGCAAGACTTAGAAATGGCACACACTGGCACTTTCAGGGGTAATTTAGGTATTTTAAAACATTTAGAACATGACATCATCAAAGTTCATCCACCTTACTAACGGTAGATTAAGTGAAGGGGGCGTTTGCTACTTACAATTAAAACACAGGGGAGGGCAGTGCTATTTTAGAAACTAGAGGGGAGGTCTCTGCAATTTGACCAAACCTCAGGGGAGGTGAGTGCAATTTACCGTTAAAAAAATCAGTAGTAAATCTGATCCAATACTGGGGGATGAAAGAACGCAACTTCGCCTTCCTTAAATGTCCACTTGCAAGCATGAAGGAAGGACCATTACATCATACCATCCTAAAGCCATAGATAACTTTATAGAATTCAGAATGAAGTCCTTGGAAAGTTCAATCATCATTCATACTTTATTTATCTCAAAGAGTCATACACAATAGGGCCCATTTTATGGGTTTTTTCTACTTTTTGTTAATTAAGCATGTAACCATCTTAACAGGCAACAATAAGAACCATCTATTTAGAACAAAGATCAAACAGTATATATCCATATACAAAATAAAAGTCTAACGGATAATTTGCGTACCAAGATGATTCGTCTGGTTCTCTTGCATTAATTTACAACATCATTCGGTAGAGGAAGCCACGTGGGAATGCAAAGACAAAGTTTGAGAAAAGTATCCTCACTTGTTCACTTAAGGTATATAATTTTGAGGACAAAATTCTTATGAGGGGAGGATGTAGAGACTAATTTTATTTTATTCATTTTTTTGTCTTTTTTCATATTATGAATGTTTGATATTCATGTTGACTAATAGTAACAATTTTTTTTTTAAAAAAAGCGAGGGGAACCAGTTCGAATGAAGCTTAATCCGTTCAAATAGAAATCTAAGACGTTCAAACGGGTTCAAACAAGTCCGAGCAGTAAACAGATTGCCCGAATAAAATCCATTCGAACGGGCACTTAATCCATTAGAATGACCACTTAATCCATTCGAACAACACATTCAAATAAGGGATAAAAACATGATTTATTGGACTCTTTTCATGTGGGGCCACTATTTAAGCCCTATAAATACCCCTGAAACCCTAATTTCGTAAGTTTGAGAGTCATTAAGCAACCTAAAGCTGTAGAACTTGAAAGAAAGAGAAATCTAGAGTTTTTAAGAGAAAAACATGAAGAAAATAGAGATTATTGATCAAGGCTTTGTGTAAATGAGAGATCGTGATCAAAAGAGCAATTTCATCTTGTTGGATACGCATATTGCTACAAAGAGAAGCCTTTTATCACAGGAGATCATCATTCTAAGGTATACAAGACTTCTCTAGTCGATGATAGAATTATCATTAATGAAAACTAAGAGTAAGAACAAAACTTATATGTAGATAAGATCTTCAATGCCAGTAATATCATAATCATTGATTAAAGTTAAGAATAAGCATAGATTTGAATGAACAAGACTTCCCTATACTAGTAGTAACATGATTATTGAATTGATATGAGAAAAAAAAAATTAGAATGGAGGTATATATATATATATATTTCGGCAAGAAAAAAGGAAGGATTATTATATAAAATTAAGAATAAGATGTATTTTGTCAAACTATGAAATTTGTAAGATGTATAGTTGGTCGAACTTCAATAGTATGACGTATGTAAGAATAATTTTGTTGAATTCTCTACGACTATGAACACTATGTTATGACCTACTAAGTTAAGGTATTGTTTGTATGTATCTACGATTATGAACTATATGCTATGACCTACTAAGTTAATGTAATGTTTGTATGTATGTATGATTCGATTAAATTTTTAGATAGGTCAAGACCTTGGATGCTGATTTTATGGCCTAAATTTTTTATCATGGTGGTATAGGGATGTTATGAGGGGTTTCGATGGTGTAAGATAGGAATCTAAGAGATAATTAACCTAGATGAAAATTGATCACGACACTTCACTCACAAGTTCACAAGTTTGGTGAGATCACAATTTATATGCTCAAAAGAATGCTCATAAGCCTCATAAGTCTCACAAGATCATAAGTCTCACAAGTATATACGTAAGTATGAATGCATGATTTGTTTTCATAAGTTACGAGTACCAACACTGTCTAAGGGTGTTCTTACGTGTTCCCAAAGATGCTAGTGCCTGGATCACAAGTTAGGGTTGAATCATAAGTGCACTAACGGATACAATTCATTGATTACTAGGTACAAATAATATATCATAGTCTTATCACTTATATAGTCTTAAGTTATTTTAAATTATCTGATAAGTGTACACAAGTTAAATAAGTTCACAAGTTAAGATAAGATGCTCACAAGTTATGTAAGATGAATATGCTCACATGTTTCCGTATTCAGATGTAAGCATGTTATGTTAAGTTAAGATATAATAAGCATGATTTATGTTAATGTTCTGATATTTTAGTTAGGATTTATATCTAATGAGCTGCAAGTGTTCAGCTAATATGTTTCATGTCGACATGTTCAAATTCAGAAGTAGTAACTGAACTTTAGGAAGATGAAGAGTATCTCGAGGATGTTGAAGGCGATTTTGTGGAACCGGATGATCCTTTGGACAAGTTTTCTTATTATGGTCCTTATTAAATTATCAAATTATTTTTTAAGGGATTGTAATAAGACTTGATTTTAGGTGAATGTTTATGTTAAGATATTTATGGTTTTATTTTATCCTTAGACATGATGAGATTGATGATGCTATTTAAGAAATTTTAGTTGTCACTTTTAATATATCTTGAAAGTGCAGTGTAGTGTTGTGTTGCTAAATTCTATTTTGACCTAGATGAAATTTTGAGTTATTGCACTCGCAATTAAATGGAGCTCAGCTCTTAACAAAAGTGCTCGTGTCGTTATTAGAGCAGTTAAATCCAAGCAAAGAGAATGAATATGATCAAGGTTGTTAACAACTAAGAATTGAAAGCAAGGCGAGAAAGCTAATGTTTACTAGTAGTGCCAGTAAAAGGAAGCTAGCACCAAGCGGACCTATAGGTCCTTTGTAGCGTTTTCAAAGATAGTCTTTAGTAACACTGTGATGAAAGCGGGGGTGCTAGTGGAGGTGGTGACGATGGTTGTGAACCCGTGGTTAAGGTTCAAGAGGAGGGCATAAAAGTATAGATTTTTTCTATCTTTGCTTTTCAAATTCAAATTTTTAAAGAAAATTAAATTCTTACCAAAAAAAAATATGAACTGATTTTCTCTTCTTCTTTTTTTTCTTTGCCACAAACTTTTACAGTGCCTACGTTCACGTTCAATGGTTAGATTAAAGGGTTAATGCCTAGCATTAGAAACTAGACTTAAATGAGGACATCTCAACTGGTGCACCTAATAAGAGTGGAACTCGGATCACTTACCTTTGTAGGCTGATTTTTTTATTTTTTTATTCGATTTAATAGGAGTCCCTCAGGCCCATCCAATAGTGCAAGACGTAGGTGACGCACAAAGACCCAATAGCAAGCTATTGTGATGGGCCCTCCTTCGAAGAAAAATTAAATTAATATCATAGAAAGATGATTCATTTGGACCGATATTACAAGTCATCCATTTAATTATGAGTAGTGATAGTTGGTGAGCACTTAAGAAGGGGGTAGCAAATGAAATCCATGGGTCCGTTAACTATTTTCCTTTAATTATTAAATAGACAGACAGCTAAATAATAACAAAACACTAGGAAAAGTCCATATACAACCACCAAATACCAATGTTCCAAGTTCCAACAGAGTAGTTTTCGTACCTTAACAAAAGAAAATAAGTTTCGTCAACTTTTTTCCACACCCTCTTTTCCAAGACGGCAACTGATTTTCTCTCCTAAATGCCCAAGCACTGTACTCGGGCTCGGGCACGCCTATTTGGCCAACTCGTGGAAAGGGATTAAACTAGGGGAAGTGATAGCATGCATGTGCACTGTAACGGATAAAATTCGTAAAAATGAGTAAAAAGAAGGGATAAAATAGGGATTTCTCACTCTGGCAAATTCTGACAATTTAGCCGACCTAAGCCCACTTGGGCCATGTGCTGGCTCACTTGAGTGTTGTCTGACAGGTGATCTTATCATGACTGCACAAGTCATGATGACTGAAAATGCCTGTAAATAAGCAAGAATCACCAGAGAGAAGAGATGGATGATACGCAAGAGAAGAGGATGGTGCAAAAGGCAATGAGGATGGTGCAAAAGGCAAAGAGGATGGTGCGAAAGGTAAGGAGGATGGTGCGAAAGGCAAGAGAGAAGAGAAAGGGCAGAAGAAGAAGAGGAAGAGGAAGAGAAAGAGGAAGAGGAAGAGGAAGAGGAAGAGGGAGATCTGAGAAGCTTGAGTCATTCACACCCCTACCCTGAAGTGCTGTGCAGGTGGCCACTCACCTGATTCTCTCATCAACCTTTGGTGTTCTCCGGCCACTTGATGCTCTTTATGGCCTCACAAGCGTTTATGGCCACCGGATTCACTCAAATAGGTCATGTCCGCCTGATGCTCTCCATGAACGGTCACACTGCCACTTGCACGGCCTTGCAGTTAATCATCTGGTGAGTGCAATCATACTTGAACCTATGCCTGACGCTGTGAATAGTGCCGAATACGTTGTGCTGTGAATAGTGCCGAATACGTTGTGCAGTTAATGGTGCCGAATCCGTTGTCCCGTTGTGTTGTGCATAGTGCCGAGCTCGTTGTCCGTTGTTTGATGTACAACGTACCCGTCGTGAGATGTACAACGTACCCGTCGTGAGCTGTACAACGTACACGTTATTTGCTATACAACGTACACGTTGCCTGCTGCACAACGTACCCGTTGTCTGATGCACAACGGATGCACAACGTATACGTGGTCAGAGCTATGTTATCCGAGCTATGTGATCAGTGCTACGTTGTCATCCGAGTTATGTGATCAGTGCTACGTTATCAGTGCCTTCTGAGCTGCGTTGTCAGTGCCTTCTGAGCTGCGTTATCAGTGCCTTCTGAGCTACGTTGTCAGTGCCTTGTCTAAGCTGCGTTGTCCGTTGTCTGACGCACAACGGATGCACAACGTATACGTTGTCTGTGCCTTGTCCGATCTGCGTTATCTAAGCTACGTTATCAGTGCCTTGTCCGAGGTGCCTTATCAGAGCACGTTATCAGAGCAAGTTATCAGAGCACGTTGCCAGAGCTACGTTGCCTGTGCCTAGTGAGAGCTACGTTGTCTGAGCCATATTCCCAGTGCCTCACCAGAGCTCGTCCTCAAGTGCATATACCCAGTGCCTCACCAGAGCTCGTCCTCAAGTGCATATGCCCAATGCCCTCACGATAAGTACCTCTATACTGTGCATGTGCCTTATACCAATGTGCTTGTGCCTTATACTGTGCTCGTGCTTGTGCCTTATACTGACTTTATCATCGGAGCTTATTTCAGGGTGCACACCCGCCCCCTCAGGCTCATTCACAGGTGGAGTTTTGCTACCATTCCTCTACCAGCTAAGCAGCTATAGACGCGTGGCATGTACGGGATTTTTCCATTTCATGCACATATCGCACCTCCTAGATTGCCACATGTCCTCTTTTTGATTTCTCTTAATTGTGATTAAGATTCACTCATCTCTAGAATTTAATAATCTAACCTTGATTTTTAGAAAAAAATATTTTAAAAAAAGTAATCACATGAGTAAGTGAATCATAACCAAGGTATACCCTACCTCTTGCGTGAGTAGTAGGGGTGTGGCCTTCAATGAAGGAAGGTCGGGGGGATTGGCCAAGGGTATGAGTTGCAAGAGCTCCAATGCCCAAACTAACATACTAAAGTATATAAATGATGCCTACACCCAAAAAAAAAAAATTCATTAGCAAGGTTAATTTTTAAAAACTATTTTTCTTTAAAAACCAAGGTTAGATGATTGAACCTTAGGGGTGAGTGAATTTTAACCAAATGAGTTTCAAAGAGGACATGTGGCAATCTAGGGAAGTGAGTGTGTACTGTTAGTCTCAGGGTTACAACCATAAGTACCCCTATTAATTTTGATAATAACATAATAATAAAATGAAATATTTAGTACTAATAAAACCATTTAAGTGCGTGAACATTTCAGATTACATAAGTTGATAACACTCCAATCATGAAAAATGATGGAAATTACCCAAAAGGAAGTTCAACTCACTGAATACAAGATGAAGATCCAAGATAAGACCTTAGTCCAAGTCAGGTCCATTGAAGACAAAAGGCAAAATCACAAGATCCAAGTCAAGCCAAGATCATCTCTCATCATTTTTAAATGTATTTAATTTTTATTCTAAGAATGTATAGGACTTATGTAAAATGTCTTTAAAAGGATGGTAAGTTGAAAAACTCAAGAATCATAGATTGACCATAGGAGCCTAGGACATTTTTGAAGATCACTCCAAAGCTCTAATTAATCATAAAATTTTGATAAGAGTATAGCTAATTGACCTAGGAAATCAATCACATCCTTTCAGTGTGATCCAAGACTGAATTCAGAATTTTTACTCTGAATTCGTCGACGAATTTTCTGGGTAGATTGAATTCGGCGACGAAGTCATTACAAAAATTTTCAAATTCCGTTATGTTTCTTGATTTCGGCGACGCAATCTTTGGTTGGGTTAACTTCGGCGACGAAGTTATTACAGGATTTTTTTAAAATTAAATTCCATCTTTTGAATTCGGCGACGAACTCAAGTGGGAACTTCACTTCGTCGACAAAATCATGTTTGAAACTGAAAAATCTTTGCAACGGCTAGTTTGCAACGGACCTAAAAGCATTTAATGCTACCTCAACGGCACTATTAGATCAAATGGTATAAAAGGAGTTCATTTATGGATATATCATAACTCTTGATCACAGCAATAACTCTCATCTATCACCTATTCACTGCTATTGATTTTCACTTACTCTCATACTTAGAAAATCCCCAAAAATTCTCTCTTGAGCTTGACTCCTACCTACTTTGAGAGACTTAATTAGAATTTGTTTCTCACTCTTATTCAGCTCATTTAAGGAGCTTCATCTTCAGATTTTTAATCCAAAAACTCATTTATTGAAAGTAGTCAAGAATCCAGGATTTTTGCACTGAAGCTATTGCTTCAGTTATTTCAAGAGAGGGTTGTCTCTTGAGAGGTTTCAGTTCGGCCTAAAGGAGAGCTTGTAAGGTAATATCTCGACCTATAAGAGAGATTGTAAAGGTTTGGACTCCACCTATAAAGGAGTCAGTGCGATTAAGGAATCGTGGTAAATCCTCTAGCTGGAAGCTGAGACGGGAAGTAGGCTAGATTGCTGAATCTCGTAAACAAATTTTGAATTTGCATTCTCCTTATCTCTTCTCTCTTTCCTTAAAATATTTTACAGTTCAGCTTGTTGTATATCTAATTTTATTCCGCACTTTTGAATTTGTAGTTCATTTTTTTAAAAAAACTGTCATAGACCCTATTCACCCCCTCTTTAGGATCATTACCTGGCCAACAATGTACCACTCAACGGTATGTGCACATGCATGCTATCACCTCTCTGGTTTAAGCCGTTTCCATGCCTCGGCCTAATAAGTATGACCGAGTACAATACTCGGGCATCTGTCAAAGAAAATCCGGTGCCTTCTAAGAGACCATGGACGAGTAAATGTCACAAAACGTGATTCTAACATTAGAAATTAGACTTGAATGAGGACATCTCAACTGCTGCATCTAATAAGAGTGGAACTTTTGTGGAAAGGCTGAATTTTTTATTTTCCCGATTTAATAGGGGTGCATCAGGCCCATGCAATAGTGCAAGACGTAGGCGACGCATGAAGACCCAATAGCAAGCTACTGTGATGGGCCCTCCTTCGAAGAAAAATTAAATTAATATCATGGAAAGACTGATTCATTTGAATAGACAGGATGGTCCAAACCATATTACAAGTCATCCATTTAATTATTGAATAGACTGACAACTAAATAATAAAACACTAACAAAAGTCCATAAACAACCACCAATGTTCCAAGTTCCAATAGATTAGTTTTCGTACCTTCTTGGATTGTCTCTGGCGAAGCCAGAAAGGTCTCGGGGTTTCATAGAATATGTGACAAGCGGTGGAGAAGTCAAAATCATGGGCCCATGATTTTGACTTCTCCACCCATTATAAGACATGTGGCGATAAGTGTATGAGAATAAGGAGAAGAGATATCATATGGGGAGAAGTCAAAATTATAGGGAGAAATGGAATGACTACTCCCCACTTTTTTTTGCCAACTGTCGCACAATGTATGGAACCCCGAGAGAGTTTTTTGGCTTCGCCAAAGACAATCCGAGGCCCAAAAGGAAATAAGTTTCGTCATCTTTTTTCCCCCTCTTTTCCAAGACGGCAACTGATTCTCTCGTAGATGCCCGAGCACTGTACTTGGGCACGCCTATTTGGCCAACTCGTGGAAAGGCATTATACCAGGGGAAGTGATAACATGCATGTGCACATATGGCATCTCCTAGATTGCCACATGTCCTCTTTTTGACTTCTCTTAATTGGTTAAGATTCACTTATCTCTAGGATTTAATAATCTAACCTTGATTTTTAGAAAAAAATATTTTTAAAAAAGTAATCACATGAGTGAGTGAATCATAACCAAGGTATATCCCGCCTCCTGCGTGAGTGGTAGGGGTGTGGCCTTCAACGAATGAAGGTCGGGGGATTGGCCAAGGGTATGAGTCGCAAGAGCTCCAATGCTCAAACTAACATACTAAAGTATATAAATGATGCTTACACCAAAAAAAAAAATCATTAGCAAAGTTAATTTTTAAAAACTATTTTTCTTTAAAAACCAAGGTTAGATAATTGAACCTTAAGGGTGAGTGAATTTTAACCAAATGAGTGTCAAAGAGGACATGTGGCAATCTAGGGAGGTGAGTGTGTACCGCTCACAGTATGTACACATGCATGCTATCACCTCCCCGGTTTTTTTTTTGGTAAATCACCTCCCCGGTTTAAGCCGTTCCCACGCCTTGGCCTAATAAGCATGCCCGAGTGCAATACTCAGGCATCTGAGAAAATCCGTTGAAGAGTAAATGTCAGAAAACGTGATTCTAATTTCCACCTAACCAAAAAAATTAAAAAATTAAGGCAACAACAATTTTGAGTCTTTTTCTACTACGACTCGAAGCAAAGTCCTCCCGTGTAGTACACATTTCCTACTTGCCACTGGGGCTGGGGAAAGACTTGACTTTTAAAGGGGGTCTTTTGTTTATCAGTTACTATGTTCTAAGCAGCTTTACAAATACACTGTTATGAGTAACAATTTTACAAATTAATTCATGATTTTGTAACAGTTACCAAATTATCTCAATCCTTAGTTTCGTTTGTTATTGTTAGGAAAATGACTATTATATACTTAAGATATTTCATAACCTTATAAATCCTTTAACTACCCTTGAACTATAATTAATAAGTTTTAACCCTTGTGATTAAGATTCACACCCTTAGGGATAAAACATCTAACATTGGTTTTAAAAACAATGTTTAATTTGTCCCCTTTTAACTCCCTTTAACTTAGGTTAAGATACACTAGAGTTAAAGCATCTAACCTTGGTTTTAACATGTCACTTTTAACTTCCTTTAAATGTGGTTTAAGATACACTAGACCCTTAGGGTTAAAACATCTAACTTTGGTTTTTAGAAAGAAAAAAAAATAAGGTATCCCCTTTAACTGTGGTTAAGATCAACTAAACCTTAAGGTTAAAACATCCAACCTTGGTTTTTAGAAATAAATAAAAAATTAACTTATCTTTTTAACTCCCTTTAACCATGGTTAAGGTTCATTAATTCTTATGAAAGGGGTCACGTTAATTATTATTTTTTAAATACCAAGGAACAAGGATAGATGTTTTAACCTGAAGGGTCAGTTAATTTTTATCACAGTTAAAGGAAGTTAAAAGGGAACACCTTAAATTTTTAATTTTTTTAAACTAAGATTAGATGCTTTAACCCTAAGTTAGTGAACCTTAACCACGATTAAAAGGAGTTAAAAGATACATTTATTATTTTTTAATCTTTTCTAATAACCAAAGTTAGATGTTTTAATCCTAAGGGTGAATGAATCTTAACCACGGTTAAAGGGAGTTAGAAAGGCACACGTTAAATTTTTCTAAAAATCAAGGTTAGATGCTATAACTCTAATGGTTAATGAATCTTAACCACAGTTAAAGGGAGTTCAAAGGGGACATGTTAATTTTTTTTCTTTTAAAACCAAGGTTAGATGCTTTAACTTTAAGGGTTAGTGTATCTTAACCTAAGTTAAAGGGAGTTAAAAGGGGACACGTTAAAGGGTTAGATGCTTTATTCCTAAGGGTGTGAATCTTAATGACAAGGGTTAAAACTTATTAATCATAGTTCAATGGTAGTTAACGATTTGTGAGATTATGAAATATTGTAAGGACATAAGAGTCATTTTCCTTGTGAGCGTGGATTTCACCCACCCGGTTTTTGACCGAGAGTCGCCACTTATTTGTTACGGGGATAGGTCCTGAGATTTGTATATTAAGGGTAATGATCTCGATAAGAGTCGGTGTAAGAGGTTTCATTAAGTCCCGGAGAAGATGTTAGGCACCCCGAGGCCCCCGTCTTAAGATGGTTACTTACTCCTTATGTATAAGCGAAATTAAGTCTAAAATTTGATTAAAATACATATGTGTTTAGAGTATACTAATCCAAGAAAGGAAAAATCCTAACTAAGGTCGAACTCGGATTGAGTTGCCTATGTACTCACCGGGGTGAGATCAAACTGAGTGTAGTTTGGGCACATGAACCCATGTCAGGCCTAAGGGGAGTGCGTGTGTGCACTAGAGTGACTAGGGTTAGTCCGGATACTAGGGTTTGAGCCCGGAGGCTAATGACTGGGCCAGAAGACCAAGGGTTTGCACCGGGGTGGCTAGGGTTAGCCCTGGGGGCTAAGGGTTTGAGCCTGGAGGCTAAGGATTAAGCTTAACCAAGGTAGAGTCACCTAACTATGGTTGAGGTTGGGCTAACCATGGTTAAAACTATTAACCATGGTTAAAAATGGCCAAAGTCTGGTTTTAAGGTCCATCTTGATATCTTTGATTTTTTTAGATTTTTCAAGTTGAGGGATTAACTATGGTTAAAGTTTTAACCCCAATTAGGGTTTGAATCCGGTCAAGGTTGGCTTAACCATAGTTAAAATATATTAACCATGGTTAGGAAGGTGATCGGGGGCAACCTGAAGGTCAGATTGTGAACATTACATTTTTTGGGATTTTTTGGATTTTAGGAGTTAACCGAGTTGAGGGCAGCTAACTAGGGTTAAGTTTAATCCTGATCAAAGTCTGATTAGGGACTGGTATGGGCCCAGGTAGCATGAAAAGACCTATACTAGCCTCCTACCTCGTCTGGGCCCTGTGCAAGGCCCAAAATCTAAAATATTGGAATTAGCAGTAGAAGCAGTACTGCCAATTTCAATTCTTACTGGCCTCCTACCTGATCTAAGCCCTGTGTAAGGCCCAAAATCTGAAATATTGGCATTAGCGGTAGAAGCAATACCGCCAATTCCAATTTTTTACAGAATTGGAATGACGGTGAAGCTTCCAGCGTCATTTCCAAATTGTCATGAAAATGGCTTCATAAGATAGGGAGGAAGGCAGGGGAGATGCCTAGAGAGTCATGGAACCCTTTGGGATGCTCAGGGGATTGAATCTAGTCCCTGGAATGAACCAGGGGCCTACCAAACATTGCCTGGAGCCACTGTGATGAAAATGTCAAGAATTGCGGTAAAAATCAAGCCTAGGTTAGGAGGGTAAGAGGTCTAAGATGATCAGTGAAGGCTTAAGGGACTCAGAGGAGATAGTCCAGACCCTAGAAGGGCCCAAGTGCCATCATCATGGGGCTTTGAGCTACTGAAAGAGAAGAAGTTCAGTATGGCAATACTAAGATTACCACCATTCTGGATTCTTCCAGAACTTGCTTTTCTCCTCATGGCTTCAAGCTGTGACACTTCCAAGGGGTTCCTAAAGTCTTCCCAAAGGCTTAGGGGATTAGAGAGATGTAAGGGGAGGTGTGCTTAGTGTGTGGAGCTTTCAAGGAGGACCTCTCTTGCCTACATAATGAGGCAGATGTGTCCTTTTTCACTTAGAAGTGCCAAGACAAACCTTGGAATAGGATCATGGCCTAAGAGTAATGAAGAACACAATAGAATTGAAATAGGAGGGGATGATGGCCCTACCCCCTGTCTTCCAGCTTTAGCAGGTGAGGATGGGGGTGTTGGCCATATGTGTGAGTGACTGTATAACAGAGGGAGACCAAGGTCTTCCTTCCAGCCCAAACTCGACACCTAAGGCTCAGAAATTTCCCAAGGCTAAGAGAAGTTGGGTTTCGGATTCACCAGGAGCTCTACTGCTGCTGGACTTTTCTGGGAATTTCAGATTATTTTTTCAGAGTGGGGAAGAAGCTTGGCCAAGGGTTATTATTTATAGAAGAGGGGTTAGGACCCAATGAGGATTCATAGGAGGGTTGGTGAGGACCTTAGAAGGCGTGGGAGGCTAGTCAGGTGGCTTAGGAGAGGGGGGGGGGGGGTAGAGTTTGCTTTTACGCAAACTCTGGGAATGATGGTAATTCTAGTACTGCCATTCCCCTACAGGGTAAGATAGATAATGTCAATAGAAACTCTACCGCCATTATTTAATTTTTTCAAAAATGGGTCTGACACGACACAGAGTTAAATGCTCAACACGCGGTATGATTTTTTACCAAATAATAGATAGTTTACCGATATTCTTGAAATTCAAATTTTAGGGCTTGGGCCTCCCCCTAAGGCTTGGTTTGGGTTATGGGCCCATGGATGTTTGGCTACGGGTCTTGGCCCTAGGGGCTTTGATTTTGGCTCTACATGGACTTGACTTAGATTCTAGGACTAGACTAGGGCTAGCTAGGGTTAGGTCTAAGCCTAGGGTTAGCCTAGGGTTTGACCTGGGTTTAACCTAGGATTTAGTGTAGGTTTGGACTATTAATGACTTAGGGTTGGACTAGGGTTAATATAGGTTAACTATGATTAAATTTCTTAATCATAATTAAGAGAGGTAAAAATTGAGTACTTACATTCCTAAAAACAACGAACGGATGTTGAAACTTCTTATTACAAAATCATGAGTTAATTTGCAAAACTACTTAGAACACAAAAATCCCTATTTAAAAGACTTTTATTGTACATAAAGAGCTGATATTTCAAAGTCTTTTAAAGTCTTACCAAAAAAAATAAAATAAAAGAGTCTTTTAAAGTCTTATGAAAAAAATAAAATAAAAAAGTTTTTTAAAGAGTTGATATATTAAGTCTTTGAAAATTTGAAACGGTATCATATCAGACTTTTCTCCTCGAAGTACACGTCACGTTTTTATAGGATTTGGGATCATCTCCAATGACGCCCGGAGCTGACGACTGCACACTGACGAAAGGTTAAGAAAGTTGGTGAGCCATTCAAGTATGTTTTAAGTTTTAACTGAAATAAAATATTATTGTCGGAATTGCATTATACATTTAGCTAAAGTTCTAAGCAATCTCTTCGAACAAATAAAAAAAAAACCGGAAAATAATCACCTCCTCGGTTGGTGATGCAAGGAGGAGGGTCTCGGCTCCCATTTTCTTGCCATGTGTCCCCTTTCTAACTTTATTTAATTATGGTTAAGAAAGGTCCACAAATTTGGTTCCCCTATCTACCCTTGGTTTTTAAAAATAAAAGAATTAATAAAGGGTTAAAAAAAAAACTAACCTGAGTTGAAAGGTCGGCTATGTGAGAGCGAGGGGACTTGCCCAAAAAAAAAAAAAAAAGTTCTGCATTCTCTCACAATCCCTATTCGCTTATTTTAAATAATAAAATATACCATTTTACATTAGCCCACTCCCAGGCTCACACAAAATCTTTATTTTAGGAGTCAAATCCTCTACGGTGATAACCGGATTTGGCAAATCCAGTTATCACCCTTTGAGGTGGCCACGTGTTCCATTTGACACCCCTTAACTGTGGTTCAGATTCACCCACCATAGGGTTCACTCACCCATCCTTGGTTTTTTTTTAATATTGATTCTATTTTTTTTTTAATATTTTAATATTAAAAAAATCCTAAAAACAGTTTTTTAATTTTAAAAAAATAGAATTAATATTTAAAAAAAAAAAACAAGGATGGTGGGTGAACCCTATGGGTAGGTGAATCTAAACCACAGTTAAGGGGCTGACACGTGGCCACTTCAAAGGGTGATAACCGGATTTGCCGTAAAGGATTTGATTCCTTATTTTATTATCTATTCCTTATTTCCCATAAATTATCTTTATTTCATCTTTCTAGTTCTTGTGCATCACCAGTGTTTTTATTTTATGGACTTGCATACATCATACCTTCCCGGGTCAAGCAAGTGGCACCAAGCACCCTCAGGCCTCAACCAAATACTTCCCGCATTGACAGTGGGTGACCCCACCTCGCTGACGCATCTCTAGGGGGAAACTCTACTGCTTCCATATTTTTTTGCCCTTTTTTTTTTTTTTGTTTCCTCCTTATCGCTAGGCTTCACCATGGGCTTGTCTCATTGGTAGTTGTCTCATTGTCGCCCCTTTTGGGGTAGATTCTGGAGTACCAAGAGGTGATTGTAATAAGCTACACCCACACCTTCAGCCAAGATTTTGGGCAGTGCACACCCTCGATTCTTTGCAAACATCGCTTCTCTGAAATCATGCATGAACGCACAGACTGTACGACTCTAGTATGTAAAAGTAAAACAATGGAAATTTAGGCCCGGACCCCTACTTGCAACCTTTCAAATTCTATCTATCCAGTGGAAGATCCCATCCCAGAAGGTTCCGAGAAGAAAGATAAATCCAGAATACTTGCAGAGAAAGGAATCTTTATTTGGTATTAAAAGTACTTTATTCGTGGATGGGGTTCAACTTGTCTCTTCCCAAAGATTTAGTCTAGGGATACTCCCAAGGTGTACTCCCAAATCCTAACCGTTTATCTCAGTTGTTAAACGGTTAGGATTAGAGCTGATGTGGCATTAGAAAAGACAAAATAAGCCAACTCAAATCCTGGCCTTTGGTTATAAACGGTTAGGATTAGGGAGCATATTTGGGAGTACCCATAGAGTGACTCCTTCCAAAAGCTTGAAGTTGACTGCTCTTGTTGGTTTAGTTATAAGTAGCTCAATTGGATTATCAGAACTCGTTCCAGTTTTTCTTCTCACTCCTTTCAAGGGTTGAACATAGAGATATATATATCTGTATTCTTGTCGGCGACCATGTCCAGCAGTTCTCATGCACAATACGATCCTTCCTTCCTCCATAACGTAAGTACTACTCTTAGCAAGCCCCACAAGAGATGGCGTTTCGCTTTCGCAGTCTTCTATTCTTCCCGGGTCCTGCTCTCTCTTGCCAGAGATATTGCACACAAGAAGAAAGACCAGCTCCTCCCCCGGATCTTACGATCTCAGTCATACACAATCCTCGATATCAACCCAAACAATATCAATGGCGTTTTACACCACTGTTTCTCTAATGTTGATCAAACAAGCCTCACTGCACTCGTAAAAGAGAAAAGCTTGGAACATCTTTGTCAGTTTGGAGGAGTTGAAGGTGTAGCCATGGCTCTTGAAACTCATGTAGAGAAAGGAATCCAAGGCAATGATGAAGATATGCGACGGCGACGCAATGCCTTTGGTTCCAACACGTACAATAAACCACCTCCGAAAAGCTTTTTCCATTTCGTGTTGGAAGCTTTTAAAGATACTACTATTCTCATCCTATTGGTATGTGCTGCACTTTCTCTTGGTTTTGGCATTAAAGAGCATGGGCCCAAAGAGGGATGGTACGATGGTGGGAGTATATTTGTTGCTGTCTTTCTAGTTATTGTTGTATCAGCCGGGAGTAACTTCAGGCAGTCGAGGCAGTTTGAAAAGTTGTCGAAAGTCAGCAACAACATTCATATTGATGTTGTGAGAGACGGGCGACGGCAACCAATCTCCATCTTTGATATTGTAGTTGGAGATGTTGTGAATTTGAAGATTGGAGATCAAATTCCGGCTGACGGATTATTCTTAGATGGGCATTCATTGCATGTTGATGAATCGAGCATGACAGGAGAGAGTGACCATGTGGAAGTTGACTACAGCAGAAATCCGTTCTTGTTTTCCGGCGCTAAGGTGGTTGACGGTTACGCTTGCATGCTTGTCACTTCAGTGGGCATGAACACCACATGGGGCGAGATGATGAGCTCGATAAATCGTGACACTATTGAGCGGACACCATTACAAGCTCGGCTTGATAAACTTACCTCATCTATTGGGAAGGTAGGTTTATCAGTTGCTTTCCTAGTTCTCATAGTGTTGTTAGTTCGTTACTTCACTGGAAACACGAAAGATGATAATGGAAATCGGGAGTTCAATGTCAGAAAGACAAAAATTGATGACGTGTTGAACGCAGTGGTGAGTATTGTTGCTGCTGCTGTAACTATTGTGGTGGTGGCGATTCCAGAAGGTTTGCCATTGGCTGTCACGCTTACTCTAGCCTATTCAATGAAGAGAATGATGGCTGATCAGGCTATGGTTAGGAAACTCCTAGCCTGCGAGACCATGGGCTCAGCTACTACAATCTGTACTGACAAAACTGGAACACTCACCTTGAACAAAATGAAGGTGACCAACTTTTGGATCGGCAAAGAAGAGACAACAAGTGATGCATCTGTTGTAGTTGCATCAAATGTTCTTGAATTGTTTCACCAAGGAGTAGGATTGAACACAACGGGTAGTGTTTACAGATCCACGCTTGGATCTGAGCCTGAGTTCTCAGGTAGTCCAACGGAGAAAGCAATTCTCTCTTGGGCTGTCCTTGAATTGGGCATGGATATAGAGGAACTGAAGCGCAATTGTACCATTCTCCATGTTGAAGTATTCAATTCGGAGAAGAAACAAAGTGGGGTTACAATGAAGAGGAAGGACGATAACATGATCCATATGCACTGGAAAGGAGCTGCTGAGATGGTACTAGCAATGTGTTCAAATTACTATGACGATTTAGGGGTCATGAAAACCATGAATGACGATGAAAGGATCAAAATCGAGCAAATCATTCAAGGTATGGCAGTCAACAGCCTCCGATGCATCGCTTTCGCTCATAAACAAATTCCAGAAAAAGAGATGGAATACAAAGAAGATGGAAAGATCCACCAAAAGCTAAAAGAAGATGACCTGGCCTTGTTAGGGCTAGTAGGTCTAAAGGACCCATGTCGACCAGGGGTGAGAACAGCAGTGGAAGATTGTAGAGATGCTGGAGTGAACATCAAAATGATCACTGGAGACAATGTTTTCACTGCCAAAGCTATAGCCATCGAGTGCGGGATACTCTGCCCTAATGAGGACATGGATAGCGGAGAAGTGGTGGAAGGTGTGGAATTTCGAAATTATACGCAGGAGGAGAGGATGGAGAAGGTTGATAGAATCAGAGTGATGGCAAGGTCTTCCCCCTTTGACAAGCTTCTGATGGTACAATGCTTGAAACAAAAAGGCCATGTGGTTGCAGTCACCGGTGATGGCACAAATGATGCACCAGCTTTAAAGGAAGCGGATATCGGACTGTCTATGGGGATTCAAGGAACGGAAGTTGCCAAAGAGAGTTCAGATATAGTCATCCTGGATGATAACTTTGCTTCAGTGGTCACTGTTTTGAGGTGGGGAAGATGTGTTTATAACAACATCCAAAAATTCATCCAGTTTCAGCTCACAGTGAATGTTGCTGCTCTCGTAATCAACTTTGTCGCAGCTGTTTCTGCTGGTGAAATCCCATTAACAACAGTCCAGTTGTTGTGGGTGAACCTGATCATGGACACGCTGGGGGCCTTGGCTCTTGCCACTGAGCGACCCACCAAAGAGCTCATGAAGAAGCCGCCAGTTGGTCGTACCGCGCCGCTTATAACAAATGTTATGTGGAGAAACCTCATCGCTCAAGCACTCTATCAGATTTCCGTCCTTTTAACCCTACAATTCAAGGGTGAATCTATCTTCAGTGTGAATAAGAAGGTAAATGACACCCTCATCTTCAATACTTTCGTCCTTTGCCAAGTCTTTAATGAGTTCAACGCGAGGAAATTGGAGAAGAGGAATGTCTTTCAGGGCATACACAAGAACCAGTTGTTTCTAGGAATTGTGGGGATAACCATTGTTCTTCAGGTGGTGATGGTGGAATTTCTAAAGAAGTTTGCGGATACAGAAAATTTGGATTGGGGGCAATGGGGTGCATGTATTATCATTGCGGCCATATCTTGGCCAATTGGTTGGGTTGTAAAGTGCATACCAGTTTCAAATAAACCATTTCTCAGCTATCTCAAGTAGAAACCATTTCTCACCTATCTGAAGTGGGAAAGCTTCATCAGTCCAAATACAGTGAATCATTCTTAGTAGGAGTTTTTAATTTTATGGCTTTAATTACATTATATTTTGTAACAACTTTCTTGTTAGCTTCGAACGTGTAGTACTTCTTAAATTGAATAATATGGTTTTGAGGTTCAACAAGGCAGTTTCTATTAGGAATTTTATTGGTTTTATTGGTTTTATTTGTTTTGGGTACATGACATCACTTATAACTTATCTAGGATTAGTAGTTAGGTCAGTAATGGTAAGTGGACTCGTAAGTGGACTCCTACTTTCGCCATCCGAGAGATAGAAGGGGCACACCTTGCCATCTGAGCTACAGGCTGCAAGTTTATTGGTTTCAGTTATCTAGGGTACAATTGGTGTCAATAGCTGGAGGGACATTAGACAACTTTGCTAAGATAAAGGTAGTTAGGGGAGGGGAATTCTAAAACACAGAATAAAGATCTATTTAATATGGCCCAAACATAACAGCATATGCATGACATAGTACAGGGCAGTGGGGTCCTGAAATTCAATATAGGTCCCACCCTATGAATCACCTATGTTAAAAGCTTCACTGGGCAGTGTATTTCAAACATGATTATAACCCTTAGATTCATAACGTTCGTCTTGAAAGATGTAAAGAAAATATAGTGAACATTCAGAAAGCAATTTATATTTCTGATGATCATTTGATCAAGCCACTTTGGCACAGAAAATATCTAATAGTTAGGTAATAACCCACATTCTGTGAACAAGGACTGAATATTTAGGACAAAGAGGATAATTAAGATAATCCTAAACCTTAGTTGTTACTAAACAGAGATGTGAGGTAAGAGGAAATACACATAGTTGTTCAGAGTTTCAGTTGCAAGAAAATAATCAGAACGGCACAAACATAAACCACGGGAGATCGATGAAACTTACCGACATTTTCACTCAACTGATCATTTATACAACCATACTGATTGGAAGTGACCTTAAATATACAAGGCCGTACCAGTCGGTCTTGGAAACAACTTAGTTGGATTATGCTCTCTGCCTTATCCAGGAGTTCTGTGTTTCACACAGTAATACCAGAATTGAGAAAATAAGCATCAATATTGTTCCACTACAGCTAGGACTAATTGGGCAGGTGAACTTGGAGCTAAGCCACAAAACAGCATATTGGAAAATTTATTTCTTTCCCGAGCCTAACAAACTCAACCCAAATGTTTTCCCATGGAGAGAAAACAATCCCTCAGAAAGGTTATCCCTTGTCATGCAATGAGGGACCGACCATTTGAAATGTTCATCATATCATCTTCCACGCCAAAACCAACCTTAACAGATGACCCATCTAAAATTTGATATTTGTGTGGGTTAGTCAGAATAACGTCCATCCTGGCCCAAGTTGCACCCTAAGAGGCTAGCGCATATTACAAAGTTGATGATTATTTCATCAAAATCATGAACAAGGTTTGAAAAATATAGCCAACACCCTCATGGAAGGGGGGTTAAAGGCATCCATCCCCCACTAAGGGGCAAGTCCAGGATAGGATTCCAATCCCCTAGCTTGGTACAGGCTGGACAAGCATGAAACCTCTTGATGACGCCCCACCGACCAAGAAAAACTGGTTTAAGAGAAAATAACATTTGTGATAGGAGCCTTGTAACAAAAGACACTGTTTTTTTCAAAAATTTGCGGGTTGCCAAATTATTCGCAAAATTTTGAATTCCCTAATTATTCGCAAATTTCTTGAATCATTTCCAAATTTTCCGAATTATTCCCAAATTTGGAAGAAAAAAAAAATTACTTATTTTGTATTTTTTTAATCAAATTATTATGTATATTTTTATAATTATAATAAATTTTCAAAATTATTCCCGAATTTTTCCAAACTTGACCCCTGCCAAATTATTCCCCAACCCCGACTTTGTCACTTTGGTATATGGATAGGGTGGAGAGTGGAGACCTAGAGGGTTATAACGGCCACTACTAGGGTTATAACGGCCACTACTAAACTATTGGTATGAGTACGGAGTACCCCAAAGGCCAAAGCCCTCCTTTCAGGCTCTCAGCTACTCTTTATATGGAAAAGTTATAAGAAGAGTTGGTCTCTGAAGGTTCTTAGGTTTACACTTCAGAAGTTCACAAAGCAACCTGGTTGAATGATTCAGACCAATTGTGGATGATTATACTCATCTGATCTCTCACATTCCTTTGAACAGTTATGAAATAGTATGGCAAGCAATCCATTGGAAATTCGATAATTCTGATGGTTATGATCATCTAAAGTAGAGCATCTAATTAGGCAGGACTCATCCAAAATGTGGGTAACAATTCTCTTGATTTTTGTAGCTTCTTACATCTATTGAGGATCATATATTATCCCAGCATGAACCAATGAGTGACTGTAAGCCAACAGGAAACCACCCTTTGTATCAAAGTAATAAAATCTTTCAGTTGGTCAATGTTAACACAACATTTATTTAGTCTTTTTGTCCAAAAAAGAGTGAAACACTTAAAACAAAAGAAAAACAGGACAGCAACAGATCTTTCCAAAATTAACACAATAATACATCATCAGTGGAGATAACCACACAATTTCCTTTAATGGGCTTATATTCATTGCAATCTGAAATGAACAAGAAGCATCAATTGTGTTGTTTTTTCTACATAGTCAATCTCTTTTAATGGGTTTACTTGAATTGCAACCGGCAATTCAACAAGCACCTACAAGATAGAAGCTAAACTACACATACTGACACCCAACACCCTCCTTAGATTCTAAGTCCTTTCTTCCTTCAAATAAGTTGGCTCCTTTATAAGTTCAAGTGGGTCAGATTTGTGCAAATTTAAAGTCCTTTCTGTTTGCTATCTCAAACCTTCTGTTAATTGATAATTTCTAGTTGTTTTGCAAAAAACATCTGACACCCATGTTGGTGATGCGTAATTATACAGCCATAGAGAATAAGAGACTGAAAAAACGTTGATTAAATTAATAAAATCACCAGATTAATTTGAGAGAATAAAGAAAGAGCATACCGATGTTGGTGATGCAGCAGCTGTAGCGGCCATTTGTTACTGGAGCAAGCAGTTGTAGTTAGGTTCATGTGGGGACGGTGGTTGGACATCCCCAAACCCACACACATCCGAAAAACCAAAAAAAAAAGCCCCAAGCCATTCTTATCCAAAGAATCAAAGATGCTCCTTTTCATAAGGGACCCTCTCCCTTGACAAGTCATGCTTTGGGTTTTGTTGTTCTGGGGGTTTTTCTTAAAAACAAAAAGATAAGAACGAAGCATCGGAAGGGGGTATTCTAGTTCCTATTTTCTAACGAGGCCACAAAACTAGAGGTGGGTATTGAGCCGAACCGAACCGAACCGAGCTGGATTTTTCAAGATGTTCAAGCTTGAAAACCAATGGTAAGTGGGTGAACACTAAGGGTGGGTGCATCCTAACCACAGTTAAGCTTCAGTGGCGTAACCGGAATCCCTGGTTACAACCGTAGAGGATTTCATTTCATATAATATATATTTTATATTTATATATATTGTTTTTTAATATTTTTGGCTATTATATTTATATCATAAACCAATTGAGCTTTTAAGGAGCAGAATAGGTGTTCAAACTCAGCTCATTTACTAAACAAGTTTTAAAATGGTGTTCAAGTTTGTTTGATAAGCCAACCAAGCCGAGCTCGTAGGGCACCCCTTCACAGAACCCTTACTCCGCACATTAGTATATTCTAAGATCCTAGGCAGGGATAATTAATCTTAGGGGTATATGTATGGCTAGGGGTGATACTCGAACCGAGTCATAGGGTGTTCAAGCTCGACTCGTTAATTTTCATTATTGTTCGAGCTTAGCTCAGAGACAAATACCCTTGTTGTTCGAACTTGGCTCGTGATCACATAAGAGCTCGAGCTTTTAACGTGCCTAATTATAAATAATTATATTAATTAAATTTTTTTTTAAAAATCTCTTAGCCGAGCCATGGGGAGTATAGCCAACTCACTTGGCCCTTCTCATTGAACCAAGCCCAGTGTGGGCAATTAGTCTCTTGGGACTTGGTCCTTCTCTCATTGTCAACACTCATTTAATAGGCAACATCATGTGCACACAACACTTCCCTAACCGATGTGGCACTATCTTTTGTCCCACATCACACCTTTTGTTATTTTTGGTTTCACATATCACCAACATGCTACACTGCTACACCCACACAGCTTGTTATTTTAAAAACACACCCACACCCACACGGTCACACCTGCATGGCCACACACATAGCCACACACCCGGCCACACCCACACGGCCACACCCACCCACGCCCACACCCACACCCACACTATACTTATTTAAATATTATATATATATATATATATATATAATCGAACCGAGCTTTTATCGAGCCGAACAGGGGTGTGTTTAAGCTCGGCTCGCTTACTAAACGAGCTCAAAAAAGGTGTTCAAGCTCGGCTCGTTTACTAATTAAAAACGATACTCGAGCTTTTAACGAGCCGAGCCCGAGTAGTTCACGAACATTTTGTTCAATAACCACCCCTATGTATGGCAGAGACACATACATGTGGGGGTTAGGGTTTGGGGCTCTAAAGCTTCTTGCAAAAGAAAAAAAAAACTAATGAGGACACAAAACCATTATTCACATTTGAGCTTCTGTTTTACATGTCAAGATTCACCGTTTGGGTGCGTTCAATTGGAGGGTAAGTTAGTAAGAAAAAGTAAAGTAAAAAAAAAACAGTAAAAAAAAAAAAGTGTAGTATTTTGTGTGTTTTGTTAGAGAGAAAAGTGTTTAGGAGAAAGTATAATTTCTTCCAAAATTGTCTATTATATAAAATGTTAAAAATGTGTAAATCAACATTGCAGAGGGAGGGTAGAGTTGGTAAACAAAATATTTTACTTTTTTTTCTCTCACTATTCCACCAAATTGCTGGAATATAGAATAGGTGAAAGTAGGTGAGTTTAATACTATAGAGAAACACTTTTCTCTAGAAAGTGTGGATTTCTTGTATACCGATCAGGGATATTTGTTGGGTTTCTCCTAGTTTCTTTCACTTCCCCTCACTTTCACCCCAAATGAACGCACCCTTTAGGATTAATGCATTTCCCTTAGGGTCGGTTCGTTTTGCAAGAAATGGGTGAAGGAAAAGAAAATGAGAGAAAGTAAAAGAAAAGAAAATGATTGAAAAGAAAATAAGTTTTCTTGAACAAAGTTACTTGATTCGTTGGTTCGCTCGGTTCGAATTCGGGTTTGCGGTTCACAATTCGTCATTCTACAGTGAACCTGGTTCGCTAGGGGTAGGATGAGATAATTCGTTTTTCGGTTTGTTTAGATTCTTTAGTTTGGTTCGCTACTTAAGCATGTAAAACAAAATATATATTATAAAAATATTTCTTTTAAGCATGTAAACAATATATTACAAATACTTATTTGAAAAATAATAATAATAAATATATTTTTATGAACGATTTGTGAACTTAAAGTATAAATTTGCCGAGCCTAATAAAAAATATCAATAAATTTGAATAAAAAATTAGACAAACTAAGATTATTTTGAAACCACTATGTGGTTCGCTCAATTTCACGAACTAGATCGAACTGAACCACGAACCGATTTGGGTTCACTCGGTTCGCGGTTCGCTATAGCATGTAGCGAACTTGGTAACCCTGTTCTTGAGTGTTTGATATCAAAGAAAAGAAAGTGAAAGAAAGTAGATTGATATTCCCAAATTCCCCTTCCTAATAATTCATTTTTACATGAAGTGTAATAGATGATGTGACATAGTTTAAGGGCAAAAGAGAAATTAAAAAAATTGAACATTATTTTCTTGCAAAAGAACCTATCTTTTTGGAGGAAAATTTTAAAAGAAACATAAGAAAATTGTGCACTACAAGATAGGGCTGTCAACGGAGCGGATTCGGAGCGGATAGTGCTATGTCCGTATCCGATCCGATTGACACTACGAACTATCCGAATCCGCTCCGATATCCGGCGGATAGTAAAATCGTCAATCCGGATTCGAATTCGTTTAATTAATCGAATTCGGATAATTATCCGAATCCGACCGTTTAACTCTCTGTCATATGTTTCTTGGTTTTTTGAAAAAGAAAATTCAGATTATGCATAGGCTAGAAGGCTGAAGCTTACCTCTTCACCACTGTTAGGACTAAAAGACTGCAATTGGGGTAACCTTTTGCCCTCCGTGTCTTCCATGGACCGATCTACCAAAGCTTATAAGCATAGCAAATCTGATGTTGATATGGGATACCCAACTAACATCTACCACTACCACTACCACTACCACTACCACTACCACCAGGTCCTTATGAGAAATGGAAAGAAAAACAAAATCTGGATTTGGGTTTGGGTTTGAGAAAAGATGTCAGAACCTTATCATCCTTGTAAGTCCCTTTCTTTATTGAACACCTATCTTCCACTTAGCTTCAAAAATGTTTGCTTTCAGAAAACCCAAATTCTTATGGGTTTCATTTACATAAGCTCCCAAAATCCTAGCTTCGGCAGAAATCGTTGAGGAGAAGATATGAGAGACATAAATCATTGAGGAAGGAGAAGAGAAGAGAAGAGACGAATGCGACACAGGCGATAGATTGGAGCTTGAAACCCCCTCTTCTTTCTTTGGCAATTGAACGGCTGAAGAGAGGAGAGGGGACAAATGCTGCATTTGGGTTTCTTAAATGTTATTTATAATTGTCATGAATTACGATAATATCCCTATTAAAGTAAAAGAATTACACCTAAACCCAAAACTTTTATAAACGAGATATAAACAGTATAATGGCATATTTGGTATATGAAAATTGTATATACTTACTCGGTCCGGATATTTAGCGGAGCGGATCGACCAGTCTTCGTATCCGCTCCGTTTATAAACGGATATCCCTAAAAATTATCCGAATCCGATCCTCCGGATACCTATTCGGATAAAAATCCGCTTAAACGGATACGGATTCGGAGCGGAGTCGGATATTTATTCGGACCGTTGACAGCCCTACTACAAGACAAGAATCTAGGGGTCCCACAATTCTTGTAAATTCCTTTCCTCCCAACCGAACACTCATCTTCTCTATTTTCTTTTACTTTCTTTCATATTCTCAGCAAATAAACGTACACTTAGGATTTTGGAAAAATGCTGGCATGGCGGGTTTGTTGCATGCACATATGAGTGTGGTTTAGTTTTATGTGTGCTCCCTAGCAAAGTTCAAAAGGGAGGCAATTTGTCCATAACCATAGTATTAGGGTTTTAGACCAATAAAATTTATCTGTAATATAAAAAAATAAAGAAAAATAGCAAAGATTCACACATTGATTTACGTGGTTCAGTAAGGTGTCTACGTCCACGACATTAGAGATCCTTTCACAAGTTTATTGTGAGAAATATATTACAATTCTATCTAGTCTCATTTTCTTAAGTTTTATGCGTAGTGAAGAAACCTAATCATAATGTGATTTTATACCTTGTACAATGACATAAAATTATGAAATTTCCATTATGCAAACACATAAATAAAAAATAAATAAAATCAAGGGTGAGCTCTGGTCGAGCTAAGATCAGCCCAACATTAGCTCCATAGGAAATTAAACAAAATTCGAGTTTTTTTTTGTCAGTTCAAAAGTTGGGCTATGGCCCGACCCATTTGTTTGAAGGGCCTTGAAATCAGTATAATCCCAACCCACTACGTACTAGGTTCGTACCAAGCTTCGGGCAGCAGGTTGTGCTTGGAAGCCTTTGGTGACATCTAGGCCATCTTCTTATGTACTTACGGATTGGAATCATTGTTTGGAGTAGTCTAATATTAATATTTGAAGCAACAGTTTCGTGCCAAGCAGTCCACTGACACGTGAAGAGCATGCCGAGTTGTCTGTTGACATGTGGCATATGCAAGAGATGTTTTATTATATTTCAAGCTATGTGTCAGTGTACCATTTGTCGCCAGTATTGTAAGAACCGGACCGAACCGAACTGGCTGGTCGAATCCCTTCGTCGGTTCCCGAAACCCTTAAAACCAGTATTCTTTAAGAAGCGGTCAGAACTGGCTGGAATCCAATTTTGACAACACTGTTTGTCGCTCTTCATGCAAGCATTCTGCTTGCTTAGTATGCTCTAATGATTGTGATGGTTTTAGGACTAATTGTCATGTTATTTATTGAGAGAGCTATTCAAATCATAATTAAATTTTGGAAAGTTATATACTTCTAATCTAGATCAATTGAAAATTTTCAAAAACAATAAACTGAAAAAATGTTATGAATTAATTTCTCAATCTCCGATCAGTTACTTTGTAATCCTCCGTGAAGGGAGTTCTTGGAGAAGCAACGTAGCAGCCGGAGTGATCTCCTCACTTGAGTAAAAGATAAACTCGAGCTTGTATTGGTTCGAGTACATCAACGAAGGCGAAGATAACCAATACTATGTCTCTAGAGCTACATTAAATTCCTTCCCTGGGTTGAAGGGATATTCTGTAACAATAAAGGTTTGCAATGCATTTCCTGTAATGGGTTGCTATTTCAATTGCATACCTTCATTTCATACAATATTTATCCACACCTCTATTAGAGGAAGATCTTGCTACAGTTTTTTCCATCTCCTTCAACCAGGCATCATTGTAGGCACCACCACATTTTGGAGTTTGGACGAAAGGTGCTCAATTGATCTAAATGCAGAGATGTCCCAATTGGAATTTGGGGTGTATAAACCACTAGGAAGCAGGGTACGGTGTTACTTAGATACGGCGATACGAAACGGGTACGGCGATATAACAAAAATTATGAAAAACAGCTAAGTTTTACCTTAGAGTGCCGTATCCGACATGTATCCGATACGACGATACAGGTATGGCAATAAAGTTACGTTTCCATTTTCAAAGTATCCGTGCTTCCTAGATAAACCATGACCAATCTGAATGTCAAAACCTAAATCCTTCATAAAGTTACAATAACAATATAACACAGTATGCACACTCGTAACGGCATGCGACTACAAGATGCCATCCACAAACGATTATTAGGTGTGGAAAATTCGGTGTATTCTTCTCATTGATGAGGCAAGTATATATAGACTTTCTACATTCTACAGATAAAGGATTGCCTAGCTTATTACAATTGTACATTCTCAATAGGGAGGATTGCCTAATCTATGATAATTGTACATGAAAGGTAATTAAATATTCTAATACTCCCCCTCAAGTTGGAAAGGGATAATTTATAACGCCCAACTTGGAGCTCAATTGCTGGAAACGGTTTGGTAAATAAATCTGCAAGTTGAAGTTTCGTTGGAACATAGGATGTCTTAATGAAACCAGATTGGATCTTCTCACGAATGAGGTGGCAATCAATTTAAGTATGCTTGGTACGTTCGTGCAAGATAAGGGTTGGCAACAATGTGTAAGGTGGCTTGGTTGTCGCAAATTAACATGGCGAGCTGAAGATTGCACACGTTTAGATCATGAAGGAGATAACTAAGCCAAGTTAGCTCACAACTTGTAATGGCCATAGGCGATACTCGGTCTCAGCAGAGGAGCGAGAAACGGTAGATTGCTTCTTCATTTTCCAGGATAAAGGAGAATCACCAAGTAAGGTGCAATAGCCAATGAGGGATCGCTGAGTCATGGGACAGCTAGCCCAATCCGAATCATAATAACCTTTAAGAATAAGAGAACTTGCAGAAGACATAAGTAATCCTTGGCCCGAAGATCCTTTCAAAAAATAAAGTACTCAGAGAGGCATCCAAATTTGGGGCGTCGTAGTGTGCTCATGAATTTACTACAGATTTGTATGGAATATACAATTTCTAGTCGAGTGATAGTGAGATAAGTAAAACATCCAACCAAACGAAGATACCGAGTGGGATCGGTGAGGATCTCTCCATCGGTGTCATTGAGTTTGAAATGTTGATCCATAGGCAACACGGTAGGGCGATCACCAAGTAATCCAACATCGGTTAAGATGTCAAACATGTATATCCATTGACTAAGATATATACCTCCATGGGAGAAAGTAAGTTCAACACCCAAAAAATATTTAAGAGGTCCAAGATCCTTGATGTGAAATTGTTGGTGTAGAAAATGCTTCAAATCAACAATGGTTTTATCATCATTATCGGTGACCACGACATCATCAACGTAGACCAACACGACAGTGAAAATGGTACCCATGATGCCTAGTCAAAAGGGAGTAATCAGCTCTCGACTGAAAATACTCGACACTTATAGTAAAGCAGTAGAGAATTTGGCAAAAAATTGGTGAGAAGCTTGTTTTAGCCCGTAGATAGATTTGTTGAGGAAACCAACACGAAACTCTCCCTGTATAGAAAATCAGGGAAAATGTGTCATGTAAATTTCTATTGGGAATCGCACAACAAACCCATAACACGATAACCGGTAAAATAAGAACAGAGAAACACAAACAACACACAACCCAAGATATTATGTGGTTCGGCTAATGATGCATACGTCCACGGATCCATACCACTTCACTATGCTTAAAGGCAAAACCAAATCAAGAAATATAAGTTATCTCTCTCTCAAGGAAATCCTCTCTTGGTGGTTACGAATGAATGATTGGAATATCAAACCCTAATCCAAAAAGTACCTTATATACTAGTGCCAAAACGGTCTTTAAAAAGTGACTCGGGAGACCAAAAAATGACCGGGGGGGGGGGGGGGGGGGGGGGGGGGTGGGTGGGAACGACCGGGGGGGGCATTCGAACGCCCATGAGAGGTGTTGGGTGTTTGAACACCTTGAGGGGCTGTTCGAACCCCATCATTGTAAACATTCCTTTTTGACCTGTTGTCCCATCATAAATCTCCACATCCCATCAATCTCCCACTTTGAGACTAACCACCAAGAGCTCCGCCGCACTTACTTCATCTGTAGTGCCGCTCTCCCATGAAAGCTAGCGTGAATCACCTCCTTATCTTCAAGTTTGCAGACCAATAGAAACTAAACATGTCTTCAGCTTCTCTATAGTAATCGCCTTGGTCAACATGCTTGTGGGGTTTAGGCTTGTGTGGATTCTCTCCAGAAATATCAATCCCTCCTCCAAGATTGATTAATGGATGAAATGATACCGAATGTCGATGTGCTTTTTCCTCGCATGAAAAGCTGAATTCTTCGTCAGGTGAAATGCATTTTGACTGTCATTGTGCAATTTACAATTATCCTTCTTCATGTCCAATTCATTCAGGAAACTCTAAAGTCAAACCATATCTTTGCAAGCTTCCGTTGCTGCAACATATTCTGCTTCAGTTTTCGAAAGAGAGACTATCTTCTGTAACCTTGAGACCCAACTAACTGCTCCATTGCCCGAGGTGAACACATACCCTATAGTGCTCTTCCTGCTATCCATATCCCCTGCTATATTTGAATCAACAAATCCTTGTAAACTGATTTTTGAGCCTCCATAGTACAGAGCCTTTTCTGTACCTTAGAATCCATTTCACAGTTGACCAATGCTCTTTTCCTAGGTTGCTCATGAATCTGCTTTCTACTCCCACTGCTTGAGCAGTTTCTGGTTTTGTGCAAACCATTGCGTACATTAGACTACCAACTGTAGATGCATATGGTATCTTAGACATGTACTCCAATTCTTCTCGAGTTTCAGCGCCCTGTTTTACTGAAAGTTTAAAATGACTTGCAAAGGAGTGCTAACTGGATTAGTACATTCCATGTTGAATCTCTTCAGTACCTTAGCCACATAATCTTCCTCAGATAGCTTCAAACTCTTTTTATGCTTATCCCTTCTGATCCTCATGCCAAGTATCTACTTTGAGGGACCCAAGTCCTTCATGTCGATTTCCTCTTAAAGTTGCTTCTTCAAGTTTGAAATTTCTTTCATGCTTATCACACTACAAGCATATCATCAACATAGTACAAAAGAATTATATAAGATGACTCAAGCCTTTTGAAGTAACAACAATGATCCAAATGACATCTCCTGTACCTCTTGTCATTCATAAAGGTATCGAACTTGATATACAACTATCTGGAAGCCTGTTTCAAGCCATATAGGCTCTTCTTGAGCTTACATATTAAACTGTCATTCCCGACCTCTGCATATCCCTGTGGCTACTACATGTAGATTTCTTCTTCCAAGTCACTATGAAGAAAAGTTGTTTTCACATCTAATTGCTCCAGGTCTTCTACAGCCACTATACTCATAATTGCTCTGATTGTTGACAACTTGTGAGAAAATTTCAGTGAAGTCTATCCCTGCTTTCTGCTGAAAACCTTTTATCACCAATCTAGCCTCATCCGTTTACCCTATATATAGAATTTTGAGGGGTTTGTGTAGTATAGTGCTTAACAAAGGGATTGATGAGGGAAAGAGAGAGGATTTGGGGGGGGGGGGTGTCAAAGGATGGGTTCCCATGAGGGAAAAGAAAAAAAATACATTATGCGGCAATCGCTCGAGAGTCGAGCCAAGTTGATCTCGCTCAGCCGAGATGCTAAACTTGAGAGCAAAAAGAATGGCACATACATAAATTTTTGCTACTACTTTTGCACTCGCTCGAGCGAGATGCCACTTTCAGAAATAGGACCTGGCTTGCCTGGGGCTAATTGAAATAATCATGAATGAGGAGGTGTAGAGTATAGTCGCTCGAGCGAGCCAAATTTGGCTCGAGCAAAAACATTGGTTCAAGCGCAATGAACCTGGATCGAGCGAAGGCTTGGGACGTTTTGGCTAAATTGGGCTTTTTTTACTTGGGTTTTTGGGCTTGGATTGGCTGAGGTTCCTTGGAGCTTTTGAAGGAAATAAAACAGGAGTAGTGGTGCAAAAAATATGGTTTTTATATTTTCTATTTTGGGGTAACTTTTCTTGTATTTGCACTTGTTATTGAAGGGGTCTTTTGGCTCTATAAAGGGGCCTAAAGAGATCCAACTTTTGGACCTTGAACAAAACTCTCTCTCTATTGTATAGCATATTCTCATTCCATTAAAAATACCATTTAGAACTTATTGTGAAAAAAACTATGAATGGTTTCCCCCGACCTGGAAGCTGAGCGCCATTTTCCTCTCCTTATAAGTCATATTATCAAAGGAATCCTAAGAAAATGGAGTGATTTAATTTAATGTTTTAATCATAAAGGCAACTCAATGGGAGCAGGATTTTGGGTTTTGAGCAAAGAGTTTTAGGCGCTATAAGGAACACTTTGCAATTTGCACCTGTGCATAGTCTGGAGTCACATTAGGGTCGCTTCTTCTTTTGATTCGATCAGAGTTGTCATTGGCATGATGTCGTTGATCATGCCAACGAGTGGCCATGTGTGCCCACGGCTAGTCTGGAGTTAGGTATGGTTGATATCCATCTAAAGATTGTAGGATCTAACTTGAGACGTCTGATCGAGATGATCAGATAAGTGGCTCCTCAGGTGCACCTACCCAGATTAGAGCAAGTCCAGAGAGCCCTAACTAGTGACCAGAGATTGAATAGTCTTTCAGAGAAGACGACCCAGTTTAGGGGATGACCAAGAGGCTAGGGCCGACCAAGATTCTAGTTTAGATTCTAAAATATATAAGGAGTTAACCAAGGTCCAGAACCCAAATCCGAGCCAGACCCTAGTCTGAATCGGTTGCAGTGATTCTACAGGGCCTCACCAGTAGGACTAATTGGTGAGCCCAGATTTGGATTAATTAAGCAGTCCAGAACAGACTAGGCTAACTTGGACTATTGTGGGACCACGGACCAGACTAACTAGCACATTCATTGATGACTAAGCTGGCATGTTCATTCTATAGATAGCCCTAGCCATCCCAGTCTGTAGTTCGGACTAACAAGCCCAATCATCTAGCAAGACTACGTAGTCCAACCACTATAGACCAGAACACATAAGTTAGGTTCCTTGGACCAACCATCAGGATTGATCCAGTTTGATAGATTTTTAATATAAAAAAAACTGTCGAATTGGTTTGTCCCAGATTTTAAATGCCACCTTGGGCCGCTACCCACCAGATTTTGGTGGGAAATGCTGTGTCCAAACAACTCCAATATGCTACTTTGGAATAACCTAATCCCAGTAACCAAACTGAGAGCAAAGGGAACATAATTAATCTTGTAACCAAACAATAATTTATTAATTAGGATTAAACTAAGGACTATAACCAAATAGTATTAGAACAAGATTCAAATATTATCTTAAAATGGGTTAAGACTACCCTTGTTACCAAACAAGCAAATTTGACCAATGGTATTTTAGTCATTTCACATTAAAGAATTTAATTGAACTCCTCATAGGGCCATTAGGGGATTGTAGGACCCTGGTTAAAGGGTCCTGATACTTTGCGTCGCACGCATTCCACTCTGAGAACGCGTGCACGCCCATAGCTCATCACATGTCCTGTTTTCTCCTTTTTAATTGTGGTTAAACTTAATTAGAGCATTCCTAATAGCCTCACTAAATTTTACTCACCAAAATAGCCAAAACTCATAAAAGGTTATTTTGGTGAGCCGCTTTTTTAAAACACTCTCAGCCTCACAATTTTAACAAAAAAATAATAATAATAATATTTTATTATTTGTGTGGGAAAACTAAAAAAGAAGGCAAAGAAACCTTTATTTATTATTTGTGTGGGCCCACAAAAAGAAGGGAAAGAGAAATTTTAGCTTTGGTGAGTGTAGAGTAACTCACCAAACTTGGTGAGTACAGTACACTCACCAAACCCAAATATTTATTTTGGTGAGTTTTGGTAAGGCTGCTGGAGAGAGTTTTTAGCACTTTTTAGCTATTTGGCTCACGAAAATAACCTTTTGTTGCTAGGAATGCTCTTAGGTAACTTTTTTTTTTTAATAAACACCAAAGTTAGATTAATGAACCCTATGGGTGAGTGAATCTTAACCACTGTTAATAAGTGTTAACTAACTTGAGGTTAATATTTTTTTTCTAAAATCCAAGGTTAGATAGATGAACTCTAGGGGTGAGTGAAACTTAACCACAATTAATGAGTGTTAACTAACCTGATGTTAATATTTTTTTAAAAAAAAACCAAGGTTAGATGGAAGAACCCTAGGGGTCAGTGAATCTTAACCACAGTTAATAAGTGTTAACTAACTTAAAGTTAATATATTTTTTTTTATCTAAGAACCAAGGTTAAATAGGTAAACCATAAGGGTGAGTGAATCTTAACCCCAGTTTATAGGCTTAAAAAAAGACACTAGGCATCCCGTTTCTGCACATTCTTACATAAAAGGGCATGCTTTACAGTTTTACTACTTAAAATGACATGCTTTTAACATGGTTATAAAAAAAGACATGATTTGCATTTTTATTACTAAAAACCATATGCTTTTGACATATTAATTCCCTAACTATTCATATAAAACTCAAACACTGTCAGTAATATTGAAATACATACCTTATTTGGTAAAAAATTTCAAACCATAACCTTTTAGGTGATATTTTTTATTTAGGATGACTAAACCATACTTATCCATGCACGGAACTCATCACCAAGTACCCAACAAAGAATGTAAGTGCCCGGAAGCTACGTGCCATTTTGCTTTCCTTATAAGTCACTAGTGGGTGGGATGTGCGATGCACCTGAAAGAGAGAGAGAGAGAGAGAGGGGGGAATGGGAGAGACTTGGAAGAGGGACCTAATGAGGGCATTAAAAAAAAAGGGGATATTTTGGATATAGAAATGTGGTCACATTTTGGATATCCCCTATGAAAAAAAAATTGTGAGAAATACGTTGGTTATAGAAATATGACGTAGGGACATTTTGAGATTCAAAAAGTTTTAGGGGTATTTTAGGTATAGCAAAGAAATGGGGCGGGCGAGGCTTTGGCTAGACGTTCTTCTTTCGGAGCATTTTGCCAAAGGAGTGAGGAGTCCGGTTATGCTACTAAGGTCACCATGGGTCCCTTTTATCACTTCTTAACCATGGTTAAGATTCACCAACACCCCTAAAGTTCACCCAAAAAAATATGAGAAAAAATTAACCCTATGAGTTATTGAATTTTAATCAGGGTTTTAAAAATATACATATTTTTTTTTCTAAAAACCAAGGATAAATGAGTGAGGTAGGTGAATCTTAACCACAATTTGAGTCCTGTTACGCCCTTGAGGTTTCTATGTGACTCTTTTCGCAACCCTTAACTACGGTTAAGATTCACCCACCTTTTTGGTTCATCCATCTATCCATTGTTTGAAAAAAAAAATTAACCCTAGGAGTGAGTGAATTTTAACTATGGTTTAATTTTTTTTTCTAAAAACCAAGAATAGTGGGTGAACCAAAGGGGTTCAATGAGTCTATTTTCACACTCTTTAACCGTGGTTAAGATTCACCTACCCTTAGAATTCACCCATACCTAGGGTTCACCCACTTATCCTTGGTTTTTAGGAAAAAAAATATTAATTTAAACCCTAGTTAAAATTTACTAAATCTTGGGGTTAATGTTTCTCCTAAAAACTAAGGATAAGTTGGTGAATATTAGGAGTGGGTGAACCTTAACCACAGTTAAGGAGTATATAACCGTAGGGAATTTTAAGTCCATGATAAATGAGTAAGGGGTAGTATGAGTATTTAGCACACATTCAATGAGATTTTTGTCCTATATAGATGATAAGAGTAATTTACGAATTTAAAAAAATTAGGGAGATTTTCATTGATAGATAGATAGATTAGATAAAAGTCAAATTTTCATTAACAAAACTAGGGGGTGGCACGCGCCATGCACATGAGAGCGAGGGGAAGGAGTTAAGCACAATTAATAGGAGTTAAAAGGGACATGTGTTAACCCACGGGTGCGATTGAACTCTCCCTGAGTGAGTTCAATCGCGATTGGCTGTGATTCTATTCTTTAAATAGATAGATGAGTAAAGGGTAGTTTGGGAATTAAAATAAAATATTAAATTAAAATTTTGTTTTATATAAGGATAATTTGAAAATTTCGAAAAAATGAGGCTACTATAATAGTAAAGATAATGATAAATGAAGCTGAAAGGAGATAATAGATAAATGAAGTTAAAATGACATTTTAGAAATTTATACAATTTCAATCAACGTTTGAACAAAGGAATCCTCTCTGTATGAGTAAAGATATTAAGACAGGAATTAGGAGAAGACCCAGAAGTTACGTGCCATATTCCTCTCCTTTTTACCACGAACCCGGAAGCTAGGCTTAAAAGATACGCGCCATTTTTCTCTCCTTCTAAGTCATATTATTGAAGGACCCGGAGGCTATCATTTTCATCTCCTTAAAAGTCATAATAGCAAAGGACAAAGAAGCTACGTGACATTTTCCTCTCCTTTCATAAGGATCTGAGAAGCTATACACCATTTTCCTCACCCAGAAACTACTTGGCATTTTCTTCTCCTTTCATAAGGAATCCAGAAGCTACACGCCATTTTCCTCACCCCCGAATTTACTTGTCATTTTCCTCTCCTTTTATTAGAAAATTTTCCTTTCCTCACCCCCGAAGTTACTTGGCATTTCTCTCTCCTTTTATACGGAACCCAGAAGCTACACGCCATTTTCCTCACCCAGAAACGACGAGGCATTTTCCTCTCCTTTTAGAAACTACACGTAATTTTTCTCACCCAAAAGCTACGTGGCATTTTCCTCTCCTTTTACAAGGAACCCAGAAGCTACGCACCATTTTCCTCTCCTTTGATAAGTCATATTAACAAAGGACCAGGTCATTTTTCTTATAAGTCAAATTAGCAAAGGATTCCTAAGAATAATAATGTAAGTGGATGTAATACATAGGAGTTGAGATCCTTCGTAGAGATTAGCCACGTACCCACTTAACTGATGAGTAAGGGGTAGTATGAGTATTAAGCACACATTCAATGCGATTTTTGTCCTATATAGATGATAAGAGTAATTTACGACTTTAAAAAAACTAGGGAGATTTTCATTGATAGATAGATAGATTAGATAAAAGTCAAATTTTCATTAATAAAACTAGGGGGTGGCACGCGCCATGCACATGAGAGTGAGGGGAAGGAGTTAACCACAATTAATAAGAGTTAAAAGGGACATGTGTTAACCCACGGGTGCGATTGAACTCTCCCTGAGTGAGTTCAATCGCGATTGGCTGTGATTCTATTCTTTAAATAGATAGATGAGTAAAGGGTAGTTTGGGACTTAAAATAAAATATTAAATTAAAATTTTTTTTTTTATAAGAATAATTTGAAAATTTTGAAAAAATGAGGCTACTATAATAGTAAAGATAATGATAAATGAAGCTGAAAGGAGATAATAGATAAATGAAGTTAAAAGTACATTTTAGAAATTTATACAATTTCAATCAACGTTTGAACAAAGGAATCCTCTCTGTATGAGTAGAGATATTAAGACAGGAATTAGGAGAAGACCCAGAAGTTACGTGCCATATTCCTCTCCTTTTTACCACGAACCCGAAAGCTACGCTTAAAAGATACGCGCCATTTTTCTCTCCTTCTAAGTCATATTATTGAAGGACCCGGAGGCTATCATTTCCATCTCCTTAAAAGTCATAATAGCAAAGGACAAAGAAGCAACGTGGCATTTTCCTCTCCTTTCATAAGGATCTGCGAAGCTATACACCATTTTCCTCACCCAGAAACTACTTGGCATTTTCTTCTCCTTTTATACGGAATCCAGAAGCTACACCCCATTTTCCTCACCCCCGACTTTACTTGCCATTTTCCTCTCCTTTTATTAGGAAATTTTCCTTTCCTCACCCCCGAAGTTACTTGGCATTTCCCTCTCCTTTTATACGGAACCCAGAAGCTACACGCCATTTTCCTCACTCAGAAACGACGAGGTATTTTTCTCTCCTTTTACAAACTACACGTAATTTTTCTCAACCAAAAGCTACGTGGCATTTTCCTCTCCTTTTACAAGGAACCCAGAAGCTACGCGTCATTTTCCTCTCCTTTGATAAGTCATATTAACAAAGGACCAGGTCATTTTTCTTCTAAGTCAAATTAGCAAAGGATTCCTAAGAATAATAATGTAAGTGGATGTAATACATGGGAGTTGTGATCCTTCGTAGAGATTAGCCACGTACCCACTTAACTGATGAGTAAGGGGTAGTATGAGTATTAAGCACACATTCAATGAGATTTTTGTCCTATATAGATGATAAGAGTAATTTACGAATTTAAAAAAATTAGGGAGATTTTCTTTCATAGATAGATAGATTAGATAAAAGTCAAATTTTCATTAATAAAACTAGGGGGCGGCACGCGCCATGCACATAAGAGCGAGGGGAAGGAGTTAACCACAATTAATAGGAGTTAAAAGGGACATGTGTTAACCCACGGGTGCGATTGAACTCTCCCTGGGTTAGTTCAATCGCGATTGGGTGTGATTCTATTCTTTAAATAGATAGATGAGTAAAGGGTAGTTTGGGAATTAAAATAAAATGTTAAATTAAAATATTTTTTTATCTAAGAATAATTTGAAATGTTTGAAAAAATGAGGCTACTATAATAGTAAAAATAATGATAAATGAAGCTGAAAGGAGATAATAGATAAATGAAGTTAAAAGGACATTTTAGAAATTTATACAATTTCAATCAACGTTTGAACAAAGGAATCCTCTCTGTATGAGTAGAGATATTAAGACAGGAATTAGGAGAAGACCCAGAAGTTACGTGCCATATTCCTCTCCTTTTAACCACGAACCCGGAAGCTACTCTTAAAAGATACGCGCCATTTTTCTCTCCTTCTAAGTCATATTATTGAAGGACCCGTAGGCTATCATTTCCATCTCCTTAAAAGTCATAATAGCAAAGGACAAAGAAGCTACGTGGCATTTTCCTCTAATTTCATAAGGATCTGAGAAGCTATACACCATTTTCCTCACCCAGAAACTACTTGACATTTTCTTCTCCTATCATAAGGAATCCAGAAGCTACACGCCATTTTCCACACCCCCGAATTTACTTGGCATTTTCTTCTCCTTTTATTAGGAAATTTTCATTTCCTCACCCCCGAAGTTACTTGGCATTTCCCTCTCCTTTTATAAGGAACCCAGAAGCTACACGCCATTTTGCTCACCCAGAAACGACGAGGCATTTTCCTCTCCTTTTACAAATTACACGTAATTTTTCTCACCCAAAAGCTACGTGGCATTTTCCTCTACTTTTACAAGGAACCCAGAAGCTACGCGCCATTTTCCTCTCCTTTGATAAGTCATATTAACAAAGGACCAGGTCATTTTTCTTATAAGTCAAATTAGCAAAGGATTCGTAAGAATAATAATGGAAGTGGATGTAATACATGGGAGTTGAGATCCTTCGTAGAGATTAGCCACGTACCCACTTAACTAATGAGTAAGGGGTAGTATGAGTATTAACCACACATTCAATGAGATTTTTGTCCTATATAGATGATAAGAGTAATTTATGAATTTAAAAAAATTAAGGAGATTTTCATTGATAGTTAGATAGATTAGATAAAAGTCAAATTTTCATTAATAAAACTAGGGGGTGGCACGCGCCATGCACATGAGAGCGAGGGGAAGGAGTTAAGCACAATTAATAGGAGTTAAAAGGGACATGAGTTAACCCCACGGGTGCGATTGAACTCTCCCTGAGTGAGTTCAATCGCGATTGGCTGTGATTCTATTCTTTAAATAGATAGATGAGTAAAGGGTAGTTCGGGAATTAAAATAAAATATTAAATTAAAATTTTGTTTTATATAAGGATAATTTGAGAATTTTGAAAAAATGAGGCTACTATAATAGTAAAGATAATGATAAATGAAGCTGAAAGGAGATAATAGATAAATGAAGCTAAAAGGACATTTTAGAAATTTATACAATTTCAATCAACGTTTGAACAAAGGAATCCCTTCTGTATGAGTAGAGATATTAAGATAGGAATTAGGAGAAGACCCAGAAGTTACGTGCCATATTCCTCTCCTTTTTACCACGAACCCGGAAGCTACGCTTAAAAGATACGCGCCATTTTTCTCTCCTTCTAAGTCATATTATTGAAGGACCCGGAGGCTATCATTTCCATCTCCTTAAAAGTCATAATAGCAAAGGACAAAGAAGCTACATGGCATTTTCGTCTCCTTTCATAAGGAACTGAGAAGCTATACACCATTTTCCTCACCCAGAAACTACATGGCATTTTCTTCTTCTTTCATAAGGAATCAAGAAGCTACATGCCATTTTCCCCATCCCCGAATTTATTTGGCATTTTCCTCTCCTTTTATTAGGAAATTTTCCTTTCTTCACCCCCGAAGTGACTCGGCATTTCCCACTCCTTTTATACGGAACCCAGAAGCTACACGCCATTTTGCTCACCCAGAAACGACGAGGCATTTTCCTCTCCCTTTAAACTACACGTAATTTTTCTCACCCAAAAGCTACGTGGCATTTTCCTCTCCTTTTACAAGGAACCCAGAAGCTACGCGCCATTTTCCTCTCCTTTGATAAGTCATATTAACAAAGGACCAGGTCATTTTTCTTATAAGTCAAATTAGCAAAGGATTCCTAAGAATAATAATGTAAGTGGATGTAATACATGGGAGTTGAGATTCTTCGTAGAGATTAGCCACGTACCCACTTAACTGATGAGTAAGGGGTAGTATGAGTATTAAGCACATATTCAATGAGATTTTTGTCCTATATAGATGATAAGAGTAATTTACGAATTTAAAATAATTAGGGAGATTTTCATTGATAGATAGATAGATTAGATAAAAGTCAAATTTTCATTAATAAAACTTGGGGGTGGCACGCGCCATACACATGAGAGCGAGGGGAAGGAGTTAACCACAATTAATTGGAGTTAAAAGGGACATGTGTTAACCCACGGGTGCGATTGAACTCTCGCTGAGTGAGTTCAATCGCGATTGGCTGTGATTCTATTCTTTAAATAGATAGATGAGTAAAGGGTAGTTTGGGAATTAAAATAAAATATTAAATTAAAATTTTGTTTTATATAAGGATAATTTGAAAATTTTTTAAAAATGAGGCTACTATAATAGTAAAGATAATGATAAATGAAGCTGAAAGGAGATAATAGATAAATGAACTTAAAATGACATTTTAGAAATTTATACAATTTCAATCAACTTTTGAACAAAGGAATCCTCTCTGTATGAGTAGAGATATTAAGACAGGAATTAGGAGAAGACCCAGAAGTTACGTGCCATATTCCTCTCCTTTTTACCACGAACCCGGAAGCTACGCTTAAAAGATACGCGCCATTTTTCTCTCATTCTAAGTCATATTATTGAAGGACCCGGAGGCTATCATTTCCATCTCCTTTGAAGTCATAATAGCAAAGGACAAAGAAGCTACGTGGCATTTTCGTCTCCTTTCATAAGGATCTCAGAAGCTATACACCATTTTCCTCTCCCAGAAACTACTTGGCATTTTCTTCTCCTTTCATAAGGAATCAAGAAGCTACACGCCATTTTCCGCACTCCCGAATTTACTTGGCATTTTCCTCTCATTTTATTAGGAAATTTTCCTTTCCTCACTCCCGAAGTTACTTGGCATTTCCCTCTCCTTTTATATGGAACCCAGAATGTACACGCCATTTTCCTCACCCAGAAACGACGAGGCATTTTCCTCTCCTTTTAGAAACTACACGTAATTTTTCTCACCCAAAAGCTACGTGGCATTTTCCTCTCCTTTTACAAGGAACCCAGAAGCTACGCGCCATTTTCTTCTCCTTTGATAAGTCATATTAACAAAGGACCAGGTCATTTATCTTATAAGTCAAATTAACAAAGGATTCCTAAGAATAATAACGTAAGTGGATGTAATACATGAGAGTTCAGATTCTACGTAGAGATTAGCCACGTACCCACTTAACTGATGAGTAAGGGGTAGTATGAGTATTAAGCAAACATTCAAAGAGATTTTTGTCCTATATAGATGATAAGAGTAATTTACGATTTTAAAAAAATTAGGGAGATTTTCATTGATAGATAGATAGATTAGATAAAAGTCAAATTTTCATTAACAAAACTAGGGGGTGGAACGCGCCATGCACATGAGAGCGAGGGGAAGGAGTTAACCACAATTAATAGGAGTTAAAAGGGACATGTCTTAACCCACAGGTGCGATTGAACTCTACCTGAGTGAGTTCAATCGCGATTGGCTGTGATTCTATTATTTAAATAGATAGATGAGTAAAGGGTAGTTTGGGAATTAAAATAAAATATTAAATTAAAATTTTTTTTTATCTAAGGATTATTTGAAAATTTTGAAAAAATGAGGCTACTATAATAATAAAGATAATGATAAATGAAGCTGAAAGGAGATAATAGATAAATGAAGTTAAAAAGACATTTTAAAAATTTATACAATTTCAATGAACGTTTGAACAAAAGAATCCTCTCCGTATGAGTAGAGAAATTAAGACAGGAATTAGGAGAAGACCCAGAAGTTACGTGCCATATTCCTCTCCTTTTTACCACGAACCCGGAAGCTACGCTTAAAAGATACGCGCCATTTTTCTCTAATTCTAAGTCATATTATTGAAGGACCCGGAGGCTATCATTTCCATCTCCTTAAAAGTCGTAATAGCAAAGGACAAAGAATCTACGTGGCATTTTCTTCTCCTTTCATAAGGATTTGAGAAGCTATACACCATTTTTCTCACCCAGAAACTACTTGGCATTTTCTTCTCCTTTCATAAGGAATCCAAAAGCTACACGCCATTTTCCTCACCATCGAATTTAGTTGCATTTTCCTCTCCTTTTATTAGGATATTTTCTTTTCCTCACCCCCGAAGTTACTTGGCATTTCCCTCTCCTTTTATACGGAACCCAGAAGCTACACGCCATTTTCCTCACCCAGAAACGATGAGGCATTTTCCTCTCCTTTTAGAAACTACACGTAATTTTTCTCACCCAAAAGCTACGTGGCATTTTCCTCTCCTTTTACAAGGAACCCCGAAGCTACGCGCCATTTTCCTCTCCTTTGATAAGTCATATTAACAAAGGACCAGGTCATTTATCTTATAAGTCAAATTAGCAAAGGATTCCTAAGAATAATAATGTAAGTGGATGTAATACATGGGAGTTCAGATCCTTCGTAGAGATTAGCCACGTACCCACTTAACGGATGAGTAAGGGGTAGTATGAGTATTAAGCACACATTCAGTGAGATTTTTGTCATATATAGACGATAAGAGTAATTTACGAATTTAAAAAAATTAGGGAGATTTTCATTGATAGATAGATAGATTAGATAAAAGTCAAATTTTCATTAATAAAACTAGGGGGTGGCACGCGCCATGCACATGAGAGTGAGGGGAAGGAGTTAACCACAATTAATAGGAGTTAAAAGGGACATGTGTTAACCCACGGGTGCGATTGAACTCTCCCTGAGTGAGTTCAATCGCGATTGGCTGTGATTCTATTCTTTAAATAGATAGATGAGTAAACGGTAGTTGGGTAATTAAAATAAAATATTAATTAAAATTTTGTTTTATATAAGAATAATTTGAAAATTTTGAAAAAATGAGGCTACTATAATAGTAAAGATAATGATAAATGAAGCTGAAAGGAGATAATAGATAAATGAAGTTAAAAGGACATTTTTTGAAATTTATACAATTTCAATCAACGTTTGAATAAATGAATCCTCTCTGTATGAGTAGAGATATTAAGACAGGAATTAGGAGAAGACCCAGAAGTTACGTGCCATATTCCTCTCCTTTTTACCACGAACCCGGAAGCTACGCTTAAAAGATACGCGCCATTTTTCTCTCATTCTAAGTCATATTATTGATGGACCCGGAGGCTATCATTTCCATCTCCTTAAAAGTCATAATAGCAAAGGACAAAGAATCTACTTGGCATTTTCTTCTCCTTTCATAAGCATCTGAGAAGCTATACACCATTTTCCTCACCCAGAAACTACTTGGCATTTTCTTCTCCTTTCATAAGGAATCCAAAAGCTACACGCCATTTTCCTCACCCCCGAATTTAGTTCCATTTTCCTCTCCTTTTATTAGGATATTTTCCTTTCCTCACCCCCGAAGTTACTTGGCATTTCCCTCTCCTTTTATACGGAACCCAGAAGATAAACGCCATTTTCCTCACGCAGAAACGACGAGGCATTTTCCTCTCCTTTTAGAAACTACACGTAATTTTTCTTACCCAAAAGCTACGTGGCATTTTCCTCTCCTTTTACTAGGAACCCCGAAGCTACGCGCCATTTTCCTCTCCTTTGATAAGTCATATTAACAAAGGACCAGGTCATTTATCTTATAAGTCAAATTAGCAAAGGATTCCTAAGAATAATAATGTAAGTGGATGTAATACATGGGAGTTCAGATCCTTCGTAGAGATTAGCCACGTACCCACTTAACGGATGAGTAAGGGGTAGTATGAGTATTAACCACACATTCAGTGAGATTTTTGTCATATATAGATGATAAGAGTAATTTACGAATTTAAAAAAATTAGGGAGATTTTCATGGATAGATAGATATATTAGATAAAAGTCAAATTTTCATTAATAAAACTAGGGGGTGGCACGCGCCATGCACATGAGAGTGAGGGGAAGGAGTTAACCACAATTAATAGGAGTTAAAAGGGACATGTGTTAACCCACGGGTGCGATTGAACTCTCCCTGAGTGAGTTCAATCGCGATTGGCTGTGATTCTATTCTTTAAATAGATAGATGAGTAAACGGTAGTTGGGTAATTAAAATAAAATATTAATTAAAATTTTGTTTTATATAAGAATAATTTGAAAATTTTGAAAAAATGAGGCTACTATAATAGTAAAGATAATGATAAATGAAGCTGAACGGAGATAATAGATAAATGACGTTAAAAGGACATTTTTTGAAATTTATACAATTTCAATCAACGTTTGAACAAATGAATCCTCTCTGTACGAGTAAAGATATTAAGACAGGAATTAGGAGAAGACCCAGAAGTTACGTGCCATATTCCTCTCCTTTTTACCACGAACCCGGAAGTTACGCCTAAAAGATACGCGCCATTTTTCTCTCCTTCTAAGTCATATTATTGAAGGACCCGGAGGCTATCATTTCCATCTCCTTAAAAGTCATAATAGCAAAGGACAAAGAAGCTACGTGGCATTTTCGTCTCCTTTCATAAGGATCTGAGAAGCTATACACCATTTCCTCACCCAGAAACTGCTTGGCATTTTCTTCTCATTTCATAAGGAATCCAGAAGCTACACGCCATTTTCCTCACCCCCGAATTTACTTGGCATTTTCCTCTCCTTTTATTAGGAAATTTTCCTTTCCTCACCCCCGAAGTTACTTGGCATTTCCCTCTCCTTTTATACGGAACCCAGAAGCTACACGCCATGTTCCTCACCCAGAAAACGACGAGGCATTTTCCTCTCCTTTTAGAAACTACACGTAATTTTTCTCACTCAAAAGCTACGTGGCATTTTCCTCTCCTTTTACAAGGAACCCAGAAGCTACGCACCATTTTCCTCTCCTTTGATAAGACATATTAACAAAGGACCAGGTCATTTTTCTTATAAGTCAAATTAGCAAAGGATTCCAAAGAATAATAATGTAAGTGGATGTAATACATGGGAGTTGAGATCCTTCGTAGAGATTAGCCACGTACCCACTTAACTGATGAGTAAGGGGTAGTATGAGTATTAAGCACACATTCAATGAGATTTTTGTCCTATATAGATGATAAGAGTAATTTATGAATTTAAAAAAATTAGGGAGATTTTCATTGATAGATAGATAGATTAGATAAAAGTAAAATTTTCATTAATAAAACTAGGGGTTGGCACGCGCCATGCACATGAGAGCGAGGGGAAGGAGTTAACCACAATTAATAGGAGTTAAAAGGGACATGTGTTAACCCACGGCTGCGATTGAACTCTCCCGGAGTGAGTTCAATCGCGATTGGCTGTGATTCTATTCTTTAAATAGATAGATGAGTAAAGGGTAGTTTGGGAATTAAAATAAAATATTAAATTAAAATTTTGTTTTATATAAAGATAATTTGAAAATTTTGAAAAAATGGGGCTACTATAATAGTAAAGATAATGATAAATGAACCTGAAAGGAGATAATAGATAAATGAAGTTAAAAAGACATTTTAGAAATTTATACAATTTCAATCAACGTTTGAACAAAGGAATCATCTCTGTATGGGTAGAGATATTAAGACAGGAATTAGGAGAAGTCCCAGAAGTTACGTGCCATATTCCTCTCCTTTTTACCACGAACCCGGAAGCTACGCTTAAAAGATACGCGCCATTTTTCTCTCATTCTAAGTCATATTATTGAAGCACCCGGAGGCTATCATTTCCATCTCCTTAAAAGTCATAATAGCAAAGGACAAAGAAGCTACGTGGTATTTTCCTCTCCTTTCATAAGGATCTAAGAAGCTATACACCATTTTCCTCTCCCAGAAACTACTTGGCATTTTCTTCTCCTTTCATAAGGAATCCAGAAGTTACATGCCATTTTCCTCACCCCCGAATTTACTTGGCATTTTCCTCTCCTTTTATTAGGAAATTTTCCTTTCCTCACCCCCGAAGTTACTTGGCATTTCCCTCTCCTTTTATACGGAACCCAGAAGCTACACGCCATTTTCCTCACCCAGAAACGACGAGGCATTTTCCTCTCCTTTTTGAAACTACACGTAATTTTTCGCACGCAAAAGCTACGTGGTATTTTCCTCTCATTTTACAAGGAACCCAGAAGCTACGCGCCATTTTCCTCTCCTTTGATAAGTCATATTAACAAAGGACCAGGTCATTTTTCTAATAAGTCAAATTAGCAAAGGATTCGTAAGAATAATAATGTAAGTGGATGTAATACGTGGGAGTTGAGATCCTTCGTAGAGATTAGCCACGTACCCACTTAACTGATGAGTAAGGGGTAGTATGAGTATTAAGCACACATTCAATGAGATTTTTGTCCTATATAGATGATAAGAGTAATTTACAAATTTAGAAAAATTAGGGAGATTTTCATTGATAGATAGATAGATTAGATAAAAGTCAAATTTTTCATTAATAAAACTAGGGGGTGGCACGCGCCATGCACATGAGAGTGAGGGGAAGGAGTTAACCACAATTAATAGGAGTTAAAAGGGACATGTGTTAACCCACGGGTGCGATTGAACTCTCCCTGAGTGAGTTCAATCGCGATTGGCTGTGATTCTATTCTTTAAATAGATAGATGAGTAAAGGGTAGTTTGGGAATTAAAATAAAATATTAATTAGAATTTTGTTTTATATAAGAATAATTTGAAAATTTTGAAAAAATGAGGCTACTATAATTGTAAAGATAATGTTAAATGAAGCTGAAAGGAGATAATAGATAAATGAAGTTAAAAGGACATTGTAGAAATTTATACAATTTCAATCAACGTTTGAACAAATGAATCTTCTCTGTATGAGTAGAGATATTAAGACAGGAATTAGGAGAAGACCCAGAAGTTACGTGCAATATTCCTCTCCTTTTTACCACGAACCTGGAAGCTACGCTTAAAAGATACGCGCCATTTTTCTCTCCTTCTAAGTCATATTATTGAAAGGCTACCATTTCCATCTCCTTAAAAGTCATAATAGCAAAGGACAAAGAAGCTACATGGCATTTTCGTCTCCTTTCATAACGATCTGAGAAGCTATACACCATTTTCCTCACCCAGAAACTACTTGGCATTTTCTTCTCATTTCATAAGGAATCCAGAAGCTACACGCCATTTTCCTCACCTCCGAAATTAGTTGGCATTTTCCTTTACTTTTATTAGGAAATTTTCCTTTCCTCACCCCCGAAGTTACTTGGCATTTCCCTCTCCTTTTATACGGAACCCAGAAGCTACACGCCATTTTCCTCTCCCAGAAACGACGAGGCATTTTCCTTTCCTTTTAGAAACTACACGTAATTTTTCTCACCCAAAAGCTACGTGGCATTTTCCTCTCCTTTTACAATGAACCCAGAAGCTACGCACCATTTTCCTCTCCATTGATAAGTCATATTAACAAAGGACCAGGTCATTTTTCTTATAAGTCAAACTAGCAAAGGATTCCTAAGAATAATAATGTAAGAGGATGTAATACATGGGAGTTGAGATCCTTCGTAGAGATTAGCCACGTACCCACTTAACTGATGAGTAAGGGGTAGTATGAGTACTAAGCACACATTGAATGAGATTTTTGTCCTATATAGATGATAAGAGTAATTTACGAATTTAAAAAAATTAGGGAGATTTTCATTGATAGATAGATAGATTAGATAAAAGTCAAATTTTCATTAATAAAACTAGGGGTTGGCACGCGCCATGCACATGAGAGCTAGGGGAAGGAGTTAACCACAATTAATAGGAGTTAAAAGGGACATCTGTTAACCCACGGGTGCGATTGAACTCTCCCTGAGTGAGTTCAATCGCGATTGGCTGTGATTCTATTCTTTAAATAGATAGATGAGTAAAGGGTAGGTTGGGAATTAAAATAAAATATTAAATTAAAATTTTGTTTTCTATAAGGATAATTTGAAAATTTTGAAAAAATGAGGCTACTAGAATAGTAAAGATAATGATAAAAGAACCTGAAAGGAGATAATAGATAAATGAAGTTAAAAGGACATTTTAGAAATTTATACAATTTCAATCAACGTTTGAACAAAGGAATCCTCTCTGTATGAGTAGAGATATTAAGACAGGAATTAGGAGAAGACCCAGAAGTTACGTGCCATATTCCTCTCCTTTTTACCACGAACCCGGAAGCTACGCTTAAAAGATACGCGCCATTTTTCTCTCATTCTAAGTCATATTATTGAAGCACCCGGTGGCTATCATTTCCATCTCCTTAAAAGTCATAATAGCAAAGGACAAAGAAGCTACGTGGCATTTTCCTCTCCTTTCATAAGGATCTAAGAAGCTATACACCATTTTCCTCACCCAGAAACAACTTGGCATTTTCTTCTCCTTTCATAAGGAATCCAGAAGCTACACGCCATTTTCCTCACCCCCGAATTTACTAGACATTTTCCACTCCTTTTATTAGGAATTTTCCTTTCCTCACCCCCGAAGTTACTTGGCATTTCCCTCTCCATTTATACGGAACCCAGAAGCTACACGCCATTTTCCTCACCCAGAAACGATGAGGCATTTTCCTCTCCTTTTAGAAACTACACGTAATTTTTCTCACGCAAAAGCTACGTGGTATTTTCCTTTCATTTTACAAGGAACCTAGAAGCTACGCGCCATTTTCCTCTCCTTTGATAAGTCATATTAACAAAGGACCAAGTCATTTTTCTAATAAGTCAAATTAGCAAAGGATTCGTAAGAATAATAATGTAACTGGATGTAATACATGGGAGTTGAGATCATTCGTAGAGATTAGCCACGTACCCACTTAACTGATGAGTAAGGGGTAGTATGAGTATAAGCACACATTCAATGAGATTTTTGTCCTATATAGATGATAAGAGTAATTTACGAATTTAAAAAAATTATGGAGATTTTCATTGATATATAGATAGATTAGATAAAATTCAAATTTTCATTATTAAAACTAGGGGGTGGCACGCACCATGCACATGAGAGGGAGGGGAAGGAGTTAACCACAATTAATAGGAGTTAAAAGGGACATGTGTTAACCCACGGGTGCGATTGAACTCTCCCTGAGTGAGTTCAATCGCGATTGGCTTTGATTCTATTCTTTAAATAGATAGATGAGTAAAGGGTAGTTGGGTAATTAAAATAAAATATTAATTAAAATTTTGTTTTATATAAGAATAACTTTAAAATTTTGAAAAAATGGGGCTACTATAATAGTAAAGATAATGATAAATGAAGCTTAAAGGAGATAATAGATAAATGAAGTTAAAAGGACATTTTAGAAATTTATACAATTTCAATCAACGTTTGAACAAAGGAATCATCTCTGTATGGGTAGAGATATTAAGACAGGAATTAGGAGAAGTCCCAGAAGTTACGTGCCATATTCCTCTCCTTTTTACCACGAACCCGGAAGCTACGCTTAAAAGATACGTGCATTTTTTCTCTCCTTTTAAGTCATATTATTGAAGGACCTGGAGGCTATCATTTTCATCTCCTTAAAAGTCTTAATAGTAAAGGACAAATAAGCTACGTGGCATTTTCCTCTCCTTTCATAAGGATCTGAGAAGCTATACACCATTTTCCTCACCCAGAAACTACTTGGCATTTTCTTCTCCTTTCATAAGGAATCCAGAAGCTACACGCCATTTTCCTCACCCCCGAATTTACTTGGCATTTTCCTCTTCTTTTATTAGGAAATTTTCCTTTCCTCACCCCCGAAGTTACTTGTCATTTCCCTCTCCTTTTATACGGAACCCAGAACCTACACGCCATTTTCCTCACCCAGAAACGACGAGGCATTTTCCTCTCCTTTTAGAAACTACACGTAATTTTTCGCACCCAAAAGCTACGTGAAATTTTCCTCTCCTTTTACAAGGAACCCAGAAGCTACGGGCCATTTTCCTCTCATTTGATAAGTCATATTAACAAAGGACCAGGTCATTTTTCTTATAAGTCAAATTAGCAAAGGATTCCTAAGAATAATAATGTAAGTGGATGTAATACATGGGAGTTGAGATCCTTCGTAGAGATTAGCCACGTACCCACTTAACTGATGAGTAAGGGGTAGTATGAGTATTAAACACACATTCAATGAGATTTTTGTCCTATATAGATGATAAGAGTAATTTACTAATTTAAAAAAATTAGGGAGATTTTCATTGATAGATAGATAGATTAGATAAAAGTCAAATTTTCATTAATAAAACTAGGGGGTGGCACACGCCATGCACATGAGAGTGAGGGGAAGGAGTTAACCACAATTAATAGGAGTTAAAAGGGACAGGTGTTAACCCACGGGTGCGATTGAACTCTCCCTGAGTGAGTTCAATCGCGATTGGTTGTGATTTTATTCTTTAAATAGATAGATGAGTAAAGGGTAGTTTGGGAATTAAAATAAAATATTAATTAAAATTTTGTTTTATATATGAATAATTTGAAAATTTTGAAAAAATGAAGCTACTATAATAGTAAAGATAATGATAAATGAAGCTGAAAGGAGATAATAGATAAATGAAGTTAAAAAGACATTTTAGAAATTTATACAATTTCAATCAACGTTTGAACAAAGGAATCCTCTCTGTATGAGTAGAGATATTAAGACAGGAATTAGGAGAAGTCCCAGAAGTTACGTGCCATATTCCTCTCCTTTTTACCACGAACCCGGAAGCTACGCTTAAAAGATACGCGCCATTTTTCTCTCCTTCTAAGTCATATTATTGAAGGACCCGGAGGCTATCATTTCCATCTCCTTAAAAGTCATAATAGTAAAGGACAAGGAAGCTACGTGGCATTTTCCTCTCATTTCATAAGGATCTGAGAAGCTATACACCATTTTCCTCACCCAGAAACTACTTGGCATTTTCTTCTCATTTCATAAGGAATCCAGAAGCTACACGCCATTTTCCTCACCCCCGAATTTACTTGGCATTTTCCTCTCCTTTTATTAGGAAATTTTCCTTTCCTCACCCCCGAAGTTACTTGGCATTTCCCTCTCCTTTTATAAGGAACCCAGAAGCTACACTCCATTTTCCTCACCCAGAAACGACGAGGCATTTTCCTCTCCTTTTAGAAACTACACGTAATTTTTCTCACCCAAAAGCTACGTGGCATTTTCCTCTCCTTTTACAAGGAACCCAGATGCTACGCACCATTTTCCTCTCATTTGATAAGTCATATTAACAAAGGACCAGGTCATTTTTCTTATAAGTCAAATTTGCAAAGGATTCCTAAGAATAATAATGTAAGTGGATGTAATACATGGGAGTTAAGATCCTTCGTAGAGATTAGCCACGTACCCACTTAACTGATCTGTCCCTCAATACCGTTGTGCCCTCGTGGGTTTATAAATTTTTTAGGGGAAAATACATTTACACCCCTAAAGTTTGAAGAAAATACACTTTCACCCCCTCGGTTTTCAAATAATACATCAAGTACCTCTTTTTTTTAAAAAAACAATGACACTTGCACTCTCTCTATTAGTTCACCGTTAGTCAAGTCACATAAATGCTGATTTATGAGGATGTCAATGTGATATATAAACTTCCAACTTTGTCCATTAATTTTCAGAAAATACTGTTCCTACGTCAAAACACTATTTATTAATGATTTAAAAATCTAGTTATCACCTATTGCGGTCGTCATGTGTTTCTTTTGACATCCCTTGACCGTGGTTAAGATTCGCCCATCCATCCTTGTTTATTTTTAAATACTATTTCTTTTTAAAAATTTAAAAAATAATCCGAGTTTTTTTAATAATAAAAACAGATTTCAATATCACCCCTTGAGGTCGCCACGTGTCCCTTTTGGCACCTCTTAACCGTGGTTAAGATTCACTCACCAATCCTTGTTTATTTTTAAATATTAATTCTTTTTGAAAATTAAAAAAAAAATAGTGTTTTTAATATTAAAAACAGATTTTTAATATCACCCCTTGAGGTTGCCACATGTCCCTTTTGACACCCCTTAACCGTGGTTAAGATTCACCTACCCATCCTTGTTTTTCTTTTAATATTAATTATTTTTTGAAAAAAAAATTAGAGTTTTTTTAATATTAAAAAAAGTTTTTTAATATCACCCCTTGAGGTCACCATGTGTCTCTTTTCACACCCCCCTCAAGGGGTGATATTAAAAAAAAAAATTTAATATAAAAAAACTTTGATTTTTTTTTAATTTTCAAAAAATAAATAATATTAAAAAAAAAACCAAGGATAGATGGGTGAATCTTAACCATGGTTAAGGGGTGTCAAAAGGGACACGTGATGACCTCAAGGGTGATATTAAAAACTGTTTTTTATATGAAAAAAACTCTAATTTTTTTTTAATTTTCAAAAATGAATAAATAATTTAAAACAAACCAAGGATGGGTGGATGAATCTTAACCACAGTTAAGGGGTGTTAAAGGGACACATGGCGACCTCAAGGGGTGGTATTAAAAAACTGTTTCTAATATTAAAAAAACTCTATTTTTTTTTTAAATTTTCAAAAAGGAATTAATATCAAAAAAAAAAAAAAAAAAACCAAGAATGGGTGTGTGAATCTTAACCACGGTTAAGTGGTGTCAAAAGGGACACATGGTGACCTCAAGGAGTGATATTAAAAATCTATATATTAAAAAAACTCTAATTTTTTTTTAATTTTCAAAACTGAATTAATATTAAAAAAAAAAACCCAAGGATGGGTGGGTGAATCTTAACCATGGTTAAGGGGTGTCAAAAGGGACACGTGGTGACCTCAAGGGGTGGTATTAAAAAACTGTTTCTAATATTAAAAAAAACTCTATTTTTTTTAATTTAAAAAAAATTAATATTAATAAAAAAAAACCAAGAATGGGTGAGTGAATCTTAACCACAGTTAAGGGGGGTCAAAAGGGACACGTGGTGACATCAAGGGGTGATATTAAAAATCTGTTTTTAATATTAAAAAAACTATTTTTTTTTTAAAATTTTCGAAAAGAATTAATATTTAAAAATAAACAAGGAGGGGTGGGTGAATTTTAACCAAGGTTAAGGGGTGTCAAAAGGGACACATGGTGACCTCAAGGGGTGATATTAAAAATCTTTTTTTAATATTAAAAAAATTCTGATTATTTTTTTAATTTTCAAAAAGATTTATTATTTAAAAATAAACAAGGATGAGTGAGTGAATCTTAACCATGGTTAAGGGGTCTCAAAAGAGACACGTGGCAACCTCAATGGATGATAATAAGATTTTTAAATAATAAATAATTAGTGTTTTGGAATAGGAATAGTATTTTATGAAAATTGAAGGGAACACATTTAATCGCATGACATCATCATACTTTAGCATTTCTGCGAGTTGATTAACGGTCAACTGCAGGGATCTAAGTGTCATTATTTTAAAAAGTAATGGTACCTAATGTATTATTTGAAAACTGAAAGGGGTGTATGTGTATTTTCATCAAACCTTAAGGGAGTAAATGTATTTTCCATAATTTTTTACAAACATTTTTAATTGGATTTCAGTCCCCTACTCTTTTTCTATCACACCACTCATCTTTTGAAAACACGTTTTAATTCAGTTTTAGCCCCCATCCCTCTCCCTCACGGCAACGAATTACCTCTGGTGCACGACGTTCAGCCTCGCCTCGAGCGCCCATTTATCGTGTGCCACATAGGGATAGAAAGTTGATAAAAAGAGAAGAGATATTTCTCCCCTTTTTAGCACCAAATGCCGCTCAATAAATGGACACCCAAGACTGGGCCTCGAGCATGCACCGGAGGTAATCTGTTGCCGTCCCTCACACGCCTCACACTCTCTCTCCCTCCAATCTCTCTGCCACATGTTTATTCATCTCCCTTAATTATGATTAAGCTTAATCAACTCAAGATTAATAATTTTTATTATTTTTAAAAATCAAGGTTAGATGGATGAACCCTAGTAGTGAGTAAATCTAAAGCACAATTAGTGGTGCTAAAAAGGAGACGTTACAGCCTATAGAGGCGTTCGACAAGAAGTTATTCTCTTTCATAAAAAGGTTTTTGTCCCCCTTTAATTGCTGTAATTAAGCTTAATCAACTCAAGGTTCATAATTTTTTTTCTAAAACCAAGGTTAGATGGACAGGGGTGGAGCTAGGAATTTTTTCCTAAGGGCAAACTACATATATCAAGAAAATTAATGGAATTGGAGTATGGTTCGGGGGTGTAGGCCCTGATTATTATTATTATTATTATTATTATTATTATTATTTTGAGTAATGAGTCCATTGTGGTTATAAAATTCTTTAATGTTTTATTCCAAAAGGGGGTTATGTAACAAGAAAATGTGAAAAACATGGGCCGGTCTTCATTGGTTCCTACCCCTATTTTAATACCCACTAACCGTGGTTAAAATTTATTCACCCCTAAGGTTCATCCATTTAACTTTGATTCTTAAGAAAAATAATAATAACTTTAAGTTGGCTAAGCTTAACCACATTAAAAGGGTTCAACCACACCACAGGTCAATACATGTCCCTTTTAATTTTTTTATTAACTGTGGTTAAGATTTATTAATCCTTAGATTCAACAATCGAACTTTGATTTTCAGAAAAAATTAACTCTAAAGATTGAAAATTCTTAACCAGAATATCTCTTTTTTACACTCGGTACTAATTGAGATTAAGATTCACTCACTCCTATGAATTATCTAACCTTAGTTTTTAGAAAAATAAAAATAAAATCTTAAATTGATTAAGCTTAACCATAGTTAAGAGTGAGGAAAGGAACATTTGGAAGAGATTGGAGAGGGAGACGGTATCATGAGAGAGAGTGTAAGACTTGTGAGAGAGGAGATTGAAAGTAATGAAAATTATATGAAGCCAAATCCTCTACGGTGATAACCGGATTTGGCAAATCCGGTTATCACCCCTTGAGGTTGCCACATGTCTCCTTTGCCACCCCTTAACTGTGGTTAAGATTCACCCACCCCTACGGTTCACCATCCATCCTTGATTTTAAGAAAAAAATATTGGTTATTTTTTTAAAAATTAAAAAAACTCTTAAAACAGTTTTTTAATTTTAAGAAAATAATTAATATATATCTTTAAAAAAAATCAAGGATGGGTAGGTGAACTCTAGGGGTGGGTGAATCCTAACCACAATTAAGGTGTGACAAAGAAGACACGTGGCAACCTCAAGGGGTGATAACCGGATTTGCCAAATCCGGTTATCACAATAGAGGATTTGGTTTCAAATTATATTTTTAAAAGGGTTAAGTACCGTTTTGTCGCCCTAAACTAAAAAAAATCATTGCTTAAGAGCCTTAGTAGCCTATTGGTTATTTTGGTGAGCCAAAATACTAAAAACTGCCAAAATAGGTCTCTAGCAACTACGTCAGAATAAAAATTTCGGTTTGATGAGTGTATAGACTCACCAAAGCTAAATATTTCTCTCTCTTCCTTTACTGTGGTCTCACACAAATAATAAAATAAGTTTTCTCTCTCTCTTCTTTTATTGTGGTCTCACATGAATAATAAAATAATGTTTTATTTTTTTTTGTTAAATTGGTGAGACAACTAGGAGTGTTTTAAAAAAATGAATAGCTAAAGTAAAAAAAAAGTGAGTTTTGGCAATTTTGGTGAGTCAAATTTGGTGAGACTGCTAGGAATGCTCTAAGGCATGGTTTGAAATTTTTTACCAAAGAGGCATGTATTCCTATTTTACTCTTATAATGTTTGGTTTTTATATACATAACTTAAGGGTAAATATGTTGAAAGCATTACTTTTTTAGTAATAAGAATATAAAGGATGTCCAATTTGATAAATATGTCAAAAACAATGTCCTTGAAAAGGAGAACAACAGCGGGATTGACGGATCCCTTAAAAAGCAGATTTTGGTGGGTCGCTACCAGAGGTAGAGTCCTATAAATAAGCCCTCCCTCGGTATAGTCTTTCCTGCCAAAGTACTTGGCAAGAACTGTGTTAAGCACCGCTCAGCTCTTCCTCTGTTCACGTTCTCTGTCTTAATTCTTTTGTAGGAGGGGCTAACAATGGAGGTTTAGGGGCAATTTATTTATTTATTTAAAAGGCCAAGTTCATGGACCATTGTGTCTTTTTGTAAAGAATATCAAAATGTCCATATCCAGGCAGGTCCTCCCGTTGGTGGCCAGAAATCGTGAAGGACAAACTCAGAACCAGAACGTCTTTGCTATTAGGTCTTAGATCTTAGATCTAAGAGAAGGTTGAATTAGGTTTTTACTAATTAATAGATTTGAATATTCTTCTTCTTCTTCTTTGTTTTTGTTGTCTTGAGAATTGATTCTGCCTGTCAACTGGTATCAAAGCATATGTACTACAAAGAAGACTATATCAGTTATGTTTTCAAATATTGTAAACAATTAGATAAATCTCAAAACTAAATAGAGGCTCCTTCAAACCCAGAATGAAAAAAAGTTCCTAAATATTTCACTCAAAATCAAAATCAAAATCTAATCAAATTTAGACCCACGTCAATCGCTCAGTGAGACTTCACATACTCCTGAACGATATGAAGACCCTCAGAATCATTGCAGTCCTCTGCCAATACACAAAGCTGTGCTTCTCAACCACTTTAATTTGGCACCTTTCATGCTTCTTCAGCACTAGCTGCAAAGCCGTCATGAGGTCCATGGGCTCACCTAGATCATCATCATCAATATCAAGCAAATAAAAAGAAAGAAAAAACAGCTAAAAGAATATAAATATGAAAAGCAGAACTTAAGGTTTATTCCCAATTTGAAATACAGAAATCTAATCTTCTTTTCTTTACTACTATAATGCGAAAGGCAGCCTAGATGATTTTTCCGAAATTCCCATACTACCCTTATATAAAAACAAAATTTTGATGTAATGTTTGCTTTAATTCCCAAACTACCTCTTGTCTTTGATTTAATTTCAAAACTACCCTTGCTCATCTATTTATTTTGAATCACAGCCAATCGCGATTGAACTCAGGGAGAGTTCAATCGCACCTGCGGGTTAACACATGACCCCTTTAACTCCTATTAACTATGGTTAACTCCTTCCACTCGCTCTTACTCTTACGTGCATCGCATGTGCCACTAGCGAGTTCAATCGCACCGGCGGGTTAACACGTGTCCCTTTTAACTCCTATTAACTGTGGTTAACTCCTTCCCTTCGCTCTAACGTGCATCGCACGTGCCACCCGCTAGTCCCAAAAAATAAGAAAATGGGTATTTGGGTTTCTTCATCCAACAGATACTTTAGAATGATATTTTAGAATAGAAGAAAATAGGCATTCCACCTCGGTTTTGAAGAACAGAACTTCTCTATCTCTTATCCATCCAAAAACCAATAACTCATTTCAAACATGTTAATGATTGGCTCTCTCTCTGGATGTATGAGTTGATTTTGAAATTTTTATTTTTTGATGAGGAAGAAGGTTAAAAGAGAAGATGGCTTTTTAGCCATTCAATCTTAGTATTTTCTCTGAAATTTCTAATCCTAACAGAACCGGAGCTCTGCTTCATGGCGTGTTGACGCGGAGCACCCTTTTTACATTATGTCGATAGCAAAAACGATCACGCGTGGTTCCCAGAAAGAATCTTGAAAACAGAATACTTGCAGAGAAGTAATCTTTATTCGGTATCCAACATAACAATTATAATGGGGGATAAGTACCATTTAGTCCCCCTAAATAAAAAATATAAGGACTTTGCTACAAGACTGCATTAGGGCGAGATCTCGTTCATTTGTGTGGGATTTCAGGTGGGGCCCACCATCTTATGCGGTCTCAAAAGCATTTCCCAAAATAGACTTTGTTACTGAGACCGTGTTAGGGCCTAAACCTCACACATGTGGGTGGGAGTTCAGATGGGGCCCACCATGATGATGGCCCCACCTGAAATCCCACACACATGTGTGAGGTCTCAGAGATCAGCCCTTATGTGATCTCAAAGGCATTTCCCAAAATGGACTTTGCTACTGAGACCGCATTCGCGCATGTGCGCGAGATTTCAAGTGGGGCTTACCTGAAATCCTGCGCACATGCACGAGGTCTCGGACGTCTCGGCCGTTACGCGGTCTCAAAAGCATTTCCCAAAATATAACCTGGGCATGGTTTGAAGTACACGAAGCTACAATCCCACCTTCCCGATTGACGTTGACTGCATCAATGCCCTCGTTACAATTATAAGTAGCTCTCAGCCTGTCCACTTCTTGTAAGAGTTAAGTAGCTCAATTTGTCTTTAGAGACCATAATTGACTCTGGTTTTCTTCTCTCTCCAGAATTATTGATTTGGTTGCGAGGTTTGAGATCTGTTATATCCTTGAGTATTTTATTCTACAATAATTAATAAAAATGGTCACTATCCTGAGCAGTCCCCGCAAGAGATGGCGCTTCGCTTTCGCTGTATTCTGTTCTTCCCGGGTCCTGCTCTCTCTTGCCAGAGAGGTTACACACAAGGACCAGCTCCTCCCCGAATTCTTTCGATCTCTCTCATACACAATCCTCGATATCAAACCAAACAGTTTCTCTAATGTTGATCAAGCAAGCCTCATTGCAATCGTAAAAGAGAAAAACTTTGAACATCTTTCTCGGCTCGGAGGAGTTGAAGGTGTAGCTGTGGCTCTTGAAACACATGTAGAGAATGGAATCCATGACAATGATGAAGATGTCCGGCGGCGACGCGATGCCTTTGGTTCCAACACGTACCATAAGCCACCTGCAAAAAGCTTCTTCTATTTTGTGTTGGAAGCTTTTAAGGACATTACAAATCTCATCCTATTGGTATGTGCCGCACTTTCTCTTGGCTTCGGCATTAAAGAGCTTAGACCCAAAGAGGGTTGGTACGAAGGTGGGAGCATATTTCTTGCTGTCTTTCTAGTTGTTGTTGTATCAGCCGGGTGTAACTTTAGGCAATCGATATTGTTCGACGAGTTATCAAAACTCAGCAACAACATTCAAGTTGAGGTTGTGAGAGATGGCCGGCGGCAACCAATCTCCATCTTTGATATTGTAGTTACGTTGGAGATGTTGTGAATTTGAAGATTGGAGATCAAATTCCCGCTGACGGGTTATTCATAAATGGGCACTCATTGTATGTCGATGGAGAGCAAGTTGATCGCAGCAGGAATCCATTCTTGGTTTCCGGCGCTAAGGTGGCTGACGGGCATGCGTACATGCTTGTAACGTCAGTGGGGATGAACACCGAATGGGGCGAGATGATGAGCTCAATAAAATGCGATACTAATGATCAACGGACACCGTTACAAGCCCGACGTGATAAACTTACCTCATCCATGCGGAAGTTAGGTTTGTTTGTTGCTTTCCTAGCTCTCATAGTGTTGTTGGTTCGTTACTTCACTGGACACACGAAAGATGATAATGAAAATCTAGAGTTCAATGGCAGCAAGACAGAAAAGTATGCTGTGATGAACGCAGTGGTGCGTATTGTTGCTGCTTCAGTTATGGTGGCAATTCCAGAAGTTTTGCCATTGGATGTCATTATTACTCTAGCTTATTCAATGAAGAGAATGATGGCCGATCAAGCTATGGTTAAGAAACTCTTAGCCTACGAGACAATGGGTTCGGCTACTGTCATCTGTATTAATAAAACTGGCACTCTCACCTTGAACCAAATGAAGGTGACCAACTTTTGGATCGGCCAAGAAACCATGCCAAGTGATGCATCTGTTGTGGTGAAATCAAATGTTCTTGAATTGCTCCACCAAGGAGTAGGATTGAACACAACTGGTAGTGTCTACAAATCCACGCTAGCATCAGAGCCCGGGTTCTCCGGTAGTCCAACCGAGAGAGCAATTCTCTCTTGGGCTGTCCTTGAATTGGGCTTAGATATAAAGGAACTGAAGAACAATTGTACCATTCTTCATGTTGAAGTATTCAATTCAGAGAAGAAACGAAGTGGGGTTTCTATTAAGAGGAAGGACGATAAAACGATCCTCCATTTGCACTGGAAAGGAGCTGCTGAGATGGTACTAGCAATGTGTTCAAATTACTATGACTATTCCGGGGCCATGAAAATCATGGATGACAATGAAAGGATCAAAATCAAGCAAATAATTCAAGGTATGGTAGCCAACAACCTTGGATGCATTGCTTTCGCTCATAAACAAATTCCACAAAAAGAGATGTATGAGAATGAAGATGGAAAGTTCCGCGAAAAGCTAGAGGAAGATGGCCTGACTTTGTTAGGGCTAGTAGGTCTAAAGGACCCATGTCGACCAGGGGCAAGAACAGAAGTGGAAGCTTGTAGAAATGCTGGGGTGAATATCAAAATGATCACGGGAGACAATGTTTACGCTGCGAGAGCTATAGCCATCGAGTGTGGAATACTCTACTCTAATCAGGACATGAATAATGGAGAAGTTGTGGAAGGTGAGAAATTTCAAGAGTACACACATGAGGAGAGGATGGCTAAGGTTGATAGAATCAGAGTGATGGCAAGGTCCTCCCCCTCTGATAAGCTTCTACTGATAAAATGCTTGAAAGAAAAAGGGCATGTGGTCGCAGTAACCGGCGATGGCACAAATGATGCACCAGCTTTAAAGGAAGCCGATATTGGACTGTCTATGGGGATTCAAGGAACTGAAGTTTTAAAGGAGAGTTCAGATATTGTCATCCTGGACCATAACTTTGCTTCAGTGGCTACTGTTTTGAGGCGGGGTAGATTTGTTTTTAACAACATCCAAAAGTTCATCCAGTTTCAGCTCACCGCCAATGTTGTCGCTCTCGTGATCAACTTTGTTGCAGCAGTTTCTGCTGGTGAAGTCCAAGTAACAGCAATCCAGTTGTTGTGGGTATACCTTATCATTGACACGCTGGGGACTTTGGCTCTTGCCACTCAGCGACCCACCAACGAGCTCATGGAGAAGCCGCTAGTTGGTTGTACCGCACTGCTTATAACAAATGTCATGTGGAGAAACCTCATCGCTCAAGCGCTCTACCAGATAGCTGTCCTTTTGACACTACAAGTCAAGGGTGAATCTATCTTCAGTGTGAATGAGAAGGTAAATGACACCCTTATCTTCAATACTTTCGTTCTCTGTCAAATCTTTAACATATTCAATGCGAGGAGCTTGGAGAAGAGGAATGTCTTTAAGGGAACACACAAGAACCAGTTGTTTCTAGGGATTGTGGGGATAACCATTGTTCTTCAGGTGGTGATTGTAGAATTTCTAAGGAAATTTGCGGTTACAGAGAGGTTGGATTGGGGGCAATGGGGTGCTTGTATTGTCATTGCGGCTGTATCTTGGCCAACTAGTTGGGTTGTGAAGTGCATACCAGTTTCAGATAAACCATTTCTCAGCTATCTCAAGTGGAAGCCATTTCTCAACCATCTCAATTGTAAAGGTTCATCAGTCTAGGTTGATAGCTAGTGTGGAGCCTGAACATCATACCTCTTTTTTCAGGGGTAGGGATACTTTGATACTTTCGCATTTTAATATGTATTTCTAATCCTATTAGAGGAATGCTAACCCTACTCTAATCCAATAACAACCACTTGTCCATTTTTTGGATGAGAGAGTGCAATTGTAGAGAGGAGAGGGGAGGGGAGGAGAGGGGGGTGCGACTATTGCATGATCGCAGCTCTATAATTTCTCTTGCTTTAATTCGTAGTGAAAATCTCAACGACTCCTTGGACATACCTCAACTTAGTTGAGGGAACCACGTATAAATCTGATCTTTTTAGTGTGTGTTTGATTTTTTCCTCTATCTATTTTTCGTATCTCACATTCCTTTATCTGAAGAGTGCTAGTCCTACTCTCGGTCAACCTCTACTCTCACTTTCCACCAACCACCTATCCACTTTATTGTGATTAAAGCACTTTTTCAGAAAAAAAAAAAGTGGACAAGTGGTTGGTAGAGATTGAGGGTATGAGTTGACTGAGAATAGGGCTAGGGCTAGCATTCCTCTAGGGTCGGCCTGTCCATTAGGCCATCAATGCCTTTGCTTTAGGCCCCATTAAAAAAAAAAAAAAATTAAAAAGGCCCTATTTAGAATATTTAAAAAAAAGAAAAGGTCCATTTAGAATACTAAAAAAGCCTCATTTATAGTTAATTTTTTTTTATAATATTAAAAAATTAAATTTAAAAAAGCCCCAGAATTTTCGCTTTATGCCTCCAAATGGCTTGGGCCAGCCATGCATTCCTCTATCCTGTTTGGGGTTTATTTCTTAACCCGGGTAAAATGAATTAATCATTAGGAATTCTTAATTTTTTTGAAATTTATATGACTATTGTTACTAACTATATGTAACGACTTTCTCATGATCTTGTGGTACTTGATCAAATATGATTTTGAAGTTTAGAAGGACAGTTTCTGTTAAAGATTTTTACTTATTTTTAATAGCATCACTTATCTACATTAATAGTTAGGTTAGTAATGTAAGTGAACTATAATTTGCCACATCACCTAGAGATGTATTTCATCCCTAGAACTCGATCCGAGCGACCCTCATGAAAGAGGCACACCTTGGCATCTGAGCTACAGATTGCAGATTTTATTTATCTTTGTGCAATTGGTGTAAATACCTGGAGGGAAAATGCCTTGATGCCTCATTTGGAGCACAGAAGACTTACCAAGCTTATGTAAATTTCATGCTGACACCAAACACCCTCCTTAGATTCCAAGTCCTTTCTTCCTTCAAATAAGTTTGTTCCTTCGTATGTTTTCAGGGAAAACAATCATATAAATGTTCAAATGGGTCAGAATTTTTTTTTTGGTGGGGGAGGGTATCTCAAACCCTTCGAGGCAAGAACTAGTCCTTTCAGGTGTCTTCACCAACCCACTCGGAATATTCCCTAAGAACATGAATGTAAGTCGAGGATCGGGAGTTGGACAGACAACCACACAAGGAGCATACCCAGGATGCTAGCCAACTGCACTAACCCCTGGTGGGTCAAATGGGTCAGATTTGTGCAGATTTAAAATCGTTTTTGGTTGCTGTCTTAAACCTTCTGTTAATTGGTAATTTCTTTTGTTTCTTCAATTAAACAGTGAAAAACATTTGACTCAACTGAACTCTTACAAAAGCTGATAAACATAATTATAGCCATAAAGATTAAGAGACTGAAAAGAGTTGATTAAATTAATAAACTCACCAAACTAACTTGTGAAAATAAAAAAGAGCATACCCATTTAGGTGATGCAGTAGCTGTAGAGGCCATATGTTACTGGATCAACCAATAATAGTGGAGTTCATCAAGGGTAGTAGAGTCAGAAATTGATCGTAGGGGGGCACATTTGGTTTAAGGATGGGGTTCGGGACAGTGCCCCGAATTTTTTTCTTTGACGACTAAGTTTGTGGTCATTTCATCCGTACTCTTTGTATATATCTTACATGGAGTCAAATCCTCTGCGGTGATAACCGGATTTGGCAAATCCGGTTATCACCCCTAGAGGTTGCCACGTGTCTCCTTTGGCACCCCTTATTTGTGGGTAAGGTTCACCCACCCCTAGGGTTCACCCACCCATCCTTGGTTTTTGTTTTCTTAAATATTAATTCTTTTTTTAAATTAAAAAACTGTTTTTAGTGTTTTTTTATATTAAAAACAGTTTTTTAATTTTAAAAAAAGAATTAATATTTAAAAAAAAAACCAAGGATGGGTGTGTGAACCCTAGGGGTGGGTGAACCTTACCCATGGTTTAGAGGTGTCAAAGGAGACACGTGGCGACCTCTAGGGGTGATAACCAGATTTGCGGATTTGCCAAATCCAATTATCACCGTAGATGATTTGGCTCCATCCTACATGTATTGTTTCTCCCTGTTTACGGGAGAAGTTGTCCCATTGCCTATGGTTGTGCCCTATTATATATTATAATAGGTATCGAATCACAGCCAATTGCAATTGAACTCGGGAAGAGATCAATCACAGTCAGAGGCCAACACATGTTCCTTTTAACCCCTATTAACTGTGGTTAAGATTTACTAACCCTTAGGGTTCAACAATATAAAATCCCATAGAGGGACAAAATCCCACAGAAGACATGCAGAGGTTATCCCTTGTCCAGATCTATATATATTAAAGTAAGAAAGCTAAATTTCAGTTTCGTAATCACATGAAAATCATATAAACTGATACTTTAACTTATTTTGAAGTTTGGCAAGAAACACTGGGGATATATTGAATCTACTCTTTAAGTCTTACCTCACAAAGCAATATTCTTTATCATTCTGGTTTCCAGCTGTTGTTCTTCTTTTGGGGCTGCTAGTGCAGGGGCAGACTCTGATTAATCTATGAGGCTCAGCCCCTCATTATGATACTGGAACTGCTTAGCAGGGTTCAAACAATAAATCTGGATCAAGATAAATATGATGCACCCATATTCTATATGGGGAAATGCTAGTGAGACCGCAAAGGGCTGAGACCACATTGAGATCGCGCATGTGATGAGCGGATTTAGCAAAATCCTTCTATATAATAGAGTTGCAGAATTCTTCTATTGGGGGGGGATATGGGAGTATAATGATTCCCAATCCCATCTGGGGAGACACACTATGCAAATGCAATGAGGGACGCACCATTTGATGTCAAAACGAACCTTATCGGATAAAACATCCAATGTTTTAGGTTATGATCATCTGGACAAGAACAGTAGTTGTGATAGGGGGGGACCTAGAGGGTTATAGCGGCAACCCCTGGGGATGGGCCTCGGATTCTCTCTAGCGATGCAGAAAATGGTCTTGGGCTTCCATACAATAGGCAGACATGTGGTGATAAAAAGGGGAGAAGTCATTTCATTTTCTCCCCATGATTTTGACTTCTCCCCACTTGATATCTCTTCCTTTTTTTCTCACACACTTATCGCCACATGTCTCATTATGTGTGGAGAAGTCAAAATCATTCATGGGCCTCATGATTTTGACTTCTCCACCACTTGTCGGCTATTGTGTGGTAGACCGAGACCACCATTTTTTGGCATCACCAGAGAGAATCCTTTGTCCTGGGGATGTAGTCCGTGGCCGAACGACAAACCGTAAAGCCGGAGGTCTCGAGGTCAATTCCTGGACTCCCCTTAATATTGGTTGTATAGGGTGGAGGTATTCCCAATGCAGCACTTGACCAAGTTTATCCCAAAAAAAAAAAGGAAAAGTTATAAATTATAAAAAGAGTTGGTCCCCCATCATGTTCTTAGGTTTTATAGTTAAAAGAAGTTCACAAAGCAAAAGATCCGTGCCGCGAATCAACCGGGTTGAATGATTCGGACCAATTGTGCTCATCTGATCTCTCACATTCCTTTTTACAGTTACGAAATACGGCAAGCAATCCATTGGAAAATTGATATTTCTGATGGTTATGATCTTCTAAAGTAGGGCATACTCAACCAAACGTGGGTACAAATTCTCTTCATTTTTTTTAGCATCTTACAATTGCAGGACGTTTGCGGCAAACTCATGAGGAATTTAGGGGTGTATTCGAGCTGGGCTCGGCCCTGCTTGGTTGTTTCGAAATTTTTTCGTCTAGGGCATGGGATTGTTTCTGGCAAATCCCAGAAACAATAGTCTCGGGCTTCCACTCTTCATCCGACATGTGGCGATAAAAAATGAAGAAGTTATTTTTATTTTCTCCCTTGTTTTTGACTTCTCCCCACTTCTGATATCTCTCCCTTTCATCACCACATGTCGGATGAAGAATGAAAGCCCAAGACCATTTTCTGATATCTGTCCAAGACAATCCCATGCCTTAGAATTTGGGGGGCTTTGGAGCACTATGCAGGAGAAAAAAGGGAAAAAGAAAAGAAAATAGAAAGTGATAAAACAAAATTCTCTTGATAGTATGTACCAATGTTACTTGGTTTGTTGGTTCGCTCAGTCCAAATTCGGTTTCACAATTTACAATTCGCCACTCTAAAGTGAACCCGGTTCGCCAAGGGTAGGATGAGATAGTTCGTTTCTTAGTTCGCTTAGTTCTTTAGTTTGGTTAGCTAGCTTGGTTCGCTTATATAATATTAATATATATATATATATAGTGTAAATAAACATATTATAAAAACTTATTTTGAAAAAAACATTAAAAAAATAGGTTTTATGGTTGATTCGTGAACCCAAAAAACAAATTCACTGAACTCAAAATATAAGTTTGTCAAACTTAAAGAAAAAATTCACCGAACTCAAACAAAAAGTTCGCCAAACCTAAACAAAAAATTCACCAAATCAAAACTATTGGGTTTGAGTAACAGGTTCGCTCAATTTCATGAACCAAAACGAACCGAACCTCGAACTAATTCGCTTCAAACCAGTTCGTGATTCACACTAATAGGTAGTGAACTATATGTACTATCGAGAGCTAGGACGTCCAATTTAAAATTTCACAGCACCAAACCTCATATGCATTTAATGATGGAGCTAGGCTGTCCAATTTAAAATTTCAGAGCACCAAACCTCTTATGCATTTAATGATGGACTCGCTTTATGTTTGATGTCATTAGATTTTAAATTGGAAGGCCCAAGAGATACTAATGAGCGCCATGCAGGTGTGGCGTTTGCCTTACATGTTACGATTAACCCCTTAGGGCTAATCCATGTCTCTTAAGATTTTAGAGAAAGAGGAGTGTTAGCCAAGACACAATAAATCAATTTTTTTCTAAAGACGTAGAGTGGGTGCAACATGTGATGTCGCTACCCTGTAACTAAGGCTGTCAAAAAAGCCCATATAGAAGGGTACCCGGCCTGGCCCGGCCCTCCAAAGCCCGGCCCTACCCCAGCCCTTGGGCCGGGCAGGGCCAAAAAATTGGAAGCCCTTGTTCTCTAGGGCCGGGCTAGGGCTCCCCCTGTTCGGCCCTTCTCGGCCCGGCCCGGCCCTACTTTATTCTTAAGATAAATATTTTTTAATAATTTTACTAATATGCTCCCTTTAACCTTTCATTAACATTATGAAAGTAGGGCTATGTTTGTAATTGCGCCAATTAAAGACCTTATAAAAACCAACCTAACATAGACCAAACCCTAACTTGTATTCACATTCTAAGACTTTGCCTCTTCATTCTTCAACTTCAATCGCACAGGCTACATACCACTTCGGCTCTTCATCGATCATCTCTCTCTCTCTCTCATATCTTACTCTCTACTTTCAGTTTTATATTTAAACATATTTTCAATTTTGTTCTATATAGTTTTATTATTCTACTTGTTTACCTATACTATGTTTTGGTTTATTATGCATGACTGTCACTGATAAGGAAATTTTTTTTTTAACTCTGTCATTGCTCTTTTTGTTGCAATGTTGATCCCAAACCCGAATAAAAGAGGAGGGTATCCATTTCCATGTAAGGTTGACAGTCGGTGTAGTAAAAAAAAATTTATTATCTTAGATGAAAAAAAAAAAATTCCGCTCTTTCTTCCGGCCCTTTGGCCGGCCCGGCTTGGCCCCGGCTCTTGAGGGGCCGGGCTAGGGCCCAATCAACCCCGGCCCTTGAAGGGCTAGGGCCGGGCTAGGGCTCTACTCTTATAAGGAAGGGTAGGGCTAGGGTTGACCCCGGCCCTTTGACACCCCTACCTGTAACAGGGAGATGGTTTGACACTTGTTGCCACCACCTTTGGTCAGGGAAGACTGTGACTAGAGATGGCATTTCTGTTAGAAAAATGTTATGTGGTGGGTTGGTTGCATGCGTCCATGAATGTGGGTTATGTATGTGCGCTCTCTAGTCCAAAAGGAGGGAATTTGTGCATAACTTTAATTTTTAGGATTTTAGTCCAAGAAAAATGTATATGGGCTTAGCTACCACATCCACAGCAAAATAAAGATGGGCAACTTGAATTCCAGGGTGGGCTTTAGCAGAGCCAGATCAGCCCAACAGTCTGGACCCTATCCGAAATTGAACATAAATCCAATTTTTTATTTTTTCAGTTCAAAAGTTGGGCTATGGCCGGACACTAAGCCCAACCCACTAGGATCCCACCAAGCTTCGGGTAGCGGAATGTGCTTGAAATCCTTTGTTGCTATCCAGGTCATCTTCTCTCTACTTAGAGATGTTAATCAGTTTTTTGTTTGTGGCCTATACAAAGGAGCTCTTACGAGGCCAGCAACAAAGGAGCTTTACTTAGAGATGATATTGGAGCTCTTGCAACTAATCGTTCCGGGGATTAGATCCCGAAACCTATTACTTGAGAGAGGTCACAACTCACACCCCACTATTTGGAGCAAGAGGCGGGGTGTCATTTGTTTTTTCTATAGAGAGCTATTAAAATCATAACTAAAATTTTGAAAGTTATATACTTCTAGTCTAGATCAACTAAAAATTTTCGATTGAAAATATTAGTAATTACTTAAAGATTTGTGGAGAATGGTTAGACGGGCACAAAATATTTTGGGCCTATGAGGAGTGGTATTGTGGGAGGGTTTTGACTCTGTAGCTTCGGATTTTTTTTAAAGGACCAAGTTGGTGGATCATCTCGTATATATGTTTCGTACATATACGAGTATTAGTTATCCTTCTTTAGGGCAACTTCCTCTTGCCATATGGATATGCCCTGTTAAATATTTTAATAACATAATATCAACTATATATATTTTTTGTCAAAAGTTTAGGTGTAACTACCCCTTGCCCATGACTATGCCTTATTAAATAATTTATAATATAATTTTTTTTTTTTCAAAAGGGCAAGGTTCCTTGAAGATGAAGAAACAAGGATCTGGGAAACTCAATGTTGTGTTGATCATACTCTGTTTTCCTTTCTAAGGTTACTCTAACGATTTTTATTAATACAATTAGCTGTTTTATTTTATATATACCGGTGAAATGCTATTCAAATACTCTGATGTCTTACATCTGTTTTTTCACCCAACTTTCATTTTAATTAACAGTCAAGTATAAGATCTGAAATTCATCATATGGATACTATATAGTTGATATGTAACATTGTTTTGGGTAGTATCCTGAGTGTGTAATGAAATTCAAAAAAAAGTACCACACCTTACAATTAAAGTTGAGGATCAACCTTGCCAACAGATTTACTAGGGTCTGTTTGTACAAGCACGATACGAGATAGCAAATAGATTTGTAATTCTATGGTTATAACCGGATTGGAGGAGTCCGGTTCATAGTAAGTAATTGGTTCATAGTAAGTAATTTGGCATACGGTAAAAATTTGGTATGAAAATTATTCAGGTATAATTTGAAATAGTCATTCAACAGTTCTTTTAAAAAATCAGTAAGAAAAAATGCAGAACGTTAAACGTGTGGTATATAAATTAATTCAAAAATAATTCAAGCCGATACTCCATAACTCGTTAAAAAATTCAGCTAAATACATAAACTTGCATATAAAAATTTATAAGAGATGATGTTAAATCTTGAACTTCACATTGTGAAGATGAAGAAAAAAAAATGTAGTCAAAGATTGAGAGAGGGAGAGTTAATTTGAAATGGAGATTGAGGGTTGACGGTTCCTGGCATTGAAAAGGTTATAATTGAAGGCTCAGTTCTCGACTATTGGCAGCTACAGCGCCGTTGTGATAAGTGACGACTGTGAAATATTTAGGGTTAAAGATTTAGGTTGAGACAAAGATCGAGTAAAAATAAGGAGATTTAATGGGGACCGGTGAGTGCTTTAGGACTAGTGACTGATAGCTTTCAGTGACGTTGTGGCCGATGTGATAAAGACCTAAGGTTATGGATTGACCGAAAGAAATCGAGAGAAAATGAGTTACGTGCGAATGTGAGAAAGAAGAAATATGATTTAGAGACTTACTTTACAGGATTAAATTTAAAAAGAAATATTAGGTATTATTCGTGAATAAGTCGTGAACAATTCACCCTACTTAAAAAATTCATGAATATTTTTGTATCTTTGAATAGTACGGATACAAAATTATAGATGTTATTCTAGAACCCAACATTTGTGAAACACTGTAAACCTATGCTACCTATGCTCTCTCTTATCCTTATCAGGTTTATCAAATTCAATTTGATGTTTATCATTGTAACTACTTATATCATGTTTATAAATACAATACCTTTCAACCCTAAAGAGTATAGGGGTGAAATATATTTTAGTGTATCTGTTCTTTTAGCCACGTGTCCCTTTTAACACCCCTTAATTGTGGTTAAAATTCACCCACCCATAGGGTTCATTCACCTATCTGTGGTTTTTTTTATAAAATATATTAAAAAATTTTAACAGTAGGAGTTTGTGAATTTTAACCAGGATTTAAAAAAAAATCTAAAAGCTAAGGATAGGTGAGTGAACCCAAGGAGTGAGTGAATCTTAACCCTATTCCTAGGCCTTTCCTACTGTCAAACTCGGCCAATCATCTATCCATAAAGTGTGTTTTTTAACGTATACTTTAACCTGTTACTTTTTCACTTTATCGACAGGTGGTTGGCTGAGTTTGAGAGTAGGAAAGGCATAAGAGTAGAGCTAGCACTCTTTGGTTAATTAGAAAGAAAGCGCTTTTACAATTCTCTCAAGAGCATAAATAAGAACGGGAGCTCTGCTTCAAACATTTTAAGGGAGCTCCTCATTTCAAAGCAAAACTTGTAGCAATTCTGTAGTTACGGGTAAAAAGGGTATCAATTTTATAGCATAATTTTCTTGCAAAACCGTCATCAAAGTCTTTACCTTAACCACAAGGAGGGGGATGCCGAAGGCAGAGCTAGTGACTGGAGTGAAGTCGTAACAAGGTAGTCGTACTAGAAGATGCGGCTGGATCACCTCCTTTTCAAGGAGAGCTAATGCTTGTTGGGTATTCTGGTTTGACACTGCTTCACACCCAAAAAAAAGTGAGCTACATTTGAGTTAAGCTTGGAGATGGAAGTCTTCTTTCGTTTCTCGACAGCGAATCAGGTTACAATGTAAAAGAGGTGCTACGCCCAACGGTTAACCAGAGCTAGGCCTATTCAAAATAGGCCCGCTGTGGCTCATATTTAACCTCCTCTCGCAACTCTTAAGCAATTAGCCAATTAGGCCTATTCAAAATAGGTCAGATTTATAAGCTCTAGCCCTATCCTATTTTTAGACAGGTCGGATCAGGTCAAGCCGGGCTGGGCTAGAGGGTGTCTACCTAATAAATAGGCAACGGATTTTCTTAGGCAGATTCCTGAGTGTTACACTCGGCACCACTCTTTGCACGATGTGTGGTAAGGCATTTAACTAGGGGAGTGATAACATGCATTGCATATTCCATTGGGGGGTGGTACACATACCTCCCAAAATTTGCTATATGTTCTCTAACATCCACTAACCATGGTTAAGATTCACTCATCTCTAGGGTTAAATAATCTAACCTTAATATTTTTTTTAAAGAATTAACCTTGCTTATGATTCACTTACTCATGTGATTAATTTTTAAAAAATATTTTTAAAAAAAACCAAGGTTATATTATTTAACCCTACGGATGAATAAATCTTAACCATGGTTAATAGATATCAAATAGGACATGTAGCGAGCTTAGGAGGTGTGCATGTACCACCCAAATGGAATGTGTAATGCATGCTATAACTCCCTTACTTAAATTGCCTTCCATTCATCATGAAAAGAGTGGTGCCTAAATGTAATGCTCGGGCATCTACTAGAGAAAATCCATTGCCTAATAAATATAGGATGTTGTTACGAGCACACCACTATTTACTGACTGGACACCACTTATACTACTTACTAACTGGACACCATTAAAATATAACAAATTCTCCGAGCAAACCAAGAGTAAGAAAAACCTAATAATTTTCTACTAATACACCATTCTAAACTTAAACCATAAAACATAATACTTCCTTCCAAGTCGAGTAAATTTATTAGCATTCATCACTAAATGTTAATGTTATAAAAAAAAATTATTAGTCTATATGTTCTAAGTTCTGTTATTGAATTGAGTTGCATCAATTACTAATGATTTTTTTGTGATATAATTTGCCTAGTGATGCATTTACATGCATGTTGCAATCTTTTCTACGAGCTCCACTAGTTCTATTATTAAACATCAAATGAAGGATTCATAATACAGTTTGCTAAGGTTCAGGTTGTGAGTCACTATTGCTCTAAATCGGCAATGATTTCAGGTTCACTAACTTTTTGTGAATTTCATTTTATCACTCTTTAGAAAAAGGTTGTGCCTCGTGGATGTGTCAAATGCATTAAATTTGAGGTTATCCTCTCAGTACTCGGGCCCCCCCCCCCCCCCTAATTGATTCCCATGATTTTGAAGTGAGTGAGAAGAAGTTGGGCTAAATCCAAACCCCACTAGTGGAAGACGATCCTTCTTAGAAGAGGAAGAAGTTGAGAAGATTAGAATTTCTTGGAAGATGGAGAATATGACGTTTTTAGAAAAAGAAGTTTTAGAAAGGGTTTAGGGATTTGGGGAGTGTGGGTGCCCATAGAAAGTTGAAATATATTAAAAAAATTATTGTAAGTTTTTTTTAAGTGGTGTCCAATCTATAAATAGTGGTGTGCTCGTAGCAGCACTCTAAATATATTGCATTCTACATAAATAACATTTGTTGGCATATACTTAGATGTATATTGATATGTTGACACACACACACACACATATATATATAATAGTGCATATAACAAAAATTGTAATACTATAACAATGTATACAATGGATTAAATATATGTTATGTATAAAAGTGTAGAAAACTAGCTTTAATAATGTATAATATAGCATATATTGTATAAACACTTTTAAAGCAACAATTATGTATATAAATTATATAGATTAATTTTTTTTAACTCTAGTTAAGAAAATTTAACCCGTAAAGGTAATATCTTTAAGGAGAAAATACATTTACACCCCCTGAGGTTTGATGAAAATACACATAGACCCCCTCAAGTTTTAGAAAATACATTAGGTATCCCTACTTTTCAAAATATTGACACTTACACCCCTTTCAGTTGACCGTTAGTCAACTGACAGAATGATGATGTCATGTGATAAAATGGTATGAGCTACTAAAAATGTCCTCTAAAGTTGTCATTTTCTACTTTTCTCATATACAAAATTGTCCCCTCATTTTTAAATGAAGTCAAATAGGGGGCTAATTAAAGGGATTTCGCGGCGGTTTTTAAAAACCCGCCGTAATAAATAAATAATCCATGACAGTTTTTTTAAAATCGCCTCTACTATATACACAACCAACGACGGTTATTTAAAAACTGCCGCAAATATGTTGCTGAGAATGATAGGGCGGGAAACTAAAAGGGTTAGAGGGAAAGCTTTCTACAGCAGTTTCTTAACAAACCACCGTGAAAATTTTATATGTATGGCGATTTTTGACAAATCGCTATTAATATAGTTCTGAAACCAGTAATTGACGGCGGTATTATAAAACCGTCGTACTAGGTAAGTATTAAAGGCAGTTTTTCCAAATAGCTGCTAAAAATCCATCGCTAAAGGCCTTTAATTTTGTAGTGGGCCACCCCCACATAGGAGCAAGAGGCTGGGTGTTTGTTTTTATTGAATTGAATATATTATTATTCAAATATGATCAACTTATAAATGGATAGTAAAGCCCTGTTCGAATTTACAATACCAAATACTTATTCTGATAATTATAAATATTTAGTTTGAATGAGTTTGGCAAACTTGTCCGGCTTGAAACATCCCTTACTAAGTTGGGTTCGGGTTTGACTTTTAGGAACATTAATAACCAGGTCCGATTTTTGTTGAGGGTGGTGTTTCCTTTGGCAACCTACCCGTTGCCACACTTACTAGAAGTGCCTTCTTGAGTCGGATTTGAGCTTGTTCTTTTAACTTTTTTTTTAATAAAGGGGTTGCATAAAGGTATATATTTTACCAAAGAAAAAAATTGTTATTCTAAAGGTTCCCTTTACCTTTTCCTTTTACCAATTAAAAAAGATGTTACCCCAAAAGTTACTTTCAAAAGTAAATTCCTAAAAGCAAAGGGGGGTATTTCAAAACGTCAGCAACTAAGGAAGCATTCTCAAATTTCAGAAATTAGTGGGTATGTTAGATAGGATAGCCTAGAAATAGGAATGTAAATGGAGTGGATTCCATAATATTATCTGAGTTTGGTTCAGTTATACTATATGAATAATTTTTTTTTTTTTTTTTGTATGAGACACACGGTTAGGCTGCAACCCCGGTTAGCAAGTCAGTATCTATTCTAAGTTAAAGGCTGGGGGAGAGTGCAACCCACTCTCACCCTCTCCGGAATGGAACAAGGAACCTCCTTCCGGGATACACCTACCACTATATGAATAATTGAATATTTGAACCCAATGCGATATCTGGGAAGTGTGAAATTGATTTTATTTAAATATTCAAATTTAGATACTTCTTAATTATCTGATACAAAAATTAAAAACAAAAAGGGCTGAATGAGACAAAAGTTTTGCTAAAATATATAAATATATCTTCTTTATATTAAAAATGATAATTTAGTAGGTCTTAGGATAATGTAGAAAATATATAGGACCAAGTTCGTGAGTCGTCTGTTTGTTCATCATGCCCATTTGTAAATAATATTTTTCTTTTTAATTAGGGGCACCTGCTCTCTTTGCCCATGGGTATACCTTTTTTTTTTTTTTAATTTCAAGAGTTTGGGAGGCATCTGTCCCTTTGCCTCACATGCTTATGCCCTCTTAAATTAAAAAGGGTAATGCTAGCACCATTTTCTTTTAATAGTCATTTTCTCTTAAATTAAATAGGGTAATGATAGCACCATTTTCTTTTAATAGTCATTTTCTTTAAAGGAAAGACGTGTAAATTAAATAGGGTAAGGTAATGAACACTACTTTCTTTTAAGAGTCACTTTCTTCAAGGAAAAGACATGTGTTGGTTCAAAACACATGTCTTTCTCTCAATGGAAGACTAACACATGTCTTTCTCTTAAAAAAATGGCTTTAAAAGAAAGTGAAACTAGCATTACTCAATTAAATAAATAAAGTATAAACTTTGTTTTTCTTCAAAACTGTAGGGGGCTCTAAGCCTCTAATCCCATCCCTCGCACCCTTGGTGGTAGTGGTAGTGGTGGTGGTGACGGCGGCTTGGCAAAGGCTTTGGAGGTAGAGGCAGTAGTTGTAAAGGCTGTGATGGTGTAGGCTGCGAAGGTGGTGGTTGTGGAAGTAGCTGTGAGCAATGGGTAGGATGAAACTTTTTCTCTTAACCAACCACATCCTCTGTGCCCCCTTCGCTTCCAGGCTTGCTATAGAGACCATTTTTATTTTATTCATTTTTGGTCTTTTACATGTTCTAAATGCTTGATATTCATGTTGACTGGTCGGTGCTACTTATAACACATTTATGCACCTCAATCTACACATGTTAGTACCTTAAAGTTCTCTTTTGAAGTATGATACGGTAATTGGTTGTATTTGTTATGACAGGACTATGCGAGAAATATAAGGTAAAACTAGAGAAATAACAGATGAAAAGTTTCAGAAAGACCTCAAGTCAGAAGAAGAACAAAAGAAAGAAAGAAAAGATCCAAAAAATCAACCGACAATCGGTCGTCAATCTCAGGACGATCGATCGTAGGTTGGAGTGTAGAAGATTGATCGTAGCATCTTGGACGATCGATCGTCCAAGAACCTGTAGCCAAAGTAAAAAATTCTTGATCAAGACGATCGATCGTCCCAAGATGACGATCAATCGTCATCGGCGTTTTTCAGCTCCAGATTCCACGTGCAAAGAGGAGACTACCCTTAGGGAAGTTGCTAAAAAGGAAAATTGAACCCTAGGAGTAAGTTCTCTATAAAAGGGAAAGCTCTAAACTAAAGAGGGATTCTGAAAAATTGGAGATTGGAAGCAGAAAAGACTCTGGAGATTAGCAAGGTTGGAAGATGGAGCATTGGAGTTCATCGTGTTCTTCATCAAAATTAGTGTTTTTGCCTCCTACCATGAACTAATTCTCCTGTTTCTAGGGTTTCGATGAAACCCTAGCCAAGTAATCATGTCCTGTGTATTTTTATTTATGTTCCTCATTGTATAAACTTTGATTGCATAATGAGAGGGTTGTCTTCAACCAATTATTAAGGTTTATACTCAATTTCAATGTGGTTCATCCTTGTCTTAGGCTCTCTTGTGTTGAAATTGAATTCATTTATATATCTTTCTGTGATTGAAAATATGAATTTTATGCAATGGGATTTATTGTCAATGAATTGAATTATAGGATATTTTATTCTTAGGGAAGACGAGTGATGTCACAACCCTATCTTAGTGTGTATCCCTCGTGCTGACCACAGATGGGATATACCTAGAATTTGATCCATTGAATCATTGTAGCTTTTGATGAGTGAGACTTGTAGTCGATCTCATCCCTTTAGTTTATGTTTGTGGGACATAAATTGATACATGTGAATGTGATTATGAGGCTAGTGGTGGATTCAACACCCTAGAAGTTTTTCTCACCGATCTATCACCAAATGCTTTTAGTTTAATTAGGATTACTAAAATCTGTTAATTTCACTCTTAGGTTAAAACTAAATCAAATCACTCAACTTTGTTACCTGATAGCTTAGAATTAATCTTGAGAAAAGGACAACGAAACCAGCGTCTTTTGTGGTTCGACACCCCATACTAGTCATTATTCCACAGAATTATAACTACGACGAGGTTTAATAAATTGATGATCAATAAAAAAAAAAAATTAAGAGGGGAGAATCCGTTCGCATGGAAATCCAAGATGTTCGAACAGGTTCGAATGATTTCAGTCCGAGCAGTAAACAGATGGCCCGAATGGAATCCATTCGAACAGCCACTTAATCTGTTGCGTGCATAGATAAGGGATAGAAACACAATTTTTTGGACTCTTTTCATGTGGGACCACTACTTAGGCCCTATAAAAACCCCTTAAACCGTAATTTCATAGGTTTAAGAGTTATTAAGCAACCTAAAGCTCTAGAACTTGAGAGAGAGAAATCTACAAGTTCTAAGAGAAATTCTTGAAGGGAAATGGAGATTATTCATAAAGACTTTGTGGAAATGAGAAATCGTGATCGAAAGAGAAATTTCATCTCGTTGGATACGTGGATTGCTGCAAAGAGAAGCCTTCTATCGCAGGAGCTCATCGTTCTAAGATAGATATGACTTCTCTAGTTGATGATAGCTTGTTCATTAATGGAAACTAAGAGTAAGATCAAGACTTATATGTAGATATGATCTTCAATGCTAGTAATATCATAATCATTGATTAAAGTTAAGAATAAGCATGGATTTGAATGAAGATGACTTCCCTAAACTAGTAGTAACATGATTATTGAATTGATATGAGAATAAGAAATTAGAATGGAGGTATATATGGATTCCAAAAAGAAAAAAAAATGATTAATAGATAAAATTAAGAATAAGATATATTTTATAAGATTATCAAACTATAAAATTTGTAAGATTTATAGTTGGTGAAAATTCTATAGTATGATGTATGTAAACATAATTATGTTGGATTTTCTACGATTATGAAAACTATGTTATGACCTACTAAGATAAGGTATTTTTTGAATATATGTATGATGTGGTTAAATTTTAGATAGGTCAACACCTTAGATGATTTAAAAAAAAAAAAAAAAACACCTTAGATGATGATCTTATGGCCTAAATTCTTTACCACGGTGATACGAGACGCTATGGTGGGATTTCGATGGTGTAAGATAGAAATATAAGAGGTAACCTAGATAAAAATTGATCACGACACTTCACTCAAAAGTTTGATAAGATAAGAACTCACAATTTTACATGGTCACAACAATGCTCATAAGCCTCATAAAGTCTCAAAAGCTTATAAGTCTTACAAGTAAGCTCACAAGTATGTATATAAGTATGAATGCATGATGTGTTTTCACAAGTTACAAGTATCAACGCTATCTAAGATCTCAAGGGTATTCGTACTTGTTTCCCAATGATGCTAGTACCTGGATACAAGTTAAGACCCCAAGGGTACATAGTCTCTGACTTACAAGTAGATTTTCAAGGGTACTAATTATCTGGCTCACCAGAATCATAAGTGCCCTAATGGGTGTAATTCGTTGGTTAATTGGTACGAATAATATATCGTAGCCTCATCATTTGTATAGTGTTGAGTTATTTTAAGTTATCTCACAAGTGTATGCAAGTTGAGAAAGCTCACAAGTTAAGTAAGATGAATACGCTTGCATGTTTCCGCAGTCTGATGTATGTATGTATGTATGCATGTTATGCCAAGTTAAAATATGATAAGCATGATTTATGTTAATGTTATGATATTGTTAGCTAAGATTTTATATCTATTGAGTCACATGTGCTCAACCGATATATTTTATGTCAACAAGTTTAAATTTAAAAGTAGTACACGAACCTTATGAAGATGATGAGTATCTCGAGGAAGGTGAAGGTAATTTTTTGGAACTGGAGGATCCTTTGGACAAGTTTTCTTATAATTTACCTTATTAGATTATCAAATTATTTCATTGAGGATTTTAAGGGATTATAATAAGACTTGATTTTATGTGGATATTTATGTTAAGATATTTATGCTTTAATTTGATTCTAGACATGATGAGATTAATTATATTTAAGAATTTTAGTTGTCAATTTAAGTATGCATTGTAGGTTATGATAATGTTGTGTTGCGATGCAAAGTTCTATTTTAACCTAGATGCGATTTTGGGTCGCGATCAGAGCTAGTATCAGAGCGAAAGCTCTAGGTTCTTTTGGGCTTAGGCTTTAGGTTCGTTTTGTGCCTTGCTTGCTTTTCAAGTAAGACTTATGGTTTATTTTTTGTTCTGAAGACTTTCATCATGAGGCACAATAACCAATGTTGCTCTTATGTTATTATTATTATTTTAAGTATGACTCTCCATGCTTTGTAGTATGCTCTTATGTGTAATATATGAGTATATGATAGTTGGTTGTGCACTTGTTTGAGATACATAGTTAATGTATAAACCTCAGGCACCTTGCTTATTAGTGAATACCTAACACACGTATTGATCGACACTGGTTTGACACATTCTTTCGGTACTCTTAGTTTCGCTGAGAATGTTCCTTCAAAGTCAAGTCAACTCGATATTGAATTATTTATTGCAACACCTATTGGTAGTTCAATCATCACGGATATGGTGCACCACACTTGTGTCATTCGTATTAGACAACATGAGTTACCAGTAGACCTAATTATTATGGACTTTCAAGACTTCGATAAGATTCTTGATATGGATTGACTTTCGGTTTACCATGAAAAGGTCGATTGTTTCAGAAATATAGTAAATTTTAAGTCAATAGATGGGAATCCTTTACATTTTTGTGGATTAAAGAAAAAGGATATTGCTCGATTTGCAGCATTGAATATTTCAACTTCAGAGGTATAGGATTCTTCTACGCTTCCCGTGGTGAATAATTTTCTGGATGTTGTAACGCTTTATTTCGTCGCGTGTATCAAATTACCTCCATTGTTGTATGGAGTTTATTATATGTGTGAGAGATTATCCTTCCAATCTGAGTAAACTCAGACTGTTAATTTACATTCCCAATTTGGGGAAGAACCTCTGATTAAGAAGAAGAATAAATAAGAACAAATATTGAATAAAGTATTTATATTTATTCAATAGGGTTGCCCAGATCCAATATAGGCGTTACAAGTGCCTCATTGAGGTATTTGTTGCTGAAAGTAAAAGAGAAGAATGATGACCATTTTAAGAGGCTCCCATGATGTTTTCCATGTCAGGGGAAGTCTTCTTCTTCTTCTAAAGATTGTTATTTTCATGCTGTACTTTCAAGGAGAGGAGAGAGTTTTTTGTTTCTTTTCCGTCTTTCTTCGTGTGTGTTTCTTATGAGAAACTCTCCTTTTTATAGATTTGAGAGTCTTTTTTGGTCTCTCTCTTTGACTCTCTTATTTTTGGGAAGTCAACTTGGGCTCTCCTCTTATAGGAAGTCAGCTTACGTGTCTCCCTTATCTGGGAGACTCTTAAAGCTGAAGAGAATCCTCTTCTTTTGAAAACTCTTGTACCAAGTTTCCCTCTTTTTTTTTTTTGGGGGGGGGGGGGGGGGAATCCTAATACCTTTCGAAAAGAAGAAGATCTTATCTTCTCTTCAAAAGGTGGATGTTAAGTCATCCCTTCCTAAGATATAGGACATAGTCCTAATCCTATCATGATTATGGAGTGCCATGTGGCATCCCATGAGATTTTTAAAGAGATGATCTTTATCTTGGGATCCCCCAAAGCTGATAGAGAATCATTTTTACTAAGGATTCTCTACCCTATGACAGTCGAGTACTGATTGGCAGTTGGGGACAGACTGACCTAGGTCCAAGGCCTATTTGGGCCATGGACTAGGTCTCTGAAAGGTGACTGACCTTGGTCAGTCCACGGACAAAAGGGGTGAGACCATGGTCAGTCCACAGACCAAAGGGGTGAGACCATGAGTCTTGTCCGTGATCTGGGTTAGATTCGAGACCAATATGGTGATGGTTCATCCGTGAGAATTTATCCTCATGGACTAGACACATGTCAGCCTCTTGGAGGTTGACACTCAAATTATGGATCCGTGAAGTTAGTCCTCACGGATCATACACATGTCAGCCTCTCGGAGGCTGACACTCAAAGGTCATCCGTGAGGTTTTAATCCTCACAGGTTGGATACGTGTCAGTCTTTCGGAGGCTAGCACTCAAAGGTACTCCGTGAGGTTTTAATCCTCACGAATTGTATACGTGTCAAACTCTCAAAGGCTGACACTCAAAGGTCATCTGTGAGGTTTTAATCCTCACAGTTTGGATACGTGTTAGCCTCTCGGAGGCTGGCACTCAAAGGTAATCCGTGAGGTTTTAATTGTCACGGGTTGGATACATGTCAGCCTCTCGGAGGCTGGCACTCAAAGGTCATCCGTGAGGTTTTAATCCTCACGGGTCATCCCTTCTGTTAGGCTTGGTGGCATGATGTCAGCCATCAGCATTTAATGTTAATAGCCAAAAGGACCGCACGTGCCCTTGGCACGGGCAAACCTGAGCCATCTCTATGAGAGATGGTGATCTGGTGTGTGCCATTGTATATACACCTGGGCAATGGATAATGAGATTTCACTACCCACAGATGTTTTTCCCGATTTTTTACTTGGTTTACCACCAGATAGGAAGATTAAGTTTGTAGTAGACTTAGCTCTTGGAACTTAACTGATTTCAAGAGCCGCTTATAGAATAGCACCAGTGGAGTTAAAAGAATTAAATGACCAGATTTAAGAATTGCTCGATAAGGGATTTATTAGACTGAATGTATCACTATGGGGAGGTCCAGTTCTTTCTGTGAAGAATAATGATAGTTTGATGAGGATGTGCATTGATTATCGGCAACTGAATAAGGTCACTAGTAAGAATCGTTATCCATCACCTTGGATAAACGACCTGTTTGACCAGCTACAAGAAGCAAAGTTTTTCTCTAAGATTGATATGAGGTCAGGTTACCATCAGTTGAAGAAAAAATTGAAAATGTTCCTAAGACCGCTTTCAAGACTGATATAGGCATTATGAGTTTCTGGTCATGTCATTCGAATTGATCAATGCACTGGCTACATTTATGGACTTGATGAATAGAGTGTTCAAGCCAGCCTTGGATCTGTTTGTATTCATTTTTGTGGATGACATCTTAGATATACTCGCAATCACGAGAGGATCATTAGAGACATCTTCAGATTACTCTTCAAGTACTCTGAGAATACAAGTTATTTGTCAGATGAGTAAATGTGAGTTTTGGCTAAAGAATATAACATTTTTAGGCCATGTTGTTCATGGAGAGAAAATTTTTGTAGATTCTTCTAAGATTGAAGCAGTAACAAGTTTAGATAGACCCAAGAGTGTTACCGAAATAATAATCTTTTTAGGTCTTGTTGGATATTATCGAAGGTTTGTAGAAGCATTTTTTAATCTGGTCGTGCCGCTCACTTACTTGACTCGAAAGAATGTCAAGTTCTCATGGAATGATGCTTGTGAGAAGAGTTTTCTTGAGTTAAAGAAGTGCCTCACTACAATATCAATCCTGACGATTCCTTCAGGAAGTGAAGGTTTTATGGTATATAGTGATGCTTCATGCATCAGATTGGGATGTACTTTTATACAGCACAAGAAAGTTATTGCCTACGCTTTCTGACAATTAAAAGATCATAAAAAGAACTATCTTGCTCACGATTTAGAATTAGCCGTAGTAATATTTGCTCTTCAAATATGGTCTGGAGACATTACTTATATGGTGAACAATTTGAAGTATTCATGGATCATAAAAGTCTGAAATATCTTTTCTTGCAGAAAGAGCTAAATTTGAGGTAGGGTCATTGGGTGAAATTTCTTAAGGATTATGATTGTCTGATCCTTTATCATCCAAAAAAGAGAATGTTGTAGCTGATGCTCTTAGTAGGAAGCCTTCTAGATTGTTAGCTCACTTGATAATGGTTACGCAATGAAAGCTTTTAAAGGGCATGTCTAACAATGATGCGAATTTTAGTGTTGATACATCTAGAGCCTTGATGGCTAATATCATTAATGTCAGACCGGCTATATAGGATATGATTATAGATCTTCAGGAGACAAATGAAGAACTTGTGGAAATCCGGGAAAAAGTGACCAGTAATAGCAAACGAGATTTCTCTATAGAGAGGATGACACTCTTCTTTTCAGAGGAAGATTGTTTGTTCCAACTGATGAAGAAATAAAGAGAGAGATTATTGATGGAGCATACAAGTTCAGGTATACCATTGACCCTAGAGGTGCCAAGATGTACCAGAACCTTAGGAAGCATTTCTAGTGGAGAAATTTGAAGAGAAGTGACATTATTCGTGTCTAAGTGTTTGGTTTGCTGATCAATTAGGATCTTTACCTCGTAAAAGAACTAATTCCAGATAATAGTGACAAGTATCGAGGGTGTCAAACCATGAAGACTGCGCTGGTTATATTGCTTAAATGTAAAGATTGAATTTAATTTAATGGTGAACAAAATGGTTTGGTTTGTGATTAAAGGTACTAAAATTATTCTAAATGTCAAAAACAAGTAAAAGTGATATGAAATCAAGAGAAAGGAGCCTAGGGCATTGAATCCACCACTAGCTTCCTAACCATGGTATATTTTATCTAATCAGGGTAGTATTATTTTTCAATCGATTACAATTAATTGTGACTACAAGTCTCCATTGAAATCATCAACAAAGTCAAGTAATCAATCTTAGGCATGACCTATCTTTGGTTGGCACACATCGTCCACACTAAATTAATTAACCTAGGATCATGGCACGATTCGTCTATCTAATGCATAGATCATCCTAATATTTAAGTACTTGTATGGTAAATTCTATTGCATCACAATCATACATAAAATCACAGAAATTACGTATGAATCGAATCTCAATCAAAAAGAAGATAATTCATAAGACAATGAAGAACTTTATTTAGATTGAATATAAACATTAACATCGATTGCCCAAGCAATCCTCAAGTCATACAATCATCGCTTACAAGCAATAAAACTAGGGGTGATATCGAGCCGAGCCGAGTAGTGAGGTGTTCAGGCTCGGCTCGTTAAATTATACCAATGTTCAAGCTCGGCTCGAGCTCGGTTTAAACTTAAAATTCTTGTTCAAGCTCGGCTCGTGCTCGGCTTGTGAAAAAATCAACAAGCTCGAGCTTAGCTCGAGTCATTTAACGTCAAGTTCAAAAAGCCATAGCTAGCTATATTGCTGACTATGTTCAAGCTCAGCTTGCTTATTCAAAGCTTCAACCACGAATCTGCTTTAGCTAGGCTCCAGCTCGACTCAAGCTAGCTCACAACTCTTTCTCAAGCTATAAAGGTAACCACAATCATTACCCTTTTATAGGCAACCATATTCCCAATTGTTACTTGTGTTTCTGATGCGGGACTAAATAAGTCCACAAAGGAATCACAAGTCCACAAGGCACAAGCTACATCAATCTTCACGCAGACAAAAAAAACATGGTAAAATTGTAGTTACGTTGAGAAGTAAGAGCATTGTTGTATTATTACACTTTAAATGATTTTTTTATAACTGTCATAGCTTCTTGATCTAATTACAATACTGCCATCGTTTGTTGTTTTGTCTTGCGTGAATATGTTAAAGTTTACCTTGCTACGTAAACTCTAACAATCCCCATATTTAAATAGTTAAATATATATGCAATCGAACCGAGCTTTTAACGAGCCGAGTAGGGGTGTGTTCAAGCTCGACTCGTTTATTAAACGAGCTCGAAAACAGAGTTCAAGCTTGGCTCGTTTACTAAATAAACGAACTGTCGCGCCCCAAAATCCCACCTAACTTAATGTGAGACTTTGGCACGTGACTTAATCATTAATTTCATAACTTCTTATCATAAGCATTTAAGGCAATTCTAAAAACATGGACCTAAAATTTTTATTTTATTTTTTCTTTAAATAAATGCAATCAAGTCCAATATCTGAAATAAATACTAAGACCTCATAATCAATTTAAAATCAACCTCTATGAATCTCCAGTCATAAACTCAAACTAACTATAAATCCATAATTTGTCTATTACAATTCTAAAATTCAAAATCCAAATATACTAGTGATCTAGTGTCCTGTGTATGGCCAGCAATCCAAGTTCCATTCTCCATCAGGATAGTCACCTGCTGGCTCTTCCTGCTCTTCCTCGTATTCTTCCTCTTCCCAAGGTCCTGGGGCACAAATGTCAAATCTAGCACCTGCCGACAACAACAGTCATCGGCTGAGTAACAAGTTACCCAGCGTATATACAAAATCCTGCCTAACAATATACGAGATTTGATAACAATATATTTTAAGATTCAACATCACAAGTGAACTCACAATATTTCAAAGTGCGGAAGCATAATTAAATTTGATTCTTACACCTGATTACTCATGCTTATTTCTCTTATTTATCTTGCCTATTTTTGTTCATGAATTTATTCAACAACATGCAATTGCAATAACTTAAAATAACTCTACCCCATATATCGGGTAGAGACTAACATATACCCTACTTTCCGAGGTACCACACAATATACACATTATCCGGTGTACACGGCTTGTCTACACATTATCCGGTGTATACGGCTTGTCTACACATTATCTGGTGTATACGGCTTGTCTACACATTCGCCGGTGCATATGGCTGGTTTTGCCTTGATCATAGGCCTGTGGGTACTCGGTCAGTGCAAAACTCAATCATGCATAATGCTTGTGTCCTTGTGTACTTGCATATTACTTGTCATCTTGTTTATTCTCATGCTTGTTCATGTATAGATTTCGTGAATCCGTGTGAATGAAATAAAATACTTGTAAATCATGCATAGATTTAAACATGCAAGGGTTCTACTAAGTGATCAATATAAAGCATAATTTGTCAAATAAAATAAGGGATAATTTTATTTACCGCGTCTAAATTTTTAATACGCATCTATAATTAAATAAGTCTCACAGGGCCTTAGTTTTCACAACACATAATGATCTCAAACAAACTTATAATAATTTCATCAATTCTGAACATCATCCACTTCCTCCATTCTCATCATTCATACACCACAAAATCAATCTCATTCCCCCCCTTATTGATATAGAATAAAAAAAAATCATAAACAACATCTTTTTCAAATAATTATCACAAGGAAATCACCATCTAAAATGTTCTCTATTCATCATATATATATTATCCATCAGATAACCAAGATCTAAAATTTTCTAACATCGTCTATAGATTTTTCAAGGGAAAATCCTGATTTAGAACATTACAAAAATCATCATATATATTTTCCATAAAAAAAATCTGGGTATAAACATTGTAAAATCATCATATATAATTTTCCATGAGAAAATCTGAGTATAAACATCATAAAATCCTCATATATAATTTTCATCATAGTTTAAAACAATCAAAACATATTTACTATTGTCGTTCTTACTTTAGATCTATTTCTTCATCATATTTGTATCAATAATCCCTATATTGAGAGGAAGGAAGTCGTATTTATCTCTCACGATCGCTTCCCTACGATCAAACGTTTGCGAATGGGATGGATCTAAGCCTTTTTATACTTTTTCCTTGCAACACCTTTGATTTCTCCTCTTGGATCTCTCCAAAACCCTTTTCTCTCACTCTCTTTAATGAGAACTCATAGGTTTTTCTTCTATTTTTCTCTCTAATAAGTTTTAGAATGATGAAATAGATAAAATCCATGAGTTAGGGTCTTTATATAGGCAATACCAGAGTTAGAATGTGATAAGAACTGCTAAAACACTATTCACGGTTACTGTTCACGCGGTACTGTTCACGCGGTTACTGTTCATCGTATTTACAGTTTTGCCACTGCACTTTGAATAATTCTATAGAGCTCAATTCTTATCGGATTAACTTGAAATTTGAACCATAGCTACTTTAGGTCATATAGAATCTACATTAAAATTTTCATAAATTTTGGATTGCACAAAATGACCAAAATGCCCCTCTTATGATAAAGGAGATTTCGTCTATTTTTCACTTGATTAATTTATAAAACACCCTCATGCTACTTTAATTGTTCCAATTTTAAACTTATATAATAAATTAATCATGACAACCAAGAATATTAAAATAATTGATACGAATACCAAGAAATTAAATTTCGGGTCTCTACATCCTACCCCCCTTAAAAGGAATTTCGTCCTCGAAATTGTGTACCTTAGTTAAACAAGTAGGGATACTTCTCTCGAACTTCATCTTCTCTTTCCCAAGTGGCATCTTCAACGGAGTGGTGCTGCCAGCGAATGAGGACAAAACGAATGATCTTTCTGCGTAGCACATGCTCTTTTTGATCCAAAATCTGAACAGGTTGTTCTACCATTGTCAAATCTTCTCGAATTTTCAAAGGCTCAAAATCTATAATATGTGAAGGATCTGGAATATACTTCCTCAACATAGAAACGTGGAAGACATTATGAGCCACCGCCATGTGAGGAAGCAGGTTAACCCTGTATGCCACTTCTCCTACTCTTCTGATAATTTCGAATGGTCCAACATACCTTGGACTTAACTTCCCTCTCTTACCAAACCTCATAATTCCTTTGATAGGCGATATTTTAACGTAGACAAAATCTCCAACTTGAAATTCCAAATCCCTTCTTCGGGTGTGTGCATAACTCTTCTGTCTACTCTGGGCAGTCTTCAATCTTTCTCTGATCAAGTTAACCCGGTCTGCCGTCTGTTCAATTACCTCAGGACCCAGAAGTTTTCTCTCTCCCACTTCATCCCAATAAAGAGGAGATCTACAACTTCTACCATACAAGGCTTCGAAAGGTGCCATCTGAATACTTGCTTGATAACTGTTGTTATAAGCAAATTCAACTAAGGGTAAATGCTCATCCCAACTACCTTGAAAATCAAGCATACAAGACCGGAGCATATCCTCAATAATCTGATTCACTCTTTCTGTCTGACCATCAGTTTGAGGATGAAATGCCGTGCTGAAATCCAGGCGAGATCCCATGGCTTGCTGGAAACTCCTCCAGAACCTTGATGTGAACCTTGTATCTCTGTCAGAAACGATACTGACAGGTACTCCATGTAAACGTACCACTTCCTTAATATAAAGTTCTGCTCACTTGTTAGCATTATAAGTAGTCCGATAAGGAAGAAAGTGAGCTGACTTAGTAAAACGGTCCACCACCACCCAAATGGCATCAAAATTCTTGGCTGTCTTTGGCAATCCCACAATAAAGTCCATAGATATATTTTTCCACTTCCACTCAGGAATAGGGAGGGGTTGCAATAACCCTGCATGTCTCTTATGTTCGGCTTTCACTTGTTGACAAACCAAACATTGAGATACATGAGTAGCCACATCTCTCTTCATATTCCTCCACCAATAATGCCTCTTGAGATTTTGGTACATCTTAGTACCACCTGGATGAACTGTATACTTGGACCGATGTGCTTCATCTAAAATCTCTCGTCTCAAATCTTCATTATTTGGGACACATAACCTGCCTTTAAACGTTATAGCTCCTTCTCCATTAACTGAGAAATCCTCCTGACCATTTTCGAAAGACTTGGCTCGATAAGCTAATAATTCTTCATCAGACTCTTGCAATTCTATGATTCTGATTCGCATATATGATCTGATTGCAAGATTAGCTACCAATGGTCCGCCTATACAAAGACTGAAACTTGTTTCATTGTTGGACATATCTTCTAACAATTTCCAACCTTTGACCCTTAAATGTGTCAACAAACCAGAGGGCCTTCTGCTAAGTGCATCTGCTACCACATTAGCTTTCCCTGGATGATATTGGATCGAACAATCATAATCTTTCAAAAATTCTACCCAACGGCGTTGTCTCAAGTTGAGCTCTTTCTGAGAGAACAAGTACTTGAGGCTCTTATGATCTGTAAAAATTTCAAACTCTACTCCATACAAATAATGCCGCCAAATCTTTAGAGCAAAAACCACTGCTGCTAGCTCTAAATCATGAGTAGGGTAGTTCTTCTCATGGTTCTTCAATTGCCGGGATGCATAGGCAATGACTTTACCATGTTGCATGAGAACACATCCTAAACCAACATGCGAAGCATCACTGTAAACTACAAATCCACCACTACCTGATGGAACAGTGAGGACTGGGGCTGTAGTAAGGCGCTTCTTCAATTCCAAGAAACTCTGCTCGCATTTATCATCCCATGTGAACTTGGCATTTTTCTTGGTCAAGTGAGTAAGTGGTGCTGCCAGGCTAGAGAATCCCTCTACAAATCTTCTATAATATCCTGCGAGGCCTAGAAAACTCCTGATTTCTGTAACACTTTTTGGCCTAACCCAATCTGCAACAGCTTCAATCTTCGCGGGGTCTACTGAAATTCCTTCTGATGATACGACATGGCCTAGAAATGCTACATTCTCAAGCCAAAACTCACATTTACTCAATTTAGCATACAACTCATGCTTTCTCAAAGTCTCGAGGGTAACCCGAAGATGCTTCTCATGATCCTCCCGGGTGGGTGAGTATACAAGGATGTCGTCTACAAATACTATCACATGACAATCCAAGACTGGTTTGAATACTCTATTCATCAAGTCCATAAATGTAGCACCCCGGACTTTTTCATCCTTAATGAATAGCACCTTCGTAGCTAATTGGCCGTTTTTGTAGTCTAATTAATAAATAAGGGAGAAATCAGAAATTCCGAAATATCAGAAATGTTCGTTTTCGAAAGACGGATCCAACGCAAGTTGAATCGTCGAAATCCGACGAGCGAGTCAAAAGATATGGTCAAAACAGTCCAGACATAACAGAGCACCGATCGCTCGGTCATTACCTGCGATCGATCGGTCAACCACCGATCGCTCGATAGCTGTCGCACGGTTAACTTTTTTGTATGGGGAAAAATTCCAGAGAGTGTTTTTGACCGATCTCTCGGTCAAAACACCGATCGACCGGTAAGCCACCGATCGCTCGGTCCATACCACCGATCGATCGGTCATACGCAGATTTTCTTCATTAAGGGTGTTTAAGACTTTAACCATCACCCTTTGCCTATAAAAGGGCTGGGTTCGTGCCTTAGGGTTTCACAAACCCTTTGTGCATTATTTTTGAGGGATTTGAAGAAGAGAAGAAGGAGAGGACTTGGTGATCGTTCAAGCTTGTGGAAGATCAAGTTCTTCATTTCCATTTGGTGTTTTCCAACCACGAACTCACTGTTCTTGCTTGTTCCAGCCATTGGGAGTCAAACTCATTGATTTCTCTAAGGTAGATACACTCTACTACAATCTTGCAATCCTACTAGTCACTAACTATGATTCTTCTTATCTATGCCCTATCTATGTGTATTGATTTTATGTATGGAAATGTGTGATTATATATATACTTGGATGAAGGTTACTATTATGATGCACTCTAAGTGTTTGATAAAATACCTCTAAGGGATTCTATGCTTAAATACGATGATTTCTCTTATTAAGTGCATATGCTCGCATGTCTCGCATAAACCGATGGTTTCCATGGATTTCTCCAAGTACAAACAAAGGTTTTTCACGAAAAGACGAATAATGAATGATTCTAAGTAACTCTATGATTTCTCTAAGGTCGTTTCACAAGCTCTAAGGATCATACCATGCTCACAAGGAAACTCTATGATAATGCTCTAAGATCGTCTCACAAGCTCCACGGATCACAATGAAATGCTCTAAGATCTCTAAGGTTATGCTCTATGAAAATGCTCTAAGGTTATTGCTCTATGCTCTATGTCTCTACGGATCATAATGACTCTAAGTAACTCCATGAACTCATAAGAACTCATAAGGCTATGATTATCGATTGACTCACACGGTTACAGTTTTGGTTTTTGAATATTATCTCGCATACGTTTTCACGGTTTCCATGCTTTAAGGAATTTACGGATTTCATTCTCCATGTCTTGTATGCTCCATGTCTAACCGCTTTATTGTTATTAGTTTGTATACACTGAGTATTTCATGCTCAGTCGATATTGTTATGATCGGTAGGTGCTCGGGTTCCATTTGATTTGTGTGGCGAAGAACCTTGGGTCGAGGAAGAGTAACGTGACCCGGAGCCTGCCATGGATCATTATCATGACGATGGTGCTTTAGATAGGAGTCGTGACTTCGATTTCTGTTGATCGACCGACTTAGAACTTGTGTCATTTTGTTATGTGAGTGTGGGGTTTGTCCACTCCACTTTTGGGTTTCTCACACATGTATACTTGTTGGTTCTGACTTGAGCCAAGTTATAGGAGTATTCATTTTGCTTCCGTTATGTTTAGTATTTTATTTTCCGCTGTGCATTGTATTTCGTTTCCGCTATGTATATTCGGGTACTCTGACAGGTTTCCACGTGTGCCTTATGTATCATACTGGAGGTATGATATGGCGGTCATGAGTCAAAGTATCCTTAACTCCTAGGGGGTATTTTGGGTCGCGACAATAAATGCTGCCGGTGCATTAGTTAAACCAAAGGACATAACCAGAAACTCAAAGTGTCCATATCTTGTTCTGAAAGCTGATTTAGGGATATCCTCTGATCTAATCTTCAACTGATGATACCCTGACCTCAGATCTATCTTAGAAAAGAATTTTGCTCCCTTTAATTGGTCGAACAGATCATCAATCCGTGGCAACGGATATTTGTTCTTTATGGTGACCTTGTTTAACTGCCGATAGTCGATGCACATCCTCATCGACCCATCCTTCTTCTTTACAAAAAGAACTGGTGCACCCCATGGTGACATACTTGGTCTAATAAAACCCTGTTTCAGTAATTCTTCTATTCGTACCTTCAACTCTTTTAGTTTTGCTGGGGCCATCCTATACGGTGCTCTGGAAATTGGTGCAGTGCCTGGAGCCAAGTCAATGACAAAATCAATCTCTCTATCTGGTGGTAACCCTGATAACTCATCAGAAAAAACATCCATGAACTCACAGACTACAGGGATGACAGAACCATCTTTTCCTTCTGGATTGGAAAGACTTAAGGCCGTAAATCTAGCGATGTCTTTCTTCTTCAATCCTCTAAAATGGAAGAGAGTTCCATTAACTGGCTCGAACTTCACCATTTTCTCATAACAATCTACTTGCCCATAGTAAGCTGCAAGCCAATCCATTCCAAGAATGACATCAAAATCTTGGAAGTCTAGGATGATCAGGTCTGCCAGTAGCTCATGTTGTCCCACAAGGATGACACAAGCTCGGTATACTTGGTTGGTGACTACTGATTTACCAATAGAAGTCAAGATGGATAACTCCTTATCTAACTGGCTCGGTTCTGAAACAAATCCCTTCGCAAAACTAGGTGTAACAAACGAATGTGTTGATCCCGTATCAATCAATACATGTGCCAAACATTTATTAATCAACAGGGTGCCTGAGTTATTAAATAACTAAGTGTCAAATTCATGCATTATTCACATAATATAAGTAGCATATTTTATCCACACATCATATTTATAAACATCACAATAATCATAGAAATATCATATCAAATATAAATATAACTAAAGTGTACCTTGCACCACATCATCTGATGTCTGTGCATCCTGATCTGATATTGCAAAGACCTTGCCCTGGGTCACCTGACGTGGCTGCTGCTGTGGGGGCTGCTGGGGTTTAGGAGCCTGAGGAGGCTTCTACTGTGGTGCCTGCCTAGTAGGTGGCCTATTCCCCTGAGGCTGGACTTGCTGAGTGGCCTGCTGACTACGGTGAGGACAATCTCTAATCTGGTGTCCCAATTAACCACAATGGAAACATCCCCCTGTGAGTGCTCGACATTCACCAGCTGGATGTCTCTTCCCACAATGTACACACACATCAAACATAGGTGCAGAAGAAGTAGGCTGCACATACCGAGTGGCCTGAGAAGTAGTAGGGTGAGGCACAGTAGGTCCAGATGGAGGTGCAGGCCTCTGATAAGGAGTCGGCCTAGCTGTAGGTGGTTGGCCTGAAAATCTGGGCCTCTTATCCTGTGGTCCAACCCTGCTTGGCTGTCCCCTGCTGAATTTTTCTTTTTGATTCATCTCTCTCTTCTTCAAGAATTCCTCTGAATTTTTTTCAGCCAACTGAGCCCTATCGTTCACTTCAGCGAAAGTCTCGAGTTGAAACATTGAGACTCGGTCTCGAATAAAATCTCTCAATCCTCTTTCAAATTTTCTTGCTTTCATTGCCTCTGTGGCAATCATATGAGGTGCAAACCTTGAAAGTTCTGAGAACTTGGCCTCATACTCGGCCACTGTCATCTTCCCCTGTTCAAGAGTGAGGAACTCTGCTTCCTTCTTTTCCCGGACAACCACTGGAAAATACTTCTTATAAAACACATCTAGAAATTCCCCCCATGTCCATGGTTGACCTGCTCTAGTCAAATCTCTAGTCTTGGAAGCTGCTCTCCACCAATGTTCTGCTTCACCCTCCATTACAAAGGCTGCTCATGTCACTCTTTCAGTATCCGTGGGAGACAGAACTGAAAATATCTTCTCCAGCTGTAAGATCCATGCCTCTGCAGCTATTGGATCTGTGGTCCCATAGAATGACGGAGGCCTCAATCCCCGCATGTGGCCTGGGTGGAGGGGGTACATGTGCCTCTGCTGGTCCAGGAGCAGTTGCAACAGGTTGTCTGGCTGCGAGGAGTGCCATAGTCTCGGCAATCGATCCTAGTACCTCAGTCAAATCAGGCTGGTACATACCAATTGGATGTCCTTCATCAATACCCCTTCCAGCATTACCTCTAGTGTTATATGCACGACCGCGCCTCATTGTGATAATCCTGAGAGCAAACGGTAACAATTAGTCTAACTTGGAAAAATAATTCATCCTAATACTCAGGCTTTACTCTAATCATCACAATATATCCTAGCATGTTGTATCCTAAGACTTAAGCCCTAGCTAACCTAATGCCTTGGCTCTGATACCAACTCTGTCGCGCCCCAAAATCCCACCTAACTTAATGTGAGACTTTGGCACGTGACTTAATCATTAATTCCATAACTTCTTATCATAAGCATTTAAGGCAATTCTAAAAACATGGACCTAAATTTTTTTTTTTTTTTTTTCTTTAAATAAATGCAATCAAGTCCAATATCTGAAATAAATACTAAGACCTCATAATCAATTTAAAATCAACCTCTATGAATCTCCAGTCATAAACTCAAACTAACTATAAATCCATAATTTGTCGATTACAATTCTAAAATTCAAAATCCAAATATACTAGTAATCTAGTGTCCTGTGTATGGCTAGCAATCCAAGTTCCATTCTCCATCAGGATAGTCACCTGCTGGCTCTTCCTGCTCTTCCTCGTATTCTTCCTTTTCCCAAGGTCCTGGGGCACAAATGTCAAATCTAGCACCTGCAGACAACAACAGTCATCGGCTGAGTAACAAGTTACCCAGCGTATATACAAAATCATGCCTAACAATATACGAGATTTGATAACAATATATTTTAAGATTCAACATCACAAGTGAACTCACAATATTTCAAAGTGCGGAAGCATAATTAAATTTGATTCTTACACCTGATTACTCATGCTTATTTCTCTTATTTATCTTGCCTATTTTTGTTCATGAATTTATTCAACAACATGCAATTGCAATAACTTAAAATAACTCTACCCCATATATCGGGTAGAGACTAACATATACCCTACTTTCCGAGGTACCACACAATATACACATTATCCGGTGTACACGGCTTGTCTACACATTATCCGGTGTATACGGCTTATCTACACATTATCCGGTGTATACGGCTTGTCTACACATTCGCCGGTGCATACGGCTGGTTTTGCCTTGATCATAGGCCTGTGGGTACTCGGTCAGTGCAAAACTCAATCATGCATAATGCTTGTGTCCTTGTGTACTTGCATATTACTTGTCATCTTGTTTATTCTCATGCTTGTTCATGTATAGATTTCGTGAATCCGTGTGAATGAAATAAAATACTTGTAAATCATGCATAGATTTAAACATGCAAGGGTTCTACTAAGTGATCAATATAAAGCATAATTTGTCAAATAAAATAAGAGATAATTTTATTTACCGCGTCTAAATTTTTAATACGCATCTATAATCAAATAAGTCTCACAGGGCCTTAGTTTTCACAACACATAATGATCTCAAACAAACTTATAATAATTTTATCAATTCTGAACATCATCCACTTTCTCCATTCTCATCATTCATACACCACAAAATCAATCCAATTCCCCTTGTTGATATAGAATAAAAAAAAATCATAAGTAACATCTTTTTCAAATAATTATCACAAGGAAATCACCATCTAAAATGTTCTCTATTCATCATATATATATTATCCATCAGATAACCAAGATCTAAAATTTTCTAACATCGTCTATAGATTTTTCAAGGGAAAATCCTGATTTAGAACATTACAAAAATCATCATATATATTTTCCATAAAAAAAATCTGGGTATAAGATTCTTGATATCATATATAATTTTCCATGAGAAAATCTGAGTATAAACATCATAAAATCCTCATATAATTTTCATCATAGTTTAAAACAATAAAAACATATTTACTATTGTCGTTCTTACTTTAGATCTATTTCTTCATCATATTTGTATCAATAATCCCTATATTGAGAGGAACGAAGTCGTATTTACCTCTCACGATCGCTTCCCTACGATCAAACGTTTGCGAATGAGATGGATCTAAGCCTTTTTGTACTTTTTCCTTGCAACACCTTTGATTTCTCCTCTTGGATCTCTCCAAAACTCTTTTCTCTCACTCTCTTTAATGAGAACTCATAGGTTTTTCTTCTATTTTTCTCTCTAATAAGTTTTAGAATGATGAAATACCTAAAATCCATGAGTTAGGGTCTTTATATAGGCAATACCAGAGTTAGAAAGTGATAAGAACTGCTAAAACACTATTCACGGTTACTGTTCACGCGGTACTGTTCGCGCGGTTACTGTTCATCGTATTTACAGTTTTGCCACTGCACTTTGAATAATTCTATAGAGCTCAATTCTTATCGGATTAACCTGAAATTTGAACCATAGCTACTTTAGGTCATATAGAATCTACATTAAAATTTTCATAAATTTTGGATTGCACAAAATGACCAAAATACCCCTCTTATGATAAAGGAGATTTCGTCTATTTTTCACTTGATTAATTTATAAAACACCCTCATGCTACTTTAATTGTTCCAATTTTAAACTTATGTAATAAATTAATCATGACAACCAAGAATATTAAAATAATTGATACGAATACCAAGAAATTAAATTTCAGGTCTCTACACGAACGATACTCGAGCTTTTAACGAGCCGAGCCTGAGTGGTTCACGAACATTTTGTTCAATAACCACCCCTAAATAAAAATCTAAAACAAAAAAACTAAACCATAGTTACTTGGCTAGGGTTTCATTGAAACCCTAGATGAGAGATTAGTTGATCATGGGGGGAGAAGTAACCGTCATAGATGATGAGGATTCTATGCTCCAAGACCTTGTAAAGCTCTTCTTCGGACTCTTTCTCTGATAAAAATCGTCCTCTGAACTTCTCAATCTTTTCCCTTTAATTGTAAGCAAGATAGGGCTTTACAAAAAAATCTAGAATTCAAAATTTTGACCCCACTACTCGAGCGGAGCTACCCGCCGCTTGGGCGGTGGTACCCATCCCTACATGAGAACTCACCACTGGCACAGCACACATCTTGCTGCATTTTCCAAAATCCAATCCTGATGTAAAAATCAGATGATTCCATTCTTTGTCGTTCAATTGCCAATTTTGGCACTCTCCGACAACGAGGGGTAGCTGTAAGCACCCAATTTTTACACCCCTCCTAACCATAGGTAAGGGTTCTTAACCATGGTTAAACCTCAGTCGAGTCCTTTAACCCTAGGACAAACCCTAGGTTTTAACCCTAGTTAAACCCTAACCCTAGCCCTAGCCATAGCCGTAGCTTAGCCTTAACCTAGCCCTAGCCTAGTCAAGCCCTAGCTAATCCTAAGCCCTTAGAGCTTGAGCCCTAATCCCCTAAAGAGTCCAATCCTCGGCCTGGGCCCAAGCCCAGGGCCAATAAAATTCAAAAAAACCTCAATCGTACCACATGTGTAGCCTGGTCCAGGCCCTTTGGGCAAAATCCATTAGTGTCGGTAATCGGATTACTGACATCCCAAATTGCACTGGTTTGGGAATGTCGGTAATCACATTACCGACACCCTGGGTTTCATCTTCCAGTAGCTCACCCACTTCCTTGCGAACTCAAGCATGCCTGCACCACCACCTCTCCGACCTGCACACCCCTCTCCGACCTACTGTAGCCCTTCTACCCTCGTCCAAATGTCATGGGTGTCCCCATTGGCTTCCCCTATAAATGGCAAACCACCCTCATGGCCAAAATCATCGGCAAAAATGCCCAGTCGAACCCCTGGCCATTTCCGAAGCCCTAGCCCCCTCCTAGGCACTCCTAGAAGAAATCCGAAGCTCCCAGTAGCTTTCTCAAGCCTCCCTCACCTCGTGTACAGCACCACCGAGCCCCACCTCCACTCATAGCACCACCACCAGGCCTCCAGCGTGTCCGGAAGCAAATCAGCAGGGTAGGGCTTCCCCCTACCCCATTTAGTTTCGTTTTACACTTCATGTGAGCCCCTGGTCCTTCCAAGGGACTATTCATTTTCGGTTTTGCAGAAAATCCAAGAGGGAGGGCTCCCCCACCTTCATCATAGGTGTGGGAATCCCCCTAGTGGTAAAGCAACGCTCCAAGCAGCCTCAGAGCTCCTGGGGGTCCCTCACACCATGAGGGAACCCCTGGGTACACCCTCATAACAGCTGGAGGTTTCTTTTGCAGCTGCTGTGGGCCCCACCTGAGCATCCCCTGGGCCACTCCAGGGCATGAGTTGAATCCCCAGACCCTCCTCTAACTCATCCTAGTCCTTCCAGGTTCAAGGGTTAACCTTAATCATGGTTAAAGTTTGAAAAAAACCAGACTGTGCTAAATGGCGGTAGTCCATCTACCGCCATTTAACATTTTATGTAAATGGTGACCAGGCCACATTTCGATCACTGTGGGGCCCACCTCAGGCTCAATCTCTTCCCTGGAGTCTCCTCTTCACTCTTATGGCTCTAGGAGCCCCTAACTCCACCCCTAACCATAGTTACAGGATGCAAGTCTTGGTTAAAATGTGTCATATTGGCGGTAATCCTATTACCGCCAATATCGATTTTGCAAGTTTTTTGGGCTTTACAATGGGCGCAGGCCTCATGAGGGACCCCTATCAGCCTTGACTTGGCCTCCTGAGCCCTTTCCAAGCATTGTCTTACCTTAACCATGGGTTAACGTAACCCCGGTTAAAAACTAATCATGGTTAATTGGCCTAACCACATGGAAAAATCTGAGAAAATCACAGAAAATCCCAAATATTCTGAGCTTCCAGAAAATGTTAAATTTGGACTGAGCAAACATCTTTAACCATGATTAGATGAGCTTAACCATGGTTAACACTTGGTTTAACCATTATTAAGTCCATTTAAACCCTGAAAAAATCCCAAAAAATCAGGAAAATTCTAAAATGACATTTTAACCCTAAATCCAACTTTGTAGAGTGCCCAACCTTGGTTACTGGACTAACCATGGTTAAATCCATGTTTTAACCATTGTTAGCCCCATTTAACTTTGGGAACATTTGGGAAAAAATCCCTAAAAATGTTTAAATCTCATTTAAGGACCACAAACACACCTTAGACCTTGCTCAACCCCGGTTAGCAACCCTAACCGCGGTTAAACCCCTCTTGGCCTACCGGGCCTAACCCTAAGTCTACCGGTCCCAATCTTGGCCTACCGGGCCCAAACTCAAGCCTACCAGGCTCACCCTTGGCCTACCGAGCCCAACCCAAAGCCTACCGGGCTTACCTTGGACCTCCGGAACCAACCTTTGGCCTACCGGGCCCAATCTTGACCTACCAGGCCCAATCCTTAGTCTACCGGACTAAACCCTAGCCTCCGAGCTTACCTCTTGGCCTACCGGGCCCAAACCCTAGTCTACCGGACTACCCATTGGCTTACCGGGCCCAACACCATGCACTTGACGAAACCCGGTCAATTCAACCCTAGTGTACCGGACTAGACCCTAAGCCACACTTGGTGCACACACAACACTCCCCCTAGCCTTGGCACGGGCTCATATGTCAAAACTACGCTCGGTCTGATCTCAACCCAATGTGAGTACGTAGGCAACCCAACCCGGGTTCAACCCCAGTTTAGTTTTTCCCTTCTTGGATTAGTATAAATTAAACCTATAACATTTAACTAATAATTGACATTAATTTGGCTTAAACCTAGTAAGTATGGAACCGTTGTAAAACGGAAGTGCCGGGGTGCCTAACACCTCCCCCGGGTTTAACCGAAGCTTTTACTCAGAAATCTAAGCAGACTTAAGACCTTATCTATTACGTAGGACTTATCCCTATCGAATTAATAAGTGACTACTCTGAACACAACATGTGTGTACCGAAATCCGAGCTCACAGGTTATAGTGGACCAATTGACGAAGTCAACTCATTTTCTTCCATATCATACCACGTTCAATGCCAATCAGGTTTCAAACTTGTATATTAGAGAAGTGGTTTATTTGCAAGAAATACCAGTCAACATTGTATCAGACTAAGATCCAAGATTTACTTCTAGATTTTGACGGAGATTTCAGCAAGCCATGAATTCTCATTTGGATTTTAGTACGGCATTTCATCCTCTCACAAATGGACAAACTGAGATGGTGAATCAGATCATAGAGAATATGTTGTACGCGGATGTGTTGTGAACTTTTATGGTAGTTGGGACGAACACTTACCATTAGCTGAGTTCGCATACAAGTTACTAGGCAAACATTCAGATGGCACCATTTAAAAAAAAAATTGGTAGGAGTTGTCTCTCACCTCTATATTGTGATGAAGTTAGTTAAAGAAAGATTTTGGGTCCCGAGCCCATTGAACAAACTGCGGATAGGATCCGAATAATTAGAGAAAGATTAAAAATTGCTTAGAGTAGGGAGAAAAGTTACGCAGATACCTGCAAAAAAAACTTGGAATTTCAGGTTGGAGATCTCTTCATCAAAGTATCGCTTATATAGATAGTTACAAGATTTGGTAAGCAGGGTAAGTTTAGTCCGAGATATGTAGGTATTTTTGAGATCCTTAGAAGAGTTGAAGAACTAGCTTACTGAGTTGCCCTACCTCCTCAAATGGTGGGCATTCACAATGTCTTCCATGTATTTATGTTGAAGAAGTATATTCTGGATCTCCCATTTGATCGCTTTTGAATCATTGGAGATTAATGAAGATTTGACTCTAGTTAAGCAACCTGCTCAAATTCTGGATCAAAAGGAGCAACTCTTGCATACCAAGAGGATTTGTCTAGTTCTCTTCCATTTGCAACATCATTCAGTAGTGAAAGCTACATGAGAATGCAAAGACGGAGTTCGAGAAAAACATCCCCACTTGTTCACTTAAGGTATATAATTTTGAAGATAAAATTCTTATTAGGAGGAGAGGATGTAGAGTTCAATTTTATTTTATTCAATTTTTTTTGTCTTTTTTATATTTTGAATGCTTGATATTCATGTTGACTAAAAAAGTAACAAAAAAATTAAAAATGGAGGAGGGAATCCGTTCGAACGAAACTTAATCCATTCTAACGGAAATCTAAGTCGTTCAAATGATTTCAGTCCAAGCAGTAAACAAATTACCCGAATGAAATCATAACTATACTTAATAATGTGCACGGTTGTAGGTTTAGGCCGAAGTATATTTCAAAATTAAGGAATTCAGCCTTCTTGGTGCCCAAATCAGGAAAAAAACCTCGGATTCCCTCGAAACCAATTCCCACATTTAGGTTGTTTCGAAATACACGCGTTAGAAGAAACATCATCAAAAACCGAGCCCCGATTAGGTTTTGGTGCATGGTTTTAGGTTTAAGCTAAAGTTTCTCTATTTTTTCTTAGCCACTTAAACTTTCACAGTGTTATGTTCACTTTCAACGATTAGATGTCTAGCATTAGAAACTGAACTTAAAGGTGGACATCTCAACTATTGCACCTAATAAGAGTGGAACTCGGATCACTTACCTTCATGGAAAGACTGATTCATTCGGATCGCACATGAGGGTCCGATTATATTGCAAGCCATCCATTTATCTGTTGAATATATCGATCGAAAAAATCATAACTATACTTAATAATTAAACTAGGAAAAGCCCATATACGACTACCAATGTCATAATCATAGTAACCCAAACCTCCTAACCTACTACCTGCTCTCGCTCTCATCTCGGGAGCTCAATTTCAACTTTTGTAAACCTCACTCTCACCTAAAGGTGCAATTTCTGTGAAAAATTTTATTTTTATCCCATTTTTTCATGTTAAATGGAGTATATTTTGTCATTTTTCTTTGTAGGGTACAAGATTCATATAAAATTTGTTAATTATTAGTGATCTTGTAATTGAATTTAGAATGATACCTTTAATATATCAATAGTAATCTGGTTTGTTGGACTACGAATTTGAATTATGAATGATTTTATCAACTTTTTTTTAGTGTTTAGAAAAGTAAAAAATATATATTTACATCTACATGTAATTTTCAAGAACGTCAAGTATATATTTTATGTACATATATTGGCGCTCCGAAGGCACTTCCGACCCTATCCTAAATTGAATTTGACATTCTCACTCCTGCTCTATGCTCTAGTTACTTAGGTCATAATAGAGTAGTTTCTGTACCTGAACAATAAAAAAAATAAGTTTATTGTTAACTTTTTTCCACACCCTCTTTTTCTAAGAAGGCAATGGATTTCTCCGGCAAATGCCTGAGTACTGCACTCGGGCATGGCCAACGGTGGAAAAGCATTAAACCAGGGGAAGTGATAGCATGCATGTGCACATACCATTGAACAGTACACACCCACCTCCCAGATGGCAAAAGGTTTACTCTGTTGCTCACCAGAGGGCTCATCAGAGGGCACCAAAGTATCCCTCTGGTGAGCAACAGAATCAGTGGAGCAAAAATAGCCACTTCATCATAAGTCATTTTTTTTTCCCTCCATTTTTTGACTTCTTCCTATTTAAATTTTTTTTCCTTTTTTTTTTAACACACATCCACTGATCCGTTGCTCACCAGAGGAAACCTTTTGCCCTCCCAGATAGGCATGCCAGAGAGCAATTCTAAGAGCCCAAAAAAATAAAAATAACACAACAATTTTAAATCTTTATCTCCTGCGACTTGAACCAAAGTCCTCCCGTGTAGGACACACTTCTTACCTGCCACTGGGCCTAGGAAAGATTAGTTATTTAAAAGACTTTTATTTTTTATTATCATAGATAAAGAACTGATATTTCAAAGTCTTTTAAAGAACTGATATATTAAGTCTTTTAAAATTTGAAATATGTGTCATATCAGACTTTTCTCCCCGGAAAACAAGTGTTATTGTATTTTAGTTTCGGAGTACACGTCAGGTTTTTATAGGATTTGGGATCACCTCCAATGACGCCCGGAGCTGACGGCAGCACATTGACGGAAGGTTAAGAAAGTTGGTGAGTCATTCAAATATGTTTTAAGTTTTAACTGAAATAAAATATTATGAGTGCTATTCCCAGTCACATTTACTCCAAAAGTTTCTATAGAAGCACGGTGAGGCATGTCACGTAGACATTTTTGATATTTTAAAACATTAACAAAAAAAAAAAAAAAAACAGAAAGTTTGTGACATTTGTAGCCACCAAATTGCGTATATGGAAGTCTTGCGAATGGGCTAGCAAAATCCAAATATTATTGTCGAAATTACATTATACATTAGCGAAAATTCTAAGCATTCTCTTCAAACCCAAAAAATTGCAATCTCTTACAATCCCTACTCGCTTATAATAAATAATCAAATATATCATTTTACATTAGCCCACTTGCAGGCTCACACGAAATCATTTATTTTAGAGGGGGGTGCTAGACCAATGAAATCCAGCCTTAAGTTTCTAAATGGATTTCATGGGTACGATAACTATTTCCCTTTATTTTATTATCTATTTAGTATGCTTATCATTCTTTAAAAAAATCTTTTTTAATAAGATATTTTTTTCCGCCACAAATTATCTTTATTTCATCTTTCTAGTTCTTGTGCATTTTGGATCAAGCGAGTGGCACCACGCACCCTCAACCAATGGTGCAAGTGTTACTTCCCCTATTGACAGTGGGTGACCCCACCTCGAAAGGCAACTCCTTCCATGGGCATGTCTCATTGGTAGTTTGTCTCCCTCTTGGGGGTAGATTCTGTAGTCCCAAGAGGTGATTGTAATATCCAGTCTGCCAAGCGTCAAATGATAGGCATTAACCACTAACCTAGAACAAATACTAACACTACTAGCCTGGGAGGACGATTACTATGGGGATTAGGCACGGACCGCAACCCGACAACGTCTACACGGTACTTGGAACTTGGAAGTAAAGAAAGAAAGAAATTGAATAGGCTACACCCACACCTTCAGCCAAGATTTTGGGCACTGCACACACCCACACAATCAAAATCATATTCAGATTCTTCGCAAACATCTCCTCTAAAATCATGGCCAGCAGCTCTCATGCAGACAGTACGACTCTAGTATGTAAAAGTAAAAACAATGGAAATTTAGGCACTGACCCCACTCTCCTTGAGGGTAGGGCTTAGGCCTATCTAGTTCAAGCCCACCAATAACTAGGCCCCACCCGGCCTATTACACCCCTACTTGCATGCAGCAGCCTTTCAAATTCTATACATTTTCATATAACATCTTCCCTGAAGAAACCATCACTGCATAAGGTTCCGAGAAGAATCCTAAAGTAAATACTTGGAGAAAAAGGAATCTTTATTTGGTATGAACAGCAATTTCTTCTGGGGAGGTTCAACCAAAAGTTCGACTATTTTTCTCTTAGGATTAGGAATGGCTTAACATTCCACGTAACATCAGTACACGAAGCTACAGTCCACCTTCCCCAAGCTTGAAGTTCACTGCTCTTGTTGGTTTAGTTATAAGTAGCTCAATTCCCAGTTTTTCTTCTCACTTCTTTCAAGGGTTGAACATAGAGATTAATATATATTGTATTCTTGTTGGCAACCATGTCCAGCAGTTCTCATGCACAATACGACCCTTCCTTCCTCCATAACGTAAGTACTACCCTTAGCCAGCCCCATAAGAGATGGCGCTTCGCTTTCGCTGTTTTCTATTCTTCTCGGGTCCTGCTCTCTCTTGCCAGAGAGACTTCACACAAGAAGAAGGACCAGCTCCTCCCCCGGATCTTACGAACTCAGTCATACACAATCCTCGATATCAACCCAAACAATATCAACGGCATTCTTCCCCACTCTTTCTCTAATGTTCATCAAACAAGCCTCACTGCACTCGTAAAAGAGAAAAACTTGGAACATCTTTGTCAGTTCGGAGGAGTTGAAGGTGTAGCCGTGGCTCTTGAAACTCATGTAGAGAATGGAATCCAAGGCAATGATGAAGATGTGCGACGGCGACGCAATGCCTTTGGTTCCAACATGTACAATAAACCACTTGCAAAAAGCTTTTTCCATTTCGTGTTGGAAGCTTTTAAAGATACTACAATTCTCATCCTATTGGTATGTGCTGCACTTTCTCTTGCTTTCGGCATTAAAGAACATGGACCCAAAGAGGGATGGTACGATGGTGGGAGTATATTTGTTGCTGTCTTTCTCGTTATTGTTGTATCAGCTGGGAGTAACTTCAGGCAGTCGAGACAGTTTGACAAGTTGTCGAAAGTCAGCAACAACATTCATATTGATGTTGTGAGAGACGGCCGACGGCAACCAATCTCCATCTTTGATATTGTAGTTGGAGATGTTGTGAATTTGAAGATTGGAGATCAAATTCCGGCTGACGGATTATTCTTAGATGGGCATTCATTGCATGTCGATGAATCGAGCATGACAGGAGAGAGTGACCATGTGGAAGTTGATTGCAGCAGAAATCCGTTCTTGTTTTCCGGCGCTAAGGTGGCTGACGGTTACGCTTGCATGCTTATCACGTCAGTGGGCATGAACACCACATGGGGCGAGATGATGAGCTCGATAAATCGTGACACTAATGAGCGGACACCATTACAAGCTCGGCTTGATAAACTCACCTCATCTATTGGGAAGGTAGGTTTATCTGTTGCTTTCCTAGTTCTCATAGTGTTGTTGGTTCGTTACTTCACAGGAAACACAGAAGATGATAATGGAAATCGGGAGTTCAATGGTAGAAAGACAAAAATTGATGATGTGTTGAACGCAGTGGTGAGTATTGTTGCTGCTGCTATTACTATTGTGGTGGTGGCAATTCCAGAAGGTTTACCATTGGCTGTCACGCTTACTCTAGCCTATTCAATGAAGAGAATGATGACCGACCAAGCTATGGTTAGGAAACTCTTGGCCTGTGAGACAATGGGTTCGGCTACTGTCATATGTACTGACAAAACTGGAACGCTCACCTTGAACCAAATGAAGGTAACCAACTTCTGGATTGGAGAAGAAGACATGATAAGTGATGCATCTGTTGCAGTTGCATCAAATGTTCGTGAATTGCTTCACCAAGGAGTAGGACTGAACACAACTGGCAGTGTTTACAGATCCATGCCAGCATCAGAGCCCGAGTTCTCAGGTAGTCCAACAGAGAAAGCAATTCTCTCTTGGGCTGTCCTTGAATTGGGCATGGATATAAAGAAACTGAAGCACAATTGTACCATTCTCCATGTTGAAGCATTCAAATCGGAGAAGAAACAAAGTGGGGTTACAATGAGGAGGAAGGACGATAACATGATCCATATGCACTGGAAAGGAGCTGCTGAGATGGTACTAGCAATGTGTTCAAAATACTATGACTATTCAGGGGTCATGAAAACCATGTATGACGATGAAAGGATCAAAATCGAGCATATCATTCAAGGTATGGCAGCCAACAGCCTTCGATGCATCGCTTTTGCTCATAAACAAATTCCAGAAAAAGAGATGGAATACAATGAAGATGGAAAGATCCACCAAAAGCTAAAAGAAGATGGCCTAACCTTGTTAGGGCTAGTAGGTCTAAAGGACCCATGTCGACCAGGGGTGAGAATAGCCGTGGAAGCTTGTAGAGATGCTGGGGTGAAAATCAAAATGATCACTGGAGACAATGTTTACACTGCCAAAGCTATAGCCATCGAGTGCGGGATACTCTGCCCTAATCAGGACATGAATAGCGGAGAAGTGGTGGAAGGTGTGGAATTTCGAAATTATACGCCAGAGGAGAGGATGGAGAAGGTTGATAGAATCAGAGTGATGGCAAGGTCCTCCCCCTTTGACAAGCTTTTGATGGTACAATGCTTGAAACAAAAAGGGCACGTAGTTGCAGTCACCGGTGACGGCACAAATGATGCATCAGCTTTAAAGGAAGCGGATATCGGACTGTCTATGGGAATTCAAGGTACTGAAGTTGCCAAGGAGAGCTCAGATATAGTCATCCTGGATGATAACTTTGCTTCAGTGGTCACTGTTTTGAGGTGGGGAAGATGTGTTTACAACAACATCCAAAAATTCATCCAGTTTCAACTCACAGTGAATGTTGCTGCTCTTGTAATCAACTTTGTCGCAGCAGTTTCCTCTGGTGAAGTCCCACTAACAACAGTCCAGTTGTTGTGGGTGAACCTGATCATGGACATGCTGGGGGCTTTGGCTCTTGCCACCGAGCGACCCACCAAGGAGCTCATGAAGAAGCCGCCAGTTGGTCGTACCGAGCCGCTTATAACAAATATTATGTGGAGAAACCTCATTGCCCAAGCGCTCTATCAGATTGCCGTCCTTTTGACCTTACAATTCAAGGGTGAATCTATCTTTAGTGTGAATGAGAAGGTAAATGACACCCTGATCTTCAATACTTTCGTCCTTTGCCAAGTCTTTAACGAGTTCAACGCGAGGAAATTGGAGAAGAGGAATGTCTTTCAGGGCATACACAAGAACCAGTTGTTTATGGGAATTGTGGGAATAACCATTGTTCTTCAGGTGGTGATGGTGGAATTTCTAAAAAAGTTTGCGGATACAGAGAGGTTGGATTGGGGGCAATGGGGTGCATGTATTCTCATTGCGGCCATATCTTGGCCAATTGGTTGGGTTGCGAAGTGCATACCAGTTTAAAGTAAATCATTTCTCAGCTATCTCAAGTAGAAACCACTTCTCACCTATCTCAAGTGGTAAAGGTCTGGATATAGTGAATCATTCTTAGTAGGAGTTTTTAATTTTTATTGCTCTCATTAAAGTATATCCTGTAATAACTTTCTTGTTAGCTTCGAACTTGTAGTACTTCTTAAATTGAATAATATGATTTTGAGGTTCAACAGGACAGTTTCTATTATGAATTTATTTTTTATTTGCTTTGGTTATATGACATCATTTATCTAGGATTAGTAGTCAGGTCAGTAATGGTAAGTGGGCTCCTACTTGCACCATCCAAGAGATAGAAGAGGCACACCTTGCCATCTGAGCTACAAGCTGCAAGTTTATTGGTTTCGGTTTTCTAGGATACAATTGGTGTCACTACCTGGAGGGACATTAGACAACATTGCTTAGATAAAGGTAGTTAGGGGAATGGGAGTTCTAAAACACAGAGTAAAAATCTATTTATTATGGCCCAAACATAACAGCATATGCATGGCATAGTACAGGGCAGTGGGGTCCTGAAATTCGATAGGTCCCACCCTATGAATCACCTATGTTAAAAGCTTTCATTGGGCAGTGTATGTCAAACTAGGTTATAACCATTAGATACATACTGTTCGTCTTGAAAGATGTAATGAAAAATACTGAACATTCAGAGAGCAATTTATATTTCTAATGATCATTTGATCAAGCCACTTTGGCACAGAAAATATCTAATAGTTAGGTAATAACCCACATTCTGTGAACAAGAGTGAATATTTAGGACAAAGAGAATAATTAAGATCATCCAAAACACTAGTTGTTACTAAACACAGATGTGAGGTAAGACAAAACACACATAGTTGTTCAGAGTTTCAGTTGAAAAAAACTTACTGATATATTCACTCAGCTGATCATTTATACTACCATACTGATTGGAAGTGACCTTAAATATACAAAGACGTACCAGTTGGGCTTGGAGACAACTTTGTTGGATTACGCTCTCTGCCTTATTCATGAGGTTCTGTGATTCACACAGTAATACCAGAATGAGAAAATAAGCATCAATATTGTTCCACTATAGCTAGGACTAATTGGGCAGATGAACTCGGAGCTAAGCCACAATACAGCATATTGGAGAATTTATTTCTTTCCCGAGCCTAACAAATTCAACCCAAATGTTTTCCCATAGAGAGAACAATCCCTCAAAAAGGTTATCCCCTGTCATGCAATTAGGGACCCACCATTTGAAATGTTCATCATTTCATCTTCCATGCCAAAACCAACCTGATCGGATGACCCATCCAAAGTTTGATATTTGTTTGGGTTAGTCAGAATCGGGTCCATCCTGGCACAAGTTGCACCCTTAGAGGCTAGCACATATTACGCAGTTGATTATTTCATCAAAATCATGGACAAGGTTTAAAAAATATATCCAACACCCTCTTGGAAGGGTGGTTAAAGGCATCCCCCACTAGGGGGCAAGTCTAGGATAGGATTCCAATCCCCTAGCTTGGAACAGGCTGGACAAGCATGAAACCTCTTGATGACGCCCCACCGACCAAGAAAAACTGGTTTAAGAGAAAAGAACATTTGTGATAGGGGCCTTGTAACAAAAGACACCTTTTTGTTTTCAAAATTGCCAAATTGTTCGCGAATTTTTGAATTCCCTAATTATTCGCATATTTTCCGAATCATTCCCAAATTTGGCAAAAAGAAACTACTTATTTTGTATTTTTTTATCAAATTATTATGTATATTTTAATAGTTCTTTTTTTTTCCAAAATTTCATCAAATTTTTCCCGAATTTTTCCGAACTTGACCCCTGCCAAATTATTCCCGAACCCCGACTTTGTCACTTTGGAATATGGATAGTGGGAGACCTAGAGGATAACGACCACTACTAAACTATTGGTACAAGTACTGAGTACCCAAAGCCTTCTCCTCAGCTACTCTTTATAAGGAAGTTATAAGAAGAGTTGGGTCTCTGAAGGTTCTTAGGTTTACACCTCAGAAGTTCACAAAACAACCCGGTTGAATGATTCAGACCAATTGTGGATGGTTATACTCATCTGATCTCTCACATTCCTTTGAACAGTTATGAGATAGTACGGCAACCAATCCATTGGAAAGTCAATAATTCTGATGGTTATGATCATCTAAGGTAGAGCACACAATTATGCAGGACTCATCCAAAAGGTGTGTAACAATTCTCTTGATTTTTGTAGCATCTTACATCTATGAGGATCATATATTATCCCAGACATGAATCCAATGTGTGACTGTAATCCAACAGTAAACCACCCTTTTGTATCTAAGTAAGATTGATCAATCTTAGCACAGAACTTTTTTAATCATTTTGTCCAAAGAGTGAAACACTTAAAAATAAAGAAAAACAAAACAGTAACAGATCTTTCTAAAATTAACACAAAAATATATCATCAAGAAGCATCAATTGTATTGTTTTCTCTACATAGAAAATCTCTTTTAAAGGGTTTACTTGGATTGCAACCTGCAATTCATCAAACACCTACAAGATATAAGCTAAACTACACTTACTGACACCCAACACCCTCCTTATATTCGAAGTCTTTTCTTCCTTCAAATAAGTTGGCTTCTTCATAAGTTCAAGTGGGTCAGATTTGTGCAAATTTAAAGTCCTTTCTGTTTGCTATTTCAAACCTTCTGTTAATTGATAATTTCTAGTTGTTTTGCAAAAAAACATCTGACACCCATGTTGGTGATGCATAATTAAATAGACTGAAAAAAAAGTTGATTAAATTAATAAAATCACCAAATTAACTTGAGAAAATAAAGAAAGAGCATACCCATGTCGGTGATGCAGCAGCTGTAGCGACCATTTGTCACTGTAGCAACAAGTTGTAGTTAAGTTCATGTGGGGACGGTGGTTGGACATCCCCAAACCCACACACATCCCAAAAAAAAAAAAACGTTTACAAAAAAATAAAAGCCCGAAACCCTTCTTATCCAAAGATGCTCCTTTTCAGACCATGGGACCCTCTCCCTTCTTTGGTTGAACACAATAACACCGCAAGTCATGCTGTGGGTTCTGTTTTATGGGGTTAAAAGAAAAAAAGGGATAAGAACGAGGCTTCGTTGAGATCGAATCACAGCCAATCGGGATTGAATTTAAGGGGAGTTTAGTCGCATTCACAGGTCAACACGTGTCCTTATTAAACCTTTATAAACCGTAATTAAAATTCCTTAACCCTTAACCTATGTTTGGTTGTCGAGAAAAAAAGTGAAAACATGGAAAAGAAAAGAAAATTAGACAATACACAATCAAAATTTGTATTAAAAATTCAAAATTCTTTTTCCTTTTCCATATTTTTACCAATTTTAGAAAAGCAACCAAACATAGCATTTTGATTTAACCATTAACTTTGATTTTTTGAAAAAAAATAATTTTTAAAAGGTAACCTTAGGTTTAAGAAATTTTAACCCTAGGATTAATGTTTTTTAAAACTAAGGTTAGATTGTTGAACTTTAACGGTTATTTAATTTTTTTAACCATGGTTAATAGGGGTTAAAAAGGATACAAGTTGACGAGTAGATGCGATTGAACTCTCCCCGAGTTCAATTGCGATTGGTTGTGATTCTATCTTGGCTTGGGAAAGGGGGTATTCTAGTTCCTATTTTCTAACGAGGCCACAAAACTTGAGGTGGGTATTGAGCCAAACCGAACCGAGCTGAGCTGAATTTGTTCGAAAATAATAAAACGAAAAAATGTTATGAATTAATTTCTGGGTTTTTTTTGTAAAAAACCCCAAACTTTTCAGTAATTTGTAAATACCCCTTGTGTTTTGTGATTTTGTATTTTGTCCCATTAACTTTTAAAAGTTTTACAAATCCATCCTTCCATCCAAAAGTTAGCCAACGGATGTTAATTTTTTTTGAATGACCTTTTTACCCTTTTTTGATTTTAAGGAGATTTGTAAAACTATTCACAAGAGAAATGCTTGGAACCTACTATCAGTGGTTAAGATTCACTCACCCTTGGGATTTAACCTCAGTTTCTAAGGAAAAATATATATTAATTTTAGGTTGATTATACTTAACCACGGTTAAAGGGGGCTCTACAAGCCATCATGTGTTCCTTTTAAACAATGATTAATATTCATTCACCCTTAGGGTTCATGCATCTGACCTTAGTTTTTAAAAGAAAAAAATATTAACTCTAAATTGATTATGCTTAACCATAGTTAAAGGAAGCTCTACAAGCTGTCACGTGTCCCTTTTAACACCCACTAACCATGGTTAATATTCACTTACCCGTAGGGTTCATGCATCTAACCTTGAATTTTAGAATAAAATATAAAAAATTATTAACCTTAGGTTGATTATACTTAACCATAGTTAAAAGGGGCTCTACGAGCCGTCACACATCCTTTTTTAACACCCATTAACTATGGTGAAGATTCACCCACCCCTTGCGTCCATGCATCTAACTTTAGTTTTGAGAAGAAAAAAAAATATTAAGCTTAAATTGATTATGCTTAATCACAGTTAAAGGGTGCTCTACAAGTCATCACATATCTTTTTTAACAATAAGTAAGGTTAAGATTCACTCACCCCTTTGGTTCATGTATCTAACTTTGGTTTTGAGAAGAAAAAAAATATTAACCTTGAATTGATTATGCTTAACCATAATTAAAGGAGGCATTACAACTCTCCACGTGTCCCTTTTAACACCCACTATCAGTGGTTAATATTCACTCACCCCTAGGGTTCATGCATTTAACCTTGGATTTTAGAAAAAAATATTAACCTTAGATTGATTATGCTTAACCACAGTTAAAGGAGACAGACAAACCACCATGTGTCTATTTTAACACACTAAATGTAGTTAAGATTCACTCACCCTTAGGGTTCATCCATCTAACATTGATTTTTAAATATTTTAAAAAAATATTAACCTTTGATCGATTAAGCTTAACCCTAGTTAAAAGGTGATAAATAGGACACGTGGTGACCTAAGAAGGTATGCGTTCTATCCAACCTATTTAACAAGGTTAAAAAGGTCATTTCATAAAAAATTTAACTTCCGTCACATAACTTTTGGATGGAATGGTGGATTTATAAAAGTTTTAAAGTTTATGGACAATAATACAAAATCACAAAACACAAAAAGATATTACAAATAGCTGAAAACATAGAGTTATTTTTTACAAAAAAAAAAGAAAAGAAATCCTTAATTTTTTTAGAGTCAGATTGTTGTTTTCTAATCTTCCGTGAAGGAAGATCTTGCAGAAGCAACGTATCAGCCGGAGTGATCTCCTCACTTGAGACTTGAGTAAGAGATATACTCGAGCTTGTATTGGTTCGAGTACACATGGACGAAGGCCAAGATAACCAATACTATGTCTCTAGAGCTACATTAAATTCCTTCCCTGATTGAAGGGATATTCTGAAACAAAAAAGGTTTGCAATGCATTTCCTGTAATGGATAATAGCGGCAATCAAGGATCTGGTGCCACTCAAGGATCCGTCAGCCTCTCTCTTTAGATAGCAAGTGTGTAGTCTTTAGAAAGATTTCACAATCCCCTCTTTAGATGACAAGTGTGTAGTCTTTAGAAAGGTTTCAAAATCTTTCTTTCTGTTGTAAATCCTTTTGATCTTGTAAATCCCATCCACAAACCAAGAAGCGTGACATACTGTATACTCTATAAAAATAAAAAATAATGGTGATACAAAGAATGAAGTAAGGTTTTACAGTTCACAATAAACTCTTAGCCTCACGACAGGATTTTTTTTCCTCTATTTTCAATGACGACTTCATCTTCATCCTTTCCAATATCTCTCAACTGGTTTCGATTAGACTGGATCGAACGAACTACCTCCTCTGGCTTGCGCAGTTCTTACCGGTCCTTAAGAGCAATGATTTTATTGGGTTTGTGGATGGAACAAAGCCTTGTCCGGATCAATTTCTTCTTGGTGATGATGAAAAATCAACCACCATAAATCCACGTTATCTTGAGTGGCAACAAAAGGATCAATCCCTTTTGAGCTGGATCAATGCTACACTCACCCCCAGTGTGCCCTCCACTGTTGCTTGTCTTCCCTCATCTCGTGATATATGAGTATTCCTTAAGAAAAGGTATTAGAAAAAAAATCAAAAATTCACCTTACTACCTATTTTTTTTCGGGGTTTTTATATAGAGTTAGGACAAATAGGAAAATATAAAAAAATCCACCTTACTACCTATGTTCACAGTTAGATACCATAAATTGAGACTCATTAAAAATATTAAAAAAAAAATCAACTAACATATCAACTCCGCTTCTCTCATTATAATAGTAGAGATATATAGAAAACATAGAAACCCTCATCCTTCTCTGTCTTACACGTAGGGGTGGAGCTCGGTTGTCTTGCTGGGAATGTAGCTTCCAAATTATTTTTTAGGGGCAAATTTATGGACTAATCCGTTTGTTTGTATACACTTGTATGTAATATATTTTTCTCAATTTTTTTTTTTGGGTGGGGTTGAGCCCCCCTACCCGCTGGCTCCGCCTCTCTGCCCTATAGGATTTTACTTTTAATTTTATCAAATTTCAGGGGGCTTCAGCCCCCAGCCCATGTGGCTCCGCCCCTGCTTAGAGGGTCGTAAATATCCGGCCAGGTCCTCCCGTCGGTGGCCACAACTACTTCTCTAGTGTTCCAAGACCAGAAACTTGGAACGTCTTTGCTATTAGTTATTAGGTCTTTGATTTAAGAGAAGGTTGGGACGTAAGTAGTGATACAAGAATTAGGTTTTTAATAATTAGTAGATTTGAATATTCTGCTGCTGTTTTCTAGGCTGCCTTGAAGTTCCTATTCAAAACTAAATAGAGGCTCCCTCAAACCGACCATGAAAAAAAGTCTTACATATATTTCACTCAAAATCAAAATCAAAATCAAATCAATGGGGTTGTTTGGATGTGATTTTATTAGCTAAAAATCAATTATGATAAAATAGATTTTGTAAAATAATTATTTTTTCAAATAATAGTGTTAAGGGATTATGAAGTTGAGTCTATCATCTTCGTATTCCCAAACATTATTATTTAAAAAAGTGATTATTTGACAATTAATTTTACAAAATCAATTTTATCAAAATTGATTTTTGACTATAAAATCAAATCCAAACACCACCCCCATAGTTCTTCAGGACCTTCACAACAACGCAGGAGCATCCCACCACTTTCCTTGCCTTTTCCTCTAAATCAATCTTGTCCGGCTAGTTGCAGTCCAATACCAAAAGCTGTGCAGCATGCTTCTCAATCACTTTGCCACCTTCATGAAGCCCTGCCCTAGAGCAAGGTCATCATTTGTCCTGTCTTAGACCTCAAGACAGGACACAGAAATCTACTCCCAAAAACATAAGAAAATGGGCATCCTGGACTTCATCCACCAGATACTTTAGAAAGAAATTTAAGTAGTCATTCCACCTGGGTTTTGAAGAACAGAAATCTAACTCATTTCAAACATGTTAATGATATGCTCTCTCTCTCTAGATGCCCGAGTTGATTTTCGATTTTGATTTTTTTTTTTTTTTTGGCTTTTAATCTTAATTTGGTGTTTTCCCTGAAATTTCTCTACAATTCTATAATCTATAACCTATAGTATAATTCCAACTAATCTTGAAACGGTGCTTGTCTTATACCATTTTACGTCCCCTGACCTGTTTACAAAGAAGCCAAATCCTCTACCGAGATAACCGGATTTGTTATCACCCCTTGAGTAGCCATGTGTCCCTTTTGACACCCCTCTAACGGCCTTGGATTGTCTCTTGGCAAAGCCAGAAAGGGCTTATCTCGGGGTTCCATAGAGTAGGTGATGAGTGGTGGAGAAGTTAAAATCATGGGTTCCATGATTTTGACTTCTCCACCTATAATAAGACAAGTGGGTGAGAATAAAGGGGAGAGATATCATATGGGGAGAAGTCAAAAAAATGGAGAGAAAATAAAATGATCCCCATATTTTTGCCAACTGTCACACAATGTATGGAACCTGAGAGGAGCTTCTGGCTTCGTGGAGACAAGTCAAGGCCCCCTTTAACTGTGGTTAAGATTCACCTACTCATCCTTGGTTTTTTTTAAAAAAATATTAATTCTTTTTTAAAATTAAAAAACTTTTTTTAAGATTTAATATTTTAAAAAACAAACCAAAAATGGATGGATGAACCATAAGGGTGAGTGAATCTTAACCACAATTAAGGGATGTCAAAAGGAACACATGGCTACCTCAAGGAGTGATAACCGAATTTGCGGTAAAGGATTTGGCTCCGTTTAATAAAACAAGGCTCAGGATCCTCTCGAGTTCAACTCCAGAGAATCTCTCCGGTTTGAATCCCTAGAGGTCACCACGTGTCTCCTTTGACACCCATTGATCACGTATGTTTAAAAACAGTTTTTTTAATTAAAAAAATTATAATTAATATTAAAAAAAAATCCAAGGATGGGTGGGTAAACCTTAGGGATGGGTGAACCTTACCCATGGTTAAGGGATGTCAAAGGAGACACGTGGCAACCTCTAGGGGTTCAAACCGGAGAGATTCTCTCGAGTTGCCTGTGCCATAAAACGAATTAGACCCTCTTCCATTTATCGACAAGTACACAATGGTGGGTCCCATTCTTTTTGTTTTCTTCTGCAGCCTCGTTACAAAACTTCAATTACAAGAAAACTTGGTCGGTCCCAAGAGCCTTTCTCTTCCAAGTAAACTTGGTGGGTCCTGTTTACAGCTGCCCAGTAGCCATTCTCTTCCAAGTTACAAGTTTTCTATTTGTTTTCTTCTTCCTTCTCCACGCATTTATTTCCTTTACATGTCCTAAATCAATTTGCTAGTCTCCTCCACCGTTTTCCTCTATTGTTCTTATCTCTATTCTTCTTCTATGTGTTTTTATCTTCTTTCATCACCGCTACCACTGCCTTGCCCCTGTTCTCATTGGAGTTCAGTGTAATCTATCCCGACATGAGCAGGAAGGTCAGGTATCACTCCCACTATAAGGGTTTTAATCTATACTGGGGTAACAAGTTGTTAATCAAGGAGCTGTAATTGTTCTGGTATGTTGATAACAAAACCATTTTATAGTAGTTGCTTTGGGAATGTTTTGATTTCTTTTGAACAATTCTAATCCTAATTTTAGGTTTTTTTTGTTAATGTTGTTGGTTGAAAGAAATAGCAATGCTTGAGGCGATTAGTATTTGCGTTGTATTTATTTGTTAGTATTGATTTCATTCATTTGTTAATACCGTTTTCATTACTGCACTGTCAACTCTAGAATGCTTCCCAACAGGAGATGATTCATTATGGCAAAATGCTTGGTTTCATGCGGCATGTAAATTCTTAATGCTTTAGTTGCATGTTGAAAGGTCTAGGATATCATTTTCTTTCTTTATTTTTCTATGAGAAATAATAATTGTAGTTCTTTGGTTGTAATTCCGTATCTCATGATATGATACAATGAAATTCAATTAGCATGCTCAACACAAGTGCGGGGAAATCAACAACACACACCTGCGGGACTTGATCCCGGATTCACCCTCTTAAGGAGAGGATACACTACCACTGGGTTAGTCCCATGGTGTGTTGTTATCTTCATTTAGAGATAAGCTTTTCTTTAGCAAAATTCCAGGCTATAAGTAATTTTTCTTAATTTCTTTTTATTTTGTGATTCGTGATACAATTCAAGTCCAGCAACATGTACGTACCTGCAGGGTCCATCTCGTGATGCGTTGACGCAGAGCTTCCTTTTACATTTTTTTTTTTTTTTGGTCACTGCTTCCTTTTACATTATATCGGTGGCAAAAGTGTTTTTACTTGGGATTGAATAGAGCTTCCATTTGGAGCCTCACCCAAATTTGGAGACCCAAAATTGTTACTTCGAAATAGAAACTTTATTTGAAGCCTCGATGGAAGGAGGTTCAAACTATAAATTGAGATTTTAAAGGCCTGTTGGAGATGCTCTAAGTAGCTCCCTTGGAAACATTAGTATTTATTTTTTCTTCCCCCCTCCTGGAAGTTTATATCTCTTTAGTAGTAAAATTGTTCCTTCTTTAATTTTTTTTTCCTTTTTTTCAGAGGTGGTACTTGTTCCTGTTGTTAGGTTGCTTGCCTTTGTAGCATGATATACAAATGGGAATGATTTCTTGCTGACATTGAGATGAAAGAATTTTTTATTTTTTTTGAAAAAGGGCCTCAGATTCTCTCTGGTGAAGCCAAAAGGCTCCTCTCGGGCAACCACAAAATAGGGGTTAAGTGGTTGGAAAAGGCATTTCATGGGCTCCATGATTTTGACTTTTCTACACATTATTTGACAATGGCAATAAAGTGGTGAGATAAAGGGGGAGAGATATCAAAGTCATGGGGAGAAAATGGAATGACTTCTCTCCTTTTTAACGCCACATGTCCCTTATTTTGTGGTTGCCCGAGACCACCTTTTTGGCTTCGCCAGAGACAATTCGAGGCCTTGAAAAATATAGTAATTCACATTTTATTTTGGATGAGATGTTGATAGTGGTGGAATTGAGGTGTGGTGTCAGCAATAGTGAGAAGCCCCATATGAGCCTGAGAGGCAATACGGCATGTTGATATAATAGTAGGTAGCCATGTTGATTAAATCTAAGTTTCCGTTCCTTTTTTTTTTCCCTTTGAATTCTTATGTTTTTTGGGTGTCGTTTGCTTTTATTTGATTTATGGCCCTGATGTTGGGCAGCCTGTAACTCATTGGGTTGGATCCGACTCAGTTCGGCCCGAGTACTCTCTCTTTCTCTTAGTGCAGTGGTCTGGTCTTTAGAATCTGAACCATCTGATTACTAATCTATTTTTGTACATTAACCAGTATATGAATAATTAGCATAGAATGACTCAACTCCATAAGCGAAGTTTCATATATAGTTTGCTTAAACAAGGAGTAGCTCTCTGGTGAATGTCGCTTCAATTGAAAGTGTTCCGGTGGCTGTCCCAAATCAATCCCAATCCCAGCAGTTGCCTCGATTATTTTGATCCAGAATTGTCAAGTGATTGGGCAGGCCTTCCACAAGAATTTCGTTCATCAAAATCAAATGAGCGATTATCACCTGGATGTGGAAATTAATCTGTGCAGGGGATTACTCACCTCTAGATGACTGTTTTCGATGGATTAAATTGGGGTCCACTTTGTAGCTAAACGTTTGGACTTGGTAGGAACTGTCTTTAACTTGCTTACATAAAATCACAACACATAATGTTTTTTATCTTTTTTGGAACTCGGGATGTCCCCGACCCTTTGGGTCAGGACTAATCCCAGAGGTGTGACGTGAGCTTGCAACCCGTCACACTAGGTAAGTCCAGGTACACCCGTGCGGGGCTGGCCCAAAGAAGGAGTGAGAAATGGAACCCGGGAGCCCCCCAACTGGGCCCAGTAACCATTGGTCCACCCCTTTGGGGTAAAGATCAAACACATAATGTTTTTGTTCCTACGTATTCTCTCTTCATTCCCCTCTCTTTGATTTCTTCTATTACTTTTTCCAAGGATTGTAATGAACAGTGACTTCTGTGAGCATCATCTAACTCAATCGGTTTGGATGACTATATATGGAGATAAACAATGTATTTGTATGAAGTCATAGGATACCATATATTTGTCTTTTTGTTGATGTATGTAAATTAGGAAGTAATTTGCATTTAGAGATGACAAAATTTTGTTTAGTTGGTTACACCTTATTATGAGGATTAAAAATTTTGGTGCTCTTTTGAGTTGGATGTAAGAGACAAACCCACACACTCAACAAAAAATTAACCCATAAGCTAGACCCATTCATTTAATTAAAGATATTGTAGTTATAAATATACATAAAATATTCTTTTTTTCATAACTATATTTTTAAAATAACATGTGACAAGACATATTTCGAAGAAAATTCTCAACTTACTGCCGCAGTATATTCTAACGTAGACATTGGTTTTTTGCCCCTTTTTATCACACATTAATTGTTGTTAAAGATTCACTCACTCTTATAGTTAAACTTAGTTAAACAATCTAAGCTTGATTTTTAAAAAGTAAAAAAATCAAAATATTTATTTAATTTATTAAACTTAACCATAATTAAAGGAGTGTTAAAAGGAACACTTGACCATGACATTAGATTACCTATTCTAATGCGGAGTGTGCTAATCACTGCCTTATTTTTAAGCATCCGGTAATCTCTTAAGAATTAGTCTAGGGATACTCCCAAAGTATACTCCCATATATACTCCCTAATCCTAACCGTTTATCTCAATTATTAAACGGTTAGGATTCCAGTTGATGTGGCAATAGAAAAAGACAAAATAAACCAACTGAAATCTTCACCCTTAGTGGTAGGTTATAAGCTGTTAGGATTAGGGAGTATAATTGGGAGTACCCATAGACTGACTCATCTCTTAGGGTGTGTTTGGTTGAGGGGAATGTAAAGGAAAGTGGGTGAAAGTGGGAGAAACTCCTACTTTCACCCTGTTCGATTTGAGGGATTTTGGGATAAAGTAAAACTTGAACTTTCTCAATAGTGTCTAACTTTCTCTCACTTTCACCCAAACCTTATTCCACAAAAAAACTGGAATTGGGAAAGAAAGTAAAATAAAAGCTTCCAATTCCAAATCTACCCTTTTGTTGAACCATATTCCTAAAGAGAGCAAATGGTAATTTTGAAAAATTTTATATTTTCTCCTAAACTTCTCTCAAACCAAACACAAAAGAGAATTTATACAATTCTTTCATTTTATTTCACTTCACTTTACTTTCTCCCACCCATTTACCCCTCAACCGAACACACCCTTAAGGAAAGCAGCTTTTTAGAATTTCCATGCATCACACAGACTTCTGGCTTAGAGCATTCCTAGCGGCCTCACCAAAATAACTTTTTGGTTATTTTGGTGAGCCAAAAGACTAAAAAGATATTAAAATGAGTCCCAGCAGCCTCAACAGAATGAAGATATCGGTTTGGTGAGTTTACAGTACTCACCAAGTTGGTGAGTACTGTAGACTCACCAAAGTTAAATCTTCTCACCCTTGGGCCCACATAAATAATACAATAAGGTTTCTCTTTCTCCCTTTCTTTTTTGTGGTCTTACACAAACAATAAAATAATATTTTTTTCTCTTCCTTTTTCGTTTTCCCACACAAATGATAAAATATTGCTTCTCTCTCCTATTTTTTTTGGTTAAAATGGTGAGGCTGTTGAGAGTGTTTTAAAAAAGTGGCTCACCAAAACCACTTTTTGTAGGTTTTGGCTAATTTTGGAGAGTGAAATTTGGTGAGGCCGCTAGGAATGCTCTTAGTTTTAAAGAAGAAAATTGTTTTTTGTTTTGTTTAAAAAAAAACGCGGGGAATTATATATAAAATAACAGCTTCAAATTGTTACTTGCCGACAATTAACGGTTCTTGACAATTCTTCTTCAGTAAAAGTGAAAGTGTAGAACTAGATAAAATAGTTGCGAAATGCAGAAATCCCCATCTTCCCCAACTTCTCTTAGGGCATAAACCCCCATCTTTTTCATCTTCCCCAACGTCTCTTAGGGCATAAACCCCATCGACTTCTCTTAGGGCATAAACCCCATCTTCCCCAACGTCTCTTCTTAGACAATTTGAAAATTCAAATCATGGAGGACACTTCCCACTCGCCATACGATCATGATCCACTCCTTAGGGCAAGCGCCATCCTTAGCAACCATCGCAAGAAATGGCGCTCTACTATGGCTGCAATCAATTCATCCCACTTCATGGTTTTTCTGGCCAAAGAGAAACGAAGCATCAAATCTCGCAAGAGATGGACCTTTGCTTTCGCTGTTATACGTTCATCATACCGCTTCATGCTCTCTATTCTCAAACCTGAGACAGTCCTCGATATCATACCGTTCTTCGACGTCGGTCCAAACCGATGTGAATGAGGGAATTCGTGGTAATCAGGAAGATTTGTTCATGAGAAGGGAGGTGTTTCGTTCCAACACTTACAGGAATCCGCCGGTAAAGGGATTCTCCCACTTTTTGTTTCTAGCTCTGAAGCATACTACAATTCTAGTTCGTTAATCTATCTTGTTTTTGACATTAGAGAACAAGGGCCTGAAAATGGTGCTTATGACAGTGGGAGTTTATTTGTTGCCATGTTTTTAATTGTTGCTGTCTTGGCCGGCAGCAACTTCAGGCAGTCTAGACAATTTGACAAGTTGTTGAAACCCAGCGATGACATTGAGGTTGATGTCTTGAGGGAGGGGCAGAGGGAAAAGGTTTCCATTTCTGACATTGTAGTTGGAGATATTGTGTGTTTGAACAGTGGAGATCAGATTCCGGCTGATGGGTTGTTCTTATATGGGTTTGAATTACATGTGGATGAACCGAGCATCGTGGGTAGGAGTGACAATGTGGAAGTTATTGGAGCAGGAATCCTTTCTTGCTTTCAGGCACCAAGGTGGTCCGCGGGAATGCTCGTATGCTTGTCACGGCCGTGGGCGAGAACACTGTTTGGGGCAAGACGATGAGTTCTATAGTCCATGATTCTGCTTATAATGACCAGCCATCATTACAAGCTCAGATTGACAAAATATCCTCAATAATGGAAAGGATAGCTTTGGCATTTGCGATCGTCGTTCTTGCATTGCTATTGGTTCGTTACTTCACAGGGAATACAGAAGATGGCAATGGAAATCCAGAGTTCAAAGGCAGCAAGACAGAGGTACATAATGTGGTGAACAAGATTTTGCGTTTGTTAATGCTGCAGTTTCAATTGTGGTGGCGGCAGTCCCAGAAGGTTTGCCGTTGGCTTTCACGATTGCTCGTGTTTATTCCGTGTTAGCAATGTCTGATAAGCTGAAGGTCCGGACACTCTCAGCATGTGAGACAATGGGCTTAGTTGATTGCATTTGTACTGAAAACCCTGGCATGCTCAACTCGAACCAAATGAAGGTGACTAAGTTTTGGATAGGTGAAGAAGCCATGAAAAGTGGTGCATCTGTTGCAGTTGCATCAAATGTTCTTAAATTGCTTCGCGAAGCAGTAGGACTGAACACAACTGGTAGCCTTTACAGATCCAGGCCTGAGCTCTCTGGTAGTCTAATTGAGAAAACAATTCGCTCTTGGGCTGTCCTTGAATTGTGCATGGATATGGAGCAACTGAATCGCAATTGTGTTATTCTCAATGTCAAAGGCTTCGATTTAGAGAAGAATCTTAGTAGAGTTTTGATGAGGAAGGACGACAACACGATCGATGTGCATTGGAAAGGAGATGCTGAAATTATACTAGCGAGGTGTTCGAATTACTATGACTGTTCTGGGATCATGAAATCCATTGATGAAGGTGAAAAGACCAAAATCGAGCAAATAATTCAACTTATGGCAGTCAAAAGTTTCCTATGCATTGCTTTTGCTCATAAACAAATTCCAGGAGAAGAGATGGAATATAATGAAGATGGAAAGACCCACCAAAATGGCCTGACCTGGTTAGGGATAGTAGGTCTAGAGGACCCATGTCGAACAGCGGTGAGAGAAGCAGTTGAATATTGTAGAAATTGTGGGGTGAACATCCAATTGATCACTAGAGAAAATGTTTTCACTGCAAGAGCTATTGCCATCGAATGTGGGATACTCTGTTCTAATCAAGACATGAATAATGGAGAAGAGGTCGAAGCCAAGGATTTTCAAAATTGGACGCAAGATGAGAGGATGGAGAAGGTTGATAGAATTCGAGTGATGGCAATGTCCTCCCTTTCTGACAAGAAGCTGATGGTACAGTGCTTGAAACAAAAAGGGCGCATGGTAGCATTCATGGTAACGGCACACATGATGCACCAGCTTTAAAGGAAGCCCATGTCGGACTTTCTATGGGGATTCAAGGCACTGAAGTGGCCAAGGAGAGCTCAGATATCGTTATCCTGGATGATAACTTTGCTTCAGTGGCCATTGGTTTGAAGTGGGGGAGAAGTGTATATAACAACGTCAGAAATTCATCCAATTCAGCTTACAGTAAATGTTACCACTCTTCGTGATCAACTTCATTTCAGCAGTTTCTGATTGTAAATCCCACTAACAGCAGTACACTTTTTGTTGGTGAACCTGATGATGGCCACGTTAGGAGCTATGGCTTTGGCCACCCAGAAACCCACGGAAGTGCTCATGGTGATGCGGCCGCTTGGTTGTACCCCGCGACTTATAACAAATGTCATGTACAGAAACATCTTCGCCCAAGCACTCTATCAAATAGCCATCCTTTTGATCCTACAATTCAAGGGCAAATCTATCTTCAATGTGAATGAGAAGGTAAAGGACACCCTAATCTTCAATACTTTCTTCTTCTGCCAAGTCTTTAATGAGTTTAACGCAGAAAACTGGAGAAGAAGAATATTTTTAAGGGGATACACAAGAACCACTGGTTTCTGGGGATCATGGGGTTAACCATCATTCTTCACGTGGTAATCATGGAATTTCTAAGGGGATTTGTGCATACTAAGTGTTGGATTGGGGACAATGGGGTGCATGTATGGGATTGCAGTCATATCTTGGCCAATTTGTTGGGCTGTTAAGCACATACATTTCTCAGCGACCTCAGCTGGAAAAGGTTCTTTTGGCTGTCCTTGCTGCAAAAGCAGCTATTATGAACGCAGAATGCCTAAGAAGTCGTAACTCGTAAGTTTCTTCTTGAAACTTTAAGCTAGATTCTTTTCTTGGACTTAATTGGTGTTTATTAGCTAGCATTAATTATTTTGTTTTGAGAATGTAAGAGTCACTTTAGTTTCTTTATGTTTGATTTTGTTAAGTTGCTAGTTTGTTGCGTATGGAAGCTAAGAAAAATTAAATTGGGTGAAATTTGTAGATATGCTAAATTTATAGTCTTGCATCTTCTTCCATTTTGAGTTTTGTGAATGAAATTTTAAGTCATTTTGTGTATAACAAGTTAACATCCATTTTCTCTGTGATTTGGCATAGGTCAAATTTGTAGATATGCTGAATTTATAGTCTTGCATCTTCTTCCTTCTGAGTTTTATGAATGAAATTTTAAGTCATTTTGGGTATAACAAGTTAACATCCATTTTCTTTGTGATTTGGCATAAGAGTACACTTTCCTCTTGAATTTCAGTCTCCATCCCTCCATCTAGTTGGTTTTGACCTAACAAAGTGGTTTCTAAGCCTTGTTAAAGGAGAATCATTGTTTCAAGAATATAATTATGCAAATGATGATGTTATATGGGTCTCAAGATCTATTGGATATTGTTTAGAGTCAGAGGATCAAATGAATCTCATGTAACTACAATTCAATGAGTTGGAAGAAAATCGAGAAAAGGAGGCGTTGTTCTTCATCTATCAAGGGGTGGATGGCGACATCTTTAAAAGAAGCTCATTGGTGACATCGGTAAAATAAGAATGCAATATACTCTTAATATACTCTTTTATCATATAAACAAAATGATAAATGGTGTGATTACAAATTCTTAGAAGTAAGTTTGATGCATTAAGAATGAAGGATTCCGAAGCTATTCAAGATTATTTTAATCTGGTGATTCTCTTCTTAATCAATGAGAGTGATGAAATATTTGAAGATCAAAGGATTGTTGAGAAAATCTTAAGAAGATTGACTCGAAAATTTGAATCTACTATTGTTGTTGCAGTAGAGGAATCTAAAGATTTGTCTACGTTACCGGTAAAAAGTTTGTTGGGATCACTTCAATCCTTTAAACTTCGTACAAACCAATATGATTCTTATCCTCTAGAGCAAGCTTTTCAAACTGAACTCTCTTTAAGGAGAGGTTCTAGAGGGCGAAGAGGAAGAGGTTCTTGTTGTGAAATAGAAAGAAGCAATGAAGAAGACATTAAGAAATGAGATAGATTGAAATGAGTCTTCTTCTACTGGGGGAAGAAGAAGATCACGATCTCCTGTATCACAAGTTCAATGTTATCATTGTAAAACAATTATACATACCATAAAATATTCTAAAAAATTATCAGTGGAAGAAAAAAGAAGGAATTGACTTTCATGCATGATAAAGATCAAAGTAAAAAAGAAGACACTTTTTTTTTGCTTATGATGTATAAGAGGTGGTCCTGATGAGGTTTGGTATCTTGATAATAATTGTAGTAATTACATAACTGGAAATAGAAGTATGTTTGTGGACTTGGATGAATCGGTCAAAGTTAGAACATGTGAAAATAAGTTCGTTGAAGGAAATGGTAAACAAAGGCAACAAGCATATCTCTACTTTCTTCTATGTTCCTAGCATGTTCCTAGCCTCAAACACAATATTCTGAATGTTGAGAAGCTTATATTGAAAGGATATAAAGTTCAGTTCACTGAAGATATTTGTGAGATTAAATACAAAAATGACGCTTTCATTAAAAAAAAGTGAGAACGACTCAAAACAAGATTATTTCATTAAAGTTTCAAAGTTAAGTTAATTTTTGTTTCAACACTATTCCCAAAGATAATGATGGTTATGGAATCTCCATCACGTCTACTTGAATTTCAAAACTCCATCTCTAATGGGCAACAAGATATTGGGAAAGACAATGCTAATATCCAACACAAGATCAGTCTATAAAGGATGTGGTGCTTAGAAGCATCATATGAACTCTTTTCCAGTCTAAAAAGCTTGGAAAGCATCAAAACCACTTGAGCTAATAATTCGGATATAGAGGCCTTCAGAATTTGAAGGCCTTGGTTTTTTTTTATCGATAAATTTTAAGGCCTTGGTTGAAAACAAAGTAGTTCTATGTTGAAGACTTTCGTACCGATCAAAATGATGAATATGTCTGATGAGTTGGAGATTTAAAAAAAAAAGAAAATTGCATATGGCATAGGTTTGTTTAATTTCAAAAAATTCCGAATTGTTTGGATGCTTCAAAAAATTTAAGGCCTTGATATAAAAATAAAGTATTTTAAAAGTTTGTAGACTTTGCGTTCCAATCGAGGTAATGAATATGTATTTGATGAGTTTGAGAATTTTTAAAAGAAAATAGCATATGACGCCAGTTTGTACCTCAATAAACTCCTTAACAAAATGTGGTTGTTAAAAGAAAAAAACAATTATGAAATTAGCTGTAAGTACGATGAAAGCCAAAGGAACATTTGGGTGAAAGTTATGGTGCGGGCGTCTATCTTTGGATTGTGCCTCATTCAAAAGCATTCAAAACATTACTCCTCAAGAAGCTTGGAGTTGACATTAATTATGTGTTGGAAGTATTTCTTATACTCACGTGTCAATGTCAAATGAAAGAAATAGCAAGTTAGATCGGAGATGATAAATCTAAAAATGCATTCTTGTTGAGTATAGTGAATGTTCAAAAGCATATAAGATGTACAATTCCATCACTAAGAAAGTTATTATAAGTAGGGATGTAGAAAGTTCAATGAATTAGAATTTTGTGAATGCGATGCAATGATAAAAAAACATAAATCTGTTTTGCGTAGATAGGGAAGAAAACAATGGTACTCAAAATCGTGAGATTAGAGAAAACGAATAGGATAGAACTCTACCTTTTCTCTCAATTATCTTCTTCTTCATCATTGTCAAAGAATTTTGGATACCCCTCCTAAGAAAAAAAGTTGTAAGAGAGATTTATGAAGCATCTATGATGAAGAGTTGATTGATTCTGCTTTTTTTTTTTGCTGATGCCAATCCAATTAGTTTTTAGGAGGCATCTCAAGAAGAAAAGTGGAAGTATGCAATGATGAAGAATTTGATTCCATAAAAGAAATAAGACTAGGAGCATTGTAGTCAAAATGTCCGCCTAGGCCACCACCTCGCCTAGCTAGCTTATTACCTAGATCATGACCTAGGCTGACATACACTAAATCTAATAAAATATAAACATAAAAAATAAATGTTGGCTGTCTAGGCGTCACCTCATTTAAGGAATCCCGTATCGCCTCGGAGTTGCTTGGATGCTTTAACTACACTGCTTGGGCGCTAAAGAGCTTTCAAATCAAATGTGCAAGAATAAATTGTTGTAAAATTGGTGACTTGCGTATAAAACAAAGTTAAATTCAAAAGGAGATGTTGGCAAAAGTATAAAGCTCAGCTAGTGGTGAAAAGCCATAAGCAAAGGTATGACATTGATTGTCAAGAGGTATTTGCTCCCATAGCTCATCCTAAACAATTTGAATGGTAGTAGCTTTGGCCTCTCAAAGAAGTTGGGAAGTATGTCGAATGAATGTAATGCCAACTTTCATGAATGAGTATCTTGAAGAGGATGTGTATGTTGTAGATCAACCTACTGGTTACATAAAGAAATGTGAAGAAAACAAGGTGTATCGTCTGAACTTTGAAGAAGATAATACTAATTCAAGTGAATCAATATGGGAATTTGGAGTTGCCACCAATTTTGAAAAGATGTGATTGGTCGCCTAAAACAGAACACTTTAATAGAAAATAAAACGACTCACCTCTACAAAAACATAAGAAATTTTGGTATAGAGGTTCAATTATGGTCTGGAAAAGGTGTTAGGAACTCTGATCATTTCATCCAAAAGATGGTTACCTTGATTTCTTTTATACATATAATTATTGAAATCAACTGACTATACAATATTGAAACCAGTGTTGCTCGAGTTGAGGGTGATAGAAACTTATATTATATTCCATTTTATGTTTCTTAGCTCCAGGGTAACATAATTAGTTACTCTCTTTAAAAGAAATGACTAGAAAAGCACACTAGAAAAGATAATCTCTTTCTTTGGCATGAATCTTCAAAAAAAAAAAAAAAAAGTTCTTCTAAAATATCCTTTTGAAGCATGAGAAATCAATGGTTAAAAGACACTTTTTTTCAAAACAAAATGTAATATAGACTTTGGGTTTGAGGAAACAGGCTAGAAAGTCTTCCTCACCCCTTAGTCAAAACAAAATGGAAAAGGATTAAGATTAGAAGAGAAACTTACCAAGATAATATGGGCTAGAAAATAAAGGGAAAAATCTAAAAGACTTCCTCTTTAACTATAGTAAAAAATATATCCTGATGAAAAAGAGATGAATTGGGTTGCAGGTTCTGTTCCCTCCATTTATGGCATGAAGATATGCTTACTAAGATAGGTGGGTTGTGTTGGCGGTTTGGCACGGCCACCATCAACCTCTCCTCTCTCAGCTTTGCCGAAATCAAAGTTTATGTGGGTGGTATCCTTTCTATCGCGAGCTATAATCTCATCCAACATCAATCCGTTCTCTAACCCTGAAAATAACCATTATTTTAGTAGAGGACGTTGTGGTTGTTCCATCGTTCCTTGGGATGTTTTCCAATGCCATGTTGGTGCCAGGTTGGAGATGAATGAGTGCCAAGGGTCAATTCCTCGTGTACTTAGCGAAAGCAATACTCAGGGTTTGGAGATTCCACATGTAATTGACATTGTTCCGAGCTCAAAATTAGGAGCTCTTACTCGGACCTACAGTAAAGGTAAAAACAAATGAATTTTCAAAAAGCAATTTAAGAGGTTCAAGAAATTTGTTGGCCAGGAGAGCTCCCGGGAGGAAGCGTAGCACATAGAAGAAAATGAAGAAAAAAGACGAGTTGTCTTGGGCTTGACACTATTACTGGCAAGAAAAGGGGATTTGGGTTCTGGTGCCTCAGAGACCTCTCAGTAAATTAATTCACTGTTTTGGGATGGCACTAGGAGTTGCTCTCGTCGGGATGACATGCACATAAAGGAGCAGTGTTTTAAAACTCGAAGACTTCGACGCGACTGGAGCGTCGACTGGAACTTGTAGAGTAGAGTCAACTTGGAAACTCGGGCAAAACTCGTCCGAGTATGACACCTAAAACTCGGACATATCTAATATTTATCTATACTATATATATGGTATAAAATTCAAAATTAATGATAAATCATGGCCTAAAATGAGATATATAATTCAATATATACTAAACGCCACTCTTTTGTTTGTATTTATACTTAAGAGTAGGTGAAGTGTGTTAAAAAAAAGAAAAAACATAATTTGGTTACTCGGGTAGGCCGGTTTATTTGATATTTTGTCTTAACAAAAAAGTTTAAAACTCAGGCGAGTTGGGACGAGTCAGGGTGAGTTGTGGCGAGTTGGGAGCGAGTTAGGGCGCGTCGTGGCGAGTTACTCGGTTTTCAGTGTCAAAACCGAGTTTTACCTCAAACTCATTTCGAAACTTGGCCGAGTCAAGTCGACTTGCCGAGTTTTAATACTATGTAAGGGAGATCTCACGAGGATCCCAGAGACATGCAACACAAACATCTTTAGAGAGTGGGGCTTCCATGGGCCCAAATAGTTTGGGAGCAATATGGCCTCAATACGATTGTCTTAATGTTTTGGACCGGGCTTCTATAGACTCTTCACTAACATATGGTCAGTCCCCAGGGGCTGACACATGGTTAGTGGTTTGCCCTCACTGGCTGACCCCCTCTTGAGCTTTGCGGATAGACTCTTATAAGTTAGTGTTTGCAGGTATTAATACCTGCGGGTATCAATTATTGCCCGCGACATTTTGTCTGTGGACTTGGACTTTTTCAAATTAGTTTGAGGTTCCACTCATGGTTGTTGCCTCTTCTAGCCCAAGTGGTTCAGAAGTCTTTTAGTTTGGCCTCTCATAGAAGAGGTCGTCCTACCGCTTTGGCCATCGGCCCTTACTCATAGTTAAGTTGGATGTTGCAAGAAGGGAAAGTGTGCTCTAAATCCTACCGTTGAGTTTTCTATCTCCTAATCATGCCCCCTCCAGTTCTCACAGTAAGTTGGCAAGGTTGTAGGGGTCTCGTTAAACTTTACAAGATCAATTTGGCAAATTCCCTTCAGAGGGGTGTCTTGTCCCTATATGGAGCCTCATCTTCCCTTGCTAAATAGGAGTAGTGGCTGCAAGGAAATGGGGAGTGTGTAGGGACCCCATTTTCTTGTTATGTTTTAAAACCATAGGTTTATGCTATGTTTTGGTATTTTAAATATTTTACTTGTGTGCATGGACCAAATAGAAAAGTTCCTAAGAATGACTAAAATAACATTTAGAACTCTTAAGGACTAAACAAAAATAATAACTTTATGTGAGGTAGGACACATGTCATTCTTTAGATAATTCATTGAATACATGTCATTCTTTAGACAATTCATTGGACAATTCATTGGACACCTCATAGGACATGCCTCTCTTGGAATAACACACAGGACACATGGCTAGATGATATATTATGTGGTTTTTTTTATTAAACATGTGTAAGAACAACCGTCTTTCTATGGAGGCATGGCTCCATCTATAAATAGAGAAGGTAAGAGATTTTTAAAGTTTTAAATCACATTGGTTTGACAAAAGGAATGTCTGCTAGAGTTTGAAGAAGAAAAAAAAGACGAAATGAAACTTAAAAGGTTTGATGGATGTCTAGTTTATTTTTATAATTTATGATTTAAGTTTAATTATAAATAACATTTTTGTGAGTGTATTAAGTATTTAATAAGCTGATTTGATGTTGTCATAATATGATTTTGTTATTCCGTTTAAGTTAAGCTTTAGAGTTTATGAATCATATAGTCTAGTCTCTCTTTTACTATGGTGTTATGGGACGCTATAGTAAGGAGAATTATGAATCTTATAGCTTATCTCTTTACTATGGTGATATGAGATGCTATAGTAAGAGTGTTAAAAGAAATGAGATTTATGGATTAAGGTACGACTGAATTGAAGACTTTGACATAATGACTACCAGATTAAGATATATGTTAAGTAAATATTATAAGTTAATAAGTTTTACAAGATCACAAGTCTTACAAGTATCAAGTTTCATTATGTCAAGTTTACAAGTAAAGTCTCATAATAAGGTAAGATAGGGTATTCTAAGCTCTAAAGGCAAGCAAGTATATGAATAAGGTATGCTGATTGTTATTTCTATGAGCTATGAATACCAGAATGTCGAGGGGTTCTTTAAAAACCTGGCTAACAAGAATTGGCAAGGGTATGTTCCACATATCTGAACCAAGGGGTTCATGGATTCCTTAAACCCGTGATTGCAAGACTTGACTAAGATATTTACATATCCGACATCAGAAGATCAAGGGTTCCTCAAATCTGGTTTACAAGTACTAACAGGCTCTCAAGTAACAAGTTTACAAGTACAAACATGTTGACAAGTTTTTGATAAGTTTGTTAGGATGCAGAAGCATCATAAGCTTGCTAGCAAGGACACTTAGTTGTCAATGGGCTAGTATTAACCCCAGAATTAATCTCGATTGCCTAGTATTGGTGATCATTGATATTTTAAGTTATATGATTGTCATGTTTTGACATATTAGAACCCATAGTTAAGGGGTAATGTTTCATGAATATGTTTTTCCACACTTTGATAATTTAAGTTTTCATGATCAATGATATCTTGTATTGCAGGATTATTTCCATTGCTAGTCTAGAATTACATCCACTGAGCTATATGTTTGCTTAGTCGATTGGTAGACATCATAATGGTGAAGTTAATATCAACACCAGAGAGTGCATGCTTGCATGGTGCCTTGTTTACATGTACTAACTGCATGTGCAGAATGGAAATTTTCACCTTACAGCTATTGCTCATGCTATTACTGATCTTCTACATATTAGAGAACATTTCCAGAGTTAGTCTATCAAGTGATTGAACTTATCTCTTTGATATCCCATTGGAAGTGAGGAACATGAATGTTTTGGCATGCCCACGCTCTAATGTCCCGGAAGACTATTAAAGAACAAATTTTTTTTTTTCAAGGCAAACTTAGACCATCGGTGACTTATGTGAGATGTCGACAAAGAGGTCATAATTGACAATCTAATGACCACCCATTTGATGAGGTTGTGGTGAGCTTTTAAAACTCCTTTATTGTGGGTTTTAACACAAAACATGGTTTGTGAAAGAGAATGGAACACTAGCAACAAATATATATATGTGTGTGTGTGTGTGTGTGTGTGTATCATTCTACTATTAAAAGTACCAAGGATTTAAAAAAATCTAATTTTTGATAATTATATTTGAATTTATTAACCTATATTATATAAGAATTTAAGGCCTTCTTATACACGATTTTAAAATTCCGATACGTATCATATTTGGAGCTACCAGGTACATTGGTACACAAAAAAATAAACTCCTTCGTATCAGCCTATATCGAGCTGATACGAGACCGATATGGGTCCTATATGAGGGATTTTACAATTATTTTTTTCACTAATTCTATTTACACTAGGATCCACAGCACAGACCCGATACGCAAAACTTTTTTACACAAAATTTTATTTAAATGGTTTTAAATTAATTTTACTTTCATCTACTCACGATGTTTATATGTAAATAAAGTTATACTCTCCATTTGAATTTAATAAAAATGATATTGGATCCAAATTCCCGAAGATAAAAAGTCAGCTTTCCAGTTCAAGAACACAATCCTCTTTTTAGTGCCTTTTTAGTGTTTAGGTTAAAATTTCAACTTTCAAAGGTATTTCTCAATATAAAATTTCATAAATTTTACTACAGGCTCAAAAAGTTAACTACCAGTATCACAATTCAGCATAAAAGACTTACATTCATGCTTATAATTTATGGTTGTAATTCAATACATTCTTATTTAACTCATTGAATGTAAGATTTTAATATTTAGATTGAATTTCTTATACTGGCTAAGTGACTCCGGTTTGTATTTTTATACCTATTTATAGCACGCCCGCCTTTTTAAACTTATAAAATTCTTAACTTTCATATTTTATGGTTATAAACATAGTTGTAGGCCTTTATTAATATATTTTTAGCTTATATTTGCATTAAAAATAGTTTTATTTAGATATCCAAGTCTTTCCTTGTGTATCAAAGCGTTTTTTAGCGTATTTTTTGATTTTTTACGTCGTTTCCATTCGATACGGTCTGATATGGCCGATATGTATCCTGTTTTAGACTTACCGGATTTACACCTAACACCAATATTTTGAACCATGCTATATTATTTGTGTGTAATCAATAATTTTTGGAACTTTTAAATAGTATGTATCTACACCATAGTTACCAGAGCGAGAAGTGAAAACGCGAAGCAAAGCGAAAGTGAGAAGCAGGAAGCAGATTCAAAAAAACCTTAGGAAGCGGAAGTGAGAAAATGAGATATAGGCTCCTTATTCCCATTATGTTATGTATGGGTAATTATACCTTTGATTTTATCTTACATGAGATTCTTTGTAGAAAGGTAGGTGTCTTAGTTTCCAAACCGACGATTCATGCATAGAGTCTACACCCTAGACTATAAATTGTGGTCTACCACATTGCTTCACACATACAGCTCCTTTGACTTCTAGATGAGATATGATGGAAGTGAGCTTCCTAAGGAAGCAAAGTCTGTCAGAGGAAGCGAATCTGGAAAATGAGCTTCCTTGGAAGCGAGCTTCCCACCCCCGGACATAGCCTACTTGCCCTAGCAACTATGATCTACACACAATATCTTAATCTAATTACAATTGAAATATCTAATACTCTTTGATCTATACTCTTTACACCCCTTTCGGGCTCTTTTATGTCTCTTTTTTTCCTCTTTTATGGGTCTCTCTTTTCTCTCCCTCTCCCGGGGCCCGAAGCTATGCATTAGTACTGACTTCTCCCTTTTTCCTCTGCTCCTCTTATTCGCTTCTCCTTCCTTTCTCAATTAGTCATCGTTCAAAAATATATCATTGAAAATTGTTTTTCTCTTCTCCACTCACGGCTCCTTTTCCCCTCTATTGATATGGGTTTTCTCTTTTTTTTTTTTTTTAATGTTCTTTGCAGTTTAATTAGCTCGGAATATGCTATTTTTCTTTTTTGTAGTATCTTGACTTGACGCTGAAGAATCTGAAATCCAAATTTAAAGGTGAGTTCTTTGCACAAAATTTCTTTGTTGTGTTCACATGGTTCTCTAGGAGTATTTGAAGGATAACTTTGTATCCACCACAAGATGCCTTGGAACCTATCATGTAATAAAAATGCCTTTGAACGAGAGTACCCAAACACTAATGCTATATGCTCAACCCATTAAAAATGCTTGAACTACTTAAATGAGAAAAAAAATTCTATAGATATGTTCCATGTTCAATTTATATGCCAGAGACCATAGAAATGAGAATTCTTGAAGTCTCCATTTGTTCTATCAGAAAACAAGTCCAACAGGACCTAAGTATTACTTCAATGTATAGTCTACATGTGGCAAAAACAGTAGTTCGATGACAGATAATACATAGTACATCATATCATTCATATATCATATAATGAGTCTGCTAAGAAACCAAATTGAATTCTATGTAATGTTATTCACATTCTTTATTGAGAAAAACAAGAGTTCTTGGAGTATTGAAAATAGGAAACCAAATACATCATGATTCAAATGACTCATACTTGTGTATGAAAGTAACTTAAAATGTAGTCGAGGATTGCACGACTGGTCCATATTTTGCTCCATATAAGGATACCAACGCTACAACAAACTGACAAATCGACCATATGATCCAATTCCATTGGTAATGGTATGAGGCTTCTGTGACCAAGATTGGACTTGGCTGAGTTCTAAAATTAGCATCTTAAGATCACAAGTTGAAATCTGAGAGCATAAAACTCCGCTCGAAACTCATCTCAAGTCATCGTCCCGAAATTGGATTATATAACTTTAGGTCTATCAAAATATATGTAGGTATCTGTCGGAGATCGTGGGCCTAATGTTTTACATCTACTGACAAATTAAACCACTATGTGAGGCATGTAAAAATCAGACAAGCTACTTAAGAGGCACCTGATGACTGGGGCAATGAACATTGTACTTTTGATGTCCTTTAAAACTGCATATTTTGATGTCCTTAAAACTTCCCACTGCATAGAGGTCCTCATATGGATGGCATCATTGCTTTGCTGCTCGAAAGTAACTCTATTTTTATGTTATAAATTGGTTTCCTTATGTAATTCTATTCTGTAATATATACGATAGATATAGTATAAACTTGTTACAAGGATAAATCTCCATATAAGGATAGTCCATTCACTGAAAAGTCATTTGCCGGTGTCGACATACCTTATTAGCGCCTGTTATACATCGTGGTGTATCATTTTATCAACAATTCTTAGTTGGACCTATATATTGTTTTCTCAGCGCTTCTAGAGGAAAAAAAAAGGGGGGAAAAGAATCTACAGTAGAATGTATACCTTATGGAGGCTATGATTTCAAACAAAAGAAAATTCTTAATATGAATGAGACGGCACCATTTATATGGGCTACTGACTACAAGAATTATATTCTACGAAATAGTATAAATAGTTATTTATTGCTTTAGGCATTCTGTTAGGAAGTAAATGATTAGTCATAGTTCGAGTAATTTAAAGCTTGTTACTTGAATGACGCTTATTCGTCAACGGGCTATACGTAGTGAAAGTTCGTGCAAAAGCTACATTTATCATCATGGCCGTCTAACGTTTTGGATTATCTTGATAAGATGGGCTTCACTGTTGTGTTGTAGATAAGAATATTCTCCTTAGATGCTTACGAGTAAATGACTGTTGAACCAGATTTGCAAACGGCAAAATTTCTATAAAGAAATTATTAAGTTATTTCATATATGAATATCTAGCTATAGTAGTATGATGTAATTTGAATTTCTTTATTTGATATATAACTCTCTCTTGCACCGTTTGTTCTTTCCTCGCAAATATCTTTAGGTTGCTCCTCACAAGCCTACACTTTTTTTTTGAGACCACATGAATTTTAGTATTGTATGCTCTTTAGATTAATTTTAGGTCTGATTACGCTATTTTTCTTCCGCATTTCACCATGTACTTCTAAATCAAAAGAAAATGGCTATGCGGCATGTAGCGAAATAGTATGTTGATTTTATAATATCCTTGCTATACCCACGTATTTTAAACCTCAGCGCCTGTTCCAGATGACTGAAAACAAATACGTGCTTCTATCTTGAGGGCAAGACAACTAATATTCATTTTCAACCAAATATCATTTTGTGGTGCTGGTTTCCTTTTTTTTCGGGCTATTTGATTGTGGTGTTTCTATCTAATGTTGGGATACTTTAACAGGTGCCAGGTTGGAATATAGGATTTGCAGTGCATTGGATTCCTGGGGTCCTCTCTTGTATCCTCAAAAGCAGCAAGAGTTACGCATGGTGCAGTGGAATGCATATACATGTTTGAATGTTATCACAGTATCTATAATTTTCTAAGTAGTGACACACACACAATTGAACCCCGCATGTAATTGGAATGCATGTATAAAACCCATCATATGACAGTTTGATTGTTATCGAATAACCTTTATATGTAATGTATTTTGTAAATTGATGGTGTCCTTTGTTGTGTTCCGAATTATATGCTGAGGAGATAGCCTATATTGTTTTGGTGAGTATCCCATCATTTCATACTTCCATGAATGTGGCTGTCACAGGCCATAGAAGATTGCTATGGCGCGTCCAAAAATGTCAGCATTTTAGCTTTATTTATGTTGTGCTGTCACTGCAATTTTAGATTATTAGACCATCCCAAGGAATCAGCTCTAGGGCACATAGACAGGCTATCTTGAAGAATTGGTGATTTTCTTTGCACGTGCAACTATGTCATGTCCTTTCTTTGTCTGCTTTAGACCATTTTATGTCTGTGGCTTCTTGTTTATTGGCAATTTTTTCAGTAAGGTAAAAGATATTCATGAAACTAAAGGCTTATGTAGTGTTTGGTTTGGTCACTTAAGATGGTAACTTCTGCGGGCCACGATGCGAACATGTTAGCTATTTAGGGAAACATCTGGCCTCAACTGAGCTTATTGAGGGAAGCTCAAATTTAGAAAAAAATATATATTTTTCTTAATAAGTTATTCGGCAAAAAAGCGCATTCTCGCGTCATTCTCAGAGAATTTATCTAAACAAGCCTTAGTGTTGTCGCTGTTGGTAGGAAGTTGGTAGGCCTGTTGGGAGCTTTTGTAATGCCCTTGTCTTTAACATTAATGTCTATTGTCGCTGATATACTATATGAGTTATACTATGGGACGAGTTGAGTTGAGTATGATAGATCTTGCGTTTTTGTCCTAACTTCATGTAAAGATTTAATTTTTCTTTAAAGCATCTGGGAAAAAGATTTATCTAATGTCTATTTTTCTATTCATTTAATTAATTGCTGATTTAATTTTTATTTCTAGTCTGGTGCTATAATATACATATGTAGTTTCGCATTTTTTGATTCAATTAATAGCTCTTATATCCGACTATGCAGCTGCTTGTATGAATAGTGCCGAAACTCTAAATCTGCAATAAAAAGTACTGAGTATATTAAATAGGCTTACCAAGGGGCACTTTTTACTAGTATATATATATATATAATATACTAATATAACTATGAACATGAGCTCTGCTTGAAGAGCAACCTCAAATATTGACTGCTTGAGGGGTATTTTGGGATAAAAATATTATATAGAAAATTAATTTAAATGCACGAATACAATTCATTTTATATTGTAATTAATAAACGACGGCTGGGCACAATGGGCATATTTCGCCAGTGTTACTCTAATATATATATTTATTATATATAACCATTGTGCCGTAGCGAAAAGCAATCCATGAAGTCAGCTAAAAGGCAAAAACTAAGTGCTACCATGAGACCATTGAAGATGTGGGTTGAATGACAACTCACCAGAGCCACAACGTGCTGTCAATGGTCGTACGAATCCAGTCCTGCTTGAGTTGCGGAATATCGTTCCATGTGCAGATACAGGTGCTAAACTTGCCGCTGAGATCTTTGGTTGATTGACCCTATGAAGGGTAGTTGAGAGAGGAGAAGGGGTCTGTTGGCAAAAGGGAGATATCTGCTTTCGGTCATTCGGGCTTTCGATGTGATAAAAGGTAATCGGTCTTCTCTAAGCTTTCCTTTTTGTTTTGACTTCTCTCTGTTAGTGAGTGAGTGGGTCGTTTAGCACATGAAGAGCATCTTTTAATGTTTCTAACCTTCTCCGCATCTTCCAAAGGTCAATAGTAATATCTTCTCCTGCGAATTGAATCTCCAACAAAAGAGAAAATCCTCACTTCAACGAGGAAGTTACAACCAAAACAGAAGATTACAATTAAAGAGAGACTTAAAGGAGGAATGCAACGCTCGGTTGGGTGTGGGTTATGCACCATTCTAATTTAGTTATTTTCTTTGCTTTTCTGCTCTGCATCTCTTTATTGTCTTCCTATTCTCCAACCTCTTCTCTATCCGTTTTTGTGTTATGAGTCAATTCTCTAAAAACGGTGATAACGGATTTGGCAACTCCGGTTATCATTCCCTAAAGGTTGTGCAGCGTGTCTCGCTTTCATCAACACCAGGTCCCCTTATCCATGGGTAGTGGTATCCACACACATCCCTAACGGTTCACCCACTCCCTTTTATATATATGAGAGAGTGTATATATAAAGTATGTTGTGGTGTAGGTAAAAGTAAGATTTTCACAGTAGAGTTAGTTTTTTGATCTCGGGACTTAGGCAAGAGTGTCGATCGCATGTAAACTTGTGTGCTCTTGTTTTCTTATCTTTTGATAAATATGTGGCAAAGTGAGAAAAAACTGTGATTAGTGAGAGTTTTGCTTATTCAAGTGAGTAAGTTGACTAATAAGGCGATGACAATGTGGGCCTGGGTAGGGGCTTACCAACATGATTGAAGACTAAATCACCCTCACAGGCATCAACAAGTGTTCTTTTATTCATATTAATCATAGTTAATATTTCAAACCTTAGGGTGAATACATCTATACCTTTTGTTGTAAAATTCTTTTGAAAGAATTTTAATCAACCATAGGCTCAAATACTCTAATCCTTAGGTAAATTCTAACAAATTAATTTTTTTTTCCTTTTCTAATAATCAGGGTTAGATTATTGAGAATCGGGGGTAAAGCGAATCTTAATTATGGTTAATAAAGTTGGAAAAAGACACGTGTTGACATGTGGGTGGGGTCGATTGAACCGTCCCTCTCGAGTTGCAATATGATTGGTGTGATTCGATCCTCAACTTTTGAAATATGTCCTGCCGCAAACGGGCCTATATATCTATCTACAAAGGCTTTGGAAGCTCGAACTAGACGTCTGATTGCCACTAAGAAGGATAGAGATGATCAGCCACACGCCGTGATGAACATTCGGGGTTATTTAAACATGGATAACAGACAGGGGTCACCGCCAAGTGTTTTCGTCTTTATCAGAAATGGGCATTCGTTATCTTTTTATTTAATCCTGCCGCCTTCAAATTTCTGAGAAACTAACAAAATTATTTTGGTAACTTTGGAATACACGTAAGATTAAAGGTGGATTGTATAGTAGACTATTGCTAATTTTAAGGCCTGGCTGGCCTACTTTTTAGCTGATAATAGAGAATGCCTAAAAAAAAGGGCTAATACTTAGGCACACTAAGTCATTGTTTAAACATGATATTTTTTTGGGTGCTGTTCAGCAAAAAAAAAAAAAACGTACAAGGGGCTGCTTGTGAATATTTATTAAAAAAGGATGCTTTGCATTTTTTATTACCAAAATAGGTATAATGGCTTTTTGACATATTTACGCACCTTAGTCTATTCATATAAACCCAAAATACTAATAATGGGTACTATTGAAATAATCGCCTATTTATTAACATTTTCATCGCACAAGCCCTTTTAGTGATATTTTTTATTTAGGTAATCTAAATCAGTACTTATCGCCTAGTTTTTTTTTTAGTAAACATAGAAAATTTGGGACCACTTACTTTGGTTTGTCACCATCATATTGGGCTAACCTGTTCATGCTTCTGAAGTCAAGTGACTGGTCCTCTCATTCTCTTGTTTGTTTTTTTTTGTTTTTTTTTTTTTGCCTCTTTCATTGAGAGATCAATAAAGAAAGATCTATATGATGCCGTGAAAATCACGGTCTCTTAACAAAATCAGGAGAAAATATTGGATAATTCATAAGCAACGCAAGCGGTTGAAAAAAAATACTATGCTTATCTAGGCTGTTATCTATTATAAACACAGTTGAGTGTTTCTGTTGATGCCAGTCCTAAGTCTTACTCTTCATTGTGAGGGCCCATCATCATGCATACTAAAATAAATAAGAGTGGGACCTACCTCTCTCCCCTCCTTCCTCACTCCAGAACCCTGCTAATCTAGATCTTATACTTTCTCTTTCTAATTCCTCCTCTCTTAAAACCCTGCCCTATTATCGGGGCTGGCCCGTATATAATAGCTTGAAACCATTTTAATGCTTTTCTAATATCTCCCATTTCCGGCATGTATTCTCATCCCATAGCGTTTCGACTCTTGGCTTTTGTGAATGAGTTCTATTATAATTGCTAGGCATTTGATTGACAGAGAGTGCTCAGCAAAGTCCTTCCTGCTCCATCATTTATTTGACATTTGGGTTTTAATGCTCATTGATCTTGTCCAAGTGTTAGGGCCAAACTTTCAAAATACTTCCACGGACTCTTGCTATTCATCGCACATCGCAATGGACTATCTGTTGCGCCATCTTTTAAATATCATAGTCTCGGGCCCTTTGAAAAAGATTTCATCTTATCGTGTCGTTCTTGATATTAAGTCAAAAAGGACAACACAGGTGCCCATGCAAGTCACGAAATCGCCCGCTCCCAAACGCTCGGATATCTCGAAGCAGCAGGCTTTCACATCCTTTTATCCTATATTATATAACCATGCGAATGGGAAGATTGGATTTGGATAGGACTGTATTGATATACCATTTTAAACTCCTTCCAATAGTCATATATGTAATATTTGTTGACTGGGAGGGGTTTATTTTATTGTAGGTAGACCTCCTAAAACACAAACTAGTTTGTAAGATGAGGAATGCATACTCTACATGAGATTTTTTAATAGAATTTTTATCATGTGTTTAAGTTCTCTAGTTAGACTCTCCGCTTAATGCCTAATTATTAAGTTAATGGGATATGTATCCATCTGCGGTATATATAATGGGAATTTCCTTTGTTGTATATTTTTTAAATGTTATGCTTGTGCAGCAGTTTTCATATGTTATCTCCACTTGAATATTGAATCTGAGCATTATTTTATGTTGATACGAAATATCGTCAACCACTCGCCTCCATCTTTTGTGGTTAAGATTCATCTGCATCTCCTTATTCTCCTCTTCTGATGGTTAAGATCCGCTTCACTAAATCCTTATTAGGTTTAGTTCAATATAGAACCTTGATTGTTTTTTTAAATTTACTAATCACCTTAATTTTCTTAAGTTATACACCATAGTTAGAGGAGTTAATAAGGACACGTGGAGCAACGACATTTGACACCTAGTCAATATTGGTTGGTGGGCTAGATCACTGTCCTAATTTTTTAGGACATATATAATCTTTTGATAAATCACTAATGCATATTATTATTTACTGAAAATTTTCCTGTTTAATGCACGGCTTCTTATTAGGGCTGATGCTATAACTAGTAAGCCTTATAGAAGAAAAATTTTGACAGGGTCGTGGCCTTTTTAGTGGAAAACTAACTTTTTCATATCTTAACGGGCACAGCACTATTTCATTCTAATTTCTTAAATAATATTGAAATTAATTAAAAAAATGTCTGAGAAATTTAATTGAGAAATACTAGACTACCACAATGTAGGTTTCTTACTAATCAATCGCGTTGAATCAGCAGTCAATCACGCTCCACAGTCCCTGCTTTTTATTATAATTTATGGATCAACATATAGCGTTTATTTTAATTAATTTATTATTTGACTACTAATTAAAAATCGTTTAAAATTTTTTTAAAGTAGGCAGAACATGATAATGAGTATGGCATTGGGCTCTGTGTATGATCCTGATCTTGCTCTTGATAACGTCTCACGGAATGGGAATAAGTCTTGTTCATCAAATCAAATAAGTAGGTTTGCCTAGCTGAAACACGTATACCAAGATAATTCTTTAAAAAAACATTATCTGTATAGAGTATATTTCAAATGTTATAACCTTTATATATCCCTACCATACCTTATGTTGGAGGGGTCACAATTTATTAAATCAAACAAATATAGATATGTTTCAATATGTTTCTTCAATATACCTTCATTCTCCTTATAGATTTAATATTTGATTATAAATTTTGGGTTTTTATTTTTCATATAAATTTATCACGCGCACATTTAATTATAATCTATACAAACAGCATAACGTTTTTTTTCCAATATACGTCTTCTTTAGTTCAGTTTTGAAGGTGGCTTATGAGATTTTCTATGGCACTATAACTAACAATTATTTTACTTGCTTTTAATATTTGATAATTAATATTTTTATATAATTTACGAAGTTGTGGGAACAATGAGATATGAATATAAATTATCTCATCCTCATTTCGTAGAATTTTAAGATTTATCATTCAAAGCATTTTTTATATTTTCTTACTAAGAAAACATTTATTTATTTTTTTCTTGTAAAAAAAAAAAAAGCTATACTTATTATTTCTTTTGATATTTCGTGCATTTCACATGGGTCTCACCTTCCTGCCTGATCCTCGCTTTGCTTTATTTAGTTGGATTATGTCTATTCAGAGATGTTGCTTTCATATAATCTGTCTTGCTAATTAATTAGGACTTTTTGATAGCCATTATAACGGAAAAGCAAATACATAGGCTAATAAGTGGTTATTGGGCTTCGCATCATGGTCTCAAATGCAAGTAGAAATTGTTTTATAATATTTGGATTAAAATTTTCATCTTAACCTAATTTTAACTATTTTCATATTTCACAATTTTCAATATCTTATTTATAGGATAAAGAGCACTATTATTAAATAAAATCAGAGCAAATAAAGTGAATCCTTGTTGTCATTATTACAAACGCTGGTAGTACAGACCGGTTATTACATTGTTTGCACTTCTAATCTTCTTTTTTTCATTTTCGTCGATTGGCCGGGGTCTCGTGCATCGCACGGGTGATTTGCTAGTATAGTATATAATAAAGGACTTAGATGGAACTTCATCCGTTTGTGCTGAGAGGAGACCGTTACCAGGCAGCTAATTGGAAGGAGCTACACACCTTTTTGTGAAAACCACGTTTAACCAAGTCATTACATACAAATCATGCCTTAATTGTTGTGAAAAGGGGGGTGTGGCTCCTTCGCGATTGGGCTGGTCAGATGATACCAAGGTCATAAAAAAGAGGATATCTAACTTTATTTCACATCCCCAGACACAAATCGTCCTTATAACACTCACAGCAGCAAAAAATCATAATGCCTCACCTTGTGGTTGGACTTTTATTTTTTTTGGTGTGGTTATCATTTAGTACGTTAGTACGGTCAGTATGTTAGCTGAGCTCTGGCAAGCATCGTACCGGTTCCGGGGATTGGATCGTCTGGCAAAAACCGACCCTTGGTTTGGAGCTTTGGAGCAGTGAAAGTGCTTAATGGGAAATGGAAAATGGACGGGGGCCATGACAGTGCTTAGAAGGCTGACGGCCAATGACCTCATTGGTTTAGCCCCCTTTTTTTTTTACCGATCCATGCACTGTTGGCGTTACGCCCTAGGTTTAAGTTATCTTAACCATGGATTTTTAGAAAAAAATTAAAACGAACCACAATTACTAATTTTATTTAGTTTGCCTTAACTCCTGGGTTAAATAAGCTGGGTTAAAAGGGACAATCGGTCATCCCCCCCCCAAAGGCCCCCCAGCTTGAAGCGGACCCACCCATCATCAGGATTCTTTAGAATTTTACTCACAAGAAAGGCAGTTGTACATACTCTGCAAATTGAGCGGGCGAGCTCTTTTCAAACTATTTATCTTCTGTTTAGGTTGCCTCCTGAAAAATGAAAACGAGAAGTAAAGAAAAGAAAATTGAACGCACAACATCACTAATAGATTGTAATATATTCCAAAAAATACTTTATTTTCTAATGTTTTCAACTATTTTCTCAGGCATCAATCATACTTATTACGGAGCTTCTTGGCGTTGGAAGCAAATGCTTGCCCATCGATAGTGTGTGCTAGTCCGCACTGAGCCACTTGATCTGCAGTTGCCATTATTTCCGTAGAGGGTGTGATTGTTGTCGATCATCTATCCGTCGACCATAACTTAGAAGCATATAGCTAGGATGATATGTGCACTTAACATTAAGCGATTATAAGCATCATCGCTCCTATGCTATATGAAACTATGCCGTTGTACCTCTTTACGACATCATAATCGATGAGCTCAAAGAGCAGCTAGCACGGCAGTAGCTTTAGTAGTGCTAGTAGTCATCGGACATTGGTGACTTCCATATCCTAATTTATAACAGAGCATTCTCTGGAATTGGTGCCTAAGCTTCTTCCAAAAAAGAATAGTTTCCTTGCATTGGTTTTGATGAGCAATAGGCAATAGGCAAAACAGTTAGTTTTTCTCAGGTCTAAGCATCCTATATTTGCAAATAGTTGATTTTTGTTATTCAAATGATTTTTGTTTTTATTCTTTCAAAATTGTTAATAATTGAAAAAAAAAAAAATAAAGGTGCAGATCATCGCAATCGGGTACTCCCCGCCCATTTTGTAGGTTCGTAGTTGGGCAATAAATAAATTTTTTTTTAAAAGGTAAGAAGTATTATATAGATCTTAGCAAATAAACAGGGTCCATAAGCGAATGTTTTAGGATGCGGATAAGCATAATAATACCTAGAACAGTCATACCAAGATGTGGAACCCGCCTTTACTTACCGGATCATTTGAAGAATCAAATGGGTGTTCCTACTGGTAAATAGCATTAAGAACTTTCGTGCTAAACATTAATGCTTCCAATATGAAAGATTATGATCCCAATTTATAGGACTTGCATCCAATACTATAAGAATGTAGAATTACAAGCGCGCAAAGTTGCTTTCCAATAAGTAATATTTCTTTTGTAATTAGAAAGGCAAACAAAACAAAAGTACCCAGGCCACACTCGATCGGCAGTTCTTTGATCCAAACATAAAACCGTAGGGTTTTACCACCATAAAAAAACTTTCAATATTGACGCATCGTTAAACTGCAAACAAATAACAAAGATTAAAAGCAATGGCAAAAAAAGTTGAGGGGTTTCATGAGCATTGTAAAGCATATGAGTCCGCTCTCGGGCATCAAATCTGATGTTTTCTCCAGCATGCCAAGATATAACAAGAAATGAAAGGAGAATTTGGGGAGGCAGTCGAAGAGGGAGAAGAAATTCTAACCTAATAGAGTACGCCCCTATGTTCGATAGAGAAACTCGTGAACGAGATCAGTGGCTCGCCAATACTAGTGGATATGGTTGGGGGTTGTTGCTTAAGATAAATTAAATCCGATTTGCTGTAAAGAGGAATCTAGGAAGAATAAGAAGCAAGGAAGAGAATAAAATAGTGGGGGGGGGTTTGCTATGGGGCGGCCTTTTTATACACTTCCAATTTTTCTGTTTATTTTTTTTTTTTAAAATTGAGAATACATTTTTGTTTTCAATTTTTTTGGAAGGAAACATGTTTGGTATTAGCTAATCATCTTATTTCTTTTTTTTTTAAAACAAAAAAGGTATTTGGTAAATATGATTAAATATTTCAATTCATGGTGATGGTAGTGGTGAGTGGTTGGCAGTGGGTGGTGTTGGGTGGTGGTGGTTGTATGTGGGTGGGTGGTGATAGTGGTGTCGTGGTGGTGTTCTTAATTGTGGTGGTGGTAGATGGATGATTGTTGTGGTCGGTTGTATTGTGGGTGTGTTGGTGGATTGATAGTAGTATAAATGGGGTGTTGTGTAGCTATTGTGGCGGTGGGTGGCAATTGAGTTGGGTGGTGAGTAGATGGTGTCGGTGTAGTACTTGTGGGGTGTGGTGTTTGTTGTCTTGGTGGTGGTGGTGATGGACTTCTTGGTATTGAGTTAGCTGGTCACGACGCTCTTATTATATTCGCTTCGCATAGACCGAAGCGTCAGCTTGTATCATCGGGACTCATAGATAATCTATGAACCAATGAGACGAAGGCAGGCTTTGTGTTAGATGGGTGGATCCGTTATTTTCTCATTTTTATGTTTATTGTTTTCAGAACAGAGTAAGTTAGAAAATTTTTTGTTAAAAAAAAAAGCCTGATTTTAAAATTTTGTTATCATTTAAAAACAACTAAGGCAAAACCAATGTTTTGGTTAAAAAATTTCATTTTTTTTTAAAATATACAGAAAACGAAAATGCATACCACGTCCAAGTCGAAAAAAGTTAAAGCAAATTTTTAAATCAAAATTATTATCCAAGAGGCAAAAAGAAGATTCCATAGCCGGGATGATCCGTTCTAAATCAAATTTTAAAAGGGATAATAGTTAACAGTACTCTGCATGAATCGAGTTCGGGCAAACTAAGGCACCACCTCAAATATGTCCGTGCATCAACTATGGCTGGGTAATTTAAGATGGGGGCATCCACCAATGAGGTGGTGCCTTAGGTTGGAAATGATTTCATGGTACTCAAATACCAGCCTGTCAGCGACGACTCTTTAAAAACACACGTTTAGATCTCGCGTTAGGTAACGAGTCTGCGCTTATTCCGTCGAGTACCAACGTTATGCGCGACTAATGTGAGTCGGCGCAGTCACGCTTCTCCTGGCCACGGGGCGTGACACGCCTTCATGTTCTAGCTAGCCGAGGAATGAACCTAGGATTTGGGCAAAGATGAATATGCTTTCCTTTTTAATTTGGGCCCTAAACATAAATCAGCATCTGCATGACTATTACGAGAGGCATGTGGGGTCCTAAAATTTTCATAGTCCCTCGCCTATGAATCACCTATGTTAAAAGCTTGCAGCTGGGCAGTGTATTTCAAAATGCTTAGGATGCATCTGCTAGTCGGAAGGCTAGAAAGCTCCTTCTCGGGTTGCATATACAGTCTGATGCGTGGCGAACAATTGAGGGGGGGGGGCGGGGAGCGTGGCAAACTCCCAAATGCATAGACATTCCATTTGTGACTGTTAACGTTTGTAATCTTTACAAATGTTAACACGTTTAAAAAAACCGCTGAGACTTCGGTTATGACATTAAGAAGCGTTTGTGAACGTTAATTTTTTTTTATTTATTATTCTTATGTTTTTTTTTTTCTGTTTATGAACGTCTAATGCGTTTGTGAACGTTAATTTTTTTTTTATTAATTCTTATGTTTGAGGAATAGCGTGTAAAGGGAGAGCTCCTCTCATCCTCATCAAAAAAAATCTAGACAACTGCAGTTCTCTCTCAAAGAGGAACTTTCTAATGTTTTAACTGAGAAACCCTCATTTCATTCATCTCTCTTTGTAAAAAAAAAAAAAAAAAAAAAAAACTCCCACGCATTTCTTTCAGCCGATGACACCATACGGGAGACATATCACCAGATTGATTTCTTGGGCCCTTTCTCTACTTGCGGCGAGCCACAAAGCTTTAAAATCAAGGTCTCATCCTTCTTCTCCACTGTAAATTTTTTTTCATCATCATCATAGCAGCAAATAAAGAAAGAAAAACAGCTAAAAGATATAAATATGAAAAGCAGAACTTAAGGTTTATTCCCAATTTGACATCCAGAATCTAATCTTCTGTTCTTTACTACTATAATGCGAAGGCAGCCCTAGATGCGTTTTCGAAATCCCAATACTACCCTTATATAAACACAAATTTTGATGTACTGTTTGCCTTTCATTCCCAAACTACCTCTGTCTTTGATTTTACTGTCACACTACCCTTGCTCATCTATTTATTTTGAATCACAGCCAATCGCGATGCCTCAGGAGATTTCAATCGACCTTCGGGTTAACACAGACCCCATTTAACTCTCTATTAACTTGGTTAACTCCTTCCACTCGCTCTTACTCTGCTGCATCGGAAAAAAAAAAAACAACATGTGCCACTACGAGTTCATCGCACCGTCGGTTTCCACGGTGGTCCCTTTTAACTCCTATTAACTGTGTTAACCGTCTTTCCTTCCCCTTCGCTCTAACATGCATCGCACGTGCCACCCGCGCTATCCAAAAATAAGAAAATGGGTATTTGGGTTTCTTCATCGCCACAGAACTTTAGGAATGATATTTTGAATCGAGAACATAGGCATGCCACCTCGGTTTTGAAGAACAGAACTTCTCTATCTCTTATCCATCCAAAACCAATAACTCATTTCAAACATGTTAATGATTGGCTCTCTCTCTGGATGTATGAGTTGATTTTGAAATTTTTATTTTTTGATGAGGAAGAAGGTTAAAAGAGAAGATGGCTTTTTAGCCATTCAATCTTAGTATTTTCTCTGAAATTTCTAATCCTAACAGAACCGGAGCTCTGCTTCATGGCGTGTTGACGCGGAGCACCCTTTTTACATTATGTCGATAGCAAAACGATCACGCGTGGTTCCCAGAAAGAATCTTGAAAACAGAATACTTGCAGAGAAGTAATCTTTATTCGGTATCCAACATAACAATTATAATGGGGGATAAGTACCATTTAGTTCCCCCTAAATAAAAAATATAAGGACTTTGCTACAAGACTGCATTAGGGCGAGATCTCGTTCATTTGTGTGGGATTTAAGGTGGGGCCCACCATCTTATGCGGTCTCAAAGCATTTCCCAAAATAGACTTTGTTACTGAGACCGTGTTAGGGCCTAAACCTCACACATGTGGGTGGGAGTTCAGATGGGGCCCACCATGATGATGGCCCCACCTGAATCCCACACACATGTGTGAGGTCTCAGAGATCAGCCCTTATGTGATCTCAAAGGCATTTCCCAAAATGGACTTTGCTACTGAGACCGCATTCGCGCATGTGCGCGAGATTTCAAGTGGGGCTTACCTGAAATCCTGCGCACATGCACGAGGTCTCGGACGTCTCGGCCGTTACGCGGTCTCAAAAGCATTTCCCAAAATATAACCTGGGCATGGTTTGAAGTACACGAAGCTACAATCCCACCTTCCCGATTGACGTTGACTGCATCAATGCCCTCGTTACAATTATAAGTAGCTCTCAGCCTGTCCACTTCTTGTAAGAGTTAAGTAGCTCAATTTGTCTTTAGAGACCATAATTGACTCTGGTTTTCTTCTCTCTCCAGAATTATTGATTTGGTTGCGAGGTTTGAGATCTGTTATATCCTTGAGTATTTTATTCTACAATAATTAATAAAAATGGTCACTATCCTGAGCAGTCCCCGCAAGAGATGGCGCTTCGCTTTCGCTGTATTCTGTTCTTCCCGGGTCCTGCTCTCTCTTGCCAGAGAGGTTACACACAAGGACCAGCTCCTCCCCGAATTCTTTCGATCTCTCTCATACACAATCCTCGATATCAAACCAAACAGTTTCTCTAATGTTGATCAAACAAGCCTCATTGCAATCGTAAAAGAGAAAACTTTGAACATCTTTCTCGGCTCGGAGGAGTTGAAGGTGTAGCTGTGGCTCTTGAAACACATGTAGAGAATGGAATCCATGACAATGATGAAGATGTCCGGCGGCGACGCGATGCCTTTGGTTCCAACACGTACCATAAGCCACCTGCAAAAAGCTTCTTCTATTTTGTGTTGGAAGCTTTTAAGGACATTACAAATCTCATCCTATTGGTATGTGCCGCACTTTCTCTTGGCTTCGGCATTAAAGAGCTTAGACCCAAAGAGGGTTGGTACGAAGGTGGGAGCATATTTCTTGCTGTCTTTCTAGTTGTTGTTGTATCAGCCGGGTGTAACTTTAGGCAATCGATATTGTTCGACGAGTTATCAAAACTCAGCAACAACATTCAAGTTGAGGTTGTGAGAGATGGCCGGCGGCAACCAATCTCCATCTTTGATATTGTAGTTGGAGATGTTGTGAATTTGAAGATTGGAGACCAAATTCCCGCTGACGGGTTATTCATAAATGGGCACTCATTGTATGTCGATGGAGAGAGTGACCATGTGCAAGTTGATCGCAGCAGGAATCCATTCTTGGTTTCCGGCGCTAAGGTGGCTGACGGGCATGCGTACATGCTTGTAACGTCAGTGGGGATGAACACCGAATGGGGCGAGATGATGAGCTCAATAAAATGCGATACTAAAGATCAACGGACACCGTTACAAGCCCGACGTGATAAACTTACCTCATCCATGCGGAAGTTAGGTTTGTTTGTTGCTTTCCTAGCTCTCATAGTGTTGTTGGTTCGTTACTTCACTGGACACACGAAAGATGATAATGAAAATCTAGAGTTCAATGGCAGCAAGACAGAAAAGTATGCTGTGATGAACGCAGTGGTGCGTATTGTTGCTGCTTCAGTTATGGTGGCAATTCCAGAAGTTTTGCCATTGGATGTCATTATTACTCTAGCTTATTCAATGAAGAGAATGATGGCCGATCAAGCTATGGTTAAGAAACTCTTAGCCTACGAGACAATGGGTTCGGCTACTGTCATCTGTATTAATAAAACTGGCACTCTCACCTTGAACCAAATGAAGGTGACCAACTTTTGGATCGGCCAAGAAACCATGCCAAGTGATGCATCTGTTGTGGTGAAATCAAATGTTCTTGAATTGCTCCACCAAGGAGTAGGATTGAACACAACTGGTAGTGTCTACAAATCCACGCTAGCATCAGAGCCCGGGTTCTCCGGTAGTCCAACCGAGAGAGCAATTCTCTCTTGGGCTGTCCTTGAATTGGGCTTAGATATAAAGGAACTGAAGAACAATTGTACCATTCTTCATGTTGAAGTATTCAATTCAGAGAAGAAACGAAGTGGGGTTTCTATTAAGAGGAAGGACGATAAAACGATCCTCCATCTGCACTGGAAAGGAGCTGCTGAGATGGTACTAGCAATGTGTTCAAATTACTATGACTATTCCGGGGCCATGAAAATCATGGATGACAATGAAAGGATCAAAATCAAGCAAATAATTCAAGGTATGGTAGCCAACAACCTTGGATGCATTGCTTTCGCTCATAAACAAATTCCACAAAAAGAGATGGATGAGAATGAAGATGGAAAGTTCCGCGAAAAGCTAGAGGAAGATGGCCTGACTTTGTTAGGGCTAGTAGGTCTAAAGGACCCATGTCGACCAGGGGCAAGAACAGAAGTGGAAGCTTGTAGAAATGCTGGGGTGAATATCAAAATGATCACGGGTGACAATGTTTACGCTGCGAGAGCTATAGCCATCGAGTGTGGAATACTCTACTCTAATCAGGACATGAATAATGGAGAAGTTGTGGAAGGTGAGAAATTTCAAGAGTACACACATGAGGAGAGGATGGCTAAGGTTGATAGAATCAGAGTGATGGCAAGGTCCTCCCCCTCTGATAAGCTTCTACTGATAAAATGCTTGAAAGAAAAAGGGCATGTGGTCGCAGTAACCGGCGATGGCACAAATGATGCACCAGCTTTAAAGGAAGCCGATATTGGACTGTCTATGGGGATTCAAGGAACTGAAGTTTTAAAGGAGAGTTCAGATATTGTCATCCTGGACCATAACTTTGCTTCAGTGGCTACTGTTTTGAGGCGGGGTAGATTTGTTTTTAACAACATCCAAAAGTTCATCCAGTTTCAGTGTTGTCGCTCTCGTGATCAACTTTGTTGCAGCAGTTTCTGCTGGTGAAGTCCAAGTAACAGCAGTCCAGTTGTTGTGGGTATACCTTATCATTGACACGCTGGGGACTTTGGCTCTTGCCACTCAGCGACCCACCAACGAGCTCATGGAGAAGCCGCTAGTTGGTTGTACCGCACTGCTTATAACAAATGTCATGTGGAGAAACCTCATCGCTCAAGCGCTCTACCAGATAGCTGTCCTTTTGACACTACAATTCAAGGGTGAATCTATCTTCAGTGTGAATGAGAAGGTAAATGACACCCTTATCTTCAATACTTTCGTTCTCTGTCAAATCTTTAACATATTCAATGCGAGGAGCTTGGAGAAGAGGAATGTCTTTAAGGGAACACACAAGAACCAGTTGTTTCTAGGGATTGTGGGGATAACCATTGTTCTTCAGGTGGTGATTGTAGAATTTCTAAAGAAATTTGCGGTTACAGAGAGGTTGGATTGGGGGCAATGGGGTGCTTGTATTGTCATTGCGGCTGTATCTTGGCCAACTAGTTGGGTTGTGAAGTGCATACCAGTTTCAGATAAACCATTTCCCAGCTATCTCAAGTGGAAGCCATTTCTCAACCATCTCAATTGTAAAGGTTCATCAGTCTAGGTTGATAGCTAGTGTGGAGCCTGCCGGGACTGAACATCATACCTCTTTTTTCAGGGGCAGGGATACTTTAATACTTTCGCATTTTAATATGTATTTCTAATCCTATTAGAGGAATGCTAACCCTACTCTAATCCAATAACAACCACTTGTCCATTTTTTGGATGAGAGAGTGCAATTGTAGAGAGGGGAGGGGAGGGGAGGGGAGGGGGGTGCGACTATTGCATGATCGCAGCTCTATAATTTCTCTGGCTTTAATTCGTAGTGAAAATCTCAACGACTCCACCTCAACTTAGTTGAGGGAACCACGTATAAATCTGATCTTTTTAGTGTGTGTTTGATTTTTTCCTCTATCTATTTTTCGTATCTCACATTCCTTTATCTGAAGAGTGTTAGTCCTACTCTCGGTCAACCTCTACTCTCACTTTCCACCAACCACCTATCCACTTTATTGTGATTAAAGCATTTTTTTACAAAAAAAAAGTTGACAAGTGGTTGGTAGAGATTGAGGGTATGAGTTAACTGAGAATAGGGCTAGGGCTAGCATTCCTCTAGGGTCGGCCTGTCCATTAGGCCATCAATGCCTTTGCTTTAGGCCTCATTAAAAAAAATAAAATTAAAAAAGCCCTATTTAGAATATTTAAAAAAAAGAAAAGGTCCATTTAGAATACTAAAAAGGCCCCATTTATAGTTAATTTTTTTTTATAATATTAAAAAATTAAATTAAAAAAAGCCCCAGAATTTTCGCTTTAGGCCTCCAAATGGCTTGGGCCAGCCATGCATTCCTCTATCCTGTTTGGGGTTTATTTCCTAACCCGGGTAAAATGAATTATTCATTAAGAATTCTTAATTTTTTCGAAATTTATATGACTATTGTTACTAACTATATGTAACGACTTTCTCATGATCTTGTGGTACTTGATCAAATATGATTTTGAAGTTTAGAAGGACAGTTTCTGTTAAAGATTTTTACTTATTTTTAATAGCATCACTTATCTACATTAATAGTTAGGTTAGTAATGTAAGTGAACTATAATTTGCCACATCACCTAGAGATGTATTTCATCCCTAGAACTCGATCCGAGCGACCCTCATGAAAGAGGCACACCTTGGCATCTGAGCTACAGATTGCAGGTTTTATTTATCTTTGTGCAATTGGTGTAAATACCTGGAGGGAAAATGCCTTGATGCCTCGTTTGGAGCACAGAAGACTTACCAAGCTTATGTAAATTTCATGCTGACACCAAACACCCTCCTTATATTCCAAGTCCTTTCTTCCTTCAAATAAGTTTGTTCCTTCGTATGTTTTCAGGGAAAACAATCATATAAATGTTCAAATGGGTCAGAATTTTTTTTTGGTGGGGGAGGGTATCTCAAACCCTTCGAGGCAAGAACTAGTCCTTTCAGGTGTCTTCACCAACCCACTCGGAATACTCCCTAAGAACATGAATGTAAGTCGAGGATCAGGAGTTGGACAGACAACCACACAAGGAGCATACCCAGGATGCTAGCCAACTGCACCAAACCCTGGTGGGTCAAATGGGTCAGATTTGTGCAGATTTAAAATCGTTTTTGGTTGCTGTCTTAAACCTTCTGTTAATTGGTAATTTCTTTTGTTTCTTCAATTAAACAGTGAAAAACATTTGACTCAAATGAACTCTTACAAAAGCTGATAAACATAATTATAGCCATAAAGATTAAGAGACTGAAAAGAGTTGATTAAATTAATAAACTCACCAAATAAACTCACCAAACTAACTTGTGAAAATAAAAAAGAGCATACCCATTTAGGTGATGCAGTAGCTGTAGAGGCCATATGTTACTGGATCAACCAATAATAGTGGAGTTCATCAAGGGTAGTAGAGTCAGAAATTTATCGTAGGGGGGCACAGTTGGTTTAAGGATGGGGTTCGGGACAGTGCCCCGAATTTTTTTTTTTGACGACTAAGTTTGTGGTCATTTCATCCGTACTCTTTGTATATATCTTACATGGAGTCAAATCCTCTGCGGTGATAACCGGATTTGGCAAATCCGGTTATCACCCCTAGAGGTTGCCACGTGTCTCCTTTGGCACCCCTTAACTGTGGGTAAGGTTCACCCACCCCTAGGGTTCACCCACCCATCCTTGGTTTTTGTTTTTTTAAATATTAATTCTTTTTTTAAATTAAAAAACTGTTTTTAGTGTTTTTTTATATTAAAAACTGTTTTTTAATTTTAAAAAAAGAATTAATATTTAAAAAAAAAAACCAAGGATGGGTGTGTGAACCCTAGGGGTGGGTGAACCTTACCCATGGTTTAGAGGTGTCAAAGGAGACACGTGGCGACCTCTAGGGGTAATAACCAGATTTGTGGATTTGCCAAATCCAATTATCACCGTAGATGATTTGGCTCCATCCTACATGTAATGTTTCTCCTTGTTTACGGGAGAAGTTGTCCCATTGCCTATGGTTGTGCCCTATTATATATTATAATAGGTATCGAATCACAGCCAATCGCAATTGAACTCGGGAAGAGTTCAATCACAGTCAGAGGCCAACACATGTTCCTTTTAACCCCTATTAACTGTGGTTAAGATTTACTAACCCTTAGGGTTCAACAATATAAAATCCCATAGAGGGACAAAATCCCACAGAAGACATGCAGAGGTTATCCCTTGTCCAGATCTAATATATTAAAGTAAGAAAGCTAAATTTCAGTTTCGTAATCACATGAAAATCATATAAACTGATACTTTAACTTATTTTGAAGTTTGGCAAGAAACACTGGGGATATATTGAATCTACTCTTTAAGTCTTACCTCACAAAGCAATATTCTTTATCATTCTGGTTTCCAGCTGTTGTTCTTCTTTCAGGGGCAGACTCTGATTAATCTATGAGGCTCAGCCCCTCATTATGATACTGGAACTGCTTAGCAGGGTTCAAACAATAAATCTGGATCAAGATAAATATGATGCACCCATATTCCATATGGGGAAATGCTAGTGAGACCGCAAAGGGCTGAGACCACATTGAGATCGCGCATGTGATGAGCGGATTTAGCAAAATCCTTCCATATAATAGAGTTGCAGAATTCTTCTATTGGGGGGATATGGGAGTATAATGATTCCCAATCCCATCTGGGGAGACACACTATGCAAATGCAATGAGGGACGCACCATTTGATGTCAAAACGAACCTTATCGGATAAAACATCCAATGTTTTAGGTTATGATCATCTGGACAAGAACAGTAGTTGTGATAGGGGGGGACCTAGAGGGTTATAGCGGCAACCCCTGGGGATGGGCCTCCTCTGGGGATGGGCCTTGGATTCTCTCTAGCGATGCAGAAAATGGTCTTGGGCTTCCATACAATAGGCAGACATGTGGTGATAAAAAGGGGAGAAGTCATTTCATTTTCTCCCCATGATTTTGACTTCTCCCCACTTGATATCTCTTCCTTTTTTTCTCACAAACTTATCCCCACATGTCTCATTATGTGTGGAGAAGTCAAAATCATTCATGGGCCTCATGATTTTGACTTCTCCACCACTTGTCGGCTATTGTGTGGTAGACCGAGACCACCATTTTTTGGCATCACCAGAGAGAATCCTTTGCCCTGGGGATGTAGTCCGTGGCCGAACGACAAACCGAACGACAAACCGTAAAGCCGGAGGTCTCGAGGTCAATTCCTGGACTCCCCTTAATATTGGTTGTATAGGGTGGAGGTATTCCCAATGCAGCACTTGACCAAGTTTATCCCAAAAAAAAAAGGAAAAGTTGTAAATTATAAAAAGAGTTGGTCCCCCATCATGTTCTTAGGTTTTATAGTTAAAAGAAGTTCACAAAGCAAAAGATCCGTGCCGCGAATCAACCGGGTTGAATGATTCGGACCAATTGTGCTCATCTGATCTCTCACATTCCTTTTTACAGTTACGAAATACGGCAAGCAATCCATTGGAAAATTGATATTTCTGATGGTTATGATCTTCTAAAGTAGGGCATACTCAACCAAACGTGGGTACAAATTCTCTTCATTTTTTTTAGCATCTTACAATTGCAGGACGTTTGCGGCAAACTCATGAGGAATTTAGGGGTGTATTCGAGCTGGGCTCGGCCCTGCTTGGTTGTTTCGAAATTTTTTCATCTAGGGCATGGGATTGTTTCTGGCAAATCCCAGAAACAATGGTCTCGGGCTTCCACTCTTCTTCCGACATGTGGCGATAAAAAATGAAGAAGTTATTTTTATTTTCTCCCTTGTTTTTGACTTCTCCCCACTTCTGATATCTCTCCCTTTCATCACCACATGTCGGATGAAGAATGAAAGCCCAAGACCATTTTCTGATATCTGTCCAAGACAATCCCATGCCTTAGAATTTGGGGGGCTCTGGAGCACTATGCAGGAGAAAAAAGGGAAAAAGAAAAGAAAATAGAAAGTGATAAAACAAAATTCTCTTGATAGTATGTACCAATGTTATTTGGTTCGTTGGTTCGCTCAGTCCGAATTCGGGTTCACAATTTACAATTCGCCACTCTAAAATGAACCCGGTTCGCTAAGGGTAGGATGAGATAGTTCGTTTCTTAGTTCGCTTAGTTCTTTAGTTTGGTTAGCTAGCTTGGTTCGCTTATATAATATTAATATATATATATAGTGTAAATAAACATATTATAAAAACTTATTTTGAAAAAAACATTAAAAAAATAGGTTTTATGGTTGATTCGTGAACCCAAAAAACAAATTCACTGAACTCAAAATATAAGTTTGTCAAACTTAAAGAAAAAATTCACCGAACTCAAACAAAAAGTTCGCCAAACCTGAACAAAAAATTCACCAAATCAAAACTATTGGGTTTGGGTAACAGGTTCGCTCAATTTCATGAACCAAAACGAACCGAACCTCGAACTAATTCGCTTCAAACCAGTTCATGATTCACACTAATAGGTAGTGAACTATATGTACTATCGAGAGCTAGGACGTCCAATTTAAAATTTCACAGCACCAAACCTCATATGCATTTAATGATGGAGCTAGGCTGTCCAATTTAAAATTTCAGAGCACCAAACCTCTTATGCATTTAATGATGGACTCGCTTTATGTTTGATGTCATTAGATTTTAAATTGGAAGGCCCAAGAGATACTAATGAGCGCCATGCAGGTGTGGCTTTGCCTTACATGTTACGATTAACCCCTTAGGGCTAATCCACGTCTCTTAAGATTTTAGAGAAAGAGGAGTGTTAGCCAAGACACAATAAATCAATTTTTTTCTAAGGACGTAGAGTGGGTGCAACATGTGATGTCGCTACCCTGTAACAGGGAGATGGTTTGACACTTGTTGCCACCACCTTTGGTCAGGGAAGACTGTGACTAGAGATGGCATTTCTGTTAGAAAAATGTTATGTGGTGGGTTTGTTGCATGCGTCATGAATGTGGGTTATGTATGTGCGCTCTCTAGTCCAAAAGGAGGGAATTTGTGCATAACTTTAATTTTTAGGATTTTAGTCCAAGAAAAATGTATATGGGCTTAGCTACCACATCCACAGCAAAATAAAGATGGGCAACTTGAATTCCAGGGTGGGCTTTAGCAGAGCCAGATCAGCCCAACAGTCTGGACCCTATCCGAAATTGAACATAAATCCAATTTTTTATTTTTTCAGTTCAAAAGTTGGGCTATGGCCGGACCCTAAGCCCAACCCACTAGGATCCCACCAAACTTCGGGCAGCGGAATGTGCTTGAAATCCTTTGTTGCTATCCAGGTCATCTTCTCTCTACTTAGAGATGTTAATCAGTTTTTGGTTTGTGGCCTATACAAAGGAGCTCTTACGAGGCCAGCAACAAAGGAGCTTTACTTAGAGATGATATTGGAGCTCTTGCAACTCATCGTTCCGGGGATTAGATCCCGAAACCTATTACTTGAGAGAGGTCACAACTCACACCCCACTATTGGAGCAAGAGGCGGGGTGTCATTTGTTTTTTCTATAGAGAGCTATTAAAATCATAACTAAAATTTTGAAAGTTATATACTTCTAGTCTAGATCAACTAAAAATTTTCGATTGAAAATATTAGTAATTACTTAAAGATTTGTGGAGAATGGTTAGACGGGCACAAAATATTTTGGGCCTATGAGGAGTGGTATTGTGGGAGGGTTTTGACTCTGTAGCTTCGGATTTTTTTTAAAGGACCAAGTTGGTGGATCATCTCGTATATATGTTTCGTACATATACGAGTATTAGTTATCCTTCTTTAGGGCAACTTCCTCTTGCCATATGGATATGCCCTGTTAAATATTTTAATAACATAATATCAACTATATATATTTTTTGTCAAAAGTTTAGGTGTAACTACCCCTTGCCCATGACTATGCCTTATTAAATAATTTATAATATAATTTTTTTTTTTTCAAAAGGTCAAGGGTTCGTTGAAGATGAAGAAACAAGGATATGGGAAACTCAATGTTGTGTTGATCATACTCTGTTTTCCTTTCTAAGGTTACTCTAACGATTTGTATTAATACAATTAGCTGTTTTATTTTATATATACCGGTGAAATGCTATTCAAATACTCTGATGTCTTACATCTGTTTTTTCACCCAACTTTCATTTTAATTAACAGTCAAGTATAAGATCTGAAATTCATCATATGGATACTATATAGTTGATATGTAACATTGTTTTGGGTAGTATCCTGAGTGTGTAATGAAATTCAAAAAAAAGTACCTCACTTTACAATTAAAGTTGAGGATCAACCTTGCCAACAGATTTACTAGGGTCTGTTTGTACAAGCACGATACGAGATAGCAAATAGATTTGTAATTCTATGGTTATAACCGGATTGGAGGAGTCCGGTTCATAGTAAGTAATTGGTTCATAGTAAGTAATTTGGCATACGGTAAAAATTTGGTATGAAAATTATTCAGGTATAATTTGAAATAGTCATTCAACAGTTCGTTTAAAAAATCAGTAAGAAAAAATGCAGAACGTTAAAAGTGTGGTATATAAATTAATTCAAAAATAATTCAAGCCAATACTCCATAACTCGTTAAAAAATTCAGCTAAATACATAAACTTGCATATAAAAATTTATAAGAGATGATGTTAAATCTTGAACTTCACATTGTGAAGATGAAGAAAAAAAAATGTAGTCGAAGATTGAGAGAGGGAGAGTTAATTTGAAATGGAGATTGAGAGGTGACGGTTCCTGGCATTGAAAAGGTTATAATTGAAGGCTCAGTTCTCGACTATTGGCAGCTACAGCGCCGTTGTGATAAGTGACGACTGTGAAATATTTAGGGTTAAAGATTTAGGTTGAGACAAAGATCGAGAAAAAATAAGGAGATTTAATGGGGACCGGTGAGTGCTTTAGGACTAGTGACTGATGGCTTTCAGTGACGTTGTGGCCGATGTGATAAAGACCTAAGGTTATGGATTGACCAAGGAAAGAAATCGAGAGAAAATGAGTTACGTGCGAATGTGAGAAAGAAGAAATATCATTTAGAGACTTACTTTACAGGATTAAATTTAAAAAGAAATATTAGGTATTATTCGTGAATAAGTCGCGAACAATTCACCCTACTTAAAAAATTCATGAATATTTTTGTATCTTTGAATAGTACGGATACAAAATTATAGATGTTATTCTAGAACCCAACATTTGTGAAACACTGTAAACCTATGCTACCTATGCTCTCTCTTATCCTTATCAGGTTTATCAAATTCAATTTGATGTTTATCATTGTAACTACTTATATCATGTTTATAAATACAATACCTTTCAACCCTAAAGAGTATAGGGGTGAAATATATTTTAGTGTATCTGTTCTTTTAGCCACGTGTCCCTTTTAACACCCCTTAATTGTGGTTAAAATTCACCCACCCCTAGGGTTCATTCACCTATCCGTGGTTTTTTTTATAAAATATATTAAAAAATTTTAACAGTAGGAGTTTGTGAATTTTAACCAGGATTTAAAAAAAAATCTAAAAGCTAAGGATAGGTGAGTGAACCCAAGGAGTGAGTGAATCTTAACCCTATTCCTAGGCCTTTCCTACTGTCAAACTCGGCCAATCATCTATCCATAAAGTGTGTTTTTTAACGTATGCTTTAACCTGTTACTTTTTCACTTTATCGACAGGTGGTTGGCTGAGTTTGAGAGTAGGAAAGGCATGAGAGTAGAGCTAGCACTCTTTGGTTAATTAGAAAGAAAGCGCTTTTACAATTCTCTCAAGAGCATAAATAAGAACGGGAGCTCTGCTTCAAACATTTTAAGGGAGCTCCTCATTTCAAAGCAAAACTTGTAGCAATTCTGTAGTTACGGGTAAAAAGGGTATCAATTTTATAGCATAATTTTCTTGCAAAACCGTCATCAAAGTCTTTACCTTAACCACAAGGAGGGGGATGCCGAAGGCAGAGCTAGTGACTGGAGTGAAGTCGTAACAAGGTAGTCGTACTAGAAGATGCGGCTGGATCACCTCCTTTTCAAGGAGAGCTAATGCTTGTTGGGTATTCTGGTTTGACACTGCTTCACACCCAAAAAAAAGTGAGCTACATTTGAGCTAAGCTTGGAGATGGAAGTTTTCTTTCGTTTCTCGACAGCGAATCAGGTTACAATGTAAAAGAGGTGCTACGCCCAACGGTTAACCAAAGCTAGGCCTATTCAAAATAGGCCCGCTGTGGCTCATATTTAATGTAGAGACCCCGAATCTTTTTCATGTTTTTACTTCATTGTGTTAAGGGTATTTTAGTCCTTGTGATGTTTGATGTTTATTTATTTTTTTATGCCTAATTATTGTGGTGTAAACTACGCTTAATCAACTTGTAACGGAGGGATGTCATATCACACCCTAAACTTTAGGAAGCTCTAGTTTTGGCACCGTTTACTGGAATTGAGTGATTCTTGAACCATTAGAAAGGTGTTGGAACCCTCTTCGAAGTTCATGTTTAATGTTTTTCCTTATTTTGAGTTTAAGCCAAGTCAATGGTGGGTTTTATTTAATGGAATTGCAGATCAGTCAACTTTGGGGACAATTTAGTCTATTAATTAAGTGGAATTTAGAAATTCTAAAACGCCAGAAATGTTCGTTTTCGAAAGACGAATCCAACGCAGGTTGAATCGTCAAAATCCGACGAACGAGTCAAAAGTTATGGCCAAAACAGTAAAGTGAGTCGAAACAGAGCACCGATCGCTCGGTCAGAAGCAGCGATCGATCGGTCCAAAACCGATCGATCGGTATCTATCGACTGGTCCAGAATTTTGTATGGGGAAAATTTCCAGAGAGTGCTTTTTTGACCGATCGACCGGTCAAGAGCACCGATCGCTCGGTTGAGAACCGATCGATCGGTCATAACCACCGATCGCTCGGTCTTTCGTGTTTTTTTCAGAATTTTAGAATGAGCTTTTTGGTCTTTTTGTTCTCAGACCTTGAGGCTATAAATAGGGGGTCCTACTCGAAATATTAAAATACTCCACCTAGTTCTAACCTAATTTGGCAAAAAGGGGGAGAAACCCTAGGATTTTGAGAGAGGGTTTTCTTGGAGAATGAGGAGATTGATAGGAGATTGCAAGAAAAATTTGGGAAGCTTCTCCAAATCGTCTCGGGAGCGTTTTGAATCCAAGGGAAGGATTCCTAAGGTCGATATACTATCCTAATCAACTTTATTTTAAGGTTTTGTGAATGTTAAGATGCTAGGAATGGTAGAAATAGATGTTTGATGCATTTTCCTAATTTTCTAAGAAACAAGCTAATTATGGATGGATATGTGGATTGGAAATGTGGATTAAATGTGGATAGAATGTATGGAGGATGGGAAATGTATGGAGGATGGAATTAATTTGTAGATGTGGATGAATATATGGATTGTATGGATGGAATTATGATTTGATGAATGTATGAAAAGGTAGAGAAACAATGGATTCATATTATGTGTACTCAAGGTGTTTGTGAAAATGTCTGTGAGAATAAATGCTATGATACTTTTATGAAATGGTGGTAAATGGATTATAAATGATGTTAAGAATTATGATAAGAAATATATATGTGATTGTTTGTTAAGTATATTTAATTTCTTGCATGGGAATTGATAGTCGGGAAGGTAAGAACTTAGAGGAACATCTCTCAAACCGGGAATTCTCTAACTATTTGGTATGTGACATATAGTGGAGTTTCCATGGTGGGAAATCGGAACCTAAGCAATTACCGACTCGAACGTTAATTTCGACACTTAAGCACATAAGCACGTGTATGTTAAGATAAGAGTCTCACAAGTCACACATGTGGACCATAAGCATAAGCATGGCATACGTATGACATTCTGAATAAGCATAAGCATGACATGGTCCGTATCCTCCAAGAACGGCATGTCAACCTGATTTCTAAGGCATGGTCTGTATCCGCCAAGAACGGCATGTCTCATTACTGTGTGATCTGAATAAGTGCATAAGGCATGGTCCGTATCCGCCAAGAACGGCATGTCTCATCCTTGTATGATCTGAATAAGTGCATAAGCATAAGCATCTCGCAAGCACGTGGTCTCATAAGCATAAGCAACTCATAAGTGTATTGTCTTCCAAGTCTAAGATTCTCACAAGTACACGAGTCAAGGTGATGATATGATGTATATGCGCACAAGTTCTTCCGCACTTTGATTATGTTATTATGTTATTGGATATGTTTCTGACTAAGTGCAGGTATATTATTATTGTTGGTTGGATTTTATATACACTGAGTACCTTTGTACTCAGCCGGACTTTGTCTTGGCAGGTATAGAGCAGGAGTACACGGCGGAGCCGTGAGTTGAGGAGACTTACCTCGAGGAAGGAGGTGAAGGTGAGCCTTCTGAGGAGGGAGCCGGAGACTTGGGCGGCTACACCTCTTAGTTTACATTTCTTTTTATTGAGAGAGTTTTGTAATTGACTTTTAGAGGATGTTGCTCAGTAGACTTTTATGGTTGTGTATCAGACTCTTTGGATTTAGTAGTTGTAATTGTTGACTATAGACTCGTGTTATTTAGTTGGTTTGGGTTATATATATCGGAAATTTTATTACTCTCATTTTTTAAGACTCGTGTAGTAGCCTTGTATGCATGGTTTTAAGCAGGTTTAAGTAATGTGGCGATTCCAAAGTCCTATTTTAGCCTTGTGGGATTTTGGGGTCGTTACAGAGGTGGTATCAGAGCTCTAGGCATTAGGTTCCCTTGGGCTAAATTGTCTTCTTAGTAGGAGTCATGTTATGTCACTCCGGGTCTGATACCAGAGGATATTAATCAGTGCTCAAGGCATTAGAGTCCTTAGGGCTAAGGTATTAAGTGTTGGGTATTGGAAGATGTGAACCTTAGGGAAGCAACATCAAGTTCAGGACTTTAAAATTGTTGAAGATTGAGTTTTGATTAAGCGTAGACTTAGGAATTTATGTATGTGATATTAAATGTTATGAGGTATGATGTAAGACGCATGTATGTATTCATGATTTGACAAATTAGCTTTGTGTATTAATTTAGGCTCATTGTTGATAAATGATTTTCTCGCTCATGTTTTGATCGATACTGGTTCCACTCACTCCTTCGTCACACCTAGTTTTGCACGAGAATTTCCGATTGAGCCAAGTCTATTAGATCGTGAATTGTCAATTGCTACTCCTGTTGGTAGTTCGGTCATCACTGATAAGGTCTATCGAGCTTGTAATATTCAAGTAGGTCAGAGAGAGATGCCAGCCGATCTGATTGTCCTTGAGTTCCAAGACTTTGACGTCATTTTAGGTATTGATTGGCTTTCCAAATACCATGGGCATGTCGACTGTTTTGGGAAAGTGGTTAACTTTAGACCAATCAGTGAGCCCTCTTTTCATTTTCAAGGGTTGAAGAAGAAGGATTTAGCTCGTTTCGCGGCATTGAGTCTTACTACCTCGGAAGCACCAGATTTCTCAAGTATCCCTATTGTAGAGGAATTCATGGATGTCTTTCCTAAAGACTTACCGGGTTTTGCCACCGGATAGAGAAGTAGAGTTTGCAATTGAGTTCGTTCCGGGTACAACACCCATCTCCAAAGCGCCATATAGGATGGCTCCAGCAGAGTTGAAAGAGCTTAAGGAGCAGATTGACGAATTGCTTGGTCTTGGATTTATCTGCCCAAGTGTATCACCTTGGGGAGCTCCTGTTTTGTTTGTGAAGAAGAATGATGGTTCGATGAGGATGTGCATCGACTATCGGCAACTGAACAAGGTCACCATCAAGAATAAATATCCTTTACCTAGGATCGATGACTTGTTTGATCAGTTGCAAGGAGCTAAGTATTTCTCCAAGATTGATTTGAGGTCGGGCTACCATCAGCTGAAGATAAAGGTGAAAGATGTGCCTAAGTCTGCTTTCAGGACCAGATATGGGCATTTTGAATTCTTAGTCATGCCATTCGGTTTGACAAATGCTCCGGCAGCATTCATGGATCTCATGAACAGGATCTTCAAGCCGACTCTGGACCGCTTTGTGATCGTGTTTGTGGATGACATTTTAGTGTACTCCAGGACACAGAAGGAGCATGAGATGCATCTCCGGATCACCCTGAAGACACTCCGTGAGCATAAGCTATATGCTAAGCTTAGCAAGTGCGAGTTTTGGCTAGAAAAAGTAGCATTTCTAGGCCATGTGGTGTCAGAAGAGGGGATTTCAGTTGACCCTGCTAAGATAGAAGCAGTGGAAGGATGGGGAAAACCAAAGAGTGTTACAGAGGTTCGAAGTTTCTTGGGCCTAGCTGGATATTATCGAAGATTTGTAGAAGGATTTTCCAGTTTGGCAGCTCCGCTTACTCATCTAACTCGAAAGAACGCTAGATTCGAGTGGAATGAGAAGTGTGAGAAGAGTTTTCTTGAGTTGAAGAAGCGTCTCACCACCGCTCCGATCTTGACTGTTCCATCGGGTAGTGAAGATTTTGTGGTGTATAGTGATGCCTCACTCGTTGGATTAGGTTGTGTTCTTATGCAACACGGGAAGGTGATTGCCTATGTTTCTCGGCAGTTGAAAGACCACGAGAAGAACTATCCTACCCATGATTTGGAGTTAGCAGCCTTGGTTTTTGCTCTTAAGATCTGGAGACACTACTTGTACGGTGCGCAGTTTGAAGTTTTCACCGACCACAAAAGTCTAAAGTATTTATTCTCGCAGAAAGAGCTGAATTTGAGGCAGCGTTGTTGGGTGGAATTCCTCAAGGATTATGATTGTTCTATCCAGTACCACCCGGGGAAAGCGAATGTAGTGGCAGATGCGCTAAGTAGGAGACCTACCGGGTTCTTGGCACACTTGATGGTCCAAGAATGGAAGTTACTAGAAGAGGTGTCTAGCCTCGATGCGGGTTTCAGTGTGGGAGCATCTGGAGCCTTGTTGGCTAACATTATGGTCAGGCCAACCTTATTGAACAGGATTAAAGACCTGCAGTGGAATGATGGAGAACTGCACGCTGCCATGAATAAGTCACTGAGCAGCGGGTTTGAGGATTTCTCTTGGAGGGATGGTGGAGTTTGTTTCAAGGGTAGACTTTGTGTTCCGGATGATGAGGATTTAAGAAGGGAGATTCTGGATGAAGCACACAAGTCCAAGTACACCGTGCATCCGGGAGGTACTAAGATGTACCAGAACCTTAAGAAGTATTTCTGGTGGAAAGGTATGAAGAAAGATGTGGCTACCTTTGTATCCAAGTGTTTGGTGTGTCAACAAGTGAAGGCCGAACACAGGAGACCGGCAGGACTTCTTCAATCTCTTCCTATTCCCGAGTGGAAGTGGGAAAATATCTCCATGGATTTCGTTGTTGGTTTGCCAAAGACGGCCAAGAACTTTGATGTCATTTGGGTTGTGGTTGACCGATTGACTAAATCAGCTCATTTTCTTCCATATCGAACTACTTTCAACTCCAATCAATTGGCTAATCTCTATATCAAGAAGATAGTTCGTTTGCATGAAGTGCCAGTTAGCATTGTTTCTGATCGAGATCCGAGATTTACATCCAAGTTCTAGAAGAGTTTTCAGAATGCTATGGGTTCCCATTTGGATTTTAGTACGGCATTTCATCCGCAGACAGATGGGCAAACTGAGAGAGTGAACCAGATCATAGAGGACATGCTATAAGCTTGCATGTTAGACTTTCAGGGTAGTTGGGTTGATCACTTGCCGTTGGTTGAGTTTGCCTACAACAACAGCTATCAAGCTAGCATTCAGATGGCAACGTTTGAGGCACTTTATGGGAGGAGTTGTCGTTCACCTTTGTGTTGGGACGAAGTTGGTGAGAGGAAGCTTTTGGGTCCCGAGCTCGTTGGTCAGACTGTGGATAGAGTTCAATTGATCAGGGAGAGGTTGAAAGCAGCTCAGAGTAGACAGAAGAGCTATGCCGATACTCGGATGAGAGATCTTGAGTTCCAAGTCGGAGATTTTGTATTTGTAAAGATCTCACCTACGAAGGGAGTGATGAGGTTCGGCAAGCGAGGCAAGCTCAGTCCGAGATATGTGGGTCCTTTTGAGATCATCACCCGAGTCGAGGAAGTTGCTTATCGGGTCGCCTTACCACCTCACATGGAAGGTGTGCATAATGTCTTTCACATCTCTATGTTGAGGAAGTACATTGCTGATCCTTCACATGTCATTCATTTGGAAGCGTTGGAAATTCGGGAAGATTTGACTTTAGTGGAGCAACCGGCTCGAATTTTGGACCGGAAAGAGCAAGTTTTGCGTTCTAAGGTCATCCCTCTTGTACTCTTGCAATGGGAGCATCACTCTAGAGAAGAGGCTACTTGGGAGAGAGAAGCCGAAGTTCGCGAAAAGTACCCACATTTATTCACCTAAGGTCTGTAATTTCGAGGACGAAATTCTTTTAAAGGGGGGAGGATGTAAAGACCCCGAATCTTTTTCATGTTTTTACTTCATTGTGTTAAGGGTATTTTAGTCCTTGTGATGTTTGATGTTTATTTTTTTTTTTATGCCTAATTATTGTGGTGTAAACTAAGCTTAATCAACTTGTAACGGAGGGATGTCATATCACACCCTAAACTTTAGGAAGCTCTAGTTTTGGCACCGTTTACTGGAATTAAGTGATTTTTGAACCATTAGAAAGGTGTTGGAACCCTCTTCGAAGTTCATGTTTAATGTTTTTCCTTATTTTGAGTTTAAGCCAAGTCAATGGTGGGTTTTATTTAATGGAATTGCAGATCAGTCAATTTTGGGAAATATTTAGTCTATTAATTAAGTGAAATTTAGAAATTCTAAAATGCCAGAAATGTTCGTTTTCGAAAGACGAATCCAACGCAGGTTGAATCGTCAAAATCCGACGAACGAGTCAAAAGTTATGGCCAAAACAGTAAAGTGAGTCGAAACAGAGCACCGATCGCTCGGTCAGAAGCAGCGATCGATCGGTCCAAAACCGATCGATCGGTATCTATCGACTGGTCCAGAATTTTGTATGGGGAAAATTTCCAGAGAGTGCTTTTTTGACCGATCGACCGGTCAAGAGCACCGATCGCTCGGTTGAGAACCGATCGATCGGTCATAACCACCGATCGCTCGGTCTTTCGTGTTTTTTTCAGAATTTTAGAATGGGCTTTTTGGTCTTTTTGTTCTCAGACCTTGAGGCTATAAATAGGGGGTCCTACTCGAAATATTAAAATACTCCACCTAGTTCTACCTAATTTGGCAAAAAGGGGGAGAAACCCTAGGATTTTGAGAGAGGGTTTTCTTGGAGAAGGAGGAGATTGATAGGAGATTGCAAGAAAAGTTTGGGAAGCTTCTCCAAATCGTCTCGGGAGCGTTTTGAATCCAAGGGAATGATTCCTAAGGTCGATATACTATCCTAATCAACTTTATTTTAAGGTTTTGTGAATGTTAAGATGCTAGGAATGGTAGAAATAGATGTTTGATGCATTTTCCTAATTTTCTAAGAAGCAAGCTAATTATGGATGGATATGTGGATTGGAAATGTGGATTAAATGTGGATAGAATGTATGGAGGATGGGAAATGTATGGAGGATGGAATTAATTTGTAGATGTGGATGAATATATGGATTGTATGGATGGAATTATGATTTGATGAATGTATGAAAAGGTAGAGAAACAATGGATTCATATTATGTGTACTCAAGGTGTTTGTGAAAATGTCTGTGAGAATAAATGCTATGATACTTTTATGAAATGGTGGTAAATGGATTATAAATGATGTTAAGAATTATGATAAGAAATATATATGTGATTGTTTGTTAAGTATATTTAATTTCTTGCATGGGAATTGATAGTCGGGAAGGTAAGAACTTAGAGGAACATCTCTCAAACCGGGAATTCTCTAACTATTTGGTATGTGACATATAGTGGAGTTTCCATGGTGGGAAATCGGAACCTAAGCAATTACCGACTCGAACGTTAATTTCGACACTTAAGCACATAAGCACGTGTATGTTAAGATAAGAGTCTCACAAGTCACACATGTGAACCATAAGCATAAGCATGACATACGTATGACATTCTGAATAAGCATAAGCATGACATGGTCCGTATCCTCCAAGAACGGCATGTCAACCTGATTTCTAAGGCATGGTCCGTATCCGCCAAGAACAGCATGTCTCATTACTGTGTGATCTGAATAAGTGCATAAAGCATGGTCCGTATCCGCCAAGAACGGCATGTCTCATCCTTGTATGATCTGAATAAGTGCATAAGCATAAGCATCTCACAAGCACGTGGTCTCATAAGCATAAGCAACTCATAAGTGTATTGTCTTCCAAGTCTAAGATTCTCACAAGTACACGAGTCAAGGTGATGATATGATGTATATGCGCACAAGTTCTTCCGCACTCTGATTATGTTATTATGTTATTGGATATGTTTCTGACTAAGTGCAGGTATATTATTATTGTTGGTTGGATTTTATATACACTGAGTACCTTTGTACTCAGCCGGACTTTGTCTTGGCAGATATAGAGCAAGAGTACACGGCAGAGCCGTGAGTTGAGGAGACTTACCTCGAGGAAGGAGGTGAAGGTGAGCCTTCTGAGGAGGGAGCCGGTGACTTGGGCGGCTACACCTCTTAGTTTACATTTCTTTTCATTGAGAGAGTTTTGTAATTGACTTTTAGAGGATGTTGCTCAGTAGACTTTTATGGTTGTGTATCAGACTCTTTGGATTTAGTAGTTGTAATTGTTGACTATAGACTCGTGTTATTTAGTTGGTTTGGGTTATATATATCAGAAATTTTATTACTCTCATTTTTGAAGACTCGTGTAGTAGCCTTGTATGCATGGTTTTAAGCAGGTTTAAGTAATGTGGCGATTCCAAAGTCCTATTTTAGTCTTGTGGGATTTTGGGGTCATTACATCTAACCTCCTCTCGCAACTCTTAAGCAATTAGCCAATTAGGCCTATTCAAAATAGGTCTGATTTATAAGCTCTAGCCCTATCCTATTTTTAGACAGGTTGGATCAGGTCAAGCCGGGCTGGGCTAGAGGGTGTCTACCTAATAAATAGGCAACGGATTTTCTTAGGCAGATTCCTGAGTGTTACACTCGGCACCACTCTTTGCACGATGTGTGGTAAGGCATTTAACTAGGGGAGTGATAACATGCATTGCATATTCCATTGGGGGTGGTACACATACCTCCCAAAATTTGCTATATGTTCTCTAACATCCACTAACCATGGTTAAGATTCACTCATCTCTAGGGTTAAATAATCTAACCTTAATATTTTTTTTAAAGAATTAACCTTGCTTATGATTCACTTACTCATGTGATTAATTTTTTAAAAATATTTTTAAAAAAAACCAAGGTTATATTATTTAACCCTAAGGATGAATAAATCTTAACCATGGTTAATAGATATCAAATAGGACATGTAGCGAGCTTAGGAGGTGTGCATGTACCACCCAAATGGAATGTGTAATGCATGCTATAACTCCCTTACTTAAAATATGCCTTCCATTCATCATGAAAAGAGTGGTGCCTAAATGTAATGCTCGGGCATCTACTAGAGAAAATCCATTGCCTAATAAATATAGGATGTTGTTACGAGCACACCACTATTTACTGACTGGACACCACTTATACTACTTACTAACTGGACACCATTAAAATATAACAAATTCTCCGAGCAAACCAAGAGTAAGAAAAACCTAATAATTTTCTACTAATACACCATTCTAAACTTAAACCATAAAACATAATACTTCCTTCCAAGTCGAGTAAATTTATTAGCATTCATCACTAAATGTTAATGTTATAAAAAAAAATTATCAGTCTATATGTTCTAAGTTCTGTTATTGAATTGAGTTGCATCAATTACTAATGATTTTTTTGTGATATAATTTGCCTAGTGATGCATTTACATGCATGTTGCAATCTTTTCTACGAGCTACGCTTGTTCTATTATTAAACATCAAATGAAGGATTCATAATACAGTTTGCTAAGGTTCAGGTTGTGAGTCACTATTGCTCTAAATCGGCAATGATTTCAGGTTCACTAACTTTTTGTGAATTTCATTTTATCACTCTTTAGAAAAAGGTTGTGCCTCGTGGATGTGTCAAATGCATTAAATTTGAGGTTATCCTCTCAGTACTCTCCCCCCCCCCCCCCCCCCCCCATTGATTCCCATCATTTTGAAGTGAGTGAGAAGAAGTTGGGCTAAATCCAAACCCCACTAGTGGAAGACGATCCTTCTTAGAAGAGGAAGAAGTTGAGAAGATTAGAATTTCTTGGAAGATGGAGAATATGACGTTTTTAGAAAAAGAAGTTTTAGAAAGGGTTTAGGCATTTGGGGAGTGTGGGTGCCCATAGAAAGTTGAAATATATTAAAAAAATTATTGTAAGTTTTTTTTAAGTGGTGTCCAATCTATAAATAGTAGTGTGCTCGTAACAGCACTCTAAATATATTGCATTCTACATAAATAACATTTGTTGGCATATACTTAGATGTATATTGATATGTTGACACACACACACACACACACATATATATATATATATATAATAGTGCATATAACAAAAATTGTAATACTATAACAATGTATACAATGGATTAAATATATGTTATGTATAAAAGTGTATAAAACTAGCTTTAATAATGTATAATATAGCATATATTGTATAAACACTTTTAAAGCAACAATTATGTATATAAATTAAATAGATTAATTTTTTTTAACTCTAGTTAAGAAAATTTAACCCGTAAAGGTAATATCTTTAAGGAGAAAATACATTTACACCCCCTGAGGTTTGACGAAAATACACATAGACCCCCTCAAGTTTTAGAAAATACATTAGGTACCCCTACTTTTCAAAATATTGACACTTACACCCCTTTCAGTTGACCGTTAGTCAACTGATCAATTGACAGGATGATGATGTCATGTGATAAAATGGTATGAACTACTAAAAATATCCTCTAAAGTTGTCATTTTCCACTTTTCTCATATACAAAATTGTCCCCTCATTTTTAAATGAAGTCAAATCGGGGGCTAATTAAAGGGATTTCGCGGCGGTTTTTAAAAACCCGCCGTAATAAATAAATAATCCACGACGGTTTTTTTAAAATCGCCTCTACTATATACACAACCAACGACGGTTATTTAAAAACTGCTGCGAATATGTTGCTGAGAATGAGAGGGCGGGAAACTAAAAGGGTTAGAGGGAAAGCTTTCTACAGTAGTTTCTTAACAAACCACCGTGAAAATTTTATATGTATGGCGATTTTTGACAAATCGCCGTTAATATAGTTCTGAAACCAGTAATCGACGGCGGTATTATAAAACCGTCGTACTAGGTAAGTATTAAAGGCAGTTTTTCCTAATAGCTGCTAAAAATCCATCGCTAAAGGCCTTTAATTTTGTAGTGGGCCACCCCCACATAGGAGCAAGAGGCTGGGTGTTTGTTTTTATTGAATTGAATATATTATTATTCAAATATGATCAACTTATAAATGGATAGTAAAGCCCTGTTCGAATTTACAATACCAAATACTTATTCTGATAATTATAAATATTTAGTTTGAATGAGTTTGGCAAACTTGTCCGGCTTGAAACATCCCTTACTAAGTTGGGTTCGGGTTTGACTTTTAGGAACATTAATAACCAGGTCCAATTTTTGTTGAGGGTGGTGTTGCCTTTGGCAACCTACCCGTTGCCACACTTACTAGAAGTGCCTTCTTGAGTCGGATTTGAGGTTGTTCTTTTAACTTTTTTTTTATAAAGGGGTTGCATAAAGGTATATATTTTACCAAAGAAAAAAATTGTTATTCTAAAGGTTCCCTTTACCTTTTCCTTTTACCAATTAAAAAAGATGTTACCCCAAAAGTTACTTCCAAAAGTAAATTCCTAAAAGCAAAGGGGGGTATTTCAAAACGTCAGCAACTAAGGAAGCATTCTCAAAGTTCAGAAATTAGTGGGTATGTTAGATAGGATAGCCTAGAAATAGGAATGTAAATGGAGTGGATTCCATAATATTATCTGAGTTTGGTTCAGTTATACTATATGAATAATTTATTTTTTTTTTGGTATGAGACACACGGTTAGGCTGCAACCCCGGTTAGCAAGTCAGTATCTATTCTAAGTTAAAGGCTGGGGGAGAGTGCAACCCACTCTCACCCTCTCCGGAATGGAACAAGGAACCTCCTTCTGAGATACACCTACCACTATATGAATAATTGAATATTAGAACCCAATGCGATATCTGGGAAGTGTGAAATTGACTTTATTTAAATATTCAAATTTAGATACTTCTTAAATATCTGATACAAAAATTAAAAACAAAAAGGGCTGAATGAGACAAAAGTTTTGCTAAAATATATAAATATATCTTCTTTATATTAAAAATGATAATTTAGTAGGTCTTAGGATAATGTAGAAAATATATAGGACCAAGTTCGTGAGTCGTCTGTTTGTTCATCATGCCCATTTGTAAATAATATTTTTCTTTTTAATTAGGGGCACCTGCTCTCTCTTTGCCAAGTTCTCATGGAATGATGCTTGTGAGAAGAGTTTTCTTGAGTTAAAGAAGTGTCTCACTACAATATCAATCCTGACGGTTCCTTCAGGAAGTGAAGGTTTTATGGTATATAGTGATGCTTCATGCATCAGATTGGGATGTACTTTTATGCAGCACAAGAAAGCTATTGCCTACGCTTTCTGACAATTAAAAGATCATAAAAAGAACTATCTTGCTCACGATTTAGAATTAGCCGTAGTAATATTTGCTCTTAAAATATGGTCTGGAGACATTACTTATATGGTGAACAATTTGAAGTATTCATGGATCATAAAAGTCTGAAATATCTTTTCTTGCAGAAAAAGCTAAATTTGAGGTAGGGTCATTGGGTGAAATTTCTTAAGGATTATGATTGTCTGATCCTTTATCATCCAAAAAAGAGAATGTTGTAGCTGATGCTCTTAGTAGGAAGCCTTCTAGATTGTTAGCTCACTTGATAATGGTTATGCAATGAAAGCTTTTAAAGGGCATGTCTAACAATGATGTGAATTTTAGTGTTGATACATCTAGAGCCTTGATGGCTAATATCATTAATGTCAGACCGGCTATATAGGATATGATTATAGATCTTCAGGAGACAAATGAAGAACTTGTGGAAATCCGGGAAAAAGTGACCAGTAATAGCAACCGAGATTTCTCTATAGAGAGGATGACACTCTTCTTTTCAGAGGAAGATTGTTTGTTCCAACTGATGAAGAATTAAAGAGAGAGATTATTGATGGAGCATACAAGTTCAGGTATACCATTGACCCTAGAGGTGCCAAGATGTACCAGAACCTTAGGAAGCATTTCTAGTGGAGAAATTTGAAGAGAAGTGACATTATTCGTGTCTAAGTGTTTGGTTTGCTGATCAATTAGGATCTTTACCTCGTAAAGAACTAATTTCAGATAATAGTGACAAGTATCGAGGGTGTCAAACCATGAAGACTGCGCTGGTTATATTGCTTAAATGTAAAGATTGAGTTTAATTTAATGGTGAACAAAATGGTTTGGTTTGTGATTAAAGGTACTAAAATTATTCTAAATGTCAAAAACAAGTAAAAGTGATATGAAATCAAGAGAAAGGAACCTAGGGCATTGAATCCACCACTAGCTTCCTAACCATGGTATATTTTATCTAATCAGGGTAGTATTATTTTTCAATCGATTACAATTAATTGTGACTACAAGTCTCCATTGAAATCATCAACAAAGTCAAGTAATCAATCTTAGGCATGACCTATCTTTGGTTGGCACACATCGTCCACACTAAATTAATTAACCTAGGATCATGGCACGATTCGTCTATCTAATGCATAGATCATCCTAATATTTAAGTACTTATATGGTAAATTCTATTGCATCACAATCATACATAAAATCACAGAAATTACGTATGAATCGAATCTCAATCAAAAAGAAGATAATTCATAAGACAATGAAGAACTTTATTTAGATTGAATATAAACATTAACATCGATTGCCCAAGCAATCCTCAAGTCATACAATCATCGCTTACAAGCAATAAAACTAGGGGTGATATCGAGCCGAGCCAAGTAGTGAGGTGTTCAGGCTTGGCTCGTTAAATTATACCAATGTTCAAGCTCGGCTCGAGCTCAGTTTAAACTTAAAATTCTTGTTCAAGCTTGGCTCGTGCTCGGCTTGTGAAAAAATCAACAAGCTCGAGCTTAGCTCGGGTCATTTAACGTCAAGTTCAAAAAGCCATAGCTAGCCATATTGCTGACTATGTTCAAGCTCAGCTTGCTTATTCAAAGCTTCAACCACGAATCTGCTTTGGCTAGGCTCGAGCTCGACTCAAGCTAGCTCACAACTGTTTCTCAAGCTATAAAGGTAACCACAATCATTACCCTTTTATAGGCAACCATATTCCCAATTGTTACTTGTGTTTCTGATGCGGGACTAAATAAGTCCACAAAGGAATCACAAGTCCACAAGGCACAAGCTACATCAATCTTCACGCAGACAAAAAAAACATGGTAAAATTGTAGTTATGTTGAGAAGTAAGAGCATTGTTGTATTATTACACTTTAAATGATTTTTTTATAACTGCCATAGCTTCTTTATCTAATTACAATACTGCCATCGTTTGTTGTTTTGTCTTGCGTGAATATGTTAAAGTTTACCTTGCTACGTAAACTCTAACATTCCCCATATTTAAATAGTTAAATATATATGCAATCGAACCGAGCTTTTAACGAGCCGAGTAGGGGTGTGTTCAAGCTCGACTCGTTTATTAAACGAGCTCGAAAACAGTGTTCAAGCTTGGCTCGTTTACTAAATAAACGAACGATACTCGAGCTTTTAACGAGCCGAGCCTGAGTAGTTCACGAACATTTTGTTCAATAACCACCCCTAAATAAAAATCTAAAACAAAAAAACTAAACCATAGTTACTTGGCTAGGGTTTCATTGACACCCTAGATGAGAGATTAGTTGATCATGGGGGGAGAAGTAACCGTCATAGATGATGAGGATTCTATGCTCCAAGACCTTCTAAAGCTCTTCTTCGGACTCTTTCTCTGATAAAAATCGTCCTCTGAACTTCTCAATCTTTTCCCTTTAATTGTAAGCAAGATAGGGCTTTACAAAAAAATCTAGAATTCAAAATTTCGACCCCACTACTCGGGCGGAGCTACCCGCCGCTTGGGCGGTGGTACCCATCCCTACATGAGAACTCACCACTGGCACAGCACACATCTTGCTGCATTTCCCAAAATCCAATCCTGATGTAAAAATCAGATGATTCCATTCTTTGTCGTTAAATTACCAATTTTGGCACTCTCTGACAAAGAGGGGTAGCTGTAAGCACCCAATTTTTACACCCCTCGTAACCATAGGTAAGGGTTCTTAACCATGGTTAAACCCCAGTCGAGTCCTTTAACCCTAGGACAAACCCTAGTTTTTAACCCTAGTTAAACCCTAACCCTAGCCCTAGCCCTAGCTTAGCCTAGCCATAGCCGTAGCCTAGCCTTAACCTAGCCCTAGCCTAGTCAAGCCCTAGCTAATCCTAAGCCCTTAGGGCTTGAGCCCTAATCCCCTAAAGAGTCCAATCCTCGGCCTGGGCCCAAGCCCAGGGCCAATAAAATTCAAAAAAACCTCAATCGTACCGCATGTGTAGCCTGGTCCAGGCCCTTTGGGCAAAATCCATTAGTGTCCGTAATCGGATTACTGACATCCCAAATTGCACTGGTTTGGGAATGTCGGTAATCACATTACCGACACCCTGGGTTTCATCTTCCAGTAGCTCACCCACTTCCTTGCGAACTCAAGCATGCCTGCACCACCACCTCTCCGACCTGCACACCCCTCTCCGACCTATTGTAGCCCTTCTACCCTCGTCCAAATGTCATGGGTGTCCCCATTGGCTTCCCCTATAAATGGCAAACCACCCTCATGGCCAAAATCATCGGCAAAAATGCCCAGTCGAACCCCTGGCCATTTCCGAAGCCCTAGCCCCCTCCTAGGCACTCCTAGAAGAAATCCGAAGCTCCCAGTAGCTTTCTCAAGCCTCCCTCACCTCGTGTGCAGCACCACCGAGCCCCACCTCCACTCATAGCACCGCCACCAGGCCTCCAGCGTGTCCGGAAGCAAATCAGCAAGGTAGGGCTTCCCCCTACCCCATTTAGTTTCGTTTTACACTTCATGTGAGCCCCTGGTCCTTCCAAGGGACTATTCATTTTCGGTTTTGCAGAAAATCCAAGAGGGAGGGCTCCCCCACCTTCATCATAGGTGTGGGAATCCCCCTAGTGGTAAAGCAACGCTCCGAGCAGCCTTAGAGCTCCTGGGGGTCCCTCACACCATGAGGGAATCCCTGGGTACACCCTCATAACAGCTGGAGGTTTCTTTTGCAGCTGCTGTGGGCCCCACCTGAGCATCCCCTGGGCCACTCCAGGGCATGAGTTGAATCCCCAAACCCTCCTCTAACTCATCCTAGTCCTTCCAGGTTCAAGGGTTAACCTTAACCATGGTTAAAGTTTGAAAAAAACCAGACTGTGCTAAATGGCGGTAGTCCATCTACCGCCATTTAACATTTTATGTAAATGGTGACCAGGCCACATTTCGATCACTGTGGGGCCCACCCCAGGCTCAATCTCTTCCCTGGAGTCTCCTCTTCACTCTTATGGCTCTAGGAGCCCCTAACTCCACCCCTAACCATAGTTACAGGATGCAAGTCTTGGTTAAAATGTGTCATATTGGCGGTAATCCTATTACCGCCAATATCGATTTTGCAAGTTTTTTGGGCTTTACAATGGGCGTAGGCCTCATGAGGGACCCCTATCAGCCTTGACTTGGCCCCCTGGGCCATTTCCAAGCATTGTCTTACCTTAACCATGGGTTAACGTAACCCCGGTTAAAAACTAATTTTGGTTAATTGGCCTAACCACATGGAAAAATCTGAGAAAATCACAGAAAATCCCAAATATTCTGAGCTTCCAGAAAATGTTAAATTTGGACTGAGCAAACATCTTTAACCATGATTAGATGAGTTTAACCATGGTTAACACTTGGTTTAACCATTATTAAGTCCATTTAAACCCTGAAAAAATCCCAAAAAATCAGGAAAATTCTAAAATGACATTTTAACCCTAAATCCAACTTTGTAAAGTGCCCAACCTTGATTACTGGACTAACCATGGTTAAATCCATGTTTTAACCATTGTTAGCCCCATTTAACTTTGGGAACATTTGGGAAAAAATCCCTAAAAATGTTTAAATCTCATTTAAGGACCACAAACACACCTTAGACCTTGCTCAACCCCGGTTAGCAACCCTAACCGCGGTTAAACCCCTCTTGGCCTACCGGGCCTAACCCTAAGTCTACCGGTCCCAATCTTGGCCTACCGGGCCCAAACTCAAGCCTACCAGGCTCACCCTTGGCCTACTGAGCCCAACCCAAAGCCTACCGGGCTTACCTTGGACCTCCGGAACCAACCTTTGGCCTACCGGGCCCAATCTTGACCTACCAGGCCCAATCCTTAGTCTATCGGACTAAACCCTAGCCTCCGAGCTTACCTCTTGGCCTACCGGGCCCAAACCCTAGTCTACCGGACTACCCATTGGCTTACCGGGCCCAACACCATGCACTTGACCAAACCCGGTCAATTCAACCCTAGTCTACCGGACTAGACCCTAAGCCACACTTGGTGCACACACAACACTCCCCCTAGCCTTGGCACGGGCTCATGTGTCAAAACTACGCTCGGTCTGATCTCAACCCAATGTGAGTACGTAGGCAACCCAACCCGGGTTCAACCCCAGTTTAGTTTTTCCCTTCTTGGATTAGTATAAATTAAACCTATAACATTTAACTAATAATTGACATTAATTTGGTTTAAACCTAGTAAGTATGGAACCGTTGTAAAACGGAAGTGCCGGGGTGCCTAACACCTCCCCCGGGCTTAACCGAAGCTCTTACTCAGAACTCTAAGCAGACTTAAGACCTTATCTATTACCTAGGACTTATCCCTATCGAATTAATAAGTGACAACTCTGAACACAACATGTGGGTACCGAAATCCGAGCTCACAGGTTATAGTGGACCAATTGACAAAGTCAACTCATTTTCTTCCATATCATACCACGTTCAATGCCAATCAGGTTTCAAACTTGTATATTAGAGAAGTAGTTTATTTGCAAGAAATACCAGTCAACATTGTATCAGACTAAGATCCAAGATTTACTTCTAGATTTTGACAGAGATTTCAGCAAGCCATGAATTCTCATTTGGATTTTAGTACGGCATTTCATCCTCTCACAAATGGACAAACTGAGATGGTGAATCAGATCATAGAGAATATGTTGTACGCGGATGTGTTGAACTTTTATGGTAGTTGGGATGAACACTTACCATTAGCTGAGTTCGCTTACAAGTTACTAGGCAAACATTCAGATGGCACCATTTAAAAAAAAAATTGGTAGGAGTTGTCTCTCACCTCTATGTTGTGATGAAGTTAGTGAAAGAAAGATTTTGGCTCCCGAACCCATTGAACAAACTGCGGATAGGATCCGAATAATTAGAGAAAGATTAAAAATTGCTTAGAGTAGGGAGAAAAGTTACGCAGATACCTGCAAAAAAAACTTGGAATTTCAGGTTGGAGATCTCTTCATCAAAGTATCGCTTATATAGATAGTTATAAGATTTGGTAAGCAGGGTAAGTTTAGTCCGAGATATGTAGGTATTTTTGAGATCCTTAGAAGAGTTGAAGAACTAGCTTACTGAGTTGCCCTACCTCCTCAAATGGTGGGCATTCACAATGTCTTCCATGTATTTATGTTGAAGAAGTATATTCTGGATCTCCCATTTGATCGCTTTTGAATCATTGGAGATTAATGAAGATTTGACTCTAGTTAAGCAACCTGCTCAAATTCTGGATCAAAAGGAGCAACTCTTGCATACCAAGAGGATTTGTCTAGTTCTCTTCCATTTGTAACATCATTCAGTAGTGAAAGCTACATGAGAATGCAAAGACGGAGTTCGAGAAAAACATCCCCACTTGTTCACTTAAGGTATATAATTTTGAAGATAAAATTCTTTTTAGGAGGAGAGGATGTAGAGTTCAATTTTATTTTATTCAATTTTTTTTGTCTTTTTTATATTTTGAATGCTTGATATTCATGTTGACTAAAAAAGTAACAAAAAAATTAAAAATGGAGGAGGGAATCCGTTCGAACGAAACTTAATCCATTCCAACGGAAATCTAAGTCGTTCAAATGATTTCAATCCAAGCAGTAAACAAATTACCCGAATGAAATCATAACTATACTTAATAATGTGCACGGTTGTAGGTTTAGGCCGAAGTATATTTCAAAATTAAGGAATTCAGCCTTCTTGGTGCCCAAATCAGGAAAAAAACCTCGGATTCCCTCGAAACCAATTTTCACATTTAGGTTGTTTCGAAATACACGCGTTAGAAGAAACGTCATCAAAAACCGAGCCCCGATTAGGTTTTGGTGCATGGTTTTAGGTTTAAGCTAAAGTTTCTCTATTTTTTCTTAGCCACTTAAACTTTCACAGTGTTATGTTCACTTTCAACGATTAGATGTCTAGCATTAGAAACTGAACTTAAAGGTGGACATCTCAACTATTGCACCTAATAAGAGTGGAACTCGGATCACTTACCTTCATGGAAAGACTGATTCATTCGGATCGACATGAGGGTCCGATTATATTGCAAGCCATCCATTTATTTGTTGAATATATCGATCGAAAAAATCATAACTATACTTAATAATTAAACTAGGAAAAGCCCATATACGACTACCAATGTCATAATCATAGTAACCCAAACCTCCTAACCTACTACCTGCTCTCGCTCTCATCTCGGGAGCTCAATTTCAACTTTTGTAAACATCACTCTCACCTAAAGGTGCAATTTCTGTGAAAAATTTTATTTTTATCCCATTTTTTCATGTTAAATGGAGTATATTTTGTCATTTTTCTTTGTAGGGTACAAGATTCATATAAAATTTGTTAATTATTAGTGATCTTGTAATTGAATTTAGAATGATACCTTTAATATATCAATAGTAATCTTGTTTGTTGGACTACAAATTTGAATTATGAATGATTTTATCAACTTTTTTTTAGTGTTTAGAAAAGTAAAAAATATATATTTACATCTACAAGTAATTTTCAAGAACGTCAAGTATATATTTTATGTATATATATTGGCGCTCCGAAGGCACTTCCGACCCTATCCTAAATTGAATTTGACGTTCTCACTCCCGTTCTATGCTCTAGTTACTTAGGTCATAATAGAGTAGTTTCCGTACCTGAACAATAAAAAAATAAGTTTATTGTTAACTTTTTTCCACACCCTCTTTTTCTAAGAAGGCAATGGATTTCTCCGGCAAATGCCCGAGTACTGCACTCGGGCATGGCCAACGGTGGAAAAGCATTAAACCAGGGGAAGTGATAGCATGCATGTGCACATACCATTGAACAGTACACACCCACCTCCCAGATGGCAAAAGGTTTACTCTGTTGCTCACCAGAGGGCTCACCAGAGGGCACCAAAGTATCCCTCTGGTGAGCAACAGAATCAGTGGAGCAAAAATAGCCACCTCATCAGAAGTCATTTTTTTTTCCCTCCATTTTTTGACTTCTTCCTATTTAAATTTTTTTTCCTTTTTTTTTTAACACACATCCACTGATCCGTTGCTCACCAGAGGAAACCTTTTGCCCTCCCAGATAGGCATGCCAGAGAGCAATTCTAAGAGCCCAAAAAAATAAAAATAACACAACAATTTTAAATCTTTATCTCCTGCGACTTGAACCAAAGTCCTCCCGTGTAGGACACACTTCTTACCTGCCACTGGGCCTAGGAAAGATTAGTAATTTAAAAGACTTTTATTTTTTATTATCATAGATAAAGAACTGATATTTCAAAGTCTTTTAAAGAACTGATATATTAAGTCTTTTAAAATTTGAAATATGTGTCATATCAGACTTTTCTCCCCGGAAAACAAGTGTTATTGTATTTTAGTTTCGGAGTACACGTCACGTTTTTATAGGATTTGGGATCACCTCCAATGACGCCCGGAGCTGACGGCAGCACATTGACGGAAGGTTAAGAAAGTTGGTGAGTCATTCAAGTATGTTTTAAGTTTTAACTGAAATAAAATATTATGAGTGCTATTCCCAATCACATTTACTCCAAAAGTTTCTATAGAAGCACGGTGAGGCATGTCACGTAGACATTTTTGATATTTTAAAACATTAACAGAAAAAAAAAAAAAAAAAAAAATATTTTGTGACATTTGTAGCCACCAAATTGCGTATATTGAAGTCTTGTGACTGGGCTAGCAAAATCCAAATATTATTGTCGAAATTACATTATACATTTATGCTATGTTTGGTTGTCGAGAAAATAGGTGAAAACTTGAAAAAGAAAAGAAAATTGTAGATTTCTAATACAATTGTTAATACAATTGTTAGTTGTATTTTGTCCAATTTTCTTTTCTTTTCTATGTTTTTACTTATTTTCTCAGCAACCAAACATAGGGTTAGCGAAAATTCTAAGCATTCTCTTCAAACCAAAAAAAATTGCAATCTCTTACAATCCCTACTCGCTTATAATAAATAATAAAATATATCATTTTACATTAGCCCACTTGCAGGCTCACACGAAATCATTTATTTTAGAGGGGGTGCTAGACCAATGAGATCCAGCCTTAAGTTTCTAAATGGATTTCATGGGTACGATAACTATTTCCCTTTATTTTATTATCTATTCAGTATGCTTATCATTCTTTTAAAAAATCTTTTTTAATAAGATATTTTTTTCCCCCACAAATTATCTTTATTTCATCTTTCTAGTTCTTGTGCATGACGGTGTTGTTTTTTTTTCTTTTTTGGATCAAGCGAGTGGCACCATGCACCCTCAACCAATGGTGCAAGTGTTACTTCCCCTATTGACAGTGGGTGACCCCACCTCGAAAGGCAACTCCTTCCATGGGCATGTCTCATTGGTAGTTTGTCTCCCTCTTGGGGGTAGATTCTGGAGTCCCAAGAGGTGATTGTAATATCCAGTCTGCCATGCGTCAAATGATAGGCATTAACCACTAACCTAGAACAAATACTAACACTACTAGCCTGGGAGGACGATTACTATGGGGATTAGGCACGGACCGCAACCCGACAACGTCTACACGGGACTTGGAACTTGGAAGTAAAGAAAGAAAGAAATTGAATAAGCTACACCCACACCTTCAGCCAAGATTTTGGGCACTGCACACACCCACACAATCAAAATCATATTCAGATTCTTTGCAAACATCTCCTCTAAAATCATGGCCAGCAGCTCTCATGCAGACAGTACGACTCTAGTATGTAAAAGTAAAAACAATGGAAATTTAGGCACTGACCCCACTCTCCTTGAGGGTAGGGCTTAGGCCTATCTAGTTCAAGCCCACCAATAACTAGGCCCCACCCGGCCTATTACACCCCTACTTGCATGCAGCAGCCTTTCAAATTCTATACATTTTCATATAACATCTTCCCTGAAGAAACCATCACTGCATAAGGTTCCGAGAAGAATCCTAAAGTAAATACTTGGAGAAAAAGGAATCTTTATTTGGTATGAACAGCAATTTCTTCTGGGGAGGTTCAACCAAAAGTTCGACTATTTTTCTCTTAGGATTAGGAATGGCTTAACATTCCACGTAACATCAGTACACGAAGCTACAGTCCACCTTCCCCAAGCTTGAAGTTCACTGCTCTTGTTGGTTTAGTTATAAGTAGCTCAATTCCCAGTTTTTCTTCTCACTTCTTTCAAGGGTTGAACATAGAGATTAATATATATTGTATTCTTGTTGGCAACCATGTCCAGCAGTTCTCATGCACAATACGACCCTTCCTTCCTCCATAACGTAAGTACTACCCTTAGCCAGCCCCATAAGAGATGGCGCTTCGCTTTCGCTGTTTTCTATTCTTCTCGGGTCCTGCTCTCTCTTGCCAGAGAGACTTCACACAAGAAGAAGGACCAGCTCCTCCCCCGGATCTTACGAACTCAGTCATACACAATCCTCGATATCAACCCAAACAATATCAACGGCGTTCTTCCCCACTCTTTCTCTAATGTTCATCAAACAAGCCTCACTGCACTCGTAAAAGAGAAAAACTTGGAACATCTTTGTCAGTTCGGAGGAGTTGAAGGTGTAGCCGTGGCTCTTGAAACTCATGTAGAGAATGGAATCCAAGGCAATGATGAAGATGTGCGACGGCGACGCAATGCCTTTGGTTCCAACATGTACAATAAACCACTTGCAAAAAGCTTTTTCCATTTCGTGTTGGAAGCTTTTAAAGATACTACAATTCTCATCCTATTGGTATGTGCTGCACTTTCTCTTGCTTTCGGCATTAAAGAACATGGACCCAAAGAGGGATGGTACGATGGTGGGAGTATATTTGTTGCTGTCTTTCTCGTTATTGTTGTATCAGCTGGGAGTAACTTCAGGCAGTCGAGACAGTTTGACAAGTTGTCGAAAGTCAGCAACAACATTCATATTGATGTTGTGAGAGACAGCCGACGGCAACCAATCTCCATCTTTGATATTGTAGTTGGAGATGTTGTGAATTTGAAGATTGGAGATCAAATTCCGGCTGACGGATTATTCTTAGATGGGCATTCATTGCATGTCGATGAATCGAGCATGACAGGAGAGAGTGACCATGTGGAAGTTGATTGCAGCAGAAATCCGTTCTTGTTTTCCGGCGCTAAGGTGGCTGACGGTTACGCTTGCATGCTTATCACGTCAGTGGGCATGAACACCACATGGGGCGAGATGATGAGCTCGATAAATCGTGACACTAATGAGCGGACACCATTACAAGCTCGGCTTGATAAACTCACCTCATCTATTGGGAAGGTAGGTTTATCTGTTGCTTTCCTAGTTCTCATAGTGTTGTTGGTTCGTTACTTCACAGGAAACACAGAAGATGATAATGGAAATCGGGAGTTCAATGGTAGAAAGACAAAAATTGATGATGTGTTGAACGCAGTGGTGAGTATTGTTGCTGCTGCTATTACTATTGTGGTGGTGGCAATTCCAGAAGGTTTACCATTGGCTGTCACGCTTACTCTAGCCTATTCAATGAAGAGAATGATGACCGACCAAGCTATGGTTAGGAAACTCTTGGCCTGTGAGACAATGGGTTCGGCTACTGTCATATGTACTGACAAAACTGGAACGCTCACCTTGAACCAAATGAAGGTAACCAACTTCTGGATTGGAGAAGAAGACATGATAAGTGATGCATCTGTTGCAGTTGCATCAAATGTTCGTGAATTGCTTCACCAAGGAGTAGGACTGAACACAACTGGCAGTGTTTACAGATCCATGCCAGCATCAGAGCCCGAGTTCTCAGGTAGTCCAACAGAGAAAGCAATTCTCTCTTGGGCTGTCCTTGAATTGGGCATGGATATAAAGAAACTGAAGCACAATTGTACCATTCTCCATGTTGAAGCATTCAAATCGGAGAAGAAACAAAGTGGGGTTACAATGAGGAGGAAGGACGATAACATGATCCATATGCACTGGAAAGGAGCTGCTGAGATGGTACTAGCAATGTGTTCAAAATACTATGACTATTCAGGGGTCATGAAAACCATGTATGACGATGAAAGGATCAAAATCGAGCATATCATTCAAGGTATGGCAGCCAACAGCCTTCGATGCATCGCTTTTGCTCATAAACAAATTCCAGAAAAAGAGATGGAATACAATGAAGATGGAAAGATCCACCAAAAGCTAAAAGAAGATGGCCTAACCTTGTTAGGGCTAGTAGGTCTAAAGGACCCATGTCGACCAGGGGTGAGAATAGCCGTGGAAGCTTGTAGAGATGCTGGGGTGAAAATCAAAATGATCACTGGAGACAATGTTTACACTGCCAAAGCTATAGCCATCGAGTGCGGGATACTCTGCCCTAATCAGGACATGAATAGCGGAGAAGTGGTGGAAGGTGTGGAATTTCGAAATTATACGCCAGAGGAGAGGATGGAGAAGGTTGATAGAATCAGAGTGATGGCAAGGTCCTCCCCCTTTGACAAGCTTTTGATGGTACAATGCTTGAAACAAAAAGGGCACGTAGTTGCAGTCACCGGTGACGGCACAAATGATGCATCAGCTTTAAAGGAAGCGGATATCGGACTGTCTATGGGAATTCAAGGTACTGAAGTTGCCAAGGAGAGCTCAGATATAGTCATCCTGGATGATAACTTTGCTTCAGTGGTCACTGTTTTGAGGTGGGGAAGATGTGTTTACAACAACATCCAAAAATTCATCCAGTTTCAACTCACAGTGAATGTTGCTGCTCTTGTAATCAACTTTGTCGCAGCAGTTTCCTCTGGTGAAGTCCCACTAACAACAGTCCAGTTGTTGTGGGTGAACCTGATCATTGACACGCTGGGGGCTTTGGCTCTTGCCACCGAGCGACCCACCAAGGAGCTCATGAAGAAGCCGCCAGTTGGTCGTACCGAGCCGCTTATAACAAATATTATGTGGAGAAACCTCATTGCCCAAGCGCTCTATCAGATTGCCGTCCTTTTGACCTTACAATTCAAGGGTGAATCTATCTTTAGTGTGAATGAGAAGGTAAATGACACCCTGATCTTCAATACTTTCGTCCTTTGCCAAGTCTTTAACGAGTTCAACGCGAGGAAATTGGAGAAGAGGAATGTCTTTCAGGGCATACACAAGAACCAGTTGTTTATGGGAATTGTGGGAATAACCATTGTTCTTCAGGTGGTGATGGTGGAATTTCTAAAAAAGTTTGCGGATACAGAGAGGTTGGATTGGGGGCAATGGGGTGCATGTATTATCATTGCGGCCATATCTTGGCCAATTGGTTGGGTTGCGAAGTGCATACCAGTTTAAAGTAAATCATTTCTCAGCTATCTCAAGTAGAAACCACTTCTCACCTATCTCAAGTGGTAAAGGTCTGGATATAGTGAATCATTCTTAGTAGGAGTTTTTAATTTTTATTGCTCTCATTAAAGTATATCCTGTAATAACTTTCTTGTTAGCTTCGAACTTGTAGTACTTCTTAAATTGAATAATATGATTTTGAGGTTCAACAGGACAGTTTCTATTATGAATTTATTTTTTATTTGCTTTGGTTATATGACATCATTTATCTAGGATTAGTAGTCAGGTCAGTAATGGTAAGTGGGCTCCTACTTGCACCATCCAAGAGATAGAAGAGGCACACCTTGCCATCTGAGCTACAAGCTGCAAGTTTATTGGTTTCGGTTTTCTAGGATACAATTGGTGTCACTACCTGGAGGGACATTAGACAACATTGCTTAGATAAAGGTAGTTAGGGGAATGGGAGTTCTAAAACACAGAGTAAAAATCTATTTATTATGGCCCAAACATAACAGCATATGCATGGCATAGTACAGGGCAGTGGGGTCCTGAAATTCGATAGGTCCCACCCTATGAATCACCTATGTTAAAAGCTTTCATTGGGCAGTGTATGTCAAACTAGGTTATAACCATTAGATACATACTGTTCGTCTTGAAAGATGTAATGAAAAATACTGAACATTCAGAGAGCAATTTATATTTCTAATGATCATTTGATCAAGCCACTTTGGCACAGAAAATATCTAATAGTTAGGTAATAACCCACATTCTGTGAACAAGAGTGAATATTTAGGACAAAGAGAATAATTAAGATCATCCAAAACACTAGTTGTTACTAAACACAGATGTGAGGTAAGACAAAACACACATAGTTGTTCAGAGTTTCAGTTGAAAAAAACTTACTGATATATTCACTCAGCTGATCATTTATACTACCATACTGATTGGAAGTGACCTTAAATATACAAAGACGTACCAGTTGGGCTTGGAGACAACTTTGTTGGATTACGCTCTCTGCCTTATTCATGAGGTTCTGTGATTCACACAGTAATACCAGAATGAGAAAATAAGCATCAATATTGTTCCACTATAGCTAGGACTAATTGGGCAGATGAACTCGGAGCTAAGCCACAATACAGCATATTGGAGAATTTATTTCTTTCCCGAGCCTAACAAATTCAACCCAAATGTTTTCCCATAGAGAGAACAATCCCTCAAAAAGGTTATCCCCTGTCATGCAATTAGGGACCCACCATTTGAAATGTTCATCATTTCATCTTCCATGCCAAAACCAACCTGATCGGATGACCCATCCAAAGTTTGATATTTGTTTGGGTTAGTCAGAATCGGGTCCATCCTGGCACAAGTTGCACCCTTAGAGGCTAGCACATATTACGCAGTTGATTATTTCATCAAAATCATGGACAAGGTTTAAAAAATATATCCAACACCCTCTTGGAAGGGTGGTTAAAGGCATCCCCCACTAGGGGGCAAGTCTAGGATAGGATTCCAATCCCCTAGCTTGGAACAGGCTGGACAAGCATGAAACCTCTTGATGACGCCCCACCGACCAAGAAAAACTGGTTTAAGAGAAAAGAACATTTGTGATAGGGGCCTTGTAACAAAAGACACCTTTTTGTTTTCAAAATTGCCAAATTGTTCGCGAATTTTTGAATTCCCTAATTATTCGCATATTTTCCGAATCATTCCCAAATTTGGCAAAAAGAAACTACTTATTTTGTATTTTTTTATCAAATTATTATGTATATTTTAATAGTTCTTTTTTTTTCCAAAATTTCATCAAATTTTTCCCGAATTTTTCCGAACTTGACCCCTGCCAAATTATTCCCGAACCCCGACTTTGTCACTTTGGAATATGGATAGTGGGAGACCTAGAGGATAACGACCACTACTAAACTATTGGTACAAGTACTGAGTACCCAAAGCCTTCTCCTCAGCTACTCTTTATAAGGAAGTTATAAGAAGAGTTGGGTCTCTGAAGGTTCTTAGGTTTACACCTCAGAAGTTCACAAAACAACCCGGTTGAATGATTCAGACCAATTGTGGATGGTTATACTCATCTGATCTCTCACATTCCTTTGAACAGTTATGAGATAGTACGGCAACCAATCCATTGGAAAGTCAATAATTCTGATGGTTATGATCATCTAAGGTAGAGCACACAATTATGCAGGACTCATCCAAAAGGTGTGTAACAATTCTCTTGATTTTTGTAGCATCTTACATCTATGAGGATCATATATTATCCCAGACATGAATCCAATGTGTGACTGTAATCCAACAGTAAACCACCCTTTTGTATCTAAGTAAGATTGATCAATCTTAGCACAGAACTTTTTTAATCATTTTGTCCAAAGAGTGAAACACTTAAAAATAAAGAAAAACAAAACAGTAACAGATCTTTCTAAAATTAACACAAAAATATATCATCAAGAAGCATCAATTGTATTGTTTTCTCTACATAGAAAATCTCTTTTAAAGGGTTTACTTGGATTGCAACCTGCAATTCATCAAACACCTACAAGATATAAGCTAAACTACACTTACTGACACCCAACACCCTCCTTATATTCGAAGTCTTTTCTTCCTTCAAATAAGTTGGCTTCTTCATAAGTTCAAGTGGGTCAGATTTGTGCAAATTTAAAGTCCTTTCTGTTTGCTATTTCAAACCTTCTGTTAATTGATAATTTCTAGTTGTTTTGCAAAAAAACATCTGACACCCATGTTGGTGATGCATAATTAAATAGACTGAAAAAAAAGTTGATTAAATTAATAAAATCACCAAATTAACTTGAGAAAATAAAGAAAGAGCATACCCATGTCGGTGATGCAGCAGCTGTAGCGACCATTTGTCACTGTAGCAACAAGTTGTAGTTAAGTTCATGTGGGGACGGTGGTTGGACATCCCCAAACCCACACACATCCCAAAAAAAAAAAAACGTTTACAAAAGAATAAAAGCCCGAAACCCTTCTTATCCAAAGATGCTCCTTTTCAGACCATGGGACCCTCTCCCTTCTTTGGTTGAACACAATAACACCGCAAGTCATGCTGTGGGTTCTGTTTTTATGGGGTTAAAAGAAAAAAAGGGATAAGAACGAGGCTTCGTTGAGATCGAATCACAGCCAATCGGGATTGAATTTAAGGGGAGTTTAGTCGCATTCACAGGTCAACACGTGTCCTTATTAAACCTTTATAAACCGTAATTAAAATTCCTTAACCCTTAACCTATGTTTGGTTGTCGAGAAAAAAAGTGAAAACATGGAAAAGAAAAGAAAATTAGACAATACACAATCAAAATTTGTATTAAAAATTCAAAATTCTTTTTCCTTTTCCATATTTTTACCAATTTTAGAAAAGCAACCAAACATAGCATTTTGATTTAACCATTAACTTTGATTTTTTGAAAAAAAATAATTTTTAAAAGGTAACCTTAGGTTTAAGAAATTTTAACCCTAGGATTAATGTTTTTTAAAACTAAGGTTAGATTGTTGAACTTTAACGGTTATTTAATTTTTTTAACCATGGTTAATAGGGGTTAAAAAGGATACAAGTTGACGAGTAGATGCGATTGAACTCTCCCCGAGTTCAATTGCGATTGGTTGTGATTCTATCTTGGCTTGGGAAAGGGGGTATTCTAGTTCCTATTTTCTAACGAGGCCACAAAACTTGAGGTGGGTATTGAGCCAAACCGAACCGAGCTGAGCTGAATTTGTTCGAAAATAATAAAACGAAAAAATGTTATGAATTAATTTCTGGGTTTTTTTTGTAAAAAACCCCAAACTTTTCAGTAATTTGTAAATACCCCTTGTGTTTTGTGGTTTTGTATTTTGTCCCTACTAACTTTTAAAGTTTTACAAATCCACCCTTCCATCCAAAAGTTAGCCAGAGGATGTTAATTTTTTTTTGAATGACCTTTTTACCCTTTTTTGATTTTAAGGAGATTTGTAAAACTATTCACAAGAGAAATGCTTGGAACCTACTATCAGTGGTTAAGATTCACTCACCCTTGGGATTTAACCTCAGTTTCTAAGGAAAAATATATATTAATTTTAGGTTGATTATACTTAACCACGGTTAAAGGGGGCTCTACAAGCCATCATGTGTTCCTTTTAAACAATGATTAATATTCATTCACCCTTAGGGTTCATGCATCTGACCTTAGTTTTTAAAAGAAAAAAATATTAACTCTAAATTGATTATGCTTAACCATAGTTAAAGGAAGCTCTACAAGCTGTCACGTGTCCCTTTTAACACCCACTAACCATGGTTAATATTCACTTACCCATAGGGTTCATGCATCTAACCTTGAATTTTAGAATAAAATATAAAAAATTATTAACCTTAGGTTGATTATACTTAACCATAGTTAAAAGGGGCTCTACGAGCCGTCACACATCCTTTTTTAACACCCATTAACTATGGTGAAGATTCACCCACCCCTTGCGTCCATGCATCTAACTTTAGTTTTGAGAAGAAAAAAAATATTAAGCTTAAATTGATTATGCTTAATCACAGTTAAAGGGTGCTCTACAAGTCATCACATATCTTTTTTAACAATAAGTAAGGTTAAGATTCACTCACCCCTTTGGTTCATGTATCTAACTTTGGTTTTGAGAAGAAAAAAAATATTAACCTTGGATTGATTATGCTTAACCATAATTAAAGGAGGCATTACAACTCTCCACGTGTCCCTTTTAACACCCACTATCAGTGGTTAATATTCACTCACCCCTAGGGTTCATGCATTTAACCTTGGATTTTAGAAAAAAATATTAACCTTAGATTGATTATGCTTAACCACAGTTAAAGGAGACAGACAAACCACCATGTGTCTATTTTAACACACTAAATGTAGTTAAGATTCACTCACCCTTAGGGTTCATCCATCTAACATTGATTTTTAAATATTTTAAAAAAATATTAACCTTTGATCGATTAAGCTTAACCCTAGTTAAAAGGTGATAAATAGGACACGTGGTGACCTAAGAAGGTATGCGTTCTATCCAACCTATTTAACAAGGTTAAAAAGGTCATTTCATAAAAAATTTAACTTCCGTCACATAACTTTTGGATGGAATGGTGGATTTATAAAAGTTTTTAAAGTTTATGGACAATAATACAAAATCACAAAACACAAAAAGATATTTACAAATAGCTGAAAACATAGAGTTATTTTTTACAAAAAAAAAAGAAAAGAAATCCTTAATTTTTTTAGAGTCAGATTGTTGTTTTCTAATCTTCCGTGAAGGAAGATCTTGCAGAAGCAACGTATCAGCCGGAGTGATCTCCTCACTTGAGACTTGAGTAAGAGATATACTCGAGCTTGTATTGGTTCGAGTACACATGGACGAAGGCCAAGATAACCAATACTATGTCTCTAGAGCTACATTAAATTCCTTCCCTGATTGAAGGGATATTCTGAAACAAAAAAGGTTTGCAATGCATTTCCTGTAATGGATAATAGCGGCAATCAAGGATCTGGTGCCACTCAAGGATCCGTCAGCCTCTCTCTTTAGATAGCAAGTGTGTAGTCTTTAGAAAGATTTCACAATCCCCTCTTTAGATGACAAGTGTGTAGTCTTTAGAAAGGTTTCAAAATCTTTCTTTCTGTTGTAAATCCTTTTGATCTTGTAAATCCCATCCACAAACCAAGAAGCGTGACATACTGTATACTCTATAAAAATAAAAAATAATGGTGATACAAAGAATGAAGTAAGGTTTTACAGTTCACAATAAACTCTTAGCCTCACGACAGGATTTTTTTTCCTCTATTTTCAATGACGACTTCATCTTCATCCTTTCCAAATATCTCTCAACTGGTTTCGATTAGACTGGATCGAACGAACTACCTCCTCTGGCTTGCGCAGTTCTTACCGGTCCTTAAGAGCAATGATTTTATTGGGTTTGTGGATGGAACAAAGCCTTGTCCGGATCAATTTCTTCTTGGTGATGATGAAAAATCAACCACCATAAATCCACGTTATCTTGAGTGGCAACAAAAGGATCAATCCCTTTTGAGCTGGATCAATGCTACACTCACGCCCAGTGTGCCCTCCACTGTTGCTTGTCTTCCCTCATCTCGTGATATATGAGTATTCCTTAAGAAAAGGTATTAGAAAAAAAATCAAAAAATTCACCTTACTACCTATTTTTTTTCGGGGTTTTTATATAGAGTTAGGACAAATAGGAAAATATAAAAAAATCCACCTTACTACCTATGTTCACAGTTAGATACCATAAATTGAGACTCATTAAAAATATTAAAAAAAAAATCAACTAACATATCAACTCCGCTTCTCTCATTATAATAGTAGAGATATATAGAAAACATAGAAACCCTCATCCTTCTCTGTCTTACACGTAGGGGTGGAGCTCGGTTGTCTTGCTGGGAATGTAGCTTCCAAATTATTTTTTAGGGGCAAATTTATGGACTAATCCGTTTGTTTGTATACACTTGTATGTAATATATTTTTCTCAATTTTTTTTTTTTGGGTGGGGTTGAGCCCCCCTACCCGCTGGCTCCGCCTCTCTGCCCTATAGGATTTTACTTTTAATTTTATCAAATTTCAGGGGGCTTCAGCCCCCAGCCCATGTGGCTCCGCCCCTGCTTAGAGGGTCGTAAATATCCGGCCAGGTCCTCCCGTCGGTGGCCACAACTACTTCTCTAGTGTTCCAAGACCAGAAACTTGGAACGTCTTTGCTATTAGTTATTAGGTCTTTGATTTAAGAGAAGGTTGGGACGTAAGTAGTGATACAAGAATTAGGTTTTTAATAATTAGTAGATTTGAATATTCTGCTGCTGTTTTCTAGGCTGCCTTGAAGTTCCTATTCAAAACTAAATAGAGGCTCCCTCAAACCGACCATGAAAAAAAGTCTTACATATATTTCACTCAAAATCAAAATCAAAATCAAATCAATGGGGTTGTTTGGATGTGATTTTATTAGCTAAAAATCAATTATGATAAAATAGATTTTGTAAAATAATTATTTTTTCAAATAATAGTGTTAAGGGATTATGAAGTTGAGTCTATCATCTTCGTATTCCCAAACATTATTATTTAAAAAAGTGATTATTTGACAATTAATTTTACAAAATCAATTTTATCAAAATTGATTTTTGACTATAAAATCAAATCCAAACACCACCCCCATAGTTCTTCAGGACCTTCACAACAACGCAGGAGCATCCCACCACTTTCCTTGCCTTTTCCTCTAAATCAATCTTGTCCGGCTAGTTGCAGTCCAATACCAAAAGCTGTGCAGCATGCTTCTCAATCACTTTGCCACCTTCATGAAGCCCTGCCCTAGAGCAAGGTCATCATTTGTCCTGTCTTAGACCTCAAGACAGGACACAGAAATCTACTCCCAAAAACATAAGAAAATGGGCATCCTGGACTTCATCCACCAGATACTTTAGAAAGAAATTTAAGTAGTCATTCCACCTGGGTTTTGAAGAACAGAAATCTAACTCATTTCAAACATGTTAATGATATGCTCTCTCTCTCTAGATGCCCGAGTTGATTTTCGATTTTGATTTTTTTTTTTTTTTTTGGCTTTTAATCTTAATTTGGTGTTTTCCCTGAAATTTCTCTACAATTCTATAATCTATAACCTATAGTATAATTCCAACTAATCTTGAAACGGTGCTTGTCTTATACCATTTTACGTCCCCTGACCTGTTTACAAAGAAGCCAAATCCTCTACCGAGATAACCGGATTTGTTATCACCCCTTGAGTAGTCATGTGTCCCTTTTGACACCCCTCTAACGGCCTTGGATTGTCTCTTGGCAAAGCCAGAAAGGGCTTATCTCGGGGTTCCATAGAGTAGGTGATGAGTGGTGGAGAAGTCAAAATCATGGGTTCCATGATTTTGACTTCTCCACCTATAATAAGACAAGTGGGTGAGAATAAAGGGGAGAGATATCATATGGGGAGAAGTCAAAAAAATGGAGAGAAAATAAAATGATCCCCATATTTTTGCCAACTGTCACACAATGTATGGAACCTGAGAGGAGCTTCTGGCTTCGTGGAGACAAGTCAAGGCCCCCTTTAACTGTGGTTAAGATTCACCTACTCATCCTTGGTTTTTTTTAAAAAAATATTAATTCTTTTTTTAAAATTAAAAAACTTTTTTTAAGATTTAATATTTTAAAAAACAAACCAAAAATGGATGGATGAACCATAAGGGTGAGTGAATCTTAACCACAATTAAGGGATGTCAAAAGGAACACATGGCTACCTCAAGGAGTGATAACCGAATTTGCGGTAAAGGATTTGGCTCCGTTTAATAAAACAAGGCTCAGGATCCTCTCGAGTTCAACTCCAGAGAATCTCTCCGGTTTGAATCCCTAGAGGTCACCACGTGTCTCCTTTGACACCCATTGATCACGTATGTTTAAAAACAGTTTTTTTAATTAAAAAAATTATAATTAATATTAAAAAAAAATCCAAGGATGGGTGGGTAAACCTTAGGGATGGGTGAACCTTACCCATGGTTAAGGGATGTCAAAGGAGACACGTGGCAACCTCTAGGGGTTCAAACCGGAGAGATTCTCTCGAGTTGCCTGTGCCATAAAACGAATTAGACCCTCTTCCATTTATCGACAAGTACACAATGGTGGGTCCCATTCTTTTTGTTTTCTTCTGCAGCCTCGTTACAAAACTTCAATTACAAGAAAACTTGGTCGGTCCCAAGAACCTTTCTCTTCCAAGTAAACTTGGTGGGTCCTGTTTACAGCTGCCCAGTAGCCATTCTCTTCCAAGTTACAAGTTTTCTATTTGTTTTCTTCTTCCTTCTCCACGCATTTATTTCCTTTACATGTCCTAAATCAATTTGCTAGTCTTCTCCACCGTTTTCCTCTATTGTTCTTATCTCTATTCTTCTTCTATGTGTTTTTATCTTCTTTCATCACCGCTACCACTGCCTTGCCCCTGTTCTCATTGGAGTTCAGTGTAATCTATCCCGACATGAGCAGGAAGGTCAGGTATCACTCCCACTATAAGGGTTTTAATCTATACTGGGGTAACAAGTTGTTAATCAAGGAGCTGTAATTGTTCTGGTATGTTGATAACAAAACCATTTTATAGTAGTTGCTTTGGGAATGTTTTGATTTCTTTTGAACAATTCTAATCCTAATTTTAGGTTTTTTTTGTTAATGTTGTTGGTTGAAAGAAATAGCAATGCTTGAGGCGATTAGTATTTTGCGTTGTATTTATTTGTTAGTATTGATTTCATTCATTTGTTAATACCGTTTTCATTACTGCACTGTCAACTCTAGAATGCTTCCCAACAGGAGATGATTCATTATGGCAAAATGCTTGGTTTCATGCGGCATGTAAATTCTTAATGCTTTAGTTGCATGTTGAAAGGTCTAGGATATCATTTTCTTTCTTTATTTTTCTATGAGAAATAATAATTGTAGTTCTTTGGTTGTAATTCCGTATCTCATGATATGATACAATGAAATTCAATTAGCATGCTCAACACAAGTGCGGGGAAATCAACAACACACACCTGCGGGACTTGATCCCGGATTCACCCTCTTAAGGAGAGGATACACTACCACTGGGTTAGTCCCATGGTGTGTTGTTATCTTCATTTAGAGATAAGCTTTTCTTTAGCAAAATTCCAGGCTATAAGTAATTTTTCTTAATTTCTTTTTATTTTGTGATTCGTGATACAATTCAAGTCCAGCAACATGTACGTACCTGCAGGGTCCATCTCGTGATGCGTTGACGCAGAGCTTCCTTTTACATTTTTTTTTTTTTTTTGGTCACTGCTTCCTTTTACATTATATCGGTGGCAAAAGTGTTTTTACTTGGGATTGAATAGAGCTTCCATTTGGAGCCTCACCCAAATTTGGAGACCCAAAATTGTTACTTCGAAATAGAAACTTTATTTGAAGCCTCGATGGAAGGAGGTTCAAACTATAAATTGAGATTTTAAAGGCCTGTTGGAGATGCTCTAAGTAGCTCCCTTGGAAACATTAGTATTTATTTTTTCTTCCCCCCTCCTGGAAGTTTATATCTCTTTAGTAGTAAAATTGTTCCTTCTTTAATTTTTTTTTCCTTATTTTCAGAGGTGGTACTTGTTCCTGTTGTTAGGTTGCTTGCCTTTGTAGCATGATATACAAATGGGAATGATTTCTTGCTGACATTGAGATGAAAGAATTTTTTATTTTTTTTGAAAAAGGGCCTCAGATTCTCTCTGGTGAAGCCAAAAGGCTCCTCTCGGGCAACCACAAAATAGGGGTTAAGTGGTTGGAAAAGGCATTTCATGGGCTCCATGATTTTGACTTTTCTACACATTATTTGACAATGGCAATAAAGTGGTGAGATAAAGGGGGAGAGATATCAAAGTCATGGGGAGAAAATGGAATGACTTCTCTCCTTTTTAACGCCACATGTCCCTTATTTTGTGGTTGCCCGAGACCACCTTTTTGGCTTCGCCAGAGACAATTCGAGGCCTTGAAAAATATAGTAATTCACATTTTATTTTGGATGAGATGTTGATAGTGGTGGAATTGAGGTGTGGTGTCAGCAATAGTGAGAAGCCCCATATGAGCCTGAGAGGCAATACGGCATGTTGATATAATAGTAGGTAGCCATGTTGATTAAATCTAAGTTTCCGTTCCTTTTTTTTTCCCTTTGAATTCTTATGTTTTTTGGGTGTCGTTTGCTTTTATTTTGATTTATGGCCCTGATGTTGGGCAGCCTGTAACTCATTGGGTTGGATCCGACTCAGTTCGGCCCGAGTACTCTCTCTTTCTCTTAGTGCAGTGGTCTGGTCTTTAGAATCTGAACCATTTGATTACTAATCTATTTTTGTACATTAACCAGTATATGAATAATTAGCATAGAATGACTCAACTCCATAAGCGAAGTTTCATATATAGTTTGCTTAAACAAGGAGTAGCTCTCTGGTGAATGTCGCTTCAATTGAAAGTGTTCCGGTGGCTGTCCCAAATCAATCCCAATCCCAGCAGTTGCCTCGATTATTTTGATCCAGAATTGTCAAGTGATTGGGCGGGCCTTCCACAAGAATTTCGTTCATCAAAATCAAATGAGCGATTATCACCTGGATGTGGAAATTAATCTGTGCAGGGGATTACTCACCTCTAGATGACTGTTTTCGATGGATTAAATTGGGGTCCACTTTGTAGCTAAACGTTTGGACTTGGTAGGAACTGTCTTTAACTTGCTTACATAAAATCACAACACATAATGTTTTTTATCTTTTTTGGAACTCGGGATGTCCCCGACCCTTTGGGTCAGGACTAATCCCAGAGGTGTGACGTGAGCTTGCAACCCGTCACACTAGGTAAGTCCAGGTACACCCGTGCGGGGCTGGCCCAAAGAAGGAGTGAGAAATGGAACCCGGGAGCCCCCCAACTGGGCCCAGTAACCATTGGTCCACCCCTTTGGGGTAAAGATCAAACACATAATGTTTTTGTTCCTACGTATTCTCTCTTCATTTCCCTCTCTTTGATTTCTTCTATTACTTTTTCCAAGGATTGTAATGAACAGTGACTTCTGTGAGCATCATCTAACTCAATCGGTTTGGATGACTATATATGGAGATAAACAATGTATTTGTATGAAGTCATAGGATACCATATATTTGTCTTTTTGTTGATGTATGTAAATTAGGAAGTAATTTGCATTTAGAGATGACAAAATTTTGTTTAGTTGGTTACACCTTATTATGAGGATTAAAAATTTTGGTGCTCTTTTGAGTTGGATGTAAGAGACAAACCCACACACTCAACAAAAAATTAACCCATAAGCTAGACCCATTCATTTAATTAAAGATATTGTAGTTATAAATATACATAAAATATTCTTTTTTTCATAACTATATTTTTAAAATAACATGTGACAAGACATATTTCGAAGAAAATTCTCAACTTACTGCCGCAGTATATTCTAACGTAGACATTGGTTTTTTTGCCCCTTTTTATCACACATTAATTGTTGTTAAAGATTCACTCACTCTTATAGTTAAACTTAGTTAAACAATCTAAGCTTGATTTTTAAAAAGTAAAAAAATCAAAATATTTATTTTAATTTTATTAAACTTAACCATAATTAAAGGAGTGTTAAAAGGAACACTTGACCATGACATTAGATTACCTATTCTAATGCGGAGTGTGCTAATCACTGCCTTATTTTTAAGCATCCGGTAATCTCTTAAGAATTAGTCTAGGGATACTCCCAAAGTATACTCCCATATATACTCCCTAATCCTAACCGTTTATCTCAATTATTAAACGGTTAGGATTCCAGTTGATGTGGCAATAGAAAAGACAAAATAAACCAACTGAAATCTTCACCCTTAGTGGTAGGTTATAAGCTGTTAGGATTAGGGAGTATAATTGGGAGTACCCATAGACTGACTCATCTCTTAGGGTGTGTTTGGTTGAGGGGAATGTAAAGGAAAGTGGGTGAAAGTGGGAGAAACTCCTACTTTCACCCTGTTCGATTTGAGGGATTTTGGGATAAAGTAAAACTTGAACTTTCTCAATAGTGTCTAACTTTCTCTCACTTTCACCCAAACCTTATTCCACAAAAAAACTGGAATTGGGAAAGAAAGTAAAATAAAAGCTTCCAATTCCAAATCTACCCTTTTGTTGAACCATATTCCTAAAGAGAGCAAATGGTAATTTTGGAAAATTTTATATTTTCTCCTAAACTTCTCTCAAACCAAACACAAAAGAGAATTTATACAATTCTTTCATTTTATTTCACTTCACTTTACTTTCTCCCACCCATTTACCCCTCAACCGAACACACCCTTAAGGAAAGCAGCTTTTTAGAATTTCCATGCATCACACAGACTTCTGGCTTAGAGCATTCCTAGCGGCCTCACCAAAATAACTTTTTGGTTATTTTGGTGAGCCAAAAGACTAAAAAGATATTAAAATGAGTCCCAGCAGCCTCAACAGAATGAAGATATCGGTTTGGTGAGTTTACAGTACTCACCAAGTTGGTGAGTACTGTAGACTCACCAAAGTTAAATCTTCTCACCCTTGGGCCCACATAAATAATACAATAAGGTTTCTCTTTCTCCCTTTCTTTTTTGTGGTCTTACACAAACAATAAAATAATATTTTTTTCTCTTCCTTTTTCGTTTTCCCACACAAATGATAAAATATTGCTTCTCTCTCCTATTTTTTTTTGGTTAAAATGGTGAGGCTGTTGAGAGTGTTTTAAAAAAGTGGCTCACCAAAACCACTTTTTGTAGGTTTTGGCTAATTTTGGAGAGTGAAATTTGGTGAGGCCGCTAGGAATGCTCTTAGTTTTAAAGAAGAAAATTGTTTTTTGTTTTGTTTAAAAAAAAACGCGGGGAATTATATATAAAATAACAGCTTCAAATTGTTACTTGCCGACAATTAACGGTTCTTGACAATTCTTCTTCAGTAAAAGTGAAAGTGTAGAACTAGATAAAATAGTTGCGAAATGCAGAAATCCCCATCTTCCCCAACTTCTCTTAGGGCATAAACCCCCATCTTTTTCATCTTCCCCAACGTCTCTTAGGGCATAAACCCCATCGACTTCTCTTAGGGCATAAACCCCATCTTCCCCAACGTCTCTTCTTAGACAATTTGAAAATTCAAATCATGGAGGACACTTCCCACTCGCCATACGATCATGATCCACTCCTTAGGGCAAGCGCCATCCTTAGCAACCATCGCAAGAAATGGCGCTCTACTATGGCTGCAATCAATTCATCCCACTTCATGGTTTTTCTGGCCAAAGAGAAACGAAGCATCAAATCTCGCAAGAGATGGACCTTTGCTTTCGCTGTTATACGTTCATCATACCGCTTCATGCTCTCTATTCTCAAACCTGAGACAGTCCTCGATATCATACCGTTCTTCGACGTCGGTCCAAACCGATGTGAATGAGGGAATTCGTGGTAATCAGGAAGATTTGTTCATGAGAAGGGAGGTGTTTCGTTCCAACACTTACAGGAATCCGCCGGTAAAGGGATTCTCCCACTTTTTGTTTCTAGCTCTGAAGCATACTACAATTCTTAGTTCGTTAATCTATCTTGTTTTTGACATTAGAGAACAAGGGCCTGAAAATGGTGCTTATGACAGTGGGAGTTTATTTGTTGCCATGTTTTTAATTGTTGCTGTCTTGGCCGGCAGCAACTTCAGGCAGTCTAGACAATTTGACAAGTTGTTGAAACCCAGCGATGACATTGAGGTTGATGTCTTGAGGGAGGGGCAGAGGGAAAAGGTTTCCATTTCTGACATTGTAGTTGGAGATATTGTGTGTTTGAACAGTGGAGATCAGATTCCGGCTGATGGGTTGTTCTTATATGGGTTTGAATTACATGTGGATGAACCGAGCATCGTGGGTAGGAGTGACAATGTGGAAGTTTATTGGAGCAGGAATCCTTTCTTGCTTTCAGGCACCAAGGTGGTCCGCGGGAATGCTCGTATGCTTGTCACGGCCGTGGGCGAGAACACTGTTTGGGGCAAGACGATGAGTTCTATAGTCCATGATTCTGCTTATAATGACCAGCCATCATTACAAGCTCAGATTGACAAAATATCCTCAATAATGGAAAGGATAGCTTTGGCATTTGCGATCGTCGTTCTTGCATTGCTATTGGTTCGTTACTTCACAGGGAATACAGAAGATGGCAATGGAAATCCAGAGTTCAAAGGCAGCAAGACAGAGGTACATAATGTGGTGAACAAGATTTTGCGTTTTGTTAATGCTGCAGTTTCAATTGTGGTGGCGGCAGTCCCAGAAGGTTTGCCGTTGGCTTTCACGATTGCTCGTGTTTATTCCGTGTTAGCAATGTCTGATAAGCTGAAGGTCCGGACACTCTCAGCATGTGAGACAATGGGCTTAGTTGATTGCATTTGTACTGAAAACCCTGGCATGCTCAACTCGAACCAAATGAAGGTGACTAAGTTTTGGATAGGTGAAGAAGCCATGAAAAGTGGTGCATCTGTTGCAGTTGCATCAAATGTTCTTAAATTGCTTCGCGAAGCAGTAGGACTGAACACAACTGGTAGCCTTTACAGATCCAGGCCTGAGCTCTCTGGTAGTCTAATTGAGAAAACAATTCGCTCTTGGGCTGTCCTTGAATTGTGCATGGATATGGAGCAACTGAATCGCAATTGTGTTATTCTCAATGTCAAAGGCTTCGATTTAGAGAAGAATCTTAGTAGAGTTTTGATGAGGAAGGACGACAACACGATCGATGTGCATTGGAAAGGAGATGCTGAAATTATACTAGCGAGGTGTTCGAATTACTATGACTGTTCTGGGATCATGAAATCCATTGATGAAGGTGAAAAGACCAAAATCGAGCAAATAATTCAACTTATGGCAGTCAAAAGTTTCCTATGCATTGCTTTTGCTCATAAACAAATTCCAGGAGAAGAGATGGAATATAATGAAGATGGAAAGACCCACCAAAATGGCCTGACCTGGTTAGGGATAGTAGGTCTAGAGGACCCATGTCGAACAGCGGTGAGAGAAGCAGTTGAATATTGTAGAAATTGTGGGGTGAACATCAAATTGATCACTAGAGAAAATGTTTTCACTGCAAGAGCTATTGCCATCGAATGTGGGATACTCTGTTCTAATCAAGACATGAATAATGGAGAAGAGGTCGAAGCCAAGGATTTTCAAAATTGGACGCAAGATGAGAGGATGGAGAAGGTTGATAGAATTCGAGTGATGGCAATGTCCTCCCTTTCTGACAAGAAGCTGATGGTACAGTGCTTGAAACAAAAAGGGCGCATGGTAGCATTCATTGGTAACGGCACACATGATGCACCAGCTTTAAAGGAAGCCCATGTCGGACTTTCTATGGATATTCAAGGCACTGAAGTGGCCAAGGAGAGCTCAGATATCATTATCCTGAATGACGACTTTGCTTCAGTGGCCATTGGTTTGAAGTGGGGGAGAAGTGTATATAACAACGTCCAGAAATTCATCCAATTCCAGCTTACAGTAAATGTTACCACTCTCGTGATCAACTTCATTTCAGCAGTTTCTGATTGTAAAATCCCACTAACAGCAGTACACTTTTTGTTGGTGAACCTGATGATGGCCACGTTAGGAGCTATGGCTTTGGCCACCCAGAAACCCACGGAAGTGCTCATGGTGATGCGGCCGCTTGGTTGTACCCCGCGACTTATAACAAATGTCATGTACAGAAACATCTTCGCCCAAGCACTCTATCAAATAGCCATCCTTTTTTTCCTGCAACTCAAAGGCAAATCTGTATTCAATGTGAATGAGAAGGTAAAGGACACCCTAATCTTCAATACTTTCTTCTTCTGCCAAGTCTTTAATGAGTTTAACGCAAGAAAACTGGAGAAGAAGAATATTTTTAAGGGGATACACAAGAACCACTGGTTTCTGGGGATCATGGGGTTAACCATCATTCTTCACGTGGTAATCATGGAATTTCTAAGGGGATTTGTGCATACTAAAGTGTTGGATTGGGGACAATGGGGTGCATGTATTGGGATTGCAGTCATATCTTGGCCAATTTGTTGGGCTGTTAAGCACATACATTTCTCAGCGACCTCAGCTGGAAAAGGTTTCTTTTGGCTGTCCTTGCTGCAAAAGCAGCTATTATGAACGCAGAATGCCTAAGAAGTCGTAACTCGTAAGTTTCTTCTTGAAACTTTAAGCTAGATTCTTTTCTTGGACTTAATTGGTGTTTATTAGCTAGCATTAATTATTTTGTTTTGAGAATGTAAGAGTCACTTTAGTTTCTTTATGTTTGATTTTGTTAAGTTGCTAGTTTGTTGCGTATGGAAGCTAAGAAAAATTAAATTGGGTGAAATTTGTAGATATGCTAAATTTATAGTCTTGCATCTTCTTCCATTTTGAGTTTTGTGAATGAAATTTTAAGTCATTTTGTGTATAACAAGTTAACATCCATTTTCTCTGTGATTTGGCATAGGTCAAATTTGTAGATATGCTGAATTTATAGTCTTGCATCTTCTTCCTTCTGAGTTTTATGAATGAAATTTTAAGTCATTTTGGGTATAACAAGTTAACATCCATTTTCTTTGTGATTTGGCATAAGAGTACACTTTCCTCTTGAATTTCAGTCTCCATCCCTCCATCTAGTTGGTTTTGACCTAACAAAGTGGTTTCTAAGCCTTGTTAAAGGAGAATCATTGTTTTCAAGAATATAATTATGCAAATGATGATGTTATATGGGTCTCAAGATCTATTGGATATTGTTTAGAGTCAGAGGATCAAATGAATCTCATGTAACTACAATTCAATGAGTTGGAAGAAAATCGAGAAAAGGAGGCGTTGTTCTTCATCTATCAAGGGGTGGATGGCGACATCTTTAAAAGAAGCTCATTGGTGACATCGGTAAAATAAGAATGCAATATACTCTTAATATACTCTTTTTATCATATAAACAAAATGATAAATGGTGTGATTACAAATTCTTAGAAGTAAGTTTGATGCATTAAGAATGAAGGATTCCGAAGCTATTCAAGATTATTTTAATCTGGTGATTTCTCTTCTTAATCAATGAGAGTGATGAAATATTTGAAGATCAAAGGATTGTTGAGAAAATTCTTAGAAGATTGACTCGAAAATTTGAATCTATTGTTGTTGCAGTAGAGGAATCTAAAGATTTGTCTACGTTACCGGTAAAAAGTTTGTTGGGATCACTTCAATCCTTTAAACTTCGTACAAACCAATATGATTCTTATCCTCTAGAGCAAGCTTTTCAAACTGAACTCTCTTTAAGGAGAGGTTCTAGAGGGCGAAGAGGAAGAGGTTCTTGTTGTGAAATAGAAAGAAGCAATGAAAGAAGACATTAAGAAAATGAGATAGATTGAAATGAGTCTTCTTCTACTGGGGGAAGAAGAAGATCACGATCTCCTGTATCACAAGTTCAATGTTATCATTGTAAAACAATTATACATACCATAAAATATTCTAAAAAATTATCAGTGGAAGAAAAAAGAAGGAATTGACTTTCATGCATGATAAAGATCAAAGTAAAAAAGAAGACACTTTTTTTTTGCTTATGATGTATAAGAGGTGGTCCTGATGAGGTTTGGTATCTTGATAATAATTGTAGTAATTACATAACTGGAAATAGAAGTATGTTTGTGGACTTGGATGAATCGGTCAAAGTTAGAACATGTGAAAATAAGTTCGTTGAAGGAAAATGGTAAACAAAGGCAACAAGCATATCTCTACTTTCTTCTATGTTCCTAGCATGTTCCTAGCCTCAAACACAATATTCTGAATGTTGAGAAGCTTATATTGAAAGGATATAAAGTTCAATTCACTGAAGATATTTGTGAGATTAAATACAAAAATGACGCTTTCATTAAAAAAAAGTGAGAACGACTCAAAACAAGATTATTTCATTAAAGTTTCAAAGTTAAGTTAATTTTTGTTTCAACACTATTCCCAAAGATAAATGATGGTTATGGAATCTCCATCACGTCTACTTGAATTTCAAAACTCCATCTCTAATGGGCAACAAGAATATTGGGAAAGACAATGCCTAATATCCAACACAAGATCAAGTCTATAAAGGATGTGTGCTTAGAAGCATCATATGAACTCTTTTCCAGTCTAAAAAGCTTGGAAAGCATCAAAACCACTTGAGCTAATAATTCGGATATATGAGGCCTTCAGAATTTGAAGGCCTTGGTTTTTTTTTATCGATAAATTTTAAGGCCTTGGTTGAAAAACAAAGTAGTTCTATGTTGAAGACTTTCGTACCGATCAAAATGATGAATATGTCTGATGAGTTGGAGATTTAAAAAAAAAGAAAATTGCATATGGCATAGGTTTGTTTAATTTCAAAAAATTCCGAATTGTTTGGATGCTTCAAAAAATTTAAGGCCTTGATATAAAAATAAAGTATTTTAAAAGTTTGTAGACTTTGCGTTCCAATCGAGGTAATGAATATGTATTTGATGAGTTTGAGAATTTTTTAAAAGAAAATAGCATATGACGCCAGTTTGTACCTCAATAAACTCCTTAACAAAATGTGGTTGTTAAAAGAAAAAAAACAATTATGAAATTAGCTGTAAGTACGATGAAAGCCAAAGGAACATTTTGGGTGAAAGTTATGGTGCGGGCGTCTATCTTTTGGATTGTGCCTCATTCAAAAGCATTCAAAACATTACTCCTCAAGAAGCTTGGAGTTGACATTAATTATGTGTTGGAAGTATTTCTTATACTCACGTGTCAATGTCAAATGAAAGAAATAGCAAGTTAGATCGGAGATGATAAATCTAAAAATGCATTCTTGTTGAGTATAGTGAATGTTCAAAAGCATATAAGATGTACAATTCCATCACTAAGAAAGTTATTATAAGTAGGGATGTAGAAAGTTCAATGAATTAGAATTTTGGGAATGCGATGCAATGATAAAAAACATAAATCTGTTTTGCGTAGATAGGGAAGAAAACAATGGTACTCAAAATCGTGAGATTAGAGAAAACGAATAGGATAGAACTCTACCTTTTCTCTCAATTATCTTCTTCTTCATCATTGTCAAAGAATTTTGATACCCCTCCTAAGAAAAAAAGTTGTAAGAGAGATTTATGAAGCATCTATGATGAAGAGTTGATTGATTCTGCTTTTTTTTTTGCTGATGCCAATCCAATTAGTTTTTAGGAGGCATCTCAAGAAGAAAAGTGGAAGTATGCAATGGATGAAGAATTTGATTCCATAAAAGAAATAAGACTAGGAGCATTGTAGTCAAAATGTCGCCTAGGCCACCACCTCGCCTAGCTAGCTTATTACCTAGATCATGACCTAGGCTGACATACACTAAATCTAATAAAATATAAACATAAAAAATAAATGTTGGCTGTCTAGGCGTCACCTCATTTAAGGAATCCCGTATCGCCTCGGAGTTGCTTGGATGCTTTAACTACACTGCTTGGGCGCTAAAGGAGCTTTCAAATCAAATGTGCAAGAATAAATTGTTGTAAAATTGGTGACTTGGCGTATAAAACAAAGTTAAATTCAAAAGGAGATGTTGGCAAAAGTATAAAGCTCAGCTAGTGGTGAAAAGCCATAAGCAAAGGTATGACATTGATTGTCAAGAGGTATTTGCTCCCATAGCTCATCCTAAAACAATTTGAATGGTAGTAGCTTTGGCCTCTCAAAGAAGTTGGGAAGTATGTCGAATGAATGTAATGCCAACTTTCATGAATGAGTATCTTGAAGAGGATGTGTATGTTGTAGATCAACCTACTGGTTACATAAAGAAATGTGAAGAAAACAAGGTGTATCGTCTGAACTTTGAAGAAGATAATACTAATTCAAGTGAATCAATATGGGAATTTGGAGTTGCCACCAATTTTGAAAAGATGTGATTGGTCGCCTAAAACAGAACACTTTAATAGAAAATAAAACGACTCACTCTACAAAAACATAAGAAATTTTGGTATAGAGGTTCAATTATGGTCTGGAAAAGGTGTTAGGAACTCTGATCATTTCATCCAAAAGATGGTTACCTTGATTTCTTTTATACATATAATTATTGAAATCAACTGACTATACAATATTGAAACCAAGTGTTGCTCGAGTTGAGGGTGATAGAAACTTATATTATATTCCATTTTATGTTTCTTAGCTCCAGGGTAACATAATTAGTTACTCTCTTTAAAAGAAATGACTAGAAAGCACACTAGAAAAGATAATCTCTTTCTTTGGCATGAATCTTCAAAAAAAAAAAAAAAAGTTCTTCTAAAATATCCTTTTGAAGCATGAGAATCAATGGGTTAAAAGACACTTTTTTTTCAAAACAAAATGTAATATAGACTTTGGGTTTGAGGAAAAGGCTAGAAAGTCTTTCCTCACCCCTTAGTCAAAACAAAATGGAAAAGGATTAAGATTAGAAGAGAAACTTACCAAGATAATAAATGGGCTAGAAAATAAAGGGAAAAATCTAAAAGACTTCCTCTTTAACTATAGTAAAAAATATATCCTGATGAAAAAGAGATGAATTGGGTTGCAGGGTCTTTCCCTCCATTTATGGCATGAAGATATGCTTACTAAGATAGGTGGGTTGTGTGGCGGTTTGGCCGTCCACCATCAACCTCTCCTCTCTCAGCTTTGCCGAAATCAAAGTTTATGTGGGTGGTATCCTTTCTATCGCGAGGCTAATCGTCATCCAACATCAATCCGTTCTCTAACCCGTGGAAATAACCATTATTTTAGTAGAGGACGTTGTGGTTGTTCCATCGTTCTTGGATGTTTTCCAATGCCATGTTGGTGCCAAGGTTGGAGATGATGAGGTGTCAAGGTCAATTCCTCGTGTACTTAGCGAAAGCAATACTCAGGGTTTGGAGATTCCACATGTAATGGACATTGTTCCCGAGCTCAAAATTAGGAGCTCTTACTCGGACCTACATAAAGGTAAAAACAAAATGAATTTTCAAAAAGCAATTTAAGAGGTTCAAAATTTGTTGGCAGGGAGAGCTCCCGGGAGGAAGCGTAGCACATAGAAGAAAATGAAGAAAAAGACGAGTTGTCTTGGGCTTGACACTATTACTGGCAAGAAAAGGGGATTTGGGTTCTGGTGCCTCAGAGACTCTCAGTAAATTAATTCACTGTTTTGGGATGCGCACTAGGAGTTGCTCTCGTCGGGATGACATGCACATAAAGGAGCAGTGTTTTAAAACTCGAATACTCGACTCGACTTGGAAACTTGTAGAGTAGAGTCAACTTGGAAACTCGGGCAAAACTCGTCCGAGTAATGACACCTAAAACTCGGACATATATAATATTTATCTAATACTATATATATGGTATAAATTCAAAATTAATGATAAATCATGCCTAAAATGAGATATATAATTCAATATATACTAAACGCCACTCTTTTGTTTTGTATTTATACTTAAGAGTAGGTGAAGTGTGTTAAAAAAAAGAAAAAAACATAATTTGGTTACTCGGGTAGGCCGGTTTATTTGATATTTTGTCTTAACAAAAAAGTTTAAAACTCAGGCGAGTTGGGACGAGTCAGGGTGAGTTGTGGCGAGTTGGGACGAGTTAGGGCGCGTCGTGGCGAGTTACTCGGTTTTCAGTGTCAAAACCGAGTTTTACCTCAAACTCATTTCGAAACTTGGCCGAGTCAAGTCGACTTGCCGAGTTTTAATACTATGTAAGGGAGATCTCACGAGGATCCCAAGAGACATGCAACACAAACATCTTTAGAGAGTGGGGCTTCCATGGGCCCAAATAGTTTGGGACAATATGGGCCTCAATACGATTGTCTTAATGTTTTGGACCGGGCTTCTATAGACTCTTCATACATATGTCAGTCCCCAGGGGACTGACACATGGTTAGGGTTTGCCCTCACTGGCTGACCCCCTCTTGAGCTTTGCGGATAGACTCTTTAATTTAGTGTTTGCAGGTATTATACCTGCGGGTATCAATTATTGCCCGCGAACATTTTGTCTGTGGACTTGGACTTTTTTCAAATTAGTTTGAGGTTCCACTCATGGTTGTTGCCTCTTCTAGCCCAAGTGGTTCAGAAGTCTTTTAGTTTGCCTCTCATAGAAGAGGTCGTCTCTAACCGCTTTGCCATCGGCCCTCTCATAGTTAAGTTGGATGTTGCAAGAAGGGAAAAGTGTGCTCTAAATTCCTAACCGTTGAGTTTTCTATCTCCTAATCATGCCCCCTCCAGTTCTCACAGTAAGTTGGCAAGGTTGTAGGGGGTCTCGTTAAACTTTACAAGATCAATTTGGCAAATTCCTTCAGAGGGGTGTCTTGTCCCTATATGGAGCCTCATCTTCCCTTGCTAAATAGGAGTAGTGGCTGCAAGGAAATGGGGAGTGTGTAGGGACCCACATTTTCTATGTTATGTTTTAAACCATAGGTTTATGCTATGTTTTGGTATTTTAAATATTTTACTTGTGCATGGACCAAATAGAAAAGTTCCTAAGAATGACTAAAATAAAATTTAGAAACTCTTAAGGACTAAAACAAAAATAATAACTTTATGTGAGGTAGGACACATGTCATTCTTTAGATAATTCATTGAATACATGTCATTCTTTAGACAATTCATTGGACAATTCATTGGACACCTCATAGGACATGCCTCTCTTGGAATAACACACAGGACACATGGCTAGATGATATATTATGTGGTTTTTTTATTAAACATGTGTAAGAACACGTCTTTCTATGGAGGCATGGCTCCATCTATAAATAGAGAAGGTAAGAGATTTTTAAAGTTTTAAATCACATTGGTTTGACAAAGGAATGTCTGCTAGAGTTTGAAGAAGAAGAAAAAAAAGACGAAATGAAACTTAAAAGGTTTGATGGATGTCTAGTTTATTTTTATAATTTATGATTTAAGTTTAATTATAAATAACATTTTTGTGAGTGTATTAAGTATTTAATAAGCTGATTTGATGTTGTCATAATATGATTTTGTTATTCAGTTAAGTTAAGCTTTAGAGTTTATGAATCATATAGTCTAGTCTCTTTTACTATGGTGTTATGGGACGCTATAGTAAGGAGAATTATGAATCTTATAGCTTAGTCTCTTTACTATGGTGATATGAGATGCTATAGTAAGAGTGTTAAAAGAAATGAGATTTATGGATTAAGGTACGACTGAATTGAAGACTTTGACATAATGACTACCAGATTAAGATATATGTTAAGTAAATATTATAAGTTAATAAGTTTTACAAGATCACAAGTCTTACAAGTATCAAGTTTCATTATGTCAAGTTTACAAGTAAAGTCTCATAAATAAGGTAAGATAGGGTATTCTAAGCTCTAAAGGCAAGCAAGTATATGAAATAAGGTATGCATGATTGTTATTTCTATGAGCTATGAATACCAGAATGTCGAGGGGTTCTTTAAAAACCTGGCTAACAAGAATTGGCAAGGGTATGTTCCACATATCTGAACCAAGGGGTTCATGGATTCCTTAAACCCGTGATTGCAAGACTTGACTAAGATATTTACATATCCGACATCAGGAAGATCAAGGGTTCCTCAAATCTGGTTTACAAGTACTAACAGGCTCTCAAGTAACAAGTTTACAAGTACAAACATGTTGACAAGTTTTGATAAGTTTGTTAGGATGCAGAAGCATCATAAGCTTGCTAGCAAGGACACTTAGTTGTCAATGGGCTAGTATTAACCCCAGAATTAATCTCGATTGCCTAGTATTGGTGATCATTGATATTTTAAGTTATATGATGTCATGTTTTGACATATTAGAACCCATAGTTAAGGGGTAATGTTTCATGAATATGTTTTTCCACACTTTGATAATTTAAGTTTTCATGATCAATGATATCTTGTATTGCAGGATTATTTCCATTGCTAGTCTAGAATTACATCCACTGAGCTATATGTTGCTTAGTCGATTGGTAGACATCATAATGGTGAAGTTAATATCAACACCAGAGAGTGCATGCTTGCATGGTGCCTTGTTTACATGTACTAACTGCATGTGCAGAATGGAAATTTTCACCTTACAGCTATTGCTCATGCTATTACTGATCTTCTACATATTAGAGAACATTTCCAGAGTTAGTCTATCAAGTGATTGAACTTATCTCTTTGATATCCCAGTGGAAGTGAGGAACATGAATGTTTTGGCATGCCCACGCTCTAATGTCCCGGAAGACTATGAAAGAACAAATTTTTTTTTTTCAAGGCAAACTTAGACCATCGGTGACTTATGTGAGATGTCGACAAAGAGGTCATAATTGACAATCTAATGACCACCCATTTGATGAGGTTGTGGTGAGCTTTTAAAACTCACTTTATTGTGGGTTTTAACACAAAACATGGTTGTGAAAGAGAATGGAACACTAGCAACAAATATATATATATGTGTGTGTGTGTGTGTGTGTGTATCATTCTACTATTAAAAGTACCAAGGATTTAAAAAAATCTAATTTTTGATAAATTATATTTGAATTTATTAACCTATATTATATAAGAATTTAAGGCCTTCTTATACACGATTTAAAATTCCGATACGTATCATATTTGGAGCTACCAGGTACATTGGTACACAAAAAAAATAAACTCCTTCGTATCAGCCTATATCGAGCTGATACGAGACCGATATGGGTCCTATATGAGGGATTTTACAATTATTTTTTTCACTAATTCTATTTACACTAGGATCCACAGCACAGACCCGATACGCAAAACTTTTTTACACAAAATTTTATTTAAATGGTTTTAAATTAATTTTACTTTCATCTACTCAAGATGTTTATATGTAAATAAAGTTATACTCTCCATTTGAATTTAATAAAAATGATATTGGATCCAAATTCCCGAAGAATAAAAAGTCAGCTTTCCAGTTCAAGAACACAATCCTCTTTTTAGTGCCTTTTTAGTGTTTAGGTTAAAATTTCAACTTTCAAAGGTATTTCTCAAATATTAAAATTTCATAAATTTTACTACAGGCTCGAAAAGTTAACTACCAGTATCACAATTCAGCATAAAAAGACTTACATTCATGCTTATAATTTATGGTTGTAATTCAATACATTCTTATTTAACTCATTGAATGTAAGATTTTAATATTTAGATTGAATTTCTTATACTTGGCTAAGTGACTCCGGTTTGTATTTTTATACCTATTTATTAGCACGCCGCCTTTTTAAACTTATAAAATTCTTAACTTTCATATTTATGGTTATAAACATAGTTGTAGGCCTTTATTTAATATATTTTTAGCTTATATTTGCATTAAAAATAGTTTTATGTAAGATATCCAAGTCTTTCCTTGTGTATCAAAGCGTTTTTTAGCGTATTTTGATTTTTTACGTCGTTTCCATTCGATACGGTCTGATATGCCGATATGTATCCTGTTTTAGACTTACCGATATTACACCTAACACCAATATTTTGAACCATGCTATATTATTTGTGTGTAATACAATAATTTTGGAAATCTTTTAAATAGTATGTATCTACACCATAGTTACCAGAGCGAGAAGTGAAAACGCGAAGCAAAGCGAAAGTGAGAAGCAGGAAGCAAGATTCAAAAAAACCTTAGGAAGCGGGAAGTGAGAAATGAGATATAGGCTCCTTATTCCCATTATGTTATGTATGGGTAATTATACCTTTGATTTTATCTTACATGAGATTTTTGTAGAAAGGTAGGTGTCTTAGGTTCCAAACCGACGATTCATGCATAGAGTCTACACCCTAGACTATAAATTGTGGTCTACCACATTGCTTCACACATACAGCTCCCTTTGACTTCTAGATGAGATATGATGGAAGTGAGCTTCCTAAGGAAGCAAGTCTGTCAGAGGAAGCGAATCTGGAAAATGAGCTTCCTTGGAAGCGAGCTTCCCACCCCGGACATAGCTTCCCTACAACTATGATCTACACACAATATCTTAATCTAATTACAATTGAAATACTAATTATCTCTTTGATATATAACTCTTTACACCCTTTCCTCTTTTATGTCTCTTTTTTCCTCTTTTATGGGTCTCTCTTTTCTCTCCCTCTTCCCCCGAAGCTATGCATTAGTACTGACTTCTCCCTTTTCCTCTGCTCCTCTTATTCGTCTTCTCCTTCCTTTCTCAATTGTCATCGTTCAAAAATAATATCATTGAAAAATTGTTTTTCTCTCTCTTTTTTCCCCATCTATTTGATATGGGTTTTCTCTTTTTTTTTTTTTAATGTTCTTCAGTTTAATTAGAATATGCTATTTTTCTTTTTTGTAGGATCTTGACTTGGACATGAAGAAATCTGAAATCCAAATTTAAAGGTGAGTTCTTTGCACAAAATTTCTTTGTTGTGTTCACATGGTTACTCTAGGAGATTTGAAGGATAACTTGTATCCAACACAAGATGCCTTGGAACTACATGTAATAAAAATGCCTTTGAACGAGAGTACCCAAACACTATGCTATATGCTCAACCCATTAAAAAATGCTTGAACTAATTAAAATGAGAAAAAAATTCTATAGATAGTTCCATGTTCAATTATATGCTCAGAGACCATAGAAAGAGAATTCTTGAAGTTCTCCATTTGTTCTATCAGAAAACAAAGTCCAACAGGACCTAAGTATTACTTCAATGTATAGATCTACATGTGGCAAAACAGTAGTTCGACCAGTGAATACATAGTACATACATTCATTCATATATACATGATAATGAGTCTCTAAGAAACCCAAATTGAATTCTATGTAATGTTATTCACATTCTTTTATTGAGAAAAAACAGAAGTTCTTGGAGTATTGAAAATAGGAAACCAAATACATCATGATTCAAATGAACTCATACTTGTGTAGGAAAAGTACTTAAAAGGTATTCGATTGCACGACCTGGTCCATATTCTCCATATAAGGATACCAACCTACAACAAACTGACAGAACCAGATGATCCAATTCCATTGGTAATGGTTGAGCTTCTGTGACCAAGATTGGACTTGGCTGAGTTCTAAAATTACACTTAAAGATCAACAAAGTTGAAATCTGAGACATAAAACTCAGCTTCGAAACTCTCCAAGTCACAGTCCAAAATTGAGATTATAAACTTTAGCTATGACAAAAATATGTAGGTATCCTGGGATCCTAATGTTTTACACATACAAATAACAAACTATGGTACATGTAAAAATCTAGACAAGCTACTTTTAAGGCACATGATGACTGGCAATGAACATTGTACTTTTTGATGTCCTTAAAAACTGCATATTTTTGATGTCCTTAAAAACTGCATAGAGGTCCTCATTGGATGGCAGCTTCTTTTTGCTGCTGAAAAGTAACTCTATTTTTAATGTTATAATGGGTTTCCTTATGTAATTCTTATTCCTGTAATATATATATATATATATATAACTTGTTTACAAGGATAATCTCCAATATTAAGGATAGTCCACTTCCTGAAAAGTATTTCCGTGTCGGACATACCTATTACCCTGTTTTATACATCTTGTGTACATTTTATTCAAACAATTCTTAAGTTGCCTAGTATATTGTTTTTCACCTCTACAGTTATATTGTATACTCATATGAGCTATGATTTCAAACAAAAAAAAATTCTTAATATATGAGACCAACCATTTATATGAGCTATGACTACAAGAATATATTTAGAAAATAGTATAAATAGTTATTTATTGCTTATAGCATTCTGTTATAAGTAGAATTATAGCATAGTTCGAAGTAATTTAAAGCTTTGTACTTGAATGACCTTTCTGTCAACCTATAAGTAGTGAAAGTTGTGCAAAAAGAAATTTATCACATGGCCAACGTTTTGGATTATCTTGATTAAGATGCCACTTTGTGTTTTGTAATAAGAATATTCTCTAGATGTTAAGAGTAAATGACTGTTGAACCAGAGTTCAAACCAAAATTTTCTAATAAAGAAATTTTATTAAGTTATTAAATGATATAATCTACTTATAGTAGTATGATGTAATTTGAATTTCTTTTTTGATATATAACTCTCTCTTGACCGTTTGTCTTTCCTCCAAATACTTTATGTTCTCCCTCAACAAGCCCTACACTTTTTGGACCATAAATTTTTAGATTTGTATTCTCTTTAGATTAAGTTTTAGGTCTGATTACCATTTTTCTTCCCAATTTCACATGTACTTCTAAATCAAAGAAAAATGGTATGCCATGTAGAGAAATAGTATGTTGATTTTATAATATCCTTGCTATAACCACAGTATTTTAACCTCAGCTGCCTTGTTCAGATGACTTGAAAACTAAATACTTGCTTCTACTTGAGCAAGACAACTAATTATTCATTTTCAACCAAATATCATTTTTGTGGCTGGTTTCTTTTCCTATTTGATTGTGGTGTTCTATCTAATGTTGGATACTTTAAACAGGTCACTTGGAAATATTAGGATTTCAGTGGCTGTGGATTCCTGGGGTCATCTCTTGTATCTCAAAAGCACAAGGAGTTACCATGCAGTTGGAATGCATATACATGTTTGAATGTTATCACAGTATCTATATTTTCTAAGTAGTGACACACACACACATTGGCATGTAATTGGAATGCATGTATAACCCCATTCATATACGTTTGATTGTTATCAATAACCTTTATATGTATGTATTTTGTAAATTGATGGTGCCTTTGATTCGTGTTCCGAATTATATGCATGAGGAGACCTAGATTGTTTTTGGTGAGTATCCCTCATTCATCTTCCAGAATGTGTGCTGTCCACAGCACATATGAAGATTGCTATGGCCCAAAAAATGCACATTTTAGCTTTAGTGTTATGTTGTCTGATCACTGCAATTTTAGATTATAGACCATCCAAGGAATCACCTAGCACATAGACAGGCTATCTTGGAAGATTGGTGAGTTTTCTTTGCCCAAAGATGTCAGGTCCTTTCTTTGTCTGCTTTACCATTTTAATGTCTGATGCTTCTTGTTTATTGCAATTGTTCGTAAGGTAAAAGAATTCATGTAAACAAAGCTTAGGTAGTGTTTGGTTTGGCACTTAAGAGGGTAACTTCTCCACGAGTCGAAATGTTAGCTTTTAGGGAACGCTGCCCAACTAGCTTTTGAGGGAAGTCTCAAATTTAAAAAAAATATATATTTTTCTTAAAAGTTATTCCAAAAAAGTCCTTCCCTTCTCAGAGAAGTTTATCTAAACAGGCCCTTAGTGTTGCGCTGTTGGTAGGAAGTTGGTAGCTTTGGGAGATTTTGTATGCCTTGTCTTTAAAATTTAATGGTCTTTGTCCTGAATATCTATATAGAGTTATAGACTATGGGACAGTTGAGTTGATTATTGATAGATCTTTCGTTTTTGTCCTAACTTCATGTAAATTTAATTTTTCTTTAAAGCACTGGGAGAAAAAGATTTATCATAATATCTATTTTCTATTCATTTAATTAATTGGCTGATTTAATTTTCTTAGCTGGTGCTATATATACAGTTTCCAATTTTTTGATTCAATACTCTTATACGACTATCAAGCTGCTTGTAGTGAATACAGAAACTCTAAAATCTGCAATAAAAAAGTACTGAAGTATATTAAAATAGCTTACCAGGCATTTTTACTAGTATATATATATATATATATAGAACTATGAACATGAGCTCTGCTTGAAGAGCAACCCAAAATATGCCTTGAGGGGTATTTTGGGAATTATAGAAAATTAATTTAAGTGACAGAAATACATTTCTTTTATATTTGTAATTAATAAACTACCCTGCCACAAGGCATATTTTCAGTGTTACTCTCATATTAAATATTTATATATATAACCATTGCAGAGCAAAACAAACCATGAAAGGCAGCTAAAAGCAAAAACTAAGTCTACCATGAGACCATTGAAGATGTGGGTTGAATTTGAACAACTCACCAGAGCCACAACGTGCTGTCAATGGTCACGGAATCCAGTCCTCTTGAGTTGCGGAATAATCGTTCCATTGGGCAGAACAGCAAACTTCCCTGAGATCTTTGGTTTGATTGACCCTATGAAGGGTAGTTGAGAGAGGAGAAGGGGCTGTTGCAAAAGGAGATATCTGCTTTCCGATGTGAAAAAGAAGCAGGTCTTCTCTAAGCTTTCCTTTTGTTTTGGACTTCTCTCTGTTAGTGAGTGAGTGGGTGTTTCACATGAAAGCATCTTAAGTTTCCTAACCTTCTCCGCATCTCCAAAGGCAATAGTAATATCTTCTCCTCGAATTGAATCTCCAACAAAAGAGAAAATCCTCACTCAAGAGGAAGTTACAACCAAAAACAGAAGATTACAATTAAAGAGGAGACTAAAGAGGAAGCAACGGTCGGTTGGGTGTGGTGTTACACCATTCTAATTTATTTATTTTCTTCTTTTCTCTCTCATCTCATTTATTGTCTTTCCTATTCTCTCAACCCTCTCATACGTTTTGTGTATGGAGTCAAATTCTCTACGGTGATAACCGGATTTGGCAAATCCGGTTATCATCCCTAAAGGTTGTCACGTGTCTCCTTTCACACCCCTTAACCATGGGTAAGATTCACACACCCCTAAGGTTCACCCACCCCTTTATATATAGAGAGATGTGTATATAGAAAGATGTGTGTGGTGTAGGTAAAAAGTAAGATTTTCACAGTAGAGTTTTTTGATCTTCGGTGGACTTAGGCAAGAGTGTCGATCCATGTAAACTTGTGTCTCTTGTTTTCTTATCTTTTGATAAATATGTGACAGTGAGAAAAAACCTGTTGATGAGAGTTTTTGTCTTATTCAAGTGAGTAAAGGTTTAATTAAGGCGTGACAATGTGCCTGGGTAGGGCTTACCAATCATGATTGAAGCTTAATCGCACTCACACATCAACACGTGTTCTTTTTAATTCATATTAATCATAGTTAATATTTCTAACCCTTAGGGTTTAACAATCTAACTTTAGTTTTTAAAAATTCTTTTTTGAAGAATTTTAACCATAGGGCTAAAATATCTTAATCCTTAGGTTAATTCTTAAAAATAATTTTTTTTTCTTTCTAAAAATCAAGCTTAGATTATTGAATCGGGGGTAAGGAATCTTAATTATGGTTAATAAAGGTTGAAAAAGACACGTGTTGACATGTGGGTGCGATTGAACCCTCTCTGAGTTCAATCATGATTGGCTGTGATTCAATCTCAACTTTTGAATATGTCCTGCCGCAAGCCCTATATATCATCTACAAAGGCTTGGAAGCTCGAACTCGGTCTGATTGCCACTAAGAAGGAAGAGATAATCAGCCACCCGTGAGAAACTTCGGGGTTAATTTAACATGGGATAAAACGAGGGGTCACCCAAAGTGTTCGTCTTTTATCAAGAAAGGGCATCCGTTATCTTTTAATTGAATCCCCGCCTTCAAATTTCTGAGAAACTAACCAAAATTATTTTGGTAACTTTTGGAATACAGTTAAATTAAAGGGTGGATTGTAGAGTTAGACATTGCTTTTTAAGGCCTGCTGGCCTACTTTTTAGCTGAGAATAGAGAATGCCTAGAAAAAGGGCTAATACTTAGCACCACTCATTGTTTTAAACATGATATTTTTTTGGGTGCTGCAAAAAAAAAAAAAAACGTAAAAGGGCATGCTTTTGAAATATTTATCAAAAAGGAATGCTTTGCTTTTTTATTACCAAAAAGGATATGCTTTTGACATATTTACCCCTTAGCTATTCATATAAAACCCAAATACTAATAAGGGTAATATTGAAATACATACCCTATTTAGTAACATTTTTCAATCCATGCCCTTTTAGGTGATATTTTTTATTTAGGGTAACTAAACAGTACTTATCCCTATTTTTTTTTTAAGTAAACATAGAAAATTTGGGACCTTAACTTTGGTTTGTCAACATTAGTGCTAACCTGTCATGCTTCGAAGTCAAGTGACTGGCCCTCATCTCTGTTTTTTTTTTTTTGCCTCTTTTCATTGAGAGACAAGAAAGAAAGTCGATATGATGCAGTGAAAATCACGGTCTCTTAACAAATCAGGAGAAAATATTGGATAATTCAATAAGCAACCGAGAGGTTGAAAAAAAAATACATATCTATCTACTATTATAAAACACAGTTAGAGTGTTTCTGTTGATGCCACCTAAGTCTACTCTTCATTGTGAGGCCACATCATCATACTAAAATAAATAAGTGGGACCTACCTCTCTCCCCTCTCCTCACTCCCATGAAACCCTCTAATCTAGATCTTATACATTTCTTTTTCTAATTCTCTCTCTTAAAACCCTCCCTATTAATAGCTCCTTATTAATAGCTTGAAACCATTTTACTTTTAATTCTCATTTCCCATGTATCTCTCAACCCATACGTTTCACTCTTGGATTTTTTTAATGAGTTCTAAATTATAATTGCTAGCATTTATTGACATGAGGAGTGCTAGCAAAAGCCTTCCTCTCCATCATTTATTGACATTTGGGCTTTTAATCTCATGATCTTGCCCAAGTGTTACCAAACTTTCAATACTTCCACGGCTCTTCACATCCCACATCCAATGGACCTATCTGTTGCCTCTTTAAATATCAATAGTCTCCCCTTTGAAAAAGAGTCATCTTATCGGCGTTCGATATTAAGTCAAAGGACAACACAGGCCCATCCAAGTCCACGAAATTCGCGCCCTACCTGGATATCTCTAAGCAGCAGCTTTCACATCCTTTTATCCTTAGTAGATAACCATCGGAATGGAAGATTGCGATTTGGATAGACTGTATTGATATCCATTTTAAACTCTTTCCAATAGTCATATATTGTAATAGTTGTTGTAGGGGAGGGTTTATTTTATTGTAGTAGACCCCTAAAAACACAAACGAGTTAAGGATGAAGGAATGCATACCTACAGATTTTTTAATAAGAATGTTTTATACATGTGTTTAAGTTCTATAGTTAGAACTCTCCCTAATCCTATTCCATTAGAGTTAATGGGATATGTATCCCTTCTTTATATATAATGGAATTTCCTTTGTTGTAATTTTTTTAAATGTTATGCCTTGTCACAGTTTCATTTGGTTTCTCCACTTGAAAGTTGAATCTGACATTATTTTATGTTGATAAGAAATATCCAACCATCGCCTCCTCTTTTGATGGTTAAGATTCACTCACTCCTTATTCTCCTCTTTTGATGGTTAAGATTCCCTCACTCCTTATTAGGTTTAGCAATATAACCTTGATTTTTTTTAAAATTTACTAACCTTAATTTTCTTAAGTTTAACCATAGTTAAAGGAGTTAATAAGGACACGTGGACACGACATTTGACTACATAGTCAAATGGGTGGTGGGCTAATCACTGTCCTAATTTTTTTACAATTAATAATTTTATAAATCATAATGCATAATTATTATTTTACTGAAAATTTTCCTGTTTAATGCACAGGCTTCTTATTAGGCTGATGATAGAACTAGAAGCCTTATAGAGAGAAAATTTTGACAGGGTCCTTTTTAGGGCAAAACCTGAACTTTTCATACTTAACCACACTATTTCATTCTAATTTCTTAAAATAATAGTGAAGATTAAGTGAAAAAATGTCTGAAAATTTAATTGAGAAATACTAGACCCAAATGTAGGTTTCTTACTAATCAATCCGTTGAGATCACAGTCAATCACTCCACATTCCCCTTTTATTATAATTTATGACAAACATTAGCGTTTATTTTAATTTTTATTATTTCCTCTTATTAATCGTTTTAATTTTTTTTAAAGTACATGATCATGATATGAGTATTGGCATTGCATCTGTGTATGGATCCTTGATTCTTGACTCTTGATCACGTCTCACGGAATGCGAATAAAGTCATGTTCATCAAATCAAATAAGTAGGTTTCATACTGAAAACACGTATTACACAAGATAATTCTTTAAAACATTATCTGGTTATAGGATATTTCAAATGTTTATAACCTTTATATCCCTACCTAATGATGTTGGACAATTTATTAAATCAAAGCAAATATAGTAATGTTTCAATTATGTTTCTTCAATATACCTTCATTCTTCATCTAAGATTTATATTTGATTATAAATTTTGGAGTTTTTATTTTTCATATAAATTTATCACATTTAATTATTCTATAAAACACATACGTTTTCCAATATAGTCTTCTTTTAGTTCAGTTTTTGAAGCTTATGAGATTTTCTATTGCACTATAACTAAATAATTATTTTATTTCTTTTAATATTTATAATTAATATTTTTATATAATTTAAGAAGTGTGGGAAACAATGAGATATGAATATAAATTATCTCCTATTTCGTAGAATTTTAAGATTTTATCATTCAAAGAATTTTTTATATTTTTATTACTAAGAAAACATTTATTTATTTTCTTACTTATACTTATTATTTCTTTTGATATTTCTGTGCATCACATGGGTCTCATCCCTCCTGCCCTGATCCTCGCATTTGCTTTATTTGTTGGATTATGTTATTCGAGATGTTGCTCATATAATCTGTCTGCTAATATTAATTAGACTTTTTTGATAGCTCATTATAACAAATACATAGCTAATAAGTGGCTTCCACCAATGGTCCAATCAAGTAGAAAATTGTTTTATAATATTTGGATTAAAATTTCATCTAAACCTAATTTTAACATTTTCATATTTCACAAATTTTCAATACTTATTTATGGATAAAGAGCCATATGATCATACAAATAAAGTGAATCATTGTTCTTTTTACAAACGCTGGTAGTACAACCGGTTATTATCATTGTTTCTTCTTTTTTTTCGTCATTGCCCGTGCATCGCACGGGGAATTTGCTAGTATATATAAATAAAGGACTTAGGAACTTCTCCGGTTTGTGCTGAGAGGAGACCGTCAGCACTAATTGGAAGGAGCTACACACCTTTTTTTACACGTTTACCAAGGCATTACATACAAATCAATGCCTTAATTGTTGTGAAAGGGGGGTGTGGCTCCTTCCGATTGGGTGGAGATGATACCAAGTCATAAAAAAGAGGATATCTACTTTATTTCACTCACAACACAAATCTACTTTATAACACTCACCACACAAAAAATCATATGCACACCTTGGGTTGGACTTTTATTTTTTTTGGTGTGGTTATCATTTAGTACGTTAGTACGGTCAGATGTTAGCTGAGCTCTTGCAACTCGTACCCAGGGGGATTGGATCCCCAGACCTTGGTTTGGACTTTGGAGCAGTGAAAAGTGCTAATGGGGAAATGGAAAATGGACCCATGATCAGCTTAGAAGCTGACCCAATGACCTCATTGGTTTAAGCCCCCTTTTTTTTTACCATCCATCAACTGTTGGTTAACCCCCTAGGTTTAAGTTATCTTACCATGATTTTTAGAAAAAAATTAAAAACAAAATTACTAATTTTAATTTAGTTATGCTTAACCATGGTTGAATAGGGGTTAAAAGGGACACAGGTCAGCTTTGAAGCGGACCCCCTCATCAGGATTCTTTAGAATTTTTACTCACAAGAAAGCAGTTGTACAATACTCTCAAATTTGAGCGGCAGCTCTTTTCAAACATTTATCTTATGTTTAGTTGCCGAGAAAATAAAAAGAAAGTAAAGAAAAGAAAATGGAACCAAACACAACTAAGAATTGTATAAATTCAAAAAAATAATTTATTTTCAATGTTTTCAACTATTTTCTCGGCAATCAAACATACTATTAAGGAGCTCTTCGTTGGAAAGCAATGCTTGCCCCATCGATAGTGTGTGCTAGTCACCACTCCATTGATCTCAGTTCCATTATTCCTGAGAGGGTGTGATTGTTGTCATCTCTATCCGCCCATAACTTAGAACAGATACTATGATATGCAACTTAACATTAAGGATTATAACATCATGCTCTATGCTTATGAAACTATGCCGTTGTACCGACATCATAACGATGAAGCTCAAAGAGCAGTAGCAACAGTAGCTTTTAGTGTGCTAGTAGTCATGGACATTGGTGACTTCCCATTCCTAATTTAAACAGACATTCTCTGGAATTGGTCCTAAGCTTCTTCCAAGAAAAGAATAGTTTTCCTTGCATTGGTTTTGATAGCAATAGCAATAGCAACAACAGTTATTTTTTCCAAGGCAACATCTAATACAAATAGTTGATTTTTGTTATTCAAATGATTTTTTTTTTTATTCTTTAAAAATTGTTAAAATTGAAAATAAGGCAGATATCGCAATCGGTAGCATTTTTGTAGTTCGATTGCAATAAATAAATTTTTTTTAAAAGGTAAAAGTATTATTAGATCTTACAAATAAACAGGGTCCATAAGCGAATGTATTTAGATCGGAGAAAGCATAATAATCCTAGAACACGACCCAAGATGTGGAACCCGCATATATGACCCCATTTTGAAGAATCAAATGGGTGCCTACGTAAATAGCAGTAAGAACTCGTGCAAACATTAATCCCAAATATGAAAGATTATGATCCCAATTATAGGACTCATCCAATACTTAAGAATGTAAGATATTAAAGCGACAAAGTTGCTTTTCCAAAATGTAATATTTCTTTTGTAAGAGAAAGCAAACAAAACAAAAGTACCCAGCCAACCACCGATCAGTCTTTGATCCAAACATAAAACCTAGGGTTTTACCCCCCATAAAAAAACTTTCAAAATATTGACGTCAATCTGTAAACGCAAACAAATAACAAAAGATTAAAAGCAATGCAAAAAAAAGTTAGGGTTTCATACATTGTAACATATGATTCCGCTCACAGCATAATCTAGTGTTTCCAACATCAAGAGATTAACAGAAATGAAAGGAGATTTGGAGCAGTCGAAGAGGGAGGAAGAAATTTAACCTAATAGAGTACCCCATGTTCGAAGAGAAACTCGTGAACGAGATCAGTGGCTCCCAAATCTAGTGGATTTGCTTTGAAGATAAAATTAAACGATTTGCTTCCAAGAGGAATCAGGGAAGAAGAAGAGGAAGCAAGGAAGAGAAATAAAATGGGTTTGCTAGGGCGGCCGTTTTGATACACTTCCATTTTTCTGTTTTATTTTTTGTTTTTAAAAATTGGAAATGACTTTTTGTTTTCAATTTTTTTAGGAAGGAAACATGTTTGGTATTACTAACTATTATTTATTTTTTTTTTTTTAAAAAAAAAAAGGTATTTGGTAAATATGATTAAATAATTTCAATTCATGGTGATGGTAGTGGTGAGTGGTTGCAGTGGGTGGTGGTGGGTGGTGGTGGTTGTATTGTGGTGGTGGGTGGTGAGTAGTGGTGTAGTGGTGGTGGTTAGATTGTGGTGGTGGTAGATGGATGGATGGTGGTGGTGGTTGTATTGTGGTGGTGGGTGGTGGATTGTAGTAGTATAATGGTGGTGGTGGTACTATTGTGGCGGTGGGTGGCAATTGAGTTGGGTGGTGAGTAGTGGTGGTGGTGGTAGTATTGTGGTGGTGTGGTGGTTGTTGTCTGTGGTGGTGGTGGTGATGGGACTTCCTTGGTATTGAGGTAGCTTGGTCACGACGCCTTATTAATATTCACTTCGCAATAGACCGAAGCGTCAGCTTGATCATCCGGGATCATAGATATCTATGAAACAAAGGAGACGAAGGCACTTTGTGGTGATGGTGGATCCGTGTTTTCCATTTTTGTTTTTTGTTTTCAAGAACAGAGGTAAGTAGAAAATTTTTGTTACCTTGATTTTTAAAAATTTTGTTATTAATTTTAAAAACAAAAGGCAAAAAAATGTTTTGTGTAAAAAATTTCAATTTTTTTTTTAAAAAATACAGAAAACGAAAATGCAACCAAGTCAAGTCAAAAAAGTTAAAACAAATTTTAAATCCAAAATTTTATCAAGAGCAAAAAGAAGTTACTACCATGATCGTTTAAATTCAAATTTTAAAAAGGGAAATAGTTAACGTACCCATGAAATCCATTTCCAAACATAAGGCACCACCTCAAATATCCATCAACTATGGTGGGTATTTAAGAGGGGGGCATCCACCAATGAGGTGGTGCCTTAGGTTTGGAAATGGATTTCATGGGTACACCTGTCACGACTCTTTTAAAAACACACGTTTAGATCTCCGTTAGTAACGAGCCCATTCCGTCAGTCAACGTTATGCGACTATGTGAGTGGCACGCTTCTCCTGCCACGCGTCGGCCTCATGTTCTAGCCACCGGGAAGAACCTAGGATTTAGCAAAGATGATATGCTTCCTTTTTAATTTGGCCCAAACATAACAGCATATGCATGACATATTACAAGGCAGTGGGGTCCTAAAATTCAATAGGTCCCGCCCTATGAATCACCTATGTTAAAAGCTTCACTGGGCAGTGTATTTCAAATGGCTTAGGATTATCTCTAGCGAAGCTAGAAAGCCCCTCTCGGGGTTCCATATAACATATGATGCGTGGCGAACAATTGAGCGGCAAAACCCAAATCATAGACTTCCATTTGTGAATGTTAACGTTTGTAAACGTTTACAAATGTTAACGTTCACAGACTTCTGTTTATGAACGTTAACGTTTGTGAACGTTAATTTTTTTTATTTATTATTCTTATGTTTTTCTGTTTATGAACGTTAACGTTTGTGAACGTTAATTTTTTTTTTTTATTATTCTTATGTTTTGGGAATAGCGTGTAAAGGGGAGAGCTCCTCTCATCTCTCAAAAAAAAAATCTAGACAACTCATTTCTCTCTCAAAGAGGAACGTTTCTAATGTTTTAACTGAGAAACCCCATTTCAGTTCATCTCTCTTTGGTAAAACCCCACCATTCTTTCAGCCGATGACACCATACGGGAGACCATATCACCAGATTTTATTTCTTGGGCTTTCTCTACTTCCGGCGACCACAAAGCTTAAAAATCGAAGGTATCATCCTTCTTCTCCCTTGTAAAATTTTTTTTTTGTTTCTTGCCATGATTTAGCTTATCCCATTCCTTCTTTTCTATTTGAGGGTTTGATTTGGGTTTTTTTTTTTTAAGTTCACCAGATTATTTGGGGGTTTTGACTTGGGGATTGAAGGAGGGTTTCTTTTTCAAAATTGTTGGTGGTTGAAACTTAGGGTTTTGCGATCTGTATCTAAAAACAAGTCTTATTATCTCGGATTGTAGGTATAACTATTCTCACGCCCAGGCCTTTTTTGTCCAATAAGTTGTATCATCATACATTAATGCCAACGTGCTTCTGCAAAGTTGTATCTTCATACAACTTATAGGACAAAAAATTTCTGGGCGTGAGAATAGTTAGACCTAGAATCCGAGATAATAAGACTTGTTTTTAGATAGAGATTGCAACACCCTAAATTTCAACCACCAACAATTTTGGAAAAGAAACCCTCCTTCAAACCCCAAGTTAAAACCCCCAAATAATCTGGTGGACTTAAAAATTAAAAAAAAAAAAACCCTCAAATCAAACCTTCAAATAAAAAAGAAGGAAGGGGATAAGCTAAATGATGGCAAGAAACCAAAAAAAAAAAAATTACAGGGGAGAAGAAGGATGATACATTTGATTTTTAAGCTTTGTGATCGCCGAAAGTGGAGAAACCCAAAGAAATAAAATTCGGTGATATGGTCTCCCCTATGGTGTCGTCGGCAGCCACAAACCCTTCGATATCCGGTGCTCTGGTGAAAATCTTCAAGAACTGAAAGAATTGTGGGTTTTGTCAAAGAGAGACGAATTGAAATGGGGTTTCTCAGTTAAAATATTAGAAATGTTCTTTTTTGAGAGAGAAATGGGCTGTCTGATTTTATTTTTTTTGAGAGATGAGAGGAGCTCTCCCCCCCGTACACGCTGTTCCTAAAACATAAGACTAAAAAAATATATTTTTTTTAACGTTTACAAACGGAAGTATGTGATTCGGGTTTTGCTACTCAATTGTTCGTAATGCGTCATACGTTATAAACCCCGAGAGGGGCTTTCTAGCTTCGCTAGAGACAATCCTGAGCCGTTTGAAATACACTACCCAATGAAGCTTTTAACATAGGGGATTCATAGGGTGGGACCTATTGGAGATGTTGTGTATTTGAAGATTGGAGATCAAATTGCAGCTGACGGATTATTCTTAGATGGGCACTCATTATATGTCGATGAGTCGAGCATGACAGGAGAGAGTGACCATGTGCAAGTTGATTGCAGCAGGAATCCATTCTTGTTTTCTGGTGCTAACGTGGCTGTCGGGCACACGTACATGCTTGTAACATCAGTAGGCATGAACACCACATGGGGCCAGATGATGAGCTCAATAAACCGCGATACTAATGATCATCAGACACCATTACAAGCCCGACTTGATAAACTCATCTTATCCATGGTGAAGGTAGGTTTGTCTCTTGCATTCCTAGTTCTCATAGTGTTGTTGGTATATTACTTCACAGGAAACACGGAAGATGATAATGGAAATTGGGAGTTCAATGGCAGCAAGACAAAAAATTATGCTGTGATGAACGCGGTGGTGCTTATTATTGCTGCTGCAGTTATGGTGGCAATTCCAGAAGGTTTGCAATTAGCTGTCATGATTACTCTAGCATATTCAATGTAGAGAATGATGGCCGATCAAGCTATGGTTAGGAAACTCTCAGCCTGCGAGACAATGGGTTCGGCTACTGTCATTTGTACTGATAAAACTAGCACACTCACCTTGAACTAAATGAAGGTGACCAACTTCTGGATTGGAGAAGAAGATATGACTAGTGATGCATTTGTTGCAGTTGCATCAAATGTTCTTGAATTACTTCACCAAGGAGTAGGACTGAACACAACTGGTAGTGTCTACAGATCCATGCCTTATTCTGAGCCCGAGTTCTCTGTCAGTCCAACGGAGAAAGCAATTCTCTCTTGGGCTGTCCTTGAATTGGGCTTGGATATAAAGGAACTAAAGCACAATTGTACCATTCTTCATGTTGAAGTATTCAATTCAAAGAAGAAACACAGTGGGGTTTCAATGAAGAAGAAGGGCGATGACATGATCCATATGCACTAGAAAGGAGTGCTGAGATGGTACTAGCAATGTGTTCAACTTACTATGATAATTCCGGGGTCATGAAAAACATGGATGATGGTGAAAGGATCAAAATGGAGCAACTAATTCAAAGTATGGTAGCCATGGTCTTCGACGCATCGCTTTCGCTCATAAACAAATTCCAGAAAAAGAGATGGAGCACAATGAATTATGTAGAAGAAAATCCTTCCGATCATCCATGCATCATTAGCTTAGGTTGTTTGGTAGAAGGATGTAAGTATGATCACCGATCGCCTTTGTTGGTGCAGGTGGGGGGCCCTCCTGACAAAGTCCTTCAACGATCAAGTCAGTATATGTAGGAGATGTAATAATTAGAACAAGCTTTGAATAAGAGAACGTCTTATGGCATTTCATTTTTTAATAAGACTTTCTCCTTGATTAAGGGCCCCCTATGGTGAAGGTGTTATAGTCGTAGTCTTCCCTTTGATCTTTTCATCATCTTCTTCCTATCCTCTCTGTGTGAGGGGGAAGAAAGCTAGAGACCAACCTCCTCCTCTTCCTTCTTCTTTTTTTATCCGCCCTTGTGAGAGATCGGAGGTATTTATAGGCTTTAATTTTGGATGCTTCTACCTGCCCATTAATGTTTGCATGATCTTATCACTTGTTTTGTGATCATTACCAAATATGTCAGACAAATCTTCCTTCATACATGCCGCACGTGTAAGCCTACTTTCTTTGACATGTGCCACACGTGTAAGCCTACTTTCTTTAGGTCAGTTTTGGACTGTTTGTGGACTGAGATGACCATCATTAACTCCTAATTGTCAGAGCATAGAGATCGCCTCTTGATTATTTCGTCCTGAACGTTGGTTCTGTCATCTGCGTTAGCCTCGTCCTTCATGTTATTACCGTCCTCTACGTAGATATTGTCCTCTGACCATGATTACTAATATCATGCCTCGACCACGAGCTACGACATCGCTTTGATAACGACGATTTCGAGCACTGTCCTGACGACGACGATGACGATTCCAGACACCGTCCTGATGACGACGATTCTAGACTCTGTCCTCTAGAGCACGAATATTCCACTCGCCTTAGCCATACTTGCCCATTTTATGAATTTTATCCATTACAATTTGCCCCTTACCCATTTAAGCAAATCTTTCTTGGGGGACCCCCTTTAGTCCCACATCGATAACCCTCCCATTGTGGTTTATAAGGCTCATCCCTTTTTATAAGAGATAGGCTCTTTTTTCTATACGTGAGAGAGAGTGGTAGGGTAAGTGAATTTTAACCAAAGTGTTAAAAAGTGGGATATGGACTAGTGAGGACATTTGTTACATAAATGCAAAGCTATGCATTTTCCTTGAACATTTCATAGATAGATGTGGTGACTATGATTAGAATTTGAGAACAAACAGCTTTGTGGTTAACCTCCACCACTATTATTTGAAAAAGTGATTATTTGATAATTTATTTTACAAAATCAATTTTATCAAAATTGATTATTGACTAATAAAATCCAATCCAAACGCCCCCATAAGTAGCGTGTAGGTAAAGCTAAACTACTTCATGTTTTTCTGATTTTTTTGCTGTTTTCTTGAAGACTGGCTTTTGACTGCTTATTTCCTTAAAATGTTATACTTTGGGAAATAATTTTTTTTATAAAATCTACTTTAGACTAACGAATATTTTATTTTAATTTATTATTATTTTTTTTTGTGAAGAACAGATATCATTTTATAACTAATTAAAAGCCCAGCTCATATTTGATTTTAATTTCTTAAACATTTGACTCCGGCCGTCTAGATGGATCCAAGTTTCAAAAAAAAAGTTTTTTTAATAAAAAAAAAAACTCCTATCTTATCTTTTTTTTGGTTAAAAAAACTCATGTAACTATTGTAAAGGGAAATTTTCGAGACTAGTGGTACCCTACAGGGGTTGCATGATTCATGTCTTGTACATTCGTCTGCATGTGCATATCATCTATACCCTTTGTCATATGGCACACTCTTGGAAGGAAGTGACGTTCCGTACATAATCGTCTAAGGTTCAACTCGGGTTCGTCCTCCACAAGGTGGGCGGTCGTCCGACCTGTCGTACACTCCGACAAGCAAGTCAATATAAGGCATAGGCACATGAGCATGAGAGTGTGGAGATACTTATATTGAGGTCATTGAACATTCTGCAGGTCGGTGCGAATGTGCTTGAGGATGGGCTCTGGCGTCGTGCTCTGGAGGATGAGCGATGAAGACGTAGAGGACGTAGCTAGGGAGATGTAGAGGACGTAGGTTGGACGACGTAGCTCGAGAGATGTAGAAGACGTAGCTTGAGAGATGTAGCTCGAAGGACGTAGCTCGGGAGATGTAGAAGACGTAGCTCGGGAGATGTAGCTCGGGAGATGTAGAAGACGTAGCTCGTGAGATGTAGCTCGGAGGACGTAGCTCGGGAGATGTAGCTCGGTGGACGTAGCTCAGGAGATGTAGATGACGTAGCTCGGGAGATGAAGCTCATGGAGAGGATGCATACCGCTAGCCCCCAATTTCGTGAAGAGGACATTCGTTGGCTGTTTTGTTCATATTCCCACAGACGGTGTCATTTTGTAAAGGGAAATTTTTGGGACTAGCGGTACCTTATAGGGGTTGCGTTATTCATGTCCTGTACATTCGTCTGCATGTGTACGTCATCCATACCCTTTGTCATATGGCACGCTCTTCGAAGGAAGTGACGTTCTGTACATAATCATCTAAAGTTCAGTGTGGGTTCGTCCTCCACAAGGTGGGCGGTCGTCCGACCTGTCATACACTCCGACAAGCAAGTCAGTATAAGGCATAGACATATGAGCATGAGAGTATGGAGATAGTAGCTCGGGTACAGTCGACAGCGTCAGACACAAGTTCAGGTATGAGTGTATCCATCAAATGATCAATTTCATGATTGTACAAGTGGTAGTGTGACATTAACATATCACCAAATAGATAAATATGAAACATCAAGTATTGATAGAGTGTAAGAGTACCAATCATGGAGAACATCAGGTGGACATAGCCGATTCGAGAGAGCATCTGGTGGCCATAATCGATCGTGAGGCCGTGGAGAGCATCAAGTGGTGCGGGGTACATCAAATGAAGATGAGAGAATCAGGTGGGTGACTGTCTTCATAGCCCTTCAGGGTTGGGGTGTGAACGACCCAAGCCTCCCAGTTCTCCTGGTTCTTCTTCTTCTTCTGTCTTTCCTTACTTTCTCTCTTGCCTTCCGCACCATCCCCTTCTCTCTGGTGATTCTTGTTTTATTTATAGGCAATTGGAGTCATCATGACTTGTGTGATCATGATGATGTCACTTGTTAGATAACACTCAAAAGAGCCAACACATAGCCCAAGTGGGCTATGTCGGTTAATTTGTTAGGGTGGGGAATTTCCATTTTACTCCTTCCTTCTATGAATTTTACTCATTACAACTATTTATAAATACTTATTGTGTTTTGTATTATGCCCCTACTAACTTTTAAAACTTTTGCAAATTCATATTTTCATCCAAAATTTAGTTGACGGATGTTAATTTATTTTATAAAATGACATTTTAAACCATTTAGGTGTCCTAATATCCCCCTTTAACTGGGGTTCAGCTTAATCAATCTAAAGTTAATATTTTAAAAAAAAAATCTAAAAATCAATGTTAAATGGAAGAACTCGGATAAGTGAATCTTAATTACAGTTAGTGAGTATTAAAAGGGACACATGACGGCTTGTAGAGTCCCCTTTAACTGTGGTTAAGCATAAAAAGCCAAGATTAATATTTTTTTTATATTTTTTTTTCTAAAATCCAAGGTTAGATGCATGAACCCTAGGGTGAGTGATTATTAACCACTATTAGTAAGTGTTAAAAAGGACACATGACGGCTTGTAGATTCTCTTTTAACTGTGGTTAAACATAATCAATTTAAGGTTAATATTTTTTTCTTCTAAAAATCAAGGTTAGATGTATGAACCCAAGGGGTGAGTGAATCTTAACCACAGTTAGAGTGTGTTAAAAAGACGTGGCGGCTTGTAGAGTCCCCTTTAACTATGGTTAAACATAATCAACCTAAAGTTAATATTTTTTTCTTCTAAAAACCAAGGTTAAATGGATGAATCCTATGGGTGAATCTTAACCATAATTAGTGGGTTCAAAGCACTTCTCTTGTGAATTTTTTACAAATCCCCTTAAAATAAAAATAAAAAGGTTAAAGAAGTCGGTTCATAAAAAAATAAACATCCGTTAACTAACTTTTAGATGGAATGGTGGGTTTGCAAAAGTTTCAAAAGTTAGTGGGGCCAATACAAAATCATAATGTATTTACAAATAGTTGAAAGTTGGGTTTTTAATACAAAATGTCCTTTCAAAAAATGGATTTGAGTCCCTCTTCAATGCCTGAGAGAACACTCTTTCACAAGGAAGTTCCAAATTTTGTTTCTAATTATCATTGAAAGCATTATCTGCCGACGAGTTCTCATTGAAAAAGACTATGGGGCCGTTTGGTATCAATTCTACCAATTCTCATGTTCTCCAGAAGAATTGTTCTTCTTGGGATTGTATTCTCAAGATTAATTATGTGTCGAAACTCATTTGGCAACAATAAGCCAAGATCTGTTTTAAGAACATAAATAAGTTTGGATGAAATAAAATTTAAAAATAAAAGAATAAAGAAAAAGAAATTAATAAATAATAAAAACAAAAAAGTATAAAATAAAAAAGGATAAAATGAAAAATAAAATAAATAAATAATAGAAAATTAAAGTTTCGTGTGAGAGAATCTATTCAAGAAATAGTTTTAAAAAGTGACAAATTTTTACTCCTCAATTTTTATTCTAAAATGAGAACATTTCTCAGAATTGTTCCGGATTCTGTGCTAGACAAACACCATTCTTGAGTTTCTATTCCACGAAATTAATAGAGAATTGTTTCTTGGGAGTGATACCAAACGGGCCCTAATCTGTCAACTATCTTTACTTACCGACGGTTTCCATTACATAATGAAATGACTGGTCCTCATTGGTCCACCCTCCACTTTTAAACACTCACCAACTATGGTTAAGATTCATTCACCCCTAAGGTTAAGCAATCAAACCTTGGTTTTTAGAAATTAAAAAAACAAAAATCGTAACAACTTTAATTTAGTTAAGCTTAATCAAGGTTAAAAGGATGTTAAAAGGAACACGAGGACGCGGGGTAAGATAAGCAGCGGACCCAGGGTCCACTAATCACTACTCATGGAAAAACATTTTAGACTCGAAATTCTCTCAAGTTGTAACTTGACTCTTTGAAGTCCGGATATATATGCCCTTCAGGTCACCACATGTCCCTATTGACATCCCTTAATTATGGTTAAGATACACCTATTCCTAGGATTCACCCACCTATCATTGGTTTTAGAAATAAAATATTGAAAAGATTTTAACCCTAGGAGTTAGTGAATTTTAACTAGGGTTAAAAATTGACATTTTTTTTTATAAAACCAGAGGTTAGATGGATGAACCTTAGGATAGGTGGGTTAACCCTAGGAGCTAGTGAATTTTAACTAGGGTTATAAATTGACATCCCCCGAGACCAGTTACAATCGGAGATGATTACAGGTCAACTTTTTTTTGTTTTTATTGTTTGTTTTCCTTTCTACTGGGACTAATGATTGCGACTTTAGAGAAGGATTTTGCTCACAAATCTTCCAAAGACGCAACTTGGTGGTTACAAATGTCAAACATTTCCTGTTTTTTATTATTTTTTTATTGTATAAAAATATCAAACATCTCCGCGCGTTATGCCTACTCTTGCACCGCACGTTATGCCTACTCTTGTGTCTGTGGAAACTTTTGGAGTAACGAGTCAAATCTTCTGCAGTGATAACCGGATTTGGCAAATCCGGTTATCACCCCTTGAGGTCGCCACATGTCCCTCTTGACACCCCTTAACCGTAGTTAAGATTCACCCACCCCTGGGGTTCACCCACCCATCCTTGGTTTTTTTTTATAAAATACTAATTCTTATTTTAAAATTAAAAAACTGTTTTTAATGTAAAAAAAAATCTAAAAACAGTTTTTTAATTTTAAGAAAAGAATTATTATTTTTTAAAAATAACCAAGGATGGGTGGGTGAACCCTAGGGTTGGGTGAATCTTAACCACGGTTAAGGCGTGTTAAAAGGGACACGTTGTGATCAAGGGGTGATAACCGGATTTGCCAAATCCGGTTATCACCGTAGAGGATTTGACTCCTTGGAGTAAACGCGACTAGGGCTAGAGAGAGAAATACACGAAGCTACATACTCACCTTTACCATTGACTATCACACTTACTTTAGCCTATCCAATGAAGAGAATGATGGCTGATCAGGCTATGGTTAAGAAACTCTCAGCCTACGAAACAATGGGCTCGACTCCTGTCATTTGTACTGATAAAACTGGCACACTCACCTTGAACCAAATGAAGGTAACCAACTTCTGGATTGGAGAAAAAGTCATGACTTATTATGCATCTGTTGCAGCTGCAACAAATGTTCTTGAATTGCTTCACCAAGGAGTGGGATTGAGCACAATTGGTAGTGTTTATAGATCCATGCCAACCTTAGAGCCTGAGTTCTCCGGTAGTCCAACGGAGAAAGCAATTCTCTCTTGGGTCGTCCTTGAATTGGGCATGGGTATTGAGGATGTGAAGCGCAATTGTACCATTCTCCATGTTGAATCATTCACTTCGGAGAAGAAACGAAGTAGGGTTACAATGAGGAGGAAGGACGATAACATGATCCATATGCACTAGAAAGGAGCTGCTGAGATAGTACTAGCAATGTGTTATAATTACTATGACTATTCTGGGATCATGCAAATCATGGATGACGGTGAAAGTGTAACGACCCCAAATCTCACCTTGATCAAAATGGGATATTGAGTCGCCACATTTCTTAAACCTGCTTAAGTCTCATAACATACAAGGTATACAAACCACGAGTCTCCAAAAATGACAATAATAAAAATCTTTATACAGACAAACCATCCTACATAAGTCTATGGTCAACATATACAAAACCCACAATAACCGTGATAGTCTGATAACCAACTATAAACTGATCAACTAAGCAACATCATCTAAAGTATAATATGTCTGATACAATAACTCTCACAACTCTAAAATAAAGGCCTAGTAATAAGGCCACCTGTCCAAGTTTCAATCTCCCTCAGCAAAGAGATAGCCTTTCTCCTCTATGTCGTAGGCCTCCTCTACCCAATGCTCAGCAAGTAACTCAGGTTCTACATCTACCAAGACAACAGTTTGGCTGAGTACAAAAGCATTCGGTGTATATAAAATACAACTAACATCATAGTATCCCTACACTTAGTAACCTAACCTATAGCATTATAACATAATCAGAGAGTGGAAGAACGTGTGTGCGTATACATCATAGCATCATTTTGACTCGTGTACTTGTGAGAAGCTTAGCTTTAGGAGACAACGTGCTTATGTTTATGAGACCACGTGCTTATGAGATGCTTATGCTTATGAGTCTTTGAGCAGCTTATCTAGATCTCTCATCAGGCGTATGTAATGCTTATGCTTATGAGTTTTTGAGCAGCTTATTCAGATCCATGCACTTATTCAGATCCTTCATCGGGCTTTTTCAGTCCTAACAGTCGTATGTAATATTTATACTTGTGGTCCATGTGTATAACTTGTGAGACTCGTAACACACATGTGCTTGTGCATAAGTGTCATAATTAATATTCGAATTGGTCATCTCTTAGATTCAATCATCTAGCAAGAAACTCCGTCAGGCTACATCTCCTTGGTTAGAGAATTTTCATCATGACATCTTTAAGCTTTGACCTTCCCAAATATCAATGACCATACAACATAATGAGGACATAATTTAGCATAACAATAATATATATCTCCTTATTATAATTCATAACATCTTTCATAGTACTTCCACAAGTATAAATCTCTACAATACTCTTCCTCCATCAAATAAGATAATCCTCCATTTGTACACAATTCACAAACTATATAGACCCATAAAATCTATCCACATATATTCTCATCCTCCATTTCTTCCATTCATAATATTAAACATCACACGATATTTCATAAACATCTCAATTCATATTCATAAACTCATTCACATACAACTTAAACCATAATCCATATTCCATAGCCTACAATCTTACCATAAACATGATAATATTCAAATATTTCTAGCTTAATCAATCTTAAACACATAAATTCATAATAAAGTTGAGTTGGATAGTATATCGACCTTAGGGATCGTTCCCTTCGATCCAAAACGCTCCCAAGAATACTTGATGTTGATTTCCAACATTTTCTTGCAATCTCCAAGCTATTTGCAATCTTCAAGCTATCTCCTTCCTCTCCAAGCAATCTCCCTTGAAAACTTAGGGTTTTCTCCCTCTCCTTTTCCAAATTAGGTTTAGAAACTCTTAGAACACTCAACCCTCGAAATAAAAGTGTTATTTATAGTCTAGAGGTTTAAGATCCCAATTTCCGTAACTATTTTAAAAAATTATGTGCACGACTGCGATCGATCGTAGCTCCCCAGTGTGATCGATCGTACATAAGGTGATCAGTCGCACATTACACAGAAAATTTCCCATAATTTCTATTGTGTGCGATCGATCATAACTAACCTGCAATCGATCGCATACAGAATAGAAAATTTCTCAAGTTTTAGGTCTAAGTGCGATCGATCGTAGGTCTCCTACGATTGATTGCATACTCTGTTTTTCTACCTTTTGATTGCTTAAACTATTTAAACACATTACACCGTTTAGTTATCATTAAACATGCATAAAAACATAACAAAAAACTAACTTACCCTTATTAATTGTATTAATGACATAAAAGAAAGTTTGGGTCTCCACAGAAAGGATCAAAATTGAGCAAATAATTCAACGTATGGCGACCGACAACCTTCGATGCATCACTTTTGCTGATAAACAAATTCCAGAAAAAGAGATGGAATACAATGAAGATGGAAAGATCCACCGGGAGCTAAATGAATATGGCATGAATTTGTTAGGGCTAGTAGGTCTAAAGGACCCATGTCGACCAGGGTCGAGACCAGCAGTGGAAGCTTGTAGAAATGCTGGGATGAACATCAGAATGATCACTGATGACATTGTTTACACTGCAAGAGCTATAGCCATGGAGTGTGGGATACTCTGCATTAATCATGCCATGAATAGTGAAGAAGTGGTGGAAGGAGTGGAATTTCGAAATTACACGCACGAGGAGAGGATGCAGAAAGTTGATAGAATCATAGTGATTAAGATTACAGATCTCCACCACATATCTTCATCTCCCTTAACTATGGTTAAGCTTTATCAACTCAAAATTGTATATATTTTTTTCTAAAAATCAAAGTTAGATTGATGAACTCTAGAGGTGAGTGAATCTTAAACACAATTAGTGATGTTAAAAGGAACATGTGACAGCCTATAAAGGCACACAATAAGAAGTTATTCTCTTCTATAAAAAGTTTTTTGTCCCCCTTTAATTGTGATTAAACTTAATCAACCCAAGGTTAATATTTTTTAATTATTTTTCTAAAATCAAGGTTAGATGGATGAACCCAAGAGGTGAGTGAATCTTAATCACGGTTAGTGAGTGGTAAACGGGACACATGGCGACCTATAGAGGCGTGCAGAAAGAAGTTCTTCCATTCTATACAAAAAAGTTCAATTTATTTATTTATTTATTTTTATGTAAATTCTTTCCCAATTCAATTAAATAAGTCTTAAGTTTTTTGTTTGATAGCATGATAAATCCAAGCTTACACAACCATTCTATACAACCACAGGTCAACACATCTCCCTTTTAACTTTTATTACCGTGGTTAAGATTAATTAATCCCGGTGGTTCAACAATTTAACCTTGGTTTTTAGAAAAAAATATTAACCCTAAAGATTAAATATTTTTTACCAGAGTGTCCCTTTTAACACCAGTACTAATTGTGATTAAGATTCACTCACCCCTAGGCAGTGTTGTCAGAACCGGACCGGACCGGACTAGACCAACCGGTCGATTCCAATAACCGGCCGGTTCTTGCGAACATTCTAAACTACATTTCAGGCCATCTTTACGGCCGTAATGACCGGAAAGTTTTTTTAAAAAAATAAAAAGAAACTTCTTAGCGAGGACCTTAATCAACTCGTCTTCATGTATACACTCTTCACCAACAACCCTTCATCAACTTGACCGAGGCAAAGAGATTGTTGAAATTCTTAACTCCTTTAGACAAGTCGACCTCAACAAATGGAAACCAGAAAATTATAGATCTTGATTTGGTGGCCAAACCGATGGGATTCTGGAGAGAAGGGCGTTGCAGCAGGTTTAGAGTAACACTCACCCACGGACCACACGCAGAGAACAATTGGAGCTTTAGAATCCATGACGATTTCTCATAGAAAGAGAGGTGTTATCATTGGGAAAGATGGTAAAGTTACAATCAATAAGATAAGATGTCTTTCGGGCCAACTCAATAAAGAAGGGAAGAGGAAAGTAAGCATTAATGATAAATTGGTTAAACTTTTTGTTTGGGAATGCTAACCCACTTATTTTTTTTTCCTCAATTTATTTTATAATTTCAATTTTCAAAACACATGACATTCAAACAATTGAATGGTGGAAGATGGTTCTACACTCAAAAGTCTCATTTCTAACAGTTGAATCAGCTGATCCAACTGGTGAAACCGAGAACCGGTTCGATGGCTGGTCCGGTTATTAAAACATTGCCCTTAGGATTCATTTATCTAACCTTGAGTTTTAGAAAAAAATGGCTGGTCCGGTTATTAAAACACTACCCTTAGGATTCATTTATCTAACCTTGAATTTTTTAAAAAAAAAACTTTGTGTTGACTGTTGACAAAGCTAACCATAATTAAGGGCCCTCGACACACCCCCTGGATTAGTCCTGACCCGAAGGGTTGGGCGTGTGACCGAGATTGAAGAGAGAGTAACGTCAGAGATATTAAAAGTGGAGTACAGTCGGTTGAGTGGTGTGAGAGAGACAGAGAGCCGCAGCAAGACTCAAGGGCTTTCATTCTTTTGTGGGTCGTGGCTAATAGAGGTAGTGTGTCCAAATAATCCTTATAGAGATCTCGGATCTCTGACTACCTTATACTACAGACACATCCACTAAAGAATGAGTGAGTGAATCTAGGGTTGGTGAATCTTAACCATAGTTAAGGGGTGTCAAAAAGAACATGTGGTGACCTTAGGGGTGATAACCAGATTCTGTAGAGGATTTAATCTCGTTACATTAGAAGCCAAATCCTCTACAAGTAGATAACCGTATTTGGCAAATCCGTTTATCACCCTGAGGTCTTTTGACACCTCTTAATTGTGGTTATCCTTAGGGTTCACCCACCTATCCTTTGTTTTTAGAAAAAAATATTAATTCTATTTATAAAATTAAAATACTATTTTTATGATTTTTTATTATTAAAATATTTAAAAATATAATTTTTTTTTTTTTTTGAAAACTAAGGATGGGTGGGTGAATCTTAATCTTAGTTAAAGGATGTCAAAAGGGACACGTGACGGCCTCAGGGGTGATAACCACAGCACCGTAGAGGATTTGGCTTCTTCTTTGGTGGGTCCATGACGAATGCAGGTAGAGTCTCCAAGTAATCCTTGTAGGGATCTCTACAAAGGATCTCTGACTACCTTATATTACATCGACATTCGCTAATTACATTACGCTTAGGATTCCGTTGCCTATATGACTTTATACCGAACTATCGGGCTGCACGTGCGATACACGTGTGAGGGAACCGGCGTGATGCGCGTGTTTAAACTCGGGGGATTACTTGGATTTACCGTAATGGAACCTTAGCGGTTACCATAGTTCTGACTATATGTCTGTGTTCAGGGTGTTACATTATCACCTAACTCAAAAAAAAAAATGATTTATATTTTCTTTAGTAAAGAAGATAGAGAAGAAAGATGAGAGATATGTAATCACAATCAACTCCGAATTCAGTCACACCCATAGGTCAACAACACAACACGTTTCTTTTTTTTACCCTCTAGTAATTATGGTTAAGATTCGTTAACCCTCGGGGTTCAACATAATAAATTTGATTTTTAAACAACATTAAATACAAGAGTTAAAAATTCTTAACCAAGGTTATTACATTTTGATAACAATTAAAAGGAATTAAAAGAGAGACGTGTTGACATGTTTGTGTGCGGGAGTCCAATCCATTTTTTTGGGTAAATACAATCCTAATTGAACACACAATCACAACCAATTGCAATTTAACTCCGAGAGAGTTTAATTGCACCAACAGGCCAACACGTGTCATTTTCAATTAATATTAACTGTGGTTAAGATTCACTAACCCTTAGGGTCCAACAATATAACATTGTTTTTTTTTAAAAAAAATATTAATCTAAGGGTTAAAAATTCTTAATCAGGGTTAAATATATTATCTAAAATCAAGTTTATATTGTTGAACCCTAAGAGTTAATGAATCTTAACCACGGTTAACAAGGGTTAAAAGGATAGGGATTTGGCATGTGATTTCAATCACAATTGTTCGATCTCCGATTGTGACTTGAGAGAGAGGGAAGGAATAAAATGATAAAATTACTCTTTCAAACATTATACAAACTTTTGTTTTTAACTTGGGAAGTGATTAAAAACACTCCATAGTGCATACTATCGAGTTTTTAACCGTTGGATAATTGAAACCTCAAGATTTGTGTGTGACAAAAACAGAACCCTTCATGAGCTTAGCCATCTAATTGGCTCCGCTCAAAAATGGCTCAAGCACAATCATCCCATTTATTGAGTCTTTCCATCTCTTTTTGTTTGAATACGGCCGGAACATCATACGATATTCGTCATTTTCTTCTCCCCTTTCATACGGCTGTAAAAAACTCTTGGAATCTCTTGCTCGGGCATTTCTTGCAATATAGGTGGTAAGGTCTTTTTTTTTTACATAGCTTTATATGAATATGTATTTTATATTCGAGAAACTAGGGCTTTGGAGTTTTGTTTCTTTTCTGGTTTCTTTTTTTAAAAAAATTATATTGATAAAAAATATTAAATAATTTATTTTGAACTTTTTCTATCAATAAAAAAGATTAAAATCCAAGAATAATGTTGAGTTTGAAAGGTTATACCATTTGATTGTTAAGATTGAATATTAAGAGTAATGTTAGGGATTAAGAGTGCGCAAAGGTAAGGTAACCCAAGTCTTTTGGTTAAGATTCTAAGAAAAGCTCGTCTTATAATCTTTCCCCGCTTCCCCACCTTTGGTTTGAGTACTTTTGAGAGCGTCTTTCATCACATCAATATTTTTGCGAGATGAATTTCCATATCTAAAGTAGAGATCTCATTTTTCTTCCAAGTGAAAAAAAATTAGGATGATCAGAAAAGTGTGGATCTATCGATTAAATTCTCTCCAAGTTCAATGGCACCCACATGTCAACATGTGTCCCTTTTAACCCATTTTAACTGTGGTTGAGATTTACTAACTTTTACAATTTAACAATCTAACATTATTTTTTAGGAAAAATATATTTTAAAAAATAACTCTAGTTAAAAAATTTGTTTATTAAGGTTACTACTTTTTCTAATAAATAAGTTAGATTGTTGAACTATAAAGGTTACTAAAATTTAACCATAGTTAATATAGATTAAGAGAGGGCACATGTTGAGTTGAGGGTGCGATTGAACTCTCTCGAGTTCAATCGCAATTGGCAGTGATCCGGTTTCGGAGTGGTTGACGAAGAGATTGTACAGTACTGCCGCAAAACAAAAAGTAGACGGAAAGACTCATGACTGTGCTTAGCTACATTCTTGACCTGAGCCAGCTTAGATGGCTAAGCTCATAAAGGGTTCTCTGTCACGCACAAATCTTGAGGTATCTCACAATCCAACAGTTGAAAACTCGATAGTACATGTTTTTACTCACTTTCCTCTTAACTTTTCTTTGTATTCATTAAAGTAAGACTAATTTAGGTATAAGGTTTTGATAAACGTTTTGAACAACATAATCTCTTTATAACAGTGAAGAAGAAGATGACAGGCAGTTTGTGCGCTGGCGTTGATGGATCCACAATTTTTCTCTATAAATACCAACCCCTAACAGGCGACATCCTTCAAACCCAAAAAAAAAAAAAAAACAAAAAAAGAAGAAGAAGCAGGTGACTCATCCTTATCTGTCTTCCAGGCAGGGTAGGAGCCAGGTTGTCTTGCAGGGGGCTAACAATGGGGTTCGTAGCTTTGGAATATATATATTCTGGCGGGTGGCACGTGTGATGCACGTGAGAGTGAGGGGAATGAGTTAACCATAATTTAGGAGTTAAAAGGGTCACGTGTTAACCCGTGAGTGCAATTGAACCCTCCCTAAGTTCAATCACGATTGAACTCTGAGAGTTCAATCGCGATTGACTGTGATTCTATTCTTTAAATAGATAGATAGATGAGGGTAGTTTGGGAATTAAAGTAAAACATTAAATTAAAATTTTGTTTTATATAAGGATGGTTTAGGAATTTCTGAAAATTCAGGCTAGCCTCTCCCATTATAATAGTAAAGATTATTAGTAGAGACCCCGCATGAGTAATAATTTAAAAACATCCAAAATTAAATAATATTATTTATTTATTTAAATATTAAATAATATATTTTAATAATATAATTTTTTTATTTCATAAACATTAATTTATATTAATTAACTAATTTTATAATAATAATTTATTATTATTTTTAATAACATTTAATAAAAAATCATAAATTTCTTATTATTGAACTTAACCCAAGAGCTGGAGATAAGAGAGAACTCTACAATAGTGGAGATAGAGATGTCTCTAGGATGAGATAGTGGATCCCAAACCTGCAAGAGTTGGAGATAAGAGAGAACTCTACAATAGTGGAGATACAGAGGACTCTAGAATGAGATAGTGGGTCCCAAACTTGAACCGTGGAGATTAAAGGGAAAATTCACGTGTTATCGCTAAAATAGAAGTTAGAAAATTGGAAGGATTGAGGTTTGGAGAGCAAAGAGAGACGTCTTATTTCTTTATATATATACTAGCAGAGACCCTGTGCGATGCACGATAATAATTAAGAATATCTAAAATTAGATAATATTTTTTATTTATTTCAATATTAAGTAATATATTTTAATAATATTTTATAAATTTTATTTTTAATAGTATTAGTTTTTTGTTATTTGATATACATTATTATTTGTATTAATTAATTAATTTTATAATAATAATTTTTTATTATTTTAATAATATTTATAGGAAAATCATAAGTTATTTAGTATTAAACTTAAATTAATACACCCAAGATTTGGAGATAAGAGAAAACTCTATAATAGTGGAGTTAGATAGGACTATAGGACGAGATAGTGGGTCCCAAACCTGTAAGAATTGGAGATAATAAAGGAGTCTATAATAATGGAGATAGAGAGGACTCAAGGATGACCAAAATCAAATGGTGGAGATTAAACAAGGAAGCCACATGGCATCCTTAGGATTGAACGTATAGGATTCGAGAGATTGGAGTTTGGAGAGCAGGGAGAAAGTCTTATTTCTTTATATATATACCAGCAGAGTCCTGTGCGATGCACAGGTAATAATTTATGAATATTTAAAATTAAATAATATTATTTATTTATTTAAATATTAAGTAATTTATTTTAATAATGTTTAATAAATTTTATTTTAATAATATAAATTTTTTATTTGGTAAACATTATTATTTGTATTAATTAATTGACTTTATAATAATAATTTTTTATTATTTTAATAACATTTAATTAAAAAAATCATAAATTTCTTAGTATTAAACTTAAATTAATACACCCAAGAGTTATAGATAAGAGAGAACTCTACAATAATAGAGATAGAGATAGTGGATCCCAAAGCAGCAAGAGTTGGAGATAAGAGAGGACTCTACAATAGTGGAGATAGAGAGGGTTCTAGGATGAGATAGTGGGTCTTAAACCTGAACGGTGGGAATTAAAGAGAAAATCCACATTTTATCTCTACAATAGAAGTTATAAGATTGGAGGAATTGGGTTTTGGAGAGCTGAAAGAGAAGTCTTATTTCTTTATATATATATATATATATATATATATATATTTTTTTTTTTTTGAGGGGCAAGCTTATGCCAAATTTTTGTTTTTGCAGGGGGCTAACAAATGTGGCTCTACTGCTGCTTATAGGGTCCTAAATATACGACCACGTCGTTGGCCACAACTACTTCTCTAGTGTTGATAAAAAGCCTCACTGAAATTGTGAAGGATAGGAACTTGGAACTTGGAACGTCTTTGTTATTAGTTATTAGGTCTTTGATTTAAGAGAAGGTTTTTTTAATTTTTTTTGGTAGGAGCTAGATCACTGGGAGACCAGACGTGTTACAAGAATTTGGATTTTATTAACGAAACCTAGAGCAAGGCCATCATTTGTCGTGTCATACACCTCAAGACACGACACATATATCTAATCCCAAAAAATAAGAAAATGGGTATCTGGCTTCATCCACCAGATACTTTAGAAATAAATTTAAGGTGATGAGGACTAGGAATTTCTGGTAGTGGGGGCACGCGATGGTTTATGAAAAATGGTAGTAGTAGTTGATGAATTTGTTGAGAATTATTTAAACAAGGGATTGTAATGAAGGTGTTCTCACGTACCCAATTGGGTTTGAGAGAGGTGTATTAATAACAAAAGTTTGAGTGATATATGGAAACCATATATCACGTATATCACAAAAATAGAATCTTCATACAACAATAGAATATTGGTAGAAGGAAGTTTCCATGATAGAGGAAACTTGCTTAACACCCTCACTCAAACTAATCGGGTGGTAACACGGTGAGTTTGGCACACAACTTGTGAAAACGGTTAGAAGATAAGCCCCTAGTGAACACATCTGCAAGTTGATCTTCACTGGAAACAAACTGAACAAGAAGAGAACCACGTGCCACACATTCTCTAACAAAATAAAAATCAATCTCCACATGCTTGGAATGGGCATGGAGAAAAGGATTTACCGCAAAATAGGTAGCACTGATGTTATCGCAATAAATAATGGGGGGTGAAGGATTGACAACTTGCAAATCACGAAGCAAGTAGGAGATCCATGTAACATCTGCAGTAGCAAAGGCTAAGACCGAAACTCGGCTTCTGTACTAGAACACGAAACGGTCGGTTGTTTCTTAGACCCCCAGGAAACTAAATTTGGGCCAAGAAAAACACAAGAGCAAGTTGTAGAACGCCGATCATCAACATTGCCAGCCCAGTCCGCATCCGAGTAGACATGCAAATCAAGGGTAGAAGCCCATTGAAAAGTAAGACCGTAACCAAGAGTACCTTTCAAATAGCGCATAATACGTTTAACAGTAGCGAGATGAATGGAGGTAGGACGATGCATAAATAAGCAAACTTGATTTACTGCATAGGCTATGTCCGGACGTGTCATAGTGAGGTATTGAAGAGCTCCAACAATACGACGATACTTAGTAACATCTTGTAAAGGCTCACCATCATAAAGAGAGAGTTTGGAACCAGCTACAACCAAGCTGGAGATAGGCTTGGCATCTTGCATGTTAAAGCGCCCAAGGAGATCAATTGTATTTTTTGTTTGACGTAAAACCAATGAATTGGCATCCCGAGAGGCTTCAATTCCCAGAAAAAAAAATGCAAGGAACCTAAGTCCTTCATGTCAAAGGTTGTACTGAGTGCCGAAATAAGATGACCCATAACTGCAGAATTTTCACCCATGATGATTATAACATCAACATATAATAATAAGACTAGAAATCCTGTCGAACTGTGTCGGGTGAACATAGAGGTATCTGCTTTGCTACAAACAAAACCAAGTTGTAATAGGAATTCACTGAATTTCGTGAACCAAGCACGGGGTGCTTGCTTAAGACCATATATCGCCTTATGGAGATGACAAACATAGGTAGGTCTAGTTGGATCCACAAAGCCCTATGGTTGCTGCTTGTACACTTCTTCAGTTAGATCTCCATGGAGAAATGCATTTTTAACATCTAGTTGGCGAATAGTCCAGCCTTTGGAAATAGCCACAGATAACACAGTACGAATAGTGGTCGGCTTGACGACCGGGCTGAATGTCTCATCAAAATCAAGGCCAGGTTGTTGAGTGAAGCCACAAGCAACCAAACGGGCCTTTCGTCGTTCAAGAGTGCCATCAGAACGACGCTTAATCTTATATATCCACTTGCAACTGACAATATTAAAAGATAATGGGGGGAGGGACCAAGGACCATGTACCATTTTTGAGAAGAGCATGAATTTCCTCATTCATTGTAGCATGCCGCCCCGGGTGCCGAGAAGCTACAGTAAAACTTGTAGGTTCAATAACAATGGGCTCCTTGTCAGTAAGAAAACAATTAGGAATTGGATATTTTGAGGCACATAGGACCTTAGGTTTCAAAGTACCATCACGAAACCTGGTGTTGTAGTGATGAGTAGGTATGACCGAAGTAGATGTAGCAGGTGCAGTGGGAATATGTGGCAAAGTGTCAAAAATTGGTGTGGAGGATGATGTTGGCAACTGATTAGCCTCAGTGGATGGGCAACGAAACAAGGAGATGAAGCTGAAACTGGAGAAGAGGGTCCCATAGAAGCATCAGAGGAGCACTCGATAGTAGGTATCAACATGGGAGATGGAGAAGCTGGGGGAATTGAATAATCCAAAGGGACCCATTTGGACTTCTCTATAAGACTTGTGGGAGGCGGTGGCGAGGAATAAAGACTTGCAAAAGGGAAAAAAGGTCTCATCAAAAGCAACATGCCGAGAAATGTATACACGGCTAGATTTCGGTTCCAAACATTTGTAGCCTTTGTAGTTGGGGGCATAGCCAATAAAGATGCATGGTAGAGTCCGTGGTTGTAATTTGGTGTGGTTGTAAGGTACCAAGTGGGGATAACAGCGACATCCAAAAGCTCAAAGCATGGAGTAATCTGGAGTGTTGGCATGTAATTTCTCGAAGGGAGAAATATTACCAATAACTGGGGTGGGAAGACGATTAATAGGAAAAATTGTTGTAGAAAAAGCCTCAAGCCAAAATTTCTTTGGTAATTGACTTTGATCAAGGAGTGCTAGGCCGGTCTCAATCACATGCCTATGTTTTCTTTCAGCAAGACCATTCTGCTAGAGCGTATGAAGACAAGAGTAACGATGTGTAATCCCAGAGGAGGAAAGAAAACTTTCAAAAACAAAACCAAAATATTCACCACCGCCATCAGATTGTAGAATCCGAATCCGAGTACCAAAAAGATTTTCCACCAAATTCTTAAAATGCATAAAACATCCATGAACGTCAGATTTCTTAACCATTGGGTAAATCCAAGTATATCGAGAAAATTCATCTATTAATAATAGATAATATCGGTACCTATGAGAGGAAGCAACAGGTGCTGGGCCCCAAACATCCGAATGAATTAAAAATAAAGGTGCCTTAACAATTGTTTCTGAAGCAGAGAAAGGTAAGCGAGTATGTTTTCCTACCTTACAACAAGCACAAACTTCAGAAATCTTAGAAGAACCCAAAATATTCAATTTGCCACAACTAACTAACTGTTGAAAAATCTTCGCATTAGGATGACGGAGACGCATATGCCAAACATCAACTGGTGCTCGAAAACTCAGAAAAGCAGACTTTTCGCATGTTGAAGACTGAAAATTAGTGGTGCGGATCGGGTACAATCCTCCTCTATTCGGTCCTCTTAGAAGGACCCTCCCCGTGCGCCGGTCCTTAACACAAAAACCCAATCAAACAAACATAAACACACAATCATAGTCTTCAGTAAACTTAGCAACTGATAGGAGGTTTTTCTGAATCTGAGGTACTAAAAGCACATTCTTTAATGTAAAAGGAGTTTGATTAGTTTTGAGAAGCACATTACCAGTATGAGAAATTGGGAGACCAGAACCATTGCCTACAATAATATGATCGGTGCCCTGATATTCTATCGAGTTTATCAAACTGGAATTGTCGGATGTCATATGATTTGTAGCTCCCGTGTCGGGGTACCAATGATGATCATATGGGGAAGAGGAGACACTCATTACAGCAAAAGATTGGGGAAGGTCATCTGCCTGGTAAGACTGATTAAAACGTTGATAACATTGCAATGCAACATGACCAGCTTTGCCACAGATTTGCCAAGTGGGTATTGACCTCCCATAGGTTTGTGAAAAATCATTGTTGGAAGGCTGCCCTCCTCGGGTACGACCTCGGCCACGACCGCGGCCATGGCCACGACCACGACCATGATAATTGTGAGCCATAAAGGCCTGTGGTTGATTTTCTGCTGAGATAAGTGAAAATACTGCAATCTAGTTTCATGATTGAGAAGTAAATAATAGAGTTCGCCAAAAGTAACAGGAGTAGGGAGAATTGAAATGGCCATGACAAAAGACTCGTAGTCCATGCCAAGTTCCTCGAGAGTGTATGACACCAAATCTTCATCACTCACAGGTTTTTGAATGACTTGCAAAGCATCAACAAGTTTCTTAAGTTCTTGAAGATAATCAACTATTGACATTGTACCTTTCTTTGTGTTTTGGAGTTCATGATGAATCTGCATCACACGGGCCTGATTTTGTGATGCGAATGATTTCTGCAGGGCAGACCAAACAGCACGAGAAGAAGGAAGGCCGACTACTTGAGCCAAGATTGGTTCGGTCAATGTGGCATTAACCCAACTGAGTAGCATCTGATCAATGTGGTACCAATTTAGAAATTTTGGATTTGAAACTTCAGTAGAACCACTGTCTTCTTTTGCAGGAAGAAATTTTGATGGTGGAGGAACATCTTCATCAATATTCTTATACAGATCCTGACCACGAAGTATAGGAAGAAGCTGATTTCGCCATTACATATAGTTATCGCGATCTAATCGGACTGACACCAGAGAGGTGAAATTCTGCATATTTGCAGGATATGAATTAGCAAAAGTCATGATAATAGAGGAATGAAAGATTAAGAGAAGGGTAGTAGAACGTGTAGAGAAAGTTTGGCTTTGATACCATAAACAAGGGATTGTAATGAAGGTGTTCTCACATACCCAATTGGGTTTGAGAGAGGTGTATTAATAACAAGAGTTTGAGTGATATATGGAAACCATATATCAGAAGAATAGAATCTTCATATAACAATAGAATATTGTTAGAAGGAAGTTTCCATAAAAGAGGAAACTTCCTTAACATTATTAGGTTGATACAAAATATTTTGAGTCTAGGCGGATGAGGGCCCCGAAATTTTTTTTTATGACTAAGTTTTTGGGTCATTTCGCACATACATTTCATACACATCTTACGAGTATTGTTTATCCTTGTTTACGGGATAGCTATCCCCTTGCCCCATGGCTTTGTCCCGTCAAATAATTAAATAACATGTTATATGTTATAAAAGATATATTTTGTTTTCAATAGTCGTTGCCCACTTGCCTTGCGGCTATGCTTATTAAATAATTGAATAATATAGTATAATTATTTTAGGGACAACTACACCTTGCTCAAAGAAAAAAATAATTATATACTAAGTTGTTTAATTATTTTATTAGGCATAATTACTTGGATTTACCGTAATGGAACCTTAGCGGTTACCATAATTCTGACTATATGTCTGTGTTTAGGGTGTTACATTATCACCTAACTAAAAAAAAATATGATTTATATTTTCGTTAGTAGAGAAGATAGAGAAGAAGGATGAGAGATATGTAATCACAATCAACTCCGAATTCACAATCAACTACGAATTCAGTTACACCCATAGGTCAACAGCATTTGTCTTTTTTTTAACCTCTATTAATTGTGGTTAAGATTCGTTAACCCTCGTGGTTCAACATTATAAATTTGATTTTTAAAATACATTTACTATAAGAGTTAAAAATTCTTAACCAAAAGTTATTACATTTTAATAACAATTAACAGGGATTAAAAGAGAGACGTGTTGACATGTGCGTGTGCGGAGAGTTCAATCCATTTTTTTGGGGTAAATACAATCCTAATTGAACACACACAATCACAACCAATTGCAATTTAAGTCAGAGAGAGTTCAATTGCACTCACAGGCCAACACGTGTCACTTTCAACCAATCTTAACAGTGGTTAAGATTCACTAACCCTTGGGGTCCAACAATATAACCTTGTTTTTTTAAAAAAAAATATTAACCTAAGGGTTAAAAATTCTTAACCAGGGTTAAATATATTATCTAAAACCAAGGTTATATTGTTGAATCCGAAGGGTTAGTGAATCTAATAAGGGTGAAAAGGACAGATATTGGCATGTGAATGCGGTTGAAGAGTTCAATCTCAATTGTTCGATCTTAGATTGTGACTTGAGAGAGGAGGAAGGAATAAATGACAAAATTACCCTTTCAAACATTATTCAAACTTTTGTTTATAACTTTTCTTTGTATACATCAAAGTAAGGGTAATTTAGGTATTACAAAAGTTTTGATCAACGTTTTGAACACCAGAATCCTCTTTATAATAGTGACTAGTAGATTGCACGTGCGATATGCACGTGAGAGTGACGGGTAGATATAAGGATTAAAATTCTTAGCAAATTGTTAGTGAATCTAACACAAAATTAATAGGGATTAAAAGAGACACGTGTTGACTTGTGGTTGCGATTGAATTCTGGGAGAGATTAATTCCTTTTTTTTTTTGCTAAATACAATTTCAATTGATCTGATCTCGAGTAAAATAAGGATAAGAGGGTTCTAATAGGACCCCAAGTGTGTTGCACATGAGAAGAGAGGGAGGCCAAAGGGGTAGGCAGATTGGGGTGAAAAGGGGGAGACAGATTGGGGTGAAAAAGGGGAGTTAGAATCACAGCCAATTGCATTGAGCTCGGGGAGAGTTCAATCGCACTTAGTGGTCAACACGTGTCCCTGTTAACCCCTATTAACTGTGGTTAAGATTTACTAACCCTTAAGGTTCAATAATCTAACCTTGGTTTTTAGAACAAATTATTAAAAAAAATTAACTATAGTTAGAAATTTTTAACCATTAGGGTTAATATTTTTCTAATTTTTTTTTTTTATAAAAATCAAAATTAGATTGTTGAACTCTAAGGGTTAGTAAATCTTAATCACAATTAGTATGAGTTAATATGGACACGTGTTGCCCTATGAGTGCGATTGAACTCAAGTTCAATCACAATTGGCTGCGATTCAATCTTGGAAGGGAGGAGTGAGATGGACATGGGACTTGGGAGAGAGGAGAAATGATGTGAAAGATTTTTTTTTAATTATTATTTTAATGGTTAGAGAAATGACATGAGAGATGGATGAGATTGACAGGGAGAGAGAGTGGAAATGTTGAAATGATGAAACTAACCTTCCAAACATGTTAGTATTTCACAAACTTCTATTACACATTAAGGGCATTTTAGGCATTATACTTGTTCAATCTACGTTTTGAACAAAGCCATGGGCTGCACGTGCATGCACGTGAGAGTGAGGGGTAGATATAAGGATTAAAAATTCATAGCGAATAGTTAGTGAACCCGAAACATAATTAATAGGGATTAAAAGAGACATGTGTAGACTTGTGGTTGCGATTGAATTTTGGGAGAGATTAATTCCATTTTTTATTTTTTTTTGTTAAATACAATCCCAATTGATCCGATCTTGAGTAAAATAAGGGTAAGAGGGTTCTAGTAGGACCCCAAGTGTGTTGCACATGAGAAGAGAGGGATACTGAAGGGGGAGAGAGATTGGGATGGAAAAGGGGAGTTCGAATCACAACCAATTGCATTGAGCTCGGGGAGAGTTCAATCGCACTCAGAGGTCAACATGTGTCCTATTAATCCCTATTAACTTTGGTTAAGATTCAATAATCTAATATTGGTTTTTAAAACAAATTATTTTTAAAAATTAACTATATATGGTTAGAAATTTTTAACCATTAGGGTTAATATTTTTCTATTATTTTTTTTTTTTTATAAAAATCAAAATTAGATTATTGAATCCTCAGGGTTAATAAATCTTAATCACAATTAGTATGAGTTAATATGGACACGTGTTGCCCTAGTTGAATCACAATTGGCTGTGATTCAATCTTGGAAAAAGAAGAGAGTAAGATGGACGTGGGACTTGGGAGAGGGGAAATGAATTGAAGGATTTTTTTTAATTATTATTTTATTGATTAGAGAAATGATACGAGAGATGGATGAGATTGATGGGGAGAGAGAGTGGAGGGTTGAAATGATGAAACTAACCTTGGAAACATGCTAGTATTTTACAAACTTTTATTACACATTAAGGGCATTTTAGGTATGATAATTGTTCTATCTACGTTTTGAACAAAGTCATCGGCTTTATAATAGTAAAGATAAAGATGATGAACACCAGAATCCTCTTCATAACAGTGAAGAAGAAGATAAGAATTACAGGGAAAATGACAGGCAGTTTGTGTGCTGGCGATGATGAATCCACAATTTTTCTTTATAAATACCAACCCCTAACAGGCGACATCCTTCAAACCCAAAAAAAATAAAAAATAAGCAAGCGCTTATCCTTCTGTCTTCCAGGCAGGGGTGGAGCCAGGTTATCTTGCAGGGGCTAACAATGGGGGTTCGTAGCTTTGGAATATATGTATTTATTTTTCGAGGGGCAAGTTTCTGCCACATTTTTGTTTTTGAAAATGTGGCTCCGCCGCTGCTTAACGGGGTCCTAAATGTACTACCAGGTTCTCCCGTCGTTGGCCACAACTACTTCTCTAGTGTTGATAAAAAAAGCCCCACTGATATCGTGAAGGACAGAAACTTGGAACGTCTTTGTTATTAGTTATTAGGTCTTTGATTTAAGAGAAGATTTTTTTATTTTTGTTGGTAGGCAGCTAGATAACTACCACTGGGACAAAAACAGACGTGTTGCAAGAATTTAGGTTTTTACTAACTATACCTAGAGCAAGGCCATCATTTGTCGTGTCGTACACCTCAAGACACCACACATAAATCTAATCCTAAAAAATAAGAGAATGGGTATCCTGGGCTTCATCCACTAGATACCTTAAAAATAAATTTAAGAATAGAAACCTGGGTTTTGAAGAACAGCTAAATATTATTTTAACCCGCACTTCAAATCGGATTTTGCTTCTAACTTCTTCCCTGAAGAAACGATCACGCGTGGATTTTACTTCGAATCTCTGTCCAAGTAGTTGAAATATAGCGTCTTTGGTCAAAGGGTCAAGCGTGGTGTGCAATGCTAATCTTAAACCCAAAAAAAAAAATCCTAAAAAGTAAAAACAGAAAACTTGTAGATTAAGTAATCTTTAATGGTGTTTTTACTTGCTGACAAAATAAACCAACTCAATTCTTTGAAATTTCTCTACAATAAGTAAAAGTTAAATAGAAACCGGATGCGTTGATGCAGAGCTTCCTTTTACATTATGCCGGTGGCGAAAGGGTTTTTACTGGGATTGAATATCATCTCGGCCTTAAGGGGGTTTCGGTAGCAAAGTCCTATCATTTTGGATAAAGCTTCTGGGACCCCTTAGGCCGAGACGACTGAGACCGTGCTCTAAGAACACGGGTTTTCAGGTGGGGCTTACATGTGAAATGGATCCCACCTGAAATCCCGTGCTCTTAAAGCACGGTTTCGGTGGTCTCGGCCCTAAGGGGTCTCGGTAGCAAAGTCTTATTATTTTAACACATCCTTCAAATCGGATTTTGCTTCTAACCTCTTCCAGACAGTGGACAACCGGAACTCATCCAGAAAATATAAAGAACGCAATATACAGAGCTAAGCTAGATCTATAAATTATATTCTGTTGAGAGATAAACGAACTAATGTCATGACAGAAGAGGCGCAACAGATTCAAATCCAATCAAAGATCTGACCTTTCGTTCTTTGTCAAGGTTGAATGTTGGGTCTTGATTTATTTAAATAAGAGCCAAACTAAAAGGGTTTTAACAACCAAATATCAAATAGGAATTTTAGAATAATCAATTCTTAAAAATTAAATCACCTAAATTAAATAGGAGAGAGGTCCTCCATTCAATTCTCAAAGAGAGGAACTTAGTAATAAAAGTTTTTCGGTGATGCGACCAGAGGGCCACTGACCCCACGCCATATTGTGGCCGCCGAACTACTGTTCTTAACATCGTTACAGAATGGGGGCCAATTTTTTTTTTATATTTTGGATAATGGGTTTGAAAATTTTAGACAGAATGTGTGAGGGGCTTCTCATGCCACGCGTCGGCCTCACGTTTTGACCAAGGGGAAGAGCCCAAGATTCCCCCCCCCCCCCCGCGGCGCACATGTTCTAACCACAGGAAAGAACCCAGGATTTGTGCCACGGCCTCACGTTCTGGCCACCGGGAAGAACAAGGATTTGGCACATATGATATTCTTCTTATTTAATATGGCCTAAACATAACAACATATGCATGACATAGTACAGGACATTGGGGTCCTGAAATTCAATAGGTCCCACCTTATGAATCACCTATATGTACAATATGTTACAGCTGAAATACACACTTTATGAACAGGTGATTAAACGGGAGAGTAGGACAAAAGGATGCATGAGATAGTACAGGGCATTGGGGTCCTGAAATTCAATAGGTCCCACCTTATGAATCACCTATATGTAACAATATGTTATAGTTGAAATACACACTTTATGGGAAATACACACTTTATGGACAGGTGATTAAACGTGAGAGTAGGACAAAAGGTGAGAGTAGGGTAGCAATCCTCTTTCAAAATGATTATGACAATGAAAGGGAATCTTTAGTCGGTATGAAAATTCTAGGATGTTCAACCAAAAGTTGTACTATTTTTTTCTTGGAAACTAATGGGCGGCCCGTGCGATCGTGAGCGAGAGGAAGAGAAATTGACAGGAAAAAAGGGCCCTAATGACGGCATTAATTTCAAAAAAAGAAATAACCCTAAAAGAAAATATTTTTTTTCTTTCTAAAAACCAAGAATAAATGGATGAATCTTAGGAGTCAATGAATCTTAACCACAATTGGAAGTCTGTTACACCCTTTATGTGTCTCTTTTGATACCGTTTAAATGTTGTTAAGATTCATGTACCCCTAGAGCTCACCGACCAATCGTTGGATTTTATAAAAAAAAATATTATTCTTTTAAACCCTAGTTAAAATTCACTAATTCTTAGGATTAATTTTTTTCTTTTTTTTTCTAAAATGCAATGATAATTTGGTGAACCTTATGAGTGGGTGAATCTTAACAACATTAATTAAAGAGTGTTAAAATAGACACATGACAAGTTCAGTGGCGTAACCGAACTCCAAGGAGTCCGGTTTTAAAAGTAAAGAATTTCAAGCCTAATAAATGGATGAGTGAGGGGTAGTATGGATATCAAGCAAAAATTCAATTAAGTGTTTGTCTTATGTAATAATTATGATAAGGATAATTTGGAAATTTTGTAAAATTTCATTTACGTGTTCAAGGTTCATTATGAATAAGCCAAGATGGGGAAGAAAATGAGTTAAGAGTAAATGGTAGTTTTGAAATTACAAAAGATTCAATCAACGGTTTGAACATGGGGTATCCCGTTGCCTATAGAAATATGACGTAGGGATATTTTGAAAACCAAAAGGCTTTAGGGACATTTTGGGTATAGCAAAGAAAGGTGGCAGGCGGGGCCTTGATGAAACATTCTTCTTTTGGAGCTTTTTGCCAAGAGAGCGAGGAGTCCAGTTATGTCACTTAGGTCGCCATGTGTCCCTTTTAACACTCTTTAACCGTGGTTTAAGATTCACCCACCGATAGGGTTCACCCACTTATCCTTGATTTAAAAAGAAAAATATATGAAAAATGAGTTAGTGAATTTTAACCAGGGTCTAAAAAAATTAAAATTTTTTTTTTAAAACTCAAGAATAATTGGGTGAACCTAGGGTTGAGTGAATCTTAACCACAGATGGAGTCCAATTATGTCCTTGAGGTTGCCATGTGTCTCTTTTGAAACCCTTAACCATGGTTAATATTCACCTACCCCTAGAGTTCACCCACTTATCCTTGGTTTTTAGGAAAAAATATTAATTTTTTTGAATCCTGGTTAAAATTTACTAACTCCTAGAGATAAAAAAAACCATATAGTTTTTTTAAAACCAAGGCTAAATGGGTGACGGATCTTAACCACAATTAAAAAGTGTTAAATGGGACACATGGCGACCTCGGTGGCGTAACTGGACTCCAATGAGTCTGGTTATAACCGTATAGAATTTCAAGTTTACTAATGTTTTAGAAACCAATATAGGTGGGTGAACCCTATGGGTAGGTGAATTTTAACCATAATTAAGGAGTGTTAAAAGGGACACATGGCAACCTTAGTGGCATAACCGAACTCCAAAGAGTCTAGCTATTGTATAGAATTTCAAATAATGGATAATATGTGAACTAAGCAAAATGAGTAAGGGGTAATATGAGTATGGTAAGGGTAGTTTGGGAATTTGTAAAAAATCAGCCTACGTTTTTAAGGGGCATTCTCATTTTATTAGTAATAGAAAGAGTCCATGAATCTAAGTCACAATTTAAAAGGATTAAAAGTGACACGTGTTGACCCTAGGTGTGATTGAACTTGGGGAGAGTTCAATCCCAATTTTTTTTAGTAAATACAATTCCAGTTGATTGGAATTTGGGACCCGAAGAAAGATAAGGATAAGAGGAATCTATGGGACGCACAAACCCTAAGATTAATTTTTTTAAAAATAATTTCTAAGAATTAAGGTTAAATTATTAAACTTTAAGAATTAGTAAATTTTAATCATGATTAATAAGGATTAAAAATAACTATTGTTGACTTGTAGGTGCGATTGAACTCTTCTGAGTTTAATCACAATTGGTTGTATTACTAGAAGGTGGAGAGATGTGTGAAAAAAGGACAAAGGGTGAGAGGGACGTGGGGGGAGAGAGAGGGGAAGGGGTGACGTGTGCAATTGATTGGACTTGTGATAGAGAAAGGGATGAAATGATTAAACCACCCTTAAAATATTTCAACCTTTTAAAAAGTATAACTTTTTTTGTATTTATTGAATTAAGGGGCATTTTTGATATTTAAAAGGTTTCAACGGGCCAATCCACTTTATAATATAATAGTAAAGAAAATATAAAAATGAAGATGAAGATGAAGATGAAGAGAAGATGGCCTGAGCGGACTCGGATTGTCTCCGGCGAAGCCATGACTTCTCCACCCTTCCGCTCATTTTCATTGTTGACGGAGATGAAGCCTTTCGGGCTTCGCCAGAGAGAATCCGCCCAGCAAATTCCCAAGAGACAAATGGTACAATCCGACGCCTGGGCTTTAACATTCCACGTAACATCCGAACGCGAAACTACAGACCCACCTTCCCCGAAGTTTGAAGTTCAATGCTCTTGTTGGTTTAGTTATAAGTAGCTCAATCGGATACTCAGAACACGTCCCAGTTTGTCTTCTCACTTCTTTCAAGGATATATATCTGTATTCTTCTTGGCAACCATGTCCATCAGTTCTCATGCACATTACGATCCTTCCTTCCTCACTAATATAAGTACTACCCTTAGCAAGCCCCACAAGAGATGGCATTTCGCTTTCGCTGTTTTCTATTGTTCCCGAGTCCTGCTCTCTCTTGCCAGAGAGATTGCACACAAGAAGAAAGACCAGCTCCTCCCCCGGATCTTACGATCTCAGTCATACACAATCCTTGATATCAACCCAAACAATATCAACGGCGTTCTTCACCATTGTTTCCCAAATGTTGATCAAACAAGCCTCACCGCACTCGTAAAAGAGAAAAACTCGGAACATCTTTGTCAGTTTGGAGGAGTTGATGTTGTAGCTGCGGCTCTTGAAACCCATGTAGAGAATGGAATCCAAGGCAATGATGAAGATGTGCAACGGCGACGCAATGCCTTTGGTTCCAACACGTACAATGAACCACCTCCAAAAAGCTTTTTCCATTTTGTGTTGGAAGCTTTTAAAGATACTACAATTTTCATCCTACTGGTATGTGCTGCACTTTCTCTTGGTTTCGGCATTAAAGAACATGGAGCCAAAGAGGGATGGTACGATGGTGGGAGTATATTTGTTGTTGTCTTTCTCATTATTGTTGTATCAGCTGGGAGTAACTTCAAGCAGTCGAGACAGTTTGACAAGTTGTTGAAACTCAGCAACAACATTCATATTGATGTTGTGAGAGACGGCCGACGGCAACCAATCTCCATCTTCGATATTGTAGTTGGAGATGTTGTGAATTTGAAGATTGGAGATCAAATTCCGGCTGACGGATTATTCTTAGATGGGCATTCATTGCATGTCGATGAATCGAGCATGACAGGAGAGAGTGACCATGTGGAAGTTGATTGTAGTAGAAATCCCTTCTTGTTTTCCGGCGCTAAGGTGGCTGACGGTTACGCTTGCATGCTTGTCACATCAGTAGGCATGAACACAACATGGGGTGAGAAGATGAGCTTGATAAACCGCGATACTAATGATCATCAGACACCATTAGAAGCCCAACTTGATAAACTCACCTCATCCATGGTGAAGGTAGGTTTGTCTCTTGCATTCCTAGTTCTCATAGTGTTGTTGGTTCGTTACTTCACAGGAAACACGGAAGATGATAATGGAAATCAGGAGTTCAATGGCAGCAAGACAAAAAATTATGCTGTGATGAACGCGGTGGTACGTATTATTGTTGCAGCAGTTATGGTGGCAATTCCAGAAGGTTTGCCATTGGCTGTCATGATTACTCTAGCTTATTCAATGAAGAGAATGATCGCCGATCAAGCTATGGTTAGGAAACTCTCAGCTTGTGAGACAATGGGTTCGGCTACTGTCATCTGTACTGATAAAACTGGCACGCTCACCCTGAACCAAATGAAGGTAACCAACTTCTGGATTGGAGAAGATGACATGACTAGCAATGCATCTGTTGCAGTTGCATCAAACGTTCTTGAATTGCTTCACCAAGGAGTAGGACTGAACACAAGTGGCAGTGTTTACAGATCCACGCCAGCATCAGAGCCCGAGTTCTCCGGTAGTCCAACAGAGAAAGCAATTCTCTCTTGGGCTGTCCTTGAATTGGGCATGGATATAAAGGAACTGAAGCACAATTGTACCATTCTCCATGTTGAAGCATTCAATTCAAAGAAGAAGCAAAGTGGGGTTACAATGAAGTGGAAGGACGACAACATGATCCATATGCACTTGAAAGGAGCTGCTGAGATGATACTAGCACTGTGTTCAAATTACTATGACTATTCTGGGGCTATGAAAACCATAGATGATAGTGAGAGGATCAATATTGAGCAAATAATTCAAGGTATGGCAGCCAATAGCCTCCGATGCATCGCTTTCGCTCATAAAAAAATTCCAGAAAAAGAGCTGGAATTCAATGAAGACAGGAAGATCCACCAAAAGATAAAAGAAGATGGCTTGACCTTGTTAGGGCTAGTAGGTCTAAAGGACCCATGTCGACCAGGGGTGAGAACAGCAGTGGAAGCTTGTAGAGATGCTGGAGTGAACATCAAAATGATCACCGGAGACAATGTTTTCACTGCAAAAGCTATAGCCATTGAGTGTGGGATACTCTGCCCTAATCAGAACATAAATGGGGGAGAAGTGGTGGAAGGTGTGGAATTTCGGAATTATACGCCAGAGGAGAGGATGGAGAAGGTTGATAGAATCAGAGTGATGGCAAGGTCCTCCCCCTTTGACAAGCTGTTGATGGTACGATGCTTGAAACAAAAAGGGCATGTGGTTGTAGTCACCGGTGATAGCACAAATGATGCACCAGCTTTAAAGGAAGCGGATATCGGACTGTCTATGGGGATTCAAGGAACTGAAGTTGCAAAGGAGTGCTCAGATATAGTCATCCTGGACGATAACTTTGCTTCAGTGGCTGCTATTTTGAAGTGGGGTAGATGTGTTTATAATAACATCCAAAAATTTATCCAGTTTCAGCTCACTGTGAATGTTACTGCCCTTGTGGTCAACTTTGTCTCAGCAGTTTCTGCTGGTGAAGTCCTAGTAACAGCAATCCAATTTTTGTGGGTGAACTTGATCATGGACACGCTGGGGGCTCTAGCTCTTGCCACCGAGCGACCCACCAATGAGCTCATGAAGAAGCCGCCGATTGGTCGTACCGCACCGCTTATAACAAATATCATGTGGAGAAACCTCATCGCTCAAGCGATCTATCAGATAGCTGTCCTTTTGACACTACAATTCAAGGGCGAATCTATCTTTAGTGTGAATGGGAAGGTAAATGAAACACTTATCTTCAATACTTTCGTTCTCTGTCAAGTCTTTAATGAGTTCAATGCGAGAAGCTTGGAGAAGAGGAATGTCTTTAAGGGAATACACAAGAACCGATTGTTTCTGGGGATTGTGGGGATAACCATTGTTCTTCAGATGATGATGGTCGAATTTCTAAAGAAATTTGCTGTTACAAAGAGGTTGGATTGGGGGCAATGGGGTATGTGTATTGTCGTTGCGGCCATATCTTGGCCAATTGGTTGGGTTGCGAAGTTCATACCAGTTTCAAATAAACCATTTCTCAGCTATATCGAGTGGAAACCATTTCTCAACTATCTCAAGAGTACTGTAAAGGTTCATCTGTCTCGGAGTAGGACGACGACGATGGATCTGGACTCAGTAGCAAAGGCGTTCGTGGAGCACTACTATTCGAAGTTTGTACGAATCGTGCGGGGTTCACTAACTTGTATCAGGAGGCATTGATACTGACCTTCAAAAGTCTGAAGATCCAGGGCTCTCAGAATATCGTGGCTAAGCTAACCAGTCTCCCCATCCAACAATGCAAGCACGCCATCAGTACTGTTGATTGCCAGCCCTCTGATCTCGTCGGCAGCATGCACATCTTTGTCAGTGGCAATATACAGTTCACTGGTGAACAACACTCTCTAAGTTCAGTGAGATGTTCCATTTGATGCCGACACTGCAGGGCGTGCTGAATAACTTATTTCGGTTGAACTATGCATGAAAACCAGACGGAAAATGCAGGAATCTAGGAAGGTATATATGGGGAATATAATTTATGAAAATGCTATTGAGACCGCTAACGGCCTAGACGACACTGAGAGCATGTGATGTGATGTACGGATCTCAAAATTTCAATAATTTAATTATAACCAGTTGACCTAGTTTTCTTTAGTTTTAAGACATTTTAAAAGAAGATCGGGGTTTTTGGTGGGTTGTTGCTTGTGTTTATTTTGCAATCATCAAAATAATCTGGGACTGCTTTGTTCATTTGTTTGCTTTAAAAGAAAAAAATATGACTTTGCTACTAAGCCCCCAAAAGGGCTGAGACCATGCACGGATGCATGGGATTTCAGGTGGGGCCCTCATTCACATGGTGGGCCCTATTAGAAATCCCGTGCATCTGTGCACGGTCTCTGTGGTCTCCACCCTTTCGCTGTCTCAAAAGCATTTCCCCCCCCAAAAAAAAAAAAAAAAAAAAAGTCTCTTATTTTAAGAGGCACTTCTCTATATGCACCCAAACCGTGTTTGGTTGGAATTGGATCCTATTGGGACACTTGCAACACTTTGAGAAGATTAAGAAAACAATGTTGACACCGATGCCTAGGAGGGTAAGGATGAGAAGAAGGGTTAACAAGTACTTCAATAGCTAGCTTGATAAGTGATGAAGTTCTAGTATTGATTGGTGGATACTTTGTAGGTGGTGTCACCTGCCTTGATAGGATTGTGAGGGTGGGATAGAGGGGCCATGATAAGCTCCGTTCAAGTGGGGTTGTTTAGTTTCAGCCATGGCTAGAGAGAAAGAGAGGTGTAGTTGTGTATATGTGGTAGAAGACAAGGTAAGAGGGATATAAATATAATAGCACTTAGCAGGTAGACATGGGGTGGGAATGGTCAAATTGCTCACAACCTCCATGGAGAAGAACCTCATCTCCATGGCACGGGAAGTTGAGAATATGCGAGCTAGGCAACTGAGCTCAGACGAGGACTTAGTATGATGTCAAAGACTATGCTTTCCTGGTGTTTTGGTTTATAGTTAGAAATTTATGCATTTTTATTTTTTATTTTTTGGTGCGCTTGTAGAATATACTGTAATGGATAAAATTCATAAATGAGCAAGTGTTAGAAGGGCGAGTATAACCCTTGTCCCTGTAGAGTATGAATACTATTTCCGTGCTCTTCAGGACGATTTTAGATATCGTCGTCTGTAGGACGATTTCAATTCCCGTGCCCATAATAAAGACGAATCCGAACTCGTAGTCGGAGGACGATTTCAAGACTCGTGATTGAGGGACGATTATGGAAATCGTAGTGATCAGGATGAAACCGACATGGAGGATGAAATAATCAGGAGGCGATCTATTTACTTTGCAGTTAGGTGAAAAGTACTGTCTTGGCATTTAATGCTGGTCATCTCAACCCACATTCGACTCAAAACTGACCTAAAGAAAGTAGGCTTACACATGTGACAAGTATGAAGGAAGATTTGTCTGACATATTTGGTAATAATCATAAAGTAAAGTTGCATGGCCATGCATGGACATCGATGGGCATCACAAGCCATCCCAACTGAAGTCTATAAATACCAAAGATCTCCCATGAGGAAAGACTTGAATTTCGACCATTTGCAACTCCTTGTCCCCAAGAAAATCACACTTGAAATCTTCAAAGTCCTAAACACATTATCTCTTTCACTGTGTGTTCTTTATACCTCATCTACTGCAAGTACTAACTTGATCATCAGAGGAATTTGACAGGTGAACCTCCACCCGCATCAACAAAGAAGAGCTGTAAACCTACTTTCATCCTTTTGTCAGTCAACCTGAATATAAAGAGCAAGTGACACGTGGATGATCCGAGAAATTCCATCACAAAAATTGGCGCTGTCTGTGGGAAACTCATAAACGACCCCACCACCTTTTATACATTTTGCTCATCATGTCTGATAGAGCTCAGATTCCCCTTGCCAATCGAAGATGTGGCTAGGCCAATTGTCTTAGAGGTTGGACAAATGTCAAGACCTGCCCCTAAAGAAGATATGTCTCAAGTCAATTAAATCATTGCACTGTTGCAGCAACAGCAGGTGACATTAAATCAGCTGGTACTCAGCTAGCAGACGTTTGAAGAAAGGCTAGATGCCTACGAAAATGATATCTTCGAGTCCCGACTCGAACTTCCCTTGGATTTGAGGGATGGTACTTACTCTCCTCGGCATCCGGCTTTGCAGCTATCTATTTGAGATGAACCACAAGATGGAGCCAGGAGACTAGAGTCTCCTCATCGTGATGCCCGAAGAGAACCCTCACCAAGGCCGGATGTACAACATTAGCTTTTCCCATACCCTCCTCCAAGAATCCCAGGGGTACATTAAGCTTCTTCGCCATTGCGTTGCAACCTTGATGGAAGGCTTATGCTTTTCTCTCCTCCCCGAGATGTAATTAGACCTCGCTCACCTCCTTTTCAGTATGCTCGTGTTGAACTGCGAGAGCTAGATTATGTTCGTGCTAAACCACGGAATCCTTATGCTCGTGCCGAGCTGCGAGAGCCATATGTTTGTGATGATTCAAGGGACCCCCAGTACCCTCGTGAGGAGCCTCGGGCTCGTGATCCTCTAGAGCTGAATGCTCAAACGCATTAGGGGAACCAAAGGGTGTGGATGACTCCCAGAGACGTAGGAGCTATGATCAGTGCCCATGTCGGGAGCACGGACGGAAGCACTCTGGACCAGTTTGCTCGACAAGCAAAGTTAGATATGGGAACTTCTCCCTTCTCTGATAAGATAAATCATTCGTACACTCCCTCGAAGTTCATGACGCCGAACTTTATTATGTTCGATAGAAGGACAGACCCAGTTGACCATCTATTCAACTTCAAACACGCTATGGCTCTCCACAATCCTGATAATAACCTCATCTGTAAAGCTTTCCCAAATAGTTTGACAGGAGCAGCTGAGAAGTGGCTCCGTAACTTACCCTCTGGATTAATTAAGAGTATGGTAGGACTAAGGTCAGCCTTTATAGATCAGTATATTGGGAACAAGAAGAAGTAGGCAGACACAGATTCCCTCTTTGCCATAAGAATGAAGCCATTAGAATCTCTCAGGGACTTCATTTAGGGGTTTAGTGATGAAGTCTCGAACATTGACAAAGTCTAGGACAGTAGCAGCATAACCGCATTCAAAGATGCAGTGTCAAAGAACTCCAAGATCTATGAATCTCTCACTCTCGATTATCCCACAAAACTTGATGATATGCTGGTCTGTGCGGCTAAATTTGGGAGGTTTGAAGACGATACCACGATCGTAGCACGACCAAGGGTGAGAGGAGCAGGAGTGGAAGCTGTGGAGAGGACGGATGGAGCATCCACCTCAAAGAAGCGGAAGAGACTGAGGTATGAGTCTTCTGAGGATGAAGAGTCACCACAGAGAGCACTTAGGGAGAGGATTGTTTATGTGAGTCAACAGGATCAACCGGATTGGCGCCGGTATGAAGTAACTCAGAATCAAAATCAGAGCCAGCAGCAGCCGGAACGGCGACCCATTCAGTCCAATCAGCAACAACGAGGACGGTCGGACAGGCATCCTTATCCACCTAATCAAAATCAATCCAAAGAAATTCAAGGTCCCAAGGAGCGGGACAATTAGACGACGAAGAGGCATCCATATCAAAACCGGGCTGAACAAGTCCATTTTTCTATCAGCCTGACAATGATAATACAGACCATGGTGAATGAGTCTTATTTTGAGTGGCCAACCCGAGCTATCACTGACATCACCGAAGGACCCCGAGCCTAAGAGTACTGCTATTATCATAAGTGTCGTGGTCATCTGACTAATCGATGCAGAATCCTGAGAGAATAGTTGGAGCGGCTCATTCGAGAAGTCTACCTCAGAGAGTACGTGATCCCCGATGCAGCCGTTAGTCAGACGCAACCCTCAAAACCTTCTCATATAGAAGGACGCATGAATCTAAATGTGAATCAGGAAAGAGGAGGAGCACCAACTGGCACGATCAATGTCATTCATCATGCCCGTTTTCCAGTGGCAGATTTGGAACAGGACTTCCATGCAAAGACCAGGAAACTATCCCATATGGCTGAAGTATGTCAAGTACAGCCAGCGTCAAGGGGTATTGAGCAAGCTCTGACTTTTTTTTACCACGATATGACAATCGTGGTTCGGCCTCATTATGATGCTCTCGTCCTCAAAATGAGGATAGGAGATTACGACATCAAAAGGGTGTTTGTCGATTCAGGAAGCTCGGTGGGCATTCTTTATCTCTCGGCTTTCACTCAAATGAAGTTAGACCAAACCTTATTGGTCTCATCGTAGACTCCATTGGTCGGGTTCGATGGAAGCTCAATACAACCCCTCGGAGATGTTGTCCTACCAGTCCAGGCTGGACCAATCGTGATGCAAACACAGTTTGTTGTCCTTGATGTTCTGTCCCCTTACAATGCCATCCTAGGCCAATGGTGGACGCATGAGATGAGAGTTTTCCCGTCATCTTATTACCAAGTTTTGAAGTTCTCCACCTAGGATGGGCCAATGGAGATCAGGGGAGATCAGCTGGCCTCGCAGAAGTGTCATTTCACCACGTCAGGCACTTCTAAATAGCAATTACAGTGTAGGGTGGCCGAAGAAGAAGAGTGATTGAAGTTGTTGGGGATGGATGAAGAACCACGAGTGCTGCTGATAGGGATGAGCTTGACGACGGAAGAAGAGGCTGAGCTGCTATGCTTTTTGAAGAAGAATCTTGATGTCTTTGCTTGGTCACACAAAAACATGATAGAGATCAGCTCGGAAGTCATCTGTCATCACTTGAATGTTAACCCCACCATCTGTCCTGTCAAGCAAAAGCCACAAAGACTTGCTCCTGCTTATCATGATGCCGTGAATGAAGAAATTGACAAGCTCATTTATAATAGATTCATCCGTGAAGTCCAATATCCAGAATGAATAGCAAATGTCGTAACAATCCCTAAGAAGAATGGGAAGGTCAAAGTCTGTATTGATTTCACCAATTTTAATAAAGCATGCCCAAAAGACTCTTTTCCTTTGCTTAGGATTCATAGACTTATCAATGCTACTACTGATCATGAAATGTTATCCTTCATGGACGGGTATTCAGGGTACAATCAGATTCTCCTTACTGATGAAGATCAAGAGAAGAATGTTTTCATCACGAAGCGTGGGTTGTTCTGCTACGAAGTGATGCCCTTCGGCCTCAAGAATGATAGTGCCATGTATCAACGATTGATGACAACTATGTTTGGACCATTGCTTAGCAAGACGGTGAAAGTGTATATTGATGATATTGTGGTAAAGAGTAGAGCACGGAAGACGCATACAACTGACTTGATTGAGCCTTTCTTTATCCTTCGAGCTTTTAATCTATAATTGAATCCAGAGAAGTGCATATTCAGCGTCACATCTGGGAAATTCTTGGGTTATTTGGTGAGTCAGGGAGGGATCAAGGCAAATCCAACTCAAATCCGTGCTCTTCTTGACATGCCTAAGCCAAGAATGAGGAAAGAAATTCAAAAGTTAACAAGACAGATTACTACCCTCAACAGATTTATTTCTAAATCTTCTGATCGTTGCAAGCCTCTCTTCGAGTTGTTGCGCAAAGATTCTATCTTCTAATGGATAAGGGAATGCTCCCAAGCTTTTGTTGCCTTCAAGGAATAACTGGGCTCTGCCCCTATCCTCTCCTACCTGATTCCAGTGAAGTACTATATCTCTATCTCTCCGTCTTGGAGCAGGCAATTGGTTCCGTGCTAATTCGAAGCTGCGAAGGCACGAAAAATCCAATATATTTCACCAGCAAAACCTTTCTTAAGGCAAAGTCTCATTATAGAAAGCTCGAGAAGGTATGCCTCGCCCTGGTTTTTTCTACTAAAAAACTACATCCTTACTTTCAAGCACACTCTATCATCATGATCACGATGTATCCACTCAAAATTGTACTGGTTAAACCTGAGTTGGCGGGACGAATGTCAAAATGGGATGTCGCGTTGAAAGAGTTTGATATTCAATATCGAGTAAGGATATTCGAGAAGGGTCAGGCTTTGGCAAGTTTCTTGTCTGATTTTCCTATGGATGACGCTATATTAGAAGTAGATCAAGATCATCACAAGCTTCTAGAAGAAGTAGAAGATAAAGGAAATGAAGAGGATGAGATGCCCTTGTGGAGCAATTGGCACTTTTATGTGGACGGATCATCTAATGCAAGTGGGGCAGGGCTCGGTGCTGTGTTCATCAGCCCAAAAGATATCAAAGTAGAGAGATGGTGGTGTGGCTAGGTTTCTCTACGTCAAATAATGAATTTGAGTATGAAACACTGATACTCGGCCACCAAGGTGCAAAGGACTTGGGCATCCTGAAGCTACGCGTGTTCTGCGATTCTCAGCTCGTCGTGAACCAGATGAATGGAGTCTATGAATGTTGAGATGACCGAATGCGTCATTATTCAGGATTCCTTTGTAGTTTATGTGAGGCCTTCGAAATCATAGAAATCAAGCATATTAGGCGAGACGAGAATAGACATGCCGATGCTTTGGCTTATATCGCTTCTATGTTGCATGTCAATGAGCCTCGGAGAGTCCTCGTAGAGTACAAGGAGCATCCTTCTCTCGAGTTACAGCCAGTACGCAAGAGCCTTCTCATCAGCACGGTATCGAGTTGGATGACGAGGTTTATCACTTACTTGAAGGACGAGATACTCCCTATTGATCCTCATGAATCTCGACGAATAAAACATAAGGTGCCAAGATACGTCCTGTTATACAGGGAACTCTACAAGAAATCGTTTGGTGGGACATCTACTGAAGTTTGTACATCCATCTGACATCAAGAGAATCGTGGCAGAACTTCACCAAGGAATTTGTGGGGTTCATTCTGGAGGACGGACAATAGCTCACCGTGCTTTGGGGCAGGGTTATTTCTAGCCTTACATGCAGGCAGATGCAAAGAAATATGTACTGAGATGTAGCCAATGCCAACGTCATGCCAAGATGATCCATGCTCCAACTCAAGAACTCAATATCGTCTCTCAGCCTTGGCCATTTGTACAATGGGGCTTGACATCGTAAGACCTCTTCCCAAAGCTCCTGGTAACATGATCTTTCTCTTGGTGGCAACTGATTATTTCACTCGATGGATCAAGGCCGTCCCTCTTGCAAGGATCCGTGAGCAAAAAGTAAAGAAGTTTTTATAAGAGCACATCATTTGCAGATTTAGTATCCCTCAATCCATCATTTCTGATAATGGAAAGCAGTTCACAAGCAAAGTCATTGCTAAGTTTTGTAAAGAGCTCAAGATCAAGCATATCTTCTCCTCTCCTTATTACCCTTAAGGAAATGGACTTGCCGAAGCAGCCAACAAGAGTTTGTTAAGTGCGATGAAGAAGAGATTGAGAGAATCTAAGGGTAAATGGACAGTTGAGTTGCATAACGTCCTTTGGGGATATCGAACTACACCACGGAGCCCCACGAATGAAACTTCGTTCTCTTTAGCTTACGAGATGGAAGCCGTAATCCCTATGGAAATCAGGTTGCCCACGATTCATTCTTGATGGAAGTTCAGCACCGACAAGAAAGAAAATGACAAACAGCCCAAGCTAATGGCTATTCATCTAGATTTAATAGAAGAAAGATGGGAAAACTCAAGCATCCAAGTAGAACACTATTAGCAGCAACTCAGGAAGGCTTACAATAGAAAAATACGAAGGAGAATTCTCCATGTAGGAGATTCTGTTCTACAACGGGTCTTTCAGAGCACGCGAGAAGTCAATAGTGGGAAGCTCAGACCAACATGAGAAGGACCATATATCGTGGATCGACTCGGGAGCCCTGGAGTGTGCTATCTCAAAGATCTAGAAGGTAAGGTCATACCAAACTCTTGAAATATAATAAATTTAAGGCAATTCTTTCAATAGAATTAAATGTGTGTTATCATGTAAATCATCCTCAACGACGGACGTTTTGTCCACAGAAGTGTTTAATGAATTATCAGAAATGTTCAATGAATGATCAATGAAACGCCCAATGCAATATCTGATGAATGATCGATGAATTGTCAATGAAATGTCTCAGTACAATGAATTGTCTAAAGGCATGTCCTACATGAACTAACAAATGAATTATCATATGAGCAATGAGCACAATATTCACCACGGGGCACGTATGACTCAATCAAATGAATTGTCATTTGAGCAAATGTACCCACTTCAGGTACGGGTGGCTTATACCAATGAAAAGTCATCTAAGCAAAGTGTTCCCATAACAAGTAACCTATTGTTCAACCTATGAAATTTCATTTGTTTAATTATATTTGTGATGTCTTACATTAGTAGGATTTCGTGCTTATTTTCTATCATCTCGTAGTCATTCCGTACTCTACGGTGCCTTGAACATAAAATTTGATGCATTGTTTGGTCAGAGACGTTATTGATATATTATTTGTTGTTTTTTATGATATATGTACACTCTCGTGCTCTATCCACTGAGAAAAAAAAATTGAACAAAGTAAAGATGATGTACAAAGAGACATTTCTATTCATAAAGCATCCAAAATATGGACGAGGCGATTACAAGAGCAAGAAAAAGAAAAATTACAAAAGCTTATCCGAGCTCAGTACACATTGTATCAGGAGGTGGACAAGGCAACCAAGTTTGCTGCGAGAGCAGATCTTACTCATTTGTAGGAATTTTTATGCAGCAGACAAATGGATATCCCACAAGAAACTATTCAAGTTCTTGAGTAGGCATAGCAGGCTTGACGGGCTCGACAGGCTCGAAAGGAGCCTCAGCAGGCTCTACAGGAGGTTTAGGTCGGAGTGGCTCAGGCTCGTGAGGAACAAAGGGATTATCCATGGTTTGAACCTCGTCTTGGGCAACTTCCCCCTCTTCCTCGACAATGATAACGTCATCAGCACCACAGACAAGCTGGATGTCTTCGTCCCGTGGTGGAGAAGGAGTCCTCAGCAGACGTCCTGAGACTCGGAGAGTCTGTAATTGCTCCTCAAACTCCTTCATATCTTCTTGCTCGGCTCGGATCATTTTCTTAACCTCTTCCTGGTAGTACTGTTGAACCTGAACTTTCATAGCCTCCCGCTCGCTCTTCTCGTCCTCGATTTGACCCTTCAAAGCTTTGTTTGCACCCTCAAGTTTGCCAATGCTGGCCTTAGCTGTGCTAAAATCCACGTCAGATATTTTGAGGGCCTCTGTTGATGCACGAAGCGTTTTCCAGACATCATCGTGCTTCCTCTTATAAAGCGCTACATCGGCTTTGTATTGTTCGGCCTCGGCCTTGCTTTTTTCAGCATCAACCTTAGCCTCCTCTACACGAGCTTGGGTCTCTTCGATCTCTTTGAGATCCGCCGTCACCTTTGCCTCCGTCGTCACCACCTGAGCCTTGTAAAACTCAGCAGTATTGTTCAGATGATCACAACGGTTCGACAGCTCCCAAAACGTCGTGTTGACCTCGCAAAAGAAGAGGAAAGTGAAAATCCGTTGTGTGAAGGCGTAAACGAGCAAAAGCAAAAGAAAAATTTACCGTTGTAACCGCCCGAGAGTGGTGTGACTCCAGTGCCGACTTGTTCGCCTTCTGGGCCAAGATCTGATCGGTAAGGAGCCTAACCCCTCGACTCCAGACAATAGCCGTCGAGAAGTTGTCCATGGCCACATCCATGTACGTCAGCGGATGTGGACCCACCTTATTCTTGAAGGAAGGGATCTAGAGCCGATCCATACCCTCGACCCTTATGCTCCCCTGAGGCGGAGGCAGAGCAGATGAAGAAGGACCAACCACGTGCATTGTTGGTTCAACAACCTCGGGTTGTTGTGCTGTTGTGGTCAGCTCTCAGATAGTCACCTACCGAGCCAAGGGATCCATGGCTGCCTTGCCTTTGTCTCTAGTATCCTCCCTCCTCTTCTTGTTGGCCGCCAGCTCGGTCAACGTTGTCTGTCCTTTCTTTGAGTGAGCCTCAAGCGTAGAGGCATCACTAGCAGCATCAGTAGCAACGGCTACTTCTGGCACGATCGATGGACCAACAGCGTGTTTCAGTCCTGATTGTCGTACAGCACGAGTAGGCCGAGTCAACGGAATAGGTTCATCGCTCGACATTTCTTCCTCAAACTCATCAGTAGTAGTAGGAGATCACTCGGGGTTGGCTTCTGCTACGGAAGCTTGTGTAGCAGCTACTTCGTCGATCTCAAATTCAAGATCTTCGGAAAGCATGGCCTCAACCTCACCTTGGGACCTTCAAGTCACGTACTTGTTCCCCTTGTTAGGTCTGATTGCCTTCAAACTCCAGACTTCTTCTGAAAACAGGCGCTTGAAGGGAATCTTCGACGGTTCTGCTGCAACAAAAGAAAGTGCAAAGGTTATATGACAGAAATAAAATCTAGAGAACAAAGTATGGAGGATGAAAAAACAATATGTGCAACTAAATTTTTGGAAGGTATTAGGGACGGGACGAGCACTCCTCGTCCTCCATGCACCAGAAATCAAGAAGGCTTTTGACCTCCACTTTCGATCTATGTCTTGAAGTTCGTTTATAAAGTCAGAAGTTTTGGCTTTGGAGACCAACGTGTAGTATGGCCCCTCTACCTTCATCCCCGGGCACATGACAAGATGTTTAAAGTGGAAGATGTGACGGGGTGCTATGACGTATCTGTCCTTGATGAATTTGATCATCAAGGACATGTACTTATAGAAATTCGGGTGCATCTGCCCGGAGAAAGTTGGACGACAGTAAGCACTTCCTTGATGATGGGTTCAACAGGAAACCAGAGCCCGGCCTCCAACTGAACAAGAAAGACTTTTGTCTGCTTGGACTTACGACTAATGATGTGTGTATTTGCCAAGAAATGGACATCGAATTGGGGAGGAATAGCGAACTGGGCTCGGTATTGGGCAAGGACATGGATTTGATAGATTCTGGACTTAGGGGACGTGGCAATATTAGCCCCTGGAGGAGGGTTACCTAAGGTACCGGCTTCTCCACCCTCATCGATCATGACTACTGGTTTTCAAAAGAAAGGCAAAAAGATCGAGAAAGAGATAGAAGGAAAAGAGCAGAGAAGGAGTGTAGAACAAAGAAAGAATATAAAAGAAGAATTCAAGAACTTACTAAGTTCTAGAAGAGAATCTAAAAGTTGGAGAAGACGAGATCGCACAGAGGAAGCCTTGAGTTTTGATTTTCGCAGAGTAACAGTAAGTTGAGAGTCGAAGTGAAGAAGATGAAGTCTATCTCTTCCTATTTATAGAAAAATCAAAGATTTACCAGGACAGAAGTACCCTCCATCTCCACCGTACATAGACGCATGTGCAAGGGCAAAATGGTCATTTACAAAATTCAAATTGGTGTCAGAAAGAAATCTCAGCAGGACAAAGTTAACCTTCATCTCCGTCGTACACGTATGCACTTTAGAGGGTACGATTGTCTTCTTCAAAACATAAAATCAACTGTCGTAGGTATGCACGTCCCGTAAAAAGCAATGACGACAGCCTGCCAACATTAATGGGACGCGACGGATCGTCATGCGCGTGATATTACTGTATCCAGCTGTCATGACGATCTATATATTCTTCAGGACATGCACTATTCCATCTTCCAAGGAGTGACAGGTATTCTCCATCGTTGATTTTCCATTTGATTTACGATCCTCTGGACTACGTTCAAAGCATCGTAAATGGGAAACTTGTAATGGATAAAATTCGTAAATGAGCAAGTGTTAGAAGGGTGAGTATAACCCTCATCCCCGTAGAGTATGAATACTATTTCCGTGCTCCTCAGGACGATTTTAGATACCGTCGTCTGCAGGATGATTTCAATTCTCGTGCCCATAATGAAGACGAATCTGGACTCATAGTCGAAGGACGATTTCAAGACTCGTGATTGAAGGACGATTATGAAAATCGTAGTGATCAGGACGGAACCGACATAGAGGATGAAATAATCAGGAGGCGATCTATTTACTCTGTAGTTAGGTGAAAAGCATTATCTTGGCATTTAATGCTGGTTATCTTAGCCCACATTCGACTCAAGACCGACCTAAAGAAAGTAGGCTTACACGTGTGACACATATGAAGGAAGATTTGTTTGACGTATTTGGTAATAATCATAAAGCAAAGTTGCATGGACATCGATGGGCATCACAAACCATCCAAACTGAAGTCTATAAATACCAAAGATCTCCCAAGAGGAAAGACTACTAAATTTCGACCAGTTACAACTCCTTGTCCCCAAGAAAATCACACCTGAAATCCTCCTAAACACATTTTCTCTTTCACTGTTTGTTCTTTTTACCTCATCTACGGCAAGTACTGACTTGATCGTCGGGGAACTTTGATAGCTGAACCTCCACCCGCATCAACAAAGAAGAGTTGTGAACCTACTTTCATCCTTCTTCCAGTAAACCTGAACGTAAAGAGCAAGTGAAACGTCGACAATTTGAGAAATTCCATCTCATATACTAAATTTAATGGTGCATGGTAAATTATAAGTTTAACAGGGCAGTTTCTGTCAAAGACCTTTTTTAACATAGCATCACTTATCTATAATTAGTAGTTAGGTCAGTAATTGTAATTGGACTCCAGTTTACCACATGATCGAGGGATGAATTCCCTCCCTAGAATTGCAAACCAAACCCACCACCCTAACCATTTTGTGTTTGTTACAAAGAAAGTGTTTTTTTTTTTTGAGTATGAGGTCCATCGATGGTCATAAAATTTGTTAATGTTGCATTCCAAAGCAAGGTTCAGTGACAAGAAAAAGTGAAAAACATGGGTCGGCCTTTAATGGTTCCTACCCACTTTTTTAATACCCACTAACAGTGGTGTAAGCACCAAATTTTTACACCCCTCCTAACCATGGTTAGACCTTCCAGTCGAATCCCTTAACCTTAGGACAAACCCTAGTAGACCCTAGGTATAACCCCAATATACCCTAGGTATAACCCTAGTAAACCCTAACTCTAGTTAAACCCTAGGTAAACCCTAGCCCTAGTCTAGCCCTAGTATAGCAATAAACCTAGCCTAGCCTTAGCCTAGCCGTACCCTAACCCTAACCTAGCCCTAGCTGTAGCCGTAGCCTAGCCTAAGCCCTAGTCAAGCCCTAAGCCCTTAGGGCTTATACCCTAGGACCACAAGTCCATTAGAAGGCCAAAACACCTCGGCATGGGCCCAGCCCAATCCCAATAATTCAAATGTGAACCCAGTACTGCGTGCCTGTCACAGGCCAAGGGCCTGTTGGGCAAACTCCAGAAATGGCACCAATCCGAGTACCGACAATAAACTTTTTTACAGGTTTGGTAATGGCGGTAAAACCTTTACCGCCATTACCTGGGTTTGTTTTCTACTGCACACCAACCCCCCTGCGCACAGTGCACGCCACCTGCAGCCCCATCTCCGACTTTAGGCACTCCACTCCGCCTCCTGAACCCCCACCAACCCTGGTACTATTACCAGGGGTACCCTCTTGGCTCTCCCTATAAGTAGCAATGCCCCCATGGCCTGCAAGTCATTCCACCAGCTCCTAGTCAAACCCCTGCACAAATCCCTCAAGCCCAAACCCCCCAAACACTTGGTAATACGTCTAGTAGACTCCTGAGGTTCCCAGAAGCCTCCTCAGCTCGCCCCTCAACTCTTGCACAGCGCCACCAAGCTCCACTGCCACGCACAATACCTCCACCGGCCACCACAATCCTCACCAACACTACGGTAGGGTAGGGCTTCCCCCTACCCCTTATTTTCACTTGTTCTAATTATGTTGTGAGCCCCTAGTCCTTCTAGGGAGTTTTCTTATTCATTGCAGCTTAAACCCAATGCAAGGGATTTTCCCTACCTCCCTCATAGGTGTGGGGAACCCCCTACGAGTATAACCATCTTCTCAGGCAGCCCTGGACCGTCTGGAGGTCCCTCACACTATGAGGGAGCCCTTGGTTCCTCCACCATAGCAGCCCATTGGACAATTTTTAAATTTATGAAAAAACTCAGGGTGTTGGTAAACTCAGTACTGACACCTAGAGAGCTTGTTGTTTGAAGACATGTGGGCCCCACCTGTTATAACCATGGACCGTTCCAAGGATGGTTTTGGACACCTGAGACCTCCTGGAGCTAAAACTGAGCTTTATAGCTCTGCCCCATCATCCTAACCGTGGTTAAATTGCAAAACAAAAGAGAGTTGCAGAGTGTCGGTCACTCATTACCGACACTCTGTCATTTTATGTGCCCTGACTTTGGGACCATACCAGGCCCACATAAGGCCTCCCCTGGGGTCTACAACAAGCCGAGGGTATTCCCCTCATCCTGGCCTTCAAAACCGTGGGTCATGGACCCCCTAACACCACCCCTAACCATGATTAAGGGCCCCTGAACTCTGGTTAAAATGTGTCAAAACTGTCAGCAATCCATCTATCGACAGTATGGATTTTTGGTTTTTTTGGGCTTTACAGTGGCCCACAGCCCATGAGGTGCCTCCACCAGACCTGACCTGGCCCTGGGGACCTAGTCCATGATGTTTCAGGCCTTGCCCTTACCTTTACCATGGTTAACTCAACTATGATTAAGGGTTAACCATGGTTAATTTTTCAAACCCCTTGAGAAAAGCCCAATAATTCCCAAAAAATCCAAAATATTCCAAAACTTTGGAAAATGACACTTTTGGACTATGCATGTTTGCCTAACCATGGTTAACACTTGGTTTAACCATGGTTAAGCCCATTTAAACCCTGAAAAATCTCATAAAATCAGGAAAAATTTAAAGTGGCAGTATAATTCCAAATTTGACTTTGTACACTACATAACCTTGGTTAATCAGACTAACCATGGTTAAACTCATGTCTTAACCATGGTTAGCTCCATTTAACTTTGAAAAAATTGAGAAAAATCTCAAAAAAATGTTTAAATAACATTTAAGGACCATAAACATACCTTGGACCTTGCTTAACCCTGGTTAGCAACTCTAATCACGGTTAAACCCCTCTTGACCTACCGGGCCTAATCCTAAGCCTACCAGGCTTACACTTGGTCTACCGGGCCTAACTCAAAGCCTACCGGGCTTACCCTTAACCTACCGGGCTTACTCTTGACCTCTGGGTCCAACCAAGGCCTACCGACCCTAATCTTGACCTACCGGGCCCAAACCCTAGCCTTCGAGCTTACACTCTTGGCCTACCAGACCTAATCTTGGCCTACCGGGCCCAAACCCTAGCCTCCGAGCTTGCATTCTTGGCCTACCAGGCCTAATCTTGGCCTATCGGGCCAAATGAACCATAACAAAGCACTTGACTAACCCGGTCAACCACCCCTAACCTTCCAACTAGCCCTTAAGTCACCCTTGGTGCACACAAAACACTCCCCCTAGCATCGGCACAGGCTCATGTGCCAGAACTACGCTCGGTCCGATCTCACCCCAATGTGAGTACGTAGGCAACCCAACCTGGGTTAGACCCTAGTTTAGTTTTTCCCTTCTTGGACTAGTATAAACTAAAACTAAGGCATTTAATTAATCGGTAACATTAAATTGGCTTAAATCTAGTAAGTAGGGAACTGTTGTAAAACGAAAGTGCCAGGGTTCCTAACACCTTTCCCGGGCTTAACCGAACCTCTTACTCTGAACTCTAAGCAGATCAAGATTATTCATTACCCAGGACTTATCCCTACCGAATTAATAAATGGTGACTCATAACATAAATCAGTGGATACCGAAATCCGTGCTCACAAGTGGTTAAATTTCACTCACCCTAAGGGTTCATCAATTTAACCTTGGTTTTCAGAAAAAATAATAATAACTTTAATTTGGTTAAGCTTAACCACGGTTAAAAGGGATGAAATGGGAAGGCATTTAACACATGTCCCTTTTGACACTCATTAATTGTGGTTAAGATCCACTCACCCCTCTACCCTTGGTTTTTAATTAAAAAAATTAACTCCTAAATAATAAATCTTAACTAGAGTTAAAAGGGATGCATAAGGAATTAATTCATTTATATTATATTATATATATACTAGCAAACACCCCGTGCGATGCATGGGATTACAAAAGTCTAAATTGTATAGTATTATCAACCAAAATTTACCTTAATAAGGTTAAATAAAATAACATTTAGAGTAAACTACATCATAAATTAATGAAGGTGCATATATAAAAAGGCAATCATTAATCTATAATATATAATACTAATTATGTTTGATTAGAACAATCCAGTGCTAAAGAAAGATAAATTTAGTGAGTCGCACCATGCAAGAATTACTCACTAATTTAGTAAAAACTAAGGGTAAAAATGATTACATATGCACAATGTTTGAAAGCACGTATGTATCATGCATATGACATTTGAAAATCAAAAATTCTGATTGACCACTTGGAATGAGAAAACGCTCATAAAATAATAGCAGCAGATCTGGAATTAATTCTTATGTGGCACAAAATTGATATTCTCTATAAAGAAATCTGGGTCTAACAAATCTATTCTAAACATACTGAGGATGTTTAACTGTCAACGATTCTCAATGTGAAGAGCGATACCACACCCCTAGTTAACTTATTGTTCCAAAACATGGCTCTGACCGGGATGACTCTCCACATGCGTCAACACTAAACAAAGCTAAAACCATATAATGATAAAGATGCATCTATCTAATGATAAAGACCCACCATGTACATAATTTCACTCCAAACTACAATATATATGCTTCATCTGCAACTCTCCCCACCCTGACCTTTTCTCCCCACCCTTCATTTATATCTCAAACCCTCTAAAGGTCACTTCGAAACTTGCAATCTCTTTTCTATTGGTTCGGGAGCGATTCATCTTGTGATTGTTTAGAAGCATAAGGGTTAGGTACAGGAAAAAAAATTAGAATGAGATCATCAATATGTCTATGCAAAATTAAAATTCTTGAGTATTTGTGATTATGCCCAAATAGAAAGGTTCTGTAACCTGTATATCTAAAACCAAGTGAAATTTTGGTTTGCAAGAATTTGTGTTTCTGCCAATATCAATTGGTTCTTCAACCTGTGTATGTGAAACTTGTGTCTGTAGGGATACATTGTTTAAAAAAAACCCGATAAACAGAAAAAATAGAAAGCTAAGTAGGTTGAGTACCTGTAGATATCAACTGGTTCTTCAACCTGTGTATGTGAAACTTGTGTCCATATGGATATATTGATTAAAAAAACCTGATAAACAGAAAAAATATAAAGCGGAGTAGGTTGAGTGCCTGTAGGATACGTAGCGGGAGTAATGAGATAAAAAATGAATTCTGCTCCGCCGATGCCCGCGATATGGGAATCAATCTACCCTTGCCTAAATCGTCTGGTTTTCAACCTGTGTCTGTGAAAGTTGTTTGGTTTGTAAGAATTTGTGTTTCTGCCAAAAACCTGTTTATGTGAAACTTGTGTTCGTAGGGATAGACCTGATATTTAAAATCACAAGAAATAGAAAGCAGAGTAGATAGAGTACCTGTTGGATGCCCAGCCGGAGTAATGGGCAAACAAAGCAATATGGGAGAACAAAATATCGCTGCCTCGATGGAGAAGAAGAAGGTAGTGCACGCACGTTCTCTCACTTCCGGCCCTTTAATAGGGAAGAAGGATGAGGTTATTGGGAACTCTAGTAAAGAGTAGTGTGGTTTGAGGGTTTTGAGAGAGAAAAACGTGATAGGGATAGGGATAGGGATAGGGTGCCTAATCAACATATCTCTATTACTGTTGAATTAAGAAGTTAATACTAATCTATACGTTTGAGATAATTCTTCACAAGAGTTGTGTCGTTTGAGGATAGATGGAAGAGGCGGGAGAGGTGTGTCGTTTGAGAATGAGAAGAACAAAGGTGATCAGTGTGACACGTGTCATAAGATGAGAATATTATAATCCTACGTGGTGAAAGGAGGAAGAGAGAAAAAAGTCTGTCTTATATTTAGTCAATAGATATATATATATAGAGGAGGTGACTAGTCAACTAGGCTGATTATACCTTATAATCAGCTCACCTCCTCTATACCATTAGATCTCAAACAATGGTTAGGATTAAAATATCATTTATTGTTTTAATTATTTAATTCTCAAAAATACCCTTAAGACTCTCTAAACACCTTCCATTGTTCTCTCTCTCCCTAAACATGTTCCTGGTTCTCTCTCTCCCCGCCCAACTCTCTCTCTCTCCCTCGTTTTCTCTCTCTCTCCCAAACACTCCATTCATTTAAGAGATGCAATGAAACTTTCAATTCAGTTTGGGATCAACATGATGTGGCTAATAAATTAAATTATTGTAAAGATTTGGGGCAGACGGGTCTAAACATAGATTTCAATGAAAAACACAAAATCTTTTCCAATGATTAGGATTGTTGAAATCTGCCCAGCACTATCCATGCATGATCAGGATTGTTGAAACCCAGCACTACTAATACAGATCGACGATCAGCATTGTCAATTTAATCTAGATCCAGATCCGGCCACATCAGATTTTGATTGTTAATGTTCAGCACAATATGCCACGAAATCTGAATTTTAAGGAAAAAGGGTATATTTCAACCCTAAATAGCTAACATTACTCAATCTGAAGCTGATATTTAAGGATCACCATAAATAAAAAGTATGGATACGATGCTTAAGAATCACTGAAAAGGAGAAAAAGATATGCAAAGATTGGAAAAAAGGGAGAAAAAGGGGTTCGTATGGAAACTTAAAAACCCTAAATAATTAACAAAAACACAATATAATTTAAAAATCTAAATGAAAAGATGAGATTTTCAGAGAAGATCCAAACTTAAAAGAAAAAAGATGTTCAACACAATATACCAGGGAACGTGGGAAGAGAGAGAATCAGGAACGTGGGAAGAGAGAACCAAGGAAGGTGTTTAGACTTTAGAGAGAAGGATAATTTTGGAAATTAAATAATTAGAGTAATAAAGGGTGTTTTAATTCTAACCATTGTTTGAGATCTAACGGTATAGAGGAAATGAGCTGATTATAAAGTATAATCAGCCTAGCTGACTAGTCACCTACACTATATATATAAATATATATATATTTACTATCTATTATTATAATGAGAGAATAAAAAGTAAAAAAATTGTTTAATTTTTTCTAATATTATTAATGAATCCCAATTTTATAGTATGATACATGAGACTAAGTTAGTAAGGATATTAAAGTAATTGCAATATAACTAACTAAAACTCCTTTAGATCACGATTCCCTCATTCCCCTTTTTTTTCTCTCCCGCTCGCCCACTCTCTCCCCTCCGTTAACTGACACACTTCATTGTGTTTTTCAGTTTCTTCTCTCACGTTCTGTCTCGCCTTGCCACTTGCTGCTGCCCCCTACCCCTTGCTGCCATGGCATGCTCCTCCTCATATCCTCTCTCCTCCCTCATGTTCTTTTCCTATGTGTTTCCTCATTTGGTTCAGATCAAGTGGTCCCTAGAATATCGGATTAAATCTGGAGTAAAGAGTTCAAGCATGGTAAGTTTTTTTGTTACCTTCTTTCTCCTCTGTTATTCCTCTTTCCTCTTTCTTTTCTATTCTTCTTCTCCCGTCTTTCTTATTCTTCTATGTTTTTGTTTTCATTTCTTTATGGATTTCTTCCTCCTTCGATTAAGATCAGTGTTTCTGTGGATCAGATCTGATATATTTACAGGCGACTTACAAATTAAGGTTTGTCTATCCATTTATGCTTCCCTCAAACCAAAGAGAAGATCTGTATTTCCAATTTATTTTGAATTATTTTCGTGAACACGTGCAGGTAATTTGTGGGTTTGTTTCGATTTTTCCCTCTTTTCTCATTACTTTTTCTTTTCTTTTCCCATTTCAAAAATATAAATAATCTGCATTGGAAAATTGCAGTGAAAAGATAAGGAGAAGAAGGTGTTGATCAGATAACTAATTGGGTTGGTCTACTGCCATTAAGGTTGGTTATACCGAATTCTCATTCAAACTGTAAATTGATTTTGGGTCTTAAAGTAAATAATATATAGAAAGTTAATTAGACCCATCTGTAATGGAAATGGAATACTTCCTAGTTTTTGGGTATTAAAGTAAGTAATCTATTAACTAAATATAAGGCAGACTTTTTCCTTCCCTCCTCCTTTCGCCACATAGGATTATAATATTCTAATCTTATGACACGTGTTGCACTGATCCTTTTATGAAGAGTTATCTCACCCAAGAGTTGGAGATAAGAGAGAACTCTATAAGAGATGAGATAGATAGGACTCTAGAATGAGATAGTGGGTCCCAAACCTGTAAGAGTTGGAGATAAAAGAGGAGTTTATATATTAGTGGAGATAGAGCTCTAGAAAATAATAAATATCTTCAAATCTATACGTTTGAGATAACTCTTGATAAGAGTTGTGTCGTTTGAGGATAAAGAAAAGAGTCATTAATACTAATCTATACGTTTGAGATAACTCTTCATGATTATCCTCCCCTCCTCTTTTTGCCACATAGGATTATAATATAATATTCTAATCTTATGACACGTGTCGTACTGATCCTTTTATGAAGAGTTATCTCAAACGTATAGATTAGTATTAATGACTCTTTCCTTTATCCTCAAACGACACAACTCTTATCAAGAGTTATCTCAAACTTATAGATTTGAAGATATTTATTATTTTCTAGAACTCTATCTCCACTATTATAAACTCCTCTCTTATCTCCAATTCTTACAGGTTTGGGACCCACTATCTCATCCTAGAGTCCTATCTATCTCATCTCTTATAGAGTTCTCTCTTATCTCCAACTCTTGGGTGTATTAATTTAAGTTTAATACTAAATAACTTATGATTTTCCTATAAATATTATTAAAATAATACAAAATTATTATTATAAAATTAATTAATTATGAAATATTTTTAATATATATTACTTAATATTTAAATAAATAAATAATATTATTTAATTTTAGATATTCTTAATTATTTGCACGGGATCTCTGCTAGTAAATAGAATAAGTAAAGGAAAGTTAATTAAAGTTGGCATGGAAATGGAATGTCTCTCTAAGACTGTCCTTCATTCCTCCTTTTTCTGAAATCTGACTATTTCTCTTACCATTGCATTTAATCCAAGCGAGAAAGATGTGTTTATGAGTTTTTTTTTCTCCTACTTTTCAATTCAAATCTCCGGTCTGAAATTCTAGCTTTGTGTCTTGTTAACATGGAGTTCTGTAATGGCATGGATGGACTTTCGATTAGAAACATAAGGAAGTTACTAATGGGATGACGAGATGTTCTTTCAATTCTTATTTTTGTTTATTGTTTGAGTAGATTTTTTTCTTATTTAATTTATAACATTTTTTCATATTTTCATATTGCTTCATATATCACAGAATATGCCTGTTTGTTTTTTGATTTCTTATATGTGGTGAGGCAACCAATGTTTGGTTGATTCTGTAACTGATTTATCTCACCAAATGCGGTAGAGATTGGAAGATGTTTTTATTTTAAATTTGGTTGATTTTTGCGGGTAATTGGACTAAAACTTACGTCCACCCTACCGCCATTGATTTCATAAGTTTTCCTCTATTTCTATGTTAGACTAGCATATCATCAAAATAACATTTGATATATTGTATTTCACATTTATTAAAATCATTCTTTCATTGTTTATATTTTTTGCAGTAATTAAAACTATTCAGTTTCGTGCATTCCGCTAGTATTCTATAATGAGAATGATAGGGTCAAAAGTATGGATGGATCTTTTATCTAATGACCATTGAATCCTACCGTTATCTCTCTACTATAATACAACGAATGGAAGGGTTTGATTTAACATTTAAAAGTCTTGAAGATAACAATTTCTGCTTCATAAAATATCTCCACCAAGTGCACACGTCTCTTAATCTCCACAACCATCTTTTAACTTACTCAAAATTTTCCTCACGTTCCTATCTACATCCCTCATAATCTACAATTTAGTAGTTTACATAAGGGTATGATAGGTATTTCCACGACTCACGCAATTTCCTGCCCTCTCTTCTCTCACGCCCTCTAGCTCTCTTCTCTCATGGAATTTCCTTTTGATTTGGGTTCCCTCCATTGTAGCCCCTTACTGCCCTGACACTTTCAGCAGCCACACTTGCTAACGTCTCTCCCATCTTGGTGCCGCTACTTGCTTATGGTGATCGCTGCTACTGCATGCCATAAGTTCATTTTCTATTTATTATTTTTATTATTCCTTCTTCTCCTACCCACACACTTCTTCTTCAAACTTCTTATCATCTGTTATTGATTAGTTTTTTGGGGATTTTATGGTGGATAAGAAATGTTGAAATATAGAACCAAGTTATTGAACTAAAACGTTTAGATTCCTCTATTTTGTGTGAATGCAATGGATACATGCTTATAATGATGCTTTGCCTTGATTGTATGAAAGGGCTTTGCATTTGTCTACTCATCTACCCTTTTAGAAATTGCATTTGATTTTGGGTTTGGACTGATTATCATTCCTACAAAGAAAAACGGTTCACAAATATAAAACATTGGTTGCTTCCACTACCTTTATAGTTCTGAACTGAGAAAATCTGATCCTACCCCATTAAATTTCCCACACCTTACATTCAAATCGAGAAGATCTATTGGATCAGATTTTCATGCAGATCAATTTTGCGACTTCACCCCTTGATCTGGACAATCAGACAATCCTCTAGCCATTTCTTGATTTATTGGGCATGACTGTGTAGGGGGATAGTCTTTTATCAAAATGGTACCCCATTTTAAAATGGGAAGTGTAAGGGATAAAATTCGTAATTTAATCTTGTATTGTGGCAAAAAGCGTGTTTTCGGTGTTAAATGATAGATACAAGGTTTTTTTTTTTTTTTTTATACGTATTTGTTATGTGTATAACAACGAACTTGTTGTGCTCCTCACAACGGGAACGTTATTCTCTTAACAACGAACTCGTAGTCATCAGGACAACGGTATCGTCCTCGTTGTGAACAACGAGCCCGCGCTTTATGTCGACAATAAAACCAACTTTTAAGAGTCGATCCTCAGGAGGCGATCATTTGTCTCTGACGTTAGGTCGAAAGCACTGTCTTAGCATTTATTGCTAGTCACCTCAGATTAGTTTTCGACCCACAAACTGACTTAGAGATTGTAAGCTCCCACGTGTGTTGCTTTCGTCATCAAATTTGTCTGACATATTTGGTAATGAGTGGCAAGCTTATGACATGGTCACCCAAGTCATCGATGGTCATCTATGGGCATCTCATGCTTAACCTATAAATACCCCGGAGACCCAGTGCATCAGGATGGATGAGGAAATATCCGAAGACATTGCCTTAAACTTTCATCTTAGTGTTCTAGTTCTCAGTGTTCCAACTCCTCTGTGATTTTACCAATTTATCTTCTTCTTTATTTACTGACTTTATCATCGGAGCTATTTCAGGGTGCAAACCAGCCCCCTCCTCTTCTTCTTTGTTTTTCGTCTTATTTGCAGGTGTAATATCACCGTGATTGCTCTACCAACCAAACAACTATTAACGTACCGAACCCGGGAAATTTCCCTCACAAAATGGCGCCGTCTGTGGGAAATACTTTCTGCAATCATTTACACTATATAATGTGATAAGTTGATTTGTGTGAAGATTCTTCAGGACTCTCTGCTTCTCTACCACCATGGCCGACCATTCCCCTGTCTCACCAATTGATGAACAAAGCCCAGAGCCAGGGCTATCTCAGGCAGAGCAGATTATCATGCTACTGCTGTACCAATAATCTCTCTTGACACAGCTTATTGCAAGAGCGGATTGAAACTTGGGCACAAGATATGTGTGAGCGCGGGTTTCGGGGAAACCCTGGTTTGTATCTCACGGGTGAGTATAGAGTCGCCACCTATTCATTCGGAAAGGATAAGTCCCCGAGATTTGGATAAGGTCTTGGTCTGCGGTCCGAGGTCAGGGTACGAGGTTCGGTTAAGTCCGGGGAAGAGGTTAGGCACCCCGGCACTTCCACTTTCAGTGGTTCCCTATTTGCTAGGTTTAAGCCAAATTAAACTCAATTTTAATCAAATGCCTAAATATTTAAGATAATACTAATCGAAGAAAGAGAAAATCTTAGACTAGGGTCGAACCCGGGTTGGGCTGCCTACGTACTCACATAGGAGTAAGATCAGACCGAGCGTAGTTCTGGCACATGAGCCCGTGCCAATTCTAGGGGTGTGTGTGTGTGTGCACCAAGGGTGGCTTAAGGTCTAGCCAGGAGGCTAGGGGTGGTTGACCGAGTTGGTCAAGTGCTTGGTATTGGGCCCAGTAGGCCTAAAGTAAGTCCGATAGACTAGGGTTAGGCCCGGTAGGCCGAGGGTGAAGCCCGGTAGGCTAGTTTGGGCCCGGTAGGCCGAGATTGGGCCCGGTAGGCCAAGGGTGAGCCCGGTAGGTTCGGGTTTGGGCCGGTAGGCCGAGATTAGGCCTGGTAGGCCAAGGGGTGAGGCCCAGTAGGCCCAATGTGTCTTAACCAAGGGTTATGGTTGCTAACCGGGGTTAAGAAATGTGATTAACCTTGGTTAGGGGTGCTAACCATGGTTAAAAATAGTCCAATATCAGATTTTTTAGTCTTTTGAATTTTTTTGATTTTTTTTCGGATTTTCTCAGATTTTTTTCAGCGGTCAAATGTGCTTAACCGCGGTTAAGGAGGGGAGGTCACCATGGTTAAGGGTCTTACCCATGGTTAAATGGTCAAAAGAGACCATTTTTGGGTTTCTCCTAATATTTTGGATTTTTTGAACATTTTTCCAGATTTTTTACGGGTCAGGATTTTTTACCCGTGGTTAAGGGTCAAAAATGGGGTCGACTCTGATTAAGTGTCTTAACCATAGTAAAAAAAATGCAATTGAAGACAATTCTGCATTCCATGTAATATTTATGATTTTTGGATGCTTTTTCCAGAATTTTTGCTAGGTCATGGGCCGCTTAACCATGGTTAAATGTTAACCACGGTGAGTTTAACCATGGTTAAGGGGCCGACTGAAGCAAAAGTGGGCCCAAGGTTCATGGCAGGGCCTAGACTGGCCTCCTACCCGGTCTGGGCCCCCACAAATATCCGAAATTGCAAAAAACTTCAAATTTTCATCAAATTTTTAACCATAGTTAACATGAATTTAACTATGGTTAACGGGGGAATCATGGGAATCCGAGACCACCAGTGGGTAGCCTGATATGTGGGGAACAATTTGGACCCTTGTGGGACCCAAGGGGATGCCGTATGTTGGCCCCACAGTAGCCCAAAGTTGCCCCGAAAAACACCACATAAAATGACGATTTCCACCAAAACAGATTTGTTTTCAAACTTTGCGGTGATTTTTCCGCTGATTGGCTCAACCCCCGGGGGATCCGAGACTATGGTCGCGAAGCCTGCTATGAGGGAAACAATTTGGGCCCTTGTGGGGCCCAAGGGGATGCCGTATGTGGGCCCTACAGTGGCCCAAAGTCGCCCTGTCGCACAGAATTTCACACTGTCGACCCCACTTTGGGGTCGATTTAACTATGGTTAGAGTGCGAGTTAGGAGCTGAAATTGTACAAGGGGATAGCATGGAGTGTGATGAGTCTAACCATGGCCTCGGTTTTCACCAAGGCCGGGTCTAACCATGGTTAAAACGGGGTTAAAGGTAGTGTCCTGAAAACGATTTTTTTGAAAAAAAAAATTTTTGAAAAAAAAAAAAAAGCTTGGGTGGCTGATTGGGTTGAGCAATGGGAGTCTAGGGGGATCACTCATTAATTGAGGACCCCCCAGACCTCCGGGAGCGGTCGTGCATGGTGGTGAGGGCTATGCCCGTGGCCACACCTCAAGGTCGGCCTATTGTTTTTTTTTTCAAGCTACTAAAAAAACAAAAACAAAAACAAAATGGGGACCCTGGAATGGGACCAGGGGTCCCTTACAATGGTAAATACCAAGGTAAAAAAAAAGAAAAAAGAGGGGGTATACCATACCACTGCTATGGTGGTGAAAGATGAAGGGGGTGTTTGGTGGTGGTTGCCGATGGCTGGGAGTGATGGCGTTTGCTGCAGAGCTCAAGGACGGCCTAGGGCATCGCTCAAGGTGGGGCACAGTGGTTGGAGTGGACTGGAGTGAGTGCTGCACGGTATTGCCGTGAATCAAAAATTGTTTTTTTTTTTTTTTTTTTTGAACGGCGGTGCAGGGTGGTTGAGCGTTGACAGGGATGACCTGAGAAACTCCTAAGGAGTCTTGGGGTGATCTTTGAGGTGGTATTGATTACTTGAAGGGGATAAAGAAGGCTTGGCCGAATGGAAATGACTGTAAAAAATTTTCAAAATTTTTTTTTGATCCTTCACCAAACCGTGGCTGTCTTGGTGATTAAATAGAAGAAGAAGGGTGGGAGGGAGGATAAGGATGAGGATGAGGGTGGCATTAGGCGTGGGAGACAAGGCAGGAGCAGGGGCAGAGCGACAGGGGAGGCAGCACTGTTCACTCGTCCCTTTGACAGGGACGATGAACAGTATTATTTTGAAAATTTTTTTTTTTTTTTTTTTTGTTTGTTGGTTTGTGAACTTGAGTTTGGTTATGTGGGTTGGGCCCAACCCGCATATGGGCCCTGCCACATGGGGTTGGTGCCCAACCATACCCCTTCCAAAATTTATTTATTTATTTTTAATTCATTTTTAATTATTTTTTTAAAAAGAAAACCTTCTCTTTTCTTTTGTTTTTTCCTTTTATTTTGTTTTTGTTGTTTTAGACTTTAAAAAAAACCTTCTTTTTTTTTTTGTTTTTTTTTGTTTTTTCTTTTGTTTGTTTTTTTTGTTTTTTTTTTTTGAATTTGATTTGTTTGGGGTTTTAAAACTTGGGCCCAATTACATGTGGGCCTTGTCACATGGGGTTGGTACCCAAAAATTAAACCCCTTTATTTATTTACTTATGTTTATATTATTTTTTGCTATATACTTTTGAATTTTAAATTTTTGTTTTGTTTCCCTTTTTGGGCTAAACCCCCACACATGTGGGGAAAGCAAAAAGTACTTTACTCTAAAACAAAAATTTGAATTTTAAAAAGGGGTAGTGTGGGTCCTACCTTAGATTTGGCTTAATGGGCCCATGCTTGGGCCCAAAAACAAGGTTTTATCCATTTTGGACTTGAAAAGGGGCCTTGAGCCCATAGGACTTTGCCTAGGGCTAGGCTAGGGTTAGACCTAGGTTTAGGTGAGCAGGGTGTAAAAATTGGGTGCTTACAATATGAATGCATCAAATCTTGCGTCACTCCAAGGCAATAGTCGTCAGGTAGCTGAGCAGCACCCTTCCAGACGAGCCGACCCGATATTGTTCACTGCTCGCCCCGTTGCGATCATGCGAGTCATAGAGGATGATCCGAATTTCGAATGGTCATCTCGCACCAGTAGGGATGTCACCAAAGGGCCACGAGTGCGAGAGTATTGCCAGTACCATAAGAGTCATGGTCATACGACTAACCGCTGCTGCGACTTGAAGGCCTATCTAGAGAGTTTGGCGTGAGAAGGCTTTTTAATCGAGTTTGTGCTTCCTACTGATGATTCGGAGACCCCATGACTCGGGGATATCCCTCTACCCATGTTATGCATTCTTTTCTCTTGTTTTGTTTTGTTCAAACGTTTGTTTTGTTGTTTCTACCAGCTGAGATATCAGCTGGTGTGGGGCTTTTGTACTTTCTTCCCCATTATTTTTTATGTGTGAATTATCTAATGAATCCCTTTTGTTTTGTCCGATGTTGTGTGAAACATGTGTACGTTGTAAAATCTTTCATAATCCGTCGAGATATTATGAGCGTAAGAAAAGAGAAGAAAAAGAGTACAAATGCATCTTCGATGTTATTATAACCTTTCTCGTTGTCTCAATGTCAGACTTATCGACACGGTATCATTGATGTGAACTCGTTCTCCTTGTCTATTTGTTCCTTTCCGATGCTCAATGTCTTTAGCAGTCATATCACAACGGACCAGTGTGTGCAAAAAAATTGCGGTACCTTTAGACAAAAACAGAAGTTCAGAGCCGTATCAGAGAGAAGTCTGGAGCCGTGTCAAAAGTGAATTTTGGAGCCGTATCAAAGTGAATTCAATTTCAATGACTAAATAGGAGTGAATTAAATTTCAAACACCCTAGTTAATTTCAAAAAACACAAGTATATGAGTTCGTGCCTTTATAAACGAATAATTCTATAAATGACATCGAACGCCTCTGCAGCATATCAAATTGTCTTCTCCAAGCATGTTCCGGTGTCTTTTCGATATCTATTATAGAGCTTTGTATTTCGGTAATTGACAAACAAAGAAAGATCATCAAGGTGAGTACAAATTGATTTAAATTTACTACATATGGTTTACATATATTATATATTCTTTGTGAAAATTTCTAACAAGTATAGCATGACGAGCGAAGTTACATATCCAAAGTATCATCTAGAGAAAGGACAACAAGTATTGTTATTCAACGGAGTTATCTTCAATATTTACAATTTCAATCATTGAAGGATCATTAGGGGGAGCAGGTATAGTTGGAGTTGGTTCGATGGGCAGAGGAGGTTCTTCAGTTTCTTCAGTTTCTTTTATCTCACCATCCCGAGTATTATCCTGAGCAGAGGATTCAGAGTTGGAATCATTAAGTCTTCCTTGTTCTCGGAGCTGCCGCATTATGATTTCTTCAGTTTCTCTGCGGTCTTCATCTAGTAGCTGATCCATTTGAGTTTGAAAGTGAATACGGAGAAACTCCGTGAGAGCATCTTCGACAGCTTCAATTTCTTTCTCTTTTAAAGCTTGAGCTTCGTCGAGCTGTTTTGCTAAGGTCTCTTTTTCAGCCTCAGATGCTTCAAGACGATGGCGCAGTGTGTTTAAAATTTCATCTAGCTCACTGCTCTAAAAAACAGCACTTTCTACTTGCTCTAGTGCCTTCTTCTCTCTTGCTTCAGCATTGTGCGCCTCTTGCCAAGCGGCATCTCGTTGTGTTATTGAGTGAGCAAGTTGTTCTTCAGCAGTCTTCAGTTTTGCCTAAGCTTTCTCCAACTCATAGTGCATTTTCCTTTCTTCTTCTGTTCCTCTCTTCTCGAGCTCAGTAACTCATACTTTTAATCCGGCGGACGTGTTCTGGATATTATTATAGTCTTCATATAGTCCAGCCAGTATATTATTCATCTGAGCCAGAGGAGTATTGTTAGTATGAAATTTGATTAGCAGCCAAAGCAGATAAAACTCGAGTTCTTACCGTGGCAACAGCTCGGGATGCAGTGTCAAACTTCCCCATGAAGTGCATATTATTCGTCGCAATAATATCTTCCGGAAGCCTCGTTGCGAATAGCATGGATGTGGCTATATAATCATGGTCCATTGCCGTATGAGCAACGGTAGGGTGTGGGTATCCTCGTGGGAAGGTAGGAGTCCATTTCTCAACATCTCTGTCTGTTGTCCTTTTTTCTTGAGGTGGTGCAGATGATGAGGCAATATTGGGATTTAGAGTAGAAGTAGCAACGGCAGGAATCAGCGTAAGTACAGGTGTAGCAGTAGTGGTTCGAATTCTAGTAACCAGAGGTTGATCATCCTCCAGCAGATCATCAGAGCCAAAGAATTCCTCATCGCTATCTATTTCGGACTGAATAGGCATTATGGCAGTCGACTTTATGCCTTGTTGAACTTGGAGTCTTTTGTCATAATCTGCTTGGCGTTGAGCTCGTTTTGCCTTCAGTTGTTTAAGAGCATCGTCCCTCTTTCTCTTTTCTGTCTTCTTTTCCGTTATGGTGAGTTGGGAAGAACGGGTAAATCTGAGAGCTCGTGGTGTTCGATACAAATGAGGCATACGACCGGTCATTCTTTCTCCGAGTTGCCCAGGAGTAGCAGCAGTGGTATTGGGTTGAGAAATATAGTCCGCGACAACTGTAGATTCCGGTGTTAGTAATGGCCTCCAAGTAATATACTCGTCTCCTTTCTCTTGACGAATATTTCGTAGTCGTTGTTCATCTGCAGGAGTGAGTTCTGGGTAGCGCAGCTTAGAGATTTCTGTACACACAAGATGCTATTTTCAGTTATAAAACAGAGATATATATGAGGTAACAGTGAGTAGAACAATAATAGTAACCTGAAGAGAACATGTTGGGAACGGGTCGATCACTCTCATTTCTCCAAGCACCAAAGATGGTGAAGGGCATTCCTTTCCAATTCTTGTCTATATCGGGGAGGTGCGTAACAATATCCATGATTTTGGCTCGTTGATTCCAAGCAAAATACGTCTTATCACCATCTTCAGGAAATTTTTGGCATTTCACCGTATGGCGGAAGTGGAATATGTGTCTAGGTTCTATATTGTATCCATCTCTATTGAATTTCGTCATCAGGGACATATATTTATAAAACGTAGGATGCATCTGTCCAAGGGCTACTTGTAGAGCATAAAGGACTTCATCGACAACGGGTTCTAATGGAAATCGCAATCCAGCTTCGAACTGAGCAATATATACAGTGGTACAAGAAGAATGGTAGTCAGAGTGAACGTCTCCTTCATTTAGATGAAGATAAACATAGGAAGGAATCTCATATCTAGTTCTGTAGGAATCAAGAATGTATCTATCTACCGGTTTGGGTATGAGAGCTGAAGCAATGATATTTTGGAGAGTTTTATCAGCTTGAGTGGGTTCATCATCACTACCAATCCTAACTATTTCGGTCGACATGGTGAAAGGTTATTGTCAAGGAAGAGGCAAACAAAGAGGTTTATGGCAAATACACTACGAACAGCAAGAACAGTAAAAACGGAAACAAAACAACAACAAAGGAGATCTTACCACAGCGAATGTTATGCAAAATCTTTGAGTAAGGAGGTTCGAAGTTGCAAATCGTTGGAGAGATGAAAATCCGGTAGAAAAGCAGTGCAACTGACTCAAATGAGGAAGACGAAGGTCCATGCATTTTATAGATGGCGCTAAAATGCGAATAACTAACTTGGCCTTATATCTCAACCATACACGTGTTGCACGATGGGATAAGATAGTCATTTCCATGAAATTTAAATATAACGTGTCGGACTAACTATTTTGTAGGACACGCCTAATCTTCATCTCGACCATACACGTCAACAAGAAGGAGGGCAAGATCGTCTTTTTATAAGGCAGAATAACCATCGAGGCAAACAAATCGTCTCAGGTTCTGAAAAAGTGATAATGACCAGTCTGCCATGCATGAATGAGGCGTGATAGATTTGAGAAATTCAGCGATATATCTTTGCGTATAATACAAGAAAGAGATCAAAGACAACGGAACGTACATAACGAAGTTTGCACAATAGGGCGAAAATATGGAAAACGGAGTACAATCAACATGGCATACGATATTTTTCTTCTGGAATGCTGAGAGGTTTATGATATTTTGAACTACATTCAAAGCATCATAAAGGGGCTAATTGTAAGGGATAAAATTCGTAATTCAATCTTGTGTTGCAGCAAAAAGCGTGTTTTCAGTGTTAAATGGTGGATACGAGCTTATATATGTTTTTGAATACGTATTTGTTGTGTGTATAACAACGAACTCATTGTGCTCCTCACAACGGGAACGTTGTTCTCTTAACAATGAACTCGTAGTCATCAGGACAACGGTATCGTCCTCGTTGTGAACAACAAGCCCGCACTTTATGTCGACAACGAGAACACTTTTAAGAGCCAATCCTCAGGAGGCGATCAATTTTCTTTGACGTTAGGTGGAAAATACTATCTTATCATTTATTGCTAGTCACCTCAGATGGGTTTTCGACCCACAAACCGACTTAGAGATTCTAGGCTCCCGCGTGTGTTGCTTTCGTCATCAAATATGTCTGACATATTTGATAATGAGTGGCAAATTATGACATGGTCATCCAAGTCATCGATGGTCATCTATGGGCATCTCATGCTTAACCTATAAATACCCCGGAGACCCAGTGCATCAAGATGGATGAGGAAATATCTGAAGACATTGCCTTAAACTTTCATCTTAGTGTTCTAGCTCTCAGTGTTCCAACTCCTCTGTGATTTTATTATTTATCTTCTTCTTCATTTATTGACTTTATCATCAGAGTTATTTCAGGGTGCAGACCCGCCCCCTCCTCTCCTTTGTTTTTCGTCTTATTTACAGGTGTAATATCACTGTGATTGCTCTACCAGCCAAACAGCTATTGACGTACCGAACCCGGGAAATTTCCCTCACAGGAAGTGATTAGAAACTCTCGATAGTACCTACTATCGAGAGCTAGACCACTGGATTAAAAATCTAATGGTGTTAAACACTAAGTGGGCCATCATTTAAAGTAAGTGCAGACATAGGGCCATTGGATGTTTGATCTAACGGTCAAGATGTCGATAGTATGTGCTATCGAGAGTTCTTCATCACTTTCCTTTTAAAATAACAAAAACGCATCTCTACTAAATGAACTTTCAATACCTAATTTTGTTTTCTTGGTTGTTGTGATGGTTTGAATGGATGCCAACAAAGAAGTAACAGTCAAGTGTTGCGATATTGGACTCTAATGCGTGCATATTTGCACCCTCTTCAAGTTAATCTCTTGAAGTTAAAGACGGTACCCAATACCATGGTCAAGTTTCACTAACCCTTGTGGTTAAACAATCTAACACCACTCTATTAAATACTTTTTTATTCAAGAAGAAGAAAGAATTTTAAAAAATATCTAAAACACTACTGTGTTGCATTTTGAGCGTGAGTTTGAAGACAAGGACATAACTGTCATTTTTTAAAAGGTTTGGATGGGTTTGAACCCTAGGGGTATGTCGGTAAAAATACAAAAAAAAAAAATTTAATATTTCTAAAAATCACTTAATTTATTTTTAAAATAGATTTAAACCAATTTAAAGTTTCTTTATCAGGAAACCAGTATTTTTTGCGAATGAACCATGTAAAAAATGGGTGATGACAAATTGGGGTTGGGCATTGGTTTTTGTGTTTTTTGATTAGCCTGGGTTGAGCCAGACCTTAAAATAGATTTTTAAGGCTTGAAAGTGGCCGTTGACACCCTTACCTCAAATAAAGCCTAAGGCTCGACCCAAGACATCCAAACCTCTTTTTGACACAGCAACGAAAATTAATACGGTCACTACATTCTACACTTCCCATGTATGGTATTGTTTAATCATTTTTATGAATAATTTTTTCTCATATATGGTATTATATTTTGTGTATGATATTGTTTTTTTTTTCGTTGTTTTTATTTGAATTTCCTTAAGTGAGTTTGGTTTTGATAATGTTCAACTAACAATTGAAATTTTGAAACTTGATATTTTAGGGACTAGATGATACGATTCATAAAATTCATTGAATTAATGTTTTTCAAGTTTGTCATTTGGTCTGTTATTTTACAATTGTTAGGAGTATACTCACATGTATCGCACGTGCGTTCCACTAGTATATATAATAAAAATTAATATATATATATATATATATATATATATATTTTGGGGGGGGACTATATATAAAATTTGTATATTATGTAATTTTTTAAAAATTTATCCTTCATATTAAAATTTCACAAAATTTGAGGGTAGGCAGCTGCCCCATTTGCCATGGTTATACCCTCTTAAATGAAATAATATAGCATAAAATATAGTTTTTTTTTTCAAAAGTTTGAGGAGAGGGGGAGCTAGCCTTGACCCACATGCTTGTGCCCTCTTAAATTAAATTGGGTAATGGTACCTCTACTTTTAAGCGAAAGACATGTGGATCAAAAATATTGGAGTGAGCAATGGATAAGAGACTTTTTTCTCTTAACCAAATTCATCTCCGTCTCCTTCTCGGGCTCGCAATTCAATGAAGCTCTATTGTTAACAAGGATTTTGCCAAGAACACGGGAAGCGGAGGTCCTGATCAGTTCGATTCCCTCCCCTCGTTGGCCACCTTCCGGATTTATCCCGACTTTCTTGGCTCTCGTGTAGAGAGAGAGATCTGCACGTGCCCGGGGTACCTAGTTGGCGTAGTACTCTTGTTAACAAAAGCTCTTGCTTCGCTTTATAGAGCAGGTAAAGACAAGCAAAGAGGATGAATATGACGAGGTCTTTACCAACTATGAGTAGAAAGCAAGGCAGGAAAGTTAATGTTTGCCAATGGTGCCAGTAGAAGGAAGCTCGCTCATTAGTACCAAGCCAACCAGTTAAAAGACAGAGTGGTGATGGTGATGAAGTAGTGTTAGTGGAGGTGGTTACAATGGTTGGAAACCGGTGGTTAAGGTTCAAGAGGACCGCATGAAAGTATAGATTTTTTATATCTTTGTTTCCCAAATTCATATTTTTTAGAGGGCTCGGATTGTCTCTGGCGAAGCCAGAAAGGGCTCTCGGGATTCCATACATTGTGCGACACTTGGCGCAAAAGTGGGGAGAAGTCATTCCATTTTCTCCCCACAATTTTGACTTCTCCCCCATTTGATATCTCACACCCTTATTCTCACACACTTATCGCCACATGTCTTATTATAGGTGGAGAAGTCAAAATCATGGGCCCCATGATTTTGACTTCTCCACCGCCTGTCATCTATTCTATGGAACCCCGAGATAAGCCCTTTCTGGCTTCGCCAGAGGCAAGCCGAGGCCTTTTTAAGAAAAAAAAATCCGGACAAGAGAAAACTATGAATTGTTTTCCTCTATTTTTTCTTTGCCACTTGTACTCTCCCGAGTGTTAGTATCCATTGAGTGGTTATAGGGTTAGATACTAGACTTAAAGGTGACCATCTCAACTACTGCACCTAATAAGAGTGGAAATCGGATCAATCTAAGGGTTCGTTATTTTGTTGAGACTTATAAAACTTCGCATTTTATCCTTCAACATCATAGTTGGTAGGAAATTTGAGTCACTTTATCAAGATTTTTAACAAGAGTGATTCTTTCCATTTTAAGATTTCAAGTCAACAATTTTTTCCGGTGATTTGAAATCATTTGTTTTGTATTTAAAGTCTTACGGGGAATTGCAAACACTAATTCTCAAAAGAAAATGTATATTATCCATCGGCAAAACTTGCAAAGTGTCGAACACCCTAAATGGTGTTTTCACACTTAGCTAATGTCACAACAAACAGGTGTTTCCGTTGTACCGAACAATAGAAAATAAGTTTATCGTTAACTTTTCTAAGAAGACAACGGATTTTTTCTCTAGCAGATGCCCAAGTATCACACTCAGACAAGCCTCTTCAGCTAACTCATGTGAGGGTTGTCCACTAAGAGGTGATAACATGCATCTTGCATGTTTTGTAGGGCGCATGCACACCTCCCTAGCTCGTCATGTATTCTCTTTGACATCAAGTAACTGTGGTCAAGATTCACGTACGCTTAGGGTTAAATAATCTAACCTTAATTTTAGAAGAAAAAAATTAATTAAACTTGGTTGATTCACTCATTCATGTGGTTATATTTATTTAAATATTTTTTTTCTAAAACCAAGGTTAAATTACTTACTACTAAGGGTTAGTGAATCTTAACCATAGTTTACTTGATGTCAAAGACAACACGTGGAAAGCTAGGGAGGTGTACATGAATGGAACATGCAAGATGCATGCTATCACCTCCAATGACACCCAATCACAATTGAATTCAGGGGGAATTCAATCTTACCCACAGGTCAACACGTGTCTCCCTTAACCTTTATAAACTGTGGTTATGATTCTCTAACCCTTAGTGTTCAAATCTAACCTTGGTTTTTTGAAAGAAAAAAAACATTGAAAAAATATTAACCCTTAGTGTTCAATAATCTAACCTTGGTTTTTTGAAAAAAAATTTAAAAAAATATTAACCCTTACTGTTCAATAATCTAACCTTGATTTTTTTGAATAAAAAACATTTAAAAAAATATTAACCTTTAGAGTTAAATATTCTTAACCAAAGTTACATATTTTTTTAATATTTTTTTTTCAAAAAACTAAGATTAGATAAATGAAAACTAAGGGTTGATAAATATTAACCATAGTTAATAAAGGTTAAAGGGGACACATGTTCACTGGCGGAGCCACATGGGACCTGGAGGAGCTTCAGCCCCCTTGAAATTTTGAATTTATTTTTTTTACTATAGCAATAACAAGGGTGTAGACTTGGAAAGGGGCAGAGCCGGGGGATGGGGGAGCTCTAGCCTCCCTGAATTTTTGAGGAAAAAATATTTTCTTTACAAAACGGACACAAACAAAGGCGATGTCCCATGAACTCGGCCCCAAATTGGGGCTGGCTCCACTCCTGCACATATTGACCTTGGGTGCGATTAAATTCTCCGTGAATTCTATCGCGATTGGCTGTGATTCGATCTCATACCACCCACCAAAAAATTTAGACACCATAAGTTTGAGGCTTTTTGACTCAGCCAAGTCCTCCCATGCAGAACACACTTCCTACTTACCTTTACCACTGGACAAGGAAGAAAGAAGTGCTAATTTAAAAGACTCAGAAACTTTCAAACCTCCAGTGACGTCTGGGGGCTGACGCTTCACAGTGACGGAAGGTGTTACCTTTACAGCAATACATGCCATTTATCACGACGACCTACGCAGACACTGCCGAGTCTTTTAAAAACTCTCCCCTCGTCAAAGCTATAAAGAAAGTTGTCTTATCATCTCTTGCATTCGTAGAGAAAAAGCCTCTCTGTGTTTTTTTTATTTTTGGTCACTAAAAGCCTCTTTGTGTTCATCCATCTAACTTTTGCAGCAATACATGCCATTTATCACTCACCTTGGATTTTAAAAAAATTAATATTTTAATTTTAATTTAGTTAACCTTAACCATAATTTTAAAAAAACAAAAGGGTTTTAAGGGACACATGGACACGGTAGTCCCATTAAATAGTGGATTTTTAAAAACAAAAGGATTTTAAGGGACACATGGACACGACAGTCCCACTAAATAGTGGAGCGCACGATCTCTTTTTCCTCTGTGTTCTTCCCTAAGTTCTTCCTTGTGGCTAGAGTTTTTGAAGGTCAGGATCTTTCCAACAAGGTGGTTGTTAAATCTATACATGTGAATTGATCCTTACCATTTAACACCAACACTCAATGGCCACATGGAAGAACACAACGATTTGTTTTCTTTCTGGCCATTACTAGGGGGATTAGGAATGGATCGCAACCTGATTAAGTCTACGCAGTACTTGAAAATTGGAAGTAAAGAAAGACACCAAAGTCAAAAACTAAAGGAAAATAGACAATGGACCAAAGGATCCTCTACCTAATCCTAAAATTAAAATTGACACATGACAGTGAAACTGTTATTTTAACTTTCTTTAATGTATTGAAATTTGATTGGTGTGATCAATTTGGAAGAAAGACATTGCGGTCCTCTAATCAGAACTCTTGAATAAAGAGTTCTTTCCAAAATTTTCTTCAATGAAATCATGGCCAGCAGCACTCATGCACAGACAGTACGACTGTGGTATTGGTATGTAAAACAAGGGAAATGTGGTAGGTAAAAGTAAAACCATGGAAATTTTCCCTTCTGGGAAAGTGATTGGAAACTCTGGATGATACCTACTACCGAGAGCTGTGCCGTTCAATTTAAATCCTACAGCTCAAAAATGCAACTGCGTGAATAGTGGGTCCCACCTTATGCATAGCTCCGAGAGTTTCCAATCGCTTTCCCTTTTGTTCTTCCCGGTAGCCACAGTTTTGAAGGCCAGGATTTCTCCCTCCTTCGGGGCAGGGCGAGATCAGATCACAGCCAACTGCAATTTCAATTGCATATATGTCGTGATCTGACTGGATTAAAAACAATTTGAATTTAAAATTTTCATTTTTTTATCCTCCAATCAAATTATGACATGTGGTTGGTGGATAGGGAAAGTAGAGGTTAACCGAGAGTAGGGCTAGCATTCCTCAAAGTTTTTTTTTAGAATGCTGCTCTCGTTGTTTTGTTATAAGTAGCTCAAATGGATACTCGGAAAACGATTCACAATCTCATCGTTCCCAGTTTTTTCTTCTCACTTGTTCGCAACCATGTCCAGCACTTCTCATGCACGTTACGACTCTCATTCCGTCCTACATAACGTGGGCACTAACCTTAGCAAGCCCCACAAGAGATGGCGCATCGCTTTTGCTGTTTTCTACTCTTCCCGGGTCCTGCTCTCTCTTCCCAGAGATATTGCTCACAAGAAGGACCAGCTCGTCCCAGGTATCTTACGATCTCAGTCATACACTGTCCTCGATATCACACCAAACAGTAACAACGACGTTGCTCACCACTGTTTCTCTAAGGTTGATCAAACAAGCCTCACTGCAATTGTAAAAGACAAAAACTTGGAACAACTTTGTCAGTTCGGAGGAGTTGAAGGTGTAGCTGCGGCTCTTGATACCTATGTAGAGAATGGAATCCATGGCAATGATGAAGATGTGCGATGGCGACGCCATGCATTTGGTTCCAACACGTACCATAAGTCACCTGCAAAAGGCTTCTTCCATTTTGTGTTGGAAGCTTTTAAAGATACTACAATTCTCATCCTATTGGTATGTGCTGCATTTTCTCTTGGTTTCGGCATTAAAGAACATGGGCCCAAAGAGGGATGGTATGATGGTGGGAGTATATTTGTTGCTGTCTTTCTAGTTGTTGTCGTATCGGCGGGGAGTAACTTTAGGCAGTCGAGACAGTTCGACAAGTTGTCGAAAGTCAGCAACAACATTCAAGTTGTTGTGAGAGACGGCCGGCGGCAACCAATTTCCATATTTGATATTGTAGTTGGAGATGTTGTGACTTTAAAGATTGGAGATCAAATTCCGGCTGACAGATTATTCTTAGATGGGTATTCATTGTATGTCGATGAATCGAGCATGACAGGAGAGAGTGACCATGTGGAAGTTGATTGCAGCAGAAATCCGTTCTTGTTTTCCGGCGCTAAGGTGGCGGACGGTTACGCTTGCATGCTTGTCACGTCAGTGGGTATGAATACCACATGGGGTGAGATGATGAGCTCGATAAATCGAGACACTAATGAGCGGACACCATTACAAGCTCGGCTTGATAAACTCACCTCATCAATTGGGAAGGTAGGATTATCTGTTGCTTTCCTAGTTCTCATTGTGTTGTTGGTTCGTTACTTCACAGGAAACACCGAAGATGAAAATGGAAATCGGGAATTCAATGGCACAAATATTGATGATGTGCTGAACACAGTGGTGAGTATTGTTGCTGCTGCTGTTACTATCGTGGTAGTGGCAATTCCAGAGGGTTTACCATTGGCTGTCACGCTTACTCTAGCCTATTCAATGAAGAGAATGATGGCTGATCAGGCTATGGTTAGGAAACTCTTAGCCTGCGAGACCATGGGCTCAACTACTACAATTTGTACTGACAAAACTGGAACACTCACCTTGAACCAAATGAAGGTGACCAACTTCTGGATCAGCAAAGAAGAGACAACAAGTGTTGCATCTGTTGCAGTTGCATCAAACGTTCTTGAATTGCTTCACCAAGGAGTAGGACTGAACACAACTGGCAATGTTTACAGATCGACGCCAACATCAGAGCCCGAGTTCTCCGGTAGTCCAACAGAGAAAGCAATTCTCTCTTGGGCTGTCCTTGAATTGGGCATGGATATAAAGGCACTGAAGCACAATTGTACCATTCTCCATGTTGAAGCATTCAATTCAGAGAAGAAGAAAAGTGGGGTTACAATGAGGTGGAAGGACGACAACATGATCCATATGCACTTGAAAGGAGCTGCTGAGATGATGTTAGCACTTTGTTCAAATTACTATGACTATTCAGGGGTTATGAAAACCATAGATGACAATGAGAGGATCAATATTGAGCAAATAATTCAAGGTATGGCAGCCAACAGCCTCCGATGCATTGCTTTCGCTCATAAAAAAATTCCAGAAAAAGAGATGGAATTCAATGAAGACGGGAAGATCCACCAAAAGATAAAAGAAGATGGCCTGACCTTGTTAGGGCTAGTAGGTCTAAAGGACCCATGTCGACCAGGGGTGACAACAGCAATAGAAGCTTGTAGAGATGCTGGAGTGAGCATCAAAATGATCACCGGAGACAATGTTTTCACTGCAAAAGCTATAGCCATTGAGTGCGGGATACTCTGCCCTAATCAAGACACAAATTGCGGAGAACTGGTGGAAGGTGTGGAATTTTGGAATTATACACCAGAGGAGAGGATGGAGAAGGTTGATAGAATCAGAGTGATGGCAAGGTCCTCCCCCTTTGACAAGCTTCTGATGGTACAATGCTTGAAACAAAAAGGGCATGTAGTTGCAGTCACAGGTGATGGCACAAATGATGCACCAGCTTTAAAGGAAGCGGATATTGGACTGTCTATGGGAATTCAAGGTACTGCAGTTGCTAAGGAGAGCTCAGATATACTCATCCTAGATGATAACTTTGCTTCAGTGGTCACTGTTTTGAGGTGGGGACAATGTGTTTACAACAACATCCAAAAATTCATCCAGTTTCAGCTCACAGTAAATGTTGCTGCTCTTGTGATCAACTTTGTCGCAGCAGTTTCCGCTGGTAAAGTCCCACTAACAACAGTCCAGTTGTTGTGGGTGAACCTGATCATGGACACGCTGGGGGCTTTGGCTCTTGCCACCGAGCGACCCACCAAGGAGTTCATGAAGAAGCCGCCAGTTGGTCGTACCGCACCGCTTATAACAAATGTTATGTGGAGAAACCTCATTGCTCAAGCGCTCTATCAGATTGCCGTCCTTTTGACCCTACAATTCAAGGGTGAATCTATCTTCAGTGTGAATGAGAAGGTAAATGACACCCTGATCTTCAATACTTTCGTCCTTTGCCAAGTCTTTAATGAGTTTAACGCGAGGAAATTGGAGAAGAGGAATGTCTTTCAGGGCATACACAAGAACCAGTTGTTTCTGGGAATTGTAGGAATGACCATTGTTCTTCAGGTGGTGATGGTGGAATTTCTAAAGAAGTTTGCGGATACAGAGAGGTTGGATTGGGGGCAATGGGGTGCATGTATTATCATTGCGGCCATATCTTGGCCAATTGGTTGGGTTGCGAAGTGCATACCAGTTTAAAGTAAATCATTTCTCAGCTTCCTCAGTCCGGATACAGTGAATCATTCTTAGTAGGAGTTTTTATAATTTTTTTGGCTCTTGTTAAGGTATATTCTGTAATGACTTTCTTGTTAGCTTCGAACTTGTAGCACTTCTTAAATTGAATAATATGATTTTAAGGTTCAACTAGACAATTTCTGTAATGAATTTTAGTGGTTTTATTTTTTATTTGCTCTGGTTACATGATATCATTTATCTAGGATTAGTAGTTAGGTCAGTAATGATAAGTGGACTCCTACTTGCGCCATCCAAGAGATAGAAAGGGCACATCTTGCCATCTGAGCTACAAGCTGCAAGTTTATTGGTTTTGGTTATCTAGGGTACAATTGGTGTCAATACCTAGAGGGGCATTAGACAACATTGCTTAGATAAAGCTAGTTAGGGGAGGGGAGTTCTAAAACACAGAGTAAAAATCTATTTAATATGGTCCAAACATAACAGCATATGCATTCCAACAAAAAAAAACAGCATATGCATAGCATAGTACAGGGCAGTGGGGTCCTGAAATTCAATAGGTCCCACCCTATGAATCACCTATGTTAAAAGCTTCATTGGGCAGTGTATGTCAAACATGGTTATAACCATTAGATACATACCGTTTGTCTTGAAAGATGTAATGAAAAATAGTGAAGATTCAGAGAGCAATATTTATTTCTAATGATCATTTGATCAAAGCCACTTTGGCACAGAAAATATCTAATAGTTAGGTAATAACCCACATTCTGTGAACAAGAGTGAATATTTAGGACAAAGAGAATAATTAAGATCATCCAAAACACTAGTTGTTACTAAACACAGATGTGAGGTAAGACGAAACACACATAGTTGTTCAGAGTTTCAGTTGAAAGAAAATATCAGAATGGCACAAACATAAACCAAGGGAGATTGATGAAACTTACCAACATTTTCACTCAGCTGATCATTTATACTACCATACTGATTGGAAGTGACCTTAAACATACAAGGATGTACCAGTCGGGATTGGAGACAACTTAGTTGGATTATGATCTCTGCCTTATCCACGAGGTTCTGTGGTTCACGCAGTAATACCAGATGAGAAAATAAGCATCAATATTGCTCCACCATAGCTAGGAAAAATTGGGCAGATGAACTCAGAGCTAAGCCACAAAATAGCATATTGGAGAATTCATTTCTTCCCCGAGCCTAACAAATTCAACCCAAATGTTTTCCCATAGAGGAGGGACAACAATCGCTCAGAAAGGTTATCCCTTGTCCAGATCTATTACTATAGGCATGCATCTAATAAAGAGACAACAAAGCCATCACCACTTCATCTTCCAGTCATGCAATGAGTGACCCACCATTTGAAATGTTCATCACTTAATCTTCCATGCCAAAACCAACCTGATCGGATGACCCATCTAAAGTTTGATATTTGTTTGGGTTGGTCAGAATCGGGTCGATCCTGACCCAAGTTGCACCCTTAGCAGGCTAGGCCATATTACACAGTTGATGATTATTTCATCAAAATCATGGACAAGGCTTAAAAAATATATCCAATACCCTCCTGGAAGGGTGGTTAAAGGCACCCCCACTAGGGGGCAAGTCCAGGATAGGATTCCAATCCCCTAGCTTGGTACAGGCTGGACAAGCATGAAACCTCTTGATGATGCCCCACCGACCAAGAAAAACTAGTTCAAGAGAAAAAGAACATTTGTGATAGGGTTGTAACAAAAAAAAAAAAACATTTTTTTTTTAATTCGCAAATTTTTAGGTTGCCGAATTATTCACGAATTTTTTAATTTTATTTGCGAATTTCCCGAATCATTCCTGAATTTCTTGAATTATTCCCGAATTATTCTCGAATTTGGCAAAAAAAAATACTTATTTTGTTTTTTTGGTCAAATTATTACATATAATATTATTTTTATTTTTCCAAAATTTCACGGAATTTTTCCAAACTTGACCCTGCCGAATTATTCCCAAACCCCGACTTTGTCACTTTGAAATATGGATAGGAGAGATCTAGAGGGTTATAACGACCACTACTAAACTATTGGTACAAGTACCCAAAGCCCAACTCTCAGCTACTCTTTATATGGAAGCAACCCAATTGAATGTTTCAGACCATGGACGGAGCCACATGGGGGCCAGGAGGGGCTAAAGCCCCCCCCTAAATTTTTGAGAAAAAATATATTCTACATAAATGGACACAAATAAATACAATGGTCTATGAACTTGGCCCTCAAAAAAATAAATTGGGGCCTACGACCCCAAACCCCCATTGTTAGCCCCCCTACAAGAGAATCCTAGCTCCACCCCTGATTCAGACCAATTGTGGATCATTGTACTCATCCGATCTCTCACATTCCCTTTATGAACAATTACGATATAATATGGCAAGCAATCCATTGGAAAGTTGATAATTCTGAAGGTTATGATCATCTAAAGTAGGGCATCCAATTATGCAGGACTCATCCAAAAGGTGGGCAACAATTCTCTTGATTTTTGTAGCATCTTACATCTATGAGGATCATAAATTATTGAGACGAGTCCATTGGGTACTTTTCGAGTGGGTTGGCCTACACAGCTCTAGGGAGGAAATCCAAGACATTTTGTATTAGACCCATGGTGCACTCAGGGGGGAGGTTTCAGGTAGTGTTGCTAGGTCGAGGCTGTGTTTACTTGCTTGTAAACCTAAAGGGCTTTCCGTTTGTCTTAGTATCTTTCTTTCCTCTTAATAAGATGAATTATTGATCAAAAATAAATAAATTATCCCAGACATGAATCCAATGTGTGACTGTAAGCCAACAGTAAACCACCCTTTCGTATTTAAGTAACAAAATCTTTTAGTTGATGAATCTTAGCACATAATTTTTTATTTTTTTTCTTTTTGTCCAAAGAGTGAAACACTTAAAACTAAAGAAACACAGGACAGTAGCAGATCTTTCTACAATTAACACGATAATACCTCATCAGTGGAGATGACCAGGCAATCTATATTAATGGGCTTCTATTCATTGCAATCTGAAATGAACAAGAAGCATCAATTGTGTTGTTTTCTCTACATAGTCAATCTCTTTTAATGGGTTTACTTGAATTGCAACCTGCAATTCAACAAGCACCTACAAGATAGAAGCTAAACTACACATACTGACACCCAACACCCACCTTATATTCTAACTCCTTTCTTCCATTGAAATAAGTTGGCTCCTTCATAAGTTCAAGTGGGTCAGATTTGTGCAAATTTAAAGCCCTTTCTGTTTGCTATCTCAAACCTTCTGTTAATTAATAATTTCTAGTTGTTTTGCAAAAAAACATCTGACACCCATGTTGGTGAAGCATAAAAATATAGCCATAGAGAATAAGAGACTGAAAAAAAGATGATTAAATTAATAAAATCACCAAATTAACTTGAGAAAATAAAGAAAGAGCATACCCATGTTGGTGATGCAGTAGCTGTAGCGACCATTTGTCACTGGAGCAAGCAGTAGTTGTTAAGTACATGTGGGGCCGTGGTTGAACACCCCCAACCCCACACACAGTAAAAAAAAAAAAAGCCCCAACATTTGCAGGACCCACGCCCTTCTTATCCAAAGATGCTCCTTTTCAGACGAAGGGACCCTCTCCCTTATTCAAGTCCTGCTTTGGGTTTTGTTTTTCTGAGTCTTAAAAAGAGATGTAGCATTATCCTTTCAAAGATCGAGGCTTTGGGAGGGTATTCTTAGGGGAGCAAGAGTCCCATCGTCGGCCGAGGAGGGGACTATCCTCCTCGCTCTCTCATAGCCGACCTTCAACTCCCATTAATTAGGGTTAGTTTTTTTTGAACCCTAAGTATGGATGAACCTTAACCACATTAAATGGTTTAGGGATGGCAACCACCACCCAAACTTCTCTGTCTCAAACCCGTGAGTAACCAAAGCGGGAGCAGGAGCGCGAATGCGTCAAATTTCAATTCAGGATAAAGTCAAGAACACCTCTAGAGCGCCTGTATATATAAATAATATTTTTAAGAGAAACCAAAGTTATATTTTTAAACTCCAAAAAATAATAAAACTATAATAATAGGTAATAAGAATTAAAAAAAGGTTTTTGGTAGCCCCAATCGCAAGTCTTCAACATTTGCAACTTGGTGGCTACAAATGTCACAAAGTTTCTGTTTTTTTTTTTTTTTATGGGTTAAAATAGCAAACATGTCCACGTGATATGTCTTACCTTGCGTCTATGGAAACTTTTGGGGTAAATGCTACTAGGGATAGCACTCCTTTTAAAAGAAACGCATGTTGAGGGTGTGATTCAACTCTTCCGATTGAACTCAGGGAGAGTTCCATCGCCATTAGTGCATGTGATGTAATCACTGGTATCTTCTTTACTATTATAATGGGAGAGGCAGGCGTGGACTGAATTTTTCGAAATTCCTAAACTACCCTTATATAAAACAAAACTTTAATTTAATGTTTTACTTTAATTCTCAAACTACCCTCATCTATTTATTTAAACCATAGAATCACGGTCAATCGTGAGAGTTCAATTGCACCCGCGGGTTAACACGTGTCCCTTTTAACTCCTATTAACTATGGTTAACTTCTTCCCCTCACTCTCACATGCATCGCATGTGCCACCTGCTAGTATTATAAAAGGTGAAATATAGAAAAAAAAAATTTAATTTAAAATTGTGAGCATTGATTTTTAGCACTCCTTTTAAAAGAAACGCATGTTGAGGGTGTGATTCAACTCTTCCGATTGAACTCAGGGAGAGTTCCATCGCCATTAGTGCATGTGATGTAATCACTGGTATCTTCTTTACTATTATAATGGGAGAGGCAGGCGTAGACTGAATTTTTCGAAATTCCTAAACTACCCTTATATAAAACAAAACTTTAATTTAATGTTTTACTTTAATTCTCAAACTACCCTCATCTATTTATTTAAACCATAGAATCACGGTCAATCGTGAGAGTTCAATTGCACCCGCGGGTTAACACGTGTCCCTTTTAACTCCTATTAACTATGGTTAACTTCTTCCCCTCACTCTCACATGCATCGCATGTGCCACCTGCTAGTACTATAAAAGGTGAAATATAGAAAAAAAAAATTTAATTTAAAATTGTGAGCATTGATTTTTACCCACTTGGTTTGACTGAGAGTCGCCACCTATTCATTCTTAGGGATAGGTCCTAGGTATTTGTTTATTTGGATAAGGTAAAAGGTCTATCAGACATGGGGTAAGTGGTTCGATTAAGCCCCGGGGAAGATGTTAGGCACCCCAGGACCCCCGTTTTAAAACGATTACCTCTTCTTAAATTTAAGCCAAAGTTTAATCTCAATATTAATTAAAATATCCAGAGTATTTAAAAGAATGCTAATCCAAGAAATATAGAAAGCTAGATGTCTAGGGTCGAACCCGGATAGGGTTGCCTACGTACTCATAAGGTGAGGTCAGACCGAGCGTAGTTCTAACACATGGACCTGTGCTAAGGCTAATGGGTGTATGTGTGCATAAGGGTGGCTTAGAGGTTAGCACGGGGGCTAGGGTTGATTGACCGGGGAGGTCAAGTGCACAAGTGTTAAGTCTAACCACGGTTAAAGGAGATTTAACTATGGTTAGGTGAGCTAACCAAAGCTAAGGATGTCCTACAAGTCTCTTTTTGTATTTTTTTTTTTTTTTTGGGGATATTTGAATGTTTTTGGTATTTTGGTTATATTTGAATGTTTTTTTATATTTTGAGATTTTTATCATGTTTTTGGTATTTTGAGCTTTTATCATGTTTTTTTGGATTTTCATATAGGCAGGGTTTTGGCAAACTTAACTAAAATCAAATTTAATCCAAGAAAAAGATTAAGGAAAAGTTAAGTTAAAAGATTATATTTATGACATAAAGAGGAATGTGCATTATAAATAGTAAATGATCTATTGTCAACACCTATTTTGTTGGATTGGTGTTGATAATAGATCAAATACCATTGTCTTTGGTATGAGGTATTTTGAATAATGTCATCTTTAAGTCCTTAAACCATCATTTATCCATTCAATATAGAACATGAAGGAAAAAGAAAGAAATGAAAAAAAAAGGTAACAAGTGGAAAAAATGAAAACTCATCATCTCCTCTCTAATGTAGTCTATTTACACCATTATGAATGATGTAATGAGACTCTAAATATGAAAATTGGAGTGATGATGAGTTTCCCAAAGAATTCTAGAAGAATGACTAGAATCTAAATGAAGAAACAAAATGAAAAGAGAGGTATAGCTTTAGCTTCCACTCTCTATGGGCCTACCCATATCGACACTTGTGGGTACATAAAAAAAAAAAAATATGTATATGAAAAGGAAAAAAAAAAAAACATCTCTTTACTTTTGTTATGCGATCCCTCTACACCATTAGATTGGTGTAGAGAGACCCAACTATGTTTGAGAAATGAGAGATCAAGAAGAGATAACCAAATAAAAAAGAGATAAAAAATAAGAGAAGATGGTGAAAGAAGGAATGTCTACTCCTCCAAGAATTCTTCTTCAATGCTCCAAGAGGTAAAGTTTTGTTTAGAATCTACAAAGGAGGAGAGTTAGTAAAGAACTCTAAGCTTTTAATCTTAGCATTCTTTCCAAACTCTAAACCTTAGGTTTTTCTCACTTCTTTAAATTCAAGAGAAACACAAGTGGGTGGGAACCTTCTAGAGATCATGAGGGATGGATCTAAGGGGCTAAGGGATTGATATTTATAGGATTAAGAGATTGAGTTGTGTCTTCTACATGGTGGATAAAAAGAGTTAATAGGTAAATATTTGAATGTTGTAAAGTGAGTTGATATGTTGAGTGTTGTAAGGGGTGTAAGAGAGTTGATAGGTTGAGTATTGTAAGGGGTGTAAGAGAGTTGATGAGTTGAGTGTTGTAAGGGATGTAAGTTATAAAAGGTGCATGTAAGAGAGTTGATGGGTTGAGTGAACTATGAGTTATATGGGCATGGGTTGTAGGATATAGATTAGGTGGATATGGATATGTGGACTAGATCTTATGGATCATGAGTTATGATTATTAGACTTTGACTATGACATTTGGGCTTGGGCTATGGTAAATAGGCTTTGGCTTAGGCAATTAGGTAATTGAGTTTGACTACTTAGGTTTGAAGTAATGAAATTTGGTAATTGGGTTTGATTGAGTTGTTTAGGTATAAGTTTGGTCAAATGGGCTCAGGTCTTGGGTAAACTTTGGAGCATTTGAAGGAGCGGGAAGAAGGATAGAAGGTGCAAAAATAAGGTGCTTACAAAAATTAAAATTGAAAAGAATTAATTGATGAAAAGACTGTAAGCCATAAAATTTATGAACATGTTGTACATATGTAAGATGGAAAAGCAAAAAGTAGATGAAAAGAGTTTTAAGTCTTTTCCATACAAAACACATATGAAAAGTAACAAAAAGATAAAAATGCGTTCCCCAATTGTTGAAATGCTCTACAGATTTTGAAACCGGGCTCCCATGGTGTTTCCACTCTCAAACATTGGGAGCGAGGTTTGAGAACATGAGCGAATAGGGGGTAAGGATAGTTTGAATTACTAAGATCAAAACCTTTCTTAGCCCCATCTGTCCCCGCCCCATTAAGCACTAGTTGAGGCGGGTCAGGATGGTTTTAGGCGGGTCAAGTCGGTATTTCCTATTATACGTAAGATATTATAGTAATTTTAAGATTAATTTAAGGGTAAACTAAGCATTTAAATTATAAAATGGGGTGGGGCGAATTAAATCCATCCCCAACCCAAACCTAGGTTAGGTTTACCCATCATTTCCCATCTCCACCCCTAACCCGTATATGAACCTCCCAAAACTGTCCCATAAGAGCGGGTTGAGGCGAGTTACCTGGTTAACCCGACCTATTATCATCCCTTGGTATTCTAGTTCCTATTTTCTAATGAGGCCACAAAACTAGGGTTGGGTATTAAGCTGAGCTGAGTTAAGCTGAGGCGAACTTTTTATCGAACATATGAATTTTTCAAGGTGTTCAAGCTTGGCTCGGGTTGTTTATAAACAAGCCAACTAAAGTCGAGCCAAACATGAGCCGAGCTCGAGCTTTTAACGAGTTCAATTAAGTCTGATTAATTAAAAAAACTTATTGTGCGATAGCCGGCCCGGGTCGATCTCCTCCCCACATTCGTGTTTTTCAACTGATGAGAAGTCGAGATCGTTAGAGTCGCCACCAATCAAAATTTCGGGTGTGATTGGTCACCCACAAATAAAACTCTCAATTTAAAAGATAACCGAGATTGGGCTCGGAGATTCTCTTATGAGTTGGGAAAGGTGTTAGGCACCCCACCTCATCCATCGAATGACGGTTACCTCTTAATTTTCTCCATTAAATTAATCTAAAAGTATTTTCCTTTCTTTGTTTGTCCCTTTTTATTTCGAGATTGGAAAGCCACCCCTCCTCGACCGAGTTAGGGTGATTTTCTCTCTACTTACGCAGCAAAGCCCCTTTTTCCTAAATCGGCGGACAGTCACGCTCTCTCCTCGACCGAGTTAAGAGGGACCCCGCCTACGTTTGGATGGAAAAAGGGACAAAAACTACTAACAAATAATACAGAAAAATGAAATAAAGAAGTCGAAGATCTGGTCTTCCGGCCCTTTCCTTCACCCAGATTTCCACTTCCGCACAACCGTGTAGAGGGAAATCGCCGAGCTACTAAGAGAAAGTGAGGGAAGAAAAGACTTGGACTAGTAGAAGTAGAAGATGAGAATGTAGCATACATTTTCCCTTTTAGATGCTCCAAGTGTTTGAAGAAAAGAGAATGATTCCGCGAGATTCGAACTCCGATGGTTTTTCTCCAAAGTTGATGAGGATCACTCCTAAGTTGGTAGCCTTGATGGCCGAAATTTCTGGGTTTTTGAAGGCTCACACCAAAATTAGAGGTTTCTCCAAGTTATGGGTTGGCAAAGCTTGGTCTTTTCAAAGTTAAGGAATGGGGTGGGGTGAAGCTCATTTTATAAGGTGAAAAATAAGGATTTCGCTCTTTCTGGGCGATATGGGACTAAAAATTAACCCAAAACATGTTGGCTGGCAAAACGAAGTTGGATTTAGGATTTTCTTCGTACGCGCCTTTTTAAAAGCCGCGGCCTAGTTTTTAGGCAAAAAATAGACCCGCGCCCTTTAGAAAGGCGCTAGTTTATGTTTTTTGTTTAAAAAAGGCCAGGCTTGGGCTTAGTTGGTTTGGGCTTGGCTTGAACTTCGATATTCTGGAGTCCGGATCTTGTCGTTGCTCTCTTTCAATACTCGGTACCAATGGGCTTTTCGGGCCCATGAAATCATGCAAAATAGGGTGTCTACACTTATAATAAATGATTAATTTATAAAAAAAAATCCTTTAATTGAAGTATTTATATTTTATATTTACGTATTTTTAAGATGTATATATATATATGAGTCGATCATTTATCTGAGTAGGTGTTTAAATTCGGCTCGTTTGCTAAACAAGCTTCGAAATGGGGTTCAAGTTTGTTTGCTAAGCCAACCAATGAACAAGCTCGTGCCTACTGTGTGATGCCCCGAACCCGATCTTAAGGAATCAAGTTCTGGGACGCGCGTCCGTTCGTCATAACCACGCATGTGGAAGATATTACCCACGAAAATGCAGGAATTTTTAACTTTTCTTACGAGCTTACATAAGCAATAACAACTGGTCATCACAATAACTCATCATAAGTAACAGCATTACCTTACTAGCTACAGTAGCCTTTACTTTTAGCGCCACAATTACGCCAGTACATTTTCCAAACTCTATCAAGCATAGCTCCTTACCAATCGGTAACCGCTTCAAGATCTGAAGACATAAAATGAGAAGAGTGAGCTATAGAACTCAGCAAAATTCACCATCCATCTAGGCTATTTTTCACCTAGTAACAATCATCAATAACAATATCGCATTCCAGTACAATTCTCATATTATAATAATATATAATATCGCAATCCGTGACCCGAGGTCACTTAAGGCTATTTCACTCTAACTGAGGTTCCCGACCTCTAATTTTTCAAGTTCATCCAATCATTATCCATGACATCAGGTTATCGATCTAGATAACCACTCATACTTTATTCTTGAGTCTACAAACTCGATCAATTGGGCCTTCGCCCGTGTACAACCTTTACACCTGAGTCCGTAGACTCACTTATTAACCAACTGAGACTATGTCCATTCAAACCATACCTTGAATCTTTAGACTCGATATACATCCGGGCATTCACCCGCAAAAATCAACACAAATCATATGATCTCAACCACGGTAGGGAACTCGTTCTCACAACATTTCTATCAGAGGCATCACATAACCAACCACTCTAGACGTAGCCTAAAAGTTTCTATGGATAACACTCCACCCATTCCCGACTATCAGTCACGGAAGACTACACAACACCACTACTCCAGACCTAGCCAAAGAGGATCTATTAATAACACTCCACCCACTCCCGACGATCAGTCACGTACCTCGCCAAAGAAGATCTATGGACATTATTACACCAACTCCCGACAATCTGTCACGTACCTCACCAAAAAAGATCTATAGATATTATATCATCCACTCCCGACTATCAATCACGGAGGACTACACAATACCCCTCACTCCCAACTATCAGGCATCAGAGTTGGGAGTTGGCACCACCACATTTTGGAGTTTGGAGGAAAAGGCGCTCAATTGATCTAAATGCAGAGATGCCCCAATTGGAATTTGGGGTGTATCTACCATGACCAATCTGAAAGCATGTCACAACCTAAATCCTTCATAAAATTAAAACAACAATAAAACACAGTATGCACACTCATAACACGGCGTGCGACTACAAGATGCCATCCACAAACTATCTACAGACCAAGGCAACTCTAACCAGATACCCATGTCTCTGTACAGTGCCTTGAATGCTTTATTAGACTTCTGAACAGTGCTCCAAAAAAGAAAATTATTGATTAGAGTGGAGATAAATAAGACTTGAGGTTTCTCCCAAACATATGACAATGTACTTTATGCTGCATGTGGTACTATGCTGAAACAGTTTCAGGGACTCTGCCGTTCTCAGAAGCAACCAAGGTGTCATAGTATTCAACTAGGACATTCCATCCACCGGGGCACATGAAGCCGTCCGGTGGATTTTCTTTGTTCTTCGCAAGTGTTCGCATCTGTAAAATGAAAGATTAAAGCAATCTTGCTTAGCAAGTATGATGTAAGAATTTGAATTATACACGAAGCAGCAACGAAGTAGAGCCTAGCCATCACAATCAAGGGGTCCTACTTTCTGTAAACCTAAAAACAAGAAAAAGGTTGGTGGTTCTGCATGAAATATAATTTCGAAGACAAGTTACCTTAGTTCCTGATATGAAGAGGAAATCTTGAGGCCTTGAGGGATCAAAGAAAGCCATCTTACTCTGAGTCTTGTCATAGGCAGCTACCTGCAGTAGCAATTGAATAACGAATACTAAGGTTTATGCAAATCAAAACAACAAAGTCCAAGATCGAAAGCTTAATAAGAGTCTCATTGGTTGGCATACCTTGAACGGGAGGATGTTTAGACGCTCAAGTCCAGGAGCCATACTAAGTACTTTCTTCCCATGATCGGCCTCGTAGAGGTCTCTCTTCTCAACAGGGTGGCTCATACCAGCTGGGTCCCGACCCACAATGTAGAAGTTGGCTCCAGCATTGATGCGGGCCTTTGCATGCCACTGCACCTCTGTTGGGCCTGCGTAAAGCATGGGAGATGGGAAGATTGCAACCACTGTTGTCTCTGGATCAAGAACTCCGTCTTCAAGCACCTGATGGAATACATTCATCATTAGGCAGAACAAATGTTAGTTTACCAGCCGGCAGGCTTTTGTAATGGGAAAATAGTCAATGCCTTGGCCCGATAAGGTGATTTACCTCTAGCCCCCACCCCCCCTTTTTGTGTCATGTATTTCCTTTTTTAATCCCTTTAACTGTGGTTAAAATTTACTAACCCTTAGGGTTAAAGCATCTAACCTTGGTTTTAGAAGAAAAAAATTAACCACAAGGTTAAAACTTGTTAACCAAAGTTCAAGGGTGCTTTGTGAGGGCCAGTCCCCTTGGCCCAAGGAGGGGACTATTTCTCTTTGTAATATAAGATGGTCATTTTCAGAGCCAGCATTGTAGTGGGTCAAAAGAGTGAGAGCATGAGGACCTTCTCGTGTTGCTTCATTCGCCAACTAAGTGGTACATCATCCGCCTTTGTGTAGCCGCCCAACGGATGAAGCAACAGGACGGGGTTCTTGTATCCCATCTCCAGAAGCCGGCGGCGGGTGTCAGTCATGAGCAAAGCATGGCCATTGTGTACTGGATTCCTGAGCTGAAAAGCAAAAATTGCATCAGCATTACGTCTTGTAAATTCATCACGGAGTTCTGCAGGGGATAGCCGGAACCGATCAAGACCATCACTGTATTTGATTGGTTCTATAACCTCCAAGTCACCTCCGATGAGCCAGTTTCCAGCATCGGTTATAGCTTCATCTACGTAGGGTAGTCCAGGGGCAGTGGTTCCCCAGGTTCTTCCTATTCTTTCTTCTTTGTTGTGCTTGTAGATTTCGATACTGAAATGACCAAAGCACAGAGCAATGAAACATGAGCAATCATCGGCAAGTCATTGTTCAGTATATTAATTGAAATTATTTATTAAAAACTAGGTGGCATTTGGTAACACTAATCTAAATAGGTAGAGCTTATTTGAAAATTGTGCTTAGTTGGACTTTAGATTGTTAAGTTGACGGTTAATTGCATGTCTACATCTTTTTGAAGTAAGGGTTTACCTCTAAAGATAAAAAATAGCTATGGGCTACTTTGTAAAGTAGAGGTTTTTACCTCTAAAATCTCTACTTCAAAAAGGTGTAGACATGCAATTAACCTTCAACTTAACAATCTAAAGTCCAACTAAGCACAATTTTCAAATAAGCTCTACCTATTTAGAATAGTGTTACCAAACACCACCCTAGTATGTAAGTCCATAATTATTAATCAAATTATGTAGTCTTACAACCCTCTATGAGCATATAAAAGAGATTTTATAATAAACATCATTCAGGATACTGAGGAGAGGTAACCAATATTTGCAGAACCTCTCACAAAGCTGAGGACCCTAAAAGGAGAAGAGCACAGATATGGTAGGAACAAACCAAAAATAACAGTGGATCAAAACCAATAAAAGATGGAGTAAATAGCGGCAACAATTGGATCTTCATGATATTAGTAGAAAAGGTTTTTCCAAGAAACAAATCAATGAATGTGCGAAGTATATGGTGTTCTTCTCGACCAAGTATGATGTGCTGAATTGAAGCCAAATGGGTCATCCTATTAGAAGATGAACCCAATTCATATCAAAACTATGTAGAGTAGGAATTCAAATATGTAATAACGTACAACCTAATATATTTTATATTCAATCAAAAGCCGAAGCAGTTACATCACTTACATTGTTAAAATTTGATATTTTGATGACAGTTAAATCAAGTTAATTAACCATCAACTTTTCAGAAGATATTATATTTAGAAGGAAGAGAAATTGACATGCTGATGGTATGAAATGCCAATTGCTAAAATACTCCAACAAAACCGAAACCCAATTGTAGACTGATGTTGCGGCAAAAAATGGGTATAGATTCTTTATTAGCAACATGGATGACTGAGCCCCCCATATTTTTATTCGTCAAAACATAATTTAATCCAAGAAAATTCTGATAAAAAAATATAGCAATGTATGTTACTCCGATAATTTTATTAGCTTCACAAATGACTTGTTTCCCCATTTTTTTACGGAATAAACCCAAACCAGTCCAACAAAATACCAGCATTCACATTCTTCTTCTTCTTCTTCTCTAACAGTTCCTTGTACTAATTATTGGGGATGGCATCACAAATGTTTTCGTGATTTTCTAGTCTATCAAGAGCCATATCTTCAACGGTATAGACATGCACAGTCGGAAATCGTCTTGGATGGATCTGATCTCTGGCTGAAATTAGGTCCACAGACCGAATTTGAGGTGATTCCAACCTGATTTTCTTATCCAAATCAAATTTTAATTAAATTATCCTAAGATTGATTCTAAGCCTAAAATCCATGATTAATCAACAAAACCTTAAGCACTTCAAATAATCCAACCGATAATCATCATCCACAAACTTCACCTGAAATTCCCATCCTCCAAAAATAAAATCAAAAGGAAGTAGAAGTACAAGTAGAAGAAGATATATGAAATTGAAATAAGAGAAAATATAGGTTTAGGAGATATTCTTACATTGACATCGCTTCCCAATGGCAACAATAAACAAAACATTATTCACGCCTTATAATATAAGGTCTTTCAGTGAAAGCTTGAATGAGAAAGGGAGAAAAGAGAAGAATTCTCTCTTGAAAATTTCCAAATAGTAAAAAATTTCCCTAGAGTTCCTTTAGGGTTAATGAATTCAAGTCCATAATTCGGACCCTTGGAGGAGTTCTTATAGATGTGTAAATGTGCTTAGAATAGGTATTTGCTAAACAAATTCGGAAAAAAAATGTTCTTTAGAAACTGTAGGCGTCGGTAATATGATTACAGAATAGAGAATACAGACTGAAATGAACAGGCTCAAAAACATAATGTCAGTAATTGGATTACCGACATTTGCAATATTGTTTAAAAATAGTCTAGTTTTGAATTTAGCTTCTAAATCTGATTTTAGCAAATTATTTTTTTGGTTTAGCAATTTCCTTTAAAAGATATTTGCACGATTTTCAAAAGTATGTTGGCACTTGGAAGTAATTACATTACAGCTACCCTGAGTTTTAGCTTAAAAACCTTAAATTTAAAAATACAACTCCTAGAACGATGTGTCATCCCACAGTTTGGTGAAAGCTAAATTTCTCTTTTTAAAGCTATTTTAAGTCTACAAGGTGCTCCATTTAATCTAAATAAATATTTTTTCTATAAAGATAAGATAAAATAGTCCTTTTTAAAATGGATAGAGGCATTTTGGTAAATTTCTAACTCATGGCATTTTGTTAATTTTTGCAAAAGACAATGTTATTTTGGTAACTTTTTAGAGATTCTTGGAGAACTCTATTAAGTCACAGGAAGTCTTGTAGGCTCTACGTGAGTACAAAATTGGGTGCTTACGCTGGGTTTTCAAACAATACGTGAGAACCTATGACAAAGGTGTTCACTAGAGTACCCTACAATAATGAAGATTTTGTGCATATATCAAAGCATAAAGCATGTCTATCATAAAATATATTTTTAAAAGCAACTAGATAGAAAGATTTGATATGCTTATACCAACGCTTAACAAAGTCGGGGGAATTTTGGTAATTTTTACAAAAGATGTGGAAATTTTGGTTAACCTTTTAGATATTCTTGGAGAACTCTCTAATAGGTCACAGGAAGTCCAGTAGGCACATCAAGGGTGCAAAATTAGGTGCTTACGCTACATTTTCAAACCATACGTGAGAACCTAAAATAATGTTCATTGGAGTGTCCTATAGCAATTAAGACTTTATGCATATATCAGAGCATAAAGCAGGTCTACCATGATATAAATTTTTAAAAACAACTAGATAGAAAGATTTGATATGCTTATACAAACACATGCAACCGTGCACACCCACATACTCATAGATAAAACACAATTCTACGAGCTCATAAATAATTCCAAAATTCAGTTCTTAAACTTAGCAAACCACACAATTAGGCAGCCAAAGAAGTCCAACTCGCCACAGCTTATTTTATTAGCATGGAACCTATGATATCAGCTGTAATAGTAATCAAATGCACATCCCTTAGTGTTTCTTACCACCAGATTCCCTAATAAAAGTAACATCGATTCCTCTTTTCTCTTTAGCTCACTCATATTTCCAACACTCTTTCTCAAGGTAAATTCAACTCTGTGCCTTGTTCAATTTTTAAAAGTATTACTTTAATATATTTAGAAGGGTTTTTTATCATTCAACTGTTAAAAGAATTTTAAGATTTTTATATAAGAAAACCATTTTTAATAACTTTTCATTGGACGCTATTATCCTTATGTTAGAAACTTTTGTATCATATTACTATAATCTATATGTACCTATTTTCTAATTATATCTTAAATATTTTACTCTTAGTGGGACCTACTACTAATCTTCAATACCTACTAAAATTCTATGAATTCTTATTAATAAAAAAACTTTGAATAATACTTAAGATTGTGTCGGAATCATTATTAATTTAAGATTACAGTAATAGAAGTGAAAGAAGCTATTACTAAGATAAAGATATGAAGGGTCTTGGGACCAGACCCAATGATATTCCAATTGAAGTGTGGAATGTAGAGGAGAAATTGACATATCCTGGCTAACAAAGTTATTTAATAATATTCTAAAGACTAGAAAAATGCTGAAAACATGGAGAAGTGGTTCGTATATACAAGAGTAAGGAGATGGCCAAAGTTGTACCAACTATTGCATCATAAAACTTATGAGTCATTATATAAAGTTATGGGAGAGAGTGATAGAACAAATATAAAGACAACAAAATAGGATTTTGGATAATCAATATGGCTTCATGCCGGGAAGGTTTATGATTGGGACTATGTTCTTACTTTGACAAGTGATTGAAAAGTTATTTAGGATGAAGAAGAAAGATATCTATATGATATTTATTGACTAAGAAAAAGCATATGATAGAGTCCCTAGAGAATTAATTTGATGACTGTAAGTGAAAAAATGAGTCCCACAAAAATATATTAATATCATTAAGGACATATATTAGGGAGCGTAACTACCGTGAGAAAAATTAGTGGTGAAACAAATGAGTCTCCTATGACAATAGGGTTCCATTAAGAATCAGCTAGGAGTCAATATCTTTTTACATTCATTATGGATGAATTGATGATTCATATTCAAAAGGAGGTTCCTTTGTATATGTTATTTGCAGATTAAGTAGTATCAATGGATGAAACTAACGATGATGTAAATGCAAAATTAGAATTGTGCAGGAATTATGGTAATAAATCTTGCTAAAACTGTTATGAAACGGCCGTTACGTAAAGGTTTTGGTAATACCAGAACGCAAACAATCCATGTTACATTACTTAATGTCCTTTACAAAAAGTTTAATGTTATATTCACAGTTCACACCATGAGTTTTAAAAACTCACTCTATCTCACTTCTTTTGAATTTTTCACTTTCTTTCCCCTCTCAAGCCAAATATCATAAATCCATCTTAGTTTTTAAATCATAAACACAATTTACGCTATAAATCAACAATTTGAATCTTCGCCACTCACTTAAAAAAAAAAATCAGTTTGGGGCTTTTTGATTGGATAAGATTTCTAAACTTTTTTAAATCATTATTTGTTAAATGTATATTAGTAAGTTTAGAACATAGATTCAGAAATTGTAAATGAATCTATAATGATTTGGGTTATGCATTGACATTTTTATCTCGTTATCTGTTAATTATGGTACTTTAGTATTTTCATGAATAACATGTATTTGTTTCTATTTGTTTATTAAATTTAAACATTTTCCTTAAATTTCTGTTATTAATTTTTTAACTACAAAATGGTGGGGGTAATATGACTTCTGATTGTAATAGCCGAAACAGATACGTTACGCGGCTTACGCCGTAACATAAAGGTTTCGGTCAGACCTGTTATACACCAAAACCATTATTTAAAACCTTAGAAAGAATACCTTAGAATCTATTTCAAAATAAGTCAGATCAAGACAAAATATATAGAATGCAATTTTAGTAAGAACACAAATAGTTTTGAGACAGTTGTTAAAATAGATGACCAAGAGATACCCCAAAGCGACTACTTCTACTATCTTGACTCAATTATTTATAATGATAGAGAGATTAAAGAGGATGTTGTCTATCGAATTAGAGCTGATCCAGCTAGAGTGGAGAAGTGCTTCTGGAGTGTTATGTGACCGCTACATCCTGATCAAACTAAAAGAAAAAATTTATAAGATAGTGATAAGACCAGTTATGTTTTATGGAGCAAAATATTGCACTACTAAAAAGCAACATATTTACAGAATTAACGTAACTGATGTGAGGATGTTGAGATGGATGACTGGGAAGACAATCAAATACAAGATAAAAAATGAGAGCAATTGAAAGAATCTAAAAGTAACTCTAATAAGCATAGTGACAAAGTTGGGGTTCGGGAATAATTCAGCAAGGGTCAAGTTCAAAAATATTCGGCAAAAACCGGGAATACAAACAAAATTATTAATAATAAAAAATATATCTAAAAATTTGATTAGATAAAATAAGCAATTTACTTACCAAACTAAACAAATAATTCAGGAAATTCGAGATAATTCAGGAAAGTTGCAAATAATTCGGCCAACTTAAAATTTGCGAATAAATCGGTGAATAATTCTAAATTTTGTGGCTATGCAAATAAGTGATAAAAGAATGGATAGCCGATTGAGATAGTTTAGACACGTTCAGCAAAGACTACTAGCGCCTCTACTAAGAAGAAGTGAATTTGATTAAGTTTTAGACTCTAAAAAGGGAAGAACAATGTAAAAAAAAAAAAACATAAATGGAGTTAGTGAGAAAAGATTTGATAACACAACTTAATTGATGATTTTCAATTGAATGGAATAGCATAACAGATTTCGTGTTACCTTATTTTTAAGTAGGTAAACTAAAATAAAATTTAGTAATTAGTTATTCTATAGAACAAAATGGCAGAACATGACTAGGTAAACTACTTAAAATCTTTCAATTTAGGAATTCTAAAATAAATCAATAATATATAATTACATCTTATCTATTTAGTAATTTTTTCTCATATTACATAATTTTATATTTTTATGAGATATTGGTATATGAGTCTATTTAGTATATGAGTCTATTTTAGTAGTTAAATCACTCCACTCTCTCATACTGGATATCCACAACCTATGTTGCCTCTTTTTCAAGTAGTTTGTTTCTAACACGAATATCGCGAGACAAATATAGTGCAAAATGCTTAGCTAGACTAGGATATGAAGTTGACACTCCATAGATTACCCATAATATGTTGGGACCTCTCAATGTAATAATTACGAATAGCATTCATAGTCGGTCAACCCCTCATCTTTGTATTGACTTTTTGTAGTTTAATTTATTATTTATGCACAAAGAATCTTTAATGAGCTTTTCAATTAAGTGAGACTTGTTTCTGATTAAACTATTATAATTTACATCTTTAAAATTTTACGTATATAATTTAGGGTCTGTTTGGATCACAGGAATTTGAACATCCACGAAAATTTCAATGTACAGGCATTACAATATCTATGAATTGGAAAGCTTATGTATTGAAATACTACTGTTTGGTTAAAACGTTGGAATTTGATGAAAATATGCTATGAATTTCAAGTTCACAGTTTGGATGCTTAAAATTCACTTGATAATTGATATGATTGTTTACATATATGAGAAAAGTAATTATCTACGAATATGTTGGCTCAAATAGCAGGTCCCAATAATCATTACAAATCTATAGAATATTGGGTCCTAGTACTTCTTAATTCAAATAAATGAATTCTTATTATATTATAGACTTTAGTTACATAAAATAATGTCACTTATATAGATTAACAAATTTGTTTTTGATAAATAACATTTTTATTTTTTATTTTTAATCAATACGTAATGTAAAACTATTTTATATTTCAATGATAAAATATTTATTATTTTGATAATCAACTGTCAAAAATAAAACCATTATATACTTTTAATATTTTATCAAATAATAAATTAAGGTGAAATAAATATGTACAAAAATATCAAAAAATCATATTTAAACTTTTTATAAAAAAATATTTCCTATTTTAAAAATATTTAAGCTTAATTAAATACAAATAAATTTATTTAATTAGAAATTACTGAATTTAATATCAGTAAACTCACTTAAATAAAAAAAATTATTAGGAAGCTAAATAATAAAAATGATAAATTAAAAAAAAAATATATATATATATATATTAATTTTAAAAATTATTTAAATATAAAATTATCAAAGAGAGTTGAGAAAGAGTGAAGTTGTAAAAGATTTGTGCCAATTCTCATTCACATCTGAATTGCAGTTCCCACAAAATGTATAAATTGGCATTGTTCTAATTCCTCCGTGAATTGAAATTCATAGGAATTGGGATAGTTCAAATACCAGAATTAGAGATCTTATTCTCCACTTCCAATTTCCACCCCCTAATTCCTCCAATCCAAATGGGCTATTATGAAATGTATGAATTAATATTTAATTTAATAAATAACAACTATAATTTTGAATTATAAAATTTACAATACTCTATTAAATTTTTTTTTTTTTGGTCAAGACAACAACACCACAAGGCGAAGCTGTGGTCATTAAAAAGAATCACACACACTCACTCACACACACACGCCACATACCAACACCCAACTCATGAAGCTTCACCAACACTCTATTAATTGGAACTGTATGATGACAAGGATTTTTAGTTTAGAATAATTAAATATTTTATCTATATATCCATCTTAATTATTAAATTTTAATAAACTTTCCTATTATGTGGGATATGATTGGTAAATCTCCACCAAGAGCAAGTAATTTTAAAAATTAAAAACAAAAATCAAAATTTATCATATATATATATATAATTCACTGAACAAAAGAGATTTTGAAAACAAGGAGAAGCCAATGTGGGCAATTTAAATTCCCAAATCCCAAATGCATTTACATTCAAATTTGCATAATTGAAACATAAGCATGTAAAGCAAAAGGGGAAAAAATTACTTGCTCAGAATCGCAACCGGATTATCGTCCAAGTCGAGAAGAGCAACATTTCTTGATTCGCCGATCTGCTGCTTCTGCGAATCGTCAATGGCCAACACAATCGGCACTGACATATTAACGACGGAACCGTCGTCGAGTCGGAGAGACCCGAAATGAAGTGTTTGGAGGAACCCAGATTCTCTCATGAACCCACGAAGTGGACTCGCCCAACCCTCGCTGAGAACATGAACCCATTGAAGATCGATTCGCGAGAGCTTAATTCGCGGGATCGACATCGCTTCCTTCTTCTTCTCATCCCTCTGAGATTCTTTAACGAAGAGCTCAACCAGATTCCCTCCATCTGGTTCGATCAAACCGCATGAAATCCGAGACTTTTGATTAATCTTCTTTGTTGTTTTCTGGGAATGAAGAGAAATCGAGAATTTGAGATTGGTAGTGAAATGGGGTTTGTGGGTTTTGGGGAATGAGTGAGATGGGTTTGGGGTTTTGATGAAAAGACTCGCCATTGACGCCATTAAAGCTGGAAGCTAAGCTTTGTTTGTCGCCTGGTTTCTCTGAGAAGTTGTTAGAGATTTAAGAGAAACTGAAAGGAAGAAGGGTATTTTGGGAATAAAAGTTTAGGTTGTCCGAAGTGAATTATTTATTAATTATGAGATTAGGAACCAAACACGACGAAGATTAGTGGATTTATTAGAGTTTTAAAGGGAGGGGGGATGAACCTGGACAGTTTCTATTGCTCTTCCCACTTTTCTTATTGTAATACACTTTTTGATCTTTTGCTTTGGTTTTTTATGTTTGCTTTTTAGGGTTAATTAAATATGGTGGGTAGTGATTATCCGACCACGCATTTGATAAGGGAGATAAAGATCATAGTCAATTGCAATTGAACTACGGAGAGTTTGATAAGATATGTGTCATGATTTGATTGGAGGGTAAAAAGAAAAGAAAAGAAAAGTGAAAAGTTAAAATTCAAAATTTTTTCCCTCCAATCAAATCACGACACATATGCAATGGAACTCTCTTTAGTTCAATTGCAATCCTGTAGTCATATGTTGTGTCCCCTTGTTCCTTTTAAAGTATCTCCAACTCAATTTCTTAAATTTCTCTACTTTTACTCTATAGGAGAGAGTTTTCTTAAAATAGGGAGTCACTTTTTCTCCTTGCAACTCCAAAGTCCAACCCCATTCTTTGCTTCTTCTCTATTTCTATTTAAATATTCACTTTTTTTTATTTCTGAACCCTACTTCATATTCAAATGATTTGACAAGACTTAAAAATAAATAAATATATATATATAATAATAGTAAGGAAGGAATTTGGCTCCCTACTAATAAGGAGCCAAATCTCCAACTCTACAATAGGGAGGGCATATAAGGAGTGCGTTGGAGTGCTTAAAATAGGATATGCCTCTCTACTGTAGAGAAGAGAGCTCCTCTAGGGAGTGCGTTGGAGATGCTCTTAACACTCCTTTAATTATTGTTAAGTTTTAAAAACTTTAAGGTTAATATTTTTGTTTTTTTTGTTTTTGTTTGATTGATTAAAAAATGATAGTAATTGTTGATGGATTCGTAGAAAATTATTAGGTGAATACAAAATATTTTGGGTTTTGGGGAATAAAGTTCGAGACGTAGCCCCCAATTTTTTTTGTTGTAACTAAATTCTTAGATCATTTCGTACATATTTTACATGTATTGTTTCTCCTTATTTACAAGACACTTGTTCTCTTACTCACATGGCTATGCTTGTTAAATAATTAAATGACATGTTATAAAATACAAGAATCACACCCAAAAAAAAAGTACAAGTAAGAGAATATACTCCCAAATCACTAATTAGCCTTAAACATTCATCTTTAACTTATCTAATAAGGTTATATCACCAACTATAATTTTCACAAATTCTCATCCTAAAAGATAACTTCGTAATAATAGAGTTTCACGCAAAATAAAATTTTAGGCAAATCCCAATACTCTTAAATATACTCCCGAATCCCTAATTAGCTTGGCTTATCTTGTTTTTTTTTCTAATGTCACATCAACTTTAATCTTGACTATTTAACAATTAAACTAAAATGTTTGGATATTTAAAAGTACACCTTGAGAGTGCTTGTAAACTTTTTCTATATTTAATAGAGTGATATTCAAAACACATAATTTAAAAAAAAAACTAGTAAATGTTAACTAATTCAATAATCTTTGTTGAATGTTAACATTCTTTTAAAGGTAGAAGATAAGCCTTTTTTGAGTGAGTGCATGGGTTTACTCTAATGGCACCATAGCGATTATCTTAGGTCTGATCGTGTCTGTGTGCTTAGTGTTATCTTACAAAAAAAAAAAACAATTCCGCTTGTGCATATGTGTTATTGCCTTCTTATCACACCCGCACAGCACAGAAGGAATCAACCCATAAGACACTTCAAAACGGGTACCACCGTATGAGGGACTATGGAACCTTAAATACTCATGCAAACTCACACTACCAACCGATGTTGGACTATCTCACAACTCCTCCATTAGTCGGGCCCTATTGAAGTGAGTATATAGGTTTGATCTAATGACACTTTGGCAGTTACCTTAGTCTATTGTGTCCATGTTTAGTGTTACTTTACCTATTAACAAAAAAAAAAGTACAAGTAAGAGAAAATATTTTTTAAAAAAGTTGTTTTGAATATATATATATATATATTTTCTTTGGCAGTTGAATATTATTTTGACATCAACCAAAAAAAAATATATTTTGAGATAATACATCTTTCAATGTGTAATTAACTTTTTTCTTTTACTACGTTGTTATATTGTCAGTGGGCAGGTTAGTGACCAGTGAGTAGCATCGCTGAAGTAAACTTTCCATTCTAAACTCGATCCAGGATCGCACTGGTGCATTGGTACTTTTACGTGCTTGTTTGAATTCAAAGGTACACAAAAGCATGGTTCAAAAACCCGAAAACTCGACTTGACTCGAAAGTTAACCGGATCAAGTAACTCGAAAAACTCAAAAAAAAATTTGGCTCAGTCTTAGACTTACAAAACCTGGATTAAAAGAATTCAAGGCACGCTGATTTTACAGCCTCAAACCTATAAATTAGGTTTAACAAAACTCACAGTAGGTTGTCTTTGTAGACCCAATAAAAGATGAAGCAAAAATAGTGTGACGTTCAAGTTCAGGCTTAAAGAATAATAAAAATACCATTTTGTGACTCGACCTGATCCGGTGTGTCGAAAAACTTTACTCGACTTGACCGAGTCACATGAATAACTCAGCAAATAGTATATCTTTCGAGTTTTCAGGCGATTCGACTCAAAATTCAATTGAGTCGAGTAACTCGACCGAGTTACTCAGGTGATCGCCGAGTTTTCGAACTATGCACAAAAGTACAAAACACCATATGAGGTTTGTGGGGAAGGAAAAAGACAGATCTTCTACTTTGGGATTGAATCACAACGATACAACCAATAATGATTGAACTCGGAGAGAGTTCAATTGCACCCACAAGTCAACATGTGTCCCTGCTAATTTCTATTAATTGTGGTTAAGATTCACTAACCCTTACCCTTAAGATTCAATAATCTAATATTGGTTTTCAGGGAAAAAAAAGTATTTAACTCTTGCGAGCTATTGATAATTTTTTTCTAAAAAATAAGGTTAGATTGTTGGACCCTAAGAGTTAGTAAATCTTAACTACAATTAATAGAGGTTAACAGGGACACATGTTGACCAGTGGGTGTGATTGAACTCTCCTTGATTTCAAATGATTCTCTCTTTATTTAGTACTAGCGAGTAGCACATGCGATGCACGTGAGAGCGAGGGGAAGGAGTTAACCACAGTTAATAAGAATTAAAAGGGGCACATGTTAACCCACGGGTGTGAACTCTCCCCGGGGTCAATCACGATTGGATGTGATTCTAAATAGATAGATGGCAAGGGGTAGTTTATGAATTAAAGTAAAACATTAAATCAAAGACAAGGGTAGTTTGGAAATTAAAGTAAAATATTAAATTAATGTTTTGTTTTTATATAAAGGTAATTTCGGAAAAATCATCTACGCATGCCTCTCGTATTATAATAGTAAAGATTGTTTTATATAAGGATAATTTGATAATTTCAAAAAAATCATCTACGCATGCCTCTCGCATTATAATAGTAAAGATACCTGTGGTGGACGGTGAACCCATGCCCACCAACTGAATATTGAGCATTTCATTGCCGGATTCAATCGGAAATGGGAATTCCGCCTAATATGCTTACTCCCAATTTATATACACTTTCCTATTGTTGATAGGAGAATGATAATTAATTTTTCATTCTAATTATTGTTGATTGATCTACTTACCTTTTATATATATATATATATAAAAGATGTATATTCTTACATAAAGTAGGTCAGAGAATTCCTCAAAATCTTCTATTGTTAATGTACAACTCATCCAACCACTGGTGGAGCTACATGGGGCCCAGGGGGGCTTCAACCACCTGAAATTTTGAAATATTTTTTTTTTTTACTATAGCAATAATAAGGGTGTAGCCTAGGAAAGGGGCCGAGCCAGAGGATGGGGAACTTTAGCCCCCCTGAATTTTTTAGAAAAAAAGATTTTCTTTACAAAACGGACACGACTCTTTCAAGGAGGACTGACTTAGATTATGTAATAGACTGCTGCCCAACAAAGACAGTACGAAGATATCCCATGACTTGGCCCAAAGAAAAATTTCGGGGCTTCAATTTATGGCCTCGGATTGTCTCCGGCGAGAAATGGCTTGTCTCGGGTGTCCATAGATAGAATAGGGGACATGTGATTTTGACTTCTCCAAACACAATGAGACATGTGGCGACTAGTGAGAAAGAGGGAAAGAGATATGGGGGGAGAAGTCAAAATAATGGGGAGAAAATGAAATGACTTCTCTCTTATTTGATGCCAACTGTCACACAATTTGTGGACACCCGAGATCATTTTCTGGCTTTGCCTGAGACAATCCGAGGCTCAATTTATGGTATCTCGACGGTTGAACAAAAATAAAAAATGGTTGCATCCTCCACGAGTTTCACCTTCAATTTTATTTTTTTCATGGAAAAAGCTAAATTCATCATATCTTGACGATCTTGAATTTATATAGATGGACCTCTTCTGCACGACAGCCGCCTCAGGATTGGAAAAGAGAAGGAGGAATGTTAAGTCCCACTCTCCCACTTTCTAGGGCAGAAGAATGATTTTCCAGTTTCATTTTAATATCCTTGTCTATTTCCTCCGAAAAAGGGAGACTGTAATATGAGAGAGCGAGGCTAGCAAAATTCTTTTTTTTTATTCCTCTCCTATTTGCTTGATAAGGAGGTCAATGGGACCAGCAAGCAAACTATGGACCTAACTGTGTATCGTTTGTTGCATGAATGAATGTATTACTCATAGGGAGGTTCTTAGATGCTGAATTATTTATTATTATTACTAGTGGGTGGCATGTGCTATGCATGTGAGAGTGAGGGGAAGGAGTTAATCACATTTCATAGGAGTTAAAAGGGACACGTGTTAACCCGCAAATGCGATTGAACTCTCCTGAGTTCCTGTGAGTAAGGGATAGTTTAGAAATTTTGGAAAAATCAGGCTACGCCTACCTCTCCCATTATAATAGTAAAGGTTATTTTGCCCTCAGAATTAGTATTTTTTTAGGTTAGGAAACGATGGAGATTCCAACGACAGACCATCCCAGACCAAATGTATGGTCCTATGCAAACATAACCAATGGGGCAAGCATCACCTCCCCAATAAATTATGTACCAGTGAGAGTTCCATTGTTTCCACAATAAATTATGGACCCATGTTATTTGAATAATGACAGGAGTGCTGTTTAAAAATTTAAGGGACAAAGCTAGCAAACACTTTTTAAAAAGGCCTCGGATTGTCTCTGGGGGAAGCCAGAAAGGGCTCTCAGGGTTCCATACATTGTGCGGCAGCTGGCAGAAAAATGGGGGGAAGTCATTTATTTTCTCTCCATGATTTTTGACTTCTCCCATTTGATATCTCTCCCCTTTATTCTTACACACTTATCGCCACATGTCCATTTGTGTGTGGAGAAGTCAAAATCATGGGCCCCATGATTTTGATTTCTCCACCACATGTCACCTATTCTATGGAACCCCGAGATAAGCCCTTTCTGGCTTTGCCGGAGGCAATCCAAGGCCTTTTAAAAAAGCATTTTAATGCACCCTCTTTATGATTAGACAGGGTATCGGGGGCATGGCAATAACAATTTTTTACCTTGAAGAGATCATTTAGGTACACTTTGCACTTTGTCAGGATAGTTTTTAGAAAATTTGAATCACTTTGTTAAGGTTTTTAACAAAATTAATTCTTACCATTAAGAGAATTCAAGTTTTATTGTTTTTTACTTAAATTTGAAATCATTCATTTTGTTACATTTGAAATCAGGAATTGCAACACAAGAGATGAAAAGCACGATACATATAGTTCTAAAAAAAAAATGCATATTATCAAATGATAAAATTTGTGAAATACCGAACTTTATAAGTCTCAACAAAAGAACGGACCTCAAAGACTTTTAAAGCTTGACATGCATTTTTCACCTTGTCATGGTGGTTAGGAAAATTTGTATCCCTTGTCAAGGTAATTCTTCCCATAATGAGATTTCAAGTCTTGTAATTTTTTATGAGATTTGAAATTATTCATTTTACTGCATTGAAGTCTTACAGGCAACCCAAAAGATGAAAAGCACAATACATCTAGCTCTCCAAAGAAAATGTATATTATCCAATGATAGAACTTGCAAACTGCTGAACTTTATAAGTCTCCGCCAAAGAATGAACCCTAAAATTAAAGAGAGTGTAGTTAGGGTTACCCAACATAAAGAGAGAAATGCTAGCCCTAATCGTAGATTTCCAACATCTCACGATGATAGTGACAAGTGTCATTACTTTTACCTTTAATTACCTTGAGAACCGGTATAAATCATTATTTTGTCTTTGATTTTTTTTTTAATAATGTGTTGCACCCAAAATGAGAGTTTGGAAAAATTTTGAACTGTGTAGCTGAGACTAGCACTCCACAAGTAAAGATATAGAGAGCTTAACATTCATTAGCAATTGACATAAGAGAAATGCTAGCCTCCAAGCCCTCACTGAAGTAGCAATAAGTGATGCTACTTTTCCCTTTTACATGAGAATATAATCAATAAATTTCTACTTTGAAAATTTTGTTTTCTTAACCCGTTAAAAGGTTTTATTGCTTGGTGTTATGCCTATAGTGACGATAAAAGAAATTGAATTATATGTCTAGGGTTACCACTCCTCTCGACATAAATAGACATGCCAATAGTTTTTGCTCAACAGCAACTATCACCGTTAACATGTTAACATATCAAATAATGACACAAGTATCCTCTTATATGTGTTAGAATTCCAATCGCTTAGAATACCAATCGCGCAAGCCTCTTTTTGGTTTCCCTACCACATTAAGGGCTTGTTTGATAGGTCTTGTCTATTTCAGACAAATCTAGCTAAAATAGATATGTGACTAAAAGATCTATACTCAGTAAAACCGTTTGACATCGCAAAATAATAGGCAAAGCTTTTTTATAAAATTGTTTTTGATAACATCGTCTTTTTGCATGGATAGTTGATGTCATTTTTAAATAATAATAATAATAATAATAATAATAATAATAATAAATGAGTAAAGCAATCAAAAATCTCAATTCTGTCGTCTATATGAAATAGACGTGCACTTCTTTCATAGTTAAGTAGATGGAGTTTTACATCATATGCTCCAACTTGTGAGTTTGTGAGAGGTTTTAGAAGAAAAAGATAAGGGGGTGTCCTTTGCAGCCTTTATGGTGGGGATGGTGAAGATGGGTGAAAGAACTGTGGTCAAAACTCGGCCCTCAGGGATATTGTTGGAGTCTGGACATAACAATTGAGATTGCATATATACCCCTAAATGCCCATACTTAAAGTTGTTAGAGCCATGCTAGCCCACTCTCACTTAAAGTTGTTAGAGCCATGCTAGCCCACTCTCAGGATTCCTACTCTATGTCAAAAACCAACACACTTGTCCTTGTTTTAATTGGTGTTGGTTTTTGGCTGAGAGTAGAGAATGCCTGAGAGTAGGGCTAGCACGCCTCAAGTTTTGTTACGGATACATTTGTCTTAATCAAAGTATAATACACAATTCACACACATGTTAACTACACACGGACCACACAAAGACTTGGACCAAACTCATCTCACCAAAAAAGCTTGATTTAAGGTGAGAAGGGATATTTTGTCACAGCAATTGTGATTGTACGATCTAGGATAGCCAGAGACGTCCTTGCTATTTTTTTGGGTACAACTTCACACGTGTTCTTTTAATTGTGGTTAAAAAGTTTTAATTAATTTAAGATTGACGCTTCTAACCTTCGCTTTTAGAATAAAAAAATTTAAAATAATAGGTGTCATTTCCGAAATGGACTCTATTTGTACAAAGAAGGTAAAAATTGGATGGGTGGGATGATAAGGACAATGGTGATTGTGAAAGAGTCATCGCCGACTCTAGACGCGTCAAAGGGGCCAAGCCGACTGTCACGGCCTTAATTCTTCACCTCGATCACGACTGTGCGGCACTCGATAACTTGACCCTTCAAGACCGAGTAAGCCTTACCACACTAGCAACTCAAGAAAAAGGGATGGAAGAACACACACTTGGAGAATGCTTGAACACTTATATTACTCAAGAGATAGCTCTACAACTCTTGGATGGGTTACAAATGAGGGGCCATCCCCTATTTATAGGACTTAAGGGAGGGTTCTAGAGTTCTAGAACCCCCATCTCTCTAGAAGCTTCTCCCACCTCCTCTTGAGGAAAGTTCTAGAGAGTCTACACTCTTCCTTTATTAGTATATACAAGCCTCCTACATTATATATACAATGCTTAATACTGTATATATACATGCCTTCTATACTGTGCATGCCTACTTGCACAGTCTAAGTGAGTGGGCCGTGATATCCTCCCCCACTCAATTTCGCAACGTCCTCGTTGCGTTTCCTCCGATGTCTTCTCCGCTTCCTTTGCGCTCTTTCCCTTAGGGGTTCACATTTCCCTTCCCGTATGAGCTGCAGAGTCGACAATATTCCTGTGGTTGATTTGGTCCCACGTACCAAGGGGACCATGCATGGTGACTTCTCTTCCATGATCGCCAAGGAGTTAGCATATGGCATTGGGGCTGCTTTCACTTGGCTTAAGAAATCCATGCCTAAGATAAGTTTGTGGTCATCCAGCCCGACCACAGAGAAGTCCGCCTTCCTTTTCCATGCTCCCACGTGCAGCTCCACTCCTCAGGCTACACCATGGATCGGTTTAGCCTCGGTGTTGACAACTTTGAGCTTTCCCATCCCCTTAGCTGTCTCCAAGCCCAACCTTCTAGCCTCCTCTACTGAGACAAAGTTGTGCGTGGCTCCCGTGTCTACCAGCGCACGTGTGGGCATCCCGTTGATGCTTGTTTCCACATACAAGAGCCCTTTACCCTTGGGCTTTGATGTATCTTCCTTGGTCACCGTGTTGAGGCGCTGAAGTGATCCCATCCTCCGCTCCTCGTCTTCTCTTTCTGCCACTTCTAGGCTCTCATCTATCTTATCTGCCTTGGCGATGAGGGCGTTCAATGACTCCTTTTTCGGACACTCCCTTGCCCGATGATTGCCATCACAGATGAAGCAATTGAAGTCCCTTCCCTTGAACCAGTCCCTATCCGCTTGTTTTTCTTTACCTTCCTCACGCCACCTTGGTTTGGAAGGTCTCTCCTTGGGGCTTGGACTTCGTTCTCCCCCATTACTTTCATGATCATCCCTCCTTAGCTTGGAAGAGTTTCCTTCCTCACGCCACCTTGGTTTGGAAGGTCTCTCCTTGGGGCTCGGGCTCCGTTCTCCCCCACCATTTCCATAGTCATCCTTCCTTGGCTTAGAAGAGTAGTCTCTCTTGAACTCCACGAGTTGTTCCGCTACAGCCATTGCGGTCGCAAGATCCTGGACTCTCCGCCGTTGTAACTCTAACTCGGCCCAGTGTTGAAGACCATCCATGAAGTTAAAGAACAGTTCCTTCTCGGTCATGTCTGGGATCTCCAGCATAAGGATAGAGAATTCTTTCACATATTCCCGGAGGGTTCCGGTGTGCTTGAGCCGCTTCAAGTTCTTCCTTGCCAAGTATTCCACGTTCTTGGGGTAGAACTGCCTCTTAATTTCTCTCTTGAAGTCTTCCCACGTGTCGATGGTGCACGTTCCTCACTCGATATCCGTATGACGTCGGCGCCACCAAAGAGTAGCCGTATCAGCAAGATAGAGGGTTGCCGTGCGTACCTTCATCCTCTCATCCACGAGGGAGACCACTTCGAAGTATCGCTCCATCTGCCACAGGAAATTGTCCAGCTCCCTAGCATCCCTCGTGCCATTGAATGACTTTGGCTCGGGCGCCTTCACCTTAGGTGCCTCATGTGTAGCCAATCCCCCATTAGTCATCGCCCTCTTCCACACGGCGAATTCGCCACGCATCTCCTCCACCTGACCTTGTAACAAAGCCAACATCTCCATCACCTTGGCCTTTAAGGAACTCATCTTCTGTTGTTCGGCATAGATGACTTCATTAAGGGTTCTTTGCATTTCTCCTCTAAGTTCGTCAAGCCTATCCTCAAAGCCATCAAGGCGAGTACCCAGCTCTTCAAACCGAGCTTCACCATCTTGGAATCCAAGCTCCACCCTTAAAAGCCTTGCCTCCATTGCAGCACGATAATCATTGGACCTTCCCCTTGTGGTGGTGGGAACCTCATGTCGACTCGCGTTGCCTCCCACGGCCATCCCTTGTTCTTCCACCGTCTCGTAGCTAGTGACCTTCTCCATTACCGCATTACATCCCCTCGCAACGTGGCTCTGATACCAACTATCACGGCCTTAATTATTCACCTCGATCACGACCGTGCAACACTTGATAACTTGACCCTTCAAGACCGAGTAAGCCTTACCACACTAGCAACTCAAGAAGAAGGGATGGAAGAACACACACTTGGAGAATGCTTGAACACTTATATTACTCAAGAGATTGCTCTACAACTCTTGGATGGGTTACAAATGAGGGACCATCCCCTATTTATAGGACTTAAGGGAGGGTTCTAGAGTTCTAGAACCCCTATCTCTCTAGAAGCTTCTCCCACCTCCTCTTGAGGAGAGTTCTAGAGAGTCTACACTCTTCCTCTACTAGTATATACAAGCCTCCTACATTATATATACAATGCTCAATATTGTATATATACATGCCTTCTATACTGTGCATGCCTACTTGCACAGTCTAAGTGAGTGAGCCGTGACACGACGGACTGATCAAAGCCATTAATATATAATTAATGGCAATATTCACATAGACCACAATAGTAGTGTGGTCGTGAAATATGTTATCAAAGTTATATTAGATTGGATTGATTTAATTTTAGGTGGTGCTACGCGCACCCCAACTTTTACTGATATACACCAAGTGAGTAACTATCAACGGTTGAACAGATAACCGGAGCAACCCAAATAAAGCCTTGGGTAGTGGTAGTTTTGTAATTAGAATACATAGAAGGTTATTTTCCATTAATAAATTTTTCCCCCCTAAATACTCCTTCCAGAGGCTGTTTTTGAGTTGCTCTAGTTTTTGTTCAACCCGAACTCCTGTTCAAAGTCAATCTCATACACCAATTCTTATAAGACGATTGCGAGTAGCCCTACTCTCGGGCCTTTTCTATTATTAGCCTCAGTCAATCAAGTGTCCCAAAGCAACACTTTTTAATATTAAAACACAGATTTTAAAAATTTTTGGGACACTTGATTGGCTAAGGCTGAAAGTAGAAAAAGCCTTGGGGGTAGGGCTAGCTCTCATTCTTATAAACCTCTATGTTAAATAATAATAAAAGATGAAAAGATGAAAAAACCGTTATCTTTAAACCTTCTTCCTACCTTTTTTTTTTTTGATAATTATCATGGATATTCAAGCCTTAAGACTCAGACTAGTCCCACATGCTGCATAGGGAATACCCCCACACCATACAACCGGTATTGAGGGGAGCCCACGAATCGACCTTGAGACCTCCGGGTTGACGGTTCATCCTTTAGCCACTGGGCTACACCCCCGGGGTTAAATTCTTCCTACCTAAGTACCTAACCTATTGTGCAATAACGCTTCAACTCCCCTCTCTAATACCAATATCTTTTTCCCTATTAATTTAGCTTTTGATCAGCTCGCCAAGACTGATAAAGAACTCTAAACACTCAAGTAGACGGTTGATGACGATGTGTTTGTTCGCATCTTAGAGACTTGGAGCAAAAACACCTAATCAAGCCTGGAAAACATTTGCAGAATTATTTTAGAGAACAATACCCATTAGCTCCAACTCTTGGAAAAGAGGTAGGAAACTTAGAATAATAAGAACTCTCCATATCAGAGTATTTTCAACAGATGAAGAAATCATGTGGAGCCATCATAGTTAGAACCTGAAAATAAAATTACAGATACCAAACTCAGGAGACTCATGAACGATGGCCTAAGAATAATAGGGTGTATCTAGTTGTCATTGCTGGCTGACTAAAATTGGACCCTAAAGATTGAGGACAAGGAAGAAGTATTCTCAAATGACTATAAAGCTAAGTGGTGAGGTAAATCCAATTGAAAACTTGGAAAGGGGTAGATCGAGAGATGTGAAGTGTTGAAGGGAATATGTGCTTTCGCTGTGAAAAATTATGGCACTTTGCACGCAATTGCAAAGTGAAACTTGTACTTACTGAGAGTAAATCTGCCACAAAAGACTCAGAGTGTGGCGGAACTAGCAAGAGTATGCCAGTGATGAGGAGGGTTGGGACTAATAGGCAAATGATGCATTAACTGTTGAGGTCATGGATACGTCCACGAGGATGACTACAATGGTAGTTTGCAATCTGATGACACAAGATTGTAGTGCTGAAACTAACATGGCTTCTACAAGTCACATGACTATTGGGGTGTAATAATTGACTACACAAATAATTGGATAGTTACTTCTAGTTGTTCCAACCAGTGTTACAAATCTCGTTTTCAGGTTTTTATCGGCTGAAGTTTTCCTCAGGAAATTTCTAAATTTGAATTTTTTTTTGGGTATTTCTCGTCTAAATCTCGGCTATGATTAAAAAAATATATTAAAATTACAGAAAAACAATAAATATCACCAAGGTATAAATTCATAAAACCAATAACATTGTGTATTTCTCACGACATTTTTAAAACCTCGGCTAAATCTCGTGATTTTTACGGGATAAAAAAAGAAAATTATATTTCTAGTGATATTTTAAAAATCTCACGATAAAATGAAGTTTTAAACTTTAAATGGTTTTCTCGGGAGAAATTGGACATTTCTCTAGAGATTTGTAACAATGGTTCCAACCAAATGACAGTTCATGAGAGGAAGTTCTGAGGCATGCATCCGTATAGTGGGAATCAGGTTGTTGTAACAGCTCTGGCATATGAATGCCAAGAATGCATTCGTTCATGGAAAAATTAATATAAAAAAAATTCTTGCCGTAACCACTTGGTTTTGAGGATCTACAAAAACTAGATTATGTATATAAACTACTAAAAAAAACATTATATGAACTGAAACAGGCACTATGAGCATGATATAGCAAGATCGCTGAGTAGTGTTAATATACGTAGATTATCTCATCATCGCTTGAGATGACACAGTGAAGTTTTACTAATCTGAGAAAGTCTCTCAATAGGTTTGAAATGAATGAGCTCAGGCAGCTCAAGCACTTCCTTGGTATGGAGGTTGACCGGTCTGGTAAGGGAGTATTATCATGCCAAAAGAGATATGCTACAGAGGATAAAGGACTACACGTTAATATTAATTCTCGCTGAAGTAAACACGAAGTTGAGAAGGAATGTGGGGAAACTACTGGAGGATAAAACCATGTAATAACAATTGATTGGGAGTTTGACTTATCTAACTCTTACACAACCAGACATTACTTACGATGTTTGAGTGGTAAGCAAGTTCATGCAAAATCCGAGGAAGCCATGTTTGAAAGGAGCATGATGCATCTTATGATATTTGAATGGCACAGTTGATTTTTGTAATTCTCTATGAAAAGGGAATTTCATGCGAGCCAGTTGGATTTAATGACGCAGATTACGCCAGAAGATTAGCTACTTGTAGATCAACTATCGAGTACGTGTTAGCTTGGGATCGGGGCAGTCTCTTCATGTAGCAAGAGATAACCAACATTATTATTATCAAAATCTGAGAGAGAGTTTTGCATGTTGATATCAAACTTCTTTTGGTTAACACAAGAGCAAACTGGGCATTTTCATGAAGGGATTATCGTTTTTAAAGTTCTCTAAATTCTGATGGAAACTTGGCATGATTAGTTACAGAGTCAGCGGTGAAAGTGTTAAAGTCATCGCGGTGAAGAGAATTGCATTCTCTTCTTTCTCTATTCTTCTTCTCAAGGTGTAGTTGGTGGTGAAGTTGTTCTGTGCTTGAGTGAGGGGTGACACCTCTTGTTTTCTCTCTTCTTCTATCATCTTCTCCTACAGCTTGCTTGGATTAATAAATGAAATATTTCTCTCTCCTCAACAAAATGTGAAGGTGTGTAAAGATGTTCTATGTACGATGCTCTTTGCATATTTCTGCTGCAGATACCCTAATGCCTAGGTATATAAGTTACTTAAGCCCAATATTTAAAAAATATCCATATATTCAATCTTAAAGTATACAACATTGTGCAACAAATTAACATTACCAGTAATCCAAACAAGAGCAAGTCCCATTTCTAAAATGATGGAACCGATTTCGATCTCTTACAACTATTTCTCTATCATATATCATCGAAATAAGCTTAGTACTCACATGGCAATCACCACAGACGCGAAGATTCTTTATAATTCTAATAGGAGCGTTTGAATCAGATGCAATAAGAGCAAAAGCAATTGCTAACCTTTCACTGTGGTAGGAGAGGGCATCTTCCTTCTCCTCCTCTTCTATGTCAAATAACACTTCTTTGGTTCTTGGCCTGTGACCATGTGCATGTAACCTTCTACTAATCTCTTCAAGCTTCAAGTAAATCTCTTTTGAATGTGGATGAGTTTTATCTCCCATAATAAACTCATGCATGGCACCACCAATCTCAATCAAACTACATCCGGGTGTTTTGTCGACACCATGATCTTTCATCAATTTCCTCACCCTGCTCACATCATCCCATCGATTGATGCTTGCATATATGTTTGATAAGAGCACATAGTTCCCACTAGTCTCTGGCTCTAGCTGTATCAAGTGTTTAAGTGCAACCTCCCCTAGCTCCAAATTACCATGAAGCCTTGATGCCCCTAGTAAAGACCTCCACAACACTGCATTAGGCTTCATGGGCATCATCCGAACCATCTCCTCCGCCTCCCGCACCCGCCCGGCTCGACCAAAAAGGTCCACAAGGCACCCATAATGCTCAAGTTTCGGCTCAATCCCGTAAACCTCCTTCATAGACTCGAAACACTTCAACCCCTCCTCGACCAACCCAACATGTGCACAAGCGCACATCACAACCACAAGAGTTACATCATCTGGTCTCACCCCCTCCCATCTCATCTTATCAAAAAGATCAACTGCTTTTCGCCCATGCCCGTGAATTGCAAGCCCTCTAATCATGGCATTGTAACATAATGTATCTTTGTGGGGCAATTGATCAAACACCTGATTTGCTAAATCAACACACCCACATTTTGCATACAAATCGATCAAAGCAGTGCCCACGAAGCGATTTAGCCTAAGATTGCTCCTCAGTACATAAGCATGAGCCCATGTACCTTGACTAAGAGCTCCCAAATCAGCACAAACTCCAATTAAAGCTACAATGGTGACTTCATTAGGCCTTATTAGAGAATTTTGCATCTCATTGAATAGAAACAGAGCATCTACAGACAAATCAATACTAGTGTTACGAGCATAAGCAGCTAAAATAGAGTTCCAAGTTGCTAAATCTGGTTTGCAAATTTGATTGAAGAGATATCTAGAGAGAGACAATTTTCCATATCTTGAATAGAAATTAAGCAATGAGGCTTGAACAAAGTGGTCATAGGGGGGTTCAAGGAATTTGAAGACATGGGTATGGAGGGCTCGGCCGTGATCGAACCATGGGTGGGACCCACAAGCCTTGAAGAGAGATGGGTAGGTGAAATTGTTGGGTTTGAGTGATTTGTGAGTAAGGATATGAGAGTAGAGAGAGAAGGCCATGTGGGTATGGGTGGTGGTGTTAGTGAGAGAGGAAATGAGAGTGTTGAAGAGAAAGATTGTTGGGTTTGGGATTTGGTTGAAGATGGAGAGAGCGTAGGTTAAGGCTAGGGTGGAGGATAAGAGGAGGATTCGACTAAGAGGAAAAGTGTGGAGGATGAGACCTGTAGTGATCATTTGAGCATGGATTTGCTTGAGAGTTTCTAGGGTTTTGCATTTTTCTATGAGGAGCAACGTTGGGTGATTGAAGATTGGATTTTGAGGTTTCATGGAGGATTTATGAACGTTAAAAAAAAAAAATCAGAGAGAGAGAGAGATTCTGAACTGAAACTACTCTTCTTCTCTCCTGTTCTTCAGGACGATCAACTGTATATTAGCTTGGGCCATGGGTCGGCCCGGACTGGGCTGGGCTGGGCTGAAGGTCCAGTTATTAAATGGGTCCTGAAAATTTGCCCGATTTCGGCCTGAGCCATGCTGGGCCGGACTTTTTCTGCTCTGACCGATTAAATTTAGGAGTGTCATTAGAGCCGAATTTGGGCTTCAAAGCCTCTTCTAAATGTCTTAGGATCGGGTCGGACCTATTCAAAAATCACCAAAATTCAAGTCCAACCATGACTCATTGACACCCCTACAAGTGGTACGTGAGCTTCTTGGTGTTAGATATCAATAGACCGCCCGAGCCTTGTTTTCCCCAAAATCAGGCCCAATTTCAGCTTGGGCTTGGGCCAACCAATCCATCAACACCTCCTATAGTCCTATATGTAGTGGTTGGTATGGAGCCGTGTTTTTATCGAGCATGTAAATATTTTAAGGTATTCAAGCTTGGCTCGGCTTGTTTATAATTGAACCAAACCGAGCTCAAGCTTTTAACGAGCTCAGTTAAAATAAGATTAGTTTAAAAATATAAATATAATATAAGATTAGTTTAAAAATTAGTTCTTTAATGACATGAAATCATTTAAATTAACCACCTTAATTTACACTTTTACGTGAAGTAACTTAGCACAACAAACTTGAAGGTTGAAAGATTCTTTTTTGCCCCTTTAGTATATTAATTTTGTACTTAACTTAAATATTTTAAGTATATATATATATATAATCGAGCTGAACTTTTAACATGCTGATTAAAGGTGTGTTCAGACTGAGCTCGGTAGCTAAACGAGTTCGAAAAACATGCTCAAGCTTTTAACAAGCTAAGCTCGAGTTGTTCACGTACACCTTGTTCATTAACCACCCATACCTAAATGTAAGTTCTCCCTTGGGTAGAACCAAAGGCCCATTTAGCCTCAAAGAACCAAAGACATTGGACCCATGCTCGTTGGTCCGCGGAGAGCGCGATGTAATCACCCCTTACTCCTACTCAAAAATAAGAAGAGAGGAAGAGGAATTCAAAGGAGACCAGGCTTAGACTACTACGGTATTTCATCGACTTAGAATCCCACTCTTTTAGATTTTAATAGTGAGATTAAGGGCCCCGCATTAGACTGCAGTGGCCTGGCCTAGAGTCAGCCCAATCTATTATTACCAGGCCCAAACCAAGGCGGGACTATGTGTGCCCAAACATTACTTCAAATTTGGGCTGAACCCAAGTTATTCTCAAATTTGGTAAGCTAATACTCGGACCAAAATATAATAAAATGTAAAACACATGTTTATGAGTTCGAGCCCGGCCTAGATTGGGGCAGAATTTTAGCACCACCCAGACCAGCCTGCTAAAATGACTTGGGTTGGGACTGACTGGCCGCAAGCTGGGCTTGTTGGGCAGTCCTATTATGGGTGGATAAGCAAATAGGAGATTGCCATTGAGAGATCAAAATCAGTTACACAATTGTGATTTGAGTTGGACTTGTGAAATTCTTCTGCCTTGATAGATATAGATTTTAGATCCCATGGAATCAAACTAGGGATATCCTCTGATACAGAGCAGAGCATCAACCAATTGAACCATGGGCTCGATCCCACCATGACCGAAGTGGAAAGTGAGCCCATGAATGATTGCTCATTCCATCTCAACGTGACATCAACATCAAGGCACGCGCAGAAGGTTCTATGGTGCATCACTGACTCCTCCGCTTTATCCATTTCTTTTTAGGTAAAAAGACAAAGGATTTGTGGTGCAGGCCGTGAGAATCTGTCATTAGGGTTGTCAATGGGTTCAGTTTTGGGCTTATTTTTAGGGATGGAAATGGCCGTGTTTGAGCTTAAATTTTGATGATTATTGTAGTAGACTTGACCAAAATCCAATACATTTACAAAGGATTTGAAACCCGAACTTGGCCTAGTTGCCACCACTACTTATTTTTGTAAGTTTTGAGATCACGGCTATACATGTTCTTTGTCTTTTTGTTCTAGAAAAGAAGGCAGGCTAAGAGAAAATTACAGCTAACAGGCGAGGAGACCGTCAGCATTAAATGGACGCCACACATTTCCTTCACACCAATTAATGGATTGATTTATATATGTGCATGGACTTGGGAAGTGTTGCGTCTTCCCATTGGTGCTGGCGGTCTCCTCGCCAGCACCAACCGGAGAAAATCCTGAGTCTATTCGAATATACATATCAAGTAAAGGAGAATGTTGCTCTTACAGATAAAACTTACTTTGGTCTAATGGTCCCATATCCCTTTTTGTGGTCATCAAGAAAATGTAAAGAGAAAGTGAACCCTTTCAAGCACTTTTGAAGAAAATGATGTAACCATTTGAAATCCATGATAGAAGTTGAACCAGATTCACAATTACAAAGATTACTCCACCATCGCTTTTAAGTATCAAAAAGTATCCGAAATATCGCTTACAACATGTCACCAAAGCTCCTTAGAATCCCGATATTTCGGGCCATTGTAACGGTCTCTGCACCAGTATCAATTCACATCCGGCGTGCGTGCGTGCATAATTTCAATAGCCACCTTATTGCACGGATGCTTGAGTGCGACTGGACATACGGATGACTCTTTGCGGGATTTCGCGGGCCCACACTCATTAACCCGATGGACTTTCTAAGCCCAAGTGGGGCCCATAATTGTGATTACATGTATTTTTGCGACGAAAATACCTTGGAGCCTTTACACGAAAAAGATCACGCGAGTGATGATTAAAGAGGGATGTGAAAGTACTTCATAGCCCTTTACTTTTGCAGAAATGACGACTTCAGAGTGAAATTAGGAAAAGACAAAATTGCCCTCCATTAGGAATGGAGAAAAGACTCCGTGAGGCAAAAGATTTTAGCATTGGTTTGTGGAAGTGTTGGGCACACCACGCGCAGGATTACCTCTGGTGCACGAGGCTGGGCCTCGGGCGTCCATTCATCACTTATCACTTGCCGATAAAAAGGGGAGAAAAAGGGGGAGAGATATCAATGCGAGAGAAGCCAAAAAACAGGGGAGAAAATGAAATGACTTCTCCCATTTTTAGCACCAAATGTCGGATAATGAATGGACGCAGCCCGAGCGTGCACTAGAGGTAATCCAATGCCCACCACGCGCAATAAATTTTTGTTGTATATCTTTTGCATGCTACAGGAAGCTCCTCATGGTGTCAACAGGTCAAATTTGGGTCTCAACAATCTCTTGTAAATGGTCGGGCTCAGCTAGGCCTATTCAAAAATCATAAAATTCAGGCAGCCCATTACTCCCTAATTATGAGGGATTTTCCTTTAGCTATGGGTACTCTATGCTTATATTGATTAATCTGGATTTAAGTAACTACAACTAGGAGTAGGAGTGAGAGCGGGAACAGGTAGGGCTGTCAACGGATCGGATTCGGGCCGGATCTGCCTAGATCCGAATCCGACTGATCCGAATCCGATCCGAGATCCGTCGGATCATGAAGTAACCGACCTGAATCCAATCCGATTATATATCGTCTGATCCGAATCTGATCCGATCCGATCCGAGTAAGGTTATTTTTTTTAAAAAAAATCTATTTTAATAATAAAAAATCTAATAATACCTTAATTAATACTAATTAATGTTAATTTTTTTAAAAATTAATATTTTATACATAGAAAATCTAAATAATATATTTAAAATAATTAAAAATTATTATTATTATCGGATCGGATTTTAATCGGATCGGATCACCCTATATCCAAATCCGATCCGATTATAATCGGATTCCACCGATCCGATCCGAATCCGAATCCGATCCGACGGATCACATATAGGGTCCAAAGTCCGGCTAATCGGATCGGATTCGGATCGGATCCGGATCATGATCCGGTCCATTGACAGCCCTAGGAACAGGTGAGTGCGAGAGCGTGAGAGCGAAGAGTCTCCTAAGCATTGGTCTATGTAGAGGAAGACGTTTTGCTCTTTATATGCTAATTTGTACAAGCATAAAGTAAAGTACATAATGATCCTTCGTCTTCATAAAAATTGAATTAGTCTACGGATACTCCCAAAGTGTACTCCCAAATCTTAACCGTTTAACTCAATTATTAACGGTTAGAATTAGAGTTGATGTGATATTAGAAATTATAAAATAAGTTAAGCTAAATCTTGGGCCTTAATGATTAGTTATAGATGATTAAGATTATGGAGGATATCTGGAAATACCCATAGACGGATACCCATAGACGGACTCATAAAAAATAAGCAGTTAAGACATTTTCTAAATATTCCTAATGTTGTTCGACAAGATTTGAAGGAGGCTACTCCTGGTCATTACAAAGCTTTTATATGCAACGCTTAATCTCAAGTTCATAAACGAGGTAGTTGTTGGTCATTTTGTCCTACGCATAATTTTACTTTTCTTCTTATTCAACTTGTTGAAGCCATGTTGGTCTAATCTCCTAGTGTAATAATTTTTTCTTGAGGAATGCTGAGTATACTCTTACTAGGGGTGTATTCAAGCTGAATTGAGCCAAGCTTGGCCAAGTTTGAGCTTGGCTTGAACATACTCGAGCTTGGCTTAAGCTTGATTCAAGCTCGAATATTTAGGCTTGAGTTTGACTTGAACAAGCTTGATTGAGCTCAAACTTTTTAAGTCGAGCTTGAGTTGGTTTAAGCTTTATTTAGAATTATTTTCTTTAATTTTATAAAATTATTTATTGATAAGTAATTATTCAAAAAACTACAAAAAATTAATACATTCATATATGAAATTAAGATTTGGGAGTAGTCCTTCATTCTAAAGAGTTAAGAGTTAGATTAGAATTTCTACTTTTTTTACTTATTAACTTTTTTTTGTTATCATTAACCCTTAAACTAATTTGTTATAAATTATTACAATTTATAAAAAAAAATTATTTTGTATTAATATAAATAACATTATATATATATATATATTCTACTTATAAAAGTACAAGGAGTATACAAAACTTTACTTTTGACGTAAATACCCTTTAACTTAATTTATTTAATACATAATTTATAATATAACCAAACTTTAATTAAGTTACTATTCAATATTATGTGGGACCCATTATTAGAAGAGAGTTGGTTTAGGACTCTACCATATTTTAGGGAAGACAACCATGAATAGTATTTTCCTATAATCTCCACACTCCGATTAATCGACCCTTATGAGAAGGACCGTAGAAATTCCGGATTGAAACCAGGGGAGCAATCAAGAAAAAAAGACAACCATGAATTTTCATTGTTACAACACCTATGTATAAATGCAGTTTTTCTGTTTTGATGTTAATATAAGATTATCAATTTCTACTAAATTAGAGATAATTGAAAAGTAAGAGGAGGTAAAGTAAAAATATGATGTGTTATTTTTATTTTCTTATGGAGATTTTTGGAACTTGCAAAAGTGTTTTTTTATATCATTCTCTTGAAGTTACAATCGGTCAATAATCGATGTAGAATGAGGTCAAGTTTTTGTATTTCAATTTGACTAGTAGTTATCCTTTTGTTCACTCTTATTATTGTAATATTTCAGAAATTGGCTATTAATATTTGATTTGAACACAGGGTGAAATGGTGTATTACAGAGGCGTCCTGAATCGTGATGGTTCTATTCTCATGTCTGTATCCCTATATCAGTTGAAGGTAATTTTTGGCATCATGAATTTGATATTATATTTTATTCTATTTTATTTATTCTATTGGATTGTGCCTATTTCTGAGTGTTGTTCAATACCTTCAAACCTAATTAATCATATATCTCTCTCATTCTTTTGCAACAATGATAATAAAAATAGAAACAACTATGATGAAAAAAACTGCAAAGAAATATTTATTTTGCTATTTTCATGGAAAATGACTCTCTACTAGTAGAGAGTTATACTAATCTAAGGTGCGACTTATGAGACCCACTATTACGTATTAAATTTCTATTTTACTATTTTTATGAATAAAGACTCTATTTATATTTTTATATATTTTGAAGTCAAAAGCACCAATATTCTTATTAGAGAATAGAAGAGTATTCTAATAAAGTAAGATACACTATATAATTCAAGTGAATCTCATCACAATATTAGATTAGCATTAATTAAAGATAGATTAGATATGATTACATTATGTTGATTTACTTTCCATAAATTCTATCATATTATCTCTATATAAACCCTAGTTAGGGTTATTGTAAATCATCCAAATCTATTCAATAGAAATCTCTTTTCTATTATGGTATCAGAGCAGAAGATTCACCTATGTTGATCGTCTTTGGCTGATCACTTTTTCCGGCAGGCTGTGCACTAAGTCGATGCCCGTCCGGCTTTTTACTTTCTCTATTTCTTAGTTCATTTTTTTTAGTATTTGAAAATGTTTCTCCTCTTAGAGGTTTGGCACATATGTACTCGTAGTCTCTCTTTCTCCTTTTCATAAAGGCCTCTAATGAAGCTTGCAAGCCACCATAGACATCATTTGTGGTCTTTATGCCTACCGAGTATGCTAAAGAAAACTTTGATCATTGATATGTTGACATCCATCTCAATTCTCAACCCCATGCCCACATGGAAAAACTATGTTACCTATATTGCTACCTTTCAATGCACTCGAAGGTTTGGTATTTGAATGTATGAAGACGATTATTAATTTCGCCTAAATTCGTCGCACAAAGTTGTTGTCAATGCTGTCAAACCCGTGCCAGCCAAACACACGGCTGCAATCCATTTGGTAGAGAAGAAAGCATGTACGACACCACCGAAACATATATATTTTCTCCTTGGGCACTCTTTCCACTGAGGCCTCCTTTACCAAAGCCCAATAGAGGCTTCTTTCTTCAAGCCCATCAAGGCCACATTTCAGGCTCATAGAGGTCTTATTTCAAGTCCATAGAGACAAATATTATACGGCCCACAGAGACCCTTTTTTTAGGCCCATTAAGGTCTATCAATTAAGCCCATAGAGGCTTCCTATCATTTGCCCATAAAGGCTCTTCTTTGGCCCATTAGAGGCCCCATCATTGGCTCATCAAAGACCCTCTTTTTCATGGCATGGCAACAAATTTGGCGGGTATTCAACTGTGGAAGCATAAACTTTGAGCACCTCATTCAAAGCAACCAAATATTATGCAAATCATCCAAGCATGCAGCAATGATCAAAGGTGTCAAGCAGGGATTAAAATGTGTCAAGTGGATTTCTACTAGCGGCAAACACATGGAGATTTTTCAATCTCCATTTGTTTGAGGGGGAGTATTAGAGAAGAGAAGAGTATTGTAATAAAGTGAGTGAGATACACTACATCATTCAAGTGTATCTCATCACAATATTAGATTAACATTAATTAAGGATAAATTAGATTTGATTAGATATAATTAGATTAGGTTGATTTACTTTCCTTAAAGTCTATCATGTTATCTCTATATAAACCCTAGTTAGGGTTATTGTAAATGATCCAAATCTATTCAATAGAAATCTTTTTTTCTATTAATTCTAACCATGAGAGATAATTATAATGTCAAAAATATTTAATTCTAATATTATTGGTTTTTTTATTAGTAGAAGATCATTACCCAGGATTCCTTGTTTTTAATACATTTATAAGTGAGACCAGTAAATAATATTTTCTAATATTAAATTTAAATTAATATAAGAAATATTAAATTTAATTACTCAATTATATTTATATAAAATATAATTTCATATTAAAAATTATTTAATATAAAGAGAATAACATGACATCTAATGAAAATATATTAAAAAATTATATTTTAATAATGAAAAAATTATACATGCAAGGTACGTGCACTTTTACTAGTATATATATATATACAATATTGTAAGCCGAGTCGAGTTGAAACCGAGCCAAATTAAACAGGATTTGACTTGAGCTTGACTTGCTTAAACATTCAAGTTGAAATAAAAGCTTGACTTAATTCGTTCGAGCCTGAAATGCTAGCTTAAGCTTGGCTCAAACGAGTCAAGCCGTTGAGTTTAGCTTAACTTGAGTGCAGCCCTAACTCTCACAATTTGGAAAAAAAAACATTATCTTTCCTCTATTTACAATAATACAAATTATTTTTGAGTCAAACTCATGCTAAACCAAACCCAACCCAGCTTTAGGTTTTCCAACCCATACCCAATGACCCATTTAAAATTTAAAAAAACACACACACACATGCATACACACAATATCTGGCATAATTAAGAGATAAGCTGCTCAAAATGTAAGAAACGTCCTTGGAGGCTTTCTGGTTCCCTCTGCTCACCTGTAGGTACTATTCCTCTCACCCGCCAGGAAATTGCACCATATCCGTCCATCAGCCCTACAGCAACCGGTGCTGTCGCTACCGGCTGTTCTTGGCTGTTGTTTTGGGATGGGTCTGCTAAGGCAGTGCGGCGGCTACTGTACTTGTCAGCTCAGCATAGCCTTAGTTTCACGCGCTGGCATTGCCATTTGGACTTTTCCCCCAAGGAGAGACATTGTCTACAGTAAATGAATGATGACAACACTCCGCAGATTTTATTTATAAGAATTACCCGACACTACTACTACATGCCGGAATTTCACCTTGCCGGTATAGGTAGGGATAGGTGCAATCTCGATCGGTGTGTGATTCTATATTGCACATTCCTCGACAATTCTTGCTACTTTGGCAAAGGATTACCTCTCAGGCAAATGCCTTATGTACCGCGTGCAAAGGTGATACCATACATCTTGCTGGATGTTATGATGGAGCGTACATGCACACCTCCCCAACTTGCAAACCTCATTTTTATGGAGTCAAATCCTCTAGGCAAATCCGGTTATCACCCCTAGAGGTCACCACGTGTCTCCTTTGACACCCCTTAACCGTCGGTAAGGTTCACCCACTCCTAGGATTCATCCACCCATTTTTTTTTTTTTTAAATATTAATTCTTTTTTAAAATTAAAAAACTGTTTTTAGAGTTTTTTTAATATTAAAAACAGTTTTTTAATTAAAAAAATTAATATTAAAAAAAAAAAACAAAAATGGGTGGGTGAACCTTACCCATGGTTAAGGGGTGTCATAGAGAGACACATGGTGACCTCTAGGGGTGATAACTAGATTTGCCAAATCGAGTTATCACCTGAGATGATTTGGCTCCCTTTATATTTATTAACTATGGTTAAGATTGACTCACCCTTAAGTTAAATAGTTTAGCCTTGGTTTTAGAAAAAATTACCATATGAATGAGTGAATCATAACCAAGCTGATTTTTTTTCTAAAAACTAAGGTTAAATAATTTAATATTAGGGGTGAGTGTATTTTAACTAAAGTTAATGGGTGTTAAAGAGAACACGCGGTAAGATGGGAGGTGTGTGCGTACCATCAATCAGAATGCACAAGAAATATGCTATAACCTCTTTAATGAAACACCTTGCACGTGTCGGTTGCACATGTCGGTTGAAGAGGTTATGCCCGAATGTAATACTTGGGCAGCACAAGAAATATGCTATAACCTCTTTAATGAAACACCTTGCACGTGTCGGTTGCACATGTCGGTTGAAGAGGTTATGCCCGAATGTAATACTGGGCATCTTTCATAGGTAATCCGTTGCCCACTACTTAAGGATAGAGCTATTGGGGCAGGTGTGAGCCTGCCACCTTAAACTTTTGAAAATTAATTAAAATATATTATTTAATTATTTAATATGACATAACCATTGAACGAGTAATTTCCCTTCTATCTTCTGGAAAAAAGTATATATTTTATAATATATACTATTTGACTTAAGGATCACCTCTAGTGCTTGCTAGTAGGGAGACCGCCAACTTTAACACGGGTCTAACACATTCACCCTTTGAATTTGCAAAACACTCTTATTCTAAGCTTTGTTTTTGGCATGAAACACAAGGCAAAAGAATAGTTCTGGTGGATGCTGGAGCCAAGCGCTCGGGCATTCACAAATGATGGGACAAGTAGTGTTTTAAAGAGGAGAGATATCAAATGGGGAGAAGTCAAAATCATGGGGAGAAAATAAAATGATATCTCTCCCCTTTAAAACACCACTTGTCCCATCATTTGTGGATTCCCGAGCGCTTGCCTTGGACATCCACCAGAGCTAATCTTTTGCCGAAACACAAAGGGTGGGTAGGTGGCTGTTCAAGAGTTAATGATAGCTGTCTCTCACCCAACAATCATCGGAGATGATCTCGAGTCATACTATATATATATATATGAGTTTACGTTCAACAATGAGAAATAAATCCCGCAAGACATATACCAAATGTACCGATAAGATGGTCCACGAACTTAGGCCTCAAAAAATATTCTCGAACCCTCTACCCTCAAACCTACCCATCAACAATTTCTAACATTATCAATCAACCATTTTTTTTGCCCCTACAAGTAAATCCTGCCTTCGCCTCTACTTAAGTAATGCAAATACTGTTGACAGTGCCTAGTGGTTTTTGTTTTACTCACAAATTAATTTTTGCTCAAATCCTATTTGGTGGAAACTAAATTTCTACCCGATCATACTCCACAAAACCCATCAACAATCACTAGTATTACTCACTTCTGATAAATCATCCTTTACCATTTGTCTAATTAACCTTAATTTCTCAGTTTTAAGCTTAAGTAATTAAGACAGATGGTGGGATGGTGATTAATCTATTAGAAAAATCATATTTCAATGGATTTTAATGAAATTCGAGTCCAAATATTATGCATGACATCATTTATCTACAGCCTCTCATGAAAGGGGCACACCTTGGCATATGAGTTACAGGGACCAGTCTTTTCATAAATTAGCACTCACCCTTATCTTCTTTCATCAAACTGGTAGTCAGTCTACTTTAGTGCCTCTTTATAAGGCTACAAGTTGGAAAGAGAATAAAAAATAACACATGGAAGAAGAGTAACACGCGTGCATCAACACTCACGCTTACACACTCCATTTAAAAAACTATTTACCAAAATTTAAAAATAAACGAAAGATCTCAACAGTAGCAAAGCCCATAGTGCTTGCTAACGTGTCTCTCGATGGATTAACGTTATTCCTATTTAATCCTTGACCATACCCTTTGACTACCTTTTAGCCTGTCCCATCCCATCCCCTTCCAACATTCCTTTCCACCGACCAATACAAAAAATCTATTTCTGTTTTTCTAATAATTTTTGTAATATGCTCTAAATGTTGCTTTCAGTTCCAAGTTGTCTTAGATCTATCAAAATTAGGTGTAATTTTGAGATGGAGCAATACTTCTAGAAAATCGGAACTTCCATTTTTAATGCAAAAACAATGGCATTTTTATAAGGATAAAGCTTTTGAGACCCCCTTAGGGCTGAGATCACCGAGATCGTGTTCTGATAGTACGGGATATCAGGTGGGGCCTACCATGTGAAATGGACCCCACTTGAAATTTCATGCTCTTAGAACATAATCTCGGTCATCTCAACCCTAATGGGGTCTCAGTAGCAAAGTCTTTTTTATAATAATTATGATAAAAGGCGTAATAATTTATAAAATATTTTCTCTATATAATTATAAAATTATCATCTCAGTAAATAAAAAAAAAGAACTCTGCTTTTCTACCATAAAGCTGAGCTCTAAATCGAATCTCACTTACATTAGGGTTAGGGGGTTTATGGTAGGGAGAGGGCTACTCCTCATTGTGTAGCCCATAGGTCCACGTGGCCTCCAATGAATCAAAAAATAAAAATAAAAAATAAAACAGACCGCTTTGTATTTAAATTGATTCAAAATTTTCCACTCTATTTTTATGGTTGCTCGGATCAGTAGGGGTGGATTCAGATTTGAATTTTTTGAGCCAGGAAGTTGATATGTTCATCAATTTTCTAACCTTAGTTCAATAATACAAAAATCTGAGGCAGTGGATTTAATTATTTAAAAAATGAGAATTGGGTTCAAGGTTATCTGACCCGACCCATCAAATCGAACCAACCTTCCCATCTTTTTCAAGCTATAGGATCAAAAAACGCATGGCTACTTTGTTAGGCTTCATGTTGGTTCTGAGTAGGGAGACAAAAATCGTGCTGAAGCAGTTCCTATCTACCAATCACAACCGGTTTAGATCCGGTCAATTCGCATCAAGGAGTGGAAAATGGATTGAATTCCAACCCGACCCGCACCACATTAACACCACCTAAAGCAAGCTTTTATTCACACTTTAACAAAAAATTAGACCATAAAAAAAAAAGTGTCATTTGCAAAGCTCATTCTATTGTAGAAATGCTGTTTCAAATAGGGGAAAAACAAAAGTTGAAAGGGTAGTTGAAGGAAATGAGGGAAAAAAACAATAGCCTTTAAGGAAAGAAAGGGACCTTTTATATCCTTTTTTTTTTTTTTTTTGTCTCTCTGTTTATACACATTTTTTTTTTGGAAACATAAGGTAGTACCGGCACTAGTATACCTTAAAATACTACCAAATCTATAGAGTGCAATCTATGGGTCCCACTCCCATCTGCAAGATATTCTAACCAATAATACCAGATCAAGTGGATCATCTTTGGACAGACATAGATAAGAATGTCCCTTAAGGGGTGGGGTCCATTGATTGGATACAATATGGGCAGTGGGCTTTGAATTTTCTGGGCGGATGCTTGAGGTGGGCGATCAAGCATCCACACATCGTTGGACATGTGGCAATAAAATAGGAGAGAAGCCATTTCATTTTCTTCCCATGATTTTGACTTCTCCCTACTTTAGTATCTCTCCCCATTTTATTGCCACATGTCAAATGATGTGCGCCTACCTAATGCATCTACCAAAAAAATCCGAAACCTAATATATGGTTTAAGTATTTGAGGTGGGACCCACCACACGCACATGCACTCGCACGGGCCTCACGTGGGGAAGCGAGACTCCATTTGGGGAACTCCCCTAGACACTCAAATATCCTCCTCTCTTGTCCACCATTATGTAAAAAACAAATCCCAATTCAAAGCAAAAACAAAACATGCCCATCTATCCCTCACTTTCTCTGTCTTCACCAATAAAAGAAGCAGTAACCCAAATCAAAACAAAACTAGCCCATACACCTCTCTCTCTCTCTCTATATAGAGAATGAATAATGATGCTTTGTAACAATTCCAATATGTTCTTTTCCAGAACATAACTCCCTTCCACATCACACTACTGAACATATGAGGTCCACCAATTTCAAACAATAAAAATAGGCATTGGTAAAGAAAGGTGAACTAGCCCTATACTCGAGCATTCCCTACTCTAGCTAAAAAAAAACAAATGTTTTTTAAATGATATCATGTAACTAACACACACTTTTTAAGAACATACACAACTAGACCTAAGATGGCTGTAGCTGTGTAGCTGTTAAGGTGCTACAAGGGTTAGTCCAAGAATTAACTCCAAAAGGGGCCTGTCTTAATGTGGGTTGATGGCGATACACTCCTATGATATCCACTTTCAAACCAAAATCTGTTAAAATAAGAACTAAGTGTTGATTTTTGGCTAATATAAGAAATGCCTATTGCTTAAAATCCCATGACTAAAGGTGGCAAAGGGTTGGGTTGGGTTGGGTAAGAATACTGTCATTCTTAACTCAATCATTCTTAACTCAATCAATTTCAACCAAACAAATCAATTTCAACAGGGTTAGAGATAAAACCCGGCACATTAAAGAACCCTCAACCCATTATAAATAAATAGTTACTTTATCAAATTGTTTATATTTTATAATATAATAATTAGGGATGTATCTAAGCCAAACTAGCTCGAGGCTTGGCTCAATCAAGCCAAGGCCTGTTTGATTTGGCTTGGCTCAAAGCTTGGCTCGATTTGGCTTAGCTTGAATATTATATAGAAAAATAAAATATTATATATATCATAAAAATATATTATCAAATTTAAAATCATTTTTTTAATAAATCAAGTCGAGCTCGGCTTGAGGTTGAGCTTGAATAAATTCAAGTTGAGTTCAGCTCAAGCTTGAATTTATTCAAACTCGAGCCAAGCTAACTAGATTCAAGCCGAGCTTTTTGAGCAACAAATGAAGCCAAGTCGAGCTTGAGCCCTAGATTAAAATAATTCAAGCTTAGATTCGAGCCGAGCTTTTTGAGAAACAAATGAAGCCAAGTCGAGCTCGAGCCCAGATTAAAATATTTCAAGCCGAGCCGAACGTGGCCAAACTCGGCTCAAATACATCTCTAATAATAAATATTTAAAATCAAAATTTAATCAATGTATATTAATAAACTAAGTATCATGTTTTCAGACCATGGAAAGCCTACCCTAATTTGATCCACATTATAAACGGATTGAGACGTCCCAAGGTTTGTTCTAGTTGTAAGACATATATATTTGGGAGGGACTCTTAGTTTGAGTGTGCCGGTTTAAAGGTTGAAAGACTCACTTTGTATTATTAACCTCATGATATCACCTATAAGAAAAGAATAAAGAAATATAAACACGGATTGAGAAAACCAAACCTAAACTTCATCCATAATCCAAAACATTACCCAAGACAAACCCGTAAAAAGTGTACAGGGTTTTTGGGCCGGGTCAGACATATCCACCCTACATTTGATCAATGCACATTTAACGGATCAGATTGATCGACACGCACAGTGATTTTTTTTTTTTTGGTAATTGAAGCAATGTACAATTTTTTTTTATGATAATGATAAAACACCCATTATGGAAAACGGGTCTGGAGTCTGGACCTGGGTACCACCATAAAAGTAGGGGACCCAATAGTTGTAATAGTTCATCAAACGACAGTGATTTTACTTACTGAGGAACTCTTTTTGGTGGGACCCGTTAAACAGATGCGTCATATGTACTCAAAATCCAAAGTGAAATCATAAGATACTTCGCAAGCTACCAAAACCCTGACTAACTCAGTCCCAACACCATCAGATTCTGTGATCCAATCGTAAATTCGTACTGGATTGGAGGAGTCATGCAAGAGCATTTAATTTAAATAGCTCGCGATTTACCCAATAAGTCCTTAAATCCAAAAAGTAACCAAAACTATGCAAAACGGACCCATTTCTAATCTCTCTCAAATCGACCGTTACATCATCAGAGATTTTGGATGGTTAGAGAGAGAAAGTGAGGGAAGAGTTAGAAAGAGAAAGTGAAGTCTGCAAGAGAGGGGACTGCAAGTTCGAATTATTCTTCTTCTGTGTATGATTGCTTTTGATCCTTAGTAGTTCTTTTGGCCTCTGGCTCTCTCTCTCTTCTTTCTCTCTCTTCGCTCTTCCTCTTTCTGCTTTAAAAATAGTATTTTTATCTTCTCGTGTTACGTCCCCGAGGCTGCGCGGTCAGTCCAAAACCAAACCAAAGCAGAGAAGAGAGAGAAAGAGGAGAGAGAGGGAAGCCATTAAAAAGCAAAGCAGGCCCTCACAAGCCTTTTACACGTGATAAAGAAAACACCAAAAGCAATTGCATGCGTGTATGAGATTCATCACTTCTCTCTCTGAATCCCCACAAACCCATCTTTTGTTTCCACTTTCGATTCTCTTTCTATCTCTTCACGTTCTTTAGCAGCTCTCTCTTTTTAAGCTTCTCCGTTTTTGATTGAGGAGCATTGGCCTTAGCTGGATCAAACTCTTCTGTTTTCTGCCCACTTCATCATTATTTTCAGTTGTTGGTAAGTTTCACATTTCCACTTCTTTGGCGTTTCTGCTATTTTCTTCTTCTTCTTTTTTTTGAGCTGGTTGTTTGCTGGTTTTTAACATTTTCTTCCCTCTTCGTTCTGGGGTTTGGCTTTAGGCTTTATCGTCTGTTTTTAGCAGGCAGAAGGGGGTGAAAGTTCGGATTTTTATAGTTTTTTGTAGTCGTTCTTTTGTAAGGTAAGTAAAAGAATGGATTTTTTTTGTGATAGTAAGCTTGATATTGGGGGTAGGATAATGGTTTTATCTTCTGGGTATTTGTGTGCTTTGATTTTTTTTTTCTTTTTTCCTTCGAGGGTTGATGTTTATAAGTGGTTTCTGAATAGGATAAAGTTTGGGTTATTGGGTAATGGTTAGTTTTGTCTTAAGCTTTTAGGAAATTTCAGTCAAAGAGTTGGATTTTAACTGCAAATTTGGGTTTGGGTTTTGTGTTCTCAGACTTTGCCTTGATGGTCTTTTTTAGTTTTTGAGCAGAAATTTGAAAAGTTGGCTTCTTTGATGAGGATTTGGGCTCTGATTAGCTTTGCTTTCTTCTCTCACGGTTATGTAATCACTATACAGAACCTTAAACTGAAAGTATAGTTTTTGGGTTTCTATTTGGATTCATTTGATGAAACAGAGGTGAAAGAGTAGAATTTTGGGGTTTTGCAAAGGAATGGTAATGCTTGTAATCTGTAACAAAGACTGGGCTTTTCTCTATTCCCCTTTTGCTTCTATGGTTACAAGCATGACGCATTATCATCATAGTTTCCATTAATTTATTTGTTTTTTCAATTGCAGTAATGTTGCTGACATGTTTTTCCTCTGTTTTTGGATTTTCAGTACAATAGCCTGAAAACTGTGAAGAGAGTAGAGAAGAGAACATTAAGAGAAGACAGAGTTGTGTATTTAGCGAAAGTTCTTTCTTTTCAACAAGGTTGTGTTCTTGATATCAGTTTCTGTCACCATGCCTATTAGACAGATGAAAGAGAGCTCAGAGCAGCATATTGTGATCAAAACCCACATCCAGAGCTCCATGAATCCTGTTCAAAAGGCCCCAAAAACTTCTCAGAATGGAAAAGGACCACCTCCTCAAGAACCCCAGAACACTAAACCCCACAACCACTCTTCACCTCCTTCAAAAAACAGAGGAAGAAGGAGAGGAAGAGGCGCCAGAAAATCCGATCAAGGCGACATTGTTATGCGACCGAGTTCCAGACCTTGCACTCTGGCTCATAAGCCTGTGTCTGGGCAGCTAATGGAAGCTCTGTCAACAGAATTTCAAAGTGGGTCTTTGATGAATGGAGGTCATTTGGGTGAAATGGAGATGGGTTTTCCTTCTTCAAGTAAAAATCTCAGGTTTGCTCCTAGGCCTGGCTTTGGGCAAGTAGGGACAAGGTGTATTGTAAAAGCTAACCATTTCTTCGCGGAGTTACCGGACAAGGACTTGAACCAGTATGATGTAAGTTAGCTCCTTTAAGGGGTTTTCTTCTTGTAATCTGTTAATTGAGTTGGAGAGGAAATGTAACTGGAATTTTTTGTGGTTGCATTGAAACTGGGGTTTTAAAATCTGGACTTTATTTTTTGTTTTTTTTTTTCTTCTACTCTGCTGTTGGATTGCAGAAGCAATTGACTAGGTTCCTGTTTTTTTCTTCTTTTTCCAGAACATTAATGGGATTTTAATATGGCCTTTATTTTGTTCTTCTTGTTGTTTGCTTGTCTTAAATTGTTTTTTTCTGCTCTGTTTTTTGCAGGTTACCATAACTCCTGAAGTGGTGTCAAAATCAGTGAACAGAGCTATCATGGAAGAACTTGTGAAAATTTACAAAGAATCTGACTTAGGAATGAGATTGCCTGCTTATGATGGCAGAAAGAGCCTATACACAGCTGGAGAGCTACCCTTCTCTTACAAGGAGTTCAAAATCAAACTTGTGGATGAAGATGATGGAATCAATGGTCCCAAGTAAGAATATATTGCTTCTGTTCTTCTTCTTTGTCTCACTATCTTTTGATTTTTTTTCTTTTTCTAAATGGGTATTCCTCTCCTTTTTATGAAGTTTCTTATTACTTTGAATTTAGTGGAAATCAAATGAGAAAAACTACAGAAGAAAAAAAAAAATCCATTCTTTCAATTGTAGCATAGGTTTTGGGCTTTTGCTTTGCTTCCCTCTGTTAAAATCTCCATGGAAGTATTTTTTAGTGGACTTTTATGATCATTTCAGAAGAGAGAGGGAATATAAAGTGGTGATCAAGTTTGTTGCACGAGCTGACTTGCACCATTTGGGCCAATTTCTAGCTGGTAAGCGTGCGGATGCCCCACAGGAAGCTCTTCAAATTCTTGACATTGTCCTGAGAGAACTCTCAACTAAGAGGTATTGTTTCTTAAATGGGTTAATGATCTTGTTAATCTCCATTGGTAGTCAATCAATAAAAACCATCCGAATTGAGTTTTTATTTATCCCACCTGCATTTTAAGGTACTGCCCTGTTGGAAGATCCTTTTTTTCGCCTGATATAAGAATGCCGCAGCGGCTTGGTGAGGGTTTGGAGTCCTGGTGTGGATTCTACCAGAGTATAAGGCCCACCCAGATGGGATTGTCCCTAAATATTGGTAATTGAACCGCAGATAAGACTAAAAATAGTTATCTTGTTCTTTGTTTTCCTTTATTGTGCTATTCATTTATTTCTCTTTTTTTTTTCATTTCCTGTTCATAGATATGTCTTCGGCAGCATTTATTGAGCCTCTCCCTGTAATTGAGTTTGTCGCTCAGCTTCTAGGCAAAGATGTGTTGTTGAGGCCATTGTCCGATTCTGACCGTGTAAAGGTACTGTTGTTATTTTTGTGATGGAGGCTGAATTTTGTTTTTCTTATTATTAGATATCAAATTTAGAAATTTTATTTGGAAAATGTAACAGATAAAAAAGGCCCTTAGAGGAGTTAAAGTTGAAGTAACACATAGAGGGAATGTGCGAAGAAAGTATCGGGTTTCAGGATTAACATCACAACCTACAAGAGAACTCGTGTAAGATGCTTCTTGCGTGCATATTTTCTTTGATGTAGTTTGTCTTTTCAACTTCTGGAAATCTCTCATTTACTTAATGTATTAACTAAATCTTTTGGAGTGATTGTTGTTAAGCAAAATTATTTTTCAAATCGCGATTTAAATTGTATCATATCATCTGAGGCTAATCTATAGCAAGAGTAGTAAATGGCATCCTTTCTCTTGAAAGGATGTCCGATTGATATATATATATATATATATATATATAGACACACACACACACACACATGTTTTTGTCTGTGATAATATCCATATCAAGTTTGCAACTTCACCATGATTTTGTTCAGGTTTCCTGTTGATGATGACTCAACCATGAAGTCGGTTGTCGAATACTTTCAAGAGATGTATGGATTCACCATTCAGCATACACATCTTCCTTGCCTTCAAGTTGGGAATCAGAAGAAGGCAAACTATTTGCCGATGGAGGTAGGAGCCGGTCTTTAATTCTGATGTCCTTCCTACTTACGAATTTACTGAGAGATTTTCTAAATCTGGTGCGGCATCTGCATGATTATTGTGGTTTGCTAGGCCTGCAAAATTGTTGAGGGGCAAAGGTATACTAAAAGGTTGAATGAGAGGCAAATTACTGCTCTCTTGAAAGTTACATGCCAAAGACCGAAGGATAGGGAAAATGACATTCTGCAGGTATGCGCAATGTTCAAGTACTGTCTTAATAAATTGTTGTTTTAAGCAAACTTTTGAAAAAAAAATAGAATGTGTGGAATTGTCATTATATTTAATTTACTTTAAGAGAAGTAGTACTTTTTATTAACTATTGGTTTAAAATGGGTTTAGCAGACACTTCTGGTGATATTATTTGTGATTAGCAGAGTACATTTTCCCTGCTGAAGCTTTCTAATTAAAAAATTATAACTTAGAATCTTTGTTATCTTAAGAAAATGAGAAAAAGAAATTTCAAAAGCAATGCTCCTGAATTTCTAGAGGAATTCTGCCATGGCTTGGACTTTGGTGATTTGCTTCTTTAGATTAACCAATCCAGCTAATGGTTGTGTCATCAACTTTACCTCGCTTCTATCCTATTTGGGAGGATAAGGGAAACTATTAACATAGTAAATTATTATTACACATTTTTGGTGATCAGTGAACTTTGTGCATGTTTTTGTGGAGTTTTCGATGTATTTAAAACGATAACACATTTTGTCTTTTATGCACATCAAACACTTACACAGACAGTTCAACATAATGCTTATGATCAAGATCCGTATGCGGAGGAGTTTGGGATCAAAATCAGTGAAAAGCTAGCTTCTGTTGAGGCTCGGATTCTTCCTGCACCTTGGGTAAATACTATAACTTATTAGACACAACAGTTTGATTCAGATGGTATTTACTCACTAGACACCGTCTGATGCGACACCTCTCTGCAGTTGAAATACAGTGATACTGGGAAGGAAAAGGATTGTTTGCCTCAAGTTGGTCAGTGGAATATGATGAACAAGGTACTGTTCTTCTATTCCCATGGTATTTTTCCATTTTTTTGGTCTGTACAACAAAGATACTCAAATGATTAATTTATAATTTTCATGGCAAGCAGGTATATTTTACGTGCTTGACACTTGCCAATAGAGTGTTAAGATATATCAACTCACAGTTAATAACTTGGCATGGCTATTGAGTACCCCTTTCCGCACAGAAAAATATTTTTGAAAGGACAAAAAAAATCTTCCATATTATTGATTCTCTGTCCCCACTGCACCGTGTGTTGGAAGTTGAGTTTAGTATCTATTAGTTTGCTTTCGGATAGAATCCATTTGGTACCATTTCTTTGTACCAAATGACCATCTGTCATCCTTGTTTCATGATTTCCTTTGAAATCACCATTATCAATTCAATTTTTTTTGCTATGATTGTGAGATTCTTCAATATCATTTTTTCTTTTCTTCAATTTAAAAATTTCCTCCATTGTCCCCCCCCCCCCCCTCCCCTTTTACTTATATCTCCGAATTTGAAGTCAAGGTACAAAGGCTCAAATTTTACCCATGCCAATTATAGTCTACAGCTGATATCTTACTCTCCTGTGCTTTATAAAACAGAAAATGATCAACGGGAGCACTGTCAGCCGGTGGGCATGTATCAACTTCTCACGCAGTGTTCAAGAGAGTGTTGCTCGGGGGTTCTGTAATGAGCTGGCTCAAATGTGTCAAGTATCTGGCATGGTTATTTTCTATCTATCTAGAACCTCAAATCTTTTGAGATGTGTTTAATCATGATATCTGAATTGTCTTTTCATCATCTCTAGGTTTTGCTATTAACTTCAGTTAGCATTGGGTGTTGTTTTGTAGGAATTCAATCCAGAACCCGTAATTCCAATCTACCCAGCCAGACCCGACCAAGTAGAGAAGGCTCTGAAGCACGTTTATCATTCCTCTATGAACAAACAAAAAGGGAAAGATTTAGAGCTTCTATTAGTCATTTTGCCAGACAACAATGGTTCTCTATATGGTAAGCCAAAGTTTCTTGTAGATTTGGTGGTTATGATCCAGGAAATCAGAGCTTGATTTGCTGGAAATAATGTGAAACAAAGTTTGGTGTCTATTTCAAACCTGATATGAACCTGCATTCTCAGGTGATCTCAAGCGGATATGCGAAACTGATCTGGGTTTAATATCTCAATGCTGTCTCACCAAGCACGTTTTCAAGATCAGCAAGCAGTACTTGGCTAACGTGTCCCTGAAAATAAATGTTAAGGTGTGAACAAGACCTATGACCGTATAAAAGATACACAGATATACACAAATTAAATCTTACATATAATTATCATGCATATTATGCATAACAGTGATATTGTCTTGTCGCAGATGGGGGGAAGAAATACTGTTCTTTTGGATGCCATCAGCTGGAGAATACCTTTGGTCAGTGACATACCGACCATAATATTTGGAGCAGATGTGACCCACCCAGAGAATGGAGAAGACTCCAGCCCTTCAATTGCTGCTGTACAATCACTAAACCAAATTCACATTTCTTGAATCCCTCTCCTTAAGTAACCATTGAAGGCCTTAAATGCTGATAGAGGTTGTTTTGGTTGTAGGTAGTAGCTTCTCAGGACTGGCCTGAAGTCACAAAATATGCGGGATTGGTTTGCGCTCAAGCTCACAGACAGGAACTCATACAAGACTTATACAAGACTTGGCACGACCCAGTCCGTGGCACAGTTAGTGGTGGCATGATCCGGTATAAGGACGCTCTTTCTTGTTGCTTCCTTTGGACTCTCTTCATCTAAATCACGTTGTCTATTCAATTTATCATATTCCCTTTTAATGCAGCGATCTATTGGTTTCCTTTCGGAAGGCAACGGGACAAAAGCCACTAAGGATTATTTTCTACAGGTTAAGAAACTTTCTTATGCATACTCTATAGCTATATAACATGGAAGAATCTCCATAGTTGCATGGGGATTATGTGATGATGACACTGGATGGTTGGACATGCTGCAGTTGAAAAAAACAACAATTGACATTATTGTGGTGTTAGTTTGATATTATTCTTTCCTATATGTTTATTATTTCATGCTAGTATAATTTGGAAGAAAATATGTATTCACTTATATAGATACATTTTAAAATAAGTATAAATCATATAAAGAACAGCTAAATCTATATAAGAAATTTTTTACCTTAATTAGACTGGGGGTCGTCCAACATACCAATTTATTATTTCTTTTTGTCCAGATGGAGTATCTCCATTTCATAGGTTCCAACTTAGTTGTCTAAGTAAACGGGTATCTTGTCAATAGGGAGTTGGGCATGGATATAGAAGTTCATGAACCAGACAAACATGATCTGCATGCATATGGAGAGATACACATGCATGTGATAAAACATGCCTGTGTACTTTGTATGCATATATAAATGCATACGTAAACTTGTATTCATCTTCAAAGTTTTAGTTGCTAAATCGAGGATACTTTGACCAGGGATGGTGTGAGTGAAGGGCAATTCTATCAAGTCCTACTCTATGAGTTAGATGCAATTCGGAAGGTGGGTGTTGGTTCGTTCCGTTTCATGTCCACTAATTAAACTTATTGAAAACCTAATAAAACTTCAGTGAACCTAACAAATAATTTATACACAGGCTTGTGCCTCTTTGGAACCGAACTACCAACCTCCAGTAACTTTCATTGTGGTCCAAAAACGACATCACACCAGACTGTTTGCTAACAACCACAAGGACCGAAGCAGCATCGACAAGAGTGGGAACATTTTGCCTGGTAAAGTTTCAGTTTTATGTATTATGAAAGCTTTATTTGAAGATCATATTTACTTAACTGCATTGAACTTTTTTTCAGGCACGGTGGTTGATTCTAAAATCTGTCATCCTACGGAGTTCGACTTTTATCTCTGCAGCCATGCTGGGATTCAGGTGAACCTTTATTTTCCAGTTATTCTGTTAGTAAGGTAGCAAGGAGTTAGAGGTAACTAGGCATGTTGCTCTAAGATTAATGAAGTGAAGAATAAGAATCACAAATTATGAACTTCCAAAAAGGAAGTGATCAAGACCCTTTTATTGATAATCCCATGTACGGCCAAAATATCTTATATTTGAAACCGCTGAATGATAAATATATAGAATAGTAAACTATTAAAAATTCAAAGATTATGTTGGACATACAGGGCATGTGGGTCACATTCAGGGTGGGAGGGAGGGAGATATTTTGTTGATTAGTCTGATAATCTGATCTCCTATTTTCAATGGGAAATCTCCTCTTGGATGAAGGTTATAGCTCATAAGTAGGGTTGTGTATGAACTTTCTTCCTGAAGCCGCAGTGGTTGTAGGGCTAAGATTGTAAAGCAAAAGTTAAACCATAGGTGGAAGACTCCTTTGAAATTGAGCTCTAAATTTGGAAAGTTCTGATCCTCTGGTCAGTCTGGATTTTGGGTTTTCCCCATCTAAAGGACGACACAGATTTAATTGCTCAAATTCATGAGTTTGGTGACTCACACATAAGGTAGGGTGTGAAAATGGTGAGGGACATCCAGCCATAATTTAAAGACCTTGTATATACATTGGATACACATGGACTTGTATGTTTAGAAATGCGTTCCTTTAGTTTGCTAAAATTTCTTTCAAGACTTTAGCTCATGAAGCATTATATTCTGGATATTTTAACCAGGGGACGAGCCGACCAGCTCATTACCATGTTCTATGGGATGAGAACAATTTTACCGCAGATGGAATTCAGTCCTTGACGAACAACCTCTGTTACACGTATGCAAGGTGTACACGCTCCGTCTCTGTTGGTAAGTTTATATTCTTTCTTTTCCCATAATTTATTTTCATTCGGCATTAGTTTAGTCACATTCTTGAAAAAGAGGCCCATATTGGCCCCCATGAGGACTGAAAGAGCATCTCAACTGCAAAACCATGTTTGGGAAGCCAAACATGATCCTTAGTATTGACTAGTCAGGAGCATAAGGAGATTTTAGGACTCTAGAAAATGTTGGAAGTACTCTTACTGAGAAAACTGAAACAAAATTCTTGGGTTTTTTTACCTAATCCAAAGTACTAAATTAGGATGATAGTTGCCATGAAAAATTTATCTTAACTAACATTAGATTTTTGACAGAGCAAAGTACCTTGTGCATGTATACCCTTCTGCTACACTAAAACGAGGTGGTAGGAAGATGAACATAAACAAAGCCCTTGGGTTCTTATAGTAATCAAATATTTTCGTTTGGGATTATCTTTCCATTAGAAATTGATCTTAAACCCTTTTGCCTTGCTGAAACAAGGTGGTAAGAATCTTGAACATTAGCATGCTTGTGTAAGATCATTAAGAAAACACATTTTAGCTCCATAAAGTTTTTTTTTTTGTGCTTTGGATATCATTTACATACGTTAGTACGGTTAGTAGTTTGCGGGGTGTTAGCTCCATAAAGTTAGCTTCTATGGTTTCTGTACATGTAAGCTTGTTTAACAATACACATTTAAATCATTTAATGTCTACTAGTCTTTAAAAGAAAAGTTTCTCCCTCTTTGTTCTACTAGTTTTAACCAAGTTGCATGGCTATACTTGTGGCACTTGTGCAGTTCCTCCCGCATATTATGCACACTTGGCAGCATTTCGAGCACGATTCTACACAGAGCCAGAAATGCAGGAGAATGGCTCAACAGCTGGTGGTCTGAGTCATGCATCGCGGGCTACACAAGCAGCTGGGAAGGTAGGTGTCCGGCCATTGCCAGCTCTCAAGGAGAATGTGAAGAGAGTAATGTTTTATTGTTAGGAGAGGAATGGCAGGGATGATGGTGGTGTTGATGGGTGAGTGATGAACGGTGTGCAGCGACCATTTATAGCTCTTTCATCTCTGTAATTCCATCTTTGTATGTATCATGTATCGTTGATAGGTTTTTCAGTCTCAAATCAATGATAATCTGCTAATGTCAGTGCATATGGGGTAAACCACTATTCTCTGCAGAGGGCTCTCTAAACCATCCATGGAAAGAAATGGAAAAAAGAAAAAGAAAGAGAAGGAGGTTTATTCTTAATTGGGTTGAATTTGTCTCAGAGTTCTGAAAAAGCATTGCAGCACAATAGTAGATAGGTAATATAAATTGTGGTTGATTCCATGGCAATCTACTACATTCTTTACTTCAATAACTAGTAGAAACTGCATGAGTAAGGTTTTAATGCAGTGCAAGGACTTGACAAAATCCCATAAATGAAGTACTAAATTTGTGACTTGGATGCAAAAGGGGCATGGTTTGATGATTAAAGTTAGTTGGTTTGTGTTACTTTGGAGTTGGCCACCTACCACATCATCGGGCTAAACTTATTTGCTAGTGGGAGTTTTGCCATTTTGAACTTGATTTTATTAGGGAATATTGATGTCCACTTCATTATTCCCTAATAGATGTAACCCTAGAGAAAGAAGTACACATACCTGAAACTCTGAAAGTAAACATTGCATGATATTCCTCAATGCATTTTGGTGGGAACCAGGGGTTCGAGTGACATATCACCCCTAACCACAACTCATTAGCTACAACATTAGTTGGTTTGGACCTTCCCTTGGTTTCACCGAAGCTTCATCCTAGTCATTGGTAGATCACCCAAAATTTAGAATTAATTGCATGCAATTAGATCGATCAAATCCCGAGTTTGATTTGCAATGATTAGGGTTAATGAATTAGCCCATTCATTTTTATGTTCATAACTAATTGAAAAATCATTATTTTTTATATTTTTTGTTTTTTTACGAGTTCCATGTTTTGATTGGGTCGTGCAATCCAATCTCTTTGAAAATCTCAAAACTTCAAACGGATGAGTCATGCAAGAATCCAAGGCTTTAATATGTTGAAACCGTGTGAAATCAGGGCAGATGGTATTTTGGGCTAGACCCCTTTACACGTATGTGTAGAAAATACCACCCAAATAAAAGTAATATAAAAAACTAAGTCTTAATAAAGATGACAATATCTATACTATATACTAAAGAAATTATATGGCATCCCGGATCTCCATTCTAAGATTTGTGATGCCACATCATCACTTGATGGGAGCTATAAATACCCTCTCTTAACTCCCCCTGCTTCTCTCTCCATTCTTATCTCTCTACCAAGTCCCAAGATGAATTGCAATGAGGGGCGAGTACCAAAACCTCTAATAATGGTTTTACTAATAATTAAAAGTTATTTTAATTATTATTATTTTTTTCTTAATTTTTTTTAGCACCCCGTGCATCGCATGGGTATCTTCTAGTATGTATATATATATAGAGAGAGAGAGAGAGAGAGAGACCAGCACTCTTATTTTGGTCTCTTGGTTGAAAGGGTAGCATTTTCTTTTGGAGGAAAGATAAAACAAAAAATAGGCAGGCCAGCTTTGGGGGTGGAGTGGGGCTATTTTTCTGTTGTAAGCCCAATAAACCATCTACTCGGGTTTCTGATAGATAGAAGTCATTGATCTCTCTCCCAAAGGTGCATGGGCAAATTAGTTGGAAATTAAAACTTGGATCAGTAAGTACTTACTGCAATTGATGCACATTTAATGCACATACTCTATCTAATATTCCATGCATAATACTGTATATATGTACCCTCTCAATCAGACAATCAAAAGGCATTTATGGAATCCAAAATGTTCTACTGAGGATTTTATTTACCTTCATAATTAGTCCATGGAGGTTATGGACACTTAATGACAGACACCCACCTACAAGATCTACAGTGTACCTAAGGCATCTACTTCTATTTAGTTTAATTTCTCTCCTTTTTTCTTTTTTTTTAAAGTTAACAAATTCAAACATAAAAAGGAGTTACAATATCCTTTTTTTTTTCCGCCTCTCTTTGTCCTTCCATCGATCTCGCAAATGAATTGCGGACAGTGACCGAGTACCCATACCAAGAATACCAATGATCATGTTAACTACTGGTTAATTAAGAAATAAAAGGTTTTATATTAGATCTTTACAACATTAGTTGGTTTCTTAGGACTTTTGAGTCATTTGGAATTGTTCTTTCTTTAGCCATGTAAGGTGTGAAGAAATGTTCAAAGGATGTCATACTGTGACGTGTTAACAAGTCCCAAGTACATTTGTACATTTTTCAAAGTTGTAGGGAGGAAACTAAGCAATGAAGTTCTCTCTTTCAGATTAGTATTTTTCTTCCTTTCTACTTTAATGCAGTTTGTTTCCTTCTATTATTTTTATTTGTTCATTATTCTGATCCACTTCTTCAGTTTTTTCGTTTTCTAATACCTTGTTTATTCATATGACACTGAGTTGTGTTCCTTTCTTCAGGTAAATAAAACAAGAACAAATCCATTTCACACATCAGAAAAAGATATATAGTCTAATGGATGTATGTCATTCTCGATACCACAGAAGACATATGTTGAGGGTATCTCTAGGTTAGCAACTAACGAACTTCAGTAGTGGATGGCTTTATGATACTATAAATAAGTGAATTTTCCTAGAGAGAATGTCTTTTGCTTTTTCATAATATATTTGAAAAACAGAAGAATTCATAGAATTCATGATTTAATTTAAGTTTGTGTCCTGATTACATCTCATACATAATCAGCTATATGCTATGAACCAGGCTATTTTTAGAATTAAATGGTCTAGTTACTACGAACACCTTAAAGACAGATATTTGGACCATTGCATACATGTAACTAACCAAACCATCCACAACTTTAGTTCCACAACTTTAGTTATATGTCAAAGTAGTGCTCATAAGAGTCATTGTACTAGCAACCTCAAATGCTGCGCACTAGCAACATCACAATGTTTTTAGCAAGCCTTGTGGAGTTTGAAAGATGAATGTACCTATTCGTATATGAAACGAATCACATAATGAAAATTTTGCCCTTGTTTCACAGTTCAAAATAGTGACTTGGCCCTTGCACTTAAGAAAGAACTCGAATGGTCGCAGAGCTAGAATGGCTATGAACTAATACTTTCATATGTATGTTGTTACAATCATTATAATCAATTTACTGAAGATCAGAATGAAATTGGAACTTTCTAATTATCAAGATTCGGGTAAACTAGTCCTTTCAATTTGATTTGATAAAATGTTGATAAGACGAGGTTAGATTTTTCCCATTAGTCAGAAGCTTGAACTTTTGTTCTTTTGAAATCCAAATTGGTTTGTCTAAAGACACATAATGCTCCTGTTGAAGAGCATGGTAGCCTGATGGGATCCTTCAAATCTTTCAGAGCTGCAAACTGGAAACCGCATGGTAAGCGCGATCTAGTTGAAGCTTAGGCATCATTGGACTTGATTAATTAACTATCTAATAAGTTTAGATACTAAAACTTAATTAGTCTCTAATAAACCCGTTATTTCATGCACACTTTCGCGCGATTCTTTAGAGAGAGAGAGAGAGAGAGATTCATTTGATTTGGCTCCTTGCTGTTTCCTTGTTGGTTGAAGAAACTCTCCACTTCAAGGGGTCTTTTTTTTCACGAAAAACATACATGAGATAACAAGTCTAGTGTTTCACTAAGATTTTGAATAACTGATTCCTGAATTCAAGTTGATTATGTATCGCTTTTTCCTCGGAGAAAGACATTGAACAATTCAAGGACTTGTAAACTCGAATTCACAAAGCAGTCACTACCCATAATAACAATGATTTTCAGTATCTACTTCCAAGAAAACAATTTACTGGAAAGATTTCATCTCTTCCATACCATACACAACCCTCCTCCTTTATCTGGAGCAACACAGAGTTCTAGGAGATAGAATTATCATGTAACAAAATATCTTCAACCCCCAAAGAGAAGAATCTTTATAGCTTTAAACCCTTAAACCCATTCCCTCTCCAAAATAGCAGTCTTCTTCTGTACTTCTTTGGTTCATATCCATCTCCACGTGCCCGGTCCCTCCAATCCAAGGCCTATGAACAGCCTTGAACCCTACCCACAAAAAAGACACTATTGCCTTCATAATGTCAAGGTGAAGGTCAAGGTGAAGGTCAAGCAAGATGGCTTTTAGGGTTGCCCACTTCATGGGGCAAGTCCCATACTGAGATGTAACAAACCCTAGCTAGTTAGTGACCCTCCACTATCTGTCCTTTGTGAATGATGAGGAGAAATGAAAACCCTATAAAGGGTTGGCAGAATCTGAATTGTGACGTTATTCTTACGTGGGAGCTCACTGAATCGAAAAGGGGTGTGGACTCTAGCCCAATGTAGCTTCTCAGCAAAAGGGAGGTGCCAAACTCCTACCACCATGCTAAATAGATAATCATACATATGCATCATCTAAGAGAGAGAGAGAGAGAGAGAGAGAGAGTCAAAGTCTTGGAAGAAAGGTTGCGGAACAGTGGCGTTACATCCATGGCGTAGAAAATTGAATGTGCTAGTGCTTACTGAGGAATCTATACTCCACATGTCAAGTCATATTCCACGTTTTTCTGAAAAAGAAGAAATGCAGGTTATCATCTTAAAATGAGAAAATAAGAGAGAGAGAGAGAGAGAGATGGTTTCATTTACTAACTTGAAAAATACAAGTGGGTTCACAAGCTATTGTCCAGAATCCAAATAGTTGCAAATGGTTTTCCTTTTTGCTTCTACATTTAAAAAAACTTAAGTGGGGGCATTGAAGCTATTTCTCAAAAGCAGTAAACTAGATCAAATGGTTGTGAATTTTGCTTCTACATCGAGAAAAAAAATGGGTTTACAAGCTATCTTTAGAAGCCTTAAGCTTACCTCAAATGGTTTTGTCTAATTTGCTTCTACACTGAAAGTACTAGTGGATTTACAAGCTATATGGAGAATACTTTAAATGGTTCTCCATTTTGGTACTATATTGAGAAAATACAACCTGGTTTTCTTCCTTTTTTCAAAATACTTGAAATTTACCCTAAATGGTTTACTAAAATCAGAGCAGAAGAGCTAAATTTGATAACAGGCCTGGCCTCAATCTTGAATGCTTGATCTCTTACTTTCATTTCCAAAACCATAGTGAGAGATAGGAACCAAAAGAAGAGATTTCTCATTCTCAACCAAATCTGTAAGATCTCCCAGCTTTATTCACATCTTCAAATAGAATTAGTTATTTCACTGTTATAGTCCACTCAGATTCAGTTGCTATACCATGCAATTTTCATCAACCTTTCCATGACTCCCACAAAGAAGAGGCAGTTGGCTAGCATCCCGGGTTTGCTCCTTGTGGTTGTGTGTTCAACTCCACTCCCCGACTTACCCTGGTGTCCATTGGGAAAATTCCGAGTGGGTCGCGGACACCTGAAAGAGACTAGTCCTTGCCTCAAGGGTTTGGGACACCCTCCGTTAGCAATAAGAAAAAGAAGAGGCTACTCTCAACCAAAAACCAACAACTCTCAGGCATTTCCTATTCTCAACCAAAAACCAACAACTATTAAAGCAAGGATAGATGTCGATAATTGGCTGAGTGAGAGTAGGTCTAGTGCTGCTCAAGAAACAAATTCAAAACCCAATTTTAATTTGCAGGAATATAGAATAATCTATACATAATAGAAATTAAGATTCCCACATCAACATACTCATGAAACTAGAGAGAAGGAAGATCAAGAAGTCTCAAAAAATATTTATAGAACATAAAAGAGTCAATTTTTTTGCTATTCTTTTCAATTTTGTATTTCTCAGGTGATAGACAGATATATAGATAAGCCAGGATTCAATCCTTCCTCATGTTTATCAAAAAATAAAAAAATCCTTCCTCATAAAAAACTTAAAGAAATATATAGAAATCAGTAAATATCAGAAAAGATGAAAAGCAATGCCTACATACAATAGAAATAAACATGAACAGTACAGGAAGGAATATCAAGGCTCCTTCCCCGAGGCCCATGGAAGGATCTCAAAAGCACCAACCATGTTGAGCCAGAGAAATTCTGTCACACAAAACCCTAACAATATCCCCTACCCGCTTCTAAGATTCTCCGCGTAACTTGACACAAAAAGAAGAACAACACAATACTCAAAAACACCAGAAATACTAAAAAAGAAGCATATAAACGTACAAACATAGACAGAAAAGAAAATCATGGATACCCAGATGAGCCAAAATCAAGTAGAAGAATATCACAGACCTTTCTAGGGTATTCCTTGAAAAACCCTAATGAGTATGTTACATATCGACTAGGGTTTCTCGTGCTCCCATTAACGGGTGAAACTGCCACATGATCTGAGCTTTTCTTGACAGGGAGAGAAGCTTAGATCATGCTGGCAGCTTCAACCGCAAGTGGTGCACGATATGAAGATTCAAAGTAGAGAGAGACCCATCTAGCCGTCACTCCTTTATCCTCCTCCACCTTTTTTCTTCCTCTTGTTCTTCTGTTAAAAGGGTAGAGAAGAGAAGAAAGGAAACAAAGGGATATAAATAGAGGAAATTAATAGAGGAATTAGAGGGGATTAAACAACACCTGTCCCTTCTTGGGTGAGAGTATTTTTTTTATTTTTTTTAATTATGAGAGTAGGATTAGTATTCCTCCACTTTGTATTAGTCATTTAGTGATTTTGTTATTATTAGGGACTGAAAAGCATCTATGAGGTTGTAAATATAAAACAAAAAAGATAAAAGTGGTCCCTCCAAAGAGAAGCAAATTGAATATTGTCACGCCTACGCCACTACCATCCACCATGCAGACAGGTTACTCAGAGTTTCTAAATTTACTAAGAGCCTTTAATGACTTTAGGTGGAGGTCCTTTCTTGAGTGAAACTTGACAACAATTGTAATTGTAGTCTAGCGCTGTAAATGACCAATGAGATGTTGACACATATATCAAAAAAAATTTAGATACGTATAATTTTCAAAAAAGCTACATATAGAGTTAGTGGGTACTCCGAAAGTGTACTCCCATTTATTGTCCCAAATCTTAACCATTTTAATTCAATTATTAAAGGGTTAAGATTAGTGCCGGTAACATTAGGCAACCCAAATCTTGACCTTGGTGGTTAGCCACAGATAATTAAGATTCGAGAGTATAAATTGGAGTATATTTGGGAGTACCGTAGACTGACTCAATACTTTTATAGATAAAAATATTTATATTTCATACTTTCTGTTTCCTGATGTGTCACCAACTCAGTTCATGCATCTCTCTCTCACAGTGAGCATCAACCATGAGCCTAAAGAGACGGTAAAACACGAGTACATGGGGGACCATTTTGCATGGCTTCTTAGTTAATGTTGCATAAGGTTCACACAAAAAGGAGAAAAAGGAGAGCATCTAAACCTAACAAATCATGTGACTCTCTTTTTCTCTCTCTATAGAAGGAATCATGATATATATATATATATATATATATATATATATATATATATATACTCGGATTCTGGTTTTGTGAAGTTTCATTCCTTGTAAGCATCTTTTCTTTGTTCAGTGATGTTGCAAACATGGGTTGCCATTTGTTGTATATTTGCCACTCACTTTATCTAATTGGTGCCAGTTACACATAAAAAAAAGTAGTTGTCGAAGTCATTACCATGGATTAGGTTACACTTGGAAGATTAGTCTATAAAGTTATACATCTGATAGAGGCAATTGAGATACTTATATATATTTTAATAGAAGTTAATTGTGATTTGGGCATTCTCTTTCTTTTGATAGGATTTGATCCTTTTAGTGGGTGGTTGTGCAGATGGAACCAAGATATCATGCAGAGTCACCCCCATAGGATGATGCCACTGAAGTAGAAAAATTGCATTATAGAGAAAAAAGTTCCCAAGAAATTGACTTGTATGGGGTGGGGTATTCCTAAACCATGATTAGTTTTGCATAACCTCCTAAGATTTTGTTTAGTTTAGTGCTTTGGAAAGCCAATTTGAATAATTATTTTAACTATCTTCTTTTCTTTCTCCTTAATTAGATTCTCTTTTGTTTTCTTATTTATATAAAAAAGAAGTTGAAAATACTCCTTTGGAAAAGCAAAATGGAATATGATCTGCTGATTCTTTAATATAAGAGCAGTTTCACTATTATTGAATATCTAGAGCACGTCATCTGAAATCAACAAAGGTAATTAGCACTAATCCACTGTTAGTTGACTACACTGAATGGTATGTAAGTCAATTCAGCACCACCTAATCCTAATTAAATGGTGACAAAAAGGGCCCAGTTCCTACTAGAATAGAGTCAGAAGTCTATCCCCTGATTACGCGTGGGCCCAAATTTGATCACCCTCCTAAAAATCTAAGTTTGGTGGGGATTTGCAAGGTTCGATATTACATTACACATGTTATATTTCATCGTCACTATCAATGTCTTATCCTAAATATTTACCATTATTTTAAAAGCATGCCTATTATATTTTACCGTACTATTTTTATCCATGTTATTTTCTCTCTTGTTATTTTAGAGCCTTCAACTGTACCAACTCACGAATGTTGTCATTAATCATGTTTAAACATATGATTAGTCATGTTTTGTCATTCCACGCTACTAAAAACATGATTTTGATCAAGTCATGTAGCGTGCTATTATATCTTTCTGTACCATTTTCATTCATGTCATTTTTTTTCGTCATTTTAGAGCCTTCAACTGTGATAACTCACTCTTTGCAAAGTTGGGGTTACAGTCAATTGCAATTGAACTCAGAAGAGTTCAATCTAATCCACAAGTCAACATGTGTCCTTTTTAACCCCATTTAACCGTGATTAAGATTCACTAATCCGTTCAACAATCTAACCTTGGTAATTTAGAAAAAATATTAACCCTAAGGGTTAAAACTCCCTAACCAGAGTTTAGAATTTCTTATAATTGTTTTGTTTGTTGGCTCCATCAGTCAAATAAAATAGATTGTTCCTCTGGGAAGAGCCAATCAAGGAATTTCATTATATCCCTTCTAAGATCGTTCTATTTCGTATGGTACCTCGTAGAAATAAATGATACGTGGATATAGTAAAGAATATATTCCTTTCTTTTCTGCTATAAAAAGGGTAGTTAAAGCGATTGAATCTCCCGAGTTCAATTACAGGCAAGATCTAGACTCCTCTTCACAAGTAGCGTCATTGGCCCAACATGTGTCCCTGCTTTCAACCAAAAACCAACACATGTCCTTGCTTGTGGTTTTTGGCTGAGAGTATGGAAAGTAGGATAGCACGTCTAAAAAAGGGTTCTGATAAATATAATAGTATTTTTTGAGGAATGGTAAAAATCATGTGAAAACCATCTCAATCGATATTTCCTTAATTATCACCTATTAAACTATAGGGCAATGATTTTGAGACCGCAGAAGGGCCGAGACCACCGAGACCCTGCATCGGTGCATGGGATTTCAGGTGGGGCCTACCATGTGAACGTGGGCCCCACCTGAAATCCCCGTGCATGGATGCACAGTCTCGGTGGGGTCTCGGCCCTTTTGCGGTCTTAGTAGCAAAGTCCTAAACTATATACCATTTCAGTCCTAATCAACTATGTAATGTATGATTTACATATTCTTGCATCATATCATGTCTTTGAAACCATATTTGAGTAAGAATTAGTTTTGAAGTATGGAATTCCAGATTTCAAAGAAAACAAGGTGGTGATTTGGGTTCCATGCTGATTTTTACTTAGTTCTCTTGAACACCTTTAGATACATGGGTTCCCCAACTTCTTAATAGAGACAAAGAGGAGCCAATGTTTAAGTGGTTACCTTACGTAATCTTCATGTCCACCAGCTCTGTCAACTGTGTTTTATCTTATTTGTTACTTGGTGAGATTTCAAGTAGAGATATCAAAAACCTCACCATAGTCATCTATTCTATAATTTACCTTACCTCTTTTACCCACTTGCCTACTTTTGCAGGGGTGGCAATGCATCGGGTAGGATATTGACCCGGTATTGCCTGGCGGTTTTCCGGGTTGTTCATCCATCAGTCTTTAGATTGGCTTTGAGTTGAGGGCTAGTTTCATCTGTTTATAACAGCCCCATACCAAACCCGACCAGATCCAAGCTGGGTTAGAATAAACTAACACAAATACTAGTTAAACCCGGTGGGTTGATGCACCGGGTCAATGTTTTCCGCCCTATTTAAAGGTTTCAATATCCAAAACTTCTCTTTGGTTGGGTAAATTCAAGCTTAAGCAGTATTTTCTATCATGAATGTTAGGTTTCATAGAGTCCTAAACTTTCAGATTACTCAAAGCAATGATTTTTTCCCCTAATTTAATTGGTTATTGTGGGGGAGGTTTCAGGCTACTAAAGGTTAAGGAAAGTTGACTAAAGAAGAATGCTAATAGATATCAAAGCATAGAATTTTGAAACAAAACTACCAAACTCTTTTTTTTTTGGTAGATGTAATGACTGACTACAGGAACAGAACAAAATTCATGTTGCATAAGTTGTCCAAAATGTACAAAGGTTCCATCTCCCTTTAATTCTCAGGCTCGAGCTCGGCTTGCTTTAAACCAATCCGAGCTTAGGTTGATTAAAGCTTGATTCGAATTTTGGGATGATTTTGATAAATTTTACATGATTTTGATAAAAGAATTTATTATAACAGTACAAGTAATTACACAAAATTAATCCATTTATATACAAAAATACAAATTGAGGAAGATAGGGTTTTTGCTTTTAACTTCTCAAATTTCTATTGTTATTATTATTTTATAAACTTAAATACTTAATTATTTATAAGCTATGATAAATAAAGTTATATGATAAAGAAAGTTAAAATATTATTATGTATTCGTACATGTTAACCGAGCTTCGAGTGGAGCCAAAGCAAACAAGAGCTGGCTCAAGCTCAACTTGTTTAATCATTCAAGCTCAAACTAAAAGCTTGACTTTGTTTGTTCAAGTTTGAAATGTCAGCTTGGGCTTGGCTCAAACGAGCCAAGTTGAGCCAAGCCAACAAGTGAGCTCGGCTTGAATGTGTGAAAGCGTCCAACTCAAAACCAATTGGCAATGAGTGGAGAGGCCTTACATGAATATAAGGCCATAACTATTTCTCTATTTAGTCGATGTGGGATTAATTTTCTTACACGTCTGTCACGTGCGCCTTTTTTTGGGTCGTCAATCATGCAGCCTTTTGGGTCTGTCATCTTGAGTGAGCATAATTTGGCCGTTGGGCCTTTTGGGCTCTGATACCATGTGAAAGCGTCCAACTCAAAACCAATTGGCAATGAGTGGAGAGGCCTTACATGTATATAAGGCCACAACTATTTCTCTATTTAGTCGATGTGGGATTAATTTTCTTACATAATGGAGTAGTTGATTCACCAAGAGGTGACCCAAAGCCAATGGAGTTTGGAAGACAAGCTTGTGATAAGAAAAGTAGAAAATGGAAAGAAAAATTCAATGGAATTTGGAAGACAAATCTCTAACTTAGAAAGGCAATTAAGTACTCTTCATCCCTTAGCCAGATGTCAGCACTTTGCTTTGGCCATAATCTTATGGCACCATCTGCGGATTAACATAAATAAAATGAGGTTCCATTAATATAGATAAAATGTATTAGGTGAGCTAAAGTAAGCAGTGACGATATTTTTATTGAAGAACCCCAAGAAGACGATTTTCAACCAATAACTTCAAAGAGAAATAATAATAATAATAAAAAAGTTGACAACACATCAACTATCCATTATTCCCAAGGAAGATCAAAGAGAGAGGTTAGAAACCTACTCAATTTAAAGAATAGTTTTATAGTGCATCATCACTTGCTAGTTTAGGAGCAAGGTTTTATGCCTCCCCAAATTGATGCAATTGGTGTTTTAATAAACACGTTGGAGCCTTGCCTAACCCCCTTCCCTCATCAGATGATTTTAAATAATAAACAAAAGGTTTCAAATTGGACAAAATATTTTTTGGGAAAGTTTAATAGGATTAGGCCGCAATCTTGGTTAGCATTGGTTATTATTGATTAGAATGTCAGAGCTTCAAATAGGAGAAGTCGGGCTTAAACGGTGAGCCAAACAATTGCCACACCACAATTCACAAGATTAAATCCTTAATTACCCATATTAGAGAGATACACACTGTCACTGACCCAAGCAAGCAGGTGTTGAAATGGGAAAATTTAGTCTAAGAAACCTTACTAACTGGCTTTTCCCGACAAATCATCCAAATAAATCCAAGATGCATGTCATGTGAAATTTCCTCATAGCTGCTACCCAACCCTTGAGTTAGGGATGGCAAAGGTGTAACCCTCCTTTGAATGTGGTGGTGGAATAGAGTTTTAGATAGTGCAACTTTCAATAGATTAGTAAAAGTTTTTCAAAGTGATATGGCAACCTATTCTCTTACCCTAGTCCAGTGTCACAGCACAAAGAGCACTAATTACTAACCATGGTACCGAAATAATAACCAAAGGGGGCTTCACCTAAAAGGGCATGCCTTGCATTTTTATTATCTAAAAGGGCGTATTTTTGACATAATTATCAATAGGGCATGCCTCACATTTTTATTATCTAAATAAAAGGCCATATTTTTGACATATCTATCCTTTAAGTATGCGAATAAAATCCAAATACTAACAAGCGTAATATTGGTATACATATCCTCTTTGGTAAAACTATTCAAACCATGCCTTAAACCGTGATATTTTTAGTTTAGGGTGACAAAATGATACTTAACTCATAAATAAATAACTCCATAACTTTGTGCCAAAGTAACAACTGGCAAAAAAAAAGAGGCTAGTTTGCTTCTTAGGAGAAACTTTGATATGTGATAATTTTTATAAGGCTCCCTTCTTTTGATGGAACTTTTAAAAGTCCGGAACATTAATGTTTAGAACAAGAGGCAAGAGTCTGGGGAGAGAGGGGAGAAGGTTTCTAACCCTTTTACTCAATGGTATCTTGGATTTATCAAGTTCAATTTAATTACAAGTTCCACATCTATGGAACTTAAAAATTCCAAATTTTTTGGTGGAACTCAAAAGTTCTATATTTGTAGAACTTTTGTACTCTATGGAATAACATAGTTCTAGACATTAAGTAGAATTAGGCATGAAACAATGAAACACTACAAGAAAGCTATCGACTAGCGACGGAACAATAGAGACGGAAAACCATTCTGTCTATAATACCTCACTTATAGAGACGAAAATTTATTCCTTCACTAATATGTTGTCTCTAGTATAAATACCAACAAGTATTTACATGTTATTAATAAAAATATATTAGTGACAGAATATTTTTCGTCTCTAATAGTATTAGACACGGAAGTTGTTGTTAGTGTAAATAATCCGTCTCTAAAGCTTAAACAATATTAGAGACGGAAATAGTTCCATCTCTAAACCTTAAATAGTATTAGAGATGGAAATAGTTCTGTCTCTAATAATCTTATGTACAATTTAACTAATCCCTAATCCGCGAAAATCGTATTCCCCCCCCCCCCCAAATACTTCCTCTCTCATGTGCTTTCTCTCCTGTTCTCGGCTCCGACCACCTCCGACCACCCTTGCCGGCCGGTAACTCTCTCTCTCTCTGTCTCTCTTTCTCTCTCCACTAAACTCTCTTTGCCTCTCTCTCTCTTGTCTCTGTCTCTCTCGATCTATCTCTCTTTACCGAGGTCTCTCTCTCCCTCTCTCTTTATCTCTTTGTCTCTCTTTTTCTCGAGCATCGTCTCCTCTCCGGCCACAATCTTCGACCCAGGTAATCTCTCTCTCTCTCTCTCTCTCTGTATGCTCTCCCCTCTCTTTCTCTCTCTCTATGCTTTCTAACTCTCTCTATGTGCAAGTTCTCTCTACCTCTCTATCTCTCCCTGGACTAACAGTACCACCAACTCTGAGTACTCACTCCCCTCTCTTTCTATCTTTCCCGATTCATGCCAGGTCCCTCTTCTCTCTCAATTGGGTATATAAATTTTGAAAGAAAATCTAGAAAACATAGAGAAAATGGGACTCGTTCTGTTCTTACAGGTTGCCCAATAGACTCTAATTTTTTTTTTTTGCCAACCATTCTTTTTAGATTTCTTGGATCTATTAGGGTTTTGATTTGAATTTCCATGTGGGTTTGTTGTTTTCTTGGTTCTGTCAATTTGAACTGCCCCCAATTTTCATTTGTTACTCTGATTTGCTTGATTAAATTAGACTTATGTAAATGGTTTCTTATAGGCTTTTAAAGCCTTAACCTATATAGGGTGCAATAGGGCTGTATTGCGTTTTAAGAACCTGAGATTTTCTATTTAAACATGGCTGTATAGAGGCTTAAAAATCTGAAATTTTAGAAAGCTTTACAAGCCATGAAACAACATGCAAATGGGGCTGTATAAGAAAGATTTTTAAAATTGGGATTTTTTGAGGCTTTACAAGCCTTAAACCAAACTAAAAATGGGCTGTAGAAAGATTTTAAAACTTGGGATATTTTGAGGCTTTAGAAGCCTTAAAACAAACTGCCAATGAGGCTGTAGAGGTTGGTGACGCTACAATATCAGATAATATTTCCTTCCGATGCTAATTTAAGCATTGTAAATTGTGTAAAGAATCTACAAATGTATAATTTTGTGTGTTTTTATAGATTTGTTATTTTGTTTGATTAGGTTTTCAAAAGGAATTTTTCAGTATTGTCTTAGGGCCATGCAAGTTTCTCCCCCTCTTAATTTATTTGAATTGGGCAGCTCTGTTGAATCTATTTCTCCTTTTTATGATTTATTGTTTTATTTTTGCTGAAGGCTATGTAGTTCGATAATTTGGATATTCAGTTTGTTGATTTGAAATCTCCACTCTGTTGAATGTTAACTTTCCTCTTTTATCGTAAATTCTTGAGGTGATAGTCTAAAGTTTGAGAGTGGAAATTGTGATCCATGTAGCAATTAACTAGATGTCCCTTTTCATACAGGAACAAATGTCAGCGTTGCAATTAAACTTGGCAAAAATGCCGCCGATTTTCCATAGACTATTTTCCATTGATCATTCATAATATAGAAACCTTGGCACTGTAGGTGAGCATTAGATAGTTTGGTAATGGTTGGACCAATTCCACGGGTTAGTTACAAGGTCTTGGTTCATTCAAGTCCAACAATATCAAATACATCCAACTATGGTTCAGCTATAGAGGTTGGGATTTATTGAGGCTTTACAAGCCTTAAAACAAAATGCAAATTTTTTCAACACAATTGTGATTGCTTCTTTCTTTTACCCAAATATCCATGAATTCTACCATTTTTTTCAGTTCCTAATATCATTTACAGTCTTCACATGAACTTCATGTTTCATTTACTTTCCAATTCATGTGGACAATACTACGACTCTCTAAATTCAGCTTAAACGGAATATAATTCGTGAGCTACAGATAAAAGTTCAAGTAAACTATAGAGAAACCTACCGATCGGATTCCAGTTTCAGGGATCAACGAGCTGTATCCATCTTTGAAGTTTGTTCAGTAATGTTTCTTTGTAATTTACTTGAACTTTTTATAGAATATGAACATGTAGGTTTGTTTGGTAATGTTTCTTTTATAATGGATGTTTACTTGATTACTATAGTATATAGGAAATATGTTTATCTAGAGGATGGTTTTTAGGGAACATTGATTGGCTTTGCATATGGGGCTCTCAATACTATCTTCAACTCATACTATTAGAATAAATTTACCTATATATGGTTTGAAGGGAGCATAATAATGTATTTGATACATATATTATCATGTGGACGGATGACCTGTACAGTTATGATGATTGGGTTGTTAGACCCAGATTGATTCATGCATCCCTCAAGGTCATTGTGAATGTGCATGCATTAAAACTAGATCTCCCGTTCAAGAATCATTGTCTGATAAGTGTCTCTCTTATCATTAATATGGACGGATTCGTTGTAAATTACGATGTTTAGTTCTTATGTAGACTATATTGCATCTAACAACTGATTTGTCATGTATGTGAAAAAAAGTATTTGTCTGCAAATGATTCTTGAATTATCCGTGTGGACAATTTGAGAATGCATAATCTCGAAGCATGTGTCAATCGCCCGTACACACTCCATTTTGAAAAAAAATTCGTCAATCAGTCATCCCCATTGTTATTTGGGTAAATATTTAGACAAGATTGCATCTGCCCCTAGTCTAAATTGTGTACTTAGAGAGCTATGAGGAGATGCTGCCGAAATTTCTTTAAAATAGAACAACACACGTGAGCTACTAATTCTTGAGGATTATGTATTCTTGAATGAGATATAAACACCTCACCCAATATAAATTCAATAACTATGGTGCATGCATTACCTTAGTTATACAGATGTCATTTCTGTATCACGTTGAGTTATTGATGCACATATTGTTAGTAGACATAACTAGTAGCATCCACTAATGACATGTATATATTGTCTTCTATTGTTAGTGATTACAAAAACTGATAAAGTCACCATGAATAAAAGTTAGGTTTCTACAAACAGATGAAGTGATGTATATAAAGTGGGTGTGAACAATTTCTTGGATTTTGCATTTAGTAAGTAGTTCAAGATGATAGTACTATCAGGTGTCCGTGTAAAAAATATTGTAATCGATATTATTAGATACGACATAGTGTGTACGAGCATTTGATTTGCGATGGATTCGATAAGGGTTATGCCACGACTATGTGGATTTTTCACGGGAAAAGACCGCATCCTAGATCTTCTATTGCCCAAGTGGTAAGAGAGGAGAATAATCCTATATTTGATTATATGCACGAGATGTTGCACAAGGCATTCGTGCCCCATCGTGCAAACGAAGTTGTGAGCACGGATTTTGATACTCACAATGAATGATTTGAGATTAGGAGTCGCCGCTTATTAATTCTGAAGGAATAAATCTAATGTATGGATAAGTCTTATAGTCTACATGAGAATCGAGGTAAGAGGTTCAATTAAGTCCCAAGGAAGGTATTAGGTACCATGGGACCTGTCTAAGACGATTACCTACTCCCTAGTTTTAAGCAAAATTAAAGTTAAGATTTATTCAAATGCCTAAGCTTTAGAGTATACTAATCCAAGAAAGGATAAAATCCTAACTAAGGTCGAACTTGAGTTGGGTTGCCTACGTACTCACCGGGGTGAGATCAGACCGAGCGTAATTCAAGCACATGAGCCCTTGCTAAGGCTAGGAGAGTGTGAATGTGCACCAGGGTGGCTTAGGGTCTAGCTCGGGGGGCTAAGCTTGGTTGACCGGGTTGGTCAAGTGCATGGTCTAGAAGGTTTGGGCCCGGAGGCAAAGGGTTAATCCGGTAAACTAAGATTGGGCCCGGTAGACCAAGGTTGGGGCCCAGAGACCAAAGGTTGGGCCCGGAGGCTAAGGGTTAGCCCGGTAGGCTAAGGGTTTAGTCCGATAGACTAAGATTGGGCCCGAAGGCCAAGGGTTAGCCCAATAGGCTAAGGGTTGCTTAATCGAAGTTAAGGGGAGAGCTAACCATGGTTAGGATTGCTAACTGTGGTTTACAAAGTTCAGGGTCAGATTTTTGGTCTCTTTGCATTTTTTAGATATTTTTGAGATTTTTTCAAGTTTTTAAAGGTTAAATGGTCTTCACCATAATTAAAAGTTAACTGGCGTTGAGTTAACCCCAATTAGAGGGTCTGATCCGGTCAGGGGTGGGCCTAGGCAATATGGCATGACCTATAATGGCCTCCTACCTGGTCTGGGCCCTGTGCAAAGCCACTGTTGTGTGAAAATCAGAATTGGCGGTAGAATAATTACCATTAATCTCATTTCTTTGTAGAATGAAATTGACGGTAAAATAATTACCACCATTGTCATTGTTGTGAGCATGAGAATTTTTCACCCAATTTCACATTTTGTGTTTGACTGAGAGTCGTCACTTATTCATTCTAAGGGATAGGTCCCAAGATTTGATTTGGATAAAGCAAATGGTTTAAGCAGAGATTAGGGTATGCAATTCGATTAAGTCCTGGGGAAGGCATTAGGCACCCCAGGACCCCCATTTTACAATGGTTACCTACTCCCTAAATTTAATCCAAATTTGGTCTTAATATTAATTAGAATGCCTAAGTGTTTAATTAAATGCTAATCTAAGAAAGATAGAAAACTAGCTAGACTAGGGTCGAACCCGGATAGGGTTGACTACGTACTCACAAGATGAGATCAGACCGAGCGTAGTTCTGATACATGAGCTCATGCCAAGGCTAGAGGTGTGTGTGTGTGCGCATAAGGTGGTCAAGGATATAGCCCGGAGGCTAGGGTTTAGTTGATCGAGTTAGTCAAGTGCAAAGTCAAGGTCTAACCACGGTTAGAAAGGTGTTAACCATGGTCAGGGGGTAACCATGGTTAAGAATGCAAGCAAGGTCATTTTTGGTCTTTAGGATGTTTTTGATATTTTGAGATTTTTGCATAAGGGTTAAGTATCATAATCATGGTTTAAAAAAAGTAACTAGGGTTAGGTTAACCCTAGTTAAGCATATGGTCAATTCAAGAGTGGGGCCCGGAGCATGTGGCAGGGCCTAGACTGGCCTCCTATCAGTTCTGGGCCCAAAGCAAAGCCCATATATAAAGTATCAGGAATGGTGGTGAAGTGTTTACCGCCATTCCAAAACCTCATAGTTTTTGAATGGCGGTAAACACTCTACCACCAGTCATCTATTTCCTGTAATGGTTTTGTTGAGGGTTTTAACTCAATTTAAGGATCAACCCAGGGTCAAGGACCCTTAGGTTTTGGTCAGGGAAGTCCCATACGTATCCTGGGCCTCATGGTGGGCCCTGGAGTGGTCTGAAAATGGGCCTAATGGAAACCCAAGCACACTGCAACATAAAATCATGGATGGCGGTAATTAGATTATCGCAATTCTTGACAGTCTACAAATCAATGCATATTACCACGGTTAAACTACAAGTCAGGGTTTGGAATTTTTATGAGAGTTATGGGAATGTCTGAGGATCCTAACCATGCTCCTGGATTGGACCAGAGGTCATGTTAACCATGGGTAAGTGGGCATCAAATAGAAAGGTTCAGTAATGGCGGTAGATAGTCTACCGTCATTACAGGTATTTTTCAAAAACAGAATTTCTCCCCCTGGGAGTGAACCAGAGCTACACCAGGGGTACCCTCATGGACTGAAGGTCCCCTAGGCGTGAAGGGAGTGGAACCACGCAGCGGGGGGCCTATGAACCCGAGTTACACCCTTTAGGGTGTCCCCCATACCCATGAAGAGTAGGGGGAACCCTGTCCTTGGGTTCTACTGAAGCAAAACGGAATAAAAATACCCCTGGAATAGGACCAGGGATTTACAGAGATATTTCAGGAAAAAAGTGGGGTAGGTGTGGTCTAGCCCTTTACAGCTACTCCTTGTGGTGGCCCACAATGGTGGTGGCTGGTGTAGAGCTGAGAGGGTTGGGGGTAGCCTGGGCTTAGTCTCTGGATCTTCTGGGGGTTGTCCTAAGGTGCAAGCAAGGCTAGGATGGTAATGGACTAGGCTTGACCTTATACAAATAGGGTTTCACCATAGGTTTTTTGGAATGAAGGAGAAGGTTGAGGAGGGGGGGGTATTTATAGGTTAGGCAAGGGTTAGGGTAGTTTAGGGATAAAGGAGAGTGTCCTAGACACTAGGGGGCAGAGCACAGGTGGTCCAGGGGAAGTTGAATATGAAATTTGCAGGATTCAGATAATGACGGTAATGTCATTACCGCCATTACCTAACTAGGCTAAATGAGTGGTGGCGGTAATGATATTAGCGCCAAAAATGGATTTTTCTTAACTGGGCCCAAACCAATGCACACTTGGCCTGCACCACTGACCCTACGCCTATATGGGCAATGGTGGTAATACCATTACTACCACTTACAGGTTTTTTTCAAAATAAAGGTGGTGGCCCCCACACTAAAGGCTACAAGGCTTTGTAGGCCCATGTTTGGGCCCACGGGAGGGTTTGGGCCAATTTTTGGTAATCTTGGGCCTATCCATGGGCTTTGGGCTTGAACTAGGGTTTAACTAGGGTTAGGGCCACGATTAGGGTTTGGTTTTGGTCTAGGGTTTGTCTTAGGGTTAGGGTGAGCTGACCATGGTTAACCTGGGTTAAAAGGGGTGTATAAATGGGGTGCTGACAAATGTTTTCCAGAACAGTGGCTTCGCAGTCATGGAAAATGTTGAGGGTGATGCCTAAGGGTTCCTGGACCCAAGTGGGTGCCCATAAGACTTGTCACCAGTCCTGAGCTTGGTTTGGGCCCTGGGCTTGGCTTGGATTGGGCCCATAGAGGCCAACTATAGTGAAAATCAGAATGCCTAGAATGTCGGTAAACTATTTACCACAATTCTGGATAATTTCCACTTTAGTTGATTTTAACAATGGTTAAGCTAACTAGGGGAGCCTAGAAGGATCAAGGATGACTGGGGGAGGTCTTAGGGACCTAAACCAGGCCCTGGAATAGACCATGGCTCAACCAAAAGAGGCCTAGAGCCACTGCAATGTGGAAGCCCCGAAATTGTGGTACTGTGTTTATTGAAATTTTTGGATTTTTTCAGACAACAATTTTCTCCCCCACGATGTTGCACCATGCCACTTCCAGGGGATCCCTCATGGATTGAGGGTCCCCCAGAAGCTCAGGGGAGTAGCCATGCACGTAAGAGGCTACGGGGCCGGAGCTTGTTCCCTCGAGAGGGTCCCTATACCTATGAAGAGGCAAAGGGACCTCTCTCCTTGGGTTTGCAACACTACAACAGAAATAAAGAGCCCCCCTGAGTAGGACCAGGGGCTCATAATACTATTTACATAATGAAATGGGGTAGGGGAAGACCTTACCCTGCTGACTCGACTCCTACGGGGGTGGAGGGGGCGGTGCTCAGTGGTGCACAACTAGGAGAGGCCTGGGGGGTAGTTCTTGGGTGCTCTTAGGAATCCCAGGTCTCACCTTAGATGGAGGACAAGGCTGGGAACAGGAAACTCGGGTTTGCACAGAGTTTCTTTAGGGGATTTTCTTGGATGGTTTGAAGACTTGAGAGGGAGGATATTTATAGGCTTAGGACGGCCTAGGATAGTTTAGGGATTAAAAACAAAGTGGAGGACCCAAGTGAGGTGCAACAGGTAGTCCAGGGGAGGTGCCAGACCTGTTCTGTGCACTCTCTAGGAATTGCGGAAATTCTAATCCCGCATTTCCTGAAATAGGCCAAAATGGAAATGGCGGTGATAGGATTACCGCCATTTAGGAATTTTTGCTCAAACAGGCCTAGACCAATTGCTTTTGGCATGGGACACTGTAGCTTTTGCCAAATCTAATAATGGCGGTAATGTTATTAACAACATTATCTGATTTTTCAAATTTTGAGCATGGGCCCCCCACCAACAGTCATCTAAGGCTTGTGGGCTCATGCTTGGGCCCACAGGGTGGTTTGGTTGTGGTTTTTGGGTCTCTGGGCCTGGAAATGGACCTTGGGCCCATGGGTCAAAATAGGGGGTTTTACTGGGGTGGCTTGACTAGGTTTGACCAGGGGTTTGACTAAGGTTTGTCTAGGGTTTGACTAGGGTTTGGCTAGGGTTTGATTAGGGTTTACCTAGGGTTGACTCAAGTTTGTCTAGGATTTGACTGCCTAGGGTTGACTCAGGTTTTTCCTAGGGTTTGGTTGGGGTTAACCATGATTAAGGAGCTTAACTACAGTCAAGGGGGGTCTTAAAATTGGGTGCTTACAGAAGTGACAGTGGATGAGGGAGCAAGTGAAACAAGAGAGAGTTCAAACGCAGAAGCAGCTAAATTCTATAAGCTGCTGGAAGTTGCTGAGCAAGATTTATGTCCCAAATGTAAAAAGTTCAATAAACTTTCTTTTATCATTCAGTTATATCACATTAAGTGTCTCAAGTCATTCATGATGTTACTTGAGTTATTAAAAGAGACACTTCCCGAGGTTGAGACGTTGCATGCATCCTTCTACCGAACTAAAAAGATAATTGGTGAATTAGGTAATAGGTATAATAAGATTGATGCATGTCCAAACGATTGCAAGTTATACTGGAAGGAACATGCCAATGATAGTGCATGTTCCGTCTGTGGTATTTCATGGTGGAAGATTACGGACTCCTGTATAACGTCATCATCTAGGATGGAACAAAGAATCCATGCAAAGGTTTTGCGTGATTTTCCTTTAAAGCCCAAACTTCAGAGACTTTTCATGTCAGATAAGACAGTTGGTTCCATGAGATGGCATGCAGGGGTCGCACCCAAGATGGGGTTTTAAGGCATCCAGCTGACTCTGAAGACTAGTGACATCTTGACGAACAATTCTAGGAATTTGCTACAGAACCTTTGCAATGTCAAACTTGGGTTAGCAAGTGATGGTTTTAATCCACTCGGTACACTTAGCATTGCACACAGTACTTGGCCTGTTGTTTTGACTCCATATAATTTGTCGCCCTGGATGTGTATAAAACAACCTTTTTTTATGGTATCACTGCTTATTCCTGGTCCCCGTGCTCTGGGAAGTGACATTGATGTCTAATTACAACCACTGGTAGATGAGTTGTTAGATCTGTAGATTCATGACCTTCACATGTATGATGCGTCAAGTGGTCAAAATTTTCAGATGAGAGCAGCATTATTGTGAACAATCAATGACTTCCCTGCGTATGTGAACTTATCTGGATGGAGCCCTAAGGGCCGCTACGCTTGTCAACATTGCAATCAAAGCATATGTTCTCAGTACCTGAAACATGGTTGTAAGTTTTGTTATATGGGTTATCGATGATTCTTGGGAGCTAGTCATAGATTTCGCAAGAACAAAGCGTCATTTAATGGACAGTCTAAATCAAGACCTACTTCTATTTCACACAGGGACCAAGTTGTTGGGTAAATGCGTGGTGTCAATGTCCAATTTGGAAAGCATAAATTAAACACATCGAGATAAAAAAAAAAAAAAAAAGTACGAGACGGTAAGATAAGAGTATATAGGATGTGAATAATGGAACTAGAGTCATGTTTTCATTTTCTTTGGTGACTGCCATTGCACTACGTGAAAAGGCAAAAAAACTATTCCAAATCACTGTTTTCCAAAAAAGAAATAGCAATTTTGGAGTAGCCATTCTCCATGGCTACTTAATCAGTCATTTCCAGATCACTGTTTTCCAAGTCCATAGATTACCATTATTTGATCAATCCTACAAAATTTTTAATCAAACTAGAAGTTCAAGACTCCTAGTGAGTATACATATTTGAAAAAGAAAAGAACAATATAAAACTAACAGCGAATAAATACAAAAAAAAAAAACTCTAAACTCTGGAATAGTCATGTCAGTTTTAGTAACATCATATCTTGTGTAAGCTATACCTCGTAGTACTAGTGGAAACAAGCCTTGTATATATTAGTTTTACAAGCTCTAGAAGGCTAAAAATGGGGAAACAATAGGTTTTCCTTCTTGGCCGGTTGACCGCCCTTTAGTAAATTGGGGTTTTTCCCCTATTCCGTGAATTTTAAGTGGGGTTAAACACCCTTGGCCTATAAATACTAACCCATTTCGTGGGTTTTAGGATTCATAAACCTAAGAGAGTTTTAGGGAGGTATTTTGGAGAGAAAAGAAGAAAAAAAGCTAGGGTTTCCAAGGGGTTTTCTTGTGTGATCAAAATTTGAGCTTGGTTTCCATTTTCAAGCTTCAATATCTCTTCCAAGGTGTTTCTCAAGCGTTGGATCTCAGAGATTCAACTTTCTTCCTTCTCAAGCTCTAGAGTGAAGGATTTTTAATCCTTGCATAGTAAGTACCTTCTACTACCTAGCTTTGTTATTATACAAATGTTTGAAAAAATAGGATTATGTGTATGATTTTGAATAGAAATGGTAGGTACCTTCTACTACCTAGCGTTGTTATAATACAAAGGTTGATAAAATAGGATTCTATGCATGGTTTTGAATAGAAATGGTAGGTACCTTCTACTACCTAGATTTGTTATAATACAAAGGTTGATAAAATAAGATTCTATGCATGATTTTGAATAAAAATGGTAGATGCACCTAATAGTTAATGTAGTTGTGATTAAATTTTTAATGTGAATGATGTAAAAGTGTATGATCTTGCATGAGTGTATACCCTCCACTATTTTACATTATTAAGCTTTAAATACGAATAAAATAAAATGAAGAGCATGTTATTTGATGTAAAGGGATTGTGTAGCCTATGTATGCTTATACAAATGGTGAAATGAAATTACCAAAAGCATGTTTGAATGTTTAAGAGCTTTTTAAGTATAATATGATGTTTACAAACATGATGCACGTGTAGGCAATGCATGATCGGAGTTTTCTTTAAGTTGAAAGCTCCAAGATTTTCAAATGAATCAAGCTATGATTTTTTCAAGTTCACAAGAAAAAAATTGAGACAAATTATGATTCACGAATATCATGATAAAGCCAAACATAAGGGTTGGTCAAGCATAGGGCATATCCAAGGATATGTCATAGCTGACTTCAAGAAAAGACAAGCAAGAATGATAATGTCAAACTTAGGATTGGTCAAAGATGTTAGTGTGTCAATTTCAAGCATGTTCAATGAAGAGTATTTACATACCCGGCTTCAAGTTGTTTCAAGGGCACTAACATCTGGCTTCAAGCATGTGTTACAAGACAAACATGATTCAAGATAAGACAAGACAAACATGATTCACGAAAGACAAGACAAGTACAGTTCAAACAAGACAATCAGGATTCTCACACAATAAGAACAAGACAAGAACTATGTTTTAAAAACGAAAAGCATGTTTTGAAAACACAAAAAGTAAGATTTAAAGAATGATTAGCAAGCATGCACATGTGAATTTAAGATTGTGTTCGCACTTAGATTTATACATGCATGTGAGTTGTATTGTTTTAAATTTCAAGTATGTTATGATGTATATTATATCACTGTTAGCTAGTAGCTTGTACATGCTTAGTATTTCATGATCAGTTGTACATTTTGATGTCGACAAGTACTCCATTTGACATTTGCATACTGGAGCCATGGGTCGAAGAGGAGTATGTTGAGGAACCAGTAGGTGGTCTTCCCGAGGAGGGAAATGATTTGGACAAGTGGCCTTACGAGGCTTATTACTGAGAGACGTGAGAGAATGATACGTATATACATTTTGATGAGTAGGCATGTCCACTCTTACTTTTGGATGTTGTTATTATATAAAACTCTTGGAATACAATCACGTTATATAAAAAGAAAATTTTTGTTAGCTTCTGTTGTAGCATGCTTTGCATATTATGCAGGATGGTTTGATATGTCAAGTGAAGTCAAGTCACGAGCTAAAGTCCCCTAAACTTCTAAGGGGGATTTTGGGTCGCAACAGTTTTGGTATCAGAGCCTAGGCGTGGAAATTGGAGAATATTTCCATGGACGTCATAGTTGGTTTGCCACAGATGACAAAGAACTCTGATGCCATTTGGGTTGTGGTTGACAGGTTAATGAAGCCTGCACATTTCCTATCATATCAGACTACATGCAATGCAAATCAACTAGTTACCTTATACATCAAGGAAGTGGTTCGGTTGCACAGAGTGCTAGTGAGTATTGTGTCAGACAGGGATGCCTTATACATCAAGGAAGTGGTTCGGTTGCACAGAGTGCTAGTGAGTATTGTGTCAGACAGGGATCCAAAGTTTACTTTCAGGTTCTGGAAGACTTTTCAGAGCACTATGGGTTCTCGTCTGGACTTTAATACCGCATTTCATCCTCAGACTGATGGGTGGACCGAGAGGGTGAACCAGATTATAGAAGACATGTTCCGAGTTTGCATGTTAGCTTCCACTGTAGCATGCCTTGTATATTGTGCAGGATAGTTTGATATGTCAAGTCAAGCCATGAGCTAAAGTCTCCTAAACTTCTAAGGGGAATTTTGGGTCACGACTGAAGGAAGAGGCTGTACAATAAATTATATGATCCGGCACGCCCACTAGGGGTGCAGTATGAGTACATAAATAATAGGGTAAAAACAGACCAGTGGAGGGCACTTGTGGACTATTAGAGGACGGAGGAAGCCCAAGTATGAAAACGATTTGACCATTAATCTTTTAGTAGTCAATTTATTTGATTTATATCAATACTGCCACAATAGTAACTGAATTACATCATTAAATAATAGGTTATCAGGGATAGGAATAAGAATAGGAATAATAGATCACATCTCACTATGTCTCACACAGCAGGGGCAAGGCCTTATGCCCAATATAGGACGATTGAGGTATATGTATTACCATCATTTACAGGAATGTATTCAATTAATGCACTCAATAATATATTTGTTGTGAAGTTATTAATCGAAGTTAATTTTTTTCATGAAACAAGCAAATCATCTAGAGAGGCTGGAGCCAAACCGGCTTCATATGTTTGGGATTTTCCATACGCGCAGGGATGAAACTTTCGTCGATCAGGCATCGGAGCATGCGATGGTATGTTTATGTATTTAATTATTAAGTATTCACTCATTCTTGCAAAATGTTATTATGTTACCTTCTTAATCTAACTTGAAGATATATCTGTAACTGCAGACGATGATGACAGAGATTTTGAGCCAGCGTCCTAAGGGCAGTAGTAGTAGCATTGCCCAGAATGAGGTATTCACCCAGGTGATGGCTCTAGACGGACACGGGCGTGTCCGCACTTATGGACTGGATGTTTTCCTATCACAGTTCCACACTCCTAATGTGGATCACTAAAGGCAGAGGACAACGGAGGCTGTGGTTGCGCAACGTGAGATGGAGGTTGCACATCGTGCGGTTGTGGTGGAGCAGGTGACTATGCGGGCTGAGATGGGTGAATACAAGAAGTACTTTGCCGATATTACAGAATTCTTCCAGACTAGAGCATTCTCATCCTTCCCCCCACCACCATCCCAGTTTCGTCGATCTCAAGATGACGATTCCACCCAGCCTCCAGATTGACTTTCTTGGATATATCATCACATACTTGGTTGGCATGTGATGTTTTAGACTGTTATAACAAAACTTTTTTTCATAACTTTGTAATTGTGGATGTGAAACACTTTTTGATTCCAATGTGGATGTTATGTTGTTGTTTTTCATTGTGATTTTAGAATTTTGGAATGTGGATGTTGTTAGGTAAAAGTTATATGTAATGCAGATAAAGATATTGAACAATTCTGAATACAGGTTACAGGTTTTTGGAGATACAGTTTTTGCAACAAAAAAAAGGCATTAAAAATGGATCTATTTCCGTCACTAATGGTATTTCAATATTTAGTGACAGAAATATGTCTGTCACTAACATTCCTTTTGATACGGAAAATAGTTCCGTCATAACTATGATATTAGTGACAAAACTATTTTCGTCACTAACTCTTCATTAGTGATGGAAATATTTCCGTCACTAACATCCATTGTATATACGGAAATAGTTCTGTCACAAATACAATATTAGAGACAGAACTATTTCCATCACTAATGCTTCATTAGTGATGGAAATAGTGACATCATAAATGATCGAATGTACCCATCACCTAATTAAGGTATTAGACACGGAAGATTTCCATCTCTAACGTCATATTAGAGACGAATAGTACTTTCCCGTCTCTAATGGCATCAGTGACGCAAGTATCCGTAACAAAATAGGGATGGGACTATTTCTGTCTCTAATAGTATTAGACATGGAAAATAATATTAGTGACAGAAATTTTCCGTCACTAGCCGGCAGCTCTCTTGTAGTGAAAGTTAACTTTTGCACTATATGAAATAGCATAGTTCTAGACATTGAGTAAAATTAGACATGAAACAATGAAAGTTCTAGATTTTAAAAGTTCCACCAAAAGAACGGAGCCTATTTTTTTTTTTGGATTTTGGGTAAGTTAGGCTACAACCCTAATTAGTGTGGTTAAGGGTCAGAGAGTTGAGCGTTCAATTTAGAAGCGGACCAAATAATAAATATAGTAGGCCTAACAACCATCACACCGTCCTTGAAAGAAATGAACTCTCAAAACCCCCCACACATCAGGATATACACTCTTATTGTGAGAACTATCTACTTTTGTCAATGTACAAAAATCAATGTTATAAACCCCCCCACCCCTACCACAAAAAAAAAAAGTACCAATCAATTATAAGACAGTTTCAAGTGAGAACTATCTACTTTTGTTAATGTATCTCCCCCCCCCCCTCAAAAAAAAAAAGTACCAATCAATTATAAGATAGTTTCAATTGTAGTCTGACTCACAAGTTAGTATCATTCTACATCTACAAACTAAGCACTGGCCCCTCCATTGAAAAGAAAACAACAAAAGAGTACGCCTTTTTACATGGGGCAGCTAAGGTGGCAACCCAAAAGAGTCCTAATAATCTTTCCAAAAGAGTCCTAATAATCTTTCTCCACGTAGCAAAACAGACCTCTTTTCCTGTCTTTTCTTCATTGAAAATAAGAAGAAAAAAAATCGACTGTCACAGCCTCTATCCCTCCACATGGCCAGAATAGGGAGATCAATCAAGGAATTTTTTGCCCCACACGTTGAAAGGACCGTATAACCATTAATGATTAAACCTAAAAAATAAATAAAGCGCTAGTTAGCGCTAAGAACTGGTTTGAACTTATTTATCTAATAAACAAATTAAGCCGTAACCTTAATTTTCAAGCTCAATTGATTAATAAGTTAGCTAGATTATGCATGTACTAGTATTATATATATCACGTGCGGTGCACATGACAGAGAACTGCTTTGAACTTATTTATCTAATAAACAAATTAAGCGTGACCTTAATTTTCAAGCTCAATTGATTAATAAGTTAGCTAGAATATGCATGTACGAGTATTATATATATCACGTGCGGTGCACATGACAGAGAACTAAGTTTGAACATATTTATCTAATAAACAAATTAAGCGCGACCTTAATTTTCAAGCTCAATTGATTAATAAGTTAGCTAGAATATGCATGTACTAGTATTATAAATATTACGTGCGGTGCACATGACAGAGAGGGAAGTGGTAAAATATGGAAAGAGAAAGGCATAGAGTGGAGAGAATATTTTTTAAAAGATAAATTCCCTATAAATCTGTAATATAAAGATTTTGATGTTAAATAGTAATTTTCTCATTTTTCACATATTTAATTTATGTTTTTAACATGAAAATCTTTACTATAATAGTCATTTTTGCTATGTTAATAAATATATAAGTGTAAGTACATTTTTGTTCATTCAACTTTTATAAGTGTCATTCTTTCATTATAATAATAGAGATAGAAAATATATAAGTGGAAGGGTAATTTTATCATTTCATTATAATAGTAGAAAAGAAAAGTGTAAATTTTATTTTTTTAATAGTGACAAAATTCAATTAATGTTTTTATTGATCATATTCTGAGTAATTTTGTCAGTAGTAACTATAATAGTAGAAATAGAGAATATATAAGTGGAAGATTAATTATATTATTCTCATTAGTGTAATAGAGAAGATAAGTGTAAAAGTAATTTCATCAATAATGATAAAATTGATTTTTTAAGGGCAACAATAATTTTGCCAATAGAGTATAATAGTAGAGATAAAGAATATATAAGGGTCATGTTGACATTCTCATTATAATAGTATATAAGATAATCATAAGGGTAATTTTGTCATCAGACAAAGGGAGAGATTATGAAGAGGGGCCCTAGTGAGACCCACATGATGCACGTGTGTGATAGTAAGAGATACGTAATTAAGAAAGTATAGAAGGAGAGAGGTGTGAAAAAGTATGGAAGGATAGAATTAAATGTGTAAAGTGGAGAGAGAAATTTTTTTAAATGCAAAATTACCCATAAATTGTAATATAAATATTTCCATGTTAAATGATACTTTTGTCATTTTAAAATATTAAATCTAAATTTTTAACATGAGAATTCTCATTATAATAGTCATTTTCGTTAATAAAGATATAAGTGTAAGGCAATTTTGTTCAATCAATGTTTATAAGTATCTTGCTCTTTTTATAATAGTAGAAATAGAAAAGATATAAGTGTAAGGGTAATTTTATCATTATGGTAGGAAAGTAATTTTGTTAATAGTGATTATAATAGTAGAGATAGAGAAAATATAAGTGGAAAGACAATTTTATCACTCATTGTAATAGCAGAAAAGATAAGTGTATATGGTAATGGTGTTAATAGTGACAAAATTCAATCAATGCATTTATGAGCCATTTTTTGGATAATTTTGTCAATAGTAATTACAATAGTGGAAAAAGAAGAGATGAGTGGAAGGGTAATTTTATTATAATAGTAATTAAGATAAGTGTAAGATTAATTTTTTCAATAATGAACAAAAAATCAATCAACATTTTAAAAGGCTTAATTCTCAATTGTGTATAATAATTAAGATAGATAAGATATAAGGGTAAGAGGAAGGGGAGAGAGACTGGGAAGAGGGACCCGGTGAAGGCATTTTGAAAAGAAAAATTAATGAATCTTTGGGGTATAGAAATTTGAGGGATATTTTAGATAAAAAAATTTTGAAGGACACATTGGTTATAAAAATATGACGTAGAGACATTTTGAGAACCAAAAAGCTTTAGGGAGATTTTGGGTTTAGCAAAGAAAGGTGGTGGGCATGGCCTTGGGGAGACGTTCTTCTTTCAGAGCATTTTGCCAAGAGAACGCGGAGTCTGGTTATGCTACTGAGATGGCCATGTGTCCATTTAGCTCTCCTTAATTGTAATTAAGATTCACTTACCCTTAGGGTTCACCCACTAACATAAAAACCACCGCAAATTTGATGGCGACAACAATTTTCAGAGGCAGTGTTACAAAACCATCGTTGTATATATATACGTTTTAGATGCGGTTATTTAGAAGTGCTGCTAAAAACCCTTAATTTTGTAGTGTTAGTGAATTTTAACCAGAGTTTTAAAAAAATTGATTTTTTTAAAAATAAAAACCAAGGATACGTGGGTGAACCCTAAGGGTGGGTGAATTGTAACCACAGTTAAGGAGTATTAAAAGGGACACATGGCGACCTCAGTGGCGTAATTAGACTCCAAGGAGTCCGGTTATAACCGTGGAGAATTTCAAATCTACTATTATAGATAGATAGATGAGTAAGGGGTAGTATAGGAATTGAGTAAAATATTCAATCAAATTTTTGTCTTATATTTATGATTATGATAAGGACAGTTTGAAAATTTAGAAAAAATCAGTCTACGATTTTTTTTAAGAGAATGGGGGGGGAGGGGCATTCTTATTATATTAGTAATATATATATAGTAGCATTCTAATGAGTCATGTTCATTGAAGCTTGTAATGAGCGGTCCCTAATAATATGACACGTGACAAGTTGTTTTGGAATCTGAATATTGGATGTCAAGACGTGTTTCTCGAGGGACAGGTGAAAAAACATTAGCTCGATCGGACATTTATAGACTGTTCGATCGAAGAAGGGAAGATCACCCATTTTCTATATCCTAGGTAGGGTCTAATGAATCTTAAGGGATTAATGCTGCATACTAGGGTCTAATTAGACGGTCTAAACTTGTTTGATCAGACTGATTTTTTTGACACGTGTTTCCAATGGACCTAACTTAACATCTAACGGTCGGAATAAAAAAAAGTATGTTACATATCATCTTCCTAGAGGGATTGTTCATTACAAACTTCAATGAGCATGACTCATTAGTACCTCTCCTTTTATATATATAAATTAAATATCTACTATATGTACTTAAGTATGTTAATTATCTACGAAAAATACATAAATATGTTAAGTTATGATCTTGTCCATGGACCTAAGAAAAATAATCTAAACCTTTGATCTAAAAAATAATTGAGCCGAGCTAATAATTTTGTTCACAAGCCGAGCTTCTTGAACAAAAATTGTTAAGCTTGAGTCAAGCTTGAACGCACTTCTAACTTAATGACCGATGGAACACTGTACTAGTTACACCACTAGTTCCCTTAAATTCCTACCAAGGCTTTGAAATTTAAAATGGTTGGGTAAGTAGTGCGAGTACCAAGTGTGATATATGTGATTTTTCTGAGAACCTAAATATGAAAATTCTGTCATCTCCAACTACAAACACTTCTTTTTCCTACTATGGATCATGATTTTTTTTTTGGTTTATAGGCAATTTCATTAATAAGTAAAATTCAAATAGATACAAGCAGCTTTACGGAATTGTATGTCTTCCGAATAGACTCGAGCATCTCATTATTTGTGTGATGTACGCGTTTTTTGATATTAAGAAGTGTTACCCCTACTCTCAGTCTGAGCCAACAACTGGCCCTTGTCGATGTTAAAGTACACACTTTTTTCTCAACCAAAAAAAAAAGTACACACTTTTCCAGATGTTTGTCTCAGCTCAGAGTAGGAAAGCCCTGAGATTTGGGCTAGGACTCCTCTTAGATATTTTGAAACCACACTCCAGTGGGATTAGGAAAGCGTTAGCCCCTGAAACAATGTAGGACCGACACACTCACATACACTATCCAATGTAGGAGGAATTAATGCATTGAAATGGGAGCAAAATCCACCGAGGTTCAGGCACTAAGCCTTCTACAATTGAAAATTCTCATGACAATCCTAGAAGCCATTATTTTCAAACTGTACACAACTTCATTTGTTCGTTAATCTTGAATAAACTTTTCTTTGTCTATTGATGAAATCATTAAAAAAAATCTTTAATTGGAAAAACCATAAAGAAGCTTATCAACAACTTCGTTAATCTTGAGTCAACTTATCTTTGTACTATTGATGTACTCCCTTGATAGTATAAGAGATGGGCCCTTTTGATTAGGGTTGTAAACGGAGCGAATTCAGAGCAGATATTGGTATATCTGGATATCCGTATCCGGACCGGCGGATAGTGAAATATGATATTCATACCCGACTCCGATTAAAATATCCGGATTCGGATAGTATCCGGATTATCTGATTATTTAAAAAAAACATTAAAAAATATAAATTAATATTTTAAAATGTAAAAATATATAATTTTTTATTTTAAAAAAATATTTTTAAGGTAATATTAATTTTATAAATTTAAAATATATTATTTATATATATATTACATAATCGGATGGATATTTATCGGATCAGATATACCAGTATCCGAATCCGTATCCGATTATAAACGGACAGTGATTTAGTATCCGAATTCGCTCTGCCGGATATCTATTCGGATAAATATCCGACTAAACAGATTCGGATACGAATCGAATACGGATAATATCTGCATCCGTTTACGGCCCTACTTTTGATGAGATGAATTTGATAAGTCTTTTGTGGTATAGTGTGTGTGCATTTGGTTGGCTTATGTGTGTGAGTTGTGTATAATTATCATTTATAAAAAAGAAAGACTTGAAGGGCTTGTGACATCTTAGTTGGAAAAATTGTATATAGCCTCCTCCCCAAAAAATAAAATAATATAAATTGAAATGGGTTTCATCTGCCATCATGCTTGATGCATCAAGCGTTTTGAGTACCAAGCCACTCCTCCAATGGCCCATTAATCCCTAAAATTAATTGGGCTCAAACGAGTCCAGATCCTATTCAATTGCAATTGAGCTCTCCTAGATTCAATGGCACTCATAAAACTCTTTTAACTAACTAAGAATTTTTTTTTTATATTTCGACGGAGTAAAAGACATAAAGAGAAAAGAATAGTCTCTCACCTATCTTATTCGATTGTTCGTGTTTAAAAAAAAATGTTTGTGCAGACAAACTTTGTTCATGTTAAAAATTAAAAAAAAAATATTTGTGCAGACAAACTGGCTAACCGTGTGTGACTCTAATTCTTCTTTTGTTTCTAATAAGCCTCATTAAACTCTTCCTTATATTAATCGTTCGATTTTTTCTGAATAAAGTTGGTGTTGATTTTATTAGATTTTTTCTGAATAAATTCGTTGTGGTTTTATTATAATGGTGAAGAGATGAGTTCAATCATTGATTTGTAAGGGTAAGATTTATGTCTAATAAGCAGGTAGAGGTCTGTTAACCCCCAATCCTACCCGGTAATTTTTTTTTAAAAAAAAAGTTTATTTGGTAACCTTGTAAAGATAACTTGGTATTTTCATACAAGACCTATTGTTTAATGAAAAAAAAGAAATACTTCTTTTGTACTTGCTTTTCTCCTCCATTAAACAATGACCTTTATTAAAAAAAAAAAAAACCCCAATTACCCATATATTTAGTAGAATGATAATTAACAAAAAAAAAAAAAGGATAAAAAAGACTAAAGTGAAAATTACCTAAATATTCATGCATACATGAGTTCAAATCACAATCAACTGCGATTGAACTCGGGAGAGTTCAATATAACATATACATCATGCGAATTGGATAATTAAGAAAGTGAAAAACCCAAATTCAAAAATATTATCCACTAATCCGCAAATGACACGTAAACTAGTGAACTCTCCCGAATTCAATTAAAATTGGCTGTGATCCCAACGGTGTATACCTATTGTATATCTTATCTCTTCCATTAAATGACACTCTTATATTTGTTTAATATAAGAGATTATCTATGAATAGGAGCTCTGGTTGATTGTTTAACCGGAGCAACCCAAAAATGCCTTAGGCAGTGGTAATTTTGAATTACAAACACAAAAAAGTTTTTTTTTTAACTAAATGTTTTCCATAAATACCCCTACCCAAGGAATTTTTTGGGTTGCTTACCAATACCAAGTTCACTTCGTGATCGTTAATAAATACATACATACATATGCTCAAAGCATGTTCCATGGAAATCAAAGTAACACTGAAATATAAGATAAACTGGATAATAATAACACACCCATCCACCAACCAAAAGAGGTATAGGGAGATGAATAGAAATCAGTTATTCAGGCATTATCAAATCCAAAGAGACTATGCAGGATATTTCTGTCATTAAACGAATATAATAATTGTTTTTCTTTTAAGTTCCTTTCATTAATTCATCGAACCCCAAAAAAAAATTAATTAAATAAAATCATGTTCTTCAATACAACATTTAAAGCCAACCCTGCAAGATGATACAAACGCCAAATTCAACGGGAAAGCTACCTGACTTCCCCATACATATGCTACAAGACCATGAAGCTTTAACATAAAAATAAAATACCGAGGAATCTATTTTGGCCTGATTGTGTTGCTTCCTCTTTCTTTTTTTTTGGTAGTCGTTGCTTCCTTTCGTACAAGCAAAATTTTAATTTTAAAATTACATCCACTTTAAACAAATCTACTAAGAAAATCCAAAAAATTAATGAAAAATAAATCATTATGGACCCTTGGTGCAGATGCAAGAGCAAACATGGTTTCTGCCATATAACAATATAAAAGTAAAACACAAAGGGGTTAGTTCAATGTTGGCACATGAACAACATATAGCAAGGAATATACTTACAGTGGTTTCTCTCTTTTTATTCCTCAAATTTAAAGAGCAGCTGGTTGAGAATCTACTGTAATCCCAAAAGGGAAGGAGTGAAGCTGTCAAAGGATGAGGTAGCTAAGGTTGGTATATTTCTCTATATAACCCCACTGTTTTAGAGTCCATCCAAAGTTAGATCATGCTGGCAGCTTCGCTTATTCCGTTAGCAGCTTGTGGCAAGTTGATCGAAAACATAGGTGTTGATGATGAAAAATGATGCTTTGACACGTAGAAAATATTTTCTGGTCAGATTAGATTCTGAATCAGTCAAAAGACAAGTGGATAAAAGATTATGATGATTTAAAAGGTTTTATCACCATAAAATAAGCTTTGCTTAAAGAATAGACCTTGAGTCAATAGCGTATCAGATGCTCATTTATACTATTTTTATGGTTTAACACTTTTAAGTGTAATAAGCTTTTAGATACCTTGAAGTATGCCATATTCGAGAATAAGATCTGAACTCTGAGCATGTTGATCAACTCACTACGCCTTTGTGGCTTGAAGTAGTTTGAGTATTTCACTGACGATATGATCAAATGATTAGATTTTGATCAACTGATATGATAAGCTTTCAGGTTTAAATAGAAAGGTCAAAGGTAGTATACTCCGTCAAGACTAAATTCGTCTTTGGTAAGACTTCAGTAGAATCAGATTATTGAATGTTTTCTAATGCCATTAAGATATCTTATTCTTCAAGACAAGTCTTGAATCAATGATGTTGCGAGCTGATGCTGATCAAAAGCTCAAATGAGTCATACTCCGTTGAGACGAAAAGGCGGTTCCCAGTTCAACCTCGTCTTCATAGGGATTCGATGGAATCAGATCGCCATGTACCATATTACCTTGTGAAGAGATAAAGGTATTGATTACCTTCCTCGTGGGAATGGGCATGTGTGTCCCCCCCCCCCCCCCCCCCCCCCCCCTTCCCCCCAATCTCCTATTCCAGCAAAGTATTGATTACTTCCTGGGCTGACAGTCAGGAGTGAATTCTGTGATGTATCTTGCCTCATTTCTCTATGGGCTATTGGAGGAAAACGCAGTCTCCATAATCTTATTCTCTCGTACTAGATGATTGAGGCCTGACGGTGGATATCATATCTACCCTGAGAATAGTGCTCTCGTCCAACACTTATGATTTCTCTAGACAAGGTATCCCAAAGGCTTATGACCCACCTTTGGCATACGATGATATATATATATATGTATGTATGTATCTGGGGGAAGGATTATGAGATGTGGTGTGGTTTGGAGGGCTAGGAGGGAATTTGTTAAAAGTAATTAAACTCCTCCTTGAGGAAGTTTACTCTTTTAACCTTTGAAGAATATGTTCAGATGATTGTTTCGGTCATAGCAATCCGAAGGATTAAAGCTATAACTGAAAATTGGTTATATTAGTTTCGATGAGTTGATAGTTTTTCCTTGATAAAACACGTGTTACTTAACAAATAGGCTCTCTTTAACGAATGTCAGTTACTATACATCCATTTGTTAACAGATAGGCTCCACTTAACAAATTTTGTTTACATTTTAATAGAAAGACTCCTTTTTAAAAAAAACAGTTGACATGTACTGTCAGAATTGGTTAGCTGTCACATCAGAGAGTATCTCGATTATTAAATATATTTTCTCTATAAATAGGAGACATATATGTATTAAGAACAGGACTTTTTTTATTGAACTGGAATCTGACTGAATTCAGTTTTGAACCTTTTTGACTTCGCTTGTAGAAAACTTTGCTGAAAGCAATAAACCGAAAGGAGTTTCAAGTTTTCTTAAGGACAAAGGCTGTCAAGCTTATCAGTGTTCTTCACTGTCCCTCTTCTCTCCCTTCGATCACTTTCATATTTTCTTCTTCTTTTTCTCTTTACTCACTCTTTCAGGAAACCTGGAGAAGTGCGATCAATATATTATAGCCAAACTACTTCAGGCTTGCGGAATAATCCAGAAATATCAAAGGAGGAGGTTGCTGATGATGATTTGTCGATCCTATCCGGCAGATCCACAATTACAGATGAAGATCTAACAATCCATTTCAGCAATTCGAATCTTCAGTTTCAACAATAGGTAGATGATGAAAAATGCAAAGGGAAATATATGAGAAATGAAATTTTTTTTAAAAAAAGTGATAGCTCTACTCTCAGTCCTTTTCTACTTTCAGCCTCATCAAATCAAGTGTCCCAAAAGTAATTGATTAAAGCACTTTTTAACATTAAAGCAAGCGCCCACTTTCTAAAAAGTTGAGACATTTGGTTTGTTGACACCGAGAGTAGAAAAGACCTGAGAGTAGGGCTACACTCCTAAAAAATATGTAGGTTTTTTTATGTGTTGTTGTTCTTATTATGTGAGGGAGAAATGAAGGTCCTATTCTAAATAGTACAAAATAGTGTCAGAAACTTAGAAAAAAGAAGAAGATGTTAGAAAAGAGAAGAAGAAGATGGTGGAACTTACTAAACTTCAACAATTGAAAAGTGTTGGGAAAAACAATAGATCCGACGGAAAAGAACAACAAACACACACACAAGGGAACACAAGAGAAATACGTGGTTCGGCAATAACTTGCCTACGTCCACGGGTCAAGATCTCATACTTCCTTCTTATTCAAAGAAACCTTAAGGAACGAGTACAATAGCACTCAACTCACTTTCTTAATGAAACTCAAAGAATAATCTCTATCTATCCTCTCTTAAATCTTTCCCAAGCCCTACTATGCTTAAACCTTTCTATTATCTCCCACTCCCAATACTTTCACTTTTGCATTAGCTTAGCAAACTCAGACACATAACTACGTATTTATAGACCTATACAAGAGTTCTAGACAAAATAGAAACACCCCTCTTGGAATAAGAGCTTCCCAAAGTAAAAAAATGGACTCAAAATGCATTGTACCGCTCAAGCGGTTCGCTCCAAGGCCTTTATACTGAAACTGTTGCGTAACCGCTTGATTGGAACCCCACCTCCGCTCAAGCGAAACGTCTGGATTTTCTCCAATTTTAGTCAATCCTCACAAAAGAAAATGAAATCTAAGGAAAATAACAAATTAAGGATAAAGAAAGAAAGGAAAAGGTAGCTAAAGTGTAACATCAAATCTTAAAGGCAAAAAGAGATAAAGGTGCGAGCATTGGAGGAGTTTAAATGGGAAAGGAGACCAATAACCTCAGAAGTAGGAAAGTATAATAACCTTACGGGAGCCCTGGATATGAATTAAAAACTGAAAAGAAAACAAAAAACAAGAAAGTAATTCTAAGTAGGAAAGCGTAAATTGAAATGGTAGATAACCAAAAGTCATTTGGTGTTGTGCCATTTATAGAGGGAGAGATAGACATATCACAGATGAGAGAGAGAGAGATAAGAAGGAACAATAGTTAACTTCAATGGACCTTTTGCATCGACAATTACAAAAATGTCTCTCACAATGTCACATGGGAAAACAAGGTTAAGCTTAGTTTTTATTAGCTTTTTAAGAGATGGTGATGTCCTTTGTTGGGAATGTGGACAACCATCAGCAGATTGCCCAGGGGGTGGTAGGGGTGGCGAAAATGATAATTAGCGTTTCTATAGGGGTATTTTCGGCCTTATAATTTTAAACCTAGACTTATAATAGTGTGCGTATTTTTTTAGGGATGGATGTGAGAAGTGGCCATCATTCTGAGTGAAATTCTCTGTGCACTCTATATCTTCATTATAGTAAATTGGTGTGGCTCCTGAGGACGTAGGCACGTTGCCAAATCTCGTATATCTCTTCGTTTTGTCTCTATTTCTTTCTCTACAACTTTTTCTATTTGTTGTGTGATTTATGTGATTCATAGTTTTCAAGATCCAAATGGTTTAGGGATTAGACGCATAATTCAAATCCCAACATCCTTTATTTGTACTTAATGTCAAACCTAACTTATTATTTTAATGTTGCATTGTGAGAGACCATTTGCAACTGCCAGCTGCAAAAGGGTCCTTGCAGCTGAATTTTTTTTTTTTTTGGTACGAGGGTATCCGGGCCTCTTAGAGCACCCGACTAAGTTCATCGGGTTGTGCAGATCCCCTTATACCACACAACCATTTAAGCAGGGATATATCCCGAAGGGTGGCCAACAAGAGGAAGGGACTCGAACTCAAGACCTCCGCTTCTTGAGGCGTGGTCTTGCAGCTGATTATTGTTCGCTAAGAAGGGTATAGTCTTAGTTGTAAAAAAGTGGTAGGAATGATATTGAAGAGTAGGACTATGGGTGGGGAGTACAAAATTAATTAGGGATGTGATATAACCATTCGACTTGTGGAAGTGACTTAGATTGAAGGTCATGACCTAAGTAACCAGCGGGCAAATTTCAATTTAGGATAGGGTCAAGGGTGCCTCGGAGCACATATATATATATATATATATATATATATACCTTTTAATGGGAGTTCTCCATCATATTAAAACTTGTATTGTTATTTTATTTTAATGACTAAAGATTCAAAACTATGATGAAAAGTATGGCTGAAGCATTAGGCTCACAACTTCACTACAAGAGAGCTACCGACTAGCGACGGAAAATTAGAGACGGAAAATATTTCCGTCTCTAATATTAAAAGACCTTTAAAGACGGAAGTTTTCCGTCTCTATTAGTAAAAGACCATTAGAGAAGGAATATTTCCGTCTCTAATGCTTATTTGACATTTAATTTTTTTTAAAAATAAATTCACCTTTAGAGACGGAAATATTTCCATCTCTAATAATAAATTAAAGACCATTAGAGATGGAATATTTCCGTGTCTAATGCTTATTTTGACATTTATTTTAAAAATAAAAATAAACTCACCTTTAGAGACGAAAATAATTCTGTCTCTAATGCTTATTTTGACATTTAATTCATTGTTTTAAATATATTTACTTTTAGAGAGAGAATTATTTCGTATCTAATTGTAAAAGACCATTAGGGACGGAAATAAATCCGTCTCTAAAGATGCGAAATTAAATTGCGAACTCCCCCCCTCCCCACCCTTTTTCGTTTTTCCCACTATTTCCCTTTTCCTCTTTTTCCATTCATGAGCTTAAAATTTCCTTTCCATCATCCGTCCATTTACAGCAACTTCACCGGTGAGATGGAATTATTTCCATTTACAACAGCTTAACCTCACCGGCAACAGCAGCTTCACCGGCCATCAAGAGCATTCAACCCCTCCCTCTAAAATTCTCCACATCGTCACACATACACTTATTTGATCCCTTCAAAACCCCTTCTTCCTTCCTCAGATCCACCCATAAATTTCGCTTCAATAATATACCCTCTTCTCCTTCTCATCTCCATCGATCCGTTGTTGTTGCCGTCTCCGATGTCGTCAATGAAAAGAAGAGGGATTGAAGGGGTACGAAGATTTGGTCCTGGGGAGATCTTTCGAAGACATGCATGTGCGCCAATGTACTGTAGAGAATTTAGAGACGGAATTAGTTTTAGAGATGGAAATATTTTCATCCCTAAAAGTAAAATACTTTTAGAGACGGAAATAATCCGTCTTTATTCCTCTAAACCATCAGTGACGCGAGCATCTGCCACGAAATAGAGGCAAACAATATTTCCGTCTCTAGTACTCTTAGTGATGGAAAAACGATTATTAGAGGCGGAAATTTTCCGTCACTAGTTGGTAGTTTTCTTGGAATACTTGCTTAGGAGCATAACCCTTTTGTTTTATAAAAAAAAATCTTTTGGTTTGAAATTAGGAAAACAGTTTCAAAGGATGGCACATTAGCTTTAGAAAATGCTTTCGAGACAGGTCTGCTTCAAGCCTTCAACTGGAGCTAGGCCCAAGCCCATTCTGTGTGAGGCACAAACCCTCAAGTTCCATGTACTTTCCACACAAAGTAAATTTGTACCCAACCATCTAGGGAACAAGGCCGGTCTAATAACATCTCTTTTGTTTTTATATTCTTAGTGAGTGGTGGAGGTGACAATAATAGTGTACTATCGTTTCTTCAAGTGCCTTTCGTGGAGAGGTGGTCAATGGATGGATTGAGATACTCCCCGAATGGAGTTGGACAGAGTTCTCATGGTGATGTGTAGGAGTATGTAGAGTAGGCAGGGGCTGAGATTGGAATTTTTCTTTGTGGCTGAAATACATGTATCAAATAAATTAATAGATTTTGTGGAAAATGATCATGCATGCACAAAATATTATAGGGCTTGGCGTTTCAGGGCATAAACGCCAAGTTTTTTTTTTTTAATTAATGGGTCTATCTTGGCCATAAATTTTTGTTAAAGTTGCATTCCAATAAAGGGAGTACACAAGAAAAACAAGTGCCCTCCCTTTTGGGAGGGCCATTATATAAATAAAATTAATTATATGTTTTTGGGGCATGATTCTTTACACATGAGCGTTCTGCTGGGCAGAACACGCCTCTTTAGCTTTCCATATGTCCCTTTGAATCCCATTAACCGTGGTTAGGATTCGCTACCCAAAGGTTAATTTGTTTTCTACTAGAAACCAAGGTTAGATTTATTAACCATAAGAATTAGTGAATTTTAAAAAGGGGGTCAAAGGGACATGTGACAAGGAGGCATGCGTGTTCCCCTTTTACATAATCAACACTTACATCATTATTGGGGACACTATACACAAAAATTAAAAATATATATTTTTTAAAATTACACTTATGTAAGGGTGTTTTTTCAAAATTTTCAGCTAGCGATGTCTAGTCTTGTGACTACTTAAGGCTCTCCCTCTCACCTTAAGTGGCCCTTTTGATAAGATGCGTTGGATTATGTCTTCTCTCGGTCCATATGTATGTGTTGTTGGCCTATGTGAATGTGTTGTATGTATTGTTTTTAACCAAAAATAAATAAAAATTAGTAGGCTAGGTTTATGCTTCATTTCAGGTAAAGGTAGTTGGAGAGAGAGATTTCCTAAGAATCCTAATTAAGAAGTTTCAGTGGTCCTTGAATTCATCTTACCTTAGGTGTGGCTGTGGCAGGAGTTCTTGAAGAAGGGTAGTAGAGTAGAGCAGAGTAGAGGGGTCCCGTAATCCCTAGTCTCCTACATATGTCAAGTGGAACCTTTTATCTTTCTGTTGGGATGATACATTGCAGAACAGAGGATGCAGCTGCTGCAACCATTGATTGGCATGTCTCAGAAAGGGTACCATTAGGAGGAGAGAGGTTACGTATTTTGAATGCACGTCCACCTGTAAGATCTTAACCATCCTTGTTAACTCTCCCTATGCAAGGTTATGAGCCGTGCTATCCCTACTCTGAGGTAGTCCCTAGGCTCTCAACCAAAAACCAACACTCTTCTAGGTTTTCAATAAAAAAATTAATACTCATCCATAATTTAACATAATAAGTGTTGGTTTTTGGTTGAGAGTAAAGACTATTTGAGAATAGGGCTAGCACGCCTCAAATGTTACATGCTTTTTGCTTTTTGTTGGTACACTAGAGAGAATTAGATGTGGGGGGTCGTAGCCCCAATACATTTCATTTCAAAGAAGTGGTTTTAGCCATATACACCCTGCCCTCTTGCGCCAGTGGTTGGGGATTGGCCTCCAGATGTGGGAGGTCAGGGATCAGAGATCAAATCTCTCAAGTTGCAAGAACTCCCCTGCCCAATGCTAACCCCTAACAGTCTATCCGATTCAAGATTACTAATGTAGGTACATAATAACTCCAGCAAGAAAGACCTAGAGGACAATTCAATGACATAATTAACAAGTCAGTCAGTAAAGCTAAAAGTTATTGGCACGCATGAATCAAAAAACTATTAAGGCCACTATGAGAAGCCTCTCTACCTACCTAATGCCGACAGGACAATTAGTGAATCCAACTCCACAACTACCTCTTGAGCCCTTTACTGCACGTCAATCTCAACCCTAGAACACTGCCCAGAGCCCCGCCAGAGTAAAAGTAGATATGCTAATGTTATACACAAACCCCCCAAACCATCTGCCTCCATCATCCCTTAGGAGGGCACCCCCAATTGCTGGACTTTGGTTCCCCTTAGAACACACATCCATGCATATTTAACTTAACCCAACTAGAAGAATGAAAAGTCAACTTAACCAAAAAAATTTGTTTAGACCTTTTCTAAAAAAGAAATCAACTCCAGAGATTTCGCCACCTCTCTAACCGGATCCCATAATGTAAACAAGGTAGCACGATTTTTTGCTCAAAGGTCAACTTGTTCCTCCAATGCCACAAAGCCCAGATGGTTTGGCCGAACACAATCTACCACTTGAACTTAGCCTCTCCTTTCTTGTTTCCACTTGAGATATTAAAATCCACCCAATCCACCAACCTAATAGAGAAAAAGAGCATCACTAGAGACAACCAAATACCCTTAGGCCTGTCACAATCTCTTAGCACATGCAAGGTATCTAGCTACTACTTGATAACCACAGGAAGAGCAACAGCTATCCAAAGTTAGCTGCCTAACAACCCTTGCTTGATTAGTCAACATTTTGTTCCCCTCACTAATTGCACAAAGGATCTAATCATTCGAGGACCTAGTAACTACCATATCCCTTTCCATTTGTTATTAGAATCAGCTGCAACAACACCATCTTTCCAGCATGAGCATGCTATAGGGAAATCCCACATTAAAGCATCCATTGTTAGAGTCTTGTCAAATCAAACGGTCTTCTCTATCAAAGGGAAGAAAGATCCTTAAAGCAAAAATATGATACTTAATAAAACTAGATATTATGCTATTGTTCTTTGTAAATCCCCACTGACCATTTTTTTAAAATAAATTTTGTCCTTTTAAGACACTCTTTCATAAGGATGATTGAGAAGTAGTCCTGCAATCTAAGACCGAAGTATTTGATAGATACCCACTCTCCATTATGCTAATCCAGAGTGCTTCCTTTTCCTTTAACACTTTTCTAGCTCAATTTGGCTAAACTAGCAATGTTATCTTTGACATTTGCCTGATTTCCCCTCCTTCTCTTATCCTACAGTTTGCAAACTTGATCCCAACCTAACTAGGGTTGTCAAAGGGCAGGCTTAGGTCTTATTGAGCCCGGCCTTCACCTACAAGGATCAGGCCTTAGCACTCGAAAGGCCTGAATTGGCTGGGTCAAGGCCCTACCTTCAAGGGTCACTGTCGGGTCAAGTTAGGGTCAAGACTGGTAAAAAAAATTCACCGGATATTAACCTGAAATCAACCATTCTCCAGTCTTAGGACAAGAGTTGCAACGCAAAGAACAACACGATAGAGTTTTGTATCCCCTTAATAAACATGATGTATATGATTAAAGAAATATGCCACTGAGACTCCTGAGAAGACGTAACTTTAAGGGCATCAAAAATTTTGGGGCGCCCTACTGTCTCTGTTACTTGTTCATCCGGTGAACCTAATTATAAAATAACTTGATTCAATTAATATTTACTTGAATCGGGAGAATTTTATGGTTTAGTCGAGTAACTTAACTTGATTCAATTAAAATAACTTGATATCAAGTAAAATAACTTCAAAAGGCTTTTATGCACGGGATGAACAAGAAACGGCAACTCCAGGGTGTCCTATGATTTTTGATGCCCTAGGATCACGTTTTCTCGGAAATGGTCTTGTGTTGCTTTATGACAATACAGTATTAGGGTTGCTTTATGACAATACAGTCTCAGTAGCATTTCACATTAAAATATGGGAAAGTAACGTAATTCCTAAGGGCCCGCCCTGCCTTGTCAGCATCCCCTTAATAAGGAGATTTTACCTTATGTCTAGGTCAAGGTCGAGCTCAATCTATAAGAATATAGAAATAGCCAAAAACTACCGCTCCCACTATCACAGCCAATCGCAATTGAATTTGGGGGAGAATTCAATCTGGCTCTCGGATGAGGGTACCTGGCCCAGCCTTCCATGGCCCAAACTAGGAGGCCGTTGTTTAGTCGAGGGCTGGATTGAGGCCAATTTTATCACCCCTTATTTGAAGGCCGGGCCGTAAAGACTATGTAAGGCCTAACCCGGTCCACATACCTATTCATACTATAAACTTTGTCCTAGCTCCTAAGGTGCCATCCCTTTATTTTTTAACTATTTTTATGCAATTAGATTAATTTGACCTTGTTAGTTCATGTAAGCCCCTCTCTTGAAATTATTTTTTTTTTTTAAGTTTTCTCCTTATATTGGTCTTCAAATTCTTGCAAGCCTTGAAGAAAACTTCTATTGTTTCTTTTGAATTCACAAAAAGTTGATCTGGAGACTATGCCCAATAGATGTAAAGTTAGAGAGAGAGAGAATGGCAATTGCACATTCCACTACAATAGAGAGAGAGAGATAAGGGCAATTGCACATTCCACTACAATATAATGGGCAAAACCAAATGCACCCATACAAAAAGAATTAGACAAGAAATCACTCAACCAGTGTATAATTCAAATCAGCCGGATTCACCCGACACTGCACTTCCCATATTGCATCCCTGCCAAACACTCATGGCTTTACAACTTTACTACACGTTAGTCACCCACCTATTTACATCAAAACTGGTTAGACTGATTTGTCGCCACAGAAACCTCCCTCCGGCAACCGCACCAAACCACAGCCCATCATCGTCATCTCTCAATCAGAAGCTCAACTTACGCTAGCGTCCGAGTGTGCCCCATTAACATGTATCAGCACCTTATAGGAGGTTTTTCAACCTTGTCATCCTCCTTTCTCAATCTCATTTCCAGCCCAGCCCTGGTGGATTGACTTACCTCTCCATGAATATATATATAATGCCATCCATTCTTTCTTGAAAGGAAGGACAAACCGAACCCAAGTAGGGTTCAGATAAAGAATCAATATATGCCCTGACTAGTTGAGCTGAAATTATAAAAAGGGTATCATAAATAGCCCTTATTACCCCAGACTAAATGAAGTTCTCAAGCTCTCATCTGGTAGTGTCCAAGACAGCAAATGCCCACCAGAATCCCCACTCAACAACTGCTTCAGGTCACTTGTAAGATGAAGGGCGGTAACTGGATGCTTATGGGACTTGAGTACCCTGTGAAGGACCAGCCTGTACTCGGGAACTTTCCCACTCAACCCTAACACTCCCATTCCATTTGAGCTCGACTTGCTCCGATCACTTGCCTCATCGGAACAGTGGACCATTTGCCACACCTTGACGGCCCCACTCTGATGACCCGTGACATACCAGTTTGTGTCCAGCCAATCAGAAAATGTTGCAGTTGTCACTGATAGAATAAAATCAGATGGAAGCTGGGAGGTGTTTACCACAGCAAGGCAGTCGCCATTGATGCTCCAGACAGCAAGCAGAATTCCAGCTGCTGTCACAATCTCCCCAGTGAGATCGTTCACAAAGAGAGCTGAAATCGGTGCTGGGAATTCAGGAAGCTTCCTCACAAAGACCAGGGTGCTGAGATCCCACAAAATGACGGTGTAATCTTCGGACCCACTCACAATCAACATGTAAGGCTGGCTGACATGGAGGCATGTTATCTTCTCTGTGTGAGCACAGAGTGCCCGCTCCAAATGCAGATGCTGCAGGCTACGGGGCCCGTCCTTACTGATTCTCCACACCGAGACCAATCCATCATCAGCCCCAGTAACCAGAATCTGACCATCATGGCTAACACCAGCACACTGAATCTGGTTGCCCCCGTGAAGGCTCTCATGTGTAGAGAGGAGTCTATCTTGATCATAGCTCATAAATCTCAAACTACGGTCTGGGAACCCCCATGCGACATACTTGGAATATGTTCTGGGTTTAAGCAAGTTATTTGTCCCGGCCAAAAGAATCTTTTCATGGAAAGTCACAATCTGAGTAATCGAAGATGAACTCTGGCGGATTTCATGCGGAACAAGATGCTTACAGTGCCGCAGTGGATGAGGAGGAAGTTTCCTGGAGGACCGCCGCTTCACGTGGGGTTTGAGGAATAGTTGCTTGGGCGTCTGTCCAAAGTGGTTAATTTGTGCTAGAATGGAGGACTTCATAGCAGCATCCATAACAGAGTCTATGTCCACACTCCCTTCGTATGTGTAATGATAGAAAACGTTCACAGCTTCTTCAGCCACCTGTGAATTATGTAACATTATAAATAATAAGCAACACAATAAAGGAAACTAAAATGAAAGATGAAGCGACAAACAGGAACAAAAAGAGAACTGCAACATATTGGTGGCCCATAAGTTGGGTGTATCATAAGCATATCAGTACAGTGGTGCAACTTGCTGAGTACATGTGTGCCCATATGCAGGGGCAGGAACCCGCCAATTGATAGGTCTCATCTAGGAGATCTTCCAGGTCATGGATCGACTATCCTAATCACTCTATCTCCGACGTGCTCTCCTAGGATCAGAAAGATATCATGAATGATTCAAAATAAAAATCATTGTAATTTGGTACTGATTGCTAGGATCATCTGATTAGGTTGATTTTTTTTGGCTGAGAGATCAACTGGATCAGACCCCAAGGAATCATGGGTTGCATACGGTGCTTGCAGTCGCATACAGTTGTGCAGTTAAAATAGATACAATTGGTACCTTAGAAGTCAAAAATTTCTTTAAAAGGTGGCTAGTGTTAGAACTGACTTTTACCACACATGGATAACTAGGTTTTTAATCAGACAGTAAACAAATACTATAAAAGAATATTGATACCCACCTTCCCCCTCTGTTTATATCCAAAAATGAGGTCTATCCAATGATGCAAATTTTCTGAAACAAAATCCGATTCTAATGCTTCCCGGTGCTTCCTGATGAACTCCCCGGCACTACCTTTAGCCCATGGGGGCAACACAACATCACCAACCTGGAAACACACCACAAATGACCGTCAGTGAAATCATGCAAAGTGTTTGGGATTAAATGAGCAATGATAATTTCTCAAAGTACATTTAACAAACAAAGGTTAGTGAGGATTCAAAAACAATTAGGCATTGAAATAGGGTAGACAACCTTCTCTCCCGATTGTTTCTCTCCCAAGTCGAGATTAAACCGGTTTTCCAGGAACTCTGGCATGTAGAAGAATTCTGGAATCAGTTCCTTCACATCCGATGTATTTCCCTTTCCTGCTGCACTAAACCATGTGTCTCTTACACTATTGAAAAGGCGATCAGCATGGTCAAACTGGCCCCCTTGTAGCTTCTGATTCTCTGTACTGAAAGGTGGTAGGCGTAGAAGATAGAAGAGGACAATTCCAGCACTAGAATAATGTGAACCATAGTGAAATTTGGGAACATCGGGGTCATCCCAGCTCTCATATCTGAGATGAGGAAAGAAAAAGTGTGGAAAAAATGAAATCAGAGAAGGCACATAGATCCAACAGAAGGTAATATGCATCAGAGATAATGCCATTGAAATGTGATGCAAAAGAGAATCATTTAAATGGCAATATATTTTGCCAGATTGTTGGCATCCCATCGGTTTGCCAGATCAAAATGAATATAAACAAGACACGTATATAAATAGTATAGTCAACCTTTTCTTGAATTCCTCCTCCCCCTCAATTGTTTGGCATCCCATCGGTTTTTCAAGCTTACGGTACGTGTTGGGATCCATCAAGTCCAGAGTTTCACTCTCATAGTCTGCAAGAACCCATGGGAACACTGGATACTGTGTGAGATCACTATATCCACGTCCTGCTAGAGTGTTGAGGTGCATGAGGTACTGGAAATTGCTAATCTCTCCATTTTGCCACCTCTTAGAAAAGGACTTGGCCATAATCTTAAAAAGACGGCTGCCCTCACTGCCTTCTTGTTTTGATGATCCTGAAATAGTTGTGTCCAACCTGTTCCATGAATGCATGTTATGAGTTTGTTACAATTTTAGGAAACAAAATCTAAAGGAATTAGCAGAAGCATTTTAGAATGATGGATAAGATTGAGAAACTAGTCATCACAATAAGCATCAAAGGTTAAAACAAAGATAAGGATATAAATAACTACACACTGTCATGATATAAAAACCAAGGAACTGGAAAAAGTTGTACTTTAACAGAAACAAATCATTTAAATCATTGAGTTTTAACAGAAGAAAATGACTTTACATGATATCTCAATAGAAGATATGACTTTAAGTAATCATTATCAATATCTTTTTGCCTCCTTGTGAAAGCAATCTAGGGCTGGATGCATACTATTTATAGAACAAGAGCAAGTTACTATCTAGGGAGAATACTTAATGTTCTCTTGCACCTGGATGGGAATGTGATACCGCAAAATGGCCAAAGCCTAAACTGCCCTTCAAGGGTTGAGGGTACTCATGATACTCAATTTCAACAATTTAATAGTAGAGACTAGAGAGAGGGGGGAGAGCTCAAGTAATATAATAAGTTGGGCACCCAGGAATATGGGTGTATTCGAGCCGAGCCAAGCTTGAGCTTGGCTTGAACATGCTCGAGCTTGGCTTTAACATGCTCGAGCTCGGCTTGATCGAGCTATAATTTTATTCAAGCCAAGCCGAGCTTGGGTTGGCTCAAGCTTGATTCATGGAATTATTTTGTTTGTTTAACATGATTTTAATAAAAGTAATTATTAATAAATTATAATACAATTATACAAGTAACTACAACATTTAATACATTCATATACAAAAATAACATTTGGGGGTAGTCCTTCAGACATGAGTAGAGAGTTCGGGTCAAGGTTTTTGCTTTTAACTTAATTTTTTTGATATTATTATCTATTAAACATTTTATTAAAAAATATTATAATCTATGATATAGAAAGGCAAACATATTATCTTATATTAATATAAATAACGCTATAACAAAATATTATATATATAATATTTTGAGCCGAGCTGAGCTCAAGCTAAATCAAGCCCTAAACTAGTTGAGCTTTGAGTCGAGCTGAATCAAACAAGGTCTGGCTTGAGCTTGGATTGTTAAAATATTTGAGCTCAAATAAAAGCTTGGTTTGATTCATTTGAGCTTGAAATGCCAGCTTGAGCTGGCTCAAACGAGTCGATCTGTGTCAAGCAAACAAGCTAGTTTGGCTTGAGTACAACCCTATCCAAGAGGAAGAGGGCACTTGGAGACCCCCTTCTTATCAAGGAAATTTGAGACTTGCATTATCTTAGGACATCAACTTTTCCCTTGTGTCGAGGGTGGCAAATGAATTGAAACAAGGGGAATAAATAGACATCTTGTATCATGGAGTGAATATCACTATGTAATTGTGCTTCTTCTTTTTGAAAAAAAATGATAAGAAAGATTTATTCTATCTAACCACATTAAACAAACATTAAACTACCCACAGAGACACATGAACTATATTACTATGATCCATCAAAAGCCACTTCAAGAGTAACTTACAATGAAAATACCAAGCTTACTCATTCAACAGTGTGGGTTTCTAAACCTCCCTCTTGGGTCTTCCATTTGATGTACCAATCGCTGGGGTAGTGCATCTGCTACTATTTTCTTCTTTTTTCTTTTAAATCACAGATTTAAAATCGTTCTTTATCAGAGATGTCTGTGTCCCATTGGGAGGGTGAGATCACTTTGTGGAGGAAGGTAATAGCTGCCAAGTACGATTGAGTCAATTTGGGATCCAAATTAAAGAGTCCTCATGAGGTGAGTTTCTGGAACCTTACACACAGGATTAGACTTCTTAAGCAAAAAGACTCCTCATTATTCTTAGGAATTCATCCATTTCCTGATCATTCGACCCTCTTCTTAACTTGGGAAACTGCACAATCTAGTTATTTACTTATTTCAAATATCAAAGTGAATTTGAGCTCGGTACTAGAAGGGTGGATTCTCTGTGAGGTTGTTCTTTCTATCTTTTGGTAACTCATCTTGAATCCCCTCTCCTCATAGGCTGGCATGGAATCCGGGTATTCCTCCTACGATTACCTTCTTCTGGACAGTTGTACTAGACATTACTCACACCAGACCACTTAAGAGTAGAGGGCATGGACTTGCAAAGAAATGTATATATGTTTGATCAAGGAAGAATCCGTAGACCATCTGTTGATTCATTTCCCTCTGGTTAATAGGATTTGGGGCCTTCTTTTATGCCGCCTAAAAGTGCAATGGATTTTTTCCTTGTAGTTTTAGGAACCTAATCTCCAGTTAACATTTGAGTGACGTGGATGATGCCCTTCGTGTGGTGTGGAGGTCTCTTATGGGTGCCACCAACTGGGGTGTGTGGTAAGAGAGGAATCGGTAGGTCTTGAAAACTCCAACATTTTCGTTCAAGAAGTTGTGTTTGGACATCTGAACCGTGGACCAGCTTATACTTAGGAAATGGATTATTCTGAAATGTGTTTTAGAACAAATAGGGAAGCGGTGGACCATTTCTTGTTGTGGCCTAATTTCACAATTGAGTTGTAGTACTTCCTCAACCAGTTTGGAGTAGTGACGATGTTCCCCCCATTCATTTAGGGCATAGTAATAAATCTTACAGAACCGTTACGGAACAGACATTGCGTAAAGGTTTCGGTAATACCCAAACCGATACGAACCATGTTACGTTACTAAATGACTGTTACAAAACGTTTGACGCTATATTACATACTATGAGTTTTAGAAACGTACTATATTTACATGATAGGGTGGGTTCTATACATCATATGGATCAGGACAACATATATTTGATGGGTCAGGTGCGCTGCTAACGAAGAAATAGTTCTTTAAGTATTGTGTTCAAATCAGAATTTTTGTAGCATCCGATTATGCATATTGTAGAGCCCCGGATTTCTGATCATGTGAGTGAATAGTGCTTTGCACTGGTATGTTCAAGCCAAGGTCTTCCATGTGATCTTGACATTTGGTTAATGCTAAGGGGAATACATTTTGTGTAAAATATGTGATATGTGGTGTATGAGTCAAGGGGTGTGATGTGTCTTTGGGAAAGCAAGCAAAGAGTATAAAACATACTCTTAAGTGTTAAGTGAATAGTGCATATAGAGGTCAATGCCTCTATGTATCTTCTTGGGTGTTTCTCGGTGAAATGATGGTTCGGTGTATGTGTGTTGGGTCTCAAAACAAGAATATCATGATGCTCTAGGTGTTAAACACGAAGAGTATGAAAATGCCCTAAGTCTTGGTCTGTTTTAGGTCTACATAGATCTATTTAATGTTCATAAGGGTTGCAACTAAGAACTAAGAGAGGGTTGCAACTAAGAGTAGAAGTACTCTAAGGGCGGTGAGTGTTTAGGTGATCAAAGGAAGAGTATGAACGCATACTCTGAGCATTTAGAGTGTTGAGAATTCACTTGCACTATCCGGTGAATAGTGTTGTGAATAGTGCTGTGAATAGTACTGTGAATATTGACAGGGCACATGAGTTGAAGGCCAAAAGCCTTCATGTACTGTTATAGTTGTATGATAAATGATAATGATGTTTTTACCTTGAGTTTATTTGGGTAGGAGTATGTAAACTCAGAAACACTGAGTATAAGAATACTAAAGTGTTTTCAAGTCAAGAGTATGAAAGACCCTAAGTGTTGGTAGGTGTGTTTGGGTAAGGGGAAGAGTAGAGTGTTCTTGTGGTGTTAGAAATGGGTTAGGGTCACTGGTAAGAGCATGACAAATGCTTTAAAGGTGTTTGTTCAAGGTCCTAAAGACCCTTTTGTGTAATCAAGGCATAATCAAAGTTGTAAAGAGGAGGGATGCCTTAACATACCCTCAACTTTAAGAAGCTCTAGTTTTGTCACCGTTGATCAGAATCCAATGATTCTTGAACAATTAAAAAGATATCGAAACCTTCTTCGACGAACATGTTTATCATTTTTCCAGATTTTTAGTCGAAGATAGGTTAAATGTTGGATTTCCGAAATCAGGTCTGCTGAAATTCTGGGCTGCTAAAATTCATTTCAAACCAGTCAGCTTTAGATCTCATTCAGACAATTAAGAACTCAAAATTGGGATTTTTCCATTAGACATAAAATTGTTCCCCTTTGAATGACGAGTCCAACGCAAGTTGAATCGTCAAAATCTGATAAGCGAGTCAAAAGTTATGATCGAAATATCAAACGGAAAAAATCTGGACAGCTCACTGAGGTTTGGACGATCGATCGTCCCAAGCCTGACGATCGATCGCCCGGAACCCAGAATCTGGGCAGCTCACTGGAGGTCTGGGCGATCGATTGCCCAGCCTGACGATCAATCGTCAGCGCGCGACTCTGTTTTTTTAAAGACGCGGAAATCAGGGTTTAAACCCCTTGGGCTATAGATAGAGGGGATTTCCGTGGGTCTTAGGGTCACACTAAATCAAAGGGAGATTGTGGGAGGAAAAGAGAGAGAAGTAGGGTTTCCAAATGGGGATTTTGTTAGAGATCAAGTGGAGCTCAAATTCTTCCTTCCAAGGCTTGGATCTTCTCCTTCAAGCAAGGATCTTCCCTCTCAAGGTTGGATCTTCTCCATAAGCTTGGATTTTGCGCTCAAGGGTTTCTTCAAGCTAGGATTGATCTTTAGGAGGTTAATACACCCTTCTAGTTATCTTGGTAATAACCTAGACCCAAAACCTAGGTTATGTAGCATGAATGTTGGATTGAACTTGAAGGTTCCTCTTTTCTTGAACCAACCATGTTCACCTAAAATGTATAGATAGATTAATATTGATATGAATGGTGTGGGAGGTATGGAATGGTTGAGGCTTTAATTGGATGTCATGGAAGATGTGGATGGTTATTGTATGATGGAAAATGGGGAAGGACAATGTACACATAAAACATGCACTTAAGGTGTTTGATGAAATGTATGACTATGAGAACATGAGTTAATACTTATTGAAATGTTGAATGTCATGTGTTTGATAAAATGCATGTACGGGATTTAAACCTAGGACTATGAAAGCATGATTTAAGGTTTTTCCCAAATTATCAAATTGCTAATATGCCTCTATATGTTCTATTTAAGTTCTCTCAAATCTATAGAATGATATATGTTATTCTCCTGAGTGCTTTCATGCCAATATGATGCTCACAAACACCACAAGCACTATATGTCGTGTATAATCAATGTTTCTCATAAGCATGATGTTGGAAAATGCATAAGAAGAGTGTTAAAGAAAACCTCATAAAGAAAAATAATGAACTCATAAGATTTGACAAGACCAAACTTTGGGTTGGCAAAGTCTAAGATCGGTTACCATGTCTCTAAGGATCACAAGTCTCGCAACAAGTGGTTCATAAGAACTCATAAGACTCACAAGTGGCTCATAAGGCTCACAAGGCTCATACGGCTCATAAGGATCATGTCTAATCGGTTCACAAGCTCTAAGGATCAAGTCTAAGATCGTTTTATAAGTCTCTACGGATCAAGTCTAAGATCGGTTACCAAGCTCACAAGGCTCATAAGAACTCACAAGCTCAAAGAACTCATAAGATTTATAAGAATTCATAAGGCATGTTTTGTTGTCTACGAAAGCTCTTAAGATAATGTTTTGAAAGTATGTATATATTAAGTTAAGTTGTGAGTTATGATTTCTACGTCCGGCTAAATGCATGAGTTATGAATTGTTGTCTTCAATACTCACATGATATTGGTTATTGTATAACAATGTTAGCTAGTAGCTTGTACACACTGAGTATTTCATGCTCAACCGTACATTTTATGTTGGCAGGTTCATTTAACAATTGCAACCTAGAGCCTTAGGTTGAAGAGGAATACGTGGAAGAAAGAGAGCTGCCTATCCCGTTGCAGCCACAGGAGGATGGGGATTTAGATGTGTGGCTCTATCTCGACTATTGCTGAGTGGAGTGATGGTGAGATTACATTTTGTCTTTTGATAGGTGGGTATGTTCACCTTTATTTTTGGTTAGGTATGTATAAACTTGAGAATACAGATCATATATGTTAAAGAAAATTTTAGTTTACTCTTCCACTATGATTATCGTTTTATTATATTATGCCTTGGATATTTTACAGGATGGTTTAGTATCGGATATAGTACATCACGAGCCAAAGTATCCCTACCTCCTAGGGGGTATTTTGGGTCGCGACACATATAAACAATTATTTTGTATCACGTGCTATGGAAAATCAGTTTGTACATGTACCATATCTTTTTTTTTCAAAAATCTGTTTTGTAGACTGCATGCATGCCCGGTTCAAAAACTCGACTCGAAAATTAGCCGGGTCAAGTAACTCCTAAAACTCGAAAAAAAATTCGACTCGGTCCAACTTAGAATATATATATATATGTAATAAGTTGAAAAACCTGGGTTAAAAGAACTCAAAGTCCACTGGTTTTACAGCCTCAAACCTATAAACTAGGTTTAACAGAACCCATAGTAGGTTGTCTTTGCAGACCCAAAAAAATATGATACAAAAATAGCATGACATTCGGCTTAGGTTCAAAAACTGATAAAAATGCCCTTGTGTGACTCGACCTAGTCCGGTGAGTTGAAAAACTCGGTTCGACTCGAAGGTGTCACTCGAGTAACTCGGTAAATAGTTCATCCATTAAGTTTTGAAGCGACTCGACTCGAAATTTCAGTCGAGTAATTTGGTCGAGTTACTCAAGTGACTTGTTGAGTTTTCAAACTATGAATTTATTTTAATTTATATGGGAACCTATTTAGTGATTTGTTAAGATTCGATGTGAATTGATAAGATCTTATCAAGATTATTCGATATATTATCTGAATTTGGTGCCCAGAGTGATTTGATATGCATATATGGTATGTGATTTTGTTTTGTTTATGAGATTGTTTGTATATGTTGAAAGAATACCCTTCTGATTCTGATTTTGGTGTTTATGAAAGCCTTGGGGAGAAAGACTTTAAATATGTGGACTTCGCTTGGTAATTATTCGATTTGGACCTCTTCTGATTTGCCTAAAGCACTAAATCGGTTGAGGTTGCACTCGGTATTCGGTGCACCTGTTAGCTATGTGGTAACCTCAGCATCTATGTGTCCACTTATTTTCATCAATTTCTTAAATTCAGACTGTGAATTTGTAACAATTTAGAATCAATTCTGAAAAATTGTCTATATTTCTGACTTCATTCAGGTTTATGTGGTATGCTTTTAAATGATATTAATTTTTAAATAAGTGAATATTTAATCGATTTTAGATCCTACTGAATATGACTATTTACTTGTTGAGCTATCCAGCTCACTTTTCTAAAATTTTCACTCCACCCCTCCCAAGCCAAATGTAACCACTCCATCTTAGTTTTTTGGATCATAAACAAGATTTACGCAATAAATCAACAACTTAAATCTTCATAACTCGCTTTTGGGGAAAGGCCAATTTGAATTTTTTTTATTGAGTGAAATTTCTGAACTTTTTCAATCATTGTTTGTTAATTAATGCATATTAGAAAGCTTAGAACATAGATTTGTGGATTTTAAAAGTTTAAACAAAATCAATGAATCTATGATGATTATGGTTATGCATTTACATTTTTATCTGATAATATTTTCATGCATAACATACATTTAGTTTTGTTTGTTTATTAAATTTAACCGTTTTCTTTAATTTTATATATTTCTAATTTTTTATCTAGAAAAAGGTGGGGGCGAAACGGGCCAACCGTAACTGCCGAAACACCTTACGCAGCTACACCGTAAAGTAAAGGTTACGGTTAGACCCGTTACGCAATCTGAAACTATTATTTAATACCTTGGTTTAGGGACCCCATTGTTGGCTGGTCACAAGGCTCCTTTGGTACTCAAGAAGATGACCTAGTGTGTGATTGCATGGTGCACGCAGAAGAAAAGAAACCGAGAAACTTCTTAAGGTAAAGGGGAGTCATTATGTTTGGTGTAATCATGTTGCTTGACTCCACCTTTGGTCCTCTCTCAAGGACTGCGAAGGTAAGAGGGCCGTGCTTTAGAGTACTAAATGGATTTCTTTTTTTTTTGTCCAATCCAGCTAATTTGTAAAGTTGATCTAGTAGGCCATCTTTCGGTCTTGTTTCTTTTGTCAATTGGACGGACTATTAGGCTGTCTAAACACTCCCTATACTAAAACTAATCCAATTTCTAAATCCAAGGCAAAAGTTCCTCCTCTCTAGGCATCCCAACTGTGTCAACTCCATCCAATACAATTGCAGTAACACCATTTTGGGCATTCTGTTTTATCCTTGTACTTCCATTTCCATAACATACCACAATTACAATCAGTTAAGTTCGATTTCCAGATATGATATACTGATAAGGACACATATCACAAAAGACATGCAGAAGTAACAGGATTTTATAAGGTTCATTTGGCAAATGACAACTAATCTAACACTCAAAAGCAAAAGCATTTTATTTTCCTATACTAAGTAGGGAGCAAGTTAAATCAGAAAAGTTTCCAACCACAGTGAAGGATGGAAAATCCCTACTTCAAAACCTTGCAATGGTACTACTGGAGTTTGTAATTAAAAAAATGCAGCAGACTGAAAGTTGCTAATGCTTCTCCATGGAGAAATTCTACAGAAAAGGAACAAACAAATGACAAGATGACAATATTTTAGAAACATGTGGCATCATTATTAACATGTTTTGGATGACTCAGATGTAGTCGATGGACTACAAAGACATAAGGTGATTCAAAAACTACGATATGTTAGCAATATTACAGGACCATATATGACATGTCAAGTATACTCAACAGATCAAGGAGCAGTGAAGTTAGAAACAGCACACACATTATAAAAGCACTCAATGCTGGTTTCAAACAATGGAGTAATATAAGAGCAGGCATGTGCATGTCCACGAGGAGCCAATTTCTAATAATTTTGGACAGCCTATATAGCTAAAAGATTTATGAGAAAATTCAATCATTGTAAAATCACATGAAAACCAGCATTAATGTAAAAAAGGTTACAGTTAACAAACAAAGATGGATCCATCATAACATAAAGTTGAGAATCATACATGCTGTTCCTTGGAAGATTCATGGCTACCAAATTTTTGAACACTTCCTCTCTCTCTTTTTTGTGGAAAACCAGGAGATCGTTACACCCGTCCATACTAAATATCTCAACTGCAACAGGACGCAGCTGGTAATCACGCTTCAAAATCTCATGAACACTATCAAGCTTCCACATACGCCAAGGATGAGGCAGATTACCACTCGTACACACTTTCTCCTTTCCCCATGCACCACCATTGTAGGCCCATGCCCTTCCCCCAACCCATACCTTAACCGTTGCACCCCATGAAGAAGGTGATTTCGACTGGAAATCCACACTTCCAATCATATCTTTCTTTACACCCAAGGCCTGATCAATCACAGAGAGTTCATCTTCATATTCCTTTTCACAGATGCATCCAGAGTCATCAATGAAGAAATTCTCAATAACATATAAACAATGTTCCCCTATGAGAAATATACCATCATGCTTGTCAAGACCTACAACACGCTCGCAGTTATATCTGAACCTTATCTTTTCAAAGGGTTCCAGATAAGGTCTTATTAGATATTCACCATTATCATGCAATTCCTTATCCAGTTTATCCTCTCTAACTTTCCCATCTTCAAATTTCACAGAAGACGACTGCCTTGGAGAACCTAGATCAGATCTTCCGTGGTTGCTCTCTGTTATTGGGACAGAAACGGCGCTGGACTTGACACCAAACTCAAGAGCAGAGTGAAGACTTGCTTCATTCACACTGCTAGCCTGGTCATCATTCCACCCAATCCTAGCAGAAGCTACATCCCCTTCTTTAACAACATCAATTTCTTTGAAAAAGGACCGATCATATACATCATCATCAAAGTGATTTTGTTCAGCACCATCGGATAAAAGATGAAAAAATGAATCAGAATCAGTTTCAGAAGCTTCCAGACCATTCTCATGTTTCCTTTTAGACAGTTCTGTTTCCCCCATTTCAAATTGTTCATTAAGAACATTCTGGATTGTATAAATTTTCAGTTTGCAACGCTCAAGCTTTTTGCGCATTCGGTATGGCCCTTCAATGGGACAAAGCTGCCATTCAGGTTCATCAGTAGCAGTGGATTTCCGCATTGGAAATATTCCTCGCTCATGTACAAGTTGTTGGAGGTGGGTTTGCCACTCACTCTCAGCATGGAGAACCCATCCATATTTATCTTGGCGGACAACTCTCAGCTCAGTTGACATTGTGTCACGAACCAATTCAAGGGCATATCTCCGTTCATTCACCTGCTCCCAGTGTCTTAGGTCTAATTTTGAAGTATCTCGTGATCTTCTCCCCATTTCTCTCTTACGACGACCCTCCATGCCTTTTATCCTCACCCCAGGAAACTTTGCTGACCCAGCAATATACTGCACCCACATAATGCCAGCACATTGCTCCAACACTTTGTTGATCATCCGTTCAGAACTCTGAAGCCACTCAAAAAAAGCAGATGAGCTTCCTGTCAATAATTTGTCAAAACCACCATGTAGAACATCTACATGCTGTCCTTGATTTGGTTTAGACACAAGCAGCTCCTCTAGTGATGCCCGGCGATGCACCAGTAGATACTTGACAACATCGGCTGCCATGTTCTGAGCATTTCGTCTTTGATCACGGAGAAGAGAGATTAAATTTATACAAAGACAACAATTTAGATCAGTGTCAAGATTGCTGGGACAGAATATGATCCTTTTATGAGCAATTAATAACTGTACAACCGTGCAGATATCGATCCCTGGCTCCTCTTCTGAGGAGTTTAAAGATGAACTCCTCCTAGGTTCAATTTGCAAGCCTAAGGATGAAAGAAGATCATCCTCCCTGATGGTGATTAAGAATGATGGCAGGAAACAGTACATTATCATGCGGTTCGTATTTTTGAAAAGTGCTTGTATATATGTATCAAGTTGCCTACTTCCTCTAGTGATAGATAGAAGACCTTTTCCCGTAGGTGCTGCTTCTTCAATTCGGCCATCTTTGTTAGCTAACTGTAACATGGATAACAAGAACTCCAGAGTTTTCAGTACACCACCTGGCTGAGGAAAAGCACCCATATATACGCGATCCACTATCATCCAGCACAATGTATCTAAATTTGAGGACCAGCGAATCTTATCTAGCTTTTTCTCATCTTCCTCATCATCACGCAAGAGACGCCTTTCAAGGAAGTTCATCAATCTACTAAGACACAGACCCTGAAAAACTAACAGAGATTCCGCATCCACATACAAAGGAACAGTTTCCAGAATGCTCTCTATGAACTGTGCTGCTTTCATCTGTTCAGTCATAATATCAGCAAGAACTTCTGCCATCAAATCTAAAACAGCAATAGCTCCTGCAGAACATGGACCACCGCCATAACCAGAATCATCCATTTCAAGTAAAAGCTTTGAATTAACAGCGAAAAAAGTATTTGCAGAAGATGATCCTTGAGAACTGGATTTTAAGTCTTGAGATTGATCAAATTCACTTATCGACACATGAGATCCCATGGAAGGAGTTGCAACTAATTGAGCTTTCACTTCATTCTGGCCTGCACTGCCAAGCCAAGACGTCAAGGCAATCACTGGGGACATAGATGGCATGAGAGAACTAGATTTTTCGGATAAAATGGGAGAATCAGGTACAACTATAGATGTAGAACTGAATGAATCTGTGGGGTGAATAGGATGCAGCGTCCCGTTAATATTAGAAAAATTAAACTCATTATTGCTGGAAGTGACTGTAGACATCTGGTCAAGACTTTCACCATCAAAACTCGGAACCGCTTGGACATCTTCATGCATGAATGGATTGCTTGGTTCCTTCTGAGATGAAGTGGTATTTTCCTCTGCTTTATCACCGACAACATATAGAGGGCGCACAGGCATGTCTTCAGAACTTGTACTTACCTGCTCTTGAGGAAAGCTTCGAACGCTTGTGGAAGTTTTGGCAGACTGTTCCTGTTCGTCAGGCAAGCTGGAGGACGCATGCTGCGAACTATTTGCATCATCAGAATCGTTCAAGCTCTTCTCTTCTGTTCTTATTGAGAGGTCTTTCGCCATCTTCACTGCACAAGCAGCCCTGCAGTGCACCCAACAATAATTCAGAGAAGCAAGCTGTAACTGAATAACTGATAGAATATGGAAATTAAGATGCGATCAGATGTTACTTCGGAGCTTAAGTAAACAATTCAACCCTACATTCATGCCCAACAAACTCAGAAGAAAAATGCAATATATACACTAGCAGAAGGAATCTTAAGACGCACCTAACACAAGAAAAATATAGGTCAACACAGCTTTCAAGAATTTCTGCTCGCCTGCATACAGCAGAGAACAGAGGGCACATCTTTGCTAGGTCAACCATGAATCTCAGGACAGATGTTGCAGCAGCAGGAGCTGCTGCCTCCCCACCCATTAGGCGTGCCGCATATGTCTTATGCATCAAAGCTTCACCCTGTAACTCTCCTGCCATGTCTGTCGTTCCTTCTACAAGCTCTGCCACAAGGCCAGCACCAACCTGGGAAAGGTTACCAGTTTGGTGGGCAAGCATTGACTGCATGCTCAACCTATCAAACGTAGATTTTGCCATAGCAATTATAGATTCCAACAGCTCCACAAACTTCAATTCTCCATAGCTTCCATCACTAGGCATAAGAGCATGAAAGTCCAGCATGCGGACTTCAGGCAATCTTGGATAAACAGGCTTGCCAAATATAAGACAGAAGAGAATGTAGTATATTTCTGGGGAATCATAGAAACTTGGAAGCACACGTGCCAAACCTTGAAAACCTCCACTGCTGCGAAATTTAAGTGAAAATGTAGGAGAAGAAGCAAGGCAAACACCAAGTAGAGTCATGATCCATCTCATACTTGTAGGATGAACAGCTTCATCAAGAAAATATGTTATCAACTTGGATGAAACAATCTTATGCCACTGCTCCGGCAACTCGTCTGAATTTATGGTCATTTGCAGATCAATAAGCATTTCCAGTAACATATTACGTACAATAACATGCTTCCCCATTGACTCTCGAATGGTTTGGTGGCGTGGGGTTAGTTCAGGTGGATCAAATGTCATAATCACAAACCTGACCACGTGTTCAAGTTCAGAAGCCAAAAACCCATCCTCTAAGATGACCCCTAGCAATACAACCAGTTTCTCTAAGACAGGAACTTCCACATCCCCCCTCTGCAAAGTTACCAGTAAATGTTGCACAAGGTTGATTCGGCGTAAGACTGTAAGGTTATGATTCCTGTACCAATGCATGGATACCAGACGCTCCAGAAACCCCAGCAGTGCAATTTGAATTGAAACAGGAGCTGTCACCCACAAAGTCCAGTCCAATAGCACATGCTCAACCATATCCGCATTTGACAGGACAACACAGTTTGATGTCTCTGCCGGAATATCAGCATTTTCAAGCTCCGAAATATGACTAAGTGAATCTTTTTGTGCAGTATAATCGTCCATATCTCCATGAGACCCAACTGAGGAAAGTTCATCAGGAAACTTTGACAAAGTAAGATCCTCATACCTGGCTTCATGAATGGCTAAAACAGGAGAAGCACCGGTTTGAGTTCGCTGCAACTTCTGTGTTTCAGAAAATGAAACCTCACAAGCAGCAATATGGAAAAAGATCTCAAGAGAATGCATGTCAAACAATTTCATTCTACGATGCAGAAAGATGGCAAGCAAATGGTATCCTCTGTAGGCTTGCATGTCTCGCACATTCTGAGGACTCTGATGAAGTGCACAAGCAAGTAATGTCAGGGCCATATGCAGCATATCCCTGGTTTCAGCAGCTTCGACAAGAGCCAGGACAACAGCCATCCCACCAGTCGTGTGGATGCTATCACCAATCACACACTGCCTGCAGATATATATGTCCCCATGAAGACGACCAAAACGAGGTATGCCTGCAAATAAAATTAGGAGATCTAATAAATAAAGAAAACTCATCTGCTTGGTATTTAGTAAAAGATAACAACTCAGATACAAAGTTGAGGGGGTTTAGTTACAAACCCCCAATAGGTGAAGCAGCAGCTGACATTGGATCAACTAAATTGAGCATTGACAAAGTCCCAGATGCCCGAAAAACTTCTGAGGATGTTCCATCAAATGCAAATATGAGCTTCTTTCCAGAGAGCTGTAGGGAGAGGTTTCCAAGTCTCTCCAAATCCCAAACAATCCCACTGCCATCTGCCTTAGGGGTCCCTTGTTTACCAGCACTATCAAGCCTTTGCATGTTAGATGCCAAAGGCAAGTCAGCATCCAATGAATCCAATATGGCCATACTTCCCCCACCACAAGCCTGATTAGGAACAAAACGCAAAAGATCTGTATCTTGAAAGAGGCCTCTATATCCTCTACCAAGAATGTACATGAAGCAAATGCTACCTGATGTGAGCACCTCCTCAAAAAGATAGCAGCATCTGAGTCTCCAGGACAATTCACTAACTTTTGCACAGGTAACTGGTGTCCCAATGGTTACCTGCAACGATTTTCCAACTGGAGATGGTGAATATCCTAGCTTCCCCGTGTGTCGCAGCTTTCCATTAAGATACACGTATGCTACACTAGCTTGGAACAGTCCAGCCAGAGCATTAGGTTTACTATGAACAACTGCAAGGTGATGCCACCTTCCTTCTTCCAGTTCTAACCCAGCAAATGATAAGGAGCAAGAGTTGCTGGTGGCAAGAGTTAAAACACCATCATCCTGAAGGTAAAGTTCTGCATAAAATGTGTTGCTGTCATCCATTGCACCAACAGAAAATATCCGGAAAACATGCCCCCCAGGCTGCTTCCCACTAGAGGTACTCCGCTTTTTAGAATGGCCAGTCTTGGAAGGTTGTTCCGGTTCCTTTATCTGAGCTTTCAAGAAATTTCGATATTGAAACCAACAACCAAATGAATAACCAGCAGCAGGAGGCCATGATCTTTCCCCTAGAGATACTTGAACAGAAGCATGCCCAACCTTGCTCATGTCCATCTCTACAAAAGGTGCTAGAGAAACATTTTCTGAGGCCAGATCTTGCATGAGAATTAACCTCTCCATCATATCAACAAGAATATGACCTGAATTCATCATCCTCATTTGCAGAATATATCTAAAAAGCACTCGGAGCTCTGATGATGACAACCTGTTACCCAAAACATAATCTTCACTTCTAGATTTCATAGAAACCAAATAAACATTTTGAAATAGATTAATTAGTAGATATCAGTAATTGGGAGACATGAGCCACAGTAGCTACCTGTATGCCCCAAGCACTTCCACGATTCGCAATGCATGGGTAAGTAATGGTGATGATCCCATGAGAAAAGGGTGAATTGTCTCCAGTAGAAGTCCCACACAACCTACATACATGCAAATGGCAAGTAATAAGAAGAATATACAAATTTTGAGAAAGATGAAATAAAATCATCAGATGCTCTATCTCGCACCTATAGAAGTCAGGTTTTCCTGATTGAAAGGGCCAGCATGAGCAAGCTTTTCAATGAAGTTTAGTACTTCTAACTGCACCTTTGGAGTAAACAGTAACAGAGAACGGATCAGCACTTCAACAGCACCAGCATTATATACCCGCTCCTTATTAGGACTAAAAGAACTGGATGAAGTGCTTAAAATAAAACTAGCTGACCCAGCTTCAATCATATCCGATGACGGGGCACTCTCTTCTTTCAAGGCAAAGGATGGTGGAAGCACTATTTCAAGTGCAAGTTCCAGTAACAACTGGATGACTTGCTTTTCACAATCCACACAAAGCAAGCCAGACTCAGACAGAATGTCATAAAAGGTCTGGGAAGATATAACTGTATGTAGCCTCGTCCGGTTAACAGTATTATCACACACTCCGGCTGTCACAGCACGCAATAGGAATGTGAACAACTTTATGTGAACAAGTAAAGAAGATTGACTATCTGCATGTCCTCCATCACTCTGGAAACTATGGAGTGTAGTTAGTAGAAGGGAAAACCCAGTGGCTTCGCCAAAGACCCTCTGAGCGGAATTATTAACTCCCAGGATCCGCCATAGGGCTCCCAAAGTGTCACATTTTGCATCACTTGGAAGCCTGTACTGAGAACCCAAAACACTTGTAACCATCCCACTTTTTAGAACTTCAACCAGTGCACCCAACTCTTCTGGATGAGCCTGGTACAAAAGAAAATCAAATCATCTATTTGCAGGAACTGATCAACTCAAACACTAAAGAATTAGTAAAATATTTATATTTATGCGTGCATCCATGTGTGCATAGCAGCTAATGTCCATATCATATTCTTGAGAAAGTTAATGTCAAAGGCTACCAATTCTAGAAAAAGAATTAGTTCAGAAAGGACTACATTTAACATGAAAATAATTCAGTGGAACTGTAGAAGTAATTCACGCTTCAAACATATCAAGCAGTGTGATAGAAAAACAATATTGATCATTGCCCACAAACCTGTGTAACATCTTCAATAATCAAACACGATAATATCCGGAGAACCCCTGGACGGTGAATATCAGATATCAAAAAGGGGAGAACTATGGCCACGCCATTAGACGACCGGAACGACAATTGATTGGCTTCAGCTTTTTTCAATAAGGAGACCATACAATCCCATGCAACAGCAACTGTATCCTCAATTTCAAAGAGAGGAAACTTTCCAGAACCGGATGACATTATCTTGGGTGAAGAAATAATTGTGTCCTTACAGTCCAAGTGTTTCTTAAAGCTGCTTGAACTAGACTTTCCCTCCAGTTGATTAGTGATTCTATTATGTTGCTCTGAACCAGAAAGAAACTTGTGCTGCTTCAGGTCATCTAACAGCACTTCCAGAACACCAACTTCTCGCAGAACTTTTTTATACTGATGATCAAAGGATATTAGTTTTACAAAAAAAGAAAGAATTGTGTGCTTTAATTCAGATGATATCGGTTGCTGCAGTAAGCAGCAAAGCGAAAGCAGTTCTTGTTCAGGAATGCAATTAACAACAGTTACAGCATACTCGAGAATTTTCAAGATTATCTCCTGCAATGATGGAGGAAACCCTGCCATATTTAGGATGAAAAGAGGCACCGTCCGCAGCTGCTGGCACAACTTGTAGTTCTCAAGATGACTTGAGAAAATCTTAAACATTCTATTTAATACTTCTGCCTGCACTTCTGTGCTGTCTGCTTTGAGGAAAATATCCTGCAACATCTGGATTGCTTCAAGGTCTTTAACTTTAGTGTTGTCTTTTTCCCAAATTTCATCAGTAAGCCTATCAGAAGATAATGTACGACTTCTAGCATGCCCACTAGCCTTGCTGTGAGAAGGTTTGGAGCCTTTGCTTCCAAATGATCCAGTAGATTCATTCCGACCTGTTTGTGCTAGATTAACAAGAACATCTAGCAACCTGGACAGTGATGGTGAAATATGAGGCGGTGAGTTGTCCCCTCCTGTTCCTGTGTAATCCTGTCTACCTACATTATTAACTGAATGAGAGCCACCTGAAACAGAAGTTTCCTCAGACGAAGATTTGGAATGGATAGACTGACTGCCCTGATTTTTCTGCAAAGTGGACAATATTAATCCAAACTGAACAAGAAACTGATATCCGTGGGCATTATGTATATCCTCCCTGAGCCTGATACCACCAGCCTCTACAAATCAAAATAAAGTGTGCCCCGAATTAGCAACAATGCAAATCCGTAATACATTCGTAAATCCATAATTTACTATTCAAACAATCAGAACTGCTGTGTCAGAAAAGAAAATCTATTTCAGCACTCAAGGATGTGGAATTTAGGGTGTTGTTTATGTGAAGTTAAACATGACCACAAAAAAATTTATATAGTTAATAGTTTATAGTTTATACAAGCAAGGGAGATAATTGGACAATTACCAGGTCTATATGACAGTTCCACACACTCAAGTAGCAAGTCTACAATGCCCATAGTGTAAGCAGAGTCGCCACAATCGGGATTGAAATCCTTGACAGCCGTTAAAAGAATTTTTATCTGGAGATGATTGCAATACAGCACCATGTAAGACATATATTGAAGAGATGAAAAGAAGATAGCAAGCTAAATCAAAAGCTATAATCCATAAGCAAAACTAATAAGGAATAAAAACGAAAGAAACCTTTTTAATTATATAAATAATTTTTTTAAATATATGTATACATAGAAATGCCACAATATTTTTTGATAGGAAATTGGAAATATTTATATTCTTTAAAAAGTACAAAACTGAGGAATACTGAAAAGCATTCCGCATTGAGAAGAAAGTAACTGCACAAAATTACGTCATCTGATCCATCAATAATGATTTGCAACCAGCTCCTTCCATTGGCATGCAACAACATCCAGGGATATACACAGTTCATAGAATTGCTAAGATTCTATCTTTAGTAGGTATAGTAACTCATCAACATCATCAATGCCTTATCCCAGATATATGGGGTCAGCAAAAGTAGGTAAAGTATCTACGTTTCCAAATTACAATCCTCATCATAATAAATGAATTTCCCATAATGGCTAAAAATTTGTTTTCATTTTTTTTTTTTTGATCAATAATGGTGAGAATTTTTTTGAAAAAAAAATGTATAGAAAGCAATAAAAGGGAATAAATAGGATTCCCTTCCAAGAGGATTAAACATGCCTTAGGAGTTGCAAAAAGCTAAATGACTCCAACAATACATGAAATCCAAAGACGAGACCCCTTTATATTCAAGAAGATGGGAGGACCAGCTGCATGGTGTCCAGCTCATGGAGGTGCGGATGCTTGCTAAAGATAACCTTTACATGCTAGAAATTTCTAAGCATGTAATCTTCTAGTAGGACTACATATTTGACCGTTCTCCAATGCAAATCCTAGGAGAAAGCTATTCCAAATTATGATTTCATTTTCAACCTCCAAGTAAGACCAAGATATCCAGAGCTCTGCCAGGAACAAAACAATTCTGGATAACAAAGTGAACTGCCTAATGTCTGTGACATGAAAGACAATGAGAAGGCAAAAAAAGTGGATTACAACTTCTGAAAATTCAAATGATTTTGAAACACATGATAACAACCAACTTTGGTAACTGAAATCCATTTTTTCAGTTCATAGTAGACAGATTGCAACTTTACTGAGGCAGTAAAAGATACAATTAAGAGGAGATCCCCATTGTAAAGGAAGCTATAAGAATAATTTTAGCAAAAGAGGCTTCCTTAAGTTCATACTTCAGGAAACATGGATAACAAGCTGTCCTAGTATATGTGTAGTTCGAAAATATGATTTCTAAAATTTCAACACAAGAACAGGTAATTATCAAAAAATAAACTGCATGGATAATGCTGCTTCTCGTAAGCCAAGAAATAGTCCTGAAAGACCGCCAACCAAAGTAGAATCAAGAAAGAGAGAACTCCTAAACTTCAAGCTTTCTAAGCAAGAGTAGACTCTACCCCATTAGAATCCCCTTTTGGGTGGGTAAGCTGAAAATGCGACCTCACGAGCAAAGTGAGCTATGGGCTCTGGCAAGTGGGAACCACATTAGGATCATCAATGTTAACCAGACATGAGAAACCTTTTTAATGCTTCCGTGGCTTTTCCAAAAACTGAGTACTTTTCATTATCTTGCAACCCGCCACCAATTTCCCATCACTAATCTTTAGAAATCAACCCAAAACTCCTTGAAAGAAGAGGCCCAAAATATAATACCACGTCTTGTTTTCGTCAAAGTGGCACTACTGGAGATGACTTTACCTTTTAAATCTGGCTAGTACACCCCTTCAAGTTACCTTAACAAAAAACCAATGCCAATACGGATTCCATTCCAACACACACGTCCCAAGACTCGCAGGAGCATGGATAAGACATGATTCAGACACTTCCCAGCTTACCTTCTGGCTTCTGCACAATACAAACCTTATGAAAGAAGAATCCATGACAAACAGTCTAGATCTTGTAGGGAATCCGTACAAGTGTCTATTTAATGAGAAACATGCAAAATTTGTTCGCTTACTACATTGCAACCAAGACATCATGCGATCCATTCCAGCTTACCCAAAAAGAAAGAAAAAGGGCGAGAAGCAGTCACTCAAACAATGCTCAAGAAGATCCTCAAGTGGATAAAGCACCAATGACTCTCCAACATCCATATCATACAATACGTGCCCTAGAATGGTTTTGCTTCCCTAAAGGATCAAGAAGAGAAACCTATGGATCAACATCTTCACCTAGGACTTAGTCTAGAGATAGAAACCACAATAGTAGATTATTAACAACCTATGAACTGTAGTTAATAAACAAATTTTGCAAGACACCAAACAATAACTTATGAAAAAGATTCCTAATTCAAATTCCTCAAACCGCAGAGCCTCATTTTATCTCCTACTCTATGTCTAAGCTCCATTTTGAACAGTAGATCAAGTTTGCAACCTCCTTTTAGTAGATTGGATCCCAAGCCCCTAGGAACATCCTTCACCTCCCTCTCAACCCACCAACATTCCAGGTAGAGAAGAAAATGACCTTCTCTCTATGAGCGTCAATTTTGATCATTAATTTTCACTAGCACTATGAAAAGAGCACCCGTTTCTGTTTATCTAATCTATTAATCAATCTTTTCTTACCCCACCCCATCGGCCTCCTATTCCCCTTACTACCTCCTTCCAATTGAGAATAGAGCCAAGTGGAATTTCTTGGGAGTACCCTTCCACTATAAAAGGCCGGCCTTTACAATCTTTTGGACTTGTAACTCAATTCAATTGAGCATGTGAAACAACGTTGCAGTTGACATTTTCAAATATATCGAAATTTCTATCAGTAAGTGTCTATCTGATGCGTACGCAATAGGGTAAATAGGAACAGGATTGCTAAGACGATGGCACGATGCCCGGGCAAACAAAATTTAATTTACTATTAAAATAAAATAAAATAAAAATATGATATTCAATGGTAATTGAAAATTAAAATTAAAATCTAGATTGTAAAGGGAAGCCACAAATTTTCTATGTTTTAAATTATTGGATCTGTAATGGGTAAATTTCGTAAAACCCCAAGTATGGTAGTAACGAGCTCGTCCTCGGTGTGGTGTTATCGTTTGAGCTCATTTCCGTCGTCTCTTCGACGACGGGCCCGTTGTCATATGGACGACGAGAACGTTGTCCACCGAACGACGACCCCGTTATCTCATAGACGACGATCACGTCTTCATTTTGACAACGTACCCGTCGTCTTATTGTCAACGACCCCGTACCCCAACACGTAATGAGATCCGGTGCTATTGCCCAGTCGCCTGGGACTGATCCTACCTCTACGATGGTAGGTGGGAAACACTGTCTTGGCATTAAATACAACATTAAATGCCATTTAATGCTAGTCACCTCGGACGAGTTCCTACTCTATGCCTGCTCTCTTTTATATGCAGATACGCGTGCAGTACGAATGACCGGGAGATCTATCTAAAATGATTATTGAAGTACACATCAGAGATTTGAGGTGTGCATGGTCATCCATGGGTGCCTATGGCCATGGCAGGAGGGGCCTATAAGAACCTGTGAAAAACAGTGTGAAGGGACGGATTTTTTAAGAGCTAAGACCCTTAATCTCTCTGCATTTGTCTTACTGTTCATCATCTTCTACACCTCCTGACTTTACCATCGGAGTACAGGTCAGGGTGCCACACCCTCCACTCCAACCTTTTACCGGTAAATCAGAGCGTGGGGAGGAGCTGTTGCTAACGCGTGTCCTTTTCGGTAATTTCCCCTCACAAAATTGGCGCCGTCTGTGGGAAATTTTTTGCCGAACCCACCCTTTGCTCACACCACCTCTCCCGGTCAGCATGGCAGACCAAACTCCTCAGTCTATCGTCGAAAACCAGCCCCCTCAAGCCATTCCCTGCACCCCTTCCGCCATGCAAACGTTCGCATCAGGCCAATCTTCTAGACAACCAGAAAGGCCCATGACCATACCTGATCCCATCCTGTTACTATTACAACAACAGGCCACTCTGGCCCAGATAGTCAGCCAGCAGCAGTCACTGCAGGAGCGGCTTGATGCTTTAGAGCATAGTAACTTGGAGATCAATGACGAATCTCCTAAAGGGGGCTCTGCGGCTCGTAAACTCAATTTCCCTTCTTCCCCTCCCCCCAAAGTAACAATCCCGATCTCGCCGTCTGCACTAGAGAATCTGGAGAGAAGATTTACTCTCACTCCTTCTACTGACGAGACTGTCTATCCTCGTTCTCTTGGTGCTCATGCTGAACAACGAGATCTCCGTGTCAGCAACGACGGGTTGAAGACAGGCTTAACCCTCAAGGACGTGGAAGCCCTGATCAATGCTCGAGTCAGAGGAGTGACGAGCGGGGCCTCTCTCGATCAATACGCTCAGAAGTACAAAGACGAGGAGGAGACGTCCCCTTTTTCCAAGGAGATCGTCGAATCATATATCCCGTCAAAATTCGTGGTACCAAATTTTGTTAAGTTCGATGGGAGGAGAGATCTTATTGACCACCTGACTGACTTCAAGAATGCTATGGCTGTCGGTAATCCGGATGATAATCTCCTCTGTAAAGCCTTCCCTAGTAGCCTGACTGGAGCGGCTGCGAGATGGTTCCGTAATCTACCCGCTGGGTCGATCAAGTGTATGGCTGATCTCAGGTCAGTTTTCATTTACCAGTACATCATTAACAAGAAGAAGAAAGCATGCGCAGATTCACTCTTCGCCATGCGAATGAAGTCGGCGGAACCCCTTAGAGACTTTATTCAACGGTTTACCGATGAAGTCTCTAATATCGATAAGATCGAAGACTGCACTTGCATAGCGGCCTTCAAGAATGCTATACCCAAGAATTCTAAGCTCTACGAATCTCTTGCCCTTGACTGTCCAATCAAGATGGACGAACTGATAGTCCGTGCCTCTAAGTACGGGAGGATGGAGGACGATATTGCAGCAACGACGAGACCCAGAGCACGAGGAGTAGATGTTGTGGAGTGGGGAAGCAAACCCTCCTCGAAGAGAGGGAAGAGACCAAAGTATGAATCATCTTCTAGCGACGAGGAACCACGGTGGCGCACACAACAGGAAAAGGTGGTGTACGTTGAACGACGGGGAGAACCGAACCGACACTCGTTGGGAGTCCGCCAAGATTTAGATTCATCAAGAAGGACGGATCTACGTCCCAACTCCCAACGGCGGGACGACCGTGCCTATCAGAGACAAGAGGAACCCGGGTATAACAAGGAAAAGGAGAATCAGACAACAGAAAGACGTCTTTTTGCATCTCGCGCTGGTCAAGTCAACTTCACAGCGAGCCCGGCGACGATTATGAAGACGATGGAAGACAAACCATACTTCGAATGGCCAGCACGGACCGTTCGTGATGTCACCTCAGGACCCAGGGCGCATGAGTATTGTCAGTATCACAAGTGCCACGGGCACCTTACAAATCGTTGTCGCATCCTGAGAGAATATCTGGAAAGATTAGTCCGTGAAGGCTATCTGGGAGAATATGTGGACTCAGGAAGAGGAGAAGGGCGTATTACGAATCCATCCACTCGATCTCATGAGGGAGAGCCATCTGGTCATATGGGCCCAGGCGGAGAAGCTCCGAAGGGAGTCATAAATGTCATCCATCGCGCTCGAGTACCGGAAGTAGATATTGAGCAGCAGTTCCGAGCGAAGGCAAGGAAGTTATCACACGTGGCAAAAGTTTGTCAGGTGCGATCGACAACGAGGGAAATCGAGCAGGCCCTATCGTTCACTGATCAGGACATGACAACTGTGGTCAGGCCTCACTACGATGCTCTTGTCTTGACTATGCGAATTGGCGATTTTGACATCAGGCGAGTACTCGTTGACCCTGGAAGTGGGGCAGATATTCTGTATCTCCATGCTTTCGCAAAGATGGGGTTGAACCCGGCAGTTCTCGTCCCTGCACAGACCCCCTTGATAGGATTCGACAGAAGCTCGATGCAACCCGTAGGAGAAGTCATCCTACCGGTCAGAGCCGGACCGATCATCCTGTCCACTCGGTTCTCCATTGTCGACGCGCCGTCCCCATACAATGCCATCTTAGGGCGATGGTGGACTCACGAAATGAGAGCTGTTCCGTCTTCTTATTATCAGGTACTGAAATTCCCTACTCCGGACGGACCAAGTGAAATACGAGGAGACCAGCTGGCATCGCAGAAGTGTGATTATGCCCCACCCGACCTACTCAAATAGCAATTACAGATCAGGTCCGTGGAAGAGAAGAACCCGGGTGAATCGTTGACGAACCACTCTGTTGAACCCACGAAGCTTGTCAACCTTGGGACGGAGAACGAGCCAAGGACGCTACAAATTGGGACCTGTTTGACAACGGATGAAGAGCAGGAGTTGATAAATTTTCTAAGGAGGAATCTTGATGTTTTTGCTTGGTCCCACGAGGACATGACGGGTATCAATCCTGAAATCATCTGTCACCATCTCAACGTTGATCCCGTAGTCAATCCGGTTAAACAGAAGCCTCGTAGACTTGTTCCGGCGTACCATGAGGCCGTCAATGAAGAGATTAATAAGTTAATTCAGCACGGGTTCATTCGTGAGGTCCAATATCCAGAATGGATAGCTAATGTAGTAGCTGTTCCGAAGAAGAACGGGAAAGTCAGAGTCTGTATTGATTTCACTAATGTTAACAAAGCTTGTCCGAAAGACTTCTTCCCAGTTCCCAGAATCGATAGACTTATCACTGCCACCGCGGGTCACGAGATGTTGTCCTTCATGGACGGGTATTCGGGTTACAATCAAATCCTCTTAGCTGAGGACGATCAAGAGAAGACGGCCTTCATAACGGAGCGTGGCCTATTCTGTTACCGGGTCATGCCCTTTGGCCTGAAGAATACCGGGGCCACTTATCAACGGTTAATGAATCTGATGTTTGGACCCTTGCTTGGTAAATCGGTGGAGGTGTACATTGACGATATCGTTGTGAAAAGCCGAACTCGGGTCTCTCTTGTAGCCGACTTGGCGGAGCCATTTTCTATTTTACGCACTTTCAATCTGAAGTTAAATCCTGATAAATGTATATTCGGCGTCACCTCGGGCAAATTCCTTGGTTACCTCGTCAGTCAACGGGGCATCGAAGCAAATCCCACGCAAATCCGTGCTCTGATAGATATGCCGGAACCGAAGACAAGGAAAGAAGTTCAAAAACTGACAGGACGTATCGCTGCTCTTAACCGGTTTATATCGAAGTCTTCTGACCGTTGTAGACCTCTGTTCGAGTTATTGAGGAAGGATTCCGTTTTGAGGTGGACAGAAGAGTGTTCCCGATCTTTTGCCGCCTTGAAGACGTATCTAGGCTTCGCTCCGATCCTCTTCGTAACTGAACCTGGTGAAGTGTTGTACCTCTACCTCTCCGTTTCGGAACGAGCCATTGGCTCCGTGCTGCTCAGAAGTCACAACGGCGTAGAGAAACCTATTTATTTCGTCAGCAAAACATTCCACAAGGCAGAATCCAACTATAGCAAAATGTAAAAGGTATGTCTGGCTCTTGTCTTTTCTGCTGAAAAGTTACGTCCTTATTTTCAGGCACATACCATCGTCGTCATCACTACGTACCCTTTGAAAATTGTGCTGGGGCGACCTGAAACTGCGGGACGTATGTCAAAGTGGGCAGTGGCACTCAACGAGTTCGATATCCATTATCAGGCCCGAACCGCAGAAAAAGGACAGGCCGTTGCAAGCTTCCTGGCCGATTTTCCCGTGGAGGAGGCCGAAACTTCAGTAGAGCCCGACCGTCATGAGCTCCCAGACGATGCGAAGGAGGATACCGTTGTGGAAGACGAGGCGGGAGATGGAACCAAACTGACGATGTGGTGCGGATGGGTCTTGTACGTAGATGGGTCATCTAATGTCAGCGGTTCGGGACTTGGTGTTGTTCTTGTCAGCCCAGATCATGTTAAAGTACAAAAGCTGACGCGTCTTGGTTATGCTGCCTCCAATAATGAAGCTGAATATGAAGCGTTAATACTTGGGTTGCAAAGTACACGAGAGTTGGGAATTTCTAAACTCATAATGTTCTGTGATTCACAGCTCGTGGTGAACCAAGTCAACGGTATCTATGAATGTCGAGATGAACGGATGAGACGTCACGCTGCACTTTTACAAGAACAACGAAAGGCCTTTAATGTCATCGAGATTAAACATGTCCGAAGGGACGATAACAGGCATGCTGATGCATTGGCATACCTCGCCTCGATGATGCAAACTGATGAATCCAAGACAATCCTCATGGAGTATAAGGAATACCCCTCCATTGAACTGCAAACACAACGCACGGTGTTATTCGTAAATCAAGTGCCAAGCTGGATGACGGGCATAATAACTTATTTGAAGAATGGAATTCTCTCATTCGACACAAAGGAAGCAAGACGAATACAATATAAAGCTCCCTGTTATACCCTTGTGGATGGGGAACTGTACCGTAAATCCTTTGGAGGACCCCTTTTGAGATGCGTGCATCCTGAAGACGTAGAGAAGATCTTAGCCGAGCTCCACGAAGGGATTTGCGGCATCCATTCGGGAGGACGGACTATCGCTCATCGTGCTCTGGGGTAAGGATATTTTTGGCCATACATGCAAGCTGACGCACAAAAGTACGTACAAAAATGCAGTCAGTGTCAGCGTCATGCGAAATTAATTCATGCCCCCGCTCAGGAACTCAACATCGTGTCTCAACCTTGGCCTTTCGCTCGCTGGGGACTTGATATCGTAGGACCTTTTCCTAAGGCTCCCGGTAATCTAACTTTTCTGCTGGTAGCCACGGATTACTTCTCCCGGTGGATCGAGGCTGTTCCACTTGCGCGTATTAGAGAACAAGAACTGAAGAAGTTCTTGTGGGAACATATTGTCTGTAGATTCGGCATTCCGCAGTCCATCATTTCTGATAACGGGAAGCAGTTCACAGGAAAACTCATTGCCGACTTTTGCCGAGAGTTGAAAATCAAGCACATCTTCTCTTCTCCTTATTATCCTCAGGGGAATGGCCTTGCCGAAACAGCTAACAAGAACATTTTGAATGCCCTCAAAAGAAGACTGGAAGATTCCAAGGGAAAGTGGACCAGCGAGTTACATAATGCGTTGTGGGGATACAGGACAACACCGCGGAGCCCTACGAACGAGACCCCGTTCTCTTTGGCATACGGGACGGAGGCTGTTATTCCCACCGAAGTCTGCCTGCCAACAACACGTTCCCGAAAGAAGCACGAAGAGGAAGACAAAAACGTCGAATTAATAGCTATTCATTTGGACTTGCTGGAAGAAAAGCGGGAAGATGCTAGTATCCAGATTAAACGGTATCAGCAACAGTTACGAAAGGCATACAACAAGAAAGTACGGAAAAGGATTCTTCAAGTCGGAGATCTCGTTCTTCGAAAAGTCTTCCAACATACACGAGAAGTCAATAGCGGAAAGCTGGGTCCCAACTGGGAAGGGCCATACATCGTGGACCGTGTCGGGAGCCCTGGTGTGTACTACCTTAAAGACCTACAAGGTAATGTAATTCAGAAGTCATGGAACGTCATGAATTTAAAGCAATTTTTCCAATAAAGTTGTGCGTTATGAGCATTTGCTGTGAGCATGTGATCAATCGTTTTTATTTACATATCCAGTACTTGGTAAAATGTTATAGATGTGTTACCACAGCGGGTGCATTTCACACGAACAGGGTATTCACCACGGGACACAGGTGGCTCATACAAAGGAATTGTCATCTGAGCATACTGGTGGCTTATACTAATGGAATGTCCTCTGAGCATGGTGTCCCGATGTGTTACCACAGCGGGTGCATTTCACACGAATAGGGTACTCACCACAGGACACAGGTGGCTCATACAAAGGAATTGCCATCTGAGCATACTGGTGGCTTATACTAATGGAATGTCCTCTGAGCATGGTGTCCCACCACGAGTTACCACAAGTTCGTCTTTATGAAATGGACCATTTGTCGAAGTATGTCCGTAGTGTTAATCCGCGTCTTTGACAACCCCTTATTAGAGTAATATAGTAAATTATATTCGTTATGAGAGGGGTATCCAATCACGAGTTAATTATATGCTATTTGTCTTATTTGAACGAGATGCCTATTCCGGATCGATCGGTTGCTACACTGTGACCACAAATGGAGATATATATAAAATTTACTAACAGGAGTCGAACATCCGAATTGCCATGAGTACATCCAAAATAAAATATGAAAAGGGGATAGGAAGGAGGAAAGATCAATCTTCGCCAACTTCAACAACTACGACAGCGTCATTGGGAACGATCGGAACGTTATCAGCAGCAACAGCGGTATCGGCGGAAGCAGTTTCAGCTGGAGCCTCGGGGAGAATGGGAGATGGTCCAATAGGTGACGGGGATTGCCCCCCTCCTTGTACCTCGAGCTCTTCACCGAGCGGGAACTCCATGCCCACAGCCTCAGAACGACTGGCCTCGTCCTTCGATTGCTGGGGAGACTCTACCAGTCGTCCCGATTCTCGGAGCTCGTTCATCAGCTCCCTCTCCGTCTCGACCCGATCTTCGGCTATCAGCCGTTCCATCTCTGTCTGGAAGTGGGCTCAAAGAGACTCCGTTAAAGCCTCCTTGGCGGCTTCAACCTCCTTGTCCCTCATGGCCGCGGCCTCCTCAAGCTGTTTGGCCAACGCTGCCTTCTCGGCTTCAGTCGCCTCTAGCCGTTGACGGAGAGTGTTCACGATCTCGTCCATCTCGCTGATCCGAAGGACGGATCTCTCGGCCTGTTCCACCGTCGCCTTCTCTCCCTCCATCGCCTTACGGGCTTCGTCCCGAGCTTTGTCCCGTTGTTTCACGGCCGTGGCAATCGTGCCTTTAGCAGACCGCAGGTTAGCTCTAACGGACATCAACTCGTGGTTCAGCCGTTTCACGTCCTCGGCCCCCCTCTTCTCCAGGTCGATGACTTTGTCCCTCAGCGCATTGGCATTACGCCTGTTTTCGGTGGTGATTTCGTACATCCCGGCAAGCATGTTGCCCAGCTAAAAAAAAAAAAATTAAGGGGGGAGAGAGATGGTATCAAAAAAAAAAAAAAAAAACGTACCATGGCAACAGCTCGACTCGCGGCACTGAACATCCCCATCCAGTGCATGTCTCTCGTTGCGGCTATATCCGCTGGGAGTCTCATCGCCAACATCATCGATGTGGCAACGGAGTCGTGCTCCATCGCCGAATGTACGACGGTAGGACGAGCATATCCTCGGGGGAAGACGGGATTCCATAGCTCGGCGGGGCCCCCCATGATAATCCTCTCTCGAGGAGGGGCAGGAGATGGAGGAACAGAAGACGGGGAAGCGGAAGACGAAGCCACGTTTGCGGCTGGTGAGGAAGTAGAGGCCGAGACAACCACAGGGGCAGTAGAGTTGGGAGGAGCAACAGCAGCCGTATCTGCCACAGTAGACGGAGCAGCTACGATAACCACGGGAGGGCCGGTGCTAACAATTGGAGGCTCCTCCGCGGGGATACCACTCCCCTCGCCGAATGTTGCAGCTTGAGTAGATGACACCCCGGCGGACTCCCGTTCTCGAACCCTCTGGTCGTGCTCCGCCTCTCGCCGAGCTTTTTTTGCCTTCAGGGCTTTGAGAGCTTCTTCCCTCTCTTTTCTCCGTCTTCTTATCCGCCGCGGATAGACGGGAGGGACGAGAAGGGCGGGGAGGACGAGTCAGCGTCGGAGCCTGTGAGGATCGCTGTGGTAAGGGAAGTTGGTCAGCCATGTCTTCCTCTATCTCCTCGTCAAGGAAAGCTATCGGCCCGAGCGGTCTCTGAGGCGGTGGATGAGCTGGTCGGCGAAGCTTTCTAGGTAAGGTCCCTGCCTCTACAACGGACCCTGTCTCTTGAGTAGAGGACGGCGTCCAGGTGACGTAATCGTCCCCTTTATCGATGCGAACTTTCCGAAGCGCGTACTCTTCTTCCGCGAAAAGTTCAGAGAAACGTGGCTTAGAAATCTCTGCAGAAAGAGCGAAACGTTATTAGCCTTGTAACAGGAATACGTTTTCAGAACAGACAACGGAGAACGATTCAAAAGTAACAGACCTGAAGTAAATTCGTGGGGAACAGGACGGGCAGTCTCTGTCCTCCAAGCTCCGGAGACCACGAAAGGCATCTCCTTCCAGTCCCGTTCCACATCAGGGAGGTGTGTGATGATATCGGGGATCCTGGGTTTTTGACTCCAGGTGAAGTCCGTTTTCTTTCCCTCCTCATCAACCCCCGGACATTTCACGACATGGCGGAAGTGGAAGACGTGCCTGGCCTCTACGTTGTACCCGTCTCTGTTGAACTTGTCCATCAGAGACATGTATTTGTAGAACTTCGGGTGCATTTGCCCCGGGGCAACTTGAAGGACGGACAGGACGGAGTCCGCAATGGGAGATAAGGGAAATCGAAGTCCGGCCTCGAACTGGGCAAGGTAGACGATAGTACAGAAAGAACGGTGGTCTTGAAGAACGTCTTCTTCCTTAAAATGAATGTGGACATGAGGGGGAATTTGGTAAAGGACTCTGTAATGGTCAAGAGCGTATTTGACAACTGCTTTGGTTTTGGGTTTGGAAACGCTGGTGATAACACCGTGAGGGGCACTGCCTGAACAACTGGCTTCATCAGCACTATCTATCCTAACAACTTCGGCAGACATGGTGGCAAACCAGTATAGCAAAAAAAAAAAAAAAATAGGAAAACGACCACAGAACAAAAGAAGAGGTGGATGGAAGAGGTTAAACTGAACACAAAAGAAGAGAGGAGAATCTTACCAAAAACTGTATATCTATGAAGCAAGGAACACGGCAAGAGAAGAGAGAAGAGCAGAGCAGCAGACCGTCGGTGGGAAGAATTTCCGGCAGAGTAGCAGAACGCAAGAATTCAAGCGAAGAAGATGAAGTACCAGGCCTTCAGCATTTATAGACCAATCCATAACTCGAAGGACGATAATGACCGCGATCTATACCGTACGCGTATCCACGCATGCAAACAACATGAAGGGCAGGATGGTCTTCTGACCGAGTTAAGTAACCATCGGGTAAAACGAAGCGTCCGAAAGATAATGATGACAGCCTGCCAAACATTTATGAGGTATGACGTTTCGGCACGCGCAATACAGCTGGCACGACGCTACGTCTTCGCATGCAGAATACGTGACCTATCGCCATTCTAAGGTTAGCAGTATCTTCTCCTCCGTCGTTTCGCTATATTTATGACACTCTGAACCACGTTCAAAGTATCATAAAGGGGCAATTTGTAATGGGTAAATTTCGTAAAACCCCAAGTATGGTAGTAACGAGCTCGTCCTCGGTGTGGTGTTATCGTTTGAGCTCATTTCCGTCGTCTCTTCGACGACGGGCCCGTTGTCATATGGACGACGAGAACGTTGTCCACCGAACGACGACCCCTTTATCTCATAGACGACGATCACGTTTTCATTCTGACAACGTACCCGTCGTCTTATTGTCAACGACCCCGTACCCCAACACGTAATGAGATCCGGTGCTATTGCCCAGTCGCCTGGGACTGATCCTACCTCTACGATGGTAGGTGGGAAACACTGTCTTGGCATTAAATACAGCATTAAATGTCATTTAATGCTAGTCACCTCGGACGAGTTCCTACTCTATGCCTGCTCTCTTTTATATGCAGATACGCGTGCAGTACGAATGACCGGGAGATCTATCAATGATTATTGAAGTACACATCAGAGATTTGAGGTGTGCATGGTCATCCATGGGTGCCTATGGCCATGGCAGGAGGGGCCTATAAGAACCTGTGAAAAACAGTGTGAAGGGACAGATTTTTTAAGAGCTAAGACCCTTAATCTCTCTGCATTTGTCTTACTGTTCATCATCTTCTACACCTACTGACTTTACCATCGGAGTACAGGTCAGGGTGCCACACCCTCCACTCCAACCTTTTACCGGTAAATCAGAGCGTGGGGAGGAGCTGTTGCTGACGCGTGTCCTTTTCGGTAATTTTCCCTCACAGGATCTTTTACTCAGTAGCTTTAAGAAAAAGCTGAAACCAAAAGGATGGACAAAAAAAGAGAGGACAACGAAACATGATATTTTTTTTGGCCACAAGCTAGCAAAGAGGAGAACTGAAGGTTGCTTTCCCAAGAATGCAGCTTTTCAGATGTCAAGAATCACCGATAATCAGAGCCTGAAAACATCAAAAAAATTGCCCAAACTTGTAACATGAAAGGAAAAAAATCTCCTAATTGCATACAACACTATATACATAGCATGGTGAAAGTTGCATCACTTTGAGAAGAAAAATGGAACCAAAAACATGGTGATACACGCAAAGCAAAGGGAACTCGCTAAAAAAAGAGGGAAAAATGTCAATTCCATATTACTGCAACACAGTAGTCCACTGCAAGATGAAAAGACAAGAGAATTCAACATAGACAAGAATCAAGATTGCAATGCAAAAATTGTAACAGTGTTCGTTTCTATTTCCTTTTTAGTTGTATAAGATGTAACAAACAGTATACTTCAAGAAAAGATACCTACCATACTAATAGTAGTTATTAGTTATTACAACTTACAAGGAAGAGGAAAAAAGTTCAGAAACAAACACAATGGCATACCAGATGATGTTTGTGTATATACTTTGCTGTGCTTCCATTGTCATTGACCAAAAGAAGACCAAGTATCTGAAACGGCAACAAATGAAATACAGATTGACATATTAGGCATAGAAAAATTAATTAGAAGTCTTTATTTGGATTTGACTGATCTAGTGTCATTTAAGCAGCGCTTTGCCACTAAAGAAATAGCCAAGAATATATGTAGTTAGGTATCTACCTGCATGGCATGTCGGTGAAGCTGAATGGTGTGCAAGGGAACAAGGCCTTCCTTAAGTTGAGAGAAAACAGTTAAAGACCCAGTTGAAACCATCTGAAACAGTAACTGAAGTGAATCATCCTCGATCAAACTTTGTGCAGCTGAAGGGTGGCTTGCCAATGCTTTCATAATATGCACAATACTTCCCTCCACCTGCATGAACAAAGCTTTCCAGTACGTAAGCCAAATCCATATAGTTATCTCATATTCTCATCCTTTCATGATAGTCAGAACTGCTCTATCAAGCATTCATGTTAATAGATTCACATCAGATATCTTTACAAGAAATGCAACCCAAATAGAACTTATTAGCAACTGCTGACCCCCATTGCTCAATTATGGTTCCTCAGGAATCAGTTGTACATGTTATTTTCCAAGTAATCTACTCTGTTAGATGCACTTCTTGGTAAAAGGGCACTAATTAAAAGTAAAATGATGTATATATATATTTTTTTCATCAATGAAAGGCGCGCATATGGCAGAAATATAATAAGGGCATATGCAGGGAAAAAAATGAAAATTCAAAACCCCGGCTAAGAAAACGACGAGTTCAAACCAACTATAATGTTGGACATACAATTCACCACCTTATTAACAATAAGAGCCAAGGCTTAAAAAAAGGGTTTCGGACACCGTAACAAACACGGCCGAAACCTTTACATAACACCATTACGTAACGGTTTCGGCCTTTACTTATTTTTTTTCTTTTTTGCTTTAAAAAAATCCAAAAATTTTCAATAAATAGTAAAAAATAAAAAATATATATAACAAATGAGTAACAAGATACTTTTAAAGCCAATATGAAGTTCAAAATTTAGAAATAAGGAAATTAGATGGGTCGAAGGTTAAAACATACCCGAAATAAAGAACCTGCCTTAGATTCCTTCAAATCTATGAATCAAACCCCAAATGAAGTTGTTAATCAACAAAAAACAAAATGATTTTAGGAAAAAAATTAAGAATAGGTAGAGAAGAAGAGAGGAAGCAAAGATGAGGTTTTAAAATGAGTTTAGGGATTTTCGAAACCCAGTCTTACGACCGAATCCTTTACGTATTAGGAATAATGCCCGTTACGTATCGGTTTCAGGCATTACGGTTTTGTTTCGGGATAAACAGGTAAAGGTGCGGTATTGGGTATCGGAGGTCACTGAAACCTTTCCGTAACAGGCTTTACATAACGGTTTCGGCGATTTTTTAAACCATGATAAGAACAGATGTGTCATAAGAAGGAAATCCTGCCATCAACAAGACCATAGTTTCATTTAGTAGAACTGCACTATGAAAACTGAGTTGAAGAAAGCCAAACAAAAGATTTTATGCAAAGAAATTTCAGATTAGAAATTTTTTGAGAATTCAGACACCACAAATACGGCAAACTAGAAGTGTGTGTTGCAGTCATTGAAATAAAAAGTGAAAGGCTTTTTTCTCTTCTAATTGTTAGAAAATGAATCTTTTTGCGAGTCGTTAAAAGAAGGAAAGTTTAGAGAATACTCTGCATTAACTCGGATAAGAAAATATCCTCAAATTGGGTGTTAAAATATCTCTGATTCAATATAACTCAATTATCTTTCCATATCGCAAGGGCGTGAAAAATTCTTTCCATTTAGTATTGTTTTTACAAAATATCCCTAAATATCCCCGATAATTCTGATATATCTTTTATAAATTAGGGATATTTTGCCCCCTAGTCATGGGGAAATATTGACCAAGAATGAGAAATGTGAGAGATTTTGAAGAAATTTGAGGGGTTTTCTATATTCTTGAGAAATCACCCACTTTGGCAACCACGTTTACCTGCATTGACATTCGGAGTCAAAGTGCACTCCATTTGTAGTACCTTTTGGCAAACTTTCCCTAAAATGTAAGAATGTTTCTTCATTTTAAAATGAGGTTTTCATAATTAGGGTGTTATTAGTCCTAGACTTGGGCAAATGCATCAATTTGACTAGATTTCTTAGTTCTAATTTCCAATTTCTTACTTTAGGTAGGAAACGTTGGGAATTTTTTCAATTTTTTCAATTTTATTAGCTTAACTTCATGTGGCTAATTGTAGTTCTTGGGGTGGGTTGGATCATGGATGTATTTCATGTATGAAACTCTAATTGTGTATTTTTATTGTTATGATTGATTGAAGAATCAATGAAACATTTTATATAAGTTATATCAATATTAGTCAATCATACATTATCGTCAACGCATATCTTTGCTCACATTCTCATTGCATCTCTTATGTACAATGTTTTTTTTTTTGGAAGGTAATTCTCAAATATCTATAAACTTCTATTTTAACATTTTCTAAAGTTTCACTGAAAATTTTCATATTTTTTCCCATTTTTCTTCAATTTTTCCCTCGACAAAGCGATATATCCCGTGATATATCTTTTTCCAAGGTGCGAGATATCCCGCGATAACAACATTCAGAAACTTTAAGGGACCCCAATACTGCTTTAAGCTTGGAAGCCAATATCTTGGACAAAATCTTATACACACTGACCACTAGACTGATAGAGCGAAAATCCTTAAGTCATGGGTTCCTATCTACTTTGGAATCAAGGACACAAATGTACTATTCAAGACTATCAAATTTCCTCGTTTGGTAGAACTCATGCACCACTTTCATGCTCTCAAAAATATTGGCGAAATTGATCTTTACTCATGCATTTAGAACTTTTCGTAATATTGCTTGCTTGATTATCGATCAAAAAAAAATCGTTACTTTGGATTCACAATAGAGCTTAAATTCATCAAAGAGAAACTTGACACAATTTTACATGCCACAAAGACACATGCAGCAAGGTCTAATATTGTTTCGTAGGTTCCTGCTGGAAATGCAACAGAGGTCTCACTCACATCCAAGTATTAAGAATAGGCCTTAATTAAGGCTGATCCTAGTTGGACCCGGTCAGCAAAGACTCGAGTCAGAGACAAAAGCAAAGGCTCAAAGTCTCCAAGCACTCTACAGTAGATTAGGAAGTAAGGAAAACTGGATGGCCAACAGAACTAGAAAGCAGAACTAAATGATAAGTTAACAGAAGGGATATTGGTGAATCAAAGGAATAATAATGTGCGATTTGTAAGTTTTGAAATTTTAAAATGTAATAATTTCAGACATTTAGTAACTTGTAAAATTTGAAAATATGATTTTAGTAGGTCATGATCTTAGAAGTAGGTTTTTCTGATGATATTGTAGGCAAGTTAAGTGCTTCCAAACAAGAGAATTCCAACGAGTCACAATATATATGAAGTGACACTTTCCTCTCTTACTGTGTGTCTTTATTGACTTCATGCTCTACTCTTAGCTCTTGTGATAGCTTCACCTTCTGTCTACTATTCTCCACGAAGTAAAACAATGCTTGATATAGGTGACTTTTGTAGGTGCGTAGGGACAGTCAAGGGGCCATTCCTCATGCCCAAACCATCTGTGGCCTAAATAGAAGCCAGGACTTCTTATGAGTACTTTCAGCTAATGCTTATTACTCCATGGGCACCCAACCCAACTGTTGCCCACAATTTATGAGTATTAAATATTTTCCAGCTAATAAGAACTTAGTTTTGGCTTATATAAGGAAACAATCACTAAGGGCCTTTACTTTTCAACCAAATTGCATAGTGTGTAAATATCCATCATTGACTGTGGATCAACGGAGTTAATTATTTGTGTGTGTGTGGGGGGGGGGGGGGGATCTTCTTTCCGGCTCATATCAAATCTGAGTCGTTAATTACACCCATCGAGGGTCACCTTTAATTAAGAAGAAGAGAGGAAGAAACAGTGACATGTAAAAACCAAAATGTGGGCGTTTCATTAATTTTGGTATCTTGCCTGTAGGACTACTTGGTGCCTCAGCTGAGGGCTTTAACATATATCAAGGAGAGAAAGACAGAGAAAGAAGTGCAAGAAGAGGCATGGCGTTTATAAGGCTTTACCTTACAACCTCCATTATTGAAGACACTGGTCTTCTCCCTTTGTAATCTCTTTGAAGTTGTCTGAGTCTTCTACTTCTGGGAAGTCTGTCTTTCTTGATGTCTATCTGAATCCTTCATTCTTTCTATGTGTTTGTTCCTTTGGAAGACTCTCCTCTCTTTTATAGGAGGAGGAGGCGGTTCTTGTAAATTGTAACTGCCTACATCCATTCATATGAAAGGATGATCAAGTTTTCCCTTCTAAAGAGGAGAACTGTCCATGTTGCCCATTAGTGGACGAATTGGAGGTTGGGTTCCCTCTCATACTCATAAGAGGTCACATTTCAATATTTTGAATGTTATTTCCATATGTTTGAGAGAACAGTTACTAAAAGAGGAATGGGATGATTCCCACTCGGCCATTCTTGTATGCATCTGCATGGAAGGAGGGATCCCTCTTTGTTAGGGATCCCAAGACATGTGGTAGTCCTAGCTTCCTAGGGGCTCCCGCATGAGGATCATGGCCGGAAATCCTTGGAGAAACCAAGATTCTGATGATGGGGATTCCTCTTTTGGGGAGTCCAAAGAAACATTGCAGTTTTGCGGCTGCTACATGAGAGCATAGTTACCAAACCCCCGTATAATACTTTTAGGGGGTTACCGTTTAAAACTGCACATTTTTGTTGTGTTACATATTATACGCATATCTCCATACAATACACATTTAATATGCAAATTTCGCATTGAATCCCGTATTATACCAGTTTAATACTTCTAGGGGAGGTTGTCGTTTACAACATCATACTTTTGTCGTGTTACGTATTATATGCATATCGCCGTATAATACCCATTTAATAAGCAAATCAGTGTAGTCAAGGCGTCGCCTAGGCTTTTGGGGCCTGAACCGCCTAGGCGCCCCTCTAGGCGGGTGAAATTCACTATTTGTCGCCTAGGCGGGCGCCTAGGCATCTAGGCACTAGGCGGTCCAAACAAATTTTTTTCTAAAAATCTATTTTAAACCCCTCTTTTCAACCCTCCTTTAAAATTCATTTAAAAACTTCTTTTAAACCATATTTTAAATGGGGTAGTGATTAACCCACCACGCATTTGACTATGTAGTCAAATGTTGTGTCCACGTGTCCCTTTTAATACCCCTTTAGCTATGGTTAAGCTTAAGAAAATTAAGATTAATATATTTTGTTTTCAAAAACTAAGGTTAGATTGCTTAACCCTAGGGGTGAATGAATCTTAACCGTAACTAATGGGTATTAAGAAGGGGGACATGGACCAATGAAGACCGCACATTCCTCTACAGTGGAATGCGGCGGTGTTAAGTTAAACATTTCCTATTTTAAACCCTATTTTAAAACCATCATTTAAACTCTTAAACCCTATTTTAAAACCCACTTTTAAAATCTAAAAACGTTATCTTAGATATAGGTAGTGCATTTAAACTTTAAAAGCAACATCCAAAAGCAACACTCAAAATCACCTTAAAAGTTAGAAAATTTCAAACTAATTATGTATCGATTATTTATATAATGTATATATATTAATATTACATATAAATACATTTAATATATATAAATATAATTTAATTATTTTTATCGGGCCTAGGCAGCGCCTCGCCTAGCCAGGCCTAATCGCCTAGACGCCTTGACTACACTGACGCAAATTTTGTATTAAACGCATACAATACGCATATTTTTGTTGTGTAAATGCATAGTCCATATTATATGATTGTTATTAGTTAATATCATGATTTTTATTTATCTGTAGTTATTAATTATTTTATAAATTTTATCGTAATTTTGCCGTATAACACCCGTACTTCTCGAATGAATCATTGTCTTATTATACCCGTACCTGTGCTTGGTAACTATGCATGAGAGTGCATCTGCTTGGGACATGTGCCAGCCAGCTATTTGCAGTCAAATGAAAGAAGAGAGGATTTCCTCATTCATCCAATGGCAGGGTTTGTGCGTCATCCGCCAGGGGAGGCACGTGGCAGTTTTTTATTGGCTGACACACAAAAGCAGTGGATCCCCGTGTTCACCCATGGGAATCCCGGGGCTTACTACCATTGGGGGACCCTGCTATGGAATGGTCCTTGGTTCCAAGCGATGATTTGGCATCTTCTGATTCAGGGGAACCCTGTTATGGCTATGCACAGGAGGGTTATTCCCTTGCTTGATCTGGTGTATTAGAGTGCTCCCAGGTCAGTGCACCCCGCTGATCCGAGGTGAGAAACCACTGCCAACATTTGCTTTCAAATTATTGCTAATCGAACTGGTTCAATTGACTACAATTTTCAATTGTAGTTTGAAGATGTGAATAAATTAGATCTTTTCTCATTGCATATCAAGAAGAAACTCAGAAATAACTTTGACAAAAGGTGCAACTGCAGAAATTTTTTTAAAGCTTAGAAAAAACGAGAAAACTACAGAAGGCATTCAAAGGCAACAATAGAAATACCTTTCTCAAAGATTTAGACAATTGTATTGCTGCTATATTTCTGGTCCTTTGTTTTCAAGGACTTCAGGGATGTTAAAGTAGCTAATTGAAGGACTCTAGAAAGGTTATTATGTGGAAGAAGGGGGGTGAGAGAGGCTTTCGAGATACGCTAATTCTTTAAATGAGCTTTGTGACTTGGTGTCCCATTGAAACCTCTCATTCTCGTGGGACCCGAGATCAGTGAATGTCATGTCACACCAATTACCAAGGAAGAGGTTGATAGGGTGGATTCTTTTAGCAATCTTGTCCATGTGATGTAATTTGCTTCTTCTTCCCTCCTTGGGAATTTGTTTCTATGCTTTCCCTTCTCTTTTATTTTCAATAATTATCACTACCAATCAAATGTGTGTGCGTGTGTGTGCGCAAACTAGGCAGTTCTTTTGTCCGGATCATAGTAGCTTTCTTGTATAGTTTTGTTCTATCTTTGTTTTCATGATATAGGGTTTCAGTATATTGGGCTCACCTTTTTGCAGTGAAATTATCTTCTTCTTTTTTTGCAGTGAAATTATCTTTACTTGTCAAAAAAGAAAAATAGAATTACTATAACAAATCCAAAAGAATATACAAAAGACAAGTTTGTATTCTAAGAACTGCAAATATAAAGCCAAAATTAAACATCTAACAGAAATTCAATAAGGTACATTACTTTGCATTTGAAGTGCAAGCAATCATAGAAAAAAGAACTACCTCAAGCCAACGAGCTTTTCCTACATCCCCATCGTGACCTTTTTCAATTAGCATTGATTCTTCAGAGTTGGTTGGATTTTGCCTCTGATTGGCTTCATCAGGACTCAAAAGAGTACTGAGAATATGAATGAGAGAGCATAAAATCCCAGAATCAAGGAGAGATTGCTTATCGATTGGCTGTGAACAATAAGATATAATCAGACTTGAATAATGGAAGGGACCCACATATCAAATTAATGTATCTCGGAGTGTGTGTGCACGTGTTCACATGTTGCCATTATAAGACGTCTCATAAATCGAACGAAGAGCACAATGCAGCAAATATGCAATTGTAAGTCGCAAATACAACATATCTTAGTTAAATCTATCACCTTAAATAACTTAACATCTATTTTATGTTTGTACGTCACTTTGTAAAACTCACAAATGTATACTACAGATTACATATTATACATTATAGACACCAACATGATAAAGGAACAATTATGATGAATTCAAAATGTAGAAAAAATAAAAAAACTATTCTGCTGAAACCAAGGTTTTCATAACCGGACCGGCAGTCGAACCGGCTGGGTGACCGGTCCATTTGACCATTTCTTTTTATTATTAAAAAAAAAATCTTTTTTGCAGGTTCTTCCGGTTTTATCACCAGTTCCCCAGTTGAACCGGCCGGGTTCCTTCGGTTCCCAGTTTTTAAAACAGTCCAGTTTGGTGGTTTGGGGGACCGGTTGACTGGCCGGTTCCCTGTCTTACCGGTTCAACCGGCCGGTCCGGTCCGGTTTTCAAAAGACTGGCTGAAACAAAGTCCAGAATATCCTTTATTGATAGGCAACCTATTGTTAGAATTTTAGGAATAAGAACTAAGAAGACCTTAAACACCCTTCCAGTCAACTGACTTGAACCAACACTTAGTTATACATGACACAGCATGATAACAACATGAGTAAACAGCGAAAATATTTTTTCAGCTAACGTTAAAATCTAGGATAGGATTAAAGCACCCAGTTTGAGATATCTTTAAGTGCAGTCCAGGACTGTAATACACTAGCACTACATTTTCACAACTGCTACACAAGGTGGCGGTCTCATTTTAACAAGGATAAAGATCTCTTTCTAGTTGATAAAGCTTATAAATATTTACCCCAGATACAAGGACTTCCACCGCATATAACAAATTTGAACCAGGACTGATGCCATCCTGCAGAATACTAATTGTGAATATTATTTGAAACAACACATCATCAGGAAAAGGGAAATATCAGGACAAAAAACACTAAGAGGCACACCTTTGGGACTTCTGAAAAAAAACTTAAGACTTTCATAATGTCCAATGATCTTGTCTTACTGCTGATTTTCAATTTCTCAATATCCGTTACAAATGCTCTCCCCACAACAAAGGAGAATATGTGTGTTTCAACTAACCTGTTAATCGCCAACAGTTCAATAGTTGGTTAACTTGATTTGCTCAGAAGAAGCCATTTAGATAGAGAGGAAGTTCAAAATTCTTCAATTTCTAGAAATATCTCAGTTGTATTACTCTATTAGATTAGAAATCAGGACAATCATATGGCTATATCTCATGAAACAAGTATAAGTTATCAAAATTCATATTTTTCTTTGCATAAGTAAAGAAGGGTATTGTAGTAAAAGAAAAAATGGAAGGTGATGAACATTTCCAAATGGACATGAAACTTTTTGTCTTACTGGGATATTTCACAAGAAGTTCATAGGAAGTGCCATGCCTCTAATACTGCTTGTGTAATTTCTAGAAGAAAATATTGGTTAGCATGTAATTATAAATTCAAGAGGCAATGCTCACTACATCTGTTTCGATATATAACTTTTACATGGGTTGAAGCAAAAAGGTGCTATTAGTTTGTAGGGAACAATAATCCTAACTTATTTTGATCAATGATAGAACAAATGGTGGTAGATGATGCTCTAGTAATGCTATTTGTTCAGCCATAGAGAACAAGCTAAATCCTTGGAGACCCCACAACTTTGTAAAGGAAATGAAAAACTTGGCAATCTCGCCCAACATATCATTCTGCAGGGTGCCAAGATTGAGGAATTATATGGAAGAATCACTTGCTAAGGGGTTGATATGGACTTCTTATAGTGGGAGCCACTCTTCCTTTCCTCTTTGTTTTCTTCAACTTTCTTGTATTCCTTTCTTTTCTTTTTTAAAAAACATATTGTCACGATAGGAAGAGAGAGAGAGAGAGAACAATTGCGAATTCACTAAAATCTTACTTTGTGGTGGTCCCAAGATTCCCACCTATCCAAAATTAAAGCAAGAAACAGGAAGCCTCAAAAAAAGTAGATCAGATTGAACTTGGAAGTCACAATTAGTCATATGATCTGCCTAGCAATCTACCCATGAAATGGAAGACTTTGGTATGTCTAAAGTAGATTTGATGATCCTAATGTCATCAACATCTGCATGCAAGCAATTTGAAATTATACTACATAGAAAAGCAGATATACCTTCTTCTCTTTTTTTTCCTAGATACGCATACAACAGATTTGTTTTGGTGAAAGGTAGAAACCTCAATTGACAAACTAATGCTTAAAATTCCCATGCTGATAATGGGAAATATTCAAAGAGTGGATGAGTACATATTCACTTTTTCACTAGTTTCCATGAGTCCATGACATTCAGAGAGAGAGAGAGAGAGAGATGCCCACATTTCTCCATATGATGTGCAGCTATTAGGTATAGCAAAGATGGTTCATGATTATATAATTTACAGTGGATATTGATGATCTGATACAGGTACAAAAGAATCTGCCCCACAACTTGGAGTATCTATTCTAGACATCATTCTGTTCACATTGAGACATTTAGGCAGCATCGATGTGCTGCAAAAGAAATTTTCTCATTAACCGAGGTTGGATCTGCAAGTTGTAGGGTACCACTGAAACTGCTTCGTAATTTTGTTACAGTTTGATATACATACTTCTCTAGAGTCCACCAAATCAGAAGTTCTAAGTTATTTAAAGATTAGTAGTATAGTTTTCTCCGTAGTGTAATCTGAATAGCAGCATATATATTGCTGCTTTTCCGATATGTAGCTTCATGAATTCAGATTTGCATGTGCATAAAGAAATAATCATTTATGGGCATATTGGCACACGTGATCAAACGGCCTAAATCAAATTAATAATAAAAAGACCAGTTCATAAAGGAGAACAAAAAATAACATGAATTATTAGAAGTCTGTATTTGGCATGGAATCATGGAAAAGTAAATCACGCAAAACTGTAAATATTACCACACAAATAATTAAATTGACCTATAGTGAGGAATGCTTTTCACAAATACATGGTTCATGAAACAAAGTTGTGGTTGAGCTGATTAATTAGGAAAGGGAATAGCCCTTTGAACTAGGGAAGGGGAGAAGTGTGTCCTTACGTGGTGACTAAAAGAGTTACATTAGCTTGCTGCTTCACTAATCTACAAAAAACATCTACAGCCATGTTCAACGCCGTTTCTTTCTCCTGCAAGGAAGTTTGACAAGCCATTAACATCCATAGTCTTGGTACCAAAAAAAAAAAACAATAATGACACTAGCACATAAATGTTCATCTACATCAAACAAGAAGAAACCTTTTCGGAGCTGGATGATCGGAACTCTTCCCAAAACCTCTTAAAGTCCAACTCCAGCTCATGCTTGTCTCTGCTATCAGAAAAATATCAATCAAGTGTCCAATAGCATATGCACATATGGGTAAAATTTATGTGGAAGTTCTAAATAGAAATACAATAAGAAATTCGATCGAATTGGACCAATAACCAAACACAGGAGTATTAATCTTTCAGTTCATAACCATGAGACACAAGGAGGTAGAATAAACAAACCAAGATATAAGTTGGCTGAGTAAAAATCACACAAATGAAAATGAAGATACAAAGCAAACAGAGGGTAGAAAATTTCTTTGCAAACCCAGTTTCATTTCCAAAACAAAGAAATTAGAGAACAAAAAGGAGACCTGATGATAATTGGGCGAACAAATGGCCCCAGCAAAAGAATTTCAGCATTTTCTCACCTCCTACTCTCAATAGAGCTGAAGGCAATAACACAACAAATATATGCTATACAGATTTCAGGAGTTTAAACAATGAAACTCCCAGGATCAATCTCAAGAATCTCTTCATAAATAAAGACAGCCAGTGAGCTCTTGTATGATGATCTCCAATAAACTGACCACTATTATGAAATGTTTTTCCCTACAATATGAGATAAAATTCAAACCTAATGATCACAGTAAAATTTATAAATCTCCCATTAGCGTTCCCACTTCTAATGGGATGTAACTTGTAAGCATGGTCCCCATAATTTAAAATGACCAAAGTGAGCACTCAATCCCCCTCCACCAATATATAAAGTTAACAACTGCCTCCGCGACCACCACCTAAGGAGCCCCCTGCTATGGGCGACAATGAAGATCCCAACAAGTGTCCTTAGTATGGCAAGTACAACCACAATATTCACACTTCAATTAGTCACAATCATCACCAATTGTCCCTGACAGGCCTCCCCCTCTACCACAACCACCACTTTGGCCTCCTCTCTGTGACATTGAGGCCAAGGCTGGTCTCTCCAATGTGGAAGGTTGGAACATAGCACCTGACAACGCTTCTCACGATGTAAGTAAGCATACACCTCAGTCAAGGATGGAAGGGGCTCCTTTCCCAGAATTTGAACTCTAACTTGCTCGTACTCAGAATTCAAACCCGCAAGTAACTAAACCACACGATTTTCCTCCACCAATTTCTTATATGCAGCTACATTATTCGAACACTTGGCCTGAAAAGTCTGATAGTGATCTAAGTCTTCCAATAGGTGTCAAAGAGTGGAATTATATGTGGACAAGGATTTATCACCTTACTTTATCTGTCAAATACTTTGGCACAGCTCATACACACAAGCAGTGTTGCCAACCTCCGAGTATGCTCCTGCAATTGTAGTATTGTATCTCAAATATGCTTAGCGGTTGATAAAAACAATTGGTGTTTTTCCCTAAACGGGCTTATAGTATTACTGCGAGATTAAATAGGCTTTGAATTTTCAAAGTTATTTTTATAGGCTTCTTCATGTGAGAAAGCCACATCCATGCAACCTTAAACTCTTAGTGTACGAAACTGCCCCTATCTAAAGGATTCCACTTTTACTAATCTTCAAGTGATCTGAAGCCCAAAGAACTGATAGAAATCAGTAGATCATTACTGCGAGATTCAAAGGATCCAAAACTCAAAGAACTAACAGAATAGAGGACACAGAACTTCAGAAGATCTTCCATCTAAAGTTTTTTAATCTGTACAAATCAGCCAGCTCTTCTAACCTTCCAATGAATAGCCATTTTGACCGATTATCAAACGATCTGAAGCATCCTGATCCATCCTAGCTTCCTACAACCAGTAAGACTAACAAGAATCTGATCTGCCTCCGCTGAGAGCTGCCATTAATGGCAATGCAACAAAAAAAAATAGAGAGATTGAGTAGCTCAAACCCTAGAAGGTTTTCCCCAATGATTAAAAATACGGTTTCGGGGGATGTATCGGTCGTATCGGTTTCAGGCCATACATATAATTTTTTCTTTTTAAAGAAAAAATTAAATTTAAAAAAACCAAATGAGTTAATAGGAACCAAATTTACCAAATATAAAGTCATGAGAAGTGACTCGAAGACAAAGTAGCAAACACAATTACAATTACACAATGAATGAAAACATAAATAACTTAATAAACAATACGTATCGCCTGTTTCGTATCAGTATAAATATCGTATAGGGAGCTACCGAAACCTATACATATTGCCCGTTTCGTATCAGTTTCGGCGATTTTTATTACCATAGTTTTCCCCCCTTGTTCAAGCTGAAAAGAACCAGTTTCTTTTATTAGAAAATGAGATTAGAGAGAGCAGCTCAAACCCTAGAAGGTTTTACCCCCTCGTTAAAGCTGAAAAAAACCAGTTTCTTTTCTTAGAAAATGAGAATAGAGAGAGAGATTTGAACATCTACTTAGATAACAATGAGATGTGCCAAATAGTGGAGAGAAGGCTTTTTAGGGCTGCACATTTCTTAGAGAGATGGATTTTCAGAAAATGAGATTAGACAGTGGGCTTCTCAAAGATTAAAGACCTCGTCCCGAGAAATAATCTATGGTGTATCCAACCATCCTTTTCACGACAACTCATCGGAGTTTTGGGAGCAGTGAATGCCGAAACAACTTCAAGGTGTCTCGTTCAAACCGGATTCATATGTATACATCACCACCATCTCTGTCTTCAAGAGAAAATGAGGCGGTATCTCCAACGTCTTCTCCGTTGGTGCACAAGCTGAGAAAGAGGACAAATGCAATTTCGTCCAATAAAAATTTAAAGTCTCATGTGTGTGGCCTTCACATGTGTAGAAGCCTAAAAACATAATTTTGAACATTCAAAGTCTATTTAAGTCTAATTGGTATACTATAAGCCTATTTAGGGAAAACTCCCTAAGAACAAGTAGTTAGTGTCTGCCATTGATATCCGGCTACATGGAATGGAGAAGCCAAGACAATAGTGGCATTCTCAGCATCCCACTTTAAAAGGTTGGATCTAGAGAACTAGAAGTAAGTATATCACCAGTTAAGAACCAATAACCACATCTTTCCTTTACCTTGATATATAACATGGCCGATTGTGACCAAGCAAGAAAATTATGCCCATCTAGTTTCACGGTAGTAATCTAGAGATTAGGAGCATCATTCTGAGTCTCACCCATGCTTCCTCTACCACTCAAATGTGAATTAGAAGCCTAACTTCTAAAATTGTAAATTTAACTGATGTAGCCCAGTGTAGTTGAGGGTTAATTGATTTCTCCAAATAGTTAACTCTCAATAATCTACGGTTCGAAAGTGCAGAATCAACCTTTAAGTATCAAATTCAGTATTCAAAACGCAATTCCCAATCCAATTTCAAGTAGATCAATCAATCCCCAATTATCACAACTCGGTAATATAGTACTCAAATTTTGGGGAAAACCCTAATCACTTGGAAGTTCGAATATTGAATAAGTTAATCAAAACAAATCAGATCCCCTATTTAGTATGATGCCCAAAATCAACCCTAGGCATTAGGGTTTCAAAATTTGAGTTTATTTAATGATTGAAAATTTCGGATATAAGGAAAATTGACCTTCATGAAAATCAATAATTGAATAAACTAATAATCCAATAAGATCAACTAGAAAGCTATGATTAACAACCGAGAATGATAGATATGGGAACAGGCAAAGTAAAATTACCTCGATCGAAGGATGGAGTGAAGAACAATGAATATTGTTCTAAGAGAAATCAAGGATCTCTTCCTAAAGATAATAAGAAGTAAACTTCTCTTCTATTTAAGCATTAGAAAGCTTGGAGGAAAATTAAACTTCACTTCTAATTAAGCATTAGAATTATTGGAGGAAAATTCTCTGCAGAAATTTATTCAATAAAAAAAACTGACTCCTTAATGAGTTACATAATTATTTACAGGGAAAGAAACCCTAAAACCCTAATTAGGAATAACTAGAATGAGAAAACTACTAATCCTAATAGTCACTATTACAAATCTCTCGAGAAATACCCAATTTCTCCTGAGAAAAACATCTAAAAGTTTGAAACCTCGTTTTTATCGCGATATTTTAAAAATCTCGCGAGAACTATAATTTTCTCTTTTTATCCCATATATATCGCAAGATTTAACTGAGATTTTAAAAATATCATGAAAAATACACAATGTTATTGGTTTTATGAGTTTATAATGTAGTGATATTTATTACTATTTTTTGTAATTTAAATATATATTTTAATCATTGTCGAGATTTAGGCGAGAAATACCCGGAAAAAATTCAAATTTGAAAATCTCCCGAGAAAAACTTCGGCCGAGAAAAATCCGAGAACGAGATTTGTAACACTGCTAATAGAAATCTAACTCTAATGGTAATAGACTAAGTCAACATGACTTGTTTCTATTAATCCCCTAACTCTAATAGAAAAGTAAATCAATAACTAATTGCTGAAAATTCTGGAAATCCTGTTTTTAAAAAAGAATTTACCAAAATACCCCTAATCGGAGATTTGGTATATCTCCACAACTAATGACTTAACAGGAGCCATAGGGGTGTCGTACCATTTGAGAAGTGGTCCCATAGCTTGCGGTTGGGCTGATTAGATTAGGGTGGGTCCATATGGGCCCCACTTACATTTCGCCTAATCTTCTTCTTGCGAAAATACACCTTTAATGGCTGATCTCCATCATGGCCAATTGTGACCAAGCAAGAAAATTATGGCCATCTAGTTTCACGGTAATAATCTAGAGATTAGGAGCATCATTCCGAGACACACCCATGCTTCCTCTACCACTCAAATGTGCATGAGAAGACTAACTAACTTCTAATATTGCAAATTAAACCTTCTAGAATCACTAAACACTTAGTGAGTACAAATTTCAACCTCACTTGAGATTTTTATTAAATACTTGGTGCCCAGACACTGAGTGGAGTACACACTCCAAACCCTTTTTCAACACACCACAATCCCCAAACTACAATTAACAACCTGTTCCAGATCCAAAGTACCACAAACATACTATTTTCTTCACCAAAATCAGCAATATTAAACAAAAAATACCAAATATAGCCTAACAATTTTATCACTGGGGCTTCAATATAATTTCAAATGATCCACAACCATCTCCATTAGATCAAGTGTAAAAAAGGTGAATCCACTTGAGATCAAACTAAAAAAAAAATCTCTATATGAATTTGGTGGCTAGAAAACACTAGATATGAATTTTTCCATATTTTCCACAAAAAGGATCATAACTTTCTCAAAACAAATTCAAATCACATGAACCTTGATTCAAAGATTCCTTAAAACCAAACCCTCTTAAAAAAATATCTTTACAATCGAGATCCGATTGCCGACAGGACGTCGGATGACATCAGTCTATACAGACACTGACGTCAACAAGTGTACTCCTCTTGTTCTCTACTTCTCTTTGGTTTGCTTTATATACACCCCTTGCATCAATCTGTCTTTGGTACGAAGTTGATTTGTGTAGATCTAAGGTTAGGGTTTAGAGAAGAAGAAGAGATTGGGGAAATGTGAGAGTTATTTCTCTTTCTCACTCCTTTATTATATATTGAATATATTAGAGAAATACGCATGCTATACAGCATATAGGCCCTATAGGCCTATACTGACTATTTACAAGAATGACATTAGTAAGCGTGTACTCATACTACCTAAAATACCCATACACGAGGTATTTCATTAGAGAAAGAAGACCAAGAAGGAGAAGAAGGAATAAATGAACTTACCTCCAGGGGGCCCTTTCTGTTCAAGAATGGCAGCCTGAACCCTCTTTGATGATGTCCAAATGATCTCCAAGAGTGACGACCCTTGAGAGTCTTGAGACACAGGAAACTTAGAATGGAAATAGCTGAGGGAGAAGAATTTTATGACGGAAGAGATATGAGGGCAGAATAGGAAGTTGTTTACTTTCTTGGGGACATAAATGCCCCGTTTGAAGAGAATCAGTTGAGCATGTGGCAGAAAAACCAACACCATGGAACCCATTAAGAATTGATGAACACAACATAATCTCAAATCAAATCTCTTTAAAGCTTAAGGATATTGCTTCATTCTTAAATACAAAATGTAATGAATTCTATCCTTCATTTAACTCCAACAAAGGACATGAGGAAGTAGCAACTTAAGTCCTAACTCACTTTCTAGAAGTTCCAGTGTATAGTCCATTAAAAGATCCATTGCTTTTTTGAAACACCGAAGCTAGGAAAAAGAGCTTAAGAAAATTGCTCTATAATGCCAAGGCAAAGCAGAACGAACAAGTAGTGCTCCGCATTTTTTTATAAGATGATGACTACTACGTATATAAGGGGTGAAACCCATGTTGAAAATCCAAATACAAAGGTAGGCTAACAAGACAGCCTCTTGACAATCCAAATTTAACAGATTAAACTCTAAGCATTTGCCATGAACTGTGGCATCCCAGTTAGAGAAATAACAACTATGATTAATTCCAACAAACTCCTTCAATGTAAAGTCCCATAAAAGAGAAAATTTCATAATGTTATCAACCACTAAGAACCATACTTATCATTAAACAATTAACTAATTCCTTCCTTACAAATGCTCCAGCTAGTGGCAAAGAGAGTCAACTTCCATATAATCGGGCCTTTCTTGTCGAGTGTAACGACAGTCGGCCCTTTCATGAGATCGGGGAAGGTTCTATGAGACTATGAGTGATCCAACGAATACCAAAGCATTGTCAAAATGCAGCGCCAATTTTCCTCTAGAGCTCATAATGGAGAAGATGACGATCCGTCGACTCTCAATCTGCTTTGCAAAGAAAGCACTATATAGGCATCTCCCTTCTCCTAGTAATAAGATAGTCCCCCCCCCTATGAGGATCTTACCAAGAAAGGGAGGGACTTTAGATACAGTATGAAGGCTCCAAACAAATCTTACAAAATAATAAATGGAAATTGGATGAATAGGGCTAGAAGTGATGATCTTATCAGAATATTCCCCATGGCCCCACTACTTTAAGCGCTTGTTAACCGCTTCTCTGGCCAGAGGCGGAGCCAAGAGGGAGCCTAGATGGCACGTGCCCCCCCTAAACTTTTGCAATTTTTTTTACCATTAGGGGGTGTAACCGGTCCTTCATGATGCAGTTGATAAGTTGGCCCCATGGAATAAAAGCTCAAAGGAAAAAAATCACCAACCGCCTTTGATAGGAGAGAAGACAAGTGCTCTATGTGGAACACTTGGGTACCTTATAAATAACTCCATCAAATATATGCGACTAGTGCAATAGACCTAGTAGCTAGGTGACATATTGACAAGGACACCCTGACCCAACCAAGCAGGGTCGAGCATGAGACTATACAATGCCAACATGCCAATTCACACTTCATCCAGCTCCAAAGAGCTGTGTTCTTGTGAGGAAGTAAGCACCAAAGTCTCAACACAAGGTGTCAAGGACAGATGACCAAGTTACAAAGGACTGCATCCTATCTTTGATCCCATTCTCTTCTCTAACTTGAAGAAACACCATAACACAATCATTTATTGGCAAATGACCACAAATTCTGATTGGTATTTATCCTCAAGTAAGTGCAAACAATAAACACTTTTTTTTCCCTAAAAATCTATGTCTGGGACAGTTAGACCATATTGTATTACCCTCTCAACTACTTTAAACATTTGAAAAACTTAAAAATTGCATTTTTCTTAGAAACTCTAAATAAAAAAATCAAATAGCAGCATCAATAAGAATGAAAAGCAGGCAAACACCTGTAAATGTGTATTTAATTCAGCAAGATTTCATCTTTACAAAAATAAAAATACAAACAAACAAAACAAAAATCAAACCTTGAAGGAGATGATGTGAAGTCATGTTTAACCGGCGGGGCAGTTTCTCCACTGGAGGAAGCGCGAGGCGATGATGTAGAAGGAGATTGAGAAAGCCCGACCTTTTCTTTGATGTCCTTAAGCAATGTAACCCATTTCATCGTTTTCCGAGAAGATTGAAACATGGAAGACTGTCATCCAATGAAGCTCCTTCTCCGGTTGACCATATTTACTTACAGAAAAACCCTAGATCGGAGCCTCTCAGGACGATCTAGATGGATCTCAAAGCTCAGAATCTCCGTTCCCAATTTTTCCACAATAAATCAACGCAAAAAATTTTTAAAAATCCTGGTCGGAGATGTAGATGAGCAAATCGATAGATCAAGCTGAAAAACTGATCAATCGAAGTCGATCGAGGATTGAGAGCAGCTAAAGATCCGATTTCCTATTTCGGTTTCTGAATCTGTTTGTGATCTATGTTGGCTGCTGTGTGGCTTTTCCTGAGCTGAATTTTCTGCTTTCTTTTCTTTCTTTGTTGCCCTAAAAAAAGTTATTTTGCTAATAAAACGCGACTTCGGTTGGGAAAGAAGGGCGAAGAACAAGAACAAGAACAGCCTCCCTCTGCTTCTATTCGGACGGCCTTGTTTCGCGCTTCTATATCTCCCCCCACTCAGCTCCTCTGCCACGTCATCGTGGGATCCATTTCTCTCTGCCACGTGGCATGTCTCAATCCAGGGTCCCGACGTGTGACCCTCTCTCTCTCTCTCTCTCTCTTCTCTGTTTCGGCCTGCGAGGGTCTGTGATGCCGTGATGGAAGTTAATGGCAAGTATTTTTTTAACTTTTTTTTGGTCTCTCCTTTGCTCTTGTTTTCTTTTTATGCTTTCTATTATTTGCTAGTTTAATTACTAGTATAGCCTTTATTTTTTCTTAACGACAAAGCAAAAAAATCTAGTACCGGAATGGTAAGGGTGTTGGTGCAACTCTCACTCTTGACTTATCCTGGTTATTCATTGGAAAAATCTTGAATGAGTCGGTGTGGACATTTCAAAGGACTATAGCAAGATTTGGGACACCCTCGGTTACCCAAAAAAAAAAAAAATGGTAAGGGCATGTTCTGCCCCTTATAATAGAGGTTTTGAGCACAATTTCCCAATAAGGAAAACTCTTAATATATTGGTATAGAATTTTCCTTGGGGGATCAATTTTGGTGTTCCGACAAATTTAAGCTATGTATTGGATTAAGATTTCCTATTGGGGGGGGGGGGGGGGGGGGGGGGGGAGTACCTTTTAACTCCATTTAATTATGGTTAACATTCATAAAATTTTAGGATTAAAGAATTTAGCCTTTGTTTTTAGAATAAAAAAACACATGGGTTAAAATTTTTAATCAGAGTTAAAGGGTGCCAGAGGCTGAGTTAAATGCTAGGCTAGAGTAATCCACTCCCCTATGTATTTGCTGATGGTGGGTCCGATGAATTCTCTCATCTTCAAAAATATGGTTTAGTTAATGGAATGCATCTACCTTAAATACCTAATAAAGCAAAGCAAAATCACCTAAAGAAAGATGGAAGGTATGATAGAGACAAGCCTCTTGTAAATTGAATAGTTGGTACTCTGTAATTGAACCCGTTGGAAGTTTGACATGAGACCTTGAGGTACAAACAAAAAAGAGAAATTACCCACTTGGTGATAGAGTCAATAGAGCCATTTGTGTGGTAGTGGATGAGGTCAATCTCAAATAGTCGGTGAGCCTATCGGAAGATTTCAAACACAAAAATTTAGGCTAACAAATTTCTTTGGGAAATGGAATTCTATGGCAACTCAAACCGGATCACATCAGCTAATTAAGTACTCTCAGCTCACCTTTCTTTCGTAAGGGTATGTGTGATTAAAGGTTTAAGTGGAGATTGAGGGTTATGTGTAGTGTGCGTGTGTTGTTCCTGTTATTAAAAAAAAGACCAAAAACCGTGTGAAGCGTGTGTTGTGTTGGGTAATCCATTAGTCTAAGATCAACTAACGATGGTAGGGTTCCTTCTCCTTTAGTACTCCGACCTTACCTCTTTTTTTTGAGGAATGTGTATGGTTAAAAGCTTAAGTGAAAATTGAGAGATGTGTATATAGTGTGCGTGTGTTGTTCCTGTAAAAAAAAAAAATTCACGGATAACCCTCTAGCAACTTTTTATATGGGTATTCTATGCCCATGCAGGTGTTTGGAGAGGAAAAGTTCTTCATTAGCTTATGGAAAGGATACTCTTCTTGCCCAAGTTTTGGTGCCCCGCCATAATTGATTGGGTCTTTGTATAGCCTCCACCTTGTTTGAATACAATTGACTTTGTATACCCGAAAAGAAAAGGGAAATAAAATAATGATACATATGGGAGCATAATAAATCCCATACGCCAAGAAATCAAATTCCGTCACAACTATAAAATGGATGATGCAATCGATGGAGCAAGTTGCCTTACGGCTCTTAGGGTGATAATTAAGCATGGATTGAAATTTTCAAGCATGTACTGCTAGTTTGAAACAATTGGGATTAAACTATTATGATACTTGGGAAGCTCTAATTGAATATTATGGTGTTTGAAACATTTAATATCATTTATATAGATGATTTTTTCATAAAGAACGAATTTACATACTTAATAGAAATTCTGAGCATATACCTGATTTTAACAGTCAAGCATGTGGATTAGCATAGAACAATTCACGACACACATGGAGTGGTTGAATGAGTGAATTCTATTGCAAAGCTGAATAAATAATAGGTCATACATTCGGCATGATATACTTTGGTGAAGGGATATCATAAAAACAGCTATTTATTGCAAAATTAAAATAGAGATGCATATCAAAATTTTCATGAATTATTAGATTGTTCGGGTTTTTGGATTGATCTCCTAAGGTTGTGAATTGTGATAATTGGAAGAGCCGTGCTAACCCCACTCTCAAGCATTCTATACTCTCAGCCAAAAATCATTGCTTTTCAGGCAAAAACCGACACATGTACATGGGCTAGTGTGCCTCTAAGTCGAATGCATCAACTTTCAATTTTTTAGTTGGGAGCTGTCAAATGGTTGATCCTGACTGGTTGATCCTGATATGTATACAACATTGCGCTCATAAACAATCTGTTAGTTGGGACTCAGTGAATGGTTGGTCCTAATATGTATACTTACAACATTACATCCATAAATAATGAGGAGTGGTAGTCCCAGGTGTTAATTGTGAAAACTATCCAAATTCTCACTATATCCAATGAGTCACCCATTGTTGCCATCTCTTCAATAGATTAAAAAAATAATTTTTTTTCAAAGAGGAAGTTAGGGCTTCAATCGAATCTAAAGGTAATTGGGACAAGTAACGACCCATGTTGCGATCACAGTAAAATTTTGGAAAGTTACAACTGGGGCTAGCATTTCCCAATAAACAATATATCCGACCATTTTTTTCTTCCATGTTACAACAACCATAAAATGTTTTCAAAACAAATATGGATATTGATCCGAAGCAAATAGGGATACACATAGGTGTGTCAATGGGCCAAGCTTGAATGGGCCAGGCTTGAGCCTGAGTTCGTGTGATTTTTGAATAGACCCGACCCATTTACAATAGGTTTTTGAGATGATGACAGTGTATATACATTGGGATGATCAAGATTGCATTCCTTTCTCGTGTGACGATTGAAATACCTACCATTTGATAGAACTGTGATAAGCATCTAAAAAAACAAATAGGAATATATATCCGTATATAAGTAATATATGTTTGGTCCTTTGAGCGAAGCAAATGAGGGACGAGGAAATGAAAAAAGAGTAACTCTAATGGGTTCCACCACCTCTCAGAAAAGCGTGAGAGGTGTCCCCACTATTTGATTGTTCGAACGTGGAAAGCGGAATAAAGAGGGAGCCAAAGACTTTTGAACGCTTCAATGTCACACAGCTTTTAATATTTTCTTCGAGGCCTATGATACCATAGTTCAGGGTCCCATAAATTACGCCCTGGACGGCTGGACCCACCGTTGGATTACTGCAAATGAAAGCTACTCGCTGTCGGGAATCCCAATAAAAGTGGATCCAACGGATACCTATTAGGGTCCATGGCTCTAATTTTTGGATCTGGGTCTATACTATAACGTTCCTTTTTCCAATGTTCTCAATTTCTTCCTTCGATGATGGGGTTAACGCGCTTTGTAGATCTATATGGTTCTTGATCAAATAATAAACAAAGAGGAAATATGCTGTACTTCTCGGGAGGATGGTAATGGTGGTCCCTACTACTGCCAATTATCCAACTAGGACTGAAAGCCGGAGAAAATGTCACGTTTTAAACTATTGTTCCTTGATCTCACAAAGTCACCCCCCTTCAGTTGCCATTAACTTAGATTAAATTTTTTATGCCTATGGTTAATTTTTATTTTTTTTCTAAAAACGAAAAAGTAGATGAGTGAATCTTAGATGTGAGTGAATCTTAACCATAGTTAAAAAGGGGTTAAAAAGAGGACATGTGGCATGAAAATGGGAGCCGAGACGCCCCTCCTCACGTCTCCGACCGAGGAGGTGATTATTTTCTTATATATTTACCTCCTCATTGGCGCAGCAAAGGGAGGCATCCTGGGCTCCTTTTTAGTCATGTGTCTCCTTTTAACTCTCTTTTAACTATGATTAAGATTTATTAATTCTTAAGATTAAACCATCTGCCCTTCATTTTTTCCTAAAAACCACAAGGGATTAAAGGGGGCTTTGTGAGTTCAAGGAGCCGTAGTTGGCTCCCCTCCCAAGTAATTACTCTTGTATTAAAGAGAAACTATGAGCATGAGCTCCGGTCGAATAGTCAATTGAAGTAACTCAAAAATTGCTTTGCAAATAGGTATTTACGGAAAAAATTTAGTGATAACAAATACCCTTATCTATGTTCATAGTTATCATTATATTTAAAAAGATTAACTATGAACTAGAGTTCTAGTTGAACAGTCAATCGGAACAACCTAAAAATTGTTTTGGAAAGTGGTATTTTGATAATTATACCACTTTTCATGACAATTTTTGGGTTGTTCTCATTGACTGTTCAACTAAAACTCCGGTTCATAGATAATCTCTTTAAATATAGAGAATAACTATAAGCAAGATCTCTGATTTTTCAAGACAATTTTTGGGTTGCTCTAATTAACTGTTCAACCAGAGTTCTTGTTCATAATTATTCTTATATTTAAACCCCTCTTTATATTATATTAATAAACAATAAAAGCATAGCACGACCTTGACCGGTTCCTAATGCAAAATGCTTACGATTATTTTAACAGTATATGAGCCGTTATTCCTCTTTCTTGTTGGAAAAAAGAGGTTGAAGAGTTTTGAACCATTTAATTGGTTTGATTTGAGGGGAAGAGAAGAATTGGTATCTGACCAAACTTTCGAATTATGGTTTCAGTTTAGATTGTCATTTGCCAGTAGAAGCAAAAGTAGGACAAAGAAAAGTTGAGATAATTCGAAAAGATTCCAAGCGAATTTAAAGTAAAGTTGTACATGTATTGTATATGAAAAGATTAGTTTAAGAACACAAATTTCTTAAAAAGACTCAAGTGCATCTCTTTATAAAGGCTGTTCCATACACACCCACCTCTCGCACAAATGGTGAGGTGCACTGGCGGAGCCACATGGGGCCCGGGGGGCTTCAGCCCCCCCCCCCCTCCCCGAAATTTTGAATTTTTTTCTTTTTACTATAGCAATAATAAGGGTATAGCCTGGGAAAGGGGTGAAGCCGGAGGATGGGGGAGCTCTAGCCCCCCTTGAATTTTTAAGAAAAAAAGATTTTCTTTACAATACGGACACAAACAGAGGCGATGTCCCATGAACTTGGCCCCAAAAAAAAAATTTCGGGGGTTACGCCCCCCTAACCCCCATTGTTAGCCCCCCTACAAGAGATTCTTAGCTCCGCCCCTGGTGAGGTGTGGTTTTAAGATGTCTCGGGAATAATTACCCGGGTGATGAATAGCAGGAACTCCAATCCCTAGTACTTGGTAAATAATATCTTCCTGCAAAAAATAATAATAATAAAGGCTGATCCATACTATTAAGAGAAATTCATGGAACAGTATTATTTTCAGATCCACATTCGCTGGATTCGGACCTTTCTAGACCGGGTCTAATCCGGTTACCTTCTTCTTCTTTTTGTCTTTTAGCAAGCCTGTAATTTATAAAGCCAATGGTCCATAGAGGACTATCCATGTTCATACATTCTCTTCTGTGTGTAGTATTTGGGGGTGTATTCGGCCGGGCTTGGCCAAGCTCGGCTTGAAAAGGGGAGCGGGGAGTAAATCTAGGCTTGGCCCAAAGCTCGGCTTGAAATGGTGTCCGAACGGCTGGGCCTGAAGCTCAGCCCGAATTCAAATTGCTGGCTCAAGCTTGGCCCGAGCTCGAATTGATTCAAGCTCGGGCCAAGCTCGACTCGAGATCGGCCTTGACTTATTAATAAAATATTTTTAAATAAAAATATTAAAATTATTTATATATAATAATGATATATATAAATAATATTTTTATTTTTGTAGTTTTTTTTATATAATATTCATGTCGGGCCAAGCTTCGAGCCAAGCTAAATCAAACAGGGGTTGGCCCGAAGTAAATTTCAAGCTTGATTGTTCAGCCTGGCCCGACCTGATCGAGCCTAAAAATCAAGCTTAAGCTCGGCTTGATTGGGCCAGGCCGGGCTGAGCCAAACAATCAAGCTAGCCTGGCTCCTGTACACCCTAGTAGTATTCCAAATATAGATTTACCCTGCTGTGCGCTTTGAGCAGTGGTATCAATGGGCCGGGCTACTCTAAGCCCAGCAAGACGGAAAACACACTGAATACAGGGGTGGCAACAAATCGCTAATGGTATTACCTATCAATTCTAATTGGAACTTATTTGGAACAGACCCAATTGGGTTTTAACAGATGAACCAATTGATGAAATTAATATACCAATTAACAGGGGCGGAGCCAGGGGGGGCCATGGCCCCCCCCCCAAATTTTTTGGAAATCCCTACTGTACTAGTATGACTAGTGGGCCCCTCAATTAAAAAAATATATTTTTAGTATACTTGGCCCCCCCAATTTTTTTGTCCTATATGATGTAGTGGCCCCCCCCAATTTTTTTGTCACATATATATTGGCCCCCCAATGGAGTCCCATTATGCTCATGTCCCTATTGACACCCCCTTAACTATGGTTAAAATTCACCCAATCTCATGGTTCACCTACTTATCCTTGATTTTAGAAAAAAATATTTAAATAATTTTAATCTTAGGAGTTAGTGAATTTTTAACAAGGGTTCAAAAAGAAATTTGATATATTTTTTTTAAACCAAGGATAGGTGGGTGAATCTTAACCACAATGAAGGGGTATTAATAGGACACGTGGCAACTTCAAAGGTATTACCGAGAAAAAAAAATTTCAAAATAAGAAAACTATCCCCAAAAAAAATTTTCTCGGAGGCTATGCCCCCGAACCCCCAAATCCCATACCCTCAAACCAAATTTTTTTTATTTTGCCCCCCCCCCCCCAACGAAAAATTCCTGACTCCGCCCATGCCAATTAACCTTTAGAACAACATGATAAGATTAACACAATAAGCCTACTAGCATGATGCTAACATTATGTCCCATTGTTTTAACGTCTTTTTACTTAACATTAGGGGGCCATGAATGGTCCTTAAACGAGATGTTGACATGTGTCCCAATTTTCTTGTCATATCCCTTTGGGTTGAGACATGTGTCATAGAATTCAAGTGATATGACTTTTCAACTGTTTGGACTTACTAATGCCAAGTAGCTCTCATGATTGGCCTCACAAGTCCCCGTCAAAAACATCAAAATTCTTTAATTCAAATAAATAAGGGTCATAATTAGATTTGAATTCACTTATTTTCATTTTCTAAAGTCACATCCATTCTATCTTAACTTTAAATTATTTGAATTAAAGGATTACGATTTGAAAATATACTTGAAAATACCCATAGACGGACTCAAAAATAAATAGTAATTAGTAATAATCTTAATTTATAAAACGGAAAGTGTAATATGGTGTATACACAGGAAGAGCTTCTCCATCGATGTGATTAATAGAGATTAATGGTTCACCTCTTATATACAAAGCTCATACCAGCTGGAGCACTAAAATATACCTGTGTACATGCTTCTTCAGAGATCTAGTCTAATTAGACCGGTTGGTGCAGACTTTTAGGCACAGGTTTTGTTCCCAGTATTGAACAGAGAAGTATATGTAATACTAACTGCATTTAAGAGGTGGAACCCTTTAAAATATAAAGTCTACAAATCCTTGTAGACTTGCCTCCCCAACTTCTGGCCATATATTAGTCTCTTATACATATCTGAATTCTCTAGGCTCCTGAAATAAGCTATTTTCTCCCTAGGAAAGAATGGAGGGGAAGCATCAAATCCAAATTCCAAGAGTTAAGTTAGGAAATCAGGGATTAGAGGTAAGCTTCTCTTCTCTCAGTATCCATTTGGAGAAGTTATTATTTAATGGGTACTCTTATAGTGTATAGTTTTGTTTCAAAATGATGAATACCTTTATTTGATATGTGGTGCTTAGAACCATCAAGAACTTCACAATAAGCTCCATTTTTTATGGTACTTTCTCTTTCACAGTGCAAATTATAGACTAGGGTGGGAGACCATGTCTACGAGATCGGATCACAGCCAATCGTGATTGAACTCAGGGAGAGTTTAATCACACCAACAGGTTAACATGTGTCTATTTTGACACCTATTAACCGTGGTTAAGATTCACTAATAATTAGGGTTCAACACCCTAATCTTGGTCCTTAGAAAAAAATTTCTAAAAAACTAAGGTTGGATTGATGAATCCTAAGGGTTAATGAATCTTAACCACGGTTAATAGGGATTTAAATGGACATGTGTTGACTTGTGGGTGTGATTGAACTCTCCCCGAGTTCAATCACGATTGACTGTGATTTGATCTCTTTGGCAACTACCTGGTTTCATTCCAAGGTTACCTACCAAGGAAATGAAAAGGGCTACTATCTTTAGTGATGGTTGTCAAACAAAGGTGCTTGCGAAGAGCTTGAGCTTGACCTCGGCTCGTTAAAAGTTCAACCTCGTTCATTTATTTAGTAAACAAGTCAAGCTCAAACTTGATTTTTGAGCTCCTTTAGTTAATGAGCCAAGCTTGAACTCGGCTCGATTAAATATATAATGAACCTACTAAAATATCTAAATATACTTACTTCATTTAAATTTTAAAATTAAGTATATTTATTATATATAATGTATTTACATAATAAGAATATCCTTTATACAATTATAATATTTCCCTAACATTTATGTAACACAAGAATTTTTTTTTACCTATACAAGGATAATAAAGTAAAAATTAAACCTAATATACAGCTATATCTAATGAATCAAGCTGCTCGTGAACTACTCGAGCTCGTGCGTTAAAGCTCAAGCTCGTTTATTTAATAAACAAGCCAAGCTCAAACTTAATTTTCGAGCTCGCTTACTTAATAAACAAGCTTGAACACCCCACTACTCGTCTCGGCTCCATAACATCCCTCCTAGTCTTTAGTGATCGTTATTGTATAATCTAATCAAAGAAATGTGGATGATAATCTTGCTGATGATATGAATAGCGATATAAGAAGGAACAAACAGAAGTTCGGCTTTAATCAAATTTCGGCTATAGTAATGCCACTTAGCCATGGGGAACACATACACCATCTTCCCTGGTTTTTAATCTAGTCCTGGGCATGTTCAGGCATATATTGTGATCATTAGACTATTTGATTTACTTTGTTCTACATTTTTGTTGGCGTCTTTTGTTCTTCACGAACAAGTATACTGAGATAAATGAATTGTTTGAAGATTCTGAACCATTTAATGATAAACAATTTAATTCGGATTTGAATCCCTCTTAGTTGGCAAAAGTAATCAAAATCCAGCTCAATTGTATTTTCCTGGTGACTTCTGCCTTCCAATTCAATGCATACTTGAGGAGGATACAAAAACAGACTATATGGTCCCTTACCCAGTTCATGACATCATGGGCATGAACAATATTTATTATTATTATTATTCTTTAACGGGGGGTATCCCAAACTTGGCAAGGATTAATCTCTTTGGGTGTCCGCACCAACCCGCTCAGAAGTTTCCCTACAAACACCATGGTAAGTTGAGGAGCGGGAGTCAAAACATGTTGAGTGTTGCCATGAATCTGTTTTTCGCTCAAGCGAGGCCTTGGCTCCAGCAAACGTGCATTTCCACTAGCAGTGGGTTCTGTTTGTGCAATTCAGACCAAAACCCGGGACCAACTCGTTCAAGCGAGTTTGACTTGGCTTGAGTGAGTGTCAGAGAATTAGAACGTATCTATTAACCAAATCAATATCTTCGGAAGAAAGAGGAAACCTTTCCTCTTCTCACTTTCCTCCAGCAATACAGTGAGCTTATATGGAAACCAAATATGCCAAAATCTTCCTATTGTATTCAAAGACTCAAAGTAGAAACTAAATTGTAAAAAGATTCTCAAATGGAGAAATCCTATATATGAAGGACTGTACAGCAACCAAAGATTATTGAAGAGATTACAATTTTCTGTTAACGTGTTTATGGTATCAGAGCCCTAAATTCTCTTCTGCAATTTTTTTTTTTCTCTCCTCTCACACCATGTCGGATTCCTCTTCTTCCCTCATCTCCAATACTGGCCCAACCACGGATATCCACACTGAGGAACCACGCCTCACACCACCACCTCCCTCTTCTCCTTCATTTCCCACTCTCAATCTCTCAAACCTCAACCACTTTCTCACTGTGAAGTTTAATGGCCTGAACTATCTTCTCTGGCGCAACCAAGTTCGCCCCATCTTAATCTCTCAAGATCTCTTCCGTTTCGTCAATGGCAGTCACCCTCCCCCACCATCACACCTGTCCAATGGCAACCCCAACCCAGATTTCCCTCTTTGGGAACGATATGACAACTATGTCATGTGCTGCCTCAACTCCACCCTCACTGATGACATCCTCGCCCAAACAGTCGGCCTTGATAGCTCCAAAGCCATCTGGGATCATCTTGCCTCCTCCTTTACTCAACAGTCTCAAGCTTGGCAAATACAACTCTGCCATCAATTGCAATCTCTGCGCAAAGGCTCCTCCACCATGGCTGTATTTTTATCTCAAGCCAAGAATATCACCGACTCCCTTGCCTCTATTCAAGATCAAGTTTCTGACAAAGATCTCGTCATGCTCATTCTCGGTGGTCTCCTATCTGAATACGAAGCTTTCATCACAGCAGTTACCAATCGACCGAAACCTATCACCTTTGCAGAACTGCGTCCTCGTCTTCTTACTCATGAACAGCGGCTCCTTCAATTTCAGCCAACCACAGATCCTCCACCAGTTGCTTTCTACGGTCATCAGCAGCAACATCCCTCTTCTCCATCTGCTTTCCGTGGGCATGGGCGTAGCCGTCATCGTGGCCATTCCAACCGAGGTCGAGGCTTCTCCTCCCATCAACGGCCCCAATTCCACCAAGGCTGTGGCTATCAGCAAGGCATTCTTGGCGCTGCTCCTTCTCAGTATCGACACCCCTTGATTTGTCAAATTTGTCAGAAGCAAGGTCATTCAGCTCTCACCTGTTGGCAGCGAGTCTCTACCCCATCCTCATCAGATTCCTCGCTCCATCAATCCTTTGCTGCTATGCACATGAAGGACTCTCTAGATTCGTCCTGGTATCCGGATTCTGGCGCCACCAGTCATATGACCCCCGATCCATCACTTCTACATCAGAGTTCTCCTTACTGTGGATCTGATAATGTTCTCTTCGGTAATGGTAATGGTGCTCCTATTTCTCAAATCGGTACATCTTATATCTCCACTCCTCATTCTCAATTTCATTTAAATTCGGTTCTCCATGTTCCCTCCCTAACAAAAAATCTTCTTTCCATTGCTACTTTTACTAAAGACAATCGTTGCTCATTTACTTTTTTTCCCTGGGGTTTTTGCATCAAGGATCTTCGCAAGGGGACCACTCTCCTCACCGGGAACGTTAAGGATAACTTATATCCTATTCAACCGTCTTCTTCCTCCTTCCAGGCTTTCAGCGTCTCTACAAGCTCCACCGCTCTTTGGCATAGGCGTCTCGGTCATCCCTCACTTTCTATTTTGCAAATGTTAGCGAAAAATCTATGTTTACAATCTTCAATTAATAAAGATCACTTTTTTTGTTCTGATTGTCGGTTATGCAAAAGTACTCGTCTCCCATTTTCCCCTGTTCTACACAAATCCCCTTCTCCTCTTCATTTAATTCATTGTGATGTTTGTGGCCCTGCGCCTGTGTCTTCACCCTCTGGCTATCGTTATTATATTATTTTTGTTGATGACTTCAGTCGTCATACTTGGTTTTACCCTATGCATCACAAATCTGATAGTGCCCGTTGCTTTGATAATTTTCGACGAATGGCAGAAAATGTTTTTCACTCGAAAATTATATATTTTCAGTCTGATGGTGGTGGAGAATTTACAGGTTCTAATTTCCAGGCCATTCTTCATACTAATGGTATTTTACATCGGCGCTCCTGCCCCCATACGCCTCAGCAAAATGGTGTTGCTGAACGCAAGCACTGTCATCTAGTGGATACCGGCAACACTCTCCTCAGTCAGAGTCATCTTCCCAAAATCTTTTGGGTTGATGCCTTTAGCACATCCATCTATTTGATTAACAGATTGCCATCACCGACACTTGGCAACAAATCACCGCATGAGATATTATTCAAACGTTGCCCCGATTATTTGCAACTCAAGACCTTCGGATGTGAATGTTATCCCTTTCTTGGGAATTATAGGGCTGACAAACTCAGTCACAAATCCATCCGTTGTGTGTTTATCGGATATAGCAACCTTCACAAGGGTTATTGGTGCTTTGATCCGGCCACGGATCGTACTTATATATCTCGCCATGTGGTTTTTAATGAGGCTTGTTTCCCTTTTCCAGATCTTACAAACTCCAAGCCTAGCACGCTAAATTCCTCCTTGACACTCGTCCCCGGCTTCCTCTCACCAGCTTCGGTCTCCACCAGCTCAAGTGCACCCACTCCTGCTCATGCTGCTGCCACTGATATTATCTCCACCTCACCACCAACTGCTGTCTCCAGTACCGTCCCCCCTGCTCCTGACCTTGGATCTTCGGCTGCTGCATCCATCACGGTCTCACCACCAGCTGCTGTCTCCAGTATCGTCCCCCCTGCTCCTGACCTTGGCTCTTCGACTGCTGCATCCATCACGGTCTCACCTCCTCTCTCCCCAGCTGCCCCTACTACAATGCCTCCTGCACTCTCCATTGCTCCCACATCGAGCACCCTACCTACTGTACCTATCCCTGCCGGATCCAGTGCTCCCATTAACATTGCCACTTCAGGTATTGATCTCGTGGTTCCGTTACCACCCTTGGTCTCTTCATCTCTGCCACCAGACAACTCTAGCTTCACTCACCCTTATAACACTCGATTCAAAGATGGTACCTTGAAGCCGAAATCCTACTATGCTACTAAGCATCCTCTTCCAGAAGCTCTTCTTGCGCATCTGTCCGATTCTATCCCGGAACCCTCATGTTTTACTCAGGCTTCTAAACATCCTCAATGGCGGGCAGCTATGGTAGAAGAATTCAATGCTCTTCTTAAAAATGAAACTTGGTCTCTCGTTCCGGCTACCCCACACCTCAATGTTGTTGGTTGCAAGTGGGTCTACCGCATCAAGCGCAAGGCCGATGGTTCTCTTGAACGATACAAGGCTCGTTTAGTAGCCAAGGGGTTTAATCAACGTCATGGCCTTGATTTTGATGAGACTTTCAGCCCAGTGGTCAAGCCCACCACCATACGGACGGTCATCTCCATTGCCGTCTCTCGTCATTGGGTCTTTCGTCAGCTCGATGTCCGGAATGCCTTCTTACATGGCACCCTCACCGAGGACGTATACATGGTCCAACCCCAAGGCTTTATTGATGCTGATCATCCTACCCATGTCTGCAAGCTTCATAAAGCTCTATATGGTGTCAAACAGGCTCCACGGGCCTGGTTTCATCGCTTTAGCTCTTTTCTATTGCAACATGGCTTCCTTTGCAGTCGCTCCGACTCTTCCATGTTCACCCGGATCGATTCTCATGGCCCTCTTGTACTTCTTCTCTATGTTGATGATATTGTGCTCACTGGCTCCTCCACCACTTCTGTGCATGAATTTATCACTGTTCTCTCCTCTACATTCAATATGAAAGATCTGGGCGATCTCCATCATTTTCTTGGCATGGAAGTCTTAAGGTCTTCCTCTACCCTCAAGCTTTGTCAGACTAAATATGTCAAGGATTTACTTCAAAAATTCGACATGATTGGTGCCAAGCCCTGCAGCACCCCCTTTGCTTCACGTTCGAAACTCTCCGCCTTAGCAGGAGACCCTCTTCCTGATCCTACTGCATATCGGAGTCTTGTTGGTGCTTTGCAATATCTTACCCTCACTCGCCCGGATTTAACATATGCTGTAAATCAAGCTTGCCAGATCATGCACAAACCCACCTCGGCTCACTTTATTGCTGCAAAACGCATTCTTCGATACTTAAAAGGTACGGTCTCCCTTGGTCTCACCTTTACCCGCGCTTCTCCCTTCACTCTTACGGCATACTCCGATGCTGACTGGGCCGGCAACCCAGATGACAGAAAGTCCACCACAGGCTATTGTGTTTTCTTCGGCACCAATCTCATTTCCTGGGGGAGCAAGAAACAACCAACTATTTCTAGATCTAGCGCCGAAGCGGAATACCGCGCCTTAGCTGCCGCAACTGCTGAAACACTTTGGATCCAATATGTCCTTCGTGATCTTGGTATCCAGCTCTCATCACCAGCCTGCATCTTCTGTGACAATGTTAGTGCCACCTATATGGCAGCCAACCCAGTTTTTCACGCTCGCACCAAGCACATTGAGATCGACTACCATTTTGTACGTGAACATGTCATGCGGGGCACTTTACTTGTTCGGTTTGTTCCAACTCAACACCAACTCGCTGATGTTTTAACCAAGGCTCTTCCTCAACCCCGTTTCTGTTCATTACGTTCCAACCTAATGCTTCATTCATCATCAGGTTGTGGGGGAGTATTAACCAAATCAATATCTTCAGAAGAAAGAGGAAACCTTTCCTCTTCTCACTTTCCTCCAGCAATACAATGAGCTTATATGGAAACCAAATATACCAAAATCTTCCTATTGTATTCAAAGACTCAAAGTAGAAACTAAATTGTAAAAGGATTCTCAAATGGAGAAATCCTATATATGAAGGACTGTACAGCAACCAAAGATTATTGAAGAGATTTCAATTTTTTGTTAACGTGTTTAGTATCTTCCGGGAAATTTCCTATTTTGAATAGGATTTGTTTCTTAGTTAGACTCATACTGGATATATAAACTAGACTTCATTATAGGGTTATGTAAGTGAGAAAAATGAAAAAGGAGAGCCATTGCAAAGAGTGTGAGATCTCTTGTAATCTTCTGCAGTTTCTCATAGTTAAGAACTCCGATTTTCATTGCCTGTAGATGTAGGCTCTTTTGGCTGAATCACGTAAATCGCTTGTGTACTATGTGATTGCATTTTTGTTTGGTTTGTTTCTCTATTTTATTTGATTGTTATTTGTTTTGCTCTCAATAGACCGTAGGGTAAATTCCGCAACATAACACAAGACCACAAGGACCAAACCCAGGATGCTAGACTTATCATGGGTAGATTGGAGTTCAGGATGGAAACATGTCACTAGGGGATCATATAGAAAATATAATGCCTCTTTCTTCTTGCAGGTTTCCAAATTGGGTTTTGGTTGCGCTGGACTTTCTGGAATATACAACAGTTCTATCTCCCATGAAGCTGGATGTTCAATAATTAAGGATGCTTTTAATAAGGGAATCACATTTTTTGATACAGCAGATGTCTATGGAGCTAATTATGACAACGAGATCATGGTCGGGAAGGTACTAATTTGTTCTTAAACTTTCAAATTCGACCGAAAATAAAACAAGAAAGAAAGGATAATAAATAGAGACAAGGAATACGGGGCAAGAGTTCATTTCAATTATTCACATGATTGCTTGATTTTCTCTCTTGCATTTACTTTATGCATCAATGATTCCAGCTAGGCCGATTAATCTGTAGTGAAATTAGCTTGAGAATTAGAACCAACTCACAATGATAGTTTTGAATATTTTTTCAATAAATCTGTTTGCAGAGGTGGAGCTCATTGGGCCTAGGGGGGCTGTACCCTCCTCCCCCTAATTTTAGAAAAAACAATCCCGATGATACTAAGGGGTGGAACCTCTGCAAGGGATGGCTGAACCCCTAGAACTTCGAAAAAACTAAATTTATACTATATTATTTAATTTAAGAGGGCATAGGCATGGGGTAAGGGCACAGTTGCCCCCAAACATTGGATAAAAAAGCTAAGTTTTATACTATATTATTTAATTTAAGAGGGCATAGCCTGGCAAGGGGAGCAACTGCCCTCTAACTTTGAAAAAACAAATATATTCTTTACAAACAGACACAAATGGATGAGAAGGCCCGACCCTTAAAAAAAGCGAGGGGGCTACCATTAATATTTCATACTCATCTAATCATTCTTCACAGATTCATCAATAAGAATTACTAACATTATCAATCAACCGTTGTTAGTCCCCCTACAAGAAAATCTTGGCTCCGCCCTTGAATATGAGAGTATGATGATAACAATTACTCTAACTATGGATGTACTAAGCCTGCTTAACTAGAGAAGCTAAAAGTTCAATGAGGATAATGTATTCTTTTCCTGCAGTTAAATATTTTCAACAAATAATTTGATATTCTTCATGTATTCTTAGTTAAATATTTTCAATTCATGTATTATTAGTTAAATATCTTCAACAAATAGTCTGATATTTGCAGGCCCTGAAGCATCTTCCTCGGGACAAAGTTCAACTAGCAACAAAATTTGGTATATCCGCGTCCAAGGGTGGTGGAATTGAGATTAAGGGTACTCCTGAATATGTACGAAAATGTTGTGAAGCTAGTCTTAAGCACCTTGATGTGAACTATATAGATTTGTACTTTCAGCACCGTGTGGACACATCCGTGCCCATAGAAGACACTGTAAGTGTCACTAAAAATAGATTTTTCTCCTAGCTACCATTTACAATTTTACATTCAAAACACTTGAATCACAATTGTTGATTGGTTGTGAATCATCTATGATAAACTAGGTGGGGGAGCTTAAGAAGTTGGTAGAAGAGGGGAAGATAAAGTACATTGGCTTATCTGAAGCCGGTCCAGATACTATAAGAAGGGCCCATGCAGTTCACCCCATCACTGCCCTACAAATGGAATATTCTCTATGGACAAGAGAGATTGAAGAAGAGACAATCCCACTTTGCCGGTTTGTCTTTGCATTTCGTTTCAATGGAAAACACAAGAAAGTGAAAGAAAATCCCATTTTCTTTCAATTTTTTGGTGTTCTTTTCATAAGATTAACACACTTTCTCGAGAAAGTAGATTCCTAATAGTGTCAACTTTCCTTCACTTTCTTTCAAAATTTTCTCCTGCAAAAGAAGGTTATTTCAAGAGAAAACTAAGGCTTGAATGTCGAAATAAATATATTTTGAACTTCCCTGATGTCATCGTTAAGTATTTAACATGTAAATATGCATAAGACTAATGGACATGTTAGGAAAGAGGAAATTTTTTATTTTTACATCCCCTCCAAATTTCTTGCAAATCAAACACACAAAAAAATAATTTTTTTCTTTTCTTATAACTTGGGTATGTTTGGTTGCTGAGAAAATAAGTGAAAACATAGAAAAAAAGAACAAATTTTAGTTTTCTAACACAATTCTTAGTTGGATATTTGTCCAATTTTATTTTCTTTTCTCTATTTTCACTTATTTTCTTGACAACCAAACCTAGGATTTCCTTTTCTTTTCTTTCTTGTGAAAAGAACACACCCTTAGTATAAAGAATGTTAGACAGAGGTGCAAGACTTGATTGACTTGATTCTGAAACTTAGGCATCAAGAGTACTAGTATATCTTTAACATTCAGTTTATACTTAAGTCTCATGAAAGCAATGCTTTAAAATTTTACAGTACGGGCATTTTACTTTTCCTACCAGCTTTAAGATTTCTTGTGCATTTCAATATATTTCATGAGTGGTTCTTCTGATACCAACATGTTCCATGCCTCAACTTGCAGAGAATTGGGTATTGGGATAGTGGCATTTAGCCCTCTTGGTCGCGGGTTCTTTGGTGGGAAGGCAATTGTAGAAAGTTTGCCTACAGATAGTATATTGGTATGCAGTTCTCAAAATGGATTTTCTTTTTCAAATTTCTGTTCATTTGCTGCTGAGGTCTTCCCAGGTTGTAATGTGGTTCTCATGACCATAGTTACAAAGTTGGAGTTTGAAAATTATGGTCTAGGAAAAAGGGTAAAATTCGAAAATGAATCACAAAAATATCCGGCAAGATACAAAAAAAAAAATAGATAACTAATTATGAAAAATTATAAGCATATAAGATATTAGATATTTGTCCGGGATTTTTTCCCCCAAAAATCACGAATACTATATGAATTAATCATTCAACAAAAAAGGCGTGTATTATTCAGGACTTTTGCCAGAGAACTTTGTTAGTATGCTCATGACTAATTCTCATATTCCTGTTGATATAGACTATGCATCCAAGGTTCACAGGAGATAACCTAGAGAAGAACAAACTCTTATATGCCCGCATCGCCGACTTGGCTGAAAAGCATGGCTGCACCCCTCCTCAACTTGCTCTTGCATGGGTTCTCCATCAAGGGAAGGATCTGGTTCCAATACCAGGTAATTAGGCTCTTAGCTAGTTTCCCTTAAGAATTCCATCATTAGAAGTTCAAATATTAAGCAGCTTACTTCTACTTAATATGTTTTCATCGATTAATAAAATCAAATGTCAGTGGAAACTACAGACTGCTTTCAAAGTATCTAAAAATTGTGTCACCATATTTAAAAAGCTGAGATTTCAACATTTTCTATATTAGTAAGGGATCTCTCTTTTCTTGAAACTCATACAGGGACAACGAAGATTAAGAATCTGGACAATAACATTGGTTCCTTGGCGATGAAGCTCACACTCGAGGACTTGAAAGAAATTTCCGATGCCGTACCCATTAATGAAGTGAGTGGCCAAAGAGATCTCGCTTTCTTATCGAACAGTCACTGGGAGCTTGCAAATACCCCAGCAAAAAAGATATAGTTTTAACCATAGAGAAGCAAAAGGGTCAGTCTGTGGAACTGTTGCATCTTTTTTCTGCTTTCTTGTATGTTTACAAGGATAATGCAATAAGACTCACTCTTTTTTATTGGACATATTGTTAGTTCAAAACATGTTTCTTTCTTTTAATGAAAGACATAATGCACATCTTTCCCTTGAAGAAAGTGTAGCTCTAGCATTACCATTTTTTTTTTTTTTTAGAATAACTATCAACAGGACCGGTTGAACAGTCAACTGTAGCTACCCAAATTTTGCCTTGGGAAATGATATTTATGGAAAGAATTATCTATTAATAAATATCCTTCTTTCATGTTTATAATTACCAAACTACCATTTCTCAAGGCAAAATTTGGGTTGTTCCGGTTGACTGTTCAACCCGAGCTTCTGTTGATAATTAATCTTTTTTTTTTTTTTTTTTTTTTAACAAATAAACAAGTAAGAGAAATGTTAACACCAATTCCAGACTTCCAAGTCTCACCACAGTTGCAACAAGTGTCGCTACAATTCCCTCTTACCTTGAGAATTGGTATGAATCATAACTTTTTCTTTTGAAATTTTGTTTTTTAACCTTTTGAAGGGGTATCAATACCACGTGTTGCACCCACAGTGAGACTCTGGAAAATTTTGAATTGTGCGACTATGGCTAACATTCCTTAGTGAATTAGAAGAATGTATCTCTGGCAAAACTAGGAGAGATCATCCCCTATGTACAAGGATCTCCTATATAAACTGTAAAGTTTTTCTTTATTAAGTTTATGATTTGAGTAATGCTCATTGTATAAAACCCGGATAAAGTCTACTTCACTAAAAGATTTAATCATAACCAAATAGTGATATATTAGGTATTACTTGAATAATTAGAGTTACAAGATGGTCTTCACTCACTTAGTTTCCTTGATGGGTTAGGATTTTAATGATCAATGCCTTATATAAAACAATGTTATGCCATCAACCCCATATAAAAAAAGGTCTGCAAAAAACATTTTCTTCATCAAGACCTTTAGAGCCATGAAGTTGAGGATTGTATGCATCGTTGGCGTGTAAAGCGAATGGAATATTTATTTTGTATCATCATCTCTCCCAATTGGTTGGACTGTAGGTGTGATTATTTACTTCATGGGCGAGGTCTCTGGTTCAAGTCCAGGATGGTCCAGCTGGTCCAGCTGGGCCAGGGAAAATAATAGAAGAAACATCTGACTCGTTGGCGTATAAAGCGAATAGATTATTCATTTTGTATCGTTGTCTTCGATGTCCGGAACATGTATGCATTATTGATAATTGAATGAGTGGTTGACTATACTTGTTAAAATAATTTATAATAATTTATAACCACTAAACTAACGCACATCATTAGCACTTCTAGGAACTGCTTCATATCTCTCTCTATGTATATATCATGTTGAATATTTTTATGATATGCATGAAAACCATGTATAATATGCACAAGCGCATTGTGTTTGTGAGGATTATCTTAATCAACCCTTTTGTCAATTCCATTTGGTAACTCAAAATGTATTGAAAAACAAATTTACAGCTTCAAAAGATCTATCACTTGGTTATTGTGACTATTAGATTTGAATATTAAATCGCACTCCAGATAATTAATTTGTATTTAAGCATGTGGATTGCTTAGAGCTAGAAGCACCAAATTCATAGTTATCTGCATAGTGGAGTGCACATGGGCTGGGCCATTCCTGTCCTAATATGGCCCCCATCAATGTAGTTGGGCCTAAGCCTGTTATCGACTTAGTCCAAGAGGAACAAAATACGGGCTTAACCCATTTATTTTACCGTTCTTGTTTTTAGGCCCAAATCCAGCCCATTAGTGGAGGCATGGGGAGTATCCTATGCTTGATCTGGACATTTGTTCCACCCGTGATCATCAATCTGGGCATTCCCTGTTTCAACTATCACTTTGATATAAGCCATAGCCTAAGATCTGTACCAATGTTACCTGGTTCATCGGTTTGCTGGTTCGAATTCGGGTTCGTGATTCACAGTTCGACACTCTAGAATGAACCCGGTTCGTCAAGAGTAGGATGAGATAATTTGTTTCTTGGTTCGCTTAGGTTCTTTAGTTTGGTTCTATAGCTTGTTTCGCTACTTAGCATGTAAAACAAATATATGTTTTATAATCTATTATCAAAAAAATTATATTTTAAGCATATAAATAATATATTACAAATACTAAATTTTGAAAACCCATAAAAAATGTCTTTTTATGAGTGGTCCATGAACCCAAAATATAAATTTGTTGAAACCCAAAGAAAAATATCAATAAATTCGAATAAAATTTTTGACAAACTAAGACATTTTAAAACTACCGTGGTTCGTTCCATTTAACGAATCAATCTGAACCAAACCATGAATTAATTAGTCCGAGTCTGTTCCGATTCGTGGTTCACTTAGCATACAACGAACTTGGTAACCATGATCTGTACAACTGCTTGATCCAGATCGAGCTGTAATGGCATCCTCATGAGGAGTGCGTCCTTCCAAGGATGGTCCTCGAATTTCAAAACACTTAATTCCAAAGACCATCTAAATGTAAGGACCCTAAGAAAACGTACTCCTCAGGAGGATAACACTTTTTTTTTCTCCTTGGTTGCTGTAAGGGATAAAATTTGTAAAAAGGAGTAAAAAGAATTGGTAAAATAGAAATTTCTCACTCTAACAAATTCTAACAATTTAGCCGACCTAAGCCCACTTGGGCTATGTGCTGGCTCTCTAGAGTGTTGTCTGACAGGTGACCTCATCATGACTATACAAGTCATGATGACTCCAAATGCCTATAAATAAGCATGAATCACTTGAGAAAGAGGGAGAGGATGCAGAAGGCAAAAAAGAAAATAAAGAAAGGCAGAAGAAGAAGGAGATCTGGGAAGCTTGAGTCATTCACACCCCTATCTTGAAGGGCTATGCAGGCAGCCACCCACCTGATTCTCTTATCTTCATTTGGTGTTCTCCGGCCACTTGATGCTCTTTATTGCCTCACAATCGATTATGGCTACCGGATGCTCTCTCAAATCGGTCATGTCCGCCTGATACTTTCCATGAACAGTATCCCTACACCTTGTCAATATCTGATGTTTTATATTTATCTACTTGGTGAAATGTTCAAGTCGTCACACTGCCACTTGCACGACCTTGCAATTGATCATCTGCTAAGTACAGTCATACTTGAACTTGTGCCTGACGCTGTGAATAGTGCCCGAGCCTGTTGTCATGTTGTCTGCTGTGAATAGTGCCCGAGTACGTTGTCCGCTATGAGCTGCACAATGTACTCGTTGTCTGATGCACAACGTACACATTGTCTGAGCTACGTTGTCTGAGTATTGCCCGAGCTATGTTGTCTGAGTATTGCCCGAGCTATATTGTCTGAGCTACGTTGTCTGAGTATTACCCGAGCTACGTTGTCTAAGCTACGTTGCCTGTGCCTTATCCTAGCTGCATTGTATGAGCTACGTTGTCTGAACTACGTTATCCAAAACTATGTCCTTTGTGCCTCTCAAGCTACATCCTCTACCTCGCCATAGCTCATCTCCAGAGCACAACACTAGAGTTCGTCCTCAAGCGCATATGCCCAATGACCTCACGATAAGTATCTCTACACTATTATGTTCATATGTTCATGTGCTTGTGCCTTATACTGACTTTATCATCGAAGCTTATTTCAGGGTGCACACCTGCCTCCTCAGACTCATTCACAGGTGGAGTTTTGCTATCTTCCTTCTACAAGGAAACCGGAGTTTGGAACAGCTACAAACGCGTGGCATGTGCGGGAATCTTCTTCCCCTTCAGTTGCTACTCCTTGGTTAAATAGACAAGATGATGATCAAGTCTAACACGTGGCACACATATCCATGTCATTCATTGGAGGGATTCTGTTCGCATACACATGTTAGCTTATCTCTAATGACTTTTTGAAGAATGTTAAGGACTTGTTTGGATAAACTTATGTGAGAAAAGAATGACTTCTTTAGAATAACTTCCAAGAAAAATTATTTTTAAAAAAAATTGGAACTTCTCATAAAAGCTAATTAAGAGTAGATACTCATAAAAACTAACATTTTGACTTCTTATAACTTTGACTTGTGTAGAAGTTACTCTCTTAAGTATTGAACCAAATGACATTTTAACTGACTTTTGACTCTTTAAGAGCCAAATAGTCACCAAAACTCAATTTAAAAATATATCCAAACACTACCCACAATTTTTTTTTTTGGTAAGCACATCAAACACACGCACACACAGCACTACAATCTCAACTCAAGCCTTTAACCACACACCCCTTAAAAAAGAGAGATGAGGTGGGACTACTTAAGGAGAAGGCCGTTACCATCGGTAGAAGATGAGGGATTATGGGCTAAGGGAAAGCTAACAGTTTTTTTCTTTTGGTAAACACATCAAACACAAACACACAACACACGCACACACAACCCTAAAATCTCAACTCAAGCTTTTAACCACACACACCCCTCAAAAAAGAGGTGTGAGGTGGGAGTACTTAAGGAGAAGGCCCTCACCTCTTTTTTGAGGTGTGTATGGTTAAAGGCTTGAGTTGAGATTGTAGGGCTTGGTGTGTGCGTGTATTATGTGTATTTGATGTGTTTACCAAAGACAAAAGCTGGTAGCTTCCCAATAACCCACAATACTTACTCTCACCATGCATCTTTAAATAACATATGGTTTACTAAAAAATAAATAGATGACTTAGTATGCAAAGTCATTTGTCTTAGATGAGTGTCATCAAATATTTTCCAAATTCTCACAGTAGTACAATACATGACGCTGCTATCCTTTTAATTGGTTAAGAAAATAAAATTTTGAAAGAAAAATGTATGGTTTATATGAGTTCTCAAGGTAACAGGAAAAAGTAGCCACTTGTCCTACTTGTGAGAGCTTAGAAATATGTCATTGGGGCTAACGTTTTATTTGTTTTAGAGCCAAGCTAGCCAAATTCTCAATCAAAAATCAACATTTGTCTAAACTTTCAATAGGGGACATTTAGTAACTCTAAACTCTAAATAGTTAGAGCTTATTTGAAATTTGAGCTTATTTAGGCTTTAGAGTATTAAATTATAGTTTAATAGAATGTCTAAATTTTTTCTGAAGTAAATGTTTTACCTCTAAAGTAATAAGGAAGCATGAGCTCCTTTTTTTTCTTTAGACATTTTACCTCTAATGCATACTTTAGAGGGGTGAGCATTACCTCTAAAGGCATGTAATATTATAATACACTAGTGGGCGGCACGTACGATGCACGTGAGAGAGAAGGGAAGGGGAGAGAGACTGGGAAGAGGGATTCTAGTGAGAGAATTTTAAAAATTTAGTTTTAAAATTTTAACTTAAAAAGATGGAGTTATAAGTTGAAACTACCTCATAACATATGTCCTTATTTTTTCTCTTGAAAAGTAGTTATAACGTAGAGAGAGAGAGAGAGAGAGGGTGTGCTTCTTTGTTGAGAGACCAAGGATGGAGCGTGAGAGAAGATAAGGATAAAGATTTGAGGGAATCGTGAAGATATTGATAGATTATTGTTAGTCATAGTTGATATTACTTCAATACATCTACTAACTTTTCTCATGTAAAATAAGATAATATAGTATCTTAATTTTTTTAATATGGAGTTATGGGCAAAATAGGAAAAATATAAAAAATTCATCCTTACTAACTCTAAGATACCATAAAATTGAGACTCTTAGGAATATTAGAAAAAAAATCAACTAACTTTTTAACTTCGCTTCTCTCATGATAATAATATAGATTTTTTTTATATGGAGTTATGGGAAAAATATAAAAAAATTCACTCTTACTAACTGTAAGATACCATAAAATTTAGACTCATTAGGAATATTAGAAAAAAAATCAATCAATTTTTTTAACTCGGCTTCTCTCATTATAATAGTAGAGATGAAGATTTTTTTTATATGGAATTATGGGAAAAATTGAAAAAATATAAAAAAATTCACCATAACTAACTGTAAGATACCATAAAATTTGTACTCATTAGAAATAAAATTTGGACTCATTAGAAATATTAGAAAAAAAATCAAATAATTTTTTAACTCCGCTATTCTCATTATAATAGTAGAGATTTCCTAATGACATTATTGACTATTAGAGCCTATTATGTTTAGAGATTTCAAGCGGACATTAGGTGTTGATTTTTGGTCGAGAATAAAGAATGCCATAGAGTTTATCATATAAAATGGTGAGACTAGGGATTGTGAGAATATTCTTAACACTCCTCAAACCTTACCCCTTCTTTTTTTTTGTTTTTTTAAGGTGGATAAGTATACATTGAATGGTGCACAAGGGTTCAAATCAAATATTATTATTTTATTTTTGATTTTTTTTTAAAGGGGTCAAATCCTTAATTCTGAGACCGCCTGTGATCAAAACGAACCCGCTTCCTATATTTTGGGAGAAAAATGTCAGAGAAGCCTGGAACTCAAATTCCAAAAGTAAAATTAGGAAACCAGGGTTTAGAGGTATAAAGCTTTGACTTACTCTGAATTCCCCATCTTGAGAAATTACTACACAAGTGTATATCTTTTTTCCTTTTTTGGTTTTTATTGAAGATGAAAATTGTTGTTGTTGGCTTAACCAGGTTTCCAAATTGGGTTTCGGGTGTCATGGTCTTAGCGGAAAATACAATGATCCTCTCTCAGATGAAGATGGAGTTTCAGTCATGAAGGACGCTTTCAGTAAGGGAATTACTTTCTTTGACACAGCAGATATCTATGGAGCCAACGCTAATGAAATTCTAGTTGGAAAGGTTAATGGCTTTTCTGTTTACAAGCTCAGACATTTATCTACGTTTTCACTTAAATCTTTGGTTGTGTTTAATGGGTTTTCTTTTATTTGAACAAAGCATGAATCTTTACTATATTAGTCCAGTTATTTAAAAATGGAATTTGTGAAAGAAACCCAGTTCCCAATCATTGTAATTTTTTTTTTTTTTTGGGTATTCATTGTAATTTTTCTTTCGATTAACTATTTGATTGATTATCCATATTAACAATTTGATTGATTATTCATGGACATGAATTTAGTGAGACTCATGTTATGGTTAAGCCTGGTAATACTTCTTAGTGAAAGAAACCCAGTTTCCAATCATTGTAATTTTCTTCAATTAACGATTTGATTGATTATTCATAAAAACGATTTGATTGATTATTCATAGACATGAATTCAGTGAGACTCATGTTTTGGTTGGATTTTTTTTTGGTTGATTACTTTTTGGAACCTGGTATACTTCTTTCTTGAGGGTCATGTGGTTGGATTAGGGTTCTTAAGTCAATTCAAACCTTTCAGGCATTGAAGCAGTTACCTAGAGATAAAATCCAGCTTGCGACCAAATTCGGTCTTTTTAAAGTGGCAATCACTGAGAAACAAATTAGCGGCGAGCCTGAATATGTAAGAAGGTGTTGTGAAGCTAGCCTTAAGTGTCTTGATGTGGACTACATTGATCTTTATTATCAGCACCGCGTGGACAAATCGGTTCCGATAGAGGACACTGTAGGTGTTCTTTCACATTGTTTTTTTTAATTATAAATTTCATATTGACTTGTACCATTTTCTTGTTGGTTGAGTGGAAAACTGGAGCCATGTCTCCAATTCCTGATCAGTGCATCTTCTTCCTTTAGGCTATATGGCCTAATTTTGATGTATGACTGATTTTTGTTTGGAATTTTCCTTTGGGGGGAAAGGTAGATGGGGGAGCTTAAGAAGTTAGTTGAAGAAGGGAAGATAAAGTATGTTGGGTTATGTGAAGCTAGTCCGGACACAATAAGGAGGGCCCATGCGGTTCACCCCATTACTGCAGTACAATTGGAGTGGTCTTTGTTAACTCGTGATATTGAAGAAGAGATAATCCCACTCTGCAGGTCAGTTCAAAATATGTACCACAAGTTGGCTTTGCTGAACTGCTTTTAAAACTGTGGAAATTTGGTTGAGAAACCATGCCAATGTCCTCCCTATAATTTGAAACATAGTCCAAAAACTCGGCGAGTCACCCGAGTAACTTGGCTGAGTTACTCGACTTGACAGAGTTTTGAGTCGAGACACCTCAAAATTCGATGGAGACACTATTTGGCAAATTACCGGGGTGACTCAGTTGAGTCGGGTCGAGTTTTTTGACTCATCAGAATAGGTGGAGTTACGGAAGAGTATTTTTATCATTTTCATACTGTTTTTACATCATATTTTTGTAGGCCAACCTACTATGGGTTCTATTAAACCTGGTTTTTAGGTTTGAGACTGCAAAATCAGCTTACTTTGGGTTCTTTTAGCCCAGGTTTTTCAAGTTATTTGTTGTTTAATCTTAGATAAAATGCCAAGAAATCAGTAATTGCCTAACTGGTATATATATATATATATATATATTCCGAGTTAGACTGAGTCGAGCTTTTTTTTCTTCAAGTTTTTCGGCTAACTTTCAAGTCGAGTCGAGTTTTCGTGTTTTTGAACCATTCTTTGAAATGCAAACATTAGGAAGTTCTGTTATTATGTTCTACTAGATAGTAAAGAGTTTCAGATTTTTTTTTTTACTATGTTGGGAGATTATCCCATCTTAGAGTTTTCTCTTTCATAATGCAGGGAACTTGGTATCGGAATAGTGGCTTACAGCCCTCTTGCTCGTGGGTTTTTGGGTGGGAAGGCAGTTACAGAAAGCCTGCCTGCAAATAGTTCCTTGGTATGAACTTGATCTTATGCACCTCTTTTTAAATGTGTTAAGATAGGAACTAAGAATTTCTCAGCTCTTGATTCAAATTCTTCAGTTAGTTACATGAAATTGTTTCAACCAAATACCATCAGGCTACATATCCTAGGTACAGTGGAGAGAATTTGGAAAAGAACAAAGTACTATATGGACGAGTTGCAAACTTGGCTGCTAAGCATGGATGTACCCCTCCTCAGCTGGCTCTATCATGGGTTCTCCACCAAGGCGACGACGTGGTTCCAATCCCAGGTAAGTGATTGTGGGCACCTTTTCCAGTTATATGGTGGTATCAATTTTATCATTTCACTTTAAACATACTACTATTTTTTTTTGTTAGACCATTTTCCTTTTCTCTTTAAATGAGAATTTTCTAAAAAATTAACAAGCGATTAGCTTAATTTTTAAGAGAACTACTAGTGCTATATAGAAATTGAACTCTGCAGCTTTTCTACAATTTACAGAGGGAATTAACATTAGCATATATTTTTCTTTGTTCTTTTCACACTTGTTACTTTGAAAATATGTAGTAAACTCAGAGCTCTATGTAGCTGATATAAAAATATATGGATACTTCTCTGGATACCCATACTATATGTGGAGATGTTATTTATGAGCATAATATGTTAGTATTTTCAGGTTATTTCAAATTAATTATGGGATGATTTGATCGATCTGAATAGGTGGTTGTATGATGAGATGTCTGCCAGACTTTGCATTAAAGCAAAAAACTGCCTTTCTATCTAGTTCTCAAGCTTCTCTGTTTTTAATTTCTCCAGGGACAACCAAGATTAAGAACCTAGACAATAACATTGGATCCTTGAAGGTGAAGCTCACAGAAGAGGAGTTGAAAGAGGTTTCAGATGCCGTGCCCGTCGATGAGGTGGCCGGCGCTAGAATCTATGAGAAGATAAACCTACACTCTTGGAAGTTTGCTAATACGCCCTTGAAAGCTAGAAATGTCCCAACTTAAGAGGTAGAGGGAAATAATTGCACTATACCAACAATGCAAACTAGTTTTTTTTATTATCACTCTATGAGTTGGGAGCCATTTATCATATATATATGAATCATCGTTTTTTAAGTTGTTAATGACAGTTTTTTTTTTTGGTTTGCGATATTAGTTTAGGCCGCAACGCCGGTTGGGTGTTAGTATCTTTTCACTTAGTGGGCAGGTGGAAAGTATATACAAACTCTCAGTTAGTGGGCTGGTCGAAAGTATATACAAACTCCCACCCTCTCGGGAATGAAACCCGGTACCTCCCCCCAAAGCAGCAAACTAGTTCGGGTTTGTTCCAGTACGCGGTTCACTCTAGCATACAACACAACGAACTTGGTAACCATGATCTGTACAACTGCTTGATCCAGATCGCCCTGTAATGGCGCCCTCATGAGAAGTGCGTCCTCCCAGGGATGGTCCTCGAATTATAGACCACTTATTTCCAAAGAACATCCAAATGTAAGGACTTAAAGAAGACGTACTCCTCAGGAGGATAAGACTGTTTTTTTCTCTTTTGTTGCTACTCCTTGGTTTAAACAGTCAAGATGATGATAAATCTGACACATGACACATATCTGTGTCAGTCATTGGAGGGCTTTTGTTCTCATACACCTGTTAGGAAGCATATGTTCTGTGTTCTTCCCTGTATTCTTCTATGTTCTTCCTGTATTCTTCCTAATGGATTTGTTAGGATTTCTCTAAGAGGTGGTTACAACATTTACATTCATACAAACCAATTGATTCTGGCCTTCCAACTCCCATGGCCACAGGAAAGAACACAGGATATGTTTCTCACGTGTGAACTTACCTCCAATGACGTTTTGAAGAATGCTAAGGTCTTGTTTGGATAAACTTATGTGAGAAGAGAATGACTTCTTTGGAATAACTTCCAAGAAAAATTATTTTAAAAAAATTGGGACTTCTCAGAAAAGCTAATTGAGAGTAGATTCTCATAAAAACGAACATTTTGACTTTTTATGACTTTGACTCGTGTAGAAGTTACTCTATCTGAACCAAGTGACATTTTAACCGACTTGTAACTCTTCAAAAACTAAAGTCACTAAAAGTTAATTTAGAAGTATATCCAAACACTATCCACAATACTTAATCTTTTTTTTTTGGTAAACACATCAAACACACAACACGCAGCCCTACAATCTCAACTCAAGCCTTTAATTACACACACCTCTCCAAAACGAGGGGGTGAGGTGGGAATACTTAAGGAGAAGGCCCTTACCATCGATAGGTGATGTGGGATTATGGGCTAAGGGGAAGCTAACAACTTCTGTCTTTTGGTAACACATTAAACACACGCGCACGCACACACGACATACGCGCACACACACACAACCCTACAATTTCAACTCAAGCTTTTAACCACACACAACTTAAAAAAGAGGGGTGAGGTGTGAGTACTTAAGGAGAAGACCCTTATCATCGGTAGGCAATGTGAGATTATGGGCTAAGGGGAAGCTAACGGCTTTTGTCTTTCGGTAAACACATCAAAAACACACACACAACACACACGCACATACAGCCCTACAATCTCAACTCAATCCTTTAACCACATACACCCCTCAAAGAAGAGGGGTGAGGTCTCCCTTACCTCTTTTTTGAGGGGTGTGTGTGGTTAAAGGCTTGAGTTGAGATTGTAGGACTGTGTGAGTGTTGTGTATTTAACGTGTTTACCAAAAGACAAAAGCTGTTAGCTTCCCCCTAACCCAAAATACTTACTCTCACCATTTTTAAATAACTTTTTTTTTTTCTGAAAAATAAAATAGATGACTTAGTATCCAGCAGTCATCTGTCTTAGATGAGTGCCATCAAATATTTTCCAAATTCACTATGGGTGCAACACATGACGTTGCTATCCCTTCAACTGGGTAACCAAGGTCGTGGGTAGGAAGAGGCGAAGTAGAAAGTCCTACAGGAGGTGTTCCACAGGATTTGAGTTAGTTTTGGGAAGTCTATGGCTCAACAAACCCCACTCCTTGTGGCTAGACAACTTACTTGTAACGACCCCAAAATCCCACAAGGCTAAAATAGGACTTTGGAAGCGCCACATTACTTAAACCTGCTTAAACCATGCATACAAGGCTACTACACGAGTCTTCAAAAATGAGAGTAATAAAATTTCCGATATATATAACCCAAACCAACTAAATAACACGAGTCTGTAGTCAACAATTACAACTACTAAATCCAAAGAGTCTGATACACAACTATAAAAGTCTACTAAACAACATCTACTCAAGTCTAATACAACTCTCTCAATCAAATGAAATAAAAACTAAGAGGTGTAGCCGCCCAAGTCTCCGGCTCCCTCCTCAGAAAGCTCACCTTCACCTCCTTCCTCGAGGTAAGTCTCCTCAACCCACGGCTCTGCCGTGTACTCCTGCTCTAAACCTGCCAAGACAAAGTCCGACTGAGTACAAAGGTACTCAGTGTATATAAAATCCAACCAACAATAATGATATACCTGCACTTAGTCAGAAACATATCCAATAGCATAATAACATAATCAGAGTGCGGAAGAACGTGTGCGCATATACATCATATCATCACCTTGACTCGTGTACTTGTGAGAATCTTAGACTTAGAAAACCATACACTTATGAGGTACTTATGCTTACGAGACCACGCGCTTGTGAGGTGCTTATGCACTTATTCAGATCATACAAGGATGAGACATGCCGTTCTTGGCGGATACAGACCATGCCTATGAATCAAATGTAATTGACATGCCGTTCTTGGCGGATACGGACCATGCCATGCTTATGCTTATTCAGAATGTCATACGTATGCCATGTGCATGCTTGTGGTCCACATGTGTGACTTGTGAGACTCTTATCTTCGCATACACGTGCTTGTGTGCTTAAGTGTCGAAATTAATATTCGAGTTGGTAATTGCTTAGGTTCCGATCTCCCACCATGGAAACTCCACTATATGTCCCATACCAAATAGTTAGAGAATTCCCGGTCTGAGAGATTTTCCTCTAACTTCTTACCTTCCCGACTACCAATTTCCATGCAAATAATTAGATATACTTACCAAACAATCACATATATATCTTATCATAATCCTTAAACAATTCATAATCAATTTACCACCATTTCATAAGAGTATAATCGCATTTATCCATCCAAGCCTTTTCACAAACACCTTGTGTACACATATAATATGAATCAATTGTTTCTCTACTTTTCATGCATTCATCAAATCATAATTTCATCCATACAATCCATATATTCTTCCTCAACCCACAAATTAATCCCATCCTCCATACATTCTATCCACATTCAAATCCATATTTCCGTTCACATTCCCATCCATAATTAGCTTATTTCATAGAAAATTAGAGAAAATGCATCAACATTCATAAAACCTTAAAATAGAGTTGATTAGGATAGTATATCGACCTTAGGAATCCTTCCCTTGGATTCAAAACGCTCCCGAGACGATTTGGAGAAGCTTCCCAAACTTTTCTTGCAATCTCCTATCAATCTCCTCCTTCTCCAAGAAAACCCTCTCTCAAAACCCTAGAGTTTCTCCCACTTTTTGCCAAATTAGGTTAGAACTAGGTGGAGTATTCTAATATTTCGAGTAGGACCCCCTATTTATAGCCTCAAGGTCTGAGAACAAAAAGACCAAAAAGCCCATACTAAAATTCTGTAAAAATCACGAAAGACTGAGCGATCGGTGGTTATGACCGATCGATCGGTTCTCAACCAAGCGATCGGTGCTCTTGACCGGGCGATCAGTCAAAAAAGCACTCTCTAGAAATTTTCCCCATACAAAATTCTGGACCAGTCGATAGATACCGATCGATCGGTTTTGGACCGATCGATCGCTGCTTCTGACCGAGCGATCGGTTGCCTATAGATTTTTGACCCGCTTTACTGTTTTGGCCATAACTTTTGACTCGTTCGTTGGATTTTGACGATTCAACTTGCGTTGGATTTGTCTTTCGAAAACGAACATTTCTGGCATTTTAGAATTTTTAAATTCCACTTAATTAATAGACTAAATTGTCCCCAAAGTTGACTGATCTGCAATTCCATTAGATAAAACCCACCATTGACTTGGCTTAAACTCAAAATAAGAAAAAACATTAAACATGAACTTCGAAGAGGGTTCCAACACCTTTCTAATGGTTCAAGAATCACTCAATTCCAGTAAACGGTGTCAAAACTAGAGCTTCCTAAAGTTTAGGGTGTGATATGACATCCCTCCGTCACAAGTTGATTAAGCTTAGTTTACACCACAATAATTAGGCATAAAAAAAATAATAAACATCAAACATCAGAAGGACTAAAATACCCTTAACACAATGAAATAAAAACATGAAAACGATTCGGGTCTCTACATCCTCCCCCCTTAAAAGAATTTCGTCCTCGAAATTACGTACCTTAGGTGAATAAGTGCGGGTACTTTTCGCGGACTTCGGCTTCTCTCTCCCAAGTAGCCTCTTCTCTAGAGTGATGCTCACATTGCAAGAGCACCAGATGAATGACCTTAGAACGCAAAACTTACTCTTTCCGGTCCAAAATTCGAGCCGGTTGCTCTACTAGAGTCAAATCTTCCAGAATTTCCAACGGTTCCAAATGAATGACATGTGAAGGATCAGCAATGTACTTCCTCAACATAGAGATGTGAAAGACATTATGCACACCTCCCATGTGAGGTGGTAAGGCGACCCGATAAGCAACTTCCCCGACTCGGGTGATGATCTCAAAAGGACCCACATATCTCGGACTGAGCTTGCCTCGCTTGCCGAATCTCATCACCCCCTTCGTAGGTGAGATCTTTACTAATATAAAATCTCCGACTTGGAACTCAAGATCTCTCCTCCGAGTATCGGCATAGCTCTTCTGTCTACTCTGAGCTGCTTTCAACCTCTCCCTGATCAACTGAACTCTATCCACAGTCTGACCAACGAGCTCGGGACCCAAAAGCTTCCTCTCACTAACTTCGTCCCAACACAAAGGTGAACGACAACTCCTCCCATAAAGTGCTTCAAACGGTGCCATCTGAATGCTAGCTTGATAGCTATTGTTGTAGGCAAACTCAACCAACGGCAAGTGATCAACCCAACTACCCTGAAAGTCTAACATGCAAGCTCGTAGCATGTCCTCTATGATCTGGTTCACTCTCTCAGTTTGCCCATCTGTCTGCGGATGAAAGGCCGTACTAAAATCCAAATGGGAACCCATGGCCTGCTGAAAACTCTTCCAGAATCTGGATGTAAATCTCGGATCTCGATCAGAAACAATGCTAACTGGCACCCCATGCAAACGAACTATCTCCTTGATATAGAGGTTAGCTAATTGATTGGAGTTGAAAGTGGTCCGATATGGAAGAAAATGAGCTGATTTAGTCAATCGGTCAACCACAACCCAAATGGCATCAAAGTTCTTGGCCGTCTTTGGTAAACCAACAACGAAATCCATGGAGATATTTTCCCATTTCCACTCGGGAATAGGAAGAGACTGAAGAAGTCCTGCCGGCCTCCTGTGTTCGGCCTTCACCTGCTGACACACCAAACACTTGGATACAAAGGTAGCCACATCTTTCTTCATACCTTTCCACCAGAAATACTTCTTGAGGTTCTGGTACATCTTAGTACCTCCCGGATGCACGGTGTACTTGGACTTGTGTGCTTCATCCAGAATCTCCCTTCTTAAATCCTCATCATCCGGAACACAAAGTCTACCCTTGAAACAAACTCCACCATCCCTCCAAGAAAAATCCTCAAACCCGCTGCTCAGTGACTTATTCATGGCAGCGTGCAGTTCTCCATCATTTCACTGCAGATCTTTAATCCTGTCCAATAAGGTTGGCCTGTCCATAATGTTAGCCAACAAGGCTCCAGAAGCTCCCACACTGAAACCTGCATCAAGGCTAGACACCTCTTCTAGTAGCTTCCATTCTTGGACTATCAAGTGTGCCAAGAACCCAGTAGGTCTCCTACTTAGCGCATCTGCCACTACATTCGCTTTCCCCGGGTGGTACTGGATTGAACAATCATAATCTTTGAGGAATTCCACCCAACGACGCTGCCTCAAATTCAGCTCTTTCTACGAGAATAAATACTTTAGACTTTTGTGGTCGGTGAAAACTTCAAACTGCGCACCGTACAAGTAGTGTCTCCAGATCTTAAGAGCAAAAACCAAGGCTGCTAACTCCAAATCATGGGTAGGATAGTTCTTCTCGTGGTCTTTCAACTGCCGAGAAGCATAGGCAATCACCTTCCCGTGTTGCATAAGAACACAACCTAACCCAACGAGTGAGGCATCACTATACACCACAAAATCTTCACTACCCGATGGAACAGTCAAGATCGGAGCGGTGGTGAGACGCTTCTTGAACTCAAGAAAACTCTTCTCACATTTCTCATTCCACTCGAATCTAGCGTTCTTTCGAGTTAGATGAGTAAGCGGAACTGCCAAACTGGAAAATCCTTCTACAAATCTTCGATAATATCCAGCTAGGCCCAAGAAACTTCGAACCTCTGTAACACTCTTTGGCCTTCCCCATCCTTCCACTGCTTCTATCTTAGCAGGGTCAACTGAAATCCCCTCTTCTGACACCACATGGCCTAGAAATGCTACTTTTTCTAGCCAAAACTCGCACTTGCTAAGCTTAGCATATAGCTTATGCTCACGGAGTGTCTTCAGGGTGATCCGGAGATGCATCTCATGCTCCTTCTGTGTCCTGGAGTACACTAAAATGTCATCCACAAACACGATCACAAAGCGGTCCAGAGTCGGCTTGAAGATCCTGTTCATGAGATCCATGAATGCTGCCGGAGCATTTGTCAAACCGAACGGCATGACTAAGAATTCAAAATGCCCATATCTGGTCCTGAAAGCAGACTTAGGCACATCTTCCACCTTTATCTTCAGCTGATGGTAGCCCGACCTCAAATCAATCTTGGAGAAATACTTAGCTCCTTGCAACTGATCAAACAAGTCATCGATCCTAGGTAAATGATATTTGTTCTTGATAGTGACCTTGTTCAGTTGCCGATAGTCAATGCACATCCTCATCGAACCATCCTTCTTCTTCACAAACAATACTGGAGCTCCCCAAGGTGATACACTTGGGCGGATAAATCCAAGACCAAGCAATTCGTCAATCTGCTCCTTAAGCTCTTTCAACTCTGCTGGAGCCATCCTATATGGCGCTTTAGAGATGGGTGCCATATCCGGAACTAACTCAATTGCAAACTCTACTTCTCTATCCGGTGGCAAACCCGGTAAGTCTTTAGGAAAGACATCCATGAATTCCTCTACAATAGGGATACTTGAGAAATCTGGTGCTTCCGAGGTAGTAAGACTCAATGCCGCGAAACGAGCTAAGTCCTTCTTCTTCAACCCTTGAAAACGAAAAGATGGCTCACTGATTGGTCTAAAGTTGACCACTTTCCCAAAACAGTCGACATGCCCATGGTATTTGGAAAGCCAATCCATACCTAAAATGACGTCAAAGTCTTAGAACTCAAGGACAATCAGATCGGCTGACATCTCTCTCTGACCTACTTGAATATTACAAGCTCGATAGACCTTATCAGTGATGACTGAACTACCAACAGGAGTAGTGATAGACAATTCACGATCTAACAGACTTGGCTCCATCGGAAACTCTCGTGCAAAACTAGGTGTAACGAAGGAGTGAGTGGAACCAGTATCGATCAAAACATGAGCGAGGAAATCATTTATCAACAATGAGCCTGAATTAATACACAAAGCTAATTTGTCAAATCATGAATACATACATGCATCTTACATCATACCACATAACATTTAATATCCCACACATAGCATCAGAACAATATTTTAATTGACTAAAGCACAATTAAACGTACCCTGCACAACGTCGTCGGACGCCTGTGCATCCCGCTCCGAGGTAGCAAACACTCGACCCTGAGCTGGCTGGTGAGGCTGCTGAGGTCTAGGACTCTGTGGTGGCCTCTGCTGTCCAGGATGCCGAACTGGGGGCCTGACTCCCTGTGACTGAGTCGGCTGAAGCCTCTGCTGAAAGCGGAGTGGGCAATCTCGGATCCGGTGTGAAACATCTCCACAATGAAAACAGCCTCCCGTAATTGCCCTACACTCTCCTACTCTGTGCCTCTTTCCGCACTGACGGCATACATCAAACAGCTGAATGCCGGTAGTAGGCGAAGCCACCTGAGCTGCTCGCGGGGCTACCTGAGTAGGGCTCTGATACAGGGTAGGCCTAGCAATCGACATAGAACCCGACACCCTTGGCCTCTTGTCCTGAGGACCAAACCTACCTGCTTGCAACTTCTCCTTCTTCTTCAACAATTCTTCTGAATTCTTCTCAGCTATCAAAGCACGTTGGTACACTTCCCTACAAGTCTCGAGCTGAAGTATCGAAACTTTCTCCCGAATAAAATCCTTCAAACCTCGCTCAAACTTCTTTGCTTTCATTCTCTCTGTAGCAATCAAGTGAGGAGCGAACCTCGAAAGCTCTACAAACTTGGCCTCATACTCGGCCACTGACATCCTTCCTTGCTCTAGGGTAGAGAATTCAATCTCCTTCTGATCTCTCACAAACACCGGGAAGTATCTCTCATAGAAGATGTCGAGGAACTCTCCCCAAGTCCACTCTTGTCCAGCTCGCACCTCATTCCTCTGCCTAAATGCGGCCCTCCACCAATGTTCCGCTTCGCCTTCCATGACGAAGGAGGCCCATTTCATCCTCTGCTCATCGGTAGCCTCAAGCACGGAGAAAATCTTCTCTAGTTGCATGATCCACAACTCAGCAACTGAGGGATCCGTACTACCGTAGAAGGCTGGAGGATTCATTCTCCTAAAAGCTTCCACTCCGTTATGACGAGGTGGGTGAACATCAACCGCCCTCTCTTGCCTAGCTTGACCAGCAGCTAGCAGCGCAGTTTGCTGAGCCATAATTTCAGCCTGCCTCTCCATGGCTGCAGCAATAGCTTCCATAGCCCGACTCACATTGGCTTGGGAATTACCATCTGGGGAATCCCCATCTGTCACACTGCCTCCTCCATTCCTATGGTTTCTTCCACCCCTTCTCATGCTTACAGTCCTGAGAAGAAGAAAACAACTTATTTAGAACACACTCACATAATTTCCTAAGTCTAAGCTTAATCAAAACTCAATCCTCAACAATTTTAAAGTCCTGAACTTGATGTTGCTTCCCTAAGGTTCACATCTTCCTATACCCTACACTTAATACCTTAGCCCTAAGGACTCTAATGCCTTGAGCACTGATTGATATCCTCTGGTATCAAACCCGGAGTGACATAACATGACTCCTACTAAGAAGACAATTTAGCCCAAGGGAACCTAATGCCTAGAGCTCTGATACCACCTCTGTAACGACCCCAAAATCCCACAAGGCTAAAATAGGACTTTGGATCGCCACATTACTTAAACCTGCTTAAAACCATGCATACAAGACTACTACACGAGTCTTCAAAAATGAGAGTAATAAAATTTCCGATATATATAACCCAAACCAACTAAATAACACGAGTCTGTAGTCAACAATTACAACTACTAAATCCAAAGAGTCTGATACACAACTATAAAAGTCTACTAAACAACATCTACTCAAGTCTAATACAACTCTCTCAATTAAATGAAATAAAAACTAAGAGGTGTAGCCGCCCAAGTTTTCGGCTCCCTCCTCAGAAGGCTCACCTTCACCTCCTTCCTCGAGGTAAGTCTCCTCCACCCACGGCTCTGCCGTGTACTCCTGCTCTAAACCTGCCAAGACAAAGTCCGGCTGAGTACAAAGGTACTCAGTGTATATAAAATCCAACTAACAATAATGATATACCTGCACTTAGTCAGAAACATATCCAATAGCATAATAACATAATCAGAGTGCGGAAGAACGTGTGCGCATATACATTATATCATCACCTTGACTCGTGTACTTGTGAGAATCTTAGACTTAGAAAACCATACACTTATGAGGTACTTATGCTTACGAGACCACGCGCTTGTGAGATGCTTATGCACTTATTCAGATCATACAAGGATGAGACATGCCGTTCTTGGCGGATACGGACCATGCCTATGAATCAAATGTAATTGACATGCCGTTCTTGGCGGATACGGACCATGCCATGCTTATGTTTATTCAGAATGTCATACGTATTCCATGTTCATGCTTGTGGTCCACATGTGTGACTTGTGAGACTCTTATCTTCGCATACACGTGCTTGTGTGCTTAAGTGTCGAAATTAATATTCGAGTTGGTAATTGCTTAGGTTCCGATCTCCCACCATGGAAACTCCACTATATGTCCCATACCAAATAGTTAGAGAATTCCCGGTCTGAGAGATTTTCCTCTAAGTTCTTACCTTCCCAACTACCAATTTCCATGCAAATAATTAGATATACTTACCAAACAATCACATATATATCTTATCGTAATCCTTAAACAATTCATAATCAATTTACCACCATTTCATAAGAGTATAATCGCATTTATCCATTCAAGCCTTTTCACAAACACCTTGTGTACACATATAATATGAATCAATTGTTTCTCTACTTTTCATGCATTCATCAAATCATAATTTCATCCATACAATCCATATATTCTTCCTCAACCCACAAATTAATCCCATCTTCCATACATTTCCCATCCTCCATACATTCTATCCACATTCAAATCCATATTTCCATTCACATTCTCATCCATAATTAGCTTATTTCATAGAAAATTAGGGAAAATGCATTAACTATCTATTTCTAAAATTCTTAGCACATCAACATTCATAAAACCTTAAAATAGAGTTGATTAGGATAGTATATCGATCTTAGGAATCCTTCCCTTGGATTCAAAACGCTCCGGAGACGATTTGGAGAAGCTTCCCAAACTTTTCTTGCAATCTCTAATCAATCTCCTCATTCTCCAAGAAAACTCTCTCTCAAAACCCTAGGGTTTCTCCCCCTTTTTGCCAAATTAGGTTAGAACTAGGTGGAGTATTTTAATATTTCGAGTAGGACCCCCTATTTATAGCCTCAAGGTCTGAGAACAAAAAGACCAAAAAACCCATACTAAAATTCTGTAAAAATCACGAAAGACCGAGCGATCGGTGGTTATGACCGATCGATCGGTTCTCAACCGAGCGATCGGTGCTCTTGACCGGGCGATCGGTCAAAAAAGCACTCTCTGGAAATTTTTCTCATACAAAATTCTGGACCAGTCGATAGATACCAATCGATCGGTTTTGGACCGATCGATCGCTGCTTCTGACCGAGCGATCGGTTGCCTATAGATTTTTGACCCGCTTTACTGTTTTGGCCATAACTTTTGACTCGTTTGTCGGATTTTGACGATTCAACTTGCGTTGGATTCGTCTTTCGAAAACGAACATTTCTGACATTTTAGAATTTCTAAATTCCACTTAATTAATAGACTAAATTGTCCCCAAAGTTGACTGATCTGTAATTCCATTAGATAAAACCCACCATTGACTTGGCTTAAACTCAAAATAAGGAAAAACATTAAACATGAATTTCGAAGAGGGTTCCAACACTTTTCTAATGGTTCAAGAATCACTCAATTCCAGTAAACGGTGCCAAAACTAGAGCTTCCTAAAGTTTAGGGTGTGATATGACATCCCTCCGTCACAAGTTGATTAAGCTTAGTTTACACCACAATAATTAGGCATAAAAAAAACAATAAACATCAAACATCACAAGGACTAAAATACCCTTAACACAATGAAATAAAAACATGAAAACGATTCGGGTCTCTACATTACTACTCTTGCACATCACACCCTGACAAGCATAGAAGCTTTCCAAAGACTTAAGCCTCCGCCTTTCTATGAGAGCGCAGATCCAATGACTGTAGAAGCATGAGTCATGCAAATAAAAAAGATGTTCAGAGTTCTAGATTGCATCGAGGAATAAAGAGTAAATTGGGCTTCTTTTGTCATAGAAGGAAAAACTGAACACTGGTTGAGGTCTACAGTTGGGCAAAGAAGTTTGAATTGGTCGGGACAACCTTGGACTTGGGGAGTAGATATTTTACCTCTAAAGTAATAAAGAGACACGAGCTTCTTTTTTCTTTAGACAATTTTTACCTTTAATGCATACCTTAGAGAGGCATTTATTATAGCTCTAAAGGAATGTAATTTATAATACATTTCCTAATGACATTATTGACTATTAGAGTTTATTATATTCAGAGTTTATTCCGAGTTTTCAAGTGCACATCAAGTTGGTTTTTGGCCAAGAATAAGAAATGCCTAAGGGTTTATTATATGAAATGGTGAGACTTACCAAAGAAAGAAATGGTGAGACCAGGGATTTTGAGAGTATTCCTAGTACTCCTCTAACCTTCCCCGCTCAATTTTTTTTGGGTAGTGTTAGGTGCACCCCACTTTTTTATGACTACACCCCATTATTTCCTTTTTTTTTTCTCCCATTCCGTTTCCCTAAACTTTATAGCCGCACCCCACTTTTTTTTTTTTGGCGCTGTTTTCTTCTTGCTCTTTGCTCTTTGCTCTTCGTTTGCTTCTTTCGCTCTGCCCTTCTTCCTCCGCTACCGGATACGACAGGTATAGTTGTCGGATTCAGATGGTTTCTTTGAAGAGAAACTGATATATGGTTTTGGTTGTGGGCATGCAGTAGCAATCTAAGATCTGAAATTTTTTTGTGGGCTTTTGATTATCTGTGAAAAACCTGAACATCATCGTCTCTCTCATTCAAGGATACATCTTGGTTGCTTGGGTTTTTGAGAGTTCTTGAGTGCTCAGTGGTTACGCAAGCAACCTCAATCTGCTAGATGCTTGAGGAAGGTAAACACACCCAACTAGGTATATCTTGGATTACTTGGTTTTTTTTTTTGTTTGTTATTCAAAATGAACACATCCAAACAGATACGCCTGTACCCTGGGGTGTAGTTATAAATTTTCTAGCTACTTTTTTTAGTTTTGGTGTGTATAAGTAATTTTATGGTTTTAATGGTGTATAGCAAGTAATTTTTACTAATGGGGGGTGTAGTCATAAAAAAAAGTGGGGTGCGCCTAAGTATGAAATGAATGGTGCCTAAGGTCCCAGTTCCAATTAATTATTATTATTATTATTAATAAAGGGGACAAATACTTAATTCTGAAACCGTCTGTGATCAAAACCAACCTGCTTCCTATATTTTGGGTGAATAATGTCTGAGAAGCCCGGAACTCAAATTCCAAAAGTAAAATTAGGAAACCAGGGTTTAGAGGTACAAAGCTTTGATTTACTCTCAATTCCCCATCTTGTGAAATTACTAAAAATTGTTGTTGTTGGCTTAACCAGGTTTCCAAATTGGGTTTCGGGTGTTCTGGCCTTAGCGGAGGATACAATGATCCTCTCTCAGATGAAGATGGAGTTTCAGTCATGAAGGACGCTTTCAGTAAGGGAATCACTTTCTTTGACACAGCAGATATCTATGGAGCCAACGCTAATGAAATTCTCGTTGGAAAGGTTAATGGCTTTTCTGTTTACAAAGCTCAGACATTTATCTACTTTTTCACTTAAATCTTTGGTTGTGTTTAATGGGTTTTCTTTTATTTGAACAAAGCATGAATCTTTACTATATTAGTCCAATTATTTTAAAATGGAATTTGTGAAAGAAACCCAGTTCCCAATCATTGTAATTTTTCTTTTTTTTTTGGTATTCATTGTAATTTTTCTTGCGATTAACTATTTGATTGATTATTCATATTAACAATTTGATTGATTATTCATGGACATCAATTCAGTGAGACTCATGTTTTGGTTTGATTTTTTTGTTGTTTCTTTTTCGAAGCCTGGTATACTTCTTAGTGAAAGAAACCCAGTTTCCAATCATTGTAATTTTCTTTGATTAAGGATTTGATTGATTATTCATAAAAACGATTTGATGGATTATTCATAGACATGAATTCAGTGAGACTCATGTTTTGGTTGGATTTTTTTTGTTTGTTTGTTTTTCGGAACCTGGTATACTTCTTTCTTGAGGGTCATGTGGTTAGATTTAGGGTTCTTAAGTCAATTCAAACCTTTCAGGCATTGAAGCAGTTACCTAGAGATAAAATCCAGCTTGCGACCAAATTCGGTCTTGTTAAATTGGCAATCACTGAGATGCAAATTAGCGGCAAGCCTGAATATGTAAGAAGGTGTTGTGAAGCTAGCCTTAAGCGTCTTGATGTGGACTACATTGATCTTTATTATCAGCACCGTGTGGACAAATCGGTTCCGATAGAGGACACTGTAGGTGTTCTAGCTTTCACATCGTTATTTTTTATTATAAATTTCATATTGAATTGTACCATTTTCTTGTTGGTTGAGTGGAAAATTGGTGCCATGTCTCCAATTCCTGATCAGTATATCTTCTTCCTTTAGGCTATATGGCCTAATTTTGATGTAAGACTGATTTTTGTTTGGAATTTTCCTTTGGGGGGGAAGGTAGATGGGGGAGCTTAAGAAGTTAGTTGAAGAAGGGAAGATAAAGTATGTTGGGTTATCTGAAGCTAGTCCGGACACAATAAGGAGGGCCCATGCGGTTCACCCCATTACTGCAGTACAATTGGAGTGGTCTTTGTTAACTCGTGATATTGAAGAAGAGATAATCCCGCTCTGCAGGTCAGTTCAAAATATGTACCACAAGTTGGCTTTGCAGAACTGCTGTTAAAACTGTGGAAATTTGGTTGAGAAACCATGCCAGTGTCTCCCTATAATTTGAAACATAGTCCAAAAACTCGGCGAGTCTCCCGAGTAACTCGGCTGAGTTACTCGACTTGACAGAGTTTTGAGTCGAGACACCTCAAAACTTAATGGAGACACTATTTGGCAAGTTACCTGGGTGACTCAGTTGAGTCGGGTCGAGTTTTTTGACTCGCTAGATTAGGTGGAGTCACAGAAGAGTATTTTTTTATCATTTTCACACTGTTTTTACATCATATTTTTTTAGGCCAACCTACTATGGGTTCTGTTAAACCTAGTTTTTAGGTTTGAGGTTGCAAAATCAGCCTACTTTGGGTTCTTTTAACCTAGGTTTTTCAAATTATTTGTAGTTTAATCTTAGATAAAATGCCAAGAAATCGGTAATTGCCTAATTGGTATATATATATATTCCGAGTTAGACCAAGTCTAGTCTTTTTTTTTTCGACTTTTCCCTTAACTTTCAAGTCGTCGAGTTTTCGCGTTTTTGAACCATTCTTTGAAATGCAAACAATAGGAAGTTCTGTTATTATATTCTACTGGATACTAACGAGTTTCAGATTTTTTTTTTACTTTGTTATGAGCATAGTCACAAAGTACCCGTTTAAAACTTTTAGAGGGGGTCGCCATTTTAAACTCCGTTTTAAACTTGTTTGCCGTTTTAAACTTTAAAATACGTTTTAAACGCGTACTCCGTTTTATACGCGTTTAAAAAAATTTTTAACCAAAAAAAGAAGAATATCAAAACGTGTTTTAAGAGTTACGAGACGATGTGTTATGACAAACGTCAATACCTCGTCTCTCGCTCTAGTTTCAAGTCTCAGCTCTCTCGTCTCTCACTCGGCTGCTCTCCGGTGGAACTTCTCTCCGGCAATGATAAGTCTCTCTCTCTCTCTCTCTTTCTCTCTCAGGTTATTCCCCTTCAATGTTTGGTTTATCTCCTTATCTAGGACTAGGAGAGACTAGCTTCGATTCTACCCAAGAGTCACCCATTTTTAATACGCAGAATTCTTTTAACGCGTAAACCATCTTGTGATGCTTTTGGGAGCTTCATGTCTAGGGGTATATGAGTTAATCAGTTTATGTACAGATTGGGGAGGGGTATTCCTTCTTATCCTTTGCATCTGTATAGTTTAAATCTTGTGTGGTTGCCTTCGTTTTGCAACTGTGTAAGCTTAAATTATGAGTTAAATGATTAGTTGTTAGAATTATGTTTATATATATATATATATATATATATTTTTTTTTTTTTTTAATTATTTATTATTATTTTTAACTCCCCGTACTTTTCCGGTGTTTTACCGTTTAAAACCCGTACTTACCGAACGTATCATTGCCGTTTAATACCCGTACCCATACTTGGTGACTATGGTTGTGAGATTACCCCATCTTCTCTTTCATAATGCAGGGAACTTGGCATAGGAATAGTTAGTTATAGCCCTCTTGCTCGTGGGTTTTTCGGTGGGAAGGCGGTTACGGAAAGCCTGCCTGCAAATAGTTTCTTGGTATGAACTTGATCTTATACACCTCTTTTTAAATGTGTTAAGATAGGAACTAAGAATTTTTCAGCTCATGATTCAAATTCTTCGGTTAGTTACATGAATTGTTTCAACCAAATACCATCAGGCTACACATCCTAGGTACACTGGAGAGAATTTGGAAAAGAACAAAGTACTATATGGACGAGTTGCAAACTTGGCTGCTAAGCATGGATGTACCCCTCCTCAGCTGGCTCTATCATGGGTTCTCCACCAAGGCGACGACGTGGTTCCAATCCCAGGTAAGTGATTGTGGGCACCTTTTCCAGTTACATGGTGGCATCAATTTTATCATTTCACTTTAAACATACTATATTTTTTTTTGTTAGACCATTTTCCTTTTCTCTTTAAATGAGAATTTTCTAAAAAATTAACAAGTGATTAGCTTAAGTTTTAACAGAGCTATACAGAAATTGAACTCTGCAGCTTTTCTACAATTTACAGAGGGAATTAACATTAGCATATATTTTTCTTTGTTCTATTCACGCTTGTTACTTTGAAAATATGTAGTAAACTCAGAGCTCTGTGTAGCTGATATAAAAATATATGGATATTTCTCTGGATACCCATGCGATATGTGGAGATGTTATTTATGAGCATAATATGTTAGTATTTTCAGGTTATTTCAAATTAATTATGGGATGATTTGATCGATCTGAATAGGTGGTTGGCTTTCTTATAAATATTTTATGATGTATTGTACTAAGTATGCTGAGATGTCTGCCAGACTTTGCATTAAAGCAAAAAACTGCCTTTCTATCTAGTTCACAAGCTTCTCTGTTTTTAATTTCTCCAGGGACAACCAAGATTAAGAACCTAGACAATAACATTGGATCCTTGAAGGTGAAGCTCACAGAAGAGGAGTTGAAAGAGGTTTCAGATGCCGTGCCCGTTGATGAGGTGGCCGGCGCTAGAATCTATGAGAAGATAAACTTACACTCTTGGAAGTTTGCTAATACGCCCTTGAAAGCTAGAAATGTCCCAACTTAAGAGGTAAAGAGAAATCATTGCACTGTACCAACATTGCAAACTAGTTTTTTTTTTTTTAATATCACTCTAGGTGTTGGGAGTCATTGATCATATGTATATGAATCATCATTTTTTTAGTAGTGTATGACAGTTCAAAATTATTGGACAATGTAGATCTCTTGATGACTATTTTGGTTTCAGAATTTTACCTGTCGTTTTGATCACCAAGTAAGTGTAACTATGGCTAGTGGTCGTGATATCTGTTAGGGAAACATAATATATTATTGTAATATGTAAGAGATACACCAAATCATGTTTCCCTAATATTATCGAGGAAGATATAGTTCCACATTTCTGGTTTGTTTGAAATCCAAATTCTTGCAATCTTCCCTTATTCTTGTTGGTAAATGTAATCTTGCAACTAAATTTGGTTTCAGATTTAAAACACAAGACATGTTTAGTGGCACTGAATAAAAACTATAATTATACATATGAAATCATGTTCCTCGGACCATGTTAGCCAGCCTTACATGCTGAGGTTGAGCTGGTTCTACAATTGCAGTCATTTTATATGAGGAATTGTGATCCCCTTTTGTATTGAGAAGTCTTATCTATATGATCTAACACAGACTACTCTAATGAAATAGGTGCCGGCAGTGATGCAGAGAGAAGAAATCAATGTGCATTCACACCAGATGACCAAAAGCCTTTGTCTTGGTCTGTTATTACCTGAGAATCCTCCACAATGTTATATAGTGAAAATTGTTATTAACTTTAAGCATTGCTATTACCTCTTGGTTGTGATGTAGATATTATCTGATCCGATGTTTATATGACTTATGCCCGAAGTTAAAACTTATGCTCTTGTTGTCTTGTTTGAATTGCATGGTCTAAAAACTTGTCGATTCTATACAGTTTATTAAAATGTACTTGATTGCAGTAGTCACTGAGTTGTATCCTCAGAGTCATATTAGCTTGGTCAGGGTGTATCCTCAAGTTACATGATTTGGCCGGATTGCATTGTCAAAGCACACGATGGAGCAGAGTCCTACTGGTCAGCCATGTCTTCTAAGCTCTCTTTCTTGGCCTAATTTCATGTAAACAAATTGGGTAATCATACCAGTAGTAATTATCGATGAGGATCTGTTACGGATGGTATGTCAACCTCATATAGCTACACCTTTAAATTGGCGCTGTGCCTAAAATCTGCAATAACAAAAATTTGCCTGCGGCATCTGATCGTTTGAATATGTTCAGACATAACAGAAGGTCAAGCAATATCACTCTTTGTATATTTTGGTCAGAATCGACTTGGAATGTTTTTCTTCTTGGGAAAATAACATAAAACACTCTGCAAAAATGGCTATTCTCAGAACAAATTCCCAACTGTACACAAGCTTCATGGTGGGGGTTATTTATTCAAAATAGACTTTTATGCTTTAACTGTAAGACAATATAAACCTCTACAAATTTTTGTTATAGAGTTGGGATGAAATTGTCAGTAAATAAAAAGCTTTTTTGATGACTTGATTTTTTTGGATAACAATGTTGAAATATAGGACCTTTTCTAATGTTGCCGATGGCCTGAGTCAAAATTACTTTTCTGGTGGATCTGTTAATTGTTTTGTTATTTTCCCTATCCTTTTTCTTTCCATTATGTCTTTATTAATATTATTAATGACCTCTTGAAAATTAAAAAAAATAATATCAATAAAAGAGAAAATGAGCTTTGTACAATAACCACTGAAAGTAAACTGATTACATGAGCATCACTCCGTAGTCCTTAGAAAGTCATTTTTTTTCCTTTGGTATACGTTGGTGGTTAGGCCGCTGGTTAGTATTTGTTCAAGTTAGTGAGTAGGCATATAGACTATCATACATGTCCTTAGGGTTCGATCCCTGGTCTCTTCGATGTGAGGGATACAACTCTACCGTCTGAGCAACATGGCGGGTGTTAGAAAAATTATCTTAAGTGAAAAATATAGAATGAGAGCTGGGTCGTCCAATTGGAAATCTAACAGTGCCAAAGCTCCTATGCATTTAATGGTGGATCCTACTTTATGTTTGGTACCGTTAGATTTTAAATCAGATGGCCCAACTATTAATAGTACATACTATGGAGAGTTTTAGTCACTTCCCTTGTAAAAATTATGGTAATTCTTGGAGGGTGTGGGTTAAAGTTAAAAGTGTTGTATGGGGATTTGAAGCACAAAAGCATAGAAAACAAAGGGATTGGTAATTATTAGGTTTGAAAGAAAGAAGAAAATAGGTAAAAGGAGGGTCTGATGATAGGAGATTCTGAAGGATATCATGAGAGTCATCTAAAACTTTGTTAAGAGAAGAACAAAGGTGGGAGAAGCTTTTGGTTTGTCTGCTTGTGCAGCAGAGAGATAAAAAGGCCACTCTTTTTTTAACAGGGAAATGACATGTATAGTACCTTAATCCTGCAACTTACATATACTTCCTAAAAGCTTTGCTATCCCATTATATCCTAACCTCTCTCTCTCTCTCTCTCTCTCTCTGAATATCTAACATTCAATCTATCTCTACTAGGTACTTTTGGTTTATGGAATACAATTGTTATATTTCAACTGGTATTTCTAAAAAAATTCATGTGGATGGACCTCTATCCCTCTTGTTCCTTTTAGATAATGAAAAAAGATTTATACCATTTACCCTTTTGTTCCTTTTAGATAATGAAAAAAGCTTTATTCTATTTAGACTATGCATTTAGAACAAGAGAAATGTTTTTTTTTTTTTTGGAAGATAAGCTTGGGGTTAGGCAGACCCAGCCAAATGCAATAAAAGCAAAAGACTAATTACATCCTACGATATTTACATCCCATCGCGCCCTCTCTATCAATAATCCTAAGAGGATCTGGGAAATCATGCGGAAGAACAATAGTTGAGTCTAAGTTACAAAAACGAGGCTAAGAAATCCGCAGCCCTCAAACTGATGGGATTCTTCTAGGATAGATTCCACCAGCCCTCCCACTTGTCAAGGCATTTCCGAGCTCCTATTTAGGATGTCCACAACCCCTTTATAGTCGGAAACAAACTGAATCCTTACAAAGTTATAGTCTTTGGCACATATGTTAGCTCACTCACTGTGATTGCCACATATGTTGCTATTTTCCTTTGTTACCTTAGAAGAACTGGTTGAGAACATTACTTTTTCCTTGGCACTCCTCTTTAGAACAATGCTAGCTAGGTGAGTCTCTCAACTTTGTATTCTCCGAACACTATTATTTGAAAAAATGATTATTTGATCATGAATTTTTATACAATCAATTTTATCATAATTGATTTTTGGCCAAAAAAAAATCCAATCCAAACGCCACCTAAATATTGAAGAGCTATAGAACGGTAATGTTAAGGTCATTCCAGAATTACAAGGAGTTGAGATATTGGATCCAAATGGTTTTTCAGAAATGGGTATGTCACCATTCGAACGACCCGGATCCATAAACAGGAGGGTCATGTTGAGTTACCAACTAGAGGCCGTGGGTGATTGGGGTTCGTACGGAATTTAAGAAAGTGCCACCCAAAAAAGATGACTGAGAATTGCATTCAAAATTTATTTTTATTAGCATTCGACATTTTCTTCTTTTTTTTTCCTTTTTTTTCTTTGAATTTTGCTATTAAAACCCTCTTAGGGCCGAGACCACTGAGACCGTGCTTCAAGAGCTTCGGATTTCAGGTGGGGCCATTTCACATGCTCACTCATACGCGCGATTGACGTAGGTTGCCTTTTATTCACGATTACAACAGCTTTTACCGTCTCTTTGTTCCATTGCTCTTTAGAAAATGATATACATACTTCCACTGATATTAAATAAGAAGAAGAAGAAATACTTGAGATTCGGAGAAGTAGTTCATGGTCAATGGAATACCCACTGCAGTTAGATATCCCTTTCACCCAAAAAAAAAGTTAGATATCCCAAAAAAAAAAATTTGAGTTAGATTTAAAAAAAAAAATTTATTTCTACACATAAAGTGTGTTAACAAATGCAATTATCATGACCCATTGACAAAAGTTCATATGGTCATGCTTACAACTGGGAATGATTGAATCTTACATGCCACAAGTATGGTGAAAAAAAAGTGTGTGTTGCCTTGTTGGTTATCGAAAAGGAAAAAAGTATTTGTTGATCGTGTGATCGTGTGAGAATATACATCCAACGCAAAACTCACCATGAACGGTCCCACTTATGGATTTCAATTAGCGCCCTTTTACTAGTTCTTCCATGAGCGGTCCCTCTAGAATCTCAACATATGGCATGTCTTTGAAGAACTCAGACGTCAGATGTTAAGGTGGATTTTATAGGAGACTCGTGGCAAAAATTAGATAGCTCAAACAATTTTAAACCATCTGATTAAACCAAAACTTGTTGATATTAATCCCCTAGGGTTCACTAGACCCTATCGGATTATTTTACAATATCTAGTTTAGCGGGTCATTGGATCAAAAGCTTCTCAACCTTCTATTTTTTCTTGTTGACCAACGTCATGCTAAATAGATGAGATCTTAAGGACTTTGAGATAACATGAGTGTCGACACAAATTTCATGTCCGAAAATCAAGGACAAGAAACGTATGACAAAAATCAATTTTTATTGATATTGATGATGGTACAAATCTCTGAGATTTAATCTCTACAAAATAGAGAAACCTCTTGATTCTTTTCTTTATTACAAACCTTTAATCTGAGGGCTAGAAAACAGTATATTCTTATATCCGAACTTCGATATTACAATCGAAAATATTATTGGAGTATTTGGGCTTTAATAGAGATTTTCATAGCTTTGGTTTTAATGAAAATCTTCGGAACCTTAGACTTTAATGAAGAAAATTTGCAGAGCTTTAGACTTTGATGGAAATCTTTGGAGATTCAGAACTTGTATTCTTCTTCTCCTCTTTTCTCTATCCTTTCATTTATTTTATTTTTTTTTTTGTAGAGAATGAATTACCTTTTATAGATTTATGAGTGACAGAGTCCTTCTATAACACAATATCTTAAGAGACTTATCATGATTTGAATTGTTTATAAGTCTTGTGAGGCTAGTACAGGGCCGACCGTCCATTAGGCCATCAAAGCCTTTGCTTTAAGCCCCATTAAAAAAATTAAAAAAATAATATTAAAAAGGGCCCATTTGGAATATTAAAAAATATGAAAGGTCCATTTAGAATATTAAAAAGACACCATTTATAGTTAATTTTTTTTAATAATATCAAAAAAAAAAATACTCATTTAAAATTTGTGCTTTAGGCCTCCAAATAGCTTGGGTCGGCCCTGTGCTAGTAAATCACATTTGGAGTCTATCTAATTTGTGAGTTTCATTGGGTGAAAGCTAATACTTATCTTTAAAGAGTTTAAATTTTAGAGTAACACTTCAATACTCCTAATGTATGGAAAGCTTAAGTATCTTAGAATTGTGGTCGTTCATCTAGCCACACGATTCTAATTAGTTATTAGCAGTAGCATGTCACAAGAACATCCTGAAAAAAGACCGAACATGCAAAAATTAAGTGATAAGTGTGTCTTCATAAAAATACATCCAAACCATCCATCTTTAGATTGGACGGTTCAAATCTAAGGGTATTGTATGTTTAGATACCTTATGGGTATTGAAAAAAAATCTTAAATTTTATATAAATTTAACTCAAAATAGGATCCATCTTCTAAGATCTTGTCATGTGTAATTTTGATCATATCAAAATTTGCATGTCTATAATGAGATGTACTCTATAAACTTTTATCCATTTAGAGTTAAAGGTGTAACTGTCAAATGTCTTTTCTAGAATGGAGAGAGGTGTTTAGAAGGATATTAGCAACTGCCTCTTCACGGCCATCCTCTTCTAACCCAGTTAGGTAGATCATCAACATGCATGAGGATAAGATTTTCTTTAGTTTAGCCCACTCGCAAATTATAGTTTTTTAGTCGTTTCAAGAGATTAGGGATGGCAATTTCGACCTGCCCTGTAGGGGCACGGACCCATCCGCCCCCATAGGGTCGGTTTTTTGTCAAGTTTACCGGTTTTAGGGGCCGGGTTTGGTATTAAAAAAAACCGATCCGGTTTCAGGGCGGGGCTGGTTTTAGTATACCCCGCCCCGCCTCTCTGTTATGATATATTATTATTATTATTATTATTATTATATATAAATAATTATTACTTTTAGATATTTAGGGTATACCGTATGTCTCTTAAAATCTCAAGCCGTACTTCTTCCTCTGGTTACTCTGTTAGTCTCTTTGGCATTCGGCGTCGATTCCTCCTTCTCTGATTCTCTCTAATAACTGGTAAGAAGCATTGCTTCTCTTCTATCTATTTCTCTCTATTTAATTTTTTTTCTAATCTCTTAAGTCTCAAGTTCAACAACCATTTAGAGATTAGGGAAAAGGTATCTATATTCATCATGCATATGGAAATTTATTCATGTATGTGTATTCATCTTCCCGATTTGAGTGATCTATGGGGATTTTTTTTTTTTATTAGTGATTTTCGAACAGATCCAATCGATACCAGAAGATTTTGTGAACTAGAATCTGCAGGTGATCCCTAGATGCTTTGAATGGGGGCGGGACGGAGCGGGGATAGGTTGTATATATTTCCAATGGGGCGGGGACGGTTTCACATTATATAACCCCGGTAGGGGACGGGGCAGGGTCGGGGTGAGGTGTATAATAATCGGGGCGGGGACGGGTAGGTAGAAAACCCGCCCCGCCCCGCCCCATTGCCATTCCTACAAGAGATCATTCAAAAATAATAATGATGGGATTTTCTTTTATTTTTTTTGATACAAAACATCATTTATATAAAGTTCGGAAATTAACAGTCTTAAGAGATTCGAAACTGAGTCTAACCTAGGGGATACACTTCTACCACTAAATAACTAGGGAGCTATGATTCTTTAAAAAAAAAAAAGAGCTACAAATGAAGGGTCTTGAAGAAAGAAACTAAAAAGGAATGAGGGTGGCATTATCATAATTTAGTGAGGGCTGCTAATCCTACTCTCATTCAAAGTCTACTCTCACCATTCACAACAAAATCTACCTATTTTGTTATGATTAAAGCACCAAAAAAATAAAAATAAAATAGACATGCAGTGGCAGAGGGTGAGAATATGTATGGACTGAGGGTAGAGCTAGCATTCCTCTAAGAGGGAGAAACGACGGGAACACGATTTCATTCTCCACCAAGTAAGGCCAAAATATTTCCAAAATCTTTAGGAAATTACTTCTTTACCCCTCTAATTCAGTTATTCAGCAGTTCACAATCGGCCCAAATTTCAGAGGCAGGCTCAGAAAATCCAAAGCCGAAGGGCAACAGCGAGTGATCATGGTCATATGGCGGGAATTCAACACCCCCCGTGAACGATAGCAAATCTCTAACGTTAACGTTAAGGCTCCCACCCTCACCACACTCTCCTGCCTGACCAAGAAAGTCCCTCGTCAGACGGTCGCTTTTCTGCACCGTAGCCGGATTTCCTGACCGGAATCCCACATACTCCAGCGAGATTCCGGTCCCCATGTGACTCACTGACTGAGCTTGTGTGGTGTTTGTAATGGCTGCTGCACCAACGTGTGTAGCCTTTTGAAGGAGTTCAGTGAATGATAAATGAGCTGTATTGATGGTATTTGTGTTCATATGGAGGTTTTGAAAGGGAGATGTAATTAACTGTTTGTGGGGTGATTGTTCTTGGAAGAAAGGAGTTTCAGGTTTGATTTGAATAGGGTTTTGTGGTGGGTCCCAAGAGGTGAGGGATATGTAGGGTGGTGGGTTTGGCAAGTGTTGGTGTTGGTGTTGGGTTGAGAAAGGGAGATATAGGTTGGGTGGGTGAAGATCATGGAGAGGGTGGTTTGTTATTGTTAATGGGTTGGTGGAGAGTCTTGCACTCTCTTCAGCTAAAGCATCACAGAAGGCTCTGTGGGTGATGAAGCTGTCCTTCCTGTACATTTGACATGGAAATAGAGAGAGATTCAAAAACAAAGTAACATTACTATATATAAGAAAGAGAGAGAGAGAGAGAGAGAGAGAGAGAGAGAGAGAGAGATTATGCATGCGAAACGGGTAAGGAACAATGGATTAAGAACTTTGAAAAATCAAAATGAAAGGGGTCTCTAGACTCGTGAATGAAAACACCCTTATAAAAAATTGGAACCCCACAAATATTTAATGATGACGAAAGAGAAAACAAACTTACTATCTCAGATATTTGGGCAGATTTATCAGGTTTCAATCATGATTTATTATTCAGAGTTTCAAAGGGTTCTGCAAGGAAACAATGGTATGCTTCATAAAATCCAATACGGATAGAAGTATCCATGAAAACCCAAAAGAAATTAGCTTCTCTCACTTTTTTCTTTGGACAAGAACAGAGATCCATCATTTCTTTTGACATTGTAGGCAGCTAAGTACCAAACCGGAAAAAATATGGAAAAACAGAAAAGAAAAGGGGGAACATCTTGCATGAAAATCGGGTATGCATTTAGAGGAATGCTAGCCCTACTCTCAGTCCTTTCAATGTTTTAGTGGTGATAATGGACAGGTGGTTGGTTGTGGGTGAGAGTAAGGTTTAACTGAGTAAGGCTAGCACTCTTTTTTGTTTAATATATACAAGCTTCCTATGTTCGTAGATAATATCTTCAGTTGTGTCTTGCCAATCTATAACCAACTAATAACAGACACTTGTTTTTATTAGTTTACACTTCCATGCATCCTGTCAATGCATTTAAGTTTCATATATATATTCCATGCAACCTTACCACTCTTGTCTAAGAACTGCACCAATATCAGACTCCTCCTGTTAGAGTGCAATGAGTGAAAGAGGTGAAGAGCTAATTAGAGAGATAAAAGCCGATAACAGTGGGAAAGATTGGAATTTTAAGAGACAAACAGAGATTTGACAGACCCAAAAGAAACATTTTAATCAGTAAGGAAAAAAAGGACAAAGAAAATACCTAGAGAAAAGGGTTCCACAGTCGCATCTATATTCTCTTGTTCCACAGTTTTTTGAGTGAGCCTTCCAATCCGATTGAACTGCATATCTCTTGGAGCACTTCTCACACTTCCATTTCTTCTCCCCATGTTTTCTGCAGAAGTGTTTCTTGATTCCTGTGAGATCACCAAGAGCCCTTGAAGCATGGTGGTGAACACATGAAGGCTCTGGGCATACATAGACTCTCTTTCTGATATCTATACTGGTTCTCTGCTTCAGCTTCCATGGAAGGTTATGACCTCTCCTGTGGAGCTGAAGGTTCTGTTCTCTCTGAAAACTCTTGTTGCAGATCTCACATACAAATCTATTAGTAGCTAATAGAGTCTTTGGAGATAAAGCAATCACTTCTGCATCTGGGTCTGAAAACCATCAGAAATAAGATCAAAATGAAATCTATGACAACAGTACAGAAAATTGAAGAATCTTACCTGGGTTTCCAGGGAGGTTTCTCTTCTTATTGATTTTCTGTAAGGCTGAGAACATGATATTGAAGCTACTAAAGTCCTGAGCTCTAGTACCAGAAGAAACACTAGCTTCCTCAGACAAAGAAGTCGAGTTAGACACGGTTGCAGGAAACATGCCTGTAAATATGAACTACAACAACGAAATTCAAACAAAACTCAATAGTCAGATCTCTGTTGCTTTTATTTTTTCGACCACTTGGCCTGTCCCTCTCACTTTATTTATGAAATAAGAAGAAGAACAACAAAGGAATAAAAACCCAGCTTTGGATACAACACTGTGGCAGTGATAGCCACAGAAAGGCATCATTAGGTGGAAAAGCAAATCTCGTGAAGAAACGATGATGGGCAATTCTCAGAGTCGCTATCTACCCCAAAATTGCTTGTCTGAGCAGCTCTGCAAGACAAATAAGATATTTCTTTTTATTCTCTCTTAAGCCCATCAACACCATGCTATCATACTTGGAAAAACCAAACAGTAATATAGGTTTTCTCCCCAAATATCACTCTCTACATATGCAAACAAATAGATACAGAGAAAGAGGAAATTTCAGAAGGTGGGAACTGGAAGAATGCTGTTTTTATCAGAATAGAAGTAATGATTATTGGCAGAATAAGGAGAAGGGGTGGCAAATTAGAGAATATAAAATAAAAATAAAAGAAACCCAGAAAAGAAAAAGGCCAAAAAAAAAAAAAAACTAGAAAAAGAGAGGAATTCTGCAAAGTAGGAGAGATGGATGAGGCCAACCCAAGAGAAGACTAGGAATTTCACCCCATCTCTCCTCTTGATTCAGCAAATTTTAATTTCTTTTAAGTCTGACTTTGGCACTTTTTGTCTTTTCCTTTGTTCCTGTTATAAGATACCCAAACCTAAAAGAGCCTTCATTTATATTAAAAAGACGTGTTGATTACAAAGAAGGCCTTAAAAACAGCTTGGGGGTGGTGAAGGCAAGAACAAGAGTAGAGCCCTCACAACCTTTTTAAAACCTTGGAACAAACATGATTCATTCATTGATTGTCTCTCAGCATATTTTGGTACCGTCAGCTCATTACTCTTTTACCCTTCTAAACTCTAAATAAAAAATAAAGAAATTAGGGTTTGAAAATGAAATTCTAATACATGTCTAATTGTATATTTGTTTTCATTAATTGGTTTTTTTAATTTTTCTTTCCTAGGTATTACTACCCACAATAAGCTAAGGTTGATTCGGTGATTAAGTATATATATCCACATTTTAATCACTCTTAGAGCTGGAAAATCCAATTTTCTGTTTGGTGATTCCTCCTCTTTTTTTTCCCTTTGGAAATTTAATTAATTCTCTAGTTTCTTTTTTTCCATTTGTAGTAAAAATTTCCTTTTCTGCCTATCTTCTTTTGTGATTATTCTCTTACATCTTGTAGAGTGAAAGTGCCCAAGCTTAACCCCACCATGAGGAATTTTGAAGCTCTCTTATTTTTCCTTTCTCCTTTTCTTTTTATTCCAAACCCAAACCGAAAGCCATGGCGAGGTAGACAGAAAGGGACTGTTTTACCTCACTGATTACTAAAATTTTATATTCAAAATTCATTAGGATTATTGAAACCAGTGAGGGTTGAATTGAAAATTTAATCTAATGCCAAGAAAATCTTTTTATCCTGGGGATCTAATGTTAGTAGTTAGGGTTATTAAATGGTGAATAGGTTTCTCGCTTGCCACATCAGTACTTATCCCAAGACCACCCTCAAATGAAGGGCACATAGACTAATTCGTGAGTTAGAGGGGGGCAGGAATTCTAATATTAGTCCATTGAAATCAAATGTGAGTGATAGGGGCAGGTATTCTAATACTAATCCTTTGAAATCAGTAGGTCAAGCTTTTGGGTTAATATACCTTGATGTTTGGCTTGGGAATTCACAAAGGATGCGTAAATTGACTAGTTCGCTCCACTGATACTGAGAAGCTTACTAAACTAGTTTATAAAATTAATTTTTTTTTATAAAAAAAAAAGAAGCCGCGTGGTCCATGTATTCAATCTGAACCGTTCAATTTGTTTACACCTATTGTTTTGGGCCTTGTCCCAAAAATTGAGTGGACAGGATATTGATGAATGAATGGGTCATACATACATTTAGGATAACCCTGAGAATTCTTGAAAGAATTCCCCCTGCTATTTCGGGCCTGTATTACATTACACATAATAAAGAATCAAAACAATCCATTCTGGAGACCTATCATACTTAATTAGGGTTACTATGAGCATCCAATCATAGAAAATTTTAACCTAGGAGCATCGTAGTATGTATACAAACATTAATAACAGATGACCATGCAAGGATTAAAAATATGGTTCTAAGTTTTGGACGATACATAAAAAAAATTTCCTCGGAAAAAAGGTTTAAATGAGACAAAGTCATGGGAAGCGACTCAAAAACAAAGTAACAAACATAATTACAATTACCCAATGACTAAAAACAAGTATCACAATTACACAATGACTTAAAACAAGTATCACCCATTTCCTATCAGTATAAATATCATTACAAGAGGCTACCAAAACCAATACGTATCACAATTTTCGTATCGGTTTTGACAATTTTTATTTCCATGATCCCATGAGAAATAAGCATAGCTGCCTGCACTTGTGAAATTTTCTTAGCTGCATTTCACATCAATCCAGTCGGTACCTAAGCACCTTTTTAAAACAGAAGATAAAGGTGGGCTGGTAACTGTTTTATCAGACTACATTTGAGTAACCTCTTTCTTATTCATTGAACGGATGACACCTCAATACATCTATGGAGAGGATCTCTACAGTGGCAGACTTGTACCAACATATAAACAGAAAAGAATCATAAGAATACTTTTCTACTATTTCATGTATTTACATATTCACCGAGGAGCATCTTCCGATGTGTTCGAGCACCTCCTGCTACAGTACAAGGAAACCTTCCTACACACTCAACTCACCATTTTGATTCGTATCAGCTTCCTCTCCGGCAAGCACATCCTGTTGCTGAGGCACGCAAATAATCATGTCATTATTTCAAGCAAACAGACAACAACTAGAAGGTTAGTTTGAAAACAATATAACTTGAGCAGCATTGGAGCAGAAATCAAAAGAATGGACTAGAACCACAACTATTCTCATTCTACATTACGCAAACCAAATTTCTTTCTTGCTCGCCAGTGTCGTGGTTTTGCCTCTGAAGAACGAAGAATATTTACATTGGTAACCCTAGAGACTACAAAATTGAAAATCTAGAGGAATTTCCACGGTTTCTTGAGGAATGCTGGATAAAGTGTGATTGACTTCTAAAAGAAGAATTTTGAGAGAACGGCGTCTACAAAAACTAGAAGTTAACGAAAAAGGTTATTGAAATTAAGCCCATTCCAACACAAGTGAACTGAGCTGCTTTGGATGCAACATCAAACCTGGAGTAGATGCCTGGAACAGGAGTAGAAATATCAGCATCTTGTATGTTCTCTCCTCTCGAGAAATGTAAACCATCATATGCATGGTAATATAATTTTCAGAAACTAGATAAAGAAAATATTGTATCATGGAGAGCGAACAGAGGAAGTTTTTAAAAAAAATTAGAACTCCAGTCTCATAAAAACTGATGTAGTTAAAAGGCAAAAGTAGTCTTTAATGGAAAGATAATCTTTGGATAATTTAAATGAGATTAAGATACTTACTTCTACAGGGAGATCAACAGGGAACAAATTTATGGCACCAGGATTAAAACTGAAACCACTGAGTGACACGAAAAGCAGAAATCAGTAACACAGATTGGACTGATAAGCGACATGTAAGGGAACTAAGGCTAACTATATCAATAAATGTATAAAATTGGACGCAAGTCAGTCGTAAATTTTAATTTATTAAAGACAACAATCATCACAGTGCAATGAAGGTTGTGAGAAACTAAATCAATAGCACATTCAGTTTAAACGACCAAAATAGGTCCCACGCTATCTTCAAATTGAGATGGTCATGTCGTCCATATAGATGGAAGAAAGAAAAGCACTTGCATGGAAATAATAGGATGGCTTTTGGAAGCAAGATGTAGTTGTGTAGATACAAGAGAGTCATGCCATGCTTACTCTTTATTTTGAATATTTTCAAATTGAATAGTAATACATTCAGAACATAGCTAGACATCCAAAATGAAAAAATATGCAGGATTAATACCAGCGAGACACAACAAGCTGCCACACATATGGAATAAAGAACTCCTCAGGATGATTCTCTTGCTCGTACGTGAACCGTAATTGTGTAAACATCTGTCAAAATGAAAATTTTGAAATCACATGTCAAAGAAAGGAATATAATTTTTTTTTAAAATAATAATAATAAAAGAAGCATCCATATAATGCTGGGCAAATCCGGTTGCAGTGGGAAGTAGGCAAGCGCTGAAATCAATGTTTTAGAACCCATACCGGACCAGAGGGTCGGTCCAGTAGACCCAAAGTTGCAAAGAAACACGGAGAAACTGGCGGCCCAGACTGTTCAATAGAAAAACTGTTTGATCCACGCTAGATAGCCAGGGTCATTGCAATGAATGAGGGGCAAGAATAGATGTAGATTTGGAGGGAGGGAGAGAGAGACTGCAGTGACAAAATTCTCTGAATTCTTGAAAAATTCACGAATATTAGGTGCGTCAAATTATTCTCTGAATTATTCGCGAATTATTCCCAAATTTCAAGAATTATTCACTCATTTCACAATAATTTTTTAGTTCGACAAAGTAAACTGCTTATTTTGTATAAAGAGAGAGAGAGAGAGAGAGAGAGAGAGAGAGAGAGAGAGAGAGTTATAAAAAGTTATAAGTGTTTACTTTAGGATGACATCACCTGGTCAGCCCCAGACAGCCCAAAAGGTCGCACTGGTTTTGACCAGGTTGATTCGACCCACCCTCTTTTCCGGGTCAAGCTCCAAGTCAATTTTGTTTTGTATTGATTGGAATAAAGCACGTATATGATGACTATAATGATTGGACTACCATTTCTATGATAGAAATGATCAAAATTGCATTTCACCTTCATCCCTTCACCTCGCCAAGATCGGCAATTTATGATTATGATTTGGAGTACTTTCTCGACAGACCATTCGCCATCCATTCTTTGGGAATCCATGCGACTATTGAAGAAATCTAGTACCTATAAAAGAAGGAAGAGAATCATAGAAATATGGTATTCTCAAGAAATTGATTTATCAGAAAGACAGTGAGAAAGCTTCTACATGGTTCAGGAGAAATATCACCAAGTGTTATTGATTTTCTATGGAAGGAGCTAAAGATCAAAGTTCAGAAATATAAAATATAATGGCATACAGTATAAATATTTTCAAGCAGCTCGTTAAAGCGTGGATGATTCTTGAAAGGCTGAAAGACCTCCTGCCGATGCATTATTGCATATACAACCTGCTCCAAAACAGACAGTGAGGGATAAATGAAACATGAAAACATGTTCAGATGGTTCATACCAATGAGAACATTTATACAATTTCATCAAATACCACTTATTAATAAACTAGATTATGATACCTCAGGATTCCGAGGCAGTGCATATGTAAGGATTGCATTTAAGATTTCCAATACAATTCTTAAGAAGTCAGTATAAATGTGCAGCTCCGCTGACTGCAATAAATGTAATTTTGTTTAGCTAAAAAAGGGGTGAATAGAAAAACTTGACAACCATACAACAGCAAGAATAAGATCTACAAGCACATCAAAGGACAAACAGAGATCTACCATGTCTTCTGCAATGCTGCCTCCTTCTACTGAGTTGGCTTTGGTTATAAGCATCTTATCATTTCTTAGCCCCGCTAATTTGGTATACCTGAATCCAATATCACAAACTTAAAATCCAGAAAACATCAAGTAACTGAACAAGAGTTTCCAGAAAAAGTCATATCATCTCACAGAAACAAAATCTCTATTGAAAGAATGTCACTTGCCAACAGACTATTTTACGGAAAGGACAACTAAGAGGCTGAAAAGAGGTAACATTACTTGCGTGAGAGCATATCGAAAAGGCTAACAAGTCTCTGTGATGCATATGCGCTCAGCCTGTGGACGTGTGGTGCCATGTTTGCCAAAGTTGCAAGACAATTTGTATGTAGGTAAACATCCTGCCACATTTTCATAGGTCAAAAAGTGACAAGAAGACACAAATTGTGAAAAAAATATGATGATATGTGACTGCAATTTCCAGACCCTGGCCTTCACATTCCACATCCTCATAAAAAAAAGGACCAGTTTGTATTAGAATTCATGATCCCTAGTAAGCAGCCGACTTCAACATTCTAGAAACTAACAGCAAAATTATGAACAAACAGCTAAGATTGATGTTCCAAGCCATACCCGCAGCTTAGATAGGTTATATTTAACAGTCCTTATGAGTATTATAACCATCAGAGAACCAAGAGAGGTTTGATGAAGGAGGCGTTCTTGGTACCATGGAACATTAGGCAGTATCTGTACAAGCAAATAAAACATAAGTACAATCCTTATAATCTAATAATGTCTGTTGTGGACCTAAGGAGGCAATTTTTACCAGCTTGTGAATGCTAGCATTGAAAGATGAATCCTGACTAAGTATGAGCAGAATAATCAGCAACATGTAAATTTGATTAGATGTCCTCTTCGAAGCATTATAAAGCGTTTCCAGAATGGGCATCAGCTGTTGATTTCATTGCACAGAAACACATATATCAAATTAGCCTATACTGCCATCAAATTCATCCGGCATTGTACAGTTGCTCAAATAGTTGAGAAAATACTGAGAATGTAATTGAGATCAAGGGCAAATGAACAATTAGCTATCAAATGTATCACAACTTCATTCTAAATTGACTTGGCCAAACTACATCTTATATAGTAACATGTGTACAACGTGAAAAAAGAGAACACCTATATATCCTAGAAACACCTAAACAGCACAGCCCACAGTTCTACTAGGAAAAAAAAAAAACATATGATGTTCACAGAGATTCTACGCTTCAAACAACATTTTCTAAAAAAGGTTCTGCATCAGCTATATATGAGGAGAAATTCTGCCAGTTCTTGAATTCAATGACCTCAACCAAGATAGGATATTGTAGGTGCAGCTTCATACCAATGTATCCAAATCAGTTCGAACCAAAACATACTCCAAAAAATCAGAGTTTCCATGCACCAATGAGTACAGCAGTAGGACAGAAGTCTCATCAGCCAAGCACCTGCAGTGTAAAACCTGTTAGAATATACTCAAAAGATCCACTGAAAGGCAGAAGAAAACCAACAAGAAAAAAAAAAGGGAAAAAAGAAGAAAGAACACCTACAAATCAGTGTGAATGCATACATATTACCATTTTCCCCAGATACAGGTAAGGTGAGGATGAATTAATACTCACAGTCCAAGGGTGTCAAACAGAGAAGCAAAAGGTAATCTCACAAGTGGTCCATTGTGTGCATTCCCCTCAATATCTACACGATCAACTGCAAGCAAAGGAGTCATTTGCACAGGTTGTACAAACACAATGTCATTGACATGAAATAGTAAAAATAAATATGATCTTACATTCAATATCCCTAGCATTTTCTAAAGCCTTGCAGTAAGGGTTATCAGAGAAATATGTGTTTTCTTTCACAAGAGAATTCGAAGTGGCACTCCCTTCACTTTTATCTGTTATGCACCCATCTGCCACAACACATTTCCGATAATGGATGAGGATAAGTAGCACGATAAGACTGTTGTCCGCTAATGGGCTTCTTGAACCTTCACCACTTGAACTGACAAAATAATTGAATGGGAATAGTACAAAATTTGCTGCAAGTCAAACAGAAAAGATTATCAGAAGTTTTCTTTTAGAAAATGAACTCCACTATATTCTAAAGATGCAGAAATCATAAAAGTATGGGATCCTCTATGCATGACAAAGGAAAAAACCAATTTGGAAAGGTACACAGGAAAAATTCAGTTCCAACCATCACGTGTGTGTGTGAGAGACAGACCAAACATATGGAGCAAAGTCTGGTAAACAGAAATAGGAAGAATTGGATCTTAGAATTAGGAAGGAGAAAATGAACTCTGAAAATTGCAGTGAGGAATAAGAAATAAATGCATGTATTTTCTTTTGAAAGGTAACAAATGCATGTAGACGGCCTCCCATTTGAGGTGTTGCCCGTGGATCTAAGGTACTCTTTGGAGGTCCCTTTCTAGGAGGAGGAGGTTTTGGGTGCAATTCGGGCAATGAAATGGGATAAGGCCCCTGGGCCTGACGGGTTTACCAACGAGTTCTACTGAGCTTGTTGGGAGATTATTGGGAAGGACCTCCTTGCAGTCATGGCAGAGTTGCATGAGATAGGGCATTTTGATAGAGTGCTAAATAACACTTTCATTGTATTGATTCCAAAAAAGAAAGGAGCAGCAGATATTAAAGATTTCCGGCCAATCAGTCTCGTGAGTAGTGTTTACAAAATCCTATCCAAGGTCTTAGCAACTCGTCTCCGTAGAGTGATGGGTCACATCATATCCTCCCCCCACAAGGTGGGTGGAAGACAAATTATGGTATCTTGATAGCCAACAAGTGCATTGATGTCAAGCTCAAATCGAAGATTCCGGGTCTTATGTGTAAAATTGACATGAAGAAAGTGTATGATCATGTTAGTTGTGAATTTTTGGAGTATGTGACGAAGGTGATGGGTTTTGGTCCAAAGTGGCACCATTGGATGCAAGTATGCATCTCTTCAGTTTCATTCTCCATTTTGATCAATCGTAGCCCAGTTGGCGCCACTTTGGTCCAAACGGGTATGCATCTCTTCATTTAGTTTGTTAATAACTTATATTTACATTAAAAGAAATTTTATGCAAGATATCCAAGTTTTTCATTATGTATCAAAGCATTTCTTAGCGTATCCTGATTTTTTCCACCTTATCCATCCGATATGTTTTGGATTTACTGATATGGCAACCGATACCAATATTTTGAACCATGGTTGTGGAAGGGAATCATGTCAGTTGCTCGTTTTGTTTACCCTTATATCGAGTTTAGGGTGAGTGAGGGGTCAGAGGTTAAATTTTGGTTAGATGTCTGGAGTGGAGTGTCTAAGCCTCCAGGAGGATTTTGGTACCATTTTCCGGCTTGCCATTGATAGAGATGCATCAGTCAGGGAATATATGGACAGGGGAGGCTGCCTAGTGTCCTAAGTTGAGAAAGGATTTGAACGATTGGGAATTAACCGAGTTCGGTAGGCTATTACATAGGCTGGGGTCACTTCTCCTGGTTTCTCAGGGTAGAGATTGTAGAACATGGTCTAGAAGTAATAAAGGTCGTTTTTCAGTTGAATGGGTCTAGTCCTCTAGTTCAGTTGAATGGGTCTAGTCCTCGTGTCTGCTTTCCTCACAAGGTTGTGTGGAATCCAGGAATTCCTTCTAAAGTATCTTTTTTTCTCTGGAACGCGGTATTGAATAAAATTCTCACTTGTGACCACTTAAAAAGTAGAGGGTGGAGGATGACAAACCGATGCTTCATGTGCCTTCAAGCAGAGGAGGCAGTAGATCACCTTCTCTTGTATTGTCTTGTTGCATGTGAAATTTGGAGTTCCTTTCTTTCTCGAGTAGGCATGGACTGGGTCTTTCCCTCTTCCCTTCGAAATTTCTTATCTTCCTGGGACTTGGTAACTGGGGATGAATCGAGAAAGGTTATCTAGCGGGTATTGACAGGGGCTATAGCATGGTCTATTTGGAAAGAGAGGAATAGGAGTCTTTGAGGATTCTCATTCATCAGTCCAAAGTATTTGGACAAAAGCTCGTATATTGGTTTTGGAATGGTGCCTATCCAGGTTGGTAGGGGGGATCTTTTTTTTTGATAAGCAAGCAAATATATTCAACAAAAGAAGAGGGCTACAGAAACTAAAATAAGCAAAGGTTCACAAGAGCGTGAACCCAACGAAAGCATAAACAAAAAGAAGCAATACACCCACGGGAACCCCTAGTCGCTTGGACGGCCCCCAAACCTGACTCAAGCTAGGAGACGGCCCCCAATCACCCCCTCCGGGCTAGACGAAACCCACTCCAATACCAAAGAAACGGCTCTAGCACAAATTCTAGGAACAGGAGAGTGCAAATTCTCAAAAACTCTCTTGTTCCTCTCTTTCCATATTGACCACGCTATAGCACCCGGCAAAACCTGCCAGATGGCCAACCTTGAACCATCCCTGCTAACCAAAGCCCAACAGGATAAGAAATTTAGAAAGGAAGAGGGAAAGACCCACTCCACACCTATTCTGGAGAGAAAGAAACTCCAAATCTCACAAGCTACAGGACAATGCAAGAGGAGGTGATCTACCGACTCTTCCGCTTGAAGGCACAAAAAGCATCTATTAGCCATCCTCCACCCTCGATTTTTCAAGTGATCACAAGTGAGGATTTTATTCCAACCCGCCGTCCAAAGGAAGAAAGATACTTTAGAAGGAATGTTTGCGTTCCACACAATCCTATGAGGGAAGGGGATGGATGAACAAGACCCAAGAACCTGAGCTAGAGATCTCACTGAGAACCGACCGTTGTTGCCTCTGGACCAATATCTACAATCCCTACCATGGGCGACCGGAGGAAGAGACCCCAACCGCTCTAGTAGTGTACCGAACTCGACAATCTCCCAATCATTCAACCTTCTTCTCAGTTTGGGACACCAGCCTGCCCCCTCACTGACCCTATCGATACAGTCTCTCACTGACGCATTACGATCACAAGCTAGACGGAAAATAAGCCCAAAATCTGCTTGCAGTCTGGTTGCTCCACATCACACATCCTTCCAGAACCTTACTTCAGATCCCTCGCCGACCTTATATTGGAAAAATGGAATCACTGAGCTGGCAACTGACATGATCCCTTTCCACATCCCCACTCTATGAGGCCGCCTAACTTCCTTAGGGAGCCAACGCGACATTTCCCCGTATTTTGCAACAATGACTGACCACCATAAACTCTCACTTTCCTCCCCAAACCGCCATACCCATTTACCCAGAAGAGCCTTGTTAACTAAGGATAGGGGCTTCAACCCGAGACCACCCTCGCTTTTCGGGAGGCAAATACTAGCCCAATCAACTAGGTGATAATTAAATTGACCCCCTTTCTTATGCCAAAGGAATTCTCTCTGCATTCGTTCGAGAGAACGAGCTACTGAGCGGGGGATGATGAGGGTAGACATGAAGTAGGTTGGCATACTACTGAGCGTGCTTTGAATCAATGTGAGCTTTCCACCTTTTGAAAGGTAAGATGACTGCCAACCCGACAGGCGATTTGCAACCCTATCCAACACCGGATCCCAAACTGACTTGGACTTGAAACTAGCCCCAAGAGGCATCCCTAGATATACCGATGGGAGAGACCCTACCTTACACCCAACGCAAGACGCAAGCTCGGCCACTTCTGAAACCACCCCAACCCCTATGATTTCAGATTTAGACATATTGACCCGCAATCCTGAAACTGCTTCGAAACACAGAAGAAGACTCCTAATTGCAGTCAGATCTTGTCTCGACGGTCTACAAAAAACTAGGGTATCGTCTGCAAATTGGAGGTGAGAGACCCTCAATCCAGCTGTACCTAGGGAGAAACCTTCAAAGATCAACCCATCAGCTCGGGATAACATCTTACTCAAAGCTTCCGATACAATGATGAACAGAAAAGGGGAAAGAGGATCCCCCTGCCGCAACCCCCTGGAGCTCTGAAAGTAACCGACCGGGCTACCGTTAAGGAGGATGGAGAAAGAGGCCGTAGAGATACACTGTTGCATCCAATGGCGCCACCGAGGACCAAAGCCCATACGATTCAAAATGTACCCCAAAAATTCCCAGTTGACATGATCATATGCTTTCTCCATATCCACCTTACACAATATACCCGGGTCCTTGGATCTAATCCTATCATCAATGCATTCGTTTGCCATCAAGGATCTGCCTGCCGCCCACGAAAGCCCCTTGTTGAGGGGCAATGATATGACCCATCACGCCCTTAAGTCTAGATGCTAACACTTTGGACAAGATCTTGTAAACAATGCTCACTAGACTGATAGGTCGAAAATCGATAATGTCCTCTGCCCCTTTCTTCTTAGGAATGAGAGTAACGAAGGTATTGTTAATCACCCTATCAAAGCGCCCACACTCATACAACTCACTCATCACAGCCAGGAAATCCTTTCTAACAATATCCCAACATGCCCGATAAAATTCTATTGTGAAACCATCTGGGCCAGGGGCCTTGTCCCTTGCCATATCATGAATGGCTCTGAGAACCTCCTTCTCCTCAAAAGGGACCTCCAAAGATTCCATTTGATCCATCGGTAAAGACTCAAAAAGGAGGCCATCCAATTGAGGACGCCATTGTTCCTTTTCCGAATAAAGTTTCTGGTAAAATGAGACAATACTTTCCGCCACCTCCACGGGCCCCTCCCTCCACTCGCCATCCACCTTCAATTTGGAAATGAAATTACTTTTCCGGTGGAAATTAGCCATCCTGTGGAAAAATCTAGTGTTGCGATCACCTTCCTTAAGCCACCTGATTCTAGACTTTTGCTTCCAACTAATCTCTTCTAACTTGGCTGTGTGCAAGTATTCTGATTTCATGGCTTCCTTGGAGATAGCCTCATTTGCAGTGAGGGGCCTCACATCCTCGACCCTATCTAACTCCCCAATGTCCTTTAGAAGGCTAGCTAGTCTAGCTTGAATATTGCCAAAAACATCACAGTTCCATACCTTAAGGCGACCTTTAAGAGCTTTGAGTTTCAGCCCAAACCTGGTGCTAGCCGACCCCCAACCCCCTTGAGAATTCCAAACTTCCCACACAACCCCCTTAAAACTCTTGTCCTGAAGCCACATGTTCTCGAATCTGAATGGAATGGGGCCCCCTTGGAAATGCCCCGACTCCAGAGTTAATGGGACATGATCCGATATTGGACGAGGCATGGTCGACTGGATGATGTTTGGGAAGTGACTTTCCCAATCTGGGGAGCAAAGGAACCGATCCAATCTACTAGCTAAACTACTGGATGTAGAATGAGCCCAAGTGAAAAGTTGACCTTTAAGCGGAAAATCAATCAATTCATGCCGCCTTATGAAGTCTCCGAACATCCTCATTTTTGCATTCACATTACATCCACCCTTCCTTTCCTCAGCGAAACAAATGCAATTAAAATCACCTCCCAAACACCAGGGAGCATCCCATCTGACGCTGACATCGTCTAACTCTTCCCAAAAAACTGAGTCATCTGCCCCACCAGAAGGGCCATATACACCTGAAAACACCCAGCGAAATTCTTCCCCCACCCAACAACAAAGAATAGAAATCGAGTATGCCCCCAATTCTGATTCTAGCACTTCTAAACGATCCTTATCCCAAATCAAAAGGATACCTCCTGAGGCCCCTAGTGAAGGAACTGCTACCCATGATGGAGACGAGATATCCCATATATCTTTTATGATGTGATCCGTAAATCCTCCTAATTTGGTCTCCTGTATGCACAAGATAGCCGGCTTCCTGGCCCTAACCAGACGCTTCACAGCCACTTTCTTTTCCATGAGGCCCAGACCCCGAACATTCCACGAAAGGATGGAGAAACCTGTCATCTAAAAGATTTACGACCCTTGACAGCTCGCGGACTACAGGAAACACTTCTAGACCCTGCTCTATCATAGTTTACGCTACTCTCCAAATTCCTCAACTCCCTTGCTGAACTCCCACCCCGTCGAGTAACAGATTTACTGTTGGAAATCCTTCTCTCCTCCTCGCTAACCTTTTCTAATCGCAAAAATAAAGCCCGAGCTTCCTTCTCCCGACCCTCGAAAGAGAGGCCTAACAATTTTCCAAGAGCCTCCAATGAACCCAGACTCCCTGCTTCCCAACCTTCTGTCTCACGAATGGAATCTATCTGTGGATTGCCCTCCGGACTCCCATGACTGACCTGAGAACTGGTGACTGAAGGCACTAACTCGGGAATTGGAACAATGACAGTGAGATCCCTAGCTCCTATCAACGGGATAGACCCAACACTTACTCCCCTGGCCTCATTGAACAATGGTATCATAACTCCTAGGTCTGGCACAGATGAAATAACAGGCTCAGCAAAAGAACACAAAGAAATCTCCTTATCCGTCCTCTCACCTCCCTTAGGCGTGAGGTAGCCCTTTTGGGCCTTTAGGCAGGGAGTGTGTTCCCTAGGGGCTCTTTGAGTTCTGTCGTGTGTACCCTCCTTGCTTTGTTCTTTTCATGTTCACTTGTGAACTTCTTTAGGCTTCATATATTTGTAGCTCTTCTTTCATCTATATATATTTGTGTGATTATCAATTTAAAAAAAATGCATGTGTTTTGTTGAATCAGTCTAGGAGTACTCCCAAAAATACTCCCGAATCCTAACTCTTTTATTCAAATAATTAAGGGTCAAGATTAGAGCTGATGTGACTATAGATTAGAATTAAAGGGTTAGGATTTGGGAGTACCCATAGACTGACTCATATTTTGTTTCAAGCAGAAATCTATCGCTTGGACATAGCCATTTGTTCAACTCAGTTTCTTGAATAAAAGGGTTAATTCATCAGATACCATCCACTTAGATGTTTATCAAATGACCAAAATGTCTACCAAGTGAAGAGGCGCAAAAGGAGACTAGAACAAGATTCCTTAAAAGCAATGAACATAAAAATAAAAAACCACCATACCAGCTGCAGAACCAACTTTCTGTAGAACCCCAGGCTGACCTCCTCCAGAAAAAATGGAATAAGATGTACCATTTGACGGCATGCGAGGCCGTGTGATATAATTAAATAGTAGTCTACGAACAACCAAACCAACCAAAGAACTTTCCTGTAAAATAATCGAACAATTTTCTGTGAGACTCTAGCAGAAACTTTTGAAGATTATGGATCCACTAAAAAGGCCACCATCCTTTTTGTCACCTGAGTCATTGTTGCATCAATGAATGGGTGCACGTCTTTTGGCCCCGGAGATGGCCCAGAAAGAAGCTGACTTGACATGGCCACGAGCATGAAGTTAAGCAGTTCATAATGGAGGAGGTATGTATGAGAACTTGCAAAAAAATTATGATAAATAAAAAATTAGTAGCACAATAGGAGATATTAGTCAGGAATGAGAACCATTTCAAGGAACTTGAACATACCTTACATCAGATAAGCCAATAAAGCTAAGCACACCACTCATAACAAGACTTTCAATGTTTTGATCTGCATAGAACAAACTAAAAAGTTAAGGCCCCGTAATTTTGTTTATTAAGTAAAAGACGTAAATATAGCCATCTAACAAACACATAAGGAGGGTGGAAAAGTAATCAGAAAGACAGTTTCAACATACAAGTGAGGCCAAAAAGCCTCGATATGGATTACATGAAATAAGAGATTAAATTTAACCAACTCGAGACTCAACAAGCAATTAAAGAACAAAAATATAAAATTCAGACAATCCAATGACATCTTTCAAGAAACTTTCACAAGAAAAAAACATTAGGATGTATGATAATTTGACATTCTTATGATACACAATTACACATGCAACTGAAATTACAAAAGCAATTGTTCACACAGATTTACCGATCTGACTCAGTAAGTCTGTATCTGAGTGTGCCTCGCCAAATATGACCAAATGAAAGATGATGACTAGATGAGTCTGGCATAGACAATTTTCTTTTTGATAACTTTGGAGGTTCCATACCACCATCAAAGAAACTGAATACTGAAACTGCAGGTCTTCGTGAATAATGGTCTTTAAGAACTGAATTAGTTACACGTGTTAACACATTAAAGCCATCATTATATGAGAATACTTGTATCAGAATGGGAGGGTAGTATGATCATGATGAATGGGTTTTGATGCACAATTCAATGGATCCACTCTAGGATTTTTATTTTATTTTATCGGTAAACAAATTTATATTAAGAGCAGAAGGATTACAGTAAGCAAAAGGACAAGAAGTTCACATAGAGTGAATCTAAAAAACTAGTGCTACAAAGCACAACCAAAACAAGCACCAAAGATGGCCGAAATGTAAACCCCCATACCAACAAAAACAAGACTAGCACTCCCTCTTATTCAGACAGCAGATGTGACACCCTCAACTCCTCCATATCAGAGCACCAAACTATCAACAAATGACAAACCCACATCCGGACCTTAGCTTGGGGCCTGGGAGAGCACAGTGTCTTCAAATATACACCTGTTTCTCTCCTTCCAAATGTGTGATTAGCCACCGGGAGAAGAGCCCATACCACAACAACTGAGGCTTTCAGCAAAGCCAAATTCCAGCACAATAAAAGGTCTTGGAAGGAGCAGAGAAAGACCCAAGCAACTCCAAGTTGGGATAAAAGACAGTTCCAAAGTCCGATCACTAAAGGACAATGCATGAGTAAGTGATTAATGGATTCCTCCGCTGCTAGGCACAATACGCAACGATTTGCTAACCTCCAGCCTCTATTCTCGAGGTGATCACAATTGACATGTCATGATCTTCTCTAGACATGTTGTCCATAGAAAGAAAAATACCTTTGAAGGTACACAAGAGTAACACACAACCCAAAAGGGAAACAGGGGACTAGGACGAGAGCGCAAAGCCTGTGAAAATATCTAATTGTAAACCAACCTTTGTTGTCCCTGAACTGGACTCAACTATCACTAAATAAGGGAATATGGGAGACATATGATAGGTGATTTCAAGGGACTAGGATATCTCTTAGGTAAAAAATCAACTCAATTATATGATCCTACCCATTGATCTACAACCATTTTGTAGTCAAAACATAATGGAAAATAGTAAGATAATTAGGATTTGAAATTCTAATCAGATTAGTTTCGGTTGAGTGATATCCTAGTAAGAGGCCATCAAAATCCAAAAGGTGGTTTCTGATCAACCCATCCACCACATCCCACCCCTCACTCCCTGGAGGGAATTGCACCCTAGGTTCGGCAAATGTGGGGAGAATGGCTTTCACTTCCCTGATGCAAATATTCCCCATGTTGCCTACACCTAATAGGCCAATTATACTAAAAGATTATGAGCATTTTATCAAAAGCAATCACATGATATGGCCTCAATAAAGATTTGTAGCCAATGTGTTGTATATCAATTACCCCTTGGGAAGTCATCTGATGTTGCTTCACCTTCATCAAGGAACATATACAATTCCTCGGAGTTGTTGCTTTTGGAAATTTCAAAAAAGTATTTCAGAAACACAGATGATATATATGCTGCATTGACAGCTTTCACATGAACTGCTGATGGTCCACCAGAAGTTGAGATAGACTCTTGCAAACAACGTACCAAGTGGATCAAAATCTTTGCAAGATGCCTTGTGTAATAATTGTTCTGCGCTGCACAAACAATAAAAAAATAAAATTAAACAAGAAGGATAAAAGGGAAACATAAACACCAAATGAGCACTCCTACAACATGTACTTCAGGAATGCCATAGGACAATACAATTTAAAAGAAAAATTCAAATACTAACATATATGATTGCTATTATTTCCTTATTGAAAATGAACTGCCACAAAAAAAAAAAAAGCAGTTACATCATCAATATATTAAAGGAAAGAATCATGATTGTGTTCTGGAGAAAGCAAAACTTCTACTTAAGTACTTCTACAAATGTACTGAACCACAAATAAACTACTAAAGAACATATAATCAGCAATCACATTCTATAGCTTTGGGTGTATTTGTTCTCTCTTGAGGAGATAAATTCACATAGTTAAGGTTGTCCCATTATATACGCGATGGAATTTTAATAGCTAATGAGTGTTTGGATGTGAGAATCAGGATTGGCAGACTGAATACTCTCCTAAGTTGGATCCAAAAGGCTTATGATCATGTTAGTTGGGCATTTATTGTTTATTTGTTGATAGAATGGGATTTTGTGCCACATGAATAGGTTGGATGAAGGCACGCTACAAAATGGTATCCTCGGTTCTAGTTAATGGGTGTCTCACTGTGTATTTCAGGAACTCCCAGAGTTTGAGGCAAGACACTCTGCTATCCCCCTCTCTATTTATAATGGTTACGGAGTATCAACTTCCGTCCAATATGGCTCCTAGCTTTAGATAGATCCGCTTCAGTGGAATCCTACATTGAGTACCCCCCAACAACAGAGTTTGGTGCCCACACCTGAGGCACAACCTCAATGATTGTGAGCTAGACATCCTCCAAAAACTCCTAGCTAGACTTCAATAAGTTCCAACCTCCCCCTTCCTCAAGGACACCCACCTATGGTCTCGAGACTCCAAAGGTCATTTCACAGTGAGATCCCTTTATCAAGCCCTCTTTTCATCCTCCGACCACCCCTTCTTCCTTTGGATTGCAATCTGCAGCCTTGGAAAAGATACTAACATACAATCACCTCATGAGTTATGAGTAGAGTGTGACAGATGGCCAACGGCTGTTTCATGTGTTTGGCCGCTGAAGAGACAGTAGATCGCCTCTTTCTACATTGTCATTTCGTGCATAAGGTTTGGAGCTATTTCCTCCGCCATCTAGGACTCATCTGGGTCTTCCGCCATTCCTTCCGGGACTTCTTATCTTGTAAGTTCTTGATGTTACTAGGGAAGAGGACTCTGAAGGGGGCCCAATGCTACTCGTATTGGTAGCTTGGTCTCTTTGGAAAGAACGGAACTCAAGGGTCTTCAAGGACTTCTGCACACCTTATACCAGAACCTGCCTATGGGCCTGCCATTACCTTCATCAGTGGTCCTCCACTCAGGAGAAAATTGATCCAACCTAGTTATTTTTCTTGTTGTAGAATCATCATATATTGTTTTGCATATGTTATTATCTTTTAGTATTCTAATTGGTCTTGGGTTCACTCCCTTGTGAACCCTGCCCCCCCCCCCCATTGTACCTCTTTTTCACTATATATATATATATCTACCCATAAAATAATGGTTATGAAGGCCTTACATAGGATGATTCGTAGAGCCACAGGAGTAATTGGCCGGCATCCAGCAAGGAGGGTTTAAGTATGTCTAATTTTCATTTTGTTTCTGATACTCTAGTTTTCAACTATCTCATATGGCTTCTAAGATGTTTTGAGGTGGTGCCAAATGCCCGACTTAAGGATAAACTTCTTCAAGAACAGGATATATCTTGTAATGAGGATTCTTATTTGGATGAATTAAGTCATTTGGGTTCATGCTTTAAAATTCCAGTATGTATCGGCCCGTATGGGCCGATACGTATCCTATTTGGAGCTACCCAATACACTAGAACGTTGAAAAGAAAAAAAACTCCTCCATATCAGGGCGATATGGACCCGATACTGGAGATTTTTTAATTAATTTTGTTCTCTTTCCATTTATACAAGAATTCACAGCACAGACCTAATACACACAACTTATTTACATAAAATATCATTACTTAGATATTTATATGTAAATAAGGTTATACCCCTATTTGAGTTAATAAAAATTATCCTCAATCCAAATTTCTGAAGAATAAAATGTCAACTTTTCAGTTCAAGAATAAAATCTTACTTTTAGCACCTTTTAGGGATTAGGTCAAAATTTCAACTTTCAAATGGTAAGATATTTTTCAAATATTAAAATTTCATGAATTCTACTGTATCAAAACTTTAACAAAAAGTCTGGCAAACACCTCTCCAATCTCATTCTCTGGAGAAGGCATCGGGGGAGCAGGGCTAGCAGGAGATGATCCAGGAAGCATTGAAGAATAGGGGTATACAAGTTAACCACCTAGAATCGATCCATTGACCGCTAAACTAAAGGAGTCCTTTACCAAGTAAGCTACGCAACCGTCTTTACCCGCCTCAACCAATCTTAGCTCGGACATGCCAACAGCCAATACTTACTCCTTTCCCTGGGACAGCTAATCAAAACTAATACGGCTTGAATCCCTTATCTTTGAGACTACCCTTAGGACTCTATAAAGTCATTTAACAGCGTCGGAGAATCGACCGATGGTAGTATATATATTTAAGTAAGTTCTATTCGTAGTCCCCATATTTTAGTCTTCAAAAATATTTTCATCTATAGGGTCAAAAAGTCAACTAACAGTGTAACAATTCAGCATGAAAAGACAAACATTCAAGCTTATAATTTATGGTTGTAATTCAATACATTCTTATTTAACTAATTAAATGTAAGATTTTAATATCTAGATTGTATTTCTCATATTTGGCTAAGTGACTATGGTTTGTATTTTATACATATTCAACAATACATACGTTTTATTTAATTTATAAAATTCTTAACTCTCATATGTATGGTTATAAACATAGTTTGAAGCCTTCATTTAGTTTATTTTTAGCTTATATTTGCATTAAAAAAAGGTTTATATAAGGTATTCAAGTTTTTTCTTGTGTATCCAAGCGTTTCTTGGTGTATCCTAATTTTTTCGCCGTATCCATCTGATACGTTGATATGTAACTTATTTTGGACTTACTGATAAGACACTTGATACCGATATTTTGACTCATGTTTGGGTTACAAGGATGGCCAACTTCTGGAATCTTAATTGGAATTTGGGAATGCCTCTAGGGGCTGATTTTATAGCTAAATTAGTATGAGGTCCAGTCATGAAAAGGGTCAATAGAAGATTGGCAGCTTGGAAATCCCTATCAATATTTAAGGGGGTAATTATTAAGAGAATTTTGGCAAGCATAGCCACATACTTCATGTCTTTATTGACTGTTTCGTCCATCATGGCAGACATTTTGGAGAAAATTCAAAGATACATCTTATAGAATGATAGGGTAGAGCAAGAAATATCATTTGGTAGGGTAGAAGGATGTATGCCATCTAATTTGGGAGAAAGTATTAGCGGTGAGGACACTGCGAGATAAGAACACGACTTTGTTAGGTTAATGATTGTGGAGGTTCTAGAAAGAGAGGGGAAGTTTTTAAAGAAAGGTAATTATTTCCAAGTATAGGAAAGAGAGTTTTTGAGGACTCTCATTCCATTCCTTTATGCATTTACTCTAAAATCCATTTGCGGGTTTTGAAATGGTGCTCCACCAATCATGTAGGAGCGGATATGGGGGTTCTGTTGGTCTGATTGTTTTGCCTGGATAGGCATTGGGCATGCAGTTAGGGGTTACCATGTGATTTGCTTTCTTTCCTTCTGTCTCTCTCTTTAGGATTCACGATCTTGTGAACTTTCTTGATATTATACTTTTGTAGTTCCGTTCTCTCTATTTTAATATACATACTTGATTACCAATCAAAAAAAGTAAAGGAAAAATTCGGTATAAGACCAAAAGGAAGTCATAGTTGTGTTGGTATGTAAAAAGCAATTTTGAAGGCTAAAGAGGAGTTTGGTAATCATATTAGTTTTAATGTGGGAAAAGGTGACAAAGTAAAGTTCTGAGAGGATTTATTTTATGATCAAAATACACTGAAAATGGATTTTAAGTTATATTTTGTGGCTATATAAAGCAGGATTTTAGAAAAAAACGGTTTCAGGGTGTGTAACGCATCTGGCCGAAACTGTTAAGTTACACCATTATTGTTCGCATAACGGCCGTTCAGTTAAAACCCATAATGCACAAAACAAAACTGTTTATTTTCTCCCTTGTTTTTTAACTCTTAACTTTATTTCTCTAAACACTTTCTTTTATACAACAAAGAATGCAAAGTTTTGCGGTAAAGAGAATAGGTTTTCCTATTGAGAGACTAAGCTTGGCAAGGATCCTTATGCTACATGTTGCTCTTGACGATTATAGCGAGACTTATATTTAAGAGAAAGGCAAGGATTTACAGAGGGATTTGAGAATTCCATCAAACCTATTGCTCTTGACGAGATAATTTATGGACTTTCAAGTTTTTCTTATTCGGTAACCATGTGGGACCCATGCTTGGTGGTAAAGGGGTTTCTACAAATTCATATGAACCAAAACCCCTCCCAGCAGTCACATTGAAAAGTTGTGTCGATATCCAACAGTTGTGTTTAGAAAGAAGGGTAAAAACACACTTTCGAACAGACATTTGAAACTCTTAATGCTGGGGATGAAAACAAATCATACACACCTGAGGAAAATCAAGCAAACAAGGATATCAAAATAGAGAACAATATGAATTCTCTCGCACTATCATTTGAATATAATAGGATTCTTATTTTTACATTGGTTTTACTAAATTCAAAGACCTTTTTTATCTATTAAAAACTATAACTCGAGAGTTCAAGGTTAGTCCAAACACAATGCAAGCCTTATACCGATGACAACGATAGGTTGGGCTTTATTGTATCCATAACCACAAAGTTGGAGTTCAACAATTATTTGGCTATAGAAATTTTTTTTTATAAAATGCAAATATTCAGAAAATTAGAGAAAATGTCGGGCAAAATATAAAAATAAAAATAAATATGATATCGATTTTGAAAAATTATAATCAAATATATTTCATATATTAGATATTTATTCGGGTCTTTTTTAAAATTCTGAGAATAATTTCCTTTCATTTGTGAAATTCGTGACCTTTTGAAAAAGTCGCGCATTATTTTAAAAGTCACGAATACTTCGTGAATTAATTATTCAACAAAAACTTCACAAATTATTTGGGACCTTTTAAAAAATTGGAGAACTTTGTTGCTACAATTGTATTTTGGAAGCAATTCACCACAAACCTGATTGCAGACCAGTAGTGACGTCTAAAAGAAAATGGATTTCTTTGCCATTGAAGCATCACATTTGTTTTCCTTCTCTACTTGTCTTCTCCACCAATACAATAGGCACACCGGGTACAATAATTGTTGGATATTTTCAAAACAATGGTTTCTGGTGATTCTTGTATTGCTATTTATTGTTCTTTGGTTCATCATGGTGGGACCCAAGGTTGCTAGTAGTGATATTTATCAAATTTGTTAACCCGTGGGACCCATAGTAGGAGCTTGTGGGAAGCAATAGATGAGACTGCATCAAATTGGAAGATTAATATGTGCTTTTAAAATAACGGTGTCAAATAAGAAAATGAATGCATGCTTCTTTTTTTATTAGTAAACGGATCATCATATATAGAAAGAAAAATGAGATACAAATGGAAAACAGATTCACACAAAGTGAACCTAAAAAAGGAAATGAAGTGACAAAGTAGAAAACTAAGGAATCTAATGCCTAAAGAAAGTACCACCATAAATCCCAGAACTACTACAGTTATGTAACGAGATTAGCAACCCCAAAATCCTACTTGAGTAATACCAGATGTCTCACTTTATAGCTAACTTTGGTACAAGGCAACGGGGAGTCCTAAAAAACATGTTTGTTCCTCTCTTTCTAAACGGACCAAAGTATAGCCCCTAGAAGGAGAGCCCAAAGGGAATCTAATTGAGCCCGCAACGAGACCAAATGCCAACAACTTAAGACGCCTTGGAAGGAATTGGGAAAGACCCAGGCGACTCTGAGTTGGGTTAGATAATAGTACCAAATAGCAATCACATAGGGGAAATGTAAGAGCAAATGACCAACTGATTCTTCCGCTACTAGGCATAATACATAACAGTTCACTAGACTCCAACCTTTGTGTTCAAACCACCGGAGAGTAATAAGGGCTTTTAAAAATCAGAACTCTTTAGGTGACATTAATTCCCCAATCCTCTTCATCATAGTGTCGGAGGCTTTGAGTAAGATGTTTTGAAGGTTTTTCAATAGGTCAAGATCACCTAAGTATCTCACATCTCCAATTTGCTGATGATACTCTAGTATTTTGTGAAGCTTCCTGCCATCAACTGATCTATCTTAGGTGTGTATTGTGTTGCTTTGAAGCGGTCTCGGGCCTTCGGGTAATTTGGGTAAGAGTGAAATTGTGAGGGTGGGTGAGGTACCCAACCTAGAGCTGCTAGCTTGTTGCTTAGGTTTTAAGATGAGATCCCTCCTGACTAGCTATCTTGGTCTCCCTCTAGGAGCATCCTTCAAATCCAAAACAATCTGAAATCCAGTTATTGAGAGATTTGCGTCCCAATTAGCTGAATAGAAATCCACCTACCTATCTAAGAGTGGCAAATTGACCCTCATCAAAAGCACCCTTCGAAGCCCTCCGACTTATTTAATGTCTTCGTTGTTAATTCCTAAATCCATAGCCTTGATCCTAGATCGTATTCAACGGAACTTTCTCTAGGCTGAGATAAGCAACAAAAGGAAATATCATCTAGTAGATTGGAAGCAAATTTGTAATCATTTAAGTGTCGGGGATCTTAACATTGTTCCAACACTTCTTACGTAGATTGAGTTCCTCTCCCACCCAAGTTAATGATTATAGAGTGTGGTAAAAAAGCAACAATGGTCGGTTTTCAGTGAGATCATTCTTATCGTCCTTTGCTGGAGTCTCTGCGCACTTTTTTCCTCATAAAATTGTCTAGCTCTCTGGAGTCACATCCCTGATGGAGGCCAAGGAAGCAATTTGAGATTTGCAACCTGGAACTATATCATGGGCCGTGGGGTGTCTGGAAGAAATAGAAATGTCATGTCTTTGACAATTCCCCCTCTTTCACCTCTCGTATTTTAGCTCGTATTCGTCGCATGCTTGTGGAATGGTCTTCCATCTCTCAGTGGAGTGGAGGCGTGAGAGATATTTTGTTGTGAGAATATCCATTTATATTATTCCTCTACTTCTTCTTTTTTTTTTATCGGTAAAAGATGCAATATATATATAAAGAAAGGAGGAGGAAGATACATCCCCAAGTTCACCAATAGTAAACCAAGGGAGAAAATAAAAGGAAACACAAACCAGAGAAAGATAAAAACATATAATATGATCGGGCAATCAAAGAGTAAAAATATTCCCCCACGGGTACCCCTCAGCTCCACCAACTGAACCCTAGGCAGAGACTAGGCAGCGCACCCGAGTTTGAATGCAGGTGATCGATGAGGAGGAGTTCTCAAATACTCGACTATTCCTCTCATTCCATAGGGACCACACAATTGCTCCTAGGAGAAGAGGCCACACTCTCTCTGCTGGCGACGGGAACACCACTGACAACCAACAAGATAAGAAGCTCCGAAAGGAGCCGGGAAAGATCCAAGGAATGTCTAGATGCACAAAGAAATAGGACCAAACCTCTCTAGCCACCGGAAAATGAAGCAATAAGTGATCTACCGATTCCTCTGCTAGAAGGCACATATAACATCTGTTCGCTAAATACCAATCTCTATACATGAGATGATTGCTTGTCAAGATTTTATCCAAAACCATAGACCACAAGAAAAAAGATACATTTGATGGAACCACTGGGAACCACACAGCCTGATGAGGAAATGGTAGGAAGGGTTTGAGATGCAGGATACGCAGAAGGGATCCCACTGAGAACCTTCCCTTGTTGTTTAAGGACCAAACATGACTATCCCTAGAGGATAAAGACAGGGTGACCTCCAAAACTCGATCTAACAAACCTAAAAGGTCTGAGATCTCCTAATCAAGGAGATTATACCTAAGATTTGGGGCCCAAACTGGGGCCCGGCTCTGCCAATCCAAATACTCTGCTACGATGGTCTTTTTGTTGGACACAAGGAGGAAGATGTTGTCGAATGACTGTTTGAGAGTGGCGTGCCCACACCAACGATCATACCAAAAACTAACCTGTTCCTCATCTCCCACCTTAAGGTGTGTGTGAGAGGAGAACTCCGTCCAACCTTGCAGAATAGGCTTCTAGACCCCAACCCCCATGTGGCCCGGACTGGGCTTAGGGTGCCACCTATTAATCGACCCATGCCTGGCAAGTATCACCTCCCTCCACAAGCTCCCCTACCTCCTCACCAAATTGCCAGAGCCACTTCCCCAGTAAAGCCTTGTTCACCTGGAGGAGGGGGGAATATGTAGACCGCCTCCACTCTTGGGTAGGGAGATGGTTTTCCAATTCACCAAATGGTACTTTCGAGTACCTATCTTTCATTCCATAGGAAGTCTCTCCGAATTCTTTCTAGAATGGAAGTAATCGAGGCTGGGATGGTGAGTAGAGAAAGAAAATATGTTGGCAAGCTGCCCAAGGTGCTTTTTAGCAGAGTCAATTTTCCCCCTTTGGAGAGGAAACGGGTCTTCCAACCTTGGAGGCGCTTAAAGAATCTATCGATCACCGGGTCCCAAACCGACTTGGCTTTGTATGGGGCCCCCAAAGGTAGCCCAAGATATGTTGTCAGGAAGCTCCCCCTCCGACACCCAAGGCATGCAGCCAACTCCTCTAAGTTGGGCACATCGCCTACACCATACATCACACTCTTCCCAAAGTTTATGCATAATCCCGACACCGCTTCGAAGCAGCGATAGAGACATCGGATGAGGGCCAGTTTTGAGCAGGACGGTTCGCAGAATAGGAGAATGTCATCTGTGAATTGGAGATGGGAGATATTAAGGGTGCCTCGACCAACTGTGAAGCCTTCCCGGACCAAGGGCGAGGCCTTCTGAATCATTTTGCTCAAACCTTCCGAAGCGATGATGAACAGTAGAGGCGAGAGCGAGTCGCCTTGCCGAAGCCCATATGAGCTCCTGAAAAATCCATAAGGGGACCCGACCCATTGATGAGCACAGGTGTCTGTACAGACCCTACACACGCTCTCATCCAAGCCCTTCATTTGAGGCCAAAACTCATTCTACCAAGCGTATACTCCAGGAAGGCCCAATTTATGTTGTCGTAGACCTTTTCCATATCGATCTTGCACAAAATTCCCGGGATCCCCTTAGGCATTTGTTTGCTATGAGGAGGCCATTGAGTATTTGTCACCCGCCCACAAAAGCCCACTGGTAAGGGGATATGATCGAGTTCATGACTACTTTCAAGCGAAGTTCTAAAACTTTGGTTAGGATTTTGTACATGCTACCCACCAGGCTAATTGGGTAGAAATCAGAGAGTTGTTGGGCTCTTACCACTTTAGGGATGAGGACTAGGAATATGTTGTTTAAAACCAGGTCGAAAGAGTTAGATGAGTATATGTAGCACCCCGGACTTTTTCATCCTTAATGAATAGCACCTTCATAGCTAATTGGCCGTTTTTGTAGTCTAATTAATAAATAAGGGAGAAATCGGAAATTTCGAAACGTCAGAAATGTTCGTTTTCGAAAGACGGATCCAACGCAAGTTGAATCGTCGAAATCCGACGAGCGAGTCAAAAGATATGGTCAAAACAGTCCAGACATACAGAGCACCGATCGCTCGGTCCAGTCAGCGATCGATCGGTCCATAACCGATCGATCGGTAGCTATCGCACGGTCAGAAATTTTGTATGGGGAAATTTTCCAGAGAGTGAGTTTTTGACCGGTCGATCGGTCATAAACACCGATCGCTCGGTAGGCAACCGATCGATCGGTCATAACCACCGATCGCTCGGTCTTCGTGTTTTTCAGAATTTTCATTAAGGGCTTTTTCGTCTTTTGGGGGTTAAACCCTTTCTCCTTAAGGCTTGCCCGAGCCTTAGGGCATCATTCACTATACTTAGAGAGATTTGGGAGATAAGAGAGAAGAGAAAAGGGTTTCCTAAACCTAGGTTGCTTTTGGAGAAGAAATCAAAGGGGTGAAGACCCTAGATCGTCCCCAAGCACGTTTTCTTCAAGATTTCAACTCAAGCTTGGGTGGGGTGCATTCTCAAAGCTAGGGCAGCCCTCACTCACGTTTTTGAAAGGGATTTCTTTCCCAACTCAAGCTTCTTTCAAGCAAAGGCTTCATCTTTCAAGTTGGAGCTTCAATCAAGGTCCCTACCAAGGATCAAGCCTTGATTCAAGGTTAGTACACCCTACTAACTTCCCCTAACAATAACCTAGTTTTTCTATGAACTATATGATTTTGCTACTATGTATTTCTCCCCTATGAAATGTATCATATTCACTAAATATAAACAAGGTGAGGAAAATTGTGTGGATGCATGGATGAGAGGTTGATTGAGGCGATGGGATGCCGAATGTATGGTGTATGAATGTGTGGTGTGAAGAATGGAAAATGGAGGATGGGCATTTTACCAATAATGAACATACCTTGATTTTTGGATGGAAAGTAGGCACTAAAAAGAAGAAGATGAACCATTAAGGAACCTTGCATGTTATGTGTTTGACGAAATGCCTAAACTAGGAATAAATGACATAAATGAAGAAAATGAAAGTAGGCCTTATGCATGTGTTCTTATGAATGATGAACTATTCAAATGCCACGTAGATTACTCAAATTCCTATATGGTTATACTGTGGATTGAATTGCTATACACTACTCTTCATGTCATATTGTCATCATGATATTACAAGCGCTACACACACCACACATGCATGCACGAAACTGGGTTTTCCAAGATTGTATTTGTATATGATGAATCAAGAACATGACAAGGAGGTTGGTAGCCCAAGGAGGGGTGCTAGCCTCTGGCTCACAAGAGAAATGGAACAAGAACATGACAAGGAGGTTGGTAGCCCAAGGAAGGGTGCTAGCCTCTGGCTCACAAGAGAAATGGAACAAGAACATGACAAGGAGGTTGGTAGCCCAAGGAAGGGTGCTAGCCTCTGGCTCACAAGAGAAATGGAACAAGAACATGACAAGGAGGTTGGTAGCCTAAGGAAGGGTGCTAGCCTCTGGCTTACAAGTATACAAGTCAAGAACAAATCAAGACATGAAATACAAGACAAGACACGACACACATACATGATTTGACCGAGACACGAAAAAGGTTTCCGAGACATGAGTTTTACCGAGGTTTTTGCATTCATACACGCATGTCAAGATATGGCTATATATCTTATGCTTTCACTATTGCTTTAAATTAATATCTTGTATTGCTCACTGTTGTTATGCTTTCGCTATTGTTATGGTTAGCTAGTAGTTTGTACTCGCTGAGTATTCCATGCTCAGCCGTACTTTTATGTCGGCAGGTACTGTGGATGTCCTCGACCCCGAGCCTTGGGTCGAGGAGGAGTATGTAGAGGAGAGGGAACCACCTATCCCATGGCAGTCTCAGGAGGATGGGGACTTGGATGTGTGGCCATACCTCGACTACTGTTGAGAGGAGAGGGTTAGAGAGTTCTTTTTTGTATTTTGATAGGTGGGCATGTCCACCTTTACTTTGATTGTATTTGGTATATGTTAACTTGGAATACTATTTGGAGTTATAGAAGAAAAGAAAAAGTTGGCTTATGCTTCCACACTTACGTTTAGTTTCCGCGCTCTGATTATCATTGTATTATATTATGTTTAGCCTCTTGCATTACAGGATGGTTTGACAGGTACACGTAGTCACCTCTAAAGTATCCCTTAACTCCTAGGGGGTATTTTGGGGCGCGACAGTACACCTCCTGGAAAACCTCAAAAATATCTTGTCCGACAATGTGCCAACACTTTTTGTAAACCTCTATGCAAAAGCCATCGGGTTCTGGTGCTTTATCCCCTGCCATACCTCTTACCACTAAGGAGATCTCCTCCTCAGAAAAAGGGCACTCCAATGAGTCGCGCTGGACGTCAGAGAGCAGTGAGAATTCTAGCCCGTCCATTGTTGGTCTGAACGGCCTAGCCTCCAAGAATCTGTCCTCAAAATATTTCATAGCTTCCGAGGCTATCTCGATCTGCTTCTTATTTTTGTATATTGCTTTATGTTATTCCCCTTCAGTTTATACCCTTGTAAACTATTGTATTTCTCTTTTGCTATATGAATATATTTGATTTACCAATTAAAAAACATATATAAGTCGTCATGTAATAGTCGTAACGTTTATAATGACTATTACAAGACATTATTTTTGTTACGTAACGGCAAAATAGGAATGATGCTAATTTAATCGTACCACATTTCGGATCATATCGGCCTTCATCAAAATCCTTACTTAATGATTTTGGCAATTTTATTACAATGGGAAAAAAGTTGCATGGTCGCCTCCCGCTCTAATTCCAAAACCAATGGAGAGACTTGGAAACCTAAGTTGAGAAGGGGCCTAAAGGGTTAGAAAATTGATCATTTTGTCACACTTTAATTTTATAAAACCTAACTCTCTGACTGGAGACGATAGGTAATGGTCTAAGGGCAACAAGGGGAGGTTCATAGTGAGATCCTTATATCAATATTTGGATGTATTTGGATGTTGACCTTTCTGCTCTTTTCCTCAACGAGCTATCTGTTCTTTGGGTATTCTATCAAAGATTGTTTTCTTCCTTCCTCGTCATGGATCACTTAAAGAACAAAGGGTGGAGGAAGGCAAATATATGCTACTTGTGTCTAGCAGAGAGCGGTTGGCCAATTATTACTATATTGTTCTCTTGTTAGACGCAGTTGAGGTTAGTTGCTATCTCGTCCAAGGGTACAGTGGGTTTTTCCACTCATCTTCTTGGACTTCATGTCAAGTTGAACCTTGCAAGAAGCGGATGCAACTTTGAATGTCATGTAAAAGATGCTCTTGGGTGCAATCCCCTGGTGTATTTGGGAGGAGAGGAATCAAAGTTTTTTTTTTTTTGTTTTAAACATTTCCATCCCAAAAAAGAGAATCTGGTTGCAGATCTCCAAGCTTTTGCAATCATGTGTTCAATTAGGAATGATTTTCATGATTTGGTTAGGCTTCTTGTTTTGAGTATGGATAAGGTTCTTGTATTCAAGTCATTTGGAAAGGAGTGTACTACTCGGTGGACATTTTATTTATTTTTATTATTAATTATTTTATCAATACAACTAATAACTTTACTGAAAAAATAAAACATGGTTGAATCACCATCACCATGATGATTTAAAGGTGGGCTTTGGAACATCATTCTATCAATGTCATTTTCAATATAAGCAAGGGTTCAAGAAAAACACAATCGGTTTATTTTTTATAACGACATTTTGTCTCATTTACAAATCTCAAAGTATGCAATCCCATTCAAATTGTACCCAACATTGTTGAAAATAAAGATGCAAATCAAAATCAAACACACACAGAAAACACATAGCATTTACTTGGTTCACCCAGTGTGGGCTACCGGCTACACCCACGGAGATGATCGTCTTCTTCACTAGATACAAGTAAAGGTTACAAGGATTCTCTCCTCTCTCAGTTCTCATGAACTCAACGATCTCTCTTAAAACCCTAGGCCGAATATAATAATATATAATACAGCCCATACACAAAATACCCTCAGTACCATGAGAAATTCCAAGCAAAATTCAAATAACAGAGTCTTGAGTGATAAGTATTGGAGTCTAAGTCTAACTCAAACTGAATACAAGACAACTCCACACAACACACAACCATTTCTTAGTTTTGTTTTTCGTAAGTTGAAATTGAACCAGTGATCTAATGGTAATCGTTTCTAAGTTATTTTAGAATGACAGTCTGCAATGAACTTCAGCCTAGTTTTTTTTTTTTAAAAGTAAGAACCAGTGTGCAACATAAGTTGCCAGACTTTGTCACGTGAACGTATAAATAAACTGCTAAAAATTTGTTGAGAAAATAGTGCTGCTTATCATATGAATTTGTCCATTCAGCGCAACAGACAGCCCTAGCCTATTATAAGTTGGCACAAATCTCTCCGGGAAACATGAAATTGCCGTTGCTATCACCATAAGAAATCAAGATGGTGTGTGCTTCAAATCATGAACTTGTGGTGCAGAAAACTGTTTTAATACATTCTGAGACAAGTGAGAAGGGGAAAAGTGGGAAACCCTGGCATTAAGTCATTATATTGATGAATCCCATAACACATTACAAACTCCATGTACCAGTGAGCAGGAATCCTTAGCAAAAAGTCATTACAATGAGGAATCCTTTAGCAAAAAGTCATTATAATTAGGAATCCCACAGCATAAAGACATTACATTGTGGAATCCAACACCACATTACAAGCTCCATGTACCAGTATCAGGATTTGTAACACGATTTCATATATTCCATAAAGATCCTCACCAAACAACCCCCTTTTGACTTTGGGAACAGGAAATTCTCTCATCAGACATGAATCTAGCAACTGAATTAGTCCACATAATCCTCCAACAAAGATTGAAAGTAGAAAATCAGAAATTTCAAGTCACCTCCAAACAAATTGAATAAATTCACATGCAGTTCAACCACTGAGTCCCAACGTAGTTCCAGGAAATGCATTTCGTTTTAAACAAAATCATATCACATAGAACTCAAACCAAATTATCATAAGAAGCACATATCAATCGAGCGATCACTGAGCATAAACCATCTTCAAACAACTTAGATACTGACCGAAAATCTCGCAAGCTTGACGAACTCGATCGTGCGGCCATTGAAGACTGAGTGGAAGCTCGAGCAATTTCTGCCAGAAATCCGAGGAGAGAGGGAACGATTTCTCTCCTACAAAGGTTCCGATTAAGTATTCCGCCGTGTCTTGCGGCCGCGCATTCTTGCGCGGCGAAGAAGGCACACCTCCCATCAATCCCTAACCCTATAATCAGATCAGACACCAAATCGAGATATCTTCCATCTGTGATTCATGAACGACACCGACATTGCCGAAGAAGAACAAACAAAGCTGAAATCGGAAGAGCAGATAGAGATGAAGATCAAAGCTTAGATCTGTTGATCCAGAACGAATTTGAAACCCTAATTCTTCTCTGTTCTTCACGAACAAAACAGAAGAGCGACGGAGAGAAATAGCGGAAGCTTTGAAATGAAGGTTTGGACTTTGAGAGAGAGAGAGAGAGAGAGAAATCGAGGCAAGCGTTTTGGTTACTCCGGAATCAGGATGATGGATGGGTGACATGGGTCATTAAACGTGACATCACTTGACGAAATTGCCCTTTTCTTTTAGAACATTTCTGAAGTTTGATCCTTGACTTGACTCTTGAGTCATCATGGTCATGGGTTAGGCTTGGGTAGTCTCAAGTCTGTGTGCAGTTTCCTCGTTGGCAATGGATTACCACTGGTAGATGCCCGAGATTCACACTCGGGCACCACTCTTCAGCTGATAGCATGCACCTCGTATGTTCTGGATTAGTACCGGCCTTAGTTATTTCCTCAATCTTGACCGTACGGCACTCGTGCTAGAATATGTCCTAAACGAATCAGCCTTACCTTCAAGCTTAGTAGGAGAGAAGTAGGAACATTCTTTAAGAGAATACTCACTCTCTTATTACTTAAGAAAGTTTACACTTACTTGGAATGATTGGATATCTTGGATTGGATGATTACAAATGAGGGGGTCACTCCCCTTTTATAGCATCTCATGGGAATGTTCTAAACTCTTGAACATTCTCACCTCCTTAAAAGGATTTCTCTAGAACTCCTACTTCTAGATACTCCTACCATCTCCTCTCTAGGAACCTTCTAGAGAGTTTCTACACTATTTTACTTTCAGAATTTCTACACTATATATATACAAGTCTTCTACAAAATTTGGGGTGTGACACTCTCCCCCACCTAATTTCGCGACGCTCTCGTCGCGACTTATTTCGGTGTCGCCTCCTCCGTTTCCTCCACTTTTTCCACTTCAAGGTCTTCCATTCATTCCTCTTCGCGAAGTATAGAGTCGCGAACCATTTTGTACTTATTTCGGTCCCTAGCACCAATGGGAGCATGTCTGATGCCTCATTCTTTAAGAAGTTAACACGGGGCATAGGTGTCGCTTTCACCTTGCCCAATTGCTCCATCTCCGAAGTTGGTTGGTAGTCATCTAGCCCGACTACCGACAAGATTGTCTACCCCTTCCATGCTCCGATGTGCAGCCTCGCTCTCTGGACCACACCATGAATGGGTTTGGCTTCCATCTCGACAGCCATGATCATCCCTAATCCCTTGGCCATCTTCACCTCTGCCCCCTTTGTCTCTTCCCCTGAAACAAAGTCGTGTTTAGCTTCCATGACTCCCAACGCACGCAAGGCATCCCCATTGAGGCGCGCCTCTACGACTTTAAGTCCTTTACCCTCAGACTTGGACGTATCCGCCTCCTCCCTTGTGTTGAGAAGTTGCACTGCACTTGTGCTTGACTCCTCATCACCATCATTATCCTCTTCATCCGATTCATCATTTGACCATTCTCCGCTCTCTAATTTTGCTAGGCGGGCGTTGCGAACTTCGAAATCTTTAGCATTGTGTGTCCCATCGTAGATGAAGCACCAGGAATTTTGTTTATGTCTCCACCTGTTTATCCACTCATTAGTGGTCTCGGTGAGCAGCGAATTCCTAGCATTCAGCATCTCCCCATCGGGTTGCTCGATTCCCTTCTTGCGCCCCGTAGTGCTCGAACCCCAGTTCCTAATATGTTCTCGTATTCTCTCTGCAACAAGCTCCCTCTCGACTTTTCGTTTCTCCATCCACTCCTTGATGGTTTCCCCCTGTGGCCATTGGCTGGCGAGCATTGCACTTTTGGTGCTCGACATCTCCCATTCGGGTTGCTCGATTCCACTCTCGAGTCTCCCCTGGCAAGTCGTGTCCCCATGACACCTTGAGCATCCCTGGACTTGCTCCACCTTGGCTCATCTGCTTCCAAGTTGAAAACCATAACTTTGTCTTCCAAGTTCTCAAGTTGCTCCACCACAATCCCTGTTGTTGCGGCCTCCTCAATTCCACATGTTACGAACCTCTTGTAACCCGCTCTAATATCACTTGTCATTGCCTTAGTTATTTCCTCAACCTTGACCGTGCGGCACTCGTGCTAGAGTCCGTTCTAAACGAGTCAGCCTTACCCTCAAACTTAGTAGGAGAGAAGTAAGAACACTTTTTAAGAGAATACTCACTCTCTTATTACTCAAGAAGGTTTACACTTACTTGGAAGGATTGGATACCTTGGATTGGATGATTACAAATGAGGGGGTCACTCCCCTTTTATAGCCTCTCATGGGAATGTTCTAGATTTTAGAGCATTCCCACCTCCTTAAAAGAATTTCTCTAGAACTCCTACTTCTAGATACTCTTACTACCTCCTCTCTAGGAACCTTCTAGAGAGTTTCTACATTATTCTACTTCCAGAATCTCTACACTACATATATACAAGTCTTCTACAAAATTTGGGGTGTGACAACATGCATACCTTCCTAACTTGTCACGCCATTAACTGTGATTAAGATTCATCCACCGAGTGAGGGGGCACCCGTAATTTTTTTTTAAATCTCTTATGTTTTAGGTATATATATAATACCTTAATTTTGAATATAGTGGCCCCTAAAACAAAATTTTGTACATTTTTTTTTTATATGTAGAGATATAGAGCGATTGATTTTTTAGGTGTCTATGTGTCTCTTTTAATTTTCTTTAACTCTAGTTAAGGTGTATTAACTCAAGATTTATTTATCTTTTCTAAAAATCGAGTATAAATGTATAAATCTTAAGAGTGAATCTTAACAACAGTTAATGAGTGTTAAAATAGACATGTGTCAAGTAGGGGAGGCGCGCACACTCAGTGGATGTGCATGGAAAAAACAATTTTCATAATATAAAATAATTAATTTTATTTATATAATGAATTCATCAAAATGGTACCTTAATTTTCTTTTTATAGACATTTATTAGAAGGGAAATGCTATTGAGACCATCTAGGGTAGAGACTACCTAAGACCGTTCCCAAGAGCACGGAGATTCAATTATCTTTGTCTGCAAATGGTTCCGGGGTGGTCTCTATCCTAGACGATCTAAATAGCATTTCCCTTATTATTAGAATGTTATATTAACGAATTTTATGATCATGATGGAGCCATTATCTAAAAAAAATATTGGGGCTATGCCCTCAAGACCCTGTATCTCAAACTCATAAATTTTTTTTATATATGTACTTTGCTCCTCAAGAAAAATTTCCTGACTCCACCCCTGCACCCACCCTTAGGATTAAATAATCTAACTTTAGTTTTTAGAAAGGAGTCGGTCTATGGGTACTCCCTAATCCTAACCGTTTATAAAATCTTTAAAAAATTAACCACATGAATGAGTGAAATCATAACCAAGGTTAATTTTTTAAAAATATTTTTTTATTAATTAAGATTAAATGATTTAACCTTAAGTATGAGTAAATCTTAACCATAGTTAGTGGATTTCAAAGAAGGCATGTGGCGAGCTTGGGAGGTGTGCATGTGATACTTAACAAAATGTGCAATGCATGCCCCTTAGTCAAATGCCTTCCCTCACGTTAGCCAAAGAGAGAGTGGTGCCCGAGTGTGAATCTCGGGCATATGCCAGAGGTAATCCGTTGCCTTCGTCGTCACGCGCTGCTGGTTCTTGCTTCGTCGGCGGGAGAACGCGTGTCCCTCTAACCAGTAATTATCTTTTTAACTTCTTCGCTACAAGTTGCATTAGGTTAAGTGGTTCGATTTCCTATATAAAGAGCTACGGTATTAAATCGACGCTTTGGAACGCCCGAAGGAAAGTCAGGAACCTTTTTTTGTGGCCCCCACAGGGGAGCATACAAAGTTACAAAGGGATAAGAACCTTAGATTATATCTAATCTGAAGCAACAAGCGAACAACTACTGTTGATAAAACGAAGCTATCGTCGAGGTCAATTCTATTGGGTGGATTAGAAACAACTATTGGCTACAGCAGCCTCCTATCGAATTAAATTATTTGAAAAAAAATTTAAATGTTTTGGAGGAAAATTACAGTGAAAAAAGTCATTTCTTTTATATTTTTAATCCGAACAGGAGGAGGAGGAAGAGGAGCCCTCTCAACCCCCTTAAAACTTGGCACTTTTTTCTTTAACTCCATTTAACTCTAGTTAAAAAATTAACCTTTAAGTTTAAAACATCTATCCTTATTGTTAAAAAATTTTCCATGGTAGTTAAAATGGGCTTTGTGAGTGTGCTCACTCCCCTCCTCTAACCTTTTTTAAAAGGCAACGGATTTTCTCTTCAGCTGTCGCATGTAATGGTGCTCTGAGGTGATGATAGCATGCATCTCAGATATTTTGTTGAGCAGTACGCACACCTCCCAAGCTTATCATGTGTCCTCTTTGATACGTATTAATTGTAGTTAAGATTTACTATCTAACTTTATGTTTTAGAATTTTTTTTTTTAAATTTAACCTTACTTATGATTCACTTACTCATATGGATAATATTTTTTCTAGAGACTAAGGTTATATTATTTAACCCTAGGAATGAGTGACTTTTAACCACGATTAATAGATGACAAACTTGGAAGGTGTGTGTACCACCCAACAGAATGTACAATGATCGAACTTGGCGAAGTAATTTGTTTGCCATGGTCACATGTCCCTTTAACACTCCGTTAACTATGGTTAAGCTTAAGAAAATTAAATTTTTTGTTTTTTACTTAAAAAAAAATCAAGGTTAGATTGCTTAACCCTATGAGTGAATGAATCTTAACTCAAGTTGATGTGTGGTAAAAAGAGGGGCATGGACTAATAAGGACTGAGTCTAATGCGGCAGTAAGTTAAGTATTTCCCTATTTTAAATTGTAATAGTGTTTAAACTTGGACAAATTTTTAAGTTTTTTAAAAAGTGAAATAGTGAATCAAGCTGATTGGTGCTTACCTCAAATATTCAAATGAGAGTGGTGATGATAATGACTCGGTAACAGGGTTCTCAATCCAAACTTGACCCAATTTAAAAAAAAATGAAATGATTTGTAAAACAAACCTAAATCCAACCCATGTGATAAGATAAAGCTGATATATTATTAGTTGGGCATAGTGTATGTGTTTGTTTGATGAAAAAGTAAGGGAAAGTAAAAGAAAAATGATTTTTTGGAATAACAAATGAATTGTTTGGCATTGTTGCTTGGGAATAATTTTTCTTATCTCGGGAACAGAAAGAGTATAAATGTGTTTGATAAGTCATTTTTAAGAAATAATTTTAAAAATCTTCCTGCTTTAGGCACAATTTTTAAGAGGAAAAAAAATCATTTTTCAGAATCAATTATGAGAAATACGCTTAAAATGAATGAGATAAGAATCAAAATTGACGAGATAGATAAGACATAATAAAAAAAAAATTGGTATTTTATGATACTTATATATGTGTTGATGATATAACCATATTTAATACCTAAAACAATTTTTTGTTTTCTTTTTTTCATCCAAATGTAATTTTGTTATTTCTTTTCTTCATAATTGATTGTGACGGATAGTTACCAAATATATTCACAATACAAAATTGATTATAAGAATCAATACCTATAAGAATTAATTTTTTTCAGAATGAGAGAATCGCCAAAATTGATGTCAAACGGTCCCAAACTTTCTTCCAAAAACTTCCTCCATCTTTTTGATGGTTATTTTGGGAGAAAATTAAGTTTTTTTTTATTTACTTTTTATTGTATTTTTTTTTGTTGTTCTTTCCTCTTACCCACTTTCTAGCCAAACAAATGCACCCTTATAGGTATTTGTTCATTAGTGATTTGCAGCTGGTCAAATATTGGCCATTTCCACGGTACCTTAAAAGAATGGAACCCTGATATACACTGCAACTAGCACAAATCTGTAGCTTAGGATGGACTTCAGAAGACAAGGCAAAAATGACAGTCAATCAATGTCTAGGTAGGATGTTTGATATTTTAATGGATTAAAAAAAGACAAAAATCAGGAGACTTTTGCCATTTGTAGGCACCGCCTTGCGTCGTATGAGACTAGGGCTAGCAAAATTCATGTGACTTTTGTACTTTGAGAAGCACTCACCATGTGGAGTGGTGTGGGATGGCCAACCATTAAAGAGGCCCCACTTAGAGAGTGTTTGTAATATTTATTCAAAAGGAAATCATGTATTGATGGGTGCATGACATTAATTCGAGACGCCTTTGACTAATGGATGACTGATTTTTTTTGTCCCAAATTTAGTAGTGTGTCATAATGATCAAGCTGAATTATGAGTTTTGTTAAACCTCAAGAGTGTAGTCTAATAGTCGAAGGAATCAAATCTAGGCTCAACTCAATATCGGATGTATGGGTTGGGGGTTTACCTATACATTACGTGTGACTAGTTTGAGTCTTTGGGATAGGGCTGCACAAAGCCCGATCGGCCCGTTTGTGTGACTCGGCTCAGCTTGGCCTAATTCGGCCTGAGATTGGCTCGAATTTTAGGCTTGATCAAGCTAAGCCAAGTCTAAAAAAAAGCTTGAAATCCAATCAAGCCGAGCTCAGGCCAACCCTTGTTTGATTTGGCCCGACTTGAAGCCTGACTCGATTGACGCTCAGTTTGGCCTGAATATTATTAACAAAAATAAAAATATTATTTATATATATCATTATTATATATATATATATAATATAAAATATTATTATTATTTTTTTTAAAAGAAGTATTCAAGCCGAGCTTGAGCCAAGCCAAGCCCAGCTTGAGCTTGAATCAATTCAGGTCAAGCCAAGCTTCGAACCAGGCTTTTGAATTCAGGTCGAACTTTCAAGCTTGATTTCGGGCCAAGCCAGGCTTCAGGCCTAAAACAAACCCTTTCAAGCCGAGTCGAGCTTGGCCAAGCTTGGAAAAGCCCGACCCAAATACAACCCTACTTTGGGCCCAATCCAAGTCTTTACCAAAAAAAACTATGGGCTTTGTTTTATGGTCTTATATCTTATATTGGCTTGCAAATTGCAATCAAGGTTTTCGGAAGGTGTTGGTGGAGTCAGACTAGAGTTCGATGTTAATGGTTAATGAGAGTGTGTCTGAATTCCACCCTAATATGAGGTTAGTTGCTGCATGTCAGCAATTGATCAATCAAGAATGGGATTATTGCGTTAGCCATGTTTATAGAGAAACTAACTTTAGTACATGATTGGCTTGCCAATTTTAGTGAGTTGTTTGAGGGTGTATGATCCTCCTCCCGAGGTTGTTGGTTTGAGCTTCTTGCATTTTATTTTTTTATGATGTTTCAGGGGCTGCTAGGCCAAGGATGTCCTTGTGTAACTGGCCTCAAGCCCCAATCTAACAAAATAAAGGTAGTTTAGATGATGGCCTACACAAATTCTTAGATGACCACTCTTAATTAGATTTCTCAAATTCTTATTTCAACATCCCGATAAAACATGCACCATCCATAATCACCTATAATTATCGTCATCTTATATTCCGTTATTTGGAATTAGTAATACGAATCCTGTTTGTCATTGCATTTAAAACAATAATTAAGGATTCATTTCAAAGAAATTCTATGTAGATAATAGGGTAGTTCACGTACCCTTGAAATCTATTCCAAACCTAAGGCACCACCTCATTGGTGGATGCCTCCCTCGTAAATACTCACAACATATGAGTATTTACGAGGGGGCATCCACCAATGAGGACACCTTAGGTTTGGAAATAGATTTCATGGGTCCGTCTATCACTACTCTAGATAATATATCCGATCTCCTGCTGTCTACATGCCGTAAACAATGCTTCTTTTGTGGTATCCGATGCTAATAGTCTCCCGAGTAGTGATAGGCATGTCCATAAAATCCATTTCCAAACCTAAGGCACCACCTCATTGGTGGATGCCCCCCTCTTAAATACTCATCACATGTGATGAGTATTTAAGAGGGGGGCATCCACCAATGAGATGGTGCCTTAGGTTTGGAAATGGATTTTACCAATTGTGATAGAGTATTTAAGATGAGGGGCATCCACCAATGAGGTGGTGCCTTAGGTTTGGAAATGGATTTAATGAGTATTTTAAATATTTCCCTAATCTCCCTTTGGTGTGCGTATGGGTAAGATTAATTATGCCAATAATAACTTTAATTATAATTAATAGAACTATAAACACTAAAAATAATAGATGCATTAAATATATCTGTTAAGTAACCCGCTACCCGGCTTGAAATATTTAGGACGGAATATCATATTAGAGGAGCAAATATAAAAAGAAAAAGAATATAAAGTAAAGATATAAAGAGGAAAAAGTGGGAAGGAAAGGTGAGGAGAGGGACAAGGGTCGAAAGATAAGCAAATGAATTCAGTTAGGCGTGAAATAAAAATAAATTAAATATTTTTTAAATTATTTTTATAAAATATAATTAATAAAAACTGATTATAATTGAGTATAGCCAATAGCTTTACCAATCAAAATAATCGATTATACATAATCAACAATCCATTTTACTGATTATAACTGTTAAGAATTCTAAGCCAAAAAACCACCCCAGATACTTTTTTTTTTTTTTGCGTTTCCAGTAGGTTGGTGTTAGTATCTGTTCTAGGTGAGGAAACACCACACTCACCTCTCTCCCACGGGTTGAACCCGGGACCTCCTTCCTAGTGAAGGGATACATTCCCCACTGGGCTATTCCCAGCGTCACTCGTAGGATTTGTATGGGAGGGCTCTGAGTTGCAGGATTTGAATAGGGATGGTCCCTTGGATGAAAAACTTATAAATGGCAAACAAACATCCCTAACCAAAGGGAAGCTATAAGCTCACTCATCCAAGTCCTTAGCTATTCATTACTGTTTTCCAGTAAAAACCCATGCAGACCATGATACCCACATTTGATCCAGATGAGAAATCTAGGGTTTGAAATTTCAAAAAGTAAATACCAATTTCTTTTTTGGGATTTGAACATTCAACTCTATAGACAAGTAGAACAAAGCATACAGATATCTCACATAATATATAAAGAAATTCTACATGTATAGGAATGTATCAGTTGATATCAAGCCCAGGCAAACTCACAGGAATATCAATCCATAAAACTGTATGTATATTATTAAGCCAGGATAGTTTTGAGGTTAGGAAAGGAAAGCAGATTTCAGGCGGCAGCATCAACAGCATGGTTCGCGATTTTATTCTCCACAAAAGCTTCAAGATATTCCTTCCTGCACAAAAAGTCCTTTTCTAAGACTCCAAGGGAAGCCGAGACCAATTGGCCAAAAGTAGATATCTCCAGAGAAATACAGAATGGAAAGACTACAGAAAGTGCAAAAAGCAAAACCATTACCTTGCAGGAAGATCATCATGAGGACGATTAAATGGAGTCCACACAGGATCTCCAACAAACAGCCTCATCGCCTGCAAGAATAAATCATGTCAGAAACATGGATGGGTTTCTTAAGAAAGCATTGTGAGTGATGGTAAGTGGCCGGATAATATGGGCCAGGGCCAATGTCAACATGGATTTGGTAAAATCTTACTAAAGCTGCTTTAAAAACTTGATCAAATCTTACTACAAATGAATTTTTAACTGAAATCCATTAAAGACATAATTCAGTGTTTATGATCAACTAAACAACATTTAATGAATTGTCACACTAGTTTGTGTACCCAAAACACCCCCAGAATACTTCTGATGATGTTATAGTAAAGATAGATGCAAAGTAAATTGCAGGCATCTTTTATAGAGAAACTATATTTTGGTCGTTTCCAGGTGTTAATTCCACAAGAGGCAGCCCTTCTGGTTACCGGGATGTTTATAAAATCTATAAATAGATATTACAGATAGATGGATGGTAAATCTTGAGATATTAACACTACACACTCTCCTAGAACTGATAAACAGCCAAGAAGCCACCCATTCGCACCCCTCTTATCATATAAGTTTATTTATTAATGCTTTTTCCTTTTTATCGCTAAAAGACTTGGTGCTCACCCTTTATCTAGCCAATGAAAAAAGCCATCATTAATGATGTTTTTATGCCTACTTCATTTTGTTTCTTCAATATAGTATCTACTCGTGTTATCCAGCATACAAGCAAGCTACCATCTACTATTTTGTGTCACCAGGAATAAAAGATACTAGTTTCATTGTATATAGATGTACTCTAGTAGTTAAGAATAGCAAGCACAAATGCAATACCTTGATGTAGTTGTTTGTATCCAGAGTAAAACGGTGATAAATTCCAGCAGGTAAGACAATCATCGCCCCTTTCTTCAGCCATACACGAATCCAGCAATCATTTTGGTCCCTCACATCAAAATAACCTTTGCCACAAAATAGAAATCAAACGGTCTGAATTGATAGGCACATTTTCAGTATTAAAAACCCAAACCAAAAAACAAGTAATCCTACCACTTCCTGCCACACAGTAGCGGATCTCCTCATCGGTGTGAAGATGTTCTTCGAAAAAGTTTTTAATCTTCTCCTCATAATTTGGCAGCTTTTCTGGGCACACCTCACAAAAGTCCTATATAAAACCCGATATGACCCTGTTAATCTAACAATATTTTGTGCAGGTGAATCACATATACAGTATCATAGTTCAAAAACCTGAAAACTTGACTCGACTCGAAAGTTAGTCGGGTCGAGTAACTCGGAAAACTTGAAAATTATTCGACTCGGTCCTACTCGGAATATATATGTAATAACTTGAAAAATCTTGGTTAAAAAGAATACAAAGTACGCTGATTTTACAGCCTCAAACCTATAAACTAGGTTAAATAGAACCCATAGTAGATTGTCTTTGTAGACCCAAAAAAGTATGATGCAAAAATAGTGTGGCGTTTGAGTTTAGATTTTAAAAGATGATAATAATACCCTTCTGTGACTCGACCTAGTCCAGAGTCAAAAAAATCAGCTCGACTCGACCGAGTCACCAAAGTAACTCGGCAAATAGTGCCTCCTTTGAGTTTTGAGGTGACTTGACCCGAAATTCAGGCGAGTCGAGTTACTCGGGTGACTTGCCGAGTTTTCAAACTATGTACAGTATAGCCTAAAGGGCAAAAAACTTCCGTGCCCTTCATGTAAGACATAAATGTAGCTAAAGAAAACAAATAAGCTAATTAACAAACCATATAGGAATATCCACGGGCTTCACGAATCTTCTTCAATTCCTCATCAGTTTCATAATTATCTGCATCTAAACGCCAGCTGAGAACTCCAAGTTCTGCAATATTAACATAATTGCTCTAGGCAAGTTAGTTTAAAAACTTTAGCTATCATGCTTTGGCGATGAAACAATATTTTACTTTGAATATGTTACCTGCAAGTTGGTCCAGGGACACAAATTCCTTGGGATCCCGGTGATGGGGAAGTCTCTGGTCTTCATCACTATCATCCATGTACCATGCTTCGATGATTTCCTCCCTATCATCCTGTGGAAAATAGATGTTTGAAAAGCCATCCCATTGATGCATAATGTTTTTTATTCTATTTAATTGCAATTGTTTCATGAATGAAGAATATAATTCAATAAACAAAATTCGAGTCACCTAAGATTACAGTCACGAGGCTGAGGCCATCCTGTGAGTGCTTACAGGGAAGGATGTGAGTCCCACCCAATCATCAGGTGTAGAACTGATGTCTCTATGGAATACAAATTTAACATAGTGTTCTGTGCAAGAACATCAGTCAATCAATGTGCCGTCAATGCACTATCTGCATCTTGTTATCACAAGGCAAGCCTCTTCTACGGTTCCACCCACCCCTCTAAAGTCAACAGCTCAATTGTGTTTATCTATGCTATCCTAATTCCTAAGGAAATCAAATAACTAACAAATAAAAGATAACATCTCTGCAGCTCCAACTAATTGTTTAGGCTCTCTCCATCCCTCATCTAGACGAAAAGGCTTAAAATTATTTTCCTCTGGGTCAGTAAGCTTGGTTGAGGAAGATTATTAGTAGTTACAACTTGCAAGATACAAAGGCGATGAATGTCATCAGTAAGAGTAACATGATCATTCATTGCTGCATTCTAACATCAACATGGTGTATTTCTTAGCACTCACTTGATGATTTACATGAAAACACAAATGCGCCTATCAGTGTAAGGCGTCCAGGCGATGCCTAGGCGATTAGGTCTGGCTAGGCAAGGCGCTGCCTAGGCAATAAAAATAATTAAATTATATTTATATATTAAATATATGTTTCTGTAATATTAATATATACACATATTACAAAAATAATAGATATATAATTAGTTTGAAGTTTTCTAACTTTTAAGGTGATTTTGAGTGTTGACTTTGGATGTTGCTTTTAAAGTTTAAATGTGTCACCTATATCTAAGATAGTGCTTTTAGACTTTAAAAGAGAGTTTTAAAATAGGGTGTAAGAGTTTGAATGATGGTTTTAAAATGGGAAATGTTAACTTAACGCCGCATTCCACTGTAGTGGAATGTGCGGTCCACATTGGTCCATGTCCCCATTTTTAACACCCATCAGTTGTGGTTAAGATTTATTCACCCCTAGGGTTAAGCAATCTAACCTTAGTTTTTGAAAATAAGAAAAAAAATATAATTTTCTTAAGCTTAACCATAGTTAAAGGGGTATTAAAAGGGACATGTGGACACAACATTTGACTATATGGCCAAATGCGTGGTGGGCTAATCACTGCTCTTTTAAAATATGGTTTAAAAGAGGGTTTTAAATGAGTTTTTAAAATAGGGTTTTAAAGGAGGGTTGAAAAGAGGGTTACAGAAGAAATTTTGTATGGACTGCCTAGGTGACCGCCTAGCACCTAGATGTCTAGGCGGTCGCCAGTGACTTTCGCCCGCCTAGAGGGGCACCTAGGCAGTTGAGGCCCAAAAAGGCCTAGGCGACACCTTGACTACACTGCTTACTATTCCTAGATGTTCAATTGGTAACATACCCATGATATTTCCAAGGGTGTCACTTCGCATCTTGCTTGTACTAAATGATTCCCAATTCTACTAGAAATCAACCAGGACTTAGTTATAAGTGAATTTATTGGATTGGTTTATTAATAGAGTTCGAGCATAATTTGTTTTGACTCTATGTCATTGACTCCACTTTTATTAATGAGCAATAATGGAATAATTTCTTCATATCCATAGAGTTAGGGGATATATTATTTAATCAAGAACTTAAGATTTCCGCAAAGTCTACAAAACTATGTTCCCTCTTAGAGTCTAACAGCAGAGACTCAACCCAAGTACACCATGGACGCGGATATAAAAATGAAGGTGGCATAATGAAAAAGAAAGCATGGATTTTTATAGTCATTTTACTTTCATATATCTTTCCATTCTCCACAGACCACAAGAATTCTAATTTATGCAAATAGGCAAATAAATAGATTCATCATTCCATTTGAATCTAATCAAGAACAATAAGAAAAAAAAGGTGGTAGAAAAACTTATTAGATACCATTGACTCTGGGATCTAATAAATTCTACCTACTATGGATATGTATCAATGACTCCCCATCGTCTGAACACTTACCCATCTACATGCTGATTAGACCTATCCCAATTAACTTTGAAAAACAAAGTTAAAATACACAACTCCCATGAGTCTAACATGATAAGTCTCCTAACATGCGAAGAACCAAAGTCTTCCACATACCACTTTCTCCATTCGGAGGTTATTTTCTTATCAATTTATGATATGATTGGTCACACGTGTTATTGATAAGACAATTCAGTTCCACCAGTGGTGTTGCAAGCATTGCTTAATCAGTCACAAACTACAACTTGTCAAAATCACAAACCATGCTATATCAATGTCGGATTAAAGATTCTCCGAAAGCTTTACCAAGTTCTTTGATATCAATATGTTTTGCGGAATGCAATCGTGGGGTCAATGATCACATGTGTGTGTGTGTGTGAGAGAGAGAGAGAGAGAGAGAGAGAGAGATTGTAATCAAAGGACAATAATTATGTAGTTCGTCACATGAGTAACTATGTCTATGGGCGAGACAATCCAAGAGCCTCTACTATGCTGGGATTAAAAGGTACAAGTTGTTCCCCGCTCTCAAACACTGAGAGCCCTCTACCCATGGGGCTACTGAGATACCGTGAGCCCACTTTCTCTGACAGCCATCCGATTCCACTCAGCCCGAGAACCCCGCTCACATCACATATTTTCAGCAATACAATAAGCCCATAGCCTAGGCCTATATATATATATAGGGTCTCAAATTAAGTAACAAACTAGGAATTTTCCAGATTAGATGTGCATAAGGACACCCCCCAAAAGATCAACAGTTTGGAAAGAATTCAAAAACAAATTCTAACAATTTGGTCCATCAAGACGCTTAAACAAGACTAATTTTACTATGCATTAATAAACTTAAATTATAATGATTTTAGTACAGAAAAAAAAATCACAAATGAGAATCTAACATATGTGGGAAACAGAGATAGATGCTGTACGATGGAAACATCATTAGTAATTTCAGAGAATAACTAAATATCAAAAAAGCATTGAAATTTTTCCAAAAAATAACACTGACTTTCAATAAAATCTCCATGAATACATTTCAGCCAATTTCGGAATCAATTGAAAAGATTTTCAGCTATCACATATTTCTAAATAAAAAATCAGACTATCTTATTAGAGAATCAAATAATTCTGTAAAAGAAAGGATCAGATAATTATAGATAAATCCAAATAATTCTGAAAAGAATTCAACAAATGACTGACTTGATCTAGGGTTTTATGGAGTTCTAAAGCAGAGTATACAACATCGACCAGGGAAGAAAACATGAAGCATCAGCCGCTAATTTGCGCCAGATCCACCGGCATACGTTAGCGAAAAACTTTCATGATAGAAATTTTTTTTAAAAAAATTGAAAGATTCAAGCTTACCTTGCACGAGGTCACCATGTCTGCTTAGATAGCTGTTCTTCTCTGATTCTCAAAGCTTCGAAGCAAAGCCAGGGCCTTTTATATTAGGGGAGAGAGAGAGAGAGAAACGTGTTTTTTTGGTAGAGAGAGAGAGAAACGTTTTTTTTGGTAGAGAGAGATAGAGAGAAACGTTTTTTTTGGTAAGGAGAAAGAGAGAAACGTCGTGGACTAAAATTAGAGAACAGGCGAATAGTTTGAGTGGTCTTCGTTATTACAGTCTAAAAGCGCGCAAAAGACTATATTAACCTTTACTATATAAACATATTTTGGGTTGAAGAATGACTAATATCTGTCCAGATTAATTGCTATTGAAATGTGAGGACAGAGGAAATTGAGGCTATTTTCGTCTTTTGGCTTGTAAAAAATCTTGCGAAATTTTGACTCAGCTCATGGGTCATGAGGTCAATTGGCCCCAAGCTCATGCCGTTGCACATATTCTCCTTATATTTTTTCACTATATAGTTTTTCCAGACTCCGCACACAGATTTCGTGTGGGTCAAATGTTGGCGTGCCACGTGCAACAACAATGGGATATCGATAAGGAAAGTGATAACAAACTCTCTAGACTGTAGCTGGATCATCCGATTTAAAATCTAACGACGCCAAGGCTTATATGCATTTAATGGTGGACCTCTTTTATGTTTAGTGCTGTTTGATTTTAAATTGAATGGTCCAATTCTCGATAGTACAGAGTTTTTAATCACTTCCCTCTCGTGGAAACACATATTTTATGCGAGACGAATTTGCACTCTATAATTTGTACTTTTACTAACTTACCTTAATTTGTGTGTGCAAGTTGATACACGATCTTACACCAACTATAATAATGGTAGATATTTTGGTATAACCAGTAATAATAAAATAGCAAACATACCTTGCAGTCTTGAAGTGTTGGGCACACAAAATTCAAGTGCTGACTTGCACATACAAAACAGATTCGCATACCTTGTGCGCACATGAAATCCGAGAGCTAACCAACTCATTTTTCCAACATATGGTGAGAGGATTAGAAACGGAATTAAAGGATGGCTAGTATGCAGCAGGGGTGGAGCCACATGGGGGCCGGGGGGTGAAGCCCCCCTGAAAATTTGGTAAAAAAAAACTATAGTAGTATTAAGAGGGGTGTTGCCTGGGAGAGGGGGGGAGCTGGCAGACCCCCCCTCTCCGGCCCTAAATTTAAAAAATATACTATTTACAAACAGACACAAACAAATACAATGACCCATAAACTTGATCCAAAAAAAAAGTAAAAATTCGGGACCTACGCCCCCGAACCCCCATCGTTAATCCCCTGCAAGAGAATCCTGGCTCCACCGCTAGTGCGCAGGCTCGTGCAGGATGCATAAAAACCAGGTAGACTAGTAAGCAAACTGGTGGAGGGAGCCCATCTATTGATTATCTTACAGTCTACCTGGTTTGCTTACTAGTCTAAGCAAACCGATCAGGATGCATAAAAATGTGCAAATTGAGTATTAACGAGGGAGTCCATCTGTTGGCTTTGAACAAAGGTGAAAGATATTGGTATGAGAGTTGTACTGGTACCGAGGTTAGATCAGATTAGATTAGTGTTTGTTCCAATCCAGGATCTATTTGTAATTGATAGGAATTGTTCTGAATAATGTTTAGTGTTACAGACTAAATAAAAAGTCTTCGGAGGCATATTTTTGTGGCTACTGTTTAAAAGAAAAAAAAACATTTTGGGTGGTGGTAAATTCTAATGCTTTTTTATATGTAGAAAGTACAACCTACAAATTTTCTAATTATAGAACCCCCTCTTTTTATTTATTGAGTGTTTTATTCCTGGTAAGTGGTAATATAACACTTAATACACACAATTAGACCTAAGGTAACAAATTATAGAACTCCCTCCTTTTATTTTTTAATATATTTTATTTTGTCATTTCTTTTTGGCCAAACTTTATTGAGCAGTATTAGAGGACCCTAGGGTCCGTTTCCCATCTTACCCCGTGTCATCGTGTGTAGTGACCTGCATTTTAATCATCAATATTTTGTGTTAATTTCTATGAATTTCTAGATAAATGTGTCTAATTTTAATTCATTATTTATTTGAAAACTTATGTTTGATATCTTGAAGTTAAAACCCAAATAATTCGCTTATTATTAGACCTTTTTAGGAATAAATTGCATAAAATAAAAGATAATCAAAAAGTGACATAATAGGTTTTTTTAAAAATGAGTGTAGATAAACACTTGAATTTTTAGATAAAAAAAATGAGTGTAGATAAACCCTTGAATTTTTAGATGAAGTATAGGTGTAGATAAACCCTTAACTGTAGATCAAGAATGAATGTAGATAAACCCTTAATTTTTAGATCATGTAGTTTTAAGGTTTAGATCTAAAGATTGATTTGAAATAATTGAAATGATAGAGATGAAAATCATGGATAATGTTTTTAATTGTTTTGTTGTTAAGTGATAATATATAATAGATCTTGATTAAATATGAAGGAAAAATATGAATGAAAATTGTGGAATGTTCTATGGAAGATGAGATATATACATATATTTGAGTTATGATTGCAAAGATGATTAAGGATTTATGGCTTCACATTTTTTGATAATATTGATAATTTTGATTAATTTTCATAACACGAATTTATTTTAATGCACTGTTAATAGCTAAGAATTATAGTATGATTTCATCTGTTAAATTATACTTAAATTATGCATCTATTGTCACGATTAAGCACAAGTCACACAGCATGATATGATGAGTAAGTCTGTATGAGTTCGTGCATTTGAGTCTACATATGTACCCATGACAAGTAGGAACCCTGGTATGAATGGTATGGACCTAATGGTATGGATATGAACATGAATTTACATGCAGCTGGTATGGATATGAGCATCAATTTACATGCAACTGATACGGATATGAGCATGGAAATTTACGTGCAGACGATACGAACTCTAAAATTTATATAGACCTAAGACCCTGGTACGAACTTGGTATTACTGAAATGTCATGAATATAAATACAATTTTTAGATACAGATGCGTGTTAATTCTATAGTACGCTCTAGATTCAGTGCTCGTTCCAAGATGAAAATGAAAATATATTATGAACCTAGAATAAATGGACATGAGTCTACATAAATATCATGAGTCTGCATAAGTATCATAAGTTTGCATAAGACATGAGTATGAAAAATGTCATGAAATGATTATATGAATTACATTAGGTTTCCGCACTCAGATATTATTAATTATGACATGACTGAAAATGTTTTATCATTTATATTGTTAATTATGTTTTGCATCCGCTGAGTAATTCCAATACTCAAATAAACTTTTATTATTTGGTAGGTTCAAGGTTTGATATCTATGATCCAGGACTGTTGATTGAGGAAGAATACGAAGAGGAGCCCAAAGGTGATTATCCCGGGAGGGAATGAAATCTAGATACATGACACTACTAATGATTCAGTAGTTAATTTGAAAAGAATTGTACTCAGACCATTTTAATGATGTTTCTTAGGTTGAATTCGGTTTTTAAAATTTTATGATCACATAGGATGATCGGATTTATTTATAGTTATGTTTGGTCAGTTATTTTGAATGATTAATTTTAGGGATTATCATTTGAATTCGGTTTAATGTTGAATAAATTTTGAGACTTGTATTTTTATATCCCTTATATGATGTTAAGATGAGTTAGATATGCAAGTAACGGTCCAAATTCTTATTTGATCAGTATAGGATTTTGGGGCGTTACATCATGTCCCTTTTAACACCCTTTAACTCTGGTTAAGCTTAAATAAATTAAAGTTAAAATTTTGGTTTTTTTTTTGAAAAACAAAGGTTGGATTGCTTAACTTAGGGGTGAGTGAATCTTAACCATAATTGATAAGTATTTAAAATTGGGGCGTGGACTAATGAGGACCGGTCATTTTGTTACAAAATGGAAACCTCGAGTTTGTTAAGTATTTTCCAACCTTATTTTACGGTTTATGAGAAATAGAGTTGTGATTGCGGTACGCTATCCATGTCCCATTTTAAGATTGAATTTTAATTTTTTTTTAAATCAATTTTTTTTTTATGGATGAATGATTTCTAAGAGTGGGTGAATCTTAACCACAGTTGGTGGATGTTTAAAAATGGGGTGTGGACGAATGAGGCCTAGGCAGTATACCACGAGGTAAGGTAAATATTTTCTTAAGAAATATGATGTGTATATAGAAACCTGTGATTATGGTATGAATTAAATCAAAATTTTCTGAAATCTTTTAACAATAGCCACAAAATATGCCTATAAAGACTTTTTATTTGGTCTGTAACTGTAAACATTATTCAGAACAATTCCTATTTATTACAGATAGATCATGGATTGGAACAAACACTAATCTAACCTCAGTACCAGTACATCTCTCATACCAATACCTTTTACTTTTGTTCAAAGCCAATTTAGTCAACATATGGGCTCCCTCATTCAAAGCTCTGGGAATGTACTCAATTTGAACATTTTTATGCATCCTGATCTAGTTTGCTTAGACTAGTAAGAAAATCAGGTAGACTAGTAACCTAGTAGGATGCAGGAAGACTGACAATAGTAATGTATTTATAAAGATCACCTATATATGTAAATTTTGAGCGTCTTTAGGAGATGAGATGTTCGAAGTTTGTTATCAAACTATCTTCACTTGTTATAGTGAAGTTGATTATTTTTGTGGGGGATCATAATCCTTCAAACAGGGATAAATTTGGGTTGTTAATTACCTTCCCCTCATTGAATGGAGGAAACTCTCAGGAAAAAGATGAACAAGAGAAAAGAATAATGATGATAAAAAAATAATTTTATTGAAAGGGAGTGCCCAATTTCTATGTGGGCTTACAAGTGTCTCGTTAAGGTTTTTGTACAGAAGAAAGATTTGAAGAAAATGAAAGGAGGGCTCACCTAGTGTTCTTCATTGTCTCAGTTAAGAGGAGCCCTCTGTCGTGACTTTCTCTTTTTAGAGTATTTGTTGGAGACTCCTTTTATTTTGGGGAGAGAGTTCTTATTGGATCTCTCTTATTGTTTTCCTTTTATGGGGAAACAAATTCAGGGCCTACTCTCTTCAAAGAGGGCCATTTATCCTTGGCCAGCGGTTTACCATCTCTGAGTAACTCCTGAGAGGAGTGCCCTCTTTCTAGAGGGCTTTGCAATACGTTCTTCTATTTTCTAGAGAAAAGTTGTATTAAAGAAGAGGTGGAGAGACTATAACTCCCCTTATTAATGGGGTTCCAGGTGCATGGTACTCTGGTATTGGGGTTTTATAATGGAGTCCCTATCTTGGGATCCCTTTACAGTGACGCGAGGACCATTTCTTGAGGTCCTCTATCACGTGGTAGTTATATATTGGTCATCAAGAGGACTGTTTGCAAATGTTTGTTTGTAGACGTAATTAAGTTTGTACTAGAGTCCACAGACACTTGTCAATTCATTATGGATTGGTACTTCGACTGTCCACGAGGATTATCACTGGAGGCCACAGATGGTTCATCTGCGGTCACATTTAGTCCATTATAGACTGACATTAGCTTATCCATGAAGGCCATTGTTTTTCAGGCTATGGACATGTGTTAGCCCAATTTGGATTGGCATGACCTTGTCTGCCAAGCCTGTCTACAAGGCAATATTGCATCGAGATCTCGTCTACAAATATTTAATGCTAGAAGATTGACGGCTTGCAGCTATGCATGCGCTTTTGGTGGCATGTATGAAGCTCAACTGCCCTATGTGGGTGGTGATTCAGAGTGTGAAGGTGCATGATGTACCTGTTATTAAAAAACTATGAGATTTCACTGCCCACATTACCAAACAAATATACTTATAAAAAATGACAAAATACAAAAATTCGTCGAAGTTCCGGGTTGAACCTAGATATTTTAGATGTAATTAAAATATAGCTATTGCTGTAAGCAAGAGCTGAGCTAGATATTTTAGATTTAATTAAAATATAGCTATTGCTGTAAGCAGAAGGAGAGCTAGGGAGGAGCTGCCCTTGAACTTTTGGAAAAAATATATTCTAGGGCATAGGGGCAGCAACCTAGGGGCCTCTAGGGGCAGCTTCCCCTTAAAATTTTGAAGAAAAAATTATACTATAGTATTTAATTATATAAGGGGGATAGACATGAGATAAGTAAACACATTTTCACTAGAAGTTTACATTAACTCTAATACAAGTCATAACAAGATTATAAATACGAACCATAAACAAGGAAAAATAATTTACCCGTAGGATATGTATAAATGAGATAGCTCAATAACTTGGTCATAAAAAATGTATGGACTCGCACACCTGAGGAAATTGAAGGGGTTTTACCCTTCTGCTTGCATGCATAGAAAGAGATAGGGACATCCATGCAAACATTCATATTTCACAGAGAGAGAGAGAGAGAGAGAGAGAGAGAGGAGGTCTGTTGGATCTGATTCGCCTCTCCCTTCACTAGCACCCTTTTTTCTTTCTTTCCTTGTTGCGTTTTGTTCTGTTCCGAGAAGCCTCTTTTTTTTGTTCCGCGAAAATCGTGCCATTTCGATCCGTTCCGCTCTTCAGTCGAAGAAATTACCCAAACCAAACGCATTTCTCTCTTTGGCTCCGTTCCAGAAAAATTGTTCCACACGAACGATACCAAACTAGCATTTCAATACTCAAAACCTAAGCCAAACCCTAGGAGAGCCCTAGCTAAGCCCTAGACCTAGCTCTAGCTAAAACCTAGCCCAAAACCTAGGATAAAGCCATATGGGCTCAAGGCCCACTGCACAACTCAAAACATCAAAAACCCTAAAGCCCAAGCACTTTGGGGCCCAAACTTGGGCCCACTATAACCCTTGAGGTCCACATTGGTGGGACCCACACACCTCATTCAGGTTTTTAGCGGGAAAACCCCCATTTGGGTGCCCTACATGCTTTTCAGTCCAAGTGTGCTAGGGCTTGGCCCAAATTAGAAGCAATCCCAGGGTGTCGGTAATCCTTTCACCGACACCCTCACCAAGCTCTTATTTGGAAATGGCAGTGATTTGATTACCGCAATTCCTGGATTTTGCAGTTTGGCGTGTGCAGGCTCTCCTGCAGCCACCCTGGCCACTTGGAACCTCCCCCACTGGTCCCCCACACCTCTCTTAATGCCCATATTGCCCCTGGCCACCCTCCCATCTCTTCTATAAAGCCTGACCACCTCCCATGCAAAATCCACGCCATTATCATCCTGTGCAAGCTCTGTCAAAACTCCCTCAGCCCAAATCAATCTCACTCCATCTACCTCAGACTCTATCTCCACCTTAGGTAGTCTCTCATACTACTTCTAGTGCATCCCCAAGTCACTGCACCCCTTGCATCACTGCTGCATCGCCATTACCGCCTGGCTCAGCCACCTGCAGCCATCATACCAGGGTAACAGGCCTACCCCCCCTCGTTGTTGGCTTCTGTCTCTCATTGTAAGGGACCCTTGGTCCTGCTCCAGGGGTCCCATTTTGCTATTTTATCATTCGTAGTAGCTTATAACCGAGGATAGGGTTCCCCTCACCTTCCTCATAGGTGTAGGGGAACACCCTTGAGGTATAACTCGAGATCAATACCATTTACAATGCATGGCCACCCCTTTTAGGGTCTGGGGTCCCTCAAGCAATGAGGGAACCCCTGGGTCCTTGCTCGTGCAGCCCCTGAAGGGGAAAACTGGTTTTTTAAAAACCTGCATAATGTTGGCAATCTCAGTGCCGACATTATGGGCCACTCTCGGTTTTTCGCTTTGTTAACTATGGTTAGTTAGGCCCTGGTCGGTTCCAGGGCCATGGTTAGTTAGCTTGGACCCTTGGTTAACTCTCTGTAAAGTTTCAGGCCTTGACCTTGCCTGTAACAATGTTTAGTTGACCTTCAAACTCCAGTTAATAGGCTGTCGGTAGTCTGTTTACCGACAAAATGAGTCATACCTTACAGTGGTTTCAGGCCCTTGTGGGGCCCACATGCTACATGCCCTGGGACCCACCAGTGGCTTGTTGGAAAGCTCTTAATCCCCTCTAGCCCCCTGTAAAATTTCAGGACGCAACTCCATCTCTAACTAGGGTTAGCATAACCCTAAACTTGGGTTGGAACAACTGTTCATAATGTCGGCAGTTGGACTGCCGACATTACAGGTTCTGTTTTTTTTTTTTATCAACTTTGGGCCTGAGACCTGGTCCATTGGAAAGCCTGGACATCAGGCTATCTGTTCATGCTGTTACTTCACCTAGGGGAGATCCCTAACTTTGGTTATAACCCCACAAACTAGGGTTAAAATTTTGCAGAAATGGAGGTAATCCGTTTACCTCCATTTTGTAATTTTTTAACTTTGGGCTTTGTGAAGGGCCCAAATCTGGTAGAAGGCCATTCTAGGCCCTGCCATATCTTTTGGGGCCCAATTTTGATTGACCATGACCCTTAACCATGGTTAAAGTGACTCCGGTTAACTTTTAGCCATGGTTAAGCACTATTTAACCCCACAAAAAAATATAAAAAAATCTCTAAAAATCTATAAAAATACAAAAGATCAAAAAATCTCAATCTTAGACTTTTTAACATTGGTTAGCACGCCTAACCATGGTTAAAATCATCTTAACCCCGGTTAGCAACCCTAACCCTCGGTTAACACCCCCTTTGCCTCCGGGCTTCACCCTTTGCCTCCGGGCTTCATCCTTGGCCTATCGGGCCTCCCCTAGTCTACCGGACTATCCCTCGGCCTACCGGGCCCTCACTTTGCACATTAACCAACCCCGGTCAAGCAAAACCCTAATATGCCGGATTCGGACCATTAGCCACCTTTTGGTGCACACACATGCCCTCTCGCCTTAGCACGGGCTCAAGTGCTAGAACTACGCTAGGTCTGATCTCACCCTTATGTGAGTACGTAGGCAGCCCAACACGGGCCCGACCCTAGTTAGATTTTACTTTCTTCCGGTTAGTATAAGTTAAACACTTTGACATTCGATTAATCTTGTTCTTAATTTTGACTTAAACCTAGCAAGTAAGGAACCACCAAATGTGGAAGTGTCGGGGTGCCTAACCTCTTCCCCGAACTTAATCGAACCTCTTACCTCGATCTTTGATCGCGGAGCAAGACCTTATCCAACATTTCCCGGGGACTTATCCCTTCTGAATTAATAAGTGACGACTCTTAATCCCGTAAGATTTTCGAGGGAGTGAAACCCGTGCTCACATTAAGAACATGAAATGTTCAACAGGTTAATGAAATCACTATTTTATCTTCTCATTTTCTTTGTATCCCACTATTTAATTGATAATATCGTCCCCACTATACAATTTTTTTTTTCAAATTAGAGCTTATCAAGCCGACTCGAGCTTGATGATTTGTGGACGGGCCGAGCCCGAGCTGACCTTTTCGAGCTTGAGCCAAGCAACATTAAGAGCAATGCCCAACTCGGCTCAGCTCGGTTCGTTGACACCCCTTTGGAGTGAGCCGGTCTCATCGACCACAAGTTGCAAAGGTGAGGAACACAAGCCCAAATCAATCTCAACATATAGTTAATTTAATCTCAAACCGCAACATTGATCCACAAACACATTAAGTTCAAGCTATTCTTATATCAAACAGAAGATTCAACACTGGAAACCAAAAACTCAAACATAAATTCCAGGCTACTAAGAGAGCTACAACACTGGAAACCACAATCTCAAAAATCAATCAAAGCTACAAGAGAGTTCCATGAGAGAGAGGGAGAGAGAGAGAGAGAGAGCTGCTAGAAGGTAAGATAGGTTGTCAATTTACACACACTTCCAAGTCATTAATCTGCAACATGAAAATCACAAAACCACTCCATCTTCAACACTGAAAACCACAAAGACCGATACCAAAAAAAACCACAAAGACTAGACTGGAATCACCTTATAGCTACGTTGTGGGACCTTCTTATAGGTAGCTCTAAAAAGATCAAAATATAACGGAAACTGTGCTATAGCAAATAATGTCACAGGCAGGCATGTCACTGCATAAACTGGGTAAGTCGCTAATTTTAGCTTATCCTTAAGAAAAATGAAATGGCCAGCACTGAAAGAGACCAACATGGCAGCTATAGCTATGAAGAGAGACGTGAGACCCACTATAAGCTTCTTCGGCAAATCTATTTCGTAATCTTTCTCTTCGTACCTAGAGGTGAGAATCGAGAGAAACATGATCATTGCCGTCACGGAGAAGCACAGTGCAATAAGTGAAGATAAAGCAAATACGTCGAAGGCAGGGTGATTTTCAAGCGTTGGTAAACCATTTTCCGGTTTGACCCCTCCTGGCACCGTCGCTGCTGTTGCGAAGGCCACTGTTGCAATCAGTGCAGCCACGACCGAGCATGACTCCGAGGTATTGGTTAGCCATTTGCCACCGTCCTTGACCAAATTTTGATGGGTTTCTGCGAACACTTCCTTTGGGGTCTTGTACTTCTTGTTGTGATGAGCAAAGAAATATGCTGGCATGGACTCCTTGACGAACTGTGTATTATCAAAGTTAGAATGTTAATCTTATGTGCTTTTAACATTGGGAATGGACAAGTGATTGGCTATGGTTGAGAATAAAAAAGGGCTGAGAATAGGGCTAACACTCTTCTATGCGGCGCCATATGGGTTGGACTTGGGGTTAGGCTCGACTCGGCTTAAATAAAGTTCGAGCTTGAATAGAGGGTTGCTTCAGGTCTCTAGACCACCTATGACATGAATCCCGGTCCATTGTTCCAGGCTTAAACTAAAGATATGGCTCTTGTTAAACTAGATTGGCTGAACAAGATTTGTGTTATTTATCGATTATCCATAGCCTATTTGGGATAAAGCTCGAGACTGACAGGAAAAGTCTGCTAGCCATGTCAAGCTCGCTTGGCTCAGCCCATTTGCACCATTAGTGGGCCACCACATTTAAAAGTTTAGGAAGCATCATTTAGATGTAATGGCGCCCAAAGACTTTACCCATCTTAAACTAATCTATACGATGGTAATGCTATAACTTCATTTTCTTTAAAAGTTTCTTTCTTCAACAAATGGATAACATGTGTTAGTTTCTTTGACTAAGAAAAAAACATGTGTTTTGTCCCAACACATGTCACATTCTTGAAGAAAATGACTTTAAAATAAAGTGGAGCTAACATTACCCAACAAGAAAAAAAAATTGATGTTTATGAGGTTGAAAAAAGATGAGTTGGAACACACCTTGTACCACTTGATCTCCCATTGCATTTGCAATGCGGCCCCTGGAATGTGCCAAGGCCGCCTTGCACCTAGCGTCGCAGCTAGGTGTAAGGCGCTATTCCCTTCACTATCTACCTTATAAAAGATTTCCTTCTTGAGGATCATCTTCCCCACTAAGAGTTCGTATATGTGGGGTTGCCTGTTCTCCACTGCCAATAGGACGATATTCTTCCCGTTTGAGTTCTCATCTTGAATTGCCACTGGAATTTTTTCGAGGATTTTCTCCACAATTTCTGTCACCCCCATCATTGCTGCAATTAATATCGGCGTATCCTCATTAATTGGCGGCTCCTCGTTAATCCGAGGTTTGTTTGCCACGTCTAATTTGTCCATTAATTTCTTCAAAATTTCTATCATCTGCTCCTCCTTAGATGGAGTCTGCTCATTTCCTGTCTCAGTACACACAAATTTTAAAGTGTTAAAAGTGTTACAAGCCGTCATGAAAAAAAAATTAATGCTGTTCTTTTAAGTCAAAATTATGCTTTCAAAGTAGTTATTGGTGATATAAATATATATATATATATAAAATAAGGAATCGTTACCTTCGTTAGTGAGTAGGGAGTCATCTTAACCAATCAATAACGAAACCACCTTCTAAAAATGATCACAATATCTCCTAGCGCACCTTCACCATCTTTGCTAGAGAGGGGTGTACCAATAGCATTGCTTATAAGGGGCATTTATAGTCTTTAAATGAATAGAGGAAAGGGAAATTTCTCTTCTTACACTACAGTAGGCCCTCTTATAATTAATATTTTATATCTCTAATAATTAATAAATAATCTCTTATACTTACTATTTAATAATTTTTGTGAAAATTCTACTATATTATTAATTATAAGAGAAATTTTTATATTATATTAATACATAAAGTTATATGAATCTTATAAACACTTTCTGATGGTTCAGGTATCAGGAGGAGAAAGGGGTAAAATTATTTTAGATATTTTGGCTATATATAATAAATTATCATATGGATACATAGTATAAAGATTTAGATATTTTAGAAAGAAAAAACTTAAAAAATCATTATATCAAGACTTCAAAATAATTAACAAAAATTAAAGGAAGAATCCAACGAAAAACAGATTTTTAAAATTTTTTTGTCTCTTATCAAAACAAATGATTTTTTTATCTTCTCTTTAAAAAATGGGTTAATTTTAACAAATTGAAATTACCGTATACTTGTATTTACATTAAGCTTTTTTACATGGAAAATACAATACTTGTAAAAGAAATTTTTTGATGAATCAATATAATGATTCTTATATATAATATTCTCTTATAATTAATATAATTTTTTTTCTACCAAAATGATTAATTACAAGATGGTATACTATATATTTTTAATTTCATATTCTTCCCTACGATTTACCGTACAAGTAAAGCTTGCCTTTCACCTATTAGCGTCCAAAGGAGTGAGACTATATTGTCTAGAGTTCGAATCACAGCCAATCGTGATTGAACTCAAGGAGAATCAATCACTTCCACATGTTAACATGTGTCCTATTAACTGTGGTTAAGATTCACTAACCCTTAAGAGTTCAATAATCTAATTATGGTTTTTAGAAATAAATATTTAAATCTAGTTAGGAACTTTTAACCCTTAGGGTTAAATTTTTTTAATGAAAACAAAGGTTGGATCGTTCAACCTTAAGGTTAGTGAATCTTAGCCATAGTTGATAAGGTTTAATAGGGACATGTGTTGACTTGTGGGTGTGATTGAACTATCCCTGACCTGTGGGTGTGATTGAACTCTTCCGGAGTTCAATCGTGATTGGCTGTGATTCCATCTACATTGTCTGGGGGACAATTTCTGTCCTATGGATATGTTTAAGGCTCAGGATCCTCTCGAGTTTAATCCAGGGAGACTCTCTCCGGTTTGAACACCTAGAGGTCGTCACGTGTCTCCTTTGACACCCCTTAACCACAGGTAAGGTTCACCCACCCATCCTTGGTTTTTTTTAAAAAAATGTCAATTCTTTTTTTAAAATTAAAAATTATTTTTAATATTAAAAAAACTCTAAAAACAGTTTTTTTAATTTAAAAAATAATAATTAATATATAAAAAAAAAACCAAGGATGGGTGGGTGAACCCTAGGGGTGGGTGAACCTTACCCATGGTTAAGGGGTGTCAAAGGAGACACGTGGCGACCTCTAGGGGTTCAAACAGGAGAGAGTCTCCCCAGTTTGAACTCGAGAGGATCCTGGGCCTATGTGTAAGAGCATCTCCAACGCACTATCTAGAGGAGCTCTCTTCTCTACAGTAGAGAGGCATACCCTATTTTAAGCACTCCAACACACTTCCTATATGCCCTCCCTACTATAGGGTTGGAGATTTGGCTCCTTACTAGTAGGGAGCCAAATCTCACTCCCTACTCTATATATATATATGTTAAAGCCTTGTCAAATCATTTGAATATGAAGTAGGGTTAGGAGCCACAGTCAATTGCGATTGAACTAATAATTGAACTAATAAGGGAGAGTTCAATCGCACCCACAGGCAAACACGTGTCTCTTTTAACTTCTACTAACTATGGTTAAGATTCACTAACCCTTGGGATTTAACAATATAATATTAGTTTTTAGAAAATTAACAAAAAAAAGTGAGGTTAGAGTGCAATTGAACTCTCAACGATTGCAATAATGTTAAAATAAAAAGAAATCAAAAAATGAGTATTTAGATAGAAGTAGAGAAGAAGTAAAGAAGCAAGGAGGAAAAGTGGCCCCTTATTTAAAAAAAACTCTCTACTATAATTTAAGAAATTGGGTTGGAAATGCTCTAATGGTGCACTAAAGTCATTGTTGCTAGCAATACCACTTACAGTCCTACATTTTTTTGGTGGACCCCACAGGGGTTCTTACAAGGGGTTAGACACGGCTGCAACCGTCTATGTGGTACTAGACTGTTATTCCCCTGTATTAGTCCGGTATATCAACTATACCGCGTGCTCTATTCAGAGAGTGAAACTTGGGTCTTGTCCCTGTATAGGAATAGGTAAAGATGGAAGAGGAGTGCTATCCAAGTCGAATTTACTCCAAAAGTTTCTAGAGACGCAAGAGTAGTCCTATCACGTGGACATGTTTGATATTTTATTATATTAAAAAAAAAATATCATAAGCTTTGTTATATTTGTTGCCACCAAGTTGCGTTTGTGGAAGTTATGTGACTGGGCTAGCAAAATCCAAAAAGGGAAATAAGAATAGACAAAAAGAATAGAACTTAAATATGAGGCGGGAGGAGCGGAGCTTCCCTTTTCATGTGTACTGATAATTTTATAATATTTTTTTTCTATAATTATAAGATTGTTACCGTATTTACACAAGTTTGGATGGGCAACAACGCTAACTGTTGTGCTATTGCCCGATTATGTCTGCAAAAACATGGGCCTACATTTAATAAAATAGGCCCCAAACAATAGAGACAGGCACCCATGTTTTTGTAGACACAACCGGCGTTGTTGCCCATCGGAACTCTATTTACATTAAAGATATGCTCTCCTAAACTCTCTCGGAAAGCAAAGATTCATCGCCTATTTAAACTCAAAAGAAAAAGATGTTGCATTCATGAGTTTACCTTTTCTCTCGGCTATTACTTCCTTTCCCAGTTTTTGGGAATTAAGCGAAGGACTTGGAGGGCCATCACCATCTTCGTGTTGCAATGGTTTTTGGGGATTTAACCCATCATTCTCGTAATCCAAATTAGAAGCGCGTTCGACTAGTTCTTCCATGATATGCTTAGCCCATGTGTGTGTCTGTCTCTTCTGTTGGATTTTCCTTATATTTTCAAATCCTACACCAATGGTATAGCAAACAACATAAACCATCTATTGTGTACCCTCAAAACACATGATCAAGTTGCGTGGTACAAACCTACTCCTAGAACAACCAGTAAGGCCTTCATCACAAACTTGAAGAAGTTGAAGCAGGTGACATAATTGGGCGGAATCAGTCGAGGTTGGGTGGACGAAACCTTGGTGGATGATGCCGGATTTTGTTTCTCTACGTCTGATTGGTTTCCACCTTCAAAGAAATCATGCCTTAGATTAGTGCTCTATCAGGTTTGAGACCATGAGCGTAGCACACAAATGCCATTTAATAGCCATTTTGATTTTCTAACATATTTGCATAGAGAAAAACTAAAACAAATGTATCGAGATTTAATAGCACATGTTTTGCTTTGACTCTAGTTATGACTTCTATAAAGCATAATGGCCTCAAATGATAAGCATAAAGCAATAAAATAATGATAGATAGGTTTTCGACATACGATTGCCACATTGCGACATGGATGGACCCTTACCTCTAGATGATCTTGGCTTTGAATGCGATGACTCTCCCTCGCTAGCACAGTTTGAGTTGACTCCTAAATAAGAGAAATTATGCTTAAATACTGCAAATGTAGCATAAAGCAGACATGATAAGTAGTTTTAACAAGCAATGTGATGTTGTAAGTGGCACATGGCGGCATGTTCGTTGGTCCTGATGTCTGTCTAAATTAATCCGTGTTTGGAGTGAACTTTTGAAACAAATAATCGAATAAAATATTACACACAGGAAAAGTTGTAGATACCAAGACTTCTAAATAACACAATGTAAGATATTATTAAAATTGAAGGGCGAATATATGACATTTCTTCTGTGTATCCACATGCTAATGGTCTTGAGGAGTGCTAGTACCAATAGTGTCAAATCATTAATCACTTTATTATAAAAATGATCAAATTATTTTGGGTCAGGATTCTCTCAAGTTTGAACCCTAGAGGTCGCCACGTGTCTCTTTTGACACCCCTTAACCATGGGTAAGGTTCACCCACCCCTAGGGTTCACTCACCCATCCATGGTTTTTTTTTTTATATTAATTATTATTTTTAAAATTAAAAAACTGTTTTTAGAGTTTTTTAATATTAAAAACAGTTTTTTTTAAAATAATAATTAATATATATATAAAAAAAAACCAAGGATGGGTGAGTGAACCCATGGGGTGGATGAACCTTACCCATGGTTAAGGGGTGTCAAAGGAGACATGTGGTGACCTCTAGAGGTTCAAACTTGAGAGAATCCTGGGCCAATTATTTTTGTGTTGGCCCCATCAATTTTTTTTTTTTTTGGACCATTCCACTTATGTCCTCTTATGGAGATGGAATCACAGCCAACTGCGATTGAACTTGGGGAGAGTTCAATCACACCCACAGGTCAACATGTGTCCCATTTTAACCTTTATTAACTGTGATTAAGATTCGCTAACTCTTAAGGTTCAATATTAATCTAACATTGGTTTTTAGAAAAAAAGATTAACCATAAGGGTTAAAAATTATTAACCAGAGTTAAAAGTTTTTAAATATTTTTTCTAAAAACCAAAGTTGATTATTTAACCCTAAGGTAATTCATATTTTTCTGCTTATTTCTTTCTTAATTTCAAATGTCTAAAATAAAGAGTCAGTCTATGGGTATTCCTAAATATACTCCCTAATCCTAACTAGTTAACTTATAACCAACAATTCAGGGTCAGGATTTGAGTTGGCTTTTTTTTTTTTTCTTTTCTAATGTCACACCAGTTCTAGTCCTAACAATTTAATAACTGAGATAAAAGGTTAGGATTTGGTAATATCCCTAGACTAATTCAAAAGTAAATAATAAATAGAACAGTCTTTCAACTTAATTTTAGGTTTGCAATAAAAAAATGCCCTGGAGGAAAATATTGTGGAAAAGATTTTTGTTTTTCTCATAAACAATTTCTCCTGAATTTTTAGAGATTCATTTTCCTTAGAATTAGAGAATTATTTGAAGTAAAAAAGCTTATTTTGCAGTTGGCAAAATACAAAAATTAACTTTTCTCGTGAATTCTGTGCACTTATTTTCCCTCCAAACTAAGGCACCCACGAGGGAGATTGGGACCATGATATATACATTGCGTTTTCTATACAGTTCACTCACCTAATGCTCCGATGAGAGTTTTAAGGCATCGGAAAAAGTTCACACAGGTTCGATAGTTCTCTGGATACTTGGGTTCCTTTTCGTCTCTAGAATTCTCTTGGTAAGTGTCTTGGTTGATCAGCTGATCAACAAATGTACCTAGAAAGAAGCAACAGAGATGAGCTTACAATGACGATGGTAAGACGCTTTAAAAAAAGTTACTTCGATTCGAGTTTTGATAGACTCAGTGAGTCGTAATTATGGAGTTCTATGATTTACGTTTCATTTGAGACACCGAGTACTTTTGGGCTTTTGTGGAGAGAGAGAGAGAGGCTTACAACGGTAGATGATGGAGTCGAACCATCCCAGACGAGTACCGCTTTCGAATGCTGAAGGCTTTCTAGCAAGAATATGGAGAGGGGTGAGGCCTGTTTCATTGCGGGAATTAGCAAGATCTTCATATAGGCCAACAATCTGAAAGGCCAAACCTGGCAAGCAAATCTCAAGAGCATTAGTTGATTAATTAAGAACATGTCTCTACATGCATGCAGGGGTTGGGATTTTCTTCAGGGCCAAGTTTGTTGGTCATCTCGTCTATTTGCGCTCTTAAATTAAATAATATAAATTTGGTTTCTTTTTCTCCTCAAAAGATGGGGGCTTTAGACCCCCCCCACTCAACCCCTGATTCCAGGCTGCTATGCTACGTGCGTTGATAAATTATAATTTTTTTTCAAAAGTTGAGGGGGCTTCAGCCCCGAGCCCCATGCATACATGTATGTATGTGTGTGTGCGCGCATGAATATATGTTACCAAAGTAATCTAGAGAGATGGCACAGTGAAGATGGTATCTCCATATTTGTTTTTCAAGTAGGAATAGGCTTCATCACCGGAGTGGCACTTAGAATGTAGGCTATGTAGGTAAAGAAAAGCTTCTTTCTTGCCGTGACGAACGGCCACAAAGAGAGGAGTCTCCTTTTCTTTGTTGCGAGCATCGATCAGATTAGGGTTTCGCTTGGCCAAGCACTTGCACATCTCCACCTTTCCGATTGCCGCAGCTAGGTGAAGTGGGGTATTCCCTTTCTCATTCCCCATATTTAGGATATTTGATACTTGCACCTCAGGAATCTTCTCAACTAGCCTCTCAACAATATCTACTCGGCCGTCCGAGACTGCAACATGTAGTGCTGTGTCTCCTGATCTAGTGATCTTGGCCTCCTGAGCCTTGGGCTTCATCTCATCATAGGTGATCACAACAGCTTCCCAGTTGCCTTCCATGGCGTCTTTGAACAATCTTTTCCTGATGGTGTCCATTTCATGGGATTCAGAAGCCATGTTTGATGAGAAGTGTGAGAGTGGTGGTAGCCATTTTATTATCGCTGCTTTGCACAGGAGTCCTCAGATTTTGTGTAAATTACTTGTACGCACCTTCTACCCTTTTCGTGGAACACATGCAGTTAGTAGGCCCACCATTCGATCGGCCCAACTTGATTAATCTTCAAGAGCAATAGTTCGCTCCACTGGCAAGGAGCCAACTATTGCTCCTCGCTCTCACAAAATCAATGAACTCTAGTTAATTTTTTTAAATTCCTATAGTTATTTTTTTTTTTTAATTTTCTAAAAAGCAAAGGTAGATAGGTGTACCCTAGGGGTTAGTGAATCTTAACCATAGTTAAATAGAGTTAAAAGAGGGACACATGAGACGCACCTCCTCGCGTCACTGACCGACGAGGTGATTATTTTCCAATCATCCATCAAGCTGATGGTAACGATTAGAAGAACATATTGAATCGGATGGTCTTGATCAGGAGGGTTACCCAATTTGCTGCCTGTTATGGTGAACCGCGAACCGGTTTGCGGTACGATTTATTTTCAGTTTGTGAAGTACCCAAATAGCTCTCGTTCGACGAATTTTCTTTTTCGATTGGATGATTTTGTTTTGGGTTCGTCGGATTTATATTTTGGTTTCGGCTCTTTTTTTTGAGTTCACAAACCGTTCATAAAAGTCTTTTTTTTTTTTTTAATGTATATAAAAAATTTAGTTCTTTCATTTAACTAAGTAGGACCAACTACTTATTTTTATTTCTATTTTGTTGTTATTGATTTTGCAACAATTCATTTAGCCATTGAGATTCCCTTCTCGTCAGTTTTGAAGTCGAGTCTTACAATGGCAAATGACTCTATTAGTAAAGCGTTAGAATGACTCTTTAGTCAAAACATTTAAGGACTGTTGAACCCTTTAGCCGGATGAAAGAGAAAGGCATCCAATGGTAGCAACACTGCCAAAAAAAAAGATGAATAGTCGTTCCCTTTATTTGTTGAGGAGGCGTACATTGTAATTCTTTTTGTTCCCATTGTGAGGTATCGGTAACTGAAAATTTTGAAGAATCTATTCTTTGATCATCTTTTTCTATACCAACTTTTTTGTCATTTAAGTTACAATTCCTAAGACATGAATAAGCATTTTCAATCTTCTTACTTTATGTGTTTCTTTTCTGTCATTTATGCTCCTTAATTTAGTTTCCCTGTTGTTCTAATTGTTTATTTGCTTATCCTGCTTTTCTTTCCATTTCAATCAAAACTTGACATATAATGGCTTTTAGTTATTTTTTATAATTATATATTCATGTTGTATAGTTCTTTTTTGCCTATGTTCTTTAGCCAAAATTTTATCATTTCATATTGGTCGCATATATTTTTATTTGTTATGAGTTAATTAAAATATTTACCTTGATATCAACTCATATAATTACAATTTGTTATCTTAACGGTATTTTCTACTTTTATTTGAAAATTCTCAATTATTAATTATAGCAATATTTGTAATTTTTTTTTTTGGTAAACTCAATCATACCACAAGGCAATGACTGAAGGCAAATACAAGGAAATACTCACACCACACATGCAATTGATTCCTTGGCTCAAAACATGAGGAGACATCATACCATTTTGAACGAATTATTGAAAATATCCTCTTATATTTGTCATAAATACGATCGACAATTTTATCTATTTCTATCATTATATAAAATTTTAATTCTTTTCAAAATTAATATGTACAATGTGCACGATTACTAGTTTTATGTAAATGTATTATGATATAAACAAACCAAATTAAAAAACCTAAGTGAACCGAGAAATGAATTTTCCGGTCATATTACCCCTAGCGAACTATGTTCACTTTATAATGGTAAACTGCGAACCGTGAGCCTAAATTCGAATTGAGCAAACAAATAAACCAGCTAACACTTGTTCTTTTCTGTCCTACTAACCATGGTTAATATTCATTAACCCTTAGGGTTCAATAATCTAAACTTGATTTTTAAGAAAAAATCTTTTAAAAAAATTCACGTTAGGGTTAAGAAATTTTAACCCTAAGGTTAAATTTCTTTTAAATGAATTTCTAAAAACCAAGGTTAGATTGTTGAACACTAAGGATTAAGGAATATTAACCATGGTTAATGAAGATTAAAAAGGACACGTGTTGATGTGTGGGTGCAAGTGAACTCCCCTGAGTTGAATTGTGATTCGATTTCAAGCTCTTATCACAGCCATTTGCGATTGAATTCAAAGTGAGTTCTATTTCATGTGGCGTTTGACTAGTGGAGGAGAAAAAAAGAAGAGGGAGTCTATAGGGATCAGATTTGGTCTTGTCTAGGTTCAATGTCGGACATGTGGTGATAAAAAGGGGAGAAGTCATTCCATTTTCTCCCTTGTTTTTTGACTTCTCTCCATATGATACCTTTTCCCCTTTCTATCGCCACATGTCAGAAATTGAACCTAGGCAAGACCGTTTTAGTCATGCAAGAGCAAGACCAAATCCGATCCCTATAGACTCCCTCTTCTTTATTTCCTCTACTAGTCAAACGGCACATGATATAAAACTCTCTTTGAGTTCAATCACAAATGGGTGTGATAAGAGCTTGAAATCGAATCACAGTCAATCACAATTCAACTCAGGGGGAGTTCACTTGCACCCACAAATCAACATGTGTCCTTTTTAACCTTTATTAACCATGATTAATATTCCTTAATCCATAGTGTTCAACAATCTAGCCTTGGTTTTTAGAAATTTATTTATCTCTACTATTATAATGAGAAAAGTAATGTTAAAAAGTTCATTGATTTTTTTTTCTAATATTCCTAATGAGTCCCAATTTTATGGTATAAGGGTAAATTTTTTATATTTTTCTAATTTTGCCAATAACTCTATATAAAAAAATTAAGATATTATGTTATCTAATCATACATGAGAAAAGTTAGTAGGGATAATAAAGTAATATCAACTATAACTAACAATAATCCTTCAATATCTACATGATTCCCTTAAATCATTATCATTTTCTTCTCTCATGCTCCCTTCTTAGTCTCTCAACGAAGAGGCATACCCTTTTTACGTTGTAACTACTTTTCAAGATTAAAGTAGGGACATGTGTTATGAGGTAGTTTAAACCCACTACTCCATTTTTTTAAGTTAAAATATTAAAATTCTCTCACTAGAATCTCTCTTCCCGGTGTATCTTCCCTTTTCCCCTCTGTCACGTGCATTGCATGGGCCGCCCACTAGTTGTATATAATGAGACCTCTCCACTTAAAAAACGTAGGCTAGCTTTTTTCAAAATTCTCAAACTACCCTTAACATAAGGAAAGTGATAAAAAAACTCTCGATAGTATGTCCTATCGAGAGGTAAACCGTTTGATTTAAAATCTAATGGTGTTAAAACTTGAATGCATTTTATGGTGGACCCCACTTTATGTTTGGTGCCCTTAGATTTTAAATCAAATGGCCCAACACTCGATAGTACATAATATCCGAGTATTTTTAATCACTTCCCTTAACATAATCATATATGAGAAAAAAATATTTTGCTTTATTCACATATTACCCCTTTACTCATTTTGCTCAATTTTATACTATGGAGTGTTTTTAATCACTTCCCTTAACTTAATCATATATGACAAAAAATATTTTGCTTAATTCATATGTTACCCTTTTACTCATTTTGCTTAATTTTCATTATACCCTTAGTGAAATTCTCTAGTTATAACCGACTTCAAGGAGTCCGATTATGCCCATGTGTCCCTTTAACATTACTTAATTGTAGTTAAAATTCCCACATCCCTAGGATTCATCCACCTATAATTGGTTTCTATAAAATAGTAGACTTGAAACTCTCTGCTGTTATAATCGGACTCCTTGGAGTTCGATTACATCATTGAGGTCGTCATGTGTCATTTTTAACACTCCTTGACTGTGGTTAAGATTTACCCACCATAGGGTTCACCCACTTATACATGAAAAGAAAATTTAACCCTAAGAGATAGTGAATTTGAATTAGGGTTTAAAGAAATTAATATTTTTCTAAAAATCAAGGATAGGTGGGTGAACCGTAGGGGTTGGTGAATCTTAACCACAATTAAGGGGTCTCAAAAGAGACACATGACAACCTCAAGGGCACAACCGGACTCCAACCGTGGTTAAAATATACCCACCCCTAGGGTTCACCCACTTATTCTTGGTTTTTAGAAAAAAAAATATTAATTTTTTTCAATCCTTTAAAATTCACTGAATCCTAGGGTTAAATTTTTTTTTTGTATTTTTGTTTCTAAAAACCAAGGATAAGTGAGTGAACCCTAGGGATGAGTGAATCTTAACCACAGTTAAGGGGTATCAAAAGAGACACATGACAATCTCAAGGGGCGTAATTGGACTCCAACTATGGTTAAGATTCACCCACCCCTAGGGTTCACCCACTTATCCTTGTTTTTAGAAAAAAAAATATATATATTTTTTTAACCTTGATTAAAATTCAATAACTCATGGTGTTAAATTTTTTTCATATATTTTTTTTCTAAAAACCAAGGATAAGAGGGTGAACTTTAGGGTAGGTGAATCTTAACCACAATTAAGGAGTGTTACGATTCACCCAACCTTAGATTCACCCACCAATCCTTGGTTTTCAGAAAAAAAATTAAAAAATTTTAAACCGTGGTTAGAAAAATATTAAAATATTTTTATTATTTTTTCTTGAAGGCCAAGGATAGGTGGTTGAAACCAGGAGTAAATGAATCTTAACCACAATTAAGGAGTATCAAGTGGGACACGCGGCTACCTCAACTTCGGGACTCCTCCAATCCGGTTATAACCGTAGAGGGGATTTAGTTCCTAAATTCTTTTACTCTCACGTCACCATCCTATTAACTTTACGTTTTTTTTGGTCACTATCCTATTTACTTTACGTTACCTAAATATAAATGGTGATTGGTTGTTTTTTTTGGCTCCAAAAGTAGTCTAAATGGAATTTGAGGGCTGTTTGGTTGTGTAGAGTTTACAGTTTCGAAAGTGGATGCTGCGTCCCATAGTTTTAAAACTCGCCGAGTTGACTCGAAACTCGGCCGAGTCGACTCGGCTCGGCCAGGTTTCGAGTCGAGTTTCGAGGAAAACTCGGTTTTGTCGAAAACTCGCCCCCGACTCGCCCCGACTCGTCCGAGTTTTTGCACATTTTTTTTAAAACTAAAAATTGAATAAACTGCCTACCCGATTGACTAAATTATGTTTTTTTTTCTTTTTTTTGACACACCCCACTCATTTTTAAGTATAAATACAAAACAAAAGGGTGATGTTTAATATATATTGAATTATATATCTTATTTTAGGCATGTTTTATCATTAATTTTGAATCTATACCATATATATTATTAGAAAAATATTATACATGTCCGAGTTTTAGGTGTCATTACTCAGACGAGTTTTGCCCGAGTTGACTCTACTCGGCAAGTTTCCGAGTCGAGTTTTCGGGTTTTAAAACACTGCTGCGTCCTATTGTGATTTGTCATTGGTTGCTGTGCCGACTGAACACCACAGCACTCACGTAAGTGTTCCGTCTCTTTATTATGCTTTTTTTTTCCTTTTCTTTTGCTAAAAATTATAAATAAACAAAAAGAAAGAGAATATTATTCTGTACGGAGCGTCCTACTCCTGCAGTTCTCTTTTAGATATCAAGGTTCAATTGGACACACAGTGGGAATTAACCCAGTGGTAAGTGTATCCGTTCTGTAAGAAGGAGGTTCCGAGTAGTGTATCCCTACTTTGGGCCTTGGGGGGAGGTACCGGGTTTCATTCTCGAGAGGGTGGGAGTCAGATACTAACACCTAACCGGCATTGCGGGCTAAACATATATCTCGAACCAAAAAATAAAAAAGGAGGTTTTGGGTTCCATTCCCAAAGAGGGTGAGAGTGGGTTGCACACTCCACCCGCCTTTAACTTAGAATAGATACTAACTTACTAACTAGGGTTGCGGCCTAATCGTGTGTCTCATACCAAAAAAAAAAGGGTTCAATTGGTAACTAAAATTCTACCCAAAATATAAGAAATAAAAAAATTGCATAATGCCTGCTATGATATTTAAGTAAGGGAATGATATGTTGCAGGGTACACGTAAACATTCTAAGCTTGTCCCATGTCGACATCTATTAAGTGTGGTTATGATTCACTCATTCTTAGAGTTTAATATTTAACCTTAGGTTTTAGATAAAATATTTTTAAAAAGTTTCTTCACTTGAATAAGTGAATCATAAGCAAGGTTTATTTTTACAAAATATTTTTTTAAAAAACTAAGGTTAGATATTTAACCTTAGGAATGAGTGAATCTTACTACGGTTAATAAATGTCAAAGAGAACATGTTGCAAGCTTGGGAGGTTTGTGTGTAACCACCTAACGAAATGTGCAATTCATGTTATTACTCCCGTACTTAAATGCCTTACCACGCCTGTAAAGAGTGGTATCCCATATGGGAACTCCGACATATGAAGAGATAATCTGTTGTCGATTATATCTAGCAGAAGCTCGAGTTCCCATCTCGGGCACCACTCTTTACACGATTTGTGGTAAGGCATTTAAGTAGGGAAGCGATAGCATACATTACACATTTTGTTGAGTGGTAAACGCACACCTCTCAAGCTCGCCACATGTCCTCTTTGGTATCTATTAACCGTGATTAAGATTTACTCATCTTTAGGGTTAAATATCAAATTTTGGAAAAATATTTCAAAAAAAATCTGATCACATGAAAAAGTGAATCATAAGAAGGTTAATTTTTAAAATAAAAATATTTTTTTTCTAAAAACTAAGGTTAGTTATTTAATATGAGGGATTAGTAAATCTTATTCACAATTAATAAATGTCAAGGATGTAATGTGGCAAGCTTGAAAAGTGTGCGTGTACCACCCAACAGAATGTACAATGCATGCTCTCACCCTCCTACTTAAATACCTTACCACACATCATGCAAAGAATTGTGTCCGAGATAGGAACTCAGACATCTGCAAGAGATAATCCTTACATGTTGGATTTCCTACTTTTCTTTTTTAGTTATAAAAATATTAAAATATTGTTATTAAAGGAAGGATACGAGGACAGCCAAACATGCACCCTCATTTTAATGGGATTGGATTATTGGATTTGAGCAAGACCAAAATGATCTTGCCTAAGTTCACCTTTGGACATGTACTGATAAAAAGGTGAACAAATATCAAATGGAGAGAAGTCAAAAAACAGGGAGGAAAATGGAATGATTTATCGCCACATGTCGGTTTTCTCCCACAAGCAAGACGGAGCAAGACCAAATCCGATCCCCATTTGAGAATTTGAAGGAAGTCCACCTACGTTTTTTAAGTGGAGAAGTCTCATTATATACAACTAGTGGGCGGTACGTGCGATGCACGTGAGAGAGGAGAAAATGGAAGATACACCGGGAAGAGGGATTCCAGTGAGAGAATTTTAAAATTTTAACTTAAAAAGATGGAGTAGTGGGTTGAAACTACCTCATAACACATGTCCCTATTTTTTTATCTTGGAAAGTAGTTACAACGTAGAAAAGGTGTGCTTCTTCGTTGAGAGACCAAAAAAGGAGCATGAGAGAAGATAAGGATAAAGATTTGAGGGAATCATATAGATATTGAAGGATTATTGTTAGTTATAATTAAAATTACTTTAATACCCCTAATAAATTTTCTCATGTATAATGAGATAACATAACATCTTAATTTTTTTTTATATGGAATTATGGGCAAAATTAGAAAAATATAAAAAATTCACCCTTATACTATAAAATTGGGACTTATTAAGAATATTAGAAAAAAATCAATCAACTTTTTAAACACACACTTAAATTTACAAAAGCCAAGTCAATCCACGTTTCTCACTTCCTATTCTCAAATAATAGAAAATCACTTCGGTGGAGCAATGCCAAGGGCTTGTTTGGATAAACTTTCCCGCAAATCAGTAGAAGAACTTCCTGAGAAAGTAACTCTCCGGAGAGTAGATAAAAGTTATTTTAAGGGACAAATGCCGTTTGGTTTGTTCTTACAAGAAGTAGATACTCAATACGTGAAGTCAAAATGTGCGTTTGGCTTTCCATAACAATGAGTAGCTTCTCAATTTACTATATGTGGTTTATCTAACTCATACCATGAACTAAAAAAATTGCTGAAACAACACAATAGGTTTTGTTATTTTATAAATTGTTGTTTGAAATACTTGATTCAGGTACACATTAAAGCAATGAACAGGTGAAACAATTTGTTTTGTTGTTTTACACATTGAAAAAGAACATGAAAATATGAATAGAACATAATGAATGCTTTTGCTGTTTTTTTATTAGTAACTATTTATCTTTGGTTTTTGGATGCAGTGATTAAATATGCTAGTTATGAATTTCAGTCTATTTGATTTTGGAATCAGATTATGGTTCATGTTTCACATACCCATTGATTTCTGGAATCACTTAATAGATCAAGATTGATGGCAAGCATTGATGGCCAACCAATATGATCTTTACTTACCCACTTCAACCCTCAATGAAGATTTGAGAAAAGCAAAAGCCCAGGCATATGTCTCTAAATTTTTTGGAAAAAAAAAACAAATGGAAGTTTTGAGATGGGTTGAGAATTAGATCGACCCCCAAAATACTCCACAACAGTTGGTTGTTTTAAATTTCTCCATTACAAGTATAATCACACAAAAAAATGGGGAATAAGCATAAAGAGAATGGTTCCCTAAAATTTAACCCTATGATGAGAGAAAAACACAAAAAACAAAAAAGAGGAAAGAGGAGGAAGAATAAAGCTGCAAGAGGACTTACCGTTCCGGAATCAGGCAAACGGCGGAAGTTTCTCTTGAGAGCAGGGGTTGAACACGGGAGGTAGGGTCCTTCTCAAGAGGCCTTGCGAATGAGGAAAAAAAAACCCTCAAATGGGGTTTATATACTGTCGTAAGCATATGGGTCAGTCAACTTCCCGTGGAAGTCGTAAAATCGACTTCCCGCAAAAGCCTAGTTCCCCTGGCTTTCGTAGGAAGTCGATTTTGTGACTTCCCACAACTTCTAACTTCGGCGGGAAGTTATTTCTAAATTTGATAGTCAAACAATGATTTTATGGATTTTTGACTTCTGGAGGGCTAAAAGTCGCCTCAAATGTCCCTCAAGCTCCACATCTGCTTCTTAGCTTCTTATCCCAGGTTTACCAAGTTTGCTACATGTTATAGTAAACTGTGAATTGACGGAATCTGAACTAGTTCGTGGTACGGTTCAGATTGGTTCGTGAAATTGAGCGAACCACATAGTGGTTTTAAAACAATCTTCATTTGTCAAATTTTTTATTCAAATTTATTGATATTTTTCTTTAGGTTCGACAAATTTATACTTTGAGTTCACAAACTATTCATAAAACGACATTTATTTTTTTATTTTTCAAATAAGTATTTGTAATATATTATTTACATGCTTAAAAGATATATATTTTTATAATATAATATAAAATATATATTTAGTTTACATGCTTAAGTAGTGAATCAAACTAAAGAATCTAGGAGAGGAACCGAAAAACGAATTATCTCATCCTACCCTTAGCGAACTGGGTTCACTTTAAAGTGACGAATTGCGAACCGCGAACCCGAATTCGAACCGACCGAACCGACGAAAGAGGTAACGTTGTCTCATCCCAGGAACATTATAAAAACAATTCAAGTATGAATTAGTCTAGGGATACTCCGAGAGTGTACTCCTAGCCCTAATTAGAGATGGTTATCAAACAAAGGTGCTCGAAAACAGCTTGAGCTTGGCTGGTTAAAACTTCGAGTGAGTTCGTTTATTTAAGCAAACAAGCCAAGCTCAAGCTTGAATTTCGAGCTCATTTAGTTAACGAGCCATAACATACCCTTACTCGGCTTGTTAAAAGCTTGGTTTGATTATATATATAATTAACCTATTGAAATATATTAATGTTATTTAAATCTTAAAATTAAATATATTATTATATACTAATAAAAATTAATGAAATATAATGTTTTTTTAAATAATAAGAATATGCTATATACAATTATACACTTTTCTTAAAATTTTAGGTAACACTTTAATTTATTTACTTATATGATGTAATAAAATAAAAATTAAACCTAATAAATAGCTATATCTAATGAATCAAGCTGCATGTGAACTGGTAGAGCTCGGCTCGAGCTCTTGTGTTAAAGCTCGAGCTCATTTATAAACAAATTAAGCTCAAGCTTGATTTTCGAGCTCGTTTACTTAATTAATAAATAAGCTTGAACATCCCACTACTCGGCTTGGCTCGATAACACTCTTATCCCTAATGTTAACCGTTTATCTTAATTATTAAACGGTAATGATTAGAGCTGATGTGGTATTAGAAAAGACATAACAAGTCAACACAAATCTTGGCCCTTAGTGTCTAGTTATAAACGGTTAGGATTAGAGACTATATTTGGGAGTACCCATAGACTGACTCAGCAAGTATATGGTTTTATAAGATTGATCTATGAACAATTAGAGCTCGAGAAATACTCAACCCAAATAGGGACAGAGCCAGGAACTTTTCTTTTGAGGCCGAAATACATGTATCAAGAAAATTAATGGGTCTAGGGTATGTGGCTTGAGGGTTCGGGGATGTAGCCCCCTGAGAATATTTTTTTTTGCGTAATGTGTCCTTGGCGTTCAGGGATGTAGCCTCGAGAAATTTTTTTTTTTTTAATAATGGGTCATTAGGTTTTGGGGCGTAGCCCCTGATAATTTTTTTTTTGAAGGAATGGGCCTATCATGGTCATAAAATTTGTTAATGTTACATTCCAATAAAGATCCAATAATATGCCCCTTTTGAGAGTCATTATATTAATAAAAGAGAAATGGATAGCGGGACTGCGCATTTCGCTATGTAGCTAAACTCATTGGTCTATGACCCCTTTTTAACACCCACCAACTGTGGTTAAGATTCACTCACCCTAGGGTTCTTCCATGAACCTTTGTTTTAAAAAAAACTATTAACCGTAATTCAATTAAGTTTAAGGAGTGTTAAAAGGGAGGCGTGGACCGACATTCGACTATCTAGCCGAATGCGTGGTCCACTAATCACTGCTCTAAATAAAATAATTAATTACTTTTTCGAATAAAATTAATTAGATTTTTAATTTTAATTTCATAAATATAATTAAATTACAAAATTTTGTAGGTACAAAATTTCCCACCTAGTTAACTAACTAGAGTTAATTTCGGGGGGCCACTATATATAAAAAAGTAAAAATTAAAAATATATTTTTTAATACTATAGAATATTAAGAAATCAAAAATTTTGGTCTCCCCTTGGCTCCGCCGCTGGACACAAAGAATTGGAGATCTCTCCATCTGCAATACCTGAAGCATCCTATCTATTGTAATGCGGTTATCGATGTTCTTTCTTATCTGCTGGACTTCCCCAGTATCCTATCTTGTTTTGTTGATGAGGATGTTAGGGGATGTTCCTATTACCAATTGTAAATGCGAGTGTTGTAGGATTCTTTTTACATAATCTCTTTCTCACATTCTCTGTCAAAGTGATATTGAAAAAATTATTTGGCTGAAGGTGAGTGTAATTCTTCAAATCTCAATTTTTGATCAAGACTCTATTCAAACTCGTATGATGAGATTTTTTAACAAAAGTAATAGGGGAAAGGTCAAAGGGATGCTCCATAAAGTTCTTTCTGGATTTATTTATTGGGCAATCTGGTTATTCAGGAATGCTATGAGGTTTGAGAACCATAAAAAGATCTTTACAGACTATTTTCAACAGAATTTTAGAGGGGATTAACAATGCAGCTAAAACTTGGAGGTTCAAGGCTCAACAGTCTAATCAGGATGAGGGCTGTGAGCGCGGGTTTCGGGGGAACCCTGACTTGCATCTCACGGGTTGAGTTAAGAGTCGCCACCTATTCATTTGGAAGGGATAAGTCCCCGAGATTTGGATAAGGTCTTGGTCTGTGATCAGAGATTAGGGTAAGAGGTTCGGTTAAGTCCGGGGAAGGGGTTAGGCACCCCGGCACTTCCACTTTCAGTGGTTCCCTACTTGCTAGGGTTAAGCCAAATTAATCTCAGATTTAATCAAATGCCTTAAGTATTTAAGATAATGCTAATCTAAGAAGGAGAAAATCCTAGACTAGAGTCGAACCCAGGTTGGGCTGCCTACGTACTCACATAGGGGTGAGATCAGACCGAGCGTAGTTCTGGCACATGAGCCCGTGCCAAGGCTAGGGGTGGTTGACCGGGTTGGTCAAGTGCTTGGTATTGGGCCCGGTAGGCCTAAGGTAAGTCCGATAGGTTGAGGTTGGGCTTGGTAGGCCAAGGGTGAAGCCCGGTAGGCTAGTTTGGGCCCGGTAGGCCGAGATTGGGCCCGGTAGGCCAAGGGTGAGCCCAGTAGGCTAGGGTTTGACCCGGTAGGTCGAGATTAGGCCCGGTAGGCCAAGGGGTGAGGCCCGGTAGGCCCAAGGTGTCTTAACCGAGGGTTAGGGTTGCTAACCGGGGTTAAGAAAGGTGATTAACCCTGGTCAGGGGTGCTAACCATGGTTAAAAAAGTCCAACATCAGATTTTTTGGTCTTTTGAATTTTTCTGATTTTTTTGGGATTTTCTCAGATTTTTCGCAGCAGTCAAAGGTGCTTAACCGCGGTTAAGGAGGGGCGGTCACCATGGTTAAGGGTCTTAACCATGGTTAAATGGTCAAAAGAGACCATTTTTGAGTTTCTCCTAATATTTTGGATTTTTTGAACATTTTTTCAGATTTTTTCCGGGTCAGGATTCTTTTACTCGTGGTTAAGGGTCCAAAATGGGGTCGACTCTGATTAAGTATCTTAACCACAGTAAAAAATACAATTGAAGACATTTTTGGATTCCATGTAATATTTATGATTTTTTGATGATTTTTTTAGAATTTTTGCTAGATCATGGACCGCTTAACCATGGTTAAATGTTAACCACGGGTGAGTTTAACTATGGTTAAGGGGCCGACTGAAGCAAAAGTGGGCCCAAGGTCCATGGCAGGGCCTAGACTGGCCTCCTACCCGGTTTGGGCCCCCTCAAATATCCGAAATTGCAAAAAATTCTAAATTTTCATCAAATTTTTAACCATAGTTAACATGAATTTAACTATGGTTAACGGGGGAATCACGGGAATCCGAGACCACCAGTGGGTAGCCTGATATGTGGGGAACGATTTGGGCCCTTGTGAAGCCCAAGGGGAGGCCGTATGTGGGCCCCACAGAGGCCCAAAGTCGCCCCAAAAAACACCACATAAAATGACGATTTCCACAAAAACCGATTTTTTTCCAAACTTTACGGCAATTTTGCCGCTGATTGGCTCTACCCCTGGGGGATCCGAGACCACGTTCGTGAAGCATACTATGAGGGAAACAATTTGGACCCTTGTGGGGCCCAAGGGGAGGCCGGATGTGGGCCCCACAGAGGCCCAAAGTTGCTCCATCGCACAGATTTTCACACTGTCGACCCCACTTTGGGGTCGATTTAACTATGGTTAGAATGAGAGTTAGGGGCTGAAAATTTACAGGGGGGTAGCCCTACATATAGGGAGTCTAACCATGGCCTCGGTTTCGACCAGGTCCGGGGCTAACCATGGTTAAACCGTGGTCACAGGGAGTGTCAGAAACTGATTTTTTTTTTGAAAATTTTTTGCAAAAAACTTTTTGGTGGCTAGGCGTGCTTGGCCCATGTGAGTCTAGGGGGATCAATCATTGATTGAGGACCCCCTCAGACCTCCGGGAGTGGTCGCCATGGTGTGGGGTGGTGGTGTCCGTGGCTACGCATCAAAGGGAGACCTCCTTGCCAAACGGTTTGGAACTACCCCAAAATAAAATAAAAAATAAAAAAATGGCAAAATGGGACCCCTGGAATGGGACCAGGGGTCCCTTACAAGGGCAGTGATAGCAAATAAAAAAAATAGGGGGAGTATATGTATACCCTGTGGCTATAGTGGCCGCGCGGTGATGGCGAGGTTGTGGTAGTGCTACGAGGTTGTGGCGATGCGACGAGGCCGTGGCGATGCTACGAGGCCGTGGTGAGCAAAGGATGGGGTGTGACGGCTGGGATGAGGGGAAACAGTAACTGTAACAGATTTTTTTTTCTTAAAAAAAAAACCTCAATACGGTGGCTTCAGTGGTGGAAGGGAGTGTCTAGGGGATTTGGGTGAAGTGTTGGGAGACTGGGCTCCCTTCTTAGGTGAAGAGGGATGTATAAGGATGGGCTAACAAGTTTTTTTTCTTTCCCAAAAACCTCCCCTCACAGTAGCTAACGTTGTGATTTTTATAGAAGAGTGGAAGGAGATAAGGTGGATAAGGATGAGGATAGGATCAAGGCGCGTGGGGGACAAGCCTGGAGAGGCCAGGTGGTCAGGGGAGATCCGGGCAGGAAGAAATCGGGAGGGACTGTACTCCCATCCTTACGACAGGGACGATGAACAGTCCTCCCTAAAAAAAACAGATTTTTTTTTTCTTTTTTTTTTTTGTTCCGGTTCTTGTGGGTTCGGTTATGTGAGTTGGGCCCAACCCACATATGGGCCCTGCCACATGGGGTTGGTGCCCAATCACACCCCAAATTTTTTTATTTATTTATCTTTTTTTTTTTTTTTTTTTTTCTTTTCTTTGGAAAAAAAAAAAAACTCTTTTTTTTTCTTGTTTTTTTTTTAGACTTAAAAAAAAACCTCTTTTTTTTTTGTTGTTTTTTTTTTTTAGATTTAAAAAAAAACCTTTTTTTTTAAGACTTTAAAAAACCTTTTTTTTTTAGACTTTAAAAAACCTTTTCTTTTTTTTTTGTTATTTTTTTTGTTTTGTTGTAAAAAAAAAAACCCTATTTTTTTTTTGTTTGTTTTTTGCCCTTTTGAGCTAAACCACCACACATGTGGGGGAAAGCAAAAAGTATTTTACTTTACAACAAAAATTTGAATTTTACAAAGGGGTAGTGTGGGTTCTACCATGCTTGGGCCCAAAAACAAGGTTTTATCCATTTTGGACTTGAAAAGGGGCCTTGAGCCCATGGGACTTCGCCTAGGGCTTGGGCTAGGGCTAAGCTAGGGTTAGACCTAGGTTTAGGTCTAGGGTTTACCTAGGGTTAGCCTAGGGTTAGACTAGGGCTTAGGCCACTACCTAGGGTTAAACTAGGATTTGGCTTAGAATAACCATGGTTAACGGAGATTTACCGTGGTTAAGCAGGGTAAAAATTGGGTGCTTACAGCTGCCCCCCTTTGCCGGAGAGCGCCATGATGGCGATTGAACGGCAAAGACTGAAAACATCCTATTTTTACACCGAGATGGATGTTAGGAATGATGCATGCTGTGCAAATGGTGATTGTGGTGAAGTGATGAAGACTATTGTTAGAGGATAGCGAGTAGCAGGGGAAGAACATGAATGCAGGGATGACGTGGCCCTAAGGCACTGGCCGGAAGGAAATGTCACTCGGAAGCGACGAGAGGGATCGATCGAAACAACGTTTCCCAGAAGTTAATTAGCCGGATCGATCAGATGACCCCCCGGGTGTCGAGAACACAGGGGGTGTTGGTCATTCCAGGTTTCGACAAAGTGTGTTATGTCGACGCTCACCTGGTATGCTAAGGCCACACGAGGTGTCAAAGAGGAGGACATGTAAGTGGTGTACACTGTCAAGGTACACGCGGGATGTCGAGCACGCGATGTGTCAACAAAGTGCCTTATGTCGACGCCCACCTGGGATGTCCAGGACACACGGGGGTGTCACAAAGGGGACATGCGGGTGGTGTACACCGTCAAGGTACACGCGGGATGTCGAGCACGCGAGGTGTCGACAAAGTGCGTTATGTCGACGCTCACCTAGGATGCCCAGGACACACGGGGGTGTCACAAATGGGACATGCAGGTGGTTTACACTGTCAAGGTACACGCGGGATGTCGGGCATGCGATGTGTCGACAAAGTGCGTTATGTCGACGCTCACCTGGGATGCCCAGGACACACGGGGGTGTCACAAAGGGGACATGCAGGTGGTGTACACTGTCAAGGTACACACGGGATGTCGGACATGCGAGGTGTCGACAAAGTGCGTTATGTTGACGCTCACCTGGGATGCCCAGGACACACGGGGGTGTCACAACGGGGACATGCGGATGGTGTACACTGTCAAGGTACACGCGGGATGTCGGGCATGCGAGGTGTCGACAAAGTGCGTTATGTCGACGCTCACCTGGGATGCCCAGGACACACGGGGGTGTCACAAAGGGGAGATGCGGGTGGTGTACACTGTCAAGGTACACACGGGATGTCGGGCATGCGAGGTGTCGACAAAGTGCGTTATGTCGACGCTCACCTGGGATGCCCAAGACACACGGGGGTGTCACAAAGGGGACATGTGGGTGGTGTACACTGTCAAGGTACACGCGGGATGTCAGGCATGCGAGGTGTCGACAAAGTGCGTTATGTCGACGCTCACCTGGGATGCCCAGGACACACGGGGGTGTCACAAAGGGGACATGCGGGTGGTGTACACTGTCAAGGTACACGCGGGATGTCGGGCATGCGAGGTGTCGACAAAGTGCGTTATGTCGACGCTCACCTGGGATGCCCAGGACACACGGGGGTGTCACAAAGGGGAGATGCGGGTGGTGTACACTGTCAAGGTACACACGGGATGTCGGGCATGCGAGGTGTCGACAAAGTGCGTTATGTCGACGCTCACCTGGGATGCCCAAGACACACGGGGGTGTCACAAAGGGACATGTGGGTGGTGTACACTGTCAAGGTACACGCGGGATGTCGGGCATGCGAGGTGTCGACAAAGTGCGTTATGTCGACGCTCACCTGGGATGCCCAGGACACACGGGGGTGTCACAAAGGGGACATGCGGGTGGTGTACACTGTCAAGGTACACGCGGGATGTCGGGCATGCGAGGTGTCGACAAAGTGCGTTATGTCGACGTTCACCTGGGATGCCCAGGACACACGGGGGTGTCACAAAGGGGACATGCGGGTGGTGTACACTGTCAGGGTACACGCGGGATGTCGGGCATGCGAGGTGTCGACAAAGTGCGTTATGTCGACGCTCACCTGGGATGCCCAGGACACACGGGGGTGTCACAAAGGGGACATGCGGGTGGTGTACACTGTCAAGGTACACGCGGGATGTCGGGCATGCGAGGTGTCGACAAAGTGTGTTATGTCGACGCTCACCTGGGATGCCCAGGACACACGGGGGTGTCACAAAGGGGACATGCTGGTGGTGTACACTGTCAAGGTACACGCAGGATGTCAGGCATGCGAGGTGTCAACAAAGTGCGTTATGTCAACGCTCACCTCGGATGCGCAGGACACGCGAGGGTGTCACAAAGGGGACATGCGGGTGGTGTACACTGTCAAGGTACACGCAGGATGTCAGGCATGCGAGGTGTCGACAAAGTGCGTTATGTCAACGCTCACCTCGGATACCCAGGACACGCGAGGGTGTCACAAAGGGGACATGCGGGTGGTGTACACTGTCAAGATACACACGGGATGTCGGGCATGCGAGGTGTCGACAAAGTGCGTTATGTCGACGCTCACCTGGGATGCCCAGGACACACGGAGGTGTCACAAAGAGGACATGCGGGTGGTGTACACTGTCAAGGTACACACAGGATGTCCAGTGGTGTACACTATAAAGGTACACACAGAAAGTTTAAAGATTTGAGGCATGACCTGGAGGCACTAGCTAAGGTGCGTGACTTGATTAAGTGCATATGGCTGAAGAGTAATGTGTTGTGCAACTTGAATGTATTGGATGAGGCTTTCACCTTGGATGCAGCTAATATGTAGCTAGGATGTATTGAGTGCAACTTGATTGTGTGCAACTAGAGTGCAATGTGAAACTTGGATGCAGCTCGTTTGAGCGCAGTGGATGACATGATTGAGTGTGTGCAACTAGAGTGCAGCTGGATTTGAGTAGCTAGAGTGCATTATGTACGACTCGATTGAGTGTGTGTAACTAATGTGCAGCTTGATCTGAGTAGCTAGAGTGCATTATGTGCGACTCGATTGAGTGGGTGCAACTAATGTGCAGCTGGATTTGATTAGCTGGAGTGCATTATGTGCGACTCAAGTGAGTGTGTGCAACTAGTTTGCAGCTAGACTTGATTAGCTAGAGTGCATTATGTGCGACTCGATTGAGTGTGTGCAACTAGTGTGCAGCTTTACACGGCTTGACTTATGCATGAGAGGTTAGACTAGTCCTGGTTTCCCTAGTGTGGCATGCAGGTTAAAGGAGGGTTGGGTATATGACGCGCTCTTGGAGACCAGTCTTTTGCTATTTGAAGATTCTGGAGGCATTCGATTTTGCTCTCGCTTCTTGTTGAAACCGTGATGCATCTCGGGCGATTGCTGAGTTCTGTTTGACCTGGCCAAGCCGGTGGAAAGACACTTAGAATGTGATTGACCTGGTGAGTATTGGGACTCTGGCGGTGATTGAGAGACGTCACAGGATTTGACAGACTTGGAAGACGTCACGGGATTTGACGGACTTCGGGGATGGCTGATCCGACGAGTATGGGAACTCTGATGGTGACCAGAAGGAGACTCATAATTTGAAGTTGAATGCTTCCTTTTCTAATGTGATTTAACAAGGAGATCACTTTCACAAGGTGAATGGATTTTGTCCTTAGGGATAGAGTACGATGCTAAGCAGATTTGTCCTGTTATGACATTGATGAAGTCATGATTTGCATCTTGCGGAGTCGGGCTTTGCTGAGGACTTGGGGTAGCTTTGCCAATGAAAGTTGCTCTGCCTCGCTGCTGATTGAGTATTCCGGCTGGGGATACGCTTGCTGAAAAGAAAACTGGATGCTTTCAGATTCTTGCATGGGAGAATGTTTATAGAGATCAATTAGAGGCTTCTGCTGGGGATCCGCTGGGGAATGTGCCCCTGTTGTAGACCACTACTGATGATCTGGGGAATTAAGCTTTGCTAGAGGCTACTGTCGGGGGATCTGTTTTTCCGGGCCATCTGCTAGTGACCTATGGGGGATTGTCAGGAATTCGGCGAGCCTAATTATTGCCGGATTCTTTTGCTAAACTGCTCTTCAGCTTTTCTCCCTTTTTTACCCTTGGAATAACCAAGTCATGGGGTTCGCATAGTTTTTGCGCAATGAGGCCATTGCCGGTTTTCCTCATGCCTGCGAAGCTGATAAGTTTTCTTCCCCTTTTTGCCCCTGATCTCGAGACCAGGTCTGGGGTTCGCGTAATTTTTGCGCACCAATGCCATTTCTGGTTTTCATTGGGCCCGCGATGGATTTGAACGGAGTTTTGTTCTCATTCCTTGGATGTCGGTGTCTCGCTTTCAGATACTTGCGTGATAAGCTACTTGCACCTTCAGTCTCTAGGGGATCTAGGAAGACTTGTGATAGGATGAAATGTAGGCTGGGAGACCGAAGTTTGGGACACCCTCGGATTTCTCCTTTGCAGTTATTCTTTTGGGGATCTCTTCCATTGTACTAGTTGTACTCTTTTGAGGATTTGTACTTTTGGATTTCCAGCAGAGTTTTTTTTTTTTTTTTTTAAATTTTGAGAGAGGTTGTCTCTGCTGGGGAGAGTTTCGAAAAAGGTTGTCTCTGCTTGGGGATTTTTTTTTTGGAGAGATTTTCCTTGAAAGGTATCTGTTGGGGACAGAGTCTGGAGAGGTTGTCTCTGTGGGGAGTTTCTGACTCTTGAAATATTTCAACTTCTATTTTGGGTTTTCCTTTAATGGAATTTTTTTTTTACCCTTGACTGAAGAAGTTGAGAGGATTTTTTTGCTCTATCTCTGCAAGGAGACATTCCAAAGAGGCTTTGGTTCCACTGGGGATGGTTTGACTCTGCGTAATGGAGATTGGGGGGTATGATCCCTTTTTATGACCGCACGTGATTTGTCAGGCTGCCTACGTACCCTTTGTAGGATCAGGTCATGACGTAGTTCAGGCAAATACCACAGATTGGTAAGGGAGGGTGTCTCTGAAGAGGTTTTATGAAAGAAAGGTTGTTAGGCTCAAAGGGGCTAACTAGCGGATTTCATTGATCTGTAAAACAGGTTTACATTGAAGGGGATGAAAGGGTGCCAAAGATGGCTTCCTGTCCTTTCCCGAAGCGGCTAAAAGTGCAAGCGTTATTAGGCAAGACCTTAAGCGCTGTTCTTTGATTTTGCCCATTTGATTGGTTCGGGATCTGGTAGTCATTCTGATATTGCCTCATGCTTTGTTGGGTGAGGTATTTGCCCCTAGTAAATCTGTGCAACTTTTCCCGCAGTTGTTAGTTACTTGTTCGGGTGTCAGCTCTTGTTCAAGTTGCCCCCTACTCCAAGCATTGTCCTGGGGGAGCTTACGTCAGATGACCGGAGATGGGCTTGCCCCTTGCTTTTGATTGCCCCCTGCCCCTGGTCTGGCGAGGTCTTGACCTTTACATTCAGAGATGCTACCCAGCTCTGTACAGGACAAGGTTCCTGGATGAGAATTCTGCTTTTCATCGTATTCTGCCCCTGGGGATTATGAGTTTGATTATCTGTTTAGGTAATCTCTTGTTAAGGCAGATAAGCTTAGGAAGCATTCAGCTATGCTACACAAGTATGAAGATGAAACTCTTAAAAAAAGTGATTTCATTGAACTGAAAGAGTTTGACTGGACTCATACTGGGCCACTGCGGCCGACTCTTACATGAAAGAAATCCTAACAAGACAGACTTAGACTGGACTTGGCTCTGATCAGCCGAACTCAGCATTTCGCTTTCAGGTCTCCTTCTTCAAACCAGTTGGTGAAGACACTGCTCTAGGTGGCATAAAGGCGGCTTGATGATGGGTTGATGAGGGGATAGGGTTTTCAGGAACTCCAGCTACCAGGCACATAATCAAGTTTACCCTCGTTGATTAGGTCTTCAACTGCATGCTTCAAAGCGATGCAGTGATCAGTAGAGTGCCCAGGACCTTGATGAAAAGCACAGTGTTCATGCTCCTTGTAGTTGTGGTTCCGTTTGGCTAAGGGTTGCAATGGGGTAGGACCACGGAGTGTGATCAATTTCCTATCAATGAGAACTGGTAGGAGTTGGCTGAGAGGAGAAGGGGTGAAATGCTTGGGTGGTGCCCGCTCTTTCTTAGGTTTGGAGAGCAGGTGAGAGGGAGGTTTCTGTGGTTGTGCCACTGGGTTGGATGCGTTTGTCTGAGCGGTGGGGGGACGGATCTGGGTTTGCCCTTGTGCCACCTGGAGCTTATCGAGAGCGGTAGCCATATCTTGGAGGAGAGACTTAATTTCCTTGATGTCCTACTCTTGACGGAGGAGAGTTGTCAAGATGATTTCTTGGCTGCTCGATGCTTCTCCGCGTTCCATCGCTTGAGTCCTTAAGTTACCGCCTCAGTAAGGTGAGATCTAGAAAGATAGAGCGAGTCAATACCGGGGGTAAGGTATGTGAATCTAAAATGCATGAGCATGCACGGGTAAAAACCCAATGAATGAGGTAAGACTCAAAAAGAGAAAAGACTCGACCCTAAGCAGCACTCCTGATGGGATAGAGTGAAGGATAGACATGGTCTATTGATTCTTGTAGTTGGGTCACTTCTAGGAGTGCTGTTGACTACATGATGTATGAGTTGTACTCTACAGATGCATGAGTGATGCCTAGGCTAGGATAGATTGGGTTCTACATTTTCTAGATGGGTGCAAGTGTTGTGTCCTAGTAATGCAGATGCGGTGGCAGTGCATGTGTAAATGCCTAGTGTAGTATAGCATACCGGTGATGTAAGTGCAAGTGTAAGGTGCAGTGTACATGTAGTGTATGTGCAGTGATCCTAGCTAGTGCAAATGTTGTGCATGGACAATGATGAGGGTGCATGGATGATGCAATAATGTCAGAGGGGCCCAGTGCAGGTGTTTGTGCCTAATGTCGTGGTACAATTGTGAATAGAGTGACTTGTCGATTAAATATGCACGTTCATGATGTGAGGAAGAAGATGTAAGAAATGACTTTGTGTAGAAAAAGAGTACAGGACTGTGACTCAAAAAGAGAAAAAGACTCGATCCTAGGCAGGTCCATCAGGGATCGCGAAGTCAAGCGGTCGGGGCACACCGTCTAGGTCCATGATTTGCTGTTGGAGGGATGTGACCTCAACCTCCAAATTCTCAATGGCTTCAGCAGTATTGAACATCCGGGATCCGAACTGTCGGATCCGAGGAGTCATCTCAGCCTTTGCACTGTCAAGGTGCTCTTGATAAAAGTGTAGCTGAGTCCTAATGACGGCTATTTTTCTGGTGTCACCTTTCCGCTTCTTCTGACAAGACTGGACTGTCTGCTCGAGATGCTCGATCTATGGCCTGAAGTTTTGCAGTCCCGCTCTACATCCTGAATGTTTGTTGAGCCTTCCGTAGCTGCTTCTCTTTCAAATGGATTTGGAGTTGTCTCTCTAAGAAAATGTCTCCTTAGGGAACTACCTTTTCAGCTAAGGGTATGGTTCCATGTGATGAAGCCGAGACTGGTGGGGGTAGTTCCCTGGGCATGGGCATGCCGGATGGAATGTCAGGTTCTTCCACCCAAAATCAGTATGCTGCATTTGTAAGTAGTCCTGATGTAACTACAAAGTCTAGCCACTGATCTCGCCTGAAGCTTTTGCCAATCTGACTGGAATCGGCATGTGAGGTTATCGGAGTGTACAGTGAAAGTGATCCAATCATTTCCCTGCCGGTCTATCACTGGGATATGCTGAGGGAATCCGAACTGTCGAAAGACTCGGAATAGATTGTAGATTGCGGAGCTCGTAAGTCTGGCAAGGATCATGCATCGCCTTCCAGTGATGACAACTCACTGCCGTATGATCTCCTCTGACAGGGTTTGGAGAAGCTGGTAGATCCTTTTGATGTTTGTAGTTGCTATCGAGCCCTGATTCTGAGAAATCTCTCGATGTAGACTGTAGACTTCACGGAGGTTGATTGGTGCAGCTATGATCGTAGGCAGGTGTCCTGCTAGCCACAAGTGTAGGAGATATGCACTGGCATGGAAGATGCCCCTTCTGTGGTCTGCTGCCTGATTGAGAGCCCTGAGAAGCTCTGCAAAGATGATTGGTACTGTGCAGGAGTTGTGCATGTCCTTGAGGATCCCTACCTTAACTGGTTCGACAAGGGTACGGCATCTCGGGAATACCAACTGAGGTATGGTTATCAGTGCAAAGGCACTGAGGTCGGGAAGTTCCGCTATACTAGAGTCAGGGTTTCCCTTGCACTTGTACTGCTTTCAAGATACTCTACTGGTATCTGACCAAAAAGAGTTGTTAGGACCGGGCTACAAGCAGGCAGGCTTGATATGCAAAAACCTAGACAGGTCTGCCTAGTATGTTGTCTTGTAGCGCGGTACTATGGCTACGCCGTCCATGTTTAACCCTAAGATGCGCTGAATCTCTTCCAGTGTTGGACACAGTTTGTTCTTATCAAAATGGAACACCATGTAAGATGGGTTCCAACACTGGAAATCTGCGTTCATGAGGCGCGGATCTGGTTTAACCATGGATAGGTTAGGATAGTCCCGACTTTGTAGTATTGAGCCCAAGCGATACCCTGACTCGGGTGAAAACCTCAATTGCTTTCTGGAGGTTGTGATCACATGCCCCCTGAGAATTCAAATGCACAGGTCGGGCCGGTTGACCAATTGACTGGGTTATCTCTGAAGGACCTACCATCTAGACTCGATGTGAGTGCAGTGTGTATGCAGATGCAATATGAAAAAATGATGCAATATTTTCTTGGTGTGACAAGGCATATGTGATCCGATAGGGCAGACGGACAGAGTTCGGACATGCTTTACCCGTGTTGTTGGGAACCAGGGGCCTGTCAGATCAAGGTCGAGTATAGGTCTGATGAAGACCTAATCGACTGGGATTTGAACCCCATATGCTATGTCAGGAAGCAGGGTAGGATGTGTTTTATTACAAGCACAAGATTGGCTCATTTCATGCCCCTGACGGGTGGTTATCCGGGTAGAGTGTGCCCGGGTAGTCAACCATGACTGGGGACAGGTATAGGGTGCAAGCAAGTTAGGGTTTAGAGTATCCCTTCAAGTGGGCTGCTTGTAAACTATACCCTAGCCTAAGCTATATGTATGCATGCTGGGGTATGTAAGAGTGTGTTCCTAAGGATGGGGGATCACTTAACACCGTATATGCGACTCCCTGAAAGGGACGATTGGTGTAAGCGGGAGCATTCAGAACCGTTTCCTGAGGATAGTCACCCAACAGGCTAGTTCCGCGGACCTCCAAGACTGTTAAGCCCCTGTCACTGAGGATAGTCATCCAACAGCCGTGAGCGTAATAAGCCTGTCTAACAGGTATTGGATTAATTACACTACTATGTTATGAATGAGATGCACAGTACACAAATCACCAAAGAGATGTAAAATGATTAGTATTAGGTTAAATACTTTAGCATTTGATTAATTTGAGGTTTAGTTTGGCTTAAACCTAGGTTCCGGGTTAAACCTAAAAATCCCCAGCAGAGTCGCCAGAGCTGTGAGCGCGGGTTTCGGGGGAACCCTGGCTTGCATCTCACGGGTTGAGTTAAGAGTCGCCACCTATTCATTTGGAAGGGATAAGTCCCCGAGATTTGGATAAGGTCTTGGTCTGTGATCAGAGATTAGGGTAAGAGGTTCGGTTAAGTCCGGGGAAGGGGTTAGGCACCCCGGCACTTCCACTTTCAGTGGTTCCCTACTTGCTAGGGTTAAGCCAAATTAATCTCAGATTTAATCAAATGCCTTAAGTATTTAAGATAATGCTAATCTAAGAAGGAGAAAATCCTAGACTAGAGTCGAACCCAGGTTGGGCTGCCTACGTACTCACATAGGGGTGAGATCAGACCGAGCGTAGTTCTGGCACATGAGCCCGTGCCAAGGCTAGGGGTGGTTGACCGGATTGGTCAAGTGCTTGGTATTGGGCCCGGTAGGCCTAAGGTAAGTCCGATAGGTTGAGGTTGGGCTTGGTAGGCCAAGGGTGAAGCCCGGTAGGCTAGTTTGGGCCCGGTAGGCCGAGATTGGGCCCGGTAGGCCAAGGATGAGCCCAGTAGGCTAGGGTTTGGCCCGGTAGGTCGAGATTAGGCCCGGTAGGCCAAGGGGTGAGGCCCGGTAGGCCCAAGGTGTCTTAACCGAGGGTTAGGGTTGCTAACCGGGGTTAAGAAAGGTGATTAACCCTGGTCAGGGGTGCTAACCATGGTTAAAAAAGTCCAACATCAGATTTTTTGGTCTTTTGAATTTTTCTGATTTTTTTGGGATTTTCTCAGATTTTTCGCAGCGGTCAAAGGTGCTTAACCGCGGTTAAGGAGGGGCGGTCACCATGGTTAAGGGTCTTAACCATGGTTAAATGGTCAAAAGAGACCATTTTTGGGTTTCTCCTAATATTTTGGATTTTTTGAACATTTTTTCAGATTTTTTCCGGGTCAGGATTCTTTTACTCGTGGTTAAGGGTCCAAAATGGGGTCGACTCTGATTAAGTGTCTTAACCACAGTAAAAAATACAATTGAAGACATTTTTGGATTCCATGTAATATTTATGATTTTTTGATGATTTTTTTAGAATTTTTGCTAGATCATGGACCGCTTAACCATGGTTAAATGTTAACCACGGGTGAGTTTAACTATGGTTAAGGGGCCGACTGAAGCAAAAGTGGGCCCAAGGTCCATGGCAGGGCCTAGACTGGCCTCCTACCCGGTTTGGGCCCCCTCAAATATCCGAAATTGCAAAAAATTCTAAATTTTCATCAAATTTTTAACCATAGTTAACATGAATTTAACTATGGTTAACGGGGGAATCACGGGAATCCGAGACCACCAGTGGGTAGCCTGATATGTGGGGAACGATTTGGGCCCTTGTGAAGCCCAAGGGGAGGCCGTATGTGGGCCCCACAGAGGCCCAAAGTCGCCCCAAAAAACACCACATAAAATGACGATTTCCACAAAAACCGATTTTTTTCCAAACTTTGCGGCAATTTTACCGCTGATTGGCTCTACCCCTGGGGGATCCGAGACCACGTTCGTGAAGCATACTATGAGGGAAACAATTTGGGCCCTTGTGGGGCCCAAGGGGAGGCCGGATGTGGGCCCCACAGAGGCCCAAAGTTGCTCCATCGCACAGATTTTCACACTGTCGACCCCACTTTGGGGTCGATTTAACTATGGTTAGAATGAGAGTTAGGGGCTGAAAATTTACAGGGGGGTAGCCCTACATATAGGGAGTCTAACCATGGCCTCGGTTTCGACCAGGGCCGGGGCTAACCATGGTTAAACCGTGGTCACAGGGAGTGTCAGAAACTGATTTTTTTTTTGAAAATTTTTTGCAAAAAACTTTTTGGTGGCTAGGCGTGCTTGGCCCATGTGAGTCTAGGGGGATCACTCATTGATTGAGGACCCCCTTAGACCTCCGGGAGTGGTCGCCATGGTGTGGAGTGGTGGTGTCCGTGGCTACGCATCAAAGGGAGACCTCCTTGCCAAACGGTTTGGAACTACCCCAAAATAAAATAAAAAATAAAAAAATGGCAAAATGGGACCCCTGGAATGGGACCAGGGGTCCCTTACAAGGGCAGTGACAGCAAATAAAAAAAATAGGGGGAGTATATGTATACCCTGTGGCTATAGTGGCCGCGCGGTGATGGCGAGGTTGTGGTAGTGCTACGAGGTTGTGGCGATGCGACGAGGCAGTGGCGATGCGACGAGGCCGTGGCGATGCTACGAGGCCGTGGTGAGCAAAGGATGGGGTGTGACGGCTGGGATGAGGGGAAACAGTAACTGTAACAGATTTTTTTTTCTTAAAAAGAAACCTCAATACGGTGGCTTCAGTGGTGGAAGGGAGTGTCTAGGGGATTTGGGTGAAGTGTTGGGAGACTGGGCTCCCTTCTTAGGTGAAGAGGGATGTATAAGGATGGGCTAACAAGTTTTTTTTCTTTCCCAAAAACCTCCCCTCACAGTAGCTAACGTTGTGATTTTTATAGAAGAGTGGAAGGAGATAAGGTGGATAAGGATGAGGATAGGATCAAGGCGCGTGGGGGACAAGCCTGGAGAGGCCAGGTGGTCAGGGGAGATCCGGGCAGGAAGAAATCGGGAGGGACTGTACTCCCATCCTTACGACAGGGACGATGAACAGTCCCCCCTAAAAACAGATTTTTTTTTTTTTTTTTTTTTTTTTTTTTTTTTTTTTTTTTTTTTTGTTCCGGTTCTTGTGGGTTCGGTTATGTGAGTTGGGCCCAACCCACATATGGGCCCTGCCACATGGGGTTGGTGCCCAATCACACCCCAAATTTTTTTATTTTTTTATCTTTTTTTTTTTTTTTTTTTGTTTTTCTTTTCTTTGGAAAAAAAAAAAAACTCTTTTTTTTTCTTGTTTTTTTTTTGGACTTAAAAAAAAACCTCTTTTTTTTTTGTTGTTTTTTTTTTTTAGATTTAAAAAAAAACCTTTTTTTTTTAGACTTTAAAAAACCTTTTTTTTTTAGACTTTAAAAAACCTTTTCTTTTTTTTTTTGTTATTTTTTTTTGTTTTGTTGTAAAAAAAAAAACTCTATTTTTTTTTTGTTTGTTTTTTGCCCTTTTGAGCTAAATCACAACACATGTGGGGGAAAGCAAAAAGTATTTTACTTTACAACAAAAATTTGAATTTTACAAAGGGGTAGTGTGGGTTCTACCATGCTTGGGCCCAAAAACAAGGTTTTATCCATTTTGGACTTGAAAAGGGGCCTTGAGCCCATGGGACTTCGCCTAGGGCTTGGGCTAGGGCTAAGCTAGGGTTAGACCTAGGTTTAGGTCTAGGGTTTACCTAGGGTTAGCCTAGGGTTAGACTAGGGCTTAGGCCACTACCTAGGGTTAAACTAGGATTTGGCTTAGAATAACCATGGTTAACGGAGATTTACCGTGGTTAAGCAGGGTGTAAAAATTGGGTGCTTACAAGGACCATTGCCGGGCTATCCAATGTTCGGTTAGTCACTCTCAAGCAGGGAGCTGAGGCTCATTTTCACTAGGTGGTTACCTCCTTCTCCAGGGTGGTTCAAATTTTATACAGATGGAGTTTAGACAATGGGAGAGTCAGTGGTGGAGGGGTATTATTAGAGACTCAGAAGAAAAAATGGTGCTGACTTTCTAATGCTTTTATGGGATTGGTTCCAACAACATGGTTGAAATAAGAGTCATTCATGATGGTTGTAAGTCAGGCGACTCCATGGGGCTGAATAACATTAAGGTGGAAAGTGATTCTAAGAATAGGGGTCCACCAAACACCCCCCCCCCCCCGGGATGTGTTTCTAATAAAACAAGTAATTTATCCTTTTCTGCATAATGAATTTTTTCTTTCCTTTTAAAAAAATATAAATAAAAAAATACCTAAAGCATCCAAATTAACCTCGGTTCTTTTGGTGGAACTTTTAAAAGTCCGGATCATTAATGTTTTGGAACAAGAGGCAAGGGCCTAAGAGGAGAAGAGAGAGGGTTTTTAACCCTTTTACATGACAGTATCTCGGATTTATCGACAATTTAATTAGAAGTTCCACGTCTATGGAACTTTAAAAAATCTATTTTTTTTGTGGAACTTGAAAGTACCATATTTGTTTTGCACTCTATGGAATAATATAGTTCTAGACATTAAGTAAAATTATGTTGGGAATTGCCTAGAATTCTATTTTGAGTAAAACTTTATTTTGGGTGTAACTATATTATTTAAGAGTTATTTAGAATTTTGGGATATCCTAATTGGTTTGGGAAAGTCCTAATTGGTTTAGAAGATGTTTTTGGGAAATTCCTCATTGGTTTAAATTAGGATTTGGGAAATCCTAATTGGTTTAGGAATTGTTTTGTGCTTATAAATAGGCCTAGGGTGGAAACTTATTTGTTAAGGTTAAGCTTAAAGTTGAGATGTGAGATGTAGGATTTTCAGGGAGAGTGGGTTTGCGCTCTTGGAAAGCCCTGGTTAGCTCTTGGTAAGAAGAGTATGCTCACGGCTTATATTCAGGTCGATTCGTCCTTACTCCTCAAAGGATTTGGTTGGTTCGTCCTTACACCCAAAGTATTCAGGTTGGTTCTTCCTTACACCTCAAAGGATTAAATATTCAGTTTTGCAAGATTTTGCTCGGCTGGAGATGGGAAGCTGGTCAAGCGGTTGGTAACGGATTTTCAAGGGTTTTGTTCTGTGGGATTCTGCTCGAGCATAATTGGGTTCTGCTTGAACGGTTAGCGAAATTTTGTGGATGATCGGTTCAGAATGGGTTGAGAAAGTAAATAATGAATTGTGAGCTGTGTGAAAGTCTTTCAAGAGTTGTGGTAGAGTCTTTGAATTTGTGTATTATTGTTTATCTGTTCTTTTGTAATCTTTTCTTTCATTAGTGGAGGTATATCTGGATCGTTTCGACTATGAATGTAGCCCTTTGATTGGTGAATCACATATATCTTATGTATTGTATTTTTTATTTGTCATAGCTGGGGTTGTCAAAGGGCAGGACCAGGGCAGGGCTGGGGTCAACCATAGCCTTGCCCTTCCCTATAAGAGTAGTGCCATAGCCCAGCCCTAGCCCTTCAAGGGCCAGGATTGATTGGGCCCTAACCCTGCCCTAGCCCTTCAAGGGCCAGGATTGATTGGGCCCTAACCCTGCCCTCAAGGGCCAGGGCAGGGCCAAAGGGCTGGAAGAAAGAGCGGGATTTTTTTTTGTGATTTGAGATGACAAGATTTTTTTTCTACACCGACTGCCAACTTGACATGGAAATGGATACCCTCCTCTTTTATCTGGGCTTGAGACCGACATTGCAACAAAAAGAGCAATGACAAAGTTAATTTTTTTTTCCTTGTCAGTGACAAGCATACATGATAGAATAAAACAAAGTAACACTATATAGAACAAAATTTATATATCAAAATCCTCTAAGCAGGAAGAGGCGAGGAGGCAATTTTGCATACGAGATTAGTGTTAGGGTTTGTAACGAGTGTCGAGGCCTCGAGGGGTTTTATAACGATGGCCATGTGAAATTACTCATTTAACCCTACTATTAAACCGTTTGAAAGAATGAAATGAGTGATTTCATAAATATAATATATATATATATATACACTTTTATAGTTTATAGACCTTAGCTACCGTGTAGCAACTAAGGAGAAGGGCAGGGTCGGGGTGAGCCCTGGCCCAGCCCTGTAGAAGCAGGGCTTCCAGATTTTGAACCCTGCCCAGCCCAAGGGATGAGAAGGGCAGGGCTTTAGAGGGCTTTGGAGGGCAGGGCAGGGCCGGGCCGGGTACCCTTCTACGTGGGCTTTTTTGATAGCCCTAGTCATAGCATCCATTCACATTATTTATTGGAAGTCAAATCCTCTACAGTGATAACCAAATTTGGCAAATCTGGTTATCACCCCTTGAGGTTGCCACGTGTCCCTTTTGACATCCCTTAACTGTGGTTAAGATCCACCCACCCCTACGGTTCACCCACTCATCCTTGGTTTTCAGGAAAAAAAATATTAATTTTTTTAAAAAAATGAAAAAACTGTTTTTTGGAATTTTAATATTAAAATATTAAAAAAATTGAATTTTTTTTTCTAAAAACCAAGGATGGGTGAGTGAACCCTAGGGGTGGGTGAATCTTAACCATAGTTAAGATGTGTCAAAATGGACACATGGCAACCTCAAGGGGTGATAACCAGATTTGCCAAATCTAGTTATCATCGTAGAGAATTTGGTTTCTATTTATTGGAGGCTACTGTGCACTACAAATTGAATTAGGCTTGAAACAATGAAAGTTCTAGACTCTAAAAGTTCTACCAAAATAAGGAAGCTTTATCGGACATGAACTATAATAACTTTAGTGATAGTAAACTGGTTGGGAGGTCGAGAACACACGTACGTTGATAAAATTGCCCTACAACCAAAAAAGGTGCAAATCAAATTATACAAATTATGGGACCTATCACTCTTTTGGGCAATCAGAAGACGCGACGACTGTTTGGAAAATCTATTCAATAGGTGGGTATCACCAGATTATTTCCAAGTTCTAGACTAGAATATGTCCTAGAATGGACAAATTGTGGTCGGCACCAATCTATCCACACACGCATGCACATGACTGAAGTAGCTAGTCTGGCCAATCTTTTTTCCGTTATAACATCGGCATGATAATACTTCTTCGAAATGGATTGCGAAACCTCATAAACTATAATTTGAACTTAGGACTTCTACTCTTCTTTTCTCTTCAAAATTATAACAGGGTGTTGTGATAGATGTCTAGTATTCTGCAGAGCAAACGAAATACAATAGACAAATCCCCAATAGGAGGTGCAGGCATATACAAAGCCTAACCAAATTGTATGAGACCCAAACTAAGGATCCGAATCGAATAGGATACTTTAGACATGTTTTGTACGAGAAATATATATCGAGAGAATTATTTTTTAATATTCCAAAACTTCAAAGAATTTTTCATAAAACCCAACACACCCTGCCTGACTAATAAAATGTTGCATTCTTGTCATTAAACATGCAAAAAAATTTCATCCTCCAAATTTTCCAACAAATAAAGCAAGGAGGCAGTTGTAAGCACCACATTTTTACACCCCTACTCTCTTTTCTTGAAGCTCCATACCCTACCCTTAACCCTGACCTAGACCTAATCCTAGACCTGAGCTTAACCCCGACCAAGACCAAACCCTAACCTTACCCCTGACCTTAACCTAGCTCGGCCTAGCCATAACCCTAAACTAAGCCCTAAACCTAACCATAGGCCCAACACCCAGTTAAAATAAAAATCCGAGGCCCAGGGCCTAAAAACCACAATCATACACCCCATGGGCCCACAAACCCAAACCAAACCCTAGGGGCCCGCACAATTCAAAATCTAAAAATTTTGAATAATGTAGGTAATGGAAATACCGACATTGTCATTTTTTATGTTAATCTACAACGCACCAGACTAAAACTAGACTGTCGAGGCCCATTTTCGAGAAAAGCTCAAAAATGGCGGTAATACCTTTACTGCCATGTCCATTTTTGCCTAGCCAAGGAATGGTGGTATTGGCTTTACGGCCATTCCTGGACAATGCGCAAAACGAGTTTTCACCTTCCCTGCACCCCCATGTTGACTTCCAATAGTCTCTCAAGCTCCCAACCACCCACCCTCGAATTATCTTCATACCCTAACCCTTGAAACCCTAAAATACCACCCTATGCCAAGCCAAATTCTCATCCCAAAAAAATCCTAGAAAACCCCTGTTAGAAGTCCCTGAAGAACCTCTGGTGAATTCAAAATTCCCAACTCTCAACCTCAGTCCCTAGTGTTGAGCTGAATGAAAGGGAAGACATTGGTCTCCTTCTCTTGTGCGGTCAATCACACATACACTGTTACATCATTCCTTTGGAGCTTGAATAGTGAAGGGTAGGACTTCCTCCCCCCCCCCCCCCCCCCCCCCTTTTTCCATTTGTTTAGTTACTCTGGTCCTTTTCCAGAGTTTCTGAGTTGCACCATCTCCAGTAGCGGGGTCCCTTTGCCTTCCTGATAGGCAAAGGGGTTCTCTTAAGGAAAAAAGCATGTTTCTTTTGGTAGTTTGAATCCCTAAGTATGAAATCTGACATTTATAATTCCCTCAAGTATCTCAGGGTCCCTCTAGCTCATGGGGAAGGCCCTACATGTGTTCTAGTCTAAGTCTAGATGAGAAAATCGAGTTTCTCGAAAGAATGACGGTATTGTGTTTACCGCTATTCTAGACCTTTCCCAAATCAGAGGCTCTAAGCCCCCATTTTGTTGGCTCCTGGTCCATTCTAGGGCCTGAGCTCAGTCCCACTGGGCTTCCTCTAATGCCTTAGACCATACAAGACCCTTAGGTACCTAGGCCTTGGCCAAATTCTCGTGAATTCTAGAAAACCTTCAAAATATCGATATTGTGTTTACTGACATTCTGAGGTTTTATTTATTCTTGGCAAAGCCCCACTGTGGACTCCCCCCAAGCCTGACCCAAGTTTCGTGACAAGGCTCAAAGCCTACCTCAAGGTCCAGGGACCCTTTGGTGCCCTCACAACCCCCTCCCCCATGGCTGCAAACCATGTTTACAGTAGGTACTGGAATTGTCGGCAATTCCAGTACTGTCATTCTGGTCTTGTGAAGAACTGGAATTGGCGGTACCGAGATTACCCGCCAATTCTAGAATTCTGTAATTTGGGCTTTGCAATGGGCCTAGACCCTGTAGGACACCAATCTAGGCCCTGCAGTTGTTTTTGGGCCCCACTCAGACCCTGACTTGACCTTTGGACCCTAACTATGGTTAAATTTAATCCTAGTTTACTCTTTTTGACCTAAACAATCAATTATATTGAAAAAATCCAAAAAAAAAACTAGACTTAAGCCACTCCTGGTGCACATCTCTAACCATGGTTAATATCCTTAACCATGGTTAACCAGTCCTAACCACTCTAGTGTAACCTTAATCTCATTGGCTAACCCCTAAGCCACTTCGGTACACACACACACCCCCTAGCTCCGTTACAAGCATTAGGTACCGCCCGAACTACACCCGGTCTGATCCCGCCCCGACGGGTATATAGGCAGTCCATTCATTGGGTTCGACCCCTGTGTTAGATTTTCTCCTTCTTGGATTAGCACACCCTAAACACTTAAGCATTTTCTCCAATTTTACCTTGTTTGGGTTATACCTAGGCAGTAGGTAACTATTGTAAAATAGGGGTCCCGAGTGCCCAAGACCTTTCCCGGGGTTTAAACAAATAACTTACGTACCTAGACTCCAACCGAGACTGTAGGTCCCTATCCATCTACTCGGGTCCTATTTCCCCCCGAATAAAATAGGTGGTGAATTTTAGACAACCCGTGAGACCCAAAAAGACATTTAGCATCGTTCCTCCGTAGGGCCCAACCTGGAAGGAAATGCGGTAAAACTCCTCTCTCACAACAGTAATTTAATAAAACCATTAACAGAGGAAACATCAGCCTAGGCCAAGAATCTCATCAGCCTAGATTGAATAGAAGCATTAAGCACCTAATGAATTCCAAGAGGGTTGCTAAAAGGATATCATAAAGTAGAAGCGAGCTCCTCATAATTAAAAAGGTGAGAGATAGATTCCAAAAGCAGGTGATCACAGCAAGAATAGTTAATTATTTTTTGTTGCACATTACAATCAATAGGTATGTCATTCAAAAAAAATTCTCAAATAAAAACAGATACCTTAGGAAGTAGACCAACATTCCACAAATGCTTGGCCCATGGAACATTACATTTACAATGATTCTTACCATCAACTAATCTCAAAACTTATCTTTGGTCTCATCTGAAACTTGTTTAAAGATCCTATAATAAATTAGAATTGTTCCTGTAAATATACCTATAGATGTACTTAAATTATTTGCATTTTCAGAAGTTGGTGTACCTCTAGAATTCTTTACGGTAAATTTCTTCTCACCAAATATATTTTGTCCTACACGTTTACATAACGTAGGGCCTCTGGATTTACCACTAGTACTTTGTTCTGCACTACTATGTTGTATTCTTGATATGACTATTATGAACAAATACATAACAATCAATTTAAAATAATCCTTATTCAAATTGGAATGTGGAAATTTATAGAAGAAATTGGCATATCCTGGTAAGTTGAAAAATATTTTGAAGATAGGAAATACCGAAAGAATAGGGAAGTATTGTGGTTTCATATATTTTGTACAAGGTACTCATCAGGTAGAGTCGGTCTATGGGTACTCCCAATTATACTCCCAAATATACTCCCTAATCCTAACCGTTTATAACCAATCACTAAGGGTCAAGATTTGAGTTGGCTTATTTTGTCTGTTCGAATGCCACCTTAGCTCTAATCCTAACCGTTTAATAATTGAGATCAATGGTTAGGATTTGACAGTATATATGGGAGTACACTCTAGAAGTATCCCTAGACTAATTCCATCAGGTATATCTACTACCAGGGTGAGCTGTGGGGCAAAAGGGGAACATGCCCCATAGAACCTTTAGAAAGTTGGATTTTAATTAGGCATAGCCATGGCATGGGGAAACTTTCCAAAACTTTTGAGAAGAAAAATTATAATTTAATAAACTTGTGTGTATGAGCAATAGTTTGCTCCACTGGCGAGGAGCAAACTATTGCTCCACGCTCTCACAAAGCCAACTCAGCTTCCATAAACTCTAGTTATTTTTTTTAATTCATGTGGTTAAAATTTAGTTTTATTTTATTTTTCTAAAAACCAAGGTAGATGGGTCAACCCTAGGGGTGATTGAATCTTAACCACAGTTAAATGAAGTTAAAAGAGGGACACGTGGCATTAAAATGGGACCCGAGACGCACCTCCTCGCGTCACGGACCGAGGAGGTGATTATTTCCTTATATATATACACACACACACATGTGCTTACCAATAAGAATGAACAATACCCACTTCAAGTAGACTAGATAGGCCCAAAGTAATAAACGATTCCAAGCAGCACTCAGACTCGTTTTGGGTCCATCTTAGTTCAAAATCTTTAGATAGGCTCAAAGTAAACACGGGTGATTTAACTACCGATGTGACATTAAAATTTACCGCATTTCCTTCTAGGTCGGGCCTACAAATGAGCGACACTAGCTAATGCCTAAATTAGAGAGTCACACCTTATTTTATAATAAGAAAAAATGGGATCCCAAAATATAATGGATAAGGCCTAAGGTTCAAATATGAGATTTTAGGTAAGAGATTCAATTAAGTCTTGGTGAAGATTTTAGGCACCCTAGGGCCCCCATCCGGAGAAGGTTACCTACTCCTTATATCTAAGCAAAATTAAAAGAAATTATAAAATAATTAAAAATGCTATTTAACTATGCTAATTAAGAGATAAATCAAGATTAAGCAGGAAAAGGACAACTAATCCTAGGTGGGCTAGACTCGTTAGGATTGCCTACTTACCGGACTTGGTAGGTTCAAGCTACAGTAGTTCTTACAAGCAAGCATGCTAAGTTGAGTTTTAATATTGTTTTTAGGTATATTTGAATGTTTTTTTGTATTTTGAGGTTTTATTACGTCTTTGGGATTTTGACATAGTGGTTTAGGATCATTTTGAAGCATAAGGGGGTATAGGTAAGTCTAACCATGGTTAAAAATTAAACCGAGGTATGGTCAAGGCGATTGCAGCCCTAAAGGGGTCCAACAAGCAAATAAGCTAAATTTAGAATGTCTTTATTAATTTGATTCGAATCAAATTTAAACCTCCAAAAACCCAACATTGTCAAGTATGTCAGCATAACCATAGTCCTTATCGATAAAATGACAAGCCAATGCGCGACATTCATTGAAGAAGTCCTCATGGTTCACTCCCTTAGGAGCACAGGGAGAAAAGAGAGTCCTCACCCATCCCTATTGTAGCTTCATTGCCTTGTTAATTAATAACCAGACAAAGGTAATTATCTCTAATCAAGCATCACTAAAGCTAAGCTTTATTATTTTAATCACCATAAAACATTCAAATCCACCATGTCTCTATAAGTTTTAGCTAAACCAAAACCACAATTATTATGAGGATACAATATATTCTTACCATCACATAAGAACATGAATCTACGCTTCAATAAACTCAACTGGATCAAGCTTCACAGGAGCAATGTTGGGTTCATCGATTATGGCTTTGAGATCTCCCTTATCATTTTCCAAATAAGCTTCCAGAAACGCGACAACAAGCCCACCTACAGCTCTCCTCATGGGTTCCCTAGCACCATTCCCATTCTTACACATACAATCGGACATCTTCCCTAGAAGGCCCTGTGGGTTATCATTTAAAATGTCCATGTGACCATAATCTGTAGCAACAAAATGATAACAAGAGGGTTGGCATTCGTAGAAGAACTCCTTATGATTCACTCCATCAGGAGCACAAGGAGGGAAGAGGCAGTTCCTCTTCTCGTCTCCCAATCCGGTACCCACAACCATTACTGGGATCCCGAGATTGAAAGAGCGAGGGACATATGTGAGAATTTTGGGTGTAATTTGGCACCCTTTGGTTATCCCAGCAACTGGGTCTATTCCTAGTATAACAGAAAAGTGGAGTGAAGTTTGTGCATAGCCTAGTGCAAGAGAAAATGCTGTCTTCCCCCCTCTACTATGGCCCATGAGGGCGAGCTTTGAAAGGTCTGCTTTAACAGTTTCGGGGAGTACAGATTGGAGGCCTTCAGATAGCCAATTTGTTACGGCTGCCGCAGATTTGATTTCATCGGAACCAGAGGGAGGTAATAAGCAATATAACTGCAAAGAAAATCTACATTATCATTACTTGACTGCGTAGTCGTAAAAAATGAAAAGAGAGAAAGTACTAACCCTGGAAATAATCAAACATCTTTTCAATATTAATGGTATTAATAGTTGATGCGATTACTGTTAGGAATTCTCCTCACTCCTGAGCGATAGTGCTAGCAATGGGATCAGATTTGATCAGGCACATCAAAATCATCCGGCCTAAGGTGTTTGTTCGCCATGTGGCGATAAAAATGAGAGAAGTCATTTCATTTCCTCCCTTGTTTTTGACTTCTCTCCATTTGATATCTTCTCCCCTTTTTATCACCACTTGTCACACGCAAAATGTAGGCCGGATGATTTTGGTCTGGTGAGAACACTAGCAACACGCCCTTTAAGACTCACTTTCTTTTTTATTACTGCTAGGAATTCTCATAAGGGATAGTTTAGCAACACTCTCTCTAAGACTCACTTTTTTTTAATTATTGGACGGAGCATTAGTTCAAAACACATTTCTTTTAACGTAAGACAATAATACATGTCTTTTCTTTGAAGAAGGTGAATTTAAGAGAAAGTGTAGCCTATAGGGCTATCAATGGATCAGAACATGATCCGATCTGATCCAATCCGATTAGCCGGACTTTGGACCCTACATGTGATCTGTCAGATTGGATTTGGATCAGATCGATGAAATCCGATTATAATCGAATCAGATCGGATCGGATCGGATCCGGATGTAGGGTGATCCGATCCAATTAAAATCCGATCCGATTATAATAAATTTTTTAAATCATTTTAAATATATTACAGAGATTTCTATACAAAAAAATTAACATTAATTAGAGTTAATTAATGTATTATTAGATTTTTATATTATTAAAATAGATTTTTTAAAAAAATTAACCTTAATCGGATTGGATCGGATCGGATTCAGATCTTACAAACATAATCGGATTCAGATTCGGTTTTGGATTGATTAATTCATGATCCGACGGATCTCAGATCTGTTGGATTCTTAATCGGATTGAATTCGGATCTAAGCAGGTCCGAATCCAACCCGTTGACAGCTCTCGTACTAGTAGCCTAGCATTACCCAAAGGGAGTTAAAGAGGAATTCTGCCACAACTTAAAGTAACATTTTTTAAATAAATTAAGAAAAATTCAAATTCCTTTTTGTGAGTTCACTTTCAAAACATTTGGTTTTTCTCATCAATGAGGCAATTAATGGTTTTTTTGTTTTCGGTTTTTTTTTTTTTTGGTTCAAATTAATGGTTGACTCGGTTGATATACATAGACTTTTACATAAAAGATGCATGTCACAAAATGACAACATCGTCTACCCAATAATCTATAGCAAAAATACCAATCAAACCTTTTATTTTTGGTTCCAAACACATCCTCAAGTTTTTTCTACCTAAAATGCCCTTCTATGTTTTTTATTCCCAAAATATCTCTCAACTGATAATTCCTAAAATACTCTTATATTATTTTTTTTATTGTCCTAAATCCTTAAACTTTCTAATTTTGATACCCCAAATGCATTCATTTTTTTTTTCAATAACACTTCCCTCAAATTTTATAAACAAAATGCCCTTATATCTTTGGGAAATGGAAAATGGACCTAGGTTCAGTTTCACGACCCTTTTTCACCATACATCCAACTATGGTTACGCCCCTAAGGTTAGCCAATCTAACAATAATTTTAAAAAAACAAAAATTATTTATTTTAATTTAATTAAGCTTAACCATGGTTAAAAGTATTAAAAGAGATACAGGGACACTACTTAACCATGGTTAAACAAAATTACATATACGTGACATTCTAGTGGGCACCGCTCACTGGAACTATGGTGAGCGGCACCATAAAAAGTATACGTGACAGATTATCTTTGAATCCAACTTTTGGATGACAAGGTGGATTCCTTGAAAAACATATAGTGAAAAATTATATCGATCAAATATTTCGAAACCACCTAATTGAAGGTTAAAAAAAACAAGAATCTTACAACTTAGGTAGGGTATGGTGAAACACTAGGAGTTAATATTGAGAAACTAGTATGTAATCAAACAATCAGGGGCAGGGGCGGAGCCGTGGGGCAATTCCTTCTTTTTGTAGTATGAAATATTGGGTCCTCAAAAACTATTAATTTTTTTTGGCATACTTGGACCTCCAAATTATTTTGTCATATATATATAATGACCCCCTAAATTTTTTGTCATATATATAGTGAGCCCCCAATGAGGTCCGGTTATGCCTTTAGGTTGCCACATGTTCCTATTGACACCTCTTAACTATGGTTAAAATTCACTCACTCTTAAGGTTCACCTACTTATCCTTAGTTTTTTTTTTTAAATATTAAATTTCTTTTAATCTTAGTAGTTAGTGAATTTTAACTAGCCTTTGAAAAAAAATTGATAGTTTTTTTTATAAAAAAAACAAGGGTAGGTGGGTGAATCTTAACCACAGTTAAGGGGTATCAATGGGACACATGGCGAACTCAAGGACATTACCAGGAAAATATTCTCAAAATAGAAAATACCCTTTAAAAAAAATCTCAGGAGCTACGGCCGAACCCCAGTTCCACTAGACTTTTCATACATGTATTTTGGCCCCCCTCCCCCAATTAAAAATTCCTGACTCCGGCCCTGCAAACAGTATAATTTTTTCCATATATTTCCCACAGGACTCATCTTAACATTTAACGGTCGGATGCCTAAAAGATATGCCACATGTTGAGATTCTAATATATATATATATGCTCACTGTAATGTAAGTTGCGGGGTCTTGCATGTGCCCGGAGTTTACCCGGTGTACCCAAAGGGTGGAATTGTGGTTCCTTGCTAAAAAAAAAAAAAACTTCTAGCGAGCGATGCTACTGAGAACCATTTTATAAGAGTCCTGACAAGAGGACTGCAGGGTTCTCTTCTAAGAGGACCCTAGTGTCCCGTGTCCTTTTTAATAGGGTTAAGCTTAATAAAATTAAAATAAATAATTTTGTTTTTGTTTTTCTTCAAACCATGATTAGATTGATTAACCCTAAAGAATTAACCATAGTTGATGAATGGTGAAAAAGGGTCGTGGACGAATGAGATAAGCTGACCCCTGATCCGTTTACCATTTCCCATTTTATAATTAGATTGTGAAATAAATAAATTTGCTACCCCCACTCTCTTCTAATGCATTCCCTCATTTTCTATTCCAAAGACCATGACTTTGAGGAGGGAAAAAAAGGTTAGAATAAATGTTAAAGAAAATGAGAGAAAAGGTTAGTATAATAAATATATAAGCAGTTAGGGCAGGGCAGAGGAGAAAAATTAAAAATTACCTGGGGAGCGACGGTTATGAAGCCATGGGAAGCTATATGTTTGAGGAGGTCACTGTAGAAGTAGTTGCGGAGGGAGGTGCCATGAAGAAACAAGAGAACAGGATAGTTCCCTTCTACCTTCGGTTTGACGATTAGTAATGGCTTTGGAGGGGAAGAAGTGTTGCATGTCTTTACATATAGCTTATCTACGCTCAGCTTTCCTTCTTTGAACACAGAAGCAGCCTTAACTTCCAACAGTGCCATCTCTCTCTCTCTCTCTCTCTCTCTCGTATGAACATGAATGCTTGTTTTTATATGATTTGTAATTCAAAATTTTGGTTGGTTGTTTTCCTTTCGTACTATAAAGCTGCAAATCTCATGATGCTTGTTGTTTTTATATGATTTTGTCATTCAAAATTTTGGTCGGTTGTTTTCCTTTCGTACTATAAAGCTGCAAATCTCATCAACATGATGCTTGTTGTTTTTAGGACTTTGCTACTGAAAACCATTAGGGCCGAGACGCTCAAAGAACATGAACATGGGATTTCAGGTGGGACCCATTCACATGATAGGCCCCACCTAAAGTCCCATGCTCATAGAACATAGCCTGGGTAGCCTCGGTCCTAAGGCGGGTCTCAGAAGCTTTATCCTTGTGGACTTTCGTACTACAAAGCCACAAATTTTCTATTGGTTATTTCAAAAAAGGTTTTAGACCTCCTACTCGGCCTTTCCTACTCGTCCAATTTCTTGTTAAAGCATAAAGCATAGCAATGAGTTAAAAATATAAGAGTGAGATTAGACAGGTTGTTGGCTCGGTAGAGAGTAGGAAAGAATTGAGAGTAGGGCTAGCAGTCCTCTTATCTTTTTTTTTTCTTTTTTAAATTTAATTGGAGTCCTCTTATCTTCTTTTCTGTCTGTATAGTCATATTCTTGCATGCGGTTGTTTTTGTTTAGATGGGTTTGCAGTAGTGCCCTTCGGTCGACCGGTCAAAAATAACATTTCTGGAATAAAATCTCATACATTTAGTGCGATATTCAGTCGACCATTAGTGGACATCGGTCGACCAGTTGCCAATCGGTCGACCGGTAGTGAAATCGGTCGACCGGTTTTGCCTTGATTTTTGTCATTTAAACACTTAGCACTTTTCCCAAATTCTTTCATTTATCCCTAGTGAACCTTGGAACCATTCTTAAAGCTTTACCATATTTTGAAACCTATTATTCCTCAAAATGGTAACACAACATCTCATCATCATTGAGAAACGTCCGATCATTTACATATGGCCTCAAGCCTTCATCGGCACAATTCACCATACATGCCCCTCGAGAACCGGAGTTCTACCTCCCCCCCCCCCCCCCCCCCCTCTCTCCCTTATAGAAATTTCGTCCTCGAAATTTGGACGACACAAAATCAAGCAGGGACACCTTTCTCACACGCAAGCTTGAACTCTGTCACCTAGTTATACTAAGGACATATTAATCCTTCATCAACCAACACAAGACTAGACATTTGCTTATTGGCAAATCACTTAGGTTTTTCATGTCACTAGCCACCCACGAAAAGTAAGTAAATTTCCATAACATAATATAATATGTCTATACACGTAGGCAACATACTAAAATATAACATTACATCATCCTTATAAATCAAATTTTCTATCTGAGCACTTCACCCTACATTTTGTGGTGCTTAATCATCCAACCCTGGCATGACAACTTCTGCCCTAGCTTGCCTAAAGAGGTGACTGTGAGAGCTACTGAGGCTTGCTTCCCCGAGGTTGAGTCGGAGGCGGACGGTGAGGACAACCTCTGATCAAGTGGCCTTGATCACCACAATGAAAACAACCACCGGAAATTTTCCTACATTCTCTGGCCAAATGTCTTCTCCCACAAAAGGTACAAATCTCATAAGAGTAGGTGGAGGGCGCATATTCCATGGCTTGAGATGGTGCGGGGCGAGGTGCTTGAGTGGTAGCCAGGCGTGAAGCCGGTGAAGCAACCAAATGAGGAGCTTATGGTGCAGGAGGAGGACACTGTACCTGTTTATGTCCAGAGGTCTGGTGTTGAGTCGTTCTATCCCTCTTCTCTGGCTCCCTACCCCATGCTTCTGCAATCAATGATTCTATGCCACCGTAGAATACCGGAGGCCTCATCCTCTAAAATGCTTTGATCCCTGCCTGTGTTATGTTTGGAGGAGTAGGGACTAGTGTTGTAGCAGGCGAAGGAGTGGCAAGTTGTTTGCCTGCGATCATAGCTAAGGTCTCAGCTATTGACCCCACGACGTGTGTAAGGTCAGGTTGCTAGTCCCCTACCGACACGTTACTTCCATTTCCTCTAGTATGGTAACCGTGACCTCGATTGTCACGTCTCATGATCGAATCCTGAGAACGATAGCAAAGCATGAGCCTAATCTTGGAAACTAACTTTACTTTGACGCCAATTTCCACAATCACAAATTTTTATAGGTACATAATAATACATGGCAGCATACAATAAAATAATATAGACATAGCAATAATGTTTCCTAGCGTATGACACCAAGTTCGGTTGAAATTTTAACTGGTTTTGACTAATACTAACCTGTTAGTCTACACTTGAGAGCAATAACATAACCTATATAAGTGTATTGTATATATCCAAGTACACACATACTAGTATAGTCATACAATTGGTTTTCCTAGCGAAGCTAAGTTCTCACGCTTGTTTTAAGGTATTTAACCGATTATATACTTAAGACCTTAACTAGTTTAAGACTAAAACTAACGAGTAGTTTATACCTTGAGTTATTTTAAGTAATATCCTCTTAATCTTGGTGACATGTATGATGCTTCTAAGATCTACATTATGCATACAGGATATGCACAAGATGTTTATGATATATGTGTGATGTTCATGCCATGTATAAAATGTGTGCCATGTATGAAAATGTATGATGTGAATGATATGCATGATGCTTATGACATGCATGATGCTTATGTCATGTATGATGTTTATGCGATATATAGAGTGCATGTTATGTATGAAAGTGCATGATATGCATGATTGTTCTTGGAGTTATAATTTATTTATCCTTTTGGACTGAGCATCGAGTCTAGAACGTGCTGCAAAATGAACGCGCATCTATATCTAGAACTTTAGACCAAGCACTGAGTCTAGAACGTGCTGCAGAATTAATGCACATCTGTATCTAGAAACGTGCATCGAACATCTATGAACTCGTCCAATCATTTGGGACTGAGCACTGGGTCTAGGACGTGCTGTAAATAATGCGCATCTGTACTTAGAAGTGTGCCTCAAACATCCCAGAGTTGGTTAAAAATATGTTGATATCCGTATATGTTCCTACTAGTCGTGGGGTTTCCTGAACTCACATGGACTTATCGTTATACCGTGATGTGCGACTTATGCTTATTTGTGAAGTAAAACACATTAAGTATAGTTTAACAGATGAAATTTCACAAGATACACATAATTGCATATATATCGAAACCACGCATCAAATCTAAATATACTAGACTTGTAAGACCTAAGAGTATCCTATAGCCTTTCCTGGTAAACAATTCTTACCTAGATCTAATAACACTATGTATGACAAGGGACCTACCCTCCCCTTGTTAACTAACACCTAGGCTAGGCTCTAGCCTAAATATCACTCAACTCATGAGTCTAACTGGGAATTCGTTTATAAAGCATTGGTTTTCAATTAGCACATAACCTATAGTAAGCACACAACATACAACATATAATGCTGCATAACAATACAACACATAATAGTATAAGTATATAAACTTTGCGGGCTTTTCTAGCGTAATGGACACTAACTACGATTGAAATCAACATGTTCTGGACAAAGACTAAGTGATTAGTCCACACTTGGAATACGACTCTTTTCTTAGACATAATGCCTTGTACTCATCGTGGTATCAAACTCTAAACGACCCTAGAGACCTAATGCCTAAGCTCTGATACCACTTTTGTCGCGCCCCAAAATACCCCCTAGGAGTTTGGATACTTTGGTGACGTGACTTAACCTTAAATCAAACCTGCAAGGTATGTAAAATAGTGAACTAAAAATTTCTTTAATGACTTAACTATATTCCAAGTGCAATTAATTACAATAATTGAGTAGAATTTACAACATGAACATGAACTCCTTTAGTTGAATCCCAACTCAAGTGAGATAAACATCCCTAGACATAAGACCCAAAATACATGTCTCTCTCTCTCACTCATTCCAACCATTAGCCACATGCCAAGAATCCTAATTTCTAGGTGACAACCAGAGCAGTCTTCTGCTTTACATGAGCCGCCTCTATCCAAGGAACCCGGAGTCCATATATCGCATAATGTACCTGCTGACATAAACTTACAGCTGAGTATGGAATACCTAGTAAATACAACTACTAGCTAACAATGGTAATAACAATAACATAACATGCGTAATACAGTTAATCATCACATGTATATAATCAGAGTACGAAAGCTAGAATGAAATAACAAAATAAAATCTTAAACATCTTATATTTAATCATGCTTTGAATTCATGCTTTTACCCAATGTGGTTTCCGTTACATCATGAGTTCTTTATACATCTTATGCATCTTGTGGTTACCTTACACATCTTATGAGATTATTTTTGTCTTGTGAGAGTCATGCATGTTTTCTTGTTTACTTGCTTGTAAGTTTCTTGCTTGCATGAGGACATATGATAATGTCCATACCTGGTCTTAGTACATTATCACTCTTCCATATTTCTTTATTCTTACTTGGAGACAGATACTAGTACCCGTACCTGGTCTTAGTATACTAGTATCCTATCATACTTGTTGGAAACAAATGTTAATGTCTGTACCTGGTCTTAGTACATTAATACCCTTTCATACTTGTCTTGGAAACATATACTAGTGCCGGTACTTGATCTTAGTACATTAGCATACTTTTATATTATTCATGTCTTGGAAACAGATACTAGTGCCCTGTACCTGGTCTTAGTATACTAGTATCCTTTCATGCTTGTCATTTTACTTGGAGACAGATGCTAGTACCCGTACTTGGTCTTAGTATATTAGCATCCTCTCATACTTGTTGGGGAACAAATGTTAGTGCCCGTACCTGGTCTTAGTACACTAACATCCTCCCATATTTCTTGATTCTTGCTTGTCATGTTTTCTTGTGAGCTATGTATGACATATCCTAAGGATATGCCTTACCCTTGACATTCATGCTTGTTTAAAAAATTCACATTTCTTGTTCTTGTTGTTTTCTTATATACATATACTTAAAAAGCCGATTCATGCATGCATGTATGCTTGTGGGTGTAACTTGTGAACATAATAATAACATAGAACAATTGAGGATAATATATAACATTTGAACAATTATAGCCACATGAGTGATTTAATGAATTCATAAAACATATCATCATTTTTATAATTCTTAGAGAAATAACCCTATCTCATATCTCATAGATTAGGTTTCACATTTTACACATGCATTTAATCAAACACCTTGCGTTCCACATTTTTCTTCATTTTCATTCATTTGTTCTTAGCCTTAGGTTTTTATCTCATTCATACATTTTTTCATACACCTAGTGTTCAAGGTTCTTGTAAGCCTTTATTTCATGTTTTATCATTCCCACATTTCATCAACACATGGGTATATTCATTATGAGTACAATGCCCTTCCACCATTTCCCAACATACATCCATCACAACCATACGGCATCCAATCGCTACAACCACCATTAACACATCCACAATTTCTTCTTTATCTTGTTTAATTTAGGGATTTAGTAAAGAAATCAATACAAGAATGAACTAAAGGAATCTACAAGCATGCTTTTAAAATAAACCTAGGTTATTAATAAAGTAGTTCATAGGGTGTACTAACCTTTGAGGATGAACTCCCCACTTGAAGAAAAAATCCTTGATCAAGGAGTCCAAGCTTGAGGAAGGAGAAGACACCACCTTGAATGGAAGATCCTTGCTTGATTTGAACAATCCAAGCTTGAGGATGAAGATCTAAGCCCCAATGGTGCGGGAGAGTGAGATCCAAGCCTTGAGGAAGCTTTTGGAAGCAAGACTTGAGCTCCACCTTGATCCCAATTGAAAATCCCTTTTTGAAACCCTAGCTCTCACTCTTTTCCCCTCAAAATGTCTCCCCCATTTGTTAGAACCCTTAGTCCCATAAAATGTGGGTTTATATAAGAGTTTGGGGTTGCCAACACCCCAAAATATCCTTAAAACACTGGAAGTTGAAAATTGCGCAAATGAATAGTAGACCGATCGACCGGTCACAAATCCGGTCGACCGGATTGGTCCTCATTTCTCCCGTTTTTCCTGTCTTAGTATTTCGGCCATAACTTTTGATTTGCTTATTGTATTTTAACGATTCAACTTGCGTTGGATTCGTATTTCAAATGGAAACAACTTTTTCATGTTTTGTACAAATCCTAATTATGAGTTCTTTATGGTCTAAATGGGCCCACAAATGGACTGGTCCAAAATGACTGCTGAATCACCAACAGACCACCTTTTGTAAACCTCGCTTTTGACATAACTTACACTCAAAATCTGAAAAAATGTAAAGCATGAACCTCAAAGAGGACTTCAATATCTTTCCAAAAATTCAAGAATCACTCAATTCCGATAACCGATGACAAAACTAGAGCTCCTTAAAGTTGAGGGAATGTTTAGACATCCCTCAATTTGACACTTAGAACTTTTTTCCACTTCCTCAAATCTCTCCAATGTATGAAACCCTCAACCCATAAAATTGGGTTTATATAGGAAAATGTGAGGTCAAATAACCATCCTACCCTTGATGAATGGCTTAAAAAGGTCAAACTGGGCAAAAGTCTGCATGGCCGGTCGACCGGTAGTGACCTTCGATCGACCAGTCAAAAATGACATCTCTGGAATAAAATCTCATATATTTAGTGTAATATTCAGTCGACCAGTAGTGGGCATCGGTCGACCGATTGCCTATCGGTCGACTGGTAGTGAAATCGGTCGACCGATTTTGCCTTGATTTTTGCCATTTTAACACTTATCACTTTTCTCAAATTCTTTTATTTATCCCTATTGAACCTTGGAACCATTCTTAAGGCTTTACCATATTTTGAAACCTGTTATTCCTCAAAATAGTAACACAACATCTCATCATCATTGAGAAATGTCCGATCATTTACATATGGCCTCAAGCCTTCACCGGCACTATTCACCATGCATGCCCCTCGAGAACCGGGGTTCTACAGTTTTAGTTCAAAAAAATTGTCAAAATTTGACTATTAGAAAAATTTGAAAAAAATGGAAACTATAAAATAAATAAATTCAATAATTATAACGAAAAAAACTAACATAATAGTAACCAGGATTACCTAGTCGAAGTTTAAAAATTATTCTTCTATAAAGTTTTTTGAAAAATGTGGCAAAATTCAAAAATAAATTAGTAAAACATCAAGTAAGATATAAAAAAATATTTTTAAAAAGATTACAAATTATTAAATTATAAACAAATATATTTTATATATTAGATATTTATTCGGGAATTTTTCAAAAAATTGTGAATAGTTCGTACTTAATTCATAAAATTTACGAATTTTTGTCACAAGTTTTTCAAAAAGTCATGAATAGTTTGAGAATTAATCGTTCGGAAAAAAATTTGTGTATTAATTAAAATTTTTAAAAAAATTATGAGAACTTTATTACTATGCCAACATCTAATAATCCATCCAAAGTAGAGTATCACCTTCCTGGAGAATACACTTCTCCTGCAAATGTATCTTCCCGGAGGATACACTTATCCGATATATGTTGTGACTTCTGGCTTACAGAATAGGAACATATATAGGATGCAACATACACTTCGAAACTGTAAAATATACGCAACCAAACAACTCCAAATTCTACTTTAACTACCTTCTCACTTGAGCCACAAAAGGGAATTTAACAGCAACCAATGACCGTTTATCTTTGACACGGGATCTTCTCCTGTTGGTGTTGGCGCCACATTAGCCTGTGCACGCCAAGAAAGTCGTTGGTTTGCATACACATACCTTGGTTGGCGTGCATAAACTTACATGGTGTCTTGGGAGTGGGTGTTGCCGGTTTCCTCGCCAGCACCAACCAGAGAAGATCCTAAATCTTTATCTTACATATATAAAGTCATTACCATCTTGTGAAGATGGGGATTCCTTTACCTACACATCCTAAGTCTGACGTGTAGCTAAAACTACCACCCCTGCATAAGCACGCATCGTACACATACAAGTGTTTGGAGCCTACCATTTGATTGATCCCACCTTGGAGTGTTATGTGTGTTTTTTTATTTCCCCAAAAAAAGTGAAAAACAAAGGTTCCTTATCTGCTTCTCAGCTTCTCATCTCCATGAACATTCGGGCAACAATGCAAGCATATGGCTTATAAGATCGATCCATGAAAGATTAGACCTCGAGAAAATCAAGGTTCTCAAGATATAAACACTATCAACTATAATTCTAATCAAATCAAACTACTTCATTATCCTAATCTATTCAAGACCTATTTAAGATGAATTAGTCTAGGGATACTCCCAAAGTGTACTCTCATATATACTCCCTAATCTTAACCGTTTATCTCAATTATTAAACGGTTAGGATTCCAGCTGATGTGGCAATAGAAAAGAAAAAATAAGCCAACTGAAATCTTGGCCCTTAATGGTTGGTTAAAAACAGTTAGGATTAGGGAATGTATTTGAGAGTATAATTGGGAGTACCCATAGACTGACTCATTTAAGATTATGATAGAGATACACCGGGAATGATACAGTGTATCTCATCACTTTATTACAATAGATACTAATTTTCTAATAAATACAATCCTCTATGGATTTTTGTAATAGGGGGGAGTCAGGATTTTCTTGTAGGGGGACAAGCAATGTTTGTTCGGTAATGTTAAGAATTATTGATGGGTTGGTAAAGAACAATTAGGCTGGTACGAAATATTCTTGTTGTTGGTGGGTATAAAAAAGTTAAAGCCACATTCCTCTCTCTCATCCAATTCTTGATTATTTCTATTTATCATATCATTTTTTAATTTTATGCTACTTTTTTCATTGATAAATTTATGCTCTTTTATTTATTAAAAAAGATATTTTACTACATTGATTAGTTGGAAGCTCGAACATTTAGTTTTTCGCTAATGGGTACCCAGCAATTTGGGCTTTTCTTCGTTGCAAGAGCTCTTATCATTCATTGAAGTAGCCGGTCTTGTTAGTGCAGTTTTGTTTCTTAGGAATATAGATGAGTTGTAGACCTACTATGGGTTATGGTTAGCTTATTTCCTCCCTTCAATGTCTTATCATGAAGGCTATCTGAGTAAAGATACAATACAACACACAACGCAACACCCACCAAGCACACAACACAACCCACGAGTCACCTCAAAACGGGTAGCAACCGTATGGGGGGTGTGTGTGTTTGGTGTGTGTTGTGTTGTGTGTTGTATTGTATCTTTATCATGTACGCAATGTATAAGTATATGTTGCTATTAGTAATAGGTGTCCTGTAGGATCTTGTTAGATTTTTTTTTCCTTCTGTTACTTATCTATTCATCTGGGTCTTCTATGTATAATAGATTGGCAATAGTAATAAAATGGTAATTCTGGTGGTCTATTTTCTAGAATTTTTAATTCTTTTTTCTTAATTTTTATTATTTTTTTTAGAGGGGTGGGGGTGTAATATATGAACTATTTAAGTGCAACATTTCTTGTAGTAGAATTACTAGGACACTAAGTTACTGTTTTTATTTCACTACCTTTTGTTGGACTGCTCTTTTGGTTGATCATTTAGAGTTGTTCTGTACACAGTTGATTGGTGAAATTGAAATTTGTAGTTAGCTCCAATTCCTAAATCAAACTAACATGGCCTCTATTTTGCATGCTTAAGCACTTTCGGAACTTATTATCATGTTTGTTGTTTTCAGCCATTGGGATCCCAAGCCCTTTTTATCATGAACTTTTTTGTTGTTCTAATTTTCAATCTATGATGACAAAATGAAACGTTAACGATTTATTCATAGGTGAATTTGAAATTTATATTATAAGCCCCAACCCAATCTATATTTCAACATTAGTTTATTTCACATTTTCATATGTATTCCTCCATCATGCTCATCGTTCATGAATTCAATAGTCATATCAATTTTATTTAGGAGTACTACACTCTATAATTATGATCTCATGATTTTATAAATGTCTACAAGGACAACATATTAGCTACTTTTAAACTTATTACACTCTATAATTATGATTTCACTATTCTATACATGTCAAGGACAATATATTAACTACATGTTAAATGTATCTGCCAGTATCGATTAAAGCTAAGTTTTCTAGCTTTTTAAACGAACTTGATTCACTATGTTACTCCTACACTAAGTTTCAGCCCAACATCTTATTATTAGTGTACTTTATATAGTCATAAAATCATATATAACTAATTATCATAACATGCAATATATAGCACAAGTAATTAACTAGCATACTGCAAATAGTTCGGGTTTCAAAAATTTGATCATTTATTCGTAGTGTTAGAGTAGTGTATGTGCACTCAGGATTTTCTTAACTGCAACCCATTCTTTACTTGTTCCCCACGTCCCTAAGAACACGTCGGTTCAGATGGAAATCAGATGTTTAACAATTCCGATATTGCAGAAATTGCACAGACAATATACATTGCTTTTGTATTATTATTATTATTATTTGGTTCATTGGAGCCACATGGACCTATGGGCTACACAGTGAGGGGTAGCCCTCCCCCTCCCATAACTCCCACAATCCTAATGTAGGTGGGATTCGATCTCATGTCCCTGGCACGACGACAACAGACTTTACCTACTAAATTAGTAGGCACCAACACTGCTTTTGTATTTTTTTTACACTAGATCCAATTTAATAATAAAGTTATGCACACATGCATGCCGTTCAGTTGGCTTCATTATACTATTGATGTATGGCTCAACACTATAACAAAACCTTTAATATGTATCCTCAACAACTCAACCTTCCTCCAATTAATGATTTTCAATTGCCTCTGTGTGTCTTAAAGCCCAAACCCAAAACATTTCTTTAACATGTACATTAGGATTTCAACACCTCATCCCAAAGTATAAAGTTAATACAAAAAGTGAGTGTTTTTGCTCAACACACTAAAATAGCTCTATAATCTTTTACCCATTCCTCTCTTCCATCTTGTTCCCTAGTCAGATTTCTTCCATATCCAACATTGGTATCAAAGCATGGTTGAGGAGACGAATTTTTTATTATTATATTTGGAAATGGAAGAATTCTTATTAGAGAAGAAGATGAAAGAGGGGAATTAGTTTGGCATGAGGTTATGTATGGCAACTCAGATGCCTCTTATCTACAGGAGCTACAGATTTCAGACATCTGAGATGACTGATCTTTTTCATAGGGTTAAACCCCTATTATAAATTTGTAGTCGTAACTTCTGAAATTCAGCCATGAGTTGGAGACGTTTAAGGAAGTTACATGCATGTCATAAATGACATTTAAACTGTTATAGATGTATATAATGATACCATGGAAAGCACGAAAAAATATACATCAAAGACAAAGAACCATGTCAATCTCGATCTTGGAAACCATATAAATTTCATACCACTTCCCCACCTATCTCTCCAAAAAGACTAGATTGGAATATTCACCTCATAGCTACATTGTGGGGCCTTCTTATATGTAGCTCTAAGAAGATCAAAATATAATGGAAATTGTGCTATAGCAAATAATGTCATCGGCAGGCATGTCACTTGCATAAACTGGGTATGTCGCACTAAAATAGCCTTATTGAATATGAACCTTTCTGAAAATTGGTTTTGTAAAGCTTGGACTAGAACTGAAATTAGAGAACTTCAGAGACCTAGATTCAAAACAAATTTAAACCACCAAAACGCAACATTATCAAGCATGTCAGTATAACCATAGTCAATGACAAGCCAATGCACGACATTCTTTGAAGCACAGGGAGTAAAGTCTAAAGAGAGACCTCACACATCCCTATTGGTAGTTTCATTGCCTTGTTAATAACCAGACAAATGTAATTATCTCTGATGAAGCATCACTAAAGCTAAACTTTATTATTTTAATCACTGTAAAACATTCAAAAATATACCCATTTCGAAACAGAGACACCATGTGTCTATACAAGTATTCTCAGGATACAATATATTCATACCATCACACAAGAACATGAATCTAGGCTTCAATAAACTCAATTGGATCAAGCTTCACGCGGGCAATGTCGGGTTCATCGATTATGGCTTTAAGATCTCCATTATCTCCTTCCAAATAAGCTTCCAGAAACGCGACAACAAGCCCACCTACAGCTCTCCTCATGGGCTCCCTACCACCATTCCCGTTCTTACACCTACAATCCGATATCTTCCCTAAAAGGCCCTGTGGGTTATCGTCTAACATGTCCATGTGACCATAATCCCTAGTAACAAAATAGCAACAAGGGGGTTGGCATTCGTCGAAAAACTCCTTATGATTCACTCCATCTGGGGCACAAGGAGGGAGGAGGCAGTTCCTCTTCTCGTCTCCCAAGCCAGTACCAACAACCATAACTGGGATCCTGAGATTGAATGAACGAGGGACATAAGTTAGAATTTTGGGTGCAATTTGGCACTCTTTTGTTATCCCTCCAACAGGGTCTATTCCTAGTAACACAGAAAAGCCGAGTGTAGTTTTTGCATAGCCTAGTGCAAGAGAAAATGCTGTTTTTCCCCCTCTACTATGTCCCGCGAGAGCGAGCTTTGAGAGGTTTGCTTCAACATTTTCAGGGAGCTCAGATTGGAGGCCTTCAGATAGCCAATTTGCTGCGGCTGCTGCATATTTGATCTCCTCGTAACCAGGGGGCGGTAATAAGCAGTATAACTGCAAAGAAAATTAACATTATCATTACCTAACTGCATGGTCCTAAAAAATAAAATGAAGGAAAGTACTAACCCAACCATTATTCGCCCCCCTTAAAGGCGTTGGGTTGTCTCTGGTGAAGCCAGAAAGTTGTCTCGGGGTTGCATACATTGTGCGACAGTTGGCTGAAAAATGGGGAGAAGTCATTCCATTTTCTCCCCATAATTTTGACTTCTTCCCATTTGAACTCTTACCCTTATTCTCGCACACTTATCGCCACATGTCTTATTATGGGTGGAGAAGTGACTTCTCCACCACTTGTCACCTATTCTATGGAACCCCGAGATAAGCCCTCTCTGCTTTGCCAGAGACAATCCGAGGCCCCCCTTAAAAGGAAATAGTCGAGCATAGCCTCAGCAAAATGCGTTTTTGACTATTTTCAATAAGAGAGTCAATTAATTGATGACGGGATTGAAAATGAGTTAAAAAGAGAAATTCTAAACAACTCTCAAGCTTCCATACTCTTAATAATGAACCCTCTTCTACAATAAAAACTTTTAAAGAAGGATAAAGTTGTTGCTTCAACCTTGTAAATGGTTAAGGAAATTACATGTTTCTCTTCATTTGTGTGATTGGTGAGAGTGATTTCAAAAAAATAAACTGAGAGTATGCAAAAAGGCAAGGACTTTATAGTGGAAAAAGGTTAAAATAACTGTCAAACAAATTGGGGAAAAAAAAGTCAGTATAAATAAATAAGGGATTTTTGCCACACAAAAAATTCTTTTCTTTTCAAAAAAAATTTAAATACCCCTCATCTTTCACATTTTGAATTCTCCATCACGTACTTCCAAATCGTGTTGCAAATACTTCATTGCTGTTAAATTCTCTACAAAAAAATGTAACTTCCGTTAGTTGTTTATCATGGTCAAATAAGTATTAAGACAAAACTACCTTTCTAATTAACATTTTTTCATGTTATCATCTCATAATATGATTTTGGCTTATTGCAAATACATTGTAGATAACATACTGCATAAAAACTCAACTTTATGAAATGATAATATGAAAAATGTTAAGGTTTTACTGGATAGTTTTGTCTTAATATTTATTTAACCATGAAAAATTAACGGAAATTATATTTTCTGTTGAGAATTTAACAACAAAGGGATATTTGCAAAAGAATTTGAATGTAAGTGAGGAAGATTATAAAATATGAAAGACCAGTGAGATATTTACAAATCCGTAAAAAATAGTTTTTTTTTTTTTTATGTGTGCGCTTAAATATGAGCTGGAGTTCTGCATCAAGCGGAGCTCCTCATTTGCGTGCAATGTTTGATGACAGTTTTGTAATTATGAAAAAGACAAGTTATTTTGTATACTCATAATTACAGAACTTCCATCGGCTTAGTTGAAAAGGAAGTTCCGCTCCAACCAGAGCTCCGGCTCATCTGAAGACTTTTGGTTTTACAAAACTCCCAATAAATAAACAGTGGCTTCGGATTGTCTCTGGCGAAGCCAGAAAGGGCTCTCGGGGTTCCATACATTGTGCGGCAACTGGCATAAAAATGGGGAGAAGTCATTCATTTTCTCCCCATGATTTTTGACTTCTCCCCATTTGACATCTCTCCCCCTTGTTCTCACAAACTTATCGCCACATGTCTTACTATGGGTGGAGAAGTCAAAATATGGCCCCATGATTTTGACTTCTCTACCACTTGTCACCTATTCTATGGAACTCCTGAGACAAGCCCTTTCTGGCTTCCCTAGAGACAATCCAAGGCCATAAACAGTTAGAGCAAAGGACAAAGGACTTTGCTACAGAGACCGTCTTAGGGCCGAGACCACCGAGGCCGTGCTCCCCGGATACAGGATTTAAGGTGAAGACCATTTCACATGGTGGGCCCCACATGAAATCCCATGCTCGGGGAGCACGATCTCGGCCCTAAAACGGCCATCTCAGAAACTTTTTCCAAGGAGGAATTACCTGGGGAGCGACGGTTATGAAGCCATGGGAAGCTATATGTAAAGGAGGTCAGTGTAGAAGTAGTTGCGGAGGCAGAAGCCATGAAGAAACAAGAGAACGGGGTAGTTGCCTTCTATCGTCGGAGTGACAATTAGTAATGGCTTGGGAGGGGACGAAGGGCTGGATGTCTCTACAGCTAGGCTCTCTACGCTCAGCCTTCCTTTTTCGAAAACAGAAGCACTAGTAGAAGAAGACTTAACTTTCAAGAGTACCATTGCGCGCTCTCTCTCTCTCTCTCTCTCTCTCTCTCTCTAAGCTCCCTCCTATGATATGATGCTTGTTGTTTTTATATTACATTATTAATTCAAAATTTTGGTTGGTTGTTTTTCTTTCGTAGTATAAAGCTGCAACTTTTCTATTGGTTATTTAAAAATGGGTTTTTAGACCCTTTTATCATCTTTTATATGTCTGTAGAGGGATATCCTTATACGTGGTTAGTTTTGTCCCATGTCGGTCAGATCGAATCACAATTCACAAGCAATCGCAATTGAATTCTGGGAGAGTTCAATTGCACCCACACGCAAAGGCGGAGCCAGGATTTTCTAGTAGTAGGGCAGGTGATTGGGGGTTCAGGGGTGTAGGCCCTGAAATTTTTTTTTTTATGACTAAGTTTTTGAGTCATTTCACCAATATTTTGTACATGCATATCTTACCAGTATTATATATTTTTCATTGTTTCGGTATAGCTATCCCTTTGCTCCATGCCTCTCACCGTTAAATAATTAAATAACATGATATAAAAGATATATTTTGTTTTCAATAGTTTAGGGAACACTGCCACCTTACCTCATAACTATACCTATTAAATATTGCCTCATAACTATACCTATTAAATAATATAATGTCTTTTTAGGGACAATTGCCCCTTACAAAAATTTTTTTTTTTTTTTTTGGTGATAGAAATTCTTAGTAGAGTCAGACTATCAGTAACGGTTAGCTTGGGCAGTGGAGCTCTTGCTTACTCTTACCCGGATGGGATTAGATCCCTAGACGTCCAACATGGGAAGGCCACACCCCTACCACTCACGCAAAAGGTTGGGGTGTTGCCCCTTACCATAATTAAACACAATCAAATAATTAAACGACTTAGTATAAAAATATATTTTCTTAAGTTCAATGGCAACTGCTTGGAGATCGGATCACAATCAATTACGATTGAACTTGGGGAGAGTTCAATTGCACCCACAAGTCAACACATGTCCCTTTTTATCTCTATTAATTGAGGTTGAGATTTACTAACTCGTGGAGATATTCATCGAGTTTTATTGTGGACACTTTTACAAGGTTTTATCTCTTGATTTAAGCAATAGTAAATCAACGTGAATCTCTATGGACATAACCCATATGGCCATATTGGTTGAATCACATAAATTGATGTGTTGGATATTTTATTTATCTATTTTTCCTTCATTTTTACATCCAAGAAAGCCATGTTCTTAAGACACCGTGCTTTAAAATGGGGATCATCCTTTTGTCATTTTTCCCATGTTTTGTTTCCTAGAAAATAAGGTGCAGAAGAGAAAAGTGATAGAAATTCTAAATTTTCACATTTGGTTACAAAGAAATTTTTTGGTGGAATAGAAAAGCAGTCCCTGTTTTTCTTCCAAAATCGGTACTTCATTTCTTTCAAAAAAAAGGTTTGGATTTGAAGAGAAAAATAAAGAGAAAATATCAAATTCCATATCCTGTCCCAAATCCTAACTACCACCACCACTTTACTGCCACCACCACCTCCACCTGCCACCACTGCCATCACCTCTACTTGCAACCACCATTACCACCACTGTCACTGTCACAACCACCTTCACTTGCCGCCACCACCACAGTCGCGGCTAACACCACCGCCACTGTCGCTGTAGGTAACGAAATTGTCATGCCTGATTGGGTTGAGTGCACCATTACATCCTAGCAAATGGGGTGTACAATACTTTGATCACATTCAAATAGTTGATGAAAGTAAGTAATTTTGGTGTGTGCACTTTACACCCAAGTCAAAGAGTGGGGATGTACCAATTTAGATACACCCGTTTCACACAAATCAAAGGAGGTGGAGTGTGTACACTACACCAAGACCAAGCCCTCACGTATCTCTCTCTCCTATCATTCAACATCACATGTGGGGGGGTGTATCATGCCCTCACCATAACTTCCCAGTATTCTTATCCACTCACCATCTCCCCTTTCTCTCTCTACGTAAGCCAAACCCCCCACCCCCCCACCCACTTTCTCTCTCTACCCACACCTGTATCACTCACACCTACCATTCTCACCACACTTTTCACCCATCTCACGCCACCTCTATGGGGAGGGTGTTGAAGAAAAACTAATTTATTGAATTCTCAAATGATTACAAAGAGATTCAAATAGGGTTTAAATAAATAATAATATATAGATAAATATAAAAACTAAATCAAACCATTCATAATCTAATACTAATCAAATCACAATCTCAATCTCATTCTATATCAAATTCCTTCCAAATGTGATGATAGTAATGATATGGCACATCTCATGCATATCATAACTACACATGTATTCTATTAATCCCCTTCAAATTCATGTAGATTTACAAATATGTGTGAATTTGATACTCGATCAGGTAAGGTAGTTTGTTAGTCATTAATGTTGTTGCAGATTCCAATATCGTTGGAAATGGGAGTTTCCAATCGTCGTCGTTGTTGATGTGTTGCATAGAGAGAAAATAATATAGGCTTTAATGGGCTAGACCGCGATCTGTCAATGAAAGGAGTAGACCTCAAAGTGTCAAGACCTCAATGGACCAAATTACCTCTTGGGCAATGCAATCGAACTCTTTGGGCCAAATACATCGTGATCTTGCCGCTGAAAACTAGCTGTTACAGTTCTGGTTCCCGCATGAATTCGTCGACAAGTATGAAAATACTGTTTGTAGTCATTGACGAGACCAATGCCAAAATGGTTACAGTAGCTATTGTAACCCATTCATCGACGAGTGGGTTATTGGATTCGTCGACGAATCCTCTCTTAATTCACATAAATCTCATCTTTTAAATACTTAAATGATATGAATGAATTCATTGGTCTTTTGGCTCATCTTTATCATGTTTTTAGTATTTCCAAATGATGTCCTAAGACCTTAGAATGCTAATTTAATCTTAGGCTCCTATGGTCATTCTAGACTTTTAAGCAATTCAATCAACCACACTTTGAGGACTTTTACATAAGTCCTAAAACACTCTCTCACTAAAAATATAAAACATTAAACTTTCTAAAAGATGTCCATTCTTCAACTTGATCATCTTCTTGGATTTGACTCTGTCTTCATGATCCGACTTGGACTTTGGGTATGATCTTCAATAACTTCATCTTGATCCAATTTGACTTGTTTTGATTGAAATATGATCCTTCTTTGTAGATTGTGTCATTTTCATGTTTTTTGTTTGAATGACTTTGTTAATACTCTTGGTATTCTGATTTTCATATAAACTCAATGAGACATTAATAACACGATTCTCATTGCATTATTGTGTTGTCATCAAAATTAATGGTGTTATCTTAAGTTGAAAACCTAAAGACTAACATAACACACTTCATCTTTCATCCTCTACACACAACTCTTTGCAATTTCATCATCGTAGCAGCCCTTATTCTATTTATGACAACACATCAGCCCCCCATCTCTCTGCACCTCCATTACACAACCCAACAACGCCTACCCTCCTTTTCATAAGTCTATCTTGCATGTGTTGTGTCCAATTCTTTGAGGAGGGGTTATGCAAAAACCGAGGTCAAGATGAAGATGGAATCTAGGATCGAGTCAAAGAACTTTGAGATTGCTCGATTATGGGACCAGCTATATTATTATGTAGCTATGAATCGGGAGATGTCTAAAAAAACCAAGCTGTCGAGGACGAGATTCCTTGTGAAATCTCACTAAAGGAGATGGTCGCTTTGTCTGAGAAGATGGAACATGTGGGGTTCGGATTTGATCTGGCTCTTGCCAGACCAAACTCATCCGGCCTTGGTTTATCCTTCGACGTGTGGCGATAAAAAGGGGAGAAGATATCAAATGAAGAAAAGTCAAAACTAAAGGCATCATCTTCACCCCCATCAACTAATGAGATGAAAAGAAGTGACGGCTACCCTAAAAAGGGAGGCCAAATAAAGAGTGTACCCAACCGAGTGCACATCAAGCAAGGTGATTCTACCACTCTGCAACAGATCAGCTCAAAAGGTCGACATATGTCACCAAAAATCCTGAAAGAGGAATTCAAAATAGTTAGTCCTTCAGGGACCCACTGATGGAGCAAGCTTGGTCAAAGCCCAAACCAACTTTCAATCAAAGTCCACATAGTGTTGACCCTATGACAAGTTGTTGAGAGCCCACAGTCCATGTTGGCTATGGGAACTCTTTCTTTTGAAAATCCACCAAAGGGGAGAGGTACTACCCAGTACTGCAAGATATAATGGACAGGCCTATAGGTCGCTCCAGAAGCAACTAACCCTATGGATCGCTCCAGATGCAACTTACCCTATGTGTCGCCCCACCAACAAAGACCTCAATGAGGGTCTTGTAAGCTCACATGGGGCTTGGGCACCCCTTGAATAAAAATACATATTTTATTTAAATATCCTCTTCTCTTTTCTCTTCTTAATTAGAGGTTTCTCCATTAAAAAATGGAAGGTAATTAATATTAGGTTTGCCTAGATTAAAAGGATAGTCCCCCACAAAAATAATAAACTCCACATAACAATTGAGATAATTTGACCGCAAGGTCCGAAAGCTCTCATCATCCTGAGATTGAGCAAATTTTGCGTGTACAGTCATCACTATCACTACCACCGCCACAACCACTTCTACTTGTCACCACCACAATTGTTGTCATTGTCACCACCGTCCCCGTTGTCAATGTCACCACTACCACCAACATTCCACTGTCGCCACCACAACCCCAACACCGCCTGCCACCAACGCTACCGCAATTGCCACCACCACTGCTACCAATATCACCTACACCACCACCACTATTGCCGCCACTATTTTCATGCCTTTTGTTTTTCTCTTTTTTACATTTTTATTGTTCTTAGCAATCAAACATAGGGAATAAAACATAAAAAGAAAAATGGGTAATTGAACTGAAATCCCTCCACCCCTACTAACCTCAAAACCTTTTAAAAAAACTACCGATACTCTGTACATAAAAATTTCCTCTTCTTTTTTCAGATAGAAAAAAAAATGGACGTGTGCCATGTTTAGTATTAGAGATAGTCTTAGAGAATACAAAAGAGTGGTGTAATGAGGTGAGGTAGATTTTTATTTACATTTAAATATGATTTAATTAGATTAGGTTTTATTGAGATTTATTTCTATGTTTAGTTGTTTTCGTCTTTACATAAACCATATCGGTCAGTGTAAAGATTACCCAAGTTTATTGAATAATATTACATTTTTTATGATATCAGAGTAGATCGATCAAACTTTAGATTGAATTTTACTTTCAATCTTATTTTTCCAATGGGCAACAATGCCGCCTGTCCGGCCTAAATCTCTCCCCTTTTTATTATAGTTGTAGTCATCACCAAACTGTAGTTGAAATCTTCTATATACTTTAATTCCTCCCAAGTCTTTAGTTTCTTTTCCTTGAATAACCGACTTTTCTTTATGTGCTATTAGGATAGATCATGATGGCCTAAGCTAGTAGACCACAGGTTCCTACAAACTCTAAGATGAGCAGGATGTGATAGTAATGCACTTCATAGACAAGTAATGACCACTACCTTGCATGATTAGATATTCTATAATTTACCCATTTTAAATCGCATGAGGAGCAGACTATTGCTTTTTAGGGGTAAATTACACTAGCCTCCTTGAGTTTTGGTGAAATTACAAAGATCTGCCCTCTAGTTTCTAAAATTACACTAACCTCCCTTGAGGTATGGTGAAATTGCAAAAACTCCACCTCTTGTTTCTAAAACTACATTAAACTCCCCTGAGGTTTGGTGAAATTGTAGAAACCATCCTTTTTTGTTTCCGAAATTACACTACCCTCCCTTCTACTTCAATTGTCGATCCCTTCCATTAGTGAGTCATTACTGAAATAGATGATTGTTTTTTAGGGGGTAGGGTAACAAAGGGTGTCCCAAAGCCTTCGAGCCAAAGACTAGTCCATTCGGACATCCGCACCGACCCACTCAAATTTTTTCCTACGGATACCAGGGTAAGTTGAGGAGTGGGAGTTAAACACACGACCTCAAGGAGCAAACCCGGGACGCTAGCCAACTACACAAACCCTTGGTGGGAAATATATGGGTTTTGATTGAGCAGTGATTAGAGGACCCCGCAGTTGGCTATCTAGTGGACCCGCAATGTCTGCATGTCCCTTTTAACCACTTAACTATGATTAAACTCAACTAAATTGAGATTTTTTTTTCCTTCTGAAAACCAAGGTTGGATGGATGAAACCTTAGGGATGAGTGAATCTTAACCATAATTACTAAGTGATAAAAGGAGGTCGTGGACCAATGAGGACCGACATTTCGCTGCATAGCGAAGTGCATTTTGATTATGCCATGCCCTTCTTTAATTCAATCAACTTGGTTATATGACACCATTTCTTTGAGTAAATCAATGGAGGTAAAATAGGAAAAGAGCATCATCTTTTAATGGCGTCAAATTGACGAGTTTGGTAGGAGAGGACTATGGGTATATTCACTCTAAAATCAGCTTGGCAAGCGGCAAGATCAACTAAGGCAAAGTTCATTGGGCTGATTTGGTGTGGTTTGATCTGAACATACCAAGGCACAGTTTGATTTCTTGGATGGCCCTTTCGGATGGGCTTCAAACGCAGGATATCCTGGTTAGACACTCTATTCTCTCTCATTCCAGATGCATCTTCTATTGGGGTTCTAATGAAAATGTTTCTCATTTATTCTTTGAGTGTTGCTTCTCTTTTATAGTTTGGAAAAAGGGTCTTGCTTTCTGTGGCTATCGTGATAGACCCATTATGAATTGGAACAGAGAGGTGTCTTGGGTTATCTCTCACTTCAAAGGGACAAATTTGGTGCAATGTGTGAAAAAGGTGGCATTTAATGCTATCATATATCACTTATGGAAGGAGAGAAATAACCAGATCTTCAAAAATCATTTCAAAGACCAGGACCACATCTTTGGGATGATTCTAAATGACACTCGAAGTAGGTTTGCTCTCCCGTAAAACAAAAGGTTGTGGACAGCCCGAGGAGCAGATTTTTTTTGAAAAACTGGGAAATAGATGCTGAATTTTATGTTTCTAGCAAACGCACTTGCATTTGGAATCCTCCCAAGACAGGTTGGTGGGCATTTAATACAGATGGATCCCTACATGGGAATGATGCAGGCATCGGAGGAATCATTAGGAACCATCTTGGAGAAATGGCTTGAGCTTTTGCGGAAAGTTGCAGTTCGGCCCCGATAGAAGACCTTGAACTCAAAGCTATCTTGATCGGGCTTCAAAAGGCTTTGGACAATGGAGTTTCTCGTATTGTTGCCTACATGGATTCTAAATGGGTGGTTGATTGTATTAATGAATCTATTGAGCAACCATGGAAATGGAGGTGAGAGCTCGAAGTGGTTAGAAAACTTCGAGAATCCTTTGAATCTTGCATCAGAGAATCAATCGAATAGAACAGCGGATTGGCTTGCTAAGTTGTGTAAACTGAATTCTGCTGTTGTGTTCTCCCCGTTTGATATTCCAGGAGCTCTCCAATCCATCATTTGTGATGATAGATCTGATCAAATTTATTTCAGAATTTAATTAATAATATCTGGTAGAGGTCCGCCTAACCCCAGCTTGCCTTCCAAAAAAAAAAGTTTCTACAATTTCGTCAAACCTCAAGGGAAGACAATGCAATTTTAAAAACTAGAGAGAAGGTTTCTGCAATTTTGCCAAACCTAAAAGGAGGGTAGTGTAATTTTAGAAACTAGATGAGAGGTTTCTGCAATTTTGCCAAACCTCAAAGATGTCAAATTAATTTAACCCTTTTTTTTTATAGGGTTAGACCAATAGGGGCTACAACTGCCCTGTTGCTAATCTACTCTTTGAATTTCATCGTTAGCCCACCACTTGTCACAGATTATCACAAAGAAAGCCTATTGTGTCCAAACAGAATTCCTTTCAAAAAAAATCTTTTTTTCCCTGCTAAAAACATGATTTCGAACTTCAGAAATTAAAAAAAAAAGGAAAATAATTACCTCCTCGACGTGAGGGGCGTCTTGGTTCCCATTTTCTTGCCATATGTCCCTCTTCTAACCTATTCAATTGTGGTTAAGATTCATCCACCCATCTAACCTTGGTTTTTAGAAAAATAAAATAAATAAAAATTAACTAAAAGGTAGAAAAAAAACTAACCGAAATTAATGGGAGTTGATAGCCGACGAGGGGACTATTGCTCATAAAATAAAAAAAATAAAATAAAAGTTCAACCTCAGCTTACCGACCCACAAAGAAAAAAACAAAAAGAGTGAAATATCTAAAGAATATAGTATACAAGTACAGAAGTACTGTATCACAACATAGAAGAAGCACACAGTACTGTGAGAGTTATATGTTTTTCGTTTTCTTTTAATAGGGTTTTGTCTCATCTATTATTATTATATGCATTACATATTTCTGTGGTCATGAATAACTGAATAAAGGCTCGTGAAAACTAAACACACTTCATGTACTGCATCTGCATGACAGCCATGAAATCGCAGATCGAAGCACAAATATAAATAGGATAAAGCTTTGGAGACCCTCTTAGGGCCGAGACCATGGTCTACGAGCATGAGATTTCAGGTGGGGCCCGGGATGTGAAATGGGCCCCACCTGAAATCCCACGCTCTTAGGTCCTAAGCGGGTCTCAAAAGCTTTATCCTAATAAATATATGAAACTCACTTGTTAACTGTTAACAGACTGTTTATTCTTCTTTATTATCTTACCTTTTAATTGTATGGGACTTCAGGCATATCAAATGAATGACCCACTAATGGCGAAATCAAACTAATCAAACACTAATTAACAAAAAAAAAACATATATATATATAAGCAGTGCTAGCCCTACTCTCGGGCAACCCATACTCTCACCCTCCACAAACCATCTATCCATTCTGTTCTGGAATTATTAAAGGACTCTGACCAGAAAAATGGACAGGCTGTTGGTAGAGGATGAAAGTATGGGTTGACTAAGAGCAGGGCTAACATTCCTTTATACATATCTACTACTATAATATAAAGAAATAAGACATTTTTCTTTGCTCTCCAAACTTCAATCCCTCCAATCTCATAAGTTCTATTTTAGAAATGACATCTGGCTTTTCTCTTTAATATTCACCGTTCAATTTTGAGACTTACAATTTCATCTTAGAGCCCTCTCTATCTCCATCTCTATCTCCATTATCGTAGACTTCTCTCTTATCTCCAACTCTTATAGGTTTGGGACCCACTATCTCATCCTAGAGCCCTATCTATCTCCACTACTGTAGAGTTCTCTCTTATCTTCAACTCTTGGGTGTATTAATTTAAGTTTAATACTAAAAAACTTATGATTTTCCTATAAATGTTATTAAAATAATAAAAAAAATCATTATTATAAAATTAATTAATTGATACAAATAATAATATATATCAAATAATAAAAAACTAATACTATTAAAAATAAAATTTATAAAATATTCTTAAAATATATTACTTAATATTTAAATAAAAAAATAAAATTATCTAATTTTAGATATTCTTAATTATTACCGTGCATAGCCCGGGGTCTCTACTAGTATGTATATATATATATATATATATAGAGAGAGAGAGAGAGAGAGATTGGTTCAAAACCATTGACCAACAAGGCTTGGTTAAAAAATTCACTCCCAAGATTCTTACCTACATAAACAAACTGTAGCTTTTCTAATCATCCAAAAGAATAAAATCAGATGGGTCATCATCATCTAACCAGATCAACCAAGTTTATGACCAAAATCTCCCATATGGGACCAATCAAATGGTGAGTCCAACTCCCCTTCAAATATACAAACCTCTTTTAAGGACTGTTTCCCATCTACTAGAACTATTTCTGCAAGATTCTCTTCTCTTAACTTGCAAGTATAAAGTAACCTCATTGATGCAGTTGCAGTGTTTGGGTCTTCTCCCTCTGACATCTCAGCAGAAGCAGGACTTAATCTACATTTATTAAATTGTCTCTCCACCAACCGCTCATACTCGTCATGAACCAGCGTCTTTGGGTTAGGGCAGTAATAGCCAGAGGGACCCCACATTCGGATTGAAAAAGGGAGGTGGGATGGCTTCCTAGGGGGCCTTAGTATCGAGGTCAGCTTTGCTTGGGATCAGAGAGAGATTGCTTAAAGATCACTAATTTACCATAGCTTCATAAAGATAACCACGTGAGTAACCCCATACACCCTTAGTGTGTGGGGCCCACCCACCATGGTTCTAAGTTCTAAAACCCATTACCCTAAAGTCTTGGGCCCTTCTCCAGTTTCTAAGTTCTAAAACCCATTACCCTAAAGACTTAGGATCTTCTCCAGTTGGTGCTGTCTGCCAGCATCCAATTGGAAGGCGGCACACACATCCTTTTACGTCAACCAATGCATCAATCTGTGTGCACATGTCTTGGCAAGCGTGCAAAGTGGGTGTGTGGCACCTTCCAATTGGTTCTACTGGTCTCCTACGCCAACTCGAAAAGATCCCAACTCTACCCTAAAATGACCCAATTGGACGATGTCTCTCCACCTTGTCAGGAGTATTTTACACGGATTCTGCATGTTCATGACCCATTTTCTTTGGTCTCTGACCCTTATAATCCCATAAACAAACATGGCAGAATTACTAAAATACCCTTGATTACCACATCAGAAGGAGAGCTCCTGGGAAGGAAAAAAACAATGGATACTTGATAAAGAACTTTTAAAGGCAAAGGGATTTAATGCCATTATTCTCAGGAGGGTGGGAAGTGGCTTACCAAGTGGAGGAGTTTCCTCTCTGCTTCTTCTCCTCTTTGCAGGCCTTACCTAACAAAAAAAACAAAGACCAGATCATCTACTTAAAGAGGGCAGTTGACAAAATAAAACCCAAGTAAACTCCTTTTCTTAATAAGATATCAGTCTTGGAACCCCTCTAATCAGAAATAGAGAGAGAGAGAGAGATCTATATATCATCTGTTGCTTTCTTCTCTCTTTGTTGTTTCTGTATTACTAAGGAACCTGGCAATGCTTGACAGAGATGGGGAAGACAAGCAAATGGATTAGAAGCTTCTTAAATGGAAAGAAGGAGAAGAAGGGCAGTAGTAATCAGCCTTCTTTTAATACCGAGAATCCGACAACCCCAATTGCGATACCACCTACAACTCCTAAAGAGAAGCGGAGATGGAGTTTCCGGAGATCAGCGGCCACAGGGGCAGCTACCAGAGATTCCAATTCTATGGACTCAATTATCACCAGCCAGCCGAGGGTGCAGATCATGTTGGAATCTGAGAATGAGCAGAAGAAACAAGCCATGGCTGTGGCAGCTGCACAGGCTTCTGCTGCTGTGATCCGGCTAACCACTGCTGCCACCGGGAGACCCAGTGCAGTTGAAGAGGCTGCTGCCATCAAGATTCAAGCCGTCTTCCGTTCTTATCTGGTATAAAATATGGCTTCCATCTACAACCTATCTTAACTCCACTCTACAATCTTTCCTGTAACCATGATTGAAAAGCCTATGTTCTGGCAGCACAGATTAACACTTTTTTTTCTCGGGTGATTAGAACTGTATGAACCAAATGTTGCACATAATTAGACTACACTTTTCTCAGATGATTAGAATTGTAAGAACCAAATGTTGCACATAATTAGACTATAGAAACAAACAGAGATTGGGGAAAAGCGGGTGATTAGAATATAGATGTTGACTACCCTTGGTGTTGTTACAGGCAAGGAAAGCGCTATGTGCATTAAAAGGATTAGTAAAGTTGCAGGCACTGGTAAGGGGTCACCTGGTGAGGAAACAAGCCACTGCTGCCCTGCGGTGCATGGAAGCATTGGTGACGGCTCAGGCTAGAGCTCGGGCCCAGAGGATCCGGATGACCGAGGAAGCACAGCCCATTACTCGGAGGCAGTTGATTCACAAAAAATCTCTACGGGACAACCAGTTCAGACAAGCAAATAATGTGAGTTTCATTTCCATCTGCAACAATTTGGAATTCATAATAATCCCTCCAAACAATCTGAATTTGTCTGCATCCCTGAGATTTAGAAACAGGATACCAAGTAACCTTAAAACTCCAAATTAAACATTCTATTTCCTTTTCTTTTTCATATTAAGACATGTTTCTTCTTTTTTCCCCACTTCTCTATACTTATGCGAAGATGGAAATGGTTAGAAGTTCGAAATTGGAAGTCTGTCAGAAACTCAGTTACCTGGTTTTGCATATGAAAATTCGGGAATGGTGATTTGAATTCTTCAACCACTGATATGCAATCTGGAGTTTGTGCATACAGGAGCTGGATAGAGGCATGGAGGAGAACATTAAGATTGTGGAGATGGATCTTGGTGAATCAAGGGGAAGTTTGAAGAGCAGGAATAGCTATTCGAATCACCCACAAATTGAACAGGCAGAGCACAGATTCTCCCAACATTATGCCAGACATCATGCACGCTCGAAGCAAGATCATCAACCCCAAATCTCGCCTGCTCCATCATCTTTGACTGATATGAGCCCAAGAACCTGTAGCGGGCATTTTGAGGAGTATTCCTTCACCACAACACAGAGCAATCCTCAATACTACTCTGCCATGTCCAGGCCTGACCCACCAAGAGCTTTTGCCCGGACAGAGCATGCAGATTCTATGTCCCACGACTATGCATTTTTCCCCAATTACATGGCCAAAACAGAATCTTATAGGGCAAAAGTCAGGTCACAGAGTGCACCAAAACAACGACCTGATTTATGCGAGAGACAACCAAGTAGTAGACGGAAAGCATCAATGGAAGGAAGGAATGTCCCCCGGGGCGTTCGGATGCAGCGTTCATCTTCACATGTTGGTTCCACTGCTCATGGATACCAATACCCATGCTCGACCAAGCTTGACAGATCAATGGTGTCCCTCAAGGACAGCGAGTGTGGTTCGACTAGTACAGTTCTCACAAATACCAGCTACTACAGATCTCTAGTTGCATATGAGGTGTGTATTAATTATCTCCGTATCACAATGCTTGACTACGAAAACTTTACACGCTATAAGAAACCAATCTTAGGACCTCACCATACTTTGGTCACTATGTAGCAGCTGCCTTCTCCAAATTCTGATGGTCTGATTTCATTGATTTCTATGACAGCAGCCCCGTGGTACTAGGTATTAACAGTTCATCCCATGCTACCATTGCGGCTGGAATTTGTGTGTGGCCATGGAAGTAGAAGGAATATTATGGACGCTAGACAGTTGATCCAAGCTTCAACAGGAAAATGATCGGACCACAAAGTGTTCAAAGTATGCTGCAAATTACTGATTGGATTCTACTCATGATACCAGTGTTTCTGCATTTTTATTTTTATTTTCGCTGCTTAAATTTAATGGTTTTCCCAATGCAGAATGCTGAAGAAATTGAACTGCAAGCATTACAGGAGTAAACGCATTTCTTAAGAACAGAAACTTAACAGACTTTTAATCTGTTTAAAGCATGTAAATAAAAGTTGCTGAAACCGTCACAAATATCCCGTCACATATCAGTTTCGGTAGGAATTTGCATGTTACTATCACTGATACATTTAAAATAAGGGGTAAATACGACTCCTCCAATACTAATACATATCGATAGGATTCGGCCAATATGTGTCGGTTTCATAAGACTCGTTGAACGCCTCTATTATATAACGTTATGTTCCAAAAAACCTAAAATAATTTTTCTTTAGTTCTTTTCTCCTCCTACCCTTTTACACCCAAAAACTCAAACTCCTTCAATGTTTTTGTGATTAAAAAAAATTCGATTTCGAATTCCAATCAAGAAATAAGAAAACTATCATCAAGTTCTTCCATTGCTAGTTGGAATGGGATAACTATCATCTTTTCTTGTGATATAAATTATGTTTACTACTAAAAAATTGTTAAATATTATTGAGATGCATAAATTTCAATTAAATTCCATGAACATTGGTTGATTTAGGCCATTAGAGCTTCTTTTTTCTTTTCTTTTCTTGTCTTTTCTTTTCTTTTCTTTTTCAACTAAAATTTATTTTTATGAACTTTTATATTTTAATTGACGTTTTCATATTATTGATTGTTTTCGTGTTTGATTAGTTTGTTTTCAACCAAAATCAATAATTAAAATCAATTGATTTTTCTTCTAGATAAAATCTTGATTTATAAGTATCATCCAATACGTATCCCGCATCCTGTATTTTAATCCTTTCTTTAAAAAATCTACTCAGCCATGTGATTGTTCGGAATCAGGACTCCTCCATGGAGATGTTTTACCAGAGATCAAATTCTTTTTTACAGAAATCCAAGGAGCACTCTATCTCTTCGACTGCAGACCACTGCCACCATAGTACTGCCTCGTAGTTTCACGTGAGAAGTCCGCAAATGTCATCCCATCCTTTAAGCGTGAGGACAGAGGCGGAACTATCTTATGGATTTCTTGACTTACTTTATGAAGTTCCCGCTCGGCAAGGTGACTTTCCTCGTTATAAGCCCAAGAACATTGACCATTTAATACCATGCTTTCCCTAAGGTACTCTGGAATAGAGAATTTTTTGCTCCAAGATGGTTGCAAGAAGACAACAAAAGTCTCTCTACTTAAGTTTTCTAGCTGTTCTGGTTTGCAGACAGAGTGAAGGGTTGAACGAAGCTTCCCTTTCGATAAGATATCAGCTGATTCCCCAACCTGAACAATGACACTTTCGGGAGGGGATCTCACCAAACTGACAATATTTTTGTTGGGGTCAAATATTTGCAAATATGTGTGCCCATCCGGGGGAGGATGCTCTCGGTCACAAGATATGCAAAATCCGTCTTTTTCTTTTCTTGTGAGTGGATGGCATGGGGAAATAAACATTGGAGCTGTCAGAACAGTGAAAACCCCATAGTCATAGTGCCATTGTTGCCATAAGCTGGAAAGAGAAGTTCTGCCTGATCTACCTTCATTTCCACCTGTTTCCAATTTTGAACCTTCAGGTGGGGTTTTCACATCCAATATGCTGGCTTCTGATTCTCTTGACCCATGAGGAAGTTGATACTTAGCTGGTCCTTTAGTAGACCTCTTTCTTCTCCCTTCTTCTTTTAAAACAAGACTATCTAGAGCTGAATGATAGTGTATAAGACGGGCTTTTGCAGTGCCAGAATCCAATAAGCTTTGCTCTAGCTCTTCTCCGCCAATGGCCCTATCACATAATTGTGCTAGGAAAAGCCCTAGCTCCATCATGCAAAACCCTAGCTCCTTGAAAATATTCCCAAGATTTTCAAATTCAGAGTCGTGAAATTCATTCAAATTATCCGCATCTGGATGCTCTTCCTTTGTAATGTTAGAGTTGTCACCCTTACGGCTTGACCCACTTGAGGTAAGTTCCTGATCCTGCACATACTTGAGTTGCATTGCAAAAGACGAGACAATCCTATCTAAATTCTTCAAAGGAACATCACTTCCCAAGCTGTGCTCCTAGGGAGTTTCATAAATAAAGAACATGAGAGTAATGCAATTCAAATTAATTAAAGCTAAAAAAAATCACACAAAAATTGCAATTGAATTCTAGAAACACAATCTAATGCTATGATTCTAATAAATAGTAAAAATGATTAATTTTTCACTACGATTCCACTGAAACAGATTCATGAAGAGATAATGTAAGTGTCACAATCTAACGCTACCGAATCAAGCCCTTCTTCTAAGTTGCAGGAACTTCTAATCTAGATGGAGCTTCCTCCTCCTTCTAATTCTAATTCTTCTATCAAATCCAATACCTAAAAGTCGTTTTTATTCACAAGGATTTTGAAATCCAGATCGAATTCAAACACTTAGGCAATCGAAATTTGAACACTAATTACAAGGAAATCGAAAACAACAAACCGATGCAAAGCTTTGTACCAGATGAACTGAAAGAAAGAGTAAAATCGCAGATTACCTTGAGAATCCTTCGACGATCTTCGTTTTGAAGTAGCGCAAGCTTTCGAGCGAGAGGAAGGAGGCTTTTACGGAGCTCGGAAGCTTTGGGGACTCCAGTTATAGCCAGCAGACCAGGCCCTGACGGCCCTAGGGTTTCCATTACAGCTATGGAGATCGAATCGAGCCTTTCAATCTCTTCTGATGATAAAGAAGACGAAACCCTAGAAGAAGGTGAAGATGATGAAAGTACTAAAAGGTCTGAGAAATTGAGCTCGAAAAGTTCAAGCATCTCTGCATCTCCTTCCATCGCTAGAAAGCAAATGACTTTCAAAGGGTATTGCGCGGAATGGGAGTCTGTTAAAATTCATATTTACACTTAGCATGAAGCCCCTCAAATTATTGAATTACCAAGGAAAGCCCTATATCATTGTATTAATAATTAACTATTAGTACATAAAAGCAAGGTTTTAGTTTTGACTAGGGCTTTCAATGGGCTGGGCTGGGGTCTGTCCAAGCCTAGTCCTCACTTGTAAGGGTTCAGCCCAAGCCCTCTAAAGGTCTGAATTGGCTAGGCCAAGCCCTACCCTAAGGCTAGAATTGGGCTTGGGCTTGGAAAAAAAACTTGTTTGTTCAAGCTTGTTTGTTAATTAAACGAGCTTGAAAATCAAGTTTGAGTTTCCCTTGTTTATTAAATAAACAAGTTCGAGCTTCAATAAACAAACTCGAGTTGAGCTCGAGCCATATACGTGCAGATTGGTTCATTTAATATAGCTATTTATATTATGTGAAAATTTTACTTTATTATCCTAGGTCAAGAAATTACAGTGAACTAAAAATTTTAGTATAAGTTTAAATTGTATAAAGGGTATTTATGCATGGTTCAAAATATTGATATTGGGTGCCGTGTCAGTGAGTCCAAAATAAGATGTACCGATCCGTATTGGATGGATACAACAAAAAAATTCAAAATATGATAAAAAAAAATGCTTGAATATGCAAAGAAAAACTTGGATACCTTACATAAAACTTCTTTTAATGAAAATATAAGTTAAAACTAACTAAATGAAAGTCATCAACAACATTTATAACCATACATATAAAGACATGTGATGATAAACAGGTATGAAACTAAAACCAGTCACTTAGCCAAGTATAAAAAAAATACAATCTAATTATTAAACTCTTACATTCAATGAGTTCAATAAGAATTTATTGAATTATAACCGTAAATTATAAGTTTGAATGTAAGTTTTTTTTATGTTAAACTATTACATTGTCAATTGACTTTTGACCCCGTAAATGAAAATATTTTTAAAGACTAAAATTTAATACTTTTTTTTGTCAAACTTTTAAGTTTTGATAATATTTTAATATAGTAGAATTTATGAAATTTTAATATTTGATAAATATCTTATCATTTGAAAGTTAAAATTTTGACACAATCCCTAAAATGTGCTAAAAAGAAGATTTTGTTCTTGATCTAAAAAAATTAACTTTATTCTTCTGAAATATGGATCTAGAATAATTTTAAAATTATTTATTTTAATATTTTATGTAAATACGTTATGCATATGGAATGTGTGTTATGGATCTTAATGTAAATAAAATGAGAGAGAAAAATTAACTTTAAAATTCTTTGTATCGAGTGTAACAGGCATATATCGAAATATTGGACCCATATCGGCCCAATACGGGGTCAATACAAGGGTATTTTTTCTAAGGTACCAATATACCGGATTACTCCAACCCAGTACATATCGACTAATACATACCATAATTTTAAATCATATATCATGTAAAATAGATTTTATATTATTAATCTTTACTAATATATAATAAATATACTTAATTTAGTATTGAAATAAAGTAAGTATATTTTTAAATATCTTAATATGTTAATTATATATATATAATCGAGCCAAGTACCTTGGTGCTCAAGCTTAGCTCATTAATTCAACAAGCCTGAAAATCTAGTCTAGTTCAGGTTTGGCTTGTCTATTAAATAAACAAGCTTGACTGAGCTTTTAACGAGACAAGCACAAGTTCTTCACAAGCAACATGGTTCATCAACCACCCTTACTTTTAGGGGTGGAAAAAATCTCTCAATTTTGCAAGCCTAGGAGGGCTGGGTCAGGTACACTCATCAAAGGGCCAGATTGACGCCTTAGTTTTGAAAGACCCCCACTTTAATGTCATGCCTAAATCCCCTGATTAATTGGCCGTAGATTAATGATCTTGAAAAAAATTAGAAGTACTGAAAATAGTATACAGATCAGTTGGGTGCAGTTTTTTGATCAGGTTGGTTTTCTACTCAGAAGATCTTGGTGGGGCTATTCAGATGGTCATTCCAAAACCACATGATCAAGTTAGATTCAGTCAAAACCCAACCAGGAAAATTTCTATTGTCCTCCTTTTTTCATGACATTAGATATCAAAGTTCAAACCCAGAATTCCATTAGCACTGCAAAAGATAAAACTAAGACAATGAGGAAAGAAGAGACATGAAAAGCTAATTCCAAGCATCAGTCTCTATGCCTACTTTCCATAGAGACAGTGATTGACCTATCTTTCAAATTTTAGACAGTAACGATATGGTACATGTGGCAGCCGTCCCCTGGTATTAGTCTTCCTGCTTGACTGTAGTCTCCTTGAAGCTCTTTGTCAACCATATAGCAGTCTCCCTAGGAGAGACTTTCTCAAGCCCAAATGGCTTCAATAATACCCCAAGCTCTTCAAACCTCTCCTGTTGCAATAATTGTGCACTGAACTCGAGCAAACCTTCCAATGCTTCCGCTCGTTGCTGGTACGACGAGGTATCAAATCGACGCTGCCGCAAATCTAAAGAGGCACGGCTTGATCTACCAGCTGTTAGATTTTGGTCAGAGCTTTCGCTTCCATCCTCTCCATCTAGCTGAAACATGCTATTTTGAATTCCATGCCAGGCATCAGTGAAGTTTGACCTAGTGAAGTCCCTGTTGTGAATCTGGACAGTACACTTGTCTTTCGTGATCGAGAGATCACCATAATGGGGCGGGGTAGAAGAGCCTTGCGATATTGATGTTCTACGGAATGGAAAGAGAGGGTCCTCGGATGAGGCTAATGGGAATTCCGCTATCCTATCAATTCGCGGGGCATTGACGGAGACATCAGGAGAGCTCATTGGGCGGAGGAGACTAAAATTGGGTCTGCAAGGGGATTCCACGGTTGCAGCTCTTCTTGGCAAGGGAAGAGAAATTCTGCGAGTCGACCGGGGAGATTTGCTTGCTGGAGTGTGCGACGCTGGAAGCTGTATTTAAGCATAAAATGATCAGGAATTGGACCGTGACAATGGAAAGAAATTACTCTTGGAAAGTCAATGGAATTATAGAATGTAAATGTACACTATATATTTCATCCAGACAAGGTAGGAAATAGATGTTTGTATTGAGATAATTGTTTTATCAGTTCACCTCAATTAAATTTGGCAAATGAGCAGCTTGATTTCTATTTGTATAACTTGTGTAAGCTTACCGAATCACGATTCGAACCAATGTGTGCAATCTTTAACGGATCTGTCCGTCTCCTAGGAGTAGCAGAAGCTTTAGCTGGAGTCAATCTTGGTGTCTTGGAAATACTTGAAGTCTTCACCACAATTGGCCTATTAACACCTATCTCTTCATGGGTACTACTAACAGACAGTTCTGCAAACTTTTGATTAATATAACTTGAAAACTCCTGTATTCTTTTAGTAGAACACAGAGAGTCTTGTTCAGCTCCAGATATACTTGGATTCAAGGTCCTATCATTGCTGAATGATCGCCGTTTTTCTCTGTCAGCATAAAGAGGAAAAACTTCTGGCTCTGGGAATCTAGTTTTCTTCGTGTAATTGGGTTGAGGACAGTGAACTGGTAAAGTGCTGCGTCTGGGGCTATTAGATTTTAGATGGATCTTCAGAACATAAGGCTGGAGGTGGGGGTGCCTGAGCAACTCTGCAGCCTGGCACAATGGAGATACACTTTAAAGGTAATGAAGAAATGCATAGATCCGTGTAAATGTATATAAAATTATAATGTATAGTTATATAGAGTTATAAACTGTAATCCTACCCACAAGCAGGGAAGATGCAAATGTAGACGTTAAAATCTTATGCCTTACAATTTGAATCCTAAATCTTTTCAAAACCAATAATTTGAGTTGTGTCAAGTGAAATAGTGAACAATATTACCTTGCATAAATGTTGGCCATGGTACTCTATTATATACTTACTTATTGATATGAGTTCAACTAGTTTCTAAATGTTTGTGCTTGTCAAATACAATATGCAATTAGGGGTAGGTACAGCTAAAAGACAATAACATGAAAAGTTAAATCTAATTGATTATCCGACATCAGGTAAGATGACTGGATGGTGAAAAAAAGATCAAATCCTCTTTGCTTATTCAAGTTGGATGGATATTCAACGAGATCATTAAAGAAGGGAAAGTAGAAAATCCTATTGAGATGGAAACTCGGGGGCAGGGGAAGAATTGAGTTTGTACATTATGCTTTAGAGTTTTGGAGATGCTCGTACTTTCTTAATTTTTTTTCTTTAGGGAGAAGCACTTGTTGAAGATGAGGGATACACAGAGATGAAGATGGACAAATACCATATATGGATGACCCATATGATGATATATAAGATTGATGATGATGACAACGACATATCAATTAAATGGAAATTTGAAACTTCATGTGTTTTTGGATCCCCTATATAGTTAATAGCTTTTTGAAAGACTTACTTTAGTTAATGAAAGGGCATAGGAATCAATTTAAGTTAGTGATATATATATATATATATATATATTATTTGGTTTTCATCTTTTGTAGAAATATGCATGTGTAAATGTGATATTAATTATTTGTGGTGCAAATATAGAAATTTATTTTTATAGGGAAGATTATATATGATTTGGGCATATTTGACTTTTTTAGATATATTTTTCACATTTTGCTCTCAATTTCTAAGTAAATTTTTTATGAATCCTACAATTTTTCCATTTGGGTCACAAGAGTCAATTCTATCCAAATTCCACCCATCACAATTTTTGATCTGATACGATTTTGAAAATGTAGCCTACCAGGGACCCACATCATGCGGTCCTGCCCTAGGAGATCTTCTATTTGAAAGACAAAAAAAGGAGAATGCTAGCCCCAATCACATAATTCAAATTTTTTCCACTCTCTCACCGTGGGTGCAACACCTGGCATTGCTACCCTTTCAACAGGTTAAAAAAACAAAAAAAATTCAAAAGGAGGAAGTTATGGTTTGTAGTTTGTACTGGTTCTCAAAGCAACAGAGAGATGTAGCGACACTTTTCGCAACCACGATAAGACTTTGGAAGTCTGGGACTGGGGCTAGCATTTCACTTGAAAATATTTATACAACTGGGTGATCCATAACTATTTCAACCACATACTTTTTGACAGTTGGAAATAAAAATGGCAGACGGTTAAGAAAAGCCTGGGGATTATATTGCTAAGATCATCTGGTTAAGGTGGCTCCTGTAGATATATAAACATGCACATACATGTAACCAAATGTGTATTCAGTCTTTGACATTCATAGATCTTCCCATGCATAAGTTTGTGATATTTGTGTGCATGTCTGTGTGAATGTAGAAGGCACATAAAAGCATAGTACATACACTTGGCCTAAGTTCTGGATTTTTCCGCAGCATGCTTTTAACGAGTCCCCGGCTGACAACGGAAATGAGAAAAAAGGATCAGAAAACCCCCTTATTAGTCAAAGCCAATATATATGAGGTAAGAGGAGAATTATTTAGAATTCATGGATAAGAAGTTAGGCTTATCCTTACATCATCCATTGTGGATGGACACCAATCTTAAATGGTGTAAAGTGCTAGGATATGTAAATAAATCCTTAGCTTATCCTAGCTAGAATATCAAGGCCCACACATGTAGCTGGTAAACAAACCAGTGGGTATAAGATGTTTTAAGTAGAGCTGCATGCTGAAATATTTGTAGAAAAAGGACAAGGACTCACAATGCACCAGAGTACATTGTTGGAAGGGGAGCCACTATAGACTTATTTATTTTGTTGATCAGTGCTTGCATATCCTGCTCAGAAAACAGAAAACATTAGTTGAAATGTTCCATGGCAAGTTGCCTGATTACAACCTGGTAAACATCTTTCACGCGTACTGAAAAACTGTAAAGACACATCAGAGAAAATGGAGAGAGGCCTAACACAATTAATCATACAGGGCATGCAAAGAGAGAAAATGGAGGCCTACCATTATTAATCATGCAGAGCATATTACTACCATAACAGAAGAAGGTTTAATAAGAGGTGTAATATCAAGAGGCAAAATATTCATGTAATGTCATAATCTCGAGTCTGAAGGCCCACCGTTCAGCATGACATAGAACTATTTCGTTGATTTCCTGAATAGCAAATTAAGTCTTGCTTTAGGTATGAAAAGAACGATTTAAGGAAACCCAAGCATGCAATGGCCTTTTCTTAGCGACATGATACTCATAATTGGATATGTTGTTGCACTTATTTTTACATGCAAAGAAGATAGTGATTTCCAAACAGGTGGGGACCACATCCCAATGTGTAATGGATTCATACATGTATTCTCAAACATCTTTATGTGTAAAAGTTTCAAATCTATACAGAGTTTAGTAACACGGTTTCGGAACAAAGTTTATCGAAGAAATAGTAAGATATGATGCCATAACATTCCATGGATTTCTCATTTACAAGACTTTCTTTTAATGCAGAGGCACATCAAAGAGATGTCATTTCAACTACAAAAGAGGGTCTTTTCAACTGCAAAAAACAAAATTTTCGGTAATTGAGTCTATATATTAAAGAAAAAACTGAAGTACAAAAGCGGAAAGGGAAAAGAGAAGTTCACAGAACCAATAGGGAAGAAAGAAATGGATCCGCTACAATGATGGCCCCACACTAACGGGCAAGCCACCCTACCCACCCACTAATCATGACAGCAAAACTCCCAAATCCCCACCCCCATGACTGCCAGCACACCAATCTGATATCATAAACCGAATTCTTGAACAAATACAAGGAATAGAGGAATGAAAGTCTTCGAAGACTCTCTTGTTCCTCTCTATAATTTTATAATATAGAAATCTATAATTTTATCTAGACAAAACTGCAAAAGAGGGTCTCTGCAACTTACAAAAGCTTTAAATGCAGACTTGTAAGCTGTCATTTCATATATACAGCATCCTGGATACAAAAATTAATATATAAATTTACCAAATATCCAGCTACAGAATTAAATAGTAAATCAATCCTAGATAATCTTAACAAGAATATAGTATACCTAAAGACCAAATATCCGACTTAGAACCATACGGAATATCAGCAAGAAGCTCTGGGCACATATAACTGGGAGTTCCCACAACCTGCATTATGATCCAACAACCCTCAGGCTTCAATAAGAAAACAATCATGGAAAATTCACAACTTGGATGATAAACTCGTTGATTAGCCATATATTACTCACAGAAGAGGCAAGATCATCTGAAGTTAACATTTTAGCAAGACCAAAATCACCTGCACCCAGCACATCAATTTAAGCAGCTTACATTACAAGTATTTAACAATATGAAGAAGCAAAGTAAGCAATGGCAATAAAAAATAATTTCATTCAAGAATAACAGTGAAAAGAACAGGATTCAGTTACCTAGACGTATGTCTTGATCTTTTGTCAAGAAAATATTTGAACACTGAAGCAATTGTGGAACACTATCAGTACAAAACAACTTACGAGATTTCAGACAGAGTACACAAAACTGATACCTCCACTCATAGTGAAAAAATCGGAGTTCGGGAATAATTCGGCAGGGATCAAGTTCGGAAAATTCGGGAAAAGTTTGGAAAAAAATAAAAAGTAAATTAATAATTATAAAAATATACGGAACAATTTGATTAAAATATATACAAAATAAGTATTTTTTTAAAAATAATTCGGGAACTATTCGGAAATAATTCGTAAAAAACGCGAATAATTCGTAAAAACGGCTTCTTCTTCTTTTTTAAACGCCGAATACTTCGGCAACCCAAAAATTTGCAAATAAAACGCGAACTTTTGAAAAAAAAAAACGGCATTTTTTGTTACTTGGCCTCCACTAAGTGCACTGAGAAATTCAACTGACCTTAACATCACGATGAAGAATATGATTCATGTGCAGGTAATCAAGCGCCATTAGGAGTTGAACAAGCCACTTGCAAAGCTTCTGTACAGAGTTCAACATTAAGTATTAGACAGGACTTGCAGGATCCTAGTTGTATTAAAACATAAAAGTGAAAAACTGTAAGCACAGAAACTATAGCATGCAATTTGTCACCATAAGTAAACCACCTCTTCGGGGAAATGAACGCCATTAGCTTTTTTTATAGCTTCTGTCCTGTACAACCAAAGAAGTGGCATAAAAGGCAAAGTTCACACAAATAGAAAGAAGCCTTCATGTTCAAATACATGGATCCCACATTTCTCAAGTACTTGATTTCAGCAAGAAAAGGAACTTACATATCTCCTCCTTCGCAGTATCCTATAATAATGCAGACGTAGCAACCCTGAGAGAAGGAATCAACTTTGTCAATTGCAAAATCCAACCGGTGTTAGATGATATGTATGTGTGATAAGCCATGGTGCCTGAGGTGCATCAAGGTAGATACCCTTTGGATTGAAAGCAGTGAGATTTCACTGCCTACATTGCCTTCAATCCCTGATGATGTCAGCCCATCATTCGTATGGATACAGGAGATATGATAGCCCAATTATCGACCATACAATGAAACATATCCATCTTACCCTGGCTTGCCCAACTACAACAATTAAGTGTTACCATATGGCACGAGTACTCCGCAATGAATGAAAAGATGGCTAGAAGATTCAAAATCCTATATAACGTATAATGGACACATGGAGAGGGGGAAAAGAATTTCTTGTCTCTTCTCTAAATCACAGTGCAGATATTGATCTAGTTAAGGACTAAAGTCCAAACGAACATTCTTATCTTTAGGGAAGTGTAGAATATTATCTTTCGTCTATGTAATCCTATGCTACACCATGTTACACAGTAGCATAGGGATATATCTGTCTTTGGTAGCCTATTATGACATACTTGTAATTAGGGGAAACCTTACCAATAAATAGAATGAGCGAAGGAGAGAAACATTAAGTTCTCTCCTCTTTTCATCTTTCTCTTCTTCTTCCTCATCCTTCAAACCCTAGATACAAACCCTAAAACCTAACCCTAAGGAGTTCAACTTGGTATCAGAGCAATCTAAAGCACAAATGAAGCGCGAGAAGAACCAACCCGCCAACAGCTGCTATCGTATTTGTTCTAGTAGGGACAAAGTTAAAATTGCAGATGGGTCTTATTCCTTTATTGTTGGTAAGGGTAGCATCACGCCTACCCCATCTATGTCTTTATCATTGGTTCTTCATGTTCCTAATGTTGCTTTAAATCTCTTGTTTGTGAGTCACTTAACCAAGTCTTTGATTTGTAGTGTCTTTGTAGTGTCACCTTCTTTGCTTCTGTGTATTTTAGGACTTGGAGACGAGGCGAACGATTGATAGAGGCTATAAGGAGAGCAGCTTGTACTTGTTGGACAATTCTTCCAAGGTGGCTTCTCCTGTTCAACAGATTCCTGTTGGGCCTAGTAGTAGTAGTAGTGATGGCAACATTGCACAATTGTTGCAATGGCATAGACGTTTGGGCCACTCATCTTTTTTATCTTAAAAAGGCTTTTTCCAAACTATTTTCTTTCTATTTCTATGTCTAAACTTCAGTGTGAAACTTGTAAATTTGCTAAAAAAATGTCGATCTTCATATCCCGCTCATGGTAATGGAAGCAATTCACCATTTTCCATTATTCATTTTGATGTGTGAGGCCCTGCCCCTATTACTTCCTCTCATTGTTTTCGTTACTTTGTTACATTTGTTGATGATTTCTCTAGAGTAACGTGGTTTTACTTGTTAAAGCACAAGAGTGATGTTTGCTCTATTTTGTTAGTCTTTTCATAAAATGATTACCACCTAGTTTGATGGTCAGTTAAAAAAAAATTTGTTCCAATAGAGGTGGAGAGTATTTGTCTACTATTCTCTCTTCCTACTTCAATGATCACAAGATTATCAATCAGACTACATGTTGGTACTCCCCAACAAAATGGTGTTGCTGAGAAAAACCGTCATCTATTGGAAATCACTCGTGCTCTTTTGTTTCTCATGCATGTTCCTAAAAGTTTTTGGTCTGATGCTCTTCAAAATGTTTCATATTTTATGAATCGCACGCATGCCTTCTAGGATTTTGCGTTTTAAGTTCTATGGATATTTTAGCTCCATCTTCCTCCTTGTTTCCTCTTCCTCTCAAGATCTTTGGTTGTACATGTTTTGTTCATGTTGATAAATTGGAGCGCACCAAACTTGATCCCAAGGCAATCAAGTGCTTATTTTTGGGCTATACTTCTAGCCAAAAAGGGTCAAAGTGTTACCATCCCTCTTCCAGGCGGTGCCTCGTCTATTGTGGATGTTACCTTCTTTGAATTCATCCTCTTCTATTCCGCAACAGAGACTTCTCTTCAGGGGGAGACCGTTGGTGTTAAAGAAATGTCTCCTTCTCCTTTACCGATCCAGATCGATCCGATGGACTTCACTACGACTAGTAGTGAAAGAAGAAATGAAAATAGAAGTGGAAAAAGTGATGAAAATTGAAATGGAGGGGAACAAAGGGAGGTGCAAGTTTTTGAGCGAAATCGAAATCGTGGGATTTGGATGAAGGATAGTAACGAAAAAGACCCTTAGATGCCCTACCATGAATCCTCCTCAGATCCAAGCAATATCCATATTTCATACCTCTCTTGTTCTGTAGAATCCCGGAACCGAGTTCACTAGGCTGTGAATAGTGTGGTAAATAGTGTGTGAATAGTGCTATGAATAGTGTTTTTCGAGGCCAAAAACCTTAATGGGATGATGGCCTCATGTTTTAAAATGAAAGGAAGTTTCAAATGAATTAAAAAATATGCGTGAAACTTGTTTAGGGTATTTGGTATAAATGAAACAAGAGGATGCAATACCCTTAAGTGTCGCAAAGAGGGATTTTTGAAAATTCCCTCAACTTGAGAGAACTCTAGTTTTCTTATCCGAAATCGGAATCGAGTGATTCTTGAACCATTAGAAAGATATCGAGATCCTCTTCGAGGTTCATGTTTATCACATTCCCCGATTTTGAGTCGACGCTCGGTGAAAAGTGGGTTTTAAGCAAATTGTCTGCTGAAATTCCTGACCAGTCAGCTTTATGGCAACTTTGGACTATGAAGAAAGAAAAATTAGGAGTTGTCCAAAATATGAAATTTTTTCCCCTTTAAATGTAGAATCCAACGCAAGTTGAATCATCAAAATCAGATCACCGAGTCAAAAGTTACGGTCGAAATACCACAGAGGGAAAAATGAAGGAATGAACAGTGAAGGATCTATCTAGGTTGGGGAGGATAGATCCTTCAATCCCATTTACTGATGGATCTATCCATCCCCATGACCGATTGATCTATCAACCCCAATTTTGTATGTGTTTTTTGGCCAGAGAAGGGTTTTTTAAAGGATCTATCCGTGCTCATGACGGATAGATCCTTGGTGCATGATTTTGCCTTGGAACCGATCCTTTGGGATATTTTAAGGGTCTAAATCGTGGGTGTTAGGGTTTCTTTGGGATATCATTGGCCTCAATCCCTTAGCCTATTTAAGCACAAATTCGTGGGTGTTAGGGTTTCTACAACCCTCAGCAAGTTTTTGGGAGAAAGTTTGATAGAGAAAGAGAGGAAAGTGTGGGTTTTGCTAGGGTTTGTGCTAGGAGTAAAGAGGTGAACTAGGATTTGCTTCTCAAGCTTGGAGCTCGCCTCTACAAGCGTTCTAAAGCATGAATCTTGTTCTTGTCAAGCTTTCTCAAGCTTGGGATTGATTCAAAAGCTTCCTCAAAGCTTTCTCTTGCCTCCAAGTAGTATTCCAAAGCGAGAAACCGTAGGGATCCGGTTGTTGAAAGGTAGAACAATCTACTAACTCCCTTGTTATGATTCATTTATGCTTAGTAATTAGAAAAAACATGATTTTTGGTAAAAATTAGTAGATACTTCTTACTAGCTCTCTATGTTATGCTTCATGTATGAATTAATGAAGGGTTACGCTATGTGGGGTGTAAGAACCTATGAAAAGGGATATGAGGGGTTAGGGGTTTTAAGAAAAAGAGTGTAGACACACTCTACTAAGTGGCCACGTTATGATTCTTTGCTAAATAAGTAGGATTTGTGTATGGTTTGATGAAATCAAGGCATTTGGCCTTATACTTGTAAAGTATATTATAATCTAAGTGCTTAAATAGTTTTCTAGTTTTTCCTAAATTGCTCACTAACTATACACATGATTTAAGCATGATTATACTATGGAAATTGATAAATGGTATTGATGAATTCCATGGCCTATGGCCTTGTCCTTATTAAAGATGTAATGGATTTCACAATTGAGGATTTCTTGCTTTCCTATCACTCACAAATGATGTATATTGTCGTCATACTTTTATGATGAATTTTGTATTAAGCATAAGTATTAAAAGGAGGGTTTTACCGTAAAGTAAGCTTTGAATTGTGATTTTTACAAAATAGGCTAAGTAGCCCATGTATATGCTATGTTCACTCCATGAATGAAATCCCATGATATATTTCAATGTTTTCAATACTCACTATGAATACTATGATGCTCACACTTACTCTCATGAATATGATTTCTATGTTCACAAGTCTCGCATGAGGTTCACAAGTATTGCATGATATTTACAAGTCTCGCATGATAGTCACAAGTCTCACACGATGTTCACAAGTCTCGCATGATGATTTCAAGTCTCACACGATGTTCACAAGTCTCACACGATGTTTACAAGTCTCGCATGATAGTTACAAGTCTCACACGATGTTCGCAAGTCTCGCATGATTCGATGATTTTCACAAGAACGAGATTTTATAACGTTCACAAGCAAGGTTTTGGTTAAAAGGAAGTTCACAAGCTCACAAGTGTACAAGCTCACAAGCTCACAAGTTTACAAGCTCTCAAGCTCACAAGTTCACAAGTATTGGAAGGAGAATAGTGGGCTCTCACCACAAGCAGGGTGAGCATTATTCTCTGATTCCAAGTAAAGGTAACTGTATTGGAAGGAGGATAGTGGGCTCTCATCACAAGCAGGGTGAGCATTATTTTCTGATTCCAAGCAAAAGCAATGGTATTGGAAGGAGAATAGTGGGTTCTCACCACAAGCAGGGTGAGCATTATTCTTTGATTCCAAGTAAAGGTAACTATATTGGAAGGAGGATAGTGGGCTCTCATCACAAGCAGGGTGAGCATTATCTTCTGATTCCATGTAAAAGCAATTGTATTGGAAGGATGATAGTGGGCTCTCACCACAAGCAGGGTAGGCATTATCATCTGATTCCAAGTAAAAAAGTATATGTATTGGAAGGATGACAGTGGGCTCTTACCACAAGCAGGGTAAGCATTGTCATTTGTTTCCAAATGAAAAGCCATGTGTAAATCAAGTGTAAGAACTCACAAGAACTCTAAGAACTCATAAGTACTCTAAGAACCCACAAGAACTCTAGGAATGCATGACTACTCTAAGAACTATAAGGAACTCATAAGATATCGAAATACGTCAAGATTCAATGTATACAATTATTAATTCATTTCGGTTTCCACACTCTGATTTAGCATGTTACATGATCAACTGTACACTATATGATATGTAAACGTTTTATAGCATTGTTAGTTAGTAGTTTGTATACGCTGAGTATTCCATGCTCAGTCGTACATTTATGTCGGCAGGTCTATTTGGAATTCGCAACCCAGAGCTACAGGTCGAAAAGGATTTATTGGAAGAGGATCCTTCTTGGAGTCATCATGTGAAGATGAGGGTCTTGACAGGCGACCCTAGTATTACTACTTTGAGTGATGAGAGGGAGAGATATGTATATTTAACTAAGTGGGTATGTCCACTTTGATTTGCCTCCCTTGTTTGCAATACAGTTAAGATATTAAGAAATTTTTAGGTCGCCTCTTAGTGTGCCTTGTATGCTCTTACAGGATGGTAAGTACATGTGCTTTATGTATCATACAGGATGGTATGATACGGCGGTCTCGAGCCTAAAGTATCCCTAACTCCTAGGGGGTATTTTGGGTCGTGACATGTTCATTCCAACCTTCATATTGCTCATGGGAAAGGTGTTCACTCTTGCACACAACACCCTATTTCTAACTTTATACCATATGGTTCATTGTCTCATTCGTATCGTACCTTTGTCATGGCCCCGTTTTCTATGTGTATTCCTCACAATGTTACAAATGTTCTTTCTAAGTCAGAATTGAAAAAATGAATCGAAGCAAAGATGCAGGCTCTGGAAAAGAATAAGACATGGGACATGGTTGATTTATCAAGAAGGAAAGTTCATGTGGGATGCAAGTGGGAAAGTCCATAGAATGTTGTGCAACTTGTTTCGTACATTCTAAAATTTAAATATGGATCAAACAATTGTAGTTTGGCTACCCACAAAAAAAAAAAAACTAATCACACCAATCAGATTTGTCCAATCTGAAATTCTCCTAACACATTGCTTTGGGTAGCAAAACTACATCAAATGCTTTTCAAAAAAAATTGAAAAAAATACGACAATTCTCCAGATATACAGTTTTCTAGCATGGGGGAGGAACATTATTCGCAGGCACTGCTCACGAACACTCCATTAAAAAAGAAAAATAAATGCATGTCTTGTCTTCTTGCTTTGATACCAAGTAGAAAACTAGTGTTTGTGATTTAAGGTTGAAAAAAGAGAGAATAAAGAAGAAAGAAGAGAGAAGACTTTGTTTAGGGAAGAAAATGAATAGAGAATAGGGTTTCTCTCTCTCACTTTTCTTATTATAAACATTTGTAAAGACATAAATACCTTACTAATGTGTAGACAAAACTCAAAAGTATACTTATCTATACCAATGTTACCTGGTTCGCTCGGTTCGAATTCGAGTTCGCAATTCGCCACTCTAGAATGAACCCGGTTCGCTAGGGGTAGGATGAGATAATTCGTTATCCGGTTCGCTTAGGTTCTTTAGTTTGGTTCGCTTTGGTTTGTGAGCTGAATTCGCTTATATATATATATATATATATATATATATATATATATATATATAAGTTAAGACTATTTATCCTTAGTTAAACTAAATTAAATTCTAAAAAATTGTTTTTTTCAAAAAAATAAGTTGAATTGTTTAACCCTAGGGCGTGGACCAACGAGACCAGCCATTTCGTTACAAAAGGCAACCATGGGTAAGGAAAGCATTTTCCAATAAATGAAAGAGAGGCTTATCCAAGAGGAGAGATTGACTCTGCAGAGTCCTGCTGACTTCACAATCGTCACGTGTGTTAATCTCAAGACCCACCCATTCTCACTTATCTTATATTAATTTATGCAGAATGACAATTCTACCCCTAATTGTTTGCTTATGCCATACCGTTTACAAAATACACTCGCCTAACCCGACCCTAAACAACCTCTTTCCTCTTGGTTTGCTCAAAACTAACGAATCGGACCGAACCAAACTGCGAACTGGTTCGGTTTGAACCAGTTCACGATTCATAATACTCCCCATCGAATTAGGTAACCCTGATCTATACTACTACTAAATAGCAGTTGGTATCCACGTGGCACACTCCATTGCTCTCCATTCTCTTCAAATTGGTGCCACGTGGCACACCCTCCAACCAATAACTTTACTCCATATGTGTCATGTAGACCCCACTCACCATAATTAAAATCTTAATCTTCCACTAACTCTCTTTCTCTCTCCTATCCTTTGCCCTTCCTCCCAAGATTAATCCCCCCAACCCATCATTAATCTTCACATCTATTCTATTACTTAATACTAAGGCAAAATGTATTCTCACAACTCTAACATGCCACATATCACCTTAATTCCCACCATCACATTTGATACCTGTTTTGCTGAACCATTACACCTTTTCTCATCTCTTCAATGGTAAAGCCATGTCAACAGATTTTTTGGACACTCACATCTCTACGTTTCCTCCCATACACAATGTCAAGGAAACCTATTTTCCTGATATCCAAAGCATCTATTTGTTTCTCAAATCCCATCCATTCGGCTCCTATAAATAAACCCCACCCCTTCTCTCGCATTGCATCCCCACAAGCACTCCATCTTCTTCTCCCATATCAATTACTCTCCTCCAAAAAAACTCCCTAGCGTCCCAATATTTCTTAAGTTTACCTGTCTCTTCCATCTCTGTCTTTTGCAACCTTCACACCTTTAAACGATCAATGGTTGTCCGGAGGTGATGAAATTCGAAGATGCTATATACGTTGGGGTTGTAGGTTATGGCCGTGTGAGGAAACCAAAGAAGCACCATGGGTCGACTGAGGCATCTTGAATATTGTCTCCTCTATAGGTTCTCCAAATCCCCTTCTTATCTTTTATATATAACCCAAATTCTGAAATTGTTGAACTGTCTCCTCTATACGTTCTTCAAATCCCCTTCTTATCTTTTATATATCACCCATCTCATTTTCTCTCTGATTCGTCTTATTAACATCAAGAAATTGTGGGAGATTGAGTGGCTTCAGTGGAGACAAAAGCATAATCAAAACAAAGTTTGAGCAGAAACATCAACTTGTCTATATCAGATTGCTGATATTTGTATGGTGATTAGGTTCTCTCTCTCTCTCTTTTTCTTCCTTTGGATTCTCATATTTAGTGTAAAAAGATTTATTGTTCTTCTTCCCTGTGCCCATCTTTCTATCCCCAACGGTCCTCCATATATTCGAAGGGGTGATCAAGGACTCAATCTGTGTAGATGTCTTTAATGATTTGTGGTCTTCCAATGCAATTATCTCCATCTGGAAGACAGACATATACTTGCATCTCCATTTTTTCTTTCAACTACTCTAGCATCAATGCTCGGATATCTTTGGTTGACAATTATGCAAAATGTGCTGATATAGAGAAAGCTTGGATATCTTTCGACAAAATGCGTATTCGACAAAATGCAATGTACAACGTGGCTAGATGGATTTCTATGATTGCGGAAACGTGAGTTAAGCCCAATCGGGTTTCTTTAAGAGAGCAATTGGTGTATTTAGGGAGAAGCAGATTGCGGATTTCTCGACTGATGGAGCAACGGTTGCTTGCGTTGTTTATGCTTATGGCCATTTGGGTTATCTCAATCAGAGATGGTGGGCACATGTTTACTATCAGAATAAAATGAGATGAACCTTACCATGAAGAATGCTTTGATTGATATATATGTACGCAAAAGTTTGTAGAGATTGACTAGGCTTTCTATAGAAACATGTGGAGTTGTTGAGCATTATGTAATTAGACTAATATGTGGTTAGACCTCCAATGGCAGGTTGCATACACCTTAACTTTCCTGTTTTATTTGAGGAAATGTGAGGTGCCAATTATACAGAGCACAAGGATAGTCTGTCTTTCAATGAGATAGTATCAAGCTTACCAGGGATGCTTTGCATGAGATTCACTATCATAGTTAATCATGGGAGATGATGGACCTTGCCAATTTATATATTCTTCACGACAACAGCGCCCACCAATCTTAGGGTTTTCCTCCTACCACACCATTACTACGGTTTTCTTCTTTCAATCATAAATTATTATTTTCTAATGTGGAAGGATATTTATGTTGTTGTACATTAAATTGGATTACGTGTACTTTTTTTTCTTTTTCGAGAAAACAACTTTGTTATCATCAAATATGTTCTCTTATGTCTTTTAATACTATCATACACCTTTTTTTGACATTTTTTTCTGTTCCGTGCATCGCACGGGGTGTTTGCTAGTTTATGGAATGCCAAATCGCAAAGGGCACATTGCAGCTGATTCAATCAAGTATTTACCATCCATTCCTAGAAAATGATTCAATATCAGCTTGGTTGGACACGATAAGATGAGGATGTATTAAAGGTCCAAGAAAAAATGCAAAAGGTACCGGACGGAATTTTTTTTTCTATGGCATGTGGGGTTAAACGTGAATGAAGTCATCTTTAGGAATCATGTAGAAAAAAGCCTCTTCCAGTTTCACCTCTTTTAAGTAAGATATTGAGACCTATGATTTTGCAGGTGTAGCAAGTGATAATCGAAACTAGGAGTGATCACTGATCAGATGGATGTCACAAAATGTTCACATGGTTCAAACTAACTTTTGACAGTCCAGTAGACGAGGTAGGACAGCAAGATGCATTGTAAGAGACCACTATGGTAAACCAATGAAAAGATGTGTGTATCCCTAACTAAAACAGATATCCTTCAGGCCAAATGTTGGGAATAATGGGCAGGGATGATGCTAGCTAAAGAGGTAGGACTTATGAGTGAAGTAACTGTAGTAAAAAGGAGACTCAATTCAAGCAATCAATATGGAGAGAAGCAAAAAGAAGACCCGATAGAGAGTATGGACCTTGGCTAACAATATTAGAAGAATATGTAGAATAAGGTTTTGATAGTATTTATAATACTTGTGTCTATAGAGTCAAATCAAGCAGCAAATCTTCTAGCAAACATAGAACAACTTACCAACAAATATCTTCTTAAATGGTATAGTCATTAAACCCCCATGGAAGTGTACAATATGTTACAATCAGATGCGACGGATAGATCTAGCCCAATACTATGGTTTGTTAGTTAGTTTCTTATTCCATCCCAAAAAAAAAAGGAAAAAAAAAAAACAAATCAACAGAACACACACACACACAACCTTATCTTGACTTATTAAGATAAATTCCTAGCACTTGCCTAGGATACATGAGAATAATTCGGGAGAGATGGCACAAAATAAGCTCTAATACATGGTTCATACGAAAATCTGAGGAACTTTAATTAATATTTACCAACTCAAAAAAAAACAAAGAAACACCCGATGAGCACAAAATATAGTAAAATATAACAAAATGCAGTAGTGCATAAGTAAAGAATGAGCTACAAATCTAAAGCCCAATGGACCAAGTTAAACCAAAATGTATACAATTATGAACACTCTACACAATTTCATCAAGCCTAAAGGAATATCAAACTAAATTGCCAGGGAAGAGTAACCCTTCAGTTTTACAGGAGGGAAAGATCATCAACAATGCTATCATTGAACAAGAAATAAAAATTCAGTCAGCCATGTTGATAACATAACAAAAGCTGAAACTAGACACCATCATAAATGAACATCATCAAGAATCCTAATACAAAAGGTTGCAAGGAAGAATATTTGCAGACCTTTTCTACCCAGGAATCTTTGTACTCCACAATAAATGGGTTTCGTACTTTGGAAATAAGCTCCATCTGCACAATCAAAAAATAAGCCAGTAATTTACAAGCTAGAAATGTAGCATTGGGGTGGAAGAAAATAATCCAAGTTGTAAAACAACCAGTTACAAAGAGTTTAAAAACAATATGTATTTCCTATTACCAATCAAAAAAATATGTGTTCTCTATACAACTACTTCAACATCCAGGCCTAAAAATCAAACTATCAATTCCTCAAAATGTTACCTATGATGACATTGACAAAATTGCCAAAATTAAAAGGTGAGCAATTTCAAGTTTTTGAGTTGTTGACTTGTTGCAAACACTTCGAGAGTCGCTAAGGGATGAGATACCCGAAGTTTGGTGTTAAACAATCTTCACCAATTTGGGTGAAGTTTATTATTTTAAGTGCGGGGACTATCTTTCTAGCATGGGTAAACCCAAATTGTTAATTACTTTCTCGTTGTTGAGGGGATGAACCTCTAATTAAGAATAAAATCAAGAGAACAGAAATCGACAACAAAAATATTCTTTTATTGAAAGAGGGTGATCAATCCCCTTGTGAGCTTATAATATGCCTCATTATGATCTTTTCTCCAGAAGAAAAGAAAAAAAGAAGGTGGCCATTAGGAGGCTCACCTTATGTTCTCCATACCTTTGGCTGTTTAATGAGCCTTCTTCTTCAATGGTTGATGGCTACTGTAATTACATTAGAGAGCTCTCTATTTTTGAGTGCTCCCCCATATCTTTTTTAGTTTCTTTCTTGGGGGTGGAGACCCACCCTTTTTATATCAAGGAGAGAATCCTTTTGGATCTCACTTCCTGTTCCCTTTTCTGGGGAAATAAATTAGGGATCAACTCTTTTTAGAGAAGGTCATCTGTCCTTAGGCAGTGGTCTACCTTACTAGGTAATCCTGAGAACAGTGCCCACTTTTTGAAGGGCTTTGTAATGCGTTCTCTCCTATTCTAGAGAGAAGTTACATCAGAGAAGGAGAGGAGACAAGATAACTCCCTCCCCTCATTAATGGGGTGCTTGGTGGCACCCTGACATTGGATTCTAAAAAGGGGCCCCATCTCGGGATCCCTTTTAAAGTGACGTGAAGATCCTTTCTTGGGATCCTTTGCCACATGACAGCCATGTTTTGGCAGCCAAGAAGCATGCCTGCAGACATCTATCCGCAGACTTAATAACGTCTACAACCAATTGGGCTACGGACACATGTCCGTCTTCTATGGACTAACACTAGCCTGTCCACGAAGGCCATACCCTTTTGTGCCTGCGGACAATGTCAGTCCAATGTGGTCTGGCATTGGCCTATCTGCAAAGGCCATCCTCTTTTGGATCTACGGACATGTGTCAGTCCAATATGGACTGCACTAACCTGTCCGCAAAAGCCATACCCTTTTAGGTCTGCAAACACGTGACAGCAAGTCATTGGCTTGCCTCTGTCTTGTCCGCGAGGTAATATTTGCCTTGGGATCTTGTCTACCAGCATTGAATGTCAGCAAAGTGATCATCACAGCCGTCAATCAGTCGTGACACTCATGTATTTGGCACGTGTGAAAATCAACTGCCCTATGTTGGCAGTGATACAATGTGTGCGGGTGTATGATGCACCTGCATTCATGGACGCTGAGATTTCACTGTCCACAATAGTAGTTGTCTAGTCATCTTTGTATGTTTCTGTATGCATATTTTGTCTGAAACTACAACATATCTTTCAATATTTTAAACCTATATATGTCATCACTTGACATTTTTATGTAAATGCCGAGAACAGAGAGTCCCAGAATCTCTTAACTACAAGAATTCCATTTGTTTCAGATAAAATAAAATAATAATATAGAAAAAAGAAGGGGGGCACAAGCAAATAAAATCAACCTCCTGGTGTGCAGATCTGCGGCACCTAGCAGTTTGCCGGGCAAGACGAATTTTCTTCAGGACATACCTTAAAAGAAGAAGCAGAAAAAGAGGAAATATCAGTCACCTAATAATACATATGGATATTAATATCAATAACCATTCTCAAATCTAACAGTTTAACACTAAATAAAATACATATAAAAGAAGAGAGAGAAAAGCGAATAAACTGGTGGCATCCTCACCTCTTCTTTTCATGTTTATGCCGCACTAGAAGAGCAGAACCAAAAGCACCTTTCCCAATCTGCTCAAGTATTTCGTATTGCTCCATTATAGGTGATATGTCCTAAAGAGTTTCAATCCTAGCATATATTCAAGATCCACAAATTAAACCAAAACACACACAAAAAAGAAAAGAAACACAATTTTACTACCACAAAAAAACACCCCATTGAATTTTTTTTTTTGTTTTTTCTAAGCTATGTAAAACAAGAAAGGAAATACATTATCTACGAAATTACTTAAGAAATGATATCCACCTCAACAAGCAAAGCCTTCATGAAAATGCATTTATGGTACAGAAACCTAAAGAGGCACTCTCGGTTCTTCAGACCCCATAAGTGTATTGATACATTCAAACAGCAAATAAACCCTAAAAGTGCGAAATCATCACAAAAGAACTCCCTAAAAAGAGAAAAGGAAAGTTATCCGGAAAAAGAAAATCAAGCATCTCTTAGAAATCAGGGGGAAGAAAAGAGCGAATATAAGGAAAAATCTAACTAAACAACGGTTACAGACTATTCAAATTTCAAACATCTAAAAACGATAATAATATCAAAGAATCAACGATTTCTTCTTCTTTTTTAGCTTAAAAGCACTCATTTCCTTCGCAAACCAAAAATAATAATTACAGTATACAAAAAAACCTAGAAATGCACAAAAAAGTACTAAACTTGCGTCTCTTCGCTTGAACGGATCGCTAAAAGCAGCTCCTCCAAAACCCCAAACGATTTCAAGGAGGGAAGTAAAAAAAAGAAAAGAATCCAGTTCAATTTACAGTGTGTAGAAAAAAAAATGAAGAAGAAAATAAATAAATTAAAATAACACGGTCATCAGTAGATTCAGTGGAGTAAATTAGAGGAAAAAATAACAGAAAAAATGAAAAAAAAAAAATACCTGAAATTGAAAGGGATTTGTATCAACGAGATCTGCAACTCTGTCGAAGAAAAATATAAAATAACACGAAACTAAACAATTGCAGGAACACGACGAAATTGAACCGACGAAGAAGAAGCACTTCTCCCATTTATAGAGAAAGAGAGAGAGAGAGAGAGCGGCAAAGGGATTAAAAACAAAAAGTGAAACAGAGAAATTCAAGTTCAAAACTTCAAATTCTGGATCCTCTGGATATAAATATTAAATATAAATTGTGTTTATATTTTTGATTGTTTGTTTTGATTGATTATGAAACAGACAAAAGTCCGGTCCCCACACTCGCCTTTTGTTTTTTTTTGTTTTTTTTTTTATGGTGTCGTCAGGGTTCCATTCCCGAGACTCTCCACCCGCTCGGTAACTGAACAGATAACCGGTGTTGCGGCCTAAACGTATATCCCGAACAAATATAATATAAAAAAAAATTATATTAAACATGCCACTTTTTTTGAGTTTAAACACTGAAGCCTTTGAAGGGAGCTCTCCTACACCCCTTGGCCATGGGCTTGTCCTAGTGGTTGTGTATCTCCTTTGGGGAGATGTGACTTGAGTTCGGATCTTAGTGTGACTATTACCATCAACCATGAGTATTACCCCCTAACCCTATTTAATTGATTAGTGCCTACCGGAAAAAAAAAAAAAAACTCTCCTTGTTAATGTATAATTATTCTGATATGTACTTATAATTTTGTAAATATTTTTCTTCTCATAATTGTACTCCACTCAAACACATTAAATAGAAGAGCAGTGATTAATTCATTATCTCCTGGTTAAGCTTTAATAAATTAAAATTGAGATTCTTTTAATTTTTGAAAAACTGAAGTTGGATTGCGTGACCTTAAGGGTGAGTGAATCTTAACTACAATTAATGAATATTTAAAATTGGGGAGTGGACTAATGAGGATATGTAACGACCCCAAAACTCCACCTTAGATATAATGAGACTTTGGACTTGTGACATTTCTTAAACCTGCTTAATTTCATGGCAAAAAGGCAATACTAAAAAAACGACGATAATAAAATTCAATATTCATTAAATAAACCATCATGTACATTCACAAGACCAAGTTGAACTCAACTCATGATATACTTGGGTAACCCAAACCAAGTCTGAACATAAGCAACATCATGTAAACTAAAGTATCAATTACCACATTTCTCAATAAAACAAACTATAATCTAATAATAGGGATAACTATCAAAACCCTTAAACTCCCTTCTCGGGAAGCTCACTTACTTCTCTCTCTTCAATGTACTGCTCTTCAACCCACGGCTCCGCCGTATGTTCCTACTCTATTCATGCCGATAATAACAGGTCGACTGAGTATTGAAAACACTCAGAATATATAAAATCCAACTAACAACATAACATGTACACGATCAATATCATAATTAATTTCATATTTACATAATCAGAATGCGGAAACATATGAGCATATTATATCATCATCTTGACTCATGTACTTATGTGACTCTTGGACTTGTACAAGTGAGATGCATGTTCATAATAATCCATAGTGTTTGTTCTGTCAACGCAAAATTCAAAGTGTTTGTTCCGTCAACGTATAATTCATAGTATTTGTCACGTTAACGCATAATTCATAGTATTTTCATATTGAATAACATTGTCACGACAACGCATAGAGTGATATGTTCGTAACCAATGAGATATTCTTTGAAAGCATAATACGTGAAATCTGTAACTTCCAATTTGGTTCTTTATTACTATTTTACTTTATAGAGTTACACAAGTATATGAGTCATATAATTGAGATTTGAGGGAACAAATCTATTAAATGAACTTTATTACACATAGAGTGGTAGGTCTCATATTTAAATTTGGTTCTTTATTACTATTTTACTTTATAGAGTTCAAATAGAAACCAAGTTCCAGTTAACGAGAGACCTGTAACTTCCAAATATGTCATATAATTGAGATTTGTAAAGCAAAATGTTTAACTTACCGTCGCATTTGACAATGCTAAATTGAGATGGGACGGTTGTAGATTCAAGTCAACCCACAAATATTACCAAATAAAAGAAAATTTGAGAGAGATTCTTGATATTAAACTAAAAAAATTACATGGTAAGAAACAAAATAAAGATTAGAAATTCACTCAACCTGGAGGACACTCAAGACTCACTCGACCGGTTCCAGGAATCACTCACCCTTGAAAAGATTCACTCACTCTCTAATGGGGGAATCATTCAACTCCAATTAAAAGAAATCATTTAATTTTTAAAATTAGCATTAAAGTAAACAAATTGTCAGACTATTTTCTTATTTCCATATAAAATAGTAAGGATCTTTATTTATTTTTTTGGTAAACGTGGGTATCTTATGCCCAGACTCAGAGTAGTCCCACGTGAATCGTAATGCATAGGTAAACCCCAACTCATACATCCGATATTGAGAAGAGCACAAATTCAATCCCGAGACCTTCGGGTTTATGGTTCATCCTTCAACAACTAAGCTACACCCCGAGGGTTTTAAGCAGGGCCAGCCCAAGCCATTTGGAGGCCTAAAGCGAGAATTCTAAATGAGATTTTTTTTAAAATTGATCTTGCTATAAAATGGGCATTTTTAAATGGGGTATTTTTTAGGATTTCTTTTCACTAAATCAAGTTCATAAAGCCATCAAAGTCCACACTTTGGGGCCTTCATTTTTTTGGCCCCTAAAGTGCGGGCTTTGATGGCTTAATGGACGGGCCGGCCCTGATTTTAAGGATCTTTATATAGAGTCATCATCATGCTTCTTTCGAAACTCACTAATACATTCCCTTTGCAACCAACTATGATTTCTCATATACTTTGATTAGTTCCTATGTCATTGATATATTGGAAACCAACTACAAATATTTCAGATGTTCATCATCAGGATGAACCTTACTGCATGACATCATATGAACTCTATCTTTTGGGCTGTATCACTGGCCCCCATTGATCTATGCCCCCTTTTTAACACTCATCAACTATGGTTAAGAGTCACTCACTACTAAAGTTAAACAATCTAATTAACCTTGGTTTTTATAAAGAAAAATAAAACAAAAATATTAATCTTATTTTTTTAAGCTTAATCATAATTAAAGAGATATTAAAAGGGACACGTGGACACGATAAATATACAAATAATATTTCTATTAATTTCATATTTTTAGGTAATCTTTAAAATTTCATGTAGAGATATATTTTGAAACGCTCCCATTCTCTCTTGATCTAGAAGTCTTTTGAAATTCATAATATATCCCAGTCACATGCAGATTTGAGAAACTCCATTTATCACTTTTGAAATTCACAAAATACTCTGATTCAAAAAAAAAAAATTCACAAAATACTAAATTTTATAATTTCACGTGTTTAAAAGATTCTATCAAGCATTTGCTGATTGGGAATGGACCCTTTTTTAAGCTCTATAAAGTGTCTATTGTTAGAAATATTACTTGGTTATGGTGTATTCTCAAATCTTGACCTATTAATTCAATTATTTAAAAGATCCGATTACTATACATTAAAAAGATAAAATAAGTCAAGCTAATGGTTAGCCATAGACGGTTAGGATTAGGGAGTATATTGGGTAGTACCTTTAGACGAACTTCTTGGCTATATAGGTCAGCAATTTCCTTTTTAGTTTTCCTTGAAGTCGCTACCCAATTATATATGTTGGAGGTAGTGTGTATATTCCCCATGTGGGGTGTTTTGGTTCCATTCTCTTTGAGTGATAGTGAGATGATTTTAAACGCTCACCTTGGTTTGCCTGTTTCTAAGCCGGAGCTCAGCCCTCCAATCCACTCATCACTGCTAACCAATGGTAACAGAGTTAGTCTAGCCATAGTCAACTACCTTTAAAAAAAGTAATTGCCCAATATAATTTTGTTTCTAGTCATGAGACGCTTACGCCCTGCCGCTTGCTTCAATTGGAGGGTGTGACCTTCTTATAAGAGATCTTAATGACGACTTGCAAGAGCTCCACTTCCTCTACTAACCACTAATTGATGCTACTAATTGTAGTAAATGATATTTCCGAGCAAAAGAACCAAAAAAGAAAGTGATTTAAAACTTTTGATTGTAGGTGAAATAGAGAGTTGGACCGCCTGATTGAAGATCCAACTACATCAAGGTGACAATAAGGTCCACATACATTAAATGGTGGGCCTCACTTGATATTTGGCACCGCTGAGTTTCAATCGCAGCCAACTCTCCATATTACATACTAGGGAGCTAAGGATTGAATTGTCTCTAGCAGATGCCAGAAAAACCCTCTCAGGCTCCACATTTTTCTACATGTGATGATAAAAAGGGGGAGAGATATCAAGTGGGGAGAAGTCAAAATCATGGGGAGAAAATGAAATGACTTCTCCCTTTTTTATCGCCACAGGTTGAATGATGTGTGGAAGCCGGAAAGGGTTTTTTGGCATCTGTTAGAGACAATCCAATCCCTACCAGAGAGGCTTTTAAAGCACTTTCTAAAAAGAGCAATAGTTCCCTATGCTCTTACAAAGCCAACCCAACTTGTAATGAACTTTAGTTATTTTTTTTTAACTCTCGTGGTTAAATTTTCTTTTTCAAAAACCTAAAGATAGATGGGTGAATCCTAAAGGTGAATCTTAATCACAATTAAATAAAAGCGAAACAGGTACACATGACATTGGAACTGAGATGCCTCCTTGCGTCACCAACCGAGGGGGTGATTATTTTCCTCCCAAAGAAAAGATCGACCCTTTACTGCCACGTAGAATCTGACATTGATAAACCCACACGGCAAATCAGTGGTCTCAACTCTCATGATCCAAATATCCAATCACCTCAGCTCGAGGGAAAATTGTCTGGTGGAGTCTGGACCCTCCAAGATCCTGAAAGCATATTGAGTCAACACGAGCTATCCAACCGACAATGATAGAAAAAGATGCATAGCAGTCGAGCAGGTGCTGTTGCACTATTATTGACAAAAAGTAGACCCCAAAAAAAAAAACGGGTTTTAATGGGGTTTCTCCTTATACTCTAATGATGTAAGACTCAAGTGAGCTTTGTACTTGAAGTTGTTAGCAGGTCATTTATAAGTTGGTATCTAGTCATCTTGCTCCCCCCTAGCTCTCTCCTCTAGCTAGGGGTGTCTTACAACGAAAAATATAACTCTTGAAAGATTGGTAGATGTTATCTTAGGTGACATGGTAGAGGGTTTACTAAACTCCAATAATACTAACAATTAATCTGAATATTTGATGAGATTTTTGCTAGCCTTAGTTGCGGGGTGTCTTATTTGCATCATTCTTGGAAAAACGATTGGAGCAATAATAATAAAAATTAATTGTTATAATTTAAATTAGTTTGATCAACACTTAACAATTCAATGAAAAACTATCTCTTGATTCTTTACCCCTTAATTTCCTTCTTTTTGTGTATGAGATGTTGGAATTTATTGTAATAGTCACTTATTTCCGATTATTAAGAAGAGCTAGATTTGAAACCCTTAGCCAGATAGAATGTAATGCCAGTCATAAAGTGAACAGTTACATATGATTATTTCTATAAAAAAGAGAGAAAGACATATGGAAGCTGATTTAAGGGAAAATCTCCATATTGTGTCACCTAAATCTAGTCTAAATAGCAGTGTTTTAAAACCCGAAAACTTGACTCGACTCGAAAACTTGTCGAGTAGAGTCAGCTCAGGCAAAAGTCGTCCGAGTAATGACACCTAAAACTCGGACATATATAATATTTTTCTAATACTATATATATATGATGAAAATTCAAAATTAATTATAAAACATGCCTAAAATGAGATATATAATTTAATATATACTAAATACCCCAATTTGTTTTGTATTTATACTTAAGAGTGAGTGAGGTGTGTTAAAAAAAAAAAAAAAAAACATAATTTAATCAATCGGGTAGACATTTTACGAAATTTTTTTTTTTTAAAATGCAACAACTCGAGCGAGTCGGGATGAGTCAGGACGAGTTATTCGGTTTTCAGTGTCAAAACCTGTAGCACCCCGGACTTTTTCATCCTTAATGAATAGCACCCTCTTAGCTAATTGGCCGTTTTTGTAGTCTAATTAATAAATAAGGGAGAAATCGGAAATTCCGAAATGTCAGAAATGTTCGTTTTCGAAAGACGGATCCAACGCAAGTTGAATCGTCGAAATCCGACGAGCGAGTCAAAAGATATGGTCAAAACAGTCCAGGCATACAGAGCACCGATCGCTCGGTCCAGTCAGCGATCGATCGGTCCATAACCGATCGATCGGTAGCTATCGCACGGTTAGAAATTTTGTATGGGGAAATTTTCCAGAGAGTGAGTTTTTGACCGGTCGATCGGTCAATAACACCGATCGCTCGGTAGGCAACCGATCGATCGGTCATAAACACCGATCGCTCGGTCTATCGAGTTTTGCAGAATTTTTAGTGAGGGCGTTTTCGTCTTTTGGGTGTTAACCCTTACCCATAAGGGCTTGCCCGAGCCTTTAGGGCTTCATTCACTTCACTTAGAAGGTTTTGAGAGAGAAGAAGAGAAGAGAAGGGGGATTTACATCTAGGGTTTTCCACTTGAGAGAATCAAGGGTTTTAGAACCCTAGAACCGTTCTAAAGGCTTGGATTCTCCAAATCCAACCTCAAGCTCGTGTGGAGTACCTCTTCCAAGCTAGGGCAGCGTTTCTACATCATCCTCAAGGATTTTTCTTTCCCTTTTCAAGGTTAGTACACTCTTCCTAGTTACTTTGGTAACAACCTAGGATTTTTCTAAGTAAATATGTGTTGGATCTTCCCCATTGTTCCCTTGTGTTGGTATATGCTAAATCCCTAAAACATAAACAAGATAATACAAACAAATGGTGGAATGTATGAATGGATGAGGAGTGGAGGCGATTGGATGCCATGTTGTGATGTGTTGAATGATGAGAAAAATGGTGGAAGGGCATATTACGCATAATGAACACACCCCAAGTGTTTGATGAAATGTTTGAATGAGAAAATATGAAATAACTAAAGGTTGAATACCACATGTTTGATAGAATGCATGAATAAACTAAGATTTGAAAGCATGAGTCACATAAATGTTCCCCATTTGGCAAGTTGTATGCATGTGTTTATTTCACTTCTTAAATTCGCATGTGAGTTGGGAATTGTTAAAATGCTATATGTCATCATGATTTCACGATTGCTATGCACGAGCACATATGTAGATGGAGGATACTGTCAAGGAGGTTGGTAGCCCGGTTAAGGGTGCTAACCTCTGGCTCATAAGAAAAGGAAATGATATTGTCAAGGAGGTTGGTAGCCCCGGTTAAGGGTGCTAACCTCTGGCTCATAAGAAAAGGAAATGATATTGTCAAGGAGGTTGGTAGCCCCGGTTAAGGGTGCTAACCTCTGGCTCATAAGAAAAGGAAATGATACTGTCAAGGGGGTTGGTAGCCCAGGGATGTGCGGGTGCTAACCCCTGGCTCATAAGAAAGGTATTGTACTGTCAAGGAGGCTGGTAGCCCAGGGATGTGCGGGTGCTAGCCTCTGGCTCATAAGAAGTGTATTGTACTGTCAAGGGGGTTGGTAGCCCAGGGATGTGTGGGTGCTAACCCCTGGCTCATAAGAAAGGTATCGTACTGTCAAGGGGGTTGGTAGCCCAGGGATGTGTGGGTGCTAACCCCTGGCTCATAAGAAAGGTATCGTACTGTCAAGGAGGTTGGTAGCCCAGGGATATGCGGGTGCTAACCTCTGGCTCATAAGAAATATTAAAAGGACAACTCAAAGAGAAATTGTATGATGCATAGACATGTTTTAGTTTCATAATAATTATGACTTGATAAAATGTTTATGTATGTGGTTGCTAGAAATGATTATGAACTATACTCCTCCCATTACTTGTATATGATGTTGTTCGTTATTACCATTGTTAGTTAGGGGCTTGTACTCGCTGAGTATTCCATGCTCAGCCGTACTTTCATGTCGGCAGGTACCCGAGTCCCTCTCGACATCTGTGATCCGGGTCCTTGGATAGAGGAGGACTATGGCGAGGAGGAACCTTATGAGGATCTAGTAGTCGAGCCTCAGGCGGAGGCGAGAGACTTAGACCATTGGCCCCACGGGGATGACTATTGAACGAGACAGAGTTGTATTTTGTCTTTTGTATTTTGTTAGGTGGGCCTGTCCACCTTAGACTTAGACGTGTTTTGTATTTATGTTAACTTGGAGTACTACATTTTGGATCCTTATAAAGAAAAGAAAATTTTAGTTTTCGCTTTCGCAAATTATGTTTAGCTTCCGCGCTCTGATTATCATTGTTTAGTACCTTATTTATCTTGTTCATTACAGGATGGTTTGGCAGGTTTGTTTAGTCCACCTAAAGTATCCCTAAACTCCTAGGGGGTATTTTGGGGCGTGACAAAACCGAGTTTTGCCCAAAACTCGACTCGAAACCTAGCTGAGTCGACTTGACTCGACCGAGTTTCGAGTCGACTCATCGAGTTTTAATACTATACTAAATATGTGAACCTTAAGCCATCGATTTACATCCACATATTGCCTCTTTTGTAACCATCGGATTGACAATAACTAAACAAAAGACAAACAATATCAACACAGCACCCTCTGGATTGTGGTGCAAGTTCAAGCTTGGAGGTGAGTATATGGCATATTGAGGACAAGCAATACAATAACACTTCGTTTTTGGTATGAAAAGAAAAGTGTGCTAGCTCTATTGTCCGGCATTCTCTACTGTCAGCCATAAACCAATACCTATCATTGTTTTCCGTCAAAAACCAACACCTATCCTTAATTTAACATGTAATGGTTTTTGGCCGAGAGTATGGAATACCTGAGAACAAGGCTAGCAAGCCTTTAAAAAACAGTTCTTTTTGGCAGGCAAAGTACAGTAATACCTTTATATTAAAAAGACAAGTACAATAATACATAACTATCATAATAAAAAGTATACTAAATTACTAATACCGTTTATTTGTTGATAATCCTACAGTAATACCTCACCTACCAAAAATTGAATGTTGTAAGATCTTTTATATTAGGGGAGGCAGTAGACTGAATAGGGTGAACAAGAACTCAACCCGAACCGGTCTGTTTGACATTGGCTTAAGCAAATCAATCAACTAAGACCCCAATCCAATGAACCCTCATCCAGCTGCCGAAATAAATAAATTCTTTAGTTTTCCTCGACACTGTTAAATTTGTCATCCTTTTATTATAATTTTTTAATTTAAATAAGCAAATATTAATTAATGCTAACTAACTATGATTAATGGAGCGTGTCACCATGTGCAGTTGTAATTTACATTTCTCTATTGCTAGCCCAGACATACTTTAAAATGTGTCGCTAATTTTCTTTATTGTGTTTGAAGTTGGTTAAACCCATAACTGTTTTTGTTTGAAATTATTCGCTTAACCTATTAAATGGATAGTACCGATAGGTGGTACACCTACAGTGAGAGTTCTAACAAACTAGCGTAGCTATGGGACTCTGACCGGAAAGTTTTTGAGGCCAGCACTCCTCTTAAGTTTTATTTTTTCTTTTTTCGGTTAAGTTCAACTACTCCACACACACCGTCTACAGAAATGCGGAATCCAACCATCTTATCAAAAGGGCCCATCTAATGGTAAGAGGAGGGAACACTCCTCTTAAATTGAATATGTGCGAGCTAATATTGCCTCAAACTTTAAGTAACACCATAAATATAAAAAAATTTACTGTAATATTTTCGAATTGAATATTATACCATTTTTTCCTATGAATATTAAGTAGAAATATATTTGTAAGATCTATTATGATCTAATTCCACAAAAATCTATTAAAATCTTTTTGAGTTGAATAATATACTATTTGTGCCTCTCATTTAACTATACTCATAAATTCTATGAAAGATTTTTTTTTATATAAACCTAGCAATTGTAAGCATGTTGTATGATTCTCTAACTGTAAGTTTTCCTTTATATTATCCATTGATGTAGTTTCATACTTCTTTTCTTCTTCATGTTTTTGAACATGCGAGATACATGTATATCACACCCATGGTTGTTGTTCGTGACATTTCATACCGAAGTGATCTATTGTATGGCCGATCCTATATTCAGGTTTTTCTTTTCCTATTTGGAACCTCGTCATGTGAAGGTTTTTTTTTTTGTACTTTTTTCCAAGACTCATCCACTTGGATTGATCTTCTACTTTGAGGATCAACTATCCAATGGTTGAAGCACTGTGCTTTGAGCATAATGTTTTAATAGTTTTATTTGAATCTTTTATAATCTTAATCTCATGTACAAAGATAACCATCTTCTTCCTAAACCAAATGCACAAACGAGTGTTTTTGGTGTGCATATAATAATGTTAATTACTATCTCTTTATTTGCATATTCATCGGATGGCTAGGCTGATTGGATCAAAGCATGTTATATCATGTCTTTTGTCTGATTTGAAATTCATGCTATCCATTTTCAATGGGTATTTTATGGGTACTCATTAGAGCTTGTCTTATGAAAATCATGAAGGCATTTGTAGAACCCCGTGTACTGTTGTGTGGGTTAATTAATGATAATAAGGGTTCATATCAAATCCATGTGTTATGTGTGTGTTGTATTCAATAAGGAGAAGGGAAAAAACACCCTAAGTGTTCAAGTGTGAAAACAAGCCAAAATAGGCAAAAATGGGTCAAACAGGTCAACCGCTCACAAGACCGGTCGACCACTCCACTAGCGGTCGACCCCTCTTCAGTCCGGTCGACCGGATATTGCACATTTTTGTATGAGGGATTTTTCCAGAAAGGGTCCACTGGACCGGTAGACCGCTCAAACCACCAATCGACCCCTCCACTAGCGGTTGACCGCTCTCAAGCCCGATCGACCACTCTTGAGTGTTCTATGCCTTGGCCGACTTACTTTATGTTTTTAGGATATTTTGGGAGGGTTTTTTTTGGGATTTTGGCAACTCTACACTCTATAAATAGGACCTTTTGCTTGGGGTTAGGGTTTACCAAAGTTTTAAGAGAAGATTGAGAGAGAAAAAGAGAGAAAAAAGCTAGGGTTTGTGCTAAGATCAAACGAGAAGTCCGGTTTTTGTTTCTCAAAATTTTAAAGATCGTAGAGATTCAATCTCAAAAGGTAGATACACTCTACTAAGTTGCCTTGTTGTGATTTCATTAATAAAACTAAGTTGATAAGCATGTTTTTGATGAAATTTGGGAAGTATGGTGTATGTGCTTGTATGTTATTGCCTTGGATGAAATGAAAAGAGAAATTATCTAAGTACTTGAAGTTTTACTTGTTTTCAATATTGCTCACAAATGATATATGTTCACATACGTTTGCATGACCGAGTTTTCTCAAGTACGAGTATTTGAAAGTTCACAATATAGGTTGTTAACCAACGGGGAGGTTGGTCAATGATAGGGCATATCCAAGGATATGTCATATCCGATTCCAAGTTTTTATATGTAATTGATAATGCCAACGAAAAAGGTTGGTCAAGGATACTAGTAGCCAAGTTCTAAGTATGTTTTGATGAAGAGTATTTACATACCCGACTCTAAGTCTATTCAAAGGGTGTTAGTCATCTGGCTCCAAGTACGATCTCACAAGAAAGCTAGTAAAGTTTGATTCCCACAAGAAACTCATAAGAAACTCTGATTCTCATAAGAAATCCTAATCTCATAAGAAATATGATCCTCACAAGAACTCATAAGGTTTTGGTTTCAAAGTAATCTCAAAAGGCAAGGTTTTTCAGAAAAGTAAGCACTTTTAAGAGAAGGTTGAAGTATGGTTTCCACACTGATTTAAATATGCATGTGAGTTATGTTCCGCTTTGAATTGTAAGCATGTGATTATTAATGTTATAACATCATTAGCTAATTGTTTGTATACGCTGAATTATTCAATGCTTAGCCAAACTGTTATCTTCGACAAGTCTATTTGACATCTGTGCTCCGGGACCATGGGTTGAGGAGGAGTACGCTGAGGAGGAGCCTGCATTGGATCATTCAGTGGAAGAGAGGGTCATTGATAAGTGACCCTATCTTGACTATTGTTGAGAGATGTGAGGGAGTGAAATATATGTGTCTATTTAAAGTGGGGATGTCCACTTATGACGGTCTACTTTTTTTGAACTCTTATAACTTGGGATACAATACAATTTATGTTATTAAGAAATTTTTGACTTCCGCTTTTAGTATGCCTTGTATGTTTTTACGGTATGGTTTGATGTGTAAGTCACGAGTCAAAGTCTCACATGCTTCTAGGTAGGATTTTGGGCCGCGACAACATCTATGCAACAAGTCCTTCAGGGTTTTCTCTCTCAATTTTTATGTGAGAGTTGCATGTTGTAAAATGTCTGATTCCTTTCTTGCCTATCTATTTTAATGGGTGCTCATTAGAGCTTGAAAATGGAGAGTTTGTGACTTCAACCTTAATTTACTACTGAAAGATATTATGTCTTATGTCATTTTGAAATTAGAGTTTTCTTCTTTCTTTGAGTTACCGTGATGATTCATACGGTTGATGAATTAGAATCACCTTGGCTTGTTCATATGGATTGATGAAGATGACGAATATGATTGAGGAACAAAGGAGGGAATGAATTATTCTTTGTGCATCGTGTGCTTTTTTATGTCATTTTATTTTTTTAATTATTGTCTTAAAGTAATGATTTTTGTTGTAACCATTAGTCAAAAATAACAATTTAAAATAGATGAATCAATTTCAGCTTCAAGATGTACCAAACATCATTATTTTGCACATAATTGATTTATTGTAAATTATTGATTATAGAAAGGGTGCTATCCAAATAGGATTATTCATGATAGCGTTTATTCACGACAACACTCATTGCATAATCAATTGTGACTGCAATAATCCAAACCAAACGAGCCTTAGTTTTCAAGTCATTTCCTGCAAGAGATTTTGGTTTAAAGACCCATAAATCAATTTTGGAATATGCAAAAGTGTTAGTGGGAATTAATGGATCGACGATTCTCTTGGATTTTTTTTTTGCCATGTTACAGGTTTATAGAGTCGTTTTACGGGTGTATGAAGTTTTATATTGAATTTTTAAGTCTCATTGATAGTTTGAACGATCGATTGTTTGGCCCAAGTTGAGTTTCAAACAATGCAAAACACTAATATATATTTCTACTACTATGCCTAATAAACTAACTCTGTTTTTTTTTTTCAAATGATATCTCATGTCAAGGCATAAGACTCCAAGGAAGGAATATGCTAGAGGGGCATTACAGTTCTAACCTAGAAGGAAGAAGACTAGAGTGGGAAGAAAGGGATTAAGAAAAGAAAGAAATGGTCATGAATTGATAGAGTTAGAATAATTAATAATTTAATTTTTGTTCTATTACATTTTTTAAGTTGTGTAAAAGTTTAATGAACCATTTATGTTAAATATATAACTTCTAATTGTAATGTTTAGATAATTACATACAATCATTTTGACATATCTTTGTTATATGACAATTTCAGAAATAAGAAAACAAGTCCCATATCTGTGGCTGCATTATAAGCAAAAATATGAGAAAACGTAGTATACAATTGTGTTTCAGTGAAAATTGTTTTATGGATCTGAAATGTTCCAGTAAAAAACATTTATTAATAAAATAAACTTGTTTGAATGTTGTATATTGAAAAATGATTTGGGGATCAATAAATATTTTTATTGGGCCTCAATGATGTGACTTAAGTACAAATGAGCCATCTACGTTTTCTTTGTTTATCTCAAAATCCAATAAAAGAAAACATTTTTCTTTCGGAGTTGGTCTATGGGTACTCCCAAATATACTCCATAATCCTAACTGTCAACAACTAACCACCAAAGACCGAATATAACTTGGCTTATTTGATCTTTTCTAATGCTACATCAACTTTAATCCCAACCGTTTAATAACTAATTTAAACGGTTAGGATTTGGGAGTACATATAGATTAATTCTTTCAAGAATAGGAAAAAAAATAACAAGTAAGACTTTTTCCAAGAAAAAAAAAATCTTTTTGCTTTTTTATAAATTTTTTTATTTTCTTACAGTCAAATAAATTTTTGTTAGCCCAAGGACACACCACTTGTATGACTTTTACTGGATGGTTAATTGTGCAACCCGCTTGGGAAATGCTAACCTTAAACACAGTCTTGTTATTGGTCCTCTTCTACTCATGTATTGTTTTTTTCCAAAACTGCTTTTAGGCTGGTTAAATGAAAGTAAATGGGGAGATTCATAAAAAGAAATACATGTGTCAGAGTAAGCTAGTATTTAAGGAAGCCAACGTCTAAGAATAGGATTATTAAATTCTATGTATAAAATGAAAGATCATGTATGTCAAATTTTTATTTTATATTTTTTGAAATTATAATTATTTTTTTGAGAAATGTTCAAACGATTAACTTCAACGAAATCTTTCAATAAGTATTCCTTAACCCGTAAGGGCGAGTGTTGGTTTTTGGTTGAAAGTAGAGAAAGAAAGTCTAGGATTGATGCACACCAGCAAGTTTGGTAGTTCTCATTAGGCTCACGATCTATATATTGTCCAACATAATTCCTTCACAATTAGGTGACAATGGTGGTGGGTTTGATCCGGGTTGATTTACTTCTAGATTTGAGCATATATAAATTACTAGCAAAAACCCCGTGCTATGCACGGGAGTGTAGATAATTAAATAATATATATCACTGAACTAACAAATGATAAATTTTAAGAATCATAAATATTAAATAGTCGCTTCAATACCCAACCAAAGAGCTACTATGATATCAATCAAAAAGATGGTTGTAGCTATATATTGGGCATACTATCTTACTTACATTCCCATCAATTGAATATGTCTTCTTTGAAAAAAAAGGGAAGTCCTTTCATTATTATTCATTGTTGATAAGCGAAAATTTGTGTGATTATTAAAAGTTTTAATGAGACTATAAGGACTTTGATTATTTAAAATTGATTATCACTTTTGATGGGTATAAGTGAACAATGACTACCAAGTCCGCAGTGAAAGTTGTCAATCAAATTCTTGTTTGTGTGTGTGTGAGAGAGAGAGAGAGAGAAGTTGGGAGGTGTGACATGAGACTACCATAGAGAAGTGGGGACGTGGTGATGATGGGTTACATTGTATAAGGAAAAGAGGGGTATGATGACTTGACAATATAGAGAAAAAAATTAGAAGTAATTGAGGGGTGCACTAGGCACCCTAGTTCTTTTAGAGTGTCAATGGGTCAGACTAACCTGTGGCACGGCCCGGTTACAAAGTTGGGCAGGCTTGAGGTTAGAGGATTAGGCCCAAGGCCCGTTAGACTATACTTCTAATGGGATTTGACCCGATAAGGCCCAATTACTAAAACCCCCAAAATTAATCAGCCTATTTTTCATTATTATTACTTAGTCGGGTTTGATCGAGCACACCCCATCAGACCTAGTCATGTTTGGGCCGAGCCAGCCTGAACCCAACTCGTTGATAGTTTAGATAGATGATTGAAGGGGATGGAAAAAAGGAAAAAGAAACGTGTAGAGAGAGCTATGCTTAGTTAATTTGATTAGAAGAATTATTAATTATTAATTAAATAATAATAATGTTGCTAATAATAATTAAAAGGTAACCCAAGAGACAATTGCTAAGAATTAATGAGATGCGCTATGCTTAGTTAATTTGGTATAAGAATTATTAATTAAATAATTAGAATTATGTGGATGATAATAACTAAGAGAAATACCAAGAGACAATTGACAAACATTAATGAATTGATAATAACCTAAAGAGTAAATCAAGAGATAATTGGATGAACACCAACGAGATGTTGCTACTTGCATGAACACCAATGAGACGCTAGTATAGTATGAAACTACACCGCATAACTACTAACCATAGGTAAGCATTGCCACCTACAAAAAGACTTATCTGCCGCTTCACCTCAATAAGACTTTGCACATAAATTAAGCAATTCAATGACATATATTTACCATCTATTTCTCTATAGAAGCCCATGTAACCAACCGGTTGTAATATGTGGTTATAAATCTGTTCATTTGAACAATATAAAAAGAGGAGTGTTATCCCCAATCGGATTTACTCCAAAAGTTCCCACAGATGCAAGGGTAGGCATACGCGTGGACAAGTTTGATATTTTAACACATTAAAAAAATAAAATAAAAATAACAAATTGTGATATTTGTAGCCACCAAGTTGCGTTGTTGAAGTTTTGCGATTGGGGCTAGGAAAATCCATATAAAAATGTAGCGTTAAGAATCTAAATAATTACAAATAAAATAAATGTTAAACATATCTATAATAACAAAAAATTATCTATAATTGATGAACATAAATAAATAATTTTCATGTGACACATTTCTAAGAGAAATTCTTTTCTTCCACAGTGCTACATGTTTTAGGAGAAACTTCATTCTTTGAACAGTGATTGCTTGTAAAAAATAAAGTAATTCAAGCCAAATAATCCCTTTTAAAAATGTTTATTGTTGATTAACATAAAAAATGTTCATGTGAAATGTTTTCATAAGAAACCCCTTTCTTCAATAGTGCTCCGCATTTTTGGGAGAAACTCCTTCCTTGACTGGAAAGTGATTAAAGACTCCAATATTCTCTCAAAACAACACATCTCTTGTCAACCAGAGATCAAGATAGACTTCACATCCGGCTTCTTAATCTCATCCCTTGGCAGTTTAAATGTAATTGTAATTAAGCACCCTATATATCTTCATCGCGGCCTCCACCAAATTTACTAAACTACCAAATAATAACAATGTCATCATTGTCGTTAACTTTCGGTTGATTAACCCCTTCATCACAATGCCTTTGACCCAATGCTAGTACTGTTCTAGCCTGTAATGTGTAAAAAAATAGGTTGTTAACATAAGTATATGTAAAAATCCAACAAAAGAATTCATTTTTTGGGTACTAGAAGATTCTATTGAGCTATTTGTGCTTGTTGGTCACAAAATCACCTTTTCAGGTATGTTTCCAAGATCTCCATGACCAACATGAAGTGTTTCATCTCCAACCGACCTCTCAGAGCTTCCACCACCGCATTCCCGTCCACAAATCGAGCTCTCGACGCGATCAGCTCCCTCGAGAACAAGAATCTTTGCTGATTGAAATACATTCGAAAGTAAATTCATTGATTCACCTTTACCACAATGTCATTGCTGCAAAGCCAACACTTAAAAATATTCATCCCCACAACCACAAACCGTATTTAACATTCAGTTCAAAGATCAGATCCTATATAATCTCTGTTAATTAACTAATAGTAGCCTTGGTTGATAGATTTCAACATGAGATAGAAGTAAAGGGATGAAAAAAAAGGAAGGAGGCATGTGACGGATGAAGATCTATCGGGTTTTTTAAGAGGTGGGGAATGGTAGGGACTTAAATAGGTGGGGAATGGTAGGGACATAAAGATGAGTGAGAAATTGAAGCGTTATGATAAGAGAACTCTTTAATTCCATAACCTAAAATCTCTTTAAGAACTATCACGTATCTAAAAAAATATTGGGTGGTCCACCTTGCCTTTTTAATTAAGAGAAACCTTAAAGCCATGTAAATGCTGAAGACAAAGAGACAAGGTGAAGAGAGAGGAAGAGGAGATGAACGACAGTGAGTGTAAATGGAGAGATAGAGAGGAATGAGAGATTTAATTGGGGAGGGGAATCAATTTTCTTAGGGAAGATGAAAGAAGATGAAAAGACAATTAAGTGATTTTATTAATAATTTTTTTAATTAGGTTAGGGGGACCCACAATTCAACAATTTATGAGAGGGAGAATGGGTGCCACGTGTCAATAACTTGAAGCTCAAATAGAAGCTTGTAAGGGGTGTCATGTGGACACCAACAGCTATATATAGTAGTAGTAAAGTAGTATAGATATAGATAGATTAGTGGCCTTTTGGCATTGTTTAAGGGATTAATTTTCTACTCTTCATGAACATAATCAGTTTTAGACAGTGTTGTCAGAACCGGGCCGGACCAAACCAGACTGGCCGGTCGAACCGGGAACCGGTCCCCCAGTCGGTTCCCAAACCCTCCAAACCAAAACTATTTTAAGAACCGGTCAAAACCTATCAAAACCAGTGGCAGAAACGGTTGGGAACCGGTCAAAATCGGAAAAAAATGAAAAAAAACTTGCAAAAAGTACACGGTCGAATCGGTGGAATCAGGAACCGGCCACTCTACCGATTCGATACCCAGTCCGATTATGAAAACTGTGGTTTTAAGTGTGTTTGATATGACGTCTCTCTAAAACGTTTAATCCTCTTTAAAGGGAATTAAAGTGATGAACTCATCAAACATCCCACGCAGGAGGTTTTTGTTGAAAAATAGGGGGTTTCACAACTGTTTCTTTTGGGGGGTGGGAAGGAGGGGTAGTAGTGTTTTCCGGGGCACTACCAAATACCAATATAGCTCTCTCGCGCTCTCTCTCTCTCTCCAACTCCTTCCTCTCTCCCACCCTGCCACCACTGCGCCCCCCATAGTCACTGCCACCAGGGGCAGAGCCACATGAGACCTACCCCCCTTAACTTTATTTATTTATTTATTAATAGACAGTCTTAGAGCAAGGGTGGAAATGAGGGAGCTCTAGCGCCCCTGAACTTTCAAGAAAAAAAAATACATTCTTTACAAAAAGACACGAGATGATCCAACAACTTGGCCCTCAAAAAATTTAGGCTACGCCACGAACCCCCCCCCCTCTCTCACCACCACCCTCACCTCCACGGCTCCACCCTCACCTGCACCACCATCAATGCCACTACAAATTAAGAAACACTTATTTTTTTTTGCATTCAAACTTGATTTTGTTGTTTCTGGTTATTATAATAGATTATAACCGATTGTTTAAATGGGTTCTTAACACAAAATCATTTAAGAGAATCACTATAATTGATGTCAAATCGGTACCTTGGTTTCTTAGTTCATTTATGAATTTAGACTACTGACACAATATCAATATGGAAAATGCTTAACGTAGTGGTTTCCATTATGTAACAAAATGGCATGTTCTCATTGATCCATGCCCCTACTTTTAAGGTTCACTCACGCTTAGGGTTAAGCAATCCAACCTTGATTTTTTAAGGAGGTAAATCTTAATTTTAATTTAGTTAAGCTTAATCAGGGTTAAAGGGGTGTTAAAGAGACACGGGTAAGATAAGCAGCGGACCCCCCCCCCCCTGCGGCAGAAGTCGCTAATCACTAGTCTATCAATATTAGGGACCCATTCAAATAAGGGTATACATTATATGTTATGGTTTGGATATGGATACCTAATAGTAGTGATTGTTCCCATGATTTTATTTTAATTTAAATGGCACCCTTCAGACTAAAATATACCTCAAATAAAACCGAAACAGATTCATCGGCTAATTGGATCTGACCCCCTCCATCCCAAAGCTATACGGGCCCAAAAGCCCATCCACCCGCTGTGCCTTATTTGGACAGGGAGACTCTGTCAATCTGAAGAGGAATAGACTGTGTCAATAGAATAGATTATCAAAAAAAAAAAAAAAAAAGAGTAGAATTCTAGAGAAAAAAAAACACTATTAAAATGGTCGAGAAAATTAATACACAATGACCCATTGGACATATCAGCCTCTAAGGTAAAAGGCACACATTAAGCCATTCCAGTGACGAAAATGATAGTTTACCAACATCTCCACATCATCTAACTACTCTCCTAACGTACCAAACAAAATTAAAGAATAGAACATATGCAAACTGGCCGAATCAAGGTGAATAGACAGGGGTGAAGGCAGGAATTTTTCCTTGGGGGGCCAAACTATTGTCTATGGGTGTTGAGTATGAGTTTTGGGGGTTCGGGGGCTTAGGCCCCATATTTTTTTTCTTGGGACAATGGGTCTGGGAGAGCTATTACTTAAATAAAATCAATTATATTCATATTTATATTTTTAATGTATTTTCTATATTAGAAAAAACATTTTTTTCAGTGGGATGCACGGGCCTCTACAGTCGCCGCGTGTCCTTTTTAACACCTACTAACTTTGGTTAAGATTCATTCACCTTAAGGTTCATATATTTAACCTTGGTTTTTTTTTAAAATATTAACCTTAACTTGATTAAGCTTAACCATAGTTAAAGGATGATCTACTAGCTACCATGTGTCCCTTTACCCACTAATTATGGTTAAGATTCTTTCACCCCTAAGGTTAATCTTGATTTTTAGAAGAAAAAAAAATATTAACCTTAATTTGATTAAGTTTAACCATAGATAAAGGGAGACGGATGGAGTGTGAAATTTTTTTTTTTTTTTTTTTTTGGGGGGGGGGGGGGGGGGGGGGATACCTAATATAAAAGGATTTCCCAAAACTTTGGGGGGCCGTGGCCCCTCCCCGCCCCTGGGAACAGATACAACTAAACATAGGCTCTTTGGTTTGGTAATCATCCTCCACCAGGGGCGGAGCCACATGGGGCCTAGGAGCTGAAGCCCCTCCTGAAATTTTGACCAAAAAAAATCTTATAGTACTAATAAGGGTGTGCTAGCACAGGAGAGGGGCAGAGCCGGGGGGGATGGTGAGATCTACCCTAAACTTCTGAGAAAAAAAATAAATTCTTTAGACATAGACATAAACAGAGGCGACAGATGAACTTGGCCCTAAAAAAAAAATCCATTGTTAGCCCCCCTCAAGAGAATCTTGCATGGCTCCGCCCTTGGCCTCCACTAACCATCTAAACCGTGTTTAGTGGTTGTTTAGGTAACTTTTTGAAGTTGAGCATGTACCTTAATTGGATCGAACTCGCTGGCTTAACGATGAGGCCAAGGTGGGCTCCATCTGATCATTTTACTTATTCTTAAAAATAAAATTCATGAATGTCGGAATGGCAACTTTTGTAATGTCAAAACAATGGTAGGTAATGGGTATTGTTTTTTCTTGAGGATTTGGTCTCATAGAGTCTTTGGTTTTGTATTTTGACTTTTGAGATCCCAACATTCTAGAACTAATGTAATGGTTGAATTACTGATTACGTAAAAAAATGACATGATATAATGGTTCATTTACTTATTAAAAATAGGGTAAATTATACTCATCTCCCTAATGTTTATTGAAATTTCAAAAACCTCCCCTCTAGTTTCTGAATTACACCGTCCTCCCTTGTGAGACTCTTAATATTAACACTATTAACTAAAGTTACCATTTTTCCATTTTACCCCTATTACTTGATTGAAGAAACACGTCTTTATCGTTTGAAAGCTCAACCAAAGAAAAACATAAACTCCCAAGCCGCCACATGTCCCTTTTAATACCCACTAACTATGATTAAGATTTACTCACCCATAGGGTTTATTCATCTAACCTTAGTTTTAAGGAAAAAATAACCTTAAGTTGGTTATGCTTAACCGCAATTAAAGAGGGCTCTACAAGCCGTCATGTGTCGCTTTTAACACCCACTAACTGTGGTTAAGATTCACTCATCCCTAGGATTCATTAATCTAACCTTGGTTATAAGAAAATAAATAAAAAATACTAATCTTAGGTTAATTATGTTTAACCACAGTTAAAGGATCTCTATAAGCCACCACATGTCCCTTTTAACCAACTAACTATGGTTAAAACTCATTCACCCTAGGGTTCATCCATCAAATTACCTTGGTTTTCAGAAAAAAAAACCTTAGGTTGCTTATGCTTAACTACAATTATAGGGAGCTCAACAAGCCACCATGTGTCCTCTTTAATGCCCACTAACTATGGTTAAAATTCACTCACTTCTAGGATTCATCCATTTAACCTTGATTTTTAGAAGAAAAAAAACCTTAGGTTGATTATGCTTAACCAAAATTAAAGGGGGCTCTACAAGCCGCCACGTGTCCCCTTTAACACCCACTAATTGTGCTTAAGATTCACTCACCTCTATGATTAATCCATCTAACTTTGCTTTCAAGAAAAAAAATAAAAATATTAACCTTAGGTTAATTATGTTTAACCACAATTAAAGGTCCTTATAAGTCTCCATGTGTCCCTTTTAATACCCACTAATTGTGCTTAAGATTCACTCACCCCTAGAGTTCATCTATCTAATATTGGTTTTTAGAATTTATATATATATATATGCACTTGATTTTGGAAACATATATTAACCTTAAGTTGATATTATTAACCTTGGTTAGTAACCAATTATCATTTATTTTATTGAATTAACTAACCTTGTGTTAAAAAAAGGTAATTTAGACATTTTAAAATGTTTAAATGATGATATCATCAAAGTCCATCTATAAAGTAACAGGAGACAACCAAAGTTGAGGGGAGGACAGTGTAATTTTAGAAACTAAATGGGAGGTTTCTGAAATTTCACCAAACCTCAAGGGAGGTGAGTGTAATTTACCCTATTAAATATATTCTCTCTACATATATAAAAATAGATAGATATAGAGAGAGAAGAGTTTTAATGGGTGGAGCTCATTAGAGAATTTAGTGAGTGCCCTTTTAAAAACTTAACATGCGGTAATTTTTTTTTTTTTTAAAATTGACTATTAGATGTTAAGGTGAGTTTCTTTGGAGACATGTATCAAAAATTCACGATCAAACATTTTTAGACCGTTTAATTGGATCTTAGTTGGTTATGATCGTATTTGATATGAATGGAGACTGATTGAACCAGACCTAACAAGTTTACATTATTGCAGGTAGTCAAGGGTCAAACTATGCGGTTAGCTCGTTTGGGGTGTCGGGGGGCAGTGCAGCGGCCTAAGGGCTCGAGACGGAGCTTCAGACCAAATTTGATGGGATTGGCTTGAGTGAGACAGTTGGCTCGAGCGAGAATGGATTCGCGTGCTCAAGTGAATGTATTACTATAATTTTATTTGAGCAATTGAGATGAAACCTATAGCTAACCCACTCGAGTGAGAATGGCTTTGCTCGCACGAATGCTGCAGGGTCAGATTAGTAAGTCAAAATTTTTTACTTGTTTGAACCTCAATATATAATATACTTTTGGGTTTAGAGTTCCTTACCACATCTATCGCTTAGAAAGTTTCCAAAAAGACTAGAGATCGATAGTTCTGTAATTGCTTTGTTTGCCTTTGCCTTTGCCTTTGCCTTTGCCTTTGAGCATAGTAAAACTGGTGTGAATCTGTGGACGTAGGTATCATTGGCCGAACCATGTAAATCTTGTATTCTTGTTTTTGCATCTTGTTTCTGATTTCTATTTCTTATTTATCATCGTGGGTTGTTGCGTGTTTCTCTAACACACTATCATCTTCTACTTTTCTCTATTAATTTCATGCATTAATTTTTTCCTTCAAACCAAACCTTTAATATTAGATTTTACCCCTTCTCTCTCTCTCTCTCTCTCATATCAACAATTGAGTGGAATTAAATTAAGAAAAAAAAACATTACTAGCAAAATAAATTCCAAAAGTAGAAGAATATCCACACAAAAGATGCCTAAATGGACCAGGGCAAGTGGGTGAGTCTTGCCTGCAGCTACACAAATTAACTCTCATCCACCGCTTGCCTTTACCAAAGGACCTAGAGATTGGACTCTGTCCTTGCCTCCTCCGGCCCCATCTCGCTCTTTCTTATAACAAAGTAGATGGTGTAGGGCCAATATAATCATAATCTAACCCTGCATTGATCTAAAAAATCCATATTAGTTGAATACAAGCAACGTATATCTTGAGACTTTTCTTATAAGTTTGATTCGTAATCCTCTCCAGTTGTAACGGGACTCGGGAGAGTCCCGTTATGCCCCTGAGGTCGCCATGTGTCCCTTTTGACACCCTTTAACTGTGGTTAAGATTCACCAATCCTAGGGTTCACACACTTATCCTTGATTTTTAGAAAAAAATTTAAAAGTGTGTGAACCCTAGGGGTAGGTGAATCTTAACTACAATGAAGGGGTGTCAAAAGGAACACGTGGCGACCTTAGGGGCATAACTGGACTCTCCAGAGTCCGGTTACAATTGGAGAGGATTACGAGTCTATAAGTTTTGGATTTGCTATTCATGTGAGATACTACGTACTCATTCTAACCACCACCATCTCCTAATATAAAATGGTGGGCCTTGTGCAATCTCATTCTAAGAAGATGAACCCTTGCACTGAGTGTGGCCAATTAATGCCCTTTCTTAAATTAATCCACACTTAAGAAACAAAATAATAATAATAAAATCATAAAAACAAACATAGAAACCGCGTTTTTGGTGAGATCATAAGCTATTTTCCTTCCTACTTGCTTTTAAAATATTATATCATATAAAGCATGCAAGTTTCTCCACCATTTTCTCTCTACCTTGCAGTATATAGCCATGAAAATCCAAAATAGTCAATGAGATCAGCAATATGAACCAGACAAAAAAGACAAAAAACTTACCTAGTCTTATATTAATCTCTAACTTGTGAAGGTCAGAACTACTTTAATAATCCAATAGCCATTTTTCCCCCCATTGGAAGCGAGACATAGTCAAAGTTTTCATCTTTCAATTACATTATAATTTTTTTTATTTATGTTTATTCATTAAGGGGTAATCAATATCCATATAAATAACAATCCCTATCCCCATATTTCAAATCACAGAGAGCTTCACAAGAACAAAAATGGCTTTTGATTCTCCCAAATGAGGAACACATATCTCAATCTACTAGCCCTTTGGGGCATCTTCTGTCTCTTCTTCTCTACACCCTCTCACCAAGATGATTCTCCACCTCTCCCAAACCCAAGACTCCTAAATGCCTACAAAGCTCTCCAAGCATGGAAACATGTAATTCTATCTGACCCCAAGAACATCACTTCAAACTGGTATGGCCCAAATGTCTGCGACTACACCGGCGTGTACTGTGCACCGGCCCCGGATGATCCTCACATCAAAACAGTTGCTGGAATTGACTTGAATCACGGCGACATCACCGGTTCCTTGCCGGAAGAGCTCGGCCTCCTTACCGACCTTGCTCTCTTCCACATCAACTCAAATCGCTTCTGCGGCACCATACCCGGTAGCTTCGAAGATCTTAAACTCCTTCATGAGCTTGATGTTAGTAACAACAGATTTACTGGTCAGTTTCCTTCAGTAGTCCTTTGCATACCTTCACTCAAATATCTTGACATCCGCTTCAATGAATTCGAAGGCGACGTCCCCGACCGCCTTTTCGATTTGAAACTGGATGCAATCTTCATAAACAACAATAAATTTCGATTCAACATACCTAAAAACATAGGTAATTCAACAGTTTCAGTACTTGTCTTGGCAAATAACGGCCTTAACGGTTGCTTACCTTCAAGTTTGGCTAAAATGGCGGGAACTTTAAATGAGATTATTCTCATGAATTCAGGTCTAACTGCTTGTTTGCCACCAGAGATTGGGTTGTTAAAGAATGTAACAGTTTTTGATGTGAGCTTTAATAAGCTGGTGGGGCCCTTGCCAGAAACAATGGGAGAAATGAAGAGTTTGGAGCAGCTGAATGTGGCACATAACAAACTCTCCGGCGAGATTCCGGCGAGTATATGTTCTTTGCCAAACTTGGTGAATTTCACATACTCGTATAATTACTTTTGTGGTGAACCACCAAGCTGTCTCAAGCTACCGGATAAAGACGACAAGAAGAATTGTATACCGGATCGGCCGTCGCAGCGGTCCACGGAGGAATGTGCATCATTTCTTGCCCATCCTGTTAATTGTGATGCCTTTGGCTGTTCTCCAAGAAGTCCACCTCCACCGCCACCGCCACCGCCACCGCCTCCACCACCGCCACCACCGCCGCCACCGCCGCCACCGCCACCACCGCCGCCACCTCCGCCACCGCCACCACCGCCGCCACCGCCACCACCACCTCCGCCGGCAGTCCATTACTAGCATCCATGACCAAGTCAGACTCTTGTTTACCTTTTCTTTTGAAAAAGTATACATACCCACCATTGAATGTATAAACGAATTCATGATATCTTTGGTGAGGATAATTGATAAAAATAATAATAATGGACTCGACCGATTGATTTCTTATTGAGTAAGCCATGACCCATAAGATAGATGATCAGTACTTTCTGCTGACTTTGTTGTATGGTTTTATAATTCTTCCCTTTAAAATTTTTGAAATAGCATAGCCCTTCAGCTTAGATGGGAAAGGAAGAGAGACTTGTAGTACTCTTCAAAAAATCATTAATTAGCTTCCAGCTTTCTTTCAAGTTGTGTATGGTGCATTTGATTATTTTTATTTTTTCTCTTAGATATCATTTACCTACCTTAGTACTGGGTTAGTGAGTTAGCGTGAAGATAGAAGCTCTTGTAACTCGTCGTCCAGGGGATTAGATCTCGAGACCTCCCATAAAGAGAAGGCATACCCAAACATTAGCGAAAGAGGCGGAGGTGTGGTGCATTTATTTGGAAGCAAGGATCATGGTTCAAAATATCGGTATCAGTTGCCGCATCGGTAAGTCCAAAATAGGATACGTATCGGCATATCAGTACCGTATCGGTTAGATACGGCGGGAAAATTCAGGATACCCTGCATAAAACTTCTTTTAATGCAAATAGAAGTTAAAAACAAACTAAATGAAGGTTTACAATTACATTTATAATCATATATATGAGAGTTAACAATTTATAAATTAAAAAAGGTGTACGCGCCTGATAAATATGTATGAAAATACAAATCATAGTTACTTAACCAAGTAATAGAAACTCATTTGCATTCATAAATCAAAAAAATGAAAATACATAAACCCTTGTATTCACAAATCAAATTCATACATAATAGAAGCTCAATATCACATTGAGTTTCGTGCTAGTTTATACTCTATCATTGTGAGATTATGAATTAAGTAGAGTGATACATTATAAGTGGTTCAGACATGATGACACCACTATGTCAAAGTCATCATCGTACGGTACATTCCTAGGTACATTTGTACATATGTCTGTTACTGAGTCGTGATCTATTCATAACTGTCAGTTAAAGACTGGGACTGAGCATCATAACTAGTGACTCCTGATAGGTGGATTAAGCTGGGACATCAAAACCAGTGGTTCTTGATAAGTATGCTGGGCTGGGGCATCATAACCAGGGAGATAACCTTATTTACATATTAATCTCTAAAGTAAATGAAAGTAAAATAATTTACTTAATAATATATTATGTAAATAAGTTATGTGTATTGGGTTAGTATTGTAGATCCTAGTGTAAATGGAAGGAGAAAAAAATTAACTGAAAAATCTCTGTATCGAGTGTATCGGGCATGTATTAGCCCGATATAGTAGAGTTTTTTTTTTCAGCGTACCAGTGTATCGGATAGTTTCAAATAAGATACGTATCAGTCCGTATCGATCGATACGTATTGATATTTTAAACCATGACAAGGAAATAATGTCCAAGATAAATGCCAGTTTCATTCCCGTCAATCACCAATCCCCTTTTAATGGAAGCAAATAGTCAAAATAATTTTGAAAAAAGACTTTGCTACCGAGACTGCAAAAGGGCCGAGACCATGCATCCATGTACGGGGATTTCAGATAAGGCCCACGTTCACATGGTAGGCCCCACCTAGAATCCCGTGCACGGATGAACGATCTCGATGGTCTCGGCCCTTCTGCGGTCTCAAAAGCATTTCTTTGAAAAAGCATGTCCAAAATGACTTGAAATCTTCTCCAGCACCAACAAAACTCGACACATACCCTATATGCAGGCCCCCAAATCTCTAAGCACGTGCTCCAAAACTCTGTACATGCAATGGGGTATGTGGTTTTTTTTTTTGTTTAGTTTTGGAACAAGGGTATACTGGCCTCTTGGATCCGGCTAACGGCTAAGTGCAGGGTAAGCATGCTCTGAACTGAATCAACCTGTTTATTAAAAAAATCAAATATATAATCCGAAATGGAATTTGTCAACTAATCCGTTTTAATTAATAAAATAAAATAAAGTAATTAAATAATAGGAATAATATCTTCTTCATCATCAATACATTATTCTAAAATTTTGCCACTTCTTCCTATTAAGAGTTAGTGTTATTAAAATTTTCACTAATTCCAATAAAATCATTTTTGGCTTTTATGTTCTTTTTTCAGGGCCTTCAATTTATATTAATAATTCAACCAAAATTTTTTTTATATTAATTCTCTACATACTATAGTTAAATTGGTCTTCGCTTAAAATATTCGAATCATATCAATCACCTTCCTTTATTCGTGTGGAAAAATGACCATTACATTTAGGTCCATTACATCATTGCTCTGAAATTCATATAGCTAGAATCCAGTGGCCCAAAGTATCTCATCCCAAGTCTTGGATAAGTTCTGCAAAGAATTACAGTGTACAGTAATAATTGTTGGAGATTATAAAAGACTTGCTCTAAAGTTCATATAGATAGAATTCAGAGGCCCATAGTATCTCATTCCCAGTCTGGAATAAGTTCTGCAAAGAATTATAGTGTACAGTAATAATAATTGTTGGTGAATACAAAAAACTGATATTCATTTGCTTCATCATCTGAGTCCATTTGCCTGGCTAATCTGAATCTTGATTTGAGTCCACTGATTTTAGTTCCTCAAATTGGCCTAATCGACCAGGTTGAGTCGATGTGATCAAGTAATGAGCCATTTGATTCTTTATATATATATATATATATATATATATATATATATACTAGATGGTGGCACGTGCGATGCACATGAGAGTGAAGGGAAGGAGTTAACGACAATTAATAGGAGTTAAAAGGGACATGTGTTAACCCGTGGGTGCGATTGAACTCTCACCGAGTTCAATCACAATTGACTGTGATTCTATTCTTTAAATAGATAGATGAGGGTAGTTTGAGAATGAAAGTAAAACATTAAATTAAAGTTTTATTTTATATAACGGTAGTTTAGGAATTTTGGAAAATTCAGGCTACGCCTGCCTCTCCCATTATAATAGTAAAGATATATAATAAAAATATTATTATTAGTTTATCTGCAATTTGATAAACCTTTCTTTAACCCCAAAGGGGTGGTGGATCAGTGGTTCCTGGGCCTATCCCAAAATGGGAGGTCCAGGGTTCCATTTCTCACTCCCCCTTTGGGGCCAGCCCCCCGCACGGGTTTACCTAGGCTTACCTGGTGTGGCGAGTTGCGGACTCAAATCGCACCCTCGGGGATCACCCAAAGGGTTGGGGACACCCCGAATTTCAAAAAAAAAATAAAATTGAATCTTTTAAGAGGAATTTGTGTTATTTTACCAAATTTTAACAGTGAAATGTTTATTCTTGTGATTCTCTAAAACTCGCTCAAATGCTAATTCTCAACAATATCTTGGATGAAACAATATTTGTTTATGAAGCTTGCAGTCTGATAAGCAGTTACCTTGATGTATTGTGTGTGTGTATCAGTGCATGGTTTTGTGCTTGAACTGGACAGAATCCTCGATTCTTGTATTGTCAGCCCACTGCCTTTTTTTTTGCCTCTAAGTTTAGACTGCTCGAGTGAAGGAACCTGCATTCTATCCAATCAGGTTGCTTAAGATGCCTTTATAACATGTGCCACAGTTCATTCTTCAAGCTATGTACAATCCTTTCAGCTGGAAAAAGGGAAATTAAAATATATATTCTAAATGTTTGGTCGCTGCTTAAGTGGATGAATTTAATGTTTTCTCTCTAACTGTAGATAAATGATGCCTTGTTCTAAAATATGATCTCCGAACCTAGCCGTCTAAGGCTAACTACTAAGGTTCAGGATTTGGCTTAACTTATTTTGTTTTTTCTAATGTCACATCTGCTCTAATCTTGACCCTTTAATAATTGAATTAAATGGTTAAAATTTGAGAGTATATGAAGATTTGAACTTTTCTAAAAATAACTTTTTGGAATCTCTTTAATCTTATTCTTGTGACATTGTATCCTGTTAGGGGAGAGGAGAATAGCTCGGTTTGAGGTAACAATAAAAGATAAATAGCTGAGTTTGCTGACTTCTGGAGACATTAAATCCTCTTATGGGGAGGACTCAGGTTTGAGTTTCGGTTGAGAGGCTCACTATTTGTACAAAAAAAAAAAAAAAAAAGGAAGAAAAAGGGTCAGACCCTTTCTTTTGTTTGTTCGTGTCGTAATATAATCTTCGAAAAATATGAGGGCAAAGCCCAGGAACAGCTTCACCCAAACAGTCTGCCCGACTCACCTAGACTTCCTCTCCCTCAACAGATTGAGCATGGTTCACAAGGTCATCTGCTAACCCCTTGGCTTCTCAAAGAATCTGCCTAATCTGGGATTCCCAAAATTCAGTTTGACAAGAGTTTAAGGCAATCCTTGACAAGGGACCAGATTGCCAAGGATCATTGGTTTTACATAACATACAATTCACGACGAGTTTTGGGTCACCCTCAATTATGATCAACTCAACTCCAATCACCTTGGCCAAATTGAAGGGCCCCGTCGTTCAGACCCCTGATGAAGATAATAATAATCTCTCTATAGATGCAAGGCCAAACCCTTTCTTTTGTTTGTTCACTTAATCATAATCCAAAACATATCAAAATATTAGCATGTTTGCACTTGGAACTTACAGTCCACAGTTTTTAATCATTTTTGGTACATGCATATATCCCCATTGGTGGCAAATAATGCAGTACATACGATGAAGCATGAGCGAGTTCACCGCTTAGAGTCGGACAATAGATGTGAAATTGAAGGAAACAAGTTCATGAGAGTACACTTTTTTTTTATTAGATCTTGAAATGTACAGTTTCTCTGAACTAAATGAGACCTGTTTCTTGTCAACTAAACCAAGAAAACATCTCTCATGTATAAGCCTAACATCTCTCTAGGAACGAAAATGCTTACCTTAGTCTCCAGTTGTTGGAGGCCTGACACAGGCACAAAAGGGCTCATTCTTTCGCCTTTGGTTACTTTTCCCAGTACTGTAGAGATAGTCCCGCAGGAGAACTCTGGTTCTTCTCTCACTGACTCTGGCTTTTCCTTTGCTTTCCTTGTCAGCCTCAAGTTTCAGCAAAACAAATTGGATTTTCTGCACCTCTAACTGCAACTGTCCTATCTTTTCGGACCCTCCTCGTGCCCGTTCTGAAACTCTCCTTCGCAATTTCACACTCTCTTCTGACCCAACCGTGGCTTTTCCATCAGAGGATAAGGGACTTTCTTCAACGTTCTTCATCAATTTACCATTGGTATCGGCCAACTGCATGATGACCGCCTCCACTTCTTGTAGCTGCCCCTTAACTGTATCATATTCAATACCCTTTGCCCTTTTGCTATTCTCAGATATCTCCACCTTCCTTTTCAGATCTTGCACTGTTATCTGAAGATTTGTCAACTTCTGAGCATCAGAAACAAGTCTGTCTAAGATCTTCCTCTTGTTCCCATCTTGACGAGGCTCTGTGACTCTCTTGGATATCTCTTGCTTGTCCACGCCCAACTCCTTCTCTACCTGCAATTCTGAAGAGGGATATTCCCTCTTTTGCTCCTCCTCTGCTTCAAAGTCAGTAGATGCAGAGGCCAGATTTGGTGCCTTGTTGACTGTTGGATCGAAGCTGCAGTCCTGCTCAGCAGTTCTCGATAGCTCGAGCATCTGATAATCTGCCTCGCCATTGTCTATCATGCTTATCCCACACGATGAACAATCAGAGACCTGATCGAGCGGAATATCTTTCATCAGAAGCCCATTCCTAACTTTAGATCTTTCAGGTTCAGTTTGCTGCAGTTCGAGATCATGGCTGACCTCATCTCCAAGTTCCTCCTCTGGTTGCACACCGACATCCCTGCTTGTTTGAACGTCACGTCCTCGACGCAAGCTGTTTTTAGATTTTAACTCTTTGATCTGTTTCATTGCAGCCTCTAGTTTGATATTAGGGTTTAAGCTTTCCTGCATCAAAAACCTCTCCATTTCCAATACTGCCTTTTCAACTGCTTTTATCCTAGTCTGTAACTCCTGCAAGTCAGAAACTCCCTGTGGCACCACTGCACTTTGATCTTCACTCAGTTCTTGACAGCTCTTGTCAATCAGATGAACCGCATCCTGGAACACATGCATGAAATAAAGTCATGGGCTTCACTTACGAAAATTCTCAGCAATCATGTACAATATCTAGATAGCAAAGTTCAAAGACCGACGACTTCTAAACAGCTTGCAAGGTGGCCCAGCTATGTCGGAGTTAGAAGGATCAAGGCATGGCTCAGCTTACCTGAGTTCTAAAATTTCTGATTTGTTAAAATATTGAATAGAACTTTGGTTAATGTGTTAATGATGGGGTATAGAATACAAAGACAAATAATCACCAGGATCATAGTAGCTTTTGCAGTTTGAAAACTCAAAGACTGAGATATTCACTACATGGCACCAAGGTTTGAAATCCCGTTTGAATTTACGAAATTTCCCACCTTACGAAACCGAAATGGCTTATATCTCGGGTTGATTGATTTCGGCCAAAATTTCGTTAATTTATTTGTATTTTTTAAATAAAATAGTGATATATATCGAAATATTCCAAAAATTTTGATATATTAATCAAAATTTCACGAAATTTCCGAAAATTTAAAATTTATTAAAATAATAATATTTATATAAATATATTGAATTAAAAAAATTTATTATTTTGGCCAAAATTTCCTTCGTGAAATATAGGTATATATCATGAAAATATTTATTTTAAATAAAATTTCCAAAAATTGGCCGAGAAAATCAAAATTTTGGAAAATTCGATTTCGTTTGGTGGACCGAAATTTCCAAAAAAATGGCCTGTCAGACAAGAACTTAAACAAGTTGATCAACTCTCCTATACTAGCCAAGAGCCCCCTTGACAACTCCTGGAATTTCTCCAATGATACACTAAGTCAACATCGACTCAACCATGATTCTAGACGACTCAGTCAAGAAAGAGATTAATCCAGATTTCTATAAGGTATGGACACTTGTCGAACCTCACTCGTATTTGTTCAGGCCAAGAACAAATCAACTTGACACTTGACAGAACTCAGATTCAACTTGCTGCGTTTTTAAGAGCTGAAAAAGAAAATCATAAAAGAACATTACCCTTGCTTCCTGATTGTCAGCTGTATTAGGTTTTGTCTGCAAAAGGGCATGGTGCTCGAGAGATGTTATGCTATCCCTCAGAGAAACTATGACTGGAAAATATGTAGCCAATTGAGTTTTCAGCCCTCCATTTTCCCCTTCCAAGACGCTAACTTTTTCTTTCAGAAGTTCAATATCCACACTTCTTGAAGTACTTTCATCTTCAAGGCTCTCACATGCTCCAGTAAGCTCATGAATTTTTTCTTCCAACAGACCCTCATGGATGGTGGAGAGGTGAAGGTCACCATAGAATTCTGCTGCCTCTGCTTCCCACAGTTCGATCTCATTTCTTCTCTCTTGCAGCTTGGAACTCAAATTCTCTTCTCTGGTTTTAAGTTCTTCACATTCTTCTCGCAGTTTACCCAATTCAGATTCAAACCTCATGTTTGCTTCACGAAGGCATCCAATCTCCTTGTTCTGATGTGCGCTATCTTCTGATAGTTTGAGAATCTGCCTCTCTAACTCTTCTCTTATTACCCTAGCTTCATCACATACACTCTTCAGACCCTCAACATTTCCTTGCAACTCTGTTTTCTCACTCTCTGTAGCTTTGAGTATCCGTTCTACTTCTGAAAACTCCATTTCCTTCTGACTGAGCAGTTCGTTTCCAATTCCAATCTGATAGTTCAACTGATCCCTGACACTTCTGACTCTGTCCAGCTCATTCTCAAACTTCTCAACTGACTCCTTGAGATGTAAATTTTCCATTTGCACCATTTCCAACTTCTCCTCCATAACTCTTACCTTTTTCTCGAGGCCTCTGTTAACCCCATGAAGACAGTTCAGATCTTCATCAAGCCCTTTTAGTTCCACAGTTTTCTCAGTGCTGAAGCTCTTGAAAATCAAAGAAAGGTTACTTAGAGCTATGGCTTCGCCAAGAATAACACTGTTTTCTTCTTCTAGCATGAATTTCTCCTCTTTTAAGTCTGAGAACTCCTTCATCAAAGATTTATTTTCTTCCAGCACCTCAGAATTTTCTTTCTGTACTATCAGGTAAGCCCCTTGCATATCCGATAGCTTTACATGTATATTCTCCAATTCATATTTTAGTACTTTCTCTCGCTGGTATCCATCCCTCACTTCCAATCTCAACTGTCCATTCATATCCAGAAGTTCGTGTTTCTCATTCTGCAGCCCCATTAGCTGCTCTGTCCTGATCTTGAACTTCTGATCAAGGGTGTTTCTGTCAGTCTCGAGATCTGATGCTTCTAATCTCAGTTGCGAAAGCAGAGTAACAAGAACTGATTTTTCCACCACCAGCTGCAGCTTCTCATCCTGGGTCTTCAATAGAGAATTTTTTGTATCATCAATTTTTCCTAGCATATGCTGCAGAATTATTTGTTCTCGTTCAATCTTATCCTCCAACCCATAATCGGGAGCAATTTCCAGTGCCTTCATCACCTGTTGAATTTCTGTCCTCAACTTTTCAATTTGGTCTAACAAGGATTCCGCTTCTACCTGTTTTTCAATCTTTTCATATTCCAATTCCGAAATCAGTTTCTCTGACAACTTGGACGCCTCGAAGTGTTTCTGACACTCAATCAACAGAGAAAAATTCTTTTCTTCCATATCTTGTATGCATTTCTGCAATATGAAGATCTCAACCTGAGCATTTATGGCTTTATCTAATTCTTCTTCAAATTCTTTATTCCTCTGCCGGCCTTCTTCTTGCAGGAGAAGGATCTGGTTTTCCATACCAACTAATTGACAAACTGCCGATTCTTTCTCTTTCTCCAGACCAGAACACTTTTCCTCTAATTCTATATATCTTTTCTCCAGGTCTTCCAGTCTTCGCTGAATAGTTTCTAGTTGAGAGACCAGAGTGTCTCTTTCTGTGAGAAGGACATACTTCTCATTGTCGAGCATCTGGTAGGATTCCTCTAGGTTCTCGAATTTTGTTCTCAATCCTTCGAGTTCAACATTGGCGTCACAGAGGGAATTCTCCAGAAAGGTGTTCTTCTCTGAAAGCTTCTCCATATTTTCGATAATAATCCCTAACTGAGAAACTAGTTTGGCCTTCTCGACAACAAGAGTGGATTTTTCTCCCACAAGATCCTGGCAGGATTCTTCCAATGCCTTTAACTTCTCTCTTAACCCTTCTAACTCAGCATTCACATCTGAGAGGGAGTTCTCCAAAAGGGCATTCTTCTCCAAAAGTTTCTCCAGGACTTCCAGCTTACCTAAAAGAGTAACTTTCTCATCTCTGTCTTTCTGGCACATCTCTTTCAGCCTTGAGTTCTCATCCTGCAAGTCCTTCACAGACGACCCAAAATTTTCTGGGTCCAAGCCTACAGAGTCAACTTGCTTCATTACAACCCGGTGTCTCCTGTTCAAGTCATTTATTTCCTCTTTCAGGCAGTAAATCTCTTGCTGGAGAGCATTTCTTTGGTCCATTCGGAGTTCAACCTCCTCTTCCAGTTTCCTTTTTGTCTCCCTTAGACTAAAGATCTCATCTTGCAAATTCTTTATTGACATGGCAGAAGCTAAGTTCAGCTCATTTAGGTTCTTGTTTTCCTCCTTGGCCAGCCGGATATCATCCACTAAACCCTGGTTGCGAAGCTCCATTTCCTTCAACATCTGAACCCCATGTTGAAGCTCCAAGGCCAGAGCCCTCTGCTCTTCCTGAGATTCATAGTGCAAATTTTGCAGAGTTTGGAGAGCAGCTTCGGCCTGAACAAAGCGCAAACGTTCTTCTTGCATGCAAATATGAAGTCTCTCCAATTCCTGCTGCATCTCTGAAAAATCTTGATTTTGCATCCCCATCTTCTGCACCAAAGTGTCCACCTCCAACTGCAGAGATTGGTTTGATCTCTCCAACAGAAGACATTGTTCTTCAGAACTGCTAAGTTTTGTGACCCCAATCATTATCTCATCATTGAGCCTTTTGGCCTCCTCTTGGGCACGAGAGATTTTGGTCTCCAGATTAGATATTTTCACCAAGCACTGCTGGTACTGGAGAGAAACAGCTTCCTTCTCTTCATTTAATACAGAAAGAGTTTGCTTCAGGGTTTCAACTTCTCTTTCAGCTTTATCAACTCGGTCATTAAGCCTTTGGGCACTCTCCTCCTCACATGATATTTTCCCCTCCAAATTAGATATCGTTTCCAAAGACTGTTTGTTTTGAAGAAGACCGGCTTCCTTTTCAGCTTCTAATTTAGCGAGGGCTTGCTTTAGGGTTTGAGCTTCAATTTCAGCTTTATTAGCTCTCTCATCATGTTTTCTGGCATCCTCTTGAGTGTGAGAGACTTTGGACTCCAGATTAGTTATCCTATCCAAACACTGCTGGTGTAGAAGAAGACCAGCTTCCTTTTCGGCTTCTAGTTTAGCAAGAGCTTCATTTAGGGTTTTAACTTTGGTCTCGGCTTTGCTTGCTCGTTCAGACTCAGATAGGATCTGGGTCTTGAGATTCTGATTTTCAGTTGATAATTGAGAGACTTCATCCTGCAAACTCTGTTCTTCCTCTTCAGCCTCTTGAAAACTCAGGCCCTTTGTCACCCTTCCTTCTGCAAATTTTGCATGGTCCGATGGCACTTCTCTTGAACCAAACATCACATTGAGCTGTTTCAAGCTCTTTTTGCTTCTTACAGAGTCAGAATCTTCAGAATAGGCTCCATTCTTGTTGTCAGCATGGAAATGGGATGAAGAGAGCCCCAAAGAATCCTTGTGCAAGTCATCAGGATCAAAAAAGGCATGTACAGGGTGTGGCGTCTCGGGTGTACGGGGTTCGGCCTCGAGCTGTTTCAAGCCCTTTCTGCTTCTTACAGAGTCAGAATCTTCGGCATAGGCTTCATTCCTGTTGTCAGCATGGAAATGGGATGAAAAGAGCCCCAAAGAATCCTTGTGGATGTCATCAGGATCAAAAAAGGCATGTACAGAGTGTGGCGTCTCGGGTGTATGGGGTTCGGCCTCAGTGATGGAAGATCCTGAGGGAGAATCATCAGCCAGTACAAAGGGAACTCGATTGGGAAATGCTTCAGCTATGGTCCTATGGGCCTGTCGGAGCTCCCCGGTTGCATGATCGTATCTTTCTGCTAAAGCACGGTATGCTCTGTAGAACTCCTCAACCAATTTCATAAGCTCTGGACGTTTCTTGTAGTACATCTCTGCCCTCCTTGCAAACGAATCCGCATCTTCTTCAATGAGCTTGATCATTGCTTTGACTTTGGCATCCATATCTGTTCAAAGTACATCATACATCTTTTAGCATTGAATCACATATCTATATATAATATTAGTGATAAGAAACTCATGATAAAGAACAATAATTAGGTTTAGTAAGATGCACAGTGTTTACAACTTCTGACTAGATCTCTTGGACAACCATGCAATGTCCATTATATCAAGAGATAAGATGTGAAAGCATCGGGTTCCTTACATTACCTAAACAAGCCCTTCCATACACAATGTTCATTTTCACATTGATAGGTCAACTCATTGATTGCATCATATCATGCAGCCCAAAGTTTCAAGAATAAACCAGTAGACTCATTTTTGTTGGGAACAATTTACCATGACTTTATAAGTGCTTCAGAACAACCAGTGTTTCAACTCATAATTATACAACACTAGGGCTATCAAATGGTACCTCTTATGCCACTATTAATCTATTAAGAACCAATATGCAATAAGACAAGTATATTGTCAATATTCAGTTCAATGGAGCAACACCGTTGTCTAATTTTTTTCCTCCCGGTAAACAAATGCATAAAAGAAAGTAGAAAAAAAAAATTATTCGAGAACAAGCTGATACAAAAAGTGGTTTCCTTACATTATAACTGACTAAGGCAATAACTTTCATTAAAATAGTCTGAGAAAATTTTCCAGCTTATATGCTCAAGTCCCAGAACATGCACATATTCAAAAGATCAGGAGATTTAATTTGGGTCCTTCCCCCCATACTTTATGCATAGTACTCGATTTCAAACAACCCTTCTCAAAGTCGACATGAGTCCCGACACGACAATAGAATCTACACAAAGCAGTTCACTTGATTATGGGGTCCTGATAACAATATCTTTTGTTATATGGGTCAAAATACATCTTATTAGTAGCAATCCTCTTCTTAGATATATTATAAAATACTTGTACGTTTCAGCACTCCTTTCTTGTTTAGAAATGCTTTGCTGCATCTAATGCTTGTTAATAGATGCCTAATTTATCATCCTGGTGATTGAAAGCATTTTAAAGGAATTTTAAATTCAGCATTCTGCTGTCAATCTGATAATATTTAGCATTAACCCATTATTTGATTACAAAATCATAAAAAATCCAACAAGTGGCTGAATTAACAATCACGCAATAAAAAAATAATGGATGTCATACAAATTTAGAATGGTATTCTGATAGAGAGAAGTAGATCTTTCAAATTGGAGAACAAATTGTGGATTTTTTTCAAGGGTGTTTTGTATACCAGTCACCAGTGAATTCACTTTACATGTAAGCATTTGGGTTGCGAATCAATTTGAAGATGTTTTGACTTTTGAGGCAGCATCTGGTTCAACTTGAAGAAGAGAATCCTGATTAGCATAGGCGAAAATGAGGGTAGAATATTTGAGGAATAAGCCAGGAACCTAAACGCCATATTAGCAATCTTCCAGTTAGATATCTTGATCTTACGAAAGGTGCAAGATTGATATCAAAAAGCATTAGGGATCCCATAATAAAAGGGTGGAAAAGTGGTAAACAAGCTAGAAGATGAGCTTCTTGTCACTTAGAGGTAGAATTAATTATACACATTAAAAGAACAATTGCTAGTCCCCCTATCTTTTACATGATTCTATTCAAGATGCCAGTCTCGATTGCAAAATAGTTAGAAAACAACTGAGATTTATATTGGGAACTGAATATGAGATTTCATCTAGTGAGATGCGATTGGGTATTGTCCTAAAGAGCATAGAGGGTATGGGTTTTACAAGGCTGAGAAATATAAACAGGCTCTGCTACGCAAATGGCTATGGAGATTCGGCAAGGAAGGTGAAGATCTAAGGAGAAGGTTAACTGGCATCAAGTTTGCCGTCACAAATAGAAGCTGGGATGCACACAAATCCAATGCTCCTCATGGAGTAGTCATTTGGAAGGCATCATGCATGGGCAGGAGTTCGCACATACGATATAATACAGGGTATGTATTGGGGAATGAAGATGGGGTTCCTTTTTTGAAGACAATTGGGGTGCGGCCAGCAAACTGTGCGACGTATGCCCACGACTATATAGACTCGTCCCATAGAAGTAGCTTTTGGTTTATGATTATTGTGAGGGTGGGGAGGGGGAGATAATTTGGTGCCTGGTCTTTGCAAAAATCCCAAAGATAGGGAGGGAGGTAGAGAAATGCATAGTTCTTCTAAAGAAGTCGGAGGAGGCAAGAGTGAATATGTAGACAGGGAAGGTCAGCGTATTTGGAAAAGGGATAAGCAAGGAATTCTCACTCAACTCTCCTTATAAGATCTTACTGGAGAATGCGGATGTGGAGTTAGACCGGAGTTCATAGTTTCAAAAAAATTTGACCCCAATCCCTCCAAAAGTGAAAGCTTTTACGTCGACAGTGTTTGATAAGATCCAAATGGTTGATTATCTTATAGACTGCACTATGGCAATTCCAAGCACATGTATCATGAGTGGAAAAGAAGAGGGAGATATAAATCATTTTCTTCTTCATTGCTTGTTTGCATGGGCTATGGGACTTTTTTTTAACATTGCTCTTTGGGATGATGTGGTACCAAAGGAAGTGAGGGAGATATTCCTTGGCTGTTCAAAATGTTCTTTTGGAGAAGGGGTTTCATTCTTTGGAGCATGATCCCTTTTGCAATCAAATGGAGTCCTATGGAGAATTAGAAAGGGTGGGGTGGTTTCTCCAGCCTTGTTGCAATATTCTAAAGTACTTCTCTGATTGCAAAGTAGACTTTATAAACAGTTGGCATCATATAGTATTCGATGACTCATAATTTTGTTTCTTGCTTTTAGGGAAACCTTGTTTTCCCTCATGCTTGTATATTTTAATACAAATACAAAATTGACCGTTGCCTATCAACAGAGAAAAGCTATACATGTAAGCCATGGTGCCTTCGAGGGGGTTCTTGGCCTAAACCTAATAAATTAATTTTCATTAGGCAACTTGTTTTTCATACACTTGATATCATTTTCTTTCCAGTGCCTTCGATGAGTTGATTTCGTAGTCAGTGTCGGGGTTTTTTGGGAGGAGTTTGGGGGTTTTTTCGGTGGGTTGCCTTGGGTTGTTTGCTGTTTTTGTGTTTTGTGTGCTGTTGTGGATTCACCTGTTGTGAATCGTTGTTTTCTCTTATTTTCTTTAATAAAATGATTTTACCGATAAAAAAAAAAGTCTTGACATTGAATTAGAGCAAATTTCATTCCCAAAAATCCAGTATACGTCGCTTGAAATAATTGATTACAAAGTTTCAGATTCCCGCCTTATCTTAAATTCACTTCTCATAATATAGTCCATGTAACTGTAAACATTCTATTCTAGTTGGTGTAAAATTCAATTTCCATCTCAGTTTTTTAGAAGGTGTATTGGGCATAGGATTTTTTTCCTACAAAGAAATCTTTTTTCTTATGGGTGGCCTACTGGGATAAAATCCTTACATGTGACAATTTAAGGCAAAGAGGGTGGATAATGGCTGATCAATGCTTCTTGTGTCACAAATTGGAGGAATCGATTGATCACTTGTTACTGCATTGTTCCTATGTGTGGGGGTGTTTGAAGTTATTTCCTATTGTACTTAGAAATTGTTTGGGTCTCCCAAGGTTCCTTCCAAAGCTTTTTATCTTGTTGGCTTTATTGAAGATGAAACCTTGTGTTCTCTAGTCTCTTCTACCAGGAGCAGTGGCCAATAGTATGGTTCATTTAGAAGGAAATGAATTGTTGAGTTTTTGTGGATATTTCTAGCTCTCAATACTTGGTTTGTTCCAAGATTCATCAATTGCTCATCGTCCAATGCTCCACTAAGAGGGACTTTGATGATCTGCAAATCCATCGTTACCTTTGATATTTATAGTTAGTTTCATTCTTGAACTATCTTTCTTTCTAATTTGTTTATGTCTGGGTTCACTATCTTGTGATCATTCGTTGTACATATCTGTTATTAAAAACAATAGCTAAATAACTCCTACCAACTAAATTACTACCAAGAGATGATCAAGTGTGTATTTAAGATTCCCACCTCTATTTCATCCACACTAGAAAGATTACAGAGGGAATTTTTATAGAACAACAGGGTAGACTCTAGGGAAGTATCTTTTGGTGGACTGGAAAACCATCTCGCAGCCTAAGTGTGGTAGTGATCTCAATATTCACCCCCTAATAAGGATGAATAAGGCTATTTTGGGAAAGTGGCTCTAGCATTTCGGTGAGGAGGAGGGAAACCCGTGGAGGGTTGTGAAAGTGACTAGGCATGGGGTGTCCTAAGTTAAGATGTGGTCCTATGGAGGTTAGGGTGTGGAAGGATGTGTTGCAAGATTGGGGTGAGTTTTCTAGATTCATCCATCTTAAGGTGGGCATTGGGAAGCAGATCAATTTTTGGAATGATCATTGGTGTGGTCAATCCATTCTTAGGCAGGCTTATGACAACCTATATCTCCTTGCATCGAAGAATGGGGCTTCAGTAGCTGAGAATTTAGAATAGCAGGAAGGGGTGTCGGTTTGGACTCCCAAACTGAGCGTAATTTATTCATTTGGGAGGTTCAGGATCTCTTAGGGTTACTATCCCATATCTAGCAGGTTACTCCATACCCTCTCATTAGGGATTGTCGGGTATGATCCCAGGACAGTAAGGTGCAGTTCTCAGTGAGATCGTTAACGCAAGGTTTGTAATCTGAGCCTATTTTACCTTTTCATCATCAGGTTCTATGGTTCCCATCGTCAGTACCTTCTAAGATATGCGATTTTAGATAAAATCTTAACTTGTGATCATCTCATGCATAGAGGATAGTGCATGGCTAATAGGTGTTTCATCATTCATGTGTCCTTTAGCAGAAGAGTCTGTTGATCACTTATTGCTACATAGTCCGATTGTGAGAAAGGTTTGGTCCTATTTCATTTCCCATCTATTGGATCTTTCCCACATCCTTGCGGAGCTTCTTATCTTATTGGCTTTCAAGAACGTTTCCGACCCAGCAGGAATAGTTTGGCATTTCCATCCTGGGGCGATAGTATGGGCCTTGTGGAAGGAGAGGAATAGGAGGTTGTTCGAGGACACATCCTTAACCATCCCTCAGATCCAAGCTCAAGTTCGATTTCTAGTTTCAGCTTAGTGCTCAATAGGGGGCAAGGGTGGAGATCCTTGGGGGATTATCTTTGCTTCATTGTTAGCTTGATGTACCTATTGTTTTTGCTTTCCTCTTTCTTGAGTTTTTTATCCTCGTGGTTTACTATTGGTGAACCTTGTGTTGTACAACTTTCATTTCTATAATATATATATATATATATATATATATATCCTATTTACTGATTAAAAAAATGTGTATTGAGTCTATTGATACATGGAACTATGGTGTTCCTTTTGTTTTAATAAGAGTGACGAGATCTACTCTATCTTGTAGTACTTAGGAAGGAATGACCAACAAGAATCCTTATTCTAAACACCAAATTAGAATATGAGTTACCTCTTATCTAAAGCTTTAGGGAAACTCCCACAAGGGCTAAATTCCAAAGGGCAACGGTTCAATTTCAATTTTATTTGGAGTTGGTCCGTAATAATATTCATCTAGTTCCGCCTTCAGAGAACTTGAGAACCATTTCGAGCTAATGAAATATGAAATGATACAAAGAGGATTTTCTAAAAGGATATGAAGATTCCCCCCTATTATATCTTGCTAGTTACTTGGACGGGAAGATTAGACCTTGGAGAGAGAAGACTCCTCCATGCACCATCAATCTACAAATGTCAATTTCAAATTCTCCTTTGGCATTTTAATTGAAATTTCAGAGCTTCACATAGCGTAGCTCCTTCATTGTGCCATTGGCTTGAATGCCCCAAAAAACAAAGCCTATAATATTGCTTTACGACATTTTACACTGTCTAAACTTTTAATGAAGCTCAAAATTTCTGAGATTAGTAAAAAGATCAAGAATCACTCAAATTTTCCACCCACTAACCCGGTTGCCTACCCAGAAAAACTGCTCATATATGATGGTTGGCACTTCACTGGTCCACCTAAATCCATACGGGTATTTATGAGTCGAAAATTGCTCATATATGATGGTTGGCAATTCAATGGTCCACCTAAACCCATATGGGTACTTATGTGTTAAAAATTACTTGGAAATTTTGTCACTTATTTCGTTAACAGGCAAAATATTATTAAGGAAAAGAAATATACATAGCTAAATGAAACGAGTCCTCAAACTTTTGGTTAATTTTGATAAGTAACCAAAAAAAAAGGAGAGTTCCTTATTTGGTCAAAATTGACAAGGAAAAAAGAAAAAGTTCTCTTTCCACATTGCTCAGCCTTGCAGATCTCAAGAAGACAATTCATTCATGTCTTTTCAAAATGCCAAAATCTCCATATCATCGTCCAAGATAATGGACTTGGAAATTGAAGGATGCGCATAATGGGCATGACCAGCATCTATCTTTCCATTGAGCTAGTAGCCTGGAGGAAGGATTAATACACAACAACATATGAGGCAGCCTCCGCCATATTGCAGGCAACCTAAGATGCAAACGGACCATTCAAAAACTTCTCATCCATATGTTTTGGGGGCATTCATAAACATCTGGCTAATATAAGTCTTCTCCTCAACTAAAATATTTCCACAACTGAAAATATAATAAGTTGATTTTAAAATAAGTACATGCAAGAGATTCAAGCAATACACATCTCAATTTCTCAAATACAGTAGCCAAAGGGAGAAAGGAATACCTGTAAGATTTTCCTGGAGCCATTTTGAATTCTTTGGGCTTATGTGGCTGTCCCACCACCAAGAATACAAGCGTTTCGACTCAGGTGTCCCGGTCGCCATGACTCCAGTCAAGAACACCAACACTGTTCTGATCCCACAAAATCCTGATACTTGTACCAATAACAGAAACCCAGCTGACGGATCCAAGCAAGAATCAGACTCAAAGGGATTTGAACCACCTAATTCAGTACTAAAAGAAGCTTCAAGCGTTGTATCTGTCAGTATCCCTCACTCCTTGTACCTACTCACCAAGATCACAAAAGAAAAGTTATAAACATGATTGAAATGAGAGAGATTAACTTCTAACTACCTGATAAGGCATACAAACTGCCTGATCAACAGAACACAAGACTAAAAATCATGTAAAAATGAAATCCTTGCTTCAAACTACCTGATCAAAGTCACCCAGATCCTAAAAACAAGTGGGATAGTTTTAAATACTTAAAGCACAGAAATCCAAAACTTCAAAGTACCACAATTTGCAAATTTTCCCAGTCAACAATGAATCACAATTACCTGATCGAGCAAACGCTAGAAAACAACAAGCAAATTCCTCACAAACCTACCTTGATCACCCCAAAAAACAGGAAAAAAAAAAAAAAAACACAGATATTACAAATTTTCACAGCATCTTACCCAAGGAATAGGAAACGACAGCAAAAATCGTAGATACCCAGTAATCCAAACCAAGAAAAAAGTCCTGAACAAGTAAATCCATACTAAGGTACACAATTTTTTATTTTTTTTTTAACTGTAGTCTCGAAAAAAAACAAGTAAGACTGATAATCCATGAACAATAAGATCAACAAATTACCCGAAAAATCAAAATTCGTGATGGGGTTTTGATCAGCAACTGTTCTATAAGAACCTCCAGTTGCTTTCATTTCCTTTCACCCCATTTAGCTAGATTCCTCTCTCTGGTGTTCTCTTTGCTTTTATTCTGAGTTCTGGCACTCTATGAAGAACTATCAATAGAGAATTAAAAAGCAAAAAAGAGAGTAAATCAGGAAATAAATTTGAAAAAATGGGAAAGTAAGAAATTTTGCAGCTTCTTTCTTAATTTTAGAAAATTAATATAGAAAGAGCACTGTAACTAAAAAAATTGCCTGTAATTTGAATTTATTGACTGTAGTTTGAATTTATAATATATCACATCTCCAAACTCACATATTCTTCAGTAAAAAAATTTAAAATTCAAACCATTCTTTCTTACCTTTCTTAGGATTTCATCTTTTTTTCTACTGCACTGCACCCTTTCTTAGGATCTCCATAATGTCTTTTCTTGGGTTTCTAGAATTACTTTTTGCGAGTTTTGGAAAAGAATCACTTTATCTCTTTATCTAAATTACCAAAGACCTCTCAAACTTTGCTGAATAGCTAAAAGGTCCTTCCTCTATGGACTAAGAGACTCTACCTTACTTAAAAACTACATTTACCTGTAGAGAAACTTTGTATACATAATGTGTATGGCCTGAGATATAATTCAGTGATTCCTAGCCGTCTGATTCAATAATCTGCTTTTCAAAGATGGATCAAAGTCGTAGGAATTTTTTTTGATAATCCGATGTTTACTTTCGCTATCTGTTAGATAAAGTATGGCCCCATTATGTGGTAGATTGTCCAATTCCATGAACATGTTCACATAATGACCAATGGGTCCCACCTATGGGATTATGATCACTCACCCATCGGATTCTGAAGAATCCGATCAAGTAATGAGCAAGGACTAGAGTGAGTGGCCACATCACCATCCGATCGTAGGTACACAGTGGTGTTTAGCTGTCCTAGCATCACCTGATCATCCTTCTCTGGAAATTACTTTGCAAGTTGTAATGAGTATTAAAGAATAAAAATAAAGATAACACGACTCTAAATCCAGTAATCCACTAGAAGTTTGGTGTTTTTTTTTTTTTTTTTTTTTAATGATGCTTATAGATGACTGTGCATCATAATTACCGTTGTTTGCGCAAATTTGAAATTTAATAAGAAAACAAATTGGGTTAGTAACTTTATATAAAGACTCAGTTTATGTCTAACTTCAATTAACTTCAAACTATCGTTTTTTTATTGAAATGATATCATGTAAATAACACACACTCACTAAACCAAGGACATGTGTTAGCTACTTTTTCTCGTTACCTAAGGGTGGAGCTAGGAATTTATTTATTTATTTCTTGTAAAGAGGCAAGCCAATTAATTGAAAATGTTAATAATTATCAATTGATTTGTAGAGAATAATTAAGTGGGTACGAAATAATTTGAATTTAAGGGGATTAGGGTTCAAAGATTGCGACTCTGAACTTTTTTTTTGACAATTAAGTTCATGAGCCTTTGGTCTATTTGTTTCTTATTTTGCCGGGGATAGTTATTCCTTGCCTAATCACTATGCCTAATCAAATAATATAACATAAAAGATGTTTTGTTTTCAAAAGTGATAGCTTCTCTCTTGCCGTCTATGTCTTATTAAATAATTAAATAATATGGTATAACTTTTATTATAATAGTATATCCTGATTATGTCTTATTAAATAATTAAACAACATAAAATAAAAAATATTTTTAATTCAAAAGTTTAGGGGAGGCAGCCCCATAGCTATGCCCTATTATTATAATTTTTTTCCAAAAGTTAAAGGCGGATGCACCCATACCTCATGGTTGTCCTATAAATTTTTATTTTCAAGAGATCAGGTGCACATGTCCCCCTTGCCCCACTCCCCGTGGGGTACTACTACCCAACCAGAGTTTGAAAAAAAATTCAAATCTACCTATGGGGCTAGCACTCTTCATTAACTAATTAATCAATCTTTTATGGCTTTAATTAATTGTTTCAATCAATTTTAAAGAACGAAATTTAGCTCTTTAATTGTCTGAACCGTTATTTTCCCTTAATTTTCGTCTTACTAACTACTTAGAGTAACGGTAAAAATTAAACAAGCGCACTGATTGTCGTGACTTTCTATATATAAAAAAAAAGAATATTAGGAATATATGCATAATTTGGATTTGTATGGCTGAGATTCTTCAACTCCTTTTCAATGTGGGCGGCTTGGGCGGTGGTGACGGCCGTCACCCAGAGAAGAAATTATTCCTCTTGACAAAGAAAACCAGTTTATGACTTAGAGAGATGCTTCTCTTTAGTAGTATTTTGAATATATATATATATATAACAATAATAATAATAATAAATCAATCAATCAAACTATGGTTATTATCATGGGCCGCCTGAATGTTCCTAACTCAACGATGGCAACAAAACACAGAATTATGTTTGTTGGGAATGTCTATTATAAAAATTTAGATAGAAAAAAGGGTCAACATTTGATTTACTAATAATTTTTCAAAGTTCATAAACAAATATTTTTAGTATTTATAAAATAAATTTTATTAAGAGTGTATATATGATGTGGAACTCTTAATAAAAAAATACATGAAGTTATCCTTGCTCTCGTTTTCAATACCAAAAAAAACCGTATAGGTGGTGACATTTTTAGAAATTATTTTGTAGTAGAGTGACATTTTTGTTGTTGTTGCCAACCGATAAGTAATGACAATTTATAAAATCATTTTAAATAATTATAAAAATGTCACCATATTTATTCTGTTTGTGTATTTTTTTTTCTTTTACAATGTCCCGAATTTTCTGTAGAGACCCGAATCTTTTTCATGTTTTTAGTATATTGCATTAAGGGTATTTTAGTCTTTATAAGGTGTTAAAGTGTGTATATTTATATCTAATTATGGTGATGTAAACTAGGCTTAATCAACTTGTAACGGATGGATGTCATAGCACATCCTAAACTTTAGGAAGCTCTAGTTTTGGCACCGTTCACGGGAATTGAGTGATTCTTGAACCATTAGAAAGGTGTTGGAACCCTCTTCGAGGTTCATGTTTAGTGTTTTTCCTCATTTTGAGTTTAAGTCAAGTCAATAGTGAGTTTTGTCTAATAGAATTACAGATCAGTCAACTTTGGGGACAATTTAGTCTATTAATTATGTGGAAATTGAAAATTCTAAAATACCAGAAATGTTCGTTTTCGAAAGATGAATCCAACGCAAGTTGAATCGTCAAAATCCGATGAACGAGTAAAAAGTTATGGCCAAAACAGTAAAAATGAGTCGAAATAGAGCACCGATCGCTCGGTCAGAAGTAACGATCGATCGGTCCAAAACCGATCGATCGGTATCTATCGACTGGTCCAAAATTTTGTATGGGGAAATTTTCCAGAGAGTATGTTTTTGACCGATCGCCCGGTCATAAACACCGATCGATCGGTAGGCAACCGATCGCTCGGTCATAACCACCGATCGCTCGGTCTTTCGTGATTTTTACAGAATTTTAGTATGGGCGTTTTGGTCTTTTTGTTCTCAGACCTTGGAGCTATAAATAGGGGGTCCTACTCGAAATATTAAAATACTCCACCTAATTCTAACCTAATTTGGCAAAAAGGGGGAGAAACCCTAGGATTTTGAGAGACGGTTTTCTTAGAGAAGGAGGAGATTGATAGGAGATTGCAAGAAAAGTTTGGGAAGCTTCTCCAAATCGTCTCGGGAGCGTTTTGAATCCAAGGGAAGGATTCCTAAGGTCGATATACTATCCTAATCAACTCTATTTTAAGGTTTTATGAATGTTGATGTGCTAAGAATTGTAGAAATAGATAGTTGATGCGTTTTCCCTAATTTTCTATGAAATAAGCTAATTATGGATGGGAATGTGAATGGAAATATGGATTTGAATGTAGATAGAATGTATGGAGGATGGGAAATGTATGGAGGATGGGATTAATTTGTGGATGTGGATGAATATATGGATTGTATGGATAAAATTATGATTTGATGAATGCATGAAAAGTAGAGAAACAATTGATTCATATTATATGTGTACTCAAGGTGTTTGTGAAAAGGCTTGAATGGATAAATGCGATTATACTCTTACGAAATGGTGGTAAATTGATTAAGAATTGTGTTAAGGATTATGATAAGATATATATGTGATTGTTTGGTAAGTATATCTAATTACTTGCATGGAAATTGGTAGTCGGGAAGGTAAGAACTTAGAGGAAAATCTCTCAGACCGGGAATTCTCTAACTATTTGGTATGAGACATATAGTGGAGTTTTCATGGTGGGAGATCGGAACCTAAGCAATTACCAACTCGAATATTAATTTCGACACTTAAGCACACAAGCACGTGTATGCGAAGATAAGAGTCTCACAAGTCACACATGTGGACCACAAGCATGAACATGGCATACGTATGACATTCTGAATAAGCATAAGCATGACATGGTCCGTATCCTCCAAGAACGGCATGTCAACCTGATTTCTAAGGCATGGTCCGTATCCGCCAAGAACGGCATGTCTCATTTCTGTGTGATCTGAATAAGTGCATAAGGCATGGTCCGTATCCGCCAAGAACGGCATGTTTCATTACTGTATGATCTGAATAAGTGCATAAGCATAAGCATAAGCATCTCGCAAGCACGTGGTCTCGTAAGCAGAAGTACCTCATAAGTGTATGGTTTTCTAAGTCTAAGATTCTCACAAGTACACGAGTCAAGGTGATGATATGATGTATATGCGCACACGTTCTTCCGCACTCTGATTATGTTATTATGCTATTGGATATGTTTCTGACTAAGTGCAGGTATATCATTATTGTTGGTTGGATTTTATATACACTGAGTACCTTTGTACTCAGCCGGACTTTGTCTTGTCAGGTTTAGAGCAGGAGTACACGGTGGAGCCGTGGGTTGAGGAAACATACATTGAGGAAAGAGGTGAAGGTGAGCCTTCCGAGAAGGGAGCCGGAGACTTGGGCGGCTACACCTCTTAGTTTACATTTCTTTTCATTGAGAGAGTTTTGTATTTGACTTTTAGAGGATGTTGCTCAGTAGACTTTTATGGTTGTGTATCAGACTCTTTGGATTTAGTGGTTGTAATTGTTGACTATAGACTCGTGTTATTTTAGTTGGTTTGGGTTATATACATCGGAAATTTTATTACTCTCATTTTTTTTGAAGACTCGTGTAGTAGCCTTGTATGCATGGTTTTAAGCAGGTTTAAGTAATGTGGCGATTCCAAAGTCCTATTTTAGCCTTGTGGGATTTTGGGGTCGTTACATTTTCTCTCTTACCTTTGTACGGATTGAATCTACAACTACATGGATTACAACTTCTTAATCTGGGTTTAAGGACAATTAAAAGGGCTTTGTGAGAGGTAAGATGTCTCCCTCCCCTCTACGAGGGGTTTGGGGATTTTTTTTTCCCTGGTAAGAGGTAATTTAACGCTTAACACACACACACACAATCATACTTAAGGTAACCGCTAAGGTGCCATAAGGATGAGTCTAAGCAATCACCCCAAAAGGGCCTCGGATTCTCTCGGGCGAAGCCAGAAAGGTGGTCTCGGGCAACCACAAAATAAGGGACATGTGGCGATAAAAAGGGAAGAAGTCATTTCATTTTCTCCTAATGATTTTGACTTCTCCCCACTTGATATCTCTCTCCATTTATCTCACCACTTTATTGTCACGTATCAAATAATGTGTGGAGAAGTCAAAATCATGGGGCCCATGAAATGACTTCTCCAACCAAATGTCACACACATTGTGGTAGCCCGAGACCACCATTTCTGACTTCACTGGAGAGATTCCGAAACCCTCCAAAAAGTAAATTATTTCTTTAACTAGTGAAGGAATAGTAACTACACCGTCTACACAACAGGATGAAAATGGGCTGGGTATGGATTTTAATTTTAATAACTTTTTAAATTGGGACTTGAAGCCAATACATTTACATAGGTTTTAAAGCCCGAACTTGACCCCGAATGCCACCCCTAACTACAGTAGTGCTCCCTTAATGAGTGCTTGGAAAGAAAAAAAAATTGAAATCTGCCTACTGAGCTACCGCTCCTCTTTATGATAATGGATGGCTGAGATGGCTTTATCTTCAGAAGATCCATTACACCTTGGAAAATGGATGATTGAGATGACTCAACTAGGATTTTGTTTTAGCCCTAATTGATGGCTTGATCCCACATTTATAGTTTGGATGCTAAATGACATTTTTCTCATTGAAAATAAATTTAAAACAATTTAGTCTTTTCCCCTAAAAAGCAATGGTCATTTTCAATTACACATCAAAAGTTCAAAACTCCTATATGTGCCGTTTCAACTTTGAACTCTTAAATGTTTTTTTTTTTTTGTCAATACAACAACCCCACAAGGCAACGATGTAGTAATTAGAAAGAAACACACTCACTCACACACACAAACAAACACCCAACTTAAGAAGCTTCACCCAACTTACTTCTCAAAACAGGTACCACCATATGAGGGTAAGTGAAACTTTATGAGGTTAAGTGGTGGGTGATGTGGGGCTAACCATGGATGTGTTTTTTTTGGTCAACACAACAACACCACAAGGCGAAGCTAAAGTCATTAGAAAGAAATACACACACTAACTCTTAAATCTTCGGTACCAAAAAAAAAAGAAAAAACTCTTAAATCTTAATCATGATTAAATGCCCAGTGATCAAAATCCATTTAAATAATGCCCCACCTATTCAACAATCCATAGTCCATGTTGCATCAACTATAACAACTGTCATAACTAACAAATCTCTGTTGAATTTTGCACGAGACCAAATCTATGCATCGTACAGTCGAGATCGGAAGATGATACATCAATATTCGATTCATTAGCTAATACAAATACCATATGTTATTCTAAGACTATTGTAAGAGGAATGAATAAGAAACGAAATATCCGACTTGTCCAAGGGATATGTATGAGCACCATATCACAAGGAACATCCCTTAGCAACTCGCTACCTCGAGCCGGGTGGGACAGGCAAGACACGCACACCACGTAGATAAGGTAGATGTAATCCCAACTAGAAATTGGAGGCGTACTGACACATCAAGTCAAAATACGCATCAATCAAGCTAGCGTTATAAGTTGATGATGTAAGCAGTACTTCACCAACCCCGTTGATCAGGTAGGTAAAAAGCTAATGGCTGAAAAGACCATAAAAATGTATGAATTCTTTTTCAATAAGGAAGTAAAAAAACACAGGATTAACTAGAACTTCAGAGTGTCTTTGGCAGAGGGATGACTATATATAAGAGGATTCGACCATCTAACAATATGAAAATACTCGAAAAGCTCAAGATCAGAGAAGAAGAATCATTTCGAACCCACCACAACTATACCTAATGGCAAATTGGTTGAAAATAGAGATTTAGGTGTTTTCTAAACCTAATTTGTTTATAAGGGTAGCTGAATACACATGTTTAGGTCATTGTTTTTCAAAAGTTCAAGCGTGAGAAGTATTATTTTGGAGATGAATTATTGGGAGTTATCATGAATTCAACCGGATTCATGATGACCCGTTTGGCGACCTGGATGACCCGATAATTTTGGCCTGAATATTGGTTCGACCCGTTTTAGGTATTTTACCCATATTGTCTAACTCTAATTATATAAGGTATTTTTTAGGGTTTATTTCGGACGTGAGGAGAGCCGTTTTTTGGGGGAGATTTGAGAAGAGGGTTTCTTCTAAGTGAGCATTGTAAAATCTTCTGTTGAATATAGTGATCGATCACCGCTGCCTATAAATGTAGGCATATTGCTGAACCATGTAAATCGCGTCTCTCTGTTTGGTTTGTTTTCTCTATTTCGTTTGTTTGAATTACTGATTTTGGGTTTGTTTCACTTTTATTTATATGTTTCCGTACAACATGAATTATATTAGATTATTGAAAAAGGGATAAGAAGAGGTTGAGTTTTGGATTCATGAGTCTTCAATCAACAGCCTTTTGCCAGCAAATAAATTAATTAATTAATTGCCTTGCTGATAATGCCAACTATCTTGGAGGCTTTTGATGGTTAGGTGAAAAGGGTGACTCATTATATGGGTTTGTTTTGGACCTATTGACATTGTTTTGCTATAAAAGAAAGGGACAGAAAGGGACTTATGGATTATTTAAGTCGTATAATTATTGATTTAAGGAAATTAGTCTTTTTTTTATTTGGGTGAGAGAGAAACAGTAAGGCCGCAACCTGATTAGTATCTGTTCTAGGTCATAGGCGAGTGGAGATGACAACACTCACTCTCTTGAGAGTGGAATCCGGATCAATGGAGTGATGACTAACACACACTACCGCTGGGCAAGCAATGTTTCCTTACCTTTCCTTACCTGGGGTGATTATGATTGAGTTGACTTAATTAATATTAGTGAATAGTTGATATTTATGATTTTAATTAAAAGCCTTGTCAAGTGACATAGGCTTAAGTTTTTTATATGGTTACGTGTCATCAAATAAGGTTTGTAGGCAATAGTTAAGTTGGTATGATGGTGCAACTTGAAACCTTACCGAAAAGCCTATGTGGCTTCTGTAGTCATTTGGAGTGAAAATATCATCGTAGGCTGGGGTGTCCTCACGTAAAGAAGAAGAGACAAGAACTTGTAATATAAGGAGAAAATACATTTACACCCTTGGGGTTTGATGAAAATGCACATATATCCCTCAGGTTTCAGAAAATACATTAGGTATCCCCACTTTTCAAAATATTGACACTTACACCTCTTCCATCAGTCAACTGACAAAATGATGATGTCATGTGATAAATGGTATGAGCTACCAAAAATGCCCTCTTTAAAGTTATTATTTTCAATTTTTCTCATATATGAAATTATCCCCTCATTACTACTAACGAAAGCCAGAGAGAAGGAGGTCCACGTGGCGGTCCTGGAGCGATTTTAGGAACCGAACCATTATGATTGAAGACATCTTTTTAATTCTTACCTCTTCTTCCCTTTGGGTGATCACGTGGCGTACCCATAGAGACACACACCCCTTATTTAAGTTTTCTTTCCCTTGCACATAACTGGGACCCGCAGGAATGTATTTAGAGAATGAGATACCTTTGGAAGAGATATAACTGAGATTAGGGGCTGTTTTGTACAATACAAAGATGGGGACACTGTTCATGAAGAAGAAGAGAGTGGTGCAATGCAAAATGTCCTCAAGTCCTCCCCTCCACAAGGGAAGATAATAGGGTCATTATGGAGTGTATACAGTGGGGATAATTTGGGGGATAAGTCATTTCACTTTCTCCGATGATTTTGACTTCTCTCCAATTGATATCTTTTCCCTTTAAATCGCTACACGTCCCATGTTTTGTGGATGCCCGAGCCATTGCTTGGGCATCCGCTAGAGCTAATTTTTTGCCCATCTCCATTACTTTGGCTTGGGGGTTAAGGTGGGAAAATATATATACTCAAATCAAATAATAAAATGATACGGTTCATTATCAATACACTTGACCTACTTGGGTGAGGTTTTTTTTTGGGTGCAAATGTTGCCATGTAGCTAACACACACTCTACAATAATAACAAAAGCTAATACACACTCTAAAATCACATGCACTCTGTGGAATGAATTGACTGATTATTCTTAAATTAAAACAATACCATTGGTGCCTAAAAGTAAATGAGTCAAATGATTTGGTTCGTAACTCAATTTGGTTTCGTGGGTTTACTCTTAAGGCACCCTAGCGGTTACCTTATGTCTGATGTGTGTGTGCTTAGATTATCTCTCTAAGCAAAAGAAATTATTATCATAAATTAAATTTAAGTTTCTAGAATATTGACATGCATGTTTCTTTTCTTTTATTTATTTTTTTGGCTAACTCTGTATATGAGCCAATTTTAATTCAGTCCATACCACATTTTATATTTTTAGATTAATATTGAAGTCATGTCCCTAAACTTTCAACGCCCATAACAAGTTGAGCAGTTGGTTTTATTATAGCATTTCAGTCTCACTGTTGTTAGGTTCTTACGCTACTACTGTTACTTGAGAGAGGGAACATATGGAGGACAATACAACTAAAAGGGGAAATGAATTACTAGTAGAGTGGGCTAGCAGTGCTCTCTAATTCTTTTATTATCATTCTTTCCTAAGTCTAAATTTTATTTTAATTCCAAGTTAAGCGATTTAAAACTTATATATTAATTTAAGTTTTCATTTTATTTTCCCTTTACGTTCCGTGCACGGGCCTCTTGCTAGTTTTTAAATGAAGTTAAATCTTCTAGGGGTGGCCACGGTCCTTTTTGACACCCCTTGAGGTGGCCACGCGTCCTTCTGACACCCCTTCACTCACCCCTAGGGTTCACCCGCCCATCCTTGGTTTTTTTTAAATATTAATTCTTTTTTTTTAATTTAAAAATTGTTTTTAAGACTTTCTTAATATTAAAATATTTTTAAAAAAGAATTAATATTTAAAAAAAAAAAACCAAGGATGGGTGGGTGAACCCTAGGGGTGGCCATGTGTCCTTTTTGACACCCCTTGAAGTAGTCACGCGTCCCTTTTGATAACCCTTAATTGTGGTTAAGATTCACCCACCCCTAGGGTTCACTCACCCATCCTTGGTTTTTTTTTATATTAATTCTTTTTTTTTAAAATTTAAAAACTGTTTTTAAGGCTTTTTTAATATTAAAACATTTTTAAAAAGAATTAATATTTTTTTTTTAAAAGGATGGGCGGTGAACCCTTGAGGTGGCCACGTGTCCTTTTTACACCATTTGAGGTAGTCACGTGTCCTTTTTGACACCCCTTCAAACCCATCCTTGGTTTTTTTTTATATTAATTCTTTTTTTTTAAATTTAAAAACTGTTTTTAAGGCTTTTTTTAATATTAAAATATTTTTAAAAAGAATTAATATTTTTTTTTAAAAAGGATGGGCGGTGAACCCTTGAGGTGGCCACGTGTCCTTTTTACACCATTTGAGGTAGTCACGTGTCCTTTTTGACACCCCTTAAATAGGGTTAGATTCACTCACTTCTAGGGTGGTTTTTTTTTTAAATATTATTTTTTAATAATATTTAATATTAAAAAAGCCTTAAAAATATTTTTTTAATTTTAAAAAAATAATTAATATTTAGAAAGTAAAAAAGAAAACCAAGGTTGGACGGGTGAACCCTAGGGGTGGGTGAATCTAACCCCATTCAAGAGGTGTCAAAAGGACATGTGACCACCTCAAGGGATGTCAAAAAGGACACATGGCCATCCCGAGAGGATTTGGCTTTATTTAAAAATGAGGGGGCAATTTCGTAAATGAAAAAAGTGAAAAATGATAACTTTAATAGAGAACATTTTTGGTAGTTCATACCAATTTATCACATGACATCATCATTCTGTTAGTTGACTAACAGTCAACTGATGGAAGAAATGTCAGTTCAATATTTTGAAAAGTAGGGATACCTAATGTATTTTCTAAATCCTGAGAGAATCTATGTGTATTTTCATCAAAACTCGGGAGTGCAAATGTATTTTCTCCAATACAAAAATAGGGGTGTAGAGGAAACTTGTATTATATGGATTGGATTTGGTCTAGTCCTCATGAGACCAAAACTGTCCACCTCACTCACAGACCCCTTAAACTGTCCTTTTAATCATGGTTATATTTTTTTTTACTCCTGTGATTAATTTTTAAAAATATTTTTTTTCTAAGAACCAAAGTTAGATGGTTGAACCTAAAGATTAGTGAATCATAACCATTGTTAAAATTGTCCAAAAAAAAAAGACACATGTTGACTTGTGGGATGAGGGCAGACAGTTTTAGTCTAGCAAAGGCCAGACAGAATCCCATCCTATTATATGGGATTTGTGAATAATTGTGAGATGAGAGAGGTCTGATCCATCTCGATTGACGGGTTACTCGTCCAACAAAATGGAAACAATGAAATAAAAACCTTGGATTTGTTTGTATGTCTCCATAAACAAAGCTGAAACATAATAATAATAATAAGTTTTGAAGAACTCCTTTTATGGGTTACTAGCGGGTGGCACGTGGGATGCACGTGAGAGCGAGGAAAAAGAGTTAACGACACCCGATTGAACTCGCTAGTGGCACGTGCAAGTGCCCTGCACGTGAGAGCGAGAGGAAGAAGTTAACCACAGTTAATAGGAATTAAAAGGGGCACGTGTTAACCCACGAACTCTCCCGTGATCAATTGCGATTGGCTGTGATTCTATGTAGATAGATGGCAAGGGGTAGTTTAGGAATTAAAGTAAAACATTAAATTAAAGGCAAGGGTAGTTTAGGAATTAAAGTAAATTATTAAATGAATGTTTTGTTTTTATATAAGGGTATTTTAGGAATTTCAAAAAAATCATCTACACATGTGGCATGCCTCTCGCATTATAATAGTAAAGATTTATAAGTTTATTATGTTTTTATAAAGAGTTGTATTAGCCCTACTCTCATGCATTCCCTACTATTAACCGAAAACCAATACAAGTCATTGCTTGTTGGTTTATGGATGAGAGTATGGTTAGCACACCTTTAAATAAAAAGTTATATTTTTGCTTAAAAAAAAGTGGTAGAAAACATGGAGGAATAAAACTTGTGCTCCGTGTGGAGCTCTTTTGGAGGACTCGTTGTATGTTCTTAAGGATTGTCATCTTGTCAAATCTATTTAGAGTCAAAACTTATCTCGACAGAAAATCATCAATGACTCTTCACCATGGGGATAAAAGATTGGATTGATTTCGGTCTAAGTGGGAAAATGGGAGAGATATTCTAGAAAAGACTTGGCAGATTTGTTTTGGATTTATTTATTCAACAGGCAAAACGACCTTATCTTTGATCAAGAGTTCTCTACCCCAAGAGATCCTATAGGCACTATCTTGGCTAACTTTGGAATATGTAGAAGGTTGTTATATAGTGGACAATGTGCTAAAGCAACGAAGATTTATAAGATTTATCAGATGGTACTTCCCGCCTGAAGGGTGGGTTAAACTTAGTTTGAGAGGCAACCCAAGGGAGGCTGCAGGTGTGGCCATTATAAGGGATGATACAGGGGCTGTGTTTTGTGGGCTTTCCCACCCTTCAATGCCCCAAAAAAATAAACATAATATCAGCTTAATTCACTGACTTGGTGGCATTTATGGAAGATGAAAACTCATAGAAAAAAAACACAGTTAAATTCCATGTGGGATCAACCTAAACAGAAGCTGACCCAATTGAGCTAATGAAGCCAGTTAAATTTACTCACCAGATGTTTGGTAATTATGCATAGGCTACCATCAAAACATGAAATAATATACTTGCAGACTTAATTAAAGGCATGCTTTGGCGCCCTTGGGTATGCCACTTTGCTAGTGAGACCGCCTTAGGGCCAAGACCACTGAGACCGCGCAGCCGTGCACGGTCTCTGTGGCCTCAGCCCTAAGGCGGCCTCAAAAGCATTTCCCTTTCATAAAATCATTCAACCCAACAACAAAGAGCTATTGTCTAGGCAGTAGATTTGTAGTCTATTCGTCGGTAGAGTTATAGCAGCAACCAAACAACCCCCAAAATAAAAATGTGAAAAATTCGAAACTTCTGTGTTTTTTTTACTTGTGTTACTCGGCTGCATTATAACAGAGGCCCACCAATTCTACCACTGCACCACCATTTTTTACCTGGGCATTGCTGATGTTACTTTTCACCGTAGTTATGTTCTCCTATTCGGAAATTATTCATCTAAGGAAAATTTTGAAAAAAAATGAAAAAATTTAAAACTAAAACAGAAAAATGTCGAAAATAATATTAAATAAAATTATTAATTATAAATAAATATATTTCATATACTCAATAGTTATTCGAAAAATTCATAAAAAAGACAAAATTCAAAAATAAATTAGAAAACTGCTGAAAAAATATTAAATAAGTTTATTGTTATAACTAATTTGACAAATCTAAAAAATAAGAAAACGAGAAATCAAGCAATCACACAAGGAAGACAAGATATATGCGGTTTGACAATGTGTCTATGTCCATGGGAGAAAACAACAAAAAATCCACTAAGAATACGAGAGAAAAACAATGTATACAAGCTCTCTCGAAACCCTCTTCTGAAACCCTCGAAAAACCCTCATTCGTCTCATTTTCAAAGAAACCTTTATATATCTAGGGTTACAACGAGAAGACAAAACGGGTCGAAAATACAGGTCACTTGGGGCGCACACCGGGTCATCAAGGATCCGGATAAGACCCATTCCAACTTCTCAACAAAACCCATATACAGAATTTAAGCCAAAACTCACATTTATTAATTATAAAAATTATAAATAAATATATTCTATATACACAATAGTTGGCTTTTAAAAAAAAAAGTAATAAATAACTTGTGTAATTCACAAAAATCACAATTTATTTATATATAAAGTTGCATTTTTTCAATAGTTGTGAATATTTCATAAATTAATTGTTCGACGAAAACATTACGAATTATTCAATACTTTATAAAAAAATATTGAAAAAATTTATTACTATACTAAACATGACCTCTCTCTCTCTTTGTATCTCTCCCCCCTTAGAAGACACTTATGAGGGTGTGGTCTCTCTGTCGAGGGAGGTTTGAGGATCCAATCCCTGGGGCAATGCGTCACGAGCTCCATTCCCCAATGATAACCACTAACCATTGCTCTAACTGTCGGTAAATGATACCCCCAATAAAAAAAATAAAACAAAAAGTGAGAAAGCAGGTGAAGCCATTTTTTGTAAAGTCAAGAAAAAGCACTCAAAAGTCAAACCCAAGCACCTCTTTTAGATCACCACTCACCTATCCACCCACCACCATAACTTAAGATCTTTACCATAGAAAGCCAATGGAGAGTAATGCCAATGGGCCCTCAAAAAGATCACATCCAAATCCTATGTTCATTTGCAGTGGAACATCCAGAGCATTGCACAACAAGAACATTCTAAAAAGTTCATCTGCCATTATTGTTATGATTTTGTTGGGTCTCCCATGCCCCCACAGAACTTCCATTAGGGGCCATATTAAAAAGCCATGTGCAGCTCTCAGTACTTCATCCCACTTGGCTTGCAATTTAAACATTTCTAAGCTTTCCCTTTGTGGGTATTCAGTTTTTTCTACCAATTACACAAATAATAGACATTGCCTTGTGGTATGATTGAGTTTACCAAAAAAATCCAAAAAGCCTTAGGGTGAGTATTTTAGTCCCACATGGGTAGTTATCCGAAAATGTTGTCCCATATAAGTTCCTTGGTGCCTCCAACGGTTGGTACCCGGTTGGAGGAGCTCTAAGGTGAAGCTTACAGGTGAAGCTTACATGGGCTGCATGTGTGTGGTGTGTGTGTGAGTTTGCATGTTGTGTGTGTGTGGTTATACATGGGTGGTGTGAGTATTTCCTTGTCTTTGCCTTCTGTCATTGCCTTGTGGTATGATTGAGTTTACCAATCGAAAAAAAAACACAATAATAGACATTTGGGGTCACCAATCCGATATTTGTACACCTGCCTACTTGTGCCAGTGGCAGCGTGTATCTCTGAAGAAACTAATTTTATTGATAATATGATGATTTTTGCAATGGCCCATGACAATATCAGGGTGATGATGGTTCCACTCCCTTCAAATGACGATTGAAATGCTCACTATTTCGCTTAGCTTCCAATGGTAGATTTCCAATCCTCTAACTAATGATTAGATATTAACACCGTTAATTGCGGCCTAACCACATGTCCTATACCCCCCCCCCCCCCTCTTTCCTTTTTTATTTTTTTGATATTTGTGATCATCGATCTAAACAATTAGAAAAGGAAAATGCTTAATGTACCGCGGTTTCCATTATGTAACGACATGGCCGGTCCTCATTGGGTCACGTCCCACTTTTAAACACTTGTCAACTATGGTTAAGATTCACTCACCCCTAGGATTAAGCAATCCAACATTTAAAAACAAAAAAAACAAAATTTTAACTTTAATTTAGTTAAGCTTACTAGGGTTAAAGGGGTGTTAAAAGGGGCATGAGGACACGGGGTAAGATAAGCAGCGGACCCGGGTCCGCTTCTCACTGCTCATTATCATTATTGGGCCACCCTACCGGATTGATGTAATATAATGGGCTGCAAGAAGTGACCTGGAGCTTTACTACTGGATCATGAGATTGCCATGTTTGGCTTAAATTTGATACAAACTAGCTCATTTGAACCCTTGAGAGACCCTTTTTTGTCTAGAACAAGGGCTGGATACTGGACCAGGGTTCCTTGAATTGTAACATGCTGCATTTGTACAAGTTGCACCCACGCCATGATGAATAAGAATGGGCTTGATATGACCTAGGCCCAGTCCAGCCAAGATTCAAGCCCATTGACACCTCTATTTTGCATGGGTTTGAGGATAAACTGTCCATATACCTGCAAAACACAAGTAGTCTCCTCTCACCTAGGTGATCTGCCCCAAGAAAAAACCGACACGGATGATCATGACGATCCATTAACTGACATTTTGGTGGTCAGATGATCATCACGATCGATTAGGTTCACATATGGCACAGTACATTAGCCCTAGTCGTTAGGCTTATATACTGGACGTAAATCAAGCTTTTTTGGGCCGTGCTGGATCGGATTGACACCCTATTTAAATCCCAATGCTCTAACAGCAAGGTTCAATACCTAATATTTTTGGGAGGGTATTGAGAAATGCAGATTTTACTTGTACCACCATCTTTAGAATTGATTCAAAAGAACAAGCCATTCACAAAGCCCAGTATAGATCAGTTAAGCCTGATGCAGTTTCAGTTTCAGTTACGCCATGCCTTAAGAAATTACAAAAACAGAGCAAACACAAATAAGTTGATAAGAGGCAGCCAATCATCTGTGAGAAACCCTGGCATATTCATGCTAACTATTAAGAGAATCACTTCCAAAGGTAGCAAAATATCAAGACCAACTCCTTCCCCAAGACTTAAACGGTGTACTGGATCATAAGAAGTTTGGAAGTCTTGGCCCTGCCTGGATAGTAAGGCTTGAGCTTAGCTAGTTCAAGCCCTTTAAGGGCAGGGATAGGGCCTGGCCCTTGTAAGTGACGGCAGTGCCTGGTAAGACCTAGGCCTGCCAATAGGCCTGCCATTTGATAGCCCTAAGTGCGACAAAAAGCTCTGTTGGATGTTGAGAGATACCCCAACAAGGGTGGGGAGGGGCCACTGCCCTGTCAAAATTTTAAATAGTATTCCTTAGTAGATAGTTGTAATTTTAAAAAATATTAAATAATATCTAGTTTTTGTGGGCCCCCAAATTAGGTTATAATTGTTGACTACGTGCGAAGTTTGGCCCCTTTAAAATTTTTCAAAATTTTTTTTGGATGGTAAGTTGGGGTTAGGCAAACCCATACCAAATATATTAAAGGTAAACACTATTACATTCCAGAGTACATCTTTCCATCCCGGTCTTCACTGAATCATAGAAGGAAGGGGAAGAGGGGGGAAGGATAGAGTAGAAATATCTCCACAAAGACCGCGGGGGGGGGGGGGGGGGGGGGGGGGGGGGAAGGACAGAGTAGAAAAATCTCCACGAAGACTGGCTAGAGAATCAGCTGCTCTACTTGATTCATGCGAAAGGTGCCTGATAATTCAAGGTTACCAAGTTCGCTACATGCTATAGCGAACCGCAAACCGGAGCAAACCCGAACTAGTTCATGGTTTGGTTTGGTTGGGATTGGTTCGTGAAATTGAATGAACCACATAGTGGTTTCAAAACAAACTTGGTTAGCCAAATTTTTTTATTCAAATTCACATATATTTTTTTTTAGGTTTCGGCAAATTTATACTTTGAGTTCACAAATCGTTCATAAAAAGACATTTTTTTATAATTATTTTTCAAATAAGTATTTGTAAATATTTACATGTTTAAAAGGTATATATTTTTATAATATAATATATATTTGTTTTACATGCTTAAGTAGCAAACAAAGCTAGTGAACCAAACTAAAAAACTTAAGCGAACCGAAAAATGAATTATTTCATCATACCCCTAGCTAGAGAGGCGAACCGCGAACCGTGAACCCAAATTCAAACCGATGAACCGGGTAACATTGTCTAATATTACAAGCCACAAAATCTCTCAACATCATATGTTTGGCCACATGAAGATCACCCCTCCATCGCCAGGTTGAATCAAGAAGGTTATTCAAGCAGTCAACCACCATTTCCAATCAGCATACACACAAAATTTGGAAGCACCGAACTCCTTAGCCATTTGGCCCTCTAATGATCGCTTTTAATTCCAGCTCATCGATAGTGCGCACACCCAATTGCAAAAGTTGCACATAGGACTCCCTTGTGATCTCTCAAAATCCCACCCAGGCCAACTCCTGTCTCACGAAGAGATCCATTTGTATTCGAGGTCCGCCAGCCCTCTGGTGGAGGACACCAAGAGCAATTTTTTTTCTTGGCCATAAAGAACTCTATCTCAAGACTCCACTAATTTTATTTATATAATGATTCTCCCAAAAGAAAGAGCACTTATTTTTCTTGTGTAATGGACCTTTATTAGAATGCAACATTAATGAATTTTATGACTACAATGTACCACAATATTTTGTGCATGCTTGATCATTCTCCACATAATACATTAATTTTCTTAATACATGTACTTCGACCTTCTCAAAGGAAAATTTTTTACCTCACCAAAAAACCGCATAAAGTCACAAAACAAACAAAGACATATGAAAGACAAAAATATAATAAACTTGATATTTTTACTGAGATAGTTGTAAGTAGGTTTTTTTTTTTTTTTGGTACAATCTAAAGTATCAGTAGTGTTAGTATCTATATCAGTGAAAGCCTAGCATTGAAAGCTTGACTAAGCGTGGCAACGCACCCCTTGGGATTGATCCCGAAATCACCCTCCTAGCGAGGGGATATACACTATCACTGGGATAACTCCACGGTGTTGTAAGCAGCTTGTAGAAAGAAATGTTTTTAGAATCAAACGGGACACTGCTGACCCGATCAAGGGGGCAGATTGGTCCAAATCAACTAAACCGTTGGGTTAGTTGGGTTGACCCATTTACTTCAATGGATATCATTTGCTTTCTCCATTTTTCTACAAGAAGACAAAAAAAAGATGAGGTTAAAAAAGAATGAAGAGAAAATTTTCTCATTTTGATAAGTTTGTAACATTTTTACTGTTAACTTCGCCATGTTAACTTCGCCATGTTACAGACTTGCAGTCCAGCATTTGAGTGTTATTTTTGGAGGAGGGAAGTGTTCGGCCAACTCTCCACAAGCGCACTCATGCACCCTCGTATGGGGAAAAAAGGCGGGTTTAGTCAATAGGATTCGTAAAGGAACCTGAGCTGCTCGCAATTAAGCCAAGCTCGGCTCACTAAAAGCTCGTTTGCTTATTGTTTAATAAACAAAACATTCTTGAACTTATTTTTTGAGCTTGTTTGGTTAAGCCAAACTTGAACTTACATCTACACATCTCATTGAATATTCTGGTCGTTGTATTATTATTATTATTATTATTATTATTATTATCAAACTAAGTATCTACTATATAATAATTTAAGTATGTTAAGTAGTTAATTATTGTTATATATTTATTATATGTATCTAAGAAAATATCCATATGTTTCATGTTTTAATCTTATTCGTTGTTCACTAGTCGAGCTTAAACACCTTTGTAGCTTAAAAAGCCAAGCCTGAATGTACTGCTACTCGGCTCGATTACAATTGTATAAACCTTTCACTAGTATCTTCTTTTTCTAATGTTACTAAAAAAGAACAAGGTCCACTTAAGCATAGAAAAAATGCTAGCATCAAATATTTTTGGTAAGGAGGTAAAGTAACACCTAAATGATATTTTTAATTCAAATTAATATGGTTCAATTAGAATTAAAAATAATATAAAATAAATCCATACTTCTTAAGAGGTATTCTCAAACATGTGATGGGGATCCAATCTCTAGATAAAAAATGTCAGGTCCATACCTCTTACAATCTGAATTTTTTTTTCTTTAGCACATGCTTAGTTGAGATACTGATACTAGAAAAATAGAGAGTTCTTAAAAAAATTATTATGACCATCATTAATTATAATTCATATTTGATTTGACCATAATGCCCTTGATGTTTGGGATAATTAGTATGATATGTTTATCTATTCTTCTAAGTTTTTTCTCTTTTCTTTCTCTCTTATGGTGTAATCCTATCCTATCATTTCTTACACTGTTTAATTGTTACTGTTTGTGGAGTGGGTGGGTTCTCCCCACCATTTAATTTAAGGGAAACTTCTACCAATTTACTCAAAATTTAATTATTAGTTTTAAAATAAACCGACGTTGTTCTCCTCCTAATGAGGGGCACGCCATCACATATTCAATTGGAACTTCTATCTACTGTAGTTTATTCTTTGTGAATTGAATCGAGGATCTCCTCTTAATTAGCGACATGCCTTCACCAATAGTGATTAACCGATCCCACATACCATTATCTAGTCGATTGTTGTGTCCCGTCTCCCTTTGAACCCCCTTTTAACTATGGTTAATCTTAACCAAATTATGATTATTATTAGGGCTGCACAAAGCCCGATCGGCCCGTTGGTGCGACTCGGCTCGGCCCGGCTTGGCCCGAGATCGGCCCGGACCGAAAGCTAATTCAAGCCAAGCCAAGCCTAAAAAAAAAGCCCGAAATCTAATTCAAGCCGAGCTCAAGCCAACCCTTGTGCGGCTCAGCCCGGCTCGATTGAGGTTCGGCTCGGTTCAAATATTATATATATGATATAAAATAATATAAAATTTTATTATTTAAAAAAAAAAAAAGGATTCAAGCCGAGCTCGAGCCAAGCCAAGCCTGGCTTGAGCTTGAATCAATTCGGGTCAAGCCGGGCTTCAAGCCAAGTTTTTTTTTTCGGGCCGAGCTTCGGCCGCACAATCAAACATGATTTCGGGCCGAGCCGGGCTTCGGGCCTCGATCAAACTTATTCAAGCTGAGCCGGGTTTGGCCAAGCCTGGTCAAGCGCGGCCCGAATACAACCCTAATTATTATTATTATTTTCTAAAAACCAAGGTTATATGGATGAACCCTAGGAGTGAGTGAATCTTAACCAAAATTAGTGGATGTTAAAAAGGGGGCATGGACCAACGAAGACTGCATATTCTGCTACATAGCACATTAAACATTTTTCTACCTTCACCATCCTTGTTAGAGGGGGCAGTTGTATTATCTTTGAATGTAATCTAGATATGTTGCGAAAGTTTCCACGAAAAGTTCTAGCGGAATGGACAAGATAACACCACATATCTTATGCGTGAGAGCAGATCGGGAAAATAATATCCTGAAACAAGTCAAAGACCATAATTTAAGAGTCGGATAGTAATTTATTCACATTAACCGATAACTAAATTAATATCAGTTAGCATTCGATAATTAATTCGATAATTAAGAGATGTCGACTAGTACAAAGTCGACTCTGAGTTTTCAATCTGAGCCGATGCATAGACAATTCTCTTTTAAGTAAATAAACTTTATATGAGGCAAATGTGTAACATATATTTACCTGAAAACAGTTTTGTGATATGTAATGCTCTCTGAAAACAGTTTTGTGATATGTACTGAAAACAGTTTTGTGATATGTAATGCTCTCTCTAGGGTTCGAAAGAACAAAAAAATATCATTGTGGAACCCTCCACAATGGATCCAAACTCCCAATATTCGAGAGCGAGAGCAACACCAAATTATATTCCTTTCGAGGATCAACCGACATCAAAACGCAATTTTATAAAAAAAAAACTCCTTGAGAATATTAGAAGGTAAAGTTCAACTTGAACAGAATAGCATGTTTGGGAATCAAATGCTTTAAACAAAAAATAAAGGGTAGATAAACTTGTGCATGAAGATCCATTTCTACATTCCACTAGTGCTACAGAATCATATGGTACACTGACTGGATTGTTCTACTTGTAGCCCATTTGGGTATACATAATGGAGTGTTACTTGGATTTCAAACATATTCCTCTTTCTCTGAACTTGGTGGCAAAACTTATCACAGTTCACAAACTATTAGTGGATTTCTTTTTTACTTTTTCTCCTGTTGCTAAGAAATATAAGTGGATCCCAAATAGATAGAATAGACTTTTCTCTCACTGTCTTGTATACAATTGTGTTACACGTCACACTTCCGTGTCTCTATCCAGTCACGCCTCTATCATATAGGTTATAGACTTCAAAATGTTGTTTGTCAAAAACAACATCAATCCTTTTACAAAACAATGCAAAGATGCTGGACACAGCATGCTGCCACGTGCCCCAAATCCAATACTCCAAAACAAATATCTTAATCGGATTGTGACACATTTAATAATTTATCCTTTGAAAATTAGTGGTGTCAAGCAAATCTTATCTAATCTAAATGATAATTACTCTATCTAATCTCTGAGGTCTTTTCATACAAAAATCTGTCTATAGAAAATTAAAAATAGTGAACTTTTAAGGGACCAAATTATTCGAAAAGTGATGTTAAAATGTTTACCCTTATTTTGTGTGGTAGCGGAGGTGTCCCAAAATCTTCGAGCCAAGGACTAGTCCCTTTGGGTATCCAAATCGAGATCCACTTAGAATGTTTTCTACGAATACCAGAGTAATTCCATGAGTGGGAGTTGAACACATGACCATAGGGAGCGAATCCGAGATGCTATCCAACTGCATTTTATGTTTTAATTACTTATTTAAAATCTAAATTAGTTTGCTTTTTCTATTTAATTCACTTTTTATTTCTTCTTTATTTGAAGGCACGTAAAGATTTATTGTTAGTGAATTTTTCTAACCAAACCTCTTTAGGCTATATTCCATGTTTATCATTTCGTTTAATATTTGAATTCTATGTTTTTTTGCTTGTAAGAGGAAAATCTCAAATTGCAAGTTTTACTTGAAATTCTCAACGTTTGGGAGAAAGATATAAATATTCGAGTGCTGTAAGCACCCCATTTTTATACCCCCTTCAACCGTGGTTAAAAAACTTAATCATGGTTAGCTCAACCTAACCCTAGCCAAACCCTAGGTCAAACCCAAACCCTAGGCCTAACCTTAGATTCACCCAAAGCCCATTCCTAGGCCCTAGAACCTCAAAACCAGCCCAAAACCTCCCTGTGGGCCCACACATGGGCCCACAAACCCTAGTTGACCGTTGTTGTGGGGTCCACTGTGCAAATTTTAAAAAATTCAGGAATTACGGTAAAGTTATTACCGTCATTTTCCTATTTAGCAAAATGAACAGTACCCACAGACCAATTGCAAAGGGTTCTGGCATGTTTTAGCATAATACAGGTAATGACGATAATATTGCTACCGTCATTTCCATACTTAACTAATTCAGGAATGGCGGTAATAACATTACCGCCATTATCAATTTCTGGTTCAGAACTCGTCTGGCACCCCCTGCACCACCTCCTCTCCGCCTCCCCAGTGTCTGGCCTGTTATTTTCAATACCTAAACTACCCCTGGGTCCATCTAAACCTATAAATACCCCATCTTCATGCTTTATTCTGATTCAAAAACCTCCATACCCAACCTCTATTGGAGTTCGGCCAGCCCAAGTCCAGGCCTTCCAGCCCATTTCCCTTCATCAAGGCAGACCCCTAGGGTACCCAGGAGCTACTCCGGGCAACCCCAGCTGCTCACCACCGCCGTGCACCGTCTGCCACCACATGTGGAGCTCGACCATGAGGGTAGAACCTCTCCCCTCCTCTTTTATCTTCTATACAAAGCACTGCAAACCCCTAGTCCTGCTCCAGGGGTATTTCATTTCTATTTTCTTGCTCCAAAACCTAAGGACAAGGGGTCCTCCTACCTCTTCGTAGGTATGGGGGACCCCCTTGAAGGTGTATTCTCGGGTACAATGCCCCCATGTAGCATGACAACCTCCCTCAGGTTCTAGGGGACCCTCAGGCCATGAGGGATCCCCTGGACAACCACTGGTGCAGCTCTCAGTAGGGAAAAATCATTTTCTGGATAAAACCAGGAATGACGGTAGAATAATTACAGCTATTCATGGCTTTCTTTTTCGTAGTCCCTGTAACATACTTTTGAGTGGGCCCTGGTCCATTCCAGGGCTATGATTGGACTCCCCTGACCTTCTTCTATTTATCCTGGTCCTTTCAGGGTCACCCTTGACCTTTAACCATGATTAAATTACCCTAAACCAGGGACTGTCCAGAATGGTGGTAGATGTTCTACAGCCATTACCTGTTACCAAATACAGTGACTTTAGCCCACTATGGGACCCATTTCAGACCATCCCCTGGGCCCACCAAAGGCCCAGGACCTTCTTGGAGGTCCCCTCTATCGACTCTGTGGGTCCCTGACCCCTGAGTTCATCCCTATCCTAAACCCCAGGCTAGCAAACTCAGGTCAGTTGGAGACTGGAAATGGCGGTAGACCCTCTACTGCCACTTCTGGTTTTCTGTGATTTTGGGGTTTGCACAAGGCCCAGACCAGGTAGGAGGTCATTTTAGGCCTTGCCATGCTACTTGGGCCTACCTTAACTTACTTGTGACCTTTAACTGGGGTTAACCTATCCCCGGTTAACTTTTAACCATGGTTAAGTACCCCTTAACCATTGGTAAAATCTGAAAAAATCCCAAAAACATTCAAAAAATATTAAAAGACCAAAAACAAACTTGCTGGACCTTTTCTTAACTGTGGTTAGATCCTCTGACCATGATTAAAATTCTTCTAACCGTGGTTAGACTTAAACCATACATTTGACCAACTCGGTAAACCAAACCCTAGCCTCTGGGCTAGACCCTTAGCTATCCTTGGTACATACATACACTCCCCCTTGCCTTGGCACGGGCTCATGTGCCAGAACTACACTCGATTTGATCTCATCTTGTGAGTACGTAGGCAGCCCAACCCGGGTTCGACCCTAGCCTAGTTAGCTTTCCCTTTTCTTGGATTAACATACTCTAAACACTTAACCATTTTATTAATCGTGATTTTAATTTGTCTTAAACTTAGGGAGTAAGTTACCATTGTGAAATGGGGGTCCTGGGGTGCCTAACACCTTCCCCGGGGCATAATCGAACCGCTTACCCTAACTCTAATCGAGACTTCTAGTCCTTATCCAACTATCTCGGGACCTATCCCTAAGAATGAATAGGTGACGACTCTCAGTCAAACCAAGTAAGTGGGTAGAAAAACTTATGCTCACAAGTACTTTTTTTTAGAGCAGTTTGCATTTGCTTAGGTATAGTTTCTTAGTCTGCTCAATCTAAACAAATATAGCTTATTCGAATGAAAGAAGCAAAATTAGTTGATAAATTGTATTTTCATGTACCTTTACTCCTTTTTTTTTTGGTATGAGACACACGGTTAGGCCGCAACCCCGGTTAACAAGTCAGTATCTATTCTAAGTTAAAGGCGGGTGGAGAGTGCAACCCACTCTCACCCTCTTGGGAATGGAACCCGGAACCTCCTTCGTAAGGAAGGGATACACCTACCACTGGGCTATTCCCAGGGTGAGTTACTCTCTTACATGCTACTAATGGTTGAATCCATGGTGGTAAAATGTAACAATAACTTTTTTGGTAAAAAATTGCTAGGAATATGTGTGTGTGTTTCTTTTTTGTTGTAACTGGAGGATGTCCCAAATCCTTCCGAGGCAAGGACTAGTCCTTTTAGGTGTCCGCACCGACCCATTCAAAATTTTTCCTACGAACACTAGGGTAAGTCGACACTCAACCACAATGAACAAACTCGGGATGCTAGCCAACTGCATTTATTTATATTATATGTAAACAAAATGTCTACTCTCTTTACTTATACATTATTTTTTTTCTTCTATGCAAAAGTGAGATCCATTTGAAATATGATGTTGTAACTTACATTGTATTTTTTTTCCCTTTATATAATTGGTTTTGTGTTACTTACATTAAAATACTATATATTAATCGCTTTTTTTTTTTTTGGGAACTCGGGGTGTCCCCAACCCTTTGGGTCAGGATTATTCACCGAGAGTGCGACGTGAGCAAGCAACCCGCCACACCAGGTAAGTTCGGGTAAACCCGTGTGGGGTTGGCCCCAAAGGGGGAGTGAGGAATGGAGCCTAGGACCTCCCGCTTGGCGAGAGACCCAAGAACCAGTGGTGCACCCCTTCGGGGTTAAAATATTTATATATTAATCACTTTCCCTTACTTGTAAGAAATGTTTCTCAATAGTCTCTTGCAGTTACTATCTTGGGGAAAATTTTAATTCTCTTTTTTTATTAGAATGCCTTGGTGGCTTGTTTATTTTTTCTTTCAATTTTATAAACTTATAGTACCTTGCCAAAAAGTAAAGAAATATTTAAAATATCAAAATTTCCTAAAATATATTTTTCATTATACTTCTCTTTCACTTTTTTTTGTTTATACTTTTTTAACAGAGATCGAATCACAACCAATTGCAATTGAACTCAATGAGAGTTTAATCGCACCCACAGGTCAACATGTGTCCATTTTAAGTCCTATTAACTATGGTTAATATTGACTAACTCTTAGGGTTTGGCAATTTAACCTTGATTTTTATAAATTCTTTTTTTTTTTAAAATTAACCACATGTTTAAAATTTCTTAACCCTAAGGTTAAACAATGGTTAATAGGGATTAAAAAGAACACGTGTTGACTTATGAGTGCGATTGAACTCTCCCCAAGTTCAATCACAATTGGTTGTGATTCGATCTCATTTTAACCTACAGTCTTTAATATTATTTTTCTCATATTAATTTAGCAAAAGAACACACCATCATCCTTCCAGTATTTGTAAACTGGTACCCCAGTAAATCTTGGTCAATTCTCAAGTAGTAAGCACTTATTGAGGAGAAACTGATCTAATTCAAGGTTGTTGATGTTTATACCGGTCGATCATAGAAGAAATATTATGATTCATTTTGATCAAGCTTCCTTCCTATTAAGTTTGAAGTTCTTCTCAGATACAAGGAAATGATTCAGTCCCAAAGCCAAAGATCGTAGTTCTCGAACGAGCAATCGAAAAGATTCTGGAGTCTCATTTCTGATTTCTAGTTCCAGAAAGAAGGGATTGGATTCTCGTTGATTTGCATTTATTCACTCCTGACCTACGAATCCATTGGTTTTGTATGACTTCCCTCGATAGTAAAGTTCCAGCGTTCTCCGAAAGTACCAGTTACGGCAAGCAGTTCGTTCTACTCACTTGGCATTTCCTTAGTCCCTCTCTTTTAGTTTCGAGCTGTCTAAGTGAGTTTGCTTCCCTTCGCTCGATTCCAAAGTAATGGTCCCAGCTGAGCTCCCAAATTCCCTCTTAAAGTGAGGACTTTTCCTTCTTGCTTTTCGAGCCGCTCCTTGGCTTGAGTCAGTCGGTTCAGTCTACTAATAATAATAAGAAAGCTTTCTAAGTTGTCTGGTTTATTAGTCCCACTTCGCATGAACTATTGCCCTTTTCTTTCTTGGAAGGGATGGTCTATGGCCCAACAAATACTGACTAAGATTGATTTAGCCACGATCTGGAACAAGTCCTGCGGTGATGGGATCGAATCTTCCTTTATTGCGATCTATGTAAGGGTCGGCAACAAGCATAGGAGCTGAGGTTGAAAGCGAGGTGGAGTGAAGCATGGTCGGCAACAACTAATTGGCTCAGACAATTCTCGTTGTTGTTTCAGGCATAGGGTAGGACCCTCTTTCGAGTTTCAGAGGTGAATCCTCCTAAAGGGAGAACCTTGCTGCTTACTTGCTATATCCTCACGTCCTTGCATGGCTCGTTCTTCAAGCCTTGCTTCTCCCCCTTGATCTTGTAAATCCACTTGCAACCAATGACTTGTTTCCCTGCAGTCAATGAGACTCAGTCTTATTCTTTTTTTCCAAGCGCGATACGACTTTTTTCCTTTCATTATTCTAAAATAAGGAAGGGCCCTCTCCTGCTAGTTCCGCCATTAGCAAGGAGGACAAAAGCTACAACGGTAAGAGCTCCATAACCAAATTGTCTTTTTATAACTGAGGAGAAAGCGCTGCTATGATGTAACGTGCAATAGTCCCAAGGCAGCAAGATGTATGGTATAGGGCCCCTTATTTCCTCTCCCTTAAAGTCTCAATGGGCAGTGGCTTATTCGGCGCTATATCACAATTCATTCATTCTTAGGCATAGTTGTTCACGAAACGTGGAATGGGACATTTGTTGCCTGCGGAAGCTTGAACTATAGGGAAGATAAGGGAAGACTAAGGGAAGACCACTTGGAGCGAACAACGTTTCCTACAGGCAAACTTTTAGACCCCCCATACAAGGATTAGATCACACCTAACGCATTTGCTCACTCTTCTAGATGAACAAATTGGGGAGGAAGGTACCCCTTTCTTAAAGCCTCATCTGTCTCCGCTCAAACTTATTACCCCGGGAAGCAACTCGAGGAGTTAACGACCGGACGTGCTGCAACCTAGGGATCACCAGGCTGCTCTTTCGCTCTATAGGGATCGGGGGGCATAGTGGCTGAGACAAAACCTTCCTTGATGCTCTCTTCCTTACCTTGGCGAGGAGGGAAGTAAGGCTAATGCCTCCTAGCATTGGAGGATTGACGTTCCGGCAAAGTTTGTCCGTCGACAGCTGAATGTTTCAATCTGGTTCAATTCATGTTCACATCTGCAAACGTTTTACCATGGGCCAGAAGCTATTGTGACCCACCCCCTTAACGACCATAAGCCTCCCCTCATCCCATTAAGAAATAACTATCCATTGATATATTAGCCTAAGGCCCATATTTAGATCTAGGCAGTCACGTTGGCTCACTTGCAGCTACTCAAATAAATGTTCGAATGCTAAACTATTTCATAGGGCTTGACATTTCTATACCAGCATGCAAAATGGATGAATGTCTATTACGTGAATAGAGGGGTTTCGTTCCATCTACACGACCGCTGAGTAACATATAAGATAACAAGCGATAGAGTAACATGTATTACATAAAATATTACATGAGATAATTTCTTTGTGTGCTAGCTTTCCAATAAGGTATAAGATAACAAGTGATAGAGTGCCATGTATTATATAAATATGGGAGATAACTTCTTTGCGGGCGAGCATTCAATGCGTGCACGCCTATTGACTACCATGTGTCCCTTTAATACTATTTATTATTATTATTTTAAATGCATTGCACCTATGATCTCTAAGGTTGAGAGAGAGTTTTCCAACTTCCTTTTCTAGCCAGATAACATATAAGATATAATATAAAAATATAGTACTAATTTTATAAATATATTATGTACCATTTATCATATAAATATATTATATTTTAATAAAATTTCAAATATTTTTATATTATTATTTTTAATGCACTACACGTGCCTTACACGTGCAGATTCAACAGGTAAGATTGAAAAAGAACATTTGTGATAATTTGTTAGAAGTCTGAGAAATATCCGTAATTCATCGTACCAACTCCTCCCTAATCACTATAAAGTGTCAACGAGCGTAGCAACCAATTCGTGCTTCTGTTATTTCAACACCGACTCGACTCGCCGGAAACTCCCAACTCGGTCAGAATCGCCTGAAACTCGGTTTCTCTGAAATGTCAGATGGAAGCGTTGAACAGTCGTCGTTGATGTCAGATTTCCTCCGACAGTCCGGCGGTCTCGCCGTGATTGATGGCGGCTTTGCGACGGAGCTCGAACGACACGGCGCTGACCTCAACGACCCTCTCTGGAGCGCCAAATGCCTCATCAGTTCTCCTGAGCTCGTCAGAAGAGTAATCTATCCTTCTTTTTTTCTTCAAATTTTGAGATTTTTTTCTTTTAAAATAGTTTGATTATCTGTCAATCGATTTTGCTCTTGCTTCCTGTTGTTGTTGTTGTTGTTCATAGTTGGAGTTTTGGATATGTAGAACTTCAATACATGGATTCTTCTGTTCTTGATAATGGGTAGCATCGTACAAGTCATAGAATTTAAGGGGTTCGTTTGCATGTTGAAATAAATCAGATCTATGGGTTCTTATATTTGTCTGAGTTTTGTAAAGGTAGAACTTCAATCCAATGTGGTAGAATTATTGAAGCCATATTATGTAAAGGTAGGCCTTATGAAGATCATTTACATTAGCGAACGCAAATGAAATGAACGATTCTATATTAATAAATGAAGTGCAACATCTAGTCTTTTTGGGGATTTTTAATGTTCTTTCAGAAGCTTTATAAAGTCGCTCGAATATGAGATTAGAAGTTCTTCGGGGTAAATATTGAATCCGGACAACTACATGGGAATGGGTCTCTTATCCAACGAGGGGTTGGGCTAGTGGCCAAGATCACGCCTCGGGAAGTGGAGGTCTTGAGTTCGACTCCCTTCCCCTTGTTGGCCACGCTACGGGATTTATCCCGGCTTTCCTGGTTGTGTAGTATGAGGGGATCTGCACACGAAGGACTTAGTCTGGTGCTCTAAGAGGCCGGGATACCCTCGTTCCCCCCCCCACACACACACACACAAAAAAATATATATATGTGGGGAGTGTTAGTGGTAATTGTTTGTTTCTTGGACAAAAAAAAAAGAGAGAGAAGACAAGAACAAGAGCGAAAAAGAGAGAACTATAAGAAAATTATCTAAGCATTGCTATTTTTTTCACTTTGAAATGCATTTTGATGGTATGGGTTTCAAGGGTAAATGGTCAAGTAGTCTCAGATGAGGGAAACTTAGTCTAATTGGAAGTATTTCCAAGTATTTACTGAGGCAAGTCTTAGTAGGCTGTTAAGTCCCCTGTCATTGAATATTTGCTCTCTTTCCATTTTATGCTGAGTTACTTGCTTATTAGAACAGGTACACCTAGATTATCTTGAAGCTGGGGCAGATATCATAATCACAGGATCTTATCAGGTACTTGCCCTGTTCTTTTTTATTTTTCAGTATTTTGTATATATATAAATATATATATTTTAATTAGAGTCTTTTTGTGCGTGTGAGACAGGCCACTATTCAGGGTTTTGAGGCTAAGGGCTTTTCTACGGAAGAAAGTGAAGCTTTGCTAAAGAGGAGTGTCGAACTTGCATGTGAGGCACGGGATATTTATTATGAAAATTGTAACAGAAGTTCTCCTGATGGCACTGGAAATGGAAGGATTCCCAAACAATGCTCGAATTTAGTTGCAGCTTCTGTGGGAAGCTATGGGGCTTATTTAGCTGACGGGTCTGAGTATAGGTGAGCCAACTCATAGGTTTTAAGAGTAGTTGCCTGATTTACAGATATATTTGGTTTTTATGTGGCTTGTATCTAGCAGTTCACAGCTTGACGAAATGCCTAGTTTCCTGGAGCTCTTTAGTTGGTTCATATTCAAATTAGGCAGTTACACTCACCAGTTTTCCGAGTTAATGGATATTATATTGTCCTCTACTTAAATTGATGTAGATATCCTATATTTGTTTTGTAAGAGGATTCTAATAGTTCAGTTGTTTATATATTGACACTGATGTGAATTGTGACAAGAGTGTTAATATGATAACCAACATGATTTATATCCATTGTATTGGGGGACAATGGTGCCATTGACCTTTTCGTGATGTCATGGTTCCCTTGGTCGAGGGTTTGGCTTCTTGGTAAATTAAGAGAAGGGCTATAAAATCACTGGCCTAATATATAATTGGATATTTTCATAAGTTATGTAGATGTATTTGTGCTTCTCTGAAAGCACACTCAAATTTTTGGCCTGAAAGATCTTTAAGTTAGGGTTTGTGGGAAAATAGGTCACAGTTCCCTACATTATGATTTGTACAACATGGGTAGGTAGGATGGCTTCTCCCATCCTACTCCCAGATGCAAGTTTTCCTCTTTTTGAAGTCATTCTCTCTAAGTCCAACAAGACTAATCGTAATGGCTTCAAGTTTCATCTCAGTTCCCTTTTGTGTGGACTCAGAACCATAATCTTCTGTAATGTTTTAATGTTGACATTTTTTCTTTGTTTGTGTCCCCTTACAGTGGGAACTATGGTGACACGGTTACATTGGAAACTTTAAAAGACTTTCATAGGAGAAGGGTTCAGGTTCTAGCAGAATCAGGCGCTGACCTAATTGCTTTTGAAACAGTTCCAAATAAGCTAGAAGCTCAGGTATCTGCTAGACTGCTTGTTGACATGCAGTAGCTTTTAATTTGTTCCATCTACTTATAAAGAAAGAGGAAATATATCAGACCTGAGGTTCATCATTCTCAGGGAACTCTTAACTCCATAATACACATGGCCGATAGACCTTTTGATTTGTTCAAATGGGTGCCAAGCTGTTGGATAGGGGCATAACACAAAAATAAACAATCAAAGGATCTCAACCTTCTGTTCTAGAGTCAATACTTGGACAGCAGGAAAAGGTGGGTTAATGGTCAGGAAAAAAGCTGATTCATTGGGCATTGAATATGTCTGATTGGTTTTATAGTTTGCAACCAACAGGGGGTTGGTGTGCCGGCCAGGACCACGCCTCAGGGATTTATCCCTACTTGCCTGGTGCGTGTGGATGGAGGGGTCTGCACATGCCCAGGGGATTAATTGGGTGTTCTAAGAGGCTTGGACACACGTGACCAAAAAAAAAAAACCTTTATAGTTTGCCTGTAACCCAACCAAAATTTGATTGGTTCATCGAGCTAGCTTGATGAATCTGTGGCCCAGGTATACAGCAGAGGAGTAGTGTTTACTGGGAATGATGGAACCAGGTGTGGTACTGGTTTCAGTTTAGGTACCGGTCTTATTCCTTGACCATTTTTGGTTCTCATTCAGGCCTATGCTGAGCTTATTGAGGAAGAACACATACAGATTCCTGCATGGTTTTCCTTCAATTCTAAGGATGGTGTTAATGTGGTTAGCGGTGATTCTTTGCTTGACTGTGCCTCAATTGCTGAATCATGTAAGAAAGTTGTTGCTGTTGGAATCAACTGTACCCCTCCTAGGTTTATCCATGGACTGATTCTATCCATTAAGAAGGTATGATCCTTGAGCTTGTTCTTTAACGAATATTAAATTCTGAAAGAGGTTTTAGTATGTTCTTATTCGAACTTAGAACTAAGATTTAGGTTGTTCATATTCTTAGCAATGCATGTCTAGAACAAGGTCAGAGCTCTGTTGGTGATAATATTCATCACACTTTTACGACTTTTTTTTTTCTTTTCTGAGATCTAGGATCGTATGTTCAGCATCCTAAATTCTACAAGAAACAAAACGAGAAAAAAGAGAAGAAATCCCAGTTCTACTATCCTGTCATATAAAATTTGAGACTGGGCCTACTATACTGTAACATAGTTGGACTGACTATTCATCATTATAATCAACACTACTGTTGTATGTAATTCTTCTTGGTCATTTGGAATCTACTTATATCTATGACATGGAAATGGTAGAATTTAATGGATCCTTAAAAGGGGTTTGTAGTGACTCCAAAAGTACAGGGAGAGAACTTAACAGTGTTATCCGAACCAAAAACCTAGTACATGCACTAACTGAAATATGGCTCTCCATAGACTAGAATGGTGGTGCACGATTTGTGTTGCTGACCCCAAATAGTTGGGATAAGACACTGATAAGGAAATAGAAGAATTTGGATAGCATGACTGTTGGTATTAACCATTGTGCCGTTTTCATGTTCCTATTTATCATGTTTTTTACATCTCATGGCATCATGTTAGACTTGGAAATCTTTAACCCATGACAATATGATGTTAATGGGATGTAGATGGTCGATAAAAGCTCATATGTAGATTCCATACTGATTTAAACATGTAAGAGTCTCTTCAAACACCCAGCCCTCTTGTACATACAAAATGCCTGGCTCATATGCAAGGTTAGAGAGTATATATAGAGAAGCTGGAGCTGCTTCAAATAGAATCTGGGAGACTGCCACCCTTGATGCACCTATCGCAATACCACCCTTTTAACATGAGTATGATTTTGTCTCCTCGTCCAAGCTCTATAATTATGCAGAGAATTTCTTGTCTTTTTTGATTGCCAGAGAACTTGTTGCTTTTAAATTGGAAATTCTCTCGAGTAGCAAAAAATCAGAAGGGATTATAAGTTGATTTTCCTGTAATTTGGTTCTTGAATAGCCTTTAAGTTGCTAATATTCTGATAATTCTATTCCCACACGGTATAGTATTATTTGGGATACTTATTGCTTCTTTGGCTAATTAATCCTGCAGATGACAACTAAACCAATACTCATATATCCAAACAGTGGCGAGACTTATGATCCTGATAAAAAGCAGTGGGTTGTGAGTTCCCTCATCTCAGTTTTTGTAGCGTACAAGTGATGAATTCTTTCTCCTTTCAGACCTTATAATTATCAATTTGATTGCTCATTTTTTAAAATGTCATGTGGATATCTCAGTAATTCAAGCCAATGGTTTCGAAGATCATGGTGTTCTTAAGTTAATTGCTATAGTTATATTATGTTTATCATACAAGAATCCAAGCCAACGGGCATGGAGGACCATGATGCCATTCACCTAAGACATGCTTCATGGTCCCAAACCCAACAGTTAACTTCCATGCTAGCCGAGCTATCAGATTGTTTCTCCATATTTTTTAAAAAATGAAAAATATTGCCTCTCTTGAGGGTCACTGAGGTTTTGCTTTTATGCTATATATACGTGATCCACCTAGGCATTGAACTTTGTCACCTGTTTTTCTTGATCCTTGATTGGTACAATATGTTGTCTCCAGTTCTCTGTCATACTATCATTTGGTTCTGAAACAGAGAAGAAAATCAGATATGATCTTGAATTATGAGTCTTGGTTTCTATGCCGTGTTGTTCATGGCACTTTCAATGAACATTCATATGTTCTAGACTGGTTCTGATGCATGTGTAGTCATGTCCCCATGATGGCAACTTATTTACATCCTCTTTTCTCTTACAGCAGTCTACTGGGGTCCCAGATGAAGATTTTGTCTCATACGTAAGCAAGTGGTGCGAGGTTGGGGCTTCTCTTATAGGAGGTTGCTGTAGAACGACTCCAAATACTATAAGAGCAATATCAAGGGCTCTCTCCAATAGATCTGCTGCTGTCTTTGCCGTGACCAACCTCCAGCTCCAAGACTAATCTTATAAAGAGAGCTGTAAATTTGAAGCATATATATATATATATATATATAGAGAGAGAGAGAGAGAGAGAGAGAGAGAGAGAGAGAGAGAGAGAGAGAGAACTCTAATTAATAAGCCATATCACATATGCTGAGAAGGCTTAATCAGTTAAATCTGTGTTGGCAAGATTGGAATTGTAGAACAGTTCTTTTTGTTATGAAAATATGTTCACATATGCTGAGAAGGCTTAATCAGTTAAATCTGTGTTGGCAAGATTGGAATTGTAGAACAGTTCTTTTTGTTATGAAAATATGTTCAAATCTCACCCTCTTCAGATATAGTGGTGCATAAACACATCTCTTCCCCATCAAAAAAAGAAATACACATCTCTTCCAATCTGGGGGCACCCACAGCTCAAGATTGTCCAATGGATGGTGAGCCCGTAATGCTGACTGGGCATGCACAATCCATGCGATGGCCCCATTGATCAGAGTGGTGGGTATAGATGGTTCATGCACAAAAATGATGTGCCCAGGAGTCCAGGACAACCATTAAAGTTTCCCTTTTTGCAGGTTTGATGAAAGGATAAAGGTTGAAAATCTCGTCAATCCGGAAGGCAGCCAGTGGCTAGCCTTGTATTCTCTACCAGTCTCTGCTCCAGATAGCACCATTCTTACTGCACAAAACAAATCTCTACTGAAGGGTACATATGTTCCGGAATTGGGTCTCTGAATGAACTAAAGCAGTTCAATGGACAGATTACCAGGAAAGGACTTCGAGCAGTTCATGAAACAGGTGAGTGGGCTGCTGATTTCTTGTTCATGGAATTCTTTGATCAGAGGTTAAATAAGTTAAATCATTTGCTGGAATTGGTAATGAAGCTATCTTGGTTTGTCTTTGGACGGTGACCAAAAGATTTGCTCTAGGTTACGATACCTTCTCTCTTCTTCCGAGTGCTTATAAGAAGATTGTAGCTTTCAGTGAGGGGGTTGAGGTGCATGATCAAGATGTGTTTAGAGGAAGGAGTCTTTATACACAATTCTCAGATTCATTTCTGTTCTGAAAGAGGCTGTTTTATTGGTTATTTATTTAGGTTATGTTTGGATATGCTTCTAGAGCAACTTCTAGCGAATTCTGGGTCGGTAGACGTCAAAAGAGAACTGTTATTGCATTTGGTTTACCATTAAACTTTTGGCTTCTGGCCGAAGTCAAAAATCAGTGAAATTCGGATATTACTTTGAGAGAAAGCATGTCATATTTGACTTCTACAGGAACTCGATGGTCCTTCTGTCGAATGAACAGCGTTTTTATGGGAATGGAGTATAAAAGGGATTCTAAGGCCATATATGGAATTTGATATTGGAAATTAACCATTTAGTAAACTGACCAAGTTACTCATGGGCAAGGAAAGCTAAACACGCATTTGACACTTTGTATTGGAAAGCTACTTCTTGCAAGGACAAACAAATGTCATGTCGACTGTAGGGGCCTTCTCCTTCAAGTACTCCCACCTCACCCCTCTTTTTTGAGGGTTGTGTGTGGTTATAGGCTTGAAGTTGAGATTGTAGGGCGTGTGTGTGTGTGTCTTGTGGGTGTTTGTTGAGTGTGTTTGGTTAGTTCAAATATCAAAAAACAAATGTCATGTCTTTTTTCTTTTAAAATGGCTTTTACCAATTCCCGGGAGAGCTACTTTTTAGGAACTTCTAGGGATTTGCAAAGAAGTCGTGGGATCTCAATCTGGGTGAGAGGGTCTGTGCTTAAATTGGTGAGTCCAGTGTCAAGCTTAAGTTGAAAGCAGTTGTGAATGTTCTTGTAGATGTACACGACCTGTGGGGTGATAAGAAAATGAAAAGTGACTCTTCCATGAATGTCATGATATAGTATTGGTTCTGAACCAATGTTACCTCATCGGTTCAAATTCGGGTTTGCAGTTTGCCACTCTAGAGTGAAGGGGCAGGATGAGATCATTCATTTTTCGGTTCGCTTAGGTTCTTTTGTTTGGTTCGCTACTTAAACATGTAAAACAAATATATATTTTAGATTATGTTATAAAAATATATATGTTTGAAGCATGAAAATAATATATTATAAATACTTATTTGAAAATTAATAAAAAAAATTACTTTTTGTGAATGGTTTTTGAACTCAAAGTATAACTTTGCCGAACCTAAAGAAAAATATTAGTAAATTTGAATAAAAAATTTGACAAACCAAGATTGTTTTGAAACCATTATGTGGTTCGCTCAATTCCACGAACCAATCTCAACTGAACCACGAACTAGTTTGGGTTTGCTCGGTTCGTGGTTCGCTATAGCATGTAGCAAATTTGGTAACCCTGTTCTAAACCATATTTTGTGTCAAATTATGTGCGCCAGGGGCTGGAAAGAGGAACGCTGACTATCTTGGAGTTTTTATACAATGGCATACAAGACCCAGATCCTGGAGTCACTTTTGAGCTTAATTTCTTACTAGAGTCACTATCCAAGGAGCTAAAAGTTCATGGCCAAAAAGCACAGTAATCACCATAAACAATGAACAGCACATCTGAACAAAACGGCAAGTTCACGGATCCAAATCACGCCTTAAATTGGTAAATTATGCATAGAAACGAAAAAAGGGCAAGTTCTGTACAATGAGTTTCATAATTGTGGAAAAATGGGATCAACAAAAGAGTGGTGCATAAGGTTAGAAAGCCAGAGTTTAGCTAGATGATGATAAGATGTAAGCCTGTGAACCTCTTCAATGAGCCAGATGGTGGCTGCAGCTTTACAAGGATGGATGATGGTATCCAGTCACCGATGCTCATCGCTGGTGCCAATCCTCGATTGATCCCACTGTTTTAGGAGAACATTGGTGAGGTAATGAAGGGGTTGCCCGTAGAACTGCTTAATGGATTTGGCTATCCCTCCCATGTGGTAAATGGAATGACGGATACACGGCGAGAAGGGATCGAGATCTGTTTCATGTATTCTTGATACATTTCCGCCAGTCTGATCACAGCACCTGCATCATAGTCCATAGATCATGTTTTATGCCACCTTGACACTGGTTGTGATATATGAGAAGTAAATGTAAAAAATTGAGAAAGCTACATAGCTTAGGATATAGTGAAGGGATCATAGCAAAAAATGTATGACATGTTACTTGGGAAATTTGGTTTGAGGTATCCATTTTTACACCTCAGTTGGAGGCCACTGCATCTGCCATATTTTTGTATCATTGGACAACAACCATATACATATATACATACTCAATTATCTGAATTAACTGAATATAAGTTACAAAGTTTAAGAATTAAAGTGTTTTACTTCTTAATGTACAAAGTTTGGAAGGGATCCAAGTCTTTTTTCCCTTTTGGTTGCAAACCGTTGCTCGAAAGCATTTGTGAAGAACCTTGAGATCCATTTTCCCCTTCATTACTAGACTCGACTTGTCAACGAGGTTGAGCTTCTTCATTATTAGTAGCTACATCTTTTGCAACAAGTCTAGCTTTATATTTTTCAACAGAATCATCAGCTAGGCACTTTATCTTAAAGACTCGTTTGCAGCCAACTACCACCTGTTTCTTTTATAATTGTCCTTTTATACAGTTTCATAGAAATTTTAATCTCTAATATTAGTTCTTTGAGGGACCATTGGTTCGGTATGTAAATAATTGTTATAAAAGATGTGAAAGACCTAGTTAAAAGGATAATATATTAAGCTTTCCGGGTGGTCATTTGGTTTTCTTATATTTGTGGTTACTGGTTTTAAGGATTTAGGAACTTCTTTCTTCTCACAACTTCCAGATTTTCCTAAACATTCGATGGCATTTCTCCTAATTTGTCTTTCCAAATAAAAATTTCATTTAGCATATTATTGACAGGATAACCCTTTAGTCCCTTACCCTATGTTTGGTTGACGAGAAAATAAGTGAAAATAGAGAAGAGAAAAGAAAACTGGACAAAACCCAACTAATTAAGAATTGTAATTGAAATCCAATATTTTATTTTATTTTCTATGTTTTTACCTATTTTCTTGGCAACCAAACATATCCTTAAATATTATCAGTACCTTGATTTTTAAAAATAAGAATAAACCCACCTGTAACCGCCGACATTCTAAAATCCAAATAGCTACATTTGATATGGGAAGTAACTAATTATGGACTAAAGCATTCTGTTGTTGGGGCTATTTATGTTAGTGCAAAGCAAAGTGTGTTTTAAGTTCTTAATCAAACTTCTAATGAGAAACCTTATGCAGTATTTCTAACAACTGTGTTGGATGAGATGACAGGCCAGGCTTAAATAAGATGGGAATAATGAAGTAATCACTTGCTTTATATCCAGTCGGAGGGTTAATTGTGAGGAGCCTGGTACATCCCAAAATAACACAGGTCTCTTTAGTATCTTCACATGGCAAAGGATGTCAAGAAGACGCTGAAGGGTTATGTTTTTATAGAATCCCTTAAAGTAGAGCTATGTGACCACTTTTATAAGTTAAAATCAGAAGTTCATTGCTCGATTCATACACAGATAGAGCCCAGGGCCTAGATTGTTTCCAAGAAACAGTATCACGATGTAGATTCAAAGGTTACAGAAGGAATGAATTGCTTAGTCACTGTAGTCGAAAAAACAAGAAGGTATAGGAGACCAGCTTACCTTACAAGTATTGTTGAAAAAACAACACTACTTATGCTATTGCAGTACTAGATTTTGGCCCCTACTTAATGTTGCAGTGATACATTTTGAAAGTGATAAGACAGCTATAAAGAGTAATGAATAGAGAACAATATAATTGTCTATAATATGGGCATCAATATTAAAACTATACCGCTTGTTTCCCTTAAATTCTGTCATATTTCTGCTGCCTTTAAGATCTCTATCATGGAATACAATATACTACATTCAACAGAGAGATAAGTAGGTAATAAATGTAGGATAAATTTTACTCACTATGTGCACTTGCTTAATGAATGCAAATATGCTTAAATTGGCCGCGGATCACATGACGATTGCATGACTTTTTCCATTTCTGAATACATGGTGAATTGGTGATGAAATAGTGTTTTTTTAGTTGGAAAGTACAGATTACTTGAGAAAACAAATGTCTGGAAGGTCCACAACCGAATTACCCATAACATCTGACTTCATAACCTACTCTCCAGAAGCCACCACGGTCAGGATGTGAAAAGGCGTGTTTAAAAGTTAATTTGGATAGATACAAGGAACCATATGGAGTTTTTTTGAGATAATATCAGTTAAAATATGAGACAATTTACATCAGCTAGAAGAAAAGTTTTAGGCACTAATAACCTGAATACCTTCATATACATTTTCATTGGTGGGTTGGCCAACTGCAACATTATTGCTTGGCTCTGTCTTACTAGGTCCATCATCAGCTTCCAAGTTTTCGTCTGAGGACGAAGATTCATCAGATGATAAAACATCCATCTGATCAATCCATGGCATTGCTCTCTTCATGGTATAAAAGGTAACCCTGGTGGTTAACAACCCAACATAAAATCCGAAATTAGGATCTCACATAGATTTGAGATAAAATAAAGAGCAGAACTGAACTTGGATTCATGCACCCATAAACATAAAATCGATGAAACCCAATCAATATGAAAAGAACAAAACAAGTTGTCACATAGATTTGAGATAAACTAAAAGCAGAACTGAACTTGGATTTTTGCACCCATAATTATAAAATGGACGAAACCCAATCAATATATTGCCATTGACTTGTGTGAGAAAAGAACAAAACAAATGATATGGAAAAAAATGATGGGAAAAAAACACATAAATGAATTAATTGCACCACTAATTTTACTAATATAATATGAAGAGATTAATTTTGAGCCGGAGCTCTGCATCATGGCGTTGATGCGGAGCTCCCTTTTTTACACTATAAATGTGGCATTTTTGTAATTATTGGTAGAGGTTGGGGTAATTTTGCAACACACCGTAATTACACATTTGCCACCGGATAGTGTAAAAAGAGGAGCTCCACACAACGTGGTGATGCAGAGCTCTTCTTTGTATTTAAATTGTAATATGAATTGAAACACAAATTGTGTACTAAACTTTTACGAACAAGGCGATAAATACTTAGATTGCGCCCTTCCCATCAGTTTGGGCGTTCGGGATCAGTGGTTGCATCTGGGTGTGCATCAATTGGTATCAAAGCCTAACACCACGTTTCGGGTTCGAGTCATGGAAAGGGCTACATAGGGAGGGCTACGGAAAAAATCTTGAGAATTGCCCGCTTCATAGTTGAAGCTGCCATGGAAAGGGCTACCTAGGGAGGGCTAAGGAAAAAAAATCCTGAGAATTACCCTGTCCTAGAGTGAAAGCCGACAGCTACAGAAGTGTGGTGGTATGTTACTGACAGAAGGGTATTTAGGAAGAATTAGAAAAGTTGTATATTCTTCTCTCAAGGAGGTATCAATATATAGATTACAATCAAGAATTAAATAAGGAAACTAAATATTCGGATCCTAAATTAGAATCCCTACGATCTCTTTATACAATTAGAATATACTAACAACACTCCCCCTCAAGCTGGAGAGTAGATATCAATAACTCCCAGCTTGCTACAAATAGAGTCGATGGCATTCTTAGGAAGAGCTTTAGTGAAGATGTCTGCTAGCTGACAGCCAGAAGGTACAAAGGGAGTAATGATGTCTTTTGATTCCACTTTAGAACGAATGAAATGACAATCAACTTCGATGTGCTTGGTTCTTTCGTGAAAGACAGGATTGCTAGCAATATGAATAGCTGCTTGATTGTCACAATAAAGCGGTGTGGGACCTTGTGCTGAAATTCCGAATTCTTGTAAAAGAGTTCTCAACCAAGTAAGCTCACAAGCGGTATGAGCCATTGCACGATATTCTGCTTCGGCACTGGAACGAGCCACAACTGACTGTTTCTTACTTTTCCAAGTGACTAAATTGCCTCCTATAAAGGTACAAAAGCCAGTGGTGGATTTTCGGTCTGAAGGTGATCCTGCCCAATCAGCATCAGTATATCCTTCAATGCGAAGGTGTCCAGATGACCGATATAGAAGGCCACGGCCTGGGGCACTCTTAAGATACTTCAAGATGCGTATTACTGCATCCATATGAGGAACTCGAGGACTAGTCATGAACTGGCTCACAATACTAACTGCATAAGAAATGTCAGGCCGAGTAATGGTTAAGTAAATAAACTTACCCACAAGTCTCCGATACATTTCTGGGTCATCAATCAAGTCACCCATATCCGGCATTAATTTTATATTAGTTTCCATGGGAGTAGCTACAGGTTTGCAGCCAAGATAACCTGTGTCTTTTAGAATATCGAGAGTGTATTTTCTTTGAGATAAACTGATGCCTTCTTTGGACCTTGCAACTTCAATACCGAGAAAATAACGAAGCTTACCCAAGTCTTTAGTGAGAAAACTTGAGCCGAGATGATGAATCAAGGTCTGAATACCTTCCTTGTCACTCCCAGTGATGACGATATCATCCACATAGACAACTAATATCACAATACCAATTCTTGTCTTCTTAAAGAACACTGAATGATCAGCTTGGCTTCGAGTCATGCCATGAGAAACTACCGCCTTACTGAATTTGTCAAACCAAGCACGTGGGGACTGTTTGAGGCCATAAATAGACTTCTTAAGGTGACAAACACACTCCCCCTTGGACTCAAACCCAGGTGGTTGAGCCATATAAATAGTCTCAGTAAGATCACCATGTAAAAAGGCATTTTTGACGTCTAGTTGATGAAGAGGCCAAGCAAGATTCGCAGCAAGAGAGATAATAATACGAACAGAGTTTAGTTTGGCAACTGGAGAGAAGGTCTCAGTGTAATCAATGCCATATGTCTGAGTAAAGCCCTTAGCCACAAGGCGAGCCTTTAAGCGGTCTACAGTACCGTCAGGATTCTGTTTGACGGTGAAAACCCAACGACAACCAACAATCGGAGCGGCTGCAGGTGTAGGAATAAGATCCCAAGTTTGGTTCAAATCTAAAGCATGCATTTCCTCCTCCATTGCTTCCTCCAACCCGGGTGAGAAAGAGCTTCCCTGTAGGACTTAGGAATATCGAGAGATGATACGGATAAAGAAAAAGCTTTAAAGGAAGGAGACAAATGATCAAATGAGACAAAGTTAGAGATAGGATGATCAGTACATGTGCGCGTACCTTTACGAACTGCAATAGGAAGATCAAGGTCCGAGTCAGAAAGAGGGAGAGATGGATCTGCAGACGTCGAGGTGGATGGGGGAAGCGGTAGAGAGGACCCCACATGGGCAGGAACTCAAGCACGAGATGCGCTCCGTGGCCGACGAGGAACATAAACCTGTGAGATAGGAGGGAGAGCAGGAACAATAGTAGGGATAACAGGAGTAGAAAGTAGAGGGTCCTGGAACTCACCTCCTTCGGGAGAATAATATGGCACATTCTCAAAGAAGGTCATATCAGCACTAACAAAGTACTTACATAAGGTAGGACTATAGCACCGGTATCCCTTTTGAGTACGAGAATAACCAAGAAATATACACTTGTGGGCCCGAGGGTCAAGTTTGTCACGACCAGGATTTAGATTATGAGTAAAAGAAACACAGCCAAAGACTTTTGGGGGCAGAGGAAACGGGTTTTTACTAGGGAATAGCATCTGAAACGGAGATTTACCTTTAAGAACACGTGAAGGCATTCTATTTAGAAGAAATGCAGCAGTAAGAACTGCATCGCCCCAAAAAAGTTTAGGAACATGCGTTTGGATCATCAGAGCACGAGCAATAGAGAGAATAGGCCCATTCTTTCTCTCAGCAATGCCATTTTGTTGAGGAGTATGAACACAAGATGTTTGATGTATAATACCCCTGGACTCAAGAAATTGTTCAAACGAACGTTCTTTATATTCAAGAGCATTATCAGTCCGAAAAGCAAGAAGTTTGGCATTAAATTGATTTGAAATTTCAGCATAAAATGATTGAAAAGCTGTAAACACTTGAGATCTATCTTTAAGCACATATACCCATGTTAAACGAGAATGATCATCAATAAAAGTGACAAAGTACCGAGCACCACATAAACCAGTGGTGCGAGCTGGACCCCAAACATCAGAGTGGACCAGTTCAAAAGGTTGTAAACAAGGTTCATCATGTCGAAGTTGAAAAGTAGCCCGATGATGTTTACTAAGTTCACAAGTCTCACAATTAAAACTAGAAAAAGAAGGTAAAGAAGGAACTAAATGCCGAAGATTTAACGATGATGGGTGTCCAAGACGACAGTGCCACTGATATGGAGAAGTTGTAGAATGAAGAGCCGATTGACCCGAAGTGCAAGACGGCTGATAGTAGTAAAGTCCATCCTGCTCAAATCCCCCACCAATCACCTTCTTCGTCTTTAGATCCTGAAAGACACAATGAGTGGGATAAAAAATTATTGAACAGTTTAAAGCATGAGTAAGTTTGCGCACAGACAGCAGATTAAAAGGAAATTGAGGCAAATAGAGAACAGAGGAAAAAGTAAGATCAGGAGTACTAACAGTGCCTATTCCTTGAACAGGAGTTTTAGTCCCATTAGCGATAGTAACAAACGAAGGAGAGGAGGTACGAGAAATTTTAGAAAGAAGAGATGGATTACCTGTCATATGATCGGAGGCCCCTGAATCAATAACCCAAGGGGTACTAGAGGAAGAATGAAGACAGGTGTTACCTGAAGCTACCAAATGGGTTGTGGAGGATGACGAGGCATTGGCGCGCTGGAGAATTGAATCATACTCTGTTTTTGAAAGAAGAACTTGTTCATCAGAGATAGAACCAGAGTGCTCCCCCTCAACTGTAGCCTGATTAGCCCAAGCCGGCTTGCCATGAAGTTTCCAGCAAAAATCAGTAGAGTGATTATGGCGGCCACAATGAGAACATTTCCTAGTACCGCGTCCACTGTTACCACTACGACCACCACGACCACGACCGCGAGTATCGAGAGGAGCACGGCCTCCATGCTCCCTATGAGGAGTATCATATCGCCCAACAGGGGCAGCAAGAGCAGAACGATCATCCTTCTCTTGAGCAGAAGGATGGATAGATGCTCGCCGAACTCGAGCAAAAGTTTCACTAACAGTTGGTATGTCTTTACCGGATAGAATCTGAGAGCTGATCGGAGCAAGTTCTGGTTTAAGACCTGATAGAAATTTGGCGACTTGAAATTCCTCCCGATGCTGTTGTTGTTTCTTCAAATCTGTAGACAATGGCTGATAGACATTAATTTCATCCCACATACCTTTGAGAGCAGAAAAATACTCTTCAACCGAGCGATCTCCCTGTTGGAGAGAAAACATATCCTGATATAACTGGTAGAGACGAGAAATATTCTGATCTGAAGAATACATCTCTTTCAGAGTGTTCCAAATATCCTTAGAGGATTCCAAACAAGAGACATTATTAAAGACCTCGGGTTCCAAGCTGTTCCATAGCCAAGTCATAATCTGTGCATCCTCTTGTTCCCATGTAGGAACTTTGGTGACATCAGAAGGTTTGGTGGCCGTAAGATAAGAGGCCTTGCCACGAGCTTTCAGAAAAACGGAGACAGCTCGAGACCATTGAAGGTAATTAGGGCCCTTCAATTTGATACTAGTCATTGACCCGGAAAAAAGAGAATCCTTGGGTTCAGATTTGTCTCCCATGGTATTAAAAAGATGAGAGATGCACAAGAAAAATATTCACGATATAACTGAGATGTCGAGGGGCTGGACGAGAGATGCCGAGATGAACGAGAGATGCCGAGAGGGACTGGTGGTGGAGCCGAGAGGTAGACGGTGGTGCTGAGATGACGAGATGCCCCGAGTGTGACTATAACAGCAGATCAGTGGCTGCGTTCCTCAACAACAGATCGGTGGCAGAGGAAAAAAAAAAAAAAGCACAGGATTTTACCGCTCTGATACCATGACAGAAGGGTATTTAGGAAGAATTAGAAAAGTTGTATATTCTTCTCTCAAGGAGGTATCAATATATAGATTACAATCAAAAATTAAATAAGGAAACTAAATATTCGGATCCTAAATTAGAATCCCTACGATCTCTTTATACAATTAGAATATACTAACAACAGTTACAATCGAGGCGATACATACTTAGATTGCGGCCTTCCCATCAGTCGGAGCGTTTTAGGATTAGTGGTTGCGTCTGGGTACGCATCATAAACAAGAAATGCTGGTAAAGAATCATCAACAAACTACAACTACCTATTTTGATAAACTCAAAACTTATAATCCAAAAAATCCCATTTTTAGATTGATTGGTAGTGTGCCACATAACAAATTGGTACTTTTGATGTTTCAAAAGTTTATTCATCTAGGGTTTATATGTTTGACAATGAATATGAAATGAGAAAGGAGGTTCTATAGTTCTCTTAAATGCTTTATCTGCAAAGCCCCCCACCCATTAAACACTTTAAAATATAGATCAAAGAAGAAACAACAAAGAAAAACTTACAGAGAGGAAATCGATGATCTGAGCCTCAACGGACGGAGAGATCTATTTTTTCACGCTTATACATTACAGAAAGGAAGAGAAACTTACCAAGTTATAGAATTAGGGTTTGCTCTTGGTTACACGCGCCATATAAAGTACTGCTACATCGTTGAGAAAAACACACTCGGCGAGTCATACCGGGTTTGGGTTTTATAAAGAGTCAGACGAGTTATTGTAACTCGCCCGAGTCTCAAAGGCCTCTGCTATTTTGACTCTTAAAAAATAGAAAGAAAAGGGCTCAAAGGCCAAACGCGTGAAGAGCTGAACTCCATTTCGATTGTTCTTTGGCGGCGTTCTGTTCAGGGGAGGTTTTGAGCTCTGTTCGTTTCTTCCCACTCACAACCGAACAAGGTACCTTTCTTTCCTTATAAATCTCTTCCTTGTTTTCGTTACTTGCCCAAATTTGCTTTTTTTTTTGCCCTTATTTTACTTGACAGTGTAGTTCTACTGATTAGAGACATACCCATATGGATTTTGATTGTTGTTTCACCATCTCCTGTGTTTTAAGAACCTATACTCTCTTTTTTCTTCTTCTTCCTCATTATGGGTTCATCTTAAATCATCACAAAAAAGATAAAAAGCTATATTTAAGCGTCGATTAACTGATAGCAAATATACCCAGATGGGGTTTTCCATTGATCATTCTTCTAGTAATGTCTTCTTGGCTTAATCCATATTGGGTTCATCAAAAATGCTTGCAAAATCTAGAATTGTTGAGGTTTTAAGTGTTTTGGATTGCGGAGAATCTAGAGCATGCATAATGGTGTTGTTCACTTGGTTGATGGAGTTTATTAGAGCTTATTCAAGCGTTTCAGCAACATGTATGAGTTACCCAAGCTTCCCGATTGGGCTGAAATTCACACACTATTGTGTGCCCTGATTAAGTAAATTGATTTCTCGCTCCTTGTCAAGCCAGTCTTTTGAGGAGTTTTGGTCAAGGCACTTAGCAATAGTATCAGAGTAGGCACCACGTCCCGGGTTCAAGTCACCGGGGGTGTTTTTCGGGAAAGCTACCTAGGGTTGGGTTATGGGGCCCACTCTTTGTGGCGGTCACATGGCTGAAGGTCCTCTAAATCATCGCCGTGGATGTCGGCTCGGAAGCGTGATGGTTTGTTATGTGCCTGAAGTTAAGTTAATTGATCTTCACCCCCTTGCCAGGCCGGTCTTTTGAGGAATATTGGTCAAGGCACTTATCACACACAACGAGAACTCTCCCATTACAGATTTGTCAATATTGTGCTTCCTACAATTGCAATTTGGTCTGGAAATCAGAAGGTTCATGATTGTAATAACGATCTAGATATGCTGTTTTCCAAGCCCTAGATGGTTGCCATGTCTCAAAAGAGCTTTGCTGAAAAATATTGATAAGATTTAGCAGTGTTGGAGCTCAGCTTTAATTTCTTTAAGGGGGGCTATTTAGTGTGCAAACATGCAAATTAGCTATTAACATTTGGCTGATTGTACCCCCCAAAAAAACATTCAGCTGATTCTTATGATTTGATGGTTGACATTCTAGGAAATTTAAAACAGTTTGATCTCTTGTGGGAGTTGGTCAAGGAGATGGTTCAATTGCCAGGGTTTATTACAGTAAGGGTCCGTTCTTTTGTTGAGACTTATAAAGTCTAGCACTTTGCAATTTTTGTCAATGAACAATATTCATTTTCTTTTGAGAACTAGATGAATCGATGCTTTTCATCTATTGGGTTGCAATTCCTGTAAGACTTTAAATGAGCCAAATGAATGATTTCAAATCTCACAAAAAATGGCAAGACTTGAAATCTCATGATGGTAGGAATTATTAATCTTGTTAAAAACCTTGACAAAGTGACTCAAATTTCCTACCAAATGCCATTACCAAGTTTAAAGTGCCAAGCTTTATAAGTCTCACCAAAGAACGGACCCTAATTACAATCATAGTAACAAAGAACGATGTTTTTTTTTGAAAAAAACTCGATTAAAACACTCATTAATACTCTGCAGTAGAAAACGAAGTATAAAACCCATTTTTTTTTTTTTTTAAAAACACGTATTATAGTTTAAAACATGTTTAAAACGAAGAAAAAAAATGCTTTTAAAATGAATAATACGGAAAAAAACACATAATCTTGAAATAATTTTGGCATTCCTAGATGTACTTGAAGCTGAAGGGAATCATGACCTTGAAGATAGAGCATTATCTCTACTGAATCTTAAGGAATGGAGACGATGCAGATATTGATGACCTTGATGATGTTACTGCTTTTGAGCTATTGATGAATATGAAAGAGTGATTTTATTATTTTATTATGTAGTTTGTATTTTGTAATTCTTTTTTGTTGATGAAATTGTGAGACTGCAAACAATCAGTCTTGTTTTTAATCTTGATAATTGATGTCTTAATGAATTTTGATGCCTTGTGGTTTGATGGAATGGAATTGGATGTTCTTTTTTTTATCGTTAAGTATCAATTAAATTCATATAACGAAGGTATAATCAACAGTTTACAAGGAGATAAACTGAAGGGGAAAAATAGAAGGGTATATACAGAAGTAAAGAGCAACTAGAGGAAATTAAATGTGGATTTTCTCACAACAAAATATCTCTTACTTCCCCACCCCATTGAGAAAGGGAGGACCATTCCATTAGCATGCGACCAATACAAGCTAATATACGAGGGTTGGAAGAGGAAGAATTGTCAAAGACACGACTATTCCGTTTTTTCCAAACACTCCAAGATATAGCTCCAGGTAACATATGCCAAATGGCTTCCTTTGCCTCCACTAGTGGCGTCAATTGCCACCCCGATAAGAAGTTCAACAAGGATAGAGTGAAGACCCACTCCACACCTAACTGAGATAGGAAGAAAGCCTAAATCCCAAAAACAATCGGGCAATGCAATGTCAAATGATCTACTGACTCTTCCTCAGTCAGGCATAATTAATAACGGTTTGCCATACTCCACCTTCTACTCTATAAGTGATCCGTCGTGAGAATCTTATTCAGAGCTACGGACCAAAGGAAGAAAGATACCTTGGATGGAGCGCCTGAGGACCAAACAACCTTATAGGGAAACAAGTGTGCAGGTACTCAAGCAAAGGACTGTAAGAAAAATCTCACTGAAAATTGACCATTATTGCTTTTTGACCAAAACCGAACATCATTAACCTAGGAAACAGAAGGAGAGGAACTCAATATACTTAGCAGGCATTGCATGTCTTCTATTTTCCAATCATTAAGGTTTCGCCTCAAGCGGGGGCACTAAACTGATTCACTCCCCACCCTTCTCAACATAGCCCGCTACTGATGCATCCTTGCTTAGTACAAGGAGGAAAAGGTTCCCAAAGTCATCCGTAAGCCTCGACTAATTACACCAAATATCTCCCTAAAAAAGAATCTTAGACCCATTTCCTATCTTAAACCTAGTGTGGGGTCAAGAAACTTCTCCATAGCCATAATTCCTTTCCATAGACCGACTCCATGTGACCATGCACCCTTACTTTTCCAGTATATTATCTCGCCAAATTGTTAGCTATATTGATTAGTATCATGTTTTAGTTCCATATCCAGACTCATATCCATATCTAGTAGCATCGGCAGTAGCTTCACCAAAGCCAGTCGTAGGAGAAGCAAAGATAGGAGCAAAGGCAAAGGCTTTTTATAATTATTATAGAAAAAATTATCCGTTTTCCCCCGAAGTTTTCCCGTATTTTTTCGAATATTTCAAAATTTTCCGTACTTGACCATTGTCGAATTATTCCCAAACCCCAACTTTGTTATTATGAATACAATGAGTACGATCATCAAAAGGCTTGCGTGGGATGGTAGATGGACAATTGCTAATTGCTATAGAAGCATTTTATAGAAACAACACCGGCTCACTGATTACATGGGCCTTGTGGAAGGAGAGGAATAGGAGGGTGTTCAAGGATTCAGCCTTGCCTATCCCTCGTATCCAGGCTCGGGCCCAGTCGCTAGTTTAAGCTTGGTGTTCTAGTGTACTATTAGGGGAGAGGAGGTAGACCCCTTCGGGTTTATCTTTACCCTGTAGTCTTTGATGTTCTTGTTTTCTTGCCTTTCTTTCCCGTTTTGATCTCTTGATTTACTATTGGTGAACCTTGTTGACTTTTCTTCCTTTTTATATCATATGCTATTTACCGATAAAAAAAAGAGACCTGTAGCAAAAAGAAGAATCTCCTTTCTATCTGCCCGCTACTACTGAATAGGGAATAGAGTAAGGGCAGCCCTATGTATCCTATAGTAGCTCTTTAGTAGCTAAGGCTGGTATGAGCTATAGATGTAATAGCTTTAGCTTACCAATTATGTTCCGTCCTTATAGTCAGGAATAGATCAAAGGATAAGGTGAAGCGAACGTACTGTAGTCTCAGGGTGAGAACAGGTGGACTCGAGCTGAGATTCCAACTCGGAGCGGGCGGACTCCAAGGTGAGCAAGTACACTTCAGCCATTATCATTCCCTTGGAAACATTTTGTAAGGAGCAAAGTGTTGAGCTTGCACAAAATGCATTTTTGGCATTCAAGAATAAGATGCTGCTCAACTATTGTACTTTCAATGTCTTGAATAACAGATGGTGCAAAGCCAATAGGGCAGGGCATGTTGGACGATGGAAGAGATGGAAAATGTAGCTTTAATCCTTTTGTGATTTCCTATACTAATTTGGTCGAGACCTGTAGTCATGGAAAGGATTTCCGCAAGTTCAGTGTCAATCTCGATGAGATGAAGGTAGGGGCAAAGTTGGGATTTTCGTGGGTGGGGGGGCGGGGGGGGGGGGGGGGGGGCGATTAGGTAGTTATGAAATATTTTGCGTCTAGGGGTTGGCATAGAGGTGGGGCTAGCTCCCGGAATGTTTTTTTGGGGACCAAGTTCGTGGGCCAACTTGTCATTACATTTCATACATGGTTGTCTAGGTGACTTGAGGCGATAGACCCCATGGATGCCTGAGGCCACAGTCTGAGGCGCCCGAGGCATCGCCTGATAAACTATTTGTTGCAAAAATAGTCTCTAATATGAGATCTATGTATGCTACATTTCTTTGATTGCAAAATCTCCATTGTCAAGATGTACTCTAATAGATTAATCCTTGGACTTATTCAGTGTAATCAAAATGTCGCCTAGCCAACCCCTCGCCTAACCAGGATCCCTATCGCCTAAGTCATGATCTAGGCAGACACTCGTTAAATCTTATATAATATTATCTAATATCAATTAAAAAATTAAATTTTGGTCGCCTAGGCGTCTAGGCATCGCCTTGCCTAGGGAACCTTCTATCGCCTAGACGCCTTGACTACACTGGACTTATTTAATAAAAAAGTAGTAGTGAATAAAAAATAAAAAAGTAGCTCAACATCAATGTGCCTGCTGAATAAGGGATAAAGAGAAAAGAGAGAGGGAGAGGTTGTATCTCTTACTCTCATTTTTTCTTTCTTCCTTCTCTTATAATAGATAATATATAATTATGGAACATGCAGTTATTTAAATTATTAAAAAGCTCTTTAAAGATGAGTTTATGAGAGCTTTGGGGGAGGGCCTATAGGGAATTTAATGCATTTAAAGTATTTTTTTTTGTTATTGACCACCTGAACCTAACTGTATGTCTTGGTCGTCTAAGCAACACCTTTACAACCATGCAAAAACAGCGGGGATCATATGACCCACCCACAAACAGAGGGAGGGGGGGAGAGAGACCAATTGGTCCACCCATTAAGCAAAAGAGATGAAAAATTAACATGAGGGAAACATACTTGACACCATTCGTCTCTTCTTTCTTCTTCTATTTGCAAACCTTTTTTTGTTAGATATAAAAACTCTTAACATATTATTTGGTAAAATACACAAGAAACATATAAAATAATATGCTTTTTTGTTGACCAAATTATCATACTCAAATAAAATAATTTTTAATATCTTTAAACAATAATAATATTACATATATATATCATATTTTTAATAAAAACCGCCTAGGCGGTTAGTCACCTAAGCCTAGTAGAGCGCCTGGTCATCTGGGCGACCGCCTGAGGCGACACCTTTAACAACTATGATTTCATACATATACTACGGGTATTGTTTCTCCATGTTTAGGGAGGCAGCTACTCCCTTGCCCTATGGCTATGCGTTGTTAAATAATTAAATAATATAGTATAAAAGATAGAGTTAGTATAGGGTACTCCATATTCTTACTCCCTATTTCTACACCCAATCTAAACCGTCATTTGAAAAAGATTTATGGTCTAAAACTACGCAGGTGGCATACTTTAAAATTAAAGTGTTGTTCCAAAACTACCCTTTCACTTAAAACAACAACTCCTTATTCCTCTCTTCACTCTCCTCTTTGTTGCGACAACGTTTCCTCTAGGAGTTCAACCTCATCACACTTTCTGGTCATGGATTATTAATAGAGAAACCTAAATGAATGAGTAGCTCTTGTTGTATTTGGGGTGTTGTGCTTCAAGACCTCTCCTCACCGCTAAAGTTGCTGTATTTAAATCCCGTTCGAATTCGTTCACCAGATTGGTAGCTCATTTAGTCTCGGAGACAATCCATTCGACTATAGTTCTTTTGCTTTGGAGGTTGTGAATCTTGTCAAGTTAGATTGGTTGTATCTCACGAACTGTAGTTTTTAAAGAAAAAATCCGACCGGATTCGAAAGTCTTACAGAACAGGGGAGTATCCATAGACGGAGAACACAAGTGATGGAGACTTCGGTTTTTTCCCTTATTGTTGGCAAATGGGGTGGAATTAGTTTTTAATTTCAATTATTCTTTTATCAATATTAGATACATGCTTTTGAATTGTAGGAAATGGCAGTGTAGTTAAGGCGTCTAGGCGAAAAAATTAATTAAATTATATATATATATATATTAAATTACATATGTAATATTATTATATGCACATAACAATTCAAACCTCCTAGGGTTGACAATAATTTAGTCATAATAACATTTAATGTTTTAAAGCTTGAATGCAAGTCTTTTTCTGCTAAACTGTTAGTTGACTTTTTGACCCTGAACATAAAAATATTTTTGAAGACTAAAATATGAAACTTTTTTTTATCGAACCTTGGGGTTTTAGTGATCTTTTGTTATAGTAAAATTTATGAAATTTTAAATTTTGAGAAATACTTTAACATTTGCAAGTTGAAATTTTAAAAAAGACGGTAAAAGCAGATTTTGCTCTTGAACTGGAAAGTTAACTTTTTATTCTTTAGGAATTTGGATCTAGGATAATTTTTATTGAAATCAAATGGGGGGTATAATTTTATTTACATATAAATATCTTAAGTTTACTTAAATGATATTTATATGTAAATAAACCGTAAAATTGTAAACAGTATAACTGTTAAAGGGTCAAGGTGACTGCTACCCGCCTAGAGAAGCGCCTAGGCAGTAGTAGTCCAAAATTGCCTAGGCGACCGCCTAGGCAACGCTTACACTAGGAAATGGTTGAGCCATTCAATTGAGAGCTTGATGTCTCCAATCTTTTGCCAAGGAAAATTATAGTTTTACTTATTCCTATTTTTTTCCAGTTCCTCCATCATATAATAGTTTTTTAATTTTAAAAACTTATCCCATTCTCTGGTTTTTTGTAAAGATTGGTCAAATTGAACTAGGTAAACTTTGTCCAATATCTGAGTTGAGATTGAGTTTTCAAATGCTGGATATGCGAGACTTGTCCTTTAGGATGTATATGCAAACAGTGGAACATTCCGTTTATTTTGTTTTCTTTGAATATCCACCGATCAAAATTGAACTTTTTTATTTATTGAGAAACTATTCATTTAAACACACCTATAGTAAGCTAACACACACACGGTCTCATGAGGCTGATTTTTCAGTACTTCATTCAAATATATGTTTGGATTTTCTTACTGTAGGTACATAAAAAAAAAACTTAATGGGACTCTAGTCTTTCTGTTAGAGAGGATTCAGTCGGTAACATATTTGGTCGATGGTGAACATTAGGTCTTTATTTCTATTTTATGACTAGTATTACATTTGAAAACATGAAGCAAGTAGCAACTACCAATTGATATTTTAAGAACTTGTAATCAAATAGATGGGAGAAGTGATGGGTTAGTGGGCTGCTCTGTTGATACTGTAGGCTCTCATTGTCATATTGAGGCAGGTGTAGGGATAGAGAAGATATTACAAAAAGGTGGTTGTTTTATAGAGCCCAAAGTAGGAATGGCATTTAATTCAATTGCAAATGCAAAAAGTTATTATAAAGAATATGCTCAACTTAATGGATTCAGGATTCGTGTAAGATCATCAAAGAAAGGAAGATGGGGACCAAAAATTACTAATTACGAGTTTGGATGTACATGTGGGAATACATATATAAAATAAAATATAGAAGCACAAAATGAGTAAAGAACAAATGTGAGAGCGACTAAAAGGAAGACATCATCTGTCAAAACAAATTGTAAAGCATGTTTTCGCGTTAACAAGGACATTAAGACCAAACAATGGGTCATCAGTCATCACAAGCTTTAGCAATACACACAATCATGACATGACAAGTCCTTCCCAAACAATGGATGCCACCATTTTTGAATTTATGGGTATATTGTGCAAACATATACTAAAAGTCTTCTCATGATTAGACATCTTAGAAATCCCAGCTCATTTCATATTGAAACGTTGGACCAAGGATGCAAATAAATGTGAGGTGATTGATGAAGTTGGTTCTCAAGTACATGATGGTCATTCAGGTTCGAAGTCTTATGAGTTAGTCAAATTGTCGACGGGCGACAAAATTGGCTTACATGGCGATGAGGTCAGAAGCAATGTTTACACGAGTAATGTATCACTTTTGACCAAGCTTATAAAGAACTTTCGATTATGGAGAATGACTTGCTTCAGAAGGAAAATGGAGACAATGTACATAAAGATTCTAATACCAACAATGATGGGACTACACAAGAAACTACAATTCCTGGAGGTATAGATGTTGCTAATGCCAATGAATCCATTGATAGAGTGGTACTTCTTAATCCTCATATAGCTTAAAAAAAATGAGAGAAAAAGGAATTTAAATGAGAATGAGAAAATTGCTTGTAGCAGTAGATTGAAGAGTGACATTAAAATATCAACAAGTAAAAAACCAAGGAAATGTAAGACGTATGGAGGACAATTTTTTCTCTCTTTTGCTCACAATTACGACTATCATGACAAAGTCCTCCACACGTTATACATTTATTTGGTTTCTTACTTGCTGTTGATATTTCAATGCCATTCTTCAATCTACCGCTACAAGCAATTTTCTCATTCTCATTTACATTCATTTTCTCCCCTTTGTTTGAGCTATATGAGGATCAAGAAGTATCACTCTATCAATGGATTCATCTGCATTAGCGACATCTATACCTCTAAGAATTATAGTTACTTGTGTAGTCCCCTCATTATTGATATGAGAATCGTTTTGTACATTGTCTCAGTCTTCCTTCTGAAACAAGTCATTCTCCATAATCAAAAGTTCTTTGTAAGCTTGGTCAAAGTGGTGCATTACCCGTGTAAATATTGCTTCGAACCTCGCCGCCATGTAAGCCAATTTTGTCGCCCGTTGACAAGCTTGACTAACTTGTAAGACTTCTGCGCTTGAATGACCATCATGTATTTGAGAACCAACCTCATCAATCACCTCACCTTTGTTTGTATCATTGGTCCAACATTTCAATATAAATGAGGTGGGATTTCTAAGATATCTAGTCATGAGAAGACTTTTAATATATGTCTGCACAACCCATAAATTCAAAAAGGTGGCATCCGCATTTTCCCTCCATTCCTTCTAGATTGAAGTTGATGAAGAAAACCTCATGCATCTCATCCATATTCCTTACTTCAAATGTGTGAAAATCCCTATTTATTTTACCCTCTTTAATTGATTATCTAAAAGTAGCCTCAAATTCATCTTGAAACTTTCCAAAAATTGATCTAGTATAAACCCTAATTGCATGCTCTAAGATAAAAGATCTCACACTTAGTATCCATTTTTTACAAATTGATTCAAAATCCTCTCTATTTACTATTGTATAACGAATCTTCAAAGCAAGATCATACTTCTCAACAAATTCTTGTAAGTTGCTTGTTGGCTTCACAAGAATTGAAAAATTCATCGATATTCTCACTTCTCTGTGTTGTATTCATCCCAACGAAAAAAGTGCTACGATTACATACTGGTACCCATAGTTCGAAAACTCGGTGACTCAGCTGAGTTACTTGACTCGACTGAATTTCAAGTCGATTCTCCTCAAAACTCGAAGGAGGCACTATTTGCCGAGTGACTCGGTTGAGTCGAGTTTTTTGACTCGCCAGACTAGGTTGAGTCACAAAAGGGTATTTTTATCATTTTTTTAAACCTAAACTTGAACGTCACACTATTTTTGCATCATATTTTTTTGGATTTACAAAGACAACTTACTATGAGTTCTATTAAACCTAGTTTATAGGTATGAGACTATAAAACCAACGTACTTTGAGTTCTTTTAACCCAGAGTTTTCAAATTATTACATATACTTTCCGAGTTAGGCCGAGTCGAGTCTTTTTCGAGTTTTTAGAATTACTCGACCCGGCTAACTTTCGAGTCGAGTCTAGTTTTCGGGTTTTTGAACCATGTTGGTGCCCATGAGTCACGGATTTTGTATAAATCTTGAAGTCATTGATTATGCTTTAAATGATTTTTCTGGATCAAGTTAGCCCTTACAACTTCAAAATCTTAAATAGTATGTGTTCAATGAGTGCATCTCTTCATTTCATTCTTGAAACTAGATTTCTTAAAATATATATGTGACAACTTCGTAGAGAATTTTTTCATGATGTGTCAAAGACAAAGGCGGTGTCTAGTGTTCGGTAACACTTCACTAACTGCGGCTGCCATAGCTAGATCTTGATCCATAACTATAGACTTTGGATATCGTCCAAACATTGTCTCAAACAACCATACAAATGATGATGTTGTCTCATTCTCCAATAGTGCACAACCAAACAACATTGACTGATAATGATGATTCACCCCAGTAAATGGAGCGAATATCATGTTGTACTTTTTTGTCTTATAGGTTGTGTAGAATGTAATTGCGTCGCCAAATCATTGATGACATTCGAGAACGTGCATCCACCCAAAAGAAATTTGTAATCCTATCCTCCCTGTCACATTGAGCAACATAAAAAAATGTGGGTTTTGCGCTTGCATTTTCCTAAAATATAGTAACACATTGGTTGGGCATCCCCGATATCCAATTTCATTCTTCTCATTGATGCAAGATGGTTATAACAATCTTTGGCGTCAATTGAACAACCGGAACTAAACAAATTTGATATTTTTACTATTGCAATAAATGCCCTTTCAAAAGTTTCAGCTAGATTCTTAATTGAAGAATGTATCTCTCTAAAGGGGCATGTCATGATTGTGTGTATTGCTAAAGCTTGTGATAACCCATTGTTTGGTCTTCATGTCCTTGTTAACGCAAAAACATGCTTCACAATTTGTTTTTGATGTAGGACGAAGGAAGAATGATGCTAAATTATAATAAAGGGAATACGAAGTTTAAAGAGAAATGAAATAAGAAGAAAGAAAGAAGAGAAGTAGAGGCTCACTACTTTTATGGAATACCTAGGATTGGAGTCTCACTAATTTAGGCGTCCGAAGATGGAGTCACACCAGCAATGCAAGGAGTCACACCTTACTTAAAGAAGAACTTTCATTCACTTCAATTCTACCATGCTTACATTGCCATAGAGTCTTCTATTTATAGGCATTAATAGAACATTCTACATAAAAGCTAAGACATTAAGATTCTAGAACCAACTAAGAACTCTTGGACTTTCTAGACCTTTAGGTTTTCTAGAATATTCTAAACGACTCTTGACTATCTAGAGAATATTAAAGACTCTTAACTTTCTAGAAAATTCTTTAGACTTGACTTTCTAGAAAGTTCTTGACATTCTAGAAATTCTTTAATAACTTTTTTGGCTTTCTAGAGTATTCTATCAACTTCCAAAAAGAGTTTTGGTTTTTCTAGAAGACCCCATTAATGCATGGCTGGATTTTCAGATTTGTGGGCCCATTTTATGGGCTTTATGGATTGTCATGAGTTTTCTTGGGCCTACGGTTGTACACTTTGAGGTCCACGGGCCTGTCTTCATCAATTCCTCCTATCTTGAAAAACTCGGCTCCGACGAGTGAATGGTCTGGTAATACTCATACAAATCAGGATTGATTCGCTGAAAATCATCCGCAGTGATCCATGTGCAATCTGATAGAGGTCGATTCTTCCACTTAACTAAAAACCTTTGATATCCACCGCGCCTTGTAGACATAATTTGATCATCAAGCACATCTTCAATGTCCTCTACCTTTTGCTTGGGTGCTGGAGGGAGGTGGATAGTACACTCTTCAGTCTCTTCATGGTGCCCAAAATATGCTGTTAAGTCTTCAATGTTGAAGATAGGGCTAAATCGAACATTTGGTGGAAGCTCAAGTAAGTAAGCATTTTCCCCGAGTCGCTTCAAAACACGATAAGGTCCAACATTCTTTGAATGAACCTTGTGATACGTACCAGCTGAGAACCTTTCAGGCCTTAAACGGGCCATCACCATATCACCCTCTTTGAATTGGGCAAACCGTCGATGGAGATCAGCTTTTTCTTTGTAACTCTCAGTACTAATTGCAATCTTTCTACGGATCTCATCATGGATTTCCTTGATATGTTGGGAGAATGCTTCGGCATCTTCACTAGTATGAGCAGATACTGGTAAAGGAATCAAGTCAATAGGCTGCCTAGGATTAATACCATTAGCAATCTCAAAAGGAGATCGTCCTGTCGTTCGATTAATAGAGCTATTATAAGCAAACTCCGCCTGAGGAAGAATAAGATCCCATGTTGTAATTTTGTCACCAACCAAGCATCATAACAAATTACCCAAGCTTCGATTCATAACTTCTGTCTGGCCGTCTGTCTGTGGATGGTAAGCACTAGAGTACTTAAGCTTTGTACCCAATTTTGCCCGCAATGTTTTCCAGAAGTAACTTACGAACTTGACATCTCGATCAGAAACAATGGTTTTTGGCACCCCATGCAATCGAACAACATCCTGAAAGAATAATGTGACTATATAAGAAGCATCTGAAGCCTTCTTGCATGGAATAAAATGTGCCATTTTTGAGAATCAGTCCACAACGACGAAAATAGAATCGAATCCTCTTTGAGTTTTTGGCAAGCCCAACACGAAATCCATGCTTAAATCTTCCCATGGTGCTTCCGGAATAGGCAGTGGAGTGTACAACCCGGTGTTTTTCTTTTGCCCTTTTCCCAACTGACAAGCTCGACATTGCTTCAAAGTCTTTCCCACATCACGTTTCAAGCTTGGCCAATAAAAACGATCTTCCACAAGTGCGATTGTTTTGTCATGCCCGAAATGTCCCCCTAGACCTCTGGAATGTAGCTCCCATACAACACGATCTCGAAGAGAAGTTCTTGGAAGGCACAACCGGTTCCCAAAAAATAGGTACCCGTCAAGTAACTAATACCGCGAGTACTCTGAATTAGGACCTACTAGTAAAGCCCTATATATCTTACCAAAATCCTCATCAGATGTGTAATCACGATTAATCTCCTCAAATCCAACAACTGTTACTGTAATGGTTGATAGAATGTAGGACTTACGGCTTAACGCGTCTGCAACCTTATTTTCGATCCCTGCCTTGTGTTTCAGAAGGAAAGTGAACTCCTGTAGATATGTCATGTCGAGCACTAAGCTTCTTTTGAGAATTAAGATATCGCAAGGCTTCATGATCTGAGAACAAAATGAACTCCCGATGGATAAGATAATGCCTCCAATGCTTCAGGGCTTGGACCACGGCGTAGAACTCAACATCGTAGGTAGAGTACCTTTTTCGGGCATCGTTGAGCTTCTCGCTAAAATAAGCTACTGGATGTCCTTCTTGACTTAAGACGACGCCAATTCCCACATGTGAAGCATCACAAGCAACTTCGAATACCTTATCAAAGTCTGGGAGTCGTAGGACTGGGGCCTTAATCATCTTCACTTTAATCTCCTCAAAAGCTCGGGTGGCGGCCTTCGTCCATTCAAACTGTCTACCCTTCATGCATTCAGTAATAGGGGCCATGATGGTACTGAAATTTTTAATAAATCGCCGATAGAAGGTAGCTAGCCCATGGAAGCTCCGTACTTCATGAATGTTAGAAGGAAGTTGCCACTCAATGATTGCTCTAACCTTCTCAGGATCCGCCTCAACTCCCCTTGATGATACAACAAAGCCTAAGAAAACAACGCTTTGACTCATGAAAGAACACTTTTTCAAGTTAACGTAGAGTTTCTCAGATCTTAAAACTCTCATTACTTGACGCAGATGCTCCTCATGGTCCTTATTAGATCGGCTATAGATAAGAATATCATCAAAGTAGACTACGACAAATCTTCCAATAAAAGGTCGAAGTACCTGTGTCATAATGCGCATGAATGTGCTTGGGGCATTGGTTAGTCCAAATGGCATGACTAACCACTCATACAAACCATCTTTAGTTTTGAAGGCTGTTTTCCATTCATCTTCTGAACGAATGCGAATTTGGTGGTATCCGCTACGAAGGTCTATCTTAGAGAAGATCGTTGCACCCGCCATCATATCTAGCATGTCGTCAAGCCTTGGAATTGGAAATCTGTATTTAATTGTGATCTTGTTGATGACTCGACTATCAACACACATACTCCAAGTTCCATCGCGCTTAGGAGTGAGGAGAGTAGGTACTGCACAGGGACTCATACTTTCTCTTATAAATCCCTTATCAAGGAGATCGTCCACTTGCCTTTTAAGTTCGGCATACTCTGTTGGGTTCATGCGATAGGCTGACAAGTTTGGTAAAACAGCTCCAGGTACCAAATCGATTGTGTGTTGGATATCCCTAATTGGTGGCAATTCTTTTGGTAGTTCTTCCGGAATGAGATCTGAAAAATCCGATAAAAACTTTTGAATTTCAGGTGGCTGCTCCTTCGGCATTTCGTTGGGTTCTTCAACTTCACGACCCACTAATGCATAAATTAGCCCTTGATCTCGGCTATCCTCTATGAATTCTCGTATGGTAAGCACATTAGAGGAGGTCTTCTTTTCCACCTTCACGGGTAAGGTATCCTTCATGGCCTTAAGAATAGTCCGACGACCATTGTGTAAAAATGTATAGGTATTGGCAAACCCATCATGTTGAATCTTGCGGTCATATAGCCAAGGTCGTCCCAACAAGATGTGGCTAACTTTCATTGGGATAACATCACACCAAACTGAATCAGAATAATTTTGACCCAAAGAAAAATTAACTAAGCATCGAGTACTTACCGGTATTGATGTGTCATTTACCCAAGCAACTCGATAAGGTCGTGGGTGTTTTTCCACCTTTAGATTTAACTTATCAACCAACTCCTGGGAAGCCACGTTCATGCTACTTCCTCCATCGATGATGACCTTGCAAACTTTTCTTTCACATGCTACATGAATATGAAAAATATTGGTGCGACGCCAATCTTCTTTCTCCTCTTCCTTAGGGATGGTCAAGATTCTTCGAACTATAAGAGTAGTCTCAGGGAGTCCTTCTAATTCTTCAATATCAGACTCTTTTAATGGTTCAACACCTTGATCATTAGCTAATTGATCTTCTTCGGTTTCTTCTTCACAATAGTGAATGTTCTTTGTAGGGCACACAACTGCATAATGCCCTGCTCCACCACATTTGTAGCATTTTGCTTCACTATCACGACGTGATGTACTATTCACAGGAGCCTTGCCCTTGTTACCATCTCCACCAAATAGCTTCGAGCTGGTAAATTTGTTGATTAAAGGAGAGTTTGAAGTACTCACATTGCTACGGGGAACACTGGAAGTATTTTGAGAGGTAGAGAATCCTCCAACTACGACTCCAGTACGCTTTAGCGTTGAGTGCCTTAATTGAGCTTCAATCTTTAAGGCCAACTGGTAAGCTTCTTCAAGACTTGTCAAGCATACAGTCGTGAGTTCCTTCTTAATTTCCATCTTCAAACTCATCCGATACCGCGATATAGCTTGTCGCTCATCTTCTGTTATCCGGCTACGAATAGTCAATTCATTGAATTTCTCCGTATATTCTTCTATACTAGAAGTTCCTTGTCGAAGTTGAAATAACTCCTCAAAGATGGTTTCTTCATAATCAAGAGGAAGATACTTCTCTTTCAACTTCAATTTCATCTCCTCCCAATCACTGATAGGAGGTTGACCGAGTCAATAGAGTCGATCCTCTATGCTATGCCACCATATACGAGCTTGTCCCTTGAGTTTCATTTTCACAAAACGGACCCGTCGTTCTTCGGACATTTCGAACCAATCAAAATAATCTTCCAAAGACATTAACCAGTCTTGGAAGGCATGCGGATCTAGCTTTCCGAAGAAATCAGCAACTTCAACTTTAACTCCCCTCGATCCATCATCAAATCGATCTCTATAATTATCACGACGCTCGAAGATTTGACGGAAATTGCCTTGTGAAATTCTAGCTTCAACACGATGTGGAGGTGGTCTATGCAAAGTATAGTCATCGCAAATTGGAGTATGAGTTACTGATGCTTTGGGCTGATTGTTCCTCGTGCCCTCACCAATGCCACCTATGTCTTCATGCTCTTGAAAAACTTCATCAAAATTTGCGTCACCATTGTTGGGTTCTTGTTGAACTTCTTCCGACTGCTCCGGGAATATACGAGACCATAGGATGTCTGTACGTTGAGAGAGTTGTTGCACTTGTTGAACTAACTCCAAAAGAAGTTCATCTCGCTGAGATTGCGTGAGTTTAGGAGCATATGGTCGTCCACTTCGAGTAGACATTCTTTCACAAAATTGCCAAGAAGTCGGAACTTGCTCTGATACCAAAAATTGATGTAGGACGAAGGAAGAATGATGCTAGATTATAATAAAGGGAATACGAAGTTTAAAGAGAAATGAAATAAGAAGAAAGAAAGAAGAGAAGTAGAGTCTCACTACTTCTATGGAATACCTAGGATTGGAGTCTCACCAATTTAGGCGTCCGAAGATGGAGTCACACCACCAATGCAAGGTGTCACACCTTACTTAAAGAAGAACTTTCATTCACTTCAATTCTACCACGCTTACATTGCCATAGGGTCTTCTATTTATAGGCATTAATAGAACATTCTACATAAAAGCTAAGACATGAAGATTCTAGAACCAACTAAGAACTCTTGGACTTTCTAGACCCTTAGGTTTTTTAGAATATTCTAAATGACTCTTGACTATCTAGAAAATATTAAAGACTCTTAACTTTCTAGAAAACTCTTTAGACTTGACTTTCTAGAAAGTTCTTGACATTTTAGAAATTCTTTAATAACTTTTTTGGCTTTCTAGAGTATTCTATCAACTTCCAAAAAGAGTTTTGGTTTTTCTAAAAGACCCCATTAATGCATGGTTGTATTTTCAGATTTGTGGGCCCATTTTATAGGCTTTATGGATTGTCATGAGTTTTCTTGGGCCTACGGTTGTACACTTTGAGGTCCACGTGCCTGTCTTCATCAGTTTTGATAGATGATGTCTTCCTTTTAGTTAGGGCTGTCCATGGATCGGATCCAGATCCGATCCGATTAGTCGGACTTTGTGTCAAGCCCCAAAATCCCCCTAGGAGAATTGAGAACTTTGGCACGTGACTTACTTGACTTAATTCATTTAATGAGCTTTAAAGACATACAAAAATCTGAACTGAAAAATTTCTTCAATTAAATAACATTTAATACATCAACTGAACATCAATTAAGACTACAACTAAACTGTACCTACACAATCTGAATCATCCTTGGGATTCTCAACTCTTTAATTAAACATATAAAATCTAAATATCTCAATTTAAAAACTAAAACATAATAAACTAATTACAATCCTTTTGGAATTTAAATAATTTCTAATAAACTAAAATCGAAATCTTGTTCCTCTTCGGAATGATCACCTGTAATATTTTCCTTACGTACTCCTCTTCAACTCAGGGCTCCTATGTACAATTATTGAATCTCGAACCTGCCAACAACAAAAGTCATCGGCTGAGTAACAAGTTACTCCGCGTATATAACAATCCATAGTAAACAATATCATAATGATAACATGCATACAATTAACAGTTCAATTACAATTCACATACATAAATTAGAGTGCGGAAACAACCAAATACATTACGTCAATTTTTTTTTTCTTACTTTTCTTTTCTTTTTCTTACATTCATACTTTTCTTCTTTTCTTACTTTTCTTTGAGATCTTTCTTGAAGCTAGATAACTAGTACCCTTGGAAACTTATCTTGAAGTAAGGCACTAGCTTCTTTGGAAATCTATAATTTTCTTACTTTTTTTCTTCATACTTTATCATTATATGAACAACACATTCACATGCATCAGTAATAACTTAAAATACCGCTTTACCGTATAAGGAAAGGGGTTACTATACTTTACTTTACCGAGATACCACCCTTCGTACATTATCCGGTGCGGAAGGCTTAGTACATTTTCCGGTACGACGGCTTACTTACTTTGGCATGCATCTCGCCATTTCTGATGGTATCCGGTGGTGCACAACACAACATACATTATCGTTTTTGTGTGTCTTTCTTTCTTACTTCCATACTTTTCTTACTTTCCTTTTGGTCTTACTTACATTTCATTAATGTCTTTAATTCTTTATTCATACTTTTGCATATTTTTCATTCGTGAGTGCACAATGATATACCTCTTGTTTAAATTGCACCTAAGACTAACCGTCAAGGGCCATAGGACATCTCATCATAGCGTCCCATACCACTATGTTAACCAGGCCTAGGCAGCTTGACTTTCATCAGAGGTTCGTTTACCCAATAGTATATCATGTATTAAGGATGTAACAGAAATACAAAATTTATCGTATTTCTTATAATACTACAATCAAACATAACCGATGTCATTAAAATATGTATAATTTACGACCTAACTTACATATCGAAATCTCCTTTTCGTTTTAATTAAGATTAACGTCTTAATTATAATGTCTTTAATTAATAATAATTCTCCTGGTTTTAAATATAAATTCAAGCTCACATATTGTTAAAATATCGCAAATTAAATCATCCATTCAATCTCATCCATCGTCTCATTCTCCTCATAACTCCACATACTTCAAATAATTTTCCCAATTCCCTTATTGAATCATAATTAATTTAAACATGGTTATTCGCATTTGATGATTCGAGAATAAATAAAAGGTATCATAATTAGGTATTTCACATCCTATTCTTAACCATCTAAATAGTGAAGCCAAAATCATAAATCGGTTCTCCACATCCTATTTTTAACCATCAAAATAATGATACAAAATTATACATGGGTTCTTCACATCCTATTTTAACCATCAAGAAACAATACATCGTAGATAGGTTCTTCACATCCTATTTTAACCATCAATAATAACACAACAAAATTAGGTTCTTCACATCCTATTTTGATCGCAAAAATAATAACTGAGTTCATAAACATGTTCTTTACATCCTATTTTAATAGATCCATCAACAATAATATAAGGGCAACTATAGTTCTTCACATCCTACATATTCTAACATCCTTGCCTAGACTCATCTCTTTTTATTCATTATTTAACTTAAATACTCAAAATATTGAATATTAGATCCGTTATTTACATTATTCATATCTTAATCATGTTCTCTACATAGATATTATCATTAGATTCATATTTTAGATTAATAGTTATAATATTGAGAACTAGGGAAAGTTATTTACCTTATTTAATCGCTTCCCTACGATCTATCGCTTGCGAATGGGGCTTGATCTAGATCCTCAAGTCTCTTTTCTTCTTCTTTTGTTGAATCCTTAAAATCTCTAGGCTTTTTTCTCTTTGGATCTCTCAAAATACTCTTTTCTCTTTCTCTTTCATGTTTATGAGGCTCTAGGAAACCTAATTTACGAGTTAAGGAGGTATTTAAAGAGTTAGGAACCCTAGGGAAGGTAAAAAATGGCAAAAATCACGTTTTTCCGGAAAAAATCCCGTTCTGGGTGATCGGTCGCCCTCTCCTTTTTTTTTTCGAAACCCTGCTTCAGTATTTTGGCCATAACTTTTGACTTGATTATCGAAATTTGATGATTCAACTTGCGTTGGACTTGTCATTCGAAGGGGAACAACTTTGATGTTTTGCAAAATTTCTAATTCTTCTTTATTCATGGACCAAAATGCTCCTAAATCTGACTGGTCTGTAATGGGTTGCGACAGCCCAGATTTGCAGCAGACCCAGTTTCAGAAATCTAACTTTTAACCTAACTCCGACTAAGAATTTGGAAAAATGGTACACATGAACCTTGAAGAGGGTTTCAATACCTTTCCAAAAAATCAAGAATCACTCGATTCCGATTTGCGGCGATAAAACTATGGCTTCTTGAAGTTGAGGGTATGTTAAGGCATCCTTTTTAATTCATCTTTTAGGAACGCATGCGTCTAAAATCGGCACATATTTCAAGAATTCATGTAAATGGCACGAATGCCGAGAAACTAAATTTCGGGTCTCTACACTTTGGACCCTATATGTGATCTGTCGGATCGGATCGGTGGAATCCGATTATAATCGGATCGGTGGAATCCGATTATAATCGGATCGGATCTGGATATAGGATGATCCAATCTGATTATAATAACTTTTTTTAATCATTTAAATATATTACATAGAATTTTTATCCGTGTGTGTGTTTGCTTACTGTGGGTGTGTTCAAATGAATAGTTTCTAAACCAAAAAAAAGTTCCAAGTTTGATCAGTGGATGTTCAAAGAAACAAAATGAGCAGAATTCTCCACTGTTTGCATATACATCCTAAAGGACCAGTCTCACATATCCAGTCTCAATTCAGAAATTGGACAAAGTTCACCAAGTTCAATTTAACCAATCTTTACAGAAAATCAAAGAACGGGATAAATTGTTAGAATAAATAAACTACTATATGATGAAGGAACTGGAAAAAAATAGGAATAAGTGCAACTGTAATTTCCTTGGCAAAAGATTGGAGACATTAAGTTCTTAGCCGAATGGCTCAACCATTTTTTAAAATTCAAAAGCATGTATCTATTGTGGATAAAAGAATGATTGAAATTGAAAACTAATTCCACTCCATTTTCCAACAGAAAGAGAAAAAACATGTCTCCATCACCAGTGTCCTCTGTCTAGGGATACTCCCTTGTTTTTTAAGATTTTTGAATCCGGCCGGATTTTCCCTTCAGGATTACCGTTCATGAGATACAGCCAATCTAACTTGACAAGATTCACAACCTCCAAAAGGAAATAACTATTGCCGAATTGATTGTCTTCGACTAAACGCGCTACCAGTCCGGTGAACGAAATCTAAATACCGCAACTTCAGTGGCAAGGTATTGAAGCACGACACCCAAATACAACAAGAGATACTCATTCATTTAGGTTTTCTCTATTAATAAACCATGAACGGAAAATGTGATGAGGTTGAACTCCTAGAGGAGAAGTTGTCGCAGCAAAGAGGAGAGCGAATAGGGATTGACGGAGAGGGGAGAGGAATAAGGAGTTGCTGTTTTAAGTGAAATGGTAGTTTTGGAATAGCACTTTAATTTTAAAGGATGCCACCTACGAAATTTTAGATCTTTTTCAAATGACGGTTTAGATATGTTGTAGAAATAAGGAGTAAGAATAGGGAGTACCCCTAAATTGACTCTAAAAGAAATATATTTATTTATTCAAAAGTTCAGGGGGGCAGCTACCCTCCTTATCCTATGGGTATGACATATTAAATAGTGGGGTATGCCTTACTAGATAATTAAATAACACACACACACACACATATATATATTAAGTTAAGGGGGGCAGCTGCCCCCCTGGCTCCACCCCTGGATGCACCCTCATGCTGTGACTTAGACTATTATAATATGCATTCTCTAGGAAGGCAAAGGACGAACATGTAGGTTTTTGATAGGATGAAGAGGAATGGTCTTCTTTCTGCAACTCTTTAATTTACATCCTAAGTGAGGCTCATAGACTTCAGGATATTAATGACATATCAGAGGGGATGTCGAAAAGTGGACTTACTCTGAATGTGACGCTCGGGCATTCACAAAAGAAAATGCTCTTAAGCTGCATCAGGAAATGGAAGAGGGCCCCTGCAAGCCTAATTAAAAATTTTGTGTCTCTATACTGAAGATGTGATGTAGAATGAAATGAAGGCCCTTTTCTATTTACTGAATGGCATGTTTAAAAAGGATGGCAGTCTTGAACCTGGAACCTATTCTCTTTTGGTGCACGGGCTATGTAAGAGTGAGAAATTAGAATAAATTTGCTTGTTATTTGAGGGATTGGTCTTGAAGGGACTGGTACCTAAGGACTGTGCATACAATACACTGATGGAAGAACTTGAGAGGAAAAAAGCAGATGAATTAATCAATTGATGTTACTGGCAGTAAAAGTGGAACACTGCTGTCATTTTTCGTGGATGTATGTAAGCTTTAGGATGAAATAGCTGATTCATTTATTGTCATTGGTTTTTCTTCTCTATTTTACCTGAATTTCATTTAATGGTATCAATTTCTACATATTGAGATCTTTGTTAAAAGAATGTGTATTAATCTATGTACACATGTTTTTTTGCTTGTATAAATGGGAAATGTATATGTCTATCCAAGAAGAATAAACTTTTATATTAGTGTTGTGATTTGTGAATGCCTTACATGCGGCACCATTGTTCATCAATCCTAATCATTCTATCTTTGGCGACCAATTGAATTGGCTGGCCATGAGGACAAATTTACCCCATCAGACTATGTCAACTTTCTGAAAATTCTACATGACCTGAAAATGTCATGTGCACAATTGAACCGACTGACCACTTCAAAACAAGATAACTTGTGTGATCACTTCTGAACTTGTCATTGATGCGACTCCCTACCAGCCCACCTCTCGCTTGGGCCCATATAATCATGTAAACAAACCAAGTGTAGGAATATAGGTGATCTGTTTGTTTATATATTGATGAATGGAAGCATTTCTCCACGAAGGGGTGATGCATCAACACTATGCTACAGAGCCATCACAGATTGAAGTTTATTTTTGTTCAACACGAGAAAAATGACAGACCATTTTCTTCATACCCGAAATTGTTATGCCTTCGAATTCATCAATAAGTTATTCTAACTGGTGTGGTTTATTAGAAAGTATGTTGGTACCCTCCAACTTTTGTGGTTGTTATAGCTTCTACACTTAACTATTATTCGTATAAAGCCTGATCTCTTTTACTTGAAGTCTCTTAGGTTTGTGGCCTTTTCAAGTTTGGAAGGTTTATCCGTGCATGTATGCTTCTTCTATAACATGTTGTCACACTCCAGATTGTGAGTGTGACCAACCATGCAATGAGTTGTCATGAGAATGGTATTAAGGTGGGGACACCAAAAGTACACACACACACATGGATTTGTTGATGTGTAAGGTATATTGGAAACATTTTTACTGAAGGATCAGGCTATTAATTTTCTATGCTTCTTGGAAATATAATGCAGGTGGAAGGAGGTTCCTTCAATTGGTATTTTCACCTGCAATTAGTGCTGCCTATAAACTTCTATTATTTATTCGTTATAATTGATTTGCATAATTAGCACAACAGAAAAGCAGAAACAGTATAGTTATATGGTGCATGGTATTACCGACCTCTTTTCAGTATAAACTCACCACAATTTCAGTATTACAGAACTCTTCGTTATGGAGATCAAACCAGGTGAGAAAGAAGATTCACTTACTCTGGTGAAGCAAGGGGCTGAAGCTGTGAGTGAAATTACAAACTTTTCTTTTCAAGAATTGGACTTTGATATCCAGTTTCTGATGCTGGGTTTTGACCTTCTATTTCAGAGAGTTTTTGAGTCTACCTTTGTGGGAAGGAGGTCCATTGTTAAGGAACGTTTCTCAAAGAAGTACAGGCATCCATCTTTGGACTTGAAACTTACCCTTAAACGCTTGAATGCGGTCAGTTTCAGTGAAAAGAGTTGCTCTTTTCTACTCTTTTTCTTTCTATAATCCTACCCATGCTTTGTTGCATGGGTGACTTTTATAGAAGTTCAAACTTATGTGCAGGAGGCTCGGTGCATGACAAAAGCAAGAAGGCTTGGTGTTTCGACTCCGGTACTGTATGCTGTGGACCCTGTGCTGCATACACTAACATTTGAGTATGTGGAGGGGCCAGCTGTCAAAGACGTACTCCTAGACTTTGGTTCGCATGGTGTAATGGAGGAACGAATGGACAATATTGCAAAACAGATAGGTGAGGCAATTGGAAAACTTCATGATGGTGGCTTGATTCATGGGGATTTGACAACATCAAATATGTTACTCCGGAGTGATACCAATCACCTGGTGAGTTCTTGTGCCCTATCTTCCAATTTGTATTAAACACACATTATAACCATTTGATTTTTCCTCTCAGGTCCTTATTGATTTTGGTCTGAGCTTCACGTCAACACTTCCAGAAGATAAAGCCGTTGATTTGTATGTACTGGAGAGAGCCTTGCTCTCAATGCATTCCTCATGTGGGAATGTGGTAAGCCAAGTGGATCCTTTTTTGTTCATCCCAATTTTTCTTACAAAACATCGAACTCCTCATGGTTTTGCATTTTGCACAGATGGATCGGATACTCGCTGCCTATCGGAAGTCGTCAAAGCAATGGTCATCCACATTGAACAAGCTTGCTGAAGGTGCCGCCCTGTTAATTCATTCCTTTCCTGAATTTAAAGATGACTGCTCTGTATCCAAGAAACAAAATTCACTTAATTTTTGAAAAATTTGTGAATTATTAGCGAATTTTAGGTGTGCTGAATTACTTATGAATTATTCATGAAATTCGAGAATAAATCACAGAAAATGCAAATAATTTGTTTAATTTGACAAGTAAACTACTTATGTTGTAAAATTATCTAATCAAATTGCTGGATATGTTTAATTTTTATATTTCCCGATTTTTTCCGAAATTGATTATTCCGGAATCCCAACTGTCACTATACTCCGAATCATTATGACTTACTCATTTTCTTGTTTCTTTTTGCTTCAAACATTTTACAGTGCGACAGAGAGGTCGGAAGCGCACCATGGTAGGATGAGCATTCTTCATCTGAAGCATTGATAACCATGTAGCAGTTGGTAAGGTAAGAGACAAAGATGCATTTATAGACTGATGAACATTACAATATGAGAACCTACAGTCCATGAACCTAAAAGGGGTGAAGATTTTGGCCGTACACGTTTATGTCTTGCTATGTATATACTTGTCAAGTTAAATCCTTATTTATCTATGTATTTGCTCATATTAGCTGCCGCTGTGTTCAATTTTCCTTTTTATTTTGTTCATTGAAGAGTGAATCAAATGATCACCACTTGGCTTACAGTAATTAAACTCTGATCCATATAGTTCCAACCTGTCAGACCGTCACTGATTGAACCATACCTTTGCCTGGATTGAAATCCTTCACTATATGCGTGCTTGTGGTCCGAACATGTCAATGGGATTAACTGACCCGGTTTTCTTGGGCCATTTCCATGTCTTTGAACTGTTGAAGGGCATTGGATCGGTTATAGATATATCCGGTTGATCTGACTACAGGGGCCATGTTGAGTCCACTTGTCATTCTTTTTGATTGGGTATAGTTCGAAAATCACACCAGTCAGATGAGCCTTGTGACTGTTACTCCTGTATGTCGTCTTTTTTGGGTTCCCATTTGAGGCGTTGATAGCCTGATAGTGAGTGTTAAGAATGGCTCATACTACTACGTAAACAAAGGAAACTTCAACCAAATTTATTTGGGATTCTTTCTTGATCCAAGAACCTCCGTCGAGGGTGTACCCATACCATCCCTCTCCAGCTCACCATAATTGGCGCAAACTTCTTTGCCTTTTCCTTTGTTTTTTTTGATCGGCAAAGAAGATAAAATATATAGTAGAAAAAAGAAAGATACAACCCCGGGATCACCAATAGTGAACCAAGGAAGAAACGAGGAGAAATACAAACCAGAACCAACAAAACAAAAATAACATGGATGAGGCAATCAGAGTGAAAAAACATTCCCCCATGGATCCTTCATCTCCACCCCCATTGCACCCCAAGCAGAGACTAAACGACGCATCCTAGTCTGGATGTGGGGAATCGCCGAGGCAGAGTTATCAAAAACTCGCCTATTCCTCTCATTCCAAAGGGACCACACAACTGCCCCAGGAAGGAGAGGCCACACATCTCTAGCTGGTGACTGGAACACTCCTGACATCCAACAAGATAAAAAGCTCCGAAAGGAATCAGGAAAGATCCAAGGAATGTCTAGATGGACAAAAAAAAAGGACCAAACCTCTCTCACTACCGGGCAATGAAGCAACAATTGATCCACCGATTCTTTTGCAAGAAGACATATAAAACATCTGTTTGCGAATTGCCACCCTCTATGCTTGAGGTGATCAATAGTCAAGATTTTATCTAATACCGCCAACCACATGAAAAAAGATAGCTTTGATGGAATCCGTGGAAACCATACAATTTGATGAGGAAAAGATGGCAAAGGACTAGGACGCAAGACTCGCAAGAAAGAACCCACGGAGAACCTCTCCTTGTTGTCTAAGGACCAAACTCGGCAATCCCTGGTGGATGCAGATGGGGTGATCTCCAAAACATGAGCTAACAGACTTAGAAGATCAGGAATTTCCCAATCAAATAAGTTACGCTTAAGTGTAGGGGTCCACACCGGAGCCCCACTTTGCGCAATCTAAGTATTCTGCTATAGAGGCCTTTTTGTTGGACGCAAAGAGAAACAAATTCTCAAAATACTGCCTGAGCGAAGATTGCCCACACCAACGATCATTTCAGAAACTCACCTAGTCTCCACCTCCCACCTTGAAATGCATATGGGAGGAGAACTCCGCCCACCCTTGCATAATGGACTTCCAGACCCCAACTCCCATGGGACCTGGACCGACTTTTGGGTGCCACCTATTGACCAACCCGTGCTTGACAATAATCACATCTCTCCACAAACTCCCCTCCTCCTCCCTGAATCTCCATAACCACTTTCCCAGCAAGGCCTTATTCACTTGAATGAGGGGGGGAATGTTTAAGCCGCTTCCACTCTTGGGAAGGGATATGGTTTTCCAATTGACCAAATGATACTTTCGAGTGTCGATCTTCTCATTCCATAAAAATTCTCTCCTGATTCGTTCTAAGATGGAGGCAACCGAAGCTGGGATGATAAACAAGGATAAGAAATATGTTGGCAGACTGCTCAATGATCTCTTAAGCAAAATCAACTTGCCCCCTTTGGAAAGGAAACGGGCCTTCCAACCTTGGAGGCGTTTAGCGAATCTGACGATAACCGGGTCCCATACCGCCTTAGCTTTGAAAGAGGCCCCCAAAGGTAGCCCAAGATATGATGTCGGGAAATGACCCGTCTGACACCCAAGACAAGCCGCTAACTCGTCTATGTTGGGCACATCCCTTACCCCGAACATCACACTCTTCCCAAAGTTTATCCTTAAGCCCGATACTACTTCGAAACAGCGAAAGAGACACCTGACTAGGGCCAGTTTGGAACATGACGGTTCACAAAAAAGCAAGATATTGTCTGCAAACTGGAGGTGTGAGATGTTAAGGCCACTCCTCCCAATTGAGAATCCTTCCCAAACTAATGGCGAGGCCTTCTGAATCAGTTTACTCAACGCTTCCGAAGCAATACTATAATATAAAGAAATAAGTGCCACCTAACACTCTCTCTTTGCTCTTCAATCTTCAATTCTAGGAATCCTATGAGTTATATTTTAAGGATGCCATGTGGCACTCTTTTTTAATCTCAATCGTTAACTCTCTCTCTCACACGTCTCCCTCTCAATTCAAAAACCATTGGAGGGTTTTTGAGGGATTGTTCCCTCCACGGCTCTATCTCACATTTTTTTTTTTTCACACCATGTCTCCCTCACAATTCAAAAATCATTGGAAGGATTTTAGGAGATTGTGATGAGAGGGATATATATAAGAAAGATAGAAAGAGACTGTAGAGAGGGATTTTAAGGGATTGTAATAAGAGGGATAAAGAAAGAGATAAGAAGGATAGAGAGCGAGAATGTAGAGAAATTTTAAGGTTTCTGCTAGTGCATACATATGCATTTGCTCACTGCTGGATAATTGTACGTTAGGAGATGTATGGCTGTGTAGTCAAGCATAGAAGCTGGAATTGGGACATCATAACTCATATACCATTCATGTGGCCCAGCAACTCAAAAATTCGGATTGTTCCTATATCTCATTTGGGTAGAGTAGCTCAAAATGCACCTGTCAGCTGAAACTTGTTGCACGAGAAGGGACTAGGGAACGACTTGCAAGAATGGGTAGAAAGTGAAAAGGAGTAGAAATATTGTTGTGATGCAATATAAACATGTGCTTTGATATTATGGCTTCATTTGTTTGCATGTAAATGGTTTTATGAGGTAAATCATTTACGATGTAAAAACTTTTGTGGTAAATAATGAAATTCACTTATTTTTTATTTTTTGTTGTTTGGTTGCATTCTTGAAAGTAAGGCGGGAAATTTCTTTTATGAGTGTTCTACTACACGTCGATGGGCAGTCCAGAAAGTTGAGCAGTAAGAGAAGCTTTTCTCCTTAACACCCTCCAACAATGTGAGTTCATACGAACAGGGAGGCACCATTTTATTTAGAGAGGAGCTGGACTCAGTGGTTGGAAACACCCCCAAGGAGATACTGGAATTTTGCTTCGGCTGGCTGTGCGCTATCCAGGCCTAGCCTGGCCAAGGAAATATTGAGCCCTAACATGGTCTAAGCCCAACCGAGTCTGGATTAGTCAAGCCCAAGTACTACCCTAACACGGTCTGGACCGGGCTTAAGCAAATTTCTTACTTTACAAAGCAAATTAAGTATTTTTTTTATGAAGTTGAATCATGAAAAGGAATTGAAGATTGTGATGCTATGTAAGAAAATAGGAAATTAAATATTGGTTTCAATTTTTTAGCACAGTTTTAATCTCACATGCTTCATATCTTAACAAAAGTGGCCTTCTCTTGGGCTGGGTCAGCCTGACACATTAACACCCTGTTCAGTTATTCACTCAAACCATGGTCATCAAAATGCTCATTTCATTCTCTATTGATCAGTATTTTTCCAAACTCAGCAAAAAAAGAAGGGAAGGGCATTTCACAGTTCCTGATTTTAGCAAAAAATAAGGGAAGGACTACTCTTTATTAGGATAGATCGAATATTGTTAACAAATCGTAGTCTAGATCCCCACCCTTGCTCCAATGGTATGGTGTAGCCACAGCACAAGGAGAGACGTCTCCGGATCTAATCCCACCGGGTGATGAGCAGCAAGCACTCCACTACCAACCGCTAGCTTGAATAGATACTTAACACACTAATTGGGGTTGTGGCCTAACCGTATAACTAGGGCAAATAAATAAATGAAAAAATCTTAGTCCATATTATATATTACCTCTGTTTTAATAGGTACTAGGAAGATGCCCGTGCAATGCATGGAAATACAAAAATAAAATTAATTGTATGAAAATAATAATAATGATAACCCTAATAGAAATTATTTGACAATAGAATAGTTGTTTCTCTCCTCAAGAAAACTAGGTTTAGTAATTTTTGAAATATATTGTATGTTGAATATATTCCTTACTCAACTAATACCCTAAAGAATGGGAAATAATTTTGAGACCGTAGGAGGGCTGAGACCACCAAGACTGTTCATGGATGCACGGTCTCAGTGGGGCCTACCATGTGAATGTGGGCCCCACCTGAAATCCCCGTGCATCTGTGCATGTGCACGGTCTCGGCAATACACCATTATTTCCATGACCCTCAAAACCCATTGGATATCTTTAAAATATAAACTTCATCAATAGGCTTCACCAACACCTTCATTAACACTCCATCAATTCATTACATTGCATCTTCATTTGGTGGACTATGGTGGAATAAGAGCTTATTTTGACAATAGCCTAGAAATCATGTTTATTGGTCTATGAACGTATCTGTGCCACCATTAACAACGCTATTGCTTAGACATCCATGATTTAAGTCCTCCTTGGTAAATGTTTGTCAAATCTTGATGATAAGAGTCATCTAAAAGAGTGGCCAAACATTTAGATTGGCCAAACAAATAAAAATTCCAGATCAATGAAAATGAACATTTCTGGGAGTTCAACTCAGTGTATTCCTATGTGCATGAGTGTTTAATGGTCAGGTTGCATGGTATTGTATTGAAACAAAATTAGAGTACAGCAAACGAAAACTCCGAACAAATGCATATTAGTTTTTTGAAAAATCAATAAGCATGACTAATTTCTTAATGGTACTTGAAGCAGCCATTGTATACTACAAAGGAACAATCAATTGAATGTAAATCAATCCCAATAATTTCATTCTATTCCACAACACTTATTATATATAGTTGATCAAATGGAGTTGATTTTTCCAAAATCTAATCTCGCTTTTATGCATTCATGTTGTGAGGGGTTTTTAAAGAGATGGTAGGGGTGTCTCCCCTATCGAACAGACACGTCCCCATGATCAACCTCATCCTAGTTCATAATCAAAATGCCAATAGTTGCGTCGCTTCCCAAATGAGAGGCTCCCACTGCATTGCATCCATCATTGAAAATGGGACTTCCAATCAGTGCATATCCCTCCAAACTGTCGTGTGGCGAATAGGTGGCATCTTTCTCCTCAACTAGTTGTTTGGATTAGTTGATTTTTAAAGAAGATAGATAAAAAAGAGGCGTGGTGGGAACAGTTCCTTCATCCATTGAGGAGTTGTGACGAATGTGAAGAATTGTGAATAGAGAAGACCTCTTTAAACGTAGTTGTTCATTCCCTAAAATCGCTCCCGGACCGCCACATAGACCTCCTCTACCTTGGTTTTCATTAATAGTAATGTGGTATCATCATCCACCAACTTAACCAAATTAGCAAGATGGCATCTTCGATAGAAAAAAAAAATCCAATATCTTCCCGGCTCATTTATTAACAACTAGAACGGAGAGTCGAAACTTTAACCTAATTGACATGTAAAAACTTTAAAATTGTTTGGTTGTCAAGAAAATATGTGAAAATAGAGAAAAAAAAAACAAAGAAAAGTTTGGTTTTACTATTATATTTTTTTTTTAAAATTTTTTTTCTTTGTTTTCAAATATTTTCTCAACAACAATCATCCAGGGGTTAAGGGATGGATTTTTTTAGTACTTTATATTCATAAGGTACTATTTTTGTTAATTATAAATTAATCTTTTAATTCCACACACAATCCTTAAAATATCCTTAAAACGAGTTTTTTAATAGCTAATAATAATGCATTGTAAAAAGGAATTAAACCCCATAGATTATCCCTTACCATATTTAATAAATTATCAACTACTCATAAAAATTAAGTAATCTAATCTTGCGCCTCGAAAATGCCAAGAATTGCAAGGACCATAAGTGGGACTCACCTTTTAATAGGTCCACCTAATTCATTCCTTATGTCAAGATCTAATAAAATTGGATGAGTAAACTTTAAATAGTTGTTAAAGTAGAGGTGTAACACCATGCCTCCAGTATGTATGTCCCTCGCCTTCATGTAACTCATGCTCATAATCTTGCTAGAAAGGCAGCTACTGCTGGGGTAGCTGACTCCCATTTCTATTATGACCCCCCATTGGTTTAATATAATTTATTTAGTGACCAAAAAAAAAAAAAAAACTTAGAACTGATGACTGATAATTCCATCCGACTAATATTTCGGCATGATAAATTTCTATATAGCAATGGCGGAACTATCAAATGATTAACATAGGATTAATAACCCTTTAAAAAAGTAGATTTTTCAAAGAAAGAAAAGGTTGTAGTCCTGGGATGGCGAGGTGTGCTTCTTTTGAGGGTAAGCCTGAGATCAAGTCCTATGGAGGGAAAGCTTTACGATCCGGAATGATGTAAGAGGTCCACTCACCATATACTAACCCACTAACCCTAATTAATAATAGTAGATAAATTATGTTCTGTATGAAAAATAAAAAGTAAAGTAATTTTTTATGATTGTTTGTTCGGAGCCAAAACATCGTGGAAATGAAATTTTTCTCCCAAATAATTTTTTTCTCATTTTTAGAAGAACAAAAATTCCATGGAACATAGAGTAGTGTCGGAAAATTATTTGCATCAAAAACTCATTTGTCAGCATGTTGAGTGCAAAAATTAGTTTTTCTCCTTGAAAATAAGTCCAAGCACCTATATTCCCTCCAAACAAAGGCAGCTTTTGGAAAAATCATAATCACATTTTTCTTTATCTCACCCTTGTAATACTGTACTCGAGCATTTATATCATGAAGGAAGTACCATCTATTTATTTTGAATAATACATGTCTTTGAGGATTAATTTAACAAAGAAATATCTTAAGATATCATTGACAAAGTTGAGGTAAAGAGGGTTTGACCAAATGTTGCGTGCTCTGTTGAGTCTTGTTTTTTTTTTTGATAACCCGGGTATCCGGGCCTCTTAGAGCACGGGGCTAAATCCCACGGGCTGTGCAAATCCCCTCACTCTACATAACTGGGATAGCCGAGATAAATCCCCAAAGGTGGCCAACAAGGGAAAGGGACTCGAACTCAAGACCTCCGTTTCCTGAGGCGTGGTCTTAGCTACTAGCCCAACCCGTTGCTCAGTTGGGTCTGATTTCAGTGTAGACTTTGGCTGGAAACCTTAGACCAACAAGGCCTAGTTTAAAAACACCCACAATTTATCAAATTTTTTTGGTAAGCTAGGAACAAAAAAAATGTGGTTAGGATTGCAGTCTCAAACATAGATTTTGTCTTTATTTCCAACATAAATACCTTGATTTATTTTTTCTCCACAATCTAATCACCCGTCCTATGTGTCGGTCACTCAAGTTCCTCTGATGACATGTGGAGGAAGATGCCACTTGAGACAATGACATTGGTCCCTTGGGGGACTATAATTGGTATGGAGTAGTAAATACATGTCTCTTTCACACCCTCTCTCTCATTCATTCATAAGCTCCAATCAACAATGACAATTTAATAACAACTGAATTATTTACAGACTATGGAAGGACTAATGCCACTCTTCTATTAAAGAATCTACAAGACCCATCAATATTTAAGTGAGGACCCATCTTAGAACTCATCCACATGGAGATTTTTTTTTCCTTTTTTTGACAAGCAACATTTGTTAGTGGTTTAGTAATTAGTTGCGAATAGACTTACAATATTGTTGCCTCTCTACATTGGGATATAAGCATAGGCCGAGTCAATATTTTGTAGTAGGGGGCACACGATGATTGATGGAAAAATGATAGTAATTGTTGATGAATCTTGTGGAGAATGATTAGGTATGTACGGAACATTTTGAGTCTAGGGGGATGGGGGTTCGAGGCGTAATCCCCGGTAAAAAAATTTGACGACTAAATTCGTGGGCTATTTTGTCTATACGTTTCATACATATCTTATAGGTATTGTTTATTATTGTCTGAAGGGTAGTTGTCCCCCGTTCCCCTGCCCCATGACTATGTCCTATCAAATAATTAAATAACATGATATAAAAAATATATTTTATTTTTAAAAGCTTAAGGGAGGGTTGCCTCATTGCCCTATGGCTATGTCTATTAAATAATATATTTTTTTTTGAAAGGCCAGTTATGCCATGATTATGCCCAATTAAATAGCTAACAACTTAATATAAAAATACTACTTTGTTCAAAGTTCTGGGGCAGCTGCTCTCATTCCCACGGCTATGCCCAAAAAAAAATATGATAAAATCCTTTTTTTTCTTCAAAAGTTCAGGGGAGCACGCTCCGCCCCTGGACTAAAAACCCTAGCCTCCCAAAATGGGGAGTATGTTACTTGCCATCGAAGCGATGAAGCAGTTTACTGGTACATTTCTCTCCCTCTCCATGGTGGAGACTTTATTTCTTACTTATGTAAGAAGTAAAAAAGTGTTAAATTAGTGCATTGCAAGTGGACGATTAAACCTCGATAACTTTCGCCAGAGTAGATGAATGGGGATTCTTGTAAGTGCTGGGAGGAAGATAAGAAGGTATAGACAGAGACCCATGATTGAAAGGCAACATGGAAGGTGATGAAGGAAAGGAAGATGAAAGGGATGGCATTGACAAGTTCAATGAATGAAGTAAGTGAACTTATGTTTGGTTCATTTTTATCCCAAGTGAAAAGCTTCACCTCATTTGAATTATTACCCATTACTTCAATCTTCGAGTACACGAGTCATTTAAAATTTTTTTGGTCCTGTTTTGTTTGTTTGCCGAGAAAATAGGTGAAAACAGAGGAAAAAATAGATTTTCCTAATACAATTTTTAATTATATTTTGTTTTTCTTTTTTAACCAATTTCCTTGACAACAAAACAAGGGTTAAGTTATTTTGTTTATTATGGAATTATTTCATTGGAAAAAAAGAAGAAAATAAATGGGATATGCTGATAGCTAGGTTAGGATTGAGGCTTTTCTTATTGAGTTGGCTTCATTTTGGTATTTCTCTATCCGTTTATAATTGGGTTGTGTTTGGGTTGAGGGGTTGCTCACTCCATTGGTGCTTAACCCAAACATGATCTGACCCAAACCATTGCCACCCCTGATGCTCAACCAACATGACCCAAAATCATTGCCACACCTAATATTGGAGTTCGGATGGGCCCGTTTGTGTCTTACTATACATAATGTGGGGTCTACCTTTCGTTGATGTGGGGTCCACCTTGTTGAATGTGGGGCCCACCTTTTTAAGCCACAAACATTGCCCATCCGAACTCCTAATATTGTATTTAAAAAAAAAAAAAGATTTCTTCTAAAAACCGAGGTTAGATTATGGAATACTAAGGGATAGTGAATCTTAACCATGGTTCATGGGGTTAAAAAGGACATGTGTTGACTCGTAGGTGCAATTGAACCATCTCTGAATTCAATTGCGGCTGAATATGATCCCAACTCGGCATTAGGTTGCTCCATACTCCTTTCAAGGAGTTCGGATCTTGTCGAATTGTGAGAGTTCAATCGTACTCATAGAGCCTCGTTTAACTCTGATTTAGAATTTTTTATTAGGGAAATATTATGTTAAGAAAATAATAATGTAATATCTATGAGATATACAAGATCTCATAGACAATCTTGAATTAGCTTCAATCAAGGATTTGATTAGATTAGGTTTCTAAATACAAAGGTTAGATTGTTAAACGTAGGGTTTAGTAAATTTTAACCAAGGCTAATGGGAGTTAAAAGAGACATGTGTTGACCTGTGGGTTCGATTGAACTTGAGGAGAATTCAATCACGATTGAATATGATCCCAACTCCCGTGCATGTATATCATCAGTATAAGAAATACATGTTAGGGTCCTAGAGAGACTTGGGGTCTACGTCAGAAGTATGCTATCAGGTAGAATACTCAACCAAAGGTGCTTTGAAAAATACTTTTTTGCAGGATGGTGAAGAAAATGACATAAGAAGAAAGCCCATCCCAAGGTTAAAAGCCCAAACCCACACCTTAACGGCTAGAAACCAGTATAGAAGAAGGAAATAGAGCTTTTAAAGGAATTTTAAAGCTGAAAAGCAAAAGAAAAGAAACAAAAATCAATATCTCCTCTCGAACTCCAAGAGAAGATACTTTGCCCAAGTATAAATCAAAGATTATGGATGCTGATTCTCAATAAATTAAACAAATAAATAATAGAATAAAATAAAATATAAATCAAATATCACCCTTTGACTACCTGACTCATCATTTTGCATTTGATTGAATCGAGGGCAGTTTTGGAATATGACAATAAAAAAAGTAAAAGATCATAGAATTGGGTGGTGTGAGACGCAGCTCACATTTGATGATTGCACTGCACTAAAGATTAAAGTTTCTTTTATTTTGAAATTTTCAAGCTCTTATATCTAATATCCCCACTCTGTAACCCCATTTTCATCAACCGACCTTGTTTTTTTTCCATCCACAATCACATCTCTGACGTTATTCTGCACCAACCCTTTCTGGGGGATGAGTTTCAAAGGAAATGACTTAGTAATGAGATTTGTTTAATCCACATATGGGTGTTGCAAATTCAATTTTTTGTTTGAAAATTTAAATTTATTTAGGTTTTCTGCTACGTTAAGTTAATGAAATGGATACAAATATATATATAAGAAAAAATTAAAAGTGTTAGAATTATTGTGCACCACCCTATTAAGCTTGCATTATACATCAGCCTACCTTATAAATGTCATAAGTGGTACCTAGCTTATAAATATTATTGATGAGATGATTTCACCATTTAATAAACATGTAGTGTAACAGTTAAACTTTGTAAAGATTGGGGGAGTTAGCTAACAATGTTCTCATTAAATAATTTACTCTTTTAGTTAATAATTTGAAATTTGGTATGTAGCATAGAATTTCAAACTCTCATTATAATTGCAACACTGGTTTCAACCAATTATAAAGTAAAAAAAAAGAATAAAGAAAAAGAGGTAGTAATACATGTCTCACCCACACTGAGAGTTTGAAAGTCTACCCATAGGGCTTGCATTTCTCTTCAAAAATTCATGACATTAAATTTTACGAATTACATACCTTGTAGTCAGTAGTTTTTTTAAAACTAAGATGTAGTTATAAAATGTTAGGAATAACCTAGCGTCAAACCCTAGAATTTCCTTTAATAATTTATTTTAGTATTAGAGGCCATCCCAAAAGAAAGTAAATTTGCTCTTAAGTAGAGTATTATATTATCATATAGATTGCGATGGATAGGGACATACAATTCAATGGGTCTACATGGAAGATACCATAGGTCAAACTCTACTTGATTGTATGATCACGACCCTCGAATCTATAGACTTCTTTTTGGATCCAAATGCCAAAATTTTCTTCTAGAGTCCGAAAAAGTTCAAGGATTGAATGGTTGTGATCCATCACTTTCATGTCCATTGAGAGAGAGATGCATTACATGTTATTAAGATTTTTTTTTAAAATGGTAATTTGAATGGCGTAGATCTTTTTCCCCTAAAAATCTGATGGATATAACGCGACAGTTGGTTGAGTTAGGAATTAAAGTAAAAGTCATATAAGGAGGTATTGGAATCATAAAAATAATCATGTCTTTATTGAATCCAAATACATTTTGGTGTCCCCTTAGATCCCATTTTCATGACAATAGTGTATAAACTATCAAGCCTCTCAAGGAAAAGATTTCTGGTAGTAGGGCCTAGTCTCCTGCTTTTTAGATACCCATTTACTAATAGGGCCCATTACTCTATATTTCTGATACAAATCTACACTTTTAGATGACTAGTATTATTCTGAATTCAATTTTCCTCATTCCCTCACCTCAAACAATTCCTAATTACTACATTAGGGAAAGCAAAACAACCACATTACCCCACCACCTTAAGAGCCTGGCTATTGATTATATGCTGATTTAGATACCTTGATTGAACAAAATGAAAGTCTACTTGAGCTAGTCTTATCTGGGGCGGCGCACTTGAAGACCGATCAATCAATTGCCATGTCGTTAGGCATTTAATCTTATTGTAGTTAGGATTACCTAGATAGGTCTTAATCATTTCTAAATGGGACCTAAATGGCCATAATGCTAGTGGAAGCTTCACTGGAGTAGTGGGTGTTATGGGGTTTGTTAGGGATTCCCATTTGGGAGATGGAGGTCCCTGTTGCTAGTTCGACAAAATAATCGTTATCATATAAACTAATACACTACTTGATTGATTAGACCCTAAAAATATGAAAATTAAGACTAAGCCAACGGAAAGAGGTATGTGTATTAAGGTTAGTCAATTTAGATTAGAACTTGGAGTGGTTAAACCATTGATTAACTTATCTTGATCTAGGAAGGTAATAAACTAGTTATAGAGGGGAGGACAGTTACAGGAGTAGTCGAGGTAGGGCCAAGGACCCTTGGGGTACTCTCTCAGTAAGGGAACTCCCCATCCACAAAATTCACATTAATCAATACATACAAACAAAAGTTGGTAGCTTCTAAGAACTAAAGCAAATAAAAGAACTCCAACAAACCCTAAAATTGGAGAAACTGCACTAGTTCATTTAGAAATAAGCCTTGTGTGAGCATGAAATTTCCTACTCACTTGGTTTGACTGAGAGTCGCCACCTATTTATTCTTAGGGATAGATCTCGGATGGTTGGATAATGACTTGGTCTATGTAAGAGAGTTTAGGTAAGTGGTCCGATTAAGTTTCGGGGAAATTGTTAGACACCCCAGGACCCCCATTTTACAATGGTTACCTACTTCCTAAATTTAAGTCAAATTAAAATCACGATTAATGAAAATGTCTAAGTGTTTAGAGTGTACTAATCCAAGAAAAAGAGAAAGCTAACTAGGCTAGGGTCGAACCCAGGTTGGGTTGCCTATATACTCATAAGGTGAGATCAGACTGAGCGTAGTTCTGACACATAAGCCCGTGCCAAGACTAAGGAGGGAGTGTGTGTATGCACCAAGGGTAGCTAAAGGTCTAGCCCAGATGCTAGAGTTTGGTTGACCAAGTTGGTCAAGTGCATGGTTTAAGTCTAACCGCAGTTAGAAGAGATTTAATCATGGTTAGAAGATCTAACCACAATTAAGAAGATCTTACAAGTCTATTTTGATCTTTTTATATTTTTGAGTGTTTTTGGTATTTTGAGATTTTATCATGTTTTTGGTATTTTGAAATTTTATCATGTTTTTTTTTGGATTTTCATATAAGTAAGATTTTGGCAAACTTAACTAAAATCAAATTTAATCTAAGAGAAAGATTAAGGAAAAGTTAGGTTAAAAGATTATATTTATGACATAAACAGAGGTGTGCATTATGAATAGTAAATGGTCTATTACCAACACTTATTTTGTTGGATTGGTGTTGATAATAGATCAGATACCATTGTTGTTGGTATGTGATATTTTGGATAATGTCATCTTTAAGTCCTTAAATCATCATTTACCTATTCAAAATAAAACATGAAGGAAAAAGAAATAAATGAAAAAAGTGACAAGTGAAGAAAATGAAAACTCATCATCTCCTCTCTAATGTAGTCTCTCTACATCATTATGAATGATGTAATGAGACTCTAAATATGAAAATTGGAGTGAGGATGAGTTTCTCAAAAAATTCTAGAAGAATGATTAGAATCTAAATGAATAAACAAAATGAAAAGAGAGATATAGCTTTAGCTTCCACTCTCTATGGGTCTACTCATATTCACACTAGTGGGTACATAGAAAATAAAGAAATGTTTACATGAAAGAAAAAAAAAAAAAGACCTCTCATTTCTTTTGAGGTGGGGTCCCTCTACACCATTAGATTTGTGTAGAGAAACCTAACTAAACTTGAGAAGAGAGAGGTTTTCCCTAATAGTTCTAGAAAAAGATTATAAATAAAAAAAACAACTAAATATAAAGTAAAGAAGAAAATGAAGAATAAAGGGAGGAGCGACTACTCCTTCAAAACTTCTTTTCTAATGCTCCAAGAGGTGATGGATTTTCAGAGTCCACAAAGGAAGAGAGTTAGTGAAGAACTCTAGGCTTTTAGTCCTAGAATTCTCTACACACTCTACATTAATTTCACTTCTTCTAACTTTCTTCAAGACTAAAAAGAAATATAAGGGGTAAGTTGAGGAAGAGTTAGGGTTTTTACTTGAGATTTTGGAGGTGAGGGAAATGACTTATAAGAGTCTTGTATTTATAGAGTTTTTAAGGGGTTGTGGCAATTTAGTAATTAGTAGAGGGTTTGGTGAGAATGTAGATGATTGGTCGGTCAAAAGGGGTGCAATTGGTTATTGGATAGTCAAAAAGGTATGCACTTGGTGAGAGGTGATTGTGTGGTAAAAAAGAGTGTAAGAAAATTAATTATTTTGTAAGAAGTGTAAGAATGAGTTGTAAGAGGTGTAAGAGAGTAAGAGAGATGATTGGTTAGTCAAAAGGTGTGTACTTAGTAAGAGATGATTGGGTGGTCAAAAAGGTGTGTAAGCACAAAAATGAGGCTATATGAGATTTGAAGAAAAAATAAAAAGTTTTTTGTAGGAAAGTGAAAAGTGGGCTTGAGTTTGTGGATTTTGGATATGGGTTGAATGAATGTGGGTATGTAGACTAGATCTTATGGATCATGGGTTATTAGTAGATGGGTCATGCGTTATGGTTATTAGACTTTAGCTATGACAATTGGGCTTGGTATGGTAATTAACATTTCGCTAAAGCAATTGAGCTTTGGCTAAGATAATTGGGTAATTAGGCTTAGCTACTTGGGCTTGGGTAATAGAATTAAGTAATTGAGCTTGATTGAGTTATTTGGGTACAAGTTTGGCCAAATGGGCTTGAGTTTTGGATAAACCTTGAACCATTTGAAGAAACGGGAAGAGGGATAGGAGGTGCAAAAATAGGGTGCTTACACCTTGATTTAGCCAAAAGAAGCCCAAAGTTTCTTGGCAATTTCTACGTTCATGCCATCCCCGCTCTATTCTAGGGAGAAACAAACCAGCACATTGTTCCACAACATAGTGACGAAAAAGGTTTAGAAGACATTCACCACTAGAGGTAAAACCAAGAAACCCTAGAAATCTCAAGTCGCCCAAAATACCAAAAACCCAAATAGGAGAAACACCCCTTCCCCATACAAAAATTCACTCTAAACATTCAATACAAATATACCAACATATACCGTAAAACAATAACAAATGAGAGGCTCTCATAAGTCATATGCCTATAACTGGTCGGGGTATATCGGATAATTTGGTTAGTATATGTTCTAGTAAGTAGCAAGCATATCAACCGCCACACTCAGGCCAAGGTGACAACTCTCCCTCCTTTTGAACAACGCCACATTCATGCCAAGAGACTTGGATGCGAGGGATACAACACTGCGGTGGGTTCTTTAACTGTTTTTCTTGCATAGAAGACCAAATCCGAGGAAGGGTACATGTAGGGTATTTGATCACTCTAACTTTGCTAACAGCGGGTAGGGGTGTTTCAAAGTGAGAGACTGTGAGGTAGGGCTGTCAATGGGTTGGGTTAGGGGCTTTTCAGGCCCAACCATTAGTGAATATTATTGAGCCCAAACTCTTTAGGGTTTGGAATAATCAAGCCCTAGCTCGACCCTAACATAGATTGGATCGGATTTGGGCTCATAAAATAGTCAACATACATTTTTTTTTATCATACAAACCTAAAAAATAGGTGAACTTTATATATATATATATAAGATCGAGCTGAGCTGAGCTGAGCTAAGCTGAGCCGAACCGAACCGGGCCGGGCTTCAATAAATCAACTCTAATATGATCCTAAATTATGTGGGTATTCATTTATTGAGCCTGACCCTACTTCTTATGGCTTAAAAATGGGTCATTTTGAGGCCAATTTCAGGTTGGGCAGCCAGGCTAATGAGGCCCATTGACACCCCGATTGAGAGTGAGGGTCGAGCAACTGCCAATGACAATTGGGATGGGAGGGGAGGGGGGGTTACTCATCACCGACATTATCCTTTGTTGGGTGGAGCAATGTTACATCTATTTTCCGATTGTTTGGGAGCGGGAGGGGGGGGGTTTACTCATCGCCGGCATTATCCTTTGTTGGGTGGAGCAATGTTACATCTACTTTCCGATTGTCTACTCTCATGAAGTTTTTATAAATTTTATACGAGAAGATAACATAAATATAATTTGATAAATAAATGAATAATAATAATAATAAATAAATAATAATAATAAAATAAAATAAAAAATTAGTGTCACATGCGAGGAGATAAAATAAATATGCATGAGGCAAAAAAAAAAGTGTCATAATATTTTGTCTTCTTATATATAAATTGAAGAGAGTAGATGATAGACTTAGCATTGCTTTGGGTTAGCAGGTCTCTGTGAGTGCGATTGAACTCGGAATGTTCAATCGCAATTGGACAGATTCTGATTCTCTTGGATCTGGGGCGAAAAAAAGCCTTCGATTAGCGAGCTCCCCTGCACTTTATTCTCTTCAAATTCGACACTTTACTGTACCTACAGAGACCGAAGTTTTTCAAGACACAAGTTCTTTTGATTCTCTCACCCCTCTCTTTCTCTCTCTGTCTGCCTCCATTGTCTTTTCTACCGTAGAATCGCATCTTCTACTTCCACGCCTTACTGCTGTCTCTCCCCTGTTCGTTATTGTTTGAATTTCTTGGTTTCTTTTCTACATTCCTGTGTTTTGTTCCACAAAATATAGAACAAAAATCCCATATGTTTGGAGTTTGAACTGGATTCTTTAGATTTAACTTAAGTGTAGAAACCCCAGAAACCAGAATGCCAAGAACTTGAGATTTTCTTCTTTTCTTTTTTTTCCCTGGTTCTGAACTAGGAAAACAGAGGAATAGGAGAATACCCATTTGTTGTTCTCGTCTCTCTGGCTAGTAGTGAGTTTGTTCTCATTCGAGAAAACCAGTAAAATGTCCGAGCTTCTTTTCTTTGATCCTCGGCTCTTTTTAGAGAAACCCCAGAGATTAGACGAATCCCTATTATAGGGTTCTTTTCCTTGAATTTGTTTTTGGTTCATATTGTTTCTTCATTTTTCTGTCCATACCAAGCAAAACCCAGAAACCCGGAGAAATAGGAGGGAAAAGAGGATAAAATTACCAAATTTTTAAGAGCTGTATGAAGTAGTGAAACAATGAGAGATGAGAACCCGAAAAAAAGCAAGGTTCGATAGATTCCAAACTTTTTTAACCTCATTTTTTCTGCAATTTTTTGTTTGTTTGTTTGTTGTTTTGAGATTGCTGAATTTTCTTTTGTTTTTTTTGTTGTTCAAGCTCTCACGGTCTAAGACCCTGATTAAGAAATGGTTCAATATCAACAGCAAAGCTAAGGACTTTCACGCAGATGATGTTGTTTATGGAGGTGAGTATCTTTGTTTTCTGGTTTTCCTTCATCTCCCTGATATTTCTTAGATTTGGCTTCATGATAGTTTTTTTGTAAAAAAATTTCAAGGGGGTTCTTGGCATAATAATCTTAGCCTTTTGTCTTTAAAAAAAAAAAGTGATTTTGTCTGTAATTTTTCCAGACCCTGAATACATGTTTTTTTTTCTTTGCAACAAATTCCCGAACTCGATTCCTTGCTGTAATTTTTTCCGTACCCAGAATAGTTGTTATTCTTTTTCTTCTCCATCACTGGTTATTTTTAAATTTGCAGCTAAAGATCTTCTGTCGTTTCTGAAGTCCATAGATTTTCTTATTTCTTATTTTGTTTCGTCTGTTTAAACTTTGAAGATAGAGATTGATGCATTAACAGTGATCTTCTGCAACTTTTTCAACTTAATGGTTTTCTTTTTCAGGTGGTGATGTAGAATGGAGGAGCAGCTTCTCAGAGAGGGAGGCATGCACAATCAAGAAGAGCAAAACAGGTTCAGTATCATACTACCATTATAGCTTTGGACCACACATTCCAAATTTGAGAGAACAATTGCAAAATAAAAAGTCAGAGATTCGTGATTTCTTATCCTCTTTTATGATAATCCTTTTTTGCCCACTTGGTTGAACAGAGAGATTGAACAAGAACAACCCCGATTGGGTCCGGCAAGGGAAGATCAATCTCGATTCTGCTCAAGCTACAGATGTGCAGAACTATAGGTGTGATCCTCTCTTACAAAACTTATTTTCTTATGTGATTTGCTTCTGTGGGGAGTTATTTTGAACTGATTTCTCTTTTTTGAGGTGGAACAGGATCTTTGTAGCTACATGGAATGTGGGTGGAAAATCTCCACCAAGTTATTTGAATCTCGAGGATTGGCTCCATGCCTCACCTCCTGCAGACATTTATGTCCTTGGGTATGTTCTGTTAATTGTTCATCTTTTCTTTTTACTCAATACTGGAGCTTCCCCAAGATTGAAAGAAGCCTCTTTGCTCTATTTGTCTTTCAGATTTCAAGAAATTGTTCCTTTGAACGCTGGTAACATTTTGGGCACAGAAGACAATGGCCCTGCTCGAAAATGGTCAACTCTCATTCGAAAATCTTTAAACAATCTTCCCGGCACCTGTGGAAGTTGCGGTTACTATACTCCCTCCCCCATCCCTGATCCAATCATAGAATTAGATGCAGATTTTGAGGGATCGTCGAGGCAGAAAGCCTCATCTTTCTTCCATCGTAGATCATTCCAAGCCTTGAGTCGCAGCTTGAGAATGGACAATGACAGTTCATTTCCGCAACCTGGACGATTCAGTGTTTGTGATCGAGTAATCTTCGGTCGCAGGCCAAGTGATTTTGACCCCAGTTTCAGATGGGGTGAATCCGATGATGAGAATGGACTGGGGGATTCACCGAGTACTGTAAGCTTCTCACCAATGCTCAATGGTGGGTCCACTTGCATGGAGGATAGAGGTAGACTGCCAGGGCACTCAAGGTACTGTTTGGTTGCAAGTAAGCAAATGGTTGGGATTTTTCTCACGGTATGGGTGAGGAGTGATCTAAGAGATGATGTTCGGAACATGAAAGTCTCTTGTGTTGGCAGAGGATTGATGGGTTATCTTGGAAACAAGGTATGTTGTTGAAATAAAGGGGCAGTTTTTATTATTTTTTAATTCCTTTAATTGAAATCTTATGCTTGGGTTTTCCAGGGTTCCATTTCAATTAGCTTGTCTTTGCGCCAAACAAGCTTCTGCTTTATCTGTAGTCATTTAACCTCCGGGCAGAAGGAAGGTGACGAGCTACGAAGGAACTATGATGTCATGGAAATCCTTAGGAAGACAAGGTTTCCCTTGGTTCATGGCGTAGGAGATGAGAAGTCCCCCGAGACAATCCTTGAGCATGAGTAAGACCCTTGTTCATCAACCATTAATTGAAGTCTGCTATATATATATATATATATATTCTTTTTTGGTTGGAAAATCTTCTCCATCATCATCATACTCCAACTACACCTGTACTTAAAAAATATTCTTCATGAGCTTTTTTTGAGTGGATAGTTTATAAACAGAAAACTACTTTGCTTTTCTTGATCAAAATTCTAATTGGTGTTTTATCTTGGTCTAGTCGAATTATTTGGCTTGGGGATTTAAATTACCGGATAGCCCTCTCTTATCGCTCTGCAAAGGCGCTTGTTGAGATGCACAACTGGTTGGCATTGTTAGAGAATGACCAGGCATGCTACCTATCCATTCTCTAAGTAGTCCTAACTGTTTATGTTCTCTGTGTTGGAGAACTTAGCTTCCTTTTCTCTACATATCTTGGGAGCTTGTCAATCTGAACCTTTGATGGCCTTTTTTGCAGCTACGGATAGAGCAAAAACGAGGTCGTGTCTTCAAGGGATGGAATGAAGGGAAGATATATTTTCCACCCACGTACAAATATTCAAATAATTCTGACAGATATACAGGGGACAATATGTGCCCAAAAGAGAAGCGAAGAACCCCGGCATGGTAAAAATTTACTCACACACACACACACCAAATGCAAAAATAGAAACCAGGAGTCCTTATGTATGAACATATTTATAAATAGTCTACGAGAATGAGGACTAACTAAGCTATTTGTTTGTGTTTGAAGGTGTGATCGGATCTTGTGGTATGGAAGAGGCCTCCATCAATTATCTTATGTTCGTGGGGAGTCTAGGTTCTCGGATCATAGACCAGTTTATAGCATATTTTCGGCAGAGGTTGAGTCAATCAACCGTACCCGAATTAAGAAAAGTATGAGTTGTTCTAGTTCCAGAATTGAGGTAGAAGATCTGTTCCCACATTCACATGGATACACTGAACTAAGTTTCTTTTAAATAATGGAGGAACTAGTAAAGACCCACATTCATGTATGCTCTCTATCTCTGTGCAAAAATTACTTGTTTTCTATTCTTTGTTCCTTTTATATCCTAAGATTTTTTCCTTTATTGATCTCTATGAAGGGTGTCCACAAAGAGAATGAACAGATTTAGGCTCAGAATTACTTCAGATTTCCTACTTCAAACAATTTTTCTGAGAATTAAAGGCACTAATTGTTCTATTTCCACACAAGGTATGTTACTCAAAAACAAAAGGAACAATATGAATGAAATTCTTTTCTGAGGCAGCTACACTTTTTCCTGTAATATATATGAAGTTCTCTGATGCTACTGCATTTTTTCCTGTAATTGAAATGATTCTTATGGGATGTAACCAGGATTTCAGGCAACCCTCAAACCCCGTAAAGGAATCTCAATCTTTTAGTGGATTTCAATTACGGTTTATTTCCTCAATCAACCAGGTGATCACCTTACATTACTTTTATCTTAATTCAGCTGATTTGAACCTTCAAAGTATATCTAATAAAGTATGTTGGTTATATGAATCTGTCCAACACCCATATATCTAAAGTAGAATTTGTTCTTGGCATATTATATTAAAGTAGTTGTAAATTACAGCCTTTTCTTTTTCCCTTTAAAGTACTGTTTAGCAGATCTCTTGCTTGTTCCTATTCTTACCTGTTATTTGGTCTCCCTTTGCAGGCACTGTGAAGGAACTCTCTGTGTCAAAGGTTGACGGAGACATTCCATCGCTCGCTAACCCAAAAAAAAAATTGGTCCTTTTCTTTCTTTTCCTTACTGAATTTTGCTGTAATTCTTCTTTCCAAATCCATTCTCTTTGATCTCGGCCGTTTGTCTAATTCTCTCCATGCCTTTTACCTTATTCCAGCGGGTATAAAATCTGTCATCCTGTTGTTATTTAACCCCACACATCTGTGAACAGTCATTTTCTTCACCAAGGCCTAGTTGGAATTAATCTCTCTGTTTGGTTCCCTAATTCAATAATACAATTAATGAAGTTTCCGAAATCAAAACAAGCTACTGCTGGTCCTGCTTTATGATCAATTAGGTAAGCAAAGTTGGTTAACTACCCGCCGCATAATTTATGATAATGATCACTCTTATCATTAAACCATACCGCTTTGCCCATCTAATTAAAGACATTTTTTTAATGGTTTTGCAGGATGAACGTCTAATGTGAGCTCCAAATGGGTATAGGTGGATTCTTTTATTCATGTTTTGTTTTTAATTAAAAATGTAAAAGCAATTAGGGAATTGTTTTAAAGTGGAAGATGAAAGATTAAGAAAATAATCATTTTGGGTATTTCTTTTTTCTTTTTTATAATGACTTAAAGGGGAGGTGGAGGAGTGATCGATACAGAATCACAGAAGTGATAAAAGAGAATTTGAATCTATGAAAGATATGATCTAGTTAACTATATTCAAGAATCAGCACATACATGTATCTGCCATTAATATAACTAGCGGGTGGCATGTGCGATGCACGTGAGAGCGAGGGAAAGGAGTTAGCCACAGTTAATTGGAGTTAGAAGGGACACGTGTTAATCCACGGGTGCGATTGAACTCTCCCCAAGTTTAATCACGATTGATTGTGATTCTATTTTTTAAATAGATAGATGAGGATAGTTTTGGAAAATTAAAATTTTGTTTTATATAAGGGTACTTTAGGAATTTCTGAAAATTCAGGTTATGCCTGCCTCTCCCATTATAATAGTAAACATAATGCCAATGCATTTTGCTTGCTTAATCAACACATGGTCTTCAACTCAATGGTTATGAAGTTCTTGATGTGGAAGATTTTTTTTTTCTTTATAAGATGGAGATGGATCCGATAGTATAATAAAATGAGATGGATTTTGAGCCGAAGCTCACAGAGTTGAAGCGGAGTTCCCCTTTTTACTCTGGCCATGACACATTTGTAATTGGTGAAAGAGGCCGGGCCAATTTGTAACACACCATTATTACAAGATTACCATCGTGATAGTGTAAAAAGGGGAGCTCCGCTCAATGCCGTGAAGTAGAGCTCCTCTTTGTATTTGAATTCTTTGTATTTGAACTGTAATAATATTTTATTGGATCCCTATTTTATAATATGTATTGGTCATTAAAGCCCTAATTTATTAAGAAAATTAAAGACAACTTATAATATGAATTATTTAATTAATGTCTAATTCTTAATTAGAATAGGTTTTATCTAAATTTTAGACAAAGAACATAATAATGGATCGAAACCTCTAATGGTAGTACCACTTTTTCTTTTTTTTAAAATTTGGCAATTCAGCGAGGGAAAAAAATCAAAAGGGTAAAGAGAAAGTGAAAAAGAAGTCCAATTATTTTGACTTTTCTTTAAGATGTACGTTTGGTCAAAATAAGTCCACATGTCGGTAAACAATTGGTTAGTTATTAGATAGAATGCTCGCTTTCATCAAATAAAGGTTAAGTTGCTAAATGACCAAATTGCCCAAGCCCAATTTAGAAACCTCGCTTTCATCGAATAAAGGTTAAGTTGCTAAATGACAAAAATGCACAAACCCAACTCAAGTGTTTTTTTTTTCTTTGGAAGACGACCCAACTGAAGTGTTGCAAACACACCCGGGGGAATAGCTCGGTGATAGTGTATCCCCTCGCTAGGAGGGAGGTGGAAACATATCCTCTATGATCTGTCCCTGGGTTCTTCCTGTGGGCATGGTTGTTGAAAGGCCAGGATCAATTGGTAGTAAGGATGTAACAGTTGTAATCACCTCTTATAAATCTTGGCTTTCAAAACTGTTGGCCACTGGGAACCAGGTAAGAACATAGAGGATATGCTTCCGAGGGAGGCCTAGGGATCAGATGAAAACATATCGTTTGTGGCCTTCCCTCTGGCCAGGGTATTTAAAGGCCAAGATCACTTGTAAAGTTGTTAAATCCATACAAGCTAAGTGATCTTGGCCTTTAAGCACACTTAGCCACAAGGAAGACCATAGTGTAGAACACAGACGATTTGGTTCCAGATCAGATTGAGGTGAGCTTTAGTTGTTAACTCTACCTAGAATAGATATTAACCCCTACTAATCAGATTGTGAAAAAAAAAACCTGAAGTGATGTAAAACTATTTTTTTGCCCAAAACACTGGTGTCTGATCATAATCAAATGATTATGGGTCTTATGTCATAAAAACTTCTTTAAAACGTGTTGAAACACTAAAGGGGTGTTTGGATTTTTCTTTTGAAAAAAAAATTTCAATTTAATCACTTGAAATTGATTCTGAGCAATTGTAGAGCTGAGAATCTAGTTTGGTTCTCTTAAAAAAATCAATTTTAATAAAATTGATTTCTTGAAAATCAAATTATTTTAAATCAAGAGGGAGGGTGACTTTTAAAAGAGAAAATCAATATTTTTTAAACTACGTAATAAGATACAACTAGCATAGATCTTGAATGACAATTAATCAAAACTTTATGATCATATAAATGTCATTCATAATATTTGAATAACAATCAAACATGCCAACTAGGAAGCACGGATACTTTGAAAATAGAAACTTACCCGTTTCGCAGTATCGGATACATATCGGATACGACACCCTAAGGTAAAACTTAGTTGTTTTCATCATTTCTACTGTATCGCCGTACCCATATCATATCGCCGTACCTGTGCTTCCTAGCATGCCAACATCATGAAAAGAAAATATCACAAATGCATGCATATGATATGAGTTTTATGTAAATATATAGTTAGTACAAAAGATAATTCCTTATGGGGCTTTGTTTTTTTTTTTTTTTTATGACGTCCTTAGGGGGCTTTGTAATAAATAGTTTTTGCTTATATTTGAATCAAACATGATTATTTATCATCACTTATCTTCATAAAATCAGTTTTATCCAATATTTGAACCAATCGAAATTATTTGTAATAACATTTATTTGACAATTGATTAGTGTATAATCAGTACTCTTCACAATTGATTCTAGCAAAAGGGTATTCGACAAATAATTTTCAAACTCTTTGAAATGAATGCTCCGTTTGTTTTGATGTAAAAAGGGGGGAAAACAAATGAAATTCATGAAAAATATCAGTTGTCCTATAGAAATTAAACACGAAAAATGATATTTTTCATAGAATTCTTTTGTTTTCCTCTGTTTTACATCAAAACAAATGGAGCATAATAAGAAAATGGAAAACGAATCACAACCGGCTTCCAAGCCCTCTTTTTTAACACCCATTAACTGTGATTAAGATTCACTTCACTCCTGGGGTCCATCCATCCAACCTTGGTTTTTAGCAACCAAAAAAAAAAAAACACATTAATCATGATTTAGTTAAGCATAATCATAGCTAAAAAGGGATTAAAGGGACACGGAGACGCGGCAGTCAGCTAGGAAGAGGACCCTTCTCGGGACTCAAATGAATACTACTTTGAAACGTGGTCCCTGAGCTATACTATCACTTGGATGGACATGCCGGAGTCGAAGTAGCTGATACAAAACTGCAGACACCATCATGGTCCCCCACCTGTAAACATAGCTTATCTTTGCTTATTCTATTGTGTGGCCATCAACCGACGCAGCCTTCGAGTCCGAGATGCAGAAGACATACCCTGCCTTGCAGGGCGTCCGTACGTGAACAATGCTTACGCATGCCTTATATCTCTCACATGGCCTGTTGAGTGTTTGGAACGTGACGTCATGTGTGCTCCATTTCCCTTTTAAAAAAAATTTTAGCTGTGGTTAAGAATTATAACTCTTAGGTTCAATAATATAACCTTAATTTTTTAAGGATGGTGCTACCCGCACCCCAATAATTGATGATTATACACCAAATTTAAAAATACACCAATAATGACAAAACTATCCTTCGTCATCCTTTTTGTCTTCTACGACTAAAAAACCTCTTCCTGAGAATCCTTTTGAGGTGATTATTTCTTTAACTTTGGAGAGCAAGACAAAAATTTCTGAAGTTCTTTGTATTCTTCTTCGCCCTCAACTGTTATTCTTTTCTTAAATTTGCTACAATTTTTGGTTTCGATGAGGTTTCTCCAATCTAAGGTTTTAACTGATTTATCCAAGGAATTTGATTCAAGACAATGAGCGCTGTGAAGATAACAAATGTTACTGTCTTAACCAATCCAAGCCAATCCAACGGCATTTCTCAACCCTTTTCAGTTCGAAATTTCTTATGAGTGCTTGATACCTCTCATGAACGGTATGAGCAAAATTGTTTGCTAGGGTTTGTGATGGTGTGTTGCTAAATAGAATTTACATATGGGTTTTTGTCAGGGGTATGAGAATCAAGATTCTATTGTTTATTCTGAAAATTTATTTGAAGTGATCAACTGGTTTAATTGATGTGTTGAAAATTTCATATCTTCCCTTTTCATGGAAAAGGTATACAGTAGCGAAAATTTGAGTCTCACATTTCAGATCATTATAGATCTTGATAAAGGAGCTATTATTGAGGTCTGGGATAGAGAGAAAGAGATAAGTGATCGAGTATCTGGTGTGAGATAACAAGAAGAGAAGAAGGTACGAATGGGCAGTATAGGCATTTTCTCTCTAAAAATGTGTTTTTCTTAAATTTGGTGTATTTTCATCAAAAGTTGGGGTGCGGGTAACACTACCCTTTTTTAATGAGAAATATTAAAAGAATAGTAACCGTAAAGGTTAAAATTTCTTAACAAGAGTTAAATAAAAACTATGTTATATTGATGAACTCAAGGGTTAATGAATCTTAACCATGGTTAATAAGAGTTAAAGGAACACGTGTTGCCCAATGGATGCAATTGAACACTCATATTGGCATAATAATTACTTTTTTTTGGGGGGGGGGGGGGGGGGGATTATTGCTCACATAATACACATGTGATTTGTGTATGTAAAAGAATTTTAGTTGTCTAATTAATTTCTTAGCCTAGGAGTAGTGGACTTCATAGGGGTGTATAAGGGTTGCTTGGACTTACCCTTATGGCACCATAGCGGCTACCTTATGTCGGCTGTGTTAGTTTAGAGTTTGTGTTAGTTACATGATAACATTTGATAAGAGAACTTAGAGTGTGTGTTAGTTACATGATAACATTTGACCAAAAAACAAGTTTTCTATTAGTGTGCGTTAGGGTATTATCCTGGGTTTAGTACTACATCGGTTGGGAAGTTAACTTCGTAGGGGTATATAAGGGGCCATCAACCCTCCTTAAGATGAGTTCGGATGGGCAACAATGCTCGTTGTTGCTCTGTTGCCCGATTGTGTCTGAAAATTAGGGGTCCCACATTCAACAAGGTAGGTACCACATCAATAGAGAGGCCCCACTTATTTTGTTTCAGACACAACCCGGGCAACAGCGCAACAGCAAGTGTTGTTGCCCATCCGAACTCCCTTAAGACAGACCCTTTTCGTGGGATTGCTTGGACTTACACTTATGGCACCTTAGCAGTTAGTTTAGGTCTGACTATGTGTGAGTTTAGAGTGTGTTAGTTACATGATAACATTTCACCTAGGGCTGTCAACGAGCCGAGCCAGCTCAGCTCGACTCGAAATAAACCAAGCTTGAGCTTTTACTTTGGGTTCGTTGAGCCAAGCCGAGCCGAACCTTAAAAGTGAGCTCGAAAAATAAACGAGCCGAGCCTGAACAATAGGTGGCTCAGTGCGGCTCTACTCGGCTCGATTAATTTTATAATAATACCCTTTAAAAGTTAAATTTATATTATATATTTAGTATACTCTTTTTTTGGTAAAATATATTTAGTATACATTAACATAATTATTTCCGTTTAAGTTTAACTCGAGCTTTCACGTGAGTCACATGACATAAAAAAAAAAAATGCCCTTTTAATTTTTTTTAATTGTATTTAGTGCTTATCAATGTATTTTTTTTAAAAAAAATTTATTGAGCCGAGCCGAGCCGAGCCGAGCTCGAGCTCAACAATTTGTGGATGAGCCGAGCGGAGCCAAGCCTGAGCATCTGTAAAATACTAAAATTCCAATGAGCCGAGCCTGAACATCTGTAAAATTCCAACGAGCCGAGCCCGAGCAGTGCCCAGCTCGGCTCGTTGACACCCCTAAATTTTAACCACAAAAAATAATTTGTTACCTTTCTATTATTAGATTAATGTCAATCTTTCAACAAAAAGAGTGATGATTAACGGCGGTAGGATGTTTATCACTCTCTCTAATCTATTAATTATGCAACTGATTTGGGTCCAAGTGTTTGATAGTATGACGAAAGAAAGATTGAACGTTTTCAATGGAGTTAAGGCAACAATTAATATTTATGAGCGAAAAGATTAACCACTAGAGTTGCCTCCCTTCCTGTATGCTTAAAGATTACAAATTTTGGATTTCTTGAATATCGAAACGAACTTGTGAGATCAAACGGGAGAACATCAACTAATCAAGTATCATTCACAGGTGCGATTTCGAATCTAGATCTTTGGTTGAATTAGGTTATTTAATTTGATGGATTAAATTTTAAATACTACTTGGAAGAAAATGCCCAATTATCTCGGCAGCATAAGCTGCCAAAACCCACCATTTTCATGGTTGTATCTTGAAATTTTTGATTATTTCTCTAATTCTAGATTCTGCACTGGTGAAAATCACTGTGCATTACAGGCCTTTTTGGAGTGGTTGCTTGGAGAGTGTGTGTTAGTTACATGATATCATTTTAAAAAAAAAAACATTGTGCAAGTCAAAGGGTCTAAAAGATACTCAGATTTAGTTCTTAAAAAAGAAAAGGTTCGGCTTCAACATGCATGATCTTCGTTAAATAAGAATCAAGTTCAATCCTTCAATTCAAACACACAAGTGGAACTGTACAATACCCTTTGGCATGTCATCAATGAGAAACTAGAATATACCTATTTATATACAGAAGTGCAAATTCACAAGCTTGTGGCTGAGAAACCTTAAAGCTCAATCCTTCAATTCAAACAAACAAGTGGAACTGTACAATACCCTTTGGCATGTCATCAATGAGAAACTAGAATATACCTATTTATATACAGAAGTGCAAATTCACAAGCTTGTGGCTGAGAAACCTTAAAGCTATGCATCACCGGAATTAGTATAGGATCTTGCTGTTAAATATGAGACCCAATCAGTTGCAGGCTTTTTAATGAGCACCAAACCGGCCCTTCAACTTGTTGATCCATTGCTCCATTACTTCAATTTCTTCCAATGATTCTTTAGGATTATTCTCTACTTCCTTGTCCAAAGCCATCTGTTCTTCTCGGCATTCAGGTGTACAAAATGCACGCAAGTAACTGCAAAAAATCAAGTCTCACTATGTCAAATTAAGTTGCACCATTATTATTGCTAATTGAAGTACCACAAGAACTTAGCAATAATCATATAAGAAAAAATATTTTTTTAATAAAAATATTGGTATAATACATATATACTTAATTGAAATGTTAAAAAGAACTAAAATAAATATACGAAAATATGAGCAAATAACAGTCAAACGAAAGAAAAACATACCGATACATGAAGATGTCATCTTTCTCATCAAACTTCTTCTTGCAATAGTAACATGCCTCTAAAAGCACCCCATACCGCTCATCGGTATTCATCTCAGACTTCTCCTTGTCCGTCAACCGTACCGGCGAAGATAACTCAAATATGCACTGGCAAGACTGATTTGGTATTGTAACCGTTGGCTTCGAAATCTTCACCGATCTCTGAGTAGTTTTGTGGCGACGGTCGGATTTGTGCACTTTTCACGATGCGCCAATGAAGATTCAATCGGCTTATTCTTCTGGTGGAACATTTTAATATTAATCTCTTCAAGACTCAATGACCTGAGAAAATGCAAGCGTTCGACGGGCATTGTTGCTGTTAGGGTTTCGGATATGATGGAGGATGAAAACTGTGAATCTTAGGGTTCTGAGTAGAGCTACAACAAAAAGAACTCCGCAGCTGGAAGAAAACTAGGGTTAGGGTTTTGGGAAGAGAAGATCGTTATTTCAGAGATAGAGAGAGAGTGAGAGAGCTTGGGAAGAGAATCCAAGGTTCTGTTATTTAAGAAAGGAAAGGTTCGTTATAGGTACCTGAACTTTCTAATTTGGTTAGATAATCTGTTCAACTACAAAAAAAAAAAAATATTTCTAATTTGGTTTCTTTTTCTATGAGACCAAATCCTCTGCGGGCAAATCCGGTTATCACCCCCATGAGGTCGCCACGTGTTCCTTTTGACACCCCTTAATTTTTTTAATATTAAAATATTTAAAACAAGGATGAGTGGGTGAACCTTAGGGCTGGGTGAATCTTAACCACAATTAAGGGGTGTCAAAAGGGACACGCACCCCTAAGGGTTCACCCACCCATCCTTAGTTTTTAGAAAAATATTAAAAATATATTTTTATAATATTAAAATATTTAAAACAAGACTTAATATTTTTTTGAAAAAACCCGGGTGGGTGAACCTTCACGGTGGGTGAATCTTAACCACAATTAAGGGGTGTCAAAAGGGACACATGGCGACCTCATGGGGTGACAACCGGATTTTCCATAGAGTTTTTGGTTTTTTTTTCTATGAGACCAAATCTTCTACGGTGATAGCTTGATTTGGCAAATCCTGCTATCACCCCATGAGGGCGTCACGTGTCCCTTTTGACAACCCTTAACTGTGGTTAAGATTCACCCACCCCTAGGGTTCACCCACCCATCCTTGGTTTTTAGAAAAAATATTAATTCTTGACACCCCATAATTGTGGTTAAGATTTACCCACCCTAGGGTTCACCCACCATCCTTGGGTTTTAGAAAAAAAAAATGTTAATTCTTGTTTTAAATATTAAAAAAATTATAGTTAAGATTCATCCACCCCTAAAGTTCACCACCCTTCCTTAGTTTTTTTTAAAAATATTAATTCTTTTTATATTAAAAACATATTTTTATAATATTTTTAAGGGGAGTGATACTTTATGTGTCAGGGTTCCTCATGAGGAATGCAGACGCTTCTCCAAGCCCGTGTCCTTTTTTTTCTCCTGTGGTTAAGTTTAACTTGAGGTTAATTTTTTTTCTTTTAAAAATCAAGGTTAGAAGGATGAACCCTATGGGTGAGTGAATCTTAACCATAGTTAATGAGTGTTAACTAACTTGAGGTTACTACTTTTTATTTTAAAAACCAAGGTTAGATGGATGAACCATAGGGTGAGTGAATCTTAACCACAGTTAATGTGTAAACTATTATTAGGCTAATACTTTTTTATTTTATTTTTATTATAAAACTAAGGTTAGATGGATGAACCCTAGGGTGAGTAAATCTTAACCATAGTTAATAAGTGTTAGCTAACCCAAGGTTAATATTTTTTTACTCTAAAAACCAAGTTAAGATGGATGTACCTTCGAAGTGAGTAAATCTTAACCGTGAGTGTTAACTACTTCAGGTTAATACTTTTTTATTCTAGAAACCAAGGTGAGTTAAATGAACCCTAGGAGTGAGTCAATCTAAATCTAAATCAAAGTCAATAAGCTATTTAAAGCTCCATGTGGCACAGAAAGAATCATTTCCCTTTTTTTTAATATTAAAATATATATTTTTTAAAATTAATATAAAAAAAAAAAAACCAAGGACGGGTGGGTGAACACTAGGGATGGGTGAATTTTAACCACAATAAAGAGGTGTCAAAAGGAACACGTGGCAAACCTCAGGAGTGATAACCGGATTTGCCAAATCCGGTTATCACCATAGAGGATTTGGTTTCCTTTTCTATTCCCACTTCCACTCGGATTATGAATGGGAATTTGCTAGGCCCACTCTCTTATTGCAAGCACACTCATTTTGCCCACTTTTGAAATAAGATTTAGGTAGCGTTTGGTTAGACTTTTCAACTGACTTTTACTAACTTTTCATTTTAAGAAGTCAAAAATCACGTTTGGTTAGCCCTCATCAATGACTTCCCGTGGAAGTCCAAAGTTAATGAAAGTCGAAAATCTTACTTCCCCAAAAAGCAAGTGTGGGTTGCTTTCTTGGGAAGCCATGTTTCCACTTCGGCGGGAAGTTGACGGAAAGATGTTATTTACGGTAATTTTTTTTTTAATAAAAGGTTACGTTTTTTATATCAGTTTATAATAGCATGTATTGTCCCCTGACACAAAGGACACCTTATGAAAAGCATGTATTGCCCTAACACCTTATAAAGGCATTTGCAGTTTGCTTTCATCTCATCACCCTTGCCAATATCTTATCAAAGCCAATTGCAATTGAACTTAGGGAGGGTTCAATTGCACCCTTTTCATCTCTATTAACTATGATTAAGATTCACTAATCTTTAGGGTTTAATAATATAACTTTGGTTTTTTTAAAAAAAATATTTAAAAAATTAACCTTAAGGGTTAAAAATTCTTAACCAGAGTTAAATATTTTATTTTAAAAACCAAGATTATATCGTTGAATCCCAAAGATTAATTAATCTTAACTACAGTTAATCGAGGTTAAAAGAGACACATGTTGGTTTGTGGGTGCGATTGAACCCTCTCGGAGTTCAATAGCAATTGGCTAGGATGAGATCTCTGTCCCTTGTACCAAAGGAGTAGTGATTAGAGGATTGTGCATTCCCTTATGCAGGGGATTGCTGTATTACCATATCTCTTTTACCCTCTTTTATCTATGGTTAAGCTTAAATAAATTAAGCGTGTAGGAGTAACTTTTCAAAAGTGCAAACCAAACACTACTTTTGATTTTTTAATTTACAAGAGTAATTTTTCAAATATGCAAACCAAACATAATTAATTTTTAGAATGCCTTTTGCAAACTTCTTTAGGAGTTGTTTCCTCCGAAGTAATTCCTAAGAAGTTCTTCTCTTCTCAGAGAAGTTTAACCAAACAAGGCCTTAGTTACTTTGACTGCAGCTTTCACCTTGTGGTATAGTTGCCATAACCAAAAAAAAAAAGATTTAGTTGAACTTTTCCAAAAGAAAGATTTGCTTGAAATCCTCCGTATTCACTGCCCCGGACGATTGTGTGTAGCATCATCTCTATCTACAATCAGAATTGATGGACCATTAATCTGGATCGGCATATCAGCGATCCAGATCTCTTTGAGACCCTAGACCGTCTATATGATTAATGGTATGCTCGATCACTATTCTAGAAGTCCTCTTTAATTTTAAGATTTTAAGATGTAACGACTAACGGCCTAAAACTGTCTAATAGAGAGAAATAACGGCCATGTATTACAGTACTAACGGTGTTTTAACTGATATGTCTCTTAATTAATACTGTAGGTTGCATAAGAGCGATGAGCAATAGTTCCTCTAGTGTATTCATCTCTAAATGCCATATGCTCCATCCAGATCCACCGCTGGGTTTTTCCTCTGACGAAAAACCCCTCTTTACCAATATTGATTATTCTGCAACTTTTTTTTTTTGGAATTGGAAAGCTAGGGTTAGGCGGATCCCGACCAGATAAAATAAACAAAGGACAGTTATACCCTAAGATATTTTCAACCCCGCGCATCATTAGAGACAATCCTAACTAACAAGGGCGGGAATAACTCAGGGCTGATTAGAAAGTCACCAAGGGAGGTGCTTAATTTTGAAAGGAAATCTGCCGCGCGATTAGCTTCGCGGGGAGTATAACATATTTCAAATATTTCAAAACGAGCAATAAGATCAACAATTCTAGAAAGAACAAAACAACAATCCCAAGGCCAGAGACAGTCCTTAGAGATACACTTGATAGCCCAGTAAGAACAAAACAACAATCCCTAGGCCAGAGACAGTCCTTAGAGATACACTTGATAGCCCAATTCGAATCCGAAGCAACCTAAAGCCATAGGTAGCCTTTGATCAAGGCCACTTCAAGACCCCTCATAATCGCTAAAAGCTCAAAAAAAAATGACTGAACTCCCAGATCTATGGCCTGCCACTGCTCCTAAAGCATTACCTACAGGATCCCGAAATATGACCCCATAGCCTCCTCGATCCACCCAGAAGGAGCCATCAGTATTCGAGCAAATACAACCATTGTATGGAGGAACCCAAGAAACCCATCCCATCTAATTAAAGAGGCTTTCCAATGAACAACAAGACCCCAATCTTTGACCACTTTCCTAGCATGACCATTATCACATATGAGTAACTTAGCCCCATTTAACTTGGTAACTACAACATCCACAATCTTCTTGAGAAGATTATTGGGATCTAAGTATTCATTCCTGAAGGCCCGACGATTCCTTTCAGCCCATATATTATAGATAACAGCACTAAAGGCAGCCTTCCGAACGGTGGCCTTAAGGCTGATCCCCTTACTCTTCCGAGCCATCCAATTGATAAGTTGGTGCCATTGCTGAAAAATCCTCTGTTGCAGCTGGAGTTTACGGACAATGACAGTCCACACCCCATTTGTATAGGATCATGAGGCAAAGAGGTGGTTGTGGGACTCACGATCGCTACGACACAGAAGGCATGTATCTTGAGTAACAATTCCCCAACTAGAGAGCTTATCTTTAGTAGCAAGAGCATTTTTGATAGCCATCCAAGTAATCATAGCATGCTTGGGAATGGTAAGAAAAGACTAGATAAGATCAGCCCACCGCACCTTAGGTTTCCTCCGGCGAATGCTCTCCCAAGCCGATTTGATAGAAAATCGCCCATTAGTATTAGGAGTCCAAATATTCATGTTCGATCGCCATGTTCCCCAACACCTCTACCAATTGAATTTCATCCCACACATCCGTCGGAATAGGTATGTTATGGCTATGGAGGTTCCAACCATCACCATGCCGAATAGGCTCGACTAGGGCCTCTCTATTAACACCCAACATGTGAGAATTCACAACGGAACCAAGGTTGCACAAAAGACCTCTTGGGTGCCATGGGTCCAACCACAAGTACGTATCACTACCCTGACCAATGAGGTGGCGAACATTCTGCTCAGCAAGGTGCCTAACTTTCAAGATGTTTCAGGTGCTCCAAGACACTGATGTAGGCACCTTCATGGTCCATATGGAATCATGCTGAAGGTACCTGCATTTAAACCATGAAATCGAGATAGAAGACCCCCCATTGGCAAGCTCCTAGACCCTTCGCAACAAAGCACTATAATTTCAATCATTAACTCGTCGAAGACCGAGCCCTCCCTTTGCTTTGGGGCCACAAACAATATTAATCCCAGCAACCTTATGCAAACCACGAGAACAATCAGGGCCAACCCACAAAAATCGGTCCAACAGTCTTTCGATAGATTCTATCACGACTTGGGGAAGAAGGAAAATGCTACACCAAAAGAGGTGAAAACTGTTCAAAACACTCTTAATAAGCTCGATACGACCTCCATACGAGAGCCACTTATTCTTCCAAGAGGGTATGTGCTTTGAAATTTTTTCGATCAGAGGTATACAATCTTTTCTATATAGACGGGTAGTTGAGAGAGGTAACCCCAGATACTTGATAGGTAAGGATCCCTTAGCCATACCCAAAATCTCAAGAATTTGAGTGCAAGTACGAGCTGGAACATTCCCGAAAAAGACTTGGGATTTAGCAAGGTTAACTTCAAGGCTAGAACCTCTAAATCCCAATAAGGTAGAAGCAATGGACAAAATGGAACTAAGTAATCCTGCTGAAAAAATCATAATATCATCTGCAAAACACAAGTGAGTAATCAAGGGGTTATGACACCGTGGGTGAGGAGAGAGTCTGCCATCCATGTCTTCTTTATCAAGCATATATGATAAGACTTGCATTACTAGTAGGGGGACATAGGGTCCCCTTGTCGAAGGCCCTGTACACCCGAGAAATAACCACTCTCTCACCATTAACAACCACAGAGAACCTATTACCTGAGACCCCAACCATGATCCAACCAATAAGCCTGATAGGAAGACCAAACCGCATTAATACATTGGTAAGAAATTGTCAGGAAACGGAGTCATACGCCTTCTTGATGTCGATTTTAATGGCAACCTTAGATTACCCGCAATTCATATGATAATTGCGAAGAAGCTCTTGGCAAAGAAGGATATTGTTTGAAGCCATAGCTTGTTTCGTATTTGTTCAGCGTGGTTTGTTGACATAAAAAGCGTCACACGACCATGGGGATGAAGTGGGTTCAATGAGACCTTCAGATGCTAATTGGGATAATTCTTTATTAGCAAGAAGGAGATGAGAGCATACTGGTCTAAGAGATGTAGTAAACAGTACTCTGTGCAGAATTATTACCAACCGAGTAATAAACCAAGAGATAGAAGAGAGATTTAGCTAAGCAAAGCCATGAACTCAAGTTAGGTTCTTCACTCTGAACTGTTGCTCTTCCCAAAGGAAAATAATCACCTCCTTGGTCGGTGACACAAGGAGGAGCGTCTCAACTCCCCTTTTTTTTGCCACGTGTCCTCCTTTAAACTGCATTTAATGTGATTATGATTCACCCATCTCTAAAGTTCACCCATATACCCTTGGTTATTTAATAAATAAAAAACAGAAATTAACTAAAGGGTTAAAAAAACTAACTCGAGTTAATGGTAGTTGAAGGGGTGACTATGTGAGAGTAAGGAGCAAAAGTTTGCTCCTCGCCCATGGATTGAACTATTGCTCTTCCCAATTGAAAATAATCACCTCCTCCATTGGAGATGCGAAGAGGGGCATCTCGGTTCCCCTTTTCTTGTCATGTGTATGTTCGCCTATAAGTTTTCTACCTAAGGTAATATCATTGATGTTGATGATAACACAACAATGGAATATGATATGTGTTATTAATGCTTCTATTGAGTTTATGTGAAAGTCAGAATACAAAGAACATTAGCAAAGTCATTCAAGGAAAAACATAAAAGTGACACCATCTATGTGAAGATCCTTCAAGGCAAGTCATTTGGATCAAATTGAAGATCAATGAAGATTAAAGAAGACGAAGGATGATCTTGAAGCTGAAGAAATCAAATAGGAAGATCCAAGATCAAGTTGAATACCAATTTTCAAGAATGTTTAGAGAATCATTTTTTATCTTTTAAGAGAGTATAGGACTTGTGTAAAAAGTTCTCAAAGTTTGGTTGTTGAAAAGCTCATAAACTTAGATTGACCCTAGGTTTTTTAGAATCAAATTGAAAATCACTTAAATGACATAAAAAAATTGGTAATCATCTTGATTAAGATGAGGGAGAAGTCCTTAGAATCAAATCCCATCACTTAGGTCTCAAAAAATGGTTTTTGCGCAAAAATTGCACCATCCGGCTAGATGTCTGGATGGGGTCATCCAGTCGTCTGGATGGGGTCATCCATAACCAATTTTTTTCTGGCCATTTTGTTCTAAATCCAGAAATCTTTGGGTCTCATTTTCACCATGAATAAAGCAGAGTTAAAATTTGACATCAAACACAAAATTGCTCCCCTTTGAATTTTAAGTCGAATAGGAAGTTGAATCACCTAATTCTATTAAGTCAATCAAAAGTTATGGTCGAAATACTAAAGGAGACAAAACATAGCATCATCCAGTAGCCTAGATAGACCAGTCAACGTTGGGACCCACTTAGACTAAAAATAAAGCACAATTAGGATTTTTACATTAGACACAAAATAGTTCCCATTTTGAGTCTAATGGAAGTTGAATTACCTAATTCTGATAGGTCAAACAAAAGTTATGGTCAAAACACTGAGAGGCAAAAACGGAGCACCATCCAGTCGACTGGATGGACTCATCCAGACGACTTGATGGGCCGGGACAAAGTATTTTCACTCTGTAACAGTTATCGACTATTTTTTAACGGCTTTTTTTGTATTAAATGTTACTCCAACGGCCATAAAACTTCTTGGGCTATAAAATGAGATGATTTATAAACAAAATAAGAACTCCAATCATTCTATATCATTCAATCAATCACTCACAAACTTAGATTTCTAAATCTATTGAGTATACCCTAGAAATCCCAAAATCTCATTTCTGAGCTATTCAACTCCAACTTTTGGGAGATTTTTAGAGATCTTTAAAGTGATCATCCAGCTCATATTAAGGAGCATTTTATGATTGTAAAAATACTTTTATACAAAGAGTGTATGAAATCAAGAATCGGTGGATTCTTGTACTTGAAGTGAGAAACTTCATTGTAAGTTTGGATCTTCGCTCGGAAAAAGATCGTGGAAGTCAAGAGAGGGGATTCTCTTGCAAATGTAACGGTTTGATCTTCATTCGTAAGAAGACTTGCGATTGAGAATAAATCGTAGAGAATCCTCTAGTGGGTATAGCTTGAGGCGATGACGTAGACGGGATTGCCAAACCTCGTGAACAAAGTCTTTGAGTTTGAATTCATTTAACTCTTTCCTTATTTCTCTTTAATACTTTCATTTTAGAATTGTTAGTTGCATTCCCTTGATTAATTTAAATTCCGCAAAAGGGACTAAGTTAGAACTTTAAATTTACCAAGACCCTATTCACCCCCCCCCCCCTAGGGTCAATACTTGGGCAACAATGTCTTCCTTAAATTCCATTTAACTGTGGTTAAGATTCACCCATCCCTAAGGTTTACCCATATACACAGTTTTTTTAAAAGAAAATTAACTAAAGGGTTAAAAAAACTAACTCGAGTTATTGGCAGTTGAAAGGGCAGCTGTGTGAGAGCAAGGAGCAATAGTTCGCTCATCGCCAGTGGAGCGAACTATTGCTCTTTCCCAATAAACCTAAAATACCCATCATATTGTTTTTACCTTATTTCCCTAAATGGAGAAGCTGAACTCTAATGCTACTCGATCTTTTCATCTGTTTTATGATTCTATATCTCGCTTCTTTCAAACTCTCCATTAAAATCTTTTCTTTGAATCTCTAATATTCTTTAATGGGCAGTCGAAGGTGCTTTGTTGTACGCACTAAATACCCTAACTTTCCTTGTTCTTTTAATTGATTTTTTTTTCCCCAAATTTTTAGTATGAATTTTTCATTTTTTCTTGTATCTCAAGTTGAATATCTTCTGTGTGTGAATAGATGACATTGAGATTGATGTCCCATTACCTTCTACATTGGTGGTATTGTTTTCGTGTGACTATTATTAGGAAGAATTTGTAGCTTAATGATGAAATTATTTATTTTAGTGCTAAACCCAGTTCAGTCAAGGCAGATAGTTTTATATTTTTCAGAAATTTAGGTATGATTTTCAATTGATCATAAGAAATTATCGTAAAAAGTCAAGTTGGTTGAAGGGCATTTGGTTGAAAAGGAAAGTATTGTCGTTCAAACTGAGAGATACTAATTGACTTATTTTGTCATATTCTAAAGTCACATCAGCCCTAATTTTGACCTTTATTTATTTGAATTAAAGAGTTAAAATTTGAAAGTATATCTACGAGTACTCATGGACTGACTCTTGCAACACTACCTCGCTACATTCCAAATAACTAACTAAATAAATAAAACAATAAATCGCCACTATAAGGGAATTGCCGATAGTTTGGGTCAAGCCATGCACCATGATGCGAGGTTTAATCCGAGAACAATCAAGATCTTATAAGCGAAAAATACTAGTTGGTCAATAGGATAGTATGAAACTGTATGGGGTAATTTCATATCAGAACCCCTCTTATCTGTAAATGACATGTAGGTGCCTCCTTTTAAACTATTTCCTTTAACAGGCCCACTTTTTAAAATATTAGACAAATCAGGACCCGATGTTAACTTTAGCCAACGAACATCTAATCCACCACTTGAATTGGATTAGAGAAAAAGTCACCACTAAACATGGGCACCAGTGTATGAAATTTCGATATCGACGGGTTCCGAAACATCTGAACCATGTACTTTGGTTTTTACAAAGTTTCGTAAATGTCGATCAAAATTTCGGAAATATCGTACGATATTTATGATATTTTGGTCTATATATATATATATATATATATATATATATTCTCGTTTGAGATCGTGCAATATACAGTCATTTCATAACTCATGCAAACATTGAGGATTCAGAACTGAGAACTTAAGAAGGAGGAATTTTTTTTTTTGAAAACTGAGAAAGAGTAGAGGAATATTGGAATAGTAGAGATTCTAGGGAAATGGAAGGTAACATACCATCGCCGTGAACATCCATCCCCGTTGCCGTTGCCATCTGTCGCCGAACCCTTTCCTAGCAGCCTAGGTCTTCGTCTCTTTGAGTCGTGAGTCTCTCCTCTGTTTTTTAACTTCGTCAAATGCATCAAGAACTATTGTTTACTTGCTTATACTTAAGTTGTGATGGTCATTTACAAAATAGAATTTATGTTATAAAATAATAATTTTAAATGTCTCTTTATAAATTAATTTCATTCTTATTTATATTTCAAAACCCTCCCTTAGATTACACTAATTTTTGGAATAATGGTTTCTAAGAAATTGCATAACTGATCATATTACCCCTAAATGAGTGTTACAAGCATTAACCTAATTATATTTTATAGATTAAATATTATTTAACTATTCTTAGTATTGATTTTTATTATACACACAATAAAATTTTAATACAATGTTTTTTAATTTTAATGATTATACTTTGAATTCATGAATATTTTATTTAGTTGTAAATTTTAATATGTTATGTATGAAAAATTGAGTTAATTGTTATGATTGATTGAGAAATAAATACAACTTTTTATGTATACTACATCAATATTAGTGAATCATACATTATCATCAGCATCAGCGCACGTCTTTGGCTCCCCTCTCATTGCATCTTTTATATACATTGTTATTTTTTAAAAAAAATTGTGATTCTCAGATGTGTATTAACATCTATTTTAACATTTCTTGAAGTTTCATTGAAAAATTCTCTATTTTTCACTATTTTTTCGATTTTTTCCTCCACTTGCGATATTGTTCCCGCGATATCGATATATCTTACGAAATATCCTCGATATATCTTTTTTCCACGACTCGAAATGACATGCAACATCAATACTCAGAACCTTAATGGGCACAACAATATAATTCAAGATAAAATATAAAATCAATTCAATAGGTCAAGTCATCTTGCCCTGGGCCTTAGCATGGTTTCAGTTTCTTCAACCAAGCCTCTTGTCAAACATATTAAGAAGAAAATATGGCAGAAAGAAAAAAAGAATAGGAAATATTCATTATATTTCAGGAAGGATCTTATAGATCTATGGAGCAAAATCCATCGCACTAGGAGCAAAATAGGTCAAGCAATGTTTTCTAATATTTTTTTGACCTTTCGTGTCTTTCTTCATCCACTTGGATACCAACTGGCATATAGGAATGACCAGTATGGAACCCGTGCGATGGATGGAAAATATTAGAAGTAGAAAAAATAAGAAAAGTACTAATGGTTTACCTTATGTCGGTTTGGGTATCTCGTGAGCTATCATTTTAGTGATCATAGAGGTTGTGATTTGTCAACGTGAATCCGCCAGGGATCGTGTTGAAAATGTAGTAGCAAATAATTTAGAGGATTACCTACCATGTTTTGATTGTGAGCCCATTCTTGGTTGAGATGTATCAACTAAAATTAGAAATAGTCAAATGTTCACTGGTCCCGAGCCCTTATGATTCACAGTTACATTCTGAAGTTTGATTCTATGAGATGTGTGAAGTTTGGCTCAAATTCAGTAAATGAGTCTTGTTGGGAAGTTGGTATGGATCTTACCCAGATTATTGATGACCCAGTGTCGACCCGAAGTGACCCGATTAATAGGCAATGGATCTTACCCGAAAGTTTGACCCGTTTGACCCGTATTTTTGACATGTTTTGTCTCTTTGTTCTAACCCTAGCTATATAAGAGATTTTCTTTGAGGCTGCGATTAAGGGGTTTATTATAGGGTTTTCAATATCGATATATCTTACTAAATATCCTTGATATATCTTTTTTTCACGGCTCGAAATGACATGTGATATCAATATTCAAAACCTTGATGGGCACAAGGATAGCATTCAAGACAAAATATAAAAGCAATACAATAGGTCAAGCCATCTTGCCCTGGGCCTTAGCATGGTTTCAATTTCCTCAACTAGGCCTCTCGTCAAACATAATAAGAAGAAAATATGGAAGAAAGAAAAAAAGATTAGGAAATATTCATTATATTTCAGGAAGGATCTTATAAATCTATGGAGCAAAATCCATTGCACTAGGAGCAACATAGGTCAAGCAATGTTCTTTTTTTGACCTTTCGTGTCTTTCTTCATCCACGTGGATACCAATTGGTATATAGGAATGACTAGTATGGAACCCCTGCGATGGATGGAAAATATTAGAAGTAGAAAAAATAGAAAAAGTACTAATGGTTTACCTTATGTCGGTTCAGGTATCTCGTGAGCTATCATTTTAGCGGTCCCGAGCCCTCATCATTCACAGTTACATTCTGAAATTTGATTCTATGAGATGTGTGAAGTTTGGCTCAAATTCAGTAAATGGCTCTAGTAAATGGGTCTTGTTGGGAAGTTGGTATGGATCTTACCCGAATTCTTGATGACCTGGTGTCAACCCGAAGTGACCCGATTAATAGGCAATGGATCTTACCCGAAAGCTTGACTCGTATTTTTGACCCATTTTATTTCTTTGTTGTAACCCTAGCTATATAAGAGGTTTTCTTTGAGGCTGCGAGTAAGGGGTTTATTCTAGGGTTTTCAAGAGGGTTTCGCAGAGCTTGTACACACTGTATTCTCCCTTGTTTTTTAGTAGATATTCTTGTCATTTTCTCCCGTGAACGTAAGCATCTTGTCGAACTACATATATCTTGTTTCCGTTGTGTGACTCTGCTTGTTTTCTCGTTCTCTTATTTCTCTAGATTTGTCGAACTGTTTATAACAAGATGTATCCTGAATTCTTCGCTTTTCATGCGAGGAAGAAACTCATGGATGCAAAGAATATAAAAAATGTCTGATTTGGCATCCTAATGATAAATATGTGAACCTACTGCATTGTGGGTATGGAAGGATGTAATACTCCACAAAACAGTAACATTATAATAGTCAAAGCTTCCCTAATATGCTTGTATTGCACATGCTCACTGATCTAGAGCATCCAATATATGGACTACTACTTGTGTTTCAAGCAATTGAAAAGGAATCTTCAACAAATGAACCTACTAGTCTGATCTGGACCAATATTTTTTTCTTTTCATTGTCTTTTTACAGAGTTTTTTTCGACTAAATATAGATGACAGATTAGAAAATCAAATTGTGTGATTTTGAACAACGTCCAATGCAAGATGTAGCATTCTGATGAGACGGTCCAGAATCCGGAGCTATGAGCCCTGTAAACATAATGCAGTAGATTTACATCTTCACAATGAACAAGGATTGGAATCAGTGATAAAAGAAAAAATGGACAGATTCTTTAACCTAACAATACCTCAATTCATGATGCTGCCAACTTTGCCTTTTTATCCTCCAGAAGCTTTAGCTTGTTGTGCCAGCCATCTAATTTCAGCACCTTATCAAACTGCACGGGCTTAACATCTTCCTGTTCAGTTTTCTGCTGTTGAGCTTCTGTGAGTCGAATATGCAAATTTACATATTGTCAGTGTATTGTGAAGACCATACTTTGAAAACCATTCCCATCTCTGACCATGAAGTCCATAGAAGACATTCACACAATAGATAACCTTAGCATTTACTTAAAAATTTTGTAATATGAAAAAGAAGGCAGAGTAAAAAAAAACCAATGTTCACATAGATTTAAGGAAAGAAAAAAAAAATCAATGTGACATTTAAAAAGGACAAAATCAAAGGAATCTTAATTCTATAATGCATATAATATGAAGGACTTGAAGTTCATTACAATAAGGAAGTGAAAATTAGAAAACCAATAAAATTAAACTTTTAATTTAGGGCTAAATGACTCGCCTCAAATGCACACAAAATGATATGGAAAAAAAAAAAACATGATAAACTGTGAAGAATGATTTACTGCAGAGATGTTGGAGGCTCTGCAAACCTTAAAACATCTCAATGTTGCCTCTCATTTTTACTCTATTTCAGACCCTCCAACTGGTCCCAATTTTCAATTGAATTCACCTATCAAACAAAGGTTTGCCCTGCATAGCCCACTTCTAACGTGCACTTTGTCACGACCTCGAGATAGTGGTTCAATCTCAGATTAACTACCTAAAAGAATAAGAAAGAGAGAAAGCAAGAAAAGACATGCTGACCAAAAAGTTCGAAAGCTGACCACCTTCCTAATATCTGTGATGAGTGTTAGAAGCCAAAAGAGTATAGCAAGTGCTGTACAAATTTGAAGCAAAAAATTATGTTTCTAATTGGGCATTAATCTCTCCTTACTCTCGGCTAAATTTAGCCGGATCTTTTGACTTTCCCTTTTTCGAGATCCATGAGCAACTCACTGTAAGTTTAAAACTGATGTATTCTTTCTTCGTCATCTGTGTGGGTGAACAAGAGAAAAGCTTGAACTTATTGGGCAATGACAACTAGCATTTCCTTTGGAACATTCAATGGCTTGGAGACCATATCTGTAATTAAAGGAGGATGGTTCCTGCTCACAAAGGAATTGAGTTTGTTTATAGAGGAGGGGTCTGAAGGTGAGAAAACAAGGAAGCCGCCCTTTGAAAGGGTGACCATGTAGTCTGGATCTGGTGCAGCACAGCTACACAATCCAGTGTGCAATGATGAAACTGTTTTGGCCACATTTTTTCCTTTTTGACTCCAAATCAGTCCCAGTTTTTTTAGACTGCTTAAAATTCATAAGAGAAGAACATATAAAAAATCATAAATTGATCCCTAGGGATTCTGATTGACAATAAAAGTAAGTTTCGGGTATAACTAAAGGTACCCTTTTCTGACTTTAGAAATAAAATTTGAGGCTAGAATTGATTCTGAGGACCCAAATTACTCTAGAGTCTAGACACCAAAAATCTGAGATTTCTGAATTTTTTAGGAGTTGATAGCACCATACAAAGATTAGCACAATTGTCGATGCAGATCAACATTGGATGGGGTCCAACTGAGAGATCAGCCTGGGCAGAATTGATCTCTAACTAAAATTTTCATTAAAACAGAGGAAATGAGAGTACCACGAGAAAAAGAATAAAAGTAAAAAGGTTTCAAAGGAATTGCACACCACAAAACAACTCCACCCTAGATAAACCTCCTATAGCAACAAGATCCATGGTATCATTTGCCATCTTGGTATAAGGATGAATGAGATGACTAAACATAAACCCAGCTCCCAATTATGCTTGGTAATGGGGGAGAGTCTCCATGAGTCTTTCTTCTTTCTGGATGCCCAACTAATTACATCAATCGAGTCGTCTTCACCAATCGAACTTCGGATTCTCCAAGGTTCTAGTAGTGATCCCTATACAGCATACCCAAGGCTGCCACATGTCCTGGGATCCGCAACAGAGAAGGGACCCAGCCCCTCTGTTCCCATACAGGAGTGGGAACCATCCCACTGCCCTCTCTCAGCAACATTTCTCTCCATAATAAGAGAGGACAGAATTCGATGAAGTGACACTAATGTGAGAGAAAACCTAGCCCCAATCCGCACACTAATGGGCAATTTGGACACCTCTTCAAAAAATAGGACTTGATCATCCTTTCACTTGAATGGAGAAAGTTACTGCAACTGCCCACCTCCATCTCATATAAAAGAGAGGAGCATCTCCCAAAAGGGAGATTCAAGATCAGGGGACATATCTAATTGACTTCTATATGCTTATTCCTTTCTGAAGAACTATGTCAAAGGCAGTATGGGCAATAACCTCATTGTCACAATACAAATCTCTTGGAAGATTGAGGTTGCTCTCTTCACTGACATGGAGATCGTCAGCTAACATGTAGCACAGGCCTTACCTTTTATACTGATTCTGCATTAATTCACGCTACTATAGATTATTCTCTGATTCTTTTATTTTTCCTCATCTTTTAAGTAACTATAGTTCCCTCTAACAAAGTGCAACACTGATGTTTACTGGTTTATGGAAAAACCTTTCCAGCATGCATTACTATGGAGGGGAAGCAAATGCTTAGCCATACTAAATTTCTCAAAATATAAGAGCATGTAATGTATCTTGAAATCTCTAAACACAATAAGAGAAGTCTAAAGGAGCTTGCATGAATTGATTAATGAAGCTTATAGTGTAAGCTGATTTACGTCTGGTGATGAAGTAATTCAATTTACCTGCCAGCCTCTGATATAAAGCCAGCTGTAAAATCTCTTTCATGTGCAGGTGCAAATTTCTATCATCTGAGTCACTAAATAAGTTATTTTTTTCCTTTTAATGTACAATATTTGTGCCAACTTCAAGGTCAAATAACAAAGAAGTCTTCAAATTTATAAGAAAAAAATATTTTGCATATAAAAAATTCAAAAGTTGAATGCTTTTAGGGTCTGAATGCATCTCTGTTGTGAAATATTTCTCTTATAGCCTACATGTATTACAGTCTTTCAATGTAATAGCTCTTTGATATGTTCTTCTAATATGTTCAGGAATTTTCTCTGACACTTATGGGGAGTAATACCCCTTGTTGACATTAAGATTTTGACCACAATATCGTACCATCTATCATAGAAGATCCATGAATGCTCTTTAGTTGACAGAAACTTCTACTCCTGGGAAGCTTTATAAGTTATCCTTCTATTACTTTTATAACTCTTTTATATGTTATTTATACGAATAAGCTTCTAGAGTACAGAATACTAAACCCACATGGACTGAATCAGAATTGATTCTCCATATAATGTAATCTCTCAATGAAAAAAGAATAGCTGAAAGAATGAGTTCTAGGTTTTAAAAAATGTTATTAGCACCCTCATTATCATCAATCTTCATTGAATTTCTTTGCGAAAAGGAAAACACAACTAAATTGACAAGTCAATCGATCAACAAACAAAAATATGAATTCAAAACAATGAGGTGAGTAAGAAGATCAAACAATGGAGGACCCATGTTAACCATAATGTCTGCCACTTGATTTTGTTTTAAAATAACAGCAAGAGAACCAAAAAGTTCGAAAGCTGCGTAAACAATTATGGACTTGCTTATTTGGCACCCAGCCTTTGTTCCCAAGTGCTACAACAACAGAGTCATACGCATCAACTGCACTAACTGAGACTAGATATCCTAGCCTCCTCTCCAGCAAATTAACCAGCCAAATTGAGAAGAGGACTTTTTTCCTTCTGATTCACTTGGATCTTGAGTTACCAACTCTAGTCCCAAACTTCTCTTATTATTTCAAGGTTTATATTTTCATTATCATCACCGGTAATTAGAAGAAGAAAAAAAAAGGTTTATCTCACCTTTTACAATCCCTAAAGACAGACAAGAGAATTTCTTCTGTCTTCATGTGTCCCTCAAATAACCCACCAAAACTTGAAAACAACACAGGCTGAAAACTAAAATTCCAAATGGAGCAAAAGCAGAATCTCTGTTTTACTACTTTGCCTTTCAAACTTACTCTGATCATCAAAAACACCACTCATCTCTACTATTATAATGCAAGAAGGAGGTTTGATTGAAGTTTTTGTGAAGGACTATAAAACCCATTGTTTTATAATATCCTTTCTCTACTGTTATATTTTTTTGAGGGTACGACAGTAATTGGAAGTATAACTACCTGGATTCCTATACTCTCTAACTACCCACATCTCTACCCCACATCTTTCTCTCCTACACTCCCTAATTACCCATGTCTCTAACCCCACATGGTACAACCTTCCAATGGTTGCTTAGATTTTCTTGCTTTTCTCCTTTCTGTAAATCCTACTATTCTAACTTAAGCTTTCTTTATGAAATTGGATGTATTGGCAATACTACAACTGCACATACCCTTTAGCCTATAGCCCCACCAGACATGTTACTCCATTTAAACTTGAAAGAGAGGCCTTCCTTAAGATGACTCCATGTAAAACCCTCAATTAATCTTTCTGTTTCTTTGATTCAAGCATGCCGATGAGTCAGAGCTAGCTAAGGGGATTGGTTTATATAATATACTATTTTACCTATAAAAAAAACACTTCATTCATACAAATTTATGAATGTTTATGGTTGCTACCAAAGACAATCCCTCGAGCTATATCTAAATATAACTATTATTTGAACTAAATGAATCCATGAAGACAACATGCAGATAAACTCAAGCATCCCTATTCAGATAAGGCCATATGGGTATTCAGCTTAAGAGGGGACTAGGAGAGTAACTTACAAACTATAGAAATTGTGTGATAATACATCATCTAAAAATCAAAATAAATCAAGCTATAGGGTTCATGCAACAAGCAATATACCATAACCAGTTTATATATAAAGCACATAATAAAGCTAAGTGCCTAAATTTTGAATTGTCTTTAATCCAAAACGTCAACTAGAGAGGTATAAACCCTTCTCTAACCAGTAGAAGGAACATTCGACTCTCCCCTACATAAAATTTTCCCATCCGCCCACATGATAATGTACAAATATGTAATTTGTATAGTATCATGCTCCAACATATAAATATACTAGAAGTCAAATAAGGTTTTAAGTGAGATTTTCTTACACAAACAGCATCGAACATGAATTCCTTTGCTGCCTTTGGTACATGCTAGAAAGCACGGATACTTCAAATACCCTCTCGTACCCGTGTCCGATACGTATCGGATACGGATACGGTTCGGATACGGCCGGATACGTATGGGATACGGCTGAAACGTATCCCATTAATTAAAAACAATTTTTTAATTTAGGATACGGCTCCGATACGGCATGGATACGCCAGGATACTTCGGGATACGGCCAGGATACGAGAATTTTATTTTATTTTTTTTGGAGACCCAAGGGTGTGACCCTACTTTTTTTAAAAAAAAAAATTTTTTGGAGACCCAAGGATGTGACCCTATTTTTTTTTTGGAGACCCAAGGATGTGACCCTATCTCTTTTGTTTTTGCATGGACATGATCTTCTTTATATTTTGCTTAGTGGATAATAGGATGACTTTCTTTTTTGCTTAATGGATGATGAGATGACCCTATTTCTTTTGCTTTTGCATGGACATGATCTTTTTTATACATAAAGAGAACTGAACCAATGGTTATTTTGTAATTATAATATAAAATATATTATTATTATTATTATTTATAAAAAAAATTACAGACGTATCCTGGCCGTACCCGTATCCTATTTTTTTAGGTTTTGCCGTATCGCCGTATCCGTATCGTATCGTACCCGTATCCCGTATCCGTATCCATGCTTCCTAGGGTACATGCCTCCAATCCTTATAGGTAAGCGAGGCCAACAACCCATCTTTGGCTAATAGCCCAATATAGCGAGCCAAATCCCCTTCCGGTTTGCCTATAGGCGGCCCTAGCTCGTTTACCTGAATGGCCACATGCTCAGACGTCTCTTGCAGACGTCATAGTTTGTTGGGACCTCTGGTACGCCTAGTACCTGTTGTACACATTTGCAAATAAATGAATTATATACAATACATTAGTTGAGATAAAGTTAGAATCATTATTCAACAACTATTGACTAAAACATGCAAGTACAAAAAAAGATAACATATGTCATACCATCTGAAGCCTCGGGTCGAGATGACCCACCACCACCCTGAGATGACTCATGATTAGGCTGGGATGGCCCGGCCCCTGCCTGTGAATTACCCATAGACAGTCTAGATCGTCGATGCATGATGAATACCTACAATCATCCACATATAGACCACCAATCACATGTCAAAATAAAATCATTTTATCTATTTACAATTAATACAGGTACAATAAAAAAATGTTTCAAGTCTATACCACTTTAACAAGTTGGTTACATTGAAGATCCTGAAATAATACAACTGAATCATTTGTCGGCAAGAATTTCTTCAGCTTCCTAATCTTCGAATTCAGATTCATTGTCATCAGAATATACAAACCCAGATTCAGCACCTTGTTCATCCGTCTCAGATTGGGTGACTATTAGAGGTACATTAATAGTCGTCCTAGGAACATTTGGCCTAACTTTGGTAATATTATCGCCATCTTCAGTGTCTTCCAAACATACAACATTGAATGAGTCGGTTTCAGGACATATCTCTCCAATATTTCCAGACACTTCATCTTGCATGTCAAAAAAGTCCCTGGATTTAATCTTAATAGCAACATGTCAATCCTTCTCTACGGGATCTTCAACATAAAATACTTGCATTGCTTGGGAAGCGAGCATAAAAGGTTCTTCAGTATTTAATAACCGTTTAAAATTTATAAGAGTAAAATGAAACTCATCTTGCTTGATGCCAGTCCTACCATCAACCCAACCACATTTGAATAAGACGGCCTTTCTAGCTTCATAATAGTCCAATTCAATTACTTCTTGCAGAATTCCACAATAAATAACATCGCCAGTCACCGGAGACTTTCCTTTACGGTTGCAAAGCTTGTTGTCTTTGCAGTAAGTACAACTCCACTATTTTGAGTATTTCTTTTACGATCAACGAGTTTTGTTTGAAATCGGAAGCCGTTGATGACAAACCTCTTAAATTTTTTTGCAAGATGAGATGGACCCTGTGCCAGCCATTTTAGATCATCACTTACGTGGTCATCGATTCCTTGTCGTAAATCATCTACCTATGTATTTATCAAATACATTATTAGAGGTATAAAAACTAAATAGAATTCTTGTAGATAGTAGAATATCTACAACTTACATTTGATTTAAACCACGCAGGAAATTCACTAATGTGAATGCGTTCTTGGTCTATTTGTCACCTATTGCGATTGCATCCAACAATTATTTCAAAGTGTTTCCTTCGTAACAATGGAGTAACTCCCAGCAAGAGAAGAATGTAACATATCTAATACATTGATAAGATTGGTAAACCCAATAACTGCCTTACGTGACAAATGGGGCCAATTCAGGACAATTGAAAAGCACATAACGATGCATCTATGCTCATGATTCATAGGATAGATTTACAATCTCCTCTTTTCCAAGAGCACGGCCGGGTCTTGAAAAAATGGATAATCCTTGGTATGTTCCTACAACACTGTTGTCGTAATTCCTTGGAGCTTGACTAACCTTGGTCTCCAAATCATGCAAATACCTCGAGCAAAAAGTTAGGCATTCTTGAGCAAGATATCCCTCTGCAATTGAACCCACTAGCCTACTTCTATTGCGGACATAGGATTTTAATGTAAGTAGGTACCTATTATGCCAGTGAGTATTTTTTAAGTTAGATAATGATTTAAATAATGTATTCGTATTACAAACATTTGCAAGAACAAATTTACGAAAATTAATATGCACCTCTCGATTGGGTACATCCAACGGTATTGTACAGGACCTGCCACCCTAGCCTCGCCAGCCAAATGGATGGTTAAGTGCACCATGACATCGAAGAAAGCAGGTGGGAAATTTTTTTCAAGGTAGCATAATGTAATGGCAATACGAAGGTGGCATAATGTAATGGCAATACGAATCTCCAATTTTCGTAAGTCATTAACCGTACCAACTTTCGAGCATATTGCCTAAAGAATGAGCTCAACTCATTCAATGCCGCCCTAACGTTCTTCGGCAGAGATCTCCGCACGGCTAGTGGAAGTAATTGTTGCATTAAAATGTGGCAGTCATGACTCTTCAACCCAGATATCTTTCGCTCTTTCAAATTCACACACCGTGATATATTTCCCGCATAACCATCCGGAACTTTAACATTTGATATTACCTTACAGAAGTTACTTTTCTCTTCCGGAGACGACGAGAAGCATGTGGGAAGCAAATAGGTTTTTTGTCCAATCAGGTATGGATGAAGTGCAGATCTAATACCTATATATTTGAGGTCAAGACGTGCCTTTAAACTGTCCTTTGTTTTTCCCTCAATATTCAATAATGTGCCAACATGAGTATCACATACATTCTTTTCAATGTGCATGACATCTAGGTTGTGTCGCAGTAAAAGGCACTCCCAGTATGGTAAAGTGAAGAAAATACTCTCCTTCTTCCATCCAATGTTGTCATTGTTGTCCTTTTTTCTCTTTTTAGCGGATGTGTTTGCAATGTTCTTCCTAAAGGTGACATTAAGGTCGTGCATTTGATTCAATAGCACAGTCCCAGACAACGGGATAGGAGCAGGTCTCAATTCAGCTTGCCCATCAAATGATTTTCTGTCACAAACAAAATTTGTGATTGGACTCCAAGAAACGACAATGTCCCATATAGCAAAACTTCCGCCCATGTTTCAAGTACTGACTACAAGTATTTTGATTGCAATGTGGACACGCGTAACGGCCTTTGGTGCTCCATCCTGATAGGTTTGCAAATGCAGGAAAGTCATTTATTGTCCACAATAACGCAGCACACATTTGAAAATTCTGACTAGTTGACGCATCGTAAGTGCATAGGTCATCCACCCACAGCTCTTTCAACTCATCTATTAACAGTTGCAAATACACATCAATGTCATTACCTGGCGCACGGGGACCCAGAATTAGTAGTGACATCATGAAATAGGGTTGCTTCATGCACATCCAGGGCTGCAAGTTATATGGCATCAAGACAACAGGCCAAGTGCTATGAGCAATATTACTCATTGTACCGAATGGATTGAAACCATCGCTTGCTAACCCAAGTCTGACATTGCGCGACTCTGCAGTGAACTCCAGATATTGATCATCGAGGTGTCCCCAGGCTTCGGAGTCAGCAGGGTGTCTTAACACCCCATCTTTGGTACGATCCTCTGCATTCCATCTCATGAAGGAAGCTGTCTTGTTTGACAAAAAAGCCTTTGAAGCCTCGGCTTCAAGGGGAAGTGGTGCAAAATCTTGGCAGATTTTTTTCGATCTTTGGAAAATGAAGGTATTACAACTTCGTCAGTAATTTTCCACCTTGACGTACCACATACGGAACAAACACTATCCTTGTCAGACTCTTTCCAATACAATTAGGGCATGCATCGATCTTGTTGTACCCAGGACCTAATTCTCCAATTATTTTCTTAGTGTGATAGAAGGAGTTAGGCAAAGTTTCACCTTCGGGAAGTGCCTCCTTCAGTAACTCAAGCAAAATGGGAAACGACTTGTCGCTTCACCCATTCAGACACTTTATGTGAAATAGTCGAACAATAAAAGAAAGTTTATTGAACTTGCATCCTAGGTACAGTTCTTGATCGGCATCTTCGATCAACCTATAAAATTTTTCTACTTCAACATTAGGCCTCTCTTGTTTCACTGGTCCTACCATCAAAATTTGTCATTCTGAATGCCTTGTGCAACATCTCGTGCATATCATCAACTTCATGCGGTTCATCTTCATGAAGCTCTAGTTGTAGAGGACATACAATGTGGTAATTCCCCGTGAAAAAACCAATAGTTGCTGCCATAACCCTTTACAAATCCATCTACTATCAAATGCTCTTTTACTTGTGCTCGAGATCCTCGATGTACGTTACTACATTTATTACGCGGACATTTGATACTTCCATTGAACTTTGAATTATCAAATGCGAAGTCTAAGAATCGTTCAACACCCGCTTCATATGCGGGGCTTAGTCTGTTTAAACTAACCCAACGCTTGCCCATAATGGTTTCCCAACGATAACTATGCAGTGACACTGGAATAGACACAAAATTCAAACAGGATTCTAGTTTTACGTATACTGGAATAGATAAACCTATTAAGACAAGATTTAATGGGACAAGAATCTATTCAAACAACATGCTTCCTATCATCATCTCAAAAAACTAAAAATAAAATGTCATGTTGGGGCATTGGAATGTAGCTAGGGTTTTTTTTATATAAAAAAAAACAGCATGATTTTCTAATTCATATTAGGAACTATAGGAACCCAAATCCTAACCTGAATATTAGATTTTAAACTAACCCAAAAAACTACCCTCAAACTCATTTTTCAAATACTTACAAACTAACCTAATTAATATAACATAAAATCCAAAGTTTTTTTTCTAAAAAAAGTAACATAAAATACAGAGGTAACCAAGAAACTTAAATTGTTAATTTTACCAGTGTAAAAGAAAATATTATGGACGAAGCTTTCACAAAAACGTCAGGATATAAGTACATATCCTAAAGAGACAAGAACATGTTCTAGATGAGCAAATTTTAGTTAGAGTTACAAACAAAAAAACTGGGGATAAAGAGTTAAGTATGTCTTGACCAAAGCATGGATGTCACCAAAATAGAATTAAAGCAAAACTTTTACACAATGTCCTCGTGGAACTTGAGAAAAACAACATGCCCCTTTAGTAATTAAGGGATACAAATACTTAGATGACTGACTTTGGAGGCACTTTCATGTTCAATGCAATAGATGTAGACCATGAAAAGCATTCTCCATCATGTTATGCTGGAGCTATAGGAAAAATATATTCTTTGCCTTCTCTCATATTTGTTCCTAAATATTCTTAAATATTTTTAGGTATGTTAATTAATATATTTAGTTATTAATAAACAACAAGTCTTGAGTCTTGACACACATGACATTATTATAACCAAATCTAATTTCAAGTCCAACTGAGCTGATTTGTGACTCTATATATACATATTACTTCCAACAAAGTGGAAGCTCAGGAAAAACTACCAAGGCAATAGGGTTGAGATATGGAAAGTTCCACTACCAATCTAACATGGTACATGCAAAATCGTTAAGCAAATTAGCTAGGGTATAATCCAGATAACCTAGTTAGTTGGAAAACTAACATAAAATCCAGAGTTAAAACAAATATATCAACTCTTATTTCTTACTCACTGCCAACTATGACATTAGGTATGAGCCATATTAGGTATCACAATCCTCCACGAGAAATTTTATACCTATAGTAAACAAAATATAATAGAAGTTGAGATAGGAAGAATAAATGGCACTAAGAGCTGCCAATGAATCTTGATTTAAATGTCAGTCTAAAGGATAAGTTTTTTAAAAAAAATTACAATTTCAAGTCAAGCAGTTTTGGGATCAATAATCTCAACCCCTATCCATTGCAATGTAACCAAAACATCTTATCTTAGTATATTCAAGAAGGGTATCTAAACCTAGCTCCAAATTGTAAAGAATAAATATTATTATCATTTAGAAAAACATCGTCTTCAATCGATCAAGAGAAAGAAAGGGATTTGGCTAAAAATAGTAATCTCTACTATTATAATGAGAGAATGAGGGGTATAAGTGATTGTTGAATTTTTTAACTAATAACAAAAAATATATATATATATATATATTATGTCTAGCACTCCTCTATCTTATTTGCTACATGAAATTAATTATTAAGGGTATTATAGTATTTGCATTCATAACTAATTACAACCCCAACCACATATCCTACTCCTCTTTTCAGCATTTTCAACCAACACAACCCACTCCGCTTTCAACCGCCGTAGTATTTATGTTATTCTCCTTTTTTGATTTATCTCTCTTCACATATAGCAAGGCATCTCGATTTAAAAAGGGGTTTTAATAGGGGTTGTTCCTAATGTCTAAGATGATCACGGTTAGAATGAATATATAAATCTCACCAAAAAATATCATTAAATTTTAAACTAGAAAGGGTTAAAAGCATTGTGTGAACACCCCATTTTTACACCCCTAAAATCTTGTTTACTTTTTATTCTTATTTTTATTTATTTTTATTTATTATTATTATTATTATTATTATTTTTATTCTATTATTTATTATTATTTGATTTTTATTTTTATTTTTATTTTTTTTATTCTATTATTTATTATTATTTGTTAGTAATTTTAATTTTATTTTTAGGGAGAAGGAAAGAGGAACCCCATGCTTAAAACCCATGAGCCAAAGCCAGAGTCCAATTTCAAAATCCCAAACCCAAATCCACCTAAGCCCAAATCCTCAAAGGTTTAAACCCTAAAGCCCATAAGCCCACTACTATTACTTATATAAAGCAAGTGAAAGGGTTCAAAAAATCCCATTCGGTTGAGAAGAACGGCCCTTACCCTCTCCTTCTCTTCTTTCTCCCGATCTCAGTCCAACGGCGAGGACAGCGTCCCCACCGTTTCAGCAGCGAATTTCTCTCCCTCTCCTAGTTCTCCTCTTCACTGGAGCTCTTCTCCGTCTTCATACCCAAACACCGACGCCGGCAGTAGCTTCAACGTCAACCACCGATCATCGCTGGTTGCAGATCAACCGAGTTTAACACATCTCCTCCGGCTAATCCTCGGTCATCAGGTAACCGATCTTCCTTCCTTGGTTTTTCTCCTCTTTTCTTCTTCCTCTTTTGGATCTTGGATCTTATTGATTTTATTTTATTTTATTTTTTATTTATTTATTTATTTATTTATTCTGTAAATATCAGATGCCGGTCTCAGTCAACCTCCGATCTCCATCGCCGATCGTTTCTCTCCTCTTGGCACCGACCATCTTCTCCGGCGAGCTCAGCTTCAGCGAGTTACAGATCTGTACATTCTATCCAATTTCTCCATTAATTTTGTTCTAGATCCAGATCTGGATCTAGCAGATCTGGATCTAGAATCAAACTTTCTGTTCTTATTTCTTTGTTTTTTTATTAGTTTATTTTATTTATTTTATTTTATTTTTTGGTCATTGTTTTTCCAACTCTGTCTTGATACCTCCAGTAAATTCTGATCACCGGTGACATTCCCGTTAGTTGCTCGATCATCACCGGTGAAATTCCTGTTAGCTGCTCGATAGATCAGCTCAGTGGCTAGACCAGCAGCACGTTCCCCATTCTCAGGTGATTGATTCTTCGGTTTTTTTTTTATTTATTTTTCTTTGATATTGTTTTTTTTTGGGTTGGTCAGATCTTGTGAAACTCAGGTCTAAATGGCCAGACCCTTAATTCATCTGTGCTCTTCACCTTCTCCTCTTTTATTTCTAAATCCATCTTCATTTTTGTAACTTCAATTCCATCTGCCATCATCTCCAACCCAAATCCACCGTCTAATTTTATCCTTGTTTCGGATCCAAGCAGAGGAGCAACTCTCCATCGTTATATCCGGCCAACCCTTTCCTTTGTCTGTCTCGAATTCATCTGAGTTTTTAAGTTATTTATTTTTGTCATTTTATGTTTATATCCTTTATTATTCTCATTTTTCTATATATCATTTGTTTGCTTTTCACTTGTGCAGGGGGAAGGCACCATTCCAGTGCTCTATCTCTTACCTTTTATTTTGCTTTTGTTCTATTTTGGTATCCATTGTTCTGTGAATTGTTTTTCTGTTTCTTAATTTTGGAAGAGATAGAGCATTTCTTCTATTTGATCAGGCGTCATCAACTTCCCCTGACAACCCTCGCAGGTATATCTTCTCCCTCTTTTCTATTTTGTTGTAGTATAATGCTTATATAGTTCATGATTTGAGTAGTTTAAATCTGTTGGGCCCTCGGATTGGGCCATATGCTAGTGAGATAAGGCCCATAAGTCCCTGGAATTGGGCCTATTTATCGAGGCCTTAGAAAGATAGTGGACCAAAGCCAATTGACCATTAGTGGTCAATGGGCCTTGGCCCATTAACTTTCTCTTTGAGCCCATTTATCTTGTCGTGAATGTATGTATTACGCATGTATGTACAATAAGGTTAGGCTACGATTTTCTTTTCCTATTTTGCCTACATTGAGCACTTAGGTAGTTTTTCCTAATAATTGGCTCATCCCGTTAGTCTTAAAAAGAAAAAAAAAACAAAAAAACAAACAACAAAAAGTATAAAAAGATTAAAATAAATTAAAGGTACTGGTCTATCTTCCCTTGGGACCTAGAGCAGGGTCCGTATTTAAACCATAGCCTCTTTTGGTTTAAGGCCGCTCGATCCGCCCTGCTCTTTGCCTTTAAGTTAATTAAGTTAGGCTTTATTTTCCTTTTGCCTACCTTGGGCCTTTAGTTTAGTTTTAACTAGTTAAACTTGCCAAAATTAAAAAAATACAAAAAAATCGGAAAATACAAAAGCAACAAAAAAAAAAAAAAAAAAACCCTCAAAATTGATTTACCCTAATAAATGAACGCCCCCTAGAGCTCCCCCACGAGCACCTAGCCACGCGACCATCTCCCGGAATGAGATTTATAAATCTCAATTCCACATCCCCCAACTCAAACCCGAGTTGGAAGTGACCACACTCCGAAACGAGTATAAAAACAGTCACGGACCCCGAACTACTATTGAGGGTCTGATTCCGACTAACCGGATAAGTAGGCAGCCCAATCAGGGTTCGACCCCAACCAAAATAAACTTTTTTACACCCCTTTTTGATTTCGATTAGCAAAATTAATAAATTTTAGGAAATGTTAAGTGATTTTTTTTATGTTTGATTTAGACTTAATGAGTAGGTTACCGTCATCGGATGGAGGTCCTGGGGTGCCTAACCCCTTCCCCAGGACCTAAAGGGATCCCTTACCTAGACTATTCTGGACCATAGCCCCCTCATTTGGATTATCTCGGGATCCTACTTCCCCTAAGTAGGTGGCGACTCTCAAAAATAAGTTTAGCGTCATTCCTCTACTCTCGGACCTTATCTCGACACTTAGAGTTGAGAGGGGAGGAAAGGCGGTAAATTTTGGCGTTCACACATTGATTGCAGGTTTCTCTCAAAAAATATTTTACATCATAAACATTGTGTTCCTCTATGTATGCTACCTTTGCTCCCATGATTCCCCACTTCCACAACCCTCCTCCTCCTCTCTCTCTTTCTCTCCTCATTTCCTACATATCTATTACTTCTAGGGAATCAAACATTCTGAAATCAAACAGAACATGGTAAGATCGAGAAGTACAGTCTCCACAACCAGTTGAAGCGGGAGATGGAGATTCAAATCAATCTCCGTCAGCCCAATATCATCCGTCTCTTTGGATGGTTTGGTGACGCCGAACGCATTTTCTTGATCCTCAAGTATGCTCACGGAGGGGAGCTCTATGGGCAACCCAGTAAGATCGGACACTTCACCGAGAAACGAGCTCTCACAGTAAATAAACAAAAAAAAATTCTTCTTTTTCCATTTTCTTTTGCCTAAATTAAGGTTTTTATCTTCTTTCAATTCTAGGGTTTATACTTTATTTCTTGTGCAATTAATGTAGTATATAGAAAGCCTCACGCAGGCGTTAGCTTACTGCCATGAGAAGGATGTTATTCACAGAGACATTAAACCAGAGAACTTGTTGCATAAAGAGAATGATATAGAGCGCATAGATCGCATAAAGAGAATGAGAGAGAGACAATAAGTAGAAGAGATAGAGAGCGCACAGATCTAGAGAGGGAAAGAGAACGCTTACCGGAGAGTTAGGAGAGACCCTAGGGCGAGCTTTGGCAGCAACAGGAGGGCGTTGGAGAGTAAGCGAGAGAATGGAGAGGAAGGGAGATCGAGTCATGTTATATCGTGCGCGGGAAGATATCTATACCCACGTTTTATTAATCTCCGAGAGTTCTAGCGCAAAAGGGGTCATTCGGGTTGTATCGTGCGTGTATTACCCACGGATTTATTACCCTCATTGGCATTTTTTAGTCAATACTGACGGATTAATAGAATAATACCCATCACTAATTAATTTCCTAAATAGTGACAATTACATTTCCCGTCGCTACAAATAAAAATTTTAATTTATCTCTAATTTGCTAGTATAATGGTTTTTAGTGACTGAATTTAAGCGACAATAATATAACCGTCGGTATAAGGTGTTTATAGCGACAATTTCTAAGACCGTCGCTAACATTTTGTGGCTAAAAGTCATATTTGTTGTAGTGATGCATATGTGAATAGGAATAGGATGTGGTTCTATCATTGCATTTATTGATACACCCTTGAGGGATTCACAAAATATCTTTACCTTCCAATTAAAGGAGTGTATTTACTTTGAAAAAAAAATTATGCTCCCATCAATGCAATATTTTAACTCTCATCTCATTTTGGTCACGTGCATCGCACGGTGTGTTTGCTAGTATAAAAGAATATCAAGAGTACAAAAGAATTCTTTGCAGGCAACCCTAAAAAGGATAGCCATGAATGGGAAACAACTCAGGCAACTCTTAGGAGAAGAAGGGACAGGGTGGGGACGAGGCTTTCACTCTAGGGCGGGGCACTCACTTCTCTGGCCTTTTTCCATAATCCTCCCCAGGTAGCCATTTCTGTAACTCAAACTCAAGACGTGGTGTATGACTCTGATACCATTGATGCGTATCCAACGCAACCACTGATCCCAAAAGCCCGGACTGATGGGAAGGGTGTAATTTAAGTATATATCATATGACAATACTATTCAAAAGACCGGTTTGATAAGGTGTGGAAGATCAATTTACTTATTAAAGGCACGTAACACAATGACTTCGAGCACATTCTTCTCCTAGATTCCCTTCTCCCCCTTGCATTGCGGGCAGCAGTACATGATCACATAGAAAGTTTTCAGTGAGTGAAAAGATGGATCAATTGGTCTAGGTCATAGAAGGCTGGTAAGGCACCTCATAAGCACTGGGTCTGAAGTAAAATTCAAAAAAAATATAAAATCAGAGAATTTGCACTGGGTAGAAGATTCATGAAGCATTTACCTACTGCATTAAGTGTTTCTGCAAGTTTCTCTATTAATTTGAAGTTCTATGCACTTTTCAGTCCCCATCCGCCAGTGACAACTACACGGGTATTTCTCAGATCTGGGTGTTTTGTATCCTGAGATGTATGCTTTAGATGTCTGGGTTTAGAGGAGGAAAATAGTGAGGAAGACTGAACTTACTCCAATTGTAGGTACATTGGCTTGAAAGCTATTCTCATGTTTATGATTTCCCCACTGGATATCCCTTCCTGATTCTTTCGTGTTCCTCTGTAAAGAACAAAAAAAAAAGTTCAAAGAGGAGTGCTATGTGGCATCCATACTTAAATTTCAAAATCGGGTGCAACGAACTGTGCAAGAAAAAGAAGGTAATTGATCATAAACATGAAAAAAAATTAGTTATAAGAAACAAAGGGGAAATGGTGTGTACTTGATAACCAAACGGTGTTTGATTTTTCTAATATTGCAAATGCATGATCAGATTTCTTATAAGCAATCTTAATAGCCTTCTCCACACACGCAGGGAAGTGGGAGCCCACAACTATGAATTTAAGAATGTTATTTCTGATGAATGATACTATAGACTGATGATATAAGTAATGGGTATAATAACACTCCAAGTATTATGAGGTAGAATTAAAAGGGTATCAACAATTCATTCTCATTGTTAGCCAGTTGGTTGGGACACCTCTTTCAGTTAAATGTGAACAATTAATCGAATAGTTTGGACATTAACCATTTGGTATAAATCACTCAGTTTTGGACTACCAGTAACCTTATGCCAAATTATATAAGTAAAGGCCACTGATCAAATGGTAAGGAGCATCTCATCAATAGTGCAGTTTTTTAGCTACCATAGTTCAAGAGTTGGCCCACCAAATAGGGTGATCCTGATTGAACAGTAGGTATATATTTGTAAGATATGATCCCATACAACCACACTGTATTCATTCTACCTAAAAAGGAAATCACATGATTAATCTGAATGATAAAAGATAACAGTCGATCACTCATTCTGATCTGTACTTGATTTGTCTCTGTCTATAGTAGCTACAACTAATTTACACACCCCAGCTCCAGGAGGAGGAGAAGGGCCGTTTGCTGTTGTTGCTAGATTCTGCACTGATGAGAAGAACACTGTAGATCAAAGGGTCTAAAATATAGCTAGATTTAGAAGTTCTTAGAAGAAGAAAAAATGGTTGGGTATCAACATGCATGATCTTAATTAAATATGAATCAAGTTCAATCCTTCAATTGAAACAAATTAACAAGTGGATCTTCTTTATTAAATATGAATCAAGTTCAATCCTTCAATTGAAACAAATTAACAAGTGGAACTTCCTTATTAAATATGAATCAAGTTCAATCCTTCAATTGAAACCAATTAACAAGTGGAACTGTACAATACCCATTGGTCTGTCATGTCATCCATGAGAAACTAAATCAAATATACCTATTTATATATGTACAGAAGTGCGAATTCACAAGCTTGTGGCTGAGAAACCTTAAAGCTATGCATCACCAGAATTAGTATAAAAACTTGCTGTTAAATATGAGAACCAATCAGTTGCAGGCTTTTTAATGAGCACCAAACCGGCCCTTCAACCTGTTGATCCATTGCTCCATTACTTTAATTTCTTCCAATGATTCTTCAGGATCATTCTCCACTTCCTTGTCCAAAGCCATCTGTTCTTCTCGGCATTCAGGAGTACAAAATGCACGCAAGTAACTGCACAAAATCAAGTCTCACTATGTCAAAGTTGAACCATTATTATTGCTAATTGAAGTACCACAAGAACTTAACAATAATCATATTTTTTAATAAAAATATTGGTATAATATATATATACACTTAACTGAAATGTAAAAAAAAACTAAAATAAATGTATGAAAATATGAGCAAAAAACAGTCAAACGAAAGAAAAACATACCGATACATGAAGATGTCATCTTTCTCGTCAAACTTCTTCTTGCAGTAGTAACATGCCTCTAAAAACACCCCATACCGCTCATCGGTATTCATCTCCGACTTCTCCTTGTCCGTCATCCGTACCGGCGAAGATAACTCAAATATGCACCGGCGAGACTGATCCGGTATTGTAACCGTTGGCCTCGAAATCTTCACCGATCTCTGAGTAGTTTTTGTGGCGACGGTCGGTTCCGTGCACTTCTCACGATGCGCCAATGAAGATTCAGTCGGCTTCTTTTTCTGGTTGAACATTTTAAAATTAATCTCTCCAAAGCTCAATGACCTGAGAAAATGCGAGCGTTCGACTGGCATTGTTGCTGTTAGGGTTTCGGATATGATGGAGGATGAAAATTGTGAGTCTTAGGGTTTTGAGTTGAGCTACAACAAAAAGAACTCTGCAGCTAGAAGAAAACTAGGGTTAGGGTTTTGGGAAGAGAAGTTCGTTATTTGAGAGATAGAGTGAGAGTGAGAGAGCTTGGGAAGAAAATCCAAGGTTCCCTTATTTAAGAAAGGAAAGGTTCGTTATAGCACCAACTTTCTAATTTGGTTTCTTTTTATAGCACCTGAACTTTCTAATTTGGTTTCTTTTTCCAGGAGGCCATGAGACCAAATCCTCTGCGGCAGATCTGGTTAACACCCTCATGTATCCCTTTTGACACCTCTTTAACTATGGTTAAGATTTACCCACCTCTAAGGGTTCACCCACCCATCCTTAATTTTTAGAAAAAAATAATTCTTTTTTTAATATTAAAAATATATTTTTATAATTTTTTTAATATTAAAATATTTAAAACAAGAATTAATATTTTTTTCTAAAAAGCATTGATGGGTGGGTGAACCTTAGGAGTGGGTGAATCTTAACCACAATTAAGGGGTGTCAAAAGGGACACGCACCCCTAAGGGTTCAACCACCCATCCTTAGTTTTAGAAAAATTAATTATTTTTTTCATATTAAAAATATATTTTTATAATTTTTTTAATATTAAAATATTTAAAACAAGAATTAATATTTTTTTATAAAAAACAAGGATGCATGGGTGGGTGAACCTTAGGGGTGGGTGAATCTTAACCACAATTAAGGGGTGTCAAAAGGGAAACGCACCCCTAAGGGTTCACCCACCCAGCCTTAGTTTTAGAAAAATTAATTATTTTTTTAATATTAAAAATATATTTTTTTAATATTAAAATATTTAAAACATGACTAAATATTTTTTTTAAAACAAGGATGGATGGGTAAACCTTAGGGGTGAGTGAATCTTAACCACAATAAAGGGGTGTCAAAAGGGACATGTGGCGACTTCATGGGGTGATAACCAGATTTGCCATAGAGGATTTGGTTTCTTTTTCTATGAGACCAAATCTCCTACGGTGATAACTGGATTTGGCAAATCCCGTTATCACCCCATGAGATTGTCATGTGTTCCTTTTGACACCCCTTAAATGTGGTTAAGATTCACCCACCCCTAGGGTTCACCCATCTATCCTTGGTTTTTAGAAAAAAAATATTAATTCTTGTTTTAAATATTTAAAAAATTAGTTAAGATTCACCCACTACTTAGGTTCACCTACCCATCCTTAGTTTTTAGAAAGAAATATTAATTTTTTTTTTTAATATTAAAAACATATTTGTATAATTCTTTTAAGGGGAGTGATCCTTCACGCGTCGGCATTCCTTAAGAGGAATGCAGAATTGCAGATGCTTCTCCAAGCCTGGTGTCCTTTTTTTTCTTTTCTCATGTCGTTAATTTTTTTTCTTCTAAAAATTAAGGTTAGAAGGATGAGGGGTGAGTGACAATTAATGATTGTTAACTAACTTGAGATTACTAATTTTTATTTAAAAAACCAAGGTTAGATGGATGAACCATAAGGTGAGTGAATCTTAACCACAGTTAGTTAATGAGTGCAAACTATTATGAGGCTAATACTTTTTTATTTTATTTTTATTATAATAACTAAGGTTAGATGGATGAATCCTAGGGGTAAGTAAATCTTAACCATAGTTAATAAGTGTTAGTCAGGTTAATATTTTTTTATTCTAAAAACCAGGTTAAGATGGATGAACCTTAGGGGTGAGTAAATCTTAACCACAGTTAGTGAGTGTTAATTACTTGAGGTTAATACTTTTTTATTCTAGTCAAATCTAAATCTAAACCACGGTCAATAAGCTATTTAAAGCGCCATGTGGGACGGAAAGAATCATTTCCTTTTAAGAAAAAAAAAAAACAAAGATGGGTGGGTGAATCTTAACCATAATATAAGGGTGTCAAAAGGGACACGTGGCAACCTCAGGGTGATAACTCGATTTGCCAAATCTAGTTATTACCATAGAGGATTTTGTTTTCTTTTCTATTCCCGGCCTCGGATTGTCTCTGGCCAAGCCTGAAAGGGCTCTCGGGGTTCCATACATTGTGCGATAGTTGGTGTAAAATAGCCAGAAGTCATTTCATTTTCTCTTCATAATTTTGATTTCCCCTCATTTGATATCTCTCACCCATATCGTCACATGTCTTATTATGGGTGTAGAAGTCAAAATCATGGGCCCCATGATTTTGTCTTCTCCACCACTTGTCACCTATTCTATGGAACCCCGAGACAAGCCCTTTTCAGGCTTCGCCAGAGACAATCCAAGGCCTCTATTCCAACTTCCACTAGGATTATGAAAGGAAATTTGCTAGGCCCACTCTCTCTTATTGCAAGCACCCTCATTTTGCTCGAAAAGGAAAAGTATAATAAGGGGAGAGTGGATAAGCACTATCCTTTTGAAAGAAAGATTTACTTGAAATCCTCCGTATTCACTGCAGTATCCACCGGGGCCTTGGATTGTCTCTGCCAGAAAGGGCTCTCGGGGTTCCATACATTGTGCGACAGTTGGCGGAAAAATGGGGAAAAGTCATTTCTTTTTCTCCCCATAATTTTGACATCTCCCCTTTTGATATCTCTCACCCTTATTCTCATAAACTTATCGCCATATGTCTTATTATGGGTGGAGAAGTCAAAATCATGGGCCCCATGATTTTGACTTCTCCACCACTTGTCACCTATTCTATGGAACCCCAATCCAAAGCCATCTACCGGACGATTGGGTGTAGCATCATCTCTATCTACAATCAAAATTGATGGACAATTAATCTGGATCGGCATATCAGCGATCCAGATCTCTTTGAGATCCTAGACCGTCTATATGGTTAATGGTATATCAATCACTATTCTAGAAGTCCTCTTTAATTTTAAGATCTAACGACTAACGGCCTAAAACTGTCTGATAGAGAGAAATAAGTAAACGACCGTGTATTACAGTACTAATGGTGTTTTAACTGATAAGTCTCTTTAATACTATAGGCTGCATAAGAGGGATGAGCAATAGTTCCACTAGTGTATTCACCTCAGAATGCCATATGCTCCATCTAGATCCACCGCTGGGTTTTTCCTCCAACAAAAAACCCCTCTTTACATATACTGATTCTGCAACTTCTCCAAGAAAGATATGAAGCTGGTGACAAAGACACAAGCCTCACCGTGGGCCAAATATCTACTGGACGAAATTGCAGCGCATCCATAGGATCTTCGACTTCCAGTGAAGTGAAGGAGGATTCATAATGAGAGCCACAAAGGGATATATCTATGGCCACGCATTGATATCTTCAAACAAGGCAGCTCCCCAATATTAATTCATTACTAGCGTCTGTTTGTAGGATCGATCCGTTTGCCAGTATGGGGTATTACGTTTTTCTACAGTACTATACGGACAATCATCTAGATGAATGCCAAGTTGCCAAAAACCAGCCTTAAAGGTCAAATATAGAGAACACCTTTTCCGTAGGGAGGTGCTGGAACAAACCGTGTTTCTGTGGAAGTGGGAACTTATCATCTGTAAGAAAGTGGTTAAGCGGCTGATAATTGATCACAAGCCATAGCTTGTTTCGTATTTGTTGACCTTCACACGACCATGGGGATGAAATGAGTTCAATGAGACCTTCAGATGCTAATTGGGATAATTCTTCATTAGCAAGAAGGAGATGAGAGCATACTGGTCAGGGGGACATGACAGACATACTGGTCTAAGAGATGTAGTAACAGTACTCTGTGCAGAATTATACCAAGAGATAGAAGAGAGATTTAGCTAAGCAAAGTCATTAACTCGAGTTAGGTTCTTCGCTGCGAACTACTGCTCTTCCCTAAGGAAAATAATCACCTCCTTGATCGGTGACACAAGGAGGATCGTCTCGACTCCCCTTTTCTTTCCACGTGTCCTCCTTTAAATTGCATTTAATGTGGTTAAGATTCACTCATCTCTAAAGTTCACCCACATACCCTTGGTTATTTAATAAATAAAAAAGAAATTAACTAAAGGGTTAAAAAAAACTAATTCGAACTAATGGCAGTTGAAGGGGTGACTATGTGAGAGTAAGGAGCAATAGTTCTCTCCTCGGCCGTGGAGCAAACTATTGCTCTTCCTAATGGAAAATAATCACCTCTTCGGTCGATACGCGGGGAGGGGCATCTCGAGTCCCCTTTTTTTGCCATGTGTCCTCCTTTAAACTGCATTTAACTATGGTTAAGATTCACTCACATACTCTTGATCTTTTTAAAAATAAAATAAAATAATTAATTAAAGGGTTAGAAAAACTAATTCGAGTTAATGGCAATTGAAGGGGGCTGCTATGTGAGGGTGAGGAGCAATAGTTCACTCATCGCCCGTGGAGCGAACTATTGCTCTTCCCAATTGAAAATAATCTCCTCCTCCATTGGAGATGCGAAAGAGGGGCATCTAGGCTCCCCTTTTCTTGCCATGTCCTCCTTAAACTTAATTTAACTGTGGTTAAGATTCACCCATCCCTAAGGTTTATCCATATACACAGTTTTTTTTAAATAAAATTAAAAATTAACTAAAGGGTTAAAAAAAACTAACTCGAGTTAGTGGCAGTTGAAGGGGCGGCTATGTGAGAGTGAGGAGCAATAGTTCGCCCCTCGCCAGTGGAGCGAACTATTGCTCTTTCCCAATATAACCTAAAATAACCAGCATAATGTTTTTACCTTATTGCCCTAAATAGAGAAGCTGAACTCCAATGCTACTCTTTTCTTCTCTTCTATGATTCTATCTCTCGCTTCTTTCAAACTCTCCATTAAAATCTTCTATTTGAACCTCTAATATTCTTTAATGGGCAGTCGAAGGTGCTTTGTTGTACGCACTCAAAACCCTAACTTTCCTTGTTCTTTTAATTGATTTTTTTTTCCAAATTTTTAGTATGGATTTTTAATTTTTTTCTTGTATCTCAAGTTGAATATCTTTTGTGTGTGAATAGAAGACATTGAGATTGATGTCCCATTACCTTCTACATTGGCGGTATTGTTTTCGTGTGATTATTATTAGGAAGAATTTGTAGCTTAGTGATAAAATTATTATTTTAGTGCTAAACCCAGTTCGGTCAAGGCAGATAGTTTTATATTTTTCAGAAATTTAGGTATAATTTTCAATTGATCATAAGAAATTATCGTAAAAAGTTAAGATGGTTGAAGGGCATTTGGTTGAAAAAGGAAAGGAGAAAATATATTTACACCCCAGAGGTATGACGAAAATACACATAGACCCCCTCAGGTTTCAAAAAAATACATTAGGTAACCCTACTTTTTTAAAATATTGACACTTATACCCCTTCCATCAGTTGACAGTTAGTCAACTGATGGAATGATGATGTCATGGGATAAATGGTACGAACTACCAAAAATACCCTCCCTAAAGTTGTCATTTTCCATTTTTCTCATATGCCAAAATTGTCCCTTCATTTTTAAATGAGATCAAATCCTCTAGGTGACCATGTGTCCTTTTTGACACCCCTTGTGGTGGCCACATGTCCTTTTTGAGGTGGCCATGTGTCCTTCTTGACACCCCTTGAGGTAGGCACATGTCCTTTTTTACACCCTTGAGATGGAGCCAAATCAACTCCGGTGATAACCGGATTTGGCAAATCCGGTTATCACCCCTAGAGGTCACCACGTGTCTCCTTTGACACCCTTAACCATGGGTAAGGTTCACCCACCCCTAGGGTTCACCCAGACCCAGCAGGCTGTCTGGATCGATCCAAATCCATGGATATCAGGAAATGGACTACTATCCAGCTCCTGATGAGGTTACAGAATGCCTTCGGGCTTCTCAACCTTCCATCACAAAGCAATTCACATGCGAACCGTTCGATTGTCCGATCTAGGAAACCGGATCAGGGAGGACAATTGATCTGTCCTATATGAATAGAACCATCTTGGTGACCATCCGATTTCGAGTGTGATCCTACCATATGCACATGATGGATCCTATAAGGACCATCGTACCCAAACAACGGTATCTTATGGAATGGGTTAATTTGGACAAGCCTGAACATGTGCTCAAACAGAATCTGGAATTGATAAAATTGGATTATCTAAAGTCTTATGACCAAACAGATTAGGAATAAGTAAATATGGATTAATTTAAAAATCTGTAACCAAACAGGTTTTAGGACAAAATTGATTTTGGCCAAACCAAAATCAGATTCTGTGCAGAATTGATTCTGGACAGAACCAGAATCTGTAACCAAACAGAATAGGTGCAGACCTATTCTGGAATAGTTTAAAACAGGAATAGACCAAAACCATAGTGGATCTAACCCTATAAACAATTAGACCCTTAAACCCTGAGGGGTAAAATAGTAATTATAAAATTATCTAATTACTTAGATAATCTCTTACTGTAAATCCGATGGGACTTTAGGACACTTGAATAATTAGGCAAACCCTAATTAAATGAATATATATATAAATGTAATTTTAAAGGGCAACCTAAAGGAAGATCAGTATCCCGTCTTCTACCGAGTAGTGCAAACTCATTGGGAAGACCAGAGAGAATTCGAGCTGAGTTGTATTCTGGAGATAAAGCTGCCACATCCCTTATACATGGGAAGCTTCGACTATCTTCAAGAAAGACTCACTTGTAGCACCTCTCAGTGAAGCGATTCTCACTCATAATTAAATAATTAATTTGCTTATTAAATTGCATTATTATCTATTTGTATTTGCTAAGTGGCTATGTGTGCAGAGATTTAGGCCAATTATACCAACAATTTGAAGATATAGTTTATCTTCATGGCTGCTTTGCAAATGCGTGGACTGAACCAGACAGAGTCAATGCCCCTATTTGATGAAAAGAACTTCTACCGCTGGGAGCAGAGGCTTGAAGCAATCCAAAGTTGAATATGTCCTCAGGGAGGAGTGTCCAAAAATTCCAGAAGGTCCCGAAGTATTTGAATCATATGTAAATTATGCAAACTGTCAAGTATAAAGGTGGATTGTTGATGATGATACAGCCCAGAATCACATCCCCAACTCACAAGCTTGTGGCTGAGAAACTAAATCAGATATACCTACTTATATATATACAGAAGTGCAAATTCACAAAGCTTGTGGCTGAGAAACCTTAAAGCTATGCATCACCAGAATTAGTATAGGACTTGCTGTTAAATATGAGACCCAATCAGTTGCAGGCTTTTTAATGAGCACCAAACCGGCCCTTCAACTTGTTGATCTATTGCTCCATTTCTTCAATTTCTTCCATTGATTCTTCAGGATCATTCTCCACTTCCTTGTCCAAAGTCATTTGTTCTTCTCGGCATTCAGGCGTACAAAATGCACGCAAGTAACTGCACAAAAACAAGTCTCACTATGTCAAAGTTGCACCATTATTATTGCTAATTGAAGTACCACAAGAACTTAGCAATAATCATATAAGAAAAAAGATTGTTTTAATAAAAATATTGGTATAATATATATACTTAATTGAAATGTTAAAAAAAACTAAAATAAATGTATGAAAATATGAGCAAAAAACAGTCAAACAAAAGAAAAACATACCGATACATGAAGATGTCATCTTTCTCGTCAAACTTCTTCTTGCAGTAGTAACATGCCTCTAAAAACACCCCATACCGCTCATCGGTATTCATCTCAGACTTCTCCTTGTTCGTCATCTGTACCGGCGAAGATAACTCAAATATGCACCGGCCCTTCAACCTGTTGATCCATTGCTCCATTACTTCAATTTCTTCCAATGATTCTTCAGGATCATTCTCTACTTCCTTGTCCAAATCCATCTGTTCTTCTTGGCATTCAGGAGTACAAAATGCACTCAAGTAACTGCACAAAATCAAGTCTCACTATGTCAAAGTTGCACCATTATTATTGCTAATTGAAGTACCACAAGAACTTAGCAATAATCATATAAGAAAAAAGATTGTTTTAATAAAAATATTGGCCTAATATATATACTTAATTGAAATGTTAAAAAAAAACTAAAATAAATGTATGAAAATATGAGCAAAAAATAGTCAAACGAAAGAAAAACATACCGATACATGAAGATGTCATCTTTCTTGCTAAACTTCTTCTTGCAGTAGTAACATGCCTCTAAAAACACCCCATACCGCTCATCGGTATTCATCTCAGACTTCTCCTTGTCCGTCATCCGTATCGGCGAAGATAACTCAAATATGCACCGGGCTGACTGATCGGGTATTGTAACCGTTGGCTTCGAAATCTTCACCGATCTCTGAGTAGTTTTGTGGCGACGGTCGGATCTGTGCACTTCTCACGATGCGCCAATGAAGATTCAATCGGCTTCTTCTGGTTAAACATTTTAATATTAATCTCTCCGAGGCTCAATGACCTGAGAAAATGCGAGCGTTCGACCAACATTGTTGCTGTTAGGGTTTCGGATATGATGAAGGATGAAAATTGTGAGTCTTAGGGTTTTGAGTAGAGCTACAACAAAAAGAACTCTGCAACTGGAAGAAAACTAGGGTTAGGGTTTTGGGAAGAGAAGTTCATTATTTAAGAGATTGAGAGAGCTTGGGAAGAGAATCGAAGGTTCCATTATTTAAGAAACGAAAAATGCTAGTTTGGTTCGTTATAGGCACCAGAACTTTCTAATTTGGTTAGATAACCTGTTTACTAAAAAAAAAAACTTTCTAATTTGGTTTCGTTTTCTATGAGACCAAATCCTCTGCGGAAAAATCTGGTTATCACCCCCTGAGGTCGCCACGTGTCTCTTTTAACACGCATTAATTTTTTTAATGAGAAATATTAAAAGAATATTAACAGTCAAGGTTAAAATTTCTTGACAAGAGTTAAACATATTTTTTTTCCTTCAAAAAACTATGTTATATTGATGAACTCAAGGGTTAATGAATATTAACCACGGTGAATAAGAGTTAAAAGGAACACGTGTTGCCCAATGGATGCAATTGAACTCTTCTATTGGCATACCAATTACTTGGGGGGGGGGGTTATTGCTCACATAATACACATGTGATTTGTCTATGTAAAAGAATTTTAGTTGTCTAATTAATTTCTTAACTTAGGAGTAGTGGACTTCGTAGGGGTGTATAAGGGTTGCTTGGACTTACCCTTATGGCACCATAGTGGCTACCTTAGGTCTGGCTGTGTGAGTTTAGAGTTTGTGTTAGTTACATGATAACATTTGGCCAGAGAACTTAGAGTGTGTGTTAGTTACATGATAACATTTGACCAAAAAACAAGTTTTCTGTTAGCGTGTGTTAGGTTGTTATCCCAGGTTTAGTACCACATCGGTTAGGAAGTTGACTTCATAGGGGTATATAAAGGGCCATCAACCATCCTTAAGATGAGTTCGGATGGACAACAACGCTCATTGTTGCGTTGTTGCTCGATTGTGTCTGAAAATCAAGGGTACCACATTCAACAAGGTAGGCCCCACATCAATAGAGAGGACCCCACTTATTTTGTTTCAGACACAACCGGGCAACAGCACAATAGCGAGTCCTGTTGCCCATCCGAACTCCCTTAAGACAGACCCTTTTTGAGGGGTGGGTTTCTTGGACTTACACTTATGGCACTTTAGCAGTTACTTTAGGTCTGACTGTGTGTGAGTTTAGAGTGTGTTAGATACATGATAACAATTCACCACAAAAAAATAATTTGTTATCTTTCTATTATTAGATTAATGTCAATCTTTCAAAAAAAGAGTGATGATTAACGATAGTAGGACGTTTATCACTCTCTCTAATCTATTAATCATGCAACTGATTTGGGTCCAAGTGTTTGATACTCTGACGAAAGAAGGATTGAATGTTCTCGATGGAGTTAAGGCAACTTAATATTTATGAACGAAAAAGATTAACCACTAGAGTTGCCTCCCTACCTGTATACTTAAAGATTACAGATTTTGGATTTCTTGAATATCGAAAAGAACTTGTAAGATCAAACAGGAGAACATCATCAACTAATCAAGTATCATTCATAGGTGCGATTTCGAATCTAGATCTTTGGTTGAATCAGGTTATTTTGATGGATTAAATTTTAAATACTACTTGGAAGAAAAACTACCCAATTATCTCGGCTGCATAATCTACCAAGACCCACCATTTTCATGGTTGTATCTTGAAAATTTTGATTATTTCTCTAATTCTAGATTCTGCACTGGTGAAGAACACTGTGCATTACAGGCCCTTTTGGAGTGGTTCCTTGGACTTACACTTATGACACCTTAGCGGCTACCTTAGGTCTGGCTATGTGAGTGTTTAGAGAGTGTGTTAGTTACATGATATCATTTCAAAAAAAAAAAAACCACTCTGCAAGTCAAAGGGTCTAAAATATACCCAGCTTTAGAAGTTCTTAAAAAAAAAAAAAAAGTTCGGCATCAACATGCATGATCTTCGTTAAATAAGAATCAAGTTCAATCCTTCAATTGAAACAAACAAGTGGAACTGTACAATACCCATTGGCCTGTCTTGTCATCCATGAGAAACTATATATATATACAGAAGTCCAAATTCACAAGCTTGTGGCTGAGAAACCTTAAAGCTATGCATCACCAGAATTAGCATAGGAACTTGCTGTTAAATATGAGACCCAATCAGTTGCCGGCTTTTTAATGAGCACCAAACCAGCCCTTCAACCTGTTGATCCATTGCTCAATTACTTCAATTTCTTCCAATGATTCTTCAGGATCATTCTCCACTTCCTTGTCCAAAGCCATCTGTTCTTCTCGGCATTCAGGAGTTGTTACAACTTAATTTAATCCAAATTAATGGACATAAAATCAAGAGTAAAAATAATATACTTGCAAGTGCACAAGTGACACAGTTGATGTATCTGGTGAGCACATGGTCGAATCCACAGGGATTGACTATTGTGCAACAAGAATTAAGGAAACGAAATCTAAAGAGAAGAGAGATTTAAAATCGGTTTTCCACTCAATGAGAATAGAGCAAAAATCACTGATAACTGTAAAGCAATGAAAAAGAGGTCTAAGGCTTCAGGAAAATCCACCTATCCCTCCTTATGCTTAGATTTGGATGAAAACACATCTAGAATTAAATAAATATTTAATCTAGATGGAAAATTATAAGATAAAACCACTGACCATTAAATTCAATTGAATAATTAGATAAATTTGAAGAGTATTCTGTATCTAACTCACAGGGGATCCAAGCATTCCATATATCAATAGATCATATGAAATCAAAGAGCATCTAGAGAAGAACAATTAACCAAAATAAGAACTATTCAATTAAAATTAATGATCAAACCATCCACATCATCCACATAAATTGAAAAAAGGTTTCAAATCTCTAACCTTAGAAAGGTGTTTAGCCCACCATGATTGGAGTTGTCATCCTCCTTAATGGTGTTCCAAACACTACAATAAAATAACTCAAAAAAAAAAAAGATAAAAGAAGAAGAGAGAAAAGAGAATGAGAAAAGATCAGAGAGCCCCAAAAGTCTCTCACTTTAGGTTATATAGACTAAAGGGAAGAAGAGAAGGGAAAAAAAAACAAAAGAGAAACTTCTAATTCCAAAATTCCAACCAAAATTATACTTTCCTCTACTTGATGACATGTTTTGACCCTTTAAACGTCCGAGTTAAGAGATCTTTTTGAAATACAATTTTGTTCCCCTTTAAGTCTTCTTTCCAAAACATCAAACATTGCCTTAATCCGAATTTTGAGTCAAAAGTTATGTCCAAATTAGTATGTACTGTCCAGATTAGGCGGGAATCCGGGAAATCTTCATTCTTTGTTTGTGATTGGTTGCTAAATAATAACACTCCTCTAGCCATCCACGAAATTTTTTGCTTTTTTTGTAGATTTAGTTGACCTCCATTAAGTTCCTTGCTTGAATTCCAAAATCCACCAAAAATAAAGAGTTCTTGTGACCAAAATAGGCTTTCTCATTTTTTCTGAAATAGAAACATCAATATAGCACACTTCTTCTTTCTAATTCAAGTTCCACCATTTTTATGCCAAAATCATATTAATCCATATCTTCCTAAGATTCTCCAGCCATGTTGTAGAATCTTTCTATACTTGGTATTGGGCTTTGCTCTTGGGCTTTGACTCTTTGACTTGAGACTTGGCTTCTTGGACTTTTGGCTTGAGCTTTGCTTTTTGGGCTCTAGCTCCTTTAGATCTTTGAGTTGAACATGAGTTATTTGAAACTTTGGACTTCTTGAATCCCGAGAGTAGTCTGGGGTTAGGATTCTTACAAAAAATAAATACACGTAATAAGTCTCTCTTAAAAATATTTTGCATGCGGCCTTCCAAGACATGTATGAATACATGCAAATGTATCATGAAAATTAAGAGAAAGAGGACAACGCAATTGTGAGAAGAGAATACACCACTTTACGTGTAAAAATGAAGATATAAACCAAAGAAGTATGATAATGCTTATTTAAATTGGGATAATTAAGCAAAATTAAGCACTTATCAGGAGTACAAAATGCATCCAAGTAACTGCACAAAATCAAGTTTCACCATGTCAAAGTTGCAGCATTATTATTGCTAATTGAAGTACCACAAGAAATTAGCAATAATCATATAAGAAAAAAGATTTTTTTTAATAAAAATATTGGTATAATATATATACTTAATTGAAATGTTAAAAAAAACTAAAATAAATGTATGAACATACGAGCTAGCAAAAAACAGTAAAACGAAAGAAAAACATACCAATACATGAAGATGTCATCTTTCTCGTTAAACTTCTTCTTACAGTAGTAACATGCCTCTAAAAACACCCCATACCGCTCATCGGTATTCATCTCAGGCTTCTCCCTGTCCATCATCCATACCGGCAAAGATAACTCAAATATGCACCAGTGAGACTGATTAGGTATTGTAACCATTGGCTTCGAAATCTTCACCGATCTCTAAGTAATTTTTGTGGTGACGGTCAGATCTGTGCACTTCTCACGATGCACCAATGAAGATTCAATTGACTTCTTCTTCTGGTTGAACATTTTAATATTAATCTCTCCGAGGCTCAATGACTTGAGAAAATGCGAGCGTTTGACCGGCATTGTTGCTGTTAGGATTTCAGAAATGATAGGGTTTTGAGTAGAGCTACAGCAGCAAAAGGAACTCTGCAGTGAAAGAAAACTAGGGTGATTTTTGGGAAGAGAAGGTTCGTTTTTTCTAAAAACAAAAGAGAGAGCTTGGGATTTCATTTCCATCCTCGGCTGATCCATCTATGTATATAGGCACCTGTTGTCCTTAGTTAGCTAGGATCTTTCTAATTTCAGTATTCCTACTTAGATTATGAAAGGGATTATGTTAGAGATAATCTAGCTTTAGAATCTTAAAGAACTTTCTAATTTCAATATTCTTACTTCCACTCGGAATGGAACTTAAACTGCCCTTTTAACCCTTGTTAAAAAAACTTTAACTCCTGTGGTCAAATTATTTTTATTGTTTTTTTTAAACCAAAGTTACATGATTAAACCCTAAGGGTTAGTAAAGCTTAACCATAATTAAGGAGTGTCAAAAGAGTCACATGTTGCCACATGTCCCCCTTTTATGACCGAATTAACTCATAATTTTTCGACATTCAAAGTATCAAAGAAAAAGTTCTTGTAATAAGAGTAAGAATCCAAAATACAGCAAGAAACACAATCTTACTGCAACAATCCACATCAACCCATAGTTCTTCCCTCGAGAATAACCCAAAAAAGACCTTCTACCTAACTCTTTGAAGCTTCCTGCAATAATCCTTCCCGTAATACCACATCCTTTCTTATAGTCTTAGAGCATTCCTGCAGCCTCTCCAAATTTTACTCACCAAAATAGCAAAAACTCTTTCTTTTTTTTTCTATTTTGGCTACCTATTTTTTTTAAAGTACTCCTAACAGTTTCACCATTTTAACAATAAATGAAGAGAGAGGGAGAAACATTATTTTATTTATGAGCAATAGTCACCTCCTCATGCCGAGGAGGGGACTATTCCTCTTCGCTCTCACAAACCCTTTGAATTATGGTTAAAAAATTAACCACCTCCTGTCATTAATTTTTTTTTTTAATATTTTTTTTTTCTAAAACCAGGGTAGATGTGTGAATCTTAAGGGTCACAGAATCTTAACCACAATTAATGGAAGTAAAAAGAGAACACGTGGCCCCAAAAATAGGGAACGAGATGGTAAGTCACCTCCTCGAAGATTTGGTTTGGTGAGTGTAGTAACTCACCGGTACACTTACCAAACCGAAATTATTATTTTGAACAGTTTTGAAGGGCCTCGGATTGTCTCTGGCGAAGCAGAAAGGGCCTATATGGGGTTCCATAGAATAGGTGATAGTGATAAGTCGTGGAGAAGTCTAAATCATGGGGGCCATGATTTTGACTGATTTAAACTTCTCCACACATATTAAGACATGTGGCAGTAAGTGTATGAGAATAAGGGGGAGAGATATCAAATGGGGGGGAGAAGTCAAAATCATGGGGGGAGAAAATGGAATGATTTCTCCCCATTTTTTGGCCAACTGTCGCACAGTGTATGGAACCCAGACCAGTTTCTGGCTTCCCCAGAGACAGTCCAAGGCCGTTTTTAAGAGGCTGCTGAGATCTATTTTTGCCATTTTTAGTGTTTTGGCTCTTGAAAATAACTTTAAAAGAGTTTAGAAGAGGTTGCTAGGAATGCTCTAGTCGCCTCTACAGAAAAGTCTGATACTTCCATATCTTTAGTCGGAGTGGCTGTAGTAGTAGCGGCAGAAGCAGTTGTTCTGGTTGCAATAATGGCGGCCGAAGTGGTGGTGGTGGTGGCGCATAAAAGTAAGGAAGAAGAGAGGGTTTTTGATACTGGTAGGGTTTAGCATAAGGGTTCAACATTTGAGAAGAGATTAGTGATCCAGAGAAGAAAAAAAAAACAACACAGTAAACTTAAATCGCTGATAGTATATGAAGACGAAGCAGGGAAAAAAAACGTACTTATTTCTGTGGATGAGACGTAGAAGAGATTGTGGAAAATCTCTGTAATGATGAAATGCCATCTTTTAAGACAAAGCAAGGCCCTTTTGGAGTTCGGATGGGCAACAGTGCAACAACCATGAGTGGGACCCTCATTTTTCAGACACAAGGAGGCAACAGCGCAACAACAAGTGCTGTTGCCCATCCTAACTCGTGCCGAGTTCGGATGGGCAACAGCGCTTGCTGTTGCGCTGTTGCCCTCTTGAATCTGAAAAAAAATGGGCCCTGCATTTAATAAGGATGACTCCCACATCAACGATGAGTGGGACCCTCATTTTTCAGACACAAGGAGGCAACAGCGCAACAACAAGTGCTGTTGCCCATCCTAACTCGTGCCTTTTTGCGGCGGAAGAGGAAGAGACTGATTGAGTGGAGGGCAAATCGTCTACGGTATTCGGTGACAACTCCCCTCTAAAACTCAACATGTGTTCCTCTGTTTTTATCACCTTTAATTGTGGTTAAGATTTATGTACTTCTAGGTTAAATTATTTAACCTTAAATTTTTGAAAGAAAAAAAAATTAATACCTTTTAACTGTGGTTAAGATTTGCTAACCTTTAGGGTTAACTTTTTTAACTTTTATTTTAAAATCAAGATTAGATGATTTAACAATGTTTAATTTAAAAACCGAACCGGACTAGTGGGTCGAACCGATTAACCTAAGACCTAGTAACCTTAATGAGATGAGTTGGGTTGACCCTGGGTTGATTATCAAAATCAGAGTTACCCAATTCCCTGCCGATTGAAGCGAGAATTTCTCATCATGAAAAGATTTCCAAACTATTCTGTCAAGTGTCAGGTCTATTGCCAATGGACAGGAAGCCAGAATTTCATTGAAAATACTTATAGGATTCGGATGAATTTCTGCCAATCTTGATTGAGCCTAATAGTTTCCACTTTAATCTTTAGCCCATCTATCAATACCCAAAAAGATGAGACAAGGATATGATAATACAATTTGCCAACACGCCACGGGGTGCCATGGGCCTGACCAGGACTGCTTCCCTTCCCATCCCATCTCCAATCTGGTGAGTAATCAAAGACTCAGCAAGGTCACGCCACGGGGGGTGCAACGGGGTGCCATGGGTCTAACCAAGACTGCTTCCCATCTCCTGGTGAGTAATCAAAGACTCAACAAGGTCATGCACTTTGAGGATGCTTCCAACACACCAAGAGAGAGCTCGGGGCATTTTAATAGTCTATATAGATTTTTGCTGGATTTACTCTGATGGATTAATTATAGTTACCATCTTTGCAGAACTCTGAAGCTGTATTTTATTCTCTTTGTAATTCTATTCCTTGTAGAGAAATTTTCCCCAAGTCTTTTCTCTTTCTGTAACTCTTCCTCTGTCTATAAATAGAACAAATAACTCTTCCTTGTCTATAAATACAAGGAAGAGATGTGCTCTCCTTATGTTTTTATTGCGGAACACAAACACCAAAACCAAAACCGTGTGCAACTTCACACATATGAAGAGATGGTGAGTTGAAATGTTTTTCAAAGTTCATTGACCCCAGATGAGAATAGTAGCAGCAGTCATAGGCACTTAGGCATCTCTAATAGTCTCCAAGCCTGGGCTGCTGAGCTCTGTATTAGTTCATGCATTTATAGGCGTGTTTAATGCTCCAGCCAGAAAGAGAAACACACCCAGATTTGAGTTTTGAAACCAAAACTCCGTGCTATTTCCATGGTAGCTCTTGTCTTATTTATTTGGTTAGTACTTACATACACCATCATTCACCTACATACTCTTGAGACAATATTTACATACCCAAAAAGAGCCACCTCCTCAGTACCACCCCTAATATCTAAGGCCTCTTCAAATGTCACTACACTCAAACCAGCCTCTTTTCCTATGCATCTCTTCCAATTCACGCGTAAGCACGACCACCTTCCTGTCGTTGGTGCGGCCCGGGGAAGAAGAAAGTCTCATCTTGCTTGTTCAAAATCTCTTCTACCTCTCTTGCTGGGATGCTAAAGGACAGCTCCTGTGCCTCCTTTTCCAACTTCTTCATTATGTTCTTCTTCCCTGAAATTTACACACCACCCACAAACATAAGAGATCTAGAGAGAGGAATTTTTGTTAAAATTTTTTTTTTATTCTTTTGAATCGAGGAACCCCACCCACCACCCACCAAGTGAACCAGGTACATAGCAACCTATAAGCTCAAGGCCCATGAGAACCAAAGAACCTTGTGCGGGTTAATAGAGCATGAGAAGCATCATATCATTACCATCATCACAATTGGAAGGATTTGGATTTAGAATGAGATTGAGATTTGATTAGGATTTAATTAGAATTAGATTAGGAGTTATTTGATTTAGTTTCTATATTTATTGATATACTATTATCTATTTAAACCCTAGTTGGATCTCTTTGTAATCATCTTGAGAATTCAATAAACCCTAGTCCTAATGAGGTTTGTTGCCATTGCTGGGTTCTTATTGATGTGCCGCTTTCCTACATTTGAAGTATCCCAAAAAAAAAAAAAAATTGTTGTTGATCTGTGAAAAAAAAAAAAAAAAAGAAGAAAAAAAAGAAAGAAAGAGGAGAGAAGAAAGGCTCTTTTTTTTTTTGCCCATAGTGGCCCCATATTAGGACTTGTGACTCTTTTGGCAGGACAAAGCCAAGATCACTAGGATCCACTTTTTTGGCCCAAAGAGGCCCTTTTGAAGACTCGTGACCCTTTTGGCAAGACCATAGGCACGATCATGGATTTTTTTTTAATATGGCCCACCCATAGAAGTCTTGCCCATTGCGGCCCATATTCTTCTCTCCATACAGCACATCAACATGGGTGAGGGTTGGCAAATCCTATTTGCAACAATAATAAAATCTGCAATGACATTGGAATGGCTAGCGGGTACCTGATCAAGTATCAACCTTGATCAGGTGAACCCAGGTACATAGCAACCTATAAGCTCAAGGCCCATGAGAACCAAAAACCTTGTGCGGGTGGCCTTAGGGGATGACAAGAGTCTCAGGACCTGAGGCCTGCGCCCTTAGGCACTGAGGGACGCTTTGAGGTTAGAGAAGGAAAATGTTATGCAAAATCTTACCTGCAAGGTGATACTTCTCGTTGTCTTTGGCATTGATGTCGAAGCAGAGAATCTGCAAATTCTGATCACCGGAAGCAACGGCCACGACAGGGTGGCCGGCCGGAACAACGTACACTACACCCGGAGACAAACGTGCGCTGACTTTCTGATAGTGTGCACCGCCCTCTTGGCGCTGTGAACCCCCACCCTCTTGTCTGCCTTGTTGCCCAGAAGACATATGAGGACACGCCATCTCAAAGTATCCAGTTCCTTCAACTACTACAGCCACCTTCGTTGCTTTGGAGCAGTAGAACGGACCGAGCATGGAACCCTACACGAACCCCTCAATATATATATTACCTTAATGACTATTGTATCCTCAACCCTAACCCTAGCCCAGAGTCACAGATTCAGAGAGATAAAACTTACACGGGTGATGTTTGCGAAGCTAACAGCAAGGTTAAGTTCTTCGAGCTCCTTGCACTCGTTGGTGTTGACCTCGTAGAGTTGACCATGTCTGTTCGAGTCCGTTGGGCGTTTTTTCAACAGGTTGAAGGGACCCTTTGATTCTCCTCCAAAGGGAAAATGGCCACCACCACCTTGGGCATGTCGACTCAAGGCTCTGATCTGCTCTTGGGAAGCTTTAACAATGGCTCCTTTCGTCTGTTGTCCAAACAACCTCTCTATCTTCTCCCTTGGACTCTGGTTTTTTTTGAGAAACAGAGGAGATAAAATAAGAAAAGAACAAATACATACAAAACCCATATGTGAAAATCAATGAATAACGTAAATCTTACATTGAAAGCGGCTTCAAGAACTTCCATGCTGAAGGCTCTGTAGAATGATTCCGGGTTTTCGCCTCCGGTGCCGAAAAATTCCTGCATCATGAGAGTTTCAAGGAAGGACCATGATCTAATTCGCTCTTTTGCTATTCTAGAGACTACTAAGGCATGTAAAATTCACCTGGTACCGGCCTGTGCTCGAGACGTGCTGGAGGAGCTTGGCGATCATGAGCTTCTCATGGTTGTCTTTGTTAGTCAAGTAGATAGTAGTCCCTGCACGAACCCTCAAGATATCCCCACGTTGAAGATTGAAGGTCTCGCTATTATCCTGACACACCATACTGATTGTTCCTCTTCCTACAATCAAAATCCATATATAATATTCAAAGATGGTGATTATCCTGAATCATTTCAGACAAACAAAAATGATGAACTAGGGAGATATACGTACCCTTAACGACGAAGAAGACTCCCTCAGCATCGCAATGGTGTGGTAATACGAATGTGTTAGGATTAGCCTCAAGGATTGCTACACGATAATTTTCGATACCCCGTAGAAGCTCTGACCTCTTGGAGAACCTCTCGAGAATCCTTACCTTCCCTTCTTGGGTCTTGATTCGAGTTTCAAAGTGTTCATCTCTGTAAACGTAAGGTGTATTCCCTTGTTCTTCTTCTTCCTCGCTGCCTTCCCATCGTGGGTTATCTCCACCTTCGCGTCCTCGACCCTGTTCTCTCTCCTGCTCTATGCGACGCTCTTCGCAACGCTTCTCGCACTGTCTCTCGTCGTGTTGGCCTTGTTCTTGCTCCCTGCATTGCCTCTGGCATTTCTCGCATTGTTGCTGAGGATCTTCTCTATTACAGTGTCCTTCACGGCCCTGCTGTTCTTCACGCTCTCGCTGTTGTTTCTCTCTAGAGTATTCCTCGCACTTTTGCTCGCACTGTTGCCTTTGTTGCTTGTCGAACCGTTCTTGGTGTCGGCATTGTTGCTTGCACTGTTTGAGCTCTGGGTCTTTTGTCGCTAAAGAGAGAGCTAAGGTTGTAGAGAGAAAGAAGAGAGAGAGGAGGAGGAAGGCAAGTAAAGGAAGATTTGGTTTGAACGCCATTTTTAAACTTCAGAGGTTGTGTTTGAGATTAAAGAATGGTCTCCTTCTTATAGAGGAAAAGGAAGAAGATTGGCATTTGAAGATTAGGGTTTCATGCAGATCGACGTGTGTACTCTCTACGTGTCATGTTCGAATAAAATGTATACTTTGTACGTGTCCATCTTACGGAGAAGTATTGCCGCGTCGGGGGATGCTAGCCCAATCCCCTCAATCACTCACGTGTCCGAAATCCGAATGGTTGATGGGTTTGCCGGGTCCGACAAAGTTCCGTCTGGTAGTATAAAAGTCGGAAGTGGGCAATTAGATCATGCATGCAGAGGACACGATGCCGGATCTCGACGCCGTATTCACGTGCTACGGACAGGAGTCGCGACTACTTCACAAACCGTCATCAACTAAATGCCAAGTTGGCTGCGTTCCAATTCAGTTAACGCTTTGTGCGTAAAATATTTTGGATTTTTAGAAATCGGATGGGCAACAGCGCTTGCTGTTGCCCCTTGTGTCTCAAAAAATGAGGGCCTACTCATGGTTGATGTGGGGCCACCCTTATTAAGTGCAGAAACCATTTTTTTGAGACATAAGGGGCAATAGCGTAACAACAAGCGTTGTTGTCCATCCGAACTCGGATTTTTATGAGTTTGGATCTTGGATCTTTATGTAGGGATTAGGGAGCAATAGTTCACTCTACTCTACAGGCGAGAATGGAACCATTGCTACTCGCTCTCCAAAAGCCGCCTTTCAATTGTAATGACAGGCCCTTATGGAGTGGTTGCTTGGACTTATAACCCTTATGGGACTTTAGCGGCTACCTTAAGTTTGATTGTGTGTGCCTTAGTATGTATGTGTGTGTTTCATGATAACCTTTTCATCAAAAAAATTTGTAAAGCACTTGGATTAACTTTTTTTTTTAATCATGTAGTTACTTTTTTTTTTTTTTTTTTAAAAAAAAGTTAGGTGATCTGCTAGAGTAACTGAATCTTAACAATAGCTAAATAATTAAATAGGGGACACATGAAGGGGTGGAGCTAAGAATTTTTTTTCTTGGGGATCGAAACATATATATCAAGAAAAATAATGGGATTAGGGTATGGGGGCCTTGGGGGGTTTGAGGGCGAGAAATGGATTCATCATGATCATAAAATACGTTAACATTGCATTCTGGGTTCAGTAACAAGGAAAATAAGGGTCCTCCCTTTTGATAGAGATATTATATAAATAAAATTAATTATATTTCTATACTATGGAGATTGTTTTTACCATGCGTATTTTACTAAGTAGAACACGTGCACCTCCCCTGCTTGACACATGTCCCTTCTAATACTCATCAATTGTGGTTAAGATTCACTCACCACTAGGGTTTATACATCTACCCTTGGTTTTTAGAAAGTAATTAACTCTTGAGTTAATAAATCTTAATTAAGGTTAAAAAGGCACACAAGTATACAAAGATTCAATTCATTTGTATTATACATATAAAAAATATATAGTTTTGTTTGGGGGCACTAATATTTTTTTTGGGGTAGAGGGGGCTATTATATACAATATTTTGATATTATGTATTTTTTCTATAAAAAACATACCTATTATATAAGTAGTTTTAAAAACAAATTGGGGTGGGGTGGGGTGGGGTGGGGTGGGGGCCACCACCTCCCTGCCCCTTGCTTCCCCCTTGGACACATGGCTAGAAAAAGGGAGTTGAGATGCTCCTCCTTGTGTCACCGACCGAGGAGGTGATTAGTTTCCTTATGTAGGGGCCTTGTAAGATGAGCAATAGTTCGTTCCACGAGCGGGGAACAATAGTTTGCTCCTCGCTCTTTCAAATCCTCTTCAACTTCTCATTAACTCCTATTAAATTATTTTAACTCTTGTGGTTTAATTTTTTTTTTTTAAATCAAAGGTAGATTGGTGAACCCTAGGGTTGAGTGAATCTTCACCACGGTTACAAGAGAGTTAATAAGAAACACATGGCAGATAAAGGTCCTCGAGATTCCTTCCTCACATCACAGACCGAGGAGGTGGTTATTTTCCTTTGTAGTCGAGGAGAGCTCTGGAGGGCACTTTCGAAACACCACCGGTTAATAGGGTTGTACATTGGTTCGGGCTGGTCGTGGCCCACACAACCTAGGCCAAAGTATGGCTGAGCTAAGCTAAGGTTACATGGGTTTGGGCTCTATTTTAATTAAGTGTTTAGGTTTGGGTAAACCTTAATAAAGTCCGGTTAACCCCGCCCAACCTGAAATTTAACATGTTTTTTTCCAATTTTCTGTTTTTGTCTCTCTTTTAACTTAATTTCTCAACAACCATACATAGGATAAAAAGATCTCACCCGATCTAACTTGGAGGGAATGGGGGTACAACCAATTTGACATAAAGGGGATTTGACCATTGGCTCTATTTTTATTACATGGATGGTACCTAAGGTGGAATCCTTATTCTCCATTTCAATTCTCCACCATTTCATCCCTTCCATTGAGAATTGAGATTGACTTAAGGGCAAAGGTCTTTCTAGTCCTCCAAGAGACATCCCCATTTGCTACTTCAACCTTAGCATCACATATTCACGCTGGATTCAAATATGTCCCTTTATTCATGACTTCGATAGCCAACTCACCTAACCGCCAACTTAATTCACCTAGACAATCAATTCAGCTAGGTACCATTTATTATAAAGTAAATTGAGAAGTCGTGCTCTTACGAAAAAAAGGGCCGAAAAAAGTAGTCTGATCATTATTGTAAAAATTGAGTTTAGTATGGGTTGACCTGAACCCAACTCAAACTTATAATATCGTACATGGGCCGGGTTTGGGCTTCATGTATTGGAATGAGTTTGGGATTGGGATGGGTTAGACATGATGATAAATAAGACGGGCTGAACCCAAATTGGCTTCAGCCCAGCCCAACCCACCCATTGTACACCCCTACCAATTAAGAATGGTGTGTTTTCATCCATAATTATTTTGTTTTTTTGAGTAGTGAAAAAAGTAGGTCTGTCAAAAAAAAACTCTTTAATATGGGTACCTTGCCTGACCTTGAGGGGAGGGTAATGGCCTAGTTAATCTAGTCTCTTGAAGGGTAGGGCAAGATTAAGGTCTCTTGTCCTATCATTTGACAGCCATATATATCATAATTCCAACCCCTTAAAATCCTAATCCTAATTCCTTACAATTCTAATCCTAAGTCCTTGATTGACTGATTTTGTAACCCTAGCACTGTGATATCTATAACACTTTGATTACAATCTTAATTGGTTTCCAAATAGGTTCTATTTTATCAAATTATATTATTATATTTACTTTACTCTTATATCTATTTAAAATAATTTCATGTGAATTATCTATTGAGTTGACATTTGGTGTAGAAAAAATCCCGTTATGAGTTCCCTTTCTTTCTTGTCCTATGACCCAGCCCAAACCTCTAAGGGCAAGGTTAGGGCCTAGAATTCAGGCCCTTAAAGAGTTAGGCTAGGGTTATGGTCTTGTGCTTACAAGTAAGGGCAGAGTTAGAGTTAGGACTGACCCCTGCCTTGCCCTTAATTTGACAGCCCTAGTGTTAAGCACACCCACTATATTATATGAGTACACCCCATATTTAAATTCCTAAAATCTAAACAGATACACCCCAAATAATAATAAAAAAAAGTACATTCATCTTCTTCATGTTGTCTTTGGCGACCCAGTAACACCTCTCATCTTCCTTCTTCCTCTTATATCTCTGAACTTTGTTCCATCCTTGGTTCACTCAATGATTGAGAGTTCGAGAGATTTATTAGCTGGGATTGTCGTTGCATGCAACGCCCCTCAAGGCTTCTATGTTAGAGAATGATGTTTATGCTTCTGAATCCGAAGCTTTGTTTTCACTTTAATGTCACTGAGCATTCTTCGCCGATTTTTTTCAAGATTTTTTGGGCTTCTTAAAATTGCTTTTGGTGTATAACATCATATGTGTTAGAGTAAAGACAAGATACACACTATATGAGTAACATATTTAGTAGATATGTAGCATATATATGTTAGGGAAAATGGCCAATTTGGTTGTAAATTCTAAGTTCCTCAATCTTCGTTGTAGTCATGTAATTCACTTATATGTTTACTCGGATAATTTCTTTAAGTAAGAGTTGTTCATGTAAGTTAATTTGATGGGAGTCTCAACATACTAAGTTAATTTGAAGAGAGTCTCAACATACTCTTATCTTTCTTGTACCCATTATCTCTTGAAAATTTTACAATAGGATGCATACTAACATAACGTCAATGACACATTTTTCGCCTACCCTCTAAAAACAATAGTCAAAACTCAAAAGCACTAGATGATGAAATCCATTTGCATCGTTTCTCTTTTTCATTTCCTTTAAAATTGTTGAATATAAAGTGTAGATTGCATCTCGATATTATTATATGCTAGCCTAATTAAGTGTGTTATGTTTTAAATAATATTTCACAATATCTCAAAATTGACATTTATGATATTTATTTTTTCAGCAAAACAAGTGTAATTATCACCAATAAACAACATGGCTTATTTTTTAGAGTACGGTTCAATTAAATTGAAAAAAGGTACTTGGTTTCGATGTGCTTAATCTACTTTATCTCGTTAAAAAAAGAATGTAACCTCACCAGGAAAAAAATTTTAATTAAATCCAAAAGTTTTAAAGATTTGGGAAAAAATATTAGTTTGTAGGATCAATATCCCTGATGAGAATCTTCTTTTTAACCTTGAGATAGTGAGATTTTTAATTGTGAAAACTTGTAAATCTTAGATATATGCAAAAGTTGTGGACTAAATAACCAAAATTTGAATAAAATGGGAGGATCAATGATGTCAGATTAACAGATGGTGGTGGAGTATAAATAAAAGTAATCTTCTAATAGGCTCTAGATAACCCTAGCCCTTTAGGTAATGGTGGTGTTATATAGAAAAAATTAATCTTCTAATAGGCTCTAGACTAGGGTTACCAAGTATGTTGCTTACTAGAGTGAATCCTAAACTGGAGCGTGAGTGTGAGTGTGAGTGTGTGTGTTCAATATATTAGAAAAAAAAAACCAAACTGAAGCGAATCAATTTGGTTTAAGGTTCAGTTTTGATTGATTTGTGAAATTGAGCAAATGACATTGTGGTTCTAAACGGTATTGGTTCACCAATTTTTTTATTCAACTTTGCTTATATATTTTTTTGGGTTCAGCGAATTTAAACTTTTAGTTCAACGAATTTTTCTTTTGGGTTTGCGAATCACTCATAAAAAGAAATTTTTATGATTTTTCAATATAAGTATATATCATATATTTATTTACATGTTACATACATATATATATATATATTTTTGTTTTACAAGCTTAAGTAAGTAAACTAAGCTAGCAAACCAAATTAGAAATGAGTGAACAAAGAAACGAATTATGTCGTTCTACCCTTTGCAAATCGGGTTCATTCTAGAGTGGCGAACTGCAAACTTGAATACGAATAGAGCAATCCGATGAAATAGGTAACATTACTAGCCCTTGAGCTAGGTAGGGCTTAGGCCTAATCTGTACAGCCCTTCAAGAACTAGAGCCAGGTTAGGCCGAATCCTTGTAGGTGAGGGCTGGGCCTAGGAAGATATAGGCCAGCCGTGGTCAAAAACTTTGAGAGCCCAAAAGGGACTATACATGGTGTGTTTCTCACCAACATTTTAAGACGATCCACCAAGTGTTTAGTTACTTAGGGTTTGGAACCCTGCACCATTTTGGGCCCAATACTTAACTTTGTACGTCCTCAACGGCACAAGATGACCAAACTACCCCATACATTACCCACAATCCAAACCCTTGCCCTGTCTTTCTGCTTTTCTTGTCCCTCAAGTCGCAGTTCTTTCTTATTCTTCTTCTTCTTCAGGTTTCAGAGAGAGAGAGAGAGAGATGGAGTGTGTGTTCGGACTAGTTGGTAACGGTTTCGCTCTGGTGGTGGCCGATTCGTCGGCAGTACACAGCATACTGCTTCACAAAACGAACGAAGACAAGATCCTGGTTCTCGATTCTCACAAGCTCTTGGGTGCTAGCGGCGAGAGCGGTGACAGGTCTCTCTCTCTCTCTCTTCATATCTTCTGAAATTTCCATTAGATCTGAATCATATTTGTTTTAATTTAACTTATCTGAAAAATATTTCAGAGCTCAATTTACGGATTTCATACAGAAGAACGTCGCATTGTATCAGTTTCGTAACGGGATTCCGTTGACAACTGCAGCTGCTGCGAATTTCACCAGAGGCGAGCTTGCCACTGCTTTGCGCAAGGTATAATTTTTATTTTTCTTTTTTGGATTCTCACCCCCTTTTTATTTTTATTTAGGGTTTTATTTAGATTTGGAGTTCTGGGTTGTAGGGCTTTTTTCCTGGGCTTTTTTGTGATTCTTGTTAGTTTTGTGTCTGTGTGTGAGCGTGGAAATGGAATTGGAAATGGTTAGGGTTTGAGTTTTATTTTTCATGTCTTTTGATTGTGTGGTGGTATTATTTGGAACACCATTGGCTTTGTAATCTAGAAATCTTAGGAATGAATCATTTTGCACCTTTTATAAAATTGTATATTCTTTTCCTTTTCATGGTTTGCGGTGTGATGCTTTTGTGTGTTCTGGATTGAATTTGATCTGTTTTAATTGGTGATTAGTTTTGTTCATTGGTGAGATTTGAGTTTTAGTTTCAGTACACTGAGAACGTGAATTGGATTTATCGACGTTGGGAACAGATTGTTATGTTGCATCTATATAAATTTTATTTTAATCAAATTGGGTTTTCTTATCTTTTTCATGGTTTGCAGTGTGATGCGTTACATGTTATGGATTGATCTATTCAATTTAATCTATTTTAATTGGTGATTTCTTTTGTTCATTGATGAGATTTGAGTTTTGGTTTCAGTACAATGAGAATGTGAACTATTGGATTTATTGATGTTAGGAGCAGATTGTTAAAGTTACACAAGTATATGCCACTATAAAATTTGTATGAATGCTAATAATATCTAGTATCTTGATGAAAGTAGGTCATTACTGTATAGATGATAGAAGGTAAGAGGTTGATTATACTCTCTGATTTCGTTGTGATTTTTGAGTGTTACTTTTGCATACCTAAGACATGTAGAAGTTTTGGTAAGCTTGAATGTACTGAATTTGGAACTTGACTGTTTGGAATTAATTATCAAAGGGAGAAAATTGAACACTGCTGTCGGAACATCATATGGAGAGTTGGAGTATGTTGGGGGCTAATACTTGATATAGACTGGAAGAGATAAATGGGTTAGTTTTAGGAAAGAAACTTGGAAGTATGTGATGGAGCTTGAAAGTTTGTGGAAAATTCTGGTGTCGAGCTAAGGTTGGGAGGTATATATATGTATGTTTTACTTGGGCAGATTCTCCTAAAGATTTTATTTAGGTTGCTCAGTAAATTAGGCTGATATCCTTTTCATAGGGTTGAAATATGAAAACTCACCTTTTCTTTTGTAGGGTGTAAGCTTTTGTTTTCGACTGCGACTTCAGGCAGAATCTTGATATGCAATCGTGTCTATTATTCCCAGGAAGTAGGAGCATCTTGCTTCTTAACAGTTCCCTAATGCATACCGTCTTTTGTTCCCTATCTTGTTTCTGGAGATTTTTGGAGTCGTTTCGCATCCTCTTCAGCATGTTGTAGATGTTTGATGTTTCAACCTTTCAAGCAAGATTGGCAATTTTTTGGAGGTTGGATGGGTGGTGCTTTTGGTTTGGAGGAGGTAGAACTCAATTTTGTATTTTCTTGGGGGTTTTGAAAGAAACAAATAGCATTTTTTCAGATTTTGAGTGAGGTAAATATTAGGCTTTGGGAGGTCACTTGGTGTGGGTTTTCTCTCCTTTTTGAATTAGATTCCAATTTTTTTCATTGGGGAGGAGTGGCCTAAAGATGTTCTAATTTACTCCTTTGATCGGATGGAAAGTAGTGTCTTTTGGAGCCCCTGATTTTGTATTAACATGTGAGAGGATGTTGTGTTTGTGCCCTGGCTCATGCTTCTTTCCACCATTAATGAAGAACTTAGTTCTCCGCACAAGAGGACTCGGAAGTGAAACCCTAAGGGATTGTTCTCGATCAGCTCCTACTATGATCACATTTTCCCATGGTAGTAAATCTTGTCGAAATCTTTACATAATGGCTGTTACGTAAAGGTTTCAGTAATACTCGAACCGGTATGAGCTACGTTACATAATGCAATTTGACGCTATTTCACATACAATGAGTTTTATAAACCCATTCTAATTCACTTCTTTTAAAATTTTAACTTTTTTCCCCCTCTCAAGCCAAATATAATCACCATCTTATTTTTTAGAATAAATAACTAAATTTAAGCTATGAATCAATTATTTAAAACTTCAAAACCCACTTTTGAAAAAAATCAGTTGGGGCTTTGTTATTGAATAAGATTTCTTTTTTTTTCAATCAATGTTCTTTAGTTAATTCATATTAGCAAGGCTAGAACACTTTTATTTATGGTTTTCAAGATAAAACAATTAATCTATAAGGGAACAAACAAAAAGAAAAAAAGGTTGCTTGCCCAAGACGTCAAAATCATCACGAATCTCGCACCACAATGTGTTAAGGTTAAGAGTACCATAGATGATCCCTTAGATTTCAGAGTGGGAATTATCAAATACCTTGCAGTTCCTCTCCTCCCAAATGCTCTAGCAAATGGCCCCTGAGAGAAGCCTTCAAATCACCAAATGGTAAGTCGAGATTCCAAACCGCTCTATAAGGAAAATAGCTGCAGTGATTGACTCTTAGGGATTGGTAGAATGAACTACTAACCAACCTTGACTATCCCACCAAAATCTTACGTCCCCTACCAAAGGATTAGGGCTACAACTCGAAAGGTGGCGCAGTAACCTAAGGAGGTCGGCGAGTTTCAAATCATTAAGATCTCTTCGCAACTTGGGGCCCAAAATACCTCTAACGTTACTAAGATCATAGAATTCCTCAACCAAGCAGGATTTATTAGAAGTTAAGGAGTAAATGTTCCCAAAAGAATCCTTGAGCAGCCAAGACTCTATCCAAGAGTCCTCTCAAAATTAAATCTCCTTGCGTGCGTTCATTCTATAAGATATGAGTTTGCTTAAATGTTTTTCATCCAAACGATAGCCTTCCACATAGACACACCATGCGAACCTCTCACGTCCTTAAGATTTCACACCAACTCCAACCTATATTTGGCTACGATCACCTTCCTCTAGAGACTCTCTATCCTCCTCAAACCTCTAGAGACATTTAATTAAAAGGGTTTGGTTCATATCATGGTTCGAACGAATACCTAAGATGCCCTTCCTGATAAGTTCACACATTATCTTACATCAACCAAATGATATTTCCTCGGCTCCTCTTGATTGTTCTAATCAAGGTTATTAAATCGTAATCGAATCATAAAATCATTTTAAGACCGTTTCGATTCAAATCGTAAATCGTAAGATTCAATCCATTTTTTTTAAAAATTGTTTAAAAATACTTAATAAATCAGAAAAATAGAATAATCTATTATCTAAAAGATTTTATTCATATCTATTGATAAAAGAAAGTAATGAACGAAAAAAAAAAACCAATATCATTAAAGATAAATCAACAAAAGTAAACTCATATAATTATGTTGTATGAGACCAAGTTTCAATAGACTTGTACAAATAAAAAGACAAGAAGGGAAACTATCAAGTTTTTCCAAAATCCAACTCTATCATCTTTCTTCTTTCTTCTTCCTCCTCTCTTTTTTTTTCCCCGTTTTACAGCATGTCAGCAATAGAGAGAAAATTCAAATAGGGATTTTGGCATGTCCGTATCAGGGTTATTTATTTATTTATTTATTTTTATCTCTTCTTAAAAGACTTAAAATACCTTTAGAAAATCAAAAAAATACAAAATATTTTTTTAAGTATTGGTTTGTAAAGGGGGTTTCGTGCTCGAATTGCCTGAATAGCACGAATCGTACGATTTAAATCGTAATCAAAATCGCAAATCAGATGAGATTTACCCAATTTAGATTTTCACATTTGATTTGAATCATTTTGCTTGAGATTCGAATCGAATCATAGGATTTGAATAGAAAATCGCAAGGATTTAACAACCATGGTTCCAATAAAAATATTTGGTGCTTTTCTAGAACAGAAGCTTACAAAGAGGGAATGGTGAAGAGGGATATTAAGGAAGTGGTAGACTCACAATGGGGCTTTTGACAAGGGTAAGTCTGCCTGATTTAGAGAGGTATAGGAATTTTCACAAAGACTATCTCTTGGAAACTATATTGATAACATGATCACAAATCAATTTAGCCTTAAAAAAAGCCCCAAGAGACAAACCTATGTACTTAGATGGGAAATTGCCAATCCTACAACATGCCGGCTAACTCTTCATTGTTAGACACCTGACACCTCACATACACCAAACAACTTACTCGTGCGAAGATGCACTTTCAAACTGGAGACAGCCTTAGAACATCTGAAAATACATCTAAGATAAGCAAACCTATCGGGCTGTGGCATCATAAAATATAAGAGTGCCATCTACAAATTTCAGGTACAAAATCTTAAAATCGGTACTGCACATCAAGAAACCTTTGATGACGACCTCTTCTGGCTTCCTCTCATACGACTCAGAGCCTCCATGACTAGAATGAACAAAAGTGGAGAAAGAGGATCACCTTGTCTCAACCCTCGCGAACTCTTGAAAAAATCAGCCGGGCTCCCCTTAACAAACACCGAGAATGAGACTGACTCATAACATAGGATATCATCCATAATACCCACAAGAACTTGAAACCCAATCTACCCAACATGTAGGAAATCCCAATTGACATGATCATTGGCCTTTTCTAGGTCTAGCTTACATAGAATGCCCTCACACCTGCCATTGACTCTCTAATCCAAGCATTCGTTAGCAATCAAAATACTGTCTAAGACCTAATCCCCTTCAACAAAAACTGCTTGAAAGGGAGACAATATAATGGATGACTACCCTCAGATGATTGGCCAACACTTTGCCATAATCTTGTAGACATTGCCCACCGATCTGATCGGGTGAAAATCCCAAAGCTCCCCCCCTCCCCCCTCCCCCCTCCCCCGATAATCAAGGCAATAAAAGTTTAGTTAAGAATTTTATCGAAAGAGCCCAAACTATGGAACTCTTCAATAACTCTCATAAATCACCACGAAGGATCAGCCAACATCTTTTGTAGAAAGAAAAGGTGAAACCATCAAAGCCGGGAGCCTTGTCCCCTAACATATTCTTTATGGTCCCTAAAACTTCCTCCTGGAATGGTTTCCTAACATATTCTTGATGACAACCTTCCTTTGCTTCTTTTTTTTTTGGATAAATAGCACACTTTATTAAGCAAAAACAAAAAGTACAAGAAACAACAACAAAACAAAGAGTTTACAAGCAAGTAAACTCTTCAACAGCACGCACCACCAAATACAACGCCCCCAAGACAGCCAAAGTTACAGCATACAATTAAGCATATCCTCCCTCCGACAAAGAACCCTCATCCACTCCAGGATAGTCATATAAATGCAATTACAAAGACGGGGCACTGTGGACGAGACATCTTCAAAAACTTTCCTGTTCCTCTCTTTCCACAGAAGCCAAGAAATCACCCCAGGAAGGACTCCCCAAACCGCCGCCCGAACCCCTTTCCCTCTTTCCCATTCTCACCTCGCTAGCGTATTCCACAACGTCGAGGGAAAAACTCAAGCCACCCCCAATCGGGACAAGAAGAAATTCCACACCTCCACTGCTACCGGACAATGGAGAAGGAGATGGTTCACCGTTTCTTCCGCTTGGAAACACAAAAAACACATATTGTGTAAACTTCATCCCCTAGCCTGCAAATTATCCACAGTGAGGATTCTATCCAACACCACGGTCCATAAGAAGAAAGAGACCTTAGAGGGTAATCCTGGATTCCAAACAACCCTATAAGGAAACAGCCTCTCATCCGAAGATAAAAGAGAATGATACAAATTTTTAACTGAAAACCTCCCTAAACTATCCTTGCTCCACAACCGACTGTCCCTGTCTTCTGGGTAAATAGTCGAAGAAGAAATGCGCTCCAAAGTCTGAATAAGTCTTCCATCTCCCAATCATTAGGATCCCTTCTCAACCTTGGACACCAGACCACTCCCATAGCACTCCTCTCATAGGAATCCACCACAAACGCCTCATTGTCTAATGCTAATCTGAAGAGGTTTCTGAAATCATCCATAAGTCGTGACGAACCTGACCAAACGTCCTTCTAGAACCTTGTTTCCGACCCTCTCCCAACCCGGAATCGAAAAAAAGGCACCACCAAGCCTGCTGTAGCCATAATCCTCTTCCAAAATCCCGAACCATGAGAACCTCTAACTTCCCGAGGACTCCAACAACAATGTTCCCCGTACTTGGCAGCTATCACCTCCTGCCAAAGGCTGCTTTTGTCCTCTCTGAATCGCCACACCCACTTACCTAACAAAGCCTTGTTCATTTGAATTAGTGGCTTAAGGCTCAACCCTTTCACTTCCTTAAGATGACACATTTGGGACCAAGCCACCAAGTGATACTTAGCGTTATCCCTTCTATCATTCCAAAGAAAATCCCGTTGTCTTCTCTCAATTCTGGCTGCAACTGACCGAGGGATGGTGAGAGTAGACATGAAGTAGGCAGGAAGGCTCTGTAACGTGCTCCGAATCAAAGTCAAATTTCTCCCTTTGGACAAGTAAGAAGACCTCCACCCTGATAGTCTTTTCTCAATTTGGTCTAAGACTGGAATCCACACTGATTTCCTCTTGTAGCTAGCTCCCAGAGGCATCCCTAAATAAACTGAAGGAAAAGAACCCACCCGGCATCCAAGGCAAACGGCCAAATGATTCATAATAGAGACCTCCCTTACCTTAATAATTTCAGACTTTGCCAAATTAATACGGAGTCCTGACACTGCCTCAAAACAACGAAGAATACATCGGATATTAAGAAGATCCCTTCTCGAAGCCCGACTAAAAATAAGAGTGTCATCCGCAAATTGAAGATGCGAAATCCTAGGTCCATGGTTGCCGATCCGAAAGCCTTCAAACAAAATCTCTTCTGCTTTAGACATCATTCTACTCAACGCTTTCGAAACAATCACAAAAAGAAATGGGGAAATTGGATCCCCCTGCTTCAATCCCCTAGAGCTGGGAAAAAAACTCACCGAACTTCCATTCACCAAAATGGAAAAGGATACCGAAGCTATACACAACCGTATCCAATACCTCCACTTCGAACCAAACCTCATCATTCTGAGAACATAAAGAAGGAACTCCCAATTGATGTGATCATAAGCCTTCTCCATATCTACCTTACACAGGATGCCCGGATTTCGATCATGCACCCTCGAATCAATGCATTCATTAGCTACAAGAATCTCATCTATGATTTGACACCCCCCAACAAATGCACTCTGGTAAGGGGATATAATGGAGGCCATCACAACTTTAAGGCGAGATGTTAACACCTTAGAAAGAATCTTGTAAGGGCTGCCCATAAGGCTTATAGGCCTAAAATCTTTTAGTTCCACCGCCTCTTCCTTCTTGGGAATCAAAGAAAGGAACGTGCAATTCATTACTCTATCAAAACCCCTGGTATCAAAAAATTCTTGCATTACAGCCATGAAATTCCGGCCCACAACATCCCAACACCCCTTGAAGAATTCAATAGAGAACCCATCGGGCCCGGGAGCTTTATCTCCCTCCATACCTCTGATGACTCCTAAAACCTCCTCTTCCTCGAACGGGGCCTCAAGAGCTCTCCTTTGCTCCTAGGACAACACTTCAAACTGGATGCCATTTAACTTTGGCCGCCATCTTTCCTTCTCCCGATACAAATCCTTAAAGTACGAAACAATACTGTCTTCAACCTTGCTTTTCTCTTCAACCCACCTCCCTTCCACCCTCAATTTGGAGATAAAATTCCTCTTACGATTAAAATTCGTCATTCTATGGAAAAACTTAGTGTTACCATCCCCCTCTTTGAGCCAGTGAGTCCGAGTTTTTTTCTTTCAACTGATTTCTTCGAGCTTAAGCGTAGAGATATACTCGAGTTTCTTCTCCTCTCTATTTCTTTCTTCTTCGGAAGAGAGCTCACGAGTCTTGGCCACGCCGTCCAACTCCTCTATCCCCCTAAGCAAACTGGCTAGCCTCGCCTGAATACTTCCGAAGACCTCCTTATTCCACACTTTGAGGCGAGCTTTCAAGTTTTTGAGTTTGATACCGAAGCGAGAGCTCACGGACCCCCTCCCAATCTCTTGGTGCCACACCTCGACAACAAGCTCTCTGAACCGTGCATCCTCCAACCACATGTTTTCAAACCGGAAAGGGCTAGGACCCCCCACAAAGCACCTTGACTCTAATAGAATGGGAACGTTATCGGAAATGGGTCTAGGAAGAGAGGATTGCGTTACATTCGGAAAGTGATCCTCCCAATCCTGACCAACTAGAAAGCGATCAATGCGGCTCGCCACACTATTATTTCCCGCTTGAGACCACGTGAATTGAGCCCCCCTACTAGGATAATCAATTAACCCATGACGAAAAATGACACCAAACCTTCTCATCTTAGCAGTGACTGCGCTTCCCCCTCTTTTCTGAAGAAAGACGGATACTATTGAAGTCCCCATCCACACATCACAGCTTCCCCCAGCGCACACTAACATCATCCAACTCCTCCCAAAAATCGACGTCTTCGGACCAACTGACCGGGCCATAAACCCCTATGAATACCCAAGAAAATTCTTCACCAACTAACCGACATAAAATGTATATCGAATGCGCTCCTACCTCCTACTCCAACACTTCCACACACAACATATCCCACATTAACAATATCCCGCTAGACGCTCCCAGCGACAGGAGCTCTAACCAACCCGGCCTTAGATGCCCCTACATGTCCTTTATATGATATTCCTTAGTGACTTCTAACTTCGATTCCTGAATACAAATTATTGACGGTCTCTGAGAGCAAATAAACTTTTTGACTGCTACCCTTTTCTCCATCTGTCCCAACCCCCGAATGTTCCATGAGATAATGGAAAGCCCTGTCATCTTAACGTCCGGTGATCCCTTGTTGACCTTGGGCTTGCTGACTCCCCTCACTTTCCAATTCTGTCATAGTTCACTGTGCAAACTAATCTCCTTGCCTCCCTCGCCGAGGCGCCCCGTCTCCTAAACTTCTGGAGTTCTTTGGGACAACCCCTAACCCCCTCCTTGCCACCTTCAGTTCTAAGGTACAAACTCCTCACCTCGGACTCGTGCCCTGCCGTCGACACACCCAACTCCATACCCATCTCCTCCAAATGCTCCACCATCCATGCTGCCACCTCTTCTTGACTCATAAGGGGTAACAAGCTCTGCCTCTTCTCTCGATTAAAGGCTTCCGTCTTGAGCTCATGCTCAGGGCCTAGCAACTCTAGACAGGGACTCGACTCCATGGTCTAACCTATTTCCAGCCCGCCCTTCAGAACCGATGAGAAGAAAGCCTGTCTCTCACAGCTCGACCCCGACAGAATCTGGTGAGTAGGCTTAGCTAACGATCCTTTAGAGATCCGAGCATCCATGCCTCGAGATACCTCTCCCTCTGCCGCCACCACCTGCCCCACTGGGCTGAGGATCGCGAGAGATTGAGCAAGACGAGACCCTGCAACATTACCTTTCTCGCCTGAGCAGCCAACACGGTGTGGAAGATCCACTACGCTCAACACTCCCTTCGAAGAAGAAACTGCCATCTCGGAGAAAACCAATGGGGTATATCGATCAAACTCCGAGTTGTCTGAACCATTTTCCCAAAACCATCCTGCCAAACTGATAGACTTGGAAGCATGAAGGTCTGCCTCCTGCTCAGTCTCAATGACCGCCGCCTTTTCCGTCGTGAGAGGATCACTGCTCCTACCACCTCCCCTATCCTTCCTCGCCCCTGGAAAAGGGGTTACAAATCCCCTACCCTCCTCTGCAAAATTCGACGACCGGCGAATGAGTTCAGACTCCTCCGATAGACATTAAAATCCTAAATACTGAAAAAATTGGAGATCCATCCCTTGGTTCTGTTGCTAAGAAATCTAAAACCTGCCATTCTAAACACATTATTATGTATTATTAGTGAGACACTATAACAAGAATAATGTCGGTATGCTTTTCATTATAACAGGATCATTGTCATTAGTGCCATATCCCAAATTCATTAAAATTGGATATAATTTGTTGAATATAAAGCAACTTTGCTCTTAGAATTTCTTTTTGAAGACAAGAGATTCCTATAAAATATTGCATGAAAGAAGGCCCGACCCAATGGTTTCTGAATTAAACAGTACCAGTTCATGACTCGCACCACTCATTGCTTTAGCTAGATTTATTCAAGTGATTACTTAGGGTGAAGGCAGTGTCCAGGTACTAGAGGAGCGCCGTGCAGGCTGAAGGTGAAGACAATGAGTGAAGGTACTAGGGTTGCAGAACAGAACAATGACATGATTTTGCAATAATTTGAGTGAAGTGTTTGCTCAGGGTGAAGACATGAGACACTGAGGTACTAGGGAAGCACAATTAAACAGAGGCAGGGTCTCAAAGACTTGAGTGGGTGATCACTCAAGCAAGAACACTCTGCATATGATTGAAAGATTCAGCAAGGGTTCAGAATTATGTGCTTTCTCATGGTGAAGACTCAAGGAGTTGGGTACTAGAGGGTGGACTCACTAAAAATTTCGTAATAGTAATAGTAATAGTTGATACTACCGGTCGAAAAAGTTGAATTCCTTAGGATTAGGTTTTAGGGTTTGTATCTAGGGTTTGAAAGAGAGAAAAAGAAGAGAGAGAGGAAAGGAGGATTGAACTTTATGTTTTTTTTTTCTCTCTCTCATTCTATTTATAGGTAGGGTTTCCCCTAATTACAAGTATGCCGTAATAAGCTACCAAAGACATATATTCCTATGCTACAGAGTAACATGGTGTAGCCTAGGATTACATAGACGAAAGATAATATTCTACAAAAGAGACCAAGATGGCAGCTCGTGTTCAGTTATGTATGTGTAGGATGAAGAAAGATACCATATTACCAGGCAAGAAAAGAAAACAGAAGTAAAGAACAGAGAAATATACGAAGAGAAAACATGTAAGAAGACCTCAAGAGTGAGGTAGTGAGAAAAGAAAGAGAAGCAGTGGTTTCGAATAACAGGTGGGTTGTTGGCCACAATTTTCAAGCTCAATAGACTGAACTCGATGCAAGGACGGTTTGATTGAAGATCACAAGATTCAAGAGAGATGAACTGGTACACCATAGAGATGGTTCGCGTCAGTTGATCACCACACTGGTGACTTGCAAAGGCAGGCCTTGAAGTTGTAATGGTGTGTCAATGTACTGGCGCACTAAAGGAGAAATCCTTGGACGATGTGCAATGCCAAGAGAAGACATGCTTTGTGGTTTTGACTTTTGAGTAACGTGTAGGGTTGGTGGCAGCAATGCATTGGAGGATGCTTGCTGTGTGTAGCTTGGGGTTTTAAATTTCTGATATCCTCTCGTCTTCCCTCTCTTCTTCATTTTGCGGTCCAATCTATGTGTTTTGGTGTTGGGGTCTTAAAGGCTTGATTGCCCCACGGAAAGGCTTGACTACCACAGAGTCCTCTCTCTCTCTCTCTCAACACCCATCCACACACAGCTTCTTCCTTTCAGTGAGAAAGTTACTGGAATAAGAATAAACCTCAGTGGAAAGTAGTCAGGATGATTTGAACTCAAATGTGGGGCCATCGGCCATGCCATGCTTGTCAGTCTTTTCTCCGCATAAATGAAACTAGGGAGGCACCCTTCATTTTAAGAATTCACAAGCAATAGAAATTTAACTCCATTTTTCAGCGATGACGAATAATATGGATGCCCATTCACGTAAAACTGCTTAACATCATATTTGTTTGTGGCCTTGTATCATTCATAAATTGAACACTTTTGATAACAAGGCATTGTTGTTAGATGTGCTTTCCTGGTTGCTTAGTGTAGAACCCAAACCCAAGTGACATGACACCTTGCTTGATCAAGTGAGGCAAGAATTGCTGAGTTTCGAGGAGTTTGCCTACAATCTTGCAATGTTATCCTTCAGTTTCCAAATCCGAGCTAAATCCCTTGGTTAATCTCTTTATAATCTTATTTTGAGTCTTAAATCGTTTGGAACAATTCTTATTGTCACATTTCACTACCATCTCATTAATTATGATTGCTATTTCACTGATTTGGGACATGTTATGAACTATGAAGTACTATTTGGTGATTCTTGTCTTTGATTAATGAATTTAACCATCTCGAGCAAGAATTTCACACAAATCTTTGCATGGTACGTCACATTCATATATATGTTTGTACTTTGTCATGAACATAAAAATATTGTGTGCTAGTAAAATTTTCAGTGATAGTATCCAAATAATGTCGGTTCTCCTTTGGTTCAGTCATTGGCATTTCTCTAGACAGCAAGCTGGGTCTGTTGCCTACATTTTTGGCCGACATGTTTTTACAAACTTCTGCTCGTCAGCAAGACAGTTAGCTAGCAATGCTTTCTTTATATGTTATTTTGACTATTTTCTTTGAGTTTTAAAGTGTATAGACTCCCCCAATTATATGCAGAGGATCAAAACTCCCAATTTTTCCTATTGGAACCCCATGGATTATTCAAAGGCATATTATACACTGTTATGTGTGTGCGCACAATTTTGTATGACATTTTATTTGGCTGAACTGTTGCACTTTGTTTTACAGAGCCCGTACATGGTCAACATCCTTCTGGCTGGCTATGACAAGGAGATAGGTCCATCTCTCTACTTCATCGACTACATTGCCACCCTTCACAAGATCGATAAGGGTGCATTTGGTTATGGATCATATTTCTCCCTCGCCATGATGGACAGACACTACCACAGCGGGATGTCAGTTGAAGAAGCAGTTGATTTGGTGGATAAGTGCATAATTGAGATCCGATCCAGGCTGGTTATTGCCCCACCGAATTTTGTGATCAAGATTGTCGACAAGGATGGGGCGAGGGAGTACGCTTGGCGTGAATCTATTAAGGATGCTGGCGCTCCTGCAGTTTGAGAATCTTTACGTCTCCCTTCGGAGATCTGTCTCCTTTTACTTTTTTTGTGTTTGAAATTGGGCCAGTTGGGATTGTATGTTGCTGAACCATCATAACTATTTCTTTACTTTTAAAACTGGTGAAATGTCATCTATACATGCATTTTAGTAGCTGCCCCACTGATTTGAGGTGTAGTAAAGTTGCTCAGGTTTGAAGGAAAATATGAGTTTCGTGAAGAAATGATGAAATGGTTTTGTGGCACTCCCATTTCTGATTTTCTGTTTCTTCACTTTGACTATGATTCCCAGTATTCAATGTCATCCACTCACAGTCAATTGCCCACGAGGCAACACGTCCCTTTAACTGGGATTAAGAAGGGTTAAAGTTAAATATTTTTAAAAAAAAATTTATTCTATAAATCAAGGTTAGAAATATTAACCCGAAGGATTAAAACTTCTTAACCACAGTTAAAGGGACACGTGTTGCATTGTGCATCATTGTGGGTTCTCCTGCAATTGGCTGTGATCCGAACTCAACAAATATGGAACTGCATAGAGCATCAATCTCCAATCTGCAATTGAATGGCAGGAGTAGATTTGATTAATTGAGCTCTCTTGCTCACTGCATCGGTCGTAATACCAATTTATGTTGCTAAAGTTGCTACTTTTTAAATTTCTATTTTTCTGGAACTCCCTCCATGGGATTTGACCCCAGGAGTTCATGATGCTCATTTGATGTTAAAGTAGAATAGCAATCTGTTAGTGAAGAGTATGTGTTGTTGATATGTTTATTGATTGTTTATTACTGCTCTTAAGATTTTATGCTCAGACACCTTGAATTATAAGATACCTTGTCTTGGATGGAACTTCTGAATGATCTTTCTAATGGGAGGGCTTCTGAGAATCATCACACTATTGTAGTGCATTTTGATGTAGAACATGGCAGGACAGAACAGAAGGCAACAACCCAGGGATTCAGGTATAGGCTTCCTCAAATGCAATCCCGAAGGATGTTAGAATTGGTGGAGTATACAGGTCCCGGAGGCTAGTGCGGAAAGTGAAGATGCAGACGATACTTCTCCAGATAAGGTCTGTGCCTACTTTTGCATGGAATTTCTCTAGTCATCAAGGATTAAAGCTTCTGAGCTTGTTTTCCATATATTGAAAATTTGATGCAAAATGTATGCTGTGAATGGATCATGTAATGTGAACATGTTCCAAAGAACTTAAATATTATATAAAATAAAAATATCTGAATTCTAAATGAAATGACATATGCAGTATGTTCTAACACAAATATGAATCAAATTTTTGACCCAGAATATCTTAAGGCACGTTTCGGTTTGCCTCTACCACATATATGCACACATTCATGTCTTGAGTGATAAATCAACGGGTCCTAGAAAAGGAGATATTCTTGGGGTCAAAAATTTGATTCAAACTAATGATCCTTATGATCCAATCTACAGCCTTGCTCTAGGACCCTTTGCCATACTAAATTCTGGGACTCTCCAAAAGAATACAATATATCAAACAGTTAGGATCATCCACTGAAATCAATTTTTAGGATTTTTATTTTTCGATCAGTAAATAAGATCATGCAATTAGTAGAAAGGAAGTGTCACAATGAGCAGTATCTTATAGGACAGGCGCGGAAGAGGTCTGTACATATATTTCAGTTTCTTGGATGTCTTTGAAGCTCTGCGGTTGATATCATTTGTCTAGCGATTGTATTTATGTGCCAAAGTTAGATATTTGTGCACAATATTTTTGTTTTCTTCTGTTTCTTGTTTTGTCGTGCGGAGCCAGAATTTTATTGAGCACAATTTATGTAGTTTCTGTAAAAAGGTTTGGATTCTCATGTCCATGAACATAAACTCATTTCTTAAAATTGGGGTGATGCTGATTTCATTTATTTACAAGTAGACCAGGCCATAACAGCTAAGTAAGACTTGTGTAGTTGTGATTACAAAGCCACAGCACCAACTAAGTTGCAAAAGAAAATTTGAACAAAGTGTGAGGATTGTAGTTGTAGTACTGCTAAAGAATATGGGTGAAGAAGGAACAAGGAAGAGCAGGATTCCTGGTAGAAACCTGGAGTTTCTGTTGTTAACTGGCATTGATGTGGGTGAACTCACAGCAGATTCCAGTGCCAAGATCATCGGTTGAACCCTAAAGCTCTGAAAGACTGCAAACCAGTAATTGGAAAATAAATCAGTGAAAAGAGGTAAAATCATAAATATTTAGGTGAATATAGAGCAAAATTTATAAACGAATGGCCCAAAATGATGATGTAATGGAACACCCCTTCTCGAGTTGTAGGGTATACTTCTGGATTTTCAAATCTCCTAGGGAAGACTTCAAATTGAATCGAAGATATATAGTTCCCTGATAGATGAATAGTCTTACTCTTGGTTTCCACCAATCATCTGTCCATTTTGCAATGGTAAAAGAGCAATGATAAAAGTACTCTTTTACCAAAAGAGTAGACATATGGTTGGTAGAGGTTGAGAGCACGGGTTGATTAAGAATAGGGCTAGCAAACCTCTCCGTATATTTCCACGGTATTAGGTGCTTGTTCAACACCCCTAGTCACTAACTGGTGCATCCATAACAAAAACCATGATATTTGGCAGATTAACACCGGCAGGCTAAACCAAGAAGAACAGACAACAAACATACCAAGAGAAAAAAAAAGTTTGGTTGAAGAGGAGAAAAGAAATATAGAATACTCTTGAATGTCCACATTAATGGAGGGATTAGCTTACCGCAATCAAAAACAGGAAGATGGCCAACGTCTGTGAGATTCAAACAAAAAATGGTTAAAAGAAAAAAAAAAAATATATATATATATATATATCAAAAAAAGAAAAAGTAACATCAAGAAAAATATAACTGAACAAAAGCTTATAATAGAACTCGCATTAAATGATCCAAGGGTAGATTCGTTATTTTGCTGTAAGTGTAAGCTACTCCTACGGTGCATGTTAGCCAAATAACAACGAAAAGTAAAGAAACGTACCACGAATATCTCGTAGAAGAACTCCAAGAACTCAATAAGAAAATTGCGAGCCCACTGCAGATCATGAGTAGTTAATTTTCATTAATCAGAAAAAATATAAAAGGTAAAATGCATAATTAAAAATAACGAAACTGCCATTCAAGGCCACTTTCGTAATATCATTCTTTTCGTATGAAAGAAAATGGAATCAAAATCAAGAATTGAAGAAATCAAAAAAAGGAAACGTACGTACACAGAGAGATTGGAGAGAGGAGGTTGATGAAGTGGCGTTGTTGAGTGGGCAGAGAGATGAGAGAGAATGGATTCTTGTGAGATTGAGAGGGCGGTGGAGAAGCGAACCTTTGAGGATGAGGTTGCAGAGACAGAAGGCGGAGTCGCTGTGGAAGAGCGAGTAGAAGACATGGCAGCACTCGGGAGAAGGAGAAGGTGAATCTGAATCTGAATCTGAATCGAAAAAGGGTGGAGTTGCGATGTAAGAGAGGCAATGATGAGAGAGTTCTGTAACCTCCTTCGTGCAGTCTTTGGGTGGCGACGCCACCATAGCCACCAACCCAATCACCACCGTCAGAAACAGTACCAAAAGCGTCGGATATTTCGCCGGAAGGAGAATCGAATCCAAGGTTATCATGCCTATGCTTTCTTTTTCAGATTGTTTCTTGAATGAAAAGCTTGAGAGAGAGAGAGATTCAGATGGGTTTCTTGCGAATAACAGAGAAATGAAGTACTCTCTTGTTCGAACTTAAATAGAGAGGAAAGCCGATTTTGTTTCCGAAAGTAACCTCATAAGACTTGGAATCTTCTACGGTTATAAACGGTTACAACACAAAAACCTTTTTTTAAAAGTATTCTTTTAACCCTAGTCAATAACATTAATCTTTAGGGTTAATATTATTTTTTTTAATAAAAAAAACCAATGTTGTATAGTTGAATCTAAGAGTTAGTGAATCTTTAATTCTTTGTGGGTAGAGGCTCTTGATGGTTGTCATGGGCTTCTATATGTGGACTTGGAGGGTTGCTTGGGGTGCTGCAAGGAATTGAGGGAAGTGAACTTCAAGCACTGTTACAATGTGAGTAATGAGAAGCAGAGGGACTTGTTCTTGCACCATGGATGTCTGGTTTATAAGCGGGCTAGCTCTTTTTTAGGGGGAAATTGGAGGGTCTCTTGGTTTGAATTTCAAATTTTAGTACGATGGTTCTAATTTCTGGTTTGAAGAAGTATTTCCGAAAATTAAAATGATGCATTTGAGATTTGATAAATTAAGTATAATAAAGTTCTTTCACAACTAATTGCTAATCCACTGACAGATGTAGCCTAGAAGAAAAAAAAAATTGTGACAATAATTTTTAACCAGATTTCAGAACATTTGCCTCACTTTCCTAAAATCTCTCTTCCATGTTAGATTCATTCCATGATGATTGCTCCTTAAAATTCATTCATGGCTTCTGGGACTCAAGTGACATAAGGTGATGGACCCAATATCCATTTCGCCTCTTGGATGCATCAAAACCCTCAGATGAAAACACTAATCATTTGGACAACTAGGAAGATAAGTTTGCATTCAGGGGATGAATTCATAGGAGCCCTTCATCTTAAAAACCCTAAAATAGTTGAGAGATAGAGATGGTGATGGTTTCAGTTTAGGGGTATTCAGACCCTTGAACCCTTTGTCTCTAACTCAAATGAAGAGAGATAGAGATGGACAGGTTGGAATTGGCGTTGGGGCCCACAATAGCTACACCGTAGACAAGTTCTTTGTCCTTTCTTTAAGAAAATTACACAGGTACATGGCATGCCTGAAATGAATGTAGTTCTTTGTCCTTTCTTTAAGAAAATTACACAGGTACATGGCATGCTTGAAATGAATGTTGGTGGTCTCCTCCTCTTTTTTTTTTTGGTACAAGATATACGTTTAAGCCGCAACGCCAGGTTAGGTGTTAGTATCTGTTCGGTTAGTGGGCGGGTGGAGAGTATAAACGACTCCCACCCTCGCGGGAATTGAACCCCGGAGATGATTTCGTGTCGCGCCCATATTAAATGTTTCGTGTCGCGCCCATATTAAATGTTGGCGGTCTCCTTGCTAGCAATTATTGGAAATTGGAGAAGATCCTATGTCTTTTATCCATTAAGTACTGAGGCTGACATCAATGCACATATATGAGTCAGGGGTGAACACAATCCTATAACTTGTGCTGCAAGAACCAGTATTTTACAAGTAGGATGTGTTATACCTAAATAATATGGGTGCTAAGGAGAAGTGATGAGTGTAAGGTCAAGGATGAGATTTTGTTATTGGAAGAGATTGGTCATTCCCAGAAATGTATTTATTCATATTTGTTGATATTATTTTCACTGTTTTGGTAGTAAGATATTGTTAAAAATAAAATACAAATCAGATGACATATTGACATTAGGGGTGCAATAAAGCCAAGTTGGCTCATCGGCTCGATTCAGCTTGTTCAAGCCAAGATCAAGTTCACATTTTAGGCTTGAACGAATCAAACCAAGCTTTTATTTAAGCTCAAATGTTTAAACAAGCAAAACTCAAGCTAGGGATGGCTTGATTCAGCTCGACTTGTTTAGGGCTCGGTTCGGCTCGACTCAAAATATTATATATGTACAAACAAGGAATGCCATTTATACTTATATAAATATTATTATCACCTTTCTTTATCATAGATTATAATGGTTTTTAATTTTAATGAATAAATTTAGGAAATAATAATAACAAAGAAAGTTAAAAAGTTAACAGCGGAGACCCTGACCCTAACTCTCTACTCTCAAGAATGAGGGCTATCCCAATCTTATTTTCATATATTAATGTATAAATTTTTACAGTTTCCTGTATAAAGTTTTGAATTTCACTCAATCAGTTTTGGATCCGGAGCCATATATGTTCGGCTTGACTCGGCTTGAATAATGTTCAAGCTCGATCAAGCCAAGCTCAAGCTTGGCCAAGCTCGGCTCGAATACACCCCTAATTGACTCTCACAAATTTTTATCACCTGCCCAAACTCTGATGAGTTTCTGCAGTTCATATATTGCTTAGTATTTTAATCCATGCATAAGCTGGCCTCTAGTCTGACTCCATGGATTGATGCTCTGCAAGAATGTGATGAACATGACTTTTCATTTACTTTCTTAGAGAAGATTTTATACCAAGGAGAAACAATTTTGCCAGGGTAAGAAAGGAAAAGGAAAAGACCAACCATGGCCCATAATTATTGGCCTGGAACTTTGATGCTTAATTATTCTGGGAAGAAGTACTGCAACTCTCATAGAACAAGGAAGGCTGCTTAATTATGCTAAATAGCTCAGATTCCTGAAATTTCTCTTGCCATAATTTTATGGAGCACATTATTTATGTGGTTCTTGTAAAGAGGTTTGTGCAAATTCCTGAGGCAATGTGGTTTTTACACTCACAAAGTAAAGCTATAGCCATCATTGTACTAAAATTTTGCAAAATTAAATTTGAACAAGTGTGAGGATTGTAGTTGTACTGTTGTAGTGCTAAAGAATATGGGCAAAATAAAATTTTGCAAGTTTTATCTGAGAGAACATGAACATAAATTCATTGTTTAAATTGGGGTGATGCTGATTTCATTTATTTACACTTAAACTAGGCCATAACAGCTAAGTAAGACTTGTGCAGTTGTGATTACAAAGCCACAGCACCAACTTATTGCAAAAGAAATTTGAACTAGTGTGAGGATTGTAGTAGTACTACTAAAGAATATGGGTGAAGAGGGAACAAAGAAGAACATGATTCCTGGTAGAAACCTGGAGCTTCTGTTGTTAACTGGCATTGATCTATATGACTGTGGCAGGTCCTGGTGCTGAGTTTCTGGGTGTGGTGAATTCAGAGCAGATTCTGGTGGCAAGATCATTGGTTGAACAGGAAAGCTGTGAGAACCTACAAAACCAGTAATTGGAAAATAAAACAGTACTGAAAAGAGGTAAAATCATAAATTAGGTGAATATAGAGCAAACTTTAGGTAATTCTTCAATACACTCATGATTATTGACTAACCACTAACCAATGCATCTATTACGACAACCACTTGATATTTAGCATATTAACACTATTGGGTTGCGACGTTTTCGGGGCAACACCCTGAGACACCCACTAATAGTTTGGGTTAAGGGTTAGAGAATGAAATGAGCATCAGTCTATCCGAAGGAGATGACACCACGTCACTAACATACATGCATATATTCAATCTCAATCTTGATGACATGACACCATTCCTTCCACACTGAGCTTCATTCTTATTTCAAGAGTTCTTGGACCACATTTTCAGTATATGAAAAGCGCTGAATTTCTCCCTTGGCAATGTTAAACCATGAAGACCAGACAAGAAAAATTGAGAAATAAAAAGTTAGTTAAAGAAGAGAATAGAAATATAGAATACTCTTGAATGTCCACATTAGTGGATTGGCTTACCCAAACAAGATACATTTGGAGGGCCAAGACCTGTGAGATTCAAACAAAAAATAGTTAAAAGAAAATATATCAAAAAAGAAAAGTGACATTAAGGAAAATATAATTGAACAAAAGCTTAATAAAAATCCCATTAAAGGATAAAGGGTAGATTCGTTATTTTGCTGTAAGTATAAGCAACTCCTATCCTATGGGGCGTTTTTTTTTTTTTTTTTGAGGCCCCACAGGACCATATATCATTTACCTACGTAAGAAGAGTCAGCTGGTCAGAAGTTAGCTGAGGGCAATGGAGCTCTTGCAACTCTTATCCCTTGGGGGGATTAGATCTCATACCTCCACCCTTGGAAGGCCACACCCCTACCACTCACGCAAGAGGCAAGGGTCCTATGGGACATGTTAGCTGTGGAAAATAACAATAGAAGTGATTTAAAACTCTCGATAGTACCCAATATTGGGAGCTAGATTGTTATACATCCTGGCAATAGCCCAATGGTAGGTGTATCCCTTCCTTAGGAAGGAGGTTCCGGGTTCCATTCCTGAGAGGAGGGTGAGAGTGGGTTGCACTCTTCACCCGTCTTTAACTTAGAACAAATACTGACTTGCTAACCGGGGTTGCGGCCAAACTGTGTGTCTCATATAAAAAAAAAAAGATCTAGATTGTTGGATTGAACATCTAATGGTGCCAAGGTGCATATGCTTTAAATGGTGGCCCCATTTAATACTTGACACCATTAGATGTTCAATCCAATTGTCATAGTAACTACTATCAAGAGCCCAAAATCACTTCCCATAATAATAACGTAAAGAAAAGTACCTTTAGCGTGTGGTAGATTATATCCAAGATGTTTATACCAGTATCGCCATCCCGCTGCATATTGAGTAGTTAATTTTTATTAAAACTCAGAAAATATAACGGTTTAAATAAAAAGAGGAGCTCAACCAAAAACATATTTATATACAAAGAGGAGGGCAGAAAAGGAAGTTCTCCTTTTTGCCCATGGCGGTGGGATTTTGGTAATTGTGTTAGAAAGTATTTATACAAAATTATCTCATATATCTCTTTATAGTTACAAAAGTGTTGATTTTTTTGGGCATTGTCTTAACCTCCTTATATAGAAAAAATGTTTAAGAGATGAAAAAAATAAATAGAGGTAACGAATGATTAAAACTGCAATTCAAGGCTACTTTCGTTGTATCATTTTTTCGTTTAATGACGAAAATAGGCCTTGGATTATAAATTTTTCCACGCGCCAATTGAAAACTAACTTGCGCCAACTGAACACTAACTTGCGCCAATGCCATACACCTGAGATCTGATTGGAGAGAGAGATCTCCAATAAAATCGCATTCAATTTCAGTCCCTTCCAGTGGACTGAAAGCAGGAATATTCAAGATCGGCGCACTATAGCAATTTTGCAACCAGATTGTCTCAGAAGAACAAGATAGAAATACTAATAAAATCAAAATTCAAAAGAGAAGCAAAATTCAAGAAGTCGAAACGTACAGAGTAGGATATGAGATATGTTTCTGATGAAGTCGCGTTCTTGAGAGGACAACGAGATGATAGCGAGTGGAGTCTTGAAATATTGAGAGGACGGTCAAGAAGTAAGCCGTTCTTGAGGAGGTGGCAGAGACAGATCACGTCGTTGTTGTCGAAGAGCGAGTAGAAGTCATCACAGAACTCGGGAGACGATGAACTGAAAGCGATAAAAGAAGATGTAGATGCGATGTAAACTAGACACGTAGAGTGTGAATTAGACGCGTTAGTGCAGTCGCGGACTTTGAATGGCAACGCCATAGCCACCCCAACCACCACCGTGAGAAACACTGCGAAAAGCGCCGGAAATTTCGCCGGAAAGAGAAATGAATCGAAGGTTCTCATGGCTGAGGTTTCTTTTTCAGATCGGTGTGTTCTTGAAAATCTTGAGAGAGAGAGAGAGAGAGATTCAGATGGTTTTCTTGCGAATGACAGAGAAATGATGTAGCGGGAAAGAGGGTTTCCCGGGTCTCTTCTTTCGAACTTAAATAGAGAGAAAAAGCGATTTTGTTTCCGAAAGTACCCTTTGTTTTTTGAGATTAATTACAGAGCTCTTATTCATACGATAATTCAATATGCCTTGGATAGGTTATTTTGGGAACTATGTTTATTTGACTATAAAAGACTTACTTTAAATTTATAATTTCTAAACTACCCCTGCAATATTTTTTTTTTGAAGAAACTCTTTGATGTACGAATTATTGTGAGACACTAACGAGTACATACAAAGGATATTCAAAAACAAAATTATTTTGAGAAATTTTTATTATTTTAAAATTAAAAAATTAATTAATTATACCCTTAAAGATTTGTACATAAAGAAAGTTGTCTTTAAACTTTACTATTTACATTAGCGCATATGTCACATATGTTTAAATATGAAGTGGACCTCTCCTTCGAGTATGTTGAGCAAAGCTCCTTTTTAGTGTAAAATCAGGGACAATCTTGTAATTATGATAGAAAAAAGTATTATCTAAATTATCAATACATCTCTTAATAATTATATTATTGCCACCATCTATGCTTTAAAAAACAGGAGCTCTGCTCAAGGAGCTTCATATCCTACACCAGGCGGCTCAAGCCATTTGGAGGCTTAAAGCGTGAATTTTAAATGGAGGGGGGGGTTAATTGGACTCATTATAAAATATGACCTTTTTTTAAATGAGGCATTTTTTAGGATTTTTTTTCCCACTAAATCAGGTTCATAAAGCCATCAATTAAGCCCATACTTTGGGGGCTTCATTTTTTTGGGGCCTAAAGCACGGGCTTTGATGGCTTAATGGACGGGCCGGACCTGCCCTACACCGTGTTCCTCGAGTCCGTATTTTACTTAGCCTATTGTCAAAGGTGCTAGAACTTGAAATAAAGCATGAAAATAAAATATTTTTAAGGAAAAAAGGGACAATCTATCTATAGTAGACCCCTAAAACTAATAATTATGATAGAAAAATAAATTATTAATTATAAAAGGATATTAAATATGAGCAATAATTATATACATTCCTTAAATTATTCATTTTCATAATTTTCTTGGGGAAACATTACATGAAACTTAACTTCTTATAGACACAATTGTATTAGGCTAGTCCACTAAAAAACTATTAATAACTTTGAAATTTAATTCAAAATTTAAGATATTGTAAATAAGAAACATAAAGCATATGTAAAATATTGTTAACATGGCCTTTATGTAATCAAATTTAATAGAACGTTGAACATTACATAATAACAAAAAAAAAATGTAAGGCTATTTGAAACTAATCCTTAGAACAAATAATAATCTTAATCACTTCAGCAACCATAACCATAAGAGAAGATGAATTATTTTGATCCGAGTTAATGAAAATCACTTTTGAGGCGCAATAAGTTAGGAGTTGAGCAAATTGGACTACTGCATGCATCTTGAGCTCGTAAGTTTAGAAACATCTCGTAAGTTTAGAAACATCGTTCCAGCAATCCAAGCTACTTTTCCATGCTTTTAAAGAGTTACTATTGTTGCATTAAAATATTTTCTCTGTTTGGTGACTGAGATATGATTTTTGCAGGTATGGTGTTCAAAATTCTTGCTTGAGAAAGAAAAAAAAAAGTAAGAAGGGGGAGCTGCTCTTTATTTTATTTTATTTTTTTTGACAACGAAGAGATATCCAACCTTTGGTCAGATTATTCCTCTCTAGCCCATCCCAGACACCCACACCAAGAGAGAGTAGATAAAAGCTATTGAGAGTTGAAACCAAGACCTCCGCTTTATGTGGGGTGGTGCTCGGCCAACTAACCCAACAGATGGGTGTGCTCTTTGTATTCTCTAAACTTTACTTAATTGAAAATTACATATACGAGACATTTAGTATTGAACAATGAAATATGTATACTCCCCAAAAATAATTTATAAAAAATAAAATAGAATTGCATGTATAGTATGTAGTGCCTATTACCTTGTGCATTTAATATATTTTTATATACATAGTATACATTTTTATGTTTAACATAAAAATATTCTTAGGAATATAAGAGAATTTTAATTATAGCTTGTTGAACAAGTTGATTCCTTAAAAAAAAAAAAAAAAAAAACTTTAATGTTGAGAACTAGTTCTAATCAATGGGCCTTCGAACCAAAAAAACAATGGGCAAAAAGTCACATCACCCGGGGAGAACGGGTACCAATTTAGTGGGAGTTCTTCCCTTTGAGGACTGATTTCAAGGCCTACCTCATGAGGGGCTCAGTCAGGATTTTCTAGTAGTGGGGCACCCATAGTTGATAAAAAAAACTGTAGTAATAGATTTTGTGGAGAAAGATTAGGTGGCCACAAAAAATTTCTAGGTCTAAGGGTTGGGGACACAGGCCCAAGAAAAAAATTAACGATTAAGTTCTTGGACCGTTTCTTACATACATTTTTTTTTGGTAACAAAGGGTGATCCAAACCCTTCGAGGCAAGGACTAATCCGTTCGGGTGTTCGTATTGACCGATTCGGAATTTTCCCTACGAATACCAGGGTCAAGGAGTGGGAGTTGAACACACAACCACAAGGAACAAACCCAAGATGCTAGCCAACTATACCAATCCCTGGTTACATTTTGTACATATCTTATGAGTATTGTTTCTTCTTGTTTACGAGGCAACTGCCTCCTTACCTCATGGTTATACCCATTTAAATAATTTTAAAAAATGGTATAAAAGATATATTTTGTTTTCAAAAGTTTAGAAGAGAGTTGCCCTCTTGCTCTAAAGCTATGTCATAGACTTTGCTACTGATACCCCATTAGGGCCGAGACCACTGAGATCATGCTCTAAGAGCATTGGATTTCAGGTGGGGCTCATTACACATGGTAGGCCCCACCTGAAATTCCATGCTCTTAGAGCATGGTCTCGATGGTCTTGGCCCTAATGGGGTCTCAGATTATTTATCCTATTCAATAATATAGTATAATTTTTATTGAGGACAATTGTCTCCTGCCCAGTTAAATATTTAAACTACAATAGTAAAATATGAGTTCGAATCCTGTGCAATTGCAATTGAATTCAGAAAGTTCAATCGTACTCGCATAGCGCCCTTTTAACCTTTAGGGTTAATTTTTATTTAAAGAAAGGTTAGATTATTGAACTTAAAGTGTTAGTTAATCTTAATCATAGATAATGAGGGTTGAAAGGGACATGTGTTGTATATGATCCCAACTCAAAAAATGTTTTTTTTTTTTTAGCAGTTTAGGAGACACATGCCCATTCCAGTGCAGCGGACCCATGGGTCCTCTACTAAAGTCATTGCCTTATCCTCGTGTCCCTTTTAATCCCCATTTAACCCTTGATAAGCTTAACTAAATTATAGTTAAAATTTTTGTTTTTTTTTTCCTACAAACCAAGGTTGGATTGCTTAATCCTATGAGTGAGTGAATCTTAACCACAATTGATGAGTGTTAAAAAATAGGACGTGGACCAATGAGGACCAGCCATAACCCCCACAGGCCCCTACCTAGCTCCGCCCCTGATCTAATGTTTTTGTAAAAGGGTTTGGATTCACATGTCCTGAATATAAACTAATTTTTAAAATTGGGGTGATGCTGATTTCATTTATTTACAAGTAAACCAGGCCATAACAGCTAAGTAAGACTTGTGTAGTTACAAAGCCACAGCACCAACAAAGTAGAAAGAAAATTTGAATAAGTGTGATGATTGTAGTAGTACTAAAGAATATGGGTGAAGAGGGAACAAGGAAGAGCATGATTCCTGGTACAAATCTGGAGCTTCTGGTGTTAACTGGCATTGACGTATATGACTTTATCGCAGGTCCTGCCATCCTGGTGCTGAGCTTGTTGGTGTGGTGAACTTACACAGCAGATTCTGGTGGCAAGATCATCTGTGTAACCCGAAAGCTCTGAAAGTCTGCAAACCAGTAAAATTGGAAAATAAAACAGTGAAATCAGGTAAATCATAAATTAGGTGAATATAGTGCAAATGCTATTGCAAGTTTCAAAGAAAAAAAATGGAGAAAAAAATTTGTTAAATGACTAAAAAGAAATATAGAATAATGTCCACATTAATGGGCTAGCTTACCACAATCAGAAACAGTTGGAGGGCCAACATCTGTGAGATTCAAAACAAAAACAGTAGAAAGTCAAAATTAAAATATCTGAAAAGAAAAGTTACATAATGGGAAATATAATTGAACAAAAGCTTAATAGAAATCTCATTAAAGGATCCGAAGGTAGATTCATTTTCTCCCCATATTTTTAACTTCTCCCCACTTGATATCTCTCCCCCTTTTTATCGCCACATGTCGGATGATGTGTGGAGCTCGAGACCATTTTTCTAGCATCTGTTAGAGACAATCTAATGCCTGTGCAAGGGTTAAGCGAGGATTTTCTAATAGGAAGCACTTGGTGGTTGATTGAAAATTATAGTAATTGTTGATGGATTTGTAAATAATTATCAAATGGGTATGAAATATATATTTTGGGTCTAAAAGATTGGGGTTTGGACAGAGCTCTCCCTCTCTCCCCCCATTATGACCAAGTTCTTGGACTATTTCGTTCATACATTTTCGTGCATATTTTATGGGTATCATTTCTCTTTATTTACGAGACAACAGTCCCTTTGTCCCATGACCATACCTTGTTAAGTAATTAAATTACATGATATAAAAGATAAATTCTGGTTTCAAAAATTAAGTGGATAGTTGCCTCCTGTCTAGTGGTTATGTCCTATTAAATAATTAAATAATATAATATAATTTTTTTAATGAGCAACTACCCTTTGCCCGTCATTATACCTAATTAAATAATTAAGCAACTTAGCAAAAAAGATACATTTAATTTATTTAAAGTTCAGGGGCTGCATGCCCCCATTCCTATGACATTGCTCTTTTTTTTCAAAAGTTCAATTGGGGCATGTGCTCCCACATGCCCCTAAGGGGTGATCGCGAGCTATCTGAGCTCGGTTCAACTCGGGTTGCTTATGAAACAAGCTTAAACACATGTTTTAGGCTCATTTAGTAAACAAGTCAAGCTCGAACACCTTTGTACTCAGCTCATTTTTATATATATATATATATATATATATAAAATTAATAACATATGAAAGAAATATTATTTAAGTAATTTAATTAAAGGATTTTAAAAAAATTATAATTTTAAAAAAATTAATCATATTTAATTGAGCTGGTCAAAAGCTGGAGCTCGATAGCCAAGTTGAGGTTGAAAATACTCAACAAAAAAAAAAAACACCCAGCTCCATAAAAGCTCGGCTCGAGTATCACCCCTACCACCTAGCTTCGCCCCTGGGTGCATGTTAGCTGCGGAAAATAAAAACAACGAAAAGTAGAGAAACTTACATATATTGTGTTGTAGATGATATAAAAGATGTGAAGGACAAAATTGCCAGCCCACTGCAGATTACATGGGTAGTTAATTTTCATTAAAACACATCAAATATAAAAGGAAATGAATCATTAAATATAACGAAACTGCCATCTAAGGTTATTTTTGTCATTTCAATTTTTTTTGCTGAATGACAAAAGGGCAATAGATTTTTTTTTTTTATCTTCCAAAAAAATTAGTTTGCTCCACTCAACGGAGGAAAAGTGAACTATTGCTCCACACCTGCCCTTCTACTACCATGAACTCAGAATTAAAAATTTTTAATCCCGTAGTTAAATTATTTTATTTTATTTTTCTGAAAACAAAGGTAGATGGATGAACCCTATTGGCCAGTGAATCTTAACCACAATTAAAGGGAGATAAAAAGGGGACATGTGGCAAGAAAGGGGAGTCGAGATACCCTCCTTGCGTCACCGACATGTGATTATTTTTCATGATAAATAGCCTTGTATGGATCATAAACTTTTTCATGGCATGAAAAAAACATAAGACGTAACCAAAGCGAGTGCCACAAAAAGTGTCTCATTTTTGTTTTTCCAGTGTTTTTCTTTTTAACTCCTTTTAATTGGAGTTAAGATTTACTAATCTTAGAATTTATATTTTTAACCTTGATTTTTTAAATATATTAATCACAATTAAAAGGAGCTAATCATAATTAAAAATTGAAAGGAACACTTGCTAGTGCTAGAAATACTCAGCTCAAGTTATTTAATTTAATTTTTTCCTTAAGTTAATTGTTTTCTTGTGTAAGAGACTAACTTGAGCTATTATATTCTAGTAGCGCAATGCCATACACGGTCAGAGAAGATTTTATTGTAAGGGGACATTATGATTGATTGAAAATATTAGTAAATGTTGATGAATTTGTAGAGAATAATTAGGTGGTATGAAATACTTTAGGTTTAGGGAATGGGGGTTCGGGACATAGCCTATCAAAAAAAATTGACAACCAAGTTTGTGGGCCATTTCATCCATGCTATCCTTGTTTACGGGGGCATCTGTCTTCTTACTTTATAGATACTAGTGGGTGGCACGTGTGATGCACGTGAGAGAGAGGGGAAGGAGTTAACCACAATTAATAAGAGTTAAAAGGGACATGTGTTAACCCCGCGGGTGCGATTGAACTCTCCTCGGGTTCAATCACGATTAACTGTGATTCTATTCTTTAAATAGATAGATGAGGATAGTTTGGATTAAAGTAAAATATTAAATTAAAGTTTTGTTTTCTATAAGGATAGTTTAGGAATTTCAGAAAATTTAGTCTACAACTTGCCTCTCCCATTATAATAGGAAAGATGCTCGATTACTCACTTAAATAACATAGTATAATATTTTTTAAAGAAGTTCCGGGACAACTGCCCTTTGTCCCAAAACTCTGTCCTATTAAATAAATAAACAACATAGTATAAAAGAGTTTTGTTTCAAAAGTTTAAAGTGGCAGTGGCCCATGCATCATGATTGGCAAAGGATTACCTCTGGTGTCTGCCCGAGCTGGGTGCTCGGGCATCCACAAACAATAGGCCATCTGTTTCAAATTTCTGGGCAGAAGGCATTTCATCTGTCACCATCATTTTGACTTCTGCCCAATTGATTTTTTTTTCCTTCAAAAATGCCACATGTTTTATTGTTTGTGGATGCCGGAGCGCCCAGCTCGGGCAGACACCAGAGGTAATCCTATGCCATCATGATTATCCTTAGTTTTTTCAGACCATTCCCGTGTTATTCCTCATATTTGTATGTTTCTCAAAAGCTTAGGGTGGGCACGTAAACCAGGATCCACCCCTATGGCCATACACCTGCCAATCTAATATTGCAATGGGATACATTTTTGAATAATGTAGTGCATCTCATACACCTTATTCATGTGTTAGATACATTTGAATGATGTTAGTCTATCTTATTCAAGTTATGGTACTCCTGACATAATCCATAATACATTGGACGCCTAAATCAAGGTCCTTAGTGATTTCTCTACAAGACAGAAAACTCAAACAAGAACAGAAAAATGCCAAAAAAAGAAAGAAATAAAGAATTCAAGAGAGGTAGTTGAAACGTACACAAAGGGATTTGAGAGATTTTGTTGAAGAAGTCACGTTCTTGAGAGAACATATAGATGATAGGGAATGAATTCTTGTAATATTGACAGGGTGGTCGAGTAGTGAGCCTTTCCAGAGGAGGTGGCAGAGACATGGGACGCCGTTGTCGCTGTGGAAGAGTGTGTAGAAGACATCGCAGCACTCGGGAGAAGCTGAATTGGAAGTTATAAAAGATGATGGTGGAGTTGCGATGTAAGGCAGGCAATGAGAGAGTTCTCTAAACTCATTTGTGCAAAGTGGCAACGCCGTAGCCACCCCGACCACCACCGTGAGAAACATTGCCAAAATGGCCGGAAATTTCGCCGGAGCGATAATTAAATCGAAGGGCATCATCATCTCGATGTGTTCTTTCATCTTTGTTTCTTAAAAGCTAGAGAGAGAGGGAGAGAGAGAGAGAAAGAGTTTCAGATGGTTTTCTTGCGAATAACAAAGAGATGATGTAGCGGGAAAGAAAGAATCTATCCGATGGAATAAATGTAGATACAAAGTCACAAAAGCCGACTTGTTTAACTTAACGAAAGTATCCCTTCCTTTTTAATCAATTATTTTTATGTACACTAACGGGTGGTACGTGTGATACGCGTGAGAGGGGAAGGAGTTAACCACAATTAATAGGAGTTAAAAAGGACACATATTAACCCGCAAATACGATTGAACTCTCCCCAAGTTCAATCACGATTGTCTATGAACAAGGGGTAGTTTGAAAATTAAAGTAAAACATTAAATCAAAGTTTTAATTTATATAAGGATAGTTTGGGAATTTCAAAAAAATCAGGCTACGCCTGCCTCTCCCATTATAATAGTAAAGAAAGAAATTGCTAAGACATCAACGAGTATATTCAAATACAAATTTATTTAGAGAATTTTATTTATTTTTAAGGCAAATTAAGTATACTAATAAAAATTTGGAGAATTATAGTTTTTGCGCCGTCATTCCACCCAGCGGAACGCGCATGCCTCCACGGGATGCCACGAGTCACTTTTGACATTTATGAACTGTGGTTAAGATTCACTCACCCCTAGGGTTCATCCATCTACCTTGGTTTTAAAAAATTAACTTTAGGTTAGTTAACACTTATTAACTGTGATTAAGATTCACTCACCTTTAGGATTCATTCATCTAATCTTGATTTTTAGAAAAATAAAAGTCATTAATTAACTATGGTTAAGATTCACTAACCCTTAGGGTTTTCTATTTAACCTTGGTTTATAGAAAAAAAATATATTAACCCCAAGTTAATTATACTTTATCATGATTTAAAAAAGGGACATGTCCGGGCTGTGGGCACGCACATGTTCTATCAATTCCCTAAAATTTTTGTGCATAAATAATGGTGTGTTTTGAACTTTAATATTGACTTTAAGAGAAAATTAAATCTAACTTAAGCTCTTTATGCTTGCTCAAATATAAGAGATAATGAACAGGAGGAGTGTGCTCAACCGGAGCAACCCAAAAGAAGCCTTGGGCGTGCAGTGGCATTTTGGTCATTATAAATAAAAATAAAGGTCTTTTATCACTAAATATTTCATAGTTATCCCTTTCCAAGGCTTTTTTTTTTTTTAGTTGGCGGAGCTCCTGTTCAAATTTAGCTGACGTTTGGTAACACTAATCTAAATAAGTAGAACTTATTTAAAATTTGAGCTTAGTTAGACTTTAAATTGTTAAGTTGAAGGTTAATTGAATATCCAGATTTTTTGAAGTAAAGGTTTTACCTCAAAAGAAATAAGGAGACATGAGCTACTTTTTTCTTTAGAGGTAAAGCCTCTACTTTAAAAAGATGTTAACATCCAATTAACCTTTAAACAATTTAAATTCTACTTTAGCTAATTTTTCAAATAATCTCTTTAAGTTAGTGTACTACCAAACACCACCGTAATCTCTAAATATAATTGGTCAACCTATATATAAAATTCCAACCTGTAGAGTTTGATGTAGCCTGCTGTACACCCAGGGTTAAACACTCAGGAACAATTTTTTTGATAGGGAGGGTTATGTTGGCTCCTTGCAAATGTTGGCTGAAGAATGCACAAAACATGAAAAAAAAATATTTTCACGGAAAGAAAGGATGATGCTATCCATAATAGAATCCTGTAAAAATTTAAAAATATGATGAAAATGGATGATATGGATTATAAAAGAATATTATATATAAACAATCACAATATTTATCAAAAACATATTTTTTGTATTTTATTGTGACATTACATTTTCTTAAACAAATTTCTTTTAGGCACAATTGTGAATTGCACGATTTCTATTAAAAAAAAAAAACTTTGGGATTTAATACAAAATATAAGATTTGGTATATAAGAAACATAAGACATATGTAAAATATTGTTGATAAAAGTTATATGTCATCAATTGTTATAGAATGTACAATCAACGTCTAGTTAGAGTTGAACATTTCTAGTAACAAAAAAAATTCAGGTTGTTTCATATCAAACCTTAGAATAAACAATAAACTTAATCACTACATCAAACAAAGCCCCTAAAGATGATGAATTTCTTATACTGAGCCCCCAACTACTAATACGGTATGAGAATGCGTCAGATTATTGGAAAACATGGCGAGCACATTGAACAAAGATGGCCTGATCCCAGGGAGGTAAGTCACAACATTAATGCAAGACTCCTATATAGGTATTTTTTAGGTTGCTCCAATTTTCTCTTCACCTGAAGCTCTTGTTCATAGTTGTGTATAAGGAAGAATCAATTTAGATGCTTTGCCATGTTCATCGACTTTAAATAGAATAAGTGAATAGTTCAACTTGAAGTCTCTAAGGAGGAAGTAATTGGAAATAATGTGGAAATATTTGATAACATACGATTTAACCAAAATATGATTTCGTTTTTGGTGTCTTTATCATTTACCGATTGTTAATAGTAATCCTCCGTTCGTATTTATTGAGGATGTGTCAAGAGGGAAAGCAGTAATCCATCATGAAGTAGTTAGTCATATACCCATTGATGTATGTTTTCTCAATAGAGAAATAAATTGTAGTTAGTCATACATAATTAATTTAATTAGCCTGGAACTTTGAAGCTTAATTATGCTGAGAAGAAGTGCAACTCTCATCCAACAAGGAAAGCTGCTATTTTATGCTAGCAGGCTCCCCTCCAGCTAACACTGGAGGTGATTCCAAGTAATTGGGCTATACCTATATCACAGATCCCTGAAACATCTGAACCAGAATTTTATGCAGCACATTTTATGTAGTTGATGTAAAAAGGTTTGGATTCTAATGTCCATGAACATAAACTCATTTTAAAAAAATAAAAATAAATTTGGGGGTGATGCTGATTTCATTTATTTACAAGTAGACCAGGCCATAACAGCTAAGACAGACTTTTATAGTGGTGATTACAAAGCCACAGCACCAACTAAGTTGCAAAAGAAAATATGAACAAGTGTGATGATTGTAGTAGTAGTACTAAAGAATGGGTGAAGAGGGAACAAGGAAGAGCATGATTCCTGGTACAAATCTGGAGCTTCTGTTATTAACTGGCATTTATGTATATGACTTTATCGCAGGTCCTGGTGCTGAGCTTGTTGGTCAGATTCGGGTGGCAAAATCATCAGATGAACCCCAAAAAATGCATAGTCTGTAAACCAGTAATTGGAAAATTATCTGAGATTAGTTTGGAATAAAACAGTGAAATGAGGTGAATATAGAACAAATATAATCACCCATTGGCTCAAAATGATGATGTAATGGAACACCCCTTCTCATGGAAGGATGGTAGGGTGTACTGTTGTGTTTTCAATCCCAGCCCCAAGGAAGACATCCCAAAAAATATTTAATTTTTTTTTTCTAACCACGGCTAATAATTTTAAAAAACTAAGCATAGGTGGGTGAACCTTAGGGTAGGGTAAATCTTAACAGCAATTAAGGGTTAGTGTATACAATTCATATATCGCATTCAAGAGACCCGCACACAACCTTAAGATTTGACGAGTCAAAATCATAGTAAGAGCGCACAACTTAACATTCCAAAAGTCAAAATCATAATAAGACATAATTAGAGTATTAGATCTTCATCATTGGTGTAATATTTATCACAAATGTGACTTGTTAATCTACATTAGATCCGTTCATATGATCAATCAAGTAAGTGTGATTTGATATCTCAATTGCTAATTAATTAATTTGTAGATTTTACTAAAAAGAATTAGGTAGAAATGCCTATAAGTAGCCAACCAACTAAAACAGGTTGAACCTAAAGATGGTGTGTAGACATGGACCCCAAAATGAGTCAATTTGTCAGTCAATGTGGTTCTGACATGTTCGATAATCTTCTTGTGGGTTTCGCCCCCATAAAAGGAAGGATTATGTGCTTTATTATCATCATCGGGAAAATGTTAAGTCCAATAATATTTTTTGATAACTAAAGGAAAGTTACCTCTTTAAGTATGCATTTGGTTTTAGCACATTTGAGGATTTAAGTCTCAGTCCAGATTTTTGAGTTTACTTTTCATGGAAAAGTCTCAACAAGAATTAAAATTAAGAGCAAAATCAGCTGTTGTGTTCTACCAGCTTTGTAAATACACGATTTTTTGCAACCGTAGACAAACAATCTCAATCTGATTTTGTTAGGCTTTCGTTTGTTATTGTTAAGAAAATGATTATTATAGTCTTATGACATTTCATTACTTCAGAAAGCCTTTTAATCTTTGAACAATGGTTAATAAGTTTTAAGCTTTGTGATAAAGATCCACACCCTTACGGATAAACCATCTAACCTTGGTTTTTTTTTAAAATTAACATGCCCCCTTTTAACTTCCTTTAACTTAGGTTAAGATACACTAACCCTTAGAGTTAAAGCAACTAATCTTGGTTTTAAAAGATAAAAATTAATGTGTTCCCTTTGAACTCTCTTTAATTGTAGTTAAGATTCATTAACTAGTTTAAGATGCGAGACACCTACTGATAGTGAATGATCACCCTGCCTCTTGTTCCAATGATGAGATGCGGCCTTTCTCAATAGAAAGGTCTTTGGATCTATTTTCCCTGAGTGATGAGTAACAAGAGCTCCAATCCCCCAATGCTAATGGCTAATCATTGATACTAACTATAGATAAATGATACCCCGCAAAAAAAAAAATGAATGCATATGTATTGGCTGATGTGACTATTTCCTCTACAAGTTGAAATCAGTTGTTGATCATCCTTATTCATAACATATTTTCATTTTGAATTTAAATATCTGGCGGAACTCTACAGCCTCAGCTCCAAGAGCATGAGCGGAGCTCCTCTTCAATCTTGAACCAAAATATCATGAATTTCTTCCATGCCAGTGGCAATGTTACCATAAAGACCAAAAGAGGAAAAGGTATTATGTACTTAAATAAGAGAATAGAAATATAGAATACTATTGAATGGACGATTAAAGGATTGGCTTACCAGAAGCAGAATCACTGGCACGCTCAAAATCTGTAAGATTCAAACGAAAAACAGTTAAAAGTAAACATTAATAATATAATTGAACAAGAGCTTAATAGACATCCATTAAAGGAATCAAGGATAGATTCGTAATTTTGATGTAAGTGTGAAACTAACAAAGAAAAGAAAAGAAACATACCACTAGCAGTCCGTAGAGGATATCTAAGATGAAACGATGTAAATTGCGAGCCCACTGCAGATTATTAACAGTTAATTAATTAATACATTAGCACTCTAAAATATATATATATATATATGTATAGGTGCCAAATCATCTCCAGTGATAACCGGATGTGGCACATCCGGTTATCACCCCTAGAGGTCGCCACGTATCTCCTTTGACACCCCTTAACCGTGGGTAAGGTTCACCCACCCCTAGGGTTCACCCACCTATTTTTGGTTTTTTTTTTTAAGTATTAATTCTATTTTTAAAATTAAAAAATTGTTTTTAATATTAAAAAAACTTTAAAAACAGTTTTTTAATTTTAAAAATAGAATTAATATTTTTTAAAAAAAACCAAAAATAGGTGGGTGAACCTTACCCACGGGGTATCAAAGGAGACACGTGGCGACCTCTAGGGATGATAACCGGATGTGCCACATCCGGTTATCACTGGAGAGGATTAGCACCCATATATATATATATAACGATATTGCAATTCAAGGCTACTTTCGTCATATCATTTTTTTCCCGTTTAATGACGAAAATAGCCCTTGGATCATAAATTTTCCATGCCTTGAAACTAATTTCCAGTTCAAACTAACTTGCGCCATCTGAAAACTAACTTGCGCGGCTATGTTCCAGCGACATCTGCGATCTGATCGGAGAGAGATTTCTCCGATTACATCGCATTTAGTCCCTTCCATAAATCAAGATCGGCGCACTTTAGCGATTTCGCTACCAGACAAGAGAAATGCTAATAAAAAAATCAAATCAAGAAATCAAGAAAAGTAGTTGAAGCGTACACAGAGGGATTTGAGAGAGATTGTTGCAGAATCCACGTTCTTGAGAGGACAAAGAGATGATAGAGAGTGGAGTCTTGTAATATTGAGAGGTAGGCCGAGAATTTCACCTTTCCGGAGAAGATGGCAGAGACAGGGAACGCCGTCGTTGTCGAAGAACGAGGAGAATGCATAGCAGCACTCAGAAGAAGGTGAATTCGAAGCGATTGAAGGTGGATCTGAGATGTAATTCAGGCATGCAACGAGTGATAAAAATTCGTTTTTGCAGACTCGGATTGGCCACGCCATAGCCACGCCGACCACCACCGTGAGAAACACTGCGGAAATCGCCGGGAATTTCGCCGGAAGGAGAAGTGAATCGAAGGGTTTCATGGCTGGGGTTTCTTTGTTTCTTGAAAAGCTTGAGAGAGAGTTTCAGATGGTTTTCTTGCGAATGAGAGAGAGAAATGATGTAGCGGGAAAGACTAAAGAGTCTCTCCTTTCGAACTTAAATAGAGAGAAAACCCGAATTTGTTCCCGAAAGTACCCCTCTGTTTTTGAAGTATTTACTTTTATGTACGTAATATTGAGATATTAGAGCATTCCTAGCGCCTCACCAAAATAACTTTTTGATTATTTTGGTGAGCCAAAAGACTAAAAAGGTGCCAAAATGACTCCCAGCAGCCTCAACAGAATAAAGAAATCCCTTTGGTGAGTCTACAGTACTCACCAAACTTACTCACCAAACTTGGTGAGTACTGTAGACTCACCAAAGTTAAATCTTCTCACCCTTGGGCCCACACAAATAATAAAATAAGGTTTCTCTCTCTCCCTTTCTTTTTTGTGGTCCCACACAAACAATAAAATAATATTTTTCTCTTTCTTCCTTTTTCGTTTTCCCACACAAATGATAAAATATTGCTTCTCTCTCCTTTTGTTTTGGTTAAAATGGTGAGGTTGTTGGGAGTGTTTTAAAAAAGTGGCTCACCAAAACCACTTTTTGTGGGTTTTGGCTATTTTGGTGAGTGAAATTTGGTGAGGCCGCTAGGAATGCTCTTATCGATTACATGCAAAAGTGATTAAAAACAAATTTATTTTGAGATTTTTATTATTATTTTAAAATTTCAAAAGTAAATTAAGTTTACAAATAAAAATTTTGAGCAGTCTTTTAAATTCTAATATTCATTTTCTTTAAGTTAATGTCAAGGCATTTTGCTTACTTAGGAAAGTAACATTCCATTGAAAGACGATTTGGGGTAACGAAAAGAGAAAATGTGGTTTGAGTCATTGCAAAAGGGTGAGTGAGATTTATTTATGGAATGTATTAATAGTTACGAGATGATATATTTTTCAAATTGATTTTAATTTAAAAGGAAGAGCAAACGTGTATGTGGTAATTGGGCACAAAACATGGCCTATAAGATAACATCTCCTATTGGTGTCACACATATATTAGGTAGACAAGAGTTTCTAACAGTTGATAATATATTATTGGGCACTGGGATTACCTTGCACGAAATATCAATTACATAGATAATACATATAATACTTCAAAGCGTGACAAACCAAATTTCAATGAAAAACAATTTTATTATTGTCAAATTTCTTTTGCTATGTCCTAATAATATTGTTATATTTTATTTGTTTTCTTTTAATAGTTTTGGGCATCGCGCAAGGTGTCTGCTAGAATATACGTTTAACTTAGGTGCTTTTAGGCATCATTTATCTATATTTAGTTGGTCAATGTAAATATTAATTAGTATTTCAAAAAAAAAAATTATCAGCCGCATCACTTAAGAAGAACTTGTTACAAATTTACTGGAGTTCTTCCACTCTAGGACTGATGTAGAACAAGCAGTGGAGAACTTCATAGCATTATTGGACCGTCAAAAATCCAAACAGAAGACATAAATGCACTAGTAGAAATCATAGGGCTGGAGTTAGAAATGCGCAAAATGATTCATGAATGAATGAGAATATTAAGTTCTTCGAGATCCATCCATGGACTATTCTGTTATTGGTAAGATTTTGTCATCTTGTAATAACTATTTTATTATTTTTAGAAAGTTTTTTAAAGTAATAATTATAATTGTTAAAGTTTAATTTCCTTGATTAGTTTAAGTTTGTCATTTTTAATAATTTTCATGTTTTGCTATATATAGATTTGTAAGTCACATAGCAAAGGCAGTTTTTATCAATAATATAATCGAATCTTTCTTCTATTCCTTGTGGATTCAATAGTTAATTGTGTTTATGATAATGTTCTTCTCTTTTCATACATTCGCCAAAGTTAAGGATTGCTTAAGGGACACGTCTTCACGGTGTGAACCAAGATAAGGATTTTTTTCTTTGAAAATTGCATTTGTGATCATTATTATCTCACATTGGGCTGGGTCCCGACTTCGCAAGAGTGTGATAAGGGGCCATCAATAATAACAGCGCCTTCTTTTTTTTTGGAAGGTAAGCTGAGGTTAGGCAGGCCCTACTAGAGAAACATAGGCAGGATTCGATACTAGGTCTTATTACGATGCCAAGGACTTTACCAACTAAGCTAGAGGGCACCTAGCAGCTCCTTGATAGAGAAGAGTGTATAAAGTTTGGATTTCAACCGTGGATCATAAAGTTTGAAGTCAATTTCATTACGCCTAATGCTCATATGTGCTTCATTTATTGCTATTAATTCATTATTGTTGAATGATGGCTTTGAGGTTGTGGGTTCAATTGATAGAGAAGAAAATTTTCATTGAATTGGTAGAAGTTTCCCATGATACGAATGACACCCAATGGAGGGCAACCAAAATAATGATAGCTTCTACACATATGGAGCTTTGCCTCTTGGTGCTCTGTTAGATCGAATCACAGCCAATCGTGATTGAACTCAAGGAGAGTTCAATCGCACCCACAAGTCAACACATGTCTTTTTTTACTTCTATTAGTCATGATTAAGATTCACTAACTTTTAGGTTCAACAATCTAACCAAGATTGTCTTGTCAAATTGCCAATCATTTAAAGAAAATTTTATATTTCTGCATATTTCAAGTGGCCAACAACTCTGCATAATTCTGCACCAGAAAAAAAACAACTCTACAAGAACTCTTGATATATATCTAAATTTGCAAGAAGTCCCTGGAATTAAAGAAAGAAAAACTTCATCTTAATGAAGATTGGTCACATCTCCCCAAAAATCCAAAATATAGTCCTGAACATTTGGGAAAAGAAAATTTGGCTCTGAGAATTTTTACAAAAGTTTGATTATTCATTACAGCGTTACAGTACTAGTACTAAAGATAGGTAAAGATGGGAACAAAGGAAGAGCATGATTCCAGGTAGAAACCTGGAGCTGCTATTGTTGAATGGCACTGACATGGATGAATTTGTGGCAGCTTCTGGTGATACGCAAATTGGTGTGGGTGGACCTGCAACGTATTCTGGTGGCAAGATCATTGGCCGTGCAGGAGAAATATTGATGCCTGCAAATCAGTGATTAATGGAAACTAATTTAGTGGGGTTGTTTGCAGATTCTCAAGATTAGTATGGAATAAAACAGTGAACTGGAAGAGGAAAAAAAAACAGTTAAATGGGGCAAATAAGGGCCCGTTTGGCATCATTCCGGATTAGAAACGATTCTATTCCCTGGAACAGTCTGATTCTTGTTGGAATGTTTCTGTTCTGAGAACTCATTTGGATGCAGTCAACCTGACTTTGTTCTGGGGAACAGAAACAGTAGAATCGCGTTTGGATGAGAAAAAAAAAAAAACAGAATCACAATAACATTATTCTAACTATTTTTCTGTAGGGGTAAGAGATGATTTATCATTGTAGCTGGAAAAAAGGATATTTACATCCAAATTTAAAGTCTATCAAAAGATAATACATGTTCTATATAATCCAAAATTACATTTGTAATAAAACATGCTTTGTGTTTACTTTACAAAAATCACAATCACTATTGCCCAAAAAAAAGTTAACAGTCCCATAAAAAAGCAGATGACACTACAACCACAGGTTGCACAGACGAAAAGACGGTGCCGCTTGCGTTCAACGAGTAATTGTTGAGACGCTGAATCCATATAATTTTCAGGTTGACGTTGGTCCATATCATATTCGTCTACCCATATGAATGAGTCTTCATGGTCCTAAACAAAATCAAATCAAATTAGCTAATGATTAATCAACATAATGAGTTCTTATTGATATAAAAATCAAAATAAAATCAAAACATATAAACCTGACGAAATGGGCATCGAAAAAACCAACGTCCATAATTTTTCTTTGTCTTTGCCATAAACAATTTCATTGCGCCACGCCCACAAGAACATATAGGACTTTTGTGATCTCCTGCCATAGTTTCAATACTATCTACAAATATTTCTAAAACTATAAGTACATAAAATGCATGTCAAAACAAAAACATATTTATAGACAAACATATGAAAATTAAAGCTTACAAATTATAACAATGTCTAGCAATGTTTTCCCTTGGCACACAAAAAAAAAAACATATAGAGAATATTAGCATGAAAATATAAACATCGTCATCACATTAAGCTGTCATCATACTAAGCTAAAAATGTTCATCTCAAGATCATGTAACACCATAATGTGTTGCTAGTGCATTTGCAATTTCGTCCCTAACACGCTCAATTTCTAGTCGGCCTTGTGCAGTGCCGATCTCTACAACCCTTGAGGAACCTGCCTCATTGGTAGGTGTGTCATCATTATCAAGAATCATATCCTCATCGCTATATGTAAGAAATTCTTTATCTTGTTGCGTATGCGATCTGATGAAATTGTGAAGAGTGCATGCAGCAAGAATAATACGTTTTTGTCCACGAAGGGAGTAAGACGGCATTTGCTTCAAGATAGGAAACCGAGATTTTAACACGCCAAAACATCTCTCAATGACATTCCTCAATGATGAATGATGATAGTTAAACAACTCCTTCTTCCCCCGTGGTTGTCGAGCACGCCCCCTATACTCTTGTAGATGATATCGCTCTCCACGATAAGGCATCAGATAACCCGGCATGGTGGTGTAGCCCGAGTCGACAACATAATATTTACCTGAAATATTAACTAGCTAAATAAATTCACTGAAACATCCGATTTTGCATATATATCTTTTAAACAATGTTACCTGCAGGGGGGTGAGGGAATTCCAATTCTGGTCTTGTTATGGCTTCGGCAAAAACACGTGAATCATTGGCTGTTCCTTCCCAGCCGGCATACACAAATGTAAAACGCATATCGAAAGAACATGCACATAATACATTTTGAGTAACGGTTGTCTTTCTCCCTCGATATGGAATCTGATTTTTAGTAGGCACAGACGCGCTTACATGTGTGCCGTCTATTGCCCCTATACAATCCTTGAAAAGAAAAAAAGAAATTGTAACTCATTAATCATTTAATGGAACACTGCATGTATAAATACAATATTTAAATCATTAGTTACCTTAAACCAAGGATGGTATTTTGAATTGTTCAGAATTTCTGGTGGAATCTCGTTAAAATCCGGGGGACATATTAGCTCTTTTCCCAAATTCGCAATGGCCTTCAAAACTGTTTTAAAATGACGGCTAACAGTCTCTCCTGAATGTTGAAATCGATCTGCTATCATCCGATTACATTCATTGTGGCCAATTGTCATTAAAAACATAGCTACTTGTTCTTCGACAGCAACAAATTTTGAATCCTTCAAAAGGTCTCTACTTCTCAGAGTATGACATAAACTTTCAAATACATGTTTTTCCATGCGAAACAAATCATAACATCTATCCGGATGTCCAGTAAGTACGTTATGTACAAATTCTGGACCTGTTTCACTACGGTCCCTAATTGGTTTTCTGTTGATGCGCTTATTCAATTCATGGAATATTAGGAGCATCAAAAAGTCATCATCAGACTCTTCACTATCTGACTCGGGTCTATCAGAATCTGACTCAGGTCTATCTGAATTTGACTCGGGATCCATATTACCTGAACACCATATGTAAGCACAATATCACATAACTATGACAAAGTATCCCTAAACTTGCTTTAACAACACAAATTCAGAATGTAGTCCACTTGCAGTTTTTAGTAAACCAGGTTGTGTTATGAAACAAACAAGCATGTATTTCGGTAATGACTTTTAAAAAAAGCATGTATTTCTCACTGTAACCAACTAACTCATAGAAATAATGCTATTGTGGCATGCATGTAATCCTACTTAGTTTTTAAAGTAATAATGCTATTGTGTAACCTATAAAACAATGCATTGACGTATCTGAAACTCCTATACAGATGTTACCTGAATCAATAGATAGCCTCTCCAACTTACAAGAATTAATACTCGTTCATTGCAAGAGGCTTCGCAAGTCACCCAAAAACTTTAGAACTTAACATAATATGTAATTAAGCACAATATTGCAACCAACATAGTATGTACCTAACATAGTATGTAAGCACAATAATACAACCAATATAGCATGTAAGCACAATATTACAACCAACAAAGTATGTAACTAACATGGCATGTGAGCAAAATATTACAACTACCGGAGTATGTAAGGAAAATAATAGTACCTGCAAGTCCTGTCCAGGTAAGTTATTTTGTGCAAAAAGTATTGCTCTATAAGTCACTACTCTCGCATTGAGCATGTCATTTTTGGCAGTGGTGGGATCTAATATTTGATTGTTCATTTTACCATCAAAAAAAATATTTGATTGTTGATTTTTGGCAGTGGTGGGATCCTAAGAGACATGACTTGCAATACTTCTTCCCTAACATTTGCGTGTATATCAGGTTGTGGTGGGCAGTTTTCTACCAGGCAGCCAACATGTGCAGAAGCCCAAGAAGCAGAAAACTGAGCCCACATCAGCTGCCACACCAACTGCTGCCATTCTTATTTCTAGTGCAGAGATGGAGGAGGGCTATGGTGGGCAGGGACAGCACAGTTCAGCAGTCCCAAAGCCAAATCTAGCTTCTTCCTTGTCCTTCCGTGGAGATAACTGGGCTTCTTCGCACTCCATGCAGGACACGAGGAATTCTGCCACTGACATTAACATATCTTTGCCTGGAGCGTAATCTGAAGCATCCCTCCAAATCAGGACTCTTGAGATTTCTCACTGACCACATTCCCACTTTGATCTTGGTTGTTTGTGCAAACTTCAAGTATTGAGTCTCCCTTCGGCTTGTCTGTCTGTAAACTCATGAACTTGTCTGTCTGTAAACTCATCAACTATATTACCTGAAACTATAGGTACAAAAAACATAAACTGGTCTGCAAGCATCAAAGACAGCTCAAATGATGAGGTGGTACTTGCCTTGGTGTCTATTATCTTTAAATTATCTGGTCATATTTAGAGTTGAAGACTTGAAGGTTATGATCATTTAAGCACTGAATTATGGTCAGCAGTTTTTAAAGCCAATGATCTTGCCCTGCAAAGGCATTGAAGCGGTTATAGATGGTGGCAATAACAGTGGCAAAGTCCATATAGATACCGAGCCATTGGATTCCATACATAATTTGCTCACAATTCGGGTTACTCTAAAGATTGCCTTGAGTTCTGCCATCTATTTCAAAGTCTTGAACAACTGAACTGCAGAAGCACAGTACAGAGAGCACCATTTCATATAGATCAAGGTCTCAGTTCTAGACCTATATTAATGACTCGGTGTCCCAAATGTGGTGGCTAAAAGCATGTAAACAGGACTTTCTAAGAGCAGCTATCAGGTTGTTTCCTTTGAATTTCTCCACTCCCAGCTATTTCCTATTGCCAAGGAGGAAAAGTCTTTAAACTAAAGTTGTGATTAGGGAGAGGAGTCAGGACATCTACAGTTGTTTCTTCATATCTACAAAATCTACCATTCATGGATTTTACACCCTCTATCTCAATGATCCTTTGCCTTAAAACTATTTTATATGGGTTTTAACAAATAAAACTGCTGAATTATGCAAAGATTCAAAAAGACTTAAATGAAGGGTATGGACTGGAGTCAAGACACCACTAAACAGCTTTCTGAAGATGTGCTAAGAAATTAAAATCAACATCAAAATGAACTAGCAAGTCTAAGACAAAGTGCTTTCTTAAGAAGTACAATTGCTTGGCAGATGTGCTTTCTTAAGCCGGCATAAATATGCCACTTTTGTACATTAGTGATGCAATCCTTTATTATTATTTCCTTCACTGAATTCATCTTTTACCCGTAGCTTGTTGATTCAATCAAAATAAGGAATGACAGTATCTACATTATCTGGGTAATAAAGGAATAAGCAATAAACTGAGATAATAGTCAATTTTGCATTAAAAATGACTCTTTTATCTGTGACTAGATTCGATACTGTACATATTTATGCAGGTTTTGGTGAAACAATTGTGATTAAGTACATTGTTCAGTGCGGAACAAATTTGGTATTTTGCAACAATTTCATAACTGAAAACCCTTGTTCGTGAATTAACCAGTACATTTCTAACCAAGCAGAAGATATGCATATAATTAACGTGTGTTTTGATTTTTCAAGTGCATGACAGTAGTATGCATGAAAGTACAAGTTCAAAACAAGCACAAACTCCATACTGTCGAAGATGATGAGGAGAGTTTAAGTTAGATATATTAATGACTACTATAAGGGCAAATAGTAACACCAACTTCCAACTGCTTAGCACAAATTTTTAAAGTAGCAATCACACAACATCCTTAAATAGCAAGTTTATAATTAGTTTCAAACAAACATCCCAATGAAAAACTCAGCACTAGTGTCATTCTAAACTCCTTAGTAAGAGGAGTTTCCGGCTTGTGGGCACGTTCATGAAAAGTTCCCTCCAACTACGATCTCGCGTGATAATCCTTGTCGCCTTCAAATAGGCTTCGTCGCTTAGATCTTGATCTAATGTCGCCAATACCTCACAACAGCGGGTAATAGAGAATGGGTCATCACTAGCTTCGGACCCAGAACTGTTTGACCTTCGATGTTGTCTCGTAGTATAGGCCTGACAAGCATCCATCAAGACAGAAGTACTATTCACCTTCCTTCGACGAGGAGTGGAGGTTCTAGATGCACCTCGACTGGGTCGGTTCGTCTCTCCTATATCAAAATCTTCATCTTCTTCGAATTGCTCTAATGGAGTTTCTGGAATCCTTTCAACATTCTCATCATCGTCTGTCTCCCCTGCACCTTGTGTTGACGCACCCGCATTGTCACCTGTTGCGGTGGTGTCACCATATATTATCACAAGCTCATCCCACATTGGACACCCTTTATTGCGGAATGGTTTTGCTCCAGGGTGTTGCTGTTTTAAAAAAAAGATCGAACACTCATTATTAAGTGAACATGTAATGAAGTGAATTATTTTTTGATCGGTCTTCCCGAAAAGTGTAAAAATTAGTAATTACACGTACCCGTAAATATGACTCCCAAACATCATCGGGAGCTGTGACAGTTTTGGTGAGGGGGTTCCAACCAAAACCTGTTGGGACATCGCGAAGCGTTTTAAACTCTCGATAATATAGCCTCAACTTGTTGAATTTATTTTTGAATTGTTGATGAGAGTACTTGTGACCCGTTTCCTTGAAAAACTTCTCATTTATGTCATTCCATGCCCTTTTTGAGAAGGTCGTAGTTGGTCGGTTTCCCTTTCGTACCTCTTCAGCCATTAGTTCTATTAACAATTTCTCCTCCCTACTACTCCACCTTGCAACCACGACATCTTTTTCCCCTACAGTAATTCCTGACATCTATCGAAGAATGTGTATTTATTACACATTGTAAAATCTATATAATAAATCATGTAGTATTGACATATTAAGATGATTATTTTTTTCCACATTACTCATAGATTTAATTAAGCAAGCCAAAGAGGTAAGAAAATAGTATATCAGTCATACACAAAAAAATATTTCCACATACTTGAAAATTTTATATAAAAGTTCAGTCCAAAAGGGGAACTCAAGACGCGAAAATCGCATCTCAACCAAAGCAAACCCCTCTCGTGTCCTGAGAGCACCAAACTAATTGGTGATGCCTATTGTTTCATGTTGGATCATCTGCACCTTACTCAGGTCTATCACAATATTACATAATGTCACTTTAGATCTTGATCTATTATGATAAATGACAAAAACTCAGAGGAAGAAAAGATAAAAACTTAGATCTACCATCATACGGTCAACTGAGCTATGAACTATGAACGAGATCTAATAAGTTTTTATTTATTTATTTATAGATCTTGATAAAATAAACACAAGATAGAATAGTTCATAGATCTTGATAAAATAAACACAAAAATCTTGTTAGAACATATACAAAGCATAACATCACAGCAACAAGTTTTAACATCACAACATCTACCATCATACGATCAACACAAAACATTGGATGGATCTTCACGGAAACTGGTCTTTTTTCACAGATCTTGCTAGATCTTATTTCAAATCCCTTTTTCTTGATCTGTGAACCCAAAAAAAAAAAAAAAAAAAACCAAGAACCATAGAAAAAATGGCAGATCTGGAAGATGGAAGATGAGATCTCGCCGTCGTCGGCAGATCTGAAAGATAAGATCTCGCCGTCGGCAGATCTGCCATTATAACCTCACATCCATTCTTTAGAGAGAGAGAGAGAGAAAGAATGGTATTTTGAACTCAGATCCATTTTTCAGAAAAAGAAGAACAGTACCTCGCCGTCCAGAGTGGTTACCGGAGTTGATCGTCGCCGGATCTTGCTTCCTCTTCGTCGTCCCTGCTCCTCTCTTCACTAGCGCCCAGCAAAAAACGAACTTGTGTATGCTTTTTTTTTTTTTTTCGGGAACAAAAGAAGCGTGAAACCTGTGCCGTTCCAAGAAGCTTATTTTTTTTGTTCCGCAAAAACCGTGCCATTGGGTACCGTTTCGTAGCTGGGTTGAACCCATAATTCCTCCCAAACGGGTTTCTCTCTACACGGGTTGTTCCGGAACGCGGAATCATTCCGTGAGAATGATGCCAAACGGGCCCTAAGTTGAATATAGAGCAAATTTTGTGTCGATGATTGGCTCAAATTGTTGAATAGTATTGAAACACTACCCACAAGACCACAACCCTAACCAACGAGGGGTTGTGCTGCTGGCCAAGACCATGCCTCAGGAAGTGGCCAACATCAGGGATTTATCCCGGTTTTCTTGGTTGTGTAGAGTGAGGGGGTTTGCACTACGGGACTTTAGCCGGGTGCTCTAAGAAACCTGGATACCCTTGTTACCCTAAAAAAAAAAAAAAATAACCAAGGCCACAACTCTTACCAGAAGCAGAATCAGTTGGACCAAAACCTGCCAGATTCAAACCAAAAATAAGTATATAGTTATAATTAAGAAAATTGACATTTCATATAATTATTCTCTTTATGTAAATACTAGTGAGATGCACGTGAGAGAGAGAAAGGGGAGTGAAACTGGTAAGAGGGACCCTAGTGAGGGCATTTTGGAAAAAAAAAATTATTTTGGGTACAGAAACTTGAGGGACATTTTGGATTGAAAAAATATTGTAATAGACATGTTGCTTATTGAAATATGATGTTGAGACATTTTGAGAACAAAAAGCTTTAAAGACATTTTGGGTATAACAAAGATAAGGGGCGAGCAATGCCTTGGCGAGATTTTTTTCTTTTAGAACATTTTGTCAAGAGAGCGATGAATCTAGTAACGCCATTGAGGTCGTCATGTGTCCCTTTTAGTTAACGCTACTTAAATGTGATTAAGGTTCACTCACCCCTAGGGTTCACCAACTCTGGAAATGAATATGAATGCCATAAAAAAAAAGCAACATAGCAAAGAGCATGGACAAGAAGAGAACCGTACCTTTATTGGTTCCCATTCCTGGTTGCAGGGCCAGGGGGAAAGATAGTGACTCTGTTACAAATTTTAAGAAACTAATTAGTTAATAAACTTCAAACACACAACTATGTACCTTTATTGGTTTCCATGCTCACCATCAGATATCGACCTTAGACGGTCTCACAAGCAAAATCCATCTAAAGGTCCCTTTAATCATATCAAATTGGATAAAGCTTATGAGACTGTCTTGGCCAAGGGGAAAAGGGCGCTCGGGCATCCACATATCATGGGGCATGTGACGTTTAAAATGGAAGAGATATCAATCGGAGAGAAGTCAAAAACTATAAAAAGAAAATGAAATAACTTCTCTCCAAAATTATCGTCAAGTGCCACATGATTTGTGATTGCCTGAGCGCCCAGCTCCGTCATCCACCAGAGCCAATCTTTTGCCAGGGCCGAGACCACCTTGAGATAGGGTGTCTGAGCTCGGGGATTCAAATGTTTTTCGAATGTCGTGCTGCTATATGTTTTTTAACACCCTATCCTGACTCCTGAGAGAGTCTTGACGTGGTCTCAGCCCTAAACATTAGTCTTAATAGCAAAGTCCAATCAATTTTTTTCTCCTGACGAAAACGCCTTCAATCACAAAATTTTCCTTAACCAATCCTCTACGGTTATAAGATATAACCGGATTTGGCAAATCCAATTATGCCCTTGAGGTTGCAATGTATCCCTTTTATCTGTAGTTAAGATTGACTTACCCTTAGGGTTCATCCACCCATCCTTGTTTTTTGAAAAAATATTTTATTCTAAACAACAACTATTTGTGGGTGAATCTTAACCACAGTTAAGGGGTGTCCAAAGGGACACGTGGCAATCTCAGGGGCATTATTGGATTTCCTAGAATCCGGTTATAACTGTAGAGGAGTAGAGGATTTGGTTCCTTTTCCCACCTTGAGAAGAGAAGCCCAAGGGAGTTGACACTAACTTGCGCCAGAAATGATCAGCTGCAGTTGGGTTTCTGTCGGCAAACAGAAAACTAACTTACGCCGCAAAGTGGCCGAGACCAGCGATCTGATCGGAAAGAGATCTTTCCGATTTCATCGCGTGCAGCTACTCCATTCGAAGAATATCAAAATAAAGACACAAGAAAAAGTGAAAGAATTAAAGAAAGGTGGCCCGAACCTACACAGAGAGATTCCAGAGAGATCATCGATGATGAACTCGAGATCTTGGGAAAACAAGTAGATGACAGAGAGAGGAGTCTCGTAGTGTTTGTAGGGAATCCAAGAGCCGAAGGTTGCCGTACAAAGTAGCATAGACAAGAGGCACCAGTATCGGTGTCCATGACCGAAGATAAGACATCGCAGCACCGAGAAGAAGCTGAGAGAGAGGTGAGATTACTCGGTGGAATCGCGACGTAAGGGAGGCATGGAGAGAATGCTAAGAGCACGTTGATGCAACTTGGGGGTGGCTGTAGCTCCACCGTTTCCACCACGGCCATCACCGTGAGAAACAGCGCGATTGGTGTCGGAGAATTTGCTCGAAGGAGAAGTAAATCGATGAGTTTCATGGCTGGGTTTGTTTCTGTGATCTGTGTTTCTTCTTTGTTTCTTGAAAAGCTTGAGAGAGAGAGAGTTTCAGATGGTTTTCTTGTGAGTGATTGTTAACCGAGTAGCGGGGAGAGTCTTATTTTGAACTTTATAGGGACAGAAAAGCCGGTCTTATTTAACCTTAGGAGTTGGTAAATTTTAACCACAGTTAACAAAAAAATTTATTAATTTTTTCTAAAAATCAAGAATAGGCAGATGAACCTTAGGGGTGAGTGAATCTTAACCATAGTTAAAAGGTGTCAAAAGAGACATGTGGCCACCTCATGGGCGTTACCGGTTTTGGCACAACCGGTTAGGGCTGTCAACGGATCGGATTCGGACCGGATCTGCCTAGATCCGAATCCGATCCGATTAAGAATCCGACTATTTGTCGGATCATGAAGTAACCGATCCGAATCCGATCCGATTATATATCGTCCGATCCGAATCCGATCCGAGTAAGGTTATTTTTTTTAAAAAAAAATCTATTTTAATAATAAAAAATCTAATAATACCTTAATTAATACTAATTAATGTTAATTTTTTTTTAAATTAACATTTTATACATAGAAAATCTAAATAATATATTTAAAATAATTAAAAATTATTATTATTATCGGATCGGATTTTAATTGGATCGGATCACCCTATATCCAGATCTGATCCGATCCGATTATAATCGGATTCCACTGATCCGATCCGACGGATCACATATAGGGTCCAAAGTCCGGCTAATCGGATCGGATTCGGATCGGATCCGGATCATGATCCGGTCCATTGACAGCCCTACAACCGGTTACAACCGGAGAAGAATACGTCCTAAAAGGAGTCAAATCCTCTACGATGAAAACCGGATTTGGCAAATCCGGTTATCACCCCTAGAGATCGCCACGTGTCTCCTTTGATACCCCTTACCGTGGGTAAGTAGGTTCACCTACCTATTTTTGGTTTTTTTTTTAACATTAATTCTTTTTTTAAAATTAAAAAACTGTTTTTAGAGTTTTTTTAATATTAAAAACGGTTTTTCAATTTTAAAAAAAGAATTAATATTTTTAAAAAAAAAAACAAAAATAGGTGGTGAACCCTAAGGGTAGGTGAACCTTACCCACGGTTAAGGGATGTCAAAAGAGACACGTGGCAACCTTTAAGGGTGATAACCAGATTTGCCAAATCCGGTTATCATGGGAGATGATTTGACTCTTCCTAAAATTACCCTTTGGTTTTTAATGGGTGGATAAATAAGTAGGAGTCAAATCCTCTACTGTGATAATCGGATTTGGCAAATCCGCAAATCCGACTATCACCCCTAGAGGTTGCCACATGTCTCATTTGACACCTCTTAACCGTGGGTAAGATTTATCCACCCCTAGGGTTCATCCACACATCTTTGTTTTTTTAAAAAAAATATTAGTTCTTTTTTTAAAATTTAAAACCTGTTTTTTAGATTTTTTTTTAATATTAAAAATAGTTTTTGAATTTTAAAAAAAGAATTAATATTCTAAAAAAAAAACCCGAGGATGGATGGGTGAACCCTAGGGGTAGGTGAACCTTACCCACAATTAAGGGGTGTCAAAGGAGACACGTTGAGACCTCTAGGGTGATAACCAGATTTGGCTCCAAATAGATAATGCAATATGAATTGGTTTATGGGTACTCTCAAATATACTTCATAATAATCCTTACGCTTTATAACCAACTTCTAAGAGTCAGATTTGAATGGGTTTACTTTGTTTTTTCTAGTGTCACATCAACTTTAATAGTAACATGTAATCATTGAGAGTAACAGTTAGGATTTGAAAGGACACTTCGCAATCATCTCCTGTCATAACCGGACTCGAGAGGGTCTGGTTACACCATTGATGCTGTCACGTGCCCTTTTGACACCTATTAGCTGTGATTAAGATTCACCCACCTCTAAAGTTCACCTACCTATCCTTAGTTTTTAAAGAAAATTATTTTTAAAAAATTAATTTTAAAAGTTAGTAAATTTTAATTAGGGTTAAATTTGGTTTTTAATAATTTTTTTTAAAAACAAATGATTGGTGGGTGAACCTTAAAAGTAGTTGAATCTTAACCATAGTTTAGGGTGTCAAAAGGGACATGTGGCAGTGTCAATAGCATAACCAGACTCCCCCGAGTCCCATTACAACCGGAGAGATATTCACGAGTCATTTTAATAAGGGAAGTGGGTAACGGGTCACAAGGACAGGAGCACCCAATTGAAAAGGACACATGGCAGCTAGCCGACCTTGTAACTTGCTCAAACAGTAGCTCATTTTGACTGTGGTTAAAATTCATTAACCCTTTAGGGTTAATGAATTTAACCTTCTTAAAATAACAATTTTAACTCTATTTAATTGTGATTAAGATTACTAGCCCTTAAAATTAAAATTTTTAACCTTTATTGATAAATGTTTAAGCTTCACTTTGGTTTAAAGGCAACCGGCTACACAAGTAGCTCGTTTCTCACCGGACGTGTGACCCAATAACCTTCGGCATTTAGCTTAGCAAGCGGACTATGCTATCCGTAATTAGTATTTCAATAAAATGGAGTGTGTTATAAAAAATAATGGAGTGAGTGTTGGAGACTGTAAAGCTAGTTATTTTTTGAGTCATGAGAAGAGGACCCCAAGGTCATCTTCTAAGTGTCTTCGTGTCCCTTTTAACACCTCTTTAATCATGATTAAATTAAATTAATATTTTTGTTTTTCTAAAAATCATGATTAGATTACTTAACCCTAATGGATTAGTGAATCCTAATTTCAGTTGATGGATGGTAAAAAAGGAGCATGGACCAATAAGATCTTGAGGTCGGCTTCGAAGCTGACCTTGGGATCCGTTTTCTATTTCCCTTCTTTTTTATTCAAAGCCAATCATGATTTTGAATTGGACCAACTAATATTTGAACAACAACTATTAATTAAGGACCATTTGCAAATCTGAGGCTGATTCTCATTGGTTTATTTACACTTCGAATTTCTCATAATAATTAGTGAGTATTTAAGAATAGGGGCATGGACGAATGAAGACCAGCCTTATGTTTGCAAATGGAGATCCTAAGTACGCCTATCACTACTCTTAATTAAGATATGCTAACTAATATAAAGTGGTGGAAGAATTTTGGTTGGTTTGAATCAATGTAGAAAAATATTTTCCCATGAGAAAATGCACATAACCCATATGTAGAAATATCCTTCTTTTTGTTTGATATGTATAATTTTAAAATGAGTTTAACTACTAATAAGGGTTTTGTTTCAACATATATTCGGAGCTTCCCAAGAAATACCTTGACAAGTGTAGTTTGGAAACTATGTAAAAGATACGTATGTGATGAAAGTACAATTATTTTATTTTACAATTTTCAATTTATCCCTACAATGAGGCTTAATTTGAGTAGTTCTGGTTATCTCTTAAACCAACTCCTGTTTGCAATTAAGCTCTCTAAAAATATATTTGGGAATTAAGCATGTTTCGGGAGAGCTCTTAATTTCCTTTTTTATAATTAAACTCTAAATATTTTGCGCACAAATAAATGTATATTTTGTATTTTTATATTAATATTCAATCTAGCAAGACAAAAAAAAATCCCATTCCTGTAGTTGATAAGGGTGGTAATGGGCTGGGTTTGGACTTGAAATTTGATGATTTTTAAATAGGCTTGGGCCGAGCCGAGCCCATCTTCTAAAAGTCCAAGCTCGGCTTATCGACACCGCTCTTGACAATACTCAACTTAGGTGCTTTGCTTGAAATTGACGACTCTGCCACTATTGCAGAGTTTTGACCTAGAGTCGGCTTAATATGCACACCATGCTTGGGCCATGATTTCCATAAGAACTTCGTTGCTGAGACCGTCTTAGGGCCAAGACCACCGAGATCCTGCTCAAAGAGCACGAGATTTCAGGTGGGGGCCCATTTCACATGGTGAACCCACCTCAAATCTCGTGCTCTTAGAGCACGGTCTCAATGGTATCGGTCTTAAGACGGTCTCAGAAGCTTTATCCTTTCCATATTAGAGGTAGAGCCCGGTCTCGGTCCTAAGATGGTCTTAGAAGCTTTATCCTTTTCCATATTAGAGGAAGGTGTGCTAGCTCCTCTCCAATACCAACAGAAGAACTAAAGGCGTTAGTACCTAGGGATGTCAATTGGGCGACCCAAAGCCTGAAATGTAAGTCAGGGGGCTTGTGGTAGGCTCTAAAAATAAATGATAAAGCTTCTGAGACCCCTTAGGGCCGAGACCATGCTCTAAGAGCACGGGATTTCAGGTGGGGCCTACCATGTGAAATGGCCCCACCTGAAATCCCGTGCTCTTAGAGTCTCGGCCCTAAGGGGGTCTCAGGAGGAAAGTCCAAAAATAAATCCCATATCCCATATTTATTCGTGAGACAAGGGTTCGGTTGCTTGGCGTTCGGGCATTATCCGACCCAATGCATAATAGAATCTTAATTCTTAAGCGCATATGTAATATCTTCTACAGATATGAAGAGATATTTGTTATGCATCAACATTTGGGTAGTATGGCCCGGCTTAGCCTGGTTCGCCCGGTCAGCCAGGTTAAAAATAAGGCCTGGCCCGAGTAAAAAGTAGGTCGGGCGATGATTTATATATATGAAGTCGATTAGAATCAGGCCCGGGCCAGGATGGCTCATCTACAGCACTTTCACAGTGTCAGTCTTGGTCCTTGGATAACATAGTCTAAAAACGGCTACGTATTGGACAATCCTAACCGGAGTCTTCCACAAACTTGTTTATGAGGCGTACTGTAACAAACCAATGAATTCCATAAATACATGAGCACCGAAACAAGACACTTATTCAGTATCTCTCAGCTAGCTAAGACAAACCCAATATCTGCCCAAGAACCCTACTACTGATGAAACTATCACACTAAAGAAAAAGAGGTGACAATTTAATAGAACTTTGAAATCATGATTCCTAGGACAAATATTAGGAGAGATGGTGAGGAAATGTGAGAGGGATTGGCTGCTGATGGGGTCAGAACTGGCCGGATCCCTGTCGTAGTAGGAGTTTCAGAATCCACCGGTGAAGACGCCGGAGTTATGGGCAAAGTTGTGTCAGATTGCGGTGACATAGCCGGTGAAGCCGATTCAGGGGCTGAAGAATCTGCCAAAGAAAGAAAAACAGTTAATATCGTTAAGCTTTTTGGTGACACCAACAGAGAGAGCTCAATTATTGCAGCAATTTGTCCATATAACATGACATAGCCTAAGGAAATTAATTAGAAACTAAGAACATATTACCTTTAGAACTAGAAGAAGGTGCATCTGTAGGAGGAGGAGTAGGGCCAAGTGCGAGAGGACCTGCATATTATCAAAGCATGGTTAGATGATTAATTATCCTTGTAAGAGATTTCACTTTAAACATAGTATTTTTTGTATCTGTGATACTGAGGCCATTAATTCTCATATAAATAGCTCAAGGTATGAACAAATCGCATTTTAGATTTGACGCTATGGCACCCATGTTAGAGTGGGATAGACTTTTTTCCACACCTACCCATCACCCTTTAGTCAGGTTGAGATGGGATTCATTGTAACAATTTTCCAATTTTATGTTCCATTTACGAGAGAGAGGTGACCGATAAATGGATTTCGAATGGTACCTGGAGCTGCAAGAGGAGAACCAGAGGCTGCACATAGAGCAAATTCGTGATTAGTTATCTAAGTTGATTAAATATACGGAAATGTAAACGAGGTAAGGATTGAATTTTGCAAGATAATGATGTTGAATTTAAGCTAACTTGGCCTTAATCACATTACATTTGCAGTGTAGAGGCACGCTGCCCATGTTACAAGCGCGAGGAAGCGAGATCGCTACGGTTCGGTTGATGGGTAATGGAACATTACCAGTTACTATAAGACATGCACATTCCGAGCTACCACTCACAAGTGATTTAAGTGAACTGCAACAACTAGCAGTTGGTGAAGAGCCATTGCCAGTACTTCCAGTGATAAAATTCATGCATGGAGTGAAGCTAGTAATCATCGAGGCCGTGCACGGTGTTCCTATCTGCCCATAAACGGGCAAAATCGAGACCCCGAAAACCATCACCGATACCGCAATTAAGGACCCGAACCCCTTAAACCCCTCCATCTGTTCTTGAAGTAGTAGTAGAGGAGGAATGCGTTCCAAGTTGTGAGATTTGTGTGGTGTTTGGGATAAGAGGGGAAGGTGATTTATATAAGGATAGGTTTAAGTAAGAAATGTGGAGGGAAAAACTGGTAGATTTGAAGTGGGTTTTGGAGCTCAACAACTTTAACTAACTTTGTGATTAAAGGAATACGTTATTTCATTGTTGGCTTTTGTTAGGTAGGTTTGGCATGTTAGTTACAGCAGAACTGCAGATGCTCGAGGAAAATCTTCCAAAAAATTTTTTTCCCTCAAAAAATAAAAAAAGTTCGGCATTTTAGTAATAAAATCTTAGGAATATTTCCATTAATTTTATCACCAATATGCAACAGCACAAGGGTACCTATGCCGTAGGAAAATCTTCAGCATTAGAGAAACTTGACGAGATGATCTTTGTAACCCGGGCTACAAAGAATCAATTAATACTTTGAGAAATGGTACAACATGCTCTGCTACTACATTGTTTATATGCTCAATCGTTAAGAATAAATCCTTCTAAACTCATATGGTTAGGCTAATAGATAAATTATTAAGTGTTTTTATTCTTAAACCTAATACAAACAAAATAATGAATTTCGTGTCCACCATTATATTTCGGATGAGAGCACTACTCTAGAAACATGCCCAAATAACCTCGAAGAAGCTTCAACAATACATATATAATTATACATTTGAAGTTTATATACTTGAAAAAGTGTATTCTCCCCCTCAAATAACTTCAAAGCTGTCATCCCTGTATAAAGGAAGCTCCTCTTTCTTTTTTCTTAACATAACCAATTTTCTAAATTTCTTCAGAGACCAGATGGTCATATGAATAACATGTACTAAGAAAAAGGACCACACCTTATAGTGATATTGAAAAAATATATATAAATATTATGACAATTTTTTTTTTATATATTCTTTTCAATCCCAGGCCCAGCCTCTAACCCTATGGGTAGGGCTTGGGGCAGTCTAGGCCCAGCAAAGGCTTAGACTGAACTCTTATAAGTTTGGGTTAGACTTGGACAAATCCCTCCCTTCCCATTGACCGCCCTGCTTAGCACACAGGCAGGGGCAGTGTTATCATAACTGGATCAGTTGGTCAAACTGGAAAAATCAGGAATCGGTCCCTAACCAGTTTTAAAAAAACCCCAAAATCGGACCACTTTAAAAATCCGCCATTTTTTTAAGAATCGGAAATTGTGGTAGAACTGGTTGAGAATCGGATAAAATAAGAATTTATTTTTCTTTTATAAAAAAAGAATACGGTCCAACCAGACCAATCAAATAGGGAACCAGCCACCTAACTTGTTCGACGACCGATCCGGTTATGAAAACATTGGGCAGAGTAGTGGTGGGGGTTGGAAAACCACCTTTTAGCAGGAAAGAGTTGTATGAGATTTTGTAACTGTGACCAAATAATTTTCTATTCAGAGTTACAAACGAAGTTTAGAAGTCCACCGTATTAGCCTCTCTCTAACTTTGCCAGATATCCCATAATTTTTTATTTTATTAATTTTTTTTTTTTTGGGAACTCGGGGTGTCCCCAAGGACTAATCCCCGAAGGTGCGACGTGAATCCGAAACCCACCACAACAAGTAAGTCCGAGTAAACCTGTGCGGGGTTGGCCCCAAAGGGGAAGTGAGAAATGGAACCCAGGACCTCCCACTCGGGTAAAGGCCTAGGAACAACTGGTCCACCCCTTTTTTGGGATTATATATCCCATAATAATGTTCTTAATGGCTGTTAGGCATGGGACCCTCCACACATTGCTTGACGAAATCAATTGCAAATCAGAGTTTTTTTTTTTGGGGTTAAGCAAATCAGAGTCAAGTAATAATAAACAAGTCAACAAGGTTATCGTTTCTCTCACGTTAAGCATTTACTTGCCCTCAAGATGGCACAAAGCTCAATTAAATGGACTGACCGTTCCCTCACAAACAAGCAATCCCAACAAGAGGTCTCCAATCTTGGCTTGACCCAACACTACAAAAAATTCCCATTTTAATTTCATTTGATAATATAATGAGATTAACTATGCACAGGGACCTCCGGTTGAACAGTCAACCGGAGCAACCAGGAAATTGTCTTGGGCATGCAGTGGAAGTTTGGTAATTATAAACACAAGGAAATGGTTTTTTCTTAACACTATTTCTTTTCATAAATACACCCGATAGTTTGGTAATTCTGAATAGAAAGGTTTTTTTGAACACTATTTTTGTACCAAATACCAATACCCCCAAGCGTAGGGTATTTTGTCCATATATTTTGTATATCGTATAACATATAGTTAATTATATTATATTTATAGGGTCATGATTCTTTGCGCACCCGAGTTGCACTGGGAAACACAATCGTGACTACTGGCTGCCACTTGTCCCTTTTGTCTTCATTTAATTATGATTTAAGTTTAATCAGGCTTTTAACTATGGTTAAACTTAATCAATCTAAGGTTAATATTTTATTTTTTTTAAACCAAGGTTAGATGGTGAACCTTAGGGATGAGTGAATCTCAACCACAACTCAACCACAATTATTGGGTGTTAAAAGAAACACGTGGTGGCTTATAGAGCATCCTTTAATTATGGTTAAGCTTAATCAACCTAGGGTTCATATTTTTTATTTTTAAAAAAAACCAAGTTTAGATAGATGAACTCTAGGCTTGAGTGAATCTTAACCACATTTAGTGGGTGTTAAAAAGGGACACGTGGTGGCCTGTATAGGTGTGCATGGAAGAATTTTTTTTTTTTTTCTAAAAACAAAGGGTAGATGGATAAACCCTATGAGTGAATCTTAACCACAATTAGTGGGTATTTATCTCCTATATTATATATGTATATAGGACCGGGCTAGACTAGGGGTTCAAAAAACCAAACCCTAGCCCGACTCTAAACCTTGTAGGCTTCCCTTAATCGAGCCCAGCTAGGAATCAAAAGTTTTGGCCAAGTTTGGGTTTTTCCAGGATGGGCTACTGGGCTAGCCCGGCCCATTCACATCCGTAATCACATGGGACACGTTAATGTTCAAAAAAATTGAGTGTACCAAATACCAATACCCAAGCGTAGGAGAAGTTGGCCACCCAAAAATACCTATTTGTATTTGTCTTTTAAAATCAAACCTTCCTACAATAAGATCACAGTCTACTCGCTCAATTCCTCTGAATCAATGTTTGCAATGGCTTCGAAATGGATTGAGATGGGTCTAGTCATTGGTCCTTGTACCATGCTTTTGGGTGGAGCCAGGGCTCAATCGGGTTGCACTAGTGTGATCATTGGCATGGCACCATGCCTAAACTACATTACCGGAAATTCTTCCACCCCATCGTCTTCCTGATGCTCAAAACTTGCCAGTGTTGTCAAGTCATTGTCAAGTCACAGCCACGGTGCCTTTGCACAGTTAGGGCTGTCAAAGGGCCGAGTAGGGTCCGGGCCGGGGTCAACCCTAGCCCTACCCTTCCCTATAAGAGTAACGCTCTAACCCACCTCTATCCCTTCAAGGGCCGGGGTTGATTGAGCCTTAACCTTGCCCTTAAGGGTTAGGGCTAGGGCTGGGCCGGGCCGAGCCAAAGGGCCGAAAGAGTGAGATTTTGTTCAAGAAAATGACCATTCAAATAGGTGATACAATCATACAACATATTAAACTCGTGAAAATTTTTTTGATGATTTTCAAGAAAAATTGGTATATAAAGAGGTTTGGTTATGAATTTATGAATATATCTCATGTTAATATCATTAATGGAGGTTATATTAGTAATTTTAGAACTTAAATTAAATATTTTTAAAGATTAGAGGGCGGGCTGGGCCTGGCAGGGGTCAACCCTAGCCCGGCCCTACTGAAGAAGGACTTCTTGGTTTTGGGCCCTACCTTGCCCAAGGGCTGAAGAAGGGCCAGGCTTTGGTGGGTTTGGAAGGGCCGGGTTGGACCGGGTACCCTTTGAGTAGGGCTTTTTTGACAGGCCTATGCACAGTGCTCAATGGCTGTGCTGCACAAGAATTAAAAATACAATTTCGAGAGATGTATCAGTCTCAACCGAAATCTATACGTATCGGTTTCAGACAATACATATAACGTTTTCTTTTTCTTTAAAAAAAAGAAGTAAAAATCAGATTAAATTTTTAAAAAAAATCAAATGAGTTATAGGAACCAAATTACCATATACAAATTCATGGGAAACAACTCAAAGCCAAAGTACCAAACACAATTACAATTCTACATTGTAAAAATATCATATAGGGGGCTACCGATACTTATACGTATGGCTCGTTTTGTATCAGTTTCGACGATTTTTATTTCCATGGTGTTGCGGCACTAGGTATCACTATCAACTAGACTCTCGCTCAAGCGCTCCCCAGTGCTTGTAACATGTAAATTAACTCCACCTGTTAGCCAGTGCAATGGTAATGCGGTCTCTCTGGTGGATTCTCCGACAAGTTCACAGGCAGATTCTTCATATGAAATGCCCGACTCTCCAACAAAGTCAATCAGCCCTTTAGGTATGTGAGATGTAGATGTGCTAGGAACGAATTTTTCCTTGAGGTAAGGGGGAGAAACTCTCTCAAATTTTGTTTTGGTCAATTGTGGTAATAAAATTTGTTAGACTCGTGATTCTCTCCAGTTGTAACCACACTCAGGGAGTCTGGTTACATCACTTATGCTGCCACGTGTCTCTTTTGACATCTCTTAACTGTGGTTAAGATTCACCCACCCCTAGCGTTCACCCACGTATCCAATTGTTCTTTAGAAACAAATATTAAAAAATAAATTTAACCCCAGTTAAAATTCTTTAACTCCTAGGGTTAATTTTTTCTAAAAACTAAGGATAGGTTGGTGAATCCTAGAGGTGAGTGAAAGTATGCCTCTTTTAATTTTAGAAACACAGTTCTTGGGGGGCATACATCGAATCCCAAGATCTGACTAAGATTCTAATTGATTTTATTCAATGAAGGTTAGAATAACATTCATCTTTGCGACTTTGAAATTGTTAAGTCGAATCCATATAAGAATAGTACTCGCAAAACTTCACAAGTGTCAAGTCTCCTGTCGATTCACACGAACCTTCTTTTTCCTTTAAAGCTTTTTCTAATGGAAGCTAATGGCCCTTCCAAATTTCATGCTCTTTTATCTTTTCTTCTTTTCTTTGATCCAAGAACCTTTCTTGATCAAACAAAATTCAATCCTGATCTTCAAAGAACTTGTTCTTGATCATCAAGATAAAAAACCAAACAAAAGGAAAAAGGGGAAGGGTGACCGTACACCCTCAAAGGGGGAGAGGGCTGGGCGTGAACTTGAGGAGAGGGAGAGAAGAAAAAATTCTGAAGAATTATGTATCTTAAAGGGCTGGGCATCCAATCCTTTATATAAGTTCCCTCTTGGTTGTTTGAATTGTAATCCAATTATAATTCATTAACCTTATCCTAATCCAATTAGGATTCCTCAATGGTTTCCTTTATTGATTATTCTCCTAATCCAATTAGGATTAATTTTAAAAGAAACCAACCTTATCCATTAGTAACTAATCTTATCCTTATCCAATAAAGAATCTTGAATTAGTAACTAACTAATGGAATCCCTAACAATTAGGGAATCTTTAATTAGTAACTAACTAACCTTATCTAATAAGGATATTAGTTATTAGAAACTAATTAAAATAATAACAATTATTATTCCTCCTTGAAGTGGGCGTCCCACCCTAGGTGGGTCCCACCCCACACGCCTAAAGGGTTTCCAAAACCCTCTTGGTCACTTGAATTATTCTTTTATAATAATTCCCAATGGGTCCTACCCATTTGGTTTTTCACATCCAATGTGATTCCACCTTTTAGAGCTTCACTATACCATATAGTGATTACTTAGATAAATTAATTAATTTAATTATAAATTAAATTAAATACTTAAGAAGGTCCTTGTGTGTGAGATCTAAATGGATCTCCTATTTCCGATTGTAGGACCAAGTACTTCACCTTTTTGGTTGAAGCATTGTTGCTAGGAAACACATTTCCTATACTCCATTAGGATTATAGAATTTTATTTATATCCCTGGACTTCCACCAATCACAATTAATGTTCATTAACACAATGTGATTAACCTCCAGAAATTAGAGAATTGCTTGTAAGTACCATCTTACAATATATTTACAAATAAATCATTCCACATTCCGATATCACTTGTAAGCTTCCGAGATTGGAACAATTCCACTGTCTTAGTCCCTAGCTTATGAATAGAACCATTTCTCATGATTACTTTTTCAATGAACTGAACCTCCAAAACACTTTTGAAGAAACATTAGAAAAGAACTGACATATATATTTATATATACTTTTCCATATTAAAAATATTAACTTCAATAAAAACCATTTTACCGAAAAGCACCAGTACTGGATTTAACAGTTCAGTTCAACAAGTATCACCTTGATATCATTATCTCCAATTAAGGAGTTGTGGATTCCTTATTGAGTGTTTACACACTTCTCCAAACATTGTGTACATGACCCAACGTACCCGGAGTTAGTCCTGTGTATTGGACATTGCCGATTGGCACATCAAAGCCATATAGACAGATGTCTGAGAAGATGTTAACCTCTCAGGTCTAAGGACAATTTGTCAAATGGATAACCGTAATACAATCTGACAGTGTATTCCATAGGGTATCCAATAGTGACCCCGTTCAGTATTATGTACTTGCTACATATACTCACATGTTAGTCAAGAGTCACCATTCTCTGTGAATGAGATTCATCACACTATCTCATAGAACTACACATGTGCAAGCCATGATGAAGTACGGCGCCCAACTAGTACTCTAGAGGCTTCGAACAATATTAGGTTTACAAGGAACCGGAAAATCATATCTCCTCGCAACCTTTGCATGATTTTCCTACAATGTTACCTATGGAACTTTATGTCTTCATCATATGAGACAGTAATTAATATAAATACCATTTATAGTTGGTTGTGTGAATATGATGCTTATCTAATCAACATAGAAAAGTCTCTTATTGGCTTTCGAGGGCATATATGTCCAACAGTGAGTACATCTTAACCACAGTTAAGGGGTGTCAAAAGGGACAATTGTCTGTGTTAGTGTTGTAACCGGACTCCCGTGAGTCTGGTTACAACTGGAGATGATTACAAGTCAATATGTTAATGTTGCATTCCAATAAACTCCAGTAACAAGTAAAACAAGGTCCTGCTTTTTAAGGAGAGCCATTATATATATTAAAAATTTTGAAGGGCCAAATTTCTCACATAGTCAATCATTACATCAAAATTTGGGGGCACTATATACAAAATTTTAATATTATTTACTTTTTATTTTAAAATATACCTAAAACAAAACAACTTTCTCAAAATTTTAGCCATTTTCATATGATCTTGTGAAGTGATGTTCATCATTCAAGAAGTCTAAATAATTTTAGCCATTTTCATATGATCTTGTGAAGTAACGTTCATCCGCAAGCCTACTACTACTAATAATTTATAAACAAGTTGTTTATGATTCTAAATGGTGTTAATATGTGGATAAATGCAGGAGCTTGATCTAAAACAATTCTGGTGACAGACAGGGATGCATCAGATGGTAGCACTGTCAAATCACCCCTTCATCTCGTCGTCTTCCTTCTCTTCATTGCTTCATTTGCTTCGACTGTCACCAGCTTCTAAGATTTCTATGGTGTTTGAGCTCTTGTTTTGCTGTATGCAACAACTTATCTACTATTACAGCCATACGAGTGTGATAGAATAGTGTGTAAATGAGAGACCCCCATATTTTTATTGAGGGAACCAAGAACATGCCTGCTATAGGTCTTTGGGCTATAACATGGGTTATTGCTAATCCACGCTCATTTTAGTATATGTACATGTTTACAAAGAGTACAATTTGTTAGCTTTTTTTTTTCGCCTGTGCTAACCATACTCTTAGTTAAGCCCTACTCTCAGCCAAAAACTAACACATGTTAAAGGGATGAGAGGTGTGGGTTTTTGATTGAAAGCATGGAGAGGTGTTATTTTCTGGTTGATAGTAGAGGTTGAATGAGAGTAGAGTAGGCTACCATGATCAGATCTAGGAATATCCTGTGATCAAAACCAACCATAATCAATGACTAATTGACTTAGAAATGTGATCAAAATCAACCATGATCAATGACTAATTGACTTAGAAATGTTTTCTTCTAGAATACATTTTGATCTCTAAACTTTTAAATTCTTAGAAGTTGATCAAAAAACCAAAGACAAAAAATCAAAGAGAACATTCATGTATGTAACTTATGTATGGGACTCCTATATAACTTGAAGATCTGGAGTGACTTCGACCGATCAGATGAGCTTCACAATGAAGCCGAGTTTCTTCACAATGCCCTTCATCCTCCGTCGAATCCCCCTTCTAGTAGCCTGACACGAAATCAAGTAAATCATCTGCTCTCCTCTAAGGAGGGGATAGCTGGTAATCTCTGAAGGGTGTTGAATGTAGTACACCATAAATCTCGTCTTCTTCTCCTCTCCTCCCTCCTTCATTCCTTGTCTCTGTAACCTCCCAAGCCCCAAATTTAGTAGCACTCTAATAGAACAAGCTAGAAAAAAGGATGCCATTTGAATTGGATTTTAGACTGGGATTAGCTCATTTTTATAGACCAATTTGATCTCAAAAATTTTATCGCGTTTTTTGGAATCGATTTTTTTTTTTCAAAAATTAGTTGCATCATTCTCTCTTCCTCTTGCAACCATTCTCCTTTGAGAAGGAAGATTAACCAAATTCATTCCCCCCTTTTGTTTCTTATATTTTCCAAAATGCCACTTCACTAATGAACTGATGCAGGCGGTCAAATCACATCCAACGATCTTAATTAAACCAAAGCACTTGGGAAGACACGTGTTGGCTTTTTAATCTCTAGTTGATGTAAGATGACTTCTTATCTTATATATAAAAAAAAATCGTAGCTGTTAAGCAACCCTCTAGATTTAACATGTATGCACAACTCACAGGGCCCTTGTTCATGCGTTACTTAAAACCATGCACCCAACCGTCTTCTTTTTCTTTTTCTCCTTCTCCATTCCTTAAGCAACCATGCACCCAACTGTCTTCTTCTTTTTCTCTTTCTCCATTCCTTGTCTCTGCAAATTCCCAAGCCCCAAATTCAGTAGCACACTACTCGAACGAGCTCAAAAAAGGATGCCAAGAGTATTTCTTAAAAGAAAACATATTTTTTAAGCCCTGAGTTTGAAGAAGTCAAGAGTATTTCATTAAAGAAAAATATTTTTTAACCCCAGAGTTTGAGGAAAAGCCTAGAAAGACTCTCTCATTTCCCTTGTCAAGAAAAAAATAAAAAGATCTCTAGTTTAGAAGATAAAACAAACAAGACCAACGAGAAAATCTAGAAATGTTTCTCTTTTTTTTTATCATTGTCAAAAAGTAAAAAACTTTAAAAAAGATTGAATAAGAAACCAAATGTATGCTAAAAATATAAAATGAAAGCAAACAAAATGACTTGAAAATAATGTGTTATAAAAAGGCCTAAAGGTTCATTCCTTCCTTATTTTTCATAAGGAGCCATCAAAGTCGGTAATACACTTTCTAAGAAGGTCCAAATTATTTCAAGAGAAGGTTAGTTTTCTAATTTAAGTTAAGGCTCGTCGAAGAAGAAAAGAAAAAAGACATTCAATGAAAGAAGATAATGTAAATGCTTGAAATAAATAACAAGAAACTCACTAACCCTATTCAGCTTCGAGAGATTGGTCTTTGACTAAATAACTAGTATAGGAGAAATAAAACTGATCAAATAACTAAGGAGAGCTAAAAAAATTTTGCTGAGGAGTAGAGAATTATAGGATGAGAATAAGATGAGAAATCCTCTCACTTTTAATGTGGGACTAAAGTGGTTTAGGGATATTTTAGTCATTTAAGGGATAATATTTCATAAAGGGTTAATTCCAAAACAGAACCTCTTTCATCTTAAAATGACGTACAAGTACCTCCTTTAAAATAAATTCCTTTAATAGACCCATATTTTAAAGTATTGGACAAATAGGGACCTGTCGCCACCTTTCACTAATGTTTGTTGGTATCATGACTTGAAATGACTAAATTACCCCCACTAAGAGCCAAGATCATGAATGGGAATTCTTTTCGTTTTGAATTCTCCTCTTAAAAAATTCACCAAAGAAAAAAGAAAGGAAATAGAGGGGGAAATGCCATTACACATAGATCTCACCAGCATAATCTTTTTATTAATATACTGAATAGTATACGAGTAAAAATTCTGAAGTAAAAGGGCTTCCTAATTTTCTCTCTTGAATAGACACCCTCTGTTTCTTATTAGATAGACGGAAAACAGTAGATTTTGATTTTTTTTAAACTTTGTATTGATTATTTTCTTTTTGTTCTACTTGGGGAATGATGTTTCGTTTGAGATGTTGCAACGATGCTCATTAACATGGTGGTTTTGGGTTTTGCTAGGGGTTGATGATTTATTCTGTTCTTTTTCCAAGGTCTTTATGGAAGAAGAGAGGTTCCATCAAGTGTGCATTAATCACAATAAGATTTTCGGTTCTTGTAACTAGAAAGCAGCAGTGAGTCCATAAAATCTTGGACCGGTGATACAGAGAGATAAAAAGTTCATTTTGTTTTTCCCTAAAATGAAGTCAGTCTCCAACTATCCTTGTTTTTTTCAAAATATTTGAGGTTAATTGCCAGAATTCACCCATTAAAATCAAGAGAAACAATCACATGGGTTTCTTTGGTACAGTTACATAACTAAGGAATGAATTCGAAAGAAAAGATACTAACATGTAAATGAAGATGTCACTTTTATCTCCAAGTGATTAACTTCTTGCTGAGATGACAAGCTTCTGGAAATGAGGATGGATGTGCTCTTCGGGACCAGGAAATCATTTGCACCGTTTGATCTTGGATCCGTTCATGTTGACCATGTGGCCACCATTGATCTGGGCCTTGTCTACGACATCACCCTGAGCTTCCTCTACGAAAATAAACTATAGCCCGACCCAAATTAGAATAGTCGTAAGGAGTAACTTCACTTGTGATATCGTACCTAAAAAAGAAAAGCTTCACTTGCTATATGAGCAAGACGTATATCATCGCCAATTTGTTCTTCAGCAAATCGCACCAGTGAAGGTGGTGGTGAGTCGGGAATGGTGAAGTACACACGAGGGCATTTTAGTCAATTCATGTCTAAATACTAACGTTCGTTAGTGAAAGTTGACACTGGGTCCCCATTTGTTCAATATTTTAATATAGGGGTCTATCAACGGAATTCTTTTAAAATGAGGCTCATGTATGTCATTTTAAGATAAGTGAGGTTCTGATTTGGAATTAACCCTTTCATAAATTAGAGGTCTAAGAGCATCTCCATCCTATCTCTAAAAGTTCCCTATTTTTACTCTAAAATGGAGGGTTAAATTTTTTAGGAAGCCTCTTTTTATACTTGCATCTCCAACCCAAACTTCCTATTTCTTTCCTATTGCTATGAAATATTAATTTTTTATTTTTCAAATATCATTGAAGGAGTCAGGTGTCAACAACTTTTTTGAAAAGTTAAAAAAAAATATATTAAAATATCATTTAGGGGAAGAGAAACGCTTGACATCATTGCCGAGCGAAATCGTTTCCGGCAAAATGGGGTTCCGGTTTAGGGAGTGCGTTGGAGCAAGTGTTTTGGAAAAAGCTAACTAAAATGCCGATAATGTTGACTTTAGGGAGTGCGTTGGAGGTGCTCTAACAACATGAATAAATAAAATTTTTAAGGGTAAAATTTGTCCATAGTGCAAGAATATTCTAGAAATGAATATTACAAAATTATCCATATCCTACAAATTGAGTTTCAACCCATTTGATTTCTAGAAAATGGTTTAGTTTCATTAAAATTAGAAATTAATTTCTACAAACTTAGTTTTAAATCACTTAAAATGACTTTTAAGGTATGCAATATTATCATTTGACCCATAAAAAGTCTGACTGTATTGTTTAGGGTGCCAAAATACCCCAACCTCAATATTAGAATCTAGGTGAATTTTTTCTGGGTTTCTAAAAGGTTTATAGGGATAATGGAGGCTCTAAAGCGAATTCTAAGGGTGAGTCCCACCTTAGAGAGTTAGAAGAAGAATTGAAACCGTTTGGGTCTCGAGAGAATTGGATCATACAAAATAGAGTGTCTACAACAGTCAAGAAGGGCTGAAAATGACTTCGTGTAAGAAGGGCTGAAAATGACTTCGTGTGAAAGGTGTGCCCTACAATAAGACGTGACATTTTGAAGGCATAGGAATGTTAGGGCTTACATATAATTTAAAAAGGGGTTAGCTGTTGACCTGATACCAAAGCATAGGTACCTCAACACAAATGAGAAACAAAGGAAAAACTAGATCTCCTTGAGTAAGCCCGTAAGAGGGAATAGTTGTCTCGTATGATATGCAAACAGGATATCAGCCTATTTATACACTATACTGGATGGTCCTGTGCATAGTCTCACTAAGGAGTATTTAAGAGGAGGGTGAGACTATGCAAAAGGAGATCATGTATCCAATGGTAATTGAATCCAAACTTTGATATGGCTCAACAGGGGAGTCTTAGTTCCAATCGCATCCATCATTAATTGTCCTATAAATAGCAAAGATACCCATTTTTATCATAAATGTATGAATTCATGGGTTAACAGGATATTAGCCACTATTTTCCTCCCAGGTACAAAAGCAGTCTAGTTAGCGGAGACAATTTTGGACATAAATAGGTCTCATACGGTTAACCAACACACTAGCCACGGTTTTATGAAGAACCAAGTTGAGGTCACTAATACAAAGCCATGGAGATCTAACCTGATCAAACAAGGTAATTAGTTATTGCCATTCCTATTCCCAAATATGAGACGCTACTTAAATATAGACATGAATACATCCACACAGATGAATCGGGAGGGATTAACAAACCATATATGAGTTGTAGGTTCTCAAGCCAAAATAACATAGGCATCCTGATCGACCTTGAGCTAGTACCGCAAAGAAATTCTAATAATCCAAAACTTTTGATACAAATGCTAATTTCCACGGATAAGCCTTCGTCTTTTAGAGAGAAAAAAGACATTTTTCTCGTCCTAACTTCTTCGGCCAATATTTCAAGATTGTAGCCTATATATGGTTGGTTTTAAAGTTTTTTTGATATATTTATCGAAATTTCATAAAATCTTCACAAAACTTAAAATTTTGTTTAATAACTAAAATTATAATATTTTGCTACTAGATTATAGGTTTAACTAGATGTTAATCTATTGTTATAATAAGATACGTAATAAAAAATTTTAATTATTAGAACCCTTAAACACTTCTACTAACATATTTAAACTATTAACCAATTTTTAAATATATTTGCATCTAATAACATATGTAAATATATTAGATAAAATAATTTATTTATTTCAGCCAAAGTTTTGTGTAATATTGACATATATCAAGAGAATATTTTGATCAAATAAAATATCAGGAAAAACAAAACTTCTAACATGCCCAAAAATTTCAAATTTTAGGTTTCAGTTGGGGGTCCAAAATTTCTTATATTTTTCAGATTTCAAACTTTGGTGTCTATTGAGAGAACGGGGAGTTTTTCCTAATTCTTTTGTTTTTGAAATGCTACTGAGACCGTATAATCATAGGGCAACTTGAGCCCGAACCCAATTCAATTTCACAGGTTGTGCAACACTTCAAATGGCGTGAAGCAATGGTGATAGAATTTCGAGCACTTGAAGCAAACAAAACTTGGATATTATCCACATTGTCGAGGGACAAAAAGGCCATTGGTTGCAAATGATTCTATAAAATCAAATATCGTTCTAACAGATCAATTGAACGATACAAAGCCAAACTCATTGCCAAAGGTTATAACCAAAAGGAAGGGTTGGATTATCGTGAAACATTTCCTCTTGTCGCAAAGTTAGTCATTGTTCATTGGCTCATTGTCGTTGCCTCCATATGAAACTGGCCATTATACCAACTGGATGTTCAGAATGCTTTCTTACATGGTGATTTACATGAAGAAGTCTATATGACAATGCCACCAGGTTTTTCTTGACAGGGGGAGAAAATGGTATGTCGCCTACAAAAATCACTCTATGGTCTCAAGCAGGCATCTAGGCAATGGTTTGCCAAATTTTCAGCTGCCCTTCGCGATACTGGGTTCTCACAATCTAAGGCCAACTACTCATTATTCACCCAACACACTTCCCATGGATTTACTATCATCCTTGTTTATGTTGACGACATCATTGTTACTGGAAACATTGCACAAGCCATTTCAACTCTCAAGTCATTTCTTCAACAGAGATTTCATATCAAAGACCTTGGTAATTTGAAATATTTTTTGGGTATCGAAGTTGTTCGTTCCTCCCACGCGATTTGCCTCTCACAACGGAAGTACACCCTTGAAATTTTACAAGATGCTGGATTACTTGGAGCACCCGTCTCTTTTCCATTGGAACAAAATATTTCTCTTAGTTCCACTGAAGGTGATCCTCTTCAAAATCCATCCATTTATCAAAGGTTAGTTGGCCGCCTTATTTATCTCACCATTACTCGGTCAGACATTGTTTTCTCGGTGAACTTATTCAGCCAATTCATGAATTCACCCCCAAAAACCACACCTTTAGGCTGCATTCCGAGGTCTTCGATATCTCAAAAATTTATCCGGCAAAGGCATGCTCTTGTTCTTGCATAGTAACTTATAACTCCGAGCATATTGTGATTCTGATTGGGCAAGCTGTCCTAACACACGACGTTCCAATACTACAGGTTATTGCACCTTCCTTGGTATTTCTCTCATTTCTTGGAAAACCAAGAAACAAGTGACCATTTCTGGCTCCTCTGCTGAAGCTGAATACCGTGTCATGGCATCAACAGCTTCTGAAATCACTTGGCTTCATCAATTGCTTCAAGACCTTAGCATTAATACTTCTCGCCCCGCCTTACTCCACTGCGACAATCAGGCAACCTTACAGATTGCTGCCAATCCCATTTTTTATGAACGCACAAAGCATATCGAGATTGATTGTCATTTTGTTCGGGATAAACTACAAGATGGAACACTCCAAACATCCTACATCCCTACCACTCATCAGATTGCAGACTTATTCACTAAACCATTGGGTCATTGCCAGTTCCACTCACTTATCAGCAAGTTGGGCACTCTTGACATTCATGCTCCAACTTGAGGGAGAGTCTTATGATTCACAGAATCGTAACTAATATTTTAGGATTCAAATTTTGAATCTCATATCAATGTAAATATTAGAAACTGAATCTTGTAAATCAATCCATACCATATTTAGCTGATCATGTAAACTCTATAAATATAGAGTACTCTTCTCCAATAAAACACACGCAGAGAACTATTCTTCTCAAATCATTTGATCTCAAAGCTTTTCATCCTACCTCGTTCTCATTCCAAACCCGAGATGGGGTAGGGCAGGCCGATTCCCGATTTATCTTCTTAACCCTATTCCACCCCGTCTTGTTAAGCACTAGTCGGGTTGGGACAGGTTGACTCTATATTTCATATTATAAGTAACTAGTTGGGGCTGCATATGCAAGCCTATTTTCTCCGGTTAATCACAAATTGTGAATGTGAAACATTCTCAAAGATCGTTAAATTTGATCAAATATCATAAATTAACACCATGTGCTACAGTTAGAAAAACAAACAAAAAAAGGGTCAATCAAACCTATCGATTTTTCATATTCCAATGCCAGAAGGAATCACCTTCTAATAGTAGCGTGATTGAACATAATTATTTATTCCTTTACAGGAATATAATGAATTGAAATTAATTCCTACAATAGCAAGTGGTCCTTTTTTCTGTTGCTATTTTCAACTAGGATAAAGCTTCTGAGACCCCCCCCCCCCCTTCACATGGTAGGCCCCACCTGAAATCAGGTGCTCTTAGAGCACGGTCTTGGTGGTCTCGGCCCTAAAGGGGTCATAGTAGCAAAGTCCTTTCAACTACTCTTATTCCAAGAGTTCAGGACCCTATATCATACTTGGATACTGAGTAAGCAGAATCTAACTTCTTTCGTGAAGTTAGATTGACCTTTATAAGGCCTTTTCCATGGCAGATACCAGTAGGAAATGAACAAGATAGCTTGTTTAGTGAAACATCAATGGATATTGAGAAAGGTATAAAGTCTTCAACCCATGTAGACCCACAAAAGGATCAGGATTCCCACCATGAAAATCAGACCTCTGCAACAAAAGCTGCTCTAGTTTCCCAAACTTCCCGATTTGTTCAGGTATCTCACTCAACAAAAAGGGGTTCACACTCAAATCAAGAACAACAAGTCACTCAAATTTCCAAATACAGAAGAAGGCACAATACCTAAAAACAAATTGCTCCCCAAGTTGAGAACTTGAAGGCTTTTTAGAGAACCCAAATTGTAAGGAATCCTTCCTTCAACACAGTTTTTGATGATATCAAGCACTCTCAAGGAACTAAAAAGAGAAATATGATCTGGATTGTTCCCCAAATGAGATTGTTTCTGAGATTCAATGTCTCTAACGTTCTGCACCAAGAGAGCAGAAGAAGGATGGTTTAGTTGAAGAGATTGTCTGCATGGTTGAGATGAGAGAGATTGAGAGTTGACCGATTGAAGGGTAAATTTCAGAGAGATTGAGGCCTTGAAGAATGAGAGAGGTGACTGAGAAAGGAAGTATGGAAAGTCAGAAATATTGAGGAGACTGGTTCAATTGATACCAGCTTGATATGTATTCTTGTATTTATAATGAGATTTACATATTTGAATACAGAGATAAGATAAAACATTTGAAATACAAAGTTTAAAGATTACAACAACTGGATAAAATACAAAGTCCCATCTTTGGTTATTCCATTGATCTTTCTATTCCCTCTAATGCTCTTAATCATGCTTCTTACAATCAATCTCCTGCAGTGGTCACAACAGAATCTGACTCTCCTTTTGAGTCTTTATTAAATCACTCTCCTGTCTCTTTGACTCTATCCACTTCTCCCACCAGTTCTTCTATTTCTTTACCTTCACCTTCGGAACCTGGCTCTGATACCAAGTCAGAAATATTGAGGAGACTGGTTCAATTGATACCAGCTTGATATGTATTATTGTATTTATAATGAGATTTACATATTTGAACACAGAGAAAAGATAAAACATTTGAAATGCAAAGTTTAAAGATTACAACAACTGGATAAAATATAAACTATCATTCCTAGATTTTCTACATAGCTTTCGGAATTGATTGAAGTTGATCTCTAAAGTCAGATTTTGTTATGTGTTGTTTATCTTGTCTAACATGGTAGACATGGGTAAGAGAGGAGTTAGACTAGGTTGAGAGAGAGTTTATGGTTTCACCATTTCAAAAGTAGTTCATATTTCATTAGGGGTTTTGCATATCAGCTGTTGGGTTCTACTACTGTAACGACCCCAAAATCCTACTAAGGCTAAAATAGGACTTTGGAATCGCCACATTCACTTAACCTGCTTAAAACCATGCATACAAGGCTACTACACGAGTCTCCAAAAATGAGAGTAATAAAATTCCGATATATAAACCCAATCCAACCTGCACAAGTCTAAGGTCTATATATACAACTCACAATGAACCAACAAGTCTGATACACAACTAATAAGAAGTCTACTGAGCAACATCCTCTAAAAGTCAAATACAAAACTCTCTCAATGAAAAGAAATGTAAACTAAGAGGTGTAGCCGCCCAAGTCGCCCAAGTCTCCGGCTCCCTCCTCAGAAGGCTCACCTTCACCTCCTTCCTCGAGGTAAGTCTCCTCAACCCACGGCTCCGCCGGGTACTCCTACTCTATACCTGCCAAGACAAAAGTCCGGCTGAGTACAAAGGTACTCAGTGTATATAAAATCCAACCAACAATAATAATGTACCTGCACTTAGTCAGAAACATATCCAATAGCATAATAACATAATCAGAGTGCGGAAGAACGTGTGCGCATATACATCATATCATCACCTTGACTCGTGTACTTGTGAGAATCTTAGACTTAGAAAACCATACACTTATGAGGTACTTATGCTTACGAGACCACGTGCTTGTGAGATGCTTATGCTTATGCTTATGCACTTATTCAGATCATACAAGGATGAGACATGCCGTTCTTGGCGGATACGGACCATGCCTTAGAAATCATATGGTTGACATGCCGTTCTTGGCGGATACGGACCATGTCATGCTTATGCTTATTCAGAATGCCATACATATGTCATGCTCATGCTTGTGGCCCACATGTGTGACTTATGAGATTCTTATCTTAACATACACGTGCTTGTGTGCTTAAGTGTCGAAATTAACATTCGAGTTGGTAATTGCTTAGATTCCGATCTCCCACCATGGAAACTCCACTATACTGTCCCATACCAAATAGTTAGAGAATTCCGGTTTGAGAGATGTTCCTCTAAGTTCTTACCTTCCCGACTATCAATTTCCATACAAATAATTAGACATACTTAACCAACAATTCACATATACATATCTTATCATAATTCATATCGCAATTCATAATCAATTTACCACCATTTCATAAGAGTATAATAACATTTATCCTTTCAAGCATTTTCACAAACACCTTGTGTACGCATAATATGAATCCATTTCTCCTCTATATTTTCAAGCATTCATCAAACCATAATTTATCTATACAATCAATTCACTATTCACATCCACATATTAATCCCATCCTTCATACATTTCTCATCCTCCATACATCCAATCCACATTTCCAATTCACATATCCATCCATAATTAGCTTGCTTTTTAGAAAATTAGGGAAAATGCATCAAACATCTATTTCTACCATTCCTAGCATCTTAACATTCACAAAACCTTAAAATAAAGTTGATTAGGATAGTATATCGACCTTAAGAATCCTTTCCTTGGATTCAAAACGCTCCCGAGACGATTTGGAGAAGCTTCCCAAACTTTTCTTGCAATCTCCTATCAATCTCCTCATTCTCCAAGAAAACCCTCTCTCAAAACCCTAGGGTTTCTCCCCCTTTTTGCCAAATTAGGTTAGAACTAGGTGGAGTATTTTAATATTTCGAGTAGGACCCCCTATTTATAGCCTCAAGGTCTGAGAACAAAAAGACCAAAAAGCCCATACTAAAATTCTGTAAAAAAATCACGAAAGACCGAGCGATCGGTGGTTATGACCGAGCGATCGGTTGCCTACCGATCGATCGGTGTTTATGACCGGGCGATCGGTCAAAAACACACTCTCTGGAAAATTTCCCCATACAAAATTTTGGACCAGTCGATAGATACCGATCAATCGGTTTTGGACCGATCGATCGGTTTTGGACCGATCGATCGCTACTTCTGACCGAGCGATCGATGCTCTATTTCGACTCATTTTACTGTTTTGGCCATAACTTTTTACTCGTTTGTCGGATTTTGACGATTCAACTTGCGTTGGATTCGTCTTTCGAAAACGAACATTTCTGGCATTTTAGAATTTCTAATTTCCACTTAATTTATAGACTAAAATACCCTTAATGCAATGCACTAAAAACATGAAAAAGATTCGGGTCTCTACAACCACCTTTGCAAATAGACTGTTATGATTAACAGTTTTGCAAATTAACTCATGGTTTTGCAACCGTTTGACAATAAACCTTAATTCGTTAGACTTCCGTTTGTTATTGTTCGGAAAATGACTACTATACCCTTTTGTTATTTCATAACCGCACAAAGCCTTTAACTACCTTTGAACTATGGTTAATAAGCTTTAACCCTTGTGATTAAGATCCACACCCTTAGGGATAAAGCATCTACCCAGGTTTTTTTTTTTTTTAATGTGTCCCCTTTTAACTCCCTTTAACTTAGGTTTAGATACACTAACCCTTAGAGTTAAAGCATCTAACCTTGGTTTTAAAAACAATTAACATGTCCTCCTTTGAACTCTCTTTAACTGTGGTTAAGATTTATTAACCCTTGAGGTTAAAGTATCTAACCTTGATTTTTAGAAAAATTAATGTGTCCCTTTGTAACTCCCTTTAACTATGGTTAAGATTCACTCACCCTTAAGGTTAAAACATCTAACTTTGGTTTTTAGAAAAAAATAATAAAAAATTTAAGGTGTCCCCTTTTAACTCCCCTTAACTGTGGTTAGGGTTCACTAACCCTTATGGAAGGAGACATGCTAATTTTTTTTTAGAGACCAAGGACCAAGGTTAGATGCTTTAACCCTAAGGATTTGTTGATCTTAACCACAATTAAATGGAGTTAAAAGGGGACAACTTAAATTTTATTTTTTAAAACTAAAGTTAGATGCTTTAATCCTAAGGGTTAGTGAACCTTCATCACGGTTAAAAAGGGTTAAAAGACACATTAAATTTTTTATTAATGTTTTTCTAAAAACCAAAGTTAGATGGTTTAACCCTAAGGGTAAGTGAATCTTAACCATAGTTAAAGGGAGTTACAAAGGGACATATTAATTTTTTCTAAAAATCATGGTTAGATGCTTTAACCCTAAGGGTTAATGAATCTTGACCACAGTTAAAGGGAGTTCAAAGGGGGACACGTTAAATTTTTTTTTTAAACAAAGGTTAGATGCTTTAACTCTAAGGCTTATTGTATCTTAACTTTGAACACGTTAATTTTTTTCTTTTAAAACCAATGTTAGATGCTTTAACTCTAAGAGTTAATATATCTTAACCTAAGTTAAAGAGAGTTAAAAGGGAACACATTAATTTTTTTTAAAACTAGGGTTAGATTCTTTATCCGAATCTTAGTCACAAGGGTTAAGACTTATTAACCATAGTTTAAGGATAATTAAAGGCTTTGTGAGGTTATGAAATATCATAAAGGCATAATAGACATTTTCCTAACAATAACATACGAAATGCTAACAAAATTAGGAATTGAGAATGTTTGTCCAACGGTTACAAGACCATGAGTTAATTTTTAAAACGGCTAATCATAACAAGTGTATTTTGAGTCGGTGTTGACAGAAAAGTAAATTAAATGATTAGAAAGGGGTATTTTAAGAAGTAAAAAAGATTATGTTGAAAGACATTGCACCTTTTATTGTAACCTTATAATATAATATATTGAAGTAATTTTATGATTAATTTAATATAAAATAATAATTTTATATTATTACCGATATGTCCGCTTTAATCAATTCCTGGCCCGAACTAGAGTCGAGTTTAGCCCTTCATCCCCCCTGGTTTAAGAACTCCCCAAACCTGTCCAAACATGGGCGAGTCGGGGCGGGTTACCAATTAACCCGGCCGTTGCCATCCCTATCTATCTATTTGAAGCCATCACTATCTCAAATCCAATTTGGACACCCTCTACTGGGAATAGCAATGTTTCATCGCTATCTAAAAATAACGAAAATGCCATTTAGCGAATATTCAATTCCAATCCTGTTTAGGCCTTAGGGTAAGCGCATGTTAAGCCCTAACGCACACTGCATAAAATAGAACTCTACAATTTTTCGTACCTGTAAAACGCACACATAAATCTTCGAACGCAATCCAACGTTACTGCTGCTACTTTTGCATCTCCGAAAATCTTTCATTTTGCAACAAATTCAGACCTAAAAATCTGAAGAACAGAGCGTAGATTCTTGTTCTATACACCAGTCTTCGTTTTTTTTTTTTAAGGTAAAACGCCTCTCTCAATCTATGTAAGCCAATGAACACGAACAGTTTAGTCCCATTTTTGGCTTCTATTCATCGAGAATTGCTTTGCATTCGTAATCTGTGCGTAGTTTCTGAATCCAATGTGGGTTTGATGGTGAAAGTAAGGAGATAATAGAAGATTTGCTGTTCCTGTTAGAGAGGAGTGTGTTGTTGAGGTGACGGTTAGGGTTTTGTAGTTCTAGCTGTGTGTTTATATATATTTTTTTCATTGGGTTTATACATGAATGTGCCATGGATGCAAGATGTGTGTGTTCGGTTTTAGAAGTAGATTTTTTTCGAATTTGTCCTGTGAATTGTATTGTAATTGGTGTCATCCAGCTATTTACTTGAGGTTTCAGTGAATTTTATTGTCATTGGTGTTCCTTATTAGGAAATGCATGTTTCTTCAGTGCATTCTTTAGTGTATTTGAGGTGGTTTTACTCCAAATATGAAGAGCTTTGACAGTAATTGCGCCTATGCTAGTTGTGTGTCTTGCATCAATGTTGTTGTGTTATGTTACAGTTCAGATGTGTTTGTTTTGCTACTTTTCTTTGCACTTGGACGAATTGAGGAATTTGATATTTGAGTTTTTATTTTGATTGGTAATAGGAGAAATATATAAATTAGAGAGTGAAAAACAAGATTGGCGAGGAATCACAAGAAAGTGAGCCTATGCCCAACTAGAAATGGAAAAAAAGCATTACAATGTTGAAGTACATAAGAGATCTAGATGTTACAACAAAAAGTAGAGCCATGCTGTGTCAAAATTCTCTAGGATGGGGCACCAGTGTTGTAATAGATGAGCAGCCCATATCCAGGTACTGGCGAACGGGGAGGGGGAGTTCTCGAAGACCCCCTCGAGTTCTGTTCAATCCAAAGGGTCCAGGCTACTAAGGCAATAAGCATAGCGCCTCCATCAAAACCCTCTTCCCCCAAACGCACCGAACTTACAGGATAAGAAGTCTTGGAAGGAGAGAGGAAACACCCAACTGGTTCCCAATCGGGAGAGGAAATAGCTTCAAACTTTGTGCGCGTAAGAGCAGTGTAATAGGAGATGGTCAACCATCTCCTCAGTGTCTAGGCACAAAAAACAATCGTTGGTCATCTGTCACCCTCTATTCTATAGATGATTGCTAGTTAATATCTTGTCCAGAGCTACGGTCTAGAGGAAAAAGATACCTTGAGAGGCAAACCTGCCTTCCAGACTGATCTGTGAGAGAAGGTTGCCCGTCTAGAGGAAAGAGTGCCTTGTAGAGGGATCTCACTGAAAATTGACCTTTGTTGTCTTTAGACCAAAGACGTGTATCCCTGAGGGTAGTGGAGTTGGGGATCTGGTGAAGTCGGGTAAGGAGGGGCTCAAGTTCCCAGTCATTAAGGTTGCGTCTGAGGTGGGGACACCAAACTCTGGTGTTAGGGATGTACTCAATGTAAGATTCAACAGAGGCAGTTTTATCAGTCGCTAGGAGCCAAATAGTGGGAAAGTCAGTGCTAAGGGCATAGGGACTGCATCATTTGTATGTCCAGAATCTTACTTTGCTGCCTTGGCCCACTCGGAAGTTGATAGTGGCAGAGAAAGAGTCTCATCTTGCCATGAGCCCATGATGCCTTTTCCAAAGTCCCATACCATGAGGACCATGAACAACGGGGGGTTCCCAGATGGAGGAGGAGCCATATTTGGACGTGATGACTTACCTCCATAGACTTTTGCGTTTAGCGCCAAAACGTCAAAGCCACTTGCCTAGCAGGGCCTTGTAGTGTTAAGTTTTAATTGGGAATCATGTTATACAACGGAATGCCATGTACTATCGATTATAGATTTCTCGTATTTATGTTTGTTTAAATTCACCTTCTTGAGTCCTTTGTACCCTGAGGCCATTGTTTTTATCAAGGTCTCTTATAGCTGATATGAAGGGGTTTTGCCCTAAAGCCTAATTGTTTCGACAATAACCTGTGTGTCCTGTATCATGTAAATTGGAGCTGATTGAGGAGGTTTAAGTTCAACCTTATATTGTTTTGTGATGTTTCGGGCTTATAACCGGTTGGATTGAGAATTCAGGACATAGTGTTTTTTGCTTCATTCAGGACATAGTGTTTTTTGCTTCTGTTATACCTTCCTACCCAAACTTGTTCCATGATGTGTTGGACTAAAAGAAGTTTTTGTCACACCAAGAGGTATTTCAATTTATTTCTTGTAGTTGTAGATGAGAATCTTAGTTTCACCTCTGCTTCATTAAATGGATTGATTCGGTTAATTCAAGATAATATGCAGAAATGGCTGCAATTCAGAAATGGTTATGATGGTTATACGGACTTGTTAAATACTGGAGAGACCCTGATTCCGCTCTTAAATTCTCTAGAGTGTATTGAACTCAGGAAATCCACAAACTCGTGACAGTATTTTTTTTGTTTACTGTAATTTGCATTTATAAAATTTACAAAGCTTCGTTCTCGAGAAATCCAGGAAAATTTACAGATTAGACGTCTCTCCATCCAGAAGAAATCTGAAACTACTTTGAGTAAAAGGTCTCTCTATTAAGGGGCTCGCAAAACTAATCTACTGTAATTTACAGACCTTGATTCAGAGACTAATCTGAAACTAATCTACTGTTATATGTTATAATTAATCATCTGAAACTAATCTTAATACTAACCATCTGAAACTTATCTTGAAATATAATTTACAGAGACCCTGATTTGACTCGTAAATTTCCTATGTGTTCTAATGAGTATGTTCATGGAAGACAAACATAAAATTGCTGTAATTGAACATCCTTCCCCTTCAGAGTAGCATACCTACTGTGGTGGACTTTGACCCATCCATCGATGTCTGAAACAATTGTAAAACACCCATATAAGAAAAGAAAGAATCGAGATTGAAGAACAAGTGAGGGTTTACACCATTTGGAAAGTTGTGGCTCGTGCATGAGTGCAACAAATGAAGGCTTGCACCATTTTTAAAGAATGACAGCACTTACCCCTAGTGCTTATTTATATGTAAAACATTAACATGCTATTATCAAATTAGAGTTTTTTTCCGGGGCGTTCCGTAATTGTCGTGGGAACTTAGCCTTCAAAGGTATATGATAACACCCAATTTTTCTGATTCGGCAGTTTGATAAAAAAAACACAAAAAGTGATTTTACTGAATGAGTTAATTATAAAGCAATATCTAAAATAAAAAGCTATTATTTTTTAGATCTAATAAATTAGCTCTTATTAAATCATATAAGAGTTGCCAAATACCCCGAGTTTATGGTTTGGATTCTTTTTTTGAGGGGCAATTGGGACTCTGGAATACATAACCTTATGGCTGCAAAGCTGTGTGTCATCCAGGATACAGGCTTGAAGATATTTCGTTTGGACCATACCATAAAGATGTCAGTTGATTTTTAATCATATATGTGTTATCATATTCCCGTGCTCATTGTCATATGCTATCAACCGCAGTACAGAGAATGCAAACTATTTCCTCACAACTCCATCTAACAAAAACCTAGTTCCAAGAAACTTCGGAATTCATGTCCTTATGTGAAGGAAACTATACTCTACTATACTTTGGGTCCTACAGTTTCCCATGGTACTTAGACTCATGTTTCAAAATGTCTGATATATCATCGATATCGGTGGTGACTAATACACCTAGACTCACTTATTAAGGAAACACTTCATTACCATTAACCTTTTATTTTGTTACTCCATTCTATATAATCCAATTGTACTTCAATGTGATTCTGCATGGACAATTTACCTCTATAATGGACTCATTTTTTCCTTAGCTTATAATCTTTTATTATGATGTTCTTTGATTACCTTTTGTGAGATCAGTTTATCTCTTATTGATTAGTTATTGGTATCATTTCTTATCAGGTTCACCACTATTTTATATAAGTAGACAACATGCATAGCAATAGAACTTGTAGTTTCATAAATTGTTGAATGCCCATTTTCACAGGTTATTTCTACTTGTCAGTTGTCATTCTTAAGTTTCTTCGAATGCTATATTACCCTTTAGTTATGATGGACATGTTATCTCCGATTTCATAGATTAACTATTAACGTTTAAATAAGAATAGTATGCCTGAAATTGTAATGATTATAATCCCATATCCCTTCATTATCTCTCAGGCCATGTTTGAATAAGATTATTCAGCCTGTATTCTATTATAAGATGATTATTGGTAATTTAATCACAAAATAATTAATGTGTAAATTACATATGTTTAGTTAACTTGTTGAAAAAAATTCAATTATTTTTGTCAGACACCCCATCAGAGAAGAGAATCAAATAAAACGAAACAAAAAAAATAATAGAATTTTTTCCATTATTTTTTTACCAATTAATTGGTAAAACCGAGTATCAATTGTATATAATCAATTATATCTTTGGTTAACAAAACACGATAATCTAGACCATAATAAATAATAATCTATTTGACTGATCATAACCAGTGAAAAAATCTAAGCCAAATGTCTCCTTAATGTTTGTACTTTTTGATATATATATATATATATTTTAACTATTTGTTCTGGTTATTTTCTTTTTGATTGGTATACATACCAATACTAACCCCACTCAAATCCGCTCCCTCTTCTTCGTAGGTGGTGTTAATGTAACATTATATAGGTCATAATCACTGAGATTATAATCACTATAAAAATAAAAACTGCATGAAATTTACCTCTATGGTTAACTTGCTGGAAAAATCGATGATTTAGGCTCGATACTTGAGAAGAAAAGATAAAAAGCAACTAAAATATAGAGAGAAAAATGGGGAATTGAAAGTGAGAAGAAGGGGAACAACAATGGTCAAAAGAAAAGTCAAATGAAATCAAGTCAGGCATGATTAAAAATAATCGATTTTCTCATCGATTATAATCTGTTAAACTTATCAATTATGAATAATTTATCATTTTAGTCAGTAACCTAACTATGATGAGTCAGTGAAATTGAAGATTAATATCTCTTTGAGAAGTCTCATGATGATTTATACTTTATTTCACTTTCATGGTAATTTTTCGTACTTTTATGCATAGTTATCAAACACCCGTATAGTACTCGTATAATACTTTTAGGGAGGGGGTCGCCGTTTAAAACTCCGTACTTTTATCATGTTATGTGTTATACCTGTATTGCCGTTTAATACCCGTTTAATACGCGAATTACGTATTAAACGCATTCAATATGCGTATTTTTGCCCTTCTCTTACGTTGTTAAATGCATATTTAACTGATTGTTATTAGTTAATGTCATGATTTTTATTTATTTATAATTATTAATTATTTTTTAATTTTCCTGTACTTTTGTCGTGTTTTTGCCGTATAACACCTGTACTTCCTGAACGGATCATTTCCGTACTGTACTTGGTAACTATGCTTCCATGGTGGTTTGCTCCCTAATCTCGGCGTACTGTGGTGAGTTTAATTGTCTTTCTTGACTGTCTACTCATTTGCTTGATCCATTCTTTAATCTTTATTGCTTCTTCTTCTTCTTCTGCATAGATGCGTAGGAGGCTTCTCTTCTTACTGCATCGGTAAATTTTTCGATGGGTTTTTACTCACCATGAACTAATTTTTCAGTGACTAGTACTTTCTTTGAATTAATTCTTCTTTTTCTTCTTCTGCATAGATGCATAGGAGGCTTATCTTTTTACTGCATCGTTAAATTTCTCAATGGGTTTTTACTCACCATGAACCAATTTTTCAGTGATTAGCACTTTCTTTGAATCAACGTTTTTGCATAGAGGATATTTTGTCATCCACGGCACGAGCCGCACGACTTTTCTATCATGGATTGCCTGTCATCCGTGAGTGGTATAATTTGAACCATCGTGGAATCTCTTCATTCCCTCTCTCCCCTTTTTTTTTTAATCCTAAAATTCTTTCTCCATTTGCCGCCTCTTCCCATTCCCTTGCCAGGAATCCCAACCTTCTCTCCAGTCATTTAATTTTCCACCTCTCTCCCCCTTGTACTTATTGTTACTTCTCACTCTCTTTTATTATGATATATCCATATATCTGTTTTAATCTTACTTATTAGAGAATCTCCTTTCAAAGTAATCCTTTTCTTTACCTATCATCTATTATCTTTCTCTTCCTTTTCGTCCTCTCATGAGGCGACATCGCCGACATGTGTTTTTTTTTTTTTTTTGGGTGTGAATGGTCTCATATTAGAATTGAGGGGAAGAAAAGGATAAATGAAAAGCCTTGGTCCCATTTGTGCATTGTGAATGAATATGCGTGTGCACACACTTAGTGGATTTGAGTACATTGAAGACTTGGAGTGGGTGCACGTTGTTGCTGCAGTGGGCTTTTAGATTTCCTATGTAATGGTTATTTTTGGGTGGCTTATTTAATACAGTCAACACTGACATTTTCAGAGGGAAATATACTTGTGCCTCCCTCTATTTTCCATCTAACCGATTTGATTTCATTTTAAGATGAAGTCTGTGAAGTCAATTTCTGTATGGGTTCTACTAAATGCTCTGGTTTTGTCTGGTTTTGTAATAAACATGTGTAATTGTGTATGTGAGTATCTGTTAGGTGCTGACTATCAATTTGTCGAACAGAATAATTTCAGTTGCAGATCTCTAGCCGTTAAATACTAATATAGTGGATAGGGAGTTTTCAGCATCCAATTTCTAAAACTGAAAGAAAGAAAAATGGCTGGCATCCTATTTTTTTCAAACTTAATGTCCCATAGGCCATATTATGCCCCAATTGGTTCCTACATAAATGAAGCATAAGTTCTTATCAGTACCAGTCAATCCAGTGTGTTATATCTGTATGTTGTTTGCATGATGTGATGTATTAGCTTCACATTAGAAAGAAAAGTAGTTTAGGTGTAGTCACATTTGGTTATATGATTGTATCATAAAGATTCATTTTCGAAGTCTTGTTTTGAATTAAAGTAACATACTAAAAACAATTTTTATGATAGTTTGCTGTCAAAAGAATGAAGATGTCTTCAAACCTTGAAAAAATGACTTTGGGAACCTTTACCTATTGGCGAGTGATCCTAATGCCTCGGCATCGTCATCTTTTGAGTGGAATGGAGGGTTAGCAACTTGAACTCCTAGGTTTAGGTAGAACCTCAATGTGGGACATGGAGATTGTGCTCCAACTCTTGAAACACATGTTGCCTGTTTCTCCATCTCTTTCATTTAGTAACAGTCAAGTCTGGTATGGAGCCCACACCGAATGGTTTACATTTAGTTCATTCCTTAAGGTTTTATGTCCTTGCCTAGTTCCCTATTTCCACATAGGGTCGTGCGGTATAGGGGAATACCTTCTAAGGTCTCTTTCTTTTTATGGACATCATATCTGGATAAGATTTTGACTCTTGATCACCTCAAAAGTAGAGGCAAACCATTGCATCTGGTGCATGGCAGCAGATGAAATTATAGATCATTTACTCATGCACTGTCCTTCCACGTTTGGACTATGGAATTTCTATTTGTCCCTATTGGGTATTGCATGGGTGTTTCCCTATTCCTTTTATTTCTTATCATGCGCTCAGTTTCACTTGACACTCCACTGGATGAGATTTTGGATGGGGGCTATCACATGGTTCATTTGGAAGGAGAGGAACATGCGTATTTTTGAGGATGTTAGGCTATCCCAACCCGAAGTCCGTACTAGGGTTCGTCATCTCTTACTATCATGGTGCTCCTATGGGAGGCATATAGTGGAGTTGGGGGTATCAAATATGTTGGCAGTCAATGAAGGGGTGGGTGCCTAACTGCTGGTCGATATGAGCTTCCCCTCCATTTAGACTTGGAGTTTTTGTTGTCTTTGTCTTTTATTTAGAGCGCCTTAGTTCACTCTCTATGAACTTCTGGCTCGTTTGATTGTAATCCTTTTTTATTGATATATTTCTTACTTTATCAATCCAAAAAAAAAAACATCAATAAATGCCTTAGATTAGAGTGTAAAATCTAGCTGAATAATCTCTGTGAAAGTGGGTGAGACTCTTTTGCACTTAGTTGTGGATTTGGACATGAATATGATATTTGTTTTTAATTTTTATTCTATTCATTTTCCCGATGAGTGGGGTACGTGTGTTATTGTGGACTGCACACGAGGATCAGTATTATTGGATGGCTTTATTTACTCACTCCTTGACGTATGTGATGTGTTTTTTCAAGGTAATACATTAGCAAAGTGATGAAATTGCTTATGCGAGCAATGCTTGATATTAGCCAGCTAAACTTTTAAATTTTCTGTCAAAATCAAATAGGAACTGAAAGCACTTCTCCCTGCTTCCAGGAAGAATTTTGGCAGTTTTGGCATTATTCCTACTAGACAGGATGACAAGTATGATTTCAATGTTTAAGTCATGTGTGAAGCGATTGAAAAAGAGTAATAATTGAGATTATTAAACTCGAGGTCATGATTCTGCTCGGAAGGTGGGTGGATAAAGTTGAAACAAGGCTCTTAAGGCTTTGGTGGAAGGGTTGCGTGAGAAGGGCATAATTATCTCGAATTGTAATGTACTTAAACAAGACTGATTTAATGTGATGACCTAGCTCTCCCACTTACACTGTACCAGTGCAAATTGGAATATAATATTGTTAGTGAGCAACAATCCTGGAGTTATGGACTGAGGCATGGGGGTAAAGAACAAAACTCTTGACTTATTATAGAGTAATTGCTGTTTTACATTGTTGGGGTATCCAAAGATGTGGTGCTACTAGGTGACACCAACTACATTCAACTATTAGACTCATAATTTTATGTTGGTTGTGAGGGATGGGTTGGTTATGTTGTATTTACAGTTATAATGCACGGCTTTCCCATATAAGAACAGTGAGTTATTTTATGGCTACTGTATTTTCTTTAAGATGTATATTTGTGATTTGAAATGGGCTATTATCAATTAGGTATTTTCTACTGTTATATATCAAGGTGTGAATTTGGTCTTAGCATTGTATATTATATTATCTTATCTATTGTAAATTGATGGATTTGCGTGTGGTAGCCTGTTGAGATGATTTTTTGATGATGGTAATGTGTTACTTTGATGAGAAATGAAGACTGTGCAAAGAGAAAATAAACTGAAAGTTTTATAAGAAGGGAAAATGTGTTCTAGAGCCCAGTAGAAAATTGAGAAGGAATGTTATTCTTTGCAATTTGCTAATGATGAGAGGGACATTTAAGAGAGAATGGAAAGATTATCCTTCATTTGAGAATAGAGAAGAGACTGGATAAGAAGTAGGATAGAGTTTAAATTAAACAGAGGGAAGAAATTGTTTTCATGTCTTTCAGATTTGTGCTTCACTGGAGACCCCAAAAGAGTTTGCATGGTAGTCTTTATCTAATGATTGAGAAAGGAAAGTTTAGTAGAAGTGAAATGTCATTGTTTGAAAGTGATGTGGAGAGATAGAAATGCATAATCGGAATAGTTTTTCAATTTTAGGAATCAGAATTTTCTTTTAGGTGTGCATATTAAGATATAAGATGGGGTGTTAAGCATCAACTCTTTTGGACCATGCCGAAGCCTTCACAATCATGAACCAGCTCCCCTGCCATGTTATGATAAGAGGCTTATGTATGTGATTTTCACTTTTATATATATATATAAGGTAAATTAAAATATTTGGATTTTGAACAGGAGGAATTCCTTAGAAGTGATACTATATGTTGGAGTCTTCATTAAAGATTTTTTTGACTTGCAAAGATTTGTATAAATAAAGAGTGGCACTTGTATGTAATGTTCGACAAGAAATTGCACTCCTCTCAGAATACTCAATTTCTACATACTTCAGTATCAAAATGAAGTTTTAGGTAATAGGTAGCCAATGCTTAGAAGGCAAAATTTTCTTTGTACCATATGTAGCTTACCTGAACAAAGATATGAAATATTCCCTTTTCCCTTTCTTTTAATTGATTTATTCATTCTTTCGAAAGAGGCTCTAGAGTTCTTGTTGGATATCCATTCTCTTACATTGAACAATATTCACTTCGATCTTTCAGATTCTAGGCCACCTTGTCTTCAATTTTACTGCAATTACAACCTCTCCATTGAAGAATTATCTGAGACGGATGCAAGAACCACATAATGTCCGGTTTGATTGAAGGTCTTCCTGATGCAGTTGCCCTTAGATGCCTTGCACGGGTGCCCTTCTACTTCCATCCGAACTTGCAACTTGTTTGCCATTCTTGGAGAATTGCGCTTCGTAGTCCTGAGCTGTTCAAGGTCCGACATGAGATTGGGGCATCAGAGGATCTTTTGTGTGTGTCCACCTTTGAGCCCGAGAATTTATGGCAGCTATATGATCCTCTAAGAGATGTCTGGATAACCCTACCTATTCTGCCCTCGGAGATCAGGCACCTTGCACACTTTGGTGTTGTGTCCACTGCGGGGAAGCTGTTTTTACTTGGTGGTGGTAGTGATGCTGTTGACCCTCTCACCGGTGACCACGACGGAATATTTGCAACTGATGAGGTCTGGTCATATGACCCCATCCTCCAGCTGTGGGCCCCACGTGCATCCATGCTTGTCCCTCGTGCTATGTTCGCCTGCTGTGTTTTGGGTGGGAAGATTGTTGTGGCAGGTGGCTTCACCAGCTGCCGAAAGTCAATCTCCAAGGCAGAGATCTATGACCCCGATAAGGATGTGTGGGTCTCAATACCCGATCTCCACCACACTCACAATTCTGCATGCTCTGGCGTGGTGATTGGGGGTAAGGTGCATGTCTTGCATAAGGGGTTATCAACAGTGCAGGTTTTGGAGAATGCCGAGCGTAGATGGGCAGTTGAGGACTATGGGTGGCTACAGGGACCAATGGCTGTAGTTCGAGGCGAGCTCTATGTGTTAAGCCATGGGGTCATTTTCAAGCAGGACAAAGAGCAAAAGCGAAAAAAGGTGGTGGCATCAGCGTCAGAGTTCCAGACTAGAATCGGTTTTGCAATGATTGGGTTAGGAGATGAAATCTACATGATAGGGGGTGTGATTGGTCCTGGAAGGTGGAACTTAGATATTAAGCCGCTGTCCGATGTGGATGTCCTGACGATTGGGAGTGAGAGGCCAATTTGGCGCCAAGTGAGACCTATGACGCGGTGTCATGGCACAATACTTGGGTGTTCTATGCTGAGAATTTAGGTCTATGGGTGATGGGTGTTGCTGCTGTGTCAGTGAGAATTATGCACTTGTGGGTGTTACTTTTATCCCCCAATTGGAAAGAAAAGGGAAGAGTGAGCTTTGCCTGCTAGCATATGTTTTGTTCTGTGAAGTGTGAACCATAATCTGGGCTTTTGCTTGATGGTCTTCTGTTTGACCTAACTGCTCGTTATAGAGGTTACAAAGATTGGTTTATTAAAACCAGTATAATTAACAGGCAACATATGGTCCATTAAGATAAAAACTTACTCGTTGTCTATGAAATTTTGTCCCTTTTGTTTCCTTTTCCAGCCCTTCTCAAGGAATGCTGATGCTCACCAGCAAGTTGTCTTTCAGTTAACCCACCAAGAGTTGGTGCGGTTGGCTAGTGTCCTAGGATTGCTCTTCAACTCCCACTCCTCGACTTACCTTGGTATCCGAATGGAAAATTCTGAGTGGTCGGTGTAGATACCCAAAGGGACTACTCCTTGGCTCGAAGGCTTTGGGACACCCTTTATTACCCCCCCCCCCACCAAAAAAAAAAAAAAAAAAAACAGTTAAAGTCTTGCAGTATTTTTTTCTCTTTTATCAAACTTCTTTTAACCCTCAAGCTTGGTATAAAGAGATACCGTAGCGGTTGGGGTTGAGGAAAGCTTAAAGATTTATTTAGTTGAGGTCGTATTGTAGCAGAATTGTTGAATTCTTAAGACCGTCTGAATCTTTTTTTTTTTTTTTTTTGTGACAAGGAAGAGGTATCCCAACCTTTGGCCAGACTTCCTCTCCAGCCCCATCCCAGACACCCACACCAGGAGGGAGAAGATAGAAGCTGCTGGGAGTCGAAACTGAGACCTCCACTTAATGAGGCGCGGATCAACTGACCCAGTAAGTGGGTGTCTTAAAATAAGATTAAAAACTTGTTTGTTTGGTGATTGGTTTGAGAACATAGATCGGAATCTAAAATAAAATTGAAAGCTTGTTTGTTTGGTGATTGGCTAGAGATAGGGACAGCCATTTCGAACACCAATCCGTACAAAAATTTGGACCATTGGAAGGGTTCAGGCTTGTTTTTTTACACACCGTTTTGCAATTGTAATGGGTTCGGGTTTGGCTGCCCAGACCTGGCTGTGCTGTTGTCTACTCCTTTCTCTGTAAACTTTAGAAGTTGTAATGGTTTGGCGCTCTCCTAAATTACCTCTTTCATATCCCTCTCTGTGCTTTAATTTAGAAGCATGAGAGGATCTTAAGTAGAGAGGGTTGTTATCAATGAGAGCCTTGTAGTTCTCAAGAAGATCATGTCATGACCTCGGAAAGAATGGCTGTAGTTCTCGAGAGAACGGGTAGCTCTTGAAAAAAGAGAAAAGGTTCACAGTTAATCCCAGAAGCTCTCGTCATGAGCGAACTCTCTATATTTGAGAGCAGCTATCCTTATATCATGTAATTTCTGCACGGTGAAAATTCATCATTATCTTCGGCTATGACTGTAGCCTTAATACGGGTGAACCACGCATAACTTATGTTATGCTCTTGAAAAAGAAAAAAAATAAATGACTAATAAATTTGTAACATAAATGCTAATTCCAGTTTCAGATTTCCAAAGTCTCGAGGTATTAAAAACAAGTTTCGCTACAGTGACATAAAAAAAATCAAGTGTCGCTACATCAACTTGTTACCTTAAGAAACGGTGCAAAAAAAAAAAGAAATGTTTGATTTTATTTTTTTTGCTTTTCAACCAGTTCAAGGGTTGCCATGCCATGTGTTGCTACCACCTTGTGCCTTAGGAAAATTTGAACGTTGAGAATAGGGCTAGCACTCCTCAAATCCGTAGTTCCAAAATAATGGCAATTGGATGATTCTCACCCTCCCATTAATTGCATTATTGTGTTAAAGGTGGTAACCACCAACCCTGCGAGCATGCTCTAAATTCTACGATTATTTATAAACGGGTTAATATTGCCCTGAACCACTTGTTTGATAGGCTATTCTTCCATCCATGAAGCAATAGTTCGCTCCTATTGCTCCTTGCCCTCCCAAAGACCAATTGCCTATGAATTCAGGTTAGTTTTTTCTTTTTTTTAAAAAAACTCTTGTGGTTAAAATTTGTTTCCCTAAAAACCAAGGTAGATGCGTGAACTAAAGGTGAGTGAATCTTAATCATAGTTAAAGAGAGTTAATAGGGGACAGTTGATAGAAAAAAGGGGCCCATAGACACCTCCCTTTGCTTGCTGGAAGAGGTGATTATTTTCCTCCTTCCATATGGTGATATGTGGGGCTTAATTACTGATGATATATGGGCCTAACTTCATATAAGAGCCACTCCACCTAGTCCTACGGATGACTGAAAGATTTCAGATCGATGTTTACGGGACGGCCTTGGTTTGTCTCTGGCGAAGCCAGAAACTCCTCTCGGGGTTCCATACATTGTGCGACAGTTGGCAAAAATATGGGGAGAAGTCATCTTATTTTCTCCCCACTTTTTTGACTTCTCCCCATATGATATCTCTTCCCTTTATTCTCACACACTTATCGCCACATGTCTTATTATAGGTGGAGAAGTCAAAATCGTGAGCCCCATGATTTTGACTTCTCCACCACTTGTCACCTATTCTATGGAACCCCGAGATAAGCCCTTTCTGGCTTCGCCAGAGACAATCCCAGGCCGGATGGGACACACATACGGAATGGGTTTCAGGTGCACTTAAGATTATGCAGTTGCTTGAATTGGGTGCTTTTTAATTTCTATATTTGGACTCCATTTAGGCTTTTGCTAGACGTATATGGTCTTTATTTATTTATTTGGTTTAAAGGAGTAATCTCAACACACACCTAAGGTAACCGGTGGCATAAGGGTAATTCCACGCAACCATTCTAAAAGGCCCTATATTGTCTTTAGTTCATTGCTCAAATTTTTTTTTTAGAGAAAAAGGCAATCATTTTGAAGTGTGAAGCTCTATGATTAATTTTTTTTGTTAAGATTCATTAACCTTTAGGGTTCAACTATCTAACCTTGGTTTTTAATAATTCTTTCAAAAAAAAAATTAACCCTAGAGTTAAAAATTTTTAACCCTAAAGTTAATTTTTTAAAAATATTGTTTTTTCTAAAAACCAAAGTTGGATTATTGAACCCTAAGAGTTAGAGAATCTTAACCACGGTTAATAGAGGTTAAAAAGGACACGTGTTGACTTGTAGATTTGATTGAACTCTCCCTAAGTTCAATCACGATTGGCTGTGATTCAATCTCTTAATTACAATGTGTTACTTATCAGTATTTTTATGAAAACACTAATAAGTGATGCTTTGTAATTGGAAATGAAAGAATTTAGTACTAACGTTGGTGTCCGGTACCCAAAAGTTTTAAGAAGTGCCGGCTCTACTCTCAAGTCTTTCTTATTTTCAAACTGAACCAACGACCTGTCCAAATACTCTTAAAGTACACACTTTTTCTATGATTGCAATACTTTAACAGAGCATTTGGAGAGGTGATTGGTTGAGCTTGAGAGTAGTAAAGAGCTAAGATTATGGCTAGCACTCCTCAATTTTTTTCATTTTTTTTGGGAGAGAGAAAACCGGGGTTAGCCGGACCCCTACCTAAATAGCACAAAAAAAGATATTTACAACCTCATATATCTACGATGCCGCTCATCATAATGAACGATTTTGGCCAGTAAGATCGGAAAATGATCCGGGTCCAATCTAACCTCATATACATGAATACACATCTTAGACAAAAAATCGGCCGCCCGATTTGCCTCACGAGAAATATAAAGGCTTCAAAATTTTGCCTCATGTCCTCAATAATGCATAAGGTGGTTGTTTCTTTAAACGGACGGCCATCGGTGATTGATACAACCTACTTAGAGTCAGACTCAACCCTCACCCATCAGAAACACTCTTGACTAGCCACCTCTAATCCCCGCCGTATAGCCTTGAGCTCCATAACAATCACCGAGCCCTCTTGCTACCCACCTGTAATAGCCAAAATAGGACTGCCACGAGCAGTTCTAAAGATACATCCATATCCCCCAACAATCGCTCTCCACAAGCCATCAACATTTATGGTAATAACATCACCATCTGGTGACTTCCATGCAACCCATCTCATGGGTCGAGACTCCCAAACGATAACACTATTCCAAATCTCCACTAATTCCCTATGCACAGGAGTGTCAAAAATGAGAATCCTCCAATCAATCTTAAAGGAAACATCTTCTTTGATACGCAACACAATACTAGTGGGGGCCGGGTCCTATATGTGTTAGAGAAAATTCGACTATTGCACTCCGCCCACACCTGGTATACAAAAGCACAAAAGGAAAACTTACACAGCTGACCACAAAAATCACGACCCCTACTTTTGCACACAAACCAACACATGACCTCACTCCATAGAGCAAAAGAACGCCTTTGGAGCTTGAGGATAGCCAGATTTCCTTCGCAAAAGAATACAAACAAAAAAGATGATCAATGTCTTCCACATCACCGTTGCATAACACACAACGCACGCTAGGCAATACTCCCCAGCTCACCAACCTGTCTTGGGTCATCAGAGCTGATCTAAAAAGTCATCCAAGTAATAAAGGAATGTCGTGGTATGTTGTTAGAAAACCAAGCCAATCGGTGCCACCTGACCTCTGGCCAACGCTGACGAACCACTTGCCAAGCGGAAGTGATACTAAATCTGCCATTTGAGTTGGCCATTCACACCACCTTGTCTTCGCGAGCCATGAAGATCCTCCCAGAAATCATAGAATCACAAATCAAAAGGCATGGACACATTCCAGTTATTGTTAACCAAAGCTGAGGAAACAAGGTATAAACGACTTATACCAACTATGGGGAATTGCGGCCACCGAAACTGAAGAAGGAGAACCCCCTTTGGATGCCAAGGGTCTAGCCAAAAACGCGTTTTATGGCCTCTACCAATGAGATGGACATACTGAATTCCAAAGTCACGAACTCGCAAAATGCTTCGGACACTCCATGAGGTAATAGAAGGCATCTTTACAGTCCAGATAGAGTTGTCTTTCAAAAAACGTTGTCGAACCAATTAACCCAAATGGACTCTTCACCATTTGCTATCTCCCAAACCTTCACCATTTACTATCTCGCAAACCCGACGGAGTAAGGCACTCAAATACATTCTCAATCCTAACCCGTTAAAAAGTCTAGTACGATACTTCAAACCATACTTGTGAAAAAGACTAACATGGATATATAGACTCCAACCCAAGAAAAAAATTCCCAACTTGGATCTTGTCGAACTTGACCCATGGCATGAAAACCTCAACCCTAGCCCGTGAAAAAGCCTAGCATGGGTAACTTCAACCCTAACATGTGAAAAAGCCTATTGGGCGGGTTCAGGCCATCTAAGAGTGGGTTGAAGCTGAAGACCACAACCCGGAGCTGATGGGTTGGGAATAAGGTCTGGATATTTGAGGACCACCCATAGCTAAGAGTTGGTTGGTCAACCAACTGATGACTAAATGGTCAAGATTGATTTGTTGATGATCCTCTTGATGGACTAAACGTAAGTAAGGCTATAAATGGATGTGGATATTATCCGTATCTAAATCCGTCTAATTGCCGACAGAGCGAATTCAATAGTAAAATCACTATCCGTTTATAATCGAATATGAATTCGGATACTGGTAATCTGATCCGATAAATATCCGTCCAATTATATAATATATTTTAAATTTATAAAATTAATATAACCTTTAAAATATATTTTGTAAATAAAAATTTATATATTATTATATTTTTTTAAAAATTAATTTATATATATATATATATATATATATATATATATATATATATATATATATATATATATATATATATATTAATAATCGGATCATTCGGATACTATCTGAATCCAGATATTTTAATCGGAGTCGGATACAGATATCATATTTCACTATCCGCCGGATATTTCTTCGGATTCAGATATCCAATTATATAAACGGATACAAATTCGGATATGCCATTATCCGCTCCGAATCTACTCTGTTTACAATCCTAAACGTATGGTATTATGTTGTAGGTGCACTAAAGATGTAGTTGAGTGTATCATGTTGTGGTTTGAGTGAATCAAAACGTTTAAAATAAATTAATTAAATTAATGTGACTGTTTCATTCTTGGGTGTCAATTTTAATTTGTATGTTTTATATGTGCAGGAACTGGTGTAATTTTGTCTCCAGAGAACTTACACGAGCCTTTTTTTGCCATTGTAAGGGAAGATGCTTCAGGATGCAAATATCGTAGGATGTAATTTATTCCTTATTGGTTTTAATGAATTTGGTCAGGTCTGCCTAACCCCAAGCTTTCCATCCAAAAAAAAAACTTAGGTTCCAGTGATAATTGATACAATATGATTGCAGAATTTTTGGAATAGCGTTTTAAGGTATTTTACCCCTTTCGGAACAACATATCATTTATTTTTCTCTGCAGTATATAAGTGAGGCATCTAGGCGGCAACCCGAGTTAGTAGGGTTAGTATTGTTCTGGTTATGGTGAGGGAGTGGGCATATCAACTACTACTCCTTTAGACTCGAACACCAGCACATACTTTTGGATTAGCAATGCCACTAAACACTAGCTAGGTAAATTTCATTGATACCTTCTCCTGGATTACATGCTTTTATTACTTAGCATCATATTTGCCGCTAAAATGATATGCTACTCCAGCAATGTATCCAACTTCCATATTCCCAAGTAGATCCCCAATCACATACGAGTTGATGATGGTGAAATCAACAATGATACCAGCACATGCACTCGTCGAAGAAGATGCCCGGTGGCCTGTAACAGCTTCCGCTGCCATTGTATCTTGTGAAGCATTGCTGGTTACATATGGCGTCGATTTTGCAGCCGAGGGACGCGATTTGGCATGTCTTCGCGTCCACCTTGATCTCCATCGTCGCAACTGCACAATCACAGCCATCAGTTTTTGATCTAATGTTTACATGGGATGTTACATGTTAGAGTTTCATTAACTTTTTAATGCTGATGTTACAGAATATCAAGTGAAGACAGGAGAATAAAAGGGAAAAAAAGATTTAGGGCCTCTTTGGATAAATTTTCTGAGAAGAGAAAGACTTCTGGAGGACTTTCAAGAAAGTTATTTTCTGACTTCTACTGAATTCTGATTTTTGTAGGAAGTCAAAAGTTCTGGAGATAACCAAAACTAATTTCTATCAATTTGAAGCCAAAAATCGGTAAAAGTCAATTTAGAAGTTTATCAAACACAACTTTAATATTGGAAAATAACAACATGCAAAACATGAAATAAAGATGAGATTAATTTTGAGCTGGAGCTTTGCTTCATGATGTTGAAATGGAGCTCCCTTTTTTATACTATGGGCCACGTCTACTTAGCGCTGTGAAGCGGAGTTCCTCTTTGTATTTAAACTAAATAAAGAAATGGAGGAGAAAGAAGGATGATACTTGATAGAACAAACCTGAGAAGAGGAAGAGGATTAGTAGGAAGTAGGAGAGAGTTGCCATCTTAACAACTGAAATAATCCCAGATCGAGTCTTTGAGTATCTCCCTGTAATGAGTAAAACTAGTTTGGTTTGGTGCTCTCTAAGGATTTATAGAGCCTGTACGTGTGAGAGTTAATGAGTTTGTAACGTTGAGATTGAGTGGAGATTTGGTGGCCTCAACTGAGTAGGTGAGAGAGAGAGAGTACCATTTGATAAGAGTACTGATGTAATGTAATGGCACATGCATGCAATGCTTTAATGGATACCATTCAAAAAGGAGTACTATAGATGTAATATTTATTTTGAGTAAACAAGCTACCCACTGCCATTTTGACCCATTTTCATAACTCAAGCTTCCAATAATTATAAACGCTTCCAAATCTCATTAAAGAAGTAGAGAGATTAACCAAGTGGTCTATCCATCTAAGCATCGACTCAACTTTTTAAATTTGACAAGAATGCTTTGAAGTGTGAACACAAACACCAGTGCAACAATGGCGTACGTCAAGGATCAAGCTACTGTATTCATGGTTAACGTGGATTGGCCAAATCAAATCTTGCATGATATATGTAGCTTTAGAATAAGGTTATATAGGGGGCGTTTGATAAAACTTAAATAATAAGTGCTTTCTAATTAAGTTTTAAAAACTAAGAGTTATTTATAATAACAGAATGACCCAAAAATTAACATTGTACGCATAAGTAATTAAGTTCTTTTTTAAAAAGTAGTTTTGAATTGCTTATTGAATAAGTGATATTGACAAAAAAAAATGTGGTAAAATCATTTGTTGCCAAAATATTTAGACATCACTAAAATATTATCAAACCGTGTTATTAGTTAATGAGAGCTTAATTGAGTAGAATGAGTCAATAAGCTTATTTTAAGTTTTATCAAATGTCGCTGTCAACACAAAATTTCGTAGACGAAATAATGGATAAACAAAATATTTATTTTTTATCAGTTTGGTACAACTCTCAATGATTTTAGGTTATTTATACAATTTTACGGGTATGTAAGGACCTTTGTGTAAAATTGATAAATTTCAAGGTTCTACAATCGCCTAGTATCATGATTCCATGAATTGCTACACTAGTTATGAACTTAGTACCTAAAATCTCTATGAATCAGTTTATGATTACTCCCGAATTCTAATCCTTTAATTCAAATTATTAACGGTCAAAATTAGATTTGACTTGACTTATTTTGTCATTTCCTATACTCACATCAACTCTAATCTTACCTTTAATTATTTGAATTAAACAGTTAGGATTTGAGAGTATAATTGGGAGTACCCATAGATGGACTCAATCTCTATGGGCAACACTTTTGTTTGGGAAGACTGAAGAGTAAATCCTTTTCCAAATCTCACTGCCCTAGAATTGGGATTGCGGTTGAAATAAGGGATTGCGGTAGAAATCTACTTGGCTCACGCTCCCACAACGAACATCATGTAAGTTAGACATGAATGCAGATCCAATGAGTGTTTTGCTCAATAAGTTTTGTGTGTGAAATATAGAAAAAAGTGAGAGGTTGGAATCCAGATGGATGTGGATGTTAAAGATATTCCATAACTAGATAATATATTTGAATTATATAACGAGGTTTATTAAGTAATATAAAACAAGATAGGTTTATTAAGAATATGTAGTTTCTTTTTTAAGATTAACTATGAACATAGCTCCAGTTTAAGAGATAATTGGAATACCCTAAAATATGACTTGACCGGGTATTTTGAAAATTACAGAATTTTTTTAATAGATAGAAATACACTTCTCTTATATTTGTTATCTCCAAACTATACCTATCATAAGGCATATTCTGGATTGCTCTATTATTTAGATTAACGGTTAGTAACCAGTGAGTAGAAATCTTGCATGCCCACATCACTCTCTGGGATTTAATCCAAGACCTCACTCTTAAAAAGGGTATACTGTACCATTGGCCATAGATGTAAGTAATAGAATTGAACCAGTGAAGTTCTTTGTTCTTAAAATAGTTGGAGTAACAAAAATTAAATTAATTAACAAGTTAAATAATATAAAAATACTTAATATATAAATATGCTTCCAAAATGGCATGTAAAGTAGGGCTGTCAAAGGGCCAAATTCAGGCCACAAAAACCATTATAATCTATGATGAGTATTGCCATAATTGAAATTTTGCCACATATACTCGTTCTGGTGGCACTCCAGACCTTAAGAGTATTTTTCTTGCTCTCCCTCCCATTTTGGGTACTTAGACTATAAAGATGGTGAACTGTTGTACATTTTAGATGAACCCTAGGGGTGAGTGAATCTTAACCACAATTAGTTGGTGTTAAAAAAAAGGATGTGGACCAGTAAGATCGCATGGTCGGCTAGGAAGCTGACCACATGCGTAGTCCGGCCGTCCAGCCGTTCCCATTTCCCTTTTGGATGGTATGGATTTGGAGTGACTCGAAGTTTTTCGTGCTTTACTACTCAACAAACTCCGATCCACTTCTCGCCCTCTATGGGCCTTTTCAAAAGTTTTGTCTAAGCCCACAATAGAAAAACACAAATCCAACTGCTGAGAATTACTAATCCAGAAGATTTTTAGTATTAACACCAAGTGAAGGGCCAAAAAAACCAAAAATCACAAAAATATTGTACAAATACACTTTGATAATATTAAGAATCAATTTGAATAGAAAGGCTCATTCGGCTTATCTTTAGGGCCCAGGAACGGTCCATATTAGTGTGGTCTCTGTCAGAACAGCCCAAGTTTTAGAGCATTGGCTGGGCCTTAAAAAGCCCTAAACTCTGAGTGCACTGCTAACTCTTAAAACTTTGAAATCAAATTTTGTTCTGTAAAACCCTAAAAAGAGACGAAGGAGAAGGAATAGAAAGAACCCTAGGAGAAGCTCTGCAATCTGAGAAATAATGGAGGAAACTACGATCGAAGAGGGAGAAAACAACTTAGAATTGGAGGTCGCTCCAGCTCTAGTCGCAGTTCATCCGCTTGAGAACTCTGTTGCTGTTGCTGTGGGCTCAGAACTTCGAGTATTCGATCTACAGTAAGTCTCTTTTTCCTTGTTTGTAGGGTTTGGTTCGAGTTTCGCTGATGAAAATCAGAACTGTGAAATTTTTAGCTGAGCGAAACATTTGGAGGAATTTTGCAATGATTTAATGCCTTTGATGAATTTCTTTTGATAATTTGTTGAAATGATGTGGATTTTGAACAATTGAAGAAAACGAGGGAGAAATTTTACTTGTCAGGTTATCTTCTGCTTGTCATAGTTTTTAGTTTCGATTTGACAATTTTTTTTTTTTTGACGAATCTTCAATTTAGAGGTCAAAAGATTGGATTTTGAGAAATTAGCTTTCGAATTTTTAAATTATCCTTGTCTGGGTTGATCTCCTGGGTAATTTGGAAGGAGAGGAATTCGCGAGTGTTTGAGAACACCTCCTTTTCCATTCCTCATTTGTGCTCAAGGATTCGCTCTTTGAATCCTTGGTGCTCAGTTTACCATGATATTAGGGTCTTGAGTGCAGGGGCGGAGCCAGGAATTTATTGTAGGGGGCATATTTGCGTTAAGGGACAAGGGTTTGGGGGGCGGAGACCCCGAATTTTTTTTTTGACAGACCAAGTTTGTGGGTCATTTTATCCATATATTTTGTACATATTCTACATGTATTGTTTCTCCTTGTTTATGGGAGCAGTTGTCCCCTTGCCCTATGGCTATGCCCTATTATATATTATAATATTATTTTTTTGAAAAGTTCTGAGTAGTTGCCCTCTTGTCCAATGACTATGCCCTAATAAATAATTAAACAAAATAGTTAAAAGATTTTTTTTTTGAAAATTCAATGGGACAGCTGTCCAATGACTAATAGTCTAATCCTCTATGGTTATAACCAAACTCCTTAGAATCTGGTTACCACACGAAAGTCTTTTAACTTTAGTTAACAACTTTAACCTTTAGAGTCAATTTTTTTTCTAGAAACCAAGGTTAGGTGGTTGAACCCTAAGGGTTAGTGAATCTTAATCACAATCAAGAGGTATTCAAAGGAACATGTGTTGACCAATGGGTTGTGACCGACTCCAACAAGTCCGATTATAATAGTAGAGGATTCTAAATCGTTAGTAATGTTTTTTATATATATTTTATTTAAAAAAACTAAAGTTATATTGTTGAACCTCAAGGTTAATGAATCTTTTTTTTTGATTGGTAAATCATATATATTAAAGCAAAGCAAAAAGCAGTTTACAGGGGCGTAAACTAACTACAAAAGTACAAGAAACAACAATAAAGAACAAGAATGAGAGCAAATACAAGTCCACACGGCTACTGGGAGACCTCAACAATAAACGACATCCCTCACTTCTTGTCCCGTAGGACAAGTGGAGCTCCATACCACTATCAACTGCCGCTCACGAGATAAGATCCTCAGATCGGACGAAGAGGAATTCTCAAAAGCCCTACCATTCCTCTCCTTCCAAATTGCCCACGAAAGAGCCCTGGGCAAAAGAGTCCGGATGGATTCCTTAGCCCCCACCAAAGCAGACAAATGCCATCCAGATAAGAAGCTCAGAAAGGATGAAGGGAAGACCCACTCCACTCCCAACCGAGTCAAGAAATAAGCCCAAATCTTAAAAACAACCGGGCAATGTAAGAGCAAATGATCCACAGACTCTTCCACCTGCAGGCACAAATAGCAGCGGTTTGCCAAACTCCACCCTCTCTTCTTCAATTGGTCCAAAGTAAGAATTTTATTTAAAGCAGCAAACCAGAGGAAGAATGATACCTTCGTGGGAACCTGGTTAGCCCACACAGCCTTATGAGGAAAGGAACGCGGAAGGACAGGACCAAGTGACTGCAATAGTGAACGCACTGAAAATCGGCCGGTGTTGCTACGGGACCACAACCTACTATCATTAATCTGGGATCTGGGGACGGAGGCACTCAGCCGTTTCAACAGACGCTGCATATCCTCAATCTCCCAATCGTTCAACGCTCTCCTCAGCCTAGGACACCAAACTATAGCACTCCCCAGCCTCTCGACACACTCGGCGATAGACGCCCCTTTACAGGTAGCCAAGGAAAAGATAGACCCAAAGTCGTCCTTGAGCCTCGACTGACCACTCCAAACATCGAGCCAGAACTGGATATCTGAACCATTACCCAATTTGAAACTAATGAAAGGGTCTAGATACTTGGCGACCCCCATAATACCCTTCCAGAGACCCACCCCATGAGCCCCCCTAACAGCCTTCGACGCCCATAATGAATGCAGACCATGCCTAGCAGTGATAACTTGCCGCCACAAGCTCTCCCTATCATGACCAAACCACCAAACCCATTTGCCCAAAAGGGCCTTATTGACTGCAGTGAGGGGGACGAGGTTAAGACCTCCCGCCTCAACCGGCTTACAAATTTGATCCCATGCTACCAAATGATATTTGCGCTTGTCTCTCTCATGCCATAAGAAGTTACATTGGAGGCGGGAAAGGGTCAAAGCAATGGAACGAGGGAGCAAAAAGGTGGAAAGGAAATAGGTTGGGAGGCTACGAAGAGTACTCCTGATAAGGGTCAGCTTCCCACCTTTGGAAAGAAGACATGACTTCCACCTAGCTAGACGCGCAGAGAACCTTTCGATAACCGGGGCCCAAACCGCTTTGGACTTGAACGGGGCACCCAAAGGAAGCCCTAGGAAAGTAGATGGGAGGGTCCCATGCTGACACTCGAACACACTGGCCAAAAGGGCAATCTGGGGCACATCACCCACTTGTAAAATCTCACTTTTGCTCAAATTGACTCGGAGGCTAGACACTGCCTCAAAGCACCGTAACAGGCACCGAAGGTGGATAAGCTGTGACACTGAAGCACCACAGAACACTAATGTATCATCGGCAAACTGTAAATGCGAGATACTAAGACGCGCCCTCCCCACAGAGAAGCCGGAAAACACCTGCCCATTTGCTCTGACCAACATACGACTCAGGGCTTCAGAGACAATAATGAATAGAGCAGGAGACAGCGGGTCGCCCTGCCTGAGCCCCTTGGAGCTACGGAAGTACCCTTTTGAGCTACCATTGAGGAGGATTGAGAACGAAGCTGATGATATGCAAGCTTTAATCCACGACCTCCATTTGGTGCCGAACCCCATTCTACCCAACACATAGAGGAGGAATTCCCAGTTGACATTGTCGTATGCCTTTTCCAAGTCAACCTTACAAATAAGGCCTGGGACTTTAGACCTCAAGCGCTCATCCACACATTCATTAGCGATGAGAACCCAGTCTAAGATCTGACGCCCCCGCATGAAGGCGCCCTGGTGAGGGGAGATAAGAGACCCCAAAACGCTTCGAATACGGATGGCCAACACCTTGGATAGGATTTTGTAAGCGCTACTGACCAAGCTAATAGGGTGGAACTCTTTCAGTTCATGGGCCCCAACCCTCTTCGGTATCAGGGTCACGAAAGTATTGTTGATAGCCCGATTGAAAGAGCCTGAAACAAAGAGTTCCTGTAAGACTGCTAGAGAGTCCCCCCCAACAATATCCCAACAGACTTTATAAAATTCAATGGAGAAACCATCCGGGCCCGGAGCTTTATTGCTTGCCAGAGATTGGATGGCATTCAATACCTCCTCTTCCCGGAACGGACGTTCCAATGCCTCACTTTGGGCATGAGAGATGAAATCAAAAGGAAGACCATCAAGTTTTGGACGCCAGGGGACTTTCTCCAAGTACAAATCCTTATAGAAACCGACCACGCTATCCTCAATAGCCTTCGGATCCGTCCTTCTCACACCATCGATGAAGAGGCTGGATATAAGATTGGATTTACGGCGGAAATTAGCCATACGGTGGAAGAACTTAGTGTTACGGTCCCCCTCCTTTAACCAATAGATCCTCGACTTCTGTTTCCAACTAATCTCCTCAAAATTCACGATTCTCAGGTAGTCACTCTTAAGAGATTCGCGGACACGACTTTCCTCTTCAGAGAGGGGACGAATACTCTCCATGGAGTCAAAGGATTGAATGTTGAGTAGTACCTCAGCTTTATGATCTGCCACGTTTCCAAATACCTCCTTGTTCCAGATCTTAAGTTTAGCTTTGAGGGCTTTCAATTTCAGACCGAACCTTGTACTGGGGGAGCCCTAGACCACCTGAGATACCCAGACCTCGGATACAAAGGCTTTGAAGCCCTCCGACTGGAGCCACATATTTTCAAAACGGAAGGGGGTGGGGCCACCCGAAACACTCTCGGGAGCCAATAAGATTGGCACATGGTCGGAAGTGGGCCGAGGTAGTGAAAACTGGACAAGATTAGGGAACATGGCCTCCCAATCGACCGAGAGAAGGAACCGATCCAGCCTACTGGCACGAAGCCCATAAGGCAGCTGAGACCAGGTAAACTGGCTACCACGCAAAGGATAGTCGACCAAACTATGGCGAGAGATGAAGCTAGCAAATCTTTGCATCTTGGGTGAAATAGATTGAGCCCCACGCCTCTCATGGGGGAAACGGACGCAATTGAAATCCCCACCCAAACACCAAGGGGCATCCCATCTTCCACTAATGTCATCGAGCTCTTGCCAGAACTCCACATCTGCCGCAGACCCCGAGGGGCCATAGAGCCCCAAAAACACCCATGGATTCCCCCCATTTGACAAACGGCAAAGAATAGAAATCGAGTACGCCCCAACTTCGGATTCCAATACCTCGACTATGCCCGGGTCCCACAGGAGCAAAATGCCACCAGACGCCCCTAAAGAGTCCAAACTAATCCAATCTGAGGGACCCTCCCCCCATAAGTCTTGGATCAGGCGAGGTTCGATAGAAGCCAACTTGGTTTCCTGAATGCAGAGAATCGATGGCTTTTTAGAAGAGACGAACTTTTTGATTGCCGCATGTTTTTCAGGACACCCTAACCCTCTAATGTTCCAGGAAAGGAGACTCAAAGCTGACATTGATCACTAGTGGAACCCTGGCCTAGCCTCTTAGATCTAGGGTTAACTATACGACTCGATGAGTCGTAATTAATGGCCCACTGCAACTTCCTCAACTCCAAAGAGGATCTCCTAACCGAACTAACAGGCCGCCTTTGGGTAGGTTTGACCACGGACCCACCCCCAACTCTTTCAAGAGATTGAAGTAACCTCCTGAAATCCTCCTCATGGCCCTCAACGGAAAGGCCCAAGAATTTGCTCATTCCTGCCAACTTACTCGAAACCCACGGTGAGGACTCTACAGAGACGTTGACTTGGGAAGAGGTTGTCCTCCGGCCCAAGAGACCAGATAGATCAACATGGAGAGGATCCCGAAGCCCTGACACCGACCTAGAGTTAATTTGAGTGAGATTAATCATGCAGGGCACTGAGTCTGACCTTACTAGACTCGTTTTTTCCTCATCAGGCTGTAGTAACATAGTTCCCTGGTTTTGCAAACACAAATAAGAATTCCAACTACAAGACCGGAGAAGGGCCGATCTCCCGACCCTATTCAACGAAGGCTGAATAGGATCGGGAGACGGGGCAGAGGGAGAAAGCGTACCTGAAAGGGTTAGGGAGTGTGATTCCAATGGCCTCGAACTGCCTCTTACCGGTGACTCGGGTTGCTTGAAGGCCTGGTTCTTACTCGAGGACGGTTCAACAGAAGGTGGACTCTTACCGCGATCTCCAGACGTTGCTTCCGCAAAACAAGATGGCATCTGTTTGCTTGGTGCGGGATTGTAACCTTCCCCAGACTGTAGCGACACATTACCGCCCCCAACAATTTCACCTGATGAGATACTTTCCGATGACCCCCGCTCCAAGTTGGACGGGCTGCCAGCCCAGCACTGACCATCCTCAGCAGAACTACTCGGACTGGTCACCTTGGCCCCCACACCCGGGCCACCCTCGAACAAACCCAGCTCCCACAAATTGCCCCCTGTAATGGGGCTAATCCCGGTGGAGGGCCCTATACTAACTACTGGCAGAATTGGAGGGGATTCATTGGCTCTCAGAGCACTAAGAGGGGAGGATCTGAAATTGGCTAACGGAGACATGCCCAATCCTTCCAGAACTGGGGACTCACTTCTTGGGATCTCCATCCACCTAACTACTGACACATGTTGGCATTGAACTCCCTTGGATCTCCATCCACCTCATACAAGGTTCTGAATGTCGAACCATCTTATTAGTAAATTTGAGCCACAAAAAAAAGATATATTGGAAGATATATCGTTTATCGGTGATTTTTGGAAAAAATGACAAACAAAAGGGGCAAAACATGAAATTTTTCTGTGAAACTTCAGGAAATATTAAGACAGATGTTAATACATCTTTTTGATTAAAAACATTAAAAAACAACAACAGTGTATGTAAGAGATGCAATGAGAGGAGAGCAAAGATGTGAGCTGACAAGTGACGATAATGTAAACAAGCAGGACCTCTAGGTCCAATGGCTTCTACTTTCTTGATTAATAATATTTAATTTTTTTAACACTTAAATAATTTGTTTTAGTTTCTCTTATTAAATAACATACTTAAGTAATATTTATTAATTTTATATATCAATTTTTGTGAAATAAGTTATATTATTTGATCGATGTTACTATGTATATATTTTAAAATTATTAGCTATTAATAATAATAATAATAATAATATAACATTGCTCAAATTCATAACTAAATAAAATATAAATGAATTTCAAGTATAATCCTTAAAATAGAAAAAAGTCTTATATTAAAAAATTTAATACTTTTTTTGAATTAGGTGTATAATATAAATCAATATTAATTTTTGTCGTATAATATAATTTTTTATATGACACATCATTTTTACAAAAAGACCTTCTATTAAAAATTTTAACTTATAATTTTTTTTAGATTATGTACTAAACCAAAAAAAAAACTTATAAATTTATAAGTTAACACTTATAAATTTTTGTACTAAAAGCCTAAGTCCCCAAATTTTAAATTTTTGTACTAAAAATAGTATGTCTTTTTAATTTTAGGTTAAAATTAAAAGCCTAAGTCCCCAATTTTTAAAGACAGCGAAATTAACGTTACCCTTGTTAGGTTAAAATACTTAAAAGGGAAGTATGTTATTGAGAGTGAAATTAGCATTACCCTTATTAAGTTAAAATAATTTAAAGTAGAAGTATTTATATGTTTAAAGAGACAGAGTGACATTAGCATTACCCTTTTTAGGTTTAAAAAAAGGGAGTAACATTAGCATTACCCTTTTAAGGTTTAAAACCTGAATAAACCAAGGCTCGATCATTTACAAGGCTCACGATGGAAAAAAAAAAAAGAGTAGAACTCCGAATGGAAGAGGGAAGAGAGGAGTACGGTGAGTAGGCGACGATGATGACGGCGATGGCACAGGTATGTACCCAGAGGCCATGACCACGGCCACAACCCTTCCCTTTTTCTTCTCTACTGTCTACTATTCTCAATACCTTTTTTTTTTTCTTCTAAATCAAAGATCTCAAATTCTCAAAGATGGATTTCTCTTTATTTCTTTGGATGAATGCCTGTACATCTGCAAAAAAAAAAGAGAGGAGATTTTTATTTTAAAACTTGATTCACGGGTCTTGGTCTTTATCGGTGGGTTATCGGCGATATATTGTCGATATCACCGATATCTCCCGACATAGTGCTATTTTTTTCCAACAACGTATAGATATATCGGTCACCACCGATATTGAAAAATATCGGCGAAATATCGGCAATATTGTCGAAATTTCGAACCTTGCCTCCATGCCCCATGCTATTCCATATATATACATAAAGATAAAAAATTCTTTTTTTTCTTCAAAAGTTTAGGGGGCCACATGCCCCCCCAGGTCCCTCCTTGGCTCCGCCCCTGCTTGAGTGAGCTCCTTGGGTTAGGGTTTGTTAACGAACCATATTGCTCGTGACAGCTCAAGTTCGGAAAGCTCACTCGAGCTTGTTTATTTAATAAACAAGCCAGGCCTGAAGTAGATTTTCAAGCTCGCTGAATTAACAAGCCAAGCTTGCACGCAGGTACACGGCTCATTAAAAGCTCGGCTCAATTATACACACACACACACACACACACACACACACATATATATACTTAACATACTAAAATATTTTAAATATACTTCATTTAAATTCTTAAAGTAAGTATATTTATTATATATATACTAGCAAAGATTAATAGTATATAATCTATTTTACATGATAAGAATACCCTTTATACAATTATAAACCTATACTAAAATTTTAGCTAACACCGTAATTTCTTTACCTAGGATAATAAAATAAAATTTTCACCTAATAATTAATATAAATAGTATATCCAATGAACCAAGCTGCTCGCGAACTACTCGAGCTTGGCTTGAGTTTGTTTACTAAAATTCGAGCTCGTTTATTTAATAAACAAGACAAGCTCAAGCTTGATTTTCAAGCTTGTTTAATAAATAAACAAGCTTGAACACACCAGTACTCAGCTCGATAACACCCCTACCTTTTTGTTTAGGTGTTGTAGTCTTTCTTTTGCTACGAGTTTACTTCTCAGTAAACTTTTATCTCAGTTGCTTACATTGCTCTATTACGTTTATATATCTGCCTTGTTTATCGATAAAAAAAAATTATCCTTGTTGATTATAAAGAATATTGTTAATTCAGCAAAGAATTTTAAACACTCAAAATCTCAATTTTATCTTTAATTGTTTGCAGAAAGAATACGAGAGTTTTAAATGCTTTTTTTGCTTGATTATCTTGTTCCTTTTACCCTGCAATATTCTGTAGGTGATTCTATTTCTTTTTCTTATTTGGAGTACATTATATGATTCACTTGGTCAGTCGACCCGTGAGAGTTGACTTTGAGTTGAGGATAATCTATGTCAGTTACGATAATTGGCACTGGAAGTTCAATTGTAATTCTTACAATATTCTGGGTTATTGTATTGTTCTTTCTTTACAGAAGAGATTGCTCTGTTTCTTTATTGGATAATTCTGGTGGGTCTTTTCATATGGATTCTATGAGAGCAATTCGCTTTGGTGCAAATGGGAGGCTCTTTGCATCTGCTGGTGATGACAAGCTTGTCAAGATTTGGACCACAGATTCCTGGCACTGCATACATACTGTGTAAGTTTGTGAAGTTCTAAAAGTTGTATTTCATTTTGGGAATCTAAGATCACTGTTGGGGAGATGGTGAGGATGGTTTTCCAATGACAAGATACACATGTGGTTCTCATGCAGAGGGTAGAACCACTCAAAAACCCGACTCGGATGTGTATATATGTATATATCAAACATGGATAGAAACAAAATCTACTGCAAACTTACAAATTAAAAAGTCCTTCAATAGTTGTAATGCTAAGAGCCTAAAATCAATCCTAATTTTAGAAATTATAATGCTATTGTTAATTTCAAAAATTAGAATATTTCTCTTCTTCTCGAATGAGAACTCAATATGGGTAGAACGAGATTTAAAAAAAAAAAAAGACGTCTATGTCCTCAATTGACTCGGCCGAGTCTTTCGAGTCGAGTAACTAGGCCCGACTCAACCGAGTCACTCAAGTGAAAGGGAGCTACCGAGTTTTGTAGGCGAGTCGACCTGAAACTTTGTCGAGTCGAATTGACTCGGCCGAGTTTCGAGTCGACTCGCTGAGTTTTTGTACAATGGGTAGAACCCAGAATTTAATGGTTCCGATCAGGTAGTATATCCTGCTTCCAGAAATTGATTCAATCAAATGATCATGACCATCCATTCAATCACATATCCTGAATGGCCATGGCCTATAAAAAATATCTTGGATGGCCAGGTAAAGATATGACAGACAGTTCGACAATAATCTTTAGAGCAGATGGCCATGCGGTATTGGAGATCTCGTAAGTGGGATGGAACCCGCCCACCTGCATGTGTATCATTAGTTTCGTTGAGATTCTTCACTTTCTTCTCATGTGTACTGGAAGAATTTCTTCTCTCTAGTCTCTTTTCTATTAGCTTTTTCTTGATTGCTGCAATGATACAGGTGCTCTGAAAAGCGAGTAAGTGCGGTTGCCATAAGTCACGACGGTCTGTTTGTTTGTTTTGCTGATAAATTTGGAGTTGTTTGGGTTGTGGGTTTGGATGTGGGAAATGAAAATCAAGCTTTGGTCAATAAGAAGGCGGCACCAATTTTCTCTCACTATTGTAGTATCATTACTAGCCTGGTGCGTTTTTGTTATCATTGATTTCTTTCCGTAACTGATGTTCAATCATCTCCACATCATCATGTTTTGTGACAGTTATATTATTGAGAGTTGAGTTGCTGTCTCTTGGATTTTTGTATTACAATTATTGTTATCATTGTAATTATCATCATCATCATTGCATTCATTTACCATCCGGTGTGCAGGAATTCTCCCCAAATGGGCAGTTCATTGTTAGTGCTGATCGGGATTTTAAAATCCGGGTAATCCACTTCCCAACCCATAAAAACAAATAAACTGATCGATCAAGTTTTTGTATTTCTTTTGCACTAAATATCCTTCTCTTGGCAGGTTACTGTATTCCCCAAGAATCCTATAAATGGAGCTCACGAGATACAAAGTTTTTGTCTTGGTCATTCAGAGTGAGTGAGTTTTTACCAGCACATGTTCTTCATCTTTTGGCACTTTTTTGCTGCTCATCTAATACATATATTTTATGTAATTTATTTCATATCCACTCAAATTTGTATTCTTATCTTAGAAATCAGGGATTGTGATCGATAATTTTGGGCAAAACAGAAGCTGTTTCTTTTTCTTTATTTTCAAATCAAAATGTCAAAAGGCATTGTTTTGACTATCCATATAAGGGTGTATTAAAATCCTCATAAAAATATGCAAGTCATTCGATTCCCTTGATGCACTACGAAATATGTTAGAAACAGAAATAAAAAAAGTTCAGCAGAAAAATCGATGCACTGATACAAAACTATGCATCCAACTCTTTTACAACAAATCAAACTCAATAGATCTAGATACATTCATAGATTGTAATCTGTCATACGGACTCAATGCATCTTTATATAGCTGTATAGCTGTATTGTATCTATGTCTATTGACTGATAATATAAACAATGCTTCTAGACATTTATAGAGTAACCTGGAAGCTCTTCAGGACTCGAGTTTTTTGTGGTTCAAATCATGAGTGTCTGTGAAGAATCATTAACTTCCACCAATTTAAACCATGGTAACTAAAATAAAAATCGCCAAAATCGATAGCATTGCCCGATACTTTAAAAAAATGGTATTTTTTTAGTAATAATGACATTCGTTTATAGTTTATACTAAAGACGACCATGTGTGTTGTTTGTGTCGTTTTTAGTATAAAATATAAACAACCACAAAATAGTATTTTTTTACTATAAAAAACCATCAAATGACTCATATATTTTAAAAATGACAGTAGAAATGTTGGTTAATACTAAAAACAACCTAAAAATGACGTTTTAAACTAAAATAGTGTTGTTTTTACCCTAAACAATGGTCGTTTATAGTAAAAGCGACCAACGAAATTTAATAAAATAATTGACGGATAGTATCATCCGAAACTGATGCAGTCCCCAAAACCGTATTTTTAATCATTGGTTTAAACAAAAGGTTACCCTACATTACATTAAAAAACCTAATTCACTATATTGAAACACTAAAATCACATTAGAAAATCTTTAAATCTCTAGGATAAAGCCAAAAATCACATTAAAATAAATCCTAAAATCACTTCTAAGTTATAACACCCTAAACTCGCTATAGTAAATCCATGAATCTTAGTTAAATTATTACTCTATGAGGCATATGAGGTTTACGATTTGATGCTCGGCTCAAGGAAAACTCATTGAGGCTCAACCATTGAGGTTCAAATCAGTTGATGCTCACACCTCAAAGTGTGAGGCTCACATGAGCCGCACGCCTCGCAGGCTCGCAACTTGGGCCTCACCTTATGTTTGAGGCTTACACCTTGTATATCAACCAAAAGTAGGGACTAGGACGTAGAAGCCATTTTTCTCTTGTGCATTTTTTAATTTTGTTTAAATTGACACCTCATTTAATAGGTTTGAGGTATTTAGGGTTTTAAAACCCTTTATGGGGTCTCTATTTCACATTAAATTTTTCCTTGGCAGACATCAAAGAGATTTGGAGTCACTAGCCAATGATCTAGTTTTTTTTTGTAAATTCTGTCTCTTTATTTTATTTTTTGTGTAATGAGTGAATCATTTATGTAGCTTTTCATATGTGTATATATATATATATATATATATATATATTTATATTTATATATATCTTTTGTCACTTGTTTTTAATCCTTTTTGCAATCTTGTTCATTACTAATTAAATTTTTATTCAAACCTGACATTTGGAGCACTCAACAGCTTGGCCTTTGCCATTCAAAACCCTGAGTAAACCCTAAACACTACAGTAAAACCCTAAAATACCATTTAAATTTTAAATCAATCACATTAAAAACCTTAAAATTACTACATTAAACCCCTGAACTCTTTTTTTTTTTTTTAAAGTCTAAAATCCCTTCTTGTTGCATCGATGTTGTCATAACCCTTACTTTGCTGTTGCCTTTGACATCGTCCTCAAAGAAGGATGATTTGTAAGTTTTGGGATTTTTTTGTTCCACATCAGTGCCCCATGAGTTATGCGAGCTTTTTCTTTCGCAAATCAACAAAGACCTAAGGGATTCCTTACTTCATTGTGAGTTGTGATTCAGACCCACTTAGAGTCTGGAGCACTGATGTGGGTCTTATTTCTAAAAGCAACAGTTACCAAATGCTGTTATATAACATTTGTCTAACAGCTCTAGCACTTGAAAGGATCAACTAGGTTGTACCTTTCCATTTTTTTTTTTTTTTTTTTTGCATTTAGGTGAAAGTAAAGTTACAAATTCAACTTTTGGTTTGTGGGTGCTACACTGGATATGGTACTGAATTCTGATGACAGTCAAAACTAAAACTAAAACTTTTTTTACTGATAAAAAAAAATTTAATATCGATGGAAGAAATAAAGGGAAACATTTTGGTCTTTTGAAGCGAAATCTCAAAATTTTCCGGAGCAAAATCCTTCGAAGCTTTTACAAAAATTATATACTCATATTATTCACAAACCATCCTTTTCTGTGATTCTTTTGGCGAAACCTGAAATTTATCCAATTGAATCAGTTAAGTTTTTGTGGTGTAATTGTAGCAATTATTGGTGGTACTGTGGTAGAAGCAATAGCAGGGTAGGAATTAGGGAAGGAGTAGGAGTGAGCTTCTGGAGTGGGAATGACATTGAGGAGAAGATCCCTGCAAGTGAGGACCAAAAACATGCTGGAAGAGAGATATTTTGTTTGGCCAAAGTTGTTATTTTGGCACTTTCTTTGTCTCTAACGGAATCAAAGTTTTGTTATTCTTCCATTACAATTACCAGATCCCACATTGCTTTAAAAGATGAACATGGGATGCTTTGACAGTTGAGTTAACACAATATGTGAATATAGTATATCAGAAAGTATCGATATTTTACACTGAACTTTGTTGTAGAAATAATATTACAGTATTTTCAACACATTAAACCATACGTAGCATATTGGAAGCCATTGAGACACTGTCTAGGTGTGGTCTAACCATTGTGGCTGGGGGTCGGCCAGTATGAGGTTCGGATTGAAACTAAAGGCTCTCAAAGTGAAGTTGAAAAGTTGGAACAAAGAAGTGTTCGGTAACGTCCAATATAGGTTGTCTCAGCTTTTGAGGGAGATTGACGATTTGGATGGCATAGCCGAAAATAGTGATCTCCCTCCAGAGTTTCAGCGGGCTAGAGAGTCTAAACGTTTGGAATATGTTTCTCTCCTTAAAATGGAAGAAATTAGTTGGAAACAAAAATCCAAAATCGGAACACCAAGTTTTTTCAAAGATCGGCTAACTTTCACAGGAAGAGAAATTTTATATCTAAGTTGAGAGTGGCGGGGAGTTGGAAGGAGTCGAGGGGTGAGATTGCAGATAGGGCCATATCATATTACAAGGATTTGTATAGTGAAAGAGAAAGTTGGCGGCCTCAATTGGATGACTTACCTTTCAATATCCTGTCTCCAGACCAACAGGGCGCTCTTGAAGCTCCTTTCGAGGTTGAGGAGGTGCTTGGAGTTCTTAGAAGTTTAGCAGGAGATAAGGCTCCGGGTCCAGACGGTTTCTCCATTGAGTTCTATAAGTCTTGTTGGGGGATAGTGGGAAGAGATTTCATGGAGGTGATGAACGAGTTTTATGATTGGGGTCGTTTTGATAGAGTGATCAATAGCACGTTCCTTGTATTGATCCCAAAAAAAGATGGTGCGGTGGATCTCAAAGATTTTCGTCCCATTAGCCTGGTTAGCAGTGTCTACAAAATTTTATCCAAGGTGCTGGCCTCCTGATTAAAGGTAGTAATGTCATCCATTATTTCTCCTCATCAGGGTGCGTTTGTAGGGGGGCGTCAAATAGTTGATGAGATCTTGATAGCTAATGAATGTATTGACTCCAGAGCCAAATCTAAGATCCCGGGTCTCCTTTGTAAGGTGGATATGGAAAAAGCTTATGATCACGTCAACTGGGACTTCTTGGATTATGTGTTAGGCAGGATGGGTTTTGGGTACAAGTGGAGGCATTGGATTCGGGTGTGTTTGTCTTCTGTATCTTTCTCCATCCTCATTAATGGGAGTCCGGTGGGTTATTTTCCTAGCTCTAGGGGTCTACGACAGGGAGATCCTCTTTCCCCTTTTCTTTTTGTGATTGTCTCGGAGGCCTTGGGTAGGTTGTTATCTCGAGCTGAGGGGAGAGTGTTCGAAGGGTTTCTGATAGGTTCCAACGAATTTCGTATCTCCCATCTTCAATTTGCCGATGACACCCTTATCTTTTGTCGGGCTCAGAGAGGAGACCTTCTCTATCTCAGATGTCTTCTTCGGTGGTTTGAAGCAGTGTCTGGATTACGCGTTAACTTGGGTAAGTCAGAGATTGTGAGTGTTGGGGTGGTTCCAAACCTTGATAGGCTCGCAGTTTGTCTAGGGTGTTCTGTGGGCGCTCTTCCGTCGGTGTACTTAGGTATGCCGTTGGGAGCAAATTTCAAAAATACTGAGGTTTGGGCCCCAATCCTAGATCGGGTCGCCAAACGTCTTGCCGGGTGGAAATCTTCTTGCTTATCTAAAGGAGGGAAATTGACACTTATTCGCAGCACTTTGAGTAGTTTGCCTACGTATTTTATGTCGACTCTTACTATCCCGCGCTCGGTGGCAGCTTACATAGAGAAACTCCAGCGGGATTTCCTGTGGCATGGCAAAGGGGACAAAGCCAAGTTCCATCTTGTAGCCTGGAGTCATTTATGCAGGTCCACAAAGAGTGGGGGATTAAACCTTAAATCCCTAGTACAGGTGAACAAGGCGTTATTAGGGAAATGGGTTTGGAGATTTGGGGAGGAGGGGGATAGTTTGTGGCGAGCGGTGATCAAAGCCAAATATGGGGAATATTCATGTTGGGTTCCTAGAGAGGTTAAGGGTGCGCATGGTCAGAGTCTCTGGAAGGGAATTATGGCCACTGCCAACTTAGTACTACCGTTCACTCGGTTTAGAGTCGGGAGGGGGTCTGAAGTTAGGTTTTGGTTGGATGTGTGGTGCGGGACCACTAGGCTGAAGGATGACTTTGGCAACCTGTTCATGTTAGCCTCTGATAAGAAAGCATTAGTGGGAGATTATTATGAGCGGCTAGGGGAGGGGGTGGTGTGGGGTCCAACTTTGCGTCGGGACTTGAATGATTGGGAGATTGAGGATATGTCCCGTCTATTGGAGAGGGTTGCTTCAGTCTCTCCTTGTGCAGATATTAGGGATATCAGGTTTTGGTCGCGGGACAACCTTAGTCGGTTTTCCATTAAATCTCTCTTTCATTCTTTGTATCCTATTCCATCTGGGTCGTTTCCTCATAGGGTTGTGTGGAATCCCGGTATTCCATCCAAGGTATCTTTTTTCCTATGGAATGCAGCACTGGATAAAATTCTAACATGTGACCATTTACAGCATAGAGGGTGGTGTCTGGCAAACCGATGTTTCTTGTGCCTTCAAGCGGAAGAGTCTGTGGATCATCTCTTGTTGCACTGTCCTATTGTGTCTGGGATATGGGGTTTCTTTCTTTCCCGTGTGGGGGTGGCCTGGGTCTTTCCCTCCTCTTTTCTTAACTTCTTATCTTCTTGGCCAACGTTGATTGTGGATGGGACCAGGGAGGCGATTTGGCCGATGCTTCCAGGGGCGATTTCTTGGATGATATGGAAGGAGAGGAATCTCAGGGTTTTTGAGGATTCCTCTTCTTCAGTGGATAGTCTCCGTGGGCGGATCCGCATGGTGGTGCTGGAATGGGCAGGTTTAAAGGTTGAGAGGGAAGCTTTGTGGGAGGTGCTGGGCTGAGGTAGTAGTTTCGGCGGTCGGGTAGATCTTGGTTGAGTTTATGTGCTTGTAAACTTTCCCTTATCGTGTTTTCCATTTGCTCCTCGTGTACTTTTGTTTGTGTTCTAATAAAGTTTCGTTGCCGATCAAAAAAAATAAAAAATTGAGACACTGTCTATATATTGGCCAGTATTTAGAACTTAGAAATACACTAGCCAATTTGATCAACTATATGCTGATACACTGTGAGCTTCTCTCTCTCTGTCCATGCTAGTGTATGTGAAAACCCAATGCGTGCCCCCCCCCCCCCCCCTTCCCATAACACGGGGCAAAAAATCAGCCCAATCAGAAAGTCTAGGCCGTCCAATTGAACTTCAGAAATGTCCGCCATTGACCTAGTTGGTCAACATTAATCCGTACGGTTAATTTGACTCAACCTAGGTTTATAGTTTCCACATCCTTATTGGATGGCTTAGACTTTATGATTGAGATGATTTTTTGACACGTTTTAGGGAAAGGGACCGGCACATTTTTTTTGTGAGCCCAAAGGAGTGTCAAGTGTCGCTCAAACGCATGATGTTTATACTTTATACTACCCGGCCTCTCTCTCTCTCTCTATATATATATATATATATTTTTTTATTTTATTTTATTTTATTTTATTTTCCCTATATTTTCCTATATTTCTAGTTGTTGAAACTTGAAACTCTGAATGGAAATGGGAGTGTAAAGGTAGTACATCTGGGTATTAGCTGGTGGAGAGTGATTTGCTGTCATTGTCATGAATTTATTGGCAGGTTTGTCTCCTGCCTCGCCTTTGTTTGCACTCCTGATTATCCGCTGGGATTTCTTCTCTCTGGAAGTGGTGATTCAAAAGTGAGTACATCATAAAATTGGTTGGTATGCATGATCTACATGACGCTCTTATTTGTTTTCAAATGCAGTATCGTTACTGGTCCAGTTTGCTTCTGCAGGTTTGCTTATGGGATTTTACGTCTGGATCCCTTCTTTATGCTTGTGAAGTTGGAGCAGAGGTAAATCATTTCTTCCAGTAGTGAAATTGTATATTCTTTCACAATCAACAAAACCAGAAAATATTCAAAAAGTAAGCAGTGCTAACTCTTTGACTCTTGGAAATTAGTAGGTCTCATTCTCTTAGCCTTAATGATGACCTGATAGATCCATTGTCGCTTACTTAGGTTTGTTTTAATTGCTTCCCGAAGGCAGGACTTATAAATTCTAATGGAGGAGAAGAGATGTGCTATCCTGCAGTTACTGATCTACGTGCCTCTCCTGATGGTACATTAGTTGCAGTAGCCATTCAAAGGCAAGTCTCTCAACATTTTCTTTCATAATTCTTCTACCTTAGAGGGGTGTTCATTAAGTCAGTGCCATAGTACTTCTAACATAGGTATCTTTCTTCCATTATAGCTTGCATGGAATAATGCTTTTAAGCTGCGATCTTTCTGCTAGAACTCTTTCTGTTGCTAAGGTAAGTGTCTCCAACTTGTTAAGAAAGTATAACTGGGAAAAATGTCAGAGGGAAAGTATGGCATGTTGTGGGGAGCTATCAAAGTCACACTTATCAAGTTTTAGGGTAGATCTGTCCCATGATCTTGCTTGCAATTTGAGCACATAGTTTTTTTATTGCACTTGCACCATTGATTTATGCCCTTTATCTATCCTTTTCTGCAATTACATCGCTCCAGTTAAGAATCGATCTCCAACAGCTCATTTTGAGCAAACCCACAACTTTGCTTGGTCGTAGAACTTACACCTGTTATTGGTCTTTCTTTGCTTCATAATCCACACACAAATTTGAACAACTTCCTATCTCCTACCAATTTGGTAGCCGTGGGATTGTTCTAGCATGACTTTAGAGTAGAGTTCCACCATAATTCTCAAGTCTAGCATGTTCCAGGGAAACAAAAAAACACCTACCAAAGACATGCAGTCCAAGTTGTCTATTAGATCTGTCTCATGTGCTTGCTTGTGGCAGTGTAATCAAGATGTCGGATGGGGCACTGCCATGGTTGTCAAGACGACTTGAAGCGGCAAACCCCATGGGCCTTGAGGCGTCGCCTGATGAACTCCTTGAAGCAAACCCCCCCCCCCCCCACCCCCCCCAACCAAATATGAATCTTTATGATTGCAGTATTCATTGTAGTAATTTTGCAATAGAAACATGAATAAAAAAACATTAATGCCTTTAGTTTCAACCATGGTTCAAAATAGGTGCCTTATCAATAAGTCCAAAACATGATACGTATTGGCGTATTAGATAGATATGGCAGAAAAAATCAGGATACATTAAGAAACACTTGGATATATAAGGAAAAATTTGAATATCTTGCTTAAAACTTCTTTTAATACAAATATAACATAAAAATAAACTAAATGAAGGCCTCGAAATCTCCAATTATGTTTATAATCATACATATGAGAGTTAAGAATAAGTTTTTAAAAAAATGCGCGTGTGCTGAAAAATAGGTATAAAAATACAAATTATAGTTACTTAGCAAGTATAGGAAATACAATTTAGATATTAAAACTTTACATTCAATGAGTTAAATAAGAATGTATTGAATTACAAATTTACGACCATAAATTATAAGCTTGAATGTAAGAATGTTTATACTAAACTCTTACACTGTTTGTTTTTAATCGGTAAACTCTTACACTGTTGGTTGATTTTTTGACCCTATAAATGGAAATATTTTTGAAGATTAAAATATGTGAATTTTTTTGTCAGACTTTTGGATTTTGATAATGTTTTCATATAGTAGAATTTATGAAATTTTAATATTTGAGAAATAACTTACCTTTTGAAAGTTGAAATTTTGATCAAATCACTAAAAGACGCTAAAAAGTTAAGGATTTTGTTCTTGAACTAGAAGTCGTCTTTTTTATTTTCAGGATTTTGGATCTAGGATACTTTTGTTAAATTTAAATGGGGGAATACCAAAATAACCTTATTTACATATAAATATCTTAAGTAAGTGATAATAAAATTAATTTTAAATTATTTAATTAAATAATATTTTATATAAATAAATTGTGCGTATTAGGTCTATGTTGTAGATCCTAGTGTAAATAGAAGAAGAAATAAATTAATTGAAAAATCCCTCATATCGAGCTCGGTCGGTCTCGTTTCGGCCCGATACATGGTTGATACCGAGGAGTTTTTTTTCAGTTTACTAGTGTACAAAATAGCTCAAAACAAGATACATATTGGCCCGTATCGGCCAATATGTACCGGAAGTTTAAACCATGTTTGCAACCAGTTAAACCAATCAAACAATGAAAGATTACTAATACCAAACTTACATTAATAAAGAAAATATTAGTACTTTTGATTACAGCCTACTATTATGCACAACATTCTACAATGTGGGGAATAATAAATAGAAAAAACTAGTCTACAGTGATTGACGAACAAGAGAGATGATTGTGGTAGATAAAAAATAATAATCTACAATGACTTTTGAACAAGGGAAAGAGAGACGAGGGCATGGTTTTAAAAAATGTCGAAACCGTTACGTAACGCCCGTTACGTAACGGTTTCGGTTAACACCATTACCCGTTACCGTTACGCTACATACCCCGGGCAATCTGCTGAAGATAAAACGATATTTTTTAGTAAAAAAAACTCTTTAAAATCTTATTACTTCTTCCTTACATAATTTTTATTTTTTTTTCTATTTATTATGATTTTTTTAAGCAAAAAAAAAAAACTGTAAAGGCCGAAACCGTTACGGTACGGCGTTACGTAACGGTTTCGGCCGTGTCTGTTACGGTGTCCGAAATCCTTTTTTTGAACATTGGACGAGGGAGAAGGGGGGGAGGGAAATGGGGAGTGTGGGACTGTTGGCAAATAAAAAAATAGAAAAAATGATCCTGGCAGTCAACTATGACTGGCCAACAAGAGAGAGAGAGAGAGGAATAGGCCGTACTTCTTTTATCCTTCTTTTTACTTCTCGGTAATAACCTAGAAAGTAAAAAAAAACATAGACGTAAATAATATTTATTAAGAGGGCCTAAACTTATTTAAATTATAAAAGACCCCTTTAAATAGGGGTTTAAGAGAATTTTTTAATCTTGGATGAATTTCAGGTCAATTTAAGGCGTTTTTTAATTATTGGTCGCTTAAGCGACTTTGACATAGTGACTTTAAAAATATTTTTTTTTATCAATAAACAACTGAATATATTCATAGAACAGAAAGTACAAGAATGTAGTAATGTAAGATAGATGAGTTTACAATGACGTAAACTGAAAACAGTAAACTAGTGTAACGGATCTTGAACTGTGATAACTATCATCCCATCACAGATCCCAAATCCACCTCTCTGTCCCGGCACGAGACCCAGGCCTTGATCAATAGGCATCACGAGCTCAAGTATGAAAGATAGGAGATGGGGAGTTCTCTAAAACTCTCTTATTCTTCTCTTTCGAGATAGACCTTGAAATGGCACCAAGTAGCACAGACCAATTTGCCTTCTTGGGACCATCCGCCTAATGACCAGTAGGATAAGAAGTTTTAAAAGGAAGAAGGGAAGACCCAGTCCACCCCTAATCAGGAGAGAAAATACCTCTAAAAGACATTCACAATAGGACAGTGCAACAATAGGTGATCCACCGTTTCCTCCGCTTGGAGGCATATGAAACAACAATTGACCAAACTCCACCCTCTATTCTTTAAGTGATCACATGTAAGGATTTTATTCAAAGATGCATTCCAAATTTAGGAGACCTTGGATGGAATGCCTGGTTCCACACTTGTTGATGAGTAAAGGGTGCGAAAGATGCTGACTCAAATGAAAGTACGAGTGATTTTATTGAAAACCGGCCATTGTTATTTCTGGATCAGATTCTACAGTCCCGATCATCAGGACTCACATAAGCAGGACTAAAGTTTGACAATAAGAGCCCCAGCCCAGTCGTTGAGATCCCTTCTCAACTTTAGATACCACACACCTCGCCCATCCCTCAAAATAATCCCCCACTAGCACATCCTGATCTAGGGTGAGAAGAAAGATATTGCGAAATGAGTCTTTTAAGGGCTCATGGCCCCCACCAAATATCTTTCCAGAACCGCACCTCCGACCCTCTATCCACCTTGTTTCTAAACTTAGGCAAACTTGATCCATTGCCATAATACCCTTCCACAATCCTACCATGTAAGGCCTCCTAACTCTCCGCAGAACCCAGCAAGATGCCTCTCCATACTTTGCAATTATAACTGACCTCCATAGACACTCTCTCTCCTCTCTGAATCTCCACAACCACTTATCCAACAAAGCCTTGTTCACTTTGGTCAGAAGACTCACACTAAGGCCTCCAACCTTTTTAGGACGACAAATTTTTCCCCATGGTACTAAGATATTTAAAGCTTTCGCCCCAATCATGTCATAGAAACTCCCTCTGAAGCTTTTCAAGAGAAGCAACGACCGACCTTGGGATGATAAATAAAGACATGAAGTATGACGGGAGACTGTTGAGGGTGTGCTTGATAACATAGTAACAAAATTCTCCGAATTTTTGAAAAAAATCGCGAATTTTAGGTGTGCCGAATTATTCTCCGAATTATTTGCGAAATTTAGGTTTGCCGAAATATTCCCGTATTTCTCGAATTTTACTAATTATTCCCTAGTTATTTGCGAATTTCGCAATAATTTTTTTAGTTTGTAAATTGCTTGTTTTTTATATTATCTAATCAAATTGTTAGATATTTTTTTATAATTATTATATTTTTCCCGAATTGTTCCTGAATGTTTCCCAAATTTTTTCGAATTATTCCCAAATCCTGATTGTCACTATGCTTGATAAGAGTCATCTTTCCACTTTTCGACAAGAAAGAGGACTTCCACCCGGCCAATCGATTAGCAAAGCGTTCCTGGATTGGAGCCCAAACCAATGTGGATTTGAAACGGGCTCCAACAGGAATTCCAAGATACACTGATGGGAGAGAACCTACCTGGCACTCAAGGCAAAACAATAACCCTACTCCCCTACTCTCAGAATTTCCGACTTTGTCAGATTGACCCTCAATCTGGAAACGACTTTGAAACAACAAAGTAAACACCGTAGATAAATCAAATTTTGATACGAAGCCCCACAAAAGATTAAGGTATCATCTGCGAACTAGAGATGGGAAATACACAATTGGTCCTTACCTATCATAAAACCACCATAGAGAGGACCATTTGCTCGAGACAGCATCCTATTTAAAGCCTCCGAGACGATGACAAAGAGAAATGGGGAGAGGGGGTCTATTTGTCGCAGACCCTGAGAACTTTGGAAAAATCCCACAGGAACTTTGGACTGCCATTTATAAGAATGGAAAATGACACAGGAAATACACATCCTCATCCATTGCTTCCACTTGGGCCCAAACCCCATCCGGTTCAGTATATAATCCAAAAACTCTCAATTCACATGATCATAGGCCTTTTTGAGATCGATTTTACACAACAAGCCTGACTCCTTTAACCTGAGATGTTCATCAATACATTTATTGGCAATCAGGATACCATCCAATATCTGTCTCCCCCTTACAAATGCTCCTTGTTCTGGAAAAATGAGACCCCATCACCTTTTTGATCCTGACCGCCATCACTTTTGAAAGGATCTTGTAGACACTACCCACCAGACTTATGGGCCTAATGTCTTTTAGTTGTAAGGCTTCATCTTTTTTTGGAATTAAGACCAAGAAGGTATTATTGATCACTCTATCGAATTTCCCTCACAGTTCAAAATATCGATACGTATCGGCCGATACGGGCCGATACGTACCGGTTTTTCACATACCCGATACGAAGATACGGGTGAAAATTTTTTTTCCAGCGTATCGTAAACGTATCGACCGTATCGGATGTATCGGTACCGATACGGTGCGATACGCTCGATACAGTGCGATACGAAGGGTTTCAACTTTCAGAAAAAAAAAAAAGGAAAAAGTTTGCAGACGCAGAGAACCATCAATCAATAAAAAAGATTCGCACGGATGCTACTGCAAACATCAAGATCTAGAAAATATTTAAAGAGATCGCAATCTCATACGAACCTGCAAGACTAAAACCTATAGGCTATAGGTTCTTGGTTAAACAGTAAACCCGTGAATATGATGAATGGGTTCTTTAATCTCTATAAGTATTGAAAAAATTGAAGAGAAAATTAGGAGAATGAGATTGAGAGGTAGAAAAAGAAAAAAAAAAAAGGGAAAAAATTCAGATTTGTGGTACACTGGTACTGAGTAGAGATTAGAGAAGGAGGAGGATACTAGGGAGTCTAGGGTACATACCTGTGCCTCCACCGGTGATCGTTGCCGTTGCCGTCATCGCAATCTCCATCGCTTGAAGAAGCCGAAGAGAAGAGCAAGCCCTTTGCCCCTTTCAGCCAAACAGAGTCTCAGACTCTTGCGTAAGAGGTAAGCAAGCTTCTGTATTATTAAGTTTAGATGTAAAGGGTATGCTAGACTCACTCTACACATTTTAGGTGATCTTTGCTAAACTCACTCTACACATCATGTGTTGTTTGTTTACTAAACCCACTCTACACATCATATTTGTTGTTTGCTAAACTCACTCTACACATCATGTGTTGTGTTGTGTGTGTTTTTTTTTTAGGTTAATGTATGTGTGGCAGTGTGGTGTTAACCTTTCGCCAAAATGAGATTTAAGATACATTGATACTTAGGGTTTGATCTTTAAAAAAAAATAACCCTAAGGTTAAATATTTTAATCTCTAGTTAATTTTTTATTTTTTTTATTTCTAAAAAACGTGTCCCTTTTAGTGACTATTAATCACACCCTAAGGTAAATAATTTTTAACTTTAGTTAATTTTTTTTATATATTTATTTTAAAAAACCAATATTAGAGTTAGACATGTGTCCCTTTTAGTGACTATTAATCATACCCTAAGGTTAAGATTTTTTAACTCTAGTTAATTTTTTTTTATATTTATTTTTAAAAACCAATGACTGTTAATCACACCCTTAAGGTTAAGAATTTTAAACTCTAGTTAATTTTTTTTATATTTATTTTTAAAAACCAATATTAGAGTTAGACAAGTGTCCCTTTTAGTGACCATTAATCACACCCTAAGGTTAAGAATTTTTAACTCTAGTTAATTTTTTTTTTTTTTATTTTTAAAAACCAATTTTAGAGTTACACATGTGTCCTTTTTAGTGACTATTAATCACACCTTAAGGTTAAGAATTTTTAACCCTAGTTAATTTTTTTTATATTTATTTTTAAAAACCAATATTAGAGTTAGACAAGTATCCCTTTTAGTGACTATTAATCATACCCTAAGGTTAAGATTTTTTAACTCTAGTTAATTTTTTTTTATATTTATTTTTAAAAACCAATGACTGTTAATCACACCCTTAAGGTTAAGAATTTTAAACTCTAGTTAATTTTTTTTATATTTATTTTTAAAAACCAATATTAGAGTTAGACAAGTGTCCTTTTTAGTGACCATTAATCACACCCTAAGGGTAAGAATTTTTAACTCTAGTTAATTTTTTTTATATTTATTTTTAAAAACCAATTTTAGGGTTACACATGTGTCCTTTTTAGTGACTATTAATCACACCTTAAGGTTAAGAATTTTTAACCCTAGTTAATTTTTTTTATATTTATTTTTAAAAACCAATATTAGAGTTAGACAGGTATCCCTTTTAGTGACTATTAATCACACCCTTAAAGTTAAAATTTTTTAACTCTAGTTAATTTTTTTTATATATATTTTTAAAAACAAATATTAGAGTTACACATGGACACTCACATGCACAGCCACAACTTTTGAGCACCAGCAAAATCAAGCTCGCTTTTATAAACTTCAACACACAAAACTATACATAAGAGAATAAAACAATTGATAATCAGCTGACTACACTGGCTACCTATATAAAACAACCCAACAGTAACACATGCCCATGATTTCATCTTATTTAAACAAGCAAATAAAAACTATAAGTCTAAAAGAAGGAAAAGTCAACAAACCTTGAACAACCCAGAACCCAATAATCAAATACAACACCACATTGAGCTTGATATATTTTTTAAAAAATATATCCTTACCACTTGTTAATTAAAAGAACTAAAGGAATTTATTGAAAAAGAAAAAAGATAAAAAAGTTACAATTAGGGCATGGGACATAGAGGTCCTGCTTGTTTACATAAAAAAAAATAAAAAAATTATATTACATTATTACATCCGAATAAAATTACAGTCCTCTTCTTTTTCTCTTGATGCAGGGTTTCCGATAATTCAACAATCTCCTCTTCATTATCCTGTAAAAACATGATCTCATCAAAATACAAATAAATAAAAAATTGATTAAGGCATCTAAAACAATTTAATAAGAACCAAGGTTAGAGTTAGACATGTGTCTATTAAATACACCATAAGGTTAAGAATTGTTTACTCTAGTTTTTTTTTTTATATTTATTTCTAAAAACCAAGATTAGACATGTGTCCCTTTTAGTGACCATTAATGATACATATTAATCTTCATAAATTATTTTTACATAGATTTCACTTTGACAGTTTGACATGGCCTCAAAGAAAAACAAAGGTAAAGCAACTGTTGCGACTCAACCTAAAAAGCGTCTCAGAGATATAGGGTGGCAGTATGGGGAATCTGTAGACGGGTCAAGGCATCTTATACGATGCAACTATTGTGGATTTTTGTCTAAAGGTGGTGGGATCACTAGACTCAAAGAACATTTGGCGGGTGTAAAAACAAATATTCACACATGCCTTAAGTGCCCGAGAGAGATTAGTCTGGCAATGATAAAACATCTACAAGAGAACAGAGCTGAGAAGCAACGATTAGCGTCGGAGACGGAAAGCATTAGGGCTACACTGATGGGACATGGTGCTAACAGTGATGATGATGATGAGGGTTATGATGATGATCCTGATGATGATGGTGATGGTGATGGTGATGGTATGACTCAACTCGAGAGGAAGCAGTTAGAGACAGCCATGAGGCGTTCTAGGCAAGAGGCAAGGGATAAAGAGGACATGCAGAGATTCCAAGGTTCTAGGCATGGTTTTGGTGGTTCACAGCTTGAGGTCGGGGGTTCAAGCATGAGGAGGAGAGGTGGGATACAAAGGTCAAAGAGCATACGCGAGACATTTGATCGGTATGTTCCGACATTGTTAAAATCAAAGTCCAGGAAGGGTACAGGTCTGAGCATTGAGGAGATAGACCCTCACATGTACAGGGAGAAGGGGGCATCTCAAAAGAAGCTTAAGGAAACGTGGTCTGGAGGGAGTATAGCAAATAAAGTGAAGAGAGCGATTGAAAAATTCTTCATTTTTAATCACATTCCAGCTAATGCCGCGTCATCTCCGTATTATCAGAACATGATAGATGTGATCCAAAAAGGAGGGTCAGGCATAAAGGGACCCAGCCCCTATGAGATCACTGGTCCATTACTTGATGAGGAAATTGCTGAGATTCGCACGCACATCGAGCAATTTAAGAAGAATTAGGAGACCTACGGGGTCACTATCATGTGCGATGGTTGGACCGGGCCAACGAGGTTATCACTGATTAATTTCCTTGTTTATTGTGATGGAAAGACAATATTCCACAAATCTGTTGATGCATCTAGCTTCATCAAAGATCATGTCTATCTCCATCAGTTAATCGACGATGTCGTAGAGGAGATTGGAGAGAAGTATGTAGTGCAGGTTGTCACAGACAACCAGTCGTCATTCAAAAAGGCCGGTGAGCTATTAATGACAAAGAGGAAGCACCTTTACTGGACACCATGTGCGGCTCACTGCATCAATTTGATGTTGAAAGAGATTGGAGAGAGACAGTTGGTACAGGGGGTGGTCGAACAAGCCCGAAAGATAACAAATTATATATATAATCACAACTGGGTCTTGAGTTTAATGAGAGAGCACACCACTGGGGAGCTACTACGGCCAGGGATCACTCGATTCGCTACTAACTTCATTGCCATTCAGAGTATTGTAGGACAGAAGACAGGACTCAAGAGGATGTTTACATCGGATAAGTGGAATGAATACGCACATAGTGGCACTGTTAATGCGAAGAGGGTAGAAGAAATTATCTGTAGTAACCAATTCTGGGATAATGCGCGTCAAGTGGTAGAGATACTCGAGCCTATTGTAAAGGTCCTAAAGATGGTTGATGGGGACAAGAAAGCGACGATGGGTTATGTGTACGAGGGAATGAGATTGTCAAAGTTGGCAATTCGGGCAGCTGTCCCGAGGTCTTATAAGGGCTATTGTAAAATTATAGATACGAGGTGGGATAAGCAGCTCTTACATGACATCCACGCAGCAGGTAACATTTCATTTCTCGTTTATTTACTGTCGTATTGGGTATTAGCGTTTGCATTTTAACCTGACATACATATTTTTTTAAAACAGCCTATTATCTTAATCCCGTCTATCACTATGCGAATAACATCAGTACTGATGAGTCATTGATAACATCCCTGAAGAACGTTGTGCAAAGGTTAGAGAGAGATTCATCTAAAGCTTCTGCAGCACTCATGGAGGTAAAGCCAATATAATATATAAATAAATGTACTTATGAGTTGTGTTGTATATATGTTGGAATAAACTTGACACTCCACTTCTTTATTTATAGTGTAAGATATTTTGAGATGCCATGTATGGGTTTGGTGATACGATGGCAATAACAGGAAGGAAGAAGACTGATCCAGGTAATTCAGTTCCTAATGTAGTATAAAATATTTCTGATTTATTAGACTAATGAAATTCTAATAGGATTCTAATGCCTCATGCAGCTGAATGGTGGTTGCTATATGGTATGGATGCCCCCAATCTAAGGAAAATTGCTATACGAGTTCTATCCCAAACGGCATCTTCTAGCGGCTGTGAAAGAAATTGGAGCACCTTCTCCTTGATTCATTCAAAGCCTCGTAACCGATTAAATTACGAGAAGTTGGAGCGACTAGTGTATGCACATTACAATATGAGATTACGACTTAAACAGCTTACTAAGGATGTTCGGAGGGGCGATGCACCATTCGATCTAATAGACCTCAGTCATATATTTGAGGAGGATGATCCATTGGATGTTTGGTTAGGTGATCCAGGAGAGCCAGTTTTAGATGAACCAGGAGATCTTGCTCGACCTAACACATATCTAGCGAGATGTGTCGATGATTGTATGGTGGGTTCAAGACCTTCAGGTGGAGCTGGGACGAGCCAAAGACGACATAGTCAGGCTAGGTTGAGTGGGGCTAGACCGGGTAGGGGTAATGTTGATGATGACGACGAGTTCAATGAATTGATGAGGACTCCGAGGTCTCAAGAGGAAGGGGTTCATGATCAAGGAGAAGTTGCAGAGATTAGTGAAGATGATGATGATGATGATGATGACGGTGCTGATGATGACGATGGTGGTGATGATGGTGGTGATGGCGGTGGTGATGGTGGTGGTGATGGTGGGGATGTTGGGGGTTCGTCACACAGACAATCACATACACAACCTCAACCAGAGGATACTCAGGGGCAGAGGCCTAGTATTGTATTTACATAGGAGCAGTATTTCGACCATGCCACTTAGGACAGTAGTCATGGTGTGCGTGCACCCTCTCGTGGTCGTCAAAGCCAGACATACACTCGACGACGTCGTGGTATTGGACAACAACCTGGAGAAGGCCTGGATGATATGATTCATGGGATGGATCGAGTTAGTGTCGATGAACATAGTTATCCAGTTGGAGGGTATGGATATGAAAGTGCGTCATCATCTTCTTATGGTTATGGTTATGATGCCCCAGTCCAACCCTACTTATCAGGAGCCACCGGTTATGATGCTCAGTCCCAGTCTTCGACTGACAGTTATGGACAAATCACGACTCAGCAGCAGGCATATGTACAAATGTACCTGGGCATGTACCGTACGATGATGACTTGGACACAGTGGTGTTATCATGTTTGGAACACTTATAATGTATCACTCTATGCAATTCCTGATCCCACAATGATAGAGTATGAGCCGGCACGAAGCTCAATGTGGTATTGAGCTTTTATCATGTATGTAATTTGATTTGTGGATGCAAATGTCTATATATTTTCATACTTTTGACTTATGAATGCAAGTGAGGTTCTATCACTTAGTTAGTAACTATGGTTTATATTTTCATACATATTTATCAGCGCACATGCCTTTTTTAACTTATAAATGTTTTAACTTTCATATGTATGACTATAAATGTAGTTGGAGACCTTCATTTAGTTTGTTTTTAACTTATATTTGCATTAAAAGAGGTTTTATGCAAGGTATCCAAGTTTTTTCTTGCGTATCCAAGCTTTTTTTAGCGTATCCTAAATTTTTACGTCGTATCCAACCGATACGCCGATACGTATCCTATTTTGGACTTACCGATACGGCGACCGATACCGATATTTTGAACCATGATTTCCCTAAGGAATATAGTTCTTCATGACTTCTAAAAAGTCTCCACCCATAATGTCCTACATGACTTCTAGTGACTTTTAAAAATATTTAAAATAAAAGAAAATATTCTCCACATTAACACACATAAAACATGTTGATATGATAAATATAGAGTCGTCACTAACTATTGGTCACCTAAAACCAATTTGAATTTTCAAAACAAAATAAAGACTTTAATCTGCGAAACCAATACGAGTGTAAGAGGGTTTTATTATAACTTGGGAAAGGTTTTAGGCACCCCAACTCATCCGTCCAAAGACAGTAACCTATGTTTTCTTTATTCCCTTAAAAAATGATTAATTTAAAAAAATTAGCTTTGAAATCTGTGTATGTCTTGGTGGGTGTTGGAATGGTTTGAGAGATGGTGGGTCGGGCAGCGGCTGGCGCGGGAGGAAGTTAAAAAGTGCATGATATGATCAGATATGCATGCACGACGATTTAGACAATCCTGTATTATCTTTACTCATATAAAGAGGATGCCTCATGTTCAAAACGTTGATTGAATCTTTTGTAATTCCAAAACTACCCTTTGATCTTATCCCATCTTCTTCTTCTTCTTCTTATCTTATATCCAATGAGCCCTTGAAAATGTAGATGCAGATTTGCAAAATTCTCAAACTACCCTTATTATAATCATTATATAAAAACACTTAATTGAATGTATGCTTAATTCTCATACTACCCCTTACTCATCTAATCTGTTAGGCTTGAAATTTTGTACGTTCTCTACGGTTATAACCGGACTCCTTAGAGTTTGGTTACGCCATTGAGGTTGCCATGTGTCCATTTTAACACTCTTTAATTGTGGTTAGATTCACCCACCCCTAAGGTTCACCTACTTGTCATTGGATTTTAGAAAAAAAAATTAACCCTAGGAATTAGTGAATTTTAACTAGGATTTAAAAAATTAATATTTTTTTTCTAAAAACCAAGGATAGGTGGGTGAACTCTAGGGGTGGATGAATCATAACCACAGTTAAGAGGGCGTAACGAGACTCCAATTGTGGTTAAGATTCAACGACCCCTAGGGTTCACCCACTTATTCTTGGTTTTTTAAAAAATATAAGTTCTTTTAAACCTTAATTTAAATTCACCAACTCCTAGGGTTAAATTTTTTTATATTTTTTCTAAAAACCAATGATGAGTGGGTGAACCCTAGGGGTGGGTGAATCTTGATCACAGTTAATTAGTGTTAAAAGGGACACATGACAACCTCAATGGCGTAATTGAACTTTTGGTTCGCTTGGCAAAATGCTCCGAAAGAAGAACGTCTCGCCAAGGCCCTGCCCGCCCCCTTTTTTTGCTATATTTAAAATGTCTCTAAAGATTTTTGGTTCTTAAAATGTCCCAACATCATATTTCAATAAACATCTCTCACAAATTTTTTTATCCAAAATGTCCCTCAAGTTTCTATACCCAAAATATTCCTTAATTTTTTTTCGAAATGCCCTCACTAGGGTCCCCCTTCCTAGTCTCTCTCATGTGTCGCCCACTAGTGACTATATAAAGGGAAAAAAGAAAATAGGATCTCCTAACCTTATGATAAAAGGACTCAAAGGGTACTTCAACAGTTCAATCCATGGTTTAAAATATCTGTATCGGTAAAGTCCAAAACAGGATACGTATCGGATGGATACGGTGAAAAAAATCAGGATACGCTAAGAAATGCTTAGATACACAATGAAAAATTTAGATACCTTGTATAAAATTTATTTTAATACAAATATAAGCTATTAACAAGCTAAATGAAGGTCTGCAATTATGTTTATAACCATACATATGAGGGTTGAGAATTTTATAACTTAAAAAAAGTGTGCATGTTGTGCTGATAAGATGATATGAAAATACAAATCGTAGTCACTTAGTTAAGTATAAGAAAAACAATTTAGATATTAAAATCTTACATTCAATGAGTTAAATAAGAATAAATTGAATTATAACCATAAATTTTAAGCTTATTGTAAGTCTTTTTCTGTTGATCTGTTACATTGTTAGTTGACTTTTTGAACTTGTAGATGAAAATATTTTTTTGATTAAAGTATGAGACTTTTTTTGCCAAACTTTTGGGTTTTGATAAATTTTGATATAATAAAGTTAATTAAATTTTGATGTTTGAAAAATACCTTATCATTTGAAAGTTAAATTTTTATCCAATCCTCAAAAAGTGCTAACAGGAGGATTTTGTTATTGTACTGAAAGTTGACTTTTTATTCTTCAGAAATTTGAATTAAGATAATTTTTATTCAATTCAAATGAAGGGATAACCTTATTTGCATATTAATATCTTAAGTAATTGAAAATAATATTAATTTAAAATCATTTACTTAAATAATATTTTATATAAATAAGTTAGGGCGTATCAGGCCTGTGTTCTGGATCTTAATGTAAATGGAATGAGAGAAAAATTAATAAAAAATCTCCCATATCGAGCCTGTATCGGTATGATACAAGAGAATTTTTTTTTAAGCGTACCAATGTATCGGGTAGCTCTAAAAAGGATACGTATCGGCTCGTATCAATCGATACGTATCGATATTTTAAACTATGGTTTAACCTATAATTTAGGCTTCAAAAAGGTAATGGAACCAAGGAAGCCATCAATCAACTAGAACCTATAAGGTTAAGGTTACCAATATAATCTAATCTCACAAATGACATTTGGAAAAGGGCTAAAATAAAGATAAAATGGGTCTAAAAGGATATGGAGGGATTTGAAGAGATTAATATAAATGGCTAAAACACTAAGATAAAAAATCTAAGGTAAAGACAAACGTAAATAAACTCTCTCTAGCCCAAAATGAGATGAATGAATGTATGAAAATATACATTTCTTTCTTTTTCATATTAAAAATATGAGAGTGCAAGTTTTGAAAAGGGGTTTTTCCCAGATTGCCCCTCTAGTATGGGGTTCTTCCCCAAATAGCCAAGTTTTGAAAACTCTTCTCTAAATGCCCTTATCATCTATTTTCCATAATTCAGTATTTATGAAAAGTCGTAAATACCCCTCCATTGATTTTGAAAGAAAAGAAGAAGAAGAGGGATTTAGGTTCGTGGATGAGAGTTCTTCGTTCCCAACCCATTTCCGGCGAGAGTTCTTTGTTCCCACCCCATTTTCGGTGAGAGTTCTTCATTCCAAGAAAAAGAAGATACGTACGTGGATGAGATGAATGAAGCTCACCCACTCCCTTCATCTTCCAAATACCCCTCCATTATCATTTATACTGATTTTGAAAGAAGAATAATAAAAAAGAAGAAGAAAAGATGAAAAAATCGCAAAAATCTGAGTTTCTCGAAGTTTTTTGCATGCAGGGTCGATACAGTGCATCGACCTCGTGCATTTTATGCATCGACCCAGTGCAAAATGCATCGACCGTGTACAAAATGCATTAGGTCGATACAATGCATCGACCTCATGTATTTTATGCATCAACCCCGTGCAAAATGCATCGACCGCGTACAAAATGCACTAGGTTGATGCAATGCATCGACCTCGTGCATTTTATGCATCGACCCCGTGCATTTTATGCATCGACCTCTTGCAAAATGCACTAGGTTGATACAATGCATCGACCTCGTATATTTTTTTATGCATCGACCCCGTACAAAATGCACTAGGTCGATACAGTGTATCGACCCCGTACATTTTATGCATCGACCCTATGCAAAATACATCGACCGTCGTCTTCAAGCTTGGAAACATGACTGTAAATCATAGAAAATGAAAAAAAAACACATGTAAACACATATATAACATGAAATTTAAGGTTTTCAACCATAAATACAATGATTATAAACATTTTTCCATGAATTAATCATACATGCAATGATTTTTTTGAATTCATTTTTTTTAAAACACAAGAAACCCGAAAATGAGGGTTGTTCTTCGGTTAATGACGTTTTTTCACGAAAAGAACATGGAAAGAACGCTCTTGGAACAAAGATCTCTCACTGGAAATGGGGTGGGAACGAAGTTCTCTCGTCAAAAATAGGGTGGGGACGAAGAACTCGTCAAAATGAGGTAGGGATACCCAAAGTATTTTTTTCAAATGATTGGGATAAAATGGAAAAAATTCGCATGTGTGAATAGATGCACATGTGTGTGGGGGCATTTAGAGAATGGTTTTTAAAACTTGGTTATTTGGGGAAGAACCCCATACTAAAGGGGCAATTTGGGAAAAACCCCTTTTGAAAATCCAAAGTTGGACTAGGGAGGCCTTCCTTTCCCCACTTTTCACATGGAGTCCCAATTCGGAGGAATGCGTGAAAGAGTGTCCAAAGTGAATTTAGGAGAGAGGTTGGTGGTTTAACACCACCAAGGCTCAATCAGAAAAACTAGAAAAATAAAGAGGTTCAAAACCTAAGAGGTTGATAGTTGCCAGTTGTGAGTTGTGACATAGCAACTTTTAATTTTTTTTAAAATAAAAAAATATTGACATTAGAACACATAAGACATACTAATTTGACGAAGAGTCATCAGCGACCACCTCAGGCAACGCCTTTAACAACCATGCTATTGCCTTGCCTAACTATGACCCTTATCTCCTAATTAGGGTCTAGGCAGGCATTGGTTAAGACAAGGTCGTCTAATGGTGCCTTGGCCTTGTCGCCTGGGCAGTGGGCACTGAAGTGCTTGTGAACAAAATCAACATACTATGATCTCTTACAACGATTCAAGGATGTTACACACCTTTACCAACCTTTTTGGTCTACATTTCCTTAATTGACGGATGTTGACCACTAGTAATTGGGCCAACTCCTAAATTATAGTTTTTGAGGAAGTTACACACCATTACCAATTTGAGCACTTAGTTTTTAGGTTGCAAACTTGCAATATTGAATTGTGCCCCTCAGTCCCTTTTAGAAAATCCCCCATTTGCGTCTCTCCAGTTAGGAAACAGTTTCCAACTGCCATGTTGGGCAAACCCACAAATTTGCTCTGCTATTCGTCTTTTGGTAGCCCCAAGAATTGTTTCAGTATGACTCTAGTTTAAACTGATCTTGGTATCCGTAACCGTATATTAATTACTGCAAAACTAAAAACTTTGGAACATAACAACATCAAAGTGGTTTGAGAGTTTGAAAGAACTTAAAGAGTGACTGGTGTGTTTGTCTTGGACATACTTAGATATACTTATTGCTGACTCTGCTTTCCTGACCCAGTCTTGGATTCAAGTCCTGCTGGAGCAGAGTAGTTTAGAATTTTCTTGTGGTTATTTATGTAGAGAGCAAAAGGACCTTATTCAGATTCCATTACTCCATTCACCAAAAGGATATTTTCCATCATGTTATTAGAATCCATCATCCGTGCCTTGTTTTGGCCGAGCCAAACCGAGAAATGCTGCATTGCAGTTTAGGTGCAATCCCATTCCCATATATGTTGAACACCTGAGTATTTGGAGTGGCACATTCTTAGCACTAGGATGTTTCAAATCAACTTTTTTGTAACCAATGATGGAACATCTCACAACCAGTGTGATTCTTGCAGGTGGTTTACATGGGAGAGGTTTTCATTCCTACAAGCGTAGGGATGAGTGCAGAACGCTTGTGGATGGTTATGGGTGCCTCCAATCTTCGCGGTTCTGATTCCCCGTCTTTGGCCCGCATGAGGGTTGTCTCTGGTTTCAAGAAGAGCAATACAAATTCTGTTGAGCCCGAGCCAATTGTGTTGGAAGATAAAAATGTTCCTGGTGGAGAGAAACTGCTTGATAAGTTGCAGGGAAGTGTATCCATTGCAATAGAAGAGAAGGCATTTGTGGCAGCTGCAGATTCGGTGAAGACGGCGATGCGTAATTTATTAATTAAAAAACAGTATTCTTCAGAGAAACGAGAGCTGAGGAAAAAGAGCAGAAATGATAGAAAGATCAAACAGTAGTTGCGGGATTTGGAGGAAGAGAGTGGGTATTTTCGTTTAAACTGATTTTTGGACGCAACTTGTGTCATTATTTAGAGGTCATGAGTTATTTTTGTAATCTTAATATTTAAGTTATTACAGAGGCGATCGAGTTGGGTTTTTTGTTTTTTTTATTTATTTATTGGGGGGGGGGGGGGGGGGGGTTGGATATCATTTACCCATCGTTTAGTATCATTGGTTAGTGATTAGCAGTGAGGAGAGGAGCTCTTGCAAGTCATCACCTGGTGGGAATGGATCCTAGACCTCTCATAAGAAAGGGGGGATGGGTTTTGAATGAAGTGAATGTGCTGTCTACTTATTAAGGAAATGGTGAACTTTTTTTGGATCTCAGCAGAGATTATTCTTTCTATACTTGGCAACAATGAAATTATTTACATTGATGGTCCAAATATTCTGGTATTGGTTGCATCTGAGAATTCACATCGATGGGGCAATCTTGATTCCCTCAATGCATTTCTACTGGTATTGGTTTTGGATGGTTTGCTTATTTTGTTTATCATCCAGATGAAGTGTCACGATTGCTCCGTACTGTGAATTGGTCTGTGGTGTGGCCTAACATTTGGAATGCTGGGATATCTGTTCAGTAATTGCATATGCATGTGCAAGGCTTGATTTGCCTCAACATTGCTCCCCAGTATTGATATTTGGTGTAGAAGATCTTTCAGGTGATCCATCAAGCATAGGGCCCAACCCCAACACATGTGCACCATTACCAATCATTATTGCTATTGTCTGTTTTGTTTCCAGTAAATAATTTAGGACTGTGTTATTGTATAGGCCTCGGATTGTCTCTGGTGAAGCCAGAAAGGTGGTCTCGGGCAACCACAAAATAGGGGACATGAGGCGATAAAAAGGGCAGTCATGTCATTTTCTCCCCATGATTTTGACTTCTCCCCACTTGATATCTCTCCTTCTTTATCTTATTATTTTATCGTCATGTGTTAAATAATGTGGGGAGAAGTCAAAATCATGGGCCCATGAAATGGCTTCTCCAGTTACATGTCTCCTATTTTGTGGTTGCCCGAGAGGAGCCTTTCTGGCTAAGCCAGAGAGAATCCGAGGCCTATTGTATAAACCCAAGCCCAAGTGGATTATATATATACTAATTGACAGCAATTGCACGTGGGAAAGGAAGTGGGGAGAGAAAAGGAATGGGAAAAAATTAGCTCTGGTGGATGCTCGAGCTGGAACATGTGGCAATTAAAAGGGGGAAGATATCAAGTGGGGAGAAGTCAATATCATGGGATTAAAATGAAATAACTTCTCCCCCATATTATTGCCCGGTGCCACTTCATTTGTGGATGCCCGAGTCGGGCTCAGGCGTGGCTCAGGCGTCCACCATAGCTAATTTTTTGCCAATGGGAAGAGGGATCCTAGTGAGGGCATTTTGAATTTTTTTTTTCCAATATTAAAGAATATTTTGGGAATTTAAACTTTAAGGACATTTTGGATTAAAAAAATTGTGAGAAACACGTTGCTTATTGAAATATGATGTTGGGACATTTTAAGAACCAAAAAGCTTTTGAGACATTTTGGGTATAGCAAAGAAAGGGGGTGGGCGGGGCTTTGACGAGACGTTCTTTTTTTGTATCATTTTGCCAATAGAGCAAGGAGTCCGGTTATGCAATTTAGGTAGCCATGTGTCCCTTTTAACACTACTTAACTGTGATTAAGATTCACCCACCTCTAGGGTTCACTAACTTATCCTTGGTTTTTAGGAAAAAAATTTAACCCTAGGAGTTAGTGAATTTTAACTAAGGTTTAAAAGAAATTAATTTCTTTTTTCTAAGAACCAAGAATAAGTGCGTGAACCCTAGGGGTCAGTGAATCTTAACCACAGTTGGAGTCTCGTTACGCCCTTAAGGTTGTCATGTGTCTCTTTTGACACCCTTTAACTGTGATTAAGACTTATCTACCCTAGAGTTCACCCACCTATCCTTGGTTTTTAGAAAAAAATAATGATTAATTTTTTAAACTCTAATTAAAATTCACTAATTCCTAGGATTAAAAAAGCTTTCATAAATTTTTCTAAAATCCAAGGATAAGTAGGTGAACCTTAGGCCAGTTAAAAAGTGTTAAAAATAACACATGGCAACCTTAGTGGTGTAATGGGATTCCAAGGAGTCCGTAGAGAATTTCAAACTTAATAGATAGATGAGTGGGGTAGTATGAGAATTAAGATCAATTAAGTGTTTGTCTTATATAATGATTATGATAAGGATAGTTTGGGAAATTTTGCAAAATTTCATCTACGTCTTCCAGGACTCAATAATATAAGATAGAAAATGAGATATGAGCTGGTAAGAGCAAAGAGTAGTTTTGGAATTAGAAAAGATTCAATGGACATCCTCTTTATATTAGTAAATATACATGTAGGGACCCTAGCGAGACACATTTTGGGAAAATTTTTTAAAGAATATTTTGGATATAGAAACTTGAGGAACATTTTGGGTAAAATATTGTGAGGGACACGTTGGGTTTAGAAACATAATATAAAGATATTGTGAGAATCAAAAAGCTTTAGGGGCATTTTGGGCACAAAGAGAATTGAGGGTATTTTAGGTATATAAACTTAAGGGATATTTTAGAAATGAAGAAAATAAAACATGGGCAAACTTGAGATGCATTTGGGCTAAAAATTCATGAAGGACATTTTGGGTATATAAATTTGGCTTAGGGGTATTTTGAGAACTAAAAAATTCGGGACTTTCTGACTACATGAACAAAATTGAGAGGAATTTGGGTATAGAAACCTGACTTCATAGTATTTTGAGAAAAAAAAACTTTAGAGATATTCTGGCAAAGAAAATAAAAATGTATATTTTTAATAATAAAAGGACATGATCCAACTGAACAGGTCACCCGGCTAGTTCAATAGCCGGTCCAGTTATGAAAACATTGTCTTTATATATGTAAATGGTAGTTTTGAAATTAAGTAAAATCTAGTCAACATTTTGAACCCATATGTGTAAGGGTAGTTTTGAAATTAACTAAAATTCATTAACGTTTTCAACCTTTATGAATAAAGGACAAATTTGGAATTAACTGAAAACCTCTATGAGTAAAGGACAAATTTTAAATTTACTAAAATTAATTCAGCATCCTGATTGCATATGAGTAAGGGTAGTTTCAGAATTAATAAAGTTCAATTAACGTTTTGAACTCGCCCAACCTCGTTATATTAGTAAAGATGAGTAAAAGGTAGTTTTGGAATTAAGTGAAATTTAGTCATGTTTTGAGCCCATGTGTAAGAGTAGTTTTGAAATTAACTAAAATTTAACTCATCCCAAAAAAAAAAAATTAACTCATGTGTAACAGTGGTTTTGAAATTAACTAAACTTCAACCTATATGTGAAAGGGTAGTTTTGGAATTAATTAAAAATTTAATCAACCTTTGAACCAAGTAGAGGGTAATTTTGGAATTAATTAAATTTCAATCAACATTTTGAACACGCTCATCCTCATTATATTAGTAAAGAAAGATATATTCATCCTTTTTTTTTCTTTCTATTCACTTTGGTCTCTTTTGTTTCATTTATTTTTGAGAAGGAGAAGGGTGTAGTAAATTCCTCTTATTCTTGTTTAGTTGGAAGTTTTTCCCATTTCTACGTATGTTTCTTCCTTATAAGTGGGATATAGTCTTTTGCCTACTTATAAATGCACTTAAAGACAAAATGTAAGTTGGCTAGCATCTTGGGTTTGCTCCCTCTGGTCGTGTGTTTAACTCTCACTCCTTGATTTACCTTGGTATCTGTAGGGAAAATTCCTAATAGGTCGGTGTAAATATCCGAAATGACTAATCCTTGGCTCGAAGGCTTTGGGACACCCTCTGTCACCAAAATAATAATAATAATAATAATAGTTAATCAAAAGCCTAGAGACTAAGACAAATCCTTCTTGGCTTTTTCTGTGCTTCCTCCAATTTTTATGCTCCCTTTTTTTTTTCATCATGACTTAACTATGCTTCCTCCAATAATAATAATAATAATAATAATAATAATATTATTATTATTATTATTATCCTCTCTTTTTATTTCATCACCCCTTCTTTTGTTTGCCATCAGTTTTCTAATGTTAGTTGTTAGTGTTGGTATATGATAAGCCTATGCTTGTCACATTATAAAGGGAAATTTACCTTACAAGGACTTTATCACAAAACCTCTCTCGATTAAGAGGTACACCATGCTGCCTTATAATCAGACCTAAGGTTACCGCTAGGATACTTTAAGGGTAAACTCACTCGGCCAATTTAAAAAGGTTTAACTTATGGAGGGTTGTTGGTCTCTTATACACTCTACGTAGTCAAGTACCTATCCGATGCGGGGCTAACTAAATATCACCCAAATTATAACAGCTGGGTTTTTAGATTTTTTTTCTTCTCAATTACCAACCCAATTGGTGTCTCCATCAAGCTCGTTCCAAAAAGGGGTATAGTTGTATTTTCTTCTTATCTTTTGTTCTAATCTTAAATAAACTATCAAGCATCAATCTGTCACTACTGCTATTAATCTTTCTAATGGTCAGTAACATTATTAAACAAAGGTTTGAATATTTGAAATCATGATTTAACATGGTTACTTGTTTTAGATGGTTACTTTAAGGGAACATCACAAGGGTGCAATGAATCGTGGCCATTGATCTTGCCATGTGGCAAGTTAGTAATGCGCCAAGTGTATAGAAGAGAAGCTACGTTGGATTTGCGCTCTTCAACTTGTTTACTTCATTAAAGGGGTCTATTTCATCCCTACTTAGTCCACATACGTAAGGGACACCATCTTATCGTCTCTCTCTCTCTTTCTCTCATTATTAAAATCAAAGCTTGCAAGGAAGCTTATATGGCTAAGCGGTCAATTGACCACTTAGATATAGACATTTGTCATCACCAAAATCAGTGTATGAAAATAAGGTATGTGATCCAATTAGAACTTGACACTTGGCACAATTGAAAGAGATTTCCACTTAACGGATGGGGAAGGTGGGGTCATGAGCAATCAACACAAGGATAGGTCCCCATTATTCACCTCCCTATCTGGTATTGCCATGTGGCACTAACAACGAGTGAAAGCTAAGGCAGTCATCACCCACTCCTTCTACATATTCCATTTAGAGGTGAAAGGTGTGTCTTCATGTAGAGAGACTGAGTAGATAAGGCTAAAGACATTGATGAAACTACTCCATGATTGAATCAAAAGATGCCAAGGAATGGAACTTGATTGACTTTTGAGAGAGAGAGAGAGTTCCTTGGTGAGCAAGGGCACCATACCTTAGTTTAACTTTTTGAGCTATATAGATGGGCATTACAAAGATTAGAGAATAGAGAATAGAGATGGTAGTATATATCCACTAAACAAGCATAACATCTTTTCAAGAACTAGGGATAGAATTTGCTCCTTTAGAAAAGATGGTAAAGATAGAGATGGGAACACTTACTTTGTTGAATTGTGTAAGAAATAAGAATTAGGGTTAGGGATTGATGTCCCATTACATTTGATTAATATCTTATGAGGATAAGGAAAAGAGTACAGTTGTAGTGTACATCTCACCATGAAAAGGGTTCTGAAGGGAAATTGCTTGATTTTTCAATCTTCAATCGGATGGTTTAAAATATTCGATCTCCTGACATGTCTTCTAAAGATATCGCACCTTTTTTGTTTATTAAAATAAATGTAGGACATAAATTATCAATTTGTGATGCTTAGATATGAATAGGAACTATCATATGTCACACCATAGAATCCAACAGTGCCATAGCATGTGTAGGCCCACCATTTAATGCATGTACACCATAGAACCATTGGATTCTGGATCAAACGGCCCAACTCTCTCACCCACTGACCCAAGCACTTTCCTTTGTTTTTTTTTTCTTTGCTTTTTGATAATATATCTTAGACTTGAGGGTTGCTTAGGGACTTTTTTTTTTGTATCAAGGTAGGGATATTCATGCACTAAAAAGAGTTTTAGGGTGGTGTCTACTCCTTAGTCTTATCAATATTTACATGGACCCTTGTCCCAGGGTCCTACCATCTTGTTATCCCCCTAGCCGATGAATGACATGGCAGCAACTACTGATCAACCTGATGTGGGTCCCATTGGTGGGTCCCATCTTTAAGAAAGATTACCCTAGCAACTCTTCTCACTCAGTTCCCAAGTCCACATTGGTGGGGGCACACCTTTAAGATAAATTACCATAACAACTCTGCTCACTCGTTTCCCCAGTCCTCTTGAGGAGACTCTTTTAACCATCAAAGCAACAGCCATGAGGAAAGGTACCCTAACAAGAAGACCCCACTTCCCAATAACACAACAAAAGAGGGGTCCTTTTCTCCATTTAAGTATTGGATAATCATAACGAAAAGTTCTTAGATGTTTGCCTCTAACTAGGGTTTCATTATGAAAATTTTAAAGAACCCCACTTACTCCAACTAGGGTTAGGATTTTGGTAACAAATAAAATACATATATGAGACATGATGTCGGCATTATAATCTTTCCATGGTTTGGTCTTGACAAGAGTTAACTTTGTGAACTCTAGTTAAAATGTTGTCATGGTCTCTGCCTACTTTACATTTGAACAATAAGATGCTATTTTGTTTCTTGCAATGAATCCACCCTCACCATGTTATCATGATGACAATGGGTCGGGTCGGTTGTCCCACCGGAAATTAACCCATCCAGAGTTTAGAAATGCCAATCACAAATGCAAAAGGAAAATGGTAAACCAACCTCAGGGTCCTATTCCAAACGCACCACCAAATTGTTACGAGATACGTGGTAATAAAAAAATGCATTTTATTGCCTATCATTTTCTCTTTCCCAATGTATTAAAATTTGATGGGAGAGGTCAGCTTGCAAGAGGACCTGAGATCTGTTAATCAAAACTCAATGCAAAATAAGCGGCTTAGGGTAGCGTCGATAAGAAAATATCGCTTTCTCAGCCAATTTATTGACCATTTACCAGCCCTACCCGGGAGACAAATTGGTTGGCGGGTATAATGGCGGGCATGGTTAAGGATTACCTCCCTTGTTTAAGATATTCATTACTACAAAGCCCAAGAAGCAACTTTTTTTTTTTTTTTTTTTTTTTTTTTTTAGGAATAAGATATCTATTAGGGTCCATTCTTTTGCTTAGACTTATAAAGCTGGGCACTTTACACTTTGTCATGGTAATTGATAGGAAATTCGGGTCACTTTTTCAAGGTTTTTAACAAGATTAATTTTTTCCGTTATGAGATTTTAAGTTTTATAATTTTTTATTATGAGATTTGAAATCATTCATTTTGTTGCATTTAAAGTCTTATGAGACTTGCAACCCAATAGATAAGAAGCATCGAAACATTTCATTTTCAAAAGAAAATGCATGTCGTCCATTAACAAAACTTATTAAGTGCTCAAGTCTCTGCAAAACAATGGACCCGAAAAAGTTAGTAGCAAAATACATTAAGTAGGAAGTCACACAAACAACAAAAGAATTAGCTAATCTAAGGAGAGCATGACAAACTTATTAGAGAATATGGTAAGAGTAGTGTACTAAGTTGAGTGAGATACACTAGATCATTCAAGTGCATCTCATCATAATATTAAACTACCATCAATCAAGGATAAATTAGATTTGATTAGAGGTTATTAGATTAGATTGATTTACTTTTCATAAAGTCTATCATGTTATCTCTACATAAACCCTAATTAGGTCATTCAAGTTATTCTCAATAAATCTCTTTTCTATCAAAACAAAACTCCGAAAGGTCTGCCTGCAAGATTTTGCTTGATGTCATTCAAGATAAATCAGGATTTTTACTAAAATGGTTTCATCACAAACTGATTATACCAATTTGGAGTCTGACGAGAATTCCACTTGTTGGTGGCTTAACTATATAATTCAAACTAATTGTAATTTCGTAGATGACAAAAAATCATATGATATTGAATTATCCATAAATCGGAGATAATTGATTAATTACGGAACGAGATGAACTATCCAAGCTTAACCAGTCACATTGTAGTTCATTTGACCATTAATGGACACCAACGTCGCGATCAGAAACCACATGCCAACATAAAAATGTATTAGATCAAAGTATGGATTTTGATGAAAAAATTAGATTATAGAGCAATTATAGCTGCTGGCATATTAGACTAAGCATGGTGCACCGACGAACTCTGGACATGAACTATATATCGTTCCTTGTTTCGCTAATCTAAGCTTTGGGTAACAATGCCTAATGCAACTTGAATTTTTGGTTAATCGAGGATTAAATTAAACTTAACCCTTAATCAGTTAGGGTGAGAATTTGCGGAAAATTAGGGTTTCAAAGTGATGTTTTCAAGATAATATGTCATCATGGTGATATTCAAAGGCCCATTACCCCAATTAGGGGTTTCGGCAAGTTAAGGGACTAAAACTCTAAAAGAAGAAACTAAACCCTAGTTTAGTCCTGGTATGTATTATATTAAGAACTATAAGGAGCCTAATCCCTATTAGCAAATTAGAGGCATCAATATCATCACCCTTTTGTTCCTTTATCACCAATTATTGTAGAAAAGGGAGATAACTAATAATAATTATACCCCTAAAACTATATGAGTAGTAGATAATATATGTGTTAGGCATAGGGAGGTTTGCCTTTGCTTACCTTTGTTTAATGCCATGTGGTATGCCCATATAGAGTTATAAACAGAGCAAATTCGAAGCTAATAGTGGCATAGCTGAATTCATATCCGATTATATATTAATCCGATTTTGAGCTGATTGGTCCCATTAATTATCAACAACCACTTGGCAAACCTCAGTGCCATAAGATCAAACTGATCAATGATTTTCAGCCATTGGATTTAAGTGTTTTTTTTAATCATGGGCTTGTATTCAGTTTTTTTTATCCATGGACTCTATGGGATTGGTCAGAAAGACCATGTAGGCCCGTGAGGTAACCGAGTCTGGGCCCACTAGGGCCGAGTACAAGAAAATCTTCAAATACATCACAATTCACACCTATTGTATCTCGAAGCATGCTAGCCCTACTCTCTGTCAAATTTTACTCTCAGCCTCCACTAACCACCTAATCCATTATCAAATCAGTTATGATGGTTATAACACTATCTCTCATCAAGAATGGACAAGTGATTGATAGAGACTGAGAGTAGAATTTGAGTGAAAGTAAGGCCAGCATTCCTCTTGTATCTTTCCTTTAAATATGAATATTAATTTTAGGAAAATATTTTAAAAGAAAAAGATTCTTCAATGGCTTGTCTTGGAGGTGGGGAGCAGTTTTCTTTTTTCACGAACTTCTATGAAGGTAATCTATGCGTGTGGGCCTTCTGATTTTGACAGGCCCAGAGGAGGCAGCCTTTAATAAGTTAAGAGCCTATCACGTTTACGGTTGCGATTGATCCCAGGGCTTTTTGCTCACAGACAAAAATTAAGAATCTTAAATTTTGACCGTAGGATTTGGAGACACGTGTAATGTACTGCAGATGCTGTGGGACGCGCGTGCAATTTGAAGGTGGAAAACAGTGCAAGGAAAAGGTTAAAAAGTTGTTACTGGGAGAAAACGTAGGGCGTGGGCCCTGGGGCCTGGTGTAAGAAACAAAAGAAAAAGGAAGTGGGTTTTAGGTATATATGGGGCCCACTAAGGTAGCTTTGGGATCTGTTAAGTTAGCATATGTAATTGCTATTAAAATAAAAATAAAATTTAGGATACCTAAAGATTAGGGGTGCACTCAAGCCAAGCCACATTACCTCAGCTTGCTTGCGCCAAGCTGACATTTAAAGCTGAAATGAATCAAATCAAGCTGTTTTTTTTTTTGGTAGAAAAGTTATCATGTAACACATATACCCTTAAACACACAGCTACACACCCAGACCTAAGTAATCATGTAACACACATATACCCTAATCAAATCTAAGCTTCCAAGGGCATCTCTTGTGGCAATGCTACCTTAATGTTATATTTGAGATTGTTAAAGTTGAAAAATGTTATATTTGATATGTGACACTCCTTAGTACCAACAAAATATATATATATATTTGTTACACTCCATAGGTTGATGTGTGCATAGCTTACCTTCCCAACCCAAAAAAAAAAAAGATGTATTTAAAAAATGTAATTGTTTTGAACCACCATTCCTCTTACTAACATTTCTCTTAACCACCACTATTCTTCCTACTAACTAGTATTTCTCTTCTACTCTATAAATTAGAGTTACTGAGTTCACTACTAGTACTTACGAACATTTCTATTCTTTATTGAGTTCATTGCTCGTCACTATATGATTCAATCTTTTGTAGTCCATTATACACTCCATAATGATTTTATCGAACACATGTGGTCACAAGAAGGATAGCAATGTTGAGTGAGTGTGTCTACTTTTCTAAATTTGTGATAACAATTAAAAAGAGTTTCAATTCATTAATTTAATTGACAGTTACATAAAACAAAACAAAATAAAATGAGATTTTTACCGAAGTAGGCTCCACCTTTTGTTAGACTATTAAGTAGACATCTTTTCAAATTAACTATTTTAAGACTTGGCACATGTGAACCTCGCACACATGCGAGACTTAAGCCTATATGGATCAAAATGTCCTTCTTTCCACTCTTTCTCCCACAGTTCACTCTACAAAGCAAGAAGACGATTTTTTGAGGAGAAAAATAATCTCGTCTTCATGATCATTCGGAAATTCGATCACTCTCTTCTTCGTTTGACTCGATTCATCCGTTACATGGGTAAGAGTTCATTCTCATTTTTCTTAGTAGCATATTATAAATGTTCATTAGGGTTTTCTCATTCATTTCAAATATCTTTTTTGTTCTTTCATTTTTATGTTTAAAGGGTTTTTATCATCTTCTTTTGTAATATTCACCATATTCAGAGGCTTTTTCATCGGTATAGTCTATTTTCATCTTTTTAGTGTTTCAATCCCTTCATTTTTTTATTTTTTTTTTCCGTTTATGGATTTTGTCTTCGTTTGTATCATTTTCTCCGTTTTTATCATATACTGCATTTGTATTTACAGTAGCAATCGATGGATATGCCAGATCGATCGATCGATATCCCATATCAATTTATCGATATCTTAGAACGATCGATCGATATCTTAGAAGAATCGATCGATATGAGATATCGATCAATTGATTGCTGATTTACATCAATTGAAAATTTAGTTTTGTTATATTATTTAATTTTTTTTATTTTAATTATTTTTTGTAACTAAAAATCTCTTATAAGTCAACAATTAAGGGTTTACAAAACACGATGACACATCCAATCTCAAATATGAGAATTTCATAATGAGAGGTGGAGCAGATTATGGGCAGTCATTATTGAAGTACTCTTAGAAGATATTGCTCAACTTATAGACAATTTTGAAGCCTTGAAAGAGAGTCATTGTGGATAGTGAATTACTTTCGTTATTTGTAGATTTTTAGAAATGAGAAATTATATAAAAAAAATTTGTATATTTATTTATAAATTTTTAAGAATATGAAATTGTATAAGACAATGATGTATAATCATAGAACAAATGATAGGTGTAATCCGAATTGGGCCAGCAGAAGACACATCTATAGCGAGAAATGATCTTCAGCATAAGAAAACGATCTTGGGTTTGGAGGCGAGCAAGCCAAGTGATGACAGAGTTTCTCGGTATGTGGTGGTAGTACCAAGCGAGAGAATGCCAATGGATGATTGGAGCTCAAGAGCGAGTTGAATCCCAAGCAGATTTTAAAATGTTAATTATAGTTAAAGAGAGTTAATCATGATTAAAAAGGACACGTGTTGGCGATAGGTTAGACGAGAAGAGTGGATAATTAACACTCAGGAAAGAAATAGGAAAGGTGTGAATAGTAAAAAATTCAAAAATAATCATTTGTGATGATGAGTGATGACCCCACCTTTAAGTTCTTTGTGGGCCCTACAACTAGGTGCGTGTAAAATCCCTCAACTGGATTTTATTGGCTCAAGAAAGAAGAACTTGAATCCAGCCAACTCTCGGCTTAATCATAGGAGCTGTGTTTTATGAGACTATGGTCAATTTTTTTGTTTGTTTTGGTGGTCAGCCGATCAAGCGAATAAAATTATAAAGAACCACATGTAATGCCTTGGTGGAGTTGCTTTCTTATAAATTTTGGACCCTCTCCCTCAACCAAATTAAGAGATCATTTGCATTACATATTGCGTTACATATTTTACAAGCTTATGAGCAATTTTATTACCTTATTTACATACATGTGAAAATGATATAGTTCTAAAGCGAGCAAGGGAGCACAAGAATGCTTATATCATCAATGATTAAATCAATCTCAGAAAACTCATCCTCAACCCAATTATACCGGTAGTAAAAAGACGATTATAATTTATACGTGAAACTAAACTGAGTAGAACTTTTCATAGGTACTCCCAATTGTACTCCTAATCTTAACCGTTTATAACCAATTACTACAGGCAGAATTTGAGTTTGGCTTATTTTGTTTTTCTAATGTCATATCAATTGTAATCTTAATCGTTTAATAATTGAGATAAACAATTAGGATTTGAGAGTACATATGGGAGTACGCTTTGAGAGTACCCATTAATTCTTTCCAATGATGTTAATTTGTTTTCTGTTGCAATTATCATTTAACCATGTTAGTAGGTTAGAACAACCAGAAATTAGCTTGGGCAGTGGTGATCTTGCAACTACCCGGGGGGATTGGATCCCCAGAACCCTTCTCCAATGAAGGCCACACCCCTACCACTTGCACAAGAGGCGGGGGTGTTAATGATGCTAAGTAGACCTACTAAACATTGTGGTGTCCATTAACTTTGGATTATGGGATTTTCGTCAAGTAAGATCCCATGTTAGGGTTTTCTCATACAATCATACTGCCGCGTCTTTTCTTTTTTTTTTTTTTTACATAATTGATTTTGGTGTTGGCTTTTTTTATATTATATTTGAATTATTTTAAGAGCAGTAATTAGTGGAATGCAACATCAACTTGAAAGCCTAATACAATAATATATCAAAATACGCTATGAGGAAAAAACAGATATTTATGTAATCAGTTACATCTAAGTCCTATTTATTTTTTAATCAATTTTTATAGTAGGCATTACCAATGTTACAAATGGGATGAAAATGTTGAAATGTATCTCATTGCCATGCGTGAAATTTTTATTGAGTGGTCCACTAACAAGCTAATCTTACTTTTAATTTTTCATTTTCCTTACATTAATAATAAAGGAGTTAGTGCTTACTCAACTGGAATTAATTAATGAACATAGGGCATAACAATGTGATTGCTAGAAGATCTTCCAAAATTAGTTAGAGACCATTATATGATGTCAATTATCCGAGAACCATACCCTAATATTTTGGCCATCAATGTTTTATTTCCCTACAGATTAAGGAGTCTAGATCCTGTCTAAATGTGATTGAGCATTCGTGAGTTCAATTGTACTCATAAAACCTTTCTAACTATGGTTAAATAGTTTTCAATCCTATGGTTTTTTTAACCCTTTTTTTTTTCCAAAATATCAATGTTAGATTGTTAAACGCTAACCCTATGTTTGGTTGCCGAGAAAATAAGTGAAAATCACTATAATTTTCATTTCTTTTCCATATTTTCACTTATTTTCTCGGCAACCAAACATAGTATAAGGGTTAGTGAATCTTAACCATAATTAATAGAGGTTAAAAGGGACACGTGTTGACATGTAGGTGCGATTGAACTCTTTAGACCAACTAGAGATTAAGATAAATAGTTACCCAAAATAAAAAGGAGTCAAACTAGTGTATATCCTTGGTGGAAAATAATCCCCTCTTTGGGGTGAGGAGAGAAAAATCCATCTCGCCTTTTTTTTTTGCCACCCATCCCATTTGAACTTTTTTTAACTATGGTTAAGATTTACTAATTTTTAGGGTTAAAGCATCTAAGCCTTGATTTAATTTAAGGAAAAAAATTAAGAAAATTGATTAGAAACTCTCGAGAACACTGCTTTCGAGAGCTCGGCTGCCCAATAATGAATCTAATGGTGCCAAGGCTAACATGTATTAAACTTAATGGGTCCCACTTGGTGTTTGACACCATTGGGTTCATTATCCGATGACTCAGCTCTGGATAGCAGGTCCTATCGAAAGTTTCTAATCACTTCTCAAAAATAAATTAATTATAAGGGTTAAAACTTGTTAACCATAGTTCAAAAACAATTAAAAGGGTTTTGTAAGAGCGACATCATCCTCACGAGAGGATTATTGCTCATCCATGTGTGGGTGTTCCAAGTTTCATTTCTTTAAGTAACAGTGGCAATTAATAGGTTCACCATATTTAGACCCTTCTAAGTCGGTCAGGCCTTCCAAGGGTGGAGGTATGGAGATCTAATCCCAGAGGTAAGGGTTATAAGAGCCTCAATACCCCAGCTAATTATTGATCGGCTGATTCTACTGACATATAGGTAAATAATATTTGCTCCAATGGGACCTCCAAAAACTAAAAAAAGTTGATCCGGCTCTTTAATCTATTAACCACAGTTAACCAGTAACCAATGTTAGACGGGTTGCGTCTTTTAAGTCTCAGAGCAGTCGAGATGAGCCAAGCCACGAGTTGGCAATTACAGATTTATTTTGGGTGCTACTAGGAGCTTAGTAATAAAATGTACGGAAAATGAAATGAACATTGCGTGTCAGCCCTTTTTTTTTTTTTGGTTGAAGCGTGTCAGCCTTCGAGTGTGTGTTTATATTCGCATCCGTACAGTGATAGAGAGAGAGAGAGAAAGCAAAGTCGCAGAGAAAAAAGGCAGTAGAGAGAGAAAAAAATCAAAATCAAAAAAAGAAAAGAAAAGTTTTCGGTCTTTGTTTCTGGCATAAAACCGCTAAGAAAAAACTGCCATTTTTGTTTACAGTGGCGGTTTTTTTTCCAAACTACTGATTCCCATGTACACGCCTCTTTAAATCCCCCACCAACACTTAAGCTCTCTCTCACTCTCGTTTCTTTCTTTATCTTTGAAAATCCATGGCGATTATCAGTATTTGAACTGGGAGAGAGGAGAATAAAGCAGAAAAAGAAAGATAAAAAGAAATCGTGAATACCCAGTGAGAGAAAAGAGAGAATCAGTGAGAGCCAGCCTTTTTGTTTTCACGTTCTTTTTTCAAGTCTGGATTTTTATTTTTTTTTTGGTTTAATGGTCTTGTCTGCATATGGGTTGTGAATCTTTTGATGGGCAGTAGAAACCATTTTTGCTGAAATACCGGAGAAAGACAAAAACAAAAGAGAAAGGCAAACAAAGAAGAAAAAGCAACACTATACAAGCTCTTTTTAGGCTTTCCCTGTTAATCCACAGCTGTTTCTTCACGTCTGGTTTTGATCATTAGGGTTGTTTGCATTTCGGTTTTTGATAAGGAGGATTCTTGTTATTGGAAAGTAGGAGAGAAAATTAAGATTCATTGAGGAAAAAGCAAGAAAATAGGGGAAAAGAGATAGCTTTTTCTTGTTTTTAGTTTTCAGCTATGGAGGTCACAGAGCACAATTACCGATTTTCTTGAGTCTGTGATTGGTTTTCTGGGTTTTGGGTTTTTGGTGGATAGAATTCCAAAGTCATTTTTCAGGTGATTACTCTAGTATAATGTACTCTTTTCTTTAATCTAAAAAAAGGGATAATCTTATTCTTTGGTTTTTTTTTTTTTCGCAGTGGATATATAAATTAGGCTGAGGAAGAGATCTAGAGCAGTGACCAGTAAGCAAGCTCTAATGGCCGATCATGGTGCTCTCCCATCTCCCACAGACAAATACAGAAGATCCCCTTCATCTTTCTTCAGTTCTCCAAGATTGTTTACAGGTTTCTCTGCAAAGGGTTTCTCTGAAACTGATGCTGGGATGAGCCCAACTTCAATACTCGATACTAAACCATTTTCTTGTATCAGCAACCCCTTTTGGTCTGATAGAATCGCCACAAAATCCCCAGAACTTCCTTTGGAGAATAGACATCCATGGAAGAAATTAGATTCAAGGGGTGTTGGTCTTGGTCTTGTTGATGTTCTTAATGATGATAGAACTGACCAAAAATCCTCAAAATCCGATAGTCGAATGGTTCTGTTTGGATCACAGCTGAAAATTCAAATCCCTCCTATTCCACCTTCCTCTATTTCTCCAATTTTATCCCCCAAATCTCCTGCTGATTTCGGTATCAAAACCAGGAATTCGCAATTGGGTTCTTTCGGGTCTGTGAATTCTGGCCGTGAAACACCAGAATCTCCTCCGGTTTTCACTGGATGTCTATCTGCAAGCGAGATGGAGCTTTCAGAGGATTATACATGTGTGATCTACCATGGGCCGATCCCGAAAATGACTCATATCTTTGATAACTGCATTGTAGAGAGTTGCTGTGGTGTTGTTGAGTTCTCTTCGTCCATGAAGAACTGTTTTTTCTCTGATCGATCAAGCTTTCCTTCTGAGAATTTTCTCAGCTTCTGTTACTCTTGCAAGAAGAATCTTGGACAAGGAAAAGACATTTACATGTACAGGTTGGGCCTAATTCCTTATTGCATATCAATTTGTTCTTCTGCAATATAATCATCTTACAGGACATTGATTAGATTTCTTATATGTTTCTTCTATTCTTGATTCTTGATAGTTCTTCCCTGGAATTTTTTTTCCTAATCTTGGGTTATGAATTTGAACCGGGTTGTTGTTCATATCAGTTTTTATCTGTGGTTTAAAATCCTATCTTTCTGTTATCACCATTGCTAATCTAGTTTCAATCTTCTTTATCTTTCAACCCAATTACAAGTTTAGTCTAACTGTTCTGCTGATATTCCAGAGGAGAGAAAGCATTCTGCAGCAGCGAATGCCGCCACCAAGAGATGCTGTTCGATGAGGGAATGGAGAAATCAGAGTTAGATGATGCTTTTTAGGACCTGTTCTTGATTCTCCACTGTCACCTTCAGGAGGGTAATCTGTAAATTCCCAATTTTTCCTATGATTATTAGATCAATCAAAGTGGAATTTTCGAAGACGAATTCTCGAAAGATGGTACTTTGGATTTACTGGGTAGTTACATCTATGTTGGTGTCTCTTCATTTTTCTTTCCTGTATTTCCTTGTAGTTCTCTCTCTCCCTTTCTCTGCATAAAGAGAGATTAAAGAGGAAAGATTGTAGAGTTGATTTTGATAAAGTGATGACTAAGGTGATTGCTGTTGGATTTTTCCACAGTTTTTGGCTTTCAAATGGTGATCATGTATGACTGAAACACATATGGGAAATATTTATTCACTCATGCAATTTCCTTTCTTTCTTGTGTTCCTTATCCTTTCTGATCATACTCATTTTGTGTAGTTCTGTAGAGTAAATCATCTGAAGAACTACTACACTGTACCAGAGTTTGATTTAAGATTGACTATTTTGCTGATCAAAAGAAAGTATGACATAATATTTTAAGGGGGTCAATCCAAATTGTATATCTAAAACTCAAGCAATTAGATATAGGAACTTTGATTCAAGTTTACAGAGTCCAGAATTGGTATGAATTTCCTAAAAATAGAAAATAAAAATGGGAGTCTAGGTTCCATTCTGTCTACATTGATGGAGTTTAGAGTCTCTCCCAGCTTGGCCGAGTAGGTCCACCCAATTTTTTTTTTTGTTCAAGAAGAACTGCAGAACAAATATTCTGGAGAAAAGTTTTTACTTTTTGAGTCAGTTTTAGAATTTTGACTGGGAAGGTGAAAACCCTCTTTCTTTCCATCTAGTTAATGGTACAAGAGAGATTTGGCTAAGGATTTTCGTAGTAGCTGTCCATCTATGGTGGTGAAGGATAGGGGTGTATGCAAGTCAAAACAAAGCTTGGATCTATCAAGTCGACTTCAAGCCAAGCCTTTTGGCTTTGATCAAGTGAGCCAGCCGGGCTGTTTTTTCAAGCTTGAAACTACAAACAAACCAAGCTCAAGCCAAGCCTAGCTTGATTCCATAGTTACCAAATACCTGTACAATACTTGTTTAAAACTCGTATAATATTTTTACATTGGTGGGGGTGTTTCGCTGTTTAAAATAGTATACTTTTGCTGTATAACATATTATATGTATATCGTCGTATAATACGTGTTTAATAAATGATACTCATATTAAGCATATATAATACTTGTATTTTTTCCATGTTTTTGTTGTATAAGAGCATCTCCAATGCACTCCCCATAGGAGCTCTCTTCCCCAAAGTAGAGGGGCCCACCCTATTTTTGACACTCCAACGCACTCCCTGTATGCCCTCCCCCTATCTTAGAGCATTCCCCTTACCAAATTTCACTCACCAAAATAGCCAAAACTCACAAAAAGTGATTTTGGTGAGCCACTTTTTTTAAACACTCCCAAGAGCCTCACCATTTTAACCCAAAAAAAAAGAAGAGAGAGAAGCAATATTTTATCATTTGTGTGGGAAAACGAAAAAGGGGGAGTGAAATATTATTTTATTGTTTGTGTGGGACCACAAAAAAGAAAGGGAGAGAGAGAAACCTTATTTTATTATTTGTGTGGGCCTAAAGGTGAGAAAAATTTAATCTTTTTAGTGTTTTCGCTCACCAAAATAACCAAAAAGTTATTTTGGTGGGGCTGCTAGGAATGCTCTTAGGGGAGTAGATTTGGCTCCCCAGCCTCAAATGTTAATAATTTATTTTTTTTTTAAAAGGTATTAGGCAAATCATTTGAATATGGAGTGGGATGGAAAAAAAAAATTAGTATTTAATAGAAATATAGAAGAAATAGAGAGTGGGGTTGGAGTTACAAGGAGAAAAAGTGGCCCCTTATTTTAGAAAGCTCTCCGTTTTAGAGCAAAAATAGGGAAATTTTATAAGTAGGGTTGAAGATGCTCTAACACTCATACTTCGGAATGAATCATTATCGTATTATACCCGTATCCCTATTTGGTAACTCTGCTTGATTCGAACCGACTTAAAGCGTAGCTCAAACAAAAACAACAACAATGCTTATAATGATATTAAAAAATAGAAGTTCAAAAATTATTTTAATATTTCAAGCTCAAGCTAAGCTTTGCCCCTCTGTTTTAAGCTTGGGGGCTGAACTCGAGCTTAGCTCAACTCAAATCGGCTTGAATACACCCCTATCAAGGAGATTAGGTTGTCCTAAGAGAAATTGTTTTACATGAATAAAATTATTTTATTTCCAAATATGCGGGAAAAATCCATATTGTGTGGAAAATTAAATCTTTATTGGAAATCATTTTCCTCTCCTTTTAAAAATAAATTTCCTCAAGCATTAAGTGGCATTAGAGAATTAAGTGTCATTTATTGTAAAAAAAAAATGGGCCCTTTCCAAGAGCCAAGACTTTTTTTATCCAAGGATAGATACGCTGCCCAAACATGCAAAAAATGAATTTTTACCAGAAAATAATATTATGCACTCCTTTCCTTAGAAGTGAACATGGACATTCTTTTGTGAAAGAGCGAAAGAAAGGTATTTGGGTAGCACTGATGGCGGGAAATGAACAACATTTTTTCTCTCTTGGGCTGAAGAATTGGGTTGACATTAATATTTTGGGACGAGATAAATGGGGGGAAAATAAATAAAAATGATTTGTCAAATGGCATGGAATTAAGTGGAGGAATAAGGCCATTTTTGAGCTGAATTGGGTCCTACCAATTGATTTGGTAGGTTGCATTATACTTGGGGCTACAGAGGTGAAGTCATTGGCATGTGATCCTTTAAATCGCCCGAAACAACAGACTCTGGTCAGTTGGTCCTTTCCACCTGCAGGTTGGTTAAAAATAAAGACAGATTGTTGCTCCAAGGGAAACCGAGGTTCGTCTAGTGGCAGAAATACTATTCGGGAAGAGGCTAGTCAATGGTTGGTTGGGTTTGTTTATCACATTGGTATTTGCAGTAGTTGAGCTTTGAGCAGCATTTAACGAGCTAAATATGGCTTGGGAAAGAGATTATAAATAGGTGATTTAGAGTTGGCATGATTGCGCTTTTGGCTCTGAAAAAGAATGTTTCAAGAAACAACCAACACTTGTCTCTGGTGCAAGCTTGTATGTAGCTGCTCGCTAAGCCATAGGAATGTAGACTATCACATACGTTTCGAGAAGGAACCAGGCTGCTGATTGGTTGGCCATTCACAGTCTAAACACTCCCCTTGGCCTCACTAGTTTCGATGAACTTATGGAGTGACTGAGGCCTTTCAGAGGAATGCCTCAGGTTCGTTTTATTGAGTGTAAATGTGGGCTTTTGCCCCCCCTTGGTGACTGGTAGGACAAGGGTTCACCTAAATAATGACATGGATGAATCTAATGAGGAATTTTATTATAAAACTGTACCAATATCGTGGCTTTTAATAGGATAGAATTGCCAAGCAAGTTTCCTTTAAGATAAAGCATTTATGATGATTATAAGGCCAAAGCAGTCAACGGTTTGGCTATTGGAAAGTTGGATTTCAATTGACTGGATTCTTAAGTTGGGTTCCAAATTAATGTTTTTTGGCGTCATGGTTGCGGTTCAAGGTTCAAGTTCAATTCCCACATCAAAGGCAGATTCCTTTTAGACCTGGTTCTTTTTTTTTTTTTGTGAGAATTGGAAGTGCTGAGAAGTGAGAAGTGTCAATCTTTGCTTCTCATTTATGAGGTTTGTAATTCCTGCCAAACTTCAAAAGCCACAAAATAAGTAATTTCAAGTCTCCAAAAGTAGTCACGAGACTTGCAATGTGTACAAGTAGCAAAAGACCAAACTTGAACAAATCTGAGCATTTCCCTAAACCATATTTACCTATCTTGATCGTGATCCTAATTGTTTCGGCACCGTAGTGGTTGGTTAGACGATCTTAATCCATCAATAATTAGGCTTGATATTGAGAGTTAAAAAAATCATGGTGACATGTTTTAGGTTATAAATTATAGGCCATATGTTTTACTAGTTCAATCAGTTGGGGTGGTTGGGATTCCATCTGGTATGGTAGTTGTGAAATCAAGAAATGCCTCTTTGATTGGTTGCTGGGATCCATGACTGTTGACAGTTCTAGTTTATAGTTTTGTATAGTAGCCTTCTTGGAAGAATATTTAAATTAATTAGGTCATTATCTCTTCAATTAATTAATAAGTTGGACACTAACACCATATATATTTAAAATGAGCTGGTGTCTGTCAGTAGTATCCTCCTCCTCTCTTTCTCTTTGCTTTGTATTATTATTATTATTATTATTGTTGTTGTTGTTGAATTTCAATTATATAAGAGATCAATCTCAACCAATTTGATCCTACCATTTTAGAATAAGGAAGTTATGGACCAGCCCTCTGATCCCTCAGATTGATTTACTTTTTCATCTTAGGTGAATTTTGAATTTTCTCATCTGCACTGTTGAAAATTAAAACTGTAAGCAGAAAAATGTTTACTTTTTTTTTCTTTGTTAAGAGGAAAAAAGATGGATCTTCTTGATAATGGTGATTCCCCTATCAAGGAAAATCCTAACCCTTGATTGGTTGTTGAGAAAATTGATGAAAAAAATTAAGATTTTTTTTTTCTAATTCCCCTAATATAACTCTTAATTGCATTCTTCTTTCTTTCTTTTTCCTTTATGTTTTAACCTATCTTCCCAACAACTAAACATGAGTAAGAGAAAAATGTTTCCGGGGAAAATTCATTTTCCAGTATGCCAAACGCTTGAAAAAGAAAAGAAAAGAAAAATTCCTCAAAAACAACTCCCTCACCAACTGTACTTGCAATTGCAAACAATGCCATAATAAACAACATAAGTTGGGTTGGGGGATTTGGCAGGACGTCTACCTGTTTATTTTTTAAAAAAAATGAGAGATTAATTAAAGCCTAGAGGACATGAAAATCTTATTCGCAATGAGAAGCAATACAAAAAGAAGATCAAATGTCATTAAACAAAATAGAGAATACAATTGTTTATATTCAAACTCTCAGGGTTCTAGATAGAGGTATCAACGGACCAAATTAGGGCTTAAAACCCTCTTGTAAATGTGTCGGGCGGAGCTGGGTCTATTCGAAAATCACAAAAATTGAGGCCCAGACCCGGCAATTGACACCCCTAGTTCCAGAGATGTGTAGGAAGCCTCAGCCCCTTCTTATGATGGGGTGAATTGGTTGGGCTCAGGCTTATTCCTAAAGAAGATGATCTCTAATGAGCCTGATATTGGGCTTCTCATAGGCCGAAGAAGAACCTCTATTAGACAAAAAAAAAAACCCTTCAAGGGAAATTAATTCCAGTTTTGTTAGTAACAAAATGATAATAGAAGCAGAACTATGTGATTCTACCTTCTACAACATGTGGGATACAAGTCTAGCACCAGCCATTGTGCTGCTTTAACTTTGGTTATGATTCACTCTATCATGTGGTTAATTTTTAAAATATTTATTCTAAAACCAAAGTTAATTTATTTAATCTTAAGGGTGTGTTCGTTTAGTGAAAAAGTACGAAAAATGAAAAGAAAAGTGTATTTTCTTGTACTTTTCTTGCATTTAGTTTGCAAGAAACACACTTTTATTTTCTTGCAATTTCTCAGTATTTGCAAACTTTTTCCCAAAAACTTCATCCATCTTTTGATGGTTTAAGTTTCTCTTCTCCTACCTTTGTTTTTTTTTTTTTCTTTCACCCACTTTCTCGCCAAACAAATGGACCTTAACCCTATGTTTGGTTACTGAGAAAATAAGTTAAAACATGGAAAAGAAAAGAAAATGAGAACAAACACAACTAAAAGTTGTATTAGAAATCCAAAATTTTCTTTTCTTTTCCATGTTTTCACTTATTTTCTTGGTAACCAAACATAGCATAAGGGTATGTTCGTTTGCTGAGAAAATGAAAGAAAGTAAAAGAAAATAGGGGAAAGAAGTGTTTGGTTGAGAGGAAAAGAAATTGTAAGAATCTGTGGGGCCCACAGATTCTTGTCTTTTAGTACATATATTTCTTTCATTTTCTTTCAAAATTTTCCTTCAAAAATATAGGTTCTTTTACAAGAAAGTAATGTTAAAAGTTTTGAATTCCTATTTTATCATTAACTAATGTCATATTATCTATTACATTTCATGTAAAAATGAATTATTAAGAAGGATAATTTAAAAATATCAACCTACTTTCTTTCACTTTCTTTTCTTTGATACCAAACACCCAAAAGAATATTTATTTTCTTTTCAATCACTTTCTTTTCTTTAAACTTTCTCTTATTTTCTTTTCCTTCACCAATTTCTTGCAAAACAAACGGACCCGACCCTAAGGATGAGTAAACTTTAACCACAATTAATAGGTGTCAAAGAAAGACATGAGGTGAACTGGGGAGGTGTGCATTTACTATCCAATGATGCATGCTATCACTTCCTTAGTGAATCACTTTGCACGTGCTAAAGTAGCTATGGTCGAGGGTAATAGCCTATGTTAATTCATAGCATACTGTAACCAGTTAATAGACACTAACTTCTAACCTAATAACATGAGTAAATGATGCCTACCAAAAAAAAAAGTTGCATCAACACACTACCCATGTCTGAAAAGCACCCCATCCCAACCAAATACTATCTTATCCAAAAAAACACCAAATACTAATAATACCAATAGATACACACTCTCTTATTGGGTCTCCAAATCAATAGAGGACTACAAACACTTATATTTTCTACTTTTGATATTAGACTAAATGTAATGACCCGACTTAGTTTGGGAACTTGAAATCTATTTGGCCAGATTTTCTATTATGACGTTCCACCTCGAGATTCAGAAAAATAGGAGTTGGGGTGACACTAAAGCATACAAAGAAGAGATTAGTTTTGAGCCGGAGCTCCGCGTGAATAAAAGGAGGGGAGCTCCGCATGAAGCAGAGCTCCTCTTTGTTTTTAAACTGTACAAAAAATAAGATTCTTAAATTTAAAATTTTGTGAGGAAAACACCAGCCTCATATTTTCTAAATGAGGAACGCTAGCCTTACTCTTAGTCAACCCTTACTTTCAACCTCCACCCACCACTTTTATTTTTTTGTGAGACTTTCCGGGGTGTACGATGGGCATTATAAAGAGTACACAGGGCATGACTTGATACCAAGAGTGCTTTGGGATCTTTAACCTTGCATCTTGGACTGTGATTGGGAGAGGCTGAGAGTAGGGCTAGCGCTTCTCTTATAAGAAGCAATGAATGGTTTTATAAGGGAGGAACCCCACGTGCTCTGTGAATGTTTGTCTATGAATTAACCTTGAAGCAGAGACCTTCTACAAGCACAAAAGCAAGAGTTGATTAGGCATATCCCTTGCGAAGTGACAGGCTTCAACTATTTTCAGGAGCAATTATATGTATCTTGAATAAATTTTGAGCATGAGCTTGATCAAGCTTTTTCAAGCCAAGCTTGAGCCTGAGCATTCGAGCTCGAATCAAGCTAAAGCCACACTCTGACACTCGAGCATGTTGAAGCCAAGCTCCACTTAGCTTGGCTCAAATACATATCTAATTGGGATGGGTTAGGGATTCATGAAGTTTTGATGGCAAGTTGTCGTCTTTAAAACCTTTTTTTTGTTAAAAGAAAAAAAAAAAGGTAAATTCTCTTCTCATATTTTCCAAAAAGCAAGGATGGGTGGGTGAGTGAGTTTTAACCACAGTTAAGGGGTGTCAAAAGGGACACGTGGCAACCTCAAGAGGTGATAATCGAATTTGCCACCGTAAAGGATTTGATTTCTTAAGAAAGAAGCCAAATCCTCTACAGTGATTACCGGTTTTGGCAAATCCAATTATCACCCCTGAGGTCGCCATGTGACCCTTTTGACACCCCTTAACTACAGTTAAGATTCACCTACCCCTAGGATTCACCCACCCATTCTTGGTTTTTAGAAAAAAAAATATTAAATTAAAAAATATATATATTTTAATATTTAAAAAAAAAACCTAAAAACAATTTTTTTATTTTAAAAAAAGAATTAATATTTTTTTCTACAAACCAAGGATGGGTGGGTGAACCCTAGGGGTGGGTGAATCTTAACCACAGTGAAGGGGTGTCAAAAGGCACACGTGGCTACCTCAAGGCGTGATAACCAGATTTGAAAAGCCCTTTATACAAACTTCTCTTTGGGCTCGGATAAGCAAGAACCTCAAACTGGGTCAATATCAGCCCAAAATCAATTGGGAACAAAATTTTGGGCCCAAAATTTAGATATACTCCGCCTCATTGGCTTGGGCTGAGCCGGGATGTGTTGGTCTAACTTGGGCCAACGTGTATTATGTGGGTAGAGGAAGTCTCGGTAATGCAGGAAGTAATGTGGAAATTACCAAAATTACAACCACCATGCCAGGAACAAGTTGAAGGGGGGGGGGGATTTGAGGACTCAATTTCGATGTGGCGGTTGACAAGTACACCGTGTGTATTATCCTAACCTAACCAACCGACTAACCTAAAAAAAATTTAAAAGACACCCTTATCAACCAAGGTTTACTTCTTACCAAAAAAAACACCCAAAGGCACCTTCATGGTAGGGTTGTTAAGGATGTCTCTTACGCACCCTACTGCTGTGGAGTTGCAAGATTTTCACCGGTAACTAAAAACTAACCACTCCCCCGCCTCTTGCGTGAGTGGTAAGGGTGTGGCTAGGGGTGGTTATTGAACAAAATGTTCGTGAATACTTGGGCTCAGCTCGTTAAAAGCTCGCGTATCGTTCGTTTATTTAAAGCCGAGCTTGAACACCATTTTCGAACTTGTTTAGTAAACGTGCCGAGCTTAAACACATCCCTGCTCGGCTCGATAAAAGCTCGGTTTGATTATATATACATATTAACCTACTAAAATATTTAAAATATACTTATTTCATTTAAATATTAAAATTAAGTATATGTATTACATACTAGTAAAGATTATTTGTATATAATGTATTTTATATGATAAGAATACCCTTTATATAATTATAATCTTATACTAAATTTTAGTTAACACCGTGATTTCTTTGCCTAGGATAATAAAGTGAATTTTTTACCTAATATAAATAGTTATATCCAATAAAACAAGTTGCTCGTGAACTACTCGAGCTCGGCTCGAGTTCAGCTAATAAAGCTCGAGCTCTTTTATTTAATAAAAGAATCAAGCTTGAACATGATTTTCGAGCTCGTTTAATAAATGAACAAGCTTAGCACCCCACTACTCGGCTCGGCTCGGCTCGGCTCGATATCACCCCTAGGTGTGGCCTTTAATGGAGGGATGTCGAGGGATCAATCTCCCCAAGGGTATGAGTTGCAAGAGCTCCAATGCCCAAGCTAACATTTGATGTACCAACTCTACTAACGTAGATAAATGATGCCTACACCAAAAAAAATACTAACTCAACTTTAACAATAGGTAAATGATATCTCCCCCCTTCCCCAAAAAAAACAGTTTAAATGCAATGAGGAGCTCTACTTCACAGGGTTGAGCGGAGCTCCCCTATTTACATTGTGACGGTAGTAATATTATAACTGTGAAAGCATCCAACTCAAAACCAATTGACAATGAGTGGAGAGGCCTTACATGTATATAAGGCCACAACTATTTCTCTATTTAGTCGATGTGGGAGTGGAGAGGCCTTACATGTATATAAGACCACAACTATTTCTCTATTTAGTCGATGTGGGATTAATTCTCTTAATAACTATGTGTGTTGCCAAATTATCTTAGCTTCTCTTAATAAATACCGTGCCATTGCCCTAGTGTATATAGGGAGCTCCGCTTCAACTCCGTGAAGCTGAGCTCCGGCTCAAAATTAATCTATAAAAAAACCCTTGTGAAAAATGTTAGCATGCCTAAGGAATTTCTTATTTGGCCAATACAAGGAACTGGAAAGATACGGCTTGAGAGTAGACTCCAAATTTTCACACAGAAAACTGACAAATATGAAAAGCCCATATGATACTTCCTTCCATCGACTTAAGACACCGTTTCCTTACTTCCTTCCATTGACTTAAGACACCATTTCCATTTCCTTATTTCCTTACGTTCCTGTTTGTACTGACCTAACACATATTAGCTTAGATAAATGATTTTCCCTACCAAAAAAAAAAGAAATGAAAAGAAAAAAAGACCATTTCCTTTTATCAAAACTTCAAATAGATTTTTTTTTTTTTTTTTGCCAGATTAGATCAAATAACCTTTTCTAGACTAGACGAAAAAATTAGGGGAAAGCCCAAAAGGTTTAGGTGTTTTTTTTTTTTTGGTAGGCATCATTTATCTAAGGTTAGTACGGTGGGCTTTCAACTGACACCTCTCACGAGAATTGATCTCGGGTCCACCCAAGTGGGGGACATACACTTTGCCCCTAGAACCAATGGGCAGGTGTATGACGTTTGTTATATGATTGAGTTAGCGGGTTACCTCAGCTAGGCACACGTAAAAGGACAATTCTCATTTTCGGTTAGGTGAGTTAAGGGGTTGAGCTTGAGTTTGCATTTTTATATTTTTTTTTTTTTGATAATCCATTTTTATAATTTTTGAATAGCCCAGCCAGAGTCCAATCCATTTACATAGAGCTTTTCGTGGCGTAAATTTTGTGCGTTGACACCTTTGTTTTCAACCAATAAAAATTTCGTATGAGATCCTTTAGATTTTCATATGAGATCCTTACGGTTGTGTTCGTTTGGGTTTTCCCGGTTTAAATTTGGGTTCATGGTTTGCAATTCGCCACTCTAGAGTGAACCTGATTTGTTAAGGGTAGATTGAGATAATTCGTTTTTTGATTTGTTTAGATTCTCAAATTTGATTCATTAATTTAAGCATGTAAAATAAAATTTTATTTTAAAATATATTCCAATATATATTTAAAAGTATGTAAATAAATATATTATAAATAATTATTTTGAAACCCATAAATAATATTTTTATGAGAGTTACACGAACCCAAAAGAAAAAATTATCGAACCCAAATTATAAATTCACTGAATCCAAATAAAAATCAACAACTTGAATAAAAATTTAACAAACCATGACCATTAGAAAGAATCATTTGGTTCACTCTGTTTCACGAACCAAGCGGAACCGAACAATGTAGTGGTTCGGGTTCACTCTCGTTCGAGGTTCGCTATAGGAGACGGTGAACTTAGTGACCCTGGTAAAAACACATGTCGCATCATTGCATCAGCTAACTTAGTCGACAAGGTACAACCTTAGATCCAGTTGCAATCGGAGGTATAAAAATTTGAAACTCAACATGGTAATGCATGGAGAAGAGTCCAACACTCTGATTTAATTATTTTTTGCCAATTTTATTTAATTCACCTAATCAATGCTGATCTAATTAATTAAAATTAATGAAACAAATGTTCCTTTGTTTAAAAAGATTTTATTTGCACTCATATTTCCTTAAAAAAATGTGTAATATATGTTGTTTGCATCAATGAAATCAAACTTCCACTTAGGCTTTAGGCTAAAACGGAAGGTACGTCTAGACAATTTGTACAATTACAAAGAGGAGCTCTGCTTTACCACGTTGATCGGAGCTTCGCTTTTTACACTATCAGGTGGCAATTTTGTAATTATGTGTTTTGCAAATTACCCCAGCCTCTCTAATAACAATGTCTAAATAAGGGATCTTTTCTTCTTTTACTATTAAATATTTGTTATTTTAAGGAGGCTTTTTAAAGTTAATTCCTTTTAGGAAGAAGGATGCAAGGTATTCCTTCTCGTACCTTCCTCGTCTGGTTCACTGTAAATGCCACGCACCTTCCTCGTCTGGCTTTACATAAAAAGATGCTTTTGCTTCTAAACTACGAAATGCAATTTGGCAATTTGGCGTTTGAAGTGTATTATTAGAGTTTAAATATTGGAGATTAATTATGAACTGGAACTCTCGTTGAAGAGATAACTGGAGCACCCAAAAAATGTATTTGATAGGGGTATTTTGGAAATTAAAGAAAAAATTTAGCTACCCAAAATATCATTATTTTATATTTATAATTATTTATTAAACTATCCCATCCATAAAACAAATTTTGGGTTGCTTCAATTATCTCTTCAACCAAAGTTCCTGTTTAGAGTTAACCGCTAAATAGTAACCAGGATAGGGTATTTAGGAAGAGATTAATTATGGTAAAAGTTTCTCTTACTTATTATGATTGGGATTTACTAGCCTGCCCAGCGAAGCAGCCCAAAGTGGCGCTAAACAACAAACTATTCACTAGCTAACCATAATGAATACAAGGAAAGCAAAAATGTTTATACCATGCAATCATAGAGCTGTTACCAAACATGTTTTAGATATAAAAGATCAGAATTAATTTCTTGTCAGGACCACGCCTCAGGAAGTGGAGGTCTTCAGTTAGAATCTCATCCCTTTGTTGGCCACCCTCATAGATTTATCCTGCCTTGGTTTGTGTGTAGCTTGGGGGGTGTTGTAGGTGCCCAGGATTAGTCGGGTGCTCAAAGAGGCCCTTGTTACCAAGAAAAAAAAAATCAGAATTGGTTTGTGGCCAACCCCGGGATAGCCGGTTTATTAACCTTGTGGCCAAACACATTCCAGTCCTTGTAAATTCTGCGAAGACGGGTAGTTAATTTCCCGGAAATTGAGGGCAAAACGAATCCCAATTGTCTTTAAAGGCCCATCAACGGGAAAGAGAATTTGTGCATTTTCATTGGAGTGTAGAAGAAGTTTTTTCACTTTTTATTTTCTTCTTCTGTACTTTCGTTGTAGTTTTAAATTATCACTGTTTCTTGCCGAAGGAGATCTAGTGAACTTTCTTCTGCAATTCGATTAGGGTTTTCAGCTCTGAGATCAATTCAAGCCTTTCAGAAGCGAACATGATGATGGGTATGCAGAAGAAGCTCCGGCGACTCCCTCCCATATTCAGTAAGTTTCTGGAGCTCCCCGTCCGTTCTGATGCAGATGTCTTGGTTCAAGAAAATTCTGATAGTTTTCGTTGCACTATAGTAACTGATGATCTAGGCGAAGATGTTCGGGCTCAGACAATTAAGATATATCCAGGGGTCACGAAGATTGTGATCAGAGGAAGTAATGTTCTTGAATTTTCTTTGGATGAACTTGAGTTTGATCTATGGAGGTATAGACTTCCATCATCGACCAGGCCAGAGCTTGCTAGAGCTGTTTATGTTGATGGAGAACTCGTTGTGACTGTTCCAAAGGGTTTGAATTCAGATAGCTTGGATGGTGGAAACCATGGAGGAGTTTGGGGTGGAGGAAATGGGGACTTCTGGGGTGGAATGGGTAGGCTTGTCCTTGTACAGTAATGTATCTTTTCCATTTCCATAATTCCATTCCAGTGCCTTAAAAACTTTAATATCATTTAACCAACGGGGGTTGGGGCTGATGGCCAGGACCACGCCTCACGAAGCGGAGGTCCTGAGTTCGATTCCCTGCTCTCGTTGACCACCCTCCGGATTTATCCCGACTTTCCTGGTGCGTGTGGAGAGAGGGCTCTGCACGTGCCCGGGGGAACTAGTCGGGTGCTCTAAGAGGCCCGGATACCCTCATCACCAAAAAAAAAAAACTTTAATATCATTTAGGCTTGTCCATGGAACTCTTTTTGTATGCTTGTTGGTTTGAATCAAGAAATCAAAACCTCCCCCTCTTGTTGTTGAAATTACATTAAAATCCCCAGGGTTTGGTGGAATTGTAAAAACCACCCATCTTGTTTCTGAACTTACACTACCTTCCTCTCTACTACATATGGTCCCTTCGTATGTGTTACTGAAATAGATGGATTTTGATTGAGAGTGATTAGTGGACCCCGTGGTCGGCTATCTAGTGGATTATCGTGTCCACTCTTTTAACTCTTTTTAATTATGATTAAGCTTAACTAAATTGTAAAATTGAGATTAATATATGTTTTATTTTCTAAAAAACAAGGTTGGATGGAATGGATGGATGATTGATTTCGTTTTTTCAGTTAAAACATTTTTTATTTTGATTATTTCATGTACTCTTGAAGTCAATGAACTTGATTATATGATGTTGTTTCCTCAAGTAAATCAGTGAGAATAAAATTGTAAAAGAGCATTCTTTGTTAATAGCATCAACTTGATGAGTTTGGTAGGGGAGGATAGTGTAATTTCAAAAATAAGAGGGAAAGTTTATGCAATTTTGCCAAACCTCAGGGAGGGCAATGTAATTTTAAAAAACAAATGAGAGGTTTCTATAATTTTGTCAAATCTTAAGGAAAGACGGTGTAATTTCAGAAATTAGATGGGAGATTTCTACAATTTTGACAAACCTTAGAAGAGGTCAATGTAATTTACCCTTTTTTTAGCAGTGATTAGCGGACCATTGTGTCCTCGTGTTCCTGTTAACACTCATTTAACCTTGGTCAAGCTTAACTAAATTAAAGTTAAGATTAAAAAAAACTAAGGTTGGATTGCTTAACCTTAAAGGTGAGTGAATCTTAACCGCAGTTGGTGAGTGTTAAAAATTAGGGGGCTAGACCAATGACGACCGACCATTTCATTACATATTGGAAACAGCCAGTAAGTTAAACATTTCCCTTTTTTTTTCTTTACTTTTTCCAAAAGAAAAATCATGGATTGTTCTAGTGTTTGCTTGAATCGGAATGGAGAGTCGTTTCCCAGGAACGATGTGAAAGGGTACATTGCACAATCTAGAAAAGAGCTGCTCTAGCAAGCACTCAGACATTTCCTACTCTCAGCCAAAATTCAACATGTCCTTGCTTTCAACCAAAAGGTAACATATGTCCTTGCTTTCAACCAAAAATCAATATTTGCCCTTACTTTACTTTAACAAGTGTATTTTTTGGTTGAGGGTAGGGAATGCCTGAGAGTAGGATTAGCACCCCTCTAAAGATTTAGGGCTCCAAATTGCAATTATATTGTAGAATCGGCCAAAAACCGATGTTATAGAAGCCGAGACGAATGATCTTACAAGATCCGCTGTAGCGCGCATGCTTGAGAGAACCTCTTAAACAATCAAATTTTGTACCCCGCCTCCTTCTAATCTTAAGTTGGCAATTATAAGTTTAAGGTTCATGCTAAACCACTCAAGGTACCTATTGCTTAAGAGATTCTCTCAAATAAATGATTAGGTCTCTCTTGAGTCATAAAGTACTCCCAAATCTTAATCATTTAATTCAAATAATTAAGGGTCAATATTAAAGTTGATTTAGCTTTGGAAAATGACAAAATAAGTCCAGCCAATCTAATCTTGATAGTTAATTATTTGAATTTAAGGGTTATAATTCGCAAGCATATTTGTGAGTATCCATAGACTCATTCCTCTAAGGGAAACAAATGCGTCTAAAAGCAAGTAAAAATGAAAAGGAAAATGCTAATCTCAATTGCGTCAACCCTTAAACTCCTCCCAAAAAAAAACATCATGTATCTTTTGGATGTGAGCCTTAGGAAAAAAAAATTAGTCTAAAGATACTCTCAAATATACTCCTAAATCCTTATCATTTATCTCAATTATTAAACCGTTATGACTAGAGCTTATGTGGCATTAGAAAAGAAAAATAAGTCAAACTTAGATTTTGGCTCTTAGTGGTTAGTTAAATTAGGATTAGAGAGTATATTTGGGAGTACCCATAGACCGACTTAGAAAAAAATGGTAACTTTTTTGTTTGGCGGTAATAACAATTAATAGTTAATGCCATTGAAACTAGCACCCCCAAATAAAAGAGGGCAAAAGGTCAAGTTGATGCCAAATATTTTCTTCAAACAATCAGAATGCTGCACACTTGTCGTATTATAAAGACCACCATTAACTGTGAGGGTTTATACTAATCAAACTAGGCTTAAGAAAGAAGATGCCAAAAAGTTACCCCTTCTTCTCTTCTTAGCTCCTTATCTATATCCTAATAGGTTTTGTAAAAATCTCACTATTCATATCGGAGAGGAAATGCTAGCTGCACGTTTTTTTATCAAAAAAGTAAAAATAACAGAAATAAACAATTAACCGCAAGATCTATCCAATCAGAATGTTGCACGTGATATTAAAATATATATTTTTTTGGACTTCTTCACCGATTTGGAATCCTAGCTATAATTTTTTTTTAAGGCTTAAAAGTATTGGCATAGCATATAAAGACCTCACCCTGTAAAGAAGGTGGATTGGCATAGCATGAGGACGTATCATTCCCCTCCCCCCTGTAGAGAAGACCCTTGTCCTCCAAGGGTTAAAATCTGTAACCATTGTTGTAGCGATTGCAAGGTTTCCCATGTAGCATCTTCGGGTGATGAGTGAGCCGATTGAACCAAAACTTCAGTTATGGCCCTATTATGAACCAAAACTTCAGTTATGGCCCTATTATGCTATCCAAATCCGCTTCAACTCCACTACTATCCGAATCTGTTGATAGCCCTACTTGCTTTGCACCCTGTCCGGGTTCATTCGGAAGACCTACAAGACTGAAACCAATGAGAATTTTCAATACCCATGTGGCTAAGAAGGGTCCCTGTGGTCATCATTTCATGGTTCAATACACAATTGAGTCCACTTGATAATATCCTTCATCTCTACTTCTTTGCATAGGACACTTAAATCATGGTTGATAAAGACAAATGCTCAACTATAAACTAAAATTAAATAATAATATCTTCACCATCTTCATCATTGCAACCAAATTACAGAAATATTGCAAAAAAAATTAGATTTTACAGTAAAAGCTTTCTCTATAAGAGTTTATGCTGTAAAACCTTTTAGGTAACACTGATTTATTCTGTCGTTTCCAAAATTCTAATGGGTTAAAATGATCTTGGTCATCTTCCTCTACAAAGGAATTATCAGCTTCATGCTATTCCTCCTGATTTAATTATACATAAAAGCTCCTTCATTTCTCATTTCACCACTAATGCAGCTACATCAGTTAGCACTGCATGCAGCTTCCGGGTCTCGGTGAAAACACATTCACGATCAAATAGAGCCGACACAACTGCCACACCTTTCAGATTTGAGGCACCAATTTCCATTACAGAACGTGCATTTGCAACACCAATACCGCCAATGGCAACCACAGGTATCTTGGAAGCCAAACAGACGGTTTTCAACCCATCCAAGCCAACGGTGAGATTGTTTGCTTTTGTGGTTGTCGGAAAGACGCCACCACAACCAATGTAATCAGCACCCTCAGCCCATGCCTTTTCTGCTTGCTCTGGGGTTTTGCATGATACACCAATAACCTTTTCAGGACCAAGAATCATGCGGGCAACATGTACCGGCATGTCAGACTGGCCAACATGAACACCATCAGCATCGCAAGCAAGAGCAACATCAATTCGGTCATTAATTAGTAGAGGCACTCCATGGGAACGGCAAATTTCCACACATGCCTTGGCCGCCTCCAAAAAGTCCCGTGTTCCGGCATCCTTTTCTCTGCAATATTAAGAACAAAACTCTACATATGTATGTATAGAGTTTAAAAATAAACAGGAACTCTGGTTCAAAAGATATAACATGAGCACCCCAATCTGGAATTACATATTTATTTCCTTGACAAAATGCCCTTCTTTTCTTTTTATAATTCCCAAACCACCCCTGTATAAGGCATGTTATGGGGAGCTCCGATTATCTCTTGAGCCAGAGCTCCTGTTTGTATTTAAACTTTATTTTTAAATTATGCTACTAGGCGATCCATCCAATGTAAGGGCAGCTCAGGGAAGTTAGAAATTTTTTTATTAAGTGTGCATATTCTTCAAATTTTTAAATGTACATGCAACGATCAAAGTTCAAGAGACAAATTTGTATCCGGGATATCTGACAACAGGTGCTCTAATAATTTATGTCTGTGGTGCAACCTTGTACACAATAATATATATTTCAATTTTGCTAAAATCAGACTATGCAAGATAATAAAATCATATTGTTGTAGAGGAAAAAAATGTCACACAAATGGAGATTTGTAATCTAAGTCGGAACTTCAAGAAAGCGGGAAAAAGTAGAATAGTTTTAAATAAACGTTAAAATGATTTGAAACCAAACATTTTGCATAACAAGAAGTTTGGTACACCGTATAGGTGTAAGATGAAAATATTTGTCTGCACTCAATCAACAAAGAGAGGAATATGTTATATCATACATGCATGCATTTTGTGTTTATTAGCTCCATGTAGTTCAATCGGTTGTATCGCATACTGTATAAGAACTAAGTTGTATTCTGTGCATGAAGTAACCTACTGAGCATTCTATAGATGGAATAACTTAATATGTATTGCGTGTCTAAAAGGTTTTGTATAGATTAGAAAACATTAGAAATTGAAAATTATATACAAATGGATGGATGGTGGGTACTGGTAATCTCTATAGATAATTGGAGATCATATGGGTTCATGAATAATGAAGGCCTGTACTGTATCTAAGTTATGGTGTGCGTAGACCATTTAGTTACATATTAACTATACAAACCTCAGCTGGATGATGGTGGCACCTCCTTCTATGGCAGCTTTAACAGCAGTGGTAATGGAATGACCCCACTTTTTATTCATCCCTGAATCTGTAACAGCATATAAGAATAGGTCACTGGGATTGAATCCCCGGCGCCTATAGGAATTGTAGACATTGCTTTTGAGCTTGAATAGGTGATCAAAAGGACCTTGAGGTCCACTTCCAATGGCCATGTCTTTGCTGTAATCAAGAGCAGTCTCAACAAAGCGCTTAGCTACCTACCAAACTCAGTTATATAAGAATTGAGATGCTGATTCCCAGTTTGAAAAGGTAATCAAAATCATGAACTTAGTTCAACAAACATGAATAATTGTAACTGAATCCACATCTACCAAAAGATAACTGAAAGCCAAATAGATGTTAGCTATTTAAGCTCACAGATGGATAATAATAAAAATTGTAGCAAATTGTGTAGTTTAAATCTCAAAGCAGAAAACTGATTAAATCCCTCAATTTATTTGGTGAGAAGCAGGCAAATTTACCAATAAACATAAAAACTCCATGATTCTAAACATACAGACATACTAACTTATTCAACAACACAATTAAATTTTACAAATCGAACTCCGGCCGCATGGAGGAAACTGCATTTCCCTTATTCATTGTTCCCACCTCTCGACAAGCATTGTGCTTTTCCTGCTTGTGAATTAGCAATCAGTGGCTCCTCTATCATTTATCACACTTTGATGAACAAGAGACTCACTACTTTATCTGACTTACAGTGTGAATAGAACGTAATCTAAGGAAGAAAAAGAGGTTTTTTGATATCTTTTATTGGTCTGATTGTTATCATTTGATTTAGAGGTATACTGAGTTTTGAAGACTTCTCAGAAGAGGTATTGCTGCCCCTACTATAATTTTTTCCCTGATTTTTTCAATATTACTAAGGAAAAACAAATCAGATTGTACTGTTGATTACATTATTTTTTTGGAAGCTTTAAGGACTTCGTTTGGGTAAGAAAATGTCGAGTGAAAGTGGGTCTCAAGCAACTTTCCATGTTTCTGGAAGTTCTAGTTCAATGTTTTAATCATAAGTAGTTATTGTGAAAACCTATTGTACAAATCATAACTGTGAAGTTGGATGACACTAACTTCCTTGAATGGTCTCAATTCGCTAAGATATATACTGGTGGGAGAGGGAAACTAGGGTATTTGAATGGTCGGGTGAAGGAGCCAGCTACTGATAATGCGTCGTACGAAAAGTGGGAGCAAGAGAACTTTATGGTAATGTCATGGCTACTCAACTCTATGCAGCCACACAATAGTAAGGATTTCTTGTTCATCTAGGCAGTGAAGGAAATTTGGAATAAAATTACCAAAACTTAATTCCAACATCAGAATATTGCCCATGTTTATCAATTGAGGCAAGAAATTACACTCTTTGTTAGGTGGAGAATAGTTTAGCGACGTATTATTCTACTCCTTAGGGAATTTGGGAAGAGTTAGAACATTACTTCTTGGCTGCTTTAAACTATAAATTTGAGTTAACTAGAGTTCAGATTTTGGGAAGAGATGAACTTCCTACTTTGGACTAAATATACTCCATGGTACAAAGTGAAGAAAACCGTAAGAAGGCTATGCAACCTATTCCAACCAGCGACCATTCAGTTTTTGCTGCATTGTTTGGTGCTTCTAAAGATGAGAAAGGTACTAATCGAAAGAACAAACCTCCTAATGAGAAGAATAAACTGAAGTTTGACCATTGTGGGAATACTAGACATACACATGAGACTTGTTGGGATCTCCATGGCAAACCAACGAGATTCAACCATTTCGGACAGCATCCGAATACACCTAATGGCCTTGCTACAGGCTCCACGATTCCTTCTTTAGGTACCTCCTCCATGTCGGCTCCTCTTACAAGAACATTATCAATCTCAGACAACTTTTCTATGGCTTAAATGGATTGTCTCCGTCGTATTCTGACTCTATTGGAAGGCTCCTCTACTTCGACTTCCTTTACAGAGTCAGGTACTCATGGGTCTACTAATCTCGTAAGTCATTCCCCATACAACCCAACCTGGATCATCGATTCAAGTGTGTCTGATCATATAACCAGTTTGCTAACTATTTTTTCATATAGTCTATCCTCTAGAAGAAATAAAGAATGGATCGACAATGGATCCCTATTCTCTATTTTTGGGAAGGATGATGTCATACTTACTGATTGCTTCTCTTTCATCAGTCCATATTCTAAATTTATCAGCAAATTTGTTGTCAGAGAGTAATCTTACCCAGTGTTTAAAAAGTGGACGTAGCGTACACCTCAAGGTGCGCCACGGGACGTAGCGTGAATAAAACGCCTCAAAGCATTACAAAATAGCATGGGTATTTTTGAGGCGCATGCCTGAGAATTGAAGCATTAAAAAAAGTGTTGATGTCACAAGGGCGTAAGCTATTAGAACGCCTTTCGTGAGAAACGTTCACTATTAGGTATGTTTTAAAAGAGTATTTTGACATCCTCTCTCCCTTTAAAAGCACCAAGCCGACTCCTTTTTGAGAAGTCGAGAGTAGAGGAAGAAAGGAGCAAGGAGGGAAGAAGCATAGCGAAAAACTCTGGTACGTCAACCTCCCTCTTCTCTCTCCCTCTCTTTTCTTCCCTTCATCTTTGTATGTCTGTCGTCTCTCTCCCTCCCTCCCTCTCTCTCTCTCTCTCTCTCTCTAGATGGTGACGATGAGAGACGGTAGATCTCTCGCTCTCATTTTTTCCTTCTACTCTCTGGACAGAATAATTTTGTGCCATTGATTTCAACCTCTTAAAGACTCCATGACAATCTTCCTATAACTCAGAGCCATGGGAATCATTGTTGGAGAACCGGGAGGTTTTCTACGGAAAACTTAGCGAGTTTCATAAATCTTCCGGATTTAGTCTAGTGAGTTGTAAATCCAATCAGTGAATTAATTCTGGGCCCACAGAAGAAAGTGTGTTGTTTTTTGACTGAGATGAAATTGCCCCCATCACCTTTTTTTTTCTTTCTTTTTTTTGAACGAGATGAAATTTCAGTTAAAATTTAACGAATATATAATATTCATGTGGTGCAAGTGGGGCCGTGGGGTTTAATGAAATTTCCTGCAGTTAATGGTTTGAGTTGTGCCACAAGTAATTGTAGATAGAAAAAATCCAACTTTGTACCAAGCATTTATGATGAATGATGCATTTCAATTATTCCTTTATTTTATTATTTTCCGGACTAATTAATTATTAAAAAATTGGATCCCATGAGGCTTAAGCCTCATGCCTTAGACAAGTGGAACGCCTCACACCTTGGTGTTCAAAAACATTGGTCTTACCAAAAGCTTGAATAGTTTTGTAATCTTTTTTTCTACCCATTATGTTTTTCAGGACTTGGCAACAAGGGAAACAAGTGGGAATGGTCGTAAAGTAGATGGTCTCTACCTATTGGATTTTGCTATTTCTCCTTCAACGTTGCAATCTAGTATTGACCTTAGCAAGAGTAAAAAAGATACCCAAATCCAATATGGCAGAGCCAAATCCAATATGGCAGAGTCATTTAAACCATTTGTCCTTTCAGTTGTTATTTCTTGACTCGTTTCTCTTTCAAGTCGAAGTCTATGAGCTGTCCAATCATTGCAGAACAATTTTTCCTTCAAGTATGAATAGAAGTCTATTTTCATTTCAAATTTTCCATTTTGATGTGTGGGGAGTGGGGACCTGCTCCTACTGTGTCTTTAGAGGGCTATCGCTACTTTATCTTCTTTAAGGATGATTTCTCTCAGTGCACCTGGTTTTATTTAATAGACACATAATGAAGTACCAAATATTATTTAAAAAAATACAGTTTTACAAAATGGTTTTGACTCAATTTGAGAAATAAAGCAAAATATTTAGGTCGGACAATGCAAGAGAGTACTTCGAAGGTGAATTGAGTACTTAGCTGTAGGAATATAAAATGATATATCAAAGTACATGTCTGCATACCTCTCAACAAAACAAGGTGGACAAATGGAAAAATCGTCTTCTGTAAGTTGCTCGAAGTTTGTTGACGGGAATGCATGTACCGAGGAAGTTTTGGGCATAAGCAATACTTACAGTGACCTACCTTATCAATCATATGTTGTCCCAGGTATTGAAGCTGAAGTCTCGTCATCAATCCCTTGGTTCAGATCACCCTCCTTTCATTATTTCTCCTTGATTTTCAGTTGTGTGTGTTTCCTTCATGTCTTGGGTCCAAATAGGACTAACTTGGACCCTAAATCTATTCGGGATGTTTTCTTGGGGTATTCTTCCACACAAAAGAGATACAAGTGCTGTGATCTAGTGTCAAGGAAACGGTTTGTTACCATAGACATCACTTTTTTGCGTCCGTCTCCTTGTCTCTCTTCAGAACAGTGAGTTGGAAGAGAGGTATTCGTCTCCAGTTCATCTTCATGTTCTGATCCTTGTTGTCCCTTTTGATTCTGTTGTTCCAGGGCAAAAACTAGTATATAGTAATACTACTACTGATGTAGCCTCACATGAGAAGGAAATTCAAGTTTTACACTTGACAAAAAAGAGGGGACCACTGTAATAATTCCAACCACCAATTCAAATTCCTCAAAACCATGCCCAAATTCAGTTTCAAGTAATCCTAATTCTTCATTGTTGTCTGGTCCTTCTTCTTATGATAATAATGTTCCCATTGCCTTATGAAAGGGAAGCGTCAATGTCCTGTGCATCCCATATCTAAGTTTGTTTCCTATGCGGTCATGTTTCCATCTTACTCCACTTTCTTGTCTTTTGTATCTTCTGTGGTTTTACCTTCTAGGTTCCGGGAGGCGATCTCCAACCCTAAGTAATGTGAAACTATGATGGAAGGATGAGGGATTTAATTAAGAATGGTAAATGAGAATTGGTTGAGTTACCCAAAGGAAAGGAGACAGTAGGTTGCAAATGGAATTTCACACAATTTTTTTTTATCGATAATCAAATATAAATAAATATAAAAAGCAGGAAAAAACACTGATAGCGAGTACCAAGAGATTACAGGCATGTAAACTCGAAACACAAGAAAACAAAGAAAGCAAAATATCTCTAATAATACTCTCCCTCAGCAAGCTAAGAACTAAAAGCTTCCTCTAACATCTCCTCCGCGACCGCCGCAGATTGCCTTACCAAACTCCAGTCCAAAACAAGTTGTCTAATCTGAGCACAAAAACAAGATGGAGTGGAAGCTAAATCCTCGAACGCTCTTTTATTCCTCTCTTTCCAAATGGATCATGCTATACCCCCAAAAACAACAACCACACTGCCTTCTTAGCACCATCCACACCGGCCCAAGACCAACAATATAACATATCTCGAATGGAAGAAGGGAAGGCCCAGACCATGTCTACTTTTGGGATAGAATACAAGGAGACATTTTCTCTAGTTGCCAAGATACATTATATACGGATTTTTTTATCATTGGCTGCAAATTTTTCTTAGCCCTTACATCAGCTGGATGTGAAAAACGCTTTCAAGTTTATTAGCATAAATCTATGGTTTTTATGTGAAATCCATGGTGAGAATTAGTTGCCCTTCTAACATGTTCACTCTATCCTATTACTATTTCATTCTCTTCTTTCTCCTTCTCTTCTTCCTTTCCTTTTACACCATTAATTACCTATGACTTTGGTGTGAAATCTATGGTGAGAATTAGTTGCATTTTAGCATGCTCACTTTACCATATTTTTATTCCACTCTCCTTTCTCCTTCTTTCTTCTTCCCTTCTTTTTATTCCATTAATTGCTAATATTCAACAGCTCAACTTCTTTCACCACCCAGCTTGACGGACAGTTCAACAAAAAAGAGACAAACATGCATTCTTTTAATTAATTGTTTATGGGTGTACGATCACTCAAATGCAAGATTTGAATCTTAGTGTGAATTATCGATAATTCGATCGAATTATCGCTAATTTGCATATAAACAAAGTTTTGATGTAGGGTATTAATTAGTTTACAAAAAATTGTAAACTGTCAAAGTTTCAATGAATTGTCGAAAGTTCAATAGTTCATCAGTTAGCTTCGGGATTTTGAGTTACTGCTTGGGATTTTGGTATCTTTCCCCACCTTTCACTAAATTTGATTCTCTTGGGTGAAAGGTGGTGAAGATTGACCACGAACATTACCCGATAGGAGAGCTGGTGCATGTTGAGAGGATGTGTACCAACACTATGTTCGGGAGTGTAAATCCATGACCTACTACCATCTCATAAGTTGGGCCAAGTATTGTGACTATCTGTGGAACCAGTATCATCACTGTCAAGATCATGACGTATTAAACAGTTTTATGTGTTACATTCATGTATGAAATACTATACACCGCTATCAAGGCGTCTTTCCTTCATTCCAAATGCATATCTTATGTTCTTTGTTTTATTTTCAACATTTTTTATTCCCTAAGTGTATATTTATGGTTTTGTTAGCATTTCCTGAAATTTCAACAAAAAATCCACGTTTCTCTTTTCTTTTTCTTTTTCTTTTTCTTTTTCTTTTTCTTTTTCTTTTTCTTTTTCTTTTTCTTTTTCTTTTTGAATTTTATGAATTATTAATGCAAAAAATCCCGCAAATAGGTGCACAACTTCGATAATTCAGCCAAAATTTTGTTTTCCCAAATTTGCAAAACATCCAACGAAATCGAATTTTAAAACCTTGCGTATATGTCATCTCTTGCATATCTTTCAAGAGGTTGCACATCCACAAGCCATTTGTAGCAGACAACAAACCGAACTTGTTAAGCTCTGTTGTTTTAGAATGTGTTTGAGGAGCATATATTTCCAAACCAAAAACAAAGATATGTCTTCATTATTGAAACTCTGCACCTCATTAAACTATCAGAATTTAACTAGGAACAGAAAATACGAGAAATTAAAGCATTACCTGAACAGCTAACAGCATAGGAGAACCTTTCGCTAACTCAGCTGCTATACATGATGCCAAAGTGCAACCAGTTCCATGAGTATTACGAGTTTTTACGCGCGATCCACGCAGCTCGTGGAAATTCTCGCCTACATGAACAAATCAAGTTGTTGTTGCAATAAATACAATTTCAAAGTCCTAAAAATCAATATGGGAAGAAGGCAAAATACTGGCGTTGCTTAAGGATTCCCAAGAACATATTAAGCATACCATCAAAGAATATATCAACAGCATCCAATGAATCTGGGAGGTCACCACCCTTAACAAGTACATTTCTGAAAAGAAAGTTGACACCGTTAGTTTAGCATGATCCTTTTCTAAATCATATTATCATAGTTGGATTTTATTTCTATATTGTTATTGGGAGTTGAGAGCATCCATCTATCAAAACAAGACTTTATATATGAATCAAAACTTAGAGAGTTATACACCACATTACAGTTTAGTGCTACAACTCGAGGCAAACAATTGAAGTCAGTTCTTGATGAAAACATTTTGGAAGACATAAATAACACAAAAATTTCAACAAAGAAATAACAAGCCCTCTGAGTACTTGCTGAGAGTCTAGATTCAGGTATCAGCAACAGTCAATGTTCAGATATCAGGTTTTTAAAGCATCTGTACACCTGTCCGCTAATCTGCTTAAAGCATTTCTTTGGAACTTGAGGTACATTTGAGAACATTGTTCAGCTGAAAATTCCGTGCTAGTGGAGCTAGCTTTTCAGGTTGAAGGATCTTGAAGGACAAGGTGAAGGAGACAAATGATTGGAACTGAGTAGTTGGAAATGAGAATGTGTGGGCCTAGATAGAGTGGAATGGTGGAACAGTATGCGCAGCCCAAACACAAATATTTGTTAGAAGGCTTGGATGATGAGTGGTGCAAGCACAACCCTTCATCGGAAATATAGAGGATAGAAAGTCAATTACTCAAACAGCTCCAAGAAATTATTGGTTTCTTCAGAAACACATGCTTCATATACATGAAAGCACAGTAACAGAAATCGGCAGACATGGATGTGTACTATCCGTATGTTATCGTTAAATACATACATAAAATGAACTGTAAACAAAATTCAGAAATTTTACAACGTATCTTACGTAAGTCCGATAAGCACTGCAAGCTATATTGACCAATACACACCGTATTAGACTGATACAATCTGACACTTGAATAATTTCATTACTATCGGGTGTTTATGCATTAGTCTCTATAATCCTCAGAGTGGGGATGGGTCTCTGTAATCTGCAATATAATATCTAGGTCCCAGCATGTTTTCTAAAATGCTTTGTCTTTTAGTTCCAGACTTCCAGTAATACTTTTTAAATCTTGACTCTCTTTTAGAAGGATTTTGCCTTTACGTTTAATTCCCAACACACTATGGACCATTATAAGCATGCTGCAGCCTATCTCTAAGATTGGGAAACATAAGTAATCATTCTCTTGGTTTAGGGTGGCCGTTGTGCAAATGCTCGTTGATCTACAATGTATACTAAGAACAAAGACCAATCCTCACCATGGTTGAGAACAAAGTGAGAAATTTGGAATGGCCACTATTTATAACGAAGTAACCTACCTGACAGGCTGACACCCCCAAGCTTGATGGAGAACTAGTGTTCGTTCAATATTTTCTTGCTTTTCCATTAATTTGGTGAAATCTTAGTGGAGTTTTCTCCTCAATCAATCTCTCAAGATTCTTCATTAGTCCAAAATTAACTGTTTCATTTTCCACTGAAATTTAAGGCTTTTTATTCCTGGTATCCTGTAAATGTTTGAGAATAAGCATGCTGTTAACCATTTATTATCACGACCTGTATTTTGGCTGCATTCGAAAAACTTATTCAATTTAGGACCAAGGTTGAACTTTTTTCACTATAATTTTTCACTCATGTAGAGGACAGAGCTAGCTTGTTTCTTCTTCTAATATGAACGGTTATCTCACTAATTGTAACTTGCTTTTCAAGAGCCAAGTAGATATATGTACATTGAGATTGATGCATGTTGATGAATAAATCCTTCTTTTCATACTTAAAAAGGAACTGGCCTTTCAAAATTGAAGTAGACGTGTAATCCAGCATCTTTTCACTCTCATGGACATTTCTTCATGTCTCTTCTTGTTCGTTTTCGAGTACAGCCAAAATGACATTGGGATCGAGAACTCTAGGAACATCTTTGTTGAGGTTAAAAAGAACAGGGGTACATTGTGTGTGCAGAGGAAAAAATGATAAGTGAAGATTCCGTTTATGTTTGGAAGGAAATGGAGGAAGGAGACCTTAATGTTATTTCTGGAACTAAGAGCATATAAAGCATCAAAGAAAATATGCAGGGACCTAGATATTACTTTAGAATACAGGGAACCCACAACAATTTCAGAGATTATGGGGCTTCAATATAATAATAAAAAATCTAATTAATATGTACTGAACCACAACAATCACTTTCTATTTCCTAATTCATTGGCCATATTCACTTGTTATTAGTTTATTACTGAGTTAGCTCACTTTTGGTCTTCCAATGCATGTCTTAAACTCCATCCATTTAAAAAAAGAGCAATATTCATTCCTTATTATGTATATTGAATATTTACTTTAACTATCTTTTATTATTTGAATCATTTCGATATTTATTGGTTGATAAGCTTGTATTGGTCTACTGCATATTAGCCAGATGCTTATATAACTAATGCTAATTAAACATGAAAAGATTACAAAACCATACATGAAAGATTAGAAGGACATTACATTTGTAACAAAAACACTTGCAGGTCTCGTTATGTTACTATTAATAGCACTAGCTTTTGAAGAAAATAGTAAACCATCAAGTATCCACTCAATTATACCTTTTAAGAGTAATACTGGCTAAAACCCTTGTTGACAAGCAAATGAAGATTATCATCTATTAACTCCTCAATACAAGAGTGATTCAGATCCAACTGAATCAGATTTATAAATTATCCATGCACAATTAGAGGGAATAAACATGCACTACAAATTCCAAAACCAATAATAGTTTATTTTCTAGAGGCCACGAGGATTCAAGAAAAGTTCAATTTATGTAATAAGTAGAGAACCATGTAAGACAAGTCAAAAGACAATATTCGTTTGCCACTTGCTATTATAAACCCTGCTCGGGATACCATGTAAGATAAGTCCAAAGATACTATTGGTTACAAAAGTTTTTGAAACAGTAGTATAAATAAATATTTTTTATAGGTAAAGACATATACAAGTATACGAAAAGCATAATTATTCTATTTAATGAGAAAATGATAAAAGTTAACTAAAAATTTAAATGCATTTTACAAGAACTAACCGTGGACCCAAAGTATGTATTAATTTTGCAGCAGAACGCATGTCGGCAACTGTTTGCAATCGCACACCACCAAGTAAAGTGGATGCCTCTTTCAGATTCGGAGTTACTATATCAGCCATGGGAAGAAGCTCCTCCCTGAAGTCAAGATCCAGAAAAATACAATTTCGTGAGATATTCAACGTAGTTCTATGGGATGAATATTCTTCTCTTCTTCACCAGTGCCTCAGGCATATAATATGGATGCAAAATAAAAATAAAAGACAGCACACACGCACTCTTCTGAGTGAGCTCAATGCTTGTCTCCAATGTTTTTCCTACATTATTAAGCATATTACCACGACCAGGCACAATGGAAGACAAATGCAACTGGACCACAGAAGCTTGAGTTTGGAGAAAAAAAGTGTTGCAGTTACAATATGATAACCTACAGCACCTAGATCCCTCAAATTCCCCCCAGGTTGCCCCAATCGACACAACAATAACATGCGTTCAGCTAGTGGGTAAATGTTCTATATGGTTCGGCTGTAATATCTCCTAAAGGGGGAAATGTTAAAATATAGGCTTAACTAAAATACTATAAAACTAGATTATATACAGCCATTTCTGTATCTTGAGATTTGGGGCCAAGCAATTCTGACAACTAGATTCATGCATTTTTTGAATCTATACCCATACCCAAGTCACAAAAAAGTGAAAAACTGAATACTGTTGTATTTACTATGTATGTTTCCCACTTTATTTGAGCAATAAAGAAAAGATCACTAATAGATTTCATACTACTCTGATCAAGATTTACACATCTCACTTCAGGTTGAGAAGTTTCACATAACATAGGAAATAAAGAAGGCAAAATATTGGGCACTGAACTGACTCCATGTGTCCTGTAGTTTATATTCAGCTGATCATTTTTATGATGCATCCTCCAATGGTTGACACAAGAATTTTTTGGCTAGCGGAGGCAATCAAAATTCTAGTAATACACATATTAATAAAAATAAGTCAAATAAAGTTCAAAGTATGTCATACCGAGTGCAGTAAAACCTTCAAGTTGATATGGGTTTCTAACTCATCAGGATAGAAAAATGAAAGTTCACTTAGTTGAGTGGGAGTCTTCTGCCAAAGCTCGCAGGTGTAGGTATTAGAGATTTGAAATCTTTCAAAATTTCCCTAGTAGGTAGATGGATAGTGGTGGATAAAATAATGCTAAATGAATTGCGGTTTGAAACTCAGGTAAAAGCACAGAACAGAACCTACTTTTAAATGTACAGTTTTCTTACGGCTCTGCAATCTGGAAAACCAGAAAACTGTTTTCCCCAATTTCAATATAGAAGTGACTATGTGTAGTTGCCGATAGCCAAAATACCCTTTCTGGCTGCACATATGGCATGTGAATTATCCATGGCACCTGTTATTCTAATATAACCGTGCTTTCAATTGTAATGCCATGTTTTGTGACTACTTGGATAACTCCCAAAATTTTAACACATGGATTGCAAAATCAGAGATGACCAGTTGCTATCTTGGAATTTTATCATTAAGTTACTACATCAGAAGTATTGTGCCACTCCACCAAACCCCGACACCCATCCCAGCTATCCTCAATTAGATGGATGATCTTATGGTTTTCAGATTAACTTCTTTTGACAATATTTTCAGATCCTTTCTGTGGCTCACAAAGATCTCTGGATCACAGGGCTGCTAGTTAAAAGGAAAACAGCATTTAGAACACCATGCCCCTTTTGCAGTGAGCATTTGGAAACACCTTCTCAATCATTGCTACTTGTACTTGGAACAGAAATGTCTGCATTGTAGGCCTTTTAATAGCTTCATTGAATTTAGCAGTATCAGAATTGTGGTCGGTGTGGTGTCATCCTATTGGAAATACAAAAATTTATCTTCACCGTCAATAGTTAGATGTGTTTGGTGGGTATGCAAAGCTAGGGTGTTCAATACGAGAAAAGATTTAAAAACTGTAATTCGGTGGATCATTACAGATGCATGAGCATAGTCTAATCTTTCTGTGCTTAAAAACACAAGTTTAAGTGCTCTAATGATTGATTGGTTGTTATGTGAAGGAAGTCCAAAACCCCTCTGAGATATTTGGATTTATGGACTCCTGAAGATTGGTTGAAGCTAAATATGATGGCAGCAGCAAAGAAATTGATGACAATATAAAACAAGAATCGTAAAATAAAATGGAGGCATAATATCTAATAGGTCAAGAGGTGATTGAATCTTGTGCTGATCCTACTCAGTACTCACCAACTCAAGCTTTGTCCATTGAATTATAGTTTTTAATGATCCAAAAGAGGTGTTCAAACTTCAAGCACAGCACCATATGAAGGAACACCAATTTGCTATGTTAGTACTTTAGAATTTAGAGTCTCAAGTGTCTAGTTTTGAAGTTAGTTGCGGAAGTCAAGTTCGAAATAGGAAAGGTAAGGACTTCTTGGAAACTTAAATAATAGGAAGGGTTGTTAGGGGGGGGGGGGTTTACTAATCAGTTCCACAGTTAATTTAACTTATTTCAATAATGAGTTTTAACATCAGAATGATAGGAAAGTGGGATACAACATCTAGATGTAAATTTGAGGTAATCTATTTAGTGTTTGCAAATAGGTCTTTTGCAAGTTTTAGAATGTTTCAAGATTGTTTCATTTATGGCGAACAGGTCTTGGTTCTTAAAAAGTCTATAGAATAGGAAAAATAAAACATATATAGCTTAAGTGGATGTCAAGAGGAATAATGTGATTGAAAGATATTTTCGTTTAAGTATATTTTCAAGAGAAATCTATCTCCTCTTTTTTGTTTCTTTTTTTTTCTACATAAGAGGAACACACAACGCACATCCACTGCCATAAAGATGATGTCAATCCCACTCTTGGTTTGAAAAGTGGGATTGAAGTAGACATATAACTTCTCTAAGGGTTTGAAAAGTTAATATGTCAATCCGACTCATGCAACATTCCCATAGGAGTCTTGTTGTGCAACGATGATAAATCCGTCTGCCCACTACTGAGAGAAAATTAGGTGGCAATGATGCAAGCTCGGCAGAAGGATGGGTGGAGTAGGTTTCAGCTATAGAACAAGAACTCGGCGAGTTGACTCGAAACTTGGCTGGGTTTCGATCCAACTGCTCAAAAAAATCGGTTTTGATTAAAAAGGCCAAAACTCGGACCGACTCGTCCGAGTTGATTTAGTGGGGGTTGATTTGGTTGGGTGACACGACTTGACCGAGTCATGAAAGGGACATGTAATTTTTAAAGATTATAATTTCTTTTAAATGATCGATGCCCATTGGCATTATGGCTCTGCAACGAAGACGAAGACAACGCCCATTCGCATTAGCACAACTTAGTACAGGTATGCTCTTTCCTCTCTGTCTCTGCTAACCAGGCCCTTTCTCTCTCTTTCCTTTCTCAGTCTCTCGTCCCTATCTCACTCCTCTCTCAGACTCTGCTAACCCACGTCCCTCTCTCTTTCTCTCCTAACAATTTTTTTTCTAGTGACATGAATTTATCAGTCCCAAGCCATTGCTGAAGCTTTTGCTGCATCAACAGCTTCATTGAACCCCCCATCTTTATTCCCATACTATGAATAACCCTCAGAAAGTTGATACACAGAGAATAAGAAACCCTTCTCGTCAGCATCATTATCCTTATCACTCTTGGTTAGTTTCAGTAACAGATCCAAATTTGTTCCTTTTTAATGGAGTATCAAATCATAGATGTAGTGCAGCATCTTTTTTCTCCACAATCTGCAACCAAGTCTGTTCTGTTTTTAGACTGGAATATAGTATCAAATCACAGATTAGGTTTAACTGGTCTAAATTCATCTTGTGAAATTTGTAATGTATGCTTCTGATATTAGCCTAGATTTTGCTTAGATTCTCAATGAAATGTGATGTTTGATTTTGAGTATATATATATATATGTATATTCCGAATCCGACTGAGTGAAATTTTTTTCAAGTTTTTCGAGTTACTCAACCCGGCTAATGTTCAGAAGTGCTCATGCCTCTCCGAATGTGGCAACTACATTTCAATAATTCAATATTCAAACTGAACCCACAAATGTTCTGTTTAACTACAAGGAATATGTTTCTGGGGTCTGCCAAATGCAAATCATACATATCTACTGGCGAAGAGCTCAAATCGAGCAGAAACACACATAAACACCGAAACTGCATTAGCACTACAAGGGCATAAAATTCAGCAAACTGAGTTTACAACATAATATTCAAAACCAATGGATGGATAGTGCAGAACATTATAGGAAGGCAATCATCAAACTAGTACTCAACTTTCACACGGAAAAGTTTGACATACCGAAATCCAGCAAGGATGGAAGGATCAGCCAGTATATCCCCGCTTGTAGATACCATGACTGGATCAACCACTAAAGCTGCCTTCAAAGGTTTGACCAAATCAATTTAAAAGCCACATTAGTTATAGAAAAAAACCTTTACTCCTTTGTGATACCAGTGCATACCACGAACTGGGAACTCCTTAAGACTGTGACATAAAACTTCGACTACACCAATAGAAGGGAGCATGCCTGTTTTCACCTGACAAATCCCATAATTAAACCATTATCAATTTCATTAGAAAGAAAACCTTTTCCACTACATCAGATTTCTATGGGAACTATATACTCAGGATCAAAATGTCATATTATTTAAGTAACAGGAAAAGGTGACCAAATAACAGTATCTTATCTATGATGCATCATTAAACTTCATGCAGACAAGGTGGAAGGCAGAGCCTCAAAAAATCTTTGTCAAATGAAACCTTTTCTATTGTTATTTTCTCCTGATAAGTAATGAGATAACAATATATTAAAAGAAAAAAAAAATGTACTACCCAAACCAACAGGTTTCAGACAATTGTTCTATACCTTCAAGCAAAGATTAATTTTGTAGAAATCCAAATATTTTGCTTATTTTAGCTCGTCTATATGATTAATTGCATAGAATAGAAGTTAATAAAAAAGTAGCAAAAGAGTTTTTTTTTTTTTTTAAAGTGGGCGCCGATCAATCGGCACTCTATGGGCGATCGATCAGCGAGACGGGATGATTTCCGTGAAAACGCTGATTTCCGATTTTTTTTAATATTTTAGGGTTCCCAACCCTATAAATAGTAAATACCCTTTATTCGTGAGTCTAGGGTTAGAGAGAGTATTTCTAATAATTTTTGAGATCTAAGAGAGGAAAACCTTGGGTTTTGCAAGAAGATTCAATTGGAGAAAAAGTAACGCTTGGAAATCGAGATCTAAGGCCATTTGCAAGCGAGAGATCGTAGAGAGATGATCGTGAAAGGTACTATACATTGTCTAACCTAATAATATCTTTAAGAGGTTGTATGAAATCCAGATCTAGGGTTGTTTATATGTTTATGTGATATGATTAAGCATATTGTAATGTGTTCTTGCATGATTTGAAGAGAATTTCAAGGATAAGACCTAGAATGAATTGATATGATTATTTTACTGATTTCATGATTGTAATGAAGATTATAATTCCAGAATGGATGTCTCATTCTATGTTTATGATTAAGAAAAGAGGAAGGGATGGAATTATGGATTCATGATATCTATACTATATACTAAAGAAATAGGATGATGATGTGGCAGCCTCATTGATCTCCTTTTTCTTCTCTATGATGCCATGTCACAACCAGTTAAGATGAGACATGTGGCAAAAGAAGGGTCAAGTAGTATTAAAGAGCTCAACCGGATTCTCTTTTCCTCAAAGATAAATTTCATTTAAAAATCTTCAGTTCCCAAGAGAGTTTCTCTCTAGAAGACTCCTACTTCCCCTTTGTTAGTTTTCCGGCAAATCCACATTTTCAAAAAAAAAAAAAAACTCTCTTTCCCTCATTAATCTACTCATTTTGTTGTTGCAAGTGTGGATTCCCAAGGGAACTTATGGCTTTTTCCAATTTCGATTAATGGGTAAGCGTTCACGCTCTCCCAACTGACTTATACGGTACCCCTCTCTCTTAAGTCTTTAACATCGGTGAACCCTCATATTAAATTCACAAACCTTTCCAAATTCCAAAGAGTGGGACGAAACCTATTCTTTCTCATTCCCTCCTTTTCTCTCTCCTCACTCTTCCTCAAAACTCTAAACGCCATTCCTAAAAAACCTAAGTCCCTCGCTTCCCGAAGCAACCCTTCTTCTCATATTTCAACTGTTTGATGTGTTGTCACAGATTTAGTTGTGCTGGTGGTGGACGTGATTGTGGTGGTGGTAAAGAGCATTTAGTCACTCATGTTCAGAGTCTTCATGAATGTCAAGGTGAACTGTGTCGTCCACAGGGTGTGCCGCATGAGTTCTCCCTCTATTTCTATCTTTATTGCTGATATGTTTATTTTTATTTTTTATTATCATCCAAATGCATTCTTAGCTTTTTATTATAATGGGTTTTGGTTTTAATGTATTTGATGTTTTGTTCGTGTATTGTTTGATGTTTTGTTCATGTGAAAAGGTTTGTTTAGTTTAATGGGTTTTGTTTTCATATGGGGTTATGGACTTATGGGATTTGATTAAAATGAATGTAACCCCTGTTATTGAATTGGTTGGGTTGCCTGCGACAATTGGGGCTGTTGTTGCCAAAGTCAATGCAATTGTAGTTGGCATTGATGCAAAAATTTTGTGGGGTCCTGCTGTTGTTGCTGCAGAAGTGAGGCCTTGCGTACTATTCGTGAAAGCTTTACGGTTTCACCGTGAATGCCTAGGAATTGGCAACAATTCGGTTCGAGAATTTTTCCATCAAGATCATGCACATTGTTCAATGGGAGGATCGGTTCTATAAGGCTAACCGAGCACACATTCGGAAATCCATACATGTTGAAGTTTGCATAAGCTTGTGATATACCAGCTGACCGTCTGACAAAGAAGTGTACCATATTTGCTGGATGTCATTGTATGCTATCTATGATTTTGAAGGTTGCGGCTTTCAAACACCTGATCACTGAAGGCGATGGGAGATCAACGTATTGATCTTCTTGAGGCTGCTATCTCTATTACTATTGTTGTGTACATCCAATGCAAATATCCAAGCCTGTCAAAACACGGTGTGGGTTGGCTTTTAGAAGGCTAGAGGTGGCGCCATCACATGCAATGGAAACAAGGAAACATCCATCAGTCAAGTGTTTAGGATTTTCAGATCAATTAAATTTTGGGGGTATAGGGCCCATTTATTTTCTTTTGATGTTTAGAGAGGCATGCCCCACAGCCACCACCATCGTAGTTGGGCACGTGGACAATTACATACTCTTGGATTGGAGGTTGTAAGGACTGGTAAAACAAACATGGCAACATAGGGTTGTAAGGACTAGTATAACAAACATAGCAACATGTGGTTGTAAGGACCGATCTAAAATGGTTATGTACTACTTATAAGAAACCTAGAAAGAACTAACAAGCATCTCATAAGTCTCACAAGTCCGCACAAGCCAAGAGTCTGGTTATATGATTGCATGATAATATGTTTACATGTTTTCCGCACATGAATTGTAAGATATGTTATTAATAGTAAAGCATTATCATGAGGATATGTTATTGTATATTGTTAGCTAGACCTTGTATACATTGAGCTTTCGTTTGCTCAATTGTACTTTTATGTCGGTAGTTTCTGGAGAGTTCGTTATTTGTGCTCCACCACCTTCGATAAATAAGTATACCAAAGAACAGGAAGGTGATTTCCAGGAAGAGAAGATTAATCTGAACTACTTTCCATATTATTGAGTTTAGAATATCAGTTGTTTATTCCAGTTTATTTTAAGGGATGTAATAAGACAAATTTCAGATTCTATTGTTTAGGTTTATTTCAGTCATTGATCATGTTGAATGATCAGATTCATTTTGGTATTTATGATTGGTCAGATAGGTTGGATTATAATTTTTGGAATTATTATTAATGATTAAGGAAAATTTCCAGGTTCATATTTAGCATGCCTTGTATGTTTTAAGGATAAAGATTGGATATGGAGTGTCACGGATCCAAAGTCTCATTATGACCAAGATGGGATTTTGGGACGCGACAAGTTCATTGGCAAATTATTCGCTGGTATGAACTTATATGGTCTTGGAAAAAAAGTAACAGAGTATAACTACAGCATACCTTTCGTCTTCCAAAAGTGAATTTTTGATATCTACCAACCTCGATGCGCTCCTAGGTTTAACTCTTTGAAGTTATTCATAATGCAACAAAATCTCGCTCCATAAGAAGTGGAATTTCTTTACTATCCCAACCAATTCTGAGAAGTGAGAACCAATTTTGTTTGATTACATTTGGTCGTAGGAGACCAAGCGTTTTCAAAACAAACTATTTAATAGTGAGGATTTTTTTTTTTTTGATTGGCACAATGAGGATTATTTTTCGTGTCCTTGATTTCAAATAGCTTTCACTTTATAGTTCTGAGCATTGAAGGAAGTTGAAATGCTTTAAATGAGAAACGAGTAAATACTTTTAGTCCCATTGGAGAAGTATTAGACCCTAAAGGTTGAGAGTGCCCATATGGATATTGAACTAATGGGCTACCAGAGTCAGGGCTCCTCACATGGGGCCCCATAGGCTTGCCCAAGCCCACCAATGACGAAAGCTCGCTGATGATAATAGAACAAATTCCAAGATACATATTAAGAAGTATAAACCACAAAGACACACATGGAATTACATTCTAGGTCAAAATCATTATGGCAGTCCTTATTGTTATTCCTAAAAAATCCTCCTAATACTGTAAAAGTATTTGGTAGAGTATTATCCATGGCTAATATAGTGCTTTCCTCTTGAAAAGAAGTGTAAAACACATTCTGAAGCCCCCCACAAAATTTATGGTAGTCAAAGTTGGACATCGGAGCAAATACCAAGTCTCCAAAGTTAACATCCTAACTCCTAAGTCATCATCACCATCCTTGTTAATCAAGTGCACACCCCACCCATCCCACACAAGCATGGGGGATACAACCATTACAAGCATCATAAATGTGCGATCAAAGAATCAGTACTCCCTAATATGGCCGCCCCCACCAACAACAATCTCTATGATGCTTCCACTTCCACCACCATCAAAACTGTCAGCAGAAACCTCTAAATTTAAGTTCCAAACACGTGCAAAGATTTGTCAAGATGTGTACAATGGTACTCAATCCCACAACCAATTGAACAGAAAATAGAATCTACACTGTGCAAGAAGGTTAAAACAAGATTTGATGCTGGATATCTTTATAATCAATGATCATGTAAATAAGAACACAATTAGATGTAGAAGCTACAAATTTGATGAATGACTGCATCGAACAGGAATCATAGGACGAAAACCATCCTATTCGTTACTTCATAGTTCATATGTGCATGTATCACACATGCATAGGGGGTTGGAGCCCACCATTGTGAAGGCCCAACTAGGAGAGCTCTACGACAAAAGAAAAAAAAATCAATCAATCTTACAATACTAATGATCAAATCAATAAACTCTTTCTGGACATTTTCCCATAGTTTTCCTTTGATGAGCCAAATATATGCAGTAGATAGGATTCTTATGGCAGTATCAACATAAGATCGGGTTGGTTTTGTGCCTAGAAGATCTATAGACATCCCTGAATGGATGGGTTTCGAACCCCCAGCATGTCCGCCTCCAGGAGCAGAGCCACATGGGGCCCGGGTAAGTAAAATCCTATAAGGCATAGCTTGGGAAGGGAGAATTGGGGGACGGGGGGTTTTAGCCCCCCTAAACTTTTGAAAAAAAAATGTATTAGTACCCCTAAACTTTTGAAAAAAAAAATGTATTAGTATATACAGGCAGACACAAAAAGACGTAATGGCCCATAAACTTGGCCCTCAAAAATCCCAGCTCCGCCCCTGTCTGCCTCATGTACAGCACAGGTAGGGGGAATGAAATTGTCTCATTCTCCCATTCTCATGCATGTATTCCTCGTAAAGAATACAAAAGTACCATTCAGAGATATATATGGTGTGAGATCGACACAACAAAAATCATGTCATATAAGAGAATTAAAACTCAAATGACTGGCAATAATCAATCCAATTTTAGACTTACCACATGAACCTGCATATCAGAGAGCACAGATCTCAATTGCTCTGCAACAAAATCCTCTGGCACAAGATTAACTCCCTATCAATAAAAAAAATATTCCAAATCAAAATTATCAAAATGGGTATATAGAAATTAACTTTTTCAAACAGATAGACTAGTATTCAACCTGAACCCCAATAGTGTTTTGTGCAGTAACAGCAGTAATCACAGTGGAGCAGTATACTCCGAGAGCGGCACAGGCTTTAAGATCTGCTTGGATTCCAGCACCAGCTCCAGAATCGGAGCCAGCAACAGTCAATACGTGTGGAATTCTAGGTTTAGAAGTCATATCTTCTTGCACCGCCATGAAAGTCCGAGTTCTGTAATTTAAACTCGGAATCTGTGAAGAACAGTTCCAAACCCTCCCAAACTGAAACCCTTCTGGAGCTGCGTGAATTGGATTTATAGACGAATAGTTCTGAAAGGTAAAACGAAAATTCGATAAAGCAATTTCACGATGTTTACGGGAAAAGTGAATCCAAAATTCATACCTGAAATGAGAAAGAATTGGATAGGGTTCCTGTGTAATAACCCATATAAAATAAAGGACAAAAAAGGGATTAGATTCGGCCTTCTAGGCTGCAAAAACTGAGAACTTGAAGGTCTGATTGCGTGTGTGTTATCAGTTATGTGTTAGACTAGGAAGGCAAACGGATTACCTCTAGCGGATGCCCGAGATCCCATCTCGGGCACCACTCTTCAGCTGACGCGTTGAAAGCCGTTTAACTAGAGGGAGTGATAATATGCATTGCACAGTCTGTTGAGTGTGGTACATGCACACCTCCTAAGCTCAACCATGTGTGTTCTTTGATACTCATTAACCGTGGTTAAGATTCACCCACTCTTAGGGTTAAATAATCTAACCTTAGTTTTTAGAGAAATATTTTTTAAAAATTAACTATATGAATGAATGAAATCATAACCAAGGTAATTTTTTTTTAAAATAAGGTTAGATTATTTAACTTTAGGTATGAGTAAAGTTTAACCATAGTTAATGAAAGTCAAAGAGAACATGTGGCTAGCTTGGGAGGTGTGTGTACCATTCAATGGAATGTGCAATGCATGTTATCACTCCCCCTAGTTAAATGGCTTCGGACGCGTCAGATGAAGAGTGGTGCCCGAGATGGGATCTTAGGCATCCACCAAAGGTACTTCGTTGCCCACTAGTAAACACTCATGCATAGCTCTGGCAGATGCTTGAATATTACTCTAGGGGCCTCTTTGAGTGAAGCTGGGAATCAATCACTTAAAAAAAGAGGTGAGAAGTGGGTGAAACTTAGGGTTGTGTGAATCTTAATCATAGTTAAAGAGTGTTAAAAAAGACACTTGGTGACCTCAATGGCGTAACTGGACTCATTGCTCTTGTAAAACGAACTGAAAGAAGAACGTCTCGTCAAGGCCTAGCCTGGCCCCGTTCTTTGCTATACCTAAAATATCCTTAAAGTTTTTGAGGAGTGCTAGCCCTAACCATACTTACTCTAAATTTTTCCATAAACACAAGATGGGCCTAACAAGTAGAGATGTTTCATTAATTTAAGAGTTTAAAAAGTAAAACTCATAGAACATTTGACATTTGTAGCCGCCCATTTGCATCTTTGGAAGATTTACGACTGGGATTAGTAATAACCAAAGTTTTTTTGCTCTCAAAATGTCCCTACATTATGTATAACTAATGTGAATCTCATAATTTTTTTTTATTCATGATGTCCCTTAAATTTTTATACTCAAAATATTGCAGCATGTACATTGGGCATTCGGCTAAGTAGCCAAAAGTGCGGTCCTGTCGATATTTCCCTCTTTATATTCAGTCACTGAGGTTGAGAGAAAAGCTAGAGATAGGGAGAAAATAAGAGACAAAGCTTTCATATTCAGTCATTGAGGTTGAGAGAAAAGCCAGTAGAGCTAGAGAGAAAATAAGAAGCAAAGCTTTCAGTCTCTGTTTTCTTTCATAAAACCGCTATGAAAAAACTGCCATTTCGACGGTGGCGGTTTTTCCCAAACCACTGATTCCCATTTACACTCACTTTCTCTCTCTGCAAATCCATGGCGATTATTAGGATTTAAACCGGAAGAGAGGAAAATAAAGATAAAAGGAAATCATGAATACCCAGTTAGAGAAAAGAGAGAATCAGTGAGAACCAGCCTGTTGTTTTCATCTTGGCCTTTCATGTCTGGATTTTTTGTTCATGGGTCTTGTCTGCATATGGGTTGTGAATCTTTTGATGAACAGTAGAAACCATTTTTGCTGAAATACCGGGAAAGAAACAAACAAAAAAAGAAAGAGAAAGGCGAAAAAAGAAGTAAAAGAGACAAAATACAAGCTTTTCTTTTGATTTCCTGTTGATCCAAGGCTTTTTCTTCTCGTCTGGTTTTGATCATGAGGGTTGTTTGTAATTCCGTTTTAGAAGCGGAAAGCAGGAGAGAAAATTAAGATCCATTGAGGGAAGAAGCAGAAAACAGAGCGTTTTTTTGTTTTTGTTTTTGTTTTTGTTTTTAGTTTTCAGATATGGCAGTTACAGAGGTCTATTGCCGATTTTGCTGAGTTTGTTTTAGGTTTTCTGGTTTCTGGGTTTTGGGTGGATGGTAGTTTCAGATATAATTAGCAAGCTCTAATGGCCGATCATGGCGATCTCCCATCTCCCACACACAAATACAGGAGATCCCATTCATCTTTCTTCAGTTCTCCAAGGTTGTTTACTGGTTTTTCTACAAAGGGTTTCTCCGAGACTGATGCTGGGATGAGCCCAACTTCAATACTCGACAGTAAACCATTTTCTGGTATCAGCAATCCCTTTTGGTCTGATAAAATCGCTACTAAATCCCCAGAACTTTCTTTGGAGAATAGACATTCATGGCAGAAATTGGATTCAAGGGGTGTTGGTCTTGGTCTTGTTGATGCTCTCAATGATGATAGAACTGATCAGAAATCCTCTAAACCCAATAGCCGAATGGTTCTATTTGGATCACAGCTGAAAATTCGAATCCCTTCTCTTCCATTCTCCTCTCTTTCTCCAACTTTATCCCCCAAATCTCCTGCTGATTTCGGTATCAAAACCAGGAATTCGCAATTGGGCTCTTTCTCCACTTCTTTATCTCCCTCTTCTCCCCCATTCGGGTCTGTGAATTCTGTCCTTGAAAGGTGTCTATCTGCAAGCGAGATGGAGCTTTCAGAGGATTATACATGTGTGATCTACCACGGGCCGATCCCGAAAACGACTCATATCTTTGATAACTGCATTGTGGAGAGTTGCTGTGGTGTTGTTGAGCTCTCTTCATCAAGGAAGAACTTTTTTTCGTCTGATCGATCAAGCTATCCCTCTGAGAATTTCCTCAGCTTCTGTTACTCTTGCAAGAAGAATCTTGCACAGGAGAAAGATATTTACATGTACAGGTTGGGCCTGATTCCCTAGTTCCCTTATTGCATATCAATTTGTTGTTCTACAGTGCAATTTAATCTATGGGAATTTATGGTCCTGAAATAAATGGGTTTTTATTAGATTTCTTATATGTTATATTCTTGATAGTTCTTCCCTGAGATCTTAGAGTATTTATAGTTTATCGGATACATAATACATTAATTTCCTGAATGGAGCTATGGTTATCTATACATCCATCTAGAACTGATCCATCTTGGGTTATGAATTGGAATTGGGTGGTTGTTCATTTCAGTTATTATCTGTGGTTTCAAATGAACTGAAGTTTAGTTCTGCATGTTTATGTTATCACCATTGATAATCTAGTTTCAATCTTCTTTAGCTTTCGAGTTTCGACCCAACTATGCTTTTAGTCTAACTGCTATGCTCATATTCCAGAGGTGAGAAAGCATTCTGCGGCAGCAAATGCCGATACCAAGAGATGCTGATCAATGAGGGAATGGAGAAATCGAAGTTGGATGGATGATGCTTTTAGGAGTTGCTCTTGATTTTCACCACAGTAATAAAGGATATTCAACACATTCAGGATGGTAATCTGTAAATTCCTAATTTTTCCTACGAGTTTCGATGGATCATAGTGGACGGTTTGAAGGCCAATTATCGAAAGATGGTACTTGAATATACTGGGTAGTTACATCTCTGTTGGTGTATCTGCTCATTTTTCTTTCTTTCTTTCCTTGTAGTTCTCTCTGTGGAGAGAGAGAGAGAGAGAGATAGAGAGGCTGAGAGATTATAGAGTTGATTTTGATTAAGTGATGACTAAGGTGATCACTGTCGGATTTCTCCACAGTTTGGCTTTGAAAGGGTGATGATGTATGACTGAACCTTGCATTATCTTGGTTTATTTTCATAGGGTGTGAAAACTCTTTTAACTGATTCAATAAGAGTTATTTAGATTAAATCTAGGAAATAATAGCTATTTATCTTATGTCTTATTACAATAGTGGTGCCAAGTAAAATTTATTTGTTTTTTTTTTTAAAAAAAAAAGCTCTTAATCATTTATATCTTGTTATGTAAAACATACAAATAATCATTTATTTGAGGGGCATTTGCAATACGAATGCAAAAATTATTATGGGCATATATTTGCAAAAAGTATTGCAGATATAAAAGTTCATTTTAAGTGAATTACTGCGTATTTTCACAAATAAACCTTTACGGCTTCACCTGCTCTAGCACATTTAATTAGGTTACTTTTTATTTTAGAGGTAAAATCTTCTATGCTAGAGTATTTATATATTAGATTAGATATATATCAAACAGTCTTAATAAATTCTTATTTTAAAAAAAGAAGAAGCAAATAATCTTTAATTTTTAGAGTTATCAAAGGCTATTTATTCCCTTCTTTGTTTTATCATTCCAGCTAATACCCTTTTTGTTTAGCTTTATAGAGTAAATTATCTGAAGAACTTCTGCTCTATACAACAGTTTGATGTAAGATTGCCTGTTTTCCCAATCAAAAGACATGCAAGCTTGACTATTTTAAAGGGAATGAATCCAAGTAGCTTTGTAAAACTCAAGCAATTCATTAGATATTGGAACTTTGGTTTTTTTTTTGTACCTTAACAGATCAAATTCAAGTTTACACAGATTAAAATCAGTATGATTTTCCCAAAAATAAAAATGGGAATCTAGATCCAATCTGTCTACATTGGTGGAGATGCAAGTGTCCCCCCAGCTCAGCCGAGTCGCTGTGACACCCTGTTTGTTACATTAGAGAAAAACTGCAGAACATATATTCTGGAGTCAGTAGAGGTTTGGTTGAGAAGCTGAAAAACATTTTTGTTCATCTAGTTAATGGTAAATCCGAGATTTGGGTAAGGGTTTTCGCAGCTGTTCATCTATGGTGGCTAAGAAGACGAGGTAGTCCTAAGTGATTTTTTACATGAATAGAAATAATTTATGTCCAAATTTTGCGGAGAAAATCCCTTCAGAAAGAAAATTGAGGAGAATCCTCAGTATCTTGAATAGGTTTTCTCTGAAAATGAAAGCATTTGAGAGAACATAAGAGTAGCTTTATTAGGTGATAAAATAAAAGAGTCAACTAATAAGATAGTTCTTCAATGAATACTAATAATTTTTCATTCAGGAGTGAATTTGTGAAAATTGTTTTATTATGATTATTATTAAGAAGGTTCCTTGAGTTTTATTACTCAAGTCTGGAAGGTCAAGGGTTTTGAACCCCTGTATGTTGTATTTCACAATCAGACCTTATTAATTGAGTAAGGATTTATGGCTTTTAATGTATCATAATTTTAAAACAAAGTTTTGTTTTGCTGATCCCAAGTTTTTGAGATAATGCATTATGATGATGATTCGATGCAGGATTATACCAAAGCTGTCAACTGTTTGGCTACCAAACCAAAATTGGGTGCCAATACCCATCAAAGGTTGGTGCAGTGGGCTAGCATCCCGGGTTTGCTCCCTGTGGTTGGGTGTTCAACTCTCACTTACCCTGGTGTCTTTAGGGAAAATTCCGAGTGGGTCAGTGAGGACACCCAAAGGGACTAATCCTTGGCTCCTTGCCTTAAAGGGTTTGGGACACCTTCCGTTACCCAAAAAAAAAAAAAAGGTGCCAATTAACTAGACTTCTTTATGTTCAGTATTGTCGTTGCTGTTTAAGTTCGATTAAACTCTTCTTTAAACCATAATTATCAATCAATTGATGATCTTAATTGTTTCAGAGTCATAGTGGTTGGTTAGACGTTCTTAACCCGTCAATAATTAGCCTTGATATTGAGAGCTAACAAAACCATAATCACATATTTTAGGTTCTAAATTAGGCCATGTGTTCTACAGAATTCAATCAGTTGGGGTGGGTGGGATTCCATCTGGTGGTTGTGATTTTTGAAATCAAGAGATGCCTCTTTGATTGGATACTTGAATCCATGACTGTTAACATCTTAGTTTATAGTTTTATTATTTTAGCCTTCTTTTGTGTGGGATTAAATCAAAGAGTTTATTACCATTTTCAATTAATATAAGTTAGAACCTATCGCTGTCTATATCTAGAATGAGCTGGTGTAGTAGAAGTATTCTCCTATTCTTCTCTTTCCTTGTTTCCTCGGAGAATTTTATAAGAGATCAATCTCAATTAATTTGGTCCTGTCAATTTTGTAGTAAGGAAGTTTTGGACCAGCCCTCTGGTTTGCTCTATTCAAGAATTAAAATTTGGTTTTGGGGATGTATCGGTTCCAACCGAAACCTATACGTATCGGTTTCAGTATCGGTTTCAGGCGATACGTATAATTTTATTTATTTTTAAATCAAATAAGTTATAAGAACCAAATTTACCAAATATAAAGTAATGAAAAGTGACTTAAAAACAAAGTAACAATCACAATTACAGTTTACATTGAATTAAAACATACATAACTAGTAAACGATACGTATCGCCCGTTTTGTATCAGTATAAATATCGTATACGAAGCTATCAATATCTATACGTATTGTCCGTTTCGTATCTGTTTCAGTGATTTTTATTTTAATGGCTCTACTTCTCCATCTTAGGTGATTTTTCAAATTCTCTTTTGTACTTTTGTTGAAAATTAAAAGATTGTGTAAACGATATAATTTTTTTTTTTAAAAAATGTGTAGAAACTTTCATATCAAGCTTGAGGGGGAAAATGGATCTTCTTGATAAGGGTAAATTCTCCTATCAAGGAAAATCCTAAGGTTCATTTGTTTATAAGGAAAATAGGTGCATGCAATTAAATTTAAGAGAAAAGCTAATTTTTGTGTTAGGAATGCTACAGATGAGTTTTTTATTGCAAATAATTATTTAATTTTGTTTTATGTTTGAATAAAATAATTTCCCCTTGATTTTATTTCTGAGAAAAAAATTTATTTTTCACAATAATTTCTTCCTAAAATATTCAAAATTTTATTTTATTATGTTTTTTTTCCCTTTTCTTTTCTTGCTAATCGAGCAAAGTCTTAAGAGAAATTTTTTCTAGAAGAAAATTCATTTCGTGTATTGAGCTGTGAAAAAAAAATTCAAAATCCTCTCAAGTTGTAACCGGACTCCTCGGAGTCCAGTTATACCCCAAGGTCGCCACATGTCCCTATTGACACCCCTTAACTATGGTTAAGATTCAGCCACCCCTAGGATTCACTGTAGAGACCCGAAATTTAGTCCCTCGGTATTCATGCAATTTACATGAATTTCTTGAAATATGTACCCAATTTTAAATACATGCGTTCCTAAAAGATGAATTAAAATAGATGTCTTAACATACCCTCAAGTTCAAGAAGCCATAGTTTTATCGCTGCACAGAATCGAGTGATTCTTAAATTTTTGGAAATGTATTAGAAAATCTTCTTCAAGGTTCATGTTTACCATTTTTCTAGATTGTTAGTCGGAGTTAGGTTAAAAGTTAGATTTTTGAAACAGGGTCTGCTGTAAATCTAGGCTACTGAAATCCAATTTCAGACCAGTCAGCTTTAGAGGATAAATTAGTCTATAAATAAAAAAAATCAGAAATTTTGTAAAACATCAAAATTGTTCCCCTTCGAATGATGAGTCCAACGCAAGTTGAATAGTCCAATTTCGATAACCGAGTCAAAAGTTACGGCCAAAATACTGAAGAAGGGTTTCGAAAAAAAAAAAAAGGGAGGGCGACCGATAGCCCACCACCGGCGATTGATCGCCCAGAACGGGAATTTTTCCGGAAAAACGTGATTTTTGACTTTTTTTATCTTCCCTAGGGTTCCCAACTCTATAAATACCTCCTTAACTCGGGAATTAGGTTTCCTAGAGCCTCATAAACATCAAAAAGAGAGAAAATAGAGTATTTTGAGAAATCCAAAGAAGAAAAAACCTAAAGATTTCAAGGATTCAACTAAAGAAGAAAGAGGGAGACGTGAGGATTTAGATCGAGCCCCATTCGCAAGAGTAAAATCGTAGGGAAGCGATCAAGTGAGGTAAATAACTTTCCCTAGTTCTCAATTTTATAACTATTTATCTAAAGTATGAATCTAATGATGAGATCTATATAAAGAACATGATTAAGATGTGAATAATGTAAATAATAATCTCTAATTCTTAGTTTCCTGAATGTTAATGTAAAGTAAGATTTAAAAAGGTAGATCTAATTAAGGACTTAAATACAAATGAGATCTATGAATTTCTATCATTCCTTATGTATGTTTTCTTAAGAATTGTTAAAGTAAGATGTGAATAACCCTATTGATATTGTATTTTATGCAAGAATAAAGGAAAAGAAAATGATGGAAATATGTGAATGTATGTATTAGAAGAGATGTATGTCGGAGATTGGGTTGAATGATGGTATGTAGAAATGATGATTTTTATATTTTTGTGTAAGTGGGGATTTCATGATTATTACTTTATGCATTAATTACTTGAAACCAATATATGATGAATGACCCATTATGAGTTTTAACGACCAAAAAATCATGATGATGTATGATCTATAGAAGTAAGATGCATGAACATATATTATTATTGTTATTGTAAGAACCTTGATTTATTGATGTTTAAATGATAATCTATAGAATTTATATGCACGATGATCGATAATGGATGTAAGGTATGAATTGCTACATGGGTAATATGCATTCGGGTAAATAAGCTTCGGTTAGGGTTTTGGTGGTTTTAGGATTTTATCATGGTGATGTGAATTGCTATGATGGATTCCCGATATCCTCGACCTATGATCGAGTGTGAAATTTAACCGAGGGTTATTACTATTTTCAATCACGACAATATGATAAACATACGCACAATATGATAATAAATACAACAAAGTAATAGTCACATAAATAAGATTGCATGCACAAGTTTTCTCATAAATAATGAATACCAACAAAATAAGTAACCAAGGGTACATCGTACCCAACTTCAAGTCTAAGTTCATCGATGGTATATCATGCTCGGCTTCAAGTATAAGTTATGTAAGGATATGTTATATCTGGCTTCAAGTCTAAGTGACAAAGATGATAGTGTCTGGCTTCAAGATAAGTTTCCAATGATACTAGTTATCTGGTTTCAATGAAGATATTAAAAAAAAATAAGAAAAACAGTAAGAAAAACAAGGATGCTAGTGTCTGACTTTAAGATAAGTTTTCAAGGGTACTAGTTATCTGGCTTCAAGGAAGATATCAAAGAAAAATAAAATAAAATAAAAAGTAAGAAAAACAAGGATGCTAGTGTCTGGCTTCAAGATAAGTTTCCAAGGGTATTAGTTATTTGGCTTCAAGAAATATTTCAAAGAAAAGTAAGACAAGTCAAGAAAAATAAGATACGAAATAAAAGTCAAGTAATAAGACAAGCAAGATAAGTAAGATATGTATAAGTGAACACACGAAAGAATTAAAAAGAAAATATGTTCCGCACTTTGATTTATGTATGAGAGTTGTAATTGAACTGTCACTTTTATGTATATTATCGTTATAATATTGTTTAATATGGATTGTTATATACGCGGAATAACTTGTTACTTAGTTGATAACTTTTATTATTGGTAGGTTTGAGATTTGATAAGTGTAATTAGAAGCCTTGAGTTAAAGAGAAGTACGTAAGAAAGATCTTGTAGGTGATCATCTCAAAGAGGAATAAGATTTCGAAGAATAGTTTTACTATTATTAGAAATTGTTTAAATTCTAAAGAGATTGTAATTAGTTTATTACGTTTAGTTTTAAATTGAGATATTTAAATTTGATGTGTTTAATTAAAGAGTTGAGAATCACGGGGATGATTCGGATTATGTAGGTTCAGTTTAATTACAGATTTTAATTACTGTTCAGTTGAGGTATTAAATATTATTCAATTGAAGAAATTTTTAAGTTCAGAATTTTGTATGTCCTTAAAGTTCATTAAATGGATTAAGTCAAGTATGTCACGTGTCAAAATTTTCAATTCTTCTAAAGGGGATTTTGGAGTGTGACATTCACACACTTATCCTTGGTTTTTAGAAAAAAAAAATATCAAGTTTCATTTTTAACCCCGGTTAAAATTTTCAATATTTTTTCTAAAAACCAAGGATTGGTGAGGAACCCTAAGGGTTGAGTGAATCTTAATCACAGTTAAGGGGTGTCAATACGGGCACATGGTGACCTCATGGGCATCACCGGATTCCAAGGAGTCTGGTTACAACCGGAGAAAATTTGAAGTCAAAAAAAAAAATCCCTAGAAATGATTTTCTCATTGAAAACAAACAAATTATTAACAAACACTACACAGTTGGGGTAGGGGAGATCTACCTATTTATTTTTATGTTTTTTGGTATCCGACATGCGGCGGTATCAAAATATCAATATCATTTTTGGGAAAATATATTAATACCGAAATAGGGACTACAATCATTTGTGAACTCTAAAGGGTTTCTAACTTCTAAAGCTGTGTATTTACCTCATTCTTTTGATGGGCCGAATTGGTTGGGCTGGGCTTACATGTAGTCCTATTGTGCGTGGGTTGGAGCCACAACAGCTATTTAGAACTGGGCCGCGCCTGTTCTTGCTTGGAGCTGTTGTGGGCTAGGCTCAGGAATCAGGATGACATATGGTTTAGGGAAATGAATGTGAGACCATCGGTCAAAGCCCAAAGGGCAACCTGAGACCAGACGTGGGGATGCAGGATTCTAGGCCATCTTTTTTTTTTTTTTTTGGGACGCCCTAATGTCCATGCCACTTGTTGATCCCGTGAAACCTGTTTTCACTTTATTATAATTGAATTATGTTATTTTGCTTGAATCAAGTTATTTGTGCATGTGAACCATACAAATTCAATAACATTATTTTGCTTGAATCAAGTTACTTAAGTGAATTATAGAAATTAAATGATTAAAGTAAAGTAACTTGCATCATGTTATTTTGCTTATTCAAGTAAAATAAGACACATTAATTAACCTGAGTCACTCTATTTTACGTAAAAAAAGGAAAAAGTTTTTGAGGGGATGAGTAAGTAGCCGGGCTGTTAGGCCTCTAAGAAATGGAGGCAACACTGTTTGCCCTCACTCATGTCCATCTCGAATGGCATGATACAGAGTTCCAACGACTTATGTATGGAAGAAAGCCTTGGCTCGAGAAATCAGAGATTCTTCCCGGAGCATTGGCTTCACCTTCTCAAGCCAGGTTCATTTTGCTCATAAGCCTGAGTCGCAATAACCGTTGTACTGGAGAAACACTAGATTCATTGATGACGATAATTATATAAATATTAGTGGAATCTATTAATTAACTTAGTCAAGGACACTCCCAAATTTTACTCCCAAATATATTTCATAATTCTAACTGACAGTTAGGATTATAGCTGATGTGGCATCAGAAAAGACAAAATAAGTCAACTCAAATCCTACCCCTTAGGGGTCGTTTAAGATTAGGGAGTATATTTGGACGTACCATAGACGGACTCATTTATAATCTCATATTGGTCTGCTTTATAATTCTATTGGCCATGTTGTGAACTGCCAACTATAGTTCTGAATTACAAGTTTTTTTTTTTTTTTTTTTCTAGTAGCTATGAACACAGTTCGGTTGGCTTATTCCCAAGGGAAATAATGCAGTTTTATAAGTAATAAATTGATAATTGAAGCATAACTATCACTCTACATTCTACAACATGCCAGGATACAAGTAGAGAATCGGTCGGTGTGCCGCTTCAGAAGGCCACTAGAACTGTCAACCACCACCTACCTGAGTGACTGATCCGATCTCTCATAGAAGATAATTCATTACAAATTTTGAAAATTTGTCCCATGTTTACTATGAATGAGACACCTATCGTTACTGTGGGAGGAAAATTACCGGACGGACACGCGTCAGCAGCAGCTACTTCCACGTCCTGGTTTACTGGCAGAAGGTTGGAGCGAAGGGTGTGGCACCCTGACCTGTACTCCGATGGTAAAGTCAGTAGGGGTAGAAGATGGTGAACAGTAAGCACAAGAACAAACACTGAAAAATATTCAAGGCCTAGGAGCACTCAACACGTATTCTCGGATCTGGGTTCCTTCTCCAGTGTCCTCTGCACTAAAAATCACGGGGTTTTTATACGTCAAGGTTGGTATGGCCATCGATGACCATGGATGGCCATAGGTGTCCAAACCACGTGTCTTAGCACTCATTGCCAAATATTCGAGATATATCTGCCACTGGCTGCATTACACGTGAGAGCCTCCTATAAGTCCAATCGGACGGGATCGGACGGTACGCAGAAGTGACCAGCATTAAATGCCAAGACAGTGCTTTCGGCACGAAACGGCACGCTTGTCGGAATTATGGATCACCTCCTGATCACTTCCTCCTACGAGTCGGTCTCGTTGTCGACCCAAGCTCGGTTACGGCGTAGATGCCTCAATGTTATTATGAATGAGACACCTATCGTTACTATTATTTCAACAAGTTTAATAAATATTTTTTCTCAAAGAAGAAATTATGGCCTCAACTGTTTTTAAAGGTAACAAGAAAGGTAATTGACATATATCAAAATCACAATGGGAGTCATTAAATAAGAAAAACAAGTATAATAAGAAAAGTCAAGCTCACATTTAATTACTAATCTCCTGTGAAAAAAATATATATATTTGTATAGTGTTAGGCATCAAGTCAATACATGTGGCCACCAATTCATCTACTTGATCTTTCAATTGGTGGGCCATAACTTGGACAGGCAATGTCAAAAAGATCTAACAGACCAAGTGGAAGATATCATGTAACAATATCTCTATGACTATTTTAAAAGTAAGCCTAGTAGGAGTTGTTAATTAATTTAGTGTATGATAATGACTTCCTTTTAAGAAAGTATCCAATTATTGCATGTTATTATATTACACTGACTCCCACCAAAGTGATATATTTGATATTTAATACACACCTAAAGAAAATTGCTCTTATTATTTTAAGCAAGATACCTATCTATGAAATTTCATATTATAGTAAAATACTGGGGCCTTGTTTTGTTCGAATTAATGAACTGTAATCGATGTTGTAAATAATCTTATTCGGTTAACAATATGTCTTGAACCAAAAAAAAAAAACAATATGTCAATAAACGATTATCAGGTTATTTTGGAAAGATATTATGGTTGTTTTTAAAAACATCTATCTCTCAAGCTTAGGGGGCTTTGTGGCTCTCATAGGAGTACAAAATTTGGTGCTTACAATAATTTCACACACCACACACAATAGGACTAGCCCGGTGGTAGTGTATCCCCTCTTTAGGAAGGTGAATCTAGGATCGAGTCCCATCAGGTGGGGGTTATGATTTTCCCACACTTTGCGTTTAGCAGATACTAACTCCTAACCCTAGACTGCAAATAAATAAATAAATAAATCACATACTTGATACTCTGAGTAATATCAGACCTTTACCGCTAAAACTCACACACACATCAAACCACAAAACTCAAATGTGGAATATATTAAGTAACCATATCTATTCCAAAGCAAAAAAATAAAATAAAAGGCATCCCTATTTATTAATTAATTGCTCCATATTTTTTTTTTTTTTTTTATGATGCTAAGACATTGTCATTCCCATGCCAAAAATAGAAAATGAGGTACAAAATGAAAATTGGGGTATAATGTTTTCCTCTAGACATCACATTAGCACATATAGCTAGGTATTACAGCTCTTTCCCGCTTTTGGATTTTAGTAGGCTTTTATGTCCCTACCGGCTTCTTGCTACGGGTTTACTCTAAATTAAAATGCGCCTAAGGAACATAGTTGAAATTGTCAAGGAGTAGAACCTCTTCTTAAAAGAGATTAATTTTAAGTCGGAGCAGAACTCCCCTTTTTACACTATGGCCGTAACACGTTTGTAATTATTGAAAAAGACTAGGGCAATTTTGCACTACACCATAATTACAAGATTGCAACTATGATAGTGTAAAAAGGGGAGCTCCGCTCAATACCGTGAAGTAGAGCTTCTCTTCGTATTCAAACTATTTTTAAGAAGAAGACAAATGGGGTAGAACCTTATGTCCTAACGGTTAGGACGATAAGGCCAAAGAGGCTAGGGTTTGTGGAAACTGGCGCAAATATGTATGTAGATTTTTATTTCACGGAATGCTCTTTATATAATTAAAGTGCAAGTAAAGAAAGTAAAGTATTGGATAAAAGTAAATAAAAGCAAGGAAAATGATCATCTACTCGGGGTCCTTTTTCTGTCACTTGTCTCTTATTTAACTCTCTTTAACCGTGGTTAAAATTCACTCATCCCTAGGGTTCATCCATCCACCCTTGGTTTTTAGAAACAAAATAAAAAAAATTAACCACAGGGTTAAAAACAATTAACCAGGATTAATGGACAGTTGAAAGGGCTTTGTGAGAGCGAGGAGCAATAGTTCGCTCTTCACCCATGAAGCCAATTATTGCTCTACAAGTAAGTATAATAACAATATAAGAATGTTTTCACTATTAATAAAGAAAAAATTAAATGGATAACAACATAGGACCTCCCTACAATCCGGTAGAAACCTACTACAATTCTTCTCACACAGCTCTACAAGAGCACTCAACCTTTTTTCCTCCAGCAACAATACATTTTGCCATCACAAATTTGGACGGATGCTAAGATGGCAATATAACTTAGGTATCTTAGGTCTTGGCTAACCTTCACTTGTAAGGGTTTCAATCAATCGCTCGCATGCTTAAATTGGGTAGGCCCAAGCCCAACCACCAGGGTCAGGGCTTAGGGCGAGTCTGGGCTTGAAAATAATATAAAGGGAATAAAATTGTCATGATATTTATCAATTTTTTTTTAAACCACCAACAACTGTAGTTATTTTTTTAGTACATGTTGTTCATATGGTCTTCTGGTCTCTGAAGTAGTTTGGTGATATCAAGGAAACTGAGAAATGGACTTCTATTATAAGTGATGATAGCCTTTAAGATGTTAGAGTTTGAGAATACACATTCATATATATGAATTTCAGATGTATAATTATATATGTATTTTTAGGGTCTCTTAGAGTCCATTTTGACATGTTTGGCTATGGAGTAAGGGGTGTTCTTATTCAAAATATGATGTTAGATATACAATTAGTTGTTTTCTTAAAACAGTTGTATGAATTCAACACTTAAATGTTTATTTAGAAGCCTAATCATGTAAGTTTAGATAAATCTATTTTTAACGATTGATCTTTTTTATGTATATTTAGAGGAATATGGTAGTAGAGCATGGTGTAACATCTCTAAAAGCTCCTATTGTACAATTTATTTTGTGATATTGTCAGTTTTGTTTGTATGCATTTGTTGTATTGCGTTTTAAGCAATGCAGATTTTTTTACAAGCAATGGTGATTAAATGCTATTTTAAAGATTGTTCTATATTTCACACCAAGGTGACGGTCTAGTTGGCTAGGTTTAAAATTTCGAAATTTCGGTCGATTTCGGATGTCCCATTCGAAACGAAATTTTCCGAAATTTCGAAATTTCGGCCGAAATCTCACCGAAATCGTATTTAATAATAAAATATTATTCCAAAATTTGATCCGAAATTTCGGGTCCGAAATATTCCGAAATTTCGAAATATTTCGAAATATTTATTTTTTATATATTTTTTTATATAATATTAATTATATATATATATATATATATATATTATTTTATTTTCAAAATTAATATATAAATTTTTCGAAATTTCACGAAATTTCAGTAAAAATTTCGAGATATTTCGAAATATTTCGGAATTTTAATTAAAAATAAAAAAATCAGATTTCGGCCGAAATTTCGACAGAAATCTGATTTCCGAAATAAACTCAATTTCGATATCGGTGGGGTTGTCCGAAACCGAAATTTCGCGAAATTTCAACGAAATTTTAAACCATGCTAGTTGGTGCTGCCCACTAGAACTTGTATTGAGTGGTCACCCCATGAAAGGACATGTGGTGAATTGTTTTTTTAATTTGATTATTAGATGTCAATGTAGATTCCTTGAGAGACATTGAAAAAAATAAGTCGATTGGATATTTCTAGACTAACCGATTGAAGATAAAAAAAATCAAAGATTTTTATAATCCAACTAGGGTTGGCGAATCCTTGAAGGTTAATGCTAATAGATTATGATATAATCAAATAGTCTATAAATCATTCAATTAGCATTTTTTTTTGCCGCATGTTTTTCATGAATTAGTCTAGGGATACTCCCAAAGTGTACTCCCAAATATACTCCCAAATCATGACCGTTTATTTCAATTATTAAATAGTTAGGATTAGAGCTGATGTGGTATTAGAAAAGACAAAATAAGCCAATTCAAATTCTGACCCTTAGTAGTTGGTTATAAACGGTTAAGATTAGGGAGTATATTCGGGAGTATATTTGGGAGTACCATAGACCGACTTGTCTTTCATTGCACACCCTTGACATTTAATGGTTAGATCTCCAAGTGACATGCCACATGTCAAGATTTTTAGTAAATGGTGTTAATGAGTTGTGTGTAGAATAAGTAACATATATGTCATGCATTTGAGCAATATGTGACATTTTCTAAACTTAACAAAATAAGAGCGCAAGTCCCCAGTTCATAATATTTGGCAAACAATCAGTCTCATCGACAATGTTTCTGTCATCCGATTGGATGTCAATTAACCTTATTTGGTCAACATCAATTCGTACAATTAATACGACCCAACCTAGGTTTTAATTTCTACCGTCCAAACATCCTGTCACTTTATTTTGTAGGCATTAAGGAGTGACCTATATATGACGCTCAAATGGCTTATAGGTAAGTAAGATCACCTATGTGTCACACATGATATATATATATATATATATATATATATATATATATATATATATATATATATATATATATATATATATATATTACTATAATGAGAATTGGAGGGTTGAGGCGTTGATTGAAATTTATTTTTTAAATCTTTTAAAGTGAGAATTGGAGGGCTGAGGCGTTGATTGAGTTTTAAAATTTTAAAACTCTTAAAGATAACACATAACTTAATAACTATATTCTTTTTATATAGCACTCGGATAGAGCACGATTCCTCAATTGAAATATCTCCCCTTATCTAACGCCCACCCAATCTCTCTCTCTCTTTTTGAGATTTCAAAATCGATTTCTCAAAGAAAACCAGAGAGCATAAACAAATTCGGTAACCAAATATAGGAAGAATCGTTTACAGAACCCTATTAATTTCTCATGCATTTCCGTATTTTTAAAATTTCATAAAACCGCTTTTCAACGTCAGAAAACCAGATTCGCGGTTTTGGATCTTGGATTCTCCTCTCATCGGTATTCAAAACCGCTTTTGAACTTCGAAAAAACCGTTTTTTTTTTTTTTTAGGCGTAACCTGATATTTCCGAAATTCTTAAACTATCAATATATAAAACAAAATTTTGATTCAATATTTTACTTTAATGTTTTACTGTAATTCCCAAATTACCCATTATCTATTTAAAGAATAGAATCACGCCAATTGTGATTGAACGGGAGAGTTCAATCTTCACTCTCACGTGCATCGCACGTGCCACTCGCTATATATATATATATATATATATGTACTTCTTGGGGTGAATCTTATTATTTGAGCTTAACATGGGTTGCCAGTAAGGTGTATTCAAGTTGGGCTGAGCCGAGATTGGCCCTGCTCAGCCCGGCTTGAAATGGTTTACTCTAGGCTAGAAGGTCAGCCCAACCCGAAATTAATGGTGCTTGGAAATTCAGCTTGAAGCTCGGCTCAGCTTGAATTGATTCAAGCTCGAGCCAACCTTGGCTTAGCTCAAGCTCGGCTTGATAAAATCCCCCATTTTTTCTCCAGTTTTTTTTCCCTCTTGTTTCCCCTATTTTAACACGTTACCTAAAAGCAAACCTAGTATTTGAACTACCCTCATTTGCATTCCCACTTGCAGAAGTTCCATCACCAAAATCAAATGAGTTCATCGAAGAACTGCTGAAATCGAATGAGGAATGATGATGAGAGTTAGGGTTTTGCAGAGGCGATTGCATTTGCGTAGTCGTCGGAGTTCTGAAATCCCTCAATGTTGGCGACATTTCAGGCTAGGAGTCATGAAAGCAACCAGTGAGAGAGGTTCTTCTTTCTGACCAATCGTTGTCGGAGAACTCAATTTTTTATATATACATTAGAAGCAAGCCGAGCTGAGCCACAGGTCGAACAAAACGTTTACGAGCCGAGCTGAGCCGCTGGGCCGAATTAAACAAGGGTTGGCTAGAGCTCGACTTGATTTAACTTTTGGAATTTCTTTCAAGCTCGGCTCAGCCCGATCAAGCCTAAAAGTCAAGCTTGAGCTCGGCTTGATCGAGCCGAGCTGAATAATCAGGCTAGCTCGGCTTGTGCACACCCCTAATTGCCAGTGTAATACAAAAAAAAAAAAAAAAAGATCTGACTATCGACAAGGAGAAATAAGGAAAGTCGTTAAAAACTCTTTGATAGTACCTAGCTCGGCCTTCGCCTTTTGAGGCTTCCTCTACCCATATCTCTATGTGCCCACAACTACTATTGAGAGTGGACCGTTTGATTGAAAATCCAATGTCGTCAAGGCTCACATGCTTTAAATGGTGAGCCCCACTTAATGATTAACACCATTGGATGTTCAATCCAAATGTCCAGCTCTCGACAGTAGGTACAACTGAAAGTTTTTAATCATTTCCCAATAAATAAATTGCTATGAGTATAACGGCATAGATATCAATATCAGAACATCTAGCTCTCATCCGATTGTGGAGGTTGAACCACCCAGCCATTGATTGGTCAATAATTGTTGGCTGTGATGTAGACCCAGTGGTGTGGTTGGTTCACAAAATATATATAGATTTTTCTTCTAGTCTAAGATAGAAGTCAAATAATCAACTGATGCATGTAGTAAAGCCAACCAAAACAAACAAACAAACCCTAGTATATATATAATAGCCAATAGTGGAGCCAATCCTGAGCCAGGTCACTCAAGTCTAGCCTAACCAAGCCCATCCCTTCAACCATGTCTAACAGATAGTAACTGCCAATCAACCAAAACTACCCTATAAAAGACAATCATATCCCCAAACCCCTCAATTGAGTTATAAATACATCTCCACCAAGCCCACCCACAGTCTCATTTTCCACTGCCCCATGACCTTAGAAGATGGGAGGAAATTATTTCAGTCTTCCCTACTGTAAGTCCCTCTTTCTCTCTCTTCTCCACCATTAAAGCTCTCTCAAAAAAGACTCAACACTTCTCATGGCAACAATGACATAAAACCCAAAGAAAATGGTTACAATCAAATCAAGATAGAAAAAACCGCATCAATTCGCAATAATTTGCTATTCACTTTGCTCAAATCCGCTCGTTATTCCGTTTAGTTTGATCCGACATGGATATTGAATTGGCGAAATGCGAATGTTGTGGCTTGAAAGAGGATTGTACCCAAGACTACATTAGTGAGGTGAAGGCAAAATTTGATGGAAAATGGCTATGCGGATTGTGCTCGGAAGCCGTTAGAGATGAGGTGAATAGGGGGAAGAATCCATTTGGGGTGGATGAAGCTGTTAAGGCTCATATGTTGTTTTGTCGCAAATTCAAGTCGAATCCAGCAGTTCGAGTAGCCGATGGGATGAGGCAGATGCTCAGGAGGAGGTCAGGAGATTCGTCTTCGTCCCAATCGAAGTCTTCTTCTTCTAAGAAATACATGAGATCGGTGACGAATCATCATTCTCACTTTACTAGTTAGACACTAATGGACCTCTTCTTGGTATGGAATAATTCTTACTGCCTTTCATGGCTAATTCTCTTCTTGTCTTGTACAGAGACTGTTATTTCAATGGAGGCTTCTTCCTATTTTATTTTTTCCTTAAGATGGGTATGGTCTCTTCTTTTCTCTCTTGTAAACATAATTTTTCAATTAGGTCTTTAGTTTACTGCAAACTAGTCCCATATGAAGATATTACTGGAAGAACTACAAAAAAAAAATATTTCTATGCTTTTGAGTTGTTTTCATTGCTTTATTTTCTAAAACTAACCTTCCTTCTAGCTTGCTATGAGTAGATATGTCAGGAGCACTGCTATTGGATTTTCTTCTGTTTCAAAAATAAATAAATTGCAATGACATTTCTTTCTTTCTTGATCATATTAATCTTTTGAATCTGTAATTTATGAAACTTCAGTTGTTTCAGAAAGAACATCATAATATTATATTTGAAAATTTAAGGGGAAACAAAGAGAGAAAAAGCCAAAGGGTTCTCAAACATGGGTTTCTTATAAATAAAATTAAAAAAAAAACTGGTGTTTCTTACACCCATGATCTCTTTTTGGCTCACTTGATTTAAAAATCCTATAAAATCAAGAACAGTTATGAACTTTTGTATATTAAAAACACAACAAAAGTCAGCTGCCCACTCCACTAGAAAAGACTTTGTAAGCCTTATGGCATAAGGTTTAATAATGTTTAGCTTAAAAAAAACTTTGTCCACTATAATCAGTGGTTGAGAAAGGAATCATCCCAGATTAAGCATAATCTATTTACATATATAAGGTTGCAAAATGACTTGATGCAAGTCCGCAACACTGCATCATGGTTTGATCTAGGTCCAAACTATCGTTATCGGAATCTAGGTGATCAACTCATCTAGGATTACCCCACATTAAGATTGAGAAACCCAGATATGTGTGTATGTGTTTTTAAAATAAGAACCATTTGAACAGTAGAGCAGTTAATGGGGGTACTGAGAAACGCTATGAAAACAAAATGTTCATATATTCTATGTATTTTCTTGAAGTAATTTTTACATCATCTTCCACATATTAATCGCCAATGCCCATAATGTCGAGACATCTCGAATCAAATTCAACACAGTTATATCAGACACGAAATCGAGGCCATCACTTCCATGGAAATTTTATCACCTAGTTCCAAATATCAGATTCCTGTCTGTTGATGGAAATGGAACATTTCCAACTGTCTCAATCTAACATAGAAAAATGCTGCTCTAGATCTCCTTTAGCATCTATCAGTTCTTCTCAATGGAAAATCTGATGCCTTTCATTTCTCTTGTCGACTATATTCGATAAAAAGGGAATACTAGCCCCAATTTCCTCCAAACTCACTTTCTTTGACACCCCGCCTCTTGCGTGAGTGGTAGGGGTGTGGCCTTCTAAGGGGAAGGTCTGCGGATCCAATCCTCCCCGGGTACGAGCAGCAAGAGCTCCACTGCCCATGCTAACTTCTGACTGGCTGACTCTACTGACGTAGGTAAATGATATTGATTACTCAGGAAAAAAAAAATCACTTTCTCTTCTGATATTGACACATTGCGTTACTTTTTCAGCAGCCGGTTAAAACTTTACCTATCATACCTCTTTTAAGTTTTCACCTTGATAGTGTATAATTTATAAACAAGCCACTCAAATGGTTACATCAAAATAAAGTGAACGAAACAAAAAAACCCTCCTCAAACTCCCGCCAACTCTCCCTCTCTCTCTCAACTGCATTTGCTTCTACCCTATTTTCTTGTGGGTACAATCCATAGATGCAATCAGAGAATACACTAGAAATTTTGGGTGGGCCGAGTCTATTCTCAAGGTCACTCACTGTTAACTACACAGATTTTTCATCTTTAGTTTTTCCAACCTTCAGAATTGTTATCTAAATAGAGTATTATGAATTTTGGAATTGTATTGATCAAGCTTAACTTTTTGGAAAATAATCAAGACCAATTTAAAAAAAAAAAACTTCCAAATTTTCATTAAGTATCTTCTCCAATTAAAAAAAGGGTGGTGCTACCCGCACCCCAATAATTGATGATTATACACCAAACTTAAAAATACACCAATAATGACAAAACTATCCTTCATCATCCTTTTTGTCTTCTACGACTAAAAAACCTCTTCCTGGGAATCCTTTTGTGGTGATTATTTCTTTAACTTTGGAGAGCAAGACAAAAATTTCTGAAGTTGTTCTTTGTATTCTTCTTCGCCCTCAGCTGTTATTCTTTTCTTAAATTTGCTAGGATTTTTGGTTTCGATGAGGTTTCTCCAATCTAAGGTTTTAACTGATTTATCCAAGGAATTTGATTCAAGACAATGAGCGCTGTGAAGATAACAAATGTTACTGTCTTAGCCAATCCAACGGCATTTCTCAACTCTTTTCAGTTCGAAATTTCTTATGAGTGCTTGATACCTCTCATGAACGGTATAAGCAAAATTGTTTGCTAGGGTTTGTGATGGTGTGTTGCTAAATAGAATTTACATATGGGTTTTTGTCAGGGGTATGGGAATCAAGATTCTATTGTTTATTCTGAAAATTTATTTGAAGTGATCAACTGGTTTAATTGATGTGTTGAAAATTTCATATCTTCCCTTTTCATGGAAAAGGTATAAAGTAGCGAAAATTTGAGTCTCACATTTCAGATCATTATAGATCTTGATAAAGGAGTTATTGTTGAGGTCTGGGATAGAGAGAGAGAGAGAGAAGTGGTCGAGTATCTGGTGTGAGATAACAAGAAGAAAAGAAGGTATGAAGGGGCAGTATAGGCATTTTCTCTCTAAAAATGTGTTTTTCTTAAATTTGGTGTATATTCATCAAAAGTTGGGGTGCGGGTAACACTACCCTAAAAAAATATATATATTTCAAGTTCAAAAAAACTGACGCTTTTGAGTTTGGATAAATTCAAAGGAACACCCAAACCACCCTAAAAATAAAATAAAAAATCTATTTCAAGTTCAAAAACGGAAGCTTCTGAGTTTGGATAAATTCAAAGGAACCCACTCCACCCCTGAAAATGAAAAAGAGAGGAGAATTATCCATCATAATCAATTTCAGAAGAGAGTTATAGGGCAGGAGAGAAAGGGGCACGTCATTAGGGATGCTGTTATGTCACCGTTAATGGATGCGACCACCCATTGTCACCAACATGGCTTTGCTCATCAAGAGAAGTGAAACCCGTAGAGCGAGAGAGCACTGTGAAAGAAAGTCTCTTGTTTTGTCTTGTCTGTATTCAAAGAGTTTTTTTATATTGTTTTGTCACTATTCTTTGACTTAGGAAACTTTATTTTATTTTGATGTAACCATTTGAAGAGCTTGTTTATAAATTATTAACTACCAGGGTTAAAACTTAGAGATATGGTAGGTAAAGCTTTAACTGGCTGCAAAAGCATCTGGGAAAAGCAACGCAACGTGTCAATATCACAGAGAAAATGAGTTTGGAGGAGACTGTGGCTAGCATTCCCCTTGATAAAAAGCTTATACATGTGACAGTACATACAGGATTATCCCAAAAATGTGCGCGAAATTTCTTTTAGTATGTCAAGCAGTGCTCATAATAGAATTTCATTTCTAAAATTGCCACGAATTGCTATTAGAATTGCAAATAATTTATGATCCCAAAATTTAAAATTTTTCTAGCCCCCGTGATCCTTTTGGATAGGCAAACGAGCTCATCATATATTAATCCATATGATTATGTTAATTTTTGGACATATTCCAGGTCGGGGCCGTCAGTGTGATTTTAAGTTTTGTGTACCGTTTGTTTATGACCGTTAAGAATTCAAAATTCAAATCCTTCTCTTGATAATTTAATTGATATAAAGAGAACAAGAAAAAGACGTAGCAAGAATCAGTACTAGAGAAGCGAAAGAAGCAAGAAACAGTAGAGAAGCGAAGCAAGAAGCCATGAAGACTCTCGTGTATTAACATCATCTTCTATGAAATCCAGCACAACTGTAGAAGCCATGAAGACTGTCGCGTATTAACATCATCTTCTATGAAATCCAGCGCAACCATGATCGGAGAATCGGGACAGTATTTCCCTGGATTTCGGAAAGTTGTAAACTGCAACTATGATATATTGATATCTGCCTGGCCAGCATCAATGCAACCTCTATCTTAGCTCACCGCTCGGTGCGCAAGATAGCATAGTATACCAAGTGGTCCTCATTGGTCCACACCCCCTTTTTAAACACCCATTAACTATAATTTAAGATTTACCCACTCGTAGGGTTCATCCATCTAACTATGATTTTTCTAAAAAATATTTTAAGCTTAATTTAGTTAAGCTTAACCATGGTTAAAAGGGACACGGGGTGGGGGGTACGCTCGATAACTATGCTAATCACTACTCAATGAGCATTACTGAAGTCACCCATCAATAATTTTTGGACCATACAATCAATTAATTGCCTACTGTTTAAATAAGAAATGGTTGCAAAATGAACATTTATCAAAATATATATATATATATATATATATATATATTTGCAAAATGAAACCATTTCATTGATCCAAATCATCCAAGTAATAGGCCTTCTGCAAGAACTGCAAATAGCTGTAACATCCATTGATATTGAAAAACTAATCAAAAGTGCAGTCGGGGATCCTATGAACTCGATGGTTACTACAACAAAATCAGTACAGAATTTCTTTTTGATTCTACTCTACCAGACTTCAAATTCCGTACATAGTATCTGAAGAAATTAGATAGTTTGAATCTCACAAAGCTAATGCAATAAGTGGCCATACAGCCTTGATGTCATTCATGAAGGGGAAAGAAAAAGATGAGAGAGTTCCCGTCATCCACCCCAAAGCATGAATAATGGTCCCATATATATTTCCACAGAAATTCCAAAGATTTGTGTGTGCGCACAAGAAATAGGAAAGATCAAAGAAGCATAATATTGCAGACAAATTAAATATGACCATCAAAAGAACTACATCAACCCTAAGTCCAATAGTACTGGTATTACTCCCTCCCCCAATCAACTCGAGTGAGTCCATAATACACACTAAAACAGCTTAATCCCACAGAATTCGTCATTTCTTACACAAAGAAGCTTAACAAGACTACTTTTTTTTTGGATGGTAAGCTTAACAAGACTTACTTGAACAAGACTAAATTCATAAAAAAACACTTTGTAGTTGCCTCCTGAACATTCTTATTATGTTAGACTCCCTGGTTCAGCACTGATTCAAAGACAATAAACAAGAATAAAAATGACAATAAAACATAATTTCAAAAATAATCAGCAACAATTAAAGAATTGGAAAACAAAAGGGAGGGACCAGTGGTACCTTGTGAATAGCTAGGCATGATCAGCGATCCCCAAGGAAGATAAGCCTTACAGAGACAAACCTAAGAGACAAGTGGTCACCCACATACAGGAAAATAAATCTAGCAGGAGCAGAAGCAGAAGCAACAGATAACCTCCCCACTTTTCCATTTGAAAAAAACCTGAAAAGGGGGAGGTTACCTTGGGTAACACAACGCCCTTGCAGAGCATCGACGGAGGAGTCAGAACTTAGCAATAAAATGAAATGGTGAGAGTGAAAAGGAAGTATTATACTAAACAGACAATTCAGGAAATATTGGACTAAAAAAACAGAGACTAAGTAGAAGGAAGTATAAGCGTATCATCTAAGCAGCCAATTCAGGCAAAATTGGACCATCTAGAAGAAAGAGACTAAGCAAAGGACTAAGCAAAGGATTGCAGAAGGAAGATGCTAAATAAAGGGAAGCACCAGTGGAATAAGTGGAAGGAATCACAGGATTCAAGACCTCAAGGGCATAGAGATGCTGATATGATAGATAATGCATGCAAAACTTAGAGAACTTGTGCAACTAGCCCAATCCTAAGAAATGAAGCTACGGTGTTCACATATTATACAAGAGTAAGGACCCTAACCTTAACAAAGTAACAAGTGAAAATCAATGATCCTGGGAAGAAATTATCTAAAAGACCATATCATAACATTGTTGATCAACAGAAAGTCAGTTTCAATCAACCCCCATAGATAAGAGTGCCCCTTTTACCAATCAGCAACGAAGAAGAGCACAGATAAGCAAGCACTTCAAACCCAAATTCTCATGTATGACTGCGCTTCTGCTTCCCGAAAACTCTGGCAACCATTCATTTTGGGAAACCCACATTATCTATTCCTCCATCCTCCCATACAGAGATGCCCGCCACTGAAACCTGAACCCACTCAAAGCTCATTAATTATTGCTGCAAAATTTGGAGATTGTTGTCACACCAGCCATGACTGTTCTTTGTACCACCAACACGAAGCTAAATGAACTCGTAAGTTGTAAAGACTATCACTAAAGACCAAGTTATTCACTCTTATATACAAGCTACCACTAACCCAGGTTGCACAGGAGATTTATTTACAGGAATTATTACCCTCTTCCTACTCATTCGTCAGCAATATCTAGCTGAAGAATTCGGCGCAGATTCTTAGTTGCAGAGTCAGTAAAGAAATCACTTCGATAAGGATATGCTTCCCTAGTGGGGGAAGATGGTGCTGATTTGGCAATGGGGTGGATTTTAATTCCAGAGGCCGAACCGGGCAGATCAAGTGAAACAGTCCGCTTCTGCCGCAGTGAAAATTTAGGGATGGGTAACGAACTTGGAGGAGGTGAATTCGAATATGCAGGCCCAGCCCAGAGCTCAGAGTAAGAGAGATCATCATTAAAAGACCTCTCTTTGTTGGAATCATTGAGATTTATTATAGGAATTGGGCAGCTTTTTCCACTGTTTCTCAAGTTCTTGTCGCCATTGCAGTTTGAAATAACAAATGGGGGTGTTTGGGGGGAATAATAGCATGCCAATTTAGTTGCAGAAGGACTATTATAAGACTTGGAAGGTGTTGGCAGAATACCTGCTCCAGATTGAAAGGTTCTACAATTGATCTCCCTGAACCCTCCAGAAGGAGAAGAACCAAATCTATCGGGGCTTTGAGACTCGCTTCTGCTGTAATATTGATTCCGATGCTGAGCAACAACAACAAGCGTCTTCATGGCAAACGTCGGCACGGTTTATCACTTCTGAGCAACAAGCTTCTAAAAGCTCTTAAATTTTAGGGACAAAATCGCTTTTTTCTAGTACTACAACATAATCAGGACTGAAACCCCAGTTGAAAGGACTGATTCCCCAAAAGATTTGATGCTCAACCTCCACAAATCTCAGTCTTTTGAGTTTGAATCGCAGGAAATCCTTCGTAGATTAAGTAATGAATCTGAGAAAACTCGATATACCTCATCCAATACAAAACAAGCACCGAGATACACGACTTAGAAAGAACGAACAGTTCAAATTGTTCAAGTTTGCTGCTTTTCAAGACTGAAGCAGAATAAGCAAAGCCCTCTGTTTAATTCGAATCAGATCTCCACAGAATAATTCTTGTAAGCATAGATCGAGAACACAGAGTTATCTAATCTAAATCAGAAAAAACGATCACGAATCCCTTCAATCGATTTCGAAATGCAAGGAATCCAAGAGAACTATCATCATACGAACGAGGAAATGCTTGAAAAACCCCTATACAGCGAAGAACTCCAAACTCTAAAGTGAAGATGCCAAAGCAGATGAAAGCTTCATTTGTAGAAGAAATTACAGCAGAAATCAAGAAAAAAAAAATACCGGAGAGTTCGAAAAGCGAGGAGAATCGATTGCAAGGTCGATCCGAAGGTTTCTGAAACGTTAAATTGACTAATTAGCGTAATTTTTCTTGCTCTAAGCTCTGTTTTTTTTTTTCAATAAGCCATGAAAACCTCGCCCTCGAGCTTTGAACCGAACTACCAGATCTGAAATGACGACACATTCGTATTTAATTATTGATCAATGACTGCACGGACGAGGAGCCAAAAATGTTATCAGAACCGGACCGATCATAGAACCGGACCGGTCATAGAACCGGTTGAATGGCTGGTTCCGATTTGACCGATCCTACCGTGTTCTTTTTTATTTAAAAAATTCTTAATTTTTACCCATTTATGATTGGTTCTCAATCCGTTCTGACCACCGGCTCCCTCTTCAACCGATCGGTTCTTCCAGTTTTAACGAAAATGATCGGTTTTTAAAAAGGTCTAATTTTCAGGGTTTGGGAACTGATGAGAGAATCGGTTCCCGGTTTTTTCGGTTCGACCGACCGGTCCGGTCCAATTCTAACAACAGTGGGAGCGAACTATTGCTCCTTGCTCTCACAAAACTGCCCCGTCGTGAACTCAAGTTAATTTTTAATCCTGTAGTTAAATTTTATTTTTTAAAAAAAAAACAAAGGGTATATAGGTGAATCCTATGGGATAGTCAGGGAGGAGTCAGGAATTTTTCCTTGAGGGGCTGAATACATGTATTAAGAAAAGTAATAGGTTTGGGGGCTAAATTGTTTTTTCCTGATTGGGTTCATTGTTCAATCACATACACAGGTCTACACAGGTCAACATGTGTCTCCTTTAACTTTTAACTTTTATTGACGGTGGTTAAGATTCACCAGCCTAACCTTTAATTTTCAACAATCTAATTTTGTTTTTCACAAAAAAATTACTAACCCTAAGGATTAATATTTCTTAACTGAAGTTAAAAAAAGATTACTATTTTTTTTTCTTCTGAAAATCATGACTAGATTATTGAATCCTAAAGATTAATAAACCTTAATTACAATTAATATGAGTTAAGAGTAACAGTTGTTAATTTGTGCGTGCCATTGAAGTCTCTTCGAGGTCAAGGGCAATTGATTTTGATGAAGTTTCTTGTCAGTAGATATTTTTTTTCTTTTGTTTTCACCTGTGACGTAATAAGGTACTTTTAAGTTATTTGTCCTTATCTTTTAAGGCTTTTGTTTTCACTTATGACGTAATAGGTACTTTTTTATCTGTCGTTATCTTTTTGGGCCATGCTAACTACAATTTCTCTCAAAATCATTTTGTTAGAAGCTTTTATAGTCTTCCACTGAGAATGAGAATACGACGTGTTTTTCATTAACACTCCCACCAATCAAATGGGGGAGTGAGTATCAAAAGAAGACAATCCTAGCATCATCCTATATATTTTCATTTCTAAACTAGTTGGGCCACTTTATTAAAATAAAAGTTATTTTAAATTATTTATAACATAATAACACTATCTTCTAACAATAGGTTTTCAAAAAAATTGGGGATCATGGCCCGGGCTCCGCCCCTGGATAATGAACTTTAACCACAGTTAGTATAAAATGGGACACATGGCATGAAAAGGGGACCTACGGAGGAGGTGAATATTTTCCTATGAAGAATAGGCAATTTTAAAGGAAGAATGATATTTTTAAAATAAAATATTTATAAGACAAAGTTATCATACTTAAGTAAATTATCAACGCATGTGATAAATATAAAGAACTTGGTAGAAAAATACTTTAAGCTAATTAATTAAGTACAAACCTGAGAGCTTGACGAGTTAGATCGGTTAAGACTTTAAATTAATCGTTCTCAAACATTACCTTAGTATAGTTCATTGTTTATGTCAAGCCCCGATTTCTAAATACTCACAACTCAGCCCATTATCTATGGTCTGGCCTAAGATCCAGAATTCGGGGGTGAGAGTTAATTAGTAATTAAATTTGAAATTGATGTTTTTGGCACATTAAAATTAGTTTTTATTTATGTATATTTTTTTTTTTATTCATACTTATAAGGAAATTAGACTCGATTGCCAATTTGAAAATATTTTCCTATATTGTACTTCAAATTAATTTTTGGTGAGAGAAATGGGATTAAATCCAAGTATTTAGTTGCTAGAATTTTATAGACTAACAAGACTAATGATACTAATAAATACTTTAAAAATTGGATTGTTACTCAAACTAAGTAGAACCATTTTTTTTTTTTTTAATAACTGATTGAACTTAGACCTTTGAAAATCACTATCTCAACTTTACAATTCAAAGAATTATGAGTACTCTACTACTGGAATTATAGACATCAATGAAAATTTCAAATAGAAAAATGCAAAATAAATATCAATTTTATCCTTTTTAGTCCCCATTTTTTTTTTTTTTTGATAACTCCTTAATCAATAGGGAACTCCTTGAGATTTAATTTTCTGATTTGAATATAAAAATGTTTTCCCGAACTGATCCAAAGCACAATAAATTTACAGCAAAGAAAACATATACTAATAATGAGATGAAATGAACTTCATTAAAATCCAACAATTCAAGTACTGCAACTATTCATTAAATCATCTTCTTATTACCCAATACATGTCAAACACAACAAAAATAAAAATAACAGTAATGAAAAGTCCTCTCTTTCTCCAGTCCAATCTTCATGAATCCTCAATTAAGCATCTGAAATTAATAATAAATGGTGAGCAATGAAGCCCAGTAGGGAACACACCCTAATTCTTAAAAAATTAACACATAATAAGGAGCAAAATCATATATGCAATTAACAAAAATTTATATGTAAAGCATTAGGATAATAATATGAAAATTTAAAGCTTCCCGACCGATTTCTAAAAACTCCTAGCCATCCCAAGCAAGGGATCTTCTCCGGAGGTTTTAGGGCCTTTCACCCAAGGACCCATGGTCCTAGCTTGCTCCTTTAGGGGCTCTCACTCAAGGACCCAATGCCCTTCGTTAATGCACCACATTATCATTCGATCTACTAAACACATAAATCAATGACTTTATATTCAAGCATTCAATCTATCATATGCATTTCTTACAATTTTTTTTTTTGTTAGCACACTATATATTTCATAACATGCATAAACACACCAAATAAAATAAAATAGATCTAGATCATGCTTTCAATGTCGTGCGTTAATTTAAAGAGAATAAAGGTGAACCTACCTTTGTTTTACTTCGGTGAATTTCTTCAATCTTGATCTCTTCCTTCTTCAAGCTTGTTCTTCCGGTTGATCTTCCTCTAGATTACGTAACTAGGTGTTAATGTTATTTGCAAAAAAATTGATGAGAATGATAAAATGACTAAAAAAAATGAGAAGAGATTGAAAGAGGTAATAGTAGGTGTTCATAGTGCCCACGTTTTTGGGTTTCAAAGGTGTGGCAAGGCACTTTCTCATTGGTCTCTTTGACCACTTTCCCTCTTCTCTCTCTAATAACTACTCAAAGCCCCTTTTTCTCTATCCTTGACATGTGTTGCAATCATAACCTTTCACCCATCATTTGAATCTCCTTATTCAACTACAAGGAGCCATGTGTCCCTTGACCAAGTCTCCCACAATTTGAATTCAAATTAAATAAGAGAAAAAATAGTTGAGATGTGCTCACAACCTAGGTGGCACCCTATCCAAAATCTATAAGATGAAGATGTCCTCAACAAATTTGGGTTTTGTTGGGCCCACTAAAATTTAATGATTAGGCCCTCACACAATAATTAATAATAAACAAAAAATTAAATAATAATAAATTAAATATAAGAAACATTAATTACCACAATTGCCACTAATACCACTAAAACATTGGGTTGTCTTGAATTTAGTCTATGAGCTTACTTAGGTCCATAATTAGGGTTAGGATATTACAGTTTAGAAGTTAGATGTCCAACATTTTATTTAGGTCAACTAGTGGGCTTAACTACCACACCAATGTGGTGTGGCCAGCCAACTCGTAAGAATGATTCCTAGTCAAACCAAGCAAGGGATACACAAATTAGCATTGGTGCCAATGGTTAGGTGCATATTTGAATCATTTAAGCACCTCCCTGGTTTGCTCCAGTGGTAGTATGTTTTTTTTTTTTTTGTTTGGAGCAAAGGACTTTCGAGACTCAGTGTGGTGATTAGAAGTCCACCATATATACTGAACTAACTTATAATCAACCTCCTAACCTAAGATAAATGATGACCAAAACCCCACAAAAAAAATAAGGGATTTTTCTCTAAATACACCCGAGGTTTCTTGAGACCCTTAAAATACACCCCATTTTTAAAAACTTCCTCAAATATACTTGAAATTTTTTTAAGTCTATTATACCATTTAACCAAAATAATGGGCAAAGGTAAGAAACTTGAGCCTCTCCTTACCACCGTATAACTCTCTTCTCCCCACCTCTCTTCTTCCTCACCATTCTTCCTACTAGCTCCCTCTGTCTCATGTCACGTATACCGCCGCTGCTCCGCCGTTAGCTCCCGTGGTGGTTAATGCTCTCACATTTGCTTGTAGCTCACGATAAACCTTTTTTTTTTAAAAAAAAATCTCTTTGTGCTTTTGGATCTTCATTTCTTGAGATGGTTTTTTCGCAGATTGTAGTAACCCCTTGCTTTGAGTTGCAAAATTTTTACTGCAGACATGGCTTTTTCTGGTTTTGTACAATTGAATACTAGTAGTCAAACTGTACAGATAGAGGGTCTTGAGGCTATAGTAGAAGATCTGGTTTCAGATTTTTGGTCTTCAAAATACCCAAGGAACAAAGACAAAACTCTCTTCTAATATATATATATATATTTTTAAATTGATAAAAACAAACAGTCGAGTCTCTGATTCCTATAATACCTTGAGAAGGATGGCATCGTCATTTTCTAAACTCTTTATGTTAATTTTATTTTTCATTTAGCTTTTGATTTTTAAGGGGTTTTATTTGTAAGTAGAATTGATCTCTTTATGTTACTTTTATTTTTGATTTATTTTTCTTTAAGAAGAAACAATCTCTTCATCGTGTTATAGTTAATCGTGATTTTTCCATCATCTGGTTATAGTTGATCGTGACTTTAAGAAGAAACTGGTTTAGATCGTTATTTTTCTCTAAGAAAAAACGATTTCATTTTCATGTTAAATTCAAAAGAATTTAGGGGTTTTGTTTTGAAAGAATATAAACGAGGAATAGAAACGATCACATGTTGATATCTTTTAAAAAAAAAATATAGTCGATGTTAGGACACTTAATCCGTTTATACACTTAATCTGATTTTATGGTCGTTAATTACAGTGTAATTAATCGTGAATTTTTTGGAAATGTCACGATCAATCGCGAATTTGTGGAAAACTTCAATCGCGAAATGGTAGACAAATCACGATCAACCGTCAAATATTCTCGATCAATCAATGATAATGGTTGAATGCTAACTTGTCATGATCAACTGACCGCTAACTAGTTAGAATAAAGATTGATCGTGAATATTTTAATCTGATCGTGATAATTATATATTGATCGTAAGTTTCTGTAAATAATCGTGAAAATAAGAAATGAGATGTTCTTCAACCTCTCGACTTCGAATCATTCAATCTTGACTTCGAATCATTCAAGAAGGAGGATCCCTCCATAAATCCTCAATTTTACTTTAAAAAATCTTTTATTAAATAAAAAATGAATTGAAAATAGGAGAGTGAATGATAGAAAGAAATTGGAGAGAATAAAAAATAAACCCTAACTTTCATCTTATAGAAAATGGAGAAGATGGATGATGAGAGTACTAACCACCACGGGATCTAACGACAGAGTAATTGTGGGAGTCGGCGGCGTGAGATGGAGGGAGCCAGTGAGAAAAATGGTGAAGAAGAAGAGAGATTACGGTGGGAGGAAGAGAAACTCTTGCCTCTTAAGTTTCTTTTACCTTTTCTTTTCATTGAAGGGTAAAATGGTTTTAAAAGAAGTTTCAGGTGTATTTAGGGAAGATTTTTAAAGTGTAGTGTGTTTTGGGGGTCTCAAGAAATCTTAAGTGTATTTACGTAAAAATCCTAAAAAATAAAAATAAAAATAATAATAATAATAATACTAAACCAAGAAAAGAAAGAAACTCCCCAATATTAGTCCTACAAGATGCAGCATATATGGTCTTTTGGAGGGGCTCTACGGTTGTTTCCATAATTTGAGACAGATGTGTCGGATCCATAAAAAGTCATGTCATGCCAATTGAGTTATTGTACTACGCATCCGAACAAAAGATGAAGATAAGATAAGTTGGACTAAGGGCTAGGGTAATCATTAAGCTTCTTTACACGTGTAGTGACAGGGATTTGGAGTCCCGCGGAGCCAGGTGGGGCCTGTGGGGCCTGTGGGGCACGTGCCCCCACTGAAATTTTTGGAAAAAAGATTTTTTTTTCTTTTAATCTAAGCAAACCGGAATAGGTGAATCATTCAATTGTGATTGAACTCGGGAGAGTTCAATCACACCTACTCAACAATCATCACATGTCCCTTTTAACCTTTGTTAACTATAATTAAGATTCACTAACTCTTGAGATTCAATAATATAACCTTTTTTTTTTTAATAATAAAAAATATTAACCCTAAGATTTAAAGTTCATAACCAAAGTTAAATATTTTTCTAGTATTATTTCTTCTAAAAACTTGGGTCTATTGTTGATTGAACCCCAAGAGTTAGTAAATCTTAACCACAATTAATTGAGGTTAAAATGAACATGTGTTGACCTATGGGTTCAATTGAACTCTCTATGAGTTCAATCGCAATTGACTGTGATCCGATCTCCATGCAATTGTCATTGAACTTTAAAAAATATATATTTTTATACTAAGTTTGTAATTATGGTACGAGGCAATTGTCCCCCAAAAAAATATAATATATTATTTAATAGGTACAGCCATGAGGCAAGTGGCAACGTTCCTGAACTATTGAAAACAAAATATATCTTTTATTTCATGTTATTTAATTATTTAAATGTGAGAGTCATGGAGCAATAGGATAGATATCCCGTAAACAATGAGAAATATATAATACCTATAAGATATGCATGTACGAAATATATGGGCAAAATGATCCAAAAACTTAGTTATTAAAAGAAAATCAGGGGGCTACGTCCCTGAACCCCTCATCACGTGCCCCTCTACTAGAAAATCCTAGCTCTGCCCTTGTGACGGGAGGTGTGGTCAATTTTTTGATTTTTTTTGGTAATTGGGGGGTAGAGATCAAAATCACTACAAATTATCATTGAACTCGCAGAGAGTTCAATCGCACCCACAAGCCAACACATGTCCCTTTTAACCCTAGTAACCGTGGTTAAGAATCACCAACTCTTAGAATTTAACAATGTAACTTTAGTTTTTTTAAAAAAAATATTTAAAAAAATTAATCATAAGTGTTAAAAATTCTTTACGGAGTTAAGTATTTTTTTAATTTTATTTCTAAAACAAAGGTTATATTTTTGAATTCTAAGGATTAGAGAATCATAACCACAATTCATAAGTATTAAAAGAGACATGTGTTGACCTGTGGGTGTGATTGAACTCTCCCCGAATTCAATTGCGATTGGCTGTGATTCGATCTCTTAAGGGGAGAGTATGGTCATTACTCATTCAACCACTGGAAATTGAAAATTGACTTAGGATCGTCTCTAACTATAGGCAAACACATCATCTCTCACTGCAAACCTGCAATGTTATCATTCCAAATGTCCCAAAACTGTCCAATTTGGAAGTAATCACTCAAGGAAAGAGAAGAGATGAGTTATTTTAAACACTTGGCATTATAGTATTGTAGTTGGTTCTTCTCCAGCTATAGTCAGAGACGATCCTATGTCTTGATAATTTAAGTAAATTTTTTTGTAACTAAATCAGCTACGGTTATAATCGAACTTGGGGATCCAGTTACACTGTTGAGGTCGCCACGTGTCCCTTTTGACACCCCTTAATTGTGGTTAAGATTCACACACCCTAAGGTTCACCCACTTAGCCTTGGTTTTTAGAAAAAATATTAAAAATATTTTAATATTTTTCTTTTAAAAACCAAGAATAGGTGGGTGAACCCCAATCACCGTTAAGGGATGTCAAAAGGGACACGTGGTGACCTCAGCGGCGTAACCGAACTCTCCTCCGGTAATTATCATGGAGGATTTAGTTCCAATTTTTAAAAAAAAAACTTCGGGTGTCTCACCCATTTAAATAAGGTCTTAGGGACCAATAACGGAGGATGCGTGCAAATCCTGCAAATTATGTATATTAGGAATGATTGGGAGATGGAAGCCTTCCACTGCCATGGAGTTTGTATATACTCTTCACCCGCCTACTAACTGAACAGATACTAACACCTAACCGGCATTGCGGCCTAAACGTGTATCTCAAACCAAAAAAAACAACCACACCACACACCTGCATTATAAGATGAGAAATATCAATTTTCCAAGAAGAATAGAATACAAAAATCCTTATATATCCTTAAAAGTGAGAAAAGTTATTAATCCAACTTTAGCTATAGCTACCACACCAGATGAAATTGAATGGTAGAATATTTAATTTGGATAAATAAAAATTTATGAGGAATCGAATTAAAATTAAATTATATTAATAATTAGGTTTAAGACTTTAAGTGAGTTTAACTGCAGTAGTTGACATTAGGGGTGACAACTTTCAACTCTACCTGTCAAAACCATTGTATCGGTCTGACTTTTCACGAGTTAGGCTTGATTTCCATAGCATACTTATAATTGGATCAAGATTACTACTCAAAATTAGTGGTGTCAACGGGCCAGGCTTGAGCCTGAATTTTTGAAAATTTTGAATAGCCCGAGCACCTTTTTTTGGGTGATCGGCCCAACACATTTACAAGAGGGTTCTGGGGCTTGAATTCGGGCCCGTTAACACCTCTACTGAAAATTGTTGATTCATAATACCTACTAAATTTAGTAATGAATGTATAAATTTATGTAAGCAATATATTTATTAAATTTAAATATTATTATAATTAATTTAAATTTTAAATTATTATTCATTTAATTCATGAGTTAGACGGTGAGTTTGGGTTGACGGTTTCTTTCTAGATGAATGTATATTTACCCAATCTAAAATAAACCCCACCTGTCAACTCCAATGAACCCATCTAACTTTTCACTGATGAGGTTAATGGCGCAACGTGGATTGCGTTGGTCCAACCTGATCGATGGCAGGCTTGGGCTAAACATTTTAGATTTTTGACTCAAGTTGGGTTGAAATTCTCAGCCCAACCTAATATAGGGTTGCGCTTGGGTTAAGGTAGACCCAACCAAAGCCCACACGCACATATATATATATATATATATATATATATATATATATATATATTGTCTCTTCAAAAGAAGAATTAAGAATTTAAGTTACCTAATTATTGAGTTTTTCTTTATAAGGTTTCTCTATAATTTTAAAAACTCTTAAATCTCTATCTTTATGATTTACAATTTTATTCCCAATAGCCAAAGTATATTTTTTTATTATTAATCTCTCTTTATACATAATTATAAAATAGACACATATATATAATGTTTAATATTATCTTAAAAATGATAACTATGAAACCTTCTCTTTATAGGTAATTCTAAAACGTTGTTTATCACTCAATTATCATCTTCTTTTTTTTCACGTAGGACTATGAATTCATCTTAATATATTGAGAAAGAAATATAGTTCTTTTAATACTTATACTCTAAGACCTATACTATTTAAGTTTAAAATTTTTAATTATACAAGCACAACCAAATCTAGCTCAACTCAACCCATATCAATCCAAGTTGAGCCCAACCATCCAAGTAGACCCCAACCTATCTCAATCTAAATTGAGCCTCAAGTTGAGAAATGAACCTTGGGTTGGGCTGGACCATGGGCAAAATGTTTTACTCTTTAGAGTTGGGCTTGGATTCGCCCCTTATATAGGCCCACAAACCAGCTATCATTTTCCCATTTTTTTTTCTCATATAAGGGGCTAGGATCCACTTACCCAAGAATCCGTCTTTTCATTTCCCTAGTTATGTGCGTGCTAATTATTGATTTCAAATGTTATTATAATTTCTAAATATAATTATGTACACTATAATACCCAAAAAATATATATATATGTACACTATATATTTATTAAATTTAAATGTTGTTATAACTTATAGCATATAAATATTATTATTTTATATTTAATTATTATTTATTTAATTCACAAGTGAAATTATGAGTTCGATTTGAGGGTTTTCATATTGGTCGGGTTCGAGTTTGCCTTTTCAACCATTTAGAAATGGGTTAGGTTTGAGTTTAAGGTATACTTACTTAACCCAAAACTAAACCCACCCGTTGCCACCCCGAGTTGACGTCAACAAGTTGAAGGACATAAGAAGTGAACTATTGAGAGAGATTTTTATTGGGCTCATGTTTTTTCCTCAATTCCACAATGGTGCACAATTGACAAGAAAACCCTTCAAGTATGGATTTGAATTCCATTCATTTAGCACATGAAATCAGCACTTTAATTTCTTTCGAAATTCATGAATTTTAATTCCACCCTTTTGTAATGCACCTCAAACGACAAAATCAAAATTTAGAGAAAGAGTTGACAAATTTATCAAAAAATCTCACAATTCCAAACACATCCTAAAGAAAATTTATAATCATCTAATGAATAAAAATATATAATTAAGAATATCCATAATCAAATGTTCACGAGAATGATGAGACATGAGCTAGCTCTTATTCTTATAGCAACTAAGGCCCCATTTTGATGCACTGTCATTATTCTGTTTTAAAAAACTTGAAACGGCTCATTTTTCTTCTTCTTGTTTTCAATTTTTTTAAGCATGAAACACGTTTAACATTACAACTGTTACTTGTTCTAAAAAACTAAAAACAAGAAAACACGTTTGATAACCATAACAACATAAAAAAATTTATAGAAAGAAATTAATTTTAAACAGTTAAGAGTCCCACCCATTAGTCCATTTAAGCGTTTTGAATGAAAAACCATAAACAGAAATATCATTTTGTTGGTGGTGGTGGTGCTATGGTGGTGTCGTAGTAGTGGTGCTATAGTGGTGGTGATGGAGAGTCATTGATTAAGGCGGAGCACTCCGTGCTTTCTATTTTTATTTTTTATTTCTAAAAACAAAGGTAACATAAATTTTATGTTACCTTGATTTTCAAAATTGTGATATTAGTTTTTTGGGTAAATTACACTGACCTCCCCTGAGGTTTGAAAAAATTTCAGAAACCTCCCCTCCTGTTTCCAAAATTACACTGACCTCCCCTATGTTTCAAGTAGTGATAACAGATTCCTTATTCCATTAATATGTTGTTACTAACATTGACGGAATTTGCTGATGTCATGGTTTAAATATTTTAAATTACCCCTAAAATACCAATAACACAAACCAGAATCAGTTCCCTACAGTTATAGAGTGTCAGATCATCTCTGGGTGAATAAATTCAAAATCAAGAAAGTGCACTTCCTTTCCTTCACGCCCCTTCAATGATTTCTTGTCTCTCTTTGCCTTCATGCTCGGATCACCTAAATTTGAGAGGAAAAGCTCAGGCCAGTGGATCCTTCCTTTCCTTCACGCCCTTTCAATGATTTTTTGTCTCTCTTTGCCTTTATGCTCGATCACCTTTCTTGCTCGGATCTCCAAAATTTGAGAGGAAAAGCTCAGGCCAGTGGATCTTGGTTTATGTCCTAATCCAACCAATTACCAAATTATGACATTAGTTATTGTTATTCTGGAATCCTCTCCCTGAAACGGAAGTTATTTGCTTAGAAGTTTTCACCTTCTCTAATCTTTGCAGTAAAACTTCCAACTGACAAAGATCATTTCCCATCTCATCCCCAAACAACTATAATTTCTAAAATGATTTCGCACTAAATCGTTACGCAAATTTACGAAATAGTGGCCCTTTAAATTGATAAGCTAGAGAAATCATTCTTGACCTGGACAACTAGTACAACCCATACCTGGTACTCCTACCATCATCATCCCCACCATCTGGTTCCTCTCTCTGCTTCCTCTTCAATGTAGAATTCCAATGGTTCTTCACAGCATTATCTGTCCTCCCCTGAAGAAACCTAGCAAAGGTGGCCCACCGGTTACTGTACCTTGCATGAGAGGCCAAGATGGTCTCCTCCTCAGCTGGAGAAAATGATCGATGCTCTACGCTTGGGCTCAGCTGGTTGCACCATCTTAGCCGGCACGATTTATCAGATAGACCCGGTATGTAACGACTTATCAGGGACCAGTTTCGAGCATCGTAGCGGTCAACGAGGCGGTTCAGTACTTGTCTTCTTTGGCTATCCAAGGACCTTTGATTCTCTCTGATTTGTTTGTCGTTCGCATTGCCTTAACAGACAAAGTAGAGTCAAACTATGAAGAAGACGTTGCCTTAACAGACCAAGTAGAGTCGGACGATGAAAAAGAGGAGCTAGTGTTGTTGGTCGTTTCCATGAGAGAGAGAGCTAGTGAAATTGGGGTAAAATAGTAAAAGTGGATTCCCAAGTTAAAAGTGTTAACTTTAAACACTGACACAAGGGGTCAGTGTAATTTTAGAAACAAGAGGGGAGGTTTCTGAAATTTCATCAAATCTCAAGGGAGGTCAGTGTAATTTACCCTAGTTTTTTTTATAAAAAAAAAAATATGCTTACTAAACATACTATGTGCACACCCTATTGCTTGCTCCAATGGTTATGAGGGAGGATTTGGGATCCATTCTCACCGGGTGCCGACTTGTAAAAGCTCCACTCCCCACTGCTAACTACTAACTTAACTATAGGTAAATGATATCTCCAGCCAAAAAAAAAAAAAATGCTTGATGCAAAAAATTCAGTTTTTTTTTAAAAAAAAACAAAAAATAGAAATGCAATAAACGGGGCCTAATTTGGTAGAGTTAGATGCAAAGTCACGAGCTAGGTTCATAACCTGTCCTCGCGACGTACTTGGTAACCTACCAACCACTACCAGTGCCTACCCAAAAAGAACAAAAAAAGGAACTAAGCCTCTTTTAAAGACCATTCCTCAAGCGTTGTGTTGAGGAAGATTTGCTTTTTTCAAATTATGTCATTCTTGTGAGGTACTTGTCAAACTATGGGGACTCCGTGCTCGCCTTCCCTACTCAAATAGAACGACTAATGACAACCATATCCCGCCAGATCCAATGGAAGTCGAATCCCCTCCTTCATGTTCGTTATGGGAACGCTGAAAAACTTCATGCACTTTGAAATCATTTTCAAGTTAGGATTAGAATTCGAAACTATGTAATCCAAAAGTTATGTATAAATACCAAAGGCCCATTTGGCATCAATTCTAGGGATCCTATATTCTTGGAAACAAATCCACTCCCAGATTTATTGATTCTCCCATCTTTCTTCTTCCTCCCTCTCTTTTTTCACCTCACATGTGTGGGTAAACATCTAAATGCCAAAAATCTGAAATTGAAAGAGCTTGAGCAAACTATTGCTCATAATAAAATATCACACATCCTCGGACTTTGATCAATATCGGCCCAAAATATATTATAACCTAAAATTTGGGCCCAAAATTGAGATTTACTCAGCCTATCTCACGCATAACTTGGGCTGGGTCGATCATGCCTTGATCAGGCTGGGCCCAACGTGTACTTCGCGGTTTAGAGTTTTTTTCTCCGTAATTGAGTGGAAAATACCAAGTCATAAGGAAGATAGAAACATGCAAAAAAAAAACACATGTCAAGTTCAAATCCCCTCAGGGCAAAGGTTAGGCATGCCTAGAATCTCGCTTTCACTCTGATAGTGAGGTTTCAACTTTTGTAGAGCGCGATTTATGGTTTCTAGATATTACCAACTTAGTGAGTGCGATTTTGGTGTAAATTTTTATTTTTATCCCATTTTTCATGTTAAGTATATATATATATATATATACTTGATGGTCCCTGAAGATTATTTGTAACTATATACACAAATATATATTTTTCAATATTTTCTAAATTATAAGAAATAATTGATATATATTGGTACTCTCGATCTTATTCTAAAATAAAATTTTACACTCTCATTCCCACTCTGCACTCTGGTTACTTAGCCTTTTAAATGTGTAGATGATGATAGTCTTGTAATTATTGAGAGACTTAGTCAAATTTTTATAAAGATTTTTTTCTTCCTAATTACCACCTACTTTACATTAAACGAGGGATATCTGCTTAAATGCCTTGAAGCCTCATATTTAAAACTATATAGTGAAACTTGGCATAAGGCACGGGACTTGAGACATGAGGCATGATCTCATGAGCTGAGTGAGAGGAGAATTCCTATTTTATTGGCCTCATATTTAAACTCTATATTGAAAATTCTATAAAGGGCATGATCTCAAGAGCTGAGTGAGAGGAGACTCGTATTTTATAGGCTAACATCCCTTTTATCACGAAAATGCTGACAAATAATATATGGTGGACTATATGATAGTTAATTCTATAAGCCAACTTAAAAGAAGATTCCCTTCTATTAGTACATAAAAAGAAGTTTTGGTCAATGAGATAAAGAAGCTTTTCTAGATGGAACATTTTTCTTTTTTTTTCTCTTTTTTTTTTTTGGGGGGGGGGGGGGGGGGGGGGGGGAGTGATTAGCACTCGCATTAGACTATGTAGTCTGGGGCAGTGATTAGTACACGAATTAGACTATGTAATCTAATGTCATGGCCTCGTGTCCCTTTTAATACTCTTTTAACTATGGTTAAGCTTAAGAAAATTAAAGTTAACATTTTATTTTTTTTCTCTTTTTAAAAAACAGGGTTAGAATGCCTAATTTTTAGGAGTGAGTGAATCTTAATTACAGTTAATATGTGAAAAAAGGGGGGCCATGCTAGGGCTGTCAATGGACCGGATCATGATCCGGATCCGATCCAAATCCGATCCGATTAGCCGGACTTTGGACCCTATATGTGATCCGTCGGATCGGATTCGGATCGGATCGGTGGAATCCGATTATAATCGGATCGGATCTGGATATAGGGTGATCCGATCCGATTAAAATCCGATCCGATAATAATAATAATTTTTAATTATTTTAAATATATTATTTAGATTTTCTATGTATAAAATATTAATTTTTAAAAAAATTAACATTAATTAGTATTAATTAAGGTATTATTAGATTTTATTATTATTAAAATAGATTTTTTTTTTTTTAAATAACCTTACTCAGATCGGATCGGATCGGATTCGGATTGGACGATATATAATCGGATCGGATTCGGATCAGTTACTTCATGATCCGACGGATCTCGGATCGGATTCGGATCAGTTGGATTCTTAATCGGATCGGATTCGGATCTAGGCAGATCCGGTCCGAATCCGATCCGTTGACAGCCCTAGGCCATGCACATTAGACGACATAGTCTAATGCGGCAGTAAGTTAAGCATTTCTGTTTTCCTTATCCTCTCCTCATGTGTCAAGTTTCTACCTAATAAACCTTTGGAACATGTATATCGATCTTTATTATTTTTAGCTAATATAATTTCAAAAAACGTCCCTTCCGATTAAGTCTGGTTAATGCACTGACGACACCTATCTCATTAACTCTAGTTTATTAAGGTCAATCCCAACGTTACTCTTAAGTCTACTTAATTTTTAAAACAAAAACAAAAGATGTTAAATTATAAAGCTTGATGGATACATTTGGCCTCACAAATGATCTGAAGGATAAATTTTAAATTTTGATAAATTATAGTGCATGCGGAGGAATCTAATACACGTTTGAATATGGAGAGTGCTAGCCCCACTCTTTGAAAGAAAAGAAAGAATTTTGTGTCAGGCATAGTTAGTAATTCGGCATATGGTAAAAATTCAGTATTTGAGTATAAATCGGAATATTCATTCAATAATTCGATTAAAATTTTGGCAAAGAAAACGTAGAACGTCAAAAGTGTGGTACAAAAATAATTCGGGTATAATCTAGGCCAACACTCAATAATTGGCGAAAATTTTGGTTAAACATATAAAATTTATAAGAAATGACGTTAAATTTTTAATTTTATATTGTAAAAAATGAAGAAAAAAGAAGTGAAGTTGGAGATTGAGAGAGAGAGAGAGAGTGTGTGTGTGGCATTTGGAAAAGAGATTGAGATATGATGGTTGCTGGCATTGAAAATGCTGAACATTCAGAGACTCAAGTCTCGACTATTGGCGGTTGTGGTGCCGTTGTGATAGATGACAACTATGAATTCTTAGAGTTAAAAGATTTAGAAAGAAAAAGAGAACGAGAAAAAATGAGGAGATTGAGTGTTTCAGGTCTAGTGGCTGGTGACTTTTAATGACAATGTGACCGATGGGATAAAGTTTTAAGATTATGGATTGAGCGGGAGAAAATGAGTTACGTGCGAATGTGAGAAAGAAGAACGATCGTTTAGGAACTTACTTTAGGGGTTTAGTGAATAAGTCATGAACGATTCGGAAATAAATTGCGAACAATTCGCCTTTAAAAAATTTGTGAAAGTGTTCGTATATTTGAATAATATGGATGAATTATATAGATGATGAATTATACGGATAATAAATTATACGTTTTATGAACGATTAGCACACGCATTAGACTATGTAGTCTGGGGGGCAGTGATTAGCACACGTATTAGACTATGTAGTCTAATGCCATGGCCACGTGTCCCTTTTAATACTCTTTTAACAATGGTTAAGCTTAAGAAAATTAAAATTAAAATTTTATTTTTTTTACTTTTTTAAAAACAAGGTAAGATTGCCTAGCTTTAGGAGTGAGTGAATCTTAATTACAGTTAATATGTGAAAAAAGGAGGGGCATTCACATTAGACAACATAATCTAATGCGGCAGTAAGTTAAGCATTTCCCTTTTCCTTATCCTCTCCTCATGTGACAAGTTTCGACCTAATAAACCTTTTGCACATTTAAACCAGTGTCCTAGCTCGAGCTCAACGATTTGTGAATGAGTCGAGCCGAGCCTGAGCTTCTGTAAAATCCCAACGAGCCGAGCCAAGCCTGATCATCTATAAAATTCCAACGAGCCGAGCCCGAGCAGTGCCAGCTCGGCTCATTTACACCCCTACTAACTATGCACTCGGCTCGTTTACACCCCTACTAACTATACTCGGATCTGGGTACTATGCAAAATTCTTGGCTTCTTGTCGAAAGGGTAAAGTGGGGCTAGTAAAATCTTTGAATATATTGTTGACGGGCACATAGATTTTACACATTGATAAGTAGAGGATTGAGGTGACAATTTGGCCCTAACAAGGGTACCCAAACCAGTCCCTCTTAAGCCTCAAATTTTGAAGGCTTTTATTCTTTTCTGAGGCCTACAGTTTGGGTATGGTCAAATTTTTTGAATAGGGCTAGGGCATTGGCGTGTTGTAATTGTATTGAGGAATAGAGAAACTCTAGCATTCTCTAAATTTGATACATGCTAGCTACTACTGTGACATACGTTTGTTCAATCCTTATATTATTATTATGACAAAATTAGTATTGTTGCTAATGTTAATACTTTAATAAGATATATACTTTCTCTCTATATATAAGATTTATATATGTCATTAAATATATGAAAAGAAAAAACATGTAGCTAAAATACATAACAAAATTTAGAGTATATTATATATAACTTCATTATAAAATAATGATAAACACATTACATTATTATTAATGTAAGAAAAATATTATATTTCAAAATGAGTAAAAATAATTTTAAAAAAAATATCATCTTTGTCACCTTGTTCTTTGCATTGCATTGCCCGGCTCAAGATTTGATAAAGGAGAATGGTAGTTGAAGGTTGGTATCTGATGGAGGTGTATGTAATGTTTTTTTACTTTTTTTTTTTTTTTTTGGCCTTATCCATGCCCTGACCCTTTGAAAGCTAGCCAGGGTTTGACTCTTGTAAGTGAGAGTCTAACCCAATAAGACCTAGGCCTTGCCCTTGCCCTTGCCCTTGCCCTAACCCTACCATTTGACAATCGTAATTACATATTATATTATGGATTAACAACATGCCATTTTTTAGCGTATAGTACTACAACAAGCTGCTATTAGCTCACCTAGGGCGGAGCCAGAGGCGGGGAGGGCCATTGCCCCCGCGCCGCCCTTTTAAGTTTTAGATATAATATTAAAAATTAAAAAATATATAATTTTGTATATAGTCCAAAATTATGATGTAATTGTTTATGTGGAAGTGTTTCTTTTTTGAAAGAGTTCATGCGGGAAATTTGGCCCTTTCAAATCTACCCTTAGTTTTTGAGAATTTTTTAAAAATTAATTTTTAAATTAGTGAATCTTAACCAGAGTTAAAGAAAGGTAAAAGGGACATGTGGCGAACGTCTTTTGTATTTTTAATTCTTGGATTAGTGGATCTTAGTCTAGGAAGCACGGATACTTTGAAAATGGAAACGTACATGTATCGCCGTATCGAATACGTATTGGATACGGCACTCTAAGGTAAAACTAAGAATCATCATACCTGTGCTTCCTAGATCTTAGTTAACCCATTTTTATATGTATAATATCAAATACAAAATAGTGTTAATTTTATTTGTATAATAACTCACATAAAGGAGTATAATTGTTTTTCTTGTGTACTACACTTGGTTATATTTCATCTCTTCAATAAGTTTAGTATTGAGAAAGAGACAAGAATCTATGATTAGTTTTTCGGGAAATTTTCAAACAAACAATTTTAACGTGAACCTTTATTAGAATGCAACAATAACGAATTTTATGACAGATGGACTCATTACTTGAAATAAAAAATCTGAGGTACTATGCTCTCGAAACCCTAACCCCAATACCCCGAAAAGCCATTAATTTTCTCGCTACATGTACTTTAGCCCGAGGTCAAATTTTTCTTATTTGGATATTTATTTAAAGTGGGTCAATAGCATGTCTGTTGTAGCTAATCCCCACGATGTTACATACATGTTCACTCCAAAATTTTACCAAGAATTTACTCAACACTCACAAAAAGCATAACAAGTCAACCCTTGTTTTATATTAGTTAAAATGGTTGGGCGTGGAATTGTTAGAAAATGCTTAGTATTCCTCAAAAGTTCAGATTCATGGAATACGTTTTTTTTTTAATGGAAAACGGACCGTAGGTCCTCCTCGGAACATACCACCCAATTGTTAAGAGACATGCGGCAATAAAAAATAATTTTATTATTGTCAATATCTCTTTCCTAATATTTTTCCAATGTGTAAAAATTTGATTGGAGTGGTCAACTTGAAAGAGGACCCTGCGGTCAGCTAATCAGATCTCAAAATCAATACAGTTTTTTTTTTCTTTAGTTAAGAAAAAAAAATACAGTTAGATTGGTTTTCGATGAAAGCAAAGACTTGTTAAATTTTTGGATTTTGGAGATTAGTGAATGCATGAAAATAGAGTTAAACGACTCTTGTTTCCTTTGTGAGTGACAAAAATATGGGCACTTGCCGTTAAGACTTCCGTGTGACAAAGCAGGGCCCGTGCACTCACAAAGGCCCTTATGACCGGGTTATAAAATTTTAACTCTTATAGTTAATTTTTTTTTTTCTAATAAATAAGGTTACATAGTTGAACTTTAAGAATTTATTAATCTTAATCACAGTTAAGGGATGTTGCGAGAGACACCTGTTGACTTATGGGATGGAGGCCAGCGACTTACTACTCCCGAATAATGGACAAACCGTATTAGCCACGAATAAGTTGGTGAGGTAAAGCAGGGTGTGAAATGTGATTTCCTCTTTTCTTCTCTTTTTCATAAACATGGGCGTTCTTCTTTTACTTTGTACATGAAGGGCCCCAATTTGTTTCAGGGGATATTGTAGGGTTGCGCTCTTCAACCGGAGCTCCTGGTCAAAGTCAATCTCTCGGTAATTATAACTTTATGAGATTAATTGTGAACCGGAGCTTCGGTTGAATAGTCACCTGAACAAACCAAAGAATGCCTTGATAAGGGGTATTTATGAAGAAAATTTAGAGTTAAAAAACACTCCTCTTTATGTTCGTAATTACCAAACTACAGCTTCTCAAGGCATATTTTGGTTTGTTCCGATTGACTGTTCAATCGGAGTTCCTATTCATAGTTAATCTCAAATCAATCAACCCGAGCATTAATGTCTAATTTTATTGGAGTAATGTTAAGGGGATGGTAAAAGTAGGGCTAGTATGCCTTTTTAGGAATCTTTTTAATGTCATTTCTTTTAGGAAGAAGGATGGGAGGTTAATCCCTTTCTGCGAAGCATACATGTACCTTCCTCCCTTTCATGAAAAATACAAAAGTCCTCCATTTCTTTTTTCTAAACTATATATAAAATGCTGATGGGTGTTTGAAATAAATTTTCACCCTCATTGTCAAAAATCAATAAAGCATTTAAGAGACATTGTAAATTTGGTTTTGGGAATGCTGAGCACTCTCTAATTTGCTTATTGTATGGAAATAAAGCAGGTAAAAATTATAACCTATTTTAACTCTAAATGACATAAAACGCTTTCTTTAAAACGATTGTCTTGGGGTTTGTTCTTTTCATCTTTTGTACCACCGAGGGTGTAGCCCAGTGGTCACTTGGACGAACCGTCAACTTGGAGGTCTCGAGTTCGATTCACTGGCTCCCCTCAATATCGGTTGCATAGGTTGGTGGTTTACTTATGTCAACCCATGGGACTTAGTCTGCTCTTTCAAGGATCAGGATATCCACGATTATAAAAAAAAAAAAGTCTCTTCTTTTGCGAATGCTTATGAAGTCCAGCACTTTAGAAGTATTGTCATTAGACAACATACATTTTTTTTTTTTTAGAATTAGATGTATTGTGTTTTTCATCCCTCAAGTTACAATTCTCATACGACTTCAAATGCAACAAAATAAATGATTTGAATCTCATAAAAATTATTAGACTTAAAATCTCATGATTGTAAGAATTAATCTTGTTAGAAACCGCAACTTAAATTTCATAACAACTACTATGACAAAGTACAAAGTGTCAAGTTTTACAAGTCTCAACAAAAGAACATGCCTTTAAAAACTTATCTTTTAATGATTTGGAAAAATAAAGACTTAGTTGTCACTTTTTGTTAAAGATAATAACTATTTTCATTTAAAATGACAAAAATGCTATCACTTATGTGATATGTCGTCAAACGAACACAAATTTTTTTTTCTTTTCAAATGCCCCCTACTCTTTGGGTCAGTACTAATCCATGCAACGAGAGGCCGCAACCCACCACACCAAGGCAATTGTTTTAAAGAAAGCATTTCTATGTTATTTTAAGATAAGAAAGGTTCTTGATAAAAAAAAAAATTGGCAAGACTTGATAACTAATTAATTAACCCAAAAATGACAACTTCCCTATAGGACCCATCTGCTTTACTTTCATATAATGGACGATTCCGTCCTTAGATTCATGTATCATGGATTCAATTATTGGGTACGTGGATCACTATTGCATCACTAAGAGAATCTCCAATTTTATTTTGGATGTCGCCTCTTAGATCAAACCTAAGTATTGCATCACTGGAGACCATCTCAAAATTTATTTTGGATGTCGCCTCTTAAGATCAAACCTAGGTTCCTGTTAATGACGAGTGCGTCCTAATCACCCTACCATGAGAGCATATTTGTATCAACCTGAGTCTGGATCATCTTGGATCATCTACAACAATAATATAATGCCTATCTCAGATTATCAACTTTTTGTCGGTCTTTTTTAAAACTTTAGATGGTTTAATTTTAAGAATTAATAATTAATGTTAACTTAATTAAAATAAAATCAGTCTAGGAGTACTCCAAAAAATACTTTCATATATATTCCCCAATCCTAAACCTTTAATTCAAATAGTTAAGGATCAAGATTAGAATTCGCTTGGCTTATTTTGTAGTTTTCTAAAAAGTTGGGATTTGAGAGTATATTTGACATCGTGGTGGTGGTGATTGTTAGGGTTTCAACAGGCTGGTCCAGCCTGGGCCTAATTAATAAACGAGCCGGGCCACTTAAGAAACAAGTCAACTCAGCCCATCTAAAAAATCATGTGCATTTTTTCTTGCCTATAAACTAAACGGGCCTAATTGAGTTAGGTTAGTCGGGCTAAGCCTCATCAGAACCCTACTGAAACGGGTTACGGACTTTGGACTCCAAGCCCAACCCAACTAATAATAGGGGAGGGCCGGGACAGGACCCCCTCGGCCTGGCTCATTAATACCCTTAGTGATAATATCATGGTAGTGGTTGCCTCTGTATTTTTTACTTTCGTTTTTTTATTTCCAAAACTAATAGCATAAAATTTTGTTATTAGTTTTTAAAACCAGAAAACAAAAGCATGTTTACCAAACATGCTTAATGAGAAAATTTCTAAACTTTTGTTTTTAAAAATAGAAAAAATAAAGTGCAATCAAACGGTGCCTATGAAAGCAAAATTGTCTGAGTCCGATCACAGCATCCCTTACGGCCTTACCTATCCTTTTAACTCTGGTAAAAAAGTATTAACTCTTAAGATAATAATATTTTAAATTGGGTAGTGTTATGTGTACACCAATATTTGATGATTACTCTCCATTTATAAATTGTCTTATATTTTGAAATTCTCTATATTTTTATATGTGCACCTCATTTATAATTATTTTATTTTTCAACCTGATTTCTTCTCTTTTCACCACCACTTTTCCACGGTCTCAATTCATCATCGTTCCTCTATTAATCAAAATTTTCTCATATTTTGAGGTTTTAGTTTGACAATTTTATTTATTGAATATTTTATTTATTTTATTAAAAATTAATTATATAATTTCTCATATATCTTTTATTTTCTTTGTGTTTAATCGATAACTATTGAAAATTCAATTATTTGTTTGATAATTTCTAGTTATTTGAAGTTCTCTCCATTTAAATCAGAAAAATAGATAAAAATAAGAGAATTATGGGAAATAAACTATGCAAGTACACTATGGTGATGTACAAAATAGATTAGTGGTATTGAAATTTTTGTACACCACCATAGTGTACTTGCATAGTTTATTATCCATAATTATTAAATTAGAAAATTCCAACTCTTTAATTAAACAAGTGGTAATTGCATTATTTATTCTTGGTTAAATGACTCTTAAATAAAAGTGAAACTAGCATTACCTTATATTCTTATAATTAATAAATTGAAAGTTTGGTGTGTAATTATAAATTTTATAAGTATTTTGAGATTAACTATCAACATGTCTGGTTGAACAGTCAACTGAAGCAACCCAAAAAATACCTTGGGAATGGATATTTATGAAAACATGGTAGTATTGAAACACACCCTTCTTTATGTTCATAATTACCAAACTAACACTACCCCAAGGCAAATTTTTGGGCAACTCCTGTTGATTGTTCAATCGAAGCTCCTGTTGATAGTTAATCTCAAGTATTTTTTTGATTTTTTGTGTGCATTTAAAATTTTAAAAAACTAATGATGTGCAGTCAACAATTTAAGAAAATAGAGTATAGTCATCAAATATTGGGGTGCACCTTAAAAAGCACGAGTACGACAATACTTAGATACGGCAATACAATACGGGTACGGCGATGCAGCAGAAATTATGAAAAACAGCTAAGTTTTACCTTAAAGTGTGTATTTGACATGTATCCGATCAGGGGCGGAGCCAGGAATTTTTCATTGGGGGGGCCAAAATACATGTATATAAAAAAAAATTTGGTTTGAGGGTATGGGATTTGGGGGTTCAGGGCATAGCCCCCGAGAAAAAAAATTTTGGGGTGGTTTTTTTATTTTGAAATTTTTTTTTCTCGGTAATACCTTTGAGGTCGCCACATGTCCTATTAATACCCCTTCATTGTGGTTAAGATTCACCCACCTATCCTTGGTTTAAAAAAAATATATCAAATTTCTTTTTGAACCTTTGTTAAAAATTCACTAACTCCTAAGATTAAAATTATTTAAATATTTTTTTCTAAAATCAAGGATAAGTAGGTGAACCATGAGATTGGGTGAATTTTAACCATAGTTAAGGGGTGTCAATAGGGACATGAGCATAAGGGGACTCCATTGGGGGGCCACTATATATGTGACAAAAAAAATTGGGGGGGCCACTACATCATAGAGGACAAAAAAATTGGGGGGGCCAAGTATACTAAAAAAATAATAATTTAATTGAGGGGCCCACTAGTCATACTAGTACAATAGGGATTTACAAAAAAATTGGGGGGGCCATAGCCCCCCGGCTCCGCCCCTGTATCCGATACGGAGATACAGGTATGGCGATACGGATACGTTTCCATTTTCAAAGTATCCGTTCTTCCTAAGGTGCACCTAACTATACCCATAAAGCTGAGGTTAAATTATTTAAGTGTAAGAATAACTGGTTGAAAGGGACACGCGATGACCCGGAGGATTGCGGGTTTCTTAAATTTGTGTCCAAACAGATGATCGTTATTTCTGCGAAGAGGGGTACTTCCATAATTTCCAGGAAATTGAGGGTGATCCCAATTCTCGTTTAAATACTCGAATTACTCTGCAAAGCCAATCAACGAAACCGAGATTTAATTTTCCATTTTTGTTCTTAAAATCCTCATAAATTTTTCTTTGTTTCAACTAAGACAAGAATATATCTTCTCCTATTTCTTTACTCATTCTAGGGTTAGGGTTTCTAGCAGAGTTCGAACTTTTAAAGAACTCTTAGGGAGATTTTGTGCATTTTCATATGATTTTCTCCCCTCTGGTTCTTCCCTGAAAGAATTCCTCACGGAGATTTCTCGGAATTTGATTGGAGTAGAAGAATCGATTTCACTGTTTCTTCTCGGAGGAGATCTTTTTGCAATTCGATTAGGGTTTTCATCTCGAAAGCAATCCGGAGTAGATTCTGTTTTCGGTGATCTTGGACGAAATTGAAGTGATTCGTTTATCTGTTATCTTCGGAAAAAAAAAAAAAAAAACTCGATAAGGTTTAGGATTCCTGTATAAAGCAGACTACTTTGTTTATTGGGGCATCTTTGATATTGTTCTTGTCAATCCCTTTTTCCGTTACATCCATTGAAAGGATCGAAAACGATGAAGGTTCATCCTGCACCCAAGAAGAGGAATATCACATTCCGATATGACATCAATTCAAGCCTTTCAGAAGCGAACAGGATCATGGGTAGGCAGAAGAAGCTCCGGCGACTCCCTCACATATTCAGTAGGGTGTTGGAACTCCCTTTTCATTCGGATACCGACGTCGTGGTTGAAGAGAATTCGGAGAGTTTCCGATTTGCCGTGGTAACGGATGATGTAGGCCAAGATGTAAGGGCTCACACAATTGAGATATATCCGGGGGTCACGAAGATTGTGATCAGAGGAAGTAATTTTCTTGAATTGTCGTTGGATGAACTCGAGCTTGATCTTTGGAGGTATAGGCTTCCGCCGACAACCAGGCCAGAGCTTGCCAGTGCTGTTTATGTTGATGGGGAACTCATTGTGACAATTCCAAAGGGCGTGAACTCGGAAAACTTGGATGACAGAAACGATGAAGAAGTTTGGGGTGAAGGAAACGGGGATTTCGGTGGCGAAATGGGTCGCCTTGTCCTTGTACAGTAATGCTTCTCTTCCATTCCTGTGTCTTTAAACTTTAATATCATGAAATTAAGCTTGTCCATGGAACTCCTTTTGTATGCTTGTTGGTTGAATCAAGAATTCGCCTTTAGTTACATGGTAGGTTTTGTGCCATTACTGTTGGATTGTTCTTGATCTATGAGTTCCTAAGTTGATTCTGCTGAGCTATGCTTTGGGAAGAAGGGTGATCTATGATTTCAACCTTCTTTCAATTAAGCCTGAAAGCAGTGCAAATGGAAATATATATTTTTCGTTTAGTATTGGCAAGTCTCTTTATCATTTGAGTTTGATTATCCCCTCGCCCCATGCTCAATTTCGCTCTCCCAATTCTTTGTGTCCTGAGTGTTACATTGGTTTAATTTGCAACATGTTCCTGGAAATATGGTGTTGACCATGTCCATGTTTGGAGAATTGCACCTTCAAGAAAAGCCCATTTCAGTAAATGTGTCAAAATCATAATCTGATGCTTTTACGAAGGGATATTTCTATTGTTACTTAATGGTTGCTATGTACAAGCATATATGCTTCTGGTTGACTTGATAGGGTATATCATCGTCTAAATCTTAGATAGTCCATTTATGTTAGCCTTGTTTTACTCATTCAGAAATGCCATTTATCATATCAAGTGTTTATTTACATTGGATCATTTTCTTTTACTGGGTCTTATTAGTCTGTTTTAGTGATATGGTCTTTGCCATCAATATCTCTAACAGCCATTTTGGTTAGCTTTTTTCCCATTCTCTAGGCGATTCATACCTCTCAGTGAATGTCACTAATGGATTATCGATTTCACAACCTTTCATTATTGGCTCCATTTCATCCCATGGTATTCTTTACCATTAAAATTCCTCATCGAAATTCTTCACTGTTTCATCCTTGATCTCTACTGATGCCCAACAACTTCAGTGTTTATGGCTTTATGCACCTTGTTGATTTTATAGTGTGGACCTTGTCATGTGATTGCATGAAGTCCTAACTTTTCTTTAGGAATAACAAGAATTGTATTTTTTTTTAAATGGAGAATGTACATGTGAAGGTGAACAAGTGGTGTTCCCCAAGAGAAATCGACAAGAAGACCTAAGTCACAAAAACTACAAAACTCCATCTGTAAACCCAATCAATGCTTAGAATGTCTGAAACCCCAGAAGATGAGCTAGCCAGCTTTGCAAGCACCATCCAATATTAGAACAAAGTTTGGGCAGGCAAGAATCGACTGTGTCAAACACTCTATTGTTCCTTTCTTTTCGTAGGCCCCAACCCATGGATGATGTACTTGAAAGGGAAGCTTTGTTATTGATGTCAATAGCCCCTGGTATCAACTGTTGCACCTACTTCTAAAGAAATCTTCTGGCCAGCCAAGACAAACATCCCTCACTTGGTAAGCAAAAGCTCAGAAAACTCTAAGCAGCAAGAGAAAGAAATCCCAGACGGACAAACCAGAAGCAGGAGAAGGTGACGTATATCTTCCTCGGATTCTCTTAGCATGCCCATGGGATCCTCAAGTGATCTATCGTGAGAATCTAATCTAAGGTCTATGACTAGGTCTGCATAGCCAAGTTGGCTCGTGAGCTCGTTGTTATACATTAAATATTCCTTGACATGTGTAGACACCCAATTTTGCACGCCCCAATGACCTTTTTAGCTCCAAGCATCGAATGGTAAACTCAAGGAAGAGATCCGGACTCCAATATATCCAAGGTCGAAGCCAAAAGCGAAGCCCAACCCAACCCGAGCTTGAATCAGCCAAAGCCCAAAGGAATGGGCCTGTTTTATGTGGAAAATGTCCAGCGCCCTTTAGTTCCTTTTTTTTTGTGCAAATTTGATCCCACGCCTTTTGAAACAGCTCGGTCCCCGTTTTAGTGCAAATTTGATCCCGCGGAATTAAAACAGTCACATTTTTAGTGCAAATTTGATCCCGCAGCTTTTGAAACAGTTCGGTCCCATTTTTAGTGAAATTTTGATGTCGCGGCTTTTTAAAAGGCGTGATTTTCAAAACCCTAATTCCGTACTTCGTTTTGCGTGCCAACTTGTTTTTTTGGATTATTTTAGTCCCACATCAGCCAAAAAAGGTGAAAAACCTAATCCTCACCCTATAAAAGGAGCCTCACCCCAACCCCATTCCTCATCTTGAATCAGCTTTGAAATTCCTTGAGAACCTTTGAAAATCTTGGAAAAACCTTCAAAACCCCTAGCCTTGGGAGATCCTTAGACTAAGAGAGTAAGTTCAGAGTTCCTTGAGCCCAGAAGATCCTGAGTTCTTCAAAGCCTTAGGATATCCAAGGAGTTTCTTCAAGTTCCTTGGTCTAGGCTCCCTTTAGATCTTCTTCAACATCTACTTTATGCTATGTTTGGTTGCTGAGAAAATTTGTGAAAACATGGAAAAGAAAAGAAATTTCTGAATTTGTAATACAATTTTTAGTTGTGTTTTGCCCAATTTTCTTTTCTTTTCCATGTTTTCACTTATTTTCTCAGCAACCAAACATAGGGTAATTTAGGGAGAAGGGGCCTAGTTCATTGGAGTCCGGATCTTATCATCGTAGAAAGATGTTCTTGAATGCTTGGAAAGCCAAATAAAAAGGGAAAAGGTATGCTACATCCCTCATCTTCTACTTCTACCCATCCAAGTCTATTATTCCCTCACTTTCTCTTAATAGCTCGGTGATTTCCCTCTACAAGGTCGTGAGGAAGATGAAATCTAGGTGAAGGAAATGGCTGGAAGACTCGATCTTCGATTTCTTTATTTCGGTTTTTTTTTTTATTATTAGTTTTCGTCTCTTTTTCACCAAACGTAAGCCGGGCCCCTCTTGACTCAGTCGAAGAGAGAGCATGACCGTTCGCCGATTTAAGGAAAATAGATTTTGCCATGCAATTAGAGAGAAAATCACCCTAACTTAGTTAAGGAGGGGTGAGGTTCCAATCCCAAAAATAAAATAAAAGCAAGTAGAGAGAAAATCACCTTAACTCGGTCGAGAAGGGGTGAGTTTTCAATCTCAAAAGAATAAAAAGGATAAATAAAAATAAATGAGATAATTGTTTAAATTAATTTAATTGAGAAAATTAAAAGTTAACCGTCGTTCGACGGATGAGGTGGGGTGCCTAACACCTTTTCCAACTCATAAGAGAATCCCCGGACCCAATCTCGGTTCTTGAATCGAGGGTTTTCATTGTGGGTGACCAATCACACCCGGATTTTTGATTGGTGGCGACTCTAAAGATCTCGGCTTCTCATTAGTGTGAAAATACTGATGTGGGGAGGAGATCGACCCAGGTCGGCTATCGCACAACATGTGTTTATGAATGCGCTTGATGGACACTTATAGTTGAATGAGGAGGATAATTGCACTCTTTATGCACTGACACTTATAGTTGAATGAGGAGGATAATTGCCCTCTTTATGCACTGACTGCTTCTATAATTCTTGAAAAATAGAATATTGCTCATTTTATGGTGGTGCTCTCAGGTCTGGTGCCCGAAAACCAGGTCGGTCTGTGTAATTAGTTGTCTATTTCACTTATGGATCTTAGGAATCACATGGCTCTTATGTTTATGATCAGTGATGCTGAAACTTTATCTAATCAAAAGCATTATAGCATTTGTCAGTTTTGCATTTATCAGAAACTTCATTCATCTGAGTATGCTATATGGGATCAGATGAACCCATCTAGACCATCACTGTTACCTGAACCTTATGTGCTTTACGAGAATCTGTTGAACAACTAATCATGTTTCTTATAGTCCCACTGCGTCAGTAACTTGTAGAGTCTTTGTTGTTGAAAGTCATTGCTTCTCACTGCTTTACCTTCTCAATGATCTCTTGTTGATTTACTCCTCTCAACAATATCTTGAAATCACCACATCTTGAAAAGCAGGTTGAGAATATATTCGGGACAAATAATATCTTAAAAGTTGTATAACTATTGAACGATCCTTGCCATTGAGTCTTTCACATTTTCTTTTTTTGCAAACTAATCAGATGGTTATGTACTCCAATTGCGGCCACTCATGCTTAACAGAGGCCAGACTTGGCGCGTTCATGGACCACATTTATGCTGAGTTGTTTGTGTTTTGGCACTGGCTTTTTACCTTGAAAAGAAATAAAAAATATCCCTTCTCCTAGCAGCACATACAAGATTCCTTTATGGGTCCTACCAAAGAGACCTGGAAGAATGCAATTGATCATTTATGTTAGGACTTAGGATCATCCAACTTTCTTTACTTTTTTGTAATTGGAGGGGATGAAATATCATTGTCAGAAGTTTAAGAACTGATGGTAAAGGGATCATTTAAAAGTCAGAAAGAGGAAGGGGAGTATCTTTCTTTTATCCCAATAAGAATTTCCTGAACCTTTCGGCACTAGAAAGTCCGGTAATGGGCGATTGTCATGTTGAAAAAGGCACTCCCCAACTTCCATTACTCAAATCTCTTATACCTATGCCATGAGTTGCTTTAAGCTCCCTATCAAAGTGTGTCAGGACATCAACTCTGAACATCAACTCTCAATTGGCCAAAATTTGGTGGGGCCAAGATCATACTAGGAAGAAGATTCACTGGATCAACTAGGCTACAATGTGCAAAAACAAAGCCGAAAGGGGTGGAGGCTTCCGAGATTTGGTCACTTTCAACAATACTTTACTTGCAAAACAAGGGTGGAATCTTATTTAGAATCCGAACTCTCTTTGGGGTCGTCTAGCGAATAGCATCTATTTTCCCCAAGGGTCTTTCCTTTCAGCTAGAACCAGAGCTTGTCCTTCATGGAGAAGCATCTTAGCCGGGCGCAAGGTGCTTAGATTGGGGTTAAGATGGAATCTGGGCAATGGCAATTCCGTAGACCCCTGGGGTGGATGCTTGGGTCCCCACATCCCTAACTTTCAAGTGTCATCACCCAAACCACCTCTTTGTCAATGGAGCAAAGCTGCAAATTCTATAGATGGTGATTGGCATTGGCACAGGTTGTCGCAAGGTTTCACACAAGAGGAAGTCAAGGAGATCACACAAGAGGAAGTCAAGGAGATCACCAAGTTGCAATTCAGTGATTACGAATGGTAAAGATGAGATTATCTGGCACTTTGAGAATGGAAATTTTTCGGTTCGCTCGGCCTATCACAAATACGGAGCAGCAACCTTTGCCAGATGAGGAGGGGAGCCTAGCTCGTCCAACACTCTTACTCTTCATGTTTGGAAGACCCTCTAGAAATTTCCTATTCCACCCAAAATAGTTGGTTCGTTTGGCACTGCCCAAGAGAAGTGATTCCAACAAGTAAGGCCCTCCATAAGAGGAAGATTCCAATTGACGCTACTGCCAGTTGTGCGAAGATCAAGTGGGATGTCACTCACATTATTTTTGAATGACCTCTAGCTAGGAGTGTCTTGTGGGGATCCTCCCTCATGGGACGGATCAAGGGCCAAATAGGTCTCTAAAGGTCTGGTGGAAACATTGGGTGGGTATGAAGATGGGCTCAACTGGGAAAGCCTCTTATCTCACTCTTTGTGCGATGATCATATGGTCCCTTTGGAAAGCCCACAATGCGAAAGTTTTTCAGGCCAACAACCCCATGCTAGAGCACCACATCCCACCATTATATGCCGCTACTGGTCCCCACCTCAGCCTGGTTGGATGAGGATAAATTCGGATGAAGCCTTCATATCTCCAGGTCAAATTATGGGCACAAGCGTCATTGTCAGAAACCATAAAGGTACTATCATTCAGGGCCTCATCTATGGGCTCCCGGAAGGATCAGCCATGATCGCAGAAGTCGCAGCTCTCCGTAACGCGATCACTCTAGCCGCTAATCAAGGATGGGGGAAAGTGGAATTTGCCTCAGATTGTGAAGCTCTAGTGAAGCTTATACAACATCCAATTATCAAGGATCAAAAATCTCTGCAACTCTGGGAGACATCTTGAAAGAACTCCAAAAAAATCCCTCTATCATGTTGTGTTCCATCTCTCTAGGCATGCTAACACCTTTGCTCACAAGCTAGCTCGCCATAGCTTGGGGCTTAGCATTGCTAGAAATTTTCAACCTCCCCGAGTTTAATTCTTCCTAATGTACCTGTTTATCTCTTAACAAAAAGAAACCAAAAATTTATGCTTTAGTTTGCACTGGAGTTCTATGTTGGCTACAACCCTCAAGAGGTACCAAGCCTTGCGTTGTTTCTGTAAGCTGTAAGAAAAAGAGCACGTCCAAGGCCAGACATCCCAACATGAAATAGGCCAAGAAAGTTCATTGAACAAAATCAGGTTGCATTTCTTTTGCAATCGGAACAGTTTTTAAGGAATAAAAAAAGTTGATCTTTCTTACGGAACGGAATGATTTCTCTCGGGCTTGATAAATAAATAAAAATTGAGTGTTAAAGGAGAATTTTTTCGTGAGTACGTTTTTAGAATCAGTTTCTGATTTACAAGAGCCGTTAAAGGATACACTAACCAGAAAGCATTTGTCATGAATCAGAAATAGGTGAGCTATCCGTTTTAGAATCAGTTTCTGATTTGCAAGCCATGTTAAAGGATACACCAACCAGAAAGCATTTGTCATGAATCGGAAAGTAGGGACGATTATTTATAGGAACTGGAATGAAAGGAAAACTTGCATTCTGATAGAAATTATAATTATATTGGTTTCTTTTACTAACCATGGCTCATCAAAGAGGCAGCGCATTCACCAAATATACCACCATGAATTGTGTGTATCTGTATGTGGACAAACAATCACAAGTTTAATACTCAAAAGTCTTTGGTCCAACTTTCGAAGCACATGGGTGTGGAACCCTAATCTCTGAAAAATCCCAGCTGGGAAGAAGTGGAGAACTCATAAATGAGACTTAAATCACTAAAACAATGAGCAGTTTTGTAGCACCTAAGAACTGTCATGAAAACTTGGCCGAGCCAACCTGCTACCAATTACAAAGTGGAAAGGCACTAATCTTAAACAAAAACCGCAAAATTGGGGCACGCATTGCTGAAATTTTACAGACTCCCTCATGTCATTGGCGTCGTGACTCTCGACAGAGCCAATTGTCTTTTTCCATCTAACAAGATGCCATGAAATTTTTTTCCTAGAAGTATTATATAACTTTGAGAACTTGTTCAAGTCATCAGATCAAATCAAACTTTCATCATTGGACAGTAGATTCTCAGAAATTTTGTAACTTAGTGTCTCATGTGAAGGGCAGTTTACTTCGACAAATATTGGTGGTTGGTGCATGACATGAAGAATAAAGTTGTAAAAACAATTGATATAAACTGCCAACAATTACAAACTCATCAAAGTTAAATAAAAATGTTGGTATCAATCTCCAATATCTAAATCAAAGTGTTCCTTCAGAATACCTTTAGAAGCCTTTCCGAATCCTTTAGCCACTTCCTCCATATCCCTGAGTTTTGATACCTCCCGCTTTATCTGATTCACTCTGTTCAAGACACTGTTGAGTAGGCCATCATCAACGTTATCACATTGAGTGGTTGATGTCGTGCGTTTTGCCAGTTCAGACCTCTCCGTATCAAGCTGTTGATACAAACTAAGAAGAAAATCTTTTTGAGCATATAGCCTTTCCTCTGCAATTCTATATTCGGACTCCTGCGACTTTCTCAAGGCTTGGAGAACCTGATCAATCTCATCCTCAAGTTTTACAGATTCAATCCGATGATCTGAAGTTATGTATATAGGTTGTTCAGATCTTTTATGTGGGCTTTGAATTTCAAGAGGAAGATCCAAGTCTGTTTTGAAATTCACCGGGGGGTCTTGATGTTTTGCAACTTCCAGCTTCCCCAACAAGGTTGCATTGTTTCCAAGATGGGACATTTCTCCTATGTTAAAAAGTAAATAGCTGATAAATATCCAAGGATTTGCTAAGTGCGTTTACTAAAAAGAAAATTTGCAGATCGTTTATAACTAAAAGGTTTGATAAATATCTGCATCTTCAGAGAGCATCTTCTATGAAAACCAATGTGTTGGTAATATGCCTCAAGCGATTTGAACAAATTGGTTTCTTTTTCTTTGTTTTTCAGTATTTTTTTAATTGAATATGTAATAATGTAACTTTTCTGCATATAATAGAGTGTTTTGATGATTAAAAAAACGAGTTTGAATGATGCAGAGAGAAGTAAAAAAAATTACAAGCAATAGTAAATAATGAATGATTGATAGAATGATAGTAAACAACAAATAATTGGTATTGCGAAGATAGGACCTAATAATGGGATGGAGTTTGGAAACAAAATTACCTGTGGAAATAGCCAAAATGTTTTCTTCCACTTTCCAAATGTCTTCAAGATAAGTCCCACTTTTAAGCTGATGTAAAGATCAGATGGTCATGCTGCTGGTTGAAAAACCCTAAAAAAGAGACAAATATGACTTTGGAAAGAAGAATGTCATTATTGACTAATGAAACTGTAGCTATAACGGATCAGATTTACCTTGGTCAAGGCCAATTCGATACGATTCAGCAACCTCTTGGCATTTGTTTGTTGTGAGCCACGCAAAATGCAAACACAAACATTTAAAATCTTCTCAATGTGATCCCGGGAGTCAAGAGATTCGCAAGTCCGTAGAAGCCTGGTAATATGTGAAATGAGATCTGTCCTCTTATCGCAACGTCTACAATAATATTCTACATCCAACCCAATGCTTCCTCCTACTGTCCCAGCCAAATAAGAACGGAGAGCACAGTCCATGTGCGCAACGTGCCCACAAATATAATTCTCACCCAGGGATGCTTCACATCTGATAAAACTGTAACCTCCATAGGCCATATCAATAGTCTTGCAACAAAGAATACAACAACAATCACGACAGAAACCAGGTTCACTGCAGCAGATGTCGCAATCCATGGCTGCTAAAGAGTAGCTCCTTGCTTCTAGTTGGAGACTGCACATTTTATTTCCAGCCTTACAATCCATAGTGCCAGACTTCAACTCAAACCCAGAATGTTCAGCCATCTCATCCTCAGGAAATACACAAGAGGAAGTAGTCCCTTCTACATAACCTGTAGTTCAACAAGTTTTTTGGGCAAAAAACATGTTTACAATTAACATCTGGCACTAGTATGTACATAACACTCAAGAAGAGCAATCTGAAGATGCAGTCTAATGATGCAAAAGAACTTGACACTCATGAAGAGACACAGCACCTTCCAATGACCTATAGGTAACAAAGCATTATGAAACCAACTTCCTAAAGCGGTCAAAATAATCCTATATCAAAGGTGTGAAAGAATAACAAATGGAACATAAGGATTAGTATCAAAATGTTGATATGCGATAGCACTCAAAAAATTAAGGTCTAGAGTGCCAAAACTACCGTTTCAAGCAAGTAGTTGGTACAAAAGATCCCTAAATGTCTCGAGGGAAATGCATCATTTGAACTTCATCTCTCAAAATTGATAGGAACCAAATCATAGTTGCATGGAAGCTATGTAAAAGGTGGGATATTTGCTTCTCAAGAAGCTCGTATCCTACACTCGTTTCCCAGGAAGCTCACTTCCTTCATCATTCAGTGGTCAAAGAGATTTATGTATGTGGGACATTATGGGATATACACGAGTTTAAATTCTGAAGTGTAGACTCTGAGCAAGCATCATTTAATTGGAACTCAATGCACTTAATTCTCCACACATCTCATGTGAGGCAAAATTAAAGGTATGACTATTATAAGAATACAATGGGAATGAGGCGCCCGTGTCTCATTTCTCGCTTCTCGTTTCCCAATGATATTTTGAGCCTCATTTCCCGCTTCTCATTTTTGTTTCTCGATCTAGTAACTATGATCCAAATAACATGTAACCCTTTACATTGCGCTCAAAGCAAATTTAACCAATCTTAATGACAATACAAAATAAGCCATGACCAACTTGTTATGCATGAGGTTCTGACACTCAGTTGTGAAATTCTAATGGATAATTAAAGTAGACGTTGAGTGTATATTCTATTTAGATGTATATTATATATGCATTTTGGGTTGCATTATATTAGAGGAGCATTTCCTAGTTTAGTACAGGTTAGGCTTTGATTTATTGCCGTCGTCAACTATCAAGTATCAATCATGTTTATGTTTGTTAGTAAACCACAAATCATGTCACTTACCATTATAGTCAACGGTTTACATAAAATGATTTAAGAATCCATCAAGGATTGGATCCATGGTCTAGGCATAGAGTTTTGGAACTGATTAAACAGGAGCATTTTTACTCCCAGAAATTTGCTGTGGGAAAAACGCTCCTGTTTAAATTCTATGCCTAAACCATGGATCCAATCCTTGATGGTTTCTTGAGACCATTTTGTTGGAAATCCTCCAATATTGAATTCTCTGCAACAGAGGACTTACCAACCCGGCACACTTCACATACAATGAGCAATGTAGGCATAATTGGACTAGGAAAAGAGCCTTGATGGAATTTTAGGACTAATATCATCACAAAGAAACTTCTAAAGCTCATGCTAGTCAGTAAAATTGAAGGGGGGGAGGAGGGGTGGATTGGAGGTGAGGTGAGGTGAGGTGAGGTGAGGTGAGGTGAGGTGAGGTGAGGTGATTAAAATACATTTCTGAGCTTTGCCTTTTACCACCTGCTTCACTAGACAAGTAAGATGAGTATTGAAGAAACCATTAGTCAACCATTTACAAAAAATGATTTAAGAAACCGTCAAGGATTGGATCCATGGTTTAGGCATGAAGTTTTGGAACTGATAAAACAGGAGCTTTATTGCCCCAATAAATTTCCTGAGTGCTAACGTTTGAGACAATTTTGTTGGAAATCCCCCAATTATGACCATGACAGAGGACTTACCAACCAGTCACACTTGAAAATACTATGGGCAGTGTAGGTTCAATTGGACAATGAAAAGAGCCTCGATGGAAATTAGCACTAAAATCATGACACGAAACTTCTAAAGCTCATGCTACAGTAAAATTGAATAATAATGATAATATTAATAATAATAATATTAATAAGTTGAATAGTGGAGAGGCAAGGCAATTGAAATATATTTCTGAGTTTTGCATTTTACCACCTGCTTCACTAGACAAGTAAGATGAGTATTTAGGAAACTTTGAGCTTTTTGCAGTTCTGCAATGACGGGTGATATTACCCAAACTCTACTACAGGAGTCAAGTAGTTAACACACAGAACACTTCGTGTTAAAAGTTCATAGAAAGACTGGGCCAAAAGAACTCCGCCACTTCTGAACCTTGTGATCTCTCAAGGGAGTTGATACCCTGTAACTATTCAACAACCGCATCGAGTCACGAAGTTCTTAATTCCGATGACCCCGGAGCCCTTTTTTACGGGACAAGGACTTTGAATAGCGCATATTGAAATGATGGGAGAACATTGATGGCAAAAAAGGTTCCCCCAGAATTTGCACCATGCAGTTTTGGAGCATTTGCAGCCTTGCAGGTAGCAGGAATTATGACGCGAAAATGAGCACCATTCAATTCAAATCATCATTACGAAGTCAGAGTTCAGGAACTATTCGGCTAGGGAAATATTTGGAAACAAATCGGCTAAATTTAAAAAAAAAATTCAAAAAAATGTCAGTCAAGAGATGACTAAATAATAATTAAGATTTTTCATTATGAAAACTTACAAAAATATAAATAAATAATTCATATATTTGTTATTTATTAGGTAATGTTACAAAACGTTGTGAATAATTGGTGTTTAAATTGTTATTTATTAGGTAATGTTACAAAACGTTGTGAATAATTGGTGTTTAAATTCGCAAATTTTGCAACTTTTTTAAAAAGTCGAATTTTTTTCAAAAGGTCATGAATACTTCATGAATTAGTCATGGAAGGTAAAAGATGTCAACTTATTCAGGACTTTTTGAAAAAATTGGAAAAAAAATATTACTAAGATCCAAATGTGTAAACTATTGAGATGCAGTTGGCACACATTGAAGCTAGTTGCAACTGTGTTTGCAGTTGGCTCATAGTGAAGCTAGTAGCAACTGTGTTTTGGGGTCCGTCCAAAGAGGCCTTCGCTGAACAACATGACATACTAAAAGACCGAGAAGCATGGTCGCCATACAATATATCTGAGAATCTTACCCTACTATCATCCTCAGTACTAAACCTAATCCTTCCATTAGCATCTCACCTACTACAGCATTGCAAGGCCCCGCTACTATATCCCTAGCACATCCCTCACAGCTAGACCTCTGTATTTGATTTGAATAGCTAAACAAGATTAGCTAAACAAGATTAGCTAAACAAGAAGCCGCCATTTTAATCAGCCCACTCAGTGACTATTACATGATAGTCGGGGGGAAATAAGGGGAAAAGGGATCCTACTGCCTCAACTCTCGGAAATACAAAGATATGTACACTGAACCGCCAACCAATATAAGGAACCAAGCTGCTGACATACATACCTCTGTCTAAATCCTCATGTAACCAACAAGCTGATGACTTTTAATTGTGTTTGGCTGTCTAAAATCTACCATCACTGATTCTTATTCATAAAATTACCAGATAAACCACTCCTAAAGACACAAAAGAAAGAGCATCGTGTCCCAATTAATGAGTGAATATAAAAAATAACAGATGTAACTGTACATAACTACAATTAGCACATATGACAACCAGAAGATGTTAAAAAAAACACAGTGCTAAGTTAAACCATACCTTTTGCCCAAGGGTGATATGCTGAAGGGATCTTCCAACTGAAAGACCTGAAGAAGGCATCAACGTCTGCATTAGGGAATTCCTTTCGAACATATTGTTCAACTGACAGCTTGCTTGCAAAATGCTGTTTCTTACGCGAGGTCTTCTGAAGGCTGCTTGGGAGATACAGGTACCTATCAACCCAGAAGCCAGCATTGGAGATTCTCTTTCCAACCTTCCAAGCCCAGTTATCACCAAGATTAGGAAAATCTATTGGAGCATATGGCAGACCTTCACCTGATTCACCAGATGAAACCGGCCTAAGAAGTAAACTGTTTTCCTTTATCTCAAACATGCAACCATTACTTTCATCAGGAATATCAACTTCCATAGATTCTTTTTCAGCTGAGATATGTTTGAGGCCGGTGAACTGTACCAAATGTAGTTCCAATATAATTAGCCTCTGAGCAAAGTGAAAACTTAAAAATGTAACATGTATTCAATCAGAATTCTTTTTGAGTTAATTTACAATGAAATTAGAGTAAACTGTCGAATCAATTGAAGTAAATATTTCAAAAATATAAGCAGAGAAACATGTAGTGGTTTTCTTTCTGGGAAAATGAAATATATAAAGTGGCAGATGAAGGAAAGAACAGCAGATTTTCATGGACTTTAAAAAGTTAAGCACCAGCCAAGAGGTGGGCCAATGGAATGGTCTGAATCGAAGAGTTGATGAGTCACAAATATAGAATAGGGGGAGGAGGGTCCTCAAGTCTATATTCCTTTATTAAAGATATAAGCATCCCTGACTTTTGAGATTCCTACATGTTTTATAATGTTGATGCAATAAAGTTGTTCACACATATGCATGTGCCACGTAATACAGATTACAGAGTATCCACCATCCAGGAATTAATAAACTTACCCCTCTATAATATTCTAATACTGAATACACTAATTACTAATCAATAATAACTATATTTTTTTAAACACTCATCAAGAACCACCTGAAGCATAACTTTATAAAAAAAATTATAGTTCATAAATTGTTTCATATTAGAGCCAGTACTGTCATGGGCGGAGCCAGGGGTAACTTCAGAAAAGGAAAAAAAAAAAATTATATATATATATATATAATATTTAATTATTTAGCAGGGCATACCCATGGGCATGAGCGGAGCCGGGGGCAGTTGCATCCTGAACTTTTGAAAAAAAAAATTATTATAATATTTCATTTAATTATTTAATAGGGTATAGCCTTGGGGAAAGGGAAGCACTTGCCCTTTTAAATTTTGGGAAAATATATATTTTATAATTTATACTATATATGAATTCAACCTAAACAAGGAAAAATAAAATCCGTAGGATATATACGAAAGGTATGGACAAGATGATTGGGGCTGTCAGGGAGAGGGGGGGGGGGGGGAGTGAGGCCCTAGACTTCAGAGGGCCTGAACTAGCTAGGCCCAAGCCCTACCCTCAAGAGCCAAGGCAGGGTTAGGGACTAAAGAGGACCGAAATTAATTTTTAAGTTATATGATTTAGTAGGACTTTTTTCTATACTAACTGCCAACCTGACGTTTAAACTTTATCCTTTATTCGGGCTTGGGACCGGCAATACAATGCAAAGAGCAGTATGGAGTTATTTTATTTTTGTCGGTGGCAATACACTTGAGTAAAATAGATATAATATACTATTATTCTTTTGTAAGTGATTTAACTATCTAAATCGTCTTTCAATACATCTAACTTTAACATAAATAGTGAATCACTATCCTCTAAACGACATTATTGCCAACAAACTAAAACTTCTTCATTGTTTGGTTATAAACAACTCATAAATTGGTCAAGTACCCTTCCTCTGGTGCTAAATGTAGAATCAGAAGTAACTACTAAAATTAAAATCACTAAAATGCATTAGGCCACCATCGATAAAATTGGATAATTTGTTGAATTAAATTCCACCGAAGCAATATATCAAATTCTGTATATTTATCTCTTGGTTTTTTCAAATACTGATCTAACTTTGATTTTAATTCTACATTGGTAGTTTGACTCATTTCTTCTTCAACCCTCAAAATCTTATTCATCATTTTTTCTTTGAACTTGTTTTTTTTTATCGGTAATATCAATATCATCAAATAAGACAATTCACAAAAAGTGAATCGCCAAAGGCACAAAGCAAATACTAAAAAGCAGACAGCAAGAACAAGGAATTACAAAGCTACAAAAATGCAAAAGGGAACTTCCCTGACTCCACTAAGATATAATCTCGTCGAACCCGGACTCCTCCAAGTCATATTTGGCTGCCACCCAATCCCGCAACAAGAAGCGTGTACGATAGCACACACTCTCCAACGGCAAAGCGAAATTTTCAAAAACCCTCCTGTTCCACTCTTTCCACAAAGACCACGATATCACCCCTGGGAGAAGAGCCCAAACAAAACCCAACGGGCAGTCCAAAGAAACTGAGAGCCAACCGGATAACAAGCCCAAGAGAGTCAAGGGGAATACCCAAGCGACTCCAAGCTGAGAAAGAAAATACAACCAAAGCCTCCAAGCAAACGAGCAATGCAGAAACAAATGATCAATTGACTCCTCCTCCACCATACACAAACAACAGCGATTAGGAAGGCTCTAACCTCTATTTTACAGATTATCCAATGTCAAAATATTACCCAAAGCAGCTGACCAAAGAAAAACCGAAACCTTAGAGGGCACCCCAACAAACCAGACTATCTTGCTGGAGAATCTCACAATGAGACCCGAATAAACGGCCTGCAGATACGATTTCACTGAAAACCTACCATTAGCGTTATATGCCCAAATCCACTGATCCCTGGTGGACTCATCAATCGTCACCGATTCTAGCAAGGACAACAAATTGGCGAGATCTGGAACTTCCCAGTCATTAAGCGCTCGGCTGAAAGAGGGGCACCAGACCACTACACCTACATTCCTGGCAAACATATCCGCAACTACCGCCAATTTGTCTGAGGAGATCAAGAAGAAAGTCTGGAACAACTGCTTCAGAGAGGAAGACCCGCAACACAGGTCGGACCAAAATTTAGTATCCGCCCCATCCCCAATCACGAGACGAGTATGCTTAGCAAACTCTACCCAACCTGCCACAATGCCTTTCCACAGACCAACCCCATGCAGATCCCTAGGCTGTTGAGGCTCCCATCGATTTCTATTCCCATGTCGAGCCGCGATAACCCTTCTCCAAAGGCTTCCTTCTTCAATTCCAAACCGTCAAAGCCATTTCCCCAATAAGGCCTCATTGAACTCCTTAATGGACCAAATGTTTAGCCCCCCGCGCTCTTTAGGCCAGCAGACCCACTTCCACTTTACTAAATGAAGCTTCTTAATTTCGACCTTCTCATTCCACAAAAAATCTCTTAGCCTTTCCAACTTTGCAGCAATAGATGCAGGGATTCTGAAAAGGGAGAGGAAGAACATCGGAAGACTACAAAGGGAACTCTTTAGTAAGGTGAGTCTGCCTCCTTTAGAAAGAAGAGAGGATTTCCACCCAGACAATCTCCTATGAAATCTCTCAATGATTGGTTCCCAAACCGACTTCGCTTTAAACGGCGCCCCCAAGGGAAGACCTAAATATTTAAAAGGAAGCAAACCAGTCTTACACCCAAGGCAACTAGCCAAATGCTCCAGGTTAGGCACCTCCCCCACTGCATAAATCGAGCTATTCTGAAGATTAATTTTCAACCCGGAGACGGCTTCAAAGCATCGAAAGATCCAATATGAGTAAGGTGACTATCCAAAGCACCACAAAAGAGCAAAGTGTCGTCCGCAAACTGAAGATGCGATATATGAACCGCAAGATTACTCGCCACAAAGCCACCCCACAACACCTCTGATGCCTTCTTGATCATCCTGCTAAAAGCTTCAGATACCATTATAAAGAGCAAGGGAGAAAGCAGGTCACCTTGACGCAGCCCCCTAGAACTTTTGAAAAAACCAAAAAGGGAACCATTGATCAGCACTGAATAGGAAAAAGAGGAATAGCAACACCTCATCCAAGCACGCCATTTCGGGCCAAAACTCATCCGACTGAGGATATAATCCAAAAAACTTTGACTCACGTGAAAGGATCCCATCCAAGATCTGCCTTCCTCCCACGAAAGCGCTCTGCTTTAGGGAAATCACCTGCCCGATCACACGGCTAAGCCTAACAGTCAACACCTTCGAAAGAATTTTATAAGCACTACCGATAAGACTGATAGAACGAAAATCTCGGATATCAAGGGCCCCCTGAACCTTAGGAATTAAGGCGATGAAAGAACAATTGAGCACCTTATCAAAAGAGTTGGTCTGGAAAAACTCATGAAATACCCTCATCTAATCCTGCCCAATAATCGACCAACACTTCTTATAGAACTCAATAGTAAAGCCATCTGGCCCAGGGGCTTTATCCCCTACCATACCTGACACAACCGACTGCACCTCCAATTTCAAGAACGGTCTTTCCAACTGAGAGCTCATCTCTTCAGAAATAGTCACAAATGGCAAGCCATCAAGCAAAGGCCTATAAGCAAACTTTTCTTTATACAACGAACCATAATACTCCACGGCTGCCCCTCCCAACTCTTTTTCAGAGTCCCAAATCTGGTCCCCAATCTGGATCCTGACAATCTTGTTCGCTCTACGACGCACAGAAGCCACACGATGAAAGAACTTCGTGTTTTTATCACTCTCCTTTAGCCATCTGACTCGCGATTTTTGCCTCTAACTAATTTCTTCGCGCTTTAACAACTGTTGAAACTCCTGTTGCAAACCATCTCTCTCCTTTTTCTCAGACTCAAACAGGGTGGACTACTCCTCCTTAGATCCAACGCTGAAATGCCCTCCAGGATAGCTTTTTTCTTCTCAAGAATATCACCAAATACCTGCTTATTCCAGATCTTGAGCTTATTCTTGACCGCCTTCAGCTTAAGACCAAAGATAGTACTCCAAGAGCCCCAAGCCACAGCGGAGTCCCACGCCTCTGAGACTACTGATAAAAAATCTGGATGTTGGAGCCACGTGTTCTCAAACTTGAAAGGCTTAGGCCCACCCTTTCCCCCTTCCATCTCTAATAGGAAGGGGACATGATCAGATACCGGCCTGGGAAGAGCTAAAAGAGAGGCATCCGGGTATCTGATCTTCCAATCTGGACTTGCAAAAAACCTATCAATCCAGCTAAGGGAAGGGGGACCTTGAAAATTGGACCAAGTAAAGGAAGCCCCCGTTAGAGGGTATTCAATAAGCTTCTGCCTGAAAAGGAACTGCCTAAACCGCCTCATTTTCAAGGAAGCTGCCCCCCCTCCCCCATTAGATTTCTCATAGCTAAAGCGCACGCAATGGAAATCACCTCCAATACACCATGGCTCTCCCCAGCGAACACTAATATCATCGATCTCCCGCCAAAAATCCTGATGCTCCTTTAAAAACACAGAGCCATACACCCCCGAGAAAACCCACTGACAATCTAACTGGACAAAGCGATAAAGAAGCAATAACGAGAACGCCCCTAGCTCTTCCTCCAGGACTTCAACCTTCCCCTTATCCCACAGGATGAGAATACCCCCTGCACGACCCAAAGCCGGAACTGCTTTCCACCCAGAATTCGCTCCCCAACAATCAGGAGCTATAGCATCTGTCTTTACCGAAATCTTTGTTTCTTGAAGGCAAACAACTACTGGTCTATATTTAGAGACTACATCTTTAACCGCACACCGTTTTACCATAGTCCCTAAACCGCGCACATTCCACGATAGAATATGCAACGACATTACAAACCGACTTTCCGCCCTCGCCCTCTACTTGGCCAAGTCCTACTCCCTTCTCTGCCATGATTGTCACAACAACGTTTTCCACCCTTGACGTTGTGTTGGGGTACCAAATTTTATATTATACTCTTTAAAAAGATTCCTAATAGAATGCTTCTTACACATACTTACTACCTCATTTGTTATATATAATTTTCTTACAACATATTCAAGTTATAATTACTTACGTTGAGGATCAAAGATTATGGCAATTCAAAAAATTGTATAATAAGTATGTCAGTTCAACCAAACTAGGATATTACAATAAGACAAGGTTTTGTTTGTATTTTACTAACCTAGCTAGTTAATCTACTAGAAAAATCAGGTGAGACTTGAGAGACGAGTCTATGAGAGAGGTGAGACTTGAGAGATGAGAGAGAGCTCTAATCTTACTGTATTTGAGAGATAAGGGAGAACTCTAACTTGTGAGAGATGTGAGAGTATGAGAGATGAGGGGAGAGCCAACAACTTTAACTTGTGATTCACTGATTAGAGAGAGGGATGCTTAAGTATGTAGGGTTAATGGATTAGGTTAGTAGGGAGCTTGAAGGTATTTTATAAAGGGTTTAATGGGTTAGGTTAGTAGGGAGCTTGAAGGTATTTTATAGAGGGGTTGATAGAAATTACTATCATACTTTTAACTTGGGTCTTGGAGACTTGAGGAAAGGACAGTGTCCCTCATTATACTTATACATATCATACCCCCCACTTTTGTACCTTTCAACTTGGGTCTTGGAGACTTGAGGAAAGGACAGTGTCCCTTATTATATTTATACAAATCTATGTATATATATATATATATATAATATGAGTGTTGCTAATGTTCACTCAGTGTGTATACTTGTTAACCTCCACCAAGACATTTTTACCCTTGTATTAATTATCAAACTCACTAAAATTAAAGGGTAGTTTAGTCTATTCATAGGAGAAGGTCATTATATACAGAAAAAAAAAAACAATTTGACTTTTTTGTACTTCTCTCTCATATTTAATTAATTGTCCCTTATGAAAATACCAAAATACCCTTATAGTTAATAACATGGTATTCAATACATAGGGGTAAAAAAGACTAGTGAAGGTTAACAAATTCACTAGTATGAATGAAGGATAGCATTCCTGATGTAGGACTATGCAATGACCTAAAATCTAGTGTGTTGAGATCAAGATTTGATTAACAAGAATAAGGAAAATTATAAATATTAATCTTATTGCAAATAATTGACCAAGAAAATTCAAGAACCAATTTTATAACAATTTGAGTTTATGTCACAAACCTACAATACAACCCTCAGTATCGGCGAGGGTTGTATGGAATTCTATGTTTCCACAAGCTTAGGGATTACCTCTTAATTCAATGCAGATTTTCTAACTTTTTCTAGGGTTTCAAATGTTGAAGGATTAGGGTTTTGGAAATTTGGTTTGTTAGGGTTTGGAATTGAACTAAGGTTTAGGTATAGCGGTTTTAGGGTTTTGCAATTGCAGAAATTCTGTAACAGCAGTAGGGAACAAGGTAGGAAGGTTATCTTTGCAATTGGGGATGAAGTAGAGACTGTTACATAAATGCCAAGAGCTGCAGGAATCTGCCACGTCAATAGGGAAAGGGAAAAAGGGCTGTACAGTGAGGTTAGGGACTGTCAGAATGTTGGACAGCAAGGAGAATGAGCTGGGATGGTTTATGGATGCAGGGTATGGCTGGGATGACCTGCAGTTGAAGGTCAACGACTGTGGGAGTGTGCAGCAGCAAGGGGAAGGTGCTACAGAGGCTGCAGCAGCAAGGAAAGGGAGGGGGAAAAGTTGTGGCAGTGAGGGGTGGAGGTAGGGGTAGGGAGGCTAGGGTTTTGGTTTGAGTGAGATTTCTTGCAAGGGAAATCAATAAAGAACAGAGGAAAAGAGAAATCTAGGGTTTGGTAGATTAGGGTTTCAAGAGCAAAAAAAAAAAAATAGAGAAATCAAAGAGAGATAAGGAGAAGAACAAAGAGATCGATAACATATCTTAGACCTTTGGGAATCACTCCCATGGCATCACACCAAATTCAATCACTAGAGAATGCTCAAAAGCACTTTCTTAGTTTCTTTCATTCATTAAATTCATTAACTAAAAATTTACTGTAGAAAATTAGTTTAAATAGATATAAACCCTACTTGTTTAAAGACAAAAATAGTCCAACTAATAAAAAGAGTAAAAGACTAAAATAACTCAATATTAATAAATTGTGTCCTCTCTAACTAAAAGTCCAGCCCACAAGACAAATTTGTCATTAATTGGAAAGAATCAAAGCTAGGATTCAAAAGAACACTACAATCGAAAGGCACATTTTCCAAAATCTAGTTTATAGAAAAAAACCAAATTAAACAAATGAGGTTGATCTAAGAGTTCCAAAAGCATCAACTACACAGCATGAGCTCCCTTAGGGACCTCTTGCTTCCCCAAGTATTCCCTATAGTGGTAGCAATTTCTCTCAATATGTTGAACTATGTTCCTTCTAGTGGCAATAGAAGCACTCTACCTCCTCATTCTTCATTGTATTGTCTCCTTTCTCATGTACGAAAGTAAATTTCCTTTTACCAAATCTTTGAAATTCTCCCTCCTTGATTCATTTACGGAAACATGTGCATACTCTGACTTTTCATGTCCATGTGTTAACCTTTCTTCCTCCTACACACAATGTGCAATAAATTCACTTACACTCAATTACTTCTTTTGGGAGTTGTAATTCACCTTACAGGTGTCTTACTTTCTGGGAGAATTTTGCAACCACATGAACCAAATAGTCATCTCGAAGATCCATCTTCAGATTTCGAAGGTGGTAAACTATATTAGCTATTTTCAAAATGTGATCCCGCACGCTCCTCTGTCTATTAAAACCCATATAACCAAGCTAGGCTAATCATGTATTGACATGACCTTTAATGATCCAATGTACTGATCAAAATGATTTCAACTGAGATGAAAATCTACAGTTTTTTTTTTGAAGGATGAAAATCTAAAGTTCCTCTAATATACTCTGGAATTGAGTTCCTCGTGACTTTTAGAACCATTTTATTGGCCTTCTTCTACTTCTAATGTTTCAGCTTAACTTCACCAAGAGAGTAATCGGTGAGTTTATTCGGTTCATCCATCCTTGACAAGGACAAACTCATAATCTAGATAAACCAAAACAATCTGTAACTGAGATGAAAATCTAAAGTAATTTGATCCACAAAACATTTCACTCCAGACAGCTGATGTTGAATAGTAATAGGCTAATAGCATCTTGAAGTGCCAACACAATGAATGTAAACATGATCATTAACTTGACAACAATTCACACACATATGCATTAAGGCAATCCAAACAATGTATCATGTGCATTAACACATTCCCTAGAGTGATATAATAAAACAGTCCAAAAGTCCAAGGGACAAACGATTTGGCAGGACAACAGGTGCATTGCCAGTCTCTCATTTACGTCGAGATTGTATATGCTAGAGCTTCGCAAATGAGAAAACAACTTCCCCTAACAAGAGTAGTCAGCCAAGACATTATACAAATCCCGATCCCAATCGGTTATCTTGTCCCACCTCTGCCACTAGAACATGTGGTCCTCTTTGGGATGACCAAGATCCATCATGATTAGTCTGAATAACCAATATGCATTCTGCAAACTGCATTCCACAGAGAAACCTGCACATTCTCATGAGTACAGTCACTTTGGCAACCAACAGTTCAATCAAGATCAATGGAGTGTCACCTCAATGCTTAATCCAAACGTCCAATTGGGAAATCAATTGTCTACCCTGAGTGCCCCAGGTACTTCAATCTAACTTCAATGAGAAAACTGATGCATCATCACAATCCCTCCTTTGGAAAGACATTGCATTTGGTCTCTTCAAACAAAATACATAAATTAACTATAAGGCAAACTAATTGTAGATACCAAAATTCCGAACTCGTTTACTTGTATGGGCTTAAAAATCCCATAATTATGTATACTCACCAATTACCTTGTTTTTTTGAAATAATATGAATAATGACACACCGCTGTGCTTGATCACTACCTATATCAACCAAAAATAAACCTTATAAAATCTAATATTAAGGGGTCTAGGTACTTTCATGATCTTCATGATCGGGCTACTTTGGTGACTACACAACTACTTTGCTCTAAAAGGTCCTGAATAGGGATTTTCAGTCTTGATTTCAGTTCGTAGTATCGACAAAATTTCGCAATACGAATTTGATCACGAAAGATGGAGGATCAAATATTATTTATGATAAAGATGGTACACTATCAAGAAACTTACCTAATCAACACTCAAAGTTTTTGATATAGAATATAAGGGTCGAATCGTATTTCTCGATCACCTTTGAAAGAGTTGATGTAGCTTTTCCTTTCGTTTAGGCTTCATGCTTGATCAACTAAAGAAGTGGTTTCTAGAGGAGAACTAGCTTCTTTTGTAGCTTTATTTTCTTTGAAATACTTTGATTTGCTTTCTTTGAATAAAGGCTTGACTACTTCTCTTTGGTGATTGTTAATGTAGATCTTCAATTGTGTTGATCCTATGTTTAGTTTTATGATAGGATCTGTTTTATGATTCTTTCTCTGGCTTGGGAGTCTTATTTATAGACTTCTTAAGATAAGGATTTTATGAGCCCCACTCCATTTTGTGGTTTAAGGGACTTAAGAAACTTTAGTTGGCCCCATTCATTCTCTTGAGTATTGAGTCCAAATCTAGGCTTCTTTTATCAGTGGATCAACTCCTCTCAGGCAGTTGGCTAGAATCATCCACACGAAATTCTTATTGTAGAAACATTTCTTGCATAACAGTTATCTGAAAAAATGTGCATTTTATTTCTGTTTATTTCGAAAAATCACCCATGTAAGAGAGTTTAGCATGCTATGAGGGTGCATGGTCCATAATGAACCATCACAAACCTCTCGACAAAGCACTCCAAATACATTTCCTTTTATCATTTATTGTTAGGCATGTCATACTGATACACAATGCAACCATACAACTTGTTATGCAGCATAGCTATATGGGATAACATGTCCTACTGGCATACAACACTTTGTTGCACCACCGTTCACAGAATAACAAGATCCCCACAACTCCCCCCTTTTTGTAACTTAATAGCCCAATTCCAAACACGGGCAATTTTTTCATAGATGACATGGCCAAGAGGGAAAGTAACAAGCACCAATTCTTTTGTTAATCAGTAAATAAGATCATAGCATTATATAAGAAAGAAAGAAAGAAAGAACAAAGGAAGTTCACCGATAGATGAACAGACCAAAACAAAAAAGAGCAAAAGACAAACAAAAATTGAAAGCTCGTGTGAGAGTAAGGGAGATCTCCCAGTCATTTCACAATCGCCATGAGAGAGGCAATGAGAGGATAGTATGGAATAAATATCAAGAGACAATTTCTCCACAAACACAGAAGAGTTATCACACAAGCTAGTTAGCTTGGTCCACATCTATCATGAACCAACTAAAGACTAAGATATCAAAGGTAGCAGAGAAAACCCACAACACCCCCAAGCGAGATAGAAAATGACAAATTTCACTGACCAAAGGACAATGGATCAAGAACTGTTGTACATATTTTGCCCCAATCAAAACATAGAAAGCATCTATTAGCCAAACTCTGACCCCTACTCTGTAAATGAACTAGGGTGAGGGTTTTGTTAAGGTAATGTGCACCAATTGAAGGTGCACTTCTTGAGAGACAATCAAAACAATGGTTGTTAAATCATTTCAATTTGCGATTCAAATCTTACGATTTGAATCGAATCTCGGGCAAAACGATTCAAATTGCAGGTGAAAATCTTAATTGGGTAAATCTCATTCGATTTGCAATTCAAATCTTATAATTCATGTGATTCAAGCACGAAACCCTTGTTATGGACCGATACTCAAAAAAAAAAATTCTTTAATGTTTTTTTATTTTTTCGATTTTCTAAAGGTATTTTATGTCTTTTAAAAAGATAGAAGAAACGGAAAAACTCTTGTTACTGACATGTCAAAACCCCTATTTAGATTTTCTCTCTGTTGCTGTGAAATGGGATAAAAAGAGAAAGAAAAGAGAAGAAATGAGGAAGAAGAAAGATGATGGAATTGAAGAGTTAGACTCTAGGAGAACTTGATAATTTATTTTATTAATCTTTTTAATTGTATAAGTTTTTTGATACTTGATCTCAACAACATGATTATTTGAGTTTACTTTTGTTGATTATCTTTGATGATATTGGGGGTCATGTTTCGTTTTATGGAGTTTATTCATGTCTTGTACAGTGTATACAATGAAATGTTCATTACTTTCTTTTATCAATAGATATGAATGAAATCATTTGGATAATGAATATATATGTGTGTGTGTGTATGCGCGCGCGCGCACGCAATAGATGAGCAACCCGAAGCTTTGATACATGTTGGAGCTTTCCAACATGAAAATAATGGTCAATCCACACAGCCTACATGTGTCGGATCTTACATCTAATGCACACAAATTATATGAAAAAAATATACAATTACACATGTCATCATTTTTTATTTTTTTTATCAGTAAATGCAATTTCATTAACAAAGGAATTATACATGTCATCGTTGTTGGGTGAGTTGAATGGCTTCTTGCTCTTGAGTTGCTAGTCTTCAACTATCTCCTCTTCTTGGCTGCTAAAAATGGGGAGATATTTTCTTCTATTAGGTATGCAAGGCATGAGGGAGAGTTGAGGCCAACTCCCTTATACATAGATCTTTTAGATTCCTAACCCATCAAGGTTTTTCTAAACCTTCACAATCAGTAAATGATTGTGATCTTTTATAGGTACATTTATTACGCTCTAGGAATTGCCAAGTCTAATACACCTTAATGATCACATGCTTTATCCTGACTCTATCTGACACGCTCTAATTAATCGGCAAAGATAAAGTCGGATTTTTACAAAATGAGAAATTGTGATTATTGCACAGCGACAAATTGGAACTTAATTACTAACATCTGTGCAAAAAAAATATATATATCACAACCATCGTTTTAGAGACTTTTTGTGGAACAATTGCTATTTTTTGTATAATCATCCAAAATAGTATATCTAATCAAATGGTTAAGACCATCCAGCTAGATCTCTTTATAAATCTCTATCGTACATGCACAATATAAATGACGGTACCTCTACTCTTCATCCATGCAGGAATGATGATGGCAGGCCATCCTTTTTCGTTTGCCAAATGTAGTTATATATAGCCTTTTCTTTTGATAACTTATTGTTATTTATAGACCTATATTCAAGTTGAGCTTGACCAAGCTCGAGGTCGGGTTGGCTCGAGCTTGAATTGAATTTCATGTTTATTGATTATTTGGTTAATTTTACATGATTTATAAAAGCATTTATTACTAAATTATAATATAAGAAACTACACAAACAAATCCATTCATTTTTATTTTTTTTTTAAGATTTGAGAAGAGTCCTTCAACATAGAGAATAGATAGTTATGGTTAGGGCTTTTCGCTTTTAAACTTTCTTTTGTTATTATTATCTCTTAATTTATTTATTATAAGTTATGATAAAGAAATTTTAAAAAGTATTACTATATATTAATATAAACCATAGTTGCAGTCTTCCAAAGAAGCTTTGTACAAGGTGGGAAGCTCGTTTCAAAGATTTGCTTCCTACTCGCTTCCATCATGTCTCATTTAGTGATAAAAGGGCTATGTAGGAAGTGATTGGATAAACTCAAGTCTAAATCATAGGGTGTAGATCCTGAGCAATTATCGTTTGATTGAAACCTAAGGCACCTAATTTTCCACAAATCTCTCATATGAGATAAAATCAAATGTATGGATGGTCATCCTAATATAATGGGAATGAGGCACATATATCTCATTTATCGCTTCTCATTACTTAAGGATTTTTTAGCCTCATTTCCCGCTTCTCGCTTTCATGTCGCTTCTCGTTTCGCGCTTTGGTAACTATGATTTAAACAGAATTACCAAAACATATATAACATATATATAGAGACGAAGAGAGTAGAGTAGGTAGGATATGCATGATGCATAGGCAACCTTGCCTGTGTGTCATGCATTTTAGCAATACATGACACTCTTTTGGGCCCCCAAAAAAATGATGCGAGTAGGGGTCAGCACAAGCCACTCGAGCTCAACTCAACTTGATTTGCTTATCAAACAAGCTTGAACAACAATTTGAAGCTCGTTCAGTAAACAAACCGAGCTCAAACACCTTTGTACTCAGCTCATTAAAAGCTCGACTCATTTATATAAATATAAAATATATATTAACAATCTAAATACTTCTATTAAAAAGTTAATTTTTAAAAAAGTAATCATATATTATAGGTTTTTTTTTAAATTAATCATATTTTAATTGAGCTTGTTAAAAGATCAAGCTCAATTTCCTCATTTACACACGAACCAAGCTTGAACACCCTTAAAAAACACCTGCTTGATAAAAGCTCGACTTGTTAGGCTCAGCTTGATACCCACCCCTAGACGCAGGCCCCCTTTCCTAACATGTAGTAAAAATCAGCATAATCAGAGATGTTTAGGCCGCCCAGTCAAACGATGAAATTATACGCCAATAACCCTAGTTGGTCAGCATGGAAGCACGAGAAATAGAATTCATGTGTTCAAGTTCATGAACAGCGAATAGGGGTTTCCGGTTTTTTATTTTAGGAATGACGGCTTGGCTACAATGAGGGTGAACCCTAGTTTGTCATCATTTTCGGCAGATCCAAAAGGTGCAGGTAGGTCTCTCGTGAAGGTTTTGGAGGTTGGGAAGGGTAGAATTCCAAAAGAATACTGGGGAGAGACATATGGCTACTATTGGTCAATTAATGTTGACCCAACCTAAAATCTCTATAATGTAGACATGCAATTAACATTCAACTTGACAATCTAAAGTTCAACTAAGCATAATTTTCAAATAAGCACTTCTTTTTAGACTAGTGTTTCCAAACACCACCCGTAGTTTATAATTTCTATCATCATTTTTGTTTTTTTGATAGGTAATTTCTATCATCTTATTCGATGGCCTAAATATCTCCGATTAGGCTAATTTGTGGTCACATGCTAAGGAAGTGAAACCGCATTATGGGTTTTTTTCTTGTGGCCCCAAAGGAGTGTTATATGTCGCTCAAATGTGTTACACATAGGCAAGATTGTCTTTGCGTCACACATTTGCTACCCGGCCATATATATAAATATATATTATTTTTAAATATTTTGAGTCGAGCCAAACAAACAGAACAAACATTTTATTGGACCATTCGAGCCTGAAATGCCAGCTTGGCTCAACCAAGCTGAGCCATCAAGCTCAGCTTGAGTGCAGCCCTAATTATTTATACATAAATCAAGTAATTTTTCAAAAAATTGATATACTCTAAGGGGTTTTTTAACCATTCAAAATAAATGTGTGTATATGTGGATGACTTATCACTAACATAAGAGACCCATTTTTTTTAAACTTATGCATTTATCTTCATTTCTTACCATCTCGCCAAGCAAAATAAATGAGTTCTGATTGATTACCAGCTCAGAGAAATAACAACAACAATAATAATAATAATAAATAAACAGTTTCTATAAGGGATGAATCTAAGGTGCGTCGGATGGGATCTAAGCCATATGAACCAGATGGCCCTATGATTCCATCCATCCGGCGAGGTACATTTCTGCCAAGCCGAGCTGCACAGCAATACAAGAACAGTAACAGGAACCAAACGGGCCCTTAGAAACCCCGATAAAATCAAGAACCTGGTTAAGTTCCTGATTCGTCATAAAGATATGTAGATTCCTGAATAAAACGTAAGGAAAGAAGTTTGGTCTTCGAACTTTCACCTGAGACAAATTGCGTTCTTCGGATCCTCTATGGAGGGAGATGAAGAAGGGAGCTTTAGGGTTTCCTGAAAATCTCAGAAAAATCCCATTTCAAAAGTCTCTTTGAGCCTTCCACCTGAGTAATGGAAAAAAAAAACATAGAAAAATCTGATTAAATCCATGGAAGTGTATAAAAGGAAACAAAATAAGGTTTTGAAGGAACTCAAAAGGCAGGAAAATTAAGATAGAATCGATAGGCTGGTGAACTAGAGGACAGAGACGAACCAGCTCGCAGAAGTAACTAGAAGAGAGAGAGGACAGCGAGAATCCCTCCGAAAGGCATCTCATTTATCTTAAAATATTCGGACCCTGGTTCAAATTTTGGACAACAGGGGAGGATTTTCCGCATGCCCCATTAACCATGGTTGGGGTCAGAATTAACCATAGATTAGCTTAAACACTGATTAGGTCAGACCAACGCTACACCTAAAAGGACATGCTTTGCATTTTTATTACCTCAAAGGGCATGCTTTTGACATATTTTTATTACCTAAAAGGGTATACTTTTGACATATTTACCCCTTAGTTATGTATATAAAACCCACACACGGATAAGAGTAATATTGGAGTACATATCCTATTTGGTAAAACTTTTCAAACCATGCCTTTTTAGGTAATATTTTTTATTTAGGGTGACTAAACGGTACTTATCTCATTAAAAAATGATAAATTACACTGTTGTTCGGCAAAATTTCTGAAACTTCTCATCTTGTTTTTGAAATTACGCTCCCCTCCCTTGTATTTTAAGTAATGGTAACAGATTCCCCTCATTAATATGTCATTACTAATATTGACCGGTTTTGATGATGTCGTGGATTAAATCTTTTAAAAATCCTAAATTGTCCCCAAAATATCAATAATACAAAAATATTTTTTTAACTCACTTGTTCTTTAAGAAAAACAATTCAACATCAATGTAAGCAAGGGGTGATAGATTTTTATGTACTGTTTGTTTCAATATAAAATAGGGGAAAACAAATCAAATTCGCATAAGGTGTCATTAATGTGTGATTGTTTGCTCGTAAAATCTTTTGTAAGTAAAATGTTTTATGGAGAATGAACCACTTTTGTAAAAAATGACTTACATTTCAAAAAATCCGCAAGTCATTTTCCAGTAATTTCTCTATCTTTTAAAGTATGTTTTAAATTTTGTACAATTACCCATAACCAAACAAAAAATAATTTTGAAAAATATTTTTAGTTTAAAATTTTTAATTTTTTTTACAAAAAAGATATTTTATCTTGTTTTCAAATAATGCAACCAAACAACAAAAAAATTTGGTAATTTTGTTTATATATTTTACCATAAAACGTTTTCTTCGTAAATGGTTTGCGCCATAAATAATTTACTTGCAAACAAACAACACCTTAATGATTCTAGGAGAGTACGTCAGTATTCATAATTTTGAATTAAAACTTGATTTTGATCCAAAAATAAACATTATTTTATTATATATATATTTTTTTATTGGCATACATTAGTAGAGTCAGTGCGATCAGTAGTTAGCTGGGGGCATTGAGGCTCTTGCAACCCTTACCCCAAGGAGATTAGATCCTCAAACCTTCCTCATGGAAGGTCACACCCCTACCCCTAAAAAATATAAATTTAGTTTTTTTTTCCTCAACTATTCACACGTACACAAATATCTTTCAAGCATCACATTCACTCGGATTACTCACCAGGGAGATGAGAAGGAGACTTACTAGCAACAAACATTTCACAATCCTAGTGAAATGAGGGTAAAATAGTAAAAGTGAATTCTCAATTAACAGTGTTAACTTTAAACACTGGCAAGGGAGGTTAGTGTAATTTTAAAAACAAGATGGGAGGTTTTTGAAATTTTGTTAAACCTCATAGGAGGTCAATGTAATTTACCCTTTAAAAAAAGCAACCTTTATACATGTTGAGCTGTATTCGAGCAGAGATCCCTTTTAAAAAAAGCAACTTTATCCGTGTTGAACTGTATTCGAGCCAATATCGGCCAAGCTCAAGCACAAAGAATATTCAAGCTTGAGCTCAGCTCGAAGAAGCTTGTCTACATTGAGCTCGGCTTGAGTTCGAACTAGCTTCAAAGCCGAGTTGATCTTGATTCAAATTTCAACATTATTTTGGTTAATTTTTAATAATTTTGATCAAAAAATTATAATTAGATGACAATTTAAAATAACTACATTATGAATTAAAAATAAGAAAATTTAAAAACATTATAATAAATTAATATATATACAAAATCCCATCAATATATATACAAAATTATTGAAATTATAAATATTAAATATATAATATATTACATATAATATTTAAAGACGGACCAAATCAAACATGAACCGGCTTGGGCTTGTCTTGTTTAATTATTCAATTTCAAAATCAAGTTTGCCCGACTCTATTGAGAATGTTTGAACAGTTTAATAAGAGATCTCATATCAAATCAATACTGATATATGGAATATTTGTTGATAAAAAGTATTCTGACGATTGAGCCTATAACATCAAATTGATCGAGCCTTATAACATTAAATTGTGCTCAACTTGAACTATCCAAGCCAAGCTGATAAGCCACCTCGGCCTTTTTTTTGGCAAGTAATAATATACAACGCACACAGGCCATGTAGATACTCAAAACTTGTTTTTATTGAGACTAGTGCACATTGAATGAAAATATAGAGATTTTGCTTAAACATTGCAATTAATGTTAATTGATGTCTAAGAATGTTTAATTGATTTTAATTGATGATTAACTAGGTCTAAATATATCTATGTAAAGTTTTAACTAAAATTATAAGTACTGCATGGTCAATGGTTAAGGTTCAGCAAAGAAAATTGTCAAAATAGACAAAATTGTCTTTATCATAAGAGGGGTATTTTTGTCATTTTACATCATTCAAAATTTATCCAAATTTTAAGATAGATTCTATATGACCTAAAGTGGTTATGGTTCAAATTTCAGATTAATCCGATAAGAATTGAGCTCTATAGAATTATTCAAAGTTCAGTGACAAAACTGTAAATAGGATGAATAATAACCGCGTGAATAATGTTACATGAATAGTGTTTTTAGCAATTCTAATCACTTGCTTTAGGGGGGGGGGTACTGGGTTCCATTCCCGAGAGGGTGGGAGTTTGTATATACTCTCTACCCGCCCACTAACTGAACAAGTACTAACAACTAACCGACGTTGCGGCCTAAACGTATATCTTGAAAAAAAAAAAACCTATGGTATTACCTATAAAATGACTTTAACTCATGAATTTTAGGTATTCTATCATTTTAAAACTTATTTGAGAGAAAAATAGAATAAAAACTTAAGGTTTTTCAAGGAGTTCTCATTAGATAATAAGTGAGATAAAATTTATTTTTTAGAAAATTAAGTGGGAAAAACAAAAGTTTTGCAAGGAGAAGAGCATGAAGTCTTAGATTGAGCCAATTTACAAGCGTAAGATCATAGGAAAGCGATCAAGAGATGTAAATAACTTTCCCTAATTCTCAATTTTATAACTATTAATCTAAAATATGAAGCTAATGATAAGATCTATGTAAAGAACATGATTAATTAGAAGATCAAGAGATTTTGATCACCCCTTATGCAATGTCTTCATGAATAACGTAAATATGAATTTCATTTATGTCAATATGATGATCATTGATGTAAATAATAATAAAAAGTATAGATTCCAAGTAATAAATAAGATCAAAGTATGTTATTATGTATATCTCTTATAAAATATTCTCATGATTTTTAGAGATGTGCTCTTTATGATTTTTACTATATATATTGATAAAGCAAAATTGAATGAAATTTGTGGTGTATGTATTGATTGAGAATTGAATAATAAATGAATTTATGAAATTGAATGAAATGTATGAATAAATTGAATGATGAATATATAGATTATTTGTGAGATTAAAGTTACACGTTAGTGTGTTTTGTGAATATAATTTATGAGAATTATGATTGATAAATTATGTGATGTATTATGATATTTATCTCGATTAAAAAAAATTTTGATATTTAAATTATATATATTGAAAATAAATTGTGATTAAAGCCTGTTAAATTACTGGAAATATGAATGTTGTGCGTGTTTATTTTTATGTTGTTATACGTGATATATTATTGGGTAAAAGAACCTTTGATGAGAGTCTTGCTGTCTAAGCTGGTTAACATAGTGGAATGGGACGCTATGATGAAATTTCCTATGACCCTTGACTAATAGTCATGGGTATAATTTAACCAATGATATATTACTGTACACTCACTCAAGATAATGAATATATACAAACATGATAAAAAATAAGATTACAAGTATTATATAAGTACACACGAAAACGATGAATACATGATTGAGTTTTGCATTGCCCGAGTACCAACAAACCTAAGATTAATGCAAGAAAAGTCGTATGTACTGGATAATGTGCAGACAAATCGTATATACCGGATAATGTGTAGACAAGCCATATGTACCGGATAATGTGCAGACAATCCGTATACACTGAATAATGTGTAAATCATGTGGTACCTCGGTAAGTAGAGTATATGTTAATCTCTATCCAATATATGGGGTATGTTATTTAAAGTTACTGTACAATGCATATTATTTGATTTATTCACGAAAAAAAAAAAGATAAGTAAGAAAAGAAAAACAAGTAAAGAAAAATAAGACAAGAAATAAAAATTAAGTAATAAGACAAACAAGATAAGTACAAGTAAGTACATGAAATAATTGAAATGAAAAGATGTTTCCGCACTCTGATTTATGTATGTAAATTATAATTAAACTATTACTTGTATGTATTTATCGTTATGATATTGTTTAATATGCATTGTTATATACGTGGAGTAACTTGTTATTCAGCCGATAACTTTTGTTGTTGGCAGGTTCGAAATTTGATAATTGTGTTCAAGAGCATTGAATTGAAGAGGTGTGCGTAAGGAATATCTTGCAGGTGATCATCCCGAAAATGAATGAGATTTCGATGGATGATTTTACTATTATTATAAATTTTTTAAATTCCAAAGAGATTGTAATTGATTTATTATATTTTAGTTTTAATTTGAGATATTTAGATTTGATATGGTTAATTAAATAGTTGAGAATCACGAGGATGATTCAAATTATGTATATTCAGTTTAATTATAGATTTTAATTGATGTTTAGGTAAAGTATTAAATGTTATTCAATTGAATAAATTTTTAAGTTCAGATTTTGGTATGCATTTAAAGTTCATTAAATGGATTAATTCAAGTAAGTCATGTGTCAAAGTTCTCAATTCTCCTTAGAGGGATTTCGGGGTGCGACAGGCCAACAGACATGCACACACATACTACATAAGGCATAACTCAACCATCTCACCAAAAGTGCCCCATGTGGTTTGTGTGTGCGGGTGTTGTGTATTACTCACCCAAAAAAAAGAAAAGTAGGTTATACTCACCCTAACGTTGGATGGTTGGTGTTACCCAACTTAGTCCCACACGTTAGCCATGTCTATCCCTGTGACTACTTAAAGAATTAGTCTAGGGATACTCCCAAGGTGTACTCCCAAACATACTCCAAAATCCTAACCGTTTATCTCAGTTGTTAAACGGTTAGGATTAGAGTTGATGTGACATTAGAAAAGACAAAATAAGCCAACTCAAATCCTGGCCTTTAGTGGTTGGTTATAAACGGTTAGGATTAGGGAGTAGATTTGGGAGTACCCATAGATTGACTCCTACTTAAAACTCCTTCCTCTCACCTTAACTTTGCTTGAATATAGCCTTATATATATGTAGTATTTGTATAAATGGCTCAGCCCAGATTAGTTTGGGCCTAACCCAACCTACTTATAATAGGCCCAAACATATATAGTCCGAATTGAGTCCAAACCTTTAAGACTGAGCTCAGCACAATCTATTTCATGTGAGTTTGGGCAAAGATAGAGTTGGCCAGAATTTGGCAAAACCCAAACTCATCCCTCAGTAAGTTTCTCCTTTTCACAAATTGGCCCAACCAAACTTGTACAGCGACTTGCATATGAGATAGATTATTACTGAATGAGAGAGGGAGAGAGATCAACTGGACGTATACATACAGAGAGAGGGAGAAGACAAGAGGCTATTGATTGATTTTTCGGCAGCATAAGTGTTGCAACAAGTAACTTGAAATCGATTCACCACACACACACAAAAATAAAGAAGAAAAAAGAGAGAAAATAAGAGATTGTGAAGAAGAGAGTGGAGATTTGACAAAAAAAAAAAGTGAATAAGTTTTTGGGTTTTAGGTTATGAAACCCTAATATAATGTTAGTCTTAAAAACATGTAAAAAAACTAGGGTTGTGAATCTTGACCACAATTAGTGGTTCCACACACTTCTCTTTTACGAATCTCACTGAAATCAAAACAATGTTAAAAAAGTAATTTCATAAAATTTTTAACTTCCGTTAACTACAATATGGATGGAAGGATGGGTTTGCAAAAGATTTAAAATTTAGTGGAGGCATAATACAAAATAACAAAAGGTTAGGATGTATTTACAAACAGTCGAAAACATAAGGGATTTTTCACAAAAAAAAACCCTATTTGTTTTAAAATTTTTTGATTCTAAAAATCAACATTAAATTATTTAACATCAAGGGTTTGTAAATCTTAACCACAATTAATGGTGTTAGGGAGACATGTTGACATGTGGGTGTGATTGAACTCTTTTGAGTCCCTTAAGATTTTTTACTAATTAGATTTTATATTTTAATCTTGTTTATTAGAATAAAATAATTGAAAAAAATATTAAACTCTAAAAGTTAAAACCTTTTAATCCCAGTTAAAAGGACAATCCCAATTAAAAGGACTCGTGAGTGAGATTTGAAATTTCGAACTCAGGAGAGTTCAATCGCAATTGAATAGGATCCTAGTTAAAAACTTGTAGAGTTCAAGCCTTCCAATTAGGAGAGAGGATCACAGTCAATTGCAATTGAACTAGGGGTGTCAATTGTGATTGAACTCTCTCCGAGTTCAAACACACCCACATGTCAGCACGTGTCCCTTTGAAATGTGATCACACCCATAGGTCAACACTTGTCTCTTTTAATTCTTATTAATTGTGGTTAAGATTCATTAATGCTATGTTTGGTTGCCGAGAAAATTGGTGAAAATATGAAAAAGAAAAGAAAATTTTGGATTTATAATATCATTTTTAGTTGTCTTTTATCCAATTTTCTTTTCTTTTACATGTTTTTACTTATTTTCTCCACAACCAAACATAGGGTAACTCTCTCAATAATCTAACTTAGGTTTTTTTTTTAAAAAAATATTCACAAAATATGTAAATCTAGTTAAGAATTTTTAACCCTTATAAATTAATATTACTTAAAAAACAAGAGTTAAGTACCGTTTTGTCGCCCTAAACTTAAAATACACCGTTTCTGACATGATTTGAAATATTTTACCAAAGAGGGTTTGTATTTTAATATTACCCTTATAGTGTTTGACTTTTATACCCATAGCTTAAGGGTAACTATGTCCAAAGCATGCCTTTTTTAGTAAAAAAAAAAACAAAGGGTGTCTTATTTGATAAATTTGTCAAAAAGTCCTTTTAAGTGATAAAAATATAAGGCATACCCTTTTAGGTGAAGTGGCCTAAAAACAACCAAGATTGTATTGTTCAACCTGAGGGTCAGTTATTAAGGATTAGAAGGGACACGTGTTGACCTATGGGTGCGATTGAACCTTCAATCCAGGTTTTTTTTTTTTAAAGTTTGAATCCTGGGTTCAATCGTAATTTTATTATTGGTTGAAATGATATCATGCATTAACATTACACTCTCTAAACACACACACACATAGTCACACCTGAGGTAGCCGCTAAAGTGCCATAACGGTAACTCCAATTAGGGTTTAAGAGTGTATCGAAAGACTAAAAGAGTATCCGTGAGGCAGCGTCTGCAGCTTCGAAGAGTATCAGAGAGAGAGAGAGAGCGCGAGATGTGGAGATCAAACGCAAGATTTTTTCTGTACAGAAGTTCAAGACAAATTGAAGCTTCAATTCCAAACAAGGTATCATGTAAAAAACTCATCTTGAATCATTCTCCATCGCCAATTTTTTCCCTAGGTGTCTGCCAAAACCCTAGATTTGTATCTCACGATTCATCCCCTCGTGATCAAGATTCTAGTTCTGAAACTTATTCTGATCAAAATAGTAGCATTGTTTCACCAGAATCTGAACCTCTAATTCATGACGAAAATCCTAATTTTGGTTCACAATTTTCGAACAACATAGCAGATGACATGGACATTGAGAACAACAGTCATGTTCTATCAGAAGAATTTGCTGAAGAAATAGAAGCTAAAATTCCCGAGATTGATATTGAGAAATTCGAGAATGTCTTATCTCTTCTTCAGAGTAGCTTAGATGGGTCTTTGGAATCAAGCCTTGATAATATGGAGTTGACTGTAAATGAGGAATTTTTAGTCAGAGTAATCGAAACCCCACTTGTTCCCGGTGACAATTTAATTGGTATTTTCAAATGGGCTTCAAGAAATCCAGAGTTTTTGATTACTAGTCGGGTTGTAGATTCCCTTGTTCGGGCCATTAGTGCTGGTCTTAGGAAAAAAGAAGCCTACTCTTTGTGGGATTTGGTTAAGGAAATTGGAGAGAATGAGAAAGGTGTATTAAACACCGAAATTCTCAATGAGTTGATATCTCTGTTCTGGAAATTGGGCAAAGGAAAGGCTGGATTTGAAGTTTTTAACAAGTTTGAGGAATTTGGGTGTGAACCAAATTCCGATTCTTATTATTTTACTATTGAAGCACTTTGCAGGCGTTCGATCTTCGATTGGGCCTGGTCTGTTTGTGAGAAGATGCTAAATGCTGGAAGCTTGCCTGATAGCGAGAAGATTGGTAAGATCATCTCTTGTTTCTGTAGAGGTAGTAAGGCTAAAGATGCTCATCTGGTTTACCTGATGGCAAAGGAGAAGAACAAATACCCACCTCAGTCTTCCATTAATTTTCTGACCATTTCTCTATGTGAAGAGAATGGTACCGTCCAGTTAGCTGTAGAGTTGTTGGAGGATTTCTCTGGAGAAGCACGCAAGTACGCAATTAAGTCCTTTGCTTCTGTTGTCCGTGGTCTTTGTAGAATCAAAGATGTCGAAGGGGCAAAAAAGTTACTGTTTAAGATGATTGATGGAGGCCCACATCCTGGGAATGCAGTTTTCAATTCAGTCATCAACGGCCTTTCTAAGGCCGGGGAAATGGAAGAGGCGATGAGAATGTTGAAATTGATGGAAAGTAGAGGACTGAGACCAGATGTTTACACATATACTGTAATTATGAGTGGTTATACAAAGGGGGGTCAGATGGAGGACGCGTATAAGGTCTTGTTGGAAGCCAGAAAGAAGCATTCTAAGCTGAACCCTGTTACTTACCATATACTCATTCGTGGGTATTGCAAACTCGAGGAATTCGATAAGGCTCTAAAGTTGTTGAGCGAGATGAAGGAAGACGGGGTCCAACCAAACGCCGATGAGTACAATAAGATGGTCCAATCTCTTTGTCTCAAGGCTTTAGATTGGGGAACAGCAGAAATTCTGCTAGAGGAAATGAAAGAGAAAGGGTTGTATCTCAATGGGATCACTAGGGGTCTTATAAGGGCAGTCAAGGAGTTGGAAGAGGAGGAAGTGCAGGCTGGAGTAGCAGGTATTGAAACATAGGCTGTTAACAGATTGTTCGAAGCAAATATAAGCTGAGGTTGAAGTTTAATCCCTGTAGCTTTTATTTTATTTTCTTTTGCGGAGAAGCATTGCGGGTAAGTTTTAATGTAATGCATTTTTTTTCCTTTTAACATCTTTCAGCTTGTGCCAAGCTTCTCATTTGAGTCTTTTCTATTTTCTGATTGAGAAAAATTACTCCCTCGGGATGGTGGTAGAGAGAAACCTATTCTTGTCATATCTTTGACAGGAGGGCATAAGCAATGAGGGTGGTGGACTCACCAAGCTATTTGGAGGCCTAAAGCGAAAATTCTAAATTGGGCTTTTTTTAAATTTTTTTTAAATATTATTAAAAAAAATTAACTATAAATAAGGCCTTTTTAATATTCTAAATGGGTCTTTTATTTTTTTTAATATTCTAAATGGGGCCTTTTAAATTTTTTTTTTTTAATGGGCCTAAAGCAAAGGCTTTGATGGCCTAATGGATGGGCCGGCCCTGGATCAGCTAGCCAAAAGTTAACCCAGTTGGATGAATGTAACCTTCAATCTGTAAGGCTTTATTTTATTGAACTGTGAGGTACGACAGATGACTCAGATCTCTTATATCATCCAAAAGCACAGGAAGATTGGATGGTTAGGATCATCCAACAGATTAACTGTTGTCCTGGGTGCTCTCCTTGTAGGATTTATCTATTGGTGGGTTCCAACCACGGACCGCCTACATGTGTGTAGTACAAACAAATACAAGGGCATCAACTGTCCTCACAACAATGCAAATTGCAAGATCTCTCTCACAATTTTTATGCATCCATTCGCCTATTAGGCAATCTGGTTAGAGTTGTTTCTCTTATGATTTCCTGTGCATGATGGCTTGAAACACTTGATTTGTTTGAATAATCTCTTACCCGCAAGCACACTTTCATGATTCTTACACATTTTTTATACTCAAATACATAATATTATTACCCCACTTTCTTACCCCTTTTTCTTGGAGTTGCTATTCTTTTTATGCAAGGATTTCATAGTCATTGTTTGGGAAATACTTGATGATAACTGTCTGAGAAGGAATAGCTTTTATTGGAAAATGTTTTATATGCCTTCAGCAATACAAATTTAAGGAAAATAAAATGTGACTAAGCAAAGATCAAAGAATTAAAAGAATGGTGGGCAGGTAATACTATGTTGAGCCCACTACCCGATGCTAGTGCACCTGGGTCATAGCCAATCAGAGTGAAGGATTATGTTTTGTTTCTTTTTTCTTTCTTGGATGGGCGTATAAGGAATTTCCTTTAAAGCCTTAATGTGTAATAGAGTTCTCGTAACTCTGAATGCTGACTATTATAAGTTCCTGCGCCCCTCTTTTAAACATTAAAGTGACCAAAATCCCCCTTGTGATATAGATGTTCAACTACTTGGATGCTAGTTTTTTTTTTTTTCCAGGTGAGTTGTTTGCAAGTGGGTTTTCTTTACCCAAGCCTTGTACTCAGGATGCTAATGATGGGATTGGGGAATCCTTATCCATAGTTGTGTCGATGGCATTGGTGTCCTTCCCATCTTTTGAAACCTGAACCCCCTCTCCCCTCTCACCCCCCCCCCCCCCCCCCCCCCCCCCCCCACACACACACAAGGAAAAAAAAGGGAGGGTATCAAAGGTTTGGAGGTCATCACAAAGCAGAGATTTTGTGATATTCTTTAGTTCCCTTGCCTTGGGTTTCTCTCTCCGATTTGTCTCTTCTAAAAATGCACACTCACTCTTGCTCTCTATCTATAGAAAAATTGGCAGAGATAAATGTGAGAGAGAGAGAGACTTTTGTTGTTGTTGAATTCTTGCTGTTTTAGGTTTTCATCAGTTTTGAGGTTTCTAATGAGACTCGATGCCTGAATCGAATTGCCAGATTTGGGCACCACCGGCTTTGGAGGGGGAAGGACTCCTTGGTGCAGTCTCTTGTTTTGCAGCAGGGGTAGCTAAATTAAACATTCAAAAGAGGGGTTGAGGTTTACTTATTTTAGTTGGATTATGGGGATTGTTGTACTTGTACTATACTTTGGGGGCATTTCAATTTTCAAGGACCCCCTGCCCCCCTAAAACCCACCATTTTATCTCTTAAAGCTGGTTTTCCTTACTAGTTTTCTTCTGATACATCTTTGTTTTACCACATAGAAGCAACATCAGCCAAAATATTTCTCTTTCATTGGCAACTGGTAAGATCGTCCAACAACTACTTTAAGAGTTTAAGTCACTCCCAATCCAAGAAACTGGCTAGACGGTTGGGATCATCCCCGTGATTCGACTTTTGGGCTATGGATAGTCTTTCCATGATGTGAACTTAAGAGTCCCTCATCCAAAGTGTATAATACCTATCAAAGTAGATCTTGTTGGTTCAGGGGATTTGGTATCAGTCTTGAGAGGTTAATAATATTGATTTGTAATTTCTTCGATGCATTGGGTTGTCTTTTGATAGGTTACAGAGATTTAGCATTTCAGTTCTCCGACTTAAATGTGCTATTTGTATTCGGTTTCAGATATTTAGTTCTGTTCCCTTCTTTAATAGATTTTGTTTGATTCAAAAAAAATAAAAGGTGGTCAAACTTATGTGGAAATATATATATATATATATATATATATATATATATGAAGCCAAGCTGAAGTTGGTGGATTAAGTGCTGTTTCGGGGTTAAGGTTTAGCTGATTGCTTTTTTTGTGTGTGTGTGTGAATGAATGCTTCAAATCTCCCTGAAAAACTGCTTTGGCTATTCTGTCTTGCTTGGAGCTATTCAAGCAAGAATGATGGCACCTCTAAATCCATGTTAAGTAACTATGTTCATATATCTTGAGTATTAGGTTGCTTTAGAACTTCAAAGCAATTCATGCTCAAATTTTCTCTAGTGAGGTGGTTTTCACTAGTTCTAATAGTTTCACTTGCACCCTAAAAGGTGGTCCTTTAGTTCCTTTCGTTGGATTATATTTTATCATCTATTTCATTGTATTGCTTGTTAATAATATCCCATGATTCATAATGCATGCATATTCTCTCCCTAATGTTAGTAATTACAATTTATAATCTTTGAAATAACTATAGCTTGTTCTCTGATTTCATCATCTATTTCCTCTAATTACTTCTTTTCATTTCTTGACCTATGATGTATTTGTATTCTGCCATGTCCTCTAATGTTAGTAATTACAGTTTATAATCTTTGAAAAAACTATACTCTGTTCTCCGATTATGGATAATCATATGGGCACTGTGAATTTCAAGAGGAGAGGCATTGTGGGTTCTCGTTAGGTTTTTTTGTTGACTGTTGTAGTAGTTCTTTCTTTAAATGCTTCTTTTTATTAAGAGAAAAATAATGGAGAGACTCACTACTCACATACATGCCTTGTATTAATCACCCCTTTCTTTGCGGAGGGTTAGCCTTAAAATTCTATACACCATCACATGAGGTTTGCTAAAGATTTTGATATTAAAAGGCCAATATTTCAGCTCAAAGAAACTGCTAAACTAGATTACTACACATTTATAAAACCATTTGTGTCCAAGGAAACTAGTAATTCTATATTGTGTTAGCCTATCTTTGTTTATGCAAATGGTTTGTTTGGGGAGTGGCTAACCAAAGTTTTAAATCATGTTTAGAAACTTATATTACTTGCAATCTCTCTCTCTCTCCGCCTTCAATTCTCTCTTGGCTGGTTAGAGATCCCTTGCTTTCTTTTAGGAGAGATGTCTTAAGTTATTTGTCTGGTTGTTTGCATGATATATGAGTAGATGCTGTAGGACATCTCAACCATGAAAGGTATTTTTTTTTTGTTTTTCTTTTCATGCTATGTGAACCTTATTTTTCAGTCTTCATTGCCCTTTATTAGCAGTCATGATCTAGTGTTCAGAAACATTATTACCAATGAGTTTGTATGAATTGTCTGGACATGTATGCTATCTTGACCCAGTAGATCCCTATGAGCATGGAGGGACTTTGATCCCATTCATGCATAGTTTAAGAAAATGCTGGTCACAGTCTCACATAAAAGAGACGTAACTCCTCTAACAACTTTCTCATCATATCCTCAAGAGGGTAGAAAACCCAACTAGAAATGCTACTTCCTTTGAGAGTGTCATCTTTCCCAACTGTTCTGTGGTTGCTGTTTCTGGCTTGTGATTCATTGATGAGGGGTATGATTTGTTCCTCTTTTCACATAATTTATTGTTTTCCCGCAGATATCTGTTATGACTTATGAATATGCTCTCTCTCTTTCTCTCTCTCTCCCTATATATATACTTACATTATATATTAGACAGTGTGTATTCGTGACAATCTTAGGAAACAATTATTTCTCCTCCAATGATGCCCACATAGGACTACTTCTCAGTGAGTGAGCCACGTCACTACCCACTTGTGGGACCCAGCTATCCTAATCTTTTTTAATCCCTCTTCACTCCCTGACATCAATGACTTTTCAAGGAAACAAAGCGTCTCTCCTCTCAGTATATCTCCCCAAGGCACCTTGTCATCTTATTTTTTATCACTTATCTCCCTCTTTGTTTTCTTCACTCTCTGACGTCACTGAAGTAAAAGGTTTTCTAGGCGTTTTCGGAATGAATGAATGAATGAATGCTTCCTACCTGAATGGTACTCTCTCTCTCTCCTAATCGATCTCTCGATTGAATTTAAAAAAGTTTTGGTTTTAAGAATTACCTAGGGTTCGTGGTTTGCAATATTTTACTAATTTTATGATTTTGATATAATATTGCATCTGTAATTTGGAGATTGAATCTGTAATGCTACTTTGTGTTTGTTGGTTACCTCTATACAGTTAGTGTTTGACGTGGTGCTGCTAAAAGGCTTTTATTTTCTCTTCCTTAATGCCAGACTACTCTTTGGTTAGTGGTGCTACATCAGCGCAGTGGACCTGCTTCTCTTTCTTTTCCTCCATCTTCTTCTCTAGCATTTCATCTCCTCACCCAATCGAGTTGCCCTCTCTCTCCTTCCGCCTTCTTCCCATCTCTTTATCTCCTGTAGAAGCCAATGGATTTTCCCACGTGGCACTTCCCATTGCGTTCCATTTTCCAATATTTTAATGCCACAGTGGATCCTATCCCTCTCTGCCGTTTTATCTCCTCAACAACCCAAATTACACTTCTCAGTACCTCCCATTCAGACATTTCCTCTTCCCCTCTTAAACTACCCCATGTTTATCCCTAAAACAGTTTAGTTTATACAAATAATCATAAACGACCCAAATACTCTAATCTTGCCTCCCAACACCACTTTCAATATCCGAGAGCATGAATAGAGATAAAAGAAGGAAAACACGGATGAACCACTCATTCTCCCAACTCCGCTCTCATCCCGAGAGTGTGAAGTGGGATTAAAGAAGGAAAACAGAGATGCACCACGTTCGGGTATGAACCATTAGCCATTTCTGCTTCTCTCATATCTGCTTATTTACCTTTTTTTACTTGATTATCTATTTCTTTTAGTTGTTAAGTTAAACTAAACTAGGAGTTTTAAAAGCTCCAGGGTAAGGTTTTGCAGACTGTCAATTTTCTGGTTTTGATGTAATATTGTTTCGCATTTGTTGATCTAATGTTAGTGATCAATGAAGATTTTGTTGGAATCGGTTATCTTTTCAATTAATGTGTTTGGCTTTTGCTTGTCAAATGTAGCATATCAGTAAGAATTATGAGAGGAACAGCCTCTGGTTTGTAGTGATCACACCATTAGCTATTTATTCTTCTCTCTTATCTACTGATTTACCTTTTTTATTTGATTATTTGATTTTATCAGTTGTTAGATTGAAACTAGGGGTATTAAAATCACCAAGGTAAGAGTTTTGCATATTATGTTAATTTTCTGATTAATTATTAATACTGCTTTGCATTTGTTGATGTTATGTTAGCAATGAGGGAGATATTTTGAATCACTTTTATTTACTGTGTTATCTGTTTTGACTTTTGCTTGGGGTCTCACAGCATTTGTCTTCCTATATCTCTCCTCTTTACGCATGTATGTCACATAACAAGAGAAAAATGCACCTCTCCGAAAGAATCTTCACCTCTGCTTCTCAAAGCTCAAGTGCCCACCTATCAAACAAGATCACAGCCGTCCATCACCCACCTCATCGATACTGATCAAGAACTTCAACTCCCTCTACGATCTCACCTCCAAATCTCTCAGTCGCTCCTCATCAGCCTCCGATACCAAAACCAAAACCGCCACCCCCGACTTTGCTACTGTCTTCGTTTCTCAACGCTTTTTCTTCTCCTCCCCAGGTCACTCCAACTCCATTCTCCAGTTCCCGGAATGTCCGCTGGAATCTGACACAATTGTCGGCACTGGCTTCGCTGTCCCGACACTCTTTCCCGACCTGGATTTCCGGCGATCAATGCAAGAGATGGCCTTTTTATTTATTTATTTACTAAAAAATGTACATTTATATGAGGAATTTCAAATGGTTTCCTTTGATAATCTTTCTTCTGTTTCTCTTCTTTTTTCTGAATCATTTTAAATAGATGGGGGGAGACAATCAAAGGTGATTAGACTCCATCCTAAACATCTAGGGGCCCTTTGGTCGGATGCATGTTATAGCCGATTTAATCAACTAAATACCTTAATAATTCATTTGGTCTAGCAAAAAAATGACTCTAAATTCTCTAGAAGTTGTAACCGGACTCCTTGGAGCTTGGCCATGCCCTTGAGGTTGCCACGTGTCCCTATTGACACTCCTTAACTATGGTTAAGATTCACCCACTCCTAGGGTTCATCCATCTATCCTTGATCCTTGTTTTTAGAAAAAAACATTGATCTTTTTACCCTAGTAGTTAGTGAATTTTAACCAGGGTTAAAAAAATAGATATTTTTTCTAAAAATCAAGGATAAGTGGGTGAATCTTAACCACAGTTAAGGGGTGTCAATAGGGACACATGGCAACTTGAGGGGCATAACCGGACTCCAAGGAGTCCGGTTACAACTTGAGAGAATTTGAAGTCCAAAAGAATTTAATTTTATCAAAATTAAAATTTCAAAAACCACATTATTTCAAATCGGAATTGGTGATTTTGAAGAAATCGATTTTATCATAATTAAATTATTAAAAATCAATTTCATCATAATTAATTTGTCAAAAAGTTGCTTACCGCATGCCATTTTCAGAATGCATAATTTTTTTTTGGATGGAATTAGGCGCATCCTAATTTTTAGTGACTACACTCCAAACTTAAGAGCACCCAAAATAAAAGAAAAACATACCTATGCCCCCTTCTTCTTACCCTGGGCTCATTTCTGTAGGCTTACTTTGATAGACTTCTTCCGCTCAGATGATCACCATTAGGGTGTGTTCTTTTTGTGAGTATTTGAGATCGGTTTTCCAAAGTGTCGGACTTTTAAAATGTATACGTTGTTCTTTTGACCAATATCATGGGATTTTAAAAAACCACGGAACTTAAAAAACCCAAAAGTAGGTGTTTAAACACCCAAGCTAAATGCCCGGGCATATCAAAGCACACGTCCACGAGCTTTTAATATCGACAGTCCCCGATAAAAAAGGGTGCTGATAGGCGCACCCCAATAAATGATTACCGCACTCCATATTTTTTTTCTCGTATTCAATTTTCAAGTTTATTCATAGCCGCACCCCATCTTCTTCCTCATCTCGGCTTGGTGTGAAACGGCACGAAACAGTTGTTGCTCCCTTCCAATTCTTCCTCCTTTCTTTTGCTCTTCCCCTGTTCGGCTCCTTCCATTCTCCTGCGGCTATTGCAACAAATCTCATAACAAACAAGCCAAGCATTTTGAATACTCTCTAAGGTAAATCCTCAAAGCAATCTATCTACAATCCAATTGAATCCTTTCTATATCCCATTCTCATTCAACGTTTCTATTTGATTAATTTTTGTTATTGAGTTGAGAAGACAACTAGGGATAGGGTTTTTCTAAGGCCGTAGGTTGAATGTGATGAGATTTAGGTTATACGTTGAATGTGATGAGATGTAGGTTAAGAAGAGAAGATGAGTTTTTGCGTTTAGATAAGTTGCTATTCTGTTCTTATTAAGGAGTTGTGCTAAAGGTGATGGGGCATTCCCGTGAGTTGATAATTGATATCCCATTCTCATTGGGCATTCAATTGAGTTGATATTCACTCTTAGTTTTCTCTCATTTTGATGCTTTTACCCTGTGATTGTGAATTGAGTTTCTCTATTTATGTTTTTTTTTTTTTTTTGCAATTCTGGCTTCTTCTTCTTTAATCTTTTTTTTCTGAATATATAATCTCACAATGCTGGTGAATTTGAAATTTATCTTGTCTGCCATAAAAAATTAGAACTAGATTTATATTTTTTGTAGATGAATTGCCTGGTTTGATTCTGGTTCCATGCATGTTTTTTGCTGTATTTTTTTTCCTAGATATAGAAAAGTAGCTTATTTGGATACATGGCCAGCCTGCATCGGTTCTAGTATTTTGGCTAGAAAATAATTGACTTCTACTGGTTAGGTGTCCTCTTTTTTTAAGAGTTCATCTTGTGATAAGAAGGAATCCCTTTACAGTGAAGTTTTCTAGTATTTGGGGCATTACTAATGCAGCCCATTAAGAAGCTAATTGGAAGATTATTAACGGCCCTCTTTTGGTTGACCTTCGTTTGGGATGGCTATATAAATAAGGTCTGAACTTTCTCCCTCCATGTACTCTTATGCTAATATTGCTACTTAATTTAATTACCTACCATTGTGTACATACGCAGTAACCCTGTTGAACCACATACTATACTTGGAGAGTAGTACTTTGGTTGAAGGTGTGGAGTTGTGAAAATAGTTGAGATCCAAGCTAATTAACCAGAAACAGAGTTCTTCTTTTCTCAAGGAATCTGGAATTTCTCATGCTCAGGTGGTGCAAGATGACAGAATTGATCCCTTTTACCTGAAATACAATAAGATTTATGGAGAACTCCTCTCCAAGTATCAAGTGGGCTGCATTTGCATGAATGCATAGGAGATGATTACCCTTTGTTGTGTGGTACTGTTAATATGCTTATCCTTTGTTGCGTCTTTGTAATGGTTGTGCTCTAGCTCACCATTCATACCACAACCGCCAAATTCATGTGTCTTACATGTCCAACATAGTCAATGATCAGCATAACCTTCCACATCATTCTTTGTTCTTACTCTGTAGTCTTGCACTATATAATTTAAACTTCTTGAGGGCATTTTGATAACTTCACGTGTTTTTGTTGTGCATACACCCCTTGTCATATTCTCGATTAATATTTCACAATAGTTTAGAATTCTTACTGCTTCCACCAATTGCTTGTCATATGTGAAGTCTGCTACGGAATAGCGGTTTTAGCTTCTTGTTTTGATACTGCAGATGAATTCTTGGAGGGCTTTGTCAAACAAAATTTGTTGCCTCTGTCTATGCCCATAAACTATGACACACTAAAGTTGTTGAAAGATGATGAGAGGAAAATCGTTCTAGCAATCATGGAGGATGAATCTGATAAGAAATCATTGAAATTAAGCAAGAAGTGGCGAACCCCATATATAAAAAAGTAAAAAACATGATCTACATGAGTATGATTGATCCTGCACGAGAGTGTAGTTTACAGTATGATAACCCATGGTTTGAGACTGAAGAGCTGATTTGGTTACTCAACACATTGATAAGCCTAGTTTTTTCTCTTCTAATCAGTGCTAGAAAACTATACACATTTATAGATTTTCTTGTTAGTTTAATATCTTTCGAGATTGCTCAAACTGTGTTTTTTAGTGCCAATATTAAAGAATTTATTTGAGCTTTTGTTTTGGCAGTGATAGTCAAAATAAGTTGAAATAGATATCTTTGCTGCATTTTTTTGTCTTTAAGTCATGTTTGAAAATTTATGTTGTAAAAAAGCAGGCATGACTTATTTCTTATAAGTCATGTGTAATTGATCCCCACCTCCATATCCATTTGTCTGTACCATTGACTTGTCTACACCCTGCATCTTATCCTTATTTTTTTTGGTGTGATTCATGAGTTTCTTGAGTATGAAAACAAATATTTACACTATGCAGTACTAGTTTGCTAGTTAGATAGAAACCATTAGCTGTATATGGGATATCTAGAACTCCATTTTCAGTAGCTGACAATTTCGTATTGCTACAGCTGAGGTCATGGCAGGATTAGCAGCATGGCTTGACAGAGGCCTTTCTTGCGTTTGCATTCAAAGAAGCGAGAGTGATGCTTGCCCATCATTCGAGTTAACCCTTGCCCAGGTAATATTCTTGTGTTGGCTAATTTGAAGTTCAAACTTTTGTTAGCAGAAGCCAAGACAAAAAATTTCACGTACAAAAGAGCTGCAATTTTTCTTTAAGATTATGGAGCTGGGATATCCTTAGAGTTAGCCAGGGTTGTAGACAAACCCGTTGTGAATGCTCTAATAACATTAATCCTTTTAGATTTGAGTTTGTTTTGCATATATTCTCTTTCATGGGTTGATCTTTCATGTGTTTTTCCCTATTTTTACTTGATTTTTGAATGCTTTCAAACAACATGCATTTTTGAGAGCTCAATGGGGAGTCTCGTCGAGCTCTATAATCAAGTTTTTTACTTAATTTGTTTTTTGCATATGTCGTGGGCACGAAAAGGGGTTGGACTAAGTCAAATCCTATACCATATAAGGCTTGCCTAAGCATCAATATGGACAGTTCAATTTCAGGCAACCTCTTGAATGGCCCATAAGCCGAAATCATATCCATAAGTTGTCAGCCATTGATTCAAGAGAAGGAAACAGGAAAACTTGAATGACTACAAAAAGAAATTGGTTAGTTACAGGCAGGTCTGAAAAATAGGTAAACATTTGGATAGTTAGAGATCTTATGATGATTTTTGCTTTTGTGAGGTTTAGGCCTATGGCCAAGAAAGAGAAAGAAGTTGGGTCCAGGTGTTGTGTCCAGATAGTTAATCGGTGGGGCGTTTATCTAACTGAATTTGCGACAGAAAATGACTATCTTCAGCTAAAGAGGCTTCGTGGACGCCATTTCACCTTTGATGCTTCTTTCCCCGATTCGACTACCCAACTGGAAGTTTGCTCCATAATGTGAGTTCTTAAGGTTCTCAACCTTTCATTAGTTCTGTTCTAAAAGAACCCATTTCATTTCTCTAATTTATGATCAGCTACATCTTTTTCTTTATTTATGTAGTCTTTACATCTTGTCTTAAAAAGGTGAAATTTTGCTGTAAAATGGCTACTAATATTACTTGGCACATCATTTTCTGAATTGATATTCTCAAATTCTCTATCTTTCTCCAAACATCTCTGTTCTTCCAAAGGACTAGTTGCTGCACCCCTTTTTCTTCCTAATTTTTTGATGGATTCTATGGAGAAATTTAATAGTCGTATCTATATGGATATGCAATACAGCAGAGCTAGTGGAAACAGTTTTGCAAGGGAGTAATGGGTCAGTGTTCTGTTATGGGGCAACAGGAGCTGGAAAGACATACACAATTTTGGGTACAATGGAGAACCCAGGGGTGATGGTGTTGGCAATTAAGGACCTCTTTGCGAAGATCAGACAGAAGAGTTGTGATGGAAACCATGTTGTTCATATAAAATTGCACGTCAATGTCTTTATGTTTTAGATTTTTATAAGGTTAAATGCTATAATTCATAAATACCATGTGTACTAATTTGGATATTACCTGTATGAGCATTACAAATTCTACGAGAGTTGATATATGAAAATAATCATATATCAATTTGATACCACATACCACATAAAAAAAAAAGGAGTTTAGAAGTTACTTCTTATAAGTGCAAACCAAACGAAAATTTGACTTTTGGGTTTTTAAAAGTTATTTTTCAGGTCTATAAACCAAACACTATTTTATCCACTGAATGACTTTTTCAGACTTCCTCAGGAGTTACTTCCTGCAAAGTAACTTTTGAGGAAGTACTTTCTTCTCTGGGAAGTCTATCCAAATGCCACCTAAGTGATTCAAATCTGTATCACTGTGTCACAGGTGATAAAATTAAAGGAAGTTGAACAGGTGAATGGAGCAAGCAAATGAAGGAGATTGATATTGGTTTTTGTTGGAGTAATCCTTGCCTTGCTTTGAGAAGAAGCCAACGCCTAATGACCATCGAAGACCATGATATCAGGAAGTCGTCTAAGAATCTAGTAATGGACGAAAACACTTCCAACTGTCTTTTATTAGAGGAATTCTGTTTTTGAATTATCTTTGGCGCTCAATCGGGCCAACCTTTTGTTTTGGTTGGGTGAAACCAACATTGTGACAACCCAACTTTTATCGAAATAATTTACAATGTATGTTATTGGAACAATACATAAGGAGCAGTTGCATCTCTATGTCCTTGTTTGCTTAGTTGGGGATCTGGTGAAGGTAAGGAATACCATGATGCAAATGACCATGTTTGTAGTTAATGGGGCATGTACTTGTAGAGAGTAATGTGATGTGATGATGATGATGTGCAGATTTTGCTGCTACCATAGAATGAAAGTGGGTTGACAGCCAAAGAGATACCTCCACAGCGCCCAAGTTGCTTGTCCAGGTAAATTGGCTCTCCCATAATATTTCATGATCAAATTAAACAAACTTTCTCTAAAAACTATCCCTTCTCTCATATGCAACAACAATCTATCTATGACCTTGAACTCCTCAGTCGCCCCAAGCTTATCAACTAGAGCATAATACATACACATCTTATGAAGAGATATAGCCCAAGTAACTTACAAAGCTGGTGTGGGGTGATTCCATTGAGAGATTTCCTAAGATTTTGAAGGTCCAAAGGTTTTAGTAACTTTTGTCATTCATTCTCACTCGCTGGACCATGAGGATCCAGGCTAGTACCATTAAAACAACCACCACTACTACTATCCCCCGAAATAGCAAACTGAAAAACAAGGTTTTTCTCCAGGGAAAAAAAATTACAGGGTTTTTGGTAATAAATGGTGTGTGAAAATAAAATTTATAGGTATTTGTTTGTTTTTGGTGTGTACGAGTAATTTTATTAATTTAATGGTGTGCAATTAGTATTTTGTTACTAATAGGGTGCAGTCATCAAATATTAGTGTGCGTCTAATACCACCCTAAAAAAAACAACTCGTTGTTTTTTTCCATTCTATATCTACGAGTTGCTCTCGCCGTTGCTTGTGTCGTCGCCGTTCACGGTCATCACTGTCGCCGTTCACGGTCGTCACCATCGCCGTCCACGGTCGTCACCGTCCATATTGCCGTCGCCGTTCACGGTCGTCGCCGTCCATGTTGCCGTCGCCGCCGGTAAGTTCTCCTTTATCTCTTCCATTTTTTCTAATCTTTTTCTTCTTTTTGTCTGTAATTTTTTGATTCATTCTCTCTTTTTTTTTTTTTCATTCTCTTTGATTTGATACCAAGGTTTTACCATTTCGTTGATAATCCTAATGGTGCCCTGAAATTTCTAGGGTTTCCCTTTCGTTTTATTTTATTTGGATTTGTAGCTTGGTTTGTTTCAGTTTCCTCTATTTATGCTTCTCCTCCTGGTAAATCTTGAGATGGGTGTTGGAGATAACATCAAAAACTCTATGCTCTTCCTCTTACTCTTGCCCATCTAGGTCTTCTTCTGTAAATTTTCTGTGAATTTAAACAAATTGGTGGATGTTGGAAGATTGGGAGGAGACAACAATGGCTCCGTTATTGTAGTCTTTGCCCTTTGGTCTTCTATACTATTACTAGTCCAATAGGTAGACATGTCATCTGTATAAGCTTAGTAGATATGCCCCTTTTGCTTTAATAATCTTACGAGCAACAACCCCCTTCTTCAGTCTTGATCAGCAGAGTTTTTTTCTTCTTCATATTTTATGGAATAGTCTGTGAAACTAAGCTTTAGAACCTGGGATTTTTTAAGAATCCAAAGCCTTGATATAATATGCAAAGACAGGTTCAGTTCTTAGATTTTTTAAGTCTCCAAATCCTTGATTATAGTTTGCAAAAAAAAAATCAGTTTCGGACCTTTTTTTTCATAAGGCTTTAACCTTTTTTTTCGTAAGGCTGTAAAGCCTTAGGTTTAATTGGTAAAAAGTTGGGTTCAAATCTGAATTCTTCCAAGGTTTCAAAGCTTAATTCGATGAACTAGGCCAAGTTTGGTTTCTTTAGAGGCTTTAGAGTCTTAATTCAATATCCAAATTAGGTATAAAATTCTGGGTTTCTCTAGAGGTTTTTTTAAGCCTCTATATTGGACTGCAATTTGGGGTTAAAACCTGGGTTTTTAGAGGCTGTTTTAAACCTTGATTTGGTCTGTAATATAGGCTGAAGAGCCAAGCTTTAAAAGCCTTGGTTTGGTATGTAATATAGGCTGACTAATCAAGCTTTATAAGCCTTACTTTGATTTTTAATAGGGCTAGGAAAAAAAACCCAATTGTTTTAGGCTTTATAATTCTTACATTGGTTTGCATAAGGATTGATTTCTAAATGTGTTGTGCTCATAAGTCCAAAACTCTCTTCAACTCTTGCTTCCCTGGAACTTATCTGTAGAAGACTTTACCTCCATGTCTACTTAAAGCTTACTAGGAGGGGAAACCACGATCATAAAGTGATTCAAGGAAAATCTGAGAGCAAAAAAGGATACAAAGTTCACCAAACATTATATGTATATATAATAGCAGTAGTCCTTTGGTTGGGGACTTGGGGGTTGGAGTTTTGTATCTGCGTACTGGCAACCATATGACAAAAGTTTGGTTTTCATCTGTAATTTTTCTTCCATAGCTGCTTTCCTATGGAGAAGTAGGCTATCTTGGAATTCCATGAAAGTTCTACTTGAAGCCCGTGATAAGTTCTAGGATGCGATGAAAAAGATTCATAAAAGATATAAACGACCTTTGGTGGCAGCATCTATTGGAAGCTATGGAGCTTATCTTGCTGATGGTTCAGAGTACAGGTACGTATTGATAATTGATCACTCTCTCAGATTTTCTATATCACACACCTAATAGATAGTAATTTCTCTTTGTTTATATCACATATGCCCTTATGAGTTCCATCGTTACTCAAATGGTTGGTACCCGTTTTGAGATGTGTTTGGATGAAGCTTATTTGGGCTGTGTGTGTTTTGTGGTGTGTGTGAATGAGTGTGAGTGCGTGTGTTTCCTTTGTGTAGGCTTTCAGCTTTGCCTTGTGGTATTCTTTAGTTGAATTTTAAAAAAATGTACTTGATATAATCTGAATGTTTGGCACATGTTTGTTCATTTGCATCCAGTGGGTGGTATGGATGGGACGTGACCTTGGAGTTTGGATAAGTTGAAAGATTTCCATCGGCATATTCTCCAAAGGTAATGGCATACATCTGTGACCATGTTTTAACTTAAAACCAAAACAATATCTGCTAGTTTTATTTGAGACCAGTGTTGTCAGAACCGGACCGGACCGGACCGACTGGTGGAACCGGAAACCGGTCCCCTAACCGGTTCCCAAAACCCTTAGAACCGGCCCTTTTTCAAAACCGGGCTATTTTGTGAGAATTGTGGGAACCGGCCGGTTGAACCGGGAACCGGTGGTCAGAACCGGTCATATATGGGTAAAAATGGATTTTTTTAAAAAAAAATTAAAAAAGGACATGGTTGAACCGGACCGGTCAAACCGGGAACCGGCCACTCAACCGGTTCGATGACCGGTCCGGTTCTGATAACATTGTTTGAGACCTTAAAGACACTTTGTGAGTCCTCATTAAGCAGATTCTCAGCAACGAAACAATCTATCAACAAACTAGTTCTTGCAGAACAGTTTTGCATTTCTAAAACAACAATTCATTGTATAACTGAAGTGTTGATGTTGTTTGCTAGGTCTTTGCGCTTTGTCATTTCCTTAACCATTTTGTAGTCAGTACTATCCCTTTTTAGTTGCTATTGATGTAAGATTGTTTGGCTTTCCATTTGAACATGTGCTTACTGTCATCTCCTAGAAGCAGAAAGCTGCATTGAGATAAGCATAGAAGAATGAAAAGTTTCTGCCTTTGGATCTTCGGCCAAAGAAGACCCGTGTAATCTGTCGCCGTCTTACTGAACATCAAGTACTTGGGTTGATGGATTTTGTCATTTTTAACGTACTAATTCAGATTTAGAAGATTTCTCTGTTGACAGTATTTTAATTGGGTGAAGTGAGATGTGTGTTCTTATATGATACTTTAAAGTAATTTCTTTGGCTAGGAATATGCCAATTTATTTTAATGCACATATATTAACATTTGGTTCCACTAAACATAAAGTATTTGATTAAACATTTATTGCATGCATGATTCTTCATTAGGATGAACAAAAAATCAAGTGGACAGAAAGGGAATTAGTGGACCGAAGGGGAATTATGTAGCGTGAAAAACAGAGATGGACAGGGTATGCATACTCTTGTGGATGAACATGGCAAAGGAAATAAAGGTGATAACGGTTGAAAGTCTCCGGCATACCCGTGGAAAGACCCTTTTTTTTTTCATTAATTAGTGTGCCTGTGTGAAATTTTGTTATTAAAATTTTAATATAAATGATCTCTTTTTTTTTACATTAATTAGTGTTTGAGAAATATGAAATCCCAAGATGTTTAAGTATACTTTGAGAAATGAGATTAATGTAAAGTTGGTGGCAATTTTATAATTATGCTAAGAAAAATATTTTCAAAACTTTAAGATTATGGTTTTTTAAAAATTAATCTCAAAGTTCAAACAGATTAGTCCCGCGGTAAAAGAACACTAACATTTGAAGTCCTAGACATTTACTTACGAAGTTTTGGAAATTTGCACACAAAGTCTGAGGTATAAAAGAACACAAAATATCACATGCTCAAGCTTGTGAAAACCTGGATCTTGAAAAGTCTCTGCTTTTTTAAAGTCCTGCCCTTTTGAAGTACCGACAAAAGAACACAACTGAGAGATTTGGTCGTTAGAAGTCCCTATTACGTACATTGAATAAATTTGAAATGGGTGTAGCTGTGTAGGTTTCTATCACTTTTGGTGGCTTTCAGAGCTTTTTTGACATCATTCTAATCTTCATAAGGGCTCTGTTTGTTTGAATGGAAAATAGGTATAGAAAATTATTTCCAAGGGAAAAGTTTTTTTTTTAAGTGTTTGGTGTCTTGGCAAATGTATCTTCTTATAAAAATGTTTCCCCACAGGCTAATATTTTCCAAAGAATATCAGGAAAACTTTTCCTTAAAATATGAAGGGAAGTTAATTCCATAGTGGCCCTCAATTCTCGACTACCTTCTTTTATGTCGATCAACCTCTTCAAAATCTACTCCGACTCTGAAGCCATTATACAAGATCGATCTGCAGGTGAAAATTTCTATCTCTCTCTTATAGTTTAGTCAATCATAGATTTCCCAATCTGAAATCTGGGGTTTTGAGTATCTGGATTGAATCTCTCCAAACTAAGTATTTGTGGGTTGATTAGATTAGATTTTTGCTCTTGTTTCTGAATCTATCGTAAACTAGGAATTTGTGGGTTGTTTGGATTTGATTTTTGCTCTTTCTTGTGATTTTGAATGTGGATTCAAATCAAGTGTTAGGATTTTTGTAAATGAGATAGAGAGGTGACACGGATTCAAATCAAAATAGAAATCCATTTTTATTTTGATGGATTTCTGTAGTTGAAACTAATTTAAAAATTAAAAACCAAGGTATTGCTTCGGGCCTCTTTTTAATTCATATCAGATGAAGTAATTGGTGAATTGTGAATGATATGTGGTTAACAGTCTGCAGGGATTGTTTTATTCAGTATTCACTGCATGATGCAGCTTTACGTATTTGTGCCATGAATCACACGTTTGGAGGCATGCCCAGTTCAGCCTCTGCTTTTAGTCAATCCTAGTTGGTCACTATTTCATCAGCCAAAATGCTAATGTTCAATTGTATGTGTGATCCAGCTGTGTATTTATTTATTTATCTTTGGTGGTGAAAAACACGATTCTTATATGAACTCAAAACACAAAAGTTTTATGCATGGATTATGTTGGTTCAATCTGTGGGCGACTTTCCATCTTTATGGTTGTGACTATACCTCATTTTTGCGCAGCAAGACTTATGTCTCCAGACTATTTCGACATAAAATTGTTATCTCAGAGAACAATCTTTTTGATGGCTGTCATTAGTAACTTAAGTAGTGTAACTCAGTTAGCATCAAATTCAACTATTGCCTGATTATTTGAGAGACAGATTAGTAAACCCTTAAACGTTATTGTTTATGTTCTGAACGCTTATTTCTGAGCAAGGTTTTTAATTTCGAAATTCTTGGTGATTTCGGCCAGCCAACCTGAACCGAATTCCCGAAATATTGCGGGATTTCGACGAAATTTCGAAATATTAATATTTTATTAATATATATATTAAAAAATAATATTATATATATTTATATCGATATTATTATTTTATTTTTAAAATTAATAAATAAAATTTTGAAATCACCAAATTTCGATAAAAATTTCGAAATATTTTGGAATATTTCGGAATTTTAATAAAAAAACTATTTTAAAATAAAAAAAATCAAATTTCGGCCGAAATTCCGAAATCTTCGAAATCCAAAATTTCACTTGAAATTTTTGAAATTTAAGCCGAAATCAGATTTTCGAAATAAACTCAGTTTTGATGTCAGTGAGGTTGTCCAAAACCGAAATTTCGGGAAATTTCAACATAAATTTAAACCTTGTTTCTGAGAAGCAATTATTTTCCTCCAAGCAAGTTTCTGTCAAAGATCCAAAAATATAGTCCATGTTGAGTTCGGAAATTTACACTTCACCTACCATTTGGATTTTGTAATTTTCATGAATATTGTTCTGGAAGTCTATTTAGGTGCATTCTATGTTCATCTAGCTTAAAAAATTGTGTAGTGATTTAGGCAAAATTGCACTATCTGCGGCAGTCTCTCTTTCATGTAACTACTAGAAATTGTATTTTTTATTTTTTTCTGTTTATGGGAGTATGACCTGTAGTGTTGGATTGCGGATTGAAAGGATCTCCGTAGAAATTAGGTAGGTATTGTGTGTGCCAAGCATTTTACAAGAGAACTCGATTGAATTTGTGCACCCCTTGGAAACTCTGAGATTCCAATTGTATTCAAGCTCTAGAAGCTGAAAAATCTACTTAAAAATCTAATAAGTTGATACACCAAATCTTTGATCTCCATGATGATACTTAACAAAATGGGTGGGTGGGGTGGTGGTGCTTACTAACTATTGCCAGAACTGAGTACTATGGCAGCAGGGGAGGCAATACCAAGTGGCTCCAGTAGCAGCAAATTCATGGGCGGTACTCCAGCGCAAGTTGGCTCATAGAAGCCGAGGCATTCGGCAGTGGTTGCATTGCAATGGAGACACGGAGGCACTATGTGTGAAGCCCACTCAAATTGAGAGGCCTTAAGAATGATAGAAAGTCATTGCGGCCTTCTTGAAATGTCCGAGTTATGTAGCAGTATTTCCTCATTGTGTATCATCATCTCCTTGAAAACACTTTGAAACCTTCTTAAATTGTCAAGTTATGTAACAGGAAAAGATTTTTCTTTTCCATCTGATTTTCCCCGCAAACAAACAGAGCCAAGGAAAAAAAGAAAGAAAGAGTTTTGAGTTTCAACAATTCTGCTAGAAGAGCAAAGGAAAAAACATATACATGGTCTATTATTTAGATTGAAAGGGAAGGCGTCACTTACTTTTCTATGATCAACACTCACAAGTCTTGAAAATTTGCCTTCTTTTTTTTTAGATGTGATTAGAGCTGTAAACGGAATGAATTCAGAGTGGATAGTGGTATATTTGAATTCGTATTTGGAGCGGATAGTGGTATATCCGAATTCATATCCGATTATATATTTGATTATTTGAATCCGAATAAATAGGTCGTTTCACCTAAAAGGCCATGCTTTTGACATGTTTATCAAAAAAAGGCATGCTTTGCATTTTTATTACCTAAAAGGGTATTCTTTTGACATATTTACCCCTTAGCTATGCATATAAAACTCAAACACCGATAAGGGTAATATTGGAATACATCCCCTATTTGGTAAAACTTTTCAAACCATGCCCTTTTAGGTGATATTGTTTATTTCATGTGATAAAATGGTACTTATCCCGAATAAATATCCAATGGATGGTAAAATATGATATCCATATCCGACTTGGATAATATCTGAATTAACTAATTACTTTTAAAATTTTAAATTTTATTTAAAAATAGTTAATTAATATTTTATCTCTATTTATATTAAAAATAACAATTTAATGTATTACATTATGTAAACAAAAAATATTTTAAAGGTTATTTTAGTTTTATAAATTTAAAATAAATTATTTTTATATATACATATATATAATTGATCGGATATTTATCGAATCAAATACACCAAAATCCGAATTTGTATCCGATTATAAACGGATGATAAAATTACTATTTGAATTCGCTTTGTTGAATACCTATTCGGATAATTATCCGAGTAAACAATTCGGATCGCATCCATTTACACCCTTAGTAATTTGGATTCTTTGACTTGATTTGTCCTATGAGAATTAGTGGTTGTACAATATGAGCTCTGTGTGGGAGAGGGAGGAGCTTGCCTAATCGTTCATTGTGGATTAAAAGATGCTAAATATAGAGTCAGTGAACAAAAGAAAAACCGGGATAGGAAACAGCTAAGAGAAAGGACAACAAAAGGTTATAAAGAGTTGTGGGGCCGCCCCTGTTGAATGTGGGGCCCCTTTTTTATAGACACAATCGGGCAACAGATAGTTGCCCAGTTGTGTCTACAAAAATATGTGGGCCTTCTTTGTGGTTGTAGAGCCTTCCCTGTTAAATGTGGGGCCCCTTTTTTACATACACAGTAGGGCAACAGTGCAACAGCGAGCAGTGCTCGCTATTGCCCATCCGAACTCAATATAAGGGGGCAAGACGTACACGTTAGAGACTCCTGCGCAGCTCCTTGATTGCAAACAATGAAGAAGAATGTCCCAATTATTGTCCCTTTTCTTCTATTTGTTTTTTTTTAAGTTTTAGGGTTTAGTAACCACCTGTTTTTTTTTATTTTAGAAAATGCTTAACTTACGGTCAGTTACCACTATATAAATTGGCCCACGCCCCATTTTTTAATATTCACCACCTATGGTTAAGATTCATTCACCATTAATATTAACCAATCCAGCATTACTTTTTAAAAGAAAATAAAACAAAAATCTTAATTTTTATTTAGTTAAGCTTAAGTAAGGTTGAAAGGGACACGTCACACGAGGGCACGAGATCAAATACATAGCGGACCGAGTGACCTGCTAATCACTGCCCTTTTTTTCTAATAAAGAATTTATTTTGCCCGCCTGTCACATGTGGTGTTAAATAAAATAATAAACTATTTTTTATGTGATTGATTGGGCGTAGTTTTTTTTGTTGGTTAGCTCAACGAGAAGGACCACTAGGTGAAGTTGAAGGCAAGAGCAAAGAAGACACCGCACGCACTCAATTACACACACTACACACACATCCACACACTCAACCCAAGTAAGCTTTGTTAGAAATTTTAGACAAAATAAATGACACAAAATAAACTCAAATAATAACATAGAAAAGAAAAACTTATCGCTTTCCATTTGGTTGAGGCGCGACCAAAGTCACTTGGCTAGAAATTGAATTTGCCCCTTTTTTGGATAATATGCAATCGACCTTCAGGATACAATGATCGTTGTTGTCTGCCTCTTTTGTGTACACTCACAAGTTGTGGACCCGAATCATTTATCAGTATAACCCGAACAAAACCAAAATGAAAATATAAAGAGTGTTTGCAAGATGAGAAAATCTTTATGTAAGTAACTACAAACTTATATATTTATGAAGGAGAAGATGTCTTTATATAGGCATCAACACACCCTTCACAAAAGTCATGACTAATGGAACACTAAAGGCTCCCAAGAAGTGCAACCTATGAATATAGGGGCGGAGCCAGGATTTTATCATAGGGGGCACATTATAGGTAGGTGGGTATGACATATTTTGGTTTTAGGGGATGGGGGTTCGGGGGTGTAGCCCCCAATATTTGTTTTTTGATGCCAAAGTTTGTGCTCATTTCGTCCATACGTTTCGGACACATCCTACATGTATAATTTCTTCTTGTTTACGGGAGCAGTTGTCCCCTTATCTTATGGCTATGCTCTATTAAATAATAAAATAATATTGTATACAAAATATATTTTGATTTCAAAAGGTTAGAGGGATCTCCTTGCGCAATTGCTATATATGCCCTATTAAATAATATAATATAATTTTTTTTTTAAAAGCTTACCTCATTGTCCAATTATTATGCTCTATTAAATAATTAATAAAATAGTTTTAAAATATATATTTTTTAAATTCAATGGGACAACTGCCCCATGACCAATGCCTTAGTAAAGACTTGGAATCCTCTATTTTAATAACTGGACTTCTTGGAGTCCCGTTATAACATAATTTTTTAAAAGCTTTAGTGAACAACTTTAACCCTTGGAGTTTATATTTTTTTCCTAAAAACCGAGGTTAGTTGGTTGAATCCTAAGGTTTAATGAATCTTAATCACAATTAGAGGGTACTAAAGAGACACATGTTGACATGTGGGTTAGTGAATCTTAATCACAGTAGAGGATTCCAAGACACTATAATAACCAAAATAAATTGCAAAGCCAAGAGGACACCCTTCACCAATGCTGCCATGCACCATGTATGCTTATATAATAAAGTGTTTTGGAGCCCCCCCCCCCCCCCCCCCTTTTGTTTCTATTTTCAGGAATAAAGAATTGTTTATTAGAAATGATGTCAAACGGGCCCTAAGTTTTCAAAGGGTGCGACAAAAATGTTTTCCGAAAGACACATTTAGAAAGTTTGAATTATAATTTAAATACAACAAGCTTCACTCGAACACTACTCAAAACGGATACCAAATGGAACTTATAAGGGAGTGAAAGATCGGATATACATCCAATGTAGGACTAAACACCATATATGTTTTTTTTTGTTAACTCCTCAACACCACAAGGTGAAGCTGAATACAAGAGCAAAGAATACACCACGCTTACTCACAGACACTACGCACACACCTAGTCCTTGGATATTGACAAAATGTGGATTAGGATGAGGACAAATTGGTATGTTCGATATAAACGAGTTGTGCCAAACATAAAGAAGATCAAGGAATCTTGATTTTGTCTTTGATTATTTTTTTTAATAGCTTGCCACTGATAGAATAATGATGGTGGAGGTGTACCGTCTCCTGCCCTAAAGATCAAAGCAGTCATACCAGGGGCGGAGCCAGATGGGGCCAGGGGCTGAAACCCCCTGGAATTTTGGAAAAAAAATAATAAAAAAATACGCAATTCTCATTGGTTCATGCCGTAGTAACCCAAACTTCCTAACTTGCTACTCGTCCCGTTCTGAAACCTCGCTCTCACCTCGAGAGCTCGATTTCAACTTTTGTAAACCTCACTCTCACCTTATTCTCATCTAGAGAGTGTTGTTTTTGTGTAAAATGTCATTTTTATCCCAAGTTTTTATGTTAAGTGAGATATATTTTATTATTTTTTTGTAAGGTAGAGGATTCACATAAGATTTGTTAATTATTGGCGATCTTGTAATTGAATTTAAAATGATACATTTAATATATCAGTAGTTAATATATTTGTTGTGACTACAAATTTGAATGATGAATAATTTTATCAATTCTTTTTTATAGTTTAGATATTATAAAAAGATATATTTACACCCATAAGTAATTTTGAAGATCATATATAGATATAGAGTGGCGCTCTCGACCTTATTTTAATTTATAATTTGATGCTCTCGCTCCTCCTCCCCGCTTCCGCTTTGGTTTCTTAGGTTCATGCCTCCCTTTTTTTACCACACATCAATTATAGTTAAGATCCACTCATTTCTAAGGTTAAACAATCTAACCTTAGAATTTATAAAGAAATAAAATAAAAATATTAACTTTAATTTTCTTAAGCTTAAACATAGTTAAAAGAGTATTAAAATGGACATGTGGCCATGACATTAAACTACATAGTCTAATGCGTGGTGTGCTAATCGGCCTCGGATTGTCTCTGACGAAGTTAGAAAATGGTTTAGGTGTCCATACATTGTGTGACAGCTGGCATAAAAAAAAGGGGAGAAGTTATTTCATTTCTCCCCATGATTTTGACTTCTCCCCACTTGATATCTCTTCCCCTTTTTTTCTCACACGCTTATCATCACATGCCTCATTATGCGTAGAGCAGTTAAAATCATGAACCCATGATTTTGACTTCACCACCACATGTCATCTATTCTTGGACACCCGAGATAAGCCCTTTCTAGCTTCGCCAAGAGACAATATTGATTTATTCTAGTAAACAGGATATCTTGGCCAGACTTGTTAGTCCAACGTGATGCATACGTAAATCCCAACCCATACATCCAATATCAAAGATAGCCCCGATTCGGAGTCAAATCCTCCACGGCAAATCCGGTTATCACCCTAGAGGTCACCACGTGTCTCCTTTGACACCCCTTAACCTGGGTAAGGTTCACCCACCGCTAGGGTTCACCCACTTATTTTTGGTTTTTTTTTTCAAATGTTAATTCTTTTTTTAAAATTAAAAAACTGTTTTTATAGTTTTTAATATTAAAAACAGTTTTTTTAATTTTAAAAAAAGAATTAATATTTATAAATAAAAAAAACCAAAAAATGGGTGGGTGAACTTTACCCACGGTTAAGGGCAGGGCCGGCCATCCATTAGGCCATCAAAGCCTTTGCTTTAGGCCCCATTAAAAAAAAAAATAATAATAATATTAAAAAGGCCCATTTAGAATATTAAAAATGCCCTATTTATAGTTATTTTTTTTAATAATATTAAAAAATTAAAAAAAAAAACCCATTTAGAATTTTCGCTTTAGGCCTCTACATGGCTTGGGCCGGCCCTGGTTAAGGGGTGTGAAGGGCCAAATCCGGTTATCACCGGAGATGATTTTGCTCCCCCAGATTCTATTTCGAGACCTCCGGTTTTACCGTTCGTCCTTTTACCGGACGAAGGTTAAGGAGTCTTGTTACAATAGGAGGAGAGATTTTGAGGTCGTCCGTATTACCACTAAAATCGAGAGAGAGAGAGAAACTTTTTTCAATATTAATTAGGCCACAGCACTGTCATTTACGGCTGTCTCTTCCTTATTCAATTACAGCAACGATCCTCTCTCTCTCTCTCTCTCTCTCTCTCTCTAAGCCTCTCTTTCTCCTCATATCAGAAAGGAAAGGAAAACAGGAGAAAATGCACACTACTCTTCGGAAGAACCTCCATCAATGCTTCTCCAAGCTCAAATCTCAATCTCCTTCCACCCAAAAAGATCACAGCCGTCCATCACGTACCACCACATCGATCCTGATCAAGAACTTCAACACCCTCTACGATCTCTCCTCCTCATCAGACTCCGACGACACCGAAACCATCACCCCCGACTTCTCCACCGTCTTCGCTTCCCAACGCTTCTTCTTCTCCTCCCCAGGCCTCTCCAACTCCATACTTCAGGAATCTCCCCCGGAATCTGACACTTTGGTCGCCGGAGGATTAGCCATCCCGACTTACTCTCCCGATCCCTACACGGACTTCCGGCAGTCCATGCAAGAGATGGTGGAGGCAAGAGCGTTAGTAGACGTTAGAGCTGATTGGGATTACTTGCACCAGTTGCTTCTCTGCTATTTTACTCTCAACCCCAAGAACACCCACAAGTTCATCATTGGCGCTTTTGCTGATCTCCTTGTTAGTCTTTTGGCGCCGGTCGACGATCGTCGCCGGGATTCTGACGTCTCCGGCCGCTGTAAGAAGTTGGGGTAATGTGCTTGTTGTTTAGTTCTTTTGGGCTTGACTTTTTGTTTGAATAGGCCTGGCCCAGGTCCCGCATGTTTATAAGAAGGTTTTGGGCTCGAATTTGGCCCACAATGCTAAGCATATTCTCACCCTTGTTATATATAAGACTTTAAATATGAGGTGAGCTCTATTTCAAGGCGTTTGAGGGAACTCCCATTTTTAATGCATAATTTTTTTTTTTTTTGCTTCTGATATCATTTACCTACCTTAGTATGGTTAGTGGTTAGTTTAGGGATCGGAGCTCTTGGTGACTCATCACCCGGGGATTGGACCCCAGGCCACACATAGAATTTTTTTTGGTTGAAATGATATCATGTAACTAATACACACACTCTCTAAACACATACAGTTGGACCTAAGATGATCGCTTTTAATGTATTTGATGAGCGGTCTTTATAATTATATATTATAAAAAATGATGTAAATATTTTTCTTTCTAGAAATTTAAGATTGTCAACAACTTTACATTAAAAGGGGAGCTATGCTGAAATGCCATGAAGCAGAACTCCCCTTCATCTTTAAAATAAAACAAAACATATGACTTAGGGGCGTTTGATAAAACATAAAATAAGAACTTATTGATTTATTTTACTAAATTGAACTCTTATTTAGTAATAAGACTATTTGATAATATTTTTAGTGATATCTAAATATTTTAGTAGTAAGTGATTTTACCACTTATTAGATAAGCAATTTAAAGCTATTTTTTTTATAAAAAAATTATTTTACTTATACAGACAATGTTGATTTTTATTATTATAAATAGCTCTTAGTTTTTAAAGCTTAATTAGAACAGTTTTATCAAACGTCCCCTTAGAGTTGGCCCACAGCCCATGAGTTTATATTAAGGATTTTACTTACTCCATGCTCTTCTATTGTTTGTTTTTTTTTTCTAAAGAGAATATTGAATATAGTTGCATGAGTAGGGCTGTCAAAGGGCTGGGGCAGAGGCCAGTCATCACTCTACCCTTAATTGCCCTTACTTGCAAGACCTTAACCTTGTCCTAGCCCTTCAACAAAGGCATGGATTGACTAGGCCCAAACCCTGCTAGCCCAAGAAATTATTTAAAATAAAATAAATATACAAATAAAATAAAACAAGTATAATAACAAATCTAAATAAAAAAATAACATATCTTAGCAACAAATTAAGGATGTAATCAAAGTATTATGGATAATCATAGTATAAAGTTAGGGAATCAGCCAATAGGAGGCTTAAGGTTACGGTTTTAAGGGATTACAATTAGGATTTTAAGGAGTTGGGAGTTAAGGCAAGGTCAACTCTAATCCCCCGTCGGCCTCGATTGAGTAGGCCTCAACACTGCCTTCAACGGTAGGGTCGGGCAGGATACCCTTGTTAAAAAAAATTTGATAGGCCTATGCATGAGCAATCTTTGCAGGATTAGTTTGTGCCAAAAACATGAAAATATGTAGGTGACAACTAGTTTAGTTGGTAAAGTCTCTTAGCGTTGTACCAGAGACCTCGAATCGAATCTCACCTACACAAGGGTTAGGGGGGTTATGAGGGGGGGGGGGGGGGGGGGCCATTCCTCATTGTGTAACCCATACGTCCGTCTAATTAAAAAAAAAACCAAAAAAAAAAAGCACGAACCTCTCTCTTTTCGGACAAGAAGATTGATTAGGATTTTGAGGTGGGACTGTCATGACCTTTTCATCTTATTACATCAACATAGATTCAAATCATTGAAAAAAAAGATAGGACCCTAGTGCACAAGCCCTATTCCATAGTCCGCCCAGGTTGAACCATACTCTTCAGAAGGAGGATTGGAGTTGGAATCGAACCTGATAATTGGTTGTCGAGAAAAGAAAATTGGTGAAAGTGGATAAAGAAAATTAAATTAAAAAATTACTGCGAGGGAAACAATTATTTTTCTCGGCAAGAAAATAGGGGTTAGGAATGAATAAGAAACGAATATCATTTTTTAGCGTTTTAGCCATCCAGCCTAGAGGTTTTCATACTCTAGGCTTGAATTCAAGTCCCCGTCCTTACAATATTTCTCCAAAGGACTGCATTATGTGTATTGAGGTTGATCCTCAATGCATAATGCATACACAGTGTAGGACTTGGCAATTGGGTTACCAGTCCTTTGAAAAAAAATGTGTTTACCTAGTAGAAATAACAAAAAATAAATAAATAAAATTTGAAGGTGTCACATTGATCAAGTGGTAAAAGATAGATGTGTTCATATTCTAGGCATAAGTTTAAGTTTCGCCCTCACTAAATTTCTCCAAATGACTATTTTATGTGTGTTGAAGTTGATCCTCAATGAACACATTGGGAAGTAGGTTACCAACTCTTAAAAAAAAATGAGCTTACCCGATGGAAATATTAAATTTAAACTTCAAGATGTAGTTTAGTTGACAAGGAACCACGCCTTAGGAAGCAGAAGTCCTGAGTTAGACTCTTGTCATAGACTACCCCAACAAGGTTTCATTATTTTCATGGGCCTTGGGCTTACCGGTTCATATGGGTTGTGGGGTCTTGGATGGGCCTAGGGTTTACCCCATCTACCCGTGGGCTCGGGATTCTTCGTTACAAAAAAAATAAAATTAAAAATAATAACAAGATGAATAAATTTGAGGAAGACTCCTTACTAGAACGATGGATAGCAACTCTATTGAGGATGATAGCACTCTCTACTTGTCGGGCAAAAAGGCAGTTTTGTGATGGGCTCAAAAGATGAGGACAGAAAATCCCCAGTCCCCATGTTTTTCTAATTCTTTTATTTACCTTTCTAAATAGCTGGGGGAGACAAAGATGAAATCCCTAGCTAGGATACTTAAATATGGCGATACGGTTCGGGTATGATGATATGGTAGAAATTATGAAAAATAGCTAAATTTTATCTTAAAATGTCATATCCAATACGACGATATGGGTACGTTTCCATTTTCAAGTATTCGTGCTTCCTAGATCTCTAGAGATATAAACTAGTACTTAAAAAAGAGTGAGATTCTTTTATATTGTTTTAGTGTTAGTTAGCTTTAGGTAACAGTAACTTAAATAATAAACTATTTTTTATGTATTTATATCCCTCGGCGATGACAAAATTTGGGACTGGAGGATGAGGACGAATTGGCATGTCGGATGTAAACAAGTAGTGCCAAACATAAGCAAAATCAGGGAATCTTTATTTTGTCTCTGATAATAATTAATGACTTTGTTACTGATAGAATAATGGACGTGACGGAGACGTAATGTCTCCTAGCCCAGAGATCAAAGCTGTCCGTTTGGATGATTTCAACGAGTAAGGATTTGATGCAAATTATGGCAATAAATTGGCAATAAGTTGTTTTTTTTGAACCCTAGGAGTTAATATTGACGTGTCAAAACAAGGGATGGCAACGGGCTGGGTTTGAGCCGGACTGCCCCCAACCCCTAATGACAAGACTCCTATCCCGTTCATGTCTCAAACCCGGGTCGGGGCGGCCGGTTCCGATTGATCAAAACCCTTATTAACCCCGTCCCACCCCGTCCCGTAAAGCACTAATCAGAGTTGGGAGGTTCGATATTTCATATTATAAATAATATACTGAGATAATTTTAAGATAATTTAAGGGTAAAATAGTAATTTCACATTATAAAATGGGATAGATCGGGGTGGCTTAAATCTATCTCTGAGCCCGAACATGAGTCAGGTTTAACTCTCCATCCTCAAACCCACCCTTACCTCGTTTAAGAACTTCCCAAATTCATCCCAATAGGGTTGGAGCTGGTTACCCGATTAACCCACCCGTTGTCAGCCCTAGCTAGAACGGATAAGAATTAAGACTAGGATTAGGATTAAGGTTTTAATGCTAACATTAATCCCCCAAGGTTCATGCTCCTCTCCTTAGGGTTTGACACCCCAAAAATTGCTTAATATTAAGATTTTATAGTAATCTTTCCTAGGCTGCCTTTTGGGGGAATCCTTGCTCAATTTTAACAATTTGAATAGTAAAAAGAAATTATATGATGAAAATATATTTTATGGGCAACACTAATATATGATCACACTTGACAATATAATAATATTTACTTGAGGCAGTTCACATGGGAAGGTGTCTCCCTTGAATGAGGGTGGCTTGGGGTTGAGTCTGATAAGACCACTCACCATTACTAACTTAATTAGTATGCAAATGGACTCAATTTCAAATCACCAAGGGATACATACTGTGGGATTTTGGCTCGAATAGGATAAACCCAACATAGGCAATCGATCGGCCAAGCATGGTGGCCGATCGATCGGTAGCCAATGAATTTAGACGGGCTGAATTTTTTGAGTTGTTTTGGAAACTCTTATTTTGTTAAGAAATTGTCTTGTGTTAGAATTCCTATATTGGGGAAATTCTAAAAGGGTTTAGAGTCATTCCTTGCCTATAAATAAGCCTAGGGTGAAGGTTTATAGAGATAACTTAAAATTAAGAACCTTAAGAGGAAGAGAGAAAGCTACGGATATGTGAGGTATGGTAGGGCTTCCATGGAAAGTGAGAGTATCTCCCATAGAAAGTCTTAATGAAGCTCTTGAGTGAAGAAGAGTGTTCTCACGGCTGTATCTTGGTGTACTCTCAATGGTGGAGGGTACTGGTTCGATGTTGAAGGGTTCAGATTTTGTATTTCCTTTGTCCTAAAAGGAGTATTAGCATTCAGTCAGATTTGGATTGGAGAAAGTGAACAAAGATGTGAGCTATGTGAGAGTCTTTCAAAGGTTGTGGTAGAGTCTTTGAGTGTGTATTCTTTGTTTATCTGTTCTTTTGTAATTTCTTTATTTAGTAGTGAAAATTTTCTGGACTGTTTATAGTGTGGACATAGCCCTAGATGAATGAATCACAATATATCTTGTATATTGTGTGTTTGTCACATTTTTTTGTGAATATCCATGATAGCATTGCTTCCGCACTTTCCCCAACACATACTGCCATTGGTATGAATAGGCAAGTGTGCATTTAGGTTGTGACAAAAGGGGTCTACGTATTTTGCCATTGAAGCTCCTCAGTGCACCCCATGTGGCAAGATTCAGTCCAATATCTCTACCATTTTGCAAGGAAAAAAATATTATTTTTTGCATTTTTTTAAGTGAGAAATACTACTACGGTCATAAAGGCAACCTGAGGTCGTTTCCAAAGTGACTATTTAAGGACGCACTACAAATCCATTATACGTTTATCCTGTAAAAGACTTTTCCTTATTAAGTAAAAAAAAAAATTCCTTTGAGCACTATTACATAATTTGTATAAAAAAAAATTCACTCAAGTAAAATAACTTTGAAATTATTTTTACCAAATAAACAAGTAATGAAAACTTTAGGGTGTTCCAAGATTTTTGATGCCCTACTATCGTATATTCAGCTCATGCCACACTGGACAAGAATAAGATTTTTGGTGCCCTAGTATCGGATTTAACATCCTCCTTATTCACAGTTTGAGTAGTTTTCTTCCCTTGAAAAGTAGTTATGGCCCAATATGGTTCATCGTCCCAATCAACACCCATTTGTTCCCATACCTGCACATATTGAAGATGTAATTCTAGATAGGATAAGAAAACTTGCATTTGAAGAAAAGATGGGATATGTTCTCGGAGGTTGATCTACAGAAAATGCACTAAGATCGGTAGTAGTTACGAACTCTCTAGCTTTAGGAGTTATCTCATGAGTAAGGAGGATGTTATCAGTGATGCTTCTTCCCAAGACAAAGCAGATTGGTTTGAACTAACCAGATCTCCAATAACCAACTGACGCCTGCTAGCAAGTATTTTGGAGATGCACTTGTAGATAACATTGCAAAGAGAGATTGGTTGAAAGTCCGTAAGGGTCCGTTCTTTTGGGGGAACTTTTAGAGTGTAGAACTTTCATAGTTTCATGCTTAATTTTAATTAATGTCTAGAACTATCTTATTCCATAGAGCACAAAGATTCTACAAATATGGAACTTTCAAGTTCTACCAAAAATTTCGGATGTTTTAAGTTCCATCCATACTGAACTTCTAATTAAATTGAACCCAATAAATCTGAGATATCATCGTATAAAAGAGTTAGAAACCCTCTCCCCTCTCCCCTCTCCTCCAATACACTTGCCTCTTGCTGTACAATATTAATATTCCAAACTTTTAAAAGTTTCACCAAAAGAACGGAACCTAAAAGAATTAGCATTCAATACTTTTGGGAATGAGAGTTTTAATGAGGTGGAATTCACTTCCTTTAGGAGCTTCCCGATCCTTCAAAAAAAAAAAAAAAAAAAACTTTGGCAAATCATTCTCAATGACGTCCCACCTATTTTTTTTTTAAAAAGGGCTATGAAGCCATGGCCAGGTGACTTATCTCCCTTCATTACAAACAGGGCTTCCTTGATTTCGTCTTTAAGAACAGGTTTGCTAAGGCTTTCAAGAGACATTATTGCAGAGACTTTCTTTATACCCTGTACATTATTGGGATTGAGAGTAGGAGACTGAAAGTTTGGATTTAAGAGATACTCAAAGTGGTGAATGGCTTCAGCTTTAATGTCATATGCAGAGGTGAAAATTGTTTGGGTTTTTCTTATTAAATAAAAACCTATGTGGTCTGGCGCAATCCTTAGTTTTCAAAACTCGGATTATATTGCTGTCAATAGAGAATGTTAAGGATAATGGGTCCCACTAAAGAGATGTGATCAAACAGGGACTCTTTAAGTGTTATTAAAGCTAACAACATGGTCAGGGTTGGCGACCGTTAGATCTTTGGTGTGATCTCTCTTAACCTTTGGATCTTATGATGGGTAGGGTTCCAAGGGTATATAAAGCAAAGAGGGGGTCCCTCTTTTCTCTTACGTCAATTGGAAGCCCCATTGAATCAGACCTAAGGAGAAAAGAGAAGACTCTCTCATCCCTCTCAAGCGCCGAGAAACACAGCATCACACCGTGAAGGGAATAGGGAAATTCCAGCGAAAGGTATGAGATCATCTCTTTTAAACTGTGTCCCCTTTTGATTATGAATTCTAGAAAAGTTGATTGCATGGTCTAGATCCAGGATTTGAATAATCTTGTTTTTGTTTTAACATTATTATTCTTGAATCCCAACAATTGGTATCAGAGCACAGGGTTGACCTTGTGATTAATTTTTCTCAATAATCAAAATCTGAGTTTAATTTATTTTCGGAAATTGTTATTGATCTATATGATTGATAATTAAGGTAAATCAAATAAATAGATTGGATTAATTTTCGGGTTTGAAAATTATTATTTTTAATGATTAAAGTGATTCGGATGTAAGGAAATCAACAAATAAAATTGATTAATTGGTTACGGATTTGATAATCGATTTTATTGTTTTAGAAATAATTTTTGAGTTGAATAATTATTTTTTAAGATCCAAGTGAATCGGATTTAAAAAAAAAAAAAAAGGGTTTTTCAGCATTTTCGGTTGGACGGAGATTCCGCCGCCGTCCGTCGCCGGAAAGGATCACCGGCGGTGAGGTTTTCCTCGCCGGAGGATGGCCGTCAGTTTGGCACCGGCGGCAGCCGGAGAGGTGGCCGGTAGAGCCCCCATAAGAAGGGTTAACAGTATACGGGCTTAGGGTTTTGAAAAATAAAAAAAATAAAAAAAAAAAAAAAACTGTTTTCGGGTGAGGGAGATAGAGTCACGAGGGTCACCCGACCCTGTGACCCGATCCAAAAACCGAACCGAATGCCTTGGGCCGATCCGACCCATATACATATACCGACTCTGAAACCCGAACCGAATGAGTCATAACCCGACCCGAATTCACAGAATCCGGTTCACTGAACCGTAACGGTTCAACCGGATCAAATACTGAACCGGACCGATGGCTGAACCAACCGGACCGAACCAAGGCCCAGACCGGACCGCGTGACAGCGTCGAACCGCTCGCGCGTGACGCGCAGAACGCGCGTGGGCCATTTCCGTGCGCGTGAAGCGCACTTTACGCGCGTGACGCACACTACCTGCGCGTGAGGCGCGCGTGACAGTTGTAGGAGTGTCCCCCCTGCGCGTGACACGTCCACAGGACACGTCTAGGGAGAGTGTCCGACCTATTCTGAGGTTTTTGGGTGTTCTGATTCCGTTTTTGGGGTCCATTTTGACTTCTGAGCACTGAAAATAGCTGTCTTAGTGCATGAATATGATTTTCCTATGGTTTTGACATTAAATAAAGGAAAAAACTTGATGCTTTTACCCAAAATTAATATCAAGAATTAAAGTTAGATCATCCTATGGGGTTTAGGTTTGATCTGTAAGGCGGTCGTTCGAATGGTCATAACCAAAGTAGGTTAGATTGTCTTGCCCAAAGGTGACCGTCCTATAGAAGTTATGGTTATTCGAATTTAGGGATTTCAATCTTTTTAAGATCGCGAGTTTGCACTCACCTACATTGAATAGCTAGTCTTGCCCAAAGGTGTCTAGGGACTTCTTGAAGACTGAGTGGGGCAGAATGATTTGTGTGTGGCGGTGAGAGAAGGATAACCCTCTTGCCCAAAGGTGTGGAAGTGTCCTAATCAATCCAATACGTGATAGATCAGTTCTGTGCGCGACTGTTGTCGCCAATTGGGGGGTGAATTGCATGTCGAAATCTCTTGCCCAAAGGTGTGATTAGATGATGCGCCCACCTGTCCCGTAAAGTGGAAGTAAGCAATCTTAAAGTAAATCACTTTAGCTATCCGGCTTAACCCCAAGACCGGATTAGAATCATAAAGCTTAAATAAAGTCATGCAAGGACAAGTATAAAGTAAATTATTATAATTTGTGCAATAATTTGTTAGACATACCATAACATAGTAAAACATTGACATTTTCATATATGGATGGGTCTGTTGTTCAGAAACATTTGACTGGGATTGAGCCTCTGAATGGTTCAAACTATAGTTCTTGGAAGATGCAGCTAGATATAGTTCTGGGTTGCCTTGATTACGACTTTGTCCTACTGGAGGAAAAGCCGGTTACTCCCACTGCTGAGTCTTCAGATTCAGATAAGTCTTTGTATTCGAAATGGGAGAAGGCCAATAGGATGGCCATGATGATCATTAGGGCTTCTGTTCAAGAAGCCATCAGAGGTGGTATTCCTGCTGCTGATACAGCTAAGGTTCTTCTTGAGACTATCAAGAAACAATTTATGGGATCTGTTAGGTCTCGTCAGTACAGTTGTTTAACTCAGCTGATTTCATTGAAGTATGATGGTGCTGGAAATGTTCGGGAGCACATCTTGAAGATATCTAAGTTAATTATTTCTCTTAGAGAGCTTGGGTTGACAATTGAGGATGACCTCATGGTGCATTTGGCTGTAGCCTCACTTCCAGAATCATTTGATGCTTTTAAGGTTAATTATAGTGCACAGGATAGGAAGTGAGATCTGCATGAACTGATAGCTGTGTGTGTTAGTGAGGAAGAACGCTTGAAGCGTGGGAAAGCTGAGTATGCGAACTTGGCTGTGAATTCTGGTAGTAAGAAGAATTTTAAGAATAAAGGGTTCAAGAAACCTAATTCACAGAATTTCTGGCAAGGACAAAATTCAGGATATAATCAAGGACAGAGTTCAGGTCAAAATTTAGGACAGAGTTCGGGACATCAATTTCAAAAAAAATGATAATACTGAGGAACCAGAGGAGATTGAGTGTTTCTTCTGCAAGGGGAAAGGCCACATGAAAAGAGATTGTTTCAAATATAAAGATTGGTGCAGGAAGAACAAAAGAGTTCATTCATCAGCGAAGTGCCAAGGTTGAGGAGCTGCTGATATTTGAGGAACTCTACACCAACAGTATTAGAGGCTGTTGGAACTTGCTGATTAGTATTAGACTTTGTTTCTGGTTTTTACTATTAGATGTTATTTTCATTGTGCCGTTGTTTAGGCGAGATATTATAGGATTGGATACAGTTTAATTTTATCATTGAGGGGAGTACACTCTCCATCAGACATATTTTTCAGACAGTTGGTAGTAATATATTAGTGAATGATCTTTATTAGCTGACTTTAGACTTATATTTTATATCATTCTTGTTATGTATGTTTGTTAATTTTATTAGATTTTCTCTAAGTAATTGTGACTCTTGTGACAATTTGGATGATAAACTTAAAGTAGTAATCTACTTGGATTGATGGATATATGTTAAGGTCAGTGGGAGCAGGTTTGTAAGTTATAATTTGGATATCAAGATTACCAGAAATCATATTTCTAGACGTTTGGAGTTATCTCATAGGATTTCAGTTTAGTTTACAAGAGATATATCGAACTAGAAATTTAAAAGTTATTCAGACTCTGATTTTGCTTGATTTCAAGATAGTTTGAAATCCTCATCAGATTCTGTGTTGTTGCATGTTTGGATTGTGAACCCATTAAGTAAAGAACTCTCCACCAGAAATTTTTTAAAGAACTTGTCACTATTATGGAACCTTTTAGAATCGTCTGATTCTTTTATTTAGTGGGAGTATTGTTCATTGTTTTATATTTCAGACATTTATATGATATACATGTCATTGTTTTACACTCTCAGATATTGATATGTTATGGTTATGCAAATTAAATAATTGATGCATCATTTGATTATATTATGTTTTGAATGCACGTGCAAAAGGTAAAGACATCAAGTGATGGACTTCACATGACGGATGTCATTGATGTCAGGTTTGCCCGAGAGCCTCGCACAAAGCTCTCAAGTTGCTTGGGCTGAACATGGTTGGGCACCATGTTTGAGGCCTTCATTCTGGATACAAGGTGATGGACTTCACATGGTGGTTGCCGTAAAGTATCGGAATGACATGCGTATGCTTAAATGCATGTAGCGTGGACAATTTTGGACGTATACATTTTGATCACATAAAGTTGTGTATAGTCCATATCACACCATACCTTGCCACCATAAAGAACCGCTCTGAAACATTAGTATTACTAGCTGTTTGACCATGGAGTGGCTTGTATCATAGTAAATGAACACTAGTAGATGCTAAATGCTTCCATGATCACCGTTAGTGGTGCTTTTGAATCAAAGTGACAGTTAAAGAACACTTAATTCTCGACAGCAATGTTTTTCAAAATTAAAAGAGTGGCCACTCATGTTTTTAAGGTTGTTCAATCCGAAAAGTCATTTTATTTTATTTAAGGATTGCTTGGACCAAGTGGGAGATTGTTAGGGTTTTTCTTATTAAATAAAAACCTATGTGGTCTGGCGCAATCCTTAGTTTTCAAAACTCGGATTATATTGCTGTCAATAGAGAATGTTAAGGATAATGGGTCCCACTAAAGAGATGTGATCAAACAGGGACTCTTTAAGTGTTATTAAAGCTAACAACATGGTCAGGGTTGGCGACCGTTAGATCTTTGGTGTGATCTCTCTTAACCTTTGGATCTTATGATGGGTAGAGTTCCAAGGGTATATAAAGCAAAGAGGGGGTCCCTCTTTTCTCTTACGTCAATTGGAAGCCCCATTGAATCAGACCTAAGGAGAAAAGAGAAGACTCTCTCATCCCTCTCAAGCGCCGAGAAACACAGCATCACACCGTGAAGGGAATAGGGAAATTCCAGCGAAAGGTATGAGATCATCTCTTTTAAACTGTGTCCCCTTTTGATTATGAATTCTAGAAAAGTTGATTGCATGGTCTAGATCCAGGATTTGAATAATCTTGTTTTTGTTTTAACATTATTATTCTTGAATCCCAACAAAAATTTCTCCAGTACTCGTAGCAATTGAGAGGATCTTATTGTAAGTGTCGAGTAGCCAAAAAATTCTGGTGGAAAAAGGAAGTGTTGCTATCTCCGAGACTTAGTAGCCTCCGAATTGTGGATTTTTGATTAATGATAGCTTCTTCACAGGAAGAGAGATGGGCATTCTGGATCTATAGAAAAAAGAAATAGTGTCCGCACCAACCCACTCGGAATTTTCCCATACGGACACCAGGTAAAGTCAAGGAGCGAGGTTTATGCATTCTGGATTTATGATCAAATAGTTAATTGTTTTTGCTTATCTTGACGGAAATCTGATTCCAACAAGGCTTATATATAAAGCAATGGTGAAGTAGATGGTCAAAACTGGAGAATTGTATTGTGAAGCTTCTTCACCTGGTTCACCATGTCAGTGTTATCCTTGTGAAGTTGGACACCAGCAAAAAGGAAGCAAATCAATGACCTCTTTGCGTGTGAGAAATAACCTTTATATGCTCAATGATCTTAGTCCCACATCGGGGAGATATGAGAAAAGAGGAAGAGTGTTGGAATAATAAAAAGGGATGAAGAAGAGAGTAAAAACATACTTACCTGGACGGGGTTTATGGGTGGTCAAGATGGCCCATGGCCTAGGTTGGTGACTTCCATTGCACTTTGGAGGGGTGCCCGCCTAACATCTCCCCAAGTGGGAGAGTGTACGTCATAATTTGTGTTAGTTGGGGCCTGCGTTCGCGCGGCCCCTTCCCAATTTCATTAATATAAATGTTTAACTATAGTCAGGTAACTTTGGCTTTAGCTTTCTAGGGGTGGTAATCGGGGTTCGAGATCAAGCTTATAGTTATAGTGTTGGGCTTTGAGCCAGGCTGATTTAAATTATCAAAACTTAAGCCAAACCAGGCCCATTGCCACAAGTCAAAGAAGAGAATCTTGCATGAGATCTCCACCCCTACTGGCTAACAAAGAAGAGAATCTTGTATGAGATCTCCATTAGGCTGTACATTGGGTCGGGCTGGGCTAAGGTTACATGGGCTGGGCTAAGGGCATAGTATTTGAGCTGGATTCGTATTGAAGCACTCCCTAATGAGGTAGAATAATCGATACATTGACTTGAGTTGTACAAAGGTGAGGAAATTGCCTGAAATAGTGAGTAATCTTATATAATTTGCAGACCTTGAATCTTACTGCTTGTCAGCGTCTTGGTAACCTACCAGAAGGGATAGGGAAACTAATTAGCTTGAGACATCTTGACATTTTAGGCACTGATCTAAGTTACTTGCCACGAGGAATTGGGAGATTGAGCTCCCTTCAAACGTTATCAAATTTTATTGTAGGTGGTGGTGCGGGCGGATGCAAGATTGGAGACCTAAAAGACTTGAACTTCATCAGAGGGAAGCTGAGGATAATTGGGCTGGGCAATGAAGCAAATGTAAACAACACTAAGGAAGCAGGATTGATGAATAAGCAACACCTCTGTTCCCTGGAGTTATTTTTTCACTCGGATTCATCGAAAAGTGTAGGAGGAGGCGAGGAAGAGGAGGAGAGGATGGAGGGTGTGATTGAAAGCATTCAACCACACCCGGACTTGGAGAAATTGGCTAATACAAAATTGCCCCAGTACCAAGCTCCCCAAAAATTGGTGGTTGCATAAACTTTATGCAATTGCCTCCTTCCTTACGGAAATTACCATCCCTTCAAGAACTTGGACTAGTAGAAATGAATGCAGTAACATACGTAGACCATGAGTTTTTTGGATTCAGAGATGCTGATGATGGATTATTATTCCCTAAGTTGACAAGACTTTCTTCTACAGGCTTACGCAATTGGGAGGAGTGGGACATGATAACAAGGTTCAAAGATGATGATATTTCCATAATGCTGCGTCTCAGCTCTTTGATACTTATTGATTGCCCCAAGTTAAAGGCGTTGTCGTGACATTTCCTCCAGAACAGGACACTACAGAAATTGTGGATCTTCCAATGTTCAGTTTTGGAAGAACGTTGCCAAAAGGAGGTAGGAGAGGACTGGAGCAAGATATCCCACATCCCAGACATTGAAATCAATAGGGTGAAGATCCAGTCAACTAGTTAGAGACTCACACACCATACTTGGGTAATAAAATGATGAAGCAAGAAGAGATGAGAATAGTTACCTCCCTTTTCATTGTCATTGGGTGGCAGAAGAGCCAAGAAAACTGCAGAAAAAAAAGGTGAAGATTACTGTTCCAGTAGAGAATTAATGAGAGATGTGCAAGAGTAATGATTGTTTGCAAAAGAAAAACGTCAAGAATCCATGTACGAACCATTAATGTCATTCAATGGTCCTATATGCACTTTCAACCAGATGAAGATTACTGTTCCAATAGAGAATTAATGAGAGATGTGCAAGAGTAATGATTGTTTGCAAAAGAAAAAACATCGAGAATCCATGTATGAACCATTAATGTCATTCAATGGTCCTACATGCACTTTCAACCTGATTAAACAGTCAGCATGCCATGGTTAAAAGCAATGGATTTTTTTGTCATACAGATCCATCGTCACCATCATTTTTGCTGCCCAACCAAGAGCACGCTATATTGGTTGGAGCCATTAGTTAGAAGAAATGAAGAACAACTATGAGTTCAGGCTATGGCTCATCTAGTGAGCAACCAGCTGGTTCCACCGGATGAATATGTAGCAGATAGTGTTTATACCCCTCATCAGACTTTCCACAGCTCATTGTTTTATTTTATTTTATAAGTTCAGACCTTCAAAAGATTTTCATCTTCTTTTGATGTTAAATATCTAGGTTCTATACACTAATCCTGTGCCTGTAACTTCCAAAAAGTTGATTTTTTTTGCCCTCCCTCCCTCCCTCCCACACACATACACACACCAGGTTAATTATCAAACTGATCTAAATTACCAAGGAAAATCAATAAGGTCAAACTTTATGAATGACATTAATCAGACCAGCCTGGTTTTCAAACAGAGGGAACAAAGTAATGGCTTTTATGAGATTGATCTCTACTTTAGGATGTGTGAATGTAATGATGCTATGAAGCTCATACCATGTTTGCCCCAAGCAGTGAGACCCTCCACCATCAATTGCCTCAAATAATAGGGATCTGGCCACCCCCCACCCCCCTGCCACCGCTGCCGCGAGCAAAAGAGATCCACACAGTTCTTCTCCAACTTCAATTTTTTGGAGGAATCAACTGAGACCATCTAATCAGCCCATACAAGTGCAGCAGGCTCAAGGCATGCAGATGTTCCCAAGTTTTAGATGTGTAACATCAATGACTCTCTAGTAACCTGCAGAATAGAGAAATGAGAGAGACACATACAGTTACCCATAGTGATTCCTGACAGTAGACATTAGACAGCAATCCTCTTAGTATAGCTTTAGCTTTGGTTCACTCTCGGTGAACTTCTAGACTGTTTGTACTCTTTATCATTTTGTTTCTAACATAAGCTTGATTACCGATTAAAAAAAACTACAATTTATCAAAGATCAAGATCACTAAACACCCAAATACATCATAGATTAGAACACATTAAAATGGATAGAAAAGAACAAAATATATGGAGTTAAAGCTGTTCTTTTTTAATTTAATTATATTTTCAGTTAATCTTCAGGGAAATCTATTATGTTCTTTATTGTTTATTCAGTTCAGCCCTGTATAGCTCATGAAGGATGTTCTGATTTCTGCATCCATTCTAAATGAGTTGAAAACAATCTAGTTGGTGGTGGGTACTTGACATCCTGATGAAGAGGGATTCTTCTTGTTTTATGTGTGTGTGCTTGCATGTGCCTAAGCTCACACATGCATGTGTTGCGGTGAGGTGGGTGGGAAGAGTGAAGGAATGTTTATATTCTTGAGGGAAGAAAGAAACTGTTAAGTATAGAGCCTGATTACACCAAGCCCAATGTTTGCATTATAGCATGTAGTCGCGGGTTGAGCTACGCAGTTAGCTCGCTGGGGGGTAGCGAGACAGTTGGCTGGAGCGAGTATGGCTTCGCTCAAGCAAATGTGTTACAGGAATTTCAGTCTAAGCAATTAAGGCAATACCCGTATCTAACTCGCTTGAGCGAGAATGGGTTGACTCTAGCGAGTGCCACGGGGTCAGAATAGTAAGTCTAGATTTTCTGATTCTTTGAACCTTAGTATATAATATACTTTTGGGTTTAGGTTTTCTAATCACTCCTATCACTCAGAAAGTTTCCACAGAGAGAGAGCTCTGAATTGCTTTGTTTTGGTTTTGACTTTGAGGATAGTGAAACTAGTGTGGATCCTTGGACGTAGGCATCATTAGCCGAACCACGTAAATCTTGTGTTCTTGTTTTTGCATCTTGTTCCGTTTTTATCTTTTCTGTATTTTGTTTATCGTTGTGGGTTGTTGTGCATGGTTCCCAACAGAAACAAATTATCCATTTGAGTTAAGCTACATACATCCTGACCACTGTTAAAATATCATCCAATACAATGGGTACCACACAGTACGTACTGGTTATCATCCATAAATATTAATTCTATTTATTATTTAATTTCAAAAATGGAACACAAAGCTATTCACAAGCACATAATGGAAATAAGTTCAGATTCAGCTTGGCGGCTTCAAATAAATTAGATAAAACTATAACCCGAAGGGAGGGGAAAAAAACAAACATATCTCTTACCCATCATACCTGTATGCAGATACAGATGTCAGGTATGCATATAAGTACATGGGCTGGACTTGCTCGACCTTCAAAGTCTCAGAATACAAGGACAGCTGATTTATTGACTCATACTGTAGTATATTTTCAATTTCATTTTTTCCCAACCACGTTTCTACACTTATCTAAATATTTTCTTCATAGAAGATATCCACTATGGCTGAGCCATATCCAACACACATCCCCTTTCTATGCCCATAGTCATGTCCTGTTAGATCAAAGCGGTTACCTAAGGAGAAATTGAGGGACCCAGGCCATACCACAGTTCCTAACTAGGAATCAACTTCACAGAGGAACAGGTAATTTTCACCAAGGTTGATAACCATGATTAAACAATATTTCAGTAAGCAACTCATAATAACAGTAGATTGACTAACCGCCATAGGAATTCACTCGTATCTATTCCAGCTTGGTGGAGCTCGTCGACATAGTGCAGTGCTTCTCGGCACTCCTCCCAGACATCAAAGAATTCCTTTTTGTATCCTTCTATCTGATATGTTTCATGACCTTTGCCTGCAACCACGTGCAGCATATAGGCAGCAACATTAATGAATGAAACTAGTGCAGGCAATGTAATAATTAAGAGACAAAGCTAGGATGTTCTGGACTTGCCAAAGCCATTTACATCAAGTATCAATTATTCCTAATTCGTAAAAAAAGAGAGAGATTAAAAAAGAACAAATTCCTTTTTTTCATTTATGAACTCTTCAGTTTTGAGTTATGTAACTTCTGTCTCCAACCCATTTAGTCTTATTTACATATAAATCTTCAGCTGAGAAGAGAAGCAGATCAAGGTTTGTAAGACTTACAACCGCATCACCTTCCTCACACATAGCCACGGCAGCTTGTACTGCTAGCCATATGATATCATGCAGGAAAAGCCTATGGCCATTTGGAAGAGGCAGATAGTAATCATTCTCACCATATTTCAAGTAATCCTGCATGGTTCATCCAACACCAGCCAGCATGTCATCCAAGATGTCCCCTGTTGAAGATGCAACATCCAAAAGTTTTTTCTTTTGGAAGGTACAACCTCCAAAAGTTAGTCTTGGGCTTCCAGGTATGGGTGTATCAAAACCAAGCTAGCTCGAAGTTCAACTCAGCTAAGCTCAGCTCAGTCCACCATACTTATATGGATATTCTGTCTTTGGATTGTCAGAAGTCAGGATGACCACATCACTTTAGTCTGTCGCAATCTTCGTTATCATGGGTCTCTTCCCTCTGTCGCTCTCATTAACACATCCAAAGACTTCATTCAAACCATGAAAAGGTGTTCAAACAAGAAAAATTATCTCAGTCCTTATCACACATCAGTTGCTACACCAGCTAATTTCTGGTTGTTATTCAAAAGGTTTATCAAAATGACTGTTTCCTTTGCCAGACAAAACGATGTTTTGACCTATCTATTTCCTTTGCCAGACAAAACGATGTATTGACCTATCTTATTTCTTGCTTTATAACCAAGAAAAATAAAACATAATAATTGCATTTGACATTTTCAGACTCAATTTAATATTGGCCCTTTTGATCTCCAAGCTCGATTCATCCGAGTCAACTGAAACCTCACCTAATCTATAAGAACATAAGAGAGGATAATCAGCTCAGCTGGTATTACATTAAGATTGGAGATTGGACTTTGGGTTCGGTAGTTAAGCCCCATAGAGAAATTGACTTGGCAAAGTCATTAGTCAACTTGACATAGACTGGAAGAAGAATGATTCTGGATTTATTTCTCTTTTTTTGAAAAAAGGGTTGTGAGGTTTAATGAGAACCGAAATATTCAAGAAAACAAGAAGAGGAAGAAATTAAGTAAAATCACATTATTTCTAAAATGTCCTAGAGTTGGAATGTCACCAATCTAGGCTTCCAAAGATGGAATCACACCACCAAATAAGGAATCACACTTTACAAAAGAACTTCTTTATTCACCATTAAGATCTGAATTACTTACATTGCCATAGGATCCACTATTTACAGACTCCACAGAACTTTCTTTCATAAATGCTAGAACTTTCTTTCATAAATGACTTCAGAAATTTAAATGACTTAAATTTTCTTGGACGAACTAATTAATGATAACAACTTCCACTAAAGACCCTTGGACTCTCTAGAAGACTCATTTAATGACAACAAACTTTACTAAAGACTTTTGACTCTCTAGAAGACCCTTTAATACACTGTTGTTGCAATACTAGTGGATCCATTTTATGGGTCTCATGGACAGCCATCGGCTTTCTTGGCTACACACCTTGAGACCCATGGGCTTGTCTTCATCACAATTGCTGATTTTTGTATTATAGATTTATTTTGTCTAAGATTACAAAGGATGGACAACTCAATTATGCCTTAATTAGATACAAAAAACCTAATGAGTGTAGTATCAAGGTAGGTATTTTATAGAAAGAAGGAGGGAAAAAAGAGAGGAAAATAATAGAAACAAAAGAAAGATACCACTGATTATCCTCCGAGGGCCAAGCTCTCTTACAGCATCAAGTAGTTTAGACAAGCTTCAAGGGTATGAGCATAGTCCACAATCACCCCAAATGCCTGCTCCTCATCTATCAACTTACACCTACCAGGAACTCCGTCAATGTCTTCGATACCTCTAACAATGTCCTCCAAAGGTGCCCCAAATGCAATTCCAACTGCCACGACTGCAAGGATATTGTAGATATTGTGCCTCCCTAGTAACCCAAATGAAATCTCCAATATACCTTGGGGTGCATTAATCAAAACCAGTGTCTCAAACAGAGAGAGCTCAAACTTCAATGGATGAACACCGGTACTCTTATTCTTCAATGCAAAGGTCACCACGGGCACATCTGAGTTTCCTTGTGCAATAAGAATGGTGCATTGAGGTCATCAATGTTGACAATCTTCCGATGCCTTTCTGGGTCCACCATCCTCTCAAATAGCTTGGCCTTCATGTCCATGTATTCCTCTTCTGATCCATGGAAATCCATATGGTCACTTTGTCAAGTTTGTGAAGACCGCAATATCAAAATTAACCTCATTGCATCTCCCAAGCGCGAGTCCATTTGAAGAAGCCTCCATGACAACTGCCTCAGTCCCATTATGGAGCATCTTGGCCATTAGTTTCTGCAGCAGAACAGCATTGGGGGTCGTGTTTGGGGATTCCAACTTGTTTTCCCCATGCATGTAGTAAGCTACAGTGCTCAGCATCCCAGTTCTCAAACCCATTGCTTCATGCATGTTATAATCAAATAGGCAACGGTTGTTTTCCCATTGTGCCAGTGATCCCAATCACAGACCAATTCTTAGACAGTTCCGATAAAAAGATGCGGCCAATGCAGGAAGAACCACGGTTGTGTTTTCCACAATGACCAGTGCCTTACACCTTAATGTCTCATCTATGCATATCTCTATGCTTGCCACTACGGCAACTGACCCTCTCTTATCCAAGAGTTCCGCTAAAATCATTTTAAACTTGGGTTCCACCATTTGAGCCTTAGATTTCCCCAAATTATCAAAATCAATATCAAATGACTAAGATACATGAGAGCTCGCATCAGTCACCTCATCAGAGAATTTCACCTGGTTTTGTTTGTGGGGTTCCTCCAAAATCAATATAAATCCCTGAAACTCTTTAATTTCCTCCAAATCTACAACTTCCTCAGCCTCTACCACTTCGATTCCTTCAATACCCACGTCAGAAACTGCCTTCTCTTTCTTCAGGTTTGGCTTTAAAAGTCCTTGCTTGACGAACTCCATCCGTTTGAGGGCTATGGCTCTATTGATCTCTCCAAATAAATCATCACCAGAATTCTCAACATTTACCGAATCAGGATTATGAGGGGCCATCTTCTTCGTCAGGCGATGGCTGAAAGGAAGATAGAAGTTGGAATTCGAAGCTTTCGAAAGGGAAACGTGAGAGAAGGTCGGAGCTTGAATTTGCAGAAATGGGTATGTAATGGAAAGAAATGAAGAAAAGGATTAAGTTGAAGCACAGTGTTCGTGTGTAGGGTTTGGAGGGTTTTAGCTTTGTTGAATGGAAATCAGGGTTATTGCAGTTGGGTGAATTCGTCAGGTCAGGACGGGAGGATGGATTCAAGCGATCCACCCTTTTAAGTTTAACGTCATTAACTCCATTAGAATAAACCTTCCAAAAAAAAACTCCATTAGAATAAAACCTATGCGAACTATGCATTGGGTGCTTCTTAGAGCTTCTCTTAGCTTTACCGCCAAAACCCATACCAACGTCTTTTCAATGAGTGCTTGTCCAGGACCAGGAGCTAATCCGAACTCACGTTCAGGTATTTATTTTTAAAAAAACAAAATCCTATAATTTCACAAAATTTTGACAAATATATCAAAATTTTTGGTATACTGTGGGAAATGATTGTTGTTTGATTAAACATTTAATTTTAAAACTATTTAAAAATAAACTAATAATTTTCAGCCAAAAATTCTCAAATTTCCAAAATTTTAGAATTTCAGCCAAAATAGTGCCAGCTCAAAATAATAGGGATGCCGATTTCTCAGGGGTACCAAAACTCAAAAAGTAAAAACCATGAGAGGGGGAGGAGGAGAGAGTGTCCTAGTAGACTGAAGGGAAACAATGGATGGAATAGGGTTGCAATTCTGCATATTGCAGAAGGTGGGTTTTGATTCATGACGGGTGCTGCATCAGGTTGGCTGAGCCCAAACTGGCTTCAGCCCAGCCCAACCTGCCCATTGTACACCCCCCTACCTAGGATTATGTCACATGGCTGATCCTGAATGGACTTAGGTATAGCTTATTCAATCACAAGAATTAGGCCCGTGGACACCCCCTATGAATAGTTGATTTCCTAAACAAACATGGACACCCCCTATGAATAGTAGCTGATTTCCCAAACAAACATGGACACCCCCTATGAACAGTAGCTGATTTCCTAAACAAACAGAAAAATCCATTCCCTCCTAGCCATGGGTTTTTGAATTCACAAGATTGGATAAAAGTAAATCAAGTACAGGAAAGACTCTTTAAGAATGGGAAAACGACTGGCCTGCCTGACACCAGAGATGGTAGGGGATGGGACTCGACAAGAAGGCACTAATTGGATAGATCTTAAGAGTGGCTACCTTAGGATTGTCCGGATCTGTAACTGATTTAGCACCCTTTGTATTTTACTCTATGAACACCATTAGACATTAAGAAATAGTTATATGACCCTAACCAGTAGAGAAGACTATCAGGAAAGGAAGGAAAAAAAGAAGTGCACCATTGATCATTCTTGGGCACTTGCTGGACCAACAATTACTCCCTGAGTAGAACTTTCCTTTTGGCCGCAAAACTCATTCAGCCGAGAAATTACCTCCTCGAGACCCTCTTTGTTACGTCCACCTCTTTGATGGTTCTCTCCACCAGCATGCCTCAAATAATTCGATAGTATCGCCTGGACAGATCGAGCAGCTTTATGGCCCCGATCACCAGACAGTGCTCACTCACTTCCATCTTTAATTCCGTAACTTTCGAGTACAGTTGGGTGATTTCAGCCCTCATGGAACCATACATGTTTTTGACACCTACTCATTCACTGGTTCCTTACCATCACCTTCAGCTTTGCTGGTCATGATCTGAATAATATATGGAGAGAAAACAAAAAGTGAGAGCATTACAAAGAAGTATCGTCCATAAACTTTTTGGCATTTTTAGGAACTGTATTCATGCTTATCAGAACAGGGAAAGAGTAAAACTTAAGTCGTCCAAGTAATAAACATGGAAAATACCTCATATGTCTGTACTCTGTACATGATTTTTACACATGTTTATGTCTCCACCATTGAGTTTGGGGGTCTCCCATTCGATCCAGATGGTCATCACCATCTAATTCATAGTCTTCTCTCTACAGAACAGGATAAACTTCCTACAAGCGGAAGAAGGCCCCTTAATTGTCATTAGCCAAAGAGTATGTGTCAAGACCTCCAAATATCTTCATTTATGTACTATCTGTTGATTACCATAAGTGAAGCAACCTTCCATGCATGAAGATAAATTTCTCCCACTTTCCCCCAGCTAAATGAATCAGCACATAGGACTAATTTAGTAACACAATGTGTATGATATAACCATTGATAGTTGCTTGGGGCAAAACATGGGATGGTATAAAATGTAAAATTGACAATGACAATGTCAAACATAAACAGAATCTCTCCATGCCACGCCAGACAAAAAATGACAATGAAATAATCAGTCAAATGAAGATGTACTTGCGCCCAGAAGAGGCAAGAACCCATGAAGCAACAACAATAGTGCCAAAACCAACCTTACAATAAGGGAAGCTTGGAACACTAGATCCTGTCTGTTGAAAGCAATGGAACATTACACTTAATTTCCCTCTTTCAGCTTTTTCTTCCTTCGATATTTTAACAAGCATTTCGAACATCAGAGTTACTGAATTACATGCAAAAAAAATCAAGTCATTGACCATACAGATGCTCATCCAAGATTTAAAAGTCCTAGTAAAGCATCCTTCATATTTTTTTAAGGCATTCCCAATAAGGAAAAGAAGTGTATAATACAAAAGGGGTGTTTTGCTACAGAGTGCGCAATGCCTAGCCCGCCTGTTGTACACGTGCAAACAACCTGGCGCGGAAGAATTTCTAAAACCCTAAGGAGAAATTTAAAAATCCTATGGGGTTAAATCATAGGTGACTGGGTTTTTTCAAGCACGCACAATGGAGGGCTAGCCTTTGCACAGTCCATCGCATTATCGTAATACAAACCATAGAAAGTTGTCGCTAAAAATAATCTGATGACAAAATCCCGATTAGGGAAGAAATCTACCCGCTTAATCTTTATGAATTCCTTCAAGGTAATCGGCCACTAAATCAACCATTGTCTGGAGAGGGTATCAAGGAGATAAAGACAACTGCGTAAGGTTTAGACCTTGCCTATGCAGCTCCTCCTTTGGGCAGCTCTCTCTTCAAGCACTCTTAAACTGATTCGCCTAGTTTTCTCGTAAAGAGATACACCTCAGTAATACAGAGGATGCAAGCGTTATCCGCAATTCTTCCTCCCCCTATCCTGCAGGCATGGACCCTGCTGTTTGTGATGCTTCTTTGACAGAAAACAAAGTATTTTTCCACCTTAAGAAGGGGTAGTTCTGTTTCAAGCACTCCTTTCAAGAGACATGGTATTAAATGTGTTGTTGACTTTCTATCTATGATTCGGCCATCAATACAGGAATCTACATCTGAAGTGAGGGACAGGGGTTTTTGGATAACAAGAAGGCAAGCTGCTTTAGTCGAAAAGAGTCGCCATCTTAGTTAGGGGATGACAAACCTCGATTAGTAAAGAAGTCAGCCAACTTAATCTTTATCAATTCCTTCAAGGTAATGGGCCACTAAATCAACAGTTGAATGACATTCGAAGTTTCAAACAAACACTAGGCAAAGCACGGTAGAGATCCTCAAAGTCCTCCTGTTACATTTTTCATGATTGGTTATAGTTCAAAGTTCAAATCTAAACTAAGCTGCTTGGAACCAAAGCTACTTCCTCATGAAAAGTAATCTCACACAATCGATTAAAGCCTTCATCTCCCTCAAGCTTGAAATGTCCCTTCATTAGTGTAATGGCCTTAATGTACCTAAAGTGAATTAAGTCCTCAAACCCATACTCTCATGATAACTGGGAGCAATTAACTGATAAATTAATCACATTATATAACGTTTCAATTTACTAATACTGCCGCAGTGATAAGAAATAGATACTCACTCTTACATATGGTTGAGAGTTTTCTAAACATGCCATGCTTTACCGCTTGGATTATTCGTGCAGCATTATCAACAATGCTCACGACACGGGAAGCACACTTCCATAATAGTGCCGTATGAGCATAAGCATAATTCAGTTTTGTCCATACTCAAGTACTCTAATGGAAATTAGCACTCAGTTTTGTCCAAGGAGGAAAGAAACAAAGGATTCCTAAGATGGTCAGAACTATACCTAAGCTCAACATAAGCATACACACACACACACACACATATATATATATAAAATGCTAATCCAGGATATTCCCCCCAAATGACTATCATCCTATGAGGACTGGATAGTGGTCAGATCATCATACTTGTCTTCCTACAGCTCCATACCTGTCCCAAACCCAAGGAGTGGGCCTTGCACCTAACACAAGGGGTCACTAGGTGTCCCCCGCTGCACTTAACACAAGAAGTCACTAGGTTTAAGTAGGGAAACAATAGATCACTGTTATTTATAAATGGATAGAAAAAGGTATACCTGCAGTTTTTCTGTAAAGAATCTTTCACATCCGTGAAAAATGTTAACCATGGATGCAACAATCTTATTCCGAACATTTATGCATATCAGAATCAATCACTAACCTTCCCCAGCGTGATAAGGCCGTTATCCTCTGCGTCGGTTATCATACTATATCCAATCCTGCACATCAGAATGAGAAATAAAAAAAACAAGATTCACGAACAATACATGACTACATAGTACATATCCAGATGTCGAATTAAATTCCCATCATTCTATGCCAATAGCCACTCTGATGACAATGATCACGGTCAATAAATGAATCAATATACTAACCAGGCAACCTAAATTAATACTTGTCTTACACTAAAGCAGGGCTCCATCATCTCTTGGCAGCAATATGGGTGGCGCCGGCACAGCCATCCACAATGTTGTTGAGGTATACCAATGGGGTTTTACCTATTAACTATACAACAAAAAAATGTAAATTCAAGCAGTCTACTCTAAAACAGAGGCAAAATAAACAAAAAATACCAGGAAAAAAAGTATTAAGACATGGATGCAACTTACTTTAGTCTACCATCTTTTGCAGTCACAACATTTTCCTGTACCATTTTCTCACACTAGTGCAAGTAATGAAAGAATCAGAAAAACCTTACCTTTAGCAATCTTTAGAGGATAGCAAAAATAGTATTTAAAGAAATTCTTGATGAAGCAATACCAATAAAGGATCTCATCAAAACCCTAAGAATATCTATTGACCTAAAATTAAATAACTCCATCTTTAAATTCCTATTACTATTAAAACACAGGCAAATACCAGATACATTGATAAAGAAATTTGAAAATGAAAATCAACAGATATCATCAAGAACATAAACAAAATTTCCTAATTTCTCAACTCTCACTTCTCATTTCTCATAACTCCACAAAAAGAAAATCATTAATCATCGATATGGATGAAATTTTCTCACAATCAGAGAATTGATACACTGAAACAGAGCTGAAATCATAGCAAACGTTAATAGAATCCAAACATCCAACTCACAACCTCTTCTGAAAAAAAATGGAATTCAAGTAGAAAATCAAACTTCAACTTTGTTTAAAAAAAACATTAGATTGGTGGTACACACTACAGATCTTGACAATTGCTCTTCACGGTGCAGGCATGATGACCCTGTGAGGAATGCCAGTGTCATGCACACTAAAACTTATTGTCCCTAACATGCTTTATTACTCACCTCATCATCCTACACAACAACGAAGTCTAGATGATCTGATGTAATAGTGACCATTTTGCAGATGAGATTAACCGTGTAAGCTCACACAAAACCTTACTTCCCTTGAATTCTCCAAATTCGCCACTCATTCTTTCTTCTTCTCAAAAGGTGGCAACTCATAACTTCTTTGCTACATGCCCGTCCTTCATTCTCGACAAACAAGAAGAAGCAACCAAACTCTCTGGTTTTGCAGCCAAAGCCAATGCATGTCATGGGTCAAGGTTCCAGTCATCAAGCATAATTCAGAGCATGAGGATCAAACCATGGAGCTCAAGCTGGACCCAGATTAGACTATCCTGACCAAAGCATTGGACACTGGCTTGCCCGGCTCAACTCCTAAGTGGCTCAGTCTACACCTTTGAGCTGCTAGAACAATTGCTAGACAAGCACATGATGGAGATGTGAAGACATCTCTTTATTCTCCTAACGGGCTAAACATGACTATTATTTCTCTCTCCCTCCAAAAAAGATGGGGGCCTCAACTTAGTTGGCTGACAATGACAAATGCTAGCAAAACTAAGAAGCCCCTTCAAAATTGAATCTTAATCACCCCAGCACACATAGAACCAAGGCTCAAGTGCATATGTGTACATCGGCAAGTTGGCGGTCCTGGAAAAAGTAAAAAAAAAAGCTTTGAGGCACAACATCTGACCATGGGAAAGCCGGGTCACCTCGTGCTTCCTTTTGTAGAGTGACGGCATGCTCAGCAACAAGTTCGTCAAGCGCAGTATGCACTACTGTCCACAGCATATCCTTGATCGGATTGCTGTTGCTGCAATTGACAACCACGACAGGTAAAATCTTATGCACTTGATTTTTCAAGTTTTAATTTGGTGCATTTAAAAGAAGCCATTCCGTTTACTTAATTTTGATTATTGGATAAGAATGAATCTCTTTTATTTATATGCTCATTTCTGCTTTAGTTATTACTCAATAGTGGAAAGTGTGGAAGTTAAATTAGAATTTTCATGTTATCATCACCCACAATTCAATCAGTAGATCATCTCATTGATCAAGTCCTAGTCCATTACCTACATGGCTACATGGGCTGAATGATCCTACCATCGGATAACTTACGTTCTTGGAAACAGATGTTGAAAGTAATTTCTTGATGCTATGGCAGTTCAATGAATGCAATTGGTGGGATGGCTAATAATCTCATTTTTAGGTTCCAGGACAAGCAGAACCTCTTAAGAACATGATTTCACTTACAGCTATAAATCTAGTCGACTGTCAAATACCACTACAAACAACCAACCCCTAAAGGGAAGTCCCTCTTCTTTTTTTGTGCATGTGCGTGCGTCCTCGCCCAATGGGCAAGTTCTGGTCGAACATTTCAAGGCCATAACATCATGACTGCAACACAAAGAACTGTTGAATAGAGCGCCAAACTCTACCCCATGAGAACTTCCTTGTGAACTCAAATTTTATCTCTTCTAGTGTTACTACATTTTTGTACTTCATTTCGTTTGTAGATGGAAATTGCTGAAAAATATCTTGTATTCCTCATTCATTTCAAAAATGAAATACATGAGTACAATATATATAAGAAGCCATTGTAAGAGTCTTCAGCATCGTTACTAAAATTCCCGGAGAATTCAAACAGATCTAATGAGATAAAACATCCACATTCAGGTATATCTCCCTTAAGCTCAAAAAATTCAAACCTGTTGGATGGAATCAAACAGTAAACTAAGTAACTATGCTCTTAATCAATCTATGCTGAATATGAGTTGCCTACTTTCTTAGAGTGTCTTTGCTTAATCTTCACCTTCACATTAATACCATGATCTATAACAGACTGAAGCACAATCTGAAGCTTACCCTCCAATTTCTCCCCTTTCCTTGGTGTGTAAACCACATCATGGATATCATCCGCTAGCGCCCGCTGAGCCAGAGCCGCTCCTATAGCAGTACAAGCAGTAGAGTCTTTGGTTGAGGCCAAGTCGAATTTCATGTCCTTAGAGATCGAATGTGCTACGGCGACAACCTTGCTTGTCACCCGGTGAACTATACAAGCACGAACAGAGCTCTTTGATATGTAAATGTCCAAGCAAAATGGTTCATGGTAAGGATCCGTAAGTTGATTAAAAGTAGGAGTCCGAAGCTTCTTCCTAACACAAGCATCATCCATATCCCTGATTGGGGTACTAGATTTGTTCTTGATGAGTTTCAGAACTTTTTCACCCCCAGAAGCTGAATTATGATTTGGGTTCTCTTTCTTTCTACTTTCTCTGGGTTCATTCTCTTTCTTTCTGCTTTCTATGGGTTCATCCTTATTCTTTGAAGATTTCTTGCGTCGGAAGCTGAAATTGTACTCTTCAAACTCTTTAGAATCCCTATCAAGTTTATAAAAGAGATTGCCGCGAATTCTCATGTCTTCAATAGAATCAAAGTCGTGTTCATCCTCAACAGGTGGAGAGTAATCCACCGGTTCATCAACTGTTCCTGTTAAAGATGATCGCTTTTCCAATGCCCCATCAGTTTCCCTCCATGCTTGGGATAAACCAGACGAAATTCGCCAAGTATCGGGATCCACAAGCTCAATTCCAAAACCCCCCGAATGAGCTTTACCAGCAGAAAACACAGAAGAAAGATAAACCCCATTAGAACAATTTGCAGAATCAGTCCCCCAGTTATCACTAGTCATTGATTGATTTACTTGATTCTCTCCATCAAGAATCATTGATGCTCTTGAGCACAAATTACAGACCCTTGAAAGAATCAGAGAATTCACCGGTGATGTGAAGATAACGCCTCTTCTCAAGAACAATAGTGCCATTCTTGTCTGGATTATCGATCAAAGTTCTGAAGGGTTCATCAAATACAAAGATTTCTTTCGGAAATGGAAGAGCTTAAAGTGCAGATATCATACATTGTAATTCTCAGGAACAAATCATCGAACAGTTGGTATACGAGAATGTTCTCTATTCTGGCCTTCTAATAACTGACACTTTCTTCCAATTGAAGAGCGACCAAGAGAAGGCGTTTCTTCAATCTCTGAACCAAACTATCTCTGGGTCTGTATCTTTCCCACTGACTCAGTTCTTTCAAAGAGAATGCTTAACTTACTATAAAGTTAGGGCTAGGAGTTGCAGGCAGGTAAGAAACCCCGCGTTTAGGAACCGGCCGAAATGCCATTTTGCATAAGCCCAAACGGATGTTTTTACAAGGAGATCAAATCCTCTACGGCAAATCCGGTTATCACCCCCTGAGTGGACACCGCTTAACTGTGATTAAGATTCACCCTAGAGTGGGTGAATCTTAACCATAGTTAAGGGGTATCAAAAGGAACACGTAGTGACGCCAAATCCGGTTATCACCATAGAGGATTTGGTTTCTTTATAGAAGATCCACTCTAGCGAGTAGCACATAATTTTATTTTTTTTTGGGAAGGTAAGCTGGGGTTAGGCGGACCCTTACTAGATATAATAAAATCATGAAAGCAATTACATTCTCATGAACACCGTTCCGGCCGATCCTGACAAATGAAAGATTAGGTATTGCTAGGAAGGTCGATCAGGTATTGCTAGGAAAGTCAACAGGAGGAAAGAGTATTCGAGATGGTAGAACAAAGTTTAGCTAGAGAATCAGTCACCCTATTTGTTTCCCGCCAAACATGTTTCACTATGATAGATTCGAAATCCCGACTCCAATCTTTTGTTGATCTAAATTCTCCCCACCATCTCCATGGAGGATCTAGCTTGCCATTAATACAATCTACAACCCACTTAGAATCCGAGTAGATCAATAATTTTCCAACCCCATGATTTTTAACCAAAATAAGACCCTTGTTAATAGCTTTAAGCTCTAAAAGGTTAATATCCTCCGGCTCGCATCCCTCCGCAAAGGCAAATGAAAGATTACCAAGGTGATCTCGGAGAATCCCTCCCAAACCAGTTGCGTTCTCACGAAAGGATCCATCAGTATTTAAGGCCCACCAGCCCGCTGGAGGAGGGCACCATGAGCATTGACTTCCCTCTGACACAAAAAATTCCACCCCTAAACCTCACTCATCTATAAAGGCACGACTTCTATCAGTCTTCTACTTTCATCAACAAATCGACTTCGAGTATCATTCTGAATAAATTGGGTAACCGAGGGAGCATCTCTGAATTGATTTTTAAAGATCCTATTATTTCTCTCCATCCAAATGTGATAGATTGTAGCACTAAGAGCCACTTTTTTAACACTTTGAATGGGGTTAGACCCTTTGAAAGTTGTGAGAATCCATGATTTCTCCTCTTCCCATCCTAGAATGCAGTGGCTTCTATATCAACACCAGACAAGAATACATTTCCAAGTCTGACATGTGAAAGGGCATTTGAAAAAGAGGTGTTTCAAGACTTCCGTAGCTAACCAGCAGAAAACACAGCGAGAAACTTGAAGAATTCCTCTACTAACCAACACATCCTGAGTTTGAAGGCCCTTCGACCAAGCAAACCAATCTACAAAGCTATGTCGAGGAATGTTCCTGTTAAACCAGACCAGATTGTCCCAAGATATCCGAGGATGAAATGACCTGATGGATTCCCATACCGATTTGAGGGTATACACTCCTTTAGAGCTTGGTTTCCAAATGACTGCATCGTCAACATTGTCCACCAACCATTGAGAGGGGGGCAGCTCATGCCACACTTCAAAAAAGCCAGCCGATTGAGCTGAAGGAGGTTTCCAAGCTCCATTATGAATTAGACTAGAGACCAAGGCTGATTTGGGGAGGCGAGAATCCAATTGAAGGCATGGTCCATAGATATCATTCAAAATGCCTTTTGGGTGCCAGGAAGTTTGCGGCTCATTACTAATCAAGTGAGTTATCATCTCCTTCGCGATCTGTCTAAATTTCAGAATTTGTCGCCATGTCCAAGAGCAATCCGAGGGAGTGCTCGCCATCCAAAAATTCTTCTGTTTCAGCAAGTTTCCATAAACCCAATTCACCTAAAGACATTTTTTACGAGCCGCTATCTCCCATGTAAGATGTAACATAGCAGCCCCATTCCATTCCTTAATTCTTCTTAGAGCAAGACCCCCTTCCTGGCGAGGGCAGCACACATGTTCCCAGCTGATAGGCACCATTTTCTTCACTTCAAGTGAGCCTACCCAAAGAAAACGGTAGCAAATCTGCTCAATAGTCTTCATGATTGCTTTTGGTAACATAAAACATTTGGTCCAATACAACTGTGTGCCCATTAGGACCGATCGAACTAGTTCAGCTCTCCTGCGTAAGACAACAACTTCCCTCTCCACGTTTGGACTTTTTTGGTCATCTTATCCACCAAAGGTTGACAAAGAGTAAATGTTAGCTTTTTAGAGGTTAAAGGAATACCAAGATATTTAACCGGAAGAATCCCAATCTTGAACTAAAGAATGTCCTTGTTTCGGATGGAAGATCTCACATCCAATCCCGTAAAGAAAATCTGTGACTTATCATGGTTTGGTTGGAGACCCGAAATCCTCGAGAATTATTCAAGAGTTGTCATAAGGTTAGAGGCCGAACTTGCATCTGGCTGAAGAAAAACAAAAAGATCATCAGCAAAACACAAGTGTGATATCAAAGGGTCAACACATTTCGGATGGGGAGTGATATCCCAACAAAAGTCACGCATCATGCCTGAGATAAACAATCATATCTTGTGCTACGTGTCCCATTAGTTTTTTTTTTTATAAATAAGTAATTTTAAGACTATTTTAAAATGGACTTTGCTACTAAGACCGCAAAATGGCCGAGACCATGCACGGATGCATGGGATTTCAGGTGGGGCCCTCATTCACATGGTGGACCCCACCTGAAATCTCGTGCATCTGTGCACAGTCTCGGTTATACCCTTTCGTCGTCTCAAAAGCATTTCCCATTTTCAAATATATAAAAAAGCATTTTTCTTGGGTACTGTGAATACAAGTAGGCCGCATCTCCCATTAGTAGTATTAAGTATTTGTTCATCGGAGTGAACCTGGTTTGCTAGGGGTAGGATGAGAGAATTCTTTTGTCGGTTCGCTTAAGTTCTTTAATTTGGTTTGGTAGCTTGATTTGCTTTACTTAAGCCTATAAAACAAATTTAAATTTTAGCTTTGTGTAGAAGAGAAACCTTAAATTTTTTTTTAATGGAGAGAATCCTTATTTAAAGTCAAAAACATTTTGACGTTATGTGATGAATTACTCTAGGGATACTCTCAAAGTGTACTCCCAACAAGGATCGCCAACTATTATTTTTGAGCTTGATTCAAAGATATTAGTTAAGGCTTGCAAGCAATCCAAGAAATGTATTTTTTCAAAGATCGATTGCAGCTGTTGTGGGTGACATTAAACTCTCTCTTAAGAGCATCCCTCACTACCAAGCTGGGTAGCAAAATTTAGCTCCTTTTTTAGTTGACATCAGAACTTCCTCCCGCGTAGAACATTTTGGTAGTCAGGAGGACCGAGATGTAAGTGATATCTTCCTTTAAAAAAAAAAAATTCAAATCTTCGCCCCAGTTATAAACGGTTTGGATTAGGGGCATATTTGAGAAAACCCATAGACCGACTCTTACTTGATTATAGGCTATTAATAACAATGTTGTCATAACTGGACCGGTCGGACAAACCGGTGGAATCGGGAACTGGCTCCCTCGTCGGTTCCCAAAACCCTCAAAATCAGAACTCTTTAAGAACCGACCAGAACTGGTCAAAACTGGTAGAACCGGTTGGGAACCAGGAAAAATTAGGAAAAAATTAAAAAAAAATTTGATTGTTTTCCAAAAAGTACACGGTCGAACTAGACCGGTTGAACTGGACCCGGCCACTCTACCGGTTCGATGCCCGATTCGGTTATGAAAACAATGATTAATAGCAATGTTTTAAAACCCGGACCGGACCGGTGGGTCAAACCGGTTAACCCGGGACCCGGTAACCTTTGTGGGTTGGGTTGACCCTTTAATGGGTTGATTATTAAAACCGGAGTGACCCAGTTAAAACCGTCCAAACCGGCGTGAACCAGTCAACCCGAGCGGTTTTTGTTGAACCACCCGGGTCATGGAAATGCAAATTTTCACTTATTCGTTCTAAAACACAATATATTAAATAAAATTAGAAGTTTTGAAACAAAATTTTAGAAAATAAGGAAAGGCTACAAAGGAAATAAATGAGATTAGAGATACAAAAAGCTCAAGCAAAGGTGAGGTTTGGATAAAAACATGTTTTTTTTCCATTGATTTGAAGGGTTTGTATTTTTTTTTTACTTTAGTTTGAAATTTCAAATAATAATCTTATATTTTAATAATTTATAATTAGTTTTTCTATTAATAATAAATATTAATATTAATATTAAATATTTTATGGCATTTAGTGTCATTGGGTCAACCCGGATTGACCCTACGGTTCGACCGGTTTGGACCGACCCGCCCCCTTGACTAAGTTAGTGTCCGGTTGGGGTTTTAAAACATTGATTAATAGTTCACAAAGTTGTACACTTGTCCTAGAGATAGAGATCCACATAAACTGCAACGACTAATGTTTTTTTTTTGGAAGGCAAGCTGGGGTTAGGCGGACTCCTACCAGATATAATAAAAACACGGAAGCAATTACATTCTCATGAACACCATTCCCGACCGATCATGACAAAGGAAAGATTGGGTATCGCTAGGAAGGTCATCAGGAGGAAAGAGCCTATCTCGAGATGGTAGAACAAAGTTTAGCTAGAGAATCAGCCACCCTATTTGTTTCCCGTTAAACATGCTTCACTATGATAGATTCGAAATCCCGACTCCTATCTTTTGTTGATCCAAATTCTCCCCACCATCTCCATGGAGGATCTAGCTTGCCATTAATACAATCCACAACCCACTTAGAATCCGAGTAGATCAATAATTTTCCAACTCCATGATTTTTAGCCAAAAGAAGTCCCTTGTTAATAGCTTTAAGCTCTAAAAGGTCAATCTCCTCTTGTTTGCATCCCTCCGCAAAGGCAAATCAAAGATTACCATGGTGATCTTGGAGAATCCCTCCCAAACCAGCTGCGTTCTCACGAAGGAATCCATCAGTATTCAAGGCCCACCAGCCTTCTGGAGGAGGGCACCATGAGCATTGACTTCCCTCTGACACAACAAATTCCACCCCTAAACCCCACTCATCTATAAAGGCACGACTTCTATCAAAAATCTTCCACTTTCATCTTGTCATCAACAAATTGGCTTCGAGTATCATTCCAAATAAATTGGGTAACCGAGGGAGCATCTCTGAATTGATTTTTAAAGATCCTATTATTTATCTCCATCCAAATGTGATAGATTGTAGCACGAAGAGCCACTTTTTTAACACTTTGAATGGGGTCAGACCCTTTGAAAGCAGTGAGAATCCAGGATTTCTCCTCTTCCCATCCCAGAATGCGGTGACTTCTGTATCCAAACCAGGCAAGAATACATTTCCAAATCCAACATGTGTAAGGGCATGTGAAAAAGAGGTGTTCCAAGACTTCCGTAGCCAATCAGCATAATACACATTGAAAAACTTGAAGAATTCCTCTTCTAACTAGAACATCTTGAGTTTGAAGGCCCTTCGACCAAGCAAGCCAAGTTATAAAGCTATGCCAAGGAATGTTCCTGTTGAACCAGACCAGATTGCCCTAGGATATCTGAGGATGAAACGACCGGATGGATTCCCATGCTGATTTGAGGGTATACACTCCTTTAGAGCTTGGTTTCCAAATGACTGCATCGTCAACATTGTCCACCAACTTTTGAGAGGGGGGCAACTCATGCCACACTTCAGAAAAGCCAGCTGATCGAGCTGAAGGTGGTTTCCAAACTCCATTATGAATTAAACTAGAGACCAAGGCTGAATTGGGGAGGCGAGAATCCAATTGAAGGCGTGGTCCATAGATATCATTCAAAATGCCTTTTGGGTGCCAGGGGTCATATCAGATGGAAGTTTGTTGCCCATTACTAATCAAGTGAGCTATCATCTCCTTCGCGATCTCTCTAAATTTCAGAATTTGTCACCATGTCCAAGAGCAATCCGAGGGAGTGCTTGTCATCCAAAAATTCTTATGTTTCAATAAGTTTCTGTAGAACCCCAAATTTTATCATCCTTGATATTAGTGTTGTTTATTAAATTTTATTGAAACTTCTGTTTAAATTTTAATATGATTAAGCCTAAAAATATTATGTGAAACGCATGGATTTTAAAACCCAAATAAATTACTTAATTTAAGTCGTTTTGAGAGTTAATTTGCATGAAAAGAAAGAAAGGCAAAAAGTAGCAAAATACCTTTTTTTTTAAAAACAAAATTGTAATTGTTGATTGGCGCTCTGGTCGACTGATTGCCCACCGACGGCTTGGCAGCGATCGATCGCCCAAACCGTCGTTTTATTCGATTTTTGAGTCCCTAGGCCCCCCAACACTATAAATAATCCTTATGTTCGTGGGTTGAGGGTTTCTAAGGCTTTCTAAGCCTAAAAGGGAGAGAGAGAAGTTTATTTAGAGAGATCCAAGAGGAGAGATCAAAGATTTTGCAAGAAAAATGATGTAAAGGCTTAGATCGATCCAATTCGCAAGCGCTTGATCGTAGGGAACCAATCGATAAAGGTAAATATAAATTCATTCCTACCAATATGGTGATTTTAATATAAACAATAAGAAATAGTTAGATTTAAAGCAAGAAAAAATAAGATCAAGCATGTTTGTAATATATCATTCCCTTATGGAAGATAGTTATGATGTTTAGAGTTGTTTTGTTATGATTTTTATTGTGAAAGATATTTATGATGTTAGAGATATTTCTTATGATTTTTATTACACATATCAACAAGGGGAAAGGGAATGATCTGTGGTGTATGTATGATGGAGAATGGAGGAAGGGATGATGGTTGAATTTGATGGAATGATTATGAATTTGATTTGAAATTATGATGTGTTATAAAACTAGGGTTTTATGAGATCAATTTTATTAAAAGTTATATACTGAAAATTGATGTATGATAAATAGAATTGTTTCATAATTTTATTGTTGAAAACCTAATAGAACATATTTTTATATTGATCAACTATGAGAAATTTTGTATATTTAAACTGGTGTATGATTGACAAATTGCATGATGATATATGTTGATTTAATTGAACTGTGAATTATGGTTGAGGAACTTAGGGGTATTATCATGACGGTGTTAGTCGCTATGATGAACTTTCGAGAGCCTTAATCCAATAATTCCGGTGCGATTTAATTGATAGTTATCATTGTTTCACTCACACTCATTCATGAAAATAAATATGTACAAGCATGATAAAAAGCAAGATAATAAGTATTATGCAAGTATACAAGAACACGAGCATGACTGAATGATTTAGTTTTGCATTGTCCAAGTACCAACAAGCCTAAGATCAAGACAAGACAAGCCGTATGCACCGGATAATGTGTAGACAAACCGTATACACCGGATAATGTGTAGACAAATCACATGCACCGGATAATATGTAAACCGTGTCATACCTCGGTGAGTAGGGTATATGTTAGTCTCTACCCAATATATGAGATAAAGTTATTTTAAGTTATTGTTCCATGCATGTTGTTGGATACATTCACGAATAAGAAAAACAAGTAAGGTAAGCAAGAAAAATAAGCACAAGTGAACACGTATAAGAATTGGATTAAAATTATGCTTCCACACTCTAAGTTGTTTATATGCTTACATGCAATGTTAAATTCTAATTTATATTTTATATTAAATGTTGTTATATTGTTAGTTAGAAGTTTATATACGCAGGGTAACTTGTTACTCAACCATTGATTTTATTGTCGACATATGCTAGGTTTGATATTTGTGCCCCAGGATCTTGGGAAGAGGAAGAGTACGAGGAGGAAGAAGAAGATCCAGCAGGTGATTATCCCGATGGTGAATGGAATTTGGATCGTTGGCCATTTTCTGGAAATTAAATTATTAGTATTTAAATTTGGGATTCAAGACGTTGTAATATACTTAATTTTGGATTTATGGTTAGATTGAATTGATAATTGGGATTAGGATGGATGATTCAAATTATTGATTTTGTTTTAGTTTTTAAATTGAGATATTAGAATTGATCATGATTAATTGAAAAAAAAATTTCAAGTTCTATTTTAGATTGCCTTAAATGCTTTATGACAAAATGTTATGACGGTTTGATGGTTAAGTCACGTGTCAAGGTCTCACTTTAACCTAGGTGGGATTTTGGGGTGCGACAATTTCCATAAACTCAATCCACCCAAAGACATTTTTTACAAGCCGCTATCTCCCATGTAAGATGTAGCATAGCAGCCCCATTCCATTCCTTAATTCATCTTAGAGCAAGACCCCCTTCCTAGCGAGGGCAGCACACACTGTCCCAACTGATAGACACCATTTTCTTCACTTCAAGTGAGCCTGCCTAGAGAAAACGGTAGCAAATTTGCTCAATAGTCTTCATGATTGCCTTTGGTAACATAAAACATTTGGTCCAGTACAACTGTGTGCTCATTAGGACCGATCGAACTAGTTCAGCTCTTCCCGCGTAAGACAATAACTTCCCCTCTCCAAGTTTGGACTTTTGGTCATCTTATCCACCAAAGGTTGACAAAGAGCAAATGTTAGCTTTTTAGAGGTCAGAGGAATACCAAGATATGTAACCGGAAGAATCCCAATCTTGAACTGAAGAATGTCCTTGATTCGGATGGAAGATCTCGCATCCAATCCCTCAAAGAAAATCTGTGACTTATCATGGTTTGGTTGGAGACCCGAAATCCTCGAGAATTCTTCAAGAGTTGTCATAAGGTTAGAGGCCGAACTCGCATCTGCTAAATAAAAACAAAAAGATCATCAACAAAACACGAGTGTGATATCGAAGGGTCACCACATTTCGGATGGAGAGTGATATCCCCACAAGAGAAGGCCCTGTTAAGCATAGCAGACAATCCCTCCATGGCTAAGACAAATAGAAAAGGAGAGAGTGGATTGCCTTGTCTTAATCCTCTAGAACTATCAAAGTACCCTACTAGAGCTCCGTTAATATTGATAGAGAATTTTGGGGTTGTGATGCAGCTCCTGACCCATCCCAGAAATTTTGGTGGGAACCCCATTTGTTGCATAACTTTCAACACATATTCCCAATTAACCGTATCGTACGCTTTTTCCGATGTTGATTTTGATCGCACAACGTGGCTTACCTATCTTGCGACGGTAGTTACTAACTATTTCATGAGTTAGGAGGTTATTGTCACCAATATTACGTCTAGGCACGAAAGCTGATTGATTCGGGCTAACCAAATGTTGGATAACTACCTTGATTCGATTAGCCAACACCTTTGATATGCATTTATATATCACATTACACAAGGCGATAGGTCTGAATTCCCCAAAAGAGGTCGGACTAGAGGATTTCGGGATGAGTGTGAGCTTAGTTGCATTGATTTCACGGAGCATTTGGCCAGATCTGAAGAAAGAGAGGATGACGTTAACGTCGTCTTCCCCATCAATCGGATGATTCAGCAGATCTTCTTGCAAAGGTTCAATGTGATTCAGATGGCAATTGAAGTGAACGAGAGGATATGGTCTGTAATCGAGAGGATATGGTTGTAAGATCTCCTAGTAGCCAAGTTGCTGTGAAAATAAGCTGAATTTTGATCACCCAAACTTAACCATTTAAACCTAGCCTTTTGACGCACTTGGGCTTCTTCGGACCTCGCAAGACTGGAGAAAGCGGACATCAGAGTTTTTTCCTCAAGCGCTAGAGAAGGATCCTGGGGATTATCGTGGATTGCTACTTGAATGCAGTCCAATTTGTTCTTAGCCTCTAGCACCTTCTCCTCAAGACGGTTGAATTTGTGGGCACTCCACTACTTAAGACAATTCTTTTAAGTGGCGAAGTTTGGAATATAGACAAAACATCGGGCAACCTTGAACCTGGATTTGCCATTCAGCTGAAACCAACTCTTTGAACTCTTGATCCATAGTCCAAAAGTTAAAGAATTTGAAAGGACGTTTTCCTTTTGGGCCATCATCTGATGCTGTAACTATTGGAAGCGAGTGGTCAGATATACCAGGAGGCCCAAATTCCGTCAAATTATAGAAGTAGCAAAGCCTACGCACCATAAATTGTTAATGAGAACTCTGTCTAGTTTAGATTGAATATGTCTAGATCCAATTGCTCTATTGGACCATGTGAATCTAGCACCTCTATTTTTCATATCAAAGACCTACATTTGATCTAAGCAATCATTGAAGGCCCTACAATTGGTATTATAGACCTTGTCTTCCTCCAAAATTTTCATTTTGTGTTCTGACTTCGTTAAAGTCCCCTAGGATGATCCATGCTTCAAAGATAGCAGCCAATTGTTGCCAAAGAGAGCTTCTCTCAACGTGGATATTTGAAGCATAAATGAAAGAAGCTATCAATGATTTTTTCGAGGAGAGGTCAAATACATGGCAGTGAATGACCAAGGGGGAAATCATTAAAGGCATTACCATCAACTTTCGAGGATCCCACATAACCCCAAATACGCCCAGCTATGCCTCCTAAAACCCTTACCTCTCTACCCTGATCATTCCAGGTTGACCAATGTTGCTTAACCGTAGTTAAATCAACCAAAACCAGGAACTATAGGGTGTGTTCGGTTGAGGGGTAAATGGGTGGGAGAAAAGAAAGAAGTAAAGTAAAAGAATTGTATAATTTCTCGTGTTTTTTATTACTTTTTTCAAAATTATCCCTTGCTTTCATTAGGAATATAATCATGCAAAATGATAAAATTGGAATAATGCGGTTTTTATTTCACTTTCTCTCACAATTCTTTCAATTTGATGGAATAAGTTTTGGGTGAAAGTGAGAGAAAATGTAACACTGTAGAGAAAGTTGAGCTTCCCCCCCCCCCCCCCCCCAACACGCACACCCTACACCACAACACATACTCTCAACCACAACCCTCAACCCTTAGAAGGTTCATCCAAAACACCCACTTAGAATTGTCGCTCAACACTTAGAAGCTTCCCACATTCACCCCCTTAGAATCAAACCCCCCCCCCCCCCCCCCCCCCCAACACGCACACCCTACACTACAACACACACTCTCAACCACAACCCTCAACCCTTAGAAGGTTCATCCAAACACTCACTTAGAATTGTCGCTCAACACTTAGAAGCTTCCCACATTCACCCCCTTAGAATTGTCGATGAAGTTCAAATCTAGTCTAATGGATTTTCTGAGATTATCTACGTTCACACTTGGAACCTTTGTTTCCAGAATTCCAAGCAAGCAAGGCTAACCTATTCTCATAAATCAATTTCTTCACTGCAGATTGCTTAATAGGGTCGTTCAACCCCTAATATTCCAGACTGCGAGCTTCTCCATCCAAAAAGACTCTGTTTTTCCTTTTACAAAGAATCTAATGTGGCTCAGGGTCTTGAATGAGGAGGAGGACACGGGAGATCAAGGGGCCAAGCAAGCTAGGTGTGGCGTTCAACCACTAACCAAAAAATCCTCTAACGCCGCAACTGATTCTGGGAAATCCGCTGCACACAGCACTAAAATTTTGCCTGCAAAACTCCGATTCTCGCCAAACCAATGATCCTGTTCCAGAGTGGAGAACTTCGAAAGGAAGGGGAATAGTTGAATGCAAGAGCAGATCACTGGAGCGAAAAAGCTCCACAGATAATGTTGCCTCCTTTCACCGCCAAATATTTGAAATCAAACAAGAGAACCCTCTCCCTCCTAGAGCAATGCCTTACCATGAAAGACATCAAGCAAATTCAATCCCATCTCATCGTTTCTGGGTCTCTTTCCGATCCTTTTGCTGCCGGAAAGATCATTGCTTTCTGCGCAATCTCCGACCACGGCAATCTCGACCACGCCTATGCCCTCTTTCGCCATCTCTCCAACCCCACCACCTTCATTTGGAACACCATGATTCGAGCTTTTTCAGAGAAAAAAGAACCCATTAAAGCCATATCTACATACAAGCAGATGCTAGAGAAGGACCTATTACCCAATAACTACACCTTCTCGTTCCTCCTTAAAGCTTGTGTTGATCTCTCTGATGTTCAATTGGGTCAAAAATTTCATGCCCAAATCGTTAGACTTGGGTGGGAATCTTATGATTTTGTCCAAAATGGTTTGATCCATTTGTATGCTAGTTGTAATTGCATAGATTTGGCTCGTAAATTGTTTCATATAAGTTTGAACCGCGATGTGATTTCATGGACTGCTGTAATTAATGGTTATGCAAAATCGAGGCAGCTTTTAATTGCCCGGCAATTGTTTGATCAAATGCCTGAAAAAAATGTGGTTTCTTGGAGTGCTATGATCACTGGGTATGCCCAAGTTGGGATGTTCAAAGAGGCTTTAGAGCTTTTTAATGAGATGCAACTTTCCGGGTTTCGGCCTAATCATGCTGGGATTGTCGGTGCACTCTCTGCCTGTGCTTTTCTTGGGGCTTTGGATCAAGGAAGATGGATTCATGCTTATGTGGATAGGAACGGGATCGAATTGGATAGAGTGTTGGGAACTGCTCTTATAGACATGTATGCGAAGTGTGGGTGTATAGAAACAGCTCGTAATGTGTTTAATGAAATGTCTGAGAGAGATGTATTTGCTTTTACTTCTATGATTTCGGGCTTATCAAATCATGGTCAGAGTGCGAGTGCAATTGAGTTCTTTGTCAAGATGCAAAAGGAAGGAATTGATCCAAATGAAGTTACATTTATATGTGTTCTAAGTGCGTGCTCTCGAATGGGGTTGGTGGAAGAAGGGTTAAGATTCTTCAAAAGCATGATGGAGGTTTATAGGATTGAGCCAGGGGTAGAGCACTATGGTTGCTTGGTGGATCTGTTAGGGCGAGCGGGATTACTGGAAGAGGCAAAGAGAGTGGTGAACGAGATGCCTGTGGAGCCTGACTCATATGTCTTGGGTGCATTGCTTAATGCTTGTAGCGTTTATGGTGATGTTGAGTTGGGTAGAGAAATGGTCGAGAGCTTGGTTGACCGAAGTCTAGATCATGGTGGGGTTCATGTTCTTCTATCGAACATGTATGCCTCGGCTAATCGGTGGGAAGATGTGGCGAAGGTGAGGAAGGGAATGGAAGAGAAGAGGGTGACGAAGGTCCCTGGATGTAGCTTGATTGAAGTGGATGGTGTGGTTTGTGAATTTGTTGCGGGAGATAAGTGTCACTTGCTTACAGAGGAGCTCTTGTTGCTGTTGCTTGGGATTGACAAGCACTTAAAGTCTGCTGGATTTGAAGATGATGATATCGCCATTGAGCAAGTTGCCTTGTAGCAGAGAGTAGGTGACTATTAACCCTTGTACAAAGGGAGTTCCATTGAAATAAACTAGCTTTCAGTTAAGAGACTAGAATTAGTCACAAGAGCGCGCAAATTTCTGCATCGGTCTCATCTGCTTATAGGGGAGATTATGTTGCCATTTCTTGGGATAGATGAACACTTGAAATCTGTTTGATCTGACGATGATACATTCATTGAGCGAGTCGCCTGGTAGCAGAGAGTGGGTACCCCTTAACTCTTATTCCAATGGAGTTGCAATGATCACTGTCTTTTGGTGGGGGATCCCGTTCCTCTGCTCGAATGAGGGTGCTGAGATCTTACTTGGGTTTTAACCCAAGCAAGACACGTCACCACTGCGCCATCCAACGGCCCAGTTTTCGTTTGAGGCATTAAGTCATAAACCCAAAAAATAAGCAAAAAAGTTACCTCAATTCTCTACTCCTTCCCTCACGTTCAAATCTCAAGCCCCATTCCGGCAAACTAGAGAGACCATTCCGGCTTCTGGCGATGAACCCATTCTGCCGACCAGCGACGGACCCATTCCGGCGAAGTAAATCCAATACCCGCATCGACTTTGCAGTGAAACAGTTATTTTAGCTTATCGAGGGATTTTTCGATCTGCGTTTTCGTTTTTTGATTTGAAAAGGGTCTTTTTTCATTTGGATCCGATTAATTGTCGTCTCTAACCATGAGGAAAAGGGAAAGGGAAAACCCATGTGGGGTTTGTGGGCATTATCACAAGTATGAAGAAGGGGAAGTTTGTGGAATTTGTGGTCAAAGGATTCCTAGGTCGTTTGAAAAATTGGGGCTTCAGAGCAGTGCTTTTCCTTCGGAGATCTCGCCGGACTTTCTCTACTTGGGGAGCTACGACAACGCATCACGCGCCAAGCTTCTCAAAACTCAGGGTATTTTGCGGGTTCTCAATGTGAGCTTCTCTAATTTTTTTCTTTCTATTTTGGTTTCTGATTTTGGAATCTGTGATGGGTTGTCTGGTTATTGTGCCCTTCAGGGGTTACAAGACCAAGAGTTTGTTCGTATTGCTTATGATATACTAGCACTTGAATGTTGCAGATAGTGATAATAACTGGTTGAATGATTTTGAGAAGAGTATCAATTTATATGCAAATTTCATATGAATTTAATTAGGGTTTCTGGATTGAACTTTAGGTTTGGAATCATTGCATAATATTCACCTTATAGGTACACAAGATTTCACATTGTGTAGATGGGGGGAATGATCGCTTGTGTCAACTCAAACCTGAGTTACTGAGCAAGATTCGTAACCGATCATTGTATTTGTCAGTATCGGGCAATAGTGTTTGGGCTAACTCAATGGTAAGGTCCACTTGGAGCAATAACAACACGACTCAAATTACTTATTTTGAGTCGTTTTAGGAGATCACTCCCCTTTCTAGATAGACTATCTTATGCAATTGCCTCTGTATGCCATTGTTAGTGAAAAAAAGTTATTTGCTTGATTAAATTTGGCCTAGGGGATCTTGTAGGCAAGACCTGTTAAATGTTAGGTGCCTGACTGCTTGATTAGCACCATGTACCCTGCCTATTGTGCTTAGACAAGGTCGATTTCCATTTATGTAGATATCCCTATTTATAGACAAGGGTTAAGACTTACACAAGATTTGGGATCCTGAGAAACCAACAGAAGCAATATTTTTGGTGAGCCTAATGTACATAGTCTGTCTCACACAAAAGTACTTCGGATTAGAGTTAGATACATATTAGTCATTGTTTTGACTACAAAGAACTATAAACTAAATGTATAATGTCTATTGGGAACTGGAAAGTATGTTGAGATTCTGATAAATGTTGTTGCAAGAAAGAATTAACACTTCAATTTATTCTATGATGATCCTTGTTTAGTGATATTGATGACACCGTTTATAGAGACAATGACTAATATCCACATGGTTTTCACTGGCGCGAAGGAACATATGGTCGAGTTCCTAGAGAGATAATTGGTGGATATTGAGGAAGAAAAAAAAATCATGAGGGGTAAACTGAAAATTATTAGGAGATGTATGATGTAGCTGCAACTAATAGGAGATCAATTTGTAGAAAGACATGAGTTTCTAGTTGTGGCGGGGTTACACTTGGGTGGTTAATGGTTAATCTATGTTTTTCTTCAATGTGGGAGGTCACCAATAAACTGTGCATGAGTGACAGTCTTTCTGATTTAAAAAGCTATTCTTGAGTTGTTTCTACATCCTTGAATTATTTATCTATGCACCATTTTATTTATTTTTAATCATTCATCTCAAGGGTTGCTTCTTTATTTATTTGACTTCTCATTTTTTTTTAATTTATAGCTTTAGTTCTTTTCTAGTTTCTACTGATTGGATCACCTTCTATGACATTATTTCAGTGCTTGAAATTTGAGATGTGCAGCTGTTTATATTATTTGTGGTTCATTTTCCTTTCTCATTTCCCTTTTTGTTCAGAGTATCACATTTCTGTTTGGACGGTTCTGAGCGATCAACAGGAACTGGTGTGGTCTCACATTCAAGGAGATGAGTCATACAATAAACGAGAGTGAAGATGGGATGCTCTCCAAGGATTAAATGGATTCGTTGTCGATCGATGAAGGTGGTAGCTGGGGAGGAAGTTCGGTTGGAGGGGTTGTTCTGAAGAAAGGGCCATGGACATCCACAGAAGATGCAATTTTGGTGGAGTATGTCAAGGAGCACGGAGAGGGGAACTGGAATGCTGTTCAGAAGCAATCAGGACTGTTCCGTTGTGGCAAAAGTTGCCGTCTGCGATGGGCGAATCACCTGAGACCAAACTTGAAGAAAGGATAAACCGGGTAGGTTAATGTGGTCATGGATAATGTTGCATTTACAAAGTAAAAGTGGTAACAGAAGGGGGGTGGGGTTGCTTTATTGTAACATTCATGAAAAAACATGTTTTGAAGATAGGTTGTGGAGGGCAAGCCTTCCAATAAAAAAATGTCTTTCTGTTTCTTCAAAAAGTAATGTAAAATAAATGATGTTTAAAATTTCCTTTCAAAACCAATGGAGTTTTTTCCTGTTTATTGCTGAAATTCAGATGCTGTTGTTTTCACAATAGGAATTCTTTTTATAACCCATCGATGTGATAATTTCATGTGAGCTAGGTTTTAGAAACTATAGCCTCTGCAAATTTCAAAACATGGAAGTTAATTAGTATTTCATTTTCTAATTTCTATATTATTAAGCCTAATTGCTTAGTACTTTTGACTGTTATGATTTCTTATGCATTGTTATTCGTTTTTATGCAGCCTGGTCATTTTCAAGGCCATACTTTCGATATAATATCTGCCTTTCAGGTATGCACTCATTTGCTGTTTCAATATACTATTTATGGATTAGTGAAGTCGCTACTTATGGGCTTATTATATCTGTCTTGGATTTAACACTTCCACTCCATATGTTTCTGATATTGTACTGGCCTCCAATACATATTTAGCTTTTTCTTTTGTAACAGAGAAAAGTAGTTCAACTTTTGCTCTAATTATATCCATGTGAGAACATTTCATTTTCTTGGATCAATACAGTATCAAATTCAGTATCTTGTGTAACAGAGAACATTTCTATTAATAGGAGAGTGATCGCCGAACATTGCATATTACTTTTTTTTCCATCCATCTGAGAATTTTGGAACTTCAACACAATATGTGATCAATTGAAACTTCACTATGTTAATGACCCCCAGGCCCCAAGGTGATCAATTGGTCTTGAGGGTAAAACTCTGGAAACAAGTCCTTCAGGAAAAAAATATGATCTTGCATGCCTTATCTTAATGTGGCTTTAGAATGGAAGTAGATCTGAGGCTATGAGTTTTAAATGAAGTGGACATGGTGGATTGGTGGTTTATATCTAATATGTTCCTCCATGAGATCGCCAAGCTTGAACTTCATTGTGAGGTTCTCCTATTTTCAAAGGATTGGGAGAGCTTACTGAACATGCTGAACTCTTTTCATTCTTGCTAATCGAATATTTTACCACAACAAGGAAGAATTGGATTCTTAATTTGTTTTTTGTGGTTAATCAGATAGAGCTTTCTTTCTTAGTTTATCATCTGATGAGATTTCTGAACTTGATCCTAATGTAAATTTCTAGTCCGATGTCTAATGGGCATGCCAGTCTAATAGCCTCATCGGGGATATTCAGAAATAGCCAGGGGAATCCTGAGGTTTTCCCTATGTTTTTTCCAGCATGAGAGTTTTACCCAGCTCCATTCAAATATGATTTAAAAGACAGCAATGGATTATATTCAGTCCATTCAAATAGTTAATTTCTCTATTTCTTGTTTGCAGAGCCATCAACTGCATTAATGCATCATGTTGGACATAAGTTCCATGAGATGTTTCAACTGAACAAGGACGTTATGCTGATCTTCCCTCTGCTAAAATTTAAGAAATGATGAAATCAAACAGTTTGGACGTAAGTTCCTCATGTACATTTAGTGAGAAGACATGGATTTTATATTACTCTTCTTTTCTTGATCCCACAGATATTTATCTCATTATAGAATCCCCTAAGTAGCGACTATCTTTACTTTTTGTGCAGCGTGTGACATCTCTATTGAGAAAAGTCATGCAAGAGATTGAGGTAGAAACATGATAAGGTAAGAGATAAACCCTTTACCACTGGATTTCTCAACAAAATCTAATTACAAAAAAAAAATACTTAAATTAAACAAGTATGAAGATGATGCCTAAGAAAAATACCCAAGAACATGAGCTGATTTAATGGCATTTAATGGCGGCGATGATATGGGGATGCAACTGAGCTCCTTTCAAACACTCTGCAATGTCCTCAGTTGTTTTCCCTCTGTGAGTGATTCTCCACCATCATCCTATCCTGAAAATATTATCAACAGAACAGAAACGAAGAATCTGTGATTAATAACAGAACCTAAACAATGTGCTTCCCATCAACATAAAAATCCAAAAAGAAATATAAAAATATTACAGAATCTCTCTGGTCCCTAACTTGCAGGTATGAATTGCCTCTAATCTTTACTGTGCAAAGTGCATTTCATTTCACACCATAATACAAAGGGAGCAATCTTCTGTGCTTGTGGGAAAAAAGGGCACCATTTCACAAGTGGATTCCCATGAAAAAAACTTTTTTTTAAAAAAAGTTTCAGTCTAAGACCATACCTTGGGTGGGATTGAATTCATCAACTTACTAGAGAGGCTGTTCTTTAATCTCTACAAATTTAAAGGTAAGTTAGGTTTAAAGATGGTGCAATTGATACTAGCTCTGATAGTTGTTGTGTCTTCCCTCTTGGCTCATGCAATGCCCCATCTGCCCTTTCATTTTGTTGATCACAAGGGAGGCATCAATAAATTGATCATGTATAGTCATCGGACCCTATCTAGGGTTTAATTTTTATTTGCTCCTATCTAGGGTTTGCTATTTCGTTTGTTAGTACCCGGTTCAAGCTCTAAACGATAATCAAATGTTTTTGTTTTTAATTTTGGTTGAAGATTATTTTCTTCAGATTGCTAAAACAAATTTCATTACATTGAAGAGCTTCTGTGGGCATAGGTAAGCAAGTGAAGTTGATTTCAGCCACAAGTGAAGTTATCTTATGGAATAAAGGATTACTTAATTTATTTTTGCATCTAACAACTTTCACTTTTTTCTTCAATTATCATGCAATACTTGATTCCATGTTTATACCCGGTTAATTTGATAACACAGGGATTTCCTTCTTTCTTTCTGGAAACATTTGGACTTTGGAGGTAGAGGTGAGATGAAGGAAATCTGCAGCTGGAGAATTTGCGCTTACATGAGCGGGAGCAGATTTTAAGAATTGAATCGAAAATTAATTCTACGGAAAAAAAAAAGTGTTATGGTGTATTGTTGATATTTTGGTTCTACACGGTATTATGATAATTGTATGAGCTTAAATCGACCTCTATGGGCTCAAATCCTTGTTGTTATGTTATTTTGGTATGGGTGTAGTATGTGTCATCAAATTGGACATGGTCTGAACTGTCCATGTTGGTGGAGGTGGGGGTACTTACTGGTGATAATTTTGGAGATGGTTGTATATAGAGTTCTTGGGTATGTACTGATATTGTGTTATGGTTTTATGTGAGTCTGCACATTATCATAGTTACTCTTGTGATTGCAGCATGTAATTCTAAAGTAGATTGCTTAATTAGTGCTCCTGAAAAATGCTTTTAGCAAAGAAATTCTGACATCGATCAGACAAGGATTCAATCTCTAGTTTTCTACCAGTAGTCTGTTTAGGGAGCCTGAAATCAAGAAATATTTCCATAGAAAGCTCTGTGTATACATCTCAGATTCCTTTGAGACCAAATATCAAATTCAAAAGCCTTCAGTATTGTAAGATCATGATATCTAAGATCAAACTTGGAAAGCATACAGTATTATAAGATCATAATATCTAAGATTTCATGCACTGAAAATTGATCAAGAAACATTTGAGATGGGAAGCATGGACAGGTTGGGAAAAGTCTGTAGAATAAAAAATTGAGCAAACCAGGCTCACCAGACAAGAGTGGGTACAAGTACAACCCCTCCATGTACAAACACTTCAAAATCCCCAATACCTCCTGAGTCCATCTTCTCATTCAAAACACTTCAAATATTTTGTATTTTAATAGGGGACGCACTTGTGTCCTCCAAAATTACAACTCAGCTTCCTCTTTCCAGTATCTGGTTGCCATTTATTTCCTACTTTTCAGCTGCTCAATGGACACCTCCTAGTTGCTCAAGTGGTAGAAGTGTATTCCCACGCGAGTGGACTCGGTTTCAAGTCCCTTGGGTAAGGCGGTTGATATGCCCAACAATATACTAACCTTGCCCAGCCTTGTCAATAGGGGATTTGAATTTTGAACCCAGACCTGCACCCTAGTGCATAGAATTTTTTTATTAAAAAAATCAGATTTAACATTACTACTATCGACCCTTTTTAGCAGTTTCATATGTCAAAGCATTTCATGTCCAAATCATGTGAGTTCAGTATAGCATGTTATAACAACACACCCTGGGCCGTCCTCCTAAGTCCTAACAATCACACCATTCAATCAGTTGATCAACAGGCCATAACCTGACAATTGGAATGTTCAGAGTATTCATACAAACATCTTCCTTGTACATGAATTGGACTATACAGAAAAAAAAAGAAGAAAAAACCAAAGTTAGAAAGATTGCTCCACAAAAAATCAAAGCAAGGGTCACTACCCACCAAGTGAAAATATGAGAAAGTGTAGCTGAGAAGTGAGCACTTCATGATTCAAAGCTACATATAATAGCAAGATCACTATTAGTAACAGGGTCTCTTTCTCTCTCTACAAAATCTCCACCCAAAGAGGTCACAGCTTAAGGACTTGGTGTCAAGTGTCTCATAAACTTCAGGTTTCGAGCCATGTCAAGGATCCGACTATCAACAATCTGCTTGGGAGTTCCCTGGCTGTCGGGGCAAGGTATGTAATCTTCTTCCTGTGCATGACCATTGTTATTAGCTTGTAACAAAACTAACATAAATGTAACAAAAGCCACCGATGAGTATAGGAAGCTCATACCTCGGAATGTCAATGTCTGTGATACAGATAAACCCAGCAATGTTACTGCATCAAAATAGATATTGAGTTGTAAGAAAATTCGACAACTTAGAACACATGATTAATGAACACACTATAACTTCATTGACACTTTTAAGGATATGGTTGACCTAAATAACCAGACCAAGATTTATAACATGTCCCCAAAAATGTTCAACCACCACAATGTCACAAAATGAAAATCTACCCAATTAAACCAGATTGGACGAAAATTCTCATCTTCCCAAACTCACTGTCATACATATGGTGCATGTAAATGGGGTCAACACAGGATTTGATGGGTACTTAAGAGATCTTCTAGGTTAAAGTTGAGCCCTATAGGTGGCTCCTGGTTCTCCCTGCATGCATGCCATTTAAAAAAACAAGAAAAGCAGATAATGGGTGTGATGGGTGTATAATGGTTAAAGCATGAGAAGAAAGAAATCAATCATGCCCTACAGATTTTAAACATCTAAAGAAAGAAATCAATCATGCCCTACAGATTTCAAAACTCGGTAATCGATATAAGGATAAGGATCTCGCCGGGAAAGTGCAGCATAGATGCAAATACAGATTTCCTTCTACTTCTGACGAACTTATTCTGCATTTCAAAAAGAAAAACATTCGAGAATGGTAACAGCACTTTGCATAAGCTTCTTGGTACTTCCATTCTTGGACTACCTTTTTTATCTAGCTATGTATGTTCTTATTTTGCATTTTGAACAGAATATTGGAAATAATTCATTGAAAGATGAGCTACTATCACACTTGAGTGAATATTTCTACTATCACACATGAATGAAAAGTGAGAGAAACAAATAATTGGAAATAAACGAACAGAATGTTACTTTTGCCCACCATTGGACTGAATCCATGGTCTGGAATTGGGAGATCTAGGCAGCATAATTCAAGTGTATAAACAAACAGAAAATTTTCAAGAGATTTAAATCTAGTGTTGAGCTGTGTAATGACAGTATCCAAGAGGTTTTAGCTTGGGCTTACTATTTTATAGCATCCAAGAGGTTTTAGCTTAAGCTCACTATCTTTCCACTCTTGGAGGTCGTCAAGCTGATTTGTGGCATTCCTCTGCAACAAAATGATCTTGTGCCCAATATTTGTTCCAACAATATTTCACATGCGACTGAAATGGTTGAATGGATGATTGAAATCTCAGTGCACAACCATTACCGAATTCAGGCATGCTTTGAAACCCATTTTATTGATGATTAATGTAACTCCAAAAAATGCTAATTGTACTCTGAAAATCTAATATTGTTGCAGTTGTACCCTTAATGCCGGGATGGTCCATGAACTCTGTATTCTTCAATCACTATCGATCATATTCTTATTGTGAAGCTTCTGTAACTTTTGAAGTGTCTGTCTATTTTTGTGCAGATGCAAAGAAGCAAGGCCAAACTTGAGCCATACTGAAAATTTACCAATTCCCTTGCTGTATTTGTGCTGCTCCCTATTGCTTGGATAAGCTATGAGGTAGTTTTTTTCCCCTTGCTCTACTCACCTGCAGACAATTTTACAGTAATAAGCAATGCCATGATCATCTTAATTACAGGTGAAGTCTATATGATACACAAAGGCCAAAATTCCCTGTTTTATGAAGTATCCACTCCCACAAGCATTCTCAAATGATCTATAACCAAACATAGGGTAAGGTTATGTTATTTTGCTCAGACTTATAAAGCTTGACACTTTGCTCTCTGTCATGGTAGTTGTTAGAAAATTTGGGTCACTTTGCCAAGATTTCTAACAAACTTAACTTATGTTCACAAGATTTCAAGTCCTATCATTCCTTATGACATTTGAAATCATTTTTGTTGCGTTTGAAGTCTTAGAATTGCAACCCAAAAGATGAAAAGCACGATACTTATAGCTTTCAAAATAAAATGCATATTGTCCAATGACAAAACTTACAAAGTGTCGGATTTTAATGTCTCAGCAAAAGAACGATCCTATTGGGAATCTCAGGCGAATGTCGTTATCCCAGCAGTCAACAATACTCTTTGGTTGTGGTGCTACTTATTGGTTGCTGCTAGGCAGGGTCATTGAAAGTTCTAATATTTGGGGTTGGCAATTGGGGCTAGGCTGGCGAAGCCCCGTTGTAAAGCCCAAAGTTTGGGTAGAATGAGCCTTCCATATTTTTGGTTATGTTGAGTTTGGGCAATTTAGGCCTGAGGTAAATTTTGGGCTGAATTTGGGGTGCCCGTAGCTCAGCTCGAATCAGCTTGCCCAAACTACTTATATATAATATAATAGTAACCCTTACCCTAAAGGGGTTGGGCTAGTAGCCAAGACCAAGCCTCAAGAAGCGGAGGTCTTGAGTTCGAGTCCCTTCCCCTTGTTGGTCACCCTTTGGGATTTATCCCGACTTAACCGGTTGTATAGTATAAGGGGATCTGCACGACCCAAGGGACTTAGTCGAGTTCTCTAAGAGGCCCGGATTACCACGTTCCCAAAAAAAAACACCTTACCCTAACAAATAAAATTGACTATGGACCACCGGTCCTTAATAGTCCCTAACTCTGCACACATTATGTAAAAGTGTCACCTATTATACTAAAAAAAAGTTTATCTTAGAGAAAGGAAAGGGTGAGCCGAACTGGCCCACAATCTATTTAAATTGGGCCAGCCCAAACTCGGCTCAAATCCCGATTTTAATCTTTGGGCTTGAGCTTGGGCTAACCAAGCCCGCTCGATTGCCACCCCTACAACATTTAACCAGGGAAAAAAAAAATTCTAAACCCTAAAAGCTTCTCTCTCTCTCTCTCTCCTACAATCACGAACACATTCTCGCTAGAGGAGAGAAACGACGGAGGCGTAGGAGATTTTAGGGTAAGTGCTTCGGATAGTTAATCGTTGATGCAAGAAACGATTTTTTTTTTTTTTTTCAATTTTAGTTTTTGTTATTTGTATTATCGATCTACTATAACTTCGATCAACTGAACCAGAAAAGAAAAGGAAAAAAATCACTGAAAACCAGAATAGGTTTTTGAAGAGACACAGGTTATTGTTGAGATTTTTCATCCATTAAAGTACTTGATTGAAGAACTGCAAGTTTCTTGAGTAAATCATCTCTGTATTTTTTTTTCTATTCAAAATTTGAGCTTCTGTTGTATAAATGAAATCATAGTTTGAGGAATTTAAATGGATTTCAGAATCTAGTTTTTGGGGTTACATCTAACATAGATTCTAGGGTTTTGTTATGATATATCTTTCGGTGTTACTTTATTTATATTTATTTGGTAGCTTCTTGTTCTTAGAATCATGGCGGACAGCAAGGCGGTGACCATCCGAACGAGGAAGTTCATGACCAACAGGCTTCTTTCGAGGAAGCAGTTCGTGAGTCTTCTGTTATTCACTCTTTGAATCCATTTGATCTCATGCATTTGGATAAAGATGAAAAATTGCTAACCGCCAAAGTTATCTTATCTTGTTTGTCACAGGTCATTGATGTTCTGCATCCAGGAAGACCGAATGTTTCAAAGGTATAATGTTATGTTTTCTTATCATGCTTCATTTCCTTGCCTTTATAGTCCTAAATTATCTTATTCCCGTGGCTTTATATTTTATTAGTTTCTTTTACGTCATTGGTATCTGGTGGTTTTCCTTGTTTAATTTTTTTATTGTTATGAAGGCGGAGTTAAAGGAGAAATTGGCGAGGATGTACGAGGTGAAAGATCAAAATGCCATCTTTGTATTCAAGTTCAGGACCCATTTCGGAGGGGGGAAATCCACTGGGTTTGGTTTGGTTTACGATTCTGTTGAGAATGCAAAGAAATACGAACCAAAGTACAGGCTCATTAGGGTAAATTTTACTCCCTTGCTCATTCCTCCCAGTTGTAACTCATGCTTATTATTTCGTATCTGGGTGTTCTTTATCATTTATTTAGATAACGTATGGAGTATAGAGACATGGGATCTATTGCAAAACCAATGGATGAGGTGAAACTTCTTGTTCTGTTGAACTGAGGAAGTTTTAAGTGGTTTATGATGTGAATTTTTTTACCTTAATCTGATTATCTAAGGAGCTTTATCATCCTGGTCTTAGCATGGGAATCGCACTCAGCAAGAATGGTAGAGGACTCACAATTCCAAATATCGATTCCCTATTTGTTATTCTTGACCTTTTTATCCAGAGATCAAGTTAGAAATAACCTTGGGAGGGACTTTTTTTGTTGGAGAATCGGAAGGATCAGTGGTGGTTGCTTATGCCTTGAGAGTCCGTATTAACCGTTAAAAGCTATTTTTCAAGGTGTTTGTTTAGCTTAGTTCTTTAACATTAGGGATATTATTTCTTACCCAGATTCTGCAGTTTTCAACCTTAAACGGCCACAACAAGTTAGAGCTACTTAGAAGGGCATCCTCATACTCTTCAAGATGTATTTAAAGCAGTGTTTTAAAAGGTGTGTGAGGCTTACGTCTTGAGGCATAGGCTCGCTTTATGTCCATAGTGTACGCCTCATACATTAATTAATTTTAGACTATTAGCTACATAATTGAACTTAAATGTTGGGTTTTTATTTTTATTTTTAAAGTTATTTGTTTCATCTAATAAAAAATAATTCTTTATTTCACATAAGACATTGAAAATGCTAATTATGATATTGGTTTTAACTAACACTTAATTTATTATGTTTAATGTATTTAGGCTTTTAAAATCATTTGAGCCTAATTTACACTAATTTTCCTAGTAGACATAGGCAAAATTTTGAAGACATTAGCTCATGATTGTTTTGCAATTTTTTACTAAAATTCTAAATCCATCACAGAAATTGATGATTGAACATCATCTTCAATATGTATATGAATAAAAAAAAGTAAATTTGAATTTCAACATTTTCTTGCCCTTATATTTATTTTTTTGATGATTAAATAATTTACATTTGTATTCCTATGTGTAAGCGCGGCCCCACATGCCCCACACACAAATACTCAATGTATACAAATATAAATATATGTATAAATACATCTCTCTCTATATATACACTAATCTTTTATTAACTTTTTGAATCTTTTTGTAATATTTATTTATTTGTTAAATTCGGAGAGCATGAGAGTTTCTTGTGAGGCTTAAGCCTCACGCCTCGAGGCTTACGCCTCACTTATCTTGAGGTCCTAATGCCTCTCCTAACGCCTTCACGTTTTACAGCATTGATTTAAAGTAGGCCTGTCACTCTGTCAGACACCTAGAGAAACTGACAAACTAGTGAACATTATTTCTTCTTTTGTGAGTAAATTAGTGATTGTGAAATCACTTTTCATCCCTCAGAGATTCCTTGCACTCTCTAGGCTTTTAAAGAAAGATTCAAAATGTTGTAAATATGCGCGAGTATATTTTTATTTTTTGGTTTAACTGTTTGAGATATAGTAGTGATATACTTAACCCCAGCGTTCATTTTATTCGGTTCCTTATACCAAAATATTTTGGGTCGACAACAGAAATCCTGTTTCCCCATTTCAGCTTACTTTTCGGGTGTATAAGTTGCTTAACCCCAGCTTACTTTGGATCACAAGCTTCGTGACACTCATTGAGCTAAGGGTTGAAGTGGACATGAAAGGATTGATTGGTTAGGTTTTGACTCACCATAAGAGTGGGCCAAATAACAATGTACTTTTCTAATGATTTCGTTAAGGATAAAAACAGTTGGAAATCTCTTAGATACAATCACAAAAACACATTATCTGGGTGTTCCACAAGTTTATCAGGTTTCCACTTTGCAGTTATTTTTGAAGAGACTGACACTAATTACCTATTTTTTTAAAAATGTTTTGATATCGTTTTTTATTTGTTGTAACTCCTGGTTTTGATGCATCAGTTGTGCAAACTGCAAAGAAATCCCTACGAGCATGACTAGGCTTTGTGGATGCTATAGTAACACTTCTGAACTCATATTTGTTAATGTTGATCGTAATTTGTAACCTATATAAAGTAGTTTCATGTTTTTCTTTAGCAATAATTTCATCTATGAGAAGGTAACCTATATAAAGTAGTTTCATGCTTCTTTTTAGCAATGATTTCATCTATGAGAAGGTAAGCATGATATTATACCTGTTGGACATGCTATTCTCTTTGTATTATTAGTCTGTGTCCCCTCTTACGTCTTTTACATGTTGTAGTTTTGTTCATTTTAATGCATCATTTTGTTGCTGTTGTTTGGGCAGAAGAACCTGTTTATATTAGAGTGGTTCTATAGCCAGTTTTTTTAATTTTTCTTTTGCTGATAATTTGTGGATTTCGATTCAGATAGTGACCTTGTCAGTTCCTTCATATTCATCCCAGGCAACTTGCAATAGTTCTAGTCTTGCACTCAGTTTTGTTCTTTTTATGATAAATGATATGTGAATGATGACAAACTGATGAAGATAACTACAAGCTACATGGGGTAGGATAGTGGGGACTTTTTGGTTGTATACACAATGTTTGCTTGAGCCATGTTTGTTCTGGAGGAAGATATTAAAGATAAAATAGCTTGTAAATTGTGCATGATTTTGCATTTCCCTCTCTCTCTCTCTCTTTATATATATATATATATATATATATTTTTTTTTTTTCTTATTGACAAAAGTTTGCAATTTCGGATGGCAGAATGGACTAGATACCAAGGTGGAGAAGTCAAGGAAGCAGATGAAGGAACGGAAGAATAGGACCAAGAAGATCCGTGGAGTAAAGAAGGTTGAAGCCGTTTACCTCTATGATTTCCTTCAGATTAACTTCGGTCGATTTTTCTGTTCTTTTCTTTTCTTTTTTAAGTTATCTTCTTTCTATATTGCAATTGTTCCTGTTTCTCATGTGCAGACTAAGGCTGGAGATGCTGCCAAGGGCGGAAAGAAGAAATGAGTTTTCAGGAGTTTTGAGTTGATTCTATACCCAAATGCAGCAAGAGGCTTCTTTATAGCCATTTTTGTTCTTTTTCTCTTGTTAGGAATTAATGAAGTGCAGAATAGTTTGGCGGCAAATGAATTTGGTTCTCCTAAGTTATGTTTTAGTATTTTGAGAGCATTTTTTAGTTTATACCACAAATTTTATCACATTCTCTGGTTGATTTCAGTAGAAATTTATTGTCACTGGGATTAACCTATTTGCAGTTGGTGCTTTGGATTATAATGCAATATGAACAATTTCTTTGGAGCATTGAGGGGCTCAGCCACCCTCTTGATTGATATGGCAGTAGAGTTCATAAGTTCTTATATCAAATCGGTCTATTTTCTGCATCATGTCTTTCATTTAGCTGTTTATTTCATTGCTATTCCAGTAACAATTTTGACCAAAAAAAAGTTAATTCATTCAGGTTTCTCCTTTGCTGGGACATGCACTTTATTTTCTGTGACTGTTGAAATAACTTGGTGGATTGGATGTTTGCTGTTGGTTTTAGCATAGATGAGACTTATATGGGTTGTTGAATGGTTAATGATTGTGATTTCTTGTTTAATGTCAAAATGATTGCATCTATCAGATCTAGGAACTTCCTCATGAGTTCTTTAATTCCCATAAAATCAAAATGGGCTAAACCTTTTTTTTTTGGTCCAATGTATCTTTGTAGGATATGGCGGTGGATATATATATATATATATATATGTACATCATGCCTTTGAGCGACACGTGACTGGACCCACAAAATGTATGAGCCCCTTTTCTTGAAGGTGTAGCAAAAATTAAGTCTGATCAGAAAAGTTTAGGCAGTTCAACAGTGAAATCTCTAACTTGAGTTGTATTAATCTTGAATCTTTACTTTGTTCCAAAAGAAAACCTTACGAATAAGAATCGTAGCCAAAAAAAAATCTTATGAATCTATATTGAACATTTATAGTTATTGGCAGATCTCTCCTTGGGACATTTTCTATTATGCTGTGTTTGGTTGCCGATAATATAGGCTCTGGAAAAGAAAAGTGAAATAAAATGAAGTTTTCTAATTTTTGGTTAGAATGACAAATTCTGAATAAAAGAAAAGGGGGAGAAAATTAGCCCATAATTTTCTTTCAAAGTGAGGATTTCATTTCCTTGGATTCGGGGAAGAAACATAGAGAACCTTTTTTTGTAATTTTTTTGTACTAGAGTCAATCGGCCTATGTTAATTTTTAATTTTTAAAATTTTAAATTTATTTTGTTACCAAATTTTCTTAGCAACCAACAAGGTGCAAAAAAAAAAATACTTTTCCTTTCCTTTTTTTTTTTACCATACTTTTTTTTTTTTGGCAACCAAACATAGGGAAAGAGGGGTATGTATTTATTACAACCATAATAACATTTTTGAAAGGAGAATATTAAAGATAGGCCCTTTTGTATAAATGTGTCATAAGTCCGTGTGTGTGAGTTGGGCTACTGTGTGTGTTTTTAAATGATAAGTTTCCTAAAACAACAACAAAAAAATAAAATAAAATTGGAAACAGCTTCAAGTCATAATGTCATTGAAATCGGTGATAAAAAAAAATCATGTATAAATGATCAAACTAACAGTAAGAAAAAGTTAGTGCTTGGTCATGAAATTAAAGAGAGAGAGAGAGAGAGTCGAGTATTATTTGGTAAGGGATGCAATTGTTGTAATATTCACCATATGCTATGCTTCAAATGCTAGGCATATATAGGGTAAAGCTTATATGGCTTGAGGATGTGTGGTCTTCCTTCTCATGACTGTAACTTCGTCTTGTGGTGGTGTTGTTACCTTAACCAAAAAAATAAAATGCTAGGCATAACTTAACCTACTATTAACTGGGTTGAGGGGGAAGCTTGCCCCATCGGTAGTATGTGCTAGTCACCACTCTAGTAATCCGGTTTCCATTCCTGAGAGGGTGTGAGTGTGTTGTCATCATCTCCACCCGCCCATGACTTAGAACATATACTAACCTATGATCCAGGGTTGCAGCCTAACCGCGCCTCTCACCAAAAAAAAAAAAAACTGGGTTGAGGCCTGACCGTATAGAAGGGAAGTGCCACAAGCACACTATTGTTTTCTGACTATAAACCAATACTCAAAATTATTACTGCACACTGTTTTTTTTTCTTCTCTCTTGTCTGCGGCCAAAGATTCTAACCACCATCTTCTTTCTCGTCACTGGTCAAAGCTTCCAGTACCATCATCTTATTAGCATGCGTCGCAACCAATTAAAAATGTCTTTCGGGGTCGTTATAGTGACGACAAAATTATTATTGCAAAAGTCCATCACTAGCAATTTTGAATTCTGAAAAATGCAGACATATGGACCGCGTGAAATCAAGCCCTGAGATTTTGTCAATGGCAAAAAGAGGTCATCAGATAGGTGTATTTATCAACAAAGATGGTCAAAAGATTGCGTATGAAAGAACCGGTGAATAGAATACTACTACCTTGGTAACTCACAAGTGTTAGGAATCCACTTAATTATATTAACTTGAGGTCTTTTTTTCCCGGGTCTTCAATACTTTTGATGGTCAAAACTCTAGATCTATTAAGGGACAGCTCAAAAAAATCTTACAAGGATTATGAATCGTTAAATACCCATTTCCCTTGAAACAAATTACATCAACTCACTTGTTTTTTACCTCTCAAATTAGAGAGAACCAGAATTCAATACCACTCAAACTGCTATAGAGAGAGAATCAAAATTAAATACCATCTTTGTTGGCGTAGAGGATTGTTCAGATTGTCTAGAACAAAGGTGGAGTCAGGATTTTATTGTAGGGAGCATATTATAGTTAATTAAAAATATTAGTAATTGTGCAAAATGGTTAGTATCAGCATGGAATATCGAAAAATTGACGACTAATTGGATAATTTCATCCCTACATTTTGTACATATCATACAACTATTGTTTCTTCTTTATGTAAGAGCTGTCTTCTTACCTTATGTTTATGCCCTGTTAAATAATTAAATAACATAATATAAAAATATATTTTGATTTTAAAAGTTTAGAGCTCTCTTTAAGCATTGGCTAACCCTATTAAATAATATAATATAATTTTTTTTTCAAAGTTTAAAGGAGCAGCTGCCCCTTATCAAATCACTATGCCCTATTACTAATGCCTTAATATACCATATAAATTAAAAAAATTCAAAAGATGAGGAGGACACCTACCCATGCCTCATGCTATCCTCAAAAATAATAATTTTTTTTTTCAAAAGTGTAGGAGGGTACGTGCCCCATGTCCCCTTGGCTCCGCCCTGGTTGGGAGCTTTGATGTTGCTGGCTTGAGAAAGAAAACGGTGGCCAGAATCTTTGGCTGGAGACACCATAGTAGAAGAAAATGATAGTTAAAAGATGAGCAATGCTACGTCAACTTTCCGGTCACTCCATTAGTTTTTATTTAAAAAAAAAAAAACAGACGAAACAAAAGTGCCATACTATTTTATCTTCTTGTACAAAAAGTAAGGGAGAGTCAAAGACAGGAGAGTGAACATAGCATTGCTCTTAAAAAAAATTGGTGTGCTAATTTTTACTTTGATAAAGTAATGGTGTGCTCTTAGCATTAAAACCGTAACGTTTCCGAATCTATTATTAAAAAAAATATAAAAAAAAACGGAATGAAAGATATTTTTTCTCTTATATTCTAAAATAATTTTAAGTTTCTCAAATCTTAAAAACAAGAATGTATAATTGTACTAGGAATACTTATAGCAAGTCGCGCGAGACGACTTGGAGGGAAAACAAAGGAAGGAATTTTAGTATCTACAGCAGGGCTACAAAATTCCAAACCCAATCTCTCTCTCTCTCTCTCAAATACACCAAACCCTCAATTCCTCCCCAATTTCAGCTGATTCGATTTGTTCAGACCTCTCACCGGAAAATTCAAGTCTGGATCGCCGGGATAACGGAAGCTGCCGGAGGACCGGCTGCTTAGGTTTCCGGCAAGGCAAGTATCTTCCACATCTGTTATTGTTTTGATTTGTCGTTACTGTATTGTTTTGCGACTTTTTCTGTTTGGAATTGGTTAATCAGACAAGATTTTCAGATCTAGTGTAGGCTTTTGAATGCGGGTTTTAAATTTTTTGGGATTTTTTTTTGTAGATTCGAGTTGATGTTATCTCGATTCTGAAACGAAGTTCTTGAAATTAGGGCTCCTATACCTTTAGGTTGTTTAATTGTTTGGAATTTCGGGGATGGTGCTTCAGGGAAGCAGGAGTTTGGATCGATGAAGGATAAGAGGAGACCACGGTTGATTCTGAGTGATTCAGAATCTGAAGAAAATTTAATAGTTTCTCTTCCCAGAAGGGTTGATTTTGGAACCAATCAAGACACTAATGGTTCTGTTTATCTTAAGAAGAATAGTACAGAGTCTCCTAAACCTAAGAAAGAGTTAGGAATGGATAGGAAAAGTATTAGGTCGGAACATGTTATACGTAAGGAAGATGCTGGAGTTGGCAGAAATAAATTTGAGGGAGATGGAACTGAAAGAAAGAGAAGTAGGTTTGACATTTTTGAATACGATGAGGATGATGAATTTGATAGGAAAAAGGCAAAGATGAAAGTTTTGGATGGTGATGAAATTGGGATTGGAGGGAGTAGGTTGCCTTCAAAGCCCGTGGTATCAGGTGGCAGGCAGAGGGAATTTAAGTCTGGATGCAGCAGAAACATTGAGATTGAGAAGAGAAAACATTCTAACTTTGACAGGACTAGCAGCCTGTTAGTTAAAAGTAAGCATGGAACTGATCGTTCCGATAGGAATAAAGATGGATCTTTTCGTCCAGTTGGCGTGTTAAAAGGTAAATTTAGGGTTCCGAGTGATGAATCTATCAGGGTGCAGGGGAAAAATGGGGTTTTGAAGGTGATGCTCCACAATAGAAATAAGGTTGGTGGTTCTCAGAAAAGTTATGGTGATTGGGAGGCAGAAGAAAATAGGAAGAAGGGTTCTAGGTCTGCAGACACTGTCAGGGCGGAAAATAAACATATTGAGAAACCAGTTTCAGTTGTATTGACAGAAAAGTTTCAACCCACTTTACGGAAATGTTCATCAACCAAAAAGAATATTGTCCACGATTGGAAAACAGAGGACAGTGACACATCATCAAGACTGGGATCTAAGAGGGTTAGTAGTTGTAGTTTTAAGAAAGAGGCAAGTGGTAAGGGAGACAGGACTCTGAATTCTGATATTCTTCAGTCAACTAAAAGCAAGGAAGGATCAGTGAAACATGGTAGTGGCACGGAGAAGCAGTTAGTACGAGAACGGATAAAGGGGATTCTTCTGAGTGCTGGCTGGACAATTGATTCTAGGCCTAGGAGGAACAGAGAGTACTATGATTCAGTGTACATCAGCCCTACAGGAACGGCTTATTGGTCGGTTGTCAAGGCTTACGATGCGCTTCAAAAGCAATTTAAAGATGAGGATGATAAGCTTAGTGGGACCAGTTCTTCATTTACTCTGATACCAGAGGAGGACCTCAAGAAATTAACAAGGCAAACACGCAAGAAGATAGAGATAGCATTGAAAAATAAGCAAAGAAATGAAAATGGGCATAATAATGCAAAAGGAACTGTTGAAAAAAAGTCTGCTAAGTTTAAGCATGTTATACAGAGTGGTAAGTCATTGAAGAGAAAAGCGGATGAAAACGGTTATGTCAGTTCAAAAACAAAAGGTCATACTAAAAGTGAGAAATCTACTCATCTGTCACATGGATTCAATTATCTGAATATGAAATCTTTGCTTCACGAGCAAGGTAATTCAACTAGTTCATCGCACAAGGGAATGCTCAAGTCGGCTAGGGTTCAAAAGCCGTTCTCCGCGTCTGATCCTCATTTACTACTAGGAAGAAAAATTAAAAAACAAAGTGGAATTGCTTTGTTGGTCCGGGGATCTAACAAGGGCAAGAGTTCAGACACGGATGACTTTATACCATACACTGGGAAACGAACTGTGCTCTCCTGGATGATAGACTTGGGTACTGTGCAGCTTAGCGAAAAAGTGCAATATATGAACAAGAGACGAACACGGGTAATGCTGGAGGGCTGGATTACAAGAGATGGCATTCACTGTGGTTGCTGCAGTAAAATCCTCACTGTTTCAAAGTTTGAGATTCATGCAGGAAGCAAACTGCGTCAGCCATTCCAAAACATATATGTAGAGACTGGAGTTTCCCTTTTGCAGTGCCAGCTAGACACGTGGAATAAACAAGCGGAGACTGAACGCAGTGGGTTCCATGTCATAGACTTCAATTGTGATGACCCAAATGATGATACCTGTGGCATCTGTGGAGATGGTGGGGACTTGATTTGTTGTGATGGTTGTCCATCGACATTCCATCAAAGCTGCTTGGGTATACAGGTACAAATTTCTCCTTATATTTCATTTTGTGGTCTATGATTGGTCATTTTAATCAAATTCACAAACAATGTCTTTTATTTATTTTCTTATGATCTTTTCTTGTGGGACATTGGAGAGATTTTGAAGCATAGAAGGAGAAAGGGACATGTTTCGAATTTTAATTGTTGTTTGGAAGGGTTTTAAGGCCCCGTTTGCAAAATAAAGTAATGAGAAACTTATGGTTCAAAATGCTCAGTTGGTTGATGTTCTGCACCGCAACCATGAATTAATTGTTCTGATCCATATTACTGACCAAAATAGAACATTTATAAAACTGTAGGATGACGTACTTCATAGCTGTTGGCGCACACAGAATTGGATTCATCTCAATACTTTACCTGTTAGCATATGAATGATTCATTTTTTTCTTCCTCATTGCAGATGCTTCCTTCAGGCGATTGGCACTGTCTGAATTGTTCATGCAAATTTTGTGGGATAGTTGGCGGCTGTACTGATGAAGGGGATGATGATCATGATAATACGATCTCTGGATTACTCACATGCAGTCTGTGTGAGGAAAAATGTATTTATTTTTTCTCTATCATACCGGATTCTTTTATTCTGCTGTCCTACGTATTTTTCCCATTGTTTCATTAAGATAAAGATTAAAGAGTGTATTTGGATGAAAGGCTGTAAACAATTTTTTTCCACTTGTAGATCACCAATTGTGCATTAAGGAAACAGATGGTAAACATGCTGCTCCTAATGGTCTACGCACCTCCTTCTGTGGGCAGAAATGCCGACAGGTAATATTTCTTATTTTAGATTTTTCAGTGCTCTAATGCTTTAATTACTTAGTATCGCCTGGAAACTGCACTGGTCGAAAAAAAAAACTTGGAAATTGCATTCTTGCCTTTGCAAAGCAGTCTTAATTGTGATGAGTTATACTAGTAATGTCAATTACTATCTCCTACCTGATCTTCTGCAGTGGCTAGACATCTAGACACACCTCTTGGTTCATGCCCAGGCTGGGTAGTATAGTTCTACTTGTGATCCAGCACAGCCTTTAAGCATGAGCTTGCCATCCTAGGCTAAGCCTAACTTACATCTTGGCATCTATTATATACTCCATGCAATAGAGGCCCGGTAAAACCTTTTAAGTGGTGTTATGTATGGAGGTCCTCTCGTTCTTGTAGCCCTGGTGGTAAGTCAAATTATAATTTTACCTCGACACTAGATTTTGGATATGGTTATATTTTTGTCATAAAAATGGTGAAATACCTCATTGTTCCAAATCAAATGACCGACAATTGTTATATCAACTTTCAACTGCTGCTATGGTATTGTTATCTTGTAAAGTTTTGTTATCTTTTAATATTCAAGGTTTTCTTTTCCTCCCCACTATTTGAGATATCTTTTTTTTTGATTGATAAAGCAATGCATTTAAAAAGGAAGAAAAATATAAAAGAGAAAGCCCGACTAAAGAGCTTACAAGCATATACACTCAAAGCCAGGGACGCACGAAAACATACCTTTACCCCTGGGAACTCAGACCTGAACCCCTAGGAAAACACAAACTAGTACAATACCTCTTGGAGATCCTCCCTCCCACAATGCAACCTTGCCCATTCCATGACCACCAACCTGATGCGTTCGCAGATCTACGGGACAGACGAAGAGATGTCCTAAAAAACTCTCTGATTTCTCTCTTTCCACAACATCCAACAGATAGCCCCAGGGAGCACCCCCCAAATCGCCTCCCACACTCCTGCCCCTCTCTCCATGGCCCAACACGATAAGAAGTTGATGAGGGAAGACCCAATCAATCCCCATTCGGTTAAGGATAATCCCCCACACCTCCTATGAGACGGGGCAGTAAAGGAGAAGATGATCCGCCATTTCTTCCACTTGAAGACATAAAAAGCATCTGTTAGCCAAACTCCAGCCTCTATGCTGTAAGTGCTCGCTTGTTAAGATTTTGTTCAAAGCCGCGGTCCATAGGAAGAAAGCAACTTTAGCTGGGATACTGGGATTCCACACCACTCTATGTGGGAAAGGCTCCCTCCAGGTAGGGGATAGTGATTGGTACATCAATGTCACGGGGAAACGCCATAGGCTGCTTTTGGACCATATCCTGCAATCCCTAACTTCGGGTAATGGGTCTGACACTGTAATGCGCTCCAAAAGCTGAGACATATCACTGATTTCCCAATTATGTAGAGCCCGACGCATCCGAGGACACTAAACAACCTTCGAAGCACTTCTCTCATACAACTCCTCCACTAGGGCTTCCATGTTATAAGCTAGGGTGAAGAGATTGCCAAAATCATCCATCAACTTGGTAGACCCACACCAAACATCCTTCCAAAATTTGATCTCCGACCCTCTCCCCACTCAGAATCTGAAATAAGGCACTACCAAATTGGCATTAGCCATAATCCCCTTTCAAAACCCTTGACCATGCGGGCCTCTGACCTCTCGGGGAATTCAACATGACATTTCCCCATACTTGGCGACTATTACCGCTTGCCACAAGCTATCCCGCTCATCCTCGAAACGCCACACCCATTTGCCTAATAATGCTTTATTTACTTGAGTGAGTGACTTAAGATTCAAACCCCCATTTTCCGAAGGATAGCACATCTGTTCCCAGCAACTAAATGGTATTTAGCTTTATCCCCTCTCTCATTCAGTCATTCCACATAAACTCCCTCTGAAGCTTCTCAATGGAATGAGCTACTGATCTGGGAATGGTGAGCGTAGACATGAAGTAAGTAGGGATGCCACTTAAGGTGCTTTCAATCAGAGTCAGCTTACCCCCTTTCGACAAGTATGACGATTTCCACCTAGCTAATCTTTTGTCGATGTGTTCAACCACCGGGTTCCACGCTGATTTTGCTTTGAAGCTCGCACCTAAAGGCATGCCCAAATACACCGAGGGTTGAAAGCCCACTTGGCACCCTAGGCAGATGGCCAGATGCTCTAGAATGGGGACCTCCCCTACCCTGATAATTTCAGATTTAGCGAGGTTGACCCACAAACCTGACACTGCTTCGAAATATCTAAGCACACTCTTAAAATTAAAGAGGTCCCTCCTAGATGCACGCTAAAAAATAAGAGTGTCGTCCGCAAACTGGAGACATGGTTCAAAATATCGATACGTATCGGCCGATACGGGCCGATACGTACCGGTTTTTCGAGTACCCGATACCCAGATACGGTGGAAATTATAAAATACAGCGTATCGAGACCGTATCGTGCGTATCGGATCGATACAGACCGATACGGGCCGATACGCAACAGTTGGAAAAAAAAAAATTCTTGTTTGTAATAATCAGTCAAGGAAAAAAACAAAAAACTGAAAAATGTAGAATATTTGCACGAAGAAACGGTCAATCATAAAAAAAAAAAAAAAAAATGAGATTCGCACTATATTGAGGGATCAAAAACTCCCACAAGCATTCTATAGTCTACAGAATAGAGATTGAGAAGTGAGAAGAAGAAAAAGAAAATGAAAATAAAAATTAGGGCACATACCTGTGCGACTGCCCACGGTAGAGGTAAGGTTAAAACCGAGGAGGAGTGTCGTAGTCATCCATCACAAAACCGAGGAGGAGGAGTGCCGTTGGGAGCTTGCCACCATCTTTCTCGCTGTTTCCCTCTTTCTGCCAAGGTAAGGTTAAAACCCTTACTGTAGGTGTTTTTTTTTTTTTTTTCTTGTTGAAGTCTTATAAGTTATAAGATCGAAGACTTAGTTTATACTAATGAGGGATTTGCTACCCTTACTCTGTTTCTGCCACATGAGGATTGCTAGCCTCACTCTATCTCTACTCTCAGCCATATATGAGGATTGCTAGCCTCACTCTGTTTTACCTACCACATATGATATGATCTATTTGGTATTTTGGAGTAATGCAAGCCTCACTCAGCCACTAATATAAATTAAGATTCACTAATCCTTAAGGGGCATTTGGCAAAACTAATATAAGTTGATTTAAGGCATTTAAAACAATTTAAGAAGAACAAAGGTTAGACATGTGTCTATTAAACACATCCTAAGGTTAAGAATTTTTAACTCTAGTTAATTTTTATTATATTTATTTCTAAAAATCAATTTTAGACATGTGTCCCTTTTAGTGACTATTAAACACACCCTAAGGTTAAAATTTTTTAACTCTAGTTAATTCTTTTTATATTTATTTCTAAAAACCAAGATTAGACATGTGTCCCTTTTAGTGACTATTAAACACACCCTATGGTTAAGAATTTTTAACAATAATTAATTTTTTTATATTTATTTCTAGAAGCCAATATTAGACATGTGTACCTTTCAGTGACTATTAAACACACCCTAAGGTTAAAATTTTTTAACTCTAGTTAATTTTTTTTATATTTATTTTTAAAAACCAAGATTAGACATGTGTCCTTTTTAGTGACTATTAAACACACCCTAAGGTTAAATTTTTTTAACTCTAGTTAATTTTTTTTGATATTTATTTCTAAAGACCAATTTTAGACATATGTCCCTTTTAGTGACTATTAAACACACCCTATGGTTAAGAATTTTTAACAATAATTAATTTTCATACATATTTATTAGCGCGCACGCCTTTTTTAACTTATAAATGTTTTAACTTTCGTATGTATTACTATAAATGTAGTTGGAGACCTTTATTTAGTTTGTTTTTAACTTATATTTGCATTAAAAGAGATTTTATGCAAGGTATCCAAGTTTTTCCTTGCGTATCTAAGCTTTTTTTAGCGTATCCTGAATTTTTACACCGTATCCAACCGATATGGTACCCGATACGCCGATACGTATCCTATTTTGGACTTACTGATACGACAACTGATACCGATAGTTTGAACCATGACTGGAGATGAGATATCCTTAGACTATTAGCACCCACTTTGAATCCTTCGAAATGAATCCCCTCAGCTCTGGACAACATTTGGCTCAGAGCCTCCGAAACGAGCACAAACAGAAAGGAAGAAAGAGGATCCCCTTGCCTCAGGCCCCTTGAGCTAGGGAAATTACCAATCAAACTCCTGTTGACCAGAGTAGAGAAATGAACCAAAGACATACCAGACCTCATCCACTGTTGCCACTTCCACCCAAAGCCCATTCTGCCTAAGATGTAAAGAACAAACTCCCAGTTGACATGGTCATAGGCTTTCTCCATATCTACCTTGCACAGGATTCCTGATATTTTAGAGAGCACCATGGAGTCATTGCACTTGTTAGCAATAAGAATCCCATCAACAATCTGGCGCCTTCCTACAAACGCACTCTGCTGAGGGGAAATGAGAGTTGTCATCACCTCCTTGAGCCTACATGCCAAAACCTTAGAGAGAATTTTATACGTGCTACTCACAAGACTGATCGAACGAAAGTCTTTAAGATCTATAGCCCCCTCCTTCTTTGGAAGCAACACATTGAAAGTGCTATTGATCACTTTGTCAAACTGCTCCTGTGTCATAGAACTCCTGCATCACCCGCATGAAATCCTGCCCCACTATCTCCCAACACCACCTATAAAATTCCATGGTAAAACAGTCAGGCTCAAGAGCTTTGCCTTTGGCCAAGTTACAAATGGCACAAATCACCTCCTCTTCCTCGAACAAAGCTTCTAATGCCGTACTCTGCTCTAGGGACAGCCCATCGAAAAGAAGGACATCCAAACGAGTACGCCAGTCCTCCCTTTCACGATATAAACATTTGGAATAAGAGACCACACTTGCCTCAATCTCGCTTTTCTCCTCCTTCAAGATATTTTCCACCCTGAACTTGGATATAAAATTCTTTTTACGATGAAAATTTGCCATTTTGTGGAAAAATTTAGTGTTGTGGTCTCCTTCTTGAAGCCACCGGGTTATAGTTTTTTGTTTCCAGCTATTCTCTTCCAACTTGAGCACCGATACATATTCCAACTTCTTGGCCTCTTTTTTTTTTCTGGATTCTGAGGAGAAAAGATCTCTAAACTCCGCAACGACATCCATTTCGCCTATGTCCTTCAACAAACTGGACATATGCTCTTGAATATTTCCAAAGACCTCCTTGTTCTAAACTTTAATGTGAGCTTTCAAAGCCTTGAGCTTGAGAATGGATCTAGTGCTAACTGACCCCCACCCATTGTTAAGATTCCACACCTCAGCTATCAAGGCTTTAAACCGCTCATCCTCGAGCCACATGTTTTTGAACCGGAAAGGACTAGGCCCCCCTAAAAAACTTCCCGATTCCAATAAGGGAGGCACATGATCTGAAATGGGTTTAGGAAAAGAAGACTGAGCAAAGTTTGGAAAATGGACCTCCCACTCATGATCCACTAGGAAGCGGTCAATACGGCTAGCAATTTGGAAATTGCCTGCTTGGGACCAAGCGAATTGGGCCCCCCTCGTTGGATAGTCAATCAAACCATGGCGGAAGATGAAATCCACGAATCTCCTCATCCTGGCTGAGAGTGCGCAACCCCCTTTCTTCTTTGATGAGAACTTGATACTATTAAAATCACCTCCCAGACACCACGGATGATCCCATCTTACGCTAACATCATCCAACTTGGTCCAAAAGCCCAAATCCGCTGGCTTCCCCACCGGGCCATACACCCTTGTGAAAACCCAATTGAAATCGAAAAAGCCCCTACTTCTGAGTCCAATACTTCCACTTTTGCTTTATCCCACAATAACAAAATCCCCCCTGAAGCTCCTATAGACAGAAGCTCGATCCATCCCGGTTCCGGGCTTCCCCAAATACCCTTGATATGATAATCCTTGACGACATTTAACTTGGTCTCCTAAATGCAAAGAATTGATGGATGCTTTGATTGTACGAGCTATTTGATAGCCACTCTCTTCTCCATCTGACCCAAACCCCTCACATTCCATGAGATTATGGATAAACCAGTCATCTAACCACTCGACACTCCCTAGCTGACCTCGGGCTGCACAACTCCCCTCTCGTTCAGACTCGGATCATAATTTATACCGCATTCTAATTTCCGCTTCTCCATTGCAGAAGCCCTTCTCCAACCAACCAATGTCTTGCCTTTGGAGCTACTTCTACCCCTCTCTCCCCCTCCTTCAATTCTCTGGTATAACTCTTTAGCCTCGGGCTCATGTCCTTCCACTGATAAAGCCAGCTCCTTACCCTCCTTTCCATCTGGTTCACTACCCATACAACGACCTCTTCCTCACGCATCTGAGGAAGCAAAACCGACCTCTTCCCTTGAGAATGCGCAATGTCCTCCTGACTTTGCTTGAATTCCTTAGCCCTAAAGCTCCTGTCCAACCCTTTAGAATTTCCAGTATCTCCGCAAAGCTGATACCACGAAGGAAACATTTGCTGCTCAGACACACTCCCTTCCACTCAACCCTGAGCTGCTGCCCCATCGCAATCCAGCTCTGATGGCAAAGGGAAACTTCTAAAAACTTCAGAATCTGCACGCACCACTACATGTACTATCGACTTACCACCCTCCTGCTCGGAACCCTCCCCTGACTGGGCCTCCATTGTGACTAGGGGGAAGAGCCCCTTGAGACCTCCTGACGAACTGCCTTCAACCTGTGGCAGAACAAATTCCTCATCAAGAGCCGCCCCCGGGAGGGGCGAGAGCTGATTTCCCAAGCTGTGCAAACCCTCCACGGTGATGGATGGAAATTCCGAAAAAACTAAAGGGGTATAGCTGTCCATCTCAGGATGCACCGACTCCTCATCCCAAAACTTACCCGCAATAGGAGCTCCTGAAGGGAAAGAAGGAGACCTGGATGGTGATTGCCCGAGATATCGATTGCCTAATTCTGATTATCAACTGTTAACTAGGGCTATGGTGTTGTTATCTTGTAGGGTTACAAGCCACCTGTCTTTTAATATCCTTGCTTTCTATTTTTTTTTTTATCTTCCCTGTGTTTGAGGTATTAATTGCATAGTTCTGATTATCGAGTCCAACTGAAATCCCCTTGGCACAAAAAGGGAGCTTGATTGTGGTCATAAACTTATATCCTTATTCCTAACAACTTTAATTTACTTGGATGAGAGTCAATCAATACAATAGTATCTGATATACAATAGTTTAAATTTGAACCTCCAAATTTGTAGTCTTCTTTTTAATTAGCTAAACTGAACTTTAGTTCTATATATATATATATATGCGCGCGCGTGTGTGCGTGCGTGCGTGCAATAGCTTAAATTTGAACCTCCAAATTTGCTACTCTTCTTTTTAATTAGCTACACTGAACCTTTATTAGTTGTGTGTGTGTGTCACTGAGCCTTTGGGAAGCATTGAACATCCATTTACTGTACTGCCACTTAGATTCTGATGGTAGTGTCTCATGTTTATCTTGATCTCTGACTTGTATGGACTAGGGACGGCTTATTTTGTATTTTGAAGAAGTAATTTCATCTTTCTTTTTTCCTACTGAATTTTTAATCTACACTTGTAAATTTTGTGGTACTGAAATGAATCTAAATACTTGTTGTTTATCCAGCTATCTGAGCAGTTGCAGAAGCTTCTCGGGGTTAAACATGAACTAGAAGCAGGATTTTCATGGACTCTCATTCAGCGCTTTGATGTAGACTCAGATACATCTCTCCGAGGACTACCTCAAAGAGCCGAATGCAATTCCAAGCTAGCTGTTGCGCTGACTGTTATGGATGAGTGTTTTTTGCCCATCATTGATCGGAGGACTGGAATTAATTTGATCCATAATGTTCTATATAATTGTGGGTAAGCACTTCTTAACTATACTTTCTAGAAACACTGCAAATTTGGTTGACAGATGAAGCATGAGCTTTCAAACTGTTTGGGTTAATTAACTAGAACTGAGTATTGGGATTCTTTGTTTTTTTTTTGCCATGGGTTTGTGGTACTGTAGGTTAATGGTTGCCCAGTTGTCTGATTATGATGGTTGCTTATAGGTTTTTTTGGGCAAGTTCTTTCCTGGAGTGTAGTTGGAAGCTGTTCATATCTGTTGGGAAAGTTTTTATTTGATTTTAGGCAATTTTTTATATGAATGCACATACAGGTGCAAGGAGAAGGAATTGCCCTTTTATCTTGTGAACTTTCTTAACTGCTTGTGTATATAGGATTATGCATCCAAGAGAACATGCAAATATACTTCTACACTCCTTGTTTTATGAGCTTATGCCCACAGGCAGATGCATAGCTATATCTTAGTATGATTACGTTTGGTGAAAAGTCAAATTACAGTGTACATTTTATTCTTGATTTGGTGATGTTCAAGAAATGGGTTGTATATGTTTATCTTTGCGGCTGTTACCCTCTCTCTCTTTAATTGGCAATCTTCATTATTACTGATCCATTACTAAAAATTATTGTTCCTTTTGGGATTTCGGAAGGGGTGTCGAATCTGGTTAAGTACCTGTGTCGAATATCTATACTCTATACACGCTACTAGAATATTTACTCTTAGCTTGTATGATTAATACAGATCTTATTCATTTGAAGTCAATTATATTGATGCAGGACCGATTTCTATAAGCATGATGGAAATGAAGAGAATAACATATGAAAAAAACAGATAAGTATTGGTAGATTTGTATGAAAATGACCAATAGGAGGAGAAGGAATTTGGTGGCTTTGAGCAGCTGAGCTTCAGTAGACGCTAACTGTTGTCACACCTTTAGCTTAGAGATCAGCCTCTTCATTAGCCGATCTGGGGATCCAAGAGAAGAGAACTGAGATATTTCTTTGTGTCACTTACTCACTATCACCAAACCATGAATCTTTGTATCTCCAAGGACCATGGTCAAAATTGTAATCCACATTATGGTGTTCCTAGAATTTTTTTTTTTTGATAACGGAGGGTGTCCCAAACCCTTCGAGGCTAGGACTAGTCCCTTCGGGCGTCCACACTGACCCACTTGGAATAAGTGTTCCTAGAATGTCCTTCAATAATCAAAGAGTCGGTAGATCACCTTCTCTTGCATTGCTCGATAGCTCGTGAGATTTGGAGTTTCTTTGTTTCCCGCATGGGCATGGCCTGGGTCTTTCCTTCTTCCTTTCATAACTTCTTATCCTGCTGGGATTTGGTAAGTGGGGAAGGATCAAGGTTGACGATGTGGAAGATTCTACCGGGTGCCATAGCTTGATCTATCTGTAAAGAGAGGAATAGGAGAGTTTTCGAGAACTCTCCCTCCTCTATTCCCCGTATCTGTGATAGAACCAGATTTTTGGCGGTCGAGTGGGTTGCAGCAAGGCAGGAAGGGGTGAGCTTAGGCATGATGTTTGCCTGATTTGTATGTCGTCGTGGGCTTCTATTTGGGGATTAGCATGGTGTATTCTGTTTTTTCTTTTTGCTCCTTGCATTGGTTCACGACCTTATGAACTATGCGCTCTTTGCTCCTCTGTACTTGTGAAACTTTCTTATTTATGTATTTGCTTGGTTTATCGATCAAAAAAAAAAAAATCAACGAAGAAAGACGTAGGGAGCTACATGGGATAAGGCATTGCCTAAATAAAGGACCTAGACTTGGTTGGAACTCATTTCATCCACCAACCCTGAGAACTTCAACAAAATTCTACTTTACAGAATCTCTGATGATCCCTCCAATACAAGCAAGACCCGACACATATCTTTAAAACCAGTGTTACAAATCTCGTTTTCAGGTTTTTATCAGACGGATTCTTTCTCGGGATATTTTAAAATTAGGAGTTTTTTTTTGGGTATTTCTCGGGCAAAATCTCGGCAATGATTAAAAAATAATTTAAATTTCAAAAAATTAGTAGTAATATCACCAATTTATAAATCCATCAACCAAATATCAACACATTAACCATAAACCATAATATCATGATGACTCAACTCTCTCTCACAGCATATAAATTAATTTAACGATAACCGTGTTTAAAACTAGCTAACTTGACTCATAAGGTGGTGCAAACTTAAAACATAATAATAAAAAAGTTGAAATGAAAAATAAAAAAGAAACAATTTCTATCACTTAACCTAAAAAATAATGAACCAACAATTACAGACTGAATTGCTGGAAATAGTTAATTCAGAATTCAAAATGATAAGAAAGATTTTGATTCATTATGAAAAATGAAATAAGATTTACTATAAATAGTTGAACCCATTACTATGAATCTTAGAATTGTAATATTTTAAAAATTGTAATTTTTATTGCCTTTTCCACTTAGGTTTCAGTTGGTTCCCATAAACAGGTTCGAGAAAAGAAATGAGAAAAGAAAGTGAAAATCGACTTCCCCAATGATTTTATTGTTAGTTGATTGGAAAAATAAAAAAATCAGCTAGCTTGTTGAGTAAATAGTTACTTCTGGTTGAATAGGGAGTAAGTATTATAAAAAAACTTTCACACCAACTAAAGTTGTAATTCCTAAGACACTTGTAAACTACTAATACATAGATGATAGATCTATTATCTCTTGTTTTTTTATTTTCTTTTTTGGGAAGTGATTTCCTAAAAGACTCGAAACAAAATAATTTGGGAGCCGTGTGGTTATTGGTCTCAAGAGATTCCCATGTTGAGTTGGCCCAATTAATATTGATCAACATTCGCTAATTAGGGGATATTGACCAATTCAAGGTTAGCTAGGGGTGTTATCTAGTTTTAGTTGACACAGGAGATCACTCCCCTTCTTCTTCTTTCTTTAACTATCAACTTAAATAGAGACCGCTTACTTAGGAGTTTGGAGTGGAAGGAATAGAATATCAATTGCTTTTGGATGGTTTACTTTCTCTATGTATTTTTTTTTATCGACAATCAAACAAAATATATATATATATATATATATATATATATATATATATATATATATGAGAAGCAAGAGTTTACAAGCAAGTAAACTCAAAAACAACAAGAAGCAAGAAAAGTATGCATGTCTCCTAGCCCGACTTCTCTTGCCACGAGGAGATCACCCAACACCTCCTGTAGCTCCTCCCCTGCGCTTTGAAGACCCGCCCATTCTAATGCAACCAACCGAATTTGCGCACAATACGAGAAGGTGGCAATGAAGTTTCCTCAAAGACTATGAGGTTTCTCTCTCTCCATATCATTCATGATATGACTCCAGGGAGAACCGACCAAATTGCCTCTCAAGCACCACCCACACTGACCGATGACCAACAAGATAAGAAGTTGTGAAAGGAAGAGGGAAAAACCCAGTCCACCCCCATGCGGGAAAGAAAAAAACCCTAGATATCAAATACAATAGGATAGTGTAAGAGCAAATGATCCATGTATTCTTCTGCTTGGAGGCACATATAACAACGGTTAGCCATCTTCCACCCTTTATGCTGTAAGTGATCACATGTAAGAATCTTATTCAATGTTGTATTCCACAGGAAGAAAGAGACCTTAGAAGGAATACTCGTATTCCACAAATTCCAATGAGAAAACGAACCCGAGGGGATCATATCAAATGATTATAACAGTGATTGTACTGAGAACTGATCATGGTTGCTTCCAGACCAAACCCTACAAGTCCTAATCTCGGGACACGGTGGAAAAGAGGTAATGCGAGCCAAAAGTCACGAGACTTCATCAATTTCCCAATCATTTAAGTCTCGTCTCAACTTCGGACATCACACTACCCCCTCGCTCCGCCTCTTGTAGCAATCCTCTACTAAAGCCTCCCTATCGGTGGCTAAAAGAAAAATATGATCAAACTCCTCTTGGAACATAGTGACAAAGTTAAGGTTTGGGAATAATTTGGCAAGGGTCAAGTTTGGAAAAATCTGGGGAATATTAGGGAAAAAAATAATTATAAAAGATATTCAACAATTTTATTAGATAACATACAAAATAAGTAGTTTACTTTGTCGAACTAAGCGAATTATTACAAAATTCACAAATAATTCAGGAATAAATCGTGAAATTCAGGAATAATTTGCAAAATCTGTAAACAATTGGCAAACCTAAAATTCACGAATAATTCGGAGAACAATTCGGGCACACCTCAAATTTGGGAATAATTTGTGAATTTTTCAAAAATCTGGAGAATTTTGTTACTATGGCTAGGAGACCTACTAGTCTTGTTGCAGAGACCCCTTTTATGGTTGATTTATTTATACTAACCTTATTATAACCCCATCGATAATGAGGAAGTTAGTGTTGTTAAACTCCTCAGTTGCATTCAAATTTATATCAACTATCATACTTTTAATTGCATTTTTTTTCATCTATGGGAATGAGCATGTCATTGCCTTTATATGTCCTTTTAATTTTAGAAGTCCAACTTACTATTCAAATAGGAATTTTATGTTGTGAACAGTTTCTCGAGGTGTATCCTTTGTCGTACTTATTCTGGTCTATTACCTTCAATACCAATAGTGCTTTGATAGGATTCTCTTTTTAATGATGTTCAAGCATCCAGTAACTGACCTTTATGTTTGTCTGGATTATAGAACAATTATGTCACTATGTTATTATTATTATTATTAATTTTTTATTATTTGATTTAACTTTTATAAAGATCTTTACTTCTGCCTCTATTTGAGTACTTTTTTTTCCCGTTTGCAGGTCAAACTTTAATAGGATGAACTATAGTGGCTTCTACACTGCTATTTTGGAGAGGGGCGATGAAATAGTCGTCGCAGCATCCATTAGGTATCCTTATAAATTCTTTTGTGATAGTTATGATATTTAAAGTTCAAATTAAATAGCACACGCACACACGCACACGCACACAATCATCATCATCATCCAGCCTTATCCCAAATATTTGAGGTCGGCAACACAACTCTTGTTTTGCTCTTCCATTATATTAAAAGTCATAACTTCGGTTAAATCGCGTGTTATCATTTATTTTCTCACTAACTCCATTCATGTCACTTTGGTCTTCTCCCTTTTAGAGCCTTCAACTTGCTGAAATTCACTTCTTATTGGAGCTGTTAGTGGTCTTCGCTGAACATTTCCAACCCATCTCAATCGAATCTCTCCCATGTTGTCACCCATTGAAATTACTCCTTATTGGAGCTGTTAGTGGTCTTCGCTGAACATTTCCAACCCATCTCAATCGAATCTCTCCTATTTTGTCACCTATTCGAATTACTCACACATTGTCTCGAATGTGCTCGTTTTCTCTCCTTTTTTTTCCTTGTCTTCCTACTCATCCATCTCATCATCATCTCAGCTACACTAATTTTATTAATATGTTGCTTCTAGGTAGCCCAACATTTTGCTTCATAAAGCATAGTTGGTCTCATCGCTATCTTATAAAATTTTACTTTTCAGTTTTATCAGGGCACGTCAGCCACATAGCTCATTAGAAGCACTTCTCTACTTTATCCATCCAGCTCTAATTCTATGGGCAACATCCTCTTCAATCTCTCAATCTTTGTGGATAATAAAGCTAAGATACTTGGTTGTTTTGGGGTATCTCTTAGTCATCTATTTTAACAACCATCTCCACTCTATGTTTGTGTTTCTTTACTTAAGTTGCCTTAAATGTATTTTGTCTTAGTCCAACTTATTTTGAAATCCTTAGATTTCAAGGTATCCCCCCACAATTTTAGTTTTGCATTTACTTCTTTAATTTCATCCAATAATATTGCTTCGTCTGCAAATAACATACATCAAGTGAGCTCGTCTTGAATATGAGCCGCGATAACCAATGTAAAAATATACGGACTCATAGCTAGGAATGTTAACCTGTCCCCTTCGGCGAGGGTACCAGCCCAGCCCTCCCAAGCCTGCAATAGAGGGTTTTTTTTTTCCCTAGTTCTAAAAGCCCAAGGGTCGGGTAGGGGCCTATTATCTCAAGGCCCTCTTAATTGAGGGTCGAGCTAAGACCTAGCCTAGCCTCGTCATCCACTAATATACCGTATATAATAGAAGTAATACATTCACACACACACACACACTCACACACATATATGTATATTTGTATTCTAGACATTGATTTTAGTATATAAAGCAATGACAAGATACACACCCTTGTGAGTAATATTTTTGGTGGATATAAGGATGTAAGGGACTAAGGGAGAGATGCATATATATAGTTGGGTAACATAGCCCATGTGATCATATTCTCTGAGGCCCTCAATATTGGTTGTAACCATGTGATTCACTCACATTACCGATTTACTTTGGTAATTTATTAAAGTAGGAGATGTTCATGCGAGTTGATTAGATGACAGTCTCACCATACTTTCCATTTATTGTACATAATTATCCCTTGAAAATTCTGTAGAAAGAAGACTAAAATGACAAGCTTGTTGGGAAAACTGTTAGGTCAGGGACCCATTGTTAACCTACCCACCAAAAAGATAGTAAAAAATTAAAAGCATGTACATAGGACGAGACTCCATCTAATCCGTTCCCCTTCATCATTTCTTTGAGATTGTTGAATAGGTGTAGATTGTATCTCGATATTATTATGTACTGGCCAAATGTTCCTCTCTAAACAAAGTTTCACAATAATTCAAAATTGACATTATGTTCATTTTTTCAGCAAAACATGTCTAGTTCTCACCAATGAACAACATGACCTACTTTTCATGTTACAATTCAGTTAAGCTGAAATGTTACTGGCTTTCTATGTGTTTGATCTATTTTACCTTGCTAAAAGAAGAATATAATCCATAGCAAAAATAAAATTAATTAAAACCAAAAGTCTTAAGGTTCTGAACAAAATCTAGCTACGAGTCAGCATCCCTGATGAGGATCTTCTTTACACCATGAGATAGTGAGATTTTCAATTATAAAAAACTAGTTACTCTTAGAAAAGAATTAAAAAAATTACCCTTCTATTAGGCTCGGACTCGGCCTTGGCTCTTGAGGGTAGCCTAGACCAGCTCGGCCCATTGACAGACTTACTCATAACTGATCTCTAATGTGACCCAATTGTCATAGAAAACTCATTTGTCTTGCCACCAATTGTCCTCAATGTAGTTATCACTCGCTCATACATGTCCTTAAATTTATCAATATATAATCTTGTAACTCCTTTCTTCCCCAACACCTACTAGATTAATATTCTAGGGACTATATTCTATGCTTTTTCTAATCATAGTGACAAAGTTAGGGTTCGGGAATAATTCGGGAAGTGTCAAGTTCGAAAAAATTCGGAAAATTCTGGAAAAAATTAAGGAACAATTTGGGAACAAAACTATAATTATAAAAAGATATCCAACTATTTAATTTGATAATATACAAAATAAACAATTTACTTTGTCGAACTAAACAAATTATTGCGAAATTTGCAGATAATTCAGGAATAATTCGCGAATGATTAGAGAATAATTCGGCAAACCTAAAATTCACGAATAATTAGGAGAATAATTCGGTACACCTAAAATTCGCAAATAATTTGCGAATTTTTGAATTATTCAATAATTCGGCGAATTTTGTTACTATGATATGAATAATGAATGCATTCCTTATTATGAAAAAACCAGAAATAAGTTATTATATTATTGAAATAATTTTTTAACCCTTAGCTAGTTTGTTGAATTATTTCCATTTTATGGAACTCATTTATTGGAAGCATGGTAAAGCTTATGTTCTATGTGTTTCTTATGAAATGTTAATACTTTTGCAAAATTGTACATGGATTATGTTATTGTTGTTAGCTGGCAATCAGGTTGATAGTCATGAATGCCACTGGACCTTATTATACCCCAGACTCCCCGCTTTCTCTTTGTTGATCTACTTTATCTTGAGTTGTTAAACTAATTACCGCATTTTGTGTGTGTGCGCACGTGTTTGTTTCATGATATATTGATAAGCTGAGTCTCACAGTAGTACTGGACTACTTTTCATCAATTGGGATCTTGGATATATGCGCTATTTTTGTTTGTCTTAGTTGATTAGCATTATAAATTCACAACTCAAACCCTAACTATTGCGTTGTTTACTTCCTGCTTTATAGGATCCATGGGACACAGTTAGCGGAGATGCCATTCATTGGCACCCGCCATATATATAGGCGCCAAGGGATGTGCCGTCAGCTTTTAAGTGCAATTGAATCGGTATGTTTTGGGAAACTGTCTCATTGCTTGGTGCTTGCTTGTACACCATTACATATGGCGGAGTACACAATGATAATTACTAATTTGATTTCACGAAAGCGTTTTTCATTATTCTTTCACTGTCGTGGAATGGTTATAACTTATAACTTGTAAGGAACTGCTGATGTATAGCGAGTTTTAATTCTTCGGAAATTTTAATGACACTCAAAATTCTATGTTTTGCAAATCTTCCATAGGCTTGATTTTAAGTTTTGGTTTTGACAAGGTAAATCATGCATGATCTACATGCGAATGCAGTTCGGATAGATTCTTTGGTTACCCATGGGATATGGTGTCAGTAAACCTTGACATAATAATATAAAAAAGTTAAATTGTTGGAATACACATAGAAGCACCAAATAAAGTGTGTATCACATTAGCATGCATACTAAATCTTAGTTGCTTACATATATACAGGAGATTGGTATGTGCTTTTATTGCCTTTTGTCATATTTTAATTTTGTTCCATATAAATTCTGTTCCTTTTTTTGTACCTATGATTTTTTTCGATTTCAACATTGTTTTTGCCTTCGAGTATAACTTGTGCTGAATGTATTTTCAGGCACTCTGCTCTCTCAACGTTGAAAAGCTGCTCATACCTGCTCTCTCTGAACTCATGCATACATGGACTACGGTTTTTGGTTTCAAGCCTCTCGAGGAATCACACAAGCAAGAAGTGAAGTCCATGAATATGCTAGTGTTCCCTAGTACAGATATGTTACAGAAGTTACTACTGAAGCATGAATTTGCTGAAGGAAACATAACTGACAGTGCAGGTATTTCATAAATGAATAGATATGTATCACCCATAAATGAATATATGATATGTATCACCCTTCCGTCAACTTATCTTAATGCTTTGTGGTTTAACTTTCTTTGTTTGTTTTTGTAGTTGTGAAGTCCGTCGAACTCAAAATCAACCATCAAATTATGCCTGAGGTGGCCGATAAATCTGATATGGGTTTTTCTGCTGGGCCTGACTTCCATGTTTCTGATGAGGGTGTTGTCTGTCATGCACATGAGACAAATGATGCAGTTGCTGCTGTTGAATCTGGTTCTCAGGTTCCTGGATGTTCTTTATACAATACATCTGAGGTAATACCTTTAGATGCTTCTCATGAATCCGAGCTCCAATCTTCCGACAAGGGAACTGTAATTTGTAACTTTCAAATCTGGGACAAGCTTTCTGAATCTCCTACGAACACAAACTGTCTCATTGATTTAGGTGGATCTCATGATGATAAACTTGAGGTGCAAAATAAATCCCTCTTGGATTCTCCCGGTGAATGTAATATTGAGTCTTCTGCAGAGGGATCTGCAGATGACACCCATGAAGTAAATGCAAAAGTACTTGCTCTTGTTTCTATACGTGAAACTTGTGCGCAGTATACTACTGTGAAGATCAATGAATATCATGATGCAGTATCTTGTTCTAATTTTGAGGCTACTGATGGGAGTACTGTGAGATGTAACTCTGATATGAATCAGCACAATATATGTGAGGTGGAAAGAACATCATTTGTGGCTTCTCACTTTGTGTCTGGTGCAACTCATTGTGAAGAAAATATCCCTGAAAGTAGAGGGGCTGATGCTTGTGAGTTGAAAACTGAAAGTGCTACAGTCGAACCTGATTGCTATACTCATGATGAGTGCTCTTTACACCACTTTACTGGAATTACTACTCAACCCCAGGATGCTGTTTTTACACATGGTTTTCAAGGTTCTAGTGAGAATATTATACATCATGAGGTAGATGGTATTAGTCAAATATGCCGTGATTCAGAGGAAATAATTAAATGCCATGGCTCTGTTTCTGAACATAAGCCTCCGGAGTCTGGGAAAATTTTAGTACATCGTGATTCTCAATTGTCACAGAAGGTTGCTGGATGTTCTGTTGATGAATCTGACACGGTTCTAGACACACATGAAGTCACAAATGAAGTTGCTGCTTTTGAACATAATTCCCAAGTGTTGGGCGAGGAACCTGTGGACTGTGCATCTGAGGTGGTTGGTGAATCCCTTTATCCTCCTTCCACGTGTATATACCCTGCATCTGTTGAGTGTAAAAGTTCTGAGTTTCTTCTCAGGTCATGCAACTCTTCTATGATATAGCTCTTCCCCCCACTTCTTTGTCAGGTCGTCACAGAATGCCTGATGTAGCAGATTATTCTCATTAAGTTTTTGTTGTTATTCTAAATTCATTGTTTTCTGCCGGGGCACTGAATGACACGTGCTAGAAACTGTTGCTTCAGTTGACTCTGATGGCCGTTCTTTCTGTGGGGCTTCTATCCATTATTCTCCTGATTCTTCCTCAGAATAAAAATTCCGGGCTTCTAATGAGACTTTGCAATTCTAAGTTGCTGTACAAGTTCCTAGAGTTTACATCAAGTGTTGATTAAATTGTTTTTCGTGGGGTACATACATGCAGTGTAACTTATGCCATTGAGCTGAACAATCAGGCTTATTGTGAAAAATATATGCATTGTATATATGACTTGAAAGATGAAGTTGCTGCTATTGAATGTGAATTCCATTCTCTTGAGCGAGATTCTCTGAACAATGAGTCCAAAATTATCATCAAATCTTCAGATGCAATCGGATCTGATTTTCAAAGTGGGTCATATGAATGTTATACAGTGTTATTCAGCATCTCTGGGTTACTCGAGCTCTGGCTCTAGCGTGGCTCTTCTGTTTACTTCTGGTGGGGTAATGCATGTGATATTTCTGAGTTAATAGGATCCAAACAGGTCATTTAATATTTCCATGCTTCTACTCAGCATTTTTTTGACGATAAGGATTAGAAGATCTAATAGTGATCTACCACCTATTTCATTGCAAAGCTGAAAGTCAGAGTTACTAGAGCCGATTTTTACAGATGCAGATGTTCATTTGAAAATCACTTATGAATGATGAATCCCTGGCACATCATGATAAAAATATTCAGACATCATTTGCTGTTCCTGCAAACTTCTAAACTTCTTATGGTAGAGCTTCTCGTGTTGGTGGGTCGCTGCCGTACACTTGTAGAGCCATATATTTGTGTAAGTGCTCTCTTATCTTTCAATCATGACACACTTTACTGTATGGTTCATGCTCATGCTCATGCTCATGCTCATGCTCGTGCTCGTGCTCGTGCTCATGCTTGGAGTTTGAATTTTTCTTCTTATGGGGTGGAGCATGGTAGTGTTCAATTGGGTTGTGTCACATGACTAGCAACAAAGTTCTTCAATTTCTTTTAAAGGTCGCAGATAATTTTCAATTTTTTTCGTCGAACGATTCATTTGCGAACACGACTTTTGATAAAAGTCATGAATTTCGTGAGTTAAACATGCATTATTTGTGGCCTTTTGAAAAAAAGTCATGACTATCCAATATATGGAATATATATGTTTATATATTCCATATATTGCCGCCTTTTTCTGGCCGAATAATTCCCGAGCTCTGACTTGGTTAGATAATAATCTGTGCTCAAATTCCACGGATATTAGTTTTTATCTTGATCAACCAGTGATCCTTTATCTGTCATTTTGACCTGTGGAGTCTCACACTAGCATTATTCTTCTATCCTGATAGAACTGGAGTTTTTTTTTTTCTTTTCCTGATTGATTTAACCTTTATCCTTTAAAAAGAAGGGAAAATCTTGTCATCATATGTGTCTCTTTCGACCTTTAATATTGTTGAAATGGTTGATATTATGTTCAGATACATGGAGCAGGTTTGAGTGGATTGCTGTGAAGAGTTTAAGCTGCCGGAACCACAGTGCATGTTTATTTTGAGGTGAGCAGTTGAGTGATGGAGTTGGAACTTGTTATCAGGATCAACCAATTGCATGCTCACATGTGGAGGCCAAGTAACCAGCTGACAACTTCACTTTTCAGAGCTTAGACTGTTATTGTCGCCATTCTAAGAGAAACTGCATAAAATACGCACTTGAAAAGCATTTTCTGGAGAGCCTCCCATAGTGCAAGGCTGCAAGCAATGAAGCAATGTAATGTTTTTTTTTTGGGAAGCAATGTATATTGTGGAAGTTCCTTAATCAATGACAAATCTGAATAATTAAGCATGAAGATGAAGGAACAAGCTTCTTTCTGACATATGTGCTGCATTATTATCATATACCCGGTTTTAAGATCTTTATTACTGGATCAGTTTATCATTCAGCCATGTTTTTTAGCAATAGATGTGTTATGTTGGATCGGCTTCATCATCCTCAATGAATCCCACCCCCAACAATTCATAGATCCACAGCATGCAGGCCACTTCCCGATGTACTTGACTAGAGGATCTTAACCTATCCTATCTATCTAATCATGGTTGCTATAAGAAATAAAGTTTATGGTAGTGAAAAAATTGTTATACATATGGCAGATCTATCATTCTTTTTTTGCACTCCATTTAATAGTTGGTCCAAGATTTGAGCTGTTGGGTCTCCAGATCAGTGAGTTGTTGGATCATTTACACATGATTTGTCACTGTAGTATATTATTTTCCATACTTCAGTAGCCCCAGGTACTTAGACTAATGCAAATTAATTTGCATAGACTGTTATTGTTCTTTCACTTGAATTACTACTGCATGCTTTTCTTTTCATTTGTGCCTTGGCTATATTTTCCTGACATTAGGCTCTCCATTTCTCTTCTTACATGAGAAAATGAATAGATGGCAAGATCCAACAAAGCCATGGGAAATTGGGAATCCACTAGTCGTAGGGTTTGTAGATGTGATCGTGTCAATCTAAAGGCAGGTTTCTTCTGTATGTTATCTCCAGACAGAAACAAAAAGCAGGTTATCAGAGGGTGGTAGTTTTGTTCAGGGTTACCAAGTTCATTGTATGCTATAGGGAACCATGAATCTTAGTGAATCCAAATTAATTCGTGGTTCGATTTGGATTGTTCACGATATCGAGTGAACCAAACGGTGGTTTCAAAACTGTCTGGGTTTGTCAAACTTTTTATTCTAATTCACTAATATTCTTGGGTTCAACAAATTTATACTTTGAATACACGCTCATAAAAAGGCATTTTTGATAATGATTTTTCAAAATAAGTATTTGTAATATATTATTTATAGGCTTAAAAATATATATATTTTTTATAATATATTATAAAATATATATTTGTTTTACATGCTTAAGTAGTGAATCAAGCTAGCAAACCAAACTAAAGAACCTAAGTGAACCAAGAAACGAATTATCTCATCCTACCCCTAGCAAACCAGGTTTACATTAGAGTGGCGATTTGTGAACCCGAATTCAAACCGAGGGAACCAACAAACCAAGTAACATTGGTTCTGTAGGGCTGTCAATGAGCCGGGCTTATGCCTGGGCTTGGGCCGGGCCAGGGGTTGTTCAGTCCAGGCTCTGTAGTAAAATATTCTCTATTTTTTTTGACACTCAGATCTCTCTCCTTTGCCTTTACCGGCATGAAAAACCAGAAGATGCCCGGAGATAACCCTAAAAGCTACTCCGACAAGCCATCTCCTTCTTCATCTCAACGGAAAACCAGATGGGAATCTGCCACCAATCTCCAATCCTCTTACAATTCAGTTCCCGCCGGAGATTCCAAAACCACCAAACCCTCTTCAACCTCTAAAGACGATCCTGCCCCTAGACCCAGCCCTGCTCAACCGAATCTCTCTCTCAATGCGGTCCCTCCATCAGGTCCCGGTCCATTTCCACCCTCCGGCGCTGGAGCTCGGTTTCCGTTTCCGGACCCAGCTGAATTGGGCCCCCCATTTCCGCCGGCATATGGGTTTCATATGCTTGAGCGCCGGACAATCGTTTTGGCTGAAGGAAACGTTCGATCGTACTTTGCTCTCCCGCCGGGTTATCAAGACTTCCCGGTTCAGGGACGGCCGATGAACCACCCCTCGGACCGGTTCTCACCTCTAGGGTTTGAGCAGGGCGATCCAGGATTAGGGTTTGATAGGCGTTTCCCTCCGGGCGGGCCATTGAGTCCCGAGGGATTCCGTCGTGGACTGCAGGAAAGTTCGTTGAAGAGGAAGTATGGTGATGTGGATGAAAGAGATGAATTTGCACGGCAAAGACAGCAGCTTTTGCAGTGTGGAAACCCTAATGGCTTTCCATTAGGTTCTGGTGATCGGGGTGATTATTTGGGTGGAACTAGTAGTCCATTTCGTCGAGAATTACTGGACCCTCGAAGGGGAATTGTCGATTTAAGGTCCTCGAAGCAATTGAGGATTGGAGGAGATTATGAAAATTTACCTTCACAGGGTGGTGTGCTGCCTAGTGAAGCTGTGATTCCTAAGGTTCCTGATGTAGACCCGGATGCTCTGAAGAAAGAATTTCTTGTGTATTCGAAGTTAATCAATGTGAAGCCGTCTCGGAAAAGTAACTATTTGGAGGACGGGAAGCTCGAGCCTCTGAAATGCCTAGCCTGTGCCAACTCTGATGGGTATGATATACTTCCTTTGTCCTTTAACATGTTTTTGGTAATCATGTTTATGATAGGAAATGCTACCATTTTTAGTTGCTTAAATCCGAGATCCTGATTTTAGAGTAGGCATATGAGAGGGAATTTTCTATTGAGCAGTTACGGGCGAAATCACTCTTAGGAATTTCGTGTTGTTTCTGATGTTTAGTTTGATTAGGATTATATCCCTGAGGTTTTGCTTGAATTTGATATCGGTGGATGGAATGGTCATATGTTGTACTTTATGTGGAACTGCATAGTTTGCCTTCTGATCTGCTTAGTTAACCCATAGAGAAGACACTTAGGTCATTTAAAATCAATAGTCAGGAAGCACAGACCCATGAAATGCCTCGCCTATGGTAGGTTTGGTAAAATTTGATCAGATATGCTTCTCTGTTTTTTTTCCTCCTTGAACATGTTTTGGTACTGATGTTTATGATAGGAAATTGCTAGTTTTTTAGCTTCCCAATACAAATTCTAGGATTTTGAAGGAGTAGAAGATGGAATTTTTTAGTGCACAATTAGGGGCGAAGTCGCTAGATAACGTTTGACAACTCTAAAAAATAGAGCTTATTTGACTTATAAAAAAAAAGGAGGAGCTAAAGTCGAAATAAGACCGTTTGATAAACGTTTATTTAGAAGTTCTACTATTTATTCCTAAGGGGGCGTTTTGCAAATCTTACTCTGGTAGTTCTTTTCCTACCAGCTTCTCTTTTCAGATGATAAGAGTTGGAAAAGATTTGCTAAAATTTATGCTGATTTTATGTAGTTGCATTTTTTTTTGTATAATTGTTGTAATGGACCTAGATTTCTAAGCCTGTTATGCTTTGATAGACTTTATTTATTGTCCTATGTTTTTTACACTCTAGTAAGGACATTTATGACATTTACTGTGCTCTTATTAATAAAATTGTGGGTGTAAACTACTAACAATACATTCACTATTTCAGCACTCGAAAAATTCTCCTCTTCTTCTTTCTCCTATTTTATCTCATCTAGGGTTAGATATCTACTTGGTATTAGAGCAAAAGATCCAAAACACCAATATAGTGTCTAGAAGGCCGAAGGAGCCAGCCAACGTCAAAGGCTGACGTCAGCAGGCCATACACTGATGTAAACAGTCGTATGGCCCCTCAGATCAGAATTTTTTTAAGAGAACAATATTTTTGGGGAGTGGGGTGATTTCTGCAGAATTTTTTGTGAAGTTTTTTTTATGGTGTTATACCCATTTGTTTGATTTCAAAAAAAATTTCAATTGCTAATCAATCACTTGGGTGGAGCTCTTAGGGAGCTCCACCCATGTGATAAGTTGATAAAGGCTAATGTGTTTTATACCGATAAAAAAAAGGCTATTGTGTTTTATACTTTTATTGTTATGGAATTATTGAAACAAGTTTGGTTTGGTTTTGAAGATTCTGCAAGATCTTTTTTAGGGCATATATGATGCCCCCTTTTGTTTCTAGTATGCTTGGGCTGTGCCATTTGTATGAAGGTTAACTAATCCATAGAGATTAGTAGTGGTGAGTGGTAAGTTGATTTGTGTAAATAAACCTTGTTTCTTCTCCTTTTGAATTGTTTTGGGTGATAGGGAGGCAATGGTTTTGTTCATATCATAAAATGTACCCGAAATAGACAATATGTCAGGGATGAGTGGTAAGGAGGGTAGGTCATTGAGCATGAGTGACCCGAAATTTCCATCGTATGTTGCTTCTCCACCAAAGAACCCTAGTTTGTAGATTACAAAAGTGAAGTTAGATGGTCTTAATTATTTTGGAATGGTAAGTCTGTGAAGATGTTTGTTGGTAGTCGGAGAAAGAATGGATATATTAATGGGGGGTATAGTGGAGGCCAGTTTTGTAGATGCTTCATATGATAAATTGGAGTTTGAAAATTTCATAGTAATGTCTTAGTTATTGCATACTATATAACCCCAAATTTCTTAAGGATTTATTTTTCTAAGGACAATTAAGGAATTTGGGAGTCCACAACTCAAACCTATCTTAGGTACGTAGCATTGTCCATGTTTATCATTTATGCCTGAAGATAGCTCATTTTAGACATGATGACAAACCCTTGGCTAAGTAACCTGCTATTCTTTGTACTATGTGGGAGGAGTTAGATCATTATTAGATGTTTTAGCTGGTGTATACTACTAATGATGAACAATATCGAAGATTTGTGGAGTAGAACAAAATATTTGAGATTTTTGGCTTGGTTGAACTCAGATTTTAAACTGTCCAGGCCCTAGGGTTCAAGTTTTGAGTAAGGATGAATTGTCATCCTTGAGTTAGGTTTATGTCGACTGTGGCATATCTTGTTAATCGTATAACGTCAATGGTACTAGTTCTTAGATCCCCATATCCGCTGTTTTTTGAGCATCCTATTTTTAGTCTTCCTCTTAAGGTTTTTGGGTTTATTGGTTTGTTCACATTTTGGGTCCAAATCATTCCAAATTGGATCTCAAGTTAGTGAAATGTTTATTCCTGGGTTATTCTTTCATTCGAAAAGTGTATGTGTTATGATCTAGTGATGAGTAAGAAGTTTGTCTCTATGGATGCCTCCTTTTTGAGTCAGATCCTTTCTTCTCTAGTATTCTTCTTCAAGAGAAGAATAGCAATGAAGAGGCTCATCCTCAACTTCCATCATTTGTTGATCATTCTTCTGTGATTCAGCCATCTATTGTATCTTCTTCATCGTCTAAGTCTACTGGAGGTGAGAACAAGTAGGTGAAAGGCTACTCCAGGCGGCCTATGGTAAATAGTAAATACTATATCAGTAGTGCAACCTTTGCATCCTTCAGTTGTGGATTTAGAACCTATCTCTCTTAGTAAGTCTTCATCTCCTCTTGGAATTCCTAACGATGATGTTCCTATTGCCTTACACAAAGAGAAACACACTTGTATGACTTCATCTAATTTTTCACTTTGTTCTTATGACTTTCTTCACCTCTCCGAGCCTTTGTTTCTTCTTTGTCTTTAGTGTCTATTCCTTTTAGTGTGACAGAGACTCTGACACGTCTTCAACAGGAAGAAGCCATGTGGAAAGAAATGAATGCTCTCATAAAAAACTATACTTGGGAACTTGTTTACGCTCAGGAGCAGAAACGTGGGATGTGAGTGGGTGTACACGGTGAAGTATAAAGTTGATAAATCTGTGGATGGATACAAAGCAAGGGTGGTTGCTAAAGGGTTTACTCAAACCTATTGTTGACTATTAGGAGACATTTACTCTAGTTGCCAAAATGAATTAGTTGGGGTGTTGCTCTCACTTGCTGCAAATATGTCTTGGCCCCTTTATCAGTTGGATGTCAAGAATGGTTTCTCCACGGGGATTTACAGGAAGAATTATATGGCTCTCCCTCTAGGATTTCAGGTTCATAATTAAGAAGGTCTGTTATGTAGGCTAAAGAAGGCGATCTATCCCAGAGTCTGGTTCGAAAGATTTTGTAATGACCCCAAAACCCTACCTTGGTCACAATGGGACTTTAGGTCCGCCACATTACTTATCCCTACTTAATTTTCATAGCAATAAGGCAAACTAAAAGATAATTCTTCCCAAAATAGTAACTATAAAATTTCTTTCAATATAAAAAGATCCATCCAAATGTCGTCAGTTAATATATCCAATCCATGACATAAACTAAAGCAATATCTACTAATAAGGTCTCAAGTCTATTACAAGTTCTCATTCAACAAAACTGAAACAGGAAGTAAACTAATAATACGGGAACCGGTTAGGACCCCGGACTCCCTCAACTGGAAGATCACCTTCGCCCGCTTCCTCAAAATACTCCTCTTCTACCCAAAGAGTAGCTGCCTGCTCCTGTGCTAAACCTGAATGACAATAACAGGTCGACTGAGCATTGAATACTTAGCGGATATCCAAACTAACCAACAATAGCACATGCATTTATTCAATATCCAAATCATGTAACAATTGTAAAGTCAATAGCAGTTTAATATAACGTGAACAGAATCAAAGTGCGGAAACATGTGAATATCATTACTTAGCTTGACTTGTGTACTTGTGTGACTCTTGGACTTGTAACTCTTGGACTTGTATCATGAATGTCATGCATGCTTGTTTTCCTATAAAAATAGTCATCGAGGTCTTTGTATTTAGATCCATGGAGGTGCATCGACAGAAGTGTAAGCCCCTAGAGCTCTTAGACCTCAAATGTCTATGGTAATTATCCAGGAATTGAAATCTTATCCATGGAGAACATCAACGAATACTGGAGCTAATTGAAATTCAGGGTCCTTATAAAATCATGCAGTGTCCTTATCCTTGTATTTCAGAGTTCAGAGTCCTTGTACTTGTCTTTGTCCTTGTCCTTGTATTTCAGTATCCAGTATCCATTCAATGTCAGTGTTCATGCAATGTCCGTGTTCATGCTCGTGTACACGTGAGACTTGTAATCTATCACACATGTGAACTTGTGTTTGAGTGTCATGATTAACATCCGAACTCGGCCTTCACCTAGATTTCATCTTCCGTCAAGAAATTTTGCTAGGTTACATCTCCCTAGTTAGAGAATTCCCAACATGGATAACTTCCTCTAGGTTTTGGCCTATTCGAATATCAATCACCATGCCACATGAATAAGTATAATTTATCATAACATAGTTCATATCTTGTCATGCTCATGCTAACATTTTCTAACATCATTATTAGACATAATTCATCATAGCATAACTTATTGTACTCATACAAACCTTCCAATATCATCATTTTCCATACTTAGCGTTCTTAGACATTTCAACAAACACCTACCATGCGTTAGTTATGTATACAATGCCCTTCCTATTTTCACATTCCATAACCATCACATACCCATCCATAACCCACATTCATTCATTCCAAACCCCACATCAATTCATACATTCATAATTCATCAATTCTCCATTTTAGCCCATCCACCATCATCTTCATTCATTCATACTCCACAACCATTTCATTTGAACCCATTCTCCATCATTTCTAAGCATTCATATGCAATGTAATCATATCAATTAACAATACTTAACATCTATTTTCTTTATCATGCTAAATCAATAATCATAATAATACAAGAGTTAAATTAGATATGATATAAATCTTCAATTCATATTTCAATTCCTTAATTCATGTATTTCATGTAAATCTCTTGATAATCCATACATATTCTTATTTAAGCATACAAAACATCTTAATAGGGTTGAGTTAGAAGGGATATCGACCTTAGGGATCCTTTCCTTGGATCCAAATCGCAAGATGAAGCTCCTTGAAGCTTCGAGGTCGATCTCCAAGCTAATCTTCTTCCTCTTTAAGCAAAACCCTTCTTCTTCAAGCTAAAACTCTCTTAGAACCCTAGGTTCTCTCTCTTCTTTTGCCAAATTAGGTTAAAAATGGTTAGGATACTCTAAAACCTCGAAATAGGACCCCTATTTATAGTCTCAATAGTTAAAAACCCTAAAATCCGCGTTTTTAACAAAACAGGGTCGCGTGCTGACGATCGATTGTCAGTCTGGACGATCGATCGTCCAAATTCCAGTGAGCTGCCCAGATTTTTCCCGTTTGGTATTTCGACAATAACTTTTGACTCGCTTATCGGATTTTGGCGATTTAACTTGCGTTGGACTTGTAATTCAAAGGGGAACAATTTTGTGTCTAATAGATAAATCCTAATTCTGAGTTTTTAATTATTTAAATGTGCTCTAAAAAGCTGATTGGTCTGAGATGGATTATAGCAAACCAGAATTTCAGCAAACCCGACTTCGGAAATCCAACATTTAACTTAACCTCGACTCAAAATCTGAAAAAATGATAAACATGAACATTGAAGAGGGTTTCGATATCTTTCTAATGGTTTAAGAATCACTCGATTCTGATCAACGGTGACAAAATTAGAGCTTCCTAAAGTTGAGGGTATGTTAAGGCATCCCTCTTTTTCACAACTTTGATTATTCCTTGATCACACCACACCATTTAGGTATAATTAAAAAAGTATTAAAACATACCAATAGACTATTATACCCATATTAAATGTATTAAAGGCATGAAAGAAGATTCGGGTCTCTACAGATTTAGTGAGGCAGTGAAGAAATTTTCGAGGTGCACAACTCTTTATTAAGCATAGTAGCAAAGTTCTAGGATTTTTTTCAAAAAGTACCGAATAATATGCGACTTTTTTGTCGAATCATTAATTCACAAAGTATTCACGACTTTTAGGGAACAAATGTGGCTTTTTAAAAGTCACGGATTTCGCGAATTAAAAATGAATTATTCATGATTTTTTGAAAAAAGTTTTGAATAAATGTCTACCATATGAAATATATTTGGTTATAATTTCATAATTACTAATCTTATTTTCTATTTTTTTCATATCTTGCTCGACATTTTCTGATTTATTTATGAATTTTGTCGATTTTTTCATAAATTTTCCCTAGACGAATAATTCCGAAACTCCGACTTGGTAACTATGTTATTAAATAGACTTTATTGAATTCACTTAACATTTTTGTGTCGTGAAAGCATGGAGCACTACTCAGTTGTCCTCGAAAATCACTTATTTAGTTATATTGAGTGTAGAGGAGAGTATGCGCACAAGGTTTACTTCAACCCTTTCATGGGCTGCAACTGCAAAGTTGCCAAAAACTTTGTGTTAATGGGGCATACATTTGATTTTGTGTGGAATACTTGGTACTGCAGTTTTGTTATCTATGCTCCTTGGATCTTTTACCCTATGAATGGTGCCCATATCTTGAATTGGAGGTTTGAAGTTAGCTGAAGCATTGCGCATTACTTCATTAAACATCATCCCTTAATTGAAGTTGCTGCTAAATATTGTTTGGTGATGATTGATTTTATCATTTGAGAAGATATTAACTTCTATTTGAAGGTCTTTCTGGATATTCACCGGGTGGTCCTCTGGCAAATGCCGCTGCTTTCTTCTGTCTATACTTACTTCAATAAAAAAAAAAAATTCTAATTCGTTATTTGGTTGAGATTTCTGTGCACACGAATAAGATTTTATTCACTTTTAAGTGTTGTGCTATAATTTTATACAGTTGCTGAGAGATGGATTGCCAGTTAACTTATTGCTCATTATAGCTGCCATGTCTCTTTGTTTTGTGATCGTCTTGGACTTCTAATTGGCAATGTTTTCATGTGCTAGACATCTATACTTTAAGATTGTTTTCATGTGCTAGACATCTTACCCTTTGTTTGCTACGAGTTGGGAGCGAGGGATTGACCCCTTGCTACTGTGGGGATGCCACGTGATGGCTTCCCATTTGCTATGATTTGGCAAAAAGGGTTACCACCTTACTGCTGTGGGATGCCATGTGGTGGCCTCCCATTTGATTTAGTTTTGCAGCATGGATTTATCCATTGCTGCTGTGAGGGACCATGTGGTGGCCTCCATAGGTTTAAATTTGGCACCCCTTCCTGTTGCGGGATGCCATGTGATGGACTCCCATTTGATTTAGCTTCACGGCAAGGACTTGCTGTTGCGGGCGGCCACGTAGTGTCCTCCCATTTGTTTGATCTTTATAGTAAGGGTTAACCCTTCCTGCTGCTACGGGCAACGTGGCTGCCCCTTATTTGTTGGCGCTTCACAGCAAGGGTTGATCCACGCTGTTTGTGGCCACGTGGTGGCTTTTAATGGGTTCCCTCAAAGGGCAAGGATCTAACACATGCAGGACAACCATAACCCATTTAAGGGTTATGATTAGTTGCTGACAAGTATACTATCTGCTGTACACATGTCAAAAGGTAGGAGATTTCACTACCTACAGCTCTCGGTAAACCGAGCCTTTAGAATGAAGGCTACCTGTCCGTGTTGTGAGTTGGCTTTCAATTGCATAGGCGTATTGAGGAATTCTGAATGCATGTATAGGTTGAAGACTGCAGTGATTGGGTAATTGTGACTTGAGTCATTTGTAAATTAACTCATCTTTGCATCTCCAAAAGTTATGTTAGAGTTGTTTCTTGTTCATTTTTTCACTTGCAGGTGGTATATTACCTCGAGTTTAATCTATAGGAATTGGTATAACCACCGAAATTTAATGGGAAGTTCCTTGGTGGTTTTTGATTTGCAACATAGTGTGAATGCATATTGGGTATTATTTACTTAGGAAATAGTTGTTGGGATCTAGATTAGACAGTTTGATATAATAAATCTCATGATTTTTATTTTTGGGGCATGTGTTTTGTTTTTTGGGCTTTTAGGCGCTATACTCTACAGTGGCTGTGTCCATTACAGCTCCTGGGAGTTCTTAAACCAGCTGGGATATTTTCCTTGTGGTGCTGTTTATGTGAAGTTCTTTTAAGCACTGGTTGCTGCTGCAGGCACATCATTTTGTTGCAAGTAATAGGGGTCATGTGTTTTAGTATTCTTTTCTGCAGTTGACTCTTTTGGTTCTTGGAGCTCTTGAGTTATTTACAGAGCCATGGTTCTTTTGTAATGTACACTGTGCTTGCTATTGTAATCTTTGTCGATTGCTGGTGATACATAGCTTGTTCTTTTGTTGTTCCAAGATAGAGAGTAATTGATAAAGTTAGATACTTGATCCGTTTGTTGTGAACTATTTTGTGTTCCAATATCAATTTATATAATTTACACTTTTGGGCCTGGGGCCATATTTATATTAACAGTGTTCTGTTGAGGTGTATTAGAAAACAGGCAATATTTAGAAATAGTAAGTTTCATGGTGTATGTTTTGCACACATGTAAATGGACATCAATGGACAGTAGCTGCTTCTAAGTTGAAGATTCAAATCTTTATGGGTTAGCCATGTTATTTTTTAAAATGATATAATTTTGTATGCACTTGTTTTGGGATGTGGATAATGTAGTGAAATTGGTTGTGAAGGTTGCATGGTGATACAATAAGAGTGATTTGTTTAGTAAATTAAATGGATGCATATTCTATGTAATTTCATGAAACCTATGACAGTGCTGAGGTGTGGAACTTGTTCCCTTGATTCTTTAACCATCCTTATATTCCTTTGAATTCCCCTTGAACTAGTGAATGCACAGTTTCTATTTTGTCCTGCTAGTTTATTGTTTTGGTCATGTCAGTAGGCATAGGCTGCATTAGTTGTTTTTCAATGCACTTGACATGCAAAACTACAGGAAGTCAAAAGATTTTCCAGATATGCATGGTCTTATCATGCACACATACTACATACAGAATGCTGACTTGCGTGTGAATCACCTTGGCTTACACAAGGCTCTTTGTGTTCTTATGGGGTGGAATTATGCGAAACCGCCTGAAAACTCAAAGGCATACCAGTCATTATCTGCTGATGAAGCAGCGGAAAATAAGGATGATCTGGTTATGTGGCCGCCTTTGGTGATCATTCGTAACACAAGTTCTGGAATAGGTAAGGATGGCCGCATGGAGGGCTTTGGAAACAAAGTGATTGATAAGATGCTTAGAGGTATAATGCATTCCTTAATCCTTTATCTTCTATTATGCTATTTGGTAATAGAATGTTCCCTTGGAAAAGGGATAGTCCAATGGTCGGAGAAATTCCATATATGCGGCGCCTCTTATGTTATCTTCTTCTTTTTTCTCCCAAATCACATTTCTGTGGCGATTTAAATTTATTCTGGTTGTATGAGATGCTAAATGTGTGCATGGGTGATGCACATTTCTCATTTGGTAATCAGTACAAATTTGTTCTTCAATTTGGTGCCTTTAGTCAAAATAAATGAATATTCAAAGAGTATATAATAAGTATTCTGTTTTTTGGTATATAATAAGGATTCTGTTTTTTGCTCCATTCTTAGTTTATTGGATATTTACTGTTGAGTGGATCAAAATTTTTTCCCTGTTGTATTTTTTAGGTCTTAGTCAATTTGCTACTCTAGATAATGCCAATTCATTGAAAGTTAAAAATTTAAAAGGGTCTCATACAATGTTGTCACACACACATGTAATAATATTTGGATGAATAACAAGAACTGTATTAAGAGAGAAGCAATATACAATAAGCTGGAGGAAAAGGATTCCCACCGTCTTAAGGGGAAAAAAAAAGACGTTAGTAGCCACAAAAAAAGGCTCAAACATATGAAAAACATGGTTCCAGATTACAATCGAACTGGTAGCAAAATGTGGGAGTAATGAAAGAGTATAGGTTAACATAGATACCTGTAGGAGTCTAGGATCAGACTTGAAACAGATACAAGCAATGTCTAATCTGAGTGTGCTTTAGATTTCTGGTCTAGGGTGAGGGAATAAATTAGGTTGATATTTGGGAGGATGCATGGCGTAACTATTTGAAAATTTGTACACTCATTCCTGGGTATATAGATTGTTCTGTAAGGGATAGTATTTGGCCAAGTCCTTTGAAATGGCTAACGATATGGTGGCATGGGGTTTGGGGGTGAAACCTTAGTAGGAAAAGATGGTAGAACTAGTGTCCCTCTTTTAATGTGCTGTTGGTGAAGTTTATTCTTGGACTAGTCATTCTAGAAATATGGATTTTTGGTGAGCTTTTCTCAGGTTGCTCCTATAGGCTATGGCTATATAGTGGATGGGATAGTTGGTTTTCTTGTGGAATGATGGGGAAAACTTCCACTATTCCTTGATGATCGGTATCTTCGTATGGGCACCACTATTATTCCAAATTTTACAGTTGATGATTTATCCTCGGGTGGGATATTTTTAACATGTAGAGAAGCTAAGGTGCTGTTCAGCTGTTGCTGATTTCTGAGTAGTTTTCGGGGTCTTCCTTGACCTCTCTTGGTATCGCTTGGATGGTTCTAGGCAATTTGACAGTTGATAGGCATCTTTGGAGGAAGGGGTAGGATTTTATGGAGAGATTTACCTCTTTGATATGGAGCTTGTTGAAGGAAAACAAATAATATGGGGATAAGAAAGCCTTTGGTGGATCAATCTTCTCGTATAAGATGGTTTATTACCACTTGGTTCATTCGACAAACATCTCTACCGCTTGTTTGTTCATAAAGTTTTCTAATTACCATGCTTAATTTCTGTTCAGCATCTTACTTGGTAGTAATTTCAGGCCTTTGCAGTCATTGGATGTAACCTCTAATATATCTCTCAACACTTTTTTCATTTTGGTTCATAGCACTTTTTTTAAATGTAATTTGGTTCAAATCACCCAATCAGAGTCTTCAATGTGTGGGATGCTGTCTGGCTGATGAATTCTTAATGTAAAATCTTCGTGCTTTGACGTCCATTGTTTGTGATGCACATTTGTCTGGCAAGGCTTTTTCTGCATCCCTTTTCTGACAAGTCAGTATCTGGGGATCTTTAAGTGGGAAGCAAACACATGTTGCCCTTCTCATACATAATTTAGAGGAGATGGAAGAGAATAGAACGGGCTTCCTCAATCCTCATTTTCTACAAAACGTCGAAGAAAAAAGAGAGGTCAAATCTCGGCTTCTCTTGATTTTTTTAAGGGAAAGAAACTATTTTCCTTTTCTCCTCTCAGATTAGCTTATCTCTAAATCTTCTTAAGCAGATTTATTTCCATTTTTGAACATCAATGGATTGATTGCAGTCTAAATAAATGGTGTAGGTGTATGTTTTTGGGTCGGACTGGGCTTACCTATTACTGTGTTTTTTGTTTTGAGTGATACCGGTATAGTATTTTCTTTTTTCTTTATCTTTTTTAATTTTTTGTGCACACCTTATGTTGGCTTGCACAATGGTGGGAGAAAATTGACACTAGCCAAAAAAAAATTGGTGGGAGAAAATTGATCAAATGAGCCATTTAATTGTTTTAAATGGGTCTACCTTGTTTTATCAGTTATCAAATCTTACATCTGAATCCGTTCTTTATTTCCTTCGACTAGACTGTTCTGTTTGGAAGGCAGTATCGAATGGGCATGCTGCCATGTTAGTATTAAATTTCATGAAATAAAGATTGGGGTTTTACCAAAAGCTACATTGTTGAGTAATACTTCCTTGCAGAGTCAAATCCTTTAGAAATATTTCTGCAGTTCCTTTTTCGTCCATAAGTTTGTGTATATGTTCTCATCTATCGTCAGTTTATCTTTATCACCTTTATATTCATTTCTTGCTGTCATTCTCTTTTACATATTTCCGCACTACTTGGACCAGTCACTTTCTCTGTCCATTCTTTATACTTAATTCTTCTTGTGATTGCTGCTTTTCTATATCACTTTGGAGTCCAGTCATCCAAACTGATGTTCATTGCTACTGCGCTTCAAAGCAATACTCTGTTAGTGATTTGTGGCATGGAAATGCACTCTATTTGGTCACATCTATTGAAACGAGTATTACTCTTTTTGTAAGATCACGTTACGGTTGATATTTTTAACCACACACTGGTTGAGGTTGGCTTGGGTGTCGACTTGTTGGCGATGGTGGATGGGGTGATTTTGGAGCTGGGCCACCTTTGCATCGGTGTTGCCACCCATCATCATCATTGTTCAATCATTGTCCCAACTTACTGCATCTATGTGGATCCTGTTCCTTAGTTCCCTTGTCCTCCTATAAGGCTATAATGCTCTGGTGGATGCATGTGATCTCTTCAGTAAGAAGTAAGAACACTCTACACGACACCGAGTTATCTTTTACTGAGGTTTGTGTGTCAAATATTAGGGGTGAGCTAGTTGTAGTAGCTGAAGACCCAGTTCCATTGGATATGGGGGCAGCTCAGGGGCCAGTTCACCATTTAGAGTGGTTGACAGTCCGTTCTTTTTCTTTTTGTCTGGAGGCAAAGGGGTGCGCCGGGGCAGTAGGTTGCCTCAGACTCAGTTAGCGGCTATGGCAAGGATTGTTCGAGTGCCTCCTAGGCTTCAAGGAAGCAGAGCACGGATATTTTTGACATAGCTATGGAGATGAATAAAAATTTGGGTCGTGTGTTCTTGGGAGGTGATGCTCATGCTAAAGCTCTTTTTAGAATTTGGAGGAGAGGGAAAGGGGCTTAGGGAACAAGGTGAAAGGTATAATATTAGAGACCAATCCGTTGGTCCATCGGGAGGTGAGAAACTTGCTTAATTGGGACTTGAGTAACAGTAAAGATGGGGGGAAAGAGAGGGAAGCCGGTGGAGGTAGGAGGATTTCCGGGGAGGAGGCTTAGGGAACAAGGTGAAATGTATAATATTATAGACCAACCTGTTGGTTCACTGGTAGGTGAGAAACTTGCTTCAGTAGGACCTGAGTGACAATAAAACTAGGGGAGAGCGGGAAGCCAGAGAATGTAGGAGGAATTCTGAGGAGGAGGTTGGTGTTATTTAGTTACTCCAGGAGGTGGGAGGTGAGAAACTTGCTTCAGTAGGACGAGTGACAATAAAACTAAGGGAGAGTGGGAAGCCAGAGAATGTAGGAGGAATTCTGAGGAGGAGGTGGGTGTTATTTAGTTACTCCATGAGGATTATATCTTAGAATAATTGGGGGTTGGGTAGTTGAAAATTGAAATAGTAGGCAAACTCTTAACGCTATTATTCATAATTTCCAGGTGACTCTGTTGGCAACTTAGGAAACTAAACTTAGTGATTTGGATGATGCGTTAGTGTTGGATCTGTGGGATTGCAGATTCATGAGATGGGTAGCTATCCCAGCAGTCGGATCTTCAGGAGGGAAAGTTGTGTTGTGGGACTCTAGATGGTTGGATTTGGTCGATTCTTTACCCTGGCGTTTTGCTATTTCTATTATGTTCTATTGGGTTTCGAACAAGGTCGAAAGTTTTTTTTCCTCGGTGTATGGAGCTAATGTTGCGGGGCTTGGTGCTTAATGGGTGACTTTAACGTTGTCAGATACCCGCAAGAGAAATCAAGAGTGAGAAGATGTCTCACTAGATGTATGAGTATGAAATTGTTTTTAGGGTTCATCAGTCGTAATAAATTGATTGATCCTCCCCTTAAGGGTTCAAGTTTTACTTGGTTGTATGGTAGACCTCCAAATTTATGCAGGTTGGATAGGGATATATTATCGATTGCTTGAAACACAACTTTCCCCAATCGAGTTCAGGAGGTCCTACCCATAGTAACAAAGTTCTCTGATTATTTCAAAAAGGTTCGAATAATTTGTGAAGTTTTCGTCGAATGATTAATTCATGAAGTATTTACGACTTTTTAAATAAAGCACAAATTATTCAAAGTCACGCATTTCACGAATTAAACCCGAATTATTCACGAAATTTTAGAAAAGATCTGAATAAATATGTAATATATGAAATATAATCATTAATAATTTTTCAGAATTAATAATCTTATTTATTATTTTATTCATATCTTGCTGGACATGTTCACCGATTTCTCCCTAATTTTCCAAATTTTTACCGATTGTTTTGAATTTTTCTGTTGCCGAACTCCGATTTTGTGACATCCTACCTAATCCCATATCAGATCACAAACCCATTTTGTTTAGGGAGATATCTAAATCTCAGAGTCCTTTGCCTTTTAGGTTTGATAACATGTTGAAAGCAGATGGATTTCCAGATTTGGTTTGCAAATATTGGGAGCAGGTGTAAGGGGAAGGGTGGGCAGGGTGTGTATTTGAGATATCTCAAATCCAAAATTGAAGCATGGAACTCCAACTCTTTCGGGTGTATAGACGAGAGAATGAAGGGCATTTCCAAGGTGATTAAAGGTCTGGAGAGGCGGGAAGAAAGAATCAGATCTTGAACTTTCAAATCGAAATTCATTTCTCAATCCGGATTGTGAACTCAATAACATACATATGCAAAAGCTAAAACATGAAAAAAATTTAAAACCTCTTGGTCACTGCAACGATCCTCAATATAGAAACCATTCACAGTAGTCATCCAAATAAACCATCATACCCAAATAATTACATTAACACATCTGGCTTGAGATGTTTAACAAAATACAAGTCATTTCTACAAAAAAGGAAAATTCAACATGCAAAAAAAAAAAAAGCTTTCCTTAAAATCCCAGTTCACCTCTCCTCAGAAATAGGCATCATCTTACGCATTATCCATTTACATAAAATGTCAAATGAGATATGAAGTTCAACAAGTAAAATCAATCCTACTTACTTTAATCTATTCATTACTCTTACTTTAATGGTCATAGTGTCATCTGGTCGTGTGTCATTGTTACTTATTACACCTCATGCGTAAATCTTTCGAGTTTCGTAATTTTGATAGTTGATTTCTTTACCTCATTATCTTTCGCTTGCCATGATTTAGGTCTAATTATTTATTTATTTATTGTCTTTGCGTAACATTCGTTATAACATATTTGTTCACATCTTCTATTCCGGGTTTAACATACCTCTTGTCCTCATACCGAACTAACCCGCCCTGTCTGGGCACTCACCAGTCCATTACGGATTTTGTCCCTAAAGGATGATTTTTAGCTGATTATTAAGCTGCCGAATCATCCAATCTTGGAACTCACCAATCTTTCACGGGTTTTGTCCCTTAGGGATGACTGTCAGACAGTCACCGCTGACGCATCCTGTCTTGGAACTCACTTGTCTCAATGATGATTGTCAAACGACTCATCTTGACTTTAACCATTGTTTCCATGTCTAAATATGTGATTTATTACCTCTTGAACTGAAGGAATCTAGCTATCAACTTTTGATATAATTTTTACATGCAGGTCTTTCTCTTATCGTTGGGCTCAATATTATGCACAAAGACATTTTTTTCAATAATTCAATTTCCAATTCATTTCATTACTTATGTATTAGCTAACTATTCTCAATAAAATTTCGAGCATTCCTATATGAGCTTGCAACATGCATTATGTGTAGAATAATAAGCATGTGTAATGAGGGGCTTTCTTGTAATTTCTTGTAATTAGGGGAAACCCTTCTTTTCTACTTTAATAGAATATGAGAGAGAAGTGGGTTACACTCTCTTCTCTTTTTCCCCACTTTCTTCTTCTTCTCCCTTCTTCTAAACCTAAAACCACTTTAAGAAATCCACTTGGTATCAGAGCACAAAAGAAGAGCACAAAGGTGAATAATCTCGCCAGAGGTATCTCCGGCAGATGCTGACGTCAGCCGTGCAACGACCGTGATGAAGTGTTAATGTGACGTCATCCACGGTATTTTTTTGTGTTTTTTCTTCTTGGATCTAGTAGATCTACAGATTAGAAGAATTATGGTGATTTTTTCACGATTTATTGGAGCTTTTAAGTGAGTTTTTGAGAATATTTTTGAAAAAAAATTCCGAAAAAACCCTCTTCGAACCAGTCGATTTTTCTCTCTATATGGGGGATTTAACTTGGGGATATTGGTATTAAAAGATCCCCCTCAAATTTTCAGTCCCCTTGGCACTGGTTTTCCGGCGATCAGAACCTCGCCGGAGCTCCGGCGAACGTTTTTCTCTACTAGTTTTTTCCGGTAGAGGTTGTTTTTGGGTATTTTCTCTCATTTTTCGCATTCTAACCTTAGTGGAAGTAGTTTAATCGTTTATGAATGCTATATGAAGAAGTTTGGGTGCCCTCACGTTGTTTGAGGAGATGTTCGAGTAATTTTGAAGTGGTTTTTGGTCATTGGACCATTGGTGGTTGTTCGTTTGGGTTGTAGAACCCTGTGGTACCTGCTCGGCTGGTGCTTAGTGGCTGGATCTGTGCAAATCAGTCCGTAGTTGACACACGATGGGCGATTCCGAGGTTACTCAGTCTTCCCGGGCTCCAACAGTTACTTGCATTTGGGGCATGGTGACTCCCCGAGCCTTCAAATCACTACCGTAAAGTTAAATGGCAACAATTATCTTCCATGGTCTCAGTCGGCCATGTTCATCACAGGGAAGGGTAAGGTGGAGTACATAAATGGCAAGAGTACGAAGCCTCTGGCTACTGATCCTACTTTCCCTAAATGGCAAGCCGAGAACGCCACCGTCATGTCATGGCTTCTTCACTCTATGATTCCGGATCTTAGCAATGGATATATCCTTCTCTCCACAGCACAAGAGATATGGGATGCTGTGAAGCAGACTTACTCTGAGGGGGGCACCCATGCTAGAGCCTATGAGTTACGCCAGTGTATTGGGCAACTGAGACAGGGTGATACTTCTCTGGCCACGTACTACTCTACTCTTCGCCGTCCGTGGGAAGAATTTGACATGTTTCATATGTATACGACAAAGTGCTCTGAAGATGCTGTTGAGTTTAAGAAGTATGTTGATGAACACCGGGTCTATGAGTTGTTGGCTGGTCTCAACCCCGAGTATGAGCAAATCCGTGTTCAGATTTTAGAGAAGGAACCTCTTCCATCCATTACTACAGCATATTCTATTCTCCACAGGGAGGAGCGTCGCCGGACTAACATGCCACCTTCTTTCCTAGAGCGGTCAGCTCTTTCTTCATGGTCCCAGCGGGGAGGCCGTGATAGCTTTCGTGGCAGCAGGGGAGGGGGTAGGTCCGGAACCGTCAGTGATGAGAGGGATCGACTGAAGTGTGACCACTGTGGCCGCGCTCGACACACCCGTGAGACTTGTTGGGATCTTCATGGTCGCCCACAGCAGAGAGGTGGAGGTCGCAGTGGCCGTGGTGGTGGATCTAGCGCTCACTCCGTTGTCTCTGATCCAGCTCCTGCTCTTACATCTGGTGTGTTGCCATAGTCTGACAGCCTTAGCCTTTCCCGTGCTGAGATAGAGACATTCCGACACTTTATGGGTCAGTTGGAGCCGTCGGGTCCATCTTCCTCGTCCTCGTTTGCTCATTCAGGTACATCCGCTTCGGCTTTCAGTGCCTCTGTCTCCACATCTACTCGCCCCTGGATTATTGATTCGGGGGCCTCGGATCACATGACTGGTATGTCCTTGTTGTTTGCTCCCTATCATATTTGCTCTGGTAGGGATAAAGTTAGAATTGCTGATGGTTCTTATTCTTCTATTGCTGGTAAGGGGAACATCTCCGCTACCCCCTCTATGCATTTATCATCTGTTCTTCATGTTCCTAATGTTGCTTTAAACCTTTTGTCTGTGAGTCACCTAACCAAGTCCTTGAATTGTAGTGTCACCTTTTTTCCCTCTCACTGTGTATTTCAGGATTTGGAGACGAGGCGGACGATTGGTAGAGGCTATGAGGAGAGGGGATTGTACTTGTTGGATAGTTCCTCACCGGTGGCTTCTCCTGTTCAGCAAGTTCGTGATGGGTCTATCAGTAGTAGTAGTCGTGATTGTAACATTTTACAGTTGTTGCAGTGGCATAGCCGTTTGGGCCACCCATCCTTTTTTGTGTTAAAGAAACTGTTTCCTCAGTATTTTGTCTCTGTTTCTATGTTGGATCTTCAATGTGAAACTTGTGTATTTGCAAAAAAATGCCGCTTTTCGTATCCGGCTCATGGTAATAGAAGTATTTCACCTTTTTCTATAGTTCATTCTGATGTGTGGGGTCCTGCTCCTATTACTTCCGCTCGTGGTTTTCGTTACTTTGTTACTTTTGTTGATGATTTCTCTAGAGTAACGTGGATTTACTTGCTAAAACAAAAGAGTGATGTTTGTTATGTTTTTCAATCTTTTCATAAAATGATTGAAACCCAGTTTGATGTTAAACTAAAAATCCTTCGTTCTGATAATGGAAGAGAGTATCTGTCTACTACTCTCTCCTCCTACTTCCGTGATCATGGGATTATCCACCAGACTACTTGTGTTCGTACTCCACAACAAAATGGTGTTGCTGAAAGGAAGAACCGTCACCTGTTGGAGATAACTCGTGCCCTTTTATTTGGCATGAACGTTCCAAAGCGTTTTTGGTCCGATGCACTTCAGACTGCTTCCTATCTTATGAATCGCATGCCCACTCGAATTTTGGGTTTCAAAAGTCCTGTTGATATTCTCTCTCCATCTCCCTCCTTGTTTCCTCTTCCACCCAAAATCTTTGGGTGTTCGTGTTTTGTGCATATTGACAAATCGGAGCGTACCAAACTTGATCCTAAGGCTCTCAAGTGTTTATTTTTGGGGTATGCTCCGAGCCAGAAAGGGTACAAGTGTTACCATCCCCCTTCCGGACGGTGCCTTGTGTCTATGGATGTTACCTTTTTTGAATCCACCCCTTTTTATTCTGCGACGGAGACTTCTCTTCAGGGGGAGATCATTGGTGTTGAAGAAATGTCTCATTCTCCTCTACCTATTTCTATTGATCCAGGGGATTTTACGACAACTGGTAATGAGAAAAAGGATGAAAGCATAGATGAAGAAAAGAAAAATGTAGATGGAGGGAAACAAAGTGAGGTGCAGGTTTTCTCCAGGAATCCAAATCGTGGGGTTTGGATGACAGATACTTACAAAGAAGATCCCCATATGCCCCGCCATGAATCCTCCTCAGATCCAGGTAATATCCATACCTCCCTTATTGATTCTAACCTTCCTATTGCTCATAGGAAAGGTGTTCGCTCTTGCACTCAACACCCTATTGCTAACTTTGTGTCTTATGATTATCTATCTCCCTCGTATCGTACCTTTTCTATGGCTTTGTCTTCTGTGTCTATTCCTAGCAGTGTTGCAGATGCTCTTTCTAAGTCAGAATGGAAAGAAGCAATAAAAGTAGAGATGCAGGCTCTCGAAAAGAATGAGACATGGGAGATGGTCGATTTACCAAGAGGCAAAGTTCCAGTGGGGTGCAAATGGGTGTTCACTGTAAAGCATAAGTCTGATGGGTCAGTAGAAAGATACAAAGCTAGACTTGTTGCAAGAGGGTATACGCAGACATATGGCATAGATTACCAGGAGACGTTTGCTCCTGTAGCCAAGATGAACTCAATAAGAGTTCTTTTATCTCTTGCAGCCAACCTGGATTGGCCACTTATGCAATTAGATGTGAAGAATGCATTTCTCCATGGTGACTTGGAAGAAGAAGTGTACATGAAACCTCCTCCTAGGCTAAAGTGTCCTGTAGCTGAGGGGAAGGTGTGTAGACTGAAGAAGGCCTTGTATGGGCTTAAACAGTCCCCTAGAGCTTGGTTTGAAAGGTTTCGCTTAGTCATGATTAAAGATGGTTACAAACAAAGCCAAGCTGATCATACCTTGTTTATCAAGCACAACGACAAGAAGGTAACTGCACTCATTGTTTATGTAGATGACATTGTGCTGACTGGAGATGACCAGGGTGAGATGGAGAAGTTGAAAGGCCTACTAGCAAAGGAATTTGAAATCAAAGATCTAGGCAAGTTGAGATATTTCTTGGGTATTGAGGTTGCCAGGTCCATAAAAGGTATCTTTATATCGCAGTGCAAATATGTCCTGGACCTCTTACATGAGATTGGTATGATGGGCTGTAAGCCTTGTGACACTCCTATTGACCCAAACCATAAGCTTGGTGAAGCCAATGGTGAGAAGGTGATTGAAGTAGGAAGATATCAGAGACTTGTAGGAAGATTGATATATCTCTCGCTTACTCGTCCTGATATTGCGTATGCCGTTAGTGTGGTGAGCCAGTTCATGCATGCTCCTACCTCAACCCACTTGGATGCGGTGTACAGGATTCTGAGGTTTCTCAAGTCTGCTCCAGGACAAGGGCTATTGTATGCCCGTACCGGTAACCTGCAGATCGAGGTTTACACTGATGCGGACTGGGCTGGATCAGTTTCAGATAGGCGCTCCACTTCTGGTTACTGTACGTTTGTTGGTGGTAACCTAGTCACATGGAGAAGTAAGAAACAGTCTGTAGTGGCTAGATCTAGTGCAGAGGCCGAGTTCCGGTCGATGGCTCATGGATTATGTGAGATTTTGTGGCTTCGCATTCTCTTGACTGACCTAAAGCTCCCTATTCAGGGTCCCATGAAGTTGTATTGTGACAACAAGGCGGCAATAAGCATTGCTCACAATCCAGTTCAACACGACAGAACTAAACACATTGAGGTGGACAGACACTTCATCAAGGAACAGTTGAAGACAGGTCTCATCTGTACTCCTTTTGTGAAGACCGGTGACCAACTTGCTGATATTTTGACAAAGGGTCTTAGTCATGCTCAGTTTACTAAGATTGTTGGCAAGCTAGGCATTTGTAATATCTACATACCAGCTTGAGGGGGAGTGTAGAATAATAAGCATGTGTAATGAGGGGCTTTCTTGTAATTTCTTGTAATTAGGGGAAACCCTTCTTTTCTACTTTAATAGAATATGAGAGAGAAGTGGGTTACACTCTCTTCTCTTTTTCCCCACTTTCTTCTTCTTCTCCCTTCTTCTAAACCTAAAACCACTTTAAGAAATCCACTTTATGAAGCACATACATGTCAAGATTAGGCTCACATATTTAACACAAAATTTAGCAAGATAGGTTATTACTTAAAAATTCATATCTTTAAAAATAACCATTACATGATTCTTGCTTTATTTGAAAGTTCTTATGAGAAAATATTTTCCAATTGAAATCATTAAGATTAGAGTTCAGATAATCAAGTTATAACTTCTGGAACAAGGGTCAATTTTTCTGTCTGCAGTTGCTGACATAACACATGGTTTGAGATGATCAATTTTAAAATGGGGCTTTCTGAACTCAGATTTTCCCCAAAACAATGTCATTCAAATGCTAGGGAAGTCTAGATGAATGTACATATAGATTCTATTGAAAACAAGTTTTAACTGATATATAACCCATGAATAGAGAAGGGTCAGACTGGGACTGTAGCCCAGTCAGATTCTCAAGGGTGTCTTCCATGATTTTTAATTTAAATTTTAACTGTTGGATCTCTTCAATTTTTCACCATAAAACCTCCCTATTCCATCTAAGAGATAAGGTATGAATTTATCTTATTATCTTTATCTCTTTTTCAATTAACATTTAAGTCCTTGAAATGTCAAGCGTCTAATGTACCCTTAATTCTTTCTAGATACTTTCCCTTTGTCTTTTTTGACAATTTAATCCACATATTTCTTATAATTAAAATATGGGTCATGACATTCTGCCCCCCTAAAAAGAAATTTTTCCCTTGGAATTAGATCAACCCGAATCCTAGAATAGTTGAAGATATTTCTCTCGAATTTCATCTTCTCGCTCTCATGTCGCTTCTTCTAGCTCGTGTTGTTGCCAAAGTATTTTAACAAGCAGGATCGCCTTACTTCTCGGCAATTGCTCATTTCGATAGTGTCAGACCGAGACCCACGTTTTGAGATTTTGGGTTGAGATTTTGGCAAAGTTTTGAGGATGCCATGGCCATGCATTTGGCCATGAGTAAGACATTTCATCCGCAGACAGACGGTCAATTTGAGTGTGCAAATCTTGCAGGATATGTTGTGGGCTAGAAGTTTAAAATTTTGAGGAAATTGAGATCATCTACCACTCATCAAGTTTGCCTACAACAATAATTACTGGGCTAGCATTCAGATGACACCCTATGAAGCTTTGTACGGGAGAAACTGTCGATTGCCAGTGTGTTGGACTGAAGCAGGAGAACATAAATTATTGGGGTGAATTAGTTCAAGAGACATCTGAAAAGATTAAACTGATCTGTGTAAGACTGCAAACTTCTAAGAGTAGGCAAAAGAGTTATGTTGATGGAAAACAGAGACCTGGAATTTTTTGTTGGTGAGCATGTATTCCTAAAGATCTCCATCGAAAGGAACAATGAGGTTTGGTAACCAGGGAAAATTACCCCGTTTTCATTGGACCATTTGAAATTTTAGCAAGAGTTGGAGAGGTGACTTACAAACTTGCATTGCCACTAGAATTAGCCAAAGTTCATAATGTATTTCACATTTCTATGTTGTGAAAGTATGTACTAGATCCCTCACATGTGATACAGTATGACAACACCATGGGCTAGATCAACACGTGCAAAATCCTCGATAAACAATATACCCCCGATATATCTTTATCTCACCGGTGCGACATGTCGTGCAATATCGACATTTAGAACCTTGCTTAGGGAAGAATGTTGTGACTTCATATTTTAATTATAAGAAATATGTGGGTTGAATTGTCAAAAAAGACATATGGGAAGTATCTAGAAAGAATGGAGGGTACAGTAGACGTTTCACATTTTAAATACTTAAATGTTAATTGAAAAAGAGAAGGATTAGAGGATAAATTCATACCAAGGTTGCATTACAATTACCTAATAAAGCTAAGGGTTTTAGAGTCATTTGATAATAAGGAGTAATAGAGTCATTTTACACCTAGGTTGCATGGCAAATACCTAATAAAGCTAAGGGTATTAGATTCATTTTGACACAATTCCTAGAATCTATTTAAAGCCCCACGCCCCTCCCTCATTCTCTTCCATTTTGATTTTGCTTCTAAGGCTAAGGGAGGGAGAGAGAGAGAGAGAGAGAATGAAGAAGAAGAAGAAAATTAGGAGGAAAAATCCTTCCGAAGGCAAGTAATTTCGTCTTTTACTTTAATTTCCATTCTATGTTACAATTTTTATGCATGATATTTTATGGAGTTTGTAGACATACATGAAGTTCTAGGGAATTTGGTAAAGTTCTATGATTTTTTATAAGCATGTATGATAATCAATGAAATTTCTCTATGCATGCATGAAACTCCGAGATTTTTGTAAGTTTTTTTTGGGGATCAATAACACATTTTATTAATAATCAAGAGTAGAATAAAAACAAGAAAGAACCAAACGACCACAGAGTTTACAAGCAAGTAAACTCAACTACGACTAACTACACCACCAAAACCCCCTCCCCCCTAGGGATACCTCAAACTAAAGCACAAGATTCCGAATTTTCTCCCTAGAACAAAGGACCCCCGCCCACTGATCCCCGCCCACTCCAAAACTGCCAACCGGATACGATCACAAAGCTGGGGCACTATAGACGAAACATCTTCAAACACTCTACCGTTCCTCTCTTTCCATGGAAGCCAAGAAATAGCCCCAGGAAGGACTCCCCAAATCACCTCCCACACACCCACACCTCTATCCCAATACCGACTCTCAAGGAGATTACGAAATGGATGAGGGAAAAACCCAATCCACCCCCATGCGAGACAGGAAAAAGTTCCACACCTCCTATACTACCGGGGCAATGCAAAAAAAGATGATCCACCGTCTCTTCCGCTTGGAAACACATAAAGCACCTATTAGGCAAACTCCGTGCTCGATGTTGCAAATGATCCCCAGTTAGGATTTTATCCATCGCAGCAATCCATAAAAAGAAAGAGACCTTTGAGGGTATTCTGGGATTCTACACAACCCTATGGGGATCCCCCCAACGAAGTAGATAGAAACTAAAACAAAAGTTTACTTGAGAACCGCCCATGACTACTTCTACCCCACAACTTGTAATCCTTGACCTTTGGGTAAAGGGCAGACGAGGAAATACGATCCAAAAGCCAACACAAATCGCTAATTTCCCAATCATTAAGATCTCGCCTCAACCTTGGGCACCAGTGTAGTCAAAGTGTCTAGGCAATGCCTAGGCGTTGCTTAGGTGATGCCTAGGCGACCAAAATTTATTTATTTTGTTTGCATTATATAATATTATATAAGAATTAACGAGTGCCCGCCTAGATCATGAACTAGGCGATAGGGGTCCTGGTTAGGCGAGGCGGTGGCCTAGGCGTTGCCTAGGCGACATTTTGACTACACTGTTGGGCACCAAACCACTCCCTCAACACTCCTCTCGTAAGAATCCTCCACAAAAGCATCCCTGTCTATTGTGAGGGCAAAGAGGTTTCCAAAATCATCCATTAGACGAGTGAACCTTGACCAAATATCTTTGCAGAACCTAATTTCCGACTCTCCCAGCCCGAAAGCGAAAGAAAGGCACAACCAAACTAGCAATAATCATAATCCGCTTCCAAAATTCCAAACCATATGGACCCCTGACCTCCCGAGGAATCCAACACGAATTCTCCCCATACATGGCTACTTTCACATCCCGCCATAGACTATTTATTTCCTCTCCAAATCTCCACACCCATTTGCCCAACAAAGTTTTGTTTATATGAATTAGCGGCTTTAGATTTAATCCTCCCTCTTCCTTAGGACGACACAACTAGGACTAGGCCACCAAATGATATTTGTAAGTTTGGATGACATTCTATGAGATGTTGTAAGCATGCACAATATTCTATAAAAATTTTACATGCATGCATGACACTGAAATTTTGTAAAATTCTGTGAGTTAATAAAATTATGTAGAGAGCCTTACACATACGAGATTGTGATAACCCATTTGCAAGGGATACACCTATAAATTTCCTGTAAGATAATTGCTTCAGTTAGATGGAATAGGGAGGATTTTATGGTAAAAATTGAAGAGGATCCAACGGTTAGAATTTAAATTAAAAATCATGGAAGACACTCTTGAGATTTTGACTGTGCCTACAATCGCAATTCAACCCCTCTTTGTCCATCGGGTCATATCTCAGTCAATACCCACTTGTTTTCAATGGAATCTATATGTAAGTTCATATAGACTTCCCTAGCTTTCAAATAACATTGGTTTGGAGAAACTCTGAGTTCAGGAAGTCCCATTTTAAAACTCATCTTCTCAAACCATGTGTTCTGTCAGCAACTGCTGGTAGAAAAATTAACCACTATTCTAGAAGCTATAACTTGATTATCTGAACTTTGATGTTAGTGATTTTAATTGAAAAATATTCTCTCATTATTTAGCTTTCAAATAAAGTAAGAATCAAATGAATCTAAAGGTTATTTTTAAAGATATGAATTTTTAAGTAACAAGGTATCTTGCTGGATTTTGTGTGTTGAACCTATGAGTCTAATCTTGACATATACACATGCTTCATAATGCATGTTGTAAGTTCATATAGGAATGCTTGAAATTTTATTAAGAATAATTAGCTAATACATAAGTAATGGAATGAATTGAAAATTGGATTATTGAGACAGATTTTCGTACATAGTTTGGGTCCAACGATAAGAGAAAGATTTACATGTAAAAATTGTATCAAAAGTTGATAGCTAGACTCATTTAGGAGGTAAGACTCCTTCGGGAGATAATAAAGCATATATTCAGACATGGTTATGACTTATGAGTCTACGGACCAATTGAAAGACCTAACTAAAATGCATAATACCAAAGACACTGGTTAAAGTCAAGATGAATCGTTTGACAATCAACCTTGAGGGACAAAATTCGTGAAAGACCGGTGAGTTCCAAGATAAGGCGGATTAGTGGCGACTGTCTGACAATCATCCCCGAGGGACAAAACCCGTGAAAGATCAGTGAGTTCCAAGACTGGATGGATTAGCAGATTAATTACCGATTAACAATCATCCTTGAGGGACAAAATCTGTGAAAGACCGGAAAGTGCCAAGATAGGGTGGGTTAGTTCAGGTATAACTCCTTAGTCCGAGGATGGGAGGTATGTTAAGATCGTATTAGAAGAGAGGAGATGAAGATCTTTTTGACCTCTTGCTCAAGGAGGAAATCACCTGGAAGCAAAAGTCGAGGATCCAATGGTTTAATGAGGGGGATAGGAACATGAAATTATTTCCTGCTTGTGTCAATGTTAGAAGAAAGCAAAACTTCATCACTAGTATTAATGTGGGTGACCAGAGCTCTGAAGAGGAATAGATTTGCAAGGAGATCATTGCTTTCTATGAGAATTTGTAGGTGTCAGAGGGGATCTCTAGACCAAAACTAGATAGACTAGAGTTTTCTCAGTTGGACAACACAAAGGTAGCTTGGCTGGACAAGCAATTCGAATAAGAGATTTGGTAGGTTGTTTCTCATTTGGAAACGACAAAGCCCCAAGTCTTGATGGCTTAATGCTTGTGAAGAGGGATTTGTTGAAAGACTTCAAGGAGTTCCATCATAGAGGCAAGTTGGATAGGGCAACCAATGTGGCCATCTCTCTCATCCCTAAGATCCACGGGGTCGAGGAATTGAACTACTTTAGACCTATCAGCTCGGTAGCTTGTACAAAATTGTAGCTTAGGTGCTCGCTTCCATACTCAAACCGATCTTGGGTAAAGTGATCAATGTTCATTAGGCGTTTGTGAGAGGCAGACAACTCATTGATGGGGTTTTAATAGTTAGTGAATGTATTACTCCATAATCCAGATTGAGGAAAGGATCGACATCTTGTGTCAGATTGACCTTGAGAAAGCCTAATATCATGTGGATTGGGCATTCCTAGATTATATGTTGAGGAAAGGATCGTGCTTGCATCTCTTCTGCTTCGTTTTCCGTTTTGGTCAACGGTGCTTCTACAAGTTTCATCCCTAGTTCCTAAGGCCTTCGTCAAATGTGCCCTCTCTCTCTTGTTGTTTACCATCGTTGCAGAGGCTTTTAGAAAATTGATGATCAAGGCGAAAGACCTCAATTATGTGGAGGGTTTTCAGGCGGGATTAGGTACCCCATCATTTCTCACCTCCAATATGCAGATGACACACTAGTGTTCTTAGATGCTTCTAAAGAATAGGTTTCGAATTTTAGGTGATTGCCAGATGTTTTGAGGCGGCTTCTGTCCTTAGCATTAACTTAGCCAAAAGCACTTAAATTGCGGGTGGGGCAGCAGAAGATGGTTTTTTTGAGGACTGTGCAATCTCTCTGGGTTGCCGACTTAACACATTTCTTACCAAATACTTTGGCATCCCCCTAGGCGTGAGCATAGTGACAGAGTCGGGGTTCGGGAATAATTCGGCAAGGGTCAAGTTCGGAAAAATTCAAAAAAATTGGGGAAATATTTGGGGAAAAAATAATAATTATAAAAAGATATCAAACAATTTGATTAGATAATATGCAAAATAAGGAGTTTACTTTGTCAAACTAAACAAATTATTGCGAAATTCGCGAATAATTCGAGAAAATTCGGCAAACCTAAAATTTGCGAATAATTCGGCACACCTAAAATTCGCAAAAAATTCGAGTAGAATTTTGTTACTATGGGCGTGAGATCAATTACTAAAGGTATTTGGGATCCTATGATAGAAATGATAGAGAGACTTGTAGGATGGAAGAAATGCCATCTGTCTTTGGTTGGTATGATGACTCTTATTAAAAGTGTTCTTTCCAATCTTCTTGTATTCTTTATGTCAGTCTTCAATATGCATGTCTCGGTGGCAAAACGTATTGAGAAACTCCAGCAGGACTTCCTTTGGGGAGGTGGAGAGGACTGGAAGAGGTTCCATTTGGTGAAATGGGATTGGGTCTGTTGAAAGGACTGGTGGATTGGGTTTCAAAAGACTGCAATGCATGAACCCTCTTGGGTAAATGGTTATGGCGATTCTCTAAGGAGGACAAGGTGTTGTGAAGAGTGGTGGCTTCCATGTTTGGTACCACTCTTCTGGAATGGGATCCAAAGAGAGTGTCCTGCTCTTATGGGGTAGGGGGTTTGGAAGAGTGATGAAAGTTTAAGACCAAGTTGTAGAGCGGGTAAGATTTGTGCCAGGTTACGGGTCCATGATTCTCTTTTGGGAAGATGACGAGTGAAATGGGGCGCTTGCCCGAGATTATACAGTCTTTGCTCCTTCTAAGAACGCTTTTGCTTTGTGAGATGTTCAAGAGAGTCAATGGGGAAGTGATGTTGACTCCTAAGTTCCGCAAGAACCTCAGGGAGTGCAGGATTACGGAATGTGTAGCTCTTCTTGATAACCTCAACAGGATCAAGATCAACCTAGAGTCTGAAGACGACATAATTTCAATAGGCAACAAGAAAGGGACTTTCACCACCAAAGAGTTCTTTGACTATATCTTCTCCAAAAGAAGGTGGTAGACTTGGATAGAGATGCTCGCTTCGACAAGATTTGGAAACTTCCGGTTCCGTCTAGGTTCCAAGCCTTCTTATGGAGTTGGCCTTAGATAAAATTCTCGCAGTTGATCATTTGAGAAACCGGAGAATGCTTATTCCAAACAGATGCTGCATGTGCCTTAAGAGGCGGAAGAAAACGTCTCTCATCTTCTTATACATTGTCCGCTCACTTGATATATATTGAAGCTTCTTCCTTTTACTATTTGGCATCGCCTTAGTCATGCCAAAGGAAGCAAGGGACGTGATCCTGGAATGGCCTCCTGACACTTTCAGTGCTCGATGGAATATGTCATTGAAGATGTTGCCGGCCGCGATCTGTTGGGGGCATTTGGAAAGAGTGCAATAATAGAAACATTGATGGTTCATCTTCCTCCATCCCAGTTATTTGGTCCTGAATTGGTTTGACTTTGAGGAATTGGTCGTTGGCTTGAAGTGAATCTGCAAACGTCACACTTCTGATTTTCTGTATAGTTGGAGTCATGTTCTTTTTTGTGAGTCTTAAAGAGTCCAGGTTCTTTGTAGTTATGGGAAGCTTATCATTCCCAATACCCATACTTTTAATATATCTCTTGCTTTTAATGAAATCTTCAATTACTGATAAAAAAAAAGTTTCTTATACTTTCTGTTAAGTGGATATATGAAATTGTTGAGAGTTTAGTTATGTTCTCTGCCAACTTTGTCTTGGTGGTTTGCATTGCTTGCTCTGATCTTAGTGTGCTCTGTGATCCTACTTCGCAGTGTGAATGAAAACTTGGATCACATATTATGGCCTGTGTACAAGAAATTTTTTTTATATTATGGATGTTTAATATTCTCTGTTCTGTGCTTGTTACAAAATTTTCCTTGGATTACAGTAGGGACGATCATTGCTGCTTCTGTTTACTGAGTATTCTCTATCTTAATGTTTATGTGCATTGTAGAATGAACTTGAAATTTGTTTCTCCCTTTTCCTTCTTTTCCACTATTAAATGAACTCCTATTTCTCACTCTTATCCCCCTTAAAAAATAAAAAAATGCAGGTGAAATACAGATGGTTGGGCAAAGTGTTGAATATTGAGCAAGCCTTCCTTTTTATGTGCCTGGTTTTGTGTATTAGACTATTGGTCGAGTAGAACAGTTAAGCTTTTGCCAGTGGCACCTTCTGTTGGAGGGTTTAACTTACGTACTCTGGAACATTTATTTTTATTTGTCATTTAGCCAACCATCCATGGGAGTGTTTAACATATACCCACAGGAACATTCTTGTTTATCTGTCTCCTAATGTTGGTAGAAAGTGTCTGGAGAAATCTGGAAATTCCTGGAGTACAGGAGCGGGTGCAGTTCTTTGGTCAAGGCGGTCCTTTGATTATTGGAGATTAATACCATGATAAACTGATGGAGATGATTCAATTCTTAGTCATGATCTCTGTAACAAAAAACTCCATTTTTTTTCAAAAATTCGTGAATTATTCACGCATTTTTGCTTTGCCGAATTATTCACAAATTTTCCGTATTATTCCTGAATTATTTTCTCAAACTCGGCAAAAAAAAAAATACTTATTTTGTATTTTTTTTAATTAAATTTTTCGTTGTATTTGTATATTTATTAATTAATTTTTTTATTTGTTCCAAATTTTTCCTGATTTTTTCCCGAATTTTTCCGAACTTGACCTCTGCCGAATTATTCCCAAACCCCGTCTTTGTCACTATGGACATGTGTCCTTTTGGGTTCATAGTGCACTCACTACCTTAGACATCGATATTCTTCTTAATACACTTTATCCCGGTTCTCCTTTCTGTTTATGGCTTTCAGGTCTCGGCTTTGATGGCGGCAAGTCAAGATCCTTGCACGGAAAAGATGGTCATCTGGGTATTGCGGTGGTTAAATTTCCTGGTGACCAATCAGGCCTGAAGGAGGCTATGCGCCTGGCAGAGTTCTTCGAGAAGGACAACCATGGGCGTGAGGGCTGGGCCCAGGTGCAGTCCTTGCAGTCTGGCAAGGATGATGCGGTCAATTCGAGACTTTTCACAGTGAATGAGATCACAGGGAAGAAGAGAAGGATCTTTTATGGCTATCTAGGAACTGCGTCAGATCTGGACCAGGTTGATTACGAGGCAACGAAGAGAACAGAAATTAAGAGCATAAAGGATTTAAGGCTGCTGAACTAGTTTTGTTGATTATACAAGGTGCTCATTTGTAATTAAAAATTTATACCCATTTAGATGATAAACCTCTGATTTTTCTTATCCTTTTCTCACCTTGATGGTGTGAAAAGGTGGGAAAAAATTTCAAATAGGGTTCTTGTAGTTATGACTGTCAAACTGGTGCCAACAGTTGTAACCTAACCATTGCACTAGCTGGTGTTGTGGGGTTGCGGTCCATCTGAATGTGGTTGATTTTTCATCTAAATGTGATTTGCTTTTGTCAAAGGTACTTTTGGATATAATAGTGTCTTTTCATGTGGGTTTTCCCACATGAAGATCAGAAACTCATTAATAGTATTATCCTTACTTGCCTTTGCATAGACTTCGAAATCATGTTAACCATCTGATCAGTGGCAGTTCGATCATCTGTAGGTTTTTAACATTCTGCTTGCCTTATGCTTGTAATTTGATTATTATTCCAGGTTTTGTATGGTTTTCATGGGTTATAGTGCGATGTCACTGATGCAGCAAAACCGAGGTGAGTTGATGCTTGAACAGGTGAAGTTGTATTTCTAGTCTTTATTGAGTGAGGCAGGGTACACCCATGTATGAAAATCTCTCGTATCCTGTTTACTTTAGGCCTTTTATCAAACAACTTCAATAAAAATCTCGCATGAAACAAAGTAGGTGTTGGATTCATTTGTTTTTAGATAAGCCGGCTGGTATTTGGTTTAACCCTCTGTATGTACTGGTACAGTGCTTTTACCTTATAAATTGCCAATCCCATGCAGGAGTTATACTGAAGGTCTTCCTTCTTTGAATGCAGATGTGGCCTGAGTAACATCCAAAGGTTCTGACATTTTGATATCCGCTGAGATGATGTTTGTGTTTGAATGGCCGCAAGGAGGTGATGTGAATTCATTAAATCTTTGTTTGGAGGAGTCTGGATCCCGTTCAATGGCACTCACAATTCACAAAGCTCCTTTTAACTCTGGTTAGGAAGTTTTAACCCCCAGAGTTCATATTTTCTCTCTCTAAAAACCAAGGATAAAGTGTTGAATCCTAAGGGTTAATGAATTTTAACCATAGTTAAGGGTATTAAAAGGGACACATGTTGACCTGTGGGTGGGTGCGATTGAACTCCCAGAGTTCATTCGCGATTTGAATAAGATCCCAACTCTGTTTGGAGCTTTAATCAATTATGTTACAAGATTAATTGATTCCATGTTTTCACCAATTTTGTGTTTTAGAGCACCTACTTTGGTATCTCGGTGGCCTCTATGGGGCATTGATCTCATTTATCTAATGCGGACGTACTTCTAAGTACTACTTCTACATAATCTATTGAGAGTTTTTCTTTGGTACCCAGAACTAGCATCCATGGGGGGGCAAGGCTACTGGTCAGCTAGTTCTTAGCCACAATTCAAAATGTCTGTCAAATGATTTGCTAATTCAACTTTGTCTCATGTTGGCGAGGAACTTTCCATCTAAATAACTCCTTTTTTTTTCAATAGTTTGCTAGCAAGACTTCCACATCTATCTCCAAATCCGAGGATTGACCCAAGACCATCTCCTTCAGCGGATATAAGCCTATAGTGGACTACGCATCTACACAATCAGATAACCTTGTAGACAGAACAGTGCACCTCCCATGATGGTAAACCACATTCTTGAGAACCCATCTGTTCTTTGAATGAACAGAGGTACTACTTCAGGGTAGATTAACTATCAGGATCACACCATCATTGTCATTGATGCGAATGGGCAGCTTAGATTACTTGATAATGCAGCTATACGTACACCTGGAACCGACACATTTTATTTTATATAATTTCATCAAAATACATACAATATAAAAAATGCAGACCTCGGGTAACAAGAAGGCGCCCAAATTTATGACGAATCGTACCAACAATGCAAGTACCCCACCATCTCTTCTGCTCAATTTGAGCAGACTCCATTGGTGCTTGAGAAATTAGTTTTGATGTATCAGACAAGAATCAGCTCATCAGTAATGTTTGCAGTTTTGTGATTTCTTCAGATTCATTGGCAGCAAGCTTCTTCCGCAGAGTGGCCAGTTCTTCCCCAGTACTGCATATATAAGCGGCAGCTTGCCTGCCTGATAGAGTTGCTCCTTCCATACTGTCAATGTAGTCCTGTACAGAGTAGATATGTCAAAATATTTGAGTGATAAAAAATGTACGATATGGACTCTCATAATACAAATAGATAAGAAATTACTTCACATCTCTTCCAATATAAAGTATAAATTATAAACGTCAAATGATTCATCGAGGAAAAATCACCTGTTTCGTATAGGAGCCAGCTAGGAAGAAATTCTTCACGGGTGTCTTTTGATTAGGTCTAAAAGGATCTTTTCCAGGTGCCTCACGATATAGAGACTGCCCAATTTTGACAACAGATGACCAAGTAACTTCCAAACCTTGAGAAGATGGGAACAAAGCCAACACCTGTATATAACAAATGAATTAGAAATTTGTGCAATCGTCTTTGGTAGCATCCTTCTACAACATGGCAGCAATAAACTACAACTCCCAAGTGTGAGCAATCTTACTAAAATAGGCCATTGACAAAAATAACATATAAAATGCATTGTGAGGAATGAAGAGAAGATGACAAACATCCTATGATATATGAAATGGCCTATCTGCCTAGGTTCACAGCTTAGTACACAGACTAGTTGAATCTCGTATGGCTAATAAACTAAATAAAGCATTTACAGAAAAGCCTAACTTCAAAGCATGAAAAAATTTGCCTCAAATTTGCATCCAAAACAATTTTCTTTACTTATACCCTCTATCAACTCCAACAGTATAGGGGTGTCAATGGGCCAGGCTTGGGCTTACATTTTTGTGGTTTTTGAATAGGTCTGCCTGAGCCCAGCCTGTTTACAAGATGTTTTTGTGACCTGAATTGGGTGCGTTGACACCCCTAATAGTGCGAAGTTTGATACCTATGAAACTAAAATTTAACACCAAGGCAGCTAAGCTAACATTATAAGATCAATTCAGCATTTATGCTTGGATCCATAAGTTTACAATGGATAGACTATTTGGACAACTTCTTAAAGCAATGCATGTAAATATCGGGTCAAATGTGTACTAGTTTGTTGTCTGCACTATATATTCCATGGTTACAGAAGAGGGATTTCATCACCAACATTCACGTATACAAGTTTGACCAGGTTATGTTGTGTGTGTCACAACAAAGCTTGGAAATATGACTAGTCTTGTCACGTATGTGTATGAGCATCTGTTTCAAGTTCAAACGCAAGTAGAAGGCATTAAAGAGCTAATGTAGTTGACTTTATGAAGAACTCTCTAGAAGCTACTAACCTGCTTTGTAACTCTTTTTATGATTTCGTCATTTGGTAAGGGCATGTATGGATCACCAGGTGTAAGCACACATCTGAAAGCAACAGTAAGACAACTTTGGTTAAAGGAAAGAAAGTAAATATACTAAACATGTGTTGATTAAGGAAAATTCAATATAATTATTTCTCTTTTGGATTATGTATACAGTAATTACAAGCAAAAACCATTTCAAAATGGCTTTGGCCAGACTGAAGCTAAGCATATGAAAGATCCAATAAAGATTAACGTATGAGGCACATTAAGCCTACCAAGAAATACAGTCTTTCCTCATTTTATGGTTCCACATATGTCATAGCTTCTAAACACTAAAAATTCCAAGTAAGATGTACAACTTATAAAATGTACTTAAATAAACTAACTTCAACTTGTAAATAGATGTAAGAATTCAGTTGAGTGGTTGACATATATTGTTATGGGTCAGGAGGGAGACAAGTAGGAGCAAGGCCAGAAATCCAAGTTCACGCGCACAGAATCCAAACAATTTTAGGTTTGAACATGACCGAGTAGCTTGATTGGTTGCTAACTTCGCTGCAACCTTGAGGGCATCCACCAGAAAATAATAATTATAAAATCAATTCTTGATGTGCAGTTTGAGTTTATGCCTCATCTGGTATCTTGTGTCACATGCAAGTTTAATTCTTAACAGAGGGGAGTCTTTAGTATGTAGACCTCCAGCAAACTAGGCCCTGAAGATGCATTACACAGACAACTTATGGTAGAAAAATATCTGGTATGCTTTTTTTGATTTTGTAACTTGGTATAGTGTTATTAACAATAAAAGGATTCAATTGTGGCTCTATACTGTTCAATTAAGCACAAATCTATTGGTTGATTGGCATCGTCTCAGAATAAATGCACAAAGAAGAAAATCTTCCTTACTGGAGCAGTGAACCTTGTCCCTCAATGTAGTAATCTTCTGGAGAAGTGAGTGCGAGGTCTGCAAAGCAGGAGAAATCTGCGTCTGGAGTATAAAGGAGATTATCCATTCCTACAGCTTGCCTCGATTGCCTAGCAAAATGAAAGCTTACCGTAAATAACATTTAACGAGCTCATGCAGAACTGGAACACTGGCCCTGAGAAACAGGGCATTCCAGTAGCATACACTAGGAATTTCCACTCTAATGCTGCAGAAAAAGCAAAAATAAATAAATTACCTTGACCATTCAAGATCTTGTAACTCCGTAACCCAGCCATTGTATCTAAGTTGGACAGTGACAACAGGCACCCCAACTAGTTCATATATGTTGTCAAAAAATTCCCATTCCCTCCACTCTGGTGGAACTAATCTTTTGATTCCAGGAACATCACATGCTGCCATTGAATATACAAGTCATGCAGGTCAATTTTACTCTCCTGAAATTAAACATAATCAAAATAATGGGGAATTTCTACTATAACAAACCTGCAACATAGGCATCAGCTTTCACAATTTTCCTATTTGTAGCCTGAGATAATAGAAAAAAAAAATTCGTTATCAGTTGCAGGACTTTCCCAAACCTCCGAAGATAACACATGGATCTTTGATCAACAACCGTATAATTGATCCATAGATGTGGAATATAAGATATAAGTAACTTTTGTCATTGTTTCTCTTTCTTATAAAGTTCAGATTTATTAAACACCCATCAACTATGGCTTTGATCCAATAAACACTTGAAATAGGCTAGGGTAATTCCTCATGATTTATTACCTGAGTTGTGCATAATTTATTATCTGAGTTTTCCCTTTCTTAACTTAAAAATTAGGATAATCTTATTGATTTTCAAAATCCTACAGAATTTGCTAGATTTTCAGTAAACGAGAGAAAGCCCCGAGAAAATATTTTTGGACATTTTGTGGTTGAGGACTTTTCACAAGAGATCATTAATTTGCAAAATTAATTTTTTTTTCTCATCCATTTGTGATTTGACTATGATTGTATCATAAAATTAATCTAGCTACACCTATTTCCTCCCTTCCTTTTTTTCAATCTGTAAATTTTATTCAGAATTTACTGTTACCAACTCTGCATGAGAAACAAAAAATTAAAAATTTCCAAGCACTCTTTTTCCAAGATACCTCAACAACTAAGTTTGTGACTATTTTAATAACACAAGGTATACTGATGCGGACATCCAACCTCAAAAGGAGTTTAAAGTTTATCATAGGCAGAGGAAGAAGAAGAAAGCCCATGTCACCCAAGAGGAATTTTGTATGACATTTTTGGGCTCCATCTCCACTACGACACTAGAATTCCATTATTTGCTTCAGTCTCTACTTTGATACGATCTGGGGAATGATCTCCACCTCCAGCTAGATCATCTAGACTGGGTGACCTCTCCGAAGTACGGAATGACCTACCACCCCCTCCGTCGCTCATGGAATCTGTGGATGACCAAGTCATTTGGATGCCCTCCTCCAGTGGGAACTTCTCTCTCAAATTTGCATGGCAAGCTATAAGGATGGTTCAAATTCGATTTTGGTGGGGTGACTTAGTGTGGTTTGGAATGAACATTCCTCACCACAGTTTGATTTCTTGGTTAGCTTTGTCGAAGGCTCTCCAAACTCAAGATGTTCTGGTTCATCATGGGATTCTACATAGGTCTCAATGCGTGTTGTGTTGGGATGCTAATGAAAGCTTGGAGCATTTGTTTTTTGAGTGTAAATATTCGAAAGGTATTTGGACCTGCATTCTTGCCTGTTGTGGCTATAGGAATCGAAGGATTCTTGATTGGGAAGAGGAACTATCTTGGATTAATGCTTCGTTCAAGGGAAAGGAGGCGATTCAATGTGTGAAGAAGGTAGCTTTCAATGCCACTATCTACCATCTGTGAATGGAAAGAAATAATAGGATCTTCAATAACCAGTTAAGGATACCTCGTCTCTCCTCCAGATGATCAAGAATGACAATCGAAGCAGGTTTTCCCTATTGAAGCCAAAAGTTGTAGACAATGGCCGTAATCGTGATTTCATGGCTAATTGGGGAATAGCGTCTGAATTTCATCTCTCTATTGGGAGGCTGTGCTCTTGGTGTCCACCCCCTCTTGATTGGTGGGCTTTGAACTCAGATGGCTCTCTCCGTGATAATGTTGCAGGTATTAGGGGGATCCTTCGGAATCATCTTGGAGTCCCAGGTGCTGCCTTTGCCGAAGGATGTCAGCCGGAGGCTATTGATGTTCTCGAATTGAAGGCAATCATCCGTGGGCTGCTAATGGCAGAGGAATCTGGTATTCAGCGGTTGTGGGAATACACTAATGCGTAATGGGTTGTGGATTGCCTCAATGATAGAGCGGATCCTCCATGGAGATGGAGGAGTGATCTTCGACTCACCAAGAATCTTATTCGCTTGTTTGATTCTTGTTTAGTTACTCATGTTTGGTGAGAAACCAACAGGGCAGCCGACTTTCTTGCAAGATTTTGTTCCTCTGTATCTTCAGTTAATTTTCCTCCTTCAGTCTTTCCTTCTGAGCTCCAGCTCATTCTTCGCAGTGTAGTCAAGGCGTTGCCTAGGCGATTTTGGGCCTCAACCGCCTACGCGCCCCTCTAGGAGGGCGATCCAAGTAATTATTTTTTTTGCTTTAAAAAAATCCAAAAAATCTCAATAAATAGAAATTTTTTTTAAAAAAAACATGTAATGAAAAAGTAACAAGATTCTAAATCGTTTTTTTCACTTCGTGCGTCGCAGGGGGGCACTGCCCCCCCTGCCACCCCCTAAGCAATTGTGGGGGGGCTCTGCCTAATATTATACATTGACAGTGACACGAATTTGGGTATTTGGCCCAGATTTTGAAGTGTTTAATACTCAACTATGTCAACATGTCTTTGGTTATGTGATGAATGATTGTAATAGACTTTTTATTTTATGTTTTTGTGGAATGTGGGTGTTGAGTTTTGGTCTTTTGGATGTTATATATAATAATATATATACGTGATATATATATAATTATATATATATATATATATATATATATATATATTTATATTAAATTTATCGTCTGGGCAACGCCTCGCCTAGGCATCGCCTAGACACCTTGACTACACTAATTCTTCGTGAGGATAAGGCTAGAACAAGGTACATGAGGATGTAATTGTTGGTTCATATATTTGATTTGGTCAGGGTCCGCCTTAACCCCAGCTTACCTTCCAAAAAAAAAAAGCCCACGTGTCACTTTGGGTGGATGGTTTTAGTTATTGAAGACCTCATATGCATACATTGATCATTAGGAAGACTCTACATTGGGAAAGTGTGCATATGGCTGATTTAGCATGGTTTTTAAAGCTCAATGGGCTGAGCTTTCAGTTGGGGAGGAAACAATTTATTAGTATTGGGTTATTTTAATCTTTTTATTTGTTTGAGTATTTTAGTCTTTAACCAAGTAGGGTTTACATCTATTTAAATTTATTTTTTGCCGTAAATTTTTAGTTAATGAATTTTAAGAATGAAAGAAAGTGTTTTTGAGCATTCACCAGTGATTGGATTTGGTGTGATGCCATGGGAGTGATTCCCAAAGGATTCTTAGTGTGGTGCCACGGGAGTGATTCCCAAAGGTCTAAGGTATGTTCTTGATCTTCCTTTTCTTCATTAGTTTTCTGTTTTCTTGTTAAAACTCAAACCCTAGATCCTTTTCCCTTTCAAGAATCCATATTCAACCAAACTCTAGCATATCTTCTACCCCTATCTTTCTCCCACAAACTTCTCCAACTGTTCTTGATTGTCGCGGCCTCCCCTAACCCCTATTCTTGGTACTCCATTACCCTTGCTGTCCAACCTTCCTACAGGCCTTCCTATAGCTGTCTACCATCCCAGCCTCCCTTATCTTGCTATCTCTTCATCCTACAGCCTGTAACCATAGACAGTCTTCCTTGTGACTAACAGCCCTATTACACTATTATTTTGCCATTACAGAAACCCTAGATCTATTCCTATTGCTGTGGCAGATTCCTACACTTCTTAGTATTGATGTAACAGCCCCTACTTCATCCCCAATTGCAAAGACAACCCTCCTACTTTGTTCCTTAATGCCTTCACAGAATTTCTGCAATTACAAATCCCTAACACAGTAATACCTTAAACCTATTTCAATTCCGAAAACCTAAAACATCACAATCCCAAACCCTAATTTAATTCCAACACCTAGAAAAGATTAGAAAATCTGCATTGAGTTAATAGCTAATCCCTAAGCTTGTGGAAACATGGAATTCCATACAACCCTCGCCGATATAACTGAGGGTCACATTTTAGGTTTATGACGTGGCCTCGAATTGTTATAAAATTGCTTTCTTGAATTTTCTTGGTTAATTATTTGTGATAAGACTGCTATGTTATAATTTTTCTTATTCTTGTTAATCAAATCTTGATCTCAGCACACTAGATTTTAGATCATTGCATAGTCCTACATCATATTCATATACACTAGTTACAACACCCTGATTTCCCTTCCTCAAACAACTTCATTATAATAATCTACATCCCATGATCTGTAACAAGAATTAGCATGTTTTTAAATCATGAACAAGACAGGTAATGCTATGTGTAGTTGAAACTTGAAACCAAACAGTTCAATTCAGAACCGTAAAGTGAATAAACAAATTCTTCAAATTCCTATCCCTTGACAAACTTGAATCTTAGAAATGCCACTTGAAGCATAGCTTCCAAACTTTAAAGGAACCAGATAAGCAGCAATCTACCTTAGACATGGCAATTCCTGTAATATAGGTGTCTCCATCGACAGATTTGTCGTACAATATTTCTCTACATCCCCACCTAAGATGAAACCTGTTCTAGTAGAGAAAATTTCAGAGGCAAGAAAAGATAATAACAATAAATTGATAAATTTAACAATGAAACCAGGAGAAACAGAAGGATGCAACATGGTCACATATTTCTCTATTCATGCTTGTACCTTCCCCCTTTGGCTGTGATATAATTTCTGATAGGGCCACTCAAATAAACATCAGGAGAACCCTTAAGCATGCGCAGTAGGGAAGCCTCTGTCTTTGTGGCAAACAGTGAGAATATCGTGAGCATACAACGAGCACTAATATTATCACAGTCAATAAATCCGAGGGCGTAAGCAACAGGATCCCACATTCTCTGGATACTCATGCGTGTGCCGCCTTTGGACAAGAACCAATCGGAGAAGCTTATCTGTGAGCAGCAAAAGAAGGTTTTAGTAGCATCAAAAAGGTGAAAAAAGATCACATGCACATGCACATGCACATGCACATGCACATGCATGTAGACACATAATACAGCCATGAACAATTACTAAATTTGACATGGGTGGTGGTCTCAAAAGGGTCCTCTTGAAAAGTATAATAAGTAGTATGAGTAAACCAGAAAAAAAGGCCCTCTCCAATGGAGTTGAGAATAAATCTCTCCAGAGAAACATAAACAATATTGAACGATAGCAAGGGCCATTACCAAGACAATATGAGATATTGCTTACATTATCCAAGTTCCTTATGTCCCTCATTGCGCCGTCTGGATCAATTAGAGCACGAACAACTGGACTCAGGGCAAGAGCTATAGCATTCATTGCTTTATCATATGTCTGCACTTGAACAACAGTATGCTAGAGAAAATTATGCATGTTCTACTCAACTAAAAGCTTAGAAGGCCAATATTCTACAACTCAATAATATCATAAGGTAACCTAGAGAGGAAATATATATATTTGTTGATGTCTAGAGATTTGAGAATAGCAAAAGAAAGAAGAGCTAAAGGAAAAAAAAAATTGTATTTGTTCAGCATTGGTATGCACTGAGTAGAAATCTGAGTATGATCACTCTTTAGCAAGAGGCAACTTTCTTATTAGCACTCTGAAGTTTGTGCCTGTCTAGATCATGTCAATCCACAATGTATATTATGTTCTCAATAGTGTTTGCTAGCCTCCAAGGGCCCAAGGACTTGACAGTTGCTTATGACAAGCCATTTGAAGAATCCCTTTCTATTTCAAGAGGGTCAATGAAAATAAAAGCCTTATAAATCTTCAAACCTTCAGTTAAAGTAACAGAATGCAAGGTCAGGCAGGAAAGTAACACATTTTGTGAGAAATGGTCATTCCTCCCTAGATTGTTGCAGGGCATTGGAGCATAATTACCAAATCGAAGTTCGGAAATTATTCGTCTAGGGAAAATTTAGGAGAAAATATCAAGAAATATATTTAAAAACATATAAAATAAGATTACCAATTATTAAACTTATGAACAATTGGGTTGATTTTGGCCGTGCTTGTTTTTGCTTTTCATTTCAGGGATCTTTTCCTCGTTTGTTTCTCTATCTTTGTTGTTTGAGTTTATATTCTTGTAAACTCTTTTCTTTGTAGTTGCTCCTCTCTTTTGATTAATATATCATTTTGTTTATCGATCAAAAAAAAAACTTATGAACAAATATATTTCATAGATTAGATATTTATTTGGGACTTTTCAAAAAGTCGTGAATAATTTGTGATTAATTAGCGAAATTTGCGACATTTTGAAAAAGTTGCGAATACTCGGTGAATTAATCGTTCAATGTATTAAGGACTTTTTGAAAATATTGGAGAACTTTGAACTATGCACTAGAGGAGTCCAATAGAGCATGCATAATTGTCGAAGGTGCTTGAAGACTCTGTCCAAGAGATGGGATCAGTGTGGATCTGAGTGATAGGAATGATCTTTTTTGGCAGAAATATCAATTTCCCAGAAATGAGGGGGCCAGTAGACAGGTTGGCATTGGACCAGAGGTAGAGGTCCTGCTCTGGAATGGAAGGTGCTGCCTATAGGAATGAAGAACATACTAAGAAACCCCTCGTTCCTGTTCCATCTTTTACTGAGGCGATCAGGATCCTCGAAAAGGGGAAAGAAGATTAAAGGATGTCTTATTTTCAGAAATGGAATCTTCAAGCAATCACAAAGGCATCCTAAGCCAGAAATTAATAGGTATGGGCATGTCTAGCCAGTATCGTGTTCCACACACACACACACATATATATATCTAGAGAGAGAGAGAGAGAGAGAGAGATGAAATAAACCCAAAGCTCTGCAGATACGGGTAAGGAAAAAAAAGAAGGGAAAATCTGATTTGCTAGATTAAAGTTGGAAAATTCCCGTTAGTCCAGTTTGTTTGTTAACACATGCAACGCATACAGGAAAAAAGGTGACAGAAAAGTAATATTAAGAGTCAAATAACGAAAACTGGGTGCTTTCAATAGAATATACCTGAAGCTGATTTGTAGACAGAAATGCACTAATTCCATGTAATGGTGCTCCTACTGGAAACCGGAAATCAAGTTCTGCAGTAACAAAAATTAACAGGAAATTAAGTAATACAAAACTATAAAACAGCAGCATCTTAAGGTGAAATTTGAACAAGTAATTAAGATCATAGGTTGAACCATACCACCAACTTGGCCCCCTTGGTTTATAAAAGTGTGAGTATGATCCTTCACAAGTAAATTTTTGTCTGCACCCACCTGAATGTAAATAAGTTTAAGAACAATAGTCAGAGACTACATACAATATGCCCCTATGTATAAGACAGTAGTTTGTATTTTGAATTTCAATTGACAACAAAAATCAACAGAAAGAAATTAAGCTTCTATAGTAACTCTTGGAGAAAGTAAGCTGCGGAAACTGCATACCAAGTACTTAAGCACCACTTACAATACTCTCCCAATGAGTGGAATACTCTTAGTAGCCAAGTTATGACCAGTGGTGTGAACAGTGCAGTCAAAACGTCTAAGCAACGGCTAAGGATTCTGTAGGCCAGGTACCGCCTGGGCGTTGCTTACACGACAAAAACCCTTCTTTTGAAATATAGAGAGCCAAAGAAAATCATATATAAAGTCCCCAAAACCCTTGATGCTTTTATTTTATTTTATTAAGGAAGCCTCATATACCCCCTTCAACATTAAGTAAAATATGTTTGATTTTTTATTTATTTTTTGATAATTTAAGTGTTATTTTTTAATAAATAAAGTCTAACTTGATGTGGGTTCTGGGCAACTACCTTTGTCACTAGCACTTTAATGCCTAGGGGACGATGCATAGACATAACTAGGAGACTGCGAGATGGGTGCTAGGGGGGCTAGGTGAAGAAGTTGCCTAGGCAAAGCTTTGAGCACACTGGTTATGGACTGACATTAATCACAAAAAAATCAAGAGCCGATAATTCATAAATTACTGCACCATAGGTCTTTTGATCACCACATGATCGTCTGGAGCCACACAAGTATTACTGGCTCTAACTGTACTAATATTGAATATAATCTTAATGTAAGTCATTGATCTTCTTTATAATTCTGATAAAGGTAAGGGGTCCCAGTTTAGTTCACACAGTCCAAGCTAACTGTGCCATGCATGAAGGATCAAAACTTAATATCCAAAAGGCCCCACCCAGGAAATATCCTCGGCCAAAATCAAGCCACTCGATGACCATAACCAACCATTTATCGCTTTCCTTGCAAGGTGAAAATATAAAGAACTGTGAGGAACATCTTCATTTTGGTTCAGGCTGATCATTCAACCACCATAACTATTTTTGGCCTAGGAGATTTCAGAGGTGGGATCCATCAAATGCCAGTCCACATCACTGCGTGAGCAATACATGTATGGCAAAGGTAGTTCAGCACAAAAGTTAGATCTGTGCACATCCTGACCCAAGTGTTCATCTAAATCCAAAAGGATTTTTCTGTTAAATTAAGCCCATCCTTTTGAAGCTTGTAATAATCCCAGAAACACCCTAAAAATGGATTAATTACAAATTATTTATCTATTAATATTAAATTCTTTTCACTTGCAAGTTGCAACAAAGCTTTAATCATCTGTTGGTTAATATGCTTAAGAAGATAAAATAATTTAATAGACCATAGAATTGCTCCATTACCACACTAAATTAACTACCGAGTTATTATAAGCTGCTGATAATGAACCATGCAGAGCAACATAAAAAGCCATCACTTTTACTAGATGTAATTACAACTGGATATAACATGCAATTTGACAGTGGAATATTGCAAGTAAATAACAATCTGGTGAATCTTTTGAAGTTATCCGCTGTATCAGTTATCAAAAGCAATCATTCAGTAGCTTCTACAAGGATAGGTATTCTTCACTTTCAAAAATCAAGTATCTTGTGAATATTATAGATATCCTCAACTTACCGTACATATTATTCCCCTTTTCTGTTAAAGAAAATAGGTTTATATGAGTACAACAAATATAATCATCACTGCATCATTGCACTGTGGCTAAGCAAGATGTTTTCACCTTTTTCATCAACCGGAAAAGGTTATTATAGCAACCAAAGAAAACGTGCAACCCCATTTCGATGTGGTTTCCACGCTTATCAATGAAAGAACCTACTTTGCCACCAATGAAAGACCTTGATTCATATATATCAACCTGTAAAACAAACCAAAACCTGCATATGAAATAGCTTCATAATGTGAAGATGTAAATCATACAAAGCAAGACTCATCCAAGTGAAATGAATCCAACAAAAAAGAGACAACCATTTCTTCTGTAAGAGTTTAATGTATAACTGCCGCAGTCAAAAATGACAAATTTCAAGTCTGATAGGTACTTAAAGCATCCATGTTGGAAGCGACAATATATTTTCTTATGTAAGAGTTCAATACATGAAGACCCAATGAAAAAAAATGAAAAAAAAGAGCTGAACCTCATGGCCTTGATCCAAAAGCTCCACGGCAGTTGACATGCCCGCAAGCCCAGCTCCAATGATTGCCACTTTCAGCTTCGGCCCTCTATAGTGCTCTGGTTCTGGTGGAAACAACCCTTTTGGAGCTGACAAGTAAAGCATCCATTTAAGCAAATATCATAGTGAAATCCAAGAGTAATGCACTACTGTTTAAGGAATGCAAATGAAGCAAACTAAATACTTCAAACTCCAATTCCCAAAAACCTAAATTTTCAGATTGAAAATCTTCCTACTGAGGAGGAAGACTATAGAAAAGCTCAGCTCTTCTTCAACTTCTCTTCCACTTGAAATTTCTCAAAAATCTTCCCAAGAACAAATTGGCCAATAAATATAGGAAATCAATCAACTCACTCCAAAAATGTACAGTTTTCACCCAAAATACCCCCAAATGTTCGTACAAGAACACTAAGAAATACACAGGAATCAGGAACAAAAACAAGTAGAATGGAGAAGTTAATTACATAAAATTACCGTTAATCCTCATGTCGGAAACATCTGTGTCCAAGGAAGATCGAACTTCCGACCTCGGGGTCTTCAAATGAACCATCGGACGGCGACTGGAGAAGAATAATCCGGTAGGATCGTAGCGGAAACAGGTTCGGGTAGCAGGAAAACATGTAGAAGAAGCCATGGCTGGACAAAAACTGAAGAAAATTCAAGTGTTCTTATGCTTATCCTATTGGGTAGTATAGAAGATGAAAGAAAGAAGAAGAAGGTATCTTCGAGGGAGGAGAATGAGATGCTCCGTATGAGAATTTTGTCACGGCGTTCCGTCTGAGATACCCTTTCTCCAGTTACTATTGTAAAATTTCCGTGTTTGGAGGTTATTTGCGGTTGGAGAGCAGAAAAGATATTTACCACTATTTGTAGGCGATAATGGCAAACAAAATTGGAGAGAGAGAGAGTTGGCATTTGATTAAGGACTGTTTCACTGTGAGAATGAGGTAGCCAAATCCTCTACGGTGATAGCCGGATTTTGCAAATCCGGTTATCACCCCTAAGTCCTCCACGTGTCCTTTTTTTTAACACCCTTTAACTATGGTTAATATTCACCCACCCTTAAGGTTCCCCCAACATCCTTAGTTTTTAGAAAAAATAGTAATTCTTTTTTATATATAAAAAATAATTAATATTTTTTTTCTAAAAAGCAAGGATGGGAGAGGGGTGGGTAAATCTTAACGGTGTAAAAAGGCAAAAACATGACCTCCGGGGTGATAACCGGATTTGGAGAGGATTTGGTTTCTTTTCCATGGGAATAGAAATGCAACATTTGTGAAAGTCTCAAAGACATGTGTTGTCTTGAGAAAAAGACGCGTGTTTTGCACGAGTGTTTTTCTTCAAAAGCATGGACTTTTAAAAGAAAGTGGAGGAATTTTTTGTTCATTTTTGTTTTGAGAGACAAACGGTTAGGCCGCAATCCCGGTTAATATGTTAGTATCAGTTCAAAGTCATGGACGGGTGAAGATAACAACACACTCACACCCTCTCGAGAATGGAACCCGGATCAATAGAGTGGTGATTAGCACACTACCGATGGAAGCAACGCTTCCCAGTAGAGGAACATTTCAGATTTTTTTTTGGTGCAATGCTACTTCTCCAACGCCTTGTTTTTCTTTCGCATTTGTAATCAAGGGCCAATTTCACATAATTTTGATGATTCTTTAATTTAAATTAAATTATTTCTCAATATCTTCAAATTCTAAAAATTGATTTTGTATTGTGAGCAAAAGATTCAACCAGAATTATTGGAAAAAAAAATTCAAACAGCATCCATTTTTAAGAATAGAACTAATTGAAATCATGTTTTGATGAGAAAAAAAAAAGACATGATTTCTATAAACTAAACTAAGGTGGTGTTTGACAACTCTTAAAAAAAAGCTCTTTTCTTCGTAATAGAGCTTATTGGGTTTAAGAGTGTTTGATAATAAGATTATTAAACCTCTAAAAATTTTAGAAGTAGAGGAAAAACCTCTTTAAAAAAAAGGGGGGAAGGGGCTCCTTTTTTTTTTGTCTAAAAAAAGTAGAGGATCGGCGTTTAAAATGTCGTTGCGTTTTGGACCTTTTTACCCTTACACAATTGTTGATATCCCTCCATATAAATACCAAACAAGCTGAAAGAAACCTTAAAAAAAAAGCATCGTTCCCCTTATCTGCAGATCACTCTTGGTCTGGGGTTCTCCATCGCCGTCGAAGCTCCCACATCAGGTCCGTTCTCCTCCTCCTCCTCCTCCTCCTCCTCCTCCTCTTCCTCTTCTTCTTCTTCTTCTCTCTGCAATTCCTTTTTATCTTTTTCATTATGTTTTTTTTTTAAAGCTTTTTCCTTGTTTCTTTTTCACGAGCATTGCCTCTGAAATAGCTAGGGTTTCAAGCACATTCTCAGAGAGATTACTAGGGTTTCAAAAGGGAAGATTATTAAGGCTTTTTTTCAAAATCCAATCCCTTTTCTTTTCCCTTCTTTGGACTAGAAAACCTGAATTGGTATTAGGAGGGAGAAATTTCTGAAACTTTTAAGACATTGGTTCAGCGAAAAAACAAATAAATAAATAAATAATCCTCTGTAGCAACAAATGATGATGCTTATTTGAAAGGGAAAAGCTTCTGAGACCACACAACAACATACCTGTCCGAGACCGTAAACCAAAATCTGGGATTTTAAGGTTTTGGTATAAAAAAAAAAATGTCAGGTTTTAGCTAATAATTTGATTCTTAGTTATGAACCTTGCTGTTGTTCACTGGTTATGAACCCAAAGCAGTGCAATTCTCACTTGCACTACATGTTCTCTAGCCAAGAACAATGTTTTAGCTTATAATTTGATTCTTAGTGGTTTTTAAGACCAGTTTAAGGAATTCACACATTATCATCTAATCAAGACATGTTAGAATTACTGTGCTGCCACAAGAAGGCAAGAACAAGTAGCTTAGACAAGAAGACACATTCACCAGGAGTACTAACTTCACTGAACTGCCCAACTGAGTAATGAGAAAAGGGATCTTTTCTCGCAACACAGCGTTATTAAAGACAATGTCATCTTCTTGCCTACAGATACAGAACCCAACACCTTAACTCAGTTATTAAAGACAGTGTCATCTTCTTGCCTACAGATACAGAACCCAACACCTTAACTCACCTAAAACTGGAGCTCCGACTTACTCACCCATGACCCACCTAACTACTTACCTAAAACAGAGGGGGGACACCCCAGTTAAAGACTCGGCCACTAGCTTATGCATCCCTTGTCTTGAATTCTACTCTAAAACTTTAAAGAGCCAAAATGCTTATTATTTTTAGTGACCAAAACGTGGTGAGGTGTAGTTTCATGCTGCAATTTTATAAATTTCCTCTCTTATCCTATGGCGTTATTTGTTCCTTCTACTATGCACATATGTATATTATGGATTGCAATAATTCATGATATTCTTATTTTTGTCGAAGCATTTCTAAAACACGTATAGATGCATGTGCTTGGGTTATTGTATTATATGCCTTTGCAACAATTCATTCGTTGAACCTTCTAATGCTTCCAAATGTACTGTTGCAAATACTATGCTCATGAAGGAAAAAAATTGAAAGGACAATAACACTCCATGAGATTTGTATGCAGCATAGTTATTGAACTCAACCACGGATTGACTCAATCACAGAAGTCAATAGTTTGCATCAATTTCTTATGTTCCATAATTCTAGAACATAACACTCCAATCACACATCGCAGACATCTAGAAATTTTAGAATTTCTGCAATCACAGAAATTTCTAAAATTTCTAACATAACACTCTTAAGAGGGTTTAAGAGTGTTTGATAAAATTTCTAACATAACCACTCCAATCACACATAACACTCCAATCACATAAATTTTAGAAATTGATGCAAACAGTGGTTGAGCTCCCAGTTCATCTGCAGAAAATTGCAATGGTTTCGTTCGAAATGTACGGGCATCAGGGTTAACCTACATTAGATAATTTATGATTAGTCCATAGTAAAAAAATTATTGTAATAATTTTAAATTTTAAATTTTAAATTTTAAATTATACCTTCAAATACTCGTCCCATCTATCATCATCCATTGTCACTGTGTGATCCTGTTCATTATAACCAATCCCTGTCTGACGAATAAGCTTCTCCCAAGCTATAAATTGTTTTCTCATATTGTCCCAATAATTTTTAAGTTGCCTTTGGTCATACTGTTTCCCAGTTTTTTGGTTAAAACTGGCAACTACTTTCTTCCAAGATAGTGGTTTTAAGTGCGGCCTAGGTTTGCCTCCTAGTTGGACCTCCTCAATGCAAAGGTCAATGAAAGTTTTTGTTGCTTCATTCGACCATTTTGCCCTGCCTTTTTCAGTATTTGCCTTGCCTTTTTCAGTATTTGCCTTGCCTTTTTCAGTATTTGCCTTACCTTTTTCAGTGTTCGCCATCTCCAAACTTTTCATTCAATAGGAAAAGATAAAACAAGATATTAAATGTAATTTAATGATTCATATAATAGAAGATAATATAAAACTCGATATTATATGTGTGTATTTAGAACATAGGCAAGTATTCTAAATAAACTATTGGCTCTTGATGCGGTTTGCATCAATTTATGAGCCCATACATAATGAGAATTATGGAACATAAGACTCTTGAGAACTATTACTCAAAGAAGCATTAAATTTTTTTCTGCAGATGAACTGGGAGCTCAACCACTGTTTGCATCAATTTCTAAAATTTATGTGATTGGAGTGTTATGCATTGGGTTCATAACCAGTGAACAACAGCAAGGTTCATAACTAAGAATCAAATTATTAGCTAAAACCTGACATTTTTTTTTTTATACCAAAACCTTAAAATCCCAGATTTTGGTTTACGGTCTCGGACAGGTATGTTGTTGTGTGGTCTCAGAAGCTTTTCCCTTTCAAATAAGCATCATCATTTGTTGCTACAGAGGATTATTTATTTATTTATTTGTTTTTTCGCTGAACCAATGTCTTAAAAGTTTCAGAAATTTCTCCCTCCTAATACCAATTCAGGTTTTCTAGTCCAAAGAAGGGAAAAGAAAAGGGATTGGATTCTGAAAAAAAGCCTTAATAATCTTCCCTTTTGAAACCCTAGTAATCTCTCTGAAAATGTGCTTGAAACCCTAGCTATTTTAGAGGCAATGCTCGTGAAAAAGAAACAAGGAAAAAGCTTTTAAAAAAAAAAACATAATGAAAAAGATAAAAAGGAATTGCAGAGAGAAGAAGAAGAAGAAGAAGAGGAGGAGGAGGAGGAGGAGAACGGACCTGATGTGGGAGCTTCGACGGCGATGGAGAACCCCAGACCAAGAGTGATCTGCAGATAAGGGGAACGATGCTTTTTTTTTTTAGGTTTCTTTCAGCTTGTTTGGTATTTATATGGAGGGATATCAACAATTGTGTAAGGGTAAAAAGGTCCAAAAAGCAACGACATTTTAAACGCCGATCCTCTACTTTTTTTAGACAAAAAAAAAAGGAGCCCCTTCCCCCCTTTTTTTTAAAGAGGTTTTTCCTCTACTTCTAAAATTTTTAGAGGTTTAATAATCTTATTATCAAACACTCTTAAACCCAATAAGCTCTATTACGAAGAAAAGAGCTTTTTTTTAAGAGTTGTCAAACACCACCTAAGTGAGAATGCAAGCGGAGAGTGGATGTAGGCTTGGTGATTGGAGTGATGGTGGTGGTAATAGTAGTGACAATTATAGAATTTTTGCTTATGAAAATTAAATCTTACGATTGATTTTTTAATTTTAATTTTGTTTTGAAAAAAAAACTTTTGTTGATATAAAAAATCAATTCCTAAAAACCGTCCACCTCTCCACTATCACCATGCCCACCTCCACCCACTAACCAAAAGCAATTATGTTACTTAGGTGTTTATGTTCATCGTAATAGATTTTGACTTGATTATTTACAAATGGACATTTTTGCAAAAAAAGAAAAAAGACTACTAGAATTCAAAAATAAGAAAATTGATTAGTTTAAGAAAGGAAAGTGAAGGGGAAATCCCGGACTCGCCACGCGTCAGTAGCTGCAACAATCTCTGGTTTCCTGGTAGAAGGAAAATACCAAAACTCCGCCTACAAATGAAACTGGGGGGGCGGGGGCGGGTGTACACCCTGAAATAAGCTCCGATGATAAAGTCAGTATAAGACATAAATATATGAGGATGATAGTATAGAGATACTTATCATGAGGTCATTGAGCATATGCGCTTGAGGATGGGCTCTGATGTTGTGCCCTGGAAGACGAGCGATGAAGAGGAAAAAGACGTAGCCCAGAAGACACAAAGGACGTAGCACGGGAGGCACAACAGACGTAGCTCAGATGACACAACAGACTCAGCTCGGGAGGTACAAAGGACTGATCAGCTCGGGAGACACAACGGACTCAGCTCAGGAGGCACAAAGGACTCAACTCGGGAGGCACAACGGACGTAGCTCGGGAGCAATTGACCACGGAGGATGTAGCTACGACAACGTTTAGACAACGTAGCTAGGGCAAGGCTCAGACAACATAGCTTGGGTACAGTTCACAACGGACAACGAGCTCGGGTACAGTTCACAACAGATAACGAGCTCGGGTATAGTTCACAGTGGACAACGAGCTCGGGTACAGTTCACAATGGACAACGAGCTCATGTATAGTTCACAGCGGACAACGAGCTCAGGTATAGTTCACAACGGACAACGAGCTCAAGTACAGTTCACAATGGACAACGAGCTCAGGTATAGTTCACAATGGACAACTAGCTCAGGTACAGTTCTCAACAGACAATGAGTTCAAGTACAGTTCACAGCGTCAGACACAAGTTCAAGTATGCATGTACTCCGCAGATGATCAATTGCGAGGTCGTAAAGGTGGCAGTATGACCTTAACATTTCACCAAGTAGATAAACATAAAACATCAGATATTGACAAGACGTAAAGGTACCGTTCATGGAGAACATCAGGCGGACATGGCCGATTTGAGAGAGCATCCGGTGGCCATAATCGATTTTGAGGTCGTGGAGAGCATCAAGTGGCCGGAGAACGTCAAATGAAGATGAGAGACTCAGGTGGGTGACTGTCTGTATAGTTCTTCGAGGTTCGGGTGTGAGCGACTCAAGCTTCCCAGTTCTCCTTTTTCTTTTTCTTTTCTCTTTCGTTACTTTCTCTCTTGCCTTCTGCACCATCCTTCTTTCTCTGAAGATTCATGCTTATTTATAAGCATTTGGAGTCATCATGACTTGTGTGGTCATGATTAGGTCACCTGTCAGACAACACTCAAGAGATCTAGCACATAGCCCAAGTGGGCTTATGATGCCTAAACTGTTAGAATTTGTTAGAGTGAGAAATTTTCATTTACCCCTTCTTTTTACGAATTTTATCCCTTACAATTAGCCCCTTCTCAGTGCCTTGGACTTCGTTCGAGGTGCCGAGACTACATCATAGGTAAATTCTTGAAGACGAAAGCCTACATGCTGCACAAACAAACAAGTAACTTGCTCTCAAGTGCTTAGAGCATGAAAGGAACATAGATCAGTAATGGTTTTAAAATGAATAATCTTTTTCTTCTACGATTGTAGGACATGGACATATTATGAGAATATTATGAGATGACAGTAAATGACCAAGGACGCATCATAACGTAACACATCATAAATGTAATCAGACAATTGGCGTACATTTCATATAAGAGGTCTCATGATGGGACCCCATGCTCAGATGACATTTCATTAGTATAAACCACTAGATTTCCTCAGATGACAATTAATTAGGTAAGCTGCATGTGTTCCGTGGTGAGTACCTTACTCAGATGAGAAGTTATTTGACATTGCATTTATGACACATTTCATTTGACAGTTCATTGGTCATTCACTGAATAAGTCACTTGATAGGCTGATTAATTCACTGATGAGTCACTCGATAATTCACTTGAGATTGAAAATTCACTAGAGCATGCATTGGATAGTTCATTTAATAAAGCATTTGAGAATGCACTCGATAATTACCTCTTGGTTGTTGGTATGCAGTGAAAGCCTCATTCAGATATAGAAGACGCTCGTCATTTGCGATTGCCCCTTTACCTCGTTCCCACAGATGGGGGTTTGTTTCCCACAGACGGCGCCATTTTTGAAGGTGAAAATTCCCGGACTTACCACGCGTCAGTAGCGGCAACAATCTTTGGTTTCCTGGTAGAAGGAAGATAGCAAAACTCTGCCTACAAATGAAACTGAGGGGACAGGTGTACACCCTGAAATAAGCTCCGATGATAAAGTCAGTATAAAGCATAAATATATGAGCATGATAGTGTAGAGATACTTATCGTGAGGTCATTGAGCATATGCACTTGAGGACAAGCTCTGATGTTGTGCTCTGGAGGATGAGCGATGGAGAGGTAGAAGACGTAGCCCAGGAGACACAAAGGACGTAGCACGGGTGGCACAAAGGACGTAGCTCGGATGACACAATGGACTCAGCTCGGGAGGCACAAAGGACTCAGCTCGGGAGGCACAACAGACTCAGCTCGGGAGGCACAATGGATGTAGATTGGGAGCAATTGACAACAGAGGACGTAGCTCAGGCAACGTTCAATCAAGGTAGCTCGGGCAAGGCTCAGACAACATAGCTCGGGTACAGTTCACAACGGACAACGAGCTCGGGTATATTTCATAACGGACAACGAGCTCGGGTACAGTTCACAGCGGACAACGAGCTCAGGTACAGCTTACAACGGACAACGAGCTTAGGTATAGTTCACAACGGACAACGATCTCAGGTACAGTTCCCAATGGACAACAAGTTCAGGTACATTTCACAACAGACAACGAGTTCAGGTACAGTTCATAGCGTCAGACACAAGTTCAAGTATGTATGCACTCAGCAGATGATCAATTGTGAGGTCATGCAAGTGGCAGTATGACCTTAACATTTCACAAAGTAGATAAACATAAAACATCAGATATTTACAAGGTGTAAGGGTACCATTCATGGAGAACATCAGGCGGACATGGCCGATTTGAGAGAGCATCTGGTGGTCATAATCGATTGTGAGGTCGTGCAAGTGGCAGTATGACCTTAACATTTCATAAAGTAGATAAACATAAAATATCAGATATTTATAAGGTGTAAGGGTACCATTCATGGAGAACATCAGGCGGACATGACCGATTTGAGAGAGCATCCGGTGGTCATAATCGATTGTGAGGTCGTGGTGAGCATCAAGTGGCCGGAGAACATCAAATGAAGATGAGAGACTCAGGTAGGTGACTGTTTGCATAGCTCTTCGGGGTTGGGGTGTGAGCGACTCAAACTTCCCAGTTTTCCTTCTTCCTCTTTTTCTTTTCTCTTTTTTTACTCTCTCTTGCCTTCCGTACCATCCTCCTTTCTCTGGAGATTCATGCTGATTTATAGGCATTTGGAGTCATCATGACTTGTGTAGTCATGATGAAGTCACCTGTCAGACAACACTCAAGAGAGCCAGCACATAGCCCAAGTGGGCTTATGTTGGCTAAATTGTTAGAATTATTTAGAGTGAGAAATTCTCATTTTACCCCTTCTTTTTACGAATTTTATCCCTTACAGTTAGCTCCTTCTCGGTATCTTGGACCTCGTTAGAGGTGCTGAGAATAAATCATTGGTAAAATTCTCGAAGACAAAACCCTACATGTTGCACAAATAACAAGTAACTTGCTCTCAAGTGCTTAGAGCACGAAAAGGAACATAGATCAGTAACACTTTTGAAATGAATAATCTTTTTTCTTCTACGATTGTAGGACATGGACACATTATGAGACAATTATGAGATGACAGTAAATGGGCAAGGAAGCGTCATAACGTAACACATCATAAATGTAATCAGACAATTGACGTACATTTCATATGAGAGGCCTCGTGATGGGACACCGCGCTCATATTACATTTGATTAGTATAAGCCACTAGATTTGCTCAGATGACAATTCATTAGGTAAGCCACATGTGTCCCATGGTGAGTACCCTACTCAGATGATAAGTCATTTGACATTACATTTATGACACATTTCATTTGATAGTTCATTGGTTATTCACATAATAAGTCACTTGATAGGCTGATTAATTCACTAATGAGTCACTCGATAATTCACTTGAGATTGAAAATTCACTAGAGCATGCATTAGATAGTTCATTTAATAAAGCATTTGAGAATGCACTCGATAATTACCTCTTGGTTGTTGTCAGACAATGAAAGCCCCGTTTAGATGTAGCAGACGCTCGTCATTTGCGATTGTCTAGATCCCTTTGCCTTGTTCCCACAGACGGGAGTTTGTTTCCCACAGACGGCGCCATTTGTGAAGGGAAAAATTCCCGGACTTGCCACGCGTCAGTAGCTGCAAAAATCTTTGGTTTCCTGGTAGAAGGAAGATAGCCAAACTCCGCCTACAAATGAAACTGAGGGGGCGGGTGTACACCCTGTAATAAGCTCTGATGAAAAAGTCAATATAAGTCATAAATGTAAGAGCATGATAGTGTAGAGATACTTATCGTGAGGTCATTGAACATATGCGCTTGAGGACGGGATATGATGTTGTGCTCTGGACGACGAGCGATGGAGAGGCAGAACGTAGCCCAGGAGACACAAAGGACATAGCACGGGAGGCATAAAGGACGTAGCTCGGATGGCAAAACGGACTCAGCTTGGGAGGCACAAAGAACTCAGCTCAGGAGGCACAACAGACTCAACTCGGGAGGTACAAAGGACTCAACTCGGGAGGCACAACGGACGTAGCTCGGGAGCAATGAACATTGGAGGACATAGCTCAGACAATGTTCAGACAACGTAGCTCGGGCAAGGCTCAGACAACATAGCTTAAGTACAGTTCATAACGGACAACGAACTCGGGTATAGTTCACAATGGACAACGAGCTCGGGTACAATTCACAGTAGACAACGAGCTCAAGTATAGTTCACAACGGACAATGAGCTCAGGTACAGTTCACAACGGACAACGAGCCCAGTTACAGTTCACAACGGACAACGAGCTCAGGTACAGTTTACAACGAACAACGAGTTCAGGTATAGTTCACAGCGTCAGACACAAGTTCAAGTATGAATGCACTCAGCAGATGATTAATTGCGAAGTCGTGCAAGTGCCAGTATAACCTTAATCATTCACTAAGTAGATAAACATAAAACATCAGATATTGACAAGGTGTTAGGGTACCGTTCATAGAGAACATCAGGCAGACTTGGCCGATTTGAGAGAGCATCCGGTGGCCATAATTGATTGTGAGGTCGTGAAGAGCATCAAGTGGCCAGAGAACATCAAATGAAGATGAGAGACTCAGGTGGGTGACTGTCTGCATAGCTTTTCGGGGTTGGGGTGTGAGCGACTCAAGTTTCCCAGTTCTCCTTCTTCTTCTTCTTCTTCTTTTCTCTTTCTTTAGTTTCTCTCTTGCCTTTCGCACTAGCTTCCTTTCTCTGGAGATTCATGCTTCTTTATAGGCTTTTGGAGTCATCATAACTTGTGTAGTCATGATAAGGTCTCCTGTCAAACAACACTGATGAGTGCTAGCACATAGCTCAAGTGGGCTTATGTCGGCTAAATTGTTAGAATTTGTTAGAGTGAGAAATTCTCATTTTACCCATTCTTTTAACGAATTTTATCCCTTACAATTAGCCTCTTCTCGGTGCCTTAGACTTCGTTCGAGGTGCTGAGAATATATCATGAGTAAAATTTTCGAAGACGAAAGCCTACATGCTGCACAAACAAACAAGTAACTTGCTTTCAAGTGCTTAGAGCACGAAAAGAAACATAGATCAGTAACACTTCTAAAATGAATAATTTTTTTTCTTCTATGATTGTAGGACATGGACACATTGTGAGAATATTATGAGATGACAGTAAATTAGCAAGGAAGCGTCATAACATAACACATCATAAATGTAACCAGACATGACGTACATTTCATATGATAGGCCTCGTGATGGGACACCACGCTTAGATGACATTTGATTAGTATAAGCCACTAGATTTGCTCAGATGACAATTCGTTAGGTAAACCACATGTGTCCCTTGGTGAGTACCCTACTCAGATGATAAGTCATTTGACATTGCATTTATGACACATTTCATTTGACAATTTATTGGTCATTCACTGAATAAGTCACTTGATAGGCTGATTAATTCACTTATGAGTCACTCGATAATTCACTTGAGATTGAAAATTCACTAGAGCATGCATTGGATAGTTCATTTAATAAAGCATTTGAGAATGCACTCGATAATTACCTCTTGGTTGTTGCCATGCAATGAAAGCCCCGTTCAGATGTAGAAGACGGTCGTCACTTGCGATTGTCTAGGCTCCTTTGCCTTGTTCCCACAGACGGGGGTTGGTTTCCCACAGACGGTGCCATTTTTTAAGGGAAAAATTCCCGGACTTGACACGTGTCAGTAGCTGCAACAATCTTTGGTTTCCTGGTAGATGGAAGATAGCAAAACTCCGCTTACAAATGAAATTGAGGGGGCAGGTGTACACCCTAAAATAAGCTCCAATTATAGAGTCAGTATAAGGCATAAATATATGAGCATGATAGTATAGAGATACTTATCGTGAGGTCATTGAGCATATGCACTTGAGGACGGGCTCTGATGTTGTGCTCTAGAGGATGAGTGATGGAGAGGTAGAAGACGTAGCCCAGGAGACCCAAAGGATGTAGCACGGGAGGCACAAAAGACGTAGCTCGGATGGCACAATGGACTCAACTCAGAAGGTACAAAGGACTCAGCTCAGGAGGCACAACGTATTCAGCTCGGGAGGCACAAAGGACTCAACTCGGGAGGTAGAATGGACGTAGCTTGGGAGCAATTGAGAACGGAGGACGTAGCTCAGACAATGTTTAGATAATGTAGCTCGGGCAAGACTCATACAACATGGCTCGGGTACAGTTCACAACGGACAACGAGCTCGGGTACAATTCACAACGGACAACGAGCTCATGTACAGTTCACAACGGACAACGAGCTCAGATACAATTCACAACGGACAACGAGCTCAGGTACAGTTCACAACGAACAACGAGCTCATGTACAGTTCACAACGTCAGGCACAAGTTCAAGTATGCATGTACTCAGCACATGATCAATTGCGAGGTCGTGCAAATGGCAGTATGACCTTAACATTTCACTAAGTAGATAAACATAAAACATCAGATATTTACAAGGTGTAAGGGTACCGTTCATGGAGAACATCAGGCGGACATAGCCAATTTGAGAGAGCATAAGGTGGCCATAATCGATTGTAAGGTCGTAGAGAGCATCAAGTGGTTGGATAACATCAAATAAGGATGAGAGACTCAAGTGGGTGACTGTCTCTATAGGTCTTCGGGCTTGGGGTGTGAGCGACTCAAGTTTCGCAGTTCTCCTTCTTCTTATTTTTATTTTTATTTTCTTTACTTTCTCTCTTGCCTTCCGCACCATCCTCCTTTCTCTGGAGATTCATGCTTATTTATAGGCATTTGGAGTCATCATGACTTGTGTGGTCATGTTAAGGTCACCTGTCAGACAACACTCAAGAGTGCTAGCACATAGCTCAAGTGGGCTTATGTCGGCTAAATTGTTAGAATTTGTTAGAGTGAAAAATTCTCATTTTACCCATCTTTTTACGAATTTTATCTCTTACAAAAAGTGATTGAAAACTCTCATTAGTACCTACTACGAGAGCAAGGCCGCAGGTTTGAAAATTAAAAGGCTCAATTTACATATTCTTTTATGCTATGTTTGGTTGTCGAGAAAATTGATGAAAACATGGAAAAGAAAATAAAATTTTGGATTTCTAATACAATTCTTAGCTGTGTTTTGTCCAAATTTTTTTTTCCAATGTTTTTATTTATTTTCTCGACAACCAAACGTAAGATTAATGGAGGGCCCCACTTAAGTGTTTGTACCTTTAGAATTTTGATCTTGCGGCCTTTGATCTCGATAGTAGGTATCATCGTGAGTTTTAAATCAATACCCTTTAAGTAAGAAATAGAGAATCACTAGAATTAATGTGTTGTCAAACACGCCTTTATTTTCGTTAATTATATAGTTTTTGGCGAGATAAGGGAAGAAAACCGCGGCAGCAGAATCTTTCCTAACTTTGGATTGACATTTGTTCGTTTTATTATATATGCTTGGTCCATAATATCATTTATCATGTTTATTAGCTAGGTTAGTAAATTAGTGGACACCTCACCACCTTTACCTCGAAAGGACTCAAACCCAGGTCCCCATCTCATATTGGGATAAAATGCTACCACTATTGGGAAGCCAAGCTTGTTGGTGCTAGTCACCACACACTTGGTCCGGGATCCATTCCCGAGAGGGTGGAGTGTTGTATACTCTCCACCCACCCTCTAACTCAGAACATATACTAACTTCTAATCAGGATGGCTGCCTAATCGCATATCGGTCAGCAAAAAAAAAATATTCTACCACTAGAACAATGAGGGAAGTTCCTTCAAAAGAGTCCAAACCAAGTCCACCTCATATTGGGATACACCCGTATCCAGGGTGGAGTCAAGATTTTCCTGTGGGATGTAAACATTAGTTGATTGAAAATATTAATAATTGTTGATAGATTTGGAGAGAACGGTTAGACATGTACAAAATATTTTAATTTTTTTATAGGACAAAGTTGTGAGTCATCTTTTTGAATTTTTGGTATAAATTCTACATGTATTATTTCTCTTTCTGTAATGGGGCTACTATCCATTTGCCCCATAGCTTTGTTATATTAAATAATACTAGCGGGTGGCAGGTGCGATGCAAGTGACAGCGAAGGGAAGGAGTTAACTATAGTTAATAGGATTTAAAAGAGACACGTGTTAACCTGCAGGTGCGATTGAACTCTCCCCGAGTTCAATCGTGATTGGTTGTGATTCTATTCTTTAAATAGATAAATGAGCAAGGGGTAGTTTGGGAATTAAAGTAAAACATGAAATCAAAGCTTTGTTTTATATGAGGGTAGTTTGGGAATTTCGGAAAAATCAGGCTACGCCTCCCTCTCCCATTATAATAGCAAAGATAATATGAAATAAAATTTTTTCAAAAAGATTTCAACGTGCAACTAGCCATTTTTTTTTTTTTTTGGCTAAAAGCTCTATTAGATAATATAATAATTTTTTCCCACAAGTTCAAGAAGATAATTTTTTTTTGGTCACTAAGTTCAAGAAGATAATTGATCCCTTGCTAGGGAGGTGTGACAAAAAAAAAAGCAAGGGGTGGGGGACTTCAATCCGATAAATGGAAATGCACTCCTTCCCTTTCCATTCATGACACGTGGGGTGTGCAAACTTGGGATCAAACTTGTCCAGGCCCTCAAAACATTTGTATAGTTTTGTTTTTGGAACTGCAGTTACCGACGATGATCCCGTATGTGTGTATGCATGGGAAAAGGCCGACAATTTTGCAACCATTCGATAATTAATCATATTATTTTATGGTGAAAGAGGATGTTTTAATTGGGGATAGTGGGTTAATTTATATTAGGGTCCATTCTTTTGTGGAGATTTACAAAGTCTGAACACCCCCCACATGTGCAAACTTTGCAAGTTTTGTCAATGGACAACAGGTATTTTCTTATGAGAACTAGATGAATTGATGTTTTTCATCTATTAGGTTACAATTCTTGTTAGACTTTAAATACAGTAAAATGAATAATTTCAAATCTCATAAAAAATGATAAGACTTAAATCCCATGATAGTAAGAATTATTATTGTTAAAAACCTGAAAAATGCATGACTCGAATTTCCTATCAATACGTGATGAAGTGTAAAGTGTCAAGTTTTATAAGTCTTAGCAAAATAACGGATTAATGAATTTGGTGGAAAAAGCATGAAAAAAAAAAAGTCCTCTCCATTACCTACCAACAACAATTAGGCTAGGCTATGCATGTGCCTTGTCTTTGTTGTTTCTCGTTTGGGCTTTTTTTGTATAATCTTTAAATCATATAGTGGGCCCCATAATTTTTAAGTTTTATTTATATAGTCTCCCCCTCTCCCCCCACAAAAAAAATAAATTTAATCTTATTTTTATAGTGCTCCCACACAATTGTTGTGAATCTCACGTTTTAACATGCACGTCCCTTAAACTTGTAGAAGAACTGAAATCCTTAATCACATAGGGAGATCGGATCTCAGCCAATTGCAATTGAACTCGTGGATAATTCAATCGTACCCATAGGCCAACATGTGTCCCTTTTAACTCATATTAACTATGGTTAAGATTTGCTAACCCTTAGGATTCAACAATATAATATTAGTTTTTAAAAAGAAATATTAAAAAATATAAATCCTAAGAGTTAAAATTCTTAACCAAAGTTTTTAAAAAATTACTAATTTTGTTTTAAAAACAAAGGTTATATTGTTGAACCCCAAGGGTTAGTGAATCTTAACCACAATTAATTGAGGTTAAAAGGGACTGTGAGCATGAAATTTTCCTACCCACTTGATTTGACTGAGAGTCGCTATCTATTCATTCTTAGGAATAGGTCTCGGATGGTTGGATAAGGTCTTATACTTTAAAAGAAAGTCTAGGTAAGCGGTTCAATTAAGTTTGGGGAAGGTATTAGGTACCCCGAGACTTCCATTTTTCAATAGTTCCCTACTTTTGATATTTAAGCCAAATTAAAATCATGATTAATGATAATGCCTAAGTGTTTAGAATGATGCAAATCCAAAAAAGAGAAAATCCTAACTAGGCTAAGGTCGAACCCGGATTGGGTTGCCTACGTATTCACAAGGTGAAATCAGACCAAGCGTAGTTCTGGCATATGGACCCGTACCAAGGCTAGGGGTGTGTGTGTGTGTGCATAGAGAAGCCAAGGGTCTAGCCCGAAGGCTAGGGTTTAGTTGATCGGGTTGGTCAAGTGTAAGGTTTAGGTCTAACCATGGTTAGAAGAGAATTAACTATAGTTAGGTGGGCTAACCAAGGTTAAGAAAACCTAATAAGTCTGTTTTTTGTCTTTTTATATTTTTTGAATGTTTTTTGGATTTTTCCATGGTCAAGGGTTGCTTAACTATGGTTAAATATTAACTGCGGTTAGGTTAACCCCAGTTAAAGCAGTGGTCTGGTCAGGAATGGGCCCAGGGAGCATGGTAGAGTCTAGACTGGCCTCCTACCTATTCTGAACCCTGTGCAAAGCCCAGAAAACCAGAAATGGCGGTAGAGGTTCTACCACCATTTCCACTCTCTAACTAACCTGGGTTTGTAGGTCTATAGTTAGGTTAAGGGTTAACCCCGCGGGATCAGGGACCCACAGGAGTGAAGAATGGACTCCAGGACTCCAGGAAAGATCCTGGGCCCTAGGTGGGCTTGGGTAGTGGTCTGGAATGGGCCTGGTGTAAACCCAAAGTCTACAAAAATAAGTCTGAAATGGCGGTAAATGGATTACCGCCATTTAGGACAGACTCTGGTTTGGGCTGTTTTAACCATAGTTAAGCAATAGGGTTGGGCCTGGAAGGACCAGGCCAAGAAGCTAAGAGGAAGGGGGTCCTAATCATGGCCCTGGAATGGATCAGGGCCCACACTAACCATGGTTACAGGAGCTGCAACAGAGGAGTGTCAGGAATGAAGGTAGTTATTCTACCGTCATTTCTGGATTTTCCCAGAAATCAAACTTTCTCCACCCTGGACTGGACCAGGGCTTCCTTAGGGGTTCTTCATGGACTGAGAGTCCCCCAGGGAGTCTGTGGAGGTTCTATGCATGCAGGGGCCACTGAACCCGAGTTTAAACCTTCAAGGGGGTTCCCCCATACCTACAAAGAAGTATGGGGACCCCTATCCTAAGGCTGAACCAAAAAAGGGAAGCAAAATGAAAGAGAATGACCCCTGGAACAGGACCAGGGGTCTTACAGCAGCTTACAAAGAAATAAAACAAGGGGTGGGGGTGCTACCCTCCCGGCTGAGTTCCAAAGGTGGTGACAGGTGGTGCACGGCGGTGGTGAGCAGTAGGAGTGGCCTAGAATAGCTTCTGGAGAGGTCTGGGATCCTCCCTAGGTGCAAGCAAGGTGGAGAATGGGTTTGGCTTAGGCTGGCCGAAGTCCTATAGGGTTTAGGTAGAGATTTTTTTTAGAATCCCACAACCATGGAGGAGGTGTGAGTATTTATAAGGTAAGGGGAAGGCCTTGGGGGTGTTTAGGGCATTACCAGAGGCGTGGGGAACCAGCTGGAGGCGAGCCAGGGTGGTTAAGGAGGGTGCAGCTACGATTTTGCAGAAATTCTGAAATGGCGATAATTGGATTACCACCCCTGAAGAAAGCCAAAGGGGAATGACAATAATCTAATTACCGTCATTATGGGCTTTTGCCAAATTGGGCTCAACTCCCACACACTTAAGCCGAATACCACTGTAGCTTTACTATTTTTAAGGAATTGCAGTAAAGTTATTACCGCCATCCTCAAATTTTCAAATTAAAGTAGGTGAGCCCCACTACAACGGCTCTAAGGGTTTGTGGGCCCGTGTTTGGGCCCACCGGAGTGTTTGAGCTGGTTTTTAGGACTTGACCAAGGGCTTTGGGTTTAACCTAGGGTTTAACTAGGGTTAAGCCTATGATTTGGGATTGAGTTTGATCTAGGGTCTGCCTAGGGTTAGGTTGAGCTAATCATGGTTAAGTTTATTAACCACGGTTAAGGGGGAGTGTAAAAATGGGGTGGTTACAAGGACATGTTGGTTCGTGGGTGCAATTGAACTCTCCCCGAGTTCAATCACAATTGGCTATCTCCATAGGTATGTTTCTTTTCATTTTTAAAGAGGTAAATGGTATCTAAATTTTATATATAGTGCCCCCAAATTACATAGAATGTAATTTTTTATTATGTTGGAAGTTTGGCCCCTCAAAATTTTGTAAATTTTTTTTTATGTACAATATAAAAAAATAAAATTAATTTTATTTATATAATGGCTCTATCCAAAATAAATAAAAAATCATTGTGCATACTTGATTTTTTTAAACATGTTCTTTGGCACCCCAAAAGAAAAATTCCTTGCTCCGCCCCTACATGCACATATGTGTGGTGTCAACGTTCTTCAAGAAGCAGCATACACTGCGTGCCTCAAAAATGTTTGAAAAACAATTGTATCATGAAAAAACAACATATTATTTCAGCTCCATTAAATTCTCTCACTATGTTGTCAAATAATGAAAGATCATGTTACACTTCCTTGTCAAATGCTGCTTTGGTAGGGGATTGCAGTAAAATGGATAGAATCCTGTTTGGGTGGTAGACTGATAGCTACATCTTGACATGCTTATTTCTTATTTTTAATTGCTGGTAGGTAAGTAAATTGGTGGGAGGGACTCGAAACCAAGTCCATTTCCTATGGGGGAATAGGATCCTACCATTGAAACAATCAGGAGGTGTGCATTTATTTATAACATTCTTGATTGAAGTTTCATATATTGTATAAAAGTTGTTTTAATGCAAAAAGCTTTAGACTTAGAAACAAACTACTTGCTCCAATACATTTGAAAGTCATATTTACTCAGCAAACTCAAGTTATATTTCAAAGTCAGGTCTTCGCTTACATTATAGGAAATTTACCGATTAGCGATGGAAATTTAGAGACTGATTTATTTTTATCTCTAATACGTATATATAGAGACATAAATAAATCTTTCACTAACTTTCCGTTTCTAATACGTACTTATAAAGACGGAAATAAATTTGAAAAATTATTACCGTCTTTAAAACCCATTGTTGATGATGGTTAATAAAAAGCGTAATTTATGGAATTTAAATTTAAAGGTGTTGTTCATAACCCAATAAGATGATGACACATCGTTCAATAGATATTCTGATAGATCACAAATATATTAAGTGCTGAAAATCTTCCTTTGAGATTTTATCAACAGAATTCCGTGAAAGGCGGCACAGATCAAGATGAGAAGATAAGATATGATATTGTAAAAGCTTTGAAAATAAGATACATCTGATAAATGATGATTATAGCCATTGCGCTTTTGATGATTGATTACGGCTCTTACGCTATTGATTTTGATTATAGGTTCCAACTCCTTTGGATGCTGATTTAGGTTTCAACGCCTTTGGATGCTCAATATGGTTTCAGAGTCCCTCTTTTGGATTTCAATGCTTTGATTGATGATAATGGGCATGGTATGGATTAGTACCTTCCTGTACATGTACCTTTCTGACGTTCTATACCAGAAAGAGGATCTGCTTCGTCAGGGGTGAATGGTATGGATTGTTATCTCCCCGTGGGAATGAGTGTGGCTGTTTCCCCTCATTACATATTCCAGTGAAGTATGAATTACTTCTTGGGCTGATAGTCAAGGAGAAAGCATTGGGGATGAATTTTTTCCCAGTTTCTCTTAAGGCCTGATGGGATGGGTATCCTCGTTCAAAACCTCTGTTTTCCCTATTGGACTTGAGATGATTATTATAATAATTATTATTATTATTTAGAGAAGTGTTGCTGTCTGAACACTTATATACTACCTTAAAAGGATAGTATGTCATGAAAGCGTATGACTCACTTTCATGATGTAGCCATTAACAGCTTTGGGGGAGGATGATGAGTTGTGGTTTGGAGGGCTTAGATAGAAATTGTTAAAGGATGAGTGTAATGAATACCGCCTTTAACCTTTGAAGAATTCATCCAAAAGCTTTGGTCAGAAAAGCTTAAAAGGAGTTGCAGTAAAAGACATCATTCTCTTGACGAAATCAAATATTTCCTCTCTAAAGTCGGTTACAAAAACGATTATAACAGTTGTACAAGTCGGTTATGATCTCTGTTGATTACCTATAAATAGAGGTACCCCCCCCCCCCCCCCCAATTTTAAAACAAGAGTTTTTTTTTGGAGAAACAAGTTTTTGCAGAGAGAGAAAGTAAATGATTTGTCAAGAAAAATCATTTTTAACTATTGTTCTTCACTGTTCTTTCTTCTCTCCCTCTGAATCACCCTCTTTTTTTTCCTTCCTTCTTTCTTGTGATCTAATATTCTGTTCTCTGAATCACCTCTTTCAAAGTAATTCAGTTTAGAACGGTCTGGACAACGGATTTAGGCTGAATTGAAGTTGCAGTGAGCCCCATTAAACTCAAAAATTAAAATCACACTTCTTCACCCATTACATATGGTCACATTAGCAACGAAACAATAATAGACAAAATTTTCATTGCTAATGTCATTAGCGACGGTAAATGGACTTTTAGAGACAGAAATCATTTGTCGCCGATCGGTAAATTTGTTGTCCTGTTTGCAAATTTCACCTGACACACTTTAGGGTCGGTTCTTTTCTCAAGACTTGTAAAGCTTTGGCACTTTACACTTTGTCGTAGTAGTTGGTAGGAAATTTGAGTCATTTTATCAAGGTTTTTAATAAGATTAATTCTTACCATCATGAGATTTCAAGTCTTACATTTTTTATGTGATTTGAAATCATTCATTTTCCTACATTTAAAGTCTCATGGGAATTTCAACCCAATAGATGAAAAGCATTAATACATCTAGTTCTAAAAAAAAAAGCATATTGTCTACATACAAAACTTGCAAATGCCGGACTCTAGCTATATAAGTCTCCACAAAAGCATGGACCCTTAGATCTCTTTGTCATAGTAATTTTGACTAAGAATGACATCTTTTTCCTTCTCTCTTGTTAATTTGAGATCAAGTTAGGGATGCTCAGAGTGCATGAATCCCATCATCTCTAGATCCTATTTAGATGGTGATAAGAAGTTAGGCCTTCATGTGCTAATGCTGGGGGGTTATTTTTTTATTGGTATTCCATCTTTGCATATCTCATCAATCATCTATTCATAGGTGTTGTTTGGATAGACTTCTACCGAGTTTTGAGTCCTTAGAAGTAACAGGTTGGTTACAATGACGTTTGGTTTTTGACTTTCAACCTAAGTCATAAATCGATTAAATTTGAAAAAATTGACTTTCATTGAAAGCATATAGGAGGTTGACTTTCTTGGGAAGTCGGTATTCAACTTTCATGGGAAGTTGACGGAACGGACAAGGGGGTTTACGAACAAAAGTGGAAAGGGAATACAAAGAAAAATGGCTTCTCACGAGTGCAAACCAAATATAAATTTTGACTTCTTATTTTTAATAAGAGAAATTTTCTTGTGTGCAAACCAAACGTCGTTTTTATTTTCGGAATGACTCCCGTAGAGAAGTTTATCCAAACAAGGCGAAGAGTAATCCACTTATCTTGTCTATAAGTGGTTTTTCAGGAGTCATTCATACCTCGTTAATCATAAAAAGAAAGTTATTATTAATTAGATATTTTGTTGAATAAACAATGTAATTTCAGGTTTCCTTATGCTTTTAGGATCAAAATCAAGGAATATTAGATGTTCATGTAATTTATTTCCATGGTTTTAATGCAATGGAGCAGTTCCCATAAAAGAAAAGTTAGGAACATTATAATTCAAGTTGCTTAAAAAGCTCACATATTTTTAAGAATTGTTTGGTAGACATGAAAACCACGGCGGGTAAGAAGTCTCCTTGTGCAATTGAAAAGAACACAAACTGCCAGCCCCAACTGCCCAAAATGGGTAAAACAACAATGAGAAGCCAAAGAAGAGAAGGAGAAACAATCTCCTTAGCCCCATCTCCACATGTGGTAGGTTGTTTGGGGATCCGATCATTAGATGTTAAGGTGAGTCCTATGGAAGACACGTGGAAAATCATTAGGTCAATCAAACGATTTTAGACCATATGATTACATTGTAGTTTGTCAGCATTAATCTCTTAGAATTCACTAGACCTACTAAAGTTATAAAAAATCATGATTTACCAACATTAATCAAATATTGTTCTAAAACATTTGATAGGTGTCTCCCAAAGAATCTACTTTGATATCAAACGATTAAAAAATAGCATACGTGGACACCACTCAGTCGAACCAGCTACGCCTAATGGGTCACTCATATGTATAGTGGACGCCACTCACTATAAAGGATATAACGATATGTGGTAAGTTATTTTTGAAATCAATCATTGGTGTCAAGGTAGACCCATTGGAAGCTAAGCGGCAAAAAATTAGACTTATTGTACTTGAGATAACCATTATGCCTCCATTAACTTTTAAAACTTTGGCAAAATCTACCATTTCATTCAAAAGTTAGTTAACAGATGTTAAATTTTTTATGAGATGACATTTTTGCCCTTTTTGATTTTAAGGAGATTTGTAAAGCTTTTCTTTTAAAAAAAAAAATAAAAGATACCTACATGAGGTAAGCAAGTCTAGGAATTACACAAGTTATTCCAAGGATCTGATCTATCCAGCAATGTACTCTCAAAATAACCATGAACAAAAACTGATGAAAGAAAAGGTGAAGCTATTGTAAGACATATTGAAGGGACTTCATGCCCAAGATCTTAGGAAACAATGGAGCTAACAAAAGCTTTTCTTTTCCTTCTGGCGATCGAGAAGTTATTCTTTGAGCAAACAGAAGTACCCTTTTCTTCTCCTTCTCCTACTCCTACGGAAAAAAAAAAAAAAAGCAGAAGAAACTAATATAGAAAATGGATAAAACCACATCATTCACCTTGGTAGATCGCCCACCCATGGTAAGTGTCCATTAACCATTGTTTTGATTGTATGAAACCATACCGAACATCGAATCAACACGCCTATTGAGAAAGTAAGAGAATAGGAATTGAAAAATCTTATGCGGAGGGAGAGAGAGTATGGATTTAAATCCAAAACAAAATGGGACACGGAGAGAGAAAGAACAATACATTTTTAATCTAATAATATTATAATGTATGAGAAATACCGACGAGGAGTTAGATCACCCGTTAGGCCCAATTTATAGAGGGGCTTAAGTCAAAAGAATGACACAATAATGACGTATTAGATAGTGTGATCTTTTAATTTAGGAAATAAATTTAAGAGTGGTCAGATGCCCCTAAATATATTTCCATAAATAATGAAAAGTTACATGCATGAGGTTGCATGATAGCAAGAGCAATACTCTTAGTAGTTAGGGCTGTTACAAACCCAATCCTTTGAAAGCCCGTAAATTGAGGTCTTTTTTTTTCCTTAATAAGGCCTTAGAATCAAGTCGGACCTAATTTAAATTGAGGTCTTTTTTTTTTCCTTAATAAGGTCTTAGAGTCAAGTCGGACCTAATTTTGAAAGATCCACTTATTTGAGGGTCCACCGATACCATTTTTTCAAATAATATTACAGTGTCTATGCATGATCGAGTATTTGGAAGAAAGGCCCTTTCAAAGATCTAGATACCGATCACATGAAATAAAGAACCAAAAAGGCCTATGTGTGTATAAAGTATTAAATATATATCATGTATGTACATAGGAGTATAGGACTGTGCTAGCAGGGCCCCCACGGTCCTAACCTTCTAGGGCATCCTAAGGTTAAGTGAGACCTTGTCTTAGAACAATTTTTAAATAGCTTGAAGAAGCAACCTATTTTATATATATGGATACCAATTTAGGATTATAGCATTTTATATACACATATAAAATTATGGGTGAACCATAGGGCCGTACTCCCTAGAAGCTTAATTTATCCACATACATAGTTGAGAAAGTAGAAAAACTTTCATTTTCTTTTTATGTATCTTGGTAGCCTAAGAGCTTTCGTTGTTTTGATGGCAAGCTACGTGCCTCTGACTCCACCAATATCGACCACAGAATATGCACATCTTCGCAAGGGCAAGACTTGACGTCCTCATACAGGATGTAAATCCCTCTACCTGACAAAAGGAAGAAATAAAATGCAGTTAGAAAGAATAGATAATAGAGAAAAAATATCATATAAATACAATAAAAACGACTGCAATTAGGGGTGTATCCAAGCCGAGCTCGAAAACGACTATGCAATTGGGGGTGTATACAAGCCGAGTTCAAGCTCGAAAATTTGACACGATCGAATCGAGCTGCTTTTTCGAGCTAGAAATGTGTTCAAGTTGAGCTCGAGCCAAAGGCCTGTTTGATTCGGCTCGATCGAATATTATATAAAATAATAATATATATTATTTATCTATTTCATTATTATATATATATATATATATAATTAGTGTTTATATATATAAAATATAGAATTTATTATTGTTATTTAAAAATAAAATTTTAATAAATCAAGTTGAGCTCGAGCCAAGCTATTGTATTCGAGTTTTTTGAGCTTGAGTCGGCTCGAATACACCCCTATATGCAATAAAGAAAAACACAGTTAAAAGATGTAAAAATAACAAGGTCCATTAATGAGAAAATTTGAATTTGGAACTGAAAAAAGAAAAAGGAAAAAGAGAGGAAATAATGAGAAGATGAAGAATTTCTGTTAATGAATTTCGAACAAACCCATCTTAAATACAGATTAGTAATACAAGAATGAGGAGATGGTGCAATTTAGAAAATGGGTTTTGAATTTTGTTCAAAACCATGAAAAGAAAAATAAGTAATGCTTAGAACAGTGATAATAATACACAAATGAGAAGAAAATACATAATAGTCATGAAGCAAATAGAATGAAACAACTTTTAAAAAAGCATATAGTAAAACTAAAATGCAGAGAGGAGAAGATAGTAAAAAAAAATGGGGTGATGGGTGTCAATGAGGGAATACTCTTATTGTGCGCTGAGTGTAGACGAACCCACAGCTTCTTCAAGGGGGAGATGAGGGATTGCAGCCACCCCATTTGGAGAAGTGGTTGTGGTTTATGGTAGATGAAAGTATGGAAGGCAATAGAGAAAAAAAATTGCAGGTTTGCTTAAACAATGGTGAATTCTAGATCACTATTGGTAACACATCTCCATTCACTTGCAAATCCATCGTGCATAAAAAATATTGTCCCGTTGCAATGTCTTTTTCACAATTCTCTTATTCCTAGCTTCCTCACTAACATCTCTTAATTATGTCTCAAGCCACAGTTTCTTTACTATTGTATCAATTTGATACCTACCATTCATGGGGTTTCTTCTTTTACCATCGGAGTCTTTTTTTTCTTTCGAGTAAACAAGCCTGAAGAGTATCCTACAAGGAGTACTGTGTATTCATTCATGAAAAAATGTATTATTTTTTACCTGGTGGATATAGTGTTAGTCCTACAAGCAAAAATGTGACATAGGTGGCATGAGAGCCTAGAGGTCCACGTGCCACAACTAGAGCGAGATCGTTTGGGGCTGTAAATAGTCAGGCTGAGTCAGTCCAGGGAAACTCGTTTAGAAGCCTAGTCTAATAGCTCATTGGGCCTTGCTTTTAAGTCCAACCCAGCCCAACTATGCAATCGGGTCGGGCCTTGACACCCCTAAATCTCAGTAGTATAAGTAATGGGTCCCATGTAGATAAGCTATGACCATTTGAAGGAATGTGATTCACTTGATGTTTAGGAATTTGCTAAAATGGTGGATTTGTCTGATGATGTTTTAAAGTCACTTTCTAGTTGGGTTTATGACATGACCAAACGAGATTTATGTTTGCATTGTGACATGATAGTCTAGGGAGACCCGGCCCGGCATGAATAGGGTTAAACCGGATCTGATGGCTCCTTTTATGTTAGAGGGTGTGCTCCCTAAAATATGCTTAGAACGACTAAAAAATCGAATTAAATCCTAAGATCACTCTAAGCATGTCTTAAGGCGTGCTCCACGAAAAAAACCCTTTCATACTGGGCCTGGTCTCTAAACCATTTTTCTTTTGATATCCATAAGGAGCAACCGAATCTAACGCATTATCATACTCATTGATCCGACCTACTAACCCGATGGACGGCCTTGCCGACTTCAGATCGGATTCAAGCTGAGCCATGTGACCTAGAGGTTAGGAGCTATGACCATTGACCACATCAACTGCTCAGGTTCAGGCCGGGTCAAGTCTGGCCCATGATTTACATCAGGGCCTAACACCATCCACTCAGCATTCGGGTCAAGTCTGGCCCATGATTTACATCAGGGCCTAACACCATCCACTCAGCATTCGGGTCAAGTCTGGCCCATGATTTACATGTGACCTAGAGGTTAAGAGAAAAGAAGTGTTCGGTTGAGAGGAAAGGAATTTGCAAGAATCTGTGGGGTTCACATATTCTTGTCTTTTAGTGCATAATTTTCTTTTACTTTGTCAAAATTTTTCTTAAAAAACATAAGTTCTTTTGCAAGAAAATAATGTTGAAAATTTTGAATTCCTATTTTGCACTTGAACTAATGTTATATCAAAAATAAATTACAAGGTAATTTAGGAATATCAACCTACTTTCTTTCATTTTTTTTCTTTCATACCAAACATCTAAATAAAAATCATTTTCTTTTCTATCACTTCACTTTCTTTTTAATATCTTTCATTTTTTTTTCTTTCACTCACTTCTTGCAAAACGAACGGACCCTTAAAGCTCACTTAGTTGTATAAATAGTTACAATTCGGATCTGGTCAGGTCCACTTACCAAATATCAGAGCCATTGGACCGAATGAAAACCTTTTTAGCGGCAATTCACAAGTCACGCACAACTGAACTCACGGTTTGAACTCTGAAGGCATATCCAAGTCGGGGTACGCTCCCAATTCGTGGGCCAGTCTAGAATAGGCTCTACGAGCCTATTCAAGACCAGGAACCAAGCCCTGCCCCATTACACCCCGATCGTGACTAGGGCTATAAAAGGGTCGGATTCATATCAAATTGTGTCAAATCTAAATCTGATATGATAGATCTAAATCCGTTCTGAGATTTATCGGATTATAAATTGGTCAATCTAAGTTCGAATTGGATTATTTAATCAAGATTTGAATTTGATCCAAATCCAATCCAATGAATATCAAATCTCAAAAATTAATTTTTTAAGTGTATAAAAAAAAATATAAATAATTTAAATAAAAGCAATATAGAATTATGAGCATTCAAAAAAAAAAAAAATATATATATATATATATAGACACACACATGTCAGCCCTAGTCTTGATGAGGACCGTAACATTTTTCTAGAAATTACCATTCAATATACATACGGAGCTAAGGGAAATGCTACTGAGACCCCTTTAGGGTCGAGACCACGGAGACCATGCTCTAAGGGCACGGGATTTCAGGTGGAGCCTATCATGTGAAATGGGCCCACCATGGTAGACTCTACCTGAAATCTCGTGTTCTTAGAGCAGGTCTCGGCCCTAAACGGGTCTCATTAGCAAAGTCCCTGAGCTAAAGGCCTTTATGTTTGGTACAAAGACACGCAACAAACAAACCATGGATGGGAAATGTAAATGGTCGTTTTAGACAGCATAGCAAGGACAAGTGCACTTAAAAGAAGAGGGCTCAATGATAGTGACACTACAGGGTATGGAATTAAATCTCAGGACATCTATTTTCTATCCTTCAGAGGGGTTAGTTCGAGAGAGGGTCCACTAGGGTCTTAGATGAAGCCGTGGTCAAGCATCAGCTTTGAATGCTCACATTATATCTGTAACATTCCGGGAAGAGGACAAGAAGAATTATGCTAACTAGGGCTGCACAAAGTCCGATTGGCCCGTTGGTGTGGCTCGGCTCAGTTCGGCCCGAGATTGGCCCGAAATTTTGGGCTTAAACAAGCCAAGCCTAAAAAAAAACCCAACAGCTAATTCAAGCCAAGCTCAAACCCACCCCTGTGCGGCTCGGCCCGGCTCGATTGAGGTTCGGCTCATCCAGAACTCGGCTCGACTCGAACATTATATATATATATCATTATTATATATATAAATAATATAAAATTTTATTTTTAAAAAAATGGATTCAAGTCGAGCTCGAGCCAAGCCAAGCCCAGCTTGAACTTGAATCAATTCGGGCCAAGCCGGGCTTCAAGCCAAATTTTTTTTTCGGGCCGCGCAATCGAACCTTTTTTCGAGCCGAGCCGGGTTTCGGGCCTCAATCAAACTACTTCAAGCCCAGCCGAATACAACCCTAATGCTAACCCTACTTTTTTTTGCTAAGAAGGCCAGAAATAGGGTTGAGATACTCTGTTTTGAATCACTCCAAAAGAACAATTCTATATTCCCAGAAATGGACCTAATAGTTTCTCATGAAAAAGAAAATGTATTTAATCCAAGAAGAGGACGACGGTGCATGTGCAACACATGGGATTTGGCTTGGGATTTTCACAAGTTATAATGGGTCAATAAGAGACTGTTGTGACTCTAAAATTGACATTTGTCTTTGTCGTTAGTGTGCAGTGGGTGATCTATTAATATTGACATTAATATGGATGAAAAAGGACAAATGTCAACTCCAGGAGCCATATGGGGTCAAAGGGAGCTCCCTGAAATTTTGATGAAAAAAAAAGTTCATATACTACAATAGTGGCAAAGCTCAGGGACGGGCGGAGCCAGGAATAGGGGGGCTCTAGCCCCACTAAACTTCTGGAAAAAAAACATATTCCTTGCAAACAGACAAAAACAGTTGAGATGGCCAATTAACTTAGCCCTCAATTTTTTTTTGAGGGGCTACACCCTCAAACCCCCATTGTTAGCCCACCTACAAGGGAATCTTGGCTCCATCCCTGACTCCAGGTTATAATTAGTGTCTTTGAAACAAGTTATAATATGAGAGAATCTCTTTCTCTTGGCTCCACCCCTGATTCCAGGTTATAATTACTGTCTTTGAAACCAGTTATAATATGAGAGAATCTCAAGTCATGAGATTTAGGATCTTAGCATCCTTGAAATCGCACCAAAGCCATCTCTTAAGCCAAAATGAAGCAGATGGACATAAAATATTAATCTATATTATGTATATAGACCAATATACATAATATTACATATTTCCATTCACAGATATTTTACGAATATCTTTACTATTATAATGCGAGAGGCATGCATAGATGATTTTTCTGAAATTCCTAAATTATCCTTATATAATAACAAAATATTGATTTAATGTTTTACTGTAATTTCCAAACTATCTTTGCCTTTGATTTAATGCTTTATTTTAATTCCTAAACTACCCCTTGCCATCTATCTATTTAGAATCACAACCAATCGCGATTGACCTCAGGGTGAGTTCAATCACACCCGTGTGTTAACACATGCTCCTTCTAATTCCTATTAACTGTGGTTAACTCCTTCCCCTCGCTCTCACGTGCATTGCACGTGACACTAGCGAGTTCAATCGGGTGTCGTTAACTCCTTCCCTTCACTCTCATGTGCATTGCACATGCCACCTGTTAGTATATAATAATAATAATAATAATAATAATAATTGTGTGTTATATATAACATAACTGTTTTTTTTTTTTTTTTTAGGAAGGTAAGCTGGGGGTATAATATAACTGTTATATATACATGAACACAAAAGCTGTTAATAAAAATAAAATATGACATTGTAATACATTAGTACTGTTATACTAATATATAAGATTCGGATCAGACCTCAAGCATCTAAGCATTAGGTCAACCCATATAGAAAGGGGCCTAAATTTCAAGCCCGACACTAATCCTGAGGGCTTGATGATCAATAGTGATTATATCAATCACACTATGAGATTCGACCCTCGCCACGAGCGATACAAGTCTGTCGTTGCCACAAGAAGCACATAACCGGAAATAGTTGGGTACGGTCCCATATGAGGATCCTAACCGTAGTTAACATATATCTACCATTAGGAGTCATGATAGGGATGTATTTGTCTTTACATTCTACCTTTACCCTATGTTTGGTTGTTCGAGAAAATAAGTAAAAATGTAGAAAAGAAAAGAAAATTAGACAAAACTCAACTAAAAATTGTATTAAAAATTCAAAATTTTCTTTTCTTTTTCATGTTTTCATCAATTTTCTTGACAACCAAACATAGCATTAGAGTCGATGAAACTTTTTTTTTCTCCAACACATCACTTCTCTTTTAATTGTGAAATCTTAACTATAATTAAAACAGAGACGTGATGCATTTAGGGATGGCAACGGCCGGGCTAATCGGGTAACCCACCCCGCCCCTATTGGGACAGGTTTGGGAAACTTCTAAACGGGATAAGGGCGGGTTTGAGAATGAAATGTTAAACCCGAGTTGGGTTCAAGCCAGGGATGAATTTAGGCTGTCCCGTCCCGTTTATAATGTCAAATCACTATTTTACCTTTAGTTTTAATAATAAAATTACCTCATTATATTACTTATAGTATGAAATATAGTCTGGATCCGCCTCACCTAATGCTTAACGAAACAGGCTTAAAAGCTATTTTGAAAAATCGAAAGTACCCCACCCTATCTTGCACTGGGTTTGGGGTAGGAGTTTTCCATTAGGGGCGGGGTCAAGCGCCCGAGCCCAAACCCGCCTCCTTTGCCATCCCTAGATGCATTGGAGAGGCTAGGCCAGAGAGATTTACTCTGGCCTCAAAGAGGCTAAATCTCATTATCATTGGCATCCCTTCAAAGCAAAAGCCTTTTCAAACGTTAATAAGACACGTTGGCCTCCTAATTTTTTTCTTTTTCTTTCAAAATAAAGTGTAGGGTGGCAAAATCACAAATTAGGGTAAAAATAAAGTCTTACTAGTGTTAAAGAAGCACACTATCAAAAAGAAATGAAAAAAAGTTAAAAAGCAACAAGTAATCCTCGTACGTTAAATTTTTTTTGCAGATTAAAGGCAACAAGTAATTATTCTGAAAATTTTGTTTATATATATATATATATTCAAATGGATGAATTTGGTTAGGCACCAACATAGAAAATTATATCCTTTATGCTATGTTAGTTGCCAAGAAAATCGGTAAAACATAGAAAAGGAAAGAAATTTTTGAATTTTTAATACATTTTTTAATTGTGTTTTTCCAATTTTCTTTATTTTTTTTTCATGTTTTTATTTATTTTCTCTGCAACCAAACATAGGGTTAATAAAAAATAATACTCGGACCATTGACGTGAGTTACATTCTTTGATTGATCTTGTATATGTAAACATTCTTTAATAAATCCTACGATATTTGAAAATCACCGTTAATACCTCAATATAGATCGGGGATAATCATTTGTTCCATAGCCCTAAGGCTATTTACAACTATCTAATTAAGAATTCTTAGATATACTTAGTACTAGTCATTACCTCAATGTAGATCCGGGATAATCATTTGCTTCATACTCGGGTGACTTGTCGAGTTTTAGAACTATGCTGTCTACACTCATTTATTAAACTAATTACATGTGCCTCCTTTAAAAAAATTAGGGTTCTGTTGGGATGGGTTTGGTTTCAAAATTTGAAATCTAGGGTTAGGTTAGGTAATAGATGACTGCAACTTTAGTACAGTTGGCATCTCAACTTGACAGACTCACAGTAGAGTTTAGTTACAGAATCTCGACCCTTTTTTTTTTTTTGATTTGTATCCAGACAAACGGAACATATATTTCACTAAAGACCACTTTGCCCCGATTTATTTACTATAATTCCCAATAAAGCTTACACTTAGCTTGGGGAAGCAGAAATTAGCACCCAAACTTCGCTATTCTAATCTTATTTTAACGAAACTCTCTTTTCTAGTTAGGGACCGGACGATTACCCACTTTTGACTTTGGGTTTGGGAAATTTGAAGACAAACCGCCAGTTGCTTCGAGACGAGAAGCGCTTTTTCTATTAAGAATAGAAAAACAAGAGAAAGAAAACCAAAGTTGGATAGATGAATTCAACAGTATATATATACTTTTCAATTAAGTTGACACGTGGAGAATGTTGATTAGTTTGTGTATTTTTTAGTGTAGAACAGGTCTACACCGTAACAATGACGGACTTAGGTTATATAACACTTAAAATGCTCATTAGTCAAAGAGTCACCCTAACCCAAAAAAAAAAAAAATCAAAGTCTACGAGATGATCTTAATTCTTCACCATTATTTGATGAGCATGTCTGGGATGATTTTTCGAGTGGGAGTGGAAACATTGTCCGATGAGATCGAATCACAGCCAATTGCGATAGAATTGGGGAAGAGTTCAAACGCACCACGGGCCAACATGTGTCCATTTTAACTCTCATTAACTATCGTTAAGATTCACCAACCATCTGAGTTGAAAACTATAACTTTAGTTTTTTAAAATAAATATTAAAAAATATTAATCTTAAAGGTTAAAAATTTATTAACTATAGTTAAATATTTTTCCTAAGAACCAAGGTTATATTGTTGAATCTCAAGGGTTAGTAATCTTAATCACGGTAAATAAGAATTAAAAGTGACACGTGTTAGCCTATGGGTGTGATTGAACTCTCCTCAAATTCAATCGCAATTGACTGTGATTCGATCTCTTATCCGATTAGTTTAATTACAAACATGAACTCTTATCCATGAGAGAATTGGAGCTCGATAAAATATGCTTTATTAGAGAGGTAATTTGAGAGTTGTAAATATAAAATAAGAAAATTTTTGACATAAATATTTTTATGCAAATTTTAAAATATTCCCAAAAGGGCTTATTTTAGAGAGTTTTGGATATCTTATAAACCATAGCTCCTGTTTGTAATTAAACACTTATGAAATGGGGCTATGGCTTTGTTGTGCAACTTGGGTGGGGTCAAGTCACGTAGCCCCTTTAGAATTTTTTTAGGGACAAGTTTGTGGGTCATCACATCTCTTTGCCTGTTTATAAAAAATTATATTTTTTCTTAATTATATATGGGCAGTTGTTCCTTTGTTCACGGTCATCTTAAACTAAATAATATAATATAAAATTTAATTTTTTTGTTCCCTTACCTCATGCCTAGTCTTCTTAAATTATAAGATTGTCACTGTAATAGTATAAAAAAGGAGCTCCACTCAACGTGATGTTTTTTAATTTAAATTGTTTTCCTGTCATTTTTTATCGTAAAGAATTTACGATTGGACATTTTGGTAACTCTTCTGGTCGAAAAATGAGTTGCTCTCTTAGGGTTCGACTTGGGCTCGCCCTTAACCCCATCCAGTAGTTACATTCTTAGTTCTAGTTCTAGCTCTAGCTCTATAGTAGTAGGGATGTTAATGTCCCAAACATGTATTGTCATTTTATTTTAATATTTTATTTTTAATAATCTCTTACTCCAAACACAATGGCTTATTAGAAGTTTTTGCAATCTGAATTAGACCATGAGGAATGCAGTTTCCTTTTCGGGCATCCACTCTCCCATATTTTCATACAAGAAAACAAAATAGTATGATAATTTTTATGGGTCTATCACATTTATTTCATCTTCTAGTAAAAATTATCGGAAAGTTAAGGACCATTTGACATTGCCCTTACCTAGCATTGTTCATCAAACTATTGTGCCTTGTAGGCACCGGGACCCTCCATTTCAGGTAAGTGAGGGTTCCTCCACCACCACTTCGATGCAAATGACGGAAAATAAATGTATATTTCATATAATTACAGAAATGTCACTTTAACAAGACAAATAAACAACCTTCGACTTACAGAAACCTCCCTAATGCACTAAAAAATGAAATGGCATTAATGAGAAAATCGAATCGAATATGGATATTTTTCAAAATAAGTACTCGGTTTACCGAAAAAGATTGTGGGTAGAAAAGGAACGTTACAAACATTTTAATAGTATAAATTACGGCAGCCGACGTTTCCGTTACGAATCACTATCTTATCGGCCCGACTCAGACCGCTTGACGTTGGCTTAGCTTAAATATGGTTTTCTACTGTGCTACTTAACGGTTCCGTTAGTAGGTGTGCCGTCGTTTGCTATTTATAGGCGCTTTAATCTCTCTCCCTCTCTCATCAACGTCCCATTCACACCTTCCTCGCTACCTCTTTCTCTCTCTACTGTGAGTGTGTGAGCTTTAATGGTTGCGTGAAGAAGAAGTTAGGATTTATTATTATTTTTTAGATTACTGCTTCTTGTCAGAATGGGGAAGAAGGATCAGAAGGACAAAAATAAGGAGAGAGTTGAAGCTGTTCTTGAGCTGCTGAGAAAACAAGCTCCACTCACTTTGAAACAGGTAAGTGTTTCAAGAGCTTGTTCAGCTGAGAATTTTTGGATTTACTGATTTAGCGTCGCAAATCTTTCTTGTCTAGCTTTTCTTGATGTTTTGATTGTTTTTTGAAAAAAGTTGCAATGATTTGAAGTAAATCCATTGATTTCTGTTTATTTTCTCTGTTTTTAGTTCTAGTTAGATTCAAACGAATAAAATCTGATGAACTTTATATTAAATCAAGGTTAATAAGTGCAAACATTCTGATTTATTGTTCATGTTCTTCAGATCTCGTTTGTTTACTACGGAAAGCATTACGATTAACAGAGTTTGTCTTCTGTAATTTTCCAGCATTTCTCAAGAAACTCTTGTTTGAAGCCAATTTGACTATGTTAATGTGTAGTTAATAGCTTCTGAATCGTATGTTCAATTTCGATTCCTTTCCAGATCAATGAAATTAAGCTTAGTTAATCATTTTCTGTGTAGTCTCAATTTCGCTTTACTGTGTATTCAAACCTCTGATCTCTAATCTCTCACAGGAAAAGTTCTGCAACAACGCTTGCGTGGAACGGTTTCTGAAAGCCAGAGGAGATAGTGTGAAGAAGGCTGCCAAGCATTTAAGAGCATGTCTTTCATGGAGAGATAGCATCAGCACTGGTACCATTTCTCGTTCTTCTTTTCATCCTCTTTTTCATCGAAGAATCTCACTTTCTGTACCTTCAAATGAAATGCATTCAATTTCAAATAAATCAACCACACTGAAATCTCTGTTTTTCTCTTTTCTTGTTGCTCTTCGAAAAACAGAGCGTTTGATAGCAGATGAGTTCTCTACCGAGCTTTCAGAAGGCTTCGCCTACGTCGCCGGTCACGATCATGAATCCAGGCCCGTAATGGTAATTTCAATCTCTCTTATCGATTTTCTTACACAATAAAAAACCAAAAAAAAACACTTATAAACATCATTCTCTTATTTACGTTTGCAGATTTTCCGAATCAAGCAAGATTACCAGAAGTTCCATTCACAGAAACTGTAAGTATCAAAAGAGAAACAAAGAAATCAGCTTCATGTAATTTTGTTATTAGCATAAGAATCTCATATAGTTTTAATTTTTTTTAATTTTTCTTATTATTTTAGGTATATTCGTTTGCTGGTTTTTACGCTTGAAGTGGCCATTGGATCCATGCCTAGAAAAGTCAAGGAGTTCGTCCTCCTCTTCGATGCAAGTAAGTGTCTTCTAAAATGACTATTTTACTCTCGAAAACAGTTACGAAATTTGAATATACAGGGTAATCTGGTCATATGATGAGCTTTTCTCAAAACTCGATCACGCTTGTAGCTTTTCATAATCTAATTCATTGTTCTGATCCTTTTTTAATTTCCTAATTTACGCTTAATCCCAAATTAATGAGATTAATTAAAAAAACAAATAAGATAATATAATGAGCCATGAGGTTATTTTCACCTACGTTCGAGAATTCTCGTGTAGCACAGGTAATTTATGAGCTAAAAGGGTAAATTTGGGAATTTTTCGTATTACAAATACAGGCTTTTTCAGATCGGCTTCAGCTTTTATGAATTTACTGCTGGCGACACTGAAGATCGTGTCGGAATATTACCCTGGACGACTTCACAGAGCTTTCGTTATCGACCCTCCCTCGCTATTCTCTTATCTATGGAAGGTAAAATTTCAAAACTTAGCCTGATTCAGTACTTTGTGATGTACCATGTTAAATGGTCTGTTCATCTGGGTTTCCAGGGTGTTCGTCCGTTCGTTGAGTTATCGACGGTCACGATGGTGGTATATTCGCTAGACTTCGAAGAGTCATTGGAATATGATGACTTCTCATCTTTACCGCGAGCCTCAGCCCCTCGATTCGATCCTTCGTCCATCCAATCAACGGCTAGGATCGGTGCTTGCTCTTCCTCTCGCTTTTCTTTCACAGTCTCCCATCAGTTCGACTCGGTCAAGCCTTGGTACCTCAGCTTAACTGACACCTCAGCCTCAAAAGTGGGGCCCACCAGTCCCTCCGTTTCCCTCATGGGCCCCGCCCTAATCTCCCCGCTCAACGCCCGTTCCTTCTCATTTGCATCACCAGCAGCCAGAACGCCACGTGGCAACATAAAGGGTGATGATGATAGGCCCAGCAGGAAGAACATCATCTTCCCTTCAACCCCATTGCCACATAGAATCAACGACACCAAGGACAGCAACAGCATGAACCATCCAAGAACCCCAAGACCATCGTTCCTGCAATCTCCTGCCATGTTCTTCAAGGACTGCCACGTCAGCAAGAGCGACAAGAGTAGGGAGTCGTTCCGTCCCTTTTTGAGATTCTACAGAAGGCCGTACGATGAGATGGGCTATAGGTCAAAGATGAGACCAGCACTTGGGGGCCTCGTCTCTGTTGTCTCTCCTCATCTTAAACGTCGCCACGTGTCAGCATCACAACGGTTTTAAAACCAGAAAGTATATATGATACAATTATATTAATAATATATACATATTTGGTTCGAAATTATATTATGCTTTTGTTTGGGGAAGAGAGTATCCAGGCCTCTTAGAGCACTCGACGAAGTCTCTCGGATCGTGCTGATCACCTTATACTACTGCACAATTAGGAAACCGGGATAAATCTTGAAAGATGGCCTAGAAAAGAAAGAGACTCAAACTCTAAGACCTTTACTTCCAAAGACGTGGTCTTGGCCACTAGCCCAACCCCTCTTGGATTGTGCTACGCCCCAATTCCCAAGCTAAAGAGACGAGGTGATACGGGGAGGGGGGCATGAAACGGTGTGCGTGTGGTCTCATTTTGAGCTTTGTGGCCTCTCTCTTTGAGAATGCGATAGCATGGTCGAGACGGCTAAGATTGCATCGGAAATCAGTTGAGGGAGAGCTCTCCCAAACGAGCAAACCAGGAGAAAAGTGTTTTTTTAGAGGATTGGATTTTCGTGGGAAATTTGTGACTTGTTTTGGGGGATTTGTTAGAAAAGAGTTTGAAAACCTACGGTTGTTATTTCCTTTTCATTCATTTAGTGTGTTACCACGAGTACACCAACATTTTTGTTATTGTACATCAAATTTATTACTTGTTGGTTACACATCATTAATTACATTAAATTTTACGAGCATACTAAAAATTGAAAAATCATTTATAAAAAGTTATTTATAAAATTTCATTCAAATATGATTTGAAATGACCATATATGTATATTTTATAAAATAAAAGAAAAAGCATTGAAATCATCCAAATCACATATGTACATGCCAACAAATCTAAAATAACATCAATATTGTTATGATGTTTTATTGGTGGCCGTACTAGTGAAACTCCCCGTTAATGAGAAGATTTCTCTACCATCATGTGAATGATAGTTTTGGAGGAGAAGCAAGTAGGGTTTTTGAGTTGGCAACTAATTTTATGAGAATTGACGTATTTTCTCAAACTTATGTTCTTATACGTCTCAACTAAGTAAAGATTGCACATGAAATTTATGGAATTTCTCTTAATATGAAGCAAATTTCATTTGATGATCTATTAGGTCTGCCCAAGGGTAGAGCCTGGATTTTATTATAGGGGGATATACAATGGTTGATTGAAAATGTTAATAATTTTTAAAAATTTTGTGAAAAATGATTAAACAAGTATGAAATATTAGAGGAATGGTTGGTTCGGGGGCTGTGCCCAAACTTTAAGGCATGTTAGTAATTATCGATGAATTTATGAAGATTTTTTTAACGACTAAGTTTGTAAGCCATTTTGTTCATATATTTCATGGGCAGTTGTTTCATTGTCTTATGAATATGCCCTACTAAATAATTAAATTATATCGTATAAAAAAAATATTTGTTTTCAAAGTTCAAGGGTCAACTTGCTCAATGACTATGCCCTATTAGACAATTAAATAATATAGAATAAGTTTTTTCTAAAGTGTTGTCCCTCATCTTATGATTATGGCGTGTTAGATAATTAAATAACATACTATCATAAAAGGGGATAGCAGCTCCCATGCCCCATAGTTTTTTTTTTGGTAGGTAAGCTATCCCATGCCCCATAGTTATGTCTTATCAAACTATAATTTTTTTTATTTTTTTTTGGATGATAACACTATAATTTTTGTTAAAAGTTTATGAATGATTGGCTCATGCTATGTCCTATAAAAGTTTGGCTCAGGATCCTCTCGAGTTCAACTTGAGAGTATCTCTCTGGTTTGAACCCCTAGAGGTCGCCACGTGGCTCCTTTGATACCCCTTAACCATGGGTAAGGTTCACCCATCCATCCTTGGTTTTTTTTTTAAAAATATTAATTCTTTTTTCAAAATTATTTTAATATTAAAAAAACTCTAAAAACAGTTTTTTTAATTTAAAAAATAATAATTAATATAAAAAAAAAACTAAGGATGGGTGGGTGAACCCTAGGGGTGGGTGAACCTTACCCATGGTTAAGGGGTGTCAAAGGAGACACGTGGCGACCTCTAGGGGTTCAAACCAGAGAGATTCTCTCGAGTTGAACTGGAGAGAATCCTGGCCTAAAAGTTTTATTTGTTTTCCAAAAGTTTAGGGGCGTGTGGCCCCAGCCCCTTCTTCGTCCAAACCGTCCTGCCTTTTTTTCTTTTTTTCATACGAGATTCATTCTAAAATAATGAATTTTCTGTTTTTCCAATATACTTGTGATTAATACCCAACTCTCAAAATAAAGAAGAGAATTTTATTTTGACATAAGAGAAAGGAAAAGTGTAGGGGTGCTTTCTCTCTTAGTGGTAACCTTCTTTTAATGGTATCGATGAGGGCAGAATTGGTAGGAATATGTGTCGGATACTGTAGTTTGGGAAGTCAAATGGTGTTGATTTGATCAAGTGAGGGTGTTGGAAATCGAAACTGCACGTACGTTTGGGATGCGTTTGTCGGTTTCTCAAATGTCGCCAAAGAATCAAGATTCTGTTTCTTGGGGCTGGGGTTGTAGTCACTCTTCTTGGATTATACTTGCTGCTTTGTTTCTCCTTCATTAGGATTGATTTTTATCTGAGATTGAATTACGATATGGACAAAGGTTTTTGGATTCTACTGCTTGTCGAGTTAGAGTTCTAAGGACTAAGGAGTCCTTTTATTTTCTTTTTGCTTTGTCTTCTTGGGTGGAACTGATACTTGAAGGGATTGTTACAGCTACTGCGAGATTGTTCAGTGATCTAGCTCTGCTGGTTCTTTCTAAAGCCCTCTATGGATATTGAGCCGGATATATAAAATAAAGGCCACGGATTCTCTCTGGCGAAGCCAGAAAGGTAGTCTCGGGCAACCACAAAATAAGAGACTTGTGACGATAAAAAAGGGGAGAAGTCATTTCATTTTATCCTCATGATTTTGACTCCTCCCCACTTGATAAATTTTTCCCTTTATCTCACCACTTTATCATCATGTGTCACATAATATGTGGAAGAGGCAAAATCATGGTCTATGAAATGACTTCTCCAACCACATGTAGCACACATTGTGGTAGCCTGAGACCACTCTTTCTAGCTTCGCCAGAGAGAATCCGAGACCATAAAATAGGCAATAGTTCCGACACATTCGAATGGTGTCCATTATATAGGGATGTATGTAGACCAGCCCTTTGAGAATCATTGACAACATGTTATGTCTGGCAAATGCCTGAGGTTATATCTTGGGCACCTCTCTTTGCACGCCGCATGGGAAGACATTCAACTGAAGAGTATGTGCATGTATCGTTGGGCGATTCACACACACCTCCAAAGCTTCGCATGTATCTTTTTGACATTTATTAATTGGGGTTAAAATTCACTTATTCCTAAGGTTAAATAACTTTAGTTTTTCAAAAATAATATTTTTAAAAAATTAACCTTACTTATGATTCACTGTTTTTTTTTTTTAACTAAGGTTAGATTATTTAACTCTAGGAATGAGTGAATCTTAACCATAACTAATGAATGCCAAGGATGACACGTGGTGAGCTTTGGAGAAGGTTAAATAATTTAACTTTAGTTTTTAGAAAAAATATGTTTTAAAAATTAACCTAATTCATTTACTCATGTGGTTAATTTTTATTTTTTTTTAAATACTAAGGTTAGATTATTTAACTCTAGGAATGAGTGAATTTTAACCATAATTAATGAATGTCAAAAATGACATGTGGTCAGCTTTGGAGGAGGTTAAATAATTAAACTTTAGTTTTTAGAAAAATTATTATTTTAAAAATTAACCTGATTCACTCACTCATGTGGTTAATTGTTTAAAAAAAACACTATGTTAGATTATTTAACTCTAGAAATGAATTAATCTTAACCATAATTAATAAATGCCAAAAATGACATGCGGTAAGTTTTGAAGGTGTGTGTGGACCGCACAACGATACATAAGCATGCATGCTATCATCTCTTCAGTTAAATGTCTTCTCACACCTCATGCAAACAGAGGTGCTAGTTACCGAATCATTTGCGTTCCAATAATCATGTCTTTTAAAAATTATTTGGTTTTTAATGATCGTGTCCTTTGTGAACATAAGGGCACATTTTCCATCAATTCATAAGTTTTTATTCACTTGTTAAAATGTTTGTCTTTACGCTCTCAAAAAATGTTTTAGTCATTAATCATTATTGTTATCCTTGGTTTGGGTTTAGTAAGAAAATATTGGCCTAAAATGGGTAGATCGACTTCAAGCAGAGTGGCATTTGTTACATCATCAATTATTTTTTCTTTCATCTTGCGAGATTTCCGACATAACCAATTATGGGCAAATACTCACTTATAATAATCTCAAACCGCCACACACATATATACACACAAACATATTAGCATAGTTAATGCTAAGGGTGTAAATTGATATTGAAATGGAAAAATCTCATACATGCCACACGTCTGTAGCTGCTTTGCTGGTAGATGAATGATAGCAAAACTCCACATGTGAATGAGTCTGAGGGGACGGGTGTGCACCCTGAAATAAGCTCCGATGATAAAGTCAGTATAAGACACAAGCACATGGACATATGAACATAATAGTATAAAGATACTTATCGTGAGGTCACTGGGTATATGCACTTGAGGACGAGCTCTGCTGCTATGCTCTGGAGATTGTAGCTCAAAAGGCACAAAGAATATGGCTCAGACAACGTAGCTCTGACAACGTAGTTCGTATAAGGCACTGACAACGTAGCTCGTATAACGCAGCTCGGACAACGTAGCTCGTATAACGCTGCTCGGACAACGTAGCTCGGATAACGTATACGTTGTGCATCAGACAACGGGTACGTTGTACATCAGACAACGGACAACGAGCTCGGCACTATTCATAGCACAACGTGACAACGGATTCGGCACTATTCACAGCACAACGTGACAACGGATTTGGCACTATTTACAACACAGCGTGACAACGGATTTGACACTATTCACAGCAGACAACGCGACAACGGATTTGGCACTATTCACATCAGACAACGCGACAACGGATTCGGCACTATTCACAACAGACAACGCGACAACGGATTTAGCACTATTCATGGCCTATTTGAGAGAATCCGGTGACCATAATAGATTGTGAGGCCATAAAGAGCATCAAGTAGCCGGATAACACCAAAAGAAGATGAGAGAATCAAGTGAATGGCCGTCTGCATAACCCTTCTGGGTAGGGGTGTGAATGACTCAAGCTTATCAGATCTCCTTCTTCCTCTTCTTCTTCTGCCATTTATTTCCTCTCTTGTCTTCCGCACCATCCTTCTATTCTTTCTGGTGATTCTTGCTTATTTATAGACATTTGGAGTCATCATGACTTGTGTAGTCATGATGAGGTCACCTGTCAGACAACACTCAAGTGAGCCAGCACATAGCCCAAGTGGGCTTATGTCGGCTAAATTGTTAGAATTTGCTAGAGTGAGAAATTCCTATTTTACCCCTTCTTTTTACTCATTTTTACGAATTTTATCCCTTACAGATATGATATTATTCGTAAACCTTCAAATCTGAATTTGTTTACTTGGATAATTATTTGAATAGGTATCCGGTAGAGTGAATTCAAATGCTACTTTTACTATCCATTTATAGTTGGATACAAATTCATAAATTTATATATCTGATTCGATAAATATCCAACCGATTATATAATATTTTACTATATATAAATAATATATTATAAGTTTATAAGACTAAAACAATCTTTTAAATATATACTTTTTACATGATTTAAGATATTAAATTGTTATTTCTAATATAGACAAAAATAAAATCTTAATTTACTATTTTTAAAATAAAGGTAATATATTATTTTAATTTATTTTTTCTTTCTTTGATATTTTTTAAAAAGAAATCAGATAATTTAGATATTATTCGAAGTCAAATATTTTAAATAAATATCAAATACAACTATTATATTGCACTATCGGTCGGGTAATTATTCAAATAATTAGATATGTAAATGGTTACAAATTCGCTATCCGCTTCGAATTTGCTGAATTGACAGCTCTGGTTAATGGTAGATATCCAATGAACCAAGCACATTATGACTGTAGTATCTTTCTTTTTTTCATAATATTTGAGGAGTTGGTGACCTAGGGTAGGTCCAAAGCCAAGCCAATTCAGGCCCTTCGAGGGCTAGGGGTGGACTAGGGCCTCACCCTAGTGAGGCCTGGGCTAGGGAAGACTTTGACCTTACCTGGGCCGGCCCTTCAATAGCGTTACTTCCTAGCCTGTTTATTTACCAGTTTGAAAAATGCATAAAGTAGATCCATATGGTAAAGAAGCCGTTGGGCTAGCGATTAGCATATAGCAATGGGCCTATTCTGGGGCACGCTATATTAGTAAGCCAGATTTGTGTCTAGTTATGGGCTACTTGCATATTCATAGCTGTATGTTGCTCAGATAGAATGGTATGCCACTCATGAGGGTGATCCTCGAATTGAGTCCCAGTGCGGGAAGTTCCAAGTTCCCTCTGATGATGTGGCAAGCAAGACATCCACTTGGACTAACGGGTAAATAGTAGTCTCTCAACTTAGATGGCAATCATGCACCCCTTCCTTGAAGGAGGTCTTAGAAAAAAAGTCCCAAAAACAGTAGCCCCCATAGATTGATAATTTGTGAATTGGTAGTGGATTCCCTTGTCACCCATAGCTTAATGGAAAACAGCTTATAAGTGCACTGCCACTGTAATCGAACACTTGCTAGGATGATGCACGGATTAATTAATGGGCCGGGATGATGCCACCCTTATTTCCTAAAGCTCCGTCTTACAATGGGCCGGGATTGGAGCAGTCCAGACTCAATGTGAGGCCCAAGCCTAAGAGACCAGACTCCAGGCCTAAATCCACCCAAGTGAAATATTTTTCATGTAGATAAAACAATTTTGGGCCTTTAGGTGGTCAGCTTGCACCAAATCTATCCAAGGACTCATTGGGGTCAGCATAGTAGGCCATTGTTGGTTGGTTTAGACTTTAGACAACTGGCCTTAAAACTAGGTGGATGTTCAACCAATATGCCCAAAGCTATAGTCCAAGCCCGAGCCCAACCCAATTCAAGACTCATTGGGCCAACAAACCCATTGACAGCCTTATATAAAACCGAGTGTCGGGCTGGACTTGGCATCAGCTTGCCCTGGGACCTAAAGAACTAGAAGAAGAAGAAAAAAAGTCAATTATATTCATTCAGTAGTGCCAAATTTCATCTAGACTTATAATCTTATCTTTCGTCTAAGCAGGCCCAAGCTTTGATCAGTTTAAATACTGGAGCTCAGGTAGAAGCTCAACCTTAGATCTAAGAGAAAGGGTTTGGGAGCCCATATCGTCAGCCCAGATCATGTGCATCCTCCAACATAAGAGAATGATTTTTTTTTGGAACATGTCATCATTTATCGAAGGTTGGTAATTGGAATGGCAATAGTCGGGTTTGGGTTTGAATTTTGACATTTTTAATAGGCCTGGCCCAAATCCCATCACATTTATAAAGGCTTTGAAGCCTGAACTCGGCCCTGAACTCGGCCCAGGGCCTCTCAACATCCACACTTTAAAGACTCAAAAATCGAGCCCAACCCTTTTGGGGATACACTTCGACCAACCAAGAGGTGTGTACTGAAATGTTTAAGCTTGATTTGGATAGAGAATCCAAAAGCAACCTTTTTTTGTCTGTACAAACAGCAAACCATTCAAGTGAAGATTATGTACTCTTCCCACCTTGTCCTTGCGTCCAAACACCAGGATTCTTAAGAGTGTCTATTGTACTCTTCCCGCCATGTCCTTGTGTCCAAACACCAAACATCAGGATTTTTAAGAGGGTCTATTGTACTCTTCCCGCCTTGTCCTTGTGTCCAAACTCCAGGATTCTGGAGAGTGATATCTAATAAAATGCACACCACGGCGCACTTTAAGAGAGAGAAACTAATATCTATTCCTATGTTTGGTTGCTGAGAAAATATGTAAAAACATAAAAATAAAAAAATAAAAATTAGACAAAACACGTACAACTAAAGATGTATTAGAAATCCAAAATTTCTTTTCTTTTCCATATTTTCTTGGCAACTAAACATCTATACCCTTATAAAAAGTGCGTAAAAGCATACTGGGGTCGTTGAACCTTTTTCGACCCTAAAACACCCTCATCTCAATGCCCTTATAATAAAAATGTCCCTCCTCACCTCTCGTGTCTTCTGGAATCCACCCAAAAGTCTAAACCCTTAGAAAAAACAAAGGGATTCCAGCACTTCACCGCCCACTCCAATTTCTCTCTCATTCCAACTTTTCTCTCTCTCTCTCTCTCCTTAGTTTCATTTTGGCTGAGAACTTGAAGGTTCTTTGGAGAGTATATCGTCTACTAAATCCAACACCTATTGGAGGATAAGCAATAGATTTCACCTCTTTACCTTCATCACGAACGCTTGGATTACAGATGTCAAAGCATCATGCATCTCTTCTACATGCGTCAACATATTGTTCTTCAGTTACTAATTTTTCTTTTCACACCACATTGGGAGTTACTGCATTTGAATAGTCTCTATCCAGGTACGGTATATTGGTTTTTGGATTTCTATTTTTAGGGTTTTTAATTGCAATGTTACATTTCTAATTTCTCAATGCATCACCAATTTTAGGGTTTTTAATTGCAAGTTTTGATTTTGGGTTTTTAATTGCAATGTTAGATTCCTAATTTCTCAATGTATCACCAATTTTAGGGTTTTTAATTGCAAGTTTAGAATGCATAATTAAGAATTAAAAAAAAAAAGGCAACAAATTAGGAAAAAAAAATTAGCAAGAAGAAAAGTAAATTGAGAAAGAAAATTCATAATGTAAAAATACCTTTGGAGGTTGTTGTGCAATTTGATTTGCTCAACGATTTGATAATGCTAATATTTCTTGGTAAACAAAATTTTGAGTGCATATACATCTTCTAAATCATCAGTTGAACATGTTTTGATAAGAACTTTTATAGTTGTTGATATTTTTGCTCTTGATAAAGCGACATATAGTTGTCCGTGAGAGAAGACTGGCTAAGGAAGATACATTCCTACATGTTCTAATATTTGTCCTTGTGTCTTGTTTATTGTCATTGCAAAGCTAAGACGAATTGGAAATTGTTTCATTTTGAAAATAAATGCATACTTATCATTCTCAGTAGGTTAAAGTGGAATTCTTGGTAGGAATACTTGTTTTCCACGATAATCACCAATTGCAATTTCCGCATCAATTACATTTGGTAGAAAGTCACGACATACTAATCTAGTTCCGTTACAAATTCTTGCTGATAGGTCTATATTTCACAATAGTATTACTGGGCATTCATCTTTAATCTCAATTGATGAGGTGGTAATCCATTTGGTGTCAAACCATTTAAGAAATCTTCTTCAATCTGTTCTGCTGAATCTAATACTGAATCAAAACTGTAATATATGACAATATTTCCCAGGAAACGATCTATTAATAAATCATTTATTTCATCAACGAATTCATTTTTTGAAGCTAGTATTATGCGACTTGAAATGAATTTAGAATTGTGCGCATTCTCTTCAAGATTTGGAAATATTGTTTCTATTAAAGCATTTTGCGATGTGAAATTATCTTTGTATGGAATCACCATGCAACTCAGAATTCTTATCGTATCATCAATGACTTTTTCTTCTATTTCATTTCCAATACGTAACAAAAACTCACTAAATGATGGGTCAAATTCAGCTCTCATGTTTTCTGTTAATCTAATTTTCTCTAAAATGACTCATAGTTTGGATGTAACTAAACTTGCATCAATTGCTTCTTCTCTTTTTGTTCGCGGAACAACAAGAAGAACTTGATAAAAATCACCCCCAAAAACAACCACCTTGCCTCTAAATGGTAAGCTGTTTTCTGTTATATCTTGTACCATTTCATTAAATGCTTCAATTGCTTGTTTTCTTGCCATTGATGTTTCATCCCATATAATCAACTTTGTCACTCGAAGTAATTTTGCAATATTGCTTTGCTTAGTGACACCACAACTTGCTATATTTTTAATGTTAATTGGAATCTTGGAACGTGAATGTGCAGTTCTACCACCTGGTATTATAGATGCTGCAACACTAGAAGTTGCAGTAGCAAGAGTAACAAAACCTCTTGATCTTAGTGTAGCAAGAAGAGTCCGATATAAGTACGTTTTTTCCTGTTCCACCTGGACCATCAATGAAAAACGACCCATGTTTTTCAGCAAGTATTCTTTGTAATATGACATCATACGCATATTCCTATTGTTGATTTAATGTAGATATCGCAAGTAAATCCTCCTCACTAATGTGAATATGCAACTCTTCTTCAATTTCTTTTATAACCCTATCTTGTTCATCAGTATTGATATAGATGTCAGTCAAAACATAATCATTAATGCTTTTTCCCATTAACTCAAGAATGGAATTGATGTTCTGTAATACTCTCATTCAAATTGTGTCAACTATCGTGATTTTTAAGTTCTTGTAATCCTCAAAAATTATACCTTTGTACTTCTTCCATAATGATCTTGGATTAACAAGATTACAATACACAAATATAGTTGAAAATAGTTAACGTAGAGTGTATGACATTTTATAGAGTGGCGCTTCTTGCATACATTCTTCTAAGCTATTGTCACATTCGAGCAATTCATGTAGCTGTGCAGATTCATAAAATGATGAAACTTGAATCCCATTAACGTTTTTCAAATCCTGAAATGATGTTGGACCTTTTATATGATTCAGCAATAAGCAAAAATAATATCTTTCACCCGCTGTTGGATTTGCCATCGCGATTCTACCAATTGCAGCTTTTCTTTGTTTTTGATTCCAGTATCTTTTTCCATCATTCCAAACAAAGTATTCAGGAAATTCTTTATAAAGATATTTTCGAGCATCTACATTTGTTTCCTTTGTGCGAAAAAATTCAGTTAATATTGTCTTTGCCACACAATCTATTCTTAAGACATTCATAAGGTCATCATATTCTTTAAATCTTACAAGCTGTTGGTCTTCGATGTGCAATTGTAAATTCTTAGATGATGGATACATTTCATTTAAGACAAATTGGTAAATTCTCCACATAGCTTCAGGGGGTGAAATCCATCTTGTAGTTTGAAACCGCTGAATTTCATCAATATCATAAGAAGATTCTTCTGATGTCACATAAAAGGCAACTCTATCATGACCTTTGTAAATATATTTGTATAAGTATTTCACAGCTTTAATTGTGGAGCATATTTCTACATTTACGTGACAATCAAATTTGGCAAGTAAATACGGATTGTACGACACAACCCATTGATTGTCCAAGTTTGCACCTCGTACTTTAACTTTTCGCCTGTGTCATGTCGTCTATATATTAGATATGAATTTCTTCCTTGCATTGTTGAAGAACAAAAATCTTTGGGATAATGATTCCTACAATGCCCGTTCTTTCGCATACATACATTGTTTGGATTCAAATAACCACAAGGACCGTACATCATGTGTCTAACAGCTGTAGTATATAAATATGAATTTTTTTCCTTATCAGGCAATTCAACACTGACAAATTTATCATACAAATCGGGTGTCATGATTTTAGAACCTGATTTGAATATGATAAGAAAGTGAGCATGTGGAAGTCCTATTTTCTGAAATTCGATAACATATACATATGCAGTAACTGGTCCCAATATCCATTTCTTCAATAAATCTTCTTTTAATTCTTTCAATTTTGCTCTGAATACTCGTGCAATCAAATCTGGTCTATTTTGGACTTCTTCACGTACCTATAGTTCACTTTTAATTTTTGACCACCCAGGATTACATGTCATCGTTAAAAAAATATCTGATTTTTCAAAACGTTGAAATAATGACATTGCATCTATATATCTACGTCGCATGTCTCTTGGTTCACCTATAAAGGATGTTGGTAGTACAATTCTACGACCAACTTTCGAAGCACAAGTTTCTCCAATTGCGATACTATCAACAATCCCTTGATATAAATCAGCACGAATCTCATTTTGTCGATTGCGAAAGTAATCTAATTTAGATGTTTCAATTTTGACATACATGTCCACTACATACTGTTGTAACAAGCGTCCAGACTGTAATAAAATTGAGCTCTGATTTGGTCGTATTTATAACTTATAACAATAATAGTCATAACAAGATATCGAATCTCTTGTGTTATGTCTTTTTTCAAACACTGAAAAACAGTAGATTTAAAAAATGGTTACTATATATTTTTTTTATCCTAATACATAAAATAATTTATAACAAAATTAGTATATTTAATACTTTTTTTTTCTTTATCGATGAGATAATTTGCAGATGAAATTTGCAAGGGATCAACAGGCAGTTATACTTCACAATATGTATTTCTATTTCTTATCTCTCTCTTTTTTATGCCTTGATGTCAACCTGTATCTCCATAAGGAAATAACAACGGGTATTGCAATGGATCATAGCATCCAAAGTAATGCTCTACTCTGTGACCATAACCAGTGTGATTATAAACAATGATATCACGTTTTCCATGTTGATGGTTCTTACTTTCAATCCATATTGCTGCAACTTGTGATTTTAATGGAACATTGTATACTTTTTGATCTAATCCAACATCAGACCTAATTAGAATATGATGACTTTCCAAAGCAGGTACATCTTTTAAGGATCGAAAGAATAAAGAATAGAGATTTTTTGACAAAATTTTCATCAACTTCTGAATGATATAAGCATTGAGCTTGGTTAATGTCTCCACTCAATTTTGTACCTCATGTTCAATATCATAGAAGTATAATTGTAAGTAAGAAGGATGACCATCTATTGGTATCAACTCATTGATGTAATGGTAGACCTGTCCTTGTATTTTAAAAGTGTATACACCTTTATTTCTTCGGCAAAGATCTTTATCATATTTCACACCAAAGATATGAATACAAAAGTATTGTTGTATGTTCGAACATATTTTTTAAAATTCAAGTGCATCTTTTGAACTTGAAGTGAACAATGTTTGAAGGTTCTCTGAAACGCTATTTGAGATCAGTGATATCTTTCCATCAAAACAACAAAAACCTTTTGACTCATGTTAGAATCTCTTTGCACCACAATGTTCACATAATGGAACATATGACAAAATGGATGCCTGTTGAGGTACATCTTGAGGAATACCATCAACGTATTTGTCCGCAAAATGAGTGGATTCTGCAGAAATTGTTAATAAGATATTAGTTATTGTTGATTTATATTCATACCTTATGTAATGAGAATCAATAATGATACCTTTTTTTTTTTTTGAGGGTGTAATTGATTTAGGAACTTCTCTTGATGTAGATCCTATAATATATTCAACAATCATTATTATTAACTTGTTATGTTATTCTATGTATAAGAATTGTTTAAAGTACTTACCAAATCCGTACGTAATATAATTTAAAATTGATTTTGTTGATCATTTAGCACCTGTGTTTCTCTCTTCACATTTTCTTTTCAATGTACTGAGATGGGAGAAATTTCCTAATGTAGATCTTATTACAAATTATTTAAACAATATTAATATTTATCACCATATATGTAAAAAAAATTGTTAATTAATTTTTCTTACCAATTTTGAATGAACTGTAAGCTTCTATTTGCTCTTTTCCTTTAAAGAAATAAGTAGCAATAACATCTTCCTTTTGATTTTCTACATTAGTTAGCATATTTGTCATTAGATAACATAGATATGATCAAAATAATATTAATTGTAAATGATCAATAAATTTATAATTACTATAATAAATAGATTATTTTCTGACCTTCTTGGTGACTAAGACCAACTGAGCATTGTTCATTGATTTGTATGTTACTTCTTAAAAAAAATTTGTAAGTTTCTCTCTTTTTTCTACGTATTTCATCTTTCTTCTCCTCACTTAATGTTGTATAATATTTTCCTGAATTACTTTTGGGAGAATCTTTCTTAGTCATTGCTATTACTGTATGAAATATAAGAAAATCATTCAATATATTTTTCAGTATTCTATATTTGCACAAATTTCGGAAAATATTGTCATAAAACTATAAACAAATATAGTAAAATGAAGAATGAAATTAGAAACAAAAGTAATGCAATCTAGGAAGCATGGATACAGATACGGGTATAGCCAGGATACGTCTATATTTTTAAAAAAATAATAACAATACTATATTTTGTATTATAATTACAAAATAACCATTGGGTACGATATTTTTTTTTTGTTTTAGCCGAATGAAACCCTAAAGGATTTAACCAAAAAAAAATCCAAAAAGTAAAAGGGCAAATTGGTAAAATCGCTTGAATGAAACTATGTCGTATCCCAATCTTATCCTTGCGTAACCCTGTCGTATCGTAAAGAAATAAACTGTTTTAAATTAATCAGATACTTCTAAGCCGTATCAGATACCTATCCCGCCGTATCGGAGGCATAACCGTATCCAATACATATCGGATACATGTATGACGACCTATTCAAAGTATTCGTGCTTCACATAATGCAATTGTGCTATACTATTTGAATGTAAGAAATAAACAATGCATATAAATTTTTGAATCGGTATTAATTTAATGTGAACCCAAGATTTTATGTTTTATGTTATGCGTTGGAATAACATTAACATCATTAAAAGCAATAAATTGTAGCTTCTTTCAATCAAGAATAAAAAAGATACATTAAAAGAATTATTCTTTATCATCATATTATTAATTTCTCTTTTTTAGGTTTGGTGTTACCCATTTAAAAATATGACTTTTATATTGACTCTGTAATAAGTAATTTAAATTTTTTGTTGAAAATTTCGGCAGCATCTCTCTATGGTTCTTCAAATACGCAATTTTATTGTTTATATTAATCTTCATTTTTAAAAAATAGAGATTTAATAAAGCTAAATCAATTTCATATTTGAAGAACTATGAAAGATTAAAGCCAAAAATTCTCAAAAGAAAATTTAATTACATATGACAAGTTGAATATAGTTTCATATTTTAAAACTATCCATTGGGACAATCCAAAAATTTGTATGCAATGTTATTAATTCTTTAAATATGAAAATCATATAACATATTGCAATACCTTGTTCTGGAATTAGAAACCAAAGTATTGCAATTGTGTTATACTATTTGAATGTAAGAAATAAACAATGCATGTAAATTTTTGAACGGATTGAACCTCATGTTTTCTGTTATGGATTGAAAAAACATGAACATAAAAAAAAACCAATAAATTGTAGCTTCTTTGAACCAAAAATAAATACTAAAGTAACATTTCATTGGGAACAGAAAAATGCAGTAAATTGAAATAATGATAGAGTAAAAAGATTACTTATAAGACGATAATGCGAATTCCAAAGATACAACAAACGAGCAATTCAGATGGAGATTGAAATGCAGTGAATCGATTTCTAACCCCCTAAAATGTTAAAAGGTAAAAAAGAAATTGATTAATTTGCAGAACTTCAATGAAGGAATGAGCGATTATCATATAAAGAAAATCAAAAAAATAATTCTCAAACCCACTTGCGTTCTTGAATCTATATATATGAAGAAAACATTAATTGATATACAACAAGAAGAAAAGGGATTAATAGACTTTTCTAAATAAAAACATATGAAAATTATCTCATGGCGAGAACCCCAAAAAAATAACATTTGAAATCAAATACATTTGAACATAAGCTTAGTATATGATGTTGTTTTGAAACATTAATTTGGTGATTAATTTGAGGTGTTTCAACCCACATTTAAGAGAAATTTACTTAGTAGGCTTCTAATTTTTGTATCTTTAAGGTCTCACCTTATGGTTATCTAAACTTATAATATTTCGTAGTCGCCTAATCATTAATCTCTATAAATCCTACACCTATCACTAACATTATCAATCAACCATCTATCGCTTGTACCCCTACAAGAAAATCCTAGCTCCGCCCATGCTCCCAGTCAATCCCTTTACTCACCCCACAACTTAAAAATACAAGATTAGGTCTGCCATAAAATGAAAATCGGCTACTAAATAATCTATTTTGCATCTTCATAATAACAAATCAAACTCTATATATCAAAAACTAGTAGAAATTATTGCAACTGAACTTCATGCACATGACAAGAGAATCGATTCAAAACAATATAGAAATGTGAAAACTAACAAATCGTACATGAGGGTGGATTCAATAAAGAAAATAATTAACAATAATGATCCAAGCTTTAGAAATTTTTATTATGAATAACTATTTCAAGTACAAGTTGAGGATCATAAGTTAGAACAATTAGAAATATTGCATTTAAATATATCAAAAAGAGAAAATTAGGTTGAAGTCAATTAGATATTTTCCTTTTGGATGTAGATTTTAGGAAGAGCATGGTCCTTAAGCTCTTTTTCTTCGTCACTTTCACAGCCACTTCGATATGCCCTGTCAACTTCTTGTCAAACACCACTTTTTTTATAAGCCGCAATTTACCCTGTATCGGTGTGGACATTGTAGGAAGTAAGGAGATTCAAGCTTTTCTCACCAGAGAATCGCTCATAGAGGTTCCAATCTCTCTCAAGCAACCTACTCTAACAACTTCCAATTTCAACTTCCAACCATTCAATCGTATTGGTAAAGAAATTTTTAGTATCTAGTTCCATTCCAGGTTTCGCATGCGTAAACAAATTGGAGTTTCGTACTCTTGGCAGGGTGTCACCCAGGCAACCACATAATAATTTCTTGGTGGAGTGACGGTGCAGTTCCTAGCACCATAGATGATGAGATCTAAACTAAAATCACAGTCTTCATCTTCAACATCTATGTTGTTTTCTTGGATTATTAAGGAATCCCTAGAGACCATCATGATCAATTACAATAAACATTAATTTGTTAGCTCTAATACAATGTTTTTATAGAAATTTTTCCTAGTGTCCAACTCTAATTGAATGTAGTAACATACTTCTAGTTGAATTAGGTTTCGTTTTAGGAGTTTTATTCAAAGGGCAATTTGGTCTTTGAGGTTGTATTCGTAAGAGAGGAATCAAAAGACATGGGATTCTTTGATGGCGAATGACCTGAAATTAGTTCTACGGCCAAATTTAGAGATTTCTACTCTTTCTCTCGCAATTTGCTTCGAATTATAATCAAATTTTAGGTCTCATAGATCTCGTCTTTCATTGATTTTCCCTTCTTTTTTTCTTTTTTTTTTCTGAAAAACAAAGAGATGTCAGACGCTTTGATCAATGGATTAGCTGGAGCTGGAGGAAGAATCATCGCTCAGCTCATCACATATCCCCTGCAAACTGTAATTTTTTCTTTTTTTTTCTAATTTTTTTAGTATAATTTGGGGGGTTTTAGTTTTTTGATATAGGTTAATGCATGTCAAACACGGAAAAAATTTATGCATGAAGCACAATGGAAAAGAGAATCGAAGAACCTATTCCATAATTTTACAGTAAGTTGAATTTTTTAATCTATGATTCTATAATTAAAAAATCTAAACTTGTAATTAAAAACCCTAAAATTGGTGATGCATTGTGAAATTAGAAATCTAACATTGCAATTAAAAACCCAAAATCTAAACTTGCAATTAAAAACCCTAAAATTGGCAATGCATTGAGAAATTAGAAATGTAACATTGTAATTAAAAACCCTAAAAATAGAAATCCAAAAACCAATATACCGTACCTGGATAGAGACTATTCAGATGTAATAACTCCTAATGTGGTGTGAAAAGAAAAATTAGTAATTGAAGAAGAAGATGTCGACGCGTGTAGAAGAGATGCATGATGCGTTAATCCATGTGTCCGTGAGGGAGGTAAAGAGGTGAAAATCTATGGCTTATCCTCCAATAGGCGTTGGGTTTAGTAGATGACATACTGTCCAAAGAACCTTCAAGATCTCAGTCGAAATGAAGCTGGGGAGAGAGAGAAAAAAAAAAGTTAGAGTGAGAGAGAGATTGGAGTGTGAAGTGCTAGAATCCCTTTGTTTTTTCTAAGGGTATAAACTTTTGGGTGGATTCTAGAAGACATAAGAGGTGAGGAGGGGCATTTTTATTATAAGGGTGTTGAGATGAGGGTGTTTTAGGGTTGAAAAAGGTTTGACGACACTAGTATGCTTTTACGCACTTTTTATGAGGTTATAGATATAGATATATATGTGTCTGCATATGTGTGTATCTTATGACAAAATATTAGCCTTGACAAATCATTCAATAGTTCCAACAAAACATCTTCATCTAATTACATGTCATGTAATTTACTATAAATCACATGTAATATCATGTCATGTAATCGTATCTCTTTTACTTGTGAATTAAATCTATACCCTTATAAAAAATAGATAGATGTAATTGTATCTCGTTTACTTGTGGATTAAATTTACCCTTATAAAAAACAGATAGAAAACAAATGGCTAGAACCCACCCCGCCCATATCTTCCGTTCTTGTCAAGGGTGTTTTGTAGGGGAGAATAAATGCAAAAGTGGGACATGGATGTCCATGTATTGATGATGCTTGGTTTTGGCTGCATGCATGTATACTATTATTTTCGACAATAATGAATGTTGTGTCCCTTCCATTGAGTTGATTAATCACTATTATTGAAACTACAAAGTAGTTTCCATAGAATTGTATGGATAAAATAACACTTGAAAAACAGTAACAATAGCATACCATGTAATTTCTCAAAATAAATATTTTTTTATGTTCTTCTTTTAACTATGTATATCAAAACATTCATTTAAAACATTCTTTACAATTTTTAATATGTATTTATAATTTTTAATTGTATACCTTTTATCTATAGGTTGACAATAGCTAGAGTTCATAAACTAATCTTTGAAATCAACGATCAGACTCGATACAATTATTATTGTGTTAATGGACATTAATTGTGATTGGTGGAAGTCCAGGGATATAGATAAAATTCTATAATCCTAATGGAGTGTAGGAAAGATGTTTCCTAGTAACAATGCTTTAACCAAAAGGTTGAGTACTTGGTCCCACAACCGGAAATAAGAGATCCCTTTAGATCCCACACACAAAGACTTTCTTAAAGTATTTAATTTAATGATTTATTAAATTAATTAATTTCTCTAAGAAATCACTATATGGTATAATGAAGCTCTAAAATGTGGAATCACATTAGATGTGAAAAACCAAATAGGTAGGACTCATTGGGAAATATTTTAAAAGAATATTTAAATTGATCAAAGGGGTTTAATACCAAAAGAGGGCGTGTGGAGTGGGGCCCACCTAGGGTGGGACGCCCACTTCATGGAGGCAATAAAATTATTATTATTTATTTAATTAGTTTCTAACTCTAGACTCCTTATTGGATAAGGTTGGTTAGTTAGTTAGTTAGTTAGTTAGTTAGTTACTAATTAAAGATTCTTTGTTGGACAAGGAGTCTATTAGTTTTTTGCTAATCAAGGAATCCTAATTGGATTAAGATAAGGATAAGATTAGGTGGATACTAATGGATAAGATTAGTTTCTATTTTAATTAATCCTAATTAATTAAAGGAGAAACCAAATAGGAAACTAATTGAGGACTTCTAATTGGATTAAAAAGTGGAGTATTGGGTTGCAAGCAACCCAAGCATATCCTATTTAAAGGGTTGGACGTCCAAGCATGTGGGACATTCAATAATTTTCAGAATTTCCAGATTTGGAAATATCTCCCCTCCCCTCAAATTATCTCACGCCCCTCTCTCCTTTAGTGGTGTACGGTCAGCCCCCTTCCCCCTTTATTCTTGTTCTCTTGTGTTCTAGTTTTGAAGGAGACTTGACACTTGTGGAGTTTTGCCAGTATTGCTATTATCATGGATTTGACTTAACAATTTCAAAGTCACAAATGTATTGTGATTTTTACTCTCATTGAATAAAATCAATTAGAATCTTAGTCAGATCTTGGGATTCGATTTATGCCCCAATAACTATTTTTTCTAAAATTAAAAAGAGGCATACTTTCAGGTTGCGTATAACTTCACCATTTTTTTTATTTATTTAGTAATTTTTTTATTAATCAACAAATTTGCTTCCGAATTTCAGAAAAGGAGCAAATGTTACAAATTCCAAATGTTAGCAAAAGAAAAGCCCTTAAAAAACTCCCCTACAGTAAACCAACTTTGGCTTCCAAAAAATCAGTAACTACAAATTTAATACTCAGTTCTCTTCTCAAAATAGAGGTTTCAGTGGTAATGAGAAAATATAGATGAATTTCTTCTTCTTTCTTCTAATTGACCACTCTAATTGCTACTTGAGTTAGAATTTTCCGGTATTGTTGGAGATGTTTATATAGTGAACTGGTTAAACGTTTGAAATGCCCATTTAATGTCGGGAACTACGAACTAAACTATGCCCTTTTGTTTGTCCAAAAAAAAGATATTGTTAGCATTGGATTTGTACGGTCCCATGTTGATATTTCTATACATATCTGTTTCATTATTTAATGATGGCTCCATTGTTATACACCATTTCATTAACATATAAAAGGGGAAAAGATATAGATTCTGATCAATGGATCTTTCTTTTTTGAAGAAAAAGAAGTGAAACAATACTTTTCGATGCCGTTTACTTTGCTCTCGACGCTTATAATGAATCAGACATCTTTTTCACTCTATATATCTGTTTTTATTCTTTCTATATCAGCTTTACCAACTCACTAGCAAATGGTGGGCTGGTAAGGCTTCTAAATCCAAATCCATAACCTTATTATTACTCAAATTAACAAACATTTAAATAGAAATTAGGGGTGCCCACGGTTCGGTTTGAGTCAGTTCTAGAAATTTTTGGAACCAAACTGATAAACTTCGGTTCTAAAAAAACCAACCCAGAACCGAACCGTAGAGCCTCAGTTTGAAAAAAGCTAACCCAGAATCGAACCGTAGAGCCTCAGTTTGATTTTACACACGGGTTGGTTCCTATTAGGGTTAGGTTCAAAAATAAAATAAAATTACAGACCAAAAACTAGTTTGGTTTGATTTTCACACGGTTTTCAGTTCTCGGGCTCCACATTCGGTTCTTAGTTCGGTTCAGTTCGTGGGTTTTACATTCGGTTCTAAGTTCGGTTCGGTTCGGTTTCAAATTGGAACAAATTAGAACCAAACCGAAGAAAATCGGTTTAAGTAAAATAGGACCCAGAACCGAACCGAGACTTTAAAAAAACCGAACCAAACCGAACTATGGTGATCGGTTCGGTCCGGTTCATGGTTTGACCCGTACCCATGTGCACCCCTAATAGAAATAGATAGATGAGCAAGGGGTAGTTTGAGAATTAAAGTAAAACATTAAATTTAAGTTTTATTTTATATGAGGGTAGATTGAGAATTTCGGAAAAAATAGGCTACGCCTAGTTCTCGCATTATAATAGTAAAGATTTTTATCTTAAACTAGCGGGTGGCACGTTTGATGCAAGTGAGAGCGAGGGGAAAGAGTTAACCACAGTTAATAAGAGTTAAAAGAGACACGTGTAAACCCTTAGGTGAGATTGAACTCTCCCCAAGTTCAATCGCGATTGGCTGTGATTCTATATATTATTTAAATAGAAATAGATTGATGAACAAGGGGTAGTTTAGAAATTAAAGTAAAATATTAAATTAAAGTTTTATTTTATACGAGAGGGTAGATTATTGGAAATTTCGGGAAAACCAGGCTACGCCTGACTCTCGCAACCTGACTCTCACAATAGTAAAGATAAAGGAAAAGAAGAGTAAAGAAAAGATAAAGATAAAAAAAGATTATTTTTGCAGATCTGGTTTTTTATTGTTTTGGTAACCAAAAACAGGCTCCGGAGAGTCGTCACAGCTCCTAGGCACTGCCCCGGGTTGACGGGTTGGCGTCGTCCGTAAATTTTATAATCTTTTTGAAGCACGTGCGAGGCCAATTAGTGTTTGGCAAACGCAACTGGGTTTCGCCGCACGTGCCAGACCAATAGTGTATAAACAAACGCAACTGGGTTTCGCAGAAAATTTGTGTACTGTAAATCATAGAATCTATAATGGGTAGAGGAGAAAGGGAGCACGAAAACGGCGATTTTCGCCGGAGACCCTCATCCACGGTGGAGATCCCAGAAAGAAGTCGTCGCAGCGGCAGAGAAAACGGTCACTATTCACCGGAATCTGGTAGGTCTCCTCCATACACTTCTGACGATCGTGGTCGCAGTCGCAGTCGCAGTCGCAGTCGCAGTCCGGTTATTGGCTACGGAAGGAATCACCGGGAATCAGATCGGCGTCGTGATAGAGCTGATTCGAATGGATACTCAAACCCTAGGAGTAGTCCTAGGTACGAAGCCCTAACCCTAGGTACCCGACGATTTGACCGTACCGATCGTGCTGCTCCGTTCCTGGATAGAGATTTCAGGAATGGACGGGTTTCAGAGTCGGAATCCGATGAGGAGCTGAAAGGATTGAGCTACGAAGAGTACAGACGGTTTAAACGTCAGAAAATGAGAAAGAGCTTGAAGAAATGTATTTGGAATGTAACCCCTAGCCCTCCTAGGAGCGAATGGGAGGGATCAGAACCATTGGATTCAAGAAAGGAAATTACAGACAAGTCTGTTGAGGACGAACAGAAGGGTAAGTTGAGAGAGGAAGATCAAAGAAACGAAATTGTTGGTGGTGGGGATTCTGAGTCTGAAGAATCAGGGCAAATTTCAACCAAATCGGAATCAGATTCGGAATTGGAGAAGGATACTTCGAGATTTGGGGAAAAGAGAGGAAAGGGAAGGAAGGATCGGAAGAAGAGTAAGAATTCGAGTTCAAGGCGGCGCAGAAGTAGGAAGTCATATAGTGATACTGAATCTGATGAGGATATGAGTGAATCTGAGGGTTCTTATTCTTCGAGTGATGAAGACACTGAACGTAGGAAGAAGTCTGGGCGAAGATCGAGTAGGCGACATAAGAAGAAGAGCACACAGAGCAGTAAGAAAACAGGAAAAAGTAGAAGGAAAAGGACCAGGGATAGCAATTCTGATGAAAGCCTCAGCAAGAGGAGTGGGAGTGAGGAATCTGATTCGAGCCAGTCATCTGATGACAATACAAGATCCAAGAAGCATAAACAATCAGAATCATCTTCTCAGTTGAAACTGAGCAAGAAAAAGAGGTCTGGATCTGGTAGCAAGAGTCCGGCTCAGAGTTCTTCGGATACAGATGTTGATGCAAAGATTAATATTAACGTGGACGATGCAATGAAAACTGAGATTAGTGATGAGGCGCTCATTTTGAAAGAGATGATTGAGTTGCATAAAAAACCTGCTTTGGATAATGAGCCTCCTGTGGGACCTATGCCTCTACCGAAGGCTGAAGGACATATTAGCTATGGAGGGGCGCTTAGGCCGGGTGAGGGTGATGCTATTGCTCAGTATGTGCAGCAAGGGAAGCGTATTCCTCGGAGAGGAGAAGTGGGTCTTTCAGCTGATGAGATTCAAAAGTTTGAGAATCTTGGGTATGTGATGAGTGGTAGTAGGCATCAAAGGATGAATGCCATTCGTATCAGGAAAGAAAACCAGGTTTACAGTGCTGAGGACAAGCGGGCGCTGGCCATGTTTAACTATGAGGAGAAGTCAAAACGGGAGCACAAGGTTATGGCTGATCTGCAACGGCTGGTGCAACGTCATATTGGGGAGGATGTTGCTTCTACTCACGATCCTTTCGCTGCAAAAGCCTCTGAGGGTGGTGATACCTGATCCTCATGTATGTTCAATGTTCATCGTGTTGTCATATGTTATTGTGTCCTCATTCTACTGCTAAACTTTTGTTTACATGTTTATAAGTAGAACATGTCAAAATCCCAGGAAAATGGAGTTTCTGAATTAAGCCACTTATATTTGAATTGAGAATTTGTTGTGCTCATTAAGTTTCATTCCTGTTTTTATTGCTTTTGTACTGCCTAGTTTTTGATTTAACATGTGGTGATGATGGCGTGGTGTGATTATGAATTATGAGCTTCTGATTGGTACTTCATTCCTACCATTGTGAAAAGTAACCCAATCTTTTTTATAAATCTTAATTGATTATTTTTTATGTGCAGTTTTCATCACAAAAGCACACATGATATCTGGTTGGCGTTCAAAAGTGATTTATGTGAATTGTGTTAAACCATGAAATGGTTAAAGATAAGATGATTTAGGTTTCCCTCCTTTTGGGGTGAGTGTCAGCGATCTATTTCGTAGTTGTTTTTGGTTTGCCTCAAGAAATCATTTATGCTATGTTTGGTTGCCGAGAAAATAGGTGAAAACATGAAAAAGAAAAGAAATTTTTAGATTTCTAATACAATTTTCAGTTGTGTTTTGTCCAATTTTCTTTTCTTTTCCATGTTCTCACTTATTTTCTCCACAACCAAACATAGGGTTATTGTCTATCAAAAAGAGAAAGTGGCAATTGTGGTGGCATGACAGAGTTGAACTTAGATTATGAAAATTGTTGGATGTGTACACCATCTCCTTCTCCATTGGCCTTGGGCTTGGTAGTTGGGTGTTTCTTTATCTCTGTTTTTGATTTTGCATAGGTGACCCCTAAAGAGGCGGGTAAGATCACTCTTGGGAGGCAGAAAAGTGCTTTCACTAGGCTCGCATTTTGTGGAACATGTTGCCTGTAACGATCTTTAGGGGGCCTTGGTATGAAAGAAACAACAGAATTGTGAAGGGTTTAGAATCTTCTCTTCCGAAACTATGCTCCAACATTGGGTAGAGTATGGGCCTTTGGTCGAGTCACTTACTAGAATTTGTTAGAACGAATCTTGCAGATTTTTTGCATAGTTGGGATTGTTTAGGTTAATGAGCACGCCTTAGACAAAGCGAGCCTCGAGGCATGAGATGTGCGCCTAGGCGCGGGGGGGAGTATCGAGCCTAACAACCAAGCTTTTCGTGAGAATGGTGTTTTTTTGAAGATGTTCAAGCTCGGCTCGTTTATAAATGAGGAAATCGAGCTTTTAACAAGCTCAGTTAAGATTTGATTAATTAAATAAACTATACTATATGATTAATTTTAAAGCATAACCTTTTAATTGAAGTATTTAAATTGTATATTTATATATTATCAATTTTTTAATATATATATATATATATATATTGTATATTTATATATATTATTAATATATATATAAACAAGCTGAGCTTTTAACGAATTAAGTATAAAGGTGTTCGAGCTCGGCTTGTTTACTAAACGAGCTTTAAAACTGTGTTCAGGCTTGTTTGTTTAACTTAGCAAACCGGGCTGAGCATCGAGCCACTCGTGCTCATGCCCACTACCTTCCCCTATGTGCGCTTAATGCGAGCCTTACTAAGGCGAGCCTCAATGTATAAGCTTGCATGCATTTTTGAACACTGGTCCAGTCTGAAATTGCATGACAGTGAGATACTTTTTACAATCCATGTGAGTTAGTCTTAGCTTTCTTTTTTCTCATTAGGCTGTGTGAAATCTAGGTATTTCATCTAAGGTATCCTTCTTCCTTTGGTTGACATTGTTGGACAAAATTCTCACTTGCGACCAAGGTTCTAAATGTCGATATCGCTCAACATGTCGAGCCGCGAAAAAAAGATACATCGGAGATATATTGGAAGATATATCGTTTATCGGTGATTTTTAGAAAAATTGCAAAAAAAGTGGACAAAACATGAAATTTTGTAGCAAAACTTAAAGAAATGTTAAAATAGATGTTAATATACCTTTTAGAATAAAAACATTTAAAAGTTAGATGCTTTATTCAGTTATTCTTAACAATTAGTAAATTTTAACTTTAATTATTGCCTATAGGGAGTTAAAAAAGGACACTGTATTTTAAAAAATATAAAATCCAAGATTAAATGCTTTAATTTTTTTAACCCTTGAACATTGTATTTTTTAACCCTTGAATACTGTAATTTTTTAACCCTTGAATACTGTATTTTTTTAACCCTTGAATACTGTATTTTTTTTAACAAAAAATTTTAACCCTTGAACACTGTATTTAAAAAAAAGATGTTTTAAAAAAAATTATAAAAGTCAAAATTATAAAGAGAGTAACAAGGTGACATTAATTTCTTTTATTTTTTTAAAACCAAAGTTAGATGCTTCAACCTTAAAGGCTAGTGAATCTTAACCACAATTAAAGGAAGTTAAGAAGGACACCTCTTTAACCTAAGATTTTAGGAAAAAAAAATTCACAAGAGCTAGCGCGGGTTAACCATAGTTCAAGGCTGGTTAAGGGGGCTTTGTGAGGTTATAAAGTATCTTAAGGGTATAATAGTAATTTTACTAACATGGATAACAAGAAGTCTTAAGGAACTTAGGTTATTTGCTAATTAAGAAACAATATTGAGTTAATATGTTATTATTAATAATTTATTTATAAATTATGAAAACTTAAGGGCCTCATATGCAAAAGCCCAGATCTTTAAGAGTTAAAAGACCTAACTCTCTGAGTCTTCATAACCCAAAACAGAGAAGAAAAAAAAAACGCAGAAGAAGAAAAAGAAGAGGGGAGAGGGTTTACTTACCTTCAGGCTTCAAACCTTCGATGGCTCGATTGCAACGGTGACGGTGACTACGACGGAAACAGCGAAGGCAATGGCGACCCTCCATGCTCCGAGTATGTTCTTCTTCCTTCATACTCTTTTCTTCTTCCTCATTTCTCCTCTCCTCTTCCTTCTTTCTCCTCTCTTCTTTTTATTTTTTTCATTTTCTGTTTCAAACAAAGTGAGCCCTAACAGGGTTTCATGAAAAAAAAGTTCCACAATAAAAAAAACCAGTTAAGGTTTTTTTTTTCTTATTTCGGATGTTTTTGGATGACTTGGTCGATATCGGTGGGGTTATCGATGATATTTCGCCGATATTGCCGATATATCGGCGATATCGTCTGATACTATGTAAAAAATTCCTAACTATGTGTAGATGTGTCGGTTATGGTTGATACCTAAGTAACCAAAGCGCAGAGCGGGAGCGGGAGCGAGAGCGGGAGAGCGTCAAGTTTCAATTTAGGATAGGGTCGAGAGCGCCTTCGGAGCGTCGATATATATAAATAATATTTTTAAAAAAAAATTAAGGTTAATTTAATGAATCTTAAGAATTAGTTAATTATAACTATAGTTAATAGAAATTAAGGGGCACATATTGACCTTTAGAGGCAATTGAACTTTGGGAGAGTTCAATCGCAATTGGCTGTAATCCCATCTCTCTATAAGAAGTCAAAGAAAGAAAAACTTTTATTTAAAAAGTAAACAAAGTTACCAAACAAAAGTGTGAGAAGACATGCGGTTTTGACAGACTGACAATACTGTACAGTATACTACTAGTAATGACTTAATAAAGTAAACATATTATTTTCTCCCTTAAATATTAAATCTATTTTATAACATTTTGAAATCCGACTTCATTTTCTTCATTGCTACGATTTACAGTGGCGAAAGCTGCGAAACTCTCCCTATTAAGCTTGGATGATAGAAGCTTTTTCCTAGTCTCTTAACCACCGCGATTTACAAAATAGCAAACCGCGCTCTTATGGCGAATATGCTCTCAATCCGTGAGAGCGCGGTTTGAGAGCGGATGCGAACGGTAGGATAGACGGTTTGGGTTACTAAGGTCGATACCGATAAATATCGGCGATATATCGCCAATTTTATCGATTTTTTGAACCTTGCTTGCGACCATTTGAAAAATAGAGGGTGGAGCATGACCAACCGTTGTTTTATCATTTATGTGCCTCAGGATGGAGGAGTTGGTGGACCACCTTATGTTATATTATCCTTTTGTTTTCACTATCCAGAGCAAATTCTTCTCGGATTGGGGATTGTCTAGATTTTTCCTAGGTCTCTTCGGGATTCTTTATTGGGTTGGTCATCAATGCATTTGGAGACTCCTGGCCTCCTTGGTAGTATGGGCCAGTGTTTTAAAATCCGAAAACTCGACTTGACTCGGAAACTTGCGGAGTAGAGTCAACTCGGAAACTCGGGCAATCCGAGTAATGACACCTAAAACTCGGACATATATAATATTTTTCTAATATTATATATATGGTATAAATTCAAATTAATGATAAATCATGCCTAAAATCATGGTTCAAAAACCCGAAAATTCGACTCGACTTGAAAGTTAACCGGGTTGAGTAACTCGGAAAGCTCGAAAAAAACTCGACTCGGTTTAACTCGGAATATATATGTCATAACTTGGAAAAACTGGGTTAAAACAACTCAAAGTACACATCGAAGGTTGTTTTTGTGGACCCAAAACATATGATGCAAAAACAATGTGACATTCGAGTTTAGGTTTTAAAAAATGATAAAAATACCCTTTTGTGACTCGACCTAGTTTGGCGAGTCAAAAAACTCGGCTTGACTCGTCTGAGTCACTCGAGTAACTCGGCATATAGTGTCTTCTTCGAGTTTTGAGGTGACTCGACTCGAAATTCAGTCGAGTCGAGTAACTCGGCCGAGTTACTCGGGTGACTCAACGAGTTTTCGAACTATGCCTAAAATGAGATATATAATTCAATATATACTAAACACCCTCCTTTTGTTTTATATTTATACTTAAAAGTGGGTGAGGTGTGTTAAAAAAAAGAAAAAAAAACATAATTTGGTCACTCGGATAGGCTGGTTTACTCGCTTCTTTGTTTTTTTTTTTTAAAGTACAAAACCCGGGCGAGTTACTCGGTTTTCAATGACAAAACCGAGTTTTACCTCAAACTTGACTCGAAATCTGGCCGAGTTGAGTCGACTTGCCGAGTTTTAATACTATGGTATGAGCTATGCTTCCGGGAGTTATAGGTTGGTCGTTATGGAATGAAAGAAATATGAGAGTTTTTTAGGGTATTGTTTCCTCCTAGGACCTAATCTGTTGGAGAATTTGCCAACTCCTCGTTTCTTGGTACTTGATTAGGAAGCATTTTGAAGATGAGGGATTCTATTTATGTACTCCAATAGACTAGTCCACTATGCTGTTTCTTGCTTTAGTTCTGTTTTTTCGTTGTGGTTCATACTCATTGTGCAGCCTTTTAGCTGTTGGATTTGTTTTCTGCTTTCTATTTATATATCCCATATCATTTACCGATCCCAAAAAAAAAAACTGTGCATGACATTCTACACATTTATCCACCACAAAGATAGGAAAAAGAAGGAAGAAGTTATTTGCTGATCAAATTAAAAAATTTGTGCATGACATTCTACACATTTATCCACCACAAATATAGGAAAAGAAAGGAAGAAGTTCTTTGCTGACTTTTCCTTCTGTGCCAAGGTTTATTTATCACCATTTCTCCAACTGTCATTATTTCAACCTGAATTCACCTCAAGAGAGAGAGAGAGCCTATGAAATCTTCTAAGGCATAGTAGACATTTTAGCCGTCACTTCTGCAGTTGTGTCCTTGAATGGTCTGCAGCTTGCTGAAGAATTACAAGGGATATATTCCTCTGTAGCAGGTTCAAACCAGCAAGACAAATACTCTGCACATCTTGTGTAACAATTTAAATTTTCTGTTATCTCCCAGTCTAATTGGTTGTGTTACTGCCACCTAGTTGTCCTATGAAGTTTTAGATGCAGCACTACAGAGAGAAAATTCTCTTTGAAGGGTGTTTTTTGTTCCTAACTTCCTATTATGGGCATTATTGTCAACACCTTTTGGACATGTGGTAAATGGATTTTCGTTTGGGATAAGATTGATTATGAGGTGTACAACATTGAAGCTTAAATGATTTTCTATTTGATATGATATAGTTGAGGTAGTAACTAATCAAGATGGAGTCAAAAGGATTTTCACCATGGTTGTGGCTCTATCAGATGGTTGTCCTGAGTCCTGACAAAGGACAACTGCTTGTGTAGCAGTCCTTCACTGTATGCGGTTGCCCGACTTGAAGTGGCTCGTTGGACTATCCTTGGATCAAATCCAACTGCAATCAATGGGGACCAGTAAACAATTATGAGTCTAATTGAATGGTGCAAGACCTGCTGTTTTCCATGTTTATGCTTTTGTCTATTTTATGAATAGAAGTACCAAGATGTTTGTATCATGTAGCTTTCCTACTTCTGTATCTATTCCAACTTCCATCTTTAAAATCAAATGGTGAAAGACCTGCTGTTTTCCATGTTTATGCTTTTGTCTATCTTATGAATAGACGTACCAAGATGTTTGTATCATGTAGCTTTCCTACTTCTGTATCTGTTCCAACTTCCATCTTTAATATTATTAATGCCATTCCCAACCAAAGTTTGACTATTCTACATCTTCTTCGTCTTTCTTACTGCATCATCTTACTTCTCCCTGATGCCTAAATTGTTCACTGTTCTTCCTCATGTTTCATATCAAGATCATCTATGGGTTCTTGATATTCCGCTTTTTGTGCTCCTTATTTCATAATCTTAAGTTTGACTATTCTACGGTGTCATTTGGATAGACTTCCTCAACAACTTCTAGTTTTTAGGAAGTCAAAAGTCGACAATATAGTGTTTGGTTTGCCACTTTTTATTTGACTTCGTGCAAAAGTAAAAAGTCGTAGGAAGACATTTTCACTACTTCCCCAAGAAGCTAGGCGAGTCTGCTTCTTCCGGGAAGTTTATTTGTCGACTTCGGCGGGAAGTTGACGGAACACCCCCGAACCGAACGATAAACTCCAATCTTAATAATTTCGTTGGGGGTACTGACACTTTAGACAGAGTACTTTTTTTTGGTACTAACACTTTCAAGTATGAAAGAATAAGTTTCAAGTCTGGCCCCCATCCCCTATTGAGCCTATGCTGCCTCACTCATACTAATTATAGGATGGAAAATGCTAAGCTTACATGGGTGGCATTTATGTAACAAAATGGCGTCCTCATTGGTCCACGCCCCATTTTTTTAACTCACCCTTAGGGGTTAATCTATCCAACCTTAATTTTTAAAAATAAAAAAATAAAAATCTTAACTTTAATTTAATTAAGTTTAACCAAGGTTCAATGAGGGTTAAAAGGGACACGAAGGTAATATGTAAAGGATCCACAGGTCCGCTGATCACTGCTCTTATAGGATTGTTGTATTATAAATAGGAAAATACTTAAACTTACCTCGGTTTCCATTATGCAACGAAATGGACGGTCCTCATTGGCCCATGCCCCACTTTTACATACTCACCAACTGTGATTAAGATTCACTCACCCCTATGGTTAAGCAATCCATTCTTTGTTTTTCAAAAAAATAATCTTAACTTTAACTTAGTTAAGCTTAACGAGGGTTAAATGGGTGTTAAAATGGACATGAGGACGCAGGGGTAAGTTAAGTAGTGGACCATGGGTCCGCTTATCATTGCTCTTATAAGTAAGACTTGTAATCCTCTTCCGTTATAACCGGACTCAGGGGAGTCCAGTTATGCCTCTAAGGTCACCATGTGTCCCTTTTGACACTCTTTAACTGTGGTTAAGATTCACCCATCTGTCCTTAAAAAAAAATTAACCCTAAGAGTTAGTGAATTTTAACCGGGGTTAAAAAAATAATATTTTTCCTAAAAACCAAGGATAGGTGGGTGAACACTAGGGGTGGGTAAATTAACATTTTTTTTTCTAAAAACCAAGGATAGGTGGGTGAACCCTAAGGGTGGGTGAATCTTAACCACAATGGCGACCTCAGGGACGAAATTGGACTCCCCAAATCCGATAATAACCGTAGGGGATTACAAAAGTTTATAAATAATTTGGTTTTGGGAGTATTTAGGGGTTGCCCTTTCAATTCATGGTTAGATGGAGAGGCGCACTTGTTTAAGTTGTTAAGGAGTCCGGGTTGGGAACTATTGATTGAAACTTGGCAACAAAGATCAACAATGATCTTTTCACCCCGCGGGATCGATCCTTGAACCTCACTTCTAGTGAGGGAATAAACTAACATTGGGCTAGGCCCATGGTGTGTAGTAATTTTTGTATTAATGTAGAATATGTTTTTTTCCTCCGCTTTTATCCATGGGTATCACAAATTCTATAAGAAGTTATATATGAAAATAATCACATATCAATTTGATACTATATCCACAGCAAAAAAAAATAAAATTTGATACTATATATTAAATTTTCCGAAGTTACTTTTTGTAGGTGCAAACCAAACACAAAATTTAACTTTTGGGATTTTAAAAGTCATTTTTAAGATGTGCAAACCAAACGTTATTTTATCCCCCGAATAACTTTGCCAGACTTCCTCAAGAATTACTTCATGCGAAGTAAGAGGAAGTATTTTTCTTCTTTGAAAAGTCTATCCAAATGCCACCTACATCTTCTTCGTCTTGCTTACTGCATCATCTTACTTCTCCCTGCTGCCTACAGCGTTCGCTGTTCCTCATGTTCCAAATCAAGATCATCTATGGATTCTTGATATTCTGCTTTTCATGTTCTTTATTGCATAACCTTCCCACAATCCAATTTTTCTCTATTGATTGTTAACTCTTTCAGACATCCATAGTTTGCTTTGCTCCATCCCATGAGGTGTTCTGTTATTTGATCATGACATATATTTAGTTTATGACCGGTCTTTTAGTCCATATAATTAAATGCGTTCTGCTGATTTCAATTTCTTTTTTTGATCAATGATTTCAGTTTTTCTTATCTACAGTGTATTTGCCTTGAAGCAGTTTATAGGTTTCTTGAAGTTGGTGTTTACATGGTAATTTGGATTTCAACTGACGAATGTTTATTAGTTTATATATTATTTGAGTTTTTTGTCTATGCCTAATTTCCCTGAGGGAAATCAGTCGATGCCGTTGTTGACACAACCATTCATTTCTTCAGATCAATTCATGGCATGATAAATCTACTTTCCATTGTAGGATCATGCCACATTTGCTTTTAAGAATACAAAAGACTGATAAATTTAGGTTGGCAACCAAACTGTTTGAGAGAGTACATGGGTAGAATCTAGGTTCTATTGAGCTAGCGATTCTGTTGAACTGTTTTGGTCAATTTACTTATGAGATGGGAAACCTAATCAATGTGCATGGTGGTTATGTGCATACAATATTTAGATACAAGTACACATACCTCTGTTTGATAAGATGCAAGGAATTGTCATTATTTGAAATTTGATGATTGAGTCTGAATGGGGAGTGAAAATTTTCAAAGGCTTCAGGTTATGTCTAAGGTAGCCATTTTGTTGACTATGCGAGCTGGTGTACTCTTTCCACAGAGATGTTAGTAAAACTATTCATAAGATGGGTGGCATTGGTATATCTCTTCTAGAAGGTAAAACATGCTATGCCTTAATAACATTTAAAAATCTGTTTTTCATGCTTCTGTTTGTTAACCTAAAATTTCAAGGTTCTCAAGTTATGCAGAGGATACATTCTCAATACAGGATGGACACTTCTACATTTGAAGTACTACTTACTAAAAAAAATTGAAATATTGATTCAAACATAAGAACCTGAAGAACGAAAGTAACATTGATCTAACTGACTTCCTGCTGAAGGACATGAGTATGCCATGTTATGCTTCTATGTGAAACATAAACAATCTACGAGTGTGAGATGTTGTTTTTGTTTTTCTTCCTATGAAGAGTTCTGCTCATGTTATTTTTTTGTATTCTTAATTTTTAATATTGCATGTGCACAGCTTCCTAGTACTCTGATTGAGATTACTGTCTCTTACCAAATACATAAATAATTTCTACAAACTCGGTCAAAATGATACTGATGACTGTATTGTTACCCCAAGTAGCGTAACAATTTTCCAAGCCTGCACTGACTCAGCAGGAATTTATACCTTGGCTAGAACCTAATTATCATGTAAATGTTGCATGTGCACAGCTTCCTAGTACTCTGAGTGAGTACTCTCCCTGATCAAATATTTAATTAATTTGTACAGACTCAGCCAAAGTGCTACTGATGGCTGTATTATTACTTTTAAGAAGCGTAATAATATTCTGATCGTGTACTGACTCAGCAAGAATTTAAACCTTGGCCTAGAACCTAGAATTATCCTCATCATTTGGTCATTAGATATCAATTTTTTGCATGCAGGGCCGTGCATGTATTACTTTTTAGAGCAGTGATAGGCGTACTTGGGATATCTATTTGCAAACCTAAGGCTGGACCTCATTGGTCCATGACCCCCCTCTTAAATACTCACCACAGTTAGTGTGTATTTAAGAGGGGAGGGGGCATGGACCAATGAGGTCCAGCCTTAGGTTTGCAAATAGATATCCCAGGTATGTTAACTATTTTCCTACTTTGTATATATTTTTTCTTTTAGTTTTTGCTTAATTGCCTATCATAAAATTAAATATTAATCATGCAAGTTGTAAGCTGATAATGATTCAATGCCTACAGGAGAACAGAAAAATATGGACTATTTGTTTACTGGTAGATCATGCTTGAGTGTTGAAAACTTTTTGGTACGCGCTTATGCTTTCAGATGTAGAGAAGAAAAAAAATTGTGATGGGAAAATTATTCTATGTCTACCATTTATGGGCAGTTTATGAATTTGTATTACTTTCCCTTGTAATAATGTTGTTCAACTGAACTGAAAATTTGAAGTTAATTCTCGTTCTTATGTTTTTTTATCTCTTGGCAATCAGGTGTGTCTTATTATTTGTCTTTGATTTCTCTGTGCAAAGTTAATAAGGCAGCAATTCTTGCCCATCTGCTTTGGTACAACAGATTAAAATGCGCTAAACATCTAGGTGTGAAGCCGACATTATAAGTAGTTCCCTTGAGATATCTGTCAGCACCTAATTTTCAAATCCCTTAACTCATAATATCCTTTGGCAATTTGTCTGCAGAATCAGCTGCAAGATCTTTGCCACCCAGCTATTTCGTCAAAGTTGTGGATTAATGTCATGTTACATTATTTGGCGGAATAGGAATGAGCTTAGGTTGCTTAGAGTTTTACCTGATGCCTTGATTGATCTTTTACAGCAGTCTACCAACGATTTAGGCTCAATAGCCTTATTGAAGAAAAAAAGGCTTAATTAATAGCCTTAATGTTAAGGTATCGTTTGGATTGGATTTTTTTGGCCAAAAATCAATTTTGATAAAATTGATTGTGTAAAAATTCATGATCAAATAATCATTTTTTCAAATAATATTGTTCGGAGAATACGAAGTTGAGAGACTCACCTACGTATTCTCCGAATGCTATTATTAAAAAAAATGATTATTTGACAATGAATGTCTACACAATCAATTTTACGGGAATTGATTTTTGGCCAAAAAAATCCAATCCAAACGCCCCATTAAGCAAATTCCTACTTGTCTTAGTTTAATCATTTGATCCGTGTCTTGGCCAACATTGAAACCAATAGTTGTTCATGTCAATCACCCGAGTCTGCTAAAAACTGGAGAGGTCATTGTGACATTTTCATGAAATTCACTATGGATTGGCTGGTTAGCTAAGTGACTTGTATAGACACTGCAAAACTGGGACAACTTCGACAATGTAATTTGATTTTATAAGAGGCGTTGAAGTTTGAACCTTGATCATTGTTATGATACGCACTGTTCTCGGAACTTACTGTTAAATCCATTGCATAGTTCAAAGATATTCAAGTTGCAGTCTTTCTAATCCCAATTAAACATCTCAATCTTCTCCCTTTTCGAAATTAAATATCATTTTTCGCCCATTCTTCCATATTTACCCTGAGTAGTGAGTCCAATGCATTTGTAAGCTTATTTTGGAGTTGTTCTTAGTTCGTACAATTGTTTGATTAAGCATTCTTGCATGGTTTGGTAGGTAGCTGACATAGTGATGCAATAATTTTTTTTTAAATTCAGAACATGATGAAGCAAAAACACTTAAAATAAAAAATTGTGCATGTGTAGTTCAAAGCAGGAAGATTGCATTTGAGAAAAATGAGAGGTGGGTCAGTATGCATATACTCTGAAGCTACTGGAGTTCAAAACTTAATTCGTGATTTACAGGAGCAAGGTGGCTTGAGGATAAAGCACAGCACCTGTTTGAAGCAATAAAGATCTCTCAATTTTTTGGAGACATAAATTCATGGTCAAATTTTTCAAGGGAATTAACCAAAGTATTAAGTTCTTTCACTCCTTATCCTTTACAAATGATCAAACTCAATCAATTTTGATCCCATATGTGTTATCTCAGACCCATAGATATTAATTTCAGCCAAAGAAGCCTTGAGCCTGGTTGAAGGTTGGCGATGAAACCCGATTTATGACGTTCTAAGTAGATCTCAGCTTTAAATTATTGAAATGAAAAATTGTGTACAAGGATATTTTGTGTGGAATTAATTTACCTTTTCTGCATCAAAATCTGAACAATTGATTACCCATTTTAGGTAGGTAATCAAGAGCTGTGTTCTCTTACCGACAAAGATCAAGAGCTATTTTCTTCTTTGTCGAAATATTTTTAGTGCAAAGCATTAGTAATTTCTACTTGAGATTATCTAACATTGTTTGTAAATCAGTGGCTAGAGGTGACTTATAGGAGATTCTTCAAGTAGCATTTTTTTTGCTGGTAGTAGCAGTAGTTAGTAGCGGGGAGTGGACCACTTGCAAATCGTCACCCGTTATGAATAGATCCCATGACCTCTCTCACAAGGCTAGTGGCGGGGTGTTCAAATAGCCTTCAATGCAGTAGTTTACCGCATACGGGCTGTGAGATTTTCATGCATTTCTCTGATGAGTGGTAGGTAGAGAAATGGGGATGGGGTTGCTGTAAGTGGAACAATGCCCGTAAAATCTAAACATTTTCTTACATTGCTCATCCAGTCATGAATTGTACCAAGTATTTATTATATCAAAACTTTGAATGCTAATTTGTTTTGCTCTTTCACATCCTACACTGGTGTAACAGAAAAATGAGTCAAGGTTCCATCAGGCATGTGAGAGATACTTTTCCTGGCAAATCTATGGTAAGAGATTTCTTTTGTTACAAGGGGTCCTGTGTTGTCTATTTTAGATTACAGTATAGACTCTCCCCTTCTATGAGTGAAAATTTGTATAACAATTATTAAAGATTTTGTGAAACAGCACTATTATCTTCACGGGCGTTTGCTATTCTGAAAACCTAAATTCACAGCCAGAACATGAAGCACTGTGATTTTAGCTACAGCAACCTTCCCCCCCCCCCACCACAAAAAAAAGAAAAGTCATGGGTTTGTAATTTAGGTGTTCTGAAAATCAAATGTACTACATTTAAATCATAAATTCACAGAGCCTATTTATATAATGAACAAGGAACAAAATCAACACAGGAAAAAAATGGAAGTTCTGAACTAATTGGAATATTTTAAAAGCAAAATTTATTAAATGAACGCTATCTCCTAGGGTGAATCGCCGAATTCACATTTTTTTTTGGTATCGGAGGGTAAATCCAAAAAATTATTCTTACTTCATATATAGGTCATCGATACAGCATTGGATAAAAAAAGAGGCAAAGTACCTTACCTATTTGTCAGTAAATGGTTCAAATTGTTTTATCAATATGAGTGTTCTATATCAAAAAAATTTCCAACTATTTATTTTGAAACCAGCCTCTTACTAACATAGTGGTAGAAAGAGTACCATGCTGCGCCTGGACTTCTAACGGTTTAGCTTTTAAATGTGGTATTTCGCTAGTGATCCTTTCGGGACCTTGACTTGTCACATGAGTCTAAATTCTTCGAGCCATGGACTAGTCCCTTCGGGTATCTGGATCAACCCATTCGAAATTTTCCTTTACGGATACCAAGGTAAGTCGAGGAGCGGGACTTGAACACACAACCACAAGGAGCAAACCCGGGACGCTAGCCAACTGCACCAACCCCTGGTGGGTCAGTGGAGCTCACATTACTACCTATCTGGAGATATTTCTTTCCCGGCCTATATAATCTTTGTTCATATTACATACTATCATAAGAATAATATTTCAACCCAAAACAAAACTGACTGAAAATCTTTGTACAATCAGATCTGATTGAATATACATTCTTGTTTATGGAGATTATAATTCTCTTAATTATAAGGGGTTTTTCCGAGATTGCTCATTTAGTATGGGGTTCTACCCCAAATAACCAGGTTTTGAAAACCCTTCTCTAAATGCCCTCATCATCCATTTTTCATAATTCAGTATTTATGAAAAGTCTTAAATACCCTTCCACTGATTTTGAAAGAAAAAGAAGAAGAAGAGGGATTTAGGTTCGTGGATAAGAGATCTTCGTTCCCACCCCATTTCCGGTGAGAGTTCTTCATTCCGACCCCATTTCCGGCGAGAGTTCTTCATTCCAAGAAGAAAAAGAAGAAGATACATACATGGATGAGATGATTGAAGCTCACCCACTCCCCTCATCTTCCAAATACTCCTCCATTACCATCTATACTAGTTTTGAAAGAAGAAGAATAACAAAGAAGAAGAAAAGATGAAAAAATCACAAAAATCTGAGTTTCCTGAAGTTTTTTGCGTATAGGGTTGATACAATGTATCGACCTCGTGCATTTTATGCATCGACCTCGTGCAAAATGCATCGACCGCGTACAAAATGCTCTAGGTCGATACAATGCATCGACCTCGTGCATTTTATGCATCGACCTCGTGCATTTTATGCATCGACTCCGTGCAAAATGCATCGACCGCGTACAAAATGCACTAGGTCGATACAATGCTTCGATCCCGTGCATTTTATGCTTCGATCCCGTGCAAAATGCATTGACCTCGTGCATTTTATGCATCGACCACGTGCAAAATGCATCGACCGTGTACAAAATGCACTAGGTTGATGCAATGCATCGACCTCGTGCATTTTATGTATCGACCTCGTGCAAAATGCATCGACCGCATACAAAATGGAATAGGTTGATGCAATGCATTGACCTCGTGTATTTTATGCATCAACCTCATGCATTTTATGCATCGACCGCGTACAAAATGCACTAGGTTGATACAATGCATCGACCTTGTGCATTTTATGCATCGACCTCTTGCAAAATGCATCGACCGCGTACAAAATGCACTAGGTTGATACAATATATCGACCTCGTGCATTTTATGCATCGACCCTGTGCAAAATCTATCGACCGTCGTCTTCAAGCTTGGAAACATGACTGTAAATCATAGAAAATGAAAAAAACACACGTAAACACATATATAACATGAAATTTAAGGTTTTAAACAATAAATACAATGATTATAAACATTTTTCCATAAATTAATCATACATGCAATGATTTTTTTGAATTCATTTTTTTAAAAGCACAATAAACCCAAAAATGAGGGTTGTTCTTCGGTTAATGACCATTTTTCATGGAAAGAACGCTCTTGGAACAAAGATCTCTCGCCGGAAATGAGGTGGGAACGAAGTTCTCTCGTCAAAAATAGGGTGGGAATGAAGAACTCGTCGGAAATGAGGTAGGGAACGAAGAACTCGTCAGAAATGAGGTAGGGATACCCAAAGTCTTTTGTTCAAATGATTTGGATAAAATGGGAAAAGTTCGCATGTGCGAATAGATGCACATGTGTGTGGGGGCATTTAGAGAAGGTTATTTGAGGAAGAACCCCATACTAAAGGGGCAATCTGGGAAAACCCCTAATTATAAACTTCGAGGATACACAATTTTTAAAATTATTTATTTGTGTTCTTTGGCAGAAATGCTGCTTGCGAGTGGGTTTTCTTTGCCAAGGCCTTGTTCATCATGAGTTGTTGAACGCAAAAGTTCTACAAATATGCAACTTTCAAATTCCACCAAAAATTTTGGACTTTTTTAAGTTCCATTTATGTGGAACTTCTAATTAAATTGAACTCGATAAATTCGTGTAAAAGGGTTAGAAACCTTTTCCCCTCTCTTCCCAGACATTTGCTTCCTGTTCCAAGACATTAATATTCCGGACTTTTAAAAGTTCCACCAAAAGAACGGAGCCTTAATGATAGACATAGGTCGAATTATTACTGTTTGATCATCCTTGCTGAAACTGGTTCTAAAGTTGAAATTGAGAAGTAGATTTTGAAACCTTTGTTTTCTTGATGTTTTGCATGCATCATGTTTTTTTTAAAAAACCATCATTGATTTTGTTACAAGAGTGGTAGTTCAATAATAAATTTCACATGGCATGTTCCATGTGAAAATGGGGGTCAAAACTGGAAGGGGGACAAATTCGACCTTGGATTTGAATTTTTTTTTCCTGGATGAAGAGATATAACTTTTTTTTTTTATGGTTAATCAAGAGATATAAATTCCCAACAGAGTGTTTTGATATTTATGATTGCAACAGCTAAAGAAATGGGAAAGAAGGAATGATAGTTACTCATTAAAAAAGGGGCAAAGCAACAAGGCAAATTTTTTTTAAAGCTACTTCTCTACATTCAGAACACATTTTCACTTTTCCTATGACATAAATCATATATATCGGTAATGGGAAGTCACATTATGACCTTAGTATATGCATCATTCTTGAACCAAAAAAAAAATGCATCATTAGAAATGCATCAGGCGTTAGAAAAATAAAATAAAAAACTAATAATACAAATGTCTCTTCCCTAACATATGATAAAAAAAAAGTCTTTCCAATTGAAAATGTCTAGACCATTCAATCGGATGACAGAAATGTCCGTTATTAACCTTAGTTGATCAACATGAACCCTTAAATTTAGTATGACTAAACTTAGGTTATAGTTTATATTTTTCAATTGGATAGCCTAAACATTTGTTAAGTTAATTTTTTTGTCACATGTTAGGGAAGGGAGACTTGCATCATTTTTTTTTTTTTTGTCACATGTTCAGAAAGAGAGACATGCATCATAGACTTTATTTGACCCTAGAAAGTGTCATATGTCGTTCAAATGCGTGAGGCGTATGTTATTATCTTTGTATTAATTATAAGGATAATGTTAAGAAAGAGAAACATGCATCATAGATTTGTATAAGGGTTTTCCAGTTTGGCAGCACTGCTCACTCACCTGACTAGGAAGAATGTCAAGTTCACATGGGATGACAAATGCGAACAAAGTTTGCTAGAGTTGAAGAAGTGTCTCACTACAACGCCGATTCTTATAGTTCCATCAGGAAGTGGTGGTTTTGTGATATACAGTGATGTCTCACATGTTGGGTTATGATGTGTTCTTATGCAACACGGGAAAGTCATCGCTTATGCTTCCCGACAATTGAAGAACCATGAAAGGAACTATCCTACTCACGACTTAGAGCTTGTAGCTGTGGTTTTTGCTCTAAAGATATGGAGACACTATTTATATGGTGAGTAGTTCGAGATATTCACTGATCGCAAGATATTGAAGTACTTGTTCTCACAGAATGAGCTTAACTTGAGGCAATGCCGTTGGGTCGAGTTTCTAAAGGATTATGATCGATCATTTATCATCCGGGGAAGGCTAACGTTATAGCGGATACACTTAGTAGAAACCTTCCTGGACTATTAGCTCATATGATGGTCCAAGAGTGGAAGCTGTTAGAGGACATGTCTAATGATGGCGTTAACCTTAGCATTAGCACATCGGGAGGAGTTTTGATGGCCAACATCACGGTTAGGTCTGCTATCTTGGAGAGGTACAATGCTTTCATCCGGCTGTTGTGTCACTTGATCGATGAAAAGAGAAGGTCTCATCTATTTTCTATAACTAAGGTCTTGTCCACTTTGCTTGCTTTGGGCTGAGTTCGATATGTGTATTGAGTATAAGCCGAGACACACAAATCTGGTCGCTGATGCATTAAGTCGGAAAGCAGAGATTGTGAGCTTGAAGCTACAGGAGATAACTGATGTGATCCAGTTTAGGAGCACCCTTGCAAGACTCATATGAAGAGCTTTTCTCATATCGTGATAGATCATTCAAGAGCGGTAATCAAGACTTCTCCACTATGAGTGGAAATGGTGCAATCACTTTCAACGGGAGATTGTGTTCTCAACAATGAAGAATTGAGAAGAGAAATTCTGGATGAAGCACACAAGTTCAAATACGTAGTTCATCCAGGAAGCACCAAAATGTATCAAAATCTCAAGAGGCATTATTGGTGGATAAACATGAAAAGAGATTGGCTACTTATGTGTCAAAATATTTGGTTTGCCAACAAGTAAAAGTTGAACACCAAAGACCACCAAGACTCCTTCAACCTCTTCTTATTTCGGAATGGAAGTGAAAAAACATCTCTATGGACTTTATTGTGGGTTTGCCAAGGACAACTAAGAATTTTGATTCCATATGGGTGGTAGTTGATCGATTGACCAAGTTAGCTCACTTTCTGCCATATCACACGACATTCAACTCAAATTAGCTTGCAAACCTTTATATTTGAGAAGTAGTTCAGCTGCATGGAGTGCTAGTTAGTATTGTTTCAGACCAGATTCACTTCTAGATTTTTTGGAAAAGCTTTAAGCAAACTAAGGGTTTTCACTTAGATTTCAGCACTGCATTCCATCCTCAAACAAATTGTCAAACTAAAATAGTAAATCAAATTATTGAGGATATGTTACGATCATGATGCTAGATGTCCGAGGCAGTTGGGATGAACACATGCCTCTAATTGAGTTTGCCTATAACAGCAGTTATCAGGCAAGCATCCAAATGGCACCAATTGACACTTTATGGTAGAAGTTGTCGTTCACCTCTATGTTAGGATGTAGGAGGTGAAAGGAAACTTTTGGATCTCGAACTTATAAAATAGACTTCGAATAGGATCCAAGTGATTAGAGAAAGACCAAAGACCGCTCAAAGTGGGCAAAAGAGTTCCGTTGATACTCGTTGAAGAGATTTGGAATTTCAGGTTCGTGATCAAGTCTTCATTAAGATATCTCCTACTAAAGGAGTCATGCAAAAGGAGAAAGTTAAGTCCAAGGTATGTGGGTCATTTCAAGATCATCACTAGAGTTGGTGAATTTGCTTACAGGGTCACCTTGCCTCCTCATATGGCAAGTGTGCACAATGTATTTCATGTTTCTATGTTGAGAAAATACATTTTCAGATTCATCTCATGTTATCGACTTGGAACCATTAGAGATCCGGGAAGATTTCACTTTGGTTGAGCAACTGGCTCAAATTTTGGATAAAAAAGAACAAGTCTTGTGTACCAAGACCATTCCACTAGTTCTCCTTCGTTGGCAACATTATTCGGTAGAAGAAACCACTTGGAAATGTGAAGATGAAGTACGGGAAAAGTATCCCCATTTTTTTTTACGTAATCTTGTAATTTCGAGGACGAAATTTTAATAAGGAGGGGAGGATGTAGAGCCCCAAAACTTTCATGTCTTGGTTTTTGTGCACACTGAATGATAAATCTTGGTAATTGTGTCCAAAACATTGCATTATATGTTCCTAAAGTTAATATGTATGTTATGATTAATTGGCTAAGTGTTTAAGCAAAGAAAACGACCAAAAAGACCAAAATTCAAGTCCACCGGTCGACCCCTCTCCATAGTGGTCGACCCCAAAGCCTAAAAAATGTATGGGAGTTTTTGGCAGAGAGTTGTCTTTCGACTGGTCGACCGCTCGCCAAGGCCGGTTAACCGTCACACCACCGGTCAACCGCCCAATGCGGAATTTGCCCAGAAATTCCTAATTTGATTGGGATTTTGGAATTAGTAACTTCTAAGGATTCTTAAGTCTATATAAAGATTTTATTTCGAGGGTTTTAGGGATTCCATCATTCTGATAGTTTTTAGAGAGAAATGGAGAGAAAAACCTAAGGTTTTCTCAGAGTTTTCATTGGAGAAGAAGGAAAAGATTGTAGATCAAGAGTCAAGTCATTCTCAAGCGAAAGATTGTACGAAGGCGATCAAGAAAGGTCGATATACTGTCTAACCTAATAATATCCCTAAGTAGATGCATGAATTTTCAAGATTTAGATATGGTTTGTATGCTCTTATGTTTCATAGATATGTTTGAAGTTATTGTTGCATGATTTTCAAGGGATCTAACATCAACATCTGCAATGGAACAATGATTATGATTTATAAATTACTATTGATTTTCTTGGCTGTAATTGATGCATGTTTTGTAAAGATACTTTGGAATTCAATTTCATATGTGAATGAATGAGGAGAAAAGGATGTATTATGGGGTTTCTTGTATGGATGGTTATGGAGGATGGGAACATTGCTGAATAGATTGGAATTGGGGAATAGACGATGATATTTGATATTATGAATTATATCTTGTGAATGGTTAAACATGACTATAATTGTGTGAATATTCTCCACGTACAATAAATTATGCTTTTATGATCTCACATGTAAATTATGCGTACTTAAGCATGTATGGGTGATTAGGTTTTGGATAGATGAATACCTAGAGGTAAAGTCTTTCTAACCTAGAATTCTCTAACTATGGTGGTATGGGCTGCTATAGCGGAGTTTCAAAGGTGGATGACCGGAATCTAAGGGATAACCTAAAGGAAGGTTAATCATCACACTCAAGCACCACTTACACCGCATGATAAGTTTTATGATTGCATGTATTTCACGAGCACAGGCACGATCATGTTACATATTTTGACTCATGCTTCATGAGCCCAAGGAGATGTTACATGCGTCATTGAACTTCATGATTACAAGGAATACTAGATATCATGTTACATGCGTCGTTGAACATTCTCATGCAGTGATACATGTTTTTACGAAAGCTTACATGAACATGCACATATATTATATGCTTACACGATTCATGGTTTTTGCATATGCCATGATTTATGATATGAACTGTTTACATGTTTTCCGCACCATGAATTGTAAAATATGTTATTTATGATAAAGCATGATATGATTGTTTGATATGTATTGTTAGCTAGACTTTATATACACCTAGTGTTTTTAACACTCAACTGAATTGTTACTGTTGGCAGGTTCTAGATTTGATATTTGTACCCTAAGACCTTGGATTGAAGAAAAATACACCGAATAACGAGAAAGTTATTTCCAAGAGGGAGAAATCGATCTGGATCGATATCCTTATTATTAGTTTTTTTAGTTGTTTAAAAGGGGTTGTAATAAGACAATTAAGATGTTCCTTAGGTTTTATTTTCAGATTTGAGATCACATGGGATGTCGGATTCAGTTATGTTTTAGGTTGATCATTATGTCATTGGATTATTTATGCTATTTCATTATTGAGATTATATAATGAGAAATTTGCAGGTTCATATGTTAGTATGCCTTGCATGTTTTAAAGATAAAGAATGTACATGGGCGTCACGGGTCCAAAGTCCTATTTCAACCAATGTAGGATTTTGGGGCGCTAACAATCACACTCCGGCAACCTCTTCAGTTGATGCGTGGAAGGGTGTTTCACCAAGGAGGTGATAGCATGCATCTTGCATGTTCCGTTGGATAGTACGTGCATACCTCCCCAGCTCGCCACTTATCCTCTTGACATTCATTAACCATGGTTAAGATTCACCCACCCTTAGGGTTAAATAATCTAACCTTAGTTTTTAGAAAAAAAATTAACCACATGAATGAGTGATTCATAACCGAGGTTAATTTTAAAAAAATATTTTCTCTTGAAACTAAGGTTAAAATACTTAACCCTAGGAGTAAGTAAATCTTAATCAAAGTTAATAGATGTCAAAGAGGATACATGGCAAGCTGGGGAGGTATAAATGTACTATCCAACACAACGTACAAGATGCATGCTATCACCTCCTTCATGAAACACCTTTCCACGTGTCAGCCGAAGAGGCTTGCTTGAGTTTGTGATACTCGGGCATCTGCTAGAGGAAATCCATTGTCAAGAAGAGAGAAAAAATTGAGAACTAATCACAATCTAACCTTGGTTTAAAAATTAACTCTAGGGTTAACTTTTAGATTTTTTTTTTCTAAAAGCCAAGGCTAGATTATTGAACCCTAAGGTTTAGTGAATCTTAACCACGGTTAATAGGAGTTAAAAAGGATACTTGTTGACCTATGGGTGGGATTGAACTCTCCCCGAATTCAATCGTGATTGGCTGTGATTCAATCTCGAAAAAAAACTCATAGGTATTATAAGATAATAACCATGGTTCTATTTTCGGCAATTCCTTTTTTTTTTTGATAAATGACAATACAACTAACAACAAACGAAAGGGAAATTGGGATCACTAGGGTCCCATCCAAAAATTAAACATGAAGAACATTTAGAACTAAACGCAGAGAAGCTCTTTAAAGCTTTTGATGCAATCTCATGAGCTTCGATGTTTTCAGCTCTACGAACAAAGGCGAACTTAACTGAACCAATCGAGCAACACACTTCTTTAATATCATGGGTAATAGCCTGGATAGCCCCACAATAAGGATGAGAAGACAGTACCAATGACTGTAATAACTCCAGGCAATTTGACTAAAAAATAACTGCTTGCCAACCCTTTTCCACCTCCAAGAGCACTCCTTGAAGGATAGCATACACCTCCGCTACAATAGCTAGATTACCCAGTCGAATAGAAGCTCTACTAGCAATGATATGACCAAAATGGTCTCAGACACACAATCCGGTGGCTATATGTTCTCTATTCTCCATTGGAGGACACCGCCCCATCGTAATTTAACTTGGTCCATCCTCGAGGAGGAGGAGACCAAGAGTTTGACATGGACAAACCGGGAGTGTGAACGCTACTCCCAACCAAAGAAGTGACCCTGTAACGACTCCAAAATCCTACAAGGCTAAAATAGGACTTTGGAATCGTCACATTACTTAAACCTGCTTAAAATCCATACATACAAGGCTTACTACACGAGTCTCCAAAAATGAGAGTAATAAAATTCCGATATATAAACTATAACCAACCTGCACAAGTCTACGGTCAACATATACAACCCACTATAAACCAACAAGTATGAAAAATATAACTATAAAAGTTTACTGAGCAACATCCTCTAAAAGTCTATTTCAAAACTCTCTCAACTAAACAAAGCATAAACTAAGAGGTATAGACACCCAAGCCTCCGGCTCCTTCCTCGGAAGGCTCACCTACTCCTGCTTCCTCAATGTAAGCTTCCTCAATCCACGGCTCTGCCGTGTACTCCTGCTCTAAACCTGCCAAGACAAAAGTCCAGCTGAGTACAAAAGTACTCAGTGTATATAAAATCTAACCAACAATAATAATATACCTGCACTTAGTTAGAAACATATCCAATAGCATAGTAACATAATCAGAGTACGGAAGAACGTGTGCGTATATACATCATATCATCACCTTGACTTGTGTACTTGTAAGAATCTTAGACTTAGAAGACAATACACTTATGAGCCGCTTATGCTTATGAGACCATGTGCTTGTGAGATGCTTATGCTTATGCACTTATTCAGATCATACAATGATATGTCATGCCGTTCTTGGCGGATACGGACCATGTCTAAGAAATCAGATGGTTGGCATGCCGTTCTTGGCGGATATTGGACCATGCTTAAGAATCAAATGGTTGACATGCCGTTCTTGGCGGATACGGACCATGTCTAAGAAATCATATGGTTGGCATGCCGTTCTTGGCGGATACGGACCATGCTTAAGAATCAAATGGTTGACATGCCGTTCTTGGCGGATACGGACCATGCCTATGAATCACATGCAATTGACATGCCGTTCTTGGCAGATACAGACCATGCCTATGAATCAAATGTAATTGACATGCCGTTCTTGGGGGAGACGGACCATGCCATGCTTATGCTTATTCAGAATGTCATACGTATGCTATGCTCATGCTTGTGGTCCACATGTGTGACATGTGAGACTCTTATCTTAACATAAACGTGCATATGTGCTTAAGTGTCGAAATTAACATTTGAATTGGTAATTGCTTAGATTCCGATCTCCTACCATGGAAACTCTACTATACTGTCCCATACCAAATAGTTAGAGAATTCCCGGTTTGAGAGATTTTCCTCTAAGTTCTTACCTTCCCGACTATCAATTTCCATGCAAGTAGTTAGACATACTTAACAAACAATCACATATACATATCTTATCATAATTCATATTACAATTCATAATCAATTTACCACCATTTCATAAGAGTATAATAGCATTTATCCTCTCAAGCATTTTCACAAACACATTGAGTACGCATAATATGAATCCATTGCCCTTCTACATTTTCAAGCATTCATTAAACCATAATCCATCCATACAATCAATTCACCATTTACATCCACATATTAATCCCATCCTCCATACATTTTCCATCCTCCATACATTCTATCCACATTCTAATCCACATTTTCATCAATAATTAGCTTACTTCATAGAAAATTTGGGGAAAATGCATCTAATCTCTATTCTATCATTTCTATCATATTAACATTCACAAAACATTAAAATAAAGTTGATTAGGATAGTATATCGACCTTAGGGATCCTTCCCTTGGATCCAAATCGCTCCCAAGATGATTTGGGGAAGCTTTGAGGACGATCTCCAAGCTTTCCTAGCGATAGCCAAGCTATTTCCTTCTTCTCCAAACAATCTTCCTCCTAAAACCCTAGGTTTTCTCTCATTTTTTGCCAAATTAGGTTAGAAATGGCTTAGAACCCTAAAAATCTCGAAATAGAACCCCTATTTATAACCCCAAGGGTTAAAAACTCCAAAAACACCTTTTTTTAAAAAGATCTGGGTCCGCATGCGATCGATCGCACCTTTGGTGTGATCTATCGCACCTAGACCCGAAAGGTAAACATAAAAACTCGCCTGACTGCGATCGATCGCAGAAATTTGCGATAGATCGCACTATTTTGCGATCGATCACAGCTTATTTGCGATAAATCGCACCCCTGTTTTCCGGATTCTGATAGATTTAACCCTGCTTTAGTATTTTGACCATAACTTTTGACTTGTTCATCGGATTTTGACGATTCAACTTGTGTTGGATTCGTCTTTCGAAGAGAAACAACTTTCATGTTTTACAAAAATCCTAATTTTGAGTTTTAAGGGGTCTAAATGGGCCCACAAGTATACTGATCTGCAATTTATCAGACAAAACATTGGAAAATCTACTTTTGACTTAGCTTAGACTACAAATATGGAAAAACGTTAAACACAAACCTCGAAGAGGGTCTTAATACCTTTCTAATGGTTTAAGATTCACTCAATTTTGATAAACGGTGACAAAACTAGAGCTTCCTAAAGTTCAAGGTGTATTATGACATTTTTCTCTCTAACCCTCGGTTTATTTTCATACTTCATCTACCTAGATTCCAACCCCTACTCTCATCTCATGATTCCACTCCCATATGTTCTAACCCACCTAGGTGATCATCGAACACACACTAACATGCATTAGAGGTCCCGACTTCTATATGTCTTGCGTGCTAGCACTAACCACATGACTCCTAGAGTTATACATACACACTTAGGGTATTTTATACTGTATGATCTTAGATATTTAGAGTACTCAAATCCTCATGATTTAGACTCAACATACACCTTACATCAAACCATCATTTCATGAAGAAACACCCAAGACCAAAAACACCTCACACCCCTTGACTCATACACTAAACCCACAACAAACTCAGGTCATGAGAAAAACCCTCAAGATAACCAGTTATGCAAGAACACACGCATGAAGACACATCAAAGACTAAAATTTCCCTAATAAACTAAGCAATGACATGAAAAAGATTCGGGTCTCTATAGACCCTACTAGATACAGCAACACCCTGAATCTCTACTGCAAACTCACTACTCCTAATAATAGTTGTGTAGTCAATATGTCTGCTCTCAAAAAACTTCCTATTCCGAGCTTTCCAAATACACCACAACAAAGAAATGATATGTATCAAAAACTCATTCATGCCACTCTTCTTACTCTCCCTATCTTGAATTTGTATCCACCATTCAGCAAAGGAAAGATAGTCATCTATTTTATCCGAACCTGGAATTGCAGCACCAAACCAGACACACTTCGCATGCAAACAAAGAAGCAAAGCATAAAGTGTTGATTCTTCAACCATTCCACAAATATGGCAGATAGCGGTATCCGAGATCTTTCGCTAAAAGAAATTACACTGAACTACTAGAGAGTTTGTAAGCCCCCTCCATATAAACACTTTTAGTTTTGGAGGAATTTTGAGAGCCCATAAATCTTCCCAGACCTTATTTGGAATCCTGAACGATGACGAAGGCTTCAAGGTGTGAGGGAGAGGAGAAACCACACAAAGAAGCTTATAAGCTGATTGTATGCACCCAATTTTTACAACCTGCCTTAACCATGATTAATACCTCTAACCATGGTTACCCCAGTCAAGTCCTAGTCAAGCCTTAAACCCTAGGCAAATCCTGATCAAACCCCAGGCCTAACCCTAGTCAAGCCCTAAACCCTAGGTAAACCCTGGTCAAACCCTAGGCCTAACCCTAGTCAAGCCCTAAAATCCTAGGCCTAACCCTAGGTAAAGCCTTAGTCAAACCCTAGGCAAACCCTAGGTCAAACCTAAGCAAACCTTAAACCCTAGGTATACCCTAGTCAAACCCTAGGTAAACCCCTAGTCTAATTCTAAGGTCCAAGAACCCCAAAATCCGAAGCCAAGTCTTCTGTGGGCATAAACATGGGCCCTTAAGTCTTTAGAGCCCTATATAGTGGGGCCAACCTGTTTTATTTTGAAAATTCAAATAATGGTGGTAAAAATTTACCACAATTACCAAGAATGACAAAGTGAACAGTGATCCAGGTCAATTGTGTGAGGGTTGAGCCTGTTTTAGCATAAAACAGGAAATGACGGTAATGTTATTATCGCCATTCTTGATATAGGCTAGATCAGGAATAGCGGTAATAACTCTACAGCCATTACCTGATCTTTGGTTTGTAGTGCAGCTGGACCCCTTGTAGCTCTCTAGTCTGCCTCCCCTGTGTTCCAAACCCTTTTCTTTATCCCTAAACTGCCCCAGGTCTGCCCTCGGCTTATAAAAGCCCCCCTCCTCCAAGCTTTAGTCTCATTCCAAAACCTCCATACCAAAACCCTGTAGGATTTTAGTTAGCCCAGAACCAAGCATTCCAAACTCTTGTCTTCCATCTAAGACTACCCTAAACCAGCTAGGAAGCACTCCCAGGCCTACTCCAACACTGCCTCCAGCTTACCACCGTAGGCCATCACCCAATTGCGAGATTTGCAGAGCAGGGTAGGACCTCCTCTACCCTCCCCTCTTTTTCTTTTACAAATGTTGTAAGACCCCTAGTCTTGATCCAGGGGTCCCCTATTTTTTTTCACCATTATTGTATTACTTTTGCATACCAAGGATAGGGGGCCCCCTACCTTCCTCATAGGTATGGGGAACCCCCTTGATGGTTTCAATCATGGGTACAAGACCCCCAATAGTATAAAACCTCCCTTAGGCTTCTGAGGGTCCCTCAAGCCATGAGGGATCCCATGGAATCCACTGGCGCAGCCCCCGTAGGGGAGAAATCATTTTCTAGAAATATTCAGGAATAACGGTAAAATAATTACTGTCATTCTTGTACCTCTTGATTACAGTAGCTTTTCAACCATTTTTGGTGGGCCTTGGTCCAATCCAGGGCCATGGTTGGACTCCTTAGGTCCTCCTCTATCTATCCTGGTCCTTCCAGAGTTATCCCAGTTGCCTAACCATGGTTAACATGGTCTAAAACAGAAGATAGCACAATGGCGGTAGACTATCTACCGCCATTACAATATACCAAGTACAGGGTGTTCGACCCACTGTAGGGCCTACTCCAGACCACCCCTTGGGCCCATCAAAGGCCCAGAGCCTTCCTGACACTTCCCTCTTCACCTCTGTGGGTCCAGCACCCCTTGGGTTAACCCTTAGCTCAACTTACAGACTTACAAATACTCCTGAAACTGCTTATGTAATGGTGGTAATCTCTTTACCAGCATTACTGATTTACTGTATTTTGGGCTTTTACATAGGACACAGACCAGATAGGAGACCATTATAGGCCCTTCCATACTCTCTGGGCCCACCCTGACCTATCTGGACCCTTAACCAGGGTTAACCCAACCCTGGTTAACTTTTAACCATGATTAAGCACTCTTAACCCTGGGTAAAAATTTGGAAAATCCCAAAAATATTTTGAAATTGTATGAGACCCAAAATGTTCTGTTTTGACCCTCTTCACCATGGTAAGTAGCCCTAACCATGGTTTCCTTACCCATTTAACTCCGGTTAGCAACCCTAACCTCGGTTAAATCTGATTTTGCCCTACCGGGCCTAATCTCTTAGCTTATCGGGATCACCCTTGGCCTATCGGGCCCAATCTTAGCCTACAGAGCTTACCATGTTACCCTCAACTGTGGTTAGCAATCCTAACCATGGTTAATTTGACAATTAACCCTGGTTAGCAACCCTAACCTTGGTTATTTATGATTTTGGCCTACCGAGCCTAAATCAAGTGTTGACCTACCGGGCCCAAAACCATGCACTTGACCAATTCGGTCAACCAAACCCTAGTCTACCGGACTAGTCCATTAACCACTCTTTGTGCATACATACACACACCTATCCTTAGCACGAGCTCATGTACCAGAACTACGCTCGGTCTGATCTCACCCTTGTGAGTACGTAGGCAACCCAATCCGGGTTTGATCTAGTTAGCTTTTCTTTCTTAGATTAGTATTATCTTAAACATTTAGGCATTTGAACAAACAACTTGATTTTAAATTCCTTACATTTAGAAACTAGAGAACCATTGTAAAATGGAAGTCTCTGGGTGCCTAACACCTTCCTCGGACTTAACCGAATCTCTTACCTAGACATCTACTGCAGATTAAGACCTTATCCAAATCCCGGGGACTTATCCATTTTGAATGAATAGGTGGTGACTCTAAACATAAACCCGTGAGTAAAATCCCGTGCTCACACTGACATAATAGTATACCTTCCTTTATTATCAAAGTGCCAGAAGATATCATCAGGAGCCGTACAAATTCTAATAGGGATCTTCTTGTTGGAGAAGATTTTAAAATCAGGGATGTTATTTACCCATGGATCAGACCATATATTAGTATCCAAACCATTTCCAATCCTCCACCGGTACCCTCTAGCCACCACCCTACGACCTGCCAAAATACTTTGCCATCCCAACGAAGGGTGAGAACTTATGCCTGCATCCATAAAGTGACAATTCGAGAAATACTTTGATTTTAGGATAATAGCCCAAAGGGAAGGCTCCCCCTTAAGAAGCCTCCAACCGTGCTTAGCCAAGAGAGTCTCATTAAATCTGCCTATGTCTCTAAAACCCAAGCCACCCTTACTCTTTTAGGCACATAACAACGACCAACTCTTCCAATGAAGCTTAAACTCCTGATTTTGTCCCCGCCAAAAGTTGGCTAAGCTTGAATTAATACTATTGCAGATAACAGCAGGAATCTTAAAACAAGACATTGTAAAGTCAGGATTGCTTGAGCAACTGACTTTATGAGCACTCCACGACCAGCTCTGCTTCCCTTTCCACCCTTGGAGTCTAACCATCACTCGGTCCTTTATAAAATCAAAAACTTCTTGCTTACTCTTGTCAAAAGAGGCAGGCAAACTAAGATAAGATCCTGGATTAACTAAAGCTTTGATTTTCATGCCTCTAGCTAGCAACCTCCTAAACTTCCAATGCACATTCTTACTAAAGGAAATTCCAGATTTTTTAAAGTTAATCATTTGACCAGAGGCTATACAATAACTATATCTTCCAACCAGGTTTTAGCTCTGTTTGTTATGGTTTTCACCAAAATTTGTAGACAAGATTGCAGAGGTTGATTGACATATATTCATGTATAGATTTAGGGGACCCAAATTTTGGGAGAAGTGTGATCAATGTATAATTGATAGGCATTGAACCCCCATTTAGAATACTTAAGATTGTTGTACTAACCTCATCTCCAACCACTCCCCAATAGTGATGAAAAAATGTCTAACATTCCATCAGGGCTAGAAGCTTTTAAACTCCCAAGTTGCAAAGCTGCTGACTTGATTTCCTCTCTTGAGTATGGACAATTTAGGAAATTATTCATCTCCTCGGTCACAACTAGTCTTACAACACCAACTACTTTTTCAATATCCTCAAGACTAAGAGAGGACAATGAATACAACGAAATAAAATGTGATAGAACTAAGCTCTCAATTTCCTTTGGTTCTTCAACCCAATAACCTGCATCAGACTTGAGATGGTAAATACAGTTCCTTCATCTTCTTTGTTTGGTAGAGACATGAAAAAATTTAATGTTTCCATATTTGTCTTTTAACCACATCTTTTTGAATTTCTGTGCCCACATAATTTCATCTAGTTAATTCTTTCAAAATACTCCACTTCCTCTCTCTCGCTTCTTTGCTAAAGTCTCCATCCAAAACTAAGACAAGTGAAGATAAAAGTTTAGATTTCTCAATATTCACATCCTTTAAAGTTTCCCAATTTCATTTATGTAGAGCTGTCCTAGTGGTCATAATCTTTTGGCACACCCTAAACATAGGAGAACCCAAACATTCCGGAGCCCAAGCATGCTTAACCACCTCAAAGCAATCACTATGTCGAGTCTACATGACTTCAAATTGAAACCTGTGCTTTCTTTTCACAATTGGCTTAAGTTGCATCAAAATTTGTGAGTGATGCGACACATAAGAATGTAAATGAACTACTGACGCTACATAATCTTTATCTTTATTATTATAATACGAGAGGGAGGTGTAGCCGAATTTTTCCAAAATTTCCAAACTACCCTTATATAAAACAAAACTTTGATTCAATGTTTTACTAAGCAATTTGTGAACGCATAAATTTACCGCCTTTCCTTCCCTCTCATCTCTAAGTGTCGAGATAAGGTCCGAGAGTAGAGGAATAACGCTAAATTTATTTTTTAGAGTCGCCACCTACTTAGGGGAAGTAGGATCCCGAGATAAACCAAATGAGGGGGTCTACGGTCCAGAGTAGTCTAGGTAAGAGATCCCTTTAGATCCTGGGGAAGGGGTTAGGCACCCCAAGACCTCCATCCAACGATGGTAACCTACTCATTAGGTCCAAATCAAACATTTAAAAAATCATTTAACATTTCCTAAAATTTATTAATTTTGCTAATCGAAATACTAATCAAAAGGGGGTGTAAAAAAAAGTTTATTTTTGGTTGGGGTCGAACCCTAATTGGGCTGCCTACTTATCTGGTTAGTCGGAATCAGACCCTCATAGTAGTTCGGGGTCCGTGACTGTTTTTATACTCGTTTCGGAGTGTGGTCGCTTTCAACCCGTATTTGAGTTGGGGGGATGTGGAATTGAGATTTATGAATCTCATTCCGAGAGGTAGTTGCGTAACTAGGTGCTCGTGGGGGAGCTCTAGGGGGCGTTCACTTATTAAGGTAGATTTCTTTTAGATCCTTTGAATGTTTTTGTTATTTTGTATTTTTTGATTTTTTTGTATTATTATTATTTTTTAATTTTGGCAAGTTTTAACTAGTCAAAAACTAAACTAAAGCCCAAGGTAGGCAAAAAAAGAAAATAAAGCCTAACTGACTTAATTAACTTAAAGGCAAAGAGCAGTGCGGATCGAGCGGCCTTAAACCAAAAGAGGCTGTGGTTTAAATACGGACCCTGCTCTAGGTCCCAAGGGAAGATAGACCAGTACCTTTAATTTATTTTAATCTTTTTATATTTTTTGTTGTTTCTTTTTTTTGTAAGACTAACTAATGGGGTGGGCCAATTATTTAGGGTTAAAAAAAAAAGAAGAAAAACTACCTAAATGCCCAATGTAGGCAAAATCGAAAAATAAATCGCGGCCTAACCTTATTACACATACATGGATAATACATGTATATCTGGGCCCAAAGAGAAAGTTAATGGGCCAAGGCCCATTGACCACTAACGGTCAATTGGCTTTGGCCCGCTATCTTTCTAAGGCCTCGAGGAATAGGCCCAATAATTTTAAAATGATTCTAGGGGCTTTCAATTCTCTTGTCCAAGCTTTGAACTATCCAAAAGAAATATTATACTACAATAAATGAAAGGTATTAAATAAAAATAGGGGTAGAGATATACCTGCGAGGGCTGTTAGGAGAGTTGATGACGGTTGAGAAGTAGAAGGACCGCTCTATGTCTCAAAAAAAAAAAGGAAAAATCCACAGAACAATGGATACCAAAAATATTTTAAAAGAAACATAAGAGCACTGGAATGGAGTTGCTTCTCCTGCACAGATCAAGAACATGGGCAATTAATAATAATAAAAACTAAATAAATTAAAATCACTAAAAATTTCTAAATGTATAAATCCAGATCCGGGGAGCCAGAAGAGCCGTGGAAGTAAAGGATGGTAACTCGAAATTATCGATCGTGCAGCTTTAACAAAATAAAATAAAATAAAAAAATGGTCCACCTGAGACCACACTTGGCCGGATTTTGGAGGAGCTGGTTTGGTCAGGACTTAATGTAACGAAAAATGGATCAACTGAGATCAACAAACCGTTGGCCAACACAGAAGATGGTGATTGATACTGGAATAAATGAATGGATCGCAAGTGAGGAACTCTGGAATTTCCAGATCTAAAGCAAATATATTAAACAAAATGAAGTAAAACCAGAGGTGGAATGGGGGTTTGACATGAAGGTAGCCATACAAAACCGGGAGCTCACCGGAAGGGAAGGAATCTCGCCGGATAGAGAAAACCACCGGACTGGTATAGAAGTTGCCGGAAGTTTGGTTTGATCAGAGGAAAAAATCGCAACCAAATAAATGATAATAAAAATAAAATAAATCTAAATCTAAATCTACAACAAACGAGGAGATGGATGCGAGAAACTACCTGTTCGACGAAGGCCGGAGCTGATAGAGGATTGACCGGAATATGTCGATCCACTAGATTAACGCTGAACTCGCCGGAGAAGATGGATGACTCGAGGATGAAGCTTGTCACCAGAGATGGGGATTGCCACCACAAATGGATTCCTGCGATCTGCAAATGGGTTCCGGCGATCTAGATCTGAGCAAGAGGATTGAGATGAAAAGCGAAATTAAAGAGAAAAGAAAACTTGGATCTAGAAACTTCAGATCTAAGGCTTAGATCTAGAAATTTCAGATCTAGAGGGACTGACAACAAGAAAACTGATGAAATTACCTGAGAGAACGATCGGTGAGCTGTAGACGCCGGATAAGAACCAGTGATGATCGGCGTAGATGAGCTATTGAGATGGGAGAGATGGGAGAGTGGATTAGATCTGGAATTTCTAGAAACTAAATGAGGGAGAGTGAGGGTTAGATGATTACCCGATAGATGCTAGCCTACAACTCGCCCGAAGAATAGATCGCCGGAGATGAGGCGTTGGTCGGAGGGGACTGAAAACCGGTGATGAGGAACGAAACGCCGAATCCAGAGGAGAGAGTATGCCGGACGTTGTTGATTTTGTTGGACTGCGAACACCGGATATAATTTCGCCGCCGAGGTGGATAAAGGGAAGAGATGGGAGAGCGAGAACCCTCTGCTGCCGAAAATGAGGGGAGAAGAGAAAATGAGGTCATCTGACCTCATACAGGGGTATTAATAGAGTAAGATAGGGTTGGGAATTAGGGTTCTTTAAATGGGCTTGGGCTTTGGACACTGAAGGATGGATCAGGCTTGGCTGTGTCTAAGCATTGGCTTCTCAAAAAATTTTGCTTAAATGATGGACTCTAGCCATTGGGGCTAGTTACAGCCTTTGGATTTGGCATGAGGACTTGGATCACAGGATTGGATTTTTTTGCCCATGGGCTTTAAACATGAGGTTTCTCTTTTGAGGGCTCTGAACAATGAGTAAAGGGGATGATCTCTCTCTCTCTTTCTCGGATCTAGAACCTCGACACTCAATTAAAATAATAAGATAAATTAAAATTAAAATTAAAATTACAAATACAATAAAGGGATTAAGGGGTGTAAAAATGGGGTGTTCACAGTTGCCCCTCTTTGTCGGAGAGTGTTAGCAATTGAACGACAAAGACTGAAAAACCGGTCATTTTTACACACCTAAAACCTGTGAAAACTTGTGAAAATCAAAGATAAGAAAAAGGGAAAGCCTAGTTAAACTTGCCAAAACAAAGATGGAGTGATGGATAATAGTTTATTGCCTCATCGCGGAGGACTGCTGGGGAAAATGGGCGCACATGGAACATGGATTGAAGGGAGCTCGCGTACACTACTGCATGGAGACTGATATAGTGTTTGGAGCGAGAATGCTATGGCGTGAAGGTTGAGGACGAAATGGATATGATGGATTGAAGGGAGCTCATGAACACTATTGCATGGAGACTGATATAGTGTTTGGAGCGAGAATACTATAGCATGAAAATCGAGGATGGAATGAATGTGATGAATGACATCGCCTTGAATGCCAAACAAATGGATCGATGGTGACATCGCCTTGAATGTCAACCCACAAGATGGAGGGTGACATCGCCTTCAATGTCAACGGAAAGGATTGATGGTGACATCGCCTTGAATATCAACCAACAGGATGGGAGGGTGACATCGCCTTGAATGTCAACCAACAAAAGATAGATGGTGACATCGCCTTGAGTGTCAACCAACGAGATGGGGGTGACATCGCCTTGAATGTCAACCGAAAAGATTGATGGTGACATCGCCTTGAATGTCAACCAACAAGATAGGGAGTGACATCGCCTTGAGTGTCAACCAACGAGATGGGGGTGACGTCGCCTTGAATGTCAACCGAAAAGATTGATGGTGACATCGCCTTAAATGTCAACCAACAAGATGGGAGGGTGACATCGCCTTGAATGTCAACCGAAAGGATTGATGGTGACATCGCCTTAAATGCCAACCAACAAAGATGGAGGGTGACATCGCCTTCAATGTCAACCGAAAGGATTGATGGTGACATCGCCTTGAATGCCAACCAACAAAGATGGAGGGTGACATCGCCTTGAATGTCAACCGAACGGACTGATGGTGACATCGCCTTGAATGTCAACCAACAAGATGGGAGGGTGACATCGCCTTGAATGTCAACCGAAAGGATTGATGGTGACATCGCCTTAAATGCCAACCAACAAAGATGGAGGGTGACATCGCCTTCAATGTCAACCGAAAGGATTGATGGTGACATCGCCTTGAATGCCAACCAACAAAGATGGAGGGTGACATCGCCTTGAATGTCAACCGAACGGACTGATGGTGACATCGCCTTGAATGTCAACCAACAAGATGGGAGGGTGACATCGCCTTGAATGTCAACCGAAAGGATTGATGGTGACATCGCCTTAAATGCCAACCAACAAAGATGGAGGGTGACATCGCCTTCAATGTCAACCGAAAGGATTGATGGTGACATCGCCTTGAATGCCAACCAACAAAGATGGAGGGTGACATCGCCTTGAATGTCAACCGAAAGGATTGATGGTGACATCGCCTTCAATATCAACCGAAAAGATTGATGATGACATCGCCTTGAATGCCAACCAAAGAGATGGGAGATGACATCGCCTTGAATGTCCACCAACAAGATGGAAGAATGTACAAAAATATGATTGGCTAGAGTAGTGTCTACTTCATTGTTTAACCACGATCGTATGTGACGATATTTGCCGTGATGATTGCTGGTGAAAGAAAACTGCCGTAGTCAGACCATGAAACCCAAAACAAAATTTTGATTTTTCTGAAAATGTTGAATTTTATTTTGAAAGATGATTTTTGAAACCATGCGAAATACTATACTCTGCCTTCGAATTTGCAAGGAAATTGCCTTTTGGATATAGCGTTTGGAGATCATGAAAACATTTGGTGTTTTCGGACAGTACAATATGACCAAGAGAAAACAGGACTATATTGATCATTATTGTATAGGATAAGTAAAACTAAGTTTGGTCTCACCGCATGCTCGATTGGCATACAAAGAGTCTTGTGAACAAAAGGATTGTTAAGACAAATGTGTTTGCTTGAGAGGCGAAACGTGAATGGCCTTCTGCAGATTTTGCTATCAACTTTTCCCCTTTTTTGCCCTTGGAATGACCAAGTCACGGGTTGCATAATTTTTGCGCGATGAGGCCATTGCTGGTTTTCGCTCATGCCTGCGAAGTCGATCGGATCTTTTTTCCCTTTTTTGCCCCTAGTCACAAGACTAGGACTGGAGTTCGCGTAATTTTTGCGCATTGAGGCCGTTTCCGATTTTCACTCATGCCCGCGATTTATTTGAAGTACGATTCTGCTCTTATTTCATGTGACTGATTGCCTAAAAAAAGATGCACAAATGGTCTTTGCCAAAATTCGCTGTTTGGACCACTTTCAACTTTTTCCCTTTTTTTTTTTTTTTTTTTTTACCCTTGGAATGACCAAGTCATAGGGTTCGCATTATTTTTGCGCGATGAGGCCGTTTCCGGTTTTCACTCATGCCTGCGAAATTGATCAAGTTATTTTCCCTCTTTTGCCCCTAATCACAAGACTAGAGCTGGGGTTCGCGTAATTTTTGCGCAGTGAGGCCGTTTCCGGTTTTCACTCATGCCCGCGATTTATTTCATATGGAGGCTTTACTCCCTTCATTGCCTTGAATGTCAGTGTTCTGCCTCGGATACTATTCTGATAATTGCTTGTACTCTTAGTCTCTAAGGGATCTAGGAGGACTTGAGATGGGACGAAACGTTGGCTGAGGGGACTGAAAGTTTGGGACATCCTTTCTGCTTATCGGAATTCTGTCTTTTCTTGAGCACCTCTTGATTGAATCTTTTCTTTTTCTTTCAATCAGCCTTTCTATCCTTTTTTGTTTCTTTTTTTTTCTTTTTTGTTATATATATATATATATATATTTTTTTTTTTTTGTGAATTGGAGCTGCTTTGTCCAAATGGTTTGAAAATTTTGACCGCACCTGATTTCCAGGTTGCCTACGTACCCTTTTTCAGGATCAGGTCATGACGTAGTTCATAGCTGACTAAGTGCAAGGTGTCCCGATAGAAGGTGTTTGAAAGAGAGGTTATTAGGCTCAAAGGGTTAACTAACGAACTTTATTGATATGTTGTAGGTGTTACATGATTTACAGGGTGAGCAGGCACCGAATACGGCCTCCTATCATTTCCCAAGGAAGCTAAGAGTACAAGCAGTTATCAGATAGATTCCTAAGCATAATACTTCTTAACTTTATCTGTGTTGATTGGCTCAGGAAGATCCTCATCATCCATACGTCCAAGTCGAAGGGCGCCTCCCGAGAACTTTTCCCTGACAATGTATGGGCCTTCGTAGTTTGGTGTAAATTTCCCTCTCGGATCTGGACGATTTGGCAACAATTTTCGGAGAACAAGGTCACCAACTTTAATATCTCTGGGCTTGACTTTCTTATTGAACGCCCTGGCCATACGCCTCTGATAGGCTTGAGAGTGATCTATGGCTTTCAGTCGCTTTTCTTCAATCAGATGCAACTGTTCATATCTGGCTTGGGCCCATTCTGATTCTTCAATTTCTGCTTCCATTAGCACTCGCAATGACGGAATTTCTACCTCAATAGGCAAGACAGCTTCCATACCGTATGCTAAGGAGAATGGTGTCGCACCAGTCGAAGTGCGAATCGATGTTCTGTAGGCCATGAGTGCGTATGGGAGCATTTCATGCCAGGCAGAATACCTAATTGCCATCTTCTCGATAATTCGTTTCATATTCTTGTTTGCGGCTTCAACCGCACCATTGGCCTGAGGTCTGTACGGTGTAGAATTATGATGCTGGATTTTGAATCTCTGGCAGAGTTCAGTCATACCCTTGTTGCAGAAATTGAGAGCATTATCTGTGACGATCTCATACGGAACCCCATATCTGCAAATGATATCTTTCTTAAAAAACCGCTGAACAACTGAGGCTGTGACATTAGCAAAAGAGGCCGCTTCAACCCATTTTGTGAAATAATCAATAGCAACAAGAATAAACCGATGACCGTTTGATGCTTTCGACGTGATGGGCCCAATGACGTCTATGCCCCAAGCTGAGAAAGGCCAAGGTGCAGTAAGATTGTGCAATGTAGTAGGTGGTGCATTGATTCGGTCTGCATAAATCTGGCATTGATGGCATTTTTGAACATGACGACAGCAATCGGATTCCACAGTAGTCCAATAGTACCCCAATCTAAGAATCTTCTTTGACAGCATTAACCCGTTCATGTGGGGACCACAAACTCCTCCGTGAACCTCTTCAACCACTTGTGCTGCTTCCTTTTTATCAAGGCATCTCAACCAAATCAAATTGGGTGACCTCTTGTATAACACTCCTCCTGAGAGAACAAACTGAATAGAGAGTCTTCTGATTGCTCGACGATCTGTTTTGGTGGCTTCCAGAGGAAAAGTGCCGTCCTCCAAATATTGCTTGATATCTGTGAACCATGGCTTGTCATCTGGGCGCTCTTCTATAACTAGACAATAAGCTGGTTGGTCTTGTTGCTGAATCTCAATAGGCCAAATTAGACTTCCTTTAGGAAACTTAACCATCGCAGCTAGGGTCGCAAGAGCATCGGCGAATCTGTTATGCGTCCTACACCTGTGATTGAAAGTGATCCTTCTGAACTTAGTGATTAAAACATTGAGGCATGCCAGATACGGAATCAGCTTTTCTTCCTTGATTGCCCATGACTTATTAGCTTGACAAATTACCAGTGATGAATCACCATAAACATCAATCTCTTCTATGCCAATACAATGTGCTTCTCTGAGTCCAGCTATACATGCCTCGTATTCTGCAGTATTATTTGAACATCTGAACTTTAGCTTGACTGAGATAGGAAGATGAGCTCCTTTTGGCGAGATCAAGACTGCTCCCGCCCCATTCCCGTGTTGGTTTGCGGCTCCATCAAAGTACATTTCCCATCCAATATAATCAGGATCTTCTGGTTCTAAACTTAGAATAGCTTCATCCGGAAACTGGTCATGCACTGAAACATAGTCGGACGATGGGTTATATGCCAAATGATCAGCAATTGCTTGTCCCTTGATTGATTTCTGCGTCATGTATGTGATGTCAAATCCTGATAACATCATGAGCCATCTGGCTGTTCTTCCTGAAGTAGCAGGCTTCTCCAGTAAGTACTTGAGTGGATCCATTCTTGATACCAAAATCACAGGATAGGACAATAAGTAATGTCGTAAGCGCTGGGTAGCCCAAACCAATGCTAGACAAGTCCTCTCTAATGCATTGTACTTCTCTTCCGATTCATGCAAATGCTTACTGATGTAATAAATGGCCTGTTCCTTTCTGCCTGATTCATCATGCTGAGCTAGCACACAACCCATAGAAGTTTTTTGGATGGAGATGTACATTAAAAGTGGTCGTCCGGGTGTCGGAGGGACAAGCACGGGTGGATTGAGAAGATATTGCTTGATCTTATCAAAGGCCTGTTGACATTCATCTGACCAGACTGTCGGCACATTCTTTCTAAGCAATTTGAAAATCGGCTCACAAATCGGAGTAAGCTGTGCAATAAAACGACTGATATACTGAATCCTACCCAGAAATCCTCGAATTTCCTTTTCTGTCTGAGGTGCAGGCATCTCGATGATAGCTCTTGCTTTAGCTGGATCGACTTCAATTCCTCTTTTACTGACAATGAAACCAAGAAGTTTTCCTGACGTTGTTCCGAACGTACATTTCGCCGGATTTAACCTTAGACCAAATACTCTGAGCCTGTCACATAATTTCTTCAAATCTTCTGGGTGATCTTTAGCCAATGGGGATTTGACAATCATGTCGTCTACATAAACCTCTGTACTCTTGTGCATCATATCATGAAATAATGCGGTCATTGCTCTTTGATACGTTGCCCCTGCATTCTTAAGCCCAAATGGCATGACCTTGTAACAGAAGGTGCCCCAAGGGGTAATGAACGAGGTCTTTTCCATATCTTCTTCGGCCATTTTAATCTGATTGTATCCAGAAAACCCATCCATGAAAGATAGGGTTTCATGTCCAGCTATGTTATCGACAAGGATATCTATGTGAGGAAGTGGAAAGTTATCTTTTGGACTAGCCTTGTTCAAGTTCCTATAATCAATGCACATTCTGACCTTGCCATCTTTCTTAGGCACTGGTACGATATTGGCTAGCCATTCTGGGTAAGTTGCCACTGCTAGAAAACCCGCACTTATTTGCTTTTCAATCTCCTCTTTAACCTTTTGAGACCATTCTGGCCTTAACCGCCTGAGCTTCTGCTTAACTGGTTTTACCCCTGGGTTCAATGACAATCTGTGGACTACTAATTCTGGATCAAGGCCGGGCATATCCGCATATGACCAAGCAAATACATCAATGTAACTTTTGAGGAAGTCAATCATAGCGCTCCTTTGCTCAGGACTCATTGTAGTGCCAATCTTCACACACTTAGGATCATCTTCGGATCCGAGATTTATGGTCTCGGTGTCCTCCTCATTAGGTTTACATATCCCTTCGTACTGTTCAAGGAGGTCAAGGATCTCTTGTGGAGGCTCCTCTTCTTCCTCTTCGTCATACTCTACTTCCAAAAGTTCAAGATTGATTTCATGATTTGAGTTAGCTTTATCCCGGGCAATTCCCTGGCAAACCAATAAGCTCGGTCTTAGTATTTGAGTGTTGTTCTTTTTTTGTTTTTTTTTTTTGTTTTTGGTGACTTCAGATCACTAAGCCTTTTTTGGAGACTTAGGTCATACCATCATGAGCCAAAAATTTTTTATGTATATGCAAAAGGAAACAAGTCTTGAGACAAAGAAAATGAATTTCATTGATTTTCTGATGTTTTGTAATATTTACAAAGATGCGTAAAGCAAAAGACTATTGACTATTTTGAAATGACCAACAAAGCTGCCTAGAAAATAAAAATTTTTTGGTTTTTCTCTTTTTGACCTAAAGATGAAGAGAACAAATAAAGAAAAGAAACTGGGTCATGGTCTGACTAGTCCGACCTTCTTTCCCTGCCTTCCTCTGGCTGCTTCAACCGTGATGGGATCGGTCCACCATACGAGAGGAGAGGAACTGGCTCGTATGAGCGGAACAGAACTGGATGATGCTTGCGAAGCACTGGAGAGGGTGCACACTTGTTCCTCTGCCGTGTAATCATTCTGGACTGCATCTTCAACAGCGAGTTCCTCAAACAATTGAGCCACCTCGAACATTTCAAGAAACCTTGCAGGATCGTCCTTTGGCTGAGGTTTGGGTGCAGGGTTGACAATTGGCTCTAGGTCTGTTTCCCCAAAAGGAAGGTTTTTATAGATTTCAAAATCAGATGGTCTGGGGGTACTGGTAGGAAAGGTAACAGATAGGGGAGGGGGAGGCATCGACTTCACTGATGATTTTCCTTTAGTCAGCTTGTTCAAGAAATCTTCCAACTCTGGTTTGTACCCTATTCCGAAACGAGGTGTGTAGCGAGGTGCTACATACCGCTTCTTCATTCCTTGGTGGTGGGCGCCCAAACCCAAACCAGGTCTGTACTTCATTTTTGCCATGATCCTCACTGCTGCTGGTATATATTCACTTTTCTTGCTTTCAAGCTGAGCTATACAAGTAACCTCCTCAAACTGGTAAGTCATAAAAGCTGCCCCTTGTCCCAATTCTTGGACATCCCCAAAAGAACTCGCTAAAGATTCTGTCGGAATCACAATCAGTTGGTCACCTTGAATGAACTTAATTCTCTGATGAAGTGATGAAGGGATGGCTCCGGCCATGTGGATCCACGGCCTTCCAAGAAGAAGAGTGAAAGAAGCTGGCACATTAACCACTTGAAAATTGGTCAAAAATTCTGATGGCCCAATGGAAATGTTCAAGTCGACATCTCCCAAGTTTTGACGAGTTGAATTGTCGAAAGCTCTAATTGTCATAGGCCTTTTCTTGACGTGACTGATATCCATTCCCAAGCCTTCCAAAGTAGTTAATGTACAAACATTCAAACCAGATCCATTGTCTACCAGAACTGCTGAAAGTATTTTACCCCTGCACTGCACTGAGATGTAAAGAGCTCTGGTGTGTTCTTTATCACTGTCTGGGATTTCCTCTTCAGTGAAGGTGATGGTCTTTGGTTCCAGAATCTGACCTACCAGTTGCCCCAAACGCTCAGGTGTTATATCCTTTGTGACATAAGCATTGTTAAACACCCTGAGCAATTGCTCCCGATGGTGTTCTGAAGTTAAGAGTAATCCCATCACCGAAATTTGAGCTGGGAGCTTCGTAAGTTGATGGGCAATATTATATTCCTTCGCTTTCTCCAAAATTTTCAATAATGTCGCATCTTCCTCTTTTTGTTGCTCAGGACTCAGACATTGCTCTTTACCCTTGGACTTAGGCAGCTCAACTTCTGGTTGCTGGTAAACTCTTCCTGACCTGGTTATTGCAGTGATGTTCTCATTGTCTAGAATGAGGGATGGAGGGGCCGGTAAACGATTGAGGGGATGGATTGGTGCTGGAATGTATGGAATTTGGACTGGACCTTTACCAAAGGGTAATGGAGATGATACAACTGGGGTCGTAGGCCAACCAGCAGGGCAAGGGATGGTATAAACAATCCTTTCTTCTTCAACAGGAATAAAAGGGATTTGTATAGGGCGCTGAACGGGAAGAATAGCAGGTGACTGGATTGGTGACATGCAGGGTATTTGAATGGGTTGAAGCATTGGGGATTCAAGAGACGACAAAGACTGAGGATATGGGATTCGAACTGGGACTCGGTATGAAGGACGAATAGCATCATTGATCTCTGACAGCTCACCAATCTCAACCATATTCACATCAGACTCATCCCCGCTCAGAAAACTAATCTGTCCTTGATGTGGGGGAAGAGGAGCTTGAATGATGCTAGTATTTCCAGGTGCAAATTCGACTTTTCCTTCTTCCAGCAAATTCTGAATTGCATGCCTAAGATTATAGCACACATCTGTATCATGACCTGGGCCTCGATGATATGCACAATAATGATCAGCATGGTAATTCCGAGATTGTTTTTCGGCCGGAACAAGAGGAGTTGGTCCTTTCAGAGCTATAAGGTCCTTTTTGAGGAGGAAAGTCAACAGCTGGCTTAAAGAGTAGGGCAAAGGAGTAAAATTTCTTTGAGGGTTTCTCACTGGCTGACGCGCCTGTTGATACTGATTTTGCCTTATCGGCTGAGGGTTTTGAGGTTGAGGATGTTGTCGAATTGGTGGAGCAGGCAACATCAAGGGTGCACTGGGTGCAATCCAATTAACTTCTTCTCTTTTCCTGGTATCCTTTTGCCCATTATTCCTGTTAAATGGAGCACTTGACCTCGAAGATGTATAGCTAAGACTGGCATGTATAGTACCGTTTTTAACAGCTGTTTCAATTCTCGCCCCTGTCTCGACAATTACCTTGAAATCAGTGGCCGATAGAGTTATCATCAGTGTTGAATACGGTTGCTTTAAGGTTCCCAAAAAGGTAGAAGCCATTTCTTCCTTTGATAACTGCACTGATAGTCTTGATGCCATTTCTCTCCACCTAGCAGCATACTCGATAAACGATTCATTATTCCTTTGGGACAATTGCTCTAGATCGCTCTTTTGGGGGAGCACTTCCAAGTTAAAAGAAAACTGATCTATGAAGAGATCAATCACATCCTGCCAACTGGTAATCCGCTTCTTGTCAATTGAAAGCCACCACCTTAGAGCGGCATCTTTCAAACTTTTCTGGAAATATTGGATAAGATATGATGGTTTATCTCTGTAAGCCATCATGTCTCCCACATACAACTGTAGATGCTCTTTCGGACATCCTTTGCCCCTATATTTGGTGAATTCTAGAACTCGAAAATCTGAGGGAACCAAAGTATCAGAGGAGAAGAGTAGGTCATCCAGAGTTATCCCTGTAGAGGAGGATGATGCCCCTTGCACTTTTTTCATCATCTCTTTCAGCTGGCGAATTTCTTCTTGTTGGTTCTTGAGAGACACCAATAACTCAGAATCTTGTGGCATTTTTGGATTGTGATGGTCGCAGTGCACAGCCTCACCAGTTTTTCCATCAAATCGGGTGTAGTCGAAATCACCATCCTCACCCGGCTGATCATGAAGAGGGTTGATAAAGGTAAAGTTTGGGGCAGGAATCTCAACCCTAGGTTGATCCGGTTGGAAAGGTCTAAACCCTGAATGGTCTGGTTGATGCCGAAAGGTTCCAATTCCGGGTGGGTCTGGTTGAAAACTTTCTGGTTGGAATGAAGTTCTAGGCTGTTCGGGTTGAAATGGTCCGGCTTCTGGTTGGTGAGTAGGTTTGTTAAGCTGTAAAGCCATCAGAGCCTGCAAGGTTTCCTAAATACTGTCCAATTGGGCTTTCATCCCATGTATCTCTTGATCGTGTGCTTGTACAAGCTGATCTGTACTTGAATCCAAACGATTGTTGGGAGCAGCCATGTCTGCTGAGCTTTGAGATGACCAATCTGCGACTTCAGGACTGTCCAGATCTATTATCGCAGCTTGGGCAAGGGCACGAGATACAGAACGAGTGACAATACGCTGTTTCATGCAACACTGAGAAAGATGTAACGATTAAACATGAATGCATGACTTGACAGCAAAAAGATAAAAATCACTTCTTTATATATGCATGTGTTTGTGTGATTCTAAGACAACACTAAACCAAAAGTAAAACAACAAAAGACAAATAGAAAGACAAAAGGAAAATGACCCGACCCTATACAGGTCTCTCAGGAATAATAAAGTCGGGAGGCAAGGGGTTGCCCCCAAAGTCTATCACTTGTTGACGGAGGATAGCAATCTCACTTTCTAGTCTGTCCACCGTGCCTGACGCACATTGAATCCTGTAGTCGAACTCCAGAGCCTCAACTTGAACATGGTGTCTGACTGCTTTCAACTGTTCTTGATTCTGACGGAACTGGACTTCAAACTGGAAAGACTCCTCAGCATCATCTCTTTTCCGCTTTTGAAACTCTCGGAGTGCTTGCTCTAACTGATGTTCTTTATCACGGGCCAACTGACGTCGACTCCTTAAGTCATCTTCCTGTTGTCGGAGGGTCTGTTGTGCCATCTCCAACTCTTCCATATCTCTCAGAATCTTAACCTGGATCTCCTCCAACTATTCCTCCTTTTTGCAGACTTCCTGATATTCCCTTTTCAACTCAGCTTCATGTTGCCGGTGCGCCTGTTGCGCTGATTTGAGCTTCTTAGTATCCCTTAGTATCTTAATACGATTACCGAGGAAAGTATCTTTCCACGGTACCACTACCTCAGAAAGGGGAAGACTTCCCCTGGACGGTGCTGTAACTGGGGTGAGCAATTCTGCTGGCTTTGACATTTCTGATTGTAAGTCCGGGTTCTCCAACCATAAATCATACTCTTCTTCAGTCGACCGTTCCCCTGGTCCAAGTTCTATTATATCATCTGGAAATTTTTCTCTTTTAGATCGTCTCCATTCATTTTGGAAACGCCTCTCTAGAAGTTCAGATGTAGTAGAGAAAACACAATAGTCTTTTGTCAAATCATCGATCACCGGGATAAATTGTCGGTATCCAAACTGTCGGAGTACTCTGAGTGGAATGTAGGGTGAGGAGCCAGTTAGGCCAGCAAGAACTATACATCTTCTTCCAAAAGTAGTTAAAAGAGGAAGCCTTTGCTTGTTGATTACGAGCCAACGACACTTCCAAATTATCTCGTCCTCTGATAACTGCTGGAGCTTTCTGTAACAGTCTTCCATTTTTTTGAAAATGAGCTTGGATTGAGTCTGGCTGAATTTTCGCACTATGTTCCAAGCATCATAAGCAAATTCTGAGGGCACAACAACCATTGATGGTAAATGCTCGACCAACCATAAATGTAAAAGAGATAAACTGGCATTGAATGTCCCTTTTCTTTTCTCATTGCTGTACTTAAGACCCCTAAGAAGCTCTCCCAAGATCATTGGGACGACTGACCCTCCACTACGCATGTCTTTGACTACCCCCACCAATACAGATTCAGCAATACTGAGGTTTTTTGGGAAAATAAGCTGAGCTAGAACAATCCATGTAAGAACATTGAGTGTTGACTCGGATTCAGCTTCAGATGCGCTAGGATCCCACGAAGGTCTATACATATCCTACAATTTGTTCATTTCAACCCTTGAGTAAGTACCTTTGGCATTGTTGGGTAATCGGTCAGGCTTGATGTGTAAGAACTGCGCGAGCTCAAGCTGGTAATTTGTTCTGTATCGGGGTAAGATAGCAGGACCATCAATATCAAGCCCTAAGACGCGTTTAACTTCTTCGATCGTCGGACACATTTCATTTTTCCCAAAACGGAAAACCACATTTTTAGGATCCCAACAAAGAATCGCCGCCTTGACTAAACGCCAATCAGGATCGATCAAAGCAAGGTCTAAAATATTTCCCACATGGTATCTCTGTATCCAAACTAGGCGACGGGCAGAGTTAAGGCCTTGAACTGAACTAAAGATTGTAGCTGTGTCTCTGAGTTTGGCATCGCAAGCAGCACGCATATCCAACTTGATTGAAGGACCTAGGCCTCCCGGCTTAATTATTCCTGAAGGGCCTGCCATCTAAACAATAGTGCACAAGTGAGACTCTATACAGGTGCTGCAAGATGATGCAAAACTTTTGAGAATGTTTCTTTTTTTGTTTTTTATTATTTATTTATTTATTTATTTATTTTTTGGTGTGGCATTACATATGTAAACTAATAGGGTGGGTGGACAAAAGCCCAGTCCATTAACTTGGGTTTCCAAGACCTATTAGATTAAGGTAATAAATGAATAAGGGGATATCCATTTATATCTGAATTTTGAATCCCATATGTAGTATCACGAAAGAGTTTTTCCTTTTTTTTATTTTTTTTATTTTTATTTTTTTATTTTTTTATTTTAGTCAAGACATATGTAAACCAATGGGGTAGGTATAGAGGTCCAACCTACTACCTTGGGTTATTGGAAACCAAAGCCCATTAAGTTTAAAACAAAAAGGGATAAGTGAATACCCATTTATTATTTGAGGTTAGGACCCCCATATGTAATGATTTAAAGAAGCGGGTAAGGGGTTTATTCAATCACACATGGCTCATCAAACATGGTTCACACATGCGCTCTTTCTTGAATGAACATATGGGTACAAAAAGATACCCTAATATACAACCAAAAAAGGAGGGCGGGTATAGATTATAAGCAGGGTAGGATTGGGAGAAACCATCCTAATCTACTGCTTATAAACTATATCACAACCTAATCTATATGCGTATGCCGGGGTAATGCAAGGTGTTCCTAAGGTGGTTGGGGGACACTTGGCCGTATACGCGACTCCCAAAATGGGACGATTGGCGCAAGTGGGAGAAACCGAATCCGTTTCTACGGGTACAACCCATAAGGCGTGATCCAGCTGAACTCTACAGATCAGAAAGCCCCTGGCACTGAAGATACGTATCAAACAGCCGTAGGCCCCATAGATCCAACTAATGGGTTATAAGGTGATTACACTAAAATGCAATGAATATGATATGCACAAGAAAGAGAATAAGAACATGAATAAGGACATACCCACAATATAGAAAGAATTAGCAAAAATAATAATTGATTTAGGAAATGATTAGTGATTTTTAAAAAATGTTTGGCTTTTACCTAATTTTCAGGTTGGATCCTTATTTCCCCAGCAGAGTCGCCAAAGCTGTGAACGCATAAATTTACCGCATTTCCTCCCCTTTCAACCTAAAGTCCGAGAGTAGAGGAATAACGCTAAATTTAATTTTAAGAGTCGCCACCTACTTAGGGGAAGTAGGATCCCAAGATAATCCAAATAAGGGGGTCTACGGTCCAGAGTAGTCTAGGTAAGAGATCCCTTTAGGTCCTGGGGAAGGGGTTAGGCACCCCAGGACCTCCATCCAATGATGGTAACCTACTCATTAGGTCCAAGCCAAACATTTAAAACCACTTAAAATTTCCTAAATAATTATTAATTTTGCTAATTAAACACAAGTCAATATGGGGTGTAAAAATTTTATTTTTGGTTGGGGTCGAACCCAGATTGGGCTGCCTACTTATCCGGTTAGTCGGAATCAGACCCTCATAGTAGTTCGGGGTCCGTGACTGTTTTTATACTCGTTTCGGAGTGTGGTCACTTCGAACTCGTGTTTGAGTTGGGGAGGGGAAGTGGAGTTGAGATCTATGAATCTCACTCCGGGAGATGGCCGCGTAGCTAGGCGCTCGTGGGGGAGCTCTAGGGGGCGTTCACTTATTAGGGTCAATTTCTTTCAGATTTTTTGGATTTTTTGTTATTTTGTATTTTTGTATTTTTTTGTATTTTTTAACTTTGGCAAGTTTAACTAGTTAAGGCTATCCTAAGTGCCCAAGGTAGGCAAAAGGAAAATAAAGTCTAAATGATTTTAATTATCTTAAAGGCAAAGAGCAGGGCGGATCGAGCGGCCTTAAACCAAAAGAGGCTATGGTTTAAATACGGACCCTGCTCTAGGTCCCAAGGGAAGATAGACCAGTACCTTTAATTTATTTTAATCTTTTTATATATTTTTTTTTTTGTAAGCCTAACTAACGGGGTGGGCCACTTATTTAGGGTTAAAAAAAAGGAAAACTATCTAAGTGCCCAATGTAGGCAAAATAGGAAAAGAAAAATCGCGGCCTATCCCTATTGCACATACATGGATAATATATACATACACAACAAAATAGATGGGCCCCAAGGGAAAGTTAATGGGCCAAGGCCCATTGACCACTAATGGTCAATTGGCTTTGGTCCACTATCATTCTATACCAAAATGGTTCTAGAGGCTTATGGGCCTCAATTCACTAACATATGGCCTGCCCAAGGGACCAAGGGATTCAAATTTCCCACTCAAATTGTGAACATTATACTACATAAAATAAAATAAATAAAAAGAAGGGAAAAGATATACCTGCGAGGGTTGAATTGATGACAGTTGATCAAGTAGAAGGAGTGCTCTATCTCTTCCAGAATTAAAATTAAAAAATAACAATCCACAGAACAATGGATATCAAAATAAAAAAAAAGAAAAGGTAAGAAATAGAGCACTGTAATGGTGCATTCCTCCTAAGAAACGAGGACATCCAATGAACGGAGGTGGGAGGTGAAGAAACTCGCCGGAGAGGATGAGTGGAGAAGATGGTCGGAGCCTTGGGTGCGACTCACAGTTCGCCGGGGAAGTTGGTTCGCCGGTGGTTCAGGTACCTGTTGATCGGAGAACAGGGTACGCTGCTACTAGCAAGGGCAAGCTACTGTTGCGGTGGTGGAAGGTATCGCCGGTGGGAAAGAAAACGGGAGAAAGAGAAGGAGAGGGAGTGAGCTCTGCAACCCGTAACCGAAAGTGGTTGGGATATTCTGATGAAATCCTCCACTCTAGGCTTTTATAGAGATCTCTCATGGGCTTTGGGCTTTTGATTTAAGGTATGGACTTTTTGGGGTTTGAGATTTGGGTTGTGGGCTTTGCTATTGGGTCTAGGATCACATGGACTGGATTTTTGCCCCTGGGTTTTAAACATGAGGTTTCTCTTTTGAGGGCTCTGAACAATGAGTAAAGGGGATGATCTCTCTCTCTCTTTCTCGGATCTAGAACCTCGACACTCAATTAAAATAATAAGGTAAATTAAAATTAAAATTACAAATAAAATAAAGAGATTAAGGGGTGTAAAAATGGGGTGTTCACACAATTGTTAATTATTCTTCTAAACAAATCCATTTTAGGCTGCCTCTTAATCTTTGGTTTCCCTCCAAGCTTTTCAAAAGAGAAGACAATCTCATTAGGGCATAAACCCAGAAACTCTCAAATTAGGGCATAAGCTCGTCTCTTCTCCATTTCCCTTGACTGATCTAAATTGCTTTGCGCGGAAATTTGTCTGATCATCTCTAATGGCCAGAGGAGAAAGGAAGTACGACAACCTCGGCGATTCTCGCCGGAGACTCGCATCGATCCCAGAAGCTCGCCGCAAGGATCGTTCCGTCTCCGATGAGGAATCCGATGAGGAGGAATTGAAAGGATTGAGCTACGAAGAGTACAGACGGTTTCAACGACAGGAAATGAGGAAGAACCTAAACAAGTGTATTTGGAACGCAACCCCTAGCCCTCCTTGGAGCGAATGGGAGCGATCAGAGCCATTGGATTCAATGAAGCAAATTACAGACAACTCTCTTGTGGACGAAGATCAAGGAATTGTTGGGAATTATAAGTCTGAAGAACTAGAGAAGGATTCTTCAAGATTGCAGGAAAATAAGGGCACGAAGGATCGAAGTAGGCGAAATAAGAAGAAGAGCACACAGAGCAGTAAGAAAACAGTAAAAAGTAGAAAGAAAAGGATCAGGGATAGCAATTCTGATGAAAGCCTCAGTAAGGAGAGTGGGAGCTAGGAATCTGATTCGAGCCAGTCGAAACAGAGCAAGAAAAAGAGAAGGTCTGGATCTGGTATCAAGAATTCGGCTCAGAGTTCTTCGGATACAGATGTTGATGCAAAGATTAACCTTAACGCGGGCCATAGTTGTCAAGGCGACTTGAGGCGACAAAATCCATGGACGCCTGAGTCGGTAGCCTGAGGCGTTCGAGGCGTCGCCTGATGAACTTTTTGTTGCAGAAAATTCCCCCTAATATGAGATTTATATATGATGCGTTTTCTTTTATAAGAGACTCTACATTCATATAAATTACATTCATATAAATTACACAATTGTCAAGACGTACTTTGATAGACTATCGCTAGAGAACAGTTCTAAGAATAATAAAAGGGGATTTAAAGTGTTGGAAAAAAATGGAATAAAAATTAAGTCTGCAATAACTATTGAAAGAGGGGAGAGAGATTGTGAGTGATAAAAAATAGACAGCCCAACAGGAAAGAAAGAGAGGAGATGAGGGAGAATATAAGACTGAATAAAAAACAGAAAATAGCTCGACAGTAAAATGTGACGCTTAACAGGGGAGAAAGAAGAGAGGGAGGAGAGAGAGATGTACCGTTTACTCTCATTTTTTCTTTTTATTGATTATTCTCAAGATAAGTAATATAAATAATATTGATAAAATCAAGATAAGTAATATAAATAATATTGATAAGTAAAATATATAATTATAGGGCTTGCACTTATTTAAATTATGAAAGACTCCTTTAAATATGAGTTTAAGAGAGTTGGGGGGGAGGGAGTTAGAAGAAATTTTGGGCATTTAAAGGCTCTTAATTTTTTATTGGGCCGCCTGAGCTAATTGTAATTTAACAACCATGGAAAAAAAACAAATGAGGACTAAATGATCCACCCATAAACAAAGGGAGAGACCATTTGGTCCACCAATTGAGAGAGAACAAGTTAACATGATAGAAACATACTTGATACCGTTCGTCTTTTTTTTCTTCTATTTGTAAACTTTTTTTGTAAGACATACAAATACTAATATATTATATTGTAAAAGTCATGAGAAGTATATAAAATAATATATTTTTTTGTTACCAAACAATCATATTCAAATAAAATAATTTTTTATATCCTTAAACAGTAATAATATTATATATATATATATATATTAGATTTTTAAAAATAACCGTCTGAGGCAGCCAGTTGCCTGAGCCCAACAGAACGCCTGGTTGCCTAGGCGACCGCCTGAGGCGCCTGAGGCGACGCCTTTAACAACTATGACGCGGGCGATGCAATGAAAACTGAGATTAGTGATGAGGCGCTCATTTTGAAAGAGATGATTGAATTGCATAAAAAACCTGCTTCTGCTTTGGATAATGAGCCTCCTGTGGGGCCTATGCCTCTACCGAAGACGGAAGGACATATTAGCTATGGAGGGGCGCTTAGGCCGGGTGAGGGTGATGCTATTGCTCAGTATGTGCAGCAAGGGAAGCGTATTCCTCGAAGAGGAGAAGTGGGTCTTTCAGCTGATGAGATTCAGAAGTTTGAGAATCTTGGGTATGTGATGAGTGGTAGTAGGCATCAAAGGATGAATGTCATTCGTATCAGAAAAGAAAACCAGGTTTACAGTGCTGAGGACAAGCGGGCGCTGGAGATGTTTAACTATGAGGAGAAGTCAAAACGGGAGCACAAGGTTATGGCTGATCTGCAACGGCTGGTGCAACGTCATATTGGGGAGGATGTTGCTTCTACTCACGATCCTTTTGCTGCGAAAGCCTCTGAGGGTGGTGATACCTGATCCTCATGTATGTTCAATGTTCATAATGTGTCAAATGTCATTGTGTCCTCGTTATAGTGCTAAACTTTTGTTTACATGTTTTTAAGTAGAACATTTCAAAATCCCAGGAAAAGGGAGTTTCTGAATTAAGCCACTTATATTTGAATTGAGAATTTGTTGTGCTCATTAAGTTTCATTCCTGTTTTATTTCTTTTATACTGCCTAGTTTTTTACATAACATGTGGTGATGATGTTTTGGTGTGATAATGAGCTGATTGGTACTTCATTCCTTCCATTGTGAGAAATAACCTAATCTTTTTTATAAATCTTAATTGATTATTTAGGATGTGCAGTTTTCATCACCAAAGCACACATGATATCTGGTTGTAGTCCAAAAGTGATTTATATGAATTTTGTTAAACCATGAAGTGGTTAAAGATCAGATGATTTAGGTTGCCCTCCTTTTGGGGTGAGTGTCAGTGATCTATTTCGTAGTTGTTTTTGGTTCGTCTCAAGAAATCATTTATTGTCTATCAAAAAGAGAAAGTGGCAATTAGGGTGACATGACAGAGTTGAACTTAGATAATGAAAATTGTGGGATGTGTACACCATCTCCTTCTCCATTGACCTTAGGCTTGGCAGTCTGGAGTTTCTTTATCTCCGTCTTTGATTTTGCTTAGGTGACCCCCAACTAAGGAGGCGGGTGAGATCACTCTTGGGTGGCCGAAAAGTACTTTCACAAGGCTCCCTGCTTTGACATTGACAAGAAGCATTTGTGGAACATGTTGCCTGTAACATTTTTTAAGGGGACCTTGGAACGAAAGAAACAACAGAATTGTCAAGGGTTTAGAATCTTCTCTTCCAAAACTATGTTCCAACATTGGGTTGAGTATAGGCCTTTGGTCAAGTCACTTTTTAGAATTTGTTAGAGCAAATCTTGCAGATATTTTGTATGGTTGGGATTGTTTAGCATTGTGACTCCTCAGTATACTTTTGTTTTTTCCCCTAATATCTTGGGAGAAATATTTCTCATTCCTCTCACCTATACATTCTTATCTTATTAGCACAATTCTAGTTATTCATAAAAATAAAATTTGTTGGATGTGGTGATGAGTAATGTAAATTCTATTTGTTCATAGCATTTCAACATAGAAATAGGTCTTCAAAGACCATTTGAAGGTCCTAGTTTAATTTCCAAGATTCTTCTTGGCATCCGCCTCCTCCTCCTCCTCCTCCTTTGCACTTAGGGCTCGAATAAGACCTCGATTAGGGTCGAAGACATTTTAAAAAAGAAGAAAAAAAAGACATTTGTGTTCTATAAGTGACTGGACTGAGTCTGTCGAGTAACTTGGCTTGACTCGACCGAGTCATTCGAGTTACTCGTGGAAACAATATCCTGTTGATTTTTTAGACGATTCGTCCCGAAACTATGTCAAGTTGAGTCAACTCGGCCGAGTTTTTGAACCAGACCATGCCTACATATAGATGCATGTGGCATAACAATGAAGATGGATGAGACAACGGTTGTGGGGGTAGTTGTTGCATGGATAAGATTATAGGTGGTTGATGCGATTTAAATGATTATAAGGGTGAAGTAGTTTGTAATTACTGATAAAGTAAGTGGGAAGTTGGAGGGTTTCCCTACTCAAAATGGGACTATGGAGGAATAATTCCTCTCAAATAGAATAAAAGTTATGTTTCAATTCCTTGTATTTTTTTTCAGTTCCTCAAATAAAATAAATTGGGGTTGTAAAAGTTGCTATTAGAATATCAGATCAGAATGGCCAAGCTTTTCCTATCTTGAACTCTAGGTTTGTCTACGTTTTATTTCATGCAAATGATTTGTGTTGATTTTGAACGCGAGGGCTTGATTGCAAAGGGATATGTGTGCAAACCACTGTTTTAAAAGACGAAGGCCTGAGGCGAGGTGTTGAGACATCCAGATGCATGAGGCGTAAGTCTTAACCAGTGTTTTAAAACGTGTGTGAGGCTTGCGCCTTGAGGTGAGACTTAAGGAAAATGCCTTGAGGTTTAACCATGAGACTTAAATCCCATAAGGCTCACGCCTCAAAGTGTGAAACTCGCATGAGGAACATGTCTTATGCCTTGAAGATTGCTTTATGTCTATATTGTATGCCTCATACATTAACTAAGATTAGGGTTCTAGCCACATAATTGAGACTTAAAGGTTGTTTTTTATTTTAAATTTATTATTTGTTTCAATTAATAACAAATAACACTTTATTTATTTCAGATAAGCCATCTAAAATGATGATGATGATGATGATATTGGTTTCAACTAACATTTAATTTATTATGTTTAACGTATTAGGCTTTTAAAACCACATCAGATCCAATTCACACTAATTTTCCTACTAAACATTGCAAAAATTTGGCTCCATTTTTTGAATAAAAAATAAATTAGACATGAGGAAAATTTTAAAAAGATTCAAAATAGTAATATTATATATATATATATATATATATATATCTTATTCTACTAATAAAAGTACAAGGAGTAAACCAAAATTTATAAGGACCTAATTACCCTTAACCTTATTTTCTACCAATTTAATATGATTTTCATGTATATCTTTTTCTTTTCCTCCAAAACCATACGTTTCTAGGTTTTCCATTTTTTGGGACTCTTTCTTTCCCTCTTTCTCTAGACCTCTCCCTCCTCTAATATTGGAGAGTCCTACATGGACTCTCATCCTTTTCTATAAAGAGGCAAGAGGATCAAACAAAATAATGGAGGTATTTCTGGAGGATTTTTTTCGGAAGCTCTCGGGTCCTTTAACGGGGCTCTCTCGGTTATCTCTCATGCTGATGTCTTCTCCCTCTCCTTTACAATTCTACTTGTTTTTCTCACGGAATTTATTCATCTATATAAGAGGAGGAGAAGAGGAGAAACCAAGAGGGAAGGCTCTCGATTTTTTGGATTTATTCTCTGGTTTTGTTGGTTTCTTCTCAACCTTCATTCATCCGTGGACTTTCTTATTTTTTCCCCTGTATAGGAGAGCTGAAGGCAACTAAATCCTACCCGCGATGGGCACAGCAAGTCTCTGAAATGATACCACCTGCTGATCATTTCTTTACAGTTTGGTGAAGTCCATTAACTGGAGTTTCTTTATGGAAGGGAGAGAGATCTTTAACGATGGTAGGCGTCGTTGAACCTCGATTGAGAATTGATGCTTTTGGGGTTGTCAAGTCCACAATTTGAGGTTTTGCTTCAAATTTGAAAGAATCCTTTCGATTATAAGACTGGGTATTATTTTTCAGAATTCTATTCGCTGCTTAAATTAACTTTGGTTTACTGCCCTAATAATGATGGAAGGTAACTCATTCTTTATTTTAAATTGGCAAATTGACATCTTTCCATGCTTTGCATTGCACTTCATTACATTTTAAAATTTAAACTCATATTGACAGGTAGGGATGTGAAACCTGTACATAGGGAAATATTGTTCTGCCTTGATGTTGTTATGTGCTGGAGCATCTTGCTTGTGCTTTGCTCAAAGATTCAGTCTATGGCTACTCCCAAATCCTAGCCCTTAGTGGTTAGTTATAGATGGTTCATACGACTCGTTGGATCCTTGGTGAGTGGATTGTATCTGCATTCCACAACAGAATGTGTGGTATTCATGCAAGAAAACGAGGCCCACCTTTCAATGGGTTTGTCTCAAGATTTACTTCTCATTCAGCTGATCTATCACAATCTTTTGAGGGAGAAGGGAAAAAGTGGCCATGCCAGTAAAGATGAGTTAATCGGATGTTAATACAAGAAAACATATTATTGGATAACAAGGAGCCAAGAGTCTCGCACCTGTCAACCAAGCATGAAGCCACGATACCTACAAGTTGCTCACAACCTGAAATAGACTAATACCCCAGAAGACAGTCACAGTCCACACCACATATCTGTAAAGAGGATGAAGTTTGCAGCAGAAAGTGTCTCATCCACTCTCATTGTCCTCGGTCCACAGTAGGCTAAGGTGGGAGTCAATTTTGTTAAATTTAAGTACTAAAAGATTTCTTATAAGTAGTACCCACGATTACTCTATCTATTAGGGATGTTAATAAAACTCTCTTCTAAGTGATTAAGTGATATGCCCAATGGAGTTGTTAGGTTATAATGCTACTATTGTAGTTATTTGATCAACTATGATACCATGGAGCTGTAGATGTTAATGCTACTATTTGAGTTATTTGATGAACCTGTTCAATGTATACTTTTAACTTCTTGTCATTTGATAGAGGAAATATGAATATGTGGAGGTTGAAGGGAATGGTGTATTTAATTCTTTTTACCAAGATTTGTTCTATTATACTTAGATATCAAAGTTGCTTTGGCATAGACATTTACTTTATATACGAATTAAATTTTTTTTTCCCAACACCTCATATGTATTCATGAGGAGAATCTGTGTTCTTACTTGAGATGTATCACAGCTGATCCTGTTTATGCACAATATCTATCAAGTCTCATATGATTGAGATCATAAAAATATAAATACTGTTAATATTATTTTAATTTGATCTTATTATTTTTCATTAATAAAAAATTTAATACGTGCAAAACACGTGCAACCTTACTAGTATATATATATATATAAGTGCACATGTGTGTATCTCATGAACTACATTGTAGGCCTATGCCAAATCTCTGCAACTGTCTAGTGGGAAAATTCTAGTGTGAAATAATGGCTCATGGGGGTATGAAAAATCCTAAATATTTATTTTTATCATTGATGACCCACTATGGGGTATCAATCTCATTTGTTCTATTGTTAGTTGTTAGTGTTAGTGTGATGAGTGGGTCCTGCTGCACATCACCCAAGGGGAACTTTTACCAATTCACTAGAAGTTCCAATTATGGAAATTGAACCTTGACCTCTTGTTTAAGGGAAAACCTTCATCATCCTAGCTAGAGGGGTGGGTGTTCCTAATATGTTAAACATAATAAATTAAGTGTTAGTTTAAATAATTAAATAAATGAAAAGATTTTTTTTTAAGTCTCAATTATGTCAATGTGCATGCCTTAGACAAAGCGAGCTTTGAGGCATGAGATGTGCGCCTAGGGGTGGGTATCGAGTTTAACGAGCCGAGCTTTTATCGAGAATGGTGTTTCTTGAAGGTGTTCAAGCCAGTGTAGTCAAAATGTCGCCTAGGCAACGCCTAGGCCACCGCCTCACCTAGCTAGGATCCCTATCGCCTAGATCATGATCTAGGCGGGCACTCATTAACTCTTATAGTGGGCACTCATTAACTCTTATATAATACTATATAATATAAACAAAATTAATAAATTTTAGTCGCCTAGGCATCGCCTAAGTAATGCCTAGGCATCGCCTCGCCTAGGGAACCCCATATCGCCTAGGCGTCGCCTGGACGCTTTGACTACACTGGTTCAAGCTCAGCTCGTTTATAAATGAGGAAATCAAGTTCAAGCTTTTAACAAGTTCAATTAAAATTTGATTAATTAAAAATACTATAATATATGACTAATTTTTAAAAATAACCATTTAATTGAAGTGTTTAGATTGTATATTTATATATTATATATTTTTAATATATATATATATATATATATAAACGAGCCGAGCTTTTAACGAGCTGAGTACAAAGGTTTTCGAGCTCGGCTTTTATCTAAACGATCTTCAAAATTGTGTTCAAGCTTGTTTGTTTAGCTTAGCAAATCGAGCTGAGCATCGAGCCGCTCGTGCTCGTGCCCACTGCCCACTGCCCACCCCTTTGTGCGCCTAATGTGAGCCTTACTAAGGCGAGCCTCAACGTATGAGCTTGCACTCTTTTTTGAACACTGGTTTAGTCCTAAATTGCATGACAGTGAGATACTTTTTACAATCCTCGCGAGTTAGTCCTAGCTTTCTTTTTTCTCATCGAGTTGTGTGAAATCTATCCATCTAAGGTATCCTTCTTCCTTTGGTCGACAATGTTGGACAAAATTCTCACTTGCGACCATTTGAAAATTGAGGGTGGAGCATGACCAACCGTTATTTTATCATTTATGTGCCTTAAGGTGGAGGAGTTGGTGGACCACCTTCTATTACATTGTCCTTTTGTTTTCGCTCTCCGGAGCAAATTCCTCTCGGACTGGGGATTGTCTAGATCTTTCCTAGGTCTCTTCGAGATTCTTTATTAGGTTGCTTATTAGTGCATTTGGAGACTCCCTCCTTGGTAGTATGGGCTATGCTTCCGGGAGTTATAGGTTGGTCGTTATGGAATGAAAGAAACATGAGAGTTTTTTATGGTATTGTTTCCTCCGAGGACCTAATATGTTGTAGAATTTACCAACTCCTTCTTTCTTGGTACTCGATTAGGAAGGATTTTGAAGATGAGGGATTTAATTTTTGTACTTCAATAGAGAAGTCTTGTTCTAGTTTCGTGCTTTCTCTAATCCACTATGCTGTTTCCTGCTTTAGTTCTGTTTTTTCATGGTGGTTCATACTCGTTGTGCAGCCTTTTAGCTGTTGGATTTGTTATCTGATTTCTATTTGTATATCCCATATCATTTACCAATAAAAAAAAAAAAACCTGTGCATGGCATTCGACACATTTATCCACCACAAAGATGGGAAAAGGAAGGAAAAAGTTCTAACTGCCAAGTTTTATTTATCACCATTTCTCCAACTGTCATTATTTCAACCTTAATTCACCTCAAGAGAGAGAGCCTATGAAATTTGCTACGTCATACTGTCATGGTAGACATTTTAGCCATCACTTCTGCAGTTGTGTGTCCTTGAATGGTCTGCAGCTTGCTGAAGAATTACCAGGGATATATTCCCCTGTAGCAGGTAATGTAGTCAAGGCGTTTAGGCGATGCCTAGGCGATAAAAATAATTAAATTATAAATAAATATGTTAAATATATATATATATATATATATTAATATATACACATAACAATTCAAACATCCTAGGGTTCACAATAATCTAGGCACATTAACATTTAATGTTGTAAAGCTTAAATGTAAGTCTTTTTCTACTAAATTGTTATTTAAATTTTTGACCCCCTTAGATGAAAATATTTTTAAAAACTAAAATATGAAACTTTTTTTACCGGAATTTTGGGTTTTAGTAATGTTTTGCTATAATAGAATTTATGAAATATTAAATTGTGAGAAATACCTTGGCATTTGCAAGTTGAAATTTGAAAAAGACGTTAAAAATGGATTTTGTTCGTGAATTGGAAAGTTGTTGACTTCTATTCTTCAGGAATTTTGATCTAGGATATTTTTTATAGAATTCAAGTGGAGGGTTAACCTTATTTACTTATAAATATTTTAAGTAAATGAAAATAAAGTGTAAAATCATTTACTTAAATATATTTATATGTAAATAAGCTATAAAACAAGATAACTAGTAAATGTTTCAGGTGACTGCTGCCCTCCTAGAGAGGTGCCTAGGCGGTAGTAGTCCAAAACTGCATAGGCGACTGCCTAGGTCTCGTCTAGCAGCCCAGGCGACACCTTGACTACACTGGTATCAGGTTCAAACCAGCTAAACAAATATTCTACACATCTTGTGTAATGATGTAAATTTTCTTTTATCTCCGAGTCTAATTGGTTGTATTACTGCCACTTAGTTCTCCTATGAAGTTTTAGATGTAGCACCTGTGTATAGTATCTGTTGAAGAGATACAGATAGAAAATTCTGTTTGAAGGGTGTTTTTTTTGTTCTTATTATGTGCATTATTGTCAACACATTTTGGACATGTGGTAAATGGATTTTCGTGTGGGATAAGATTATGAGGTATACAACATTGTAGCTTAAATGATTTTCTATTTGATATGATATAGTTGAGTTAGTAACCATTGTGACAAAGTTCGCGAACCATTCGCGAATAGTTCAGCTGGGAGGTGGTAACGAACAATTCGGCTATTTTTTCCCGAACTGACGAATGGTTCGGCGTCACGAACTGTCGAACAGTTCTCCAGTTTGGGAATAGTTCGGCTACCTTTTTCTTTCTTCCTAATAACTATATAAACATAAGAGAAAGGGAGAGGGGTTAGAGCACGAACAAACCCCACATCTCCTCTCTCGGCTCCACTTCCTATCTACATACCCCACTTCACTTGGAGAAGCAAGAAGCAGGCTGTTGTGACAAGGTCTAGTACAAAGGCTGAGTTTAGAGCCATGACTCATGGAATATGTGAATTGCTATGGGTAAAGATTCTATTGAAGGAGCTTGGATTTCTAGCGGACAAGCCTATGAGTCGTTATTGCGACAATAGAGCTGCGATTAACATTGCACACAACCTAGTCCGACATGACAGAACCAAACATATTGAGATTGATCGTCATTTCATCCAAGAAAAATTTAGTTCTGGAGACACCATCTTTCCTCTCTCGGCTCCACTTCCTATCTACAGACCCCACTTCACTTGGAGAAGCAAGAAGCAAACTGTTGTGGCAAGGTCTAGTGCAAAGGCCGAGTTCAGAGCCATGACTCATGGAATATGTGAATTGCTATGGGTAAAGATTTTACTGAAAGAGCTTGGATTTCTAGCGGACAAGCCTATGAGTCTTTACTATGATAATAGAGTTGCGATTAGCATTACACACAACCCAGTCCAACATGACAGAACCAAACATATTAAGATTGATTGTCATTCCATCAAAGAAACATTCAGTTCCGGAGAGATTTGCATTTCCTATGAAGACTGATGACCAACTTGTAGATATTTTATCCAAGGGAGTCCCAAGCTATCGCTTATCTGACATACTTAGTAAGCTAGGTATGTGTGACATATATGCACTAGCTTAAGGGGGAGTGTTGGTATAATTGTGGGTATAATGTAGTTATGGGCCTCTCTTATGTCGTAATGGTCCAACACTTATGTTTGTTTTTTTGTTTTCTCTTGTATGGGCCTTGGGCCCAACCATTATATTAGCCAAGTATATATAGTCATCATAGAAAAAAGGAACCCTAACTTCCTCATTCTCTCTTTTCCCCTTCCATTCTCTCTCTATCTCTTCCCTTATCTAACCTAGCTACAAACCTACTATATTAAGTTCATGATTGATCTTTTAGTCCATTTAATTAAATGCATTCTGCTGATTTCAATTTTTTTTGGTCGGTGATTTCAGTTTTTCTTATCTGCAGTGTATTTGCCTTGAATCAGTTTATAGGTTTCTCGAAGTCGGTGTTTACATAGTTATCTGGGTTTCAACTGATGAATGTTTGTTAGTTTATATATTATTTGAGTTTTTTGCCCATGCCAAATTGCCCTGGGGGAATTCAGTCGATGCCTTCATTAACACAACCATTCATTTCTTCATATCAATTCATGGTGTGATAAATCTAGTTTCCATTGTAGGATCATGCCACATGTGCTTTTAAGAATACAAAAGACGGATAAATTTAGGTTGGCAACCAAACTGTTTGAGAGAGGAGAGAGTACAAGTACATAGGTGGAATCTAGGTTCTATTGAGCTAGTGATTCTGTTGAACTGTTTTGGTCAATTCATTTTTGAAATGTGAAACCTGATCAATGTGCATAGAGAAAAATGTGTTATGTGCATACAAAGATTTAGATACAAATATACATACCTCTGTTTGATAGGATGCAAGGAAGTGTCATTCTTTGAAATTTGATGATTGGGGAGTCTGAATGAAGTGGGCAAAATTTCAAAGGCTTTAGGTTATGTCTGAGATAGCCATTTTGTTGACTATGCGAGCTGGTGTGCTCTTTCCACAGAGATGCTAGTAAAATTATGCATTAAGATGGGTGGCATTGGTATATCTCGTCTAAAAGGTAAAGCACGCTATGCCTTAATAACATTTAAAAATCTGCTTTTCATGCTTCTGTTTGTTAACCTAAAATTTCAGGGATCTCAAGTTATGCAGAGGATACATTCTCAATACAGGATGGACATGAAACTTACTCCTACATTTGAAGTACTAATTACTAAAAAATAATTGAAGTATTGATAGTCATAAGACTTTGAAGAATCAAAGTAACATTGATCTAACTGGCTTCCTGCTCAAGGACATGAGTATTCATGTTATGCTTCTATGTGAAACATAAACGAGGGTCTTTGGTTCTTCTACCAGTGTGAGATGATGTTTTTGTTTTTCCTCTTATGAAGAGTTCTGCTCATGATATTTCTTTGTATCCTTAATTTTTTAATATTGCATGGGCACAGCTTCCTAGTACTCTGATTAAGAGTACTATCTCTGACATAATACATAATAAATTTCTACAAACTCGGCCAAAATGATACTATATGGACTTTTTTGCCTGGTGCTATTTCGTGGCCCGTTTGGAAGGAGAGGAACGGTCGAGTATTTGACAACTCTTCTTCTTTTCTCCTCCGGATCCGAGCCCGGGTGCAGCAATCGATTATGGATTGGAGCTCCACGAGTTTGGTGGGCCAAGATGTGAGGGAGGTTCTCCTAATTTGATTGGCAGCCGCTTAGGTTTTTTGTGGTTTTTTCTTCTTATTACTAGCGTGTGGTTCTCTATTTTAGTTTACACCACTGTAAACTGTTCATACTTCTTATATATATATATTTGCTTTACCGATCAAAAAAAAATTCCAAGCATGCACTGACTCAGCAGGAAGTTATACCTTGGGGCTTGGCTAGAACATCTTAATTTTGTAGATGTTGCATGTGCACAGCTTCCTAGTACTCCAAGTGAGAGTATTCTCCCTGATCAAATATATAATTAATTTTTACAGACTCAACCAAAGTACTACTGATGGCTGTAATATTACTTTGAAGAAGCGTAACAATTTTCTGAGCTTGTACTGACTCGGCAAGAATTTAAACCTTGGCCTAGAACCTAGAATTATCCACATCATTTGGTCATTAGATATCTATTTTTTGCATGCAGGGCTGTGCATGTATTACTTTTTATATCTTCTTTTTTTCAATTTTTGCTTGATTGCCTATTATAAAATTAAATATTAATCATGCAAGTTGTAAGCTGATTCAATGCCTACAGGAGAACAGAAAAATATGGGCTATTTGTTTACTGGTAGATCATGCTTGAGTGTTGAAAACTGTTTGGTGTGTGCCTATGATTTCAGATGTAGTGAAGAAAAAAATTGTGATGGGAAAATTATTCTATATCTGTACCATTTATGGGCAGTTTATGAATTGTAGTACTTTCCCTTGTAATTGTGTAGTTCAACTGAACTGAAATTTTGAAGTTATACTATTGCCTTCCGTATGTTTTTTTTATCTCTTGGCAATCAGGTGTCTGTCTTAAATTTGTCTTTGATCTCTTTGCACAAATTTAACATGGCAGCAATTCTTGCCCATCTGGTTTTGGTATAACAGTTTTAAAGGAGCTAAACATCTAGGTGTGAAGCAGACATTATATGTGGTTCCCTTGATATATCTGTCAGCACCCAATTTTCATATCCCATGCTCACGATATCCCTCGGCAACTCGTCCGCATTTTCAGCTGCAAGTTTTTGTCACTCAGCTATTTCATGACAGTTGTGGATTAATGTCATGGTACATTATTTGGCGGAATAGGAATGAGCTTAGGTTTCTTAGAGTTTTGCCTGAGGCCTTGATAGATCTTTTACAGCAGTCTACCAATGATTTAGCCATTTAGGCTCAATAGCCTTACTGAAGAAAACAGGCTTAGTAGCCTTAATGTTAAGCAAATGCCTGCTTGTCTTAGTTGCTTAAGGTTTTATATCATTTGATGCGTGTATTGGCCAACATTGAAACCAATAGTACTTCATGTCAATCACTCGAGTCTGCTAAAAACTGGAGAGGTCATTGTGACATTTTCATGAAATTCACTATGGATTGGCTGGTTAGCTAAGTGACTTGTATAGACACTGCAGAACTGGGAAAACTTGGACAATATAATTCAATTTTGCAGGAGGCTTTGAAGTTTGAACCTTGATCATTGTTATGGTACACACTGTCCTCGGGACTTACTGTTATAAGCCATTGCATAGTTAAAAGATTTTCAAGTTTTAGTCTTTCTAATCCCAATTAAACATCTCAATCTTCTCCTTTTCCAAAAATAAATCTCTTTTTTCACCCATTCTTCCACATTTACTGTTGTACTAACGCGTTTGTAAGCTGGGCAAGCTCATTTTGGTAGGTAGCTGACATAGTGATGCAACATCAGAACATGATTGAGCAAAAACACTTCAATCAATAATTGTGCATTTGTATAGTTCAAAGCAGGAAGAGTGCATTTGAGAAAAATGAGGGGAGGGTCATTGATGCGTATACTGTGAAGTTATTGGAGTTCAAAACCTTCAAATTCGTGATTTGCAGGAGTAAGGTGGCTTGAGGATAAAACATAACAACTGTTTGAAGCAATAAGATCTCTCAATTTTTTGGAGACATAAATTCCTGGTCAAAATTTTCAAGGGAGTTAACCAAAGTATTAAGTTCTTTGATCCTAGATGTGTTATTTCAGACCCTTATCAACACCCCCCCCCCCCAATACACACACATAGATATTAGTTTCAGCCAAAGAAGCCCTGAGCCTGCCCGATTTATGACGTTCTAATACAGTAGTGATAGTAAATCTCAGCTTCAAATTGTTGAAATGAAAAATTGTGTACAAGGAGATTTTGTGAGGAATTAATTTACCTTTTCTGCATCAAAATCTGAACAATTGATCACCCATTTTAGGTAGGTAATCAAGAGCTGCATTCTCTTACCAACAAAGATCAAGAGCTGTATTCTTCTCTGTCTAAATATTTATCAGTGCAAAACATTAGTAATTTTTGCGTAAGATTATCTAACATTGGTTGTGTAAATCAGTGGCTAGAGGTGACTTGACATAGGAGATTCTTCAAGTAGCATTTTTTTTTGGCTGGTAGTAGCATTAGTTAGTAGTTAGTAGCGGGGAGTGGACCACTTGCAAGTCGTCACCCTTTGGGAATAGATCCCATGACCTCTCTCACAAGCAAGAGGCAGTGTGTTTACCGCATACTGGCTGTGAGAATTTTATGCATTTCTCTGATGAGTGGTAGAGAAATGGAGATGGGGTTGTTGAATGTGGAACAATGCCTGTAAAATCTAAACATTTTCTTACATTGGTCATCCAGTCATGAATTGTACCAAATATTTATTATATCAAAGCTTTGAATGCTAATTTGTTTTGCTCTTTCACATGCTCCATTTTTTTTTTGGAAAGCAAGCTGGGGTTTCATATGCTCCATGATGTAATGTAACTGAAAAAGGAGTCAATGGTTCCATCTATAAGGCCTGTGAGAGATACTTTTCCAGGCAAATCTATGGTCTAAGAGATTTCTTTTGTTACAGGGGGTACTGTGTTGTCTATTTTAGATCACAGTATAGATTCTCCCTTTCTATGAGTGAAATTATGTACAAACAATTATTTAAGATTTTGTGAAACAGCACTGTATCTTCACGGGCCTTCTGCTTGTAAGTCTGCTATTCTGAAAACCTAAATTCACAGCCTGAACATTTGTCCATGAGTGTCATTTCAGTGGCCAAGCAGTGGGATTTTTAGGTACAGCAAAGTCATGGGTTTGTAATTTAGATGTTCTGAAAATCAATTATACTACATTCAAATCATAAAGTAACACAGTCTATATGTAATGGACAAGGAACAAAATCAACACAGTAAAAAAGGGAGTTCTAAACTAATTGGAATATTTTAAAAACAAAATTTATTAAATGAGGGCTATCGCCTCAGAGGAACTCACATTTCTTTTTTGGTAACTAAGGGTGTCCCAAACCCTTCGAGCCAAGGACTAGTTCCTTCGGGTATTTGCACCGACCCACTTGAAATTTTCCTTAACGATTCCAGGGCATGTCGTGGAGTGGGAGTTGAACACAGGAGCAAACCCAGGACGCTAGCGAACTGCACCAACCCCTGGTGGGTCAGAGGAACTCACATTACTACCTATCTGGAGAGATTTCTTTTCCAGTCTATGTAATCTTTGTTCATATTACATATATCATAAGAATTATGTTTCAACTCAAAACAAAACTGCCTGAAAATCTTTGAACATCAGATCTGATTGAATATACTCATGGAGATCATCATTCTCTTAATTATAAACTTCGACGATACGCAATATTTTTAATTTATTTTATACTTTTTGTTCTTTGGTAGACATGCTGCTTGCAAGTGGTTTTCTTTACCCAGAGGCCTTGTTCATCATGAGTTGCTGAACCCAGGCCTGCTAGTGATGGACACTAGTTGGAATTATTACTGTTTGATCATCCTTGCTGAAACTTTGTCCCCCAAGTTGAAATTTGAGAAGTAGATTTTTGAAACTTTTGTCTTCTTGATGTTTTTGCATGCATCATTGATTATGTTACAAGAGTGGTAGTTCAATAATAAATTTCACATGGCATGTTTCATGCTATGTGAACATGGGGTGGTTGGTCAAAACTGAAAAGTGGGGGACAAATTCAACCTTGGATTTGAACTTTTACTTTTCATTTTTCCAGCATGAAGAGATATAAATTCCCAACAGAATGTTTTGATATTTATGATTGCAACTGCTAAAGGAATGGGAAAGAAGGAATGATAGTTACTCATAAAAGGAGCAAAGCAACAAGGCAAAATGTTCATAAAGCTACTTGTCTTCATTCATAGCCCCTTTTCATTTTTCCTATGACATAAATCATATATACAGTAGTGGGCAGTCCATATAATGACCTTAGCAATGCATCATTACTCATTAGCAATGCATCAGGCGTTTGGGCCATGAGTGGCATTCCTTTGAGACAAGAAATAGAAAAAAAAAACTCCTAATACAAGTCGTTTTTTTCCTAACGTGTGATAAAAAAAAAATCTTATTCAATTGAAAATGCCTAGACTGTTCAAATGAATGACTAATTCGTCAGCATTAATCCTTAAAATTAGTGTGACTAAACTTAGGTTATAGTTTCCGCTTTCCAATTGGATAGCCTAGACATTCTCGATTAAGTTATTTTTTTTGTAGAGGGATTTGCATCATGTGTTTTATTGGGTCCTAAAAAGTGTTAAATGTAGATATATGTTATATATCTTTGCACTAATTATAACGATAATGTTGGGTCAACTTTTCTTCTCATCAATTTTTTCACATTTTGAATAAGAAGATTAATTAAATAAGAAAAGATAAGAAATACAATGTGATTTTTCTTATACTTTTTGTATCCTCTATTTAATAATAATGTGTCTTTTATGAAAAGGCCAATCTCTCCTTATATTTAATAAAGGGTGATAGCATCACTTTCTTTTGAGACTCACTCTCTTTTTTTTTAGTGGAGAGTTAATGGAAAACATGTGTCTTTTTCTTAATGGAAAACAATAACAAATGTCTTGCTTATAAAGAAAGTGTGTTTGAAAGAAAGTGTAGCTAGCATTGCGCCCATTAATAAAATGATATTGAATCAAATGGGCAAAAAAGACTTGTAAACATAATAAGAAAAATCATTTTATGGCATGAGAGTATGATATAATGAGCCACGCTCATTAAAGTTTGTAATGAGCGGTTCCTCTAAAAGATGACACGTGATATATTTTTGTTGATTCTGACCGTTGGATGTTAAGTTGGGTTCATTGAAGACATGTGTCAAAAAAATCAGTTTGATCATACATGTTTAGATCGTTCAATTAGACCCTAGTTTGTAGCATTAACCTCTTAGGGTTCACTAGACCCTACCTAGGATATAAAAATGATTGATCTTCCCTTCTTTGATTGGACGGTTTATAAATGTCCGATCGAGCTAATTGTTTGTCACGTGTCTCTCAAGCAACTAATCTTGGCATCCAATGGTCAGATTCCAAAACAAGTTGCCATGTGTCACATTATTCGGGACCCCTCATTACAAGTTTCAATGAACATGACTCATTTGAATGCTACTCTCTCTCTATATACTAGTGGATACCTCGTATGATGCACAGGTGTATGAATAAAAACAAATATTCAAAAACTAAAAAAATTACTTAGAAAACAATCAAGAAAAAAATAAAATATAATAAAACTAACCATTAATAATAACAAAAAAAAAAAAAACAATTATAATAGAGAGTGATAAAGAGGGTAATTAAGAAATGATATTTATGAGTCTCACTTAAGTGGAGTTGGGACTTGGAATCCGTTTCCAACACCCACTAGTCCAATTAACTTAACTAAACCCTTATAGTTGTCTTAACTGCACTTTAGGAGAAATAAATGAGCTAGATTAAGTGATGATGTGGCATTACAAATCTTAGAATGAAGATCAAAGAGGGATGCCACATAAGCATCCTAATTTCTTTAGTGTATTTATATATATATATATAATTTTAATGGGTCCCACTTGGAAAGTGCCAAAGTTAATAAGTCCCAACTTCCGAGGGTGGACCCAAAATAGGTTGGCTCTCTCTCTCTCTGTGTGGCATGGTTTGATAGGTTGTATTAAACAGTGTGAAAGAGAGAACTAGATACATATAACAAGTACTTGATTCCAAATAAGTTATATTCTGGCAGTTAGAGAAGTCATATATCAGCAATTCATGGAGACAAGTTCATGTGCATAATAACCATTCTGAAAACCACTTAACAGAGAGAGACAGGTAAGGTGCAGTTCATCATCCTTTTTAATAATATATATCTATATCTTGAATGCCAACGAAAGCCACTTTTGACAATTTCTTCCCCCGATGACCACGGCCATTTTGGCCCAGTCATGGCTAGTGTCTAGCCAGCTAAGGTGTGTAGTCCTTGTCTACTCTCACATTCAAATCAAACACACTGTTAGGCAGGTCAAGGACCCCGTTCTATTTATGCTAATTGGCTATTGCTCTACTGCCTAACTCATGATGGGCTTTGATTTGGGGCCCTAACTTTTAGTTGTTTGTGGATGTTTGAGTCCGTAAATCATATGGGCTTAATTGTTTTGGCCCAAGGCTACCCCATTGGTTTTTTCATAGTTATGTTATTTGCTAATGACTTGGGATCTTCTCCAATTGGTGTTGGCGAGAAGACCGCCAACACCAATCCACAGGCGCCACATATTTTGTGCAGTCTACAAGTACTCAAACAAATGTCTTGTTTGGCATGCACAAGGCATGTGACATTTTTAGATCGGATGCTAGTGGTGTCCTCACCAGCACCAACTCGTGTCTCCTAATTCATCGTATTTATTTCATAACAAATTCCCACTATTTTGACACCTAATGCTTACCTGCCCCTCTAGCACAAATGGCAAGATATGCCCGCCTCTGTGTGAGGCATGTCCTGAGATCAAGTCCCAATGAGGAAAGCTTATTTTTCCCTCGGTTGTGTCGGGGAGTAGGAGGAGGTTCACTATTTACCGACTCTTAACAGCTTATGGATAAATGAAGCCTTGCACCTGAAAAAAGGGAAAAAAATCTAAAAATTGTTGAAATTATTTATAGTAAGATATGCTACATTTTGTTACATTTCAATGAGAAAAGTTTAAGGCATCATTTCTAAGAAGAGCAATAGTCCCCTCATCGGCCAAGGAGGGGACTAGTCCTCCTTGCTCTCACACAGCCGACCTTTCAACTTCCATTAACTCAGGTTAGTTTTTTTTAACCTTTTAGTTAATTTTGTTTTTCTAAAAACTAAAGGTAGATGAGTGAACCCTAACGGTGGTTGAATCTTAACCACAATTAAATAGGGCTAGAAAGGGGGAACACATGGCAAGAAAATGGGAGTGGAGACGCCCCTCCTCGCTTCACCTACCAAGGAGGTGATTATTTTCCTTTTGAGAATTTATTTCTAAAAATAAAATTATTTGGATGATAGAAACTGAATAAGACCTCAAACCCTAAACCTCATTCACTTCCTTCTCATGCCGCGCGCGCGACAGTCAAAAGCCGTAAAACAAATGAAAAAACAAAAATTATACATTCTTATATTTTATTTAACACCCAAATGGGTTTTAGTGTTATCTTAAGGCCAATAAACCAGGTACATAACCACAGGTAGAGGTAGGGTTTCAGTACAAGGTCCAAATCCAATAAAATAACTTTCAAAGGACCTATTTGCAATAGGTGGACCAAAAATAGACCAGGGCCACCACCCACCAAGCATGCCAACCAAGCATGATGACAAATACACGTACGCGATGACCACATATTACGTCTACAAAATGAGTACAAAATATATCATCACAAGCTTTATATTAAGAAAAATATAATAATAACGAGTGAAAGGAATTGAAAAAACAAAAACTCGATAAAGTAAAAAAATTGCCTCTCCCATACATTTGTCCTAACTATTCTTTTGAATCAAATCCCTCAACAATACCAACCCATTTTGCTACAAGGACACAAAATACCCTTAATCTATTGTCCTTATGTACTCCACATTATATAGGTAAAAAATTATATTTATAAGTGTCACCTAATCTCCTCTATTTGTTCTCTAATCTTCAATCATGAGAATCCTATGAGTACTATTTTAAGGATGTCATGTGACTCTCTTCTTTAATTTCAACTGTTAACTCTCTCTCTCTCATATGGTCTCCCTCTTAATTCAAAAATCATTGTAGATCAGTAAAGATAAGAATAATATATAGAGAATCTAGAGCGAGATTTTAGGGGATTGTGATAAGAAGGATAAAGATAGAGATAAAAAGAATAGAGAGACAATATAAAGAGAAATTTTAAGGAACTGTGATAAAAGAGAATGATTTGTGATGTTTTGGCAATGAGTGAGACTTTTTCTTTCTCTAGATATACAATTAAGACATAACCTCAATTATTGTTATAGTATCTCACCGAGTTAATAGTGGGAGTGGAGCACTTGCTACTCATCACTCGGTGAGATTAGATCTTGAGACCTCTCACTAGAAGAGGCCACACCCTACCATTGAACCAAGCGGCCAGGTGTATGAGTGAGGCTTTGTTGCATAGGCCAAAACCAATCATGTCCTTGCTTTAATAGGTATTGATTTTAAGTGAGTAGGAAATGCCTAGAGGAGGCCTAGCACGCCTCCAAAAATAATTATAAAAATTGTATAGAGATTTTAATAGAGATAAGAAGGATATATAGAAAATGTAGAACGAGATTTTAGGGGATTGTGATAAGAATGATAAAGATAGAGATGAAAATGATAGAGAGACAATATAGAGAGAAATTTTAGGGGATTGTGATAAAAAAGATAGAGAGAATGATTTGTGATGTTTTTGCAAGACTTTTTCTTTTTCTAGATATACAATTAAGATACAATCTCAATTATTGTGTTAGTATCTGTTCGAGTTAGTAATGGGAGTGGAGCACTTGCTACTCATCACCCGATGAGATTAGATCTTGAGACCTCTCACCAGAAGAGGCCACACCATATCATTAGAGCAAGCAATGGGGTGTACGGGTGAGGCTTTGTTTTGTTTTTGTTTGTTTTGTAGTCGATATCATTTACCTACATTATTAGAGTCAGTCGGTCAGAAGTTAACATGAGCAGTGGAGCTCTTGCTACTCGTACCCGGGGGATTGGATCCCGGACCTTCCCCTTGGAAGGCCACACCCCTACCACTCAGGCAAGAGGTGGGGTGAGGCTTTGTTGCATAGGCCAAAACCAATCATATCCTTGTTTTTAATAGGTGTTGATTTTAAGGAATTGCCTATAGGAGGCCTAGCACGCCTCCAAAAATAATTGCAAAAAATATATACTTTATTACTACTATGAACTAATTTTAAATATTTTGTAAGGAATAGGAAAGTTTCAAGTTTCTCTCATCTCTCTCTCCTCCTCCTCCCTTCATGGTGTTTCTCTAAATCGTTTTTAATGACAGAGAATCTATTAATGAGTCTCTCAATGTGAAAGGTAGCATCATAGCTTTGGTTTCTAGTAATCTAATACATGTGGTTATGTCAGGTAAAGGAAAGGTCTTTATGATTTTTATGCCGGAGAAATGCTTTTCTGCTTTTTCTTGTGTATGTAATGTTGTAAAACCAGCCTTCCCAGCAACACCCACTTGCTCTTTTCTTCATCTCAGGCTGTTCTTGCTGTTTCTTCTTCTTCCTCAGATGATTTAATCCGTTTCTATCTTCTGTATTCATCTCTTCTGTATCTGGGGTTTTGTTATTATATTTATTTCTATTGTTTTTGGGGTCTTTTATAGATGGTTTTGGCAGAGATACTGAAAGTGAAACTAGTCTATATTGTTTGTCTGCTTTTCCTAAATTTCCTTTTTACTGCTCACATTCCTCAAGTTCGTTTCTAATTTAGAAGGGTTCTTGTCCTTTATCTAAACTAGTTTATTTCTGGGCCTGTGAAGGAAGATCATCAGAGGCTGATTTTGAAGCATTTGAGAGATGGGTTCTTGAGTTCTTTATGGATTCATTGAGGTAGGAGGCACTTCTCCTCTTTGATTTTGTTTTCTCATTTTTTGAGTCCTTATTTTGGGTTCAACTTTTGCTGCAAAAAGAGGGATCAAATTATTACTTAATAATCTAGAGGGAAGAAATTTGAGATACTGGTATCAAAATGAGGGATTTTCCTTCTTGTTTTGGTGAAAATGGAGTTCAAGTTGCTGATTCTTCTTCATCTAGTACCAGTAGAACTGCTCAGAATTTGGTTACATGCGTCTATCAGTATCGATTACACGGCAGGTCCTGCCTGATTACTGTTACTTGGAGTAAGAATCTGATGGGTCAAGGCCTTAGTGTTGGGATTGACGATTCAAGCAATCAATGCCTCTGTAAAGTGGATATAAAACCCTGGTCATTCTCCAAGAGGAAAGGGTCCAAGAATTTGGAGGTGGATTCTAGTAGAATTGATATATATTGGGACCTCTCCTCGGCTAAATTTGGATCCGAGCCCGAGCCATTGGAGGGATTCTACTTGGCGATAGTCTTTGATCAAGAGATGGCTCTTCTACTCGGGGATTTGAAGAAGGAAGCATACAAGAAGACCAATGCCATTCCTGTTCCTTCCAATGCCATTTTCATTGCCAAGAGGGAGCACATTTTTGGGAAGAAAATATTCGGCACCAAGGCTCAGTTTTGTGACAATGGGCAGATTCACGACGTAACAATTGAGTGTGATATGGTCGGCCTTAATGACCCATGCCTCTTAATCCACATAGACGGTAAGACGGTGATGCAGGTGAAGCGCCTCAGGTGGAAGTTCCGGGGCAACCACACCATATTGATTGATGGACTCCCAGTAGAAGTGTTCTGGGATGTCCATAATTGGCTCTTTGGATCAGCTCTTGGAAATGCGGTTTTCATGTTCCAGACTTGCCTTTCAGCTGAGAAGTGGGCGAGCCAAACTATTTCGGATCCCAATATATTGCTTTGGTCTTGCTCCCAGAAATTTAGAGATTCACAAGTACAAGGTCTTGGTTTCTCGCTGATTTTGTATGCTTGGAAGAATGAATAGAGGTGTATTCTTCCTTGCTGAGTGCTAACAAATACTTTTAGAGTGAGATTATTTTTAGTAATTATGTGCTTGAACTATATTCAATGTGATGTACAAATCAATCCACGTGTTTCTCTTCTTGAGTGACTCGAGCAATTTGAATAGAATAGAAACAAATTTGTTGCTTTTAATTAGTTGTTCTATATGCTTCAATTGACTGTTTTTATTTTGATTCTTAATTCTCTATTGAAAAATCTACATGGAGGATGATTTGGTAGATGGATCTGTAGAACTCTCTCTGGTTACGATTTTGGTTTTGGTTGTGAATTATGCGGTGACAACACGCGACATCTCTGCGACCCCTTGCAATGAGATTTTCCTTTATTACTGTTCGACTGCGGTGCATGTTTATTGGAACAGCTAAAATCTTTGTCTCAAGCATAGTCACAAAGTACCCGTTTAAAACCCGTTTAAAACACGTTTAAAACTTTTAGAGGGGGTCGTTGTTTTAAACTCCATTTTAAACGTGTTTGCCGTTTTAAACTTTAAAATACGTTTTAAACACGTACTCCGTTTTATACGCGTTTAAAACTTTTTTTAACCAAAAAAAGAGGAAGGTTAAAACGTGTTTTAATAGTTACGAGACGATGTGTTAGGGCAAAACGTCAATACCTCGTCTCTCGCTCTGGTCTCAAGCCTCAGCTCTCTCGTCCCTCACTCGGCTGCTCTCCCGTGGAACCTCTCTCCAGCAATGATAAGTCTCTCTCTCTCGGGTTATTCCCATTCAATGTCTGGTTTATCTCCTTAGCTAGGACTAGGAGAGACTAGTTTCGATACTACCCAAGAGTCACCCATTTTTCATACGCAGAATTCTTTTAACACGTAAACCATCTTGTGATTCTTTTGGGAGCTTCATGTCTAGGGGTATATGAGTTAATCAGTTTATGTACATATTGGGGAGGGGTATTCTTCCTTATCCTTTGCATCTGTGTGGTTGCCTTCGTTTTGCAACTGTATAAGCTTAAATTATGAGTTAAATGATTAGTAGTTATTATTATGTTTATATATATATATATATATATATATATATATATATATATATATATATAATTATTTATTATTATTTTTAACTCCCTGTACTTTTCCCATGTTTTACCGTTTAAAACCCGTACTTTCCGAACATATCATTGCCGTTTAATACCCGTACCCGTACTTGGTGACTATGGTCTCAAGTAAGAATTTAAAAAAATAGGTAGAGAAACTAGATTAATGCGACTTTTTTCTAGTTGTTTCTAAATAAGCCATGACTGGGTTTAATTTTCTTTTTGTTGCAGGAAATTAAATTATTGATACCAAGGTGCAAAACATACTTGTGACTGAATCAGAGCAAGTTCAATCTGGGGTTAGTATATATAACCAATATCCATATTACAGAATGTCTTCTTTTAGTTTCTAGCAATTTACACACCACAGTACAATGTATTATTTGCTGTATTATTCCATATTCCTCGTCTTCTTTTACTCATAGTACTTCCATTTGTTTAAAGAGCTTGCAGTAACTTCTAAATAAAGCAATTTAGGTATTATTATTATTATAATAACCCTTTAAGGTGGTAGAACTGTAGTATTCTCAAAGTGGAAGATTTAGTGGCGAAAACATAAACAGAGTCAACCGAGTCTAAATCTGGTTCTGAATGGTTGAATTGGGAATAATGAGCTAGAAGAAGAAAGTGAGAACAATAAGGTCTATTGTTAGAAAGCATCATCCTAAGATTGATATTTATAATGACTTCCAATAGACATAATGTTCAGGAATATCAAAGATGAGGTGAGGAATGATTTCTTCATATATGATGCTCTTGTTGGCAGAGAAAAAATTGGATATATTACATATTTGTGAAGCTCATGCAATAGAGTGTAGGCTCTGAAGGAGACTGTATCCTCTCCTTCAAGGCTGTGTGACCCTTTTGTCAATGGGTGATTGAATTAGAAATGGTGAGCAAGGAGAATAAAAAGAGAGCAGTCAAGTTTCTTCTTTGAGAGCATCATATCCCTAGATTGGTACTTTATGACTTCGACAAAAGTTCTAAATGGGCTATGAAAGATGAAATTAGGATGAAATAAGCACTGATTTTTAATTTTCCGAATATGATGCTCCTTCTGGTGGCAGGGAATGGATATGTTCATGGTTGCATCATTTGTTTAATAGCCTGCAGTTTTTTTTTGATTGGTAAACAAACATATATATATAGAAGGCAAAAAAGCACATAGTACAAAAAGCAGTTTACTGAGAAGTAAACTCACAAAGGGAAGCCTACAAAACCGAAAAAGAAGAACAATAACAAATAGATACAATACTGAAACTAATGCTGATCTGACCCAAGAAGCTCACTCAAGGCCCTGATATCATGGTGAACTGAACAACACTCGAGGAGAGCATATACCATGTTTTTGCCCTTTGAAGCACTCAATTGTTTTGTGTACCATATTCCAATTATAATTGCTTATTTGGGGTTGGAACCTGGAAACCTTATCCAATATGAGAGTTCATTCCAACCTTATTCTGATGGGGAAAAAAAAAACATGTTCCAATATGAGAGTTCAATCCTACATTAATTCTGAAGAGAAGTACATGCATTTATTCATCTATTTATTTTCTAATTAGAAATTCCTAGATTCATGATTATCATTGTCATTGAGCCTTAGCCATACAATTTGAGACTGATTAAATCCTGTTTCGTCATTCCACTTTATCTACAATCATATGTTCAATTGATATATGATTATTTCAAGTTTTCCTTTAACGTCAATCCATGTCCTTTTTGATCCTTCGCTTATCCTCTTAGAACCTTCATCATGAACCAGACAACTTCTTGCTGGTGTCGTCATTGGTTTTCATTGGACATAACCACATTACCTGGAAGTTACACAGTTTTTTTTTTTATCGGTAAAAAGCATGCAAGGAAGCATACAACGCAAGGTTCACCAATAGTAAACCAAGAGAAGAAGGAGAAATAAAGGAAAGCAAATACAGACTACATTAGCTCAATATTACAGAGTAAGGGTGCCCCCCCCAAATGGATTGCCACCATTGCCCCTGCCTGAGCACCATCTGACACTAGAAAACGGAGCCAATCCTGCATCCTGGGGGTAGTCAAGGCAGTGTCTTCAAGCTTGTCATTCAGAATTTAGAGCTTGTCATTTCAATTGTCTCTCAACCTACAGAATTTGTAAGTGAAAGCAATGCCAGATGTGGGTCTTAGATTTTTATTTTACATGACCACAATCTAGATGTATAGAACACATCTAGTGATAGCAGAGTACCACAAATGATGTACTCGATGGTGCACATGATTCTGAAGAAGGAGAAAGAATGAAAAAACTGCAGAGAAACTTGTATGTTTTTTTTCCTGGTAAAGAATGGTGAGTGTGGGATGGAGATTGGGATTGTATGCAACTACACATACGGGGAGGTATTAGTTAAGAACTTATTTGCTGGGTTTTTTTCAGGCCTTTTTGGTGAACAGGCAGAACCCCTTGAAGTGTTTTTGTCTTTTGCTTTTTGTAAGAGATCAGTGAAGAAGGAGAAAACTCAATATTTGGAATCAATGTGAAAGTGATCAAGAATATGAAAGTGGAGTCTGGGAATCTTGAATAATATCCACCGTATTGAAGTGGTGTGTTTTGATAAATAAAAAATTGGTTATCTATCCTCTTCAGAGAGGGAAGGTCTAATACTGATCTATTTCAATGTCTGTGTTTTTCCCCTGTTTTTGTTTTGCTTTTAAGTGATCACAATGAATCCACAGCTATATGATACTTGTTTTTCTTTTTACACTTGATCATGCTATAGAATCTTCTAGCAACTGCCTATTAGGAGGAAAAAGAAAGAAAGAAAAAAAGAAAGAAAGAAAAAATGATCAAAGTAACTTCTTGCAACTCCATGATGCAACCCAACAATTGCAGATGTTCAAGGCAAGAGTGGGCTTTCAAGTCTCCAACTACTCATGATGAGCGTCAGAAGCCATTTCATTTTAGAACTTGGGAGTGTATGATTCCTTCATTTGATTGTTTCCTGAACAAATTTAGAATTTCTTAGTTGAAATCAAAATGACTTGTCTTTGGCTTATCCATACTCTCTCACAGCACTCGCTGAGCGATAGCATGTTCAGTTATAAGTAATGTAATGTTCAGTGTATTGAAGTGCCACTTACATCAGAGATGCCTTGAAAGCTCTTTTTATGCATTAAGCCTTACCCATAGTTACTCAAGAATGAACCCGCTTGACAGCATTTAGCCCAACTTCTGCATCCTATTTTGGGAAATGCTTACGCGTACAATTTACCTATTCATAATCCCATCCTAGCCATGTGAACCACGACATTCAATTCATAACATTCCAGTTCCATTCAACCTTAGGAATCTGAAATTTTCAGCTAGATCTCCAAAAATTGTGTCAGGTGTCTAAAAAGAGCTCAATGTGTTTCTTTCCAGTAGAGTTTCATCAGAGACCTGCTTGCATCTGTAATTGAACTTCTACGATACATGACTTGCGCATTTCTTGTTATGATTGTGCCTTGTATTCTGGTTGATAGTCAGTTTAGACTGTTATCGCTCATGTTATCCACATTTCTTTTTAAAGGATTACGCAATGGCAATTTAGTAATTTTATGTTATTATTCGGGATATATAAATGAGTTATGATTTGGTTTTCTTCATTACTCAGAAAATGCGAGAAAAAGGAGAGCTGAGAAAATTGTAACCTGTTTTTCACAGGAAATTAGTGAAAGGATCTTTCCGCGGTCGTGGACGTAGGCATCTTGCCGAACCACGTAAATCTGTGTGTGAATCTTTTTATTTTTGTTTCTATTTTTCGTTGCTTTTTCCAACATTTCTTGTGGGTTGTATCCAAGCTGTTGCATCGTGTAGATTTTCCTCTGTTCTTAGAACACAAAGCACATCTCTGACCTCATTAGGCACATCTTTGTTTCTGCTGCAGTGTTGTATCAAATTCCATACTTTCTGCATTCAGTATTGAGTTGGTGGCAAACGTGTGCCCGCTGCCTCATTCTTTATCGGCTTCGGGCACCCGAGCAGCTGGTGCTGACTGTAATTTCAAAAGTATGTTACGAATTACATTACAGTATCAGATTTTTTTTAATTAATTTTGAAACTAAATATGCAATGCAGAATATGAGGGTAATGCATTATTCACCTTGCTGACTGATTCGTCGATCCAAGTTGCGACTTCATTAGCTGTTGCTCATCTGTATAAAGTCGTTCAATTAGTGGGGCATCTTGGACAGCCATTGTCTAAGGACAGCCATTGTCTAAAAATCCAGCCATTTTGAGACAATCCTAAGTGTTTGATGTATGACTCAGATTAGGCTTGGCACTGTGATCCATCAAAGTCAGGACAATAGTGGTCGACAATGGTGCTGATATCTGTTCTACATTTCCCATCATGTATGTGGATGAAATTGAGCTTAGCAGATTAACCCAACATAGGTCTCAACCACTTTTTTTTTTTTTTGTTGAAATGATATCATGTAACTAACACACACTCTCTAAACCAATGTTACCTTATTCGAATTCGGGTTTGTAATTCGCCACTCTAGAGTAAATCCGGTTCGCTAAGGGTAGGATGAGATAGTTTGTTTCTCGGTTCGGTTAGTTCTTTAGGTTGGTTCGTTTAGTTCTTTAGGTTGGTTCGCTTATATATATATATATAGGGAAGGATACTAATGAGTCATGCTCATTAAAGCTTTTTATGAGCGGTTCCTCTAGAAAGATGACATGTGACAATCTTCTTTTAAAATCTGATGATTGGATGTTGAGGTGGGTCCATTGAGAGACATGTGTCAAAACATCCGTCTGATCGGACTTGTTTAGACCGTTTAATTAGACCCTAGTTTATCAGCATTAACCCCATAGGGTTCATTAGACTCTATCTAGGTTATAGAAATAGTTAATCTTCCCATCTTCAATCGGATGGTCTATAATTGATTGAGCTGACACGTGTATCTTAGTAGATCCGTCATGACATCCAACAGTTGGATTTTAGAGCAATTCAACCCGTCACGTGTTATGTTATTAGGGATTGTTCATTAAAGACTTTAATGAGCATGATTCATTAGAAGGTTTTAATGAGCATGGTTTATGGCCGGTTCTCGAACCCAAAAAACAAATTCGCTGAACAAAAGTTATTGGGTTTAAGTAATGGGTTCGCTCATTTTCACAAACCAAAACGCGCATCAGTAGGTAGCGAATTAAGTAACACTGCTCTAAACAAACATACACCTAAGGTAGTAAGTCCAAGCAACCACTCCAAAATGGTTTGTCTTGAGCTTAAGGATGGTTTGTCTTAAGCTTAAGGAGGGTTGATGGCCCCTTATACACCCCTGCGAAGTCTGCTTCCCAACAGATGTGGGACTAAACCCAGGATACACCCTAGGTCTCAATTACTTCACGTTGAAAAATTAGACCATATTTCATTCACCCAACATAGGACTCAGAGCATGTTTACAGAGTGACTGTTAAGCAACAGTTTTAAAAAAAAGTTGTTGATTAAAGCAATAACAGGTGTCACGTTCACTATAAGTGAGTGATATTTTTTTTCTTGTAAAAATTTTGAGAGTTTGGCGGACATTCTTCATGTTTATGTGTAAAGAGGAGTGGTCTTCAGGCTCAAAACAGAATTTTTAGACGTTTTGTAGTTACTGGTTTCAATCAGATCCCTAATGAATTTTTTTTCTTCCAAACTCTCGGTCTAGAGGCAACACTGGACTACATGTTCAATAGGTCAAGAAAGCAAAAATTTCAAAAAGGAGTTAATGGTTTATTATGGTTTTCAAAGCATCGTGGAAAAGTAGTAACACTTGTCGCTTTTATAATAAGATCTTGGAACACTGTGTGTGGGGCTAGCACTTCTCTTGGAAATATGTTGGAGGCCACAGGAACTTAATTGTGGCTAAGATTCACTCATCCATACGGTTTACCCACCAATTCTTGGTTTTTAGAAAAAATATTAAATTAAATTATTTTAATATTAAAATATTATAAAAAAGAATTAATATAATTTTTTTATAAAAACCAAGGATGAGTGGATGAATCTTAACCACAGTTAAAAGGTATCAAAAGGGACATGTGGCAACCTCAGGGGTGATAATGGTTATCACCACAGAGGATTTGTTCTCTTACTAATTATCCACCATTGCTTGCCCGATTGCCCCTAAAAGAAGGGATGGGATTTGGTCTTGCTCTAGCAAGACCAAAACCATCTTGCCTATATACAATATCCTACATGTGGCCTAAAAAGGAAGAAGTCATTTTATTTTCTTCTCCTGGTTTTCTTGACTTCTCTCCATGTGATATCTTCCTCCTTTTTATTGCCACATGTCCAAAGCCCACCGAGAGCATGACGGTTTTGGTCTTACTAGAGCAAGACCAAATCCCTTCCCCTAAAAGAAAGTCCTGGCTCCGCCCATGCTCGTGGCCACATTTAAAATTCTGTATAAGACCTACTATTGAGAGTCGGACCGTTGGATTCAAGATCCAATGGTTTCAAGCATTTGGTGGGCCCTCATTTAAAGCACGTGAAGAGATGGGACAGTTAATATTAAATCCAACGGTTAAGCTCTCGATAGTGCGTACTATCAGAGAGTTTTTCAGGAATCGCCGAATCAGCAGCAAATAGCTGTGCCTACCGAATTTTTTTTTAAACAAAAAACCAGCAAATAGCTCGTGTGCATTAATAAGAGCCTGGCTGTCACATATCCAACGAATAACATTACGTCATGGTTCTTAATTCCAGCGCACGCGTATCATCCTAACTAAGGGTATACTACTAACCACGGTTAACTAACTACAGTTACCAACTCGACCGTACGGGCACCGACACCCACCCGTATATCACTCTCCGGGCTGTGAGCAGAATCTATGGCACTCCTGATACCACAAACATTTCGGCTAATTAAATACACTTATTTAATTGCTAAACTCAATACCCCCATTTATGTAAAATATAACGGTTCTACCTCGACATGTAAAGTTTTAGACGCCTTTCGAAGCCAAGACCGACAAGGGTATTATAGGCATTTCGTAATGACACAATCCGTAATTATCGTCTATTACGCGGTTATTACTGACTAATATCCCCCACTTCTTTAGTACATTCGAGAAATGCTACAACGCTAAACACGTCCATCATAGATGATGGTGATGCACTACCTTAGACGCTATCAATGGACTAATTTATGGATGATACACAAAAGGAGTTTTAATTACAAATGGACGGTTCAGATCTTTAGAAACTTCGATGGTTGGAGTGTGAAGAGGTCAATCAGCATCATCCATGATGCGCTGCTGCTCTATGCTAGATTCGCTATAAGTATTCTTGCGAGGTTTCCAGATGGCGAACAGCTGTGTGATGTTATAGATTTTGAATTCCTAAAAAGCCTTTGTCGTTGTACAAAATTACATCACATCTACCCTTACGAAATAATTAATTCCGATAAAGTACCATTCGTTTACCGTTAGATGGGTTTCAACGGTAACTTCCTTGCCCAAAATAAAGAGAAAAACAGAGAGTCAAAATTTTGACCAGAGGATAAACTTGTCAATATGTCAAAAAATAGAGGCATATTCCCGTAATATAATTTTAGTTCAAGGGTTTTTCCATTATCTCAAAACCAGAGCTTGAGAACGAAAGAGAAAGCCGGAGAGAGAGATAGAGAAAGAAGCGTATTAGAGAATAATGTTTTTCAATTTTTTTTTCCTGTTGAGATTTTGATTCTGTGATTATATATATATATATATATATATATATATATATATATTCTTTTTCTTTTGTTTCTGAATTGTTGGGAAAGAACGAGTCATGGGCGATTCGAGCGACTCTGTTTCTATTGATATTGAAATGACACCTTTAGGAGGAAAGGTAACAAACCCACCAAAAATCTTCATTTATTCTTCAATGCAGATCATATTTTCTATTCTTAGATATCTTTTCAGCCATTCTGGTTAATGGGTTCTTTTTTTTTTCTTGTTTTTGATAAATTTTTTTTTGGTTTAATGATTAGTTATATTTTATGAATTTTTCAGGAATGTCTGGTTAAAACGAGTAAAGGTTCTATCTCTGTTTTCGTCTGTGGGGATCAAGAAAAGCCTGCTCTAATTACATACTCAGATGTTGCTCTCAATTGTATGCCTCATTTCTCACTTTGTTATATTAATTAGTTTCATTTTTTTCAAAAATTAATGCTAATTTATAATTTCTTCAAGGTAGTTTTAATTTTTGATTTAAAAAAAAAAAATGGTGGGTTCAAGATTTTTATGGTTGTCTTTTAATCTAGTTGGGTTGTAAAGAAAAAAAAAATGGAAAATCTTGATATGGTTGTTTTTGTTTTGTGGGATTTTACAGATATGTCTTGTTTCCAAGGTCTCTTTTTTTGCCCAGATGCTGCTTCTTTGTTGCTTCATAACTTCTGCATTTACCACATTGATGCCCCAGGGCACGAGGTTTGTGTCGGCAAATCTTCTCTACTCTGTATATTCTTTATTGATATAAGATTATCATATAGGCTATTGGAATAATTTTCGGCAATTTTATTATAGTCTCTCCTCCATTTTGTTTAAGAGTTCCTGCAGTTGGGTGCCTTAGCTATTTCTTCAGATGCTCCCTTGCTTAGCGTGGACGAGCTTGCTGACCAAGTTGCCGAAGTGCTAGACTTCTTCGGGTGTGTAAATGATCATTAGTTTCGTTTGTTCTGTTTTTCTGTTTGTTGTAATGTAACTAGTTATGTGAAGGAGGAAATTGAGTACAAATCCGAACATTTATTTTCTCTTTTTAGAAATATTTACTCATTTAAGCCCAAGTTAATAATCGAGGGGTGGTGCACTCGAGTTTCCAATTTCACAGGAGATGATCTCAGTTTGGTTACTGTATAACCAAGTCCTTGCCACCTTGAAATGACATACATCTCATCATGTATCTCATGCTAATAACATCTTATTGCATGAATTCTATCTCTACTGATGATATCATGATACTTGAGATAATGTCTTGTATCAACTTAAACCTCACTAATGATCTTAGATTTGATATCACGTCTCCCCTTACAAGTGCCTCCAATTTAGTGTTTCATGAGGATCAAGCTTCTGAAGATTGATGTGTATTTTCTTTACATGAGAGTTATAGTAGTCATTAATTTGTTGCAAATTTATGTATTTGGTCGTTTGCCTTTCTTGCATATACATTCACTAAGAAGCATTCGTCCCTTGAAACCTAGAGGGTGTGTGGAATTGGGTCTAGTCGCTGAAGTGGGTCTAGCTGAATTGGGTCTAGTTCAGATGTTTGGGTCTAGCCCATCCGTCACTTTCTCTCATAAGATTGTGTGAAATCCAAGCATTCCTTCAAAAGTATCTTTCTTTCTATGAAATGCGGTTTTGATAAAATAGTCACATGTGATCACTTGAAATCTAGAGGGTAGAGGATGGCTAATCGTTGTTTTATGTGCCTCCAAGCTGAAGAGTCGGTAGATCACCTTCTCTTGCATTGTTCTATAGCATGTGAGATTTGAAGTTTCTTTCTTTAACAAGTGGGTGTGGATTGCGTTTTCCCCTCTTCCTTTCGCAACTTCTTATCCTGTTGGGTTTTGATAAGTGGGGATGGTTAAAGGATGGCTATCTGGTTGGTCTTGTCGGGTGCTATAGCTTGGTCCATCTGGAAGGAGAGGAACAAGAGAGTCTTTGAGAACTCTCCTTCATCTCTCTATCATATTTGTTTTTGGGCCCGTTCGTTGGTATTGAAATGGTGCTCTTCTAGGTAGGCAGGGGTGAATTTGGGCATACTGTTAGTCTGATTTTGTCTAGTGGCTGTGAGGCTGCTATAAGTGGATGGTTTCATTTGTCTTTCTTTTATGTTCCTAGTATCGGTTTACGACCTCGTGATCTATGCTATGTCTTTATCTTTATAGTTTTGTTTTTCTCTTCATATATATATTTTCTTGGTTTCATTTGTGCGTTCGCATGTTTGTGTGTGTCCGCCAGTTTGTTCGAGCTTACATGTATGCGTTGCTATTGATAGGTATATTTATGTATGAGACATCTTCTTTTTTTAATCCTCAAGAACTCTACGGTTTGTCCATTACATCTTTAGTTCTATCAAAGATTAGGAATATCCATCCTAACGCGATTTTCCCTTTGTGATGCTCACTTGTAGTATAAAATTAGAACTTGTTCTGGTTTCTTACGTATAAATCCTTTTATCAGGCTCAAAGAGGTCTTGTGCTTGGGTGTAACTGCTGGAGCTTATATCCTTACACTCTTTGCAGTAGGTTCAGATCTTGTTATATCATGGTAGAATTTTTGAAGAAAGTCAGCTCTCTTTTTGTTATTCTTAACAGTTTAATCTTGTTTTGTGTGGCAGATGAAATACAAGGAATGTGTTCTTGGGTTAATCCTTGTTTCCCCACTTTGCAAAGCACCTTCATGGGCTGAGTGGCTTTACGATAAGGTTTTGATCTACATCACCAACTCACCAGTACTCAGAAAAGAGAACATATAGTATGGGGCAGTACATAACCATGTCTTAGTGGAGGCATTATTTCTTTACCAATGGTCAATGAATGCACTCGTCAATCTGAACTGTTTAAGCGATGGAGCACCTCTTGGATGGGTAACCTAACAAATTGCACTTACCAAATGATTCGGTCCCTCTAACTGGCTTTTAGACAGCCAATTGGCTATATGAAATGGTCCACAAAGTTCCTTAGTTAGATGAACAGGATCATCTAATTTATGTATTTAGGCTATTCATGCCTATTGTTCATCCAAGAGGTGATCTGCAACAACCCTCTCAGTGAGCCTATTCACCAGGTGATGCATGGAGAGAGCCAAGGCTGCACTGCACCATCCATGGTGGTTTGGGTTTCTGCCTCACAATATATTTCCTCTGTAGAGAATAAGTTATTTTCAATTGTAAATTGGAAGAAGATTTGATAACTTCTTTTGTTGCAGGTGATGTTGAATTTGCTATACTTCTATGGTATGTGTGGTGTACTGAAGGAGTATCTTCTACAGCGTTACTTCAGCAAGGTAATTTACATCACCTTAATTTGTGGATTATTTTCTGAATGAAAGGCTTATATGATTTTCTGAATCCCTTCTCAGGAACTTAGGTGTGGTATGCAAGGTGCAGAATCTGACATCATACAAGCTTGCCGAAGGGTAAGGAGGTCTCAACTACATCATTCTTACCTTTGGAGGTCTCAGCCGTCCACATGACTTGCATGCAAGGGAGGGGGGCAGTCCATTCAAAAGAATGAGTTGCATTGATGTTTATGATTGTCCAAGCAGGTTGATTTGTGGTGTGGATCTGCAAGGTGGAACTCATTGGGTGGTGTCCCACTCCATGCATGTGTGACATTGCATCTTTATGAACCATCATTTACTGTCTAAAAGGAGGGGAACCCTGTAGTTCTCTTTGTTGAAACCTTTCCGACCTCAAGATAGTTAAAATTTTCAAACCTTCTATTGATCAGTTTCTTTATGTGTTCACAGTTACTGGATGAAAGGCAAAGTTTGAATGTCATGCGCTTTCTTCAAGCTATCAACGGGTAAATTCTTGCATCTTCCCTAATTATTTGCTATGTAGTTTGGAAGAAGTAATCATAACTTTGCTATCTCTAGATCGTAGTTGTAGGGAAGCTATCTACAGGGTGGAAAGCTCGCTTCCCAGGAAGCTCATTTTCTAGACCTCGTTTCCTAGGAAGATCGCTTCCATCACGTCCTATTTAGTAGTCAAAGGGAGCTGTGTGCGTGAAGTGATGGGTAGACCACAGTCTATTACCCTTAAGGTGTAGACTCTAAGCAAGTATTGTCAGTTTGGAACCTAAGGCACCTACTTTTCCACAAAAATCTCATGTAAGAAAGAAATCAACAATATAGCTACTCATAATAAAATAATGGGAATGAGGAGCATATATCTCATTTCTCGCTTTCCCTTTTTTAAGGGTTTTTTGAGCCTCGCTTTCTGCTTCTCACTTTTGCTTCTCGCTCTGGTAACTAGGCTCTAGATCCTTTTTGTTATAAGTTTTGTTTTGTTTATGTAGTTGTTTATTTATTTATTTAAAAAAGGTAACTCTTAAGTTCCATCTCAGGAAGGCTAGTGTATAACTTTAGTTAATAATAGTAATTTGTATCTGACATGTATTAACACTGGGCTAGGTAGTTCAGTCTTCAAGCTATCAACGAGTAAATTCTTGCATCTTTCCTAACTATTTACTTTGAGGTTTGGGCGAAGTGTTTTCAACTTTGTTGTCTTTTGTTCCCTTTTAGAACTTTTAAGTTCATCACACAAAGGCTCCTAAATCATTTCCATGTTTATCTAATATTGGTAATCTGTCACTGACTATAGTAACACTGGTCTAGGGATTTCATTCTGACATGTTGACCTAAGTAATCCTGGTATTCTTGACACATCTGCACTGTTAATATGATAATGGTGAACTAATAAGATTTATGTTTCCTCGACCCGTCAAATTCTCTTCGGGTACCAATGTCGATCTGACATGATGTGCTATGGTATGGGATAAGTGTCGGATATAATCGAACCGTACCTACATATTTTATATGCAAGAGTCTTAATACTTCAAGAATATTTTCATCTTTGAAACAGGAGTAGTGTTAGAACTGGGTAATGTAGTATCCACTATATAAGCAATAGATCTGGGGTAATGTTGCATGTTGTGTTAGACTAGATGCAGGTCCTACCTATCACACCAAATATCTGACACCTTGACCCATACCTAGGTAATGTAGCTTGTAAATGATAATCAAATGAACAATGTGCTGCTAGATTTACATGATGGTTATATAAGTAATAGCTGAAAGATCTAAAAATGACAAATTTGGGGTCTTTTGTGTGCATTGACATACAATTTCTATGTGTCTGTCCTACCCGAAATTCAGTAAAACAGAATCTAGGAACAATTTCATTTCTTATATTAATGTCCTCATGGAATAATTATGAAATTTATTTGCAGGAGGCACGATCTCACAGAGAGATTGAAGAAGTTGAAGTGCAAGACACTTATTTTTGTAGGTGAAAGCAGTCCATTCCACTCCGAGGCCTTGCATATGAATGCTAATATGGACAGGAGAAGCAGTGCCCTTGTCGAGGTAAGATACTGTTCAAAAGCTTCTTTTCACAATCTTCTTTTTGTGTTCAATAGTCCATTTTTCTTTCTAAGCTTGCATTAATCCTTAAACATTGAAATTAAGTTGTCTGATAAATGTCATAATTCAAAGTTCAAACACGCACCTATAGGTTCAATGACTCTCAGAATTCACATTTAAAGCATAAAGGCTAGCCTTGAGCGAATGAACTAGTATGAGTTTCGGATACATGTTTTAAAAATGGATATAGAGAAAATAAGAAAACCTGGCATTAGTGTACATGAAGAACTATAACACCATAGGTTCTAGTTGTGACATACTCATGCCCCACATATAGGTACAAATAATTGGTTCTTAAGTAAAAAAATCAACTCTTAAGAGATGATTGAATCCAGTAGTCTATCTTATACTTTTGGACTGTAGAAAGAAAATGCCGAGTCAGGATAATTGTACAAATTGTATCTAGCTTCTCCAGTCATGGGTATATGCTAGCTTTCCATCTAAAGATAAAAATGCAGATTATACACTTGTAGTGGGGGTGATAACTTGTGTCAGTACAGGTCCAAGCGTGCGGCTCACTAGTGACAGAGGAGCATCCCTATGCCATGCTCATCCCCATTGAGTTCTTTCTAATGGGGTTTGGCTACTATAGGCGGCCACCTTTTGCTTCCTCTTCAAGTAATGGCTCAAACCCTGCCAGCCCCTCGAGCCATTCGTGCATAGCACCAGAGCTCCTCTCCCCAGAGAGCCTAGGCATCAAGCTCAAACCCATCAAGACGCGCATGGCAGTTGAAGTTTGATGTGGAGAGGAAGCGTGTCTCAAGGCACGGCTATACATTTGATCAGATGTTGCCCATGTATCCATCTACAGCCAGTTGGGACCTCAGCTTTGCGTATATATCTCCACGTTGGGTGATTAAATGTTTTTTTAAGGATATTCTTTGATTGTGTTTATGTATGTGTAATGGTGGTTGGGTTGAGTGAAGGGATGTTTTACAAGAGTGTAGATAAAGTAGTGCAGAGAAGTGATAGGTGGTGGAGGGGTAGGAGAGGATGAATCATGTACCAATACTACTATTCTTTTTGTATTATTACATTAGTACCTTGTAACAAACTTCTGTAATAATCCGAAAATCAGACTCCTTTTTCCTTGTTTAGTTTTTCTTGTTAGCAAGAACTAAGAAGTGGGATATTGCACATCTTGTTCATCAGTGGTGGCAAAAGGGAGGGAGCTCATAAAAGAAAATTGAAGTATTGCAGTTTCTTCATTTGAATTGCCTCTATTGATGGTCAATCCATTATCCCTTGAAGATGGTTGATCAAGCTGGTTTGTAGGTTGGTGGGGTCATCGCGACCGCCTTGCATAAACTCCAATTAGAGGACGAAGTCATGACCATCGGTAGCAAGACTTGATACAGTCTTGGCTAAAAATAAAAGAAGAATAAAGCTGCAGAGCCCTAGTCTAACGCCATCAAGTGTTGCTATTGGGCGCCAAGCAACAGTGCTGCAGCGGGTGTTTCAGCAATTTCTTGTCTCAGATAAATTTTATAATTTAGAAAGCTGAATTCGTTTCAGAAAAACCTACAGCTTTTGTTGAAGTGGACTTCAGAAGTATAAACCATGCAACCCCTTTGTTTATTTATCTCCCTTTTACCAAGCATTGGTGTTTTAACAAGACTACCATACCCCTAACTAACTAACGTCCAAAATTTCTATCCCTAACCGTTTTTTTTTTCTTCACAATATTCGTTTCTCCTTGGTTTGAACCGTCTCTGGAGAATTAACGGTGGAAGCAAGACATCAGAACCAAGGGGAAGAAGAAGTGGAAGAGGAGAAATGATCCTTCAACATGTCAACAGAACAAGAAGAAAATCACTAAACTCGAAAGGAAAGATCAAGAACTCCCCTGGAAAGGATTACAATTCTTTAGTATTGCACTCTTTGAAAACATTGCGGGTCCTTCCTCAGAATTGCATTTACAACACTCTCAGACAGGTTTTCAAATGTTAGTAACATACCAAAAAGACCCATATCATGTTTTTATCATTTTCTTTTTCTTTTCTTTAAAATCTGATTGTGAAATCAATTGGTTTATATTAGTGAACAATGAAACTGGATAAGCATTCTGACTTTATTCATGTGCAGATGTTGTGCCTTACACAGCTCATATTCTTTCCTATGCTGATATTTGGAGATGGGCCATGGTATATTAATACTCTCTGCTTCTACCACTTTTTCTTCTTTCCCCACATATATAGATAGCTCTAATTACGTAGAAACACAGTGCTATTTTCTCGTCGGGAATTACAGGCATCAGATTCTCTGTTCACACCGGAAAACTTTTTCATCGGCTTCCACCTTGAGCAAAGCTGTTCATAAAATCGTAATGCCAATCCATTTAGTGCTAATTTCTCTGAATTTCTAAATTATTACCCCCGTGTTTACATGAATGACCATTTAATTAAAGAGTTGGGTTTTGACCGTAGGGGGATTATATGAAGTTATACAATGATCCAAGTTATGTTTCTGTTGTAGCTCCTTGAAAGGGAAGTACAAGCACATATAATCACATAATCACAAATACATCATGTCCCTAAGCATCTCCAACTTCACAAATCATACACTTGCTTGCCGGTGAACAGGACCTCGATCGGGCTCACGTTCTTTCCGATTGATCGGAAGTTTACAACAACCCCTTGACGACCCGGGTTTACCTTCTCGGGGTAGACACCGTCCTTGGGGTGGAGGTACTGAACCTCCCCATTAGGGAAGACCCTGTAGAATTGGTACTTAATCTTGTACAAACCTTAGTCTAGTACCAACTGCCAAGCACTGCTCCTTCCTTGCCAATTTAAGCAGATTAGGACCTTGTCTCATTATAGCTGCACCCCCAGTAGGCATTTCAAATATCTGTTCCTTTGGAGAGCCCCAAGTGATCACATAGAATTCTTCAACTTGCGCCTTGCACAACAAACCTCCGGTGCTGCCACCGAATATTGGAGACGGTGTGTTGGGGTCCAATTCAGGTGGGGTGAAGCCCACAGGAGCCTCCTTTGTGGGAGCTTCAATCTTCTCCTCAGTGGCCGCGACCTTAACTGTTCATTGTTCCACGGACAAGTTGAGTCGCTTAGGACTGGTGAACGACAATGATGGTGATGGTTTCCATGGCATAAGGGCATGGTTGCTGGATTTTGGGGCAGAGAGGGTGGGGGTGAAGAGGGCTGCTTGGGTTGCCATGGCCATGGAAGGTGGAGAGAAGAAGTGGTTAGTTCTAGTGCTAATGGTTGTGTAGAGAATGAAGGATTTTAGATGGGTGGTGCATATATAGTTTGGATAAGGTGATATGGCTTGGACCAATGAGGATGTGTGATTTTGATACATTCTTACCCACACCTAGTTCTTCTCTTTCTCTATATTCTATATCTGAAGTTCGGTAATTAGTTAGCTTTATATGACTGCCTGTCTTCTTTGGTTCCACAATTTCATATTTTCCTTCTAGCAGTAGGGCTTCACTTATTTTTTTTCTTTTATTTCGAAACAAATCCAAACAAAATGTCAGAAAATATGATCTATTGTTTCTGGAATTATCATACTATAATCACCGAATGGCGATGAGACCATTAACAAAAAGAGCGCATCAACATAATGGATCATGTCACAAACTGGCAGTTTGGAGCATTTGATCAATGATAGAAGCTGGTTATTCTTTGTCCTTGAAACTGGAACAAGTGCCTCCTATTAACATCCATTTTCTTAAATCTAGGTGAGAAGAGAAGTTATTCTTTTGTTCATACAGATAGCAATCAAAAAATGGATTCCTGTAGCATCCATTATCTCTAGTTGCCACTATATAAAGAATCAAAAACTGTCCAAGAATCAAATACCATGGATCACCTTCAGTACTTCTGTTTGAGAATCTCCTCAGGTTCATCATTATGACCATTTGATTATGATTATTGTGTTGTTTATTATAATGTGCTCAAAAAATAAATAGAACAGTACAAAACCCACGATTCATGAAAACTTCCATGCAACTAAATAGCTTTAGATCGAGACGCTGTTGGGAATTCCCTTCCCAGTGAGTCCACCAACATGGGACTCGTCCGAAGTGTTAGGATAGAGCAAAAGGTAAGGAACCTTCACTGGTCCAACTCTATTCTTCCATTGCTGCTCATTGTTCATGTCTAGAATTCTGTTTTCGATCGTCACCAGTTTCTTTCCGAATTTCTCAAATGCATCAAGTGCTTCTGCGTCCGAAGTCCACTCTGGAGTGTCCCTCTGCCCAAGATATACCTCATCTGAAGAATGCCTTGACAAAATCTCAATGAGAGACACACCAAGGAGGGTCTGGAGCTGGCTAGTAATTGTTTTAAGGAAGGCTTTATCAGGGTTCGACTCAAGCTCTTGATACTCGGTTGTTCCTGGCTTAGGCATGAAGCGACGGCTAATGGTTGGGCGGTTTGGGAGGTAGCCTGCATAGGGGTACTGTCCGAAATTTACAGCTGCGTGTAGTGCAGATGCTACCCATATGATGATGGTGCATGTGTGGGTTAGCTCAGTGAGTGTCTGCATTTTGGGCCACCAAGGCTCATCCTTCTTGTCACCATGGCCTTCATTGCGAAGCTCCGTCCACCATGACTGGAGTTCAGAGTCGCCTTGGATCAAGTCATCGGTGGGGTAATAGATGGAGCAATAGTCTTGGACCCATGTCTCAATTGCCGACCAAATCTCGAGCCCATCAACGGCATACGGGTAGTCCTCAATCAGTAGGCGAAGGCCATGTGGTTGGTTTGAGTCCGGAACTGCGATTCCTCTGCATGAACCAAAGCAGAATCATGTCATTACAATAAAGATTAAAAAATATATATGATTGTTCCTTGTATTCTGGTTGATCAACAGTTTGGACTGTACATCAGGCATAACTTGGCAGGTCCATTGAAGGAAAACTGTGTTTTTGTTAGGTTACTCGAATGACAATTTTGCAATTTTATGTTTTTGCGTAGGATACTGAGTTTATGCTAGAGTTTTCATCGAGGGAAACAAAAAAGTGAGGAGAGATTTGTAACCCTTTTTTTCACAGGAAATAGTGAAGATGATCTCTTGTCGGCTGCAGACACAAGCATACTGGCGAACCACGTAAATTTGGTGTGCTTTGATTTTCTGATACTGCATTGTTTTTCTACCCTTAGTTTAAGCTGTCATTTACCTCTTGATGAGATCGGCAGGGAGTGCTTGCTCTGGGAAAACCCACTTCTTATAAACCACAGAAGACATTTCCATGGAGTATTTTGCTGGAAACACTGTTTTCTCAAGCACTCCACCAGCATTGATGAGGATCTGCCGAGCTAAGGCGTTTATATTCATTGTATCACGGAAGTGAGGATGCAAAAGCTTATGGATCGGGTGAAGTATGCTCAACTGTCGATTCGTCGCAATCACAAATGGCTCAATCGCCGCATGAGTGTTCAACCTGCATTTAGAATCAGAGGAATTCAAGAATCCATTCTAAATTAGAGTCCTCATTTGCCACTTATGCTCCGTTTGTTTTGAGGTAAAATAGGGGAAAACAAATGAATTCCACGGAAAATATCATTTTCCAAGTGTATTTTCTTTAGGACAATGGATATTTTCCGCGAAATTCATTTGTTTTCCTCTATTTTACTTTGAAACAAACGGAGCATTAAAAGCGTTCTATCACAAAATCATTACCAGTGACTGATGAGCTGATGAAATCCAGAGTCATTCACAGCGGCATAAGCTTTGGCAAGTTGCCATACCGAACCTTCAACACCATGTTCAGCTGGAGTGAAGACTTGGTTAATGGCACCATGTTCTTCACCTTCTGGAGGGGGTAAGCTCAACTCAATTGCTAATGGCTTCAATGTCCCGTCATCATTCAGGAAGAGCAGCGTCCTCGAGGCATAGGTCTTCGTGCTAGTTGTGTTTATCCTCTTCAGGTACGGCATCAACGCGTCGTGATGATCTAATATGAATAGCTTGTTCTTCTCAATTGCCTACAAAAAGATAAATTAAGATCACCTCATTGAGATTGTGGATGCAATCACGGCTTATCAACTTAAATTTAGTGGAATATTACCTCATCTATTGTTAGCCCATTTAGTTTATTCTCTATGTGTTCTTTGGTAATTGAACTGTTTTGGTTCCCATATTCTTTAGGATCTAGCTTGCTGACTGGGGGAAACTCCTGCAGGCAAAATTTGGTTATTGGAGAATCAAATGACTAAAAACTAATTATTCGTTAACGCGTATATTGGAAACTTCAACTTACTTGGAGACGGCTGATGGCAACAGGGTTCACTCCGGCAAGCATTTCTCGTGCGAATTCTTCGTCAGTCCTCCATGCAAATTTTTCCTCTGCACAGCAATACCATTAGAATCTTATAACTTGAACGAAAAACACTACGAAGGATTGAACATTGCTAGCTATTAAATGTAAACTGAGGTCTCAAAACTTTAGAAAATATTCTAAATTATTTAGTTTGTATATATATATACACACACACACACACGAATGTGTACATATATTTGCATATGATGCCTTGTCTGTTTTTGAATGTCTACAATGAACAAAATGGCCATGTCAAAGTTTCTTACATACCTTCGATCACTTGAGGCATTGGATATTTAAGGAGTGGTGCACCGTCTGTCTGAACGAGTTCTTTGAGCATCTCCAAGGGGATTGAGTCTGTAAGTTTGTCGAGTATAGGACCATCAGGTAGCTTGATCCCTCCTTCATAGAGGTCTAGTACATCTTGGAAGGTGTCAAATTCATTAGGAGTGCTGTCACAGAGAGTCTTCAGCTCCGGGAGCAAGAGCTGGACAATGGCTTTAAGAGAATAAGCAAGGAAATCTGACATCTTTATGTGACCAAATCGTTCATCTCTTGGTACATAAATGTCCAAACTCAGTAGCGGCAGTCTGCTCTCGGTGTCAGGATCTGTTGCAGTTAATTAAATTGATTGTTAAAAATGATTCAACTCAATGCTCATACACAGATACACTGAAATGTGATCTCTAATTAACCTGTCTTTGTTGGTGCCCTGCCGGTTCTTCCCCTGCGGGGGTAAGGATACTCTGTCGATCCTCCGAGAACGGGACGCTTGTATTCTAGACCCTTGTCTGGATTTCCCAAGTCATTGTAGTATGCATAGTCATAGACTCTGTCCCATTCCTTGAGCTCTCCAGTCCCATTTCCCCTAAGATTCACAAGCTCTTCTTCCCTGTACTTACGAAGAGGCTCCGGTGTGTTACTCGGAAGATAGGTCTGTAACAAAAATCACACTTTTTCACTTAGCTTAAGTTGATCCCTAGTCACAATCCCATCTTACCTCCCAAACAAAATTTCTAAATTCGATTAACATCCATCTACTTGAGAGCATACTATGTCATCTTGAGGCTAAAGAAGCTTTTGTTTTTCAGATAGATAAGATGGAGAAGCTTAACTAGTCCATTAGAAGTCATGGTGTGATGTTCAGAGATCTTTCTAAATTTTCATGATCCGAATAAATCAAAACACAATCAATAACCCTATGTTTGGTTGTCAAGAAAATAAGTAAAAACATGAAAAAGAAAAGAAAATTGGACAAAACATAACTAAAAATTGTATTAGAAATTCAAAATTTTCTTTTCTTTTCCATGTTTTTTCGACAACCAAACATAGCATAAGGGAAAGTATGGTCCGGAAAAAAATTGTTATGTTTGTGCCTTGTATTGTATACTAGGTGCAACTCTGTAATCAGTTTCATAATTTTACGTCATTGTGCAGAGCATATAAATGTGTTTTGCATTAGGTTTTTATTCATTCTACAAAAAAAAAAAATTATTAGAGGAAGGAGTTTTGTAACACTCTTTTTCACAAAAAAATTAGTGAAACGATCTCTATGTAGTCCTGATGTAGACACCTTGTTGAACCACATAAATTTGTATTTCTCTTTCGGGAAGTGATTAAAAACTCTCGATAGCACCTGCTATCGAGAGCTGAAACCGTTGGCTTGAAAATCAATGGTGCAAAAGAAACACAGGTTTTAAATTTTAAATGGTGGGACCCATTTGGTATTTCACACCATTGATTCAAAATTCGAAGGGTCAAACTCTCAATAGTAGGTGCTATCGATGCTATCGAGAGTTTTTGTCACTTCTCTTGTTTATTTCATTGTCGTTTCTTTTTCTATAAGAATAATCAGCTTTGGGATCACTGCCAACTCCAATTAAATACAAAAAGTATATAATATTTCTATTCTTGGTTTTTGTATTAAAAAAAATTAAATAAATATTAACCCGGTTAAAATTTGACTTAACTACAATTAAAAGGACAAGTGTTGCATTTAGGGTGCGAATGAAATGTCATTTTTGAAAGAGAAAGAGAAAGAGAAAGAGAAAAGTCTGTAATAATTGAGTTTAAGGGTCTCACTTATTAAAGGTAGCAATAGAAATATGAGTGTGGACCACACCAAATAATAATAATAATAATGGAACGAAGATAATAGAAACCTAATCTCACATCATATATATTTGTGATTAATTTAATTACCTGGTTAGCGAAGAAGACTCGGTCGTATGCGTAACGGTGAGTCGGGTAGACCCAAGAGTTGCAGATGAAGTGAATGCGACCGTGACCTGGAACGTCTTGGAGAGTGACAGTCTTGAGGTAGAACTCACTGTGATGTTGGTTCTTTATTATGAAAGCTCCAGGAACTCCCAAGGCCTCATCATAGTCAAATGTAACCTTAAATGCCGAATCGCCTGCTGTTAATGAAGTAATTGTCGTAACCCACTCTTCCAAGAACGCGGCTTTGCCAAGCCTCCCTCGCAGCCCGTTCCCTGCAATTTCAATTTTCACACACAGTCGAATTATCATCTTTTCGAGCTAATTAAATTTAACTTTTTTTTTCAAACTAGGCTTCAAATATATTTTTTCCTAAAATAGGTTGTGTATTTTCAACTTAATTTTTTTAGGTTCTGAATTTCCTAGATCCATTTGATATATCAGGGGCAGGCAAAATTTCTGTAATTCCTCTTCCTTCTTTGGGTGGTATTAAATAATGGGCCCCTCAATTTTTTTTTTTTTTTTATAATATAATTAATCTCTCAATTTTTTTAAGCCCTCCAATGAGTCGGGTTATGCCCTTGAGGTCGCCACATGTCTTTATTGACACCTTTTAACTCTGGTTAAAATTCACCCACTCTTATGGTTCATATACTTATCATTGCTTTTAGAAAAAATATTGATTTTTTTTTTAATCTTAAGTGTTAGTGAATATCAAAATTAGGATTTGAAATTTTTTTTTGATTTTTTTTTTTAAAACGAGGATAGGTGGGTAAACTTTAGGGGTGAGTAAATCTTAATCACAATTAAGGGGTATAATAGGGATATGTGACAACCTCAAGGGTATAACCGGAAAAAAGAATTTCTCAAAAAAAAAAAAAAAAATTACACAAATTTGTTTACCTTATCCTTAAATCCTTTAATTTTTTTGTACAAGGTATTTCGCCACCCCACCCCACCCCACCCCACCCAATGAAAAATTCCTGGGTCTGCCCTTGGATATACTATATGGATCAATGGACATTTGGTAAAATGTTTAAAGTCTAAAAAATATTAAAAATTCAAAGTCTATTTTAAGAAAAACTCCTTATTTGGAAGCTATTTTAGAAAAATTCCCCAAATCAATCTTCATCACTAAGAAAAATGTTTCGAAATCTTGGATGGAGATTAATTTAGGGCCTATCTTAGGTGACTGTCATTTCAACAAAAACAAAAAAAACAAAAAAGTGTCCCAATCAATTTGGATGAGACTTATCCTCATATACACGTAAATGCAATATCCCGTAAACCACGCCCATCGAGGAAGGACGGTGATTTGCATGCGATATAGCCAATCAAAGTTGGGTCCCACAAATGTGCAAGCCCGGATTGTGCTACTTTAGAAAGGGCCATCTGAGTCAAAAAACTAAGATCCCACGCCATGTCATGTGTGACAGGTTATGGATGGGAGAGGTTAATCTTTCCTTTCATAATCACTTAATAACAGATCATTTGTAGGAAAAATTGAAGAAAACAGTAGGGATATTCCAGATCTTGAAATAGACTTTGATGGTACCACCCTTTTTTTCTTACCAATTTCTAACAATAAACCAAAGAACTATAAATGGACGAATTCAGGAAAATGCGATTCGGTTGAAGTTTCATAAAATTTTAGCAAATTTCTTAACGTAGGAGCGGTTTCCATTATGTAACAAAATGACCGGTCTTCATTGGTCCACGCCCCATTTTTTAAAACTCACCAACTGTGATAAAGATTCACTCATTCTTAAGGTTAAGTAATCCACCCTTGGTTTTAGCAGTGTTTTAAAAATCGGACCAATCGGTTGAACCAGTAAAATCGAGAACCGGTCAAGTCGACGGTTCCAAAAACCACCAACACATGATTTGATTAAAAACTGACTAGAGAACTGGGAACCCTATAATCGCTCGATTCAATTGAAGAACCGGTGATAAAAAAAAGGCAAAAAATGGTAGAACCAGCCAGGAAAAGGAGGCAAAAGGAAAAAAAAAAAAAATTAATAAAAGGGCATGGTCGAACCGGAAATGGCCACCCAACCGGTTCGATTATGAAAACATTGGTTTTTAGATAAAAAAAAATTTCAAACTTTAATTTTGTTAAACTTAACCAAGGTTAAAGTAGTGTTAACAAGGACATGAGGACACAACTGCGGTAATTTTCAACTTTATATCTATCACTAAGGGCCGGTGATTGATATTAATATCAGGTAAATGGTAACATCAACAAATATATATCCTTTTATTTACAAGATAATAGATGATGGGAAGTTTATTAAATAATCATATGGATGTATTGGGGTTTTGTTTTATAAGAAAGATTACATCAAGACTAGTCTAGTTAAAGTTTGCTTTAATACAAAATGTTTTTCATGAGCATTGAGAATGGTACTCCCACCCTCATACGTGTCCCACCTATTCATCCATTCAACTAGTGAATCATCTTTAATCTCCAATTTGGGGTGTCCCCAACCCTTTGGCTTAAGACTAATCCCCGTGGGCGTGACGTGAGCCCGCCACCCACCACACAGGTAGGTTCAGGTAGGGGAGTGAGAAATAGAACCCAAGACCTCCCACTTAGGAAAGGCCAATGGGAGAAAATTCAAAGAAGTCCAAAATAAAAAGAAATTGCCCACTTGACAGGGGAGTCTTGGACATTGTCTCTTGGACTTTGGAATCATTTCAGAATATTCAAGTTCTAGTCCCACTCTCCCGTTTTTTTAATGCACCCTTTTTTTAATGCAAAAAATACGAATTTTTGTGGGGCCCACAATTACACAAAATTGGAACCAAATCTTCTCCATGGCTTGAGTGTTTGAAGGGGATCGGATTTGTTCCGGCCTCGCCAGACTAAAACCGTCTGGCCCACGAACAAAAGCTCTTAAACTGTCATTTTAACCCTGGTTAATTTTTTTAAACTTCTATGGTTAAATTTCTTTTAGTATTTTCTTTCTAAAAACCAAGAATACATGGTTCAACCCTAAGGGTTAGTGATTCTTAACCACGATTAGAAAGTGTCAAAAAGGGTCATGTGTTGACTTGTGGTACGGGAGCCAGACGAAAATGGTCTGGCGAAGACCAGATGAAATCCCATCCCGTTTGAAGGCACCGAGGATTTGATCTCAACACTCATGGCCACGGCCACACGGGGAAGAACCCAAGAAAGAACATCGACAATTTGCTTGCACAAAATTCTTTTATTTTTAGGGGAGATCGAATCACAGCCAATCGTGATTGAATTCAGGGAGAGTTCAATCGCTCCCACAGGTCAACACGTGTCCCCTTTAATCTTTACTAACCATGGTTTAGATTCTCCAACCCTTATTGTTCAATAATCTAAATTTAGTTTTTTTTTAAAAAGGATTAAAAAAATATTTAACTTTAGTTAAGAATTTTTAACTCTTTAAGGTTAGTATTTTTAACATTTTTTTTCCAAAAAAGTAAGGTTAGATTATTGAACACTAAGGGTTAGAAAATATTAACCACGGTTAATAAAGGTTAAATGAGACACGTGTTGAGCTGTGGGAGCGATTGAACTCTCCCTGAATTCAATTGCGATTGGCTGTGATTCACTGTGATTCCATCTCAAAAAGGGGAGAGTGCAATAGGAGGAGAGTGGAATTAGGTTAATCACAAGAAAGATCCCTTTTCCCAAGAAACAGCCATGAAATAAATCTCTCCCTCTAAGAAACACCCAAGAAATCTCTGTCTCATGAAACTTAAAAAAACCTCACATACCCATGAATTATAAAAACGTTGGAAACTAAGTAGAATATCTTGCATATTCATGAATTACAAGAACATGGGAGCTAACAAAGTAGAAAAACTCACCTGGGTCGCCATTAACAGCACTAATAAGCTGCAGTGAGACTCCTTTCCCCAAGAACTCATGAACCCGATCAAGAATCGAAGCATTAAAATCGGTGAAGTCCAACACGTTCTTCTTCATCAACACAACAGACCCTTTGATCTTCTTGCCCATGTTTTGATCTTTTCCAATAATACACTCTTTAAACACCCTCAACAAATGATCACACATGAAGAAGAAACAGAAGCAGAGAAACAGAGAAGAGAAATATGCTATTTGAATGAAAGAAGATTGAATGGTGGGGTTATTTATAGGCAAACATTCACCAAAATATCACATGGAGGCTTCACGTTATTCATATTTAATTTCTGTGTCTTTTCCTTAAAAGACTTATGAAAGACTTGATTATCTTATTAAAATAACTAGCGGGTGGCACGTGTAATGCACATGAGAGCGAGGGGAAGGAGTTAACCATAGTTAATAGGAGTTAAAAGGGATACGTTAACCCGCGGGTGTGATTGAAGTCTTCCCGAGTTCAATCGCAATTGGCTGTGATTCTATTCTTTAAATAGAAAAGGGGTAGTTTGGAAATTGGAGTAAAACATTAACAAATTAAAGTAAAACATTGAATAAAGTTTTGTTTTATACAAAGATAGTTTAGGAATTTTGAAAAAATAGGCTACACCTCCATCTCGCATTATAATATAATAGCAAAAATAATCTGTTCTATTATTGTAAATAGTGGTGGCCCCCTTTTCACCTCCATATTTATGTTTGTTAAGCCTAGTGGTTGAGGTTGAAGGATGTACGAATATTAAATCCGGAGGTCTCGAGATGGAATCTGGGCTCCCCTCAATATGATGTATGGATTGGGGGTTTACTTATGCATTACTTGGGACTAGTCTGCGTTTGGGCCCAGAATACCACGCTACCAAAAATAAAATTAGAAAATTCAACAGCTCCTGATTGTTTTTTTTTGGTTGGTAAAGGGCTAGATTCAACCTTGCTTAAGGTATTATATTCTAATGTATTATTTATATTTCCTCACTAAGCACATGTGTGTTTTCCAATGGGTAACCTTGATTGTTCTTTAGCAGCCCTATTTTATGTTTTTGGTAATATTAGCAGCCTTGTTTTTATTATTATTATAATGAAATATAATCTATACTTCATGGGGTTCTCATTTGATTGTCCACGCAAGTACTGGAGGGTGATTTCCTTGACCATCTCTATTTTCCTTTTTCATATGTTTCTTCTTTTTTGAATGTGTGTTTGGTTCTTCCAATAATGGAGATTAAGGGATGTCTTACACTAAGTACAATTAAATGATAATATAAAAATTTATCACTATTGGGCTTTGTGGAGTTGTTATATTAAGTTACTTATTATCATCCTAAAGAAGCAAAGAAATTCAAACTATTTTTGCACCGTTATTTATAATAGGGTTCTTGTCGCATTAGCTCAAATGACAAGGTGTGTTCGTCCTTTTGCGATGATGACCTGCGATCGAATCTCCATAATAAATATATCCTTATTTCATTCTATTAATAATACTAACTCTCAGATTTTCTCGAATGCGCCCATTTATGATTTTATTTTTCATTGTCTTTCCAATTATTCATCTTAAATTCTCAACATCCTCACTTTAGTTATACTAATTCTACTAATGTACTACTTCTTAGTAGCCTAACATTACATTCTGCTCCATAAAACATAGCTAATTGTATGCTAAGCTTTAGAGCTATTTTAACAAGGTAGTTTAAAACTTTAGAGCTATGATAAAAAGAAGAAAAATATAGTGTTGTGTGGGCATAAGATCACAGAAATAAATGACCAACACCCCCAATTTCTTATCTTGGAGGAAACCACAATATTGTGGAATTTATTACTAGAGAAAAATGATTATATCATATTTATTCACCACTCTCTAATTGCAATCATATTGTAGGATCATAGGGTGGTGAGATAAGTGAGGAATAGAGATATCTTTTTTTGAACTTGTTATCATGAGAGAAATTGATCTGTCTCCGATTGCGCATCTAGGCGGATGGATTGACATTTTCAACCATAATCGTGAGGTTACGGGTCCAAACTAAGCTTACCCACTGTAAGGAATGATCGAATTCATTGAATATTTGGTGTTCCGATACATCGTATCTTAATATTTATTTAAAGAAAATGTAGAATCCTTGATGGGGTTGTGTTTATCCTTAAATTAAATTATACAATTTTGACTAATAACTTAGTAGCTTCTTTCGTTATGTGTGTGTGAGAGAGAGAGAGAGTTTGAAAGTTTGGTTTGAGTTTGGCCTAAATAGATGACAATCAGATGGGGTGACTGTTTATAGAGATTAAAAGAATGGAAGGTACTATTTATGCAACTATGCTTCTTTTGGAAAAGATATGGCTTGGTCATTTAAAATAGCTGGTTGTCTAGTAACTAGCTCTTGGAGATGGATCAGATGGTCAATGAGAATGGTAGGTAATTTGAATGCATGTAGAGATCACAAAGTTCCTTTTTTTTTCCTATAAATTTTAAACAAACAAGTAGGTAGTTGTAACAGAGAAAAATAATATAGAAAATCTTGGTGTGAAGTGATGGCTATATGCTGTTTGCACTGTGTAAAATGATTGGGTGGTCTGGTCACAAGACTCACGCCTTTCACAATTTTATGCCAGATAAAATCACAAGGTTAAAAGAACAGCTTGAGAAGGTCCAGGCGACTCAGATTTTTGTTCGAAACTATTAGAAGAAAATCAGTACGTCCACGAATTAGAAGAGGCCTTACTGGCTAATATCAAGGGAAAACTATGTGGTGCCAGAAGTCTGAGTCCAATGTTTTCAACAAGGTAATAAAAACACGCGTTTCTTCCATATGACTACTACTTAGTCATTGAATTAGAGAAACTCAGGAAATTGAACGGATGGTGGTGAATCACTTTCTTTTAATCACCTAGTGGGGATTGGGGGTTTGGTGGACCCCTACCTATTTATTAATAATCAAAACAAATTGGGAGGACATTGAACAATTAGAGAAATTGATAATGGTTGGGTTGATGCCGTTTCATTATATAATGCTTAGAGATCTCAATTGGAGATTCTAAGATATTACTAGAGATTTCAAATTTGAAAGAAGATATGTATACAGTGATTTACAACTAGAGCATTACATCTAATAGAGTTATAAACAGAAAGTTTATCTCTTAAGATTCAGGGAATCTTGATGAGTTGTCTAATATCCTCCTACAAGCTGATGACTGAAGAGGCATCAAATTTGGATTTTAGATGACGAAATTGAGGTCCAGAAAGGGGTTTTGTAAACAAGTCAGCCAGTTGATGTCGGGTGTAGATAAATCGAATGCAAAGATCTCCAATAGTGATTCACTCGCGAACAAAATGATAATCGATTTCGATGTGCTTGGTACGTGCGTGAAAAACTGGATTGGCGGCCATGTACGTCGCACTAACATTATCACAGTAGAGTGTTGTTGGTGATTTGAGTGGAATGCCAAGATCTTTTAGTATAAAGCGAATCCAAATTGAGTCTGTTGTGGTCACTGCAAGGGCTCAATACTCGGCTTCAGCGCTTGAGCAAGAGACTGTGGGTTGTTTCTTGCATCCCCATGAAATAAGGTTGTCACCAAGATATATAAAAGAACCACTTGTAGACCAGTGACCATCCGGGCAACCAGCCCAGTCGGCGTTGGAGTAAGCGAAAAGATCAACTGAAGAAGACCTTTTGAAAGTAAGGGCCTATTGCTCCTTTTAAATAACGTAGGATGCGTTTGGTGGAAATTAGATGAGAGGTGGTAGGCTTGTGTATGTATTGCAAGCTTGATTGACGGTATGCGTGATATCAGGTCGAGTGAGATCGAGATATTGCAAAGCACCAACAAGTCTACGATATTCAGTTGGATCAGATAGAGGATCTCTATCATGAATAGATAATTTGTTCTTGAAGGAGAAAGGAGTGGAGCATGGCTTTGATCCGATCCTGTTATGTCAGTTGAAGGAGCTGCATGGTGTATTTTGTTTGAGTAAGATGCAGTTGATATGATGTGCGTTTAACCTCCATTCCAAGAAAATAATGAAGATGTCCAAGATCCTTCATATCAAAATCGCGAGATAGAATAGAGGTGAAGGATTGCACCAAATGTAAGGTGGAGTCCGTTAAGATGATGTCATCAACATATAGTAGTAATGCCAAGGTACCTTCAAAATCATGAAGGATGAACATAGAAGGATTGGCATGGCTGCACATGAAACCTTGGGAGATTAGGAATGTACTAAAGTGATGAAATCAGGCGTGTAGGTCTTGTTTTAAGCCATATAGAGCTTTATGTAGACGGCAAACATGATGTGGATGAGCATGGTCGACAAAACCAGGTGGCTGACTCATGTATACTTCATCTTCAAGGTCTCCATATAGAAAGGTGTTACGAACATCAAGTTGGTGAATTGGCTAATCCTTGGTGATCGCAATAGAGAGGACGGTTTTGATAGTGGTAGCTTTGACAACCGGACTGACAGTTTCGTCGTAATCAATGCTGTGTTGCTGATTGAATCCTTTGGCAACAAGGCGAGCTTTGAATCGCTCAATAGAACCATCGACATGTTGTTTGATGCGGTATACCCATTTGCAATCGACAAGATTTTGCTCGGGATTGGAGGGGACAAGTGACCAAGTTCTATTTTTCAGCAATGCATTAAATTCCTCAACCATGGCATTGCACCATTCTTCATGTTTTGCTGCTTGACTATAACATGTAGGTTCCAATGGTTGTGTCTGTAATTGGGAGAGAAAAGCAAGTGGCATAGGATGGCGAGTTGCAAGCCATGCTCGTGGTCGGATAGTGCCATCTCGTGTGTGAGTAGTCATGGGATGAGTGGAGATACTTGTAGAAGGCAGCACAATAGTTGGATTCGTATTAGCTTTTTAAGGTGAGGTGGAGTCGGTGATATCCACACATAGTTTAGTGGCTGGTGTAGAGGAAGGTGTCGTCATTGTGCCAACAGCAGAGGGCATAGTTGTATTGCACGGTCTAGCAAGTAAAGGAGAGGGGGAAGGTATTGTCACGATTGCATCTGGAAGTTGAGTTGAAGGAGTAGGTCCTGAGGTAGAAGGATCATCTGGCGTTGGAGTGGATGGAGGCATTGGCGGTGCTATAGATGTGAAGGGTGCTCTGACCAAGCAGGGGAGCTGCACTGTAGTGGATGGTGCTTCTTGTCAGGATTTGGAAGACCTGTCCATAATAGAAGGAAAACAATTTTCATTAAAAATAATGTGTCTAGAGATATAAACACGCTTGGACAATGGGTCTAAGCATCGAAATCCTTTGTGGAGAAGACTATAGCCAATGAAAATGCACCAAATGGACTTGGGGCTTAGCTTGTCTTTGCGATAAGTCCCTAAAAAGGGATAACATTCACTTCCAAAAATCCTTAGATGACGGTAATCAGGAGGGGAACCAAAAAGTGCCTCATGTGGAGAGTGATGTTGAAGTACTGGAATGGGTAGTTTATTAATCAAATACGCAGCAGTGTTGAATGCTTTTACCAAGTAGGTCTTTGATAGTCCACTTTCAGATAAAAGGGTATTTCCAGTTTCCACAATGTGACGGTGCTTGCGTTCTGCAAGACCGTTTTGTTGAGGTGTGTGCGGACATGAGCGCTGATGAATTATACCATTGCATTTGAGAAGATTTGAAAAAGCTTTGCTAACAAATTCACCTCCACCATCAGATTGAAAGTTTTTAATCTTGCGATTAAAATGATTTTCACTCATGTTCCGAAATTCATCAAAGTATTTGATACTATCCGACTTATGGCGCATAGGACATAGCCAAGTATAACAACTATAATCATCAATGAAGATTATGTAAAAACAAAAATCAGAATTAGAGGGTAGAGGGGCAGGACCCCACACATCACAATGAATAAGATAAAGAGGAAATGGACTATTGTGATTAACCATGGTAAAAGGGAGTCTACTGCTCTTAAACAGATTGCAATGAGAACAAAAGAAAGAAGAACTCTTCATAGAAGAGTTTAAAACATTATGTTTAGCTAAAAGGCGAAGAGTGGACGATGATGGGTGCTCGAGTCACTTATGCCATAGACTAGCTGAAGAAGAAGTGGCAGTGAAGGCATGCTTATATACTTTAGGTGGCAGCTTAATGGTGTATAGATTGTCCTTAGTCCCCCCTTCGAGTAGGCGTCTCCCCGTGTGTAGATCCTTTACACAATAACCCTAAGGAAAAAAAGTGAATGAGCAATTATTTTCACAAGTAAATTGAGCGACAAACAAGAGATTCTTTATAAGATCTGGAACTAATAAAACAGAATGAAGAGGAAGATGAGATGAAGAGGTAGGGAGAAATGAAGTACCGACTTTTGTAATGTTAAGTGCATTACCATTACCAACAACAACTTGATCATGCCCATGATAATCAGAGATTTGGTGGAGAAGAGATGGATCATATGTCATGTGAGTTGTTGCTCCACTGTCAAGATATCAGTTCAAATCTGAGGAGCGAGAGATGTTCATTGCTGCAAATGCTTGAGGGAGCGCATCATCCTAGGAAGCATGATTGAATCTGTTGCGAAAGTTGAGGGCGGAATGCCCATGTTGATTGCAGATTTGGCAAGGAAGTTGATGACGAGGGTTGGAGAAGGTATTGTCTCTAGGAGGACATATGTCATGAGGGCCTGGACCAAGGACTCCTTGAGAGAAGTGACGGATTTTGTTGTCTTGCCGATGACAATAGGAACCACGACCGTTGAAAGAGTTGTTATAGTGACCACGGTGAAGCGATTTCTATTGTTACCACAACCTCGATTTGAAGAAGGTTGTTGTTGCTTTTGAGAGTAGAAGGCTTGAGTTCAAACATCAACAGTAGGTTGTGGAGATGTGAATTGCGGCAAGCGTTGTTCATGAGTTAACAACCTCGATCGAAGTTCAGAGAAATTAATAGGTTCAGTTCGATTTGTGATGGTTGTAATAAATGATTCATATTCAGGTGGTAGACCTCCTAATGCGATCATGACAAGATCACGATCTGATATTGTATCTTGAATAGCCGCAAGAGCGTCAGTAGTGTTCTTGATTTGATTTAGATAATCTGTCATGGTGGAGGAGCTTTTGTGAGTGGTTTGAAGTTGAAACCGAAGATGCATTATTCGAACCTCCGATTGTTGAAGAAACATGGAGGATAAATGTTCCTATATCTCACGTGAAGATTGAAGGCTAACGAGTTGAGTAAGGATACCTTCACTTAGAGTTGCATTGAGGCAACTCATAACATACTTGTCCATACGTTCCCATTGGGAGTAGGCTGGGTTTGGAATACCATCTTCAAGGGTGGCTACCGGAGCTGGTGTAGAACCCTTAACAAAGTCGTAGAGATCTTGGGAGACCAAGATGGGATGAATTTGGCTTTTCTACAATAGGTAATTGAACTGATCAAATTTCACAGATATGAACTGTGTGATATTGGTAATGTTTGGGTGAGAAGAGATAGAGGAAGCATCCATAGGGAAAGACAGGGAAAAAAAATCAAAGTTTTAGAAGGAAACACTCTGATACCATGAAAACTTAGAGAAATTGATAATGGTCTCTGTTACCGATTTTGGGTTGATGCCGTTTCATTATATAATGCTTAGAGATCTCAATTGGAGATTCTAAGATTACAAGAGATTTCAAATTTGAAAGAAGATATGCATACAAAGATTAACAACTAGAGCATTACAGCTAACAGAGTTATAAACAGAAAGTTTATCTCTTAAGATTCAGGGAATCTTGATGAGTTATCTAATAGACATAAACCTTACCCTGCAAAGCAAGTGGTGAATCACTTCAGAAGGCTATAGTCAAGAACCCAATTGGCCCAAATCCCCTACTAAATGATTCCCAAAATATCCCTCTCTAGCTTACTCTCAAACTTAGCTCCTAAACTCCCTCAAGGAGAGGGAAAAGAGGGATCAAATGCTAGCAAAGTCATGCCATGCCATCAATCCCAAACAATTGGAAAACATGGGGTAATGTAGCGTTGATGGAAATGAGGATGGAAGCATAATTCTTATTTTGGTGTATTTTGTATCTATATATAGATTAGACCTAGAGCTGCACTCAAGCCAAGCTGACTCATCGGCTCGACTAAGCTCGTTTGAGCCAAGCTCAAGCTGGCATTTTAGGCTCGAACAAATCAAGTTAAGCTTTTATTTGAGCTCGTATGTTTAAAGAAGTCAAGCTCAAGCTATACCTTGTTTGATTTGGCTAAGCTTGAAGCTTGGCTCGTCTAGGGCATGGTTCGGCTTGAGCTTGACTAGGCTCTAATAATTATACATATATATATATATATATATATATATTATAATGATATTTATATTAACAGAAAAAAATATTTCTAAATTTCTTTATCATAGATTATAATAGTTTCATAAATAAGTTTTAAGGGATAATAATAACAAAAAAAAAAAAAACTAAGAAGTAAAGAGCAAAAACCCTAACCCTGACTCTTTACTTTCTGGAGTGAAAGAATACCCCAAATCTTATTTTCGTATATACATATTAACATTTTGTAGTTATTTTTTATTATAATCATTAATAAACACTTTTCTTAAATTTATCTAAAACTAAACAAAATAAATATGAGAATCAAGCTTGAGTTAAACCAATCTCAACTCGACTTGAATAAAGTTTGAGATCGAATAGAGTTTAAGCTTTTTCAAACTAAGCTCAAGTCTAAACATTCAAGCTCGAATCAAACTCAAGCAGAGCTCAAGCATGTTCAAGCCAAGCTCAAACTTAAACTTGGCCAATCTTAGCTCCAATACACCCCTACTTGTGGCCCCATAAGAGGGCTTGGGTCAGGCTTCGGCCCAATACTTTTCACGTGAAGCTGGGAGCTTGGGACTGCAGAGCCCCAATCCCCGCCCTATTGAAAGCGGACTGCCGGAGTGGGAGTAGTCATGTCCACGGGAATATTTAGTCATAACCGAAAAACCAAGGTGGCTTTCGGTCATTTCATTAGAATTAGCTTAAACGTGTTTCTCTTTTTTTTTTCTAAATATTTTTTTATTATATATATTAGAAAACGTGTTTCTCCTTGGTACAGTGTAACCGTGTCATCTCTCTCTCTCTCTCTGAGCGGTTAAGCTCTGTAGCAATCTTCGAACAGGTTGAGCTATTCTGTGTTTTTGCTCTGTAGATCTGAGATTTCGATTAGAAAACCTAAAATCAGCTATTTTGTGTCTGCTTTAAACTCAACCGATAGATTTTGATCTGAATTTCTTGTTCGCGTGAGCTCGGTTTGGTTTTCGAGGTCTCTGTATAATCAGTGCAGATAAAGAGCAAATTTCTAGGGTTTCGATTGGTGATAGCATGTGAGGAAATGGAATCCGGTACCGGAACGTCAGTAACATCTCCGTCGTCTTCTCCTGTCATGTCTCAGGATGTTGCAGATACGTTAATCTCAGGTGAATGATTCAGTTTTCGATTTGTTCTGTTGCTTGTCTTCTTTTCGATTTAGGTTTATGATGGTGTCGTTGTGATGTTCAGTAATTGTTGTTTTAAACCTTGATTTGGTTTGAGTTAAGGCTCAAAGTAATTGATTTTCAGGCTTTCTTTTATATAAAAAAAATTATGTAGGCGAACTCTTTCTCTAACGAAATGTAGTATGCACGATACGTAGAAATTTAACTATGAGTCGGGGGATATGAAAATTCAATGCGCTTATGTTCTAAGCAGTGATGGAACTTGCTTAAGAATGCTTGTTAACGAACAAGCTGATAACTGTTCCATAGGAAATTGTAGAGCATTGTGGGATATTAGGCTTCCTGTTTAATCACCTTCAATGTGTTGGGGAAATAACAGACCCGACTGAAAAGATCAACAAACACACACAAGTGAAAACAAGAGATATACTTGGTTCGGCAATAACCTGCCTACGTCCATGTGTCAAGATCCGATTGCTTCTTCTTTCTTCAGAGAAGCCTTGAGAAACTAGTACAATATTGCTCTCGTCTTAGATTAAATCCCAACCCAAGCCCAGAGCCCCTTGTACACCCCACTCAAGTCTCCTTCTCAATGAACCATAAGAACAATCCCTATCTATCCTCCCTTCAACCTTTTTCCAAGCCCTAGTATGCTTAACCCTTTCTCTTATCTCCCACTCTCCATGAGAACTACCAGAATTCTCCTCGAGAGCAACCCGTTCTACATGGAAACCCTAAACACTCACATTCTCATGATTCCATTGAAACCCTAGACCTATAAGCACCTATTTATAAGTCTATACAAGAGTCCTAGACAAAATAGAAACACTCCTCTTGAAATAGGAGTTTCCCAAACAAATAAGGACTCAATCCCGCGATAGACCACTCGAGCGGCATCCAGCACTGCCTGAGCGGTTTGTTCCAGGGCCTACAACTCACTTTGCCTCCTTGCTCCGCCCGAGCGGTGCCTCCAGAATTTCTAGGAATTTGAGCCATTCCTCACACAATGAGCATACAAATCATCTTTAGACCTGTGAAGATATGAGGTTTATAGCAGTGGGACAATCGGATTTCAAATGCTTAAAGGCCTAGATAGAGTACTAGCAGTGAACACCTTTGACATCAATCCCCCTTTTGCCCCCTCCAGATGATCACAGGTGGCCATGCTAAATGGAAGCCTGTCCTATTGCTTCTTTTTTTCATGTTTAGTAATTAAAATAACAATATTTGGGAGGTAAAGTAATTTAGGTGGATGAATCACAGGTATTAGACGCAATGATATTGTTAACTTCAATGGCCTTGTAATTTAAAGGACGATATCAAATGAATATTTCTTGAGACTGGAGTGCAAAAGAACCTTCCAGTGGGGGCTGTTGCTATAATTTTCCAATGGAGGCTGCCAACTAGGAGAAATAGCGATTGTTTATAAGATTGGGAAACTAATTGAACTTTTGGAGAAACTATCTAGGGCCTAGGCAGCAATTGTTTTTCCCTCCTGATGCTCCTGCATTGGCAATAATTAAATTTCTACAATACAATACAATACTTCAGATCATAGTTACCAACTCGGGGTTCGGGAATAATTCATCTAGGAAAAAGTTTAGAAAAATCGTCAAAATTCGAAAATAAATCGGGAAAATGTCAGGTAAAAAATGAAAAAAATACAAAATAAGATTACTAATTATGAAAGCTATAAACAAATATATTTCATATATTTGATATTTATTCAAGACTCTTTCAAAAACTTATGAATAAATGGTGTTTAATTCACGATTTTTTTTTAAAAGTCACTATTTTCCCAAAACTCGCAAATACTTCGTGAATTAATTGTTCGACGAAAAAGTCAAGTATTATTCGGGATTTTTTGAAAAAACGGAGTACTTGGTAACTATTCTTAAGATAACAATGATTGTGATAGGGGAGTTAGGTAAGAGTCTGATATCATTTGGGTTTAATTGCTTTTTACGAAAAAATTCAAAGGACTTGTAAATTCCATTTGGACTTGCTTTAAAAAAATTGCAACGAATAATTTTTTTTTCATGTGCACGAATGAAACCATTATGGTTGTAGGAGGCACACAATTGGTGTTTCCTTTTGTCCCCCTCCCCCCAACAATATGCAATCGTTATTGTTAGTTAAATAACATTTTAATGTCCTCTTATGGGGACCACTTAATGGGATTCTACACGCTACCCTCTCCCCCTCGAAACAACTGAAAAATGAAAAAAGAAAAAGAAAAAGTAACTGCATGGCTAAGTATGCAATGTTGTATCCATACTCCATAGGTCATAGGTAGACTTTGATTTTATCATTAAGAATCTAGAGTAACTTGTAACATCCAGAATGTATTGTGTAATAGTCTAATAGGGGAAAGAGTTGCCCCTACTCATAATTACCAAGTCGGGGTTCAAGATTAATTCGTCTAACAAAAGTTCGGAAAAATCGCCAAAATTTGGAAATAAATTGGGAAAATGTCGGGTAAGAAATGAAAAAATATAAAATAAGATTACTAATTATGAAAGGTATAAACAAATATCTTTCATATATTAGATATTTATTCAGGACTTTTTCAAAAAATAATTGTGAATAATTCATGTTTAATTTGTGAAATACGCGACTTTTTGAAAAAGTTGCTATTTTTCCAAAACTTGCGAATACTTCGTGAATTAATTGTTCGATGAAAAAGTCGGATATTATTCGGGATTTTTTGAAAAAATCGGAGAACTTGGTAACTATGCCCTTACTCCCTCGTCAGATGAATTTTGGTTTTCTTTTCTCTTTCAAGATGTCCTATAGTCATTAGCTTCATTTGAGTTTCATCATATTTTTTTTGTGAATTCTGTATTAATAAGGTTTCAGTTTTCTTTGATTTGATATTGATATTGATATTTGTAGTGCTAGTTTTTTACTCTATCGTCAGAAACATAGAAAAACAAATGTGGAAAAAGAACACATTAAGATATGAATCCTTAACGAAAGTTTAAGAAAGTCCTTCCTATCTCCATTCCATGATAGATTGCTTATTTTTGCAGGACTCCGCAAGAAGCATCAACAGGAACTAGAAAATTTGACATTAAGAACACAACCCCGAGAGACATTAAAGCTTTTCATTTTCGCTAGTACTCAATATCTTAAGCAATCAATGTTATATCTGGCAAAAGGTGGTTGGCTTATGCTTTTGAGTGCCCTAGTAGTGGCTTTTGGAATTCTGCTTGTGACCATTGGTGGGCCTCATGAAAAGGTAGTACATGATGCAAATTATCTTGGTAGCTTTTTGTTTAGTAATATATCATGTAATTGTGCAGGACTTGTCATTATGTGCATGGTTTTAAAAATAGGCATATTAGGGTTGACTTTATCCATAGTATAGGTGTTGTTAGGTCTGGTACAAAAACTTTGTGTTGTTATGAAACTGCATGGATCTGATTTATTTAATGTAGTCAAGTTAAAAGAGGCCTAATTCTATGGAAAAAACAATATAGTATGAAGAAGAGAAATAGAACAAACCTTGGGTTGAATATTGTAAACACCAATTGGTTTCTCTCAAATCTTGAGGATTAGATTGACTATTCCCCTAATGGTATTGTTGATTTTCATTAGTGAACTGTGAACCCAACCAAGAAAATGATTTTTTATATATATAGAATTCCCACAAAATAAATGGATTTTCTAAAACTTTCGACCAAAATTTGGGCAAATTGTAACTCTAAAACATAAATGGGCCAAGATATTATGATCTTTTGCGAAATGTGAAATATCAATATATATTGAGAATTTTCATGCAAGAAATTTTAACTTTAGGAATGCTTGGGGATTTATATCACTAAAGTGAGAAACTGTAAAATTTCTTAGTAGGGAATTGAAATCTTGCTTCTGTCACTTAAATTTAGTTAAAAGTATTTATTATAAATAAAATAAAATTTAACAGAATTACGAAAAACACATGAGTTTGTGGTATTTTCCATAATTACCAGAGCGAGAAGCGAAAACGAGACTAAAAAAAACCGTAGGAAACGGGAAGTGAGAAATGAGATATAGGCTCCTCATTCCCATTATGTTATTTATGGGTAGCTATACCTTTGATTTTATCTTACATGAGATTTTTGTGAAAATTTAGGTGTCTTAGGTTTCAAACTAACGATACTTGTTTAGACTCTATACCCTAGGCTATAGACTGTGGTCTACCACATCACTTTAGACATACAGCTCCCTTTGACTACTAGATGGGACGTGATGGAAGCGAGTCTGTCCGAGGAAGCGAGATTGGGAAACGAGCTTCCCACCTTGTACATAGCTTCCTTGCAACTATGGTATTTTCATATGAAAAACACATGAGTTTGCTAATTTTAAAGTATAAAATAAAGTATTTATTATAACTAATTTTTTTTTTTGTATATGGTATTTCTTGCTAATAATATAAAGTACAAAATTATGTCTCAATGTTAATTTTAGATTGTGTAACATGACTTTGAGCTACGTCTCAACTCCATATGGACATGAGTTTGTGGTGTGCCCTTTATTATATAATTTTTTTCATTTGTTTTTGGATGTATTACTTGAGGACCATAGCTATTGACCATTATTTATGTGTAAGTTTGACTCCTAGAGTTTGAAACATGCACGGTAACTTACGCCACTTGTTATTAATCTTTGTTTTCCTACTCCAAATGGTTGTTTTGGTTACTTATATAATGAGTTCTAAGTGAGTCTTGATAGTTATTTTATCTTAGCTTAAAATTTCATCATAGATTTCCGACGTTACTATAATTTTATCATAGCTTTTGTAGTTTATATATATATATATATATAGAGAGAGAGAGAGAGAGAGAACTTCATTGGAGTGTATACACTTTCTGGGGGACTAAAGTTTGTATCAAAACCTGAGTTGTCTTTTTCTTGACCCTTTCTGTTGACCTTGGGAATAAGAGCTTTATAATGGCTGTAATTGTTAACAACTCATCATCACTCTGTTGCAACCATTGTGTTGGTACCAAATATTTAGAAGGCTGCAGTGGCCATTAGGGTTGTATGACAAACTAATTGAATCTTGAAGTTGATTACCATTCAAAATTAGGCTGATAAATTCCTTGTACATTTGTCTTTTAGGATTTTGTTGGAGGGCTCTGAAGCTTTAGTCTAATTTTGAGCATGCATTTTGTTAACGTTGCTCAAAGCCGTCTTGTCGATTCTGATTACCCTATCTGCTTTGATGGCATGTTTATGCAGCATGCTCAGGAGATCCTTCGTTATCTCCGATTTGGACTTTGGTGGGTGGCCCTTGGTGTGGCATCGTCAATTGGTTTGGGTAAGTGCAATTTATATCTCGGAGTGCCATGCATTCTATTGTCTCCACTTGCAAATATTCTTAGTGTTACAGGTCAATGAATCTCTGGAGCTAAGATCTGGGTTGCTGTCACAGCTATTGCTATTTTAAACATCAAAGGATCTTCTCTAAAACTGCTGTTGTGCAAAAATTAGGCTCATGCATGCATACAGACGTACACCTCTCTCATGTGTTCATATATGATACTTCAGTGAACTTTCTGGTTTTCATTGACCATTGCTTTAATCGGGACTTAGTAAATGAATGTAAATCCAGGTCATGCTGTATCTCTTACTTTGCTCTAGATGTACTGGAACCTTCTAATTACAACCAATATGTTTAACTGCTTCAGAAGATTTAGATCAGTTAAGTCTCCAAATAAGCTGGAAAAATGACACACATTGAGATAAATATAAAGGCTAATTGGTACTATGTAGATGGAATAAGCAAGATTTTGCATCTAACCGGTTAGCCAATCATATAATGCAACCTGAAGCAATCTAAACTTTTTTGTTAGAATCCTACACTTGTCTAGAATTATTCAGAGCATTTCCATTTCAAGTATCTAGAATGCTATATTGGCTTGGTTTCCGGGATTTGAGTCAAAATGGCCAATGGACTTGGCAGCAGCCAAATTACAAGGAGACGGTGTATGTCATTTGAATCCTAGCCTAGCCATAAACGTTGCAGCCAAGTTTCATGTGCAACTGAGGGGTTTGCTTTCAAAGACATTGATAATTGATTTCAAGCGACAAAAGCTATCTAAGCCTTTAATGATCAACTAGACAGAATGTTGAACCTTTTTCATTTTTTTCCACCTCTCTCTTTTAGGACCTGCATGCTTGACTTACACATATGTCAATATAACTACAATCTTATGTTTTGAGGCTTTAATTAAAATCACCGGAACTGCTATTTATATTATTCTTGGGATATGAGTGAGCCACCTTTTATTTCTGCCCCCAGAGAAACTAATTAAATGAATTTGTAGAGTTCTTTTGATTTGATTATAATGTTTGTGAAGTTTGATGCTTTAGAACATGATGTTGTTGAGCTAGTTACATGTGCATATAGGAAAACCTTTTAGATAATGGTAGTCTGAGAGCACTCCAAGAAAATGAAAATATGCCACACAAGCTAGGTATTCATCTCTTGTTTCTCAGCTTATATTGTTTGATATGGCTTGACCCAATCGAGTAATTTTTCAAATGCAACTCTAAACTGTTATCTCTTTATTTATATATTTTATTATTATTATTTTTCAGGATCTGGTTTGCACACATTTGTTCTGTATCTAGGCCCACATATTGCCCTGTTTACAATAAAAGCCATGCAGTGTGGTCGAGTTGATTTAAAAAGTGCGCCATATGATACAATCCAATTGAAGAGAGGTCCTTCATGGCTTGATAAGGATTGCTCTGAATATGGGCCCTCATTGTTTCTATCATTACATGGTTCAAGAATTCCACTCAGCAGTATATTGCCTCAGGTTCAGTTAGAGGCTATTCTATGGGGCATTGGGAGTGCACTTGGAGAGCTTCCTCCATATTTTATCTCAAGAGCAGGTTCCTATTCCAAATTATATGTTGATGTTGTGTACTTATGTATATAACTAGGATATTTAACTCTATTGCATACTATAAAAGAAATTGGATGGGAGGATCCCCATTTAAAAACAGAAAAAGAAAAATTTGTACTAGTCATCCGGGACGTATGTTTGATCTAATTTGTCTCAATTTTGATTTGAACATTCTTATGTCAAATTTGCCTATTTTTTGGATCTTGAACCTAGTATACTGCTAGAGACTATATTTTGAGGTAGCCTGGCCTCATCAATTCGAATTACTCTAGGGTCCTTCCCAGTCATTATCAATTAACTTTCAGCCCATGGAAAACCTGTAGAATGGTCCTGAACAATTGGATGTACTCAGCCTGTTTTTAAATGCTGATTTAAGCAGACCTATTATTAAATATGATGCTACTTTTTAGGTCTAGAATCTGTCCAGATTTTGCTTTTTGGTTGAGTGGAAACTTATAGATGTTAACTCAGTGAATTAATAATCTACGTTTATGAGTGCAAGCACGTGTTAGAGACACTTCTTCATAGTCTTAGATGCATAAGGGTTTTGCTGGTGAAATTTAGTAGATTGCAAGTTGTAATTGAGGGAAATTCATGATTTTGGGGAGTTGTGCCCACCACAATTTTGCTGCATCTTGGAGAACTGCAGCTGTGTTTGATAAAGATTTGGGGTTCTGGCAGTGAGATTTGTTCCTTTGGTTTATATCACAATTCACAAATAGTTAACTCCATTGTCAAGGCCTAGCAAACAGATTGTAAGGTGTCTTGTGATCTGAAGTTTGTCCTTTCTTATAAAGAGTCTTTTGTAGGGAACATCTACATTTTTGTCAAGAAAATATTTGTTTGATAAGAGGGCCAGGCATGCAGTGAATTTTATCAAAGAGCAACAAATTATAAATCATGCTTTGCAAACATTATTTCGTTGAGGAAGGTTCCCCTTCTGACAGCGAATGGTTTCAAATCATTGGTCTGATCTTGTAGTGTTTAATTAGTCTAAGCTTGATTTTGAGTGTAAATCCTAATTCGGTTTGGCCCATAGGGGCATCTTTTTGATTGGAGAGAGGAGCAGTGGTGCTACCATTCCTGGAGAACTAATGTATGTTAAGTAGAAAAGTTCCTTGAACAATTTTACATTATATGTTGCACCAGTGTAAGGTACTGCTACAGTTTGTGGAACTTTTTCTTTTGGTATGTATAAAGATTTGTTTTGTAATTTTCTGGTCATGACAACAACCCTTGGGGAGTTTTCCATCTTCAGGTGTTTGTCGGCTTGCTCTTTTGAGATCTGGAGTACATTTCAAGTGGGTTAGTTTTCCATTCTAATTAGGTTCTTCTACATTAGGAGGAAGTAATGGGGTTACAGATTGGGTGTAGATGGGCGGATGATCAATGGGTGTTCTCCATGAAGCTGTAGCTATGTTTATGTGTGGCTGCGTGGGTGTGGGTACATAATTAAATAAGTAATAACAAAAAAGATAAAAGATACATTATGGCTTTGTCTGGGTCATAGTTACCAAACACCCGTATTATATATTTTTTTTTGGGGGGGGGGAGGGGGGTCACTATTTAAAACAGTGTACTTTTGCCATGTTGTGTATTCTACATGTATTGCCGTATAATATCGATTTAATACACGAATTATGTATTAAACACATACAATACATGCATGTTTGCCATACTTTTATGGTGTTAAACTCATATTCCATATTAAATGATTGTTATTAGTTAATATCATGATTTTTATATATTTATAATTGTATTTTTATTTTTCCCGTACTTTTGCCGTGTTTTTGCTGTATAACACTCATACTTCCTGAATGGATCATTGCTGTATTATACCCGTACACCTACTTGGTAACTATGGTCTTGGTAGAGGAGTCTTATGTAGCTGTAGCATTGATGTTTGACACAGCTATATATACAAGTGGGTTTGTTCTTAAATAACTTGATACTAATCAGGATGCATTTGAAATGAGTAGGCTTAAGTCATTGTTTACTCAACTGTTCTATCATAATTGAATTGAATTTTAAATATATGTGCAGCAGGCATGTCAAGTAGTAAATTGGATGCCCTGGAAGAATTGGATGTTCCCTCAACAGAAGATAATGGAATCATAGCCAACCACCTACAGCAAATCAAATGCTGGTTCCTTTCACACTCGCAACATCTGAACTTTTTTACAATATTAGTACTTGCTTCGGTTAGTTTGGAATATCTTCTACTGTATTTTTCAACTGTAAATTTCTAAAGTAAATAGATTTGCCTTTTTCTGGTATTAGCAAAGTGGTATTTATATCGGACTAACTTACTACTTCATTTCAGTAAATCATACCTTTTTAGAGCATCTTAGAGTTCATTGTAGTGCTGTCTGTCTGATTTTTAGATGTTGGAAGAGTACCAGATTATAGGAAGCTTGTATATAGAAAATGATACAAGTGATTATATGCGTCATATATGTCTGAGAGTACGATTCGTAATAACTTTCATTTGCGGTAGCATATCATCAAGGTGAGCTGTCCATTCCAAAACCTGCAATCTCTAGCTGAGTATGGATTTTCACTGTCTAATTCAGCATTTGCACTTCCCATGCCTGTTTATGCACTTCTACGAGTGTCTGCATTCATGTACGAGCAGCTTCATTCTTGCGGTCTTTTTAGTACCTTGTCTGAATTTCCAGAATCAAAATAGTCAATGTATCATCAATTCTTTGAGTCTCGTGGAAGTAAAATCAGAATTTTAAGGCCTCTACATTCACATAAATTCAAAACTTTGAGTGACGGATTGCCTGATAACATGTCTTGAATCAAACCTCTAACAAGATTAGATACAACCAAGTTACATGTAAGGGTTTGTTGAGCACCGATTGTCAGAGAATAATAATAACCCTGAACCAGAACAAGCATAAATAACCATTGAAAGAAATTATACATTCAAACTACCTTCATTTCAACAAATGACAGTGACTTATTATTTTAAAAGTAGTGAAGCCACATCTCTTTTGATCAGTGTTCAAAAAGTCGAAAACCCAACTCGACTCGGAAGTTAGCCGGGTTGAGCAACTCGGAAGACTCGAAAAAAACTCGACTCAGCCGACTCAGAAATATATATATATAGATAGATATTATAAAACTCTAGATAAAAAAATTTAATATTTCACCAAGAGTATCATCAAATAACTAGCATTGATGATAAATATCAAACAACCCCAAATTAAAGCAACACTACCACTAACAAACAAGATAAATGTCTCTAACAATTTGAGGCAATAATAATTTCTAATTTTTTAGCTAGACCAGACAAACAAATTCTTTTGAAACCTTTTTCTCCAAGACTAGGTTCTGTTGTGGTTTAGTTCTCGTAACACAGAAAAGGATCCATTGTTGATCTGTTAATAATGAACATAGTAGGCCTAACCTGTTCCAGCCTACCCATTTGGGGTTTTATGTAGACCATGCTATATATGATGAGTTATGGAAGGCGGCCACCGTGCTGTGACAACTGTGAAAGAAGGGGTAATAAAAGTTGTTGTGATTACTTTAGTGAAGAAAATTCATCATACATGCCCATGTAATTAGGGTCTTCACCATTTCAGATTCTCAAAAAAAAAAAAATTTAGCAATGTTCCAAAAAAAATGGCGTATATTGGCACTCTCAATGAGTTTCGAAACCCTAAACCCTTGAAATCGACAAAATGAGCTTATAAAAGGGGTTTATAAAATTTTAAAAATTATATGTGTCCCGTTAAAGACTCGCCCGAGTCAAGTTAACTGACCTAACTCGGCCTAACTTAGCCGAGTTTTCTCCGATTATTCAGAACCGAGTTTTTTAGGCAAGTTGACTCGAAACCTAGCCGAGTCGAGTTGACTCGACCAAGTTTCGAGTCAACTCGCTGAGTTTTAGTACTATGCTTTTGATATCAAAGACAAAACGGGTGTTGTACCTATACAAGAAAGAGGCAATACTTGGAGATTGAAAATTGAATAAATCCGCTATTCGCTTTTGCATGGAGTCTGTGTCCATTTGTGGCATGCTTTGCTTTGAAGAAGAAACCTTCCGATTGAAGAAGAAACCTTCCATTTGTGGTGGAATTTAAGATTAGTAGTGGGACCTACCAATAAATTCTCCTTCTGGATACGTATACTAGAATCCTTCTAACTCTCTATTATAACAGAGAGTCCTTATTAATAAGAATAACAAAATAGAGAGATAAATGATATATTACTAATTTTGTAGTGGTTCTTACTTAGTTAAAGAATTAAAATTCTAATCAAATTATACTTCTAATTATAATTCTAATGTAATTCATTAGAATTATAATTTTTTTACATAAAGTAAGGATAAAAAAAAGTATATAATAAAGTAAGGTGATGGGTAATTACGTCCACATAAAGTTTGGTGTACTACATGTACTTTTATTAGTAAAAAAATGATATACTTGATGAACTGCCAGACTATCATTAAACTTAATGAGTCTGAGTCTTTTTCCAGTCAGAATTCTCATATTGGAATCGCAAAATATGATTTAGAGTTCTTCAAAAGAAGTTTGGGAAGGACACTTTTCAGGATTAGTGCCTGAGTGATCTAAGCTAAAAGTGTTTCCTATCAGTAACTTGGAAGAATCTCCCTTGTGTTCTCATGGATAACAGAACCCTTCTTCCATTTTTTTGATATCCGCCAAGATATTGTTCTTTTTCAACTGTTATGAATGGCTCTCCTTTTCTTTTCTACCTGACTAGCTGTTGATTTCTATAGATCCTTGCCCAGGCTGGCTCAACAAGGTGGTTTCCTTGAAGAAGGTTGAAGCATCATGTCAGCAGTTTGATTCTGTTATAGTTTTTTTTGAAAAAAAACATATATGAAGGCATATATCTGATGGCAAATTGAATGGCAAGTTATGAAATTAATTCGCCTTTCTGGAAATTAAGTCTTCCCTGCTCTTCCCCTACTTATGCTCAATTTCACCTCCTAATTGTACCAAACATATGAGCTGATCCTTTTCTCTCCTATATAATGCCATCTACTAATCAAAAGAACAAGATGGAAATTGCATCCATTTGGCCTTTAAAATGCATCTTCATGCTCACTCTGCTTTTTTTGCTCCCTAATAACTATATCTTTGCTCTCCTACAAGATTTACCCCAAATAACAGTTGTCCCTATATAGCTTTTTTCCTAACAACTTAGAACTCTAGAACAAAGGGAATAATCAGATAGATCAACTGGACGGTGCTTTAGAATCTTGAGGGTGAAGATTTGGTAATAGCTTGTCTACTAGAGAAGGGCAAAACAAGTTCATTCATAGTGCTTGTATTGTTCATCTTCATATGTGCCTCCAATATTTTATCTTTGCAGCTAATAATGGCCATAAAAGTTATAGGTCTTGTCATGCAAGGCAGCAAGTGTGAATTATCTGGTACTAATTATATGGGTTAATATTCTTGTCATGTAAGTGTGAGTCATCTGGTACTATTTATAAGGGTTAATATTGAAACACGAGTGCATCTTTGAACTTCTTTCAAGAAATGCCAAGAATTACTTCCATAACAATTTTTTTCTATCATTTAAGATTTTCACCTCCATGTACGCGTTTTTGTGTTAGTTTGCTTTTAGTGGTTAACTGGAATATTTTTCAGGTGCCAAACCCACTATTTGACCTTGCTGGCATTATGTGCGGGCAATTTGGGATTCCATTTTTGAAATTTTTTCTTGCAACATTGATCGGGAAGGCAATAATTAAGACACAATTACAGGTTGGTGAAGTTCATATGCTCCTTCTTCATATTTTGGACACAGTTTGGTCCAAATTATCAGCTTCAACCCTATTTACTGCTTTATGAGATGCTCCTGGTTTTCTGCATTTTGGTGACCAAATACGATTTGTGGTTTTGTTTTACTCCTTGGTATTTTAAGTGTTATATCCGCTAATGGTTAACCAAAACAACAAGAAATAACAAATAAAATGAAAAAGAAAAGGAACTAGTAAAGAAAAGATAATGGTTGATAAGTTCCTGATGTCAATTCTCCTATAATTGCAATCCCAGGAAATCTACTCTGACGCCTTTAAGCCCTTTTGTGTTGGCCAATGTTTTCATAACCGGACCGACGGTCAAACTGGCTGGGTGGCCAGTTCCCAGTTCGATCGGTCCAGTTCGACCGTGTCCTTTTATTATTAAAATTTTGTTTTTCCTCCTTTTTCCCAATTTTTTTTCCTTTTTCCCTGGCCGGTTCTTCCGGTTTCTACCACTGGTTTACCAGTTGAACTGGCCGGTTCTGCCGGTTCTTGGTTCTCAGACCGGTTTTGAAAAAGGTCCAGTTTTGGAGGTTCTTAGGACCAGTTCCCAGTTTTACTGGTTCAACCAGCCAGTCCGGTTTTCAAAACACTGGTATTGCCTTCTGATCTTGGCAGTTGTTTTGGCTACATTCTTGCAGACGGTATTTATCATATCAGTTTGCAATAATCAACTTCTTGACTGGATAGAGACTGAACTGATTTGGGTGCTTGGCCTTATCCCTGGACTTTCTTCCATCTTGCCCAACCTCATCGCCAATCTGCATTTGGTCAAGGAGAAGTATCTGGCAGCCCCACCTCCTGTTCCCTCAAATATTAAGGTACCATCCTAGTGTTGTAAAGTCATACATGCAATTATTCTTTTGCTTCAAGGTTCTGCATGCTTCTATTGATTTAGACTTGGTATGAATATTGATTGTAAAAGTGCCAGGTATGGGCATGGGCCTAGGTCTCAGACCTGCTCGACCCCAAATTCTTGGGTTTGGGCAGACCGCTGTATTTATCTTGTACTTCGATTTTATAAACACAACTTTTTTCAACAATTATTACAATATTATTTGGTTAAAACTGAAGCTTGTCCAACATGGAGCCCATAAGCATAACCATCTCTTGGCAAGCTATCCGGGTTCTATAAGGATCTGGTTTAGTACATGGCCATAAACAATAGCTCAAATTGTATCATGGTGAGGGTCACACAGGGTTTGTGAGCTTATACTGTGTGAGCACAAAGACTTGTATTATTTGTCTTTGTTTACATCTATTGTTGAATCCTGGTATTTTACTGTTCCTCTTTCTCATCAGGTGAAGAATTGGGCTGTGTCATTTGCTTCAATTTGGAACACTGTCGTGTGGCTCATGCTCGTGAACAACTTTGTTAAGATTGTGACTGCCACTGCACAGAAGTTTCTTAAGGAACAGCAGGACAAGGAATTGGCCGCATTGACAGAATTATCAGTACTAAAACACGCAAACGGCGAGTCTGATAGAATATGATAGCTCTTGGAGCCCCCTTTTTTTTTTTTTTAACCTTTTCCTTTTCTTTTTCTTTTTCTTCTGAGAGTAGGCCTAATTTAACTTTAGTTCATATTTGTGACAATTAATTAAACCAACCGAAAGCACTCTCAATAACAAAAGTCCCTTATGTAGAAAAAACATGAAAAAAGAAAACAGAAGTAAAATTGCAGGTTTAATAATCCTGTGTTGGGGAAGTCATATTGTGGAATTGGGACCTTGGAACATTATTATTCTTTGGGCAATTCAACACAATTATGTGCTTGGTCATCTTTGAGCATTTTTCTTTTTCCTTTTTCTTTTGGCTTTCTGAAGACCTTCCCGCCAGAGGGGGGGGGGGGGGGGGTAAAACTTAAAATTTAACACATGACACAAGCTTGAAATGTTACAGGACTTCATAAAGGCATTGATAAGCATTATGCATGAGCATAATCCTTCCCCAAGCTTTGAGTATTTGAGGAGATCCCTTCAAGGGGAATAATGATCTCATAGTGCCTTAAAATCTCAAGGCCCAGAATCTTGGATAGATGGTACAATTGTCGTAAATGTTTTGATGGTCAATAACAGAAAAGCTACAATTCTGTGGGGGTCGTCTTGATCACCAGCACCTGATGGGATCCAACAATTTTTGGTTGCAAAATATACAGATGGTGACTGCCAAAACAAAGAAATTGTCTGAATGCAGTAACTTACAGGACGGAGACAGAAATTATGCAGCCTCCAGATGAAGATAAATCGATACGAGTACTATCCATTTTGTTCAGGACCAGACGATACACTGGTCCAGTGTGACGTCTGATAAATGGCTTTAGACCAAAACCCTCATTGATAGAGGATCCAAAGCATCAATCAATCCCGTATTGTTTAACAATCGGTGTTCTTAACTGTATATAAGAGCGCAATTGAGCTAATGGTTAAAATTACCTGATACATATTTTTTGGACTTTGCTACTGAGACCGCATTAGGGCCGAGACCTCGCGCATGTGTGCGGGATTTCAGGTGGGGCCCACCATGTGATGATGGGCCCCACCTGAAATCCTGCACACATGCGCGAGGACTCTGCCCTTATGCAGTCTTAAAAGCATTTCCCCGGCCATGCAAACCCCCTCTCACTCTACACAACCAAGAAAGCCGAGATAAATCCTTGAGGTAACCAACAAGAGGAAGGGACTCCAAGTCGAGACCTCCACTTCCTGAGGCATGGGTCTTGGCCAATAGCCCAAACCCTCGTTGGTTAGGACAAAAGAATCACTGACAAGGTATAAACGAGTATAATCTTCATCTGCAATTCCTGTAGATTAGGCATATGACATGCGGTTGGGGGTGATTCACTCATGTTGTGTGGATCCTTCTTCTTGGTTTTGTTGAGAACTGGAGCCTTGAAATTCTTAATGCTCAGCTGCTTCTCTTGTCTATAGCGTTTTGATGGTCTGTGGTTTGCTTTCATTATCAAAAAATAAAATAAAAAATCATTGGTGCATGCTATAATTATGATTTGGAGTTTCCTATATATTAATAAACTCTCAATATAACTCAACAAACTGTTAATCATAAGAACTTTTGAAAAATATTACCTTGCTAAAATATAAATCTATTATAATATTAAATATATAAATATGGATAAATCACATGTGACTAAATTGTATCATACTAAAAAAAGCCTTGTTAGTGCACGCGGGGATTAGGTTGTTCGTACATGCATAGTGTCAACTGCATATGCATGGAGCCAACAATATCACGTCTGGAACTCAGTGCCATGTAATGACCACTTACAAATTTATTGAAATAAGCCCTTACATAACATTTGGAGAAAACAAAATGGAGTTCAACTCGAGAGAATCTCTCGAGTTTGAACCCCTAGAGGATGCCACGTGTCTCCTTTGACATCCCTTAACCATGGGTAAGGTTCACCCACCCCTAGGGTTCACCCATCCATCCTTGGTTTTTCTTAAAAAATATTAATTCTTTTTCTAAAATTAATTTTTTTAAAATATTAAAAAAACTCTAAAAACAGTTTTCTTTTAATTTAAAAAATAATAATTAATATATATATAAAAAAAAACCAAGGATGGGTGGGTGAACCTTAGGGGCGGGTGAACCTTACCCATGGTTAAGGGGTGTCAAAGGAGACATGTGGTTACCTCTAGGGGTTCAAACTCGAGAGAATCCTGGGCCAAACAAAAATAAAGATTGAGTGGTTTATTTAAATTTCACATAACACAACCTATAGAATGAGAACATTTTTCAAGATAAACAAAGTGCTACCTGAGTGAATTGACTTGGTATATGGAATAGTAGTGAGAACTATGTTGGGGATTCATGTGAGTGGAAGGAATAGTATCGGGTAATGTAGGTACTTCCTTACTCTTCCATTCTACTGGCACCTCTTTAGTTTGCCCTAAAATAAAATAAAATATTAAGTTTATTGATAACGACATGATGTTTTCATAAATCAAAAAACTATATTAAATATAACTAATAAAAGTTTTTATGAAATGTTTCACCAACTTTTCCTCCCCTTGTTCGCTTGTGGCAAATGAGTTTTCTTTAGAGTTTTTTTCTTCGAATCATTTAACCCACTCACTAGGCTTCGACCACCACGTCCAACTATGACATTTGTCTTGATATTTACTCTTTTGGATGATGTGTCATTAACAAAATTCACTTCATGTTATTATCATGGCAAGAACTTTCAACATGTGTACTTTCAATAAGCAAAGATTTTTCTAGAGCATTCCTTTTCAAAACACCTTCTAATTCTTGCAATAATTTATCAACTTTGACTAAAGCAAACAAATATGTCTCTTTAGATTCAGTAGCCTTCATTGCAACATCAAAGAAGTTGCAACATTAAGAGCTATAACGTAACCCCAATGCTGCCTTAGGATCTTGTTCAATTATATCCCCACAATTGTTCTTTACCACTCTCATCTTAGCATCTTTTGTCCACATTTTCGGGATATATTGGGGTGGAAGCTCCTTAATATTTCTATGCTCAAGCACTTTCAACACATATTCATATTCCGATCATAGTTATTTTACAAGCATGATTATATTTAATCTACCCAATATATGGGGTAAAGTTATTTTAAGTTATTGCACTTTGCATGTTGTTGGATACATTCACGAACAAGAAAGTTAAGTAAAGTAAACAAGAGAAACAAGTACAAGTGAGCACGTATAAGAACTAAATTTGAATTATGCTTCCGCACTTTGAATTGTTTTTATGTTTACATCTCATGTGAAATTCTAAATTATGCTTTATATTAAATGTTTTTATATTGTTAGCTAGGAGTTTATATATACGCGGGGTAACTTGTTACTCAGCTGATGACTATTGTTGGCGGCAGGTGCTAGATTTGATATTTGTGCCCCATGACCTTGAGAAGAGAAAGAGTATGAGGAAGAAGAAGAAGAGCCAGCAAGTGATTATCCCGATGGTGAATGGAATTTGGACCGTTGGCCATTTCCGGGAAATTAATTATTAGTATTTTGATTTGAAAGTTTAGACATTGTAATAGACTAAATTTTAGATTTAAGGTTAGACTGAATTGATAATTGAGAATCTTGGATGATGATTCAAATTATTTATGATATTTTAATATGTATTCCAGACATTAGACTTGATCATGAATTATTTAAAGAAAAATTTTCAGGTCCATGTTTTAGAATTTCCTTAAATGCTTTATGACAGGAAGATATGAAAGTGATAGTTAAGTTACGTGCCAGAGTCTCACATTAATCTAGGTGAGATTTTGCGGCGTGATATATGTTATGTTTGGTTGTTGAGAAAATAGGTGAAATATGGAAAAGAAGAGAAATTTTCAACCACAGTTAAAAGCATGGGCGAAGCCAGGGGGAGAGGGGGGGCCATGCCCATTCCTTCCTTAGGTAGTGCTAATGTAGTGGCCCCACATTAATTTTTAATGTGCCCCCCCCCCCCCCAATTTTTTAGTATTATTTTATAGTGACCCCCAAATCCCAATTGTTGTGAAACCCAACTCGGTACTCCCCAAGAAGAAGAGCCATGCTTATTTTTGAACTCTCATGAACTGTGGTTAAGATTTACTCACTCCTAAGGTTAAGCAATCCAATCTTAATTTTAAAAAAACAAAAATTTTAACTTTAATTTATTTAAATTTAACCAGGGTTAAATAGGAGTTAAAAGAGACACGAGGACACGCGATAACTCATGTAGAGGATCCACGGGTTCGTTGATCACTACTCTTATTGGAATGCAACATTGACGAATTTTATGACCACGATGGACCCACTACTTAAAAAAAAAATCAGGGGCTAGGCCCCTGAATCCCAGTCTCACAATTGTTTTTCATTACATGTACTTTGGCCTCCTAATGGAAAAATTCCTAACTCCACCCCTGTTAAGAGGGGTTAACATGGACACGTGTTGGCCTGTGGGTGCGATTAAATTCTCCCTGAATTCAATCACAGTTGGCTAGCTGCCATTCAATCTCAAAAAAAAAAAAAAAAAGACATGGGATCGTATTCACCTTACCTCTTTACCTTTCTTCAACCTCAAGACTTTGACAAAGGGGAAAAAAAAGAAAAAGCATCGCTTAGCTCTTTACCTTTCTTCAACCTCAAGACTTTGACAGAGGAAAGAAAAGCATCACCTTCTTTATCTCTTCCTTCAACAAAAGTCCCTAAAAATAGCTACTACAAACTCCCAAAATAAAAAATTGGGTTTATAAGTTATTTTCGTTTATGCAAGAACATGATCAAGATCAAACTACTATGCTGTATGCAGTATAAAAGCAAACACTAGGCTCGAATATCAAACAACTGCCCTGCTAGACGTGTACGTTGGAACAATGAACAGGGCCGATGAGATCCGTTTGGCTTCTTCAATGAATCAGTCTGAGGATGAAGATAATAGTAATAAAGAGCGTTTCATTTCCATTTTAATGGATGAAGGCAACGAAGGGAGCTTTCAACCATATGAGCCCCTAATACGAAAGGTTCCCTCAATGATGGAAGCCGATAAGAAATACTATGAACCTATGGCGGTTTCAATTGGGCCTTATCACAAGGGCAAACCTGAGCTCGAGTCAATGGAGAAGCTCAAGATTCCATGTGCACAACAGTTTTCAAGGACAGTTGCAAGTCGGTTGATGCCTTCTACAGTGAGTTTGTAAAGATGGCCGGCTATGCAAGGCCGTTCTATGCTGAGGGCTCAACAACTAACTTCAATGACCAAGATTTTGCAAGATTAATGTTCCTCGACGGTTGTTTTCTTCTCCATTCCATTTACTGCGCTTTCGAAAATAAGATTGATACTAGGTCGATGAAAATTCACCTGATGGGGCATGTATTACTGGACTTTTTCTTGTTGGAGAACCAAATCCCTTTTATAGTTCTTAAGGAATTGATGAGATTGAGATTCCATGGAGACCAAGGGAAAAAAATGATTAGAAAATTCATCAAGATTCGAGCCACAGACCCAACTTTCTGGAAGATGACAGAAAGCTTTGGCCTTGTTGTTGACGACGACGACGACTGCCACCACGACCAAAAAGAGCCTATTCATCTCCTCCAACTTCTTGCGGACCCAACTCCTTTGAGATCCTAATCTTAATCAAGAATGTGCATCTCGACCGCCTTATGAAGATGTGTTGTCATACCATTCAGCCAGGGACCTTAGAGCAATGGGAATCAAGTTCAAAGCCACCTTAAGGACATTAAATTCAAAGCTTACCTTATGCATGGAGAGCTGTCGCTTCCTCCAATAACCATTGATGAGTCGACAAAGGCTAAGTTTTTAAATTTGATGGCCTATGAAATTTTACCTGATACTCCTAATGACAATGGCGTAACTTCCTACATCTATTTCATGAGGGCACTCCTTGCCAATGACCATGACGTGAAAGAGCTGCGATCAGAATGCATACTCCAAAACTTCCTCATGAGCGATGACCAAGTGGTTGATCTCTTCAAGCAATTATGCATTGGCAAAACAATTAATCTTCTTGTTTATGGCAGCATAAAAAGTCAAATTCATAAGTATTGTCAGAGCAAAATGATTCGGATGAGGATCTGGATGGTTGAAGTAAAGCGCACATATTTTATAAACCCATGGACTGTTATTGCTTTACTTGCTGGAGTTCTTGTTGTAGCCACAGGGACCATTCAGACCATCTTCACAGTCTTTCCTCCACAAAAATAAGAAAAAAAAGAAAGGTGCTCTCCATGTCAAATAGTATGTTGGTACAATCAAAAAGTGAGCGATTAGTAGTGCTAGAACTCTCCCCAGTCTCGAGGAGAGCTTTATTAATAATTGGATTGAGATTTTTTATTGTTTCCTTTGATTTTTTTTGCTTGAAAAAACCAAGTATTTAGTCCCACATCGGATTTCTTATCCGAGCACTCTTTCCCTTATAAGTACCATAGCATCGTAAGTATGGTTGGTACCCATTTGAGTTGTTGTGAAGCTTCTAAGGGGTGAGTGTGTGTGTGTGTGTGTGTGTGTTTCTTTCCATAATAGGCTGAACCTTGCTATAATAGCAAGTGGACTCACTCTAATTTGTTCTCTTTTTAGTGTTTGAGTTTGCTTTGTCCAATGAAGTTATGCCTTAAATAAAGAGAGATTTTGGAAATGGACTTTGCTACTGAGACCCCCTTAGGGTCGAGACCACCGAGACCGTGCCCTAAGAGCACTCAGGCGGGGCCATTTCACATGGTAGGCCCCACCTGAAATCCCGTGCTGTTAGAACACGATCTCGGCCCTAAGGGGGTCTCAGAAGCTTTATCTTTGTGAAATATGCTCAAGCATAATGTTTTGTTTTTGAAAAGGCAAGGCTTGTCCCAATGACGTGTGCGTCGTTGAGTTCCAGTCCCTTGGTGTGTGCTTCAATAGAGATATCCACCCAACTACAAAGCCGTACTAACCTATTGAGGCTTCATCTACGATAGCAAAGGATTTCCTGCCCGAGTATTACACTTGGGCATCAAATCTTCCCTAGGGGTGGCAATGGGTAAGGCTCTGGCCCGCCCAGTTGTGGCCCGTTTATTAAACGGGCTTACTAGGTAGGCCCAAGCCCCCTAGTATTAATCGGAATGGGCCAGCCGGCTCGAGCTTGGGCGGACCAATTTAATCGGGCCTTACACGAGCTTAGGCGAGCCTACAAGTTTTATGGGCGGACCAATTTTAATTGGACCTTATACGGGCTTAGATAGGTGTGAGCACAGGTTTCGGTACTCACATTTGTGTTGTGTTAGGAGTCGCCACTTATTAATTCAGTAAGGATAAGTTTCCGGGTAATGGATAAGGTCTTAGTTTGCTTAGAGGTCTAGGTAAGAGGTTCAGTTAAGTCTAGAGAAGGTGTTAGGCAACCCAACACTTCCGTTTTGCAACGGTTCCCTACTTACTAGGTTTAAGCCAATTTAATATCAAGTTTGTTAGTCAAATACTTTAGGTTTTATTTATACTAATCCAATAAGGGAAAAGCTAAGCTAAGGTCGAACCCGAGTTGGGTTGCCTACGTACTCACATTGGGGTGAGATCAAACCGAGCGTAGTTCTGGCACATGAGCCCATGCTGAGGCTAAGGGAGTGTTGTGTGTGCACCAAGAGTGGCTTAGGGTCTAGCTAGGAGGCTAGAGGTGGTTGATCGAGTTGGTCAAGTGCTTGGTATTGGGCCTGATAGGCCAATGGATAGTCCGGTAAACTAGGGGTTGGGCCCGGTAGGTCGAGAGGTAAGCCCGAAGGCTAGGGTTTAGTTCGGTAGACTAAGGGTTGGACCCGGTAGGCCATGGGTTGGGCTTGGTAGGCCAAGGATGAGCCCGGTAGGCTTTGAGTTGGGCCCGTTAGGCCAAGACTAGGCCCAGAAGGCCATGGGTATATTAACCAAGGGTTACAGATTCTAACCAAGGTCGGGTAAAGTCCAAGGCATGGTTTATGGTCCTTAAATGTTGTTTTAACATTTTTATGATTTTTTTCCCAAATTTTCTCAAGTTAACTAGGGCTAACCATAGTTAAGACATGAGTTTAACCATGGTTAATTTCATTAACCATGGTTAGTTCGGTTAACCATGGTTAGGCACTTTACAAAGTTAGATTTTGGGGTTTGTTTGCCATTTGGGATTTTTCATGATTTTTTGGTATTTTCCAAGGCTTAAATGGGTTTAACCATGGTCAAACCAAATGTTAACTATGGTTAAGCTCATCTAACCATGGTTAGGAAAGCATGCATAGTCCAAAAATGACATTTTCCAAAGTTTTAGAATATTTTGGATTTTTAGGGATTTTTAAAAAAATTTCCAAGAAGTTTGACCATCTAATTATGGTTAACTCTTAACCATGGTTGAGTTAACCATGGTTAAGGCAGGGGCAAAGCCTGAAAAGGCTTGGAATGGGCCCCAGGGGTCAAGTCAGGTCCGGTGGAGGGCCCCTATGAGGGTTGGGCTCACTGCAAGGCCCAAAAAATTGCAAAGCTGAGATTGGCGGTAAATTCATTACCGTCAATTCGGATACTTCACAGAACCATATTAGCGGTGAATGCTTTACCGCCAATGTCAGCATTTTTTTTAACCAGAGTTTGAAGGATCATAACTTGAGTTAGGGGTGGACCTTTGGGTCTAAAACCCATGATTTTGAAGCTCTCGGTGAGGGGAATGCCTTGGGCATGTTGTGGGCCCCAGGGGATGCCATATGTGGGCCTGGTATGGGCCCAAATTCACTGCACATAAAATGATAAGTGTCGGTAATATGATTACCGACACTTTGGCAGTTTTCCTTTTGCAGTAAACTAACCATGGTTAGGTTGATGGGGGAGGTCTGCAAAGCCTAGGTTAGACTCATAAGAGGGTCAGGGTGTTAACCCATGCCCTGGACAGGACCAAGGTTAGCTTAGGTGGGGCCCACAAGCTCTGAAACTGTAAACACCATGGGTGTCGGTAATGAGTTTACCAACACCCTGAATTTTTCCAGAAAATTAAAAATTGCCCTATGGGGCTGCTATGGGGGGTTTCCAGGGGTTTCCCCATAGTGTGGAGGACCTCCAGAAAGTCCAGGGCTGCCTGAGATGCTAATGTACCCGTAAAGGGGGCCCCTACACCTATGAAGAAGGTGAGGGAGCCCCCTATCATGGGATTTTTGCCAAATAAAAGGAGAGAAGTCCCCTGGAAGGACCAGGGGCTCACAATGCTCTTCGAAAAGTAAAGAAAATGGGGTAGGGGGATGCCCTACCCTGCTATTGGTATGCCGGAGCTGGTGGTGGCCTATGGTTGTGTTGCTCTGAGGCTGAGAGGAGTTGAGGGAGGTCCCTGGAAGATCCCTAAGCTACTAGGAGTGTTACAGTAATGAGGGAAGGGGCTCAGGCCTTGGTTTTTTTGAACAGGGCTTCGGATTTGGGAGGTTCTGGAGTTGAGTTTTGGATGTGGAGGGTGCTACCTTTTATAGGCCAGGGGTTGGGGACACCCCTGGCATTAGGACGAGTGTTGATGAAGCTACAGGAGGTGGAGAGGGGTGTAGTAGGTCGGAGAGGGGTGCTAGCTGGTGTGCCTGAGCCCTGCAGGGGATGGGTGTGCTGCTGCTATATGCTACAGGTAATGGCAGTAATGTCTTTACCGCCATTACCAAGCCTTTGTAATTTGGTAATGTCGGTGAAGACATTACCGCCACTAATGGGTTTTGCCCACTAGGCTCCTGGCCCAGGCAATGCATGTGGTAAGAGTCGCTAATTTGAATTTTGGGCCTGGGTTTGGGCCCAGGCCGAAGGTTTGGATCTTCTAAGGGTTTTGGGTTTTAGGGCTTAAGCCCTAATGGTCTAGGGCTTAGTTAGGGCTTGAGTTTTCCTAGGTTTTTTACTAGGGCTTACCTAGGTTTTGACTTTAGGTCCTAGGGTTAGGCTAGGGTTTACCTAGGGTTAACTATGGGTCTACCTAGGATTAGGCTAGGGCTTACCTAGGATTATGGTTTAACTAGGGTTAAAACCTAGGGTTTAAATGGGATTTTACCTAGGGTTTGCTAGGGTTTTACCTAGGTTAAGGGGACTCGGCTGGGGTAACCATGGTTAAGAACCCTTAACCATGGTTAGGATAGGAGTGTAAAAATTGGGTACTTACAATAAGCTTACAAGCCAATTTTTTTAGGGGCTTATACGGGGCTTGAGCAGGCCTACTCTTTCCTAGCAAGGTTGTAGAGGGCACTAAATAATTTAATATCATCCTCGTGAAGTTCTTGAGGCCTAAGGGAGTTCAGGTTAAAAGACCACACTTGAAGGGAGGAAGGAATTGAGTCGTGTATGTGTTAGTTACATGATAACATTTCACCAAAAAAGGGAGGAAAAAATTCAAGATAGATTCTATCTTGGATGAGGATCTAGGTGTCGATCTCAACCCAGTGCCTTACATGAACGGTATTGATCATTTAGGCCATTCCATGAACAGTGTCGATCTCATCTCAGTGGCTTACATGAAGGGTGTTGATCGTGAAAGACATTCCATCTGCTAAAACATTTAGGTGGTCTTCAAAAATGATGAACTTTACAACAGAACATTTGGGACAGAGGAGAAGCGCAAGAAAGGTGAAAGGAACCCTGTTTAGGGAGTACAATAGAGAACCTGAGATCTGATGCGAACAATCAGTTGAAGGAGCTGAGCTTAGAGCCGTTGGGCGCACTCACTCTAACGACGTACCTTTTGCATGATGGGTCAGTGAGGAAATTGGAACAGCGGCGGAATATGAATGAGATCAGAAAGGTCATCATTGGGCCAAAAGGATGCAATAGTTTCTGTTAGAGCAAAGCCCAAAATGGCATAACCAAAGATTGTTTAGCCAATGATGGATTTCGCGCCACGGAATGAATCAAAGAACAGATGATCTCATAGTTATGGTCTAGTGCCTTAAAATCTAAAGGCCCAGCATCTTGGATTGATGCTAGCATTGGCGTAAATGTTTTGATGGTCAATAACAGAAAAGCACAATTCTGTGGGGGCCGTCTTGATCACCAGCACCTGATGGTATCCAACAATTTCTGGTTGCAAAATATACAGACGTTGACTGCCAAAATAAAGAAATTGTCTGAATGCAGTAAATTACAGGAATAAATCCATACAAGTACTATCCATTTTGTTCAGGACCAGACGATACACTGGTCCAGTGTGACCTCTGGTAATGGCTTTAGATCAAAAACCTCATTGATAGAGGATCCAAAGCATCAATCAATCACATTGTTTTTGAAAATTGGAAGTAAAATCAGTAAAAATCGGTGTTCTTGACTGTATAGAAGTGCAAATGGTCAGAATTATCTGGTGGATATTGTCATTAACCTGCGCCTAATTTAAATGTGGCCTACTAATAAGGCCAGTACTAATGAAATGGCTCACTAACTAAATAAAGGGTGGAGCAATGTAGGTATTTTACAAAACTAACAACTTTTCCACTGTTCTAACTGTTTTAGTTTTGAAATTTTAGGGGCACCCCAGATGTAATTGATAACATGGAATATTACAAAACACACCAATCTTTCTATTTGCTTATCAAAAGTCATATATTTAAATGTAGTCAAAAGTTACTAAATAAGAGAGCTTATATGAACTGCATAACATGGCTGAGTAGGTAATGTAACTTCCAGAAATGAAGCCTGCCCAACACAGCTGTGAAGCTCCATGTTAACAGTCTTCTTGATTACTAGCATTTAGGATCGGGGTCTTGCATCCATAAAAAAACTTCTAGGATCAACATAAGAGAAGCATCACTAAGCAGCTTTACCACCAAAAGGCACCTAGGATGTAACCTCCGCTTGAAAATTACGTCCACCAAACAGGAGACTGCAGATCAACTCCCCCAACCATGACCAAGTCCATATGCGTCCATGTAGTCGGGTGTGTGAACATGATCATGACCTCCATGGTGGTCATGACCACCATGACTATGATGATCACTGGCCTTTGCTTCATCCAACATTTTCTGAACATGCTCAGGCAGAGGCTCTTCCTTGTTTTGTCTAACAGATTTTGGCAACAAGGATACAAACCGAACAATAATTTCAGATATCTCATCTGCTGCATCTTCCTGAGATCATTGAATCATATAGCATTATGGAATTGTAAACATAACAAATAGGTGACAACAGCACAGTATCAATCTTCTGTGTTGATAAGCTTATGCACTACATATAACTACATTTTAAAGCTTCACCCTAGAGTAAACGAAATGAATCTAAGAATAGCAGCCCATGTAATTAAAACACAAAATGTTTGTCGGTATTGCAGATAACAATGATGTTTTGCATTGTATGCAGAGAACTGTATATAAACTATCTCTACCAGCAGTTGAAGATGGTTGCTTTGTAGAGACCTAAACCTTGCATGTCTTGTAATTTGTGCAAAATGAATAAATATCTTGAAAATTGTGTCAACTTATGTGATTTCAATGATTTCAGGATTTATTTAAGTCATAATGTGTATTCAAGAGGTTTAAATTAAGAAAGAGCGAGAGGAAAGCAAAAAAGCTCAGGAAAAACAGGCCAGGGCGTTCGAACGGACCCCCTAGCCATTCGAGGGAGATCGAACAGACTCCCAGCCGTTCGAACGGGCATCAAAATATGAGAAACAGTAGCTTCTCTGGCCGAGCGTTCAAACGAGCGCACAGGCGTTCGAACAGGTCACGCAGAAAAGGTTTTAAAACCCTCTATAATCTGAATTCCCGAGACTTAAAATGAGTTGAGGTCTCCTAACTAGAGGTGGTTATTGAACAAAATGTTCGTGACTACTCGGGCTCGGCTCGTTAAAAGCACAAGTATCGTTCGTTTATTTAGTAAATGAGCCGAGCTTGAACACCGTTTTTTAGCTCGTTTAGTAAACGAGCCGAGCTTGAATATACCCCTGCTCGGCTCGATAAAAGCTCGGTTCGTTAAGGTGCCATGTGTGAGTATGTTGTGTAGGTGTTGGGTTCACAACCACTAGAAGCAAGGCGAGAACTTACTCGGGCAGAGAACTTTGCTTAAGCAAAGTAGACTCATTTCATCTTAATTTTAAGTGAACTTAATAGAGCAAGGAACTTTGCTTAAGCAAAGTGGAATAAAGATCATCTTTTCCCTAAAGCATAGCAGGCTATGCGTTGAGGATTAACAAGGTGAAGGCCCAAAGCATAGCAGGCCATGCGTTGAGGATTAACAAGCTGAAGGCTGATGTGGGACCAAATATAGTCCCACATCGGTTAAAGAGGAGAATGGTGTACAATTTGGTAGCTATTAAAGAGGTGTTGAGTAAGAGAGAACGTCCGAATGAGTTGGCACTCCCTTGGTCGGCTCGGCTTGGCTCGACGAGAAGGACCAAACGAGCTGGCCTCTCTCTTATTCGGCTCGGCTTGGCTTGATATCACCCTAAAAAAAGATTTTTTTTAGAAATATTAAAAATAATTTAATTCAATTCAGTTGGCTTGTTAAAAGCTCGAGTTCGTTTATGTTTTCACGAGCCAAGTTCGAACAGTAGTAATAATGTTTGAACCGAGCTTGAGCCGAGCTCGAACAATAGTAAAATTTACCGAGCCGAGCTCGAACACCCCACTACTCGGCTTGTTTGGCTCGAGTATCACCCCTACTCCTAAGCCTATAAATAGGTCACTACTCGTGGGTTTAGTGTTTTCCAATAATTTTAAACCTAGTTTTGAGAGAGAGGAGAAACCTAAGGTGGTACACCGGTTTTTGCTTAGAGAAGAAGGGGAAGACTTCGGTGATCCAAATCCAAGCTATTCACAAGCAACTAATCGTAGGGAGACGATTGTGAAAGGTACTATACACTGTCTAGATTAACAAACGCTGTAAGATATATGTTGCTAAGACTAAGGTATGTATTTACATGATTGATAAGCCTATTGATGGTATGTTGTCGCATGAATTTAAAAGAATATCACTGATAAGACTTGAAAGGATTGATATGTTATGATACTGATTTATGATTATAATGAGATAATAATTCTGGAAATTAGGTGTGATATCTATGATGTTATGCATATGTCATGAGAATGGAGGATGAGATTAGATTTCGGGTTTATGACATGATGAATATGGAAGAAGGGATTCTTATTGAATTATAATTGAATGCTGGAAATTGGTAACTATGAATCAACCATGTTAGTCTTTATCCTGTTTATTATTGTGAATTATGCCCAATTATGATAAAACTTTATAGTATGATATTGCATGCTATTTATATGTAATTAAGCATGTATTGATGGTTAAGTTTTGAAAAGGTTAATGCTTAGAGGATGATGTCAATAGCCTAGATTTTTACTATTATATTCATTGAGCATTATAGTGGGGTTTCAATGGTGAGATATCGGAATCTAAGGAGTACTAAGATGAAGGTTAACCATGACACAGTCAAGCACAAGTTTGCACAAGTTCATGAGTTGTTAAGTCCTCACAAGTCCACAAGTTGGCAAGTCTGCACAAAACTGATAGGACCCTGGTAAGAATGATACGGACCTGATAGGAATGGTATAACAAACATGGCAACATGTGGTGATATGGAACGATTATGGTAGGAATGGTAAAACAAACATGGCAACATGTGGTGGTATGGACCTATTTTGTAAGAATGGTATAACAAATATGGCAACATGTGGTGATAAAGACCCGAAATGTTTATATGCATGTGGCAGGACCTAGAAAGACCTGGTATGGACTAGTATGTATTTGCACGTGTATCACAAGTTCACACGAGTTGATAAGTCTGCATATGCTTTGCATGATGATATGTTTATACGTTTCCGCACATGAATTGTAAGTACTGATATATGTAGTATAAACTGAAAATGCATGATATTATTTGTTGTTAGTTGGACCTTGTATACACTGAGCTTTCGTTTGCTCAGCTGTACTTTTTATGTCGGCAGGTTCAGGATTCAACATTTGTGCTCTAGGACCTTTGATAGAGGAGGAGTACACAGAAGAACAAGAAAGTGATTACCAGGAAGAGGAGGAAGAAGAGATCAACCTGGATTACTTTCCATATTATGGATCGGAGATTCTAATTGTTATTTCAGTTTTAAAGGGATTGTAATAAGAGATTTGACTATATTGTTTAGGTTTTGTTTCAGTCATTACGATCACATGGGATGATCGGGTTCATTTATGTTAAGTTGGTCTTACAATCTTGGATTATTGATGATATTTCATTATTGGAGTTTATTATTGTGAGAAATTTTTAGGTTCATATTTAGCATGTCTTATATGTTTTGGGATTTTGGGGCGTTACATGCTTATTAATAAATAACACAAATAAACAGGCAAAAAATATAACCGATATTAGTAATTATATTCTTCTTAAGTTGATAAAACTAATTTATCTAATGTCATTGAGGGTCCAAAGATATAAATTCATGAAAAACCATGCAGAGAAATTTTATTTTATTTTATTACTTTTAATCAATGGCCAGACGAAGAGGTAGCAAGTAATAATCTATCGATTAGATGACCCAGATCGATCACCCATTTCCTTGCAAGCATACATGTCACCCACCAGCTCATCAACGGGGCGCTCGAGATTATTCAATTAGGAAAGGCAATTTTGATATCTGCCACAGACCGATTATCAATTGGCGCAGACCATATAAGAGGGTCGCCTTGCCCAGCAGTTAAACAAATTCCATACTCCTGTAATGAGATGGTGGTTCATGTGGATTCCAAAGAATGGTAGGCAGTGTAAATTTTGATCTTCTCCAGTTTCAGCATATATAGTTTCAAACAAGAAAAACAAGGAATAATTCATAGCAGAATTGAATCCTCACCTGAGGCCACCGTCCACCGGAATGTGTGGCGAATGTAGCTTGTGGAAGTGCATTAGCAACCTGGCTTCCCTCTTCGCTCCATTCTTTGGACCAACCACTAGACCAAAGCACCTGAACCGGCATACCCTTTACCCCCAACGAACCAGCCCATTCCCCCAAATCAAAGCTATAATTCAGGCCCTTCCCCATTCCAACAACTGCTCTCCTACCATCCCTACCCTTCAAAAGAATTCTATGAGACTCTGCAGCTGAAACCTCGATTGATCTCGAACAACATAATTTAAGAAACCTAACATAAACAAACGAGAATCCCAACACAACCTCTCTAATAACCGGAATTTCCAAGACCCACAATGGCAAAGCCATTGTTCTTGGGGAAGAATCAACCAGAGATAAGCTACTCACTAACCCCGGATTCTCCAAAACCCAATTCGCACTCATTCCCAAAGCCGAATCATGTAACACTAAATGCACTGGTGCCAAACCCATCGAATTGATCACTTGCCCAATAATTCGACCCATCTCCTCTGATCCCAATCTCAAGGGCTTAACACTCTCGCTCTTAGAAGCCCTAATTTCAATTTCTTCATAAGGGATCTGTCCAGTTTCAATAAGCTGATCAAAACCCCAAAACAAACCCTTCTCTTTAATGTCACTATAAATATCCCAAACCCTACCCAAAACCCCACCCCATCTCTCATCTTCCTCCAATGCTGACTTATCAGAGAATCCCGAACCCGGAAGATCAATTGCAACTGCATGAATTCCGCTCGAACCCAGAGATCGAATCACTCGGCGAAAGGAATAAGAACTACAACCTAATCCATGGACAATCAAAACGGTTTCTGCAGCTCTAGGACCCTCCTCGACAGCAAAAACTTCGATCGGAGATCGATTAGGGTTTACCTGGACCTTAATTGTTCTACCCTTAGAGTAATGGAGGCGTAAATCGTTAGGTAAGCTTAAAAACCATGACTTTTCGTCTTGTGGGGATAGAGAAGACAGAGAAACAAAGACGAGAGTAATGAGAGAAACCGCAAGAGTGAAATAAGCCCAGAACATGAAAGCGTTTGCTGTGGAAGATTCAGCTACAGTACCTGTCTTCGAAGATGAGGAGGGTTTCTGGGTAGTCTGAGCGGGCTTCGGTACTTCTTTTTCCTCTTCTTGTTCTTCTGTTATGATCGCCATTAATGGAGGTTTTGAAGCTCTGAGAAAACCCTAGAAATTTAAAATTTGCGTTTTGAATGTCGAAATGAAGTTGTAAGAGATCTTCACTGTAAAGGGGTTGTAGTCTGAAAAAGTGGCAAGCCTTTGAAATGGAACTGTCGGAGGAATCTTCTCAGGTTGGAGCGTGAAAGCCAGAACAAATATGGTACCGAATAGGAATACATCCGGTTTTTAGTATCATCCAATAACACTTGCCCTAGAAATACTAAGTGGGGCCAGATTCAGTTCTGCATTTTTGCATGTTTGCCACATGTACGGTTAGAATCTCACTAACGGTATTTCTTCAGTGAAACAGAACGAGATTCGAAGAGCCAATCGCAATTCAATTCAGGAAGAGTTCAATGGCTCCCACTGGTCAACATTTGTTCCCTTTAATCCCTATTTTATTAACCATGGTTAAGATTCTCCCATACTTAGTGTTTAATAATCTAACCTTAGGTTTTTAAAAAAATATATTTAAATATAAGACCCCGTTTGGTTGCACTTCCATTTTCTATTTTTTGTTTTTAAAAATAAAATTTTGAAAATTTTTATACAAAACATATTTGGTAAACATGTTTCTGTTTTTTGTTTTCAAAAATTAAAAACAAAATTTTCGAATATCAAGAAAAACAAAAATTTTCTACTACTTCTCTTTTTGAAAACAAAAAACAAAAATAGAAAAAACAAACCCCCCATCACCACCCATCACCACCACCACCATTTACCACCACCATAATACTACTACCACCACCACCACCACCACTACTCACCACCCACCATCACCTCCACCACCCACCACCACAATACAACCACCACCACCACCATCACCACCACAATCACCACCACCACAACCACACCACCGCCACCATCACCAACACTCACCACCACACTACACCCATCGCCACCATCACCAACACTCACCACCACACTACACCCATCGCCATCACTCACCACTACCAACACCACCGCCACCATCACCATCACCACCGCCACCGCCCGCCACCACTACCACCACCACCACCCAACCACCATCACCACCGCCACCATCACCATCGCCACCGCCACCGACGCCACCACTACCACCACCACCACACCACCACCATCACCACCGCCACCGCCACCATTACCAACAATCACTACCACACTGCACCCACTGCCATCACTCACCACTACCACCATCATAAATTGAAATTATTTAATCATATGTACCAAACGTGTTTTTTTGTTTTTCATTGTTTAAAATAAGTAACAGTTACTAATACTAAACGTGTTTCTTATTTAAAAAAATTGAAAACAAAAAGTTGTTTCCAATTTTTAAAAACAAAAAAAAAAAAATAGAAAAATGTATCCAAATGGCCCCTAAGTTAACTCTTTTTCTTTTTTTAACCCTCAGGTTAATATTTTTTTAATACTTTTACAATCTTGATTCTTTTTTTTTTTTTTTTTCTTAAGAATAAGTAAGATTATCATTAACGCTGACTAAGTAAATTAATGGGGGTAGGTATCGCATTAGGGCAACTATCGAATTTATCGAACGGATTATAGTATAGGATCCCATATTGTCTGAATAAGAGTAGCATTCTAGTCTGTCATGTTAATTAAAGTCTTTAATGAATGGTCCCTAATAATGTGACACATGGTGGGTTGTTCTGAAATTCGATAGTTGAATGTTAAGACGAGTTCTAAGAGATATGGTAAAAAATCAATTTGATCGGTAAATGGAAAGATTAGTGAATCTTAAAGGGTTAATGCTGTCAAACTAGGGTCTAATCGGATAGTCTAAATTTATCCGATCAGATTTATTTTTTGACATGTGTCTCCCGATGAACCCACCTTAAAATACCTCATAAACATAGAACTCCGCACAACCCTATTTGATGCAAGTGTCGTCTATGCAACATCTTTTTTAGGTTTGATGGCCAAAGATTAGGTTTCACATTGCCCAATTTCAGCAACAACCAAAAAAAAGTTCGAAATTTGTGATCTTGAATGATGGAACCCATGGCTGAGCACATATTTTCAAGTTTCCAATAAAAAAAAATTAGGTTTCGCATTGCCCAGTTTAGATGAATAGGGAAATAAACAATATAAAAAATTTAGCTATTGAGCTACATATGTAAGCAAATATTTTGAAGTCTTGCACCACACATTTATTATACCTATACCTTTTTTATTTTTTGTCATTGTTGGTCTGATACTAATGTAGATCAGGTTGCAAATGACTACTGGACTCAGAAGAAACTGGGCCGAATGGACAAATAGCATCCTCTCTATGCAGCTTAACTTCCTACTTAGCTTTACTTTACACAAATTATCAAAATTATTATTATTATTATTATTATTATTATTATTATTACTATTATAACATGTCATTGAAAAGATAACAATGTGAACTACGACCATCCTCATTGCGGGAAAAAAAGTTTCAAATGTCAAATTTTTGTATGTTAAATTTTACAAATTTTAGTAATTTTTTGTTTCGGTTCGGATTCTTAGAGTTTAGATTGGTCAGAAATCTCTTCATTATGAGTTATTTAAATGTTTTAGTTAGTTTCTAGTTTTTGTTATTGCATAGAATTTTACTATTTTGAATACCAAAAAAAAACTACTTTAAATAAGTAGGCTTTTGAAAGCCTCTTGAGTTTATGACCAATTAAATTTCGTTTCTATTTTTATAGATAATTGTTTCTTTGATTTTCTTAGTGGATTCAAGGTTTGTTACTCATACCTTATGTTTGGTTGTCAAAAAAATATGTGAAAACATGGAATTTAGTTAAATTTTCCTTAATTTATTTTTTCATTTCTCTTTTCTCTTAGTTCCTCGACAATCAAACAAAGGGTAAGGAAGATGATGGTCCGTGTCAGACACTAAGAGTATCTCCATAGCAAGTCTTCAAAATGCATCTCCAAAACGGTATCTTCTTCATATATGGAGATGCTGGCCCCACTAAAAAGTTTTTTACTCCAACCCACCTCATCTCCAAAACATGATTTGATCTCCAAATCATTATTCATTGTGGATGAATAGAGTTAATAGAGAATTCGTCTTCATAGATATTAGGCACCACTAAAAGTTTTTTATTATTAAAAAAATTTAAAAGGATAAAAATGATATTTAAAAAAGGTTGAGAGGATAAAAATGGACACAAACGAAATTTCGGATGGATGAATAGAGTTTTAGAGTGTGATCTTCATTTTCTCTCTCATCTCCATATATGGAGATTTACTATTGCTCTCTATATATGGAGCAGCGTTGGAGTGGGTTTTTGAAGATGCGTCTCCATATATGGAGATGCGTTGAGATGCTCAAACAAGAAGATTACATGTTTGCATCGTAAGCTGTCCTAAGCTGGGATGGTAAATCAGCATTGCCCTACCCGTATTTTTGGGGCACTATTTTGACTCATCCATATGTATAGGCAATTTTTTTTATTATAATAATAGCAATAAAATCCTCATATATTAAGGAGCTATTTATTGACCCTTAGTAAAAGGAAGAAAGGGACTAGCTAGCTCCAAAACCAGTTTTTGAAATTTTCTTAGAGAATCTTTGGTTAATTAGCCAGATTTAGAATATAACATCGACTTGACGTATATAATTTTTGTGTTTACTTTGATTTTCGATTGATTCCATTCTTATCTAAACAAGGAGACCGTCAGAATTAGATATAATATTCGTGAAAAAGATAGGTTCTTTTGGAAGGATGTGATGAAAAAGATAGGGTTGGGCTCAACTGCGTATTAGGATTCCTAGTTTCTAATTAACAAACATGAGTTTATTATACTCTTGGACACAAAGAACAAAACAACATTGTTTGTTGAGTTTAATTACGAACTGAAGTTCTGGATTTTCGAAGTTCAATAATTATTGATAAATATATAAATTAATAATGACTTATGAGCATAAATATCCTTTTTTTTTTTTCTAGATATACGGTTAGGCCGCCACCCTAGTTTTTTTTTTTGGTGTCGGCATCACTCACCAACGTTAGTAGGGTTAAATGTTAGCTTGGGTATTGGAGAGCTCTTGCAACTCATATAAGGGGGATCGGATCCTCAAACCTCCCTCCACTGAAGGCCACATCCCTACCACTCATGCAAGAGGCGGGGGGGTGTGTTTGTAAATGTTTGAGAGATAAATATCTTTATATGACTTATAAATATTTACTGAAAAACCCTTGAAATAAGGCATGCTTTTGGGAGCTACGGATGGAAATCCGGAGCTCCAATTCATATCTAAACCCTCGTTTGTTTCCCTTAAAATATATCTAAACTCTAAAGTGGATTTCTAATAATTGATTACTAGCGGGTGGCACGTGAGAGAGAGTGGAAGGAGTTAACGACACCCGATTGAACTCGCTAGTGGCACGTGCAATGCACATGAGAGCGAAGGGAAGGAGTTAACCACAGTTAATAGGAATTAAAAGGGGCACGAGTTAACCCACGGGTGTGATTGAACTCTCCCCAAGGTCAATCGCCGATTGGCTGTGATTCTAAATAGATAGATGGCAAGGGGTAGTTTAGGAATTAAAGTAAAATATTAAATCAAAGGCAAGGGTAGTTTGGGAATTAAAGTAAAACATTGAAACAATGTTTTGTTTTTATATAAGGGTAATTTGAGAATTTCAAAAAAATATTTATGCATGCCTCTCGCATTATAATAATAAAGAAATACTAAATCAAAGACGAGGGTAGTTTGGAAATTAAATTAAAATATTAAAACAATGTTTTGTTTTTATATAAAGATAATTTGGGAATTTCGAAAAAATCATGTTTGGCATGTCTCTCACATTATAATAGCAAAGATAAAGATGAGTTAGAGTACGGATTCTCCCAAGTATACTCACAAATCTTAATCCTTTAATTCAATTCAGTATATATATTTAAGACTACCCTTAGACTAATTCTTTGATTTTTCATAAATGGAAAACAGACCGGTGATCTCATTGGTCCAAGCCCCTTTTTTACCATCCATTGTTAACTTCCTAGGGTTAAGCAATATAATCATGATTTTTAAAAAAACAAAATTTCAATTTTAATTTAATTAAACTTGATCATAATTAAACAAGGATTAAAAAGGACACGGCGGTCGGCCTAGAAGAGGACCTGGGTCTTCTTCTCAGACTCTTACAAACGGTGGCAAATCCTCTCCAGTTATAACCAGATGTGGCACATCCGGTTATAACCCCTAGAGATCACCACGTGTCTCCTTTGACACCTCTTAACCGTGGGTAAGGTTCACCCACCCCTAGGGTTCACCCACTTATTTTTGGTTTTTTTAAAAAAATATTAATTCTATTTTTAAAATTAAAAATATGTTTTTAAAGTTTTTTTAATATTAAAAAAAAAATTTAATTAAAAAAATAGAATTAATATTTAAAAAAAAAACAAAAAATAGGTGGGTGAACCCTAGGAGTGGGTGAACCTTACCCACGGTTAAGGAGTGTCAAAGGAGACACGTGGCGACCTCTAGGGGTTATAACCGGATGTGCCACATCCGGTTATAACTGGAGAGGATTTGCACCAAACAAAAATGCTAGCCCAGTCACAGTCTTTCTCAGACACAAGTCGTGGCAACAAGTGTCAACCTATTTCCGGTGGCTAGCAACACCTGCACTCGCGTGTTTGAAAAAATATTGACTTCGACTTCAAGTACCCTTTTAAAGGTAACTGGATTCTTTTTTTTTATACAGTTTTTTAAATTTCAGATATATAATTAAATTGCTGTCACTTTTCATAACAACATTTGCCAAAAGATTGAGATCCAATGGCCCACACCAGTTATCCCCACCTCAACATCATATCCAATTCCCTCTCTATCTGTCCATCAGGACCACCACCATTTCATTAATTAGTTAAAGACACAACTAAAGTTACTAAACACAACAACCAACAATTATAATTATAATTAAAGGAAGTGATTTGAAACTCTCAATAGTAGCTGGGCTGCATGATTGAAAATCCAACGGCATCAAACAGTAAGCAGGCCCACCATTTAAATACATGTGCACCTTGTCGCCGTTGAATTTTCAATCGTATAACCTTGCTCTCAATGCTACCTACTATCGATAGTTTTTAATCACTTTCTTATAATTAAAGGAGCAAAACCCAATAGCAAATAAAATATTCTTTCATGATTATAAAATAGAAACTATAAAAAAATTAAAGTGGGGCAAAGAGATAATCTTCTTTTATAATTATAAAATAGGAAAAAAAAAATCAAAGAGGGGTAAAGAGGAACAGACACCGACGACCCAATCAGGTCAGTTGCTGCCACTTCCACGTCTGTCTCTCCGATTCGTCGCTTTTACATTGTCTTCTAACCTCCTCACAGATCTAACATTTTCTTTCAACAGCCCTTCATCATCAACAAAGCAAACTAAAGAGAACAAAAAAAATGAAATTCTGGACATATATGTCAATAAAATAGCTGCTATTGTCAAGAGTCTCAGGAAAGAGCAAGAAAAAACACCACCCCTTTCCACCTTTACTCCCCAAAATACAATGTGAAGGGGCTTTTCCCCTATCCTTTCTTGAGCTGTTGATCATTTTTTGTATTCTTGCCTTGGCTCCATTAAACCAAAAAAATTGCATTGACTCCACAAACCTGTCAGTGACTATACAGTGTATAGACGAATGCGAAACTGTAGGCGTATGCTAAGCCTCTCTCTCCCTTCACGTCTTCTCCCGCACCGAGCGCATATTAGCACAAAGGAGCTGGTCGTGTTCAATGGTATCCTGGGAGACGGTTACAGCCGTCTCCGCGTGAGAGAGACTCTCAGAGACTTCATCCTTCTGCCTCTCTCACCATTCATCTCTTCTCAGGCTGCTAGCAGGCATTCAAATTGTCATTTCCTGGGCAAGAAACCGTCACTCCCTATATTAACACCAACCAAAAAGGGAAAATTTTCAGTTTAAATACAAAGAGGAGCTCCGCTTCACGGAGTTGAGGGGAGCTCCCTTTTTACACCATCACAGTGACAATCTTGTAATTATGGTGTGTTTCAAAATTGCCCCAGCCTCTTTCAGTAATTACAAACATGTCATAGCCGTTGTGTACATAGGTGAGCTCCGCTTCAACACCCTGAAGCAGAGCTCTGGCTCAAAATTAACCTAAAAAAATTTACCTTCTTTATTTCTTATTCATTTGATTGGAGCTCTGCTTCACTTGTCTTGGGGAGGAGCTCTTCTTTTAGTGTAAAGGGGTGGCACTTTTGTAATTATAGGGTGAAACTGGCAGTTCTGCAAAACACTCTCTTCTATAACTACAAGATTTCCATCGCCGGTAAAAAGGGAGCCCACTTTTCCGCCGTGAAGCATAGCTCCACTTTGTATTTAAACTTCATTTTTCTTTAAGTATGTGGAAGATACTGAATGTAACAGGAGGAAGAAGAATATACTCACCAGCAGGTTGCTTCTGTTCAGCCTGTTTAACTTGAACAGCGGCTGGCACAGCATGTAGGTAAGGGAAAGCAATGGGCCTGAGTTGTTGAGGGTTTCCGGCAGACTGTGCAGCAAACTGGGCTGCATGGAGAAGCCCCGGTGGTGGCAAACCACTACCTTTCATATTGTTAGCAGCAGCAGATTTTGAGGGATTCGAGGTGGTGGCACCAGTTAATGAGTGAGATGGAGGACACATGGACAGCATTCCAGAAGATGTGGACGAGCCTTGTTGCTGCTGTTGTTCAGCCTGGCTTCTTTGGTGGTAATACCCAGCAGTAGCAGAAGTTGTGGTAGTAGATTGGGGAGATTGGGCTTGCATATAGGCAGCATTAGAGAAGATTAGCTGGGCTTGCTGTAGCATCTGTGGCTGTTGCTGTTGCTGCTGCAACTGAGGCTTAGGGCCTGAGCTTGATGCAGTAGTGAGATGAGAATTGCTGAGGACCGAAGGCACCTTCATTCCACCCACAGGGGACGACTTCCTACTGGGCCCTGATTGTGAGTTCTTCGACTGTTGCAATGATAATGTAGGGGCTGGACCAGATTTCTTGCCTGTGGAAGTCGTCCTCGGGCTGCCACCCACACTCTTAGAGATTGAAGATGTCGGGGAAGACCCAACAACTGCAGTACTCTGACTCTGAGACTGGTTGTTAATGGGAAGTGGTTGCCCTTGTGGTGCTGTAGCTGACTTTGCATTCATCCCAAAAGAAATCTGTGTGTGGCCCTGTTGGGTCCTGCCTTGCTGTTGAGGAAGGTTCTTAAGGGAAGAGGTAGTCGATGAGGCTAAAGATGGAGGAGTTTGGGAGACTGCGGTCCTCAAAGTGTTCTTCCATTGGGGAGACTGAGCAGGGCTACTGCTTTGGACAAGGGTTTGTGGAAAAACGGATAGAGAATTTTGGAACTTAGAAGCAACGGAAGAGGATGGAGGGGTTGATGCTTTACTTCGAGCAGCCGCTGCCACAGCAAATTTATGCTGCTGTTGCAGCTGTTGCATCTGTTGCTGCTTCTGAAGCTGAATCAGATGCTGCTGCTGAGGATTAGGGGTACTGACACTGGCTGTAGCAGTTGTAGTTGTGGCAGTTGTCGTAATGGAACGAGAAGCTCGGTTGCCCATGACTGGAGCTGAGCTAAGGTCAAGAGTTCGAGCAGAGCTATCCATAACAGTGTTGCCCAGAATTGTGGAGCCCAATGAATCGGTGGTATCTGGTCTGGAAAAAGTAAGAGATTGCCCAACATTTGCTGGAGCCTTTCCAGCCATTGCATTTCTCTCCTCGCCACCATTAATGGGGTCACCACCAGTCTTCCCTTCTTCAGAAGTCTGGTGGTTCTTCTTCTGCTGTGCCACCTGAGCAGCAGCTGCTGCAATCTGGTACCCACGCCTAGCCGCCTCAGGATGGCTCTGGAAAATTGTATGATTCTGTGCCATGGATGAAAAATCAAGACCTGGAGCAGTAGCATTTCCATTGAAGGAGGCAAATGACATGGCGAATGCCTGAGGGATGAGCTCAACTCCACCCTTCATGCCTTGCTGCTGATGCTTTTCAGCATGAACCCCACTACCACCACCATCCAATGCTGCAGGCGCCATCATCGCAAAGTTCTGTGTGTGAATCGGCATTGCAAAGTTCTGGCCATAGACACTCTTGTGAGGATGTGAGACTTGAATATGAGCAGTTGATGGGGTATCTTCTCTTCCCATCTCGGCCTCAAGTTGGCGAGCTTGATTAGGTGATGGGGCACGTTGGTTCTGCTGCTGTTCCGGCGTTGGCTGTGGCTGCTGATCTTTCGAGGGAGGAAAACTACTTGTGTTTCCGGCCACACCATTTCTCCCACTACCTTGTAGCTGCTTCGGCTGAGTTTGTGAATGCTTATGGGATGAGGTGGAGCCACTTGAGGTGCTTGTGTTTTGATGACCTTGATGAATTGGTTGTGGCTGAAAGTGAAGTGATTGTTTCTGCTGCTGAAATTGCTGATGATGGATCATCTGAGGAGAGTAGAAAGGCCCATTGAAGAAAGGCATTGCCTGAGCATGGGCTCCTCCTCTATAGGCTGGTGGCACTCCAATGTGGTAGGGGAGGGAAAATGGGTACCCATTATTCTGCAATATCGCCAAGTACTGAGCTTCATTGGCAGCCATATTTGGGTAATTGAAGCTCAAACTCGTGGCAGCTGCTGCCGTTGATGAAGAGCTCATTGGAGGCCCAGGAACTGAATTAGCTGCACTTGATGGAGCTACATTCCCTGTGGTGATAACAGATTTCGTAGTCCCAGATCGGGTGGCAGCAGCAGCAGCTGCCTGCTGCTGGCTCAAAGGGAAGACGAAAGCAGGGCCATGCTGAAAGTCAAAAAGAAAAGAGAAATAATAAATTTCTAAAACCATCCCCACAAATAATTGAAGAATTACGATTGCAGAGCAGAAGATAGGACAATACCACTAAATTACCAGCTGCTGCTTGCTGTGGAGCTTGCTGGAGCACTGCAGAGCTTTTTTCCTTCCCAATATGACCTGAAAAAGTCGTCTCAGCCTGCCCTTTATCTAGCACAGAGTTCAAATTCTTCCCTTGAAAGCTACCCTGTGATTGGTTTCCAATAATTGTCGATTCTGTTGAGGGCATAGCATTAAGATTGTAGGAATTGGCCCCGTATAGAGATGCAGAACCAGCTGGTGCAGGCCAGAAAGGGTTCACCCTTGTGAATTGCTCCTGATAGAAGATGTTCCGAGCAATGTAGTAATGCGTTGCACACCTCTTGGGGCGGGGTTGAGAGTGGAGGAAATGTGGGAGCTGCACATCTTCGGATTTTTAGGTTGACAATTCCGTAAATAGCATCACAGAGCTTAAAAATGGCGAAGAGTCTCAGCTTAATTATAAATTTAAAAAAAAAAAAAGAGATACCTGTAAGGCTGTCGAAGATCCAGAGCTCCCATCCATGGACACAACTGCTTGAAGAGGGGGCATATATCTGCTGATAGAGGAATCACTTCTTAGCTACGGAAGAATATCTGCTGCACGGATATTCAAAGATCAAAACAGACTTGAAACATAAAGAAGCAAGCGGAATCGCACCCCAAAGGAGGAAGCCCGCCTGGCCAGCCAGCTACAGTCATTTGCAAAGGCAAAGTAATGGATTGAGCTGAGAAAGAGAAGAGAAAAATATTCATCAACACGCTGATTGGGTCTCAAATCCCAATAACAGATATCCGGAATTACCGAATTGGAAATTCAAGTTGGATTACCAGTTTTCTCTGCATTTTGATCAATTCTTGAAGCTTTGGGTTGCTGCTGCTGCTGTTTCTGAACATGATTTTGTATTTTGCTGCCGGTGCCACTTTTCCTATCATGCTTCTCTAAATCGAGCTGCAGGTCAAGAATCCTCTCTTTAGCAATTGGCTTCAGTGATTCAGCTTCTTCCAGCAATGCCTCTGATTTCTTCTCTTCCAATCCAACATCCCCAGCATCCTTACCATTTTTCTCCACCTTTTCTTCTCCCTCTTCCACAGTCTCCATCTTCTGCACCTGAATGCATAAAAGGGGTTGACTTGTCAACAGTGAAAGAGAAAAGAGGGGCGCTGAATAAACGGGTAGAGAAGCTGACCTACTCACCATTGCAACATCCGGGACCGTAGGTTTACGATCCGATACAAAATCAATCACGCCATCCCTTTCGGGAGATGATCTCGAAGGAGGAGCCTGTTGAGATTAAGTTCTTCATGAGAATTTTGCAACAAAAATAGAAATGAAATCTTATCTGAATACTAGGAGAGCAATCCTCACCATCAGATCGAACTTGAACTTCTCCTCCCGCTTGCTTTCAAGCTCTGAAGTTGCAGAAATCCTTCATAATCCGAACCAAAAAAAAGAAGCAAAAAAACTCAGATCTCAATCAGAATGGATTTAAGAAGAGAAAGAGAGATGTTTGATGCTCACGCTTTTGTCGCTGTCACATCCTCAAGATGAACATCCAATCTGGCGCAAGGAGATTTCTTTTTCAGCGAAGGGGCTTCTTCCTCCTTGGTGAGGACCCCTACACGACTTTCTAATTCTTCAGTCAAGGACTTCGAATCTGAGATGGTATTTCTCTCCGGCTTAACCGAATCCGGTTGTGGCTCCGATGACATGGCTGCAGCCGGAGAGTCACCCAAATCAAAAGAAGCCACTCTGTTTTCGACTGCAGATCCTGAGCTCTTCTCAAACTTTGGCGAAGAAACTTCCATTTTCGCACGCTGCTCGCTATCGACTTTAGTTGCAGAAGATACGGCACCCTTCCGAATAGCAAAAATGGTTGTACTCTCCTCTTCATATTTCATAGCCCGCGGCTTTTTCCTCTTTGCTGCTGCAGATTCCCCCAAAAGAAAAAACTTCCCGTTATCCGTTACAGAAGATGATTTCTGAGGAGAAGAAAGTCGTGAAATTGAATCCAAATATGTAGTTTGAAAGTTCATGATACTAACCAACAGCTGGCAAGGGAGCGGTCGAAGAGCTAGAATTCTGAGGTACAGTCACAGATTGAGGTGCCGCCGAGGGTGAGATTGAAATCGGAGAAGAAACTCTGGACTTGGTATCGTTATTCGATCCATTTGTATCTTTCGAATCAAGCCTCTGTGATGCGTTTGTGATGATTTCTTGCTTCGAAGGGCACTGGGGTTGCCTCATCAGCCCGTACAAAACCTCAGCGACCTCAATTTCTATCTCCTCCTGAATTGATGAAGACGACTTCGAGATCTTCGGCGGCCGGTGCTTAAGTCCTATAGTTTTCTGTAACAACAGAAACTAAATAGTCATTTCTCGAATCTCTTGGAAAAACAAAAACCAGAAACTCAAATAACAAAAACTGGAAGAGATAACTAACAATCTTCTTCCTAGATGAAACATTGGATGAAGAAGGCGAGATCGGAGCTGCTGATGGTGCTATAACACTTGGCCTCGCCGGTGATGTTGACGCTTGCCGCTGAATCTGCTCTTCTCCACCTCCACCACCACCACCACCAATCCAGTATTCATGTGATCTTTTCGCAGAAGCTGAAAGAACAGAAGAACCAAACGATTCAAGAAAAATCAAATTAAAATCCCCAAAAAGTCAGTTCTTACGAACTCTCTCTCTCTCATCTCTACCTGATCGAGCTTTTCTCGGCACTGAGACACCGATCATCTCATCAGTGACTTTCCAAGCCGGTGTTGCCCTAACAACCTTTGCAGGAGGAAAGCTCCTCCGATGGTTGTGATTGGACAGAGACGACGATGACACCGGATTTGGCGGAAGCATTCGAACTGCTCCTCCGTCTTCGTCCTCGTCCTCCTCTTCATCATCCACACTTTCTTCCGTACTTTCTTCTCCTTCATCCCGATTATCGCCTCTCCGTCGCTTGTTCCGACGCGATCGATCTCGCTGTCGATCTTTCTTACTCCCTCGATCTCGTAACCTTGCCGTTTCCTGCAATTCCGTCGGTCCATCTTCCTCTGCGACACAAATATGAAAACAAACCTTACAAATCAGAAAACACAAATTATTCAACAGAAATCAGAAACATGCGTAGAAAAATCTGCGAAGTTCAAACCAGGCGAATCCCTCAAACTGCTACTTCTCTGTCTCCGTCTTAACAATCCGTTCGTAGCCGCCATGCTTCCTCTTCTCGCTTCTCTGTTTCTTTCCATCTCCTTCAATCTTCTCTCACAAAATCAAAAAGCATCACCGATCAATCTTATAAACAAGCGCCGTGAACCGGATTTCCGCCTCAATCCATCAGATTTCTAGTCAAAATCACTGAAAAAATACAGATTCCGGCTCCTCTCCGGCCAATAAACAGATTCACAGTATCGAAATCCTTCAAAATTGAAGAAATCTTGTTTAAAATTCTCGGCTTTCGCTTATCAAATCCACTGCCTTTTCGTCTCTCCTCCTCTCTATCTTCTTCCTCCCAGCTTTACTTTCTCTTTTCTGCCTAATCTCCCTCTTTTTTGAGGTTTCATCTAAGCCTCACTGGACGGCGGAGATTTGTCGCTGACGTCTCGATCTAAAGCATCTAACGGCTGTTATCCATAGGTGCCAACATGGCACAGTCTCACCGTCAGATTTTCTCGACTCTAAGACAAGCCCTTCATAAAGACTGCCACGTGTCATATTAATGGTCACTTTTCCGTGCAGACCAAGCTTCAGTGATTAGTGACTACCTAATATATATATATATATCCAATAGATTATTACCGGCACCGTACGATGTCCTCGCTGGCTATTGCCGGTTACCCTGAAGGAAAAAAGGTCACGTGGTGGAAATCGGACCAGAAATGACCGACCTCCAGAAGGTATCGGGACTAGGTGGTCAAAATAATTAATATATTTAATTTTACTTTAATTGGGGTTGACTGTGGGACCCACCACGAAAGCTACTGGAGAGGATGCTAATGGACGAGATTGTGGGGGGTTTGGTCGTGGAAGGATTAGTGGCCGTTGGATGAAATCTGAGGTGGCTAATAAAACATATTGATTGATTGAGGATTCGTGGAGGCAGAAGGATGAAAGAACGTAAGTCCAAGGTGGCACCGAATCGTACGTGTGGAACTGAGCGTGAGATCCGTGCCGTTGTACTAGTTAATCGACGGTCAATGTTACCGCAGATGCAGATGGAGAGAGAGAGAAACTCAAAGTCACGTTCACGTAACTTCCGAGACGGTGGGGTCCACCTTAGCTGCTGCTATTATTTCGTTTCAAAGCTCTTGCACACGTGGCAGATAGGATGACGTCGCCAATCTCTGATTCCGATCAACCCGTCGGAGGGCCTGAACCAACTAGCCAAACTTTAAGACAGGGCTAGGTAGCATGCATGCACATGTATTGTTAGCTATACACACCTTCAAAGCTCAGCACATGTCCTTTTTTTTTAATATTCAAGTTCGCCAAATGTCGTCTTTGATATCTATTAATTGGGTTAAGATTCAATCATTTTTAGGTAAATAATCTACGATTAATAAGTAAAAAACATATTTTCAAAAATTGTCCTTGCTTATGATTCATTCACCCAATTGGTTAATTTTTTTAAAATACATTTTTCCTAAAGAGTAAGGTTAAATTATTTAATACTAGTGGGTGGAACATGTGATGCACGTTAGAGTGAGGGGGAAGGAGTTATCCACAGTTAATTGGAGTTAAAAGTGACACGTGTTAACCTGCGGGTGCGATTGAACTCTCCCCGAGTTCAATCACGATTGACTATGATTCTATTCTTTAAATAGATAGATGAGGGTAGTTTGGAAATTAAAGTAAAACATTAAATTAAAGTTTTGTTTTATATAAGGGTAGTTTAGGAATTTCGGAAAATTCAGGCTGCACCTGCCTCTCCCATTATAATAGTAAAGATTATCTCATTTTGCACCCTATCTAGTTTGGTTCCACTCAAAAATTTAAGCTAAAATTTTAAGCACGAATAATTAAGTTAAAATTTTAAGTGAGTTTGAATATTTAAACAAGTCAAGCTTAAGCTAGATTATCTTTGATTTGACTCAAGTCGAGACTAAGCTTGTATAGGATTCAATTTTGCTTGAGCTCGATTCAAAATATATATATATATATATACAATTTAGCCAAATAAATAATTGAATAGCAATAATATATAAACATATATATAATCGAATCACGTAAGTTGAGAGGCGCTCGAAAGAATATTTCTTGAAAATAGTCGAAGACTCCCGTGTGCAAGGGAAAAACAGCTCTATCAAAAGTTCAACTAGGCAATGAAAACCCTCAGATGATATAAAGTTTAGTTAACAACATAATCAGTATCATCATTCATAACATATTTACATGATCAAAGTGTGGAAAACATATGCGCATACCATATAATCACCTTGACTTGTGTACTTGTGAGATTCTTGCACTTAGACTTATATGATGCATGTTCTTGTGAGATGCATGTCATGGTGCGGGCCAATCTTGTAAGATAACATGTTCATGCGCGGACTAATACTTGTTAAAAACCATACACATGCTCAGACCAATACTTGTGAGAAACCATACGCATGTGTTTGCCAATATTTGTTCTTGTGCGATGCGTGTCATGCTTGTGAGACATGTGTATTCATGAGACTCACATGTTATCATGCAAGTGAACTTGTATTTGAGTGTCGTGATTAACATTCATCTAGGTTATCCCTTAAATTCCAACCTTCTACCGTTGAAACTCCACCCAAGTGTCCCATGCCTCGAGGGTTAGAGAATTCAGAATTAGAATGACCTTTCTTTAAGTCTTAGCCTATCCGGATTTCAATCACCATACAAGTTTACATAATTCATAATTTATTGTAGAAATCATACATAATATTTTATCATAAATTTACAATTTCAATAAAATGATTTATATGCATCAATCACAACCATTCTTTTCCTTATACCCAATCTCCTCACTTTTATCCTTAGACAACTCTTCCTTCATCATAAAAAAATCCTCCTTCATTCATTATTCACATTTAAAGTATAAGCATTCACCGATTTCATCCACCACAATTTCTCATCCTCCTTTTCATACATAAATAGGGTTGATCATAGAGCATTAACTCCAAAACACCCAAATCATACTTATTAAAAAGCATAAACACATGCAAACCCCATGCTCATAACTTGAAAAATACATGCATAATCATGCCATTATCTAATAATCTTTACTCATACTTGTTTAAACATAATAAAATCATACTAGAGTTAGGTTAGACAGCATGTCGAGCTTTCGGGATTGTTTCCCTACGATCCAACGATTGAGAATCCTCATCGGGGTTGACTTCCAAGCTTTTCTTCATCTCCAAATAAAATCCCTTTGAAACCCTAGGTTCCCCCTCTTTTCTCCCAAATTAGGTTTAGAGCATTTAATAAAACTTAAACCCACGAAATAAGGGTCTATTTATAATGGTGGGAGTTTAAAACCCTAAAAATTTTGCAACTTAAGATTTTCCCGAAATTAACTGTGCGACACCATTCAAACGGTCAAAGGATCGTTCGAACAGTTGTGTATTCTGTTTTGTGTTTTCTTCTGGCATCGTTCGAACGATCTTATTTCGTTCGAACGATGTTGCATTTGGGAACCAGTTTCTTATTTCCATTGACATCGTTCGAACGGTTTTGGGATCGTTCAAACTATTTCCCTGTTTTCTCTTCTTTTGTCGTTTTCTTTATTTATTTTTTTATGTAAACCCTTTAAACACACCACACAACATTAATTAACATTAACCATACCCAGTGCATATTAAAATTTCATTTATACCAGTGTTAATCACATAAAAGACATAATGTAAATTCAGGTCTCTACTAAACATCCTCTCCTCCTTATAAAAATTTTGTCCACGAAATACATACCTTAGTCGAAGGGTATTTTTCTCGGACTTCATCTTCTCGTTCTCACGTGGCTTCCTCTACTACATGATTTCTCTACTGAATGATGTTGCCAACGCAAGAAAACTAAAGGAATCGTCTTCGTGCGCAAGACTTGCTCTTTCCGATCTAAAATTTGAGTATGTTGCTCAACTAGAGTCAAATTTTCACGGATCTTCAACGGTTCAAGATCTATGGCATGCGATTGATCCAGAATGTACTTCCCCAATATGGAGATGTGAAAGACATTATAGACACTGGCCATGTGAGGGGGTAAGGTAACCCTGTATGCAACCTCTCTAACTCTAGTGACGATCTCGAAAGGACCCACATATCTTAGGCTTAACTTTCCTTTTTTGTTGAATCTCATAACTCCCTTTGATGGCGAAATCATAACAAACACTTGGTCTCCAACTCAAAACTCAAGATCTCTCTTGTGAGTATCGGCATAGCTCTTTTGTCTACTTTGAGTCGTCTTTAACCTTTCCCAGATCACTTGAACTCTATCTAGAATCAGTCCAATGAGCTTAGGACCCAGAAGTTTCCTTTCACCAACTTCATCCCAATAGGCTAGTAATTCTTCATCTGATCCTTGAAGCACTTTAATCCTATCTAGGATGATCAGTCTAACCATAATTTTAATCACTAAGGCTCTAGATACGCCAACAATGAAACTCGCATCATGGTTAGACATATCCTCTATTGTTTTCATTTCTAAACCATCAGGTGTGTCAAAAATCAAGTAGGCTCGTATTCAGTGCATCTATCACCACATTAACTTTTCCCGAGTGGTACTGGATAGAGCAGTCATAGTTCTTGAGAAATTCCATCCAACGGCGTTGCCTCAAATTCAGCTCCCTCTGTAAAAACAAATACTTAAGACTCTTGTGGTCATTGAAGACTTCAAATTGTTTACCATACAAGTAGTGTCTCTAGATTTTAAGAGCAAATACCACTACTATCAATTCCAAATCATGGATAGGGTAGTTTTTCTCATGATCTTACAATTGTCAGGATGCATAACCCATCACTTTCCCATGTAGCATGAGAACACAACATAACCTAATGAGTGAAGCATCATTGTACATCTTACTCTCTACTCCCCTATTCTCTATTGTACGATTCAGAAGCCTAGAATAGCAATTCTTTGAATTAAAAGTGAATCATGATTTTTATTTCGATACTAAAAAAAATTCAAGACAACCTTACTTTGGCCATTCCCTACTCAACTAAAAAAAACAACACTTAAAGATATTTCCCTGAGTTAGTCTATGGGTACTTCAAATAAACTCATGAATCCTAACAATCTATGTAGGGTTGTCAAAGCTCCGGCAAGGGTTGGACCTAGGTCTTATTGGGTCCGGCCCTCATTTAATGGGGGTGAGGACCTAGCCCTCAAAGGACCCGAATTGGCTTGGCCCAAGCCCTACCCTCAAGGGCCAGGGCTAGGTCCAGGGTCGAGCTAGGGCCGAAAAGAAAAATATGTATATATAATGTTTTAGCGTTTTTTTCCTTCATTGATTGTCAACCTGGCATACAACCCTCCTCTTTAATTTAGGCTTGGGATCGACAATGCAACTCAAATAGCAACACAACGGAGTTTTAGTACTGTTAGATTGTTAATATATTAGTATACCCCTAATTGCTACCGTTAAATTGTTAATATTAGTACCGTTATATTTATAATTAAAAAAAAACGTTGTTGAATCTAAGGATTCGGAAGCTTCTTAATCTGGATAGATGATTGTATCGTCGTCTTCAAGCTTCGGATGACTAGATCATCTTCTTCAAGATTTCGGATGGATCATCTTCTCCAAGCTCCTTCTCTGTAATTTCTAGATTATTCTGCAAGCCCTGAAGGAGTTCAGCTATACTGCAACAGCTCGAACTTCTCCAAGATTCCCGAAAGGATGAGATAATGCATAGAGAGAAAGGATTTGGAACATGATCTAAAGGGAGAATAGAGGGAACAATGAAGAAAGTAAGTTGATTTTGGCAGCTCTTCTCTCAAGAACACTCAAGAACATACACAAGATCTAAGAAAGAGAATCTCTCTAAGGTCTCAAGAAGAATTCAGAAGTCTCTAAGTCTAAAAATGTATCTCCTTCCAAGGTATCAAGTCTCTGAAATCATCTGGGAATCCCTCTATTAATAGAGAAAAGTCTCTAATCACCCAATGATAATATATTAGAATATTCTCACATAAAAATGTCTTTGATGTGACAGCTAACAAACTCTCACGCATGCCAACTGTATTCTGTTAATTGGAGCAAATCTGTTAAAATATGGATGTATTCTGTTAACTAGAGCATATCTGTTAAATAGAATGTGTTTAGTCAAGAAAGAGCTGCCAACTCATCAAAACCATCGTAACTAACTTTCAGTTGCAATTTAATCATTCGAATTGTTATGACCTAAAACAGTCCTTTTGATACATTTTTCAAAGGTTAAAAGAGTAAACTTTTTCAAGAAGGAGTTTATCTACTTTAACAAATTCTCTCCTAGCCCTTTAAACCGCATCTCATAATCCTTCCCAAAATACATACATATATATATAAATCATCGTACAACAAAGACGGGTCATACATCTTTGGGATAAATCATAAGTGTTGGACGAGGACCCATTCTCAAGGCGGATACGATATCCACCGCCAGGCTTCAATCATCTAGTACGAGAGAATGAGACTATAGAGGTCACACTCCTGTAATAGCCCACAGGGAAATGGGGCAAGATATATCCCAGAATTTCCTCCTGACTGTCAGTCCAGGAAGTAATCCATACTTTGTTGAAATAGGAGAAGGGGGGGGGGGGGGGGAACACATACGCCCATTCCCATAGGGAAGGCAATCAGTACTTTTATCCCCTGACAAGGTAAGATGGTACAGGGTGATCCAAATCCACTGAATCCCTATGGAGATGAGGTTGAACCGGTAATCACCTTTTTCGTCTCAACGGAGTATAACTCCTCCAAGCTTTTGATCAACATAAACTCACAACGCCATTGATTCAAGACATGTCTTGAAGAATAGAATATCATAATGGCATTACAAACATTCAGTAATCTGATTCTACTGAAATCTTACCAAAGATGAATTTAGTCCTGATGGAGTATGCTTCCTTTGAGCTTTCTATCCGAATCTGAAAGCTTAACATATCTGTTGATCAAAATCTGTTCATTTGATCATATCATCTGTGAAATACTCAAACTACTTCAGTCATGAAGGCGTAGTGAGTGAGTCAACATGTCCTGATCATTTGGATCTCATTCTCGAATGCGGCATATTTTAAGGTATTTGAACCTTCCAAATCATTATAATCTTTATCCACGTGGCTTCTGACTAGCTCAAATTTCGATCTGAATAGGAAATAACTTCCACGTGTCAGTACATCATTTTCCACCATCAACAAATGTTACAACTTATAAGTAATAACATCAAAAGATTATGCAAAAAGATCATACTATCAATCCGTTACACATACACACAGCAAAACTTAGCCTCTATTAGGTTGAAAAAAGGAAAAATCGTTACAAGTTTCTATATTAAAAAAATACTAGAAAGATACTATACTATAATGTTAGTATGTTACACATACACATAGGAAGGCTTAGCCTCTTAAGTGATTATAAGTATTAAGTTACTATATTGTAATATATTTATATAATATTATATATGGTAATATGGAATGGATGGCTTAGCCCGTGCTTACTAATTCGGCCCTCAAGTAAGAGGGTCTTTCAAAATTAGGCTCGACTCGACCCAACCATAGAGCCTTATTAAGGAAAACGAAACTTTCTATTTTGTAGGCTTTGAAGGGCCGAGTTGGGTCAGATCGGGCCGAGCCCCTCATCAAATGACCTGATTGACAGCCCTATATACATCTATGACTAACCACCAAGAGACTGGAGTTGGCTTTATTTTATTTTTCTACTACAACATATGTTCTAATCTTCACCCTTTAATAATTGAATTAAAGGGTTAGGACTTAAGAGTACATTTGGGAGTACTCGTGGCCTTACACTATTTCTAAATCTAGCATGCTATCTTAACCATTTCACCGTGAAATTCTCTACTGTTATAACTCACATCTCAATAGGTGTCTCTTTTAATACCCTTGATTCTGGTTAAGATTCACTAACCCTTTCAACCATCTAACTTTGGTTTCTTAAAAAATATTAATTCTAAAGGTTAAAGTTGTAACACCCAGCCTATTGCGTCAGTGATGGGGTGTGCCTCGCTATTGAGGGAGGTATGAGGATCCAATCCCATCAAGGTAATAAGTTGTTACGTGACTAGAGTTAGGGGTTAGTTAGAGGTAGTGGGTAGTTATGAAGATTAGTCCTCCCTATTTAAACTTCATGCAATTCTGTAAATGAAATCAATCAATTAAAATCAAAAAGAGAATTATCTCAAGGAGGTTTATTACACTCGAAGTAACTCAATGAGGTTAGTTTCTTTCAAATAAACTAGAAAGTACGTAACATTGGTATCAAGAGCCATGTCGATCCATTCTCAAAGCATGGACACTTATACTTGAAAGGAGCTTTGAGAAGATTTGAGAGCTATTAATAATGATTTGAGGGTTATGAAAAAAAAATTTCAACCATCAAATTTGCATTAATTTTTTTTTTTACACCAATAGAAGATCTTATTGAAGATGCAGTCAAGAATGATGAGCAAGATGAAGTTGAAGATGCAATAAAAGATAGAGTCGAGAATGATATGCAAGATGGAGTTGAAGATGCAGTAAAAGAAGAATTTTCAAGTGTTTAGATCCAGCCACAACCATCAATCAAAAATCAAGACAAACTAGAGTGAGACGAATTCATCCAAGGATGTTGTTTGAAGGTGAAAATCACCCTACAAGGAAGCCCAACAATGACTGATTTTTACTTAGGGATTTTTGTTTATATTTAAAAAAAACTAAATCTTGAGAACAAGATTTGTGTAAGGGGAAGAGTATGTTACATAACTAGAGTTAGGGGTTAGTTAGAGGTAGTGGATAGTTATGAGGATTAGTCTTCCCTATTTAAACATCATGTAGTTCTATAAATAGAATCAATCAATCGAAATCAAAAAGAGAATTATCTCAAGGAGATTTATTACAATCGAAGTAACTTAAGGAAGTTGGTTTCCCTAAAAAAAAACTAGAAAGTACGTAACATAAGTCTCCAAGAGTTCCAATCCCCAAACTAACCACTAATTGGTACCAACTTTGGTAAATCATATCTAAAAAGAAAGTTGTTAACCAGAGTTAAAAGAAAAGCTTTTGTGTTGCCGTAGAGAATTTCAAGTCTGGTTGACTTGTAAAAATAAAGTACAAAGATTTTTCAGCGTATCTGAACGGACACGACAATGTTCTCACACTCTTTTAAGTGTCCGCGTCTACTTTCTACATCAATGTTGGAAAGTTTATTGGACGACCACCACCCAACCCCACGACACATGAGCAAAATGTTTGTTAGGATGCAGCAACGCGTGGTATGATATGATTTTTGTGTGAGTCTGGATCCTGTTCAATAGGGCACCCACAAATCCCTTTTTAACTGAATTTGGGATCATAGCGAGCTTTGAAATCCTGATATTATTAGTGATTTCGGTCAGCAACCCGAATCGAAATTTAAAAAAAAATCGATATCTCGGCAGGATTTTGAATTCTGGTTTGTTAAAAAAAATAATATTTTGTTAAAATTATTTTATATTTAAAATAAATATATAAATTTCCTCGATAAAAATATCAAAATATTTTAGAATATTTCAGAATTTTAATAAAAGAGAATAAAAAAAACCTATTTGAAAACAAATTTTCGAAATATCACCGAAATTCCAAAATTTCGAAAATTTGAAATTTCACCCGAAATCCCGTGCGAAATCGTGTTTTCCAAAATCCATGTTGTATCGATATCGTTGGGGTTGGACGAAATCGGAATTTCAAACCTTGGATCATAGTCAGTCATGATCGTGGCCACAAATCAACAAATGTTTTTTTTACCCTTATTAACTATGGTTAAGATAGATGAACCCTTAAGATTTAACAATCTAGGTTTTTAGAAAAAAATAAATAAATTAACCCTAGTAAAAAGGACACATGATGATCTGTGGTGCGATTGAAGTCTCTCCGAGTTCAATCTTCGATCTCAAAGTATTTGATCTCAAAATACTGCGCTTAGCCTCTCCAACTTGCCATGTCACCATTTTAACCCCATTTAAATGTTGTTAAGATAATAATTCTTAACCTTAGCTTTTAGAATTTTATTTTGAAAAATAATAACTATAGGGGTTAAAACCTTTTAACTAAAGTTAAAAGGATGTTAAATGCTATGCTAGGGTATTTTACACATATAAAGCTTCTTAAACCCCCTTAGGGCAGACCATGCTCTAAGAGCATGGGATTACAAGTGGGGCCTACCATGTGAAATGGGCTCCACCTGAAATCCCATGCTCTTAGAGCATTGTCTCGGTGGTCTCAACCCTAATGGGTTCTCAATAGTAAAATCCATTTTACACTGCCCAACCAAATAAAACCCTAAAACTAAGCAATGGATTTTCTCTGGCACATGCTCGAGTGTTACAAACGACGCATGGTAAGACATAATTATGGGGAGTGATAGCATGCATTGCACATTCCGTTGGGTGGTACACGCACCTCCCAAGCTCACCATATGTCATCTTTGACATTCATTAACTGTGGTTAAAATTCACTCATTCTTATGGTTAAATAGTATAACATTTGTTTTTAACACAACTATTAAAAACATTAACCACATGAATCATAAGCAATGTTAACTTTTTTAAAATATTTTTTCTAAAAACTAAAGTTAAATTATTTAATCCAAAGGATGAGTAAATCTTAACCGTGGTTAATATATGTCAAAGAGAACATGTGACGAGCTTGGGAGGTGTGCGTGCTGACTAATAGAATGTGCAATGCATGCTATCACTCCCCCTAGTTAAATGCCTTAAACGTGGAGATGGAATCACAGCCAAACACAATTGGATTTAGAGAGAGTTCAATCGTTCTCACTGGTCAACACATGTCCCCTTCAACCCCTATTAATCATGGTTAATATTCTCTAACTCTTATTGTTCAATAATCTAATCTTAGGTTTTTGAAAAAAATATTTAATTCTGATTAAATTTATTTAACTTTTAAGGTTAATATTTTTTTAATATATATTTTTTTAAAACTAAGATTAAATTATTAGAAAACTAAGGATTAAAAAATCTTAACCTTGGTTAATAAGGATTAAAAGAGACAAATGTTAACCTGTAGGAGGAACTCGCCCTGAATTCAATCGCGCTGTGTATCGATCTCTCGTGAAAAGAGTGGTGCCTGATGTGACGGGATAAGAGTTAGTGTTTGCAGAGGTAGGATGAGAGTCAATTACAATTAAACTGTCAAGGAGTTCAATAGCACCACAGGTGGACGCGTGTTCATTTAAACTCATTATTTGCAGTTAAGCTGATACACTAATCTTTAAGGTTCAACTAACTTTAAAAGAAAATAATAACTCTAACAAAGTTAATATTAATCCTTGGGGTTAATATATTTTTAAGAAACTAAGGATAGGTTGTTGGATCCTAAGAGATGAATCGTACAACAATTGAACTCGGGAAGAGTTCAACTGCAATTAAGTTCAAATGCAATTGACTCTGATCCCATCTTGTGTTTGCAAGTTACTAACAAAGCATGTATTATTCTTTCTATAGTTTAAATATAAAGAGGAGCTCTACTTCACCTTGTTGAGCGGACCTCTCCTATTTTACATTATCTCAATGGCAAACATGTAATTATGTGTGTTATAAAATTACCCCTAAAATTTTCAGTAATTACAAACATGTCATGGACTTAGTATAAAAAAGGGTGCTCTGCAGCAGAGCTCCAGATGAAAATTAATTTACCTTTTACATCCCTTTTTATTATTCTATTTACAATTAGAAAAGCATGCTCTCTCCCTCAACCCTTGAATTTTAGCATGAACCATAGACAAAAGGAATCCCACCTTGCTTTCATTTCTCCAACTCAAGAAATCTGCTCTAGTCTTTTAATACAAAAGACCCTAATGGTACTTATTTTAATTTGGACTTTAGCATGGATTAATCAAAAGCTTTGGATTCTCTTTGGCACATGCAAGAAAAGTGTTCAAGGGCTTCCATACTTTAAGCGACATGTGACTGGAGAAGTCATTTCATGAGGCCCATTATTTTGACTTCTCCGGCCATTATTTGACACATGGTGATAAATGGTGAAATAAAGGGGATGAGATATCAAGTGGGGAGAAGTCAAAGTGAGGGGAGAAATGAAATGACTTCTCCCAACCACATGTCGCTTAAGTGTGGAGGCCCTTGAGCACTTTTCTGGCATGTGGCAGAGAGAATCCGAAGCTTTAATCATAAGGTCAATGTGGCTTTACCTAATTAATTACTTTTAGTCACTTCTTTGACATTGGACCCTTGTTATTTTCCAACTGCCTTGCCAGATACTCAAACTCGAACTTTCAAAATTTTTAATAGGTTATTAAATTGAGGGTTTTTTCGAATTGTCTTAATCTTAAGAGACTCAAACCCAAAGTCTTCTCGTTCAGGGATACTTTCTATCGAGCAAGATGATGTTCCTTAAGTTTTTAGGAGGTTAGTAAATTAGTGGGCATATCATCCGACTTATCTCAAGGTACCCGAAACCAGGTCCACTCTTCATGGGGATCCGCATGAACCATGGTGCAACCAGGGAGGTGTGCCCACCACAAGTTCTTTCTCTCACCTCTTAATAAATATAGAGAATTCTAAATAATCATGTATTTAAATCAGTAGATCCTAGCTTATGAAGCAGACAAAAGTATGGATCATCTATTTATCTATAATTGAGGAGGAGAAATGTGGAGGTGGCAAGAAGTTGTTGTGCCACATGGACGCAACACATGGGGAGTTTCATAAGAGATCGAGTAGTTTAATAGAGGCTCAGGATCCTCTCGAGTTCAACTCGAGAGAATCTCTCCGGTTTTAGGGGTGTCAAAGGGCCGGGTTGGGGTAGGGCCGGGGTCAACCCTAGCCCTACCCTTCCTTATAAGAGTAGAGCCCTAGCCCGGCCCTAGCCCTTCAAGGGCCGGGGTTGATTGGGCCCTAGCCCGGCCCCTCAAGGGCCGGGGCCAAGCCGGGCCGGCCAAAGGGCCGGAAGAAAGAGCGGAATTTTTTTTTTTTCATCTAAGATAATAAATTTTTTTTTATTACACCGACTGTCAACCTTACATGGAAATGGATACCTTCCTCTTTTATTCGGGTTTGGGATCAACATTGCAACAAAAAGAGCAATGACAGAGTTTTAAAAAAAAATTTCTTATCAGTGACAGTCATGCATAATAAACCAAAACATAGTATAGGTAAACAAGTAGAATAATAAAACTATATAGAACAAAATTGAAAATATGTTTAAATATAAAACTGAAAGTACAGAGTAAGATATGAGAGAGAGAGAGAGAGATGATCGATGAAGAGCCGAAGTGGTATGTGGCCTGTGCGATTGAAGTTGAAGAATGAAGAGGCAAAGTCTTAGAATGTGAATACAAGTTAGAGTTTGGTCAGTGTTAGGTTGATTTTTATAAGGTCTTTAGTTGGCGCAATTACAAACATAGCCCTACTTTCATAACGTTAATGAAAGGTTAAAGGGAGCATATTAGTAAAATTATTAAAAAATATTTATCTTAAGATAAAGTAGGGCCGGGCCGGGCTGGGAAGGGCCGGACAGGGGGAGCCCTAGCCCGGCCCTAGAGAACAAGGGCTTCCAATTTTTTGGCCCTGCCCGGCCTAAGGGCTGGGGTAGGGCCGGGCTTTGGAGGGCCGGGCTGGGCCGGGTACCCTTCTATATGGGCTTTTTTGACAGCCTTATCCGGTTTGAACAACTAGAGGTTGCCACGTGTCTCCTTTGACACCCTTTTTAACCATGGGTAAGGTTCATCCACCCCTAGGGTTCACCCATCCATCCTTGTTTTTTTAAAAAAAATATTAATTCTTTTTTTATAATTAAAAAACTTTTTTTAATATTAAAAAACTTTTTTTAATATTAAAAAACTTTTTTTAATATTAAAAAACCTCTAAAAACAGTTTTTTTAATTTAAAAAATAATAATTAATATATAAAAAAAAAACCAAGGGTGGGTGGGTGAACCTTACCCGTGGTTAAGGGGTGTCAAAGGAGACACGTGGCAACCTCTAGGGGTTCAAACTGGAGAGAATCTCTCGAGTTCAAACCCCTAGAGGTCACCACGTGTCTCCTTTGACACCCCTTAACCATGAGTAAGGTTCACCCACCCCTAGGGTTCACCTACCCATCCTTGGTTTTTTTTTTATATATATTGATTATTATTTTTAAAATTAAAAGAAGTTTTTAATTTTTTAAAAATAATTAATATTTTTAAAAAAAAACAAGGATGGATGGGTGAACCCTAGGGGTGGGTGAACCTTACCCATGGTTAAGGGGTGTCAAAGGAGACACGTGGTAACCTCTAGGGGTTCGAATTCGAGAGATACTCTCGAGTTCAACTCGAGAGGATCCTGAGCCTCAATAGAATATAGATTAGGGGAGGAAGAAGTTGTTGTGCCACATGGACGCAACAGACTGGGGAGTTTCATAAGAGATCGAGTAGTTTAATAGAATATAGATTAGGGGAGGAATAGGAAAAAGGGAAATCAAGTTACCTGTCATTGATGTCCCCATGATACCCTTGTTTTGAAAACTAAGAGCTAGGGTCTGGAGAGACGGTTGGCATCTCCCCTGACAGGGACGGGAACGGCCTTCCGGCTTTCCAGTTACCACACATCGGTTAAGGCTACCCACTTCGGTGGATCTTTACCCCAACTTTTTTTCAATTATCAAAAAAAAAAAAAAAAAAAAGCTAGGGTTTGGAATTCGAGATAGAATCACAACCAATTTCGATTGAATTCAGGGAGAGTTCAATCACACCCACAAGCCAACACGTGTCCTTTTTAATCCTTATTAACTGTAGTTAAGATTTACCAACTCTTGGGTTTAACAAAATAACTTGGTTTTTATTTTTATTTTAAAAAAAATTAACTCTTATTAAGAATTTTTAACCCGTGAGGTTAATATTTTTAATATTTCTTTTAAAAAATTGAAGTTATATTATTGAACTCCAAGGGTTGGTGAATTTTAACCATGATTAACAAGAGTTAAAAGACACACGTGTTGGCCCGTGGGTGTGGTTGAACTCTCCCCGAGTTCAATCGCAAATGGCTGTGATTCGATCTCTTGGAATTTGGATTTTTTTTTGGTTAAAGGAATAACATCTAACTCAGAGACACAGATCAGTGTCATAAGTGTAAACTCACTCAACCACTCTAAAAAGATCGGATTAATGGAGGGCTATTGGATCCATATACACCCGGTGAGTCTAGTTCCCAAGCGATATGAGACTGACTAAGGGGACAGTATCACCCAACCACAAAGTGGATTCACATTTTCTATGTTTTTTTAGTTAAAGGAACAACCCCTAACTCACACACACGATCAACCTAAGGTTATGGCTAAGGAGCCATAAGGGTAAACTCATTCAACCACTTCAAAAGGATCGGACTTATGGAGGGATGAACCTATTAATTGTGACCCCTTTTTTTCATATCCTAATACGGCTACGCAGCAACCTAACAAGTCTCTTTTAATCCCTATTAACTGTGGTTAAGATTCATTAACTCTTAGGATTCAACAACCTAATATTGGTTTTTAGAAGAAAAAAAGTTAAAATATTAACATTATGGGTAAAAATTCTAAACGGTAGGGTTAATTTTTTTCCAAAAACTAACATTAGATTGTTGACCCTAATGTTTGGTTGCCGAAAAAATTAGTGAAAACATGGAAAGAAAAGAAAATTTTGGATTTCTAATACAATTTCTAGTTGTGTTTTATCCAATTTTCTTTTCTTTTCCACGTTTTTACTTATTTTCTTAGCAACCAAACATAGGGTTAGTAAATTATAAATATAGTTAATCAGAGTTAAAAGGGACTCGTGTTGACCTGTGGATGCAATTGAACTTGGGGAGTGTTCACTCGTGATTGGCTATGATCCGATCTCTAAATATATATAAATATATAATCAATATATACACGCTTGGGGTTTGTCCTAGTGGTAGTGTATATCCCTTTGGAGAGGAATGACTAGTGTTCGAGTCCTGGTATGGCCGTTGTGCACCCACCATTGAGTTCTAACCCACCTAGCCACTGACAAAGTGAGATAAATGATATAGCTGATCACCAAAATATGTTTGCTATTATAGTAGGAGAGGGAGGCGTAGCATGATTTTTCCGAAATTTCCTAACTACCCTTATATAAAACAAAACTTTGATTCAATGTTTTACTTTAATGTGTTAATGTTTTAATGTAATTCCTAAACTACCCCTTATCTATTTAAATAATAGAATCACAGCCAATTGCGATTGAACTCGGGGAGAGTTCAATCACACCTGTGGGTTAACTCGTGTCCCTTCTAACTCCTATTAACTGTGGTTAACTCCTTCCACTCGCTCTCACGTGCATCGCATGTGCCACCTGCTAGTATTTAGTTAGCAGATAAGGATGGATTTTAAACCTAGTTCAGGATTTCAATGTCAAGGACTTCTAATAACTTAGCTAGTGGAGTGGGCATAGCCTAGTGGTAGTGTATCCCCTGCTTAGGGGGGGGGGGGTGTCCAGGGTTCAATTCCCGAGAGGGTGGGAGTTTGTCTATACTCTTCACTTGCCCACTAACTCAAAACAAATACTAACACCTAACTGGGGTTGCGGCCTAACCGTGTGTCTCATACCACAAAAAAAAAAAAAAAAACTAGTGGACATCCCTATTTGGTTGATTTAAGTTGAAATGCCATGAATATATTTTGTAAATGTCACATGCACTGTGCCATTCACTTATATTACTTTTCTGTTTTTTGGGGGGTAGAATTTATTATATTAGTTGAATTTGTTTTTAATCTATTTAGACTAACAAAATGATTTTGTCATTATATATATATTCAACATATTAAAAGATCTCCTTTGTTTGAGAACCTTGGAAGCCAAAAACAATCAAAATTTTCAAATACTAAAAATGATATAATCATTCAAATGTTATTTAATACTTTAATTTGACCGATACTTGTCTCCTAAAATTATAATGAGGCAAAACCGACTAGGCTCTCTCTCTCTCTCTCTCTCTCTCTCTCATGCCAAGAAACTGGTGCAAGTGTCTGAAACCTCCTAAACAGGTGTTGCTTCATTCTCCAAATTTTGCTCCCATTAAATTCCGTGGGCAGTTCCAATCTACCTAACTTGCACTCCCACATTATGAAGCCATGTTTACTTTTTTATTTTTAAGAAGTGGAAATATATTAGAGATATCCCAGATTTAGATACTTAGATAAATAGGTCATAAATTAAGACATTTCAATGGACACTAAATTTACATATCATAAAATAAGATTTTAATATAATAAATAAATTATATAATTAAAATATAAACTGATTAAGTAGAAAAAAGAGTATAGTATATAGTATATAGTTTAGTGAATATGTAAAATTATATCTTAGACCAACTTTAATAAAATTGATTAAAAATGAAATTTTATATTTTTATATAGAGTTGTTCAAAAAAGGTCAAAAAATATAAAAATAAAGTGAATAAATACTTCAAATATAAAATCATATAAAATAATTAGTATGTACATATGTGCTTATGCACATATGGAATAATATATAAGCAGACAAAACATCATCTTTGTATATTACACAACACTACGCATAATGAAATAATTTTAAATGGCTCAGGATCCTCTCGAGTTCAACTCGAGAGAATCCCTCGAGTTGGAACCCTAGAGGTCGCCACGTGTCTCCTTTGGCACCCCTTAACCATGGGTAAGGTTCACCCACCCCTAGGTTTCACCCATCCATCCTTGGTTTTTTTTTTTAAATATTAATTCTTTTTTTAAAATTAAAAACTTTTTTTAATATTAAAAAAACTCTAAAAACAATTTTTTAATTTAAAAAATAATAATTAATATATAAAAAAAAAACCAAGGATGGGTGGGTGAACCCTAGGGGTGGGTGAACCTTACCCATGATTAAGGGGTGTCAAAGGAGACACGTGGCGACCTCTAGGGGTTCCAACTCGAGAGATTCTCTCAAGTTGAACTCGAGAGAATCCTGTGCCATTTTAAATCTGGTGTGTTCACGTTTCACGCTCTGGACACTTGTTTAAGACCATTGACCAAAATGACTTCGGGATGAAAAGAAAGAAAGAATTCTACCCTCAAAAAGAAAACCTTGTTTAAGACTTTTTGTTTTTAATTAGCTGTTAGTAGCTAAGATTAGTTGGTTAGTACTTAATGAGGGGACCTGCACTGTGTGGGACTCTTTTTTTTTTTGGTCACTCACTGTGTGGGACTTGATCTAGGTGAGACCAGGTCCACTTTCATGACAAGGGCACACCTTGCCATATGAGCTAGAGGAGTTAGTAAAAGCTATGTTGCTTTTAAAATCCATTGGTTTATTAAAGCATAGGAGAGCACTAATCCTCTGCTGCTCCTCGCCCTTATAGAGCCCTTTAACTCTCCTCGAACTACAGTTTATAAGTATTAACCTTTATGGTTTTTTTAAAAAAAATTCTTCTAAAAACTATTCTTTGGCTACACTCAAGCCAAGTTAGCTCAATGGCTCGGATCATTTGAACCAAGCTAAGCTCACATGTCACGCTCGAACAAATTAAGCCAAGCTTTTATTTGAGTTCGACTGTTTAAACAAGTCAAGCCCATGTCAGGCCTTGTTTCATTTAGCTATGTTCGAAGCTTGACTCATTTAGGGTTAGTTCAACTCAAAATATATATATATATATATATATATATATATATATATATATATATATATATATATATATATATAATATTTTTTGGTACCATCATTATATTGATATAAAATAATTTTTTTAACTTATTATTATTATTATTATAGATTGTAATAATTTTTAATAAAAGAGTTTAAAAGATAATAATAATAATAAGTCAATAAGTTAAAAGTAGAAACTCTAATCTAAGTCTCACACTTTAGATCAAACGACTACTCTCAAAATCTTATTTTACAAATGTATTTACTTTTTGTAGTTTCTTATATTATAATTTATTAATAAATACTTTTAATTGAAATTATATAAAATTAAACAAAATAATTCTATGAATTAAGTTTTTGAGTCAACCCGAGTTCGGCTCAGCTTGAAATATTTTCGAGCTTGAACGGAACTTGATCCAGCTTGTTCAAACATTCAAACTCGAATCAAGTTCAAGTCGAGTTTGGGCATGCTCAAGCTAAACTCAAACTTGACCAAGCTCAGCTCGAAACGAATACACCCCCATCAATGTTAGATGTTTTAACTCCAAGAGTTGGTGAATCTTAATCATAGTTTTAAAAATATATATAAAAATAGACAAGTTGCAAGCAGTGTTGTTAGAACCAGATCGAGCATCGAACCGGTAGAGTGGCCGGTCCTGGTTCCACCGTATACTCTTTGCAAAAAAACAATTTTTTTTTTTTTTTGTTCCGACCGGTTTCCAACCGGTTTTGCCACCGATTCTACTGATTCTGACCAGTTTTGACCGGTTCTCAAATAATTCAAATTTTGAGGGTTTTGGGAACCAGTGAGGGGCCGGTGCCGGTTCTATTCCTGATTCCACCGGTCCGGTTCTGACAACAGTTGGTTACAAGAATAAAGACGATGAGACGCTTCCTTCGCACCAGCAAGGAGGTGGAGGTGATTAATTTTCAAAGCATTGATCCAAGATTCCAAATTAATAACAAAATAATGCGTGGGCGTGGAATCAGGGAGCTTTCCCTGCCCGTTTCATGTAGATGTAGTAGAGTCGTATATTCTTCGCAGCGAAAGTTTCCGGCTCCAAAAAAAACAAAAAAGGTGGGACCAACTTATTTGGCATTTTCTGTGTGACCCCTTGGGCCTGGCCCTGGCCATGGCCATGGCCCCGGCCCACAAAAAGATGGACCTTTTCCGTCACCCACCCACATACACACCTTTAAAGGGACTCAGACTTCTGAAAGATGTGTGCCAGACTGCTAAAGCTAATTGTTGTTTTGGCATACACATGGTGGGACCAACCATTCAATGGGTCCCATCCGAATGTATCGTTACTCGATAGGACTAAAAGTTGTCAGATGATCTAACCCTCTATTCCATTACATTCGTTTGAACGGTTATAAAATTTGATTCGAGGAATAATCCACTCCGCGTACCCAGTAGTGGAGTGAGACGTCCGGCACTCACAAAGCCTAACTGCCCTTAAACTCTGGTCAAGAAGTTCTAATCTTATAGTTAATTTTTTTTTTAACTAAGGTTAAATTCTTTAATCAGTAAATTTAAAAACTTAGGCAGAACCCTCTTCGTCATTAGCCAAGTAGGTAGGACAGTTTGGTACTGTCCCATTGCAGTGTTCTCAGAACCGGACCGGACTGGACCAGACCAAACCGGAAACCGGCCCCCTCGCCGGTTCCCAAAACCCTCAAAACAGGTATTCTTTAAAAATCGGTCAAAACCGGTCAAAACCAATAGAACCGGTTGAGAATCGGTCAGACTCAAGAAAATATTATGAAAAAATAAAAAATATATAATTTTTTTGTAAAAAGTACACGGTGGAACCGACCACTGCCGATTCGATGCCCGGTCCGGTTCTGACAACACTATCCTACTGTTGAGGGGATGGTTGGTGGTTATCAAACAAAGGTGCTCAGGACAACTCGAGCTGTTCATTTATTTAATAAACAAGTTATGCTCAAGCTTGATTTTCGAGTTCGTTTATTTAACAAGCCAAGTTTAAACACACCCTTGCTCAGCTCGTTAAAAGCTCGACTCAGTTATTTAGATAACTAACCTACTAAAATATCTAAATATATTTTATTTAAATTCTCAAATTAAATATATATATATATATATACCAGATTAATAATACATAATGTATTTTACATAAGAATATCGTTTATACAATGATGAACTTTTTCTAAAATTTTAGGTAATGCTGTAATTTTTTTTACCTATACAAGAATAATAAAATTCAATTTAAACCTAATAAATAGTTATATTTAATGAATCAAGCTACTCACAAACTACTCGAGCTCGTGTGTAAAAACTCGAGCTCATTTATTTTATAAACAAGCCAAGTTCAAGCTCGATTTTCGAATCTCATTTACTTAATAAACAAGCTTGAACATCCCACTACTCAGCTCGGCTCGATAACACCCTTAATTGTTATACTTGTGGACTTACCTAGGGGTGATCCAATCGAGCTACTGTGTTCTCAAGCTTGTTTGTTAATTAACGAGCTTGAAAAATCAAATTTGAACTTAACTTGTATATTTTATAAATGAACTCGAGCCGAGTCGTTCATGGGTAGCTTGGTTAATTGGATGTAGTTATTTATAAATATTAGGTGGAAATTTTACAATATTATCCAGGTAAAAGAATTATGATGCTAACTAAAATTTGAGTACAAGTTTATAATTGTATAAAGGTATTCTTATCATGTAAAATAAATTATATACTATTAATCTTTACTAGTATGTAAGAAATCAAGTTAATTCTAGTATTTAAATGAAGTAAATATATTTTAAGCTTTTAACGAGCTGAATACGTGAACTAAATATCTACATACTCAAGTTTGGCTCATTAATTCAACAAGCTTGAAAAATCTAGTTCGGGCTTGGCATGTTTATTAAATAAAAAAGCTCGGCCGAAACTTTTTACCAAACCAAAGTCGAGCTATTCACGAGCAACATGGTAACCTCCCCTAGAATTACCTCTAGCAGGAATAATTTGAGTACTAAACCTCTAACTACTGCAAAAAGCAGTATGGTGACGACAATCAAACAACCACGAGAGAATAGATAAATAAGATTATTGCAATCATATGACAGATTTAACTTTACTAGATGCAATGGACCCATGAGAGAATAGATAAATAAGATTATTGCAATCATCTGAGCAGATTTAACTTTAATAGATGCAATAGACCTCATTTGAATCACACAAACATGAAAATAAAAATCACCAAAACCGATACAAAATAGACGATACATATAGGTTTCAATAACCCCTGTACGATATTTAATTGATGATACAGACAATACATAACCTTTATTAATTATTTATATTTTCATTCACTGTGTGCTCCTTTGTTTTTGAGTCATTTCATATTTGGTAATTTTGATTCCTATAACTCATGATTTTTTAAAATTTTAATTTAACTTTTTTATTAAAAAGAAAAAATTATATTTACCATCTGACATGTATAGGTAGGTTTCGATTGGGATGAATACATCTCTCGAAACCATATTTTTAATTCTTGCTCCTAGGCTAAAAATCCATGTGATGGGATATTCATATAACAGCCATCCAACATATAGGGGATTTCACAGGGAAAACCAACTGAATGGCGGGTGCCTCTTCCTAAGCAATAAGCGGTTGCCATGTTTTTTTTTGGAAGGTTAGTTAGTCTATAGAGATCGGATCACAATCAATTGTGATTGAACACTCTCCGAGTTCAATGGCATCCACTGGTTAACAAGTGTCCCTTTTAATTCCTATTAATTGTGGTTAAAATTCACAAACCCCTTTGGTTCACCAATATAACCTCAGTTTTTAAAAATAACTACATTCTTATCCAGAGTTAAACATTTTTTTTTCTAAAAACCAAGGTCATATTATTGAATTCAAGGGTTAGTGAATCTTAACCACAATTAATAAAGGTTAAAAGGGACACTTGTTGACCTGTGGGTGCGAGGAGTTCAATTGTAAGTAACTGTGATCCAATCTCTAGTCTATCTAGCCCTTCTAAGAAAAGGGCATTGGGGAAGATTCGGGAGACAGAGATGCATGAGATTTGGGGCACGGATCCTGTTTCATTTTAGGATGGTAAGAAACCCATGCACTGGACGAAATCAGAATAAGGGGACACCAATACCCTATTGGAGAGAAGCTCTTACCACCACTTTAAATAGAACCGGTGCTGCTCGAATGGAACCTGCAAGAAAACAGCTGCACTAAAGCACAACGGACTGTAGCTTGTTTCCCCGATGAGTCAATCATTTTTGTATATAGATAGAGGAACCCTTCAATTTCGATCAGGCACTCACCATCTATTTTCATTGAAAAAGAACATAAAATAACACAATATGGAAAACATATTGCAGTTCACAGGATTTAAAATCAACGGCCTCACGGTCCTGCATCATAGAGTTTGAATCAAAAGGGGAAGTTGAGAATATGGAAAACAGACACTGAATTTTGTTTCTCTCACTGAAATCCAAAAAATTTTGAAACCCTGGAAGTAAAGAGAGGTTGTAACACTTTCACAAAGCAATGTGTGAAGGAATCTTGGTCCCCCCTGTTTTAAGGTTTCCCAGCTAGGAGTACTTTGGACTCCAACCTGATTGAATTATCATAACTGTTCCATGTTCTTTCATGCTAAACAATGACCATCACAATACAAATGCGATGTTCTAACCTCTGAACTAAGCAGACTTACATAAACAGAATTTGACCATGGGATTCAGAAAACTACTAAAGATCTTAGCTACCCAAGTAGTGTTCATAGGGCATCCGGAACTACAGATAATGTAGATAGAATATAAGGGTTTGGCAAGAAATCATTCACTTTCTACATGGTAAAATATCCACTAAAGCCCAGCTATGATATCACTTTCTGTGCCCTACAAGTGGGTATTGAAAAGGAATGGCTATTAGATTTCACCCATACCCATATGCATCTGTTGTGCCCATATTTCAATATTTCTTTTGATTAGTTTCTGATGTGTATTTTGTGATGTATTACAGGCGGACCCATCAGGGGAAAAGCAATACTTTAATGGGAGGAAGGTGAGAGCTCATCCTCCTTATCTGTGCCCTAGATGTGCCATACACACATACAAGAGTCTCCATTCCATGGAGGAGCTGCAACCGAGAAACTAATTTTACCCCGTTGGATCCAACAACACTTCTTACCAAGGAATCTCATATTATGATGATCTAGTGGAACCCACAAAGAATGGATGATTCAATTAATTTTCAAGACATGCATTGCGCAAGTTATAACGGTTGCACCTCTCAATCAATGACCGTGAAAAAATGAGATGATTGTTGTCGACATTTTCACAAGAGAACAAGAGTTTGACAATAAGCAGCGTGTTATACAATATGTACTTACACCACTTAAGATTAATGGTCCCTCCCAAGGTGGTCCTAGACTCTGAGAAAATTGTCTAATGGCTTGGCATTAATCAACAGCTGCAAGCTATTTCCTGGACCTAACATGAAAACAATGTTCTAACGATAATGCGGACAAAGACTCATGGAGGAAACAAGAAACCTAAAAATATAATTGAACTCCTTTTAAGAACCGTGGTGATATTAGAGCTTTAAAGATCTTTTTCCTTCTCCTTACAAGGTCTTCAAGAGATTGTTTACATGCAACTTAGTTTCAATTTTGATGGGGATATGTCAATAACAATAACACTGAACAAATGATTGTGACCATCCATGCATCCTATGAGGTATGGATGGGACCCACCAAGGAGATATTCCAAGTCTAAATCCAACCTCGATAGATATTTCTGACCATTCAATATAGACTTGGACAAATTACCATATTTAATTGTTCCAGAGATAGCTGTAGTCAACTGATCCAGTTAGATTTTGTCTTACCTCTTGTTGCAAGTGCTTTCCATGAGGATGCTATACAGTCTTTAGTGTCTACCTAATAGCCACTACCTAATGAAACATACTCAGTGAGGGACGAGCTATCTACTCCTAATCTGGATGGGAACAGTTGCTCGTGGAAAGGGAGAAATTTTGCAACTATCTATTGTTTCCTTTCTTTTATTTGTTCTTTTTCAGTACAAGAACAAAACACAATATGCTTGAAACTTTTCCTTACAAAAATCTGATGAGAGTACTACATGCGCAATTTATCCAGAAAGAGAGAATTTTAAAAAAAAAATACAAACAAATTATAAGGTTCAGTCAAGAGGAGGCTCACTCATTTACATCTGTTAATGAAGAGTTAGACTTTCAGCAACTCCTGAAAACCAAAGAACAGAAGTGTATATGTTAAAAAATCAAAAGAAAGTGAACTCTTTTTTTTTTTTTGATTAGTAAACGACCCAAATAAAATAATAATAGAGAGTAAAAGAGAAGTACAAGAGAGTTTACAGGTATGTAAACTCAATGAACAATAATAACCAAAGACAAAAGGCCTTCCCACATGGAGGCCAAATCAAGGAATATCAAAACAACACCTCCCTAAGATCGTCCCCTACAAAAGTAAACCCGCCCAAGCCACAGCCATCCTGCGGATACGATCACAAATGCGAAGGACCGAAGAAGGAGAGTCCTCAAATACTCTGAGATTCATCTCCTTCTAGAGCATCCACGAAATGGCGCCAAGTAAAACCGACCAATTTGCTTCTCGAGCACCATCCACATTTACCAAGGACCAACAAGATAAGAAGTTGTGAAAGGAGTGGGGAAAGATCCAGCTCACCCCCATTTGGGAGAGGAAAAAACCTCAAATACCAAACACAATTGGACAATGCAATTGCAGATGATCACCGACTCTTCCACTTGGAGGTACAGAAAGCATCTGTTAGTCATCCTCCACTCTTTACATTGTAAGTGATCACATGTTAGAATTTTATTCAGAGTTGCATTCCATAAGAAGAAAGATACTTTAAAGGGAATACCCGGATTCCACACAATCCTACGAGGAAAAGACCCAGCGGGTCTATGACGTAGAGATTGTAACAAGGATCTTACTGAGAAACGACCATGGTGGCTTCTAGACCAAATTCGACAGTCCCTAATCTCGGAACATGGGAAAGTAGAACTGAGACACTCCAACAAACGAGCCACATCGCTAATCTCCAAATCGTTCAAATCCCTTCTCATCCTTGGACACCACACCACCCCCTCTCATCTCTTCTCGTAGTACTCCCTAACTAGAGCATCTCTATCCACGACCAACATAAAGAGATTGCCAAAATCATCCTTTAGTTTTGTACAGCCTCACCACACATCCTTCCAAAACCTAATCTCTGACCCTCTCCCAACTCTAAATCTGAAATGAGGCACAACCAAACCAGTGGTGGCCATTATACCCATCCAGAGCCCCACCCCATGGGGGCCCTTAACCTCACGTGGAACCAACACGATGCTTTGCCATATTTGGCCACTATCACGGTGCGCCACATACTCTCTCTTCTCCCCGAATCTCCAAATCCATTTTCCTAGAAGAGCGTTGTTTGCTAGAGTTAAAGGCCTGAGATTCCCCCCCTCCCTTTCCTCTTTTGGATGACAAATTTGACCCCAAGGTACTAAGTGGTACTTAAATTTCTCATTCCAAAGGAATTCCCTTTGAATTCTCTCTAGAGAAGCGGCTACTAAAGTTGGGATGGTGACGATAGACATAAAGAAGGTTGGGAGACTGCTCAAAATACTCTGGATGAGAGTCACTTTCCCTCCTTTGGATAAAAAAAATGATTTCATCCGGCCAACCTTTTGGTGAATCTATCTAGCATCGGGGCCCACACTACTTTAGATTTAAACCTAGCACCCAGAGGCATGCCTAAGTAAACCGATAGCAAGGACCCTACTCGACAACCTAGACAAACTGCTAACTGATCGATGTGGGGGACCTCACCTATACTCACAATCTCTGATTTGGCTAGGTTCACACGCAGACTTGACAATGCTTCAAACTTCAGTGAATACATTTGAGGAATAGAAGATCCCGATTCAACGCTCTACAGAAGATCAAGGTATCATCTGCAAATTGGAGATGAGAGATGCACAACCGAGTAAAGCCAATCGAGAAACCTTCAAACATCCTCGCCTTTGCTTTTGACAGCATTCTGCTCCATGCCTCCGAGGCAATTACAAAAAGGAATGGAGAGAGTGGGTCACCCTGTCTCAGACCCCTAGAGCTGGGAAAATAACCTACCAGACTTCCATTTGAGATGATGGAAAAGGATGCAAAGGACACACAAATCCGCATCCACTGCCTCCATTTTGACCCAAAACCCATTCTGCCTAGAACGTAATCTAAAAACTTCCAATTTACATGATCATAGGCTTTTTCCATGTCCACCTTGCATAAGATTCTCGGGACCTTCGATCTAATACGCTCATCGATAAACTCATTGGCAGTCAAAATCCCATCAAGAATTTTCCACCCCCGACAAATGCACCCTGTTGCGGGGAAATGAATAAAGCCACTATCCCTTTAAGTCTAGAAGTCAATACCTTGGAATGGATTTTGTAGATACTGCTCACAAGACTGATAAGGCGAAAATCCTTAAGATCTATAGTCCCCTCTTTCTTTGGAATTAAAACGACAAATGTGTTGTTGATTACTCTGTCAAAACGCCCCGAGATAAATAAAAAACTCCTTCATCACGTCCAGGAAATTGCGCTTAACTATCTCCCAACAAGCCCTGTAGAACTCTATGGTAAACCCATCAGGCCCTTGTCCCTAACCATGCCTCGAATAACACCTAAAACCTCCTGGTCCTCAAATGTGGCTTCCAAAGCCGCCAACTGCAAAGGGGACACACCATCAAAAGAGAGACCGTCCAGCCTTGGACGGCAACGTTCCCTTTCTCGATTTAGATCCTTATAATATGAGACCACACTATCAGCAATCTCTCCATGATGCTCTTTCCAAATCCCATCCACTCGTAACCTAGATATGAAGTTCCGTGTCCTATTAAAGTTGGTTGTATGATGGAAAATTTTGGTGTTACGATCCCCTTCCTTAAGCCACCTGGTTCTCGCCTTTTGCTTCCAATTTCAACACCGAAGCATACTCCAGTTTCTTATCGTCACATTCAGAAGATTCTGAAGGTGAGAGATCTCGCGATACTGCTAACCCATCAAATGCTTCGATCTTCCTGGGGATCTTAGCTAAAAGAGACTGAATATTACCAAACACCTCCTTATTCCAAACTTTCAGCCTTTCTTTCAGAGACTTCAGTTTTAGACTAAAACACGTACCAGCAGAACCCCAACCATGATTAACCTTCCACACCTCAGCCACTTAAAACTTAAAATTTTCATTTTCAAGCCACATGTGTTCCAATCGAAAGGGACGAGGCCCCCTCCAAAACAACCTGACTTGAAAATAATAGGAACATGGTCTAAAATGGGCCTAGGAAGGGAAGTCAAGATAAAATTAGGGAAATGGCTCTCCCACTCATGGCTCACTAACTCGCTCTCGAGTTAGAAGATTGAGCCCAGCTGGGCCTAGGAAAGGAAGTTTGGATAAAATGAGGGAAATGGCTCTCCCACTCATGGCTCACTAACTCGCTCTCGAGTTAGAAGATTGAGCCCAGGTGAATAGGGTGCCACTTAACGGGTAGTCTATCAATCCATGTCTAAAAATGAACTCTTCAATCTTCTCATCTTGGCCGAAATAGCGCACCCCCCTTTCTTTTCATTGGAAAAGCGAATACTGTTGGCCAGGTAGTGACCCTAAAGGGGGGGTGAATAGAGTCTATGGCAGATTTAAATTTTTATAAACAATAAGTTCAAGATGCGGAATAAATTAAAAGAACAGCAAGTAAAACAATAGAAATATTCTAAGGAAATGAGGAGAGATAAAGAGAGTGCAAACTCAGAATTTATTCACGAGGTTCAACAAACCAGCCTACTCCCCGCCTCAAGCTTCCAGTTAAAGGATTCACCACGATTCCTTAATCACACAGACTCCTTCACTGGTGAAGTCCAAACCGTTACAATCTCTCTTACAGGTCAAAATATTACCTTTACAAGCTCTCCTTTAGGCCGAGCTGAAACATTTCAAGAGCACCACCCTCTCTTGATAAAACTGAAGCAACGGCTTCAGTGCAAGAATCCAAGATTCTTGTATGTTCTCAATAAATGAGTTTAGATTCTGAAATTCAAAGTAAAAGCTCCTTGAATGAGCTGGATAAGAGTGAAATACAAACTCTAATAAAGTCTCTCTAAAGAAGTTGGAGTTGAATGAACTCAAGAGAGATTTTGGGGATTTCTATGAATGTGAGTGAGTGTGAAATCAAAAGCAATGAATGAGTGATCAATAGAAGTTATTATAGTGATCAAAGGTCGTTATTAGTTCATAAATGAACTCCTTTTATAAAAATTGATCCAATATAGCAGTTGGTGAAGCATTTAATGCGTTTTAACCCGTTGAAAACTAGCCGTTATAACAAGTTTTTTAGTTTCAGGCTTGGATTCGTCGACGAAGTGGAGTTCCCACTTGAATTCGTCGCCGAATATAGAAGACAGAATGTAAATTCAAAATTATTGTCGTGACTCCGTCGCCGAATTCAAACTACTCTGAGAATTCGTCGACGAATTCAGAGCAATTTTTCTAAATTCTGTCCTGGATCAGAACAAGATGATGGGATTGATTTCTTAGGTCAATTAGCTAAGTTTTAACATGATTTTAAGATGCCTTAGGGCCTTAAAATGATTTCCAAGAAGTATCCTAGGCTCTTAAGGTCAATCTATGTCTTGAGCTTTCAACTTTCCATTCTTTTCTAGGACTTTTTACATTAGTCTTTGATACTCTCTCAAGAGAAGATAAAATTACATTTGGAGCAACTAGAGAGTTGATCTTGACTTGTCTTGGGTCTTGAGATACGCCTTTGTCTTCAGGGACCCGACTTGGACTATGGTCTTATCTTGGATCTTCATCTTGTATACATTGAGTTGAACTTCCTCTTGGGTAAACTTTCATCATTTTTCATGATTGGAGTGCTGTCAAATTTTGTATTCTGAAATATTCAAGCACTTAAACAGGATTATTAGTCCCAAAAATTTCATTTCATTATTATGTTATTATCAAAATTATTAGGGGTACACATGATTGTAACCCTGAGGCTAACAAATACTATTGAAAATATTCACCCAAGCACCACAGAACTCCCCATCTTACATTGGCATCGTCTAATTCGGTCCACAAACCCGAATCGTCTGAGCCGCCTGAAGGACCATAAATGCCCGAGAAAACCCATACGAAATCATCCCCAATTAGGCAACAAATAATAGAAGTTGTGTATGCTCCCCCTTCAGAGTCCAAAACCTCAACTTTAGACTTATCCCACATTAACAGAATCCCCCCTAAAGTGCCTAACCAAGGGGAGCACCCAAGATTCCCAAATATGAAATTCTTGCATACCCTTGAGCTTTGTCTCCTGAATGCAGGAAATGGACGGTTCTTTAAATGCACAAAATGTTTAATTGCCACTCTTTTCTCCAACTGCCCCAAACCTCGAATGTTCCAAGATATGATAGATAAGCTCATCATTTAAACCCTCTACGGTCCCTACCTGACCTCGGGCTACAAGATACACCTCGAGGGTGAGCTCTATCGTAGTTTACACCGCACTCTAATCTCCTCAGTTCCAAAGCTGAGGTACCTATCCATCTTACTACAGATTTTGGTTGAGAATGGACCTTTCCCTGTAACTCTCCTAGCTCAATACTTTTGAAAAGAGCCCTAGCCTCCTCCTCTTGCCCCTCAAGGGAAAGACCTAAGTATTTACCCACCCCTTCCATATGGCCCAACACCCACTTTGAGGAGACCCTCCAGGGCTACCCCCGTGAATCCTATCACAAGAACTTGGAATAGGGTTTGAAAGCACTAACTCTGGTCTCTTGACAATCATAGTAAGATCAGTGCTACACAACCCTGAATCAGACCTTACCCTGGTTGCCTGTTCCTCATTAGATTATGGTATCGAGACTCCATGGAAATGAAAGAAAGGATAATCAATCATAACAGTAGAACACATAGCACTCACCCTATCGATCCTATCCTCAGAAAGGATAGGGTTGATACAGTGAGAAGAGGGTTTAGGCGTACCTTCCAACAGAAAGGAAAGGTGAATTAGCTTGATCATTGACTTTCATCCCCCAAGATGGAGGTAGTGATGATGTAGGAGTAGATTCCCCCAATCGAGCTAGGAGAGGACCGGTTCTTTGCATCCCTTCCCAGCATTACTTCCTCAAAACATGTTGACCTCTGGACGAAGGATGGGTACCTGCAGATGCTGCTAACTGGAGACCCTCAACACCTGTAACCATCAAAAGAACTGGGCATGGCAGTGGATTAGGACATGAAGACGCTGATCCTGAATTACAAAAGCTAGCCTCTCCAAAATTCGATTGTATTAGTGGGTTTGCCTCACTACTGGTCACACCCTTCGAAGACCTATTATCAGACCCTCGATCTCCCCCTCCAAAAAGTAAGTCTAACTTGGACACGGAGTCCTTCGTGCCTTGCTAAGAAAATCTAGTGAATTCGGGAAAAACCAGTGGCGTGTAACTCCATAACGATACTCGTCGAGTCATCCTCCCAAAATCTGCCCACTAAGGTGATCCTGATAATCGAGGAGAAGACCTTCCCCATAGGGCCTGGACAGGACTGACAAAACCAGGGTTTAGTCCATTGCTAAGAGAGAGAAGAGGAAGATGCGACTTTCCTAAGGCGAAACCCACCAAAGTACCAACCCCGAGACTCCCAAAAGGCGACTGAACCGAACACCCCTCCACATCACCCACTGCAATAACAGGGGTTTCAACCAATGAACTCTTCACCGGAGACGACTCAGCCGATCTAGAAAACGGATGGATTGAAGCACCTGAAGCCTTTGCACACCCAACCGAATCCGGAGGGCAAAACCGAGTTGCCTATTCCTTGCAAACCAAAGTTGCAGGGAAACCATATCTAGGGTGAGAAGCGCGCTTCCCAAGAAACGAGTTCAGGAAGCGAAAGCGATGTCGTTTCCCCATTTTCGGGAAGCGCTTGGGAAACGCCTCTAAACGATTAGGGAAACATTTAGGAAACTATTAGAGAGATCACACAACGTTGAGAAAGCAATGGGGAAACGACTAGTCTTGAAAGCGATTGGGAAACAGTTTCCCCATGCTACAATAAAGATTTTGAAGGGGCAACAGACTTAAAGTAGGCATGTACAACTTTTTATTGGTTTTATATAATTTTTATTGGTTTTATACCGGCGGTTGCATTTATGTAATGAGATGGCCGGTCCTCATTGGTCCACACCCCACTTTTTAACACTCACCAACTGTGGTTAAGATTCACTCACCCCTAGGGTTAAGCAATCCAACCTTGGTTTTTAGAAAGGAAAAAAAAAAACCAAAATCTTAACTTTAATTTAGTTAAGCTTAACCAGGGTTGAATGAAGGTTAAAAGGGACACGAGGACACAGCGATGACTTAACCCATTGGGCCACAAGAGGCATGGCATTGGAGATTGGATCACAGTCAATTGCCATTAAACTCGGTCTCAAGTTCAATGGCACCCACAACCACAAGTGAACAAGTGCTCTTTTTAATCCCTATTAACTGTGGTTAAGATTCATTAATTCTTAGGGTTCAACAATTTAACCTTGGTATTCATTTTTCTTGGTTATTTACCTCCTTGTTGATTTATCATTTATATGTCATGATTCTAAGTTTCTTGCATTGTATTATCTTTAGGTTATTTTATTGTATTATAAGTGTATAATCACTTCACATTGATTTTATACTCGTTTCCCAATTGTTTCTTGCTCGCTTCCCCAGTAGCTTCTCGTTCACTTCCTCAACCCTTCTTACTCGCTACCTCAATCGCTTCTCACCCACTTCCTTGAGCATCTCTTGAACGTTTCCTTAGTCGTTTCTTACTCGTTTCACGCTTCTCGTTTCCCAAGGTTTTTAGTAGCCTCGTTTCCCGCTTCTCGCTTTCGCTTCGTTTCCCGCTTCCCGATTTCACTTCTCGCTCTAGTAACTGTGCTGCAGACCACCTTGACCTCGACGCACGAATCCTTACTGACGGAAGCACCCAATATTTTAACTCCAGAAAAGTGGTTAAACTCTCTTTTCTTCAAAGTTCAAAGTTGAAACCAGACAGAGTAGCAGCGAGAAAGAGCTTGAAGCAATGGAGAGATTGCAAAGGATTTTCTCGGGTGCAGGTGGGATGGGACACCCTCCTCCTGATTCTCCTCTCCTCGATTCAGCTGAGCAGGTTTACATCTCTCTTGCCCTCCTCAAGATGCTCAAACACGTATAAATCCCTCTTTCTCTGATTTTTTTTGCAAAATTTAGGTCCAAATTCGTGTTTTTGGGTTTATTTTGTACGAGTTTGGTCTTTAAAAAATCAGTTTTTTGGTTAATATGTTCTTCTAAGCGATTTCTATCAATGTTGTTGTAATTCAGGGTTTTGGATTATCAGGTTTAAGTTCTGTAATCCTAGCTCCTATTAGTGCCGCCTAAAAGGAGTATAACCCGCATTCTATTGGTGCCGCCTAAAAGATCACTTAGGGGAAAAACAACTGTCTTCAAATGATTGTGAAGATCTGATTTGCACAACATTTTGGGAGACCTTTGCTATATTTTTTTCTGACTCTTAAAGAAAATGCAAAAGATTGGATTGTAATGATAATCTTAACACATCTTATCTTAGGATAGGAACTCCAAGGTAGTACCCATGGAATGGTGGGTCACAAGCCTGTGTATGCCAGTGCAGGCTATGCTGCTTATAGGCCATCTCTAAAAAATAAATGGGGACCTAAGATTTTTCCCAAATGTACACATCATATAAAGACCTAAGATTTTTCCTTGTACCACCATACTTTTTATAGTTTGGGGCCCTATCATACAAGGTGCACATTAAAACTGCTGAATTTATGGGTCCGTCTATAAGATTTTCTAGACCAAAAAGAGTCTAATCAGAGGATCCTAACCAGTTGGATTTGAATGGCCAGAAATATAAGGGCAGCAGTCTTCAGCTGATTTTTTGTCTAAGGTCTGATACAAGGGGTCATGGTTGTACAGTTAAGGTTGAAAAGAATATCTACCGGTCATCTTATATTAACTTGGGACTACCAAATTTATGCTGGTACCAGGACTATGTAATGTTTCTCTTATTACGTTTAATATATAAATATCCTAAAAATCTTTTCCCATTCTCCTTTCTTTGATTTAAAAGTGACAAATATTGAATGTATCCAAAATATGCATGACAAACATGTTGTCTCACACAAACAATATGCTTAAATGATATTCTGCCCATACAAAGGAAAAAAAAAGAAACATCTGAATAAACTATCAAACAAAAAGAAAGATAGGCTATTTCCGGACACTTGTAATGCATAAAAAATGGGAGGTCATTCACATTTGTAATGCAGCACTATCCACAAATTCCCCACCCTGAGCCCCACAAATGGCATATAAGTCATTCAGGTCCCACTAATCGATGGATCCAGCCAGGAGATCTCATTGGTTAGTCAATCAGCCGATTGGTTAACAGCAAACCATCTCATACATTCTTTTTTCCTGGATATTCAGCCTTTTTATTCTCTTTTTTCTCAACTCCAAAAAAATGTGATAGATTGGATTGTTACAATATATGCTTGGTGTGTAAGTTTTCACAAAAGAGATCTCCTTAGGTGGGACCCACCAATTGTTGGTCCCCAACCATCAGTAAGTGTACCTCACACAAGAGACACATAGTAAAGATGGGAATTCACATCTCCAGAGTATCACGGGTTTCCACTTATTCCATAGAGTAGAGCAATGTATAGCGTACCTTCTCTTTCTGTTTGTAGATGGACTCGATCTTTTTCATATACTCGTCTGTCACTTTCTGCATAAAGATCAAAGCACAAAAAATTTGAGTATTCAAGAAGAGGAGAAAGAGTATTCTGGCACTTTCAATTTCAAGGGGAAAAAATGTCGATAAGGAGGAGAAGCCAAAGAAAAATGGATTTTCTCCCATGTGTAAGACAACTGTCTAAACAATAATGGGCAACGAGTTCATTCTGTACCTGCAAATCACTTGACAAGCCCTTAACATTGTCTTCAGAGAGTTTTTTCTCCTGCAAAACATAGTAAAGATAAGGACATGAATCTAAAAGTAATAGAAAAAATGATAAATAAAATAGAAAAAGAAACTGCTCACAACTTGAGGAAACATTGAAAGATGCAAACCTTTTCGAGTTTCTCGTAGGCTTTTATGGCGTCTCTTCTTATATTCCTTAATGCCACCTGCAAATGGTATATCAATGGAATATAAAATGAGTTTTAGAGGGGATCTGCAAGAAAAAGAGAAGCAGATAAATTCGTAAAATCAAATATACTGTGGTAATCAGTGCACAACCACTTGGATGGGTCATAACTCATAACCCCAAAAATAGTACTAGTTGGAAACCCATGGAATAGTTAACAAACGGACTTGTGGTGTACACATCGTGGGTTAAGTTAGACATTGTCCTAAACAAATGTCAGTACAGGAACCTTGCCACTTGATGTTACATTAGATATAACAAGACAATGGTTTAAATTCAATGGCCTCCAGTTCTAGATCAAAATTTGATCCATTCTTTTGGATGCTAAAAAGCAATATGCCATGTGGTCTGGAAATAGTCTCTAAATTGGATAACTTGCAATAATTGATCAGGTTAAACCTTGATATGGAGCTTAAGGCTCGTAAAAAATAATGGACCTCAACCCCATCAAATGCATATGATATGGCAACAGCTACGAGGCCAGTTTCTTGCTGCTCTATATCCTGACATAGTTGTTAATCTAAACAAGTTTAGAAAAGAGTATCATCTGTGGTGGTGCTAATGGGAGTACATATTAACCAGATGCTAATGGGCGTACATACTATAGTTGCAAATCTTCATCCTCCCTCCCCCTCTCTTGTAAGCATGGAATCACCGAGACCGATAAGAAACGGACGATACGTATAGGGTTTCGATGTCCCCCTGTACGATATTTATACTGATACGTTTTGTTTTTTAGTTATTTATGTTTTCATTTATTTTCAAATTGTATTTGCTACTTTGTCTTTGAGTCGCTTCTCATGACTATATATTTAGTAAATTTGGTTCCTATAACTCATTTGGTTTTTTTTAATTTTAATTTGATTTTTTTTATAGAAAATGAAAACATTATATGTATCGCCCGAAACCGATACGTATAGGTTTCGGTTGGGACCGATACATCCCCCGAAACCATATTTTTAATCCTTGCTTGTAAGTTATGGTTGAGGTCTACCTAACCCCAGCTAAGCCACCGAAAAAGAAAAGGCTCAGAAAATAGACCTCAGAAGACTCACGAATATATTAGATAATGAATCTACAACACTAAAGGAGGAGGGAAGGGGTGTAATTCCAAAGATCTAGAAAAGAAGCAAACATACCTTCCCTTCCTCAGCCTGTTTGGCCACGACTTTTAGAAACTCCTACAACAAACATAGAAGAAGTGAAGAAAGATTCATAATCAAATTTTGGCAGCATGGTTTAAAGAATTTTGCTGATATTTCACATCTTTAGAAGACATTATACTTCAAATACAATCTCTCAAGAGTTAATAGTTTCAAACTTGGCATCTGCTATATCACTCATCCTGCCAAATAAAAATTATATCTTGCCAACACGCTTATCAGGAAAGCGTGTTTGGACATGTTTTTATTTAAAATGTGCTTTATAATTCAGTAGATATAAATCAGTTCACATAGATAATCCAAACTTTAAGGTTTACAGGTGATTTGAACAGTGCCGGATGTGTAAAGTATAAACTACTTTCAAAGAGGATTGAAACTATGAATACACACCTTCCTTCTATCAGATGTCAATTGTGGGATGGACAATCGAATCACTTCTCCGTCATTGTTTGGAGTCAAACCAAGATCAGAGCTGACTATAGCCTTCTCTATAGCTTTTAAGCTGAAAAAAAGTGAAGCATGTCAAAAAATGACATGGGTCGCCAAGAGGAAATATAAAATAGATACATGGATGATGCCGGGCAATCCACATAAACTATGGCTGTACCAGGATTCATACCTTGATTTGTCACACACATAGTTACCAAGTCGGAGTTCATGAACTATTTGTGTAGGGGAAAAGTCGGAAAAATGTTGGTCAATAGATGAACAAATAATTTTTTTAATTATGAAAACTTCTTCATATGTTATATATTTATTCGAGAATTTTTCGAAAAGAAGTGAATAATTCAGTTTAATTCGTGATTTGTTTAAAATTACGCAACATTTTCAACAATAAAAAAATGGCGAATACTTCACAAATTACTCGTCAATGAAAAAATCACGACTTATTCAGGGTTTTTTTTTAAAAAGACAGAGAAATTTGTTACTATGGTCACACAAACAATGGCCAAGATTAAATATATAAGAAACTACTGTTTTAGTTGTACCTCGATTTGTCATACGGCTGAACCAGAAGAGAGCTTGCATCCGGAGTACTGATTTGCGCAATGCTCTTCAAGCTGACTGGACTTCCATAGTACTCAACCTAAAATCACCGCATTATACTTATTTCGAAGAGAAAGAAAACAGACTTTATTCAAACAAAAATAGATAATCATAAACACGAAGAAAGTACATATACAATAATGACAATGATAATAATCCAGTCAAAATAAAGAAGGAAAGTACAATAATAGGAAAGAAAACAAACATATTTATCAACAAACCAAGTCAGGAAGTAAACACATTTTTCACCAAACAAAGGTTAGGATAATGTGGAAATGTCCTCTCAAGGCCAACCTTTGGGTGATCGAAGAATAAAAACGTTTTTGACGATCAAGTTGTCAGTCTTAAATCTTACTAGCATTCTTGACAAGGTAAAGGTGCATATCTCTCATTATTCTTTCCCATCTTCCAAGGAATTGGCATAATAGACATTTAAAGGAATTGGTCTTCGGCAGCCATATCTTCTCGTTATTCATCAGAAATCTTAGTGGTTTGGTCCCCTCCCCTAGGGATGCGTTTAAACTCAATTGTGCACCACGGTTTCCTCCAGGATAGAAGAGGTTGTAGGAAATAGTGAGGGCGGCATCATCCAGGTTTACTCGGGCCGACTGGCAAAAGAAATTTCGATCTCGCTGAAGTTTCCTTCTCCATCAACGTCTCTTACTAAAGAAGTCTTGATTATCCCACCTTAATTATTGAAGGGGATTCTAAAAATGCGGTCAAATGGGTGGTAGGAAAAGGAAAAGGGACATGTCACTGTTTTTGTATCATGCCTCCGTAGTTGCAGAGGAATTTTTTCTGTATCTCCTGCTTTTTTACTTGATAATATTCTCACTTGTTACAGATAAAAAATAATAATAAAATAAAATAAAATCCAGCCTGGCCAGGTTTGCTCACTTGCAAATGGATTCATACCTCAACTCCATCTAGCATGGCCGGGTTTGCTCTCCCTGTCCTTACTGCATTGAAATTTGCTCGAACTGTTTCAATAGTCTTTTCCATCCTTCCTTTCTGAAGAACAACAAAATCGTGAAAAATGCACCTACTTTGTTTACACCAGAACTTCTAAAACAAGATTTCCCAATCATAAACTCAAAATTGAATTTGTATTATAACCATTTCGAGACACACTTACAACATCTTTTTCGATCAACGATTTCTCAGCTTCAATTTCTTCAATAGTTGCGCACCTAAAAACTCCTGTTCTGAAGAAAAAACAACAAAAATTGTGATACGAAATTGGATTCAGAATCCATACAAAAAGCCAACAACTCCATAGATCCATGAGTATAAACACGAAATACATCTCAGTTATAAGTATACTAGGCAATTGACTTGCCTCTTTTGAGCCAATTGCTTTGCAACAACGGTTTTGCCAGAAAATTTCCTGGCACCGCCCTGAAATCTTACATAATTTGCAGCCGATCTCCATGAAAGCACGTTCATACAAGTGGAAAGGCATTTCCGGCAGCAATCGGTTCCTCTGTGGTAAGAATCTGAAAAAATCTTCTCACATACCAAATTATGATGTCTAATTAAGAAGAAACTAGAAATTCATCACAATCAAATGATGATTCTGTGAAGATCGACACAGAATTTCACCAAATACAGATGACTCGGCCAAGTCAGGAAAGAAAATTCCGGAAAGCTCCTTGCAGCGGAAAATACGAGATTTAGCCATGAAATTTTCAACAGAAATCTCCGCGAGAAGAACAATAACAAGGAAAATGAAGCTAGAAGGGCTTAAGGACTAGTTTAGCAACTGACCTCGTGGTTGATGGAGTGACCGTACAGAAGCTGCAGACGAAAATGGCATCGCCATTAAAGTTCAGACGAAAAACTCGATTGAAGCTCCGGTTGAGAGCTCTCCTGTGTTGAAGGATAAAAAAATCGGTTAGTTAGGGCAGTATGAGTGATATGTGGAGTGGCAGTTTATCACGAAGAATTGTGGATAAGGAAGATGTTACTTTGAATTCTGAAGGGAAACATGTTGTCTTGAAAGAGCAATTGTCACAAAGCCACATCAATCGCAATAAACTCTAGTTAATTTTCTTTAACCCTTATGGTTAAAAAAAATATTTTATTTTTCTAAAAACTAAGGGTAGATGAATGAATCCTAGGGCTGAGTGAATCTTAACCACAGTTAAATTAAGTTAAAAGGAGGACACATGGCATGAAAAGGGGACCTAAGACACCCCTCCTTACATCACCGGCCGAGGAGGTGATTATTTTCATCTTTAAAATGATTTATTTTTTTGAATTACATTATTTATCTTAGGTTAACAGTTTCGGTTAGTACATTACTATGTTTGGTTGCCGAGAAAATAAGTGAAAACATGGAAAAGAAAAGAAAATTTCAAATTTCTAACACAATTTTTAATTGTGTTTTGTCTAATTTTCTTTTCTTTTCTATATTTTCACTAATTTTCTCGACAACCAAACATACGGTAAGAGTGTTAAGATGATATAAAAGTAAGAATCAGAAACTTCAGCTATATGGTTGAGGGTATCTTCTCAGCTTTAGCGACTCAGACTCAAAAACAGTGGTAGATATTCTTACTCAAATCAACTTCTCTATTCTTTGAGAAATCCTCTCCTTGATTGAAGATTTCAATCGGTTGCACCTAAAACTTCTCAATCTGATTTTTCAACATGTAAATCGAGAAGCAAATGTGCTAGCACACTTGCAAAGCTCAAGCAGCTTTAAATCTTTAAATCTTAGTATCAACTCTCTTTCTTCTGAGAATGGTAGGATTACTTTGTTTCCCCTCCTGGGCACTGTAATGGTAATGAATCGTCTTCCGTAATGAAATGATACATTCTCTCCAAAAAACAAAAGACCCAAAAAAAAGTTGTTATTAGATGTGAAATGCTTATTCACTAAAATTTAAGATTTAAGTGAACTTTATAATGGTTCCTAGGTTTTTATTCATATATATTATCAAACTAGTGGGGCGTTTAAGTGTGCAGTACTAAATAGTAATTATCACAATGAAATTGATTCTAAAGGGCTAAGCATATTCCTTCAATATGGTAATTTCTTGCCACACCAAAATTGATGGTCCCATTGCATGTAACAAAGTCAAAGTGAAATAAATAGGCAAACATTTAAGCTTTACTACTAACTTCTTTGTAGGAAAAAAAATTACAGAATTTATGGCAGGGGAATTGTTTATTTCTTTTTAATGTTCTCGACCACTAATGTGGCCCTTATTTTGCTCAAAATAGAAAATAGAAGAGAATCGCAGTCAACAATAAAATGCATTTATGACATGAATATTTATTTATTTATTATTAGAACATGATTAACATCATTAACAGAATGTACACCACAAAATATATATTTTTATTATAAAACGTTAATAATTTATTCATCTGAACAAAGGATGTACATGGGCATGAAAGTTAAAACCTCTACTTAAGACAATCAAATTTTCCTTAGTACTTATTCTAGTTCTCAAAAAATTTTGATGATGGGAGAGAAAAATGTATTAGAGGTGGTAAATTGTGCAGGGTTTTAAAGTGCATCGAGTGAGAGAAAAAACATAAGAGTAGATAGTTGATGGGATCATCCCTATCTAATGGGATTACAATAGGAGTAGATAGTTGATGAAATCATTCATATCTAAAGGGATTACAGTTGAGAGATTTGAAATGTCTTTTATATTCTTAAATATTTATTCACTAAATAGTAATAAAATAAAATAATATTTAGTTTTTTATCATGGTAAAAAGTCAATCAACGCCACCTACACCTCATTCTCTAGTTATAATAATAGAGATAATAACATTTTTAATAACCTACGAGATAATGAGCTTATTTTTTCTCTTCCCTTCATTTTTTCCTTCTTTACTGTTAGGATAATAGAAAAATTCCTACACTTCATTTTTTTTCACTTATACTCTCTCTTGTATTCTCCCTTTTCTATTATGGTATTAAAAAAAAAAATAGATCCTCTATATCAAGTATTGGAGAAATTTCTCCACAACGTTGCAATAATTAACTGTATTAATTAAATTTTATATTTATTTTTATTTTTTCTAAATTCTAATTAGATAAGTAATAATACTATGAATTAATGTTGATCCAATTAAAGTTAAAGACATGTGGCATAAAGATTTTAGTGCTGGAAGAGAATCCTCATGAACTTATAAGTAACTTATAGTGGAACACCTAAGTCTTCTTCCTATCTAACAATAAAAATAAAGGAAAATAATAATGAAGAAAAAGAAATAGTGACGTGAAATACATCAAAATGGCTTTGTTTTTTACTTCTTTTTTATAGAAAATTTCAAAATTGTCCTATAGTTAACGTTTTTACAAGGGAAAATATGACTTTGAAGGGAAAATATGACTTTGTGGATAATATAATTTTCATGCATGACGTGAAAGGAAGAGAGAAATAGGTTCTAATGGGTTCTGACTAGTAGTTAGTGACCACCTCCCTCTAAAAAAGATGACACATGGCAATCTAGTTTTGAATCCAACCGTTGGATATTGACGTCAGTCCATTAAGAGACATGTAACAGAAATTTAGTTTGATCAAATGTTTTAAGCCATATTCTAGATTATGAAGCAGATTGTTAGGCAATAACTTTGAACTTTTAGGTACTAACTTTGAACAAACGTTTTTGAACCATGCTCTAGATTATGAAGCAGATTATTGGGTAATAACATGCTTGTAGATTAAGCTTAAGTAAGATTGCTTAGACAAATGGGTGGTCAGATTAAGAAATAATAATGGAAATGATATATAAAAGATAATTTATGAGGAAGTGATATAAAAGGAGCAGTCTTTTCAAATGACTTGGGATTCTCTCAAGTGTTTATAACAGTAGACAGGTTATAATCCTGGAAATGACATCGATAGATCCTTGTTGTTAGCGTTCCATTAGTAGTATGTTAATATTGTCATTAAGATGGATGCAAAATGAATAGATGTTATCTTTTGAGACCAGTTATAACATGAGAGAATCCCAAGTCCTTAGAAGCAGTGTTTTGAAAATCAGACTAGACAGGCCGATTGAACTAGTAAATTGGTCGGAACCGATCAGGTAGATGGTTCCGAAAACCACAAAAACCGGAATTAATTTACAACTGACCTAAAAATCGGGAATCGATAGAACCGATAGTTCAACCAAAGAATCAGTGATAAAAACCAATAAAAAATGGTAGAAACGGACATAAATAAAGAAAAAAAAATGAAAAAGAAATAAAAAATAATAATTTTTCAATAATAAGACATGGTCAAGCCGGACTAGTCGAACTGGTTGAATCGGAGAACCGGTCACCAGCCAATTCGACCACAGTTATAAAAAGGTTACGTTTTGAAATAGCTTTGTATCATGCAAGGAAGACTTATATAAACAATTGTGTGATTCTTCCTGTAGTTACATGTAATTCAAGATAAATGGTGAAGGGGAGAAAAGAAATCAAAGTGGCATAATATATTCTTTTGGGCGCTTCATCTAAAGGGCATGCCTTGTATTTTTATTATTTAAAAGGACATGTTTTTGACATATTGATCAAAGGAGCATCCTTTGTATTTTTATTACTAGAAAGAGCATGCTTTTGACATATTTACCTTAAGCTATAAAAGCCAAACATTATAAAGGTAAAATTGGAATGCATGCCCTCTTTGGTAAAAATTTTCAAACCATGCCTTAAGCAATGATATTTTTAATTTAGGGCGACAAAACGGTACTTAACTCTATTTTTTTTTTATGTGTCTTATTGCATTGCATTAGTTGTTTAATACAAATATTTGCTAATTAATATTCGTCTTTTGGTAAAAGAATATGGCTTCAGTACAAGCCTATTAATCAAGACTACGTGTCTTGTGCACATCAACCAAGTAATATTAGATAAGATAGTTTGACATAATAACAACATAAATCATAGCATTAGTATATATCTAAATTTAATACAATAGATTCATAACCGTTTGAAGAAAGCCAATATCTATTTGAACCCGGATCTGTAAGTAGACAATGTCCGAATTATATATCTGATTACTATCAAAAAAAGTAACAAAAAATATAAATTAATATTAAAAAATATATAAATATATAATTTTTATTTAAAAATATATTTCAACAAGTTATGTTAGCTTTATAAATTTTAAAAAAAAAAATATATATATATATAGTATTTATCGGATAGGATATATCTGAATTCGTATTCGATTATAAATGGATAGCAAAATTATCATCCAAATTCGCTCCGTCGGATACCTATTCAAATAATTATCCGACTAAACGGATTCGGATACTATCTGTATCTGTTTACAGCTCTAATTGAACACCGACTTACCTATAACAAATACTAACCAAACAAAATTGAGGTTGCGGCATAAGGTGTACTGTATTTCAAAACTAATTAAATTAAATTATAGACCAAAAGTTAGATTGAAAAAGAAATGGAAAGTGATTGTATACAGTGTAGAGCACATGTGCTTAGCCTGTGGGCTGTCTGATAGAAAATCTAATTGTGCCAAATCGGACTGTCTGATAGAAAATCTAATTGTGCCAAATCGGACCCACCGTATGATACACGTTAGGCCATCAATTTTGGTGTCATTGGATTCTCGATCGGATGGCTTATGCCAAGAGCATGTGTTTTGGCCCTATACAATCAATTCCCAAAAAGATTTAAAAGAAAATTAAAGACCTTTGGGAAGTTATGGATTGATAAATATATTTCCATTAGAGATGGAAGGAGAATTCTAATTAGAATTAGAAATTGGTATTAAAGGTCAGATATAAGAGGATCTTTGTATTAATAACTTTCTGAAAACACAATATTTCTTTTTTAAAGAAAATATTTACTTCTAAAAATTCGATAAGCCCAAAGATTATATGCAGCTACTAGTAGAAGCCTCGCAGTCTCAGACCCTTCAATCTCTCTTTCGCCTATTTTAGCCTTCTCCGTCTATTTTTCTCTAAGCCTCTCTATCTCTGGTTTAGCAATGGCTTTGCTTAAGAGTGCCATTATTTTCTTCTTGGGTATGGCTGCGTTGCAGGTCTCCATTGCTACTGTATATAAGGTTGGGGACTCTGCTGGTTGGACTGCCATGGGCACTGTGGATTACAAGAAGTGGGCTGCTGAGAAGAACTTTCACGTTGGAGACATCATTCGTAAGTTTTTTTTATTATTATTATGATAAACTTCTGTGATCTGTGAGAGTTCTTATTTAGTTTCTGACTTCGCTACCTTTTCTATTGTATGTTGTGTGAGTTTGCGTTCATGGGGTTTCTCTTTTTCTATTATGGGTCTTCAAATCTTCTTTATAATTGTATTTACTTTTTTTTTTTTTTTTTTTTTTTTTTTTTGGGTAAACATGAGTATCCTAAGCCAGACTCAAACTAGTTCCAAGTGATTCATAGGCATCCAATATTGAGGGGAGCCCAGATTCGATCTTGAGACCTCCTGGTCCCTTGTTTATCATCTGTTTTTTCCAGCAGCCGATTTACTCGGGTCTAGCATCTTTGCCCGATGTGTGTCCCAATTAACTATGATTAAGATTTATTAACCCTTAAGAGTCAAAGAATTAACCTTGAGGCATTTTTTAACAATTTTTTATAAAATTATTTTTAAAAAATAAGGTTAGATTCTTTAATCCTAAGGTTTAATGAATCTTAACTACAATTAAAATTAAAAGGAGCACATGTGGGCAAAGAGGCTAGGCTAACTGTGATTAAGATTATTAACTCTTAGGGTTAACCTTAGTTTCAGGAGAGAGCAAAAAAACAAAAACAAAAATTAACCTCAAAGGTTAAAACTTTTTAATCAAAGTTAAAGGGTGTTTGAGCATAGCCAGAGGAAATTTGGCTCGGGAAAATCGCCAACTCTGGCCTTCTCCCTAGTTTTTTACCATCTGTAATGCATAGAGAAGCGTTTACCTTGTACTCAACGACGACGTAGCATGTCTTGGTGCCTAGTGGCAACCATGGTCTGGGATGAACGTCAGACAATGGTTGGCATGGTGTTAAGGTGTGGTCAAGCTTCTTAGTATGTCATATTCTTGCATGATCTTAACCGTCCAATTGCTTAAAACTTTTCAACCTGCCATCAGATAATCATTCTTCCAATGAGATGTGTTAGCCTGCTCTCTTACAAAAACCAATACCTGTTAAACCAAGGACAAGTTGTAGGTTTTTTTTTTTTTAATTGAAAGTAAGGAATGCCCTTAGAGTAGGGCTAGCATGCTAGGAAAGATATGAACCTACACATTTTTGAAGACTCGTCTCCTCCACAAGAATAGGTTAAACAACAAACTCGGAACTTCCTACTTGATTGTACCTCTATCAATGATGATTTGAAGAGTAGGGTTTCGATCTTCCTTGCCTAAATTGGGGTTTGATGTACTAGTTTGGGCCATCTCATTTAAATTTGTGTTTGATGACTTTGAATCTGTGTTATCTTTTCTTTGTATACTCTTTATATGTTTATGTTTGGTTGCCGAGAAAATAGGTGAAAACATGAAAAATAAAATAAAATTTTAGATTTTTATTTTGTCTAATTTTCTTTTCTTTTCATGTTTTTACTTATTTTCTCAGCAACCAAACATAGGGTAAATTCTTTAATGATATTTTTTAAAAAGTGATTGAAAACTCTCCCTAGCAAGTACTAAAAGAGTTGGACTACATTGAAAATCGAATGAAGTCAAACATTAAGTAGGGCCTACCATTTAAACCATGTCATGCAATGATGGACACCATTGGATTTTCAATCCAACGATCCAGCTCTCCATAGTACCTGCTATTTAGAGATTTTAATCACTTTGCTCAAAAAAAAAAAAATACAAAAAATCTTCCAAATGGCCAGACTTATGCCTTTCTAATGAGGGCACCTCGCAGCGTTAAATACGCATGATGGATGATGCACATGCAGATGAGATTGAATGGATATGATCAACCAATTGGGTTGACTAAGATGAACTAATGAGTTGACTTAAATTCAAAAGTAAAACCATTTGAATTGTTCTTTCTGTTTCTCTTCTTCTTCCTTTCTTTGGTACTGTAACTAACTCTATCTTCATGTGGCATATGAATGTTGATTCTGCATAGTTTTCACGTACAATGCACAATACCACAATGTGAAGCAAGTGAGCCATGACGACTTCAAATCGTGCAATGCGTCGAACCCTCTAGCCACCTACACCACCGGCAATGACTCCATCACCATCAAGAAACCTGGCCACTTATTCTTCCTCTGCGGATTCCCCGGCCACTGTGAAGCCGGACAGAAGGTCGACATTAGGGTCTCTCGAGGTTCTTCAATGGCTCCATCTCCTTCACCTTCTGATGCAATGGCACCAGGGCCTTCTCACAACAGTGCTCCATCTCATCATTTGAAGGGGCTTCTTGGTCAACTTGGTTTGGCTTTGGCCATTGTTGTAGTTTGTCTCTCTGGTTTTGCTTATTAGGAGATTAGTCTCAGATTTTAGTTTGTTAATGTTGGTACTTTGCTTGGAAGTAATAGACATGGATCCGGGTAGTTTGGGCATTTAATATTTTTAGGGGATTTGTTTACTGCTTCAAGTTTTTTATTAGACAGATTATGGTTTTATAAATGTTAAAACTTCTGGTGGCAGTGTATATCCCCCATGTGGAGTGTTTGGAGTTATATTCCTAAGGTGTGGCTGGCGGTCGATAGGCCTACCATGTTTAGCCTACTTTTAAGTTGAGCGCTCGGCTCTCTAACTCTCTCTAACTAACCCTAATTAGGGTTGCGGCCTAGCCGTATTTCGACTGCCCTAAAAAAGAGGCCCTAAAGCATCTCTAAATTGTTGCTCAGGGAAGATGCAACCATAGAGTAAAACCTAAATTATAACCATTTTGCTTGAATCTCTTCCAGACCCTTTCAACCATGGCATCAAATGGTATGTTATTCGTTCCAGTAACAGGTAGTACACAAATAACTCTATTAATAGGATCTACTAAGCAAAGAAGAAAAAGATCATAGCATACCTGTACTATGATGAAGGTGCAGATCATATTAGTGCTAATTGCAAATGCAATGCTTGCTGTTCTTGTCTCCAAAGGGAAAATTGCACTAGGAATCAAACTACATAGAGATCCCATGACCAAGGAACCCTATATTGTTAGAATGTTGGGCTAAATCCCTGCCCATATGGTCACTTAAAAAACATGGATATAATAATATAATGAGATAATTAAAAAAATGAGAATTGTTTTGTTGAGAAGCGCTTAAATACAAGTCTTTCTTGAAGATAATTGAAGCCTCCAATGTGCAATGAATATGATAGCACTATCTCTAGAATACAATTCAACTCTAATTCTCTTCGATCTTCCTTACGAGATTGCACTACCCAATAGAAGACAAGGTACGAAACATTATAATAATCAATTTATTAGGGTCTGGTCTCATTTGCTTCGAGGAATAAGTTTCCATTGAATTAATTAGACAACTTCAAAAAATTATCATTTTTGACCTCAGGGGATAAGGGTCTATTTGGTTATAGAGTTAGACTTAATTTAGTCTAACTCTGTTATGGTTTCTGTCTATTTTGGTTTATTCATTTTCCAATTCTATTTGTAGCATTCTGCTATTCCAATACTGTTTGGTTGCAGTCTATAGTTAATTTGGTTAATTCTATTCCAATTATGTTTGGATACAGATTTACAGCCAGTCTCATATTACTTATTCCAATTCTGTTTGGAATCAGGTTTAAGATTCGCCCTCATTTCGAATGTTTGGTAAAAAAATCATGTTTATCTCATCTTATTTTGTTTGGCAACAAATTTAAGGTTATCTTATTCCAATTTAGAGGCATGTCCATAATAATTCTATTCTCCATGTACATTCATCGAAGATGTTGTGAACGATCTCGTTCGTAGGATGGATCTACTGCCATCAGCCTTATCTGGTGATCCAGATTGAGCAATCGGATCGGCCCATATGAGGACTGACCCAGGTCAGATGGAGGGGAAAGCACAAGGGCTTTCTATAACTCCTATTGGTCTAGATCGACCCTGCACAGCCACATGGATGTATGTCTCTTTCTTGAGCTCCAAGTCTCATTCTATTTAATGGAGGTCTCTAGATTAGAAGCTTCCTTTGGCTCACATTTTCTCTTTGAATTCAAGTTTGTTATTGAGTGCATTTATCTAAGAGAGTTGAACCACCTCTTGGGGCCCTTATCTATTGAGGATGGAGGCTTTTTTGCTTGTGCAACAAAGAAATTGGATCACAGCTAATTGCGATTGAATTGGGAAGAGTTCAATCGCACCCTCAAGCTAACACGTGTCCCTGTTAACCCTTATTAATTGTGGTTAAAATTCACTAACCCTTAATAATTTAACCTTGGTTTTTAGAAAAAATATTAACCCTAAGGGTTAAAAGTTCTTAACTAGAGTTAAAAGTTTTTTAAATATTTGTTTGCTAAAAACCAAGATTAGATTATTGAACCTTAAGGATTAGTGAATCTTAACCATGGCTAATAGGGACTATAAGGGACACTTGTTGACCGGTGGGTGTGATTAAACTCTCCCTGAGTTCCTTCGGAATTGGGTCAACCCATGTAAAGCCACTTGTCCCATGGTTCAGCTGGTTCAGCCCATGCCCCATGATGGGTAATCATTAGCCTACACCACCATGTGCTACTCCTTCTGGATCAAGTGCCCAGATCGGACAGTCAAGCTTAGATCGGATGGCTCAAGCTCTTGAAAGATCCCTTAACCGAGATAACTCATGATCAACGATCGGGTGGCTTAAATCAACTCTAGAAGATCTATTGATCAATATCAGCTATGATCAATGGTCAGATGGCTCAGACGACTCTAGGAGGATCTCTTGATAAAGATCAACCTCGATCAACATCAATGCCATGAAAGGTCCAGATTAAGTCAAAATAATGGGCATGCTCAAAAGCAATGATGTGCAGCTCGCACACCTAAGATAGGTGTAAATCTTTACATGGGATAATTGTTTTACACATAGTAGCTAGACACTAACGGCTTTATATACCCACTCAAATAACTTGAGCAATGTGGGACAAAAGATAAATGATGACCTTTTTCTTTTAAGGAGGTGTTATTGTTTAAATTTAAATTTAAATCAAACCCTAATATTAATGCAGCCAATTCTCATAATTTTACTAAATTATGGTAATTTTTCATCCAACCAAATACATAAGAATGTAAGATAAAACTATAATATATTTGTAAATGATAAAATTCGTAATTAATTCGTGTGTTGTGATACCGATCATGTTTTTGGTGATATAACAGTGTGTACGAGCTCATATGTGTTTTTGAGTACGTATTCGTTATGCTTATGACAACGGACTCGTTGTGCTCCTCACAACGGAAACGTTGTCTTCTCGACAACAGACTCGTAGTCATCAGGATAATGATATCGTCCTCGTTGTAAACAACGAACCCGTGCTTTAGTCAACAACGAGACCGACTATCAGGACCCGATCCTCAAGAGGCGATCATTTGTCTCTGACGTTAGATGGGAAGCACTATCTTAACAGTTATTGTTAGTCACCTCAAATGAGTTTTCGACCCGAAACCGACTTAGAGGTTGTAGGCTCCCACGTGTGAGACGTAAGACGTAAGATCTGTCAGACTTATTTGGTAACAAGTGACAAGCTAATGACATGGTCATCCAAGTCATCGATGGTCATCTATGGACATTCAGAGCTTAACCTATAAATACCTCCTTGAGACTCAGTGCATAGGATCGCGAAATTATCAATTAGAGAATATCTTTTCCAATGTTCATGCTTTCCTTCACTGTTTCAGTGCTACAATGTTTTACTATGCATCATCTCTTTCGTTTACTGACTTTATCATCGGAGCTTATTTCAGGGTGTACACCCGGCCCCTTCTTTTCTTTTGCAGGTAAAGTATTTTAATCTCTACCTTTTATCAGCTACTGACACGTGGCGAGTCAGGGAAATTTTCCCTTCAAAAATGGCGCCGTCTGTTGGAAAACTTTCTCTTGAATCGCTTACACTATACAAAGTGATAAGTTGATTCTTCAGTGCGAAAATTATTCGAACCCTAGTTAGCTTACACTATACAAAGTGATAAGTTGACTCTCCTGTGAGTCAGAATTCTTCCATTCCACATTTGCGAGGAAGAGATCAAACCCTCTATTTGCTTATCTCCTCCGTCATGTCCGATCAAAATCCTACGTCTCCAATGGAAGAGCAAGCCCTGGAGCCAGAGCTATTTCAAACAGAGCAAATCATCATGCTATTACAATATCAGCAATCCCTCCTGACGCAACTTACCAGTCAGCAGCAGTTGTTGCAAGAGCGAATTGATGCATGGGCGCAGGGCTTAACTGAGTCCAATCGTGCGTTACTCCAGGGCAGAGATCCTCAGGCAACAGAGTGACGTCTCTCCTCCAGGCGAGTTGCGCCAGTGATGTTAACAGCTCGCCATGCGACGATCATAAGAGCCATAGAAGATGATCCAAATTTCGAGTGGCCTACTCATGCAAGTCGTGACGTCAACAGGGGGCTAAGAGAGCGAGAGTATTGCCAGTATCACAAGAGTCGTGGCCATATAATTAATGGATGCGGTGATTTGAAGACCTATTTGGAGAGGTTAGCGCGAGAAGGGTTCTTAAACGAATATGTGCTTCCTGATGATGAATCGCAAAAGAGTCCATGAGCTGCGAGCATTGTTCAGCCTTTTTGAAGATGTTTTTTTTTTTTTTTGTACCTAGTTGGGGCTATCATATCAACCGGCAAAGGTTTTCAAAGCCTTGCCTGAAGTTTTTGTCAGGTTTTTTTTTTATCGTGTGATGATTATATATATCTAACGACTTCCTTTTTACTCAATGTTGTGAAACATGTACAATTCAGTATTCTATCACCCCCTGAGGTGTTATGTGCAAAGTGACTAACAGACGAACAAGTGCAAGTGTATTCGCGCTATCGTAGACTTGTTTTCATTGTCTCAATCTCAGACTTGTTGGCACGGTCTCGCTAATATAAGGTCGTTCTCATTGTCTATTTTATCTTGTTGTTTAGTGTCTTTCAGTGCCCTTTCAGTATAATCAATGATTGGCAAGTGAGTGCGATCTTCAATAGTGCAAGTATGATGTAGCAAACATAAGATCCGGAGACATCAAGGTCAGTGATAAGTGTGTTACTTGAGCTTATATTGAGCCGATGATTTATTCTTTGGCGAATTGTTCTTTGATGCGTTATTCTTTGGTGAATTATTCTTTGGTGCAGAAGGTCGTCTGATGCATGAGGTCGTATCTATGAGTAATCGAATGATAAAATATCGTAAATGCGCTATCAAATGACTGATCATCAAAACCTTAATACTCAATGTGGGGCATCTGTGAATCCGTCAGATCCATTGTCTCTAGGCAATCAAGTGGCCTGCAATGCTATCGGGGCCTGTTACCATAATGTGCCACTATGGGTCCCTTAAGGATTTGGTAATAAATAATTTGCATAGTGTTAGGCACGGCGTCTTGTTTCCTCGATGTATTCATGAGTGGCATTTCCTGGGTGCATGGGTTCCAATAGCTTTGCATTGTATTCATATTAAGTGTTTATTATTGTACATTCTCAAGAGCATATGAATTTACTTCTGGTTTTCCTGTATTATATATGTATTATAAGCTTTGTGTGAGTATCAAAAAAGTGCAGTACAGTGAACGAGATATATGTGCAAAAAGTATTCCATTCATAAGATGATGTACAATGGGAAACAACATCGGGCAAAGCTATGCAGAGGAGTCATCATTGATGTCGGTCAGTCTTCCTTATTCCCGGAGCTGCTTCATTATTATATCTTCAATCTCTCTCCGGTCTTCATCTAGCAGCCGATCCATCTCGTTTTGGAAGTGACTGCGGAAAGTTTCAGTTAGAGCTTCTTTCGCGGCCTTGATCTCTTTGTCTTTTATGGTATTAGCCTCCTCGAGTTGCTTTGTCAGGACTTCCTTTTCCGCCTCAAATATTTCGAGTTGTTTGCGCAGAGTATTGGCGATCTCGTCATGTTCGCTACTCTGAAAGATAGCCCTTTCAACCTGTTCTAGTGTTTTCTTCTCTCCTTCTTCAGCTTTGCGAGCCTCTTGTCGAGTTGTATCTCGTTGTGTGACGGCTAAGGAGAGTTTATCTTCAGCATTTTTCAGTTCCGCATGCACCTTTGTCAGTTCACGGTTTAGTTTCTTCATCTCCTCTGTCTCTTTTTGCTCCAAATGGAAGATGCTCTCCTTTAAACCGGTGGATGTATTTCTAATATTATTATAGTCTCCGTATATCCCTACAAGCATGTTGCTCATCTAGAAGGGAAAAATGTTATCAGTATGAAGATATGCAGGTTAACTACGAGTGCATGTAAGAGAAATAGTCCTTACCATGGCAATAGCCCAAGTTGCAATACCGAATTTTCCCATAAAATGCATATTACTCGTTGTGGCGATGTCTTCAGGTAGCCTCATTGCCAGGAGCATAGATGTGGCTATAAAATTGCAATCCATCACCGTGTGAGCAACGGTAGGGTGTGTGTATCCGTGTAGGAAGATTGGATTCCATTCTTCAGCAGATTTTTCAGTTGTAGTTCTTTCTCATGGTAGAGCAGAGGATGAGGCATCATTGGGGTCAGGAGCAGCAGTAATGGCAGGAGCAAGCAAAGAAGTCGGAACCGCAGTCCTGGTAGTAGTTGTTCTGATAATTAGAGGTTGATCATCTTCTAGCAGATCATCTGAGCCAAAAATTTCTTCATCGCTATCTATTTCGAGTGGTATAGAAGTTGTGGCAACTATCTCTTTTCTTTGTTGTTCTCGAAGCCTTTGGTCGTATTTCGCTTCTCGTCAAGCTCTTTTAGTTTTCAGTATTTTCAGAGCTGCATCCCTTTCTCTCTTTTCAGCCTTCTTTTCCGTTGTGATAAGACGGGAACGATGGGTAGATCGAGGAGCTCATGGTGCTCGGTGTAGTAGAGGCATGCGTTCAGCCATTCTTTCTCTGATCAGTTGTTCCGGAGCAGCAATAGTGGTAGCTTGAAGAATGTTATCCACATCAAGTGCAGGCTCTAGAGCTGATTATGGCCTCCAGATAATGTATTCGTCTTCTTTCTCCTTGCGGATATCTCGTAGTGGTTGTTCTTCCGCATGTGTAAGTTCTATGAATCGTGGTTTAGAGATTTCTGTGCAGAAGGAATTATTGTCAGTAGCAGTGGAAATATGTAAATTCAGTAGTAGGAGTAGAGCAGAATCAACAAACCTGAAGAGAATTCACTGGGAACAGGACGGGCGATTTTATTTCTCCAAGCACTGGTGATAATGAAGGGCAACTCTTTCCAATCTCTGTCTATATCGGGGAGGTGTGTAACGATATCAGGATTTTTGGGTCGTTGATTCCAAGAGAAGTAGGAATTGTCTTCATCCTCGAGGATCCCTCGGCATTTCACAGTGTGGTGGAAGTGGAAGACGTGTCTAGCCTCTATGTTATATCCGTCTCTGTTGAACTTGGTCATCAGAGACATGTACTAGTAAAATTTCGGGTGCATTTGTCTAGGAGCTATTTGGAGGGTAGCAAGGACGGAGTCGACAACGGGGTCTAGTGGAAATCGTAGTCCAGCTTCGAATTGAACAAGGAAAACAGTAGTGCAAGAAGAACGATAGTCCAGATGGACGTCTTCTTTGTTAAAATGAAGATAAATATAAGGAAGATTTTCATATCAAGTCATATAGTGGTCAAGGGTATATTTGTATACTGGTTTTGGTTTGGGTTTGAAAGCAGTAGCAATTGCATCGTGGGGAGTGCTACCAGAGCAACTAACATCATCATCACTATCAACTCTAACTATTTCGACATCCATGGCGTAAAAAACAAAAACAAATGGAGGAATGAAAGCAAATGTAAAGAAAGAGAAAATCGGTGATGTGCGAAGGACACTAAGATGTAGAAAATAAGCGAGGAGCTAAGGACAGCAAGTAACCAACAAACTATGAGTGAAATGGCGAACTAAAATAGTAGAGAAAGGAGTCTTACCAAGTAGAATATGGTGCTAAGCAAAGAGAGAATAAGGAGCTGCAGATCGTCGGAAGATGCAAAATCCAGCAGAATAACAGTGAAGTTTGAGTAAAGAGCAGGAGTTCTTCGCACATCTATTTATAGGCAATTCCAGAGTGTAAAGACGAACATAACCTCAATTGTGGTCATACACGTGGGCTAGTGCAGGGATAAGATAATCATTTTCGTAAAATTGAATATAACGTGTCAAACTAATCTTTTTGTAGGACAAAATTAGCCTTCATCTCTGGCGTACACTTCAGCGGCAGTAAGGGCTTGATTGTCTTTTTCAAGACAGAGTAACCGTCGGAGTGAATGAAACGTCTCAAGTTTCGCACAAAGCAATGATGACAGTCTGCCATGCATTAATCAGGCATGACGGATTTGTAGACGTCTTACAATTCGCGTATAGTGCAAACAAGGGATCAATGACAACGGAGCATATACAACGGAGTATATACAATGGAGCATTTACAACGACAGAAGAGCAGAGAACGAAAAACGGAGTACAACCAATGTTTGTGATTTACGGTATTCTTCTTTTGGAATGCTGAGAGGTTTACGATACTTTGAACTACGTTCAAAGCATCATAAAGGGGCTAATTGTAAGGATAAAATTCGTAATTAATTCATGTGTTGTGACAACAAGCATGTTTTTGGTGTTATAACAATGTGTACGAGCTCATATATGTTTTTGAGTACGTATTTGCTGTGTGTATGACAACGGACTCATTGTCCTCCTCACAACAGAAACATTGTCTTCTCGACAACGGACTTGTAGGCATCAGGACAACGATATCGTCCTCGTTGTGAACAACGTGCTTGAGTCAACAACGAGACCGACTATCAGGACCCGATCCTCAGGAGGCGATCATTTGTCTTTGACGTTAGGTAGAAAACATTGTCTTAGCATTTATTGCTAGTCACCTCAAATAGGTTTTCAACCCGAAACCGACTTAGAGGTTGTAGGCTCCCACGTGTGACACGTAAGACTCAAGATCTATCGGACTTATTTGGTAATGAGTGACAAACTAATGGCATGGTCATCCAAGCCATCGATGGTCATCTATGGACATCCAGAGCTTAACCTATAAACACCCCCTTGAGACTCAGTGCATAGGATCGCGACATTATCAATCAGAGAATATCTTTTCCAATGTTCATGTTTTCCTTCAATGTTTCAGTGCTACAGTGTTTTACTATTCATCATCTCTTTCGTTTACTGACTGTATCATCGGGCTTATTTTGACACGTTATATTCAATTTTGACTGTATCATCGGGCTTATTAAAATACTTCACTTGTAAACTAATCTTTTTGTAGGACAAAATTAGTCTTCATCATCGGGCTCCTTCTTTTCTTTTACAAGTGAAGTATTTTAATCTCTACCTTTTATCAGCTACTGACACGTGGCGAGTCCGAGAAATTTTCCCTTCAGTATTTATCCATATGATGAATCACATGTAAATTTCTCTCCGTCTTAACCGGATTATTCTCATCATTTGGTTTTTTGGCTATATTCTTTATCTATCATAGAAAATTCAATGGGGTTCGAGAGTCAATTCATCCGCAATGGGTTCAAAGGCCAGTTCATCCGTTTGTGACGTCTCTTGCTCATGGGCCTTTGATAAGGAATGGTCGCTTTGTTAGTCTTAATCCAACGACTGGACTGGCCTTGCTCCGATCGATATCTGAAGCATGGTTCGCTTAGCCAATTTAGTGGGATCTTATTCGACAACTTCACCCATAGCTTGAAGTTGATTTCGCTTTCTCCTTTTGGCTTTTGGACGGCTACTATCTTAGAAAATTCCCCTAAATTCCAAGTCAAGGTCCACAACTGACAGCTTTCGTTGGCCTGTAGGGAGTCGTTTCTTAACTTCAATCCGCTTAGATCCCAAGCAAGCCCTAACAGAAGTTAATGTCTCGTCCATAATTCTTAGGTAGGTACCCATTAAATATCGACGCCCACCACGTTTGATTTTCCAAAAACCAAATTTAACTCACAAAATCGAAGGTAATAAAATGTTGGAGTGTGAGAATTTTATTTCTCTCTTTTTGGTGAAATGGAGAGGAATTATAAACATGACTTGTAGTGATTTTTAATGTATATAAATATTGTAATTCAGTTGGGAATGAAGTCAAGAGAAGGATTACAGTTAGGGGGTAGCAATGGGCCGAGTTTGAGCTTAAAAGCCTTTTTTTAATGTGTTGGGCTTCGGGCTTGACCTATTGAAAAAATCCAAAATTTATGCCTAAACCTGGCCCATTGTCACCATAATTACAGTGAATCTCTATTTAATAATAGCATATAGACTTTTGAGAATGAGGTCCTTTTATGCTAAAGGCTTTGAGGAGTTCTAGCCCCAATGGCATTTACTCCAAATTTTTCCATAGACGCAAGATGGGCCTAACACTTGGAGATTTTTTTACTATTTTAACGGTTTTAAAAGCAAAAGTTAAAAGATTGTTTGACATTTTTATGGCCCCAGTTACGTCTTTGGAAGATTTGTGACTGAGGCTAGCAAAATCCAAAGGCTTTTTATGTAGTTTCCATATAAGTAGACCCTCTTAATTGCTACCTTTCTATTTTAAGCAACTCCAAAATCGCAAATCGGTCTTTACTCTTTAATACATGACTTTCTTCTAGGTAGCTTTGAGGATTAAGGTAAGCAAATCAATTTATTTAATTTGATGCAATTATAAAGTTAGACATATATAAATCTTATATGTATAGTATATATTTTATTATAGTGCTAGCATAAGTCATAGTACTTATTTTTGCATAATGATAATAAGTATTGACACAAGGCATTGTATTAGCATGTATTTTTTTTTTCAATAACATAAGGAATACCTTCTCAGTAAACCCACCTTACAAAAATGTTGTAATTCGTTTCTTATTTTATTATATGTTTATTTACCAATAAAAAAAACATAACGCATGGCATTAAGATTCTATATCAAACAATAGTAACATAGAAATATTTTGCCAAAATATTAACATAAAACATAGTATTAAAGTATTACTATATAAAATATATATAATTAATATATGTATAACATAGATCATATATATATAAATAATACTATGCGTGTATCAATACTACTACTATATAGCAGAGTGAAAACTTTCTTCCTTATGCCACATAAGCGTCCTCTCTATATATGAAGCCACCTAAGCGTGCTCTTCATTTGTGAAGCCACCTAAGCAAAAATTGTGGGACTCATTATTTTATTTATCATTACATCTCATTTATCTCTCCCCCACCTTTCAAATTCTAGAGAATATAGCCCACTCATTTCTCTCTCATTTTCATCCATTTAGGTTTCCACATTTATTATTAGTTATTATCAAAAAAAAAAAAAAATGTTTCCTCATTCACCATTCTAAATTTAAGAGAGTAGGACTAACCCATTTATATCTTATTCGTACCCATTTACGTTTCCTCCTTCAATATGTCACATCCCATTTATCTCTCCCCCACCTTTCAAATTCTAGAGAGTGTAGCCCACCTATTTCTCTCTCATTTTCATCCATTTACGTTTTTATATTTATTATTAGTTATTACAAAAAAAAAAAAACTTTTCTCTCATTCACCATTCTAAATTTAAGAGAGTTTCACCATTCTAAATTTAAGAAAGTGGGGCTCACCCATTTATATCTTATTCCTACTCATTTACGTCCCCCCCCCCCCCCCCCCCCTTCAATATATAGCAGAGTGAAAACTTTCCTCCTTATGCCACATAAGCGTGTTATCTATATATGAAGTCACCTAAGCGTGCTCTTCATTTGTGAAGCCACCTAAGCAAAATTGTGGGACTCACTATTTTATTTATCATTACATCCCATTTATCTCTCCCCCACCTTTCAAATTCTAAAGAGTGTAGGCCACCCATTTCTCTCTCATTTTCATCCATTTAGGTTTCCACATTTATTATTAGTTATTATAAATAAATAAAAAAAAATGTTTCCTCATTCACCATTCTAAATTTAAGAGAGTGGGACTCACCCATTTACTTCTTATTCCTACCATTTACGTTCCTCCCTTCAATACGTCATATCCCATTTATCTCTCCCCCACCTTTCAAATTCTAGAGAGTGTAGCCCACCTATTTCTCTCTCATTTTCATCCATTTACGTTTTCTCATTTATTATTAGTTATTACAAAAAAAAAAAAAAAAATTCCCTCATTTACCATTCTAAATTTAAGAGAGTAGAGCTCACCCATTTAAGAGAGTAGGACTCATCCATTTATATCTTATTCCTACCCATTTACGTTTCCCCCTTCAATATGTCACATCCCATTTATCTCTCCCCCACCTTTCAAATTCTAGAGAGTGTAGCCCACCTATTTCTCTCTCATTTTCATCCATTTACGTTTTTACATTTATTATTAGTTATTACAAAAAAAAAAAAAAAATTCTCTCATTCACCATTCTAAATTTAAGAGAGTTTCACCATTCTAAATTTAAGAAAGTGGGGCTCACCCATTTATATCTTATTCCTACTCATTTACGTTCCCCCCCCCCCCCCCCCCCCTTCAATATATAGCAGAGTGAAAACTTTCCTCCTTATGCCACATAAGCGTGTTATCTATATATGAAGTCACCTAAGCGTGCTCTTCATTTGTGAAGCCACCTAAGCAAAATTGTGGGACTCACTATTTTATTTATCATTACATCCCATTTATCTCCCCCCCACCTTTCAAATTCTAAAGAGTGTAGGCCACCCATTTCTCTCTCATTTTCATCCATTTAGGTTTCCACATTTATTATTAGTTATTATAAAATAAAATAAAAAATGTTTCCTCATTCACCATTCTAAATTTAAGAGAGTGGGACTCACCCATTTTACTTCTTATTCCTACCATTTACGTTCCTCCCTTCAATACGTCATATCCCATTTCTCTCTCCCCCACCTTTCAAATTCTAGAGAGTGTAGCCCACCTATTTCTCTCTCATTTTCATCCATTTACGTTTTCCCATTTATTATTAGTTATTACAAAAAAAAAAAAAAAATCCCTCATTTACCATTCTAAATTTAAGAGAGTAGAGCTCACCCATTTATATCTTATTCTTACTCATTTATGTTCCCCCTCTCCCCCCTTTCAATACGTTAATCTCTGTCTAACATTGCATGTTGCAAAACCGGCATTGTAGCCAACACCTGTTGTAGCTCTTGTCTTCATTTATCCCTTTCCATCGTGACCTCCAAGCTTATCCGAGTATCTTAATAATGGTAACAACGGTTTCTCACTTACAATTCACCAAGAACAGGTAAAATTCCAACTTTTAGATAGTTAAAAAAAATTTGGATGGTTTATTTATGAAATATTTCCTTAATAATTTCTGTTGGAACTAATTTTGATTTCTTATACAGATTCATAGCATTTTAATTCTGCTGGATGCATGGCTAAGTTTGAAAGTTCGAAAACTTACCTCTTGGACATTTCTTCACCTTAGTATTAGATGGGTGAGTGCATTTTTATTTTGTTATCTTTAAAAATATATTCTCCTATCATTCTAATTTTATTTTATTTTAGTTTCATCTTAACTAATTTTGTCTCATGCATTTGCACATGATCATCAAATACATGACCACATTTGCACATGATTTATGATGTTGTAAAATTACAATAATCACCGATTTATATCTGCTTGTCGAAGATACTGCTATAATGCATGCTACATGCTGCTCTTGAGGTTCATCATTCTAGGGACCCTAATCCCTTAACCTTGCACATGGCCGATCAACAAGCAGTCCATATCATTCAGTCAGTGGACCTAGATTTTATTATGGTATAGTAGAGTATATGGAAGGCTGGACAGCACAGGGCAAAGGCCGTTGCCCGACCCTCAAGTTAGAGGGCATTCCAAAAATTTTGCCTTACCTAATCCGTAAGCCTTGATAATTAAAAAAAAAGTATCGAATTTGCTGGTTTAGGATGGTCGGATTGTCATGCCTAAGCGTATGATGTGGCGGTTAAAAGACCCACATTCATAAAAACTTAACAATAGTAACCAAATTAAACCTATGTTACAGGCTAACCACATGTCATGTACAAAAATCAATAATACAAAAATTAAAATCAATAATCACTTCCCCGCAGGGTGTCGGGAGGAGGGCTTCACGCTCCCTTTTTCCTCACCAAGTGTCTCTTTTAATTGTAGTTAATTAGATCTCTTTAACTGTTTTTACCATTGTTTTTTTTTCTAAAACTAAGGTTAAAAATATGAACCCTACGGGTGGGTGAGACGCTCTCGCAACACCTTGCAAGGAGAGGATTATAGGAGGGGATTATTTTCATAAAATCAAAGCTCTTTTGAAAGTTCTGGATTGAAAATAATAAAATTAAAAACTGTTCGGAAGTTAAGGATTAATAAGTATATTTTAGATGGAAGGAGAATTCTAAATAGAAATAGGAATTGATATTAAATGTCAGATACAAGAGGACCTTTTTTTTTTTTTTTTTTGGGTAAAGACACAAGATGATCTTTGTATTCCAATATTTCAAAGAACAAGATATTTTCCTTTTAAAGAAAATATTTCCCTTCTAAAAAATCGATAGGCCCAAAGATTATATATATGGCTACTAGTAGTAGAAGCCTCTCAGTATCAGACCCTTCAATCTCTCTTTCTCCTACTTTCGTCTTCTCTATCTCTTTTCTCTCAGCCTAGCAATGGCTTTGCTTAAGAGTGCCATGATTTTCTTCTTGGGTATGGCTGCTTTGCAGGTCTCCATTGCTACTGTATATAAGGTTGGGGATTCTGCTGGTTGGACGCTCATAGGCAATGTCGATTATAAGAAATGGGCTGCTTCCAAGAACTTTCATGTTGGAGACACCATTAGTAATTATTTTTTTCTCCCTACTCTGCCTTTTTTATAGTATGTTGTAGATTTTTCTTTGGGTCTTCAAATCTTCTTTATAGTTTTATTTACATATTTTTCCACTGTTTCTTCCGGTGTTTGGCAAACTGGACCGGACCGGTAAAATGGGGAACGGGTCAGGTCCATAGTTCTGCAAACCACTAAAACCGGAATCAATTCAAAACCGGCCGGTTCAACAAGAGAGCTGGTGATAAAAACCGGTAGAACCGGCCAGAAAATAGTTAAAAATGGGGAAAGTGGAAGAAAAAAAAAAGGCATGGTTCAACCAGTTTAACCAATTAAATCGGTCATCGGCCATTGTGCCGATTCGACGGCGGTCCGGTTTTGAAAACATTGGTTTTTTCCGCTCACCCTTTTTCAAACTCCTCAACAAAACAAATCATTTCCAACTCTCATCCAAAAACTAACTATTATGTTGTTGTTTTTTTTCTGAAAGGAAGAACAGGTGTTGATTTTGGCTGAGCAATGATGGAGAGGGAGGCAAGCATAGTTCTGAAAAAACTGATTTTGTGATAATTCACTTGTGGACTCACACAAAATTATTTGTTTTATTATTAGAAAGAGTGGAATAAGAACTGTGAGAGTAGGCTTAGATACAATGGTTGGCATGGGTCAAATTGCATAGTGTGGCATATTCTTGCATGATCTTAACCGTTCAATTCTTCTAGAACTTTTCAAGCTGCCATCAGATGGTCATGATCTTCCAAATGACTAGACTTATGCCCTTCACATGATGGGTGATGCACATGCAGATGATATCTAATGGGTGTGATCAACCAAATTGGTTGACTTAGATCATCCATTGGGTTGACTTAAATTCAAAAGATTTTTTTTTTTTGGCTTTGGTACTGTAACTAACTCTTATCTTCATTTGGCATGTGAACGTTGATTCTGTTTAGTTTTCAAGTACAATACACAATACCACAATGTTAAGCAAGTGAGCCACGCCGACTACAAATCGTGCAATGGGTCGAACCCTCTGGCCACCTACACCACCGGCAGCGACTCCATCATCGTCAAGAAACCCGGCCACCACTTCTTCCTCTGCGACTTCCCCCACCACTGTCAAGCTGGAATGAAGGGTGTGATTAGGGTCCCTCGTGCTTCTTCAGTGGCGCCATCTCCGGGACCTTCGCACAACCATAATTACTAAGTCAGGGTTAGAGAACTAGAACTATTGTACTAAGGAACAAATTCGATGAATAAATAATGAATAAGATTTTTAAGTATGAAATATATTTCAGATATTAGATATTTATTTAGATAGAGATTTTTGTTGTATAAATGTTAAAACTTCTGGTTATAGTTTATATCTCCCATGTGGTTAGGTTCTAACCATAGTTTTAAAACTCGCCGAGTCGACTCGAAACTCGGCCGAGTCGACTCGGCTCGGCTAGGTTTCGAGTCGAGTTTCGAGGAAAACTCGGTTTTGTCGAAAACTCGCCCCGACTCGTCCCGACTCGCCCGAGTTTTTGCACATTTTTTTTAAAACTAAAAATTGAATAAACTGCCTACCCGATTGACTAAATTATGTTTTTTTTCTTTTTTTTGACACACCCCACTCATTTTTAAGTATAAATACAAAACAAAAGGGGGATGTTTAATATATATTGAATTATATATCTTATTTTAGACATGGTTTATCATTAATTTTGAATCTATACCATATATATTATTAGAAAAATATTATATATGTCCGAGTTTTAGGTGTCATTACTCGGACGAGTTTTGCCCGAGTTTCCGAGTTTACTCTACTCGACAAGTTTCCGAGTCGAGTCGAGTTTTCAGGTTTTAAAACACTGGTTCTAACCCTCTAACCAATGCGAACTAGGATTGCCATATTTGACAACCCTAAAAAAAAGCACTATAGCATCTCTAAATTGTTATTGTTGCTCAAGGAAGATGCCATAGAGTTATACAGTAACAGTTTTGCTTTGAATTATCCATTTCCTCTTTGTTGTTGTAATGGGTGAATTTCGTAAAAACCTAAGTGTGGTAGCAACGAGCTCGTCCCCAGTGTGGTGTTATCGTTTGGGCTCATTTCCGTCGTCTCTTCGACGACGGGCCCGTTGTCATATGGACGACGAGAACGTTGTCTGCCGAACGACGAACCCGTGGTCTCACGGACGACGGTCACGTCCTCGTTCTGACGACGGACCCGTGGTCTCACGGACGACGGTCACGCCGTCATTCTGACGACGGACCCGTGGTCTCTTAGACGACGATCATGTCCTCGTTCTGACGACGTATCCGACGTCTTATTGCCAACGACCTCGTATCCCAACACGTAATGAGATCCGGCGCTACTGCCCAGTCGCCTGGGACTGATCCTACCTCTACGATGGTAGGTGGGAAACACTGTCTTAGCATTAAATGCAGCATTAAATGCCATTTAATGTCAGTCACCTCGGACGAGTTCCTACTCTTTGCCTGCTCTCTTTTGTGTGCAGATACGCGTGCAGTACGAATGACCGGGAGATCTATCTAAATGATTACTGAGGTACACATCGGAGATTTGAGGTGTGCATGGACATCCATGGGTGCCCATGACCATGACAGGGGTGGCCTATAAAAACCTGTGAAAAATAGTGTGAGGAGGAGGAAATTTCAAGGAGCTAAAACCTTCTAACTCTCTGCATTTTCTTACTGTTCATCATCTTCTACACCTACTGACTTTATCATCGGAGTACAGGTCAGGATATCACACCCTCCACTTCAACCTTCTACCTGTACATCTGAGCTTGGGAGGAGCTGCTGCTGACGCGTGTCCTTTCGGTAAAATCCCCCCACAAAATTGGCGCCGTCTGTGGGAATTCTTTAGCCGAACTCACCCTTTGCTCACACCACCTCTTTCGGTCAGCATGGCAGACCAAACTCCTCATTCTACCGTCGAAAACCAGCCCTCTCAAGCCATTCCCTGCTCCCCTTCCACCGTGCAAACATTCGCTTCAGGCCAATCTTCCGGACAACCAGAGAGGCTCACAACCATACCTGATCCCATCCTGTTACTATTACAACAACAACAGGCCACTCTGGCCCAGATAGTCAGCCAGCAGCAGTCACTGTAGGAGCGGCTTGACGCTTTGGAGCACGGTAACTTGGAGATCGATGACGAATCTCCTAGAGGGGGTTCTGCGGCTCGTAAACTCAATTTCCCTTCTTCCCCTCCTCCCAAAGCAACAGTCCCGACCTCGCTGTCTGCACCAGAGAATTTGGAGAGAAGATTCATTTTCACTCCTTCTACTGCCAAGACTGCCTATCCTCGCTCTCTCGGCGCTCTTGCTGAACAGCGAGATCTTGGTGTCAGCAACAACGGGTCGAAGACAGGCTTGACCCTCAAGGACGTGGAAGCCTTGATCAACGCTCGAGTCAGAGGAACGGCGAGCGGGGCCTCTCTCGATCAATATGCTCAGAAGTACAAGGACGAGGAGGAGACGTCCCCTTTTTCCAAAGAGATCGTCGAATCTTATATCCCATCAAAGTTTACCGTACCAAATTTTGTTAAGTTCGATGGGAGGAGAGACCCTATTGACCACTTGACTGACTTCAAGAATGCTATGGCTGTCCGTAACCCGGATGATAATCTCCTCTGTAAAGCCTTCCCTAGCAGCCTGACTGGAGCAGCTGCGAGATGGTTCCGTAATCTACCTGCGGGGTCGATCAGGTGTATGGCTGATCTCAGGTCAGTTTTCATTGACCAGTATATCATTAACAAGAAGAAGAAAGCTGGTGCAGATTCACTCTTCGCCATGAGAATGAAGTCGGCGGAACCCCTTAGAGATTTTATTCAACGGTTTACCGATGAAGTCTCTAATATCGATAAAATCGAGGACTGCACTTGTATAGCGGCCTTCAAGAATGTCATACCCAAGAGTTCTAAGCTCTACGAATCTCTTGCCCTCGACTGTCCAATCAAGATGGACGAGCTGATAGTCCGTGCCTCTAAGTACGGAAGGATGGAAGAAGATATTGCGGCAACGACGAGACCCAGAGCACGAGGGGTAGATGCTGTGGAATGGGGAAGCAAACCCTCCTCGAAGAGAGGGAAGAGACCAAAGTATGAATCATCTTCCAGCGATGAGGAACCACGGAGACGCACACGACAAGAAAAAGTGGTGTACGTTGAACGACGGGGAGAGCCGAACCGACTCTCGTTGGGAGTCCGCCAAGATGTAGACTCGTCAAGGAGGACGGACCTACGTCCCAACTTCCAAAGGCGGGACGATCGTGCCTATCAGAGACGAGAGGAACCCGGACATTACAAGGAGAGGGAGAATCAAGCGACAGAAAGACGCCCTTTCGCATCTCGCGGTGGTCAAGTCAACTTCTCAGCAAGCCCGGCGACGATTATGAAGACAATGGAAGACAAACCATACTTCGAATGGCCGGCACGGACCGTTCGTGATGTCACCTCGGGACCCAGGGCGCATGAATATTGTCAGTACCACAAGTGCCACGGGCACCTTACAAATCGTTGTCGCATTCTGAGAGAATATCTGGAAAGATTAGTCCGTGAAGGCTATCTGGGAGAGTATGTGGACACTGGAAAGAAGAAGGGCATATTACGGATCCATCCACTCGATCTCGCGAGGGAGAGCCATCCGGTCATATGGGCCGAGGCGGAGAAGCTCCGAAGGGAGTCATAAATGTCATCCATCGCGCTCGAGTACCGGAGGAAGATATCGAGCAGCAGTACCAAGCAAAGGCAAGGAAATTATCACACGTGGCAAAAGTTTGTCAAGTGCGATCGACGGCAAAGGAAATCGAGCAGGCCCTATTGTTCACTGATCAGGACATGGCAACTGTGGTTAGACCTCACTACGATGCTCTTGTCTTGACTATGCGAATTGGCGATTTCGACATCAGGCGAGTGCTCGTTGACCCTGGAAGTGGGGCAGATATCCTATATCTCCATGCTTTCGCAAAGATGGGGTTGGACCCGGCGGTTCTCGTCCCTGCACAGACCCCCTTGATAGGATTCGAAGGAAGCTCGATGCAACCCGTAGGAGAAGTCGTCCTACCGGTCAAAGCCGGACCTATCACCCTGTCCAACCGGTTCTCCATTATCGACGCGCCGTCCCCATACAATGCCATCTTGGGGCGATGGTGGACTCACGAAATGAGAGCTGTTCCGTCTTCCTATTATCAGGTACTAAAATTCCCCACTCCGGACGGACCAAGTGAAATACGAGGAGACCAGCTGGCGTTGCAGAAGTGTGATTATGCCTCACCCGACCCGCTCAAATAGCAATTACAGGTCAGGTCCGTGGAAGAGGAGAACACGGGTGAATCGTTGACGAACCACTCTGTGGAACCCACGAAGCTTGTCAATCTGGGGACGGAGAACGAGCCAAGAACGCTACAGATCGGGACCTGTTTGACAACGGACGAAGAGCAGGAGTTGATAAATTTTCTGAGGAAGAATCTTGATGTTTTCGCTTGGTCCCATGAGGACATGACGGGTATCCGTCCTGAAATCATCTGTCACCATCTCAACGTTGATCCCGTGGTCAATCCTGTTAAACAGAAGCCTCGTAGACTTGCTCCAGCTTACCATGAGGCCGTCAATGAAGAGATCGATAAGTTAATTCAGCACGGGTTCATTCGTGAGGTCCAATATCCGGAGTGGATAGCCAATGTAGTAGCTGTTCCGAAGAAGAACGGGAAAGTCAGAGTCTGTATTGATTTCACTAATGTTAATAAAGCCTGTCCGAAAGACTTCTTCCCAGTTCCCAGAATCGATAGACTTATCACTGTGACCGCGGGTCACGAGATGTTGAGTTTCATGGACGGGTATTCGGGTTACAATCAAATCCTCTTAGCGGAGGACGATCAAGAGAAGACGGCCTTCATAACGGAGCGTGGCCTGTTCTGTTACCGGGTCATGCCTTTTGGCCTGAAGAATGCCGGGGCCACTTATCAACGGTTAATGAATCTGATGTTTGGACCCTTGCTTGGTAAATCGGTGGAGGTGTATATTGACGATATCGTCGTGAAAAGCCGAACTCGGGTCTCTCTTGTAGCCGACTTGACAGAGCCGTTCTCTATTTTGCGCACTTTCAACCTGAAGCTAAATCCTGAGAAATGCACATTCGGCGTCGCCTCGGGCAAATTCCTTGGTTATCTTGTCAGTCAACGGGGCATCGAAGCAAATCCCACGCAAATCCGTGCTCTGATAAATATGCCGGAACCAAAGACAAGGAAAGAAGTTCAAAAACTAACAGGACGTATAGCTGCTCTCAACCGGTTTATATCAAAGTCTTCTGACCGTTGTAGACCTCTGTTCGAGTTGTTGAGGAAGGATTTCGTCTTCAGATGGACAGAAGAATGTTCCCAATCTTTCGCCGCCTTGAAGACGTATCTAGGCTCCGCTCCGATCCTCTCAGTACCTGAACCTGGTGAAGTGTTGTACCTCTATCTCTCCGTTTCAGAACGACCCATTGGCTCCGTGCTGCTCAGAAGTCACAACGGCGTAGAGAAGCCTGTTTATTTCGTCAGCAAAACATTCCACAAGGCAGAATCCAATTACAGCCGAATGGAGAAGGTATGCCTGGCTCTTGTCTTTTCTGCTGAGAAGTTACGTCCTTATTTTCAGGCACATACCATCGTCGTCATCACCACGTACCCTTTGAAGACTGTGTTGGGGCGACCTGAAACCGCGGGACGTATGTCGAAGTGGGCAGTGGCGCTCAGCGAGTTCGATATCCAATATCAGGCCCGAACCGCAGAGAAGGGGCAGGCCGTTGCAAACTTCCTAGCCGATTTTCCCGTGGAGGAGGCCGAAACTTCAGTAGAGCACGACCGTCATGAGCTCCCAGACGATGCGGAAGAGGATCCCGTTGTGGAAGACGAGGCAAGAAACGGAAACAAACTAACGGCGTGGTGCGATTGGGTCTTGACGTGGATGGGTCGTCTAATGTCAGCGGCTCGGGACTTGGTGCTGTTCTTGTCAGCCCCGATCATGTTAAAGTGCAAAAGTTGACGCGTCTTGGTTATGCTGCTTCCAATAATGAAGCTGAGTATGAAGCGTTAATACTTGGGTTGCAAAGTGCCCGAGAGTTGAGAATTTCTAAACTCCGAGTGTTCTGTGATTCACAGCTCGTGGTGAACCAAGTCAACGGTACTTATGAATGTCGAGATGAGCGGATGAGACGTTACGCTGCGCTTTTACAAGAGCAACGAAAGGCCTTTGATGTCATCGAGATTAAACATGTCCGAAGGGACGATAACAGGCATGCTGATGCGTTGGCCTACCTCGCCTCGATGATGCAGACTGATGAATCCAAGACAATCCTCATTGAGTATAAGCAATATCCCTCCATTGAACTGCAAACTCAACGAACGGTGTTGTCCGTAAATCAAGTGCCGAGCTGGATGACGGGCATAATAACTTACTTGGAGAATGGAATTCTCCTCTCTGACACAAAGGAGGCAAGACGAATACAATATAAAGCTCTCCGTTATACCCTTGTGGATGGGGAACTGTACCGTAAATCCTTTGGAGGACCCCTTTTGAGATGCGTGCATCCTGAAGACGTAGAGAAGATCTTAGCCGAGCTCCACGAAGGGATTTGTGGCATCCATTCGGGAGGACGGACCATCGCCCATCGTGCTCTGGGGCAAGGATATTTTTGGCCGTACATGCAAGCTGACGCGCAGAAGTACGTACAAAAATACAGTCAGTGTCAGCGTCATGCGAAGTTAATTCATGCCCCCGCTCAGGAACTCAACATCGTATCTCAACCTTGGCCTTTCGCTCGTTGGGGACTTGACATCGTAGGACCCTTTCCTAAAGCTCCCGGTAATCTAATTTTTCTGCTGGTGGCCACGGATTACTTCTCCCGGTGGATCGAGGTTGTTCCACTAGCGCGTATTAGGGAGCAAGAAGTGAAGAAGTTCTTGTGGGAACATATTATCTGTAGATTCGGCATTCCACAGTCCATCATTTCTGATAACGGGAAGCAGTTCACAGGAAAACTCATCGCCGACTTTTGCCGAGAGTTGAAAATCAAGCACATCTTCTCTTCTCCTTATTATCCTCAGGGGAATGGTCTTGCCGAAGCAGCTAACAAGAACATTTTGAATGCCCTCAAGAGAAGACTGGAAGATTCCAAGGGAAAGTGGACCAGCGAATTACATAATGCGTTGTGGGGATACAGAACAACACCGCGAAGCCCTACGAACGAGACCCCGTTCTCTTTGGCATACGGGGCAGAAGCTGTTATTCCCACCGAAATCTGCCTACCAACAACACGTTCCCGAAAGAAGCACGGAGAGGAAGACAAAAACGTCGAATTAATGGCTATTCATTTAGATTTGCTGGAAGAAAAGCGGGAAGATGCCAGCATTCAGATGAAACGGTATCAGCAACAATTACGAAAGGCATACAACAAGAAAGTACGGAAAAGGATTCTACAAGTCGGAGATCTCGTTCTTCGAAAAGTCTTCCAAAATACGAGAGAAGTCAATAGCGGAAAGCTGGGTCCCAATTGGGAAGGGTCATACATCGTGGACCGTGTCGGGAGTCCCGGGGTGTACTACCTTAAAGATTTACAAGGTAATGTAATTCAAAAGTCGTGGAACATTATGAATTTAAAACAATTTTCCAATAAAGTTGCGCATTATGGACATTTGATATGAGCATGTGGTCAAATCGTTTTATTTACGTATTCAATACTTGGTAAAATATTCTAGACGTGTTACCACGACGGGTGCATTCCACTCGCACAGGGTACTCACCACGGGACACAGGCGGCTCATACAAAGGAATTGTCATCTGAGCATCTTGGCAGCTTATACTAATGGAATGTCCTCTGAGCATGGTGTCCCACCACGAGTTACCACGGCAAGTGCATTTCACACGAACAGGGTACTCACCACGGGACACAGGTGGCTCATACAAAGGAATTGCCATCTGAGCATACCGGTGGCTTATACTAATGGAATGTCCTCTGAGCATGGTGTCCCACCACGAGTTACCATAAGTTCGTCTTTATGAAATGGACTTTTTGTCGAATTACATCCGTAGTGTTAATCCGCGTCTTTGACAACCCGTTATTAGAGTAATATGGTGAATTATATTCGTTATGAAATTTATATCCAATCACGAGTTAATTATGTGCTGTTTGTCTTATTTGAACGAGATGACTATTCCGGATCAGTCGGTTGCAACAAAATGATCACAAAAGGAGATATATATATATATAAAAGTTTTTACTGAAAAGAAACGTACAAGAGTACAGTCAATACAAAATGTGAAAAGAAAGGGATAGGAAGGAGGAAGGATCAGTCTTCGCCCACGTCAACGATCACGACGGCGCCATCAGGAACGATAGGAACGTTGTCGGCAGCAACGGCGGGATCGGTAGAAGCGGCTTCAGCTGGAGCCTCGGGGAGAACGGAAGATGGTCCAATAGATAACGGGAGTTGCCCCCCTCCTTGTACCTCGGGCTCTTCACCGAGCGAGATCTCCATGCCCACAGCCTCAGAACGAATGGCCTCGTCCTTCGATTGTTGGGGAGACTCTACCAGTCGTCCCGACTCTCGGAGCTCGTTCATCAGTTCTCTCTCCGTCTCAACCCGGTCTTCGGCTATCAACCGTTCCATCTCCGTCTGGAAGTGGGCTCGAAGAGACTCCGTTAAAGCCTCCTTGGCGGCTTCAACCTCCTTGTCCCTCACGGCCGCGGCCTCCTCGAGCTGTTCGGCCAATGCTGCCTTCTCGGCTTCAGTCGCCTCTAGCCGTTGACGGAGAGTATTCACGATCTCGTCCATCTCGCTGATCCGAAGGACGGACCTCTCGGCTTGTTCCATCGCCGCCTTCTCTCCTTCCATTGCCTTACGGGCTTCGTCCCGGGCTTTGTCCCGTTGTTTCACGGCTGTGGCAATTGTGCCTTTAGCAGACCGCAAATCAGCTTTAGCGGACATCAGCTCGTGGTTCAGCCGTTTCACGTCCTCGGCTCCCCTCCTTTCCAGGTCAAGGACTCTATCCCTCAGCCCATTGGAAGTACGCATGTTTTCGGCTGTGACCTCGTACATCCCGGCGAGCATGTTGCCCAGCTACAAAAAGAAGAGAAAGGAAGATGGTTAAAAAAAAAAAACGCGTACCGTGGCAACAGCTCGACTCGAGGCACTGAACATCCCCATCCAGTGCAAGTCCCTCGTGGCGGCTATATCCGCTGGGAGCCTCATCGCCAACATCATCGATGTGGCAATGGAATCGTGCTCCATCGCCGAATGGACGACGGTAGGACGAGTGTACCCTCTGGGGAAGACGGGATTCCACAGCTCAGCGGGGCCCCCCATGGTGATCCTCTCTCGAGGAGGGGCAGAAGAAGAAGCCACGTTCGCGGCTGGTGAGGAAGTAGAGGTCGGGACGATCGCGGGGGCAGCCGTCTCTGCCACAATAGGCGGAGCGGCTACAGCATCCACGGGAGAGCCGCTGCTAACGATTGGAGACTCCTCCACGGGGGCACCACTCCCCTCGCCAATTGTAGCAGTCTGAGTAGATGACACCCCAGCGGATTCCCGTTCTCGGACCCGTTGATCGTGCTCCGTTTCTCGCCGAGCTTTCTTCACCCTCAGAGCTTTGAGAGCTCCTTCTCTCTCCCTTTTCTCCGCCCTCTTATCCGCCGAGGAAGGACGGGAAGGGCGGGGAGGACGAGTCAAGACCGGAGCCTGTGAAGATCGCGGTGGAGGTTGGTCAGCCATGTCGACGTCTATCTCCTCGTCAAGGACAGCTGCCGGTCCGAGTGGTCTCTGTGACGGTGGACGAGCTTGTCGACGATACTTTTTGGGTAAGGTCCCTGCTTCTACAGTGGACCCTGTCTCTCGAGTCGAATACGGCTTCCAGGTGACGTAAGCGTCCCCCTTATCGCTGCGAACCCTCCGAAGCGCGTACTCTTCTTCCGCGGACAGGTCAGAGAAATGTGTCTTAGAAGCCTCTGCAGAAAAAGCGAAACATTATTAGCCGTGTAACAGGAGTACGTTTTCAAAGCCGACAACGGAGAACGATTGAAAAGTAACAGACCTGAAGAAAATTCGTGGGGAACAGGACGGGCAGTCTCTGCCCTCCAAGCACCGGAGACCATGAAGGGCATCTCCTTCCAGTCCCGTTCCACATCGGGGAGGTGTGAGATGATATCGGGGATTTTGGATTTTTACCTCCAGGTGAAATACGTCTTCTTTCCCTCCTCAATAACCCCGGGACACTTCACGACGTATCGGAAGTGGAAGACGTGCCTAGCCTCTACATTGTACCCGTCTCTGTTGAACTTGTCCATCAGAGACATGTACTTGTAGAACTTCGGGTGCATTTGCCCCGGGGCAATTTGAAGGGCGGATAGGACGGAGTCCGTGACGAGAGAGAGGGGAAATCGAAGTCCAGCCTCGAACTGAGCGAGGTAGACGATTGTACAGGAAGAACGATGGTCAGGAAGAACGTCTTCTTCCCCAAAATGAATGTGGACGTGAGGAGGAATTTGGAAAAGGGCTCGGTAATGGTCAAGTGTGTATCTGACAACTGGTTTGGTTTTGGATTTAGAAACCCCGGTGATAACACCGTGAGGGGCACTGCCTGAACAACTGGCCTCATCGGCACTGTCTATCCTAACTATTTCGGCAGACATGGTCGCAAACAAGGAGAAAAAGAAAAATATGCAGAGAAGCGACTACAGACCAAAAGGAAAAGAGGAGGATCTTACCGAAACTGTATCTAGGAAGCAAGGGGGGCACATCCGGAGAAGAAAGAAGACCAGAACAGCAGATCGTCGGTGAAAAGAAATTCCGGCAGAGTAGCAGAATGCAAGAATTCAAATGGAGAAGATGAAGTACCAGGCATTCGGTACTTATAGACCGATCCATAACTCTAAGGACGATAATGACCTCGATCTGTACCGTACGCGTGTCCACGCGTGCAGATAACGTGAAGGGCAGAATGGTCTTCTGATCGAGTTAAGTAACCGTCGGGAAAAACGAAGTGTCCGGAAGATAATGATGACAGCCTGCCAAGCATTTATGAGGTATGACGTTTCGGCACGCGCAATACAACTGGCACGACGCTACGCCTTCGCGTACAGAGTATGTGACCTATCATTCATCCTGAGGTTAGCTGTATCTTCTCCTCCGTCGTGTCGCTATATTTATGACACTCTGAACCACGTTCAAAGTATCATAAAGGGGTAATTTGTAATGGGTGAATTTCGTAAAAACCTAAGTGTGGTAGCAACGAGCTCGTCCCCAGTGTGGTGTTATCGTTTGGGCTCATTTCCGTCGTCTCTTCGACGACGGGCCCGTTGTCATATGGACGACGAGAACGTTGTCTGCCGAACGACGAACCCGTGGTCTCACGGACGACGGTCACGTCCTCATTCTGACGACAGACCCGTGGTCTCACGGACGACGGTCACGCCTTCATTCTGACGACGGACCCGTGGTCTCTTAGACGACGATCATGTCCTCGTTCTGACGACGTATCCGACGTCTTATTGCCAACGACCTCGTATCCCAACACGTAATGAGATCCGGCGCTACTGCCCAGTCGCCTGGGACTGATCCTACCTCTACGATGGTAGGTGGGAAACACTGTCTTAGCATTAAATGCAGCATTAAATGTCATTTAATGTCAGTCACCTCGGACGAGTTCCTACTCTTTGCCTGCTCTCTTTTGTGTGCAGATACGCGTACAGTACGAATGACCGGGAGATCTATCTAAATGATTACTGAGGTACACATCGGAGATTTGAGGTGTGCATGGACAACCATGGGTGCCCATGACCATGACAGGGGTGGCCTATAAAAACCTGTGAAAAATAGTGTGAGGAGGAGGAAATTTCAAGGAGCTAAAACCTTCTAACTCTCTGCATTTTCTTACTGTTCATCATCTTCTACACCTACTGACTTTATCATCGGAGTACAGGTCAGGGTATCACACCCTCCACTCCAACCTTCTACCTGTACATCTGAGCTTGGGAGGAGCTGCTACTGACGCGTGTCCTTTCGGTAAAATCCCCCCACAGTTGTCATTCGTGAATCTCTTCCAGACCCTCTCAACCATAACGTTAACCGGCATGTTCTCCCTTCCCGCAACTGGTAGAACACAAATAAGTCCATTAAAAGGATCCACTAAGCAAAGAAGAAAAAGGTCTGCCTGTTGTTCTCGTCTCCAAAGGAAAATTTTCACTAGAAATTAGACTACAGAGAGAGATCTCCATGACCAAGCAAACCCCATATTGTTAGAATATTTGGCTAAATCCGTACACATATGGTCACGTAGAAAGCACAGATGTCATAATAGAATGAGATACTTAAACAAAATGAGAATCACTTAATTGAGAGGTGTAAAATTACCCGTGCTCACAGGAGACACTTAAAAACAAGTTTTTTTTTATAAAACTCAGCTGGCATTCTCTTCGGTCTAGCTTGCCTTACAAGCTTGCATTACTTAATAGTAGACGGGCTACTTAACCTCTTTTAAGATGCCTATTAAATTAAATTATAATAATCAATTTATTATTATATCAGTCTCTTACTTGAGCTACCATAGAGGCCTCTTTCTACTTTGAGCTTTAATAGAGGCCTCTAGATTAGAGACTTCCTTCCTTTGTCTAACATTTTCCTTGATCTGTTCACTCTCTTTAAATTTGGGTCTGATATGGGGAGTTCGGATGGGCAACAGCGCTTGCTGTTGCGCTGTTGCCCCCTTGTGTCTGAAAAAAGTGGGTTTGTATTCAATAAGAGTGGCCCCCACATCAATCATGAGTGGGGTCCTCATTTTTTCAAACACAAGGGGGCAACAGCGCAATAGCAAGCGCTATTTATGGCCTGTTATTTATGAAGGATAGAGGTCTATTGCATGTGTATGGGCCTAGCCACATGTCAGCCCATGAAAGGCCACTTGTCCTTTGGAAAAGCCCATGAAAGGCCACTTGGGTCAACCCATGCCTCATGATGGGTAATTATGGCCTGCATCACCCATGTGTTACTTCTTTTGGATCAAGCGACCAGATCAAACGATCTAGATTAAAACTAAGCACAGATCAAATCAACTCCTTAAAAAATCCCTTGATCAAGATAACTCGTGATAAAATTTGATGCAGTACTAACGTTAGACATATATAAATCTTATATGTATAGTATAGATTTGATTAAAGTGCCAACAGAAGTCATAATACTTATTTACAGAGAGTTTGCACCAAGAGTAATTGAAGTAGTTGTAAAAAGTCTGTCCTAGTGGGATGAAGCAGGAGAAGAAGTGGGTGTGGGGGCAAGAAGTGAACTTCTTAGAAGAGTCACGAAGCAAGAGCGTCTAAGAAGCATTTGTATAGCTCTATAAACTCTCTGTTTTTTAGTTTTGTTTTGTTTGGAGGTACATGGTAAATAAGTTTGAAACCAAAATTTTTAATCAAATATTCATTTCCTTTATATAATAAAGTTGAAGAAAAAACAATGATAATATAACCAATTTTGAAATAGTATTTGACATAAGTCATATGATTTGCATGTATATGTTTTTAATAACACAAGGCATACCATTATATTATATCTTTTTTTTGGCTGAAGGATAACATTTACCTTAGTTTAGTACATGGTTAGTGGTTAGCATTAGGGATTGGAGTACTTCTACAATCTTGAGACATCTCTATTGAGAGAGGCCACACCTACCATTGGTGCAAGAGGCGGGGTGTCACTATGTAACATAATGACATTTCGGTACCATACTAATATAAGACATAGTATTAATGTGTTATTATATGAAATATATAAATATATATTATTATAGATCTTATATAATCTAAAATATTATATATATACATATACATATATATACTATGGTATAGTAGAGCATTTAGAGGGACTCATAGGGCAAGGCCCTAGCCCGACCCTCAAGTTATAGCCTAGAGGGTTTTTCAAAAAGAGAATAACTACCAACAGGAGCTCCAGTTGATCAGTCAACCGAAGCAACCCAAAATTTGCCTTGGTAAGGGGTATTTATGGGAAAATGGTCAGTTAAAAAATATCCTTCTTTTGTGTTTATAATCACCAAACTACCACTTCCCAAAGCAAAATTTTGGTTGTTCCGATTTGACTATTCAACTGGAGCTCCTGTTGATAGTTAATCTCTTTCAAAAATTTGCCTTACCTAATCCATAAGCCTTGATAAATATGAAAAAAAGCCTTCAAATTTGCTAGCTTAAGAAAGCTGGATTGTCACACCTAGTGTTTGGAAACTCTACTCACATATAATAAGCTCTTTAAAATAAACTCTAAAGAATAAACTCTAAAGTTTTAAAGCCAAAAAATAAGTTACCCTCGTACTACTTATTTCTTTAGAGGTTTTTCCTCTACTTTGAAAGTTTCTAAAGGTCTAATAAGCCTCTTATCAAACATTCTAAAACCCAAATAAGCTCTAAAACCCAAATAAGTTCTTATTATTTAGAGTTACCAAACGCCACCTAAGTGTATCCCAATGGCAGAGCCAGAATTTTTTTTTAAGGGGGGCTAATAATGGGATGTGGGGGATACGCTCTCGAACTTTTTTATTTGAGGGCCAAGTTTTTGGGTCATGTCGTCTATTTGTATATGCCTATACGCACCATCTTAAATTAAATAATATAAGAATAATTTATCCTTTTTTTCTCAATAGCTCTGAGCCCTACCCCCCGCCACCTAGCTCCACCTCTGCTGATACAGAAAGAAAGTTTATTTTTTCTAAACGATTCAGGGGGCCTACAGCCCCTTGGGCCCCATGTGGCTCCACCCCTATCCCCATGGAAGAAAGTTTCGAGTCTTGATGAGGTGTGACTGTTGAAAGACCCACATTCATATTAACTTTAATTGAACAGATACTAACCAAATTAAATCGGGGTTGCATCTGTGTGTCATGTATTAAAATCAAGGGTAAATTACGCTCACCTCGCCTGAGGTTTGGTGAAATTTCATAAACCTCCCATCTCGTTTCTAAAATTACACTAACCTCCCCTCAACTTCAATTGTTCATAACAGATTCCCCCTTCTGATAATATACTGTTAGTGAGATGGATGGATTTTGATGATGTCATATTTTAAACTTTTTAAAATACCGGAATTACCCTTTGAGAATAGTTAATGCAATAAAATAAATAGTTGGTAAGCATTCTTGAACTATATAAAGTATATATAATTAATATATGTATAATATATATCATATATATATATATATATATATATATATATATATATATATATATATAATACTATGCGTTTATATTATGGTATAGTAGAGTATATGGAGGACTGGACAGGACAGTCCGACCCTCAAGTTAGAGGGCATTCCAAAAATTTTGCCTTATTTAATCCTTAAGCCTTGATAAAAATATTTTTTTTTAAAAGCATCAAATTTGCTGGTTTAGGATGGTCGGATTGTCATGCCTAAGTGGAGGGGCGGAGAGAGTTTTGAGTCTTGTGGTGTGGCGGCTAAAAGACCCACATTCATAAAAACTTAACAATAGTAACCAAATTAAACCTATGTTACAGGCTAACCACATGTCATGTACAAAATTCAATAATAAAAAAATGAAAATCAATAATCACTTCCCCGCAGGTTGTCGCGAGGAGAGCTTCACGCTCCCTTTTTCCTCACCAAGTGTCTCTTTTAATTGTAGTTAATTAGATCTCTTTAACTGTTTTTACCATGTATTTTTTCTAATACTAAGGTTAAAAATATGAACCCTACGGGTGGGTGAGACGCCCTCGTGACACCTTGCAAGGAGAGGATTATAAGAGGGGATTATTTTCATAAAATCAAAGCTCTTTTGAAAGTTATGGATTGAAAATAATAGAATTAAAAACCGTTTGGAAGTTATGGATTGATGAGTATATTTTAGATGGAAGGAGAATTCTAAATAGAAATAGGAATTGATATTAAATGTCAGATACAAGAGGATCTTTTTTTTTTTTGGTAAAGATACAAGAGGATCTTTGTATTCCAATATTTCAAAGAACAAGATATTTTCTTTTTAAAGAAAATATTTCCCTTCTAAAAAATCGATAGGCCCAAAGATTATATATATAGCTACTAGTAGTAGAAGCCTCTCATTGTCAGACCCTTCAATCTCTCTTTCTCCTACTTTCGTCTTCTCTATCTCTTTTCTCTCAGCCTAGCAATGGCTTTGCTTAAGAGTGCCATGATTTTCTTCTTGGGTATGGCTGCTTTGCAGGTCTCCATTGCTACTGTATATAAGGTTGGGGATTCTGCTGGTTGGACGCTCATGGGCGATGTCGATTACAAGAAATGGGCTGCTTCCAAGAACTTTCATGTTGGAGACACCATTAGTAAGTATTTTTTTCTCCCTACTCTGCCTTTTCTATAGTATGTTGTAGATTTTTCTTTGGGTCTTCAAATCTTCTTTATAGTTCTATTTATATATTTTACCTCTGTTTCTTCCGGTGTTTGGCAAACCGGACCAGACCGACGGGTAAAATCGGGAACGGTCAGGTCCATAGTTATGCAAACCACCAAAACCGGAATCAATTCAAAACCGGCTGATTCAACAAGAGAGCTGGTGAAAAAAAAACCGGTAGAACCGGCCAGAGAAGTGTAAAAAATGGGGAAAGTGAAAATAAAAAAGGGAATGGGTATTTAAGAGGGTGGGGGCATTAACCAATGAGGTGGTGCCTTAGGTTTGGAAATGGATTTAATGGGTATGTCTGTCACCACTCAATAAAAAAAAAAAAAGGGCACGGCATCGGCCATTGAGCCGATTTGACGGCAGTCTGGTTTTAAAAACATTGGTTTTTTCCGCTCAAACTTTTTCAAACTCCTCAACAAAACAAAGCATTTCTTATTCTCAATCAAAAACCAACTATTATGTTGTTTTTCTTTTGTTGAAAGCAAGAACATGTGTTGATTTTGGCTGAGCAATGAGGGAGAGAAAGGCGAGCATAGTTCTGAAATTATTTTGTGATAATTCACTTGTGGGCTCACACAAAATTATTTGATTTATTATTAGAAAGAGTGGAATAAGAACTGTCAGAGTAGGCTTAGATACAATGGTTGGCATGGTTACATGAGTAGGGTCAAACTGCATAGTGTGGCATATTCTTGCATGATCTTAACCGTTCACTTCTTCTAGAACTTTTCAACCTGCCATCAGATGGTCATGATCTTCCAAATGACTAGATTTATGCCCTTCACATGATGGGTGATGCACATGCAAATGAGATCGAATGGATGTGATCAACCAAATTGGTTGACTTAGATCATCTATTGAGTTGACTTAAATTCTTTTTTTTTTGTTTTTTTGCTTTGATACTGTAACTAACTCTTATCTTCATTTGCCATGTGAACGTTGATTCTGTTTAGTTTTCAAGTACAATACACAATTCCACAATGTGAAGCAAGTGAGCCACGCCGACTTCAAATCGTGCAATGCGTCGAACCCTCTGGCCACCTACACCAGCGGCAGTGACTCCATCACCGTCAAGAAACCCGGCCACTACTTCTTCCTCTGCGGTTTCCCCCACCACTGCCAAGCCGGAATGAAGGTTGTCATTAGGGTTCCTCGTGCTTCTTCAATGGCACCATCTCCGGGACCTTCACACAATCATACTTACTAAGTTGGAGTTGGAGAACCATTGTATTAAGAAACAAATTGGATGAATCATGAATGAATAATGAATAAGATTTTTAAGTATGAAATATATTTCAGATATTAGATATTTATTTAAATAGAGATTTTTGTTTTATAAACGTTAAAACTTCTAGTTATAGTTTATATCTCCCATGTGGTTAGGGTTCTTTTCCTTCTAGGTGTGGCCGTTGATAGGGAACTCGGATGGGCAACAGCGCTTGCTGTTGCGCGGTTGCCTATATGTGTCTTATAAAATGAGGGCCCACCTATTGTTTACATGGGAATCATCAAATGATAAAAATGGGGCCCATTTTGCAAGACACATTTGGGCAACGAGCGTTGTTGCTCATCCGAACTCGTTGATAGGTCCACCTTGTTTAGCCCACTTCTAAGTCAAGCGTTTGGCTCTCTAACCCTCTAACATCTACTAACCAATGCAATGCGATCTAACGGTATTTTGACTACCATAAAAAAAGGTCCTATTCCATCACTAAATCGTGGCTGAGGGAAAATGCAACCATAGAGATACATCATAACAGTTTTGTTTTGATCTATCCATTTCCTCTTGTCGTCGTCCGTGAATCTCAACCATGATGTCTACCGACTTGTTCTTCCTTTCTGTAATTTGTAGTACACAAATAAGTCGATTAAAAGGATCATTAAGCAAAGAAGAAGAAAAAGATCATACCATGCATGCGCTATACGAGGAAGGTGCGAATCTTATTAGTTCTAATTACAAATGCAATGGCTTTGTTTTTGTCTTCAAACGAAGATTTTCACTTGGAATCAGACCACAGAGAGATCCCCCCGTGACCATGCAAACCCCATATATTGTTATAATATTGGGCTAAATCCATGCACACATGGCCACTTAGAAATCACATAAATAATAATAGAACGAGATACTTAAATAAAATGAGAATCGCTTGATGAGAGGTGTAAAATTTCCAGCACTCACAAGGGGTGCCTAAAAACAAGTTTTTCTTGAAAATAGTCTAAGCCTGCAATTTGTAAAGGATATGGAAGCACAGTCTTTAAGATTATAACTCAGCTCGCATTTTCTTCGGTCTTGTTTGCCTTACAAACTTGCACTACTTGGTAGTAGACAGACTACAAAACCTCTTTTAAAGATGTCTATTAAATTAAATTATAATAATCAATTTATTATTATATTAGTCTCTTTCTTGAGAGCCGTGGAGGCCTCTTTCCACCTTGAGCTTTAATGGAGGCCTCTAGATTAGAGACTTCCTTCCTTTGACATTTGCGTTGCTCTGGTTTACTCTCTAAATTCGGGTATGATATGTGTGTACACTTTCAAGAGAGTTGAACCACCTCCAGGGGGCGGAACCACATGGGGCCAGGGGGCTTCAGCCCCCCCTGAAATTTTTGGGGAAAAAAATTTCTATTGAGTTCATAGGGTGTAGCCTGGGAGAGGAGCGGAACCGGGGAGGACGGGGGCTTTAGCCCCCTCTAAACTTTTAAAATAAATTTTTTTCTTTATAAATGGATGCAAACAGAGGTAATGACTCATGAACTTAGCATTCAAAATTTTTTTTTGGAGGCTACGCCCTGAACCCCCAACATTAGCCCCCTAAAAGAGAATCCTAGCTCCGCCCCTGACCACCTCTAAAGTCATCTATTTATAAAGAATAGAAGCTGAGTTCAGGGTTGTGTCTACAAAAACATGGGGGCCCATCTCTGTTGTTTGGGGCCTACCCTATTGAATGTAGGCCCCATGTTTTTGCACACACAACCGGGCAACACAACAGCTAGCGCTGTTGTCCATCCGAACTCATAGAAGCTCTATGTTTCTATTGCATGTGTATGGGCTTAGCCACATGTCAAGGCCATGCATTGCCCACTTGTCCCTTGTGTCAGCACTCGAAAGGCCACTTGCCCCATGGTTCAACCCATGCCTCATGATGGATAATTATGGCCTGCATCACCCATGTATTACTCCTTTGGATCAAGCGACCAGATCAAACGATCTATATTAAGACTAAGCACAGATCAAATCAACTCCTGAAAAGATCCCTTGATCAAGATAACTCGTGATAAAATTTGATGCAGTACTAATGTTAGACATATATAAATCGTATATGTATAGTATAGTAGTATAGATTTGATTAAAGTGCCAACAGAAGTCATAATACTAATTTTAATATAATGATAATATAAGCCAATTTTGAAATAATATTGACATAAGGCATAGTATTAGCATTTATATATTTTTAATAACATAAGGCATACCACTGCATGTTATATATATATTTATTTTTGGGTGAAGAATAATATTTACCTTGCATATTTAGTGGTTAGCGTCGGAGATTGGAGTACTTGCTGCTCATCACCGGAGGAATGAATCCTGAGACATCTTTATTGAGAAAGACCACACCCACCATTGGCACAAGAGGCAGGGTGTCACTATTATATATCAAAATTTAGCATAATGTAACATAAAGATATTTTGACACAATACTAATATAAGACATAATATTAATGTTTTATTATATGAAATATATAATATATATGTTATACAGATCTTATATAATACTATATATATACTAGGGTTTTTTTCCTAATTACACCCAATGTTTAATGTAGGACCTTATATACACCCTTTTTTAACGACTTTATTTTTCTACACCCAATTTTTTTATGAGACATAAAGGCTCCCTTCCTCTCTCGTCAAAAGAAACACACAGTTTTCGTAACCCTCTCTCGCTCTATTTTTTTTTTTTGGGGTATGCAACACAAAAAAATCTTTAGCCAACACCAAATTAAACCAGTCGTGTACATTCAATTCCAACCATACTAAGCCAAGATCTCAAGCTTTTTCTTTACATCCACGTTGGTATCAGAGCTTGGTTGAAAAGAGAGAGAGTTGCGGAGATGGAATCTGAGAGATGGTACTATCCAAAGGCTTAAAGAGCGTATTCATTCAAACGACCTGCATAAACGTCCCCGAATTGGCCGTCGTCGTTGCCGCTGTTGATGTCACCGCCTTTGGATTGGCCATCGTCGTCGCCGCCATTGGATACATAAGAGTAGTGGATTTCGCAGAAATCCGATCACAATACCCAGAGCATTGGACTGATGGTGCTGCTTGCCCATCCATTTTCGGTATCTGTCATTGTCTTCTATTGTGTGAAGAGAATGATGAGACTCCTCTGGTCAGAAAGGGTGAAAATTGAAGTAGGTCACCGGGCGTCTTGAAAATGAACTTGAAAAAAGGAATAAGTTAAAATATTTTTTTATGGTCTCCGCTAATTCAAAGCATCAGAGCATTTAGTGGTGATTCGATTTCCTGAATTCATGCGCAGTCGTTGTTGTGCATTCTCTCACTGAGACCCAAGCTTAGAACAAGGTGGAAAATCTGGCCTTATGCAATACCCTAAACCATAATCCTTCCTCTCTTCCATTTATGTTGCAGATTTTGGGGTGTTCTTTCCTTCCAAAGAACACCCCAAATCCAGAAAAAAAAAAAAAAATCATGATACCTCTGTAAATGGTACTTACCAGAAGAAGCAGAGGAGGGAGCTGGTGGCCGGAGATGTTGCACGAGTAGCAGCACGAGCGGCAATGGCAGTGTCATTTGGAGATTGAAATAGGCGAAAGATGGCAGGGGTTTCTTTGAACCTTCCTTCTCTTACGAAACCTTTTTTTTTTGTTTATAGGGGCACTAATGTCACACCCAAAGGAATTAGGTGTAGAAAAGTAAAGATCTTAAGAAGGGGTGTATATAAGGCACCCTAATAAACCGTGGGTGTAATCGGGAAAAAACCCTATATACTATGGTATAGTAGACCATGTATAGGGACTCACAGGACAAGGCCCTAGCCTAGCTCGACCTTCAAGGCTGTACCTTGAAGGTTTTTCAAAAAAATTACCTTACCTAATCCACAAGCCTTGATAAAGACAAAAACCCTTCAAATTTGCTTAGCTTAAGAGGGCTGGATTGTCTCCCCTGAGTGTATCCCAATGCAGGGACAGAGCCATAATTTTCTTGTAAAGGGGCTAATAACGGGATGTAGGGGTTACGACGGAGTTCTTGGGTCATGTCGTCTATTTGTATCCACCTATGCATGCTCTCTTAAATTAAATAATATAAGAAAAATTTATCCTTCTTTTTCTCAATATTTCAGGGCCTCTAGCCTCCGCCACCTAGCTCCACGGCTCCACCCCTGCTGATACATGAAGAATTTTTTTTATCAAACGTTGAGGGTGCCTACAGCCCCTTGGGCCCCATGTGGCTCCACCCCTATTCCATGGGAGAAAGTTTTGAGTCTGGAGGTGTGGCTGTTGAAAGACTCACATTCATACTAACTTCACTTGAATAGATACTGACCAAATTAAATCGGGGTTGCTATTAGAGAATATCTTATTGTAATAAAGTGAATGAGATATACTGTATCATTATCAGTGTATTTCTTCACAATTAGAAAGTATCAATTAAGTTTGAATTTATGATTTGATTAGATATGATTAGATTAGGATTATCTTTTAGAGATCTTTCTATATTAGGAGTCTTAGAATATTATTTAAACCCTCTTAGGGTTCTTGTAAATTATCCAAGATTATTATCAATAAATCAATTTCTCTTTAGTTACATCCTAACCGCGCGTCATTTACTAAAATCAATGGATGACAGCCTTCTTGTACCGATGGCATTGTCCATCACCTTATCTTAGTGCTTTCTCCCCTCAGAATGGATACTGTACAAGAGTTGGCTGGCTTCCACAAAACATGGCAGCAAAGCTCCAGAGGTTTTGAGCACTTAAGAAAGAATGAGGAACCACATCGGCTTTCTGTCATCACCTACAGAAATATGAAAACGAGAAAACAACCTGAGGAACTTTAAGAAAGCTGTTTAACAGCCCTTTTAAAGGCCTTCCAGGCCTGTTTCTGAGTCTTGAGCTAAAGAGAAAAAACAACAGTAACCAAAAAGGAGAATCTTCCTTTAGTTTTAGGGCCGCCATTCCTGAAAGGAATGGAGTAAGGCCCGTATCTTTACATCCAACTGAGCTATGAGTTGTGAGCTCGAGTCAAAAGAGGAGATAAAAGAGATGTAACAATGAAGGAGAATCTTTATCTTGTTATCTGCCCGCTATTCCTGTCAATGAATAGAGTAAGGGCAGCCCCTCACAGCTTTGAGTAGCTCTTCCTTCACAGCTTGACTCTATTGCTTGTTTTCACCTCTTTTTAGAGTTTCCTTTTGTTCTCTTTTTTGATATTACTTTATACTTGTAGGCCCCCTCACTCACAGAACAAGAACTTTATCAGCCTCAAGGGCGAGGGCTACCCTGCCAGCTCAATTTCACCTCCCCCTTGTCCGGAAGGACGGAATGGAGCTTCTTTTGAGAGTGAAATACAGATGTTCCAGCTTTGGAGCGAGGGAGCGGAGCTTGTTTGACAGCAATAATCCCTTCCTCGCGGGGTTCCAAGAGGAGGGCGTCACACTCCCTTTTTTCTCGTCAAGTGTCTCTTTTAATTGTGATTAACTCTTTTTAATTAAGGTTAATTTTGTAACTATGATTTTCCTCTAAAAATCAATGTTAAAAATATGAACCCTAACCCTACGTTTGGTTGCCGAGAGAATAAGTTAAAAGAGATAAATGAAAAAAAAAAATTTGGATGAAACACAACTACAAATTGTATTAGAAATCCAAAAAAAAGAAAAAATTCCCCTGTTTTCACATATTTTCTTGACAACCAAGCATAACCTAAGTGTTTGGTTGCCAGGAAAATAGGTTTTGGAAAAGAAAAGTGAAAGAAAATGAAGTTTTCTGGTGTTTGGTTACAAAGAAAATTTTTGTGGAAAAAAAAAGGTGGAGAAAATGAGTTCATAATTTTCTTTCAAAGTGAGAATTTCATTTCTTTATAAAAGTTTAAATTTTGGAAGGAAACAAAGACAAAATCTTAAACTTCATGTCTTGTGTCAAAAAAAAAATTTATTTTTTTTTAAAATTTTTAATTTATTTTGTTACCAAATTTTCTTAGCAACCAAACAAGGTGCAAAAAATATTTTTCTTTTCTTTTCCTTCCTTTTTCTTTTCTTTTCTTTTCCATAATTTTTTTACTTTTTCGGCAACCAAACATAACATTAGGGTTGATGAATCTTAACTATATGTGGCGATAAAAAAGAGCTCGTGGCACCTCGCAAGGACGGGATTATATTCCTAAAAGTAGAGCTCCTTTGGAAGTTATGGATTGAAAAAAATAAAATTAATGACCTTTTGGAAGTTATTAGGTTTACCCACCCCTAGGGTTCACCCACCCATCCTTGGTTTTTAGAAAAAATATTGATTCTTAGTTTAATATTTAAAAAAAAAAATGTTTTTTGGTTTTTTTTAATATTAAAATATTTTTTAAAAAAGAATTAATATTTTTACCTAAAAGCTAAGGATAGGTGGATGAACCCTAGGGGTGGGTAAATCTTAATCACACAGGCCCGTCCATTAGGTCATCAAAGCCTTTGCTTTAGCCCCCATTAAAAAAAATATTTAAAAGGCCCATTTAGAATATTAAAAAGGCTTCATTTATAGTTAATTTTTTTAATAATATTAAAAAATTAAAAAAAAAGCCTCTTTTAGAATTTTTGCTTTAGGCTTCCAAATGGCTTGGACTGGCCCTCTAATCACATTAAGGGGTGTCAAAAGGGACACATGGCAGCCCCAAGGGTGATAACAGGATTTGCCCATAGAGGATTTGGTCTCAAATAGAAATTGTTATTAAATATCAGATATAAGAGTATCTTTGTATTACTATCTTTCTAAGAACACAAAATTTCATTTTTAAAGAAAATCTCTCCGTCTAAAAATCCGATGGGCCTAATGATTATATATAGCTACTAGTTGTAGAAGCCTCTCAATCTCAGACCCTTCCATCTCTTTCCCCTATTTTGGTCTTCTCTATCTCTTTTCTCTCAGCCTCTGTATCTCTGGTTTAGCAATGGCTTTGCTTAAGAGTGCCATTATTTTCTTCTTGGGTATGGCTGCTTTGCAGGTCTCCATTGCTACTGTATACAAGGTTGGGGATTCTGCTGGCTGGACGTTCTTGGATGCTAATGCTTACGATAAGTGGGCTGCTTCAAAGAAGTTTCTTGTTGGAGACATCATTAGTAAGTATTTTTTTCTCTCTTTGATCATTTTGTGATCTCTATAAGAGTTCATAAGCGTTTTTCTACATGAGAAATGCTAGTGAGACCTCAAAGGGCTGAGACCACATCAAGACTATGCATGTGATGCATGAGACTCAAACTTTTATAGAATCCGTTTTTATTATTTGGAATACCTTTTTTTTTTGTCCTATGTATCACATGCAGGGTCTTAATGTGGTCTCAATCCTTTGCCGTCTCACTGAGCATTTCTCTTTCTCTTTCTCTTTCTACCTTCTACCTTGTCTTTTAATTTCTATTGTATGCAGTTTCTCCCACTTTTTTTTTTAATCTCTCTATTTCTCACCACGTGTGGATTGGAGAGGCCATGCCAGAGTGATTTACTCTGGTTTTTGCTAGAATAAGTCCCTTATAGCCTGTCTTAGTGCCTCATGGCAAGAAAAATATTCAAAATATTTTTTTCTAAAATCTGAGAATACGTGGGTTAACCTTAAGTGAATCTTAACCACAGTTAAAGGTGTCAAGGAGCGTAACCGGACATCTGAGTCTTGTTATAACCGTAGAGGATTTCATTCCTATGAATTATTCCTACTTTTTTCTTCTTGCTTGCTTGCTTGCTGCTTTCCTTGTTTAACTAACTCTATCTTTATTTGGAATGTGATTCTTGGTTCTGCTTAGATTTCGAGTACGATTCAGGATTCCACAATGTGTTGCAAGTGAGCCAGGCCGACTTCAAATCGTGCAATGCGGCGAACCCTCTAGCCACCTACACCACCGGCAACGACTCCATCACCGTCGAGAAACTCGGCCACTACTACTTCCTCTGCGGCATCCCCATGCACTGTGAACAAGGAATGAAGGTTGACATTAGGGTCAATCCTGTTGCTTAAATGGCGCCCATCTCCTTCATGTTGCAATGGACTAGCTTGGAAAAGTTTTTCGAAACGAATCGAAAAGATGTTAGAATAAATAATAAATAAGATTTTTAATTATGAAAATTTCTAAGAAATATATTAAAGATTATATATTTATTCAAGATTTTTTCAAAAAATCATGAATAATTATGGGTGCTGTTAGGTGCACCCCCACTATTTGATGGTTGCATCCTATTATTAAAAATTGATGACTGCACACCATTAAATTCATAAAGTTACTAATACACACCAAAAATATATAAAAATTAAGATCTAAATTAATTTTATAACTATACATCAAAGTAATGTAGATGATTACATCTTTTAACTTCAAATTGTATGATCTTCCAAAGATGAAAAGTAGTAAAATGAATCATCCACAAATGAGGTAAACATAGACTCTGCTAAAATTGAATGTGAGAAAAAAAAATTATATGCAACTAATTGAGTATCGGTGAATTTTTCTAAAATTAAATAACAATAAGACAAATGATTTGATACATACTCGGGAGAGTGCTCCATAACTCACATATGGAAATAACATAAATTTGCAACTTACAAAACACACTTTGTGGCCGACTGTGTGAAATAAATTATTACCTGCACATTTAAAATTCGTACTGATAATAGAACTGAGCAGACAACTTTCTTTGCATAATATGTGTACAATCAATTTTTCATGATCAATGCGAGGAATATGGATTGTCCTTGGCAGGCCAGTTTAATATCAAAGGCTCAAACAAACGGAAAAGGCCTGGAGGATAAGTGTTGGGGGAGGAGCTATAAAATATGTTACAAATTTAAAGTATAAAGAATAAAAATTAATGGTGGTTGCAATCATCAAATAGGGGGCGCCTATCACCACCAAGGCACCATAATTATTTGAAGGGCCTTATTAGTCAGCTTGGGTTGGCTGTGGCCATTGTTGCAGTTTGTCTCTCCAGTTTTGCTTATTAGGAGATTAGTAATTTGGTGACCCGAGTATACAGAGATGTGCTTTATAGATGTTAAAACTTCGACAAAAGATTGGCTCTGGTGGATGCCGGAGCTGGACGCGCGGGCATCCACAAATCATGCAGCACTTGGCGATAATTTTGGGGAGAAGTTATTTCATTTTCTTCCCATGATTTTGACTTCTCTCCAATTGATATCTCTTCCCTTTTTAAACGCGACGTGCCCCATGATTTGTGGAATGCCTGAGCTGGGCGCTCGGGCATCCACAGAGCCAATTTTTTCCCTAAAACTTCTGTAGAAATAGCCCTGATAGGTCTGAGTGACAGTTTGATGAGCCGTGTATAAAATGAGAACGAATCACAGCCAATTGCGATTGAACTTAGGGAGAGTTCAATCGCATCCACACATCAACACATGTTCTTGTTTAATCCTCTTAACTGTGGTTAGGATTTCCGAACCCTTAGGGTTCACTAAGCTAACGTATTTAGAGAAAAATAATAACCCAGGTTAAATTTTTTTAACTAGAGTTTAAAAAAATTAATATTTTAAAAAAAACCAAAGATAGATTATTGAACCGTGAGAGTTAGTGAATCTTAACCACGGTTAATAAAAGTGAACAAAGACATGTGTTGACCTGTGGGTGTGATTGGACTCTAATATCTCCCTGAGTTCAATCGTGATTGGTTGTGATTCGATCTCATATATAATACTAGAGCAATCTCACGAAGAATATAGAGCAATCTCATGAAGAATATGATTCATGTTGTGAACCCAAATAGTCTACGTAAGACACTAACAAAGAATAGGATGAAACAGTAAAATTAATATAACACGGCACGAAATGCCACCCAGCACTCTATTGCCACAACATGTTTGGCTGATGTGCTCCGATAATGCACCGGTGAGTATAAAATTGTAATTTTCTGAGTGGTTAAGGGGGATGCATACCAATTTATTTTGTACAAGGCCGATCCATAAGGGCGAGTACAAAAATTTTAGGTTTGAGATCAAATTCATGGGTATCTTATCCTTATTTTTCGTAGATTTGTATTAAATTGTATGACTCTTATGAGGAAATTCTTATAGACTTTTAGTTACCGAAAATGAGAGATTTTCTAATCTAATACAAGAATACAGAATATTATACAATCCAATACAGATATTGTATAAATTAAAAAAAAATAATTTTTAAGTTAGGTACCAGTTGTCCTTTGCCCATGGGCATCGGATTGTCTTAAGAATATGCCAGAAAAATGGTCTCGAGCTCCACACATCATCCGACATGTGGCGATAAAAAGGAGGAGAGATATTAAGTGCGGAGAAGTCAAAAACATGGGGAGAAAATGAAATGAATCTCCCTCTTTTCATCACCACATTTCGGATGATGTGTGGAAGCTGGAGACCATTTTTCTGTCTTCTGCAATAGACAATCTGATGCTTAGCCCATGGCCATGATATATTAATAATTAACTAATATATTATAGGACTTTGCTACTGAGACCGCAAAGGGCCGGGACCACATCGAGACCACATATGTGATGAGCGGATCTCAAAAATTTCATAAATCTGGTTTTATTTTTTTGAGATCCGCTCATCACTCGGTGTGGTCTCAACCTTTTGCAGTCTCACTAGGATTTCCCTATATTATATATAAAAAATTCAAAAGTTTATCATAGAATAACTTTGCTATGATGCATAGCGTAATTGATAAAATTCGTAAATGAGCAAGTGCTGCAAAGGCGGGTAGAATCCTCATCTCCAAAAAAGACGAATGAGATTTTCGTACTCCGTTTATGATTTGAGCTTTTGCTCCCCTAGACGATTATAGATATCGTCGTCTCTAGAACGATGTCAGATATCGTCGTCGATCTGAATGATGGTTTTGGATATCGTCGTCTGAAGGACAGTTTCAAGCATCATGGTCATGATAAGGACGAGCCCGTGTTCATATTAAGGACGAAACTGTCTTGCAGGAAAAAATAATCAGGAGGCGATCTATTTACTCAGTTGTTAGGTGAAAAGTATTGTCTTAACATTTAATGTCGGTCATATCAGCCTGCTTTCGACCCAAGACCGACCTTAGAAATAGTAGGCTCACATGTGTGACGTTGTATGAAGATCTGTCTGACATATTTGGTAATGATCATAAAGCAAATTGCATTGGCATAGATAGGCATGATGAAGCATTCGAACTTAAGCCTATAATTACCCTAGACCTTCCATAAAGTAAGGACTACTGAAAGACGACCCCAAAAACTATTAAGAGACTATTGAATTTCGACCATTCGAACCCCCTGTCACTAAGCAAACCACACTTGAAAGCTCAAAGTCCTTAACTTCATTTTTCTCTCAAAATATATTCTTTCCTCCTCATCTTGAACGGGTATACTGACTTAATCGTCGGAGAACTTTGACAGGAGAAACCCCTACCCGCATCAACAAAGACGAGTTGTGAACCTGCCTTCTTCCTTCTACTAAACAACCTGAATTTGAAGAACAAATGACGCGTGGACAATCCAAGAAATCCCATCACACATAGCATATCAGTGCTAATTGCAAATGAAGTGGCTGATGTTCTTGTCTCCAAAGGTTGTGTTTGTTTGGACGGAAAATAAGTGCACTGAATTGCTTTCAAGAGAAAAGTACGTTAATTTTTGTTTTGTAACCGAAATCCTTAGAGGATTTCAAGTCTTCTAATGTAGGGTCACAAGACAAGACTCGGATGAAGGAGGATGGAAGTTGAAGTAGACTACCATCCGGATGGCATGGAAAGGTGTTTCCTCGTATGCTTCTTTGGAAGTTCATCTCATGAACCTGTAAACGATGGGGGGCATCATCATTTGATGGTCCAACCAACAGGGCCTTCTTGGTGAAGAATTATTGCTCAACGTCCATGATGTTCTACAGTAGGTCAACAATGCCGCTCATAGAAATCTAATGGCGTACAACACTTGTAGCAGCTTAATGTAGTACCTCGGTAAATCAAGGATTGGGGGGGGTAAGGGTGTAAGAAGAAGGCATGTCTTCCATGGGGTGCGGCTATTAAAGATAGAGAAAAGTGAAAGAAAAGTGAAAAAAGTGGGGTGCCCCTAATACCACCCTTGATTTATTATGGGACTATATTAATTTAATTAACTTTAAATTAATTTTTTGAGCATTTATAGAAAGAGGTTTGGTGCTTCATCATCCGCCGAGTAATGCAAACTCGTAAGTAATTATTGGTTGATCCGAGTTGTATTGTATCCCAGAGAGAGACAGGGCTGCTCCCCACATAAGAGGCTTTGACTATCTTCAAGAAAGACTCTTTAGAGCACCTCTTCACTTACGTGAGCTTATATATAATTGCTTTTCACTAGTAGAGCATGCAGAGGGCCGAACAAATACAGGGCCTCGCCGTCATGTAGAGGGTTTTTTGAAAATTTTGCCTTACCCTGATCCGTAAGCTTGATAAAGAAAAAAAGGTCCTCAAATTTGCTGGCTTAAAAGAGCCGAATTTGTCATGCCTAAGTTTATCCCATGGGGGGAGAGAGAATTTGAGTCTTGTGGTGTGGTGGTTGAAAGACCCATATTCATACTAACTTAGCTAAAACATATACTAATCGCATTAAACTGGGGTTACAGCCTAACCGTGTGTCATGTACCAAAATCAATAAAAATAAATAAATTTTAAAGAAACAATCCCTTCCTCACGGGGTGCCACAAGGAGGGCATCAAATCCCCTTTCTTCTCGCCAAGCGTCTCCTTAACTATGTTTAGCTCCCTTTAACCATGATTAATAGTTTTAACCATGTTTTAAAACCAAGTGAGAAAAGGGGGGGTGGGGGCATGATGCCCTCCTTACGGCACCTCGCAAGGAGGGAATTATTTTCCTAAATTAAAGCCCTTTTGAAAGTTATGGATTGAAAGAAATAAATTTAAATACCTTTTGAAAGTTATGGATTGATAAGTATATTTTCATAGCGATGGAAGGAGAATTCCAAATAGAAATAGAATTTGGTATTAAATGTCAGATATATGATGATCTTTGTATTTAACTGACCAGATCATATTTGTAAGAACACAATATATATTTTTAAAAGTAAATATTTTCCTTTCAAAAATCCAATAGGCCCAAAGATTATATACAGTAGCACTAGCAGTAGAAGCCTCTCAGACCCTTCTCCATCTCTTATTCTTTCAGCCTCTCTATCTCTGGTTTAGCCATGACTTTGGTGAAGAAAGCCATGATTTTCTTCTTGGTTATGGCTGCTCTGGAGCTCTCCTTTGCTACTGTATATAAGGTTGGAGACTCTCATGGTTGGGCTCTCACGGCAATTGTCGATTACACGCAGTGGGCTGCTTCCAATAACTTTCATGTAGGAGACACAATAAGTAAGTGTTTTTTTTCAAAATTAAAACCATATGAATTGTTCTTAATTTCTTCTTCTTCTTGCTTTGGTACTGTACTCTATCTTCATTTGGTATGTGATTGCTGATTCTGCTTAGTTTTCAAGTACAACAAACAATTGCACAATGTGAAGCAAGTGAGCTACGCCGACTTCAAATCTTGCAATACAGCGAACCCTCTGGTGACCTACACTACCGGCAATGACTCCATCACCGTCAAGAAACCCGGCCACTACTTTTTCCTCTGCGGCTTTCCCGATCACTGCGAAGCTGGAATGAAGGTTGATATTAGTGTCGCTGGTTAGTTTAGAGAATACAGAATGGTGTAATAAGGTGAGATGAGATACATTGTTTCTCATCTCATATTTAGGCAGATTTGAATTTGAAAAAGATTATGATCAATTAGTTTGACTTAATGAAGATTAGATTAGATAGAGTTTCTAGCTTGAGTTGAGATATGTAATATCTATATAAACCCTCTATGAGGGTTCATTGTAAATCATCCAAGATTACTCAATAAATCAATTTCTCTATAGTTACTAAGTCAAGGTTGGAGAAGGAAAAAATCCAATAAAAATCAATGAAGAAATAAATAAATAATAAATAAAATTTGTAATTATGAAACCTTATAAGAAATATATTTTAGATATTAGATATTTATTCAAGATTTTTTTGAAAATCGTGAATAATTCACATTTAATTCATATAATTCGGGATATCTTAATAAAGTCACAATTTTTCAAAAAAAGGTGAATACTTCGTGAATTAATTATTGAACAAAAAAATCAAGACTTATTCGAGACTACAAAAAACAAATCGGAGAATTTATTCCTACGATTGTATGCTCCACTTTAAAAAATCACGACTCGGAAAAATTTAAATGCTCCACCTCATTATTTGAAAGGGCTTCTTGGTCAGCTTGGGTTGGTTGTGGCCATTGTTACAGTTTGTCTCTCAGGTTCGAGTCTCGGAAAGGGCAACTTATAGAGGGGGCAACCTAGGGTACCTGTGTGGCCGTTAGAGTGGGTCGTGTGCCCTGTGGGCTGCCATAAAGTGGGTCGTGTGTCCCATGGACCGTCATGGACGTCAGCTTCGAAGAGTGGTGGAATGTTACAATCCTAAGTGATAAATACCTAGATTGTGTCTTTCCTATCAGTCCGGGATTTCGGGATCAGTGGTTATGTCTAGGTACGTATCAAATACCTAGATTGTGCCCTTCCTATATATATATTTACTATTATAATGCGAGAGGCAGCCATAGATGATTTTTCTGAAATTCCCATACTACCCTTACATAAAAAAACAAAACTTTGATTTAATGTTTACTTTAATTCCCAAACTATCTCTTGCCTTTGATTTAATTTTGAAACTACCCTTGCTCATCTATCTATTTTGAATCACAGCTAATCGCGATTGAACTCAGGGAGAGTTCAATCGCACCAGCGGGTTAACATGTGACCCTTTTAACTCCTATTAACTGTGGTTAACTCCTTCCCCTCACTCTTACGTGCATTGCACATGCCACTAGCGAGTTCATTCGCACCCGCGGGTTAACACGTGTCCCTTTTAACTCCTATTAACTGTGATTAACTCCTTCCCCTCACTCTCACTGCTCTCACTTGCATCGCACGGTGCCACCCGCTAGTATATATATATGGCAGAAGATTTGGGTGCTTACAATAATTTTCAAATAAGTCTTAAAGGTGCATAAAACTATTATGCTCCATAATAATCACCCCTTGCTAGATTATGGAATCAAGGTTATTTTCATAATTGGTTATTACAAAATCATTTATGATGAGTCAAACCAAACACTATTATCAGAACATTATTGAGACATAAGTAATTCAGTCCCAAACAAGCACTTGTGATAATTCTAACCAAACAAGCCCACTCTTTCGGATTATTTCCACAATACTGGATATAGGGGAGAAGATTGAGGTATTAGAGAAAGGAGATGCCTACAGTTTATGAGTGATGATCTTGGAGATGAAAATAAGAAAATACCATCAACTGACTTGTTTTCCGTTTTAGGACAGGGTTGAACTGAAGAAATGGGTGAACTCAGCATTTCCTAATCTTATATTTTGGATGTCCTAGGCATCTCACTAATGAATGCAGGAGACAGATAGGAGGTATTAGTGGTGCTGCACAAATGCTCAAGCAAAATTGAATCCATGAGTTTGATGCAGGGTTGATCTGCCCAGAAGAGAATTCAGGAATATGTTCCACAATAGAGTCATTCATATGAAGGCTACAGAAGGTAAGGGGAGAAATGGGAATCAAAACATGGAAAGCAGAAATAGACAAAAGGACAATTTTCTCTCCTTTTTCAGTACAATTCAGTTTATTAATGAAACGAAACTAGTTCCAATATTCGAAGAAGATCTAGATTAGCATTCATCGGCTAGCATTTTCACCCTACATTAGCACTTTCAAGTTTGTGATGGTAAAGTATAAACAATAGTAAGCTTAGCGCTGAAGTCCAAAATCTGCTCCACCGAAGGCACAAGATACTATGGGAGATCCACCTTCATATGATGCATAAGCATTCTTAATGAACAAAATTTAACAATATTAATTCCAAAGTTCAAATATATTACAAATAAATTCGTAGTACACATACACAAAAAAAATAAAGAACAAAATTTACAGAAGGCAACAGGACTTTCCAATTCATGATTGACATATTTTCGAGAGCATAACAACAAAGCTTCCAACTAATGAAAAATATAACTTCGTACTATGGACAATAATAGGACAATAATTTCACATGTACGATTTTAGGTACTCCAAATTGCAATGCACTCTTATTTTGTCAGCTTACAGGAATGCTAAACCTGGAGGACTTTCAATTCCAGTGTTATGAACACCCTCTCAACCATCCACTTTAAAATGTAACAGATCTGGTTCTGAAATAATTAAAAATAAACTAAATGAATTGTGTTTGTCATTGATATCGAAGTTTTGTGTTGATTGCCATAATTTCATGCTTACTTTTGGTTGCACAAACTATTTTGCTGAAGATGGTGGTGGCGATGAAAAGTGGTTGCCAGGAGAAGTCCTAAGAAGCAAAACAAATCAATTAATTGCTTGAAATGACAATTAATAGGATGCAGCAATGACCTAAGGATGTTCACACTTACTTAAGGTTCAATCCAGTTTTTTCTTTGAGGCTGTTTGGAACTTGACCAATCAAATTGTTGTTTTGAATGAAGCTGAAAGACACAAGCCAGATAGAACAATAAGTTATAGTGAGTATCAAATAAAGTTGCAGATCCCATTGTTCAATAAAAATATATAAGTGAAGAAACACCTTAAAATAAAAATAAAAAAGTCAACAGGTTTAATTGATTGATGAAATTTTCTAGGAAGTAATAAAGAAAAGGATAAATATCCATACTTTTCGACAATTTCAACAAAATGAGGAGTATATTACCAGGACATGCATCTTTGTCATTAAAACTGGCCAGCGATAGTCGCCAAATACATGGAGTTATCTTGTTAGGTTCTGAGAAAGGTCAGGGGTTCTCATGGGCTGGGATTGTGGAAAGGCATCATGGCAGTGTCAAGTCTGGTTTTGCCCAATATCAGGTTTACAGTGGTAGCAGGTTAGAGGTTAGGTTCTAGAAAGACTTGTGTTGTGGGTCGCCAAAACTTAAGGAAGATTTTTGAAATATCTTCCTTATAAGCTAGAGCCCTCCATAGGGACGCATCAGTAAGGGACTGTTATGAGATGAGGGTGAATGAGGTGGTGTGGAGCTTGAAGTTAAGGTGGGACCTGAACGATTGGGAAATAGATGATATGTGTCATCTGTTAGAGTGTCTTTGTTCTTCTGTCTTGTGTTCTCAAGCATGAATTGTAGGATTTGGTCTAGAGGCCACAATGGTCATTTTTTAGTGAGATTGTTGGTACAGTCTTTGGATATGCACCTTCGACTCTATTTCCTCATAAGATTGTGTGGAATCCCCAGATCCCCTCTAAAGTATATTTTTTCCTCTGGAATGCTACTTTGAATAAAATTCTCACTTGCAAACACTTAAAAAATAGAGGATGGCCGTTGTTTTTTTATGTCTCCATGCAGAAGAGTCGGTGGTTCCTTTATTTTTGCATTGTCCTATGACGTATGAGATTTGGGGATATTCCCTCTCTCAGTTATGTGTGGATTGAGTCTTCCCTTCTCCATTTCACAACTTCTTATCTTATTAGTCTATGGACTATGCCCAGAGGGCAATTTTATCCATTCTACCTGGATTCATATCGTGGACACTTTGGAAAGAGAGGTACAAAAGAGTGTTTAGAAACTCATCCTCTCCTTTCTCCGATATTTGTTCACGCATTAGACTTCTGCTCTTTTGGAGTGGTGCTCAACTCAACGAACATGTGAGGATTTGGGAGAGTTATTGGTATAAGAATAGTTTATTTCGGGAATGCAGATGGGATGTCATAGCTAAAGGGGCTTTTGTATTTTTCCTTTTTTTTTCTTTTCTCGAGTTTATGTGCTTGTAAACTCCCTACTTTCTTTGCAGTCTCTGTACTTTGTTATATGGAAATAAAATGACGACCAGTGTGTACACTATCCATTTAGAAGTTTAATATATAGACTGATAGACATGTAACACAAATATAGATAACAAAAAAGAGAAAAATAATTGAAGGCTAACATAACAAGATGTCAGTAAACAATGCAAAATGTAATGCAACTCTAGAAGATAAATCCACTGCTTAATTGTGACCACTTCATCAACCTGAATTAAGAAAGCAAATACCCTAAAATCAAAAGGTTGTCATCCAATGGTTATAACTTATAATATTCTGACTCATGAACAAGTGTATGTTCTATTAAGGTCATTCTTATTCTAGTATAGATGTGGTGAGGTCATACCCACAATTATTAAATTAATTTACCACACGGGCAATAATCTTGGGTTAAAGAATGACAAAGGCATAATAAAGGGGAATTGTATCAGGTAGGTATAAATGACCTGTTTTCCATGGCCAATTATACTCAGGGATATCAAGAAACAATTATTTAGCTTTCTTGATGCTTATGTGTTCTCTCAATTTATCCACCTTACATTTGACCAATCTAAGAACAGTATTTTGGAAGCTTTAGATAAATAAATTAGACAATTGCAGAAATCTAAAATTGCTCGGTTCGGAGATAAAACTCCTGGATAATGGATTGGAAAGATACTTATCAATTCCTCAGTATGTATGCAAGCTTCCTTAGAAAAAGTATAACACAAAATCTGGCTCCATTGTCTAAAACTTGAGAAACATTTAATGATCCATAGGGGAAAAATTGGCAATCTAATCCTACAAAACTGAGCTTGAAGTTTCAACACAAGACATACCTGCTTCTTGTTTTTGTAATCAACAGTTACACTGACCTTTAACTAAACAGAAAATCTGTATAGTTCCAAAGTGATGACCCCAAAGGCTCACATCATTAATCAGAATTCAGAAAGCTTCTCCATGATGTCTCCATTATATCTTTATACAATTGAAATAAGCATAGAGTAGAACAAATGACTGGGATGGAACTAAATTGATTACATCTACAAAACTGAGCTTGAAGTTCCAATACAGGACATATCCGCTTCTTGTTTTTGTAATCAACAGTTATAGTGACCCTTAACTAAACAGAAAATCTGTATAATTCCAAAGTGATGATCAGGGATGGAGCCAGGTGGGGGCCTGTGGGGCACATGCCCCACTCAACATTTGAAAAACTATTTTTTTAAAAAAGAAATTAGGGCACAGCATGGGAATGGGGCAGGTGTCCCCTAAACTTTAGAAAAAAAATATTTTTGAGTTGGGTTCATATTTGATTGAACTCAGCCCACACTGTACCTTTTAACCCCATTAACAATGGTTAAGATTTACTAACCCTTAGGGTTCCACAATCTAACTTTTGTTTTTTTTTTAAAAAATTAACCTTAAAGGGTTAAAAATTCTTAAACAGTTGAAGGGGGGCTATATAAGTGTGATTGAATTGTCTGAATTCAATCCTAATCGGATAGGATCCGAACTCGTATTTTTTATACTAAGTTGTTTAAGTATTTAATTGGGCATAATTCTTTGGACAAGGAAGCAGTTGTCCCTTAAAAAATTATACTATATTATATAATATGGCATAGCTGTGGGCCAAGAGGGAAAAATATATCTTTTATACCATTTAATTTAATTATTTAATTGGGCATAGCTATGAGGCAAGGGACAACTGCCCTGTAAACATGAAGAAACAATACTCATACTATGTATAAAGGGTATATCTGGACGGAACGGCCGAGAATTTACTTGTCAACATTTTTTTCGGGGGCTACGCCAACGAACCCCCATCTCCCTAGACCCAGAATATTTCGTATTCACCTAATCTTTCTCCACAAAATCCATCAACAATTACTACTATGTTCAATCAACCATGGGTGCCCCCTCTACTAGAAAATCCTGGCTCCACCCTGGTGATGACCCCAAAAGTTCACATCATCAATCAGAATTCAGAAAGTATATCCGTGATGTAGTTGAGAGGTCAATTGCGTTAAAGTACTGCAGTCTCAGAGCTCAGGATGATATAAAATAGACGAGAAAAACTTTACTCTGGAAATTACCACTCAGTTTTGAAAATAACCCTCGAGCCTGGTTTTGGTAATGGCCATTATATTTTTACACAATTGAAAAAAGCATAGAGTAGAACAAATGGCTTGGATGGAACTTAACTGATTACGGTATCACAGATTTGGCATCATCAGAAACAAAAACAAAAAAAAAATCACAATATAAAACAATAGCATATCATCCACATGCAAAGGAGGGCAAGAAGATGCCCAACTGCATGCATATTGTCTTAAGAAGTAGAACTTACAGCTCACGTAGATTGTCAATGTCCCCCATTGATGAAGGAACCTCTCCACTAAATTGATTGTCCTCCAAATGCCTTTGATGAAAGACAACAGTAAATTAGAGAAGGTAAACATTACCATGTAAGCTATTTATAAAGGTGTTTCCACAGGTTCCAACAATTTGGATCATGTAATCCACACATTTGGGCAGTGATAATATAAGCATCCAAAATGTGTATTTACGTTAGAAGAAGTACAAACATTGGAGATCATGGGTTCCATATCATGGGAACCGGTGAGACCATTTATTATGGTTGCTCATGAGCTACCATATCCAACGATAAGCACAACATTTAAAGCAACATAAAAATATAAGGCAACATAACTTACAATATCTCCAGCCTCTTTAATGGACTGAGATCAGGAATGGACCCTGACAAATTGTTCTTCCCAAGCCAGCTGTCAAAACATTGAATCATTAATCAGCAAAAATCTTTACAACCAAAAGTTATACTTCCCAAGAATGATGAATTTTTTATAACCTACATGCTAGTCAATGCAGTCATCTTGGCAATACTAGACGACAAAGATCCTGAAAGGCCCATACTTGACAGATTTCTGGAAAGGAAAAACAAAACACCAAAAGAAACAAGTTGTTTAACAACATCAGTAGGATTTAATGAACCCTAGAGAACAAACTATTTCATGATCACAAGTCCAACTCACAAAGTGAGAACACGAATCCGAGGTCCTTCAGAGCATGTAACTCCAGTCCATGAGTACTGGTGTGGTAAACAAGGATCACCATTCCAATCCAATGGAGTGTTTGTTAGATTGTCCCTCATTCTCTCCAAAGCAATTACTGCAATGGGAAACGGAAATGCCACATTAAGGAATCGCATCAACAATTTAAAAAAAAAAATGGATTAAAAAAAATGGAAACCTGACACCTTTTCCTGGATACCCTTCCCTTATCCTGGGGGAGGTTGTGCCATATACATGGTACATGTTCTCATCTATCCGGTCAATCAGTTTTAGGCCGCTGCTTCTTGGATGGGCCAAAGCACAAGAATTGGGCAAGGGTACAACAATATTGCCCGTCCATCCAATGCAATGCAGAGAACAAGTAAGGCATCAGGCTGTATCACAATGTACAGAATTTCCTGACTGTTACCTTTTATTTGTTTAATCCATCCATATTTTAGCTCTTAATCAGATGATTGAGTATGTCAAATTGGTACAATTTTCTGGGCTGTTGCCCATCCAAGAAGCGGGCGGCCAAGCTGATAGATCAAGGATCCAGGGAGAAGGCTAAGAGTTCTTCCAGGAAAAGTCATTGGGTTTCCTCACCAAGAAATACAAACCATCTCGTGTTAAAGTTCTTCCTCCAAGTGGAAGCACATCAAAAACCTCTCCTGCGTTGATCAAAGGACCAATGTCTGATTCAGCAGCAGGTGTCAGAGTTATCTGCGTAAGACCGGAAAGAGGCCATTGTGTTGCAAAGACAACAACACCAGATGGAGTCACATTCAGGTCCGGGTAATATAGTATTCCATTTATAGAGATGTTGAATACTCTTGAGCTCCTCAACGAGAGATCTCCATTATCCGCAAAGTATAGAGCAATGTAGTATGTTGAGTTTGGAAGAGATAATGGAGGCCACTGCAACTCCATGGGTTTTGCTTGGTCGGTTGTCAGCCCGGTATCAAATACCTTTGAGGGGGGAAGATTCCAAAATCCGGAAATGGATATATTGCTGGTGCTGTTTGCGGTAGGATTGTTGACTCCAAATGGCTCCCAGAATCGATCAAATTGGTCATCAGGAAATCTGGTGTTTCACATTCTCAAAGAAGACATTCAGAACTTTCTAATTGCAGAGAGAGAGAGAGATTCTTAACAGAATGAAACTCACTTTATTACAAGATTCCAAAATAAAAATAGACCAAAGCAAAACATTTCAGACCCTTCTATGAATTTGCTTCCCATATCCAAATTAAAAGGCTTTGTATAGGATTTCTGAACAAGTTAGCTGGACTCTGGTATATTTGTAAGGTTAATTGTCTTTCTTGAAGACATCTCAATCACAGCAAGGCAAGTAACATTTTCCCATTTCTGTGATTATTCGATTCTGTATCATTTGTTTCTGTTTTATCCCAGTTATTCCAATTTTTTTTTTTGATCGGTAATCGTATATAAAAAGAGCTAGTAAGGAGATACAACTAAAAGTTTACTGAGAAGTAAACTTCAAAGGTAAAACATACTATCCAAAAGGTAAGTCAAAACAAGTATAGGTACTACAGTGTATCTGCTGCCAAGGACGATCTCACCCAGTTATTCCAATTGGGGGGCGGGAGGGGGGAATTTTAAATATAAATTAGAAATTTGATCCCAACCTGTAAACTGCACAGAGTTTCTAAGTTTGCTTTCAATAATTATCACAAAGAAGAATCAGTCATCCTATTTCCTCTGCAAAAGTTGCAACAATGTAAAAGGATAGAAGAGAAAGATTAAAAAATGGCGTACAGCTAAAACTGAACAAGACAATCAGCTAAATTTCAAATAAGCTACAATTTCCACTCTATCACCTAAATCTCGAATAAGCTGCAACTTCCACTGAGGTAGCATTTGGCAACACTACTATAAGCTAATAAGTGCTTTTTTAAATGTCACTTTTTTACAAAAAGCTCATTTGGTAACTCAATTAAATAAGTACCTTTTTTCAAGGATAATTATGGTTATTTTTTTTTTAATGTTCCGTAAGAGCTCCCTATCTTTAGAGGAAGGTATTTGTGAAATTTAATAAAAAGACAATTGGGGTCAAACATGTCTCACGAAAGAGACGTTTCAGCTCATCTATAAGTACTTTTTCAAATAAGTACCTATTGGGTTACTTATTGGGGTCTAAACCACTTTTCCGTATTACTTATTTAACTTTACAAAACAAACTTATTTGTAAATAAGTACGTATTAGTAGTGTTGCTGAACGCCCCCTTAATAACGCCTCTAATCCAGAAATCAAACAGGGAAAAAAATGTATGATATTTCATATGCAGTGTTATGGACTTCGGAGGGTCCACATTGGTTAGGGTGAGTGCTTAGTGTTTAAGTTGTTTCTAGAGAGAAGAGTTTGTGATGTGTTACTTTCAAATAGGAGTCTAGGGTTATTTGGGTTGTCTTGGAGTCTTGAATTGAATTAGGGTTAGTAGTTGAGTCATATAAAAATGTGTAGTTTTCTTGTTTTGGTTAAGGAATAATTTCACTGTTCTTCCCTACAGAACAGGAGGTATTGATTTCCCTTACATAGATCAAAAGGTCCGAATCTCGTCTTTTTACTATTTAATTTCCTATTTTAATCCCGTGAACAAAATGAATAAAAAATAAGCTTGAATTTCACAAGCAGCTTCGAGATCAAAGAATTAAAACCCTAAGAAGTTACAACTTACTTGATGATCGGTCCTCCATATCCAAAACTGTTCCTTGCAACCAAACTCAGGCCATATTTATCAAATTTCGTTGAATTGTAAAGTGAATCTCCCAACAACACGAACTCTAGCGCAGAAATAAAAGGATCCGAATCCGTATACGAATTCCCAGCAACACACACGCTCATTGTCCTCCCAGCAGCAACAAAAACCCCTTCGTAGTACGACGACAACCCTCTGGCATAATCCTCTGTTGTATTCACAACACTCCAAATCGTCCCGTCGACGATCTGATCAAATACCGGCGGCGAACCTTTCCCATTGACTCCCCCATAGAAATACGTGGTTCGGACGAGGTACTTCCCGTTGCGGAAGATCGGAACAACGAAGCAGAATTTCCGATGAGCGCCGTCTTGGATAGGGAAAGATCGGACGGTGGAGAGGATTGGAAGGAGGTTCGGAGTCGTTAGGTTTTGAGGAACTCCGGCGGAAATGTACGCGGTGTCCGGAAGCCATCGGCGGCCGTCGATTACAGATTCAACGGTGGCGCCACAGTCGATGAGGAGGCCTGAAATGAAGAAAAATTAATTGAGAAATCGAAATTGAGAAAGATTGAGGAGAGATGAGATTGAAGTACCTTTGGGAGGAGATGGCTGGGAGTGTATGGTGGTGAAGAGAGAGAGGAAGAACAGTAGAGAGAGAAACGACATGGCTGGAATTGTTAGAGCATGCCAGAAGACGAAAGAGAGATTTAGAGAAAGAGAGAGTTAGGGTTTGAATGGGTCGTTGATGACAGAAGGAAGAAAAGAATTTTTCAGAGAGAGAGAGAGATGAAGTTTGGAGAGAGGAAAGAATTATTCAGAGAAGGGTAGAGATGACGCGGGAAAACCAGGTCAGATGCGGCAGTTGGCTCTTGGTTGGCTTGTTAGGTATTATTAAACGTAGGGGTTGCCTTTCTTTTAAATGAAACGTTAGGGGAATACTAGCGTCACTCTCTCTTAATGCACGGTATCTAGGGCATCCACTCGAGGGCTGTCAATGAGCGGAGCCAGCTCAATTCGTTTTGAAATGAGCCGAGCTTGAGTTGGGTATTTGAGCTCATTGAGCCGAGCTAAGCTAAATGAATGAGCTCGTTTGTTAAGCAAGCCACACAAAAGCAACGAGCAGCTTGACTCGGCTCAGCTCGATTAATTTTACTGTATTACTTATAATGCCGTAATAATATTAGTTTTCACATAAAAGTTAAGAGACTTAAATATAATTTTTTGTTTAGGTAAAACTTAAAATTTAATTTCATATTTTCAAATTTTATAGATTATCTGTTTCTCCAACAAAGGTTTCTTCAATTAGGCTCATAAGAATAAATATGTTCAGTTCATAAAAAAAATTGATGGGAAATTTGTTGAACATGTATAACACTTTGACTCTTTGGATTTTGATTTGAATTCTTTTTATTAAATTAGGATAAACGAACCTAAAATAATAATGCAAGCTCGCAAGCCGGTTCGAGCTTAATTATATATAGACAAGCTGAGCTCAAGCTAGCATTTGAGAGTTTGAATTGAGCTCGAGATGAGCTTGAGCCAACATACATATGTCACGAGCCGAGCTTGAGCAACACCCGGCTCGGCTCAACTTAGCTCATTTACACCCCGATTCCACAGCCCTTGAAAAATAGTGGTTACCTTACGTCCGATTATGTGTGTGTGTGTGTTAAGTGTTGTATTACCTCTTACAAAAAAAATGAGTTGAAAAATATTTTTATTTATAATTACTAAACTATTTGAAATTTAGAGAAAAAAATTAATTGATAAAATATGTTTCTATATTTATAATTACCAAACTACCCCTATCATAAGACATTGTCGAATGCTCAAAATATCCATTATCTCTTCAATCAGAATTATTGTTAGTTAATCTCTTTTGTTAATAAAAGAATTTAAATCCTTTTCACCATTCATGTTTAGGAATTGAAACAAGCACATTAGACTCTGCTTGAAAATCTTGATGAAACTATCCCTTTAAGGGTAAATAAGGTGGTAGGATTGTAATTATTGGAAATAAAGGTTAATTTATCAGAGAGATTTTCTTTATAATTACAAAAATAAAAAGTTCCGCCTAAATAGCTTCTCATTCATGTTTGGGAAGTGATGCTTGCCCCATTGTTAGGTCCAGGTTCTAGTCCTATGAGGGTATGTAAGGCCGATTTCTTCACCCTTCAGAACTTATACTAATCTTGTTAATCAGCGAGTGCAAAAGAAAAAAAAAAGGTATGACCCTAACAGTGGGCTACATGTGAGTGGTGTGTGGGTGTGTAAGTTTGCATGTGGTGTGTGTGTGTGTTTGCTTGGGTGGTGTGAGTATTCCCTTGTCTTTGCCATCAGTCATTGCCTTGTGGTATGATTGAGTTTACCAATCAGAGTCTTGAAATCAACAAGATGTGTTAGACACGCGTAATAAACAAGAGTGTGATCGTAGCATTCTCATAGATTTTGTAATGGATGAGTAGATAATGAGACATTGGAAAAATTCCACCCAAACCAATATCTTGTAATGAATGAGTATGAGTGGATAATGTGACAAAGGAAAAAAAATCCACCTAAACCAATGTCCTAACAAACATGCCTGCAACACCAACTCCCATGGCAGTGTTATATCCCCATGTAGGGAAGCAAATCGTCCGTGTCCTTTCGTGTAGCATGAGTGTTTAGGGGAATGGGATTTGGTCTGCACTCATCCCATAGGTCGACACATGTCCCTTTTCAGTAGCCGGGATGGGGGCAAAATTTTTGAAATTCCTTAATGGAGTGGTATTAAATAGTGAGCTCCATAATTTTTGTTAATTATATTGGTATAATTGGCCACCCTAAAATTTTTTTATCATATATTTAGTCCCCAACCCCCAAATTTTAAGTCATATATATAGTGGGCGTTCCTATTGACACCCCTTAACTACGGTTAAAGTTCACTCACTTTTAGGGTTCACCTACTTATCTTTGGTTTTTTAAAAATATATATTGAAATTTTTTTAACTTAGAAGTTAGTGAATTTTAGCTAGGATTGGGAAAAAAATTGATATTTTTTTTTCTAAAAACATTTGTAGGTGAACCCTAGGGTGTGTGAATCTTAATCACAATTAAGGGGTGTCAAAAGGGACACTTGATGACCTCAAGGGCATAATTGGGAAAAGGTCTTTTAAAAAAAATTACACATTATTTATTTTTTTCTCGGGGGCTATGCCCCCGAACACCCAAGCTCTATACTTTTAAATTCATTAGTTTTTTTATACATGTATTTCGACCACCCCCCCTCCAATGAACAATTCATGGCTCTACCTTTAGTCCCTTTTGACACTCCTTAAGATTCACTTACCCTTAATGCTCAACCAAACCTTGATTTTTAGAAAAAAAAGTTTATAGAACATTTTAATTACAAGAGTTAAAATTTTTAACTAGGCGTAAGATGACTGTTAAAAAGGATTTGTGAGTGGCCAGACGGTTTCAATTTGACCAGGGTCAAACTAAATCTGATCTCGTGTTTAGGTCATATAGTTTGTACATCCATTAAATTCGTACAAGATATGCAAATGATCTTTAAAAACTCGAAGTCACAGTAACGGCTATAAACACTTGGCTCCCGGGGTGTGTTCAGGTTTATTTTCTCAAGTAATAGTAAGGTTGTTGTAAGTTCATAATGTTTAGTCAATTTCTAAGTAGAACCCACTGCTAACAAATACTAATTAGGATCGTAGCCTTATTTTTCAATGAAAAATATTCACCTCCTCGATGGGAGGAGGAGAATTCTCGTCCCATGCCCTTTTTGTGTCACGTGTCATTCTTTTTAACTTTCTTAAACTATGGTTAAGATTCACTAATTTTCAAAGTTAAATATCTAAACTTAGTTTTTAAAATTAAAATTTTAAAAAAAAAATTACTACAAGAGTTAAAAACTTGTTAACGATAGTTCAATGGGGCTTTGTGAAGGTGACGAAGAATAATTCCCTTTTTGCTCCTTCTTAATTATAAATATTAAAATATATATATAAATATGGATGCAGTACAAGTGTGAAACAATGTGGGGCAAGCACAAGATGGGTCCCGGCCAATGAAATCTCCCAAGCCCTTCGATCTATTGCAAAAATCTTTCACATGGGCTTGATTAATCTCTTAGTAATGTTTTGTCTCACGTGCAATTCGATCCAGACCGTCTGATTGATAGGGAAGGTCTTAGAACTTAAGACGGCAGTAGTACATACTATACATTAAAACTCACCAGGAAACCAAGCTATTATTGCTATCTTAGTCATAGGGGACCGAATCAGAATAAAAGCTCTGATACGACGTGAGGCAGAGGACGTGGGAAGCAAAGGAAAGTGGGTGGGGGAACTGGTAAGATGGTGGTGCTGCGTGCAGCCAACCCTACCCAAGTCAATGGAGAAATAGTATGGCCCGTTTTGTGGTCCGCTTGGGCTATTTTCGGGCTATCAAATATCCTTCATGGCCACACCCCCGCCTCTTCGTGAGTGGTAGGGGTGTGGCCTTCAATGGAGGGAGGTCGGGAATAACCAAGGTTATGGTTTGCAAGAGCTCCCGCCCGAGCTAACAACTAACAGACCATACTAACATAGATAAATATAAATATATATATATATATATATATATATATATATATTACTTCATGGCCCCCCACTATTTGGACACTAGGGATTGCTAAGAACGTGTGTACCTGAATCTCATTATCCTACCAAAAAAATAAAATAAAAAATCTCATAGTCCACGAGATTCATAAAATAAGAGACTTGGCCCAAGGGATCACTCCCTCACAAAAAAACCAAAAGGAATATAGAATCAAATTTATGTCTAATGTCTTGACGGAGAATGGAGCGATTTAGGCTGCAATTTTTTTTGGGTGTAAGGTAATCTAACACTTATATCTAAACACACGCATTCGCATTCAGACCTCACTGGAGTGGATGGAAAATATGTACAAAGAGAAAATTTAAGCTTTGTGTTAAGTAATTAGACCATCTTCTCCTTGATAAACCGGTCTTTTGAGGTGGAATGATTGAAGTTTGTATCATTTGGTATCATAGTGGGCACCATGTCCCGAGTTCGAGTCACAGGTGTTGTTTTTCGGGAAAGTTACTTAGGGTTGGGTTATGGGGCCCACCCTTGGAGGCGGCCACATGGCTGAAAGTTCCCTCAATCACCATCGTGGACGTCGGTTTGAAAGTGTAATGGTTTGTTGTGTGCCTGGGTTAAGTAATTAGACATTCTTTCCCTTGATAAGCCTGTCTTTTAAGGTAGAATGATCGAGGTGTGTATCAACATATTATAAAATAATTTTTTTATTACAAATAATTTTCTAGTTTGATGTATTTTATTTTATTTTTGTTGAAAAGGTAATCTAAACACACACATTAGACCTAAGGTAATCGTTAGGGTGCCATAAGAGTAAACTAACACAACCACTCCAAAATGGCCTGAATTAAGGAGGGCTTATGGTCCCTTATACAACCTTGCGAAGGCTAGTACTCAATCGAGGTGGGACTATGATTGAGAGAGTAACACCCGGCCCTTAAGCGGAAATCATTTTTTGTGTGTGTTTAGATTACCTATTCAACCAAAAAAACCAAATATTAATGTATGTCCTAAGGGAATTTTTTTTCCCTAAAAGTAATTATTTATGAGAAAGTTCTTACTTTATATTGTTTTCCCTCCAAACAAACAAAGTCTTAAGGGATTACCAAAAAAAGTCTTAAGGGAAGTAGAAAGAACGTTCCAAAAGCTTCAAGGATGGAATACCTTCCCTAAAATTAATTATTTTTATTTTTAAAAAATGACTAGACTTTTGAAATAGCAAGTCTCATACTTTTATATAAGTTAGTCATAAATGTTTAATCTTAATATTAAACAACGGAAAAACTTCATGTGGTTTTTATCCACTTAGAAAAACAAAGGATAGAAGTCCTTCAAAATCTTTATGGGAGACATAACGACATAAAAGAGTTTGGAGAAAAATAAATTAATATTATGAAACATAAGGAATACTATCTATGTTGTTTTACCTTTGTAGTAAGGTAAATGAGTTCTCAATGATAAGGTGTGCATATATAGGAACTTTGAGTTTATATTATTTTATATTTGTCATGACTTATATTTGACTATTCAGAATTTATTTGATTTTGTGTTATTTAGTGGTGGTATTGGTTTTTATTGATGAGAGATCCTTAGAGTAAGCTAAATGCACAAACACAACTATAATTATTGAGTAATATATAAGTGTATTTATAAGTCAAACCGATATATAATGTATGAAATGTACTTTTAATAATTATACAAATATGAGTGGGACAATAATTAAGGTTGATGGTCAAGATACCACCACTTGCTAACAAATTTGGGTTTTTACAAAAGGTTCATAAATAAAGAATATTTTTTGGCAAAAGATGAGTGATCTCATTAGACAATACGACTAATCAACTAAGTGCCTTTTATATGTAATATTATTGGTGTTAGTGGGACTTTCAAAATGTTGCAAGAGATAAACTGCAAAAGAACATTGCAAATGTCGGTGTCAATAGGCCAAATTCGGCACTCAAAAACTTATTGTAAGCGGACCAGGCACAAACTAGGCTATTTAAAAATCAAAAAACCCCAAGCCCAATCCCGACCCAAAGATGCCCCTAAATACAAAAGAATCAAACTTTGACCTTAAGTTGTTTTTAGTCGACACGTCAATATTTTCTAAAATTTAGGAAGGAGAGCATGAACCATGTGAGGATTAATGTTGTCATGTCATTGCGAAAATAGTATTTTAGAGTTAGGGTTGCAAAAAACAAATTAGGGTTAAGATTTAACCATTTGCACCATTTTCATATATTCTCTGTTGATGAATAATTATTTGTTTTGCAATTGAGTTGAACTAATTAATATTAATTAAGGATGTTGTAGGTTTAAGTCAAAGTGAGTATCATTTTCCCCTTTGCAAAGCAAATTTCTAAAACCCTTGCAAGTAGGCTAAACCCATCAGATGTATTGCTCCCAAAAGATAATATAAATTAAACACATTTTAAGGAAAGTCTCCTCTAATTGCAAAAGTAAAAAAGGTTTTATACAATCCCGGTGGACATTGACCTACTTTTGGGATTTTGACTACTTCTTGTTCTATACAAATTTTTGTTTTGGTATAGGGCTTTGTTCTATGCAATAAGCACCCGGCACTTTTTAGCTTATTTTGTAACTCTGTAAATAGGCTTAAGTTGAGATTGTAGGGCTGAGTGCGTGTTGTGTGCATGTGTAGGTGTTTGAGTTATAAAAAAACAACAAAAATATGTGTTTAAAAAAATTGTTGCCCATGATAGTCCCACATCGATTACCGATTCTTTCTCCTTAAGTACTCCCATTTCACCCCTCTTTTTTGAGGGTGTGTGTGGTTATAGGCTTAAGTTGAGATTGTAGGGTGAGTGTGTGTGTGTTTGTTTGAGTTATCATTTTTTTTTTATTTAAAAAAGAATCCAAAAAGTGGGATTAATTTGGATGCTTAAACAACCCATACCTAAAAACCTCAAGTTACACAACCAACGGCTGCAGTCAGTTAATGAAGTATATTCTCATTATTTCATCAAGGTTATTATTGTCATTTCATAATGCGACACATATACTTGGCACAGAATCTTGAACTCAGACCAACGATGAATTAGTCTTTTTCACTGCCGGAGTGCAATTTAGCTATTTTCGGATAAAAAGAATGGTAAACTTTTACAAAGGGGGAAGTAATGCTTGTCCTATTGATTGAGGGTGCATGATGCCACTCACATGACCCGGGATCAAGTCTTGGGAGAGTGTGATATTAGAAAATTCACCACCTTGTCTTATCTATACTAATACTATATGCCGGTTGGTTCCACGTGGCATATCTCAACATCCTCAATTCTCTCTTCAAGTTGAAGCCATGTGGCAGCTGACATGTCAATTGTTATTTAATTTTTTCTTCCATATTAATGAATCATATAATGAGTATATTAATCACTTTTCTATTCTCATCCACTGTCCCTTCATCTTCTTTACATCAGTTTCATCTCCTAAAAATCATCATTGGAATTAATTAATGTGTTATCTAGACTACTACTATATTACAGAGTGTCCACGTGGATGCCACATGGCAAAAAATTTGCCACGTGCCAAGATGTGTTCTTTACCTTTAAGCCCTCTCTCTGCCCCCAATAATCCCCTCCAGCCCAAAACCTTTTTGTGAAACTCATGGAAGAGCTAATTAAACGTTTGAGATGTAACAGTTCAACCCACTCCTTGGAAAGTAATTGATTTCAAGGAAGGATGAACCTTTAAGTTGTAACGGTTCACCCATTCTTTGGAAAGTTATACCGTCATTTGAAAAGTTGTAACTGTTTCCTGGCATCTATAAAAGTCAAGATCACACGTCTCTCTTTAGGTCCTCACCAAGTTGTTGTCTCAGTTTTCCTCACTATAGAATATAATATAGATCTTGGCAGCCAATAACAATGCCATGGGATCATCTGATTTTTCATGTTTGTGTAGGGACTTCCTCAATAGATTCAAGGCAGCTTTGTTTTAGCCAATAACATTGCCATGATCATCTGGTTTTCATGTTTGTGTAGGGACTTCCTCAATAGATTCAAGGCAACTTTGTTTTGTCCTGTTGCACTATAGCATAGAGCCAAACCATTCCACCGGTCAATACGATGAAATATTCCAAGTAATACGTCTTCGAGTAGCCTTGCCATTACAGAAGTCTGGTGACATATAGATAGTGCAAATGTAAGATGTTCCGTTACTGATCCCATTTGATCTTAATTAGCAAGGTAACACTTCCTTAAAAGAATCATCAGTATAAGGATTGCTTCCTCCAGATTGTTTCTCGGAGCATATGAGCCATGAATCCGGACTGCTAAACTAGGTGGACCTGCCTGCCTCTACACCACTGTACAGCAAACAAACTACAAATCCTTTCTGAATCCTTGCACGACATTCGTTGTCAAGGTTCCATTGACTAAGGAATGTATGTCTTTTAAGAAGACATCGCTTCCTGATAACAACCAGCTTGCTTCAAAGCTCTGGAAGGAGCTCTAGAGCCTTGCTTACCGTCTCTTGCAACTTATTGTCCACTAGCACATCGCCATTATGGAATATCCTCTCCACAACATCAAGGACACTTCTACATTCTTAATAGTGGTCCGCAACACCCCACAAAATTGGTGAATGATTATTTTGTTGAGTATTTCTTTACCCATTTAATCTGGCATGTTGATATGTGTTATTGACACAATTTCGGCATTTATGTAATATGTATTTGCCACTCCACCCAAATTATTTTTTTCTTTTTTTTCTACTACACCCAATTTCCTTTTACATCGCAACATCTATCCAAGGTTAGTAGGGTATGCATCATTCATCCAAGGTTAGTATGAGTTGAGTGTTGCTTGCCACATCACGAGTGACATTTGTTCTCGATTTTGGGCAACGCCTAAGATTGTAATCACTGCAAGAACAACAATGAACTGAGTGAGTGGTGTGAATTTAAGATATAACAGTCCTAGGTGGTGGTATTTGATGTTCCGGGTTTACTGACATTGAAATTTTTTTATAACCCATAAATACTACTCTACTTTTCCTCTTACTTTATGTTTAACATAATAATAAAAAACTTCATCCACCAATCAATACCCCACTATCCATCCATTGCTATTACTTGTCATTCTATTGTTCATACAGTGAAAGGTGTAGACCCAATTGAAAGCATATCCGCTCTCAAGTATTCTTCGATTGGTAAGATAGATTGGCATGAAATATTTACAAAATGTAGATGAGAATGACTTATGGGGGTTGATTAATGTAGATTAGAATGACTTATTAAGGTTGATTATTGGTTGAAACAATTGGGGCTAACATTTTTCTTTAGTCGTATTTCCCGTGCATCGCACGGGGTGTTTGCTATATATATATAAACAATGCTATGACTATTTTCGTCCTCTCTTCTATTTTTATACAAGAAAACAAGTAGTAAGATATTTTTTTTGTTGGATACATTACTTTTATTTTGTTTAAAATTAGTAAAAACCACCGGAAAGTGGACTTAACATTGCTAAAAAAGTAAAACTTTTGGAAGTCTATAAGTATTCCCAATACATTTAAATAGGGAAATAGAAAATGAACCGCATAGAGTCAACTTGAAAGTTGACCATGCAATCTCATTGGTAAAGTCAGCTTGAAAGTTGACCGTACAGTCTCATTGGTAAGGACACGCCTGGGTTTGTCCCAGTGGTAGTGTATCTCCCTTTGGGGAGGAGTGACTTGTGTTCGACTCCTCGTGTGGCCGTTGAGTGCCCAACCTTGAGTTCTAACCCACCTAACCTCCTGACCTTGACATATATAGGTAAATGATAGCTGATTACAAAAAAAAAACAAAAATTTAATTGGTGAGGGTGTTATTGAATGAGAATTATGAGATGTTCAAGCTTGTTTATTAAATAAATGAGTTCAAAAATCAAGCTTAAGCTTAACTCATTTATTTTAATAAATGAGCTCGAGTAGTTCACAAGCAACTTAATTCATTAGATATAATTATTTATCCTCGTGTAGGTAAAAAAAAAAAATACAACGTTACCTAAAGTTTTATGAAAAGTTCTTAATTATGTATTTTTATTGGTAAATGGTAAACACACACACCACACACAGTAGGTCAACACACACACACATGGGCTTATGAGACTTGGGTCACAAAAGAGCCTATCTCTTGTAAAGAGGATTATATATTATTCATATATTAGTATATAATAAATGTACTTAATTTAGAATTTAAATAAAGTAAGTATATTTAGATATTTTAGTAGGTTAATTATATAAAATCGAACCAAGCTTTTAATGAGCCGAGTAGGGGTGTGCTCAAGCTTAACTTGTTAAATGAGCTCGAAAATCAAAATCGAACTTGACTTGTTTATTAAATATACGAACAACCTCAAGCTTTTATTGAGCTGAGCTTGAGCGGTTCGCAAGCATCTTTGTTTGATAACCACCCCTAGACTCATTGGTCCATGCCCTCCTTTTAGCATTCACTAACTATGATTAAAATTCACTCACTCTTAAGGCTTATCTAGTAAAAAGAGATTTTAAAAATTATTTATCATAATTTAATAAGCTTAATCTTAATTAAAAATGAGTTAAAAGGGATACGGGGGCATTGCAGTCAACCAGGAAGAGGACCTGTAATCCTTTCTCAGGACTTTTAAATATACTCTCAAATCATGACCTTTTATTAATTCAATTATTAAATATTTAAGATTACAACTAATGTGACATTAGAATAAGTCAAATCTTGACTCTCACTAGTTAGCCATATATTTGGGAGACAAATAATTAGCTCTGGTATGGTGGACGCTTCAGCATTCATAAATGATAAGGCACTGGGCGATAATTTAGAGGAGAAGTCATTTCATTTTCTTCCCATGATTTTGACTTCTACTCATTTGATATCTCTCCTTTTTAATCGCCCCATGTTGGTGTCCACCTAAGCTAATCCTTTGCCTATCTAGGATTGGGAGGACTTGAGAGCTTCTTCGGTTGGTGCTGGCAGCCAGCACTAATCCATACGCGCCACATACTCTGTGCACTCTTATGCACATTGTTTGGTGTGCATAGGACACGTAGGACCTTTAGATTGGTTGCTGGTGGACACCTTGCCAGCATCAACGGGAGAAGGTCAGTGTCATTTGGGAGTACGGTAAATTGACTCAAAATTTGTAAAATAATCACATCTTCGGTCTGTGATGTGAGGAGGGGCATCTCAGCTCCCATTTTCATGCCATTTGCCTCTCTTTTAACTCCCTTTAATTGTAATTAAGATTCACTCATCCTAAGGGTGTGTTTGTTTGGCAAAAAAAATGAGGTAAAAGAAAAAAAGAGTGTTTTATTGTATTTTTCTTATGTTTGGGTCGTAAGAAAAAGACTTTCATTTTCTTTCACTTTCTTGCACTTTCTCAATTATGACAAACTTTCTCTTAAAAATTTCATCTATTTTTTTATGGTTATTTTGTGAGAAAATTTAAATTTTTTTTTTTTTACTTTCTTTTTTTTCACTCACTTTCTCGCCAACCGAACACACCCTAAAGGCGTGTTCGTTTGGTAAAAAATAAATGAAAGAAAAGAAAATAAAGTAAAAGAAAAAAACTTAAATTTCATTGCAAAACAACAATTAAAAGATAAATGAAAGTTTTGAAAGAAAATTTATCATTTTTGAAAAAATGTAAGAAAATAGAAGTGCTTCCTCAAAAACCAAACACAAGAAAATACAAGAAAATGTACTTTTCTTTTCCCTCACTTTTTTACCAGATGAACTCACCTTAAAGTTCACCCGTATATCGTTATTTTTTAGAAAATAAAATAAAATAAAATAAAGTTAATTACAACCATAAAAAAATTTATGTCGAATTTATGGCAGTTGAAAGGACAGCTTTGTGACAGGGATAAGAAATAGTTCGCTCCTCGCCGGTGGAGCGGCATATTGGTCCAAAAATTTACCCCTGAACCGGAAATCATGAGGCCGGTATTGCACCGACAGGGACAGGCACCTTTCATTTTACAACTTGGGTGTTACATCTACTCACTGAAAAGTGAAAAGAAGAATATTAAGTTTTATTCCAAAAATACCCTCCCTTTCTTTCCTATTCGAATCCCCCCTTATCTTCCTTCCTCGTCAGTCGTCAACTCCTCTGTCGTCTCTGCCTCCATGGAACAGCAGATGAGCCAAGAACAACACACCTTACCGGAGAGGAAAGGGCAAAAGCGGAAACTGGAGGAAGGGTTTGAAGAAGAACAAGACACATCTCTCACCTCTCCCGACTCTCACCAAGCCCTATCGTGCGAGGTCAGTGCGCAGGTTAATATCCTCAACACTACCTTCTCTTGGATTGAAGCCGATCGAGCCGCCGCCAAGCGTGCCACTCACGCTCTCGCCGAGCTCGCGAAAAATGGTAACTCTAAAGTCTAAAAATCCCGATCTCTTTATTGTTTCTATATTTTCTAGGGTTTTATTTTGTTTTGTTCTTTCTTTGTTATTGATCTTTAGAGTTCTTGAATTTCTCTGGAATTTATGTTTTTTTGATGATCTCTCTGTTTGCAGAAGAGGTTGTGAATGTTATCGTTGATGGCGGTGCGGTTTTGGCTCTGGTGAGGCATCTTCAAGCTCCGCCGCCTTTGAGAGAAGGCGAGGATGGTCCGAAGCCGTTTGAGCACGAAGTCGAGAAAGGTAGTGCCTTTGCACTTGGGCTTCTTGCTGTGAAGGTAATCCGCCATGAACTTCTTCTTTTTTTAGGTGATTTGATTAATTGTAGTTTCTCTTTTGATTTCCATTCAAGTTTCTGTTTGATATATGTACCGTGTTTGTGCAATTGTTCAATTTCTCAAAATTCTGTATTTTGAGTTCTTGATCTTGTTTTTCAGTTCTTCTTTAATAGTATGACATGTTTTGGACTAATCTTTATGATATAAATGTTTTGGACAGAGAAGAGGCTTCGTGTTTAATTGTTTGTTACTGATGAAATTGCAAGGGATAACTCATTTAATTGTAAAAACTTGGAGTATGTTCTGGCAATAGACGGAAGTTGCGCAAATAATGAAATAGGTTTATAGGTATTGCAAACCTTTAGAAACTACCAAACACAATTTTAGAATGTACATAAGTGCAATGGGAACATTTTGTTTGATCCATTTACTCTTATGTGCAGTCCATTGAATCATTCCTGAATCATTCATCGTCATTTGCAAATCCCATTTTCTGGATTTATCCAATAAATTCATCAGCAGTTTGTCGGGAGGTCAAATTTGGCAGTTTTTCTAGCTACGGATAGAGTTTTGAAAAAAAATATTTGAGATGTGATTATAGACAACCGGTTGTAGTAATTTAAGACAAAAATTAGACAAAGGAGCTGTATAACTACTTTTCACATAAAGTTTAATTTATTAATATGTAAATTAAAATAGATATTAGTAGGAGTAATTGTTCTAGAGTTTCTTTCTTAATTAGGAAAAGAAGAGAAATTGATGAGCTTAATAAAGACCAAACCACCTAATTAAATTAGGAAATAATTTCCTTAAATAGATATTTAATGAAACATTAGATAGCAATTCATTTGAGTGGAATTATTCGGTTCCAGGCCCAAAAACTTGCCTAGGATTGCTACCATGATGCAAACTGCTTCTTTTTTTTTTTTTACCAAATGTTGGCAAAAATGCGTTGTATTTTTATTCATTAAATTTTATCAATTTATATAGTAGAAAACTATGAATAGTAAACTAGAGTTTATGGAATAGAGAAATAGGAGAAGAGGAAGAAGAAAGGAGAATAGGGTACGAAATTAATGTCTCCATCCCTTTAATTTTTTTTTTTATATTACTAATAAAATGAAAGGACATAAATGCTCTTAGTTATATAAAAGATAATAGACATAAAAACATAACATAGTAACTAGATAATAAAACTATAATGAGCTTATTTGGCTATTAAGATTTCGTAGCAGGCTATGCCGAATAGGAGCCTATTTTGGTTAGTGAGACCACCCCCACTTCCCCGGCTTCACCAATGGCCGGGTGATGAAGGTGTTAGATGTCTTATTACAACACTCCCCCTCAACTGGGGCATAAATGCCCAACATGCCAAGCTTGCTAATAAGCTCATGATGACGTGATGAAGCAACCGCCTTTGTAAGAACATCTGCTAACTGATCTTCTGTTCTTACAAAGACGAGACAAATTATCTTGGAAGCTATCTTCTTTCTGATGAAATGTTTGTCAACTTCAATATGTTTGGTCTTGTCATGTTGTACTGGGTTATGTGTAATGCTAATAGCAGCTCTGTTATCACAATAGAGTGTCATTTCTGATGGGTTTGAGAAACCCAGTTCTGTCATCAAGGTCTTAATCCACAATACCTCACAAGCTCCATGAGCCATGACTTTGTACTCTGCTTCAGCACTAGACTGTGCAACCATATACTGCTTTTTACTTTTCCAAGTAACCAAATTTTCACCAACCATGGTGCAATAGTCTGACGTAGATCGGCGATCTGTGACTGACCCAACCCAATCAACATCTGTGTACGCCTCTACCTTCAAGTGCCCATTCCATCTGAATAATAACTCTCGACTTGGTGAAGACTTTAAGTATCTTAAAATTCGTTCAGCAGCCTCAAGGTATACAGTCATAGGATTGTGCATGAACTAACGATTACACTCAGTGCATAAGTAATATCAGCCTACCAACAAGTCTCTGGAACATACCAACATCTTCAAGTAACTCGCCACTCTCATAGCCAAACTTAACATTAGCTTTCATAGGAATTGCTACAGGTTTTGAGCCAAGCTTTCCCGTGTCTTCCAACAGATCAAGAATATATTTTCCCTGAGATATTAAGATGCCATTCCTTGAGTGGGCAACTTCAATCCCAAGGAAATACCTAAGTAAACCCAAATCTTTAATCTTAAACTCTTTGGTCAAAAGATCCTTAAGATTATATCTCCTCTTGGGTTGTCTCCAGTTACAACAATATCATCTACATACATTAAAAGTGTAGTAGTTGTATTTCCCAAATGCTTCACAAACAACGTATGATCTGAGTTACATTGAGTTTACCCAAACTTCTTCACAGTTTTACTAAACCTTTCAAACCAAGCCCTATGAGACTATTTAAGACTACAAATTGTCTTCTTCAAATGACAAACTTTACCCTTCTGATTCTGAACATTCAACCTAGGAGGTAAAGCTATATAAACTTCTCCTTGGAGATTTCCATGAAGAAAAACGTTCTTCATATCCGGCTGAAAGAGAGGTCAGGACTGATTTGCTGCTACTGAAAGAAGAATTCTGATTGTATTCATCTTGGCTACAGGAACAAATATTTCCTGATAATCAACTCCATAGGTCTGTGTGAATCCCTTAGCGACCAACCTTGCTTTGTATTTGTCAACAGTACCACCAGCCTTGTATTTTACAGTATAAACTCATTTGCTTCCAACTAGCTTTTTGTTCCTAAGAGTATCAACAAGTTCACATGTATTATTTTTTATGAGTGCCTTCATTTCCTCCCACATTGCTCCCGTCTATTTAGGGTGTTGTATTTAGGGTGTTGTAATGCATCTGTAACTAGATGGAATTAGATATTGAAGATAAAGACTAGACAAAACTACGAATAGTTGGAGAACAAGATTAAAAGAAAACAAAGTTAGAGATAGGATGAGATGAGATGTACAAGTGCGTTTCCCTTTATGTAAGGTAATAGGAGCATCAAGATCAATAGTGTTGGGTAAGGATGAAAAATTACTTGGACTGAGAGCAACCAAAGAAGGAGGAGATTGATTTGGGTCCACAATGGTATGCTAAGAGTGTTTTTTGGTTGATTAAAGCTCCACCTTGGAACGTCTAGAGTATGTCTTCAGCTCATTTTGCTTCTCTCTAGTGTCATCAAAAGAGGACAACAACGGGACAAAATGTTTTTCTTCGAGAACAGGAACATGAACTGGAAAGAGTATCTCTTTACTAACACTTTCCTCTCGAAGAGGAATCTCGAAAAAAAAAATAGAACCAACTCAAAGAAAGAAACATCCTTAGAAATGAACTTCTTACCTGTTAGGGGATCAAACATCTTATACTCCTTATGTGTAGAGGAATATCCTAAGAACAGACATTTGATGGACTTATGATCCAACTTAGAACGATTTGGACCTAGTATATGAAGAAAATAAGTACAACCAAAGAAACGAAGCGGAAGACTAAAAAGAAGACTCTTAGGACGCAATAACTGATGAGGAGACTTGAAATCCAAAATCCGGGAGGGCATCAGATTAATCAAATACACCGCTGTAATCACTGCCTCATACCAATTTTTTCTTTAAACTTTCATCTATAGTAACAAACTTAGAACATCCTCAAGCAATTGACGGTTCTTTAGTTCCGCCACTCCATTCTGTTGTGGAGTGTATAAACAACTATTTTGATGAATAATTCCATGTTCAACAAAGTAAGCTCTGAGTGATCCCTCAAGGTATTTGCGACCATGATCAGAGCGAAATGTCTTAACATTCTTGTCAAATTAAGTTCTGATCATGTTATGAAATGTGAATAGTATTGGGCACCTCATCTTGAGTTTTCAACATGTATAACCAAGTGTAGCGGGAATAATCATCAATAAATGAAAGAAAATATCGAAATCCAAATAGGGATAGAGTGGGAGAGGGTCCCCAGACATCTGAATGCACAATTTCAAACGGAAATGAACTTCTTTTAGTTCTGGGAGAAAATGAAACACGATTATGTTTTGTCAGTTCACAAATTTCACACTGCAAACTTTGTAAATTGATAAACTCAAACAAACGAGGAAACAATATTTATTAAGGTCTGATATGACAAGTGATTTAACTGACGATGCCAGAGAAAAATCCGGTCTTTATTAATAGAACTATGAGATTGAAAAGTGCTAGAGATAGGAGTAGGAGCCTTGATGCGGACATCCATGAGTCCAAGGAATTTCAAGTTTACCAAAGGAGAAAGAAGAAAAAGAAGACCCCCATGTCACTATGGATATATGACATGGGGCATTGAAGACCTCATATGCATACACAGAGCATTACGAAGGCTCCACATTAGGAAGGTGTGCATATAGGCTGATTTAGCAGGTTCTGTTTAGTTAGGAAAAGCCCAATGGGCTAATTTAGCAGGTTCTATTTAGTTAGGAAAGGCTCAATGGGCTAGATTAGTATTTAAGAGGATTACTTTATTAGTTTGGGCTATTATAGTCTTTTTATTATGTTTTGGTTATTGGTCTTTTTACAATTAGGGCTTCACCTATTTTAAAGCCCCTTTTGCTGTAAACTTGTAGTTAATGAATGAGAAAGAAAGAAAAGCCTACTTTTGGGTATTCTCCAGTGATTGGAAATTGGTGTGATGCAATGGGAGTGATTCCCTAAAGCTCTAGGGAGTGATTCCCTAAGAAATCTAAGGTGTGTTCTTCAGTTTTCTCTATTCTTTCTATTGCTCTTCTTTGATTTTCTGCTTGAAACCCTAATTCACAAAAACCATAGATCCTATTTCCATTGCAAGAAATCTCACCAAACCTAAACCCTAGCCTTCCTTTACCCTACCCTTGCTATCCAGCCACCTCCAGCTACATCCGGTCACTGTCAACAGCTCCCCATCCCTGTCATTCTTTGTTGCCGCCCACACCCTATAACCCTAACCTTGATGTCCCAACCTTCATACAGTCCCTACAACCTCCCCCCTTATCATCTGCAGCCCCTACAGCCTTTATAGGGCTGCTGCACCATCTCTGCTGCACTAAAAGTGTTGCCAAACCTCACCCCAACATCTTCCCTTGCTCCCACAGCCCTCCCCTAATCTCTATAGTTTCCCCTGCACCTGTTCTTTACTGTTGCAAGCTTTGGCAGACTCCCTACCTGCTGTTGCAAGCCCTAATCTGTCCCTGCATTGCTGTTACAGCCCCCATACCTGTTTCCTCAGCAAATTCCAGCCCGTCCCTTGCTATCATACCAACTCTAACCTGTCCCTAATCCAACCCAGCAATTCTACACTTATTCTATTGCAGCCATACCTCTTTTCGTTAACTCAAAACCCAAAAACAGCAAAAAAAATCCAAAACCCTAACCCTAGATCTAGTACTTTACTCTACTTTTACCGTTGGTTGTGTTAGTGAATTCCATATTAATTGAAACCATGCTTCACATGCATATGTCAACCCTAACCCTTGTTAAGCCTCGACCTATCTTTTGAAATCCTCAATTGAATAAGGAAATTATATTGATTATTGAATTGAAATCCCTAAGTTAGTGGAAGTTTCTATTTCCATTACGATCACCCTAATCAAATTGAATGGTTCATTATTGCAGGATTGCGACTTAACCTAGAGCATTACTAATTCCCCTTTTGACTTTCTTTATTGTAATTGTGGAATTTAGATGGTTTATGAATTTTACTATTGCTGCAATTAAGAAATTTGATCTCATAAACACATCATCCTAGGTTCATTGCACTGTCCTGCATCAAGCATCAAGCCTGATCCAAGATGTAAAGCCTATCCACTTTACGTCCACTCTCAATCTGCCGTTGTGTCACCAGATCCTGAAATACACAATGAGATGGAAAAAATGTTATACTACATTGCAAATGCATAGTTAAACTACTAACAAAAAGGAAGTTAGCCGAAAAGCCAAAAACATGTAATACAGATGACAATGAGAGAGTAGGGGTGAGATTGATGTTTCTTGTCTCAGACATAGAGGAAAAAGAACCATCAACTATATTCACTCTCAAAGGATTAGAGCAAGAGTTGTAAGATGAGAAAAGTGTGGAAATACCAGACTTATGATCGGAGGCTCTTGAATCGATGATCTAAGGAATTTCGTGTGAGGATGCATGAGTACCTGTCTGAGGAACGAAAGTGAGGGATCCAGAAGATAACTTTCTTTGTGAAAGTAACTGATTGAAGTGCTCAAGTTCTCCTTTGGACACTGGAAGGGTGTCCTTAGAGAATTGTTGAAAATTGGTAGTATAACAGAGGACTCTCCCAAAGAGGCAATACCAGTGAAGGAGGCACTATGCGTACTGATCTGCATGCTTGGATGTTCCTCCATATCACCAATCCCAAATCTACGTCTTTCTTAGGGATTAAAAAATCAAACAAGTCAATAAGCTGGATCTCTCAAACACGAACAAATCCTCAACCAGAGGTCTAAATCAATTTTGATTTATACAAATCAGAAACTTACAAACTTCCACCAGGTTTTCAACTTCATACAATCAAACACCAATAACGTCTCAACTAGAGGTTTAAATCAATTCTGATTTATACAAATCAGCAACCCACACACTTCACAACCTTCCACCAAGATTTTCAACTTCATACAATCAAATAGCATGGCCCAATCATAGCAAAAAATAGAAAATTCAGCATGTGAACTTGAGAAAAAACAATGTAAAAACTCCGAAACTCACCCAAACTTCACGATTTGTGTTCCATTAAGTTTCAATCACCAAAACACATCAATTTTTATAAACCAATAGCAACATACAATCCCTAATAATTTATTTCAATTGTTTGATCCAAACTGATTTAAAAATAAAAATAAAAATCAAACAACTGAATAAAATTTCATCTAGAACTTGTCAAAAAAGTTTAGAAAGATTATCACAAATCCCCCCAAAAAATATAGATCCTTTAGGATTTTTTTTTCTTTCAAAAAACACTATTCACGACACTGTTCATGCACACTGTTCATGAAAACATCATAAAAAGGAAAAAGAAAAACGTAAGCTTTTCTTCTCGCTCTGATATCAAATAGAAAATAAGGAATAATAAATTAAGGTTTATGGAAGAGAGAAAGAGGAGAAGAGGAAGAAGGAAGGAGAATAGGGTATGGAATTAATGTCTCAATCCCTTTAGTTCTTTTATATTACTAATAGAATGAAAGGACATAAATGCCCTTAGTTACATAAAAGACAATAGTAGATAATAAAAAAATAACATAGAAACTAGATAATAAAGCTGTAATGGGCTTATTTAGATGGCCATTAGACAGCTCCATTGATTATCTCCTCAAAACCACTTTCCTTTATAGAAACTAGATAATAAAGCTATAATGGGCTTATTTAGATTTTAGATGGCCCATTACGACAATATTTATAAGCGTAAGTTTGATTAATGAAAGGTTGGCAACACGAATCTTGTTTTGACATTCGAATCTATTAAAAGCCATAGCTTAGGTCAAATAAACCGATCAAAAAAAAAAAAAATTAGGTCAAATAGTCAGCTATCAAAAAAATATTTTGCACTATCTCCATCCACGTCATTTTTGGCATTCTCGTGTGTTTAGAGCCTTAAACCTACTCATCAGTGGTGCCGTCGTCTTTGGTCTGCGTTGAATATGAACATACCATCTCAGTCAACTCTCCATTGTTTCATCACCTATTGGGCTACTATCAGATTCTCTCGAATGCGCTCATTTTTATCTTATCTTTCCTAGTCTTTCTATTTATCCATCTCAACATTCTCATCTTGGCCATACTAATTATATGAATATGTGACTTCTTGATTGCCCAACATTCTGTTCTATAAAGCTTAGTTAGTCTTATCATTGTCCTATATAATTTCGCCTTTCAGTTTAATTGTAATGTGTAAGTATGTGTCCGTCACCCAAATTTGATAATATGCGTATATGTGTATGTGTGTTGGCACATACACATACTTATTGAGAATGGTCTTATCCCTCTATCGGCATTAAATGAATGCCATCTCCTTTTCAATAGCTAAATAAGGACTTTGCCATATATGATGCAATGCTAACGATGTACCTGTCCTGAATAATTTTTTGGCTCCAATTTTGTTGTATTTTAAATATTGTGGAGGTATTAATGCTCTGCTTCGGCTATCCCTTAAAATGACTAAAAAGGGAGCCTTTATATTATCTGCAATAGTTTTGAGGATGTACTAGTTTGGTTGGGTGTAGCCTTGGGTGTAGCCTCTACTTATGCAACTGCCAGGCTCTGTTAGTGGCCAAGTTAGGTGCCCGCCTTGCTCAATGAAAATGCCTTGAGGCTCAACCTTGAGTAATCTCATGAGGCTAACGCCTCTAACTGTGAGGCTTGCTTTATGTATAATTCATGTGCCTCATACAATTAAAGAAAAGGGTTTTAACCACATAATTGAGGTTTGAACATTCAATAATTTTTTAGGGTGCCACAAACTAAGACTTAAATATTATATTATAAGGTGTGTGCCTCATAATTTATTTTATCAATAATATTTTTTTTTCTTTTTCCATTTTGTTATTAGTTTAAATAAACACTTCATTTATTATGTCTGCTTAGGCTTTTAAAACCTTGTTAAGTATCTTTCATTATAATTTTTATAAATTGTAGTAGACATTGCAAATATTTGGAGTCGTTTTCTAATATATGTGTTGGTGACTATTTTGTAATTTTTTGTTGGAATCCAAAATCAATAACATGATGATTGAACATTTCCGTCTTTTAATACGTATATGAACAAAAATTTAAATCTAAATTTTAGCTTTTCTTGTCTCTCCTAAATTAATTTTTTTATGATTGAATAATTTATATAGTATTACATATCATGTACGTATGCTTACACACACACACACACACACACACACACAAATAGTATTAAATCGCTATTTTTGCGAATTAAACACGAATCATGACTTTTTGAAAAAGTCTCGAATAAATATCTGTAATATGAAATATATTTTTTTATAGTGTTCATAATTAGTAATCTTATTTTATATTTTTTGATTTTTTACACAATATTTTCCGGATTTATTTCCAAATTTTCTGTTTTTTGCCCATTTTCCCCAACTTTTCCCTAGATGAATAATTCATGAACCTTGACTTGGTAACTAAGTCGATACGTATCCTGTTTGAAGCTATCCGATATATTGATATGCTGGAAAAAAAACTCCCCTATATCAACCCAAATAGGGTAGATACGGGACCAATACACCCAATGTGGGAGATTTCGCAGTTAATTTTTTTTCTCTTATTCTATTTAAAGTAGGATCCACAACATAGATCCGATACACAACTTATTTACATAAAATATTATTTCAGTAAATCGTTTTAAATTAATTTTACTTTCATAGTTTCATTTATTTAAGATATTTATATGTAAATAAGGTTATACCCTCCATTTGAATCCAATAAAAATTATCTTGTATCCAAATACCTGGAAAAAAAAGAGTCAACTTTCTAGTTCAAGAATAAAATTATCTTTTTAGCCTTTTTTTATGGATTAGGTCAAAATCTCAACTTTCAAATGGTAAGATGATCTGAAACATTAAAATTTCATAAATTCTACTATATCAAAACATTACCAAAATCCAAAAGTCCGGCAAAAAAAGTCTTTTGTTTTAGTTTCTAAAAATATTTTTATCTACATGGTCAAAAAGTCAATTAATAGTGTAAAAGTTCAACATAAAAAGATTTACATTCAAACTTATAATATATGGTTGTAATTCAATACATTCTTATTTAACAATACATTCTTAATTACTCATTGAATGCAAGGTTTTACTATCTAGATTGTATTTCTTTTACTTGACTAAGTGACTATGGTTTGTATTTTCATACCTATTTATCCGCATGCATGCCTTTTTTAACTTAGAAAATTATTAACTCTCATATGTATGGTTATAAACATAGTTAGAGGTGTTCATTTAGTTTGTTTTTAGTTTATATTTGCATTAAAAGAAGTTTTATGCGAAGTATCTAAGTTTTTTCTTGTGTATCCAAGCGTTTCGTGATTTTTTTTTCCCTGTTGTATCCATCCGATACGGTCCTATATGCCGATATGTATGCTGTTTTGGACTTATCGATACGGCACTCAATAGCGATATTTTGAACCATGAATTGATTGCACCTGCTCTATTTACTATTTCTAATTGCTATGCCTGTTATTGTTGTTGTCTCTGTGATAACAGCCAGAGCATCAACAACTCATAGTTGATGCTGGCGCTTTGTCTCATCTTGTGGATCTTTTAAAGAGACACAAGGATGGCTTTAACTCTCGGGCTGTCACTAGTGTTATTCGTAGAGCAGCTGATGCAATCACTAACCTTGCGCACGAGAATAGCAATATTAAAAACTGTGTCAGGTTCGTATCTTACATACTTCTTTACTTCAAAGTTGCATATTATGACATCTTGTTTGTGACATTTTGGACTTGACATTCAGGATTGAAGGTGGGATTCCACCTCTAGTTGAGTTGCTTGAGTTTAGTGATACGAAGGTACAAAGAGCAGCTGCAGGGGCCCTAAGAACCCTGGCATTTAAAAATGACGAAAACAAGAAACAGGTTGGACAGTTGGACTTTCTGTGAATTGTGGAATTCTTTTAAGAAACACTTATTTGAAGTTTGAACTCCAGTTGAAGTTGTGAACTTTATTTCACTTCGTAGATTGTAGAATGCAATGCTCACTCGACCTTGATCCTAATGCTGCGATCTGAGGATGCTGCTATACACTATGAAGCGGTAGGCTCTTATATTATCTTATTATTATTATTTAAATTTTTGATTTCGCACCTTGCATCTGATCAGAATCTTGTTTTTGCACTTCACATCACCTGTAGAGCATTAGTTGACTTTTCATGGATCTGTCAGGTTGGTGTGATTGGGAATCTGGTCCACTCATCTCCAAATATAAAGAAAGAAGTTCTCCTTGCTGGAGCTTTACAACCTGTTATTGGGTTACTGAGGTATTAATGAAATTTTGATTCTGTCCTTGCAATGCTTATCATTTTTGTTTAGCCGAATTCGAGTTCTTGGTAGTTATTTTTGTGTAATTGTTTTTGTCTGCTGCAAGTTTTCCATGAGAAATTCTTTACCTTATATCTTGTTTAATAGTTCTTGCTGTTCGGAGACACAAAGGGAAGCAGCTTTATTACTTGGGCAATTCGCTGCGACAGATTCAGATTGCAAGGTGGTTATCTTCTCCTTCTTGTATTCCTCTTGAACTGTGAAAATTGTACCTTAGTGTTTCTATGTCGAGGATGAGCATAATTCTGGCTGATTCGTTGCTCTAGCTTTTCAACCGTTTACGTTCTACTGTTGATCTATATGCTATATTTTCCCCCTGAGAAATGAGATTCTTTCAGGTGCACATTGTTCAGAGAGGTGCCGTCCGGCCTTTGATTGATATGCTTCAATCCCCAGATATGCAGCTTAGGGAAATGTCGGCCTTTGCACTTGGGAGGTTGGCACAGGTCATTATTTCCTTAACCCTCTTGCTTCTTGTTTAAGTCACATAGATATAGTAGACATTAGAACATGGCTGTAGACAGCAAATTATTTAATGATTTCCTTTTTTTCTTTTTCTTTTTCCAAGCAATGATTGCTTGTTCCATTTTTTGATGAACCATCTTTCAGATCGCTCATCGCTGTTAATATGTTTGGATTTCTTGGGGTAGTCACTCCTAAGTCGTAATGTAATAAATCCTTGAGTTTAAGTACATTCTTATGTAAGGATGATGCTTAGATATCTGCAGTACTTCTTTGGTCTTTCCCTATTTATTACTGTGATAGCCATGGTCAGATTCTCTATATGTCAGTAGGCAATTGTGTTCAACTTAGGGAAATAAAAACCGCCAAAATCGATATGAAACGGGCAATACGTATGAGTTACGATAGCTCCCTATACGATATTATATATTAGATTGATATGAAACGGACGATACGTATCATTTATTAGTTATTTATATTTTCATTCATTGTGTAATTGTAATTGTGTTATTTATTGTCTTTGAGTCACTTCCCATGACTTTATATTTGGTTCCTAAAACTCATTTCATTTTTTTAAAGATTTAATTTGATAATTTTAAAAATAAAAAATTATATTTATTGTCTGAAACCGACCGATACATCCCGAAACCGTATTTTTAATCCTTGGTTCAGCACTCTGGGCTGCTGGCATTTGATTTCAGGCATACATGCTCCTTTACTAGCATGTACACACAGGCAACGTGTGTAGTCATGCAAATGGCCAACTACACAATGGAAATAGAGGAAACATTTGAATTTCGATCGTCTATTGATTGCGGTGGGCACAGTTGCAATGCAGACTGCAGAGAAATATCTAATTTGGATTTCTACTTGCACTGTTTCTCTATTCAGTGGCAATGCTGATCCCTCGGTATATTTTACAATATTCTTGTGCTTGAAAGCTAGAAAATTAGAAAATTTCCAAGGCAAAGCTTCAGTTCTCTGCATTCTAAAGTGTATATAGCACAAAAAACCTCAAACGGACAACTCTGCATTGAATGGATGCTCGCATTAATGAATAATTTTTTTAAGGAAGTGTGATATTAGTTACTACTGTCTGTACTCTTCCTGTTCCTCTAATGACTAGGATTCATATGAGTGTGAATTTACTATTGAAGCATGCTATATAATATTGATGTTTTATTGAATGATTTTGGGCTTCTCTTCATGGCCAATCTATAGTACATTCAAGATCCTTCAATGTCACTCTTGAGAAGTGATGTCAATAAGTGTGAAGTTCCTTTGGTTCCAACTGGATGGTGAATGGATTAGGTAACTGTAAGATTGATAAGATTTCTTCCCTTTATTGAGTTATGTATATTAGCATGTGCATGTGGGCTGGTGGAGGTGTGTTCATGCTTGTGTGCATGCCTACGTTGGTCTTGATATGCTTGGTTTATCTTGCATCTTTATGTCTTTAGCTGACTGGAAGGCAGATCATTTGAAATCAGATGTTTGTGATTTTTGAAGCTAATAGTTTTTCTGGATTTATATCATTTATGGTGAAAATAAATTCTTTGTTATTTTCAATCCAATCAAGTTTATTCGTTGTTATTACTGTACAATTGACAGTAAATTGAGGTAGGTGTATGCGTTTCCTTAGCTTGATAAGAAAATTTTATTTTCAGGACACACACAACCAAGCTGGCATCGCTCATAATGGTGGTCTTGTGCCATTGCTGAAGCTACTTGATTCAAAAAATGGGTCTCTGCAACATAATGCTGCATTTGCTCTGTATGGTCTTGCAGATAATGAGGTATGGTTAAATTTCATGGGTCTATATAAAAATTTAGGATGTAGTTCTGTTTGAATTTTACTTGATTTAAAAATCTCACACTTGATTATGAAATCACTCGAACTTACTTTTTCCCTCCCGCAGGATAATGTAGCCGATTTTATCAAGGTTGGGGGTGTTCAAAAGCTTCAAGATGGTGAATTTATTGTTCAAGTATGCTTGCTTGTCCATCTTAAATTATTTCAATTAGTAGCTGCTATGTAGGTCCTTTCTGAATGTTCTATACTTCTATGTAGGTGGTATTATATTGCAACATATATAGGGTTGATTTGATTGCGTTAACGAGCACTAATTCCTTTTGAGAACCTGCTTTTTTTTTTTTATGGGCCATCCTACTTTTGTTGGGCCTAGCATATTTAACTTGGAACTGATAAATTTACTTGCAGGCAACTAAAGATTGTGTCTCCAAGACATTGAAAAGATTAGAGGAGAAGATTCATGGACGAGTGAGTCTTTTCTTATCCATCACTCACTTCCTTTGACATGACCACACCTAGTCTCTGGATTTTGTTGTATGTGATAATCTTTTATATTTAATCATGCATGTAGTTACATGTCTTTCAGATTTTTTTTTTTCGGCATGACTGGTTCTGCATAATCAGCTTATCTGTGAAATGATTTTCTCCCATAGGTATTGAATCATCTGTTGTATCTGATGCGCGTAGCAGAGAGGGCTGTTCAAAGACGAGTTGCTTTGGCTCTTGCTCATCTTTGTTCCCCTGATGACCAAAGAGCAATATTCATTGAAAACAATGGTATGGCATCTTTTTGTTGACAGTAATTTTTTATCATATCTTTTTGTCAGTATCATCTTTTTCAAAGGGGATATTGCTTTCATAACATTATATTCATGCAGGAATGGAGTTGCTTCTGGGGCTTCTTGGTTCTACAACCCCAAAGCAGCAACAAGATGGTTCTGCAGCCCTGTATAAGTTGGCTAATAAAGCCACATCTCTCGCTCCTGTTGATGCAGCTCCTCCATCTCCTACCCCACAGGTGTTATTTCTTTGAAAATCTAATTGGGTTGTTCTTGTGTTTCAAATTTGATTTAAGTGTTCGGTGGGCACAAAATAAGATAATTGTGCTCTAAGGATAAGCAAATCATGATGAGTTTCCCATTAAGTCAAAGGTTGTGTAGTTTAAGCCTTAGGCGTAGTCTAGTCTCAACGATTGGGAGGTCGAGGATATTTCTCGATTGTTGGGCAAACTTGATAACGCTGTCACCATCTCCTAATAGATGGGCACATTTGGAGTTTAGACTCCAAGGGACAGTTCTTAGTGAGGTCCTTTGCTCTAGCTTTGTGGGGTGTGATATTGCTTCCTTTTCTGCATAGTGCTGTGTGGAACCCAGGGGTTCCATCCAAGGTTGCTTTCTTTCTTTGAGAAGCTACTATGGGCCTTTCGGAGAGTTTAGAGGCCCCCATTTCTACTATTTAGGGTATCCTCCCGGTAGCGATTGCTTGGTCGATATGGAAGAAGATGAATCACAAGGATTTTGACGATGTAGCTCTTCCCTTCCCACGAACTTATGGGGGTGCTCGTCACCAAATTTTGGATTGGTGTTCAATTAGTAAGAATTTTGAGGGTATGGATCTTCTACAATTTGGTGATGTCCAGCCGGGCTGTCTGATTCCCTATTGGGATTACCGGCTTTGATTTGACCTTTCGGAGTCATATTCCTTAGTTCTCCTTCTATGTAGTTGCTTTATTTTCTCACTTTTCTAGTTTGAGCTTCTTGGTCCACTATCTTGTTACCCTTTTACTGTCTTGTATTTTCATTTTCTCCTTTCATATATTATCTGATAACCAATAAAAAAAATTGTAATGTACTTTGGGTCTTTTTTATATTAAGGGACTTTGACTTGTTAGGATTACACCTGAAGTCAAATAAGGATATAGGGAGTTTATCCTGAGGGCAAATAAGGATATTGGGAGTTTATATTGAAGGAAAATAAGGATATGGGGAGTTTATAATTAATTTTTCCTTTTTTATAATCTGTTAATAATCTGCCAGATTATGTTTGACTTGAATCTCATTCGTTGTATTTCTATTTTGGATCTCATATCTCAACAAAATTTTAAGATATGAGGTTTCATGTAGTTATTTCAAGTTTTACTAGACATTCAACAATCTTAAGTGGTGCAACTGATTTCATTATGTTATAAGTTGACCATGATGATTTAGTTTTATGGATAGAAATAAGAATCTTTAATTTGGATTTATAATCTTTCAAAATTTGTGGGGATGAACCTGATTTGGCTCATTAGTATTAGAAGTTGTCTTCTTCCCTCTGGCACGTGACATCTAAAAGGATTTGAGAAAGATTAATTTATTCTCTATATTGAATCCATGCTCTCTATTTGTATTTATAGAGAGGCTACACTGTTACAATGATTTGAAATTCAACAAGGATACTGAGAAGCTTTCCATAATTACAGTTTATTCTCTATGTAGAGAATATTATTTGAGAAGGTGAAGGTGATTCAGTATTGCATGGTTTATCATTATCATTCCCCCGCAAGCTTAACACAGTTAAAGAGGTGACGCAAAGCTTGGAACTGAGCTAAGCAAATAGTGAGTGCGGTAGACTTTTTGTGAAGATGTCCGCTAGTTGGTGATCTGAGGCATAGTAACAAAGTTCTCGAATAATTCCCGAATTGTTCCCGAACTATTCATTTTTTAAGGGGTAACATTTAAAAAGGCTTCTTTTTCCCGAACTGACAAATTATTCACGAATAATTTCCGAACTAACGAATTATTTCGAAGGAAGATTTCCCACAAATTATTTGTTGATGCTTATTTGGAATTTTAAAATAAGAATGAGGGCAAAATGAACTTTCTATTAGCAATAGAATTATTACTAAAACTCCGAGACTTATTTTACACTGAGAAATCTCCATTTGACTGAAGTTGCCAACTGATAGAAGAAGGAGAAAACTCTATTCGAGTAGGTTATTTTAGGTTTTTGATTACATTCGATTGAATTGAGAGTAATTCAATATATACTAAACACCCCCTTTTTGTTTGGTATTTATACTTAAAGGGGGTGGGGTGTGTTAAAAAAAAAGAAAAAAACATAATTTAGTCACTCAGGTAGGCGGTTTACTCGATTTTTTATTTTAACAAAAAAAGTACAAAACTCGAGCGAGTCAAGGTGAGTTACTCGGCCTTCAGTGACAAAACCGAGTTTTACCTCAAACTCGACTCAAAACCTGGCCGAGTCGAGTTGACTCGCCGATTTTAATACTATGGTTTCTCAATCAATTTTTATGGTAATCTGCCAGAAATGTTTTTCTGCTTATATTTTCAAGTATTTGGGGATTCAACTGCCAATTTCAATCTTCCTTTGGTTCTAACATTTGGTGCCTATGATGACAAACTATTCTTGCTGCAGGTCTATTTGGGTGAGAAATTTGTAAACAGTGCTACACTGTCTGATGTTACCTTCTTAGTTGAAGGTTGTAAATAATTCCTTCCCCTCATAAGTTCAGTTGTCTGCATATTTCCATATTAAATGTTTTATGGGGAAATCCTTAACTTCCGTCACTCTGTCAAAAGAGAAATCTTTAATTGTTTTGTTTGATATAAAGACTACTGTGAATGCTTAATTGTTCTTTTCTTTTTCTCTCTCCTGCAGGTAGACGGTTTTATGCTCACAGAATTTGTCTGCTTGCCTCTTCAGATGCATTCCGTGCAATGTTTGATGGTGGTTACAGGGTGAGCATAGCTTTATTTGTGATTTTTTAAAAAAATGTTATTATGATTAAATCTTATAGAAATGCATTTCAGGAGAAGGATGCAAGAGACATAGAGATTCCAAATATAAGATGGGATGTTTTTATGTTGATGATGAGGTCAGTGATCGTTATCTTTTCAGTTTTCTGAAAACTTTTTGCTCAGTGACCTTTGATAATTTACTGGCCTTTTGTTTCCGTGCAGATTCATATACACGGGATCAGTAGATATTACTCTGGATGTTGCTCATGATCTCCTCAGGGCTGCTGATCAGTATCTCTTGGAGGGGCTTAAGCGTCTATGCGAGTATGCCATTGCGCAGGTGAGCCAAGAATTTTAGTTGGATAGTTGCTTTTTTTTTTTCAGGCAGTGGATTTCTAATGACCTTTATATTTTAATATTTCTTAAGGATATATCTCTGGAAAATGTTTCAAGCATGTACGAACTTTCTGAGGCTTTCCATGCTATGTCATTAAGGCACACATGCATCTTGTTTATTTTGGAGCAGTTCAATAAATTGAGCGCTAGGCCAGGGTACGTTCTCTCTCTCTCTCTCTTAAAAGTATGGGACAGCATTAAGGCTGTATCAGCTGCTAAAACTTTTCCATATCAGAAAGGTCTTGAACTTGAATCTCTGTGAAAGCAATTCTTACAATGGGCTTTGGGCTAGCTTAGTTCGCATTCTGCACAGCAGCCTTGTGGTTGCAAGTTCAGACTCACCAAAATAGATGATCTTCTTGTTACTTTATATTCCTTGTTGGTTATTGTATATACGAGTAAAATTCCTGTAGCAAGCAATAAGTGAAGGTTAAACTGTGAGGGAGCAGGCAACACGTGCTGAGAAATCTAGAGAAAGGGAATATCCTTGTAATAATTTTGGATTTATTGTTTTTTTTAATCGGTAAAATACAAATAATATATATTTCAGCTAAGAGATTACAAATACTACTAAAAACATATCCACAAGGTTACTGAGTAGTAAACCCAAGGGAGTATCAGCTTACCTCCCCCCCACCCAAAAAAAAAGGGAGTATGAAAGAAAATACTAAAAAGAGAATAGCAAAATTATTTATTACAAGATACCCCCGGAGAAAATAAAAAAAGATTCCACAATTCATCCAAGGAGCTCCCCAAGGTCCAAAGTCCTATGATGAATTGATACCCATTTCAAAGTTAAAGAGTCTAATACATGCATATATCCAAGGCAAAGAGGAGGGAGAGTTTTCAAACATTCTCAAGTAGGGATGACAATGTGGTGGGTTTGGGCCGGGATGCCCCTAACCCTACCCGGCCCCTAATGGGAAGACTCCTACCCCGTTTCTGTCCCAAACCCGGGTCGGGTCACCCCATCCCCGTTTATCAAAACCCTTCTTAGCCCCATCCCTGTCTTGCACGTCGGTTCGGTTCGGGATTTCATATTATATCGTAAGGTATTAAGGCAATTTTAGGATTAATCTTAAGGGTAAAATAGACATTTAAATTATAAACGAGGCGAAGCGGCTTAAATCCATCCTTGGCTCGAACTCGGGTCGGGTTTACCCATCATTTCCCATCCTTCCCCCCCCCCCTCCCCCCTACCCCATTTGTGAACCTCCCAAACCCATCCCAATAGGGTCAGGGTGGGGCGGGTAACCCAATTAACCCGGCCCCATAGTTAGCAATTCTGCGTACGGTAAAAATTCGGTACGGAAATTATTCGAGTATAATTCGGAATTTGCATTCAATAGTTCGATTAAAAATTCGGCCAAAAAAACGCAGAACATCAAAAGTACGGTACAAAATTAATTTGAGTATAATTTGGGCCAATACTCAATAATTTGTTGAAAAATTCGTTTAAATATATACAATTACATATATAAAACTTCTAAGAGAATGCATTAAATCTTTAGTTCATATTACAGAAAATGGAAAAAAGAAGTGCAATTGGAAAATTAAAGAGAAAGAGAGTCGAACGTGGAAGGAAGACTGGAGATTGAGAGAGAGGGAGAGAGTCACTCTTGGAAGGGAGAGTGGTAGTTGCTGGTGTTGACAATATTATAAAGTCGGATACTCGATCCTCAATTGCTGGCGGTTGGCTGTGTCATTGTGACAAGTGATGATTATGAAATAGTTAGGGTTTGAGATTTAGAGAAAGAAATCGAGAGAAAATAAGGGGACTAAGTAATGGTTAATGAGTGTTTCATGACTGGTGGCTGATGACTATTAGTGACATTGTGGCCAATGAGATAGGGACTAAGGTTCATGGTTCAAAATATTAGTCTCGGTCGCCGTATCGATAAGTCCAAAATAGGATACGTATCGGTTGGATACGGCGAAAAATTCAGGATACGCTAAAAAAAGCTTGGATACACAAGAAAAACTTGGATACCTTGCATAAAACCTCTTTTAATGCAAATATAAGCTAAAAACAAACTAAATGAAGGTCTCCAACTACATTTATAATCATACATATAAGAGAACAAATTTATAAGTTAAAAAAGGTGTGCGCACTGATAAATATGTATGAAAATACAAACCATAGTTACTTAACCAAGTGATAGAATCTCACTTGCATTCATAAATCAAAAATATGAAAATACATAGATTCTTGTATTGACAAATCAAGTTACATATATGATAGAAGCTCAATACCACTTTTAGCTTCGTGTTGGCTCATATTCTATCTTTGTAGGATCAGGAATTGAGTAGAGTGATGCATTATAAGTGGTCCAGACATCATGACACCACTATGTCAAAGTCATCATCGTGCGGTACATGCCCAGGTATATTTATACATATGCCTGCTACTGAGTCGTGATCTGTCCATAACTGTCAATCGAAGATTGAGATTGAGCATCATAACCAGTGACTCCTGATAAATAGGGTTGAGCTGGGGCATCATAATCAGTGGCTCCTAATAAGTAGGGCTGGGTGGGGCATCATAATAAGGGGGATAACTTTATTTACGTATTAATATGTAAAGTAAATGAAAGTAAAATCAAGTAAAAATCATTTACTTAAATAATATATTATATTATTATATAATTAAGTTGTGTATTGGGTTTGTATTATGGATCCTAGTGTAAATGGAAGGAGAAAAAAAATTAACTGAAAAATCCCAGTATCAAGTGTACTGGGTCTGTATCGGCCCGATACAGTGGAGTTTTTTTTCCTAGCGTACCAGTGTATCAGGTAGCTCCAAATAGGATACGTATTGGCCCATATCGATCGATACGTATCGATATTTTAAACCATGCTAAGGTTAGAGATTGATAAAAAGAAAGAAATCAAAAGAAAGAGTTACGTGCGCATGCAAGAAATAAGAAAGAGGATTTGAGATTTATCTTACGGGTTTGTATACATATATATATATATTATTTGCGAATAAGTCGTGAATGATTCGCGAATAATTCGTGTATGTTTACTTAGCTTTGATTATTACGGATGAATTATACGTATGATTCGTTATAAGTATTATTCGTGTATAATTCGCGTATAATACGCAGATTTACTAACTATGCGCGGCCCATTGCTATCCCTATTCTTAAGTTCCTCTCTTTCCTTATCGATCATGAGATGGCCCCAGGCAAAACTGACCGGATCACCTCACGGGAACCATCCGTACTTACTAGAGACCAACGAGATAAAGAGTTCTGGAAAGAAGCAGGGAAGGCCCAAACTCCCCAACTCGAAATAGAAAGTTTCCCCAAATTTTGAATGCAATAGGACAATATAATAGCAAATGGAAGAACTTTAATGCAGAATAAATATTTGATGACTATAGTAAGTTAGAACAAGTTTGCATACAGTGATAAGTAGAGGGATTAGGGAATAATAGTTTAAATTTAGACTTTTATTATCACTTGCTTCGGTCATATTTTGTATTCTTATCATCTTAGACCATTCACATTTTTTTATCACTTTTTATTGAACATATTAATTAATCGAAATCTGTCACGCCACTATGTAAAATTCTTTGAAGCTTCCTGCTACTATGGTTTTTGTAAATGCTGTTATAACCCGTTTTAATGACATCAACAGATTTCAGTCATGTCTTGTCATGTTGTGTGTAACTAATGCCCCTAATATGATATCCCCTGGTATAAATCATTCTGCCCATTACCTGTTGTAATGTGCATTATCTCATGAGGAGCATTATAATGTCAATATTTAGTATCATATTTTATAAGGTTTAAAAAAGAATAGCAAAAATTATAAAGAGACCATCACTATTAACAGCCTTTTGTAATGGTCAATAATGGGCAAGATCCAGTGAGTTATTCCCGTATTGATGTTTTAAACCCTGCCTTATATTTTAAGCACAAAATTAAACCATGCCATAGACCATTAATGTATGCTATGATAAAAATAAAAGTTTTGTGCATAATGAGCTTCTAGATTCAAGCGCCGCCCCCCCCCCCCCCCCCCCACACACACACAACACACCATTTAAGCTTCCTATTTCTGAAAATTTGCAGGCACTCTCATCTGATCCAACGTATAATGCCGGAGATCCGCAGCTACTTTGCAAGGGCACTTATTAGGCCTATTCAACATAATGTGAGGGGATAAATGGTTCAGTCTCTGACTCTTGATCTTTTAACTAACTGCAAAGATGGAAGATGAAGATCGTACAGAAGTGTTGGATCTTCTTGTCATTGCCGAGCGTTCTGTCAAGCAAACTGTAGGAGCAAAATGGTGGATTGTAGTGTGGTGTATTCCCTTTTGATATTAGAGTCCTGTCACTTGTTTAACATTCTATGTAGTTCCTCATTTAATGCCATTCTTTGATTTTGCCAGCAGCCTTAAATCTTCAATCATTCACTGCTTTAGGTACTTGGATCACTATCGATACAAAAATTTGTTTTTCATACATTGTTAGATGTAAATGACTAAATACACGCTTCAGGTGAAAGGTACGGGCTCATTTGAGTTAAACTACCGAAGTAACTGATAAATGGGATATATCAGTCGTAAAAATTTTAGGCAGAGTTGGGTGACATTGTTATTTTCAGATGATGAATAGGGATTGGGATTCTGGGAGCTTCAGTCAAAGGTGATGTTTCTACTCCTTACTAAGAAAATCGGCCCTATTTTGTATAGTTGACATATCAATGATTTTGTACCAGTCAATACAATTTGTTTTGTTGCTGCCAAATGATTCAAAAGCTCGCCATCCTCGTTTACTTCCATAACAGAGGCTTCTTGCAGAGATCTGCTTTGGCCCTGGATCACCAATATCTGAATAGTCCGAAGCTAAAGTTGCAGTATCAGTACAGTAAAAGAGAGCTCCAGAGCACCCTCCCTCTCCCCTCAAAAAGGAAATTATGGGCTGCAACAGGAAACTAGGGCTTGATTTAAAGGCAACATGATGTTTGAAATTCCTTGAAGGGTTCCAGACCTCAAGAGCCAACTAGACTCCAAAGGCAACGACTGAATCACAAAGGAGTGGATTTGCATCAATTTTGGTGATTCTCATTCTGGACAATTAATTATCTACGACTGATATGAATCACAAAGGAGTGGTTTAGCATTAATTTTGGTGATTTTCTTCTTCCAGAAAAAAAATTAATTCTCATAAGTTTTTTTAAAAAAATTAATTTTATATAGAGAATGCATTTGGGGTTAGTCAAAATCAATTATGAAGAAAAGAATTAACAAAATTATGTTTCAAAGAGAGAAAAAAAAAGAAAAAATTATTGTAGGCATTGTATATAATTATATTCATCAATATTACAATTTATTTTCAAATGTCATGAAATACTAAAAAAAGAAAGACACTTATAATCAAGTCGAAAAAATGCTTAAGCGCCTGCCTTCTGAGGAACAATGCCAATGGCACCTTAAGGCTAGGTGGCAACGGGTGGGTTAATCGGGTAACCCGCCCCTATTGGGACGGGTTTGGGTAGCTTTTAATCGAAGTCGAGATGGGTTTGGGAACGAAGGGTTAACCACGACCCGGGTTTGGGCCGAGAATAAATTTAAGTCGCCCCACCTGTTTATCATCTGAAATTACCATTTTATCCTAAAAGCCCTAATATATTATTTATAACCCGTGTTCCACCCCGACCTGATTGCTTGATGGGATGGGGCGGGGCGGGGCGGGACGGGAAGGGGACAAGGTTAAAAAGGGTTTTGATCAACAGGGATGGGATCACCCGCCCCGACCCGGGTTTGGGACGGAAACGGGGTAGGAGTCTTCCCATTAGGTACGGGTAGGGTTGGGGTTGCCCCGGCCCAAACCCACCCCGTTGCCATGCCTACTTCAGGCCCACTAGGCCTGGGCTACATTTCACACATAAAGCTTATAAACTGTAATCATCGTCTAGGGTAGTGTCACGTTATATCATCGCACAAGTTAAAATTCAAAGCCCTACGTACTTAGGGTTAGGGTTAGGGTTAGGGTTAGAGAGAGAGAGAGAGAGAAAGAGAGGAAGGAGAAGCAGCCATGGCGTCCCCTGTGGAATCCGTGCAGTGCTTTGGGCGGAAGAAAACTGCAGTGGCTGTTACCTACTGCAAGCGTGGTAGAGGTCTGATAAAGATAATTGGGTGTCCAATCGAGCTAGTGGAACCGGAGATCCTTCGCTACAAGGCTTACGAACCGATCCTCCTGCTCGGACGCCATCGATTCGCCGGCGTCGATATGAGGATTAGAGTTAGAGGTGGAGGCCACACATCGCAGATCTACGCCATCCGTCAGAGCATCGCGAAAGCCTTGGTCGCGTACTACCAGAAGTACGTGGATGAGCAATCCAAGAAGGAGATCAAGGACATTCTCGTGAGGTACGATCGTACACTTCTCGTTGCAGATCCGAGGCGCTGCGAGCCTAAGAAATTCGGTGGTCGTGGTGCTCGTGCTAGGTTCCAGAAATCTTACCGTTAAAAAGAGGTTCGGAGAGGCTTGATTTTGCTTGGACGGATTGAAATATACCGTTCGAATACCTTAGGGTTTTTGAATTTAATATAACGAATAAGTTTCGCTTTTGAATCTTCTTAGTGATTGCAATTTGTGACCACCGATCGTTTAAGAACGAGTAGTAGCATGGGCAAGTTTTCAGGGTATTGAGTTTAGTTTTGAGTTTCAGTTCGTGTTGTTTGAAGCTGTGAGAAATTAGGGTTTTGAATTTAATAGAAAGTGTTTGGTTTAGATTTTCGTTTCCAAGGTATTTGGTGTTTTGACTCATTTTGCTTCCGAGTCGCACATTTCTCAGGGAATGAATGATCTATGTTACATTTAGAAATAGCAGTCAAACAGTCTAGTCTAGCCCAGTCTGGGATATGAGCCCATGAATGCCATGTTTTCTCATGATCGACCTGCGCGAAATTATGTATAGAAAACCTTCAAAGTATTTCAGTATATGGCTGCATTTCAAAGAATACATAATACACTCCAATGCTCTCTGAGGCGGCACTGGCAGTGGCGATAGCCGCTTTATCCCTCCGTTATGGAGAGGTTAATGGGTTGTAATTCTCGTTAAGGTGACCTCCCAGTTGAGGTTGACATTGTTGCTTTAAGCAACGGATTTGGTTGATAATGTTAGTAATTGTTGATGGATTTGTTCCGACAAGGCCAATAAGAACGGTTGATTGATAATGTTAGTAATTGTTGATAGATTTGTATTGACTAATTGTAGATGGGTTAATGGTGAATGAAATCATGTCGGGGTTGGGTTTAGGGCGTATATGTATGGTAACCTTATTTCTAACCTTTTGGAGGTGTGGGCTTTTTAACCTTATCGAAGGTGGGTTTAGGGGTTGTGAGATTTTTTTTGGGTGTTGTTGGGCGCACCCCAACTTGTAATGCCTACATCCCAAATTGAAGAGAACAGCAATAGTAAAAGAAGAAAAAGACAATAATGCCCTTTCCTTCTTCTTTCAATCAATTTTTTTTTTCAATAAGAGAACTCCATTAAAATCTACTATTCTTCTTAATGGGATTTGCCAATTGATTGATTGAATGACTTTTTGAAATGGGTTTTGCTAATTGACCAAATAGCTTTATTGCTTCTCTTCATCATTAAAAAAAAAAAGGCCTAAATCCAAATTGGACTGGAAACATGCCCTTCAGAGTTTCAAGTTATATCCAGAGACAAAACAGAACCAGTACAACCGCAATAATGTGTAACACATCAACCATTCGATCCAGCTAACTTCCTTAAAGCAGGAATGTTAGCGACAACCCCAGCTTTAGTTAGTAGAGATTCCCCTCATTATGCATGACTCTTGTTTTTTTCAGCATCCAACTCAAGAACCTTGTAACTCACTCCCAACTGTGACAACAACTCCTTCACCCGGTCGCAGAACGGACCATACGTCTTAGTCTTACGGAAGACGACGACAATCGGATTCGACGATTGGATCTCCTTTGCCTTGGACAGTGCAATCCCTCTTCTAGGTTTTAGCCTATCATCTCAATTGGATCTCCTTTGCCTTGGACAGTGCAATCCCTCTTCTAGGTTTTAGCCTATCATCTCAAGATAACGATTCTATCATCTTTGTCTGAATTATGATCCTTAAAAACAGCCATTCTCAGACAACAGGAAAAACTCAGATGATGAAAAACTTAGGCTAAAGAATGCCAAAGGTAGCAAAGATAGGCGGAGAGGCGAACAATTGAAAAAACCAGCGGCTGTTGTAGGTCTTTGCATGCAAACAATGGGGGAGAAGAAGGGGGCATTACTGACCTTTCTGAGTGTTGTTTCAAGTGTGGGGTGTAGTCACAAAAAAAATTGGGGTGAGCTACCCTCGTGCCTGCCCAAATGGGCTCTTACAATGTATGTATTATTTAATATGAAATTAAGTATTGGATAGCTAATAATTGGTCAGATATCTCTCTGATGCTCCATCAACACTTGTGTGGTCTACATCAAGGGTGGCCCTGGATGTGCACCGCGAATGGGGCCAGGAAACTTAATCACCGAAGAACACGAATTTAGGTATCAATGCTACAACTAATAAGGAGATTTAATCTTGAAACAAAATCAATCTTCTCTTACCCAGGAAACTTAGCAGTTAAAATACCAGGAGAAGCAACAAACAATCAGTTTATTCTTGTAGCACTCATCTATTACATGTGCCTATTACAAATTTAAACAAACCATCCCTATTTTGTAATGTGATTGCTAACTTCATGAAAATTGAGGACTAGTAATAATACATTCATATGGCCACAGCTTTATTTAGCAATTGTGGGGGCACACTTAGACTCATATTGGTTTGTCCAGCTTTCTTTCAACCCACAGACCTGTATCGGCCGCTCAATCGGGTACCCTCCGACAGCTTCTTTCTCCAACTGCAAACAATACCTCTCAAAAGTCCCTACAGTTACTTGGAGTCTGAAATCCAGACTGAACAAGAACTTCATCTCCAACCTGTTCATCTCACCAGTGGTTACTCCTCCCACCTTGGCATAATATTTGTTGTTGAAGAATCTGCAAGTTCAGTAGATTAGCGTTTAGATGGTTTGCACCAGATTGGAGCTGGCAAAGGAGAGATACTGAATAAGTAAAAGATATGAACCACATCACTAAAAACCCAGCTCTCCCCTTAGTCTAATAATCACTGCCATTTGCTGTTCATTTTACAGACTGTTTCTGAGGCTTCTTGGCTAGATATATCAGAATATTGTGAAGAGAGCTCACTAATCTAAGCTTTTAATTTGAAAATTTTGCACCTTCAAACCTCAGGACAATGGCGGCCTAAAACTTTGTTTCAGGCTTTCAATGGGAATTTAGCATATTGAGCGTTTGAATCTGACAACTTAATCAAGCTGACTCAAATATTCAATCTACCCTTCCTGAAATTTTTGTATTTCATATAAATAGCAAACCGCTATAAAATAAAAATGCTACATTAAAATTAGTGCTTGAAAGCAATTTTTACACTATTGTACAGCCGAGGAAATTATCAAGTACCATTCATTACAACTTCAACATAATGGACTCACTTGAGTTGAGTTGATCAGTTCTTTGAGTCAAATCGAAAAGTCAAATTGTCAAGTTCCTGTACCATTGGCTTCATCAAAATCAAGCTGTGGTGGAAGCTTATTCCTGTTGGCTGAAAGCAAAGGTGAACTTGGAAACCATGACTGGTTGGAATTCCAATTTGGGGAGTCTAAAAGTCATTTCTTATCCGAAATCAGAAGTGCCGAAAGCCAATGACATTGAAAGGGAAACTATGAAGTGTTCTTCTAACTGGGATACGCTAAGTGAGAGGGAGGTGGAAGTTTATCACTGCATAAGCACATAGAATAAAGAAAAATGGTTTTCTCTCCCAATACATGTATAATACCTATGGAGTAAATGGATCTCTCTACAGTTACCACAGCCGAAAGAAAAGGGAAGTTCACAACTTAACAGAACTAGTCCCCAGTACCTTGAACATTGGAACCATGATTAAACTACCTGTGGCTTCCTAGGATAGGAGGGCACAGGTAAATCCCTCAACAGTCTAAAAGATACTGTTCATGTGTTGTGCTACCCCCTATATGCCTCGTAATAACTTTATAAGTGCTGCTCAAACCAGCTTCTGGTTAGCGGCTGAATAATAATTGCAATAAACGAATTGGTACAATTCACAGCCCACCAACTCAAGGAAGTAAGGATGCATATTCTACCCCAAACTTAATAATAGCACAAACCTTATTTTATATGAGTTCCTTGTAAACTCATATACCAGACTTTTTTCATTTACTGAGTTCTTTTTCCAAACTCTTAATTTGTTGATAATGCAAAATTTTTAATGTTATGTAGAGATCTAACTCCTCAAATCTATTTTTATATTCATACTTCATAGTTGCCTAGTTGGAAGTTCCTACGACATAAACGATCGATGAACTTTGGAGAAAAGGGAAGAATATTTTTAATATTTCTGGATTTCAGGGAGACATTATGAATCATGTAATAAATTGAACAAATAGAGAAAAGCCAGCTATCGGAATGGAATCGAACCTATGACTATAGCTTGGTAGATTTACAAAAGATGAAAATGATTTATTTGATATTATGGATGATTGGTTATGGAGGGACCGTTTCGTTTTTGTAGGTTGGCCGGTCTACTGCTCTTTCCTTGTGCCTATTTCTCTTTAGGAGGTTGGTTCACAGGTACACAACTTTGTAACTTCATGGTATACCCATGGATTGGCTGTTGGGAATGTAGACAACCCTTAGCAGATTGCCCGGGGGGGTGGCAAGGGGGGCAGCGGTATAAAACGATATTTAGCATTTCTGCAGGGGTATTTTCGGCTTTACCATTTAACCCTAAACATATAGTTGTATGCATATTTTTTTGGTTAACAAATTGTGAGAAGTGGCCGTAATTTTTTTGAGAGAGAAAACTTTGTGTATACTGTATCTTCAATATAGTGAATTGGTGTGGCTCCCGAGGACATAGGCATACTGCCGAACCTCGTATATCCTTGTGTTTTGTCTCTATTTTCTTCTCTACAATTTTTCTATTTGTTGTGTGATTTCTGTGATTCATAGTCTCTCAAGATCCAAAGGGTTTAGGGATTAAACGCGTGGTTCAAATCCTAGCATTGGCCAGTTCCTATTTCGGGACATTATGGAGCTTTAGGCCTAGGAAGCCTTAAAGCAGAAAAATCATTTGGAAATTTGTCAAATTTTTGGCTGGTAAGTTGAGATCAAACATGCGACCACATGATAGCATGAATAAAATAGATTTTTTCACATTTATTACCAATCTGTCATGAACTTAGGATTTTTAGGAAGACTTTTTCGGTATTGGAAATTTCTTTCTATTGTACCATAGTTATGTTCCAAAAATCGTTATTTTTTAATATGGAAAAATTAGCTCTGCTAGGTGACATGATATATGGGTAGCTCTGTCCTTTTGTTCTCATAGAAACTATACTGGGGATGAATGATATACGGTAGCTATGTCCTTTATCCTCATATAAACTGTACCCATATATAATAGTTACAGTTAGATCTGTAAATTAATTATTGTTAGCTAGGGATAGTTTATTCATTTTATATTTTTTTTTACAATCTAGAATTAATCTCAAATCTTTATCTTTAAAACATAATGTCATGGAATGTTTCATTACACTATAATATGTTGTGCATTAAACTTTGACTTTATCAGTGTACACCATGTGATAATTGCACTAGTAACCCCAGAATCAGTTTTCTAGACTTATAGGAAGTTTTACCCTAGAAAGGTAAGATATCTATCCGAATAGGGGCAGAGTAAACTTTCATAACGTTTCTACACATGAATTGTAAAAGAATTAGGTTCCCCTCAAGATAGAGGCAAACAATGCCTACATGTTTGTGTTTCATTCTTGATGAGAAAACTCAAAATCACAAGATCTTACATAATGAGATTAATGAACTTACATGTATTTTTAGCGCATTAATGGAAGAGAAAATATATATAGACCAAGTGAATTACCACCCAAACTAAAAACTGACATGTCGGACACCTATTGACACTCTTAGGACAAAAATTGGAAAGACCCCAGATCAAACAAACTGTACACTCCTAAATGTTCAATTGTGATTTTCCTCACAACCATTAATCTTATTCCTTTTACCTGGTCCAGTCTTTAGATCTAGATTTGAAGGTTATGACCCTCTCATCATTCATTAGCCTATTCATAAGGCTATTCCCCATTCAAGACCTCAGTAGATCAGGATTGATGAGTTGGTGACCAAGTGTGAGGTATAAGGGTAGGATTTATTGAAGATGATACACCTAATGACCACATGTGTTCTCTCTGGGATAGCAGAAAGAAGTTAAATGCATAACAGTCAGCTTAAAACACATCTGGCTACATGAGAGTAGTACTTACGCATCGTCAATAAATTTTGCCGCCACCATAATGCTTGTGATTAGAAGCCGATGAACATTGAGGGAAGTTAGGTGAACATCCATCAGTTGAAGAAATCTATCCATGTATATGTGTGCAACGACAAAGCAGGATGCACTACAGCTTGAGTACTTGAAGATGCGATCAATATATTGTCGAATGCTCAGGGTAGGGGCTCTCAAACCATGAAAGATCGTAATTCCATCTTTCTTTTTTGACGCCTCTAGTAACTTTTCATTCTTTTGAATGGATTTCTCGAGAAGGGAAGAAATTAGCAACAACACCCGGGGGGTTCTGGGAACTCCTTTTCCCGATTCATTCAACCCCAAAGTTAAATAGATCTCTGAGCATAGAGCCTCTGTATCTAGTGCCAGTGTTCCCATATCAAAACTGAGCTGCAATAAATGCACAATAATAAACTCTTTAGGGTCAACACTCAACAGATATTTAGTGAACCATTAGCGAAGGGGCAATATGGAGGAGTGAGATTAATCCTGTGAATTTTCTCTACTTGTAAAAAAAAATCATGCAGGAAAGATAAACCTGACAATCAAAATAAAAGAACTATCAAATTGAGTACTTGTTTTCTATGGTGCTGCCTTTCTGTTTGATAGCAACTTTGGAAGTACATGGCTCCATTTATCTTTAATTCCTTCTACATTTACAAAATTCTGATGACAAACTAACAGTAATTTTACCAACTTTATTCTTTTCTTTCAGGTAAATTCACCACGGAAGTTGCATATGTCACCTAAGCTGGATATAGATGTCCCCATTCCAAGTGGGCACAGTATCTAATTTTCTTATGGATTCCTGACTAAAAGCACCCATGAAAATTTAAGTGACATAGAAAAAGGAATTTATAAGCTACAAAAAAAAAAGAATATAAATGTCGATTAAAAAAAAGAAAGTGAAAGGAAACTATAGTCTGCAGTCTGCACTCTGCATATAAACCCTACTGTTTTAAACTCTTTTCATTGTAGCTCTTTTTTATTAATATATAACTCTCATTACTGATTAAAAAATATATAAACCCTACTAATATTCTAAAAGGGAGCTCAGCTTTCAGCTAAAACGATCCTTGCCCACGGAATAATCCATCATGGCTGGGAAAAGGAAAGAATTAAAGGGATTCAGGAAAAGTAGAGAGAAGAAAGAAAAGAAATGTGACAAAAAGAAAAGAAATGTGAAACTTTCCTTCTTTTTTATTTTATTTTGGTAACACACACACACACATATTTTAAATGTTTCTTTGAGATTGAGTTTACGACACACAAAAAAAGCTTACAGCAAATGAATTGCATGATGAAACAGACTAAGAGATATCAAAATCTCTAGTTGCAATCACGACGGCTCATAAGAAGCTTTCTAACATGAGGTGGCAGCATTGGGCCCTAATGTGCGGAGACGAGAAAATGCATTTTCTGTAATAGTTGGAGTCCTCGGATACGGAAAGCAAAAGAGTTGACAGGCCGAATTGCCACCAGTGGAAAAGACTAAGAATGTCAGCAGCACCTAATGGTTTATGTACCAAGAGATAGAGCAACAATGAGAAGCAAAGTGCCGACTGAGAAACAGAAGAACCAAAACTGTAGCATGGACAGATCCGCACATGGGAGCCACGTTCCACTGGTACTGTAACTTAATGCATCAATTCATTCTTTCCTTTCTTCCATTAAATTATGATCTCATGGTTAACTGCTTTACTTCTTAGAACATACGAAATGTTTTTAAGATTTATTGTAAAATTCAGTATTTGATCATTAAGCTTTCAACCAAATAAACTCTCCAAATTCTCTAAATCAAAGCTAATTCACAATCTGCCAAAGAAACCGCATCGGATCCGCGCAAAACTCAAAAATAAAAACTCCTAGCAGTTAAACATATATTCCAATTCCTTCTAACAATATGCATTGTGAGGACAGAAACTCCCATTATTCATTCAAATCTAATAAGCCCACAAATTCAAACAAACAAGTAACAAAAGAGAGAACCAGACTGACCCAGATGAAGAAAAGAAGAAGAAATTCAAGAAATTAAGTTATCCCAACCAAGTAAATCGAAAAATAAAATCAAAACTAGAGGAATATCTGAACACCCCATCTGAGGAAAAGCAAATCCAAATTAGAGCTCATCTGAGAGAAAAACACCATACAGAGAGACCAACACAAATCATACACCCTAGAAAAATGAACCCAAATGAGAAATCAAGAAGGAAACTAAACCCCATATGAGGAAATATGCAGGAAACAGCAAATGCAACATCTTAATTACCCATTACGGACAAAACCCAACTCAAAAAAAAGAAAAGAGGGCTTACAGCTGCTTGAAGGAATCTCTTGAGTCTGTAATCTTCTTTTCTTTCAAGATGAGGCGTCAAGAACGATGAAGATACTCTGAGAGAAGAGCTTTAACCCTCAAATGCATCTTTCTCTCTCTCTCTCTCACGCTACTTGGAGGGAACGATGAAGATACTCTGAGAGAAGAGCTTTAACCCTCAAATGCATCTTTCTCTCTCTCTCTCTCTCTCACACACTACTTGGAGGGGTTTCTGGTTTTCTTTTATTTGGAGATTTGACTCTGGTTTTCCTTGACACGGAAGCTTGTGTCGGCAGTTCCATCATTCATCCAGTAGGCAATGCTTTTCATTCTTGCTCAAGGCTGGATCCACTGGGATTTGGTCTGGCCCTCGCCAGATGAAAACCATCTGGCCCTCATCCCATAGGTTGATAGGTGCCCCTTTTAATATTCTTTTAACTGTGGTTAAGATTTATTAACCTTTAGGTTCAACCATGTGACCTTGTTTTAGAAAAAAAACATCTAAAAAATTTAATCATAAGAGTTAAAAAATAAGAAATGCTTTTGAGACCGCAGAAGGGCTGAGACCTCGTGCCCCTACACTGGATTTCAGGTGGAGCCTACCATGTGAAGATGGCTCCACCTAAAAATCTCATGCATGGGCGCGAGGTCTGCAGTCTGAGTAGCATAGTCCTAAAAAAAAAATATAACCAAAATAAAAAGGGCAGTTTAAGGGCTCCGTCACCCTGTGCTTCTATGAATATTGGGAATGGATTTCATCTAGCCCAGGAAGAAGTCTAGCTTCCGTCCTATAGGTCAACTCTAAGACACCTCTTAACTGTGGTTAAGATATACTAACCCTAGGTTTCAAACATGCATGGTTTAAATTTTTTTAATCCTTATGGTCAAATTTTTTCCTAAAAACTAAGGTTACTTGGGTTGAACCTTCGGGATAAGTGAATTTTAATCACAATTAAAAGATGTTAAAAGAGACACGTGTTGACCTAGATGCAGATCCCATAGATCCCTTTCCCATGTATTGCTATTCTCTCTGGCAAAAATCTAAAACTACACTGGTTCCAGCATAGACAATGATTAGAATGCCCTCAATTTTAGGCGCGTTTAGATTGGGGAAATTGGAATTGACCCAATGATTTAGCGCTTCATTTCGGTGCCGAATTGTTGTGACAATTTCAATTCCGTGATTTTTGTAAGGTGCCCGCAAACATCGGAATTAGAATTACTGGATAAATTGATAATTCTGTGTGTCATTTCCATCCCAACATAGTCATTATAATCATCTGTTAGTTAAACAGAATTATCACTCGCAAGTAAGATATGGAGTTTTGTCAACACGATCACACTTGTCCTCTTTGATTTGAGAGCCACCAATTTACAACGCTGGAAATAGAAATCATTTCTTTTTTTGCTGGGATTTCATTTACCTACTGTTAGTGATTAGCTCGGGGATTGGAGGCCTTGCAATTAGGGGTGCACACGGTTCGGTTTGGGTCGGTTCTGGGAATTTTTGAGACCGAACCGATAAACTTCGGTTCTAAAAAAACCAACCCAGGACCGAACCGTAGAGCCTCGGTTTGGAAAAAAACCAACCCAGAACCGAACCGTAGAGCTTCGGTTCGGTTCGGTTCGGTTCTACCCACAAGTTAGTTCCTATTAGGGTTAGGTTTCAAAAAAAAAAAATTATAAACCCAGAACCGATTCAGTTCTCATACGGTTTTTAGTTCTCGGCTCCACATTTGGTTCTTAGTTCAGTTCAGTTCGCAGGTTCCACATTCGGTTCTAAGTTCGGTTCGGTTCGGTTTCAAATTGGAACAAACTAGAACCGAACCGAAAAAAATTGGTTTAAGTAAAATAGGACCCAGAACCGAACCGAGACGCTAAAAAAACCAAACCAAACCATGGTAGTCGGTTCGGTTCAGTCCAGTTCACGGTTCTGTACCCATGTGCACCCCTACTTGCAACTTATTGCCGGGGATTGATCTCAAGATCTCTCACTTGGGAGAGGTCACACCCTACCGTTCGAACAAGAGGTAAGGTGTAAAATAAAAATCATTTCAGTATTAATATTTTACACTATGCTTAAAAAATAACATAGAGGAATGCTAGCCCTACTCTCAAGCTGAACCAATCACGGTCCAAGTAGTATATACTTTTTCGGTGATTGCAATACTTTAACGGAGCATTTGGACAGATGGTTGGTTCAGCTTGAGAGTAAAAAAGGTTCAGAGTTGGGTAGCACTCAATAACATAAGCTTGCTATATCATGTTTAAGTCACCGTCGTAGAAGCTTTACCCTTTGAGATATAAGGCTTGCATGTAGCATTAATCCGCTGATAAGAATGAAACTAAAAACTACTTTTGATTGCATTTCTAAATTATAATTTTGAGCAAGATATTTGTAATTAGGAGTGTATTTGGGCCTCTTAAGCATCTGACTAAGTCTCTCGGCCATGTAGATCCCCTTATACCACACAATTGATAGGTAGTCTGAGTCTGTCAAGATTGGACATCATTTCTCTCTTTTCCCAATTTTTTTCGAGGGTGGGAATACTTTGGTACATTCACACTTTGATATGTAACCATAACACTATTAAGCATAGGGGACAGCTACTATTGTTTTTAGATCACAGTTTTGTAATTTATCTTGCTCTAGTTTATAGTGAAAATTTTAATGACTCCGAAGACATATCTCAACTTGAGAGAATCACGTAAATCTGATTTTCTTGCCTGTACTTAATCTTTATTTTGTCTATTTTTCGTATCTCTTATATCTTGTTTAGGATTTATTCCCAAATAACAACCGGTTAAGTTGGGATAAATCTCAAAGATAAGGATGGCCAAAAAGAAAAAGGAGATGGACTCGAACTCAAAACCTTCGCCTACATGAGGCTTGGTCTTGGCCACTAGCCCAAGAATCGACGAGTCTCGTCAATACTTTTTCTTGCCCCAAATGCAATCAATGATGATTCTAACCAACTGAACTATCGGATTCTTTATTTTTTTAAAAAAATCTTACCTTCTAACCCACTAACTACCACGGTTACCTACCAAAAATAAAATAATTTTGTCTCCTATAATTAGAGTAAGGACTTTGCTAACCCCACTCTCTCATACTGCACTCTTCTCATTTTTTAAGGCAAGAAGGTAATATTTTTTTCCAAAAACACTACCCCACTTGCAGTCTTCCCCACAAAGTGGTCATAACAAGTGTCATCCCATCTCTTTATTACAGGGTAGCAACATCAGATTTTGTACCCATATTGTGTTTGTGGAAAAAAAATTGACTTAGGGTTAGCACCCCTGTAATTGTTTTAGTGGGGCCAACAAGTACTAACTTATTTTTTTGTCTTTTAACCCAAAAGGTGAGTGCAATCGGAGGGTAGTGTGCCAAGCACTTCCCTTAGAATGAGTAAAATAATCCGAGGATGGGAAAATCTATCTGGCTTCCTTTTATTTTATTTTATTTTACGTTTTTTGACTTTTGTTTTTAAGTTTGGTTACAACTCAAAAGCTTATTTTAATGTTCTTTTAACTTTAGTTAAAACTTTAATTTTTAGAATTAATATTTTTTTTTTTCTTCTAAAAACAAAATATCTGAACCCTAAGGGTTAGTGAATCATAATTGCAATTACGGGGTATTAAAAAGGGCACGTGTTGACTTGTGGGAAGCAACCGGACTCCAAGGGGTCCGGTTATAACCGTAGAGAATTTCAAATCCTTTTTTTTGCCACATGCCATCTTTTTTAAATCTCTTTAATTGTGGTCAAGATTCACTAACTCTTTAAGGTTAAAGAATCTAACCTTGGTTTTTAGGGAAAAAAATTAATTTTTTAACCACATATTAAAAACTGGTTTAAAATGTTGTTGCGCCTAACTCAAGGATGGGGGGGGACTTGTTTGGTGAGATTGATCACCGGCAAAATATTGTTAAGATAAAAAATATGTTTTGATAAGTGTTTTTTAAGTTTTGTTTCACTGATAAATGAAGATAGAGGAAAGTTAAGGTACTTCGAATGGTATCGGAAATTCCGTTTTGACGGCACACGCAGATTGGTTCTCGAGAACTCTGGTTGGTGGAAATGACTCAAATAAGGTTGTGCTCCTGACCTTCATGAACCCGGTTTTCGCCGGGTCAAGGCAAATACCAACCCAATTAACATCTGGGTCTGTTCAGATCCGATTCGACCCAGTACACACACTGACTAGATTACTCTAGGATGTCATCAAACAATCGGGAGCAGAGTACTGATTCGATCAAAATCCTGGTCATTGGATCAGACGGCACTAATTTTCGGGATTCAGGGTGTCAACAGCTGAGTTCGAGCCTCTATTTAAAAATTACAAAAATACAAGCCCAAGCCCAAGCCCGGCCCATTTATACCCCTAAGCTGTAATAGAGGTTTTTCTTCTTAGCATAAGACCGTCCGTTGGTGAATTACATATGACTGGTGATCTTCTCCAGTTGTAACTGGTTTTTGACAAAACCGGTTACTCACCTGTGGTCACCACATGATCCTTTTTACACCTCTTAACTGTGGTTAAGATTCATCTACCCCTAGGGTTCACCCACCTATATTTGGTTTTTAGAAAAAATATTTAAAATAAATTAACTCTAGAAGTTGGTAAATTTTAACCACGGTTAAAAAAAATTTAAATATTTTTTTCTAAAAACCAAAGATAGGTGGGTGAACATTAGGGGTGAGTGAATCTTAACCATAGTTAAGAGGTGTCAGAAGGGACATGTGGCCACCTCAGGGGTGTAACTGGTTTTGGCAAAACCGGTTACAACCGGAGAGGAATAGGTGCCATTACATATTGACGTTAGTATCATGTTGTTGCTGACCGGTAGGAGTGGCTTGGTAGATTGACATCTTGAGCATCTGTTAATGGAGGAACAATCCGCGGAAGAACAAATGGCCAAATTCATCCTGAAAGTATGTTTTGGGCTTGGTGGGCCTTCAAGGTGGATCCATTAGGACTGGTCTATAGTTCTTCCTCAGCATTGTTGGGTAGACTACTAAACACCTATCATAACAAGACTTAATCTCAGGACCTTCCTCAAATAAAGGGCTCACCTTTGTCATCCGGATAGAGAGGCGCAATTTATAAGCCAGGCTCCCGCTGTAGAGTGTAAATAGAAAATTCTCCTTTTAATATGTTGTTAAGCCTATTCTTTGATTACTTGTAGCTGTAGTATGAGTAATTAAATGTTCTTATCTCCAAAATAGGAAGAGCTGGAGACACGAGAGATAGGGTTGTCAACGGGTTTCGGATAGTATCAAAAGAGTAGATAGCCCTACTACTAGATGCGCGGAACACTGAATAATATGTTATTCGGCAATGGTCGAAACTCGAAACCCTCTCAAACTTGGTTTTCACTTGCGCGATTACATGTGGAATGTCTTTGGGGTGCACAAGTCTAAACTTGTAGACAGCCTTTAAATATACTGCCCACCCCCCTATGGTAAGTATCAGTATCACCTTGGACTATGTAAATTTCTATTGCTTCATCTACTTGATTTTTTTTTTTGTTGGGGCTTCATCTACTTGATAACGTCTCAAATCATGAAATCCCCATCAACCATCCAAGAGAAGCCAATGTAACAATCCTCCGTTCTTCAGAAGCTTATGTATGTGGAGCCATAGCTTTAGCCCAAAGCATTATCCAGACCAAAAAGATCTCGTCCTTCTCGCTGATCATTCCATAATCAAGAAAAGCCTTCGAGCTCTCAAAGTTGCAGGATAGAAGATCAAGTGCATCAAACGCGTTAGAACCCACACCCGCTATATATATATATATTGAGAGTGAACTTCGAAACTTTTGTTTTTTTGGATTTCATCTACCTACGGTTAGTAGCATAAGTCAATGGTTAGCAGTGGAGGAGTAGAGCTCTTGGAAGTCGTCACTTGGTGGGAATGGATCCCAAGACGCATCTCATAAGGGAGTTCACACCCTACCATCGGAGCAAGCGGCACGGTGTCATAACAGAAAATGTTTAGTGCCTTAGATTTACTGTCATTTATTTGGTCCCATATTTTCACTATGGATTTTGCTAGCCACACACTCTTGTATTGCAGTCTCCTCTCCCATTTTCAGGGTAAAAGAGTTCAAGGATTTTGTAGTCTTTGTTTGACACACAACCCTTGGCTTATATATATATACCAATAGAAATTATACCTAACATGTGTAAAATTAATTATATTTATTTAGTGGAAATGGGCTGGCCCAAATAAAAAAGAAATGGCTCGAGAATATATATCAGGCCTATTTATAACGAATCTAACTAAGCCCGGCTTACCCATTGACAGCCCTAGTGATTACTAGTAATTTACTTTACGAAATTTGTTAGCAGAACCTCATGGTCGTAGGGCATCCTAAGGTTAACCAAAGATTTTTAGTTTTTTTGAAACTATATGCCGAACATAATTTTATATGCTCTTATATAATTGTAAAACCAGATAGAATATAATGACTTGCAGATAAATAAAATGCAATATCTATTTTATGTGTTTGGCTCCATGAATATTCTCGAGCCACCCATATTCGAGCTTAAATGCTCCACGAATATTTTCCAAATATCAGACTGATCAATAATTGATCAATTTTAAGTTTTAAACACATAAGATTCACAAAAATGGTCACAAACTTTTAGTTTTAAATAAAATAGCACTCTTAACTAAAAGTCAATAAAGTAAACATATTTGTTTTTTTTATTGAAAGCAAGGACACTTTGAATTTTGACTAATATGGCTAGCATATGATGAAATAGGATTCATGTTGCCGTTTCTCATTTATTTGGATAAGACATTAATGATCATGATGATGATGGGTTCACAAAAATTGTAACAAAATTGGTACGTACGTTACCTTTCTAAATTTAAAAACTTGGCTTCAAGTATGTGACCTTGCAAACTACCTGTGGTCGATTTACAAGTATAATGCTCTTCTTCCTTGGAGATCGTGGAGCATCTAACCACTCCCTTAGAGCATTTCCAATTGAGCCCTATAACTCTAAATATAGAGATTTGGTTGAAAAATCCAACTCCAATGGGGTTGTATATTTAGAGGCCAGCCTCTATATTGCTATAGTGAGCCTCTATATTTAGAGGCCGGGAGAGAAAATAGAGATGGCCTCTATAACACTATTCATGTTTTTACAATACCACTTGTGTCATCTTTTTGTCTTTCAATCTTTGTTAAAAAGCCGATGGTGTCCTTTTACCTTTTGACACCCCCTTAACCGTGGTTAAGATTAATCCACCCATCCTTGGTTTGTTTTAAATATTAATTATTTTTTAAAATTAAAAATTATTTTTAATATTAAAAAACTCAAAAAACAGTTTTTTAATTTTAAAAAACGAATTAATATTTTTTTTAAAAACCAAGGATGGGTAGGTGAATCTTGACCACGGTTAAGGAGTGTCAAAAGGGACACGTGGCGACCACGGTTAAGATTCATCCACATATGAAAACTATTTTTTAAAATAATATATGAATAATGTTATAGAGTAGGAATAGTGATTTAGAGTTGAATACGGTTGGAGCAAATAACTCAAAAGTGGGGCCCATCTCCTCTAAGGCAAAGGATTCTCTCGAGTTCAACTCGAGAGAATCTCTCGAGTTGGAACCCCTGGAGGTCGCCACGTGTCTCCTTTGACACCCCTTAACCATGGGTAAGGTTCACCCACCCCTAGGGTTCACTAACCCATCCTTGGTTTTTTTTTTTTTATTATTAATTATTATTTTTTAAATTAATTTAAAAACAGTTTTTTTAATTTAAAAAATAATAATTAATAATAAATAAAAAAAACCAAGGATGGGTTAGTGAACCCTAGGGGTGGGTGAACCTTACGCATGGTTAAGGGGTATCAAAGGAGACACGTGGCGACCTCTAGGGGTTCAACTCGAGAGAATCCTGTGCCACCTCTAAATATAGAGGAGATGCCGAAACAGAGGCCAGATATAGAGTTTTGGGTTGGAGATGCGCGGTGCTCTCTCCCTCTCTTCCTCGCTTTACTCTCTCGATTCTCTCGGCCTCAGGAGTCTCTTCACCTGTTGTAGTGGGGGTGCCTCCAACAAAGGCAAAGTTACTTCTATTCCACTAGTGTGGATTCAAAAGCCTAAGGCATGGAATCTCTGGATAATCTAGCCGAAGCCGTCCAGCGCTAACTCAGTATACACAACTTAAATAATCCGGTCACCATCGAACCTTCCATGATCTCGGAAGGTTGACAGGAGTTCAAACACAACATTATTGGAAAGCTGATCACAGATTGCGCCCTGAATATGGCAGCAAAAAAGCGGACTACCATCTCTGCGTCGAACTCTGTTGGTCCGGTGACAACCATCGACCTCGAAAACGATTTCATCTTATTTAAGTTCTCCAGCGATATTGATGTCGATCGGGTAATGAATCATCAGCCTTGGAACTTTTCGATGGAAGCCCGACATCATTGTAGCAGAGCTAAAGCCATCTACCTTACCTCTTTGGGTTCAAGTGCACGGGCTACCACCGGAATATGAAAATTTTAATGCGGGGAAAGCGATAGCAGGTAGATTGGGGGAGTTGGAAGAGGTCGATCTGGAAGGGGTGGGATCTAGCAGGGGCAAGTTCCTGCGTTTCAGATTTAACGCCAATCTATCTCAATCCCTCTGACCTTACGTGGTATTACCAATGGTTACACACAGAAACCTTCCATTTCAAAAGTTGGCATCTTGCCACAGTGAGGAGTTTACAGGGACGGACGACACCCGACGAGAGTGGCTCGCCGGAGAAGATGGAAAACTTGGAACAACCTGGAACTCCTGACACTGCACTTCATTCGGTCAGACGAAACTGTACGGTTTCGCGTGAAGGGAAAGTTTTACTGGAGAGCCTGATGCGTCCAACAGCGCATGAACCAGCAACTGAAGATAATCCCTAAGGACCACAATATTCAGTATGTGCTAGCAACTCAGGAGTTAGGATCAGTTTCAGACAACCAATCTTCGTCCGGGATGGCTGCCAAGGAGCAGTCGTCCATGCTCCAATGAAGGCCCTAGCTTGGAACTATCAGGGGTTGGGCTAACCTCGGACAGTTCGAATCTTGAGGGACATGGTCCTTCGCTTTCAGCCTAGTATCGTTTTTCTTTAATGGAAACAAAGAATCGAAGACATGTAGTGGAACGGGTAGCTCAAAAGTGTCAGTTTGATAGTGATCCAGATGGCCTGTCGGGTGGCTTGGCTCTCATGTGGCCAGACTCAACCAAAATCAAGATAGAAGCATTTGATGCAAACAACATTGATGTGGAGATCTCAGACCAACTATAGAAATAGTGGATAACCTTTGTCTATGGGCCAAATGAGGGGAATAGTCGCAGAAACTTGTGGAAGAAAATTACGGAAAAGGGTCAAATCCGGAAGCAAGCTTGGCTGGTTATGGGAGACTTCAATGATATTGCAGCTTGTGGCGAGAAAGTTGGCGACAACACCCCCACTCCAGCCCATCTAAAGCCTTTCTAGGAGATGATATCCTCATCTAACCTTCTGGATTTGGGCTACCAAGGCCCATGTGTTACTTGGTCCAATCGAAGGGCAGATGACATGTATATAACAGCCCGTCTTGATCGCACCTTGGCAAACCCTGCATGGTGTGGGGAGGTTCCTAATGTCGTGGTGCATATACTTCCGGCAATAGGATCGGATCACTGTCCTATCTTCGTATCGGGTGATGCCCCAAGGTACAGAAGAAAAAAGCAATTTCGATATGAGGAAATGTGGAAATCCTATCCTGGATCGATACAAGGAAGTTGTAGAGACAGCGTGGGGAAGAAGGTGCGAAGGGTCCTTAATGTTCCGCCTATGCCAAAATTTCAAACAATGCCGTGAAGAGCTTATCCGATGTAATAAGCAGACTTTTGGGTTTCTTCCGTCTAAAATCCAGCACCTAAAGCAGCAGTTAGAAGACTTACAGGTTCAGAACCAGACTGATATTACAGTTGTGGCTAGGCAAGCCACCACGTTGGAATTGGACAAAGTATATCAACAAGAAGAAATGATGTGGAGACAAAAGTCCAGGCATGATTGGTTGACGTTAGGGGACAAAAATACAAAGTTCTTCCGCACAGCAGCTATACACAGTAGGTAAAGGAATAGGCTCTTCACCATAAAAAAAAATGATGTTGGGTGGTGGACGCTGAGAATGTAATGAGAAAACCACCACACTAATTCTTGGTGGTATGCGTATTGCATTTATAGAATATTCTATACAAGTTGACAGCTAGAGGGTTTACAACAGAGGAAACTATCCATCTATGCTATTGTCTATAATCAAGGGATTGCCTAAAATCATGTGATTGTGATATGATGAGATTTTCTGAATTATTGGAGACGTGATTGTTGGATCCTTCCATAACCGTAATACCCCCCCGCAAGCCTAGCGACTGAGAATCTTGGACGCGGAGCTTGGATCGCAAAAAAATGAAGGCAGGTTTACCAAGGCTCTTTGTGAACACGTCTGCAACTTGGAGATTAGTAGGGACATAACGAATTTGAAGCTCTCCGGAAGCCACCAGTTCTCTTACAAAATGATAATCCAAATCAATGTGCTTAGAATGTTTGTGAGAAACCGGATTAACAGCAAGAAAAATGGAGCTTTGATTATCACAAAGCATTACTGGAGAGGAGACCGAAGGCACATGAAGATCACGAAGGAGATGACAGAGCCATTTAACTTCAGCAGCTGTGAGAGCCAATGCCCGATATTCCGATTCACAACTGGAGCGAGACACCGTCGGTTGCTTTTTAGAGCTCCAGGACACAAGATTATCACCAAAGTAAATTGCATAGCCAGAGATTGATCGATGTGTGTCGGGACACCCAGCCCAATCGACGTCGGAATAAGCAAGGATCTCCCGAGAAGAAGATGGAGTAAAAACCAGTCCAAACCAAAGAGTTCCTTTAACGTAGCGAAGAATTCGCTTAATTGCTTGAAAATGAGAGATAGATGGCTTGTGCATGTACTGACTGACGGCAGTGACGGCATGAGCGATGTCTGGACGAGTGATAGTGAGATATTGAAGAGCTCCAACAAGTGATCGGTAGAGAGAAGGATCATCAAAATCGGGACCAGCAGCCGATAGATGTGGCGACCACCATTGGAGTACTGACCGGTTTGGAATCGAGGAGCTGGGCACGCTGGAGGATTTCATGGGCGTACTTGGCTTGACTGAGAAAAAGACCAGCAGAGGTCCAATGGGCTTCCAGGCCCAAAAAATAGTTCAAGGACCCGAGATCCTTGGTAGCAAATTCATGGGTCAATTTTCAAATGAAACCATCAAGGAGAGACGAGTTGTTGCTAGTGACCACAATATCATCAACATAGAGTAATAATTAAGTCAGTACCTCTGGAGAGGACAAATAAAGATGAGTCGGCACGACTACAAGTGAAGCCCATAACCAAGAGAAAGGAGCTGAACCATTGAAACCAAGCACGTGGGGCTTGCTTGATTCCATAGAGAGCCCGGCGAAGCCGACATACATGTGTAGGATGTTTGGAATCAACATAGCCCGGTGGCTGGTCCATATAGACTTCTTCCTGCAAAAAACCATTGAGAAAGGCATTCTTGACGTTGAGTTGACGAAGAGGCCAATTATTAGAAAGGGCCAAGGAGAGGACAACCCGAACGGTAGAAGCCTTCACAACAGGGCTGAAAGTGTCATGGAAATCAAGACCCGGTTGTTGAGTATACCCCTTTGCAACAAGACGGGCTTTGAGATGGTCCACGGTGCCATCGGATAAATATTTAATACGGAAAACCCATTTAGAGCCCACAACATTTTTATTTGTCGGTCTCGGAACTAGATCCCATGTATGATTCTTTTGAAGAGCCCGAATCTCTTCATCCATAGCAGCAATCCACCCTGTATGTTTTGTTGCGGACTTAAAGCCTTTGGGTTCGAGCATGGTGAGCAAAGAATGTAGCAGGCAGAGTTGGGAACTTGACTTAAATAAGAACTACGGTAGGGCTTGAAAATCCCTGACTTGGCCCGAGTTTGCATGGGGTGAGTGCCAAGAAGAGGTGGGTGGCCCATTGCTGGTGTGGAGGAGACTTCTGCAGTGGGAGCGGGATCAGCAGGCAAGGAAGCAGGTCCATGAGAAGACCCATGCGCTGAAGTGGGAGGCGGCTCAACAGAAGGATCCTGCAAAACAGAAGGTGGCACAAGACTAACGGAGTTGTCAGTTAAACAAGGTCCACACGGAAGCAATAATGGACTGGGCTGTGGCGATAATGGAGCCTCTGAGCTAGTATTGGGCTCAATAAATGCACTAATGGGAGAATTAGGCAAGGGCCCAGAGCATGGATTTCCCTTGAAAGGATAATTAAGTTCATCAAAAATAGCATGCCTGGAGATAAAAACTTGATTAGTGGATCGATCGAGGCAACGAAATCCATGATGAGACATACTATAACCCAGCAAAATACATGGATGACTGCGAGGGGCAAGTTTGTGAGGAGCATAATCACGTAAATAGGGAAATACAAGACAGCCAAAGGGATGAAAATGGAGTAAGTTGGAGTCTTACCATACAGAATTTCATATGGAGATAGTCCATCAAGAGTAGGCGTGGGTAACCGGTTAATCGTGAAAGTTGCAGTGCTGAAAGCATCAACCCAATATTTGAGTGGAACATGTGAGTGAAAAAGCATCGCTAAACCAGTTCAGTTATGTGACGATGTTTGCGCTCAGCACAACCATTTTGAGAAGGTGTGTGAGGACATGACATTTGATGACGAATCACAGAGGTAATTAAGTGATCCCGAAAGGTGTGATTGGTAAACTCAGTGCCTCCATCACTTTGAAATATTTTGATTTTAACAGAAAATTGATTTTCTACAAGCTTCTGAAATTGAATAAAGGTTCTAAAAAAATCAGATTTTAATTTCAAAGGATAGAGCCACGTAAAGCGGGAATAATCATCAACAAATATCACATAATATTTAAAACCTAAGGTGGAAGTGATGGGGGATGGACCCCATAAATCACAGTGAATGAGATCCAGCACATGAGAAGCACGTTTGTCATTCTGTTGGAAGGGAAGTCTGTGACTTTTTGCAAGTTGGCAGCTAGAACAAACAGAAGGATTAGGAAGCAAAGAAGTGACAGACAAATGACGATTTTTATTCAAAAGAGAAATAATAGAATGAGACACATGGCCCAACCGAGCATGCCAAACATCAAAGGAGGCTCGAGGGCAATTATTGGAAAAAACAGAAACTAAAGTGAGATGTCCACGCTAAAGCACATAGAGTCCATGTTCACGTCTTTCGGTTGCCACCACCCGTCTTGTGACTTGATTCTGTATGATAAAACGATCATTAGTAAAGGTAATGGAGAAAGGAAAATCTGACGTAAGTTTACTAATGGAGATCAGATTTTTAGTGAGGCCAGGCACAACTAAAACATCTTTTAAAGTAAGAGAAGAGGTGGGGGAGGTGGTACCAGTGTGAGATATAGGGAGAGAGGCACCATTACCGACAATAACACGGTCCTTACCAGAGTACGTGTCAGCTTTGTCCAATTGAGCAACGTCATGAGTCATGTGTGCCGTGGCACCGGTGTCCGTATACCAGTCGGAGTCCGGAGTGTCATTCAAAGAGCAAGAGGTGAAAGCTTCCATCAGGTTGGCAGCATAGGAAGTGTTAGAGGAGCGGGAGTAGCGCTCATGGCAGGAAGTGGCATAGTGCCCATCCTTGCGACAGATCTGGCAATGGATGGGGCGGTGACGTTGAGAGCGACCACCTCCTCGTCCACGTCCGCCATGGTAGTTGCGGCCATTACCATGGCCAGAAGCAAATGTGGATTTGTCACTACGGGAGGCAGTAAAAGCAGCAGTGGTAGATCCCATGGTGGAGGATGAGTCCAGTGATCTGACAAAAATTTCATAACTCTCTGCTTGGGGAACGACATCAGCAAATGAAGGAAGAGGAGTAATAGATAACTGAGTAGTGGAGAAAACAGAGAAGGCAGAACCAAGTCCACGCAAATACTAGTGAATCTTGTCGAGATCATCAACTGGACGACCCATGGCAGCAAGCTGGTCACAAACAGATTTAAATTCGCGAGAGAATTCAGCAATGCTTTTATCACCTTTCTTCAGGTGGTGTAGCTCATCTTTCAAGCGAAGTTCTCGTGATTTCGAACGATTGCTGAAGGTGGTCTCCAAAGTTGACCAAACAGCATGCGAAGAAGTCAGGCCAACAATAGTAGACAGAGCCTCTTCCGTCAGCGAAGCAAGAAGAAGGCTCATGATCAGTTGATCCGTTTGCTGCCATTCAGCAAATTTCGTATTGGCAATGGCAGAGGCACCCGACCCAATGGTAGCAGGTGGAGGTCGGAGAGAGCCATCCACATATCCAAGAAGGTTCTGACATTGCAGCAAAGGTAGAACTTGGCTGCGCCAAAGAAGGTAGTTGGTAGAGGATAATTTGATGGTCAAGAGGTGAACCATAGTGTTGAAGGACAAGGTGGAGGAAGGGGTGTCAGAAGCCATTGGATCAAAAGAGGTAAATCCAAAAAAAGCTCTGATACCATGAGAATGTAATGAGAAAACCACCATACTAATTCTTGGTGGTATGCGTATTGCATTTATAGAATATTCTATACAAGTTGACAGCTAGAGGGTTTACAACAGAGGAAACTATCCATCTATGCTATTGTCTATAATCAAGGGATTGCCTAGAATCATGTGATTGTGATATGATGAGATTTTCTGAATTATTAGAGATGTGATTGTTGGATCCTTCCATAACCGTAATAGACGCAATCCTCGAGGGAACTGAAGAGGTCATTCTCAAGCACTTTGAGGAGCTGTTTACTTCCTCAAATCCCGTTCAGTTTCAAGAGGTCTTGGACTCAGTGCAACCGAAAATCTCGGATGATACCAATGAAGAGCTTTGCCGTATGGTGACTAGGGCCGAGATTGAACGAGCCATCTTCAGCATCGGACCATTAAATGCCCCGGGACCAAATGACATGTCAGGTTCGTTTTTTCACTCTCATTGGAATACAATTGGAAATGAGGCATGCAATGCTGTGTTAATTTTTTTTCAGACTGGTTTCCTTTTAAAACAACTCAACTTCACACATATAGTGCTCATTCCTGAAATTCCAAATCCCGAGAGCATGGCTCACTACCGTCCGATTCGCTTATGCAATATCATTTACAAGGTGATAGCTAAAATCCTAGCCAGTCGGTTGCGTGATTCCTTGGATGGGATTATTGATCCTGCCAAATCAGCTTTTATAAAAGGTCGTCAAATTATGGATAACGTGTTGATGACTCAAGAAGCTCATCATTTTCTTAATGCGGGATAAGAATGGTATTCTATCTTGCTAAAGTTCCCTTTTTCTAGAATGAATGTGCATAAGAATAAGAATAAGAATGAAGGAATTATTAGAATGAATGTTCAAATATGCGCATGTGCTAATTCCTGATGTTAGGAATTCTTAAACCTTGCCTTTCTGGCTGCTAGGGGAAGAGCGTAGCAAGTCAGGACCTAATCAGTGGGCTACGGTAAAACTAAATATGAATAGAGCCTACAATTGGGTAGAGTGGCCTTTCTTATTTGCGCTTATGGACAAACTTGGATTCAGCCCAAAGTGGATACACCTTGTTCAACAATGTATTACCACTGTCCGTTATGAAATCATGATTAATGGTGAGCCGAAAGGTTTCATCACCCCATCTAGGGGTCTCCGCCAAGGTGATCCTCTTTCCCCTTACCTTTTTCTTATTTGTGCTGAGGCTCTCTCTAGCTTGTTACAGGAAGCTCATAGGAAAGGTTTTATAAGTGGTATCAGGCTTGCTAGGTCTGCGCCCCCCTTTCTCATCTACTCTTTGCGGATGATAGCCTCATCTTCATGAAGGCCAATATGATAGAAGCGGGAAATGTAATGGACATTCTGTCTATGTACAACAAGGCATCGGGGTAGCTTATCAACTTCTCCAAATCGGGCATCTCTTTCAGTGCGAATTCTCCGTCTTGGTTTAGACGTATCATATCTCGGATTTTGCACATCCGGCATCAAGTGCCTCCTAACAAATATTTGCGCCTCCCAGTGGAGCTTGGTCAGTCTAAAAGGAAAGCTTTTGAAGCAATCAAGACCAGCATTAGTAAGCGGATGAAAGGTTGGACAGCCTCCCTTCTCTCTCAAGCAAGCCGAGGGGGTCCTTATTCGAGCTGTGGTGCAAGCCATTCCGGCGTACACCATGAGTTGTTTTAAGTTGCCAGTGAAATGGTTCAAAGAAGTGAATGGGTTGATTGCTCACTTTTGGTGGAACCACTCCTAGGACAAGAAGATTCATTGGCTTGGTTAGAAGAAGCTTTGTAAACCAAAGGACAAGGGAGGGCTGGGTCTTTGGGACCTTCATGCTTTTAATTTGGGACTCCTAGCAAAGCAAGGGTGGAGAATTCTAACGGAATAGGAAAGCTTATGGGTTCAAGTGATGAAAGCCATTTATTTCCCCCGATCCTCATTTATGGAAGCTAAAGTTGCCAGCCTCCCATCTTGGGTGTGGCAGAGTCTTTTAGCGTGGCGACTTATTCTCAAACAAGGCATGAGATGGAAGATTGGTTCGAGAGAGAAGGTGAGAGTGTTCTGGGGATTCCGAACTTGCCTCAATTTAAGGCAATCCCTTTTCGGGGATGGATTGCCACCAAAGGCGAGTGTCGGAGCTGATTGTGCTTGAAGAAGGCAAGTAGAATACCCTTGAGCTGCAGCGTTTATTCAACCACTCCACAGTCCAGGAGATTCATAAGATCTCAGTTAGCTCCTTAAATGCCCAGGATCGGTTAGTGTGGCATTTCGCCCAAAACGAGAGATTCGCAGTTCGGTCAGCATCCCATTTAGCTCTCCAATTCTTGGAGGGGCAGCGTGCTTCTCCTAGTCATGCTCAAGATATCCCCCCAACTAAGGAATGGGGGATCATTTGGAAGTTACCTATCCCGCCAAAAATTCAAGTGTTCATTTGGAGGGCATGCAACAACTCATTGGCGTTAGCCTCTAATCTTCGAGGGCGGAATATTAATATTGACCCGATTTGTAGTCTATGCAAGAATCATGAGGTAAAAACTTTTCATACATTGTTGGAGTGCAACCATTCTAGGGCTATCTGATTCGGGTCCCCTCTAACAATCACCTACCCCACAATGCAAGGTGAGTCTTTTATCAGTTGGTGGCAACACTGGACAAGGAAAAAAGAGTTCAAAGAGGATAATTTTTATCTTGCTACTCAGCTTAGTATAACTCTTTGGCATATTTGGAAAGCAAAAAACAAGGCCCTCTTTGAAGGAAGGAGACCGAATCCTTTTGAGACTGTAAACAAAGTTCAACTCCTCTCTATGGAGTTAGGGGCGGGGCATCCTTCAGAGGAGACGCGGAGGCATAAGGATACTAGCCGAGAAGTCAAATGGGAGCCTCCTGATCCGGGTTGGGTCAAATTAAATGTGGACAGGGCCGCCCTTTTGCACCCACGGGCTGAGGGTGCAGAGGTGGTAGAAACCACGATGGAAACTTATAACATACTTGGTGCAAACCATTGGCGGGGGGCTCGGCTCGGCAAGCGGAGGCGGAAGCAATTAGGCTTGCTCTGAAGCAGGTGATTTCCAATAGATGGGCAAGGGTGACCATTGAGTCGGATGCTAAGGCGATCATCGATGTCGTATCAAATCCAAATCGGGTAGGGCATTGGGATATTCAGGAAGTTGTGGACGGCATCGAATCGTTAATGCTCCTGCGCCAAGAAGTGAAGCTGTCTTATATTCCCCATGAGGCAAATTCTTTAGCTCATCACTTGGCCCAAAGGGCTCTCAAAATTATCATAGATAACTCTGTAAACTAGGCCAGTGGTTCTGAAATCAGGGATTCCTTGCCAGGGATTCCCTACCTGGAGCAGGGACCTCTCTTGTATCCCATTTCCTTTGAATGAAATTATCTTACAACCAAAAAAAAGAGAAAAAGATTTACAAGTATGATCTGTTTGAGCGGTCTTACATCCATGTTGTGAGCACGGGATTTCGCTCCCTAACAAAATCTCACGGGATTTAGAGTCGCCACTTATTAATTCAGAAGGGATAAGTCCCCGGGAAATGTTGGATAAGGCTTGGTCCACGATCAGGGATTGGGGTAAAAGGTTCGGTTAAGTTCGGGGAAGGGGTTAAGCGCCCCGACATTTCCACACATGGTGGTTCCCTACTTGCTAGGTTTAAGCCAAAATAATTCAATGTTAATCGAATGACATTAGTGTTTAAGTTAATACTAACCAGAAGAAAGTAAAAGCTAACTAGGGTCGGTCCTGTATTGAGCTGCCTACGTACTCACATAAGGGGTGAGATCAGACCGAGCGTAGTTCTAGCACTTGAGCCCGTGCTAAGGCGAGGGGGCGTGTGTGTGTGCACCAAAAGGTGGCTAATGGCCTAATCAGGTAGATTAGGGTTTTCCTTGACCGAGGTTGGTTAAAGTGCAAAGTGAGGGCCCGGTAGGCCGAGGGGTAGTCCAGTAGACTAGGGTGAGGCCCAGTAGGCCTAGGGTAAAGCTCGGAGGCAAAGGGGTGTGTTAACCGAGGGTTAGGGTTGCTAACCGGGATTAAGAAAGTGTTAACCATGGTTAGGGATGCTAATCAGGGTTAAAAAGTCCAAGATGTTGATTTTTTGGTCTTTTGTATTTTTATGAATTTTTAGGGATTTTTTCATATTTTTTGTAAGGTTAAGTAGTGCTTAACCATGGTTAAAAGTTAATCGGAGGCCGTTTTAACCATGGTTAAGAGTCATGGTCAGTCAAGAATGGGCCCAAAGGGTATGGCAGGGCCTAGAGTGGTCTCCTACCAGGTTTGGGCCCTGCACAAAGCCCAAAATGAGAATTTTACATAATGGAGGTAATCAGATTACCTCCATTTTTGCAAAATTTTAACCCGGGTTTGTGATGGTGTAACTGTGGTTTGGGATCCCCCCTGGGTGAAATGAAAGCATGAACAGGTAGCCTGGAGTCCAGGCTTTCCAATGGACCAGGTGGCAACCTCTGATCAGGCCAGGTGTGGGCCCCACAGGGGCCTAAAGTCAGGCAAAATCAAGTCTAAAATATCGGTAGTCTGACTACCGACACACTGTACAAAGTTTTAACCAGCGTTTATGGCTCTGGTAACTGAGGTTAGGCTTGGATTCAAGCCCTGAAATTTTACAGGGAGCTAGAGGGAATCAAGAGCTTCAAATGAGCTACTGGTGGGCCCCAGGGCATATAGCATGTGGGCCCGAAGTCACTGTGAAACAGTGTTCGCGTTGTCGGTAAAGAGAGTGCCGACAGGAGAGTTTTAGCTTAATTTCAAAGGGTCGGTAATGTGATAACCGACCACTAGCAGTTTTTTGAAAAAAATTATTTTCTCCCACTGGCCTTGAACCAACAGGGGTCTAAAGGTTCCCTCATGGACTGAGGGACCCCTAAACCTTGTGGGGAGTCACCATGCAGTTAGGTGGGTGTTGAACCCGAGTTAAGGTCTCAAGGGGAGTCCCCTCACCTATGGTTTAGGTGGGATAACACCCCTATCCTCGACCATGGAGCTTCTGTACAGGACAAAGACAATAACGGACCCCCTGGAATAGGACCGGGGGGTCCTACAGCTATTGAGAACAAGGAGAGAGGGTAGGGGTGGCCCTACACAGTCAAGAGATCTCTACGGTGGCTGTGGGCCGAGCTAGACATCCGCAGGTGGCTTGAGCTGGACTAGAGGGCCTGGTGAAAGACTGGGGTAGCCTAGGAAGTCCTGGGATTCAATTGGAGTGACTATTGGAGGTTCAGGTGGGCTGGGAGCAACTTGACAGAGGTTGGAGGTGGTGAAGTTGGCGTGAGTTTGCTTGGGGGTGGCCTTGGATTTATAGGGGAGAAGAGGAGGACCCTCAAGGGCAATATGGTCTTTTACCAGGCGTGGGGAACTGGTGGGATAGAGCCTAGGTGGCTGCAGTGGGGGTCTGCAACACGCATTTGTAGAAAACCAGGTGTGGCGGTAATCGGATTACCGCCACCAAGAAAACAGGCATAGAAAGGGATGTCGGTAATTCGATTACCAACACCCTGGGTTCTTTTCTAATTTGGGCCAGGCCATCACACACTTGGGCCAAAAGCAAGTAGGGCACCCATTTTGGGGGTTTTCCCGCCCTTTTCGGCTTGGAGGGTTGTGGGTCCCACCCATGTGGACCTCATGGGTTGGTGGTGGGCCCAAGTGTGGGCCCCAAAGTGTTTGGCCTCGTTTGATTTTGTGGTTTTTTGGATTTTTAAACGGGCCTTGAGCCCATAGGGCTTTGTCCTAGGTTTTGGGCTAGGGCTAGGCCTAGGGTTTAGTTTAGGGCTTGTCTAGGGCTCACCTAGGGTTTAGCTAGGGTTTAGGGTTGTCCTAATAGCAATGGGCCTAGAGCCCGAGAGTTTAGGTCCTAGGTTTCTAGGGTTTACTAGGGTTTAGGGTTTAGATAGGGTGTAAAAATTGGGTGCTTACACATGCCTTACAGCCTTCTAAAATAAAATAAATAAAAATAAGACTAGTACTTAACCCGCCCCTTGACTCGTCCGAGTGAGAAGGATTCAAAGCTAGGGTGTTATCGAGCCGAATAGTGGGATGTTCAAGGTTGTTTATTAAGTAAACGAGCTCGAAATCAAGCTTGAACTTAGCTTGTTTATTAAATAAATGAGCTCGAGCTCTAACACATGAGATGCTGCCAAGCTTGATTAGTTCGCAAGCATCTTGATTAATTAGATATAGCTATTTATTAGGTTTAAACTTTACTTTCTTATTCTTGAATAGGTAAAGAAAATTATCATTAGATATAGCTATTTATTAGGTTCAAACTTTACTTTATTATTCTCGAATAAGTAAAGAAAATTATTGTGTTACTGTCACCTAAAATTTTAGGCAAAGTTATAATTGTATAAATGGTATTTTATTTTGTAAAATACATTATGCATTACTAATATTTACAAAGTATATAATAACTATACTTAATTTTCAAATATGAAGTAAGTTTTAGTAGGTTAATTATATATATCATCCAACTGATATTTTAACGAGCTGAGTAGGGGTGTGTTCATGCTTGGGTCGTTAATTAAATGAGCTCGAAAATAAAGCTTAAGTTTTTCTTGTTTACTAAATAAACGAATGAGCACAAAGGGGGATAACCGGATTTGCTTAATCCGGTTATTAGCCTAGCGGATTTGATTCCATACATTTAATATAAATATAGGTCTTACATCCCATCAAACATACAATATCAAGTGGATAATGTTTTGATCGAAGCCCCAAACAGCTCAACGTCAAAGTAGCTGTCGACGATAGAGGTCTTCGACTCCGTCGTCTTCTTCGCAGCTGAGATACGCTAGTATCTTACAATCATCCTTAGGGATTTCGCCGATGGCGCCAGCTTCAACTTCAAAATGCAATTTTTAGGCAGGCTGTTGATAACTAACCAAAGAAAGTGTTCGTTGGCAATACTCGGTTTCCCATTATTCAATTCTAACGAGAGAAAAGAGGAATTGAAGCTTGCAGAGAGCACCTCACGGACTACTGCTAGAGAGAATACGAAGCCCAGTATCAATTCCTCCTTTCTCTCCATAGAATTGAATAATGGGAAACCCAGTCTTGCCTACTAATACTTTTTCTGGTTTGTTATCACATAGCCCGCCTAAAAATTGTATTTTGAATTTGAAGCTGGCGCCATCGGAGAAATCATTAAGTACGATGGAGAGATACAGGCGTATCTCACCAGCGAAGAAGACGACGGAGTCAAAGATCTCTATCGTTGACAGCTACTTCGACATTGAGCTGTTTGGGGCTTCGACCAAAACATCATCCTCTAGATACTTTATGTTTGATAGGATGTACGACCTACATTTATATTAAATGTATGGAATCAAATCCGCTAGGCTGATAACCGAATTAAGAAAATCCGGTTATCCCCCTTTGAGGTGGCCACGTGTTCGCTTTGATACCCCTTAACTGTGGTTCAGATTCACCTACCCTTAGGTTTTTTAAAAAAAAATATTAATTCTATTAAACAAAACAGTATAAATAGTTTTTTATTTTAAAAAAATAGAATTAATATTTTTTTTAACAAAAACAAGGATGGGTGGATGAACGCGAGGGGTAGGTGAATTTGAACCAAAGTTAAGGGGTATCGAAGGGAACACGTGGCCACCTCAAAGGGGGATAACCGGATTTGCTTGATCCGGTTATCAGCATAGCGGATTTGATTCCATACATTTGATATAAATACAGGTCTTACATCCCATCAAACATACAGTATCAAGTGGATAATATTTTGATCGAACCCCAAACAACTCAACATCGAAGTAGTCGTCGATGGTAAGGATCTTCGACTCCGTTGTCTTCTTCGCAGGTGAGATACGCCTTTATCTCACCATCGTCCATAGTGATTTCGCCGATGGCGCCAGCATCTACTTCAAAATTAAATTTTTAGGCAGGCTGTGTGATAACAAACCAGAGAAAGTGTTCGTAGGCTAGACTCAGTTTTCCATTATTCAATTCTAAGGAGGGAAAAGAGGAATTGAAGCTGGCAGAGAGCTCCTCTCGGACTGCTGCCAGAAAGAATCCGAAGCCCAGTTTCAATTCCTCTTTTCTCTCCTTAGAATTGAATAATGGTAAATCGAGTCTTACCTACGAACACTTTCTCTGGTTTGGTATCACACAGCCGGCCTAAAAATTGCATTTTGACGTTGAAGCTAGCACCATCGGTGAAATAACTAAGGACGATGGTGAGATACAGGCGTATCTCACCTGCGAAGAAGACGACGGAGTCAAAGATCTCTATCGTCGACAGCTACTTCGACGTTGAGCTGTTTGGGGCTTCGATCAAAATATTATCCACTTGATACTGTATGTTTGATGGGATGTAAGACCTAAATATATTAAATGTATGGAATCAAATCCGCTAGGCTGATTACCGGATTAAGTAAATCTAGTTATCCCCTTTTGAGGTGGCCATGTGTTCCCTTCGATACCCCTTAACTGTGGTTCAGATTCACCTACCCTTGGGGTTTTTAAAAAAAAGATTAATTCTATATAAAAAAAAAATACACAAATAAATAAAAACCATTTGTTAATTTAAAAAAATAGAATTAATATTTTTTTTAAGAAAAACAAGGATGGGTGGATGAACCCGAGGGGTAGGTGAATCTGAACCACAGTTAAGGGGTATCGAAGGGAACACGTGGCCACCTTGAAGGGGGATAACCGGATTTGCTAAATCTGGTTATCAACCTAGCGGATTTGATTCTGTACATTTAATATAAATATAGGTCTGACATCCCATCAAATATACAGTATCAAGTGGATAATGTTTTGATCGAAGCCCCAAACCGCTCAACGTCCACGTAGTTGTCGACGATAGAGATCTTCGACTCTGTTGTCTTCTTCGCAGGTGAGATACCCCTTAATCACACCATCGTCCTTAGTGATTTCACCGATGGCGCCAGCTTCAACTTCAAAATGCAATGTATAGGCAGGCTGTGTGATCACAAACTAGAGAAAATGTTCGTAGGCAAGACTCGGTTTCCAATTATTCAATTCTAAGGAGAGAAAAGAGGAATTGAAGCTGGCAGAGAGCACCTCTCGGACTACTGCTAGAGATTATTCGAAACCCAGTATCAATTCCTCTTATCTATCCTTAGAATTGAAAAATGGGAAACAAAGTCTTGCCTACGAACACTTTCTCTGGTTTGTTATAACACAGCCCGCCTAAAAATTGCATTTTGAAATTGTAGGTAGCGCCCTTGGCGAAATCATTAAGGATGATGGTGAGATATAGGCGTATCTCACCTACGAAGAAGACGACGGAGTCGAACATCTATATCATCGAAAGCTACTTCGACGTTGAGCTGTTTGGGGCTTCAGTCAAAACATTATCCACTTGATACTGTATGTTTGATGGGATGTAAGTCCAATACTTTTATTAAATGTATGGAATCAAATAAGCTAGGCCGATAACCGGATTAAGCAAATCCGGTTATCCCCCTTTGAGGTGGCCACGTGTTCCCTTCGATACCCCTTAATTGTGGTTCAGATTCACTGACCCTTGGGTTTTTTTTTTTAAATATTAATTATATTTTTTTAAAAAAAAGTGATAAAAACTGTTTTGTAACTTTATAAAATAGAATTAATATTTTTTTTAACCAAAACAAGGATGGGTGGATGAACCCGAGGGGTAGGTGAATCTGAACCACAGTTAAGGGGTATCGAAGGGAACACGTGGCCACCTCAAAGGGGGATAACCGGATTTGCTTAATCCGGTTATCAGCCTAGCGGATTTCATTCCATACATTTAATATAAATATAGGTCTTACATCCCATCAAAAGTACAGTATCAAGTGGATAATGTTTTGATCGAAGCCCCAAATAGCTCAACGTCAAAGTAGTTATCGACGATAGAGATCTTCAACTCCGTCATCTTCTTCGTAGGTGAGATACGCCTATATCTCACCATCGTCCTTAGTGATTTCACCGATGGCGCCAGCTTCAACTTCAAAATGCCATTTTTTGGCAGGCTTTGTGATAACAAACCGGAGAAAGTGTTCATAGGCAAGACTCGATTTCCCATTATTCAATTCTAAGCAGCGAAAAGAGGAATTGAACCTGGTAGAGAGCACCTCTCGAACTGCAGTTAGAAAGAATCCGAAGCCCAGTATCAATTCCTCTTTTCTATCCTTAGAAATGAATAATGGGAAACCAAGTCTTGCCTACGAACACTTTCTCTGGTTTGTTATCACACAGCCCGCCTAAAAATTACGTTTTGAAGTTGAAGCTGGCACCAACAGTGGAATCACTAAGGATGATGGTGAAATACAGGCGTATCTCACCTGCAAAGAAGACGACGGAATCGAAGATCTCTATCATCGACAGCTACTTCGACGTTAAGCTTTTTGGGGCTTCGATCAAAACATTATCCACTTGATATTGTATGTTTGATGGGATGTAAGACCTATATTTATATTAAATATATGGAATCAAATCCGCTAGGCTGATAACCGGATTAAGCAAATCCGGTTATCCCCCTTTGAGGTGGCCACGTGTTCCCTTCGATACCTCTTAACCGTGGTCCAGATTCACCTACCCTTTGGTTTTTTTAACAAAATATTAATTCTATTTAAAAAAATAAATAAATATATAAAAACAGTTTGTTAATCTTAAAAAATAGAATTAATATTTTTTTTAATAAAAACTAGGATGGGTGGATGAACTCGAGGGGTAGCTGAATCTAAACCACAGTCAAGGGGCATCGAAGGGAACACGTGGCCACCTCAAAGGGGATAGCCGGATTTGCTTAATCCGGTTATCAGCCTAGCGGATTTGATTCCATACATTTAATATAAATATAGGTCTTACATCCCATCAATCATATAGTATCAAGTGGATAATGTTTTGATCGAAGCCCCAAACAGCTCAACGTCATAGTAGCTGTCGACGATAGATATCTTCGACTCCGTCGTCTTCTTCGTAGGTTAGATACGCCTGTATTTCACCATCGTCCTTAGTGATTTCACCGATGGCGCCAGCTTCAACTTCAAAATGAAATTTTTAGGCAGGTTGTATGATAACAAACCAGAGAAAGTGTTCATAGGCAAGACTCGGTTTCTCATTATTCAATTCTTAGGAGAGAAAAGAGGAATTGAAGCTAGCAGAGAGGACCTCTCGTACTGCTGCCAGAGGGAATCTGAAGCCCAGTATCAATTCCTCTTTTCTCTCCATAGAATTGAATAATTGGTAACCGAGTCTTGCCTACGAACACTTTCTCTAGTTTGTTATCACACAGCCCGCCTAAAAATTCCATTTTAAAGTTGAGGCTGGCGGAGTCGGCGAAATCACTAAGGACGATGGTGAGATAATGGTGTATCTCACATACGAAGAAGACGACGGAGTCGAAGATCTATATCGTCGATAGTTACTTCGACGTTGAGCTGTTTAGGGCTTCGATTAAAACATTATCCTCTTGATATTGTATTTTTTATGGGATGTAAGACCTATATTTATATATAATAAATGTACGGAATCAAATCCGCTAGGCTGATAACCGGATTAAGGAAATCTGGTTATCGCCCTTTAAGGTGGCCACGTGTTCCCTTCAATACCCCTTAACTATGGTTTAAATTCACCTACCCTTGGGTTTTTCTAAAAAAATAATAATTCTATATAAAAAATAAATAAATAAATAAATAGAAACTGTTTTTTAATTTTAAAAAATAGAATTAATATTTTTTTTAACGAAAACAAGGATGGGTGGATGAACCTGAGGGGTACGTGAATCTGAACCACAGTTAAGGTGTATCGAATGGAATAGTTGGCCATCTCAAAGGGGGATAACCGGATTTGCTTAATCCGGTTATCAGCATAGCGGATTTCATTCCATACATTTTATATAAATATAGGTCTTACATCCCATCAAACGTACAGTATCAAGTGGATAATGTTTTGATCGAAGCCCCAAACAACTCAACGTCAAATTAGTTGTCGACGATAGAGATCTTCAACTCCGTCATCTTCTTCGTAGGTGAGATACGCCTATATCTCACCATCGTCCTTAGTGATTTCACCGATGGCGCCAGCTTCAACTTCAAAATGCCATTTTTAGGCAGGCTTTGTGATAACAAACCGGAGAAAGTGTTCGTAGGCATGACTCAATTTCCCATTATTCAATTCTAAGCAGCGAAAATAGGAATTGAAGCTGGTAGAGAGCACCTCTTGAACTGCTGTTAGAAAGAATCTGAAGCCCAGTATCAATTCCTCTTTTCTATCCTTAGAAATGAATAATGGGAAACCAAGTCTTGCCTACGAACACTTTCTCTGGTTTGTTTTCACACAGCCCGCCTAAAAATTACGTTTTGAAGTCGAAGCTGGCACCAACAGGGGAATCACTAAGGATGATGGTGAAATACAGGCGTATCTCACTTGCAAAGAAGACGACGGAATCGAAGATCTCTATCATCGACAGCTACTTCGACGTTAAGCTTTTTGGTGCTTCGATCAAAACATTATCCACTTGATACTGTATGTTTGATGAGATGTAAGACCTATATTTATATTAAATATATGGAATCAAATCCGCTAGGCTGATAACCGGATTAAGCAAATCCGGTTATCCCCCTTTGAGGTGGCCACGTGTTCCCTTCGATACCCCTTAACTGTGGTCCAGATTCACCTATCCTTTGGTTTTTTTAACAAAATATTAATTCTATTTAAAAAAATAAATAAATATATAAAAACAGTTTGTTAATCTTAAAAAATAGAATTAATATTTTTTTTAACAAAAACTAGGATGGGTGGATGAACTCGAGGGGTAGCTGAATCTAAACCACAGTCAAGGGGTATCGAAGGGAACACGTGGCCACCTCTAAGGTGATAGCCGGATTTGCTTAATCCGGTTATCAGCCTAGCGGATTTCATTCCATACATTTAATAGAAATATAGGTCTTACATCCCATCAAACATATAGTATCAAGTGGATAATGTTTTGATCGAAGCCCCAAACAGCTCAACGTCATAGTAGCTGTCGACGATAGAGATCTTCGTCTCCGTCGTCTTCTTCGTAGGTTAGATACGCCTGTATCTCACCATCGTCCTTAGTGATTTCACCGATGGCGCCAGCTTCAACTTCAAAATGAAATTTTTAGGCAGGTTGTATGATAACAAACCAGAGAAAGTGTTCATAGGCAAGACTCGGTTTCTCATTATTCAATTCTTAGGAGAGAAAAGAGGAATTGAAGCTAGCAGAGAGCACCTCTCGTACTGCTACCAGAGGGAATCTGAAGCCCAGTATCAATTCCTCTTTTCTCTCCTTAGAATTGAATAATTGGTAACCGAGTCTTGCCTACGAACACTTTCTATAGTTTGTTATCACACAGCCCGCATAAAAATTCCATTTTAAAGTTGAGGCTGGCGCCATCGGCGAAATCTCTAAGGACGATGGTGAGATAATGGTGTATCTCACATACGAAGAAGACGACGGAGTCGAAGATCTCTATCGTCGATAGTTACTTCGACGTTGAGCTGTTTAGGGCTTCGATTAAAACATTATCCTCTTGATATTGTATTTTTTATGGGATGTAAGACCTATATTTATATATATTAAATGTACGGAATCAAATCCGCTAGGCTGATAACCGGATTAAGCAAATCTGGTTATCACCCTTTAAGGTGGCCACGTGTTCCCTTCAATACCCCTTAACTATGGTTCAGATTCACCTACCCTTGGGTTTTTCTAAAAAAATATTAATTCTATATAAAAAAAAATAAATAAATAAATAGAAACAGTTTTTTAATTTTAAAAATAGAATTAATATTTTTTTTAACGAAAACAAGGATGGGGGGATGAACCTGAGGGGTAGGTGAATCTGAACCACAGTTAAGGGGTATCGAATGGAGCACTTGGCCATCTCAAAGGGGGATAACAGGATTTGCTTAATCCGGTTATCAGCTTAACGGATTTCATTCCATACATTTAATATAAATATAGGTCTTACATCCCATCAAACGTACAGTATCAAGTGGATAATGTTTTCATCGAAGCCCCAAACAGCTCAACGTCAAAGTAGTTGTCGACGATAGAGATCTTCAACTCCGTCATCTTCTGCGTAGGAGAGATACGCCTATATCTCACCATCGTCCTTAGTGATTTCACCGATGGCGCCAGCTTCAACTTCGAAATGCCATTTTTAGGCAGGCTTTGTGATAACAAACCGGAGAAAGTGTTCGTAGGCAAGATTCGATTTCCCATTATTCAATTCTAAGTAGAGAAAAGAGGAATTGAAGCTGGTAGAGAGCACCTCTCGAACTGCTGTTAGAAAGAATCCGAAACCCAGTATCAATTCCTCTTTTCTATCCTTAGAAATGAATAATGGGAAACCAAGTCTTGCCTACGAACACTTTCTCTGGTTTGTTATCACACAGCCCGCCTAAAAATTACGTTTTGAAGTTGAAGCTGGCACCAACAATGGAATCACTAAGGATGATGGTGAAATACAAGCGTATCTCACCTGCAAAGAAGACGACGGAATCGAAGATCTCTATCATCGACAGCTACTTCGACGTTAAGCTTTTTGGGGCTTCGACCAAAACATTATCTACTTGATAATGTATGTTTGATGGGATGTAAGACCTATATTTATATTAAATATATGGAATCAAATCCGTTAGGCTGATAACCGGATTAAGCAAATCCGGTTATCCCCCTTTGAGGTGGCCACGTGTTCCCTTCGAAACCCCTTAACTTTGGTTCAGATTCACCTACCCCTCGGGTTCATCCACCCATCTTTGCTTTTGTTAAAAAAAATTATTAATTCAATTTTTTTAAATTAAAAAACTGTTTTTTTTTTTTAAATAGAATTAATATTTTTTAAAAAAACGGAAGGGTAGTTGAATTTCAAGCACAGTTAAGGGGTATCGAAGGGAACACGTGGCCACCTCAAAGGGGATAGCCGGATTTGCTTAATCCGGTTATCAGCCCAGCGGATTTGATTCCATACATTTAATATAAATATAGGTCTTACATCCCATCAAACATATAGTATCAAGTGGATAATGTTTTGATCGAAGCCCCAAACAGCTCAACGTCGAATTAGCTGTTGACGATAGAGATCTTCGACTCCGTCGTCTTCTTCGTAGGTGAGATTCGCCTGTATCTCACCATCGTCCTTAGTGATTTCACCGATGGCGCCAACTTCAACTTCAAAATGAAATTTTTAGGCAGGTTGTATGATAACAAACCAGAGAAAGTGTTCATAGGCAATACTCGGTTTCTCATTATTCAATTTTTAGGAGAGAAAAGTGGAATTGAAGCTAGCAGAGAGCACCTCTCGTACTGCTGCCAGAGGGAATCTGAAGCCCAGTATCAATTCCTCTTTTCTCTCCTTAGAATTGAATAATTGGTAACCGAGTTTTGCCTACGAACACTTTCTCTAGTTTGTTATCACACGGCCCTCCTAAAAATTCCATTTTAAAGTTGAGGTTGGCGCCATCGGCGAAATCACTAAGGACGATGGTGAGATAATGGTGTATCTCACATACGAAGAAGACGACGGAGTCGAAGATCTCTATCGTCGATAGTTACTGCGACGTTGAGGTGTTTAGGGCTACGATTAAAACTTTATCCTCTTGATATTGTATTTTTTATGGGATGTAAGACCTATATTTATATATAGTAAATGTACGGAATCAAATCCGCTAGGCTGATAACCGGATTAAGCAAATCTGGTTATCGCCCTTTAAGGTGGCCACGTGTTCCCTTCAATACCCCCTTAACTATGATTCAGATTCACCTACCCTTGGGTTTTTCTAAAAAAATATTAATTCTATATAAAAAAAAAATAAATAAATAAATAGAAACAGTTTTTAATTTTAATAAATGGAATTAATATTTTTTTTAACGAAACCCAGGATGGGTGGATGAACCTGAGGGGTAGGTGAATCTGAACCACAGTTAAGGGGTATCGAAGGGAACACGTGGCCATCTCAAAGGGGGATAACCGGATTTGCTTAATCCGGTTATCAGCATAGCGGATTTCATTCCATACATTTAATATAAATATAGGTCTTACATCCCATCTAACGTACAGTATCAAGTGGATAATGTTTTGATCGAAGCCCCAAACAGCTCAACGTCAAAGTAGTTGTCGACGATAGAGATCTTCAACTCCGTCATCTTCTTCGTAGGTGAGATACGCCTATATCTCACCATCGTCCTTAGTGATTTCACCGATGGCGCCAGCTTCAACTTCAAAATGCCATTTTTAGGCAGGCTTTGTGATAACAAACCGGAGAAAGTGTTCGTAGGCAAGACTCGATTTCCCATTATTCAATTCTAAGGAGAGAAAAGAGGAATTGAAGCTGGTAGAGAGCACCTCTCGAACTGCTGTTAGAAAGAATCCGAAGCCCAGTATCAATTTCTCTTTTCTATCCTTAGAAATGAATAATGGGAAACCAAGTCTTGCCTACGAACACTTTCTCTGGTTTGTTATCACACAGCCCGCCTAAAAATTACGTTTTGAAGTTGAAGCTGGCACCAACAATGGAATCACTAAGGATGATGGTGAAATACAAGCGTATCTCACCTGCAGAGAAGACGACGGAATCGAAGATCTCTATCTTCGACAGCTACTTCGACGTTAAGCTTTTTGGGGCTTCGATCAAAACATTATCCACTTGATACTGTATGTTTGATGGGATGTAAGACCTATATTTATATTAAATATATGGATTCAAATCCGCTAGGCTGATAACCGGATTAAGCAAATCCGGTTATCCCCCTTTGAGGTGGCCATGTGTTCCCTTCGATACCCCTTAACTGTGGTCCAGATTCACCTACCCTTTGGTTTTTTTAACACAATATTAATTCTATTTTAAAAAATAAATAAATATATAAAAACAGTTTGTTAATCTTAAAAAATAGAATTAATATTTTTTTTAACAAAAACTAGGATTGGTGGATGAACTCGAGGGGTAGCTGAATCTAAACCACAAATAAGGGGTATCGAAGGGAACACGTGGCCACCTCAGAGGGGATAGCTGGATTTGCTTAATCCGGTTATCAGCCTAGCGGATTTGATTCCATACATTTAATATAAATATAGGTCTTACATCCCATCAAACATATAGTATCAAGTGGATAATGTTTTGATCGAAGCCCCCAACAGCTCACGTCGAAGTAGCTGTCGACGATAGAGATCTTCGACTCCGTCGTCTTCTTCATAGGTGAGATACGCCTGTATCTCACCGTCGTCCTTAGTGATTTCACCGATGGCGCCAGCTTCAACTTCAAAATGAAATTTTTAGGCAGGTTGTATGATAACAAACCAGAGAAAGTGTTCATAGGCAAGACTCGGTTTCTCATTATTCAATTCTTAGGAGAGAAAAGAGGAATTGAAGCTAGCAGAGAGCACCTCTCGTACTTCTGCCAGAGGGAATCTGAAGCCCAGTATCAATTCCTCTTTTCTCTCCTTAGAATTGAATGATGGGAAACCGAGTCTTGCCTACGAACACTTTCTCTGGTTTGTTATGACACTGCCCGCCTAGAAATTGCCTTTTGAAGTTGAAGCTGGCACCATCGGCGAAATCACTAAGGACGATGGTGAGATACTGGCGTATCTCACCTGTGAAGAAGACGACGGAGTCGAAGATCTCTATCGTTGACAACGGCAACGGCTACTTTGACGTTGAGCTATTTGGGGCTTCGATCAAAACATTATCCACTCCCTCGCCAGAGGAAGCGGATAAATGGTTGAAGAGTATCGTCGGAGCAAATAGAAGAGAAAATTGGACTATAGTCGGATTTGGGCTCAAATGGCATCGGAACTCATCGCAGCAGAATACGCTTTCGGCCTCCATCTTGGCGTAGACAGTGAGTGCCTCATGTACCAATTCCGCCGGTCTCCGCCTGTCCTTCCGGGGTCCTTAGGCAAGTTCTTGGAAGATAAAACTAAACATTTTCACTGGTTTGGACATGGACTTCGCAAAGGTGAAGCTACTGTCTGAATTGAGGTTAATACTTGGTATTCATTTGGCCTTAGATCAGCTGGCTTCCATTGAACAAGGAGACGAGAGATTAGAGAAGGAGTCTTTGAAAAACTTGGCAAAACGGATTCTCGATGTGATGCTCAACCAAAGGATTATCGATCCTGAAGAATGGACAAATAGCCCTTTAACCAGTGAACTGGTTCTTCGGGGCACTGTAGATGTTTTTCTTACTTTGACGATGGGTAGGAAGTTACTGCCCAAGATCAAGAGGAGTTAGAGATGTTTTGTTTTAATTTGAAGGAGAAGGATAGTAAAATTTGGGGAACGAGTCCCTCTTTTTTGTTTTAATTTTCATTTTAGTGTAGTTTTGAGTTCAAAGAGTATGTTGAAGGAGAAGGATAGTACATTTTTGGGAACGACTCCCTCTTGTTTGTTGCTTCTTTTTTTTTTTGCAAACTATGCAATCGTGAACAGAATTTGAGTTATTGGTAGTTGTTTTTAATTTCATTTATTGGTTTCTTTCCTTTGTTTCAGTTTTTTTTTTGGCAAAGTAGAGCTTAAAAGATATTGCACACAGGTGTTTGATGAAGGTTCAACTTGATACCTTCTGATCAAATCAATTCGTATTATATAGAAGTTTACAGAATTACAGTAGGATGAGATCTATCCATTAATGATAAGGATAGTTACAGAAATGTATTACATTTGAATACACTTAGTAGTAATCCATATTAGATAAGGATTATCCCTGTTTCTCAGGAGAAGTCAGTGAGGTGAGCTTGCTGTCTAACAGAGCTCTCATCCTAAATTTGAGGTTTACAGTTTTATAGCATTTTAGCTTTACAGATATTTTTGGTTGTATTTAAATTGACAAACGTTTGCAAGGATACTTGGAATTGGAACAAAAAAATAAAATTCAACTTTTGAGACTTATGATTTCTCACTTCTAAAACAAACACCCTTGCTCACAGCATTAGTCTCTTTTTGGTGGTTTTCGCCAAATTATGCTTTTTGCATCTTCAATTGATTATTGGTTTATATGGACTTCCAGGTGGCTGGTATAGTACATAGCAGATCTACGGAAATGGTGGAGGCCCTTTACAATATGAATAGGGTAAGCATGGTCTTCGATTGTCTAGCTTAAAACAATTTCTAGAATTCACCAAAAGACTCATCACGATTTCTATAATTTTGGAGGCTTTTGAATTTCTAGATGCATGATTACTATGTGGAAGCCTCTTGTTTAATCTTGGTTAACTTATAAGCACATGCTAATTTTGCATGTCGCAATGCATTTTTGTTTCTTTTTTTTTCGTGCTTAGCAGCTGTATTTCCTGAGAGTTTGCTTGTTCAAATTTACATCCTTGTCCTTTCACATTTGCCACTAATGGAAATGAATTAGCTGAACGAAAAGAACTGGAAAATCCACACTGTTGCCCCTTGCAACAGAATATAACTTTGCTTTTATCTTACTGATTTCTTATTCTGTCCTAAACTTTAAAGAGTTTTTACATTGTCTGTCCTGTTTACTATATTAATTATTTCCCCATTTCATAAGGTATCATTCTCTCCCATTTTTTTAGTTGTCAATTCACAGTATTTTCCAGTGTTTACTTAACATTGCCATAGTTTTCTTAATTCTACAATGTTCCCTTAGACTTCCTTGGTGACTGAAAGTTACAATGAAACCAAAGTTTAAAACCTTGATCGAAATGGGTTGATCATGTTTGACCAAATTACACAAAATAGGAAGTGGGAATTGAAATTGTTAAGGAAGAATGGTTTTCTAGAGAATTCCTTATGAAAAACCATCACTTCAGTCGATTTTGTTGATGTGAAGGTAATCCGCCATGAACTTCTTCTTTTTTTAGGTGATTTGATTAATTGTAGTTTCTCTTTTAATTTCCATTCAAGTTTCTGTTTGATATATGTACTGTGTTTGTGCAATTGTTCAATTTCTCAAAATTCTGTATTTTGAGTTCTTGATCTTATCTTGTTTTTCAGTTCTTCTTTAATAGTATGACATGTTTTTGACTAATCTTTATGATATAAATGTTTTGGACTAGAGAAGAGGCTTGGTGTTTAATTGTTTGTTACTGATGAAATTACAAGGGATAACTCATTTAATTGTAAAAACTTGGAGTATGTTCTGGCAATGGACGGAAGTTGCGCGAATAATGAAATAGGCTTGTAGGTATTGCAAACCTTTAGAAACTACCAAACACAATTTTAGAATGTACATAAGTGCAATGGGAACATTTTGTTTGATCCATTTACTCTTATGTGCAGTCCATTGAATCATTCCTGAATCATTCATTCATCATTTGGAATTCCTATTTTCTGGATTTATCCAATTAATTCATCAGCAGTTTGTCGGAGGTCAAATTTGGCATTTTTTCTAGCTACGGATAGAGTTTTGAAAAAAAAACATTTGAGATGTGATTATAGACAACCGGTTGTAGTAATTTAAGACAAAAATTAGACAAAGGAGCTGTATAACTACTTTTCACATAAAGTTTAATTTATTAATATATAAATTAAAATAGATATTAGTAGGAGTAATTGTTCTAGAGTTTCTTTCTTAATTAGGAAAAGAAGAGAAGTTGATGAGTTTAATAAAGACCAAAGCACCTAATTAAATTAGGAAATAATTTCCTTAAATAGATATTTAATGAACCAAGTTACTGCCTCTGAATTGCCCATTTTGTAAGGGCTGGCCAAATGAAACATTCGATAGCAATTTATTTGAGTGGGATTATTTGGTTCTAGGCCCAAAAACTTGCCTAGGATTGCTACCATGATGCAAACTGCTTCTTGTTTTTTTTACCAAATGTTGGCAAAAATGCGTTTTATTTTTATTCATTAAATTTTACCATTTATATAGTAGAAAATTAGGAATAGTTAACTAGAGTTTATGGAAGGGAGAAATAGGAGAAGAGGAAGAAGGAAGGAGAATATGGTATGAAATTAATGTCTCCATCCCTTTAGTTCTTCTTTTATACTACTAATAGAATGAAAGGACATAAATGCCCTTAGTTACTTAAAAGACAGTAGACAATAAAAACATAACATAGTAACTAGATAATAAAGCTGTAATGGGCTTATTTGGCTATTAAGATTTCGTAACAGGCTATGCCGAACAAGAGCCTATTTTGGTTAGTGAGACCACCCTCGCTTCCCCGGCTTCACCAATGGCCAGGTCATGAAGGCGTTAGATGTCTCATTACGACACTCCCCCTCAAGTCGAACATAAATGTCTAGCATGTCAAGCTTGCCAATAAGCCCATGATAACGTGATGAAGCAACCGCCTTCGTAAGAACATCTGCTAACTGATCTTCTGTTCTTACAAAGACAAGACAAATTATCTTTAAAGCTATCTTCTCTATGATGAAATGTCTATCAACTTCAATATGTTTGGTCCTATCATGTTGTACTGGGTTATGTGTAATGCTAATAACAACTCTATTCTCACAATAGAGTGTCATCTCTGATGGGTTTGAGAAACCCAGTTCTGTCATCAAGGTCTTAATCCACAATAACTCACAAACTCTATGAGCCATGACTCTGTACTCTGCTTTGGCGCTAGACCGTGCAACCACAGATTGCTTTTTACTTCTCCAAGTAACCAAATTTCCACCAACCATGGTGCAATAGTTTGACGTAGATCGGCGATCTGTGACTGACCTAACCCAATCAACATTTGTATTCGTCTCTACCTTTAAGTGTCCCTTCCGTCTAGATAATAACCATCGACTTGGTGAAGACTTTAATTATCTCAAAATTCATTCTGCAGCCTCAAGGTGTATAGTCCTAGGATTGTGCATGAACTGATTAATTACACTCACTACATAAGTAATATCAGGGTGAGTCAAGGATAAGTAAATCAGCCTACCAACAAGCCTCTGGAACATACCAATATCTTTAAGTAACTCGTCACTCTCATAGCCAAACTTAACATTAGCTTCCATAGGAGTTGCTACAAGTTTTGAGCCAAACTTTCCAGTGTCTTCCAACAGATCAAGAATATATTTTCCTTGAGATATTAAGATGTCATTCCTTGAGTGGTCAACTTCAATCCCAAGTAAATACCTAAGTAAATCCAAATATTTAATCTTAAACTATTTGGCCAAAAGATCCTTAAGTTTCAATATCTCCTCATGGGTTGTCTCCAATTACAACTAATTGTGTTTCACAAATGCTTCACAAACAACGTATGATCTGAGTGACATTGATTATACCCAAACATCTTCACAGTTCCACTAAACCTTTCAAACCAAGCCCTATGAGACAATTTAAGACCATAAATTGCCTTCTTCAAACGACAAATTATACTCTTCTAATTCTCAACATTCAACCCAGGAGTAAAAGTCATACTTTTTGGAGATCTCCACGAAGAAAAACGTTCTTCACATCCAGCTAAAAGAGAGACCGGGACTGATTTGCTGCTACTGAAAGAAGAATTATGATTTTATTCATCTTGGCTACAGGAGCAAATATTTCCTGATAATCGACTCCATAGGTCTGTGTGAATCCCTTAGCGACCAACCTTGCTTTGTATCTATCAACTGTACCATTAGCCTTATATTTTACAGTATAAACTCACTCGCTTCCAACTAGCTTCTTGTCCCTAAGAGTATCAACAAGTTCACATGTATTATTTTTTGTGAGTGCCTTCATTTCCTCCCACATTGCTTCCGTCCACTTAGGGTGTTGTAATGCATCTGTGACTCTAGATGGAATAGATATTGAAGATAAAGATGAGACAAAACTACCAATAGTTGGAGAACAAGATTCAAAGAAAACAAAGTTAGAGATAGGATGGGATGTATAAGTGCGTTTCCCTTTACGTAAGGTAATAGGAGCATCAAGATCAATAGTGTTTGGTAAGGATGAAGAATTACTTGGACTGAGAGCAACTTGAGAAGTAGGAGATGGATCTGGGTCCACAACGATATGCTGAGAGTGTTGTTTGGTTGATTGAAGCTCCACCTTGGAACGTCTAGAGTATGTCTTCAGCTCATTTTGCTTCTCTCTAGTGTCATCAAAAGAGGAAAATAACGGGAGGAAATGTTTTTCTTCGAGAACAAGAACATGAACCGGAAGGAGTATCTCTTCACTAATACTCTCCCCTTGAAGAGGAACCTCAAAAAAAAAAAAAAACCGAAAGAAAAAAAACATCCTTAGAAATGAACCTCTTCCTTGTTAGGAGATCAAACACCTTACACTCCTTATGTGTAAAGGAATATCTTAAGAACAAACATTTGATGGACTTAGGATCCAACTTAGAATGGTTTGGACCCAGTATATGAAGAAAATAAGTACAACCAAAGACACGAAGCGGAAGACTAAAAAGAGGACTCTCAGGACACAATAACTGATGAGGAGACTTGAAATCCAAAATCCGGGAGGGCATCAGATTAATCAAATACACAGCTATAAGCACTGCCTCAAACCAAATTTTTTTAAAAACTTTCATCTGTAGTAACAAACTTCGAACATCCTCAAGCAAATGACAGTTCTTTAGTTCCGCCACTCCATTCTGTTGTAGAGTGTATACACAACTATTTTGATGAATAACTCCATGTTCAACAAAGTAAGCTCTAAGTGATCCCTCAAGGTATTTGTGACTATGATCAAAACGAAATATCTTAACATTCTTGTTAAATTGAGTTCTGATCATGTTATGAAATGTGAATAGTATTGGGCACCTCATCTCGAGTTTTCAACATGTACAACCAAGTGTAGCGGGAATAATCATCAATAAACGAAAGAAAATATCGAAATCCAAATAGGGATACAGTGGGAGAGGGTCCCCAGACATCTGAATGCATAATTTCAAACAGAAATGAACTTCTTTTAGTTCTGGGAGAAAATGAAACACGACTATGTTTTGCCAGTTTACAAGTTTTACACTGCAAACTTTGTAAATTGATAGACTCAAACAAACAAGGAAACAAAATTTATTAAGGTCTGAAATGACAAGTGACTTAACCAATGATGCCAAAGAAAAATCTGGTCTTTATTAATATAACAATGAGATTAAAAAGTACTAGAGATAGGAGTAGGAGCCTTGATCCTTACATTCATGAGTCCAAGGAATTTCAAGTTTACCACAGGAGAAAGAAGAAAAAGAAGACCACATGTCACTTTGAATAGATGACATGGGGCATTGAAGACCTCATATGCACACGCAGAGCATTAGGAATGCCCCACATTAAGAAGGTGTGCATATAGGTTGATTTAGTAGGTTCTATTTAGTTAGGAAAAGCTCAATGGACTGATTTAGCAGGTTCTATTTAGTTAGGAAAGGCCCAATGGGCTGGATTAGTATTTAAGAGGATTACTTTATTAGTTTGGGCTATTATAGTCTTTTTTTATTATGTTTTGGTTCATGGTCTTTTTACAATTAGGGCTCCACCTATTTTAAAGCCCCTTTTGTTGTAAACTTTTAGTTAATGAATGAGAAATGAAGAAAAGCCTACTTTTGGGTATTCTCCGGTGATTAAAAATTGGTGTGATGCCATGGGAGTGATTCCCCAAAGCTCTAGGGAGTGATTCCCTAAGAAATCTAAGGCGTGTTCTTCAGTTTTCTCTATTCTTTCTATTGCTCTTCTTTGATTTTCTGCTTTATCATTGAAACCCTAATTCACAAAAACCATAGATCCTATTTCCATTGCAAGAAATCTCACCAAACCTAAACCCTAGCCTTCCTTTACCCTACCCTTGCTATCCAGCCACCTCCAGCTACATCCGGTCACTGTCAACAGCCCCCCATCCCTATCATTCTTTGTTGCCACCCACACCCTATAACCCTAACCTTGTTGTCCCAACCTTCATACAATTTCTACAACCTTCCCCGTTATCATCTGCAGCCCCTACAGCCTTTATAGGGCTGCTGCACCATCTCTGCTGCACTAAAAGTGTTGCCAAACCTCACCCTAACATCTTCCCTTGCTCCCACAGCCCTCCCCTAATCTCTATAGTTTCCCCTGCACCTATCCCTTACTGTTGCAAGCTTTGGCAGACTCCTTACCTGCTGTTGCAAGCCCTAATATGTCCCTGCATTGATGTTACAGCCCCCTTACCTATTTCCCCAGCAAATCCCAGCCCATCCCTTGCTATCATTCCAACTCTAACCTGTCCCTAATCCAACCCAGCAATCCTACACTTATTCTATTGCAGCCATACCTCTTTTCGTTAACTCAAACAGGAAAAAAAACCCAAAACCCTAACCCTAGATCTAGTACTTTACTCTACTTTTGCCGTTGGTTGTGTTAGTGAATTCCATATTAATTGAAACCATACTTCGCATGCATATGTCAACCCTAACCCTTGTTAAGCCTCGACCTATCTTTTGAAATCCTCAATTGAATAAGGAAATTACATTGATTATTGAATTGAAATCCCTAAGCTAGTGGAAGGTCCTACTTCCATTACGATCACCCTAATCAAATTGAACGGTTCATTATTGCGGGATTGCAACTTAACTTAGGGCATTACTAATTCCCCTTTTGACTTGCTTTACTGTAATTGTGGTATCTAGATGGTTTATGAATTTTACTATTGCTGCAATTAAGAAATCTGATCTCATAAACACATCATCCTAGGTTTATTGCATTGTCCTGCATCAAGCCTGATCAAAGAATTAAAGCCCATCCACTTTACGTCCACTCTCAGTCTGCCATTGTGTCACCAGATCCTGAAATACACAATGAGATGGAAAAAATGTTATACTACAACGCAAATGCTTAGTTAAAGTACTAACAGAAAGGAGGTTAGCAGAAAACCCAGGAATATGTAATACAGATGACAATGAGAGAGTAGGGGTGAGATTGATGTTTTTTGTCCCAGATATAGAGGAATGGAACCATCAACTATTTTCACTCTCAAAGGACTGGAGCAAGAGTTGTAAGACGAGAAAAGTGTGGATGTACCAGACATATGATCGGAGGCTCCTGAATCAATGATCTACGGAATTTCGTGTGAGGATGCATGAGTACCTGTCTAAGGAACGAAAGTGAGGGATCCAGAAGATAACTCTCTATGAGAAAGTAACTGAGTGAAGCGCTCAAGTTCTCCTCTGGACACTGGAAGGGTGTCCTTAGAGAACTGTTGAAAATGGGTAGTATAACAGAGGACTCCCCCAAAGAGATAATACCAGTGAAGGAGGCACTATGCGTACTGATTTGCATGCTTGGATGTTCCTCCATATCACCAATCCCAAATCTACGTCTTTCTTAGGGATTAAAAAATCAAACAAGTGAATAAGTTGGATCTCTCAAACACGAACAACGCCTCAACCAGAGGTCTAAATCAATTCCGATTTATACAAATCAGAAACTTACAAACTTCACAACCTTCCACCAAGGTTTTCAACTTCATACAATCAAACACCAATAACGCCTCAACATGAGGTTTAAATCAATTCTGATTTATACAAATCAGCAACCTACACACTTCACAACCTTCCACCAAGATTTTCAACTTCATACAATCAAATAGCATAGCCCAATCATAGCAAAAAATAGAAATTTCAGCATGTGAACTTGAGAAAAAACAATGTAGAAACTCCAAAACTCACCTAAACTTCACGATTTGTGTTCCATTAAGTTTCAATCACCAAAACACATCAACTTTTATCAAACAATAGCAACATACAATCCCTAATAATTTATTCCAATTGTTTGATCCAAATTGATTTTTTTTTAAAAAATCAAACAACTGAATAAATCTTATCTAGAACTTGTCAAAAAAGTTTAGAAAGATTATCACAAATCCTCCCAAAAAATATAGATCCTTTAGGATTTTTTTTCTTTCAAAAAAAACTATTCACGACACTGTTCACTAGATTGTTCACGCACACTGTTCATGAAAACATCATAAAAAGGAAAAAGAAAAATGTAAGCCTTTCTTCTCACTCTGATATTAAGTAGAAAATTATGAATAGTAAACTAAGGTTTATGGAAGAGAGAAAGAGGAAGAAGGAAGGAGAATAGGATATGGATTAATGTCTCAATCCCTTTAGTTCTTCTTTTATATTACTAATAGAATGAAAGGATATAAATGCCCTTAGTTACATAAAAGACAATAGTAGGTAATAAAAACATAACATAGAAACTAGATAATAAAGCTGTAATGGGCTTATTTAGATGGCCCATTAGACAGCTCCATTGGTTCTCTCCTCAAAACTACTTTCCTTTATAGAAACTAGATAATAAAGCTATAATGGGCTTATTTAGATGGCCCATTACGACAATATTTATAGGTGTAAGTTTGATTAATGGAAGGTTGGCAACACGAATCTTGTTTTGACATTTGAATCTATTAAAAGCCATAGCTTAGGTCAAATAAACCGATCAAAAAAAAAAAATTAGGTCAAACAGTCAGCTATCAAAAAAATATTTTGCACTATCTCCATCCACGTCAATTTTTAGTATTCTCGTGTGTTTAGAGCCTTAAACCTACTCATAAGTGGTGTCGTCGTCTTTGGTCTACGTTGAATATGAACATATAATCTCAGTCAACTCTCCATTGTTTCATCACCTATTGGGCTACTATCAGATTCTCTCGAATGTGCTCATTTTTATCTTATCTTTCCTAGTCTTTCTATTTATCCATCTCAACATTCTCATATTGGCCACACTAATTATATGAATATGTGACTTCTTGATTGCCCAACATTCTGAGCTTAGTTGGTCTTATCATTGTCCTATATAATTTCACCTTTCAGTTTAATTGTAATGTGTAAGTATTTTTCCGTCACCAAATTTGATAATATACGTATATGTGTATGTGTGTTGGCACATACACATACTTATTGAGAATGGTCTTATCCCTCTATCGGCATTAAATGAATGCCATCTCCTTTTCAATAGCTAAATAAGGACTTTGCCATATATGATGCAATGCTAACGATGTACCTGTCCCGAATAATTTTTTGGCTCCAATTTTGTTGTATTTTAAATATTGTGGTGGTATTAATGTTGTTGGGGCTATCCCTTAAGATGACTAAAAAGGGAGCCTTCATATTATCTGCAATAGTTTTGAGGATGTACTAGTTTGGTTGGGTGTAGCCTCAACTTATGCAACTGCCAGTCTCTGTTAGTGGCTAAGTTAGGTGCTCGCCTTGCTCAATGAAAATGCCTTGAGGCTCAACCTTGAGTAAATCTCATGAGCCTAACGCCTCTAACTGTGAGGCTTGCTTTATGTATAATTCATGTGCCTCATACAATTTTTTAAAAAAAGGTTTTAACCACATAATTGAGGTTTGAACATTCAATAATTTTTTAGGGTGCCACAAACTAAGACTTAAATATTATATTATAAGGTGTGTGTCTCATAATTTATTTTATCAATAATATATTTTTTTTTTCCATTTTCTTATTAGTCTAAATAAACACTTCATTTATTATGTCTGCTTAGGCTTTTTAAACCTTGTTAAGTATCTTTCGTTATAATTTTTATAAATTGTAGTAGACATTGCAAAGATTTTGAGTCATTTTCTAATATATGTGTTGGTGACTACTTTGTAACTTTTTGTTGGAATCCAAAATCAATAATATGATGGTTGGACATTTCCGTCTTTTAATACGTATATGAATAAAAATTTAAATCTAAATTTTAGCTTTTCTTGTCTCTACTAAATGAATTTTTTTATGATTGAATAATTTATATAGTATTACATATGCGTGTACGTATGCTTACACACACACACACGCACACACACACACACACATATAGTATTAAATCGATATTTTCGCGAATTAAACACGAATCACGACTTTTTGAAAAAGTCTCGAATAAATATCTGTAATATGAAATATATTTTTTTATAGTGTACATAATTAGTAATCTTATTTTATATTTTTTGATTTTTTACCCAATATTTTCCTGATTTATTTCCAAATTTTTTATTTTTTGCCATTTTTTCCCAACTTTTCCCTAGACGAATAATTCATGAACCCTGACTTGGTAACTAAGTCGATACATATCCTGTTTGGAGCTACCCGGTACATTGATATGCTGGAAAAAAAACTCCCCTATATCAACCCGAATAGGGTAGATACGGGACCGATACACCCAATGTGGGAGATTTCGCAGTTAATTTTTTTTCTCTCATTCTATTTACATTAGGATCTACAACATAGATCAGATATACAACTTATTTACATAAAATATTATTTCAGTAAATCGTTTTAAATTAATTTTATTTTCATAGCTTCATTTACTTAAGATATTTATATGTAAATAAGGTTATATCCTCCATTTGAATCCCAATAAAAATTATCTTGTATCCAAATACCTTGAAAAGAAAAAAGTCAACTTTCCAGTTCATGAACAAAATTATCTTTTTAGCCCTTTTTATGGATTAGGTCAAAATCTCAACTTTCAAATGGTAAGATGATCTGAAATATTAAAATTTCATAAATTCTATTATATCAAAACATTACTAAAATCTAAAAGTCTGGCAAAAAAAGCCTCTTGTTTTAGTTTCTAAAAATAATTTTATCTACAAGGTCAAAAAGTCAACTAATAGTGTAAAAGTTCAACATAAAAATACTTACATTCAAGCTTATAATATATGGTTGTAATTCAAGACATTCTTATTTAACTCATTGAGTGTAAGGTTTTACTATCAAGATTGTATTTCTTATACTTGACTAAGTGACTTGGTTTGTATTTTCACACCTATTTATCCGTATGCATGCCATTTTTAACTTATAAAATTATTGACTCTCATATGTATGGTTATAAACATAGTTAGAGGTATTCATTTAGTTTGTTTTTAGTTTATATTTGTATTAAAAGAAGTTTTATGCGAAGTATCCAAGTTTTTTCTAGCGTATTCAAGCGTTTCGAAAAAAAAAATTTCCCTGTTGTATCCATCCGATACGATCCTATATGCCGATACGTATGTTGTTTTGAACTTATCGATACGGTACTCAATACCGATATTTTGAACCATGAATTGATTGCACCTGCACTATTTACTATTTCTAATTGCTATGCCTGTTATTGTTGTTGTCTCTGTGATAACAGCCAGAGCATCAACAACTCATAGTTGATGCTGGCGCTTTGTCTCATCTTGTGGATCTGTTAAAGAGACACAAGGATGGCTTTAACTCTCGGGCTGTCAGTAGTGTTATTCGTAGAGCAGCTGATGCAATCACTAACCTTGCGCACGAGAATAGCAACATTAAAAACTGTGTCAGGTTCGTATCTTACGTACTTTTTTACTTCCAAGTTGCATATTATGACATCTTGTTTGTGACATTTTGGACTTGAAGGCGGGATTCAACCTCTAGTTTAGTTGCTTGAGTTTAGTGATACAAAGGTATAAAGAGCAGCTGCAGGGGCCCTAAGAACCCTGGCATTTAAAAATGACGAAAACAAGATTGGACTTTCTGTGAATTGTGGAATTCTTTTAAGAAACAGTACTTATTTGAAGTTTGAACTCCGGTTGAAGTTGTGAACTTTATCTCTTCGTAGATTTTAGAATGCAACGCTCACTCGACCTTGATCATAATGCTGCGATCTGAGGATGCTGCTATACACTATGAATTGCGGTAGGCTCTTATCTTATCTTATTATTATTATTTAAATTTTTGATATCGCACCTTGCATCCGATCAGAATCTTGTTTTTGCACTTCACATCACCTGTAGAGCATTAGTCCGACTTTTCATGGATCTGTCAGGTTGGTGTGATTGGGAATCTGGTCCACTCATCTGCAAATATAAAGAAAGAAGTTCTCCTTGCTGGAGCTTTACAACCTGTTATTGGGTTACTGAGGTATTAATGAAATTTTGATTCTGTCCTTGCAATGCTTATCATTTTTGTTTAGCCGAATTCGAGTTCTTGGTAGTTATTTTTGTGTAACTGTTTTTGTCTGCTGCAAGTATTCCATGAGAAATTCTTTACTTTATATCTTGGTTAATAGTTCTTGCTGTTCGGAGACACAAAGAGAAGCAGCTTTATTATTTGGGCAATTCGCTGCGACAGTTTCAGATTGCAAGGTGGTTATCTTCTCCTTCTTGTATTCCTCTTGAACTGTGAAAATTGTACCTTTGTGTTTCTATGTCGAGGATGAGCATAATTCTGGCTGATTCGTTGCTCCAGCTTTTCAACCGTTTACGTTCTACTGTTGATCTATATGCTATATTTTCCCCCCTGAGAAATGAGATTCTTTCAGGTGCACATTGTTCAGAGAGGTTCCGTCCGACCTTCGATTCATATGCTTCAATCCCCAGATATGCAGCTTAGGGAAATGTCGGCCTTTGCACTTGGGAGGTTGGCACAGGTCATTATTTCCTTAACCCTCTTGCTTTTTGTTTAAGTCACATAGATATAGTACACTTTAGAACATGGCTGTAGACAGCAAATTAGTTAATGATTTCCTTTTTTTCTTTTTCTTTTTCCAAGCAATGATTGCTTTTTCCATTTTTTGACGAACCATCTTTCAGATCGCTCATCGCTGTTAATATGTTTGGATTTCTTGGGGGTAGTCACTCCTAAGTCGTAATGTAATAAATCCTTGAGTTTTAGCACATTCTTATGTAAGGATGATGCTTAGATATCTGCAGTACTTCTTTGGTCTTTCCCTATTTATTACTGTGATATCCATGGTCAGATTCTCCATATGTCAGTAGGCAATTGTGTTTAACTCAGGGAAATAAAAACCGCCAAAATCGATATAAAACGGGTGATACGTATGAGTTACGATAGCTCCCTGTAAGATATTATATTTTATATTAATATGAAACGGACGATACGTATCATTTATTAGTTATTTATATTTTCATTCATTGTGTAATTATAATTGTGTTATTTATTTTGTCTTTGAGTCACTTCCCATGACTTTATATTTGGTTCCTACAACTCATTTCATTTTTTTAAAGATTTAATTTGATATTTTTAAAATTAAAAAATATATTTATTGTCTGAAACCGACCGATACATCTCGAAATCGTATTTTTAATCCTTGGTTCAGCACTCTGGGCTGCTGGCATTTGACTTCAGGCATACATGCTCCTTTACTTAGCATGTACACACAGGCAACGTGCGTAGTCATGCAAATGGCCAACTACACAATGGAAATAGAGGAAACATTTGAATTTGGATCGTCTATTGATTGCGGTGGGCACAGTTGCAATGCAGATTGCAGAGAAATATCTAATTTGGATTTCTACTTGCACTGTTTCTCTATTCAGTGGCAATACTGATCTCTCGGTATATTTTACAATATTCTTGTGCTTGAAAGCTAGAAAATTAGAAAATTTCCTCTCAAGGCAAAGCTTCATCGTTCTCTGCATTCTAAAGTGTATATAGCACAAAAAACCTCAAACGGACAACTCTGCATTGAATCGATGCTTGCATTAATGAAACATTTTTTTTTACTGAATAATTTTTTTAAGGAAGTGCCATATTAGTTACTACTGTCTGTACTCTTCCTGTTCCTCTAATGACTAGGATTCATATGAGTGTGAAATTTACTATTGAAGCATGCTATATAATATTGACGTTTTATTGAATGATTTTGGGCTTCTCTTCATGGCCAATCTATAGTACATTCAAGATCCTTCAATGTCACTCTTGAGAAGTGATGTCAATAAGTGTGAAGTTCCTTTGGTTCCAACTAGATGGTGAATGGATTAGGTAACTGTAAGATTGATTGATAAGATTTCTTCCCTTTATTGAGTTATGTATATTAGCATGTGCATGTGGGCTGGTGGAGGCGTGTTCATGCTTGTGTGCATGCCTACGTTGGTCTTGATATGCTTGGTTTATCTTGCATCTTTACGTATATTAGCATGTGCATGTGGGCTGGTGGAGGTGCGTGTTCATGCTTGCGTGCATGCCTACGTTGGTCTTGATATGCTTGGTTTATCTTGCATCTTTATGTCTTTAGTTGACTGGAAGGCAGATCATTTGAAATCAGATGTTTGTGATTTTTGAAGCTAATAGTTTTTCTGGATTTATATCATTTATGGTGAAAATAAGTTCTTTGTTATTTTCAATCCAATCAAGTTTATTCGTTGTTATTTACTGTACAATTGACAGTAAATTGAGGTAGGTGTATGTATTTCCTTAGCTTGATAAGAAATTTTTATTTTCAGGACACACACAACCATGGTGTCAAAAATCGACTCAATTCCGTCGAAGTTGACCGAATTGAGTCAACTTCCGTGAAATCCAAAGCGAAATGCACTTGTATTTAAAAAAAAACTGGACTTTCTGCTAAACTTCAATAAACTTCGACCGAAATAGAAAAAGTGTTGGGAAAATACGTAACTTTGGTGGAAGTTAACCGAAGTTTACAGAAAAAGTCTATAAATTAAAGGGCTAGAAAGTTTTAACTTAAACGAGTAATGTTAGTTCCACTTGCTTTAAACTTATCTTCTTCATAGGAAAAGACATGTGTCCCTAGCATTAACCTTATTATAATTATAATTAGCTTTAAAAGAGAGTATTACTAACATTAACCTTATTATAAATTATAATTAGCTTTAAAAGAGAGTATTACTAGCATTAACCTTATTATAACTTATAATTTTATTATTAGAGTGTGGTTAACATTAACCTTATTATAAATTATAATTTATTATTCGATGTACTCAACGTTCTCGGGCAAGAATTGGGCTTTCAACTCCCTCTTCAAGTCTGCCCAAGAATCCATGACGCATCTCCCATTCTAGATGTCATCGTATCGAGTACGCCACCATAACTTGGCATCACCCGATGAAATACATTGTTGTTGTTAAGACCTTGGCTTCCTCTGATTCCTGTCTCACGACTCGGAAATATTGTTCCATGTCGAACAAGAAATTCTCAAGCTATTTTGCATCTCTCGCACCATTGTACGAGCGAAGCTCTGGCACATTCACCTGACTATATGTCTCAGTAGGGTCATGATGGTGCGAACCAACTGTCATGATAAGCACATTCAACCGGTTTGAGAGCTCCTTAATCTTGGCCTGGAGAGCATCCATTATCCCCTTCACGTCCTCGGTCAAGGTCTCTACTGATCCGGCCAATTCCCGGTGTCCTTGTTCCATGTTACCTACTCGGTCATCCATTTGCACTAAGGTATGCAACATCCCATCAATCTGTGCTGTTTGGACTTCCAACTCGTCCAGACGATCCTTGTTAGTGCGCACTTCTGTTCCATGTACCATGTCTTCTAGCCTTGAATACACGGTCACGACCTTACTCTGTTACCAACTGTCACGGGAAATTTACATTGATAGGCAAATTCCGTGCGGCACTTGATCAATCCGTTGATCAAATCATCATATTCAAACAATTACCTAAGAAACAAGAGTAAAGCACACCATAATGCACAAGAAAGAAGCAAAGATCAATATTATTGCATAAAGGGAAATGTTACAGGACACTATACAGATAATGAAAATAAAAGACATTGGGGGAGCAGGTGATCAAAGATGGTGCAAAGACAACCCACTCAAGTGAACTACCACCTCCCCTACAAGGTGGATGATAAACCTTTTACAAGTTGGCAGAAGAAAACATCCTATGTGCTAGTGGAGTTATACTCCCTTATTACAAAAATGTCACTAAGACTTTGGCGACTAAACTACCATTTTACAAAAGATAAAAATACACAAATAGTATCACCACCAAAGTCATACAAACATTGCTCGACGAATGGTCGTAACAACGGGCTCATGTGCCAAAACTACGCTCGGTCTGATCTCACCTTGTGAGTACGTAGGCAACCCTATCCGAGTTCGACCCTAGCATAGCTAGCTTTCTCTTTTTATTGGATTAGCATAACCTAAACACTTAGGCATTTTAATTAAACATTGAATTTAAATTTGGCTTAAATTTAGAGAGTAGGTAACCATTGAAAAATGGGGGTCCTGGGGTGCCTAACACCTTCCCCGGGACTTAATCGAACCACTTACCCTAACTCTGATAGACCATAAGACCTTATCAACTATCCGGGACCTATCCCTAAGAATGAATAGGTGCCGACTCTTTGTCAAACCAAGTGAGTAGAAATTCCATGCTGAGGGACGGTCAAAGAGAACGTGAGTTATTGAGCAAGAGATCGTAAGAAGGAGAAGTGAGAGGGGTGGAGAGAAGAAAGATATAGACAGACCTACAGGTGTGGTTTTTTTCTACCCCTATATAAATAAATGGAAAGCTAAGAAAAATAAATATGCTTTTAAATAAGGGAGAACGGTGAAAATTCTGATTCTAAATTTGATAGTATATTCAATCAAAGAATAAAAATACTAAAATAAAATTAAAAAAATAAGTGCCAAGGGCCAACAGTGGGTATGCTTCTTGTGCAAAGCTTAAAAATAAAGAGAAGGAAAAAATGGGCAGAGTGCTGGCCGCACGGGATGTTGAGAGCGTTGAAAGAGGATGGGTGAAGAAATATGAATAGTTATCTTTTGAGGTGCCTTTTAAGAGGTATGACGAATGAAACAGTAAAGAGTTGCAAAATAACTATTTGTTAACATGGAAGAGTCGTATCCTCTCCCAAAAAATAGTGTAGTTTAAAAGAAATCAGTAGGGTTGAACAGGATTTATCGCCTTATGATAGAAGAGTGATGAATAAGGGAACAGAAGAGTGTGATCAAGAAGGGTACGGACGTGTCTTTCTATGTTTCAAAGAGTACCTTTTAAGAGTGCCACGTCAGATTTTTTTTAAATGCTAGGATTAAAGAACGGAGACTCAAGATGGTGCCACGTATGATCCAATTGCTATTAGATATAGTATAGTTTATAGCTGCTTAGTAGAGGATTAGCAGGCCCCTACCTGTTTACTAGATAGATTAAAGAGATAACAAGCAAAGCAAAGATCAAGGAAGGGACATAAAACCAAAACCTCTAGACCAATAAAAATTACATGATGCTACCAAAACCTGGAAAAATCCATTCTTAATTCCATGTTTGGTTGCCAAGAAAATAGGTGAAAACATGGAAAATAAAGAAAATTTTAAATTCTAATACAATTCTTAATTGTGTTTTGTTCAATTGTCTTCTCTTTTCATTTATTTTCTCTGCAACCACACACATAGGGTAGATTCCTCTTCCCTGAGCTGGAGATTTTCTCAATAGAATTAAAATTTTAACTCAACTCTGGGGGAGGCATTTATATCAACGAGGCGTGCTAGCCTTACTCTCGGTCAAACTCTACTCTCAACCTCCACCAACCACCTATTTATTATCAAATTAGTTATGGTGGTTAAAACACTATCTCTCATCAAATGATTGGTGGAGGCTGAGAGTAGAGTTTGACCGAGAGTAGGGCTAGCAATTCTCTTATATCAACATGCTATTAAAAGAGACGGACCTGACTATATTAACATACTGCTATTAAAAGAGACAGACCTGACTATATCACCATGCTGCTATTAAAATGTCCAATTACATCAACCATGTTATTGCAAATGCAAACCCCCAGCTTCATTCAACGTTCAACACACATCTAGGATTAACGATGTTCGATGTGTGGGACTAGTTGCTTGCTAATTCAGAAATCAAAAACCGCTCATCTACGTCTATATGTAGATTTCTTATGTCGCCATTGGGCAATGCACTTAATGGATTTGGTTGTTATGATCAGAGTTAGGAAAGCAGCAAAATTTTCAAAAATTTAAGATTGGTAATAAGAATCATTCTGCTCTTTATTTAGAATCAATTTTACAAGAAGCAGTTCTAGTGGTGGTATCGAAGTCAATGAAAATTATGGATGTGTTATCCTTTGTCCGCAGAGTTCTTGCCTCCCTCAACACGAAATTAGCAATCTTCTCCGCCAAAGTCTCTCTATCTGAAGCATATCTCTCCTTCGTCTGTGCCGCTCAAACCCACAAGATCCTCAGGTCAGAATTGTTAAAAGGTTTATCCGATAAGTTCAAAGAACTGTGCAATAACGACAGATTTTATACCTGACTGACGAGCTGAATTGCTTTCTTGATACTAATTACATCCCATAAGCCATCACTGCAGTTTTGCAGGAAAAAAAAAACAATTAATAAAAATAAAAGGTAAACAATTTGGTTGCTCTATCAATTTAGACAGGCTCAATTAATACCCCCTCCCAAAAGAGATCAAGACCCTCCAGATGGCATTAACCAAAAGGAGGGGGCTATATGTCCCGGGAAAAAATTATTTGGTGAGCCCATGTGATTGGGCATTTTGTAGGCTAAACAGGAAATATATCAACTATATGATCAACCAAAGTGATCTGAATGAGGGAGAATTACAAAGAGAAATATAATTGGGGTGATTAATTGTTTCAGTAAACAGAACACAAAACAGAGATGTTGATAGGAGGCAGAATCACCTTGCCAAAAGCGCAAAGGCGCTGCTTCCTTTATCTATATGCACAACTTGGCTTATGTAAGGCTCTGAACTGAAACGGACATCCTGTTCTTTCAGAAATTTGTCTCCGAGCATCCGGGCAAGGTTCAAACCTGAGCGAAAAAGTCAACAGAGACAGGATTAGAAGGAGATCAACAGTGCAATTGATACATTAGATGAAAGTTGTGTTATCACCGCATAGGCGTGTTTCCCCATCTTTCAATGGTTCTCCTGTATCTTTCAAGCGGATTCTTTCAGACTGACTAGTCACTCTATGGTCTTCCGTCATCTTGATATGCCTCCCACCAATACTGCCACAAAGAGAACATACAACTTGTAAAGACGTTGATGTAAGCAGTACAGTTACAACAAGAATTTTCAACCAAGTGAACCAAAAGTATCTGCATGAAGTTAAATCTAAGAGAGATTGGATCACAGTCAATTGCGATTGAACTCGGGGAGAGTTCAATCGTATCCATAGGTAAAATACCTGTCCCTTGATTAAGATTCACTAACCCTTAGGGTTCAACAATATAACCTTGGTTTTTAGAAAAAAAATATTACAAAAGTAATTAACTATGATTAAGGATTTTTAACCCTGAGGGTTAATATTTTATAAATATTTTTTTCTAAAAACCAAGGTTATACTGTTGAATCCCAAGGGTTAATAGATCTCAAACACAGTTAATAGGGGTTAAAAGCTTAAAAAGGACACGTGTTGACATGAGGGTGTGATTGAATTCTCCCGGAGTTCAATCGCAATTGACTGTGATCCGATCTCAATCTAAGAGGTTAAAATAGAGTAGATCATCGAAGGAAGGAAGGCAGTAGTCAGATGGGTGTGCCAACAACTAGCATTTTACTCCTGGTAATATAAACAGTGGAGACGGAAAAGCAACCCTTCAGTACTGCAATGGAGCATTCTGCATTTCTTTATTGCTTTTCAGTTTTATGAGTTTTTTTATGCTTTTTTTTTATCGGTAAAGCAATATTATTAAATAGAAAAAACAGGAAACAAGAGCAAACACCACAACAAGAGAGTTTACAAGAAAATAAACTCAAAGAAGGTAAAACCTAGTGATGTCCACACTCCTGACCCACCAAACACCCTACAAAATAAATTAACCTAACACCACCCGCAAATCTTCCCTATCTTTGAAGAGCCCGGCCCATTCCAACACAACCAGACGCATCCTGGCACAAATCCGGGAAGGGGAAGACGAACGACCCTCAAAAACTCTAAGATTCCTTTCCTTCCACACCATCCAAGCTATAGCTCCCGGTAGCACCACCCAAATAGCCTCCATCGTCCCATCTTCACTGATCCTCACCCAACTTGCTAGGAAACTCCGAAAGGATGCTGGAAATACCTAGTCTACTCCCAAGCGCAAAAGGAAATACCCCCAAATGCCAACCACTAAAGGACAATGAAGGATCAAATGATCCACTGACTCTTCCGCCTGAAGGCACAAGAAGCATCTATTCGCCAATCTCCACCCTCTATGTTGTAGGTTATCACAAGTAAGAATTTTGTTCAAGACGGCATTCCAAATAAAGAACGACACTTTGGACGGGATTCCTGGGTTCCAAATGGCCCTATGAGGGAACAAGCCAATGGAGGCCGGACCCAACGACTGAAGCATAGCTCTAACTGAAAAGCACCCATTCTTGCTCCCCGCCCAAACCCGACCGTCCCTCGATTCTTCCCGCGGAGAGAAATGGCTAATTCGAGCCATCAACTACGACGCTTCCTCTACTTCCCAATCATTGAGATCCCGTCTCAATTTCGGACACCAAACCGCACCCTCTCCCCTTCTCTCTAAATAATCTCCAACCGCTGCATCCCTATCGATAGCTAGCCTCAGCATGAGCCCAAAATCATCCTGGAGCTTAGACTCGCCACACCAAATATCTTTCCAAAATCTAACTTCTGACCTCTGCCCCACGATAAACCTAAATTTTGGCACCACCAGACTAGCTGTCACCATGATCCCCTTCCAAAGACTGAGCCCGTGAGAATTCTTCACCTAATTTGGGACCCACCTCGAATGCTCCCCATACTTTGCAACAATCACTGCACACCACAGGCTGTCTTTCCTGACCAAAACGCCAAATCCATTTACTGAGTAACAACTTATTGACTTGAATCAGAGACTTCAAATTTAACCCATCTTCTTCCTTAGGGCGACAAATTTGATCCCACGCCACCAAATGATACTTAAAAGATTCTAGCTCCTTGTTCCACAGAAAGTTCCTTTGCATACGCTCTAATATAACGGCCACCGATTTGGGAATGGGAAGCGTGGACATATAATAAGTTGGAAGACTACGAAGCACGCTTTGGATAAGAGTTAATTTCCTGCCTTTAGAGAGATAATGCGCCTTCCAACTAGCAAGCCGATTAACACACCTCTCTAGCACCGATGCCCACGACTCCCTAGATTTAAATCCACCCCCTAAAGGCACACCCAAATACATCGACGGGAGAGAACCCACTCTACATCCAAAACAGACTGCCAACTGCTCAATGTGACCCACTTCTCCTATCCCCACGATCTCTGATTTAGCCAAGTTCACGTGCAACTCAGAAACCACTTCAAAGAAGCGGAGTAGGCACCTCAAATGCAAAAGATTACTCTGTGACACATTGCAAAATATGAGGGTGTCATCCTCAAACTGGAGATAGGAAATGCGAAACTGCCTCGAACCAATCAGGAACCAATCAGGAATCCCTCAAAAAACTCTCCTTCAGCTCTGGACAGCATACGGCTCAAAGCTTCCGATACCAAAACAAAAAGAAATGGGGAAAGCGGGTCTCCTTGCCTCAACCCCCTAGAACTAGGGAAATACCCAACCGAACTCCCATTCAGCAATATAGAAAATTGCACGGAAGAAATGCACGTCTGAATCCACTTCCTCCATTTATAACCAAATCCTATTCTTCCCAGCATATAATCCACAAAACCCCAATTGACATGGTCATACGCCTTCTCCATATCAACTTTGCAAATAATACCAGGGAATTTGGTCCTCAACCACGCATCAATACATTCATTAGCTATCAGAATCCGGTCAATAATTTGTCTCCCTCCCACGAACGCTCCCTATTGAGGGGAAACGAGATACTCCATCACCTTCTGGAGACGAGCCGCCAACACCTTAGAAAGGATCTTGTACACGCTACCCACAATGCTTATAGGACAGAAATCCGAGACATCCACCGCTCCTTCTGAATCAACACCACAAAAGTATGATTAATCACTTTATCAAAGCTGCCTGAAGCATAAAATTCTTGCATCACCTTTATAAAGTCATGACACACAATATCCCAGCAAGCTCTATAAAACTCAATAATAAATCCATCCGGACTGGGAGCCTTATCCCCAGCCAAACCCCAAATAGTCCCTAACACCTCCTCCTCGAAAAGCCTCTCCAGGAAAGCACTCTGCTCAAGGGACAAACTCGCAAATGGCATCCCATCCGGTCTAGGCCTCCAACTTTCCCTTTCCTGGTAAAGCCCCTGATAATAGGAAACCATGCCACCTTCAATGACCCTACTCTCCTCTCCCTCAACACCCCATTCACCCTTAACTTAGAATAAAATTCCGCTTGTTGTTGAAGTTGGTTGTCCGATAGAAAAACTTAGTGTTCCGGTCCCCCTCGTTGAGCCACCTAGTTCTGGCCTTTTGCTTCCAACTAATCTCTTCTAACTTGAGCACCTCCATATATTCCAACTTCTTGGCCTCCAACTCTCTCATCTCTTCATCTGAGACATCTGCGGAATCCCCCACCTTCTCCCTCTTTGCTATCTCCTTAAGAAGCCCTGCCAACCTCAACCTAATATCCCCAAAAACATCCTTATTCCACACCTTTAGTTTAGATTTAAGCGCTCTCAACTTCATGCTGAATCGCATACTAGCTAACCCCCTTCCCTCCACTCTGCCCCAAGCTTCTGCCACAACTTCTAGGAACCTCTCGTCTTTAAGCCACATCTTCTCAAAGTGAAATGGGGAGGGACCACCCCGATAACAACTCGACTCCAGAACGATAGGCGCATGATCCGAAATCGGCCTGGGGAGAGATGAATGAATAACATTCGGAAAATGATTCTCCCACTCCAGACTGACAAGAAATCTATCCAAACGGCTAGCATGCTCACTATACTCTGAATGACACCACGTAAATTGGGCCCCCCGCAGCAGATAATCAATAAGCTCATGCCTATTGAAAAACTTCCCAAATCTCTTCATTTTTGTCATTAGAGCACTGCTCCCTTTCTTTTCTGCCACTGACCGGATACAGTTAAAATCGCCCCCCAAACACCAAGGGCCTCCCCATCGAACACTCACATTCTCTAACTCCGACCATAAAGACTTATCGCCCGAGCCTCCTGAAGGACCATATACTCCTGAAAACACCCATGTGAATGCGTCCCCAACTAGCCTACACAGAATAGACAGAGAATAGGCCCCCTCTTCGGAATCCAGAACTACCACCTTAGTTGCATCCCACATGAGAAGGATGCCCTCAGAAGCTTCCAAAGATGGCACTACAAACCACTCCGAGGCCACCATACCCCAAGCCTCCCTAATATGGAAATCCTGAATTGCTTCCAACTTTGTTTCTTGTATACAGACTATTGCCGATCTCCTCGTTTGCACAAAATGATGAATTGCCCTACGCTTCTCCACTAGCCCCATATCCATCACATTCCAAGACAAAATGGATAAAGCTATCATCTTCCAACTTTCCGACCCCCACTTGGCCTATGGTTGCTAGCCACTCCTTTTGACATCAGTCGTCATAGTTCACACCAGTCTCCAGTCGCCGCCTCTCCATTTCCGCGAAACTTTTCCTTCCTACCAAAATCTGCTGTAAGCACCCAATTTTTACACCCCTACTTAACCATGGTTAAGATTTCTTAACCATGGTTAACCCCCCAGTCGAGTCCCTTAACCATAGGACAAACCCTAGTTAACCTTAGGTGTACCCTAGTCAAACCTTAGGTATTACCCTAACCAAACCATAGGATTCAACCTTAGTTAAGCCCTAACCCTAGGTAAACCCTAGCCTAACCCTAGGACCAGACCACTAGTCAAAATCCTAGGTGAATCCAAGCCCCATCCAATCCCTAGGCCCTTAGGGCTTAAACCCTAGGTCCTTAAAGCCCTAGAAACCCAAGATCTCGGCCTAGTCCCAAGCCTATGCCCAACAAATTCAAAACCCATCCCCAGTACCGCGTGCATGCCTGGGCCGAAGGCCTGCTGGTTAAAAACCAGTGGTGTCGGTACTTGAATTGCTGACACCCATATTTTGCAAAGAATTAGGGGTGTCAGTAATTCCAATACCAACACCCACTGTTTTATCTTCTGCAGTGCAACCACCCCCCTACTCGGTCAGTGCACGCCTGCACCACCCCCTCTCTAGCCTCAGGCGACCTCTCCGCCTACTGTAGCTTGAACCAACCCTTGTCCTAATACCAGGGATGTCCCCAAGGGACTCCCCTATAAATGGGACACCTCCATGGCCGTGAAATCCATTCCAAGAACTCCAACTTAAAGCTCTACTCCTTTCCAGGCCTTCAATCCCTTTCCCTAGGTCTCTAGGCGAGCCCCAGAAGCCTCCCCAGCTCTCCCTCGCACTTGCAGGCAGCCACCACAACACCACCACTGTGTGTTGCAGCCCACCACCGGCCACCACCAGCGTCGGCAGCAGAGCAGCAGGGTAGGGCTTCACCCTACCCTTTTTTTTTCCTTTTTTTCTCCATCCTGAATCATATGTGAGCCCCTGGTCCGTTCCAGGGGACTATCTTTCAGTTTTTGTAGAAAAAACCCATTAAAGGGGCTCCTCCACCTTCACCATAGGTGTGGGGAGCCCCCTAAGGGTACAACACCACAACTAGTGGCCTCAGAAGGTTCTGGGGTCCCTCATGCCATGAGGGAACCCCTGATTCCAACCACGAAGCAGCCCCTTAGGGGGTTTTTGGTTTTCTGAAAAAAATCCAGGGTGTCGGTAAACTCAGTACTGACACCCATGAGCTTCTCTGTTGCAGGGCCTGTGGCCCCCACCTGAACACCTTTTGGGTCATTCCAAAGCCAAGGATAGGACCTCCTGGGTCTCCCCTACAACTTACCAGAAGACCCCGTGAACTATAGTTAGGCTTAACTAGGGTTAAAATGGAAAAAACCATGAACTGTCCAGAATGTCGGCAATTCCAGTGCCGACATTCATCATTTTATGCAAACTACTGCTAGTGTCACTTTGACACACTATGGGGCCCACACTAGGCCACCCCTGGGGTCCAACCCAGGCTCATTGTGTTCCTTACATTGCCCTCTTCAAAACAATAGGTTGTGGGCCCCTCAACTCCTCCCCTAACCTGAGTTACAGGGGACCAAAGTTAGCCAAAAGTCATGATGACTGTCGGCAATCGTATTACCGACAGTATGTTTTTTTACTTTTTGGGCCTTCCAGCAGGCCCACGACCCATGGGGGCCCTTCTTTGGACTTGGCACGACCCCAGACCTGCCTTTGAGTTAACCATGGTTAACTCACCAAACCACCATGGAAAATTCTGGAAAAATCCCTAAAATTCCAAAAATCCTAGAATGGCAGAAAATATCTTTTTTGGGTAAATCTCATGCCTAACCATGATTAATGAGTTTAACCACGGTTAAACTTTGGTTAGACCAAGGTTAAGCCCATTAAACCTTGGTTAATTCCCAAAAATCATGGAAAATCCTGAGGGCAAAAAAGTATTCAAACTCATGCCCCTACCACGGTTATCCGGACTAAACATGGTTAAAACCCATGACTGAACCATAGTTAGCCCCTTAACTTGGGAAAAATTGAGAAAAATCTCCAAAAAATGTTCAAATAACATTTAAGGACCATAAAACTGAATTTAGGCCTTAACCCTAGGCCTACCGGGCCGAATCCAAGCCTACCGGGATTAACCCTAGGCCTACCGGGCCAAATCCAAGCCTACCGGGCCCAACTCATAATCTACCGAACTAAACCCAAGGCCTACCGGGCCAAACCCTAGTCTACCGGACTTATCCTCGGCCTACCGGGCCTAAGCCTACCGGGCTTCAACCTTAGCCTACTAGGCTTCCACCTTGGCCTACCAGGCCCAATCAATGCAACCAAGCACTTGACCAACCCAGTCAACTCAACCCTAGCCTCCCAGCTAGACCCTAAGCCACCCTTGGTGCACACACAACTCCCCTAGCCTCGGCACGGGCTCATGTGCCAGAACTACACTCGGCCTGATCTCACCCCAATGTGAGTACGTAGGCAACCCAATCTGGGTTCAACCCTAGTTTAGCTTTTCCCTTCTTGGATTAGTATAAACTAAATCTCAGGCATTTAATTAACTTGACGATAATTTGGCTTAAACCTAGTAAGTAGGGAACCGTTGTAAAACGGAAGTGCCAGGGTGCCTAACACCTTCCCCGGACTTAACCAAACCTCTTACTCAGAACTCTAAGCAGACCAAGACCTTATCCATTACCTGGGACTTATCCCTACCGAATAAATGAGTGGCGACTCTAAACATAACATAATCCCAACCGCCAGAAAAAACAAATTGTGGGCGACCGGAATCCATGCTCACATCTGCTCATCTGCTTTTTCCACCTCGTGGACCCCACCTGCCTCGCACTTTTGGAACAATACTTTTGCCTCTTCTTCATGCCCTACCACTGACAAGCCCAAAAAATTACTAACTCCCTCCAAGTGCGAGACCACCCAATCGGTAGCCTCCACCTGGCCTAACTGGAGTGCCCTGATAGAACCAGACCCCTCAATAGGCGCAGCTCGCTGCCCTGACTCCCCTGAGTCCGGATGCCTAACTACTAGAGTCTCAAGAGGAGAAGGAAAAAAGTCCAACACCTACTCTCTCACCAACAAACTCCTAGGGGGGATGAGGGGGTAGGCTTACCTGACTCAGGAGCGAGACTCGTTGAAGAGGAATCTCCGATTCGAACCATCTGAGGGGAAGCCAAGTGTGATGCCTCATGAGCTAGGTCTCCTGACTCGACAAAAGATGGTTGGTCAACTCGAGGAAAGTACCAACCCTCTTCTTCCTCCTCTACACCCCCAATGAAGACTGAAGACCCTACAGTTACCTCCTATCTTAACGCGACAGCCTCAACTCCCTGACCTGCTGCTACAACGCCCTCCGCCTCACCCTTGTCTGCTATCTCAAGACTCCCTGAGCTGGGATCGCCAATCCCCAACCCCACACCACCGGAGGGACTATCTACCAGGGACCTACCACAATTGAGCACCTCACTGCCCTCCTTTTGTGCTACCCCCTCCTGACCAGTCGGATTGCATTCCCGCTCTGCGACTTGGCTCCAACTCGATGGAGAATATAGGATAGCCCCTGCGCTGCCTCCCCCTTCCTCTGCAAGCAGAAAGGGGCAAGAAAAACTAATTTCGACCCTCCCCGAGCTCCTAAATAGATCAACGAAACTAGGGCCCTTACTCTTCTTGGATCTAGCCCGAAAAATGATATTATTCAAACCAAACGGATCCTCTGGGTCCAAACCCGAAGTCTCTGGAGCCATGGGCCCCTCGTCCAACAGACCCCCGCTGATAAACTTAGGCCCACCTAATAATTGAGGAACCTCCTTATGGCTTACCACTTCAATTAGGCCCGACGAACCTGCATCCTGGCCCACTCCCTTAAATTTCTCCTCGTGACAGCACACCCTTGATGGGTGGTTACGATTTAAAATGATGGACAACTCGCAAAACATCCCTAGGGTTGACTCCTTCGGCCCTTCCCTCGACATTTTCCTTAGCCAAATTCTCTTCTTCTTACGCCGTACTACCCTCTGTATATTTTTTTTGCTTTTCTTATGCTTGTTTCCCTTCTTGCCACCCATCTGTTTAGCAAAACCTACTTCAAACTCCTCTGGTGACTGAGTTTTGGCTCTTCGGGTAGCAACCTCTGCGCCAATGGGGCTACTTGAGCCACCTGATCTTCTGAAAGCAAACTCAGCCCTCTGATTTGGGTCAGACGCCTGGCTCCCTTTCCTTGCTGGAGAAGTCACTACCTTCTTCAAACCCTAATCTCCTCCACGTCTCACCCTATCTATGGATGACCCCATACCACCTGCAGAGATGGCTAGCTCTGGCAAAAAATTTGAATTTGCCCCCTGTGACCGGCACCAGACCACACTATTTCCCGCGGAGCATCCAACTTCATCACTCTTAAGCAATGAAATCACCGGAAATATATAGCCATCGCGATCACGAATCCAAATGGAGCGAGGTATTGTCTCTGCTAGTCGGAACAATGCGAATCCGAGCTAGACGAAAATCCAAATAATCCAGCGAGCGAGGGTCTATGTCCAAGGTGCCCCCACAGGAGTCCCCAATGGCTGAAATGACAGCAGAGTTCCAAAGGTGCAAAGGAAGCCCGGAAACTCCAATCCAAAATGCATCTTCGAACGATTTAACGGCTACCTTGTTCGACTCTGGCCACCACCGAATCATTCAGATCGAACCTCCACCTTTGAGCTTCCAATCTTCCCGGGCACACAGACCTCTAACCGTGGCGTGTCGCTTAACAAATATGATGCCTCTACTTAATACAAACAGAATTAGAGTTGATCTCTCATCGAGAGGAACCGCTTCATTAACCTCCTTCTCCAGCTCGGACCAGCTTGCCAACAAGTTTTGGAACACACATATCACGGTCAAGTCCCACCTACCTGACTGATACGTCTGTGGAACCACTACCGGCAGGACGGGAGCAGACGAGAGAGGAGGACCAACTAAATGATTATCAAAGGCTGCTTTAACCCTGGAGGAGGTGCACGACCAGCATCCGAATACACAGGGATACTCTGCTTAGAGAGTCTCTGCTGAGGGGAGAAAGAGCTCAGAGCTACCAACACTCCCTTCCACCCATACCCCTAACTTCCCATCGGAAAGATAATCCATCACCTCTTTCCCCCCACCGCTGGTATCAACATTAAGGATATAAAAGCCCCACTTACGTTCCTCTTCCTCTCGAGGATGAAGGTCCTTGATGCGCAAGCGCACCTCTCCACCCTATATTTGTCCTCGTTCAGTCGCACACAGTCCGCAACAAACCTCAATAGCCACCAAAATGCTCGTTCCTCAAACTGGAGGATGATGGAAAAACCCCTACCCCTCTCCACGATCCTTGCATTGAACCCTTCATCAGAATCCATCTCCAGAAAACTCGAAGCTCTTGGATTCCACAGCAATCAGCTTCCTTCTAGACATTCTCAGTCTTGGTATATGCTCTGGTTCAGGGTGACTTTAGAGAGAGAGAGAGAAGCAATCATTTCTATAATTGTTTCCAATATTATACAAGCCTAAAATGGCCTAAAAATGTTTGTATTAAAAGGATAATTTAAAAATAGAAGTAACATATTTATTTTAAGGGAGTTTAAAGCAGATGAACATATAGATGGTGCATATCCATGAATTTATTAACAAAAGACCAAGGAATAGGAATTCCCCTATATACAGAGTTTCTCAAATTATACCCTGCTTAACCAATGAGTGTCTTAACTTCTTGGATCCAGATAATATATGCCAAAAAGAAACTCTTGCCCACCATCATGTCAAAAATGAAACCCAGTCAACTGAAACGACATAAGATGAATCGTCTTTGTCCTCGATTGTCAGGTAATAGTCAAAGGAGTCTACCACTCCACATGTTAAGTCTTGGAACAATTTTTTTATGCATCCAAGAAAGCCTTGCGATGATAACAGTTACTTGTTAGTTTGTCCAAGTGAGGCATTAATAACATATATGCATTATGAGCTTTTCTGAGTGAGACTATTTATCAGTTTTCTTCTCTTCTATGCATCCTTGCTCCATTTCATTTCACGTGATCGCTCTCATCTTCCTCTCCAGGTTTGTCACTGTACCCCCACACAGGGAACCCAAATTTGTCAGTTTAAAAACAATTCTGGTTATAAGCTAAAGACCTTGAAGGTTTAATACTTGGCAATGTATTGATTGATAAATGATTGTCGTTGACTAAGGTTTCCTGTTTTAATAGTTTGTCTTTTGTCTAAAGTTTTAATGGTAACTTGTTTACAACTTGTAGTCGTTGTATACTTGTATGTGAATTTGTATAGTAATAAGGAGTTATATACGTACTTTGCATACTAAGGATCTTGCGATGGATGAGTGGAAAGACTAGGAAAGAAGAGATCAGAAATGAGCGTGTTCAAGAGAAACTGAGAAACTGGGAGCAGCTCCAACAGGTATTAAGATAAGGAAGAGTATTAAGATATAGTTTAGACAAATTCAACAAAAGACAATGACAGCACCCTTGAAGAGTGAGGTAGTGCAAGTTGAAGGCTTTAAAAACATTGTTGAAAGGAAGCTATATACAGGGAACGCTCGCTTCACAAACTCATTTCCCAAAAAGCTCGCATCTATCACGCCCCATTTAGTGGTTAAAGAGGACTATGGATGTAGGACGACCCAAGAAGCTCGCATCCATCATGCCTCATTTAGTGGTCAAAGAGGACTTTGTATGTAGGACATGATGGAATAGACCTAAGTCTATAGCTTAGGGCATCGACCCTAAGCAAGCATTGTTGGGTTGGAACCTAAGGCACCTACTTCTCAACATATATCCCATGGAAGAAATACTAAAGTATGGCTGCTCATACTAATATAATGGAAGTGAGGCGTCTATATCTCATTTCTCGCTTCTTGTTTCTTATGGATTTTTTGAGTCTCGCTTCCTACTTCTTGCTTACGCTTCATTTCTCGTTTTCTCTTCCTGCTCTGGAAACTATGCTAAAAACGCAAGGGTAAGCCAAAACGGACGTAGACAAAGTTAGTGAGAAAGATTTGATGACACGCGTTAACTGAAAATATTGTTCTTGATGTCTTGATGGACTAAAATGTCGGAGCAAGATTCATGTTGCCAACCCCAAGTAGTTGGGAAAAAGCATTGAAGAAGAAGATACAAAGTTGACAAAATTCTGAGTGATATGGGGCAGACACCTGAAGGGACTAGTCCTTGCCTCGAAGGGGTTGGGACACATTCCGTAAAAAAAAAACAGTTAACAAAATATAAATATATAAAAGTGCCCAACTAGGCAACAGGATTCTACATTTCTATCTAATCACAATCAATATTGTGACATGCTTTTTACCTTTTTATATTTTCTATGATTCATTTGTCATTTCCCCGACCCCTGAAAATGAAACAATTTAGAATCGTCTGAGTTGTACTAGACTCAGACTCAATGATCTGCACCATAGTTGCTCAAAAGCTTTGTCCAGGGTGGAATTCCATGAAGCTCATTCCCAGACTCGCTTCCCAGGACGTTTGCTACCACCAAGCCTTATTTAGTGGTCAAAGAGAGCTATGTATGTGGGACAATATGGGATATACCCAAATATAGTAGACTCTGAGCAAATATCATTGGATTGGAACCTATGGCACCTAGTTCTCCACAAATATCTCATGTGAGGTAAAATATAAGGAATGGTTACGCATACTAGTAAAATGGGAATGCAGCATCCCTAACTCATTTTTCGCTTCTCGTTTTCTAAGAATATTGAGTCTCACTTCCCGCTTCTTGCTCTCACTTTGCTTTTCATTTCCACTTCTTGATATGGTAACTATACTATATACACTACCCTAGACGCGGGAACATTGTACGTTATCCTTATGGTAAGTTGGTAAGGGATAAGGAGATTCCAGAGTCTGAACAAAGATCAATAATATTGTGAAGGATGATCAAATCGCCATAGTCCCTCCTCCCAGTTCAAACCCCCAACACAACACTTAAAGAATCACCCTCCACATCAAGGAGCACGTCAAAAGAACATGTGTGAATCTCCAAACCTAGTGTAAGAGCATGGATTTCCACCACATTCAAGTCAACCTCGCATACCATCATCTCTAAGCCAACTTCCAGTTCCTCCCAACCCCAGAATTTCTCAAGGGACAACCATCAAAGTTGAGCTTCACCCAACTCTCTTCAAATGGATACCAATCAGGATACTCTTTGGTTTAACTTCTCCACTACTCAAATACTATCTCAATCCCTCTCAAAATCTGCCCCTTAATACATTGGAATTCCTTCAAGAAAATTACTCTCCACCAATTCCTTAATTCCTTCTGCCACCACTCATGAATCAAAGCATTTCTTTAAAGATTCAACAGTCTTTCCACATAACACAATGCAAAGGGAGTCACTCTCCAGATAACCTTCCCTCTTAAATAGGAAGTGCCAAATCCAATCCCTAAGCAACGTCACATTATTAAAATGAAAATGCCAATTGGATGCCGAGGACTACTAAAATACACTTTCAAATACTCAAAAATGGCTTCTTCTCTAACCAATTCCAATCTTGATACATCCAATAAGATGCAATTGGACTGTCACAACTCAGCTATTATTGGAATATTTACTGGATGCTGTGGAGAGCTGATAGCGTCATCTTTTAATGTTTCAGAATTTTCAAAAAAACAAATTTGGTTTCATGCCTGGGATGTCTACTATTGAGGTTATCTTTTTACATAGACAATTGATATGGAAGTTTAGGGAGAAGAAGAATGATCTCCATACGGTATTTATTGATTTAGAGAAAGTATATGATAGAGTCCCCATAGAATTACTCAAGTGATCCTTAGGGAAGAAAGGAGTTACAAAAAATTATTTTATATCATTAAGAACATGTATAAGGGAGCGGTAACTACCTTGAGGATATTTGGTGGCGAGACAAACAAGTTCCCTATGAGGCTACGACGATAGGTTTACATCAAGATTCAGCTATGAGTCCGTATCTTTTTACATTGGATATGAAAGAATTCACAACTTATATTCAAGAGGAGACCCCTGAGTATTATTTTACAGATGACGCAGTATTAAAGAGGGTAAATGCAAAATTAGAATTGTGGGAGAATACTTTAGAACCTAAGTGCCTTAAAATAAATCGGGTCATGATATAAAGTAAGAATACGAATAGGGTAAGGGTGAAACTCAAGATATATGACCAGGAGATGCACCAAATCAACAAGTTTCGGTATCTTAGTTCAATTATTCAGAAGGATGGAGAGATTGAGAAGGATGTTGCCCATAGAATTAGAGTTAGATGATTAAAGTAGAGATGTGCTTCTACTGTATTAAGTGACAACGCATTCCAATCAAATAAAATGTGTATGGTTGCATGCTCTTGTAAATTATTCCTATATATATTATAACTTTTGATTACCGATCAAAAAAAAACAAAAAGAAAAATTTTATAGAACAATGATAAGATACATATGCTTTATGGAGCATATAGTTGGACTACTAAGAATCAACATACTAATAGATCAGGAGTAGCCAAAATGAGGATGTTGAGATAAAAGAGTGGAAAGACAAGGATAGATTAGATCAGAAATGAGCATATTCAAGAGAACCTAGAGTTAGCTTTAATAGGTGATAAAATAAGAGAGAGTTGACTAAGATGGTTTAGGCACGTTCATCGAAGACTACTAATGGCTCCAGTGAGGAGTGCATTGTCACAAGGTGAATGATCTAAAATTGTGAGAGGAATGCCAAAAATGACGTGGATGCAGATAGTGAGAAAATATTTGTAGTACATAATTCAACTAAAGGTATGGTTATTAATGGAACAGAATGGAAAAATAGAATTCGTGTTGTCGACCTCAAGTATTTTGGGACAAGGCATTGATCATGATGACGGAAGTTTTGCATGTTTGTCTCTAATTGTTTTTCTTGTACCTTTTGTCCTTACAAGTAACAAACAAAAATTCTATTACAAAACAAAATTAAAAGGAGAGTACAAGAAAAGGAACAAAACAAGTTAAGATCAAGCTCTCTCCACAGCAAGGTTCTAAATGTCGATATCGCTCGACATGTCGGAGCCGCGGAAAAAAGATATATCAGAGATATATCGGAAGATATATCGTTTATCGGTGATTTTTGGAAAAAATGACAAAAAATGGGGCAAAACATGGAATTTTGTAGTGAAACTTCAGGAAATGTTAAAATAGATGTTAATACACCTTTTAAAATAAAAACATTTAAAAAAAACAACAATGTACATAAGAGATGCAGTGAGAAGAGAGCAAAGATGGGCGCTGACGAGTGACAATAATGTATGATTGATTCATTTCTTAATCAATCATAAATTCATAATTTATAAGACACATCATTCTCCACATACGTACACTAATGTGACCAGCTCATCACATTATATTAAAATTATAATATAAAGCCCTTATATTAAATTTTTAATACATTTTTTTTGGATTAGGTTTGTAATATAATTCAATATTTGTTTTTAATATATTGTTTCTGTCATATAATATACTTTCTTAAATGACATATCATTTCTAGAAATTTGTTATACTGAAAATCTTTTAAAAAAAGTAAACCGTGAATAACATTAAATGTGTAAAGTCGTTCCAATGGCTTCCACTGTTTCGGTTAATAATATTTTATATTTTTTAACATATTAATAATTTGCTAGAAAAGTACCAAAACTTTTAATGTTATTAAATAATATATTTAAGTATATTAAATAATTTTATATATTTTTTATTAGTTAAATAAGTTATAATATTTGGTCGATGTTACTAAGTACATTATTTAGAATTTTTAACTAATAATAATAGATTATTAAAATTCATAACTAAATAAAATATTCATTAATTTCATGTATAATATTTAAAATAAAATGCCTTATATTAAAATTTTAATTTTTTTTTTTGAATTTGGTGTATGGTATAAATCAATATTAATTTTTATCATTAGGTGTAAAGGTGGATAATATAAATTAATATTAGGCCTTCTATTAAAATTTTAATAATTTTTTTTGAATTTTAATATTTTTTTTTATGACAATTAAAGAAAAATGTTTAATGATCTGGGAGTGACTCTAGCATACCTTTGTTAGGGTTACTAAAGTTAAAACATAAGATAAGAAAAATATGTTTAATGAAATAGGTGATGGATTAGGAGTGACCCTAGCATACCTTGGTAGGGTCATTTAAGTTGAGATGGAGTGACCTTAGAATTCCTTGGTTACTAAAGATAAGTAACCCTGTGAGTCTATTCGATGAACAGAACACAGGAAAAAAAGAAAAGAAAAAAGCTCGGAGCTTAAGGAAGAGAAGAGGGGAGAGGATGACCTCGACGGCAACGGCGGAAACTCACGGCGAAGGCGACGGCGACGGCGATGGTGAGAGGTATGTACCCTCTTGACTCCCTCTTCTTTCCTCTTCTTTCTTCTCTACTCTCAACCCTTTTTCCTTTTTTTTAAAAAAAAAATCAAAGCTTATGTCTGAATCTTTTGCAATGGATTCTTTGTTTTTGTTTTTGTTTTTTTTTTTTTTTTTTTTTTTAAATGATGCATGCACATCTAGAAAAAAAAAATACAGTTTGTTTTTCAGATTTGATCGATATCGGGAGATATCGCCGAAATATCTCCGATATCGGCGATATCTCCCGATATAATGTAATTTTTTTTAACAAGTGTATAGATGTGTCGGTGCTGAACGATATCGAAAAATATCGGCGATATATCGCCGATATTTTCGATATTTCGAACCTTGCTCCACAGTACATAACATCCCTTCGGAGCCCACTCTTAGCAAGACTGTCCACAATGTCATTAGCTGACATTAACGTTCTAAAGCACGAGATGTTCAAAGCAAGGGCAAAATACCAAATTTCTTTAATCACATGGGACAATCTCCAAGAACCTGTCTTTTTCCTAGGAGCCTAGCAAATAGCGGGGTTTGAGTCACCCTCAACCACAACATTGGGAAGCCATGTAGAGAATTCACTACTTTAAGCCCTTTAAGAAGAGCTAAATCCCTGCCCTTGTTGGAGTCGTTTACGCCAATCAACCCAGTGAAGTCATAAATAACTCCCACTCTACCATCCCCGAGGACTCCACCAATGCCCTAAGTACCCAAATTTTCTAAAGACACCCATCAAAATTTAGATTGATCACACCCTCTTTTGGGGGCTGCCAAACCTAGTGGGCAGAAGGAGAATATAAGACGATCGAGCCATTGCAACCAATATCTTTACAAGTCATTACTAGAAATCCCTTTGAAGAAGTGAGTCCAGTGAAGAATTACCACTTTAGCTCTGTCAATGATAATGAGGGATTGGACCTCCAATTATAAAAACCCTTCTATTTATTTACTTAAAATTCTCCAAAGAATAGCATGGATGGAGAGTTTCCACATCAAATAACCTCGACTACCAAAACATCCTGCATTCCTCTGAAAAAGCGAATCTTGAATATCATAGTAAATGCCCAAGCAAGCTCCACAAGGCTTAGAAAATGAGGTCAAAACACCAAAGCCATCTCACAATGGATAAAATAGTAAAAAATTGACTCACCATCTTCATGCAAATTATAAATTTATGGGGAGATAAGAATTTATTTCTTCATTCATAGAACGAGATAGCAAGTGTTAATCTTGCAAGGTGTTATGGCTAAACAAACACATCTTAGTGTTGCACCTTAGGCTTCAAAATGATCTTGAATGGGAAAGGAGGGGTGGATCAACGGATAACCAGAAATTTCAAAGGGGAACAAAAGGACCTAGAAGTAAATATGCTACTGGGCTCAAGAGTCCAAATCCCTGAATTCTTACTCTGTCACGCAAAGATGAAAAGAACACTTATATGGTCTACCCTACTTTTTTTTTTTGCTTCATTGAACAAGCTCTAGTTAATTTTTAAGGGTTCATGCCCAATTAACATGAGGTTAGATGCTTTTCCAACTTCGAACCATTTTTTCATTATTTTGTTGGATATCTTTATCGAACCGTGACTTGTTATGAATTCCGCTTGGAAAGAAAGTACTAGAACTTTCAGCAAACCCTAACCCTTCTGAACAGATCAAATTTTCCAAAGCAGATGTAAAAGCTAGATTTAGTTTCTTGGATTTCAAGTGACGCGGGAACAGTATCTTTCAGCAAGGCATTAAAGGTTCCCCAGTAGCAAATTATTGCGCATGTGTATGTGTACATGCGTGCACAGGGGGTGCATATCAGATGTATGAAAACATTGATTATACAGATAAAGAACAGGTAAGCCAGATATCAGGCTCTATAAATGGCCACTCATATGCTAAGGGCTCAAAAGTGGGATAAATGGAAGTATCAATGCAACAGCCTATGATCTCTGAAATGAAATATATATATTGCACCCCGGTCAGAAATTATAAATGGTTCATATAAATTGCTACCACCACAAAATCTTACCATCTACGAAAGAGGTACTTATAAATTGACCAAAACTAAAAGAAGCTGATCAGATTTGTATGCGTAAATAACAATCTGATGAAGTAGGAATATATAATATAACTAACTACATGCAGATACTTATTTTACATAAATAGAGAAGATAGATATCGCAAGTACATACTTCACAATACAAGTTGAATCCCCAACATTTGCACATTGTGCAAAAAAATCTTCATGACCATCAGCCCACACCAAAAGTAAAGTTGCAGTACAACCCTGAAAGAAAATGATTATTACAACATGTACACATGCATTTAATCTCTTACAAACAATATTTTAGCAGATAGCAAGATGCGAAACTAATAATACATCCTTCCAAGACATTTATAACAAGTATCATAAAGAAATCAATAAAGCACTCCATTTAAATTAATAAAAGGATCAACAGAATGAAGATTCTGCTATACCCAGGCCACTGCTACACGAAGTTGCGTAATTACTTCTAAGGTTTAACAAGCTAAACATGCTCCATGCATGCTTAAATGTGGAATCCCAATAATTAAATAGTTAAGCAGGACTTGACAAATGATAGTGACACAGGACATCTAACCAATACTCCCAAAAGCCGCGACTAGTAGGAGAGGAAGATTAAATTCCTTCATCTCATAGCCCAAATCCAAGCTCTCGGCCGAACCCCCCTCATGGGGCCATGTTACACAGGCCACCCCCCCGAGTGTGCCCCCACTTCACATGGGCTGCCTCACTCGAGCCCGGTGTGAAAATACCTTGCATTAATCACCCCCGGTGAGGAGTATCGAACACGAGACCTCTAGCTCTGATACCACTCTGACGTAGGACATCTAACCAATATTCCCAAAAGTCGCGACTAATAGGAGCGGAAGATTATATTCTTTTATTTCATAGCCCAAATCCAAGCTCTCGCCCCCCCCCCCCCCCCCCCCAATAAAGCCAAACCTTATCATCGAAAGCATCCTAGTTTTCTCACTCTGTATTCTCCTTGATGATCATAAGCTAACAAAAACAAATAGTACATCAACCTTTTATAACCAAATTTTTATTTAAGTACAGACAAAGTTATTACGAAAGAGAAATCTCGATAGGGATAGGATATCTACATACACCAGGTTTGGCCTTGGGATGAGCGAGATTGATAGTACTTCTAACGCGGCCCGTTAACCTACATGACTTCCAATAGATTGGGGTTAATGTTTCGGAGCCGTGAGTCAGATTGGGTTTGGTTTCCTTAACTAGTCTATAATTATGCCGGTTTGGATTAGGCTCCCCAAACTGATGGGTCATAATACATACTATTAGTTTATAACATATAAATATATAATTACGTAGTTCATATAGTTATCAAATATTAATTTTGAAATTCAAAAATTATTATCGTTTAAACCTAGTTTATTTCTATAACAACTATTTTTATCTTAAACAAACTAGGTGGGCTTCAAGTTTCCCTTTTCCAATCCATTTATAAATGGATCGGATTCAAATTGAGGGTATTACTACCCGACCCACATCTGACACAAGCCAACTCGACCGATTGCCACCCTACCCCCAAGGTATGAGAAAAAACCAATGTCCGTAGCATGACCGATAGAGTTTGCAGCTCTCCACGACCTTCAATGTATGAGAAAAAACTAATGTCCAACCTCTAAACAATACTCTAGCAAGATCAATGTAGTTTGTAACTTTCCTCGGAAATGTCCCTTGCTTTTTGCTGAACCAATTACATTCTCTAAATTGCCTTGGCTACTAGCAACGTCAAGAATTGGTTTGTAAAGATCCCAAGGGCTTGAAGTAGAGCTCTAATTTCTGCCCTAATAGAGCCCAAAAAAGGCTTAGGAGTCTTCCCCACAATCAGAGAAACCTAACACACCCTGACTGTTATCTTCCACCTCACGGTCCTCTTGCAACAACTGTCCCGCACCTGCGCCAGGTACACAAAAGCCGCTTTCCTGTTTCTTCCTCTTCCTCCTCTCATTTCTTTTCTGATTCTTCGTTTTCCTTTTGCTTTTGCCCCTTTGATGATGTAAAATCTTAAGATCTACGCTTTTGCTGCAGAAAGGAGACAGCGGATGCAATCCTGAACCTCTCAACCAGGAAATTACGCCCACATCCGGAAAAACGTCAACCCCTACCACCTGCGAAGCCAGACCTAGGTCTCTGGCACCTTGAAACCCAGGGCTGGTAGCAGCCTGCAACCCTACCAACCGCCCAAGATTTGAATTCGAATCAGACTTCACTGGAAGATTGATTGCCACCAACGAGGATCCGACACGTGGATTACTCTCCGGCTACCTCAAACCCAACTCTGGCTACAACCCACCTCCATGACTTCCAGCCCCGTCTTACATTTGACTCCCACCTCCTCCTCCCAATACAAGATTTCCACAGGGTAAGAAATGGAGTGGAAAATGATCGGAATCACCCGAGGGATCAAACCTCCTTTCACCTTGATCTTGGCAAAAGAAAGATCACTCAAATCCAAGGACGAAGGATGCACCTCCACTAGACCACCACAAATGTTCCCAGTAAGGCCAAAAACAAAGGGTACCCATAAGTGGAATGGGATACCCTTCAGAGCCAACCATCTAGGCTTAGACAAACCTGTGACAGAAAGGGTATTGACTGTTGGCCACCACCGATGAAAGCCCACAAAATTAAGAATGCCCAACCTATGACGCCTGTTCCTGCAGATGAGATTGAGATTGGAAGGGTTGCTTAAGTGAAGGATTGCCCGACGCTCTTCGAAAGGGAGCAAAGAAATGTTCTTCTCCTCAGGTAAACACTTGCCAATTATGTTCGCCACTCCCTTCCAGTCATCAAATTTATCCCGCCCCCCTATAAAACAGACAATTGCATCAGCCCATCTGTTAAAAGTCCCAGCATCAAAATCCAAGATTATTCTGGTTTCCCCTCCCAGATTTTTGGTATGACACCGAAGACCATCCAAAGGCTCAACTGGATACGCTACTCTCCCTGCCTTGCGCTGAGTAACCCAACTGCTACTTGGGATTGACCAACCACCTCCCCCAACTGGATTCTGAGCGTGGAACCCCTGTGGAGGCTGGGGACGATTTCTGCAAGAAGAAAACCACAGCCTTGTGAAAAGCCCGCCAACCGGATGCCCTGGGACCTTTGGGAATAATGATACGACCACCGAGACCCGAGCTTGGCAACAACAGAAACATAAGAAAGTCCCCCCTGAAATTAGCCTTCTTTTCCCCTAGAAAAAACCCAAACCTCCCTCTGAATTTACAGAACAAATAGCCCTGATGATCCTTTAGGCTCTCCCCTAACACTCTCTCTAACCAGGCCAGCGCCTCCTCCGGGACCCAAAGATTGTTGAGTCCTCCCTTCCAACCCCTCTCTGAAACTTTGAGAAAAACTCCCTCCTTTCTTACTATTTCTGAATGGTCGAACAACTTTGACTCTACAGCTAACCTCCGCTGTTTGGATTCCATGCTGAACTGACTTTGCCATGGAGAACCTGAGAAAGCTGGCCACCGGAACAGAAAACCAAGACCCCCTACCCCAGCAATCCCCTCACGAAGATGACAGACTTGGATAGAAAGATACACTGGAACAGAACAAAGGATAATGACAGACAAGGATGGGATCAAGGCCAAAAAGAGAAGGCCGAAACAGAAGAAGAAAAAGCGACTAGACCAGGCTAAGAAGACAGAGATTGAAGGAAACAGGAACTAAGAACAGAATAAGACAAGAGACCCCTGGAAATCACTGAGGTGAGAGATTAAAAAAATAAAACAGAAACTTAGAACGGAAAATGGCTGACAAACTATGGGTAACGCTGAAGGACTAACGCTCACCACCCAGAGACTAAAAAATTGAAAACAGTAGGATGCTTAGGATCATACTATTCAGAGCAACACCTATGGAAGCCAATATTAAGCTCGAACCATCAACCACGGTCGGCTGTTGGATGGTAACAACAATAGAATCGAATTATAAAACTTCAAAGCAGATGTTTTCAACATGAAGCCAAGAATTTTGAACCTAAGGGGAGTATTGTCATCTCCAACTGCCACATAAATTACTTACAATCTGCCACATAATCCCTAGAGCCTTAGCGGGTTATCTGGATTGTCTTCAAAAGGAATTCCTATGGAATGGCAAAGAGGAGAAGTCTAGATATCACTTGGTGGCTTGGGACAAAGTCTGTCACCCTATACAAAGGGGTGGATTGAACCTTAAACTGTTAACCACCATTAATAAAGCATTGCTAGTAAAATGGGTTTGGAGGTTCGGGGAGGAAAGAGATGGAGGAGAGTAATAGTAGCTCGGCATGGTCAATCTTCGTGCTGAAGTTCCCGGGAGGCCAGGGGCCCCCAAGGAGTGGGGTTATGGAAAGGAATCATGGCGGTGGCCTCTATGGTGACCCCATTCAATTCTTTCAGGGTGGATAATGGATCATAGGTTCGTTTTTGGCAAGATGTGTTGTGTGAGGAGAGTCAGCTTAGAAATAGTTTTGGAAAGATCTTCCTTCTATCAATAAATAAAGAGGCGTCCGTAACGGATTGTTTTGAAATGAGGAATGATGAGGTCATGTGGTGCCCAAGGATGATGCGTGATCTGAACGATTAGGAAATCGCCAATCTTCTCTGCCTTTTGCAATCTTTAGGTCATTATGTTCCCAGACCACTCAGTAGAGATACCAAATTTTGGGTTAGGGACAACAATGGTTGTCTCAGTGGGATCATTGCTTCAGTCATTGAAGCGTAAGTCCCAACACTCTTTTCCTCATAAGTATGTGTGGAAATCCAAAATTCCTTTGAAAGTAGCATTCTTTTTGCAAGTCTGCAACTCTAAATAAGATTCTTGTGATAATTTGAAAAAAAAAAGTTGGAGGATGGCTAATCCTGCCACTTGTGCCTGACTGCCTGCTCGCGAAAGAGTTTGTGGATCATCTATTATTACATTATCCCGTTGCTTTTGAGATTTGGGACTACTTTCTCTCTCGGGTAGTCGGGTAGGAGTGGCTTGGGTGGCTTTGGTCTTCCCTATCTCCTTCCAGAACTTTTTATTTTACCGCAGGTGCGGATGTTGACCAAATGGCAATTTGGTCAATTCTTCCTAGGGTCATAGCCTGGACAATATGGAAAGAGAGGAATTCTAGAGTATTCGAGAACTCCCCTTCTTCCATTCCATGCATTTGTAGGTGAATTCGGCAATCAATCTTGGAATGGTTGTCAATTTGCAACCCGCTTGCGGATATGGGAGTGCTGATTTAAGTGCTTTGCTAGTATTATTTATCTTCTTTTCCCGATGCTTACTTTTGTTTAAGATATGTAGCTAGTTTAGTGCCAATGTAGTCGAGATGGTTACTCCTCAATAACTACTTAGCTATGCAAGCTTTCACTTCTGCAACAGGTGTTGTGGCATTATATTTATATATAGATCTCTTATTTACCGATCAAAAAAAAGGAATGATTGAAATTTTCATATTTTGTAAATATCTTATTTAATAAGTAAATAACTTTTGATTAGTGGTTGTCATCTCATTTGACCAATTGTAATTTGTAACTTCTTTATTTAAATATTTGAAGTATTTTGGAAAGGATCAGAATTATTAAGAATTTAAAATTATATGTAAGTTCTTTCATATTTTGATTTTTTTTAGTTACACATTTCAAAAGAGATAAGAGCTGGTGAATTAGAAACAATTAATTAATAACATTAAAATATAAAAAAAGTTGGATTTACTTGTGAACATACATATCTGTAGAGTCCTGAATCCAATCCGATTTTATTTTCGTAAATAGTAAGGGTAACTTAGTCAAATCGATTTGGTGATTGTTCTTGTAATAATTAACGTTCGTGAATGTTTAAAAGATTTAGAACACTAAGCTAAAGTTGGGAAAAGAAGAAACAAAAGGAGAAAAGAATAAAAAAATGGAAATTTGGCTCAGTCGATCAACCGCCCAGACTAGCCGAATCAACCGACTATATGGAAAAGGGTTGACAGAAGCAAGGTTCTGAATATCGATTTCGCATATCATTTCAAGCGGTGGAAAAAAGATATATCGATATCGCAGGAACAATATCGCCCGTGGAGAAAAAAATAATAAAAAACAGAGAATTTTTTAATGAAACTTCAAAAAATGTTAAAATAGATGTTAATACACATTTGTGAATCAAAATAATTGAAAAAAAACAATATATATAAGAGATGAAATGAGAAGGGGGGGCAAAGATGTGCGCTGACGCTGACGACAATGTAAACAAGCAGGACCTCTATGTGTATTGAGTGTCATCTATTAAACTATAATTTCTTTAGGTGTTTTTTCATTTTGATGTAAACATGCGGACTTTAAAAAAAATAACACTTTGATATATATTTAATAGTGTTCTTTTTAACTCTTGTAGTTAATTTGTCCGCTTTTAACTCTTTTAATTGTGATTAAGATTCCCTAACACTTAGGGTAAAGCATCTAACTTTGATTTTTAGAAAAAAAAATTAACATGTACCCTTTTAGCTCCCTTTAATTGTGGTTAAGATTCACTAACCCTTAAGGTTAAAACATCTAAACTGGGTTTTTAGATTTTTTTTTATTTTTTATAATGTGTCCCCTTTTAACTCCATTTAACTGTGGCAAAGATTCACTAACCCTTATGGTTAAAATATATAACCTTGGTTTTTAGAAGAAATTTTTTTTTTAAATGTATCCCCTTTGAACTCTTTTTAACTGTGGTTAAGATTCAATAACCCTTAGGGTGAAAGCACCTAATCTTAGTTTTTGAAAAAAAATTAACCATAGGGATTAGAACTAATTAACCATAGTTCAAAGCAGTTAAAGAGGCTTTGTGAAATTATGAAATCTCTTAAGGGCATAATAGTCATTTTATTAATAAGTTATAACCTTATTTATAAGGTTATAACTTATAAGTTATAACCTTATAAGTGTTAGGTTATAACTCTTATAACCTTCGAAGGAAATGGATATCGGATAGCAGATTCAAGAGAAAGAGAGACGACAAGAAGGAGGCCCGAACTTGAGATCCAGAAGGAGACAATGAGACAGGTACGGTTCTTCTTCTTCCTCCTTTCTCCTCTCTTCTTCCTTCTTCCTCCTCTCTTCTTTCTCTTTTTTTCTTTTTCAATTTCAGACGTAGTGAACCCTAACAAGGTTTAACGAAAAAAAATTCAACATTAAAAAAAGAACCTAAAAAAAATGGGGTTTTTTTTACTCGTAAATTCCGGTTGAAGTTTATGAATATCGTGCGATATTTCGGTCGAAATTTTCAAAAAATTGTAAAAAAACATAATTTTTGATCTAGATGTGCCTGGACCCTACGAAATCAATATATATCGTTGAAATATACGAAATATCGTTGAAATTTAGAACCTTGGACATAAAGTGTGCAGTGCAAGGCACCCGGTCGACCGCCCATCTAGTTGGTCGACCGACTAGTAGGAATTTCGACTAAACAGGGCCCTTGCAAGACCATCCGATCGACCGCCCCTCACGGCTTGTCGACCGCCATTCTCAGCTAATTCAACCAAAGCTTCTATGTCCCTTAATAGTCTGAAAAGCCGCTCTTAATGTGACCAAAAGCCTCCTTGTTCCAAATTTTAAGACAAGACTTCAAGGATTTTAGTTTAAGCCCGAATCTAGTGCTAACCCCCAACCACTGTTCTGGTTCCACCATGGTTTAAAAACTCGTCGAAACCGTTACGTAATGCTCGTTACGTAACGGTTTCGGTGACCTCCGATACCCGAAACCGTGCCTTCACGGCTTTTTTCTTTAAAAAATACGTATCGCCCGCCCGAAACCTTTACGTAACGCCCGTTACGTAACGGTTTCGGTCGTAGGACTCGTTCGCCACACCAATTTATTCTCTTGAAAAAATACGTATCACCCGAAACTATTATGTATCGCCCGATACGTAACGGTTTCGGTCGTAAGACTCGTTCTTCATTACATGTTTTTTATTTTTATTTTCTATTTATTATGATTTTTTAGATTTTTTTAAGCAAAAATTAAAAAAAGGGCCGAAACCTTTACGTAACTGCATTACGGAACAGTTTCGACTGTGTCTGATACAGTGTCTGAAACCGCTTTTTTAAACCTTGGGTTCCACACCTTAGCTACTAGATTTTTAAACCTCTCATCCTCAAGCCACATGTTCTCAAAACTGAAAGGACTAAGTCCCCCCGTAAACCTCCCTGACTCCAATAAAAGAGGCACATGATCTAAGATGGGTTTAGGGAGAGATATTTAGGTAACGTTTGGGAAGTGTGCCTCCCATTCCTAATCCACTAGAAAACGATCCAGACGGCTTGCTCTCTAATTGTGAATACCTTCATTTTTTTTTTGATAGGTAACGAAAGATTCATATAAAGGAGAAAAGAATATACAAAATAACGAAAAAAACTTCGCCGAAAGAAAGCCAAAAGGTCAAGCCAAGATGCTTGACCATCTATACAAAAAGTTAGACCATTGGAACTTCTTAAAATCAACTAAAACAGAAGCCCAGGTGTATAACAACCACCCAATCTTGAGAATAACTTTAGGCATCATCTCTTCCTTGTCTTCAAAAATTCTGCTATTTCGTTCCCTCCACAAACCCCAACAAATTGCCGCGAGGAGCAGTCTCCATATCTCATTACCTCTCCTACTAAACCCTCCTTTCGGCCATCCCAGCACCACTTCCCCAGTCCTTCTTGCGAAACCCAACTCATCCCAAAGATCCCCAAAAAATGGTTCCAAACGACCTGCGATTTTGATTAATGGAGGAAAAGATGATTAACATTCTCCTGAGCCTGCCTACACATAATGCACCTGTTGGGAATGGTCATTCCCCTATGGATTAAATGATCTACCATGAGAACTTTGCCTAAAGAGGCAGCCCAAAGAAAAGCTTGCACCTTCAAGGGAATTTTTAACTTCCAGATCTTATAAAAAGCATTGTTTCTACTCCACTCCTGCCCCCCTCCTTCTCCCCAAGCAAAGAGTAGCAATGTGCTTTCAAGAATTCCTCCTCTACACCCCCTTCACATCTTCTTCTATTTTTCATATCTTGATGAATCACGCACGTCGTAAGCAATCTTTGCAACGCAAGCCACTCTTCCAATTCTCTTTCTCCAAAATTGTCCCTACTAAAACGGGGACCCCACCTAACCTCACCATCATGAACCACATAACAATCCTGCACCGCCACCTCTTTCCTAAACAACAATCTATATGGATTTGGAAACCTGCTACACAACATCCCCTCCCCCAGCCAGTCATCTTCCCAAAACCTCACCCTACTACCATTCCCTACCCTAAATTTTAAAAATTCCTGAATTAATGCCATAGTCGTCACCACCCCTTTCCAAACTCCCACCTAATATGACATCCTAACCGGTTTTGGATCCCAATCACCCCTACAAACCCCGAATTTATATTTAATAACCCTCCTCCACAAAGCCGTCTTCTCTATATTGAAGCGCCAAATCCACTTTCCCAATCACGCTCTGTTCATACACTTGACTCTTCTAAAACCCAATCCTCCAAGCTCCTTTGGACTAGTAACCCAATCCCACTTTACAAGATGCACTCTTCTGGAATTCCCCCCCACAAAAAATCCCTTTGAAGTTTCTCCACCTTCATGATCACCGCCCGTGGCATCTTAAACAAAGACATGTGAAAAATTGGAAGGCTCGACAACACACTTTTGATCAAAGTTATCTGCCCTCCTAAGGACAAAAATCTTTTCTTCCATCCCGCTAATCTCAACTCAACTTTCTCTACCACCGGATCCCAAATAGCCGTCAACCAAGGGTTAGCACCTAAAAGCAGTCCGAGATATCTAATGGGCAAGGATGCTAAACGGCAACCCAAACTTCTAGCACTTCTTTCAACGAAGCCTACCTCCACCTCCCCCCACCCCTATCAACTTACTCTTGGCAATATTAATCTTCAACCCGGATAAGGCTTCATAACGTCTAAGAATACCTCTCATATTGGCCACCTGATCTATATCCGCCTCCAAGAATAAAATGGTATCATCAGCATATTGGAGGTGTGAAATTAAGGGCCCCTTCGAACCCGCCCTAAACCCCTTTATCATATCCAAGCCTTCCGCCTTAGACAACAGTTTACTAAATGCATCTGCCACAATAATGAATAAGAACGGGGATAAGGGACAACCCTTACGCAAACCTCTAGAACTGGGAAAGAATCCTTACGGACTCCCATTCACTAAAATAGAGAAATACGCTGATGAAACACACCCCTTCATCCACATAATCCATTTCTCTCCGAACCCCGTCGATTGGAGCATGCCTTCCAAGAACCCCCAATCCACATGATCATAAGCTTTTTCCATATCTACCTGACAAACAAGACCACTTAACCCCGCTCTAATCCGAGAGTCAATACACTCACTAGCAATCAAGACTCCATCGACCAACTGTCTCCCCTTAACAAAAGCACCTTGATATACCCCCACCACCTTCCCCACCACCTTTTTCAATCTATCTTCAAGGACCTTAGTCACTATCTTGTACAAACTAGTCACCAAACTGATCCGCCTGAAATATTTTAATTCCTCCGCTCCAAAAGCCTTCGGAATTAAAGAAATAAAAGTCGCTCCAACCTCCTTGTTCCATCTTCCCCTCGCATGGAATTCATCAAACACCCTCATCAAATCATTTTTTACCACATCCCAGCAACCAATGTAAAAACCCATAGTAAATCCGTCAAGCCCTGGTGCTTTATCTCTCCCCATTTTATTAATCGCCCTTCGTACCTCCTCTTCCTCAAACTGTCTCTCCAACTCGCCCGCCTCCTCCCTTGAGACTTGATCGACTCTTAGCCCCTGAATAATAGGTCGATCTCTACTAGCACCCAAAAACCGATTCTGAAAATACCTTGTCACCTCATTGCCGATCTCCACATCTCCCTCTTATCACCTCATTCCCCACCTTCAAACTAGTAATGGTATTCACTTGTTTTCTAGCCTTGGCACATGCGTAAAAAAATTTGTATTTTTATCCCCCGCCTTCAAAAAAATAAGATGACCTGATAACTCCATCCTTTCCACCTCTTCCTCCCTCTCGAAACCCTCATTTTCCTCCTCTTCCAAAACGATAAGTCTCACCTCGATCTCCCTTATCCTTTTATCCACCCTTCCAAAGCAATTGATATTCCAATCTTTGATTTTACCTTTTAGTGCCTTAAGTTTCCGCTTGAACACATAGCCCGCATGACCCACAAAAGACATATCATCCCACCATTCTTTCACCAATTCCTTGAATCCCTCCGCCTGCAGCCAAATATTCTCAAACTTGAACGTTTTATTCTTCCCATGATCCATTCTCTCCCACAACAAAATCGGCCTATGATCAAAGCCACCATACCCCAACGCCTCTTGGAAGATATCTGGAAACTTATCTACCCAGCCCACCGAATAAAGTGCCCTATCTAATATACACATAATCGGAGGGCTCCTCTTATCATTCCAAGTAAACATAGCTCCTTTCAGGTGGGGATCAAATAACTCATGCCTATTAATAAAATCAGAAAAGTCTCTCATGCTTCTGGTAATTATGTCGGAAGCCTCTTCCTTCTTTTCCCTGGGAAATCTAATCACATTGAAATCACCCACCACACCACGGAAGTTGCCATCTTGTCGGGATCCCATCTAACTCAGCCCAAAAATTAGATCTTAGAATTCTCAAATTTGGCCCATATACCGAGGTGAATATCCACTCAAACTCTTCTCCCACCCCCCCCTAAACCGAATGAAAATCGAAAACTCCCCCAAGGAAACCTCAATTTTCTCATGAACCTCTGATCCCACATCACCAATTGACCGCCTGATGCCCCCACCGAAGGCACAAACACCCAGTCAACTTGTCTATTATCCCACACCTCACAAACCACCATATCATTCAGCACCTCCAGTTTAGTTTCCTGAATTGCAACAAGGTCCGGCTTAATCTTCAGCAACAAACCTCTCACATCCAATCTCCTCTCCCCTCTCCCCAACCCCCTTACATTCCACGCTATTATCTTCATCTAAAAACACCTCCTCCTCCTACCACCTTCAAACCTCCGCCCCCCTTCCGCCCTGTCCCCTCGGCCCTACCTCCTCCCTAGATTCAAGATCCGCAAAAATTGCTTTCACCTGCTCCTCACCTCCCGCAAACTGTAACCCCAACACTTTGCTCACCTCTACTGATTTGGCCACGTTTGTAATAATCTCTCTCTTCTTCGCTCCTCCTTCCTCCTCATCCGCCATATCATTGGTACAAGTGATACTGTCCTCCGATTCTACTAAGTTGGTAATCTCCTCATCAGGCTCAACAACTTGCATCCTCCACAATCCCTCCTCATGACTCGATCCCTCTTGAGACTCCCCCGAATCTGAACACTGGGAGTCTGAATCTACCAGAGACTCCTTTTTCCAACTGCGATGTCATAACATCCTCCAACGTGCCCTTAACCGTTAAAACCGACCAAGCCTTTCCATCCTCTTCTACAGACGAAGTTGATTGATCCACTACCTTATCATGCCCTGACATACCCTCCCTTTGAGCCCATGGTTGTTCTTCAAGGCCCATCCCATCTGAGCTGGACCTTCTATGCCTCGGCTTCACCAACGTCGCTGAACTGGAGCCCAAAGAATCACCTCTACTACTCCTTCTAAGAAGATGAAATCTCCCCCTGGAGCTTACCGACTCTATTGGCAGATCTGGAGCGACACTATTATGCGTATGATTAGGTCTAATCACTATAGATCTTAATTCCGGTCCACTCTGGGCACTTTGAACCCCCTCTCCACTAGAGCCTTGAGCTAGATCCCGACCAAAACCAACTTTTTCATCCGGATGTCCCATCCTTGGGGTTTTCAACCCGTCCTCATTTCTGAGACTAGCAACTAAACTCTGCATGTTATTACCAAACTTCCTCCCCCTTCGGTGATAAACTTGTTTATATCGAAAATTACCTTCTCCCCTCCTATCCTTTTCCTTCCCATCTACATTCCCAGTTGAGTTCACCACCTTGAACCGTCTACCTTTAGAAGCAAAGCTACTCCTCCACTGGCCAACAGCCACCTCCCCCCTCTGACCCCCAAAATCACCCATAATTGGACTCTTCATTTCAGCTCTATGCGCAACCATATCCACCTCTTCATCAACCCCACCCCGCCAACCCTTGCTCTCTCCCCTAGCAGTGTTCCCATCTTGGACTACTTCCCAGCCTACCTCTGAATTCAGAGCCATCCCCAGTCTCGCAAAAGCCCCCCTGCTGTTCCGAACTCCAGCATCCACTCTCCCTCCCAACCTATCCTTCACTGACCTTCTCAAACCAACACTACCACTGGATAATATAGGGATGCTCCCCTCCACCACAATCCGAGCATGGAAACTCTTGCCCCCCGCTGAAACCTCCACCATATTTGGTATGTGCCACCAAGAAACCCCTAAAACAAGGATTCTAGCATACTCCATCAGTTTCCACCCCACCGCAATTGGATTTACATGCACTGTTCCCCCACAAGCCTCGCCCACCGCTCTTAGGGTATCACTACACCAGCCGTGAAGTGGTAACCCAAAGACCCTAATCCACTAAGAACCCTTATGGGACTCCTGCTTTGGTTGCCCTACTCCCAGTACCCATCTATCCAGAAGCAAGCAGTACCCTCCAAACGCCCGCTTCCCCGACTGTAGAATCCTATTAGCCTCTATCAGGAATGGGAAACTAAAGAGAAAAAGGTCACCTCCAAAGAGCTTCACCCCTACTTTGTATGACAGATTCCAACCCTTCCGAACCACCATACCCAGCCGCTCCACACAAGGGGTGTCTTCAACAAACCGGCCTAGAAAACATCTCAGAAATTCAATCCTCCTACCCACCCCCCTCAGCTCCACCACCACCTTAGGAATACCAGAGGACAGGTCCACCTCCGTCACCCCTTCATCCGACCACTCCGGCCACCAAGCCACATCCCTCCATGCCCGATTGCCGCCACCAACTGACATGATCCCTGCTACTCCAACAATCAGATCAAATCTCTGCAACTCACAATTTCTGCTCCTTGGATACTCGACTACTCACGATCTCTGCTTCTCCGAACCCACAATCTTGGAACTAGGCTTCTCAGTGGTCTCCGAGCACTCACAAGCCCAGATTCCAACTTCTCCAATCTCCAATTGTAGATCTGAGCTTCACTAGAGATCACCGAACACTCCCGATCTCCAATCTCATATCTGAGCTACACCAGAGATGCCCAAACCCTCCCAGACGCAAATCTCGGCTTCTCCAAATGCTTCCAAACTCTCACGATACTCAGAGCTCGACTCTCAGCATCCCTATAGATGGCCAAACACTCACAGTCATAGATCTCAGCAACTCCCAAAGCTTCCGATCACACACAAACTCAAAACTCGACTTCTCCTAACTCTGATCTCAGATCTCGGCTTCTCCAGAGTTCGCCGATCTCACCCGAACGAAGATCTCAGCACTCCAAACTCAGAAACAGGGATGGAAGGAAGAGTGAGAGAGAGAGAGAGAGAGAGAGAGGAAGGGGACTTACCGGAGAACTTTATCCGATCTCAGATCTCAGCTCTCGAACTCCTCCATGCAAGGTTCTCAGAGCTCACGACCTCCCGATCTACTCCATGCTTGGGACGCAGATCTCGCGAACTCCTTGAAGCTGCATTCCCTCCCCAAGTTCGAAACGATGAACCAGAGGTACTTGTAACTTTAATAAACAAAATAAGTTTAAACACCTAGGCTAGGGTGGCAATTTTTACTGTCCCGACTTTACGCAGGTTTGGAGTAGTTCAGAACCATGGATCCGTGATGGGGTTAGTTAACTCAACCCATTTGTATTGGGTGGGGTTGGTTTGGGTTGGATTCCTCAGACCCAACAGGTCATAATATGTTAATTATTAAGAAATATATATTCTTCATATATTTATTATATTATTAAAAAATATTTTTTTTTTATTTGAACAGGTTTGGTGAGTGGATTCAAGATGATGTCCCCCTTATTGGGTTCTATTTTGGTTTTCCTTTTTAAGCCTTTTGTAAATGGGTCAGATTCAGTTTGAAGATATTCTTACCTGGTTGAAAACTTGAAGCTAACCCGACCCAAACTGTTGCCAACATTGACCTAGACCTCACCCAAATGCTTACACTGGGTTTTCCTCTCCTTTTACCATCCTAAAAACAATCAGATCTAATCAATCAATCAACAGTGCAACCAATTTTGATATTTTTTCTTACAGAGTGGGAAAAGTCAAAAATCCTTCAAACGTGTTTTTTTTCCGTTTTATCATGGAATGGACATACAACATTTAGGGTTTTTACCCATTGATGAACTTATCTAATGGTTTTACTTGTTTCTTTTCTCGAACTGAATTTATAATACCAAGATTGGTCTAATAAATTTGCAAAATTATAAAATGATAAGCAATAGTGTGTCCAAATCCCCAACCGAAAAAATATAGGCTCGTCCAAGTCACCAGATAAGCACCTATGCAAGCAGTCAGGTCCAACTACTAGCTAGACTTGCATAGGCAATTTGACAAACTGATTCCAAAGCTTTCAAATTTAAATCAATAGTTAAATTTATCAACAGAGACACGTCTCAGTTGTCAGACACAGACATAAGAATCAAGCATGAGAACCTTAGCAATCACAGTCCACATTATTGTAAATATTGTGGCAACCTTGAATTAATGTACTATATTATATATATATATATATATAGAGAGAGAGAGAGAGAGAGAAAGAGAGTAACTATCAACAGGAGCTCCGGTTGAACAGTCAACTGGAGCAACCCAAATTTGCCGTGGGAAGGGGTATTTATAGAAAAAAATTACTGTTAAAAAATACCCCTTGAATTCATAATTACGAAACTGCCACTTTCCAAGGCAAATTTTGGGTTGCTCCGGTTGACTGTTCAACCGAAGCTCCTGTTCATAGTTATAATCCCGTATATATATGGCATTAAAATGTTTCTAGCGCAAGAATAGGTTACTGAATACAGGAAGAAATAAGCAGTTACCATTGGAAAAAGCAAGGCAGAAATTAGAGTTCCAGAAGGGATCACATAAAGAAAAAATGCAAAATAGTGCATCATTTTATCATCAGCATGGCATTAATCTCTCAGTACAAGAAGAGGCTACAAGATACAGGAAAAAATGCAATTGCCATAAGGAAACACAATGAGGCCGATTCATAGATAGATATACAAAGTCATGATCAGATAGTACAAAAGTTATAGAAAGGAACTAAGATTGGGATAAACAGATGTTGAAAGATTAATTTGAGCCTTTCAGATCTATACAACTGACAATTCAAAATATACACCACAATAGATGTTTATAAAAAGGACAAGGAAGATAAGAAAAAAAAAAGGAAAGGTAGGGGAGAAAACCTCATATTGATGATTCATAGATGCTTCGGTTTGAGAAAATGCATCCCTAAGGACGTTGGAAGCATCGCATAGGGATATAACCCTTTCTCTTTTTTCTGAATCTGACAAGATATTGGTGACCATCTCAGGCAGAATTCTGGACAATAGATAATGGAACCGTTAATTATTAAAATATCTGAAGCCAACAGTAGCTAAGAACCGTTAATTCAGTGACAAAATGGGATAACAAAAGTGACATTTATCTGGATGTAATCTCTGTATCTCAATCCATATAACAAGAAAATAGGAGCTGAGAAAGAAAGGAAGCATCTGGAGGTAATATCTGTGTATCAACGCAACAAAACCTCAAAGACTATCTCGGGGTAGCAAACTATTCCCAACAAGTGATGCTACCTTGGGATGAAATCGCATAAAATTGATTCCCTCTTCTTCCCCATTTTGGGGTTGACTTGGAATTTTAGTCATTGTCAATGCCTTATCCCAAATATTTGGGGTCGGCAAGATGAATCTTGTTCCACCATTGGTTAAGTCATGTGTTATTAAATCTTCCCTCATTAACTCCATTCATGTCACTTTTGTCCTTCCTCTCCTCCTTTTAAAGCCTTTAACTAGCACCAATTCACTACTAACTGGAGCCGTTAATGGTCTTCACTGAAAGTGCCCAAATCATCTCAATCAACTCTCCCTTATTTTCTCGCCAATTGGAACCACTACTAGATCCTCTCAAATGCGTTCCTTTCTAATCTCATATGTCCATTATCACTCCCAGCATCCCCATCTCGGCTACTCTAATTCTATAAATATGTTGCTTCTTAGTAGCCCAACACACTGTTCCATAAAGCATAGTTGGTCTTATCGTTGTCTTATAAAATTTCTTTTAGTTTGATTGGGATGTGTTGATCACATAGCACTCCAAAAGTATGTCTCCACTTTAACCATCCAGTTTTAGTTATATGGGCAACACCCTCTTTAATCTCTCCGTCATTATTATCCATTAAGCCAAGGTATCAGAATTGGTCGCTTTGAGGTTTCTCCTGACCATCTACTTAACATTTTCTCCACCCTATTTGTGTTATTACTAAAGTTGCATTCCATATATTCTGTCCTGGACCCAACGTATTTTGAAACTCTTAGATTCCAAGATACCCCTCCATAATTCTAGTTTTGCATTAATCCACCTTTAATTTAATCCATTAATACACATCAGCTGCAAATAGCATACACCATGGTACCTCTTGAATGTGAGCCATCAATTCATTCATAACAAAGGTCAAAGGATATGGATTGACAGTTGACCCTTAATGTAACCCTACTATCACATGAAACTCATTCGTCTCACCAACAATTGTTCTAACGATAGCTACCGCCCCCTTATTCATGTCTTTACTGATATCAATATATTTCCTTGGAATTCCTTTCTTCCCTAACACCCACAAGATTAATTCTCTAGGGACTCCATCATATTATTATTCCAAGTTAATAAATACTATGCAGAGATCTTTCTTCTTCACCCTACATTTTTACATTCATAATCTAAGAGAGAAAATAGTCTCAATCGTAAGCCTCCCCGACATGAATCCAATTTGATTTTCTAAAGTCCTAGACTCTTACTTATCTTTCTTCCATCTCTCTCTCCATAACTTCGTAGTATCTCATAAGTTTTATCCTGCCTTTATTCTTAATTTATGAGTTGTGAGTCATAAGTCAGGTTCATCAGGAATTTGGTCTTTAACTACTTAGCTTGTTTTAAAAAGAACTTTGAATATTGAAGTTTAGCTCATTCTGGGGACCAAGATAAAATAGTTTCTGGATCAGTCATAGACTGAGATTAATACAAAGGGCAGTTGGATTTTCAATTTTTCAAGCTACATACACCCATCCCTATGCTTCAGATTTCAAATTTTTTTGTTCCCGAGAAAACAAGGATTCTTCTTTGGAAATCCAAGAACCCCCGTCAATAGCTCAAGATTTGATGCTCTTCAAACTCCTAATTTAACGCTCTATCTTTGCTTTTACACCAAAAAAGATTTCAGTCTTCTATTCTTTCTTGCCTGTCATGTAAATCTCTCTGTTATGGACTTCTCTCGCTTTCGTTTATTGGTTGCATTTGGATCTGTTTGTAAGCCAACTCTTCCCTAGGGGGATTCTGGTACATGATTCTTATGGCGGTAAGAATAGGACATCTTAGTTTAGTTGAATCAAGCAGTAAAGGCTTATAAGAGATGATTATTAATAGAGAAATAAAGAAACTCAGTTTAATGTATTGAAATCCTGGTGCAGGATGAAGACAGTGATGAATCAGAAGTGGAAGAACTGTTGAATCTTTCGTGCTCATCCTCCATGAGTTGAGTGAAGTGAACAAATGATGTTGATGAATTATGCCCAGTTGGTTTGTATATTGAAGGCATTGAATCCAAGACAATAATTCAAAGTTAAAATCCAGGAGTCAAGAGTCCTATGCTGTCTTCAAGCAGAGTTCAACAATTAGATGATTGTTTGTGAAAAAGGACTATTAAAAGAAGTTGAACCAAAAAAAAAAGTGAAGCTTGCAGTCATCAAATTCAAAGGATATGCCTCGTCCTTTGAGGTCATTCAATTTGCACCAGCTCACTCCTCACTGGTCCCACCAATGTGTCCAAACTCCAAAACATCTCAATAACTCATTATATTAAACCCCAAAAAGAAAATACTGTACACCAAAGTTCACAAATAGAAGGGAAAAGCCTAAATCTAATTCATAGAATAACATATACTATTTACTAAGATGATATAGAAAATGCATCTGATTGGAAAAGATCGATATCAGAATATTCTTTGAGGTTTCCCAAAGAAATTTTGTCCTGTGTAGCATGAAAACACACTTGAAATGTGAAAACTAACTTGCTAGCAGATTTAGCAGCTCCAGCTCCACCATGCCCATCACAGATACCAAACAATCCAAACTGCGCGTAGGTATTTGAAAGATTAGCTCTTTTAGGAAGAAGGTGCATAAGGTATCCATAAGAAATTTAGTAACTTCAATACCTGTTCCACCCCTGGAAGAGGCCATTGGTAATAGTACACATCTTCCATAGGAAGCTTCTTTCCTCCTCGGCGCACAGCCATGGGATCAGATGCCATACCAACTCCAAATGGGATTTGACGTTCATCTTGAGGAGTTATTCGTACCTGCTAGATCGAAAGAATGATCAAATGATCATTTTTTATTTTTTTTGGCTAAAATTGGAACCAAAGTGGTATTCAAAATAGTGCATACATCGACAACTAAAGGTAAGCATATGGTTAGTTAAGCAGTACCAATAAATAAAAAGGTCGATTCAGTTGCCTGTAAGCAATGTAAGATGAGCAAATGGGACCTTGATAAAACATCATAAAGTGGCAAATCTTAAAAGAACCCTTCATCCATAAAAGTGAATATTATGATAGTTATGTATCATATATATATATATATATATATATATATAATACTGCAAATTTATGTGGTGCCCAATTCTCTTTTCCCTCTGTGCTATGTCAGCAAGGTAATACATAACGAAATGAAACCAAAAGGGTCAACCTCTAAGCATCTCCACAAAATTAACAATATCAAAGAATAAAATGTAGATATTCCTTCCCATTTCCTAAATGTAGCAACTCCTACAGTCTTACTCTAACCTGTTCAGTATATTCTTATATATTGTGGAGGATAGTCAAGTTATTATTGAGAATTGAAATTCTGAACAAACACTTGGAAGGCAATCCGCAGGACCATATACTCCTGAGTACATAATCATCCGTCCAATCTACGTTGTCAAATTCGTAAAAACCTTCTCCGTTTTATGGATTGTAGTACCCATCTTTAGCTAGTACACCTAGACAAGCAGCTGCATGACACTCAAAAAAAATGCAACAAAAAATGTCTTGCTCTTAAACAGATATTTTGATTCGCTGTGAACAAGAGAAGTTAAGGTTCTCTTTATTTAATTGCACACCAATTAAATATGCAAAGAATCAGGCTTGAGCACCAGCTGTCTAAAAAGCAATTAGCCAGGAGCAATGATAATAAATGTGGAACTCAAAAAAAAAAAACGAAAACACTAAGGGGGCATTTGGCAACACTACTATAAGCTAATAAGTGTTTCTTATTTAACAAGTCACTTTTTTACAAGAAGCTCGTTTGGTACTGCTGCTTTTCTATAATTTTTTTTAAAAAAAGTGTTTATTTATAAATAAGTTGGCGTCGGGGTCGCAGATTAGGAGGAAGGGTAATTTTGAGTTTCTAATTGGGTTGAACCCAAAGTTTGAGTTGCTCGGTTCAGATACTGAGCAGGGAAAAGTTGCCCTTGAATTGTGTGTTTGCACTTTGTTCAATGGGAAGAGAACAGGAGATTGGCTATGCATTCAGTGTCTGCTCCGTCAGAGCATGTACTCTCACAAATGGAGACCTCCACTTGATCATCCACTTCAATTGCTCATACAGGTATCCATGCGCCTGCTCATCATGTCTCTTCCCTAACGTGACATCACTTGAGTTTCCTTGGATCCATAGTGACAAAGTTGGGGTTCGGGAATAATTTGGTAAGGGTCAAGTTCGGAAAATTTTGGACAAATTCGGGAAAAATTCGAGAAAATAATCATTATAAAAAGATATCCAACAATTAAATTAGATAATATACAAAATAAGCAGCTTATTTTGCCAAACTAAACAAATTATTGCGAAATTTAGGAATAATTCAAAAAAAATCCGCGAATAATTCGGTATACCTAAAATTCGTGAATTTTTCAAAAATTCGGAGAATTTTATTACCATGTTTGGACCATCGATACAGGAGCCTCAGATCACATTCACATGTCTGGTATGTGACGTATGTCTTCTATATTCTCATCTTATAATACTTATTCGGGTCCTCTTAAAGTTAAAATTGTTGATGGTTTTTTTTTCTCTGTATCCAAGAAAGGAAACATCATCATCACTCTCAGTCTTTCACTGTCTTTTGTTTTACACTTACCTAGTTTTTTTGCTAATCTCCTTTCTGTTAACGGTTTAACTAAGCATCTAAATTGTAGTGTGACTTCCTTTCTATCTCGTTGTGTCTTTCAAGATCCGGTGACACAGCAGGAAGCAGCAGATTGGGAGTGGAAGTGAAGTGGATGGATTTTACATTCTGGATCAGCCTCCTACTTCTTCCAGTGTTCTCTAGTCCATTAGTTATGTTAATAAAGACCCAATCTATTATAGCACAATCAATTAAGTCATTTGTCGTTTTAGTCCTTGAAATTCTATGTTTGGCTTTGTCAGCTCTCAAAGTTTGTAGTATAAACTTGTGAGCTAGCAAAACATTGTCATGTTTCTTCTCTCCTAGTAATTAAAGTTATTTACCTTTTGAAATTGTGAATTCTGATATATGGGGGCATTCTCTCACTCTATGTATGTTTAAATATCGGTATTTTATTTCCTTTATCAATAACTATTCTCGTTGCACTTGGCTAAGTTGGCTATATTTGATAAAGACTAGGGATGAGATACCCCATATAATTCGTATCTTCCACAAAATGACCAAGACACAATTTAATAAAAACATGAAAGTATTTCGATCTGGTCATGGAAGAGTATCTTGAAGGAACCTTCAAAAATTATTTTAATAAACATGATGTCGTTCATCAAAATAGTTGTGTCTATACACCACAACATAATGGGGTGACACAGCATAAGAATAAACATTTCCTTGAGGTTGCTCGCAATTTATTACTTCAAATAAAAGTAAAAATGATGTTTTGGTCTGATGCAATGCTTAAAACAGCTATATGATCAACCATATGCCTTCTAGAGTTCTAAGATTCAAGACCTTGCATCCGATTTTGTATCTTGAGAGTCCTCTGCTTCGAGTGATTAGATGTAATACCTGTTTTCTCGAAATCCTATGTCCAAATCGTTCTAGATTGGATCCTAAGTATCAAATGCTTGTTTCTAGAACACTCCTCCACTCAAAAAGGGTATGAGTAATTAAGTGTTTCGATCCTTTGACAGGTAAGCGATTTATCTCTAACAGTGTAGTCAAGGCGTCACCTAGGCGTTTTTGGGGGTGGGGCGCCCGAATAGATGATTAGGTAGTCGGAAATAGCTAGGCGGTCGCATAGGCGTTCGATATCTGGGAGGTCGCCTAGGCGGTCTGCCTTATAAAAGCTGTTTTTCTTTCCTTTTTTTACTTTAAAAAAATCTCAATAAATAGAAAGGAAAAAAAAAATGTAATGAAGAAGTAACAAGATTTTAAATCGTTTTTTCACTAAAAATATCATTAGTTGCTCTGCTCCTGCCACCCCCAGGCAATCTGCTGAATACCTTCCAAAACAAACAAGATACTTCTAAAGCCAATTTGATGCTCAAAATTTAGAAATAAAAAATTAGATGGGTCGAGGGTTGAAACATACACATAATCCAGTCCAGATAGGCAGATACACACTGTTACGATAGTACACGATGAAGCTCTTCTTAAATACTTTACTATTTCTTGGGTTCAAATGATGATTCTCTTTTATTATTTCTATATTCCATAATCTTTAATCATCATGTTATCGATCAAAAAAAAAAAAAAAATCTTTAATCATCATGTTGTAATTCTAATTACATTTTTTAAGCTCTACGGCCTAACATTATACATGTAACATGGACAGTGATACGAATTTGGGTATTTGGCTAAGATTTTGAAGTGTTTAATACTCCACTATGTCAACATGTCTTTGGTTATGTGATATGAATGATTGTAATAGACTTTTTATTTTATGTTTTTGTGGAATGTGGGTGTGGAGTTTTGGTCTTTTGGATGCTATATATAATAATATATATATATGTAATATATATATAATTATATATATATTTATATTAAATTTATCACCTAGGCAACGCCTGGGCGTCGCCTAGGCAACGCCTCACCTAGCCAGGGCTAATTGCCTAGACGCCTTAACTACACTGATCTCTAAGGATGTTTCTTTCTTTGAGTTTGTTCCTTTTTTCTCTAGAGTTTCTCTTCAAGAGGAGAATGTTAATGAAGAGCTACTATTTCTATCCTCGAGTGATTATAACATTAAAATAACATCATTGGCTTCTTCTTCATTGTTCCTTTGGAATTTACTAGTGAGGAGGAAAAAGAGCGAAAGACATACTCCAGACGATTGAAAGTTAAGTTTCCATCGACCGAAAAAAACCCTTCAACATACCTCCGTGGATCCAAATCATGCTTCCCCAACTGTTACAAGTCCAGATAATTCTTCATCTCCAATCATAACTCAGATCATGATGTTCTCATTGTCTTACGCAAAAGAAAATGTGCTTGTACTTTTCATCATATTTCCAACTTTGTTCCATACGATTCCCTTTCTCCACCTTTTCGAGCATTTGTTTATCTTTGTCTTCAGTGTCCCTCTAGTGTAACAGATACATTGCAATTGCAACATTATAAGTGGAAGAAAGCAATGTGGGAGGAGATGAAGGCACTCGCCAAAAATAATACTTGAGAACTTGTCAATGCTCTTAAAGACAAGAAGTTAGTTGGCTACAAGTGGGTATATATAGTGAAAATGTGAAATACAACTATACAAGGCAGATGATACTGTAAATAAATATGAAACAAGATTGGATGCTAAGGGGTTCCCACAAATCTTTAGAATCGACTATCAAGAGACATTTTTTCTTTTGTCACCATAAACGCATTTTATTCGCGTTTAAAATGCTTATTAAATTTTTCTTCTTTTTTAGGGGTAGCCGTTTTAAACAACGTACTTATGTTGTATTAAGTTTAAAATGGTGATACCCATATAAAACACATATTAAAGGTGTGTTCCGTAATAAACTCGTATAATATCCATACAAAAACACATTTATTAAAAAAAATGAAAGGATCTGTAATGGGTACAATTCGTAAAGGGTAAGAGGCAAAGTGGGAAACCCCCATCGATTCAAACAACCGACCTAAGCCTACTTAGGCTATGTGCTGGCTCTTATGAGCTGGCAAAGCTCTAAACACAGGTAATGAGTGTATCTACCAAGCGACATCATCATGCCCCACAAGTCATGATGACTTCCTCCAAATGCCTATAAATAAGCAAGATCAACAGAGAAGAAGGAGCAGGGGCGTGAAGGCAAGGGAGAGAGAAAGGGAAACCAGAAGAAGAAGAAGAGGAAGAAGGACTTGGGGGCTTGGGTCGTTCAAATGATAAACCCCAACCCCGAAGGGTTCTACAAATGATGACAGTCACCCACCTGATTCTCTTCAATTCATCTAATGTTCTCCACACCACTTGATACTCTTCACGGTCTCACAATCGATCACGGTCTTCTGACGCTCTCTTGGATCTGCCATGTCCGCCTAATGTTCTCCACGATAGGGCGGAAGGCCTCTCCTCAACAACTTCTGGACAAGACTGCATTCTTCAACTAGTAAACCTCTTCCACCTGCATGTCATTCGACAAAGGTAAGGATGACGAATGCCTGCAGACGAGTGTACAAGACCTGAACCATGCAGCCCGTGACAAGTACCGTGAGCCCGGAAATTTCCATTTATAGGATCCCTGTTTGAAATTAGCTGATGTACTTACTAACACTATTGCTTCATCATGACATCATGGGCATAGGTAAGCTAGGCATGCTAGATATTTATGCTCCAGGCCCCCGGTTGAGGGGGAGTGTTGTAATGGGACTAATAAAATAAGCCCATAACATCCTTATATCTTTATAATTTTGTTCATTGTATTAAGGCCATTTATGTCATTTCATCTTAATTAGTAATATAGGAGATATCTAGAGAAGGTAGAGACAACTCTTCTTTCTTCCATTCTCTTCTCTACTCTTCTCTTATTATTTCTCACAGACCCTAGATTTCTACTCATTCAAACTCGAATTTCTAATTCAGCAAAGGTGAAGCTTTAACAAGTATAGAAGCAAGTGCAAATTAAACAAAAGGGTGTTTTAAGATTATGGAACACCTATTAATAATATTCTTACCACCATCTTGTAAAGTGGATAACAAGTATAGAAGCAAGTGCAAATTAAAACAAAAGGGCGTATTAAGATTACTGAACACCTAGTAAGAATTCTTACCACCATCTAGTAAAAGCATATAAGAATCCTGTGACTATAATTGGAACGGCCATAGTTCTTACAATGGTGTTCTAAGTGGTTAAAAGACACAAGGATATAAAACTCATTTCTGGCAAGCGATTCAGCCAATGCCAAAAGAATCAACTCAAGTCTAGATGGTGCTATATTTATATGAACTTTATTATGACCCAATTGAATAACTTATATTAGCAACTCATAACATTAGAGAATACATCCAAGCTGCTACCCAACTCGGGCAGGGTTTTTAAACCTTGGAAAAAGAAGATACTATTAAATTCATGATCATCATTTATTAATACAATCTCAATACAGATTAGGACCTCTTACTGGATGGTTTCAAGTCATTTAAAACAATCCTACTCTGTCATCAATCTTTCTGCCAAGGTGGAGTAGGAAGGAGAGAGAGAGAGAGAGTGGGGTAGGCTGGTGCATAATCAATTTCCCATAACCCCCCATCCAATAATCAGAACAATTAAAAGGAAAACATGATATAAGAAATGATTTTCGACTTACAAATACTTTTGACTTTGTGCCAACAGTTATTATGTCTCCACTTGCAAGCTCAATTGGTTCACTCCAGTGTCTACTTCCAGAAACAGGATGGATGACTGCTTGAGAATTCAGGAGTGTTCCATTTAGGCTACCCATATCCACCAGCTCCCATTTCAATTTCTGTAACAAAAAAAAAAATACAAATCCAAATAGTAAGTGAACCAAACACTGCATAGATAAAGTACAACAGCTTCACAAGAATGCAAGTGAATGAGAAATTGTCATTAAGAAGTTTACATTCGAATTCCAGTTTATATGGGCATGCTTCCCTGAAACCTCTGAATCCTTCAGCAGTAGATCACTTGGAGAAACTCTTCCAAGAGTAAGCGGCAGTCTAGAAGTATTTGTTGACTGTAGGGAACAACGAAGCCCACGAGAAGGACCAGATATAACCTCCAGCGAGAGGCTGCTTCCTGCATTTCTAACAGAAAGATAGGATTACATGTTTTACATTTTCAGAAGAAGAAGAAGAAGAAAACACTCAGGCCAGTAACCTCTTCAGATATCAAAATTAATAAACTTTTCAAATGGAAGAAGGATTAAATACTTTGATCTGCAATATCCTTGGCCACAGACTCTCGATAGTTATCATTGCCAGAACTCAATGTCAAGCCGTAACTTATATCTCCCTTTTTGAGATGTTTTCGCTCTTCAAATGAACGGTTTACCAATAATGTATTCTTAAGTGTATGACCAACCAGAAGATCTTCTGAAGGGTCAGAGATTACATCTAGAACCAAGCTATCACCTGGAAAAATTGAGACAGTAATTATGGATTGCTAAGGAGTAAGGGAGAAGCTATATAGATCACGCAATTAAAATATAAGATTGAATTTCGAAACCAATATGACAGGATATAAATTGCATGCCTTGAATTGACTGTGCATCCGCTGATGGAAGCCTCTGTTTATAGATAAGTCCATGTGTTCTTGGTGAGTTGAAACTCCCTTCAGTTATAAGACAAGACTCCTCTAATACATGATCTCTTACCAATTCACTGTTTTGGTTCGGGACCAGATCCAAATCCTCAGAAACAAGAGGCCTTTCTAGGTCATCAACCTACAAAGAAGGAATCATAAACATCACAAACGTTAAAAAGCAAGACCATTTGAGTTAAACAAAACCTTAAAGAGTGATTACTAAAAAGAAGGTCCAGTAGTGTAAAAATTATAAGCACATTTTCCTCACAGGTCTAATACTAAACCCCTGCTCTACCGTCCACAGAATGCAAGTGAAAGGGATTTCTTTAAGGCTATCCCAAGGATACTCCACATTGGATTTTGAATCAATGCTTGAACCACTAAGAAGAGCAGTTACTAACCTTTAACATTGAGTTTTTTTTTTTTTTGGAAGGTAAGCTAGGGTTAGGCAGATCCCTACCAGAGAAACATAGGTGGGATTCGATCCCAGGTCCCTGGTACGACACCAAGGGACTTTACCAACTAAGCTAGCTGGCACCCATGACGCAAATTTTTTCCCACTATAATGTATCAAAGGATTCGATCTCATTTTAACATTGAGTTTACTTGTTCCTTCCATCTGTTAGAGCCTAAAATAGTCCCAAATTTCATGCAAATTTTTTCCCACTATAATGTATCAAAGGGAGATAATTTACAAAAGTATATGAACATTTGAGCCGCGAATTTTGAGTCCACCCAGCACACACACACAAAGGCATACCCCTTCCATTGAGGAAACATATGAGATTAATTGGGTACGTAATAAAGATGTTAATAATGAATTAAACTCGGACCGTGTCTCTGAATATCATTACTGCATTTCAAATAATTCTGGACAGTACTGAAACCAAAGATAAGCATCGACATTGAAGAACGCACAAATACTCCTAGTGATCTGAACAAGAATCAAGTTCTTCCTCCTTTGAGATGCAACCAATAGTATAAATGCATGAAACAGACAAAATATCCCATCTCACAACCTCGAAACAATCAATTTTTTGGTAAAAATAAAAAACACCAACAAACAAAGAAGACGATAAATCCAAATTTTCATGCAACGAATCGGAAATGTTTTGGCTCAATTTTACCAGAAATTGATAGAAACAAAAACCCTAACAAGGAAAATCAACCCAAGACAATGCTCATTCAGAAAACGCTTCACGCCCAAAATCATACATTCAAGCTTCAATTTTTCTCACTGAAAAACGCATTCCGAACAAAATCGATACCAACCCAGAAAAAAATATCTAAATCAAAGCGCATAAACATGGAAAATTAACGAATTGCTCGGAGAAATACGATAAATAAAAATAAATTTAAAAAAAAAAAACGGTGGTTTAGGTTGTGGTTTTCTGACCTTGATCGAGCGGTTTCGAGAGGAGGAGAAAAAGAAACGCCATGGCTTACAGGCGTAGATGAAGAGAAGAATAACCAGAACCAGCATAAGACCGAAGATAATCTCTACAATCGCCATCGCCATCGCTCCGTGGAAAGGGAGAGAATGAGTGCGAGAAGGCCGCTTTGAAATGGTCGCATTATTGTTTTTTTTTAACTTAATACGAATATATGAAATTATTTATACACAGATCATGCATGTATAAATGCCATACATGGGTCATGCCATTCATGGTTTTCTCGATTCTCAAATCTAGAATCGAAGTTATGGTATTGACACGTGGATGTATGTTCCTACATGTTATGGTGGTGTTAGGTATGGTGCAGATGCCTGATATAAATGCTTTTATTGCGAATATTAAGGCAACTAAAAAGAAGATGAGAACCAACCTAACCACCCTTAACTAGCGCTACCAAACAAAACCCCCTGGACACTTAAATGAAGAAAATATGGGTACCCTTGTTTGGTTGTAAGAGTAACTCTAAACTCCATTGCGGATAGGAGCTCAGCGGATAGCCAAATAGCATATTCATCTTATTTCCTCCCTCCCTCCCTCCCTCCCTCCTTTATCCGCTTTCATGAACCGTGACTCTCCTCTCTCAAATGCTTCAATTGCAACGAATTGACTCTCCAACAGCTTTCACTATCAGGCGGGGCAGGGCAGATTGGTTTTTTTTTTCTCATAATTAGGCAAAGGTTGCAATTGGGTTGGGCTGGCCCAAAGCCCAATTATTCGGCCCAAAGTTTTGGAGGGCTGAGCCTTCCTTATTTTGGGTGAGCCTTCCTTATTTTGGGTTAGACTGAGTTTGAACAAATAGGCCCGAAATAAATGTTGGACTGAGCTTGGGCTGCCCTTAGCTTGACATGAATTAAATATATTTTATATTTTTATATATCTATACTATAATATAAAGAAATAAGACTTTTTCCCTGCTCTCCAAACTTCAATCTCTCGAATCTTATACGTTCAATCTTAGGGATGTCATGTGACTTTCCTCTTTAATCTCTACCGTTTGTTATAGGTCATCAGTTATCAAACAATACGTCTTTACAAACTGACATCAAACAAAATAACTTTTAACCTCTCTTAAATTTTCTCCTAAATTTTCTCTTACACTTCTCTATCTCCCAAAACATTTATACGTTCAATCCTAAGGATGCTATGTGGTTTCCCTCTTTAATCTCCACCGTTTGATTTAGGTCATCAGTTATCAAACTCTTTGCTCTCCAAACTTCAATCCCTCCAATCTCATAAGTTATATTTTAGAAATAACGTGTTGTTTTTCTCTTTAATCTCCACCATTCAAATTTGGGACCCACTATTTCATCCTAGAGCCCTCTCTATCTCCACTATTATAAACTCTTCTCTTATCTCCAACTCTTACAAGTTTGGGACCCACTATCTCATCCTAGAGTCCTATCACTATTATAGAGTTCTCTCTTATCCCCAACTCTTGGGTGTATTAATTTAAGTTTAATACTAAATAACTTATGATTTTTCTATAAATGTTATTAAAATAATAATAAACTATTATTATGAAATTAATTAATTAATACAAATAATAATGTATATCAAATAATAAAAAACTAATACTATTAAAAATAAAATTTATGAAATATTCTTAAAATATATTACTGAATATTTAAATAAATAAATAATATTATTTAATTTTAGATATTCTTAATTATTACCGTGCATCGCACGGGGTCTCTGCTAGTATTATATAAAGAGAGAGAAAGCCACGAGCTAATCTCATTCTCATTCTATTGGGTGTTTGCTATCTAAGATTGTACATTAGAATAGGTAGTCTACTGGGATGTAAGTTATGTATTTCCCTTTTTTCTAATTTAATCTTAGCCTTATTTATCAAGGTTTCGGAATAGTTCTTTTCTATTGGACAAACACCTCCAAAAATTGATTACTAGTTAAAAGAATTAGGTATCAAGAAGAGTGATTGTTTAATTTTCCTAAACTAGAAATATGTATACTAAACAAGTTTGTGTATTTGTGTGTGTTGTAGGTAGTTGTTTAAGGGAAAGTTAACAAGTAACAATGAGATAACTCAACCTGAATTCGGCCCGAACTCGACCCAAACTAAGCTCACAAGTTGCTTAACTTGAACTCAACCCAAACTCGACCAACACTGCGTACTTCAGGTCAGCCCGAACTTGGCTTGAAGTCCGATATTATTTGTGAGCCAAGCTTGGGCTGGGGTGCTCGGGATAAGATTGGGCTGGGCTGAACTTGGGCTAAAATTTTGTGTTTTGGGCTGACCCCGGCCCGACCCAACCTGACCTAATTGTCATCCCTATCCCCTTACTAGTAAAGGAGAACCTTAAAGTCCCTATCAACTAAGCGGTCGGTCCTTCGCTTCGCTTCCTTAGCCTTAGGCAATGAGCGACAGCCCTCGCCGCTTTGTCTTATGACGCGTTATGTAAACTAAGCATGTCTTAGTGCTTTAACTTATTCTAGAACTCGTTCTTAGTGCTCACGCCCCTTTAGAGATAGGGGGGTCAAAAGTAACTTCTTGCACTTTTAAGGATTTTTTTGTAATTAGAGCACTTCTCATAATTTTATTTATTTTTCCGTAGCCGTCTTAGGTAGCCTTCTTCGTAACTCGAATTCAAGACGTGGTGATAGACTCAGATATAACCAAATAATAGGAACCTAACCAATACTCCAAAAATCATAGGGTGATTAAAGAGTAAAAATCTAAGTCCATATACATTTAGGGTTGTAACACTATGTATTAGGGAATGAGGAGTGCTAGGCCAACTCTCTCGCAAACATATTCGCCATCTTTGTAGAAAACCCACATGGAAACTCAAGCTACTCAGCTATAGATTCAACCTAGACTCCCTATTGGAGAATTAGACTTATGGTGATATAAATATGAGCAATGCTAAGTCCACTTTCTGATCGTCATAGTTTTTATTATTTGTATACAAGAAGACAAAATAAATATAGTGGGACCCTCAAAAGTGTCATACTATTTTATTGTATAAAAATTGAGGAGAGTGGGTGACCCGAAAGTGGATCGAGCATTGCTCTATAAATATAGATATCGTTGAGAGTATAGTTCTGCGCAATTGAAATCCACTGGTGCCAATGAGCACATGTACTAAATGATAAGCCTCATATGATGGTTGGCAGAGTTGGATTTTCAATCCTGCGGACCAATTGTTGATATTACCTACAATCGGAAGTTTAAAATCACTTCCCTTTGAAAATTCATCCCAAAAGATTGTACCTAGGCCATATCAACTTGTTCCCCGTTATCCTATCCCACATCATGAATTTACATATAACTATTTCAAATTATTGTTGAAAAAAGGTTAGAACATTACCCGAGCATTGTGATAGAAGTGAAAAGAATGGTGGTTTAAATGCTCTTCAAATGGGATTTATAAAAACCACTACATTTTATAAAGGTCATAAGCCCAAAAATATGTGTAATTAAAATACCTTTTGATTAACAAGGGAATATAAAATCCAACACGTCTGCAAAAATTTGTGGATTAGGATATATAGAAAAATAAAATGAAGAGTTTCCTTGGAAGGGGAATAAGAAAGCGGCATGCCAAGATTATAGTTTAAAGTGATTCTCTTATTTGAACAAATTAGAGCGCCAAAAAAAAAAGATAGTGTGTTTATAAGAAGATGATTTTTGTTTTGGAATTATTGCACTAGATATCATTTACCTACGTTAGTATGGTTAGTGGTGGCTTGGGGATTATAGCTCCTGTGACTTATCACCCAGGAGGATTGGATCCCATACCTCCCTCAACAGAGAGGCCACACCCCACTACTGGCGCAAAAGGCGGGGTGTTTTTAAAAGGTGATGGTAATACAAACTTCTTTCAAGAAAGCTAAACGTAAGTGGGATGCTTTTTCAAAAGACTGTGGAAATGAAGTGAGCTCAACCAGTGCTAGAGGGAGTTACTTTTATGCTAGCATCTATTTGGCATTTGCAATAATAGACCCATAGGGTCGAGTAAGACTTTTTTCTTACTTCTTTGTGATTTCTTACATGCTTTACCATTACCCTGTAGGGTATGATAAAATTCTTCTTTATCCATACCTTCTCGGACAGATTCTCATTACCTCTCAGGTAATTAGGAAAAATGACAACCTCAAATTTTTACATGTTTTAAAGTAATTTACCTCTTAAGTAATTGGATGGCAGTCGGTTTATGGGTACTCTCAAATATACTCGTTATCGTAACCATTTATAACCAACCTTAAGGGTAAAGATTTGAGTTGACTTATTTTGTCTTTTCTAATGTCACATCAATTTAATCCTAACCGTTTAATAACTGAGATAAATAGTTGGAATTTGAGAGTATATTTAGGAATCCCTAAACTAATTCAATTGACAATTGGATAAATTGTGGATAATAATGTAAAATAGGGGCGAATACACTATTTTATTGTGGGGGTAATAATGGGGTGTGATGGTTCAGGGTGTAGGCTTCAAATTTTTATATTTTTAGGCTAAGTTCGTGGGCCATTTGCCCAATTCATCTGTTTGTGTCCATTTTTAATCAGGTGGAGCTGCTCCCTTACACATGGCTATGTCATCTTAAATTAAATAATTTAGTATAACACTTAGTTTTTTTAGCTTCCAAACAAAACCAAAAAAAAATTAGGTTATTTATTTTAAAGTTGAGGGGGCAACTGGCCCCTTGGCCCATGCATATGCCCTCTTAAATTAAATAATATAAGTATAAATTGAAAAAAAATATCTCTTCAAAAGTTTAGGGTAGGGGGCTAGGGGAAAATTAGGAGTAATACCAACTAGTTACTTTATCCCAATATTATTTCCAAATTACCTTTTCATATAAGGTCACACATACCTGGTTGAAATTTTCACGACAATGCAATTGGTATACAAGGAAAATGATAAGGAGTGCACAAAACTCTAACCCGCATAGTCACATCCATTGGCACACCCCTCCATCTCCCACGCTAGCACTAACCCTCCTATGGTTAATGCACCCCTCAAAGATTTATGGAAAATGCTAAGGTGGACCGGGTGCGATGTTTGCGCACATGAGCATGGGTTAGGGTGTGTGCCCTCGCTAGCAAATTCCAACATATAACAGGGTGTCCTTGTTCAGTATTTAAAGGTAGATGAGTGAAACTAGTAATGAAAAGCGATATTATGGGTGGAAGTGGTGGTAGCGATGGGGTGGAGGTCGAAGTCCAAGTGAAGATGGTGGTGGGGTGGGGGTAGTAATGTTAGTTAGGGTCACACAATTTCTGATTCGAGAATTTAAGATAGGAAATGTTTTTTTACTAAAACTTTTGTAAAATTATTCCCCTCCCACTTTGAAATTCAGCTGAACATAATTTTGAATTTTTTATACCCCATCAAAGTAGAAAACTACTCACCACCGGGGTGTAGCCCAGTGGTCATGGGATGAACCGTAAACCCGGAGGTGGGATGAACCGTAAACCCGGAGGTCCTACGATCGAATTTGGATGCACTCACGTTACGCATCCGCCCGGGGGCTATCCTTAAGTGACTCGTGGGGATTAGTCGGAGTCTTGAGCTGCGGACACCCCACGGTTAACAAAAAAAAATAGAAAACTACTTAAGGGGTCATTTGGCATATATTACAATGATGTTCTAAAAACGAATCAATTCTTAGAAGTATTGATTAATATAATCAAGTTTGTGCAGAGAGAACGTAATTGACAATTGTCGGTCAAAATCCATTGTGAAGAACATAAACAAAATAATTATGCTTGGATTGAAAAAAATATATAATTATTGTTTTTCCTTGGTTCCCAACAAAACTATCTGAGACCAATATTTATAGCACTTTTGATAAGATGAGACATACAATGTCCCTCACGAGTACATAAACATCATCTAGAGAATCATCCCAACTTTACATCTATATTGAAAAATTGATGTCCATCTCTCTCATATTGTCCAAGAGTAAAAGAAAACCTCCTGATCAAACATATTGGGAATGCACTATCATTTTTTCTATTTTTTTAAAAATAGAAACGACTTTCTATTTTCAAGATTTTTTAATAGGAAACATGTTTGACATTACTAAACTATACATATCTCCCGGGACTCCCCATGATAAGCAATTGTTATATCTAGATCCGTCGCGACTGACTCCTGTCGATGCGTTTCCACATTGTGGCATATATAATAGACTTGGAAGGAACTCGGTTATGTCCCACAGGTCAATATGTATTCCTTTTAATATTCATTAATTATGACTAAGATTCACTAACTCTTAAGATTCAGCCATCTAACATTGGTTTTTAGAAAAAAATATTTTAAAAATATTAGTTGTAAAGGTTAAAGGTTTTTTTTTTTTGGTTGGAAGGTTAAAGTTATTAACTAGGGTTAAAAGAGCACTTAAAAGGGCTATTGTGTCGTAATGGGATTTAAAATGACAGGATTCCAAGTCTATATAATAGCATAGACTTTGGGTCTTCACCGGTTGGTGATCTGCTTCCACTCCCAAGTTGCCACATCAACCAAGGCATTGATTAGTGTGCACACATGTCGTATGATGTGTGAAAACCCGATACCACTTTTCTGACATATGCCAGAGACAATCTCATGCCCTTTAATTGGAGCACAAATCCTCTAGTCGGCCCCTAATACCAGAATTAGTATTAGGGGCCCACATGCCCAATTCTATTTTGACACCTCAAATTTTGTATTCAATGCCCAAACTTTTTTTACGGTTTCATTCCTAATTCAAAAAAGGGCATATAAGTATTTTATAGTCTGCTTTTTTCTTTCCTTTGAGTTCCCAATTTTTTTGGCAAGCAAACCCCTTTTTGGCTGCTTTTGTATTAACTCTTAACACGATTTATCTTTTGGTCGGAAGGATATACAAAAGTAACACAAGTAACATACACACTCTAAATACACACATACACATACCATAGTCTTCACATGACTTCGGTAATGCATCTCTGGTTTATTTTTTTTAAAGGAGAGTAATATTTAAATTACGACTTATACTTCTCTACGGAATCAAACTCCCCCAAGCCCCGTTGCACCCCTAAGGTCGCCACGTGTTCCATTTGACATTCCTTAAATGTGGTTAAGATTTATCCACCCTAAGGTTCACCCACGTAATGTTAAAAAAAAAAATTCTTAGGAGTTAGTGCATTTTAACTAGGGTTAAAAAATTAATATTTTTACTAACTCCTACAGTTAAAATTAACTAACTCTTAGGGTTAAATTTTTTTCAATATTTTTTCCTAAACACCATGGAGTTAATGAATTTTAACTAGGGTTAAAAAAATTAATATTTTTCTAAAAACCACAGTTAATACGGATTAAAAGGGACACATGTTGACCTATGGGGGCGATTGACTTCTCCTTGGGTTCAATCGAGATTGGCTGTTATTCGATCTCAAAGCAGACTATTAAAGTTCTGATACACCTTCTTTGAATTGGGAATGAAAACGTAAAAGAAATTTGGGCATTAAATACAAAATTTGAGCTGTCATAATAGAAGGCCTGGGATTGTCTCTGGCGAAGACAGAAAGGGCTTGTCTTGGGGTTCCGTAGAATATGGGACAAGTGGTGGAGAAGTCAAAATGATTTTTTTTGGAAATGGTAAGCGGGGGTTAGGCAAACCTCAACCAACACTAAGAAAAACGCAAAAGTTATAACCTTGCATATCAAGATCTAGAATCCTTAATAGTTGAGGAGGAAAACAAGGAAGATCAAAATTACAACGTTATTCACAATAACAAGTTTTGATTAAAAAAATCTGCTGCATGGTTGGCTTCACGACGAGCATAGCAAATAACGAAATTGTCAAAACGAGGTCTCAAGTCTCGGATCCGAGACAACATAAAAGCATACTCCTATGGCCAATTAGTACCCGAAGAGATGTAATTCACATCCCAAAGCAAGTCAGACTCCACCTGGATACGAGAAACATTACGCTCCAAGGCAGCCTCAATGCCTAGAAGAATGGCCAAAATCTCAAAGTGGATTACTAAGGGCCCCTCACCAGTGCATGAGAGGCCAACCCCCTATCACTGTGAAAGATGTACCCATACCCACCATGCGTGGAACGGAAAGAGTCATTCACGTTGATCTTGACAATGCCATTGTCCGGGGGTAATCCAATACACCCACCAGATGGCTTACCCCCTCCAACTAACATGTAAATTCCAATCTTCAGCCGCATTCCTATTCGACTCACCGTCTTGAGCTTTCAACTCTTCACCATTCAACTTGGCTTGCACCGTCTCAAGAATTTTCCTAGATAGGTAACTTGGGGAAAAAAATTCATTCCGAAAAACCCTCCTGTTTCTCTCAGCCCATAACTTGTACACCGCCGCATCGAAGACCACTTTCCGAACAATGGAAATCAAATTACCACCTTTACACTTCAGGGCAAACCAAGCCACCATATTACTCAATATCGTGTGAGGTCAGAATTGAAGATGAACTGCACGGCATAATTGCTGTCACACCTGGACAAAATAGCTACATCTACTAAAAAGGTGGTCGTGGTTTTCAATTCCCGCTCTACAGAGGCTACATAAGCTAGATGTGACAGTCCCCCATCGAATTAATTTGTCCCTAGTAGCGAGAGCGTACTTGGACGCCATCCAAGCTATCATAGAGTGCCTAGGAACAGATTGAGTAAACCATAGGAGATGAGCCCATTGGATTTTTGGTCTCTTAACCCTCAACCACTCCCAAGTTGAGGTGATAGAGAATTTCCCCATAGCTGATGGAGTCCAAACCACTTGGTCGTCATAGTTACCAAGCATCAGGACCTGAGGGATCTCATCCCAAGCTTCAAGGAACTCGATAATGTGTGGCACCCCTACTTGCCAACCTTGCTCACTTCGGATAGCTTGAACTCGCTCTTTTCACCTCACTCCAAAGATATGGTAGTCTTCAATACGCTTTAGGCCATCAAGAATACCCTTAGGATGCCAAGGGTCCAACCAAAGAAGGGTATCATTGCCATTGCCTATCAGATGAAGTGTTAGAGATTTGGCAAGGTGCCGGACACCCGGGATGCTCCGGACACTCAAGAAGGCGAGCTAGGCACCTTCATCGTCCAGATAGAATCATTTTGGAGGTACCTCTTCCGAAACCAGGTAGTCCATATAGAATGATCAGCATTAGCAATCTCTCATATTCTTTTAAGCAAGGCCACTTGATTCCAATGTTTCACCCATCTTACACCAAGACCCCTTCCATTTTAGGCCAACAAAAAATATCCCAAGCCACCTTATGGATAGCCCGACGACTGCCAGCTCCAGCCCAAAGAAATCTGGACAACAAGCTCTCAATTTTAGACATCACAGCTTGAGGCAAAAGAAAGACAGTACACCAATATAGATAAAAACTATTCAAAATACTCTTGATGAGCTCAACCCTCCCTCAATAGGATAACCACTGATTTTTCCAAGCTGAAATACGTTGATTAATTCTATCAATAAGAGGCTGGCAGTCCCTACTACAAAGCCGAGTAGTAGATAGGGGCAGCCCCAAGTACCGGATCGGGAGGCTGCCTTGGCTAATATTTAGATGATCTTGAATGTGATGGGCCATATGGGCCTTAATATTTCCCATAAACACCGCTGATTTGACATAGTTAATCTCACGACCAGATTCTTTAAACCGATGCAACACAGAAGCAATAGCCGAAACGGAACTAAGATCCCCATTAGCAAAGATCATTAGATCATTCGCAAAATAGAGGTGAGTAAAAGCGGATCATTGCAATGCGGGTGCGCCTTCAAGTTGCCACGTAATGCTTCTTGGTCCCGCATACTCGAGAGGACCTGCATCACAGACATAAACAAGTAGGAGGACATAGGGTCACCCTGCCTCAGCCCACGACCCCCTTGGAAGTAACCAATCCACTCGCCATTTATAGCAATTGAATATTTAGCACCAGAGATGCACTCAAGGATCCATCCAATAAGCTCCCTAGGCAGCCCGAAACGAACAAGGACCTCAGCCAAGAACTACCAAGAAACCGAGTCATATGCTTTTTTAATGTCTAGCTTGATAGCCACTCTTCTACGGCCACTTTGCAGATGATAGTTCCTGAGTAACTCTTGGCACAACAAAATGTTGTCGGAGATCCTTCTCCCTTTCACAAAAGCCAATTGATTACCACTAATCAGCTTAGCCATCAAAGGCTTAATCCTGCTAACAATAAGCTTTGAAATAAACCTGTAGACCACATTGCAAACGGAGATTGGACGGAAATCAGCAAAGTTAGCCGAATGGTTAACCTTAGGGATTACCGAGATAATAGATCATTCGAGCCGAATAATATCCCAACAAACTTGAAATAATAAGGCCGTGAAACCGTCCAGCCCAAGAGCTTTGTCTCCATTCGAACTAAACACCACTTCTTTAATTTCGTTCTTGGAGAAATCAGACGTAGCATGCTCCCTATCACTAGCATCAAGAGAGGGGATTTGGATGTCAAGCAATTGAGGCCAACCTTGTTGATGCGGCCCAAGCAATTTAGAGTAGTAGCACAACCCCATAGCTTTAATCTGGTTTATATCACGAGTAAGAGATCCATCCTCACATAATATAGTCAATCCGATTCCTATTACGACGAGTACATGAGGAATTGTAAAAAAATCGGGTATTGTTGTTACCCAATTTGAGCCATTACACCTCGACCTCTGCTGGAACTCAGCTTCCTCCACTGTCAGAATCTTGCTTAGAGCCGCCTGGGCTTCTCTAAGTAATCGTTGCAAATCCGAGTCATAAGGATGAGCATCCAGATGCTCAAGATGGAGATCTAACAGCTGCCTGACTTCTCCCACCCTCTGAGAAGGGTTACCAAGTTGAATTTTACTCCAATGACCTAATGCAAACTTCATAGCTTTAAGCTTTTGCGATAGGTGAAACATAGGAGTGCCATCCACTATGACTATCCAAGCTTGACTAACCACCTCTATGAAAGAGGGTTGGGAAATCCAGTGGTTAAAAAATTTGAATGTCGGAGCCTTCTTATGTTGACTGACATTGAAAGCAACAACCATCTAGCGGTGATCTGACGTACTCGATGACCCAAATACCGCTTCAACATCAGGGAATTGTTGAATCTAAGCATTGGTAGTCATGCATCTATCTAGCTTAGCCTCAATCCGGCCAAGACCAACCATACCATTAGACCTAGAAAACATCGGCTCTTTCCATCTTAGGTCTAGCAGACCAGCTTCAAAGAGACTATCAGAAGCTTTATCCAAGGAGCTAGGGCTAATTCAAATTCCACCTCTATTCTCATTGGGGGACAACACTGAGTTGAAATCACCCATAACCAGCCAAGGCAAAGAAATAATCTTGCTTGACACTGGTGAGTTCCATCCAGAGCAACTCCCTTTGGCCATGATCATTTGAACCATAAACAATCGAGACCACATAATTGGAATCATTATCAAGAGAAGTAACAAGGCAATGAATAACTTGGTCAGTTGCTCCCATTTAGAGTATCCCAGAGAATCCAAATACGGCCATTGAGCACCATATCATAATTGGCAATGAAATCCCAGCCCATGGTGATTTTTCGCACAACCAAATCAGCATTAATTCTACGAACTTTAGTCTCGACTAAACCCACTAAGCACAACTTGTTTTTCCTCACAAAGTCACGAACATCACGCTGCCTACACCCATTATTCAGACCACGCACATTCCAACAACCAAAAAACATGGAAACGATGAGAGGAAGGGCAACTAGATAGGTCTATGGTTGCCATGACCATAGATCCTAGCATCAATTTTTGATTTCAGGTGCCTAGGCACTTTAAGGAATGCTTTTGAGCTCATTCCTTTAGGTGCCACTGACCTACCCAGCAAATCCCCTGGCTCCTCGCTACTCAGATTCGAGAACCGATTGAAGTTACACCCCCTAGTAGCTCCCACACCCTTAGGTGGCGATCTCTTTTTCCGAGTCACACTAGACCATTTATCCCCCATGATTTTGATTTCTCCACACATAATAAGACATGTGGCATTAAGTGTGAGAATAAGGGGGAGAGATATCAAATAGGGAGAAGTCAAAATCATGGGGAGAAAATGAAATGAGTTCTCCCCATCTTTATGCCAACTGTCGCACAATGTATGGAACCCCGAGAGCCCTTTTTGGCTTCGCTAGAGACAATCCGAGGCCATAATAGAATTGGACATGTGGGCCCCTAATACCAGAATTGGTATTAGGGCCGACTAGAAGATTTGTGCTCTTTTAATTGGTGTGCAAATGTCCATGTGGCACCCTAAGAGTGGTGCCAGCGGTCTCCTCCCTACCTTGGCCCCGAATTGTTTCTGGCGAAGCCAGAAAAGGCTTGTCTCGGGGTTCCAAAGAATAGGGGATAAGTGATGGAGAAGTCAAAATCATGGGGTCAAAATCATGGGGTTCATGATTTTGACTTCTCCACTCATAATAAGACATGTGGCAATAAGTGTGTGAGAATAAGGAGAGAGATATCAAATGGGGAGAAGTCAAAATTATGGGGAGAAAATCAAATGTCTTCTCCTCATTTTTCATGCCAACTGTCGCACAAGGTATGAAACCGAGAGCCCTTTCTAGCTTCGCCGAGACAATCCCAGCCCCTACCATCAACTTAGAGAAGATTACGTGTCATAGCATTAGTCGGACATTTGGAAAAAAGTATTTATCCTAAAAAGAACCAATCTAAATGAAAGTAGCCGTTGTATTTGTTTCTGATTGATATGACCGTTGCAACAAAGATGCGTTACCTTAAGCTTCCACGGAAGCTCCGTTTGACCTTCACTTCGGAAAGGGAGTGAGAGGGAAGATTCTTGAAAACCCCCTTTTATCTTTTGCTTCTGCAAAAATGGTAGCGAGAACCCCACCAAAGATGAAGAGAATGGCAGCCCCTCTCAATCCAGTTCTCCTGAGAGAAACAGTAAAGAAGGTGACGTACAACATCCCTGATAAGCCCTCTTTTTGTTTGCTTCTAATGGCGCTTGAGCTTCTCTATTATTTCTCTTGCTCACTTCCTTTGTTTTGGATCTTTGTCTATTGAAGGTGGATCGGTGTATGGCTCGATTGCAAGAACTTCAGTACACGGTTTCCGGTGGGACGAAGGTGATATCTGGGGTCAGTCTAAGTCCTCGCAGTACGAGAGGATATTTAAGAACTAGTCTCAGATGCAAGCAAGAAACTTTGAGGTATGAGAGAGATTTTCGATAATCAGAGATGAGTTTGGGTTGTTTTTCAATCTACGAGAAAAAAATGCATTTCTCTACCATCTTTGTTTTTTTCGATCTGTACTAAATTGGGTTCCCTGTTTTCTCTATCTCGATCCATTTCTGCCAATATGAAGGAACAAGAACTCTACTGCTCGCAATTCTCCGGTAGGGAAGTTCCAAGGAAATACAGGCGGTAAGAGCCATATAAAACATCTCCAGTTTTTCGCCAAATATTAGTGCATTTGTTTGTAAACTGTAAAATTCTTGCGTATTACTCTGTATCTTGGAAATTTCTCTTCTCCTGAAACGTATGGTGTAATCTGTTTGTAAGTCAATTAATTTCGTTGGGTTTCGAAATCACCACCTGGGTTCAAAACACCCGTCCTTCACTGCAACTCAATCATGTAATTTGTAGGTTTTAATGGGTTTTCTCAGGATTTCCACGCACAAATCGGTTTTTGTTTTGATTGAATCTATTGGGATTTCGACACCCAAATCGCGATACTGGTTTGAATGAATTTTCTCGGATTTCCACACCCAACTTACTCTAGTTTTTTCTCTGATATAGATTATCCCTCTCCCTCTATATTTGTCTATGATTTCTAGTCAAGGAATCTGCATTTTCACTGTCTTTTGCAAGATTGATTAAACAGTAAAGAAGGAATTTCCCTGATTCTGGGGGTTCTTCCTGCACATGGGTCTATTGGGTGGTTTTACAAATTTATTATTCCATACAGGGGAATGGCGCCGGATATCATTGCCAGCAATGCTGGTCGGAGAAACAGTCGGAGAGATTCTGCAAGCTAGCCGTTTCGCAAGGGAAGTAGTCACAGCTGTTGCCAATACCAAGAAAACTGCCTCCGATGATCCCAAAACTCCGGTGACCCAACGGAAAAACCACAGGCCTCACCTTGAAAACACAGAGCTCAGGGCTAGAAGAAAGAAGGAGAAGCAAATTGCATTACAGTCAATCCGATCAGAATCCGATCCCCCGTCTCTCCAAAGGGCTCGATCACGTATTAATTTCAAGGTTTCGCCTCCGAAAAAAAGAGAATTTGGGAAAGAGAACTGGTATGTGGCCAACGCCAACCGGGTATCCCCCAAGAACAGGCCTTGGGCTAAGAAAACTGTACTTTTTCCCAACCCTTTATTTCTCAATTCACCCACTTCACACCAACAAAAGTTCTGCAAGACAAGGTCTCCTGTAATTGCGAGAACCCGACAAACTCCACATAAATTCTTGATTAAATCCCCACCCTCGTCCTCGAAATTCCAAGCCAAAATCAAGACCGCCCCAGTTTCTCTGTCTCCGACAAGACCCACAACTTTGAGCAAGAAGTATCCAAATCCAAAGGTTTCAACTGCCTCGAAGTTGCGCCAATCATTCTCACCGGCGAAGCTGGTGAACAGACTAGTGTCTCCACTGAGATGCAGAATTTCAGTACAAAAGAGTGGTGGATTGATGAGCGGATTGAAACAGCGCCCGTCGGACTGGAGAATCTAACAGGCACTTAAATCTTTTCACTAGGCTGTGTTTAGTGATTGAGGGGGATTCCATTGAAGATATTTTCTCAATGTCAATGGTTTATTTTTTCTGCTTTGATGTGTATAGGGTTGTGAGCTGTTTATCAATAATTCATACAAAATTGTCACTGTAAAACTGGGAGTGATCTTTAGTTCATTATATTTAAATCGAAAAATCTCATTTCTCCTTCAACATTTAGTACAGATTTTGCTTCGTGTGTTGGTGTATTGATTCTAATTGATGTGGGTTTACAGAACTAGGAGAACTGGACTAGATTCCTAGTAACTAAACCTTTAACATGAGTCTATAACCTGTTTTCTTTTTGGTTCGAGATATACGTTTAGGCCGCAACACCTGTTAGGTGTTAGTATCTGTTCAGTTAGTGGGCGGGTAGAGAATATATACAAACTCCCACCCTCTCGGGAATGGAACCCGGTACCTCCCCCCAAAGAAGGGGATACACTACCACTGGGATAAAGCCCTGGTGTAGTCTATAACCTGTTCAGTGCAGAACTAATGAATTTTGGGTCCCCAGTTCTATTCATATCCAACCCTACATCTAGATTTGTTTGTAGAGATGTATATTCTAGTATAACTGTTCAATTCTTAGATTCAATGATCAAGATTTTGTCCAAAACAAGCTGTAGGAACTGAATATCTCTGGATATCCAACAGGGTAAGGTCTCTAATAATCTAAAATGTTTCGGTATGGATTTAGGTTCATCTGTGAAGTTATCCGTCAACCTTGCTTTGGTTACTTTTCCGGTGGTAAGCTCCGCTATGCTGCAGTCTGTGCTGCATTTTCTGGTCCCAAGTGCAGCTCAAAGAGGATTACGTCGGGTTAGCATATGGTGTGTAACCTTTTAAAATCCTAACTTGAATTTGATCAATTTGTCTCGAGCGTAGTTACCGAACAATATTTATGTTGTTGACCCCAAATAGATGAGATGACGACTATGATAAAAAGAATAAAATAAGAAGGCTACCCCATTGCATATTACCAGTAGGGGAGTGCTAGGGTCAATCGCTTGAACCCTTAATTGCTCCTTAAAGGACAAAGTCAAATTGCAATAGCATTCTCCTGACCACTATATCTTCTCTTATATGTTTCTAGTGTTTCAGAATGTGTCTTTACTGATGGGAAAACTAGTCGAGACTGAGACTTTGCTTCCATTATTAGCCACTTTTGTTTTTTGCCTTTTGGTACACACAGTGTTTGGCTCCAACACCAGTTAGTTTTGTTACTACTAATGATCACTGGTCTCCTTGGTATGAGAGCCGTTGAGTGACTTGTAATTTGCCATTTCATGACATGTTTATGATTCTTTTGAGGCCAAAAAATCCATTTTTTGGCAGTAAATCAATGGAGCAATTTTCTTATGTTCCCTTCTAAATTGGATAAACATATGTTAAAGAGCTTGAATTTTAAACATTTGAACCCATAGGCACTAAAGATCCTGTTCTCTCAGCTGTCCTGGGATAAATTCAACCGAGAGCTCCTTCGAACAGTGTCTTTAATTCCTTGGTGAGGATGCATCAAAAGAGAGAGAGAGAGAGTTTGGTGGTTGGAATGAAATCCTCTACATTTATAACCTCGAGGGAGTCCGCTTATGCTCAGAAGGTCGCCCCATGCTCCTTTTGACACCTCTTAAATGTGGTTAAGATTCACTCCCTTATCTTTGGTTTTTAGAAAAAATATTAAAACAATTTTAACGAGGGTTAATTTTTAAAAAATATTTTTGTCTCAAAACCTAAGATAGGTAGATAAATCTCAAGGGTTGATGAATCTTAACTATAATTAAGGGGTGCCAAAAGGGACATGTGGCAACCTCGGGATGTAACCTGGTGATTATAGTTTTCTTTGATACTAGTAGAAACCCGATGCATGGGTGAATAAAATAAAAATCTCTCAATCCCTCTTATCATAATCTTCTAAAATTTCTCTCTATATTCTCTCTTTCTATCATTTTTATCTTTCTCTTTATCCTTTATCATAATCCCTTAAAATCTTTCTTTACATTCTCTATTTATCTTTATTTTTATCTCTTATCACAATCTCTTAAATTTTTTTTAATGATTTTTGAATCATTCTACTAATAAAAGTACAAGGAGTAACCTAAACTTTATGTGGACATTTATACCCTTTAATAAAAAAATATTAACTTATAAACTATGTTATACGCAAATATGTGGTTAGAATTCAAATAGAATTTTAAAACGTTTAAAAACGGAAGCCTTGATTTTTTTTTTAAATGGAAGCTTTATAAAAAGAGATAAGGATGTTTTACAAAACTTATCTTCAAGTATTGTATTCACTCTCAAACTCTATCAAGTATGCATGATTTAAAAACAGAAGCTTTGATTCTAAAAAAGAAAAAACACAAAAGTCTTTTAAAAAAGAGATAATGATAGTCTTTATGTTTTACAAAGCTTTATCTTCAAGTATTGTATTAATTCTCAAACTCTATCAACTTCTCTAGCTAATATATATATTGAATACAATATTAATGTGTTTCTCACGTTCAAGTATTGTATTCATTCTCAAACTCTATCAATTTCTCTAGCTAATATATATATTGAATACAATATTTATGTGTTTCTCACGTTGAGAACCAATCATACAGTCCAATATATTCTAATAAAATTTATTGGACTGGGTTAGTTCAAGATATGGAGCAATATCCAGCATGTCATGTAACATATGGTGTACACATCGGCATCTCCAAATATACAGTAGCATTTCCCAATAACACCCGTTGGTTATATTATAGTTTAGTCCAATGGCAAATTAAATGAGAACCCAAGTAAGTATTCGTATCTGAAGTTTTATAATTATTTGTTGGCCTACTTCCCCATCTCACAATTATCTGAAGTTTAACATCATCTCACCTAGAGCAGATTTGGGTGTACTTCCCTATATACTTTATATACTTTTTATTTTTTTTACCACTTCTATTTTACTCTTCCTTGCTAAATTAATGGATATTCTTATTGGAAAAATCTAATGTTCATTTCTTGCTTTTTTATGCTAAATTGATGATGCTACTAACGGTATTGGACTAAAACTGTTGAGATTCCAAATAAGGATCTAAGATTTGACCTTATAAGTTGAACATAACTACCCTATAGAGAGATTAGGTTTGATCAAGTACTAATTATATTTTAAAATCAAAACAATTTTTTTTTGAAGCATTTTATGTAAAAGTATGGCATGCGAAAATAATTAATATCATTATCAAAATCTCAATGACACAAAAAATTTAATATGTGCAAAGCACATGCATCATTACTAGTTATGAACAAAATGTATGACGTATGTGAGAGAAAAAATTAAAAGATTAAAAAAAATGGTATCATGTGACATTCTTAAAATAAAATTTATAGTATTCATTAGATTGAAGATTGAAGAGCAAAGAGACGGGATTAGGTGACATTTATTTGTTGGGATAATGTGACATTTATTTTTTTTATATTATAAATAGATAGATTAAATTTTTTTTGTGAGAATTATCCGAATAAAAAAAATTATTTAGTAGGAGTGCTGCCCTAGTTGCAAATGTTGACTTTGGTGAAAAAAGTTTCTACTACTTAACTTTCAGTGGACCACGTGTCTCTAGTACAAGTGGAATAATTGGGAGGTGGAACACGAGTGTCGCTTGCACCTAATTCAAGCTCCTCAGACTCTCTCTCTCTCCCTCTCTCTAGATACGCGCATGGATAAAGAGATAACAAACTTTGAAAACCGAAAAAGCAGCCACAGAGTAGAAGATAAGGTAAGGTTCTCTCTCCTCTGTCACTCTCTTCTTCTTCCTCCAAAACCCTAGTTAGAAAACCTAATCTCCCAATCTCTCTCTCTCTCTCTCTCTCCTCCCATGGTATTACTCCTCTCCAATCCCACACTCGCTCACCTTCCCAAACATCCTCTTCTCCACTCATCAACCCTATTCCGCCATGAACGAGCTTCCACCTTCAAATTGCGGAATCGCCGAGTTCGACTCGCGGTCAATGCGGTTGAAACGAACTCGTTCAATTCGAATTCTTCAAATCAGCAACAGCAACAGCCCAGAACTTTGTTTCCGGGAGGATTCAAGAGAGCTGAGATCAAGGTACCTTCACTTGTTCTTCAATTGAATTCTGATGAGGTTTTGAAGGGTGAAGGTGTTTTGGATGCGATCGATGTTGCGGTCTCTAAATGGGTTGGAATTGTTGTTCTTGATGGTGGTGATGGAAGTGGTGGACAGTTGTATGAGGCAGCGCGATTGTTGAAGTCCGTGATTAGAGATCGAGCTTATCTTCTTATTGAGGAGCGTGTTGATATTGCTGCTGCTGTTGGAGCCAGTGGCGTTCTTCTAACTGATCAAGGTTTTCATGTTCTTTTTGGTTTATTTAAAGTGTTGGTTGCTGTTTATCTGAAAATTTGTAGACAAGATCCTTATTTTCTGTCATCGAATTTAGAATGCTTATCGAAATTAAGCAATAATCATCAGTTGCTAATATCAGGCACAGAAAAAGAAGTAAATGCTGTTTGGGTGAACCCTAATCATCTGGTTGAGAGCTTTCATGAACAAATGTATGTACAGGCAATAGTGCAAAATTAATTGTTACTACTAATAACTGCATTCAAGGTTGTCAATGTCGACCGATTTACATGCTAGGCAATCTCTTGGATTTGAGTCTTCATTTGGAGGCCGTTTGAGATGAGGGGTGGGTCAGTAGTTTGGAAGATCCACCTATCCTTGTAAGAGTCTTCATTTGGAGGCCGTTTGAGATGAGGGGTGGGTCAGTAGTTTGGGACCCAAGATTTATGAGGCCTTCGCAGGAATTGGGAAATGAGTTTGTTTATCAGCTTTTTGGCTCGCTAGATAATAGCATATATATATATAGAGAGAGAGAGAGAGATGCATGCATACATATATAATATATTTGTATTCGTGTACATTGTGTGTGGCCGTGTGCATACACATAGAAAATACTAGGGGTGCACACAAGCCGAGCTAGCTCGATTGCTCGACTCGATCAAGCCAAGCTCAAGCTTGAATATGTGGCTCTATCGGGCCGAGCCGAGCTGAATTTCAAAGCTTGAAATGTATTCAAGCCGAGCTCAAGCCAAGGCTTGTTTGATTCAGGGTTACCTAGTTCGCTACCCACTAGTTCGAACTGGTTCGGAGCGAACCAGTTCGTTCCGGTTCGTGAAAATCAGCGATCTGCGAATTTGTTTTTCGGATTCCGCGAACTTTTTATTTGGATTCAGCGAACTTTTATTTTGGATTTAAAGAATTTGTTCTTTAAGTTCAGCGAACTTATACTTTGAATTTGGCGAATTTGTTTTCTGGGTTCACGAACCGGCCATAAAACCTTTTTTTTTGTTTTTTTATTTTATTTTAAATGTATTTTTAATGCATTTTTTAAAATAATTATTTATAATATATTTATTTACACAATTATTTATATAATATATTGATATTATATAAGCGTACCAAGCTAGCAAACCAAACTAAAAACCTAAGCGAACCGACTCATCCTACCCCTAGTGAACCGGGTTCACTCTAGAGTGGCGAATTGCGAATTACGAACCCGAATTCGAACCGAGCGAACTGGCAAACCAGGTAACATTGGTTTGATTCAGCTTGAATATTATTTAAAATATAAAATATAATTCATATATATGATAATATAACATATTAATTTTTTAATTTTAAAATATATTTTTTAAATAAATCAAGCTGAGTTCGAGCTAAGCCTTTTGAATTCGACCTGAGCTTTGAGCTGATTTTTCGAGCACCATTTCAAGCCGAGCCGAGCTCGAGCCTAGAGTAAATTCCATTCTAGCCGAACTGAGCAGGGCCAAGCTCGGCTTAGCTCAGCTCAGCTCGGCTCAAATACACCCCCTTGGAAATACTAACTATCACAAAAATAAATATAAGGGCATGCAAATGCTGAAATTTAGGTTTATTTTTTTGTTCATATACATATTGAAGATGATGCAATCATCAATTTATGTGGTGGATTTAGAATTTTAGTAAAAATTACAAAAAAAGGTCATGAATTACACAGTAGGCCAATGACTCCAAAAAATTTCAATGTTTACTAGGGAAATTAGTGTGAATTAGACTCAAATGGTTTTTAAAGGTTAAATACGTTAAACAAAATAAATTAGTGTTAGTTGAAACCAATATCATTGTCATCATTTTCAATGTCTTATCTGAAATAAATAAAGTGTTATTTGTTGAAACAAATGACAAATTTAAAAATAAAAATAAATGACATTTAAGTCTCAGTTATATGGCTAGAACCCTAATTTTAGTTAATGTATGAGGCATATGTCATATACATAAAGCGAGCCTCAAGGAGTGAGGTGTGTTCCTCATGTGAGCCTTACACGTTGAGGTGTGAGCCTTATGGGATTTAAGCCTTATGATTGAGCCTCGAGGCGTAAGTCTCACATGACTTTTAAAACACTGGCTAGGATTGTTAGTACACTTTACACGTATTAACCATATGGCTAAGATTGCCAAAAATGTACAGTACGAAATTTGGTCCATGCCAAACCCAACATTTGGACAGTCCTGATTAATTGGCTTACCGTCTAATTTTCCACAATTTGAAAGGTCTTTTTACAAGCAAAGAAGGAATATTGGACTGTTGGTCCATTTACATGTGCACGTGTGTGTGGGTGTCCGTGCCCGTGCACGTGTGTGCAGGTATATCCTTTTCACATTTTGCTCTTTGATTACCCGAATGATAGTTGACTACCTTTATGTAAGCTACCTCAATGGCGAGAATTTTGCTATTTACAAATATGTGCATGCTTACGACCATAATTCATTTCCTATTCTGAAGTTGATTTCATCGTGAACTCAGTTTTCCTTTGGTCATTATAGAGAAGTCACTTCACCAGTTAACCCTAGACCTCAATTTCGATAAAATGTTTTTGTCAATCAGTTTACACGCTCTACGTTCTATTTACCTATTTGCCTTAGTATTACAGTCAGCAATAAAATTTATAATGTTGTAGGTAAATATTTATCTTTTCTCTGCAGGTCTCCCTGCCATTGTTGCAAGGAATATGATGCTGGAATCCAAATCTGAGTCTGTGGTTCTCCCTTTAGTAGCAAAAATTGTGCAAAGTGCAAGTGTTGCCTTAAGTGCATCTAGTTCCGAAGGTGTCGATTTTCTTATATATAGTAATGATGGAGAAAAATATGACGAGATTCAGTTGAACACTGTATACCAGAATGTCAAGATACCGGTTTTTATCATGACTGCATCACTAGGAGAGGACCATCGCTTGATTGAAGCATCAAAGTTTCTCCAATCAGGTGCTAGTGGGTTAGTTATCTCATTGGAAGATTTGAAGCTGTATAGTGATGACGTTCTGAGCAATTTGTTTTACACTGCATATGTGATGAATAAAAGAACACAGGATGAATTTCAAAGCTCCAAACTCAAAAATAAGGATCCAAACAAAGGTTATAGTGGGAAAAAAGGGGTCGCTGGGTTTATTAAGTTGGAGGATAGAGAAAAACAGTTCATAGAAAAAGAGAAATTTTTTTTGCTTGAAGCAATCAATGCTATCCGCAAAGCTGCACCACTGGTGATTTTTTTAATGTTTATCATTTGGTAGTTGAAGTTACTATTCACATAATTGTTTTATTCTTTTAATGTTTTTGATGTGTTCCTGAAACCAAACTTGGGAATATTGGTCTTGATTGGCAGATGGAGGAGGTCTCACTTCTCATTGATGCAGTTTCTCAACTTGATGAGCCATTTTTGCTGGTTATAGTGGTAATTGTGTGTTGAACTTCAACAACCTCTGGTTCCACGGATATACATTGGTATTAGCTCTAAATTTCCAATAAATTATTTAATATTTCTTTTGTAGACTTCAATATAAAATTGGATTTTGGTACTAGGCAGAAATTTAATTTTGTTTTGTTTGTTCTCGCCGGTCTCACATGTTTCAATATTAGACTATTCAACACCATGTGTGTATTCATGTTTGTTTATTTATTTATTTATCTTTTCTGCTGAAATTATCTTGTATGATTGACTTGTAACTTGGAATTTGAGCAATGCAAGAGAACTAGGAACCATTTCTCATCGGCACCTCATTGTGACAAAATCCCTTATATACGAACAATAGATCTGAAATAACAGAACTTTTCCTATAGCTAATATCTCGTACAATTGAACATATATGAAGAATGAAAAAAAGTAAACGAAACAACAAAATCCAGCCAAAATACTGTGTGAAAATGTAAACTAACAATGCCGTTATAGTCTATTGATCATCCATTGGGGTCAGTCTATCAAGAAGAAGTCAAATTGCTTGGAAGTTATGTTCCCACTTCTCAGTAGTTAAATTTATTGTCTACTATCCTGAGTTTCGAGATTGGATATTCCACTGGTGAGTTTCTGTTGAATGAAATGGCAACTGATCTCAATGTTCATTTCATGAAAAACTGGATTTGAGACAATTCAAATTGCACGAGTATTCTCACAATAAATGTGTAGGGGGTGTCAAATGTATGTCCATAACACCTGAAGAGTGCAAATCCAAAATATATAGTTCCCTGTATTCAGCTACAACACTACTTAAGTCATCAAGAAATTGGGTAGGTGTAGTAGGCTGCTGCAAGTAGATTCAGTCCATCTGATTCACAATTGAATACACAAGTTAATGGAGGATTTTGTTTGAGGACGCAAGAAATTTATTTTATGCATGAAAAGCAGCAAATAACTTTGTAAGATGCAGCCAGATGGGGGAGTATGGAGTCAGTTGAGTTGCACAATATTGGAAGGATAATTTGTATCTTAAGTAGGTATGGTATGAAGAGCATCCCTGAATAAATGGACATGGGGTAGAATATGGCAACCTTATGAGAAGAAAATTGAATGAGCAAAAAGTGGTCCACCTTTTACAAGTTTATGTGCCATAAAGATAATGACATCTTGAAATTTCTCTTTGGAACAGTAAAACCTGAGATAATTAATTATTCTTTGGTAAAAGTAGATGTAACAAACAGTACCATCTGCTATTGCAACATCCATGAAGCCAAAGTCTATGAAGAAAACAGTTCCATTTCTTCTTAATCTTGGTATTAGTCATGCCAAAAACAATGGCCTGACATCCTAATAAGGACAAATATTTCATGCAAAAGACAGGTTGTAGTTATTGTGTCATATGTGCAGTATGGCAATGAGAGGAGAAAATGCGTGCTAGGTGACATATGACACTTGGTATATATTTTTTTGTTCTAGTGCATTGTGGGTTGGACAAGTTATTAATGGATCTACATAGAATTACGTATTTTCTTTTATTTCTCTTGTAAAATTTTATTAAGAGAAATAATAGTGGAGATACAAGAAGAAACAAACCATCCCTGATGGGAGGCATGTAACAAAAGGGAAACAAAGAAAGAAACAGCAACAACAGAACCATAACTCAAGATTACAAAGGTAAATGTGTCCCACAGAAAAACTCTTGTTTATCTACCCCCCTTGGTAACAAGAGAGTCCGCAAGGTCATCTCCCGACCTTGGCACCCATGAAAACGAGATGCTCAACTAAGATATCAAATCACAAATTTCTTTGATGATGAAGTGTCCACAGCTCTATAGACCTCTTCAAAACCCAACCAAAGCATTAGAGGAGCATTCTTCGGTTTCAACTTTGACAAGTTGAGGTCATGTAGGGGCGGAGCCAGGGAATTTTTCATTAGGGGGGCCAAAATACATGTATTAAAAAAAATAATTTGATTTGAGGGTTCGGGGGCGTAGCCCCCGAGAAATTTTCTTTTGGGGTAGTTTTTTTTATTTTGAGAATTATTTTTTCCCGGTAATGCCTTTGAGGTCGCCACGTGTCCCTATTAATACCCCTTAATGGTGGTTAAGATTCACCCATCTATCCTTGGTTTCTTTTAAAAAATATCAAATTTCTTTCGAACCCTAGTTTAAAATTCATTAACTCCTAAGGTTAAAATTATTTAAATACTTTTTTCTAAATACCAAGGATAAGTAGGTGAACCCTGAGATTGGGTGAATTTTAACCATAGTTAAGGGGTGTCAATAGAGACATATGGCAACCTCAATGGGATAAGGGGACTCTATTGGGAGGCCCACTGTATATATGACAAAAAAAATTGGGGGGCCCACTATATTATATAGGACAAAAAAAATTGGGGGGGCCAAGTACACTAAAAAAAAAAAAGAAATTTAATTAAGGGGCCCACAATTCATACTAAAGCTATAAGGTTTTACAAAAAATTTGGGGGGGCCATGGCCCCCCCCAGCTCCGCCCCTGAGGTCATGGCAACCTTTAGCCATATGAATAGGGCCAAAACCTTGGCTCTTTTGGAATCACCCTGTCTGAAAGGAGAATTAAAAACAGAAATGATATGACCAGCATATCAATTAGCGAAAAATATCCTTCTCACCATGCATGTCTGTTTGCTAGCATAGTCATTCCAGAAAGAGGGAACTGTGAGATCCCTTGAGTACTCAATATTGAATTTAAACCTGAACATCTTAGTGCCTGTTTACTCCATTGCCTCACATGTTAATATGTTGGATTCACTTCTCACAGTTGATTTTCTTCTTGGTTGTTATATGGATCTCATACTCATCTTAGGGTTTAATAATTAAGAGCATTTGAGGTCTTTTGCAGAATCATCTGTAATTTTTATGCTTGAGAGTTGAGACCATTTATAAAATTTTGCCACTTAAGGTGTTTTGTTTCTTTCGTTATATCTTCAGGGTGAATTTAATTCTGGTAAATCAACTGTTATCAATGCGCTTCTGGGAAGAAGGTACCTCAAAGAAGGAGTTGTTCCTACAACTAATGAGATCACTTTGTTATGCTATTCTGAGTTGGATTCTCATGAGCAAGAACGTTGTGAAAGGCATCCAGACGGTCAATTTATATGCTACCTACCTGCTCCAATTCTTAAGGAAGTGAGTCCATTTGAGTTTTCCAAGTTTTATGAACTTGAGAGATCCAGTTTAATTACTTGACATTTCTTTTTCCTTAGCATTACACTTTGAGTAACCATTCCAGTCTCTGTATTAATTCATGCAAAAGCTAATAGTGTGCACTGTCTTATCATCGGTTGTGTAATTTCTATCCTATCATGTCTGTTTTAAAATAAATAAATATAGACACACACACACATATGTCATGTCTGTTCTCTTGTACACGGTGCTTCTATATGTGAGCTTCTATTTCATGGTTGGAAATGTGACGCCCCGAACTCGCGCCTAGGGAATTATGTTCCGAGACGCACGCCCGTTTGTCATAAACACACAAGTGGAAGACTTTACCCGCGAAAATATGAGAAATTTAAAACATTTATCAGATGCTTCCAAAAAGCAATAAACACCTGTCATCACAATAGCCATCATACAAACCAAATACCTTGTTTTATTTACATTAAGTCTGTTTTACAAAAGTAGGCGCCTTTATCACGCCGGGTACAGTCTGTACAATCTTTCAAAATGTCTAGTTGGACCTTTCACTTACTGGTCAACACTCAACAGTTCCGAGATCTGCTGACATAAAACGTTAGTGAGCTATGAAGCCCAATAAAACCACAGTTCATCTAAACTATTTTTCACATAATAACACGCATCAATAATAATATAATAAACAGTTCAATTTGCATGTTATAGTTAAATAGAACAGTATATAATAAACTGTGACTCAAGGTCACTTAAGGTTACGTCACCCTAATCGAGGTTCCCGACCTCACATTTCTTTCCAATTATGGGGTTCAATTATGCAATGTATTCATATTACCAAGTTATCATTTCAATCATCAATCATGTTTCATTTCAAGTCCTGAGACTCTATTAATTGGCCACAGCCCACAAAAGTTATCTTATAGTCTCTAAATCATAACCATACCTAGAGCCATTTAAACTCACACACACTGTACCGGCTTTCACCTGAACACGACCAAACCTCGGGTGTACCAACCCAAACATCTTGAAATCCGATAATTCCATACTGAACCCTGAGTATACCGACTCAGAAAAATACACACAACTTTATATCCGAAGATTACACATACAACCTGGGCATTTACCCAATAATGACATACTTCTCCATTCAACTGACTGACAACATCTACAGTGTATTCGCCGCCATCGCCCTGAGTATCAGTCAAGAAGGAACCCCGACCAACTTATCTACCGTCATCTTCTGGCTAGTCTATGGAGGAACCCTGACATTTTTACCAATGCCGACATCTCCTGACGTTCTACCAAGAAGGGACCCCGATAGACACGGTGCCGACATCTTCTGACCCAACCAGAGAGGAACCCCAGACTATGCACTGTCTGATGTTCAGCCACTTTAAACTCCCTAGGACTTCGACATCTCCTGACTATCAATCATGGAGGAACCACGGGCCATGCAGGACACCGCCACTCCTGACCTAGTCCAAGAGGCACCACAGACGACCTAAACAAACAGACCGACATCTCCCGACTATCAGTCACAGAGGAACCTCGGGCCTTACTGGACACCGTCTCTCCTGACCTAGTCAAAGAGGAACCACGGACTATACTTAACCATGGTTAAGTTTTCTGACCACAGGTTAACCCCAGTTAACCTAAGCCTTGCTTGATTAACTGAAATACTTGGGTCTCGCGCCCGTGAACCAAATCTGGTAACATATCGTCCCGTTAGGGAACGCATCTAGGCTAATGGATGTGTCCATAGCCTTATCCGACTTACAAAACAATTTTTCTTCCTAGAATGACGATACAATTTACCTGGGACCTGATCTGGGCTCCCCGAAGGTCCACATAAAATCACATCACATAGGGGTTTCCGACCTTTTTTCCATCCACGCCATTCACACAGTGAGCCTAAATCCGGGGTTTTGACACCCGAGACCGGGGGCTACACCCCTCCACTCATTTTTCACGCACATCCAACCCTTCCACACATCACATAGGGGTCTCCGACCCTTTTTTCATTCAAGCCATTCACACAGTGAGTCTAGATCTAGTGTTTTGACATCTGAGACCGAGGGCTTCACCCCTCTACTCATTTTCCATGCACAACCACTTTCCCATAACACATCCACGGGGTGGGCTCAGACCCTTTTTCATCCACACCAAAAGACATGCATCCATTCCACATAAAAACATATAGCAAAATAAGGAGAAAAAGATAAGAAAGGAAAGGGGTTTTACCTAGTTCACGCTTTTCGAGGCTACTAGCGCAAAAAGGGCTTCGCCAATGCGTCCGGGAGGACGATCAACCTCAAGGGCTCGCCTCCTTTTCCTTCTCTCTTCTTTCTCTCTCCTCTTTTTCTCTCTAGGATTTTCTCTCTCTAAGAATTCTCGCTCTAGAAAATTCGGGAACTCTCCACTCCCCACTGTGTTGTGTCTGAATGAATGAGGGGGGCTTGGTCCCTTATATATGGCCCAAGGGCTAGGATCATGTGCAAAAGCACATGACCACTATGGTGTGGAAAGTGGATAGTTGATCAAGTCAACTACTTTGACTGATTTGACTGATTTCCCGATTTTTCCGCACTTATGACCTTTGAAACCCTATTACATGAAGTCCGATTTTGACAAAACTTTAGGCGACCGAACTTGGGACAGTTCGACACCCGTTGTAAAAATTTCGGGAAGAAATACGGAGTTTTGACATTAAAAAGTAAGTCTAGAAGAAAACTGCAAAACCCACTAATTTCTGATTTCGGACATAAAACACGCTGCCGTTTCTTCATATGAGATAATTAACTGCCGAAACGACAGACGATCGTTCTCATGACCGATTAACATGCTGTGGTACCAGCCGTACGAATTTCTATTAGAATCCCCAACAATTATGGAGTCCTAACTAAATTCCGGAAAATCTGGAATTTCCTGGTTTTTTCGATTTTCTTATATTTAAGACCCCCACGGTCTCACGAATCGATACGCGACGGAACCGAAACGATAGGTGACCAAACTAGGGATAGTCCGACACCTACTGTAAGAATTTCGGGGGAAAATAATGAGTTTTGACAGTAAAAAGTAAATCCAGAAGAAAACTCCAAAACCTACTTTTTTAAAATTTAACAAACAATTGACTAATTAACCTCAATTAAGGACCCATAAACACAATTTTATTATATTAAAATTTTGGGTCGTTAGAAGAAATAAGTTATATTTTCCATGCATGTAGAGCCTGACCCTATTCATATGTTATGCATGTGTTTAAATTTTTGTTGGAGAGAAGATGGATTTTTATGATTCTATTTGCCGCTATAAGACTTTGCAATTCAGCAAGAAGAAGATTTGCTGTATACTAGATTTGAGACGACGGACTAGGTTACCTATTAAATATCTTATTTTGATTGACAAATTGATGTCTTATGGTTTTTCTTTTATGTCCCCTTTTGAATCCAACATACATGAAAATTAGTAACATAACTTCACATGGATGCCAAACTAGAGTGGGATTCAGAAAAATTGCAAATAGGTGTGAAGGCATAAATCATGAAGCCCCAATCTGGGACTGGAACAAGAAAAACAAATTAAAAAAAACCGGACGATACCTGAAATGGATTTGGGAAGAATATCAAACTTTGAGGGTGTGTCAAATAGGCCTTATTCTGGGTGCTGAACACATAAACAGTCAAATAATGTATTAGTTGAACCTACAGAGAACAAGAAATGCATAGGTTAGACACAATGTTTTAAAACGTTAAGGCGTGAGGGGAGGCGAGGCGGTAGGACCTCAAGGTGCGTGAGGTGTAAGCCTCGAGGCGTGAAGCGTAAGCCTCACAAGAAAGTTTCATGCTCTCATTTTAACAAATAAATATAATATAAGAAAAATGACAAAGATTCAAGAAGTTGATGCAAATTTTTAGTAATACATATATAGAGAGAGAGACGTATATATATTTGTATTTGTATACATTGTGTGTATTCATGTGGGCACACATGTATACATAAATTAGTTGAAACAAATAACAAATTTAGAAAAAAAAACGACATTTAACTCTCGGTTCCTAATTTTAGTTAATGTATAAGACGTACACATAGACATAAAGCAAGCTTCAGGACATGAGGCGTGAGCCTCATGGGGTTTTAAGCCTCATGGTTAAGCCTCAAGGCGTTTTCCTTAAGCCTCGCCCCGAGGCGTGAGCCTCGAGGCGTGAGCCTCACACGCTTTTTAAAACACTGGTTAGACAAAAAGAAAGAATTCATATCAAAAGTGAGTCCTAGACAGACATATTACGTAGGAATAAGAATAGCAGGAAGTCTCATGAATCTTGACTCACTCACCAAAAATAGGATTGATGTCTGAACTTGGTCAAATCCTGGTTAAATCTTGATTCAGAGCCCTGATGAACCTCAGCTATAAAAAAAATAAGAGAAAAAAAAATAGTGAAACAAAAAAAAACCAGATCTTTAAGAAGTCTCCCCCAGTCCCCCTCTCCATTCAAAAATAATAATAGGTATAATCAAGTAATTTTCCTCAAATAAGGGATATCTTTCTACGTCTGCTATTTCTTGTGATCTAATAAACTGAGATTTGTAAACTAGCCACTGTAATTAGCTTTACTTTGCATGTCTTTTGCATTTTTTTCTTCTAAAACTTCATTTGAATGTTTGTCTGTGGTCAAAATTGCCTTGCTTGATAGGATTAATAGACTCTAATCTCCTTTCAAAGCAGATGAACATTGTTGATACACCAGGGACTAATGTGATTCTCCAAAGGCAGCAACGCCTTACTGAGGAGTTTGTGCCCCGTGCAGATTTGCTTCTTTTTGTTATTTCTGCTGATCGGCCATTAACTGAAAGTGAGGTATGATGATGGTTGCACTTGTAATGTAGCATAGGAAGATACCCAGTAATTTTGTAGTTAGGAAAGTTAGTCTATTAGAATGTCATATCCTAGATGTTCTTTGCTTATTTTGAGAATAAAAAATGAGTGGTTGACAAAAAATGCTGCTGCTCAAATTTATTAAATGCTTTATCTATATTATTGCTTCTTTCTGCGCTCTTATTATATGATTGCTTTGGTTTGTTTGTCTCAATATAAACATTTTAAGAAGGAGCATGCTCTTATGAGTCTATTTGGGCCAAATTCGGCTTGGTATTGGTCAACATCCACCGACCAACACAAGGTCGACTATGATACTTTAGGTCCCTCAAGTTGACTCACAAGATCATTTCCCTTTTAAGAGTTATGGTAATGTCCTAACTTTTCTTCTCAGAAAGCATAGGTATAAGGTATGCAATGGAAGTGGGAATTGATTACATGGTCTCATGTCTTAGAATTCAGATTGTTTGTAGTAATATCTTTTTAACACTTTCATACTCTCAAAAAACAGAAACAGACATAATGTTAAAACAAGGAAAGAGAAAACATGTACTCTTTGTTTGTAAACCATATGAAGTTGAGCAGGTATTTCCACAAAATAATCTGTGCTTTCATGTGGGGGAAGTTTATTACTTTTGGTGTCTGTAGAAACCCTGTTTCCAATTTAATAAAATGACCAACACTAATCAGTAATGCGGTATTAATTCACTCCTATGAATCCTTTGCATGTCAAAGAAATCTTGAAAGCATAACATATTAATAATCACCTCTCCAGTTTCTGTCCAAATATATCTAGAAGTCGATGCATAATTATATTCAGTGCTTGGTAGCAGATATATCAAGGGTGTTTCTTTAGGATAATTGCATAAATTATGTTCCCAAACGTATCAACCATAGTGATTTAGGTTTAAAACTTATATAATTTGACATGTCTTTTGTTTCCATTCCTTGAGAACCATCATTGTGCTGCAATTTCTCCCCATGTATCTGTAGTAACTTCTATAACAATGTATAAATACTCAATTTGCTATTAAAAGAATTGGAAGGTTACATCGACTATGTCAATTTTTGCTGTTGCTTGGTATTTTAAAAGCCTTGAGATTTTATTGACCAGATCTGTTTTCATGGTTTTTATGAAAAAAAGTTGAGAGGAATCCCAAAGCCAATCTCGGAGCATTTTTTTTCTCCACTTTTTGTAGGACTCCAGTCTAACATTACTGTAAATCTCTCATATGCCATTTCTCCTTAAAAATAAATAAATAAATCATTGCTGGATTTTGCGGAGAGGTTCTTTTTGGTATATGAATCTTTTTTCCTGAATTGCACGTGGCTGCTTATATATGTACTTGACCTGTCTCTCTGTTAGAAAATTAGCAAGTCCAATTGAATAGGATCTTTCCTCTTTTCTTTTTCCCAGTTATTTTGTGGTTTTGACCAAGGATATCCACATTCATGAGTCATACTACTGCCAAATTCCCATAGATAACAGCTTGGCATGGCAATATTATCCCCTTATCAGTTATTACTTATCAGGAGACTCAACGAATGATGTCAAGCGTGGTGGTGGGATGGGTGCTGTCGCGCGATCCTTGATAATGTGATAAAACACATAGGAAGTTAATTAGAGAATGCTAAAAAAGTTTGTTATATGCAAAAAATTATTTTCTGTCATATGCTAAGAAGTGCAATTAATGTAGTGGACTCCTTAATTACAAGCGGTATTATAGAGAATCTTTGCACATTTGGAATTCTCTTCCATAAGTTAATGTACAGAAATTCAATTAATTCTGTTAGTCATCAGAAAAAGAGTGCTCAGCACGGGGTAAACATCAGGCACTTCATCTTCTCTGTGTTATTTTCTTTTCTTGTTTGTCCATTCCCCACTTGAACTGGATGCAACTTGCATCTTATCTCATTAAAATGCTAGTGAATCCTTTTTATGCTATGTCGGCATTCTCTGTCCAGATACCGTTCAGGACTTGTAATCTCTCTGGATATCTCCAGCTTAAAAGATTTAAAAAGGATCTGCATAGGCTGATACTGATTTACTGTTTATTTTGAGACTAATTTTGAAACTCAGCTGAGAAACTAAATCTCCCATTGTTCCATCTGACTAAGTCTAGCGCTTTTCAGCATGGATATCAAGTGGTTCTTGTTCTGGACTCATGAGTAATTGCACTAGTTTCTATTTGGATTCAGTTCCTATTGACTTATTGTTCTTGCCATTGATATGTGCTAATCCAAAGGTCCAAGGAGATCAATGAAAAGTTGACTAAAGCATCAAATCTGATCTTAATTGTTTAAAAAATAGAGAATTGGGTTTAGTAAACACACTGTACACCCTGTCTGCGGTCTGCTATGTTTCCAGTATCTTAATTATTTTAATTACCAGCATGGCCTTTGCTTTTAGGAGTGATGCCTTTTCAACTGCTTATCTTCTTTACGGTTGTTTTATCTTTTATCATGGCATTTATATTCTTGAATTAGATATGATCTCATTCTCCCACGTTGTGCTTCAGTTAAAGGAATATAGATCCCTTCTTGAGCTTAAACTGTTTCACTTTTCTTGGAAGCTGATCCCAGATTCATTTGTGGTGTTGTTCAGGTTGCCTTTCTTCGTTATGTTCAGCAGTGGAAGAAAAAAGTCGTGTTTGTGTTGAATAAATCTGATATCTATCGGAATACCAGTGAGGTTTAACTTCACATTCTAGTCCATTTTGATTATTGGTATCTTTTAAGTCGTTTTCTTACTTTCTGGACTGTTCTAAGGACCACCCTATATTGTGGAACTGGACCTATTTCCTCTGCATGTCTTTCCCTAGAAACTTACAAGTGTTCTTTCATCATATTTAAATGGTTGGATGCAGCTTGAGGAAGCTGTTGCATTCATCAAGGAAAATGTCCGGAAGCTGCTGAATACAGAACATGTAATATTATATCCAGTATCTGCGCGGTCTGCACTCGAAGCAAAATTTTCAGTTTCCTCAGATGTTGGAAAAGATTATGAAGAATCATTGTCAAGAGATTCTCGCTGGAGAACCAGTAGCTTCTATGAACTTGAAATGTTCTTGTTTAGTTTTTTAGATGGGTCAACAAATACAGGAATGGAAAGAATGAAGCTTAAGCTTGAAACACCAATCGGAATTGCGGACAGACTACTTTCTTCTTGTGACACACTTGTGAGACTAGATTACCAATCTGCCAAGCAAGATTTAGCCTCAGTTAATGAAATAGTTAGTGGTGTGAAAGAGTACGGAACGAAGATGGAAAGTGAGAGCCTATCTTGGAGGAGACAGGTTTTATCACTGGTGTGTATAATTTAACTTAAGTTAGGCATAGATTGTGTTTTGTCCAGCTCTTCTGTACTTTTTGTTCTAAATTCTTGAGCAATATTTCATCTCAACTGAAATTTCTTTTCTCAACTTCTAGTTTAGCTTTCAGCTTTATGTTTGCTTGTGAGAAAGTACCTCTGTATGCAACTTGCAGATTGATACTACCACAGCACGTGCTCTGAAGCTTGTAGAATCTACTCTTCAATTGTCAAACCTTGATCTTGTTGCTTCCTATGTTTTCAAAGGGGAGAAATCTGTTTCAATGCCGGTCACCTCAAGTATTCAAAATGACATTATCGGTCCTTCTCTCTCTGATGCACAAGTAAGTTCATTGTTCTTCTTACCATCCAAAAAAGTTCATTGTTCTTTCCCATTTATAATCTGAAAATTTATCCTCAATTACTTCCGCTCTATGTGTTCTATGCATATTTACAGCAAACACTATTTTCTTCCAAGAGCTTGGTTTCCAATTTATTAATTTGGGGATCATGAAAACCCCTGGCAATTCATAAAATTAATAATTTAAGAAATGAGTAAATTCATTTTAATCGAGAAAGACCTTCCAAAAATGTAATGGATTGTATAAAATCCAGTCTTAGAAAATATAGGAACATAATTTTACTGACAAATTACCTTAACGGTCATGCTATTCAAACTAATAATTTTGTACTCTTGCACTTTCTATACATATATACATACATAAACTGACAAATCATAGTGAATGCTTACTTTGCCAATAAGAGGAAGGATATCTATTATCCAAAACAAGAAGTGATGAGTAAAACTGAAACAAGAAGCTACTTTCTCTTTGATGTTCTCCTCTTCGGTGAACCCTTTTTGTACTTTCTTGTTGCTCATTAATATACATTCGCCAGTAAAAAAAATGATGAATAATCTTTCTTGAAGATAAAACCTAACCCCGCAGTCATAATGGTATAAGAAAAATTAATTAGACCGCTGACTCTGGCGACAGGCATTTTATCATTGTATATTGAAAGTGATAGTTACCATCCTTTTGTTATACTCTATTCATTTGCCAATAAGAAAAAGATGTATATGCAGTCTAGTAAAAGTAGTGAGTCACAATCTTTGTATGTTAGTAAAACACAGCACTTGATTGGTTCCCTGAACTTACAATGAGGTTACTGCAGGATAACCAATGTACATAGTGTCTCATATAGTGTTAGTTTAATCCTGTAGGCCATTTTGGTTGTCAGAAGTCAAAACCCATTACACAGTACACACGCCCAATACTGTTACTAAAAACATTGATATATTATCAACATAGAATTCTGAATGTTCAGCATTTTGTTGTGAACAACACTATAAACTGTAATCTCACTACAATTGAAAGTATCCATTTCATCAATATACGCGGCCAGGCACAAAAAAATGTTGCTAGTGATCCTTGTATAGAATAAAATAGAAATGCCTGAAAATAAAAATCATCAATATATGGTCATAACTCGGAAGAAGCAGTGTACAATTATTCAGATACCGATCTGTGACACTGGTGCTTCAAATTAGTTGTATCCCTCTCCAATACACAGCTTTAAGTGTACAAGTCATACTTATGCCCTGTCCGTCCGTATCTTGGCATCATAAACCCTAATAACTGTGGTCTTTCGGTCATTATCATTTCATAATATTTACCCTATGATCGAGTATTTCTCTATCAATGTCCCATTAATGGGTGTTTTTATTTTTATTGGACAACTTAGCATAATAAGACTATTACAATTTACATGTTGTCATACTGAGTCTGAACTTTAAATTTCACTAAAATCTACTTAACGGTGTAGGAAATAGTCTAGCAGTATTTTTGCATGTTTACACATGAATCGTTTGTTAAGGTCATCACGACATGCAACAAGCTGAAGTCCTGTTTTTATTTCTTCAAATGCTTTTGTTATAGAGACTCTCGTTCATATCTATGGTCTATTACCTCGGCTAATCATGTTCTGTCATGAATTTTTGTTCTGGATTTTCTGCAAAGCTAGTTGACTCTGACTTTTCATGATTTTTATTTATTTATATTGCCTTGGCATTTAGAAACTACTTGAGGAATATCTGTTATGGTTACAATCGAATACTGCCAGACAAGGGAGGCTGTATTGCGAATCTTTTGAGAAAAGATGGCCTTCTTTTGTCTACCCACACAACAAGGTGCAATTCGAAACCTATGGATTGATGAAGAAAAGAGAGGAGCTCAGTGTGAAGGTTATAGAGAACTTCAGTTCTATTGCTGTTGCAAAACTTTTTGAGCAAGAAATCCGTGAAGTGGTGAGTTTCATGATTCTTAGGGAAGTAAAAACTATTTTTCTGTCAGGAAAAGTTGACATCCCCAGTTGGTGAACTTATATGATAAGGACTACTTTGACAATTATATAAATATAGGTATATATTATGCACGGTACACATTAATTCCAGAAATACTTCTGTTTCCATAGCATAAAAGGATTCGTTATCTGCAAGCAAACGTATCTGTAACATATGAAAATTTTCGTTAAGATAGCAATTGTTTTCTTATATATATATATATATATATAATAACTACTAGCATAAGACAATGTTGTGTTGGGGTGGGTGGAATTTTTGTAACTTCAGCATTGGGAAGGGTGACTTATGGGCATGAACTTATAGTTGTTTTCAGTGGAAGACACTCGACTGGTTTCCTAGGTTTACCAAGTTGAAACCAGAGATTATAGATACTTAATTTGGTTCCCTCACTTAATCTAAATTATTTGTTTATTTAATTCATGGACACTTATCGGTTTAATCTTGTTTGTATTGCATGGAACATTCGATATCAAAACTTCCAAAATCTATGTAGTATTGTTCTTTATATCTTCCTTCTGTGTTCAGAAAACTAAAGCCATGAACCAAAAAACAGTTGTAGCAAATTGTTAGATGGTTTACTTCTGTTTCATTGAGCAAGGCAAAATTTTCTTTCATTAATATTTATTTAACAAACTGATCAACTTGATCATCATATATGACTCTTTTTTTTAACATTCAGGTTTTGGGAACTTTTGGTGGACTAGGAGCAGCTGGATTGTCTGCTTCACTTTTAACATCTGTGCTACCAACCACAGTGGAAGATCTTCTTGCTCTAGGCCTTTGTTCTGCTGGCGGGTGATGATTTTTTCATGATTTGACTTTTCATACCAATTTTTCTTTCTGATTCTCTCTTATCACTGAAGGTTCATAGATCTGGATTAATTGAACATCTATGATTTTGAAATCCTCGACTTCAATTTTATTTGGTCTAGCTGAATCCTTTTTGCAACTATGACCATCTCTTATGACCAAGAACTAAAATCAAGGCACTTGAAATTCCTTTTAGCCATCTTTTCCTCAAGCAAAGCTGTTAGATGGGTGTCTTGCAAGGCTAAAAAGGTTGAAGGCTCTATGATCAACCACATAAAATGAACAGACACTTGTATATGATGATTTGTACCTATTTTGACTTCAGAGAACATGATGGTTAGTTTGTCCACATGTTATCACTTAAATAGAATTATTCATACGGGTATGTACATGTCGTGTACAATAAACACAAAACGAAAATACCAGTATGTGCATGTACACTTTGGATGAACAGTATTGTGAGAGAGAGTTTATAGAGGTGTTATATTGGTTTCATTGTTCCAAAATTTTGTTTTATTTAGTGTTTGCTCCGCAGACTAGATTGTTCAGAAATGGTCCTATAAAATTCTTCCAGAAAATTTTTAACTTATAAAAGAGTTGATTAAATATGGTCCGGCTGTTAGTTTGCTAAGGACCTAACACGTGACTAGTAATTTATGACATAACATATGAAGGTGGAATTTCTTTAGTACATTCTTTTGCATTTGGTGCTTTAATGCTTTTGCCAAACTGCACTGCAAAATGGCATTGATATTACTGCATTTGTGCTTAATGTTTTGAACACATCAAGAAGTGTTAAAATTCTCATGCCAATGGAGTAAATATGCATAACTCTTAATTGTTAGCTGTAAGTAAGAGTGTAAGACAACAAATGTGATGTAGGACAAGCCTACAGTATGAAAGAAAAAACAAAATGATAAATCTTCAATCACCGCCAAAGTCTAAATTTCTTAAAGCAAACCTAGAAAAAAACCTCCAGCAAGGTGCTAATCCATGCAAGGTGCTAATCCAAGCAACCCAAAGCCAAAAGTTCACAAATAAACTCAAAAAAAAGCCAAAGGCCAATTTTAATTCAATAATTCGAAATTTTTTTTAACAATGCTCCTATAACAACTATTTATAATAAAAAAAAAAGCCTTAAAAACTAATTTAGAAGCTAAGCAATTAATTTAAACCCTACATTTAAAACAACTTAAAGCAGATTTTTGAAAATACCTAATATATCCCTAATTTTTGTAACTAATTTTACAACCAAAATTAAAACTCAATTTTGACATCCTAAACACTAAAATTTTGGAAATCTTTGTGAAATAATTGTTGTAGATCTTGAAATTTCATTTCTAGCACATTTGACGGATTCTTGATATGATATTTGAGCAGAAAGTTATGAATTTCTAAACATTTATTATCAATCTTTGAAATTTGAAAAACAACGACCTCTCTTCCCGGCATCCGATCGTTGTGCCTATATTTGAATTTTATTTCCCGCATCCAAATGGAACACTGAACATAGAACATAAGTACATAATAATATGTAGCATAAGTGATTTTTTTCCCGATATCTATGCAACATAAGTAGTTCTTCTTTTAGTTGTGAAATACTTAAAAATCTTTTGCTTTCATCTATACCATTTTTTTGGGTGATCTAATATGCACAATATCATTGTCTGAGCTGATTTGACATTTACTTTTCAACAGTTTATTAGCAATATCGAAATTCCCAGCCCGTCGGAAAGAGATGGCAGATAAGGTGAAAAGAACAGCAGATGCCTTGGCACGTGAACTCGAAGAATCCATGCAGAAGGATCTCTTGGAAACTATTGAGAACCTGAAAAACTTTGTCAAACTCACCAGCAAGCCTTATCAGGTTGCAGCACAACACAGACTAGACAGCTTGTTGGAGATTCAAGAAGAATTAACAACTGTTGAGAAACAACTGCAAACACTACAGATTGAAATTCAAAATCTTCACATATCTTGAAATAATTTTCATTTTACCATCACAGGAATCAACAGAGCAAATTCCCCTCATCGACCTCCTGCATTATGTATGTGGGGGCATTCATCTCAGCAACATATGCTATATGGGAATGCTGTAAAGCATAATATTCTATCAACTGTGTGTTACATATGTATGATATATCAAATGGAAGTATGTAATCCTGTTTGTATGTTAAGTGTACTCCTTAGAGGGAGACATTGCTAGGCGATTTATTTTCCAATTCCCTTATATAATAGTATGATTAAGTGGAATTTTTTTTTTCCTAAGATCAAATCTGTATAACATTTGATATATCAATGGAAGTACCTAATTCTGTCTTGGATTCACAAGTTAATTTCAGTGTCCAATTTCCTTTTATAAATGTATGAATTCATCTAACATTGTAGGAAGATCCGTTGGTTTTGCCTAACGTAAATTCTAACTCATTTGGGTTAACTGTTTTGTTGCCCCTAACAATTATTTGGTCTTTAGATTGTCAAGATTACATTGACATTGACTACCATTTCATTTACAAAATTCACCGAGTGCTTACCAGACTGTATACTAGAGGTGAGGTCCTCTAATCAGATAACCTTAATCAACACACCTTAATTAATTGACATATCATCTGTAAGCTTAGAAGTGGATTTTTTATTTATAAGATTGTACTTCTTGCCTTATTTTTTATTGGGGGATTTTATACAATTATCCCTTTAATTATGATCATGTATGGTCTTAACTAAACTCTTGAAAATTAATAACTCTTGTTAGGCCAGTTTCGGAAACTTTCAACATTGAAAGCCGTGGATTATTCAATTAGAAAATAATACTACTAGTAATCATGCATTCTAGTTGAGATTCGATTGCAATGCTTAGATACTGTATGTAAAGTTTGTTTTCGTGGGCTTGATATATTAAATTATGTTTATCTTGTAATTAGTGATGAAACGACCATTAGCTGCATGACATGTTTTGCTTAGTCTACGTACACTCGTGTTTTATAGTTTTTTTTTTTTAAATAAGTGTGAACTGATGGAAGGAAAAGGTGGGACTAACATGGTCAAAAGGTAGGGGAGTGCGCCTTGTTCTCATGCTTGTGTAAGCCATGAATTGGATTCCCTCACTTTTCTCAGTGAAAGTCAATTAGAAATGTTTAAAAAATTTAAAAATTAGGGCTAACTTAGGGTATCACTTGAAGTCAAAAGGACATGTGAGTGCAAATTTGATGGTTAGGGTTTTGAGAGGTGGGGGCAAGGGGCACATATTCTCCCCCGCCTCCTCTGTAACAAAGAGGCTTTTGCTCTTCAATGGAAGGGCTAAAAAGCATGCATGTTTAATCTAAATATAAACTAAAGTTGTTCCATGGCATATGCTTTAGGACCACAAGTGAGAATTTGGAAGTCTTAACCATAAACTAAAGAGAAATACTTAGGTCAGGACAGGAAGACAAGAATGCAAAGGATCTGGATCCACCATTAATGATGGATCAATTTAGTCTTTAAAACACAATATATCGATCGGATGATTATAATTGCCTAATCTACAACATTGTTTTTTGATAGTCAGGAAAAAAACAACCATTGTTCAATTACGTTGTCGTGATCATTTGATCAGTCACCATTTTGACCTTGAAGATCTCCTTGGTGGGTATAATCATCCCATTTTGTTGACTTTGACAAATAATTTTTAGTATTTTGTTGACTTTTTATTTTTGGTTGCATCACTAAGGATCTGTCATGCTCAATTTTAGCCCACTTAGATGCTGATCTGATATGCAACAATATAGGTTGTGGCTTTGTTCAACAACTTGCTTAGAAAGAGGAAAGAATGAAGAAAATAAAAAGAAGTGCTTAAAGGTCAAACCCCATTATCACCTCTAGAAGATACATGTTTCATGCACGATAATTTTAATGGAAATACAAAAAAAAGAAAAAAGAAGAAGTAAATTTGACTCACCTCCAAAGGTCAAACCCCATTATCACCACTAGAAGATACATGTTTCATGCATGATAATTTAATGGAAATACAAAAAAAAAGAAAAAGAAAAAGAAGTAAATTTGGCTCACCTCCCCTGAGTTTTGGCAAAACTGTAGAAACCTCCCATCTTGTTTTTGAAATTACACTTCCTTCCTCTCTACTTCCGTTCTTAGTAATATATTCTCCCATTTTGTTAGTATACTGATTTTTCTATTTTTGATAGACGGTCTATAAATGTTCCATCAAGATAATTTTTTTCCAAGTGTCCCTTAGGAAACCTGTCTTGACATTCAACGGTCGGATTCTAGAACAACTGCCACGTATCATGTTATTAGTGGGTTGTGCTCATTAAAATCTTCAATGAGCAGCCCTTACTAACATAACACTTAACGGGTTGTTCGGAAATTCGACCGTTGGATGTTAAGATGGGTCTTCCAAGTGACACATGGTAAAAAAAATCAGCTCAATCAAATATTTATAGACGTCCGATCAAAAATAGGAAGATCGATATACTAACGAAATGGAAGAATCTATTACTGAGAACAAAATTAGAGAGAAGGGCAGTGTAGTTTCAGAAACAAGAGTGAAGGTTTCTGCACTTCCACCAAACCTCAGGGAGGTCAGTGTAATTTACCCCCAGAAAACATTTTAGAGGTGTAAATTATCTGTTCACTTATTTCAACTCTTTTGGGTTTCTTCTAATAGTGCAATCAGCATGTACTCTCCACCATCCAGTTCTATACCACAAGCCCTCAAATGTAGCTTAGGGAAGTAAAAGCAAGCTTGATGGGGTTCATGAGCCCTGTCTTCCTTTAACATTCTGGGAAGATTACTGTGTTAAGTGGGTATATAACTGGGCATTCTATTACTGTTGCACTATTGCTGCAGAGCTTGTCTTCCATTTTCACTTAATCTTTTGAGTTTTTAAGGAAACCAAGCAGTAATGATAGTGGACTGTGGTGCTCCACTTCCTCCTCAAACATGGTTAGCCTATGTATTTTGCACCATACTTTAGAGAATTTTGATTAAACCATACTTCTCTTTAAGGTTTAGTACATTTTTGCATTTATTTTCTAAGACATATTCTACTTTTCTGCCCTAGGAATATCAATGGGTGTTGATTGATGTTTTATTCCCTATAATCAAAACCAACTTAGGATTTGACCACTAAGACATCTTCAAAAATATTAAAGAATCGAGTATGTTTAAATAAATTGAGAAGGGAAGCCATCACTTTCAAGATCGACAGAATCCTTTATTTTCCCTTTCTCTGTTATTTTGTTTGCATTCTTTTGGAAGGGAATAGGAAATGCTTGATGTTGGGTGAAACTTGGCAACAATGATCTTTGTAGCTCAAGGTTACAAAGTATCAACGAGTTGCCGACACATCATAAAAGGTGACAAATATCATCAAATCAATTTTTTTTACTATGACGATATCTGACACCTTTTACGATGTGTCGGCAGGTTCTTGGTGGTGCCAAGTTTCACTCGTTGTCAAGGATCAAAGTTAAACCCCTCTTTCTCTCTCTTACTTCCCCCCCACACATTCTCATAGGGCAACTTGAACTGTTCCCAATGAAAAGTGAATTAGGGCTGTCAATGGGCCGGGCTTGAGCCTGACCTTTTGAGATTTTTGAATAGTCCATGTCGGGGATTGGGCCCACATGTTTACAAGAGGGTTTTGGGGTCCAAATTCGGCCTCTTAACACCCCTAAAAGCGATAATAGGGTGTCCAAAATCTTGAGATGCCCTAAAATATCCGTTATTGTTTATATTGCGTGGCGGATAAGTTGTAAATTTTTAGTGACAAAAGTGCCCCTCTCAACAGTTAAACTGTCGTCAGTCGTCACTTTTTGGAGTCTACAAATTCATACCCACTCTCCTCAGGTATCACTCATGCTCTCTCCTGTCGTCTCCTCTCTTACTTTCTCTTCTTTGTATTCTCCTCTCTCATTTTAACTATCTTCCTTAATTTCCACCAAAACCAAGACATGGGTTTTGCTCAAAATCTTCTTCTCATCTTCATTTGACTCTCCAAACTCATAGAGAGACTTGCATTATAATCCAAAACCCAACTCTGTTCTTCCTCTGCTTCTCTTTCTCCCTTTGTTTTGTGTGTTTATTTATTTATTTATAAATATTTGAATATTTTCGCGTTATGTCGTCGACCATTTTTCAAGGGCTGCAGTCATGTCTCGAGCCTCATTTCGTCGAACCAGGCACTTTTAGGCTCAAATTGGCTTCACCCAAACCACACTTCTCCCATTCCCATGGATTTCCTCTCATCTCAGATTCTGATACCCAGAAGCTTGGAGAGAAAAGCTATAGTGAGGAAAACAGCAACAACATCTCAAATAGTGATTTGGGTGGCTGGAGCTTCCTTCAAGCTCTCACCAATACCTCTCATACTCCTAAAGAAACAGAAGAGAAAGATAAAATTTACGTTCACCCTTTCATTAAGCGTTCTTCGTCGACGCTTAGCAAGAAGAGCTTGGACTTGTGCACTGAGAATTTGGGTTGCGAGACCGGTAACGACATTAGTGAAAACAGCAGTTTCACTTCCTCTTCATCGGAATTTGAGAGCGGGAGTTCCCCGACAAGGGAGCCATTGAAATTTCAACAACTTTTGGGGCATAAGAAGGTGAATTGTCGCAATTTTCCACCTCCTTTAACATCAATTAGCAGCCGTGGTCGTGTTCATGTTAGGCCCCACCGCGAAGGCGGCCGTTTAGTAATCAAAGCCATTACCATCAACACTAACTTTCAAGCCGAACGAGGCGATGGCCGCCTTGTTCTTCGTTTTTCAAAAGATTTTGGTCTAAATTTTCACTCCAATGCCGCCGAAGAAGAAATTGAAGTAGATGATGATGATGAAGAAGAAGAAGAAGTAGTAGTAGAAGAAGAAGATGTTTACTTGGGTGAGGAGTTGGAAGGAGATGATGAAAATGTTGGGGGTGAAATGGGAATGGAAAATTTTCAAAAGCCAAGCAGATGCATGGAAGATGGGCGTGGGAAGGAAGGAGGGTTGATTTGGGAGCCTCTTTGGGTCACTACTTCTTAAAGCCTTTTTTTAGATTATATGTACAAAATTTCACTACTTTTTGTCTTTTTTATTTTTTTTCTTTAAAAAACCTTTGCCCACCTTCGTTGTATGGCAGTTATTACCGTTATTGGACAAGGTTTTATGCTTGAAATGAAGCTACATGGTTTATCTTAGTATTCCCAAAATGCCCTTAACGAATGTAATTTTAAATATCCTTGATTTTAGAGGTGTTCTCGTTATAACCAATTCGACAAAACCAAAGAAATAAGAAAGAGAATACAAGCAATCAAACAAAGGAGACAACGATATACGTGATTTGATCAAATGCCTACATCCACGAGCGAAACCGGTGAGAAAATCCATTACAACAAGGGAGATTACAGTTGGGAAGAAGCTCTCTTCCGTATTAGGGCACCAAACAATAAAAGAGGGTCATTTAAGACAAGACTCGATTAACCCTAGAATCATATGGAAGCTTTGTTCATAATCTAAATGGATACAAATTAAGAAGGGCTACTTACCACATTCTCACGTGCAAATATAAAATGATATAATGATAATTATAAAAAAAGTTATATAATGATCCTCCAACCAACATTGACTATGCTTGGGCCCATATGCTACCAGTGGCTTTACTCATGTGGCTGCGTTTTGCAGCACGATGACCCTAACCGCTCGTTTGTTCAGGTAATTAGGGAAATGCTTAGTTTTCTCATTAATCATTCAACGTAAACTTAATGACCAAAATGACCTTTTTATTTGTAGTAAAGCCAAAGAATCATGCTAAGAAATGATTATTGAGAATTGGCTGGTAAGTGGTGTTCTCTTATACTCCCAACAGGGGCGGAGCCAGGATTCTCTTGTGCGCGGGGGTGGGGGGTGGGGGATTGGGGCGGGGGTATGGGGCATGGGTCTCAATTGTTTTTTGAGGGCCAATTTCATGGGCTCTCAATTGATTTATAAACATGGGCAAGGGGAGCGCTGCCCCCCTAACCGTAAAAAAAAACATTTTCTGTACAAATGACACAATAGATAAGATGATCCATGAATTTGGACTTCCAAAATAATTGACTTACCCCAATCCCTGTACCAAGAATATTTTGTATCCGCCTAATTATTTTTCAGAAACCCCTCAATAATATTTCTAACATTATCAATTAACTATAATTAGCCCCCTACAAAAAAGTTACTGGCTCGCAAACCCTATAGCGCATTTAGTGTGCCCCTCATGAGCATCACCAAGTGCATCACAAAGGTTTTTTTTTTTTTTGTAGGGCATCACAAAGTTAGGTAGGGATTCATAAAGGCTCTAGGGTTTACGTGCTTCTTAGCGTTATTCAAAGCCACGCTAGCCGACTTCTCACAACTCACATGACAGAGATCAAATCACGGCCAATCGTGATTGGATTCAGGGAGGGTTCAATCGTATCCCTTTTAATCTCAATTAACAATGGTTAAGATTCATTAACCTTTAGGGTTCAACAATTTAACCTAGATCTGTAAAAATTCTTTTTTAAAAAAAATTTAACCCTAGGGTTAAAAAAATTAACCCTAAGATTAATTTTTTTTTTCTAAACACTAAAGTTAAATTATTGAGCTTTAAGGGTTAAAAAATCTGATCCACGGTTAACAGGGGTTAAAAAAGATATGTGTGACATGTGGGTGCGATTGAACTCTCCTTGAGTTCAATCAGGAGTGGCTGTGATTTGATCTCCACAAGACAAGCAACTTGAGGGGGAAGTGTCATTTTCTGGATCTTATGACTGCAAAGACAGTCAAGTTGAGGTGAACTAAGTTGTACGGATGAATAGAGGTCTCAGACGTGGGTCCCGATCGCGGAACATGCCCCTGACTTTGTGGTATGGGGTTGATCTATCAACACCTGCATCTTGGGGGGCTTTGGAGTCTCTCTGGCACACGCCAAAGAGGTGCTCTCGGGCATCCATACATAAAGCGCCGTCTCGTGGGGAGAAGTCATATTATGGGGCCATGATTTTGACTTCTCTGGTCAATATTTGACACTTGGTGATAAAATAGTGAGATAAAAGAGGAGAGATATCAAATGGGGATAAGTCAAAAATCAGGGAAGAGATGAAATGACTTCTCCTAACCAGGTGGCGCTTCATGTATGGATGCCCGAGAGCAACTCTCTGACGTGTGCCAGAGAGACTCCAAAGCCGCATCTTGGTACCAATAAGAGTGGGCCTCGGATTGTTTCTGGCAAAGCCAGAATACCCTTGTCTCGTCTCGGGCAACCATAGAATAGGGGACAAGTGGTGGAGAAGTCAAAATCATAGGTCCCATGATTTTGACTTCTCCACACAATACATGACACATGATGAGAAGGTGGTGATATGAAGGGGGAGAGATATCAAGTGGGGAGAAGTCAAAATCATGAGAAGAAAATGAAATGATTTCTCTACTTTTTAATCGCCACATGTCCTTTATTCTATGATTGCCCAAGAGGGTATTCTAGCTTCGCGAGAGACAATCCGAGGCCATAAAGAGTGTATTTTGGGCTGTTAACGGATCAGATCTGGCTACATCCAAATCCGATTAAGAATCCGACAGATCCGAGATCCGTCGGATCATGAAGTAATCAATCCGAATCCGATCCGATTACATTTGTGAGATCCGAATCCGATCTGAATAAGGTTAATTTTTTTTGAAAAAATTATATTTTAATAATTTAAAATCTAATAATACCTTAATTAACTCTACTTATGTTAATTTTTTTAAAATTAATATTTTATGCATAAAAATATCTAAGTAATATATTTAAAATGATTTTAAAAAATTATTATAATCGGATCAGATTACTCTATATCCAGATCCGATCCGATTATAATCGGATTCAACCAATCTGATCCGACGGATCACATATAGGGTCCAAAGTCTGGCTAATCGAATTGGATTCGGATCATGATCCGATCCATTGACAGCCCTATGTGTATTCTCGTTTGGGTGGTTTAGAGCATCTCCAAGACTTCCCTAAACCAGCTCCCTTGGTCTGTTTAGGGTGCTGGATAGGGAAAAAGGGGGGCCGGATTTGATCTGGCTCTCGCCTGACCAAAATCATCCAGCCTCCACATAACAGGGTAACATGTGGTGATAAAAAGGAGAGAAATATCAAGTGGGGAGAAGTCAAAAAACATAGGAGAAAATAAAATGACTTCTCCTTTTTTTATTGCCCCATGTCGGATGTTTTGTGGAGGCCGAATGATTTTGGTCTGGTGAGAGCCAGATCAAATCCGGCCCTGGAAAAACGGGCTCCAACAGGCTCCTTAAAGTACAATGTCAGAATAGGGAGGGCATTTCAACTCGTCAACAGTGGCGAGACATTTCAACTCTCTAAACTTATTAAATTATTATTTTTATTAGAACTCCCTTAAAACCGTTTGAACCTTCAACCACAGCCAATTGCGATTGAACTAATAAGGGAGAGTTCAATTGCACTCATAGGCCAACACGTGTCCCTTTTAATTTCTACTAACCGTGGTTAAGATTAATTAATCCTTGGGCTTTAACAATATAATCTTAGATTTTATAAAAAAGTATTAAGAAATATTTAACTTTAGTTAAAAAAATTTAATTCTTATGGTTAATTTTAAAAAAATATTTGTTTGAAAACTAAAATTATATTGTTGAACTACATGGGTTAGAGAAACTTAATCATATTTAATAAGTATTAAAAGAGACATGTGTTGGCCGATTGGTGCGATTGAACTCTCAATAGTTGTAATAAGGTTAAAATAAAATGAAATAAAAAAATGAGTATTTAATATAAATAGAGAATAAATAGAGAGTAGTGTTGGAGTTGCAAGAAGAAAAAGTGGCTTTCTACTTGAAAAAGCTGTCAGTTTTAGAGAAATAATAGGGAAGTTTGAAAAATGGTATTTGAGATGCTCTTAGAACTTATTCCACGGTTGTAGTGTTGTGCTTGAAATACTTACCGTTTAACTCAATTTTTAATATTAAGTTTTTTTTACCTCTAACCAATGAACTTATTAAAGTTGTGGCCTAATTGTATTATCATAAGTAAAAGAAAAGGGAGCGGATTTACTTTGGCCAGCCTTTAACACCCTTTAACTTTGGTTAATAATTTTAACACTTATGATTAATTTTTCTAAAACCAAGGTTAGATTTTTTAACCCTAAGAATTGATGAATCATAACCACGGTTATAAATAATTAAGAATGACGTGATGAGTTAGAGAGATTGGGTCAATCTACTTTACTCTGATTACACAATTTGAGAAAAATGTTAATCACAGTCTTACCTTTTTCAAATTCTTAAGACATGTGTAACACATGTCATTACTTTTACATTTTACTTATGCAATTAGCTGAAATCATAACTTCCGTTTTAAGAATTTTTTTAAGCTTGTTAAACAAGTATTAATGACATGTGTTTCACATGACTAGAGAAATTTGAAAAGAAGTCAAAATACGAGACGGGCTAGCACTCCTCGTATTCTGAATACAATGCTTAGTGGACCCATGGGTCCGTTTCATATCTTACCTTGTGTCCTCATGTCTCTTTTAACACCCTTTAATCCTGTTTAAGCTTAACTAAGTGTTAAAACTAAGATTTAATTTTTTTTTTTTTAAAAACCACGGTTGGATTACTTAATCTTAGGGGTGAGTAAATATTAAGCACAATAGGTAATTATTTAAAGAGCAATAGTTACCTCCTCGTGCTGAGGAGGGGACTATTCCTCCTCGCTCTCACAAACCCTTTGAACTATGGTTAAAATATTAACCATCTCCTGTGGTTAATTTTTCTTTTAATATTTTTTCTAAAAGCTAAGGGTAGATGTGTAAACCCTAGGGGTGATTGAATCTTAACCACAGTTAATTGAAATAAAAAGGGAACACGTGCCCCAAATAGGGAAATGGGACGGTAATTCACCTCCTCGGGCTGAGGAGGGGACTATTCCTCCTTGTTCTCACAAACACTTGGAGCTATGGTTAAAAAATTAACCATCTATTGTGGTTAATTTTTTTTAAAAATAAAATTCCCTGAAACCCAAGGGTAGATGTGTGAACTGTAGGATGACTGAATCTTAACCATAGTTAATAAGAGAAAAAGGGAGACACGTGGCCCAAAAAAAGGTTCCTTTAAAATTAGGGCATGGACCAATGAGGACATGTCATTCCGTTATAAAATGGGAATCCCGAGTACCATAACTATTTTCCAATATATGCCTAGTGTACTATCCATGTACTTGCATTTATAACGTGTCGAGGAAATGTATTGCCACGCTTACTTTAATGCTCTGAATATATATCTAGTGTACGCTCCATGTACTTGCATTTATAACGTGTGGAGGAAATATATTGCCACGCTCACTTTAATGCAGACGAAGGACATGTCACATGTCCCTGTTTGACTCCTCAAAAGTAGTCCTGCTTTATATTGGGAATAACTATAAACAACAAACTAGAACAACCCAAACTACCACTTCCCAAATTGTTTGCCATTCTTTATGTTCATAATTACTAACTACCACTTCCCAAAGTTAATTGTTGGGTTGCTCGGGTGATTGTTCAACCGGAGCTCATATTCATATTCATAGTATATGATCTCTTTTATATCTTGCAACTATTTTCTTTTCTCAAGGAGAATACTAGGCGAAGGAAGCAAACTCACCCCTTAATAAAATAAAGACTTTAAAAAAGTAACTGTAAAGGTTAAAGTTGTTAACCAAAGTTGAAAGAACAATTAAAGATGCCTTTGTGTTGTAATTGGACTCCCATAAGTCCAGTTAATACTTAAAGTTTAGGGCCGTTTGGATCAATGTTACCTGGTTCATCGGTTCGAATTTGGGTTCGCAGTCCATCACTCTAAAGTGAACCCAGTTCGCTAGGGATAGGATGAGATAATTCGTCGTTCACTTGGATTCTTTAGTTTGATTCGCTAGCTTGGTTCACCACCAAAGCAAAATATATATTTTATATTATATTATAAAAATATATATCTTTTAAGCATGTAAATAATATATAACAAATATTTATTTGAAAAAAAAAAAAAGCCTTTTTTATGAACGGTTTGTGAACATAAAGTATAAGTTTGTCGAACCTAAAGAAAAATATTAATGAATTTGAATAAAAAATTTCACAAAATTAGATTGTTTTGAAACCACTATATGGTTCGCTAAATTTCATAAACCAAACCAATCCGAACCGAACCGAACCACGAACCAGTTCGGGTTCGTTCACTATAGCATGTAGCGAACTTGGTAACCCTGGTTTGGATTCACTAATTATTATTATTATTATTATTTTTGTTTTTAAAACTAAAAACAAATTTCTGTTTTCAAATTTTTAAGCAGGAAACATGTTTGACATTAGTGCTACTTAAAATAAATCAAAAAAAAGGAAAACATGTTTGGTAAATTAATATGATGAACATTATAATTTGGATAAATAATTCCAATCTATGATGGTGGTGGTGGGTGATTGTGTTGGGTGATTTTTTTTTTTTGGGGGGGTAATGGTGGTGGTGAGTTGTGGTGGTGGTGAGGAGTTGTGGTGTTGTGTGGTAGGTGGTGGGTGGGTGGTGTGATAGGTGGTAGTGGGTTGTGAGTGGTAGTTGTGGTAATGTGCGGTGGTGGTAATGGGTGGTAGATGGGTGATGGTGGGTGGTGGTAGTGGTGAGTGGTTTTGGTGGTGGATGGTGTGTCGAGTGGTGGTGTGACACTTTATTTTTTTAAAAAACAAATTTTTTGTTATCTTGATTTTCAAAAAAATTATTACTAATTTTTTAAAACAAAAACATAAACATATTATCCAAACATGTTTTGTGGACAACCAAAAAACAAAAGAGGGGTGCTAGCCCCAGTCGCATTTACTCCCAATCTTTTCATAGACACAAGAATGGGATAACACGTAGAGATCTTCATATTTTAACATTTTAAGAGGTAAAAATCAGAACATCTTTGACACTTGTAGCCACTCAGTTGCATCTTTGGAAGATTTATGATTGGGCTAGCAAAATCCCCAAAAAAAACATGTTTTGTGTAAAAAAAATTGCTTTTAAAAAGAAAATAGAAATCAGAAGTTCAAATAAAGGGGCCTTCTTGCTAGTCTCTTTTCCCCTCCATACGAGTGGTGAGTTCATTTGCCCGAGAGTTCCCCTAGCAATCCCCTTTTTCAAATGTCCATGCAAACTCACTGTACAGTGCAGTCTCGTGATATTAATATAAAAAATATAAGACAAATTAACATTCCTTATGTTCACACACATGTTGTCTGGTTCCATTTGTTGTGGCCCTTTGTTAACGCCACCGACAGCAAAGCTAGCATGCTAGGTGTAATGGAGAAAAATGGTAAGAGAAATCAAGTAGCTAGCATGCTAGGTATAATGGAGAAAAATTGTAAGAGAAATCAAGTAGTCCAAGGACGAACCCGACCTAACGGCAGGACAAGCCCGACTTGATGAGAGGAAGAGCCCGACATAAGGTAAGGACGAGCCCGATTTGGTCTGGTGACGAAGTCAAGCTCATCTAAGGACGTAACTAGTGCCAGGTGGTTTTCTGTTAGAGCATTAATAAGACACTTATGGGTAGATATTACTTTTGACCTAACATATCTAATTTACCATAAATGCGCATTAAATGATGGTCATCTCGGATCACTTCGGTGGTAAAATCGACCTGCAAAGATGAGATGTACATTTATTATCGAGATATTTGTCTGACACTAATGCAATTAGTAGTTCGGATGTATGACCATCTCATCAGCATGAATGCGCATTCGATCTGGGAGCCTATAAATACTCCTAGAGTTCTAGTGAAAAGGGGCTGACCAATCTCATAAACTTGAGACTGAACATTCTTCCCCAAGCATAAGAGCAAAGGCCATATCTCAAGTACTCCCTATCCTTACTCTCTGTATTTATCCTTTGATTTTCTCTCTCTGTTACTTGAGTTTTGGAGTGTCTTGACAGGGCAGAAGTCCACTCCTCAACTACTCCATGACTAAATAGCTCAGCGACCTTCTTCCTTCTACCAGTAAAGCGATGCCACATGGAGCTCTGCAGGAAATTCCCACCACAAAATTGGCGCCGTCTGAGGGAAGCACATCGACTCCCAATCAAATTATCTTCATCCATATCTTGTAATGGCAAGACAGACTCCACCCGAAGGTGACACGACTCAATCAACTCAGATCATCCAGATGTTGCAGCAGCAAAGGGATGACATGATACAACAAGTCACAATGAACCGTTTGGCCCACTATCTGTAGTTACTCCAAGACAGATTGGAAACATTCGAAAATGATCGCATCAACACCAGAGGCGACATTCCCATGCCTCGAACTATTGTTTCCTACTCCAGGTCACCATTGCGGCAAGTAAAAACTCCTTCATACAATCCGGATCATCCGGGCATGAATAGATTCTCACATTGACAAGGTCGAGTGCAAAGAAATCACAACGCCGAATACAGGTGGCAAGCTCCCTCGCAAGACCGAAACGTGAGAAGATCTTCTTTGGGTCAGACTGCCCGACGACACATTTCTTTCTCCCCAAGTCGAAATGCCAGACAAGATGTCTCCCCAGGCCGGAATGCCCGACGTGAACTCTCCCCAAGACGAAATGCCCGGCCATACTTCTCTCCAGAGTGAAATGATCGACGTAATTATTCTCCAGGACAAAACGCTCGACGTGATATCTCCCCAGGATGAAATGCACGGGAGAACGTCAGGTATGCATCCCCGCCCCCTAACTGCTTTTAGAATACAAGAGATATGCTACATGTTCCCCTGTAGGGTCGGAATGTGGGCACAGGTTGACAAGGAAGAACGACCCCGGTCGAGGTCGAGGCCAGGCTTTGATTCAGGCTGATAGGGAAGCATATGCAGGGCGAGCAAGTGTGAGTCAGCTTGATCAGTTTACTTATCAAGCAAAGAAAGATGTGCAAAACTTGCCTTTGTCTGCACGAATACTCCAGACTCTCACCCCACGAAAGTACGTGACACCCGTCTTCACCCCATTTGTAGGGAAAACTGATCCAGTAGACCACTTGTACCAGTATCAGTAGAAGATGTTTCTTCACAATGCCAACGATGCACTATTATGCAAAGTCTTCTCATCTAGCCTGCATGGGTCGGTGTTAAGGTGGTTCCGACATCTGCTAGCCGGATCCATAAAAGACATGGATATGCTCTGCTCAGCTTTTATTGACAGGTACAGATGCAACAAGAAGAAGGATGCAAACGTAGACTCCCTGTTCTCCGTGAAAATGAAAGCATAGGAGCTGCTTAGAGACTTCGTCCAGAGATTCCACAAAGAAACTCAAAATTTGGACGAATGTAATGATCACACGAGCATCTCAGCCTTCAAGAATGCATTGCTGATCGAATCTAAGTTGTACCTAGTCCATTGCTTTGGATCATCGCAAGAGGTTAAATGACTTTATGGTTCGCGCCGTGAAGTATGCGAGGTTCGAGGATGACATTAAAAACCGAACTAAGTCAAAATCTTCCCCAGTCGAAGCAGTGGAGAGGACGGAGTGACCATCCACCTTAGGGAAAAGACTCATGTATGCCTCCCAGGAAGATAAAAGGCCACCAAGGTGAGTGCAGTAGGAGAGGCAAACCAACCAAGATCAGAGAAATCAGCCGGATCGACACCCTGTTCAGAATACCTACCCGGATTACACCAACTAGCAACAAAATCAGCCAGAGAGGCGCCCAGTTGAAGACCAAAATCCATAAGATCAGCAAAACTTGACGTAAGAAAGACGTCTTTATCAGAATTTTCTAGCCCAGATCAACTTCACTGTCGGCTTAGCCACTATCATACAGACCATGATGCATGAGCCATATTTTGTCTGGCCGAGGCCTATAGGTGAAGTCACGATGGGTCCTCGTGCAAAGGAGTATTTCTAGTACCATAAGGTTTAGGGGCATTTGACAAATTGATGCTGAATCTTACGAGAGTACTTAGAGAGCTTGGCCAGAGAGGTTATTGGGGGAGTACGTGACCCCCGATAATCAACGAGAAGTACAAGCACACACTGATGTGCCTCATAACAAAGGACTCGCCTAACCAGGAAGTAGTGGAGGAGGGGAAAGGATGGTTGACATAATCAATGTGATACACTGAGCAAGGTCACCTATGCCTGATCTGGAGCACGAGCTTTGAACCAAAACCAGAAAGTTGTCCCATGTTGCCGAGGTTTGTCAAGTGAGACCCGAGGCAAGGGGCATCAAGCAGGCTCTAACTTTCCATGATAGGGACATGCAGACAGTGGTTCGACCTCATTATGATGTCTTGGTCCCCAACATGAGCATTGAAAATTTCAACATCAAAAGGGTGCTCGTTGACTCTAGGAGCTCGGTGGACATTCTTTACCTCTCGGCCTTCATCCAAATGGGATTGGATCCGGCTGCACTCATTCCTACCTAGACACCCTTGATAGGATTTGATGGAAGCTCGATGCAGCCCTTAGGTGAGATCGTCCTACTAGTTCAGGTCGGACCAATCACCTTGAAGACCCCCTTTGCCGTCCTGGATGCTCCCTCACCCTATAATGCTATATTGGGAAGGTGACAGACGCACGAGATGAAGGCTATCCCATCGTCTTACTACCAAGTGTTGAAGTTTCTAAAGAAAGACAGGCCAAGAGAAATTAAGGGCGATCAACTTGCATCCCAGAAGTGTCACGTCATGCTTTTCGACTCCTCCAAGTAGCAATTACAATGTGGGGTAGGTGAGAACAAGAACGCAGTTGAGGTCAAGAAGGCAATAGAGGACGTTGAGAAGCCGACCATTTAGACAACCAAGGCAGTTGACTTGGGGACGAAAGGAGTACCTCAGGTCGTGTATATTGGCACGAGCTTGACTCCAGCCGAGGAGTCCGAGTTTTTGAATGTCTTGAAGATTAACTTTGAAGTTTTTGCTTGGTTGCTCGGAGATATGCGAGGAGTTAGCTCAGAAGTTATATGTCATCACATGAATGTTAATCCCACCCTTTCTCCTGTTAAGCAAAGGTCACGAAGGCTATCTCCAACCTATCATAAGGCTATGAACGAAGAGATTGACAAACTCATTAGTGTCGGGTTTATACATGAAGTGCAATACCTATACTGGGTTGCTAATGTTGTAGTAGTCCCAAAGAAAAATGGTAAAATCTGTGTCTGTATTGACTTCACCAATGTAAATAAAGCATGTCCTAAAGACTCTTTTCCTTTGCCTCGAATTGATAGAATCATTAACTCTATTGTCGGCAATGAAATGTTGTCATTCATGGATGAATATTCGGGTTATAATCAAATTCACCTAACTGAAGAGGATCAGGAGAAGATTGCTTTCATCACGGAGCGAGGTCTATTTTGTTATAGAGTAATATCATCTGGCCTCAAAAATGCTAATGCCATGTACTAACGATTGATGATGATAATGATAATGTTCTACCCCTTGCTCGGAAAGATAGTTGAAGTACATGTGGCCAACATACTGGTGAAAAGCAGAGCTCGAAGAAACCCCGTTGCAAACTTGGGCGAACCCTTTGTGATTTTTCGTACATATAATTTGAAGTTAAATCCCAAAAAATGCATCTTTGGTGTTTCCTCAAGCAAATTATTGAGGTACTTGATAAGCCAACGAGGGATCGAAGCCAACCCCGCCCAAATTTGAGCTCTCCTTGATATGCCCGAGCCCAAGACAAAGAAGGTAATCCAGAAGCTCACAGGACGAGTGATCGCTCTTAATAGATTTATCTCACAGTCTTTTGATCGTTGCAAACCAATCTTTGAACTCTTGCATAAAGATGCAAACTTCAAGTGGACGAATGAATGCTCTCGAGCCTTCGTGACTTTGAAGGAGTATTTCGGTTCGGCCTCCATCATTCAGTACCCGATCCAGGAGAAGTCCTATACCTATATCTACTAGTCTCCAAGCTCGCCATAGTCTCTGTCTTAGTCCGAAGTGTTGATGGCGGTGAGAAACCTATTTATTTCACCAACAAAACCTTTCTTAAGACGAAGTTTAATTATAGCAAGCACGAGAAGGTATGCCTCGCTCTGGTATTTTCTACTAAAAAACTACATCCATACTTTCAAGCACATACTATAGTTATTATCATTGCCTATACACTTAAAAATGTACTGGGAAGACCTGAGTTGTCTGGATGGATGCCCAAATGGGCTGTTGCGCTCAATGAGTTCAATATCTAGTATCGCCCAAGAATATCGGAGAAAGGGCAAGCTATAGCCAATTTCTTAGCAAATTTTCCCAAGAAAAACACTGGATGGGTAGCCGATCAAGAACTCCACGAGCTCCTAGAAGAAGTTGAGGACGGGAGTTGGGGGCATGACGAAATAGTTGTATGGAGCAACTGGCCCCTATATGTGGACGGAGCTTCTAACTCTAGTGGGGTAGGGCTCGGTTCCAAACTGATTAGTCCAGAAAATGTCAAGGTCGAAAGAACGGTACGATTAGGATTCCCCGCCTCTAACAATGAAGTTGAGTATGAAGCTTTGCTGAGTGGGCTAGAAAGTGCAATAGAACTCGGAATCAAGAAACTCAAGAGTATTTTGTGATTCTCAGTTAATTGTGAATCAACTCAAAGGAACTTACGAGTGTCGAAATGATCAGATGCGTCGATATGCCGTGCTTATGCGAGCTCGTTGTCATACCTTCGACATCATGGAACTCATTATATTCTGAGGGAAGATAACTAAAATGCTGACGCCCTGGCTTACATTGCATCCATGGTGCAAACTCATGACGAACCCAGGCTGATCACGGTCGAATACAAAGAATGTTCGTCAATTATACCAAAGTCATCAGTTCAAGAAGCCTTCATTATCAGCATGACAACAAGCTGGATAACAGCATTCTTGACTTATTTGAAGGATGAAATTCTTCCAGCCACCCCAAGAGAGTCTCGTCGAATCAAGTTCAAAGCACCACGATATGCCATTTTGGACAGAGAGCTCTATCATAAATCTTTCAGGGGTCCACTCTTAAAATGTCTACATCCGTCTAATGTTGAGAGAATTCTAGCTGAATTACATGAAGGGATTTGCGGCATTCACTTTGGAGGACGTATTCTTGCTCATCGTGGTCTAGGGTAAGGGTATTGTTGGCCATATATGCAAGCAGATTCACAGAAGTATGTACGAAAGTGTAGTCAATGTGAACGTCACGCCAAGAATATCCACAGGAACTCAATACTGTCACACAGTTGTGGCCTTTTGCAAGATGGGGTTTGGACATTGTGGGACCACTCTCTCGAGCTCCTGGGAATATGACATTTCTTTTTGTTGCCACAAATTATTTCTCCAGATGGATTGAAGCTATACCGCTTGCCAGACTTCGAAAACAAGAAGTTAAAAAGTTTTTATGGGAGCATATCATTTGTAGGTTTGGCATCCCTCAATTCATCATCACAGACAATGGAAAACAGTTCGCATGGAAGGTCATAGCAGAGTTTTGTCATGAGATCAAAATCAAGCACATTTTCTCATCCCTTTACCATCCTCAAGGAAATGGCTTGGCCGAAGCAGCTAACAAAAACATCCTAAGAGCGATGAAGAAAAGGTTGGACGAGGCGAAAGGCAAATAGACAAGTGAGCTACATAATGTCTCATGGGGGTACAAAACTACTCCAAGAATCCCCATAAATGAAACTCGCTTTTCTCTGGCATATGGAATGGAGGCGGTAATTCCCACAGAAATTAGTCTCCCCAAAGTATGTACTCGAAGAAAGGTGAGCAAGGACGAAAATGAGAAAACCAAAGAGTGCGAACTAATGGAAATACATTTGGACCTTCTGAATGAATGCTGCGAACAAGCAAAGTATTCAAGAGGCAAGATATCATCAATAGCTCAAACGGTCCTACAACAAGAAGGTAATGAAGAGAATTCTTCAAGTAGGAGATTTCATGCTGCACAAAGTCTTTCAAAACACCAGAATGGTAAATAGTGGGAAACTTGGACCTAACTGGGAAGGACTGTATCATTGAGAGGTTAGGAATCCCTGGCGTATGTTACCTCAAGAGCATGTCATAGCAGTCATCAAAATCTTGGAATATCATGAACCTTAAGTAGTTCTACCAATAACATTTGAATTACGATGTGTAATCTTGTTCCCAATTTATAGTGTTGCCTTCGTAAGGCACTTGCACCCGTTGTGGGCAAGAATTGTCTGCTTAACGTTAATTCGTCCTTAAAGCACTTGCACCCGACAGGGGCAAAAATGACCTATCGACCATTGATTCATCCTTAAGACACTTGCAACTAGTAGGGAAAAGAGTGACCTATCGACCATTGATTTGTCCTCAAGACACTTGCACTCGTTGTGAGCAAGAATGACCTGCTTAACATTGATTCATCCTCAAGGTACTTGCAACCGTTGTGGGCAAGAATGACCTGTTTAACATTGATTCATCCTCAAGGCACTTGCTCCCATTGTGGGCAAGAATGGCCTGCTTAACATTGATTCGTCTCCTCAAGGCACTTGCACCTATTGTGGGCAAGAATGGCCTGCTTAACGTTGATTCGTCCTTAAAGCACTTGCACCCAGTAGGGGTAAGGATGACCTATCGATCATTGATTTGTCCTTAGGGCACTTGCACCCAGTAGGGGCAAGAATGACCTATAGACCATTGATTTGTCCTCAAGGCACTTGCACCCGTTGTGGGTAAGAATGACTTGCTTAATGTTGATTCGTCCTTAAGGCACTTGCATCCGTTGTAGGCAAGAATGACCTGCTTAACATTGATATATCTTCAATTGTAACTTTATCAATGATTCGTTTTTAAGATAGGATAAAAGGAAAATAGACAATTTGTAACATTCCTAATTCAATTGCAAAAAGGCTCTTTCGAGCATAGTATATTCATAAGTACAAAAGAGAAAGAAGAGAATAAACAGGCCCATCCGAGCTGGGTACGCTCATAGAAAGTAAAGAAGACCCATCTAAGCTGGGTACACTCATAGAAAGAAAAGAAAGCTCATCCGAGCTAGGTACACTCAACATTGAAAGAAATAGAAATACGTCACTCAAGGATGGGAACATCTTCGACGGCAGAGGCCTGAACACGAGGGGAAGTTATGGCTTGAACAAAGACTTCAGACTGGGCAGTTGAAGGATTAGCATTAGGAATGTTAGGACGAGTCAAAACTCACTTGGTGGTGAGAGGAGGATTTTCTTCAACCTGGGCCATGGTTTCTACTTCTCCTTCCTCCAAATGGATCACAGCTTAAGGGTGGTTATTTCCCTGTGGAAGTTCAGAACGGGTCGCTGTCTCCCCTAAAGAAGTCTCTAGATAAGAGATCAATCGGCCAGCAACATGGAGCCTCCTTATTAAAGCCTATTCTATACCGATTAGGTCCTCTAAGATGAGAGCCTTAGCTTGGTAGGCAGTCTGAATTTGAAGCACCAATTTCGACTTCTCAGCATTAGGTCAACCACTTGCTTTATCAGATCAACTACTTGTTCTGCCAGGCCTTGAATCATGGTCTCCAGTTCATGGAATCAGAGATCCAAATCCCTCTGAACCTTGTTCTCACTCTGCACTGCCTTCTTCACTGACTCTCAAGCTGTAGCCAACTGCTCGCGAAGACTACTGAGCTCACTGGTATATGCCTTCTTCTTTGCTGCCCATTTCTTCTCGTTGGTATTGTGCAACTTCTTCATCTTGTCAGCCACCCTCTGGAGTCGTGCATGGCGCTCCAACAATTCTGACCAGGCATTGACAGCCTATAATACAATATTGAAATTAGATGTGTGCAATAAAGCGAGATAATTTCCAAATGTAAAGACTTACCCTAACCATGGACTGTGAACCTTGAACTTCGAGGTATTTACCCGACCAAGCTCTTGTCTTGTCCACATCCACTGGGAATCTGGTCCCATGTGTCTAGGCTAAGGTCGTCATAGGATTCTCCAGTTTTGAGTACTGGGTGGTCAATATCCGAGTTCCAACTCAGAGTGTAGGCTGAAAAACCTTCACCCGAATGAGAGGAGCGATAGGGACGGCGTGTGGAAGTTGTTTTGGGGTAGAGGACGAAGCCACTGTCACTGTTGTTGGCATGTGCGTTGAAGTATTACCTTCCATAACTTCCTTCTCTTGTTGAGCTCTCTCTTGCTCGTCCTGTTTCTTTTTCTTGGTAACTTCGAGTTCACCCGAAGTTATCACTCACTTCCTGTGCTGGGGTGCTTCAGTGGGTACGACCTCCTATACCATCAACCGGGTTTCGGGCTGCACAACTTTCGCCGCATGCCTTTTCGATTTCTTGCGTTCAAGAGGCTGAACCTCTTCAGAGCTACGAGAGATTGGGGTGAGCTTGTGCAGGTTACTCAGATCCATTCTCTCTTGAGGATGAGAAGAAGTGCCGACTTGATGATCTGTATCAAAGAGGATGGGATCACGAGCTTCTTCGGCCTCTTTCCGTTCAACTTTGATCAGAGCACGCTCGTCCATCGTTATCCACATAGTATAATCCGATCCTTTCTCATTGGAAATCCTTGTCAATTGGCGTTCTTCCTTGCTGTTCAATTTTGGAAAATGAGGTTTTGACTTATTTGCACGACAAAAGCAAAGGAATAGTCATTTCACAACAAAAGCATAAAGAAATTAAGAGTAGTACTTAGCCAGGTTACCGACCTTTCTGGAACTTGTTTGTGACTGGCCGAGCACTATTTGTCCTCCACTCGCCAGAAATGATGAAATATATGTCCTTCGAATCGCGATCACTGTCATACAAGGCCCATACGATATCTAGGGTCTTGGGTGACAAGGCCAATAAAAGTAATGCCCTTCGCTCTTGGGGCACTTATGTGCAGTATGGAAATGGAAGATTTCCCTGAGACCTATGGGATATCTGTCCCTTCGGTACTTGTAGAACATAGACATTACACGGTAAAAGTGTGGGTGCATATGCCCTGGGGCGAGTTGCAAAGCCACGAGTACTTCTTCGACCAATGGGTTGAGAGGAAAGGTCAAGCCCGTCTCGAATTGAGCCTTATGGAAAATAGTAGCCTCTCTCGGTAAACGTAACCATTCGTCCTCAGCCGAGTAGGAGCATCTGGATATTTGAACCTATCCTGTACCTATCTCTAAGGAAGATGATAGACACTTTTCTATTTTTGCCTAGCTGTGGGAGAAGAAGGGATAAGGGCACTTGATGGGGCACTACCCGAACTACTGCACTTGATCACGACCACGAATGCAAAGAAAAAATAGATAAAAATAAGAAGAGGAGATGGAAAAAAACAAGACTTACTGAAAAATCCAGTAAACCTCAAAAACAATATTTTTAGGTTGAAAACTCACAAATCCAAGGGGGTGGCTAGGTATCCCTTCAAGCCTATCTGCCTTTTTAAAGATTTAATAATTAAATTATCAACTATGGGAGGATGAATAATAAAATGTAGAAATAGGGAAGACAAACAAACCACAACCCAAAGATTTTTACGTGGAAACCCTTCCAGGAAAAACCACGGGACCTAGTCCAGCAAAGAGATCACTAAGACAAAGTAAAGATACTTATAGAATCAAATCTCACCCAAATAGGACTTGAACTCATCGATCCACGGCTAGTCCTACACACCTCACTAAGTAATCACGTTCTCGCAAGAACAAGTATCCTTTACCTAGGATTAATGACCTATTCGATCAGTTTCAAGGAGTGAATTACTTCTCCAAGATCGATTTTAAGGTTGGGCCACCATCAATTAAAGATAAAGGTTGAAGATGTGTCTAAGTCTGCATTCAGAACCAGGTATGAGCATTATGAATTTCTAGTTATGCCTTTTGGCATAAGTAATTCACCAACAACCTTAATGGATCTCATGAACAAGATCTTCAAGCCGACGCTTGACCGATTTGTGATTGTGTTCGTGGATGACATTCTGGTGTACTCAAGACCCATAAGGAGCATGAGATAAATATCCGGGTCACATTGGAGAGACTCCGTGAGCATCAGCTGTATGCCAAGCTTAGCAAGTGTGAGTTCTGACTAAAAAATATAGCATTTCTAGGCCAAGGAGCGTCATAGAGTTTCGAAGCTTCTTATGCCTCGCTGGATATTATTGACGATTTGTAGAGGGTTTTTCCAGTTTGGTAGCATCATTTACTCATCTAACTTGAAAGAACGTCATATTCAAGTGGAATGAGAAATGTGAGAAGAGCTTCCTAGAGTTAAAGAAGCGTCTCACCACCGCACCTATCTTGACAGTACCATCTAGAGGTGAAAGTTTCATAGTGTACAGTGATGCCTCACTCATTGGGTTAGGTTGTGTTCTTATGCAACATGAGAAATTTATTGTCTATGCTTCCCAACAATTAAAATACCACTAGAAGAACTATCCTACCCAAGACTTGGAGTTAGCAGCTGTAGTTTTCGCTCTGAAAATCTAGAAATATTACTTGTACAGTGAGCAGTTTGAAGTATTCACTAACCACAAGAGTCTAAAGTATTTATTCTCACAGAAAGAGCTAAATTTGAGGCAATGCCGTTAGGTGGAATTCCTCATGGATTATGACTACTCTATTCAGTACCACCCAGGGAAAGCAAATATGGTGGTGGATGCACTAAGCAGACAGCCTACAAGATTCTTGGCACACTTGATGGTCCAAGAATGGAAGTTGTTCGAAGAGGTGTCTAGCTTTGATGCAGGTTTCATTGTTGGAACATCTAGAGCCTTGATGGCCAACAATGTGGTTAGGCCAACCATATTGGACAGGATTAAAGACCTACAGTGGGACGATGCAGTATTGCACACTGTTATGAACAAGTCGATTAGCAACGAGTTTGAGGAATTCTCCTAGAGAAATGGTGGGGTCTCTTTCAAGGATAGACTTTGTGTTCTGGCCAATGAAGAATTGAAAATAGAGATTCTAGATGAAGCACACAAGTCTAAGTACACTGTCCATCCGAAAGGTACCAAGATGTACCAGAACCTTAAGAAATATTTTCGGTGGAAAGGGATGGAAAAGGACGTGGCTACCTATGTGTCAGTTTTTGGTTTGTCAGCAAGTAAAAGCTGAATACAGGAGATCGGCATGACTTATTCAGTCACTTCCTATTCCCGAATGAAAGTGAGAAAATATATCCATGGACTTTATTGTTGGTCTGCCAAGGACAACAAAGAACTTTGATGCTATATGGGTCAGAGTTGATAGGCTGACCAAGTCAGCTCATTTCCTTCCATATCAAATCACGTACAATCACAACCGGCCATATTTGCTTTCCCAGTTTAGCCCTGATGGATTGGAGCTTACCCCTGATCGATCTGAGCGTACGATTTAGGTTGTTAAAAAACCCCAAAATTGTGGATTTTAGGGTTTTGAACCCCTAGGACTATAAATAAAAGTTCTATTTTGAGGGTTTTAGAATTTCTAATTATTTTAAACCTAATTTGGCAAAGAATGAGAGAAAACCCTAGGTTTTCAAGAGGGATTGCTTGGGGAAGGAGAGTTTTGCTTGGAGAATAAGAAGTTTGGCTTGGAGATCAACCCCAAAGCTTCAAGGAGCTACATCTAGTGATTTGGATCTAAGGGAAAGATCCCTTAGGTCGATATTCTCTCTAATCCAACTCTATTATGTATTATTGAATGATTTATTATGATTGAGGTAAGATTATTGAAGTTTAGCATGATGAAGGTAAGATTATTGAGGTTCTATCATGATTTTGGAAAGATTATTGAATGTGAAACTGCAAAAATAAAGTATTGAAATTGTTTAGAAATTTTATTAAATATGATGAAAAAAGTAGATGCTATTTATTGTTAATTGATATGATTATCTTGAATATGGATGCATGAAAATGATGAAGGATGAGTTTAATGGAATAGTTATGGGTAGTGGATGAATGGAAATGGTGGTGGATGAGTTTTAATGGCATTATTATGGCTTATGGATGGATTTGAATGAATGATGGAATGTTGAAAATGGAGGAAGGGCATTGTCCAATAATAAATGATTGAATGCATTAATTTAAATACTTGGAAATGCTAAATGATGCTATTGAAATTGTTAAACTAGCTCATTGTTATATTGTGGTTTGTCATGTTAAATTATGTCCTATTTATTTTGCATGGTGATCGACATTCGGATAGGCCAAAGCCAAGAAGAAGTCCTCCATGTCGAGAATGCTCTAACTAGAGAGATGTAACCTGGTGGAGTTTCTTGGCGGAAGATTGAAATCTAGCTGATGATCGAGTTCAGTTATTAATCACGACAGTCAAGCACAAGTTCTCTTGTGTGATAGTTACAAGTCTTACGAGTATACAAGCATGATATGGACCCAACATAGACACTGAATAACAAGTACAAGAACAAGAACAAGAACAAGTACAAAAAAAAGAACAAGTACAAGAACAGGAACAAGTACAAGAACAAAAACACTGCATGATTTTTACAAGGACCCTGAATTACAAGTAGCTCCAGTAATCGTTGATGCTCTCCATGGATAAGATTTTAAGTCCTAGATAATTATCATAGACCTTTGATATCTAAGAGCTCTAGGGGCTTACTCTTCTGTCGATGCATCTCTATGAATTTAATACAAAGACCTAGAAGACTATTTTATGGGAAAACAAGTATCCATGAAACTTATACAACAAGTCCAAGAGTCACAAAAGTACAAAAGTCAAGATGATGTCATGATATATTCACATGTTTCCACACTCTGATTATGTACATGTTATAAGAAACTAATATTGATTATGTAATTATCGCAAGAACTGAATATTGAGCATGCATATGTGTTATTGATATTGTTGGTTAGATTGGATATCCACTGAGTGTTGTCAATACTCAGTCGATCTGTTATTGTTGTTACGTTCAGTGCAGGAGCATACGATAGAGCCGTGGGTTGAAGAGCAGTACTTTGAAGAAGGAGAAGTAGGTGAGCTTCTAGAGGAGGGAGCCAGAGATTTTGATAGTTATCCCTACTAGTAGATCATAGTTTACTTCATGAGTAGTATTGTTTTAGACTTATGTTTTTTTAGGATGTTGCTTAGACTGTCTACTTTTATTTGGTGACTTTATGTTACCCAATCTTGGTGGGTTATATTGGGCAGATTACAGTTGCACAGGATGATTAGGATTTTATATATTGAAAAACTTTTATAGTTGTTATTTTGGGAGATTTATCTTTTAGTTTTGCCTTGTTGCAATTGAAGTCAAGCAAGGATAAGTAATGTAGCGGACCCAAAGTCTCATTATGACCAAGGTGGGGTTTTGGGGTCATTACAGATGTGGTATCAGAGCAAAGGTATTAGAGTCCTTAGGACTAAGATATTATGTTAAAAAATAAGGGATTGATCTAATTTAGAAAGTCATCATAAAATCTAGGACTTTAGGTTTATTCTAGGCTTAAGTGGAGAAGTAGTAATGTTTATAGAATTATTCATGAATGATGAAATGGTTTATTGTGCTTTATGATTGAAGCTATGAGACGTAGCACGAGAAGGTACCGAGAGGGACACAGAATAGGAAGTAATGGAGGAGGCACTCGTAATGGTGACAGACAACCATAGATGGACCGTGTATTGGAGACTATTGTTACTGCTATCACCCAGCAGACTGCTCTCCTAGTGGCAGGGCAAGCAAGGTAGGAAAAATCGGCTGATGTTCACCCACCCCGATAGAATGAAGTGGAAGCTTTTAGGATGATGGGTTCTTTAGCCGTCCACGGTAGTACGGACCCCGCAGTTGCCGAGTTATGGATTGTGCAACTGGAGAAGATATTCTCTGTGCTCGTGCCCATCGATGAGTAGAGGGTGAAATGGGCTTCCTTCGTCATGGAAGGTGAGACCGAACATTGGTGGAGGGCCGCAGCTTGGTAGAAGAATGAAGTGCGAGCCGGAAAAGAATGAACATGGGGAGTTCCTTGATATCTTCTATGAGAGATATTTTCCAGTGTTCATGAGAGATCAAAAGGAGATTGAATTCTCTACATTAGAACAAGGGAGTATGTTAGTGGCCGAGTATGAGGCCAAATTCATGGAGCTCTCCAGATTTACTCCTAATCTGATCGCCACGGAGAGAATGAAGGCAAAGAGGTTTGAGTGAGGCTTGAGGGATTTTATCTGAGAGAAGGTCTCGATGCATCAACTTGAAACCTGTAGGGAGGTGTACCAGCGTGCCTTGATAGCTGAGAAGAATTCAGATGAATTTTTGAAGAAGAGGGAGATGATCAAAGCAGGTAGGTATGACCTACAGGACAAGAGGCCGAGGATGTCGGGTTCGGCGCCAATTGCTAGGCCTAGCCCTTACCAGAGGCCTGCCTTAGTAGCTCTTTAGACTCCACGGGCCATTCCTCTTACTCCTTGGGCACCTACCAATCTGTCATGTGGCCAGTGTAGCAAAAGGCACCCAGTAAGGGAATGTCGATCAGCTACTGAAGGATGTTTTCATTGTGGGGATCTTACCCACCAGATTAGAGATTGTCCAGTTCAGGCTCGATAGGTGCCACCGCAGACTCAGCCTCAGGGGGTCAGGCCACTAGGTAGACAACCCATGCAACAGAGGTCGCTTTAGGGTCCTAGACCTCAGCAGCCCCACCAGCCAGCTCAGGGTCGAGTGCTTGCTTCCTTGGAGCAGGATGCACAGGCATCTGACAATGTTGTGAAAGATACGTATAGTTGTAAATTTAGTTTTATATGTTGTATTTCTGTCTATACTATGATAATGTTTGCTACTATGTATAAACATGCTAAGTATATAATATCTGTTTGTGTACAATATTTGACACACTTAGTTACTTATCCGATTCAGGCACATTGTTGGTCAATGACTTTAGCCCATGTGTTGGTTGATACCGGTTTTACTCACTATTTCGTCACACCTAGTTTTGCACGAGAATTTTCGATGGAGCCAAGTCTGTTAGACCTTAAACTATTTATCGTCACTCCTGTTGAAAGGTCAGTCATCATTGATAAGGTTTATCGAGGTTGTGATATTCGGGTGGGTCAGAGAGAAATGTCAGTCGATCTGATTGTCTTTGAATTCCAGGACTTCGACGTCATACTAGGTATGGATTGACTTTCCATATACCATGAGTATGTGAACTGCTTTGGGAAAGTGGTCAACTTTAGGCCAATCAGTGAGCTCCTTTTTCATTTTCAAGGATTGAAGAAGAAAGATTTAACTTGATTCGCGGTATTGAGTCTTGCTACCTCGGATACACCGAATTCCTCAAGTTTCCCGATTGTAGAAGAATTCATGGATGTCTTTCCCAAAGACTTACTGGGCTTGCCACCTGATAGAGAGGTAGAGTTTGTCATTGACTTAGCTCTGGGCACGACGCCCATCTCCAAGGTGCCGTATATGATGGCTCCGACAAAGTTGAAAGAGCTAAAAGAGCATATTGAAGAGTTGCTCAATCTTAGATTTATTCGTCCAAGTGTGTCACCTTGGGGATCTTCAGTGTTATTTTTGAAGAAGAAGGATGCTTCGATGAGGATGTGCATCGACTATCGGCAACTGAACAAGTTCACTATCAACAAGTACCCTTTGCCTAGGATCGATGACATGTTCAATCAGTTGCAAGGAGCGAAGTATTTCTCTAAGATCGATTTAAGGTTGGGCTACCATCAGTTGAAGATAAAGGCTGAAGATGTGCCTAAGTCTACATTTAGAATCAAATATGGGCATTATGAATTTCTAGTTATGCCTTTTGGCCTAACTAATGCACTAACAACTTTTATGGATCTCATGAACAGGATCTTCAAGCTGACTGTTGACCGATTTGTGATCATGTTCATGGATGACATTCTGGTGTACTCCAAGACTCAGAAGGAGCATGAGATATATCTCCGGGCCACACTAGAGAGACTCTATGAGCATGAGTTGTATGCTAAGCTTAGCAAGTGTGGGATCTGGCTAGAAAATGTAGCATTTCTAGGCCATGTGATGTTATGAGAGGGGATTTCAGTTGATCCTACCAAGATAGAGGCAATTGAAGGATGGGGAAGACCAAAGAGCGTCACAGAGGTTTGAAGCTTCTTAGGCCTTGCTGGATATTATTGACGATTTGTAAAGAGTTTTTCCAGTTTGACAGTACCGCTTACTCATCTAACTCTAAACAATGCCAGATTCGAGTGAAATGAGAAATGTGAGAAGAGCTTCCTTGAGTTAAAGAAGCGTCTCACCATCGCACCTATCTTGACAGTATCATTCGGTGGTGGAGGTTTCATGGTGTACAGTGACACCTCACTCATTGGGTTAAGTTGTATTCTTATGCAACACGGGAAAGTTATTACCTATGCTTCCCCATAACTGAAAGATCATGAGAATAACTATCATACCCATGACTTGGAGTTGGCAGCAGTAGTTTTCGCTCTAAAAATCTGGAGACATTACTTGTACGGTGAGTAGTTTGAAGTATTCACTGACCACAAGAGTTTAAAGTATTTGTTCTCGTAGAAAGAGCTGAATTTGAGGCAACGTCGTTGGGTGAAATTCCTCAAGGACTATAATTGCTCTATTCAATACCACCCGAAGAAATCAAATGTGGTGGCGGATGCACTAAGCAGACGACCTATTGGATTCTTGGCACATTTGATGGTCTAATAATGGAAGTTGCTCGAAGAGGTGTCTAGCTTTTATGCGGGTTTCAGTGTTGGAATATCTGGAGCCTTGATGGCCAATATTGTGGTCAGGCCAACCATCTTAGGCAAGATTAAAGACCTGCAGTGGGACGATGAAGATTTACATACTACTATGAACAAGTCGATTAGCAACAGATTTGAGGACATCTCTTAGAGAAATGATGGGGTCTCCTTCAAGGATAGATTTTGTATTCTGGCCAATGAAGAATTGAAAAGGGAGAGTCTAGACACAGCACACAAGTCGAAGTACATTGTCCATCCGTAAGGTATCAAGATGTATCAGAACCTCAAAAAATATTTCTGGTGGAAATATATGAAAAAGGAAGTGGCTACCTATGTGTCCAAGTATTTGGTTTATCAGCAAGTAAAAGCCGAACATAGGAGACCGGCAGGACTTCTTCAGTCACTTCTTATTCCCGAGTGGAAGTGGAAAAATATCTCAATTGACTTTATTGTTGATCTGTCAAGGACAGTGAAGAACTTTGATGTTATCTAGGTCATAGTTGACAGGTTGACCCAGTCAGCTCATTTCCTTCCATATCAGACCACGTACAATCTCAATCAGCGTGCGGATTTGTACATCAAAGAGATAGTCCATTTGCATGGAGTGCCAGTAAGAATTGTATCCGATCGAGACCTTAGATTTACTTCCAAATTCTGGAAAAGTTTTCAGTAGGCAATGAGTTCCCGTTTAGATTTCAATACGACGTTTCACCCGCAGACAGATAAACAAATTGAGACGGTGAACCGGATTATAGAGGACATGCTATGAGCTTGCATGTTAGACTTTCAAGGCAGTTGGGATGATCACTTGCCTTTGATTGAATTTGCCTACAACAATAGCTATCAAGCCAACATTCAGATGACACCATTTGAGGCACTCTATGGGAGAAGTTTTCGTTCACCGTTGTGTTGGAAAAAAGTTGGTGAGAGGAAGCTTTTGGGTCCCGAACTCATTGGACAGACCGTTGATAGGGTCCAGCAGATTAAGCAGAGGTTGAAGACAGCTTAAAGTAGACATAAGAGTTATGCCAATACTCGCAGGAGGGATATTGAGTTCCAAGTTGGAGACTTTGTATTTGTCAAGATCTCACCTACAAAGGATGTTATGAGGTTTGACAAGCGAGGCAAGCTCATCCTGAGATATGTAGGTCCTTTTGAGATCACTACTAGAGTTGGGGAAGTCACTTATCGGGTCATCTTGTCACCCCATATAGCGAGTGTGCATAATATCTTCCACATCAAAGAATGGCAATGGGGCGGGACAAGGTGGTTTTCTACCTCCTCGGCCACGACCCAATTATAAAGCCACCCCGCCCCGTCCCCGACCGGGGCTTATATAGGGTGAAACCAGCTCCGTCCCGCTTATAAAATCCCCACCCCGGCCCCGCCCCTACTGCCTTATATATATTAAATTAAAGTGGTTCCAGGGTGGGACGGGGCACCGGAGCGGGGTATACTAAAATCAGCCCCGCTCCAAAACCGTGTCGGGTCTTTATTTTTTAAACCGTCCCCGCCCCGCCCCCGATTTATTTGAAAAAAAATCGCCCCTATAGGGTCAGGGCGGGTCATATTTCCATCCCTATCCATATCTCTATGTTGAGGAAGTATATCTCGGATCTGTCGCACTTCATGGATTTGGATCCATTAAAAGTCCGAGAAGATTTGACTCTTGTTGAGCAACTAGCTCAAATCTTGGACCAGAAAGAGCAAGTCTTGCACACTAAGGTCATTCCTCTCGTGCTCCTGCAATTGGAGCATCACTCAGGAAGCTACATGGGAGAGAGATGCTGAAATCCGTGAAAAGTATCCTTACCTATTCGACTAAGGTGCGTAAATTTCGAGGACAAAATTCTTTTAGGGGGGGGGGAGGATATAGAGTCCCAGAATTATTTTTTCATTGTTATTATCTTACTTAGTAGGGGTATTATTGTTATTACAAAGTTTTATGCGTGTGTGTTTAAAGTTAGCAGGGTAGGGTGTTTAAAATAATGAAAAACCCAAAATTCAAGACCTCCGATTGATCGGATGGTAGTAGCAGAGGTTCTGTTCCGGTCTGATCGATTAGACCAGGTTCCCGGATCGATCGGGCACCTGTGATTGATCGGAGGGCGCAGACCAATCGATCAGTTGGCACTAGAAAGATTGCCCGATTTTTCCAGTTTAGCCCCGATCGATCGGAGCTTACCCTCGATCGATCAGAGCGCGCGATTTAGGTTTTTAAAAAACCCCCAAATTGTGGATTTTAGGGTTTAAACCCTTAGGACTATAAATAGAGGTTCTATTTCGAGGGTTTTAGAGTTTCTAACTATTCTAAACATAATTTGGCAAAGGAGGAGAGAAAACCCTAGGTTTTAAGAGGAATTTGCTTGGGAAATTAGAATTTTGCTTGGAGAAGAAGTTTGGCTTAGAGATCAACCCCAAAGCTTCAAGGAGTTGCATTTAGCGATTTGGATCTAAGGGAAAGATCCCTAAGGTCGATATCCTATCTAATCCAACTCTATTATGTATTATTGAATGATTTATTATGATCAAGATAAGATTATTGAAGTTTAACATGATTAAGGTAAGATTATTGAATTTTTATCATGATTTTGGAAAGATTATTGAATGTGAAACTGAAAAAACAGTATTGAAATTGTTTAGGAATTTTATTAAATATGATGAAAAGAGTAGACGTTATTTATTGTCAATTGATATGGTTATCTTGAATATGTATGCATGAAAATGATGAAGGATGTGTTTAATGGAATGTTTATGAGTTATGGATGAATGGAAATGGTGGTGGATGAGTTTTGATGGCATAATTATGGCTTATGGATGGATTGGAATGGATGATGGAATGTTGAAAATAGAGGAAGGGCATTGTACAATAATAAATGATTGAATGTATTAATTTAAATACTTGGAAATGCTAAATGTCTAAATGATGCTATTGAAATTGTTAAACTAGCTCATTGTCATATTGTGGTTTGTCATGATAAATTATTTCTTATTTATATTACATGGTGATTGAAATTCGGATAGGCCAAAGCCTAGAGGAAGTCCTCAATGTCGAGAATTCTCTAACCAGGGAGATGTAACCTAGCGGAGTTTTTTTGGTGGAAGATTAAAATCTAGGTGATGACCGAGTTCGGATATTAATCACGACACTCAAGCATAAACTCGCATGTGTGGTAGTTACAAGTCTCATGAGTATACAAGCATTACATGGATATGCATAGACATTGAATAACAAGTACAAGAATAAGTGCAAGAACAAGAATAAGTACAAGAACAAGTGCAAGGATAAGAACAAGAACAAGTACAAAAATAAAAACAAGTACAAGAACATTGCATGATTTTTACAAGGACCTTGAATTACAAGTAGCTCTGGTAATCATTGATGCTCTCCATGGATAATATTCAAGTCCTAGATAATTATCATGAACCTTTGATATCTAAGAGCTCTAGGGGCTTATGCTTCTGTTGATGCATCCTCATGGATTTAATACAAAAACCTATAAGACTATTTTATGGGAAAACAAGCATGCATGAAACTCATACTGCAAGTTCAAGAGTCACACAAGTACACGAGTCAAGATGATGTCAAGATATATTCACATGTTTCCGCACTCTGATTGTGTACATGTTATAGGAAACTGATATTAAGTATGTAATTATCGCATGAATTGAATATTGAGCATGTATATGTGTTATTGCTATTGTTGATTAGATTGGATATCCACTGAGTGTTGTCAATACTCAGTCGACCTGTTATTGTCGTCATGTTCAGTGTAGGAGCATACGACGGAGCCATGAGTTGAGGAGCAGTACTTTGAAGAAGGAGAAGTAGGTGAACTTCCAGAGGAGGGAGTCAGGGATTTTGATAGTTATCCCAACTAGTAGATCATAGTTTACTTCCTGAGTAGTATTTTTTTAGACTTATGTTTTTTCAGGATGTTCCTTAGACTATCTACTTTTATTTGGTGACTTTATGCTACCCAGCCATGGTGGGTTATGTTGGACAGATTACAGTTGTATAGGATGGTTTGAATTAAAAATTTCGAAAAAATTTTATGGTTGTTATTTTAGGATATTTATCTTTTTAGTTTTGCCTTATTGAAATTGAAGTCAAACAATGATAAGTAATGTAGCGGACTCAAAGTCGCATTATGACCAAAGGTGAGGTTTTTGGGTCGTTACAAGGACCGACTTGCAAAGATGAGATGTACATTTATTATCGAGATATTTGTCTGACACTAATGCAATAAGTAGTTTGGATGTATGGCCATCTCATCAACATGAATGTGCATTTGATCTGGGAGTCTATAAATACGCCTAGAGTTTTAGTGAAAAGGGGTTATCTAATCTCACGAACTTGAGACTAAACCTTCTTCCCCAAGCATAAGAGCAAAATGAAAAATCCAGTGAACCTCAAATCTAATGTTTGAGTTGAGAACTCACAAACCCAAGGGGGTGACTAAGTCTCCCAACAAGTCTATCTATCATTTTTAAGATTATGCAATCAAATTATTAATTAAGGAATGATGAATATAAAGTGTGGAATAAGAGAAACAAGCAAACCACAACACAAGCCATTTTTACGTGGAAACCCTTCCGAGAAAAACCATAGGACCTAGTTGTAAGCACCCCATTTTGACACCCCCTCTTAACCGTGGTTAATAAACTTAACCATGCCCTAAGCAAACCCAAGGCCTAACCATAGGTAAACCCTAGCCTGGCCCTAGCTGAACCCTGGTTCAGCCCCAAGGTCCAAAAACCCTAAAAATTAAGCCCAAAACCTTCTGTGGGCCCAAATAGGGGCCCACAAACCCTTAGGAGCTGTTGCAGTGGGGCCCACCACCTCAATTCAAAAAGTTTCTGTAATGGCAGTAATTCCATTACCGTCATTACCATTTTTTGCACCTGCTACAGTGTTTCAGGCCAAGTGTGGGAGGGTGTGGCCATTTCTAGCAAAAAAGTCAAAATGGCGATAGGGTTTCTACCGCCATTCCTGTTTTGGGCTAAACCAGGAATGGAAGTAGATACACTACCGCCATTACCCTGTTCTTGCATTTTTGCAACTGCCACCCCACTGGCCTCCTCAGCTTTGCCTCCTTACTATCTGCCATGCCTGTAGGAGTCATTCGACTACCCCTGGACCTTCCCTCAAGTCTATATAATCCCCCCCATGCCATGCTTATAGAGGATTTGAAAAACATCCCAAGAAAACCCTATGGGATTTGGGCCAGCCTTAGTCCACTGCCTTCCAGCTCCTGCCCAATACCTAGGCAAGTCACAAAGCAATACCAGGTGACCCCCAGGCCTTCCTCATCTGCTCCATCACCATTCACCAGCCACCATCATCGTGCATCATCTTGATCAAGCAGTCGTAAAGGGATAGGACCACTCCTACCCCCTTTTATTTTCTGTAATGCTGTTGTGAACCCTTGGTCCTATTTTAGGGGGTATTTACTTTCAGTTTTGTTGTGCTTCAGCCTTAGGATAGGAGTCCCCCTACCTCTTCATAGGTATATTCTGATGTAATGTGAACAAAATGCTCTGCCTTAGCCATTTCTATCCTGGTTAGCAATCCTAACTATGGTGACCTATCCATTTAACCATGGTTAAGCACTCCACTAATCCATGAAAAATCTGAAAAAATCTCAAAAATATTCAAAAAATACAAAAAAAAACCAAAAACAGACTTGTTAGGCTTTCTTGACCTTGGTTAGTTCACCTAAGTATGGTTAATTTCCTTCTAACCGCGGTTAGACCTAAACCTTGCACTTGACCAACCCGGTGAACTAAACCCTAGTCTTCAAGCTAGATTATTGGCTACCCTATGCACACACACACACACCCCTAACCTTGGCATGGGCCTATGTGCCAGAACTACGCTCGGTCTGATCTCACCTTGTGAGTATGTAGGCAACCCACCCGAGTTCAACTCTAGCCTAGTTAACTTTCTCTTTTTATTGGATTAGTATATTCTAATAGACATTTTCATTAGTTGAGATTTTAATTTGGCTTAAATCTAGAAAGTAGAGAACCATTGAAAAATGAAAGTCTCGGGTGCCTAACACTTTCCCCGGAGTTAACCGAACCGCTTACTTAGACCTCTACTGTAGACCAAGACCTTATCCAACCATCCAAGACCAATCCCTAAGAATGAACAGGTGGCAATTCTCAGTCAAACTAAGTGGGTAGGAAAATTCCATGCTCATACTAGTCCAGCAAAGCAATCCACTAAGACAAAGTACCAGATACTTAGAGACTTGAACCGCACTCAAACAGGACTCGACTCCTCGATCCATGGCAAGTCCTACACGACTTAATAAGTAATCATGATCTCGCAAGACTCGCAATCTACCGTAATAGCCTGTTTTTCTCTTGTGTCTTAGTCACAATCACGATCGATCTTCGTCAACGGCGGATTCAGATTCCATTGACCTAATATCACATCCAGGATCCTCCTCGGATCAATCTCCTTCGCAAAGGCTCCGGAACACTCCAGCCAATTGTTCTTAATAGAATGGGTTGATGGTTGTTTATCAAACAATCCCTAGTTGGATTCCAAACAATAGGAATACCCAAACAAGCAAGAATGAAGCAATCAATGACTTGCAATCTATAGGATAGAAGAGGAGAGGAGAATGGGTTTGGGGAACCCTAACAATCCTTTAGAAACTCTCTCTAAACTCTCTAATCTCATTCGGTTCGTTTTGGGGAACAAACCAATATATAAGGGATGCCAAAAATAGAATTAGAAATAGCTAAAACGCATGTTTTCGCGCATGCCATTAGAACGGCCAGGCAGTCATTCGAACGACTAGAAAATGGCTTGAAAACGGTGCACCTGTCAGCTACTGTTTTGAGATTTTAACACATCCGTTCGAATGACCAACCATCCGCTTGAACGCCACAGAACGGCTAGCAGGTTGTTCGAATGGCCAGCTCCATATTTGTCCATTCCGAGCTCTTTTGACTGGAAATCCTTGTAATTTTCTGCACTGACCGTTCGAAAGGCCTTTGATCGCAGTTCGAATGCCCAACGAACAGTGTGCCAATGTGCATTCTGTTTTCGAATTCATTGTAGGGGGTCTGTTTGAACAAAAAGAGGTCCATTCGAATGCCTGAACAAGTTTTCTTTGTTTTCCCCTTTTTTCCACTTTTTCTTCATTTAATTGGTCGCATAATTAATGTAAACACTCCATAATTAAAAATTAACATTAAACACACAATGAATATTTACTTTCACCATTTTACCCTTACTTTCACAATAAAGAGGCATCACTATTCGAGTAGCGAGAGGGACATCCATTTGGACTCCCAATGAGTAATTTATTCATCTGGGAGGTGTGAACAAGGATTTCGGGTCCCCACCCACGAGGAGGGAGGCTGTCCTGGCGATGTGGTCGGTTGATTTTATGTTTGGAGTCACCACTTATTTATTCGGTAGGGATAAGTCCCATACAATGGATAAGGTCTTGGTCTGCTTAGAGATCTAGGTAAGTGGTTCAGTTAAGCCAGGGGAAGGTTTTAGGCACCCCGGCACTTCCATTTTACAATGGTTCCCTACTTACTAGACTTAAGCTAATTAAGATCAAGTTGTTAATAAAATGCCTTTAATTTAGTTTATATTAACCCAAGAAAGGAAAAGCTAAACTAGGGTCGAACCCGTGTTGCGTTGTCCACGTACTCACACTGGGGTGAGATCAGATCGAGCGTAGTTCTTGTACATGAGCCCGTGCCGAGGCTAGTGGGGAGTGTTGTGTGTACACCAAAGGTGGCTTAGGGTTTAGTCCGGTAGACTACGGTTGAGTTGACCGGGTTGGTCAATTGCTTGGCTTGATTGGGCCCGGTAGGCCATGATTGAAGCCCGGTAGGCCGAGGTTAGGTCCGGTAGACTAAGGTTTGGCTTGATAGGCCGGAAATAGGCCCGGTAGGCCAAAAGTGAGCCCGGTAGGCTAAGGTTCGGCCCGGTAGGCCTAAGGTAAGCCTAGTAGGCTTGGATCGGCCCGGTAGGCCTAGGGTTAAGCCCAGTAGGCTTGGGTCGGCCCGGTAGGCCTAAGGTTAAGCCCGGTAGGCTTGGATCAGCCCGGTAGGCCTAAACCGAAGGTCCAAGTTTGATTTATGGATTTAGGGGATACTCCCAAAATCACCCAAGTTTAGATGGGCTAACCATGGTTAAACATGAGTTTTAATCATGGTTATTCTGGATAACCAAGGTAGGGACATTGGAGCATTTTATGGCTTTTCATGACTATTGGAAATTTAACCAAAGCTTAAATGGACTTAATCATTGTTAAACCAAGTGTTAATTATGATTAAGCTCATCTAACCATAGTTAGGCAAGAGTATGACCCACAACAAGTAATTTTCTATCATTTTAGAATTTTTGGGATTTTTTGGAATTTTCTGGAATTTTCCCAAGTTGTTTTTGTGAAATTAACCATGGTTAAGGCAAGATAAAGGCTGGGCCAGCTTGGTTTGGGTCCCAGGAGTCAGATGAGGTCCAGTAGGCGGGTCCCATGGGCTTTGGGCCCACTGTGAAGCCCCAAAAAAGGCAAAGTTGGGATTGGCGGTAATTCTTTTACCGCCAATCTGATTTCTTCACAGGATCAGGTTGTCGGTAAAGTAATAACTGCCAATGCGGCAGTTTTTCATCCAGATTCATACCCCTGTAACTTGAGTTGGGGATGAGTCGAGGAGTCCTCAACCTATGGTTTTGAAGAGGGCCATGTGGGGAACATGTTGGGCCTGGAGTGGGCCCCAGGGGTGACCTGGTATAGGCTCCACAGTGTGCCAAAGTGGTCTGGTCAGTGTACACATAAAATGATAGGTGTCGGTAGTTTGATTGCCGACACCTTCGACAATTTGCAAAAAAGTGAATTTTAACCATAGTTAGGATTGCCTACGGGTTTGGGTTCCTTCATAAAAGATGTAGAGGAGGTCAAAGGGGGACAAAATCCTGGCTTGGTTTGGCCTAAAATGCCACTAGGTGGGGTCCACATCCCTCGAAAAAGTGATGTCTCAGAGTGTCGGCACTGAGATTGTCGACACTCTTGGTGATTTTCAGAAACCAAAAAAAAAGGCCACGGGGTTGCTATGGGGGACAGACCAGGGGTTCTCTCATGCTGAGAGGGACCCCCAGAACCTCCTGAAGCTAATCTCAACATTGATATGCCCTTAGGGGGTTCCCCACACCTATGTTGAAGATGGGGGAACCCCTTAATAGGAAATCAAGTCCCCTGGAATGGACTAGAGGCTCACATAATGTGTCAAAACTGATAAAAGGGGGGGTAGGGGGTAGCCCTACCCTACTGGTTCACTTCCAGATGGGTTGATAGCCGGATGGTGGTGTCACAGGTAGTGGTGGCGCCTGGTGGTGCTACTACCGAAGCTGGGAGGCTGTTGTGGCTTACAGGGAACCTACTGGAAGTCCTACAAGGTTGAAGGGAGGCTGGGGACTTCAGAATTAGGCCAGGGGTTCGAGTTGGGGAGTTAAGGAATGGTTTGAAGGTGGGGGGCTTTGAATTTATAGAGGACCCCTTTGGGGACACCAAGGGGATTTGTACAGAGGTTGGGAGGTGCTACAGGAGGTGGAGTGGTCTTCTGCAGGCCAGAGAGGAGCTGCACAGGCATGCCTAAACTATGCAGGTGGGTGGTTGCACACCGAAAAGAAAACCCAGGTGTGTCGGCAATGGGATTGCCGACACCCCCAACTCTTTGCAAAAATTAGGTGTCGGTAATCCCATTACCAACCCCATGGGATTTTGCCCATCAGGCCCTTCGGCCAAGGTCTGCCTGCACTCAAGTGGGGTTTTTTGAATTTCTTTGGGCCCAAATCGAGTTTGAGGTTTTTAGGGCTTTAAGGGGCTAGGGTTTAAGCCCTGAGGGCTTACTAGGGCTTGGACCTATGGTTTTTGCTAGGGTTTTGACTAGGCTTGGCTAGGCTTAATTAGGGTTAGGTTCTAGGGTTTACCTTGGGTTAGGACTTGGTCTTAGGGTTTGGTTCTAGGGTTCGGCTAGGCTTGGCTAGGTTAGGGCTAGGCTAGGGTTTACCTTGGGTTAGGGTTTAACTAGGGTTTGGTCCTAGGGTTAGGTTAGGGCTTAACTAGGGATTGACTATGATTAAGGGATTCAACTATGGTTAACCAAGGGTATAAAAATTGGGTGCTTACAGGAGGTTTAGGATCTTTTAAGCTAAAGTTACTTTCACAACTTTAGCAGATTATTTTAGGCCCGCTCATCAAGAATAGTCAGGTATTGGTTTTAGGCAATAAAGACACTTCTCAGTGGGTTCCTTTTATAATCCTAGCAAACTAGGCCTAGTCTACCATTTCCTCATCAGGTTTTATGGTACCCTTTGGTACCCTCTCAGGCATCATTCCTCGGTACACTCAATAGCTTCCTTTCAAACTTTGTGTTTGATCGTCTAGGAATAGGGGGTCAATGTGCCTAACCCATGGCCCGACTTGCTCTAGAACCGACCTGATTACGTAGTTGGGGAGGTTTGTTATTACTCTCGACCGGATAAAGCCTTATTTATAAAAACCTTTTAGAAAAGCTTATATTTCTTTTATTTTTATTAGGTGGGTTGGCACGAGCTTGTCTAGGGGTATATTTGGGTCGAGCTTCACCCTGCTCGACTTGGCTTGAAAGGGTTTATTCTAGGCTCGAAGCCAGGCTCAGCCTGAAATCAAGCTTGAAAAGTCGGCCCGAATTCAAAAGCATGGCTCGAAGCTCGCCTTGGCTCGAATTGATTCAAGCTTGAGCCGGGCTTGGCTTGGCTAGAGTTCGAGTTCGGCTTGAATACCTTTTTAAAAAAATATTAATATTTTAATTTTTTTTAATAATATTCAAGCCAAGCTGAGCTCGGGCTGAATTGAGCCGGCCCGAGATCGGCTTGATTGACTTTTCAAGCTTTTTTTTAGGCTCGGCTTGATCGAGCCTAAAAATCGAGTTGGGCCGATCAAGCTTTGTGCAGTCCTAAGCTTGGCCCAATTAATAAGCAGCTCAGCCTGATCCGTTTGTTAATCGAGCCTAGATGGACCCCAACTAGGCCAGTCAGACCTGATCAATTGATACCCCTAACTAGGAAGATGTGTGTTGAATCTCCTTTTTCATTTGAACTTGTACATGACCGGGTAGAAAAAATGGCTTTTAGAGGATAACTAGCTTCTTTTCTTATTTTGTGAGCTTTCTCTTGACGAAGGCTTGCTATGCTTTGTTTCTCTCTCTAGGAATCAAAGTATTGATTACTTTGATTTGATTTGTATTCTTTTCATCGTATATCTCAATGGCTTTTAAGTCTTATTACTAGTTTTTTTTTTTTTTGAATTCAAACATCTTTCTTTCATTCATCAAGAGGAGATCATTACAGGGGAGAGAGGCCAAAGAACCCCCATCCAAATCATGGATACTACGAGAATAAAAAAATCATAAGGGTGTTTTTGGGTATTAAATTATTGTTACAAGACATGTTGAGAATAAAAAAAATTATGCGGGGTATTTTCGGTATCAAATTCTTGTTAAGGACATGTTAGGAATAAAAAATATCATGAGGAGATTTTTTGGTATCAAAATCTTATTAAGGATGTGTTTGGTATCAAAACCTTGTAAAGAGATGTGTTTGGAATAACAATACTCATGAGGGGTATTTTTGGTATCTAAACTTTTGTGATTAAGATAAAAAAAACTGAATAAATACTCATGAGGGGTATTTTCGGTATCTAACTATTTATGATTAAGATGAAAAAACTAAATTTAATAAGGATATTTTAGAAAGATAAAGTATTGGTAGACATCAGTTTCTCTTACTTTTATCATATAGTAATAGATATTTATAAACTGTTTGAGATAGAATATTGAGGGGGCACAATTCTATTTAATTAGCTTTGTGGACTTTTGGAGATTTTAGTGGAACTCAGCCATTACTTGGGTGTAGAACTCGAATTCAAGTGTGTTTTTTTTTGGGCTCAGGATCCCCTCGAGTTCAAACCGGGGAGACTCTCACCGGTTTGAACCCCTAGAGGTCGCCGTGTGTCTCCTTTGACACCCCTTAATCATGGGTAAGGTTCACCCACCCATCCTTGGTTTTATATATATATATATAAATTATTATTTTTAAAAATAAAAAAACTGTTTTTAGAGTTTTTTTAATAATAAAATCAGTTTTTAATTTTAAAAAAAGAAATAATATATTTAAAAAAAAAAAACAAGGATGGATGGGTGAACCCTAGGGGTGGGTGAACCTTACCCATGGTTAAGGGGTGTCAAAGGAGACACATGGTGACCTCTAGGGGTTCAAACCAAAGAGAGTCTCCCCGGTTTGAACTTGAGAGGCTCCAAATCATCTACGGTGATAACGGATTTGGCAAATCCAGTAATCACCCCTAGAGGTCACCATGTGTCTCCTTTGACACCCCTTAACAGTGGGTAAGGTTCACCCACCCCTAGTGTTCACCTACCCATCCTTGGTTTTTTTTTAAAAAAAATATTAATTCTTTTTTAAAAATTAAAAAACTGTTTCTAAAACTAAAAAAACTCTAAAAACAGTTTTTTAATTTTTTTTTAAAAAAATCAAAGGATGGGGGGGTGAACCCTAGGGGTGAGTGAATCTTACTCACGGTTAAAGGGTGTCAATGGAGACACGTGGTGACCTCTAGGGGTGATAACCGGATTTGCCAAATCCGGTTATCACCGTAGAGGATTTGACACCTTTTTTTATATATAATTAATTTGCAGGCCCACGACCACTTTGATGGTGCATGACCCGCTTCTGTATCAATCCATTTTGGACCGTCATATTTTGGTGGGCGTATAGTTCATTTTTCGATCCATCCATTGTAGTGCGCGTATGACCCTTTACATAGCTTGTATATCTCGGACGTGTTCTTATGGTTCTTTTTTATAAGTGTGCAAGAGCTACAGTGATCCTTTTACAACTTCACGGGTGTCAAAAGCTCAAAATTTTAGGGTTCTATAACATTACATGTGAAGTTCATACATTATGCACCCACTATAACTAGAATGGTGAAAGTATGCCCCCTCATTAGAAAGACTAGAGAAGGTCTAGGATTCAAATTTCAGAGAAGGAACACTCAATGAATTAATAGAAGTTGCTATGGAATATGTGACAAGAGACTCCATTCAACCCCACTAACACAAACCCTAAGAATAAACTCTAGAGCCCTCTACCAGAACCATATGAGTAATGGCTAAGTCAGCTTTGTTTCACATCCATTTTTTTTTTACGGACAAAAAGACAAAATAAAAAAATATAACAGTTTTTGTAGGGTCCATTACTTCTTTTTGTCTTCTTGCTCATAAAAAGAAAATAAGAGAAAGTGATGGACCCTATAACACAAGCCCCATGGCCCCCTTCTAGCTAGGTTGGTGGATTTGGTTGGCCCTTCGTCAAACCAAAATCATCTGCCTTTACTGTTTATTTAATTTTAGTTAACAAATTTTAACCTTTGGAGTTAATATTTTTTTAATATCTTTTTCTACAAACCAAACTTAGATGATTGAATCTTAAGGATTAATGAATCTTAACCACAGTTAAGGGATATTAAAAGGAACACGAGTTGACCTATAGGCCGATGCCTGACGGTTTTGTCTTGCGAGGGCCAGACGAAATCCCATCCCCATTAGAAGGAAGTCCTAGGATGACTCTCGGGAAACCCAGCAAGCATATGGGTGAAGTTCCATCACTGGCACAGTGGCACTACACAACCCTTAGATGAGTTATAACAAAATTGCATGCAATTTTAAAATGAGAAAGAATACTGTAAGATCGTACAAGTATGTGAAACCCACAATAACTGGTCATTGGCAGGCTTTTTCTGGTCTAGCTTGATAATGTAGATGTCTGGGAATTTTGATCAAATGCCATTATCCATTTTGACCTCGTACTTGATGGCTTCTTATCTATGAAATTACAGTTCTAGAAACCGGACAGGAGTGGTCCGGATGGTCAGGCTAGACGAGAACTGGTCACAAATCTAGTTTTAGGGGATAATAAACCAGTCGTGTTGCAACTTGTTCGAGATGCCTTGTTTGTGGCTCCCTCCTTATGCATTAGACTGGTGATCTTCTCCGGTTGTAACCGGTTTCGGGCAGAACCGGTTACAACCCTGTGGTCACCACATGTCTCTTTTTACACCCCTTAAAACTATGGTTAAGAATCACCTACCCCTAGGGTTCACCCACCTTTCTTTGATTTTTAGAAAAAATATTTTTTAAAAAATTAACCTTAGGAGTTGGTAAATTTTTACCACAGTTAACAAAAAAATTTATTATTTTTTTCTAAAAACCAAGAATAGGTGGATAAACCTCAAGGGTGATTGAATCTTAACCATAATTAAGATGTGTCAAAAGAGACATGTGACCACCTCGGGGGGTAACCGGTTTTGGCAAAACCGGTTACGTCCCTATGCATTAATGAGCTGGTAATAATTAAAAGGTGGTGTTACGCGCACCCCATGTTAGGGAATGAACCCTACAATAGGATCTATGAGACACGGAATTTAGACAGAAAAAGAGAACAAGAACAAAACACACAAGAACACTAGATTCACGTGGTTCTCTCAAGTTGAGGTACGTCCACGGAGTCGCCGAGATTTCACTATATTCTGAAGCAAAAGGAATTACAAAGTTACGATATAAAATTTACAGTAGCTGCCCACACCTATTCTTAATAGTATTAGGGCTACATAACAAATATGAAAATACCATAATACCCCTCGAAAAAATTCGCCTCCCCACTCTCTATCAATCTCCCACTTAGAGACTGACTCCAACAAAAGCTCTAACTCCACATGCTTCCAAACACAAACGAACATCTCAGCAACTCACTCCTCCATCATCAGGCTTGTAGACATACTGAAGCTAAACATAGCTTCAGTTTCTCAATAGTGATTGCCTTGGTTAACATGTCTGCTGGATTCTCACTTCCACGGATCTTCTCAAGTAACAGTACTCCATCATCTAAAAGAGAACGTATGAAATGGTATCTCAACTATATGTGCTTCGTTCTTGAATGAAATGCCGGATTCTTTGCAAGATGAATAGCACTCTGACTATCACTGTACAAAATACTCTTCTCCTGCTTCTTACCCAACTCTCCCAAAAAACTTTGCAACCAGGTCATCTCCTTGCTAGCTTCAGTAACTGCAACATATTCAGCTTCTGTAGTGGAGAGAGCCACAATCTTCTGTAACTGAGAAACCTAACTTATTGTTGTACTACCCAAAGTATACACATAACCAGTAGTACTCCTCTTGTTGTCAACATCACCAGCTAAGTCTGAATCAACATAACCCTGCAGTGTCATATCTGTTCCTTTAAAACAAAGTGTTGTGTCTGTGGTACCCTTTAAGTATCTAAGGATCCATTTTACTGTCTCCCAATGTGGTTTACCCGGATTACTCATATATCTGCTCACAACTCCCACTGCATGTGCTATGTCTGGCCTGGTGCAGACCATAGCATATATTAGGCTGCCAATAGCTGAAGCATATGGAACCCCTTCCATGTATGCATGCTCCTGTTCCGTCTTCGGTGACTGCTCTTTAGATAATTTGAAATGACTAGCTAATGGTGTGCTCACTGGTTTTGCATCTTGCATGCTGAACCTGTTGAGAACCTTTTTGACATACTCTCCTTGTGACAAGTTTAGAGTACCAGTCACTCTATCTCTGTTGATCCTCATCCCCAAAATCTGTTTTGCAGCACCTAGATCTTTCATTGCAAACTGATTAGACAACTGTTTCTTTAAGTTATTGATCTCTTGAATACTTGACCCTACAATAAGCATATCATCCACATACAAGAGCAAAATAATATAACTATTGTCAAACCTCTTAATATAGCAACAATGATCTGCCTGACATCTCGTGAAGCCATTGTTGCACATGAATCCATCGAATTTCTTATACCACTGTCTCGGAACCTGTTTCAAACCATACAAGCTCTTCTGTAGCTTGCATACCAATCCATTTTTTCCCGGTGCTATGAATTCCCATCCATCGAATTGCTTCAAGTAGATGTCCTCCTCCAAATCACCATGGAGAAAAGCTGTTTTCACATCTAACTGCTCAAGAAACAAATCTTCTACAGCCACAATTCCCAACACCAATCTAATTGTAGTCAACTTCACAACCGGAGAGAAAATCTCAGTGTAGTCTACACCTTCTTTCTGCTGAAATCCCTTCACAACCAATCTAGTTTTGTAGCGCTTGCTACCATCATGTTCTTCCTTGACCCTGTAAACTCATTTGTTATGCAAAGCCTTCTTTCCCTTAGGAAGCTCAGTCAACTCCCATGTCTGATTTGATATGAGGGAGTCCATCTCATCCTGCGTAGCTAACTCCCACTTGATTGAATTTTCAACCTGCAATACTTTATCATAACTTTCTGGTTCACCACCATCAGACAACAATATATAATTTAAGGAAGGAGAATAACGTTGTGTAGGTTTGGAACCTCTGGCAGACCGTCTCACCTCAATCATAGGTGTGTCTTGTTCCACCTGTGGAGCAGCTTGTTCCATCCTTGGAACCACTATTTCGGGATTATTTTGAACTCTACTCTGCACATCATTCTCAGAGATTCCTTCTAATTCAATGTACTCAGCATTCTCAGCATGAGTACCTGCATTTTTAGATTCTACAACTGACCTTTCCTTATACATTACTTTTTCATTAAATATGACATCTCTACTTCTAATGATTTTCTGACTTGGTAATCCCAAAACCAATAACCAAACAATCAGTGTCATACCCAATAAAAGTACATTTCTTGGACTTCGGGTCAAGTTTGCTCCTAGCATTAGAATCTATATGCACATATGAAACACAACCAAGCACTTTTAAATGTGAAAGATTTACCTCTTTTCTGCTCTAAGCCTCCTCTGGTAAGCAGTTATCCAAAGGAACAGAAGGTCCACGGTTAATCAACTATGCTGCAGTATTAATTGCATCAGCCCAAAACATCTTGGGCAATCTAGAGTATATCTTCATGCTTCTAGCACGCTCATTAAGAGTTCTGTACATATTTTCTACGACGTCATTCTGTTGCGGTGTCCCGGGAACAGTCTTTTCCATTCTGATCTCATTAATTGCATTGAATTATTTGAACTCATTATCTCCATACTCCCCTCCATTATTAGATCTCAAACACTTTATTTTCAACCATGTCTCATTTTCCACCATGGCCTTCCACCTTTTAAAGGTATCGAAAACATCAGATTTATTTTTCAAAAAATAAACTCATACCTTTCTTGTCGAGTCATCGATGAAAGTAACATAATATGATGCGCCTCCAAGAGATGAAACTGGAGCAGGTCCCCCCATCAGTGTGAACTAGCTCTAATTTTTCTGTCTCAGGTGTTTTGCCAGCCTTTGAAAAACTAACCCTCTTCTGTTTCCCGAAGATGCAGTCTTCACACAAATCAATATCCACTGATTTTATACCTGACAATTTTCCTTTCGACAAAAGTACCTTCATCCCCTTTTCACTCATATGACCAAGCCTACCGTGCCACATATTCGAATCTACACCTGTATCAGCAACTGCAATGGTAGTTCTAGTATTTGTGTTCATATAGAGAGTACCTTTCTTCTTTCCACGAGCTACAACCAAAGCTCCTTTAGTGATTTTTCACAAGCCACCCACGAAGATTACTGCATGCCCTTCATCATCAAGTTGACCCACAGAAATTAAATTTCTCTTCAAGCTTGGAATATGCCTAACATTCTGCATCTTCCATGTACCTCCATTAGGTAATCTAATCCGAACATCTCCCTTGCCCACAATATTCAAAGGTTCATCATCAGCCAAATAAACCTTTCCGAAATCACCACTGATGTAGTTCTTCATGATTTTCCAAAGTGGACTAGAGTGAAAGGATGTCCCTGAGTCTAAAACCCATGATTCAATAGGACTGTCGACGCTCAAAATCAGAGCATCATGAATCTGTTCTGTGACATTTGCAGAGTTTTGCTCACCTCTGTCATTCTTCCTTGGTGCTCGACAATGTCTTTTTAGATGTCCCTTCTCCCCACAGTTCCAGCACTCAGGTAATTTTCCAAATCTCGATTTACTTCTTTTTCTGAGTTTAGATCTACCACGATCAGAATTTTTCTTCCCATACGTTCTTCCCCTGGACTCAGTATTTAAAGCAGAACCCGATGTTTCACCTGATTCCCTCCTGCGAATCTCTTCACTTAGAATCAAATCCCGAACATCATCAAACTTTAATTTCGAATTTCCTGAAGAGCCGCTCACTTCTGTTACAATGTCGTGTCAGCTTTCTGGCAAAGATGATAGAAGAATCAAAGCCCTAACCTCATCAGCAAATTTGATTTCTACAGAACTCAACTGAGTAATGACTATGTTGAACTCATTCAAGTGCTCAGCCACGGACGCACCTTCTGACATCTTTAGGTTGAATAACCGCCGCATCAAATATACCTTGTTGGAGGCAGAAGGTTTTTCGTACATATTTGAAAGCGCTGTCATAAGATCTGCCGTGGTCTTCTCCTTCGCTATGTTGAAGGCGACGTTACGAGACAACGTCAATCGAATAACTCTAAGCGTCTGTCTATCGAGAAGAGCCCATACATCATCTTCCATCGCATCTAGTTTCTTTCCTGAAAGAGGCTGATAGAGCTTCTTCTGGTATAAATAATCTTCGATCTGTATCTTCCAGAAACCAAAATCTGTGCCATTGAACTTGTCGATCTTAACCCTTCCATCATCGGCCATCGCTCCCACTCAAACCTAGAGCTCTGATACCACTTGTTAGGGAATGAACCCTACAACAGGATCTATGAGACACGAAATTTAGATAGAAAAAGAGAACAAGAACAAAACACACAAGAACACCAGATTTACGTGGTTCCCTCAAGTTGAGGTACGTCCACGGAGTCACCGAGATTTCACTATGTTCTGAAGCAAAAGGAATTACAAAGTTGCAATCTAAAATTTACAGTAGCCGCCCACACCTATTCTTAATAGTATTAGGGCTACATAACAAATGTGAACATCTTACCTCTGGATCAGCGAGAACAGAGGTAAGATGTTCAGTCGAGGCAGGCTCCACACTTCCTATCACCCCAAACTTTACTGAAATACACCACACTATAAAAATTTCTGGTTAAACACCAAAGAAAGAGCTATAAAGACCAAAAAGTCTTTATCACTTTGAAAAGGAATTTAGATGATTTTTGTTTGGTTTCAGGGCAAAGACTGTGGCGTTTGAAAAGGAATTTAGAAAAGAAATCATGATCTTGAGATCGAATCACAATCAATTGCGATTGAACTCAACTTAGGGAGAGTTCAACGCAGCCACAAGTCAACATGTGTCCATTTTAATAATTTTTAACTGCGATTAAGATTTACTAACCTTAGAGGGTTCAACAATCTAACCTTTTTTTTAAAGGCAAAACCCCTACTTGTTTATTAAAACGTTAATTACATCAAAGGTGGGGGGACATGAAACCTTACCCCTAAACCAGTAACAGACGAGGCATTATAAAACTACTCCTTAAATCGAGTATGTTTCTTTATATCTATCTTTGATCTTCATTGAGAAGAATCAATTGTTGATGTTGTATCCATTGCTTTATTCTTCTTATTTATCTTTGAAGTCACTGGTTGAAAATCGTAATTTTTAGAAAATCATTGACATCTAACCTTGGTTTTTATAAAAAAAATATATATGTATATTAACCCCAAAGTTAAGAAATTTTAACCCTATGGTTATGTTTTTCAAAAAAATTATTTCTAAAAACCAAGGTTAGACTATTGAACCCTAAGGGTTAGTGAATCTTAACCATGGTTAATAAGAGTTAAAAATGGACATATGTTGACTTGTGGGTGAGATTGAACTCTCCCCGACTTCAATCATGATTGGATGTGATTCGATCTCTACTACGATCGTAAAGGGTTAACATGCAGTATGCTGCTAACATTCCATTGGTGTTTTAGCAAAAATGCTGAAATTCAACTGTTTCGAAAGTGAGGAGATGGATTTCATATTAGGGTTTGATTGATTGTAGGAATTGAAACATCGATGAGAATTATAATATATTTGAATTGAAAGGACTATGTATTGAACTATTATTTAGGTGCTTAAAATTCTCTTGACATTTTGTATATATCTTTACATATAGGAAATAAATAAATAATTATATTTTCAGATAATTATATAAATGTGTTGGTCCAAATAATGCGTCCCGATAATCAATACAAATCTATAAAATATTTGGTCTAAATACTTCTTTCAAATAAAGGAATTTTTATTATATTATAGACATTAATTATATAAAATATTATAAATTATATAAATAAACATTTTTATTTTTGATAAATAATTATTATTATTTTTATTTTGAATTGATATGTAATGAAAAATTATTTTATACTTCAATGATAAGAGATTTGTTACGTTGATAGTCAACTATCATAATAAAAAACCGTTATATTTTTTTAATATTTTATCCAAAAATAAGTTTAAGTTTAAATAATAATTTACTGAAAGTCTAAACTTAAACAAGGGTGTGAGTGTAAGTGAGCGTGTGATAATGAGTGTTTAACTCAAATAAAAAAAAAAAACTTAACCTTTTTAAATATATATATATATATATATATATATATATATATATATAATATTTATAATTAAATATAAATAAAGTTATTTGATTAGAAATTATTGAGTTAAAATTAATAAATTTATTTAAAATAAAATTATTAGCTAGTTATTTAATAAAAAAATAAAATATATATTTTAAAATTTTAATTTTTATGATAATTCAAATATGAAATAATCTAAGAAGTTCGAGAAAGAATGATGGTGAAGTTGTAAAAGATTTGTACTTTTATGTACAAATGAATTGCAATATCTACTTCCGAAGTGTATATTGTAATTCTCACAAAATGCAAGAATTTTATATATTTTTTTTTATCAATAATTTAAATGTCATTAATAAAAAGGATAATAGCAAAAAGTACAAAGTTCACAATAAGTGAACCAAGAATAACTAAAGCAAAACAAGACCCAGCTACAAAAAAAATCAAGGCGGGAAAGCAACCACTCAGGTTCTAGTCTATCCCCTAACAAAACTTCACGTACCAACTAGATGACGAACTTTGGACTGGATCTAAGGAATAGACAAAGATGAATCTTCAAATATTCTCATATTTCTTTTACGTAAATTAAAATTCATAAGAATTGAGAGTGTCTAATAAACACCAGATTAAAATTCGTATCATTTAATTTCAACTTTTACCCCTCAATTTCTTGACCTTTAGAGAAGCAAGTGACTTGCAATCTAAGAGTGGAGAAATAGAAAAGGGAATGCTAAAATTATGGGCAATTCACCTAGAAGGTCATGCTTTGCATTTTTATTGTCCCCAATTTTTTAGATAGGATTATAATACCCTCCTTGCAAGGTGTCCTTTTTTTCTCGTCACGTGTCCATTTCTTATCTTTCTTAAGGTTCAAATTTTCAACCTTGGTTTTTAGAGAAAATTATGATTAAAAATATTAACCACAATTAAAATAAACACTTAGGCGATAAAAAAGGGGATGAGCGATAACCCGGCGAGGAGCGGATTATTTCTCTTTAAAATAATAGAATAAAGGACTTTGTTTGGACCCACAAGTGTGCTGACACAAAAAAAAAAAATCTATTTAAGTACCATTTGGATTGGGAGAGTGCTTAGCATCCAAATGTAGGGCTTTCCTTTGTCTAGTTGATCCAACCAAAGAAAGGATCCATATTTTTGCCATTCAAACCCACTCTTAGACCCCACCATTTTGTCAGACCCAAGCTTTGGAGCAGAACCATGACTGCATGGGTTGAGTGAATGAGTGACTGTCATTTTTGTACTGTTTTTGACAAATAGAAATCATCATAAGTAACGTGAAAAAAAGAGTACATCAACTGGCTCTGACTCTGACTGAGATTCCAATGAGAGAAAGACACAGAACCGTTGTGCTTATCACCGAGGACACACATCCTCCTCTACCTAAACAGATTCTGGAAATCATCAGATTCTTATCTTCTTGAAATTCTCGTGTATATATATATGTATATATATATATACTCCTGACACAGAGGCAGTGCTGCGCATGCGTCACACGTTTCGGCACCCCATAGGTTCAGGCCGTGGTCACTTGCAGGAATTTTTAAGATACAGGACCATCTCCAGTTGGTGCTGGCAGCAATCACTCCCAGAGTGTCACATAGGCCATGCATGCCAATCAAGGTGTTGGGTTACATGCACAATACATTTCTAACTGTTAAAAATTTATGTGGAACTATGCGAGTGGTGGTGTTGGCAATCTCGTCCCCAGCACCAATAGGAGATGATCTCAAGTCTTTTCAAATCCCTTTTTTTTTATTTGGTATAGAAAATGTAGTTAGGCTGCAACTTCGATTAGCTATGTTAAATATTCTTGTTACCGAGTTAAAGAGTGGCATTTGAAGTTTGGTCAAACGATATCAAGTAACACTTTGTAACTGATACAAACATATATGTGTTCTCATGGGTTTTAATTTTTGTGACCCCACAAATCAAAACACACGTGACACATAAAAACACACTCCTAATCCATCTGCATTAAACATATTTTCTTCAAAAATTACTATTCAAAAACTGATTATAGTACTTGAACCCATTGTTATCAAAATTGGACCAGACCAGCAGGTCGAATCGGAAAAATCGGGAACCAGTCCCCTCACCGGTTCCCAAAACTCCCAAAATCGAAACTATTTAGGTACCAATCAGAACCGGTCAAAGTCGGGGGAAATGGGGAAAAAAAATTTAGGTTTTTTTACAAAAAGTACACTATCAAACCGAACCAGTGGAACCGGCCACTCTACTGGTTCGATGCCCGATCCGGTTATGAAAACAGTGCTTGAACCCACCGACAAATTGGATTATATATATCAAATAAATGCTACTTGCATATTCTCATCGGGTTAGTGACAAGTGTTTTTATTTATTTTTTAAATCTTGACAGCCTGTTAAACCTTACTTCCTCTTTCTTTCTTTTTTTAAATGGTAAATTACATTGACCTTCCTTGAAATTTGATGAAATTGTAGAAACATCTCATCTAGTTTATTAAATTACATTGACCTCCTTTGAAGTTTGGTGAAATTGCATAAACTTCTCTTCTTATTTATGAAATTACTTTGCCCTCCCCTCTATTTCAATTGTTGATCCGTTATGTTAGTATGTCGTTACTAAAATAGATGAATTTTGATTGAGCAATAATTAGAGGACCTTAAAATAGTCGAAATTTGATTAAACATTTTATATTTTGATAATGTCAAGCCCTTCTTGAAATCAGTCAACTTGGTTATAAAATACCGTTTCCTCAAGTAAATCAACGAGGATAAAATTATATAAAAAAAAAAAAACATACTCCGTTAACGGTGTTGACTTGAAAAGTTGATTGGGGGAGCAATGTAATTTTGAAATATGAGGAGAATTTTCTACAATTCCGCCAAATTTCATGAAAAGATAATGTAATTTTAAAAACAAGGAATGGGGTTTTTGTAATTTTATCAAACCTCTGGAAAGACATTGTAATTTCAGAACCTAGAGGGGAGGTTTTTGCAATTTCATCAAACTTAAGGAGGTAAATGTAATTTACTCTTAAAAGAATATTTCTTTAGCCTATTAAAGGGTACAAACCACACGTGTTGACTTTTATGTGAGAGATTGGGAAAATTTTCAAATCTTGGTCAGGATAGCACTCTATAAATCAATGAGACGCACACGTGTCACTCACACACGCTGTTCTCCCACCCCCCACATATTCATCTTTCGCTTTCAAAAAAATAGAAAGTCATGCTTGGTACATCACTTGGGTCGTTTCTTCCATGCTTCATCAGTTTTTTGTGGTGGGAAAATAATCACAGTCGGTGATGTGAGAGGGCGTCTCGGGCCCATTTTCCTTGTCACGATTAACTTTAAGGATCACTTAGCTTTAGGATAAACTCATCTATCCTTAATTTCTAGAGGAAAAAAAAATATTTTTGTAACTACAGGGGAAACAAAATTTAACCAAAATTCATGGGAGTTAAAAGGACTTTGTGAGAGCGAGGAGCAATAATTTGCTCCTTACCCGGGAAGCGAACTATCGCTCAGGGAGTCCGGATTATTCTCTTGCAGAGGGCTAACAATGCATCTGGCTTACCGGTAATCTCCCATTCCCATTTGGGAGCTTAGCCCCCGATTTTTTTTCTTTTTGAGGGCCAAGATCGAGGGCTAAAGCCTACCATCCCCGGCTCCGCCCCTCTATCAGTCTAGGACTATTAGTACTAGGGCGATTTTTTTTTCCCCAAAATTTCAGGGGGGCTTCGGTCCCATGTGGCTCCGCCCATGGGTGGGTGTGTGTTGTTGGCCTAAATGTGTGCGTGTTGATACTCTTAAACAACCTGCCACACACACCCAGCCCAACTCCAAAAGGAAAAAAAAAACTAGAATTCTTTGTCTTCAACCAAGAATCCTATCCCATCATATCAAGAGGTTCTATTTTTTATTTTATTACAAAAAGGGGAAGAAGAGATTCTCTGCCCCTTCCTGGCAGAAAGGTATATCATGCGCCCAATCTCTGTTCATCATTCCAAAAAATAAATCCCCATCAGATCTTTCTTCCATATTTCAGAAGGGAAATTGAAAACGGGCCCGGGGGCAGCTTAGAAACTGACCCCGGGTCCCATTGGTCCATGCAAACTGACCCCGGGTCCCATTGGTCCATGCCCCCTTTTTACCACCTATCAACTCTGGTTAGGATTCACTCACCCCCTAGGGTTAAGCAATCTAACCATAGTTTTTAAAAAACAAAATTATTAATTTTAATTTAATTAAGTTTAACCATGATTAAAGATGTGTTAAAAGGGACACGGGCACTGCGGTCAGCTTAGAAGAGGACCCTTCCCAGGACTCATTTCAAAAGATCAATTACTCAAAAGCTCAAAATTCAAAAGTTCTTCACAAATTTTACCTTATCAATCAACTACCATATACAATGCCCAGGTTGTTCTAGTGATGATAGAAAGTCTCCCATGTAAGAGAGGATTGAACTAACCAAAGTAGATTTGTGGTAAAAATACCTCTAACAAATAGACCTATGCAGTAAAATTGTTGTTTGGCAGCTGATAGTAATAGGTAAAGCTTTTTTTGTACATTTTTATTTGAAATAAAAGCCACTTAGTAGAGAAGGGTATTTCTTTTAAGGCTAGAACAATGCAAATCATAAAATATATATATAAGAGACAAAAATTTCCATTTTGTCCCACAATAGACGTGCTTCTTTCACAAAATCACTAAAAAGTTGGAACTTTTTTCTAGACATGAAATATATTTATGTTTTTTTTTTCCTATAGTAAGTAGACGCGCTATCAAACAATCTAAAACACTGTTTTCAAAACCGGACCGAGCCTCTAACCAATAGAGTGGCTAGTTCCCAATTCGATCGTGCCCTTTATTGTAAAAAAAATCATTCTTCTCATTTTCCCTCATTTTTTCCTTTTTTTCGTGGCAGGTTCTACCAGTTTTAACCCCGATTTTTCAGTTGTAGGCCCATAGGGAAGCCCCTAAACAACAACCAGGTCATCTCAACAAGTCCATGTTTCCCTACCCAACCACTCTCTAGCCATTCTGATGTTTCTTTTACCTTAATAAGAAGCATATCATACAGCTTACCAAATATGACTAAGAAATTGTAACAAGAATCATAAGACTTTTTATATGAATATAGAATATAGAATATAGAGAGACAATAAAGTACAACACCAAAAATGTATGTCTCTATTCTCTTCTCACACAAATAAGTCATTTTTACCCCTACATTTTCTTGAGTTGAATTAAATGCACAGTGACGAAAAAGAGTATAAAAGTTACCAAACTCACTAATATAATAATAGAATTTAGTTTTTAATTCGATGTATGCGAATATGGTAAAGTTCACTTGATTTATTAAACCTATGTTTTGGTTAGTTAACAGGGGAAAAAAATAGAGAGAATTGAGACACATTTAGCATGTCTTTTTCCTTGATTCTTTCACACCTTTTGAATCTTAAATCAAATGAGCAAAGAAGAATGCTAGTCATACTCTCCAGCAAGGGACTCACCCCTTGTATGGAAAAAAAGTAGGCTGAGCTCATCACACATTTGACTATGTAATCAAATATCATGTCCACGTGTCCCTTTTAACACCCCCTTAACCATGGCTAAGCTTAAGAAAATTAAGGTAAATATTTTTTGTTTGCCTTTTTGCTTTTAGAAACTAAGGTTTGATTGCGTAGCCCTAATGGTGAGTGAATCTTAACTACAGGTGATGAGTGTTAAAAAGGAGGGCATGGACCAATAAGGACTACACATTTGACTACATAGTCAAATTGGTTATAAGTTAAACATTTCCTTATATATATATATATAAATATGTATGTTGGTTCATTGGAGGCCACATGGACCTATGGGCTACACAATGAGGGGGTAGATCCCTCTCCCATAAACCCCCCCAAGCCCGATGTAGGTGGGATTCGATCCAAGTCTCACGACGCCAAGAGACTTTATCAACTAAACTAGATTTTTCGAGGTCTCAAAGTGGCGTGGAAACACATAAGAACTCTTGAATAGAAATGGAAAAGAGATGTAACTCCAATTCCTTCGGAACTGGTAAGATCTTTGGTGCAAGAAGAAGGGGTTGATCTATATCATCTTGACTTGGTTCTGCTTCACATCTTGTATGCATATAATATCATAAAATGAAAGATTCTGTATGTCCAATTTGAATCAATCTCAATTGATCTCTCGTTACTGCCTAGAGGGGAAATAATAGGTAGGGATGACAGGATTTGAACCCGTGACATTTTGTGCCCAAAACAAACAAGCTACCAAGCTACGCTCATCCCTTTGAATTGGTCTACCCCTTTTTATATATTTCATACAAGGGGAGAGTCCGCTCTGAGATTCCACGATGAGCAAAATATTTTGACATCAAACTAGTCATTATATACTTAGGACCAAAAAGCCTACTAAATTAAGTACTGTTTTCATTTAGGAAAATGAAAAACCTGACCACAAGGTCAACTTGCTAGCCAACCGACCAATCTGAATGCCACACTAAGCAGTTGGATGACTTTAAAAATCTTCAGCCATTTTGCAATGCCCTGGGTACTTATAGGTGACCCGATTTTCTCCTCACCATGTAATCCAGTAGAAAGTTATATTCGACTACCACCAGAAAGTCATATTCGACTACCAAGCTGATCTTTGCAGTCCGCTAATCACTCCTCTTTCATTTATGACACTAGTGAGTGCTGAAAAAATTTAGTCAACTTTTATTGGAGCACATTTTTACTCCTCTTTTGCTGCTCCAACTTCATAGAATTTTATTGGGTGTAATTGACAAACTAGTTCAGGCTACCGCCAAGACGATGATTCAAAACTAGACATTACTTGAATTCAAACTGACTATTACTCTGTAGATCTGTCTAAACAAATTCGAACAACAAGCAAATGAACTTAAACCCAAATTGTAAAGCAAGCAGCTAATTAGGGACATTGATGTATCATCTCTGCAATTAATGACTGGAACCAAAAGTGTTAGGGAATAGAGATCTTCTGGTGCCGTAGTTCTTTTGCAATCCACGGCAAACTAAAATGTGTTCAGAAAAATTCATATACATTTGTGAAATTCTTAAAAACGCAAGAAACCAGTTGCGATCATAATCTAATCACCAGTATCCACCATTGTACATAAATTCCACATAATGCAGACAGATAAGTTTTAAGGCATTATCTGCAACACCATGGTAAGGAGCTGGAGCTTTTCTTCTTCTTGTAAGAACTGGGACTGCAACCACCATGGTATATAATGCTGTCCATCAGTGCTACATCATCCCTGTTTATTCTATATTAATTACAAAGAATACAATTATTATGTATTAAACCCACACTCCAATTATGTTTCTCAAAACAAAACTTTTAACCGTTCATCAATCCCAAAGGGACTACTAGTCCTTGGCTCGAACGCTTTGGGACACCCTCTGTTACCAAAAAAAAAAAAAAGTTCATCATTCATACACATACAAAAGCTTAGGTTAAAAAAAACATATAAGGATACCATGTGAGCGATTTTCAGACTACAACAAGAAACTGCATACAATGGTATGTGTTGTTCCACTGCCTGCCATTCATGCACAGATAAGTAGGTGACCACTATGTATTACTGAACCATTTTCACTAAAAATGGAGATACATACATTAATGCTCTTGAAAAGTCCTCAGGCTCACACTTTTGGATCATATATTCACATCCTGTGGTCTATTTCCAAACAAATTTTAAACATTTCCAAATAAATTTAAAATGGCCTTATGCTTCTTTGATCTTGGGTTCAACAGAGTTTAGCTAAGGACCATATGAGTTCGATTCCCTTCCCCTTGTGGACCACCCTCATGGATTTATCCCTACTGGCCTGGTGCGTGTGGATGGAGGGGTCTGCACGTGCCATGGGGGATTAGTTGGGTGCTCTAAGAGGCCTGGACACCCTCGTTAGAAAAAAAAAAATGATGGTCCTTAGGAACAACAGTTCCTACATATACACAATACAGATGACATTTGAAATCATATACAAAATAGTAAAACTTGCTTCGTTTTCTCTTAAGTTCTTCTTTCCACTTCCGCTGTCTCTCAGAAAAGCTTGCACCACAGGTGACGCAGTTTTTCTGTTTTTTTACACTGCCAATGTTTGATGCACTATTGCTACAAATCCCAGGGCTTGCAGTATGCGCAGCATCAACTGTCGCAGATGGCATTCCACTTGGAAGCCGGCCTGGTGACCTGCTTTTAGGAGGCATAGCTTCAAATAATTTGTAACATTTTCATCGTGTATGTTCCCAACAACACTAGGAGAACCAGCAGCATTTAAGTTATACAACTCTTCTTGTAAAGGTGTTTGCAGCTTATTCAGACATAGAGCCTGAGGTAGTGTTACAAAGCAATTGAAAAGCTTAAAACAGTTGCATTTCCTATCTTGGAAGATGTCATAAGAAAGTGTGATGAAAAAACAAAACTGAGAAATATGATCTTCTAATCATTCGTATATAACAGGAAAGGACATTTATGAGAGAAAGTTATACATTCTCATCCAGAAAGGCTCTAATTCTTTACTCAGTCACTACCTTGTCATCCTCGGATACTATCGAGTGACACCCCACAAGGAAATGTGAAGTAATTGTCCCCCTTACCGGACACTCCAGGCCCAGGGCTTCCATGAGCACTTTTAGCTACTTGACCAGGGTCCAAGTGTTGTAGATTTTGTTATTAAAATAAAATTCATTATTTCTTTTAATAATCTCAAATTAGTTATAGAATTCTTATTAAGCATTTTTTTTATTTCTACTTAAAATTTTTTAAGTTTTTATCATTCTCTTTAAATTACAAACTTTTTTTGAATTTATGGAGAGTTATTGGGGTCTTAAAGACCATTAGACTCTTCCTACAACTGAGGTTTTTTTTATTTCCTATTAGAAGAGGTAAGAGAAAACCTTCTTTCTTTGAGTTGTCGAGAAAGAAAAAACAGATTTTGAATGCAATCTTCTACTACCATTGTGTTGATCTTTCTAAAGTTTTAGTTACGAATATTGTCGGGTTCGCTGTGACCGCCGGTTAGTGAGTGCTCTCTCCTGACAGCTGGGGGTGTCCACCAAAGACCTGTAAGTATTAGAGTAGGAGTGTTAATCACATTAAGGGCAGCATGTTCAACATGTGCTTCGGTCTCCATATTGATAAGTGTTTTACCCTTCTTTTTCAGTTTTATATGCTCAATGAATTCGAGTATTTTTCTGTATATTATATATTTGATTTATAATGCTATACATCAATTTTTCAAACAATCTTAAGGTAATACCTTGCTAACTTGTGGGAGAAGTTTTCTCCAAAACAGTAAAGGAACACAAACGTTGGAATATGAAAGATATTATTAAGAGAAGTAATTCAGTGGTTCTCGCCTCATATGGCAATGCCTCATGCTCGTAGTCAATGTCAGATCCGGACTGGAGTTCTTTTGAAACAGTCTCGTTCTTTTCTGCCCTCAATTGAGGAGAATAACAATATGTTGCAATCAGCATCGTCAATCCAATGCTTAACTCCATACTAAAAGATAAGCTTCTTGACTTGCACTACAGCCTATATGGATGTCACACCAAATGTAAAGCTCATACACTAAGTTAGTGTATGAGCCCAACACCACAGCAAAATTCTTTTGTCTTATCCTTTCCTTTCTTCAAACTCGAGACATAAGCAAAGAAGATTAAAACTTCTGTCATTTGTTTCCTCACCAAAGACGACAGCTTCGACCAAGGTTTCTTCTTTCCTTGAAAATGCTTTCTTCTCCGGCACCACAACCTTGTGTCGCATGTTGGGTACTACCACGAAGAGATAGGGATGATCAACGTCTATGTGAACATGGTCAATCGCCCTCTTTGTAACCTTTTTTTTTTCAAATCTTCCTTCCATTTACAAAATGCAAAAAGATTAGATCTTAAAAATATGAGAGACGCGATCAAGACGAACATAGAAGAGGAATCTAGATCCGAACACCATATCTCTAGATCTACAAATCTAGATCTGCTCCTGAATAATCTCAACCTCTCAATCAAGCTGAAGCAAGCGCCATAGACCTCCGCAGTCACTAAACTGAAATCCAACATTTCTCTTACATCCCAGCAACTTGATTTTAATTTAAATCAGCAATCAAAATCATCTTAAATTTTTTTTCATCAAATCAAATGATTTTTGATTTGAAATCATTGAGTATATTAACTAAAAAAGAAGGGTAAAACATTTATCAATATGGAGACCGAGGCACACGTTGAACACGCTATCCTTAAGGTGATTAACGCCCCTACTCCAGTGCTTACATACCTTCAGGATTCAACAGTCTCAATCCGTCGATAGAGAACACTTACTAACCGGCAGTCACAGCGAACTCGACAGTATTTGTAACCAAAACTTCCGAAAGACCAACACAATGGTAGTATAAGATAACATCTAAAATCTATATTTCTCTTTCTCTACAACTCAAAGAAGAAGTTTTTCTCTTATCTCTTCTAATAGGAAAGAGAAAAACTCACTTATAGGAAGAGTCTAATGGTCTTAAATACCACAATTAACTCTCCATAAACTCAAAAAACGTTTGGAATTTAAAGAGAATGATAAAAACTTAAAAGACTTTAAGTAGAAATAAAGAAAATGTTTAATGAGAATTCCATAACTGATTTAGGATTATTAAAAGAAATAATAAATTTTATTTTAACAACAAAATCTACAACACCAAGTTCATTCTTCCTTACTCCAGATCCAGACTTTCATCAAATTTGGACAGCCAATCATCAAAGGGCTCGCACATGATTAAAACTCTAATATAAACCAGCAAATCCACAAGCCATTAGTCACTGAAGCTCTTAATGCTTACAAAAGGAAAGTCAAGGTTTGTCTTACCAATGTAAGATAAACAATAAACTAAAAACATGCCTCTTTGATGACACCTTAAATGACTACCACCACGAAAGCAAGGACATAAAGCAATCTTAGAGATTGAACAAAATGAAATATTTTCCCCAATGTCATCTTTTCAATTCGACCAACTTAAAATAATTTTGACGATTTCGGACAACTCCTGGATCAGGTTCAATGTGATATCAGCAAATTCACAATATATTTCAATATTTTGTATATCTCCTTTGATGAAATAACCCGATTCATTGGCCATAGGGAAAATGTGGACTTGAATAATCTTACTCTTACCTCAGTTTAAACATTAGATGCACATGCACAGATCCTCAAGGTCGTGAGTAATTCAATGGACAACCCATTCCAGGTCTCAATGATAGTGCTTCCAAATGCTTGCAACAATGTCCACAAAAGGTTGCAACAGCATCTGATTTGTTGCAATATCGATGTAGTCAGAGTATCCAAGTAACAACTAGGCAACAGGAGTTCCCGAGGCGAGGCGTTGCCTAGGAGTTTCTTAGGCAATGCCTAAGTGACCACAATTTACTTTGTTTTGAAGGCTCTAAAAGGGCGAGGGTCATGCCAAAAATAACGTATATGGAGATCATGAAAAAAGAATTGATAACACGTGACTGAACCAAATTTACGGCTTTTAATATAGTGAAATAGTGGAAAAGGATTCATGTTGACGACTACAAGCATTTGAGATAAGACATTGATGATGGTGATGGTGATGGTGATGGTGATGGTGATGGTGATGGTGATGGTGATGGTGATGGTGATGGTGATCATACAAATATAAGATACTCCATATTATTACAAAAAAGAAATTATATATCTCTACTATTATAATGAGAGGAGGGGACGGTGTCATTGATTGACTTATTTTTACTATGACAGAAAATCCAAATATTATATTATTCTATTATTATTTAGTGAATAAATATTTAAAGGTATTAAAGTCATTTCAAATTTATTAACTTTAATCCTCTTAGATATGGCTGATTATTTCAACTATCTACTCTTATTTTTTCCTCTCACTTTCCCACTTTCTATGTGTTTTCAACCGCTGCACAACTCACTATTTTCAACATATTTTCTCTCTCCCACATCTCCCTTCTTTACACATGTGCATGACGTGGGTCTTACTAGGGTCCCTCTTTCCACTCTCCCCTCCCCTTCCCTCTCACATGTGCAGACCACTAATTATAAATAATGCAAAATAAAACCAGCTTGTCACTATTAAAAAAATAAAGAGCAGAGTTTTGAAGAAAGGGGGAGAGAGCCAGATACATAAACTCTAGATAAAATTTGTCTTGGCAAGACATACTCTAAATAATATGTTTTTTCAAATAACATCTAGCTTAATGTGGACTTTGGACGCCTTCATAACTAGCGCACTAGTGCCATGTTTTTTTTATAATAACATTCAACGTTATGTGGGTCTTAGGCACCTTTGTAACTAGTGCATTAGTGCCCAAGAGATGAGATCTGGGGACCTCTAGAAGACCTCGTCTTAGCGAGTTCCCTCCTAGGCCTTGATCAGGTGCTAGGGATCCTGGCTAAGAGAAGTGGTCTTTAACGCCTAGGCAACACTCTGATCACTGCGCATTATAAACCTAAATCTGAATTCACCCATTGATGTAGTATAATAATTTTTTTAGTAACAACAAGACTTTTCTATAATAACCATGTCAAGCATTTGTCCTTGACTAGGATCCCCTCACTCCTACAATTTTTATCTGCTTGGGTCACTTGGAAATGACTACTCCATCAAGGAGTTGCTTGCCTCCATAAAATGCCTCCATATCAATGAAAGAGAAAGGTGGGAAAAAAGAAGAAAATAAAAGTCCATGAATTTAACGAGAGAAAAATCCATTTATCGCTAATGAATGTGTTGATGCTCGTTTGGAATTAGGGGTTTGGGGTATTCTTTGCAAAATTTATAGGAAAAAAAGTATACGATTATGTTAATTGAGAGTTTTTAGATTACATGTTCAGCAAAATGGGCCTCAAAATTAGATGGCGCCAATGGATGAAATATTGCTATATGTCGGTATCCTTTTCCATATTAATTAATGGCATCCCTGCAAAATTCTGTCAAAGTTCTAGGGGTTTTCCTCAAGCTGATCCTCTCGTCATTTCTTTTCATCATGATCTCAGAGGCATTCAGCAGATTGATTAGCAAAGTTTACAAACAAGTTATTGAGGGTTTCTCTATAGGAAGTGAGCGTTTAGCTATGCGGAATGAGGGTCTCTCCATTTCTCATCTTCAGTTTGTGGACGATGCATTGATTATTTATATCTCTTTTTGTAGACAATTAGCCTATGTTTGTTGTCTACTTAGATGCTTTGAAGCCATATCGGGTTTTAAGATCAATCTTGCTAAAAGAAATCATTGGCATTGGGGAGGTCCCAAACACTGGCCAATTGGCTTCATGTCTTGGGTGCAAGATTGGCTTGCTTCCCACATCCTACTTGAGTCTGCCTTTCGGAGCTAGGTTCAAGGTCACATCTAGTTGGGACTCAATAGTTGAGCCGTTCTCACAAAAGCTCTCATAATGGAAATCTTTCTCTCTCCTAAAAGGGGCAAACTCACATTACTCAAGCGCACATTGAGTAGCTTGCCTACTTACATTTTATCCTCTTTCCATTATAGTTTCTGTCGCGAACAATTAGGTAGAATCCAAAGGGATTTTTTTTAGAATGACAGGATGAATAACTCTCAATAACATCTAGTTGATTGGAAATCTATCTGTAGATTCTGTACTCCCATTAAAAATGGTGTTTTGGGTTAAACCTTTGGTAATGGTCAATAAAACACTATTGAGTAAATTGTTATGGAGATTCAGGAGTGATTGTGAGTGCCTATGGAGGAAGGTAATTGTTGCGATATTTGGGGAGTAGTCTTTTTCGGACTCGTTGTCCATGGGGGTTTGCACCAATGTAGTTAAGGCGTCACCTAGGCGACGCCTAGGCATTTTGGAGGTGGGGCGCCCGACTAGGTGATTAAGCAGTCGGAAATAGCTAGGCGGTCGCCTAGGCGACGCATAGACGCCTAGGCGTTCGATATCTGGGCGGTTTGCCTTATAAAAGCTGTTTTTTTTTCTTTTTTTGCTTTAAAAAAATCTCAATAAATAGAAAAAAAATAAAATAAACATGTAATGAAGAAGTAACAAGATTCTAAATCGTTTTTTTCACGAAAAATATCATTTTTTTCACTAAAAATATCGTTTTCGACGCAATCTAGGCAATCTGCTGAAGGTTGTACTTTCCAAAACAAACAAGATACTTCTAAAGCCAATATTTTTTTTATCAGTAAAAGGTGCAAAATATATTAATAAAAAGGCAAAGATACAGGCAAAGATAAAAAAGCAAGGATACAGGAAAGAAACAAGCAGAATCTAGAGTTTACAAGCTAATAAACTCAAAATTCCAAAACCAAGCAAATCCTGAAACTTAGCCTATGAACCCCTAACAATAGAGAATCAACTCAACACTACCTTTAGCTCCTCCCCATCAAAGATCGAATCCACCCATGCCAGAGCCACCAAACGAATGCGAGGACAAAGGCGGAATTGAGAGAGCAACACATCCTCAAATACTCGAAGATTTCTCTCCTTCCAAATAGACCAAGAAATAGTGCCCGGCAACACTCTCAAAATTACATCCCTAGCCCCACCCTCCCTGGACCTAGGCCAACTAGCTAAGAAATTATGAAAAGACAAAGGGAAGACCCAGGCCAAGGCCAAGCCTAAATGAGCCAGGAAGAAACTCCAAATGTCTCTAAGATAAGAGTAATGTAAAAGAAGATGATCCACTGTCTCTGCCTCTTGAAAACATGAAACACCGATTCGCCATCCTCCACCCTCTATGTTGCAGGTGATCACACGTAAGGATTTTATCCAAAGTTGCGTTCCAGAGGAAGAAAGAAACCTTGGAAGGAATACCCGGATTCCACACTACCCGATGCGGGAAAGAGACTAGAGAACTCGGACCCAAAGACTGAATGAGAGATTTCACTGAGAAACAGCCACTTTTGTTGCCTAACCATACCCTGCAATCCCTAATTTCCTCACAAGGGGAAAAGGAATTCAAACGAGCCAACAAACGCGTCATTTCATCAATCTCTCAATCATTAAGACCTCCACTCAGCACCAGACACCAAACCACCCCCGCTTCCCTCCTCTCGAAATAGTCCTCAACCAAAGCCTCCCTGTCAGTAGCAAGCCTAAAAATGAGTCCAAAATGATCCCGAAGTCTAGAGTTGCCACACCACACATCTTCCCAGAATCTCACTGCAGTCCCCTGGCCCACTCTAAACCTGACTTTAGACAACACCAGGTTCTTCAGTCCTCTGACCACTCTAAACTTGACTTTAGACAACACCAGGTTGGCCATTGCCATGATCCCCTTCTAGATACCGAGACCATGAGAAATAGGAACCAGCTTGGGAACCCAGCAAAACGCCGCCCCATATTTGGCCACAATCACCTCCCTCCATAAACTAGATCTTTCAGCACCAAACCGCCAAATTCACTTGCCTAACAGAGCCTTATTCATCAACACCAAAGACTTCAAACTTAACCCTCCACTCTAAAATCAATATGAAGCTCAAAATTTAGAAATAAGAAAATTTGATAGGTCGAGGGTTGAAACATACACATAATCCAGTCCAGATAGGCAGATACACATTGTTGGGACAACACACAATGAAACTCTTCTTAAATACTTTACTATTTCTTGGGTTCAAGTGATGAAACTCTTTTATTATTTCTATATTCCATAATCTTTAATCATCATGTTGTAATTCTGAATACATTTTTTAGACTCTAGGGCCTAACATTATACATGTAACATGGACAGTGACACGAATTTGGATATTTGACTTAGATTTTGAAGTATTTAATACTCCACTATGTCAACATGTCTTTGGTTATGTGATATGAATGATTGTAATAGACTTGTTAGTTTATGTTTTTGAAAAAATGTGGGTGTGGAGTTTTGATCTTTTGGATGTTATATATAATAATATATATACGTGATATATATATATATATATATTAAATTTATCGCTTAGGCGACGCCCTTTTGTGGAATGTGGGTGTGGAGTTTTGGTTTTTTAGATGTTATATATAATAATATACGTGATATATATATTTATATTAAATTTATCGCTTAGGCAACACCTCGCCTAGCCGGGGCAAATCGCCTAAACGCCTTGACTACACCGGTTTGCACGGGTTGGTTTGTGGAAAACTGGAAGGCCATCATGTTCACCCATAATGAGTTTGCAAACCACATCAGATTCAAAATAGGCAATGGGAAGCGTGTGAAATTTTGAAAGGACTTGTGGTGCAGTCAATCTCATTAAAAGAAGATTTTGGGAATTTGTTCTCATTGACCTCTGATAGAAAAGGGATAAGGGTCAATTGCTTCTTGCTTTTAATGAGTGGCCGAGTCAATAGTTTGGTGGCCTACACTTAGGTGAAATCTCAAACGATTAGGGGATGAATGATTTAATCCTTCTTCTAAAATGTGTTCAGGGGGTCACCTATTGATCTTCTCGTAGAGATAACCGTATTTGGTCCTTGGATTCTAGAGGTATATTTATAGTGAGATCCTTCTTCCTACCTTGAGAGATTATCCTCATTTCTATTTTCCTCATAGGGTTGTGTGGAACCCCGAAATTCCTTCCAATGTATCTTCTTCTTTTTTGAGGAATCTATAGATCATTTGCTATTGCATTGTTTCTTTGCGCGGACATTTGGAACTATTTCCTATCACTTTGGAAATTATTTGGGTCTCCCCTGGTTCCTTTCAAAACTTCTTATTTTGTCGGCCTTCGACTATGGTGGAACCTCGCATACTCAGATTTCTACTACCGGATGCAATTGCATTGTCTACCTGGGAGGAGAGAAATTGAAGTTCTTTTGAAGATGCCTCTAGTTCACTCTTCACATTTTGTTCTAAGATTCGTCAGATGCTTATTGAGTGGTGTTCCAGTAGAAGGGATTTTGACGAGTTGCAACTTTATCATTTCCTTTGAAGTTATAGTTCGTGTCATTGTATGCTAGTATGAGTTTGTTTTTTTTTTTTTTGAACGATATGCTATTTCTATGTTCACAACCGTGTGATCCTCGTTGTCTATCTTTTTGCTATTTATATCCTAGATCTCATTTACGGATTTAAAAAAAAAGGAAATAGAAGACGCAATGTGAAGCTAATTGAACTAGCTACCTTCAACTATGTATTTGACAAACCAAAGCTTCATGGGACCTTCATAAAATTCCTCCAATAGGGATCAACCCATAGAGTCCCTAATAGTCTCTTTGCTAAGCCTGCCACTTGAAGTTGTTGTGGCCACCTCCACCCATGGTAGTCAAGGCACCACCTAGCAAGGATATTTCCACCAATCTAGCTAAATATGTAATTAACAAAGTAATAGAATAAAATAAATCGTGATTCATAAACAAATTAAACAAAATATGTAATACAACAATCTAATTAGTTCTAGCGATTAAATAGCAACAATCTAAAATAAACAACAACAAATAAATAACATATTATGTTATGTGCCTTGAATAAGCGAATTGATCTTCTACCCCTTATCAGACCGGTCTTTTGAAGAGTATTGGTCAAGACACTTATTGGTATCAGAGCCTAAAACCACATCTCAACTTCGAGTCATAGAAAGGGCTACCTGGGGAGGCCATGAAAAAAAATCCCGAGAATTGCCCCGCCCTCGAGTGAGAGCCGCCGATGACGTTGGTTGCGGAAGCATTGAATAAGTAAATTGATCTTCCGCCCCTTATCAAGCCGGTCTTTTGAGGAGTATTGGTCAAGGCATTTATCATAATAATTCCAACGGGTTTAGGGTCTAGGGTAACAACAATCTAGACTAAATAATAGAAATAAATAACAGGTTTTTTGCAGAATAACAAATTAATTCCAGCAACTAAATGGCAACAGTCCAAAATAAATAACAGGTTTGTTATTGTTTATAAACATGTTTCTTAAGAAACCCAAAAAAAAGGCTTTTTTTAACAAATATATAACAGATTACCAGCTGACAGATTTGTTCACAAAATGATTGAGTTAACAAATAGATAATAAATAAATGACTAATTACTGAGTATATAAGGGTTTAGGGTAATGGTTAGGGTTAGGGCTATAAATGGAGTCAGATATTATCCGGATCTGATTCGAATTCGTATCTGAATAAATATCCGTCAAATCGAATTCGGATAGTAAAATACTATTTGTTTACTAATCGGAGCGGATACGGAAAGTGGTGTATCCACTCCGTTAAATATCTGGCCAATTAGTATTAATACATAATTAATATTATTATATCTTTATAATAATAGAATTTAATTTTTTAGGGTATTGAAATGCAAATTTGGTAATAGGATAAATAAATTCAGATATTTGGAATACTGTAATTGAATATTATCCGAATTCGGTTATTGTAATTGGGGTATAATCGACAAATTCAAATAATATCTAAGTTCGATTAGATATTGCGGATAAAGATACGGAATTTGTTTTTTTTATCTTTACTATTATAATGCGAGAGCTTGCTTAGATGAATTTTCTGAAATTCCCAAACTACCCTTATATAAAAATAAAACATTGATTTAATGTTTTACTTTAATTCCTAAACTACCCCTTGCCTTTAATTTAATGTTTTACTTTAATTCCCAAACTACCCCTTACTCATCTATCTATTTAGAATCACAACCAATCGCGATTGAACTCGGAGGGAGTTCAATCGCACCCGCGGGTTAACACGTGTCCCTTTTAACTCCTATTAACTTTAATATGGTTAACTCCTTCCCCTCGCGCTCACGTACATCACACGTGCCACTAGCGAGTTCAATCACACCTGCGGGTTAACACGTGTCCTTTTTAATTCCTATTAACTGTGGTTAACTCCTTCCCCTCACTCTCACGTGCATCACACGTGCCACCCACTAGTATATATATATCAGATATAGGAGCGGATTTAGATAGCAGGTATTAGTAAATGGATCGGATACAGATAATGTGGTATCCGCTTCGTTTACAAATCTAGTTAGGGTTTAGAGTAATGGGGATTTGGATATAGGGAATTTTAGGTTAGGGTTTAGGGTTGGTTTAGGATTTAGGGTTTAGAAGAAGAATCTGATTAGAGTTTCAGTTGAGTTACCGATGAGTGACAATCTGATTAGGGTTTCAATAGGGTATTAGTATTTTATTTCCTATCAATTATACATCCAATACTAACATACATTAATGATAATTATACAAATAATAGAAACTAGCAAAGTTAGGGTCGGATGGAGTGTACCGATTTAGTTGAGACTTGAGAGTTGAGATTTGAGAGAGAGTTTGAAAACGGTGAAGGGTTGCTTTGCTGATGATGCAGGTCAGTAGGCGTAGCCGTGGAAGGTTGCTGGTCTTGTGTGGACCATGTGGTTCAATTTTGGAGAGTTTTAACGATTTTATTCAAACCGGACCGAACTGACCGGCTGAACCGCAGAAATTGGGAACTTAATTGGGCCATGCCGCATTAGACTATGTAGTGACCATTGAGTCTAATGTGCAGTCCTAATCAGTCGATGCTCCCTTTTTACCGCACATCAACCGTGTAGTTAAGATTTACCCACTCCTACGGTAAAGCAATTTACCCTTGGTTTTTAAAATGAAAAGAAAAAAATTTTAATTTTAATTTTCTTAAGCTTAATCATAATTAAAGGAGTGTTGAAGGGACATGTGGCCATACAATTAGACTACATAGTCTAATGTGTGGTGTTCTACCAAAAAAAAAGTCTAATGTGTGGTGTGCTAATCACTTCCCAAATATAAAGTCCGGTTAAATTGACTAAATTATAGGGGTTTTAGTTGGTTAAGTGATATACATACACCCTAAACACTAGGGATGGCAATTTGACCCGCCCCGCCCGCCCCTATAGGGGTGGTTTTTTTTCAAATTAATCTCGGGCGGGGCGGGGCGGGGCGGGGCGGGGACGGTATAAAAAATCAAACCCCGACTTGGTTTTGGGGTGGGGCGGTTTTAGTATACCCTGCCCGGTGCCCCACCCTGGAACCACTTTATATATATATAATAAATAAATAAGGCAATAGGGGCAAGGCGGACTGGGGTGGGGATCTTATAAGCAGGGCGGGGGTGGGGGCGATTTCACCATATACAAGCCCAGGGTGGGGTGGAGCCGGGGAGGTAGAAACCCGCCCCGCCCCGCCCCATTGCCATCCCTACTAAACACACACAAGACCTAAGGTAATCGACAAGATGCCATAAGGGTAACTCCATGCAATCACTCCAAAGGACCTGACTAATGGAGGACTGGTGGTCTCTTCTATGCCCTGCAAAGACTACTAGTAACACTTAGCCGCAACGCGGAATTTACTTTTTTTGGTAAAGTGATAATGTAACATCCTAAATATACACACATCCAAACCTAAGGTAACCGCAAAGGTGTCATAAGGGTAACTCCACATAATAGCTCCAAAGGGTCGGACTAATGAAGGACTAGTGCGTGTTTAGGGTACTTAACAAATTGTACTCAACGGGAATTGTCATAATAAGGTGATGTTGATGGTTCAGTTTGGGTAGTGTTGGAAGAATACTGTTTTGGAAAAATCTGGGAAAAACAATTTTTTACAAACTTTGACCCAAAATATAAGTGGGACCTACAAGGGTTTTAAGGCGGGTCCAAGTTGATTCGTGTTCTCCTCCATGAGGAGATTAACATAGTATATTCACTTGTCCAAAACAGTGAAGTGGTAAATGAGAAATTCATCTCAAAGTGGGCCACTTGAACATATGTTATAAGTTGAAGAATAGTGTAGTTTAATAGTCCCACATTGGAAAACTATTGAAACTATAGTGTGGTTTAAATACCATTACCTTGGAGTAAAGGGTGGGCCCTTGGGGCACCCAAATTTTGCGAAGGAGTGAGTACTTGCTCCAAGGTGGAATCAACACACGCCCGCGCCGCCGCCCCGACCCGCGCCCGTGTCCGGTCCGGCCGGCTGGCTTGGCTGGTATGATAGACGTCCGTGGATCAAAAGCACCAGTGTAAGGGACGAAATCTGTCTTAAGGAGAGAGTTACTACTCGACTTGATGTATTGCTCTTTTTCAATTCCTAAACCAGTGACTTCATTTATTCTGTACTTTTAATTTATTGTTTCCTTAACAGAATATTTAGTTAATCAACTTCAAATTAATATTCTGTACACTGTAAAAGAATATTTTATAATTATACAGTTTAATTTAATTGCTGCTGTGAATGAAACTTTATTTATTAAAGATGGACTACAGAATTATTATAATCAAATACTGACTAAATTCCAACAGGTAGGGGTGCTTGTTATGATGGGAGGTGGTCTTGGGGAGTGGCGAAGGGTAACGGTGGTGGTGGTGGTGACGTGGCAATGCGGGTGAGGTGGTGAAGAGTGGTGGCGGTGGTGGCCGTAAGAGAGAAAAAAGTTAGGAAGAGAGAAATGAGTATGGGAAAAAGATGATATAGGGTTTATGTGTAAGCACCAGGTTTCTAAAAAGTGTTCCGAAAACAGCCTTACCGAACTCATTTTTGTGACCCTAGGGTATAAGTTGTTCCTACTTCCTCATGAACACAATAGCAAATTAGAAGGAGACTTCTAACCCAAAAAAAAAAAAAAAGACAAAAAAGGAGACTAGAACTGTAGTCTATAATGAGAACTGTCTGAACCAACTGGTTCAACCGAAATTCGTAAGAACAGGCGTTGGGTTGCAATAATTGGCATTTGGCCACCACTACCACTAGCATCACCACGCCGCGGCCACTTCCGCAACCAGAGGTCGCTAGCACTTGATACGTGTCACACATCTCACCCGTTTACATTGATACGAGATCATTCCAGTTGGTGCTATCGAGGAATCTCAAAAGGTTTCACATATCCTAGGACGTGGGGCAGAGTCAGGATTTTCTGATAGTGGAGGCACACAAGAGCTAATTGAAAATGTGGTAGTAATTGTTGATAGATTTGTGGCAAATTAACAGGTGAGTATGAAATATTCTGGGTCTAGGGGTTTGGGGCGTAGCCCTTGAATTTTTTTTTTATGACCAAGTTCTTTAACCATTTTATTCATATATTTCATACATATCTTACATGTACTATTTCTCCTCGTTTACGAGACAATAAATAATCAAATAATATAGTATAATTTTTTTAGGAGACTGTCTATTGTCCATGATTATGCCCAATTAAATAGTAAATCAACTTCATATAAAAGATAATTTTTTTTGAAGTTCCGGAGTTGAGATCATAGTCGATTGCGATTAAACTCGGGAGAGTTAAATCACACCCACATGTCTCTTCCCCAGTTAACTTTGGTTAAGATTCACTAATCCATAGGGTTCAATAATCTTAACTTTGGTTTTTAGAAAAATATTTAAAAAATATTAACTCTTCAACTTCAATTCCCGCCCCATTGCGAGTGCAATCACAAATTCTCGCAATTGGACATATTCTGATTTAAGCTCAGTCCATTCCTAGAGAACGAAACAGAACCAATTATGATTGAACTTGGGGAGAGTTCACTTGCGCACCTTGCTTTTCATCGGAAGAAGACGCTATGTCAAAACATGTCCCTTTTACCCTATTAACTATGGTTAAGATTCACTAACTCTTAGGGTTCACTAAACTAACCTTGGTTTTTTTTAAAAATATATTTTAAAAACTTTTAACTCTAATTAAGAATTTTTAACCCTTGAGGTTAATATTTTTTTAGAAACCAAGGGTGGATTATTAAGGGTTAATGAATCTTGACCATAATTATTAAAGGTTAGGGACATGTGTTGACTTATGGGTGCGGTTAAACTAGTCACAATTAGCTGTGATTGGATCTCCCATTCCCATGGCAATATCAAAAAAAAATAATCAAGTTTTTCAAAACTTCAATGGGAGCACGTGCCCCCACAAGCCCCACCTGGCTCCGCCCCTACGTGCATGAGCAACACCATAATAAACATGCACATAATGCACATTGAGTATGTGAAGCCATGAGAATGGTGCTGCTAGAGATCTCCTCGCTAGAATCAACTTAGAGTTAATCCCAAGTTTTTTTTTTGTTTGATAGCACAAAATACGCAGACTATATCACATCACACACACCCCGTTCGACGCCAGCCAAGTTGATTGGAAAGCCATCGCGAGTTGTCATAGACCGTTCCAAAAGTCCATAATGATGTCTCTCTTGAGTCTCTGTTGCCATCGATGCTACACAATAGTTTCCCTATGCTATGCTAATTGGCTAAAAAAGTAGGGCTGCCAATCAATCAGGATCTGGATCCGATTAGCTGTATTTTGAACCCTACGTGATCATCGGATTGGATTGGATTCGGATAACAAAAGGTGGAATCCGATTATAATTGAATTGTATCGATATAGGATGATCCGATCCGAATATAATAATTTTTTTTTTTTCATTTTAAAATATATTATATAAATTTTTTATGTATAAAGTATTATTTTTTAATAAAATAACATTAATTAGAGTTAATATATGTTCAATTAGATTTTCATATTATTAAAACTAGCGGATATATGTTCAATTAGATTTTCATATTATTAAAACTAGCGGGTGGTACGTGCAATGCACGTGAGAGTGTGAGGGGAAGGAATTAACCACAATTAATAAGAGTTTAAAAAAAGACACGTGTTAACTCGTAGGTGGTGCAATTCAACTCTCCCCGAGTTCAATTGCGATTGACTGTGATTCTATTCTTTAAATGGATAGATAAGCAAGTGGTAGTTTGGGAATTAAAATAAATCATAAAATCAAAATTTTGTTTTATACGAGGGTTGTTCGGGAAATTTGGAACAATCAGGCTTCGCCTGCCTCTCCCATTATAATAGTAAAGAAGATAAAGATTTTTTTTTAAATTAACCTAAATCGGATCGGATTCCGATCTTAAAAATATATATAATTGGATTCCAACTCCAACTCGAATTGGGCAGTTCAGAATTCAGACTCGGATTTATAATCCAATCGGATTCGGATACAGAGAGATCGGGTCCAAATTCACGTTTCCAACGTTCGCGTATACAGAGAGATCGGATCCAAATTCACGTTTCCAACGTTCGCCGACCTCCTTGCCGGTGCGAGACTTTGACTTCACCATCCTTTTTAAATTTTCACACCTATCTATTTAACGAAGCCACACCTTTTCTCAATGTTGTCGAAACGCGCTTTGTTTATTCCCTTCTTCTTCTGGATCTAAGAATTCTGTTGAATCCTTATATTTATTTTAATTATTTATTTATTTATTTATTTTTGAAAGCCGGATAATGGCCGTTGATCTTGAATCTATAGCAGAGGCGACTTCAGGCGCCATTGGATCTCTTTTGAGCACAACCATTTTATATCCCCTCGATACCTGTAAGACTAAGTACCAGGCTGAAGTTCGAACCCACGGTCAGCAAAAGTACAGGTGAATCTTCTTCTTCTTTTTTCCCTGTGTTTTGGTGTTTGGATTTTCCATGTATTATTGTTTGTTCTTGTGGATATATGCGGAATTCAGGTCTTATTGTGATTTGGCTATGTTTACAGTACTCATGATTGAGTTGTTTGACTGTTGGGAATTTTACTTTTTTTTAGGTGAATCATTTATATGTTCTTCCTTTTTCTTTTTTCTTTTGTATGGGTTTGTTTTATTGCTGATCATCATTCCAACTTCCAGGTTTGGATTTATCCCTTTTTTGTGGGTATGTGTTGTGGGTTTTTTTAATGGTCTTGTTGTTGGTTGCCATGAGTAAACTGGGAAATCTTTAAGAGAATGGGTGAATATGTTTGAACTAAAAGATTACCTAGTACTTAAATGGCTACTACTATAACAAAATAATTTCGAAAATTAAAATTTTGAATAGAAGTTTAGGGCAAGGATTAAAAACTCGGTTTCGTCCCGACCAAAACTGATACTTATGACGTATCGGTTTTGGCCCTTTTTTATTTATTTTTATTCCTTGACTTGAAAAGATTCTAAAAAAATACAATAAATTTTTTTTAAAAAATGCAATGGGTGAGTAACAATATTGTTTTAAAGCCAACATCAAATTGTAAATGTATAGATAATGAAATATAAGATAGTAGATGAGTCAAAATTAGAAACATATACTTCTATTCTAAGTGCTAAAGCCACATCTATTCTAAGTGCTAAAGCCACAGACTTTCTTCAAATCGATGATTCAAACCTCAAATCAAGTTTTCAATCACAAAAAAATTAAAAGGATTTTAGGTTTTAGGGGGTTATAATAGGTAGAGAGGAAGAGAGAATCGAAAGAAGTGGTTTTGATATGTTTTTAGTGGTTTACGTATCCCCTTTTAACCAAAAAAGTCGGTCGAGTCCTACGGCCGAAACCGTTACGTATCGTAGGACTCGGGCGATACGTAACAGTTTTGGACTTGTCATATTTTTTCTTCAAAAACCCCATAAAGGCGCGGTTTCGGGTAATGGGTTCTACCGAAATTGATACGTATCAGTTTCAGAAATTTTTTATCTTTTAAACCATGGATTAGAGACACATCTAACACTTAGTGAAGATGGCCAAGGCCTCTCACTCGTGTGCAAGATATATTGCAAATCTATCCTTAAGGTTCAACTATGCACAAGTCTTTTATCGAGCTTGCACTACTTGGTGCCTGGTTTATTAGTCAATGCTAGCGTCACGTGGACATTGCCAAACCCTTTTTTTCTTTCGAGCAAGTGGGTCCCGGTTAGAGAGTTTTGGCACTAGGGATCCTTCCCCGCCAACACCAAAGCGTTAGCTGCTTTGGTGCCTATAATGCCTAGTATATTATATGCCGCTTTGAAGGCTTGGCGACCGAATTCAATTCCGCCAACTTTAGCGACCTTAGGCATCTTTTTTGAAAGGGTGGTTAGAGAGGTCTGTTGTAAGTTTAGTGGCCATTGGCTCTATAATTAAGAGAACCTTGGTAAAATACACTCCACGAAAAACTTTCTAATAAGTTGACTTTGACCAAATACCGAGGGGATGTTTTTTTTGTCAGTTATAGATGTACTTCAACTATCTTTCCTCACTTTCTCTAGGGGTGTCCGATTAGCATGTTGTAGAGCCCTAGGAAGCGAGAATGTCAACATCGGAGCGACGGAGGTGTCAAGCTGTGCCGACCAGTCCATCATTCACTTAGGTTGGACGCACCTGTCTCCCTTGTTGGAGACCATCATATGTAAACACTTTCTGGTAATTAGATAAAGAATATATTAGGGGAGATCTTTTGGGGAGGAGATATAAAGTATAAACCCTTTAATGGGGGCTTCCCCTTTTTAAGGGGAGGACTCTTGCTCTTTGAAGTCATCTCCCTTCGAGACCCAAAGGGAGTCTGAGTATCGGAAGGAGAATGTGTGCACCGAACATAGCGGAACCTACCTATCCACTTCTTTTATCAGTTGCACCCGTTTGCAGCGGCTCTCGTGACCTTCTCTCGTGACCTTCTCTGGATTCAACTAAATCAACCTCCATGTTCCAACACACGTTCTCTATCAAGGCATCGAGTATGAATGGACCACATAGCCAATTTAGGTAGTCTCTCGGGAGCGCAACACATAGCCAATTTAGGTAGTCTCTCGGAATCGCCTCCTCAAACCCACCCGGGTCCCATTTGATTGTATAACGAATTGCCTTGATCCACATAATCATGAAAGCCTACCAAAAAGCACTAGTTAGGTTCTCAACAAAGCTCATGTTACAGCAAACCACTAAGTCGTAACTAGTTTTTGGGCATCGAGGAAAGTCGTCATAAATCTAGGTTGACTTTTAGACGTGAACATCCACTTAACACAAAGATGTAAAGGTTTATCAGAGAACTCAATTGTTAGAACCTTGATCTAAGAACCCTAATCGAGGAAGAGTATGTGAATCACGTGCTCTTGCACTGCTTGGTTGTACGTGGGTTGTGAGCTTTGTTCCTTTCTCGATTAAGAGTGGAGTGGGTCTTATTTTCTCCTTTCTAAGCTTCTTCTCGGGTTGGCAATTGGCGCTTTAGTGGGCTGCGGAAGAAATCTAGACTATTTTGTTCGATACTATTTCATGGTATGTATGGAAAAGAGGATAATCGTGTCTTTGATGATTCCCCCTCTCCCTCCTCTTGGATTTTGGGTCGTGTTCTTCGCCTGATAGTGGAATAAGGTTCCATAACTCCGTGGGGTCTGAAAGTAAGGGATTTGTTCCTATTATGAGGATTCTGCCTTTACTAGTGCCTTTGCCCATGATTCGTTGTGTCTTATTGTTTATTTTGCTTTGTATATTCTAGTTTACATCTCTGTAAACTATTGTAGTTCCCTTTGTTTTAATATATACATGCTTTTTACTGATCAAAAAAAAAAAAAGACAGGTCACACGCATAGATCCGCATAGATGTGGATGCACACACACCAATGTCTTTGAAATGGGACCGGACCGAACCAAATTGTCAGACCATTTAAACCTTGAATCAGACACTAAAACTACTATCTAAACTTCTTGAAATCAAAAGGTTCAAAAAGTCATGTTAGGATTGTCAAAACCGTCGAACCGATCAATTTAACCTTTAAACTGTACGTGTTTGACGGTTTAACTCTCAATCTGGCATATTTTGCACAATGAATGGTTCTAACACCACTCCTTCGTTATTTATTTATTTTAAATTGTTGATCTCCACCGCCTTTATGAAATATAAAATGTGCGCGTTAAATAAAGAGATGGATCTTGAGGAGCTTAAATCCATGTTTTGAATGAAAGACATTCTGCACAAATGAAAAAACTGAGGTTTTGGTGGTTAGTTAGGGGAGGGGGTAAAAGGGTGCATGGGTTTGCTCAACATATGATTCCTTCTTCCCTTTGTTGGCCCCCCCCCCCCTCCCCCCCGGCGTAACAAACCGATCACATACCAAAAGCAGAATATGAAATCATATGTGTACTATAATATAAAGAAATGAGAGTCTAACATTGATCCCCAAACTCCAATCCCTCTAATCCTATAAGTTCTATTCTAGAGATGTCATGTGGCTTTTCTCTTTAATCCCCACTGTTCAACTCCAATCCTTGGAATTCTAGAGTGCTGACATGACACCTTTAAAAAAGAGAGATTTTAGGGGAGAGAGGTTTTAGGGGATTGTGATAAAGAGAGAGAATGTAAAGACATTAATCCATTGGAGGGATTTTAGGAAATTATGATAAGAGGGATAAAGACGTATTAATTCATTGGAGGGATTTTAGGGGATTGTGATAATTAAGAGAGATATAGATAGAGTGTGTAGAGATTTATTATTATTTTTTATTCACACCCGTGCATCACATGGGGTCTCTGCTAGTATATATATATCAGATTAACTATGAACAAGAGCTCCGATTGAACAGTCAACCAGGGCAACCTCAAATTTGCCTTAGAAAGTGGTAGTTTGGTAATTATGAATACAAAGAAGAGTATTTTGTAACAGTAAATTTTTTCCATAAATACCCCTTCCCAAGGCAATTTTTGGGTTGTTCCTGTCGATAGTTATTCTCTCTCTCTCTCTCTCTCTCTATATATATATATATATATATATATATATACTATAATATAAATAAATAAGACTCTCCTCTTTAATCTCCAATCTCTGAAATTCTACCAGTGCTGACATGACACCTCTTAAAAAGAGGGAGTTTAGAGGATTGTGATAAGAAGAGGGATAGAGAGAGAATGTAGAAAATATTAATCCATGAGAGGGATTTTAGGGGATTGACGTGACACCTTTAAAAAAGAGGGATTTTTAGAGGATTGTGATAACTAATAAGAGGGATAGAGAGAGAATGTAGAAAGTATTAATTCATGAGAGGGATTTTAGGGGATTGTGATAAGAGGGATAGAGAGAGAGTGTGTACAGATGTACTGGATTTTTTTTTCTAATTAAATCTTACCAATTCCATAATATTTGTCTTAGTTTTAATATATTTCACTTATTTTTTTATTTTTTTTATTCACACCCGTGCATTGCACTGGATTTCTGATAGTATATATATATATATAGATAGATAGAGAGAGAGAGAGAGCAAAGCAAAGCAAGATAAAAAATGAGTTATTGGAAACAAAAGTGAGGGAGGAGACTTTGATAGAGATGTTCAAAATGGATTCAAAACTGAATACCAGCACGCAACGCGCACACACACACATAGAGAGAGAGAGAGAGAGAGAGAGAGAGAGAGAGAGGGTCTTGGGAGTGGGTATGAACCTTGAAATTTGGGAATATAAAGTACCAGCCTCATCAAATACTGTGTTTTCTCAAAAACAACACCAAAAAAAGGATTGTGTTGTCAGGTCCTGAACATGGTTACTAGTGCCATACTCTGTAAGAGAAAGGTGGTATTTTGTAATAGATTTAAAATGGAATATTAAAAAGCTCACATAGAGCTTGACATGCCTACTTTTTTGTTTGTTTTTGACGTGCCTTACTTGACAAGAATACTTTTAAGCCTTATTGTCACGTGTGATGTACTATTTTTTATTTTTTTTTGAAATTTACAGTTTGAATGGTTGAAAAGGATGGGCCAGACTGTGAACTGGTCTTATTTAAGGTTCAGTCCATGGTCTGATTATCAAAACATTGACACACACACCCACACCCACACTCCTTTCAGAGGTTGATATACTTGTTACTCTTCAGTTCTTAGTTATGTGACATGCTTCTGCACTAAAAAATATGAGTCTATCGGGATATATCATTCATATAACTCCAACCAAATCTTGTTTATAGACTCATTAAGAGAAGCTCACAACCTTACCAACTACACGATCATCAATAGGGTAAACATCTGTAGGATAGTAGAACATCATTGGAAAGGACTTACTACAAATTTCACTTCATTATAAATTTTTCACTCCAGATGCTTGTGTGTTTTTTTGTTCTTTTTTCTTTTGTAATATTGAATTTCAGATAACTCATCAGGTTGACTTCCCACTAAGTAAAGCTATATTTAGATTCAGTCCTACTTCCACTTGTGCAAATGAGATCTAGTATGATCTGAGGCCTTTGGACAGGGGACCAACCAAACTCTTCTTTGGCTATAGCATAGTATAAGACCTCAATGATATATGTGATGAACCCTGTGGAAAATTGTGTATCAAATATATTTGCCTAGATTTCTTATTGTATATCTTGTTGCAGCTTGATCATCACAATAAACTATGATTGCTTACACTATTTCTCTCCATAATCATATTGGTGCCTCCACCAATGCATTTTGTGCCACACAAATTCTTCTCGTATATGTTAGAGGGATATACTCAAATTCCAAGTTCATTTAGTGCCACACACTTCCTAGGACTTGGACTCGTAGGAATCCGAGTTCGTCTCATCATTGTGGGCTTCCTTTATATATATATAACGGATACCTCCTATAGTGCAACCCTTATTGTATTGTACCTTATAAGGTACTACAGGACTCTAGTTAATTTTGTGCACTTTCTTGTAGTTTAATATTGGTTTTCTTAATTTTCCAACTGCGTATTCTGTTTTAAGCCTTGTACAGTGCATGCTCTTCACTAGATTGTCTATAATTTGGGTTTGTTAGGTTGATCCAAACTTTTGCCTTTTGTTTCCCATCAACTTGATGCTCTAGCATTTTTTATAATCACGATTCTCAGGCTAACATCTGGTTTTCTCATATCCATGTAAAGGTAGGTTACAACTGTGGACATGGTATCTAGCACCATTCCAAATCGGGAAAACCCTAATTTGGAATAATGGAAAATCATTAAGAAAGGAGTCCCCGCTTACTCTAATGAGAGAGAATAGGAACCTTAAAATTAGCAAAGGGTTAAGGCAAATAGTCAAAGTAGAGATTTGGGTAAGAGATTCGGTTGAGCTAAGGGAAGGTGTTAGGCAACCTTAGATACCCGCCAAAGGTGGTTACTTACTCCCTAAACCCACCTTAGAGTAAATTGGAAACCAAATTATAATTCTTAAATTAAAACATGCTCTTTGGGAATCATGATCAAGGATGGAAACATGCTAACCAAGTAGGGGTGGTTATCAAACAAAGGTGCACACGAACAGCTTTTTGGGAATCATGCTCAAAGATAATGAAGTGTCATTATCTCGTCGGAGGGGGATCCTAGGAGCATCAAGGATTATACTTCCCAGTTCAAATATGTATTCTTTTCGTTTCTTTAATTAGTTGCACTTCAATTGATAAACTACGGGGATAGATAATGGTCCTTGGGAGTTCTGGGAATGTTATATGACTTATTTCCTACGCACGATACTTCACACGCGGTCCCCCATATTATCAATCTGAACTGTTCAATTAATGAGCACCTCTTTCTCTTGGATGGTAATAGCTACACTGGACCAAATGCCTTATGGAGGAACAGATCTATTAACTTATCAGGGCAACAGCCACCTATTAAAAATGGCTTATTTGATTTAATTATCTCTGGCTAATGTAGGAACCTCTCAGATGTTTTGCGGGAAGCAATTTCTACTAGGCAGGTTCTTTCATTGTACCAGGGCCTTGGGACAAAGAACCTGCAATCCTTCATTTCCCAGTTTGTCTACTTCTATGGGTACAGCTACTTTAAGAGGCTGTATCTGGGGAGGAGTGGTTCCAAATCCATTGGAACAAAAGCAAACTTGATTGTTGCTGCTGCTGCTGGAGCTTGCACCGTCATAGTGACACAAGTAAGTTGTTTGGAAACTTCCAGTACCTTGTGAGCTAGAATTTAAAATGTTTCAGATCACCATACTGGGTGTTTTGAAGTATCTTAGCCAAGCAAACAATAAGTATATTGTTTATGTTACACAGTCAGATCTTTGGATTTTGAGATCCTTGTCATTGGAACTAGGAACCTTGAGTAGTTGAGTACCATTTAATATGGTAAAGAGCAATTCGTCTTCTACTTAATATATTGTATGTTACAGTTCCCACTAACTATTCTATTTTAAGTTCAATGTTCTGATTTCTGATTTTACTATATAGCCCCTGGATACGGCGTCCTCGAGGATACAGACAAGTGCCTTTGGGAAATCCAAAGGGCTTTGGCAAATTCTTTCAGAGGGCACCTGGAGTGAGGCATTCGACGGTCTTGCCATCTCTCTTCTTTTGACCTCCAACCCTGCTATCCAGGTACTTTGGCCATGCCTTTTAGTACCAAACTTGTATGAGATTTGTTTTGAAGAGCATAGTAACAATATTCACCGAATTATTTGCGAATTTTAGGTTTGTTGAATTATTTGTATATTTTATTTCACAATAATTTGTTTAGTTCAGCAAGTATACTGCTTATTTTGTATTTTATCTAATCAAATTGTTAGATATATTTTTATAATAATTATTTTTCCCGAGTTTTTCCGAACTTGACCCACCCTTAAATTATTCTGAACCCCGACTTTGTCACTATGTTGAAGAGAATGAATCAAGCTGAAACTAGATTTTATTTGTACCACAGTACACTGTATTTGATCAGCTGAAACAAAGACTACTGAAGGGGAAGCAAGGCAATAAAACAGGTACAGAGTCATCCACAGAAGCCCTTTCCGCCTTTTCAGCTTTCATGTTAGGTGCAGTTTCAAAGAGTATTGCCACATTCTTGACATATCCAGCAATCAGGTAGGATTTCACTTCGCTCACGTTCCTATCATATTTCACAGCTTTATATATTGAACAAATTATGATATGAACTGCAAATAGGTGTAAGGTCACGATTCAGGCAGCCGAATCCAATGATGACGGGACCAAGGAAGCTGGACCAAAATCCTCCAAAACGGTGTGGGGAGCACTGTGTGCTATTTGGAGAAGAGAAGGGGTACTGGGCTTCTTTAAAGGATTGCAGGCTCAGATTTTGAAGACAGTGCTGAGCTCAGCCTTGCTTCTGATGATCAAGGAGAAGATTACAAAGACCACATGGGTTCTTATACTCTCACTCCGAAGGTATCTGTTGCTCACTCTGAGTAGATTAAAGAGCGCTTAAGATTAATGATATCAGTGGTAATATCCATGGATTCCTGTTAATAATGGGGCTCCTTTGAATTCAATGGCAAAAAGGAGGAATTTTGTAGTAAAAGCAATAAGCGTCGATCGGAACCATCCGCCAAGTTTAACTACTTCGGAAGGAAAGGAAGTCCAAATTGTGGCGACGATGTGTTTTTCATTTCTCTTTGGCTTAACGAATAATCATGGATTAGGCCTGTATCAACATGAAATATATGCAATCCTCAAGTAGCTTGATCTTTAGCAATTTCTACCCCTTTTGTTGTGGGGTGTGATGTACAAGGGATCATTGATGTCGGTGGTTGAATTAATTTTCATACAATTTATCATCATTGTCTTATTTTCATTACATACACTCTAATCTTTCCTACTAATTTCATATTAACCTGCCTATTAGATGTAAAGGGCGTCCATGATGGCGTTTAACCTGAGTTGAGGGGGGCAATGGTAGTGTTTTACCCCCAAAAAAAAAAAGAAAAAAAAAAGGAGGCCAATAGTAGTGAAGGTACTTGAGGTTCGGTAATGATTTTTATTTATTTAAAGTTTTTTTGGGGCCAATGGTAGTGTTTTACCCAAAAAAAACAAAAGAGGCCAATGATAGTGATGGTATTTATTTATTTTTAAATTTTTTGGGTACACGGACAATTAGTGAGTTAGTCGTTGATTTATGGCCGTTTGGTTTGGATTATTGCAGTTATAAGTGAGTATGTTGATAAGCGTTGTCATGAATAAGCAGGGCAGAGCTAGGATTTTCTTAGAGGAGGGGCAAGTGATAGTTGATAAAAAATGTTAGTAATTATTGATGGATTTGTGAAGAATAATTAAGCGGGTACAAAATATTTTTGGTGTAGGAGTTTAGGGGTTCAGGAATTCGGGGCGTAGCCCTTGGGGGAAAATTTTGATAACAAAATTTGTGGGCCATTTTGTCCATACGTTTTGCACATATCTTATGAGTATTGTTTCTCTTTATGGGGGCAGCTATCCTCCTTGTTCCATGTTATGTAATGTTAAATAATCAGATAACATAGTACAAAAGATATCTTTTGTTTTAAAAAATGTAGGAGGGCAATTGCTCCCCTTATCCCATGGCTCTGCCCTATTAAGTAATTAAATAATATAGTATAATTTTTTTTTACAAAAATTCAGGAGGTAGTTTTCCCCTTTGCTCATAGTTATGCCCTATTAAATAATTAAATAACATAGTATAATTTTTTTTTCAAAAGTTCAGTGGGGGGTAACATCGGATATCCCCATGCCCCCATAGCCATGCCTTATTAAACTATAATTTTTTTCAAACGTTCAGGAGGAACCTATCTCCTTTCCTCATGGTTATGCTCTATTAAACTATAAAAGTTAAAAGGGGCAAGTGCCACCCTTGCCCCTAGCTCCACCATTGTGAATAAGCGATATTTTCGAAGTGTTGTCAGTTGTAATCTTGTTAAGTTGGCACTCTACTGATGAGCAATTACCTAGTCATTTTTTAAAGGGATATTTTGATTATTTTGTAAAAAGATAAGAATATTTTAAGAATTTTTTCTCTCAAGCTTAATGGATTTTGTAGGCCTTACTGAGTGTAAATTTTGGTGCTTACAATAATTTTTATATAGTCTTAAAGGTGCATAAGCGATTATGCTCCACAATAATCACCCTGTGGCAAGATTATAGAATTACCGGTTATTACACAATCGCTTATGATGAGTCGAACCAAATGCTACCATCAAGACAAAATTCAGATATAAGTGATTTGAGTCCCAAATAAGCGCTTATGATAATCTAAACAAAGGAGCCCTTAGTATTGGTGAGTTGATAACTGCTTGCCACACCACTTGAGAGATATTTCCTCCTCCAGGCTTGCCAACTAAACAATAGGCTGCATCGTCATGGGTCTGACAATATTAGGGCTAATTTGAAATTTTAGCAGGGAGATTCATGTGGTAAGTCTGCGTTTGTTTGGAAATAAGCGCATTGAATTATTACCATGGGAGCAAAATCTAATTTTTGTATTTAGAGTGCTGGAAAATAAAAGTTATATAGTGTAAATAATTCTCTATTTTTGTGTCATTTTTTTCTTTCTAAAAAGAATAATAAGAAACTATTTCCAATAAAATTTTTACTTTTCACAACATTTTCACATCAAACAAAACAAAGCTTGATAAAAAAATTTATTAGTTGAAAAGAATTGTTGGATCTTGCACCCGAATAAACTAAAAATGAGAGTCGTCGGATCAAGCCAGCCAGTAACATGGTATCCAAAGCTAAGTAACCAGAGCGTAGAGCGGGAGCGGGTGCGGGAGCGAGAGTGTCAAATTTCAATTTAGAACAGGGCCGGGATCGCCTCCGGAGCGCCGATATATATATATAAAATATATATTGATGTTCCTTCCAAAAAAAAATATATATATTGATGTTCTTGAAATTACTTGTAGATGTAAATATTTCTTTTTTAGTTTTTTAAACTCTAAGAGAAAATTGATAAAATCATTCATAATTCAAAATTTTCATCACAACAAACAAGATGACTATTGAATTATTGAATGTATCATTCTAAATTCAATTACTAGATCACTGATAATTAACAAATCTTATATGAATCTTGTACCCTACAAAGGAAAATGACAAAATACACTTCATTTCACATGAAAACTTAGGATAAAAATAAAACTTTACATAAAAACCGCACATTTAGGTGAGAGCGAGGTTTATAAAAGTTGAAATCGAGCTTCCGAGGTGAAAGCGAGGTTTGAGAGCGGGAGCGGATAGCAGGTTAGGAGGTTTGGGTTACTAAGATCCAAAGTAGGGATATCAATGGGTTGGACTTCGGCCTAGATTTTTGTGATTTTTGAATAGGCCTGGTTCGGGCCCGATACATTTACAAAGGAGTTTTGGCCATGAATTCGGCCTGTTGACACCCTTACTTAGGGCTGTCAATGGGCCGAGGGTTGGACCCGATTTTTTGTGATTTTTGAACAAGCCAGGCCGATCCTTACACATTTACGAGAGGGGTTTGAGTCCCAAATTCAAAGTGTGTGCCATCTTCCTAGAATGGGTGATTTTGACAATACATTGAAATGGAGCGTGATGATTCATTAAAATTTTCAAGATCATTTCCTAGTAGTCTTGGGGACCGAAAAAGAATTAATTCGTATTAGTTTTGATTCTTATAATTAATTATGTTTAGTGAACGCGTTTGGTAACTGTCAACCAAAATCAATTATGAAGAAAATAAATAATAGAATTGTGACTTGATGAAAAAAGGGAAATTTTTTTATTGTAGGCATTAAATATAATTATATTCATTAACACGTTTACCTAGCTATTTCATTCTTTTTTTTATCATAGGCATTATAAAATATCAAAATTTTACTATGTCACATCTATTTCGTTCTTTTTTAATAAAAGAATTATCTCATTCGCTTCAAGGGTGTTCCACATAATTGATTCCGTGATACAATTTTTTGTTGTTGAAATTATGCCTAAAACATAACAATTCTTAAAATTATTCCCTAAGCCAAACACGTTTACACAACTTCTAAAAATTGTTCTCAAACGGTCCCTTGACATTTCGGTTTATTGATCAAAAGAACACCTTTTCTGGCTGGAGAGAGGGGGGGGGGGTACTCAAACGACCCAACTTTAAAAGATCCTTCCCACAAGAGGCTTATTATCAGTTTCCCATAATTCCTTATATATGAAAAGTCTTAAACACCCTTGTACTATCACATACAATTTAAAGAAAAGTTTCTTCTATTTTTGAAATAAGAAGAAGATGAAAAGAGAAATTTACGTACGTGCATGAGGTGTGAGAAGCTCCCCAACTCCCCTCATCTTCCTATCTTACGAATTTCCTCACTCATTTCTCATTTAATGAGTGTTTTAGTATAGTACAAATTCAATAGGGGTATTCTTAAAAAGAGATGAAAAATCTACAAACAAAAATTGAGTTTTAACGAAGTTTTTGCGTGTAGGATCGATATCGATCGATACGCATGGTCGATACATCTGCTATTAATACCAATAACGATACATATCAATACACCAAACATCGATACACGCATTCAATACACCAAGTATCAATTCATATCGTCTTCAAGCTTAGAACACAACTAGTATCGATATGATGTATCGACCTGACTTGTTTCGTATTGACCGCACACTGTAAACCATAAAAAATGAGAAGAAAACACGTGTAAAATCATCTAACATGAAATTTAAGATTTAAAATCATAAATGCAATTATTATATATTTTTTTATTTAGGTTAATCATACATGTAATGATCTTAACCTGAAAATGAGTTTTTTATTCGGTTAATAGCGTTCTCTCTCGATCGTGGTTACTAATTTACGCGGAACTAAGCTCTATTGTGGAAATATCAGTCAAAATGGTAGGTAATGCAATGTTAGGGGGTTCTTCTCGATCAACGCAGGGGCTCCATTGCTAAAAAGGGACACAAATGTCTTTCTGTCAAATGTTTGGATAAAATGGTCCAATATGAAAAAGTTTGCATGGGCGAACACCTTCAATATTTGCATGTGTGTGGGGGGGACAGGGGGGGGGGGGGGGGTGTGGGGGTGTTAGTGAGCCGAGCCGAGTAGTGAGATGTTCATGTTTATTTATTAAGTAAGCGAGCTCGAAAATTAAGCTTGAGCTTGACTTTATTAAATAAAGAAGCTTGAGCTTTTAACACACGAGCTCGAGCAATTCACGAGCAACCGTATAGGTGCAAAAATTATAACGTTAGCTAAAATTGTAGGAAAAGTTTATAATTGTATAAAGGATATTTTTATTATGCAAAATATATTTTATATTATTAATCTTTAATATAATAAATTTATTTAATTTTATAATTTAAATGAAGCAAGTATATTTAGATATTTTAGTAGGTTTATTATGTATAAAATCAAGCCGAACTTTTAATGAACCAATTAAGGATGTGTCAAAGACTTGACTCGTTAACTAAACGAACTCGGAAATCAAGTTTCAACTTAACGAACTCGGAAATCAAGTTTCAACTTGACTTGTTTTCTTTACTATTATAATGGGAGAGGCAGTCGTTGATGATTTTTCTGAAATTCCCATACTACCCTTATATAAAAACAAAATTTTGATTTAATGTTTTGCTTTAAAACCCAAACTATCCCTTGCCATTGATTTAATTCCCAAACTACCCCTTGCTCATCTATCTATTTAGAATCACAGCCAATCATGATTGAACTCACATGCATCGCAAGTGCCACTAGCGAGTTCAATCGCATCCACGGGTTAACACGTGTCCCTTTTAACTCATATTAACTGTGGTTAACTCTGTCCGCTCGCTTTCACGTGCATCACACGTGTCACCCGCTAGTATTAAATAAACGAACTTGAGCTTGTAATGAGTTTAACTCGAGCTGTTTGCGATCACTTTTATTTGATAACCACCCTACGCATTATGAGAACGGCTTTTAAAACTTAGGTATTTAGGAACAAGGACAAAACTTAGGAAAACCTCCAAGACTAGGCACTAAAGAACACCTGTACGGAGAGAGAGATAAACAAGCGAGAGAGATCTGTCGGTGCAGAAGAGAAGAAGAGCTCCTAGCTTTCCCGCGATTTTCATTCGGGAAAAGATGATGTCGGGAAATTATACGAGTCTCGACAATCAGAAAATCTCCGGATCCGTACCTGTAATGACCATTTGATTTTTCTATAGAAAATTTCAATTCAGTTTTCTCTCTCTCTAAATCTCTAGATTTACTGGTTCCTTAATTGCAGGCGGTTTCAAATCCAGGTCAGGTCGCCGTATTCGCAGGTTAGTTTTTAATTTCCAGAAAATTTCAATTCTCGAATCTCTTTGTTAGCTTTGTTGTTTAAATTTGTATTTTTTTGAGTTTAATTGATGATTGTTTGGTTGCAGAATCTAGTCGTCAGACTTTTCCGCCTTCTGAAGCACAGGGGAAGATCTCCGGTGGCTATCGCCCTCCACGCGACACAGATGGTATGCAGTTTCATTGTTTGATTTTTGTTCGAGTTTTTAAATAGTTAATTACTGTGGTTGCTCACATTTCGTTGCTAAAACTAGAACTTAAATGCATTTAGGTCAATTTTATTACAGAAATTACTGGATTATACGTTGGATGCATTTCGAGATGTAACGGAGAGTGCAAATCTATTGGAGAAAATCCAATGTTGGCGTTGGAGGGATTTATGAATTTAATGGGATAAACTAAAAAAAAAATGTGAGCGGAACAGTAAAACTGAAACTCCTTTAGATAATAGATCAATTGTAAATATAAAAATCTGATGATAATATTGGGTGATGAATATTAAATCTCATCCAAAGATAGTATGAGAGATGGAGATTGGCTCAAACACTGATTAAATCAGTGGACAACAATAACAGGAGAGTGATTGGGACTAGCACACCAACAGCTTTTAACTTGTGGATAACTATCAGCATAAAATTTCTCTGATATTTTGCAATGGGTAAACGTACTCATTTATAATAACATGAGATCTTATCATTTCTCCTTCATCTTAGGAGATTGTTGCAGATCAATGGCTATGATCTACTACCCATGCAACAAACCCACAACCACCTCCTGTTAGACCGAGTCATCTTCCCCTTAAGTAGGAACTACTCAACGGATCATCAAAATCAAGCCTCCACATGGCTGACAAAGTATGACCACACTCTCATCATATCACCAATGGTTGAGTGACAAGTGGCATGCTCACACAATGCAATTTGTAAAATAATTATATACATATTAATGTATTTTGAAAACACTAATGCCGTATATGATTGTGTGTGTGTGCACCATAGTATTATCATGTGAGGCTTTCCCAATCATAGGGTGTATTCCATCACATATATGATCGAGGGTTATAGACCACCCGATTCCTCTATCGAGGGCTTTTGGCCACCCGATACCAACATAAACATTGTAACTGGGTGATTTTTCTAACTTGATCACAGGTCAATCTAAACTTTGAAGGGTTATTCTGACCTATGGCAAAAAAAGGGAAAAATGGCTAAGGAAATGGGGTTGAGAGCACACCAAGAATTTTGAGAATACCGAGGAATGACTGCTGTTTAGCCTTGTCACAATTGACTCGAAAAGTTGTTATCCCTTTTAGGCTGATAGCCGTTCCTATTTATAGGATTTTGCTTTTGAGACAAAATAATAATTTCTTGTAACGGATATATTAATTATTTGTAATGCTTTTTTGCATTTAATAAATTAACGCCTTTTGACATTTATTATATTAACGCCTTTTAACATTTATTGTGTCGAAACGATTATTCTTACTTTCATCGGGTGCCTTTATAGCGACTTGTTACTCATCAAAAGTTCTAAATGGATTGGTGAAAGCGGCCTTGATTCACGCAATAACACACTCTTCGACCAATGAACCTCTCACCCTCCAATTCTTAAATTTCTTTTTATCCCTTTTTATTCTTTGTGAACGTTTATGCTAAAAAACGCATAAGTTATTATCTAAAGGCGTTTTTAGCCATAAAGATGTGAAAGACGCTATAACCAACATAGGTTAAAGACGTCTTAAAGGCGTAGGAGATTGATTCGAATATTTTTCCATGGATTTATTAGTCCACGTGTCTATTTTAAAAATCACTCATCAACATTAGCCCCCCTGTCTAAGATATCATTTATATGATATTTTCGAAGACACACCTTCATCTCCACACTTAGAGAATTTTCAGAAATTTTGAGATTTTCGCCTTTCGAAATCAGCATTTAATGTTCGCGCTTCTCTAGATCTGACACATGTCAGTTCGTGACGTTTGAACTGCCGCTTTCATTTAATGGATATGACCCTTTTTGTCATTATTGCTGATGGCGTGTCGATCAACGAGCGCCCTTTTGTATTCTGCCGTTTGGCTTTCCCACCTTTCGTTTATATATTTGAGTTTTTAGATCATTTTTCTTTACTTGCTTACTCTTCTTCTTAATCCTCTCTGCCTCCTTGAGATTTTTCTCTTATGTCAATGGCTTCGCATGGGAAACTAGGAGACATTGGGGATTCATTCTTCATAGATGCTTAGCAAATGCACCCTAATACTAGTATTCTTCCTGATGGATGGTGTCTATTCCGACCTGATTCTTCAGATGACATTGTAGATCCTCCTTCACCTTTGAGTGTTCCCAGATTTCGAGCAGCTAGAGGCGATTTTCCTCCCATAAAACCTATTTTTCGCTCTCATTCTGGGCTATCTAGAGATTGGGAAGGATGGGTGAAGGACATGTTAAGTGATGACGAGTTTGTGGAGCTTTTCAGAGATGCTGGAGTAAAAGAAGCGGTTGAATTGACTTCTTCATTCCAAATAAGAAGGGATCAAGATGCTTTGAAACACCTTATTTTTAGGTAGAATTGTTCCATCCATACTTTTATTACACCATGAGGATGAAATAACGCATTCGCTAGAAGATGTAGCAGCGCTTTTGAATTTATAAATTTTTGGAGAAAGGGTTATAGCCGCCATCAACTATAATGACCCGACTATGATGGAATGTACAGAGGCCTTAACTTTCGATTTGAAGACGTCTACCAAGAAATTAATGAAAAGAGCCAACTTCAATGGTTGGGTTCGATATTTCTGGAAAGAGCAAGCTTCTAAGAAAAAGGGAATTGCATATTTACAACCATTAGTCTACGGCACAGGGATGCACAGCACGTTTAGACGAGAAGCCTTCATTGCCATCTAGCTATCTAGATACATTTTTCCCGCCTATCCGTACGAGAAGATTCAAGAGCGCCTTTTTGGTTGTACTGCCAGGATTGCTAATGGAGCTCGGTATTCTCTAGCTTCCTTGTTTATGAGAAATTTATATCATAATTTAGATTTGTTCCACAGAGATTTGGTAGTATCTAAGGGTGAATGCCCAGTAGAAACTTTTGCTTGCGCCTCTTTCCTTCAAATATGGCTGTGGGAGAGAATTTCAGGGTATGCGCCTTTACCTATTTCTCTGGTCCCGACTCTGGATAATAACAAGGATCCAGAAAGATTACTTCCTAGGGCTCTCCGGTGGTCAAATGTAAGACCGAAGAAGAATGCCAAGCTCCTTCATTCTTTAGATAAAGGTTTTTTTAACTTCCGCCCTTATACTCATACTCCAGAAGGCGCAATACCTTTGGACTTCTATACACCAGGATCTTCGTATGAGAAAATATTGTTTTCAGATCACCTAACCCCTCAAAATCTCAACTTTCTTGTCATCTCAACTGATAGCGTCCTTGTGGTTAGAAATGAGTCCCCATTTATCTCAGTAACCTACAACCCAAGTCGTTTTCAGAGACAGTTTGGCCTAGACTAGGAAATGCCTTTGCTGAATGTTCGCGCATATCCTCCACCGGCAGTAGGTCGGATGTATCTAACAGGTAGGTGGCACGAGTATTTATGCTCTGATTCTGAATTCTTCCTTAGGCCACAAACTGATCGAGAATGGCGATATACTCCAGCTATGAAGGCATATTGGGCTAAATCAATCCAATTCTTTCATAGTCCCGGTAAAGAAGAAGAATGGTTAAATAAGATGTTGTGTCGATTTTAGAAACGTCAACAAAGCATACCCAAAGGACGATTTCCCACTCCCAAATATGGATTTGCTCATAGACGCAACAACGGGACATGAATTATTTTCATTCATGAACGGATATAGTGGATACATTCAAATCAAGATGGCACCCGGTGATGCTGAAAAGACTGCTTTCCGAACTCCTTTTGGAAATTTTTATTATACGGTGATGCTTTTCGGATTAAAGAATGAAGGAGCAACATATCAAAGGGCGATGACCACAATCTTTCCTGACATGATTCATGAAGAGGTAGAAGATTATGTTGACGATCTCGTTGTCAAAGTCAAAAGAAGACTCGATCATGAAGCTATTTTGAAAAGGGTGTTCGAAAGATGTCGGAAATACCAACTCAAGATGAACCCCTTAAAGTGCGCCTTTGGAGTATGTTCGGGAAAGTTTCTTGGTTTTATAGTGCACTGACATGGTATCAATGCTGATCTAGAAAAAATAAAGGCAATACTTACAATGGCGCCACCGCAAAATTTAAAGGAGCTTAAAAGTTTTCTTGGAAGGATTTCATATATTTGAAGATTTATACCAGGACTAGCAGAAATCACCATACCATTCTCAATATTGTTAAAAAAGGGAGCAAAATATGAATGGACAACACCATGCTATGAATCTTTTGAAAAGATCAAACATGTTTTGTCTTCAGCAGCTACGATGGTGGCACCTGTTCCAGGGAAAGTATTGAAATTATATCTGGTAGCGACAGACCATGCAATTGGAGCATTATTAGCTCAAAATGACGATGAAGCAAGAGAGCAACCAATATACTACATCAGTCGTGCTCTAAGAAAAGCAGAGCTAAAATATCCACGGATTGAAAAAATGTGCCTATCACTCATATACGCCGTACAAAAGTATCGGCACTATCTTCTATCACACAAGGTAATTGTATTCACCAAATCTGATCAAATTAGGTTTTTATTAACAAAACTAGTGTTGTCAGGATAATCGGCCAAATGGCTTCTCATGTTGTCAGAATTTGACATAAAGTGTGAAATGTTAAAAGCCATAAAAGGGCAAGCTGTAGTAGATCTCCTAGCTGGTTTTCCAGGGCAAGACAAGCTGGAAATCATGGAAGAGGTTCCGGGTGTGCTACTTGAAGTCGCCCTCATTAGAAATTTGGATGAGGAATGGACCATGTTCTTCGATGGTTCTAGAACCAGTAAAGGCGGAGGAGCTGGAGTGGTCTTCCAAGCACCCGATGGCGAGGTTACTTCGATGTCTTTTAAGTTAGATTTCAATTGTTCCAATAATACTGCCGAGTATGAAGTATTTCTTATTGGTTTGACAATGGCCAAAGAAATGAGTGTCAGGAAATTGAATGTCAAAGGCGACTCCAATTTAGTTGTTAGCCAGATGAACAAAAATTTTGCCCTAAAAGACTTCGGCCTTGCTTCGTATCGAATAATGGCGCAGCAGTTAGAAAAGGATTTCAAAAAAATTACTTTTGGCCATACAGGGCGATCCGGTAATAGGCATGCAGATGCTTTAGCTACCCTGGCCTTAAATTAGTATTTGAGGGCGATATGAAAGAAATCAACATCATAAGAAGAACAGTCCCAGTTACCTGGTGTGAAATTCTTCGCTCTCGTGTGATGGAAGAAAACAATTGGTGAAAAGAAATTGAAGCCAATCTTATTGAAGGCGGTCATACCGAATCACTGAAAGTGCTAAAGAATTTCTTACATTTAGATGGTGTATTGTACAATCGGTCGTCTGATGGAATCCTCATGCGGTGCTTAGGGATAGCGGAAGCAAAAGACGAACTAAAGGAAATGCATGAACGAGTCTGTGGCCAAGACCAAGCGATACCACTTTTCAGGCATTTGCAAAGATTTGGACTCTACTGGCCAGATATGATCTCTGATGCCAACACCATACATAGAAACCACCCTAATTGTCAATCACCCCCTGACCTAGCAGAATGTCATTTCATCGAAGAGGGAGGAGATTGGAGGCAACCCTACGTGAAATACTTAAGAAGTGGAAAACTTCCACTTGACAAGAAAGATGCATCAAAATTACAAAGGAAGGCGCAAAGATTTTTCTTACAACAAGAAGACCTGTTCAGAAGAGGGGTCGAAGGCGCTCCATTAAGATGTTTAAATAATTAAGAGGCCAAAATGGTACTTTTTGAAGTCCACAATGGCGAATGTGGAAGTTATCAAGGAAAAAGGAAATTGTGTACCCAACTCCTTGAATTAGGGTATTACTGGACTGGCCTACTATGGAGGTAGACTCGACAAAGTTTGTGAAGACTTGTCATCAGTGTCAAGCCCTTGGTGACCTTATCCATGTCCCAACAGTGGCTCTTCAAAAAATCAGTTCACCCTGGCCTTTCCACACTTGGGGGCTTGATCTCATAAGCCCTATAAATCCGCCTTCAGAAGGGAATATTTGGATCATTGCGGCCACAGAGTAATACACCAAGTGGGTAGAAGCTATACCGATGAAACGGGCTACTGGAGGCGTTGTGGCCAACTTCATAAAGGAAAATATTATCTGTTGATTTGGAATCCCAAATAAGATAATAACCGACAATGGCACGCCTTTTGTGAATAATAATGTTCGTAAATTGTTGAAAAATTACCGAGTAAAACATATCAGGTCTACGCTATACTATCCAAAGGGAAATGGACAAGCTGAAGCTATGAATAAAACTTTACTCAAAATCTTGAAGAAGATGGTCGAAGATGAACATAAGAAATGGTCACAAAAATTCATACTGACATTATGGGCTTATCGGACATCGCCTTGTACGGTGACAGGAGCATCACCTTACTCTTTGGTCTTTGGAGTAGAAGCAACCTTACCAGTTGAAGTAGCAGTCCCCTCAGCAAGAATAATGCTAAGTCGTGAAGTAGATTCCAAGGAAAGTGCAATGAGAAAGGCGAATGAGATTGAACTCATCGAAGAGAGGCATATAAAAGCGGAAGAACAAGCCAATAGTTACCAAAAGCGTATGGCAAAGACATATGATAAAATGGTACGATCACAAATATTTTAAGAAGGCGACTTATTTCTTCATGCCGCCCTGCATATTAGAAATGGAACTTTAGCATCTAAATTCACATCAAACTAGGAGGAGCCATATATCATTCGGGAAAAAGCGAAAGTGGATATTATAGGCTTAGAAAGCCTTATGATACTATTTTACACGATCTCATTAATGGGAAATGGTTAAAATTGTACCATCCATGATGAGAAAGATAATAACGAAGTTAAGTTTTCTATTCATTTCTCAAAATTGTCAATTACATAAAAGCATTCCAAAATAAATAAATAAATAAATAAATATATATATATATATATATATATATATATATATATATATATATTTATATATATATATAAGCCTACTTCTTTACAGAGAAGAGGTCTTGGAGAAGCCCATCTACTAAAAAGCGCTCAAAAATCTGGCCTTCTTCACGAAGAGGCGCCAATTTATCTTGCGCCTTTGCAATAACAACTTCAAATTCCTCATGATTTTTGGCCAGAATTTGCTGTTCTTCTTCCAAGGAGGCGAGTTTGGCTTGAGCCGCCTTCAACTCCACTTCCGCTTGCTTAACCCTTTCAGCCACATCCTTCTCGACATCATCCAACATTTTCATGGTAGAAATATTTTGTTCCTCTGCCTGCTCAGCCGCCACCAACCTTTCTCTGAATTCATGAGCTGTAGACAGCTCATCAAGGCGCTGCAACAACCATTCAATTTCCGGGCGTGAGCATCTTCTAAAATTGTCCTCAAATGTCTCAAATCCTCTTTTGACAAATCAATCAAAGTCTTCTGATGCATAGAGAGGACTTTGTAGATGGACTCTAGAAAAACGGAGCAGAAATAGTGTGCTTTAACAGAGCAGCCTTCAAGGATGTCGCCATACTGTTCAAAAATCAAATGGGCAAAAGGCACCAATTCGGGCTTTACCTTGTAATGCCCAATGAGAGTAGTATCAAAAAGGGTAGCTGAACTCCATTCACTCCTTTGAGCAGCAACTGAAGTAGTATCTTGATGTACAAGAATAGGCTTTGAAGGCAGAGGAAGTGAAGACGAAGGAAGACTTTGTTAAAAAGGCGGAGAAGATACTTGTAGATGAAGTGTAGTCAAGGGCGGATTACTGGAAGAAGGCGCTGTCTGGGTAGATCCCCTAATATCGACAAACTCATTGGCCAATACGGCCATATCTTCTTTAAGGCCAGTAATATTCTCACCTATGATGCCCTAAAGAGAATCTGTGGGAATACATAAAGGCTGATCAATGACCTCAGACCCACTACGAAATTCTGGCACATTCTGCAAAACCCCATTAATCAGGTGGCTAGGGACTCCTTCAAAGAAAGATGAGATACAAGTGATGTCATGAATGGGAGTTCTGGGGGCCTCTTCTCGAGGGCGCATGATAAAAGATCCTCTTGACGCCTCTGACTCTTCCCCAGTTGAAGAAGATGAATCATCATTGCCTTCACTCTCGCTGATATCTTGTACCTCAGTTTCTCCTTTAACTATTTCATCACTGCTTTCCTCATTTTCATCTTCACCAGAAGAAGAAGCCAAGAATTCTTTAGTATCTTCTTCTATTCTATCGCCACCTAGAAAGTTTTTTTTAAAAAAAATTTAGTGAATATCAGGGTTAAAGGCGGAAAGAGGTGAGAAGATTTCTTTACCTTCTTGCTCTTTTTTGTTAGAGGATTCACCTTCTTAGAGGCGAGCACCAATTTTCTCTTAGTCCCTCCAACTACCGCCTTCTTGGGAGTACTCTTTCTTTGTTTCTTTCGGCCCTTAAGTTGTGGACTAGGCCTCTCAGGCAGGTCCTCAACAGAAGGAGGAGATCTAATCTTGAAAGAACTGGATTGATCTATCCCAATATGCCTTCATAGCTAGAGTATATCGCCCTTCTCAATCAGTTTGTGGCATAAGGAAGAATTCAGAATCAGGGCATAAATACTCGTGCCATCTACCTGTTAGATACATTTGACCTGCTGTCGGTGGAGGATATGTGCGAACATTCAGCAAAGACATTCCCTGGTCTAGGCCAAATTGTCTCTGAAAGCGACTCATTTATAACTACAAGGACACTATCAGTTGAGATGACAAGAAAGTTGAGATTCTGAGGGGTTAGGTGATCTAGAAAACAATATTTTCTCATACAAAGATCTTGGTGTATGGAAGTCCAAAGGTATTGCGCCTTCTGGAGTATGGGTATAAGGGCGGAAGTTAAAAAAACCTTTATCTAAAGAATGAAGGAGCTTGGCATTCTTCTTCGGTCTTACATTTGACCACCGGAGAGCCTTAGGAAGTAATCTTTCCGGATCCTTGTCATTATCCAGAGTCGGAACCAGAGAAATAGGTGAAGGCGCGTACCCTGGAATTCTCTCCCATAGCCATATTTGAAGGAAAGAGGCGCAAGCAAAAGTTTCTACTGGGCATTCGCCCTTAGATACTACCAAATCTCTATGGAACAAATCTAAATTATGATATAAATTTTCCAAAAACAAGGAAGCTAGAGAATACCGAGCTCCATTAGCAATCCTGGCAGTACAACCAAAAAGGCGCTTTTGAATCTTCTCATATGGATAGGCAGGAAAAATGTATCTAGATAGCCACATGGCAATGAAGGCTTCTCGTCTAAACGAGCTATGCATCCCTGCGCCGTAGACTAATGGTTGTGAAGATGCAATTCCCTTTTTCTTAGAAGCTTACTCTTTTTAGAAATATCGAACCCAACCGTTGAAGTTGGCTCTTTTCATTGATTTCTTGGTAGACGCCTTCAAAGCGGAAGTTAAGGCCCTTGTACATTGCATTTTATCGTTATAGTTAATGGCGGCTATAACCTTTTCTCCAAAAATTTCTAAATTCAAAAGCGTTGCTACATCTTCTAGCGAATGTGCTATTTCACCCCATGGTGTAATAAAAGTATGGGTGGAACAGTTCCACCTAAAAACAAGATGTTTCAAAGCATCCTGATCCCTTCTTACTTAGAATGAAGAAGTCAATTCAACCGCTTCTTTCACTCCAGCATCTCTGAGAAGCTCCACAAACTCGTCATTGCTTAATATGCCCTTCACCCATCCTTCCTAATCTCCAGATGACCCAGAATGAGAGCGAAAAATAGGTTTTATGGGAGGAAAATCACCTCTAGCTACTCGAAATCGAGGAACACCCAAAAGTGAAGGAGGATCTACAATGTCATCTGAAGAATCAGTTCGGAAGAGACACTATCCATCAGGAGGAATACCAGTATCCGGGTGCATTTGTTGAGCGTCTATGAAAAATGAATCTCCGATTTCTCCTAGTCTCCCATGCAAAGCCATTGAAATAAGATAAAAATCTCAAGGAGGCAGAGAGGATTAAGAAGAAGAAGAGTAAGCAAGTAAAGAGAAATGATCTAAAGACTCAAACATATAGACGGAAGGCGGGAAAGCCAAATGGTGGAATACGAAAAGGCACTCGTTGATCGACACCCCATCAACAATAATGACAAAAGCGGTCATATGCATTAAATGAAGGCGGCAGTTCAAACATCACGAACTGATAGGTGTCAGATCTCGAGAAGCGCGAGCATTAAATGCTGATTTCAAAAGGCGAAAATTCTCTAAGTGTGGAGATGAAGGCATGTCTTCGAAAATATCATATAAATGATATCTCAGACAGGGGGCTAATGTTGATTGGTGATTTTTAAAATAGACGCGTGGACTAATAAATCCATGGAAAAATATTCGAATCAATCTCCTGTGCCTTTAAGATGCCTTTAACCTATGTTGGTTATAGCGCTTTTCATATCTTTATAGCTAAAAACGCATTTGGGTAGTAACTTATGCGTTTTTTAGCATAAACGTTCACAAAGAATAAAAATAAGTAAAAAGAGATTTAAGGATTGGAGGGTGAGAGGTTCATTGGTCGAAGAGTGTGTTATTGCGTGTCTAGCAAGGCCGCCTTCACCAATCCATTTAGAACTTTTGATGAGTAACAAGTCGCTATAAAGGCACCCGAGGAAAGTAAGAGTAATCGTTTCAACACAATAAATGCTAAAAGGCGTTAATATAATAAATGCCAAAAGGCGTTATTTTATTAAATGCAGAAAAGCATTACAAATAATTAATGTGTCCGTTACAAGAAATTACAATTACTTTGTCCCAAAAGTAAAATCCTATAAATAGGAAGGCTATCAGCCTAAAAGAGACAACAACTTTTCGAGTCAATTATGACAAGGCTAAACGACAGCCATTCCTTGGTACTTTCAAAATTCTTGGTGTGCTCTCAACCCCATTTTTCCATTTTTTGTCTTAGGTCAGAATAACCCTTCAAGGTTTAGATTGACCTTTAGAAAAATCACCCAGTTACATTTGGCGAGTAGGAAACGCTATGGCCATAAAGCCAAAGTAACGGTCCACTTGAATGCTCCTTCTTGTAACTGTCACCACATTGATGGAGGGGCGTTTCTCCGGAATGAATAGGGACATCCGACCGTTATGAATGGGTCTATATATGGACAAGATCTATACTGATCTTGGTGTGGTTATGCAATAACCCCAATGCATGGTCGTGGAGAAAACCTTCATTCCGGCGATCACCAGCCTCACGGCATTCCCCTTCATCTTTCTTCTTCTTCTATGTCAAACTGTTGTATCAGAGCAAGGTTGGAAAATTTGTTAATGTGGGGTGGCATGGATCAAACTAAAATCACTCGATGGTAAATCCAATACGGCATGTGATTCCTCCCCATTGGTTGTATCTTTTACAACATCGGGTAGAAGAGAGAACTGGAGAAGAAAGAAAGATTTTTTTTGAAACAAAAACAGTTTAGAGGAGCACTTACGGGATCGGGTTGATCCAGGAAGCACCGATTCAACCCACGACATCTAAGAAAAAATTGGCAGACGAAGGAGGAGGCGAAACCAGAAGCAACTCGAATTGGGCCGAGTGGACCCATGTTCGTCTGCAAGTCGTGGCTCCATGCCTGGGACCCTTCTCTCTTCTCCGTTTCCATTCTCAAAACTCGATTCGAGTCGACAATCATGTCGTCTCTTTGGTGCTCTCCCGTTTTCGCGAGAAAAATCAACTCGATGCTTCGATCTGTCATCAATTGGAGCGCTGGAGCCCTGAAGGTAATTAGTATCAGCCATTGCTCCGATCAGTCTCTCGATTTTATAGCCGAAAGGTAAGTATAGTCGTCATGGTGGTGGGTTCTAATCCTATGGCTGGATTGGGCCTCAGATTGGCCGGCGGGAAAGATGAAATTCTCTCTATCTCTGTTTTCTTCGCTTAAAGATCAGTTCTTTGATGGGATTGAACCCTCTCTATTCTTCTTGAGTTTTTTTTTCCCCCTTTAGGGTGGGTACAGAGAAATTGTGTGGGCTCTCGTCCTGTAGTGGGGCTGATGCAGTACATGTGGTGTGGAGTGAATGGGCTCGCGTCCCGTAAGACATCTATATCTTAGGAATTATTCCATGCCCCCATCTATATCTTAGGAATTATTCCATGCCCCATGCCCCATGCTCCGATGGGAAAGTGCTCCATCACAATGGCAGAACGTATGCATTGGTTGGATGTGGAGATTAATGGTATTCTGTAATAGGATGTTGATGGTCATTGTGGTGATGGGAAGTGACTTTTTCCCTTGTGATAACGTGAGAAGGAAAGGGTTAACACTTAACAGATAAGTTCAAAGACAAACTGACTCCAGCAAAATTCAAGCCAAGCTGCTGAGCCGTACATCGTGGACCAAGTGGGATATGCTGTGAAGTTTATACATCGTTATTGTATATTGGCGGCACATTTCTTATAACATCGGATTTGATAGAAACTGATTTCAGATCAGTCTAAATAGGCATATTCCTAGGGAGATATGAGGAACACGATAAAGAATGTGTTGCAGTTCAAAAATCCTGGGCGCACATTTGCTATGGTAACACTACGAATAAATGGTCAAATTTCTAAAACCTGAACTCTTTGCATTATCTGTTAATTATTTGTAATATATATTACATGCTATCTTAGTTAGTCATATAAGATTTTTATGGCTAGATAGAGTACACTTGAAATAAGGTGTTGGACACAAGTATGAAAATAGAGTGTACAAATAACATAGTTAATGACATTGGTTAAAAAGGCTAGCAATCTTAGCTTTAAATCCATGTTATTTGATAATTAAAGGTAAGATTAGCTTGTAAGCTAATGAACTCTCAACATAAGCATGTATAAAATAGTGAGAGCATATAATGTAGAACTCCCTGATTAAATTATTGTGGCTATTGAATTCAAGTATGATAAACATGATGAAGGAATATATATGATAATAACATCATGTTGAAAATATAGGTTGGAACCTATAAGATAAAATAATAATAGTCATATATTTGGAAAGTAAGCGTGATAGTCAAAATTATGAAAACATGATGTATGTGATGCCTTATTGGCAAGTGGTACAAAGAATCCTATATCACTGTTAGTAGGAATTAAGCATCTTAAACTATATTTCAAGCTGATGAACTTAAAATTCATGGATATACGGATGTTAATGTTGCTGGGGATAAGGATGATGAAATTCACCTAAGGTTTTGTTTTCGTCTTTAGAGGTGTTGTTTTCTTGGTCAAGTAAGAAACAAGAATGTATTGCATGTATACTCATATAAAGCTTGGTTTATAGCTTTATTGTTGTCTCATCTTATGGCACCGTTTGGATAAAACATTTCATAGAGAATATGAAAAGTGGTAAAAATTGGTAGGGTAGTTCACTTACTATGTGATAATCATAAGATTGCTATGAGACAAGATTATAAATGGAGTTAATGGTTCCAGTGATATAAATGTATATTAATGTGATGTGAGGTGAGGTAATTGTAAATTACTTAACTTAAGCTGGTATAATGACAAATCTCTTGACAAATGATAAAGTGTGGAATTATTTTAAAGCTTGTTGGCTTTATAGGACTTAGGGACGCCTAAGTCGGTGAATTCCAAGGCACTTATCATGAGAGACACAACCGCAAAAGCATGTAAAACTTCATGATTACGTATATGTTGATTATGTTCATAATGGGAAATCCACTGATAAATGTGTGAAAAACCTTATGACATGATATATATTTGTATATCTATATATTTATTTGATACATTATTTTATCATGAGTGGATAAACATAGAAAGTGTGTAAAATCTCATGAAGGTGTGTATGTTTACAATGGTAAATCCATTGATTAGTGGGAGTAAATCTTATGAGATACATAAGTATATTTGGGTATTATTTGAACTTGAGATTTTGTCATGACGGATAAATCCGTGTACATTGGAAAAACCTTATGATTATAGCATGGAGGGTATATCCGTGTACGTTGGGAAAACCTCATGATTAGAGCATGACAGACATATTCGTGTACATTGGAAAAACCTCATGACTGTAGCATGAAGGACATATCCGTGTACATCGGGAAAACCTCATGATTGTAGCATGAAGGGCATATGCAACGATGTTGTGAGAGCCTAATGGCTGAACATATTCATAATGGTTAACTTCTTCAGTTGAGAAGAGTTTTATGATATGTTGCGACTCACATGGCCAAGTGGGAGATATTTGGCTCTTATGGCCAAGTGGGAGATGTAGGAAACGTTATGGCCATAAAGCCAAAGTAACGTTCCACTTGAATGCTCATTCTTGTAACTGTCACCAGATCGATGGAGGAGCGTTTCTTCGGAATGAATAGGGACATCCGACCGTTATGAATGGGTCTATATATGGAACAGATCTATACTGATCTTGGTGTGGTTATGCAATAACCCCAATGCATGGTCGTGGAGAAAACCTTCATTGCGGCGATCACCAGCCTCACAAAATTCCCCTTCATCTTTCTTCTTCTTCTATGTCGAACTCACCAGTGGAGTCGTCAAATGTAACTGGGTGATTTTTCTAACTTGATCACAGGTCAATCTAAACCTTGAAGGGTTATTCTGACCTATGGCAAAAAAAGGAAAAATGGCTAAGGAAATGGGGTTGAGAGCACACCAAGAATTTTGAGAGTACCGAGGAATGGTTGCTGTTTAGCCTTGTCACAATTGACTCGAAAAGTTGTTGTCCCTTTTAGGCTGATAGCCCTTCCTATTTATAGGATTTTGCTTTTGGGACAAAGTAATTGTAATTTCTTGTAACGGACACATTAATTATTTGTAACACTTTTCTGCATTTAATAAAATAACGCCTTTTGACATTTATTATATTAACGCCTTTTAGCATTTATTGTGTCGAAACAATTACTTACATTCCTCGGGTGCCTTTACAGCGACTTGTTACTCATCAAAAGTTCTAAATGGATTAGTGAAGGCCAAGATATTAAATTTCGGTTTTGGTATAAACTTCGGTCGCTAAGGAAGTTGACATGTTTTGAGAAAGTTTAAGGAAATCCAAGGAAGTTATGTAAAAATTAAAGAAGTTTAGGAAACTTTAAGGAAACATTGGAAATCTAATATGAAACTTTAGAAATTCAATACTTAAGCATAAATACACATTTAGAATTCATTATATTACTGATGCAAACATATAGTACTTAAATGTGAGATTCATGTGAAGTGACATGCGTTGTCTGCTTGTCTGAGCTGTAATTTTTTCTTGGTATTTATTTGAATTGTTAATTTTTTGAAACTATATTTCATCTTCTTTGTCAAGTGAAGGAGTATGTATTCTCTTTATTTTTCAATGATTATCTATGTTAATTGTTGTGGAAACCTAAAAACCTTATGAATGCACATTGAAGTCGATAAATAATTGAAATTCAATTTAGTTTCTAAACCTATTTCATTCTACAATTGATGAGCTCAATGTTTTTAATATACTAAATTAATATGTGAAGAGGAGGAGATGGGTAGTTAAATAATTTTGAATTTATGAAATACTAATAGGAAATTATTTGATTTTTTAAATATTACTAAAAAGTCATTATGAGCATAATATACTAATAACAAGATTATTAGAATATAAAATTATAATTTATAGTAAGGTTAATGCTAGCACACTCTCTTTTAAAGTTAATTATATTTATAATAAGGTTGATGCTAGGTACACATGTCTTTCCTTATGAAGAAAGTAAGTTTAAAACGAGTGAAACTAGCATTACCCTTTTAACTTAAAACCTGAAGTCCTTCAATTTACAAATATTTTCTATACACTTCAATTAACTTCCACTGAAGTTCTACATTTATCAACAATTTTTTTCTGTTTCGGTCGAAGTTTACGGAAGTTTACCAAGAAGTCCAGTATTTTTAAAATATTAGTGCATTTCACTTCGGACACCACGAAAGTCGACTCAATTCGGTCAACTTCGGCGGAATTGAGTCGATTTTTGATACCATGGTGAAGGCGGCCTTGCTTCACACGCAATAACACACTCTTCGACCAATGAACCTCTCATCCTCCAATCCTTAATTCTCTTTTTACCCCTTTTATTCTTTGTGAACATTTATGCTAAAAAAACGCATAAGTTATTATCCAAAGGCGTTTTTAGCCATAAAGATGTGAAAGGCGCTATAACCAACATAGGTTAAAGGCGTCTTAAAGGCGCATGAGATTGATTCGATTATTTTTTCATGTATTTATTAGTCCACGTGTCCATTTTAAAAATCACCCATCAACAAACATGAATAAGGACTAACCTGGGGTTTGCGGCTTTCACCATGAAAAGACTATGCATGTTCGACTTCTGATTTATCTAGGGGACGCTTGGTATCGTTCTTGGTGATTCATTGATTCTGAGAACAGATTGTTCTTAGAACGATTCCATGTTGGGAACCTGTTTGGTACAGTCAGTTAGAATCATTCTAACAGAACAAAAACAACAGAATCATGTTTGGATGAGGAAAAGAAATAGAATCATAATAACATCATTCTAACTACTTTTCTTTGGGGGAGCAGGTAGTTAATCATTGTAATACATAACAAAAGTTGCATCCAACTTTAAAGGCTACCAAAATGCCATACCTATTTCATATAATCCAAGTTTATATCTACAATAAACATGTTATGCTTTTACTTTGCAAAGATCACAATCACTATTGCCTTGCCCAAAATAAAATTAAAAGTCCCATAAAAATGCATATCATACTACAATCATAGGATGCACAAATGAAAAAATGGCGTTGTTTGCGTTCATCGAATAATTGCTGAAACGCTGAATCCATTTCATTTTCAGTTTGGTGTAGTTTCACATCATTTTCATCTACCCATATGAATGCGTCTTCATGGCCTGAAATAAACTAAAATGCAATTAGCTAATGGAGGGGCGTTAAAAGAGCAAGTCTCTCTCAGATCCAACCTTTATCATAACTGTAAAATACATAGATCTACCAACACATATAAGAAAAAAACTATGGAGGGACATTGACAGAGAATGTCCTTCTCAGGTCCAACCATTATGAGTTGTAAAACTCACCCTAAATCCATAGATCTACCAACACATTCAGGGAAAAAAAAACCTATGGAGGGACGATCACAGAGCATGTCCCTCCCAGATCCAGCCATTATTAGTTGTAAAACTCACCCCTAATCCATAAATCTACCAACACATTCAAAAAAAAAAAAAAGACCCACCAAGGCAACATTAACAGAGCATGTCCCTTCCAAATCCAACTAAATTTTGGTGAAAAAAATTAAAATACACCACCTTCACAGGTTTACCCATTCCTTGAGGGGAAAAAAAATCTATGGAGGGACGGCAACATTGACCGTCCCTCTTCGAATCCGTCATTATTCTTTCAAACACACTCAGAAAAATACATAAAGGAGATGGATCTCTTCCCATCAAAACATTAAAAAAAAAAAAATTGAGATAAATCGAATAAAAAAGTATCTGTTCGTCGCCGAAGAGCTTAGGAAAAGGAGATCTAAACAACCTGTTTCACCTGCGACATTGGGAAGATAGACGAGAAGAGAGATGAGAAGGAGAGAAGAGAAAGAAAAAGGTTCAAGAGAAGATGAGAGAGATGAAGAAGATGGCTTGAGTTCATACCTCTTTGTCGCTAGCGAGATCCCGAGATAAGGTCCTTGCTAAAATAGAAGAGCTTCGGAGTGATGGAGGGCGCACTTGCTTTTAGTCTCGAGCCCGACGTTCTTTTAAAAGAACGCTCCCTACGACCTTCTTATTGTTCCCAGAAAAGTGTGCTTGGAACACCTTGTTCTTAGAAAACCGTTCCCTTTTTTTAGGCTTCCAAACGCGTTTTTGTGATTTTGTTCCTGGGGTACAAAAAACCGTTCCCCGGGAACAATGCCAAACATCGCCCTAATTACCTATTGGGAAGATTGAAACGTTTATCCTTTCCATGCGCCAGGAAATTACCTTAAAATCTAGGTTGTTTAGAGCTAAGTTAGGTTTTTCCCCCCTCTCTCTTAAACTTGTAGCACACTTAGGAGAAGGAATGCTAATATTAAATATTTAAACAACTGTGGCATGGGGGCTGCTATCAAATTGATTTTTGATGCCTTCCCATGCAGGGGCGGAGGGGGGGCCATGCCCCCATCCCCCCAAATTTTTTATTTTTATATATTATATAGTATTATAAAAAAAATATTTTTAATTTTTGCTAGTGTCTTATCTAGTGGCCCCCCAAAATAACTTTAGTTAGCTGACTGTGGGAAGTTTGGCCTCTTCAAAAATTTATAATTTCTTTTTTGTGTATAATATAAAAAATTAAAAATAGAATCAAGTTTATTTAGAACAATAGTTAATTTAATTTAGAGCAGTGATTAGTGGATCGCACATTCGACTAGATAGTCGAATGCCGGTTCACGCGTCCCTTTTAACACTTCATAATCGTAATTAAATTTAGGTTAATAATTTATTTTTTTTTTAAACCAAGGTTGGTTGGTTGACCCTAGAGTGAGTGAATCTAACCACAGTTGGTAGGTTTCAAGAAGGGAGGCGTAGACCAATGAGGACCGACATTTAGCTACATAGCCAAATGCACAGTCTGTCAGTCCGCTATCTATTTCCCTTTTATTTATATAATGGCTCTTAAAAGGGCATGTTATTGGGCCTTTATTGGAATGTAACATTAACGAATTTTATGATCACGATGGACCAATTACTTACAAAAAAAATTTCGAGGGCTATGCCCCCCGAACCCCAGGCCTCATACCCCCAAAATCCATTAATTTTCTTGATACATGTATTTCTGCTCCCCCAAAGAAAAATTCATGGCTCCACCCCTGTTCCTATGTAAATTAAATTCCATATTTAGTTCAACAGTTTGCCCAAAGTTGATCTCTGAGCTGGTGTGGTCCTTACCAAGATGTGGGTTTTTTTTTTGGTTTATGAAGCACTCTTGACTGTTTAAACAAGTATTTTTGTTTGGTTTGTCAAACTGCTGTTCTAGTCAATTAAGCCTAGTTCGTACTTATTAGTGCTGCTTTGATGGTATAAGTTTTATTGTTGGGCTTTGAAAACCTCCACTTCTCACCTTGTTAGCAATATTCCATACGTCATCCTACTGCAAGAATGTCTAAAGCAATTTTGACATCAGATTTGCAGCAACATGGAGCAATTTAAAGCTCATAATTCATAATTTCTGAAATTACTTAGACCTTGTAGAAAGAAACAATTCGTCTCTCCTAGCTATGCTAGACTGATTACTTTCTACTTTATCACTTGCAATATAGCATACTTTAAACTTTAACCATCTCACACTAAGATTAGCATGATTTCAAACAGATTGTGTTTATACACAGGGAATTCTAGTTATATTTTCTCTCTCCTTAAGTCCACAAATATGTTCTATACTCGGTAGAAGTATCTTATAATAGAACGTATTAAAAAGGTTTAGAAATTTTGGCCACATGCTTTTCACCATTTAGTATTTCTGAATGATTTTATAGTGTTACTAAAGAGTAACTTGATTGCTGTTCATTATTTTTTTTTTTAAAATTGATGTTTATTATCATGATTAATGGCTAACGTGCTTTCATTTTCTTTAACATCTTTCTGTTTTTTTTGTTGTGGTTTTTTTTTTTTTAACTGTTGCAATTTTAATTACTGTAGAGACATTCTCAAAACCAGCTCCTGGAAATAATTCTGATGAACCTCAGCCAAGTGGTTGGTTGCGGACATTCACAGTTGCAGCTTACAAACCATACTTTGATGTAGACACTTCAGATGTCTTAGAAAGGATTAAAGACTCACTCTTTCCATTTAAAGGAAGCTTTTCTGAAAAGACAGCTGGCAACCCAGACTTGTAAGCTGTCTGGCTTTGATTCATGTCTATCTTTTATGGATGTTCTAATTGAAATGTTGAGGTATATAACATTGTTTACTTAAATACAATATTAGCTCTTTTTGACTCTTTGTGTAGAATTTAAGAATCCTGAATTCCTGATGCTCTTATGTATGTTTTTCCCTGCGATTTACAATAAGTCTATCTTCTTTATCATAGAGCTTTTTCTTTTATCTATAATCATTTGCCATTTCTTGTTTCAAGGCTTAGCATTGTTCTATTTTTGTTGACTTTTGTTCTGTAGATAAAAGAGAACTTCCTTTCATACTTCTATTTTTTTTTTAACTTTACAAAATCACCAAGCTGGCTCTAGTTAATATTATTTTCAGTGTTTGAACTAAACAATGTAGAATAGACAAATCAGTTTAGGAATTTATTCACAACATTTCTTTTTGTTTTATTAGCATGAGCAAATATATGACCATGAGAATGTGATGGTTATGCTTTTGTGTTAATTTAGTGTGATTATGTTAATAAACTACACTTACTGTGATCGTTTATTGTTTTTCTGGAGTGAACTAAACATCAGTGTTTGGACTGCTGGAAGCATGGTTTGATGCTAGATTGCACCATAAAAACTGAAAATGTACCAATGTTTTGATGTGGACATCCAGGGGTGGAGCTAGGAATTTTTCCTTGGGGGGCCAAAATACATGTATAAAAAAAGTTTTGATTTGGGTATGGAATTTTTTTTGGGTAGTTTTTTTACTTTGAGATTTTTTTTTCCCGGTAATGCCTTTGAGGTCATCACGTGTCCCTATTAATACCTCTTAATTGTGGTTAAGATTCACCCACCTATCCTTGGTTTTTTTAAAAAAAATCAAATTTCTTTTCGAACCCTAGTTTAAAATTCACTAACTCCTAAGGTTAAAATTATTCAAATATTTTTTTCTAAAAACGAAGGATAAGTAGGTGAACCCTGAGATTGGGTGAATTTTAACCATAGTTAAGGGATGTCAATAGAGACATGTGGCAACCTCAAGGGCATAAGGGGATTCCATTGGGGGGCCCACTATATATAGACCAAAAAAATTGGGGGGGGGGTGGGGGCAAGTACACTATAAAAAAAAAAATTTAATTGAGGGGCCCCACTATTCATACTACACCAATAAGGTTTTACAAAAAATTTGGCCCCCCCGCCCCCTGGCTCCACCCCTGAGAACATCTAGTGTGCAAGTGTACAAGCGGAGGAGGAGGAGAGCCCCTACACATGTATCCTTGTAGATGACGACATGTACATGGGGTTGATTCGAGCTTTTGATGGATGATTTGGAGCATTGAAGGCCTCATGTGCACATAAGATTCATCATGAAGACCCCACATTAGAAAGATGTGCACATAAGAAGAATTCAGCATGTCTCTTTATGTTAGGAGTTTAATTTGGGCTTTTATTAGGCCCAAATTGGGCCCTATGTGTGGTACTAGTAAGTTATAATGTTAGTTTAAGTAATTAAGGGTACTTTAGTCTTATTAGATGTTATTAAGTTTTTATTATGTTTTAATCTTGGTTATCGATTAGTTTAATGACCTAGATTTCGTAGGAGGTTTTAAGAGCCTTTATATATAGTTGTAAAGACTCTTTTATGAGACAACTTTTATTAATGAAGATGAGAGCTTTTTGGCTTTTGGAATCTCCTGTGATGGGAATGATGTGATGCCAACCTTGGAGTGATTCTAAGGTAATCTTTCTATTTTCTTATTCTTTATTACAATCATAGTAATAAAGTTCTCGAATAATTCCCGAATTGTACCCGAACTATTCATTTTTTAAGGGGTGCCGTTTAAAAAGGCTTCTTTTTCCCGAACTAACGAATAATTCCCGAACTGACGAATTATTCGCGAATAATTCTCGAACGAACGAATTATTCCGAACTTATGCCGAACTTATTCCGAATGAAGATTTCTCACAAATTATTCGTTCATGCTTATTCAGAATTCTAAAATAAAAATGAGGATAAAATGAATTTTCTATTAGCAATAGAATTATTACTAATAACTCGAGACTTATTTCACACCGAGAAATCTTCATTTGATTGAAATCACCAACTGATAGAAGAATGAGAAAACTCTATTCGAGTACGCTATTTTAGGATTTTGACTACATTCGATTGAATTGAGAGAAAAAAGATAATTTTGCAAGTTGGTTAGTCTGTTGAATTTCCACTGAATTAAGAGAAAATAAGATTTGTGTTATTTATTCTGAGCTATTTCTATATTTTGCTAAATAACTATGTTATGCCAAACAAATACACTCATATATTGCTTTTCTGATTTTATCTATTCAGATTATTTTTCTTGTTTTTATATATTTTTGAATTATATAATTTGATTTGCATATACAAACATGTAATCTAAATTATTCTTTTTTCTTAAATTACATAAAGCTTACTTAAGTCTTATGTAATTTTTTTCTTGAGTTTGCGAGTTTACATAATGCTTGTTTTTTAGAAATTGGAATAAATGTTAATATAGTAAGAGATGTCAATACATATAGATTGGTAGATGGATTAGTTGGCATCACGTTCTTATTTTTTATAATTATTAATTTTTATTTTTTCGAACTTTTCCCGAACTTAACCCGAATTTGCCGATTTTTTCCCTTTTTTTTCGAACTTAACCCCTGCCGAATAATTCCCGAATCCGAACTTTGTTACTATGATTACAATCACTGTTCACGAATTACAGTTCACCTACAACTATTCCAGCCCATCCCTAGCTACTGCCACAAGACTCTTATCTGATCTGGCACTGTCCCAACAATTTTAATTTGTCCATAACCTGTTCAAAACCTGCCCCAGCATTTCTCATCACTATAGCTACTGTCCAGCCATTCCCCCAACCCTAATATTTTTGCCACAGCCCCTTTTATCAACCTTGGCCACAGAAAAACCTATCCCCAGCCCTATTTCCTTGTTGTCACACCTGTTCCAGCCTATTCTAGGCTGTTGTACCACCCCACACCTATTCCCCTTTGCCTGATACACTACCTCTGCCCCTTTACTTTGCTGCCATAATTTCCTGCAGCACTTCCCTTGCTTTCCCTCTATCCTACAGCCCCTGCAACTGATCTTTCTGTCCTACAGCTCCACTGTCCCAACCCAAACAGCCCTATAACTGCTCTTTTTATTCAACAACTTTGTTGTCCCAGTCCATACAGCCCTGTTCTGCTATTCAGAATTCTTATCCCTCATTCTTGATATCCCAGCAACCCTAGACATAATTATAATCCTAATTTAGTATTTCTTGATTACTATTGCTGCTGGTTTTGAGTGCTATAATTCAACATTAATTGAAAACCTACTCACATGCATATTACAATCCATTAACCATTGTTGAGCCTAGCTTAATCTTTTGAAATCCTCAAATTGGCAAGAGAATCTTATTGGTTATTGGCCTAAAATCCCTAAGTTAGTGGAAGTTCTCACTTCCATTATGATCACCCAATTTAGATTTAAATATTCCTTATTACGGGATTGTGACTTGACCTAGGGTATTACTAACTCTCTTTTGGGCTTTCTTTATTGTAATTGTGGAATCCTAAGTAATTTTATGATTTTCCATATTACCGCAATTCAATTTTGATCTCTCAATCATCTCATCCTAGGTTTATTGCATTGTCCTGCATCATGTTTCTCTGTACTCAAAATGGCAAAAACATTAGAAATGTCGTCCATAAAGAGTAGATTCATTTACATTTCATGGTTCCAGCTTTCTACCAGCTGGCATCGTACATCTATCTCTCCTTTAACGAGGTGGTGGTGGTTGTGCGTTTGGGGTGGGGGTCGAAACCACTCATCCCAATGGTCTTTTAGTGGGTGGAGTGACATATCAATTGATTTAATTCTCCACATGATGTAGAGTTACAACTAAGAGTAACTTCAACATGTTTGAGCTGTGTATGTGCCTAAACATTAGGTTCTTGGGCATGAATTCTCCCAATTTCTCAAATTAGGCTTTATCAATTACTTGGTAAGTTGTAGAACATCTTATTCTACCGTTTTAAAATTAATACATCCATTTCAGGTGTATGAGTAACTGCAATAGAAGCAGTTGTGTTTCGTGTAATAATCCTACATTGTAAAAAGATCATGCATGTGTTTCTATTGTTAACATGTGACAACAAAACTCCTTTTTTTTTTTTCCTTCCATTACTAAAATGAGGGGGCTTAATTAAAGCTCATAAGCACGCGACTGATAATCACCCCTGGCCTTGGCTATGTTGAACAGACACGGGTGTCAGTGTCAGATACAAGGGTGTCGAACACGGCGAAGAGAAAAAAAGATTTGGGGACACAGGAAAATTTTAATTTTAAAACTTATTGTATTTTAAATATTATATGAATAATATTATATGAGATTAAAAGAAAAACAAATTAAATATGAAAGCAAAATTATTGCAAACAACAATAGGTAATTTATTACAAACTATGGTTCATCAAATAATGTAAATAAGACATGAATTAATGAAATAATGAATATATATTTATTTTGAATGTTAATGCTAGTTTCAAACATGATTAATTTAAAAGAGGTTTCTGTGGCCCAAATTTAGCCCCATTGACACCCATATTCCTCTCTCTCTCTCTCTCTCTCCCCTTCTTTTCTGTTATAAGGATCGGTAATTCCTCTTATCTTTCTTGTTTTTTTTTTTTGCTGTTGAAAATAATGGATCGTGATTTTGCCCCCTCTTATCCTACCGACTTCTTTTTTCTGATAATGAGAGTTAGAAAGTATTTGCTGAAAGTTATGCTAATCATATGCAATTGTATGTTTTTTTTTTCGTATAATAATAAACACAAATTTTATGGATATCAGGCGTGTCAATGTTTGTTTGTATCCAAAATACCTAGATTCTTTTAATATGAGACAACAGCCGTGTCCGAGGCGTGTTCGTGTCTTCACGTTTCGAAATGGGACATGCCTATTGTCTTAAAGAATCCACGCAATATAGATATTGTGTTCTTTACCAAATAATTTTTTTTCATCAGAATCGGATTTCATTTTAGTATATCATTGTAAGTCATACTTGGTATGGAACACTGATACAAATTTCCCGAGAAATACCGAGAAAAACATCTAAAGTTTTAAAACTTCATTTTTATTGTCATGTTTTACAAATCTCATAAGAAATACAAATTTTCTTTTTATCATGTTAATATCGCGAGATTTAGCCGATATTTTAAAAATATCGCGAGAGATACCCAATCTTGTCATATAATTTTTTGTAATTTTAATTATATTTTTAATCATTGTCGATATTTAGGCGAGAAACACCCGGGAAAAAAACTCCAAATTTGATTATCTTCTGAGAAAAAATTCAACCAATTAAAACCCGAAAACGAGATTTGTAACACTGGTATGGAATCAGTCTAGAAGCTTTCAAAGTTCAAGAAAGTCCGTAATCAGTATAACTCAATTTTAGCTATATAAGAAACTGGCACTTGCTAAAAGGTCCCACTGAGCAGTGTAAGAATCTATTACTCATTTTAGTTTTGATTTGATGTGCAAAAAGCATGCCACGAACTTGGGATCATCAGTTCATCACTAGTATTTTAGGTGAGTTGGCTTGGCAAGGTCAAAGTTGAAACCTGCATGGTTGGACAGTGAAGGCGACATCTATTGCAGTCAATGAACAAAATCAGGAAATATATGAAGAAGAAGAGAAGACAAGCAAGGGGCCTTGACATAGAATAGTAAATTTTAGAAAGATGAAATAAACCAAGGTAATATGTAGATTGGGGTTTTATAAAGTAGGTAAGAAGGTGGAAAGATTAATAGGTAAGTTGTTTTAGAAGATTAACCTAATAGGAGTTCTAAATTTATGAGGAACCTAGTCCCCCAACTGGACTTTTACGACTATAATTTAGGGTTCGTTTTTTTGGATTATGGGATTTTGTGTTTACCAGATGCATGTCTTTTGTGTATTTACAGATGATTCTTTTCTTGTTAGCGGTTCTCTTGTGAGGAATTCATCCAAAGTGTCTTTGTGTTTCGAAGTTCCTCTTGATGTCCTCACTTTGGAATTCGACTATCATTTCTTTGGGCAGTTAATACTCAAAGTTGGTCCAGTCTTCTGGTTACCTTGGTTTTTAAAGTGATCTGATCTCATGTCCCAGTGAGGTGAATTTGGACTTTGGTCTGAAAATGAAATCATCTTGAACATCAGGAAAAGAAAAATCAACTTTCATCCTCCTTCCCCTTGAATTCATATTATTTCTTTGAAAGCTTTGGTACTCTCCACCGTGTTTATTGCTTATTAATTTTTATTATCGCAACTACAATTAATATATACAATTCTAGCAAGCCCCGTTCATCTTGCTAGGATCTCTTTTTATTCTAATTTTCTATATTATTTTCTCATGGTCAAGGCACATGCCATAGAATTTTAACTACACATATTGAGCAGGTATGGGCCATTCTGGATATGCACTACCTTAATATTTGTTGCGGCATCCATTGGCACATTTGCTACTTACCTGGCACACAAGTTACAAAAGAAAGAATGGGATTATGACATAAATCTGTTGACATGGTCGGCTGGTTTGTTCTATGGCTATGTCATCATTGTTCCTCTTGGGTTATATATCCTCCTCAAATACTTCTCCGCACCATCAGGCCTCATACAGCTCTTCTGTCTTTATGGATACTCCCTCTTTATCTTCATTCCTGCCTTGGTAAGCTTTTGAGTTTAAAATTTCTTTTTGCGCCATGAAACACCACTTTCATGAACAATATTTGTAATATGAAAGCTTGTGGCGTGGGAATAGGAAGAAGGCTCTCCCTTGCTTGAACCGCACATAGTTCTGATGGTCAGGATGATGGACTGTGTCAATCTTTGTGGAAGAGAGACTCCTTGGTTGTACCCACCAAATTGTTGGTTCAAATCACCCTAATATGTGTACCTCGCTAATGAGGATGGCTTCCTTCCGTCCTATAGCGGACGAAGTTATTATTAATTAAATTGCTGGAAACGTCATTTCGTACTTGATGCTTTCTCTGAAAAGTTCATGTTTTGTTCGGACGCAGTAGCGGGCTTGCTGATATTCTTACTTTATCTTTATTGCAGTGTCTATCTGTTGTGCCCATTGAAGTGTTTAGATGGGCAGTTGCAGGAGTTGCTGGATTCATGTCAGCAACCTTTGTTGCCATTAATCTCCAAGCTCACATTAAATCCGCAGGCGAAAGATGGTTCTTGATTGTGGCTGGGATTTTTCTATTGCAGCTGGCTCTGGCTGTCGTACTTAAGCTATATTTATTCACCATCACGGTATGAGCATAGACTGAATTCCTCCGGGGAGGAACCAAGTGTAGATTACAGAGAAATAGAGTTTTGTCTGTCTGCTGTCCAACCTTTACTACATTATTCATCATCAGTGAATTCCTGACTTGTATTCAGTCATTTTTGGCAAATAAAAACTCAATGACTAGATCTCTCCAAAGCCTTGTACTGGAGTTGTTCTTCTTTATCTTGCAAATAAACCACAATTGCATTCTTATTGAGCATTTCTTTCTTCCCTTCATTTTCCAATCAAATAGAGAGGTAGATTCCAATAAGAAATGGCATCAACCTGTGTTGGGGAGATGGATATTAGATGGTTATTTGACTCCAATGAATCCCCGACAATGATCGACCATTCCTGTGCCTCTTGGTTCTAGTTCTTGTTCTGTTCACTCACTGACAAGAACATTAAGAACACCAGTCACCGCTCTCACTAGTGTGGGTTAGTAAAAACTCATGTTGCTTATTGGTACCTTAATTTCTACTATGGTGATTAGAATGCCGGAATAGTTTGGATTTATTTTTGCATAATTAGGATTAGAACTATCGTAGGCATCATGAACTTTCATCGGTCATCGGTGGTCTTGCTCGCTGATCTAGACCATTGAAGTGATGACCTCTAAGTGTTTCAAATGATAAGTTGATCCTAGCCATCCAATCAACTGCATTCTCACAAAAGGGTGCACAAAACACCTGTAATTTTTCCCTGAAAATAATTTCATGGTCCTATTTTCCCTCCAAACAAAGGCAGCCAGAAAATTTGCGACGGGGAAATATGTGATGTGAAGCCTATAAGACTTGTGGCATTAGAAGAGGAAGAGACAGTAAGAATAAACAAGTAAGAATAAATGAGTAAGGACAATGCTAAGGAGTGTGGGAAACCTAGCCCGCACTTTGGTGCACGCCCTTCTTTGCCCCGCCATGTCAGCATTAACTCCCTCAGTTTGATGTTCGTCTCTAGGGTTTTAGAAAAGGCTGACATGGCGGGAAACCTAGCCCGCACTTAAGAGTGTGGGCTAGAGTTTCCGCGCGCCTTAGCATGAAACATTTTTAGTTAAGGAGAAATGGGAATGGGATAGATCCAAAACAAATTTTATGTTTCCCAGGTACATGTTCCTTTGATTTGTATATTCACAAAATCTCTTTATTTATCAATGTGGAGATCCTCTCATCTTCTCCTTTAAATCATCAATAAATAAATGTATCTCAACATGGGTTTTCAGTATCAGTTATTTCACTTGAATTGTCAACTACAGGACATACATTGACAAGTAATTTTGTTAGTAGACCTCCCACTCCACTCCCCATGTCCCTTGCTTCAACATCAGTGCCAATGTTACGTTCCTTAAATAAGTAAATTGATTTTCCGGTCTTTTGAGGAGTATTGGTCAAGGCACTTATCAACCAACTATATTACATGTCTAATTTTGTTTATGACTTACTGTTCGTGGTGACTCGTAGTGTTTAATATCAGCAAAAATTATCCACTTTCTTGACACAAAACTCTACTCGAGAACAAACCACATGAGTTTACTTGTTCTTCACTTCAATAGAAACTAGAAAACTTAAATCCTGCAGGGGGGGTTGTAATTGGAGAGATTCTGTAAGAGGTCTGGGGTTGGCCCAAGTCCAAACACAAACCCAATCTGGGCTCACATATATGGGCTTGACCGAAGAGGATAAGCCTCTCTCTCTCTTGACAGTATACCAGTCTTTCTCTGTCGTGCAAGGACGTGAGTTGGAAAAAAAAAAATAAACAGACTTTTTTTTTATTTAAAAAAAAAAAATTAAACAGAATTTGATATGTATATAAGCAAATATTTGAAATATATATATATATGGGGATGAGCAATAGTTCTCTCCACGAGCGAGGAGGGAACTATCGCTCCTTGCTCTCACAAAGCCACCCCTTAACTCAACATGAGCTCGGGTTAAAGTTTTTTAACCCTGTAGTTAAATTTGTTTATTTTATTTTTCTAAAAACCAAAGGTAGATGTGTGAATCCTAGGAATGACTGAATCCTAACCACGATTAAATGGAATTTAAATGGGAACACGTGGCAAGAAAAGGGGAGCCGAGACGCACTCCTCGCGTCACGGACCGAGGAGGTGATTATTTTCCTATGGAGATATTACTATGATGGATGAGATGCTACTGGGGAATTGCTAAGTCATATGTTTTTCTCACTGAATTGCTGAAATCAAGAGAACATTTGTATTGAATGCTTGAGTAAACTAAGCATTTGGGAAGCAAAGCTTGCCCCAATGGTGTGCGTATGCCACTACTCCTTGGGTCCGGGACCAAGTCTTGAGGGATGTGAAGGTTGATACTTGATATATCCACCCATTCATTAAACTAGAACATATACTAACCATACTAACCGGGGGTTGCGGCAAAATATTTAATTGGCCAAATAAAAAAGACATATAAGCTGTATCATACTAGTTGGTCCGGCACATGCGGAAGTTGTAAAAAAAACAAAAGGCGAGTGGTAAGGTAGAAAAAAAAAGTGAAACTTGAATATAATTGGTAGTGGGTAATTTTGAAATCAAATTTGTAGAAGGTTTAGAGGGAGGGTTCTTCGACATTTGTTGTATGACAAACAATCAACTTCTGCTTGAAAAAACAAAAAAAAGTAGAGAGAGATGGGTTTGAGAGGCAGATGTTTAGAAGTTATAAAAAGAAAAGTCACGTCGAGTAAGGATGAAAAAAGAAGTGAAACTTGACAGTAAATAAGGATAATTTTGAAATCAAGTTTATAGAGGTTTTAAAGGAGGGTTCTTCAACCGTTGTTGCACCACAAGCAGCTAACTCCCACTTTCATATAGATTATAGATGTTCATACATAAGACCCGTGTCCTAGGCTCTTAGATTTTATTTTGTGGATGAATACACATCAATCTAGACCATTCGATTGGTTGGCTGCGACATGCTAATCAGCTTAAGCAAAAGAGAAAAAAACTCAGCGCGTTGATTTGAGGAAAATTACATATATATCGCACAGTTAAAAATCGGTCTGTTCTTTTCATATGTGGGCCCTGAGAATAGATTGTGTGAAATAACAAAGTTGGATTAGACACTATGTAGTGCATATGAGAAGCAGATCCAGTTTTAGGAAGATTAAATAAGAGAAATCCCAACACTAATATTGTAAAAAAGAAGCTATACATGGTGGACCTGCCCACAAGATGTCACAAAACAAGGAGCAAAACCCTAGTAAACAATCCTAAACTCACCAAAAGAAATTTCTAAAGGAAATGTCCTATCACAAAGTGTAGTTTAAACAACAGGCAAAATCCCTATTTTGGGAGACAAGAACATGATTAACAAATCAAAACAAGTACTAGTACCCCTAGAGAATTGCATTAACATGGTCATTGGATAGACAGATACTGAAACAAAAAGGACAAGGACAACAACAACCCTAGAAAGAGTCAACCATTTGATCCTGAATTTAAGGTCTCTTTGGAGAAATGACATGTAGTTATTTTTTAGAAAGATGAGTGTGCTTAAAAGGTGGATGACCCACCACACTTTCATCAGCCATAGTCCCCATAGAAATTCTATGAATGTATGTCCTTAATTTCCTTTCTTTGTTACTTGTTAGTGCTTTATTCCTTTTTTTTTTTTTTTGGCATATGTATCATTTATCTAGGTTAATAAGTTAGAAGTTAGTATCTACATACTTCTCAACTGATGAACTTTTTAACTCTTACACCAACTCGTGAGAATTAATCCTAATCCACCCAAGCGAAGGAATACACACTGCCACCGATGATGTTATGTTATTCTAGTCTACCAAGATTCATATATTGGGCGTGCATTATAAAAACAATTCTCACTATTTTTACTAGTCTATCAAGATTCAACTTGCACAAGCTCATTTTTACTAGTGTTTTCATTGGTCTTTCTTGAACGCGTTCAAACCATCTGGATCGATTATCCCATTAGAGGCTTAGAGCACTCATCATCATATGATGGAACTCGGACCATTATCATTAATGGACCATCTAACAAATGCGATTAATCAAACAGTTAGATTCAACTGATACAGTTTGAATTTTCCCATAGGAGATCATCATTACAGAATAATTATCCTTATTATTCTAAGTGGCACATGGGGATTTGTTGCAATTTTAGGAGGCAAATTGGGAAATAGTATTACTAAACAACTCCTCCAAAAATGGGTTCATCACATGGAAAGGGTCCCTCCAACCTCCCAAAACTTGAGCCATTAATGAGTCTGGACCCATTACATATCTTGTCTGCCCCCATATTGTTTTTGCTTGGGAACTTGACCACATTTCTTACCTTCAATCACACACCCCAATTTGATCCACCCCTTAAATATTCCAACTTACATACACAAGAAGTGTAAGCTCTAGCTTGTTCTTGGTTCTGAGAAGAACTGAATAGATAGATTTGGAAGCCATGTCAAGGAGTCAAGTTGGGTTTCTCTTAGTGATCTTGCTGAGTTTCTCAGCTGCTCAAACAAGAGTTCAAGGTGCTAGATATCTACAAGAGGAGCACCAGGTTTTGAAGACAGATTCTAATTCTGGGGATGGAGATTTTGTTGCAACCACCAAAAGAGAAGTACCCTCTTGTCCTGATCCATTGCACAATAGGTAGGTTAAAAGGTTGAGAATTCGCGTTGCGCGCCGGGTTCGAACGGAAATCAGAGGGGTGTATATAAACTGGTCGATTGTCGCGGTTGATCAGTATCTCCATTGGAGAGCTTTAGAGTAGTCCTCTAAATTGGAATGTCAAAGAGTTGCTTTTATCTTATGATTTTAATATTCAATTACATGAAATTTTAGCCATGGTTTTGAATTAGAGTAAGTTTTCTTTTCAATTTTCTTGATCTGTGAGATATATATTATTGATGTGGAAGAAGAAATAATTGGTTATATAGTTTTGAGGGGATGGCAACCTCTCTCTCTCTCTATTGTATGGATTTAATTGTATGGCAAGGTGGTTGATTCAACTGCAACAAGGGGAATTGATTGCTGTGGCACCAATCCCTCTACAGGGAAATATCATGTTCGCTGATGTGGAGGGCATGGATTGGTGCTGCAGTGATAAAGCTGGATTCCCATTGCATGTGATTCAGGCTCCAACACTGGCATATCACAAATTTGAAAGATCCGGGAACTCCATCTCTTAGGTTCCGTTTGGTTAACAAGAAAGAGGAGAACTTTGAATTTTTCAAATTTCTCCTCTATTATTTTTTTCTCTTTTCCTTTCATTTCTTATATTTTCATGCTAACCAAAAGGAGATTTAGGATGTTTTATGTAATCCCTGAAGTTTAAGAAGGTAGATTAAACAAATAGGTGCCCCTCTCTCCCTTGTATTTTTTATGGAGAAAATATAACTAGTTTTGTTAATGGGAGATTGATCACTTTAATTTAATTTCACCGCTATTTTCTGATACGCATAGTTGGTATCGTATCAAGTGGTATCAGAGCCACTTTCTTGTAGACTATAACATGTAATCAGTTAGGGGTGGCAATTGGACCGAATTCGGGCTTAAGAGCCTTCGTAATTGTGTCGGGCTTCGGAGCGGGCCTTTTCAAAAATCACCAAAATTCAAGCCCAAATCCAGCCCATTGCCACCATACGGTCCTCATTTAGTGATCGGATGCGGCCGAATTGTGATTTTCAATCCGCAATATGTGGCGCTGCCTCCACATATGAAGGTTTCATTCTTTGATGAAAACAATTCGAGAGACGGGATCGATCAAATGGTGGCAATTACATGGTACCCGTATAATCCTGGAGGAGCATCAGCTTCGCATTTGACTCTTGGAGTCTTGGGGACAACGGTCATTTCAGCCTAATAAACCTCTTTGGAGATATATTTGTTGAGTGAGTTTGGCAACCTTAGATATGTCAAATCTCTTAGGTTATTTAATGTAACAAGAGAGAGATGTAATCCCAAAAGTTTATGGAAGGAAGATTGATCAACAAATAGGGGTCTCTCTTGTACGATTTTATGGAGAAAATAGAACAGGTTTATTTAATGGAATTTAAGATGGAGATTTGGAAGAGAAATCACTAGCTCAAACCCTAATCTATGAGAAAAGGCGTTTTAATTAGTTAATTAAAAGAGGTTTTATTTTGTTTTATCTTTTTATTATTTTTGGCGCGAAAGCAATGACACAAGTTAGAGGTTGGAAGAAAAAAAAGTTAAGAGGTTGGCATCATATGTATGGGTGTCAATGGGCCAGGCTTGGACCTGGTTTTTTGTGATTTTTTTGAATAGGCCCAGTCCTGACACATTTACAAGAGGATTTTGAGGCCCAAAATCGGCCCATTGACACCCCCAATCATATTGGTATTGGAGCATGGGTCCGGGTGGGCCTGACCTATGCCAATATTGGTGGCTCGGTCAAACCTTGCAAGGTCCGAACCTAGCCCAATTAAGATTTTGCGAGTTTGGCCTAGGCCCAAGTTGAGTCTGAACTTTCTAACCTGGAGATAGGATGTCAACCATGCATACAATTCTGACTAAATGTGTGATGTTAGCATTTTCTTCATTAGGCTAGGTTCGGACCTGACAAAACTCAAACGTGTGATGTTAGCAATTTCTTTTTATGTAAAATAAGCAAATTTTATATTTTAAGTATCTAATTTTTCATATATCTTTTAGTTAGTAATGATTATCTCATATAAAATACGAGTGAGTCAATCTATGGGTACTCCTAATTATACTCCTATATATACTCCCTAATCCAAATCGTTTATAACCAACCACTAAGGGTTAGGATTTCAATTGACTTATTTTGTCTTTTCTATTGCCACATCAGTTGGATTCCTAATTGTTTAATAATTAAGATAAGCGGTTAGGATTTGAGAGTATATATGAGAGTATACTTTGGGAGTATCCCTAGACTAATTCATAAAATATAAGGCACTTTCATTTTTAGTATAGAGCATCATTTATATACGGTTAATTGTTATGGGTGAATGGACCCTACAACCACTCGCCCAAGGATACTTCTACCAATCCATTTATTCATAAGTCTTCTGCGTCCCTCAAGCGCAACAAGAGGTAGCATAGAAATCTAATATTCCTTTATAGTTTTAGTTTTAGCTGAAAAATTAAAAGACTTAGAGTTTCATTGTGAAAAAAAAAAAGGTTATTGAATTAACCAAATAAATAGGCACAAAAAGAATTCAAGTACAATTTGAAATTAAGTGGGAGACCTAGATGGGTTAATCCTCGAGGGTGCGACGTGAGCCCGCAACCAGCCACACCAGTAAACCCGTGCGAGGCTGGCCCTTGGGGAAAGGCCCAAGAACCACTGGTCCACCCCTTTGGGGTTGGTATTAATTAATATAATAGATCTCTTGTAGCTATCCTTTAATATTGGATTATTTTTAAAAGATTTAGTATCTCATTTTAATTTTATCTCATAATATATTCAAACCTAATTTTGATGTTCGTTTATATAAATCCAAGCCTAATATTGGAATGTCACCATTGTTAATAACAATGACGCAACAATGGCATTTTATCCTCGTCACCATAGATGTTTTGAGGGTTTCAGGCCTATCAATCTGTTATATAAGGGCCTCTAGGCAATTTTTTTCCTGAGGGCTTTCAAGCCCATTCATCTATTTTATAGGCCATAGGTCCATTAGCTTGCTATTTGAGTGTATTATCTGTTTGTTTCTTAGGGTCATCGGACCCATATATTCGTAGTTTGAGGGCTTTCAGGCTCACCCGTCTATTATTTGAGTGTCTTCAAGCGAGAGCTTTTAGGTTAATCAACTGTTAGTCAAGCTGTTTGTTTGTTATCTGAGGGTCTCCAAACCCATTGGTTTATAAAATATAAAGTATATGATCAGATGGTGCAAGCACTAATGTGACTGAATCAGTCTAGGGGTAATCTCAAATTAACTCCTGAATCATAACTTTTTAATTCAAATAATTAAATGTCAAAATTAGATTTGGCTTGACATATTTTGTCATTTTCTAAAGCCATGTTAGTTTTAATCTTGACACTAATTCTTTGAATTTAAGGGTTAAGATTTGGGAGTATATTTGAGAGTACCCATCCAACGCGGGTAAGTACTCCACTTGGGAACTTCTAACATGGAGTTAAGCAAATGGATTAGGTCCTGATTACTGTCGTGTTTAGTGTCAAGAAATGGAAGCCCGGTGATGGGATTGTAATTGCCCCATAAAGAGGAATAATCAAAATAAAAAGACCCATGCGTTTGATCATTTTTATTTATGGGGGAGATTATAGGTTGATGCAATTGGGCTTGTATTCTCCTTTGAGCTGTGCTACCCCTACTCTCAGGCAAATATCAACACATATCCTTTCTTTCAACTAACACATGTCCTTACTTTAAGTTAAAAACTAACATTTGTCATAACTTTAACATGATACCTGGAGCCCTAAAGACTCAGACTAGTCTCACGTGTTGCATAGGGAATACCCATGTCCCATACAATGATATTGAGGGGAGCTTAGGAATCGAGACCTCGAGACCTCCGGGTTACAATTTTGTCCATCGGCGACTGGGCTACACCCTCAAGGGTTCTATAGCATCCCTGTATGAGTGTATAATAAAAGAGATCTTGTCCTTTAAACACTAATGTCATTGGAAATGCCATAGACAATTTATTTCCTTTTAACATTTGTCGGTTTTTGGTTAAGAGTAGGAAATGCTTGAGAGTAGGGCTAGCACGCCTCATTCTCTCTTAGCGTCTTTGAAAAGTAATAACCATTTGACTCAGGATCCTCTCCAGTAGTAGCTGGCAAGGGCATCGCCAACTTCAAAAATTTTTAAGTGGTTTTAAAAGACGGTGGTGTCTTTTTTTGTTTGTCAACATTGGAGCGGTGTCAGGTTATGTTGAGCTTCGTGCATAGAGGTACATGGATGATGTGGGCAGTAGACATAATGAAGTTGGCAATACCCTTGCCAGCTGTGAGCACGGGTTTCAGGGAAACCCTGATTTGATCTCTCTGAAAGAATTTAGAGTCGTCACCTATTCATTCAGAATGGATAAGTCCCCGGGATTTGGATAAGGTCTTGGTCTACAGTCTGAGATCAGGGTAAGATGTTCGGTTAAGTCTAGAGAAGGGGTTAGGCACCCCAACACTTCCACTTTTCAGTGGTTCACTACTTGCTAGGATTAAGCCAAATTAATCTCAATTTTAATCAAATGCCTTAAGTATTTAAGATAATGCTAATCTAAGAATGAGAAAATCCTAGACTAAGATCGAACCTAGATTGGGCTGCCTACGTACTCACATAGGGGTGAGATCAGACCGAGCGTAGTTTTGGCACATGAGCCCGTGCCGAGGCTAAGGGTGTGTGTGTGCGCACCAATGATGACTTAGGGTCTAGCCAGGAGGCTAGGGGTGGTTGACCGAGTGGGTCAAGTGCTTGGTATTGGGCTCAAGAGGCCAATGGGTAGTCCGGTAGACTATGGTTGGGCCCGGTAGGCCAAGGGTGAAGCCCGATAGGATGGTTCGGTTCGGCAGGCCTGGAGAAAGTCCAGTAGACTAGGGTTGGGCCCGGTAAGCCATGAGGGAAGCCCGGTAGGCTGGTTTGGCCCGCTAGGCTGGTTTAGCCTGGTAGGCCGGAGTTAGGACCGGTTGATCAAGGGGTGAAGCCCGGTAGGCCCAAGGGTATTTTAACCAAGGGTTAGGGTTGCTAACGGAGGTTAAAAATATGGTTAACCATGGTTAATAAGTCCAAGGTCAGTACTTTTGGTCTTTTTGAATTTTTCTGATTTTTTTTTTGGAATTTTTCCAGATTTTTCCCAGTGGTTAAAAATGCTTATCCGCGGTTTAAGGGGGGGAGGTCACCATGGTTAAAGGTTTTAACCAAGGTTAAATGGTCAAGTGAGACTATTTTTGGGCTTCTCATTTTATTTTGGAAATTTTGAGAATTTTTACAAATTTTTTCTGGTTAAGGATCGCTTAACCATGGTTAAAAATCAATCCGAATGGAGGTTTTAACCGCGGTTAAGGGCCCTAACCAAAATAAAATAAAAAAATCACCAAAAATATTTCTGGTTTGCAGGGAACATTTTTTTATTTTTTTAATGATTTTTTCAAAAATTTTTGGGTCCGTGGGCTGCTTAACCATGGTTAAATGTTAATCTCATGCGGGTTTAACCATGGTTAAGGATCCGGCTGAAGCAAAAGTGGTCCCAGGGTCCATAGAAGGGCCTAGACTGGCCTCCTACCCAGTCTGGGCCCTCACATAGTCCAGCAAATGTAAAAAAAACCTCATATTTTATCCAAATTCTAACCATGGTTAACACGAGTTTAACCATGGTTAAAAGGTGAATCCTGAGAATCCGAGAATACCAGGGGTAGCCTATGGAGTAGTGAATAATTTGGGCCCTTGTGGAGCCCAAGATAATGTCGTGGGTGGGCCCCACATGGGTCCAAAGTCGGCCCAAAAATGACCACATAAAATGATAGATTTTTAACAAAGAGACCCAAATAGTTTTTTGGTGATCCATGTGGCGATTTTGCCATGGTTTGGCTCAACCCCAGGGGGATCCGAGACTACCATTGCGAAGTTGGCCAAGAGGAGAATAAGTTGAGCCTTTATGGGGCCCAAGAGGAGTGCGGATGTGGGCCCCACAGAGGTGCAAAGTTGCTCTGCCGCATCTATTTTTCTGCATTGTCGACCCCACTTTGGGGTCGATTTTACCCGGGTTAATGGTGGAGTCAAGGGCTGAAAATATACAGGGGAGTAGCCCTATGTGTGGAGAGTCCAACCATGGCACTGGTTTTGACCAAGGGCAAGTCCAACTGGGGTTAAATGTGGGTTACAGGCAGTGACCCAAATCTGTTTTTCCAGAATTTTTTCTTTGAAAAAACTTATTTTGGACTGTGGTGCTAAAACCAACGATGATCCAGGGAGTTCCTCGTGGATTGAAGACCCTCAGACGTCTATGGAGGCTGTCATGCACGCTGTGGTGGTGGGGGGTGGTGATCCCGTGACTGTATCTCAAGGGAAGCTCCCCCCATGCCTACTGTTAAGGCAGGGGGTTGCTGTCCTAGGCTGAAACAAAGCATATCAGCAAGAAAAGAACAAAGGGGACCCCTGGAATGGGACCAGGGGTCCCTTACAATGTAAAAAAAAATCAAAGAAACGATGATGGAGGGGATATACCCTGCGACTACAGTGGTTGCGACAGTGGGTGGTGCTGCGGTGTGCAAGATGGTAGAGCCCAGGGACGCTGTTGAAAGCTTAGGACAGATCTTGGAGGGTCTGGGACCAAGCTATGGCAATGGCAGAGGGTCTAGGTAGGTGGGAAGTGGCCTGGCCGATGTTCACACAGTGCCCATTTGCTTCCTTTTTCAGGGTGTTTTGGAGCGGATACAATAGATGAGAGATGGGGGAGCTTGAAGACTCCTTAGGGTGGCCTAATAAGGTTTTTTGGGGAGACTAAGGATCAGCTAAAGGGTTTGGATAGAGCCCAAGTAATGCAACCGAAGTGGGGACAAGGTTTGGCTACTAGTTTTTTGGAATGAGGAAGAGTGGTGGTGCACCGTGGCAGTTGGTGGTGTGGCCTGAGGAGTTCGAGGAAGGCCTAAGGGTAGGCCGAGATGAAGTGGAGGGTGTCCAGGCGAAGTGGGGTAGGGCTGGAGCTACTGTAACTCGAAAAAAAACCTGTAGTTTTTTTTTGAAGTTGTGGAGGGTGGAGGCTTAGGGACGGCCTAAGGCCACTTAGAAACTATGTGTGGGGCCTAACTAAGGTGGTGGAGAAAGGGAGAAGATGGGTTGGCTGAGCACCACAATAGCCTTGGACAGATTTTTTTTTTTTGAGTTTCCCTCAAAACCAAGTCTCCCTAAACCGAGGGTGCAAGGGGGTTTAAATAGAGAATGGGGGAAGGGATAGGGGTGAGGAATGAAGGCTGTGATTGGTGGTCAATGATGGGTGCAAGTGTAGCTGGTGCGCACATGTGGTGTATGGTGATTTTTCATGAAAATGGGACTGCCCCCCCTTTGGTTTGCTGTCCTTTAACTCCAAGGAGCTCGGTTTGGAATTTTGGAGGGAAACTAGGAGAGTAGGGTCATAAGGGAGCTGTGGTGGCAGCCTTGTATACCCTTGGACCATTGGGGAAGACGATGAACACTGTCTTTCCTATTGGTTTTTTTTTTTGTTACTGTTTACCGAATACGGGCTTTAGCTATGTGGGTATGGGCCAACCCATGTTGGCTTTGCCACATTGGGTTGGCGCCTGAATTCAACCCCCCCCCCCTTTTTTTTGAATAATAAAAAAAAAAAAAATCCTAAATGGCCATGGGCCTTAACCTTTTTGGTTGAATTTTTTTTTTTTGTTTGTTTGATGGACTTGAAACGGGCCTTGAGCCCATGGTGTATTTAGCCTAGGGTATGCCTAGGGCTAGGCTAAGGCTAGACTTAGGGTTAAGTCTAGGGTTTACCTAGGGTTTAGTTAGGGTTAACCTAGGGTTTAGTTAGGGTTAACCTAGGGTTTGGTCTAAGGCTTAGGCGATACCTAGAGTTAAACTAGGGTTTGGTTTAGGGTCTACCTAGGGTTACTAGGGCTTGGGTTACGGTCTACCTAGGACTACTAGGGTTTGGCCGGGGACAACAGAGATTAACCAGGATGTAAAAATTGGGTGCTTACACCAGCTATTATAGGAGAGCATCCTGAGTCTAACCATTTGTCAGATGCTAAGGTCTAGAGTTTCGAAATAGAGATTAACTATCTTGTTAAAGGGATGACTGGAGCAATCCAAAATATGTCTTCTTATGAGAAGGGTGTTTTAAGAATTATAGATATAAAGTAAGGGTATTTTTGTAAACTAATTTTTTTTATATAATCCCCAAATACCCCGATAGAAGGCATATTTTGGGTTATTTTGAGCTCCTGTTCATTGTTACTATCAACCAGTGTTATTAAAACTGGACCGACCGGTTGAACTGGTAAAACTGCGAACTGGCCAGGTCGTCAGTTCCGAAAACTTCCAAAAGGACTGTATTAAAAGTCGGTAGAACTAGCCAGATCCGACCGGTTCAACTGGAACACCGGGGTTAAAAACCGGTAGAACCAATTAGGAAAAGAAAGAATATTAAAAAAATAAGAAAATATTTTTTATTAATAAAAGAACACAGTCGACCCGGTGGAACCGGAACCGGCCACTCTACCCGTTTGATATCCGGCCTGGTTTTGAAAACATTGCTCTCAACCCAATGTGCGGCCCTTAGTATAGCAAAGCTCTACTAATTACTAACCATATACTAACCATATATAGGAGGAGTGCATGTATTGAGAACTATCAAATCAATTACTGGTCCCACGGCCAGTGAGAGGTAACCATGGTTGTGGGTCCCACGTATAATTCATAACCGACATGTCAAACAGAAGGGGAAGAAAGCATGGAAAAATGTTGGTGAGTTGGTGTGGTAGTTAAAGAGAATTAAGCAGCAATTGTCGCTGCATATGGTGTACGATAGAAATGTGAGCCAACCCATTTCCTACTCTCTCTCTCTTTCTCTCTTCTATCTAATCCACGTGATGAAGAAACCAGTAATTTAGGATATAAACATGAGCCATCCTTTCTCTCTAATCCATCTGATTAGGAAAAAAACGATTAATTAAATTGAAAAGAAAAACAGGTTTTGTAGTAGCGAAGCGTTACGTGGAGGATAACTGCAACAACCAAGAGAAGAGGGGTTTACCGAACCCAACCCAACCCAACCCAATCCAATCCAATCCACGTCCCTCATCTCACGTCGTCGATATTGAGTTTTGAATCCCTTAAATTACAAATCTATCCCCTGTTTTTTCCTTAAAAATACAAAACTACTTTTACGGTTTATCAAAGTATATTTGTCTTGTTGTCATTAAAATGACCGATATGCCCCTATTTTAACTACCTCGTGTGTGCCCTAGAATTTAGGTTGCCTACTGCTTAGTGGGTGTGGTCTGTAACGAGGCATTGACTTGACCCATTTGTTGTTTAGGAAGAAGGAAAATTCAAACCCAACCTAATAATTAATTTTCATTCATGACATTTAAGTTAAACCAATATATGTAGATATTATAAATAAATGATTATAAAATTAATAATGAAATTTACAAGATGTCATAGAAGTTGAGCGGAGATGGGCATTAGCGTTGTTGCCCGGTTGTGTCTGAAAAACATGTGTATGCATAACCCATCTCTGTTGTTGTGGGGCTCATATTTTGCAGATACAATCGAGCAACAGTGAGTGCTATTGCCCATCCGAACTTATAGAGGTTTGGCTCAATGATCCTCAACATGAACGTGAAAAGTTGAGCGGCCCTATGTTAAGTATTTATGCCAAAAAAAACTTTTAGTCGTACGGTTTATCACATCCCTTTTAGATGTATATAAAGAAATATGGCAGAGGGTGCATTAATCGGGGAAGAGCTTTTTTTTTGGTTTGGCCTAATTTCTTAACTAACTATGTCAGGGGGTTAATTGATCAGTAGGGTTAGTACTCGTTTCATTGGTGGGCATCAACAGCCACACCAAGGACTCGAACACTAGTCTCCACTTTCCAAAGGGAGATACACTACCATTGGGACCAACCCATGGTGTGTAATCGGGGAAGAGCTTGTAGTGGTGATCAATTATGGATCATTCCCTCCCTCACTGTCCTGAGTACGAGGGTGACACACTTTCTGATAAATGAGGAACTGGTAAATAGTGTCAATTTGTTTTTCAATTACTCAATTTGAATGTCACACGTGACAGTGAGATATTTTTTAGGCACAGGATTCTCTCGAGTTGAACTCTGGAGTTCGAACCCCTAGAGGTTGCCACATGTCTCTTTTGACACCCTTTAACCGTGTGTAAGGTTCACCCACCCATCCTTGGTTTTTTTTATATATATATTAATTATTATATTTTAAATTAAAAAAACTATTTTTAGAGTTTTTTAATTTTAAAAAAAGTTTTTAATTTTAAAAAAAGAATTAATATTTTAAAAAAAAAACCAAGGATGGATTGGTGAACCCTAGGAGTGGGTGAACCTTACCCATGGTTAAGGAGTGTCAAAGGAGACACGTGGCGACCTCTAGGGGTTTGAACTCGAGAGATTCTCTCGAGTTGAACTCGAGAGGGTCCTGAGCCTATTTTTTAACATCTTTAACTGGTTTATAATACATGTCATGGGTTAAAAAGAAAATAATACTTAAAAGTCACTGGCTACTTGGATATTCATTTTCTCCTGCTGTATAGTCTAATAGAAATTGAATAATGCTAGCATCATTTTCTTTAAGAGCAATAGTTTGTTCCACTAGTCAGAAGGAACTATTGCTCCTCGCTCTCACATAGCCGACCCTTGAACTCCTACTAATTCCTGTTAGTGTTTGTTAACTCTTATTTATTTATTTTTCTAAAAATCAAAGGGTAAATGGGTGAACCTTAAGGGTGGATGAATTTTAACCACAATTAAATGGGATTAGAAAGGGGACACATGGCATGAAAATGGGAGCTGGACACCCCACCTTGCGTCACCTACCGAAGAGGTGATTATTTTCCTTTCTTTAAAGGCTCACTCTCTTTTCATTTGAGGGAGTGTTAATAGAAAACACGTCTTTCTCTTAATGGAAGACATTAACACGTCTTTTCAAATTTTCTTTTAAAAAATAGTTTATAGGAAAGTGAAGCTAGGATTGATTGGATCATCATATCCTGCTACCATCGTCACCAAGTTGACCTTGTGGTCCTAATGATTACTCTTAAAATGGGTGTTCAAACATTCGGGGGGAGGAAAGGGTAATTTGGTAATTGTAGATCCAAATGTAAGTTGTGGAGATCTAACGGGGTTCCTAAGTAATTCTTGTGGCAAATGAAGGTCAATCACGTACTTGAGTCTCATATCTAATACCCTCTTTCCATCTCTCCACGTTACTATAATTAGTTATGTTGCAGTTGCAGGTTAGAAGTTGGAGCTCACCCTCTCGTATCCAGTACAAGAAAAGAAGAAGAAACAGCCTCTCTCTCTCTCTCTCTCTCTCTCTCTTTCTCTCTCTCTCTTTCTCTCTCTCTCTCTAACATCTGGATTCCATGGCTGAAGATGGGGATGTTGGTTTTGAGGAAGGAATGATGTGGCTTCCCTCTCACGTTCTCAACGAGGCATGCGAACCGAAGGTCTCCTCCATATATAGTTCTGGTTCTTTGGCTGAGTAAAAGTTTCAGTTTGTTTTGAATTATTTTGAATTTTGGGTTGTTCTTAGATTTCGATATATTTCAGGAATATTTGTGGCATCAGGAACAGCAGCAGCAGCACCACCACCACCACCATCATCAACACCGTCTCAAGACTCCTCCTGAACCTTTTCCTCGGGTACCATTTATTTGCTCTGTGTGTGTGTGCGCGTGTTTTACCACATTTTCTCCCATTTCTTGGATTTGAAAGCTCACTGAACTGAAACCTACAATCTTTATTACGTGCAACTGTTATTTTCATTGGAATTTGTTTTTTGTTTTCAAATTTGAAGCTTTTGATCCTTCATGTTTAAGGAACATTAATAAATACTACTGTTGCACCGAGTTATGTGTTTTGCCTAATCAACCAGGCCCATATACCCATCAATAAGGATTAAGGTCCATCTGAAGTAGGTTCACATCTTACATGGGTTGTAGCCATAATACTGCACTGACCCAAAATGATTGGGTCCTCGCTCAACTATCTAAACATTGGTTATTAGAATCTTGAGAGCGTTTGGTCGTTGCAATTTTACCAATATGGCTCATCAAACGAGCCAAATTGATATAACGCGCTTCTCTACACGCAGGCCACTAGGTGTCCCTTTTAACACTTATTGGGGTTGGTGTGCTGGCCAAGACCATGTTTCAGGAAGCGGAGGTCTTGAGTTCGATTCCCTTCCCCCCTGATGGCCACTCAAGGATTTATCCCTTCTTACCTGGTGTGTGTGGTTGAGGCCTGGGATCTATATGTGCCCCGAGGATTAGTCGGGTGCTCTAAGAAGCCTGGACACCCTCATCACAAAAAAAAAATTGTGGTGAAGATTCACTCACCCCTAAGGTCAACGAATCTAATCTTGGTTTTTTTTTAAAATAAAAATATTAACTTTGGATGGATTAATTTTAACCACAGTTAGGTTAAGGAGGGGAGAAAGGGACACGCCCTATAAAGTTGTAGCAAAAAGAATCATGCCCCTTTTCTAAAACGACTAAAAAATGTGAGTAACTATTAATGAATTTGCTATTAAGTTGGCCCAATAAAGATTAGTCTAACATACTTTAATTGTTAAAGAATTTTAATCAAAACAAGGTTGGTTCGACGATAAAGCTCACTTGAGTAGTTTGAGATCATAAATATTATTGAAAAGAGTACTAGCCCTAAACACATTCTATGTTTTTTTTTTCCAAGGGGTACAGGCACTTGTCATTACATCCCCTTCGACAAGTTAAAGAAAACAATGTTTTCAAAAACCTTATGGTTTCAACCAGTTTTAAAAGTATATGTATTCCTATCACTATTCATTGTTATATGGTTTCAACCGATTTTATCTCTTGGGACGACCCATAAATTGGTGGATATTCCCCTGTATGCATGGTAAACATATGGGTATACCATTACAGATTGGTGACAATAAAATGTAAACGATAGGTCTTCTAAATCTCCCTTCTTTGAATTTCAATTAAAATAACCAAACTGCACTCCTAGAGATACTAATAACTAGCTCTTACGTATTCATCAGCACTCCCAAAGATCTGGCTCGAAACTGCACCGTAGACCGAGATATCCAGTGAATCGTGCATCGGGGGGACCAGGAATGCAAGCCGTCTTTCTCGATTCCGGCCAAAGATCGTGCGGGACTGGAGTTTTCCTCCCCCAGCGGGCCGGTAACAACTTCCAACCAAGCAAGAAACCAGGTAAATATATCAATATTTCTAATCTAAAGAATTTTTATTTATTTTCGGTATTCAAGGGTGGGAGAACCCACAAAACTAGCTACAAGCCTAGGGCAAGGAAACCCCAATAATATCATTTTAGATGATAGGAATCAACCTCATAGGAGGATCCCTCATAACAGTAAGCCTGAGTTGTCCATTATGACTAAAGTTTGTCAACCAAATTTGTTACAAATTTTCCTTCTCGAAAATAGTGTTGTAACCTGCAGTCCCAAGCAGGGGCGGAGCCACATGGGGCCCGGGGGGGCTGAAGCCCCCCCTCAACTTTTGGAATTTTTTTTTTGTATGGTGTAATGTGGGTGTGGCTTAGGAGCAAGGGGAAAGCCAGGTGGTGGTGGAAGATCTAAGCCTCCCCTGAAAATTTTGAGAAGAAAAAAAAAATCATATTTATATAATTTAATTTAAGATGGCGTAGGCATATGAAAATGTTTAAATTGCCAGTGTTTTCCATCATGTAATGAAATGGCCGGTCCTCATTGGTCCACGCCCCTCTTTAACACTCACCAATTGTGGTTAAGATTCACTCACCCATAGAGTTATTTTAGAAGAAAAGAACAATAAAAATCTTAAATTTAATTTTGCTAAGCTTAACCAGGGTTAAAGGAGTGTTTAAAAGAAACACAAGGACACGACGGTAAGTTAAGCAATAGGTCCGCTAATCATTACTACTCCAAACTATATTATTTACTGACGGACAAAGAGACGAGATGACCCACAAACTTGGCACTAATTTTTTTTTTCGGGGGCTACGCCCCCAAACCCCCACACCTCACCATTAGCCCCCCCTAGCCGAAAATCCTAGCTCCGCCCCTTGTCCCAAGGCCTAAGCAATAACGCTCTACATGCTTTGATGAGGGGCCATTAGGATTGAATCTCTCTTGGGCTCTCGGAGTTTAGAGATTTGCAATACTTGGTTAATTAATACTGAAGAAGTTTAGACATTTGCAACTTGGTTAATCAATCTGTTACCTGTGGTGCAGCTTGCTCTTCAGTTCTCCTCCCTTCTCGCGTGGTTCAAGCCCTCAACCTCAATGTGCATGCATTGGGCTCACAACGTTCACCTCAACGAGGTTAGGCTTTTCACAGCTCTCTTAATTTTATCCGACGCCTAGTTAATTTTCTCCTTTCTATCAACTTGGGTTATATATATATAGCTAATAATGGCATTTTCTTGCAGATATAAGCAAAAATCCTAAAGGAGGGAGTGGCAATTTAGTTAGCAATAATAATGACAATGATGTCAATGATCGTGTGTCGTCGCAGCGTTGTGTCACGATCATCTCACAGAGTCGAAGTTCTTCCCCGGAGATATTTCTTCCAAAGGAGTGGACTTACTAGCTCCTGTAATGGGATGTGACACTATTGTTAAACACTGCTGTTCTTAAATTGATAAGGTTAATATGATGTTAATCATGTAATGTAACTTTCAAATAATAGTACGTAGCAGAAGAATTCCTTATGATTGGTGTCTTATAATATGTATACGGAATAATTATGTATTGTCTCAAGTAAAACTGTAAAAGGCCAAAAAAAATACAATATGTAGTTAGGGCTGTTAAACGTACCAAGCTGATCATGAATATGCATCTCGAGATTGGCTTGTGAAAAGCTTGTTCAAGCTCGTTTGTATAATAACAAGTCTGTCTCGAGCTTGATTTAAAGTTCAATTGATTAGTTGAACTTGAGCATGCATGTGCCCAGCTCGTTAAATGCATATAAATGTAATAATATATATGACTTTATTATAATATGTATGAATACATGCATATTAGCGACCAATGGCAATAAGCAATATATTCATGACTATAATCAATTAAAAAATATTTAGATTGAGGAGTAAAAGACTAAAAAATAGAAAAAATAATGTCACCAAGACGTGCCAAAATGGCTAGGCGCAATCCTAAAAAAGCCACATAAAGACCTAAGTTATTGAAGTAACCAGCAAATGCTTTTTTTAACAAATGTTGTAATTGCTTGTTATTTCAAAAAATACGAATTCTTTCAAGAGTACTTAACCCAACATTAATATGGCAAACCTTGGTCTCAGTAGCATTTCATAAAACAGTTTAAATATCGAGCCAAATCATCTCCGGTGATAACCGGATTTGGCAAATCCGGTTATCACCCCTAGAGGTCGCCATGTGTCTCCTTTGACACGCCTTAACCGTGGGTAAAGTTCACCCACCCCTAGGGTTCACCCATCCATTTTTTTATTAAATATTAATTCTTTTTTTAAAATAAAAAAACTGTTTTTAATATTAAAAAAACTCTAAAAACAGTTTTTTAATTTTAAAAAAAGAATTAATATTTTTTAAAAAAAACCAAAAATGGGTAGGTGAACCTTACCCATGGTTAAGGGGTGTCAAAGGAGACACGTGGCGACCTCTAGGGGTGATAACCGGATTTGCCAAATCCGGTTATCACCCGTAGAGGATTTGACTCCTTTAAAATATAAAGAGGAGCTCTGCATCACCATGTTGTGCAAAGCTTCCCTTTTTACACTACTTGGTGGGAAATGTGTAATTATGGTGTGTTGCAAAAACCTAGCCTCCATCAATAATTACAAACATGCCACACTTATAGTGTAAAAAGGGAGCTCCGCTTGATGCAGAGCTCCGGCTCAAAATTATTCCCCAAAATAAAAATAGATGAATGCATTTTTCGGAATCTAAGCGGGCATTTGGCAACTCTAAAAGTAAGAGTTTATTTGGCTTATTTTCAAAAGATAAGCTAGCTCTTATTTTGAAATAAGACTATTTGGTTAGGTTCTACTTCTTTGTTTTTTTTTTTTATGATATGATATCATTTAACTAACACGCACACTATCTAAACACACACAGATAGCGAGACCTAAGGTAGCCGCTAAAGTGCCATAAGGGTAAGTCCAAGCAACCACTCCAAAAGGGTTAGGTTCTACTTCATAACTGTCTAGTATTTTAGCAATAACAGGTTCTACCCAATGAAGGTTGTATATTTGTTAAATCTTATTGAGGCAAAGCGAGTAGACCTATTTCACGCGCATGCTTAATTGATTCTCCTGAAACCCTAAGAAATTAAATAAATTCATATATTCTACAATCATATATTTTATATCTCATGACACTCTTCTATCCTTCATTCCTGTAATATGTTCATTTATTTCTTGTTCATCGTCTTGGTTTTCTCACTCTATAGTGAAGTTAAGCAACCATTAGGGGGTAGGATCTATGGGAAGGCTGTCCAAATGAGCAACGAGCTACCATTGATTCAACATATTGTGGTGGGGGGGGGGGGGGGGGGGGGAATAGTTAGATGCAAGGGACGTTTTAAAGCGTCAGTTATAAAAGGTCCATCACAATACCACATAAGAAAAAATGGGTTAGGTTTACATTCATTTGTTTTTCGAAAATCCGGTGATATCTTTTATTTGTACTTTTCTGATAAAAATATATGTCAAACCTAACCTATTATCTTATGTGGCATTGTGAGAACCCTTTGTAGCTGATTATTGTTCATATTGGGGATGATGCATGGAGGCGGTTCACAATTGGGCGCAGAGGCACTATAAGATGAGGGTTGGGAGGCTTGAGTGCAACAAATGATCTAGGTCCACAATTAGCTCCATATGGAGCTAATTTAATCAAGAGTTACTTGATTAGATCTTATTTTTTAGATCTTTTCATACAATAAATTGGCTTAGTTAAAAACTCATATGGAGCTAATTTAATCAAGAGTTACTTTATTATAGCTTATTTAAAAGATCTTTTCATGGAGCTAATTGAATCAAGATACTTGATTATAGCTTATTTTTTAGATATTTTCATACAGTAAAGTTGTTTGGCTAAAAACTAAAAATAAGCTCTTATCTTTCATTATAGCATGTTTGGTAATACATACATATAAACACTTAATTAATGGTCATTTACATGATCTTTTTAAAAATACATATATATATATAATTATTATTATTATCCAAAAATCACATTAATTAATTCTACCCGCTTTAGCAAAATAAGTCTCGTTTCAAAAGGCAAGGGGACATTTGATAACTCTAAATAATTATAGCTTATTTGGAAATTAGAGCTTACCTTAGAGTGTTTGGGTTAAAGTCTAATTAAATATCTAAAAAGTTTGGAAGTATAGGTTTGTGGGCAATGAAATTGCAACACCCTAACGAGTCGGACGCACCAAGTTCAACACATCTACCTACACCTGACCTTTGCCCCTGATTTGAGATGTCAAAACCTCTCAGTGCTAGCCCCAATGAGGCTTACATATGTTCAATCCGTGAGGATCAAAACCTCATGGATCAAGTCATAATATGAACTCCCATGGGGTTGATACTTATCCAATCAGTAAGGACAAAACCTCACGAATAAAATCCTTGAGTGATAGTCTCCGAGAGATTGATACATACCAAGTCCACGAAGACCATAAACCTCACGGATGAGTCTTGGGTGTTAGCCTCCAAGAAGCTGACACGTATCCAATCCGTGAGGACCAAAGCCTCACGGATCCACACTTTGAGTGCCAACCTCTGAGAGGCTGACACATGTCAATCTCGTGAGGATAAAAACCTCACGTATCCATCTCTAGTGCCAACCTCCGAGAGGTTGACATGTGTTTATTATGTGAGGCCAAAACCTCACAGATCCATCTTGAGTGCCAGCCTCCGAGAGGCTGACACGTATCACATCCGTGAGGATTAAAATCCCATGGATTCAAGCTTAAGTGTCAACTACCATGAGGCTGACACATGTATGATCCTTGAGGACTAAAACCTCACGGATGAATCTTTAGTATTAGTCTATGAGAAACTGACACGTATCCCATCCTGCCAGCTTCCATGAGGCTGACACGTGTATGATCTGTGAGGACTAAAACCTCATGGATGAATCTTTAGTATTAGTCTCTGAGAGACTGTCACGTATCCTATCCGTAAGGATTAAAACCTCACAGATAACCATAACCTTTGAGTGTCAATATCTGAGAGACTGACATGGAAGATTCTCTAGTGTCAGCCTCTGAGAGACTGACACGTATCCAGCCCATGAGGATTAAAACCTCACGGATAACCTTTGGGTGCCAACCTCCAAGAGTCTAACACGTGGCCAAATCATGAGGATAAATTCTCATGGATCAACCATCATCACCCTTTGGTCCGAGGGCAAGATCTATGGTCACACCCCTTAAGTCCGTGGACTGACCTAGGTCAGTCTGTCCCCAACTGACAGTTAGTATCTGACTGTCATAGAGCAGAGACTCCTTAATAAAAATAATTTTCTCGGTTAAGTTGTAGGGATTCCAAGATAAGGATTCCCTCTTTTAAAATCTCATGGGATGCCACATGACACTCCATAATCATGATGAGATTAGAACTATGTCTTATATCGTAGGAAATGATGTGATTAAATATCCTCCATAACAAACAATAAACTTTATACAACAATGGAGGAAATTTGATAAGCAAAGACAAAATTTGCGCTTACAGAGTTATGTCAAAATAATAAGCAAAAAGGGGCTCCTTTTTTCCTAGGACCTGTTACCTATAATGCCCTTAGAGGATACTTCGCATACATGTGGATTAAGTTCTTAAAACTAAACTTTTATGTCCTTAATTTTGTAAATAAATTCCAAACATACCCTTGCCCGTCATATTTCTCCCTGTAGAGAATTTTGTCAATTTTTTTTTATCAAATGATCACATTCTAAAAAAAATATAGAGCTTATTCTTTAGAGTTTATTCTATTTCAAAAGAGTTTCAAAATTAATGGACCCTAAATTTACTTCATGTTTTAAATAGAGACAATTTGTCAAAAGTAGAGCTATGAATAGACTTTTACCAAACACTCTTATTCGATTTTAGGTGTTATTTATTTAAAAAGAAATCTAATAAACTTTACTATTTAAGCTTGCCAAATGCCACTTAAGTCTCATTTTGAATGCACATTTTCATTGTATCTAAGAGGTTGTTTACCTTTTGTTTATGGAGATTTTTTCCCTCTTTGGTATCTAATTACCTCATTATTTTAATGGGTTGCTAATTGATACTCTCTCATTGTTTAATAAAAATCCTTAAGTGGTTGCAAAAGCAACTAGTTAAAGTAAAGACAGGAAGGGATGAAACCAAGATTTTCTAGTAGGGGACAAGTGATGGTTGATTGAAAATGTTAGTAATTGCTGATGGATTTGCAGAGAATGAGTAGGCAGACATGAAATATTATGAATTTAATGGGATTGGCGCATAGCTCCTGAGTCTTTGTTTCGACGATCAAATTCATGGGTCATTCTCATCCGTGCATTCCATAAATATTTTACGGGTATTGTTTCTCATTGTTTAATTTACGGGGATAATTGTCTCATGACTATGTCCTATTAAATAATTAAATAGCACAATATAAAAGAAATAATTTGTTTTCAAAAGTTCAGGGGCAGCTGCCCCTTCTCCCATGGTTATGTCTGTTTAAATATTTAAACAACATAGTACAAAAGATATCTTTTGTTTGTTTTCAAAAGTTCATGGGAGTAGATGCCCCATCATGCCCATGGCTCATGTTAAACTATACTTAATTATTTTTTCCAAAAGTTCATGGCAACTACCCCAATGTCCCATGGCTATGTCTTATTAAATCTATACTACTCCTATATAGCAATTGGTATCCACGTGACACACTCCATTGCTCTCTATTTCTTCAAATTGGTGTCACGTGACAAACCTTTTAACCAATAACTTCATTCCATGTGTATATGTAAATATAAATTAATTAGCATTATTCTATCTTCTCACTAATTACTATCTTATTAAAGCTTTTTAACCCTTCATTAATTCTTATACACCCCACTTCCCCATTCCCATAATCCAATAAAATTATTTCTCATTTAAATACAGTTCATCTACCTCACTTCAATCACACTCAACATCTTATTAAAAATTAATTAATTTGTCACTTATGAAGTGAGCCCTATACTAAACCCGAATTATTACGACGTGGCATCTTGAGAGACCACTATTTTCAAATTCTCTCAATTTAGCAATCCTCATTGGTGTTCTCATTGCCACCTCTTTAACTTCTCAAGGAAAACCCCTATCTATCTCATACGATTTCTCTCCTACATAACTCCTCCTTCTTTCTCCATTAATCTCCTCAATTAAATCAAACACCCCACTCTCTCCCCATATAAATCTCTATGGCTCTCTCTCCTATCCCTTCACCTCCCCCCTCTCCTTCTCTCTCCTCTTTTCTTCATCTCTCATGTAACTATTATCATATTTCCAAAGAGTTTCATTTCCCAAGAAGTTTCAGATTTTCAAAATGTCTCTCCATCTCCCACGAAGAGACAATCATATCTCCCTTAATAAAGTTAAACCTCCATTCCTTATATATATCTCTTGCTCCCTCACTAGTGGGTGCTCTCCCTTCCTTCTCTCTCTCTCTACGCGTACATGTGATTGCATTACCGATAATCTGTTAGCTTCTTTGATGTAGCCACCTTCTCCATGATTAAGCTGGAGCCTACTGCCTCCTCCTATTTAGACTATCTTTTCTATCTTGTGTCGTTTGCATGTCTTACTCATCCTTTTTACTTTCTGTGCATAGCATGAGGGTTTTGCTAGTATGTATATATATATATATATATACAAATTTCCTCAAAAGTTCAGCAACTACCCCATCTCGACCACTGGGATAGGTGTTGCTTTTTGACTAAGAGTAGGGAATGCCTATTCTTAGGTTAGGTTAGTAGTTGGATGCATAGCATGTTGTTGCTCGTAGTTAGATGCCTAGCATGTTTTAGCTTGACAGTGTGGGAACATTAAAAGATGACCACGAGGCCCACATCACAGGGGATTCAAATCTGGCCTCACGATCTGCCATCTTGCCTAGGGGTGTCAATGGGCCGAGCTGGCCAGCTACCTGACCCGACTATTTAAAGTCCGGATTGAACTCATTTATGAGGCCCATTTAATAGTCTCGGGACGGGCTGGGCTGGCCTGACCTCTTTAATAATAATTGAATTTTGCTAGCCCCCAGTCGCAATCTTCCAAAGATGCAACTGGGCCATACAAATGTCAAACTTGCTTTGACTTTTGTTTTTTCAGCCATTAAAATAATGAAAGATCTCCAAGTGTTTGGCTTCTCTTGCGTCAATGGAAAAATTTAAAGTAAACATTTAGAGTAAATGCGACTGGGGCTAGCACTCATAATAATTGGACATGGACTCAGAGTTAGGAATTTGTCTCGCCCATTGGTAGGCTTTTAATCGGGCAAGCCCGACCCCGATTAATAAAATAAATTTTTAAATACATTATAGTAGTTTTATAATAAATTACTATGTTGCCTTTAAAATCAAGTGGTTGGAGAACTTGATTAGATGGACATTTTGGTCATTGTGAACCCTTTCCCAAATCCACAAGTCTATATAAACCATTGCCCATCACCTCAACTCACTCACAATTCACAAAATGAAGCTGCAACTATAAACAAGTTGAATCAGCTGAATGAAATTATTAAACAATCAAATTGTTGGTTTTTTCCATAAAACACTATGAAATTGACCAGCCCGACTGGTAAAATGATAGATGGGCTCTACTTAAGAGAACTTCAAGTGATGGCAATGCACTAGGGGCAAAGCCATGATTCTCTTACAGGGGGCTAACAAATGGGGGCTCGAGGGCATAGTCCCCGAATTTATTTTTTCGAGGGCCAAGTTCTTGAACCCCATCGCATCTTTTGTGTGAGTTTGTACAGAATAAAATTTTCTCTGATGTTTAGGGGGGGGGCTAGAGTCCACCATCCCCTAGCTCCGCCCCTCTCCCATGGCTACACACCTATTAATACTACAGCTTTTTTTTTTTCCAGGGGGGCTTCTGTCCCCCCGGGCCCCAGTGGCTCCGCCCTGAATGCACCCCAAAGCTGGCGGTATGGAGCCATTGAGCAAGTTTCTGTACAGAACGTTAAAAAAAATGAGGGAGCTCAACCAAGGCTTGATTAGTGTTTTGAACATGAAAAACAAATTGTAGGCCTACCCAAGCTCGTATAAAATCGACTTGCCCATCAAAACATATATGCCCGACCAAGCCCATATAAGACACGATTAAAGCTGGCCCACCCAAGCCCGCAAAGGCCTGAGCCCGGCCCATTAATAATTACCGAAGAGCAGGTGTACCGTATGTTTCCACGTGTACGGAGCTGATGCCATCAAAACATATTGGATGAGTATTTCGCTCCAAACACTCCCTTTCTCGCTTCTTCGCTGCAAAAACGGAAGCCGAGAGAGCCTTGAAGCTCTTTCCTGTTTTTCTCTGCAATTTCCGCCATGGAAGCTACTCCTCTAAGCTTTCATAATTTCAGTCTCCATTTCTCTAGAAGTAAACCTCTCAAAAACCGTGGTGCGTGTTTTCTTTACTTCTCTTTGTTTCATCTCTTCTGCAACTTAAGCTATCTTTACTCTTGTTTTTTTTTTTTTTCATATTCTTTAGTTTAAAACCCTAACCCTAACTTTAATCTCAAATTTTTATCTGTTTCTATTATTTGTAGTCTAGTGATGCTCGCTTGTTCTGATTCTTATTATGATTGTTTCATATTGAAATTTTGCTGAATCATGCTTTGGAAAATTTAATTATTCTTCTATTGAATTAAAAAATAAAATAAAATTGGTGTCTGGAGGTTCTAGGATCGATGGTTATGGAAGTAGAACCTGCCTTGTATTTGATAATCATGGAATATTGCACAAACATCTCCGCTTACTTGGTCCATTGGTTCATCCTCATTAGCTGGGGTTTCTGTATCTATATATATATGTACTTTAAAAGTTTCTGTGGTATTGTTCTTTTTGGAGTCATACCAAAATGTATTTTCCCCCATAACCTTCTCTTATCTTTTTGATATGTAGTCCTGGTAATGTTTGAAGAAGAAGCGTCTAAAAGACATTTTTTTCTTAAGGATTTGTTTGTTTAGAGGGAAAAAATTGTGGAAAAGAATTTTTTTCCTCTAAATAATTTCTCCTCGTTTTGTAGAGAAAACAATTCTCTCAAACATAAAGTAAAACTATGGAATTTTTTGCAGTAAAAAGCTTAATTTGCAGCATGCCACACCCAAAAATTAGCTTTTCTCCTAAAAATAGTTCAGTGCACATATATTCCCTCCAAGCAAACGCAGCCTAAAGGTAAAAAAATAAAATAACTTTTCCTGCATACTTTGCCATGTTCTATTTTGCAATAATCTTTATACAAAATTGCAACTCGTTTTTTAGAGAAAACAATGCTCTCTAACATAAAGTAAAAGTATGGAATTTTTTGCAGTAAAAAGCTCAATTTGCAGCATGTCACACACAAAAATTAGCTTTGCTCCTAAAAATAGTTCAGTGCACTTATATTCCCTCCAAGCAAACACAGCCTAAAGGTAAAAAAAATAACTTTTTCCTGCATACTTTGCCATGTTCTATTTTGCAATAATCTTTATCCAAAATTGCAACTTGGAATCATGCATTATCTGTAGGGATGTAATTCTTCTACCATTTCTATATTTTCGAATTTGCATATGGATGTATAATACTATAATTGAGTGTTTGTGATGACTAGTTGTTGATTACTGTTTTCTTGCACATTATCTGGTAAAGGTCATAATGTGCTTACAAAGGATGCACTGCAGTCATCCTTTGTTGTGTGCTTACAAAAACTTTTAAAAAAAGCTGGATGATAATTATCTGGTTTTGATCAGTTTACTCTTATCTCGATACACAGGTGGACTGCTTGAATGCAATCTCCAATTCTATCGCCCAGTGTATGCTGGAACCTACATTTCTCCAAAGACCCATTCAGCACACTCCATTAGAAGGCATTCCATGTTTTTAAACAGGCCCTTTCTGTCAAATGTAAGAAAAAGATATTCTGTTTATTGTTCAGATCAGCTCAGAAGTGACTATTTGAATATTGAGCCAACATCTGTACAGTCTCTACCCCCTGGATTTAGTCCACCAAGACCTGATGATGGGGAAGATGTGCTGAGTTCACATGATGTCAGTGACTTTGAGACCTTGCCATCGAGACCTAAATCGTTCAGAAATAGATTTTTGAATTTTGTTCGCCTGGGTTCTGTCCTCAATAGTGCTGCTGAATCTTTTTTCAAGAGTGAGATACGGCGGAGGTTATTTGTGACTGCAGTATTAGTTGTGATAAGTCGTGTTGGATATTTCATTCCACTACCTGGCTTTGATAGACGGCTGATACCTGAGGACTATCTTAGCTTTGTCTCCGGATCCATCGGTAAGTTTTTACATATATATATATGTCATCAGTGGTTAAATTCTGGCCTATTGAGTATTGAATTACTTATCTGCATTCGGTACTGACTTTTGTTCTTAATTTCTTTTGTTGAAGTATGATGCATTCTGGATTACATTGTACCGTTCTGAATTGATTGACCAAATCTGGTAGAATATGCAAATATCCTGGGGAAGCCTATTTAGGATTACCTTTTCTGTTACATTTTTGGGCTTTTTTCTTGAACATTCATGATTGAGCATTGGCAAGGTTGGAATTTAAAGCTTAACACCATGGTTGTCAAGGCGACTAGAGGCGACAGACCCTATGGACGCCTGAGACGCCCGAGGCGTCGCCTGATGAACTTTTGCTGTAGAGATTTCCCCCAATATCAGATCTATGTATGATGCATTTTCTTGAATAGAGGGTCTTGCAATTCATATAAATTGCAAAATCTCCATTGTCAAAACAGTTTTAGGAATAATAATGGGGATTTCAAGTGTTGGGAATAAAAAAAAATTGACAATGACTGTCGAAAGGAGGGAGAGAGATTGCGAGAGAAAAAAATAGAAAGAAACAATAGAATACAGTGACAACTGAACATGAGAGAGAGAGGGAGAAGAGGAGGGTGAGTGTAGGACTGAATAAAAAATAAAGAATAGCTAGATAGTCAATGTGACACCAAATCGGGGAGAGAGAAGAGAGGGAGGAGAGAGAGGGAGAGGTTGTACCTTTTACTCTCCTTTCTTTTTTTTCCCGATTATACTTAAGAAAAGTAATAAAAAATATATAATAAGTAAGGGTAGTTGTTTTTCTTCCTTTTTCTCTTCCTCTCCTTGGATATACAAACCCTAACATATTATATGGTGAACGACATAAGAAGTATACAAAATAACATGTTTTTTTAAATTTGCCAAACTACTATATTCAAATAAAATAAAATTTTATATCCTTAAACAATAATAATATTAAATATATCAGATTTTTAATAATAACTGCCTGGCCGCCTAGGCGACGCCTTTAACAACTATGCTTAACACACCCTTTTCATTTGCTTCCATTTTATAGTCATTTCAACTTTCATTTAATAAATTACTCTGTAACAGGAATGAGTTATTTATGTATTTATTTTTTTGTAGCGGATAAAATGTAGGAAAGAAGACAAGGGAACAGGATCACATCATCACTGTTCTTCAGCTGACTGTACCTTGTGACACCTTACTGAAATTCTATTTCTTTATTTTGTATCTTAGTATTTCCCTCTCTTCTTCTTGAATGGGATGGTCTTCGGCACAACATTGTCTTCTTCGTTAAATTTCAAATTTGGGTGGAAGTACTATTTGAACTATAAATACTTTCACGTAACTGATGATGGGTCTACCATTTCCACATCCACATCCATTTAGAAATAAAGCATTCTGGAATTTCTCCACATGTAGATTTGGAGCCCCTTAGCTGTAAATGCTGTATTTCAGGTCACTCCCCCATCTTATGAGATGGATGCCTTTATTTTTACACCAATAATCTTTCGAACTTGATTTTTTTCTTTTCTTTTTAAAAAATGAAAAGAAAAAGAAGGATTTACATGTGATGGGGGATTGAGAGAATCCCCCCCGAAAACCCAAAAAAGTAAGGTGGCAAAAGATGATACAACTCCATCTATACAAAATGTCAGATATATGAAAACCTGAGAAGTCTTGGATAGGTGCCGTCCATCTATTCAAACTCCATCCCTTGGAAGAGTATAACTTACGAAATAACCCCTCCAAGATCTTGTTGTTCTTTTCTCTTTAGATGCCTTCACAGATTGTGCCCAAAGAACGTTGCATCTTCTTCCAAGAACACCTCCAGAAGACCTCGAAAAGGGATAGGGAAAAGATCCACATGACGTAGGTTGTCGGGTACTGAAAAAGGAGGTCACTCACATTTTCGCCTTGTGACACATGCAACATGTTCATAATCAGTGTGCCCCAGTTCTTTAGGGGATTGATCTGGATGAAGGCTTGCGCCTTTAGAGGGACAGGGGTCTTCCAAATCCTCTCAAATTGTGGCCTTTAGAAGAGCTCATCATTTTCCTTCCGAAGGAGGTAAAGAAGGCTTTGATTGTGAAGAATTTTTACGGGTTACCCTTTTAAACCCTTAGCTCGCCTTTGTTGGAATTGATCTTAATCCAGTTCAACCTGCCGAGGATTAGAAAGCATCCATTGACCTCTCTGTTTATTTTGAACTACATGTATTTCTTAGCGACATTGGCTTAAACCTTTCTAATAGGTAGCATTTGTTTATTCACTACTCTTCACCAACCTCCTCTCTAAGAAGCATGGAAGTTATACATTTAGCATATGGTAAAGTTGATTATAATTTGCATGGGGGAACAACAAAACCAGTATTGAACAATGGTCTTTGTAATAATATTTGTTGCTTTTCTGGTCTCCTTCATTGTAGCTTTATTTTATTTATTTAATAAAGTTCTAGTGTTATTGATCAACAAAACAAATGGTGTGAGCTGACCTCAAAAGAACTCAAATAAAGGGCTGAAGGAGTGAAGATTGACAGTGATGAATCTAGGAAGCCCAAGGAGTGGAAATCACGAGTTTAGCAATGTTCTTTCTTCATTATATTCTCTCAAAATAGAAATACATAAACAATGCGAAATGTTGGGATAGATTATATATATTTTTTTTGTTCAATTGAAAACCCTAAGGTGATGGGAGATGATTTTGATTTTTGACTCTCTTCTAAAGAAAATAAGGCTGTTCTAAATGGCGTCCTGTCAACTTTTTTTATGCAAAGAAGTAGGTTCTTACAGGGGCCCCTGTTAAATTACTTCAGAGATACAACCTAGATTAATTTGAGGATACTAGGTATGAATAGATAGACAACTAGAACGGAAATGTTCTAGCCTTTCTAGGCACAGTTTAGGGAAACTGTCTTCCCAGGAAGCTCGTTTCCCAAGTTCTCTTCTTAAGAAACTCATTTTCACGGAAATGTTCTAGCCTTTCTAGGCACAGTTTAGGGAAACTGTCTTCCCAGGAAGCTCGTTTCCCAAGTTCTCTTCTTAAGAAACTCATTTTCATCACGTCCCATTTAGTGGTCAATGAGGGCTATGTATGTGAGGTGATGGGATAGACCCGAATCTACTTACTAGGTTGTGACCCTCAGCTAGTATTGTTGAATTGGAACCTAGGGCTCTTAGTTCTCCACATATATCTCATGTAAGGCAAAATTGGAAGTATGAATGCACATACTAATTAATGGGAGTGAGGTGCCCATATTTCGTCTCTCGCTAGTCGCTCTTCGTTTCCTAAGGATTTTCTTGAGCATTGCTTTCCGCTTCTCACATCCGTTTTGCTTCTCGTTTTGGTAACTATGGTTCTAGGCATGATCGAATGACTAAACAAGTAGATGACCTGATAGTTTCATGTTATTTTGCATTCTAGTAGATACTAATAGTAAGAAAAGCTGCACCTTATAGTTTGCACTTTTTGCCTGGTTATTCAGAATTGTTGTTTTTGGCAGATGAACTGGGTGATTATGCAGCGGAGCTTAAATTGTCCCTTTTCCAGCTAGGAATCAGTCCTCAGATAGCAGCATCAATTCTTATGCAGGTTACCACATTTCTACTTTCCAGTTTTATATTATTTTTGTTAATTGTGATTATTTATTGTTCTTTGTATGTGTTTTTAAAGATTTTTGTAATGTTCTTTTTGTTCCATGCGAGAAAGTTTGTAGATAATTTACTCTTGTCAGGCGATATCTCTATACTTCACTATTTCACTGCATCACTGTATTTAGATGCTGAAGGATGTCGAATAGCCCACGAAAAGATTGGGCGTAGGATTTCAATGTGAAATAGAATAAAATAAACAAAATAAAAGGTTTGAGGAAGAAGAGAAGGGAAACCAAATTTATAAATATGTCAAATTCCTTAGTTCATGATGTTTAGGGTGTCAGTTTCACAAACTGGTTAGCGATTCCGTCACAGGTTTATTAGGGGGTATCCCAGTAGTATGGGTTGGATCGACATTCGACAATCGAGATTCTAGAATCGGAGGAGGGTGCCTACTTGTTGACGATCCTATGTTGTTTCATTGTTTGATTGCATGGTGATTTTGTGTGGACATTCATTGGGAACTACGGTCCAGCATCTCAAGTTGAATTCCTGTCTTTTACCTAGGAGTTAAACGACGTGAGCATTAGATGGAGCCTGGAGGAAGCTTTGGTGCCTGGGTGGGGACTTTAATTGCACAAAGACATCTCAACATAAATTCGGGGGCAGTCACCTATCGCTCAGAATGAAGGTGTTTGAGTTCATTTCATCACACAACCTGGTGGAATGCCCTATCAAGGGGCCCAATTCACATGGTCAAATTTCTAGAAGAGACTGCCCTTAGCAAATTGGGTAGGGTATTATTTTGTGATCGTTGGGAGGCTTATTTCCCAAACGTCATGCTATCAAGCTTCCCTTGGCAATGGCATACATCGGACCGTATCACAATCACGCTAGAATTGGTGACATTCAGCAAGACCCGATACCATTCAAGTTCGAAAACATGTGGTTGTTCATTTGGACTTCAAGTCTCTAGTAGAGGAGGCCTGGCGGAAATCAAACTTTTGGGAATCCCTGGGCACGATAATTGGCCATTTGGGTTAAAACTAAAGGCGCTAGAACAATAAATCAGGCTTTGGAATAAGGAGACATTTGCGGTGTTGTCTATAAAAAAAGGGTGTTGGGTGAAATTCAAAGTCTAGATGCAAAGGAGAAGAAGGGAAGTAGATAGAGTCTTAGTATCTAGTCTTGGCCCTCAATTGAAATTTCACCAACCTTGAACTAAGGTTGATCATGGAGTCTCACCACCACCAGAGAGCGAGGAGTCAAACCTTGAAAAAGTTGAATAAAGTTTTGATTTGACCAACTTTTTTTAATTGTAATTTATAAGGTTAGGAACGTGTGACCAAGGTTTTAAATAACGGTTTCAGTTTGCATAACGGGTTTGATCGAAACCTTTATGTAACATCGTGACGTAACAGTTTAGGTCTCTACGGCTGAAACTTGTAATGCCCCCACCATTTTATTAGTAAAAATTTTGAAAATATAAAAAACTAAGAAAAGATGTTTAAATTTAATAAACAAACAAAACATTAACACTAAATGCATATTATACATGGAAATACTAATTTATCAAGTTCAAATAACAAATAATGAGATAAAAAAAAATGCACAACCCGAATCATCATAGATTCCTTGATTTAATTTGAAATCCATAAATTTGTGTTCTAAACTTGCTAATATGCATTAACTAACAAATATTGATTCAAAAAAGTTGAGAGACCTTATCCACCAATCAAAAATCCAAAACAGTTTTTTTTTTCAAAAGTGGGTTTTAGAAGTTCAAACCGTCAATTCATAGCATATAGCTAGTTTTTTTTTCGTGAAAATAAAATAGAGTGGTTAAATTTGGCTTGGGAGGGGGAAGAAAGTGAAATTTTCAAAAGAAGTGAGATTTATGGTGTGTAATATAATATCAAATGTTACTTGACAAACTAACAGTCATTAAGTAACATATTGGTTCAGATAATAACGGTCGTTTTGTAATAGTTTCGACTTTCGATTAGATTTATTATTGTGCGTGCGATCCTTAGCTCCAACATGTTGCTCTTTGTGTTGTATGCCGGTCCCAAGCCCGAATAATGGAGGGTTTCACGTGATGGTGGCAATCGGGGTAGAAAACCCCGATAAATCATATGACATGTATTCTGACTTGCTATCTCGAGTTAATGCTAGGGTGTTATTTGGAAGTGATGCGTTGCAAGCCTGCAATGATGCCCAATTGCGGTGAAGAGTAGTCAAGGATTCTTGCACTAGATTGGAAGGGTGCGAGTAAAGAATTAATGGATATTGTTTATAGAAAGTAGCATGTGTTACAATTCATCAAACAAAGTAAATTAGACATGTCGGTCCCATGTCCGTGGAAGTCTGTACCTGATTTTTGTCTACTTGTATGGACATGTGACTTGCCTACAGCTCGAAGAGTCTGCGTGTGTTGGGCTGGAGACGTGGGCTTTCTCTTGGATATGATGTGCAGTTGGTGGGAAAAAATTACTGGTTGGGCTTGATATAAAGGCCATATTGTTTCCTAGTTTTGGGCCCGGAATATTTTTTGAAAGTAGCCAATAGAAAGGGTTTGTATGGGTCCACTCTGAGACCCATGTGGGTTATAAGATTGAAGTAGAAGAACCCAAGTATGGCTGGATGCCATTTGCATCATTGAAGGAGGGTTCTTCGGATCTTCCTCTTCCATGAGATGGAGTTGACAAGCTGCTATCCATATGTTGGGTGGATTATTGAGAAAATTAGCTTTATATGCGTCAAAAGTGGACCTGGTTTTGAATGATGACATTCTTATTCTCTCTTGCTCCAGTGTATCAAACATAAGTTAAGTGGAATTTTTCAGATAATGCAATCAATTTTCTGGACATGTAAGTGCTTCATGTCTATTCTTGATACTACTGTTTTGTGATTAGGGAGATTATCACAATTGCACTGGGTCATGAGAGCCGTTGCACATTTATTAGAATAATTTGCTTATCCGTGTGAGGACTAGGCCATTAACTTCCAAGGACATCTACAGATATCTCAATTCATTTATAGGAATAATTTGCTTATCCGTGTGAGGACTAGGCTATTAATTTCCAATGACATCTACAGATATCTCAATTCATGTTTGTGTATAATTGGTTTTTCCACAACCAACCTTGATAACCATCTCCGTTTAAGAGGTATTCACAGTGAAATGGCAACAAAATGATGCGTTTAACCAAGAAAGAATCACGTAGTGTAGAACATTGGCTTTAAAGTGCCCCATCTTTGTATGAATGCAAAGTACGTGTCTCTTACTGATGTGACACTTATTAGCATGACTTTAAGCAACTTATTAAACACTTATATAACGAGTTTGTTTTTAAATGTCTCGTAGGGATTGAGTCAAACCCATAAGCAGGTAACTATGGTCAAACCCCAATCTTCCTCGCCAGGAAGAAAAAGACTACTTTATAAACACATTTTATATACCCAGTGTAGTCAAACCATTGCTTGGGCAACTCCTGGGTGATTTCTTAGCATAGGCCGAACCTTTAGTGCCTACATCTGTCTAGGCAGTGCTTGTTAAGGCCTGGTCACCTAGTGGCGCACTGGTGCTACAGCGCTGAGAAAACCTTTCACATGAGACATTATTTACTATAAAACAAACATATAAAATTTTTACTTAATATGGAGGAGGGGTTATAAAGGTTCCATTAATAGAAATATTGTCCCATGTTATGCAAAACTTTATCTAGTTTTCTGAATCTGGCTCTTTGTCAAAGGAGAAGTCGAACTCTCTCTAAAGAAAATTTTGGTCGCCTAAGCAACCAGGGGTGAAGCCAGGAATTTCTAGTAGTGGGGGCACCCATGATTGATTGGAAATAGTAGTAATTGTTGATGGATTTTGTGGAGAAGATTAGATGGGTACGAAATATTCTGTGTTTAGGGAGATGGGGGTGTAACCCCCAAAATTTGTTTTTGACAATTAAATTCTCAGGCCGTTTCTTCCATATGTTTTATACATATCTTATGAGTATTATTTCTCCTTCTTTACAGGGTAGCTGTCTCCTTGCCTCATATTTATGACTAGTTAAATAATTAAATTAAATGATATAAAATATATATTTTGCTTTCAAAAGTTCAAGCTATAGTTGCCCCTTGCCCACAGCTATGTCATATTACATAATATAGTATAATTTTTTTAGGGACAAATGTCCTTTTTCCCATGATTATGCTTAGTTAAATACTTAAACAACTTAGTATAAAACGAGTCTGGATTCTGTCCAATTGTGATTTAATTCGGACATTTCAATTACACTTACATAGCTCCCCTTTAATTCTGGTTAAGAACTTTTAACTCTTAGGGTTAATTTTTTTTTCTAAAAATAAAGGTTAAATTGTTGAAACCTAAGGGTTAGTAAATCTTAACCATAGTTAATGGGTGGTTAAAAGGGACACGTGTAGGCCGAGTTCAATGGAATATGATCCAACTCAAAAAAATTTCCCATAGTTTGGGGGCACCTACCCATTCCCATGCTATACTCTAAAAAACAAATCTAATTTTTCAAAAGTTGAATGGGGGCACGTGCCCCCACAGGCCCCCACCTGGCTTCGCCCCTGTAAGCAACGCCTCAGTGACGCCACACCTAAGGAACCCCTATTACCTCGGGACTTCCTAGATGCTTCTACGAAAAGTTCTAGCCATGTGTGCTGAGTTCCGACCGTAAAAAGAAAATTAATAGGCTTATCTTAAATTTGTTGCTTTTGTATTCTTCAATTAATTTGTCATTCAACAGACTGCTAAAACTTGTGAAACTCATGAACAGGTACTTTGTCATGTTGTTCCTTCCCTAGTGAAGCTGCGGAAAGAAGGCTTAGATGGCCATGAGAAGATTAAGAGTTATATGTGTGTCTAGTTATTCATCTCAGGCAGTGAGACGAGTTCTTGCTCTACAATTATGTACTCTTATCATGTCTTTGCCGAATTTTGTTAAAGGATGTAAACCCTTTGGATTTGTATGTCCATTTCAGATGGTGGATCTCACTTGGGTTTGCAATATTGGAAGCGGTAATCCTAGCTTGTTATTCTCTCCCATATTCAATCTATGCAGCTAGTTACAGGTAAATCACTGTGAACAGAGTTTTCCTATTTTTGTATGTTCCATTATTTGATGCATTTTAAGGAACATAGAATTTTGTTATGAGTAACAACTTGTTTTGTGCTTGAAAAGAATTTGCAACAATTCTGATGAAGTGAGGGACGTGAATTTCTTTGTATTATCTAACCTCAGCTCATATGACACAAATAATCCAGTTTTAGAAGTAATTACTTGCATCTAGACGTAAAAGTCCTTCCCAACAGTGCACTTGTTTGTTTCTTTCTTTTCTTTTTTAAAATCCTTTAATTTTTTTTTGCTTATATATTCATTTTTGTGCTGCAAGTAGGGTAAATCACTCCTCATAGTTGGTACCAGGAAAAAGTTGCTTGGGCCACTACGATGGTAGTTTTGTCTCATTTTGAGTTCATAATTTGTTAGAGAAGTGGCCTCAATATCTGTTGATCTGGCCAATCACAATGCTTTTCTAACAATTCACATGGAGGTGTCCTTTCTACCTACACCATTTAGGCTGCCAAATTGTCTTATCTGCGTTTCTAAATTAATGCCTTAATTTCTTGAACCTAAAAATTGGAAACTGGAAACGAACTATCCAAAACCTTCTTTCGGAAAGATATATGGTGTGGTCAGTTGAGGCTTAAGGATGACTTCGGTAACATCTTTCTCCTTGCCTTTGACAAGAATGCATTAGTTTCTCACTATGTAGAGAGGGTGGGTAGTGAATCCGTTTGGTGCCCCTGGCTGCGTTGTAATTTGATTAATTGGGAGATTGAAAACTTTCAACTACTCTTGAGGAGACTAAGTTCCTCATCTGTCGTCCCCCGGCTTAGAGATTGTAGGTTATGGTCTAGGAGCAACAAAGGCCGGTTTTCAGTGAGATCCTTATTACAGTCATTTGACCAATTACCAGTGCACTCTTTTCCTCATAAGGTTGTTTGGTTCACAGGAGTTCCATCAAAGGTATCTTTCTTCCTCTAGTCTGCAGCTCTGAATAAGATTCTTACCATTGATCATCTAAAGAGTAAATGGTGGAATTTGACAAACTGTTGTTACTTGTGTCTGTTTGCGGAAGAGACGGTTGATCATTTGACCTTGCACTGTCCGGTTGTCTACGGGATTTGGGCCTTCTTCTTCACTAGGTTAGGTGTGGGGTGGGTCTTCCCTTCCTCCTTTCTGAGCTTCTTATCAGGTTGGAAATTGGTGAAAATGGTGGGGGCTAAGGAAGCGATTTGGTCTAAGCTTCCTGGAGCTATATCGTGGGGGGTTCTGGAAGGAAAGGAATTGTCGCGTGTTTGACAATTCATCCTTCGCTCAACTCTCTCATACTGGCCCGTGTTAGGCGCATGATTGTGGATTGGTCGTCCGTTACTCCTTTAGGAGAGGAACTGGGGGCTATTTTGTTGTGAGGCTGCTTGTTCCTAGTTCATGGGCCATTGGCTATGGCTTCTTTGTATATCCTTTATATGTTGTTTTTTCCTTTGTTTGTTTTTGCTTTCCTCGGTTCACTCATTGTGAACTTCTTTGTATGCTTGCTTTCTTTTATATATTGATGGCTTGATTACCGATAAAAAAAAAATATCCAAACTCAACCATTTTTGCTTTATTTATTTATCGAGAAATAAGAAATCAAATTACTAGACAGCAAAGGTAAAGGTGGCACAAAAAATGGACTGACACACATCAAAACAGCAGTTACAACCTTGCTAAAAAAATTGAGCCCTCTCTAACTCCTCGCAATCATTCGGGATCGAACACCAAGATGGGAGCGAGTCCAAAATGTCAAGGATAATCATATCAATGGAACTAGAGGTGTTCTTAACCACATGTTGTTCCACTCCTTCAGGCTTCAAGGCCTCCCAACTAATGATTCCTAAGAGAAACTTCCAAATCACACTCAGTGCTTTGTTTACATCTCTCAAGAACCAAGTGGAGATTACGAGGTTGAAGCTAGCTGGGAAGACCCATAACATCCCCAAATGAGCTAGGAAATAGTTCCAAATGTATTTTCTGTTCTTATGGCCCATTGCTAATTGAAAGTGTAGCATTTGCTATTTATTTCATCTTCTCGTGCTTGAAAATTGTATTAACTGCAGAGCTCAATTAAGTGTTGGTGTAAATGATAAGTTGATAACCATTACTTTCTCATGGTGTGCTTGATCTTGATTTCAATATCCTCTAGTTAATAATATTATTAAGGTGGTTATTGGCTCCGTTTAACCTTTTTTGGACACAACGTGAATTTCCTTTTTTGTTACCATCTCAATTACTTGTTGGATGAGGTATATGTTTTATCACCAAACAATTTATGGTCTTTGCAGAGTCAAGCATGTGATGGTGACAACTTTTTTCTTGGTTTGTGGTGCGATGACTATGTCATGGATCTGTGACAAAATATCAGATTCTGGATTTGGTAAACATTTTGAATTACATCTTTACTTGTGACATTCTATGTTCATATGGTGCCGGTCTCTTCTTCTGTTTGAAGTATATATTGTAAAAATTATGCTCATGGAATCTTACTTTTGTACTGTTATTTATTTATTTATTTATTTTTCTTTATGACCATTTCTTTTATGGACCACAATAGCCATTTTGCAGGTTGTGATGCCTGATTGAGCTGGTTTATCATAGTAATATAGTATAACCAGTGTTATTGGCTGTAATAGACTTTCTTTGAAAGTTATGCCTTTTTCTTAGTACTATTAAATACTCAAGTAACTTTAGTGATTTGCATGTGCATATATTCGTAGAGAAAGAGAACAATCCGCGGACAAAACATTTAAAATGATCTGCAAGCCTTCTATGAAAAAAAAAGAGATTAAAAATCCATACTGGAAAATATAGTTGAACAATAGAATTGGTTGGACTATTACTTTTTCTGATAAATGAAACACAAGATAGGAAGATTGGATCATTTGTTAATCATTCTAAACATGTAAGATTCTATAATGAAACACAATGATACAAAGATTTATGCATGGTCCTGGTCTTCGTTCTAGGCTCTAGTGCATTTCCATTTTGGAAAGAGCATGGTTCAAAATATCGGTATCAGTCGCCGTATCGGTAAGTCCAAAATAGGATACGTATCAGCGTATCGGTACCATATCGGTTGGATACGACGGAAAAATTCAAGATACGCTAAAAAAAGCTTGGATACGCAAGGAAAAACTTGGATACCTTGCATAAAACCTCTTTTAATACAAATATAAGCTAAAAACAAACTAAATAAAAGCCTCTAACTACATTTATAATCATACATATGAGAGTTAACAAATTTATAAGTTAAAAAAGGCGTGCGCGCTGAAAAATTTGTATGAAAATACAAACCATATTTACTTAACCAAGTAATAGAAGCTCACTTGCATTCATAAATCAAAAATATGAAAATACATAGACTCTTGTATTCACATATCAAATAACATACATGATACATGATAGAAGCTCAATACCGCATTGAGCTTCGTGCTGGCTCATACTCTATCATTGTGGGATCAGGAATTGAGTAGAGTGATACATTATAAGTGGTCCAGACATGATGACACCACTGTGTCCAAATTATCATCGTGTGATATATGCTCAGGTACATTTGTACATATGTCTATGCCGAGTCGTGATCTGTCCATAACTGTCAGTCGAAGACTGAGACTAAGCATCATAACCAGTAGCTCCTGATAAATAGGGTTGGTGCATCATAACTAGTGGCTCCTGATAAGTAGGGCTGAGGTAGGGCATCATAATCAGGAGGATAACTTTATTTACATATTAATATCTAAAGTAAATAAAAGTAAAATAATGTTAAAATAATTTATTTAAATAATATATTATGTAAATAAGTTGTGTATATCAGATCTGTATTGTGGATCTTAGTGTAAATGGAAAGAGAAAAAAAATTAACTGAAAAATCCCCGTATCAAGTGTATCAGGCCTATATCGGCCCAATATAGTGGAGTTTTTTTTTCTAGCGTATCAGTGTATTGGGTAGTTCCAAATAGGATACGTATCGGCCCGTATCGGTCGATACGTATTGATATTTTAAACCATGGGAAAGAGAGGAACAAGAGGGTCTTTGATAACTTACATTCATCTCCTCCTAGAATTTGTTCTCGCATTGTCTCATTGGTATCGGAATGGGTTTCGGCTAGACAAAGAGAGGGGTGCACATGGCCTTATTGCTTGCCTAATTTGCTTCTGCGGCCATAGGGGACTATCATGGGTTTTTTGTGCTTTATGTTTTCCTTTCTGTGGTTCATGATCTCGTGAACTTCTAACTATTTCTCATTGTAGCTTGCTTCGTTGTTATTTTTATATATATATATATGTGCCTAGTTTACCGATCAAAAAAAATTCCAATCTTAACTAGAAAGTCAAATTGTCAGTTATAAAGTTGTATTTGTCAATGCTTTGTATTCATTTTTACGCCTCTTATTTTATTGGTAATTAGATAACCGTATTAATATTGTATCAATCAAAGAAGAGACAGAATATACAGACTATAGAAAGAGTTTACAAGAGTAAACTCAATCTAATAGATGCTACAAAACATAACATGGATAAACAAAACAAAACAAAAGAAAAACCTCCCTAACCAGTTCAATGATAGGAGGGAGTAATGCCCAGCTAATGCAATACTAACATCATACTAGGCCAACCAAATCGTCTGCCTCTCTTTGGGTGGAGTACCAAAATAACACTAGTTGTCTAACCCTCAGGCATATGAGGGCTAACAAGGTAAAAGAATTCTCGAACACCCCCAAATTTCTTTCTTTCCACGGGGTCTATGAAATGGCCTCCATTTCTTTCTTTCCATGGGGTCTATGAAATGGCCTCTAGGAGACTAGACTGGATAACCGATCGAGGGTCTCACTCTTGAACCAACAAGAGAAGAAATATAGAAAATAGGAAGGGAAGATTCAACACACCCCCACCCCATAAAGGAATTTCCCCTAAATAGCTGAAGCTAGGGGACAATGCAAAAGCAATTGATCCACCGACGACTCCTCAAGATTGCATATAGAACAACGGTTCGTCATCCTCCATATTTTACTCTTCAAATGATCACAAGTGAGAATCTTGTTTAGAGCTGCAGTCCAAAGAAAAAAGGATACCTTTGAAGAAATACTAGGGTTCCAGACAGTCCAATGAGAAAATGAGTCTGAGGCCCAAACCAAAATGATAGGCAAATGATCTCACTATAAAACGACCGTTATTGACTCTAGACAAGATCCTAGCATCCCTAAGCTGATGACAAGGGGGAGAGTTGAGTACTCACCTCGATAATATAGATATGTCCTCCAATTATCAATCGTTTAACCCATGTCTACGTCACACTATCTCGTCAACAACCCTTTCGAAACACTCTGTAGGTAGGAAAAATTTCATGCCTTGGATGAGGTGCACCAAGCCTAATACACTTGCTTCACATCATAATCAAAGGGATGTATGTCTATGGGTACGATTGTATCACACCCAAATCATGTTGATGGTGATGTATCAATTTTGGTGTGCATGCTTTACACATGAGTCAAATGAGTAAGGTGTACCAATTTGGATACACCCACTTTATACCTACACTAAATGGATAGGATCGTAGGATGCATCAACCCAATGTGCCTGCTCCACCCTTGATCAATGAGGCGTATCAAACCGTCAATGCACACACTTACACCAAGAACCAACCAATAGGGTGCACCATTCTTTTGTACACCTAACTCTAAAATAGGAATGTATTAGCCTTGCTACACGCTTTCCAACCTAAAAAAAGTGGGGGGGTACACCTACCATGTATCTAAACATCATTCTCCCCACTTGTCAGCCACCTAATCCCACTCTCCCCTTCAAAACCCAACCACCCACTCTCCTCTACGTCCCTGACCCTCACTTCCCTCTCTCATTTAAAAGGGGACAACATGCATTTGAAGGGGAGGTAACAGAGAACGAAGGGGAGGAACCCAAGACTCTGCATTTGAAGGGGAGGTAACAGAGAACGAAGGGGAGGAACCCAAGACTGAAATGAGAGAGAGAACATAGTTTAAAAAAATCAAAACAGAGGAGAATAGAGGGGACCTGAGACTGCAACGGGAGAGGGTTGGAACAAAGACATCCCTTTCTCTCTCCCTCGTCTCTCTAGTGGGGTTATGCACAAGAGGCTCTCGGTTGGTGTTGATCGGAAAAGGAAAAAAGAAAGAAAGAAAGAGAAAGATAAGGGAGGTGTGGGATACACCCCTCCCTCTTGTTAGAAACAGAAAGTGAATGAAAGAAAACAAGAGAATACTTGGAGTACAAGCCTGTCCAAGGGTGGTGGATTGCTTGGGAACCATTCATTTATTCTCTTGCTATCACGAGGCTTCGACAGAGAAGAAATATTGCAATCCGCATTCCTTTTTTGAAGACAGTAGCTGCTCTTCCTCTTAGTCGCTTGTTGGCCGAAGCCTTTTCCTACAACAACAAAGGGATGCACCAATCATGGTGCACCCACAACATACCAAATTAAGCAAAGAAGCCAATCTACGTTGTCTTCAAGTGGGCTTCTGCAACAGCTCTCCAAAAGGGTGCCAAATAGATCTAGCCTTTGTGTTGGTCTTCCATAGCAGCTCCCTCCAAAAGGGGGCCAAATGGGTCTAGCCTTCGGGTTGACCTCTAGAAATTTTACCCTGCCAAAAGGAGGGTCGTACAGGCCAGCCTTCGGACTGATTTTCTCAAATCCAACCCCACCAAAAGGAGGGGTGTACAGACCAGCCTTTGGGCGAACCTTCTCAAATCAAACCCCACTAAAAGGAGGGGTGTAGAGGCCAGTCTTCTGACCACCTCAAATCAAGCCTCGTCAAAAGAAGGGTTGTACCGGCCAGCATTTGGGTTAACCTTCTCAAATCCAACCCTGCCGCAAGAGGGGTGTATAAGCTGGCCTTCGAGCTGACCTTCTCAAATCCAACCCTACCGAAAGGAGGACGTACAGGCCGGCATTTGGGTTGACCTTTACAAATCCACTGTTGAAAGGAGGGTCGTACAGGCCAGCCTTTGGTTTGACTTTCTCAAATCCAACCCCGCCAAAAGGAGGGGTGTATAGGCCAGCCTTCAGTCTGACCTCCTCAAATCAAGCTTCGCCAAAAGGAGGGGTGTATAGGCCAGCCTTCGGTCTGACCTCCTCAAATCAAGCTTCGCTAAAAGGAGGGGTGTAGAGGGTAGCCTTCAAGTTAACCTTCTCAAATCCAACCCCTCCAAAAGGAGGGGCATACAGGCCGTCCTTTGGGCTGACCTTCTCAAATCAAGCCCCGTCGAAAGGAGGGGTATATAGGCCAGCCTTCAGATTGATCACCTCAAATCTAGCCTTGCCGAAAGGAGGGGTGTACATGCCAACCTTTGGGCTGACCTTCTCAAATCAAGCCCCGCTGAAAAAAGGGGTGTACTGGCCAGTCTTGGGACTGATCTTCTCAAATCAAGCCCCGCCAAAAGGAGGGGTGTACAGACTAGCTTACAGACTGACCTTCAATTTTAGCTCGTCGAAAGGAGGGGTGTGGCGATTTGGAGAGGACAGGGAGAGCTTGTGGAGGGCTGTGATAGTAGCCAAGTATGGGGAGGTCTCTCGCTGGATTCCCCGGGAGGTTAAGGGACCCCATGGATCAGGGCTGTGGAAGGGAATTATGGCGCAGGTTGGCTTGGTGGTGCCTTTCTTCAGCTACAGAGCGGGGGGAGGGACGGAGATTAGGCTTTGGGAGGATATTTGGTCAGGCTCCACTCGCCTCATGGAAGATTTTGAAAACCTATATGCTATCGCGGCAGATAAGGAAATAAAGGTGGCGGACTCTTACGAGAGGGGTTCAGATGAAGTCGTTTGGTGCCCAAGGATGAGGAGAGCACTCAATGATTGGGAAATTAGAGACTATTCTCGACTTTTGGCTCGGATCACCTCGGTTTCTATAAATCCAGAGATGAGGGATTGTAGATTATGGTCCAGGAGCAACCAAGGGCGATTCTCGGTCAGAAAGTTGTTTCAATCCATGTTCTCAATCTCGGGGTCATCTTATCTACATAGAGTAGTGTGGAATCCCGCCATCCCATCCAAGGTGTCCTTATTCCTCTGGACGGCATCGTTGGATGAACTTCTAACTGAGGATCATCTGCAGCATAGAGGATGGAGCTTGGCGAATAGGTGCTTCATGTGTCTCCGGTCAGAAGAGACAGCGAACCACCTTCTTTTACATTGCCCAGTTGCGACGGAGGTGTGGAACTTCTACTTTTCGCGCCTGGGGATGACTTGGGCTCTTCCGTCATCGTTTTGCCATCTTCTAGATTGTTAGTCAAGGGAAGGAGGGGAGGGAGTGTGGGAGGAGGTATGGGGAGTGCTTCCAGGGGCGATTTCATGGACTCTTTGGTTAGAGAGGAACCGCAGAGCTTTTGAGGACACGTCGACATCTACGGCCCGGATTTGCGCCCGAGTCTGTGGGGTAGTTTTGGAATGGGTAGGCCTTCATAGATCAAGGGAGGAAATCCAGAGCATTTTGTACTAGGTCCGTGGGCATTCAGAGCGAAGGCTGTAGGAAGAGCTATTAGTCCAGACTTGGTTTACTTTCTTGTAAACTAGTAGGGCATGTTGGTTTGTTTTCTTCCTCTCTTTTTCATTGATAAGATGAGATATTGATTAAAAAAAAAAAGGTCAGTTCTCGAGTTGGGTATGGAACGGTATCATGGCAATGACAAGTTTACTCTTAGGTTTAAGGTAGGGAGAGGGTGAGTATGGAAGGGTATCATGGCAATGACAAGTTTACTCTTGCCTAATTTTAGGTTTAAGTTGAGGAGAGGGTCAAAGTTTAGGTTTTGGAAGGATATGATGCAAATTTGTGAAACATAAGGATGACTTTTGGAACATTTTCCTATTAGCTCTTGATGGGATGCATCAAAAAAGGATTATTTCAAGTTGAGGGCTGGTGGGGTGGTGTAGTGTTCAAAGTTGAATAGTTGATACAGGACTTGAATGATTAGGAAATCGACGACATGGGTCGTCTTAGTTCTTCGCCCCATGCTCTTAGGGCTTGGACCGTAGAATTTGGTCTAGAGACCACAATGGTCGATTTTCAGTGAGATCATTGCTGCCGTTTTTTGGCTTGGAACCTTCTGAACCCTTTCCTCATAGGCTAGTGTGAAATCCCGACATTTTCTTCAAAGTATATTTCTTCCTATGGAATGCTACTTTGAATAAGATTCTCACTTGTGAGTTGTGACCATTGGAAAAATAGAGAATGGTTTGGTTAACTGCTATTTTATGTGCCTTCATGCGGAAGAGACGGTAGATTACTTACTCTTGCATTGCCCTGTTGTATTTGGGATTTGGAGACATTTCCTTTCCCGAGTATGTGTATTGGGTCTTTCCTTCCTTTCACTACTTTTTATCTAGTTGGTTTGTGGAAAATGTGGATAGTGTTTGAGAGACGATTTGGTCTGTTTAATATCATGGACAATTTGGAAAGAGAGAAACAAGAGGGTGTTTAAGGACTCTACCTCTCCTCTATCCCGCATATGCTAACTCATCAAATTGCTTGCCTAAGAGTGGTGTTCTATTCGGCGTGCAAGGAGGATCCGGGAAAGGTGCTTGGTTGAGTTTCATTTTTTGTTGATCAATGGATTTTTTTTTTGTCAGTGTAGGGGGATATTTGTATTACTTTTGATTCCTTCTTTCCTGAGTATATGTGCTTTGTAAACTATTTACCTGTTATGTTGCTTTTGTATATCTTTTTTGTTATTGTAATCTTTGATTTCCGATCAAAAAAAATGCTAGAGAGTGCCTAAAGTGGCTGAAAACTATATGATGCTATTTTGTTCCAACAATAACGGACTAACTGAACCCAAAAAAAAAAAAATTTAATGGACTAACTGAGTAATTAAGGTTCAACAAGCCTTTGGTAGATTGCGGGGTTGCCCTGCGCTTTATCCTCTTCAAAACCAAGGCAATGATTGATTTCACTACGGAAGAATTTGGTTTTGCTTCTAAGCTTTCATGATTCCTGCAAAGATCAAGAGCATATATATGTTAGGAAATGAGATCTACATTTTCAAAAGGCACAAATCAGTCAAAGAACCAAGGATCACCTAGGTAAAGTAATTGACATTAACCTGTTACCCAGTCCAACAAAAACCCCCTATGGGTGCCGTGTTGACATGACATGACATGGATACAAGTATGAGATCCGTGTCAGATGTGGCATTGCCATGCTCGCATATTTCACACAAATAATAATTAAAATCATAAAATATGCTAGTACTAGAAGGATATATTATATAATACTAAATCATAAAATATACTAATACTGGATGGAATATATTATATAATTCTACAGTATTAGAAGAATATTATGGTAGTAATCACATAGCTGTGTCCTACCCTATGGTATGGGGGTCTAGCAAGTCTGACATTTGGACTCAACTCACATATACCCATATCCGTGGAACAGGAGTAGCGCATAGGCTATTGTTTTTTCTAGTCATCAAAGTAGCGCATAGGCATCAAAGTAGCACATAAAACTGTATATTCATCATATTTTACTGTGTTATATGTAGTAAAATATATATTTACTTGTCTTTCTGATTGGTAATGCATATTTCAGGTCAAGGTTCGTCTCTAATAATATGTGTTGGAATATTGACTGGCTACATGGATACTTTATACAAGATGCTGTCTCAGCTTGCAGGTAGGTGACAAGAATGATTATAGAGAACTTAATGTTTCAAAAGTTTCATTATAATGGGTTTTTGTGCTGCGTATAAATTTTCCTGGAATTCGAAAAGTAAAATGTGTGCTTATCTGTTAGCCTTTAAAATTTTCAAATACACCTGCATTTCCTTCACAAGAATAGACAAGCCATGTGCATTGGTGTAGCTTGACCCTTTCTCCTCTTATTTGCTATTGTTTTCATATAATCATATTCTCTGTTGTTGGTTGGTGCTGTGAATTGAACTGATGTAAGATGAGCAAAAGAAATATTCTGTGGAACAGGAGAAAGTATGGTTAGGCAACAATCCTCTATTGGTTAGAAGACATAAGGTGACTAAAAGATGTACTCTGCTGAACAGAATAGAAATTTTGGAGTTAGGGTGTGACAGTTTTATCTGTTAATCACTATATCTTTGGGCTGCTTATGATCGAGATTTATGTTCTCCAATCTCCATTAGTAGCTTCCTGGTACATTTTATATGTATAAACCAAAGATACTTGTTTGGGTATGCAATTGACAGTATGTCCTAAGCTTGCTGATTTTTCGAACCAAAAGCCATAGATTCATTATTCTTGGATTTATAATTAGAGTTGCATTCTGATTCATGTAGTGTACTTTCTACATACTCTAGTCTCTTTTATGTGTGTGTGCATGTGGGTAGTGCGTGTGGGCGTGTGTATGTGGGAGGTGCGGGTGGGTTTTTGCACTTATGCGTGTGGACGGGCAGGTGTGTGTGTGTGTGTGTTATTAAATGTTTTCTCACCTACTCCATCGATCCTTTTCAGCCATGCCACAATATGTTGCACCAACTCGTTCCTTCACACTAGTGCCATCACTGGTCTTGTTTTAACATGCCCATACTATCTCACTCTCCCTTATTTTATCACCTATTGGACCTATCCCCTATCCCTAGATTCTCTTGAATGCTCGTACTACTGATCTTCTATGTCCTAGTCTTTCCACTCACCCATCCCAACTTCCTTGTCTCAGCTATCTCATCTTATGGCTGAGTATGCTGCTTGTTGGTTGCCCAACATTCTTCTCCATTAGGTATAGTTGGTCTTATAATATTAACTTTTAGTTTGATTCAATGAGTCAGTCACATAATACTCTAGAAGTAAATCTTCACATTAGCCTCTCATCTCTAATTTTATGGGCAACATTCTCCTCAATAACTCCCTCCTTATGACTAGTCAAGCCAAGATATTGGAACCGATTAGTTTGGGGTATTTGTTGACCATCAATGTTAACTATTGCCTTACCCATGTTCTTGTTCTCTTCCTAACGTTGAAATCTATATATTCCTATTGGGGTCTTATTTTAAAACTCTTAGCTTCTAAGGCATCCATTTGCAGTTCTCTTTTCTCATTTACCCCCCTCTAGACTCAATCAACCAACACCACGTCATATGTATATAACACATAGTAACAAAGTTCTCCAATTTTTTCAAAAAGCTCTAAATAATTCGCGAAGTTTTCGCCGAACGATTAATTCTTTAAGTATTTGCAAGCTTTTTAAATAGAGCGCGACTTTTTCAAAAAGTCACAAATTTCGCGAATTAAATGTGAAGTGTACATTTTCTCTCTTTTAACTATTGCCTTACCCATATCCGTATCTGTGCTCGGATATTCTGGACTGGAGTTCGGTTAGGCAATTAGCAGAGAATGCGGAGGGGTGTGGGGGCAATCTTGGGTCCTTAGCTTGCCGAGTGAGAGCATTATTAGAGATTTTTATTGTTTTCTTAGAATGCTAGCTTCTCAAATTTGCATGCCTGTAATCTCCTTGTAGTTGTTAATTTGTTATAGCTTTGTACAGTTTCTCTCTTTTGATTACCGACCAAAAAAATAATTAGTAATCTTATTTATTATTTTTCATATCTTACCCGATATTCTTATTTTTATTTTTGTCAATTGTTTATCAAAATTTTCACAGCTGAATAATTCCTGAACTCCAACTTTGTGACTGATATAACATACACCAAAGGACTTCCTCTTGTATACAAGGCATCAATTCATCCATCACCAATGTAAAAGAGACAAACTCATGGCTTATCCCTGATGTAAACCATTTATCAATTGGACCACATTTTCTTTGCAACCAATTGTTTTCAAACTCACAGTAGTTATCTCTTCCCCATAAATTCCCTCAATGATATCAATATATTCGCTCAAAACTTCTTTATTTCCCAACATTTACCAGAGTAACTCTTTGGGAATTATATCATATACTTTTTCTGAGTCAGCAAAGACCAAATGGAATTTTTTTTTTCTCTAAACTTTATTCATTTTCTAAGGAAGAAGATGGCTCAATTGTGGACCTTCCTACCCTGTATCCAAACTGGCTTTCTGATACCTTAGCTCCTTGTCATAGTCTTTGTTGTCTCTCTCTCTCCCATAATTTCAATAAATTTGATTTTCATAAATCTATTCCCAAGATAATTGGTCCAACTTTGGACGTTTCCTTTTTCCTTGTATATAATAATCACAACAATTCTACTCCATGCATCTAGCATTTCCAAAATCTTATTAAATAACCTAACTAGCTACAAAAAGGTAGTTTCTCCTATATGTTTCCGTACTTCAGTTGGAATATCATATTGACCCTTTGGAACCTTTTATCTGTGAAAAGGAAAAACTGTTCCCTAAAGTATTTATTATCTTTAAAGGAGTTCAGTTCTCATTCTTGTTAACGGATTACGTCAGCCACTTAAATGAAGGGAAAAGTGGAAGAGTGAAAATGTTCTAAGCACCTCTTCTCCCCATTCTTGTTGACAGCTCTAGAGCATTAGGGCTTGCAATATCTTTGCAGCAGCGTAAATTCAGCATGATGGATTGGTTCCTAATGAAGCAAGCTCCAACAGCGACAGTGTGGCAGTATATGTTTTCACTCTATAGTCTGGCATCATATGATAAAACGTGGATAGATGCTGCTCTTTGTCCCAGCCTTGAGTTTACAGATTAATTTTCCAGCTTACCATCCAAAAAAGAAAAGAGATGGAGGTTTTGATTTCTAGACTCAACCCCCATGTCATGGATCTGGTGTTCTACTAGAAAATCTGTGAAAACGAACAATGCAATAATCTCCATATTAATACGCGTGTGAAATATCAAAATTTTCAGTGGTAGAGGACGCAAATAATAAAAAGTAGGAGCATTTGTAGTCATTTTCTTGAGCTCATTCTCATCATGAATATTTATTTCCCGTTTTCCTGGATCTATATAATATCATTTATCAAGAATTTTATTATGGCCTGATTCTTCTGAACCTTCTCGTTACAAATAATTAATTTCATTCGGCAGGGTTCAAGTTCGGAAAATTTGGGAAAATTTTGAGAAAAATAAAAAAAATAATTAATAATTATAAATTATGTAGAACAATTGGATTACAAAAATATACAAAATAAGTAGTTTGCTTGGCGAACTAAACAAATTATTTGTGAATAATTCAGGAATAATTTGCGAAATTCGCAAATAATTCATGGATAATTTGGCGAAAAATATGGCACATCTAAAATTCGCGAATTTTGTTACTTGGAGTACAAGAATACATTGATATGATGGGTTATGCATTTGAATACTTTCATTTCTACCTCTAGGCTAACTTCAGTTTCCTATTCATGGAGGAGGTAGTGTATTACTTTTTTTCCATGGCAGCATGAAGAGAGGAATTGCAATCTATACTTGTTCTATGCAAAGTCTCTCTAGTAATGCACTTGGGTTTTCTATTTGTATGACAGCACAATTTTGTTTGCTATATTGCAGGAAGTGCTGTTAGTTGGTGGTTATATATACTTCCAGTCTTAGGTGCTTTCACTATAGTCACTATGTGGGCGGTGCTAGTAACTGAGGGTTGCAGGAAGATCAAGTTGCAATACTATGGTTTTAAACTCGCTTCAGCTGCAAGGTTAAATTTCTGTCATTGCTATCCAGATGTTTAGGTCTCCTCTTTTCAAAAAGCAACATGTACTTCTATTTCATGGGGTTTCGCAATATAACATTCATGAGAATGCTGTATATTCCCATTTAATTCCTCAGAAATCCAGCAGCTGTTATTTGCTTCATATTCTACAGCCTCAGAGTGCAATATAATTCTGTTGCACAGTTGCACTAACTAATGGTTTTTGGTAATTTGGTATTTTGGTGTGCATGTGCTTGACATTTATCATTGCTTCCCATGTTTTGGACAGAGATGACTCGCCAATTACTGAGGTGGAGCCCTATATCCCATTCAACATTAATCCATCAGGAATGCAGCCTGTTCTCACCACCACCTATCTCTTGGCATTTCCCAGCATTCTTGCAAGGTTATTTCACCAACTGTTAATTTATATGATGTCTGCATCTTGAGAACATGTAAGGTGTCTGTCGTGTATACCCTTAGGACAGTCAAAACCGGTACTGGCATGTTGTTAACTGATATGAAGTGCTGCACACGGTTCAATGGGTCCCACCTTAGTAATCTCTTTTACCAAATACATATCCAAAGGGATGGCTGTAGTGACAACCCAAAGGGGCACTCATAAAAAGTTTTATTCTTGCCCCTCCATAGGCACCATGTATGTCTTTCCTGCCTTCCTGGTTGGTAAAACAGTGACTCAGCTCCAAAAGCATCCCTAGGACCAGTAGATATAGTAGTTCCATTGTCCATTATTTGGATCCATGTTTACTCATGGGTTTATGAGATCAGCAGGCTCACTTTTTACGCACGAGTGTAAAAATACAATTTTTTTTTTGCCTTATATCCAGAATACTCTTTTAACTTCTGAAAAAAAAGTCACTCTTATAACTTTCTAATTCAGAGTATTCTTTGCAGTATCCTCGGTTCACCATTCTGGGAACGTGTTAAAGAGATATTGAACCCTGATACTTCACTTGGTGCAGAACCATGGGTTTACTATTCGATTTATGCATTTTTTGTCTTTGTGTTCAATATATTTGACATTGTAAGTGCCTTCTCAACCTGCTATTGGGTTATCCTGATATAATATGTGCTATCCTGATTAAACTTTTTGGACGATATGCTCGTGCTTATAATGGTTTTCTTTTCTTTTGCATTTACTCTTAAATCTTTTCCTTGGGTAATTGCTTCTTGAGAACCCCTAATATGAATATCTGAAGCTAGATGGGTCCTTGTTTCCTTATGCTCAAATGTGTTCTATCCGTAATATCTCAATATCTTCGCTTATAAATGCAATTTCAATTACTCTGTTGCTTTCATACTGCGTAATGAGCTTCGTTTCACTATTAAGTTGTATGTTCACTTGTTTCATGAGATAGACAAGTCTTTCCCAGGTTCGGGGTGTTTCAATAGGAAGATTTACCTGTTTGATTTGCCATCGCTCAGTAGCAAACCAGTTACAACATTTTGCTTCCTTTTTTGCATTCTGTGTTAGAGCCAATTTTGCTATTGGTGGTCATTGTTCAAAATTTGACCAAGTGCAAAGCTCAACTAGTTATAAATGCTGAAAATCAAGAAAGAGAATGAATACAAGTATAAAAAGAGGACGGTTTCCTGTGATTACGGTCCAGACTTCCTCTCTGATCCTATTGGTATTACTTCCATGTGGTACACTTGGTCATCAATTCAGATTGTCCAAACGCTGGGCCATCCCATGGGTTTGCCACAAACTAAAGTTCACGCTGTTCGATTGAAATCAACCATCTGATTGATCGTCTTCACAAAGTATCTACTATCTATGGGCAGTGATAATATTTTACAGGAATACCCCATACCGAGTTTATAATGTGCTGAAAATCCTCTAGCGGGAATCCAACTCCTGCTGGACACAGTATTTAAGCAAAGATGACCAAGATTTACAACACATGTTGCAAAATGCAGCTATCTGTGCTGATTTTCGGATTGTCTCTTTGAAATTTTGAATGATAAGATTGTAAGTTTTATGTGACAAGTAAAGTTCTATATGTTGGATGTCATACTATGGGTTTTTTCTTTAGATGAATTTCTTTTGATTAGTAATCACCTTTGCAGGCCAACTTGCCAAAGGAAATTGCTGATTACTTGAATAAAATGGGTGCTAGAATACCAAATGTAAAGCCTGGGAAAACCACAATAGAGCATCTAACAAAGATTCAGGCCTCGACACGTTTTTGGGGTACAGTTCCCTTTGAAAGTTGTTTGATGACCATCACCTGTAGTTTTAAGCATATACCCAGTGTAATGGCTCACTCATTACTCTATTTGCTCTTCTTTTGTGGTGAAAATACTGCAGGGGGGCTATTGTTAAGTATTTTGGCTACTGCATCAACCATGCTTGATCATCATTTACGGCGTATCAATGAGGGATTTGCAATAGGATTCACATCAGTCTTAATCATTGTAAGTCCAGTTCTAATTTCAGGCCCTATAGTTATGCGTGTACTCATAATTTTTGAACTCATCCTGTGATTGTGTTATAAAAAAATGGCCTGACAAAAAAAAGGGACCCCTTGATACTCTTATCCTCTCTGGACATCTCACAGAAATCTCTGACCCTTTAACTTGAATCCTAATATTCAATCTTTTTAGCAATTGCTCAACCCATATTGTGCTTTTGTTGCATTTTTCTTTTCTTTTCCTTTATGCTGCAATTGAATTCCGTGTATATTAACTAAAATTCACGAGTTTACTATTTCAGGTGGGTTCAATTATTGAACTGAGAAGATCCTATCAAGCATATAATGTGATGCCAACCTTGAGCAAAGCACTAAAGCGGTACGGCGTCTAGTATGCAGTGTGCCTGTGCTTATAATTTTGAGGTAATATCATACTATCCATAAACTTCAAGAAACATCATGCCTGTTATACAAGCCTGGCTGCTAATACGAGGTCCACCACTTTTGCCAATATTCCAGACATTCTCCAAAAGGTGACAAATGGTGACTGTTGATTGATATTGATTAAAATCTCCAAAGAGGTGCTTGGAGGGACCCTTCAAACATCAAAATTCTAATTTCCAGCAAAGACGAGATTACGAGAGCGGTTGCTGTTGCAACTACGACCCATGCCATATCTATCCACTCATGAGGTCCATAGATAAATAATGGCTGTATTTGTCAATCATTTTGACACAAGGGCAAGTTCTAAAGCCCTAAACTTGGACCTGGCTACTGTAATTATTTTATTTTCTTTTATATCTGTTTGGTCTTGAATGAATTTTTTGTTGTGATAGAATAGATGTTGTAGTAATTGTATTTTACCATATATTGTCGGTAGTTACAGAGTTTAATCGAGGTGGAAAGTCTTCATACAATCATGAAATGTGAGATAGAATGGTTTTCAGACTAACTTTAGTCCTTGCACTTAATTATTAAGTTCAGACTTGCCAACCAAATTTAGATCAGTAGCCTCTGGTTATGGCTGTTAGCTGCGCAGGGCCACGGCAGGGTGAGACGGCAGGGTGTAGGCCTAACTGACAAGGGCTCGGCCCTAGCCCTAGACCTAGCCCTAGCCCTAGCTCTAGCCCTAGCCCTAGCCCTAGCCATCAGGGACTGAGCAGGCTTGGCCTAAGCCCTATCCTTAAGGGCCAAGGCCTGAAAGAAGAGTAATTTTTTTTTCATACATCAACCAACCTGAAATCAACCCTCTTTATTTGGTCTTGGGGTGGGCGATGCAATGCAATAGCATGACACGATGGAGTTATTATCTTTTTTTGTAAGCTTCGTAGCAGAGTAGAATATTTTTTTGAAGTTAAAAAATAGTATAATATATTATGAATTATTGTGTTTATTATTTATTCTTTTATAATGAAATTATATATCAATTTCTTTCTTATATCTAGTTTTGATACAGTATCTATATATATTGAACTTAGAGGAATGCTAAGCTCAGTTTCATTCTCACCTTTTTTTAGATTATCAAAGAGATGGAAACTTTTTGAAATGTGAGTATGCTTAGCATTCCTCATAGATCTTATATGTATTGTATAAATCATTGACATAAGTCTTACTAATTTTGACATAGTGATAACTTGTTTGAAATAGTAGTGACACAAGGCATGATACCAGCATGTATCTAATTTTAACAAAGTACTAGTATCAAAGCCTTTTGACACATGGTTGTATTAAGGTATTACCATGTAAAGTATGTATAACTAATATATTTATAGTATAAATCTTCTATATAAATATATTACTATACATGTATATAATGGTGTAGAGCATGTGGAGGGTCATGTAAGTCCCTGCCCTAGGCCTCAAGTTAGAGGGTTTTTGAAAATTCGACTCCACTTGGCATGTGGGCCTTGGAAAAGAAAAAAAAGTCATTGAATTTGTGGGTTTAGGAGAACCGGGCCGGGTAACCCAATTGGAGGGTTGGATTGCCATTTGCCACCCCAACCTCCAGTGGTATGGATTGTCCTATGGTACTCTAGTATGTAGTTACGTCCACTCTTGATATTAAAAAAAAAAAAAGAAAAAAAAAAGGAAATCCTATCAAACTTAGAAAGATCCAAACAATGAAGTATACAAATCTTACGATGAAGCATGATTTAACATTCATTGTAAGGAATTTTTGATGTGGAAGTTTGATTTTAACCCGAGAACTTTATATTGTGGGGTTTTTTTTTTTTCTATATTGTTCCTCAAATACCTAAGTTTTAAAAACCCTTCCCTAAAGAGGCTTATGAGCATTTTCTATGATTCAACATTTATAAAAAGTCTTAAATATTCATCCACTACCACCAACACTTAAAAAAAGAATTTCTTTTAGTTTTAAAAAAAGAATAAGAGAAAAAAGGGGTTTACGTACATGCACAGGATGAGAGAAGCCTCTCACTCTCCTCATCTTTCCCTCTTACGAAGCTCCCACTCTATTTTTTTTGTGAAAATATTTTTTAATTATTAATGATTTACATTACCTTAACCTAAAAAAAATATGTTTGATTTTTTTTTTCACTTCCAATATTCTTATACCTATTCACAATACAAAACAATAGTTAATGGGTGTTTAGTACAAATTTTATAGGATTGTTCTTCGGAAAAAGATGAAAATTTTACAAAATTATGAGTTTTAATGGAGTTTTTGCACACAACATGGTTAGGGGTTTAACTATTGGCTTGTTTAAGCCAGGGGAGAAACGCAAGGTTTTACTCAAAGGTATCGGTTAAGTCTTGCGTTAAGTAGATCATTACACTATGTCAATACTAGTTGATTCATGTCGACACCATTGTCCATACATATATCAACATATTATCTTCAACCTTGGAACACAACGAGTATCGACCTGATTTTATAAGTATCGACCGTACATGAAAACCTTGTAAAACCATATAACATGAAATTTAAGGTTTATAATCATTAATGTAATTATTATATTTTTTTCTTTTGAATGGTCATACATGCAATAATTTTAACTGATTCATTTCTAAAAAACACAAGAAACCTGAGAATTAGGGGTTTCTTCGGTTCATGGTGATTTTTCAAGATCATTGTTGCTAGTCTTTTCGGTTTTTGATCTTATCGGAACAAAGTTCTCTTCTCTGAAAGTGAGTATTGATTAGGGTTGTCAACGGGTCAGATTCGGACCAGATCTACCTATATCCAGATCTGATCCGATTACATATTCGGCAAATTCAGATCTGATCCAATCTGAGATCCATCGGATCCTAACTTACTCGATCCAAGTTCGAATCCGATTATTTTTTTAAGAGGCCACAAAACATATTCCAACAATCACAATAAAACAATTAATTCAAAGAAATTGCAAACCCACATTATATATCGAGCAAACCCCGTATCAAAGAAAATTAAATAAGAGATAAAAAAAAAAAAGGAAAATCTTCAAGCTAACGAAATCACAGTCATCAACACAGCCGGAAATTTGAATATGAACTTTGAAGCTAGCGAACTCAAGTCTTAAGAGGGATTACTGTTTACAAGAATTTTAGGGTTTTAAATGCAATACAAAATTTCATATATAACCTTTACTATATATATATTTACTCTAAGTCTATTGTATACATTAATAGGGTATATTAGAATCGGATCAGATCCTTAACGGATCGGAGCACCCTATATCCGGAACCGATCCAATTATAATCGGATTTAACTTTGGTGATCCATATCCGATCCTCCGGATCAATAATTGAGTCAGGATCTATCTAATTGGATCGGATCCGGGTCATGATTTGATCCATTGACGGCCATAGTATTTGACTTAATGAGTTTTGCACATGCATAAACTCTTTGGTATTATTTATGCAGTCGAAGAACACACCTGAAGCAAATCTCTCTTGTCAAAAATGAGATGAGAATACAAATGTCTTTTTGTCGAATTGTTTGGATAAAATAACCTAAAAAGAAAAAAATTTCTCCTATCTGAACACTTTCACATGTGCATTAAGGCATTAAGAAAATTATTTTAAAACTTGAGTATCTGGAGAACAACCCCAAACTTAAGGGGGTAATTAGAAAAAAACCCCCTCATATCTTCACCAATCACCACGCACTAACTAAAGAAATCAAGCTCCCATTGAGCTGAATTCAATCCCTTTAAGGATCCGTTTGGTTTGCTTGGTTTGCAAGGAAAACTATAAACGGATTGAGAATTGCCATATCCATAAGACTTATTATCCACTGTTTTCGTTTGCAGTAGTATATTATTAAATGTGGCCACATGTCCTTTTTGACCTAAGTAACCAAAGTGTAGAGCAAGAGCGAGAGCTAGTGCGGGAGCGAGAGCGACAAATTTCAATTTAGGATAGGGTTAGGAGCGCCTCCGGAGCGCCGATATATATACATAAAATATATATTGATATTCTTGAAAATTACTTGATGTAAATATATCTTTTTTCGTTTTTAAAACTCTAAGAGAAAATTGATAAAATCATTCATAATTCAAAATTTTCATCACAACAAACAAGATGACTATTGAATTATTAAATGTATAATTCTAAATTCAATTACAAGATCACTAATTAACAAATTTTATATAAATCTTGTACCCTACAATGAAAAATGACAAAATACACTTCATTTCACATGAAAAATTAGGATAAAAATAAAACTTTACACAAAAACCGCACCTTTAGGTGAGAGCGAGATTTACAAAAGTTGAAATCGAGCTCCCGAGGTGAAAGCGAGGTTTGGGAGCGGAAGCGAGGAGCAGGTTAGGAGGTTTGGGTTACTAAGCTTTTGACACATTTTAATTGTGGTTAAGATTCACTCACTCCTAGCCCCTAGGGTTCACCCAAATTGGTTTTTAGAAAAAAAAAAAGAATAATTTATTAACCGTGGTTAAAATTCATTACCTCCTAAGGTTAAAATTTTTAAAATATTTTTTTCTAAAAACCAAAGATAGGTGGGTGAACCCTAGGAGTGAGTGAATCTTAACCACAGTTAAATGGTGTAAAAAAGGACACGTGGCCACCTCGGGAGTGTAACCGGTTTTGACAAAAACCGGTTACAACTGGAGAAGATAACGAGTCATTATTTAAATCCCGTTTTGGGAAAAAAGGGTTTTCTGTATCAGTGACCACTGGTCCTTCTTATCCCGCCAATGTTCATTTCAAATCGCCAACACAGTTCAAGATTCAAGAACATCTCTCTCTCTCTCTCTTCTTCCATTTTCCCAGAAAGAGAGCTTCGAGAATGGAAGCGAGCGAAGGCGAAGGAAGATCTGAGATGGAGTGTACGGAGATCGAGACCACAGTAGAGGCTCTGGATGGATCTCTGATATTCCATGTTGTCAAAGAGATTATAGGGTTCGTCCTCTTCATGCACCAACAGATTCCTGGGTAACTCCTTCTAATTCCATTCTCTTCTTTCTCGTACCCTAATTCCTCTGAAACTCATTCACAACCATTTTCATCTCATAAAGTTCAAACCTTTAAGAACTTCAATCACCTCTCTCCACCGTGCTTCCCAATATTACTGCTTGTGAATCACATTGCTGGGTGTTAGAGCGATTTGATGCTTATATATTGCACTAATTATATCCAGGATGTTATTTTTAAATTGATTTTGTTGAGATCAGAGGTTAATTTGTGACCAATTTGAGGTGCCCATGATCCCATATTATCTATGTTCATCTCAATTTCTTTCAATATTTAGGATTCAATGGAAAAATATGACGCAAACAAACTGAATAGATTGAAAGTGTTTGTGTTACGACAGTAAATGTATATGGCTTTCCATTCCCAAGGGCTTTTGGAGTATTGGTTAGGTTCCTATCATTTGGTATCAGAGCCTAACACCACGTCTTGGGTTTGAGCCACGGAAATGGCTACCGAAAAAGAAAAAAAAAAAAAAACCTTAGAAGTTCCCTGGCTATGGAAAAATCTTGAGAAGTGCACTGCCTCTGAGTGAAAGTCTCCGTGGACGTCGGCTGCGGAAGCGGGGTGGTATGTTACGAGCATAAATGTATACGGACCTAGCTTTCCACTCCTTAATCACCTAGGTCTTTTGGAGTATTGGTTAGGTTCCTATCAGTTCGAAAAGGATTACTGGGGTAGTTTGTCGCTTAACCTCACTTAGAGTTCTATCTTAAGAGAAGAAATACAGAGTCATTGTAATCTCAAGGTTGAAAGATCTTTCTTGTATTGCTGCTTATTAATAACCGACCCATATCATCAACCCACAAACCCGTTTAGCTGTATATTGTCTTAATCTTCTCCAGTAATCACTCCCCATTATTTTGTAACCATTCCTGTAATCACTCTCTATTACCATACACAGCTGTAACAGTAATGGAAATAATTAAATTTAAGTAGAAACACAATCAAGGTCCATTCTCACGTTGAAAAAGAGACTCACTTCAATATATTGTCTCATTGATTTTATGGTATCAGAGCATCTAGACTCACGTCCAAGGTTGTTAAATCGTAAAATCGTTTTAGGATCGATTTGATTCAAATCGGAATTCAAATCGTAAATCGTAAGATTCAATCTATTTTAAAAAAATTGTTTAAAAATACAAAAAATTACTTAATAAATCAAAAAATAGAATAATCTATTATCTAAAAGATTTTATTCAAATCTATTGATAAAAGAAGGTAATGAATATTCCATTGCATACACTATAAAAAAATGCAAATGAACTTTGATAAAATGAAAAAAAAAACTCAATATCATTAAAGATAAATCAACAAAAGTAAACTCATATAATCATGTTATATGTGATCAAACATCAAAAGCCATGTACAATTAAAAAGACTAATAAAATAAACTATCAAGTTTTCCCAAAATCCAACTCCACCGTATTTCTTCTTCCTCATTTCTTATCTTTTTTTTCCTGTTTCACAGCATGTCAGCAACAGAGAGAAAAACCAAATAGGGGTTTTGGAATGTCCGTAACAGGGGTTTTCCTGTTTCTTCTCTCTTCTTAAAAGAAATAAAGTACTTTAAAAAAATCAAAAGAATAAAAAATATTTTTCAGTATTGGTCCGTAAAAGAGATTTCGTGTTCGAATCATATGAATCTCATGAATCGTATGATTTGAATCGTAAATCAAATGAGATTTACTCAATCAAGATTTTCACATCCGATTTGAATCGTTTTGTTTGGGATTCGAATCGAATCATAAGATCTGAATCGTGAATCGCAAATCGCAAGGATTTACAACCATGCTCACATCATCAACCTATATCCATGACTGCCTCTCCCTCCACCTCTTCTGCACCTACAGTGGCCCCCCAAAACACCTTTGTTCTCTCCAACATCTTGCACTTAGTCCCGATCAAGTTGGACAATGGAAATTATCATTTTTGGAAGTCACTCTTCCTCCCAATCGTACGAGGACATAACTTGCTTGGACTCGTCGATGGGTCCTTGACATGCCCACCTCAATTCTTATGTGGTACTGAAGCCACACCCTCCACTACTGTCAATCCTCAGTATATGGAGTGGATTGCTCGAGATCAAAATCTGCTCATGTGGATTAATTCCACTTTATTTGAATCTGTTCTCCCATATATAGTTGGATTATCATCATCCAAGGCTGTTTGGGATGCACTTGAACAAAGGTATGCTTCCTTGTCTCGCTCCCATGTTTTGTAACTCAAGAAGCAGATCCAAAACGTCAAGAAGGGGACGTCCTCCATGCAAAATTACCTTCAACAAATTAAAATCCTCGCTGATAAACTTGCCTCTTGTGGTTCTACGGTTACTGAAGATGATCTCATCCTCCATATATTGGACGGCCTTCCCATTGATTATCGTCCATTCAAAACGGTGATCCGCACCCACTTGCGATCTGATCCGGTATCATTAGAAGAACTCCATGCACTTCTAATTTGTGAGGAATTAAGCATTGAAGAGACTCAGGCTCAGCCTTCCTTTCAACACACTACAATACTTGTTGCAACCCGAAACTCGTTTCAAAACCATGGCAAGTTTCGAGGACAGCCCCTGTCATCGATGTCGTGGTCGTGGAGGTACAGGTCGTGGCTATGGTAATTCTCATCCACATCAATCAGCCCCCTCAACCGTGGGTCAGGTAATCCTCATCAATCAGGTCCATCCAACCCTCCCACTTGCCAGATATGTAACCATATCAGTCATTTAGCTATTGACTGTTACCAACGCATGAACTATGCATACCAAAGCAGAATACCTCCACAGAAGCTCCAAGCTATAATTGCCTCCCACACTCCTACCAACAGTCAAACATGGTGCCCTGATACTGGCGCCAGTCATCACATCACATCCGATCTGGCTAATTTATCGGTTCATTCTGACTATCAAGGTGATGATTAAGTTCAAGTAGGCAATGGCCAAGGTTTGTCCATTACTCATATTGGTTCCTCCAGTATACACACTCCTACATCTTGTTTTAAATTACCAAATATATTACATTGTCCTTCTGCATCCACAAATCTCTTATTTGTTTAAAAATTTTCGAAGGGTAATAACTGCCTATTTTGTTTTGATGCTAATGGTTTCATTGTGAATGACAAAAACTCGGGGAAGATTCTTTTCCGCTGGCATATTGAAACTAGATTGTATCCCTTCCGTATCTCCACAAACCACATCAACCATGCTGGACCTACTTCTTTTCTAAGCGCTTGTGCTACTTCTCAACTATGGCATTCACGTCTCAGTCATCCGTCATCACAAATTCTGCAGCGCATTCTCACTCAGTCATCTCTACCGCATTCAAGCCCCTCCTCACTCCCTTCAGTTTGCTCTGCTTGTCAACTTGGAAAAAGTAAGAAGTTACCATTTCCTGATTCCACTTCATTTACCACTCAACCTCTCGAGTTGATTCATAGTGATGTTTGGAGACCAGCCCCGAGCCTTCGACACCATCAATAAGTGGATACATAATTTATGTTAGTTTCATTGATGACTATTCACGTTATTGTTGGTTATTTCCTTTACGTCACCGTTCTGATTTTTATGATACTTTTGTCACTTTTAAATCTCATGTTGAAAATCTACTTGAGCATCACATCAAAATTTTTCGTTCAGATGGGGGTGGAGAGTTCATGAGCACTCGATTTCGCTCATTTCTCACCCATCATGGCTAACTCATCAAATCTCTTGCCCCCACACTCCCGAACAAAACGGAATGGCCGAAAGGAAGCATCGCTATGTTGTAGAAACTGGTCTTACACTATTGGCCTATTCTTATATGCCCTTCATCTATTGGTTGGAGGCCTTTAATGTCGCCATTTTTCTTATTAATCGAATGCCTACTAAAACAATTTCTAACATCTCTCCATGGCAAGCCCTCTTTAATAAACCTCCAAATTATTCCTTTTTAAGGGTTTTTGGATGTGCATGTTATCCATGGTTGCGTCCCTACACTTGCAACAAGTTACAATTTCAGTCCCTCAAATGTGTCCTCATTAGGTATAGCCTTCAACATAAAGGTTATAGATGTTTAGACCCATCTATTGGGCATGTCTATATCTCTCGTCATGTAGTTTTTGATGAGTACGCAATCCCTTTTCTAACTCCGTCTACATCCTGCACACAATCCACTTCAACTATCTCGACGAGCAAAGATGACTAAAGTTTGTCAGGCCCAACCTCGGCTTGGCTGCCTCACTATACCACCAGCATCACACCCTCACCATCAGTACCTACTACAATAACGTCACCCTACCAACCCTTAGCTCCTACACCTCTAGCCCATCCACCCTCACCTATTCCAGCACCATCAAATTTTTCAAAAACTAGCCCACCATCACCAACGTCCCATCCTTCTAGCAGCCTTTCCCTACCCAATGTTAACAATCAACCAATCCCATGCATTTCCATACCCAATGTCTATACTCAACCAAATCCAACCTCCACCCCCCATACAACACACGTTCCAAGAGTGGCATCAACAAGAAGTGAGTCTTCTTCACCACCCCTCACCCACTACCTACAGGCTTGATCGCCACCTTTGAACACCATGAACCTACTTGTTTTACAGAAGCACATTGAGTGGCGCCAGGCCATGGACCATGAATTTTTAATACTCTCCAGCGGTGCGGCACTTGGTCACTCGTGCCTCCAACCCTATGCATGAACATTGTGGGGTGCAAGTGGGTGTACCGCATTAAGCGCAACTCTGATGATACTGTACATCGCTACAAGGCTCGCTTGGTTGCAAAAGGGTTTCACCAACAACTTGGGATAGACTTCTTTGAGATTTTTAGTCCCGTGGTTAAACTTGCCACCATCCGTATAGTTCTTACAATTGCTCTTCAGTCAAATTGGGACTTACGCTAGCTAGATGTTGAGAGTGCATTCCTTCATGGTGACCTATCTGAAGAGGTCTATATGACCCAACCGCAAGGGTACAGTGATCAGACCTTCCCAAACCACGTATGTCGCATGCACAAATCTATCTATGGACTTTGTCAAGCACCTCGGGCATGGTATAATAAGTTCACATCACACTTACTTGGGCTGGGCTTTATTCGATCCACGACAGATACATCATTATTTATTCGAGAAGATAGCAGTTCCATCACTTATCTACTACTTTATGTTGATGATATTATACTAACTGGCAGCAGTTCACCTTATTTGATGTCCCTCATTAAGCAATTGGGCCTCCACTTTGCAATGAAGGATCTTGGGCCCCTTAGCTATTTTCTGGGTATTGAAGTAAGTAAAGACACATGTGGGTTGTTCCTCTCTCAGACGAAATACACTCTAGATCTTCTTACTCGTGCCGGAATGACAAGTGCCAAGCCGGTTTCATCCCCAGTTCTCTCTAATTCCAAGTTGGGTTCTACTGAGGGTGACTCTCTTAATGATCCTACAATGTATCGGAGTATCGTTGGTGGACTTCAATATCTCACATTGACCCGGCCTGATATCGCATTTGCAATCAACCAAGTTTGCCAATATATGCATGCCCCAACTTCTACACATTTTGTGTCAGTCAAACGAGTACTCCGGTTTCTCAAAGGCACTATCAATTATGGACTATATTTTCGACCTAACCCGACTCGCCTAATCGCTTACAATGATGCCGATTGGGCTGGCAATCCCACTGATCGCCGCTCAACAAGTGGATATTACATCTATTTTGGTGACAACCCTATATCTTGGATTGCCAAGAAATAATCAACGGTGGCTCGCTCATCTACTGAATCTGAGTATCGCAGCCTTGCTCACACAGCTGCTGAAATATCTTGGCTTTGCATGCTTCTTCGTGATCTTCAAATCTCTTTGCCCTCCGTTTCCTTGCTATGGTGTGACAATGTTAGTGCGATATCATTAGCATCCAACCCCATCTTCCATGCACGGATGAAGCATATTGAAATTGACTATCACTACATAAGAGAAAAAAGTTGTTAAAAAAGAATTAGATGTTCGATTTGTCACTTCCAAAGATCAAATTGTAGACATCTTCACCAAAGGATTCTCCTCCCAAAGATTTCATGAGCTTCAAGACAAGCTTTCTGTCCGCCAGCAGCCAATCAGCTTGAGGGGGTGTAATAACCAACCCATATCATCAACCCACAAACCCAATTAGCTGTATATTGTCTTAATCTTCTCCAGTAATCACTCCCCATTATTTTGTAACCATTCCTGTAATCACTCTCTATTACCATACACAGCTGTAACAGTAATGGAAAGAATTCAATTTAAATAGAAACACAATCAAGGTCCATTCTCACGTTGAGAAAGAGACTCATTTCAATATATTGTCTCATTGATTTTACTTATGAATTCCTAAATTAACATGTTTGTTCTGAAATAATCACACTTCAATTTAAAATTATATTATAGTCCAGCCAGATGCTTTCCAACTGAAACATGGACAAGGGTTTGTTTCCTCAAACTTATAGTTAAAGCACTCAAGTCTCTTTTGGAAAAAAACAAAAATACTCTTAGCATATAAAATAACTGATGATCGCATTTTCATTTTTTCACTTGTGTGTTTTCTGTTGAATCCGTTGCAGCATTTTGCAGGATCTTAGTCTTGAATTTCATACACTACAGGCAGAATGTGAAAATTTGGTACGTTAGCTGAGTGAAGAGAGTTTTCTACGTTATAGCTTTTTCGTGATGGTTTCTGTATCTTAAGAACTGTCAGTTTTAGGATTCGGTTCTAACCCAAACTGAAGTAAAGGCGTCATCTCGAAGAAAGCATAATGGGAGAATGAGAGAGGTCAAGCAGGGAATCAGAAAACTGGAAAAGCTTATGAATACCATCTTCAGTCTCCAAACTGCTCTTCAACTGATGCTTAACGAGATCCACGATATCCAGGGAGTTATTTTGGTTCTTGGAACAAATCCCATACGGCCTCAGCATGTTTATGAGATGTGCTTTTCCCATGGAAGGGTTGTTTCTGGAGTTGTGACTGATTTCAGTAAAAGCAGAACATCAGAAGGACTTTCAAGAAAGGTTATATCCTTAATGCAATTCTTGAATCCAGCTTAAGTTGTATATTCTCACCTAAAATTCAATGTTCTATGCACAGGCCATTCGTGCTCTTATCTCGAAAGGTGCAGGTTCTGGTTCATATGCGGGTACTTTTACCGACCATGTCTGGGCACTTGATATTGGTTTCATGAAAGTGAATTAGCTACAACTTAAGGCACTACTGTAATTTTCTTTAGGTCCTACAAAGTTGTTTCTGTTGGTTAAAGCTCCCTCTTCTTTCAATCTGCCTATGCATTTTCTTCCCAAACGTGACTTCAGATACAGCAAAAAGGTACTGATAATTTTTAGTAGGTTTATCATTTTACTACTGTTAGGCATGTTTGCCTTTCGTTGTATTATAGGTTATTTTTTTGTAGTTCAAAAACAGAGAGAAGAATTCAGCTGAGATACCCTCACAGATACAAGAAACTCCTAGCTACAGATTTACAATGGCAGATGCATGGTGTGCAAAAGGATTATCAGGACTTGAGTTTAGATTCCGTTCATTTAATCCCAACTTTTGGGGTTAAGAAAATTATATTTAAGTCTTGGGGAGCACAGGCATGAGTTGCTTATGATGGCTACTCACTCAAATCATAATAAACTTCTTTTTAATGTTCTAGTGACTCGGTTGAGTTGTATCAGTTTCAGTGTTGGCTTACTTGCACTCTGGAACTGAGATTTAGTTCTTTCACATTTGGTTTTACAGATAGTACCATTCAGATTGCGAATCAAGTGTAGAACCCGAGATCAGGACATGGACGCTTCACATCATAATCCTCAAACTGCCAGCTCCATCAGTTTGACAAAGACAACTTCAAATGATTTGATTTGGTATGGAAGGTTTCCATGTTAATATCTTACATGTATCAAGAAATAAAGTATATTTGTTTCTATTAATGAATCCAAGACCTCTTTGTGCTTTCTTGTTCGTCAACCAACCTTTAGCTTGTGCACCACATATATATATATATGCAGATGTTGGTTCAGAATGTATAGGTAACTCCAGTGCTGTCACCTTGTTTCTCTTATATAGTCACATACCAAGATACTGTGGGGACTTCATTTCTGAGATATTTATACAAGTATAGAAAGATGAAGACAATCTGGTAAACTTAGTGTTTCGATAGAAACATCTCTTACTGGAAATATCTTCAAGAACTGATCCCATTTGCTAAACAATGGCCAACAGTTCGTTAGCATTTTTGGCTCTAATTCTAATTTCTAAATGTAGGTGAACTTCATTATGGGATTCCTTGCCTTAGGACAGCACTCACTTTGCACTTCGTTATTAGCACAATCCAGAAGTATAACCCTAAAATTGAGTTGGCACCATTTTAGCAGAAAACATTTTATCTGTGAACATTTTATTTTCTGCCTCGTTCATTTTGTGCTATTCAGTATTGTACGGTCCAAACACGCAATGACCATACTCTTTCTTTTAGTGATTCCTAATAATGGAAAGTGATATTTATGGTTATTTGTGACAGGTTTCAATGTCGACATACAGTCAAGGGCCTACCTTCCAAGACACCATCAACAGAAGAATGAGAAGATTGGCAGCCTTCCCACTTGGATCTTATGCCTATTCCTTCTGTGTCTGCAACTTCATGTAACATGGTAAAGAGGAGCTTGTGTTTCAAATGTTTTGGTTGTATCGTGCAACTTCGTTAGCATGCTTATTTGCCTCTCACTCATCAGTTCTTGCAACAACATAAGAACATAACAGACATGAAATCTTAAGCCTTTACTGGGCTACTGACAGTCACGGAACTTTTTCAAAATTTGCACTTGAAAATAGACATGCTTTGTTATTGACAGCCACACAATAAGCACACAAGACCAGTTTGTAGATGATCATGAATCAGCTTTAATTAAGCTGAAAAATGAGTTTTGTTAAATATGAACAGGAGCTCCCCAAAATATGCCTAGTGATAGGGATATTTTGGAAATAAAGATATAATAGAAGGGCACTTCTGTCTGTTAATACATTTTATAATTCTTAAAATACTCCTGTGAGGCATATTTTGGGGAGCTCGGTTTTCTCTTGAATATGAGCTCCTATTCAAATTTAAATTCTTTTATTAATTAGTTAAAACCTTCCATGATTTGGGTTTTGTGTGGGGTAGTTGCTTTAAGTGAACAAGCACACCAACTCTGATTTATTAAGTTATTTTCTTTGGCATACTAAAAAGGTTCAATACCCTGAGTAATGCCTCTCTTTTGAGCTATCGGAAATATTTTTGTATTTATAGTAGCCAGATTATGCAAGTTTCTAGTAGAAGAATTCAAAACTAAAGCCAGGAAAAGTCTTTGATATATTTTAGTCAAATAATGGTTATTAATCATACTCGTGTTCTGAATGATGACGATGGCAATGATATATATATATATATAAGAGCATTTGATGACGCTCGTTAATAATCTTTTCAAGAAAGGGTTATGAAGATTCGAATAATTTTTAGTGTTTAAATATGATGGGGAGCTCTGCATGTATTGGCCTAGACACTTACAATATAATCACGTAACCTATATTAGTTGGGTCATTTTCCTTAGCTGAGATGGGATACATGAATGAATGAAAGAAGCAATGTTTGACCACAGATCAAACACTCTTTTTCCTTTTCCATTTGAAATGATTAGAAGCATGAATTGATACAGGGAAAATAAAAGAGATAAGATCCTTTGAAATTTTCATGTTCTTTTTCCGGATTTTTTAGGTGAGATTTCTAAAGTGTTTTCCTTTAGAAATGATTAGAAGCATGAATTGATATAGAGAAAACAGAAAGATAAGATGATTTGAAATATTCATATTCTTTTCCCAATTTTTAGATTTTTTAGGTGAAATTTCTAAAGTCCCGTGTTTTGGCATTACTTATGTTCTTTTGTCTAAAATCTCTTGTTCAACAACTTCATAGCCCTCTTCCCCATTTTCATAATGGGGGGTCAAAGAAAACTGTCTATAAAGATACATGAACTTTGCATTATTCTTTCATATAATCATTATATGTGGAAGACATCTTCGCAACTGATAATCTATCAAGATGATCGATTGATATATTAAGTAGTGTTTTAAATACTAGTCAAAGTTTGACAACGATTTTACAGTTACAATTAATGGTTAGGTTAGTATTGGTGGGTGGTCTCTTGCTTGCCTTGCCTTAAATCGAAGGATCCTAATTTAAGTATTGATTTTTCCACTCTGGACCCACTAGAAATGATTATCCTTTAAACCCGCCAACCCTTTTTGTTAGGGTCGGCTTTTGGTATCCAGTCAGGATCCGGGTCAGGTTGTGGCTAGATGGTAAACTCCAGATTGAAGTTAACCCAAACAGTTAAACAGCCATTGTTCCCTATGTTCATTCATCATAGTTGTTATTTAAACAAAAAGATCAATATACTTTTAATAGAAGTTATGCTGGGATAGCATTCCTCTTCTGCATGTTCATGAAATTCAAAATATCTCTCAAGAGATATAGAATTAGGAACATTTTAAAGAAGAGCAATAGTCTGCTCCTCGACCCTCCCTAAACCCTTTTAACTGCCTTAAAAATCTGGTTAAGAAGTTTTAAGCCTCCCTAAACCCTTTTAACTGCCTTAAAACTCTGGTTAAGAAGTTTTAACCCCTGTGGTTTAAAAAAATTATTTTATTTTTCTAAAAACCAAGGTTAGATACTTTAACCTTAAGGGTGAGTGAATCTTAACCATAGTCAAACATGTGGCAAGAAAAGGGAAGGTGCCTCCTTCGCTCCACCAGCGAGGAGGTGATTATTTTCCTTTAAAAAATTAGATAAATGTAGGGGGTTGGAATATATCTAACAATTCTTAGTCATTCGCAAATATGTTTATTATTATTTTATTTGCATACTCCAACCCAATTTAAATCTGGATTGGGTGGGACAAAGGGTACACAAATCGGGTCAAACTGCAAGCCCACTGACCCATTGCCACAGCCTAATAACTCAATTTGATGAGAACACATTGTTTTGTATTTCTCAGTAGAATAAAACTACCCCAATATGGTTCCTGAGGAAATAGGTGAACACAGAAAAGAGAAGAAAATTTGGTTCCCCTAAATTTCTTTAGCTGCCCTTTTTCTTTTTTTTTTCTCTCCATTTTCACTTATTTTTTCAGTAACAAATAAGGGTAAAATTTTCAGACAATTAGAGATAAGAGATACATATACATACCATGGTGGTGGGGAAGTACTTTTATCTTAACTACTTCTAAGATGTACACTACATGAAATTAGTAATGGGAGTGCTGGTGCATTGCGTCATTCCCTTATCGCCTCATTAAAAAAAAAGTTAAATTATTTTTAATAGAATGGACATTCGAAAGTGATTTAACCTTCTTTTTATACGGGTTATTAGGGGTTGACGTGATTGCCACTAACATTTTTCAGGATAATTAGTAAATAATAGCTATTTTACCATGATTAGGATCCATACTGATAATTCTGGGATATGATTTGGTGTATCGCCCTCTTAACTTCCACAATACTTGCTTTCTTTCCATTGGCATTCACCTTCACCTAAATAAGAGGAAAAAAAAACCAAATAAAATTTAGAGACTAATTTTGAGGAGCTTTGCATAAGAGATTGAAGCACAGATCTCCCTTTTAATATAGAGATTAATTTTGAGTTGGAGCTCTGCTTCACCGCGTTGAAGCGGAACTCCCCTACTTACACTATAGTGATGGCACATATTTAATTATTGGGAAAGGTTGGGGTAATTTATATATACCATAATTACAAGATTGCCACATTGGTAGTGTAAAGCAGAACTCCTCTTTGTATTTAAACTGTTTATATATGAAATACCTGTGTGATGCACGGTAAGAATTAGGAATATCTAAAATTAAATAATATATATATTTATTTAAATATTAAGTAATATATTTTAAGAATATTTCATAAATTTTATTTTTAATAGTATTAGTTTTTTTTATTATTTGATATACATTATTATTTGTATTAATTAATTAACTTTAATAACATTTATAGGAAATTCATAAGTTTTTTAGTATTAAAGTTAAATTAATATACCTAAGAGTTGAAGATAAGAAAGAACTCCATAATAGTAGAGATAGATAGGGCTCTAGGATGAGATTGTGGGTCCCAAACCTATAAGAGTTGGAGATAAGAGATGAGTCTATAATAGTGGAGGTAGAGAGAGCTTTAAGATGAAATATTGGATCTCAAATTTGAACCGTAAAGATTAAAGAGAAAAATCACGTCATCTTTAAAATAAAACTTATAAGATTTGAGGGATTAAAGTTTGGAGAGTAAAGAGAAAGGAAAATGATTAAAAAAAAACTCTCGAAAGTACATACTATCAAGAGCTTGGCAGTTGGATAAAAAATCTATAGGTGCTATGTCTACACATACTTTAAGGATGAGGTCCACTTAGTGCTTTGGTATATACTATAAAGAGTTTTAAATCACTTTCTAAAGAGAAAAGTCTTATTTCTTTATATTATAATAATAAATGTGACACCTTTATAATCATGGAGAGTGACATAACATTATTTTTTTCTCCAGAATTACAAATTGCCTTTATCTTACATCGAAAAAAACGAGCTTTGCTTGAAGGCCGTGAAGTGCTCCGGAGTCTGAGTCCTTATAGAAGCCAACAAGTGTCTCTTTTAATAGTGGTTAGTTGTTTTTTTAACTGTAATTAATATTTTTAACTTTATAATTTTAATTAAATTTAAAAATATTAACTCAAGGGTAGTGAATCGTAACTACATTCAAACGAAGTTAAAAAAGGAGCATGGTACTGCTATATGACCGTTTATAGAGATGCAAGTACTGATTGATCCTTACCAGAAAAAAGTTTGTACATACTAATAATATTTAAGATTAACAATTTTCTATGGTTATAACAAGAGTATGACTTCCTTGAGTTCGGTTACATCTCACAGGTTTCCTTTCAATATTCATTATTTTAAAATTTACTAACCCTTGAGATTCAACCATCTAACTTTTATTTTTTGAAAAAAATAATTTTTTTAAAAACAAAGGTTAGATAGTTGAATCTAAGGATTAATAAATCTTAACCATAGTTAAGAAGTACGAAAAGGGTAGACGTAACTCGACTCCAAAGAGTCTAGTATTGTTAGTTATAACAACAGAGAGTCCAAATCAAAACTTATAAGCAGTGATATAGTGACTCCAGTACGGCTTTGGATTGTCTTTGGCAAAGCCGGAAAGGGCTCTCGGGTTCCATACATTGTGTGACATTTGGCATAAAAATGGGGAGAAGTCGTTTCATTTTCTCCCCTTAATTTTGACTTCTCCCCATTTGATATCTCCCCCTTCTTCTCAAACACTTATCACCACATGTCTTATTATGCGTAGAGAAGTCAAAATCATGGGCCTGATTTTTACTTCTCAACCACTTGTCCCCTATTCTATGGAACCCTGAGACAAGCCTTTCTGGCTTCGCCAGAGACAATCCAAGGCCCTCCAGTACTGATTGGATGGTCTGTAATCTGTATCGTACCTTGGCTCGCAGCTCAGCTACAAAGATGCCGTTGGTTGACGAGGACTGAACGGCGGTAGTTTCCAACCGGAGCTCTCGAAGCGTCTGCATGATGTCGAGCAATAGACCTTCCCTGTATGGACACTGCAACTCAAGCAGTGCATCGCACTCAATGATGGACACTTGCACTGTATTCCCAACAATCGGCGGCGACTCAACCACCTTCATCTTTGCACCACCACTCCCTTCCACTACTCTCAACTTCCTCTTCTCGGACACGGGAAGTACCCGTGTCCGGTCCCCACCATGGACACTTCTCTGCTCCTTCGAATTACTAGTTTTTTGCGTGTCCCCACCTTCCATTTGCTTATTACGAGACTCAAGATCCTGAATCTTCCCTCGAAGCTGTTTCACGTACTCTATCGTGTCTCCGAGAATCGAAGCTTTATCCATCTTTGTAACAAAAGGGACTAGTGATCGTAAAATGATGAACCTCTCATTGAGTTTCTCACGTCGACGACGCTCGGCAAGGACATGGTTGGCGCTAAGCTCTTCTTGGGGTGTCCCTTTTCGGAACCGTGTCCCCGTGTCCCCGTCTCGAGACTTGGGTGAGTGCTCGTCACGGTTCTTGGTGTGTAGGAACGGAACGGTAAAGAGAGTGTACTTAAGGAGCAATTGAGAAGTGCCCTCCAAGGGTAGGAGGAGGAGAGGATCGTTCCGGCTGCTCCATTTGGAGAAGGAGGTGTGTGGGGAGATTCCGACGTACCCGATAGAGGACGGTTCCGGCCACCGGCCGGATTGTTTTTGGAGAATGGTGGTGACTGTTTGGGAGTAGTGGCTTTCTTCTTGTGTCAATTCCTCTAGTTGAGAGGCTCCTCCTGTACAAAAAGACATAACAAAAAGCTGAAATTTTTTACTTAAAACTTATAAGGGATTGAGTCGATTGTTATGTGAACCAAATTCTCTGGTCTTCCCGGGGCTTTTCCTTATGGTCGGAGTGTTTGATGGTTAGGATCTCTTGTACAATGGTGTGGTTATCTTCGTACATCCAATTTGATCATAACGTTCAAATACTCAAGGCCACTGGAGAGAACCTAAAGAAGAACACAGAAGATTTGCTTCCACTTATAAGGTGGTAGAAGAATAATAAATGCTAAACTTACTCTCTATTTAGAGGAAAAAGAGAAGCAAAAACAATCTAAAAAAGTTGTACACTTTTTTTTTTTTTGTCATAGTGAGGCAACTAAAGAAAGCTAACAAAATTGATTTGTTTTTGGTGTTGGCTATCATTTATCTACCTTACTTGTTGAGTAGTGCTAGCCCTACTCTCATCCTCGACCAACCATATGTCTATCTTATAATAAGCAAAGCAAAAAACCCTCGTGGATAGATGGGAAAGTATGAGTTAACCGCGAGTAAGACTGGCATTCTTTTCACTTAATAGAGTGCGCATTAAGTTGGCTTTTGATTTGCTTTGTGTAGCTCGAGCATCCACCACGCGATAAAAGGGGGACCATTTTTTATCAAATGTGGATGCCTAAGTGCCCAGCTCGGCATCAACTAGAGCAAATCCAAAGCCCTTTAAGTTTTGGTGTAAATGGTTGATTGGGTCCTGTCACATCACTTGAAACTTTCATCTAGACAATTCATGAAAAAGAAGTTAACACCATACCCTTTAAGAAAAGTACTTATTGGCCTACTTAGTTGTTTAAAATTAGGGACAGAGGCACATATTAGAGTAAAATAGAGAAAAAAATATAATTTCTAAAATGGTATAGCTTACACCTGTCCATTGGTCTCAATGGCACTGTATATTCCTGATTGGATGAATTAGGATCGATTAATTTAATTATACTGCGGTTGAAAATTTCATTATAACTTACTTAGTCTAGATAAATGATGCTACACAAAAATAAAAGTATAACCGCAAAAGAGTAGTTATTGAGAAAAAATTCAAGAGAATGAAACGGATTTGAGAGAGAAAAAAGGGGTTTAAGGAGAACTATTCTTGCTTACTATATACGTACAAAATATTATAAACCAAAATACGATAACGTGTCTTTAAATAATGCATAAATTTTTCATAAGAGAAAAAAACTATAAAAATTGTGTATCCTTAATGAGTATTTAATTTCTTTTTATTGAGTGACACTTATAAAAATGTGTAATTACTAAGTACGCCACTTACACGTCGGCTAAGAAGTCAAGTATATAAAGTATATAATAACTATTCAATTATGGATTCATGGATGGTTTGGAGAGTTGAATGATGTGACATGAGATAATAGATAGTGGACTTTGCTATTGGGATCTCCTCAGGCCAAGACAGACCATGTTACAAGAGCATGAGATTTTAGGTGGGGCCTATTTCACATGGTACAGACATAATTTGGAATGTATTAGAAGACTTGATATATTATAACCTCTCCTAATAATAGTAATACACTTGCCCAAAGTCTCAAAATCAGTTGCTATATGGTTACTCTTGTACTTGTCTTTCATTAAATATAATATGTTAAATGATATTTTAAATTATAATAATAATTATATTTTTAATTTATATATAATAACTATACTTAAGCATATAGAGTCGTGCTACCGACACATGTTAAAGAAATAATTGTTTTTGGCAAAAGAAAGGACATGTGTTGGTGTTTTTTTGGCTTAAGGGAATGCGTAGAGCTAGTATTAACTATTAGTTAATCGATTAATTAGGATTTATGAACTCCAATTATAAATGGGTTCAATAAACCAAACCCAAATCTAATCCGGTTGGAGGACCGGAAAATGAAATTGTAAGCCCTACCCGAATTAATAATGTACCTGAAGGTGGTGGTTGAAGACTGTTGCTTAGCTGGCCCTGCAAGAGTGGCCACCTCCGAGTCGACTCAGCTCTGTACGAGTCAGCTCGGCTCTGCTGATTGGATGGGCCTACAGTTTGGGTGACGGCGAGCATGTGCAAGTCTGAGTCCAAGTTATTGGAGCCATCATCGGGTGACCCGATCCGAATGTCCTCAGACATCTCAAGTTGCATAAGCTCACTCGGCTCAGCTGCTGGCTGAGCTGCAGCGACACCCTGGGTGATCGGCTGGCCATGGAGGCGGGGGTCCCTAGCGGCGGCTATGGGGTGACTGTTATGTCCCGTTTCAGCTTCCGAGTCAGACTCAGCTTCTGCTTCCTCTTCTTCTTCGTCTTCTTCTTCCTCTTCTTCCTCTTCCTCATCTTCTTGATTGGCAATGGTATTCAGTGGCGGATTTGCTGCTAAGTACACTGCAGAGAGAGGAAGAGAGGGGAAGCGTGGTCTCTCAGATGAAGTGACTGGGTCGGATGTTGATTGCTCGGAGAGTGCTGGTTTTGGGTGTTGGTGGTGCTCGGTGAAGAAGCTCTTGACATGTTGGACTAGTCCAACGTCCTCTTGAACCTGCATTTACACAAGATTTTGATATAAGACTAAGTCTTCTACACTAAATTCTGGCATGAATATTTCTTAATTGCATAATATCCTTAATATTCTATGGCTCACGCCACGCCATATAAGATGCAAATAGAAAAAAAAACACACAAGAACACACAAGATTTACATGGTTATCCCATGCATACCATACAATGCATATAATACATCCACATATGTCATCTTTTCCACCAGTTCAAAGCAAAGAAATTACAGATGGATAATACTTCTGAGACTGACTTAGGGTCGAGACCTCGCGCCCGAGTACGGGATTTGAGGTGGGGCCTACCATGTGAAAATGACCCCCACTTGAAATCTCGTGCTCGGGCGCTAGGCATCGGCCCTAAGATGATCTCCGTAGCAAAGTCCATTACAGATATCACTCTTTTACGGACTTGTTCTTTGCATAAAAGAAACCTAAACCAAATATTATATCAATACGTGGGGTCAGAAATAGCACTCCAAACAGACTCCTATAATATTAGAAAACCCTAAAAAAATCGTACAGACTCTAGAGACGCACTGATGAGCAGTACTAAAGCTGAATGCAAGACAATTTGCAGAAGGGAGAATTATAACTGTATAAATACCATTTCGCTTAATCACTAGCATAGACTAGAAATGTTGCTTACCCTTTCTGTTGTGCCGAGTTCAACGACGCCACCCATGAGAGGAATGCATAGAACAGTCTGCAACATTTTATCCGAAATGAAGGACAGATTACATAACCATATTCATTTTCTGAAAACTAGAATAGAACTGAAGGTAGATTTTACCTGTATGCGAGCACTCTGGTGCAATGGCATGGAATTGGCATTTGATGAACAGGAGAGAGAGAACCTACTTAGATCACTGCTATGAATGAATAAAGTAAATGCAAATTTAAAAAAGAACAAATCTTCAGGCATGTTACCTTGGCAAGAATAGCCCTAGAAAAGACTTTGCTATCGGCCTCATTTGCACCAGTAAGCCACACATGCTGTCGCCTTGCTAACGCCTTTCCTGGTAACCTGCAAATTACACTCCTTTAGATGTTGAATGTGATTGTATGCATGGATATATACAGTATATAGGCACTTATGAATGTATGTCCATGTATGCATTCATACCTGCATCTGTTGCAAAGTTTGATAGATGCAGTAACTCCTACCCTAATGTATGATCAGCAGCTAAAAGTCTTCTAAGTTCTAACTGTAGAAATGATCTCATAGACGTTATTTGATATTAATAAAGATCCATTTAATAGTTAAATGTTGACATTAGATTGAATAAAACTTAGGAGTTGTTAATTGTTATCAAGAAAGATTTGGATTAATTTGTTTTTTTCTTTTTTCTTTTTGCACAAAGGAATTTAAGTTTATTTACAATAGAGAGTCTCACTATAATAGTTATTAATGAATGGGTAGTTTACTTATAGCAAATCAATAATAGAATGATTTAACAATAAATTATCAGATATCAAATTACATAACATATAATATTATCTAATATATATCAGATTAGTAATGTCTAACAAAATATTATTAAAATAAAATTACAGGGTCATTAATTCGGTTAATTAACCAGGGTTTAATGTAAAAATAATCGAGGTCGTTAATTGGGCCTAATTTCATTAAATTGACCTTATTGGGTTTAACTAGGGACCTTAACCATGGTTAAGTTAACCTAGTTAATCAGATTTGACGTCCGGGTAAATACCAATAAACCCAGTATTTCCCCGCATTTCCCCGCCTGACATTCCTGCACTACGCGCCAGTTGACTGTCGGAGCTTAATAGTCATGCCAGTTGCGTCAATTAGTCACGTCAAGTCAAAGTACATTAGATACAAGAGTTGTTAGTCTTGATTGACTATTTTCAACAAAAAAATAAAATAAAATAATGAGTAGTGTGAAGTATTGTGTGTATGACATCACCATATGTACCCCACATCACACACACCCACACTCTCCACATCACCCCCTCCCCCCCTCTCTCTCTCTTTTCTCTTAAAACAAACAACCCCCCCCCACCCAACACGTTTTTGGGAGCCCAAGAGAGAGCAAGAGAGGAAGAGAGAAATAGACAAAGAAAGAGAGAAAGAGGGAAAGGAAAAGAGAAGGAAAGGAAAGGAAGAAGAAAGGGAAAATGAGGAGGCCGTGCTCACGTGATTCTTGTCGGGATTTAGCTCAAGGAGAAGTGAAAATCTCCTTACTTCTTCTCTATCTTCTATAGACTTGCTATTGCACTATTTGGTTGAAATCTTGGTTGAACTTGGTGTGAACTCGGTCTAGAAAACAGTTTTAAAATAAACAATCTTTGATTTCGTTTGATATTCTTCCATGAAATGATGTTATGTATGTTGGAAAGGGTTTTGGAACCCTCTTGGAACCCAAATGTGGGTAAAAAGGAGTATGGGATGGAGGTGGAGGAGATTAGAGGTGGTTAGACCTCTGAAAAACTAGAAAACAAAGCACCGTATTGCTCAATCCGATTGATCGCAGGTATTACAAAAGGTTGGGGATCTTCCCTGTGCCAGGTGCGACTGATCAGTGATTGATCGCAGGTGTACAAAAGGATGGAGAACTTCCTTGTGCCATGTGCGATCAATCGGAGATCAATCAGAGAGTTGCAGAACTCCATTACAGACCTTGATGATGACCTATCAATTAGAGGCTATATGCGATTGATCAGATATTGTACCTTGATTTGAAAAAGTTGGCAAATGGCCTGGTGACACGTGTTTGTCACCATCAATCGATCGGAGCTTGCTTGTGATCGATTAGAGGTGTTATAGTATGTCTGGAAACTTTCTGGGCATGCCTAGGTCATGTGCGAATGATTGGAGCATAGTAAATTTTAGGATTCGTCCCCATATGTTGTGCATTTGATATCCCTCTTGTTTTCGAGGGCAATGGGAGGACCCATTGGCCTCGCAAGGTCCAATTGATTATGTTATGTATTCTTGTTGCGGTGTCAGGCAATGGGAGGACCCATTGGCTCGGTAGGCCCCACATCGAATACCGATCACTCAGACCTTGGTACGTGGGGCATGAGGCCCAACTGTTTACAATTATTCAAGCTTGTCTTGATTTAATTAGGGATTACCTTTGTATAAAACATAGGAGTATGTTTCATACTTGGTATTCGTTAGCTGTGGTTCCTTTTTGACTAGGTTAGTAGAAATGATATTTGTTTAGAGCTCCATGACTAGGTCGGGAGAGTCGGTGTGTAGGGTTAATCGTAGTTCCTCTTTGACTAGGTTAGGAGAGGTAGTGTCTGTTTAGAACCGGGGTTCCTCCGTGACCTAGTGAGGTCATCAAGTGACTTAACATATTGCGGTGTATAGCCGGGGTGTCTCCAGTTGGTTGGGTAAAGGAGAGATGATAACGGTACTATCGGGGTTCCTCCAATTGGCGGTTGGGTCAGAAGAGACGGTGTCCAATAAGGTCCAAGGAGAAAAACTCTTGATTCTGTCTAACTCGGAATATATATGTAATAACTTGAAATACCTAAATTAAAAGAACTCAAAGTACGCTAGTTTTACAGCCTCAAACCTAAAAATTAGGTTTAGCAAAATGCATAGTAGGTTTTCTTTGTAGACCCAAAAAATATGATGCAAGAATAGTCAATCAAGACCAACAACTCTTGTACCCTATGTACTTTGACTTGATGCGACTAATTGACGTGACTGACGCGACCATTAACGGCTCCGACTGTCGACTGATGCGTGGCGCCGAAATGTCAGGTGGGGGAAATACTGGGTTTACCGGTAATTACCCGGACGCCAAATCTGATTAATCGGGTTAACTTAACCATGGTTAAGGTCCCCAGTTAAACCCAATAAGTTTAGTTTAATGAACTTAGGCCCAATTAACGACCTTGATTATTTTAACACTAAACCCTTGTTAATTAACCGAATTAATGACCCCATAATTTATTTAAAACTTCGGGTCATCACATGATGCCTAAGGCTCTAGACGCATGCACATCTCACTATTTAATCAGGACATCGGCTGGCCAGGCCCATTGATATCCCTTGGTAGGATTTAGGACACTCTTCTTCTAGCTTGGCCCATTGACATTGCAGTGTAGGAGTTTAGGTGGTAATCCGCTCCTCATAAGCTCACAAATTTAAAGGTTTTTTTTCTTCACCTACGCCTGTGGGGTGGGCTGGGTAAAATCGAATTCTCAAAAGCCTTCTAAATTGAGGGTCAATGCCTGGCCCTCCACATACTTTACTGAACCATTATATATATATATATGTGTGTGTGTGGGCGCGCGCTTATTTATTCTATATTATACATATACTAGTTATATATATTTTATATAGTAACACTTTAATACAATGCCTTCCTTAGGATTGTGTCAAAATAGTGCTTTTATGTTATTGTGCTAAATTTAGATATATTCTTATCTTTAATCTTTATGTTAGGAACTAAAATTACGTGAAAAGAGAAGAAATACGACGGTAAAATGTTGTGAAAAAGACGGCCTACAAACATTGTTAATGAAACAATGGTTACTTACCAAACAACGACAACATGTAGCAGTGGGGAAGTGTTTGCGCTAAAAACGAAAGTTATGAGCCTTTGTAATTTATCCCCCAAAAATTCCTAACCCTAATTTTCCAAGATCACATAACATCTTGTCCTATCTTGGCTTCCTCCATACGCCCTATTTTGGCTTCTTCTATATATACTCTCCTTCTGGCTTGCAACGATTCTCGACGTCGATTTCGACCGCTGCTTTCGCTTGCCCTATCTCTGGCAACTCTTTTATTCCTCGGTGACTGACGGGTGAGTCTCTCTCTTTTTCTCTCCTATTTCTTCTTTGCATTTCCTTGCCATATCTTGACTTCTTCCATACTAGCCCTAATTTTGATTGCTGCCCTTGGTTAACAAGTGCAAGCCCAAATCAACCAAGTTCAGATTTTGTTTCTAAGGTTTTCGTTCTTAGATCTATAGATCTTCAGTTTATAGAGTTTTTTTCGGAATTCTTTTGGGTAAATTAGGTCTAGTATCACTCTTGGGATGGTTCTGATCTTCAGTTGTTTCAGAAATAGAGTTGCTTTTCGTTACTAGTGAGTTCTCTTGTTATTTTATTTCAAATAAGTGATATTCTTATTTCAAAATGACTTATGCTATCCCGATGCCAAAATTAGTACTATGACTTATGTTTACATTTTAATAAAGATAAGATCTATATATACCTTATGTTAGTTTTGTGTTAAAATAAAATGTATGGAAAAAAAGGCATACAACTAAAACATATAACAAAAATATAGAGTGTATTATATTTTTATTCATTATAAAACAATAGTAAATACATAATAACTTATAGTATGTCATATTACTTTTAACTTAATTAAGATAATTTATTGAGCAATGCTACGTTCACTTTCTGACTGTTTTTACGAATTTAAAACAAAAAAACAAAACCAAAGTGGTGGGACCCATACAAAAGTGCCATACTATTTTGTTTTCTTGTATAAAAGTAGGGGAGAGTGGATGACCAGACATAGCATTGCCCTATTTTATTTCGCCACCAAGTAAAAAAATAATAAGAAACTCTTTCATCCTCTTTTTGTTGCATCACCCGCTCCAAGAATGTATAAAGGAGGATTATTGATTTTTGGTTGACATTCGAAAGTAGTGTATGAAGATAAAAACACTCTTTCTTCTAGGTCCTGGCCAAGTCTTGGTCGTTGAGGGTAGGGCTTGGACCTATCCAGTTGGACCTCTAAAAGTTAGGGCTGGATTTTGTAGGTGAGAGTGGGGCCTAGTGAGACCTAGGCCCTTCACTTTGACAGCCCAGGTAGGTAGAAAGTAGGACACTTGTTCAAGTAAGTAATTAGGCATGACAAGAATCACATTAATGATCTGAATAACCTCTCTATGCATCATTGCATTGGGTTAATTTGAGGGAGAGAGGTTTGAGATTTGATGTACATGATGCAATCACTACTGCTCAAAGTTCTAGCAAGGGATGAGTTTTTTATTTTTATTTTTATTATTATTATTTTTTGTAAGGGAGCGTTTCGCCCAAACCCTCCGCACTGACTCACTCAGAATTTTTCCTATAGACATCATATAGTGAATACAATAATTAGCTGAGCCAAGAAAGGGACTTTCATATAAGCCTCAAAGAGAATCCTAGCTGGAATCTCTTACAAGGAAGATCGAAGACATGAAGACACTCACCTACTACTTTGAAGGCTAACATCAACTTCAACCGCCATGAAAACCAGGACAGAGTTGGTCATGATCTTTGTACATTAAATGATCAAGAACTGGGTTTTTATTGATGAACTTGTTGGTTACTTGGGTCTCCAGTCTTCACAATATGGATGTAGATGTGCAGACTTAAATACTATTTACTTGTACTCTTACAAAGCCCATCCCCAGAGAGAGAGAGAGAGAGAGAGAGAGAGAGAGAGAGAGAGAGAGAGAGAGAGAGAGAGAGAGAGACCATCCCCAGAGAGAGAGAGAGAGAGAGAGAGAGAGTACTTCAACTCTCATTAAAAAGCAAAATTTTGAATTCTATACATCTCTCCTCCTCAGAGAGAGAGAGAGAGAGAGTGGTATGTATATAAGGTATGATTGTATAAGAACAGTGTAAAACAAAACAAATCTTTCACCCAGAATCTTTCTATCTATGTATATGGAATATAGAATACTACAGTGATCTCTTCTTAGAAGCGAAATTAAAATAAAAGCAAGAGAACAAGCAAATCAATTAGAAATCAATAATCAAATTAGAGGAAAATTTATAATTAAGCCATACTTACCCAACCCCAGGTGGGAAAGTGAAGGAGACACACATAAGGTAGAACCACTCCGACTCCGTCAAGTCCTCCGGCGACAATGCAGCACAAGGCCGCCGGGCCGGCTGGTTTGTCTCGCCGGCGGATAAAGACTCGTAGAGCTCCCGAAGCTGTTGACTCCTTTGCAAGGATGCCTCCTCTGTACTCACCTCCATTGGCTGCACCGTCTTCCTTGTTTTTATTGCTCCATTGTAGTACCCATCTCCCCATATCAAGATCCTGCACCACCCATTAATTACACCTTAAAATTCAATACAACAACTTTTTTTTTTTTAAAATTAAAAAATTGTACTGATTTTTTTTTTTTTTTAATAGCAATTGAATATGTCTTTGAAATGAACTTACCCTTGTTGGGGGCAGATTTTCCAGAAGAGACTGTAAGTCCATTGAACAGCTTGCACTGAAGACTGCAACATCTGTTGCAGCCTACTACTGGAAGGAGCATCCATTTTTATAGTTTGCTGCACCAGTAGACCTTCTTTTTGTTCCTGATGATTCCTTGTCTCAATTTTCCAAAAGAAATATTCTTTTGTTTACAGAGAATCAACTAGAAGTCATGGCTTTTAAGCAGCTATATATGAGACCTAGAAAACTCACTCTATGAAATATAAATATAATAGAGAATATATATATGAAACTCATTAAGAGTTAGAGAGAGAGAGAGAGTAACTGTAGAGAAGAGAAGTCGTGGACTTGCAGGTGAGTTTTGCACTTAGAAGTTGATAACTTCGTGGGTTTTGAGAGGCCCATGATATTTCAATCACAGAGAGAGAGAGAGAGAGAGGCTATTGAGTGTAGTTTGGGTTTTGACTGGTTGCTGTAACAGACAGTTCTTGCCTGTCTACTCTCACTTTGATTCGTTGGTTGTGTGGAATTTTGTTTGGGTGTAAAAGGAAGATTAGGTGGTGGCGACTGTAAGTTGGGATGTACTTTCACACACGAGCAATAATCCTCTCCTCTGATCAGGAGCCTACTATTGCTCCTCGTCCTCGCAAAGCTCCTTTTCCTGCTTCAACTAGGGTTAATATATTTTAATCCTTATAATTAAAAAATAATTTTATTAAAAGAATTAAGGTTAGATTCTTTATCCTAAAGATTAGTAAATTTTAAATACAGTTAAAAAAAGACACGTGACATTAAAAAGCAGGACGACACACCTTCTTTCACTAAACCAGGGAGGATGGGATTGTTTTCCATCACACCTTCACTAAACAAGGGAGGATGGGATTGTTTTCCATCACAGAATTAAATGTCTCTCCTATAATTTCTTGAAGAGTGCTATCTCTACAATGACATTCCTACTTTCGGCCATAGCCAACCAGCTGGCTATTTTGTTAAAGCCTTATATCCACTAAAAAAAAAAAGGAATGTGCTTTAACATATAAAAGTGACTACTGAAAATAGAAATGACCTAAGAGTAGGGCTAGCACTCCTCAAATTTCTTTGTTTTACTGGACGGATGATAGATACCCAGAAAATAAAAATAAAAATGAGGGATGATAATGTGGTGCAAGAAAGCACCTTGGTATGATGATACATAGTTGGCGAGTGGAAAAGATGGATCAAGACCTTCTATTTTTAATGAGACTGTACAATGTGCAAAAGTCCCTCCATTTTTAATGAGAATGTGCAAAAAATCCGGCAAATGACCAAGTATAACAATCGGCATCCCTCTTGGCCTCGGATTCTCTCTAGCGAAGCTAGAAAGGTGGTCTTGGATAACCATAAAATAAGGGAAATGTGGTGATTAATTGGGGAGAAGACATTTCATTTTTTTCTCATGATTTTGTTTTCTCCTCACTTGATATTTCTTCCATTTTATCTCATCACTTTATCACCATGTGTTACATAATGGTATGGAGAAGTCAAAATCATGGGCTCATGAGATGACTTCTCCTCCAGCATTTCCATTATTTTGTGGTTGTGACAAGCCTTTTTGGCTTTGCTAGAAAGAATCTGAGGCCATCCCACTTTGCATGACGAGTGTTAAGGCATCTTAGAGGTGATTACATGCATTGCATGTTCCGTAGGGTGGTACATACCCACCTCTAAAGTTTGCCATGTGTCTTCTTTGACACTTATTAATTGTAGTTAAGATTCAATCATCCTTAGAGTTAAATAATCTAACATTTATTTTTTTATAAATATGATTCATATGTTCATGTGGTTAATTTTTTTTTCTAAAAGTTAAAATTATATTATTTAACCCATTGATGACGGAATCTTAACCACAATTAATAGGTGTAAAAAAAAAAGACACGTGGTGAGCTTGGAAGTGTGCATATACCGTCCAACTATACATGCGCAGGCATGCCATCAACTCTTTATTTAAATGCCTCTCACGTGTCATGCAAAGGCTGATGCCCATGCCCGAGGAGGAAATCCGTTACCCTAAAGGGTGAAAAATGTCAGACCTGAATGACAAAAGTCAATGGTTGGGTGTCCACATTTTGAGGATCATATGAGCATTTTATTTGAAGTCTGAACAAAGTTTAGATATTTTAGTACATACAACGCAACATGAGGAGTCATACGTCCTCACGTAACTTCGTTGCTTCATCGCGGGAATATCATTTGATCCATGGTTGAGATGCATCTGCACATGGGGATGGGTGAAGAGAATACTGAGGCACAGTACTTAGATACCATTGCATCCTTTTTGTTCTTAAAGTTTAAATAAGACAAATAATAATTGAAGCTTCTTAAAATGCCTTTAATTTGGATGGGGATTGCTAGCCATACTCTCACTGATGGAGTGACATGTGTTGTTTTTAACTATTTTTTTTACAACCATTAAAATTTAGGCGGGACATGCCTTATAATTTTTATTACTTAAAAGGGCATGCTTTTGACAAATTTATCAAATAGTACAATCTTTGCATTTTTATTACTAAAAAGGATATGTTTTTGGCATATTTATCCTTAAGCTATGCATATAAAAGTGAAACAAAGTCAAACACTATAAGGGTAATATTGAAATACATATCCGTTTTGGTTAATTATTCCAAACCATCCCTAAACAGTGATATTTTAAGTTTAAGACGGCAAAACGGTACTCAACTCTTTAAAGTTGAATATAAAGCAGAGCTATGCCTCAAGACGTTTGGACATAATTCCACTTTTAACTTGTATAGATAAGGACACTAATGTTATTATAGAGAGAAAAAAACCTCTTACATAATTATTGCTACTACATTTCTTAATAATTATAAGTTTGTCACCATTTATTCGGTTATTTAAACAATTGGTTAAAATAAGAACACATGCCACTTCATTAGAGTGAATATGAGAAATTTAGAGTATGTTTAGCATTCCTCTTTTAGAAATTATGTATTAAGAAAATTAATAGAAATAGATGTCCTAAGCATATTTTAGGATGCTCTGATTAATCTTGAACAAGAGCTTGAATCTCGGCTCCGACCTCTCTCCTCAACAATCTTTAGAGTATAAATATGAATCAGAGATCTAAATTTCCAGATCTCTCAAAATATTTGTAAATATATATTAAAAAGAAATATGTATAGAAATGTCCATGCATTACTTAAATATTTATCAAAAATTCCTCAAACAAATCATATTTGAACTTCGTTCTTTAAAACTCTTAAATGGGTGATGCTAGCTCTATTTTATTTTAAGAGTCATATTTTTAAGGAAAAGACATGTGTTGGTTTGGCACGTCTTTCTCTCAATGAAAAATAAGAATACGTTTTTCTCTTGAAGAAAATGACTTTTAAAAGAATTTTTAAATGTTCAACATCCAATTATATGAAGGACGATTACGCCATTGATTTGAGATCCTAACAAAGATTATGCATTAAAAAAAATGAGAATACAAAGCTCGGGTTTTTACCGACGAGTGAACTTAAATCCTAGGTCCATCAACCATCTAAGATATCTCTTAGCTCTGTCATCGTTATCAAACCGATTTGGCTAAGAGATATCTTTGACTCGAATACCGTTCGATCAGGCGACCCCACCCATTCGAACCATTACAACCTCTTGAATGGTTGATGGCTCAGAGAATCTAGTCACATTGATGGTTCAAATGGGCGGGGCCGCCTAGATATTGGGCTTGGGCCAGCTATACTCAACCGTCCGATGCGCTTCGTGTTTTGAACTGTCACCAAAAAGTATGGCAAATGGTGAAGGTTAGATGGTCACGTTCATCACACTGTTTCTGTGCGTGTAGTAGGTCTTCTCTACTCTTCAAACCAACCATTCTAATCTTTTTTACTTACCAGTTTGCAGTTTCTACTTACCAGTTTTTTCGTGAGTACTCACGAAAACGAAACATGTTTCCAGCCTTGGAGCTTTTTGTCGGCCTTTTCAAATATCCTATTTGGATTGACAATTAGCATTTATCCCAAGGGGTCAAAGGGTTAATCCGACTGAGATTTTATAAATGTATAATATACGAATAATAGTGTCAATGGGCTGGGTTCAGACCAGGCCGAGCTAGTCTGTTTATTAATCGGGCCAGGCGGGTAAAGGGTGAAAGAGCTATTTTGTAGTATTTTTCTAGAACCTTTCTTAAATAGTATCTTGTGACATTTTTTGTTAAAAAAAATCAGATAAAGGCTAAAACTTATTGTGTATGTGTACTTGATTAAGAGTCTAAGTTCATGGATACTCCCAAATATACTCCTTAATCCTAAGCACAAAAGGTCAGAATTTGGCTTGACTTATTTTTTACTTTTCTATTGCCACATTAGCTCTAATCTTTGACCATTTAATAATTGAAATAAATTATTAGGATTTTGGAGTATATTTGGGAGTACCTATAGACAAATTTTGCAAATGGAGTAGTCTATTTTTAGAATATTTTAATGTTAACTACTTTTAAGTTGTAACATCTTTCTAATTTTTTTAAATATAACTGTACTAATACTAACAAATAACAAATTATCTGTAACAACAAGGAAACTAATATTAATGGTACCAAAACTCATGTTGGTACTAAAACTCATGTTGCTCTTTGAGTTGCACTGTCATGTGCTCTTTGAGGGTACTAAAACTCATGTTGCTCAAGTTGGTGTTGCTCTTTGAGTTGCTTTGTCCGCCCAAGCCTACTTTGGGTTCATTGTAGGCCTAAAAGGAAGAGGTTGACAAAAGATTTTTTTTTTTGTGTCAAGCAAGAAAAAGATTTTTTTTTTCTTTGTGTCAAGTTGGCAAAAGATCTTTTTTTTTGGTCCTTTTTTGGCAAGGGTTATATTAGGGTTGTATCCTAACCGGGCTAGCTCAAAGTTTGGCTTGGTTCGGCCTGATCAAGCTTGGCTTGAGCTCAAAAAATAGGCTCGATCGAGCCGAACTAAGCTGAACTGAACTATTTTTTGAGTTTGAAAATGTATTCAAGCCGAGCTCGAGCCAAGACTTGTTTGAATCGGCCCGATTGAGGCTCGGTTCAGCTTGAATATTATATCTATAAAAAAAATATTATTATTTTATTAAAAATTATTTTTTAATAATTCAATCCAAGCTCCAGCCTAACCGAGTTGAAAATTTCAAACCGAACCGAGCTCGAGCGAAAAAATTTCAAATCGAAGCCGACCAAGGCTCAACCCGGCTCGAATACACCCCTAGGTTATATGTTAAAAAATACCTTTTTTTTTGTTCTTTCAGCCTTGTCGATGAGGATAATGATAAATGGTGTGAGGGTAATGAATAAGAAAGGTGATGGGACTGGCCTCACCCCAATAACGAGGGCCGGGCCAGTCCTAGGAGCAAGTAACATATCATTTTTACCAAGTAGATTCGATAAAAGAAAAAATAACTTGAAAATGTCTTTCAAAACATTAAAATTAGAAAAAATATATATATATTGAAATTGTGTTGTTAGGGATTGAAACCACATTAGGTAAAACCCCTCCAAAAAAGAGACAGTATGCCGCTAATTGTGGCGAGCACACGGTATTCTTTAGTAAAAGGCGAAAGAGTAGTTCGCTTTGTGCTCACCGCGCGGTTACGTGAATTAATGCTTTGGTTGCTTGTTTGTTATATACAACCTGGACTCGTATGGTTCCTTTCTTCCGGTCAATATGAGATTATATCTTTTGTTATCGTTTTTCTTTTCCTTGATAAGTTCTCATCTTCCAGTGGACATGAGAGATCCCAAAAGGAAACTCCACTGTAAGAATTTCGTAGGATCGCCTTTATCGATCATCGAGAAGAGGCAGTCGTGGATGTAAACCAACAACATAGGTCGACCCCCTTAAACCAGATCCGGGTGATAAAAGCTTATCTAAGAGTATCTTTATGTATACTCTTATCTCTCTTATATAGAGAATCACCCGTAACCGATGTCTCTATGACTATCTGTAATCGACGCCTTTATGACTGTCGTTACAATATTAAACCAAGGGTTTCGGATCCCTTCTTGATGATTAAATCAAATGATTATTACAATCAATAATTCTAATACTCCCACTTGACTTTAAAAGCCATTTTGTATAACATTTACCATAGCTTTATTCAATCAACATGTCCAACAGACATTTCTTCATTAATGATTTAACAATAATCATTTCAGGCGATGAGATTTAGAAGAATATAAATTATCTTTCTCAGCCACATCTCTAACACATTGTCATGCTTCTATTAGCATATTAATTTCGGCTCGATTTTTAGAGTATAAATTTTATGAATCCATTAGTCTTTACTAACTTCAATTTATCAATGAAGTGTTTTAATCAGATGACTTTTCAAGGAATACCATAACATGGTTACTCTGCTTTAACAGAGGTCTATTTCTTATTGTTCTATAATCGGATATCAATTTTCAGTTTGTCTAGGTTATCACCCTAACCAGCATCTATGAAACACAATGTTATTGTTTTAATAACAAGATAAAGATGCTTAATTCTTTTCACACAATGCAACATTCTCTTTATCACTTGCCTATAAGGCATTGTAGGGTTACTTTAGAATCTGCTTACGAGACCCATAGCATAAGCTAAATTATTTATCTCGTACACACTATCACATATATGATGTTTTTCATATATCGAGTAAGAATATGCTTACTTAACAAGCTTTTTCTCTTAACTCATATTTAAACTTATATTTATGGTCCTACCCTAAAAGGGTTGACAACTAAGCAATTTTGGTTTTTCCATGCTATCTAGCGGGTTCTCCCAAAAATTTTTTATAGACCACTAAGCCATTTGGTTTCTCCACACTAACTAGTAGGTTCTCCCACCATGCTTATTTGAGTTTTTCCAAAATGCTTCTATGAGCATTAAACCATTTGGTTTTTCCATGCTAACTTGCAGGTTCTCCCAACATGATTTTTAAGTGCTAAGCCATTTGGTTTTTCCACGTTTACTTGTGGGTTCTCCCAAAATGCTTTTTTGTTTATGTCGACATTTGCACTTTCACATATTGATCATCAATCTATGAAGACTTTACCACGCTATAAAACAGGTTAACATATCATAATTGTATCAAAGCATGAAAATTTTCAATGCAATGCATGCAATTTCCCATCACGCTTTCATTAACAAGTCATGAGATTTTTCCACATTAAACTAATGGGTTCGTTCTCCATGCTTGTATTTTGATTATTAAGTCATGTGACAATTCCTCGCTATTATGCGGGCTTGACCACTATGCTTATTTTCAAAAACATATAACTGTTACACTTTTTACATTACAGGTTTCAACCTATATATTCATGTATTCTTCTAGCAAAGCATGAGGTTATATCATACTATCAAATGTGTGTCCTCCATCATGTATATATATATATGATGATTCAATAGTCATATTTTAATTTATGCTTCCACTATTCTATACATGTCTACAAAGACAGTATATTAGTCACATGCTAATCTTATCTATTAATTATCAATTAACATGGATCAAGCAAAGGTTATAGCATTTTAAACCAATGTTATCTACTATGTTTCTTCTACACCTTAAGTTTTGTACTTACGTTCAATAATGTAACACTAGTGTACTCTCTCTAGTCATAAAATTCATATATGACTAACTAACATAGCATGTAATATACAACCTAAGAAATTTAAAGATCACATAAAAAGTTTGGGTTTCAGAAATCTGACCCTTTTTTGGTAAGAGTAACCAATGCGTATGTGCAACACTTGATTTCTGAACTGCAACAAATCTTTATGTTCCCCCACATCTCCAGAAGCATAGTTATCCTGTGTACAACTCACTCCGGCTCAGCTGGCTTGGCTTGAATATGCTTGGCCCCATTTGGGTCAGCTTGCATATGGGTCGGTAGTAAAGCTTATAGCTTCTTGTCATACACAAAGGATATTTTCACATAAGAGTACAGCATATACACGTGAGTGTATATTAGCAACACTCTAGAATAACTCCTTAATCCTCTCTCTTAACGTTTTGTTCAAGACGTTACTAAAAATAAATGAAAAACTAACACACTATATTTTGGTGTATTAGCTAACACCATAGACAAACTCTTTTTCTTCAACCTCATGAATGATAGAAGTCGAATGGCAAACCCAATTGGAATGCCGGATTTAAGCCAAAATCTTCAATGCTTCCAAACTGTTACTTTCTATCAGGCGGTTGTGAATAACTTAGAAGATGCACATCTCGAGAACCTGTTCTGTTCTTCTTGCAGCCGAGATTGAGTGACCAGATAGGTTTAGAAGCAGCAGTGTAGGCAACAACGGAGTTCTTGAATAAGGACGTGAAGCCAGTGTTGGTGGGCGGGCCAAAACACCGATAAGCGAAGGCTTGTGATGCTTTTGTCAAAATGGCGGATGCTTCTGGTTATACCAGTTGCGTTGATGCAAGGGCTGGTATCGCTTATTGGGTACTGACATGAACAGTCAGAGATGATACATGGCCAATGGCCCTGTCCGTCACCACCTCTAAGGCTCCAACCTCCAAAATGTTATGCTCCACGGCCATCAAGCCTGTTGAGCCATTGCTCTTCCAGTGGAATATGAGAGTAAATGTTTGAAGGATCTTGGGCTGACTACTACCTTGTGTGCTCTGATATCAATTCTAAGAATTTCGTAGGATCGTCCTTCTCGATCATCGAGAAGAGGTAGTCGTGGATGTAAACCAACAACATAGGTCGACCCCCTTAAACCAGACCCGACTGATAGAAGCTTATCTGAGAGTATCTTTTTGCATACTCTTGTCTTTCTTATATAGAGAATCACTCGTAACCGATGCCTTTATGACTGTCGTTACACTATCTGGTTAAGGGTTCGGATCCCTTCTTGATGATTAAATCAAATAGTTATTACAGCCAATAATTCTAATACTCCATCGCCTAGAATTGCCCACCACACATACAAAGAAGCAAAGGCCAAGGTGCCTTAGCATACAAGGGTGTATTCGAGCCGAGCTGAGTTTGGCCTTGCTCGGCTTAGTTTGAAATTTTTTCATCTATGCTTGGCTCAGTTTGAAAATTTTAGCCGAGCTTGGCTTGGTTTGAGCTCGGATTGAATTATTAAAAAATAGTTTATAAACAAAAATAATAATATTTTTATTTTATATAAATATATAATAATTATATATATATATATATATATATATATATATATATATATATAATATTGTTTTTCATATAATATTCAAGCCAAGCTGAATCAAACAAGCCTTGGCTCGAGCTCAGCTTGAATTCATTTTCAAACCAAAAAAAAAGCTGGCTCAATCGAGCTTATTTTTCGAGCTCAAGCTAGGCTTTTTCGAGCTGAGCTGAGCCGAACTTAGAGCTAGCTTGGTTCAGATACACCCTTACATACAAGGGCTTAGTTTTTACTTCATCCCCAAGGACATGGAAGGAAGGATCTGGGGGTGCTTCCAATATGTTCCCAATCAGATGAACACCCTAACAAGTTTAAGCTTTTGATTCAGAATGGGATGAAATCCTCTACAGCCCATGAGCTCGCCACATGTCCCTTTTGACACCCCTTAATTGTGGTTAAGATTCACCCACCCCTATTATTCACCCACCTAACCTTAATTTTTAGAAAAAGTATTAATTTTTTAAAACCATGGTTAAAAAATATTAAAATTTTTAATATTTTTTTCTGAAAAACAAGGGTGCATGGGTGGGTGAAACCTAGGGGTGGGTGATCTTAACCACAGTTGAGGGGTGTCAAAAGGGACATGTGGCGACCTCATGGGCATAAACGGACTCCCCATAGAGAATTTCATTCCGATTCAGCATAGGTGAAAGTTTAAATGCTTTGCAACTTAATCCAAAATGGAGTTTTAAGAGGAGAAAAGCTTCCAGCGGGTTCAGGCCTCGGCCTGTAAACAAACCACATTGGGTGTTTGTTTGGGGATGCTCAACTTCAAGGCTTAATACAACTTAATGCTGAATTTTAGCTTTCAAGCTTGTTCGTTAACAGGGAAGCAATGCTTGCCCCCATTGGTAATGTGTGCATGACATCACTCGTGAGATCTGGGATCAAGTCCGATCAGAGTGTAGGGTTGAAATCTCCACCTTATTCAACAGTTTGGTTTTTTTTTTTTTTAATAATCGACAATACAACTAACAAAAGACAAAAAGGATTCAAGATCCCAAATAAACTTAGAGCATGAAGGGCACTGAGACTTGAATACAGAAAAACTCTTCAAAGCTTTTGAAGCAATCTCATGAGCGTCGTGATTCCCAACCCGACGAACAAAGGCGAAAGTAAATCAACTTATCGAACGACATACTTCTTTAATATGAATTCGACTTAAAAAAAATGTTTTACTTAGTAAGTTGAGCTGCACTCCTTCCAAAAAAAAAAAAAAAGTTAGGCTGCACTCAAGTCAAGTACTCAAGTCAAGTTAGTTCATTGGTTTGACTCAGCTTGACTCGTTTGAGCCAAGCTCAAGTCTATCTATCCAACCCTATTTGTCTCGGCTCGATTCAAAATTCTGCTCAACATATTATGTATATCATATTTTTTTTGGTGATATAATTTATATTAATATAAAATAGTAAAAATAATATTTTTAAACTTTCTTTCTTATAGAGTTTAATAATTTTAATAAAGAAGTTTAATAGAAAGTAATAACAAAAAAAAATTAAGAAGCTAAAACAAAAACTTTGATCTAATTCATTACTCTTTGGACCGAAAAATTACTGTGAATGTATTAATTTTTTGTAATTTTTTTAATTATAATTTATTAGTAAACACTTTTATTAAAATCATGTAAAATTAAACAAAATAATTTCGTGAATCAAGCTTGAGCCAACCGGAGCTCAGCTGGGCTTGAATAAAGTTCAACTTGATCAAGCAAGCCTCTTCAACTCAAGCCCAAGTCTAAACATTCGAGCTTGATCAAGCTCAAACTTGGCCAAGAGCGAGCCTCTATTAGCAAGTCTAACACATAAACTTCCATCTCCACGCTTTTAAGATGGTTGAATGAGCTTTTTCCATAAACTACTTTAATTATCACCTGTGTTAAATTTACTTAAAAGATTAGCATCTTTGTTCTTATAAATAATCTAAAATCTCATAAATACCCTTCTAACGTTAAAATTTGCTCAATTTCTAACCAATAACCATACAAGGTTTTGGATTTTACTTTAGATTTAACAGTTTAAGCATCCCCTATGCTATCTTTACAAAAAAAATCGCTAGTATTTTGAAATCGCAAGCAATATGTTATTTTATTCGCCGCTTGTAAAATATTAAACCCTAATATTTATAAGCTGAGGATAAAATAACAAGCTGCCTGCTATTTTAGAAAGTTACGGCTCTTGGAACCACAAATGTGTTCCCAGTTGCAAATCTGAAGAAAAACACAGGCTCACTCAACAAAATCTAATCCAACAGAATTTTTATGATGTTTATATGTGCACTTCAGTTAAAAAGATCTGAAAGAAAACTCTTATCCAATATCATCATAAAGCATAGTCACAAGTTAAAACTGTCCTGCCCCTCTTGAAAAAAAGAAATTATATATATATATATTTGGCATGCACCATAAGCTTCTGTTTTTGCAAAATTCTCATCACTAACTAATTATTGAAATCAAATTAGATGTTTAGTGTCTACCATTCAACAGAGATTTCTCATGACAGAATCATTACTACTTTTTAAACAATTAGAGAAAAATTAATCTTAAGAATTCTTAACAAACACCTGAGAGAAGACGAACTGGGTTCTCTTTAAGAGAGTCCGTAACACTTTCTTTTTTCTCGATCGGTGACATTTACTGTTCTTTTTTAGCATGCCATTTCGCTATACTTTTATACCACTTCGATTGGTTACCTAGAGCGAAAATGCGCAATAAACCAGCAGCAGCCACCTCAACAAATGCCATAAGGGATGATCTCTGGGAGGACAAACCAGCAGTTGCTATAGATAGAAGGAGTCCAACAAAGTTGCAAGGGACAATAAAGGTCCCAGATTTTATTCCATTTAAGGTCTTTTTGGCAACTTCATTAGCCTTCATTGCACCAGAGGAGCCTGCTATAATACTAGTGAGAGGTGGTCTTTTCTTGTTTTCTGCAACATGCCAGAACATTTTAGTGAATATTCATTGAGAACCATCACAATTATACAAGAACAGAAAAACAGAATGTGAAGTTCCAACAAGTTGTAGCAACAAAGTCTGTTAAAATTTGACAAAATGCAGAACTGATTCAAAAACAACCAGCTGAATCACCTTTAATTGTGTAATACATAAAGCATATATATTGCATGGTAAATTTTTAATTTAACAATTATAAACTAAATATCTTGAATTGATATTACATATTTCATGATAATATACACATGGCTCAACATAATTTTTTTTGGATAAATAATATATTGTGTTGAGTTATGCTAAAGTTTTGTCAAAACATAATTCAGTGTTAAGAACACACAATATGGAGTTACTTCTATAAAATGGCCACTTTCTGGATTTGCAGTCTCCTTGCCAGGATCGCCAAAAAGGGGGTCTTGTTTCTTGCATGTGCATTACATGTGCAGCTACTAATGCTATTAAGAAAACGCCAGACAGGATTTGAGCTCTTCTTTGTGATTCAAATTCACATTCACTGATTGATTCTTAAAAATAGTAAAACAAATTTTTCCCAATAGATTTTGATTTCATGAGGAAATGATTATGGAAAAAGAAAAGGTTCAAAGTCAGATGTCAAACCTTCCAACAACCCAGGAGTTTCGGTGTCTGGAGGAAATATAAGTGACACGTGAATATTGTCTGCAATGACCTCCTGCTGCAACGCCTCTCCCAACCCCCGAAGACCAAATTTACTAGCTGAATAAGCCGTATAACCATAAATGCCAACCTACCACGAAACATCCTTCCAAATCAATAATTCATCACGAGGCAGAGAAAGAGTTTTCATGGAATGCCAAAGGTTTCATAAAGATAACATCTAAAACATAACAATACACTAAAGTACTCAGAATCTTAAATAAGTCAAATGTCAACTACTGGCAGTACTGCATTGTATATTTGTACATCATTAAGAAATGATATAAAGTGATTTTGACCATTTATTTATTGATTCTCCACTATTGCAATCCTCGGTAATGCAGAAAAAAGAACAAAAGCAATTAGGTCTACTCTTTGAGAGCAGGCTAATATCTGGGTTATAATTTTCAAGAAGAATCAACTGAAGAATAATCACTTTGCTTGGGGGTCTATTGATTCCATCCAGTATGCTCTCATGTCTATATCACAGATCACAAATGGGTCCGCACAGCTTGGCAAAGAGGGATAAGGATTTAATTGAATTAACTCGAAGTATTCCAAAATGTGGGTACTATCTATTGATGCTGTAGAATAAAATGGAAGTAAATGAAGAACCCAATTGCCCAAAGAGATGGAGACACATATTCCTTTTCATGAAAACAATGACCATCTTCAACAAGATAGAAGAAATTCTGAGTAAGCGTTATTACTTACCTAATGTTAGTATCAATCATTGGTTAGTCGTTAGTGGCGGGGAGTGACACTCTTGCAAGACATCACCCAATGAGATTAGATCTCATGACCTCTCTCATAAGAGAGGCCACACCATACCATTGGAGCAAGCGGTAGTGGTGTAAGGATTCTTGTTATTTCATCACTAAGGAAACACGAATTAATTAACATATGTTATTTCCACCAAAGGCTTTATTCCCCTCTAGATTGAAGATTGCAACTCATAATTCCCACCACTTCAAAGTTCAAACTATAACTAAAAAAATAACATGAGATATTTGATAATTTAAAGCATAGTACGTAGCCCTCCAAAATTATTTTTAAATGAATGCAACATCTTGTTATCTAACTAAAATTCAACATGCAATACATCATACTAAGATATGACAGTTTCTGAATCCATCAAACTCGTTACATTCAAAGAAATATCACCAATCCATAAACAGAATCAAAGTTACTTCTCAAAATTCATCACAGAGAATGAGAGAAACAAACAGAAATGTATCATACCTGACCTGCCTGTGAAGACATGAGAGCAATCGAAGCCGGCCCACAGTCCTTTCGTTTCCTCATCCCAGGAAGAGCAGCCTTGATTAAATGAAAAGTACCCATTAAATTGATATCAATCATGAACTTAACAGTCTCTATTTCCTGTGTCTCCAGTTCTTGAGGAACAAACACCCCTTGATTACAAATAAGTATATCAATGGAACCCGCTTCATCGATCACTCTCCGGACAGCTTCAAATTCTCGGACATCAGCACTGAAGACAGCAACGTCAATGCCAGTAGAGAGGCGGATGGAGTTGCGAGCTTCTTCAAGCTTGTCTGGGTTTCGAGCGAGGATGGAGACTCGGGCACCCTCTGATGCGGCTTGGTGGGCGAGAGCAAGCCCAATGCCACTTGATCCACCGGTGATGAAAACGTGGCGCCCCTTTATTGGGATCTTTATGGGTCGTGGGCAGACAATTAGGGTTATTAAAAGGAAGAGAGCAAGAGAACCCAGGAGGATGAGAGCAAAGAGGATGAGAGCGAGAATGCAAAATAGATAGAAAAAGCTTACGTCCGTCATTAATGGAGCTTACAAAAGGTTTCAGAAATAAACAGAAATGTGTGCATCTGTGGTGTTTTAAGCAGAAAGATGGGCAATGCCAAGGGAGGCAAAAACAATTAGACTATAGAAGAAACTATTGGAATTTAGGGACGAAAAACAGTTGGAATTTACTGGCAACGTGTAAATTAACCAAAAATCTAGAATCTAATATGGAAAATTACAACAGTAGTTGAAGCAAATACAAGAAAGACCCTGCTCTGATTGATTCTTTACTTCCCTTTTTTAACCCTATCTATGGAAGTATCCTTAGAAAATTCAAACCTGCATTAGAAACATAGATAATAAAGATCCTTGAAACAACTCATAAAAGAAAATGGAAACAAGAGAAGCCAATGACACTGGTGCCATTTACAACATAGGCCAAATAATATATTGAGGTGAATCCACAAATTATTCAAAAGCAAAGACACATGGAAAATAAAAGAAAAGGAAACGACAAAACTACACTGCCAAAACTTGGAATAAAAGAGGATGATGAGCTCAATAATTGATTATTCTTTATAATGAAACAATGAAGAACCAAAAAAAAATGTGTAGAGAAAACAAAAAAGGACCCGTTTCGTGTTTCATGAATAGCAAATGCCTTTTTCATTTCATATCTTCTAAACTCATGTAACACATGGTCTTAATGTTACCTAGTTTGAAATAGTATTTTAAAAAGCGTGTGAGGCTTACGCCTCGAGGCTCGCCTCAGGGCGAGGCTTAAGGAAAACGCCTTGAGGCTTAACCATGAGGCTTAAAACCCCATGAGGCTCAGGCCTCATGTCTTGAAGCTTGCTTTATGACTGTGTACGTCTTATACATTAACTAAAATTAGCAACTGAGACTTAATTGTCGTTTTTTTTTCTATAATTTGTTATTTGTTTCAACTAATTTATATAGTATTTCTTATGTGTACGTGTACGCCCACATGAACACGCACAATGTATACAAATACAAATATATATATGTCTCTCTCTCTCTCTATGTATATGTACTATAATTTTTCATTAACTTCTTGAATCTTTTTGCCATTTTTCTTATATTATATTTATTTGTTAAAATGGGAGAGCATGAAACTTTCTTGTGAGGCTTACGCTTCACGCCTTGAGGCTTACGCCTCACGCATCTTGAGGTCCTAACGCCTCGCCTCACGCCTTAACGTTTTAAAACATTGGTTTGAAAGACCCCAGAAAGCAATCATTGAAATAATCAACAAAGAAGTGCCCCAGTAACCAAATAAAATATCAATAATAAAATAAAAATAAATAAATTGATGCATGGCCAAAATATTTTCCAAGACCTACCTTCGTTCTTATTTCTCATTGCTGTTGTTTTCTCTTGTGATTGCTTACTCTGAGGAGACTTCAAATGCTTAATACCATGAAACCATGCACCACAAAACACAGCTCTCTGGCAGGAACCATCCATTACTGAAATCCCATATCACACAAGTCCTCTTTGATGAATATAATATAAGGACTTAATTTGCTATTTCAGGTTTCTGCATCAGGACTGCTCCTAGGCAGTCTACTAATTGGGATTTCCTTCCATTTGAAGGTAGTTATTAAAATTAGATTTGAGTTTTCTTTTTTCAAGTTCCTCCAACTTCTCATAACAAATTACCATTAATTTGTGAACCAGGCCCATCAATTAGCACCCGACTGGGTCCCAATACTCGCAGTCATCAGTATCCTGGTAACCAGATAATATATACTGAGAAGAGGAAACTGCACTCAATTTTTTTTTTAATCAAAACTAAGACTAATATAGTGCTAATAGCCTCATAGTATCAAAGTTTCAATTTCAGTAGCTTCTCTTAATCTAGTTGTTGTTCATTGAGATCAGGTATACATAGGCTTCTTCTCAGTGGGAATGGATGCAGTTCCTAGGGTTATGATGTCTGAGGTGACTCGGAGTTGTAAAGGCCTTTAAATCTCATAGATACTGCAGTGTGTATAGAAGCATGGCTCTCATCTAAACTGCTTTTTCTTACAGATATTCCCGATAAACGTAGAGGGAATCGCCGGAAGCCTAGTAACATTGGTGAACTGGTTTGGTTCTTGGGTGGTATCCTACACTTTCAACTTTCTCATGAACTGGAGCTCATATGGTAAGATTTCATTAGTGTCATATTTGTCACTCTGCTGAAGGATCCAACATGCACCATTTTTTTTGTTTTGTTTTGAGGAAATCATGGAAATAGTTAACAATCAGTAGTTTCTTGCTAGTGAATAGAACTTACCTGCACATGTCAGTGAAACCTAATTGAATTTAAGAATGTGACAATGAACTTGGTTGCATGGTTTTTCAGGTAAATTCTTCTTGTACGCTCTTTTTTGAGCAGCAGGTATTGTCTTCATCATCAAGGTGGTACCTGAAACTAAGGGCCGAACTCTGGAAGAAATTCAGGCTTCCATGAACTCTTAGGAAAAACATAATTACGAAGAATAAATGCTCATTGCAAAGGTTTTAACTAAAACATTCGATGGCTCTCCATTTCTTTAATCTTTTTCATTGTGTTGGTTAGAGATGAAATGCATGCCACAATCAGGGTGAATAATTTAAAGTTTTGATTTTGATTGAGAATTTTGATTGTTTTGGTACTATTAGAGGAATTGGATCGTTTAATAGTTTTTAGAGTTTGATCGTTTGATACTACTCTGAAAAAATCCTCTAATTTAACAGTAATTTGTTTGGTAAAACCTCTTATAGCTAATTTTTTAGAGCTTATTATAGGGGTAAGAGATGTCACTTTTAAAATATGCAAATAAGAGCCTTCCCCTTTCTCCACAATTGCATGGGCCACCCTCCCCCCTTCACCATTATCGGTCACCTACCACCACCATCTGGCTGTAAGCCCTATTGGTGCTCCATCTGGCAGTCCTAATGGGGATGAATGATAAATAAGGCAATTCACTCAATCAAATAAGTTAAATGGTGATTCAACCTTTATTTTATTTTTTTATCAATAAAAAAGAAAAAATAAAAAATTATCACCCCTGATACCACCCTTTATTCAGAAATGATCTAATCCAAATACACAGCAACAAAGATAATAGAAAATGTTCTTCGAGTCCATCAACAATTCATATAAGGTGTAATCTAGGCAAACATATTTTGTCATTATGAGCTTCTGTGATCATAATAAGCAACTGAAATACGTAAAGCAAAACAATCAAAAGAAAATAATCCCAAACAACTGAAATTCTGGAATAATTAAAACAACCTTGAAGAATCATGCTCCTAGATGACCAGCTAATGCAACATTGTTCAGTACTTGCATTCTCAAACCCCAACTACGCTTGCTAAAACCCCTATACGAATCTTGTATGTGACTGTTTCAATTAAAATACACATAAGAAAACTTATTTCTGGAACCTCACTTGAATAAGAAATCTAAAACCATTTCAGGGCATCCAGCAAAACCAATGCCATTTTGAATAAATATCTTAAGAGTAAAGTACTCTGCTAGGCTAATCGATTTGTAATATGGAGGGCTATTCCAGTTCGAGTAAAAAAAACAATTAAAAGGCAATGTAGAGAAAAAAAAAATCCAGCAGAATCAAGTTTTATATGATAATAAAAACAAAAGGTTAGGGTTACGGGTTACTTCTGAGAAATCCAGGAAAATGGTAAAAACTAGGGTTTTATAGAGAGTGGTTAACGTTTCTGAAAATCTGTGAGAAAACAAGAGGAAAGAATCAATAGATTGATACGATCACGGGTTGTACTTGAATAAAAAATTAAGGAAAGAAATTAAATAGAAAAAGGGGGATCTAGACCTTTTGATCTCTATGAGGGAGATTAGATCCTCCTTGGACTAATTCTAAGAATTATTAATTTCATTCATTCACTAATTTCCCTATGTAGATTACAACGACTTAAATATACTAAAATTAATGAGATAACATCCTATAAAATAGGATCTAACAATTAATTTGAATCTACTAAATTAATTTATCAGGACTCTTTAATTGGATAACATTCTTCAAAGAGAGCATATGAGATTTACTATAACGCATGATAGTGCACTAAGTGAGGTGCACAACATTTGTGTCCCCTTAAAATGACCCTTGACCTCAAGGGTCAATTGCGAAATCAATGTTTCTCTACGATCGCACGGGTGCCATGTATTTGCGCAATCTATGAAATGGATGGAGACCAACACCATTCGAGTGAAATATTGAAAATATTTCACTAAGAATATTTGGTCCATCAAAGTGTGGCACCTCGACACGTGGGTTTCTTGGAGGAGCTACATAGTACTAGTTGAAATCAAGGTTGTTAAATCGTAATCGAATCGTAAAATCGTTTTAGGACCGATTCGATTCAAATCGGGATTCAAATCGTAAATCGTAAGATTCAATCCATTTTTAAAAAAATTGTTTAAAAATACAAAAAATTACTTAGTAAATTAGAAAAATAGAATAATCTATTAACCAAAAGATTTCATTCATAATTATTAATAAAAAAAGTAATGAATATTTAATTGCATACACTATAAAAAACGCTAATGATCTCCATAAAATGGGAAAAAAAACTAATATCATTAAAGATAAATCAACAAAAGTAAACTCATATAATTATGTTGTATGAGATCAAATATCAAAAGACTTGTACAATTAAAAAGACTAATAAAATAAACCATCAAGTTTTCCCAAAATCCAACTCCATCATTTTTCTCATTCTTCCTTCTTCCTTTTTTTTTTTTCTCATTTCACAGCAACACAGAGAACCCAAATAGGGGTTTTGGAATGTTCGTAACAGGAGTTTTCCTGTTTCTTCTCACTTCTTAAAACACATAAAGTACCTTTAGAAAATCAAAATAATAAAAAAATATTTTTTAAGTATTGGTCCGTAAAAAGGGTTTCATGCTTGAATCGTATGAATCGCATGAATCGTACGATTTGAATCGCAAATCGTAATATGAATCGCAAATCAAATGAGATTTACCCAATTAAGATTTTCACCTCCGATTTGAATCGTTTTGCTTGGGATTCGAATCGAATCGTAGGATTTGAATCGTAAATCGCAAGGATTTAACAACCATGGTTGAAATCCTTAATTATATCGCATTTGATCACTACATGAGAGTCTTCATTTGATACTTCATATTTTTTGGGTGTAGGTGTAGGATCTTCAATCTCTTCTTGTTGTTGCACCCAAAACATGATTTTGTCGAGGCTGTTTTTCATTTTAGCTAAAAGTGTTCGGGTTCCTTGATTTCCGCCAATATCTCGTTACATGTCATATCCACTATTTGGTTACGTGCCATAGTCTCTAGGATAGCCGTTTTGATACCAATTGTTACGATCCCGGATTGTTACTTGATAAAAACAAGAAATTAAATCGAAAAATGGATGAAGATGGATCTCCTTAAAGGGGGATCTAAACCTTTTGATCTCTAGATGATGGAGATCAGAACCTCCTTAGACTAATACTAAGAACTATTAATTTCATTCATTGATTTCCCCATGCAGATTACAACAAGTTAAATATACTAAAAATAGTGAGATAACATCCTTAAAAAATAGGATCTAACAACTAATTTAAATCTACTAAACTAATTTATTAAGACTCTTTAATAGGATAACATTCTTCAACAAGAGCATAGGAGATTTGTTACAAAGCATGACAGTGAACCAAATGAGGTGCATAACATTAGATCCATTCGAAAACTGTTAAATCCATTAGAAAAAAAAAGGAGGAGGGTTTTAAAAGAATACACTTGAATAAAGTACAATGAAGGTTCAAAAACATAAGCTAATGCAGACACAATAGAAGATAATGGTGTAGGAAAATACATAGTAAGTAATGTGTAAAGTAGTGCAGTTTCTTGCTGCCAAGGTTTGAAATCCCAAAATTATCATTGATTTCGGTCCTTCAACCTGAACCGAAATCCCAAAAATTTTGGTTATCTCGGCGCGATTTTGGTCCTTAATTTATTAATATTTTATTATATACATATTTAGTGATATTTTATATATTAAATAATAATATTTTATTAAAATTTACTATATTTATATAAATATTATTATTTTATTTTAAATAAATATATAAAATTTAGAAATTTCACGAAATGTTGAAAAAAATATATCCGAATTTTAATTTAAAAAAAACTATTTAATATTAAAATTTTGAAATATCGCCGAAATTTCAGAAATCCGAAATTGCACCCGAAATTTCCGAAATAGCAGCCGAAATCGTGTTTTCCGAAATCTAAGCCATATCGATGTTAGTGGGGGTGGGCGAAACCAGGATTTCGCAAAATTTCGCGAAACCCCAATGAAATTTCAAACCATGCTACTGGCTAAGCATTTAACTATCTTTAACTCTCGAAAAAGCTCTTTGACACATTACAGAAAATAAAGGGGTTTCCTTATTTGCTTCACAACCATTGTTTTTTTTTTTTGAAAGATTTTTTTTATACATTTATAGATTATCTACACAATGCAAGGCATCACAGAATCAAACAAAGTTCTTTCAATATTTCAAGTGTCGACAATTTTATTTATTTATTTGGCACAAATGCTACAGACGTAAAATAATATGAATCTTTCGTGTAATAGCCTTTCGATTTGTTAAGTTTAACAACAAGTAAATTTTAGCAAGGGAATGAGTTGAAGATTTACCGATGAGAGAGGAAAGAAACGCCGGCGAGATCCACCGGAATAACTCCGACACGATAGTAAAGCAAAACTGGACTTCTCCCTCAGCTTTCAGCCACTGATTTGTGCAAAGACTCGAGAATTAAAAATTAAACCTAAAAAAAATCGTTTTTATGATGTCAAACGAGTGGTTCCGTCAAACTTCCCGCGGAAGTCGTTTTACGAAACGACTTCCTGCAAAAGTCAAGAGACTGCTTTCTGACTTTCTTAGGAAATAGATTTGTGGCTTTCTTCTAGCAACTTTTCGGTGTGAAGTCGTTTCGTGTGTAGATCGTAGAAAGAAGCGATTTTTGACTTTTAAAAGGCCGAAAGTCGTCCGGAAAAGTATAACCTAACGCAACCTAATTCTTACGATCATCAAGTTTCAAAGTCTTATTATTTTATATGGTAAATTACACTCACCTCCTTTTGAGGTTTGGTGAAATTTTAAAAACTTCTTCTCTAGTTTCTGAAATTACACTGCCTCCCCTCAACTTTGGTTACTTATAACAAATACTCCATTCCCTTAAGTTTACCGTCACTTTATGGATAAACTTTGATTGCGTGTAACAAATACCTCTTCCCTTAAGTTTACCGTTACTTTATGGATGGACTTTAATGATATCATCATTTAAACATTTTAAAATGCCTAAATTACCCTTTTTCAACACAAAGTTAGGTAATTCAATAAAATAAATGATAATTGGTTTCTAACCAAGGTTAATAATATCAACTTAAGGTTAATATAAATTTCCAAAATCAATTATATATATATATATTTTTTTTTCTAAAAACTAATATTAGATAGATGAACTCTAGGGGTGAGTAAATCCTAACCATAGTTAGTGGGTATTAAAAAAGAGATATGGCGACTTATAGAGATCTTTTAATTGTGGTTAAACATAATTAACCTAAGGTTAATATTTTTATTTTTTTCTTAAAAGTAAGGTTAGATGGATTAATCCTAGAGGTGAGTGAATCTTAGCACAATTAGTGGGTGTTAAAGGGGACACGTGACGGCCTTTAGAGCCCCCTTTAATTGTGGTTAAGCATAATCAACCTAGGATTTTTTTTCTTCTTCTAAAAATCAAGTTTAAATGGATGAATCGGGTGAGTGAATTTTAACCATAGTTAGTGGGTGTTAAAGGGGACACATGGCGGCTTGTAGAGCTCCCTTTAATTGTGGTTAAGCATAAGCAACCTAAGGTTTTTTTTCTAAAAACTAAGGTTTAATGGATGAACCCTAGGGGTGAGTGAGTTTTAACCATAGTTAGTGGAGTTCGAATCTTAGCTAATTGTGATTGAATTCAATCACATATGTGGCACACATCCATTGGAGGAGAGCAAAATGGTGGGAAAATTCAAATTCAAATTTTTTGCTCTCCTCCAATGGATGTGTGCCACATATGTGATTGAATTCAACACAATTGGCTATGATTCGAACTCTAGTTAGTGGGTGTTAAAAGGGACATGTGGTGGCTTATAGAGATCCTTTAACTGTGGTTAAACATAATTAACCTAAGATTAATATTTTTATTTTATTTTCTTATAACCAAGGTTAGATTAATGAATCCTAGGGATGAGTGAATCGTAACCACAGTTAGTGGGTGTTAAAAGGGACACATGGCGGCTTGTAGAGCCTTCTTTAATTGTGGTTAAGCATAACCAACCTAAGGTTATTTTTTCCCTAAAACTAAGGTTAGATGGATAAACCCTAGGGGTGAGTAAATCTTAATCATAGTCAGTGGGTATTAAAAGGGACACGTGGTGGCTTTTAAAAGGGACACGTGGCAACTTGGGAGTTTATGTTTTTCTTTGGTTGAGCTTTCAAACGGTAAAGAGGTGTTTCCTCAATCAAGTAATAGGGGTAAAATGGGAAAATGATAACTTTAGATCACAGTGTTAATATTAAGAGTCTGACAATGAGGGCAATGTAACTTCAGAAACTAGAGGGGAGGTTTCTAAAATTTCACCAAACCTCAGGGGAGGTGGGTGTAATTTACCCTATTTTTTAATTAGATTTGAAAATCATTTATTTTGTTGCATTTGAAGTAATGGAAATTTCAACCCCAAGACTTAAAAAAAAAAAGCATAATGGTTCTAAAAAAAAAAAAATGCATATTTTCAAATGACAAAACTTGCAAAACTAGATTTTATAAGTTTCACCAAAATAACATACAATTATGAAAGTTTGGACACTATAAGTGTCAGATTTTAGAGACTATAAGTGCAGAGTTATAATGTTGTCAGTCTGGCATTAATTTTTTTTTTTTTTGTAAGCGTTAAAATCTCTAATTTTGTGGCTTTTGAAATTTTGTGAAAATTACAACCACGAGAAATGAAAAAAAATAAAAGAAAAACATAAAAATTCACAATTTTCAATAATTATAAATTCTCATCCCCAATTCCTAGGAAAAAAAAAATAGGGCTTGAGGACAAAATTCTTCTAAAAGCACCAACCTCTAAAGCCTGCAAAAGAGATGATTTTTCTTATTTTCAAAAGCCCGGGGATTGGGTAGGACCCAATTTCTAAAGGCCCTCTTAATTGAGGGTCTGGCCTGCCCTTGCCCGATACTACCCTCTCAACCCGGCCCTCTAGTATATAATGTATATCCTAAGTCATATATATATATATATATATATATATATAAATATAAAAATGCACGTGCGATGCACGTAATTAACAATTAAATTTAGTAGGCAATTAAGTATATATGTTTTAGATGTTTCGTCTTCACCTAAAATTTCGAGAATATTCTAAGAATAGAATGAATATGTAGGTCATTATCAAGATCACCAATAAAAAAAAAAAATGCATTAATTTCAATATTGATGTGACGATCACTTAAAGTGATAACATTAAAAAAAAAAAACTCAAAAGTATTAAACTAAGCCACTAATACTAATCAACACAAAGAATGAATTATTAAGAATAAAATTAAATCAACTAACTTATATGAAATCTAATAAAATATCTAGAATTTAATAGTTTCTTTGTATCCTATCTTATTTCTTTATGTTTTTATTTTCTTTAACAGCTATTCAACATTCTCAATAATATGGTCTTTGACTTCTTTTCTTGCATGTGTTATAAATTATTTAACTTTATATTGATTATACACACACTTCTCTTTTGGTGCCGGCCCCGCACAAGATTTTCCTGGACTAACCTGGTGTAGAGGGTTGCAGGCTCTTGTTGCACCATCGAGGATTAGTCCTGACCCAAAGGGTTGGGGATACCTCGAGTTACAAAAAGAATAATAACAAATACTTTTAAGAGGAGAAAAATAAGAGTTTTAGTTAGTTTAGGTGTTATTGTTATTTTTATTTTCTTTTGGTAATCAAAGTTAAATTAATTCATTAATTATAACTCACTAATCCTCACATAGAGGATATGAGACTCAAAAAGACTTGCAATATATCCAACCTATACAAAGCTCCGAGGAAACCAAATCTGAAAAATATCTATTAAAAACAGATATTTCAAAGATGAAATAATACAAATTAAGTATGCAAATCATATGTAATATAAATTATTATACATATAGGTACAGATTATTGAGCAATAATATCCGCTCCTCACCCTATATGCCAACACATGTCTCTCTTAATTGTGGTTAGCTTCATTTAAATAAAGTTAATACTTTTAACCTTAGTATTTTCTATAAGGTTAAAAATATCAATCCTAAGGGTTAGTGAATCTTAACCATAGTTAAAGTGAGTTAAAAGGAGATAACTTTTTTGCCCCTCGCAGCACCCCGTGATGAGTGAATTATTTTACCAAATTGTTATACATTATATATAGATTATAATGTATATATAACTAAGATTTTATATAAATTATAATATGTTATAAATGTAAGTACATTTATATAAAGAGCTAGCAATAGTTTGCTCCACGGGCGAGGAGCGATATTGCTCCTCGCTGTCATAACACCGCCCTTCCACTGCCATGAACTCGGTTATATGTTCTAAAAATCAAGCGTAGATGGGTGAACCCTAGGGATGAATGAATCTTAACTATAGTTTATCAAGAAAAGATGAGCCAGGATGCCCCTCCTCGCGTCACCGACCTAGGAGGTGATTTTTTTCTTTATATTAAATATGTAGATAATATAGCATAAATATAGATTATATAATATTAATTATAAATATAAATTGTGCAATTTCATTTTTATTGGAAGGCTTCACCAAGAGTTGCACCACCATGTTTTCTCAATGCCAGACCTCAGATCTAGAGATGTCAATGAATTATTATGCTAAAAAATGTGATACGACCATACGCAACCATTGATCCTAAAAACCCGGACTGATGGAAAAGGCGCAATCTAAATCAGACACATCTTCACCACCAACGGCAATGGTTTTGTTCTTCTATGATGAACAGCTAGACTATGGCTTGCAGATGGAGAAGTTCCAGATATCATGGCCTGTTTCCATACTATGGCCACTGAAAGTTCACGTGACCACATGAAACGAAGTTATTAGCTTCTTCAACTATCCACGTCTAGGATACGTGTAGATGAAAACCACAACTAAGATATCATCCAAAACAAATTAACTATTGGACGTATTCTTCTCCAGTTGTAACCGGTTTTGCCAAAACCGGTTATGCCCATGAGGTGGCCACATGTCTCTTTTGACACCTCTTAACTATGGTTAAGATTCACTCACCCCTAAGGTACATCTACCTATTCTTGGTTTTTAGAAAAAAATAATAAATTTTTTTGTTAACTGTGGTTAAAATTTACCAACTCTTAGGGTTAAATTTTTTTAAATATTTTTTCTAAAAACCAAAAAGAGGTGGGTGAACCCTAGGGGTAGGTTAATCTTAACCACAATTAATGGGTGTAAAAAGGACATGTGTTGACCACAGGGTTATAACCGGTTTTGCCCAAAACCGGTTACAACCGGAGAAGATCACCAGTCATTAACTATCTCAATTTTCCATCATAAAAAAAAAAACAAATTAACTAAAGAGCTAAAATCCTAATCACACTCTACTTCCAAACAAAAGAGAAACAAATTGAAGAACCATAGATTAATATTTTTAATTAAAGTGTATTTATGTCCAAATAAAGTTTTGCATACTCCTTGTACTTTTATGCAAAACTTTACTTGGACGTAAATACCATTTAACTTAATTTATTTAATACATAACTTATAATATAACCAAACTTTAATTAAGTCACTATTTAATATTATGCGGGATCCATTATTAAAAGAGAGTTGGTTTTAAACTCTACCATATGAGGGAAGAAACCTAAAGGAGAGTTGGTTTAGGACTCTACCATATGTTAGGGAAGAATACTATTTCTATAGAAAGAGAGTTTCTTGGAATGGAAGGGAGAGTTGGTTTAAGACTCTACCATATTTTAGGGAAGACTAGCCTGGATAGTATCTTCCTATAATCTCCACACCCCAATTGATCAACCCTTATGAGAAGGACCGTAGACATTCCGGATTGGCACCGGGGAGCAACCAATAAAAGATAAATAATTTTTATAATATTAAATTTAAATTAATATAAGAAATATTAAATTTAATTACTCAATCATATTTATATAAAATATAATATTATATTAAAAAATTATTTAATATAAAGAGAATAACGTGACGTCAAATGAAAATATATTTAAGATTATATATTTTTTCTAAATTATATTTTAATATTGAAAAAATTATACGTGTGTGTTATATATATAGCATGTGTTCTTCTACTAACAAAACCATAATTAGATTGAATAAATTAAAGCTATTATAAAAACATAACGTGTTACTTTTAGCTTATCTAACACTATTTTGCAATATAAATAGAGGTTCAACCGAAATACCAAATATATTCTTCTCATTCATAACACAATATAAAGAACATAAGAATAAAATTGTATAATCTTATCTTAAAATTGTTTGTTACTATATCGTTACTTCTTATCTATCTAAATTTAGAGGAGCTCGTTTCTTTTATACAACATTATAGGAGTTAATGTCAAATAAGATGTCATCGTGCCGTTGAAAATAATACTCCATAACCCTATGTTTGGTTGTCGAGAAAATAAGAACATGAAAAAAAAAAGAAAATTAAACAAAATATAACTAAAAATTGTATTAAAAATCCAAAATTTTTTTTTTAGACAACCAATGGGGGTATATGAAACAAAAGTTATTGGCTTGACCATTGAGGGTAGGACTTGGCCTAGCTAGTTCAAACACTCTAAGGGTTAGGGCCTGCCCATTGTAGGTGAGGGTCGGTCTTGGTAAGACCTAGCCTATACCTTTGGCCCTCTAACTGTAGCTGAGCCACAGCGCGAAATCTGATGTTTGGCTTTTTGCTACATAAATGAAGGTTTTGGTAGGGGTGACAATCTGACTGGTAGCCTGCCTAAACCTGTAAATTCGATTTTTTTATTCTTCCTTAAGATATGCGAGCCAAGTATGGCAGGATTTTGGAAATCCCTCCTACTTGAGAGTCAAACGGCCTTGCCCGGTATAGGCTAGGTCTCCATACTTGGCCATAATATATGTATAGTGTGAGCACGGGTTTCGGGGAAACCCTGGTTTGTATCTTACGGGGTAAGTTAAGAGTCGCTACTTATTCATTCAGAATGAATAAGTCTTCAGGGTCTTAATAAGGTCTTAGTCTGTGGCCCAAGATTAGGGTAAGAGGTTCAGTTAAGTCCGGAGAAGGGGTTAGGCACCCCGGCACTTCCACTTTTGAGTGGTTCCCTACTTATTAGGGTTAAGGCAAATTAAGTCAAATTTTAATCAAATGTCTAAATGTTTAAGATGATACAAATCTAAGAATGAGAAAATCTTAAACTATGGTCGAATCCCAGTTGGGTTGCCTACGTACTCATATTGAGGTGAGATCAGACCGAGCGTAGTTCTGGCACATGAGCCCGTGCCAAGGTTAGGGGTGTGTGTGTGTGTACCAAGGGTGGCTAACGGGCCTAGTCCGGTAGACTAGGGTTTGGTTGACCGGGGTTGGTCAAAGTACACGGTTTGGGCCCGGTGGGCCTAAGGAAAGTCCGGTAGACTAGGGTTGGGCCCGGTAGGTCGATGTTGGGCCCGGTAGGCCAAAGGTGAGCTCGATATGCTAGGATTTGGGCCCGATAGGCCGAGATTGGGCCCGGTAGGCTAAGGGTGAGCCCGGTAGGCTAGGGTTTGGCCCGGTAGGCCGATATCGGGCCTAGTAGGCCAAGGGGTGAGGCCCGGTAGGCCCAGGGTGTCTTAACTAAGGGTTAAAGTTGCTAACCGTGGTTAAAAAGGTGATTAATCATGGTTAGGGATGCTAACCATGGTTAGAAAGTCTAATATCAGTATTTTTGGTCTTTTTGAATTTTTCAGATTTTTTTGGAATTTTTCTAGATTTTTCCCAACGGTTAAGGATGCTTAACCACGGTTAAAGGGGGAGGTCACCATGGTTAGGGGTCTTAACCAGGGTTAAATGACTGAGTGAGACCATTTTTAGGCTTCTCAGATTATTTTGAAAATTTTGAGCATTTTTACAGATTTTTTCTGGTTAAGGACTGTTTAACCGTAGTTAAAAATTAACCAAATATAGTGTTTAACCATGATTAAGGGCTCTAACCAAAACAAAAATTGTCAAAGAGGACATTTTTGGATTTCAGGGAATATTTTTGATTTTTTGGTGATTTTTTCAGAATTGTTTGAGTTCATGGGCTGCTTAACCATGATTAAGGGTTAACCATGGGTGAGTTTAACCATGATTAAGGGTCTAGTTGAGTCAAGAGTGGGTCCAGGGTCCATGGCAGGGCCTAGAATGGCCTCCTACCCGGCCTGGGCCCCCACAAAGTCCAGCAAATGCAAAAAATTCAAAAAAAAAGTTATACTTTTTAACCACAGTTAATGCGAGTTTAATTATGGTTAAGAAGAGAACCATGGAAAACCAAGACTACCAGTGGATAGCCTGAAGTCCAGTGAGCGTTTTGAGTCTTTGTGGAGCCCAAGGGGAGGTTGGGTGTGGGCCCCACAGAGGCCCAAAATTGCCTCGTTGCACTTCATATAAAATGACAATTTCTCAAACAGTATTTTTTTCAAACTTTGTGGTGATTTTGCCGCTGATTGGCTCAATCCCCGGGGGATCCAAGACCACGGTCACGAAGTCTATTATGTGGGAAAAAATTTGGACCCTTGTGGAGCTCAAGAGGAGGTCGTATGTGGGTCCCACAGAGGCCCAAATTGGGCTACTTGGGCTGTTTGTTAAACTGTCGACCCCACTTTGGGGGCGATTTAACCGCGGTTAACGGCAGAACTAAGGGCTGAAATTTTACAGGGGGTAGCCGGGTAAGTGGGGAGTCTAAACATGGCCTTGGTTTCGTCCAAGGCTAGGTCTAACCATGGTTAGACCAAGGTTAAATGCTACTGGCCGAAACTGTTTTCCAAATTATTTTTTTTTGAAAAAAACTCTGTTGGGCTATTTGGCTTGAGCATTTCCTCATGAGTTGAGGACCCCCCGGTAAAGACCGCCATGGTGGGGGGTCTTTCCCGGTATAGGCTAGGTCTCCATACTTGGCCATAATATATGTATAGTATAGGTCTTCACATACTCTAATACACCATTATATACTTGTATAGTATTATATATAAGATTTATACTATACATATATTAATTTTATATACTTACATAGTGACAGTTTAATAATATGCCTTATTTTAATAATGTGTCTTATGTTACCACTATATAAAAATTAGTACTATGACTTATGTTAACACTTTACTAAGATCTGTATTATACATATAAGGAATATATATGTCTTATGTTAATCTGGTGTCAAAATTAAGTATATGAAAAAGAAAAAATATACTATTAAAATACATTACAAATATAGGGTATATTCTATATAATTTTATTATAAATGAATAATAAACACATAATAATTTATAGTATATTATATAATTTCTAACTTAAGTAAAATATTTTACTCTATCATTGATTAAAAATAATAATATATAATAACTTTCATGTTGCTCTTTGTGTTGCATCGCACATCCTAAGACTGGATAAATGATAAGGGTTGATTTCAGTTTGGCATCTGGTGACAGTATATTAAAAAAAGTACTCTTCTTTTAAGCCTTAGCACTGGCCATGGCCCACGAGGTAAGGCCTTGGTATAGTCTGTAATACCTTGACCCAAAAAAAATTGTGGATCCAAAGTGAAAACTCATGGGCTAAACTTGCACCTCATGATCGATTTAAATAGTTTAATTTAAGAAAGAGAGATTTTCTTGGATTAAGTTAGTTTAGATTAGGTGTCTTTTGAAAATTTTAATTTTCTTTTGAAATTCATAACAACTAAATATAAGGATGAAGGAGAGAGATCGTAGAGACGGAAACAGAGAGAAATGAGAAATAAGTGAAATTCTACTGAGTGTTGAGTTCATCCTCACTGTTATATCAAATGTTGAGTGTTGAGTTCACCCTTATTGTCATATCAAATGTTGTAGGTCTAAAGAATTGAGCAACTAGAGGTCGGGATGAAGATGAAGACTTTACATTTAAAGATTTAATTTATTTATTTAGATGTACGAAAAGATTTAATCATATTCATTGTAGTATTCAAGAATTTTGAGGTCAATCATAGGAGAATATTTATCAAATATTTTTTCGTACTCATAAAATTATGAACTTTGGTGGGTAAATCCTAGATTGGTGGAAGAATGTTCCTGTAAATTTTTAGATGAAAATAATATCATTTACTATTCTTCTTAAATATATTTCTAAATGTTGTATTTCCGTAGACATTTTTAGTTTGGGGGATGAGATGACTTATAAATTATTGTTCACCTTGATCTGTAAAAAAATTTAATGATTTGAATTATTTTTAAACAATTACGAACAATTATATTTCTAGACCAAGTACTTTTGACTCATTTTAATTTGTATTTGATTTATTGTGAAATATGTGTGGTAAAGTGTCGAGTTTGTCAAAATTATTCTACTACAAGGGAGTCGGTAATGATTTTTTGTGGTCAATCTTTTATGAGTTATTCTATTAATTATTAATTAGATTTTATTTTTAATTAAAGGCTTGTTAAGTCAAATATTTAAGAATATAAAATTCACCAACACCAGAGTTGTATTATGTTAGAATTAAATTTTGAATACCAAGATGGATGTTAACTCTTAACTCTCAACATAACTATGAAGGCCTTGGATTCTCTCTGGCGAAGCAGAAAGGGATTGTCACGGGGTTCTATAGAATAGGTGACAAGTAGTGGAGAAGTCAAAATCATGGGGCTCATGATTTTGACTTCTCCACCCATAATAAGACATGTGGCGATAAGTGTGAGCGAATGAAGGTGAGAGATATCAAATGGGGGGAAAAGTCAAAATTATGGAAAGAAAATGGAATGACTTCTCCCCATATTTACGCCAACTGTCGCACAATGTATGGAACCAGAACCCGAGAGGCCTTTCTGGCTTTGCCGGAGACAATCCGAGGCCAACTATGAAACTATCGGAGCTGTAAGAAGGCATGTCTTCCAGCCGTGTGACGTCTTCAAGCAGAAATTCCCTCTCCGGGTTGATAGCGTGTAGATTTCATCACCGTATTAAAGTCCATGTATGATGCATGCATGTCAAGCCATTATTGCTCTATCAACTTGAATGCTATGCAGTAGATAAGGTCCAACGCTCAGTCATTTTCTGAAAGAAACTTCAAGAAAATTCCACCTACCATCGTCCGTGGGGAGCTTAGGAATCTAATGATAAATAAATACAATTTGATATTTTTAGTTTTTGTTATTGTTTATTAAACCTTAGACGTTTCTTCTTCTTTTTTCACGTTCCAGCGTCTCAGAGTTCAAGATGAGGAAGGATCATGGATCAGGATCTTGGACTTTGGATTTCGGGGGTGTGATGTGACATAGTCAGCTCAAGCCCTTCGAGGACTACGGTCAGAACCCACTAGGTGAGGGTCGAGCCTAGTATGAACTAGGCTTTGCCCTTTAACAAACTTGCTTCTAACATTACCTATAGTAGTACATAAATAAATCTTATATAGAACATTAATAAATCACTCATACAAATTGATTAAAGAGTTTTAACCGTTTATAATAACAACCAGACCTGTCTGAGACAAGTTTTAGAAGCCTATCCGCTCCATTTTGAGAAACTAGCTATAACTAGGCTTGTCCATCTGACTCTCATATAAGGGTGCCCGGCCCAGCCCTTTTAAGCCTGCAAAGTTGAGGGATTTTTTCTATCCATAAAGCCCACATGACTAGATGGGCCCAAAAAGGTTAGGTCCGTTGATATGAGGGCCCGCTTGCACAACACCCTCTACATCCCGCCTGTTCCTCATTATTTATACATACTAATAAACATATTCATACATGTATTAATTTTAAAACTTAAAATTGCATATATACTAGGAAGCACGGGTACGGCGATACGATACGGGTATGGCGATACGGCAAAAATTATGAAAAACAGCTAAGTTTTACCTTAGAATGTCGTATCTGATACGGCGATACAGGTACAACGATACGGGTACGTTTCCATTTTCAAAGTATCCGTGCTTCCCAGCATATATACCTTAAACCTTCATTTTCATATATTGTTTCATTGACCGTACACTCAATAAATCCTAAAACTCTAAACCATATTTGTTTTTGCATTGATATATATATATATATATAATTTGCTTAATTTATGTGATTTATAAACTATGTTTACTCTATTTAGTAGTATGGAGTGATTAGGTTAATGGCCTCATTATTAAGGGTAGTAAGCTGACATTGGTGCCAAACATCGATGGCTCCTCCTCTTCATCACCTTTCCTCTCCTTCTTCAACCCTTATCCCTCCCCCTACTTCTCTCCTTGGAAATAAAATCATAGAAATTGATACAAAACAAGTGATACGTCTAGGTATCGGTAGTTCACTGTACGTTATCTATAGTGATACAAAACAGGCGATACATATCGTTTATTGGTTATTTATTTTTAATTAATTGTATAATTGTGTTTTCTACTTTATTTTTGAGTCGCTTCCAATTACTTTATATTTGCTTCATATAACTGATTTGATTATTTTCTTAGAAAAGAAAAAATTATATATATCGTCCGAAACCGATTCGTGTAGGTTCAATTGGGACCAATACATCCCCAAAACCATATTTTTAATCTTTGCTCCTCTTAATCTAAATCTTAGAGGGGTTTTGCATTAGTAATTTTTTTCAACTTCATCGACTCTTTGGGTTGCATGGTTGTCCTAAGCCCAAATAATTAAAATGAGGTAGATGTTAGGTTGATAGCAGGTGATGGTTTGGAAATTTTTTTTTTTTTTTTGATAAATATCATGACAATTTTTTCCGTCTTCTTTTCAAGTCCATGCCCAAACTCTAGCTTTGAGTAGGGGTGTCAATGGGCTGGCCCGGTGGCCTCACTCAAAAAAATCTCACCCATTACCAATAGTTTAGACCCTAGGGCTAGGGTCGGGATCAATATTTTAGGACCATAGTAATATGGGTCAAGCTATGGCTTGACTTCTTAAACCCCGGCCCATCCTGATACATATAGAGTCGGTCTAGGGGTACTCCCTATTTATACTCCCAATCTAAGCCCTTCTTTAAAAGAAATCAAAGGTTCTAAATATTGATGAGATGACACTCATTACTAAAAAAAAATCTAATTCCACAATTACCCTCTCATTAAAAAAAGCCTAAACACATCTCTCATCACGTTCTCCTCATTCCCGTTCTCTCTCTCTCTCTCCGCACCTTCATCTTAGGTTGAGAGTGAAGTGAGTTTTAGGTAACACCTCTCTAAACTCTCATTTTCTCTCCTTAAAGACACTCTGACGACGACGAATTATGGCGTGTCTTCTTCTCTATTGAGCAGCAACTGGAGGACGGAAATAAAACCTAAGATTTTTGAGTTCCTTTTCCTTCTTAGTATTTTATGTGCAGGGAGGAAAAGAGGACAAACTTTAGTATTTGTAAACATCTCATTCAACATGAAGAAAAAGGGAAATAACAAAGTAGAGATTAAATGATGCCAATTTCTAGTTAGTTAGGACTTAGGAGAGGGTAAGTTGAGATCAGAAAATAAGCTACACTTTTGGATCTAGATTAGTTAATGAAAAAGGGATAGTCATACGGTGGATGAACTACATGTTTTTGGTTTATAGTAGATTTCCCATTAAAGCACACAAAAGAAATCTGAAATCTTACGAAGAAGAAGAAAAAAAAAGGTATTTGTGGTTTATCTTCATATCAGATTACTTTTATTTCCTGGTAGAAATCTGAAATCTCTACTTTCCCGTGATTCCATAGCTTTCTCTCTCCTTTTTAATCCGCTCGACAACTTTTTATTTTTATATGAATTGGGACTATTTCTGTGTCTGATGATTGTTCTATCTTAGCTTCAGTTATCCTTATCTTCCCGTTTTCCCTCTTTTTCTAGATCGGATTGCGAGATTATATGTTGTTATTTATTAGATGATTTTTCTTATTCTCTCATGGATTGCATTGGTCTCTGGTGATGCATTATATGTTGTCTCTATGAACTTGGATACTTTTTATTAGACGATCCTCTTGTTCGCTGTTTGAGGTATGTTGAGTGCTTGATTTGTTCGCTAGGGTTTTGAATGGTTTATGGTCTCTTTCTTCTGTCGTTGGCTTGGCATGGCATGGCATGGCATGCTATGCTTGTAACTTTTGCAAGAATCTCTTAATTTTTTTTTTTTATAATGAATTGGGTGTGAAGGATCTTTGGATTTTAATAGATACGCCATTCAACTTATTTGAAGGATCTTTGAGGAATCTATTTTTTGTCAACTATTTCATTATTTCTCGTTCACTCACTTTTTTGTTTCGTCAATCCATACCTGATCTCGGTGATTGTTCGTATGGTCTTTAAATTATTGCCTCAGTTAGTAGATGCTGTTAGAGCATCTCCAAACACTGCCTAAACTAGGTTTGATATCCTTTTGTGTTTGTGGATGCTAAGGTACCCAGGTTTGATATACTCGTGAGAGTCCTTTGTTGTTGTTTTTTTTTAAAGGGTAATTGTGAAATTAGAGTAATGGGTACCACCTTATCAAGATTTAGGCCTTTGATTTTGATTTCCTTTAGGCTGTGTTCGTTTGGGGTGAAAGTGAAAGAAAGTGGTGGAAAATAGGTGTTCGGTTTGAGGGAAAGTGAAACCTCAACTTTCTCAACGGTATTTCACTTTCTCTTACTTTCACCCAAAATTTATTCCATCTTTTTGAAGGAATTGTGAGAGAAAGTGAAGTAAAAATCTCACTATTCTTATTCTATCCTTTTGCATTATTATATTCCTTAAAAGAGCGAGGGGTGATTTTGAAAAAATTTATAATTTCCCCTAACACTTTTCTCTCAAACCAAACACACAAAAGAAACTAAACTTTTCTTTTAATTTACTTCACTTTACTTTACTTTACTTTCTCCCACCCATTTACCCTCCAAACGAACACACCCTTAAAGAATAGCTTAGATTGGGAGTAAAATCAGGGAACATATATATATATATGTGTGTGTGTGTGTGTGTTATCTAAATACTTACCATCTATCTATAATATAAAGAAATTAGTGCCTCCTAACCCCCTCTTTTTGCTCTTCAATCTCAGGAATCCTATGAATTCTATTTTAAGGATTGATGCTATGTGGCACCCTTTTTTTTAATCTCAACTGTTAACTCTTTCTCTTACACACATCTCCCTCTCAATTCAAAAACTATTGGAGAGATTTTAAAAGATATATTCGCTTTCTTCACAATTCAAAAATCATTGGAAAAATTTTAGGAGATTAAAATAAGAGAGATAGAGATAAGAATGATAGATAGAGAATGTAGAGAAAGATTTTAGGGGATTGTGATAAGGGGATAAAGAGAGATAAGAATGATAGAGAGAGAATGTAGAGATAACTTTTAGGGGGTTGTGATAAGAGGGATAGAGGGAGAGATGTAGAGATTTATTTTTTTATTCACACTCGTGCATCGTACGTGGTCTCCTCTCTCCCACTCAATCTCTCTCCCCCTCAAAAACTCTTTCCAAAGGATCACCTCCTGCATAGAAACAACCCTATTACTTGCTGTTGTTTTATCACATCTCACTCTATCTCTTCCAATCTATGTACTGGTAATTTATTCATTATGCATTATCTAGGATATTTGAAATTGATTTTTCATATTCTCATTCATTCTTCATCTTTTGCAGGACATATTTGTAAATTTATCTTAATCAAGTCTGTAGGTTGATCAAATCAGGTCTCTCTATTCTTTTTTTTTTAGGGTTTCATCATCTCTCCCGAATGAAGTTGGTTTTTTTTTTCTTAAAATCAATCAATAAAATTATGGTTTTGCCAAATGAAATGCATGCTTTCATTCTTTTCAGGGTTTAATTCTTTCTTTGCCAAACCAAAGTATGATTTCATTTTTTTAATTTTAAGTCATCTCTTTCTCTGGCAATGATTGTTCTCATCTCTTCATATAGCTAGACCTATATTTTTTTCACATTAAATTTTCTGAATTTGTTTCACATCATCGAATTTTTCATTGGCAGTCTGTTACTCTCCCTAACATCTCTATCTAATTGATACTGCTATTGTATTTATACTCAGCTATTCTTCTTTGAAGGGGTTTCTTAGTTGGAGATCTGAGTTAAATTGATCATATATACAGGTGAATGTCCATGAGATGATCACTAGGAATGAAGTCGGGATTGAAAAACACAGCATGATGCTAATTATTTACTTTGGTCATTTTCAAATAGTATGCCAGTGCTATATTGTGGTTTTGCATATAAGTCGCTCTATGTGGAAGATTTATGTACTTCCATTTGATGCTCTCTTGGTGCATGTGGCTTGGTTTCTTCTTTTTCTTTCTCCTCTTTTACCATGGAATTTAATCTTAATAGATTGTTAAACTAAGAGTGATGGGTAATGGCCCAAGTTGTGTTAACGGATTTCTTTTTGGGGTTAATTTTATGGTTTTTGTAGATTCTCTTCAATCCAATTCTCTCATTGCAGGCTAGAAAGGTAGATATAAGAGAGTTAATCCCCTTCTACTTCAAGACTTCAATCTACAAATACGTTGAAATAAAATAATGAACTCTGTTTGTTTTGAGTTTTGAGAGAAAAGGGACTCTTTATTGAAAAGAAAGAAAAACTAGAATAAGAAAGTTTCCCACCGGAAATTGAGTAAACAGAAATGTTATTTAATTAATTTTTTGTCTTTCCTTGTTTTTTTTTTTTTTTTTTTACATTTTATGTGTGAGGGTTTGTCATTTTTTTCTATTCTCATACATCGCACGGGGTCTTTGCTAGTCTATAATATAAAGAAATAAGTGTCACCTAACCCCCTAACAAATAAGTGCCACCTAACCCCTCTCCTTGCTCTCCAATCTTCAATTCCACGAATCCTATGAATTCTATTTTAAGGATGCCATGTGACACCCTTTTTAAAATCTCAACCGTTAACTCTTTCTCTCACATACGTCTCTCTCTCAATTCAAAAACTATTGGAGAGATTCTAGGAGATACATACATTTTCTTCACAATTCAAAAATCATTAGAAAGATTTTGAGAGATAAAGATGAGGATAGATAGCAAAAGTAGTGAGAGATTTTAGGGGATTATGATAAAGGATAAAGAGAGAGATAAGAATAATAGAGAGAGAGAATGTAGAGATAAATTTTAGGAGATTGTAATAAGAGGGATAGCAAGAGATGTAGATATTTTTATTTTATTCACACTCGTGCATCGCACGGGGTCTCTACTAGTCTATCTATAATATAAAGAAAAAAGTGCCACCTAGCCCCCTCTCTTTGCTCTCCAATCTTTAATCTCAGGAATCGTATGAATTCTATTTTAAGGATGCCACATGGCACCTTCTTTTAAATCTCAACCGTTAATTCTTTCTCTCACACACGTTGTCCTCTCAATTCAAAAACTATTAGAGAGATTTTAGGGGTCCTCTTAATTCAAAAACTATTAGAGAAATTTTAGGGGATAAGTACGTTTTCTTTAAAATTAAAAACTCATTGGAAAAATTTTAGGAGATTGTGATAAGAGAGATAGAGATAAGGATAGATAGAGAATGTAGAGAGAATTTAGGGGATTATGATAAGGGATAAAAAGAGAGATAATAAAGAAAAAGAGCCAGAATGTAGAGAGAAATTTTAGGAGATTGTGATTAGAGGGATAGAGAGAGATGTAGAGATTTTTATTTTATTCACACCCGTGCATCGCACGGGGTCTAGTCCTCTCTTATCTCCAACTCTTCCAACAGGTTTGGTATCCACTATCTCATTGTAGAGTCCTCTCTATCTCCACTATTGTAGAGTCCTCTCTTATCTCCAATTCTTGGGTGTATTAATTTAAGTTTAATACTAAAAAACTTATAATTTTCTATTAAATATTATTAAAATAATAAAAAATTATTATTATAAAATCAGTTAATTAATACAAATAATAATGTTTATCAAATAAAAATAAAATAAAATAATATTTTTAAAAATAAAATTTATTAAATATTCTTAAAATATATTACTTAATATTCAATAAATAAATAATATTATTTAATTTTAGATATTCTTCAATATATGTTGTGCATCACACGAGGTCTCTACTAGTTATAATATATAATACAAAGCATCTAACATTCATATACCAACATATCAATATTATTAACAAAATCTCAACTTATTTCGTCATATAATAATAATAAATTAATTCTTATTATAAATTAAAATATTAAAATAATTTAGAGAAACCAAGTGTGTACCTTGTTATGCATAACAGTATACATGTGGGTTTTTTTTCTATTATTATTTTTAAAATTTTTGTATATTATATTTTTTAAAATATATTAGTGCACAGGCTATTACTATATTACATATATTTATATATTATATAATACTTATATGTTATATGTATACACTTATATATTTATTAGGTAGAGATGGGCCGAGCCGACCCCAACTCGAGCTGGCCCTATTAATATTAAATCCTGGCCCCGTCCGACTAAAAAAAGGTAGGGCTCGAGCCTATATATACCACCCATTTCGAATTGACCCGGCCCATTGACAACCCCCTAAGGGTAGGGTTTGAGCCGGACCCTTACAAGTGAGGGCCCGGCCGGCTCATTTACAGCCCTAGCTATAACTGGTTTTAGTCATGCCCAAATTAAATAATTGTCCTACTTTAATCCACGGGCCAGATCAGAATCTAGTCAGGAGACCCATGAGTGCGGTTCATGGTGAGGGCCCAATAGTTCAGTCATCCGGACAAAAGGAAATTAGGGGTGGCAATTGAGCTGGGCTGGCCCGAAGCCCGATTGTTCGGCCCGAAGTTTGGGTGGGCTTAGCCTTCCTTATTTTGGGCTGGGCTGAGTTTGGACAAGAATATAGATCCGAAGTAAATATTGGGCCAAGCTTGGGCTGCCCTTAGCTAAGCCCGAATTCAGCCCGGCCCGAACTAAAGATATTTTATGCTTTTATAAATAATATATATAGATAGAGAAGACTCACGAGCTAATCTCATTCTCATTGAATTGGAAGTGATGTGTTTCAAATGAAGAAACTATTTTTATATTTGCTATCTAAGAATGTTACTAGTAGTATTTTTCTTAAAAAAATTATTCTTAGCCTTATTTATCAAGGGTTTGTATCTAGTTCTTTTGCTATTGGAGAAATACTTCCCAAAATTGATTACTAATTAAAATAATTAGGTACCTAGAACAGTGATTGCCTAGTTTTACTAAACTCTAAATTTGTTTACTAATTAAGTTCTTGTGCATTGCATGTCGGTGTTTAAGGAAAAATTAACAAGTAACTACGGGAGAACTCAGCCCGAATTTGGCCCGTACTCAACCCAGAGCTACTTAATTTGGGCCAGCCCGAACTCGGCCCACACTCTACTTACTTTGGGCCAGCCCGAATCCGAACCGAAACCCGAATATATTTGTGAGCCGGGCTTGGGCTGGGGTGCTCAGGCTGAGATTGGGCCGGGCTGAGCTTGGGCTAAGGTTTTGAACTTTGGGCTGAGCTTGGGCTAACCCCAACCCGACCCTACCTGGCCCGATTGCCACCCCTAAAGGAAATATAGTGCGTTGTTACCAAACACATTTCCTGTTGGTGAGAGATTCCCCCGTAGAGATGGGTGTAGCTTTCAACAACGAGATCGAATCACATGCAAATTGCGATTGAACTCGGGAAAATTGGAGTTCGGCCAACACGTGTCCCTGTGTCCCTTTTAACCCTTATTAATTGTGGTTAAGATTCACTAGTTTTTGGGGTTCAACAATATAACTTTGGTTTTTAGAAAAAAAATATAAAACAATATTTAACTCTTGTTAAAAAAAAATTAACCCTCAGGGTTTATATATTTTAAAAAAACTAAAATTATATTGTTGAACTCTAATGATTAATGAATTTTAACAACAGTTAATAGAGGTTAAAAAGGACACATGTTAGCCTGTGAGTGCGATTGAACTTGTTGGATGTCTTTAACAACATACAATATTCCCAACAAAAAAAAAAAACATACAATATCATGATAGATGGAGGCTAAAATAGAAGTAAGGTTGGACCAATGTTACCTGGTTCGCTCGGTTCGAATTCGGATTCGTAATTTGCACTTTGTCACTCTAGAGTGAACCCGGTTCGCTAGGGGTAGGATGAGTCGGTTCGCTTAGGTTTTTAGTTTGGTTCGCTAGCTTGGTTCGCTTATATAATATTAATATATTATATAAATAATTGTGTAAATAAATATATCGTAAATAATTATTTTAAAAAAGACATTAACAATACATTTAAAATTTAAAAAAAACAAAAAAAAAGGTTTTATGGCCGGTTCGTGAACCCAGAAAACAAATTCGCCAAATTCAAAGTATAAATTCGTTGAACTTAAAGAACAAATTCGTTAAATCTAACAAAAAGTTCACTTAATTCAAACAAAAAATTCGCGGAATCCGAAAAACAAATTCGTTGAACCATAGCTATTGGGTTCGTTGATTTTCACAAACCGGAACGAACTGAACCACGAACTGGTTCGCTCCAAACCAGTTCGCGGTTCGAACTAGTGGGTAGCGAACTAGGTACCTGGGCTGGACCTCATTGGCCCATGCCCCCCTCCCCCCCTTTTAAATACTCATCAATTGTGATGGGGCGAAAATCCTTAGGTAAAGCATGATTTTAGGGAAATCCTTTTAATGCTAATAAGTTGCCTGTATTTGCTGCCATCAAGACAGCCTGTATTCAATCTACCGGCGCAAGAGGCACTTTTTCTCTAAAGCCTAAAAAGCAAAGCAGCAGCACAGTAGAAGGCTAATTGAAAACTGACTACTTAAAAGGTAAACTTCACACTAACTTACTTAGTCTATAGAAAAAATAGAACAAAATCAGCCTTAGCTAGCCAATCTAATCTAGTAGAGGTCCAACTTGGATTTTAAAATCCATTTTCCTGGTACGTTAACTATTTCCCTAATAGATATAACATCATCGTCACGTACAAGAGAGGTGGATGTCTTTAACAACATAGTGAACATACAATATCATGATAGATGGAGGTTAAAATAGAAGTAATAGATATAACATCATCTTCACGTACAAGAGTGGTGGCAAGCATTATCCATCCAGTATCCGCACGCTCATTCATTCATATATACACATCGCACTCATTCATTCATGCATACACATTATGCATGCATATGTAACACTATAGTCACTCTCAAAAAAAGAGAGGAGTGCGAAACTCCTATTTGGGAAACAAAATTTTGAAAAGAGAAATTTATAATTTATATCAATTTTCAAGATAACAAAAAAAAGTAGCAATACTTATCGCTCCTGAGAGCGTAGAAGTCTACGTCTAAGGCTAGCATTTCTCCTCATAGAATGATGGTTAAAGGCATCGCCTAAACGGCAGGTCCCGAGTTCCAATCCTTCAAGGCGCATACCAATTGACTATCCCTGTGCAAGTTGTCAATATTCCCATATATATGCATCAATGGAGTGAAATGGGCACTAAGGGTCTTTGAATCTCCGAGCCATAAAAGACCAATGAGATCTCCAACATATTAGAACATTCCTAGCAGCCTCACCAAATTTTACTCACCAAAATAACCAAAACTCACAAAAAGTTATCTTGGTGATCCACTTTTTAAAACACTCTCAGTAGCCTCATCATTTTAACAAAACATGAAGAGAGAAATAATATTTTATTATTTGTGTGGGAAAACGAAAAAGAAAGGGAGAGAGAAACATTCTTCTATTGCTTGTGTGAGATCACAATAAAGGAAGGGAGAGAAAAACCATTATTTTATTATTTGTGTGAGCCTAGAAAAAGGAGGGAAAGAGAAATTTTAGCTTTGATGAGTGTACAGTGACTTACCAAACTTGGTGAGTACTATACACTTAGCAAACCCAAATCTTTATTTTGCTAAGTTTTGGTGAGGTTGCTAGAAATAATTTTTAGCATTTTTTAACCATTTGGATCACCACAATGAGGCTGCTAGGAATGCTCTTAGGAAGTCTTTTTAGATATGTGCGCTTTTCAAAAACAGCATATTTACTGTAAAAGCATCTCGTTGGTTCTTTTTAGCTCAAAATTACTATTGTAATCAAAGTTTCACTCGTCTGAGTGAAAAAAAAAGAACTTTATCTATTAATCTATGCCTTTTCGACTATTAAAAAATAATAAAATCTATATTTATGTTTTTTCACGCGTGGAGAAATCACTTGCTCCACTCAGAAATTTTTTGTCCTATTATCCCAAATGAGGCAAGTGGGAGTAGCAATTTTAATTTATTCCCCTTTACCCTTATAGTCAACAGATAAAGCATAGATGATAATCTGACTAGTTGACCATTGTTGTCAATGCAATAAGGGCAAGGTTGCTTTCTAGTTAGGAAGTTCATTTAGTTAGTGAGGAGGGGAATGCTATGCACTCTCCTCTCTTGTGAAAAAAGGCAAAGATTTTGTGTGAGGACCTTGTAGGCCATACAACAAATTCCTTCCAACAAGGGGAGAGTGCAATAGGGGAGAGTGGGGCTAGCAAAATCCTTAGCCAAGCTAATGCGATGTATTTTTAAGACTTCATACTTATTCGTTTCATATAGTACAGTTCAATTTCTTTGCTTTCGGATTCATGTAGTAGATTGCATTTTCTTTGTCTTACTCATTATGTTAAGTGAGAAGAGAAGGGATGCACGGATGATTTTGAATTCCAGGCCTGTCCCCAAGTGGGATTGTACTAAACAACCATTCCATTAGGGCATTGGCGAATGCCATCCAGACATGCACCTCATATTTTCTTGCGACGTTACAGTAATTAAAACTTGGGGCTATATGGATAGTTTGGTTTCTTTGAAAAGAAATGTTTCGAGTGTGGAACGACAATATATGCGTGTTTATATCGCATTTGTGGAATTCCAGTTACTCCATCTTCCAAAAGACGTAGAGGGTGTTTTGATGTGTTTTCTTACGACATTGCGCAAATGAAAACTAGACTATATTGCGAATGCGTAGGTTAGGTTTCGAGAGGTACGACAATGCGCATCGATATAACATTTGTGGAATTCCAATTACTCCATCTAGCTTCTAAAAGATGTAGAGGGTAGTGTTTGATATTTTTCCGACGACATGATGAAGAACACACATTTGGTGAATTTTACTGGTATAGGGCAATACCAACACAGAAGACTATTCTTTCAAATATGTGAGAATTTAATTCCTTGTCTAAACCAATTCTAGCAAATTAAGTTTCCAAGGACATATACCTAACCTAAGCTACATTGAATTATCGATCACCAATACATGCATCTCATCCTCTTTAGTAGTAGCCTAAGTAGTGGAGTGTCCACTTATTATTTCCCCTCTTTTTATCTCAACAAAATGCAACTAGATATCACTTGAAAACCCCCCCACCAACCAGCATCTTCGATGAAATGGAGAAATTGTATTACCTTTTTGACTTTGATAGAGTTAAGTGGATGGAGAGGAATGAGAGCTTATTTGTTGTTTAGCTTTCACGTTACGTTCAGTTTGAGTTGGACTCTAGTATTGTTTTCACTCAGGTCCAATTTACACCGTCCGAGGCAGCACCCCAAGCAATTTTCTGGGATTTTTTAAATGTATTAGAGGGTATTTGTGATACTAGACTGAGTATATATATATATATAGGGAAATGATACAAGTCACTTAGTGCGTGAACTCTAAGAGAGTTCACCCAAGCTAAAATCAAGGACATCTTTGGGAATTGATATAAGGAGCAAGGGTATACTAGGAAATATTGCTTATAATTGATTTTATGAAAATGTCATTCATGTTTTAATTAATTACATAACTGTCATATATATATATATATATATATATATATATATATATATATATATATATATATATTGTTATTTTCGACATAATAATCTTTGATTGTGATTAGTGAAGAAGACGATGGTCTCCGTAGACATAGCGCACGGGTGAACCACATAAAATCCAATGTTTTTCTGTGTTTGATTGATTTCATTTGTCTTTATTTCAACAAGTGTATCTTCCAAACCCCTATTATTCATCCATGTAAAGAAGAGCTTCTACGGTTAAGTGTGTTCCACTAAAGAGTCACTTCCCCCTTATTTCAGGATAAGTACAACCATCTTACAAACTCTAGTTATCTCGTCTCTACTAATATACTAGGGTCAAGTGTGTTCCACTAAAGAGTCATTTTCCCCTTATTCCAGGATAAGTACAACCATCTACTCTAATTATCTCTTGTCTCTATTAATATAAAGAGGATTTCTCTGTTCAAAACATTGATTGATCTTTATGTTAATTTTAAATATACCTTTTGACTTCTATTTATCTATTACTCTTGAGAATGTTCCTCTTAAAAATGTATACTATATTTTTTTTAAATTTCAAAATTATCCTTATCATAATCATGTATATAAGACAAAAAATTCATTAAATTAGTGCTTAGTTCCCATACTATTCCTTACTCATTAATAGTAGACTTGCAAGTCTCTACGGTTATGTATTCCTTAATTGTGGTTAAGATTCACACACCCCTAGGGTTCACCCACTTATCCTTAGTTTTTAAGAAAAAAAATTTGACTATAAGAGTTAGTAAATTTTAACTAGGGTTTAAAAAAAATTAATAATTTTTTTCTAAAAACCAACAATAAGTAGAACTCTAGGGGTGGGTGAACTGTAGGAGTAGATGAATCTTAATCGCAGTTAAGGGGTGTTAAAAGAGACACATGGAACCCTAGGGTTCACACATTATTCTTGGTTTTTAGAAAAAAATGAAAAAATTTAACTCTGGTTAAAATTCACTAACTTCTACAGTTAATTTTTTTTCTTCTAAAAACCAAGGATAGGTGGGTGAATGTTAACCAGAGTTAAGGGGTGTTAAAAGAGACTCATGGAAACCTCAAGGGCATAACCGGAATCTAATTGTGGTTAAGATTCAACCACCCCTAAAGTTCACCCACAAATCCTTCGTTTTTAGGAAAAAATATTAATTTTTTTAAACCTTAATTAAAATTTAGTAACTCTTAGGGTTATATTTTTTTTCATAAAAATCATGGATAAGTGGGTGAAATTTAGGGATGGGTGAATCTTAACCATAATTAAGGAGTGTTAAAAGGGACACATGGTGACCTTAGTAGCATAACTAGACTCCTCTCTTAGCAGAACGCTCCAAAAAAAAACAACTCGCCAAGTCCCCGCCCGCCCCCTTTCTTTGCTATACCTAAATTACCCCTAAAGCTTCTTGAGTCTTAAATTGTGCCTACGCCATATTTTTATAATTAATGTATTCCTCAACTTTTTTTTATAGGGAATATCAAAATGTCCCTAAAATTTCTGTACCTAAAATATTGTTAAATTTTTTTGTCCAAATGTCCTCACTTGTCCCTCTTCACAGTCCCTCTCCTCTTCTCCTCTCTCTCACATGCATCGCAGCCAACTAAGTACAAATAGACATTTTTCACATCCTCGCCCTAAGTCGCGAATTTGCGTCACATCTCTCTTCTGTTTGTGGTTCTTTGATACCCTCTACCATCAGTTCTTGCTGGATTGGTGGGCCCCAAACCACGTTTTCCACTGATCAGATAGGGAAAATAGTAAACGTACCTAAGGTTCCCATTTCATAAGGGAGGGCCGGTCCTCATTGATCCACGCCCCAATTTTCAATAGTTACCTACTGTGGTTAGTATTTACTCGTCCCTAAGGTTAAGCAATCCAACCATGGTTTTGAAAAATAAACAAATCAAAATATTAGTTACTTAAGTTTAATCGGGGTTAAAGGGGTGTTTAAAGGGACACGAGGACACGGGGTAAGATATGAAATGGACCCATGGGTCTGCTAAGCATTACTCGATATGGAAAATAATAAACATACCTGGGTCCCATTTTAATTTGTTGTTCATGATTAAATCGTCCAGACCAATTTATTTTTAGTTAAATAAGTGTGTTTGGATGCAGGTTCCCGTTTTGCCCCAACCCGATTTATAATTGGCTCTTAATCGGTTCAAGGGTGATCCGCATGAAAAGAGATCTCGTTGAGTAGGAAATGGGAACCCAAGTCATTGCCAAACTGGATCGTAGAGGGCTCTGTATAGGGTTTTGTCTGCCCTGCCAGAACAAACCATGCATCCAAACATTCTTGACGTCAATGATCCAAATCTTTTTTCTTTTTCTTTTTTAATGATGAAAGACACTCTGAACCATCTGATTCATCACAGTATTTTGGACAGTGTATCCTTAAACAAAGTAAAATCTCTTCGGTTGGTCACATCAAATGATGGGGTGTGAGTGTACGGTGTTGTCGGGCATTAGATGGCACAACCCATGTTCCTAGCCGTTATATATGTCTTTCTCGTGCAAACACAAGCGGGCAACGGATTACCTCTGCAAATGCCTAAGATCCCATCATGTCGGCACCACTCGGTATTGATAACATGCATGGCACATTCCGTCGCACACCTCTTCTCCTGGTCACATGCAGGGTGTCAATGAGTCGGGTTTGGGCTTAAAGTTTGGTAATTTTTGAATAAACCCAGCCGAGCCTAACACATTTACAAGAGGTTTTGAAGCCCGAATTCGATCCCATTGACACCCCTAGTCACATGTCCTCTTTCACATCTATGATTCACTCATAGGCTGGTCAAAAAAGTCCTAGTCAAAGGATACCTACCCCAGCCCGACCCTTCCAAACCCGTCAAAGCCCGGCCCTTCTTTGGCCCTTGGGCCGGGTAGGGCCCAAAACCGAGAAGCCCTTCTTCCATAGGGCCGGGCTAGGGCTGACTTCTACCCGACCCTTCAAGGCCTGGCCCGTCCTCCCCTCTTTAAGAATAGTTTAATTTAAGTTCTTAAATTATTAATATAGCCCCTCATTAATAATATTAACATGGGTTATATTCATAAATTCATAACCAAACCTCTTTATATACCAATTTTTTTTAAAAGTCATCACAATTTTTTTCACAAGTTCAATATGTTGTATGATTGTATTACCTATTTGAATGGTTTTCTTGAACAAAATCTCGTTCTCTTCCGGCCCTTTGGCTCGGCCCAGCCTGGCCTTACCCCTTGAGGGCAGGGCTAGGGCCCAATCAACCCCGGCCCTTGAAGGGCTAGGGCTTTACTCTTATAGGGAAGGGTAGGGCTAGGGTTGACCCCGGCCCTGCCCCTACCCGGCCCTTGGACAGCCCTATTCACTCATATTTAAGGTTAAATAATCTAACATTAATCATTTTAACAAAGATTTAACCTTTGTTATGATTTCATTCATGTGGTTAAATTTTTTTTTTTTTTTTTGAAAACTAAGTTTAGATTATTTAATCCTGAGGATGAGTGAATCTTAATCACAATTAATGAGAAAAACACATGTGGCGAGCTTGGGAGTTCTGTGTGTACCACTCAACATACGGAATGGGCAATACATGTTATCACTCCCTTTGTTAAATATCTTCCCATGCATTAGTTGAAGAGTGGTGCTCGAAATGAGATCTCGGGCATCTGTTAGAGGTAATCCATTACTACACAAGCGAGGAGAGACGTTGCAACGCCGAGCTGCAAATACCCAATGAATTGTTGCCACATCAGATTTTGCTGGTAAGAAATAATTAATAAATAAGATTAATGAACAAAAGCGATCATGGGCAACCAAAATTATGCATTTGAGCAAGGGTACTTTGGAAATTATAACACAAAGAAGGGTATTTCTATCAATTAAAACTTTTTCCAGTAATTTCTAAACTACCCATGTCAAGGCAAATTTTTAGGTTACACAGATTAGCTCTTGAATAGTTGCTCTTGCTTATAGTTTTTTTTGGTCACTAGCTCTTGCTTATAGTTAATCTCTTAATAAATGCGTTTTCAATTAAGTCTTCACAAACGAGAACGAATCACAGCTAATCGTGAATTCGGGGAGACTTCAATCTCACCCACAGATCAACACGTGTCTTGTTAACCTTTATCAATTGTGGTTAAGATTCACTAATCGTAGGGTTCAACAATCTCATCTTGGTTCTTAGGAAAAAAAAAATATTAACCTTAAGGGTTAAAAGTTCTTATCTAGAATTTAAATTTTTTGGAACCAGATTCCCTCCTAAGGCCACCATGCGTCCTTTTTGACCCCCTCAATTGTGGTTAAGATTCACCCACTCCTAGGGTTCACCCACTCATCCTTGGTTTTTAGAAAAAAAATATTAATTCTTTTTAAAAATAAATTATTTTTATTATTTAAAAAAAAAAACAAGGATGGGTGGGTGGTGAACCCTAGGGGTGAGTGAATCTTAACCAGGATTAAGGGGTGTCAAAAGAGACACATGGTGACCTTAGGAGTGATAATCGGATTTGCTTCAATATTTTTTTCCTCTCTACAACCCAAGGTTAGATTGTTGAATTAATAGGAGTTAACGAGGGCACGTGTTCACATGTGGGTGCGATTAAACTGTCCTTGATTTCAATTGCGTTTGGCTGTGATGGGATCTCTTGGCAAATTGTTAGGTATTTCCCATATGTAAACTGGGCTGCAACATTCGTTGCTGTCAAGATCTACTCAGATACTGTTGTGTCCGGAGGATGACGGTGCAGCAACTAAAAGGACAGAACTCACATGAATCCATCATTGGTGGAGAGGAAGAAGAAGAGAAAGGGAAGATGTGTTTGAAAAGCAGTGAAGTACGGATGCTTTTCCGTCGCACGGATTGGAAACTTCAAAACACATTCTTACATTCTTATCATTTGCACTTTTCTTTTGCCGACTGACTGGTGAAGACTCCGACATCCCATTAACATTAACATTCTATTCACGTAAACTCTCTCCTTTGCTCACAATCATTTTCCTTTCCTTTGTTTCATTTTCTTGCTAACCAAACTTAGCAAACTAATTACACCTGTCTGTCATAATAATGACATGGGCAACGTGTTTTTGTTTATTACTTGTGATGGTTGATATGTTCACCATTATGTCCCGTTTTAAATGTTGGATAATATAGATTCTAACGCCACCAACCATATAGTACCTGTATGCACAAAAAAATAAATTGGCAAAGCAATGCCTCTGGTTTGCTCGGTGGTAGGACGTGTATCCCTTTTGGGAGAGGACTAGGTTTCGAGTCTTGGGAGTGTGTCCGTTGATAGGTCCACGTACAAACCTGGAGATCCAAACTGAAATTGAAGGGCACGTATCTCAAATTCTCAACTCTTCTATCAGTTTTTTTCTAAAAACAGAGGTCAACTAAAATACTGGAAAACAAAGGTACGGGGTCCTGGATGTAATGGGAAACCAAGAAATTAAAAGAGATAAACCGTGATATCTAAGTAAAGGTGGGGGAGATATTCAGGTGACGGACAAGAGTTGGTGGCACAGCACCAAACCGCACTTTGGTGGGTGGTGGTGTTCTCTCTTTTTGCATCACCACTCCTATGAATAGTCCAGTTTCAAATATGAGCGGCGTAATATACTCTCAAATCTAAACTATTTAACTCGGTTACTGTTAAGATTAAAGTTGATGTGACATTAGAAACGACAAAATAAACTAAGCTAAATTATGACAGTTAATCGCTAGTTATACATGATTAAGATCAGGGAGTATATTTGGGAGTATCCATACACCGACTTAAGTTTTGTACTTCCGAGAGAAATCATGGTTACAAAACTATCGCTCATTTTCCTCGCAATTACAAAACTGACACCAAGCTACACTTTGATAAAGTGAGCTCTGCCGAGCGCTTTGAAGCTCTAGATAGTTTCAACCCAGTCTAGTGTGTGCTTCCACGGATACTTTGAAAATGGAAACATACCCGTATCACTGTATCCCTATTGCCGTATCGGATACGACACCCTAACCCTATGTTTGGTTGCCGAGAAAATAAGTAAAAATATGGAAAAGAAAAGAAAATTGGACAAAACACAATTAAAAATTGTATTATAAATTCAAAATTTTTTTTTCTTTTCCATATTTTCGCCTATTTTCTCGACAACCAAACATAGCATAAGGTAAAACTTAGTTGTTTTTCATAATTTCTGTTGTATCTAAGTATCGTCGTACCCGTGCTTCCTAGGTGTGCCCCCATTGATAGTGCTCCACATGCACTAAATGTGAGTATCTGGGTAAAAATACTTAATAAAACAAGACAAATTCAACCTTCATAATTTGTACTTCTACTGACACACCCTATGTAGTGTTGGGGCACATGAAATCCGTGTGAAATCCATGTGCTGACTTTTTTTTTTTTTTTGGGCAACAGAGGGTGTCCCAAAGCCTTTGAGCCGAGGCCTAATCTCTATGGGTATATGCATTGACCCACTCAGAATTTTCCCTAAGGATACCAGGATAAGTAAGAGTGGGAGTTGAACACACGACCACACACAATTCCAATCTCTTTACACTAACCACCCTATAGATGAAGAGTTTCGGTATAGCTTCTGAGAATTACATATACGTGCATACAAATAGGTATATTTATAGATATTATTATATACATACATATGTGTACATAAAAACCAAACCGACGTGACAGATGAGTCTTCGACAAATGATCACACATGTTGACTCGTCGCACGAGATGATGTTGCAAGTTGCAACCATTCAGTCCCGTAGAACCAACGACAATTGTACGAAATATCGATGAATCGTACTTTCATGGGGAGCACGCGAATTCCACTGATGTCCTGAAGATCATTATTATTATCATACAGAGAATAAAATACGGATTCATGTTTAGTTTTATTTAACAAAATCCATTGTTACAGGGCTGCAAAATTCTTATCTCCACTTGAAACTTTGATCATAACTCCTATTTACCCACTACAGAGCTCATGACATGGGAGTTTATAACGTTATATATACTTGGGTCCTGTCTCCTTCTGCTTCTCAACAAGCTAGTGAGATTCAACTCAAGAAAAAAAAAAAAAAAGTGTATGTATCCATGAATTCAACTGTGATATCAATTCCAAGTGAAAATGGAGATTCTTTCAGTAGGAAGAAGCAGCTCCAATCCTCTATACTTTCTCTTCTTCCTTGTCTTACGAAGATGAAAATCATTCATGACTACAGAAATCTGATTCATAGTATCAAGGTTGGAATCGCTTTGGTTTTGGTTTCACTTCTATATCTTAGTGATCCACTTTATGCCCGATTCGGGGAAAATGCCATGTGGGCTATCATGACAGTAGTGGTCATTTTCGAGTTCTTCGCAGGTTCGTTATTTGCAGTTTCTGAGCTTGTTTTGCCGTAGTTTCATTCCTTTTTGTTAATGATGAGCTTTATAGTGGTTTTATGATCCTGATGATACTAGTTTGATAATATATATATGTCAGGTGCTACACTTAGCAAGGGATTGAATCGCGGAATGGGAACTATTTTAGGTGGTGGGTTGGGGTGTTTGGCAGCAACTTTTGCTCAAGAAGTTGGTGGGATCGGAAATTCCATTGCCGTCGGCACTTCTGTATTTATCTTTGGTAAGGATGACTGCAATTCTATCAGGAGTAAATATGAAATTGAGTATTACCTAGCTTTCTTCTCAAACTTGGGAGTAGAAATACTAATACATATGTTCTCCTCTTAATAAGCTTATTTGTACTGTCCCCTGACATTTTAAAATTGTCTGAAACAATCTAAACACCATTATTGTCAACATGAATCTTTCAGGTGCAGCTGCGACATACTCTCGATTGTTTCCAAACATCAAGAGAAGATATGACTATGGAGTCTTGATCTTTATACTCACATTTAATCTGGTCGTAGTCTCTGGTTTGCGAGGTGAGAAGGTTATGGAATTAGCCCGTGACCGTCTAACCGCAATCTTTATGGGTTTTTCCATCTGCCTGTTCACAAGCTTACTCATCTGCCCTGTGTGGGCTAGTGATGAACTCCATTACTCAACAGCTTCCAAATTCAAACATCTTGCCTGTTCAATAGAGGGTGAGTCTTCTTGATTTGAAACATTCATTGCAGAAATTATACGGTAATCTATGATGAATTCAAACCTACAAGAAGAAATAATATCATAAGGCCTATTAATAAAAAACTTTAAATCAGTTTACATACTTGAGTTTGAAGAATAATCATGGAAATTCTATACAAGACCATAATAATATTACTGGTATAGCTTCTACAACTTCCAAGGTAAGCTTTCCAACTGTATCTTCCATCGTCCTGGTAAGATCCCTCCTTTGACGAATAAAAATATCCACAATTGCTTACTTAAGCTTTTTAATTTTAGGGTGCTTTGAGGAATATTTCCGAACAATAAACAAAAAGAAGGAAAATCAGCCCATCACTAGCTTCAATCGTTACAACATGGTGCTACAATCGAAGTCCAAGGACGAATCACTGGTATATTAATTTCTTCCATTAGTAATTGAGAAAAACTAGTGCTGATCCTCTTGAATTAGTAGAAAAATAGCACTGCTCTCTCTCTGTCTCTCTCTTGTTTTTTCTCAATTTCTACCAAGGAACAAAGAAAAAACCATAAAAGGTTACCATGTGTTTGACTCTGTTTCAGGTAAATTTTGCAAGATGGGAACCCTGGCATGGAAAATTTGGGTTCAACTATCCTTGGGACAAATACCTACAAATTGCAGAGTTGCTAAGAGAGTTGGCTGCAACTATCCTTTCACTAGAGGGATGTCTCCAATCTCCTCGACAGGTATGCAGATGCATCTTTTTGCTTTATCTAAAACAAAAATCTAAGATCAACCAAAAATAGAAAGAAAAAACAAAATGCCTCGTATACTGCAATATGTGATTAGGAGAGAGTCGAAGTCGAAAAGAGACTTGCTCACTGAATTCCAAAGTTTCTTATTCTTTGATTCAAAGAAAAATATTGAAAAAGATTTGTAATCTAATATTATTACGTATTTTTTTATTTATAAGAAAACAAATTTTCACTTTTTCTAGTTACTCATTATTGGATTTGTCTCTTCCTATACTAAAATTAAGATATTTAAACAGCACTTCCCTACATGATTTGGCATACATGTAGAAGAGGACAGGCATTCAATGGTTCTCATCTAGGAGATCTCCTAGGTAAATAGTCAACTCACTTGGAAGATTGTAACCATTTGATTTGTCCTATTCTTTTGGATTGTAAAAGACACTATGATGAAAGGGTTGATTTTTGAACTGGAGTAACTAGAGTCTCTAGGCCATCACATTCTCTGCACTTTAAGAAGGACAAAAGAAAAAGTGAATACCTATCTTTGACTTGACAGATCTCTTAAATGGGTGGTGGGTTCCACAGGTCTGACACAGGCGAAGTTTTATGTTTATAGATCATAACAACAGTCCTGTGGCCCACGCCTCCTATTTGTTCAAGAAGAGGACTTTTGAGTCCTCCATCTACCATAATTTACAAATACTTTGAAAAACTGAAAAGAATATGAGTACTGATTCAGTCATTGTATTGATATTTTCTTTCAAAATGCAATAACCCATTGTCTTATTTCATTTAAATTGTGTGTTCAGCCATCATCAGTACCCGTGAGGCAGTCTGTAAAAGAACCCTGTGAAGCGGTGGCATCATTACTTGCTGTCACGCTGAGGGAGCTTGGAGAGACTATCATGAACATGAGAAGATGTCAGCCAGGAATGCTGATGGTGTCAAAGTTGCAGTCGATGAGACTAGAGCTAAGTGTCTCGATATCTCCTTCCAGGTTAGGAGCACTAGATAATGGTGAAGGACTTGCAATTGCAAGCTGTGTGTTTTTGTTGACAGAGATGGTGGACAAGGTGGAAATGTTAGCAAAGGAAGTGGAAGAACTAGGAGATCTTGCAGGTTTCCCTCCTAAATAGGAACCCGGATGTGAGATATGGGTGCACATAAGCATGAGAGAGTTTTGCTTCCATGATATCAAAAATAAAGAAAGCTGTCATCAGCGGTGGATATTATGAATGATAATTAAGCGACGATGAGTGGTTATTCACTGTAATTACATATGTTTAACAAGATAATATAGTTATGTAACTAACAGCTCAACCTTAATATAGTAACTACTTACTTTTTTCTTCCCTTCCTCTCATGCTATTTTCTATATTAAATTCACCAAAAGTCAAATTTATAAATTATTTAACAGGAGACTAACGTAAACATATTTCATGAACTGCGCTTCAACTTACAGTAAAGGTCAGAACCTTGGAGATCCCACCTGAAGGTTTCCAAGGTTCAGAGACAAACTTAACTGCAACTTATCAGTGGTTCCTTGAACCCCGCATGTACGCGCCTGTAGAAAATATCCCCAATAGCATTGAACAAAGTAGATTCCTTTATTAGTTAGGGTATCTGTGGAGTACTCTATCTAAAAATTCTTCACAAAATTATCTTCCAAAGGCTTATTGAATGAATCATTAGATATATTTGCTCCATTTCTGCCTTGAAAGCAAGATCACCTTTACATTTAGAAAATGCAAAAACAAAAGAATCTCTACTCATTTCATATCTTAGAGATAAGGGCTTAGAACTTGCCTTAAATAGTACAAGATACCAGATCAATAACTCGTGTTCTCAGAAACTTCAACCTGTTCTTTGAGAGTATCATAAAGGGTCTCGACAAGATTAAGTAGAAATCCATCTGCACCATGTTTTGCTAACAGGGAAATTGCCACCGGAAGGTTATCGTACAGCCCTATTGGTATGCTCACCTGTTATTAAGAATCAATATCCAAGACAATCACATCAAGAAATACTATACATGTCTTATGAGACTAAGGTAGGAGACATGATCATCATGTGTTGAATGGATGGATAGAGAGAATACCTGACAAAATCCAGATACTCCAGCAATGGATAGCAAGCTAAAAGCTCTAACACGAAAAGTTTCCAGTGAAGCACCTTCTGTTTGTAGTTTTGGTGGAGGACCGGGAACTGTTGGGATTGCGAGGATCCCAAAATCCTATGAAAATAGTTTATCAGAACAGTGAATTCATAAGCAAGGATTTCTTTGATTTTGTTGCTTCAACTTGCTTGTTGAAGCATGAAAATTAAGATTAACAGAGAGCAGGTACAGTCCAGTGGAGACAAAATTTCCACAGATTAATATTTTACTGGAGGATGCCCAAAGAGCGCAAAACCATTAAAATTATATCATCGACTTCCCCTCGGTGCAGAACTTGCATTAAGGACAATATCTTAATTACTTGCAATATACCAAGGAAATAGGATAGTGGTGTTTGAGGAAATAGAAGTGTTATCATACCTTGTTGATGATTATGCTATTTGCATTGTGAATTTTTTTCCTTCTTGTAACATATGTCAATGCAACTGTTTATGTCAATCTCTCTAAAGTTAGGAAATTAGAGCTGAATACTCGGTAGATATGTATTATGGGAATCAAGTTTCCACTTCTATAGTGAAAAGGATTTGAGCAAAATGTCAATTTAGTATATATATATATATATATTATCTATTTATCACGCTTATGTTGACGTTCAAAACATGTTTTAAATAATTCATGCATTACAACTTTTGTGAAGGACTCACAAGTACAAAAGTTTTGAAGTGTAGGATCATTATACTGCCAACTTCCAGAAATGGTAGGTAGTGAAACATGTAGAGAGAGAGAGTACCTCAAGAAGAGCAGTGAGAGCAGCACGGAATTCAGTCTTCACTGAGTGACAGAGATCAATGTTTTCATCTGTTGACCTAAGGGCTTCCCATACCCGTTCTGATATTCCCGGGCCTAAATCAGGTTTGACAGTACTCACCCATTTGCCATGGTTATTCTTGAATTCATATCTATGCTTCAAAAAGAGATACAAATTCTGAAGGATTCAACATTTAAGGGAAAAACCGATCATATATAGCAAGACATTCAACTCTCACATATATTTCTCAAATGCAGCAATTCAATCCATTTAAATTCCAGGTAGTTCAGTTCATGATCACCTCTGAAGCGACCGCATGGCACTTGAAAGAGCTACCAAGGACGGAATATTATAAGCTTGATTTTCATTTCCTTGGTCCATAAAATGCCTCAAACTCGGAACTCTATCCCTAACATAATCGCCAAGGTTTGTCTGCTTTATAACTTGACCTGCAGTAATAAATATATGAAGTAATATATCGCTGATGAGAAACTGAGACAAAAATCTGCAATTATCAACAAAGTTCTTTTCTATATGGTGGATACGAACAGAACATTTTGACCAATAACATGAAAATAAAGGATATAACATGAATAAGCACTTACCACCAAACAACTTTTCCACAGATTTAATAAGAACCTGAGTCACTCGATCGCTTGGAATGTTGAGAAGTCGGAAACAGTCTTCTGGAATAATAATCTGACTAGGTCTCACAGGATCCACATCAGGCAATTGGAGTAGCACGCGTCCTACTCGATTCAAGATCGCAGGATCCCTAGCAAACCATCCTGGAAGAAGGATTTTCCAAATTAAAAAGCCTTCGTGGTTAAATAACTTATTTCTTGAAGATTTAAACAAATTGCAGCATGGACATAAGAAAAATCCCCCCTAATAAAAAGTATACTGCAAGCAGTATTTGTCCTCCAGTGGTGTGGAATGGCGACAAATCCTTCTCTTCAAGCTGATTTGATCAAATTTAAATTGAATATCAAGCTTAAAGATTACTAGAACTATATTGTTGATTTTGATTTATTAAATCAGTTTTTTTAATTAGTTTTAATAAAATAAAAGTTGGGTTTTAATAATTTGGGTTAAAACCATTTGAAAGAATTTTAATGGTATTGTTAAACACTAGTGGTTTTGGGAGAAAAACCATGTTTTCAAAAGAAAACTGTTGTGGCTTTTATTAGTCCCACATCGGATATTTATGAGAGTTGAAACCACTTAATAAGTAATCCCCTCTCCTTAGAGATTGTCCTCTTGTGTGTGCTTATACACTAAGTGTGGGTGCACTAGCGAGGTGCAACGCACTGAGCGCAAACACAGACGTGCAGGGCTATGGGTGCTATGAGGTGCACTTTGCACGCCGCAACGTCGCAAGTCACCTAATCTTTTTAAGATTAGAAGTCAAATCAACTGTGTAGATCTGATCAGGATTGAGATGGTGGTTCGGATTCCGTGATCCGTTACGAATCATTTGGTGTGCGTCTAGGTTCGATGAACCTGGTGGGCTATTGAATGGGTCAGTTGGGGAAACCCAAGAGACTCATTAAGTGAGTCGGTTAGGAATCCCAAGTGGCTCCCAAGGCCTAGACCTCACCTATATAAGGTGAGGATGAAGAGGAGAGTTCTGCACAAGTGAGAACTCGTAATAGATCTCTGCCAGATTAAGCCCAGAAAGAGAGCCCGAACCAGAAAAGAAGATTCAGACCTCCATTGGAGGTCTAAAGCCCATCTCAAGGTTGAAGACGACTTAACCTAGATAGACAGATCAGAGATAGCCAATCCTCGGATTGGATATCAGTATTCGACTAGTCCATTCAGACCAATCGATTCTTTGATCTGACACTTAGTCTGGCCGATTGAGGACCGCTCTGTAACCAAACAGAGGACTATCCGGATTTACCAAGGACAGAGAACAGAAGGAGAACTCAGTCAATGTAGTAATACACTGACCCTTGGGCTCTATTACCAAACAAAGCCTATTGACAAGTTGTTTCCAAACAATGCCTCTTCAAAACTAATTCTAGAATTCTCAGAATTTGGTTTACAAAATCCATACAGATCTAAGTTTGGAATTGTTACAGAATCGCTCCTAGAGAGTAATTTTGTTTGACAATCACTTGTGATAGCCTAATCTGGTTTATACATTCCTTGTAATCAATTGTTGTCCTTGTGAAGGATAACTAAGACCTTAATTGGATTAATAATAATCTGTGGGCATCCTAAAAGGAGGTATAAGTACAGTTCCTACTAGATAGTACAGATCTGTAGAGGAACGGATCGATTCCTGGCTAAGTTGAATCCCAGGGATAGAGTTGCCATATTCCCTTGCACAAACGGGAGGCTCCAACTATCTTCAAGAAGTGCTTGCCACGCTTCTTAGCCGAATTGATTAAGGTTTTTTGTGGTCATCATGTGCAACTGTTTTTAAGTAATCAACCAACATATATCAACATGCATGATGGTCCTACACTCCTACCCAGTCTGTCTAATTAAGGACACTAATGTCCACAATTTTCATCTTAGGCATTTCAAGTGTAGAGTTGGATTTTCTCCAGGTTCCGCAAGACTAGACCTTTTCCAGTGTTTGAGAAACAAAGGTATTTTATATGGGGAGGAACTAGAAATTCTGTCTATGTAGCTTAACCTAGAGTAAAAAATTAACATTAACATAAGGATGTATTTCATGAAAAGAAATGCCGTTGAAAGTGAAGTCATCATAAGTGAATCAAATAAGACGTTTGATTACATTAGAGTTAAGTCCAGAATGGGAGTGTAACCTCATGGCCTACAAGTAAGGTTGTAAAGATTGTGTTGTTTCAGTATGACTAGATCCGAACTCCCCTACATATTTAGTGCAGTAATCATACTGTTGGTTCCTTACCAACAGTATCTAAGCTCTGTGCCATAGGAATAACGCCAGTAGTAGAAATAACGGAATGTGAAGGCCGAAATCCAAAGATTCCACAGAATGCTGAAGGCACTCTTACACTTCCTCCAGTGTCAGTACCTGTAAAAAAGTGCAAAAACCAACAAGAAATTTAACCCCAAGAACCCTTTGTTTCACCAAACAAGTTACTGAACAAACTCGCAAGGAAGAAAAACTCACCTAAGGAGAAATCTACAAGCTCTGCACCAACTGTAACAGCAGATCCACTAGAAGATCCTCCAGGTATCTGATCTGGAGCACATGGATTAGTAGGTGTCCCATAATGCTTGTTTTCTCCATTTATACTGCCACCAAAGAGTTACGGCACTTGATAGACTACTTGCATATATGTTGTGAATTTCAAGAAGATGAAGAAGCAGGAAATCCAATCAATGTAGTGGAGCCCCTAATAATACCAATTAGATGATCCTAATCATTTGACTGACTGAACTGATTGTTAATCATTGTCCATAAATTCAATGACCACCCAGAATCAAGCAACCAAATTGGAAGGTTGAGAGTCCTTAGACTCATAGTTACCAAGTTGGGGTTCAGGAATTATTCGTCTAGGGAAATTTCAAAAACAATTGGCAAAGTTCGGAAATAAATCAGGAAAATGTCGAGCAAGATATGAAAAACATAAAATAAGTTTAATAATTATGAAAATTATAAATAAATATATTTCATATATTAGATATTTATTCAGGACTTTTTCAAAAAGTCGTGAATAATTTGTGTCCTTTTTGGAAAAGTCGCACTTTTTTCCAAGAGTAAGCAAATACTTTGTGAATTAATCGTTTGGCAACAAGTCAGGTATTATTTGGGACTTTAGAAAAAAAAATTGTTACTATGCTTAGACTAGCTAGTTGCTATCTTTTTCATGAGTCTAAACTCTAAATTCACCCACCCACAAAAATGTTTGATGATTTGTTTCACTTAAATGGGCAGAATTCAAGAAAAATGGTCTTAGAGAACACTTATCGAACACATGAAACAGACTAGTCAAGTACTTCGAAATGATGCCAACCTAGGGGAATTCATAGGCATTGATTATCTTATCCATGCTCCGATTAATGGTAGAGTACATGAACCAAACACCCTTTCTAATTAGAATCAATCTTAAATGGTATATTAAATTTGATTTTCAGCTCCAACCTGTAGGCCATCTCATCCATGACAGTTTTACCAACACACGTGGCACCTCCCCTTAAGACAGCCAAAATCGCCGGAGCAGTTGATTCGGAAGCCAGATGAGTCCTCGCCCAATCGGGATTACCAAATCCAGTTACATATCCATCCACATCATATCTGCTTTCAAATTTCAAATTCAGCACAAGCTTTACAATTCGATTGATTAAAATATGTAAAATCTACTAAAGTTGAACAAAACCCAACTACTGAAATTGAATTACATGTTCAAAATCACTTAGTATTCATAAAATAAACAACAATTATTCAAGGTATGAAATTTCATCTGAAAGAAAAGTATAAGATTTCAGAAAAATTAAACGAAACTTGGAAATTGAATTCAGAGAGACTTACATGTCTTTGACGGAAAAAGTGAGACCCTTTAAAGGGAGTTCCTGAGGAGAAGAACTTGGTGGAGGATGTAAGAGGAATTTCTCCATGAAAGCTCCGAAATCCGAGTTTCTCTCCATATCTGCTACTGTTTCTACTGAAATCAAGATGCCACCTTTTCTATTTTATACCAAATAAAAGGAGTTTTGATTTAGAGTCGAGTTTTACCCTTGACATTTTGCAAAGGACGGGTCTGCAACGAGGGTTCAAGAAGGCATTACAAGTGCAATACGGACATTTCAATTGAATTTCTTAATTTCCTTAAAGAGCGAGCGAGTACCAGATAAATGAAGCCTCAAAATGACTGTTTTGCCCATCAGTTTCTTTAGAAGCTTAGTGGGCCGCTGTCGACCTAAGACGAATTCTCTCGGGGTAAAATCGATTTTCTCTGGAGATTAACGGCTAACAACGTCCACAATTTTTTATTTTTTTTTTTAATGGGGTGTTTGTTAAGGCGTTCCTTCACCACACTTCCTAAGCTTGGAAACCCATCTGATTTGATGACTTTTCTCTAAACCATCATTGACTTTACTTTTGACTGTCCTAAACAATATTATAGATCAGATGGTTAGGTTCACCCAATAAGTTTGGCATTTGGCCCAGAAGGTCACCCTGGTGGTCCCTAGCAAAGGTATGGTTCACACCCAAAATGCCTGCTCAAAATCAACCTGATCAGATTGTCCTAGCCATCCCATCTAGAGGAAGCACATTCAATGGAAGCTCAGATTGTTAATGGTCAACAACCATCAGTTTGGACCGTTGATTTGTGGCCGGGGGGGGGGGTCGTCGTCTAGCAAGAGACTATCCCTATGCAATTGCAAGTGAAAAAACCAAGTCAAACAAATTCAATATCACTACCGTCTCTAAGACTTGATCTTTGGACCACCCTCATGAGAGGGAATACCTTGAACTTTGCCATCTCAACTGGAGGGGCAAATTTGGCCCCAAACATGAGTGATACCAACATAGCCTGAAAGAGAAAAAGAGAAACAAATGGTCACAAATATGATTTTGCTTGGATTGGGGAAAGTGAAAATAGTACAAGGAAACCTGTCATAGAGTCCTTTGTTTATATTCCCCCCAAAAGTAGCACTCCCCATAAATCTTTAGTTCTTTGATATCTTTTAATCAACCATTCAGACCTTTCATCTTTACATATACTTCCTTACTTAAAAAAAAATCACAGACCGGGCAGTGAAATGTAGCTCTTTTAACATCATTCTTCACTCAGAAGTTCACCGCTTCAATTGCTTCTTGAGCAGTTGCCTGCAGAAAGCTGTTACATAAAGGATAAATTATCCAAAATCGCCAGACTCACTGAGATACATTACTCGAAAACTGCCTCCTTGGATTCGACAGTAGTTATGGATCCACTTTACCAAAGGGGCTGTCATGGAAAATCAGGCCCCACCAGCAGTATCCATATCAGAAACCCCATCAATTCCCTTGAAAACGATGCGCAATTTCCTTCCACATGACGTTTTCTTGTCATTCTTATAGGTCATACCATTAACATGGATAACATCCTTGGGGACTTTACCAACCAGATCAAAAAGAGGTAAATTTAGGTTCGAACGGGTCATCTCTTCCAGTACTGGAGGTGCCTGCATGTAAAGATTCTTTCCCCGATGCTGAACGCTTGCTTTCAACAGGAGCAGCTTAGGGTGTCCTTCAAGTAGAGCAATAAACTGTTTCCACACAGTAAATAATGATATAAGCTCACAGTTTTTTTTTTTTTTTTGAGAAGTATAGTTCTATAATAAAATACACTAAATTAAAAATTCTTTTATAGGTGAATGAAACTGGTTTATTGGTTATAAGAACCAAAATACATACTTTCTGCTAGGATATTTTTAGTTGGGGAGCTACAAGGAAATCTGCCATCTTTATACAATGTAGCTCAGTAACGATATGAGACTTAGGCCTATTTATTTTTTAACCAAAAATAATCTTAAATGTTTGCAATTTATAGATCAAGTGAAGGTACTAAACCTGTCAAATCAAGTGGGAAAATGATTTTTAAGCTTAAGTTGTGCTAAAGAGTTCAAGTCTCCAGCTCAAAATTACATTATCTTAGCAAAGAAACTGAAGTGACTCAGTATGGAATGCAAACTTTGACTTCATACTAACTTGTAATTGAGTTAATCATATATATGCACGGTAAGTTATAAGGCCTAAAAGAATGTAAGAACCTCTTGTAGAGTAACTGAAGTGTCCAGCTCAAGAAGATAGCCAGGACTACAGACAAGACAATCCTTGTCCCTGACAAACTCGGTCACTTTAGTGTGGAGGCCTTCAAGTCCATTATACCTACAAAAGATCATAACAATTAGTATATATGAAAGAAATAAACTACTCTACTTGCCTAAATATTTGATAGATTAAGTTAAACAGAAGATTTTTTTAAAAAAAGTGTACTGAATAGACAGCCTTTATGGGATGGTGGATGTTAATATGCAACTCCAAAATCACTAAAGCAGTGCCCACTTTTTTTTCTTTTAATTTATAATGTAAGCAATATGTGGTCTGTACAACCAAATTGCTTCTTCCCACAACTTCCAGTTGTTTACCACTTGCAAAAGCAAACTTTTAGAGGTTAAATAATTAGTTGGAGTGCCGGCTTTGGACAAATAACAAGCTTGTTAGCTATGAGCCTATGAAAACATTCTTACAAATATTTTCTTTTTGACAAGAAGAAATTTTCAATACAGAAGGAACAGGAAGCCTGGTATACAGAATTATACAAGAAGCAAGCAAATAAGAATAGATAATCATAAGCAAAAGACTAAATTAAGAGACTCAGGAGCTCCCAGGAAGTATGGCATCCAAATTGTACAGAAAAACTTGAAGCCGTGATGCCTTTGAATGCTTTATAGCTAGATGATCAATAAACCATTAAAAACCGATCGAGGAACCAATCCGAACCAATCAAAAAAAAATGTAGAAGGTGGTGAGAAATCTTGATCTCAATTTTATAAGGATCCAGTTGATGTTTCCTTATTCATCTACTCGATGAAGTAAAATAGTATAATTCTTATTAGAAACTTTGGCAGAACATCCAGACTCAGATATTACATGTGTTGCCAATTACAGAACCATGAACTGAGCCAAGGCTAAGGGACTAGAAATTCTTTTCTGTGCCCCACCCCCCTAAATCACTCTATTTTGTAAGGTGAATTACTACAAGAAATGGTAAAATAATTGCAATTGAAAAAGAATGGTGCATTAAGTATACCAATGAATTTGAGTCAAGACATATCAAAGACTTGTTTTCGCTATCACTCATATTATTAATAGGGTGTACATTGAGGGTTTTTTTATTGGTAGGGTGTATCATTAGGTTTTTTTATCAGTAGGGTGTACTATGATGTTGACAAATGCATCCTTGAAAGCTCATTAACGGATCATTTCCCAGGGAGACATTACTGTGGTAGGTCATAGATGCATCAAAGACAATATTTTTGGATGTTACTCTGAACAGATATAGAAGAGGAAGTATGCACGCACGTCAGATAATTTGACAATGTTTTGCTGCATCCTGTTGCAATCTTCAAGGTTTCCAGTGCACATGCGGCAGATATAATTGCATTAGTGGAAGCAATAGCTGGTATGATATTCTTCACAACACCCTGTATGAAATTGAGAGAAAAACTGATTGTATAATCAAGGAAATGTGGAACTGATGAAAGGACTCTTAACATCAAAGAGGCAAAGGCACTTATACATAACATGGTTATAGCAAACACTTTTAAGTCTCATGATTAATAACATGACCACAATTGTGCATGAAATTTCCTTAGGATGAGAAAGGAATGAAGACAAATTAAACTGGCATGACTAGCGCCATCATGTATTGTTGGACATATTGCAATCTTCAAAACTCATTCAGAAAGTATTTGTACCTGAGATTTGAAGTAAAAGAAGTATCAAACTGACACAACTAAACAATTTGGCTTAAGGTAAAAACTCTTTTTATAAGCTAAGCTTTAGATATAGAGTCAAATGGATTTCCCAGAAAAAAATAGTGTACCTGAGTCAGAGAATAAGTAACCCCGAGAATACCAAAAAGCTCAGCTCTCTTAACAGCCTGTGTGGGATATAATCATATAACTAAGGGTGAGTGTAATGGCCAATTAGGGATAACAGTACTTAACAAACATCCCAAAATAACTGCAAATCAATAACCTCTGCATAAACCCACTGCATATGTTCTGGATCATCTGGATCAAAAGCTTTTCCACTATGTACCTGCAAGTGAAATATTTATTAAAATGAAAGAGCAGTCAGTCCAACAACATCTCTAGGAGAAATGCAAACAAAAGAGAGCAAGGGCTATTGAATTACCTCATCCCATTTGATTAAGTGGGCATATTCAATACAATGGGCAGCAGTTCTAGGGGTTTCTGCAAGTGTGCATAAAGGAAACTTCACTTGAGGGGGAAAAAGCCAGATGGTACACTCAAAGCATGGCGTGATCCCTGGCAAGATAACTCTAGCGTGGCCCTTGAAACCTTCAGTTCCACCGTCTACCATAGGTTTGATTGTATCTTCACATGGGTTGTCTTCAGAATCATACTCTAGATTTCCCAAAAAAACAATGAGACAGACTACATACTCAGATAGATGATGGAAAAGCCTGCTCCCTTAAAGAACGGCAAATTTTATATTCAAAAGCGGGGATATGATTATAAAAAGGGAAGATACATGTCTTGAAATGAAAATTGTACAGAAAAAATATCAACTATCAAAGCAATCCATATAGGATGTCCAACATCTTATCTTATACAATACCAATAACAAATTTCGAGTCCAAAAATTGAACCAGTATGAAACTCTAGAATTGGGCAATCATAGCCAAAGTTGATGTGGACCTTCAGGCTGATGTTCCGATAAAAAACACTTTTTGAGGAAATTAATATCACAAAAAGTAGCATTTGGCATGTCTGGAAGTAAATTAGAAGAGAATGGTATAGGACCTAAATTTGCCTTTTTCTTTTCAAATATAGATCTATGATATCAGCAGATTAAGCTGAGAAGAAGAACCGGAAAGTGCTCTAAGAAAGCAGTGAGGAGAACACATCTATTTGACTTCCTAAGGAAAATTTATAAAGAATAAAGTAAATCCAGGGAGCCAATACCTAGGTATTTATTTCTTACATTGATCTGGGTCATTGTTGCAAAATTCTGCCCTTTTTTTTCTTCAAAAAATCGTGAATAACGACAACTGATTAATACACGAAATATTCACAATTTTGAAAAGAATTTTTTTTTTTAAAAGTCACAAATTTTGTAAAATTAAAATAGAATTATTAGACCCCCCCCCCCCCCCAAAATCTCATTTAAAAAAAAAAAACTCTTTGATTATGTTATGGACTCCTGAGAATTCAGCAACCAAAGCCTCACAGTTCTAGAGATATCGAATACATGTGGCATTTCCAGCGGTTTTCAACTGATGTTCATTCTTTTCAATTTCTATTGCGACTTATGATTATGTGACTTTTTTAGTAGAACTACACCTCTTTTAGTTTAATTATGGGTAAATGCACCAGAATTATGGAATGATGGATTTACACTACATTTAAAGATGAAAAATTGGATTTATTAAGTGAGATTAATAACAAAAAAGAGAGAGGCTCCAGTTAGACCAGCAAAAGCAAAAATAACGAGACAGGTTTCACAGGCCTAATCCTAAACCACCTATTTTTTGATCGATAAAGCAATCATGTATTAATCAAAACGAAATACAAAGAAAGAGTTTACAAGAATTAAACCCAAGGCGGACAAAAGTAAATACATCAAGCAAGAACCAAATCATACTGTTAACTCAGGATGACTCTCACATCCTCTAGGATCAGGCAGCGAATGCAAGAGCAGATACGAAGTACAGAGGCTCCAGTTAGACCACCTTGGAAAGCCCTACTACTGTAATCAAGGAAAAACTCACTATTTACATCTAAGTCAAGTTCAACACTTACGGCCACATTCTAGATATTATTGGTTCAAGCTGGAGCTTATTAGTTCCTATAACAGAGAATCCCATCTTTAGTTTAGATTTCCACTTTCCGGATGATTCCCATGAAAGAAGTTTGCAATAGAACTCTTTCGAAATCATCAAGTATGAGACGACAAAAGATGTCCCTTTGGTCTGCATATTTATCCAATAAAAATTACTGGAATTCACTCATGCCACTAAGCCCCAATGGCAGAAGGTAGGGACACGTACTAGATATTACATTCTCTCATTCCTAGTAATTGGCATGACCGCATCAATTTCTCCATAGATCTGCAACAGAGAGAAAACAGTAAAAATAGATGAAAATCTTAATGATCATAGAGAAAAGATCCATCATTTTTACCTCAGTGGAAGGAGAAAGTCCCACAAGCCTAAGATAGTCGCTCATTTCCCAATCACAGACTGCCTCAACCTTGGAACCCAGACTATTGACTCACCCCTCCTCTCAAACATAGACGCCACTGATGTGTGTTGGTCTAGCACAATTGAGTTTAGGATTTTAAAGTCTTGTTGCAAGGTTTCGTGGCAACACCAAAGATTAGACCCGAATTTGACTTCCTCCCCACTACCTATAACAAACCTGGTATGCTAGTATGTTTTACAAAATTGGCCCAAACCTTTCAAAATCACTCTCCACAAGCCTGCCCCTGAGGTTCCTTAATTGCTTTTGGTTCCCATCTATTATGCTCCCCATGTCGAGCCAAGATTACCTCTCTCTACAGACTACTGTCCATGAGGTTCCTTGAGTTCTTTAGGTTCCCATCTATTACACTCCCCATGTCGAGCCACGATTAACTCTCTCCATAGACTACTCTCCACATTGAACCGCCATAACCATTTGGCCATCAATGCCGTGTTCAATCACAAGTTGAGGCCATCACTTTCTTTTGAGCGGCAAACCGAACTCCACTTCACTAGATGGTATTTCTTTGTGTTTACCTTTTCATCCCAACAAGAATTTTCGTTGGATTCTTCTTGTTGCCACCGAAACTGGAATGCAAAAGAAAGAGGTAGTAAGTCGGAAGACTACAGATAGTGATTTTCAAGAGTGAATCTCCCTCCTTTCAATAGAAATGTGAATTTCCAACCCTCTAACTCTTGTTAAATCTCTCTACCACCGTCTCCAACACCAATTTTGCTTTGTAACAAGCCCCTAAAGGTAACCTCAAATACCTCATCAAGAGCGACATTGTAACAAGAGGCTTTAGTTTCTTTTGAGAGGGTTTCTAAGAGGCTTTATTTCCATCTACTTGTGTCTATTTCCAATAATAAGGTAATCCATTTATCCTCTAAATGATAATCAAAACAGAAAGGAACAAATATAAACCAAAACAAGATATTAGGCTCATTTAATGCCTCAATGCAGGTAAAATGGGTACCTATTGACCTATATTGTCCTCCATGATGACCCATTGATATTACAGCAGCAATGGCAGAAACTTCAAGATCAAAACAAGCAAAGGCATCTGAAAAGTGGATCATTTTTGCAGCAGGTGCGTGCTCAGTTGGTAAGTCCTTATTCTCAAATACCAATAGACTGGGGTTCAAAACTATTGGCCAACAAGGTTTTAGTGACAACTGACAACACAAGAACTTTGCACTATCACTATTCACTACCACACACAGCATCTGGAAAAGAAAAGTATTGGATCTAAAACAGTTAATGCCACATGAAATCATATAATGGGAAGAGAACTTTCAAATATAGTTTAGACCACAATTGTAAGCCATTTTAAACATCCAACTAAAAGAGAAGAAGAAACACGCATACAAAGCTTACGTACCCAAAAAAAAAGCATCTGGAAAACGAAAAATACTAGATCGAAAAAAAAAGGATATTGGACCTAAGTATAGATAAGTAAACATGAAATCATTATGGGAAGAGAGCTTTCAAATAAAGTTTAAATGACAATCTTAAGTCATTTTAAACATCCAACTAGAAAAGAAGAAAAGACGCACCTAGAAAACTACAAGCTACGGTATTTATGTAGCTCCGAGCCTCAATAGAGTCCAGACCAAGGGCAATAATGTTGAAGTCATTATAAAATCCAAGATCTTTGTCTTCAATCCGACAAAAATGCGGCACAATGTTCACACCACAAACTCTTTCCATAACACGCTTCGCTGCTACCTCAGCCTTTGGCTTTCCAACATCTTGAAGTCTACAATACCAAACCTATGGTTAAAGAACACATTCTAAGTTCTAACTATTATGAAGTGAGGTAAGCAGGCAACTTAACAACCAAAGGTAACAATATCATATACAATTTAACCAAAGGCGAAATTTGAATTCAGTTGTACATGACTGTAATAACTAATAACAAAAATTGAACGAGGAAATATCAAATTGAATCCATTGCGTAGGCTATTGTAATTACTCAAAATCAAATATTATTCAAACATTAAAAGTACATAATCATCGATAAGCAGATGCTGTGAATCTTTTACAAGCTTACGACCAACTGTTTCCAAAATATACATAGGCAATGTGAAATTAGCGTATACCTTGTAGTGATTTTGAGTACAATAGACCTCTCTTTTACTCAACGGAAGCCTCTTGAGTTGGAAAGCAAAATAAAGTAATAAACAATTGCCTAATAGAGAAGGGGAAGGGGAAGGGGGGGGGTTCTCTGTCCATTCTCCCTATATGTATCTTTTAAGGTAATTCCTTGTCTTAGTTACCTTCCAAAGGATTATGGCACCTTGGTCCCACCAAGCTTTGTCACGTTTTGTTGGTTTTCCGTGCCATGAAATAATTATCGTTTCAGGCACTGAACGAATCGCTGGTTTATTTTTTTTAAATCATTTTCCAGTTCTTTTATAGTGAGCTAGTGTGTTCTGTGCTGCAATGCGAACAAGACAGCGAATTATATTGTTTTCCCAAGTTTCCTTTATCATGTGGCTACTAGCATTGTCCTTGAGCTAATTGACGTATTTGGATTATATCAGCTTTTGTCAGATCTCATAGCTACGCAATCTAGTGGCTCCTTCTTCCTGGATAGATATCATTTTCAATAGTGGGTATTATGGTATTCTGTTTTCATTTTAATCCTTTGGAAGGAGCAATATCACGAGAAAAAAGAAAATAGTAAGGCTTCTTAACTATAGTCCATTTCCAAACTGGTAAAAAATCGTATCACATAATGGGTCTACTTGAATCAGAATTTTAAGTCTTAAGCATGATGATTTGCTAAGGAAATGGAAAAAGAGGATCTCTAACTCTCTAGCAAGGGTCGTGTGTAGTGGATGGTAATAGTGGCAACAAACCTTCCACTAACAAATAAGATGATTAGGTTTATGGACTGCAATAGTGCAGATTTATAGGAGTTGCAATCATTAGGGCACTAAAAAAGCATATGGCAACTGATAGCAATGATAGAATCCACCCATGAATAGCATAAACTCAGATAGCACAAATTTAAAGAACCCACAGAAAAGTGATATGGGAATACACTAAAATTCAAGGAACCTTATCCGTCGAGAAAATCGAAGTCATTAAGTTACCCACTCCTTACAAAAGGGTGCTTCCACCTCCTTATCTCTTCAATAAAGCAATCTAACTAAATCCCCACTAATATGCATAAAATAATTTCAAGTAATCAATGATTTCCTATACCATAGTTCATACCAATCTATTTCCATATTCCATTAGTTTTCAATTTTCATCATCTAATGAAGCTGATCATATGAAAGATTCGTAAAAACAAAATATAAATACTATGAAAGAATTGGTTTTGAAATGTAAATGTGAACATTATAAACCTGAAGAGAAATTGGCGATTGAGATTGGAGACCTCAATCCGATCCATGTCAATGACCTCGAGATTTCGAAAACCAGAAAGAGCCAAGTCCTTGAGCAATTCGCAACCCAATCCGCCTGCTCCCACCACTAAAACCTTCGCGAATTCTTGAAGATCGTCTCTCAACTGTAATGGAAACCAAAACCCTAAACTGAGAAGAGAAAAGAAAAGAAAGCGAATCGTTGAAAGAAGAAGAGAAAGCAGAGCAAGTGTTTGTGAAAATGTCTGGAGCTGATTAAAGTGCGAACCTCGGGACCGGGTTCGAAGTTCTGACCGACGAGGTTGCCAGGTCTCAGGAGGAGCTTGTCGAGGTCTCTCCATCTGCTGCTACTAACTTGCGCTGCTGGGTCGGCCATTGCACCCTTTTGCTTACTTGGCCTTGTTGACCAGCTTCACATAAACATAAACATAAACATGAGGGAAGGAGATGCTGTTGGCTGAACTTTTACGCTTGGGGGGTGTCAAAGTCTAAACCTGCGCATACCCAATCTCTGTTCCCCCAAAAAAGAAAAAAAAATAATTTGTTAAATGATCATCATGTCCTAGCCTATAATATCACGACAAGTGGTACGGTTCAGGATCAGTACTTGAGACTCTTGGGACCATCCTCGATTTTAAGAAATATATATATACTTTAACAAGGCATTGTCATGTGATATAAGAAAGTAAGAAACAGTTCTACATCAAGTTTTGAAGATAATATTTTTTTGAGATTAACAATAAATATGAGTTTCTCTTAAATACCTCTTCCAAAGGGCTTTTTTTTTTTTTTTGGGAGCTGTTACCTGTTCTAATCTTATATTTCTACTATTATAATATGAGAATGATGGATAACATTACCTAAAAATATATCCTAAAATTAATCTTAAATCTCCATTATTTTCTAGTCTACTAGATCTCTAATATTATCTCTTTTCTTAAGTTATTCATGTAGAAACCGTTGCCTCATTTAAAGCACCCTATTTGCCCATGAATCCAATTATTAACGCAATTATTCCAAAAGACTTTCCTTTGAAACTAAAGTACACATCTTCACATTCGTGTGGGTAGTGGTTAATATGGGATCCCTCAATACGTGGAACATTTCTACTGAAACTCTATTTCAGTTATATAACTACTAGCAGAGATCTCGTGCGATGCACGGGTAATAATTAAGAATATCTAAAATTAAATAATAATATTTATTTATTGAAATATTAAGAAATTTTAAAAATATTTAATAAATTTTATTTAAATAATATAAGTTTTTTTATTTATTTGATACATTATTATTTGTATTAACTAATTAATTTTATAGTAATATATTATTTTAATAACAATTAGTGGAAAATCATAAGCTTCTTAGTATTAAACTTAAATTAATACATCTAAGAGTTGGAGATAAGAGAGGACTCTACAATAGTGGAGATAGATAGGGCCTCTAGGATGAAATAGTGGGTCCCAAACATGCAAGAGTTGGAGATAAGAGAGGACTCTACAGTAGTGGAGATAGAGAGGACTCTAAGATGAGATTGTGGGTCACAAATTTAAATGGTGGAGATTAAAGAAAAAAGCTTCATGTCATCTCTAAAATAGAACTTATTAGATTTGATGGATTAGAGTTTGGAGAGCAAAGAGAAAAGTTTTATTTCTTTATATTATAGTAGTAGATTTTCATTTGTACAACACTTTTACCGGCACTCTGTTTTAGTTATATATCTGTTCAAAAAAGTAAAACCAATCTCAAAAGCCACATTTTCTTTTTCTATTCTACGATATCTTTGGCATCTCCTTATTGAATCGTCGATACATTAGATCTTGGACTTTGTTGAGGATAATTTTTGGTTCTTTCACTGAATGTGGCATTTTTGGCTGTTGGATATGGTGGAGTTCTGACTAGTAGTGTTGAGGACCCTCATTGCCAAACTTTCTTATTTATTCACATTTATCGGTTTTTTTTTTTGTTGTTGGCCCTTGATATGGAATTGAGGTATAGATCCGTGTTAAGGTTTGTTATTTTTCTTGAATAGTTTAGTGTTTGATAATTTGATCAATTGTTTTGTTGCATGTTTTCATTTTTCAAATATCAGATAGTAGAGTTTATATAACTTCTTTAAATATACTAAAGTTTTTCTTGATTTTCTATCTGCACTTCAAATCTATTTGAGTTTGGTTGTTGCTTTCCATATAATTGCAAATGTTCAAAAATACTTTTTGATTTTTTTTCTTTTACTTATTCTACTAACATATCTCTCTTTCTAAAAAAAAAACTAAAATTGGGAAGCTTCGTTGCTAGCAAAATAATTCATGAAGGAGCTTCAAGATTTGTAGAGAGATCCTCTGACATCTTGCAGTGTTGGGCCTGTGGGGGAGGACCTCTTCCATTGGCAAGCGACAATCATGGGCCCCATGGATGGCCCTTATGTTGGTGGAGTGTTTTCATCATGATCCATTTCCCGCCTGATTATCCTTTTAAGCTTCTCATAGCCAACTTCCAGACCAAGGTAACAAGCCCCATTGCTAATATTTTTGATTTGCTTACTTCCAAGTTTGTGTCAACTTTCAACTATGTTGTGCGGACTCTTCCAGTCTTCTGGTGAGTCGTGTGTCATTTTCGTTTAGATGTCTCTACTTAGAAAAATTATGTAGCCGAAGTTGAAATCTTTTTTAACAACAGTATGTGCATTTGTCAAAACCTTTATTCCTTAAACTGATTCAATGGAAAATCCTTAATATTGGTGTCTTTTCTTCCCATTTCTTCCATTCGAAAAAGGATTAAATAGATTTCAAGAAATAGATTGATCATTCTATCCCCTACCATGCTAAAGATATTGGTTTATCAATTCCTAGGGAAACTGGGGTTGCCCTAGCAAAAAGCCTTTTCTTTCCTTTTTGTATTAAACTCAAAATTAATTATACCCATAGAGCAATTTTGGTTACTTTATTTATTTTTTCCTTTCAAACTGCTACATGGGTTCAATCAAGAGAGGGAAGAAGGGATTATGGAACACTTTTGTAATTTATTTTGGGTTTTTTAATTGATTTTGCTATATTGTTGGGCTAGTATAAATGCTATTTGATTCAGATTTACCAAACACTCTAGGTTTTTCTTTTTCTTAAAAATTTGATAACTATTGTATTAATGCTAGAAAGAAGAATAAGAAAGAACTTAGGAAACAAAAATAAACTAAGAAATTTGAAAGATCTTAATATGTTACAATAATTATTACTGTCTACTCACGTGCTTGTGCATTCGGCTAGTTTTATATAATAATATTTAATGGGGACATAATCAATAGTCATAAGATAATGGGCTAGCTGCCTTTTTAAACTTTTTATTATTGGGTGCTTCTCTTAAAGTTAAAAGGACATGCTATGCATTTTTATTACCTTTTTTTTTTTTTTTGGTTAAGGCAACTACACCACAAGGTGAAAGCTGTAGTCAAAGCAAGGAAACACACAAACCCACACACCCACACACACACCCTATAGGCCACACACTCTCAACCCTTAGAAGCTTCACCCAAATACTCCCCAAAACGGGTACCAACCGTTTGGGGCGTGATGGAACTTTTAAGGGATTGAGAGCTCGGAACCAAGTCTGATGTGAGACTAAACAACACTGGTTTTTTATGGTTAAAGCAACTACACCACAAGGTGAAAGCTAGGTTTTTATTACCTAAAAGGGCATGCTTTTAACATATTTATCAAAAAATGCATGCTTTACATTTTTATTACCTAAAAGGGTATGCTTTTGACGTATTTACCCCTTAGCTATACATATAAAACCTAAAAACTAATAACAATAATATTGGAACACATACTCTATTTGGTAAAAAATTTCAAATCATGCCCTTTTAGGTGATATTTTTAACTTAGGGTGACGAAACAGTATTTATCCCATTATTTATTTAATAGGGCATATAAATGAAATAAGGGAGGCAACTACGTTCTTAACTTTTGTAAAAATTAATACTTGTATACTATGTTATTTTAATTATTTATCTGAGCATAGCTATTAAATAAGAGAACAATTATCTGGTAAATAAGGAAAAACAATAAGAAAATAGTTAACATACGGGTGGTTCTCATTTTGTAACGAAATGGCCGGTCCTCATTGGTTCACACCCCAATTTTAAATACTCACTTATTGTGGTTAAGATTCACTCACCCCAGGGTCAAGAAATCCAACCATGGTTTTTCAAAATAAAAAAAATTCTTAATTTTAATTTAGTGAAGCTTAAACAGAGTTAAAGAGGTGTTAAAAGGGATACGAGGACACGGAAGATATGAAAAGGACCCATGGGTCCGATTATCACTGCTCAAAACAATACTCATACAATATGTACAATAAGTACGAAATATTGCAACCATAAAGCCCACAAACTTGTCCTCAAAAACATAAAATTGGGCCTGCCCTCGACCCCTCATCCCCCTTAGATCAGAATATTTAGTCATTCTCTATAAAATTCAAAGAGTAGTGATTAGCAGACCCGCATTTTACTATCTAAGGTCACTACCGTGGCCGTGTCCCTATTAACCCTCTTTTAATTATAATTAAGCTGAACTACTAAATGAAGACTACTATTTTTTCTTTCTAAAAATCAGGATTGGATGGGTGAACCTTAGGGATGAGTGAGTGTTAAAAAGGGTCGTAGACCAATGAACAAAATGCACGGTCTTTTAAACATTTCCCAATGAGCAATAGTTCCCTCGTCGGCCGAGGAAGGGACTATTCCTCCTTGCTCTCACATAGTGGACCCTTCAACTCCCATTAACTAGGGTTAGTTTTTATAACCCTTTAGTTAAATTTTTTTTCTAAAAACCAAGGGTAGATGGGTGAACCCTAAGGATGGATGAATCTTAACCACGGTTAAATGGGGTCAGAAGGGGGACACATGACGGATGCAAGACCAAGGCAAGACGGTTTTAGCAAGACCAAATCCAATCCTGGCTGGGGAGTGTAGAGAAACTCCTTGTAACGGTCTCTTCTTTTCCCCATCGCTTTTGCTGGAAAACAGAGAACAAAAGTAAAGAAAATGACGCAGAGCTTCTCATTCAAATCTCAATTTCTCCTTTCAAAAGATCCTATTGTCTTCCATTCAAGCGATGCTCGAGATCTTTCTCTCTGCAACAGGATCTCTGCAACAACATTTCCATTGAAAAGCACAACATCTCCTTTGTTTTTCAGATCCTGGAAATCGATTATCGTTGCGAGAAAGAACCGGAGACGAATTGGGTGGCGAGGGCCGAGAAAAACCGCTCTAGAAAGCATCTCGTTCATTGCATCTTCTCTGAAGATCTTACCAGAACCGTTTGATTTGGTTATTAGAGAATTTTGTGGTGGAAATGGAGGGGGGTTTGGGTTTCGGTACGGTTTTGGAGGTGGAGGGTTTGAGGGGTGGAGCAGGAGGCGGAGGAAATTAGGTTTCTTCGGGTTTTTGGTGGTTTGTGCTTTCTGTTTGTTGGTGATTTCATGGAAGGAATTCGATATGGATTTGGGATTGGGGGTTTTGGGTTTATCTCTGTTGGGGTTTTCAATTAGGAGCTGGAAGAGAGGTATGAAAGATTGGATTTTGGGATTCTGTTGCTGTGCTGTTATAGTGTTATTGGGTTCGAGGAGAGAGGAGCTGCAGAGATGGGTTGGGGGTTCTAGGGTTCGTTCTCCAGTCATGGAGATTGTAAGGAGAAGGATAAGGAGAAGAAGAGCAGTGTAATAGAGAAATATAAAACTTCACATATTTTCTACTATATATTTTTTCTGAATCTTGTCTACATGTCTATGTTCTAACCATCCCTTGATGAGTTCTTTTTTTAATTTTTATTAATTGATGTTGAGATTATGAATTCTGTTGAGTTTGGACAGAGTTGTTGAGATCAACATATATTGAACTTATATGGCATATATTCTATAAATTTTAATGGTGGATTTCTTGGAGATGCAGAGTAATGGCTGAACTGTGATGACTGGTTCTCATGGAGCCACAAACAAATAGCTTAATACTGGTTTTCCTCATAAAGGTTTCTCTGAACTGCAGGGCTGATTTACTATCAGCAAGTAGTTGTGGAGCCAGGAAAGAAAATAATAGTTAAATCTTGATGCTTTTAATTATAGGTCTTCACTGAGTTGCATAGTAGTGGTTGAAGGAGTTTCAAAGAAATGGCTGAGGATTTGTGTTCTTGATGGGGTTTAAACATAGTTGCACAGAAACAGCTGAAAACCTTGCTTATATATGATTTAATCTGCACGCAGATACAAAGAAATGGTTAAACATGTTGAATATTATTGTGTGTGCCAAATATTGTCCCTTGCATGGAAAATGGTACATGGGAAAGTGGTGCATGGGTGGGAAAGAGTTGGAGGAGGGTGCTTTGATTGGTATTTTAAAATTCCCAAGTGTCTGTTCTTTTGCAGAGACTTTCAAATCTTGGCACTTTGCAAGTCGAGGTTTTAAGTGCTAGGTTTCACAAGTTTTTTTCTTGTTCTTTTTACTCTGAGTACAAGATCTAAATATAATACAAATTCCAACCATCATGAGACTTCAAGTCCCTCCATTTTTTGTGAGCCTTAAAGTCCCTCATTTTACAGCTTTTGAAGTCTCACAGAAATTGCAATCCTAAAAAAATGAACAAAATTTTTTTTGCAAAACCCAGCACTAAACCTTAAGACTTGTAAAGTGCCAGGCTTTACAAGTCTAATGGGCACTTAGGAATTTTAAAATACCAATTCAAAGCACCCTCCATTAAAATGAATTTCCACTACATGTTATACCAACTTATTTTGGATGGCTAATATAATTACAGGTTGCCCCCTTACTTTGCCTTGTCTCCTATCAAATGCTCCAATCAGCCTCTAATTTCAAACAATGCAAAGACCCACAAAAAGGCCTCAAAATTAAGTCTGATTCCTCATGGAGATACAATCAACTGAGAAGAAAATTTGGCAATAACATCCCATGTTTCTCTGTACAGATTACAACAAACTAGGGAAGGGATGCTACTTACATGACTTTCTATCAAGAAATGATACCCTATGAAATCAGAATCACATACCTGTTTCTGTATAATCTTATCTATCATATTCCAAGAACCTGTCTATGTCTATCTGCCCCTAATAGTAGGGTGTATGCATCGACCACCAGCATCTAGTCAAAATCCTGCACTGAGAATCCCCCTAAAGCTCTCCAACAATGGCAAAGTCCATGTTTCTTCATATATCGCAAATTTGTCATGGAGTGAGAAAGCTGTTCTTTTGGGCTCTTGTCAAAGCCTTACCTGAAAAATTGCAAGAATGTCCAAATCTCCAGGAAAATTTGTGTCGCAGTCCTACCATGCAGGCATAATTAAGGAAGCTTTCTTCATGTCTGAGTGTGAGTAGTTGAATTCTGTGTGCGAGAGGCCTCCCACTTGAGGAAGAGTGCATAGAGGAGCTCGTTCCATGCATCAGGGACTCCAGGGAGGCACCAGTGGCTGCAGTCCTGCCGGTGGAGAGGAGCGGGGCCACCAGGCCCCATGTAATATAAGGAGGAATGCCCATCTTTTCTCCGTGATGTCATATTGGTCACGTTCAGAAGGTCCAATTCCATCACTTGTGACTTATTTGAGCGCTCGGATAATACGTCAATGACTACGTTGGACCGTGCCAATGTTTGGGATGATACCAGAAATGAGCCCAGATCCGGCAGTGTTTCCAAGTGGCAGCTCCCCCCAGTTTTCCAGTCCCCACCTCTACAAAACCCGGTTATTATATAAATAGATGCTTGAGATTAAGTTATCTATTTCCAGTTATTATATAAATAGCTGCTAGAGATTAAGTTATCTATTTCCAGTTATTATATAAATAGCTGCTTGATATTAAGTTATCTATTTCCACTAGTCTTGGTATAGATTTGAGAATTATTTAAGCCCGCACAAATAGCATCTTCTCAGCCACCCCAAGAGATCTAATACAGCAACAAAACTTAGAAGTATTGGGAAATAGCGTTAACCAAAGCATTCATACAAAAGTAGACTTTAGAGATCAAGAAATCGGGACTCGGCAAGAAAGTTTGGACGCCTTAGAACTTCTGAAACTTCAATTCTGACCAATATATAGGAATTAGGGAATCAATTTGCAAATTTTCTTTTGTGAGGCAGAGATCTAACCACCGAGTATCAAATCCTTTGAAATGTATTACTAAGAAGCTCTTTTAGCACTGTGTCTGAGGTCAAACTTCAAAGTCCACCAAAAAGCCAAAATTCACGCCACATTGGAGCTGTGGTTTCAATTACTAACAATAGAACTATATATTCACAATGATATAGTTCTCACTTCTCAGCCTTAAGCATAAACCATGGTGGGTCGGTGCGCTTGAAAGCACTAGTCCTTGGCTCAAAGGCTTTGGGACACCCTCCGTTACCAATAAAAATAAAAAATAAACCATAGTGAATTAAACAAGTTCTAGCCCAATGTCATTCAATCAATCAACACACTTTTTTTTTCACACAAAATGATCATATAAAATATGATTCCATGACTATGCATGTATACCAATCATATCTGCACCAAATTCTTCCTTTCAGAAGACTTGACCTTTTCTCTACAAACAGAATACCCCCTAGATTCCAGAAATAACAAGTTCTAATTTATTTTTTCCCCTTTTTTAACTTAAAAAAAGAATGATTATAACACTTATAAACTTTAAAGCAAAACATTGGAAATAGGTTATACCTTTAAATGCAATATTGCTTTCTACACAAGTTTTTGAAACCATGGAAGACCTCACAAACCCAAAAACCAGACAAAATCCAATCTAACAAAGAACTATTAAGCGAATTAAAATCAAACATATAGAAATAAAATGTCAAGTTAAATAACTAAACAAGTAACGAGACAAACCTGAAATGCACTGGAGCATAAGTGCGAAAGAAGACATGGGTCTTGCTTGTATTCACTTCACTACCTATCCAGTCAACCACTGTCTCAATCGATCTCCGGTATGCACTTTCTACGCTCATATCCTTCTTAACCTCTGATCCATCTTGGAAATAACAACCCCTGACCAATATATATAACTCCGATAGTAAGTGATATATTTTAGCTTAATTCACGGGTACACAACCATTTTAGATTTCCTAACAAGAAGCAATCTCTATAATTTCTTGCAAACAATTAGCCTTCTCTTTCATGTCTCCCTTTTTCCAGTTCCCTCCGAGATAAATTCCCAAAGGTTGCATCTAAAATCCATTAATTGAACATTGCAATCATTTGCTCTAAGAAAATAATTTCTATTTTCACCAACCCAATGGCTTAAAGAATAAAAATCAGCATAAACATTATCTAAGGAAAATTTAAATGTGAATCAGAGTGTGAAGGATCAAATGTCCAAATTGCTCCTGAACTTCTACATGTTGACCCACTCTCTCTCCCGAATTCTGATAGACTAAAAGGCAAGCCATCTACTGCATTCTCACCAGTGTAGTCAAGGCGTCACCTAGGCATTTTTGGGGGTAGGGCGCCCGACTGGGCCCTTAGGCAGTCGGAAATAGCTAGGCGGTTGCCTAGGCGACGCCTTGACACCTAGGCAGTCAATATCCGAGCGGTCGCCTAGGCGGTCTGCCTTATAAAAGCTGTTTTTTTTTTCTTTTTTTGCTTAAAAAAATTCAAAAAATTTCAATAAATAGAAATAAAATAAAATAACATGTAATATTGTTTTCCCTCGAGCAATTTGCTGAAGGCTGTACCTTCCAAAACAAACAAGATACTTTCAAAGCTAATATGAAGCTCAAAATTTAGAAATGAGAAAATTAGATGGGTCAAGGGTTGAAACATACACATAATCCAGTTCAAATAGGCAGATACACACTGTTGGGACAGCACACGATGAAGCTCTTCTTAAATACTTTACTATTTTTTGGGTTCAAATGATGAAGCTCTTTTATTATTTCTATATTCCAAAATTTTTAATCATCATGTTATAATTTTGAATATATTTTTTAGGCTTTAGGGCCTAACATTATACATGTAACATGGACAATGACACGAATTTGGGTATTTGGCCCAGATTTTGAAGTGTTTAATACTCCAATCTGTCAACATGTCTTTGGTTATGTGATATGATGATTGTAATAGACTTTTTATTTTATGTTTCTGTGGAATGTGGGTGTGGAGTTTTGGTCTTTTGGATGTTATATATATAATAATATATATACGTGATATATATATCATTATATATATATTTATATTAAATTTATCGCTTAGGCACCGCCTAGACGCCTTGACTACACTGATTCTCACCACAACAACTTGTAGTTCTGAAATCCCCATTAGGAGGCATCATCTGAACACCCTGAGGTAACCAAACTTTAAGCCCAAAAATTTCCTCATCACCGTCTCTTAAACACCCCTATATAAAAATCCTAGAAAATTCCAAAACCAGCCCTCCCCATGTTCAGACCAGAAAAAGAGTAAACAAAATAACCAGTAAAAGATTTCTGAAAGATAAAATTACCCTCTTATTGTCTTCTCATAGTTCCACCAATGTCCAGTATTAAAGACCAGCACATCTGCATCTCTCCACTGCACAGAGGTCCAATCCATTTGATCCAACTTCAGGGTCGTTCTCACCTTTTTAGGAGCTCCGGCTGGAGCCCGGCTCTGAGGTACTAGAAATGGAGATCTGTAGTACTCCACAGTGCAGTTAAAATCTTTAAACTTAAACACCAAGAACCCTTTGTGCTTTGTGATTGGGCTGCCGTTCACTTCATAGATTGAGTCTTTATCAGGAATTCCAGAGGAGAGCATGCAGAGGAAGGACTCCCATTGGTTTCTTCCTATTGAGTCACCAACGAATACTAGTCGTCGGTTGCGCAGCTTCTCCAACATCTTATTTGCATCAAATCTGTTTTTAAAAGAGAAGAAAATTTTAAATTTTGATATTGGTTTTTCCTTTCTGTCCCCAATGAAGCTGATATATACTAACAAGACTAAATGTCAAAAAACACAAAACAAGTGAACAGAGATAAGCCTTACTAATATACCTGAAATATAACTGAGAAGTTTTTTTTTTTGGTTTAAATGATATCATGTAACTAACACACACACTCTCTAAACAATATAACTGAGAAGTTCAATCCCCATCAAACTAAACTCTGACGCAAAATAAAAAATATATAATGGCCAAAAAAAAAGGAAAACAGAGAAAGAAATGCATTCCCCACCATCAGAAACTTTCAGGAAAATTTAAGATCTAAAAGAGCCAAAAAAAAAACTACTCAGAATCACAAATTCCACAAAATAAAAACGATGTTCAAGAATACATTAATATATATATATAGATAGATAGATAGAGAGATAGATAGAGAGAGAGAGAAAACTAAAACAAATACATGAAGATAGGGAGAAAACAAAAGGTAAAGACAGAATACATAATAAGACAGTTAAAAGGAAAAAAAAAAAGATTTTTTGGAACAAACTTTGTTAAATAAGAAGAAACAGTTGGACATTCCCTTGCTCTTCCCGAGACTTCTAATCTTACCGGCTTCAAGTGTGGTTGGGGAGGGGGGGTAAACATGGGCAAGAATTAAGAATGAAAACTTCTTCATTACCCAAAATAGAATAGCGAAACAAATTATATTTGTCGAGTCGGCTTGTCTGCTGCAGTTGCCTGTTCTATTTAAAAGGAAAGGAATTCTAGGGTTTTCGAAGGAGTGTCCTCCTCTCCATCTAGAGTATGTTACAGGATTGGCCAGCTCTGATTCAGTGGTGCACCATCCGAGAAGGTTTTGATGTCGCGGGCTTATATTTCCTTTTGAAATTGTCTGGGGAGGGTTTTATTTCTATCCACTATTGTATATTTGTATGTACTTTTAGTGTCGGGGTCACTCTCTTGTGACCCCTAAGTTTAATCGTTTTCCTTCCTTCATTAATATACCTGATTATTACTGATCAAAAAAATATTAGAAGAACAGAAATTAAACTTCTCAGTAACAATTGTCCACAAAAGAAAAAGACATTCACTCAAATTTTATAATAATAATAATAATAAAAAATCCAGCTAAATTGCATACTCCATGAAAGAGAAACATTTTCAATTATTGAAAAATAATAATTCCCTTTGTTGCTTAAAACCTTCAGAACATATCCAAAAATTAAGGGACAAAGCTAATCAACAGAAGAAAATACTCAAAACCTGGAAAAAACACAGAAAGAAACAATAAAAACAGCAAGCAAGAAAAGAAAGGATAAAAGCTTATTGATCCAGAAAAGGGCTTAAAAAGACAGTAGAAATTGAATTAATCCAATCACCCATTACCACCAAAGCAGGACCCTGGACACAAGAACTCAAAAAAGGATCAAAATAATAATCTCAACGATTTTTCAGAAAATAATAGATAACATCAAATTAAACTAATAGAGAAAGAATACAGAGATAGAAATAAAGATTCATGTCCATAGAATGATGAATTATTCGTGAGAAACACACTGATTAAAAGTGACTGAAACATAACTGGAAATGGGGATAGACACAATACACAGTCATTAAAACTCAAAACAGAAAATTCTAAATTCAACCAAGAATTCCTCCAATTGCCAAGCGAGAGAAACATACCCACATTAAAAAAAAAATCAGGAACTTAAAATTAAAAAGGGCAATAGAAACAAAACATACCCATTGAAAATTCAGTCAGAAAAGAATAATTATAGATCAATGGAAATGAATTAAAAAAAATAAAAGAAAAGCAAGATTGTAAGAACCTGGGCAAGTTGCAATCTTTGGGTTGCCATCGCCACTTTGTATAGAAATTATCAGGCCGGCCATTCTCAGAACACCGAAAACCTTCATCCAATAACCTGCAATCTTTGGATTGATACAGTGGATACGTTTCATCCCAAACCCACTCCCCATTAAACAAATCGCACAGTCCACCTCTTTCTCCAAGAAATTCCACCCGTTTATCTTCACCAGACCCATCTAATCCCAGAAACAAAAACCTCTCCGAGAGCCCATGAAATCGAAACCCTCTAGTAACAACTCTGTAATCCAAGTAGAAGAAGCAGCAGATAAAGCAAGCAGTAACAAAGAATAACCCAAGAATCCCCAAAGAGGGTTCAAGAGGTTTCAGACGCTTGAGCTTTTTCAAGACATTCAAGTACGGCATGGTTTCTGGGTCTTGAGAAGATTGTCTCTTAGTCATTCAGAGAGAAAGATAAAATGGGTATTTCGAAAAACTCAAAATCGGTTTTGGGAAAATGGGTTTCTTTCAGATTACAGAGAGAGGCAGAGCAAGATAGCGTTATGGAAAATCTAATTCTATTATGCCTTTCTTTTTCTGCTCAGTTTTGTAGCTATTTTTGGGAGATATACAGATAGAGAAAGTGAAAGAGATGGGTGTCTAGGAAGCAAGAGAGCATTCATGGCGGAGTTATATTTCTACTTTTGCTTTTACAGAACAGAGAGAGAGAGAGAGAGAGTAAAATAATGATTTTTGAGGGTATATTTGAGGAGGGAAATTTAATGCAGTTATCCTAGGAGGATTCAATTTAAAATCCAAATTCTAAAACTGCCAATACAAAATCTAATCTCTGTTTGCCTTGTTTAATAGCCTGAGTCTGATCCTGAGAGAGAGAGAGAGATATGGAGAGAGAGTGTGTGCGTGTATGTCGTGGGTGGAGTGGGAAAAGAGTAGAGAGAGAGTAGAGAGAGAAAGTAGAGAGAGAGTAGAGAGAGAGAGAGGGGGTCGTGGGTGGAGTGGGAAAAGAGAATGGAGGTGAAACAGCTCCTCCCGACAAAATACTGCTAAAAACAGCCGGAGAGAATCCATTGTTCTTATTCCTCATATGCCCTTCACTGTTTCTATAAATTACCGCTAATCCTTAAACTGTGTTTTGGAATGAAAGTTGAAACACAGTGGCGCCTTTGGGAGTACAGTAACCACGGTTCATCTATCAGGATGCAAGAAGAGGATAAGAACCAGTGTTATCAGTCAGAACCGGACCGGATTCGGACTTTGGGAGTACAGTAACAATGGTACATCTATTAGGATGCAAGAAGAGGATAAGAACCAATGTTGTCAGAACCCGACCGGGCATCGAATCGGTAGTGGCCGGTTCCTGGTTCCAAAATTTCAACCGGTCCGGTTTGATTGGGTACTTTTTATAAAAGAAAATCATTTTTTTTTATTTTCCCCTAATTTTTCCCCGTTCCAACCGGTTCTACTGGTTTTGACTATTTTTGACCGATTCTGACCAATTCTTAAAGAGTACCGTTTTTTATGGTTTTAGGAACTGGCCTGGCCGGGTCTCGATTCTACCGGTTCGACCAACCGGTCCGGTTTTGACAACACTAATAAGAATTGAAGAAGTCCCTTTATTTCAAGGAAAGTGATTAAAAGCTCTCTGGTAGTTCCCATTAAAAGTGGGCCCATGTTCGGATGAACTTAAATGTTTGATGAGATCGGATCACAGTCAATCGCGGTTGAACTCACTCTCCCCAGTTCAATAATCTAACCTTATTAATCACACCCACATGTCAACACGTGTTCCTTTTAATTCTTATTAATTGTAGTTAAGATTCTCCAATCCTTAAGATTCGATAATCTAACCTAATGACCTTAGGGTTAAAACATTTTAATACTATGGTTAAATTTTTAAAATTTTCTTCTAAAAACCAAGATTATATTGTTAAATCTTAAAGATTAGTGAATCTTAACCACGATTAATAGGGGTTAAAAGGGGCATGTGTTAACATGTAGGTGCGATTGAACTCTCCCTAAGTTTAATTTCATTCGCAATTTTGGCTGTGATCCAATCTCAAGTTTGATCTACATATATTTTTAGAGACCGAATCACGGTCTCACCGAGTTCAATTGTATCCATTGGTCAACACCAATCCCTTTTAACTCTTATTAACGGTGTTTAAGATTCAATAATCTAATCTGGATTTTTAGAAAAAATATTTGAAAAATGCTTAACGTGCATGTGGTTTCCATTATCTAACGAAATGACCGTCCTCATTGATCCCCACCCCACTTTTAAACATTCACCAACTATGGGTAAGATTCACTCACCATTATAGTTAAGCAATCAAATCTTGGTTTTTAGAAAATTAAATCATAATTTTAATTTAGTTAAACTTATCCAGGGTTAATGGGGTGTTAAATGGAGCACGAAGACATGGGTAAGATAAGCGGTGGATCCGGGGTCCACCAATCACTGCTCAAAATATTTAACATTGGTTAGAAGAAATAAGAAGTAGAGTTTGGAGTTCCAGAGAGAAAAAGTAGCTCATTATTTTAAGGAACTCTCCATTTTAAAAGTAAAAATAAACTAATTTTAAAGATAGGGTTAGAGATGCTTTGGGGGGTACTTTCCGGTAGATTGCCAACTTTTCCTAAATTCTCATTTAGAGAGCAGCAGGTGTTTCAATTGATCAAAATTTTACTAAAGTTATAAGTTCAACTGGTCATAGTCATATAGATTTAACATGAAAATGTTTCCATGTAGCAACACATGTCGCTATCTCATTGAAAATTTAGAAGTCTGCATTAATAGATATCCAATAAGATATCCCAAGTTAGCGGATCTTTTTGTTTTTTCCATTGTCTAGAACACATGTGATAGATTGGACGGGTAGATCAAATGCAATGCAAGGGAAATCTTATTGGTGAAGTGCTTTGGGGTTTTGAAAAAAAAATAAAATCCAAGTTATGGGGTTCAATTGAATAATCCATATTAGTTTAGTTGGAGATTGGAATGTGGCACATGTGGATTGGATGGTAGGAAAAAAAAAATGAAAATTTCAAAATTTAAAGGGCGATAGGATTGGATTTTATTAGCCAAAAATCAATTCCAATAAAATTGATTATATAGAATTTAATGGTCAAAAAATCATTTTTTCAAATAATAGTGTTTGTAGAATAGGAAGTGTTGAGAGACTCAACTTTGCATTCTCCAAACACTATGATTAGAAAATATGATGATTTGACCACTAATTTCTACAAACAATATGATTTGAAAATATAATGATTTGACCCTAATTTCTACATAATCAATTTTATTAGAATTGATTTTTTGGTAATAAAATCCAATCCAAACACCACCTAATTTTGGGAAGTGATTTTAAACTGTCCATGGTATGTACTATTGAGAGATTGGGCTGTGCGATTTACAATCTAACGGTACCATACATAAATTGGGGTCCACCGTTAAATGTATATGAGCTTTGGTGGTGTTAGATTTTAATCAGATGGTCTAACTCTCGATACTATCTAGCAGGGCGGAGCCAGATGGGGACCTGTGGGGGCACGTGCCCCCACTCAACTTTTGAAAAAAGATTTTTTTTCCCATTGTTTTAGGTATAGCCATGGGAATGGGGGACATGCAGGGAGATTGGATCACTCAATTGTGATTGAGCTTAGAGAGAGTTCAATCGCACTTATAAGTCATCAAATGTCACTTTTAACCTCTATTAATTATGGTTAAGATTCACTGATCTTTAGGATTCAACGATATAACCTTATTTAAAAATATCTCATGAGGGGCATGCTGTGAGAGATTGGATCACTCAATTGTAATTGAGTTTGGAGAGAGTTCAATTGCATCTATTAGTCAACACATGTCTCTTTTAACTTCTATTAATTGTGGTTAAGATTTACTAACCTTTAGAGTTCAACAATATAACCTTATTTAAAAAAATATTAACCCTAAGATTTAAAATTCTTAATTATCAATTTAAATATTTTTTATCATAAAAACCAAGGGTATATTGTTAAACACCAAGAGTTATTAAATTTTAACTACAGTTAATAAAAGTTAAAGGGATACATGTTGACCCGTGAGTACAATTGAATTCTCCCCGAGTTCAATTACAATTGACTGTGTGATCCGATCTCCATGCAGGTGCTGCTCTCTTAACTAAAAAAATATTTTTATTTGGTAATTATTTTATTGGGCATAATTATATGGTAAGGGATAGTTGTCCCTAAAAATAGTATACTATATTATTTACTTATTTAATATGTATAGCCATGAGGTAAGGGGGTAACGTTCCTTAAACTAGTGAAAACAAATATATTTAATTATTTAATGAGACATAACTATGGAAGCAAGGAGATAGTTCTCAAAAAAATTGGGGGCTACGCCCCGAACCCCCTCATCCCCTAGACTCAAAATATTTCATACAAACCTAATAATTCTTCACAAATCCATCAATAATTACTATCATTTTCATCAACTATCGTGTGCCCTACTACTAGAAAATCTTAGCTCCGCCCCTGCTATTAAGAGTTTTTTTTTCTAAAAATCATTTTTCTTTAAATTTCTTTTATCTTCCATTCAACATATGCCATATATGTAATTGAATTCTCCTCGATTCAATTGCAAATTGGCTGTGATCCTGTCTCGTAGTTGTGGGCTTGATTAATCTTGACATAAATAGGTCATAGACAAGGATTTGAACTCAAAGATGTCTTTTGGATCGATTTAGGTGGGACCATACAAATGTGTTTCTCAATACTTGCAACCACCATGCCACTAGGGTCAAACACTGTTATGGCCTAAGGGTCATGGCATAACAAAACTTCCCCATAATTAATAAATTAGGAACTTTTTGGCTTACACATTGAGAAGACTGATACCAAACATAGTACAAGTCCAGCCATACTTATGCCCCCATTTAGATCTTCCATTAAAAATGATTGATTGTATGATCCTTATAATTTGATAAATAAACTTTTCTAATTGGGATGATCACACACCTCCGTTCAACTAGTAGGTGTGTTGGCCTGCTGTTTGTGTTATGTGTGTTTACCATTTACCAAAAAAAACGTTAAGAGTGTTATACTCACCCTTTAGACGTGTTGGGTTTCACCTCTTTAGTCCCACATCAGTAATCCATGTCCTCCTCCCCTTTGGCTTATAAGACTTTTCCCTCTTTGTAATAGATAGGCCCTTTTGTAAGGATGTGTTGGACCCAATTCTCATAAGCCCATTTGTGTGTTGGCGTACTCTGTGTTTGTGTGTGTTTACCATTTACCAAGAAAAAAACTATTAAGAATCTCCTATGGGGGAGGGATCGGGTTCGAGTATCTTAATGATAAGATAGTTGAAAAGCTCCAATTTACTAACATATTAATAAGTTCAAGAGTTAAATAACATAATTAAATAATGCGGTAAATACCAAGGTCTTCATTTAAAAAATACTAGAGCCGGAAGTGATCTTAGAAATCAATTGCGTCTCGGGAAAAAATCTCAATAAATGTAATATCAAAATTACGAGATGTTTTTTTGTAGCAAAAATACTGTTAGGTGTTCCCAACTTCTAAACAGGTTAGTTGGAAGTAATTTTCTTTATTCTTGATCCACTATGTTAGTGTTTTCAAATGGGATGGTAAGGATCATCTGTTGGGCTCATATCTAGGTTAGGATGATGCAATTAATTGACTTAATCAAGGATCTCAAGAAATGTTTATTAAAAATTCTGAAAAGAACTTATCAAATTGATACATCATAACATTTCCAACAAAAAAATTCGATACATCATAAAATGTGTGATGCAAGGTCTCCAAACCAAGCCACTAAATTAATATTGGAATTCCCTTTCATTGTTAGGTATGGATTTAGGATGAGACTATTTCCATTTGTGGGTTGGTTTCCTTATTGGTTGACTTTTGCTTAGTCTTATGATTCAAAACCATACAAATTTCTAATGAGGGAGATTGATGAAAGTCATTTCAAAGATAAAGTTCTTAGATGAACATCACTTACCTACCCTTTTAGCTCAAGGGAGTGCATTTTTGATGAGGATGGACCCGGATCAAGTCCCTCAGTGATATGGCAAGTAGATGGTCCACTCATCAATTACAAATTTGCTTAATTTGCCTGCCCTAGATAAAAATGGACAATTAGTTGATTTTTAAATTCATTAACTAAGTAAATTTGGGATCACACAAGATTGGTCAAAGTGTGAATTGTGGTTCATCAATTGGATGGTTTGGATTGGTGACACATGTACAAGTTAAATGCTAATACACACTACATCATTTAGCTCCTACATGGATATAGATAACTCACACGGTCACACCTAATTATTTCCCTTTTTTTAGTTGGAAAATTATTTCTCTTTGAGTTCATGTCCACTTGCATTTATTTATTTATAATAATAATGTCCAATTGCACTTTGTAATCATAATAATTTGTTTTTGGGAATGCTAGTTTCACTCTGTTACTATTGCACTATCCTTTTTCCGTGCAAGATATGGATTTTGTGTCAAGTCCTGCACCCAATGAAAAAATCCTCGTCTTTTTGCACGAAACTAAGGAAGAAGCGAGAAGAGTGGGACTAGCAAAATTATATATATATATATATATATATATATATAGGTAATGCTAATTCTATTTTTTTTTTAAGTCACTTTCTTCAAGAGAATAACATTTATTATTCTCTTTCATTAAGAAAAATACACCTATTTTGCACTAATACATATCATCTCCTAAAAAAAGACTTTAAAAAAAGTGAAGTTAACACTACCTATATATATATAATGCTTATGGCGTATGTCCCTTATGGGAAAGACTAGGGTTTGAATCTAGCCAATATAATAAGTTGAGAAACTCATCATCTATACCAACCTAACTCCTAACACTATTAACTAGGGTGGCCTAATAGTATATTTAATTAAATAATATTTAATACATAGGAATAAAGAAGACTAGTGAAGGCTAACAAGTTTACTTTGTCTTTGGTGAAGGTTAACATTCTCTCACTCTCACACACACACACACATATATATATATATATATATATATGCTATTATAATGCGAGAGGCATGCGTAGATGATTTTTCTAAAATTCTTAAACTACCGTTATATAAACACAAAACGTCGATTTAATGTTTTACTTTAATTCCCAAACTATCCATTGCCTTTGATTTAATGTTTTACTTTAATTCTCAAACTAACCCTTGCTCATCTATCTATTTAGAATCACAGCCAATCGCGATTGAACTTGGGGAGAGTTCAATCGCACCCGTGGGTTCCCTTTTAACTCCTATTAACTGTGGTTAACTCCTTCCCCTCGCTCTCACGTGCATCGCACGTGCCATTAGCGAGTTCAATCTCACCCGTGGTTAACACTTGTCCCTTTTAACTCTTATTAATTGTGGTAAACTCCTTCCTGTTGCTCTCACATGCATTGCAGGTGCCAACCGCTAGTGTATATATAAAAGTCTGTTTTCCAATCAATGTTGAAAGGCGAAAATGTTTGAAAAGAGATGAGAGTCATGAGACCCATAATGCATGGGCCCACAGAATTTGAAAGTTTTGCTATTAGATATTTAGATATTTGGGCTTCACCAAAATCAAAAGTAGTGTCCATTGGATGTATTTACCCTTTAAATATCATTATCAAACTCAATATTAAAACAAATGGAGTAAGAGATATGTCTAAGTGTACAGTGTCTCAAAACATCGGATAATATTTTAGTGATTGTACCTCAATGAGGATAAATATGGTGAGGTTATAAACAAATTCAATCATCATTTTTACAATTTCTTTTTAAAATTATAAAGAATAGGGTTTGAACTTCGAATGCCATCTGCTCATTTGAATAGGTGGACCAATCTCTTTGGTGCTATTCAACTCACTCGACATTCCCAAGGGCCATTATAATAACAACAATTATTATTTGATTATAATTTTAAGATAATTACTTCTCAGTGTCTATTCTACTTATTGAAGAATGCTAGCATTTTTTTTTTAGGGCACACTTATTTTCCAGTGTTTTACGTAGGCACTTCCGTGTCCAGTTCTTCCAGTTTTAAAAAAGGGCTAAGGTTTCAAGGCCTAATTTGGCTATTGCATTCTCCCCATTTGCTTTGGGGCTAGCTTTTTTTTTTGGCATCGGATTGCCAGAAAAAGTGTCTCAGGCTTCCACACATCATCCGACATGTGATGATAAAATGAGAGATATCAAGTGGGGAGAAGTAAAAAACCGGGGAGAAAGTGAAATGACTTCTTCCCCTTTCTATCACCATATGTTAGATGATTGTGGATGCACGAGACATTTTCCTGGCATCTGCTAGAGACAATCTGATTTTTTTTTTACTTCATTCACATTTATTAAGTGTACAAAATAGCACAGATAACCTTTTAGTGAGGCTCACCTGAAATTATTTGTCCTATTATAAGAGGAGTGCTAGCCTAAATTGATTTCAATTTTTTTTTCCAAACTCTCACCTACCCAAATTTAAGAAAAAGATAAAAAAAAAACTTACGATTTTAAGTTTTAACCGTTATAAAGGTAAGACCACAACGAAAGTTTATTTCTAGGCTAACATTTCTCATATTTTATGGAATCAATTTATGAGTACTGCCAAGTATATTCCTAAATCCACCCTTTAATTTAAATAATTAGGGTCAAGATTAGAACTGATGTGGGTTGAGAAAATGACAAAATAAGCTAAGCCTAATCTAATCTTGACACTAGTTATTTAAATTAGAGAGGTTGGATTCACATACTGATTCTATTTTATGGTTAGTTAATAAGAGAAGGAACCTGAAGGGTATTTATGAATAAGTAATTAGAGCATCTCCAACACAGAAGCTAAATTTCTTTAATTTTTTTGGTCAAATGAAGAGCTTGTGACAGATAGGGAGCTAATATTTCAGGTTAAACTCCAACGTCACTCCTTCTCTTCTCCCTATTTCTTCCCTACTTCAACACATTCTCTGTATCCACTTTTTCAATGATCATTTTTTTAATATAAAAAAATCATATAAAATGCAATGGAAGGTTCGCCAGATTTGGCGAGCAGAAACCCTTCCCCTAAAATGACGAGCCTGTTGGATCTCTTTTTTTTTACCTTCACGCTCCCTAAACTGGCGAAGGAGTCAGTTTAGGGCAGTGTTGAGATGCTCTTAGGAGGTGGCAATCAACATATGAACTTGCAATGGGACCCATCAATCATCAACCTTACTTGGGAAGTAATCTGGTGCATCCACATATGATTCCACCCCTCACCATCCATGGTCTCTCTCTCATAAAAGCAATGGAAGCTATGTGGGAAAGTTAAGACTTAAAATTGTGGCTTCCATCATAGTTTTCTCTCTAAAAGAAATTCAGAGATCAGAACAGAGGACTAGAAGCTGTTTAGGGTATGATAGGAGAACTTCCTCCAGGCCACCTTTTGATCCAAAACGGCTCCATATGTATACATTATACATATGGTGTTGTGTAGACGTTTGGAAGATTGGGAAGTCAGTGGTGGTATGGTATTGTGTAGACGTTTGAAGCATTTCCCTTCACACGCCAATCATATTCTAAACTTAGTGTGACGATAACCTAATATTCCACATTATCTTTACACTTCATCTTTCAGCCCCTCTCCTATTCTCTCACACAAAAAGGGAAATAAATAAAAATAAAAAATGGAAGCAAAGTCTCCTTGGATTTGACAAGAAAACGAAACTATGACCAAAGTTTAGAAAAAGAGTATTAAAGACATCTGATGAGGTTAATTTCTGACCCAAGAATCTCCCCATGAGACCAATCAAAGCAATATTATACTGGTATGTTATGAATTTTTTTTTATAATTTTTCTTATATTTTATAAAATAGAAAGAAAGAGTAAAAGATGAGATCATTGGAGGGACATGGGACCTCGTGATCTCATTGGAGAGAGACCAACACCTCTAAAACTTTCCTGTAATTTTCTTTTTTTTCATTCATTCATCCCTTTTAAAATAGTAATTTTCCTTTCTTCTTTTCATTTTTTCATCCCTTTTAAAATAGTACAAAGATAATAGAATCCAACTGTTAAAATAGTACAAGTATAACAGAATTTTATGGTTACTATAACTCCCTAAAATAACCACTCCCGCTATTTTAATAGGTATCATAGTCTTGTCAAACAATAACTCTTCATGCAAGATAGATAACATCCATACAAATGAAAAGTAAAATCAAGGGAGTCTCAAAAAGTAAGTGTAGTATACCTAAATGCCATGCTGCCACTATGACGTTCTTAAACAGAAAGGTCTAAGCTGTCTAAGCAAATTGAAAGTTCAGAAGGAAAACAATGTGTTTTTGTAATCATTCCTCGGTAGCATAGAGAACAGGCCACTTGTAACATATGTTTCTTGAGCAATGTTCCTTCCACTTTTCGGTTGTTCACTCTTCAGTTGTCTTTGTTAATTTTAAACAAAAAGACAAAACAAAACTGATAGGACCAACAAAAAGATATGATACTATTTTGTCTTCTTGTACAAAAATTGAGGTGAATGGACAATTAAAAAGTGGACGTAGCATTGCTTTTTTTTTTTTGAAAAAAATTAAATCAATTTTTGAAAAAATCAAATGAGTTATAAATACTAAATTTACCAAATATAAATTAATAGGAAGCAACTCAAAGACAAAGTAGCAAACACAATTACAATTACAATTACATAAATAACTAATAAACGATACGTATCGCCGGTTTCGTATCAATATAAATATCATATAGGGGGCTACTGAAACCTATGCCTATTGTGAGCGCGGGTTTCGGGAGAACCCTGGTTTGCATCTTACGGGTTGAGTTAAGAGTCGCCACCTATTAATTCGGAAGGGATAAGTCCCCGGGATTTGGATAAGGTCTTGGTCTGTGATCAGAGATCAGGGTAAGAGGTTCGGTTAAGTCCGGGGAAGGGATTAGGCACCCCGGCACTTCCACTTTCAGTGGTTCCCTACTTGCTAGGATTAAGCCAAACTAATCTCAATTTTAAATCAAATGCCTTGAGTATTTAAGAAAATGCTAATCTAAGAAAGAGAAAATCCTAGACTAGGGTCGAACCCGGGTTGGGCTGCCTACGTACTCACAGAGGAGTGAGATCAGACCGAGCGTAATTCTGGCACATGAGCCCGTGCCAAGGCTAGGGGTGTGTGTGTGTGTGCACCAAGGGTGGCTTAGGGTCTAGCCGGGAGGCTAGGGGTGGTTGACCGGGTTGGTCAAGTGCTTGGTATTGGGCCCGGTAGGCCTAAGGTAAGTCTGATAGGGTAGGGTTGGGCCCGGTAGGCCGAGGGTGAAGCCCGGTAGGCTAGTTTGGGCCCGGTAGGCCGAGATTGGGCCCGGTAGGCCAAGGGTGAGCCCGGTAGGCTAGGGTTTGGCCCGGTAGGCCGAGGAGTGAGGCCCGGTAGGCCCAGGGTGTCTTAACCAAGGGTTAGGGTTGCTAACCGAGGTTAAGAAAGGTGATTAACCTTGGTTAGAGGTGCTAACCATGGTTAAAAAAAAGTCCAATATCAGATTTTTTGGTCTTTTTGAATTTTTCTGATTTTTTTGGGATTTTCTCAGATTTTTTCCCAACGGTCAAAGGTGCTTAACCGCGGTTAAGGAGGGGAGGTCACCATGGTTAAGGGTCTTAACCATGGTTAAATGGTCAAAAGAGACCATTTTTGGGTTTCTCCTAATATTCTGGATTTTTTGAGCATTTTTCCAGATTTTTTCCGGGTCAGGATTTTTTACCCGTGGTTAAGGGTCAAAAATGGGGTCGACTCTGATTAAGTGTCTTAACCACAGTAAAAAATGAAATTGAAGACATTTCTGGATTCCATGTAATATTTATGATTTTTTGATGATTTTTCCAGAATTTTTGCTAGGTCATGGGCCGCTTAACCATGGTTAAATGTTAACCACGGGTAAGTTTAACCATGGTTAAGGGGTCGACTGAAGCAAAAGTTGGCCCAAGGTCCGTGGCAGGGCCTAGACTGGCCTCCTACCCGGTCTGGGCCCCCAAAAAGTCCAACAAATGCCAAAAAACCCAAAAACATATTACATTTTCAACCACAGTTGAGGAGGGTTTAACCATGGTTAACGAGAGAACAATGGAAAACCAGGACCACCAGTGGGTAGCCTGAAGTCCAGTGATCGTTTTAAGCCTTTGTGGGGCCCAAGGGGAGGTCGGGTGTGGGCCCCACGTAGGCCCAAAGTCGCCTCGTTGCACATCACATAAAATGACGATTTTCTTAAAAAAACAACCAAACAGATTTTTTTGCAAAGTTTGTGACGATTTTTCCGCTGATTGACTCAACCCCCTGGGGATCCGAGACCATGGTCGCGAAGCCTGGTATGAGGGCAACAATTTGGTCCCTTATAGGGCCCAAGGGGAGGCCGTATGTGGGCCCTACAGAGGCCCAAAGTCGTCCCTTCGCACAGATTTTCAGACTGTCGACCCCACTTTGGGGTCGATTTAACTATGGTTAACGGATGAATTAAGGGCCGAAAATTTACAGGGAGGTAGCCCTATATATGGGGAGTCTAACCATGGCCTCGGTTTTGACCAATGCCAGGTATAACCATGGTTAAACCGGGGTTACAGGTGACTGGTCGAAACTGAGTTTGCAGAATTTTTTTTTGGAAAAAATGATATTGTTGGGGGCTGTGGGGCTGTTGTGCTTGAACCAGTGAGGTCCAGGGGGCTTCCTCATGGATTGAGGGCCCCCTAGACCTTGGAAGAGAGCTGCCACAGTGGGGGATTGTGGAACCTGTGGCCACGTCTCTAGGCAAAGACCCCCATGCACAGTTTTGAACCACTGTAAAAGGAAACATAACCAAGCCAACTGGGACCCCTGGAATGGGACCAGGGGTCCCTTACAATGGTAGTAACAGCAGAAAAAGAAGGGAGGGGGAGGTATGTATACCCTTTGCCGTGTAGTGGTGATGGAGGCTCGGCGGTGCTGCAGTGGCGAGTGGGGAGACTGTTGCGCGGTTTTGACAACCCTGGGCAAGGTGGCAGCTGCCTTTTTTTTTTGTACTCTTCTCCCCCTAAAACGATGGCTGCTGTGATATTATGGTGGACTGAAGGGGGGTCAAGGTAGCTGGTATAGGTGCCTGTGACCTAGAAGGATGAGGTGTAGAGGCTGGAATGGAGTAATAGCAAGTCTTTTTTTTTCAAACAGTGGAGATGGTGATAGTGGGTGGACCTAAGGGATTCTAGGTTGTTAGTAGGGGATGCGTGAGGTCTAAGTGAGTGGGCTATGAAGAATGGAATGGGGAAGGGAAGTAATTGTAAGTTTTTTTTTGAAAAACCACCTACGAAACAGTGGGTTGGGGGGTTTAGGCTTGAGAGGTTTTTTTGTTTATTGAGTTACCTAAGGGTAAGGTGAAGGGTGGAGGAGCAAAGGGGTGGTTTGGCTGGCCGAAGTGGAAAGCTACAGGTGTTTTTTTTTAAAAAAAAACTCCCCCGCAACAGTGGCTTGGATAGGGATTTTATAGAGAAAGAAGGGGAGTGAGGAAGGTGGAGGAGTGGATAAGGATGGTGGTGATGTGGATAAGGCGTGGGGGACACGAAGCAGGGGGCAGAGGAGAGCGCCAGTTGCAGCAGCACTGTGCATCGTCCCTTTGACAGGGACGATGAACAGTGCTTTTTTTTGTTTTTTTTTTGCTTTGGACCGGTTGCCCGTGGGTTTGGTTACGTGGGTTGGGCCCAACCCGCCTATGGGCCCTGCCACATGGGGTTGGTGCCCAACCACACCACTCCAAAATTTTTTTTTGTTATTATTTTTTTAATCTTTAGTGAAAAAAAACTCTTTTTTTTTTTTTTTTTTTTTTGGTGTGTGAACTTTTATTTGGTTTAGGGTGGGTCCCACCCCCTACTACCCTAAAAAAAATCATGGTTTCTTTTTTTTCTTTTCTTTTTTTATTATTATTATTTTTTGAATTTCAAACTTTTGTTTTATTTCCTTTTTGGGCTAAACCCCCACACATGTGGGGAAAGTAAAAAGTACTTTGAATTTTAAAAAGGGGTAGTGTGGGTCCTACCTTAGATTTGGCTTAATGGGCCCATGCTTGGGCCCACAAACAAGGTTTTATCCATTTGGGACTTGAAAAGGGGCCTTGAGCCCATGGGACTTTGCCTAGGGCTTGGGCTAGGGCTAGGCTTGGGCTAGACCTAGGTTTAGGTGAGCAGGGTGTAAAAATTGGGTGCTTACACCTATCGCATGTTTCGTATCAGTTTCGGTGATTTTTATTTCCATGGGTATGACCCCGCTTCAAGAACCGGACTTGCTGATACAAAGAAGCTTTTGCAATGGTTCTTCAAATTAGAAGGCCTCTCTCATATAGCTTCCAACTTAAAACTAAGTATGATATATGTACAAAGTTCTCAAAAGATCAACTTTGGCACCGCAATGATGATTTCAATTAGCTCGAGGATAGAGTTTACAGTAAAAGAGTACAAACATAGGTAGTCAAACAAAGAGGGTATTTACAGATTTAACACTGTTAGAAAAGAAGGGACTCCAGTCCATAAAATGCAGTAACAGAGTGTGATGAATGCAGCAATGCCAATTACAATACAGAGTCTGTCTAAACGGCTTTCATTTCTCATCTTCTCTTCCTTCAACTCACTTTGCGCTTTCGAGTACAAATTACAAGACTCTACAACTTCGCTGTAATTTTTGCTCCTACGACAGCTCAGTGCTTCTTTAAGAACAAGCAAACTGTTTCTTCCGTTAACATAAGCACCTCCCATGTCCTCCAACTGCATGCTTAGCTCCGTTAACTTGAGAGATGTCTGACTACCCTCCCCGTCAGTGTGGATCACTCTGAATTTCATGATAAGGATGCATTCTGCTACTTGACATGGAAGGATATCTTTGGCAGGAAGAATGGACCCAAAACGTAATAAGAAATCTTTGTCTGTTGGCCAATGCCTTTGCCCCCCAAGAGGGCTCCAGCTAGCAAGGTTAGCTGCTTGCTTTACCTTTTTGTTCACAACAATCCAACTAAGCTTGATTCCATCACGGAGCTCCTTCCAGAGCTTTCCATCTTTCCTTTCCCTCTCTATGGATTTAATCGGCGGCAGACCATCAGCGACCGAGAGGGTAACTCCGCCTTCATGTTCATCATCTATATCCGAATAGCTAAAAAGATCAATCCGAAATGGGCAGTTGTAAAACCAACCATTGAAGCTATCTGCATCAGGAATTCCCCAAAGGACCTTTGAATAGATTGGTTTATCTTTATATCTGATATCCACAAGAGAGACAAAATCTGAAGGTGAAATACTTTCAAAATCATCCATGTCACCATAGTAATCAGCCTCAGCCCATTCTTCGGGGTATTCGAGATAGGAGTCCCACTGAACCACAGGAACATCCTTGTTCACAATAAGTGGGAAACAGTCAGCATAGAACTTTCTGAATCCACCGATGGATGAAATCAAACTCCTAACATCTTCCCTCTTAATTGAAGGCCATAAAGAACAACATACATTTTCCCATATTCTCTCTTCTTTTGAGATGGAAGAAAATGCAGCACAAGCACATGCTGCAGTGGCCAAAGTCGAGCCATCAAGACGCCTCAATATATCATAGAAAAGGTCTCTGCTCAATGATGCCATACTTCCAATCTGTGCAACTGAGGTTGCCATAGTCTTCTAATCATCTGAAAAATCATAGATGAAAGATATGAAGTAAATGTTAGATAATAATCTGACCTAGATAGATATAAAAAATCACATTTGTCCAAATACACAAGTCTCAATAGCATTTCTTTTATCAGCAGTGGTCTCCAAAGTCTAATATTTTTTCTCAGAAAAGAAATAATCCTTTCAAAAGAAGATTAAGAGCGCACGCTCTGTTAGAAGTTTTAAGTTGACTCTTTCTAGGCAAGGTTCCCCTCCTTCACAAGATAAGGCCCAATGTTACTTACAGAAGTGGGAATCTTCTCCTGCCTACCCCAGCCACCTATTTTTACTTTTTTTGGAAACCCAGGGTGTCCCCAACCCAGTCACCTATTATGCACACATGTAATGTGTGGAAGCTTATATTAGGTAATAATCAATCTTAGTTTTCCTTTCCCATGCAAAAATATCAACTTTTTTGTCAAAGTAAAAAAGAAAGAGCAGAGCAGGCTTATGTTTTGGTTCCTCCCTTTTCCATATTTCTTAGCTTACGTGATATTCTCTCAATGATTTTGACTGCCGGTGTTTTTTTTTCTTCTTCCAGGTTCCCTGCAGGTCTAGCAAATCATGTGTTTCAGTAATTTCAGTTAATTTAATGATTTTCTGGAGAAATTACGTAATGAAAATATATGAATAAGAAATCTTGATAGACAAATACTTCAAGACCATAAATATCATGCAAACGATGGAAGTGGTCAACATCAGTCAACTTTACAAGTTCATCAGCAACACCTGAATAATTAATTAAATGTTGTTCCCAAAGACTTCCTCACAGAATGGTATCACAAAACAGAACAGTAGGCATTGTCTGCTTAGTCAATAATGTCCGTCAGAGGCACTCTCAAAAGTCTTGCAGACAAAAGCCTTGGGAAAAGCTTCTTACACCATTAATTGCTGGCCAAGGGCAACAACATATCCATTCATTTCATTAGTTGTTCAAAATGTTGCCTGTCCAGTATTATTTTTTAGTTCCTTTGGCTATATAAAGTTACGACACAAAGATGCAACAAATTGGCACAATCTTCATAAGAAGGTCACTGAATGCATCTTTGTTGATTATCAAGTATATCATAGTGGTCTTCACCACTTTGATGTTAAAACAGGGCAAGATTAGCATCTCAGTCTATGTGTTTTGCAGTGAAACAAGCTTTTACAAGTCATTCTCCCCCTATAAGAGCCCAAAAGAAGAATCTAAATCACTTTTATCATGATGATGGACTTCAAGCTTTGAAATCAAGCTTGAAGGATATGGAGTATCATAATAAATTGCCGAAACCAATTCATAATGGTTTCGGTAAAACCCGAACATACACGAGTCGCGTTACAAGTTTTTAGAGTAATGTTTTTTGAATAATGAGTATTGTATTAAGAAAGAAGAATTGTACATACAGACGAAGAATGAATCTATATTCCCTCTCCAAAGTTGTTTAGGGTTTTATTTATGTAACATCAGTTAAGACATTACATATTGGATATAATGTTAAATAATGACCAATGTTATATATTACATACCACGGGTTTTAGAAACCTATTTTAACTCACTTCTTTCAGCAACAAAAAAATCACTTTCTTCCCCTTTTGGAGCCAAAGAAGACTGCTCTGTTTTGATTTTCTCAATAAAAAAACTAGATCTATGCACAAATCGACGTACAAAAACTTCAAAACCCACTTAAGAGAAAACAGTTTTGAGCGTTTTGGTTGGATAAGATTTCTCAAACTTTTCCAATAATGTTACTTAGTTTATGCATTTTAGCAATTTAGAACAAAGATTCATGGATTTCAAGGGAAATCCATGTATCTATGAAGATTTGGGCCATATATTTTCATTTATATCTAATTTATGCATTAATTAAAACTTGATAAATTATCATCTTCATGCATAATATGCATCTAATGTCAACGAATTTGGTTTATTTATCAATCTCCTATAATTTTGATTTTTTTTTTTTTTGTAATTTCAATTTTTAACAATGTGTGTGTTCCAGGTTTCAACTAGATTCGTTACGCATGCTGAAAGTGGTATTTATAACCTTGGGAATAACCATCAAAAGAAGTTTGTGATAGTCTAGGAGAACATATATGTTGAAGCTGAAGAACCAAATATAGGCAATAAAAATGCTATGCTGATACTCCAAAAAAATTTATGTTCACACTTGAGCTCAAGAAAAGTTTTTTTCGTCACGGCCAAATCGAGACAACTTTCCTAGATATCACTCACCACCATCACTGGGAACAATAATTGATATTTTTGAAAGACAAACAGTATCCAATTAAAGATGTGTCTCCCATTTGAATTTGGTTACATTGATAATATGCTGGACCACCAAACTTTATGAACTTTGACTAAATAGAAACAGGATCAAATCCATGGACAAGGGTCAAGGAAATCATAGCAGTTCCAAGAAGCAAAATCGTGGACCAGTAATAGAAAAAAAATTATCAGAGGGATTAAATGGGTGAGTAATGATCAACTATTCAATTACAGTGCCAATGAAGATCTGAATGTTATAAAGCCACACTAGCTGCAAAAGAGTTCAACAAGAGATAAGGCCTAGGCTAAAAAAAAAAGACTTCACTTCGGTAGTCACAATGGCTATTATCATGCCAGTGACTGCATCATGGTGGAAGCTTTAACAAACAGATGCTAAATTGCCAGCCTTCATGGAAACTAAAGAAGAAATCTTCCTGGAGCAACTACTCTAGACAAGAAAACAAAAGGAAAGTTTTTTTTTTGGAGATTAGATAAGAAAACCTTTGGAGTGTGTTTGGATTTGTAGAATTGGAAGATAGAATTGTTAATTCCATCCCGAATTTCAATTATGTCGTTTGGGGTGCATTATAAGGACGGATTCGAAATTTGTTAGTTCTGCACGAAATTGAAGCATTGATTTTATGGGATAAATGATTGGAATTTAAATTCATACTTGGAGGTGTCATTTAACAATTTCACACTATTGCAAAAATTGGGTAAAAGATGCGAGCCTAATGAAAATCTTTATCTACGCTTCAACTCATTGTTGTCGTCACCACTGAACATCAACTATAGTCGAATTAGTTTTTGGTTGAGTAAATATACCCTCAACCCTAACCCAACCCGTTTATAAATGGGTTGGAAAGGCAAACTCAGACCTGACCAAGTAAGGAAACATTCAAACTGAACCCACCGGCCACCGCCTAACCCGTGAATTAAATGAACTATAATTAATGATAAATTTAATTATACTTTTGAATTATAGCAATATTTAAGTTTACTATTTAACAAAAATATTATGCACTTAGCTATATATGTTTATTATTATATTTTAAATTATAATAATGTTTAAAATTACACTGATATTTATTGTACATAAACATATACATTTATTACTAAATTAAGTAAGTATTGTGACCCATCGGTCCTAGCCCCTAGGAGTCAAACCCGAACCTGACCCCAGTTATAAATGGGTTGTAAAAATAAACCGAACTTAACCCATGGGTCCACCTCAAGCCTAACCATTGAAACATTGTACATGTTCATTCGGGCTTCAATACCAATTGATGCGTGTTCATTTGGGCTTTGATACCAATTGATGCGTACCCAGACGCAACCACTGATCCTAAAAGCTCGGACTGATGGGAATGGCGCAATCTAAGTATTTATCTATTTGGTGATCCTAAAAGCTCGGACTGATGGGAATGGCGCAATCTAAGTATTTATCTATTTGGTATCGTAACATTCGGGTTAGCAGGTTAGGTTTGAAATTGCCACCTCTAATGTCAACCATTGTTGTTGTGTTCGCGATGGCCCAATTATTAATGCATATTAATCTAAATCCATTTCTGCATAATTTATTATTAATTGAGAATTCTACAACTCAAATCCATCTAATCAGTAGTGCATGGACTCTACAGAATTCAATTCAGTGGTTTTCAAATCCTTAGAATTCAATTCTTTGGGTCAATTCCGTTTCCTCAAATCTAAATGCACCCTTGGTGTCTACGAGAGCTGCAAGAAAGGATTTTACTAAGTTGTTCAAAAGATAGTTTGAGTGATTCCAAGTCAAAAAAGAAAAAGTAATCAGAAATATGAAAATATCATGACAAAATTATAGATGGTGATATTTTGGAAGCCCAATGTTAATTACATAAATAATATCAAATGATGTCCCCACATGCAAGAGAAACCTTTGGGCTACTGAACACAACATGTCCTATTCACACGTTGCACATTCCAAAAAGAGACTATGGACGTGAGTGTGATGGTAAAATAATTCAATTATATAATCAAGCTTCCAGCCTTGATCTACAAGTTGATAAAAGAACAAATTTGAGTCTGGACTCTGGAGACTCTAAACAAGGCACTGTGTGTGCTTGTTAGAAATTTACCAATACATGGCACATATATAATTCATGGAGAATTATAATTGACTCTCTAGAGGCGCAAACCAGATCCTGAACACTCCTACATATGCCGAAAAATGTGTTCACCACTTATCTGTTCTGAAAGGCGCCAAATTTCAATTAGGAGAACAGTATAGCTGAGGATACGAATCCTGACAGATTCAGCGACGGGATTACTGGATCATACTTGAATAGAATCCAATTCAAAGGGATCAATTACTTTCTCCCTTCTAAATCCAATTTCGTATTAATCATAAAATTTAATGAAGCAGGACATTCTTCTGATATTCACATCGAAAAGGAAAGAACGCTAACAACGATTTGTGGAAAATCATAACGGAACCTCGATTTTCATGACCATCTCCAGCTAAAGAACAAATCAATTGTATAGGGTAATTTTTTTTGTAGTAATTGTGGTGATAACCAGAGAATTATATTTGCAGAACTTGCAAAGCTCAGTGCTAGGTGAATTTGATTAACCAAAACAAACACAGCATTGATTTTGTACATAAACATGACGAGAATTTCCACCCACCACACATAAATTTGAAAAGAAAAGTACCCTTTGCAGATGACAAAAATTCAACAGAAACCCACAAATTTAAACCGAGAAATTTCCTCAAAATCCATACATTTGGAGCGAATCAAATCACTAAAGACATGCCCTAAGAAATCACACATTTTCCATATCAATTGAGTTAATTAATCGCAAAATTAAACATAAAATAAGACACCAACGAACAGAAAAGCTCACCTCATCGTTCAACGATCGCGGTTTCCACCTTGAGGAAGCTGGATTGAGAAATAAAACCAAGAAACACGGAAGAACAAAGCTTGAAGCTTACGAGAAATTCAATCTCGAAACGAACAAAAACCAGAAATTTAAGGGGAGCCCAGATTAAAAAACCACAATTTGATGATTGAAACGAGGTTATAATCAACTACCCAATTCGCAATCCTATCTAGATAAGATCGATCTATCGGTGTTCTTCCCAGTTTCTCCCCTGTTTTCGCAGATTTCCCGGTCTCTGTGAGCGTGTAACCATTGCAAAGTCTTTTTGTTTGTTTTAACGTTTCAATAAAGACTTTTTGTTCACAGATTTTTAATGTGCGTAATTACAAAAATAGCCTTATCCTCTCAAGCTATTATATAGTATGGATATTATGCATAGAATAGGATAATCTGTGGTCCTACTCATACACTATTTAAGTGTATCAACGGCCATAAAACATCTTAGATGTACACGTGGCAGTGATGGAAATAGAGATACTAGAACGGACCCTCTTACAATCACCATCAATTATTTACAATTTATGTAAATATAATTGATAAAGTTGATCACGTTGAAGTATCTCAATTATGGAAGCAAATCGGTTGTGTTTTTTTCTATCAATACGAGTGTTTGAATGTTTGAACGTCAGTATCAAATTATTTTCACGAATTTATAACTAATATAAGTGATCATCACTTTCAAACACTCAAGCCATAGGGAAGAACACGGACGACTTAGTTCCCTCATGTAGCCAGTTTGCTAACATTGTTGATTAACATAAATGACAAGCTTATGCTTATTTTCTCTTGGAAACACCACAAACAATGTAGATTTGAGCTTAAAATAACAGTGTGAGATTAGGGTGTAGGTGACCTAATTGAACTGTTACAAAGCGATGTTTTTTTCTATATTGCATCATGCATACGTGGTTCTCGTCCTTTTTTTTTTTTATCGTCCTTAGCTCACCCAAAAACAATGGGTGTCTTCCTCACAACAACAAAAGCTAGACGTCCACAGTCTAGTTTTTTGTTTTTTGTTTTTTGATTAAAGGACAGTCTAGTTCAAGAAGCTGTAGAGAGTTTGAAAAGGCACTCTTTAAGTATATCATGTCCTACACCTAACTCGGCCATTACTTTGTTGGTCGATGTCCAACAAGAGTGAATGGTTGTCTCCTAGGAAGCACGGGTACGGCGATATTTAGATACGGCGATACGATATGGGTACGACGATACAACATAAATTATGAAAAATAGTTAAGTTTTACCTTAGAATGTCGTATCCAATATGGCAATACGGGTATGTTTGCATTTTCAAAATATCTGTGCTTCCTAGGTTGTGTCATTTCCCATTCGGTCCAAAATCTTTACTAAATCACACAATAATTATTCAAGTATCTAATCCTAATTTCATCAATATTTTGTGATGGACCGGTTCGAGCCCGGATAAAGTAGGGTTGATTGAAGCTAACATGTAATTTAATTCAGCTAGTCAATATTTTAATTATGGGTTGCCTTAGATTTACAGTCGATGCAAAATCACAATTATTCAACTATCATGTCGAAACTCCAAATAATTTCAAGTTCTTCCTAAGAACCTGAAATAGGTGGAATAAGGCATTGATTAAAAGAAGATACTCTTGTCAGTATCAACTCACCTTGTATTCTACTGAAATAGAAAATAAAATTCACTTTACCCATTATCCCAGGGAAATGCTATTGAGACTGCATAAGGGCTGAGGCCATTGAGACCTCGTGCCCATGCACGAGATTTCTGGTGGGGCCTACCATGTGAAGATAGGCCCCACTTGAAATATTGTGCACGGGTGCGAGGTCTCGGCCTTTATGAGGTTTCAATAGAAAAGTCCATTATCCAATGAGTCCAGATGTTGTCTATATTACGAACGAATTCAAGAGTGTTCAATTGTATTATGGTTAAAAAGATTTAACCCCTAGGGTTTTTATTTCTAAAAACCAATGTTAGATTTTTGAATTTTAAGGATTAATAAATCTTAACCCGAGTTTAGTCGTGATTGAATATGATCCCTACTCTTATTCAATATTGTGAAGATTAATGCTACCCTACTTTCAAACCTTTCTTACTCTCAACCTGCACCAATCACCTATCAATTTTTTATTAGATTGCTTTATAACTAATTAAAACACATGAATGAGATGGTGAGAGTGTGTGCGCTTTACAACCGGTTAAAGCATACAAATAAGAGACTTGGTGAGAGTATGTGTGCTTTACATACTGTGAAAGAATGATAGATGGTTGGCGGAGGTTGAGAGTAGGAAAAGCATGAGAGTAAGGCTAGCATTTCTCAGTGGAGTTTGGACCAATCAAAGGTTAGAATCATTTTCGGGTCAATAGACACTATAGACCATAGAGATCTCCTTATGTGGGACCTACCAAATGGTATATGCCAACACATAGATGTGTCTTATCCGCACCATATAAACAAGAGCAAAAACCTTGTACATTGGCCGGCCGAGCTAAACATCTAAAGTGTTACACTTGCCCAATGGTCAATTCAAGTTAAACTTACCGTTATCGTTAAATGACCATAATACCCCCAGATAGCCGTTGATCCCTTCTAACTACCAACAAAGAAGATCATGAAGAAACACTACCGCACCATCCTCTCTTTGTTAGAAAAATGTAGAACCATGGACGAGTTGAAACAACTACATGGGCTGATGGTCACCACATCTCTCATCAGAGATATCATCCCTTTAAGCAGACTCATCGATTTCTGCACAAACTCTGGCGAGACGGATTATGCAGAGTCGATTTTCTTCCAAATTGATCAGCCTAGTGTTTATATATGGAACTCTATGATCAGAGGATATTCTAACAATAATAACCCAAATGGGGCATTGTCGATGTACAGGGAAATGCAGCAAAAGGGTTATTTCCCAGATCATTTCACATTCCCCTTCGTGCTCAAAGCATGTTCGATGATTTTTGATCTCAATTATGGAAAATGCGTTCATGATCGGATTATGAAAACTGGGTTCGAGTTGGATTTGTATGCTTCTACTACTTTGATCCATATGTATGTATCGTGTGCCGATATGGAAGCTGGTGTAAAGGTGTTTGAGAAAATTCCCAAGTGGAATGTGGTGGCTTGGACTACCTTGATATCTGGTTATGTCAATAATAACCGAGCTAGTGAGGCTATAAGTGCATTCAAGGACATGGAGCTTTGGAATGTTGAGCCTAATGAGGTCACAATGGTGCATCTTCTAGTGGCCTGTGCTCGGATTAGGGACGTAGAAACTGGAATATGGGTTCATGATCGTGTTCGCCAAATTGGGTTTGATCCTGCTCGGTTAAATTCAAATATCGTTCTTGCGGCCGCCATCTTAGAAATGTATGCCAAATGTGGTAGCTTAAAGGTCGCGAGGGATTTCTTCGACAAAATGCCCCAACGAAATGTGGTGGTGTGGAATTCCATGATTGGCGCTTATACTCAATATGGCCGAGCCAAGGAAGCTCTAAGCCTCTTTGTGGGTATGCAAAGTGCTGGGTTTAATCCGGATGAAGCGACCTTTTTGAGTGTTCTAGGCGCCTGTGCTCAATTGGGAGCTCTGAGTCTAGGACAAGGAATTCATGGTTATGTAGCAAAGACCAACATTAGCCAGAATATTGCCATTGGGACTTCTCTAATGGACATGTATGCCAAAACAGGGGACACACAGAGTGCACTCCGAATCTTTGGTGACTTGCAAAAGAAAGATGTGATGGCATGGACTAGCATGATCATTGGCTTGGCTGTGCATGGGCATGGAGATGAAGCATTAGTTCTCTTCAAAGAAATGCAAGCGGATGGTAGGATTATTCCTGACCACATCACATATATTGGAGTTCTATGTGCATGTAGCCATGCAGGGTTGGTAAATGAGGGTCTTGAACAGTTCAACTCCATGAAAAATTCCTATGGTTTACTGCCCAGAATAGAGCACTATGGTTGCCTGGTTGATCTTTTGAGTCGAGCCGGACACCTGAGAGAAGCAGAGAGATTAGTGGAGGGAATGCCATTCCAACCCAATATCGCTATCTGGGGTGCGCTTTTAAATGGTTGTGAGATCCATGAGAATGTCGATCTAGCAAACCGGGTAGGTAACCACATAACAGAGTTGACACCTCAGGGCGGTGGTGTTTATGTGCTTCTCTCAAATATATATGCCAAGGCAGGAAGATGGCAAGAAGTTGAGATGGCTAGAGAGCTAATGAGGCTTAGAAGGATTGGGAAAGCTCATGGGTGTAGTTCTATTGAAGTTAAGATGTTGAGTTCATAACTTCTCTTTCAAAGGGAATATAGAACATGAGCTCCTCCTGTACATTTATGGAGTAAATGGATTTTCCTTTTATTTTTTACATTGTATCATCATTGTAGATGATAGAACTATCTATGATTCATGGACTAAGAATGTGCGAAATTCATAAGCAATCAAGAAAAGGGGTAATGTCAGAGCCAATGACATTTCATTATGGCCCATTTTGTTCTGACATTTATGCATCACAACGACGTTATCTGCCTTGTAATCTGTGCCACCTCCCAAAATGGCCTCGAGAGTGTGTTCTCCGCAATCTCAGTTTGCAATATATTTAATACACCTAAAATTTGCGCACAAAAGCTATAAATGGTAAAATGAGAATATGCTGAAGCTTTAAATGGCGCGGTCATTTAAAACTTCCCGTGATTTGAATAATTAGAAGTTTGATACATTTTACAGTTTCAGTTGAAGGTGTTTGCATTTGCATATCTAATTAAACAGGACCTGAGTTGTTCCTTTACCTACTTGGATAGCCCAAATAATTGTATGCTGATTTTCTCGGCTGTTCTGAGAAAGCAATAGTTCTTGATAAGGTCTCTGGGAGATTACAGCAATCAATCCACACGAAAAGAATGCAAGCAACATATTTGAGTGGAATCACTTTGGATGCTGATGCTCTGATTTTTTTGAGAAGAGTTTACTCCAATCCCTTGCCCGGTTCCTACAAAACCAAGGTTGAAAAGATTGAAGTCAGTCTCACAACCAATGATGAAGAATTCCTCGAAAAGAAAAAGGATATTAATCCTTAAGGCTATGTTTGGTTGTTGAGAAAATAGGTGAAAATATGGAAAAGAAAAGAAAATTTTGAATTTCTAATACAATTTTTAGTTGAGTTTTGTCTCATTTTCTTTTCTTTTCCATGTTTTTACTTATTTTCTCGCCAATCAAACATAGGGTAATAGAAATCAAATGGATTCGGTCATATGTAGGTCTTATACATATGAAAGAAGATAATAATAATAAAAAAAAATACCCATAGTTGGTCTTATTGCTATCTTACAATTATTTTTTAAAATATGATCAGAATGCATTTATTTCATAAAACTCTAGAATCACATCTCCACTCTGGCAACCCAGCTCTAACTTTATGGGCAAAACCTTTCTCAGTCTCTCCATCCTTGTGAATAACTGAATTGAGATATTGAAACCGAACTGTATCTTGTATTTTATCACCTATTGTAGCTAGTGTTGTCAGAACCGGACCGGGCATCGAACCGGTAGAGTGGCCAGTTCCCGGTTCCACCAATTCAACCGTGTACTTTTTACAAAAAAAAAAAAAAAAAATTTATTTTCATTTTCCCCTAATTTTTCCTGGTTCTAACCGGTTCTTAAAGAGTATCGGTTTTGGGAACTGGTGAGGGGGCTGGTCCTGGTTCCACCGATTCGACTGGCTGGTTTGGTCCGGTTCTGACAACACTGGTTGTAGCTACTTCTAATTATCGTTCCATGTCATCAATAATCTCCTCCAAAACCAGAAACTGAAGAGCTATGAAGTGTTTTGCATTTCCTATCCTCTCTGAACCCAAGGCTATTCTTTAGAAGCAATGATCCCGTACCATCACTGTCCATCACCTTCAGAAAGGAACTCAGTCTAATCAAATTTCGAGATGAAAGATGAGAACAACCAAAACATAATAACGCATTTAATGATCTGGGGGATTGAAGGGGTAGAATTATCAGTCAGCAAGATCATCAAGTACATAATCTCAAGCAAAATCACAAAGACCAGTATCTTCTAATCAAATTTGATTTAATCAGTAACCTTTATCCGTAGTTCTGTACAAATGGATGGAATCCATCACTTACAAATATAACAACCTTTGAATATCCCCAGGGTATAAGAGAGAAACTTGCAAGCCCTCTTCTTTCATTGTGATATATAGAGGTATACTACAATGTTCTATTTTTTTGATCGATAATCAAGCAGGGTATAAATAGATATGAGTTTGAACCATCATTGAATATCTCTTTCCTATGAATTTCAGCATCTCACAGTTCCTTCAAGAAGGATTATTTTAAAAAAAAAGGAAAAAAAAGAGAGAGAGAGAGGAAGAACTATGGGTTGGTTTATTTTTGGATTATAGCACGTCCAAGAGGTGGTCTACTGATTTAATGATCCTGGTTGCATTCTGCAGACTCACTACCATCTACATATTAACACATGCAGGGGAATTAGGACCCACCATTCAATGGGCCTGACCTAAACTACCTAATGTTTTAAAATGTGAAGGCGTGAGGCAAGGCGGTAGGACCTCAAGATGCGTGAGGCGTAAGTGTAACGACCCCCAAATCCTACAAGGCTAAAATAAGACTTTAGAATTGTCACATTACTTAAACCTGCTTAAAAATCCATGCATACAAGACTTACTACACGAGTCTCCAAAAATGAGAATAATAAAATTTCGATATATATAAAACCAAGTCATCCTACTCAAGTCTATGCTCAACATAACCACCCACAATAAACAAATAGTCTAATACCCACTGTAAAGTAATCTAATGAGCAACATCATTTAAAAGTCTATTACAAATCTCTCAACCAAAACGAAACATAAACTAATAGGGGTAACCATCAAAACCCCGGGCACCCTCCTCTAAAGGTTCACCTTCTCCTCTTTCTTCGACGTATGCCTCCTCAATTCACGGCTCCGCCGTGTGCTCCTGCTCTAAACCTGTCAAGACAAAAGTCTGGCTGAGTACAAAAGTACTCGGTGTATATAAAATCCAACCAACAATAATAATATACCTACACTTAGTTAAAACCATATCCAATAGCATAATAACATAATCAGAGTGCGGAAGAACATGTACTCATATACATCATATCATCACCTTGACTCGTGTACTTGTGAGAACCTTAGACTTACAAGACAACATACTTATGAGATGTTTATGCTTATGTACTTATTCAGATCATACGCTTAAGTGACATGCCGCTCTTGGAGGATACGGACCATGCCTATGCAATTACTTAACTGACATGTTGCTCTTGGAGAATACGAACCATCGGGTTTATTCAGAATGACAGGCGTATGCTATGTTTATGCTTATGAGTCTTGAGCGGCTTATTCAGAACATGCACTTATTCAGATCCCTCATTGGGCTTATTCAGAATATCAGGCGTATGCAATACTTATGCTTGTGATCCACATGTGTGACTTGTGAGACTCTTATCTTAACATACACGTGTATCTGTGCTTAAGTGTCGAAATTAACATTCAAGTGGGTAATTGCTTAGATTCCGATCTCCCACCATGAAAACTCCACTATGCTGTCCCATACCATATAGTTAGAGAATTCCCGGTTTGAGAGATTTTCCTCTAAATTCTTACATTCCCGAATATCAATTACCATGCAAATAATTAAGCATAACTTGACAAGTAATCACGTACATATATATCCTATCATGATTCTTAGCATAATTCATAGTCAATTCCCAATAATTTCATAGTGATATATTAGTATTTATCCTCTCAAGCATTTCACAAACACCTTTGGTACGTAGATTATGAATCCATTGCCCTTTCACATTTCCAACATTTCATCAAACCATAATTCATCCATACAATCTAAATACAATCTACATCCACACATTCAACCCATCCTCCATAATATTTCCCATCATCCATAATAATTTTCATCCTCCATACATTTCATCCACATTATTAAACCATACTTTCATCCATAATAGCTTAATTTATATAAAATTAGGGAAAAACACATCTAATCTTTATTTATATCATTTCTATCATATTAACATTCACAAAACATCATAATAGGGTTGATTTGGATAGTATATCGACCTTAGGGATCCTTCCCTTAGATCAAAATCGCTCCCGAGATGCTTTGGGGAAGATCTCTAAGCTAATCCTCTTCTTCTCTAAGAAAAACTCTTATTCTCCAAGCTAAAACCCTCTTAGAACCCTAGATTCTTACTCTCCCTTTGCTAAATTAGGTTAGAAATAGTTTAGAATACCCTAAGATCTCGAAATAGGGTCCCTATTTATAGCCCCAAGGGTTTAAAAAAAAAAAAAAACGCTTTTTAAAAAAAATCTGGGTCTGCGTGCGATCTATCGCACTTAGACCTGAAAGGTAATCATAAAAACTCGTTTGAATGTGATCGATCGCACTCCTCTTTTCCTGATTCTGACAGATTTTACCTCGTTTTGGTATTTTGAACACAACTTTTAATTCGCTTATCGGATTTTGACGATTCAACTTGCGTTGGATTCGTCTTTGAAAGGGGAATAACTTTGGTGTTTTACAAAAATCCTAATTTTGAGTTTTTAAAGGTCTAAATGGGCCCACAAGTGGACTGATCTATAATTTCATCAGACAAACATCGGAAGACCCACTTTTGACTTAACTTAGACTCAAAATAAGGAAAAACATTAAACATGAACCTCAAAGAGGATTCCAATACCTTTCTAATGGTTCAAGAATTACTCAATTCTGATAAACAATGACAAAACTAGAGCTTCCTAAAGTTTAGGGTATGTTAAGACATCTCTCTCTTTACAACTTTGATTAAGCCTAGATCATACCAAACTAATTAGATATAAATACACATGCATTAAAACATCACAAGGACTATAATACCCCTAATACTTGAATAAAAAACATGAAAAAGATTCGGGTTTCTACAGTAAGCCTCACAAGAAAGCTTCGTGCTCTCTTATTTTAAAGAATAGATAAAATATATGAAAAATTATAAAGAGATTCAAAAAGTTAATGAAAGATAATAATAATATATATATATATATATATGTATGTATTTGTATTCGTGTACAATGTGTGTGCTCGTGTGGGTGCACGCGTATACATAGGAAATACTATATAAATTAGTTGAAATAAATAACAAATTATGATAAAAAGGACATTGAAGTGTCAATTGTGGCTAGAAACTTAATTTAGTTAATGTATGAGACATACGCCATAGACATAATGCGAGTTTCAAGGCATGAAACATGTGTCTAATGTGAGCCTCATGAGGTTTAAGCCTCATGGTTGAGCCTCAAGGTATTTTCCTTAAGCCTTGTCCCGAGGCGAGCCTTGAGGTGTAAGCCTTAGACGTTTTTTAAAACATTGAAACCACCCTTTATCAAAATTGACCTGAATCATCTGATCCATCACATTTTTATCAGAGAACAAAGAAGAAAATGGAAAAAAGGTAGCATGCTTATCTGGGATTCATCAAAATCATGCATGAGACAAAGTTCTATCTCATTTAAAAAAATCTCCAAAATAGTCGATGATAAATGCTACAATAGAGGTCTCAAGTAGGTGAGTATAGCAAAAGTATTTATTGATTTCCCCATCACTGTCCAGATACTTTTAAGAAAACCAAAGTTATGAAATAGCAACCATGTTTCAATATTCAGAGTCATCCATTACCAAGGTGATGTTTAATAAACGATCCACCTACTGATCCAGTTTGGACATATACAAGGACCACACATGAGCAACACCAACCATCTGATTGGAGTTTTGGATCATCCGATCCACATGATTGTCAGAGTATGACTCATCCATGAGGTACACAACAACAACAACAACAACAACAAAAAAGATGATAATAGAAATTTTGTTGAGAAGGTTTCATACTTCAACTGCATTTGATGAAAGACATTAGAAGAAGAAGCGCAACCCTGAAATTCAACAAAAAGCTTGTAACAATAGATAGTATTGAGAAACAAAAAATTGAAACACGAGAACTGAGAATTAAATGAAAAAAGATAAGAAAAAGGAAAACAAACTATAGAGGTACCTATACAAAGGTGTGTGTATGTGGGTGGGGTGGGGGTTCTTTCTCTTACATATGCCAGTTGCATATGAAAGCAGCCAGAGGCTTAGCTGTCTGAGCTCGCCGGAAGACAGAACCAATACTCCATCCACGATAGCAGCTCCGCTGATAACAGTAGCCATGAGAAAATCGCGACCAAACTATAAAGGAAATAAATAAAAACATTAAATATATATACCAATAATCAGAAATGGAGGAAAGCACAAACACAGATAGACATAAGAGTGACACAGCTACAAGGATATTAATGAGATCATTAGCAATGGTATTCCTATTTAACCGAAAGCAGAATCTCTGTTATTACTGAAAGAACAAATAATTTAGTAACTCCATTTTTTATGATATTCTTGTTGGTCAAATGTTTTTGGGTGGTGCTAGGTGCACCCCAATATTTGATGATTGCACCCCATTTATATTTTTTCCCCTATTTTCAGTTTTCACCTTCTTTAATAGCCACACTCCAACCTAATCCCATCTCAATATTGGAGGGAAAACCATTTCCTATGTTCTCCTTCTTCCTCCATTTTTCAGCTCCTTCCCCCATTCTCCGGAGGCTCCTTCTTCTTACAGCCAGTGAATAATTCGCCGGGAGAGTATTTGACAATCTCTTCTCCAGTCATCTGAGCCCTGCAATCTGATCAAGGTGTCATATTTCCGATGACAGAGACCTCCATTCGGTACTTATATCTAAGGATTCCTTTTGTTTATTAGTTGGAATTCGTTATCAAGATTTCTCTAATCTTTTAAGGACTATTGTAATTTCCTAATTCTTTTCACTACGTGTATTACTATTCTCTCTATGTTCCTGGTGACTTTTGGCAGGAGAATTCGCAACTGGTCGCTGAGATTTGCCCTTTTTTAGGTGAGGTCCGTGTAATTTTTTGTTGAATGGTTTTGGAGCGGATTTGTTAGATTTTTAACTTATTGTTTGACATCGAATTTTCCGACAAAATTTGATGATTCTTATCGAAAAAAACTGGGATTTTTATCTGAGATTTTTATGATTAGTGATTACGGCTTGGTTCCACCAATTTTTCCTTTCTATTATCTGTGATGGATTCACATTTCTCTATGGATAATCCGGTCGAGACTGCACGAGAACAGAGCAAATATTTTGCGAAAAATCCTGAGGTTTTGGTGGGAGAGTCAGAGTTTGGGCATTTGTCCAAGATCCAGTCGTTTCTGGTCTTGATTTGATATGATATTGGTTCGGTTGATCTGGTGGAGCATGTAATGAATAGAAGCAAGAAGTTTGCTGGAAATCCTGAAATTCCCATTAGGAAATGATGTTCAGCTTTGTTCATCATCTGTATCTCATAAATTTAGTAATTTACACGATGATTCTGTACTGAAACATGCTAGAGGGATTTTCCTATCAAAATTTGTCTTGGCGAGCAAAGATTAGAAGGTAGAGATTTATTACGAGCAGAGATCTTAATTGTTATATAGTTTTTAGGAGCGTGATCTGTAATCACAGCAGTACATAAACTGTTAGTACTGTATCATCAACCTGTTGTGAGTTTGGGAGACTTTCTCGGTGTTCTCTCTCTGGATCCTACAGATCTGCTGCTAACATGCTTCTAGAAACTGACAGGTCGGGAGAAACTATTCATTCTTTGGTACAGGATAACCAAATCCTGCTTAAATAATTTATTAGAGAAATAAGAATAGGTGATTTCAAAGATGAGATTGATGAGAGGAGATTATGATGGCCGCCATCACTGCTGTGTAGGATCATGTGATTATCATCTCCCTAGTCTCCATGACGACATTGCTCTAAATTCTCTTGCTCTGGCATGCCGATCAGATTATACTTCCCTTGCTTGCCTTAACACAAGGTTCAAGTTTTTTGTTTGCATCTTAACTTTAAATGCGTGTACTTTTCCATTCTAAATCGCGGTTACAATGTGGGAGGAGTTAAGACATTCAAAATTGCCCAAATGAAGCCATTTAGAAATGAGAACACATCGTTGATTCAGAAAGAGGAACCACCATGCAATGAACTTCAAACAGTCTAAGCTGTATAGTGTAGATAGATGCAATGCCTAACATTGTGATTGGTGTGTAGTTATAAATTTTCTATGTATTTTTGTTTTTGGTGTGCACAAGTAATTTTATGAATTTAATGATGTGCAATGGGGTGCAGTAATCAAATATTGGGGTGCGCCTAGCACCACCTTTTTTTTAATACATAAGTATAGACAAAAACAAGCATGTTATGCATAATTTTGTGAGAATTAAACAATTACATGTTTAATCTTATTTGATGGCATCCATATTTCTGAAACAGTAGTTTTTTTAAACACATGCACATCATAACGGAACACTTACAGAAGTTTGGATTTTCCAAGATCTCGTTTAGAGATGCGCCAGTGGAACACTCATGATAGCAATACCAACCACTTATGTATCAAATAAAATCATGAAAGCAAATGTGCCAATACCTTCTTTACTGCAATGTACCAGTATCAATGCTAGTAAAAATACCAGTACCTATTATCCACCCTTCTTTACTGCAAAGTACCAATATCATCAATGCTTGTAAAACCACAAGTACCCACTATCCACTGTAGACAAATACTACTTTAGAAATCATAGTATAATTAACATATTGAACTTTCTACATTACTTAGTCACACACATGGCTCAGCTCGTTAAATGCTTGGCTCACTCAAAAAGAATATATATATATATAGGCAACGTGGTGGTTAGTGTGTTAGAAGATAAAGATGGGTTCTGAACCTAAGTGGTGGTTGACACCCAACAACTTTCCCAACTTAGCAAGCTGGCACCCTTGAGATTGGGTATAACATAAGCATATGTCATAAATCTATCTATATATATGACATATGTTATATTTACTATGTTAAACTAGAGTGTTTAGGTTTGACTCAAGCTCTAATCATCCAAGTAAACAAGCCAAGCAGAGTTGAGCTACAGTTTGGGGTATTTTTCACGAGCCGTTCCTTAACAAAGATGGTCAAGCTCGAGCCGAGCGTGAACACCCCATTACTTGGCTCGGCTCGGCTCGGCTTTGTATCACCGCTAGGTAAGATACATGTAATCATCTGGACGTTCAGATTAGTAATATACATATTTATTTGTTGGACAATAACCAAACTTATGATTTAGCAATTCATAAATTATTTAAGTCTGTGGCGTGCTGTGATAGTCGCCAAGTATGGGGAAACTTCGTATTGGATTCCAAAGGAGGTTAAAGGTACTCATGGTCTGGGATTTTGGAAGGGGATTATGGGCAATGCCAATTTGGTCGTGCCTTACTTTCGATTTCGAGCGGGGAGAGGGTCAGAGATCAGATTCTGGAAGGATGTATGGTCTGGGTCTACTCGACTAATGGATGATTTTGGTAATCTCTTCGTCCTAGCAACCAACAAGGATGCTCTAGTGGAGGATTCATATGAGAGGAAAATAAGGGGGGTAGTATGGTATCCAAGGCTGAGGAGGGGCCTTAATGACTGGGAAATCAGCGATATGTCTCGTCTTTTGGAGCGAATTACCTCGTCGGTCCTTAGCCTAGAGGTAAGGGATTGCAGGATGTGGTCAAGAAGCAACCAAGGTCAGTTCTCGGTCAAAGCATTGTGACAATCGATTTCCCTTACCTTGAGTGAGACATTTCCTCATAGAGTTGTATGGAATCCTGGTATCCCATCCAAAGTCTCTTTCTTTTTACGAATTGATCATTGAACAAAATTCTAACTTGCGAGCATCTGCAACATACAGGTTGGAGAATGGCTAACCGATATAATATGTGTCTCCAAGCGGAAGAGACGGTGGATCATCTTCTTCTGCATTGCCCCGTTGTGCAAGAGGTATGTGATTTTTTCCTCTCCCGTATGGGGGTTGCTTGGGTTTTTCTATCATCCCTCCACAATTTCTTATCCTGTTGGTTATGGGAGTGTGGGGCAGGTGTCTGGGAGGCGATTTGGGAGGTGCTCCCTGGAGCTATCTTTTGGTTGTTTTGGAAAGAAAGAAATCGCAGAGTATTTGAGGATGTTTTTCTACCGTTCCCCGGATATGTGATCGCATCAGATTGATGGCCATGGAGTGGGCTGGGTTGCACTGTAATAGGGAGGAATTGTGGGGGGTATTGTACTAATATGTTCTCTCCCAAGGGGGTTAGGATCTTGCTTGTTTTTTCCCGGTCTTTGAGTTTACTAGCTTGTCAACTCTAGTTTTTTGCCGGGATTCTTCCTGTAGCCCTTCTCTTCTTTTAATATATTGCTTTGCTTTATATATCAAAAAAAAAAAATTTATTTAAGCCACTACATAAAAATCTGTTTCTAGCATAGGTAAGTGGTCATTTTGTCTAAGTTCGATAGACGGGGTAAATGGAAGATCGGCTACCATGCAAAAGCTAATATAGGCATAGTATATAAATTAAAAATCCATTATTTAGTTTTTGGACAGCATAGGTGTCTTCATAGAAAGGTGAGGTCAATAAGTGAGAATACAATATTGAAAAAAAAAGGAGGATTTCACAAATTCATAAAAAAGAATAAAAATTATAGAGAGCAAAACCAAATTATTTCAAAATGAATATACAAACATCATCTGTAGCACAGCACTGTATAGAGCACGATCGACATAGAAAAACAAGTAGAAAAAATCAATGTAATGAGATTACGAGAAGGTATTAGTCTTAGACTGAGCTCCTCAAGAATTGCAAAATGGGAGAGCCTGAATGAGAGGGAATGAGATGTACCAAAATCTATGGCAAAAGGAAAGAGTAGTCTGAGCTATTCGAGAATTGTAAAATGGGCAGGTGTGAATGACAGGGAACAAGATGGATACCTTTCTTTATTTTCTTTCGTTCTAAAGGAAATCCAGAGTGACTTTGTGGGTTAGGAGAAAGTGTCGCTCAGTGGTGTAACCTTCACCAAGATCTCATCCCGCAACTTAACTTAAGAGGCCTCCACCAAGTTCGCATCTTTTAATTGAGCACCGACCATTACGCCATAGGTGACTTCATCCGGCTTGATCCCTTTCGCAACCATTTTCTCAAATAGTGCAAACGCCTCTGATGTGTTTCCTTCTCTTTTGTAACCGTGTATAAGTGATGTGTAAGTTACAGCATTAGGCATTATATTCCTTTCCTGCATCTCCAAGAAAAGCCGGTTCGCCTCCTCCATCTTTCCAACCTTGCAGTGCCAATCAATCACAGTCGTGTAGGTCACATGATCAGGCATGACCTGCTTATCTGCCATTTCTTTCAACAACTGGTTGGCTTCTTGCAGCTTCCCAAACTTGCAGAACCCATCAATCAAAGTGTTGAAAGAGCGCGTAGTAGCAAAGCCCTTCTGCAACATTTCATGAAACGAGTCCAAAGCCTCCTCCATTCTCCCTTCCTTGCAGCAACCATCGACGAGGGCATTGTAGACAAAACTGTCCGGCTGCACTCCTCTTGACGGCATCTCACCAAATAACCTAAATGCCTCGGTCACATTCCCAGATTTGCAGTAACCATCAATCATTGTAGCATAGGTCACACCATTAGGTGCAAAACCCTTTCCAGGGATTCCATCAAACAATTTTCTAGCTCCCTCAATGTCATCTGACTTGCATAGGCCATCGATCAATGCATTATAAGTAACAATGTTTGGATCAATACCTCTCTCGGACATATCTTGGAGAAGTTGGAAAGCTTTCTCTATCTCGCCTCCCTTACAGAACCCGAAGATGAGAGAGCTGTAAGTGAAGACATCAGGAACCAAACCCTTCTCTGTGACTTCTGAGAAGACCCCCATAGCCTCTTGCATCTTCCCATTCCTTGAGAGGCCATGGATGAGCACACTGTACATTTTCAAACCCGGGAGCATCCCTCTTCCAAGCATACCTCGAAATATCGAGAAGGCCTCCGCTATGTTCCCCACTTTGCAGTGCCCATCAATCAGTGCCATGTAAATTACATCATTTGGAACTAAACCACAACCTAACATCTCACTGAAATACCTGTCTGCATCCTGCATTTCCCCTACCTTACTATATCCTTGGATTAAAGCCCCATAAGTGTAATCATTTGGGATTAATCCCCTCTTCACCATTTCTAATAAATAAGTCCTTGCTTCTTCCATCTTCCTGGCTTTGCAGAGACCAATTATAATAGAATTGTAGCAAAATACATCTGGTGCAACCCCTTTCCCACTCATTCCCTCCAAAACCTTTATTGCCTCTCCAACTCTTCCTTCCCGGATATGACCTGAAATAATAGTTGTGAAGATAATAGAATTGGGCTTCAAACCCCTAGTAACCATTTCACCCAAGACGCCATTAGCACGTGGGAAATCCCCACAACGGCATAGCCCATTAATTATTACACTGTAAGTCACCACCGTGGGTGCCAAGTTCCTCTTTTTCATCTCATCAAGCAGTTCAAAAGCCCTACCCATATTTTGCTCTCGGCAATACACCTCTATCAACAAATTATAGGTTTTAGAATCAGGTTTCCAGCCCATTTCAACCATCTCATTCATGAGTTCATGTGCTTTCTCTATCTTTCCAACCTTACACACCCCATGAACAAGTATGTTATATGTGACAAGATTTAGCTGAATACCACGAGCTACCATCTCATCCTTGACCCTAAAAGCCTCTTCTATATCACCTGCTCTCATGAACCCATCAATCAAAGCTGTGTAGGGGATGTTATCAGGCTTCAGACCCATCTCGAACATCTCTGCCAATATCAATTTTGCCTCTTTTGATCTCTTCTCTTTGCAGAACCCATTAATAAGTATGGTGTAAGTAAAATTATCTGGGACCAACCCCTTCTCAACCATTGATTTCTTCATCTCAAGAGCTTCATCAAGATTCCCAACTCTGCAAAAACCTCCAATAACCACATTGTAGGTAACCGAATTGGGACTGCAACCTTTCTCCCCCATTTCAAAAAGGACATTTTTTGCATCTTTTAAACGTCCAACCTTACAGAGAGCACCGATCAAATTGGTAAATGTGTAAACATCAGGAGGTATCTTGGCCTCTGACATTCCATCATAGACCTTCCAAAACAACCCCATCAAATTAGCCTTCAGGAGATCTTTCAATACAGAATTGCAGCACCGTAAACTAGGCATAAATTCATAATTTTTAGCAGCTAAAAATACATCAGAAGCTTCCCTTAACATACCCATCTTCTTGTAAGTATCAATTAATATATCGAACACCAATGGATTAGACCCTTCACAATCTCTATAGCTACTAACAATCGAATCCAATATAACCAAAGGAGACGAATGGGTTCTTATCATTCGTTCTAATAGAACGTTTGCAGGTCCAAACAAGTTAGATTTACAGAGATTTACGGCAAGAATCGAGAATGACTTAAAATTTTGAGGGATACCCATTTTGTTTTCGGACCAGTAAAAGAAATTGAGGAGGCGTACGGGATCACCCACCTGATTTTCATGAAGAACAGTCCGAATTACTTCTGGGTTTAACTTATTGGGTATGTCTGATGAGTCCATGAGAATCTGCCAGTTGTTGTGTTTGAGAAGATCGGAGATTTCTCTAACGGAATCCTTGGTATCTTTGATGGGTTGTGAGCTGCAAAACTCCATGAATTTGAGAGAAACCAGTCTTGTTCTTCTGAAACCATTTCGATCTGTAAATAGAAGAGGCGTTTTGCGAGAGAATCTCCACATCGCCTTGCTTGTTCTCTATAGAAATTTAGAGAATAACGAGAAGTCTCACTTATGCTCTCTCTCTCTGCGGAAAGAAGAGGAAACATTAGAGGAGAAGTTTTCTCATAGCCCCGGATGGGTTACTCCGTTTATCTCTTCAACCGGAGCTCCTGTTCATAGATATGGGTCCAGAAATATTCATGGTTTGCGGCAAATGGAGGTCCGTTTTTTCTGTGAATAAATCGTTGCTTTGATGGGTCATGCGGCTCATGCCTCATTGTTTGATGGGTCACTGCTGATTGGGATTTTGTTCTTGGGCTTTGTAGTCTCTATGGCATATACGCTCGAGAGGTGCTCTCGAGCATCCATACATGAAGCGCCACCTGGTGGGGAGAAGTCATTTCATGGGGCCCATGATTTTGACTTCTCCAACCAATATTTGACACTTGGTGATAAAATAGTGAGATAAAGGGGAGAGATATCAGATGGGGAGAAGTCAAAAACCAGGGAGAGATGAAATGACTTCTCCCACCAGGTGGCGTTTCATGTATGGATGCCCGAGAGCACCTCTCTAGCGTGTGCCAGAGAGACTCCAAAACCTTGTTCTTGACCCTAGGGTATTTAACCGTTCAATACCTAAGAATTGTGGCTGTTCATCGGGCCACGATTTCTCCACCTTTTTTTGTCCAACAAGTAACCTCTTGGATGACCTGTTGGCTTAAAATACTTATAAATAAGTAACTAGCATGGAACTAAGTGTAAGTATGCATCTGAACCGTCTATCTTTAGAATAAACTGTTCAGATCTATGGGTATTGTATGATTGGATACCCTATGAGTATTGAAAAAAAATCCGGAAAGTAGATATGACTTATGAGTTTGGACTCTTGATGGGCAAAAAAAGGAGGGCCTTTATGGACCAAAGAGACATAGAAGCCCAATGGGCCTGAGAAATCAACCTTAATAGGGTTTAAATTAGGCCTATGAGAGCTTGGAATATTGATCTCAATGGACCTGAAAGAGTAGCCACTATGGTAGGAAAGAAAGGCCTCTGAACCATAGAAAGGGGCCTATGATGGGCGCAAAAATATAAGCTAGAATGGGCTTCAAATGTAAGACTCTTTGGATTTAACAATGGCCTCTCTTCTTCTTCTTCTTCTTTATTTTTTTTGTGATTTTAATATGTAGGGAATTGAACCTAAATGGAAAACACGGTCACCAATCACCATCCCGACTAGAGCGACAAATGTGTGTAGAGCTATAAACAGAACAAATAAGAAGCAAATAGTGGTATATCCAAATTTGTATCCAATTATATATCCAACCATTTGAATTCGATTAAATATCTAATGGATAATAATCCAACTTTGAATAAGATATTCGAATTTGAAAAATAAAATTTATATAAGTTTATTTTAAAATGAAAAATTAATATTTTATTCTCAAATATATTAAAAATAATAATTTTATATATCATAAAATTATTTAAAAAGTACATATTAAGAAAGACGTTTTTGTATTATGAATTTTAATTATATGTTATGTATATATAGAGTTAAAAAAAAATAAATTCGGAATCTGTACTGTGATTTGGACACTAGCTAAATCAGAGAAAGGAAAGTAAATCTCTCTATTCTGATAAATATTTTAGCAAAAGAATTTGGATACTAAATCAGAAAAGGGAAAGTAAATCTCTCTAAACTTCAAAAGAATCTCTTTAGTATTTACACCCCGCCTCTTCCTCGAGTGGTGGGGTGTGGCCTCTGTTGAGGGAGGTCTGAGGATCCAATCCCCTGGGTGATGAGTCTGCAAGAGCTCCAAACTTCCAATCCCCAAACTAACCACTAACCATATATATATATATATATATATATATATTGCAGAGGACTAGCTCTACTCTTAGCCCTTTCATACTCTCAACCTTTTCCTACTCTCGACTTGGACTAACCACTTGTCAATTCCTACAGTTATAGCACATACTTTTTAACTAATTGCAATGCTTTAACAGGAAAAATGGACAGGTGGTTGGCTCAGTTTGAATGTAGGAAATGCCCTAGAGTAGGGCTAGCACTTCTCTTTGTTGTTTCCCATTCATATCCAGTGTCATCACATAGACGGTCAGATCTATTCTTAGATTATGCTTCAAAGATGGCCACACCAACTCAACGGTAGAGATTACTAAGTTGGTGGGCCAAAATAGTCATGATTGCTCCTCCATTACACACTTAAGGCAGCCTAATAAAGTCATCTTTAAATGCCATAACTGGTTATAACGGTTACTCTTTCTGCATTAAAACCTGCTTAAATAAGCCCACCCTTTATCTTCCTAGAGCTCCTAAACCCTAAAAACGGTTAACTTCTTCTGCACAGACTCTCAAAACAAACCCCATCATGGTGTATATCACGAGGCAAGCCTGTTTAATTATACCCTCTTCTCTCTCTCTCTAGCTCTCAGCGTGACCTTTCACTGACCATCTCTTTAAACACCTAATCGTCACAAAACCTATCTTCCCATCTCTTTTTATGAGGTTATATATTTACTAACTGGTTGAGGTTTTGATCAGAGGAGATTAAAAAGATGGAGATGTCTAAGGTTTCAATGCTTATATTTGTTTTATGTCTATTGATGGTTGCTTCTTCTCAAGCCATGGCTGTTGGTGGAAGCTGTGATCTGATTTCAAATGAGTTAAAGAACAATGTTACACGGGATTTATATGGCATTGAAGTGGGTTTGAAGTTGTTGATGAGAGAAGAACTAGTAGAGGTAGGGAAGGAGTTTGATCAAGTTCCCATGATTTTGCATGATTTTCTATCGTCGAAGTATCGAGAAGCTGAGAGGAGCTTAGAGAGTCTGGTTCATCGTCTTTCGTCATGCTTGGGGACCAATCTTACTAGTTCTGTAAGTTCTCCCATATAGTTTTTTTTTTCCAATTATTATTATTAATATATGTTTTTGCTTATGATTTTTTATATTGATCATAAAATCAATGGTATTTAAATTAAGAGATTTACTAAATAGCAAGGTTTATATAACAACATAACAGTAAGTGGGGGCCTTACCCAATATTTACCTTTAGAACAATGGCTAATTTTTCAACGTTTTTTAAAAATAATATTTTATACAAATTTAACTATTTAAATTGACAAAAAAAATTAAATATTATCAAAATAATAACAGTTATCATCATCAATTCCTTATCCCAAATACTGGGTCAACAATACGAATCTTGTTCCACTATTGCGTTAAAGCCTATCAAATAATAATATAATGTTATTAAAACCCCAAATGACAGTATAACAAGCACTATATCAGGAATAATGACTAACAATGATGGTTTTTTTAGGAGAATTATTTGCCAATGTAACATGATGGTCCTCCGTCATGTACCATTATGAACTGTTATTACGCGTTTTAACGACCACTAATATTAGAACCATGCTAGATAGTGCCTTGATTAGGTTATTTGATTTTTATTTTAAATTTCTTATTTAAGCTTTCCTTGAAAATAAAAATACCCCTGGCTAGATTCAATCTAGCCAATGAAATAGCCATGAACAAAGTTTTTTCATCAAATCCTGATCAAAGGGGGGAAAATTCCCCTTTTTTGTGATAATTTGATTTGAATTTTTTTTAATTCGTTTAATTAATTTTCTCTGAAATTTTCTCATGGACATAATCTCATTCATGACTAGCAACATAGGTAGGAGATTGGAGAAAATTTATGTAAGTAGTACTTTAAAATTTTAATGGAGCAGTATAAATTTTTTGTCTCTCTTTTCCTATTTTCATGAATTCGAAAAACAAAACATGACTGCATTTTACAGATATGGTTAGCCAATGTATCCCTATGGTGCTTGTTACCAAGACCATGGTCCTCTATGAACTAACTTTGATCTCTTCCATGCTAGACATGTACAGGTTTACATCCCGGAACCAATGATAGAATTCTCTAAGCTCGCGATAATCAAAGCGAAAAAAGCTCAAACCTTGATTCATCAACTCATCCAACGCAAAGAGAAGAACACAACCGCGGATCACGAACAAGTGCTCGAATCATCAGATCCTTCAAATGAATATTTTGATAGTTGTTTGTTCGACGGCACCAAATGCCAGTACTTACCATGTGCACTTGGCAATAAGCTCCCTATTTGTGCAATTGGCTTTGCTTCAGGCATCACCGGTGGTGCTGGTGGGTTGAACTATGTGGTTACCCGGTCCGATGATGGTCACCCAAAAAATCCCTCCCCTGGGACTCTTCGTTTTGGCGTTGAAATCACTGGGAGAAACAAAGGTGGAGTTTGGATCATCTTCAAAGAGAGTATGGAGATTAAGCTTAAGGAGAAGTTATGGATTAATTCAAATACAACAATTGATGGAAGAGGAGTAAATGTGACTATAATTGGAAAGGGTCTTGTTCTAGCAAGAGTAGAGAATGTGATTCTGCATAACTTTGAGGTTGTTTCAACTGGGCAAAGCGACACTGTCCATGTTTTCGATGGGACTCGGCGGGTATGGATCGACCATCTAACTTCGAGAGATGCACATTTAGGATTAGTCACAGTTCTTCAAGGATCGACCGATGTTACTATCTCAAATTGCTATTTATCAAATCACAATTACAATATGTTGTTGGGGGCATCAGACCAAGATACCATGGATCGAGTACTCAGGGTCACCATCTATCGGAACTGGTTCAAGTCATCCACCCAAAGGATGCCACATTGCAGGTATGATTTCACAACGTTCTTTTTGCTATAATTACTAGTGCAAATATGGAAATAAAAATCAGCGCCAAAACTGATACAAAATGGGCAATACATATAGGTTTTAGTAGCCTTGTACGATATTTATGATCGTACGAAACGGTTATCGTTTATTAGTTACTAGTGGGTGGCATGTAAGATGAACATGAGAGAGAAGGGAAGGAGTTAACCATAGTTAATAGGAGTTAAAAGGGACACGTGTTAACCCTCGGATGCAATTGAAGTCTCCCCGAGTTCAATCGCGATTGGCTGTGATTCTATTATTTAAATAGATAGATGAGCAAGGGGTAATTTGGGAATTAAAGTAAAACATTAAATCAAAATTTTGTTTTATATAAGGCTAGTTTGAGATTTTCGGAAAAATCAGGCTACGCCTTGCCTCTCGCATTATAATAGTAAAAAATTATGTTTTCATTATTCACTCTATGTTTGCTATTTTGTCTTTGAGTATTTTCTCATTACTTTATATTTGGTAAATTTGGTTTATTTTTAATTTAATTACTTTTTTTAAAAAAGAAAAATTATATGTATCACCGATACGTATAGGTTTCAGTTGAGATCGATACATTCTGAAACCGAATTTTTAATCCTTAATTGCATATGATTGAATTTTCATTTTGATCAGGTGGGGTTATTGCCATGTAGTGAACAACTACTATATGGACTGGTTTTACTATGCAATAGGAGCAAGAGTGCATGCTAAGGTGCTTTCAGAGCTAAACGTGTTCGAGCCGGGTAGGAGGCTAGAGGTGACACCATGGTTCGACCAGTATAAGTCCGACTTGACTCCGACCATAGAGTCATCCAAAGATCTTTTGCTAAATGGTGCTACTTTCCACCAGTTCCTGAAGTATGGCACATTGAGCAGTCCCCGGGATAATTTCCCTATGTACAAGCTTCCAACTCGGCCCACGGACTCGCTGGCAAGTCTAGTGACCAACTGCTCAGGGGTTTTGTTTGGATCCAAGCTAAGTGATTGCTTGGCAACCCCATGATTTCTTCTTCATCTATATTGTAATCTTTTCTACCATTTTTCAATTTCTTCTGCTATCTTTATATAGTGTAAAGGTGAAGAGCAAATGCCTCTATCTCTATAATTGTATTTTGAAGAAGCCATTGAAGCATTGGCCTAAAGATCACTTGCCTTTGCAGCAGATTGGCAATTAAATTCTCGATGATCACGAGGGACCATCGAGTATCAAAAAGAAACAAGTGATAGTCTGGTGCCAAAGCATGGGTGTTTTGTATCCATTGAAGATGACTACTTTGATTGAGGGTTTGCTCTCTGTGGTTGTGTTCAACTCCCACTCTTCGACTACTTAATTACCCTAAGTATCCCGAGGGAAAGTTTTGAGTGGGTCGACGGTGCAGACACCGAAGGAACGGATTAGTCCTTGCCTCGAAGGGTTTGGGATACTCTCCCTTTGTAAAAAAATAATAATAAACTAACAAGGAAAACTAGTAGACCACCCTTTGCATACAATGATGCCACTTGTCATGTACATACTCTTCCACGCGGCACTCTGTAAATAGTTACCCATCAAGTCTCACTCAGATATATATATGACACCAAAATGCAAGCCTTTATTTCTCTCAACCATATATAAAAAGGCCCTCTTGCAAATGGATGAAGTATATAAGATTGTGAAAAGGGTTGTGTAAGCACCCAATTTTTACACCCAGCTCACCTAAACCCTAGACCTAAACCTAGGTCTAACCCTAGCCTAGCCCTAGCCCAAGCCCAAGCATGGGCCCGCTAAGCCCAACCCAAGTGGGACCCATTTCACTCATTTTAAAATTCAAATTTTGGAGCCAATTCTCAAAATGGCAACACCATTTTTGCCTTCCCCACATGTGTGGTGGTTAGGCCCCAAAAAGTAAACAAAATAAAAGTTTAAAATTCAAAATGAAAAAATAATAAATAATAACAAAAAAAAACCCATGATTTTTTAGTAGGGGGTGGGACCCACCCTAAACCAAATAAAAGTTCACACAAAAAAAAAAAAAAAAAAAAAAAAAAAGAGTTTTTTTTTACTAAAGATTAAAAAAATAATAACAAAAAAAAAAAAAAAAAAAAAATTTGGAGTGGTGTGGTTGGGCACCAACCCCATGTGGCAGGCCCATAGGCGGGTTGGGCCCAACCCACGTAACCAAACCCACGAGCAACCGGCCCCGTTAAGAATCGAACCAAACACCAAAAAAAAATAATTTTAAACCCACTGTTCATCGTCCCTGTCAAAGGGACGATGCACAGTGCTGCTGCCTGGCGCTCTCTTCTGCCCCCTGCTTCATGTCCCCCACGCCTTATCCTTATCACTCCCACCCTTATCCTCTCCACGTCGATTTCCTTCCCCATCTATTTAAGCTACCATGGCAGCAACGGTTGAGGGGGGATTTTTTCAAAAAAACAAAGTTCTTACAGTCACCCCATCCATACCCTTCCCCCTTTAGTCTTCAACCTTGGCTCTAAGAGCACCCTTAGACTCATTAAAAGTTCTATTAACCTCATACACCACCTATAGCCATCACTCATCTCTACTGTGCAAAACAAGAAAACTAATTTTTTTACAGTAGCCTAGCATCCGGCCGTTCCTCACCTTCCCTAAGCTTCTGCATCCCATCCATCTAGGCCTTAGACCACATCCTAACCCCCGTGTAGCCTCCACCTGCTCACTTTAGGCAGCCACCAACGCCTCATTCCGTCGAGACTCCACCACGAGCATAAGGCACATGGTACATAACCCATCTCCCCTTTTTTATTTGCTGTCATTCTCATTGTAAGGGACCCCTGGTCCCATTCCAGGGGTCCCATTTTCTTTTTTTCTAGCTTCAGTAGGGTAGAATGCCGAGGACAGGGCCACCCCCTCCATCTTCTTCATAGATGGTAGTGGCATCCCCTCGAGGCGCGGCCACAAGCACCACCACCCCCACCCATGCCAAGGTTCTCTCCCAGTTCTGGGGGGTCCTCAATCAATGAGGAAACCCCCTGGACTCGCAAGAGTCGAGCACACCCAGCCAACAAAGTTTTTTTCCAAAAATTTCAAAAAAAAAAAAAAAAAAAATTCTGTTTCAGGCAGCCCCCCTGTAACCATGGTTTAACCATGGTTATACTTGGACATGGTCAAAACCGAGCCCATGTTTAGACTCCCCATACTCCCAGCTACCTCCCTGTAAATTTTCAGCTTCTAATTCGCACGTTAACCATGGTTAAATCGACCCCAAAGTGGGGTCGACAGTGTGCAAAAATGGCGAAATGGTCGACTTTGGGCCTCTGTAGGGCCCACATACGGCCTCCTCTTGGGCCTTACAAGGGCCCAAATTGTTTTTCTCATGGCAGGCTCCGCAACCATGGTCTCGGATCCCCCGGGGGTTGAGCCAATCAGCGGCAAAATTGCCGCAAAGTTTGAAAAAAAATCTGTTTTTCTGAAAATCGTCATTTCATGTGACGTTTTTTGAGCCGACTTTGGGCCTCTGTGGGGGCCACCCACAGCCTCATCTCGGGCCCCACAAGGGCCCAATTTTTTCCCTGGACTTCAGGCTACACACTGATGGTCGCGGATTCCCGTGGATCCCTTGTTAACCATGGTTAAACTCGCTTTAACTATGGTTAAAAACTTGATGAAATATTGGGTTTTTTTGCTTTTGTTGGACTTTCTGAGGGCCCAGACCGGGTAGGAGGCCACTCTAGGCCCTGCCACGGACCTTGGGCCCACTTTTGCTTCAGTCGACCCCTTAACCATGGTTAAACTCACCCGTGGTTAACATTTAACCATGGTTAAGCGGCCCATGACCTAACAAAAATTCTGGAAAAATCATCAAAAATCATAAATATTACATGGAATCCAGAAATGTCTTCAATTGCATTTTTTACTGTGGTTAAGACACTTAATTAGAGTCGACCCCATTTTTGACCCTTAACCACGGGTAAAAAAATCCTGACCCGGAAAAAATTTGGAAAAATGCTCAAAAAATCCAAAATATTAGGAGAAACCCAAAAATGGTCTCTTTTGACCATTTAACCATGGTTAAGACCCTTAACCATGGTGACCTCCCCTCCTTAACCGCGGTTAAGCATCTTCGACTGCTGGGAAAAATCTGAGAAAATCCCAAAAAAATCAGAAAAATTCAAAAGACCAAAAAATCTGATGTTGGACTCTTTTTAACCATGGTTAGAACCCCTGACCAAGGTTAATCGCCTTTCTTAACCTCGGTTAGCAACCCTAACCCTGGGTTAAGACACCTTGGGCCTACCGGGCCTCACCCCTTGGCCTACCGGGCCTAATCTCGGCCTACCGGGCCAAACCCTAGCCTACCGGGCTCATCCTTGGCCTACCAGGCCCAATCTCGGCCTACCGGGCCCAAATGAGCCTACCGGGCTTCACCCTCGGCCTACTGGGCCCAACCCCAGTCTATCGGACTTACCTTAGGCCTACCGGGCCCAATACCAAGCACTTGACCAACTCGGTCAACCACCCCTAGCCTCCCGGCTAGACCCTAAGCCACCTTTGGTGCACACACACACACCCCTAGCCTTGGCACGGGCGCATGTGCCAGAACTACGCTCGGTCTGATCTCACCCCTATGTGAGTACGTAGGCAGCCCAACCCGGGTTCGACCCTAGTCTAGGATTTTCTCCTTCTTAGATTAGCATTATCTTAAATACTTAAGGCATTTGATTAAAATTGAGATTAGTTTGGCTTAATCCTAGCAAGTAGGGAACCACTGAAAAGTGGAAGTGTCGGGGTGCCTAACCCCTTCCCCGGACTTAACCGAACCTCTTACCCTGACCTCGGATCACAGACCAAGACCTTATCCAAATCCCGGGGACTTATCCCTTCCGAATGAATAGGTGGCGACTCTTAACTCAACCCGTGAGATGCAAACCAGGGTTCCGCCCGAAACCCGTGCTCACAGCTCTGGCGACTCTGCTGGGGATTATAAAGTTCAACCCGGAACCTAGGTTTAAGCCAAACTAAACCTTAAATTAATCAAATGCTTAAGTATTTAACATAATACTAATCATTTTACATCTCTTTGATGATTTGTGTACTGTGCATATCATTCATACCATTGTAATGTAATCAACCCAATACCTATTAGACAGGCTTATTACGCTCACGGCTGCTGGATGACTATCCTCAGTGACAGGGGCTTAACAGTCTTGGAGGTCCGCGGAACTTGGCCTGTTGGGTGACTATCCTCAGGAAACGGTTCTGAACGCTCTCGCTTACACCAATCGTCCCTTTCAGGGAGTCGCATATACGGTGTTAAGTGATCCCCCCATCCTTAGGAACACACTCTTGCATACCCCAGCATGCATACATGTAGCCTAGGTCAGGGTATAGCCTACAAGCAACCAACCTGGAGGGATACTCTAAACCCTAACTTGCTTGCACCCTATACCTGTCCCCAGTCATGGTTGACTACCCGGGCACACTCTACCCGGATAACCACCCATCAGGGGCATGTAATGAGCCAAACTTGTGCTTGTAATAAAACACATCTTAGCCTACATCCTGACATAACATATGGGGTTCAAATCCCAGTCGATTAGGTCTTCACCAGACCTATCCTCGACCTTGACCTGATAGGCCCCCGGTTCTCAACAACCCGGGTAAAGCATGCCGGAACTCTGTCCGTCTGCCCTATCGGATCACATGTGCCTTGTCACACCCAGAAAATATTGCATCATTTTTGCATATTTCATCTGCATACACAGTGCACTCACATCGAGTCTAGATGGCAGGTCCTTCAGGGATAACCCAGTCAATTGGTCAACCGGCCCGGCCTGTGCATTTGACTTCTCAGGGGGCATGTGATCACAACCTCCAGAAAGTAATTGAGGTCTTCACCCTGAGTCAGGGTATCACTTGGGCTCAGTACTACAAAATCGGGACTATCCTAAACCTATCCATGGTTAAACCAGATCCGCGCCTCATGAATGCAGATTTCCAGTGTTGGAACTCATCTTACATGGTGTTCCGTTTTGGTAAGAACAAACTGTGTCCAACACTGGAAGAGATTCAGCGCATCTTAGGGTTAAACATGGACGGCGAAGGCATAGTACCGCGCTACAAGACAACATACCAGGCAGACCTGTCTAGGTTTTTGCATATCAAGCCTGCCTGCTTGTAGCCCGGTCCTAACAGCTCTTTTTAGTCGGATACCAGTAGAGTATCTTGAAAGCAGTACAAGTACAAGGGAAACCCTGACTCTAGTATAGCGGAACTTCCCGACCTCAGTGCCTTTGCACTGATAACCATACCTCAGTTGGTATTCCCGAGATGCCGTACCCTTGTCGAACCAGTTAAGGTAGGGATCCTCAAGGACATGCACAACTCCTGCACAGTACCAATCATCTTTGCAGAGCTTCTCAGGGCTCTCAATCAGGCAGCAAACCACAGAAGGGGCATCTTCCATGCCAGTGTATATCTCCTACACCTGTGGCTAGCAGGACAGCTGTCTACGATCATAGCTGCACCAATCAACCTCCTGTGAAGTCTACAGTCTACATCGAGAGATTTCTCAGAATCAGGGCTCGATAGCAACTACAGACATCAAAAAGCTCTACCAGCTTCTCCAAACCCTATCAGAGGAGATCATACGGCAGTGAGTTGTCATCACTGGAAGGCGATGCATGATCCTTGCCAGACTTACAGGCTCTGCAGCCTACATTCCACTCCTAATCCTTCGACAGTTCGGATTCCCTCAGCGTATCCCAGTTATAGACCGGTAAAGAAATGATTGGATCACTTTCACTGTACGTTCCGACAGCTTCACAGGTCGATTCCAGTCAGATTGGCAAAAACTTCAGACGAGATCAGCGGACAGACTTTGTGGTTACATCAGGACCACCTACAGATGCAGCATACCGACTTTGGATGGAAAATCCTAACATTCCATCTCCCATGCCTGTACCCAGGGAACTGCCCACACCCATCTCGGCTCCATCACACGGGACTATACCCTTGGCTGAAAAGGTAGTCCACTGGAGAAACATCTTCCTGAAGAGACAGCTTCAAATTCAGATGAAAGAGAAGCAGCTACGGAAGGCTCAACAAACATTCAGGATGTAGAGCGGGACAGCAAAATTCAGGCCATAGATCGAGCATCTCGAGCAGACAGTCCGGTCTTGTCAGAAGAAGCGGAAAGACGACACCAGAGAAACAGTCATCATCAGGGCTCAGCTACACTTTTATTAAGAGCATCTTGACAGTGCAAAGGTTGAGATGACTCCTCGGATCCGACAGTTCGAATCCCGGATGTTCAATGCTGCTGAAGCCATTGAGAATTTGGAGGTTGAAGTCACATCCCTCCAACAGTAAATCATGGGCTTAGACGGTGTGCCCCGATCGCTTGACTTCGCGATCCCTGATGGACCTGCCTAGGATCGAGTCTTTTTCTCTTTTTGAGTCACAGTCCTGTACTCTTTTCCCGCACAAAGTCTTTTCTTGCATCTTCTTCCTCACATCATAAACGTGCATAACCGATAAGTCACTCTATTCACAATTGTACCATGACATTAGGCACAAACACTTGCACTGGGTCCCTCTGACATTATTGCATCATCCATGCACCCTCATCATTGTCCATGCACAACATTTGCACTAGCTAGGATCACTGCACATACACTATATGTACACTGCACCTTACACTTGCACTTGCATCACCGGTATGCTATACTACACTAGGCATTTACACATGCACTGTCACTGCATCTGCATTACTAGGACACAACACTTGCACCCATCTAGAAAATGTAGAACCCAGTCTATCCTAGCCTAGGCATCACTCATGCATCTTTAGAGTACAGCCCATACATCATGTAGTCGACAGCACTCCTAGAAGTGACTCAACTACAAGAATCAATAGACCATGTCTATCCTTCACTCTATCCCATCAGGAGTGCTGCTTAGGGTCGAGTCTTTTCTCTTTTTGAGTCTCACCTCATTCATTGGGTTTTTACCCGTGCATGCTCATGCATTTTAGATTCACATACCTTACCCCCGGTATTGACTCGCTCTATCTTTCCAGATCTCACCTTACTGAGGCGGTAACTTAAGGACTCAAGCGATGGAACGCGGAGAAGCATCGAGCAGCCAAGAAATCATCTTGACAACCCTTCTCCGACAAGAGCAGGACATCAAGGAAATCAAGTCTATCCTCTATGATATGGCTACCGCTCTCGATAAGCTCCAGGTGGCACAAGGGCAAACCCAGATCCGTCCCCCTACCTCTCAGACAAACGCATCCAACCCAGTGGCACAACCACAGAAACCTTTCTCTAACCCGCTCCCCAAGCCTAAGAAAGAGCGGGCACCACCCAAGCATTTCACCCCTTCTCCTCTCAGCCAACTCCTACCAGTTCTCATTGATAGGAAATTGATCACACTCCATGGTCCTACCCCATCGTAACCCTTGGCCAAACGGAACCACAACTACAAGGAACAGGAACACTATGCTTTTCATCAAGGCCCTGGGCACTCTACTGATCACTGCATCGCTTTAAAACATGCAGTTGAAGACCTAATCAACGAGGGCAAACTTGATTATGTGCCTGGTAGCTGGAGTTCCTGAAAACCCTATCCCCTCATTAACCCATCATCAAGCCGCCTTCATGCCACCTAGAGCAGTGTCTTCACCAACTCGTTTGAAGAAGGAGACCTGAAAGCGAAATGCTGAGTTCGGTTGATCAGAGCCAAGTCCAGTCTAAGTCTGTCTTAGTTAGGATTTCTTTCATGTAAGAGTCGGCCGCAGTGGCCCTGTATGAGTCCAGTCAAACTCTTTCAATTCAATGAAATCACTTTTTTAAGAGTTTCATCTTCATACTTGCGTAGCATAGCTGAATGCTTCCTAAGCTTATCTGCCTTAACAAGAGATCACTTAAACAGATAATCAAACCCATGATCCCCAGGGGTAGAATACGATGAAAAGCAGAATTCTCATCCAGGAACCTTGTCCTGTACAGAGCTGGGTAGCATCTCTGAATGTAAAGGTCAAGACCTCACCAGACCAGGGGCAAGGGGGCAACCAAAAGCAAGGGGCAAGCCCATCTCTGGTCATCTAACAGAAGCTCCCCCAGGACAATGCTTAGAGCAAGGGGCAACTTGAACAAGAGCTGACACCCGAACAAGTAACTAACAACTGCGGGAAAAGTTGCACAGATTTACTAGGGGCAAATGCCCCGCCCAACAAAGCATGGGGCAATATCAGAATGACTACCAGATCCCGAACCAATCAAATGGGCAAAATCAAAGAACAGCGCTTAAGGTCTTCCCTAATAACGCTTGCACTTTTAGCCGCTTCGGGAAAGGACAGGAAGCCATCTTTGGCACCCCTTCATCCCCTTCAATGTAAACCCGTTTTACAGATCAATGAAATCCGCTAGTTAGCCCCTTTGAGCCTAACAGCCTTTCTTTCATAAAACCTCTTTAGGGACACCCTCCCTTGCCAATCTGTGGTATTTGTTTGAACTACGTCATGACCTGATCCTACAAAGGGTACGTAGGCAGCCTGACAAATCAGGTGCGGTCATAAAAAGGGATCATACCACCTAAATCTCCACTACGCAGAGTCAAACCATCCCCAGTGGAACCAAAGCCTCTTTGGAATGTCTCCTTGGAGAGATAGAGCAAAAGAATCCTCTCAACTTCTCCAGTCAAGGGTAAAAAAAAAAAAATTCCATTAAAGGAAAACCCAAAATAGAAGTTGAAACATTTTAAGAGTCAGAAACTCCCCACAAAGATAACCTCTCCAGACTCTGTCCCCAACAGATACCTTTCAAGGAAAATCTCTCCAAAAAAAAATCCCCAAGCGGAGACAACCTTTTTCGAAACTCTCCCCAGCAGAGACAACCTCTCTCAAAATTAAAAAAAAAAAAAAACTCTGCTGGAAATCCAAAAGTACAAATCCTCAGGAGAGTACAACGAGTACAATGGAAGAGATCCCCAAAAGAATAACTGCAAAGGAGAAATCCTAGGGTGTCCCAAACTTCGGTCCCCTAGCCTATATTTCATCCTATCACAAGTCTTCCTAGATCCCCTAGAGACTGAAAGTGCAAGCAGCTTACCACGCAAGTATCCGAAAGCGAGACACCGACATCCAAGGAATTAGAACAAAACTCCGTTCAAATCCATCGCGGGCCCAATGAAAACCAGAAATGGCATTGGTGCGCAAAAATTACGCGAATCCCAGACCTGGTCTTGAGACCAGGGGCAAAAAAGGGAGGAAAACTTATCAGCTTCGCAGGCATGAGGAAAATCGGCAGCGGCCTCATTACGCAAAAACTATGCGAACCCCATTGACTTGGTCATTCCAAGGGTAAAAAAGGGAGAAAAGCTGAAGAGCAGTTTAGCAAAAGAATCCGGCAACAATCAGGCTCGTCGAACTCCCGACAATCCCCCACAAGTTACTAGCAGATAGCCTGGAGAAACAGACCCTCGACAGTAGCCTCCAGCAGAGCTCAATTCCCCAATAAACAGCAGATCATCAGCAGTGGTCCGCAACAGTGTCACATTCCCCAGCGGATCCCTAGCAGAAGCTTCTAATTGCTCTCTATAAATATTCTCCCTTGCAAGAATCTAAAAGCATCCAGTTAGCTTTTAATAAGCTTCTCCCCAGCCGGAATACTCAATCAGCAGCAAGGTAGAGCAACTCTTATTGGCAAAGTGACCCCAGGTCCCCAGCAAAGCTCAGCTCCGCAAGATGCAAAGCATGACTTCATCAATGTTACAACAGGACAAATTTGGTTAGCATCGTACTCTACCCCTAAGGACAAAATCCATTCACCCTGTGAAAGTGATCTCCTTATTAAATCACATTAGCAAAGGAAACATTCAACTTCAAATTATGAGTCTCCTTCTGGTCACCATCAGAGTTCCCATACTCGTCAGATCAGCCATCCTCGAAGTCTGTCAAATCCCGTGACATCTTCCAAGTCTGTCAAATCCTGTGACGTCTCTCAATCACCGCCAGAGTCCCAATACTCACCAGGTCAATCACATTCTAAGTGTCTTTCCACCGGCTTGGCCAGGTCAAACAGAACTCAGCAATCGCCCGAGATGCATCACGGTTTCAACAAGAAGCGAGAGCAAAATCGAATGCCTTCAGAATCTTCAAATAGCAAAGGACTGGTCTTCAAGAGCGCGTCATATACTCAACCCTCCTTCAACCTGTATGCCACACTAGGAAAATCAGGACTAGTCTAACCTCTCATGCATAAGTCAAGCCGTGTAAAGCTGCACACTAGTTGCACACACTTAATTGAGTCACACATAATGCACTCTAGTTACTTAAATCCAGCTGCAAACTACTTGCACATACTCAATCGAGTCGCACATAATGTACTCTAGTTACTTAAATCCAGCTGCAAACTACTGGCACACACTCAATCGAGTCGCACATAATGCACTCTAGTTACTTAAATCCAGCTGCAAACTAGTTGCACACACTCACTTGAGTCGCACATAATGCACTCCAGCTAATCAAATCCAGCTGCACATTAGTTGCACCCACTCAATCGAGTCGCACATAATGCACTCTAGCTACTCAGATCAAGCTGCACACTAGTTGCACACACCCAATCGAGTCGCACATAATGCACTCTAACTACTCAAATCCAACTACACGCTAGTTGCACACACTCAATCAAGTCATTCACTGCACTCAAACTAACTGCATCCAAATTTCACATTGCACTCTAACTGCACAAAATCAAGTTGCACTCAATACATCATAGCCACATATTAGCTGCATACAAGGTGAAAGCTTTATCCAATACATTCAAGTCGCACAACACATTACATGCACTTAATCATGTCGCGCACCTTAGCATCAATCATCTTGATCAAAATCCAGTACCTTTCAGTCATATCAACATCAATTCGGCTAGTGCCTCCAGGCCATACCTCAAATCTTTGAACATCCTGTGGGTACCTTTACAGTGTACACCACTGGACATCCCGTGTGTACCTTGACAGTGTACACCACCCGCATGTCCTCTTTGTGACACCCCCGTGTGTCCTGGGCATCCCAGGTGAGCGTCGACATAACGCACTTTGTCGACACCTCGCATGCCCGGCATCCCGCGTGTACCTTGACAGTGTACACCACCCGCATGTCCCTTTTGTGACACCTTCGTGTGTCCTGGGCATCCCAGGTGAGCGTCGACATAACGCACTTTGTCGACACCTCGCATGCCTGACATCCCGCGTGTACCTTGACAGTGTACACCACCCGCATGTCCCCTTTGTGACACCACCGTGTGTCCTGGGCATCCTAGGTGAGCGTCGACATAACGCACTTTGTCGACACCTCGCATGCCCGACATCCCGCGTGTACCTTGACAGTGTACACCACTCGCATGTCCCCTTTGTGACACCCCCGTGTGTCCTAAGCATTCCAGGTGAGCGTCGACATAACGCACTTTGTCGACACCTCGCATGCCCGACATCCCGCGTGTACCTTGACAGTGTACACCACCCGCATGTCCCTTTTGTGACACCTTCGTGTGTCCTGGGTATCCCAGGTAAGCGTCGACAAAAGGCACTTTGTCGACACCTCGTATGCCCGACATCCCGCGTGTACCTTGACAGTGTACACCACCCGCATGTCCCCCTTGTGACACCCCCGTGTGTCCTGGGCATCCTAGGTGAGCGTCGACATAACGCACTTTGTCGACACCTCGCATGCCCGACATCCCGCGTGTACCTTGACAGTGTACACCACCTGCATGTCCCCTTTGTGACACCCCCGTGTGTCCTGGGCATCCCAGGTGAGCGTCGACATAATGCACTTTATCGACACCTCGCATGCTCGACATCCCGCGTGTACCTTGACAGTGTACACCACCCGCATGTCCCCTTTGTGACACCCCCGTGTGTCCTGGGCACCCCAGGTGAGCGTCGACATAACGCACTTTGTCGACACCTTGCATGCCCGACATCCCGCGTGTACCTTGACAGTGTACACCACCCGCATGTCCCCTTTGTGACACCCCCGTGTGTCGTGGGCATCCCAGGTGAGCGTCGACATAACGCACTTTGTCGACACCTCGCATGCCCGACATCCCGCGTGTACCTTGACAGTGTACATCACCCACATGTCCCCTTTGTGACACCCCTGTGTGTCCTTGGCATTCTAGGTGAGCGTCGGCAAAACACACTTTGTTGACACCTCGCATGTCCGACATCCCGTGTGTACCTTTACAGTGTACACTACCTCCTGCATGTCCCCCTCTGTGACACCTCCGTGTGTCCTTGGCATCCCAGGTGAGCGTCGACATAATACATTTTGTCGACACCTCGCATGCCGGACATCCTGTGTGCTCCGTGACAATCTCGTCACACTGCAGCACTACCACCTGCATGTCCCCCTCTGTGACACCCCGTGTGTCCTTAGTATCTCAGGTGAGCGTCGACGTAACACACTTTGTCGACATCCGGAATACCCAACACCACCTGTGTTCTCGACACCCGGTGTGTCCTCCGATCGATCCGGCTAATATCCCCTGGGAAACGGTGTTTCGATCAATCTCCATCGCCGCTGCCAAGCGACATCTTCTTCCGGCCATGTCATCCCTACATTCATGTTCTTCCCCTGCTACTCGCTATCCTCTAGTAGCAGTATTTATCAATTCACCACACTCGTCATTTGCACAGCATGCATCGTTCCTAACATTCATCTCGGTGTAAAAATAGGATGTTTCCAGTCTTTGCCGTTCAATCGCCATCCTGGCACTCTCCGGCAAAGAGGGGCAGCTGTAAGCACCCAATTTTTACACCCAGCTCACCTAAACCCTAGACCTAAACCTAGGTCTAACCCTAGCCTAGCCCTAGCCCAAGCCCAAGCATGGGCCCGCTAAGCCCAACCCAAGTGGGACCCATTTCACTCATTTTAAAATTCAAATTTTGGAGCCAATTCTCAAAATGGCAACACCATTTTTGCCTTCCCCACATGTGTGGTGGTTAGGCCCCAAAAAGTAAACAAAATAAAAGTTTAAAATTCAAAATGAAAAAATAATAAATAATAACAAAAAAAAACCCATGATTTTTTAGTAGGGGGTGGGACCCACCCTAAACCAAATAAAAGTTCACACACAAAAAAAAAAAAAAAAAAAAAAAGAGTTTTTTTTTACTAAAGATTAAAAAAAAAAAAAAAAAAAAAAAAAAAAAAAAAAAATTTGGAGTGGTGTGGTTGGGCACCAACCCCATGTGGCAGGCCCATAGGCGGGTTGGGCCCAACCCACGTAACCAAACCCACGAGCAACCGGCCCCGTTAAGAATCGAACCAAACACCAAAAAAAAATAATTTTAAACCCACTGTTCATCGTCCCTGTCAAAGGGACGATGCACAGTGCTGCTGCCTGGCGCTCTCTTCTGCCCCCTGCTTCATGTCCCCCACGCCTTATCCTCATCACTCCCACCCTTATCCTCTCCACGTCGATTTCCTTCCCCATCTATTTAAGCTACCATGGCAGCAACGGTTGAGGGGGGATTTTTTCAAAAAAACAAAGTTCTTACAGTCACCCCATCCATACCCTTCCCCCTTTAGTCTTCAACCTTGGCTCTAAGAGCACCCTTAGACTCATTAAAAGTTCTATTAACCTCATACACCACCTATAGCCATCACTCATCTCTACTGTGCAAAACAAGAAAACTAATTTTTTTACAGTAGCCTAGCATCCGGCCGTTCCTCACCTTCCCTAAGCTTCTGCATCCCATCCATCTAGGCCTTAGACCACATCCTAACCCCCGTGTAGCCTCCACCTGCTCACTTTAGGCAGCCACCAACGCCTCATTCCGTCGAGACTCCACCACGAGCATAAGGCACATGGTACATAACCCATCTCCCCTTTTTTATTTGCTGTCATTCTCATTGTAAGGGACCCCTGGTCCCATTCCAGGGGTCCCATTTTCTTTTTTTCTAGCTTCAGTAGGGTAGAATGCCGAGGACAGGGCCACCCCCTCCATCTTCTTCATAGATGGTAGTGGCATCCCCTCGAGGCGCGGCCACAAGCACCACCACCCCCACCCATGCCAAGGTTCTCTCCCAGTTCTGGGGGGTCCTCAATCAATGAGGAAACCCCCTGGACTCGCAAGAGTCGAGCACACCCAGCCAACAAAGTTTTTTTCCAAAAATTTCAAAAAAAAAAAAAAAAAAAAATTCTGTTTCAGGCAGCCCCCCTGTAACCATGGTTTAACCATGGTTAGACTTGGACATGGTCAAAACCGAGCCCATGTTTAGACTCCCCATACTCCCAGCTACCTCCCTGTAAATTTTCAGCTTCTAATTCGCACGTTAACCATGGTTAAATCGACCCCAAAGTGGGGTCGACAGTGTGCAAAAATGGCGAAATGGTCGACTTTGGGCCTCTGTAGGGCCCACATACGGCCTCCTCTTGGGCCTTACAAGGGCCCAAATTGTTTTTCTCATGGCAGGCTCCGCAACCATGGTCTCGGATCCCCCGGGGGTTGAGCCAATCAGCGGCAAAATTGCCGCAAAGTTTGAAAAAAAATCTGTTTTTCTGAAAATCGTCATTTCATGTGACGTTTTTTGAGCCGACTTTGGGCCTCTGTGGGGGCCACCCACAGCCTCATCTCGGGCCCCACAAGGGCCCAATTTTTTCCCTGGACTTCAGGCTACACACTGATGGTCGCGGATTCCCGTGGATCCCTTGTTAACCATGGTTAAACTCGCTTTAACTATGGTTAAAAACTTGATGAAATATTGGGTTTTTTTGCTTTTGTTGGACTTTCTGAGGGCCCAGACCGGGTAGGAGGCCACTCTAGGCCCTGCCACGGACCTTGGGCCCACTTTTGCTTCAGTCGACCCCTTAACCATGGTTAAACTCACCCGTGGTTAACATTTAACCATGGTTAAGCGGCCCATGACCTAACAAAAATTCTGGAAAAATCATCAAAAATCATAAATATTACATGGAATCCAGAAATGTCTTCAATTGCATTTTTTACTGTGGTTAAGACACTTAATTAGAGTCGACCCCATTTTTGACCCTTAACCACGGGTAAAAAAATCCTGACCCGGAAAAAATTTGGAAAAATGCTCAAAAAATCCAAAATATTAGGAGAAACCCAAAAATGGTCTCTTTTGACCATTTAACCATGGTTAAGACCCTTAACCATGGTGACCTCCCCTCCTTAACCGCGGTTAAGCATCTTCGACTGCTGGGAAAAATCTGAGAAAATCCCAAAAAAATCAGAAAAATTCAAAAGACCAAAAAATCTGATGTTGGACTCTTTTTAACCATGGTTAGAACCCCTGACCAAGGTTAATCGCCTTTCTTAACCTCGGTTAGCAACCCTAACCCTGGGTTAAGACACCTTGGGCCTACCGGGCCTCACCCCTTGGCCTACCGGGCCTAATCTCGGCCTACCGGGCCAAACCCTAGCCTACCGGGCTCATCCTTGGCCTACCAGGCCCAATCTCGGCCTACCGGGCCCAAATGAGCCTACCGGGCTTCACCCTCGGCCTACTGGGCCCAACCCCAGTCTATCGGACTTACCTTAGGCCTACCGGGCCCAATACCAAGCACTTGACCAACTCGGTCAACCACCCCTAGCCTCCCGGCTAGACCCTAAGCCACCTTTGGTGCACACACACACACCCCTAGCCTTGGCACGGGCGCATGTGCCAGAACTACGCTCGGTCTGATCTCACCCCTATGTGAGTACGTAGGCAGCCCAACCCGGGTTCGACCCTAGTCTAGGATTTTCTCCTTCTTAGATTAGCATTATCTTAAATACTTAAGGCATTTGATTAAAATTGAGATTAGTTTGGCTTAATCCTAGCAAGTAGGGAACCACTGAAAAGTGGAAGTGTCGGGGTGCCTAACCCCTTCCCCGGACTTAACCGAACCTCTTACCCTGACCTCGGATCACAGACCAAGACCTTATCCAAATCCCGGGGACTTATCCCTTCCGAATGAATAGGTGGCGACTCTTAACTCAACCCGTGAGATGCAAACCAGGGTTCCGCCCGAAACCCGTGCTCACAGGTTGCTGTAAAGAGGCTGCCTTTCTAGTCTCTAACAACTGCTGGCCCTTCCACCTGAAATGTTACCCCACAAACAGGGCGAAGCCAGGATTTTATTAGGGGGCACACAAGCGTTGATCGAAAATATTACTATTTGTTGATACATTTGTGCAGAATGATTAGGCGGGTACAAGACTTTTTTGGTTTAGGAGATTAGGTTCCGGGGCATAGTCTTCGGAAAAAAAAATTTGTTCTCCCCCTTTGGCTGTAAGATCAACTTCAGTGGCTGTTCTCAATGTTCGGATGAAACCCAAACAAAAATCGAATTAAACTAGCCAGTTACTTGAGGTTAATTTAGACATTTTTTTTGGACTCGCCAAAACATTGAAAGCAGCCATAGCTGGTCAGTTTGCACACTCACACTCCAGAGCATCGCCGCTAGACAACATTTTATACACATATCAGATATGTGCAATCAGATCTATATCAGATTATGATACATATTTAATCACTACTGCAGTCCCAAAAGAGCTCAAACAGATTTTTGAGTTCATGTAAAGCAGAAAAAGCTTTCAAATCATGGATATCTAAATTATGTTTTTGGAAGGTTGGATCTCTAAATTCTAAACCATAGCATCTGCAATTGTTATTCAAGATTATCAAAATATCATTTTCTGTTTTTTCAAGATTACCAAAATACAACAGGATCATTCATTCATTACAGTGTTTATTAATTTCTGTGATCAACAATAATCCGAACCAAACAAGGCCTAGGCATTGGATGTGAAATGGAAATTGGAACAAGTAGTTTGCCTGAACAGCAGTGAGGAGCTGAACCCCAGTCTGGAACTCGCCAGATCGAATTGCAGAAGATTGTTCTCCAATTGATACCCGCCAATAACAATCGAAGTCCTTGTCGTTTAATCCTCCATCTACAAACCCTATACAAATCACATTATCGCTAACCTGCACCATCGAATTTGCACCAAAGATCCTCCAGAACACACTCTCACTCTGCAACACAAGATCGATGGATGGCACAGCTAGGCCTACTCGTGTACTAACGATGTTCTTCGAGCTAAAGCAGACCCCGAAAGGTGCCACAGCTGCCACCCTAGTGATGTTCATGGAAGTGGCCTCCTTAGTGAAAACCTTAGTAAAGGCATTGTAAATACTAGTTTCCATGACTGTGTAGGGATTAACTGTACTGATTTTAGTTCCTCCGTAGCCCTCGCCATCGATTAATAGCAATGACGCATTCAACGATAGATTTAACTCCAATGAAGTACTCAACTGAAGGCTCTCCTGTCAAATAAGCCCCGGCCGTGCTTACAGGGTTGATAAACAGTGGGGTATAGATAAGCGACTGAGAGACATCCACATTAGGAAGCATAACATATGGCCCATCGCCCAAGAATATCACGCCGTTGGATGTAGTTGAAGATGACAAGCAAACTGCAAATTTCCTGTGGAAGCTAAATGCTGCTGCAAATTGGGATGGCAACCCAATTGGATTTCTTCCAAGCCCTGCCATTCCTTTCACCCCACTGGCTAGTCCTCCTAGGAGGAAGGTGGAGCCACAAGAGAACAGTAAGCGAGAAACACTAACTTGGGTAAGCTCTCCGTCTGTGCCGGTGCTAGTGATGGGGTTGTCCGGGAGGAGAATACAGGTGGTGTTGTTACACCCTGGTTTATGGGCAGAGAAGCATTTCCTATTAGGAGTCTTGGCATGAAACATCTATTTAAACCCTTTATGGGGTCATCGTAAATCATCCAAGAATTCTGAATAAATCAATTTCTCTTTATTTCCTACACCCACTATCTCTAGCAAGTGAGCATTGAGCTGAGTGGCACTGTGCCGGGAGGTATGAGGAAGAGACGTAGCCTTGTTCACAATCAACCCATAGGAATTGGCCGCCGAGATCGACGACAAGGCTAATGGAGAGAAGAGGGGTCCTTTGATTGAAATGGGTCAGGTATTGGAGGGTTGAGGCATCTTTGGAGACGGGAAGAACAAGGGCATGTGGTCGGAAAGATGTTTTGGCGTGGGAGAGAGAAATAGAAATGAGAAGAAGAGAAAAGAGAAGGAATTGAGGGGAGGAAGCCATGGGAGCTAGCTAGCTTCAAGCTTGTAGATCGAGAGATGAGAGAAATGGTGAGGCCACCACTTCTTTTACTAGTGTTTTGGAACTGTTGTGTGGGGATAAGACGCCATGCATAATTTTTTTTTTTTGTTTAACACAAAACAGACACTATACTCAACACACGCCTAGGACACAAGGCCATTGCACCCCGCTACCTTCTCAGCCGCCATGGAAAATGTCAAGGGTAAATTACACTAACCTCGTTGAGGTTTGACAAAATTGCAGAAGCCTCCTCCCCTATTGTTTCTGAAATTACGTTGCCCTTCCCTCTACTTTTGTTCTTAATAACAGAATCTTCCCATTTGTTAGTATCTCAATCTTTTTGTTTTATTAGAAGGTTTATAAATGTCCAATCGAGATGACTTTTTACCAAGTGTCCCTCAAAAGACAAATTCTGGAACATGTCATGCATGTGCAAGTTATTAGTGAGCCATGCTCATTAAAGCCTTTAATGAGTGACTCCTAATAACATGACACTTGATGAGTTGTTCCAATATCCGATCGTTGGATGTTAAGATGGGTCTCAAGAGAAACATTTGGTAAAAAAACAACTCGATCGGATATTGATATACCATTTGATCAAGATAGAAAGGTCGGTGTACTAGAGAGCAAGGACGGAGCCAATGCGCCGGGGGGAGGGGGGGGGGGGGGGAACATGGAGCACGTGCCCCCCTAAACTTTTGGGAATAAAACTGTTTTTATGTATATAGTAGAGTAGATGGCATAGCATGGGGCATGGAAAGGATGGAGATCCGATCACAGCCAATTGCAATTGAACTCGGGGAGAGTTCAATCGCATCCACAGGCCAACACGTGTCCCTTTTAATTGTTATTAACTTTGTTTAAGAGTCACTAACCTTTGGGGTTAATAAATTAAAAAATATTAATCCAAAGGGTTAAAAATCCTTAACTAGATTTTAATATTTGTTTAATATTTTTTCTAAAAACAAAGTTATATTGTTGAACCCCGAGGGTTAGTAAATCTTAACCTTAGTTAAATGGGGTTAAAGGGGACATGTGTTGGACTGTGGGTGTGATTGAACTCTCCCCGAGTTCAATCGCAATTAGCTGTGATTCAGGTGGGTGCCCCTTAACTTTTGATTTTAAAAAAAAAGTTTACTATGGATTTAGAATCTTCTACTGTTATAACCGGATTCCTTGGAGTCGGTTACTACCCACAAGTAAACGCATGTCCTTTTAAATCCCTCTTGAGTGTGAATAAGATTCGCTAACCCTTAGTGTTCAACCACCTAACCTTAGTTTATAGAAGAAAAATTAACTTTAAAAGTTAAAGTTGTTAACTAGAGTTAAAAGACTTGTGTTGTAACCGGACTTTAAGGAGTTTGGTTATAACCGAATAGGATTAGTCATGGGGCAGTTTTCCCATTGAATTAAAAACCCAAGGGTTAATTTTTAATTTTTTTTCTAAAAACTAAAGTTAGATTGTTAAACTTTTAAGGGTTAGTGAATCTTAATCACATTTAATAGGGGTAAAAATGACACATGTTGACCTGTGGATGAAGTTGAACTCTCCCCCAAATTCAATCACGATTGGCTGTGATCTAATCTCCATTAGAGGACTTGCGGTCCTCTTGGCTAGCCAACTACCAATCAAATTTCAAAAATAATAAATTATAACTCTTTAAGGATTTAAATTTCTTGACCATAGTTAAATGGACAAATGGTGCCTTAAATTTAAACACACCACCACCTTGTATTATATGCATTTCTTTTTTTCACTTCTGTTTTTTTTGTTTTGAGGTGCTTTCTTTTAAAGTGCATGTAGTTACAGATAGATTGGATTCAGAGGGGGAAAAGATTAGCTCTGGTGGACGCTCGAGCCAAGCACTCGGGCATCCACAAATGATGGGACATGTGGCATTTTAAAGGGGAGAGATATCAAGTGAGAAGTCAAAATCATGGGGAGAAAATGAAAGGACTTCTCCCCCAAATTATCGCCTATCGCCAGGTGCCCAATCATTTGTGGGATGCCCAAGCGAAGTGCTCGGGCGTCCACCAGAGCTAATCTTTTGCCGATAATCCGAATCAATTTCCACCTTGGTTATTACACGGCTACCTCAACAATCTCAGCTTGTATGTTGCATGTTCTCAGATTACCACCAATGCCACCCAAAAAAATACAACTGCTAAAAATGATTAGGTCTAAATCATTTTTCTGTATCTGAATAACTCTGAAATGGTTTTCCACCGACAATTTATATACTAACCAGATGCCTTCCTTGAGCAGAATATGGTTAAATCATCTCAAATAAACTAAAACAAAATTCCCCATTATATTATTTTCTTCAAATAAGTTTCGCATTCGCAATTGTATGACCAGATGGTCTGGATCGTTTATAGAATTGCTTCTACAATACCTGTTTCTGGTGATTGAATTTTACTTCCAGCAAGACAGTTTTGATCTCCCCTCTTTGCCTAAAGGATAATGCGTCAGTGGCAGTTCGCAATGTTCGGATAACTCAAACAAAGCTCAGACTAAACTAGCTAGCCAGTTACCTGAGGTTTTGTTAAGAGTTGCCATAACATTGAAAGCAGCCACAGCTGACTAGTCTCCAGAGCATTACTCCTAGATGATAAACAACATCGTTGGGGCGAAATCCATAGAAAATTAAGCATCTGTACTGTAAGATCTTTATCAGATTATGGTACATATTTAATCACTACTGCAATGCCAAAAGAGCTGAAAAATGTTTTTGAGTTCTTGTAAAGCAAGAAGGTTTCAAATCATGAATCTCTAAATTCTCAACCATAGTATCTACAAGTGTCAAAAGATTTTCAAAGCTTCTAATTTTATATCAGAACATGAGGAGGCAATTGTTCCATACTCAACATAAAACTTCTATCCCCAGTGGATACAAAGACAAGAAAATCGCTATTTTGTTTACTAAATTGTTTCTTAAAAATCAATTCTTCGGAATAAACCAACTCCAAAAGATAGCAAAGGTTCTATATTATCCTCCCCTTCTCTTCCATCCTATCACCTACTAGACATGGAATGAGGGGGGTCAACAAATACTGAGAGCAGGCTATCCAATAAATGAACATGGAATTGAACAAATTCAGAAAACCTTGGCACCCATACTGCTCTCACTCCCCCTTAATTAACCTGAACATTTCCCCCTTTTAACTTTTCATTCTAGCAAAGAGTTTGCTACCCTCATATAAGAAAATATTGAAGCTAAAGAAAAAACATAAAGTGTACCCTCATCTGTACTCCTCTGGCAGGCGGTATCCGGTCATAACTATTTTGTCAGCAAACATCTTTCCAGTTTTGGGCATGACATGCCAGTGCAGTGTCAGGTTGAATTCTTTGCCCCGGAGATTGCTTCCCTACAGAAGGCAATTTGTGTTATGTCTTAACCACATGTTTACCCCCCCCCCCCCCCCCCCCGTCTTTAGATGGTAGGTGGGTGCAGAAATTAGCTCACCTGATCAGTAAAACGGTACTTGTTTGTTGTGTGAATCCAGAACTTTGCATGCTCTTTAGATGGTATTATACCATCCCAAAGTGAAACCTGTTCAATTACGAAGTTAGAATCCAGAAATAGAAGACGATGTTTTTCTGCAGTAGAGATCATAACATCAAAGATCATGAGCAGCAAGTAGTTTTGAACCATCTTTCCAGTTACTAGATGCTACTGCCAGTCTGCCACAGGTTCAAACTTTTACAGCCCATATAGTTTCACCTCCGTTTACTGATCAATTATTGCTCATTTTGCAGAGAAATCTCATTGGCAGCAAGCAGTACACCTTGCATGCAACCATGGGCGGAGCTGGGGGACGAGGGGGGCCATGGCCCCCCCAAAAATTTTGAAATCCCTTCTTTAGGTAGTACTATATAGTATATAGTGGCCCCCACAATTTTTAATTTTTTACATTAGTGCCCCCCCCCCCCTAATAAGAGAGATCGGATCACAGCCAATTGCAATTGAACTCTCCATGAGTTCAATTGCACCCACAGGCCAACATGTGTCTCTTTTAACTCGTATTAACCATGGTTAAGATTTATTAACCCTTGGGATTCAACATTATAACCTTGGTTTAAAATGAAATATTAAAAAATATTAACCTTAAGAGTTAAAATTCTTAAATCAGAGTTTTAAAAAATTAATATGTTTTTCCTAGAAACAAAGGTTATATTGTTGAACTCAAGGGTTAGTAAATCTTAACCACAATTAGTTGAGATTAAAAGGTACACATGTTGGTCTGTGGGTGCAATTGAACTCTCTCCGAATTCAATCACAATTGGTTGTGATTCAATCTCCTACAGTCCTACATAGGTATGGTTTTTTCTTTTTTTTATGACTTTTCTACTGAGATCGTCTTAGGGCCGAGACCACCAAGACCGTGCTGCCGAACAGGGGATTTCAGGTGAGGCCCATTTTCACATGGTGGGTCCCACATGAAATTCCGTGCTCGGCAGGTCTTGGTGGTCTCAGCTCTAAGACAGTCTCACAAGCATTATCCTTTTTTTAAAGGTAAATGATATCTAAATTTTATATACAATGCCTCCCAAATTACATTGAATGTAATTTCTTATTATATGGGAAGTTTGGCTCCTAAAAATTTTGTAAATTTTTTATATGTATAATATCAAAAAATTTTAAAATATAGTTAATTATTTTTTTTATATAATGGCTCTATCCAAAAAAAAAAAATTCTCGGGGGCTACCAAACCCCCAACCCTGTAATATTTCGTGCACACTTGATCTTTTTTCATAAAATAATTATTTTTTAATACATGTACTAACCTAAAGTAATTGTTTTATTTCCAAGCCTAACTGCCTAAGAACTGGGACAGAGGTCCAGACCTACAATTTAATGATTTGGCATTCATTGTTTCTTTCTTAAAGAACACACAATAACTAATGATGAAAAATTCACTTTTTTTATAGCAAACTTGTAATGTTGTACACGTCATCTAATTATCTGAAATGGAATATTATCAAAAGAAAATTAAAGTAAAAACAAATATGTTTACTCTACCTTTTTTTTTCTTCGCTTATGAATACACTTACCCCACACATATTGTGACCATGCCCTCACTTAATATATGCAAGATTATGTTAGCGGAGAAACAAAGAAAAAGAATTAGAAGAAATAAGCAACATGATGCCCAAAACCTAGAAAGATATAGGCGGCATTTCTATATATATATATATTTTTTTATTTTTTTTTTGGGTGACTTGGGGTGTTCCCAACCCTTCGGGTTAAGACTAATCCCCGAGGGTGCGATGCTGACCCACCGAGCGCCAACACCAAGAAAGTCCAGGAGAGCAGGCTCGAACACGAGACCACTGCAGTGTGTCAGTGACTTGTGAACCAACTCGCCACACCCCATGTGGGTATTTATTCAATGATAGTTACATTTCTATATAAGAGGTTTTTTCTGGGAGTATTTCCCATTCCCCATTTCTGTCAAAACAAATAATTATTACTAAAGTGGTAGATTCTACTGTCATGGGGTAAAGCGGTAACCTTTTATATGAATAAAAACACATCTACTCTATTCTTTTTTATTAGTACTAAATATATTTACTCCATATGTAACCATTCAGCCACTCGAAATAAGCAAGAACATGATATCCGGATTCTAGAAAAATATAGCATGCATTTCTATATTCTTCAAGATTTATAGGAATGCAGGAAGTTCTCCTGCCACGGGGAGTAGTCAGCTTTTACTGATGGTCCCATCTTTGTACTTGCACGTCACTATACGTGGGAATAAGAACTCTTTGCTCTACAGAGCATAGTTACCAAACACTCGTGTTATACCCGTACAGTTACTATAGTACCTGTAGAATATTTTTAGGGAGGGTCACCGTTTAAAATGACATACTTTTGTCGTGTTACATATTCTATGCGTATCACCGTATAATACTCGTTTAATACATGAAATATGTATTAAACGCGTACAATAAAAGTATTTGTGTTATACTTTTACCGTGTTAAACACCTATTCCGTATTAAATAATTGTTATTAGTTAATATCATAATTTTTATTTATTTATAATCATTACTTATTTTTTTTAATTTCTTGTACTTTTGTTGTGTTTTTGCTGTATAACATCCGTACTTCCCGAATAGATCATTGTCATATTATACCATACCCGTACTTGGTAACTATGCTATAGAGAGGAATAATATATCTTCAAAATACCATAATCAACATGCTGCTACCGGAGTCCAAAACTACCCATGGCCTCTCAACTCTCAAGCACCTTTAGAGGCACTCAAGGATGCCACAAAGTCTTAACAGAATTTCCCTGACGTATGTCTCATAGTTGAAAGCCACTTATGGCCTCTGAACCATAGGAAGGAACCATTGCAACTTCAATGGTGCAACCACAAACACAAAAGGATATGCTATAATGCCATCAAGGAACCAAAGTTATCTTTAAGATTAATCTTTATCCCTGGAAACATGGTTTAAGATGTAAAGACCATAGTTGCTATGAAGCTATGTACAAGCTAGAAAGCCTGCTTCCTAGGAAGCTCGTTTCTCAGACTCCCTTCCATCATGTCCTATTTAGTAATCAAAGGGAACTATGTATCTAGAAACTAGAAAGTGATGGGATAGACCTGAGTCCAAAGTCTATGGCATAGATTCTAAGCAAGAATCGTTGGATTAAAATCTAAGACACCTACTTCTCCACAAGTATATCATGTTAGATAAAATTTAAGGTATGATTGGTCATCCTAACATAATGGGAATGTAGAACTATATCTCATTTTTCACTTCTCATTTCCTAAGAATTTTTTGAACCTTGCTTCCCGCTTCTCGAATTTGCTTCACTTCTCATTTTTTCTTCTCACTTTGGTAACTATGGTAAAGAAGCAAACATCATGCCAATACCATAGCAGATACATGACCATCTCATTCATAAAATTGGAAGTTTGCAACAATGTTTGAAACTTCGGTCACTTGGGAAGTAGAAAATTATTGTGCAAATTTATGAAACTCAATGAGAATATATTAAAAAATTTGGAAACAAGAAAAACATTATCAAAACTATAGAAACGTTAATTAAAATCTTAGGAAATGAAGCACTACACACTCAATACTCAATGAACAATTGAAAACAGTCATTTGAAAGAAAAAAAAGGTGAGATGAATAACATGTGTCATAAGCTGTCTGGAGCTTTAGAAGTCGAAGTTACGCATAATAATTGGCCTATATTACTTACGATTTAGCCTTTTGTTGATTGCTTTTCTTTTGTGAACTCTATTTCATGTTTTAATCATCTTAATACAATTATCCGCTTGCTAATGCCTATAATCATGGCCACAGTACTATACTCCCCCCCCCCCCAAACAAAATATATAAAAAATTGGGCACATCATAACTCAAAGTATTATTTTTCAATTTAGAAATAGTATTTTTATAATGGAATTGCTATTAAAATACAAAAAATATAAATACCAATAGGTTTTAAATAACAATTTTGGTATGCATAACAGGCCTAATCAAAACCTTTAAGTAAAGCTATAAAGTAAGAGTTTTGACCATTACGGCTGAAACGGTAAAATATTGTCTAAATAAAATAAATAATGAAAAATATTTAAAGTTAATAAATAAACAAAATGATTGACATTAAATGAAATATTATCAATGAAAATGTTAATTTTTCAAGCTTGATTACCACATAATGAGATAAAAATGAAAATACGTGACATTTTTTATAGGGTAGATCTATATTTAATCTAGAAATACAAGACGGAGTAGTCATTTCTTGAGGAAGAATGTGATTGTTTTTAATAAATCCTATGGTATTTAATACATATAGCGTCGAAAAATATTCAATATTTGTAATGTGACACATCGGTTCAAGTACTACCGAAACCTTTACGTAGCGGCTGTTACACAGTTTTAACGATATTTGTCACCATATCTTAAGGTTCCCATGACTTTGTTTTAGATATTTTTAAATGTTTCGTATTTGAATCAAAATAATATTTTTTACATTTTTAGTTCAAATGAAAGTTTAATTATTTTTACATTTAATAACAAAAATGGTTTGATAATAATAACTCCCTAGTCACTAACTATTGAACAATATGTAAGGGACCGTTTGGTTCATATTTTTTTGCCGATTTAATCGGCTAAAATCGATTCTAGCAAAATTCTATACCTTAAGAATCACATTTTAAAACATCGACTTTATCAGAATCAATTTTCGAAAAATCACATTATTTCAAATCGGAAGAGGAGGAGATTTTGAGAGGGGAAAATCTATTTTTTTTAACTACCCAATAAGAAATAACTACCGAAGTTCTTGAATGGCAATTGAACAAAACCCTACGAACATATAAATGTCATTCAAGTTATGAATTACAACTGAACATGGTAACATCCCAGTATCATCATAATGAATATGTTCATGTGGTATGGGTTTTATGCAAAGCATATAGAGCTAGAACAAAAAACAATTCCATAAAGTTTGTAATAAACAACTTGTGCTTCTGTATAAACCAAACAAGAATATTTAAAGTTTTAAACATAATCGCTTTTCTATAGAGAATTAATTTTGTCAAGCTTTTGAACCAAATAGGATTATTTTCAACAACTTGTACAATCATTATCAATTCTCACCACAATTGCTTCTGGCCAAAAGAATCCGAAGCAAACGGGGCCTAAAGAGAGATCATTGCATTTTTAATAATTAATACATTATGCAAAACTTAAATTTCTTTCAAAATATATGTGTTACAAAATTAATCATATAGGAGCAGCTCATTTTCACCATAAAATTTCAAAAAAAAAAAGGGAGAATCAACGATGAATAAATGGGAAGAATCAAGAGTTTCATATCTTAGATATCAAATGTATTGAGGATCAATGAAGGATTAAAAATATAGTTTCGGGGTTTCGGTAACGGTTTCGGAGGATACATATAATTTCTTCTTTTTACAATATAAAATCAAATTAATTTTTTTTTTAAAATCAAATGAGTTATAGGAATAACATTTACCAAATATAAAGCCATGGGAAGTAACTCAAAGACAAAGTAGCAAACACAATTACAATTACACAATGAACTAAAATATAAATAACTAATAAATGATACGTATCGCCGTTTCGTATCAGTTTAAATATCGTAAACGGGTTTACTGATACCTTTATGTACCGCCTGTTTTGTATCTGTTTCGGCAACTTTTATTTCCATGCGATCAATATTTCTATACATGTTGAGAAAGATATTGTATGTATATAACAAAGAAAATGACATTTCGACATAAGTAACTATATCAAAACATTAGGCCATGAATTAGGAAATTAATTTTTATGTCGGAGGTAGATTTTGTGTTAGTGGCTGTGGAAATGGACATATTCTATTCGACACATTAGGACATGTGTCAGTTTTAAAAACCATGGTTTGCAATGATGTAGGAAACTTTTGAGGTAAATCATGATTAGATTATTCATCATTTGAGTTGCTTCCAGCCTTCCACTTTAGGACCATTGCAGATTATAATATATAATTGCACCATCTAAGTATGGCATCCTCATTACAAAATAGACAAGCATACAAATGTAAACCTCTATATCCAACAGGAAACATGTGAATGAACTGATTCTATAGGAATTATGAACAAAACCTGAAATCTAAAATCTATACAACATTAGAACATAAAGGGTTCAAAACAAGGACGCAACCCCAAAAAAATATTTTAAAAATACAAAAGATAAATGGAACAGGATGAACCAAAGATTACCTGATTCAGAGAATTCTGTGGGGTTTCATACTCAGCTGCTAAGAAGACAAAAACCTGCAATACTAGAGTAAGTGAGATGAAAAGGTACATATCTGAATTACCTTCGATCTTACCGATGCAAATCTAGGTAGTATAATCATAAGTAAAAGAATCAGTGGAGCAATTCAACTATGCATTGAAATGGAAGTATTTAGCCCTTAAAAGTAGTTAACAGTTATAGGTAAATGAAGAGAAAGGACCAACGGACACTAGTGGTAAAAATCAATCTGAACTCAACTTGGAAAGAACATTGAGGGTTTGAGAGAGGCTTTCACAATTTGCGTTTGAGTTTATGTGGCTCACATCCATCATTGAAGACTTAGCATCAAGTTGCTGGACCCTCAAAATGTCACATTCAAAGAGGATTCATTATATTAAGAGGCGTGAGGACTCAGGAGGATTTATCTTAAGCAGTTGGAGAGGTGGTGCTGAATCAAGCTTAAGGGTGTAATAGCCAGCAGTTTTACCCATTATTTATGGCCTAGGCATATGGAACATGAACAGCCTTCACGCACCAAGACAATGTTGGTAAAAAAATAATCTAGACTCCATGGTTCTACCACAAAAAGATGAGGTTCCTTGGGAAAGTGACTCTAATGGAAACAAAAATATTTTTAACATACTATTTAATATCATCATTAGAGCCCCCAAAATGCTCGTCATCAACCCATTTTTTTTTAATGACTAACACCACCAAATTGTTCCCAATCTGAATGATCTCATGGAGCTGCTCTCTTTATCTTTAAATCCTCCACAGAGTCTTAAATTATTTTGTTTCTCAATGAAATTAAAAGGATGGAAATCCTTATACCTTTTAAAGGAGATAGACTAACTCTCCAGAAAAACACCCTGAGCAACCTGCCTACCTATTTCCTATCTCTCCTTTCCATTCTAGTATTGGTAGCCAACAAGCTGGAATAGATTAAAAAAATTTCTATGGAATGGGGGGTTACAATTGAAAAATACTATTTGGTCGATTAGAATTCAATTACCTTACCAATGAAATCGGGAAGTTTGAACATTTGTCCTCTAGTGAAGATTAACAAAACTCTTTTGGGAAAATGACTTTGGAGATTCACGAAGGAAAGAGATAACCTTTGGAGGAAGGTCTTTGGAGCGAAATTTGTCTGGGAGTAACATTGTGAAAGATCTTTATGGCGTGGGCTTGTGGAAGGTCATCCTAAACATTGGGTTTGAGTTTGCTAAACACATTAGATTTAGTTTGAGTAATGGTTCAAAAATAAAATTTTGGGAGGATGTTTGGTTTGGTCAGACGTAATCTTAACAATATTTTTTGATCGATAATGAGAGTCATATATTAATCAAAAGAGCTACAAAGGAAAGAGTGTACACAGATGTAAACTCAATAAAACAAAAGGAAAACAAAACAAAGCAAGAAACTATTACAACTAGGCTTCCTTTGAATTGAGAGAGGCATGTATCAACCCAGTAAGGCTCTTCGATCCGTCCCCTCCTGTCGAATGACTACCCATTCTAAGACTAGTAAGCGGGTACGACAGCAAATACAATGAATCGAATAATTAGAATTCTCGAAAATTCTCTTGTTTCTCTCTTCCATATCACCCACGAAATTGCCCCAGAAGTAATCTTAACAATTGGGAGATGGTAATTTTCTCTGTTTACTCTCTCATCTGTCTTTAGTCAACCTTGTCCCTCATCGTAAGGATGTTAGATAATGATCTAAAGCCAACATTGGTCAATTCATAGTGAGATCTTTATTACATTCCTTTCAAGACATCCCTCCCTTCCCTATCGGGCTGTTTGGAATTCAGGGATCCCATAAAAAGGTACCTTTCTTCCCCTGGTTGGCAAAGTTGGACAAGATCCTCACATAGTCACATGCGATCATCTCAAGACAGGGTGGAGGATGGCTAACTGTTTTTATGATCAAAATACCCCTTATCTATTAACACATCATCATCTATTGTGCTAGGGAAGGACCCGAAGGTGTTACTTTCTAATGCATGCTCTCATACCTTGAACTTATATATACATAAAATCACAATTAGGATATTATTAACTGAAATCGACATTTTAGGGATATTATGGAATAAGAATAAGGATATTATTTTATGTTTTGCTTCTTTATTTCTTGCTCGAGTTCAGATCTTGTGAACTCTCATTTTGTTTGTTTTCACTTGCTTTAATATAAATTCATATTTACCGATTAAAAATAATAATAAGGAATAGGTAAGTAGCTTTTTGACCTAACACCTTCCTAAAGGAATAATAGAACCTCCCTACCCAATTTATCTTTTTATAGGCTAAAATCCTAATTGCCATTAGTGAAAGCTTTTCATTGATTAAAAAAAATTAATGAATGCTTTTCAAAATTTATGATCCTAGTACAATAAAAAAAAAAAATGAATTAGGGTACCCTGTCAAACTCCATTTTTTTTTCCCTCTTTTTAAATTAGGATTAGACCTAAACTAATTTTAGTGAAGGTGAGAATTACCTTGCTTTCAATGACCTATACAAGCATTATATGAGCATTTTCCTCCTAAGGAACACCATAAAATGAGAAACACAGAAAAAAAAGGAAATGCACAAGTGTTAGGAACTTCAAAATGTGATACTTTCATTGTAGGAATTGTGGGTCTTGAATGGGGGGAGAAGAACTAGAGCAGCTTCAAGATACCCAACACCTGAGTATTGACTAGTTCTCCATTCACGAGGATTGTTAGTTCCTCGCTTATGCTCTCGGCAATCCCACACAGTCACAAGCCTCCGTTTGCAGGTTGATATTTCATTTTCGGATTTTTCGTGTCTTCCCTAGTTGAAGACAATTGGTAGACATATCACAAGCATGAGAGTAAAAATCTTATGAGAAATGGACCTAACTAAAGTAGTTCTAAGTTCTAACATACCATAATCATAGTTACCAAGTACGGGTACGGGTATAATACGACAATGATCTATTCGGGAAGTACGGGTGTTATACGGCAAAAACACGGTAAAAGTATGGGAGGATAAAATAATAATTAATAATTATAAATAAATAAAAATCATGATATTAACTAATAAACATCATTTAATATGAAATATGCATTTAACACGATAAAAGTACGGCAAAAACATGCATACCGTACGCGTTTAATACGTAATTCGTGTATTAAACGACGTTACGTGAATAAGCGATACGTGAATGATACATAACATGGCAAAAGTACGGAGTTTTAAACGACGATCCCCCTTAAAAGTATTATACGGGTACTATACGGGTGTTTGGTAACTATAACCATAATAATATATTGCATCACAACATATTCAAAATTCTACGTACAAAAGTGAGTGATGACCTTGACAACTACTATATGAGCATTTTCCTCTAAAGGGGGCATCATAAAATGAGAAAAGATAACGGAACATCATGAGCATTAATGATGTAGGACTATGCAATGACCTAAAATCTAATGAGCTGGGATCAAGATTGAATTAACAATAATAATGAAAATCATAAATTAGCAATCTTATAATAAATAATTATCCAGAAAATTCGAGAAGCAATTTTTAGAAAATTCAAGGTCATGTCAGAAACCTACAATAATGACCCTCAGTTATATCTGTGAGGGTTAATGAAATTCTATGATTCCACAAGCTTAGGGAATTAGCTTTTAAGTCAATGCAAAATTTCTACCCTTTTCTAGGGTTTCTAAGATGGAAGGATTAGGGTTTTGAGAGTTTAATGTTTAGGGTTTTGGGAAAATCTGTTTTTAGGGTTTTTGGAAATTCTGTTGAGGGTTTTGAATTCTGTTTTAGGGTAATAGGGTTTCAAGAAGGCCGGTTTAGGGTTTTTAGGGTTATGGGAAATTGCAGGAATGCTGGATTTACAATAGGCTGAAGTAGGGGTGTGGTAGTAATACTAGAGGCTCTAGGAAATCTGAGTAGCAATGGGAATGAGGGAAAAAGGCTGGAACAGATATTGGATGATGCGGCAGTCACTAAAGATAGGCTGCTTAGGGCTGTGGCAGATAGAAGATGGGGATAAAGGTGATGCGGCAGTCACTGAAGGGGTTGAAAAATGTGTAGCAGCAATCAAGGGTTTGAGGAATGGCTGTAACAATCAATAATAGGGATAGGGATGGTTGTGGTAATCAATAGGACAGTAAAAGGCTAGGGTTATGTGGTTTCAATGGGGAAAGAAATCTAGGGTTTGGGATGTAAGGGTTTCACCAAGAAAACAGAAAATAAAGAGAAAGGATGGAGAAGAAGAGAGAAAATTTGAAGAACATACCTTAGATCTTTAGGGAATCACTCCCTAGAGCTTTAGGGAATCACTCTCATGGCATCACAGCAATTTCCAATCACTGGAGAATACCCAAAAGTAGGCTTTTCTGTGTTTCTCATTCATTAACTAAAAGTTTACAACAAAAAAAGGTCTTTAAATAGGTGAAGCCTAATTGTAAAAAGACCAAAATAACCAAAACATAATAAAAGACTATAATAGCCCAAAATAATGAAATAACTAATAAAATAACTCTCCTAGGTACTAATCCAGCCCATTGGGTTTTTCCTAACTAAATAAAACATATTAAACCAGCTCATATGCACACCTTCCCAATGTGGGACCTTCCTTATGCTCTATGTGTGCATATGAGGTCTTCAATACCCCAAATTATCTATCCATAGTAACATGGGGGCCTTCCTCTTCTTCTTCATCCACCTATGGTAAACCTGAAACTCTTTGTGATGCTCAATGTCTGCATCAAGTCTCCCCAGCTGAAAAGGATTCATCCCTGATGAATCATAACTATGTCAATGATCCAAGATGTCAGGATCAATCCGTTGTAGCTCATCTTTAGTAATCCATGTGCAATATGCTTCTGGTCGACCTTTCCATTTAGCATGATACCCTCCATGTTTGGTGGAAACCACTTGCTCATCTAAGATATGATCAATCTTTTCCTTTCTGTGAGGTACGGGTGGTGAAGGAGGTGGTACTGGGGTAGGGATTGGTCAGGTATAATGACATGGTTGGAGAATGAGTTAAAGGGCGAGACTGCTTGACCTCGAAAAGGCACAAGATCCTCCACATTGAATTTCTAGCTAATACCCATGTCTAGTTGAAGGTCTAGAAGATACACATTGGAACCAACACGCTTCAATACTCTGAATGGACCAGCATTGTAGGCTTTTAGCTTTTTTGCTACTCCTTGCGGGAATCGCTCAAGCCTAACCCGAATCATCACAAAATCACCCACATGGATTTCCTTGTCATTACGATGTGAATCAGTAGCAAGCTTATATTTCTCATTATTCATGGTAATCAGCTTCTTAATCTTAGCATGCAATTCATGAATATGATGTGCAAATGTGTCTATAAACTCAGATGACCTATGTGTAGCGAACATAAGAATGAGATCTATAAGTTTCCTAGGCTTAAACCATGCACTACCTCAAATGGACTAGTGCCTAGGGTCCTCTTAATAGAACTATTACTTGCAAACTTGGCCACAGCCAACACTAGATGCCATGTCCTAATGTGATCTCCAACTAGACACCGTAACAAGTCACCCAAATTCCTATTGACAACTTCAGTTTAGCCATCTGTCTGTGGGTGATAGGCAGATGAAAACTGAAGTTTGATGCTCATCATGTGCCAAAGTGTCTTCCAGAAATAACTCATGAACTTTACATCATTGTCAGACACTATGGGTTTCGGGATAGGCAATAGGGTAATTGTGTGTTGGATGCCACGCATGGGTGGGAGTCTATCTAATAAATATTCAGGAAATATAATCTGATACTCTCTCAACACGAGTTCCACCTCTTGTGAGTACTCATCACCAAGCTTAGAGGAGGTTTCTTTAGTAACAAGTGCAAAAATCATAGCCTCTTCTCTAGTTTCTTTTCAAACTCTTTAGGACTGATGATGTGAATTGACTTTTGTTTTGGGTCTATTACTGTTATCACGATCTTCATCACTAGCTCTGATGTCAGACTTATGGCCTTCTTCCTAAGCAGGTTTTTGGTAGTCTTTCGTGGGGCACTGATATGGATAATGTACGAAGTCTTCACATCTAGAGCACTTGGTTTGATTACTCCCCTTGGAGTTTTCACCAACCCCCCTTTTTCCTTATCAAATCTAGCATTGGATGAAGTAGTCGATTGACCCTTAGGTGGCTGACTCCCAAAATTGGGTTTTACTTCCAAAGAAGTAGGTCGAGACTCAGTTCCACAAGAGTTAAAACGCCTAATGACTAGCAACTTCGTATACCGCTCTAATTCTTGCACCATCTGGTAAGCTTGCTCAAGGGTGCTCGCAATGTAGGGAATCAACCTCTTTTGAAGCTCTGGACGAATGCCTATTCTAAATCTAGAAAAGGTCACGAGAGGGTCTTCTCTTACATTGCACCTCATCATGTACTCATCGAACTTTGCAATGTAATCAGTGGTTGACATGTTCCCGTGAAGAAGGGACTGTCATTGGTTCATTAACCTTTGTTGATAGGAGAGGGAATGTATTTTTTTCTAAGTTTCTCCTTCATCTCATCTCACTAAGCAATGGGATACTTGTCCACTCTCTCAATTTGGTGCTCTACATTGGTCCAATATAGTTTGGTTTAGCCCACCAATTTCATTTTTGCAAACCTAACTCGTCGACCCTCAAATATGTCCATACCACTTAAAATAGCGGTCCATATCCAATAACCAGTCAAGAAAGGTCTTTGGTTTGAGTTGACCATCAAAGCTTCAGGCCTCAACCTTTACTGTTTTTATTAATCACTCATTGAGATCTTATGGATACTGATAGACCTCATAAAGCTGTGGACCGGCTCTCTCTCTACTGCGCATCGTGCCAACACCTCTATCTCTATCTCTATCATCATCATGACAGATGAAGGACTACTACTCCTAGACGGGTGATGATGGTAGTGATTGAGGTATTTCGTACCTCCATCTTGGCTTCCATGTTTGTTAGACGCTTGTTGAGGGTCTCTAGAAGTTTGGTCAACTGTGAGGACTCCATGTCAGACTGGTGATCACGACAATGATGCATGGGTATACACGAGGTGACTTTAGGGTTTCTTAACAATGAATGCAATGCAAACAATGATGATGGACTCCTAAATCGGAATGCAAGATTCTACTCCCTAAAATCTAATGAGTTGAGATTAAGATTGAATTAACAATAATAATGAAAATCATTAATTAGCAATCTTATCACAAATAATTATCCAAAAAATTCAAGAAGCAATTTTAAGAAGATTCAAGGCCATATCACAAACCTACAAGGCTACAATAATGACCCTCAATTATATCTGCGAGTTAATGGAATTCTATGATTCCACAAGCTTAGAGGATTTGCTCTTAACTCACGGCAGAATTTCTAACCTTTTCTAGGGTTTCAAAGACGGAAGGATTAGGGTTTTGAGAGTTTAATGTTTAGGGTTTTGGGAAATTCTGTTTTTTTTTTTAGGAAATTCTGTTTAGGGTTTTCAATTCTGTTTTAGGGTCTTCAACTGCAGGAAACCTGTATTAGGGTCTTCAACTGCAGGAAACCTGTAATAGGGTTTCAAGAAGGCTGTTTTAGGGTTTTAAGGGTTATGGGAAATTGCAAGAATGATGGATTTACAATAGGGTGAAGTAGGGGGTGTAATATAGTTATACTATAGGCTGTAGGAAATCTGGGCAGCACTGGGAATGAGGGAAAAAGGCTGGAACAGGTATTGAATGGTGCAGCAGTCACTAAAGATAGACTTCTTAGGACTGTGGCAGGTAGGAGATGGGTGTAGGGGTGATGCGGCAGTCACTAAAGAAAGTTGAAACATGTGTAGCAGCAGTCAAGGGTTTGGGTTATGACTGTCACAGTCAATAATAGGGGTAGGGATGGCTGTGGTAATCAATAGGACAACAAAAGGGAGGCTAGGGTTATGTGGTTTCGATGGGGAAATAAATCTAGGGTTGGGATGTTAAGGGTTCACCAAGAAAACAGAAAATAAAGAGAGAAAGGATGGAGAAGAAAAGAGAAAATCTGAAGAACATACCTTAGAGCTTTAGGGAATCACTCCCTAGAGCTTTAGGGAATCACTCCCATGGTATCACACCAATTTCCAATCACCGGAGAATACCTAAAAGTAGGTTTTTCTTTGTTTCTCATTCATTAACTAAACGTTTACAGTAAAAAAGGGTCTTTAAATAAGTGAAGCCCTAATTATAAAAGACCAAAATAACCGAAACATAATAAAAGACTATAATAGCCCAAACTAATAAAATAACCCTTCTAAGTACTAATCCAGCCCATTGGGCTTTTCCTGACTAAATAAAACATGCTAAACCGGCCCATTTGCACACCTTCCCAATATGGGGCCTTCTTAATGCTCTATGTGTACATATGAGGTCTTTAATACCCCAAATCATCTATTCATAATGACATGGGGTTCTTCCTCCACCTATGGTAAACCTGAAACTCTTTGTAATGCTCGATGCCTACATCATTAAAGTGTACTAAATGTGATATTTCCATTGTGAGATTATATCCACCACATGTTTAGGTAAGTTGTAGACAACCGGTAAACATATTGCAAGTAGATGATTGATGCGTAAACATCTCAGAATGGACCTAATAAAAGAGTGACCAAAGTGGAACATACCACAATAAATATTGCGTCACAATCTATTGAAGATTAGACAATATATATGAAAGTTGAAATTAGAAAATAAGGAACAAATATTGTCAACCTGCAACATCTCAAGGAAGAGCAGATGCAATATTTTATTTTCGAACTAATATCTTTCTTAAATAGTTGGACTGGACATGTGTAAAATCATACACATCAAACAGGATTTTTGATGCCTCATACGGAAATAAATGACATACACACTGAATTTCACATGCATAGCTACTCATGTATGTAGGTACTTGGAAAATGAATGACATAATGAATTCCACATGCATAGCTACGTATATATGAAGGCACGTGTTCTACATACATTTCAAATTTGTGTATACGTTACACATGAGTACGGCATTCCCAATATATTTTTTTATAATGGATTGTCTAAATAAGCCCATTATCTCCTTACTGTGTAGTTAGTTTATTGTTGCCTATTGTCTTTTATGTACTTCAGGGCATTTATGTCCTTTCATCTTATTAGTGATATAAAAGGAGATCTAAAGAGTTTGGACTTTTGAGACATTTTTCCAAACCCTATTCCTCTCTCATTATCACTTCTCTTCTATAAACCCTAGTTACGTTTACCACATTTGGTGAATTTTCAGAGGTCGTTCTCCATTTTCATTTCTCGCATGATTCCATACACCTGTTTCCTCTCCAGTAATTTGTACGTATAACTTTATTGGTTAATGTTATGAAATAAAGTGTTAAAATCCCTCTCAAATAATAAGACACACAAATTATCATAGTAGATTACTGATAACAGAGTTCCGTGTTCATTGTCCATTTTTCAGGAAAGTATGCAACATAAGGAAAGAGAAAAATGGCAAGGGAAAATCTAGCTGCCCATGTAGCTCAAACATGTAAGGGAGAGGGGCCTACCGTTTGAAAGGTCCTATCTAGGAGATTACATATGTCAAAAACGAATATGATTGGATAATTATTCAATATATGGTATTCCATTTGGACAGCCAACAAAAATTTACCATATTTTTTTCTCAATGTCCAAAAGAATGTGATAGCTTGTCTAATGCTTATGATCATTCCCTGTGGTCGGTTATTAAATAAAGGACATCTCTATGACAAGACCTATCAAATGGTGGGTTCCGATTATGTGCACCTGAGCCACATGTGCAGGCATGGGGATGGTACTTAGTAGAACATCCTCTGGTCTACCTAGGGAAAACTCTAGAATCTAGATTCCCTAAAGCTAAAAATACAATATCTCCAAAACCACACAAACATTGACAAGATAGACTAATACAGATCACCAAAACAATAAATAATTCTTTCATAAACCTGTTTTGTGTTCCATGTAAACATTGACTGCAAGTTTGCTGATATATTCAACGTTAAGCTGGCCTGCATAAAACAAAAGCAAGAGATGTAACTTCAATTGGACCTGTAGTCACCAAACAGATTACATATTTCAAGAACACACAGGATAAGCACATGAATGAACTTAAACACAATAAATACATATAAGAGTAAATGGCTGACACAATGACAGTACTAATGAAAATACTATTGAGGAACCTTACAGCAGCCCATCTTCATCAGAAGGAGAAAACCACTATCTGGCACTAGGCATCGGATTACCTCTGGTGCACGCCCGAGGCTGGGCCTCGGGCATCCATTCATCACCTACCATGTGGTGATAAAAAAAAGGGGAGAAAAAGAGGAGAGATATCAATGCGGGAGAAGTCAAAAAATAGGGGAGAAAATGAAATGACTTCTCCACTTTTTAGCGCCACACGCCGGATGATGAGTGCACGCCCGAGGCCCAGCCTCAGGTGTGCGTCAGAGGTAATCCGATGGCCTGGCACTATCATCAATTTCAGTCTGGATGTGGACCACAGCACAGTAGTGGTCTTGGTGAAATCATTTTACATTTTTCTAGTTCATACAAAGCACTATTTAATTGCTCAAATATTGGGACAATCACAAATTTACAATAATCTCTGAATTAGTGAGAACAAGGCACTGGCTAGAAACTATTCCACTATAAAACATTAGGGCTCATATACTGTCACTCAAGTGCGTTCTTTGAGAATGGCTGCGTCAAGTGTCAATGTCAAGCACACAGATGAGGTGCCCAAGATAATGACATAAAACAGACACAAAAGCATCACTAAAAACATTACTACAAAATCAGATGTCTCAAGCGGTGTAGTCAAAGTGTCGCTAGACGCTAGGCGGTCATCTAGCCTGGCCAAGACCACTAGCGCCTAATCAAGTTCTAGGCAGACACTCGTTAAGACAAGGTCACCAAGTAGTTCCTAAGCCTCTCTCATCTCTCAAGCATAGTCACAAAGTCGGGGTTCAGGAATAATTCGGCAAAGGTCAAGTACGGAAAAAATCGGGAAAATACAGAAAACTTCGGGAAAAAACAGAGAAAAAATTAAAAATTAGAAACGTTGCTAATTAATATATCTAACAGCTTGGTGAGATAATATACAAAAAGAGTAACTATAATCAACAATAATAAGTTCATAACATCATTTTAACATCAAATTCATTCCATGAATGCATCAAAATTCATTAAAACATCAACTATCAAGATTAAAAACAAGACTATAATACACGTACTAATCCAAAGGGGTGGACCAATGGTTCCTGGGCCTTTTCCCAAGTGGGAGGTCCTGGGTTCCATTTCTCACTCCCCCTTTGGGACCAGCCCCGCACGGGTTTACCCGAACTTACCTGGTGCGGCAAGTTGCGGGCTCACGTTGCACCCTTGGGGATTAGTCCTGACCCAAAGGGTTGGGGACACCCCGAGTTCCAAAAAAAAAAAAAGACTATAATAGATGTATTAATAAAATCACTCATTCCTATTCATCAATTGCTCAAAAGCGTCATCAATATCTACATAATCTTCTTTCCCAAAATTTTTTCAAGATTATCCATTTTTTTCTTCGTATTATTCGTTTTACATGGGGTTTTTTTCCGTATTATTCGTTTTAAACACGCTTTAAACAATAATACACTTTTTTTTTCAAAAAACAGGTTTTAAACGTCGTTTTCTACAGTAGGGTATTAATGCACATTTTAAACGGTTTTTTTTCAACAACAAAAATACAGTTTTTTGTGATTATGCTCTCATGCACTAAAGCACTAGAGATGTAGCTAAGACTAGCAGAAAGTTAGATGTTATTTACAATATAAATATCATATTTTACTTATCAAATTATGTCTAACATTTTCCTAAACAAAAAATATACTTGGTGTTTTTGCATTTGGCCTTCTCCCCCTATCAGCAGGTTATGTTCTTTATTTTTGCAATTAAATGCTGTTCTAATTTCTAATTTAATATATATTTTTTTCAATATATGATCTTAAATCTTGACAATTTTTAATAAAGTTCGATCGCCTAAGAACCCCTATAGACTAGTTGTCATCTAAGCACTTTGACTACAATGATCTCAAGTCCTTGGTAACATAAATTAATATCAACTCCCCTCTTCTAACTAACTGTCTAATTTCTTACTAGTCTTTGACATATATCTCTAATGGGGAGATAATTCCGAATAGGCAAACCAATAGAAAGTATACCTACCATATAGGGGCGAGAGCCAGGATTCTCCTGTAAAGGGGGTAACACTGGGGTTCAGGGGGCGTAGCCCCAAAATTATTTTTTTTTGAGGGTCAACTTCATGGGCCATTGCGTCTGTTTGTGTTCGTTTATAAATAGTATATGTTTTCTCTGACGTTTAGGGGGAGCTAGAGCCGACCGTCCACTAGCTTTGCCCCCTCTCCCAAGCTACAAACCTATTAATGCTATAGGAATATTGTTATTATTTCCAATTTTCAGGGGGGGTCCTGCTTCCATTCAAATGATGACTCCATTGCTCTCCTATAAAACCAACATTCAGCAACTTTGAAACACATAGAAATGTTGACAACCTTAATATCATCAGTAGCAGCTTTATCCCAACATTTAGGGTTGACAGCAACATGAGTACTTCCCCAATACCAGAGTTCAGTGTAGTCAAGCCGTAAGTGTTACCAAGGCACTTTAGTTTTCCCAAATTTTGTTGTGACGACACTTAGACACGACACTCCATGGCACGACACGACACTCCTTGGTACGTGCCTATATTATGTCACGGTGACATCAATATTATGATTAGGCACATGATGTTTTAAGTATGTCGTGTCATTAAATTTAAAAATACTTGTAAGGAACTTTTTGTCAAATTGTGTTGTTTTTTTTTAAAACATGGACGAAATTCTACTAGGAGAGCAGTAGAAACAACAACGATCAATATGTACGTCTCTCTCTTCTCTTCTCTTCTCTCTCTGTTTGCTCATTTCTACTCCTTATATGAGTAATTTTTATAACTTGAGTAAATATTATTTTTTTAAAATTTGGGACTAGTGATCCCTCTCTTTTTATTATTATTGTTATTTAAAAATTTTGAGTTATAATATATATATATATATATATATATATATATATATATATATATAATATCATTTTTAAAAATATGTCTGTGCCGCCGTATTGGAATTTTCAGACCTTGTCGTACCGAACACCCCTAGACACTTGGCACCCATATCACGTGCCTAGGCAATACTGCAAGCCGTTGCCTAGGCAGTTTTGGACTGTCACTGCCTAAGCGCCTCTCTAAGCAGGCGGCAGTCACCAGACCCTTTAACAGTTATCATGTTTTACAGTTTTACAGTTTATTTACATATAAATATCATTTAAGTAAAAAATTTTACACTTTACTTTCATTTACTTAAGATATTTCCTTGTAAAAGGTTATACCCTCCATTTGAATTCAATAAAAATTATTCTAAATTCAAATTCCTGATGAATAAAAAGTCAACTTTCTAATTTAAGAACAAAATTCATCTTGCACTATTGTCTTTTTCAAAATTTCAACTTACAAATGCTAAGCTATTTCTCAAATTTTAAAATTTCATAAATTCACAACATTACTAAAACAAAAAAATCCAGTAAAAAAAGTCTCATATTTTAGTCTTCAAAAACATTTTCATCTAAAGGGTCAAAAAGTCAACTATCAATTTAAAGAAAAAAGACATACATTCAAGCTTTATAACATTATATGTTAATGTGCCTAGATTACTGTCAACCCTAGGAGGTTAGAATTGTTATGTGTATATGTTAACATTATATATGTATATTTAATATATATATATATATATATATAATTTAATTATTTATCGCCTAGGCAACGCATCGCCTAGCCAGACCCAATCACTCCAGACCCTCCTTCCCCGACTTCACTAGATACCCACCTCACCTCCCCTTAAGGATACCCGTATGTGGTCTAGAGTCAACAAAGGTCACTTTTTAGTGAGATCCCTCTACAAGGCACCCATCCCTCTTACCGGGCAACCGCTCTCTCACAAATCGGTTTGGTAAGCAGGTCTGCCTCCCAAGGTATCATTTTTCTCTGGAATGCAACTCTAGACAAGATATTAACTTGCAATCATCTAAAGAATAAAGGGTGGCATATGGCCAACGGTTGCTTCTTGTGCCTAGACGCCGAGGAGACGATCGACCACCTCTTGTTACATTGTCCTTACGCGCACAAGGTTTGGAACTATTTCCTCTCCCAATTGGGAACTAGTTGGGTGTTTCCTCTCTCCTTATGGGACTTCTTATCCTGTAAGTTCTCGATGCGTTTGGGGAAAATGGATTTGAAGAGGGCGCTATGCTTGTCGCCTCAGTTGCATGGTCCCTTTGGATTGAACGAAACTCGAGGGTTTTTGAGAACTCCCCCTCCCTGTTCATCAGTACCTGTCTACGAGCTGCTCATCTTCTACAACATTGGTGCTCCACTCCGGAGAATTTTGACTTAGCATGGCTCTACTTTTTGCTATAATATCTAGCTTTCTTTTGTTCTTCATCATTGTAATGCTTGCATTTCCAATTCTATCCGGGCATGGGCTCACTCTCTTGTGATCTCTCGCCATCAGTGTATTTCATTTCTATCATAATATATATCTTCTATTACCAACCTCAAAAAAAAAAAAAAAAAACACGAATTCTGCTCCTCCATTTCATATCCGCAACAACCTTTATATGATTCACAGAATATGTCCTGCAATTCTTTCTAGCATGGAATGACTTAATCATCCACTGTGGTTTCTTACTGAACAAAAATTGTGATATTGTTCCTCAATTAATTGAAAAACAATTGATTTTTCAATAGTATCATGATCATCTAATAATAAGATAAAAAGAATCAAATCACAGGATAAATCAAATAAAAAAACACACCAGAAACAACTAAATATTTACTATCTCCTCTGTAAATTGGCTTCCTGACTACGTCAAATCAAATAAATTGAGACATTACAGAGACAACCCAGAATCCCCAATCAGCTAGAGGATAAAACCTAAGAACACGGTTCTCCCCACTGTTACCTAATACCTAAATACCCAAAATTAAAGTAATTCCACCAAATAAGTGACCAAATAAAAGTAACGATGATGCCTTTCTGGCCTTCAAAAATCGATGAAATTAAGGATTAAGAATTTTTCAATAGGATTAATCGGTTGAGGCTATAGATCGAAATTTTGAGAAAAGAGGAAAAGAAATGATTACCTCGTCGTTCCCGTTAGGTTGTTTCTGAAACCAATTGATGTTCAGTACCTACAAAAATAACTAGGAAATTAGATCAGATCGCCGAACAATCATAGAACTAGGGTTTCGAGCTGGAAGCAGATCGAAGACAGATAGAATTGAGGGAGAGAAAGGAGTTACCTGAACTTCAGCTGTGGGAGAGGGTACGTTGAGATTGTCGGAGAGAGAGGCCATGGTGCACAGTAGAGCCAGTATCGTCACGGCGAACGTTAGCAACGCGTTCGCACGGTATCCGAACGAATGCATTTTCCTTTCTTCTCTCTCTCTCTCTCTCTTTCTCTACTAAGAATCGGAACTTTTGGGTATGAGTAATGAGACTGACTAGGAAGGTTACATTTCCATTTGCAGTTTTAATGGAGACGTTCTCTATTATGCACGGCAATGGATTTCCTATGGCAGATGCCCGAGTATTATACTGGGTGCATTGCTCTAAGCGTGGGAACTGGGAAGGCATTTAACTGAAGAGTGATAGTCATGCATGCGCATGTATAGATGGGCGGTACATCCACCCTCCAAGCTCGTCACGTGTCATATTTGACACCTATTAACTATAGTTAAGATTCACTCATGCCTAAGATTAAAGATTCTAACCTTAGTTTTTGAATAAATTAATATTTTTTATGATCATGTGGTTACTTTTTAACAAAAAAAATAATAATTCTAAAAACCAAAGAGATGAGTGAATGTTAGCTATAGTTAATGGGTAACCAGTGTCAAATAGGACACGCGGTGAGCTTAGAGGGTGTAGGTACCGTCCAATGATATTTGTGCGCATGCATGCTATCGCTTCTTCAATTAAAAGAGCAATCCATTGCCATTATGCACTTAGGGGTCCAGCACTTAACTGGCTCCGGTCAAAATCATCAAATCTATACTTTTTTCATCAAATCAATACTTTTTTTTCCCACCATGGGTGTCCATTTTGGTGGTCCATAGGAGTGTCAACGGGCCAAATTCAGCCCCAAAACCTTCTTGTAATTATTCCGAATGGAGCATCCGAGCGAATAAAAAGTCAGGCAACTACCGGCCCCTTTTGCGCCATGTCTGAGAAATAAAAAAGTGATTTTTTTTGTAGTTAGAAAGAGTAGCATTCTTAATGATGTTATTTCATAAAGTAAAATAGGATAAATTACACTGATCTCTCCTGAGATTTGGTGAAATTTTAGAAACGTTAGTCTTTAGGTTTCAACCTAAGATAACATCATTGATTTTGATTATAACACAATAATGTAATGATATTTGTGTTACTAATGTCTTCATGAGTTTTATGTAAAATTCAGTATATAAGAACATTAGCAAAACCATTCAGGCAAAAGCATAAAAATGACATCAAGCATGAAAGGACTCCTTCATCAAGTCAATTGAAGATCCAAAGTCATCAAGTCAATTGAAATCCAAAGCTAAAGCCAGTTGAAGATGAAAACTCTCTTAAAATGTTTAATTGTTTTATATTTTAGTGAGAAAGTATTTTATGATTTATTTAAAAAGTCTTCAAAATTAGGTAGTACAAACCTAGATTGACCATATGAGCCTAATGACAAAATTGAATAACATTCTAAGGTCCTACGACATCATTTGAAAAGATCAAAATCATGATTAAAATTAAGTAGAAGATCAAGGAAATCATGTTCATTATATAGGTCAGCTTAAGATGAGATTTGTAGAAGAAAATAGGAAATCTTGTCGACGAAATTGAAAAAGAACTTCAATATTGTCGACAAAATCAGTCACAGAGCTACTGGTTTTTTTTTGTCTCAACCTCATCGACAAATTCTCAGAGCATACCTAATATTGCCGACGAAACCATGTGGATCTCAGAAAAAGCATGTAACGGCTGGTTTTCAATGATCATATCTTTTTCATTGCCTCTCCAACGGTTATATCTTTGAAAATGTTATAAAATAAAATGTTTTATGAAGTAAAAAATTTAAGAACTCATATTCATTCCAGTCATTTTATTATTCATTTTATCATTCATTGATCAATCATTTAATTAGAAAACCTAGAAACTCAAAAGAGTGAAATTGAACAATTCAACTTATTACTTTGAGAGATTCTTAGTGAGTGTTCAAGTGATCTATCAACTCGCTTTAGGAGCAAATTAAGATTGTATTCATCATTTTATGAAATGTATGTGAAAATCAAGAATTGTGGATCCTTGTCCTTGAAGCGGAGAGCTTTGTAAAGTGATGAGAAGATTGTTCTCTTACGCTGTTTAGGTTTGATTTTCGTCCGTAAGAAGATTGATTAGGCTTGACTTTTGTCCGAAAGATAGTTGTAAAAGATTTGGTCTTCACCTGTAAGAAGACTGTGCGAATAAAATCATTATGAATCCTCTAGTGAGTATAGCTTGAGATGAGGACGTATGCGAGATTACTGAACATCGTGAACAACATATTTGTGTTTGCATTATCTCTCCCTACTCTTTACTTTATTGTTTTATATTGTTTGTATAGAAGTACATAATTCATTTCCCTTTTAATTAATATAATTAAAATTTCGCTTAAGAGATTAGGAATATTTTTAAATTGTCATAGACCCAATTCACCCCCCCCCCCCCCCCTCTAGGATCCAAACCTTGGGCAACAAGAAGTCTCCCCTCTTGTTTCTAAAATTACACTGACCTCCCCTGTCAGTGTTAAAAGATAACACTGTTAACTTGGGAATCCATTTTTACTATTTTTATCTCCATTTCATTAGACTTGTGAAATGTTTGGTGCTAGTGGGTCTCCTTCCTGTCTTTCTGGTGAGCAACTCCTGTGAATGTGAAGCTTGAAAAACATTTGTGTACATGTGAATAGTTGAGGGAAAAAAAAAAACTTAATTTATGATTTGTTAATTAGAGTTTATTTTATTTTATCAAAATTATTTTTCTGTTCAAGATAAAAAAAATATTGACGTACTCCCATAGCATTACTAAGGTTCCATTTGTTTGCACGTAAATTGTTTTACGACGTAGTTATAAAGTAAAAACTTTTAGGTAAAATATGATTATTATTATTTTTTTAAACCAATTTTTTGTTGTTTGATTGCAATCTTTGAAAATAAGACGAAATATTTTTTGAAAAAAAATTTAAAAAGTTAAAATCATAAAAATTTAAAACTAACAAAATTTAAAATATAAAAAAAAAAATTAATTTTTGTTTAGTGAATATAAGTAATTTTATAAATTTTAAAACATATTTTAAGAGACATTACGGGAAAATGACTTATGAGTACTTGAAACTTATGAAAGATTTTATGAGCAAACAAACAAACGTATATAATTGCTATTTTCCACGGATTTGAGTTGTTTTCCCCTATTCTACATCGAAACAAACGAAATATAAAAGTCTAACACCCCTTCTTACGTTGATGTTGAAATGTTTTATTAAAGTACAAGTGAGTTAAAAAAATATTTTTTATGTTATTGGTATTTCGGGGGCAATTAAGGTATTTTAAAATATTTAAACTATGGCATCATCAAATTCTATCAATGTTAGTAACAACATATTAATAGAAGGGGGAATCTGTTACCACTACTTGAAACACAGGGGAGGTCAACGTAATTTTAGAAACAGGATGAGAGGTTTCTGAAATTTTGCTTAACCTCAAGGAAGGTCAGTATAATTTACCTAAGAAAATACTTTGTTTTCTCCAAGCCCTAGGAAATTCACAATTTATCTAGAGGGCAAGGAATGGGAGATTTAGGTTGAACTAATAAGGAGATATTCTCAGTCACAAATAATTGTTAGAGTGGGAACTCCCTCTTCTCTGGTGGTGCTATGGGTTTGTTTAAAGCACACAAAGATTCAGGTTCAACCCGGCCCAATGACACCCCTAATTAAGAGTCGTCCATATCTATGGAAATGGAAAACGGACCCAGCGTCAGCTGAGAAGCTGACCCAATGACCTCATTGGTCCAAGCCCCTTTTTTATCATCCATCAACCATGGTTAACTCCTTAGGATTAAGCAATCTAACCATGAATTTTAGAAAAAAATAGAAACCAAAAATACTAATGTTAATTTAATTAAGCTTAACTATGGTTAAACAGGACACCTGGTCCGCTTACCCTGGTCCGCTTCTCAGGACTCGATCATATATATAGAACGCAAATCTTGATGGCTTCAATTCTTTATCGTACAAAAAATTCTGTGTAAGGATCCAACCGTGAACCGTGACCACAAGGGCTTCCATGTGTAAGTTGTTTTTGAAAGAAAAAAACACACAAGATCCTCTATGGCTACAGATAGAAAAGAGATTTCTATGGCATATTTTTCCGGTGTTTCTCATTGCACACAGCCACTCCAGGTCTATAGCTTTGGGGACATAGGCTTTTATTTATTTTTTGATAACCAAGTTCTTGGCCATTTCATCCATATATTTCATACATATCTTATCTTAATTATAAGTATTGTTTATCCTTGTTTATGAGACAGTTGTCCCCTACCTCTATAGCTATGTCATGTTAGATAATTAGATACCATGATAATCAGGGGCAGAGCTAGGAATTTTTCTTTTGCCCGCGCGGGGGGTGGGAGGAGGGAATAGACATAAAAATTAATGAATTTGGGGGTTTGAGGGCTTAGCCCTCGAGAAAATTTTTTTGGGGTAATTTTTCAATTTTGAGAATTTTTTCTCAGTAATGTCATTGAGGTCGCCATGTGTCACTATTGATACCCCTTAACTATGGTTAAGATTCACCCCACCTATCCTTGGTTTTTTTTTTTTTAAATATAAAAAAAAATTCAAAATAGTTTTTTTTTTTTTGGTAAAAGCACACCATATCATTGATTAAGAGGTATTACAGAACTATGGAGGGGTTCTTCTGGATAAAAAGATTCCACCCAGTTGAACTCGCTGCTAGAATTTTGGTTATAGATGCTTTCATTAAGAGCTCGCTGGGCCATAGTATGAGCTGTGTCGTTGCCCCTACGACTAATGAAGTTATACTGAACTTGAATCGCCCTGTGGTTGTATTGTAATAAATGGATATCCTGCAGAATGGAGTGGGTGTCCCAGTGAGGGGGCTCCGAAACTCCTTGAAAATAGTCGATTAACTCTTTTGAATCCGACTCGATGATCGCACAAGTCCAGCCATTCTGGATAGCTGTTCTAAGCCCCAACTTAATCACTTCAGCTTTTGCTATGCGGTTACTCCCTCTCGGGTGGGCCTTTCGGAATACAGATAAGGTTTCACCCGTGTAATCTCGAGCAACTTCTCCGACACCTGTTGCATAACCACTTTGGAGGGCGGTACCATCGACGTTGATTTTAATCCAACCTTGCTCAGGCACTTTCCATCTTTCTTCAATTGGGGTTGGCCTTGGAATGTTCGGCAAGCGAGTGTGTAGCTCAAGAACATAGATTTCAATCTTTGCTATAGCTTCCCATGGACTCCTAAGGTTAAAAAAAATTTAATATTTTATTTCTAAAAATCAAGGTTAAGTAAGTGAACCCTAAGAGTGGGTGAATTTTAACCATATTTAAAGGGTGTAAGGAATGTCAGTAGGACATGTGGCGACCTAAAGGGCATAACCAGACTTCATTGGAGGACCCACTATATATATTACAAAAAAATTGGGGGGGACCACTATATATATTTAAAAAGATAATAATAAAAAATTAGGGAGGCCAAGTATACTAAATTTTTTTAAAAATGTTGAAGGGCCTACTATTGCATGCCCCCCCGGGTCGGCCCCTAATGATAATAAAAGATGACTTTTGTTTTCAAAAGTTCAGGAACAATTGTCCTCTTGCCTTATGGCATGCCGTTCAGGAACAATAATAAAAAATATTTTTTTTAGGGGCAAGTGGCCCTCGTCCATGATTATGCAGCATTTGTCCCTTTGAACATCGGTTAATTATAACCCCCGGGGTGTAGCTCAGTGGCCAAAGGATGAACCGTAAACCTAGGGTCTCGAGGTTGATTCTTGGCTAGCTCCCCTCAACATTGGTTGTATGGATGGGAGAATTCCCTATGTAACATGTCTGACTAGTCTTAGTCTTTAAGGCTCAAGATATCCATTTATCTAAAAAAAAGCATTGATTAATTGTGCTTAAGATTCACTAACCTTAGGATTCAACAATCTAATCTTGGTTTTAGAGGAAATATTTTAAAGCTCCAAACCCTTCTTTTTTTTTTTGTGGTTAGAACACACCTCTCACTTCTTTGAGAGGGTGTGTGTGTGAGTTGGGCCTTGGGTCCCATGTGTGTGTGAGTGTGAGTGTGAGCATATGGTGTGTGTATAGTGCATGTGAGTTAATTTGTGATAAAAAAAAAAAAGAAATATTTAAAAAATAGTAACCCACCCACAATCTAATCTTGAGAAGAAATATTTAAAAAATATTAACCCACCCGCTTCCATTTCCGCCCCATTGTGAGTGTAATTCCAAGTTTAATTGTAATTGGATAGATTTAAACTCAAAGCTCAAGAGCACCAGCTTCCATTCCCATCATCCCATAGCAGAATCACATCCAATTGCGACTGAACTTAGGAAGAGTTCACTCACACCAACAGGTCAACATGTGTCAATTAACCTTATGATTAAAATTTCTTAACCCTATGGTTAATTTTTTTTAAAAATAAACTAAGGTTAGATTTTTGAATCCTAAGGGTTAGAGAATCTTAACGAGGGTTAATAAGAGTTAAAGGGACACATGTTGACCTATGGGTGCGATTGAACTCTCCCCGAGTTCAATTGCGTTTGTTTGGTCCAATCTCTCCCATAACTATTTTTTTTTTTAAATTACAAAATTTCAGTGGGGGCACGTGCCCCCACCTGGTTGCAGTACTAACTTTGCAGATCAGTGGAGATTGAATTACAATACTACCATGTGATTAATAGTTTGGAGACGAAGAACACATTCTTTTCTTTAATGAGGCAGGGGATTTTCCTCTTTCTGAAAATCTGATACTAACTCTCTTTTCTCTCAATCAAATGCACAAACAAGGGGTTTCTGATTGATCTTTTGTTTAAAACAGTTATTGTACTTTAATTTTTAAAGCAATTTCTATTAATAAAATCTGGCCAAAATTAATGACATAAATCAACCATAACTAAGGTTTATTCATAGACCCTGCCGGTTCGTTGAGCTCCTCAATGGCTGAAAGATTGAACCGTCCGAGTCAAACAGTTTTGCATCTAGAGAGCGGTTAATTATTATGAGGTGATAACGGTTTTTAGTATTTACTAGCAAACACCCCGTGCGATGCACGGGACACGAATTAAAAGTGAAAAAAAGTGTAATATAAAAAGAAATATTAAAATATAAACTTTAAAAAATCTCACACCTCTAAGATAGAGAGGTAAAGATGTGTAGAGAAAGTTCCCAGAAAAAGTTCTACTTAGGTGGTGTATGCATGTCAATTCTATGCCAATGCCATAGATGTCTCATCTTTAAAATTTCTAAATTAACATTCTCAAACTGAAGGGTATTTGAATAGGACATTACAACTGACAACATTTTCAAATTGAAGAGTATTTGGATATGAAATTGCATAATTGTACACTGCTAGACCACCAACCACCAACCAACATTAAACTTTTTATTCTTTTTTTACTAAGTATAATCTTTTGAAATTTAGTATATCTGTGTGTCCAGGCATTGCTTGATAATTTACAGTGAGGAGCTATTCTTGCTTTCTTTCAACTTCTAGCAGTATCTCATTATGTCGTGTGAATGGAAGCACAAATGGGGGATTGTACTGCAATCACACGACATTTCAAAATAGAGTTCTTATATATATATATAGCCTGAAAACCAAGATGTATCGAGTCAAGTCTGTCTTGTGCAACTTCCATCGATCCATCCTGTTTTACTTGGAACTGCCTGTCACTCCTTAGAGCATCTCATAACTTCAACTCCCATTGTTTAACTTCTTCATTCTTACAAAACCTGATCCAAAATGGAAATGGAGAGAGCCACAAACTATAACAATAAACATTCTGAAAATATTAGGTATAATTTTTCTTTTCCTAAACTGCATGCAGCTTTGATTTGTATTAACACTTTTCAGTTAAAAACTCATTTTACACTATATACCTCTTAATTTTCTTAGCATTAGTATATGATAATATGAATGTTATTACATAATATATTAACTTCCCAAAATTAAATAATGTGTATCCATTCAAGTCCACACATCCAATTTTTTGAGTTTACCAAGTGCCACACCCTAGGTGTCCTTTAACACTTCTAATTTTATTTGTACAAAACAGCTCCTAGCTTGCACGAGAAGAGAAACAAAAATACAGCAATAAGCATGCCTAACTGCACACCAATAAAGCTGTCAAAAGTTTCCAATGCTAATGGCATAGTGATAAACACGGAGCTAATACTGGATGGTGCACGCCACTATTTTGAAAGATCTATCGTCTGTGAGTTTGGGGGGATTATGGGAGGGGGAGGGCTACCCCTCATTGTGTAGTCCACAGGTTGGTGTTCAATACATCAAACATCCTGTTGCCACTTAAAAAATTTATATTAATGCTTAATTTTAAGTTGCATATACATGTTCTATAGGGTTAGCCACCATATGATATTTGGGAAACTCGTGAGATTCATAGTCCTCTCTTAAATCTGATGTAATTAGGCAGGGGTTTTTCAATTTGGACACACAAGTAGGTGGAAGGTTATGGTGGGAGGCAAAATTTCTTTTTATTTTCAATATCAAACCTAACAAATTAATGAACCGAGTTAAAACACAATGGAGCTACTTAGTTCCTACCCAGACCAGATTTGAACACAAAAGCATCAACAATATCTCACAACATTCATTTTTTTCTTTAACACATTAGGGAAAAAATTAACAAATCAGAAAAATGGAAAATTACATTAGAAGAAATTGAACCCCAAATGAGTCAAAACGAACCTGCAATCTCAAATTCAATGAGGATGAAATCAGTGGCAAGATCTGTAGGCGTTTTGGGCACCCTGAAAATTCAGAAAAACCCTTCCCATTTATCGGCGTCACGGGGATGAAACTTGCGAAGCACCATTTAGGCTCCCGCGACTCAAGCTCGTGCTGCATCCAGACCAGCTCCCAACTACGGACATTGTCGATTACGGGGAACCAGCCTAAATCCCTGCGTTTAAGAATTTAGAAAAGAAAAACAAATCAAAACTCTTCCATGAAAACCCCAATAAATGGAAAACACAACACAAAATCATACCTAAAACTGGATGCTACTTTGAGGAAGAATGAACTGCTTAAACAAAGTTGTTTGCTTCCGGATGATCAAGAGAGTTGTTCATAGGAAAAGGAATGATTAGAGAGAGAAGGAAGAGTATGTTTGCATTTAGGAAGATGTTCAGAAATTTTTAGGGAAGATGTACAGATATAGGAACAAAAGATGGATAGTTAGTCAATTTGCTTCCATACTAATTTACGTGACTTTAAGGAAGAATCTAAGTGACACCTGGAGATATGGGCCGGGGACGAATTGTGGAGTTAATGAGGGGGTTACTTGGGGAGATGAATGGAGGAGAGGGAGTTACTTGGGGAGATAAAGAGGAAAGAGAATAAGGTGACACATGGGAGCTCAAATAAAGGCTTGTGGAAGAGCCACGTGGAGACCAACCAGGTTATAGTAGTAGTATGGAGTAATATAGAATAATAATTTAATGTAAAGAGGAGTGTATGAACAACTCAAAATTAAAATAATTTAATGTAATTAATTGGAAAGAGGGAGGTTTTTTTTGAGTAGTTATTATTGGATTTTTTTTGAGTAGTTAGTCATAGGAGATGAAGGATATTGGATGATGTATAGTTTCTAGTGTTGCCAAAGTTAGCCAACCAGTTTACAGTATCCAAATTAAGGTGAAAGAAGGCCACATGGAGGATCTGCAATCACAATGTTTTTAGATTCATTCATAATAATGATAAAGATGGGTATTAACTCAGCTAAAACAATAATCAAAATTAAACAATCATACCCTTCAATGCAAAATAAAGCAATGAACTTATTACCAAGAAATCAGAAAGGAAGAAGACTCACCATATTAAGCAAGACGAACAAAGCCATGCTGCATGACAGGGTATCTCTCTCATCCACAGTCGAACGAATCCACTTAATGTGCATGAAGGTGTCGGTATGAAAAATTATACTGGACATATTAATATGAACAATCATTCAAAGAGTGAGATATGGTCAAAATAGCACATAGTGGTAGAACAGTAAATATGTAGGAAAAATAATCAAAATTAAACAATCATACCCTTCAATGCAGAATAAAGCAATGAACTTATTACCAAGAAATCAGAAAGGAAGAAGACTCACCACATTAGGCAAGACGAACAAACCCATGCTGCATGACAGGGTTTCGCTCTCATCCCCAGTCGAACGAATCCGCTTAATGTGCATGAAGGTGCCGGTATGAAAAATTATACCGGACCTATTAATATGAAAAATCATTCAAAGAGTGAGATATGGTCAAAATACCACATAGTGCTAGAACAGTAAATATGCAGGAAAAAAAATCTGTAGTAGCAAATTTCCAATAAGGAGGTACGATAGCCTTGAGAAGTATTTCAAATCTTGGATCTTGAAAAAATCAAAGTTTTCATTTGTAGAATTCGGCTCTCTGAATTCAATATGAAAAAGACTCACCAGATTGAAAGCCTACTATTATATAATTCTAAGTGAGACATGTTGTCAAACTATTAGAGGATGATGAAAAATCAATATGAAAAAAGATGCAAAATAAAGCTCCGGTGGATCTATCTAAAATCTGAAATGTTACTATTATATAATTCTAATTGACTCATGTTGTTGAACAGTTGGAGGATGGTGAAAAATCAATACAAAAAAAATGCAAAACAAAGCACCGATATATCGTATTGGATATCTATCTAAAATCTGAAATGTTACCTGTTTTGGCTGCTCTTTAACCTCTACCACCGGGTTACCTCTATGACGGACCTATTAACATGAAAATACAGTGGTACAACTGTAAATATGCAAGGAAAAAAAATCTATTGTAGCAAATTTCCATACGGACCTATTTTAAACCTTGGAAAAAATCAAAGTCTTGGTATGAAGAATTCGGCTCTTTGAGTTTAATATGAAAAAAAAAACTCACCAGATTGAAAGCCTACTATTATATAATCCTAAGAGACATTTTGTCGAAACGGTTGGAGGATGTTGAAAAATCAAGATGAAAAACAAAGCGTCAGAGATCTGTATAAAATCTAAAATTTTACCTGTTTTGACTGCTCGGTAACCTCTACGATGGGGGTGCGTTTGTTGTGAATTGCAAGAGGGAAACGATGGAGTTGGAATCTACCACTTCTCTTCCCTACACTCTAGCCACACTCTTAGCCAAAAAACCAATTGCCTAATCCAGAAGATGAAAAGGGGAAAAAAAGAGTGAGGAGAAGGAGACGAAAAGTGAGAAGGGAAAATAAAAGAGTGAGAAGGGATGAACCTCAAAGGATTAATTGTGAAGAGTTAAGTCTCTTAACAGAGGAGGCGTATTGAGTCTTTCGACAAAAGGGGATGGAAGGGTTGGGACTTGGGAGCGAGAGAGGGATTTAATTATTCTTAGTGGGTGGGGCCCACAAAGTAATTAATAAGACAAAATTCTGCGCCACGTGGCAATGCTTTTGAGTTGAAATAGGAGCATTTGAAGGTATTCACGTGGATACCAACTGCTATATAGGAGTAGTATAGATTCTGGTATAGTTCATCAATTGTCTGGTCAGGTCCATATTTCAAGCCGCTCACCAGTTATGCCTTTGCCTTCTTATATACATCTAGGTGTCCATGTCTCCAGTTTTCCAAGTTCACACATAAGAGCGAGATAAGGTTGATGCAGCCTTTTTGTAGTGAGAAATTTTTGGGAGAGCTCCACGAGGTCCTGCTTCATTGGAAGAAGGTCACTGAACTCTCCTGGAGTAGTTGAGGAGAGGCCTTCCATGTGCCCTATCAAGACACTCTGAAGCTGAAGTTAGAAATGGAGGATGAAAGACAAAAGTTAAATATAGAGGGAAGGAATTAAGGAGTTCTTGAGATAGAGCATTTGCTCTTATACTTGCGAATGAAGATTGAGTATGGGGTTCATGAGAATTGTCAACCCATTTTCATTAGGATTCTGGGGGTATTTATAGGTATTTATAGGCTCAAAGTTTGTATAACCATCTATGTTGGTGGGATTACCATACATCCCGCCTAATCGTTGCATTTGTTTCAGACAAATATCTCTTAATAAATGCACATTTCTTCCTTGTAGGTGAAGTGATCTGAGGTGACCAATACTTAATGCACATTTATGTTAGGTCAGATATAATATCTATTCATGAGTGCCTCATTAATGCTCTGACAGAAAGCCACTTGGCGAGATTTATAACCTCAAACTAAGTCGTATTCGTCGTTAGACTAGATCCAGTTCATCCTCACATCAAGTCGAATTCGTCCTCAAACTAGGTCGAATCCATCCTTACATCAGGTCTAATTCGTCCTCCGACTACTTTGCCTATCTTACCAATTTTCTCCATTTCACTTTTCCTACAAAAAAACAAAAAATAAATAGCTTAAAACAGATGAAAGTATATTCCCCACCTTTCTTACTAGATGAATTCTGCAGTTTTTTTCCCTGGTGAGTAGAATTGAACATACAACCTCAAAGATGCAACTAGAATATTGCCCAGTATCTCCATCGACGATTCATTTTCTTATTAATGAGCAAAATTCAATAGCATAGCTTTTTAACCTTAGACCAAGCATTATTGAAATTGAAAAGTCTCAGATTATAAGCAGTGTAGAGAAATCCAAATTTATTTTTGGGGATTTATTTATGTGTTTATTCGATATTAATTGCAGGAATGTATGTACATGAAGGCACAGTAGTGCCAACTTTCTATATGAATAAGCTGAACTAGTCTTGTGTATGCTTCTAGGTCGCAGAACACTACTACTGCTTGCTCCAATGGTAGGGTGTGACCTCTCTTATGAGAGGTCGTGGGATTGAATCTCAGTAGGTGATGTCTTCCAATAGTTCCACTCCCCTGTTACTAGATGTCTTCCAATAATTTCACTCCTCCGTTACTAACCACTAACTGATGATTACTGTAAGCACCCAATTTTTACACCCTGCTCAACTAAACCTTAGACCTAAACCTAGGTCTAACCCTAGCCTAGCCCTGGGCAAAGTCTCATGGGCTCAAGGCCCTTTTCAAGTCCAAAACTCTAAAAATGGATAAAACTCTGTTTTTGGGCCCAAGCATGGGCCCACTAAGCCCAATCCAAGTGGGACCCACCTCACTCATTTTAAAATTCAAATTTTAGAGCCAATTCTCAAAATGGCAAAACCATTTTTGCCTTCCCCACATGTGTGGTGGTTAGGCCCAAAAAAATAAACAAAACAAAAGTTTAAAATTCAAAATAATTTTTTTTTAAATAATAATAATAACACAAAAAATATAATAAAAACAAAAAAAATCCATTATTTTTAGGGGGGTGGGACCCACCCTAAACCAAATAAAAAATCAAATAAAAAAAAAAGGAGAAAAGAATTTTGAATATATATATATATATATAGAAAATAATTTTTTTTTTAATAATAATAATAAGTAAAAAAAAAATTTTAAAAATAAAATAAAATTAAAAACGTTACTGTTCATCGTCTTCCTCAGGAGGACGATGACAGTCCGTCCTCTCTCCTGCTCCCCTGCTACCTGCCACCTCCAGCCTTTGTCTCCCACGCCTAATGCCACACCCTCCATCCTTATCCATTTCACTCTATTCCTATATAAAGCCACCATGGTAGCTACGAAGGGGAGGATGAAAAAAAAAAAATTTTACAGTAGACTTCTCTTCCACTCCCTATGCACAATCCACTTAGATCATAGGCCATCCCCTGAGCATACGACCACCCCTGTAACCCCCTTGAGTTCGTCCCAATCGCCATTGCCATTGTCCATCACCACATCAAATTTTATTTTTTGGAAAATTACAGTGAGCTCTACCCTCTCTCCGGCCAGCTTACTAAGCCAATACCAGACTCACATTCTATTCCACAGGTAGCTGCCACCTCGTCCAAGGCCATCATCATCGCGCATAGTCCCCGGATCGGCGCGGTCGGCAACCACCATCGAACACCCCATTATCTTTTACCACCGTATCAGCTCCGGCCACAGGGTATATGAGCCTATCCCTTTTTTTTGTTTTACTGCTAGTCCCCTTGTAAGGGACCCCTGGTCCCATTCCAGGGGTCCCATTTTGTTTTGTTTTTTTTGGTTCAAAACCACACGTTGGGTTTGCTTGAGGTGGCCACCGGCATAACCCTCACCACCATGAGTCACGGCCACGCCATGGCAGTCCCTTCCGGAGGTCTAGGGGGGTCCTCAATCCATGAGGAATCCCCCTAGACCCCCTGGTTTGCATACAAACAGACAACCAAAAGAATTTTTTAAAAAAAAAATAAAAAAACAAAAACCTGTTCAGGCAGCCACCTGTAACCGTGGTTTAACCGTGGTTAGACCCGACCTTGGTCGAAACCAAGGCCATGGTTAGACTCCCCACATACCCGGCTACCTCCCTGTAGATTTTCGGCTCTTAACTCCCCCGTTAACCATAGTTAAATCGACCCCAAAGTGGGGTCGACAGTGTAAAAATCTGTGCGACGGGGCGACTTTGGGCCACTGTGGGGCCCACATACGGCATCCCCTTGGGCCGCACAAGGGTCCAAATTGTTTCCCTCATAGTAGGCTTCCCGACCATGGTCTTGGATCCCCCGGGGGTTAAGCCAATCAGCGGAAAAATCACCGCAAAGTTTGAAAAAAATCTGTTTTGGTGGAAATCGTCATTTTATGTGGTGTTTTTCGGGGCAACTTTGGGTCACTGTGGGACCCACATACGGCATTCCCTTGGGTCCCACAAGGGCCCAAATTGTTCCCCACATATCAGGATACCCATTGGTGGTCTCGGATTCCCGCGATTCCCCCGTTAACCATAGTTAAATTCATGTTAACTATGGTTAAAAATTTGATGAAAATTTGGAGTTTTTTTGCAGTTTCGGATATTTGTGAGGGCCCAGACCGGGTAGGAGGCCAGTCTAGGCCCTGACATGAACCTTGGGCCCACTTTTGCTTTATTCGGCCCCTTAACCATGGTTAAACTCACCCGTGGTTAACATTTAACCATGGTTAAGCGGCCCATGACCTAGCAAAAATTCTGGAAAAATCATCAAAAAATCATAAATATTACATGGAATCCAGAAATATCTTCAATTGCATTTTTTACTGTGGTTAAGACGCTTAATCAGAGTCGACCCCATTTTTGACCCTTAACCACGGGTAAAAAATCCTGACCCGGAAAAAATCTGGAAAAATGCTCAAAAAATCCAAAATATTAGGATAAACCCAAAAATGGTCTCTTTTGACCATTTAACCATGGTTGAGACCCTTAACCATGGTGACCTCCCCTCCTTAACCGCGGTTAAGCACCTTTGATCGTTGGGAAAAATCTGAGAAAATCCTATAAAAATCAGAAAAATTCAAAAAGACCAAAAAATCTGATATTGAACTTTTTAACCATGGTTAGCACCCCTAACTAAGGTTAATCACCTTTCTTAACCCCGGTTAGCAACCCTAACCCTCGGTTAAGTCACCCTGGGCCTACCAGGCCTCACCTCTTGGCCTACCGAGCTTAATCTCGGCCTACCGGGCCAAACCCTAGCCTACCGGGCTCATCCTGGGCCTACCGGGCCCAATCTCGGCCTACCGGGCCCAAAATAGCCTACCGGGCTTCACCCTCGGCCTATCGGGCCCAACCCTAGTCTATCGGACCTACCTTAGGCCTACCGGGCCCAATACCGAGCACTTGACCAACCCGGTCAACCACCCCTAGCCTCCCGGCTAGACCCTGAGCCACCCTTGGGGCACACACACAAACCCATAGCCTTGGCACGGGCTCATGTGCCAGAACTACGCTCGGTCTGATCTCACCCCTATGTGAGTACGTAGGCAGCCCAACCCGGGTTCGACCCTAGTATAGGATTTTCTCTTTCTTAGATTAGCATTATCTTAAATACTTAAGGCATTTGGTTAAATTTGAGATTAATTTGGCTTAATCCTAGCAAGTAGGGAACCACTGAAAAGTGGAAGTGGCGGGGTGCCTAATCCCTTTCCCGGACTTAACCGAACCTCTTACCCTGATCTCTGATCACAGACCAAGACCTTATCCAAATCCCGGGGACTTATCCCTTCCGAATGAATAGGTGGCGACTCTTAACTCACCCCGTGAGATGCAAACCAGGGTTTCACCGAAACCCGCGCTCACAATTACTACCAACAATATGTAAATGATATTGACACCCTAAAAAAAAAGGCAAAATAAGCAATAAATTCCTTAAATAAAGTCTATTTATAATGCTTTTGCTGCTCTTGAATCTGGGTCCCTTCTTTTGTTGCAAGCAAGCATGCATCCCTGACATAGTTGCATCCAACTACATTTTTTCACTCTAATTCTCAGTAATGGCTACTATTAGTAGAGAAAATGACAATCACTTGACAAGTAGACTAGTACTAGGCAAGGAAGGGGATGAGCAAGGTCGGCGTTGAAGACGTAGCACTCTAAAAAGTAGAGCTCCTGCCAAAGCTCCTACAGTTGGGGCAACGAGATACAACCATAATTCATCGAACTTCCATGAAACAATTGCAGGTCCAAATGACCTAGCTGGATTCAGCGATCCTCCTGAAACAGGCCTGTAATTGAAAATCAACATATCATCAATGGGTCAGTAGGGAGGTAAAGACCCACTTCCATATATGGTTCCTATGAACCAAAAATTGGAATTTACAATATCATGGTTCCCACCTAATTAACAACTAAACATATTGCAGCCATGTACAATATAGAGTTTGTACCTACCCTGTGATCAAAACTGCGAGTGCAATCGCTATCCCAATGACAAAACCAGACAAATGGGCTACCTGTAGAAGTCTCAAAACCAGTTGTAGATCAAATTGTTAGTACCTGAAGTACCTAATTACATAGTTAAAACCAATGTTTCCATATGTTTAGTCAAGGTGCTGCTTAGGTCATCATCAAATAGTTGTGGAACTTACAGTATGAGCTTCACTCAACAGTGATGCTGCTAGAAACATGATGAAGAATGCTGCAATGAGCTCTACCCAGAAGGCTGAAGTGAGCCCGTGGAGCGGTCGAGTGATCAATAGATCTGAATGGATGCCATACACAGACTTTCCCACATAAGTTGCCAACACGGACCCCACCATTTGTGCCGAGATGTAAAAGGGAACCTATAAACATGTGAAACTTTATAATAAGTGAGGTAGTACCTAAAACATATTCCTAAGACATAAATTACTTATAAAAAGAGAAATATATACTATGATACTTATTTTAAACAAGCAGGCATAGAAAATTAATTCAAAGACAGTGAACACAAGAATTACATGGTTCACCTAGTGGGCTATGTCCTTAGAGAAAGACGATCAATCTTTTTCTTCACTAATCACAAGCAAAGAATACAAGGGCTTCTCCCTCTCTGTCTTTCACTCTTGTTTTCAGTGTTGTGTTGAGGTATGTTGTATTCAGTTTGAGTTAGACTCCAGTATTGTTATCTCTTCGAATATTTTTGGGATTTCTTATTGTACTGGGGGTATATTTGAAACGAGGCATAGTATGTCTATTATTATTACTGGCCCAGGGTTTCATAAGAGAGATTGTTGAGTTCGTGAGAACAGAGAAATGAGAGAATCCTTGTAACCTTTGCTTGTGATTAATGAAGAAGACGATCGTCTTGATTGTCTTTGTAGACGTAGTCCACACTGGGTGAACCACGTAAATCCGTGTTTGATTTGAATTGCATCTTTATTTTCAAATCAAAGTGTTCCTTTACAACCAAAACTATCAATATACTCTTAATAAAGGGGATGTTAAATACCTTAGACCATGGAAATTGACCAAAGGTTGCAAAAGCTATTGTGACAGAGGGGTTAACATGAGCACCTGAGATGTGTCCGATAGAGAAAATCACAACGATTATTGTTAAACCTGCTGTCGCTGCATACTCCGAAAGCCCCACTTCACCTCTCATCAGCTGTGTGCTGGCTATGATCCCACTCACACAAAACATCAAAATGAATGTCCCCACTATCTCTGCAAAAACCTGCACACACCTTAATCTTAGATGGCTGAAATTTCACCAAGACCACTTGAGAGGAGGATTTAATGTATTATAAATAAATTTAGAGAGCATATATGATGGCTCCTAACAGCTTTGATATTCATGGCATCAATAGTGTTTGGTAATAGAAAAAAGCTGGAAGTCCCTATTCATCAATATGGACAACATGAGAACTAGCATCTCTACTGGTTCTATCGCCATAAAAACCAACAATATAGCATTGTCTGGTTCAAGTTTAACTCAATCTACATGCTTAAAAGAACTCACTAAAAGCAATTAAGCTAAGCTCATTAAAAACTGCCCGCGACTAAGTCTTTCTTTACCATGCGAATGGAATTTAGATCAACTCGACATGGAAAACAACGAACGGTAGAGTCCTCCATTGGATCATCTCCATTCTTTGACATTTTATGGACCCCCATCTCATGATCACCCCTGAATTCTTCACTTGTTGAGCCATTGGTTGAATAATCAGAGGGTGAGGGTTCTTCAAGCAAGTTCTTCATGGTCAAACTTCTCATGTGTTTGCTCGAAGGAAGACCGAATCTGACTAGTCCAGTAAGCCCATGCAGATGCCTTAAGGATCCTCCTAGGAGAGAGGTACCAAAAAAATGTAGGACAGAAAATGTGTACTTCTTGCATTTTATGGGAAATATTGATACAAAGGGAGGTTTGCTTGTGGGGCATTTGTTTGCTGTTCACACATTTTGGGCTTTTGGAAGGAAAGAACTAAGAGAGGCTCTAGAAGGGATATCCACACAATTCTTGTGTTAATCCAAATTGGGGGAAAGAGAAATTCATGCTTCTCAAGTGTTCAAGTAGTGGGTTAACCATTTTCTTCCAGCAATCTCTAAAGCAGAAGTTAAACTGCAACAGCTTAGGGACCATTTTTTGAGATGCAATATTTTTGTAATGGCACATATATTGTAAAATTCGACACCATTTAGTTTCCCATTGGTGGGCCCAAAGGTATCATACCCCTAATCGGACTATTTTGGTTGATGAAATTTTTTGTTTTAGATGTCTTGGGCAGATAGGCTATGTTGTTCCCGGGTGTAAAGGCGCATATAAGGGAGAACATTGTTCCCAAATCAGGGCACAATCATGACATGAGTTCGGATGGGCAACATCACTCGCAGTTGCGCAATTGCCTATCCGTATCTTATAAATGTGGGGCCCACCTCTTGTTGATGTGGGATCCACCTTTGTTGAATGTGGGGCCCATCTTTTTAAGATACAGATGGGCTACAGTGCAGCAGCGAGAGTTGTTGCCCATCCGAACCCCCGTGATTGGAACCCAGTCCAATCATGCGCCCCAGTTTCCGCAGCATTTTTTTTCTTATTGATAACGTCCTTGGTAGTGGTGGCAATGGATAGGGTTTGGGCTTGAATTCTGGTGTTTTTGAAAAGGCCCAACCCAAAGCTCGACACAATTACAAAGGCTTAGAAGCACGAGCTTGGCCCGATTGCCACACCTAGTCCTAGGCCTTGGTTTGTTTATTTAACTGGCCTAAAAATATAGGGTTTTTTAGTACATGTTTAGTTTGGTTAGTATTGTTCTACTTAGCAGACTTACCATATCAACTACTAAACATTCAAAGGGACTTGATCCTTAGTCTCTTCACGTGAGGGATACAATTAGCCTAACTTGTTGGTCCGGACCCGGCCTAGATGTCCATAAGCCCAACTCAAATATTTGCCCCCGAGTGCCTTTCACGCCAAATACATAGTCCGATTAAATGAATAATATAAGCCTAACTATCTGAAGCATGAAGGTTTCATTTATAAAAGTTATTGTATCGTATTATTAAACTACAAAAGACAGTTTAATCAAACATCCTGGGCCATCACAAATGATCGTGGCCGTTTATTCACACTGTAGATACTTAATAAAAAGTATCATATGTACGTATATATATGATCAATGATAGAGACTCTCTAGGCATTGGATGTGAAGTTGAAGTTGGAACAGGTGGTTTGCCTGAACAACAATGAGGAGCTGAACCCTAGCCTGGAACTCGCCAGATCGAATTGCAGAAGATTGTCCTCCAATTGATACCCGCCGATAACGATCGAAGTCCTTGGACTCAATCCTCCATCTATGAACCCTAGACACAGCACATCGTCGCTAACCTGCACCATGGAGTTTGCACCAAAGATCCTCCAGTACACACTCTCACTCTGCAACACAAGATCAATGGATGGCACGGCATAGCCTACTCGTGTAACACCGATGTTCTTCACGCTAACGCAGACCCCGAAAGGTGCCACAGCTGCCACCCTAGTGATATTCATGGAAGTGACCTCCTTAATGAAAGCCTCAGTAACGGCATTGTAAATAGTAGTTTCCATGACAGTGTAGGGATTAACTGTACTAATTTTAGTTCCGCCGACACCTTCGCTATCGAACGATAGCAACGACGCATTCAACGATACCCGTTTCTCGTTAACCTTGATGGATTTCACTCCAATGAAGTACTCAGCAGAAGCATCTCCTTGTGAATAAGCTGATGCAGTACTTACAGGGTTGATGAAGAGTGGGGTATAGATAAGCGACTGAGAGACATCTTTGTTAAGAAGCATAACATATGGCCCATCCCCGAAGAATATCACACCGTTGGCTCTCGTCGAAGATGTCAAGCAAATTGCAAATTTCCTGTGGAAGCTAAAAGCTGCGGCAAACTGCGACGGCAACCCAATTCGAGTTCTTCCAAGCCCTGCCATTCCCTTAGCCCCACTGGCCAGGCCTTCTAGGAGGAAGGTCGAGCCACAAGTGAGTAGAAAGCGAGGAACAGTAACGATAGGACCGGGGTTATTCCCGTCTGTTGATTGGAGGGATACAACATCTTGTATAAGGTCTCCGCTTGTGGCGGTGCCAGTGACGGAATTGTCCGGGCTGAGACCACAAGTGTTGTTGTTGCAACCTGGTCTTGGAGCAGAGAAGCAGTTCCCACAGCTAGTAGAACCAGCAAGTGAGCATTGCGTGGAGCGGCATCGCGCCGGGCTGTATGAGGAAGAGATGTAGCCTTGGTCACAATCAACCCATAGGAATTGGCCGCCGAGGTCGACGACAAGGCTAACGGAGACAAGAGGGGTTCTTTGATTGAAATGGGTCAGGTATTGGAGGGTGGAGGCATCTTTGGAGACGGGAAGAACAAGGGCGTCTGGCCGGAAAGATGGTTGGGCGTGAGAGAGAGAAATGGAAATGAGAAGAAGAGAAAAGACAAGGAATTGAAGGGAGGAAGCCATGGGAGCTAAGCTAGCTTCAAGCTTGTAGAGATGAGAGAAATGGTGTTTGTTGAGGAAAGGAAGTGCAAGGCCACCTCTTCTTATACTAGTGTTTTTTGAAATGTTGCGTCAGGATGAGCCGCCATGGATGTCAACGATGGCTAACTTTGTGCCCGCTGCAATTCAATCCAGAAGGATGGATGCTTTTGAAGTTTGACTTTGACTTTGGAATTATTATTAGTTATTGTGTGTGACAATCAGGAGATCAACTCAGGGGTTACTGTGGACCATGCTAAGGCCTGTTGGGCCTGAAAATCCGCAATTATTTCTTTTGTCCGGGTAAACTTTAAAGGGAAGCAAAGCTTGCCTCAATTCCAAATCAAGTTTTTAGTGTGATGGTTGAGATATCTACTCCGGGCTAATTTAAAATATGTACTAACGACACTAATTAGGGTTGTGGCCTAACCGTTTATCTTAACCCCACAAAAAAAATCTTTTTCTTCTAAACCAAAAGGGAAGAGTGGGCTCTTTGTTGAGGGAGGTCTGGGATCCAATCCGATGGTGACGAGTCCGCAAGAGTTCCAATCTTCTAAGCTAACCACTAACCATTGTTTTAACAATTAATGGTAGTTAAATGATACCCTCTTTTAACAAAAAAAAAATAGAGGGAAGAGTGGGCCTCCACAAAAGCCTTTTCTAGCTACATGGAGGAATGCCGGCCGACTGTCGAAATCATGCCAACTGATAGATGGCCCTCTGGACTGGCCATGTGACTTTGTGGTTTAATTACAAGTATTGGACTAGTTGCTTAAGAATAGCAACTGTTGAGTTTGTAATTCACTTAAAGATATTAAAACATAAAAGAGATAACTGGAACAAATGAAAATATGCCTTCTTTTTTCTGTAATTTTCAAAATGATATTTTTGTTAATTAAACCTTCTTTTTTCTGTAATTTTCAAAATATCCTGATCAGCACATTTTGTGCTGGAGCTCTTGTTTGTAGTTAATTTAAAGTGGGTGATCACATAAGAGGCTGTGGTGATCTGGAGCAAGGGGAAAGCCTTGATATGGCCCTTTGGTCATGACCTTGAAATTATAGACCGATTTGGCCTCTGGTGAATAAGTGAGTTAGAGAGCCGAGTATCCTACTTAAAGGCAGGCTAAATATAGTGAGTCTATCAATCACTTGAGAGAATGAAAATCTTGAACACTCCAAGATATACACGCTGCCACTTGCACAAGCTAGCCGGTAAGCCAATTCGGATTTGATATGGACAGGTTGAATAATTTGACATTAAGCCCACATAACCATTTTATTTGACAATCATTTTTTCAGTCTCTTATTAAACCCTAATAATGGATAAGATGGAAGAAAATTTCTTGGATCTTTAATGAAATGCCTACGTGAATGACATATTCAAGGCTGATCCGGAGATCCTTCCCATTTGGTTCAAACTTAGACTTGTTATTAATTATATTCACTTTACATGTCAATATTTTATTGACTACTCTTTTTTAAGGCAAGCTGTGTCCTTCAACGGACACGTACTTTCTATCTTTGGTCATAGGCTAGTGGCTTAAAAGCTCGCCAGGAGTAGCTTCAGGTGCCTCCCTCCCTCCTTCCTTCAAGCATTAACCCTAGGTGTCATTTTAAATGGAGTGATTTAAGGTGGGGGGGGGGGGGGGGGGGGGAGATAAAGATTTGCTTATCTCAACCCGGTATGGATTCGGGTTTTTTTTTGGGTCTTATGGATTCGGGTTCTACTAAGGGTAAATTACACCGTCCTTCTGGAGGTTTGGCAAAATTGCATAAACCTCCCCTCTTTTTTCTAAAATTATTTTGACTTCTCTTGTTAGACTTGTCAAGTTAACACCACGGATGCACTTTTATAATTTTACCTCGATTTCACTAGGATCGTGAGTTACAAACATCGATTGGTGTTTGATTTTCTCACAAACAAAGCTTTCCCATCAGACGCCTCACCATCAAGGTTTTTTCTCGCACTACTTACTTAAATTAATGTATGTTGAAGTGTTTTTGTTAACAAAATAACAAGCGGGTTAAAATATATATATATGTCATTGGTTTTTTTTAGGGGTAATTTAGATATATTAAAATATTTAAAGCATGACATCATCAAATTGCCTCTATGTTAGTAACGACAAAGAATTTGCTAGTGATAATTGAAGCATAGGTGAGGGAGTGTTATTTCAAAAATAAGAGGGGGTTTATGCAATTACACCAAAACTAAGGGAAGTTCAGTGTGATTTACTCTTCTACTAATTATCTGCATGGTCCATATGAATGCTTGGGTTATGCTAACTACACATTCTTTTAAATTCACTTTCTTTAAGGAAAGACGTGTTAATTGTTGCTGTCTTCCCATCTGTTCTTTTGCTAAGATATATAAAGTCCGGCACTTTGTAAATTTTGTATTTTGATATACATTTTCTTATAAGAATTAGATGTAATGCTTTTTATTGGGTTGTAATTCCCATATGACTTGAAATGCAGCAAATTAATGAGTTCAAATCTCATTAAAAAAATAATAATAAAGACTTGAAATCTGAATATGGTAAGAATTAAATTTTTTAGAAACCTTAACAAAGTGACTAAAATTTTTGGACAGTTACTATGAAAAAGTGCAAAAACCTTATAAGTCTTAACAAAAACAAAAAAGGAGCCTAAAAGGAAATACACCAGTTTTGAGCCAACAATATCCACTAAAAAAGATACGAATCTTAAATGAGAGTTACTAGGATTATCCATTCTCATAATTCAAAAAACATTTCATACTCAACAAAAGTTGTTACATCTGTTAGAAAATATATTCAGAGTGGAATGAGATAATTTAAATCATTCAAGTGCATCTTATCACACTATTAAATTAACATAAATTAAAGATATAATAGATTTGATTAGATTAAGTTTTTATCTTGAAGTCAATGCAATGTGAGTTAAGAGTATAGAGTTTTGAGAATATGGATTGCATTCCTCTTTCTACAGTGCAATAAAGACGAGTGTTTAAGGTCATCAATTAGGATTACTAAAGGGAAATGTACTAGGTTAAAAGGGACACGGCGGTCGACTTGATAGTGAAATGCGGGGTTGGCAAATCACTGGTAGTATGTAAATGCAAGGCCACCTCTTCTCAAAGGTGGAGCCAGGATTCTCTTGCAGGGGGCTAACCATGGGGGTTCGAGGGTGCACGCCCCAAAATTATTTTTTTTTAGGGCCAAGTTCATGGCCATAACGTATGTTTGTATCCATTTGTAAAAAAATAATTGTTATTTCTTTTACGTTTAGGGGGACTAGAGCCACATTCTCCTCGCTTCCCCCCCTCTCCAAGGCTACACCCCTATGCATATAATAAGGATTTTTTTCCCCAAAACTTCAGGGGGGGGGCTTCAGCCCTCTGGGCCCATGTGACTCCGCCCCTGCCTCTTCTGTACTGCGGAGAACAGACCCACCTCCACACTGCTTGAACCATCATAACCACTCAAATTAGAGAGTACAGTTTCTCGGGGTTCCCTAACCCTTCGGGTCAGGACTAATCGCGAGGGTGAAGGCCCACAATCCACCACACCAGGAAAGTCAAGAGAAAATCCCGAGTGGGGCTGCCCCGGAAGGGGAAGTAGGCCACCACACACAGTAGTAGACTACAATTTGTCATGGTCCTAGATGTCCACAGTTCCTGGTTGATAATAGGATTTTAAAGGAGGCAAAGGTCAAAGTCCAAGTTTTAAAGATCCGTCATTCTCGATTGGCTGGCTTCCAAAACCGCGGCCTCTGTACCCAGTAAGGGCCCAACCACACCGCTTGAAGTGGAACTATAAAAATGTATGGATGGGCAAGACCACTACACCCATCTCATCCCACACCATCTATCTAGCTCCTTTTGTAGCTTCAATGGCTTCTTCTCTTACCTTTCTTCCTTTTTCTTTTCTACTTCTCTCTCTCATCTCTCTCTCCCACGCCCAAAACTCCGTCCGACCCCGGGCACTCCTCCTCCCCGTCACGAAAGATGCTACCACTCTCCAATACTTGACCCACATTAAGCAAAGAACACCACTTGTACCCGTAAAGCTCACCGTCGACCTCGGTGGGAATTCCCTTTGGGTTGATTGTGACTCTAACTATGTCTCTTCCTCCTACCGCTCAGCCCGATGCGGCTCTGCCCAATGCTCGTTGGCTAGAATTAGTGGGTGCGGTGAGTGCTTCGCTGCCCCTAAGCCTGGGTGCAACAAAAATACATGTAGTCTCTCTCCCTATAACCCCATTGGCCACATATCAACTTCTGGCGAGCTCACACAAGATGTGATCACCATGCAATCCACAGATGGTACAAATTCTGGCCCTTTAGTCACCCTTCCTGGCTTCCTATTCGCATGTGGATCGCCGACCATCTTGGAGCGCCTAGCTAGTGGCGTTACAGGAATGGCAGGTCTCGGTCGGGATCGAATTGGGATGCCGTCACAATTCGCCGCTGCATTTAGCTTCCAGCGGAAATTCGCTTTATGTCTATCATCCTCTACCATATCCAGTGGTGCCATATTCTTCGGAGATGGACCTTATGTCATGCTTCCCAACATTGACGTCTCAAAGAACCTTATCTACACACCTCTCCTCATAAACCCTGTGAGCACTGCAGGAACTTACTCACAAGGTGAGAAATCAGTAGAGTACTTCATTGGAGTAAAATCCATCAAAATCAACGAAAAACGATTATCCTTAAACACAACCTTACTATCGATTAACAACAAAGGTGTGGGAGGAACAAAAATCAGTACAGTTAGGCCTTACACTGTTTTAGAGACTTCCATATACAATGCAGTCACTCAGGCTTTTACTAAGGAGGCTGTATCTATGGGGATCAAAAGGGTGGAATCTGTGGCGCCTTTCGGGGCGTGTTTTAGCTCAAACAGCATTGTTAGTACACGAGTTGGACCATCTGTGCCATTGATGGATCTTGTGTTGCAGAGAGAGAGTGTGTACTGGAGGATCTTTGGGGTGAACTCTATGGTGAAGGTAAGTGATGGGGTGTCTTGTTTGGGATTCGTCGATGGAGGATTGAACCCGGAAACGTCGATCGTTATAGGAGGATACCAGTTGGAGAACAATCTTCTGCAGTTTGATATAGCTACTTCGAGACTGGGGTTCAGTTCATCGCTTCTCTTCCAACGAACTTCGTGTGCCAACTTCAACTTTACATCCACTGTCTCTTAGATTACGCTTTAAAATCATGTAATTTCATGCGATCACCCAAAAAATAATGTGATTTCATGGTCTGGTTCCTTATCTTCTTGTTTGATTCTATGAGTAAGTCAGTTGAATGAGAACTCTACTATTAATTCTCCTTTGAGAATGCATTTCGCAATTATTAGTCAAAATTTATTACGTATAAAAAGAACCAATAGAATTATGTTTGGATTAAATAAAAATTTACATTAAATATGATTATATTCATCCATACATTTCTCATCTATTTCATTTGTTGTTACACGTATTTAATCTTGTTTCTAAGAAGTGTCATTATTTTGTTCCTCTAACATTGTGCAAATAATGAACGATTCTTGAAAAGCCTCGGATTGTCTCTGGCGAAGCCAGAAAGGGCTCTCGGGTGTTCCTTACATTGTGCGACAGTTGGCGTAAAAATAGGGAGAAGTCATTTCATTTTCTCCCCATAATTTTGACTTCTCCCCATTTGATATCTCTCACCCTTATTCTCACACTTATCGCCACATGTCTTATTATGGGTGGGGAAGTCTAAACCATGGGCCTCATGATTTTGACTTCTCTACCACTTGTCACCTATTCTATGAAACCCCGAGACAAGCCCTTTATGGCTTAGCCAGAGACAATCCAAGGGCCTTCTTGAAATCATTCTCTAAAAATGAGCGGTGGTTTATATTATTTCTTAAAATACGGAAAATTGTTTCAAAGAACGATGTCAAAGTCAAATGGCCCTTTCGCTAAACCCCATACCCCATGCTGTTCCATCAGTAAAAGGATTTTGCTAACCCCAATTTCTCCTATAACACTCTCCCTTTTCGGGGCAATATTAATTGGTTTGTCGGTTCGCTAGCTTCGCTAGCTTCGCTTGCTTACTTAAGCATATAAAACAAATTTATATTTCATATTATATTCTAATATATATATATAAATATGTAAATAAATATATTATAAATAATTATTTTGAAAATCTATAAACATTTTCCGTGAATAAAAAATATTGGCAAACCAAGACATAAGTTTGCTCAATTTCAAGAACCATGCCGAACCAAACCATGAATTGGTTCGGGTTCTCTCAATTTGCGGTTCACCATAGGAGATAACAAACTTGATAGTTCTAGTCGGGACAACACAAAATCCATGTATTCTTACCCCTAAAAAAGGGAGAGTGCAATAGGGAGAGAGTGGTGCTAGCACTGTGCACATTTAATTTATCTAGAACGTTTATCACGAGGCGGAGAAGGGATAGACTCCACACTCTATTCATTTCTCCCCCACTACCCATGTGCAACTTTACTTTCTGATTGTGACCAATTCAAGAGAACTCTCCTATTGGACGCTCCTGATTCATTAATTGACTGGGGAGTAAAGTTCGATACATTGAGGATGATGGACATTAGTTCTACCATAGAATGCAAGACGATAAGGATTGCTACTTTACACCCTAGTGGCAAGTCAGCATTAGTCAATTTTGAAGGCCTTATCCATATCTAGTTGACCACGTGGAAAGCCTTCTCAATCTGCGGCGACCCACCGCAACACACACACATTAAAATTTAATTTAAGTGATTAAACTGATCCACACTCTCAAAACTCTCTTCTTAATTTCCTTCCAAGTTCCAAGTTCCATCAATGGCTTCTTCTCTTCATTTCCTTCTCTTCTCTTCTCTCCTTCTCATTTCTCCTTCACATACCCAACAATCCTCCATACCAGACGCTACACTTCTTCCCATAACCAAAGATGCTGAGACACTCCAGTATCTGACCCACATTAATCACAAGACACCCCTTGTCCCTATAAAGCTTGTTCTTGATCTTGGAGGCCAATTCCTATGGGTAGATTGTGACTCAGAATATGTATCATCGTCGCACCGCCAAGTCCGGTGCCACTCGCTCCAATGCTCGGCGGCTAAGGCCACTGGGTGCAGCGGTTGCTTTCGCAACAACAATACATGTCGTATATTACTTACAAACACTGTTACAAGCAAGGCTACCAATGGAGAGCTAGCTGAAGATGTCATCGCGCTTCAATCCACGGATGGTTCGAAGACTGGCCAAACTGCTACTATTAAAAGCTTCCTCTTCTCTTGTGCACCCACGTTCCTCTTAGAACGCCTAGCCAGTGGGGTTAAAGGAATGGCAGGTCTAGGAAGAAATCGAATTGCGTTACCGTCACAGCTTGCAACGGGGTTCGGCTTTCACCGGAAGTTCGCCGTCTGTTTACCATCGTCGACAACTTCAAAAGGGGTAGTATTTTTCGGTGAGAGTCCTTATATGTTACTTCCTAACATGGATTTCTCGAAGTCATTAATCTACACCCCACTAGTGATCAACCCATCAGACGAGTACTTCATCGGAGTAAAATGGATCAAAATTAATGGAAAACGTGTATCGCTGAACACTTCGATGCTATCGATCGACAAAGAAGGCGTGGGAGGAACCAAATTAAGCACAATTGTTCCTTACACTACTCTAGAGAGCTCAATTTATGACAGTTTTGTTAAAGCTTTCATTAAGGTTGCCATTTCTTTGAACATGACTAGAGTGGCATCAGTGGCACCTTTCGGCGCCTGCTTTAGCTCGGAAAACATAGCCAGCACCGGAGTTGGGCCAGCCGTGCCGATTATAGATCTTGTGTTGCAGAGTGAGATGGTGTACTGGAGGATCTATGGAGGGAATTCGATGGTTCGAGTTAGAAATGATGTGTTGTGTCTGGGGTTCATGGACGGAGGTTCGAACACTCGGACATCGATTGTTCTAGGTGGGCACCAATTGGAAAACAATCTATTACAGTTTGATCTAGCGACGTCGAGGCTAGGGTTCAGTTCTTCACTATTGATCAAGCAAACAACTTGTTCCAACTTCAATTTTGACCCAATTCGTAAAGAGTCATTGTAGCAAAGTCTTTAGCTTGTGATTTTCTGTTCTGTAACAATCAGAATTGTGTAACCTAACAACCAATGTTACCTGGTTCGAATTCGGGTTTGCAATTCGCCACTAGTGAACCCGGTTCGCCAGGGGTAGGATGAGATAGTTCGTTTCTTGATTCGCTAGTTTGGTTCGCTTATATATATATATATATCGTGTAAATAAATATATTATAAATATTTAATTTAAAAAGAATATATTAAAAAATAGGTTATTTTAGAAAAAAAATAAGTTTTATGGCCGGTTCGTGAACCTAGAAAATAAATTCACTGAACTCGAAGTATAAGTTCACTGAACTTAAAGAACAAATTCGCCGAACTCAAACAAAAAATTCGCCGAACCAAAGCTATTGGGTTCGGGCAACAATTTGCTCAATTTCACGAACCGAACCGCGAACTAGTTCGCACTAGTAGGCAGCGAACTAGGCAACCATGCTAACAACACATATATTCTCTGTACCTCTCTTTTCTAAGCAAGGATTGACAATATAAAGCAAACCGAGCTCCAAACCTAGATGCTTGGAATCAGGATTGGGAAGGAGCAATCAGACTGTCGGATTTAGAAACACCCCAAGGGGATGTAACTTACCAGAGGGCATCCTCTGTTGCTGTAACTAATGCTCTATATTCAGTATTCGCCTCGGCACTAGATCAATATATTATTTGTTGCACAATCATCATAGCATTTCAACAGTACTGTATACTCTTTCATATGTATGATGCAACCCAATCCTTGTTTTTAAAGTTTCTAATCCCTTGTTATTTTTGAATCTAAATATCTAAATAATAAGAATGAGTGGTTTTGTTGCAGTTTTTTTTTTAAAAGAAAAATGACCAGCCAAAAATATGTTTTAATGCAAAAATACTAATTACTTTTGCAATGGCAATCGGAGCTAATCAAAACCCGCAATAAAAAAGATAAAGAGTTTCAAGCCACATAAAGTCTTGTGAAGCCAGCACACATGTTGTGACAAGATTCGTCGAAATCAAAGCTCCATTCACTAAAAACTAAATCAAAGCCAAAAAGAAGGTAGCTTCCAATTCGTAATGTAACAAGCAATATAAATGTCAGATTAAACAGATATAGAAAGGCTCACCAATTAGAGTATTCTGGTTATCATTATTTAGTACCATTTTCGAAACAAAATTGGTTCTTTGCGAAGTCCTGCAAACCACCTTTGTTTATTTACTCATCTGGGCTGGTAAGTATCTCCGAGATGAACTTTATCAAAGAACAGAGCCCCCCCAGGAAGTTATGATCAATGACACCTTTGCCCTCTACGACATGAGCAAAATCAACAAGCTTGACGTCTGCACCTGAACGCATCCCTTCCAACACCGACTTGTCATACATCATAAGCACTGAGCAGGCAGAGAAATGAAAAATGGTTTGATCCTCAAACCATGCTTTCAGCTCCAACAACTGTGCTAGAATCCCGTTAGAACCACCATAAACAGTTGATGCAAACAAACAATCCGGGTCTGAATCCAGAGAAGGGTTAGAAGAAACAAACTTCCTTAGAACTAACCGAACATCCTCCACTGTAAGACCCTGGATATACTTCTTGTTAGGCTTCCAGAATCCTGATTCCTTGCTCTCATAGGTCTGCAAGCCAGATATCCTGAACCCCAATGGCAGGCTTGTTGATTTTCTATCTTTCTTAACGCATTTCTGGATATAGTCCTCAGACGCTTCAGGGTCCCAAGTTCTGGAACCAATCTTTAAGTCAATAACAGATGGGTGAATGCGATTTGAGACAAGATCTTGCAAAACGAGGTGGGGGTACAGACCAGATCCATCTGAGGCTTCTAGTAGCTGGGTACCATGGAAGATAGGGAAGAATCGGCGGATGTGATCAGGGATTCTAGTGTTGGAAGAGAAAGAAGTGTAGAAGGCAACCTCTTTTGACCCACGTTCATCATTCTGAAGGGGCTTGTAAAAGCGGCCCGAGTCATCTATGAGTGGGCCAAGCTTTCCGTCAAGGGCTTGGTGGCCTGCAACCTGATGATCTGGAACCTTAAGCATGGCCTCAATCAAGATTATGAACACCACAACAAAGACGATATTTCTTCACTTTCTCTCTTCAAATCTATAACTCTAAATCAAGAAACAATGAGATCCCCCTGCAGCATGGAATTGGAAATCCCCTTTTGTTACAGAACTTCAGTCTTAGAATTACAAATCTATGGACAAAAAGAAAGATCGAGATAGAAGAAATAAAGAATACTGTAATGGTGACTCATATGTACATTGAAAGAAAGAACTTGAAGACATTTGAACTAAAATGTCTTAATAAACAGAACCTACAACACAACGTTATTCAACATTTTACTGTACTAGACAATAGATATGTGCAAATAGGTTCATTGATTGCTTACCAAATTCTAGGATTTTCTGTATACAAAAAAGGAAGCAATGTCATTGTCAGTTGTTTTTGTTTAGAACTTTAGATAGCTAAAAACAAGGCTCATCCATTGATTCACAATAATTGGAAAAACACCTCAGTTTTTACTAATAGTGTATGGTGTACCATGAACTAGGCTGTCCCTCTTCGTGTTTTCATCTGGAATCTTTTGTCCAGAGCTCCCTGATTACAGTTTCCCTCATTAGAAAATACCCCATTGCTCTTCTACAGAAAATGTGCACATGTATCTCGTTAATGACCCATCAGAAATGGTTTATTACTTGCAGAATATTTTCGATTTCGAACATTCTTTTAGCTTGCTCGTCAAAAATAGTGTGTTCCCGTATGATTACATCTATATGAGGGCCTTCCATTTGTGAGGAACAAAATCCTGGCTTCTTCCATGACGTTGCCCACTCACCTCGCCATCAACCTGGACCAGCCAACTGCCAGGACACCACTTCAGTTGGCAACACCCCACATTCATACAGTTCTAGAGGACACTAACCTACCGATTAAAAGCTTTTATTTTTGTATGGTAAAATGAAAAAGGGCCCTGTCAAGGATATGGATATAGCCATATGATGGAAATTACCATCAGTTTGGATCCTCCAGATGTTGGGCCACCCCTTGGATAGGACACAATCCAAAACTCATGCTGTTCAGAAAAAAATTAATCATCCAATCAAGAGCCGTCATTTGCAGCTTAAAAATGCAATATTCATAACTAATGGTGACCACAAAAAAGTACATTTGGCTGGATAACTAGGATTGCCAGAGCAATGGGACTTCGAGATTTCGCAAACCCAAGATTGGTTGGTCAAGGGCTTTGAACCGGGATTTGATCACAGGTCTGTTAGCAACTGAGCAAGCACCGTTGCTTAACATTTGTGAACCTAAGCTTCTAAACGAGAAATAACCAGAGCTCCCAAAGTTGTTCCAAAAAAAAACTAGAGAAGATGCAATTGCATGTTTATTATACCTTAGAAACACTTAAAACTACCAGGAAGCACAATTCAGGGGAAGCGAGAAAATCCACATAAACAACAAAATCCACAACTCATAGATATGCGGAATACAAAAGGCAAAGCCCTAAATCAAATAGCCCCAGATCAACAAAAACAAATTACAGAAATTCGAACTACATCAATCTAGGTTCAGTTCAGCCCTTTTATAGAAACTTATGAAAAATATACGATACTAAATCAAAGGGCAAAAGATTCTATATGTACTTAAGATGGGAAAAGTGACAAAAACCAATCCCTTCCACTGAATCTCTACAGGAATTTCAAATTCTGAGAAATGCAACTCAATTAGGTTCATGAATGAATGTAAGACATGAAATTGCATATAATCTAAAAGGATGCAACAAAAGTAATTTAGTGACCAGACCTAAAGTGAAGACACTTGTTTACTGAATTGGAAAAGAACTATATGACATAGTAGAGATGGAGGTCCTGTCTATGGAGAGGAAGCCTCCATAGTACCTTTCAAGCATAGCCTCCAATCTCTAGGTCAAACTCAGAAACTCGAAAGGGACTGTCCATGAATGCTGAGATGATGAACACACTGATACGGGACTGCTGGAACCAATCGAGTCAAATCCCATCGCCCCCATAAAGTAAGGTCAAATTACTTTTTGGTGGAGTTCATATCCAAAAGGTTGTTTAACCTTCTTTATGAGGCGATTAGGCGTTGACACGATTGGACCTAGCATTTTCAATAAGCATAAATACCTCTTATATTAAAAACTACGATTTTGGCTTAAACTAAAAATGTTGCTCTCGTCTCTCACAGGCTGTGGTAGAGTGCTAAAGTGTCCGCCCTTTAAACGAGTGGGCCTCTGCACCGAGGAAAACTTTCTTCTCTGGGATTGATCCCATACCTCCCTCAATGGAGGCCTCAGGGGCACCCCCTGAACCATATATGTAGGTGTCTGCACAAAGATACATACTTATGGGTAAGGCTGTAAACGAAGCGCATAGTGGTATATCCAAATTCGATTTGATTACACTAACCAAATTCAATCCGATATCCCACGGATACCTAACTATGATATGCATATTCGAATTCGAATAATATATTTGAATTTATTTTATTGGATTCGGATAATATTCGATTGTTGAATTAGAATACTAACTGACTCTATATCTCATAGAGTTTATATTAGTAATAACTCACAGAAAATTAATTAAGCAACAATGCTATACCCGGCTACCCGCTGTTAAACATGAGGAAATTCAACCAAAAACCATTGTTTTGAAACGTGAAGGAAACCAAATATATACCATTGTTTTGAACATGAGAAGATTTCATACACAAAACCTAAGACTAATAGAAAGAAACAAGTCTTGAACTATGACAAGAATATAAGATTTTTCACCTGACATTTGAGGAAGAATTAACCATTAAAAAAACAGGGAAAAAATAACAGAGAGGCTTAGGCATGCAATCGAAGAAAAAAATAACTAGATTACTGGTAGGATAATGAACCTAAACTTGGTCGTGAATCGTGATCTCGGAAATAACATCAAAACAAGAACATGAAGCAAATAAGAGAAGAATGGAGTTGTCGCTACCCTTCGCCCATTGCCGCTGCTAACTGTTTGGTCAAAATTGGTGGGTTGGGACTGGTCGCCTGCTAGAGGCCAAGACTCCAAGCCCCAACCTCCAGGTTCGGAGAGAGGAAAAAAGAGAAGGAAATTTCCATCGTTAGTCACTCGTTGCCACTGGTAGCTAGGCTTTAAGGATGCTTAATGGCTTGAATCGAACAATTGAAGAGGGAGGAAAAGGTAAAGCAGTGAGAAGAAAGAAAGGTTTGAAAGCTGGAAAAGTCATTCAGGGGGGAAATACTGTTTGGTTTGCACATGCAGGAAGTTATTTCTACTAGCATAAAAGTAAAATGTTGTGTTTAGTTTAGAATTGCGAGAAGTAAAATAGAGTACATTTTTTTTAAAGACAGCAGAGGCATAAATCAAGCATAGTGGCCATAAATCAAGCACAGCAGGGCATAATTCAATCTATGCATGAATAACCAAAAAAAAAAATCATATTTTCTCCTACTGGTTCTAAAGAAGAAAAAAATTCTTTGCATGGGTTCTAAAGGGAAATAAATCCCAAGAGCAGATCATCAGAGCAATGAAACCCTCCATCTCCATTACACACGGGGTTCTACAGGAAAAAAAAATCAAACCCTCCATCTCCATCTCCATCTCCATTACAGAGCAAATCATCAACTCCAAAGTCCCATAAAAGAGATTCATAGCTTAAAAAAACAGAATAATTGTCCAGCATTATTAAAACAGAATATGATCTTGCATAGAACGAGCAGAAGAAGAAAACAACAATTTAAGAACGCATAAAAGAACTAAAAATCAAAATGGGCAAAAATTGATGTTTTTGTATAAATTTTATGTTGGTTTTTATCACGCAAACAGGTCTGGAAATTAGCAGATGGAGAACTCCTTCAATGTTCCATACAAATCCCAATAACGACAGATCATCTAGATTAATTTTCTTTCAATAAAAACCTATCACCGGCAAGAGAAAAAAATCACTACAAAAGTAAATAATAATGAATTTTTTTTTACACAAACAACCAAATATAATTAGAAGAGTCATAAGACCAACAATATAATCATCATATCCTCCCATTTCTTCAAAGCAAATACCCAACACCAATCTCCTCTTCTCCATCTGTAACAAATCGTACCCTAACCCCCTCCCCCCAAATATATATATATATATATATATAGAGAGAGAGAGAGAGAGAGAGAGCAATTGACATACCAGAAATGTGCAATGAACAGAACTTAAGTCGAAGACAGAAAAGTACATGACCAGTTCCCATTCCGTAGGACAAAAAGATAACCTAAAGTCGAAGTTTTGGAAAGTAAAGATGAAGAGAAAAATAGAGAACAAAGCTTCCCGTTGTTTACCACCTCTCTAGGAATAGCGCCCACCCCCAAAAAAAGAAGAAGAAGAAGGACGGATGATGGAGGATGGAGGGACTTACCGGTAGAGTAGAGACGACCGGAGAGCGGTGAACTCAACGGGGGGCAAGGGATAACAGCGGTGGGATGGGGGTTTTCACAATGAAACCCTGAAAAAAGGAGTTTATATAGGGCCAAACCAAACCTGATCCTGTTTATATACATACCATCATTCAGGGAGTGAGACCATCTCAACTTCCCGCTAAAGTAACAGTCCCTAACAACCGCCATCCTCATAGAGGTATCTATCAAGTAGGCATAAAGCCAATTATAAAGCTAATAAAGATTTTAAATAAAATATTTCAGATATCACATCCAGATGTCTTTGGCTCAACTCAAATGAAGGGAGAAAGAATAACCCATGATTTACTTTTCAAATAAATTCTTACAGGACATGATGCCTCAAGCACAACAATTGACATAAATGAATGATAAGAGCTGTGTAGTTCACAGCAAGGTAGCAATAAATCAAAAAGGAAATGAAGAAAACAGGCAACCTCATTGTGTTCAAGCACCTCAGGTTATTGTTATAGCATGAAATTCCAAGATCCATGTGGGCAATTTACAAAAGCTTATAGCTTCAAACAAAGATTGAATACGATATATGGAAATAACCAAAACAGCCAGCAAACAACCAAAGAGGAATCTCCTTATAAATCACCAACTTACAGATTTGATGCATGGAAATAGAAAGCAAAAGAAATCCCAACTTAACCTTAACGCCAGAACCACAACAACACAAATTTCCATCTAAACATTTTAAAATAGGATCAATGAAATCAAAGAACTCACAGCTCTGGCATCGAAATGAAGTCCAAAAACCCAATAATACTCCCCCAAAACAAAAGACAAAAAATTCCTTGAAAATTAGTTTGAGTGAAGAACAGGGAGCAAGAATTTCTAAATAAATCGAAATTGTCGTCTAAAATATCAGAGAGCAAGAATACCGTGGATTTCAATCTGTTGTGATAAACCAGAAAGAGCAAAATGGGTATTGAGAGAAGATGAATAGGGATTTTTTTTTCCTGTCAAAACCCTAAAAAATTATCCTTTTTTTCAGAAATTTTAGAATGGAAGGTTTCAGACATTTTCTCATTTTTCCGTTTTTGGTTTTAAGGGGGAGAAGGAGAACTTACCGGTAATGAAGCTTGATCGGACCGACGGTCGGAGCATGTAACCGGCGGCAGAAGCGAAGGGGGAGAGGAGCAGACCACAAGCGGAGGATGGGAGCAGATCACGAGCAGGAGGATGGGGCAAAGTGGCAAACAACGTCAACTTCCCGCAGAAGTGGATTATATTCGACTTCCCGCCGGATGCAACGAGACTTTTGCTTTCCGGGAAGTGAGAATTTCACTTTCTACTTTTTTGAGAAGTTGAAATGATTTTGACAACTTGGTGATGCCTAACTTTTGACTTTCCCGTAACCAAAAGTCGTAGAAGTTACTGGAAAAGTCTAATCCAAATGCAATCTTTAATATTCGAATTCATGACAGGTAGGGCTGTCAATGGACCGGATCATGATCCGGATCCGATCCGAATCCGATCCGATTAGCCGGACTTTGGACCCTATATGTGATCCGTCGGATCGGATTCGGATCGGATCGGTGGAATCCGATTATAATCGAATCGGATCTGGATATAGGGTGATCCGATCCGATTAAAATCCGATCCGATAATAATAATAATTTTTAATTATTTTAAATATATTATTTAGATTTTCTATGTATAAAATATTAATTTTTAAAAAAATTAACATTAATTAGTATTAATTAAGGTATTATTAGATTTTTTATTATTAAAATAGATTTTTTTTTAAAAAAATAACCTTACTCGGATCGGATCGGATCGGATCGGATCGGATTCGGATCGGACGATATATATTCGGATCGGATTCGGATCGGTTACTTCATGATCCAACGGATCTCGGATCGGATTCGGATCAGTCGGATTCTTAATCAGATCGGATTCGGATCTAGGCAGATCCGGTCCGAATCCGATCCGTTGACAGCCCTAATGACAGGTAACTATCTTGAATAAATAGAATTCGAATTCGAACCAACTTGGAATACTATCCAATCAAGTTGATTTTTATTTTATTTTATAGAATAAAAAGTGCAAGTTGATTTTCAATCAAGCATGTTTGTATGGGATCCACCCAATTCTACATCGATAAGAATATGAACCTTTTTTTTTTTTTTTTTTGAGATTAATTATGAACAGGAGTTGAATAGGAGTGATCCGGTTGACGAGTTAGTTGGAGCAACTCAAATATATGCCTTGATAAGGGTATTTTGGAAATTACATAAAAAAGTTATAGTTGATAAAAAAAAAACACTTCATTTGTAATGTAATTTCCAAACACCCCAGCCCATAAGGCATATTTTTGGTTGTTCCGATTGTTCAACCGGGGTTCATATTAGTGATAGTTAGTAGGCATCGAATTTCATGAGACTCGATCCCAACACTGCCTTCACGCAAGAGGGATACCATACCATCTGCCAGAAAATGGATATGCACTTTCTAATTGAAATTTTTTTTTAAAATAGTTATGTCTCTGTTTTTTCCATAAGCGTGAGAAATAACATTTCTTCTCGTTCATTAGATTTTAAGCCTGCACACAGATCCACACACATACACATACATGTGTGAAGGAATCGTAAAAGTCCTTTCACCCTTAGGCCAATGTGAGAATGAGAAAAGGAGAAGGGAATCTACGCTGAATCGCGGCTTGAAATCATCACTAAAGTGGCAATTTGTTGTTGAATAGTCACTGCATAGCAGTTTTAAGTAGCGATTCAGCATCGAATTGCTACTTTGAAATTGCCACTACCCCATTGCAAGTGATCGTTTTACGGTTAGATTTTAATTGCAATCCTCACTTAAAATGTTATCTCACTATATTTCTCTCTCGCTGACAAAGATGATAACCACTACTAGGCGAGAGTGAGGGAGACAAGTAGCAATTCACAAAGTGTTGAGGTGGTTGAAAATGGTTGAGGTAGTTGTGTCCCATGAATTCATTCAAGTTGGCGTTTAATCCCTAAGATTGATGTTAATGGAATTTGATTTTTAGGGGAAAAAAAACTTGTTTAACATTGTTTCAATTTGACAAAAAGGTTCCCTCTGAGGGATAGGGAGAAGCAACACTAGGGAAGGGAGAAGAGGAGAAAGGAGAGAGCTTGAAGAGAGAAGAGAACGGCGCTTAGGGGTAGCGTTGGCTAAGTTATAAATTTATAGTAGTGATAAATTTACTGTAATATCCTCATTTATCAAAGAAATTATAATATTACCTAAGATTTTAGAAGAGGTTTATAATTGTATAAAAGGGTACTTTTGTCATGTATAATGTAATACTAACATATTTTAGCAGATAGTGTTATATCCATACCTAGTCTTAATATTAACATATTGGTAATTGGATATCCGAATTTGGTCTATTAGATAGATAAACGGATAATTATCCGCTTAGTCGAATAGAGATACTATTCGACTTTGTTGATAGTCCTATGTGTAAGGCTGCATTCAAGCTGTGAGAGAAATGTTCTCTTATAACAGCTAGCTTCACATGTTTTTAAACGGTTGGTTGAAGGAAGACAGGTTGTTTGATGAGAGGTCGTCTGACCTGTCAAATGTACTCTGAAGATTAAGTTAGAATTGAATAGAATAGAGAGACATAAAATATAAATGAGTTCAGGGATTTCAGAGTTAAGGAAAAATGTACTTTTGTCTCCTTCAGTTCTTATATTCATAGGCAGATAATTGGCCAAGTGTCACTACATGCAAATGACGGTTGTGCATGTTATTTTGTTCATTGACAACTCTTGGTGTGTGCCACAAGGTTCACTCCACGTGTAGTTTGCTTAATGCTCAAGTCATTTAAGAGATAATGATAGAGACATAATTATACAGTTATAAATGCATGTTTTGCCACGTGGTCGAACTATAGTTTGTCATTAATGTTTAGTCGGATAGTTTGTCCAAATATCTTAGATATTTTATAGGTCGATTTTCATGTCTGTGGGATTTGTCTTATTCTTAGTTTGTTTGTATTTGATTTTCTCATTGTGTAAGAGGACGTTATCGAGTTATACCTTCTTAAGTGGATGTCATTAAGCGATTTTTTCGTAGAGAATATGTCATTGATAAAGACAAACTTATTTTATTGAATTCTTAAGATGATTACAAAGAGACCCAACTAGGGTTTAAATAGATAATAGTATATAGATAAATATAGAAACTAAATCAAACAATTCCCAATTTTATGCTAATCAAATCCTAATCAAATCTCAATCTCAATCTCATTCTAAATCCAAATCCTTTCAATTGTGATAATGGTAATGATATGGTGCATCTCATGCATATCATAACCATATATGTATTATATTAATTGATTTATACTATTGTCAGCGGACGTAAGTGGTTGTTGTCGAGCTATTTTATTTTGCAAAGAGGACGTCATCGGACATTATCGTCATAAGTGGACGTAAGATATCTTCATTGAACTGTTCTATTAATCATTATAAGAGGAGAGGACGTAAGATGATATCATCGTGTTGTTTCATCGTGGAGAGGATGTCATTGAGTTACATCGTCATAAGTGGGCGTGGGATGTTACCATTGAGCTAAAGAGGATGTCATCGGGTTTTATTGTCAAAAGTGGGCGTATGATATTATCATTGAGTTTTTTCTTTAGTGAAGAGGACATCGTGGTTTCTATTGTCAATAGTGGGCATACGATATTATCATTGAGTTGTTTCATTGGTGTCAGTTGTCATATTCAAAAAATATCTTTAACACATTGTTGAACATTTTGATGAGTTAAATTGAGATGATCTAATTTTTTTTGTTGTTGTCTCATCATCTCGAGAATTGTGTTCAACTGAATGTCATTTCGTATAGGGACTAGGGTTCTGAAGCCATAAATTGAAACACATGATGAGCTTTAAGAGAATGTTTCTCATAGACGACGCTAATTTTTGTTGGGGGGAAGGGGAATTTTCTTGTAATTAAGAGCTAGCTCCATGCGTTTCTGGAAGGTAGGTTGAAGGAAGAAATGTTGTTAATGATAGGCCGTCCGACCTGTCAAAGTCACTCCGAAAATTCAGTTAGAACTAAATCGAATAGCGGACAAAAAGTATAATTGAGTTCAGTTGGGATTTTAGAGTTCAGGAAAAAGATGTTTTTGTCTCCTTCAGTTCTCATATTTATAGGTAGGTAATTAGCCAAGTGTCACTACATGCAAAGGACGATTGTATATGTTATTATGTGCGTTGGCAGCTCCTGGTGTGTCCTACAAGGTTCACTCCATGTGTAGTTTGATTAATGTGCAAGTCATTTAAGAGATAATGATAGGGACATAATTATACATTTATAAATGCTTGTTTTGTCATATGTCCTCGAACTATAGTTTGTCATTAATGTTTAGTTGGATAGTTTGTCCAAATATCTGAAATATTTTATAGGTCGATTTTTGTGTCTGCGGGGTTTATCTTATTCTTAATTTGTTTTGTATTTAGTTTTTTCATTGGGTAAGAGGACGTTATCGAGTCATATCGTCTTAAATGGATGCCATCGAGCTGTTTTATCCTAGAGAAGACGTCATTGATTTATACCATTGTCAGTAGACGTAAGTGATTGTTGTCAATTGTTTTATTTTGCAAAGAGGACGTCATCAGGTGTTATCGTCATAAGTGAATGTAAGATATCTTCATCGAATTGTTCTATTGATCGTTGTAAGAGGACATAAGATGATATCATCCGACTATTTTATTGTGAAGAGGATATCATTGAGTTACATTGTCATAAGTGGACGTGAGATGTTACCATTGAGCTAAAGAGGATGTCATCAGATTTTTTCGTTGAAATTGGGTGTATGATATTATCATCGAGTTGTTTCCTTAGTCAAGAGGACGTCGCAGTTTCTATTGTTGATAATGGGCGTACATTATCAGCATCAAGCTGTTTCATTGGTGCCAGTTGTCATATCCAAAAAAATCCTTAACATAAGCCAAGCTAACTTGTTGGCTCAATTCATTCGAGCCAAGTTCAAATTTGCATTTCAAGCTTGAAAAGTCGAGCCTAGCTTTTATTTGAACTCAAATGTTTAAACAAATTGAGCTTGAAGCAGACCTTATTTGATTCAATTTAGCCCAAAGTTCAGTTTGTTTAGGGCTGAGCTCGCTTGAGTTTGGCTTAGATCAAAATTATATATATATATATATCAAAATAATTCAATTTATATAATTATATAATAATGCTTTTTAACTTATAATAAATAAGTTTAGGAGATAATATTAATAACAAAAAGTTGATAAGTTAAAAGTAAAACCCCTAACCCCAACTCTCTAAATTGGAGGACTATCCTCAAACCTTATTTTTGTGTATAATAGGATTAACTTTTATGTAGGTTTACTATATTGTAATTTGACAACAAATGCTTTCATTTTTTTAGGTTAAGAAGTTGGAAAGTGATTGAAAACTCTTGATAGTAGCTACTAGAGCTGGTTGCATTATTGAAAATCCCATGGGGACGAGGTGCATATGCATTAAATGGCGGGCCCACTTGATATTTGGCACCGTTGAATTTTCAATCATGCAGCCCAGCTCTCGATTGTACCTACTATCGAGAGTTTTAAATCACTTACCTAAGAAGTTATCATTCAAAACTAACAAAAGCATCAATATAATTAGGGTGGGTGTGGGCCCTAAGATGCAGCACACATCTACAATTCCATTAATCTCTCTACTGTGTGTATCCTCATATGAGAGTAGTCAAATATTCATTTCCATGCGTGGGGAAAAAAATACTTGTTGTGTTGATCCTGATACCACGTGTATGCTTCCGAACAATTGTTGTACATCTGATCCTCTGGGATAATTAGATAGGATGACCTACGAATATACTCCAACAATCAAGTCAATAACATCACACCTACCTGCTTGTGTAAGTGGCAGTGTGTACATATCCTCATATGTGAGTAGTCAGATCTTCATTTCTTTCCATGTGTAGGGGAAAATAATTGTTGTGTTGATCCTGATACCACGTGTATGCCTCCGAACAATTGTCACACCTTTGATACTCTGGGATAATTAGGTATGATGACCTGCGAATACACTCTGTCGATCAAGTCAATAACAGAGTGATAAAGGGCGATAAAAAGGAGAGAAAGAAGCAATGGTTTATGGTTTTTAGAAGGATATAGAGTCAATGTGCTTGAGTGCGGGAGAATGTAGATCCTTTTATATGCTCCACACCTCTATATTTATAGGAAGCAGATTATGGTTGGCTATTTACCTTTATATTTCTGCTTCTTCCTGTAATAGAAGTCTTTCTATTTACGCAAGATCCTACCAGTGAGCTGGTAGATCGAGTTTCCTCTTCATGAAGGAGATCGCCTTAATCGGATTTGGGATCTTTGGAGTTAAACTGCTCCACATTGTTGCGTAGATAGTTCAATGATTTGGGTATCCTTTATTTTTGAGTTTCCGTGTTGGGGTTGAGTCGGGAACATGCATACCGACCTAAGTTTCACCTCGGATTAAACATGGGAGTTGGGGTCAAATGGAATTATCAAGAAATAAGTCTTGATCTGATCAAGGCCGTTAGTGCTACCAGGTGTATTTATATATGTCTTTACTGATTTTTACCTTTACACCATGAATTGGAGTGTAACGGTTGATATGCCCCTCATTTAGCTCAACTCCAAATGCTATGCTATCTAACCCCATTAACGATTAACCAATGAACATATATTAACACCTCAAATTTGTTATGATCTATTACCCTCTTGCAAGTCGAATAACCATTGATGGACATCAGCTTGGATCGTAGGTGCTGGAAGCATTCGGAGCCCAGTCCCTTGGTCATGAGGTCTGCAATTTGTTCATGGAACAAATTGGACATGTAGTCCCCTATATTTAACCGAGGAGTGCTAGCCCTACTCAGTCAACCTCTACTCTCACCCTCTACCAACTTCTTGTTCATTTTACAATGAATGATGCACTTTCTCACCAAAAAAGTTGACAGGTGATGAGAATATGAGTTAACTGAGAGTAGGACTAACATTCCACCTTTAACTATGTTCAGGAATAAAATGTACAACGATTTCATTATGGTTGAGTCCAAGCATGAAAGACCGCTAGGCTATACGTGGACCCTATGTTGTCACATTCACATTACAAAATTTGATAAGATTTGAAAGGTACATCAGGATCCTTTAGTAAAAGGATAGTCATTGGATTTATGAAATTGTAGGCAATAAAGCACGTTATTTAGGTTTGATGCTCGATTTTGAAATTGTTGATTGCTTCTTTGCAAACCATGAGATAAGATTGGGCCCATAAAATTTGTTGAACTAAATATAGATCGAGACCATTTGGACATCCAACCCAATCGGCGTGGAGAATTGATGCTTGTCAAGATCATCAAATTTGTTCACACATGTGATATAATGTTCATTTCAAACAAAGCAATATTCGCTTTGCAACTTTTAGGTGGGTCATCCGATGGCAAAATTGACAAACTTTATTAATTGCATGAGCAAGATCTAGTTTGAGATATTAAAGATAGCCAACTAGACTCATATATTCATTGCCATATGGAATGAGATCTCCATCAAAACAAAAGTTTGCCACTTGTTGTTATTGGAGTGGAAACTGGTTTGCAACCTAACCGTGTTTGCTAAAAAAAAAAAAGAGTAATGAATCGCTCCATGGGTGAGGAGTGAACTATTGCTCCTCGTTCTCACAAAGCTGCCCCTTCGACTTTCATTAACTCGAGTTAAAATTTTTAAACTTAATGGTTAAATTTATTTTATTTATCTAAAAACAAAGTGTAAATGTGTAAATCCTAGGGGTGAGTGAATCTTAACCACTATTGAAGAGAGTTAAAAGAGGACACGAGACACCCCTCTTTGCATCACTAGAGGTAATTATTTTTTTTTATAAAAAAGCAAAGCATAATTCACTCCTCGCTCAGCGCCTCGCCCATAACCCAATGTGGTTAACTCTCTTTTATTGTGGTTATTTTTTTTACCTTAGCTTTTTTTCTTTCTAAAAACTAATGTTAAAATTATTAATATAAGGATTAGAAAATCTAACTAATGTTATGTGGTTCGTCGGTTCGAATTTGAGTTCGCAGTTCACCAATCTAAAGTGAACCCGATTTGCTAGGGTTAGGATGAGATAATTCGTTCTTCGGTTCGCTTATGTTATTTAGTTTGGTTCGCTACTTAAGCAAGTAAAACAAAATATATATTTTATATTATATTATTAAAATATATATCTTTTAAGCATGTAAACAATATGTTACAAATATTTATTTGAATAATAATAAAAAATATATTTTTATAAATTGTTTGTTTGTGAATTCAAATTATAAATTTACCGAACCCAAAGAAAAATATCAGTGATCTTAAATAAAAAATTTGACAAATTAAGATTATTTTAAAACCACTGTGGTTTGCTCAATTTCACAAACCAATCCGAACCACGAACTAGTTCGGGTTCACTTTTTGTTATAGCATGTAGCGAACTTGGCAACCCTGATCTTAACCCAAGTTAAAGGAAATAAAAGGGGAGATGTGTCATGATTAGAGGGGGAGATGCCGCTCCTCGCTCCACCAAGTGAGCAATAGATATATATATATATATATAAAAAAGGGTAAATTACACTCACCTCCCTTGAGGTTTGGTGAAATTTCAGAAACATATCCTCTAGTTTATGAAATTACACTGCTCCCCTGTCAGACTCTTAATATTAATAACTAAAGTTACCATTTTCCCATTTTACCCCTATTAAGGAAACAGTCTTTACCGTTTGAAAGCTCAACCAAAGAAAAACATAGACTCCCAAGCCACCACGTGTCCCTTTTAATACCCACTAACTATGATTAAGATTTACTCACCCCTAGGGTTTATTCATCTAACCTTAGTTTTGGGGAAAAAATAACCTTAGGTTGGTTATGCTTAACCGCAATTAAAGAGGGCTCTATAAGCCGTCATGTGTCCCTTTTAACACATACTAACTGTGGTTAAATTCACTCATCCCTAGGATTCATTAATCTAACTTTGGTTATAAGGAAATAAAATAAAAAAATATTAATCTTAGGTTAATTATGTTTAACCACAGTTAAAGGATCTCTATAAGCCACCACGTGTCCCTTTTAACACCTACTAACTATGGTTAAAACTCACTCACCCCTAGGCTTCATCCATCAAACCTTGGATTTTAGAAAAAAAAACCTTAGGTTGCTTATGCTTAACCACAATTAAAGGGAGCTCTCAAGCCGCCATGTATCCCCTTTAACGCCCACTAACTATGGTTAAAATTCACTCAATCCTAAGAATCATCCATTTAACCTTGATTTTTAGAAAGAAAAAAAAAACCTTAGATTGATTATGCTTAACCACAATTAAAGGAGGTTCTAAAAGCCGCCACTTGTCCCCTTTAAAACCCACTATTGTGCTTAAGATTCACTCACCCGTAGGATTAATCCAACTAACCTTGCTTTTAAGAAAAAAAATAAAAATATTAACCTTAGGTTAATTATGTTTAACCACAATTAAATGATTTCTATAAGTCATCATGTGTCCCTTTTAATACCCACTAACTATGGTTAAGAGTCAATCACCCCTAGGGTTTATCCAACTAACCTTAGTTTTTAGAGAAAAAAATAACCTTAGATTGATTATGCTAACCATAATTAAAGGGGGCTCTACAAGCCGCCATATGTCCCCTTTAACACCCACTAACTGTGGTTAAAATCCACTCACCCCTAGGATTTATCCATCTATCCTTGGTTTTAAGAAAAAATAAAAAATATTAACCATAATTTAATTATATTTAACCACAGTTAAAGTGTCTCTATAAGCCGCCACATGTCCCTTTTAATACCCACTAACTACGGTTAATATTCACTCACCCCTAGAGTTCATCAATCTAACATTGGTTTTTAGAAAAAAAAATATGGGCAGTGATAGTTTGCGCGCCCGCGTTCCACTGGGTGGAACGTGTGCGCGCCCACAGCCCACCACATGTCTCTCTTTTTTAAAATCATAATAGTTAAGTTTACTGACTTGAGGTTAATAGATATATTTTTCTAAAAAGCAAGGTTAAAGGGATGAACCCTTAGGGGCTAGTGAATCTTAACCACAAGTAATGTGTGTTAAATAACCCGAGGTTATTTTTCTAAGAACCAAGGTTAGGTGGATGAACCCTAAGGATGAGTGACTCTTAACCACAATTAATGAGTGCTAACTAACCCAAGGTTATTGTTCTATTAACCTTGGTTTGGGAAATATATATTAATATTATGTTGATAATATTAACCTTGGTTACCAAACCCAATTAGCATTTATTTTATTGTATTAGTTGGCTTTGTTCTTCAAAAGAGGCAATTTAGACATTTAAAATGTTTAATGGATGAAATCAATAAAGTCCATCCATGTAACTAACTAACGGCAAAACTAATTGAAGGAGGTATTTGTTACATTCAATCAAAGTTGAGAGGAGGACAGTGTAATTTCATAAACCAGAGGGGACGAGAGGTTTCTGAAATTTCATCAAACCTCATGGGAGGTGAGTGTAATTTACCAAAAAAAGAAAAAACAAGGCCCTGACAGCAGAATCAGATTATCTCTGGCGAAGCCAGAAAGGGTTCTCGGGCAAGCATAGAATAAGGGACATGTGACCTTGAAAAGGGAAGAAGTCATTTCATTTTCTCCCCATGATTTTGACTTCTCCCCACTTGATATCCCTTCCCCTTTATCTCAACATTTTATTGTCATGTGTCATATAGTGTGCGAAGAAGTCAAAATCATTGCGAAGAAGTCAAAATCATGAGACCCATGATTTTGACTTCTCCACCACTTGCCCCTATTCTATGGTTGCCCGAGACAAGCCCTTTCTGGCTTCGCCAGAGACAATCCAAAATCCTGACTCGAGCATGTGTTCAAGAATGCGCCAGTAATACTAGGCCATAGTCAAATCCAAAGTCCAAGAAGCCAACAATAAAATAAGGGTGGTGTTATGTGCACACCAATATTTGATAACTACACCCCATTTTTTAATTTTCTTATATTTGAAGTTCTCTATATTTTTATATATGCACCACATTCCTAATTCTTTTACTTTTCAAACTGACTTCTTCTCTATTCGTCATCACCTCTCTATGGTCTCAATTAATTATTGTTTCTCCATTAACTAAAATTTTCTCATATTCTCAATTTTTAGTTTGACAATTTTTTTATTTAATATTTTATTAAAAATTAATTATATAATTTTTCATATGTCATTGATTTTATTTGTTTAATCGATAGCTATTGAAAATTTAGTTATTTGTTTGACAATTTTTAATTATTTGAAGTTTCCGCTATTTAAATTAGATAAATTGATAAAAATAAGAGATAACAATAGATCAATGCTATAGAAAATTTGGTACACCACCACCATAATGTACTTGCATAGATTATTATTCATAAACAGTAAATGAGAAATTCTAACTCCTTAATTAAACAAGTGGTGATTGCATTATTTATTCTTGAGTAAAGTGACTCTCAAATTAAAGTGAAGCTAACATTATCCTCTATTCTTATAATTAATAAATTTGAAGTTTGGTGTGTAACTATAAATTTTATAAATATTTTTTTGATTTTGGTGTGCATTTAAAATTTTAATAAACTAATGGTGTGCAGTCATCAATTTTGAAAAATGGGGTGTAGTCATCAATTATTGGTGTGCACGTAACACCACCCTAAAATAATAATAAATAGAGGTGTGCTAGTCCTATTCTCGGTCAAATTCTACTCTCAGCCTCCACCAGCCACCTATCTATTATCAAACAATTATGGTGGTTAAAGCACTATCTCTCATCAAGAATGGACAAGTTGTTGGTGGAGATTAAGAGTAGAGTTTGATTGAGAGTAGGGCTAGCATTCCTCTAATAAATAAACAAGATTCAACGTCGCGGACCGAAGAAATTTCTAAATAGGGACGAAGGCCATGGTTTCGGGTTCCAATACGAGAAACTGCAAGTCTGCAACTGCTGCTTCAGAGTTGAGACACGCAGTAGCTATGTTGCACAACGTGTCTCAGCCGACACCTTTGAGATGGACACGACTTGTTTTCTCCATCTTCGTATTCTATGCTGCTTCTTTGAGATCGGTTTTAGCTTTGCACCGAACTCCTCCAGCCGATCGTCTATTCGCCAGAAGTTTCAGAGAAATGGTAACTCTCTCTTTCTCTCACTATGTTCTGTTTGGAGTCATTTACCTGAAACCATTGGGCCATAGCCCAATAACAATTAGCAGTAGTCCATCAAATATTAGCCATTTGTGATTCTTTGATTCCAAGTATTCAAATCAAAACCTTAGCATCTTGGGTCTTGGCATTTCTAGCCATTTTTATTATACCTAAAGTGCCCCTCCAAAAGGTAATAATGACCTTTAAACCAAGAGAAGAAGAAAATGAGTTGGTTATTTTAGTTATCACCACACCCAACATGGGACTTCAGAAGATTTGGTCTAGTATATGGATATGTTTTAGGTGAATGAATGCTTGGGCCCAAGTCTAAAACTCATGGATTGCAATTACAATTGGCAAAAAAAAAAGAATTTATATTTGGATCCTTTATTTGTCCTTAATTTGTTTGCCAAAATGCAGTCCATCTTGTGCTTAACATGTTAGACCCTTCAAAACAGATCAATGTGGCATCTGAACTTATGCATGTGTTGAAAGTTTACCTATTAAATTTGGTTAGATACATAGAAAAAAAAAATCGCCAAAACCGATACGAAACGGGCAATATGTAAAGGTTTTTGTGAGTTTGGCTCAAATTCTGTAAATGGGTTTGTTGGGAAGTTGGTATGGATCTTACCCGGATCTTGATGACCCGGTGTGTGACCCGAGTGACCCGATTAATAGGCAATGTGTGGGGTTTCCTCCGAAATTTTGACCTGACCCATTTTGTCTTCATGTTGTAACCCTAACTATATATAAGGGGTTTTCTTTGAGGTTGCGATCGAGGGGTTTTTCTAGGGTTTCAGAAGAGACTTTCAAGAGAGCTTGTATACACTGTTTTTCTCCCGTGTTCTTACTTAGTGAATTTCTTGCCGTTTTCTCCCGTGGACGTAGGCACCTTGCCGAACCACGTATATCTTGTCTCCTTTGTGCGATTGTTTGATTTCTCGTTTTCTTATTTATCTAGATTTGTCAAATTGGTTATAATAGTTTCGGTACCTTTATACGATATTTAAACTGATACGAAATGGGTGATACGAATCGTTTATTAGTTATTTATGTTTTCATTCAGTGTGTGATCGTAATTGTGTTTGATACTTTGTCTTTGAGTCACTTCTCATAACTTTATATTTGGTAAATTTGGTTCTTATAACTCATTTTATTAAAAAAAATAATAATTTGATTTATTTAAAAGAAAAAATTATATGTATCATTCGAAATCGATACGTATAGATTTTAGTTGGGAGTGATACATCCCAGAAACCATATTTTTAATCTTTGGGTAGATATACGTGTCAAACACAAGGATCACCACAATGAAAGATCAAAACTAGTACTGTACACTTCAAAGATGCTTGCACCCTTATGAAACTACCGTTTAACATGGATATTATGCACCAGTATACTTCTCAATACAATCATGGTATCAAAATATTAGAAAGGATACAAATATGGGTACCATTTTGGATTTGGTGTTTATGTTTATATTTATAGACCATTGTTAGAAAGTCATGAAGCTCTTCTAACATTGTTCTTGTTCTCACTTGTGAGCACATGCATGTCCCGATCTGGGTTGGATCAAAATAAACGTAGATGGTGCTGCACTTTCTAACCTCCAAGTGGCAGGAGCCGCAGCAGTTTCGCAAAACCAGCAAGGTGAAGTCCTTCAAATTGCTTGAAAACCTTTGATGGGGGGATCAACTCGAAGAGCTGAGGCTGAAGCTCTGTGTATGGGATTCCAATTAGCAGTCAACAAGCACTGGAATCAGGTTACTTTTGAATTAGATTCTAAGGAATTAGTTGAGATCTTGAATGGGTCATCCAACCAGGGACATTGGGAGATTGTAATTGTTATCAACAACATCCTCCTTCTCCGTGATCCTTGTCAGGATGTAAAGCTCAACCACATCCCTCGTGAAACCAATGGATTAGCCCACGAACTTGCCCAACATGCTCTCAACGATTGTATAAGCAATCTTTGTTCATTTCAACCCTTTCCCAGTGAGGTCCCTACCTCCTAATTTACCTTCTCATAGTTGATCAATGGATATCTCTTAACCAAAAAAAAAAGGTCGATGGGTCCTTGTAAACCATCCAAATCTAGTCATAAAACCATTCTTCTTTATGGTATCAAAGCAACGAATCCATTGGTGACCTCTTAGTTTTTGTTTTTTCTCTTTCCGGCGGGCGGTGGTAGGCTGGTAGCATCACCCGCTGGTTGTGTAACTTTTGATTTTTTTTAAATAAAAACCCTACCATCATCCTCTATACCTCTACAACCCCTAGTTCTCATACTCATGTCTCATGATCTTTTTTTGTTCATTTATTAAAGACCTCTCCAACGAGAATTTTTCTTCAAATCGTGGGTACTTTGTGTGCTTTTGGGAGAAGATAATGATAGCCTAATCTAGGGGCCACCGACTCTAACAGACTCATAAAAACAAGCGGGATGCGACAAAGATGGACTTCAAAGACTAGTGGTGACCACCAAGCACGATTGGATGTTCTAGCTATTTATCAACAAATCTCAAAGATAAAGGAAGATCAAGGGCTGACATTTGTCACCAATTGCATGCCTCTTCTCCAAAGGACCATGTAATTGCAGGAGGGTGATAGAGAATAGAGTAGGATAATACAATGTGGTGAGATACACCGTATTTCATCACAAGGTAATTTGAATTAATTAGATTAGGTAATATTAGTTTATATTTGATTTGGTTTGATTGAGGTTTCCTTCTATGATAGGAATATCGAATTATCTATTTAAACCCTCTTTGGGTCCTTTTAAACCATTCGAGTCTATCAATAATATTGAGTTTCTTTAGAGAACACATAAAAAAATAGCTTTAACTTCCCTTCTTTATCTTTTTGTCATCTAAAATATGTCCATATTGTACCTCAACTTGTGTAAAGCAGGTGAATCCTGGTAAAAAATATTGGGAACTGTTATCCCAGAAAGTTTGGGGTCATTCCCGTACTCTTCTGTCCAGGTAACACAGTTCGCGTAAGCTAGGAAGGAGTCAGCTAGTCCATTCGATTTGAATTTCATTGTTTTATCGATGTTCACCTCTTCCACATTCTTTGATCAGGACAGAAGGGAGAATGGTTTTAAGAATGATATTGCATGCTCAAAAAAATTTAGTGAAGTTTCACTACTTAAAGGCGGATTAAAGTTTTTTGGTGCCAACTTCTTCAATGATTCGAAGGTAATTTCACTTAACTTGTATGTAAGACAAATCATTTATCATTTTATTCTGCCTTGATCATCCTTGTTGAAAATGTAAGCTTAACGTATAATTCCTTCTTCTTAGGTGCGGGAGATGGTTAAGGGTGCAACAGAGTTCAATATCCCTATATTCAAGGCTAACAGGAAGTTAGTCGCTTCTGTTAATGGAGGGTTGCATGACTCATCTGTCTTGGTCTTCAATCCTGGAGTATGTTTCACTTCTTAAGATGGAAGAAATAAGTTGGAAACAAAAATCCAGAATCAAATGGCTTAAAGAGGGGTATCGAAACACCAAATTCTTCCAAAGAATGGCTAACTTCAATAGGGAAAAAAATTACATATCCAAGTTAAAGGTGGAGGGGAGTTGGATGGAGTCGAGGAGTGAGATCGCTGAGAGTTTCACGTCATATTACAGGAAACTATTTCGTGAAACAGAAAGTTGGCACCCCCATTTGGATGATTTACCTTTTAATACTCTGTCACCAACCCAAAAGGAGACTCTAGAAGCCTTTTTCGAGGTATAGGAGGTGCTTCGAGCGCTGGGGAGTTTAGTAGGGGATAAGGCGCCTGGTCTTGGATGGATTCACAGTCGAATTCTACAGGTCTTGTTGGGAGATAGTAGGGGGGATTTTATGGAGGTGATGAGGGAGTTATTTGATCAGGGCTGTTTTGACAAAGTGATTAATAACACTTTCCTTGTATTGATCCCAAAGAAGGATGGTGCAGTGGACCTCAGAGATTTTCGTCCCATTAGTTTGGTTAGCAGTGTATACAAAATTTTATCCAAGGTTTTGGCCAATCGCGTTAAGATGGTCATGACATCCATCATTTCTCCAAATCAGGGTGCGTTTGTAGGAGGTCGACAAATAACTGACGGAATTTTGATAGCAAATGAATGTATTGAGGCCCGGAGCAAATCTAAAATCCCGGGACTCCTTTACAAGATGGATATGGAAAAGGCGTATGATCACGTAAATTGGGATTTTTTGATTATGTGCTAGGGCGGATGGGTTTTGGGTCTAAGTGGAGACAGTGGATACGGGTGTGTTTGTCATCCGTGTCATTCTCTATTCTGTTAAACGGTAGTCCGGTGGGCTATTTTCCAAGCTCTAGGGGGCTAAGGCAGGGAGACCCCCTTTCTCCATTCCTCTTTGTGTTGGTCTCAGAGGCGTTGAGTAGGATGCTATCTAGAGCGGAGGGGAGAGTGTTTGAGGGCTTTTTGATTGGCTCCAATGGGCTACGTATTTCCCACCTTCAGTTTGCTGATGATACTTTAATTTTATGTCGGGCCCAGAGCAAAGATCTTCTCAACCTCCGTTGTATTCTTAGATGTTTCGAAGCGGTGTCCGGGCTGCAAGTAAATTTGGGCAAGTCTGAGATTGTGAGCATAGGGGTGGTAGCCGATTTAGATAGGCTAGCTATTTGCCTAGGTTGTTCAGTGGGTTCTCTTCCATTTGTGTATTTAGGAGCCCCGTTGGGTGCGAAGTACAAAGACACTGAGGTGTGGGCCCCTATTTTAGATCGAGTTGCCAAACGTTTAGATGAGTGGAAATCTTCTTGCCTATCAAAGGGAGGGAAACTGACCCTTATCCGTAGCATTTTAAGTAGTTTGCCTACTTATTTTATGTCGACTCTGACAATCTCGCACTCAGTGGCTGATTATATTGAAAGGATCCAGCGGGAATTCCTGTGGAAAGGTCATGGGGACAAATTTAAGTATCGTCTATTGGCGTGGAGTAAATGTTGCAGATCCAAAGAGAGCGGGGGCTTGAATCTCAAATCCTTAGTGCAAGTCAATAAGACATTGTTAGGAAAATGGGTTTGGAGATTCGGGGAGGAAAGAGAGAGCTTATGGCGTGCAGTGATCATAGCCAAATATGGGGAATCTTCGTGCTGGACACCGAGAGAGGTGAAAGGCTTCCATGGTCAAGGTCTCTGGAAGGGCATCATGGCCAATGCCAACTTAGTGGTTCCGTACTCGCGTTTTAAAGTTGGAAGAGGGTCTGAGGTTAGGTTTTGGTTAGATGTGTGGTGTGGGCACACTCGGTTAAAGGACGATTTTGGTAATTTGTTCATGTTAGCGTCCGATAAGAAGGCATTGGTTGGAGAGTCTTTAGAGAGGTTAGGGGAGGGAGTTGTGTGGTGCCCAAGTTTGCGTCGGGATTTGAATTATTGGGAAATAGAGGATATGACCCGTCTTTTGGAGAGGGTTGCATCGGTCTCCCCTTGTGCAGATCATAGGGACATCAGGATTTGGTCGCAAGGCAACCTTGGTCAGTTTTCAGTTACATCCCTTTATCAGTCTTTGTATCTGGTTCCCTCTAGGCAGTTTCCTCACAGGGTTGTGTGGAATCCCGGTATTCCCTCCAAGGTATCTTTCTTCTTATGGAATACAACACTAGATAAAATTCTAACATGTGATCATTTACAGAGTAGAGGGTGGCGAATGGCTAATCGATGCTTTTTGTGCTTCCAAGCAGAAGAGTCTGTCGATCACCTTTTGATGCACTGTCCTATTGTGTTCGGGATATTGGGTTTTTTTCTTTTCCGCATGGGGGTACACTGGGTCTTTCCCTCATCCTTTCTTAACTTCTTATCCTGTTGGCTGAAGATGTCAGGTGATGGGGCTAAGGGAGCGATTTGGGCAGTGCTCCCAGGGGCGATTTTATATATGATTTGGAAGGAGAGGAATAGCCAGGTCTTTGAGGATTCATCCTCTTCTGTGTCGCGTCTTTGTCAACGGATCCGTATGGTGGTATTGGAGTGGGCGGGATTAAATTTCGATGTGGAAGCCATGAGGGAGATGTTAGGTTGATGTAGGTGGGTTGGGTGCTCGGGCTTCCCTTGGTCGAGTTTACGCACGTGTAAACTTTTCCTTTTGTTGCGCCCGCTTTGTTCTTCCTTGTATTTCCCTTTTTCCTTATTAATAAAGTCTTCTTTACCGATCAACAAAAAAAAGATTCCATTAACCTTCTATCTCTGGCGTACAAAGACCAGATAAAGAAGAAGATATCGCCTTCATGAGTGTAAGTCTTTTGCTGTGTTTTAAATTTGGGCTGACTTCAATGGAAGGTTATGGTTCTCTCACTCTCTCATTTTACATATGGATGTGGGGGTTCCTTGTCAGATTCTTGAATTGGGCCAACTCATTAGGACAAAACAAATTACGTCTCAGGAGCTTACCCGAATCTTTCTGAAGAGATTAAAGAGGTAAGAAAATGCGTTTTGAGCAACACCATGAGGTATATGTGTTATAATGTTAATACATATTAAGTTCTCTTTCTACTGATGCATTGGGGGATTACGCTAGGTATAATCGTGCTCTTGAGGCTGTGGTATGCTATACAGAAGACTTGGCACTCAAACAGGCAAAAAAGGCTGATGACTTTCTGGATCAAGGGATTTATTTGGGTATCTCCCCAGTCTATTTGATGCTCACAGGAATCTCAAACAAGTTCTTTGTCTTATCTTTATGTTCTGTACAACTTATTGAGATATCTCCTTTTGATGTGGCATTGTTCAAAACTGTCTGGATAATGTCCTAGAAACAATTTGATCAGATCCTAACCATTTTGGTAGAGGGAACTCTGTCTGAGATATTCGCCATGTTTTTCTTTTCTTTTATTCTCCTAGGCAATGCTATTGATCCAATGTTCAGTATCATCCGATCAGGCCGAGTTGGCAAGGTGGTGTACTAGGTGGTTTGGTTGGCCCGGATCAATGAACATGTGCACCAATTTTAAGATAGAGGTCCCATGGTGATATAAGAACAATTTTATAGTAGGACAGGGTGCATGTCCTTGCAATTGCTGTTCATTATTTAAACCATCATCTCATTTGTGATTTATGACTACCTTGTTAAATTTGTACCATAATCTCAGGAATTGAATATTGTGTTGTGTTCTAGGTCCTCTCCATGGGATTCCTTATGGGCTGAAAGATATAATCTCAGTGCCCCAATATAAGACAACTTGGGGTTCAAAAACTTTCCAGAATCAAGTTCTTAACATTGAAGCTTGGGTTTACAAGAGGTATTCCACACACAACATTTGGAAACTTCACTTGGAATGAAAATTTTGTCATCCTAAGCTTGTTTTGATTGCGATTTTGTAATGCAGATTGAGGTCTGCAGGGGCAGTTCTTGTTGCAAAGCTTGTTTCTGGATCACTGGCATATGATGATATCTGGTTTGGGGGAAGGACACGAAACCCATGGAATATCGAGGAATTCTCTACAGGTTCATCAGCTGGGCCTGCTGCCAGCACCTCGGCAGGTTTTTTTGATTCCCTGAGCTGTCTGGTTTGAGATTGGTTGAGTTTTTCATTTCCTTTCATGTAGTTTTTCCACAATTCTTTTTTTCTTACATTCCAAAAGTCAGAGTGCTGATCACGACTACAGGTGACCTTATTTGTGTATAAGATGATATTTGAGTAAGAAAAATCTTAGGATCACATCATCTTTTTCTCCAATTATGACATTACTATGGTGCTATCAACCCTATAGCTCTTACACCACCCCGTTTAATCATGTATCAAGTGGTTTGAGCCTTAGAGGACTCAATAGATTTCTCCTCTTTCCATCCCCAAAATCAAAACTTTATATTACGAAATAGTCGTCATATCTAAAGTACATGTTGACAAATTTTGACATGAAACTAAAATCATCTAGTTATGTTGGTGTTTGCAGTAATGTTCTGGTTTCATCATCGCCATGGAATTATGGGGATTTTACAACAAACGTTGTAATGATACTTGGACTTTGGTTAATGGCATTTTCTTTTACACAGGTCTGGTTCCATTTGGTTCAGAAATGGCTGGCTCTATTACCTACCCTGCTGCTCGTTGCGGAGTGACAGCATTGTGTCCAACTTTTGGTACTGTCGGACGAACCGGTGTTATGAGCATCTCAGAGAGCTTGGTAGCTCAACAGCTTCCTTGTTTTTGCATATCTCACTTGTTTTTTTGTTCACAGAATATGTAACCATGGATTCTAAATGTCTTCCGTTTAACAGGATAAGCTAGGCCCTTTCTGCAGAAGTGCCACGGACTGTGCAGTTGTTCTAGATACCATTCGAGGAAAGGATCTGGATGACCTCTCATCTAGAGATATCTTCCTCAAGACACTTTTTTGATCGACACCACAAAGCTTACTGTCGGGTATCTCGAAGATGCTGAGATGGAGGTAAGTTAACCTGTTTATTGTTTTACGAAATAAAATTGATAAACCCAATTTGTGTGATTTAGATGTATAAACCATGAGCTTCATAACAGGTTGTTCGTGTACTTGCCTCAAAGGGCGTTAATATGGTTCCTTTCAAGTTAAATTACACAGTGGACTCTGTTCAAGGCATCCTAAATTTCACATTAATGGACGTTGATATGTTAGCTCACGTTGATGAGTGGCAGCGCTCTGGGCAGGATGATGTTTATGAAGCTCAGGAGCAATGGCCTCTAGAATTGCGCCGTGCACGCATGATACCTGCGGTAGATTACGTGCAGGTTTGTCATCTATTATCTAATGATCATTATGTCAAATTTGAATTGGGTCATTTTTTTGGGGCTTCTCGGCACGTCAACCACATTTACGACTGCCGTAGGCAGACCTAGCCATAATTAGCAAGTCAGAGTTCGGAACATCCGTCTACTGAAAAGGTTGGAAAATTCGAAAATTAATTAGGAAAATGTCGAGCAAGATATGAAAAAAATAGAAAATAAGATAAAAACTATAAACAAATATGTTCCATATATTAGATATTTGTTCGAGACTTTTTTGAAAAACCATGAATAATTTGTGTTATTCGCAATTTCTTCCCTCCAAAAATTGAGATTACTTTGTGAATTAATCCTTCAATAAAAAAGTCACGTATTATTCGAGACTTTTTGAAAAAATCGGAGAACTTTGTTAATATAGACCTACCCACACTCCTCAATTCTACCCAGTTGGCGCATTATGTTTCCTTTTCATTGTAAGGATCCAAGTTATACCCTGAGCTATTTCTCAAGCTATTTAAATATAAGACATAGTTTAGGGTGTGTACCTCAGGATAGTATAATGAAGTCCCTACCTTCTATGGGCAGCTAACAAAGTGAATAGACCTGTTTACTTATTCTTGGCATTTCTTGAATATTAATATTTGGATTTTCCACAGGCGCAAAGAGCACGAGGAAAATTGATTCGGGAAATTCGAGAAAGTTTTACTGTCAATGCATTCATTGGCAATGCGACTGATTGGGAGAAAGTTTGCTTGGGAAATCTGGTTGGCATGCCTGTAATTGTAGTTCCAACAGGATTTTCAAATATTTCTAACCCACCCTCAGGCGCTACTTGGCGGAGAACCACCATCACCACAGGCATATATGCTCCTCCTGACCATGACCACATTGTAAGTTCTCTCGATATTTTTGTTAACGGTTTCCTTCAAGGTGTTATCAAGTTTTATAGTTGTGATGGAAAATTCCAAGGGCTTAACCTTCTTTTTGCTTGTGAGAACATTCCAAACTAATAGTCTATTTCCTGTGTGCAGGCTCTAGCATTTGCCATGGCTTACCAGTCAATCACAAATCACCATAAACAGCGTCCACCTATAGATAATCTGGGGCCAAATGATTCAATACCAAATCCTCCAACAGTCACTTATCCTCCTAGACGAATGCATCCTTAGAGGTTTTGTATCTGCAGCTTCATGCTTTTGTTGTACTGTATACACAATCTTCGTCCATTCATTCATGTAATGGTTGATACAGATTTCTCTGTATTATCAATATTTATATTTCCTTTCTTTGAGTTATTAAGATTTGATAGGTTGTTGAAAGTTTGTATTCCTGTTCTTCTGGCCAATATGGTGATACCACTGGAAAGTCTCGTTGCCTAGCAGCATCTAACCAACCATTATTAAGGTGGGAGATGCTCCTACAGTGTCAGCTAATTTGCAAAAGCCTTTCCCTTCTCTTTTCATCCATCATCTCCAATTTTTTAATGCCTTCCAGTTAAAATTCTCGTTAAGTATGGACAGATTATATGATGGATCGGTAGAACTGTGTTCATGGTCTGTTGGGGCTACAAGCATCAAACATGGGCAGACATGATCATTGCGCTGGAAAACTGTGAACTGCCCCCTGCGGGAAGATTCAGAGCCAGAAGGATCCAGGAGTACTCTCAAACATGATATGGGCATATGCATAGTTATCAACATGGACCAGATTAGATAGTGGGATAGGAAAACCGAGTGGAAGCACATGGGCTCGAGGCGGCAGCAGGGAGAGAGAGAAGATACATACAAAAAACAAAAATAAGATGAGCATCAAGTCATGGTGTAACATGGATCTTCAGGATGGCACATACATAAAAGAAGATTACAGAGAGCCTGTATACACAAACTTCCTGGGTAAATCCAAACCCCTTGAACACCTAAAACATACAATCAATACTGTCAGATTGCTATGTTGAAAAAATTCCTGGATCATTTTCCATACTACAATATCTAAAAAAGTTGCTATGTTGAAAAAATTCCTGGATCATTTTCCATACTACGATATCTAAAAAGAGCCGCTGTACTCAGAATCAGTATGGGCTTTTGGTTTTCCCTATGACATTGTGACGCTGCTGACTGTTGTCCATGATGTTTATTGCTAATCTTAAAAACCCTTCTGGTACTTGACAACAGAGCAAGAGCCCACTGGGTACAGTAAATTACAAGCCCCTGAGGAACAGCAGCTCCCGACAATGGATCTCATTCACAAGCACTATGAGGATCAGAACTATGCCATTTTTCCTGTCCGACTTCCCAGCATAGATGAGGATCAGATTCAGACCTATGCCATTGGCCATAGCCTCAAACCTGCAATATAAAAAACAGGTGGCACAAAATGCTACTAGCTCATCAATATCATGAAGAGCTTCTACTTCTGCCCCACTACTTCAGTCGGACAACCACCTGCTTCGCCATCCCATTTTTCCTGTCCAACATCTCAGTATAGATGAGGATCAGAACTATGCCATTGAACTCGCCATCTTCTCAACCTCCACATGAACAATCCAGAGTACATCAACATCTGAGGCTGAAACAGTGCCTAAAACACCTGCATTACCTGATTTAGGAAGCCCCTTTAGCATGCAGTCCACCTTGGCTAGAACCAAAACGAGACCTTGTCCAGTTCAATGTCCTGCTAGGCTAGAAGATTGATACGCTTGCCTGATTTCCAACCATCAATTTCACCACCCCTTCCAGAATGCGGTAGATTGTCCGGCCATTGCATCAGCACCCACCACAAGTACAGTTTGAAGGGCAGATCCTTCCTGAACATCTTGGTTTGCTCCTCTACCTGTAAACAGAGCTCCCTTGTCGGTGCTAGAATCATTGCTAATGGCTTATTCATTTCTTGTATGAGGGGTGCTCATAATGAATATTTGCAAACGAGAAACCATATATCCAGAAAGGAAATAAATTTTACCCAAGCCTGTATCAGCTCAAACAAGCAAGTTTTTTGCCGATTAAAGTAGCCAGTATTGCTTGCATTTGGATGGGCATGGGACTTTCATATCCTGCAGCTTCTACATTTTGCAGGAGCTTCAATGGAAGATTGCAGGAAAAAATGAAAAGACAGGTGGCAGATCGGATCTCAATTTCTTCTGAGTGATTCAATAAATCAATCTAATTGCTGGTTATTAAAACTGAGATTCTGATTTAACATTACCATCATCATCCTAAAGGAGGTGGGAGACTTAACTGGCTTTCAGTTGGGAAGCCCATCCGTTTACATTCCAAGCTGCAAATATCATCACTTGTCTCATCACATGCTCCTCATAGCAGACAGGGATAACACAGTAAGGCTCCCTTGGCAGGGCTTCTCTCTGATCCCAATTCGCAAAACCTCTCCCTGATGGGACTGACTGCACCACAGTAACATAATCAAAAGTTAATGGAAATGATCAAATGTTTCTATCCCCTACTGATTGAAAGCTGAAATGCTCGAGGCAACATCAATGGGCTATTGTAGAAACCTGCCTTCAATCAAAACTTAAGTGTGATCAGGACCCTCCAAAAAAGCCTACTTTCTAATAAGTCTTTTTCTCTTCATGGAATGCAAGTGAACTTGAACCTAATTAGATTGAGGAGATAAGGCATGGATTTTTCCATAAAGTACAAATGAGTTTTGAAGAGACAAGAAATGGATAATCCACTAAGGAAAGTTTCATTCAAAATTATAAGGGACGTTGACAGACTGGTATGAAATGAATAATCTGCTTGATGATCAACAAAAGAACAGAGAAAAAGCAAACTCAGAAGACGCACCTAGATATGCACATCAATATCAGGTAGAGAAGATATAAGTAATTGGTAGGAACAAAAGAAGGCAAATTAAGATTCTCCTAGAAAGGGTCTCACACCCTCACCCTCTATTTGATAAGCATTTGAATGAGACACCAATTTTTCTCCAAAAAAAGAACAGGACAGATCCTTTTATTTAGATGCTGAAAGAAAAATGAAACATAATAAAAGTAGTAGCTCCATGTTCTTACCTGTCGCTTAATGACTATTTGTTACTGCAAATAAACTTACCCACAGGTTATTCTTGTTGCCCTCTTCCATGATTTTTCATGTAAATGTATTATATAAGACTCCCAATCAATAGAGAAATAAAATTCCATCCACCCAAAAGCCCTTTATATAGATTATGACAGTTAGCAGCACAAGACAACTTATTATTTATCAAGTGCAACATTGGATTAACACAAATTCAGTGTTGAATGCTCAAGCCTGGGTTACGCACAGCCTAAAAACATACACACGCATGCACACATTTTTTTATTTATGACACGGTTCGTGTTGACGACTCCAAATATTTGAGATAGATAGATAGATAGATAGATAAATAGATAGAGGATTGCAACCATTCAAGTAGACCAAGTAACTTTAGTAACCTTCACTAATTTTTTACCCTCTGAAAATTTACATTTATACAGCTTTGTCAGGTGCAAAGTGTTCTAAAGACGAAGAAACCCATTAAATCATACAGACAGCCTTGTACACACAAAGAGGATCTCGTGGGTGGAGCCCAAACCCTTTGTTTGGGCATTTAAAATCTGAAAAGATAAGGTAAACATACATTAGGGAAGGGAAGTATGGACATTATTCCTGCCCAAGTAAGGTACATAATCATCAATGTCGGATGACTATATGGGAGAAGGGACTCACTATATGTGTTTTTCGCGTCAAATCAACACTGACAGCAGCACCTGACAATGAAGGAAATTTCAGGCTAGTAAACGGAAGAAAATCCACTTCCTGAACTTCATGAAGCATGCTTCCTTTTCTTTTGGCCCTTGCTGGCAGAGTAGGGATCCATTGTGTACCGTGAATTGGCAAGCTCCCGAGGAACAGCAGCTCCCGATAATCTCAAAGCTCCAACCAACTCTTGGAACAGATTCTTGTTCTCCTCATTCACGAACACAATTGCTGTCCCCTCCTCTCCCAGTCTCGATGCCCTCCCGATCTGATGGACATACTCTTTGATAGAATTTGGCATGTCAAACACTATTACCTGTCTCACTCCCAAGAGATCTACTCCCCTTCCCAGAACCCCTGTGGCCACAATCCCGGAAACCTCTCCCACTAAAAACAACCTCATAGTCTCCCTCCTCTCCTTCATGGGTTTCTCCCCATGGATTGATAGAGCTCTTATCCCAGTCGTGACAGTGATCGCTTCAGACAGGAGATCTGCCCCAAGCCTTGAACCCACAAATACCACAACAGGTGGCATAAAATGTTGTTTACTCATCAGAATGTCAAACAGCTTCTGCTTCTTCTGCTTTGACTCCACCCAGATAACCACCTGCTTGACGGACTCATTTGGCCTGTTTGGCTTCCCAGCGGAGACGAGGACCAGATCTTTTGCCATTGAGCTTGCCATTTTCTCAACCTCTGAAGGAATTGTTGCAGAGTACATCAAGACCTGAGGCTGCAACAGGGCCTGAAAAATCTGCATTACCTGATTGCGGAAGCCCCTTTGAAGCATACAGTCCACCTCATCTAGAACCAGAACTGAGACCTCATCCAGTTCAACATCATGCTTGATTAAAAGATCAATGAGCCTTCCTGGGGTTCCAATGATCAATTCCACGCCTTGCCGAATGCGATAGATTTGTCAGGCCATGGCATCACCACCTACCACTAGTGCAGTTTTAAAGGGCAGACCCCTTCCGAGCAGTTTGGCTTGCTCTTCCACCTGCACACAGATCTCTCTAGTTAGTGCTAGAACCATCGCTAATGGTTTTTCTTATTTGAGGGATGCTCAAAATGAAAATTTGTGCAATGAGAAACCACGGTAACCAGAAAGAAGCTGTTTTTCCCGAGCCCGTATCAGCTGAAACAAGCAAGTTCTTCCCAGTCAAAGCGGCCGGAATAGCTTGCATTTGGACAGGTGTTGGAATGTCATATCCTGCAGCTTCTAAATTTTGTAGGAGCTTCTGTGGAAGATTGCAAGAAGAAAAGGATAAGACGGTGGTGGAACATCGCCTCCCTTAACTTGGATCTCAATTTTTCTTCTCAGTGCTTCAATCTGGTTGCTGGTTAGAGACCGTGATTGTGATTTATCATCACCGTCTCTTAAATAAAAGCATTCATCGGTAACGGGTAACCTTACAGGAGGTGGGAGACTAACTGGCTTCTGGGAGTTTGCAAGCCTACCTAGGAGAGTCCTTTTACATTCCAAGCTGCAAATATCATCATCAGTCTCGTCACATATATACTCCCTGTAGCACCCACAGATAGCACATTGAGACTCCCCTTGCAGGGATTCTCTCTGATCCCAACACCTCTCCTTGACCGGATTCGCTGCATCAGAGAATTAATGGAATGGATTAAGTACTTCTATGTCCTGATGAATGTAAGCTGAAATACATGAGGCAACCATAATCACTGTTGTAGAGACATGTCCTTGATTCAAAACTTAGGTGTGATCAGGACCCTCCAGACAACAAATCTGTAAGTTTTTTTTTTCATGGAATGCAAAGTGAGCCTGAAGCAAATTGCATTGAGGAGAATACATATTACATATAAAGTTTTCCATAGAATACAAATGAATATGGATAAATGCAAGAAATGGATATTCCATTTGAATACAAATGAATATGGATAAATGCAAGAAATGGATATTCCATTTGTGAAGTTCCATTTCCAAACCATTAAGTGAGCAAGTAAGAAATGAATAATTGCTTGATAGGTCAACAAAAAACAAAAGAAAAGGCAAGTCTAGAAAATGCAATTAGATAGTACATCAATCAGGTAAGAAAATTAAATAATTCTCAAGAACCAAAAGAAGGCAAATTAAGAGTGTCCAAGAAAGGGTGTTGCCCAGAGAAAAGAAAAAAGACTTAAATATGCTGCAAGAAAAGGGAAACAGAATAAATTTACTAGCTCCATTTTCTTACCTGTGGCTTCATTATCATTTGTTACTCCAAATGAACTTTCACACGGATTATCCTTACTTCGCTCTTCCATGATTTGTTCTTGAAATGTATTGATACCCCAATCAATAGGAAATTAGAATCACGTGGCTATGATGGGTCCTAAAAGATAAATCATATTATTAAATAAACATACATGCTGGGAAAAATCTTAACTGTGATGTGCTACTAAAAAGACAAGAGTAACTGTTAAGACACCCCAATATATATATTATGGTCATTAAAAGCAAGAGACAACGAAAAAGTATCACAGTTCAATATCGAATTAACTTAATACAGTTGGTAGGACGAGTGGATTCTGTACGCCCTATCTATGTTGTACATGTGACATCCATGCAGTACGAGGATTAAGTGACTATTTGATGGGTACCTCCTAGGAAATCTCCTTGGTGAGCGAGGGAATTCAACGCCCTTCCATCCCGGGGAAATTCCTTAGGAGGAATGACGCTAAACACCTTTAGGAGTCACAATCTATTTATTTTGGGAAAAATAGGATCCCATTTCAGCTTAGGAGAAGGCAAATAGTCCAATTGAGATTAAGGGTAAGAGATTCATTTAAGTTTAGAGGAAGGTGTTAGGTACCCCAAAACCCCCATCCAAGGGTAGTTACCTACTTTTTAAGTCCAAATCAAGTTTAAGGAAATTAAGAAGGATTTTTAGCATACTATTCATCATGCTAATGAAAGCTAAAAATCATTACTAAACAAAGAGACATGCATAGGCAAGTGATAAAGCAAATAAAAGGAAACTAAACCTAGTCAGGCTGATCCCGTACCCGAGTTAACGGGATCAAGCCAAACGGTTGTTTTTTTTGAATTTAAGCCAAACGTAATTCAAGCATGCTAACTTTGATGACTTTTGGATTATATGAATGTTTTTGGTACTTTTGCTTTTATTTTAGCAGTTTAGATTCATGCATGGAGCATGCCCTTAGCAGTTTTAGCTCGTGCAGGTATGGAGCATGGAATGGGGCAAGCAAGTGTCATTCAAGGGAGTAAAGACTAGCTTAAAGAAACTACCTTAAAGCTTGACATTAGGATCATAGGTAGAATCCTAACATATCAACTCAAAGTGAGGTCTATGAATGACACAAAACCTGGACTGTATAATAGCCTTAGATCAACACAACTTTAGGCTTGTAAAACCTTAAAAAGATCAAAGATTAAGCACCTTGAAACAGTCCGAAAATAAGGCTACAATCAGCCCAAGAATCAAGCCTTAATATCAAAGTAAAACAACCCCCTAAACAAAGGTAAAACAACCCTTCAAACCATAGAACAATAGCCCTTCAAACTCAGGCTTCTAACCCTCATAGCAGCCTAAATCCAATGAAACAGCCCTTAAAAACCTCAACTTTTCAACCTCATGACGGTCTTAAAAAAAAGTCGAAAAACTTGGGCTGAACAACCCTTAAGATAAAGTTGATAGCCCCCATTTAAGACCAAGATTTGAGTCTTCAATAAATAAATAAAAACTGGATTCATGGCCCTTATAACAGTCCAGAAATATTGGGTTTAGCAACTCTCATATGCAGTCCAGTTTTAAGCTAGCATAAGAAAGCTTTATGGGAACCTGAGTTGGTAGCTGATAAAGCAGCCTTTAAAACCCTGGTTTTACACCCCTATTGCACCTCGAACCAGAGTTCCATAGCCTCTCTGGAACCTAGCCTTTAGACTAAAAAAAAACTTAAGAATTCTGAACTCAACAGTCTTTTTTAGAGCCTGGTTTTAGGATTCCGTAAACCTAAAAAAAAAAATTGAAGCCCCTATTAGAGACTGGTTTTAAACTTACAACCCTGGTTTTAATCCCCATGCCATCCCACTTTAAGGCCTAGAAAGCCTTACAAAAAATCTGGGTTTTAACCCTTTGTGCAACCCTCAAAATTCGAGTTCAAACTCAAAATTTTGAACATCAAAAGTATTTCAACATTAAACAACCCCTTTCACATACCAGATTTCTCATGCATAAGACAAGGAAAATGATGGAAGAGATGAAGGAAAAAATAAACTTACCTAATTAGCAAAAGCAGAGGCAGAGGATGCCCCTCTTTCCCATTACAAATAGTGCTATGAAGAAATTTGAAAGGAGATCCTCACCTTGAATGGAGAGAGGAGAGAACAAGGGTGTGTGTGTGTGTGAGAGAGAGAGAGAGAGAGGTGTTTGTGTGTGTGTGGGGGTGTTTTGAGGGTGTTAGGGTGGCATAGGAAGGCGAGAGTGAGCGAGACAAGCAGCAATTCATAAAGTGATGAGGTGGTCGAAAATGGTTGAAGTAGTTGCGTCCCATGAATTCAGTCAAGTTGGCATTTAACCCTTAAGATTGATGTTAATGGAATTTGATTATTAGGAAAAAAAACCAATTTAACATTGTCTCAATCTGACGAGTAAGTTTGATCCAAAGTTAAGAAAATATATTTTTCTGGATTTTCAGAAAGGAGTTAAAGGCTACAGGTTGTGGGATCCCGAAACAAGGAAGATAGTTGTGAGTAGGGACGTAGTTTTTGATGAGGTTGTCATAATGAAAAAAGATCAGTATTGTGATGATGCAAGCGGTAGTATGGAGCATTTAATTCAGGTGGAGCTGGATAGATCTGAATAAAAAGAAAGTGATGAAGAACCACATCGGATCGAGATAGTTGATCAACAACCACAACCACAAAGTTCAGAATAGGTTCGAAAAGCACCTAGAATATATGATGATAGACATAATAGTTTTTACTCTCATAACTGAGAATAGGGAACTATCCAGTTTCAAGGAAACGGTGTCAAATGGTGATCACAAAAAGTGAGAAGAGTACAGATGAGAATATGAAATCATTACACAAGAACCATACATGAGATCTTGTTGAACTGTCAAAAGGGAAAAAAGTCATCAGCTGCAAGTGAATTTTCATAAAGAAAGAACCGACCACTGAAAACAACGATATAAAGTTTAAGGCTAGACTGGTTGCAAAAGTTTTTGTACAAAGAGAATGAATAGATTTCAATAAAATCTTCTCACCAGTAGGAAAGCATACCTTTATTAGAAATACTATTATCGATAGTAGCTATACAAGACCTAGAGCTTGAACAGATATACGCGAAGACAACTTTTCTACATGGAGAGCTAGATGGAGAGATATACATGCGACAGCCAGAGGAATTTCAGATGAAGGAAAAAACAGATTAAGTCTGCAAACTGAAGAGGCCTCTGTATGGTTTGAAGCAGTCACCCAGAAAATGGTACAAGTGGTTTGACTCATTCATGTTGAAGAATGGGTATTCCAAAAGTGAGTATGATCATTGTCTCTATTTCATAAAAATTAGATATAGTTTTTTCATATTTCTAGCACTCTATGTGGATGATATGTTAATTACTGCTAAAAGCATGTCAGAGGTGAAAATATTGAAGAATCAACTCAGTAGTGAGTTTGAGATGAAAGACCTAGGTGCAGCAAGAGTAATTCTAGGCATGAAAATTCAGAGAGATGAGAAACTGGGAAAACTATATCTATCACGAGGGAAGTACATAAGGAGGGTCCTTGCAAGATTCGAGATACAAGATGCAAAACCGGTGAATACTCCTTTGGCGGCCCATTTCAGTTTATCCTCTTAGTTATGTCTGGTGACAAATAAAGAGAAGGGAGAGATGACAAAATTATCATATGCAAGTGTCGTGGGCAGCTTGATATACGGCATGGTTTGTACTAAAATTGACATCTCACAAAGTTTTAGTGTTGTTAGTAGGTATATGGCGAATCCTGGAAAGGAACACTGACAGGCAGTGAAGTGGCATGGATTCTGAGGTACTTGAAAAATATCATTGATATCGGAATCTTATTCGATAAGAATGACAAATGTGAGGTAGTTGGGTATGTCGATTCTGACTATACTAGAGACTTGGACAAGAGGTCTACTACAGAGTACTTGTATACACTGGGTGGAGGACCAATTTGTTGGAGATCCATGTTGCGGCCTATTACAATATTGTCAACAATTGATGCTGAATACATGACAACTTCAAAAGCAACCAATGAGGCTATCTAGTTGAGAAGTCTGGTTGGTGAACTGGGGTCAAGTAGGACAAGATGATTCTTCACTGTGATAGCTAAAATGTTATATACTTGGCAAAGAATCAGGTTTATCATTCAAAAACGAAGCACATTGATGTGCGCTTCCACTTCACAAGAGATGCGAAATCTGAGAAAGAGATTTTGTTGGAGAAAATTTACACAAGTAAGAACTCTTCAGATATGATGATAAAGCCGGTTACTATTTCTAAGTTTAAGCATTAATTAGAATTGGTCAACATTCGATGAGTTCGATGGAAGGTCACACCCTTATAGGGGGTGTGAAGGCATCTTTGGAGATGCAGTTATCCTTCACCTAAGGCAAAGTATAATTGAAGCTAAGGTGGAAAGTATTAGAATTTGCTTAAATTCCGCATGTTCCACTTGGGCGGGGCTAACCATTACCCGAGCGGTTAAGAACAACAACTCAAGATTTTTTAGTCACCACCACCCAAGCGGCATCAAGGGTCCGGAAGACCTTTTGAGTACTAGAGAAATCCACTCGGGTGGCGATAAGCTCCGCTCGAGCGGTGGGTGTAGGATTAGGTTTTCTTAATCTTATTTTCCCCTTATATAAAGAGTTCTTTGTACTAGGGCTTGAGTAATGTGATGCCAAACTTTTCTTTGACATTGAGAGATTGTTTGAGAGGCTAGAAGCCATTTCTTTTTATTTTGATTGTTAGTGAAGAAAGTGATCTTTTCGTAAATGTAGCCCTAATTGGTTGAACCACGTATATCCTTGTATGTTTATGTTCCTTTTCATTACGTTCTCTTTTCATCATAATCTGATTAGGGCTGTTGGTGCTGCGAGTTGTATTTATACATGTCCTCTGCCGATTTTTATCCTTACACTATCAATTGGAGTATAACAGTTGATATGGCCCTCATTTGGCTCAGCTTCAAAGGCTATCCTATCTAACCCCATTAACGGTTAACCAATGAACGCATATTAACACTTCAAATTTGTTATGATGTATTACCCTCTTGCAAGTCTAAAAACCATTGATGGACTGGCTTGGATCATAGATGTTGGAAGCATTCCGAGCTCAGTCCCTTGGTCATAAGGTGTGCAATTTCTTCATCACTTGGAACAAATTGGACACGTAGTCTCCTATCTTTAACTTAGGAGTGCTACCCTCAGTACCTCTACTTTCATCCTCTATCAATTATTTATTCTTTTTGCAATGACTAAAGATCTTTTATTAAAAATAGTTGATAAGTGGTTGGTAGATGGTGAAAATAGTTGATTAACAGCAGGATTAGCCGCACTTCTTGAAACTTAGCGATGTGGGACTGTAGGTGGGGGTCATTGGTAGTCGGATGGTAGGTGCCTGTTATGTGCATGCTTAAATCTGGATGCCAACCCGTCAACCCGGAGCCAGTGCCTAGGGGGCTGTGACGTCGCTCCGGAGCCCCACTTTTTTTTAACAAAAAAAAAAAAAAAAAAAAGGGCAGAACTAGCATTCCTCCTTTAACAATGTTCAGGAATAAAGTGTACAATGATTTCATTATGACTGAATCCAAGCATGAAAGACGGTTCGCTATGGGTGGCCCTATGTTGTCACAATCACAGTACAATATTTGCAAAGATTTGAAAGGATAGCCTTTGAATTAATACATTAATGCAGTTGTAGACGATAAAGCGCATTATTCAGGCTCAGTGCTCGATTTTGAAAATGTTGGTTGGGCTAATATAATTTGTTGAGCTTAATATTGATCGAGACCATTTGGACATCCAATCCAACCAACCTGGAGAATTTATGCCTTAACCAAAAATAAAATAAAAAATCATCAAATTTGTTCACACATGTGATATATTGTTCCTTTCAAACAAACGCAAGATTCGCTTTTGCAGCTTTTATTTTAGGTGGGCTACCCGATTGGGCATGGAGAAATTGACAAACTTTATTAAAAGAGTTTGCCACTTGTAATTATTGGAGTGGAAACTGGTTTGCAACCTAATCGTGTTTGTTAAAAATATAGAATAATAGTTGGCTCCATGGGAGAAGAGTGAACTATTGCTCTTCAAGCTCACAAAGTTGTTCCTTCAATTTCATTAACCCAAGTTGGATTTTTTTGAATCCAATAGTCCTTCAATTTCATTAACCCAAGTTAGATTTTTTTGAATCCAATAGTTAATTCCTCCCTCCCTCTCCCCCCCCCCAGGGTAAATCAATAAACCTTAGAGGTGAGTAAACCTTAACCACCGTTGAAGAGAGTTAAAAGGGAACACGAAACACCCTTCCTTGTGTCACCGACAAGGAGATAATTATTTTCCCAAAAAGAAAAACAAGCATAATTCACTCCTCACTCAACACCCCGCTCCCTAACTCAACACGTGTCTCATTTTAAGTCCTTTTGAATGTGGTTTACTCTCTTTTATTGTGCTTACTATTTTTTTACCTAAGTTTTTTTTTTCTTTCTAAAAATTAATGTTAAAAACATTAATCTAGGGATTAGAGAATTTTAATCTAAATAAAAGGGGACATGTGTCAAGATTAGAGAGGGAGATGCCGCTCCTCACTCCACCAAGCGAGGATTAAAAACAAAGGCATCGGATTTACTTTGGCGAACGAGAAATCAAAATCATGAGATAAAAATAAAATGACTTCTCTCCAAATTTATCACCAGCTGCCCATGAATGGACGCCCGATGTTGTGACTCGAGTGTCCGCCAAAGTAAATCCGATGCTGAAAAAACACAGGCCGGCTCTAACATGTTTTCAAGAATGCGCAAGTAACCTGACATAGTTAGATAAATGATTAGAGCATACCCAAAAAAAAAATAAAAAAAAATAAATAAACAATAATAATAATAATACTACTAGGTCGTAGTCAAATCCAAAGTCTAAGTCTCGAACTAAAAGAAAAATACAAAAAATTCCAATCTAGACATTTTTTTTCCCCAAAAATTTTCTGGTTTTGTGAAGGAGGTGGGTTTCAGAGGGATCTTCTGTTAAGGGGTATTAAGAAATTTGCTGAGCCATTAGAGATGAAAGTGTAAGTGGCTGAATTTTTTGAATTATTACGTATCGTACTCGTTATGTGGGGTCGTTGCAATTGCCTTCTCTGGTGTTTATCTGAAATGGTATTGTTGGTTTCTTGAGTATGATGATGTTTGTGTGAGCGTCGATTTTTGATTATGGGGTTTTAGATAATGTTTGGGGAGATACAGATCTGAAGCAGTTATTGTAACTTACTTTGAGGGGATTATAAAGGAAGTGTCTTCTCTTTTTTGTATGCTTATGAGTTGGTGATTTCTAATATGAACTGAGTTTAATTGGAAAGCTAGATAGTATACAAACAAAATTCCACAGGGAAGTTGTCCAATATATGTTTGATGAATTTCATGTGACAAAAAAAAATTACTAAGTATTTTTTCTTCATGGTTTTGTTGAGTTAATCTTTATGATATTAGATAACATTCTTTGAATGTCATTACACTTGAGTCCATTCAAAATTTTAAAACCCACGAGTGGCTAAAAGCTAAGCCAACTGTTTATTTTCATTGTCAAGGAAACAATTTTGCCTGGATGTGAAGGAAACACACATATTATATAATTTCAAGGGTGAAGAATCTTGGCAAGTTTGTGGCAAGTGAATTCGTAGGAAATTTTGGAACTGCTACTGTTTTTAGCTGTTATTTGACTTAAATATTTTGAAGACTGCATTACATGGCTTGCCATTAGTATTGTTTATGGATGCTGTTGGGTTTGATGAAACTATATGCAACTTATTCAACTATCCCTTGTAATTGCTTGGGCAGAATCTGCGAGGTGATTTTAGCGGACATATTTCGGAGAAAATTAATACCATTGACGTATAAAGCCCCTTATACCTGGATGGCCTTGTATCGCCTTTGATATTTTCATTGTAGTAATACTTTATGAAACTTATTATTTGTTGGTACACTAAAAATGATTCCATTCTGATTTAAATCATGAGAAAATAGAATGCCCACCAACCTTCTCCTAAATAGCTTTTCGTCGTGTAATTTCTGATAACTAATCCGTTGCCAATATGCAAATTCATGGTTCAAGCCTTCAAGGCAACAAATGTACAAATACATGGATAAAACAGTGCTTACAATGTTCCTAATATTTGTTTTGCCTTTTTTTTGAATCTTTTTCACTCTTTTTCTTTTTCTTTCCTAAAGAAAACTGGGACTCATATTAACATCTTCTTCTCTTTCTTGAAAAAAATCTGGGACTCATATAGTCAGTGAACGATAAGGCAGATTAATTGGCCAAGAATGGTGTCACCAAGGATTCAGTATGTTGTGGACTAAGCTGGCTGGTGTCATTCTGTTCTTCTACTTGTTTCTCTATTTTCTATTATATATTTCTTTTACTTATTACCAATCATAAAAAAATATTGAAGTTTTCAAATGTTTTGTGATGCCCATTAAAATTTTCATTTAATTGTATAGCCATCTTATTAAGTTATTATCAGCACTCTGCAAGTATAATATGCAATATCCTTTAGGAAGTGGGAAGCGTGGCAATGTGTTAATTAATTTATGTTTCATGTTCCATGCACCTCTCTGTTTTCTCTTTTCTTAATTATACTATTATTATGGACAAAAAATTATTTCAGGAACAATTGTGAGACTATTCAAAAATTTTGGGTGGGCTTTATAGGGTAGGTCAAAAAAAGTATGACTAAAGAAACATCTCTTGTGATTGTAGGTCATTGGACTAAACGCGAGGAGTATTTTGGTGCATAAAGGATTTTTGGCTATTGGATACGGGTACATAACATCCACGTCTCTCTGATTTCTTTGAAATTTTTATTCATACGGTGTTGGCTATAGCTAGTAGGGCCCAAATAAAACTTTACAGTGCTGCTCATTTTGTAGCTTAGTCCATGTATTGACAAGTCAAGAAATATCTGCTTGTGTTTAAGTCTCATGGAAAATTCTTGTTTGTTTCATTTTTCTTTTGACATAAAATTTGTTATGGATTTTGTTCCCATCCCCAGATCAAGATTTTCCATCTTTCTCGTTCATTTTCCATCATTATAAGCTAAAAATACTAGAAAAGGAACATGTTCGAGTGCATTATATAACATCTTGAAATGCGGATTTCTACACGACAAAGAATGCCATCTTTCTATGTCGCTACAGAAGGCTTTGAATTGATGCTCTTAGTGCTTACTAGGATCTTTGAATCACTATCAATTTGAATCTGATTGTTTTGGATGTCGACAACTGTGTACAGTGATCATAATAATTTGAGAAATTGATACTCTTGCATTGGCAACAAAATTAGTGCAGTAATCATAATAATTTGAGAAAGCTGTAATAATATCATTGAGTGATTCCTTGTAACCACTCCACCCACACGGCCGCACCGGTACCTCTCTTACCTCTAAGAGGCTCCTTCCGCCATGAATTTTGGGATGTGGGTTGGGGGTTTGATCCATTTGTTCGGAGTGATATGTTTGGAATTTATTCAGATAAGTGGCTTCAAAAGAGAGCAAATCTCTATAATGACCTAAAGCTGCATGTTCAGTGAATCTATTTTTTATTTATTTTTAACACAGTTGTGAAGTCTGTAATCTTAAAAAGAATTTTGATGTACAGTCTCTTAGAGCTTTTGAGATAACCTCTATTGCTCAAGAAGCTACATATGTCAGGAGTTGCTGTTCTCCCGTTATACATTCTCTTTTGCCGTTAAAGTATATAAATAATTATATAGTTTTCAGTTTTATTTTTACACATATTAATAGATTTTCAAAGTAGTAATTATAATTATATATACATTACATTAAATATCAAATTATTATTAAACTTATGAATTATAAATTTTAAAGTATATTTATAGTAAGAGTATTTACATTTGCTGAACTAAATTCAAGATAAAAACAAGGCTGCCACGTGAAACAAGACTAGCACGTGCCTTGCATGTGCCAGCCTTACTAGTAATAAATAAATAAGATTCAAAGTCGCAGACTAAAGAATTTCTAATAGGGACAAAAGCCATGGTTTCAGGTTCCAATACGAGAAACTGGCAAACTGCAACTGCTGCTTCAGAGTTGAGACACGCATCAGCTATGTTGCACAACGTGTCTCAGCTGACACCTTTGAGATGGACACGACTTGTTTTCTCCATCTTCGTATTCTATGCTGCTGCTTTGAGATCGGTCTTAGCTTTGCACCGAACTCCTCCCACCGATCGTCTATTCACCGCAAGTTTCAGAGAAATGGTAACTCTCTCTCTCTCTTTGAAGTCATTTACTTGAAACCATTGGGCCGTAGCCCAACAGCAATTACTAGCAGTCCATCAAATATTAGCCGTTTGTGATTCTTTGATTCCAAGTATTCAAATCAAAACTTGATTAGATATATTCACATGCTCATTGGCAAAATTTTGGGGATGTAGATTTAGTTAATTTCGATAACATCACACCGCCCAAAAAAAAAAAAAAAAACTTAGGCATCTTGGGTCTTGGCATTTCTAGCCATTTTTACTATACCTAAAATGCCCCTCCAAAAGGTAATAATGACCTTTAAACCAAGAGAATAAGAAAATGAGGTGATTTTTGTTATCACCAAACCCAATATGGGACTTCAGAAGATTTGGTCTGGTATATGGATATGGTTAAGGTGAATGAATGCTTGGGCCCAAGTCTAAAACTCATGGATTGCAATTTCAATTGGCAAGAAAAAAATTATATTTGGATCCTTTATTTGTCCTTGATTTGTTTGCCAAAATTCAGTCCATTTTGTGCTTAACATGTTAGACCATTCAAAACAAATCAATGTGCCATCCGAACTTATGCATGTGTTGAAAGTTTACCAATTAAATTTAGCTAAATACATAATTTTTTTTTCCCAAAACCGATACGAAACGGGCGATACGTAAAGGTTTCGTACCCTATATGATATTTAAACTAAACGGATGAGACGAATCGTTTATTAGTTAATTATGTTTTCATTCAGTGTGTAATCGTAATTGTGTTTGCTACTTTGTTGTTGAGTCACTTCCTATGACTTTATATTTGGTAAATTTGGTTCTTATAACTCATTTTATTTTATTTTTAAAATTAATTTAATTTTTGAAAAGAAAATTATATGTATCATCCGAAACCGATACGTATAGGTTTTAGTTGGGACCGATACATCCCCGAAACTGTATTGTATTTTTAATCTTTGGCTAGATATATGTGTCAAACACAAGGATCACCACAATGAAATATTGAAACTAGTACTGTACACTTTGAAGATGAAACTATAGTTTAACATGGATATTATGCACCAGTATACTTCTCAATACAATCATGGTATCAAAATATTAGAAAGGATACAAATATGGGTACCATTTTGGATTTGGTGTCTATGTTTATATTTATAGACCATCGTTAGAAATTCATGACGCTCTGCTAACATTGTTTTGGTTCTCACTTGTGAGCACCTGCATGTCCCAATCTGGGTTGGATCAAAATAAACGTAGATGGTAGATGGTGCTGCTCTTTCTAACCTCCAAGTGGTGGGAGCCACAATAGTTGCACGAAACCAGAAAGGTGAAGTCCTTCAAATTGCTCGAAAACCTTTGATGGGGGGATCGGCTCGGAGAGCTGAGGCTGAAGCTCTTCGTATGGGATTCCAATTAGCAGTCAACAAGCACTAGAATCAGGTTACTTTTGAATCAGATTTTAAGGAATTAGTTGAGATCCTGAATGGGTCAACCAACTAGGGACATTGGGAGATTGTAATTGTTTTCAATGACGTCCTCCTTCGTGATCTTTGTCAGGATGTAAAGTTCAACCACATTCCTCGTGAAGCCAATGGATTAGCCCACCAGCTTGCTCAACATGCTCTCAACAATAGTATGAGTGTGATCTAATCGGACTTCAAAGGAGGTCCAATCGGACTCCAAAGGAGCTGTTGATCTAATTAATAAGCGTAGTGAGTGGCCTTGGCTAGCCTACCAATGCCTCCTTGATATATCTTAGCTTATGAGTCGTTTTGAACATATTACTGTGGGCAATGTGTTCCGCGAGACCAACAGGGCAGCAGATTTTTTGTCTACTTTTTGCAATTGTATAGACGAGGTTACTCTAGTTCCAAGGGTCTTTCCTACTGTCCTCTCTCGTTTTATTGAGGAGGACGCTAGGGTGTGTCGTTATGAGCGTTTGTAAATCTTTTTATTTTTATATACATTTTATCCTTTTCCCAAAAAAACGATAGTATAAGCAATCTTGTTAATTTGAACCCCTTCCAGTGAGGTCCCTACCTCCTGATGTACCTTCTCATAGTTGATCAATGGATATCTCTTAACCGAAAAAAAAACCCCGATGGGTCCTTGTAAACCATCCAAATCTAGTCATAAAACCATTATTCTTTATGGCATCAAAGCAACCAATCCTTTGATGACCTCTTAGCTATTGTTTTTTCCTTTCCGGCGGGCGGTGGTAGCACCACCCGCAAGTTGTGTAACTTTTGATTTTTTTTAAAATAAAAACCCTACCATCATCCTCTATACCTCTACAACCCCTAGTTCTCATACTCATGCCTCACGATTTTTTTTTTCATTTATTAAAGACCAATTAACGATAATTTTTCTTCAAATTGCGGGTACTTTGTGTGCTTTTGGGAGAAGATAATGATAGCCTAATCTAAGGGCCACCGACTCCAATAGACTCATAAAAACAAGCGGGATGCGACAAAGTTGGACTTCAAAGACTAGTGGTGACCACCAAACACGATTGAATGTTCTAGCTGGAGCGCGGGATTTTACCACCTTTCCTTCCGGGCCAGGCCTTGCGGAGGAACGACGCTAAACGTCCTTTTAGGGTATCACAAGTTGACTAAGAGTCGCCACCTATTTATTCGGGGGGAAATAGGACCCAGGTTGATGGGATAGGACCTACGGTTGTGGTCGGAGTCTAGGTAAGTGATTCGCTTAAGCCACGAGGAATGTGTTAGGCACCCTAGGACCCCCGTCTAAGACGGTTACCTACTCCTTAGGTGTAAGCCAAACAAGGGTAAAATCAACAAAATGCTTTAGTGTTTAGGGTGTGCTAACTCAAAAAGGAGAAAAATCCTAATCTAGGCTCAAACTCAATGGATGGGCTGCCTACATACCTGCCGGGGCGGGATTAGACCAGGTGTAATTCGGGTGGTACCTTAGACCTGTACCGGGGTTAGGGGGTGTGTGTGTGCACGCTGAAGGGTTGTTAGCCGATGGAGCTAAGGATTGCACTAGAGTGACTAAAGGGAGTTAACCATGGTTAAAGATGTTAACCATAGTTAAGGCTGTGCACCGGAGTGGCTTTATTTCAGGTTTTTTTTTATTTTTGGATTTTTTGAATAATAGTTTATTTTTGGATTTTTTGGTTTAGACTAACTATGGTTAAACTAACCTAATAAGGGTTGTCCTAAAATAAAGGTAAACTAATCTAGAAAAAATCCTAAAATTAGCCAAACCTAAGAAACTAATAAGCTAAAAATCAAAATTTAAATCTAAACTAAGGGTCTATCTTGGAAACAATTTAAAATCTAACCATAGTTAAAGCTAACCAAAGAGTCAAGTTTATTCAAGTTATTCGAAATTTCAAGCTCAAATAAAATTTACAAAATCTAACCTAACATTAAGATAAAATCAGATTTTAAAGCTAGTTAAAACTATCCTAAATGTTGAGTTTTAAACTAACTGTAACCAGTTACCTAACAATGGACTAAAAACTATTCTAAAAGTCAAAACTAAATACCTATGAAACTAACCCAAATCAGGACTTATCATATAAGAACAAATAGAACTTAGTCATCTAAAATACAATCCCCTAAAAGTTAGACCAAAGGCTAATCTAAAAATTGATTTTAATCTACTTAAGACTACACTAATATACAAAAACAGATTTCTATTTACTCAAAGTTACCCTAGGACTAGCCTAAATAAATTTATGGAGAAAAACAGATTAAAGCTACGTTATCTTTAAAGCTGAGTATCTATTTTAAGCTAACCTAAGAACAGCAACCTAAATAACTACATTATAAACTAAAACAAGAGCAATAGTAGATTAAACAACTAATCTAATTGCTAGACTATGCCAAGCTATGATTAGAAAAAGACTAAACTACATGAGACTAATCTAATGGCTATCCCAAACTAAACTAATCTAATTAATATTTAGAAGAAAGCAACTTAAAGGAAATCGGATTTAAGAAAAAGAGTAGAGGCTCCCCTGTGCCTGCTAGAGTTGGGGCCATAGCATTTGGCCAAAGGAGGAAGAGGGTGGAGCAGATGCTGATGGAGGTGCCGCTGGTTTGCAAAGAGGACACCAACACGACTATTGGTGCTGCTGCTGTTGGTGCAAGGGACGGAGAAGTGTGCTGCTGCGCCTATGGTTGTACATCGAGAACAGGGGCTGTTTCGGGACTGTGTGAAGGAGATGAACATGGGCTATTTCGGAACTGTAATGAGCATGAATCATGAGTTTTTCAAGGGCTGTTAATGGAGGTGATGTTGGTCGGAGGTGGAGTTGGGGCTGCTACTTCTGCTTGGGACTGATGGAGGAGGTCGCTACTGGTGTTGCAAGGATAGTGGAGTTGCTAGATTGTTGCAAGCATCCCCCCTCCCCTTTGCTACTGTCTTTTTGTTGCCGCCATGTAAGAGATGGGCCATTATTGTATACGGGTATCTTGCTAGCTGAACCAAAGAAAGAAAGAGGTTGGAGAGTGGATGTGACCCCACTCCCCTTGTTGCCGCCGAAAGAAGAGGGAATGAAGGAAATATAAAAACAAAAAAGGAATAGTGAGAACCAAAGGGAAGAGGATGGGGTTCGGTGGCCTTCCATGGGAGAAGAACTCCTTTCTTATAGAAAATGGAGGAGAGAGAGAAGGTGGTGGAGGGGCATCATTTCTTTGGTGGATGACTAAGGCTAAGGAAAGAGGGTCAAGGTAGGTGCGTAAGATTGTAAGACTAGGGTGTAAGGTTATGCTAGGTATAGGGTGAGTTGTAAGTTTGAATTTCTTGAAAAGAGAACTCTCTCTTTTCATGAAAATGGTAATTGAGAGGGAAAGGGGAGAGAGAAGAGGGGAGACCCCTCCTTGTGTGACCGTAAGCCATGGGGTAGGGTAAGATGGTAGATGGGCTTTAGGGAAATGAGTTTAGAGTTTAGGGTGAACTTGGATTTGGCTTAAGAAAATGGGTAATGGGCTTGGGCTTGGGCTTGGTTTACGAAATGGGTAATGTGGGCCATGTTGACGGGTTTAGGCTAAGGTTTGGAAATGAGATTAGGGAATGGGCTTAGACTTAGGTAATGAGCTTAGGACATGGGCATGGGATAAGATGTGTTGGTGGATTTCTCTTTTCACTCAAGGAATCCTTCGGGCTCGGGGGTGAAATAAAATAATGTAAAATAAAAAATAAAAATAAAACATCAAGGTAGAGAAGAGGGTTTAGGGGTGCAAAAATAGGGTGCTTACACTAGCTATTCATCAACAAATCTCAAAGATTAAGGAAGATCATGGGCTGACATTTGTCACCAATTGCATGCCCCTTCTCCAAAGGACCATGTAATTGCAGGAGGGTGATAGAGAATAGAATAGGATAATAAAATGTGATGAGATACACCGTATTTCATCACAAGGTAATTTGAATTAATTAGATTAGGTAATATTAGATTAGATTTGGTTTGGTTTGATTGAGGTTTCCTTCTATACTAGGAATATTGAATTATCTATTTAAACCCTCTTTGGGTTCTTGTAAACCATTCAAGTCTATCTATAATATTGAGTTTCTTTAGAGAACACATAAAAATAATAGCTGTAACTTCCATTCTCTATCTTTTTGTCATCTAAAAGATGTCCATATTGTACCTCAACTTGTGTAAAGCAGGTGAATCCTGGTAAAAAAATAAACTTGGGAACTGTTGTCCCGGAAAGTTCGGGGTCATTCCCGTACTCTTCTGTCCAGGTAACACAGTTCGTGTAAGCTAGGAAGGAGTTGGCTAGTCCATTTGATTTGAATTTCATTGTTTTATCGATGTTCACTTCTTCCACATTCTTTGATCAGGACAGAAGGGAGAACGGTTCTAAGAATGATACTGCATGCTCAGAAACATTTTGTGAAGTTTCACTACTTAAATGTGGATTAAAGTTTTTTGATGCCAACTTCTTCAATGATTCGAAGGTAATTTCACTTAACTGATAGACAAATCATTTATCATTTTATTCTGCCTTGATCATCCTTGTTGAAAATGTAAGCTTAACGTATATGGGTAGAGGAATTACAGTTTTCTTCTTCTTAGGTGCGGGAGATGGTTAAGGGTGCAACAGAGTTCAATATCCCTATATTCAAGGCTAACAGGAAGTTAGTCGCTTCTGTTAATGGAGGGTTGCATGACCCATCTGTCTTGGTCTTCAATTCTGAGTGGGGTGATGAAACAAAACCACATGGACCTAAAAGATTCCATTATCCTTCTCTCTCTAGCATACAAAGACCAGATAAAGAAGAAGATATCGCCTTCATGAGTGTAAGTCTTTTGCTGTGTTTTAAATTATGGCTGACTTCAATAGAAGGTTATGGTTCTCTCACTCTCTCATTTCACATATGGATGTGGGGGTTCCTTGTCAGATTCTTGAATTGGGCCAACTCATTAGGACAAAAAAAATTACGTCTCAGGAGCTTACCAGAATCTTTCTGAAGAGATTAAAGAGGTAAGAAAACGCAGTTTGAGCAAAACCATGAGGTATATGTGCTATAATGTTATTACATATTAATTTCTCTTTCTACTGATGCATTGGGGGATATCGCTAGGTATAATCGTGCTCTTGAGGCTGTGGTATGCTATACAGAAGACTTGGCACTCAAACAGGCAAAAAAGGCTGATGACTTTCTGGATCAAGGGATTTATTTGGGTACCTTCCCAATCTATTTGATGCTCACAGGAATCTCACACGAGTTCTCTGTCATATTCTCATGCATAGTTGAACTCCCACCAGGGGTTGGTGCAGTTGGCTAGCGTCCTGGGTTTGCTCCCTGTGGTCGTGTGTTCAATTCCCACTCCTCGACTTACCCTGGAATCTGTAGGGAAAATTTCAAGTGGGTTGGTGCTGATACCCAAAGGGACTAATCCTTGGCTCGAAGGCTTTGGGACACCCTCTGTTGCCCCAAAAATAAAATAGTTGAAATTTATGTCCAGTACAACTTATTGAGATATCTCTTTTTGATATGATCTTGTTCAAAACTGTCTGGATAATGTCCTAGAAACAATTTGATCAGATCATAACCATTTCGATATAAGGAACTCTGTCTGACATATTTGCCATGTTTTTTTTCTTCTTTTATTTTCCTAGGCAATGCTATTGATCCTATGTTCAATATCATCCAATCAGGGGTGCAAATACTTGCAATTGACTGTCCATTATGTGAATCGTTGTCTCATTTGTGATTTATGACTACCCTGTTAAATTGAATATTGAGTTGTGTTCTAGGTCCTCTCCATGGGATTCCTTATGGGCTGAAAGATATAATCTCAGTGCCCCAATATAAGACAACTTGGGGTTCAAAAACTTTCCAGAATCAAGTTCTTAACATCGAAGCTTGGGTTTACAAGAGGTATTCTACACACAACATTTGGAAACTTCACTTCGAAAGTAAATCTTGTCTTCCTAAGTTTGTTTTGATCGTGATTTTGTTCAATGCAGATTGAGATCTGCAGGGGCAGTTCTTGTTGCGAAGCTTGTTACTGGATCACTAGCGTATGATGATATCTGGTTTGGGGGAAGGACACGAAACCCATGGAATATCGAAGAATACTCAACAGGTTCATCAGCTGGGCCTGCTGCCAGCACCTCGGCAGGTTTCTTTTGGTTCCCTGAGCTGTCTGATTTGAGACTGATTGAGTTTTTCATTTCCTTTCATGTAGTTTTTCTACAATGCTTTTTTTCTTACATATTCCAGAAGTCAAAGCGCAAATCATGATTACAGGTGACCTTATTGGTGTATACGATGATATTTGAGTAACAAAAATCTTAGGATCACATCATCTTTTTTCTCCAATTATGAAATTAATAGGGTGCCATCAAGCCTATTGCTCTTACACCCCAAGTAACAAAATTCGCCGAATTTTTGAAAAATTCGCGAATTTAGGAGTTCAGAATTATTTGCGAATTTCCCGAATTATTCACATATAATTCGTTTAGTTCAGCAAGTAAACTACTTATTTTGTATAGTGTTTAGTCAAAATGTTCGACATATTTTTATAATTATATATTTATTTATCCCCGTTGATCATGTATTAAGTGGTTAGAAGACTTGAAAGATTTCTCCTGTTTCCATTCCCAACCTCGATACTTTATATTACAAAATAGTCGTCATGTCTACAGTACATGTTGGCAAACTTTGCCATGAAACTAAAATCATCTATTTATGTTGTTGTTTGCAGTAATGTTCTGGTTTCAGCATCGCAATGCAATTGGAGGGACAACTAACTAACGATTCTTGGAGTTTGTTAGCTTCAATTGAAATGACATTTTCTTTGGTGCAGGTCTGGTTCCATTTGCAATTGGTTCAGAAACGGCTGGCTCCATTTCCTACCCTGCTGCTCGTTGCGGTGTGACGGCATTGCGTCCAACTTTTGGTACTGTCGGACGAACTGGTGTTATGAGCATCTCAGAGAGCTTGGTAGCTCAACGGCTTCCTTGTTTTGAATATCTCACTTGTTTATTTGTTCACAGAATATGTAACCATGGATTCTAAATGACTTCTGTTTAACAGGATAAGCTAGGCCCTTTCTGCAGAAGTGCCACGGACTGTGCAATTGTTCTAGATACCATTCGAGGAAAGGATCCGGATGACCTCTCATCTAGAGATATATTCCTCGAGGACCCTTTTTTGATCGACATCACAAAGCTTACTGTCGGATATCTCGAAGATGCCGAGATGGAGGTAAGTTAACCTGTTTATTGTTGTACGAAAATAAATTGATAAACCCAATTTGTGTGATTTAGATGTATAAACCATGAGCTTCATAACAGGTTGTTCGTGTACTTGCCTCAAAGGGCGTTAATATGGTTCCTTTCAAGTTAAATTACACAGTGGACTCTGTTCAAGGCATCCTAAATTTCACAATGGACGTTGATATGTTAGCTCACTTTGATGAGTGGCAGCGCTCTGGGCAGGATGATGCTTATGAAGCTCAGGAGCAATGGCCTCTAGAATTGCGCCGTGCACGCATGATACCCGCGGTAGATTACGTGCAGGTTTGTCATCTATTATCTAATGATCATTATGTCAAATTTGAAGGACCATTGAATTGGGTCATTTTTTTGGGGCTTCTTGGCACGTCAACCACATTTACCACTGCCGTTGGCAGACCTAGCCATAATTACCAAGTCAGAGTTTGGAAATCCGTCTAGGGAAAAGGTTGGAAAATTCGAAAATTAATTGGAAAAATATCGGGCAAGATATGAAAAAAATAAAAAATAAGATAAAAACTATAAACAAATATGTTCCATATATTAGATATTTGTTCGAGATTTTTTCGAAAAACCATGAATAATGTGTGTTATTCGCGATTTCTTCCCTCCAAAAATCGAGAATACTTCGTGAATTAATCCTTCAATGAAAAAGTCAAGTATATTTCGAGACTTTTAGAAAAAATCGGAGAACTTTGTTACTATAGACCTACCCACACTCCTCAATTCTACCCAGTTGGCGCATTATGTTTCCTTTTCATTGTAAGGATCCAAAGTTATACCCTGAACTATTTCTCAAGCTATTTAAATATAAGACATAGTTTAGGGTGTGTACCTCAGGATAGTATAATGACTCCCCTACCTTCTATGGGCAGCTAACAAAGTGAATAGACCTGTTTACTTATTCTCGGCATTTCTTGAATATTAATATTTGGATTTTCCACAGGCACAAAGAGCACGAGGAAAATTGATTCGGGAAATTCGAGAAAGTTTTAATGTCGATGCATTCATTGGCAATGCGACTGATTGGGAGAAAGTTTGCTTGGGAAATCTGGTTGGCATGCCTGTAATTGTAGTTCCAACAGGATTTTCAAATATTTCTAACCCACCCTCAGGCGCTACTCGGCGGCGAACCACCATCACCACAGGCATATATGCTCCTCCTGACCATGACCACATTGTAAGTTCTATCGATATTTTTGTTCACGGTTTCCGTCAAGGTGTTATCAAGTTTTATAGTTGTGATGGAACATTCCTTGGGCTTAACCTTCTTTTTGCCTGTGAGAACATTCCAAACTAATACTCTATTTCCTGTGTGCAGGCTCTAGCATTAGCCATGGCTTACCAGTCAGTCACAAATCACCATAAACAGCGCCCACCTATAGATAATCTGGGGCCAAATGATTCAATACCAAATCCTTCAACAGTCATAGATAATCTGGGGCCAAATGATTCAATACCAAATCCTCCAACAGTCACTTATCCTCATAGACGATTGCATCCGTAGAGGTTTTGTATCTGCAGCTTCATGCTTTTGTTGTACTGTATACACAATCTTCATCCATTCATTCATGTAATGGTTGATACAGATTTCTCTGTATTATCAATATTTATATTTCCTTTATTTGAGTTATTAAGATTTGATAGGTTGTTGAAAGTTTTTATTCCTGTTCTTCTGGCCAATATGGTGATACCACTGGAAAGTCTCGTTGCCTAGCAGCATCTAACCAACCATTATTAGGGTGGGAGATGCTCCTACAGTGTCAGCTAATTTGCTAAAGCCTTTCCTTTCCCTTCTCTTTTCATCCATCATCTCCAATTTTTTAATGCCTTCCAGTTAAAATTCTCGTAAGGATGGACAGATTATACGATGGCTCGGTAGAACTGTGTTCATAGTCTGTTGGGGCTCCAAGCATCAAACATGAGCAGATATGATCATTGCGCTGGAAAACTGTGAACTGCCCCCTGTGGGAAGATGCAGGGCCAGAAGGATCCAGAAGAACTCTCAAACACGATATGGGCATATGCATAGTTATCAACATGGACCAGATTAGATAGTGAGATGGGAAAACCGAGTGGAAGCACATGGGCTCGAGGCGGCAGCAGGGAGAGAGAGAAGATACATACAAAAAACAAAAATAAGATAAGCATCAAGTCATGGTGTAACATGGATCTTCAGGATGGCACATACATAAAAGAAGATTACAGAGAGCCTGTATACACTAACTTCCTGCGTAAATCCAAACCCCTTGAACACCTAAAACATGCAATCAGTACTGTCAGATTGCTATGTTGAAAAAATATTACTATATCTAAAAAGAGCTGCCACAGTATGGGCTTTTGGTTTTCCCTATGACATTGTGAGGCTGCTGACTGTTGTCCATGATGTTTATTGCTAATCTTAAAAACCCTTCTGGTTCTCGACAACAGAGCAAGAGCCCACTGTGTAAGAGCCCACTGTGTACAGTAAATTACAAGCCCCCGAGGGACAGCAGCTCCCGACAATGGATCTCATTCACAAGCACTATGAGGATCAGAACTATGCCATTTTTCCTGTCTGAGTTCCCAGCATAGATGAGTGCCATTGCCTAAAGCCTCGAACCTGCAATATAAAAAAAAATTTGGCACAAAATGCTGCTAGCTCAACAATATCATGAAGAGCTTCTACTTCTGCTCCACAACTTCAGCCGGACAACCACCTGCTTCGCCATCCCATTTTTCCTGTCCGACTTCCCAGCATAGATGAGGATCAGAACTATGCCATTGAACTCGCCATCTTCTCAACCTCCACATGAACAATCCAGAGTACATCAACATCTGAGGCTGAAACAGTGCCTAAAACACCTGCATTACCTGATTTAGGACACCCCTTTAGCATGCAGTCCACCTTGGCTAGAACCAAAATGAGACCTTGTCCAATTCAATGTCCTGCTAGGCTAGAAGATTAATACGCTTGCCTGAGTTCCAACTATCAATTTCACCACCCCTTCCAGAATGCGGTAGATTGTCCCGCCATTGCATCAGCACCCACCACAAGTACAGTTTGAAGGGCAGATCCTTCCTGAGCATCTTGGTTTGTTCCACTACCTGTAAACAGAGCTCCCTTGTCGGTGCTAGAATCATTGCTAATGGCTATTCATTTCTTGTATGAGGGGTGCTCATAATGAATATTTGCAAATGAGAAACCATAGATCCAGAAAGGAAACAATTTTACCCAAGCCTGTATCAGCTCAAACAAGCAAGTTTTTTGCCGATTAAAGTAGCCAGTATTGCTTGCATTTGGATGGGCATGGGACTTTCATATCCTGCAGCTTCTATATTTTGTAGGAGCTTCAATGGAAGATTGCAAGAAAAAATGAAAAGACAGGTGGCAGATGGGATCTCAATTTCCTTCTGAGTGAATTCAATAAATCAATCTAATTGCTGGTTATTAAAACTGAGATTCTGATTTAACATTACCATCATTATCCTAAATGAGGTGGGAGACTTAACTGGCTTTCAGTTGGCAAGCCCATTTGTTTACATTCCAAGCTGCAAATATCATCACTTGTCTCATCACATACTCCTCATAGCAGACAGGGATAACACATAAGGCTCCCTTGGCAGGGCTTCTCTCTGATCCCAATTCGCAAAACCTCTCCTTGATGGGACTGACTGCATCACAGTAACACAATCAAAAGTTAATGGAAATGATCAAATGTTTCTATCCCCTACTGATTGAAAGCTGAAATGATGGAGGCAACATCAATGGGCTATTGTAGAAACCTGCCTTGAATCAAAACTTAAGTGTGATCAGGACCCTCCAAAAAAAACCTACTTTCTAATAAAGTCTTCTTCTCTTTATGGAATGCAAGTGAACTTGAACCTAATTAGATTGAGGAGATAAGGCATGAATTTTTCCATAAAGTACAAATGAGTTTTGAAGAGACAAGAAATGGATAATCCACTAAGGAAAGTTTCATTCAAAATCATAAGGGACGTTGACAGACTGGTATGAAATGAATAATCTGCTTGATGATCAACAAAAGAACAGAGAAAAGGCAAACTCAGAAGACGCACCTAGATATGCACATCAATATCAGGTAAAGAAGATATAAGTAATTGGTAGGAACAAAAGAAGGCAAATTAAGATTCTCCTAGAAAGGATCTCACGCCCTCACCCTCTATTTGATAAGCATTTGAATGAGACGCCAATTTTTCTCCAAAAAAAGAACAGGACAGATCCTTTTATTATTATTATTTTTTTTATGAATAACGAGAACAATTTATTAAAACGGCAAGAAAACAAACAAACGATGCAAGGAACATCGCCCAAAAAAGAAACAAAAGTCAAGCTAAGATACTTGACCAACTATACAGAAAATCAGACCAATAGACCTTCTTAAAATCAGTGAGAACAGAAGACCAAGAATACAACCACCCGATCTTGAGAATGACTTTGGACATCGACTCTTCCTTATCTTCAAAAATTCTACTATTCCGTTCCTTCCATATTCCCCAACAAATTTTTTTTTTATCAGTAAAGTAGATATATCATAGATAAAGAGAGTTTACAGAGTAGTAAACTAAGAGAAGGAACATAAAGAAACAAAAGTACAATCACACGCTAGATAGATAACAGTCTGTCCTCAAGGCAACAAGGCATCCCTCACTGCCTGACCAACCATGCTAGGCGAACTCCAGTCCACCAGAGAACGCCTCACCTGAGATAGGATCTGCTGATCAGGAGAAGAAGAATTGTCAAAAACACGACCATTCCTCTCCTTCCAAATAACCTATGAAATGGCACCGGGCAGAAAGTTCCAGATAAATTCCTCAGCACCCACCAAAGTCGTCAAGTGCCAACCAGATAAGAAGCTCAGGAAGGAGGAGGGGAAGACCCACTCCACACCCAACCGAGCCAAGAAGTAAGCCCAGACCCCAAAGACAACCGGACAGTGTAAGAGCAGGTGGCTCACCGACTCTTCCGCATTTAGGCACAAATAACATCTATTTGCCAAGCACCACCCTCTCCTCTTCAAATTATCAATAGTAAGAATCTTATTTAAAGCAGCTGACCAGAGGAAGAACGATACCTTCGTGGGAACCTGCTTAGCCCACACAGCCTTATGAGGAAAGGATCGCAAAAGCACAGGGTCAAAGGACTGCAAGAGTGATCATACTGAAAATCGACCGTTGTTGCTACAGGACCACAACCTACTATCACTAACCTGGGATCTGGGGACGGAAGAACTCAACCGGGCCAAAAGACGCTACATCTCTACAACTTCCCAATCATTCAAAGCCCTCCTCAACCTAGGACACCACACTAAGTTGCTCCCAAGCCTCTCAACACACTCGGCAACAGACGCCCCTTTATGTAGGGCCAAGGAGAACATGGAACCTGGTTCCCCAACAAATTGCCGCCGGAAGCATCTTCCAAACCTCATTCCCTATCCTGTTGAACACACCTTTCGGCCATCCCAACACCACTTCATCCAAACCCCCCGGCGAAACCCAGCTCATCCCAAAGAAGCCCAAATAATGATTCCAATCAACCTGTGTCTGCGGGCAATGGATGAAAAAATTATGAATATTCTCCTCAGCCTGCTTGCACATAACACATCTATTGAGGATGACCATTCCCCTATGTCTTAAATGATAAACCGTGAGAACTTTGTCTAAAGAGGCCGCCCAAAGGAAAGCTTGTACCTTCGAAGGAATGTTATATTTCCAAATCTTCTGAAAAGCAATGTTTCTCCTCTCCTCCGCCCTTCTTCCAAAGCACGGAGTAACAGTGCGCTGTTGAAAACTCCTCCTCGACACCCCCTTCCCATCTTCTTCTATCTTCCCTATCGTGATGAATCACGCAGGCCATGAGAAGTCTTTGCAACTCCAACCACTCATTTAATTCCCTTTCCCCAAAGTCGTCTCTCCTAAATCGCGGACCCCATCGGATCTCTCCATCCTGAATCTCATAACACTCTTGCACCATCACATCTCTCCTCAACACCAATCTATAAAGATTTAGAAATCTCAAACTCAGCATTCCTTCCCCCAACCAATCGTCTTCCCAAAAATGCACCCTGCTCCTCTTCCCTACCCTAAATTTCAGGAACTCCTGAATCAAAGTCATTAGAATTATAACCCCTTTCCAAACTCCCACCCCATAAGACCTCCTTACCGGCTTCGGATCCCAATCGCCCCTAGATACCCCGAACTTATCCTTAATAACCCGCCTCCATAACGCCGTCTTTTCCGTATTAAATCGCCAGATCCATTTTCCCTTTTATTTAGATGCTGGTAGTAGCTCCATGTTCTTACCCGTCGCTTAACGACTATTTGTTACTGCAAATAAACTTACCCACAGGTTATTCTTGTTGCCCTCTTCCATGATTTTTCATGTAAAATGTATTATATAAGACTCCCAATCAATAGAGAAATAAAATTCCACCCACCCAAAAGCCCTTTATATAGATTATGACAGTTAGCAGCAAAAGACAACTTATTATTTATCAAGTGCAATATTGGATTAACGCAAATTCAGTGTTGAATGCTCAAGCCTGGGTTAGGCACACCCTAAAAACATACACACGCATGCACATATATTTTCTTATTTATGACACGGTTCGTGTTAACGACTCCAAATATTTGAGATAGAGGATTACAACCATTCCAGTAGACCAAGTAACTTTAGTAACCTTCACTAATTTTTTACCCTTTGAAAATTTACATTTATATAGCTTTGTCAGGTGCAAAGTGTTCTAAAGACGAAGAAACCCATTAAATCCTACAGACAGCCTTGTACACACAAAGAGGATCTTGTGGGTGGAGCCCAAACCCTTTGTTTGGACATTTAAAATCTGAAAAGATAAGATAAACATACATTAGGGAAGGGAAGTATGGACATTATCCCTGCCCAAGTAAGGTACATAATCATCAATGTCGGATAACTATATGGGAGAAGGGACTCACTATATGTGTTTTTCGCGTCAAATCAACACTGACAGCAGCACCTGACAATGAAGGAAATTTCAGGCTAGCAAACGGAAGAAAATCCACTTCCTGAACTTCATGAACCATGCTTCCTTTTCTTTTGGCCCTTGCTGGCAGAGTAGGGACCCATTGTGTACCGTGAATTAGCAAGCTCCCGAGGAACAGCAGCTCCCGACAATCTCAAAGCTCCAACCAACTCTTGGAACAGATTCTTGTTCTCCTCATTCACGAACACAATTGCTGTCCCCTCCTCTCCCAGTCTCGATGCCCTCCCGATCTGATGGACATACTCTTTGATAGAATTTGGCATGTCAAACACTATTACCTGTCTCACTCCCAAGAGATCTACTCCCCTTCCCAGAACCCCTGTGGCCACAATCACGGAAACCTCTCCCACTAAAAACAACCTCATAGTCTCCCTCCTCTCCTTCATGGGTTTCTCCCCATGGATTGATAGAGCTCTTATCCCAGTCGTGACAGTGATCGCTTCAGACAGGAGATCTGCCCCAAGCCTTGAACCCACAAATACCACAACAGGTGGCATAAAATGTTGTTTACTCATCAGAATGTCAAACAGCTTCTGCTTCTTCTGCTTTGACTCCACCCAAATAACCACCTGCTTGACGGACTCATTTGGCCTGTTTGGCTTCCCAGCGGAGACAAGGACCAGATCTTTTGCCATTGAGCTTGCCATTTTCTCAACCTCTGGAGGAATTGTTGCAGAGTACATCAAGACCTGAGGCTGAAACAGGGCCTGAAAAATCTGCATTACCTGATCGCGGAAGCCCCTTTGAAGCATACAGTCCACCTCATCTAGAACCAGAACTGCGACCTCATCCAGTCCAACATCATGCTTGATTAAAAGATCAATGAGCCTTCCTGGGGTTCCGATGATCAATTCCACGCCTTGCCGAATGCGATAGATTTGTCCGGCCATGGCATCACCACCTACCACTAGTGCAGTTTTAAAGGGCAGACCCCTTCCGAGCAGTTTGGCTTGCTCTTCCACCTGCACACAGATCTCTCTAGTTGGTGCTAGAACCATTGCTAATGGTTTTTTCTTATTTGAGGGATGCTCAAAACGAAAATTTGTGCAATGAGAAACCACGGGAACCAGAAAGGAAGCTGTTTTTCCCGAGCCTGTATCAGCTGAAACAAGCAAGTTCTTCCCGGTCAAAGCGGCCGGAATAGCTTGCATTTGGACAGGTGTCGGAATGTCATATCCTGCAGCTTCTAAATTTTGTAGGAGCTTCTGTGGAAGATTGCAAGAAGAAAAGGATAAGACAGGTGGCGGAACATCGCCTCCCTTAACTTGGATCTCAATTTTTCTTCTCAGTGATTCAATCTGGTTGCTGGTTAGAGACCGTGATTGTGATTTATCATCACCATCTCTTACATAAAAGCATTCATCGGTAATGGGTAACCTTACAGGCGGTGGGAGACTAACTGGCTTCTGGGAGTTTGCAAGCCTACCTAGGAGAGTCCTTTTACATTCCAAGCTGCAAATATCATCATCAGTCTCGTCACATATATACTCCCCATAGCGTCCACAGATAGCACATTGAGGCTCCCCTTGCAGGGATTCTCTCTGATCCCAACACCTCTCCTTGACCGGATTCGCTGCATCAGAGAATTAATGGAATGGATTAAGTACTTCTATGTCCTAACGAATGTAAGCTGAAATACATGAGGCAACCATAATCACTGTTGTAGAGACATGTCCTTGATTCAAAACTTAGGTGTGATCAGGACCCTCCAGACAACAAATCTGTAAGTTTTTTTTTTTTCATGGAATGCAAAGTGAGCCTGAAGCAAATTGCATTGAGGAGAATACATATTACATATAAAGTTTTCCATAGAATACAAATGAGTATTGATAAATGCAAGAAATGAATATTCCATTTGTGAAGTTCCATTTCCAAACCATTAAGTGAGCAAGTAAGAAATGAATGATCGCTTGATAGGTCAACAAAAAACAAAAGAAAAGGCAAGTCTAGAAAATGCAACTAGATAGTAAATCAATCAGGTAAGAAAATTAAATAATTGTCAAGAACCAAAAGAAGGCAAATTAAGAGTGTCCAAGAAAGGGTGTTGCCCAGAGAAAAGAAAAAAGAGTTAGATATGGTGGAAGAAAAGGGAAACAGAATAAATTTACTAGCTCCATTTTCATACCTGTGGCTTCATCATCATTTGTTACTCCAAATGAACTTTCACACAGATTATCCTTACTTCTCTCTTCCATGATTTGCTCTTGAAATGTATTGATACCCCAATCAATAGGAAATTAGAATCACGTGGCTATGATGGGTCCTAAAAGATAAATCATATTATTAAATAAACATACATGCTGGGAAAAATCTTGACTGTGATGTGCTACTACAAAGACAAGAGTAACTGTTAAGACACCCCAATATATATATTATGGTCATTAAGAGCAAGAGACAACGAAAAAGTATCACAGTTCAATATCATATTAACTTAATACAGTTGGTAGGACGAGTGGATTCTGTCTGCCCTCCCTATGTTGTACATGTGGCATCCATGCAGTACGAGGATTAAGCGACTATTTGATGGGTCCCTCCTAGGAAATCTCCTTGGTGAGCGAGGGAATTCAACGCCCTTCCATCCCGGGGAAATTCCTTAAAAGGAATGATGCTAAACACCTTTAGGAGTCGCCATCTATTTATTATGGGAAAATAGGATCCCATTTAAGCTTAGGAGAAGGCAAATAGTCCAATTGAGATTAAGGGTAAGAGATTCATTCAAGTTTAGAGGAAGGTGTTAGGTACCCCAAAACCCCCATCCAAGGGTAGTTACCTACTTTCTAAGTCCAAATCAAGTTAGAGGAAATTAAGAAGAATTTTTAGCATACTATTTATCATGCTAATGAAAGCTAAAAATCATACTGAACAAAGAGACATGCATAGGCAAGAGATAAAGCAAATAAAAGGAAACTAAACCTAGTCAGGCTGAACCCATGAGGGCTGCCTACGTACCTGATTTAATGGGATCAAGCCAAACGGTTTTTTTTTTTTTTGAATTTAAGCCAAACGTAATTCAAGCATCCTAACTTTGATGACTTTTGGATTATATGAATGTTTTTGGTATTTTTGCTTTTATTTTAGCAGTTTAGACTCATGCATGGAGCATGCCCTGAGCAGTTTTAGCTCATGCAGGTATGGAGCATGGAATAGGGCAAGCAAGCATCATTCAAGGGAGTAAAGACTAGCTTAGAAAACTACCTTAAAGCTTGACATTATGATCATAGGTAGAATCTTAACATATCAACTCAAAGTGAGGTCTATGAATGACCCAAAACCTGGACTGTATAATAGCCTTAGATCAACCCAACTTTAGGCTTGTACAACCTTAAAAAGATCAAAGATTAAGCATCTTGAAACAGTCAGAAAATAAGGCTACAATCAGCCCAAGAATCAAGCCTTAATATCAAAGTAAAACAACCCCCTAAACAGAGGTAAAACAACCCTTCAAACCATAGAACAATAGCCCTTCAAACTCAGGCTTCTAACCCTCATAGCAGCCTAAATCCAATGAAACAGCCCTTAAAAACCTCAACTTTTCAACCTCTTGACAGTCTTAAAAAAAAGTCGAAAAACTTGGGCTGAACAACTCTTAAGATAAAGTTGATAGCCCCCATTTAAGACCAAGATTTGAGTCTTAAATAAATAAATAAAAACTGGATTCATGGCCCTTATAACAGTCCAGGAATATTGGGTTTAGCAACCCTCATATGCAGTCCAGTTTTAAGCTAGCATTGGCATCAAAAGAATCCGAGTTTTGAAACCCGGCAACAGGCTGGTTTTAAGCTTAAGAAAGCTTTATGGGAACCTGAGTTGGTAGCTGATAAAGCAGCCTTTAAAACTCTGGTTTTACTACTCTATTGCACCTCAAACCAGAGTTCCATAGCCTCTCTGAAACCTAGTCTTTAGACTAAAAAAAAACTTAAGAATTCTGAACTCAACAGTCTTTTTTAGAGCCTGGTTTTAGGATTCCGTAAGCCTAAAAAAAAAAGAGTTTGACGCCCCTATTAGAGACTGGTTTCAAACTTACAACCCTGGTTTTAATCCCCATGCCCCTCTTTCCCACTACAAATAGTGCTATGAAGAAATTTGAAAGGAGATCCTCACCTTGAATGGAGAGAGGAGAGAACAAGGGTGAGAGAGAGAGATAGGTGTTTGGGTTGTTTGGTCGTGACAAACTCTAAGGTTTGTTGAGGGGTTTTTGGCTTGGCGTTTTGAGGGTGTTTGGGTGGCTTAGGAAGGCTACGTATGGTATGGATAAAAAAGACTTCGGTGTACCTCTGGTGGATGCCCCAGGTGGGACCTCGGGCATCCACACATCATTGGACATGTGGCGTTTTAAAGGGGGAGAGATATCATGTGGGGAGAAGTCAAAATCATGGGGAGAAAATGAAATGACTTCTCCCCCTTTTTATCGCCAGGTGCCCAATGATGTGTGGATGCCCGAGGTCCCACCTGGGGCCATAGTTACCAAGTACGGGTACGGGTATAATACGGCAATGATACGTTCGGGAAGTACGGGTGTTATACGGCAAAAACACAGTAAAAGTACGGGAAAATTAAAATTAATTAATAATTATAAATAAATAAAAATCATGATATTAACTAATAACAATCATTTAATATGGAATAAGCGTTTAACATGGTAAAAGAATGGTAAAAATACACGTATTGTATGTGTTTAACACATAATTCGCGTATTAAACGGGTATTAAACGGCGATACGGATATAACACATAACACGACAAAAGTACGGAGTTTTAAACGGTGACCCCCCCTAAAAATATTATCCGAGTACTAAACAGGTATAATACGGGTGTTTGGTAACTATGCCAGGGGCATCCACCAGAGGTAAACCGAAGCCATAAAAATAGAGGGTGTGAAGCTTTGTATGGATATAAGAAAAAGGGATTCGAGGCTTTATGTGGATAGGGGGGTTGTGAGGCTTGTGTGGAGAGGTAAGGTTCAAACTTCAAACCATGAGATAGAGAGAAAGAGGGGGTTTACATTGTGCAAATAGGTTTGTTGGAGTGTTTTGCTTGAGTTTTTGGGTTAGGATGACTCCCATTTTATAGGCTTTAAGAGAGGGGGAAGGAGACCAAAAAAATGAGGGGTCTCCTCCTCATTGATTGGGTTTAATGAAAAGGTACTTATGGTATGATAGGTTCTAAGAAATCTAGGTTGTAGGGAGTTAGAAAAAGCTTGATTTGAGCCTTCTTTCATGGGAGCTTTTTCTCTTTACATAAGCATGGTAATTTGGGGGTGTGAGGATCATAGCCTCATAGGGAGATAGAGGGTAGGAATAGAGGTAGGATAGGGACTAGGGTCTAGGTGGGAGTTGGGCTATGGACCATGGGCTTGGTTTTAGGTCATGGCTTTGGATGTGGGTCAGGGGTTTTAGATATAGAAATTGGGTTGTGGGTTAGGGTGTGTTTGTGAAAATTGGGTTATAGTGTTTTTATTAAAATGGGTTATTAAGGTGCATGGGGTAAGGGATGTTTTGGCCAAAAGAAGGTTAGGGTATTTTAATCAAGAAATTATGGCATTTTGGTCATTTTGAAAATGATTTGGTTATTTTTGAAAATGGTATTTTGGTAAAATTTTTAAAAAGGTTAGGATTTTGGGAATCTCTCTCTCAAACTCAAGGGTTCCTCTAACCTCACGAAGGCTCAAAAATGGGGTGCTTACACTCCTACCTAAAGACTTAACCAGATATTATCTTAACCATCATATCTATCCTATTCTTTCGGTGGGTGAGAAAACACTAGGTTGCAACACATGGTTTTTGAAAATTCTGACAATTACGCATATCTCCCACAGGGTTTCTGAAATCATAAAATTACACTCCTCCCCTATATTTCTAATGTCAGCATCAGTTACCCCTAGGGGTGGTAACTCGGTTGAGCTGGCTCGAAGCCTGATTGTTCGGCCCCAAGTTAGGGTGGGTTGAGCGCCCGAGCCTTATTTTGGGCTGGAATTTAGGCCCAAAATTTTGGACTGAGCTTGGGTTGCCCTTAGCTCAGCCCGGCCCAAAAAATTAAAAAATATATATCTGTATACCCTAGCAACTAAAATTGACCATTGGATTACATTGAACGGTCCTTCATAGTCCCTAACGCCACACATCTTCAAATTTTCATTCTGTAAACCTATTACCTCTTGTACCAAAAAAATCTTTAACCTAGAGAAAGGAAAGGGTTAGCCGAACTCGACCCACATTCTACTTAATTTGGGCTAGCTCAAACTCGGCCTAAAGCCCGATGTTATTTGTGAGCCAAGCTTGGGCTGGGGTGCTAGGAATCTAGGACTGAGATTGGGCTAAGGTTTTGAACTTTGGGCTGAGATTGAGCTAACCCCAACCTAGCCCAGCCTGATTGCTACCCCTACTTACCCCCTCTTTCTATGTCAACTCTCCATCAGTTTTAATGATGGACATGATTGTAAAAACCAAAACATTTCTATCAATTTCAGCAGTGATGTTTCAGTCTTGGTGGGGTCCGAAACAAAACATAGTATCCCATAGTTTCCGGAAATGTTTTAGGAGGCTTCGCCATGTGACCTCTATTTTCGTTTAAGTTGTAAGACAAAAAACATAGTTCTATAATTCCTAACTTTGTTCGACTTCAACAAATTCCAAGTGGCTCGACAAATTCCAATTGGTTCAAAAATATTTTAAGGATATAACAATTATATAAATTATGTTAGAATTAAACAAGTTTGAGTAATTCAATGGGTTAGTAACACCAATTAAACTATCTCTGAGTTTAAAATATTTATAAATTTATATCGATATTTAGATAAATTGCAATAATAAAATATTTCAATTCAAAAAATGACTGTATACCAAAATTAAAAATAAGTAGGGATCATGTAGATCAATAAATTCATACCTTTTTAATGTATAAGATAGAATAATTTCTCAAAAATTAAAAAAATTAATAATTTAGGAAATCTAACATGGACATGAATAAATTAAATAGTACTTCTATGGCCATAGTTTTGTTAAAATAAATTTTAACAAAATAAAATAAAATAATTACAAGATGCATAAAATGTGGGACACTTTTTTGCAAAAATATGTAGCTTAGTACATATGAAAGTGTTTTGTGTTAACTGTTATATTTACATTATGCAAGATGTTGTGATGTTAATTAGGCCAATATATGAAATTGTGCTTTAGTATTGTTGTTTGATTTCCTTGCTGAAGCAAAATTCCCATGAGTTATATCACTATGCCCAACTGGACATGTATTCTCCTTCAGGCTATCATGAACGGCAAGTGTCTTTATAAAGAGCCCAATGTATGTAATGAGCTAATGAATAACCTATGAATGATAAAAAAAAATATCATTTAATTTCGCAAGTTCAATGTCCTGTCTATCTCAAATGATCTTATTAGCATCATTCCTTAGAAGTAAAACTGAATTAGTTGATAACTATTGAGGAACCACCATATAGCATCAGATAAAATCACGGAATGTGAAGAAACTAACAAACAAAATCTTCGTAAAACTAGAACAGTGCATACCAATTAAAAGCATAATAGGCAATACAAACCCGCACGGGAAATTCTCCATGATGAGCTCTCTTTGGCTATACAATCACTTCAGTTGCATAACCTTTGTCTTAAATAACAAAAATTCGTTGATGGGTTTTGAAATTTACATGAAAAAAAGCATAATTTTTATAAGAACACCGTTGAAGAGGGCACTGAAATTGTTTCATATTTTAGGGTTTTCAGTGGGGTGTGCAAGCAGATTGTTTCTGTAATTTGAGGGTTGTAATCTAATTTTGAGGATTCCTACATCTGATGCTAATCTATTTTCAGTTTCAAAACGCAAATATTAGTTTCAATTCAAATCTAAACATTGTAGAAGAATAAAACCCTAACCTAGAGAAGAAGAGGGATTTGAGGAAAAATGCTCACTTTAAAGTGCCTTCGTTGGAGAATGGGTAGGGTTTCTATTCGAACCCCCTCTCTCTGTCTTTTGTTTTTTCCTTTTTTTTTTTCCTGCAAATTCCTTCTATTTGTTATAAATTCGAAGGTTAGATTCTAAGGTTGATGTTTAACGGTTTAGGAAGCACGGATACCGGATACGGGATACGGGTATGATACGATATGATACGGCGAAACGGCAAAACCTAAAAAAATGGGATACGGGTATGGCCAGGATACGTCTGTAATTTTTTTTTATAAATAATAATAATACTATATTTTGTATTATAATTACAAAATAACTATTGGTTTAGTTCTGGTTATGTATAAAAAATACCATGTTCATGCAAAAGCAAAAGAATTAGGGTCATCTTATCATCTGCTAAGCAAAAAAGAAAGTTATCTTATCATCCACTAAACAAAATATAAAGAAGACCAGAGTCACACCCACGGGTCTCAGAAAAAAAATTAAAAAAAAAAATTAAAAATTAAAAAATGTAAACGGTCGTATCCCGGATGTATCCCGGTGTATCCCGGACGTATCCTGGCGTATCCATGCCGTATCCAAAATTAAAAATTTATTTTTAATAAACAGGATACGTTTTAGCCGTATCCCGTATGTATCCCTCCGTATCGGAGGCGTATCCATATCCAATACGTATCGGATACGGATACGAACCCCTATTTGAAGTATCTGTGCTTCCTAGTTAACGGTTGTTTTACTATTTTCTTGTTCCATGTAATTTTATTTCTATACAAATTGTTGAGTTGTGAGCTTCCAAGCTTTGTTTGTAATGGAAGCAAAACAAGAAAAAATGTAATAATTTTTTGAAGTCCATTGGTGGCTTCGAATTGAATCGTATGTGCTTCAATTTCTGTAAATGACATGGCGGGGGTTTGTCCCCGTGGTAGTGTATCTCCCTTTAGGGAGAAGTGAATCGTGTTCGAGTCCTGGTGTGACTGTTGAGTGCCCACCCTTGAGTTCTAACCCGCTAACCCCCCATTAACCCTTGACATAGATAGATAAATGATGTAGTTGCCCACCAAAAGAAAATTCCCGTAAATGAAATGTGATTTATAGGATGGTCCACACACACACCTATATTTATGGGCTTTAATTCGCCACATGTCTCTAGGTTGGCTTTATATCCTTGTTTATGTACAGTTTCATGTAAATTGAATAAGTTGTTATTTGCCTGTTTGTCTTCTCAGTAAAATGATAGCTGAAGTCAATACTTTTACCCCTCTTTGATTTAGTTTAAGTTGGTTGGTTTACTTGGTTATGGTAGGTTTTGCATGTCGTGAGGCATTCAACTGCAATCTGCAATGGTGTTCTGAGTGATGCTATTAATACATGATCCTATTAGACATGAAATTAAGTTCCTTAAAGAAGTATAACAGAAAATATGCGGGTGTTTCATGATCTGTTGTGAGTTTTATATCATGCTCTATATCGTGGAACTTTATAGGTGAACTTTGCAGGTCGGGTGTGCAATCTCTGGGTCGAGAGAATGTTACAATTGACCTATAATTTCTTGTACATAAATGAATGGACTACAATGGTTGTAGACTTTTGTCATCATGGAATTTGCTTCATTATGGGCATGATTATGCACCCCACACGGCACCTAAAATATCTATGGGATAACTTTTTGGTGTTGTTTTGGAAAACCCTTCAGGCCGGGCCAATATAGCAGGATACACACAATCATTGATCACTAAGCACAAAACATACTGGCACAAATGACCTACGTACTATTGATAATAGCAATTTGGAGGAAATTAATGTTGGAAAAATACTGTTTTGAAAAAATTTAGGAAAAACAGTTTTTTACAAACTTTGATCCAAAATATAAGTGGGACCCACAAGGGTTTTAAGGCGGGTCCAAGTTGATTCGTGTTCTCCTCCATGAGGAGATTAACGTAGTATATTTACTTGTCCAAAACAGTGAAGTGGTGAATGAGAAATTCATCTCAAAGTGGGCCACTTGAACATATGTTATAAGTTGAAGAATGATGTAATTTAATAGTCCCACATTGGAAAACTATTGAAACTATAGTGTGGTTTAAATACCATTACCTTGGAGTAAAGGGTGGGCCCTTGGGGCACCCAAATTTTGCGAAGGAGTGAGCACTTGCTCCAAGGTGGAATCAACACACACGCGTGCCCGAGTCCGATCCGTCCGGCTGGCTGGCTTGGCTTACTTTGGTTCTAGAGTTCTAGTGGGCCTTAAGGCCTGACCCCTCTATTTATTTTTTGCTGGGCCAGAGCCTGTTCAACTTATACAGTTATTTCAACAGCTATTTAATTCCAACAATCATGTCTGTTGGATTTAAATTTGAAACCCAAGAGACATGACCATTCTGGACAGTCTCCTTTGCCTGGTATTTAAGTCTTTTATAGTGCATATTCTGGAGTACGAAATTTAATTCTTCTACTCCCTAGCTTCTAATCTCTTCTGCATATCAAAAGTCTGTGTTGTTTAAGAGAAGTACATTACATAAGTTTTTGGTTCGCTGGACAAGCAGATTGTTGTGCTTCTTTTGCTTGTGAAAATATCACTTCATCCTGGGAGACAGACGTCCTTGGATCAAAAGCACCAGTGTGAGGGACGAAATTTGTCTTAAGGAGAGAGTTACTACTCGACTTGATCTATTGCTCTTTTTCAATTCCTAAACCAGTGAGTTCATTTATTCTGTACTTTTAATTTATTGTTTCCTTAACAGAATATTTAGTTAATCAACCTCAAATTAATATTTTGTACACTGTAAAAGAATATTTTATAATTGTACAGTTTAATTTAATTGCTGCTGTGAATGAAACTTTATTTATTAAAGATTGAGTATAGAATTATTATAATCAAATACTGACTAAATTACAACAATCTTAAGACAGATTTCTCTCTGTATTCAATCTTTAGTTTACTAAATATACTGGTTTTTGTACTTTTGATTCTGTATACTGTTTTCAATTCAGAATTTTGTACACATTATAATTTCCAGAATTCTGTATACGGTTTACAATTCAGAATTCTGTACAACTTATAATCTCCAGAATTCTGTATATTGTTTTAATTTTAGAATTCTATTTACTATTTCTGATTTTAGAATTCTGTATAATTCAATAAAACTCTGCATTCTGTAATACTGTATTAATATTTAATTTCTGTATACCGTATATCAGAAATAATGTCTTCTTCAAGTCAATCAGTCATTGCACCTACTGCTATGCATACTTCTTTGCATCCTACTATTCCTGTGAACCATGGTGAAAAGCCAGAAAAGTTTAATGGAACAGAGTTTAAAAGATGACAGCAGAAAATGTTGTTCTATCTTACAACTCTGAATCTGGCTAGATTTCTCAGAGAAGATGCTCCTGCATTGAAGGAATGAGAAACTGACAAGCAAGTGGTTACTGCAGTAGAGGCATGGAAAAATTCTGATTTCCTATGCCGAAACTACATCCTCAATGGATTGGATAATACACTGTATAATGTGTATAGCCCAATCAAAACTGCAAAGGAACTCTGGGATTCCTTGGACATCAAATATAAGACAGAAGATGCCGGTGCGAAGAAGTTCCTGGTCGGAAAATTTCTGGAATATGTGATGTCAGACTCCAAGACTGTTATCAGTCAAGTCCAGGATCTCCAATTAATTTTGCATGACATTCATGCAGAAACATGGTTCTTAGTGAATTTTTTCAAGTGGCAGCCATGATTGAAAAATTACCCCCGGACTGGAAAGATTTCAAGAACTATCTGAAGCATAAAAGAAAGGAGATGAAAATGGAGGAACTGATTGTGAGGTTGAGGATCGAAGAGGATAACATGATTTCTGAAAAGAAGACCGGAAAACTTCCAATGGAGTCCAAAGCAAACATTTTGGAACATGGGAAAAGGTTGAATGGAAAGATGAGACAATTCAATAAAGGCTCCTCAAAAGGATTTAAAGGTGGAGAGAATAAAATATTCAAATTCACCGGAAAATGCTACATTTGTGATAAACCTGGGCATCGAGCTAAGGATTGCAAGAGCAAGCGAATAAGCCAAAACAAGAAACCTGCTCAAGCCAACTTCACAGAAATGGACATGGTTTCAAATGGAGTCCATGACATGAATTTGTCCACTGTAGTGTCCGAGGTGAACCTCATTGGCAATTCTAAAGAATGGTGCGTGGACACCGGAGCAACTCGCCACATTTGTATTGACAAGAATATGTTTTCTTCTTATCAAGTGGTGGAAAATGGAGAACAACTCTTTATGGGTAATTCCTCAACTTCCAGAATTGAAGGACAAGGAAAAGTGGTGCTGAAAATGACTTCAGGCAAGGAACTTACCCTCAACAATGTGCTCCATGTGTCGGACATCCGGAAGAATTTGGTTTCAGGATCTTTGTTATGTAAGAATGAGTTTAGATTAGCATTTGAGTCGGACAAGTTTATCTTGACTAAAAGTGGTATGTATGTAGGGAAGGGTTATATGAGCGATGGGCTCTTTAAACTTAATGTAATGACTGTTGTACCTACTAAAATTATGAATAAGAATGCTTCATCTTCTATTTATTTGCTTGAGTCTTCTAATTTATGGCATGGTAGATTATGACATGTAAATAATGAGTCTTTACGTAAACTTATACACTTAGGATGTTTGCCTAAATGTAATTTTGATAAAAATCATAAGTGTGAAGTTTGTGTGGAAGCAAAATTAACTAGAACTTCATTCCAATCTATTGAAAGGAATTTTGAACCTTTAGATTTAATTCACACAGATATATGTGATTTAAAATTTGTACAAACTAGAGGGGGAAAGAAATACTTTATTACTTTCATTGATGATTGCCCTAGATATTGTAAAATATATCTTTTGAGAAACAAGGATGAATCTTTGGATATGTTTAAACAGTACAAAGCTGAAGTTGAGAATCAACTTAGCAGGAAAATTAAGGTTGTAAAAAGTGATAGAGGTGATGAATATGAAGCACCTTTTGGTGCTTTTTGTTCAGAACATGGTATCATACACCAAACTACAGCACCTTACTCACCTCAGCAAAATGGTATTGCTGAAAGGAAAAATAGAACCTTAAAAGAAATGATGAATGCTATGTTGATTAGTTCGGGATTACCTCAGAATTTGTGGGGGGAAGCAATTCTTTCTGCAAATTATATTTTAAATAAAATACCCTGAAAGGTAACTAATAAAACACTTTATGAAATATGGAATGGAAGATCACCTTCTTTCAAATACTTGAAAGTGTGGGGGTATTTAGCTAAAGTGGCTGTTCCTAGTCCTAAAACGACTAAGATCGGACCTAAAACTGTTGATTGCATATTCATTGGTTATGCAAATAATAGTAGTGCATATAGATTTCTGATTCACAAATCTGAAAATCCTGATATGCATGTAAATACTATTATTGAATCAAGGAATGCATATTTCTTTGAAAATATATTTCCTTGTAAATCTGGACAAGAGACTAGTTCAATTAAAAGAACTAGGGATACTACTATGAGTAGTAATAAAGACTTTGAAAGTAATAGTGAAGAACCTAGACTTAGCAAACGTGCTAAAAAGTCAAAGTCTTTTGGTCCTGATTTTCTAACATTTTTGTTAGAAAATGAGCCTCAAACTTTTAAAGAAGCTATGTCAAGTCCAGAAGCTCCTTTATGAAAAGAGGCTGTAAATAGTGAAATTGAATCTATTCTACATAATCATACATAAGAGTTAGTTGATCTCCCATCAGGAAGTAAACCTCTTGGATATAAATGGATATTCAAAAGGAAAATGAAAGCAGATGGTTCAATTGACAAATACAAGGCAAGACTTGTGGTCAAAGGATATAGTCAAAAGGAAGGACTAGATTACTTTGACACATATTCTCCAGTGACGAGAATAACATCAATTCAAATGATGATTGCAATTACTGCATTAAAAAATCTTGACATTCATCAAATGGATGTCAAGACGACTTTCTTAAATGGGGATCTAAATGAAGAAATATACATGGAACAACCAGAAGGGTTGTGTTCCAGGACAAGAAAAGAAAGTCTGCAAGCTTGTTAAATCACTTTATGGATTGAAACAAGCACCGAAGCAATGGTATGAAAAATTTGACAATGCAATGTTGTCAAATGGATTCAAAATCAATAAGTGTGACAGATGTACTTATGTGAAAAACATAGATACAGGATATGTCATAATATGTCTTTATGTGGATGACATGCTCAGCATAGGGAGTAATGATCAAATGATCAAAACTACTAAGAAATTGTTGAATAAACAATTTGATATGAAAGACATGGGAGTGGCAGATGTAATTTTGGGAATGAAAATTACCAAAACATCTGATGGATATGCTTTATCTCAATCACATTATAGTGAGAAAGTACTTGAAAAATTTAACAAGTACGATGACCATCTAGCAAAGACTCCAATAGATGGAAATATGCATTTAGCTAAGAATAATGGTGACAGCATATCTCAATTGGAGTATTCTAGAATAATAGGAAGCTTGATGTACGTGATAAACTGTACACGTCCTGATATAGCATACTCCATAAGTAAACTGAGTCGATATACCAGTAATCCAGGGGAAGACCACTGGAAAGCCATAGTGCGGGTACTTCGATATTTAAAGTATACCCAATACTATGCATTATGCTACACTAGATATCCAGCAGTCCTTGAAGGATACTGCGATGCAAATTGGATATCAGATACTAAAGACTCAAAATCCACAAGTGGATATGTCTTTACATTGGGGGGTGCAGCAATTTCATAGAAATCTTCTAAGCAAACATGTATAGCACGGTCTACAATGGAATTTGAATTCATTGCACTAGACAAAGTTGGAGAATAAGCAGAATGGCTTCGACAATTCTTAGAAGATATTCCGATGTGGCAAAAACCTATGTCAGCAATCTGCATACATTATGGCAGTCAATCTGCGATTGGGAGAGCGCAGAATCACATGTATAACGGAAAGTCTCGACACATTCGTCGTAGACATAACACCGTTAGACACTTGCTTTCAAATGTGATAATTTCTTTAGAATACATAAGGTCAAATGATAATATTGCCGATCCTTTAACTAAAAGATTATCAAGAGAGCAAGTGAGTAACTCATCGAGGGGAATGGGGTTAAAGTCTATAACTTAAGAGTATTCACAATGGCAACCCAACCTAGTTGACTGGAGATCCCAAGATCTAGGTTCAAAGGGACAACTAAGTTGTGTATGACTCGACCTGATCACTTAAGAGAAAATATCTCTTACCCATTCCTGTTATGAGCAAGTGATGACTGCATCGTGTTAGGATTAACTAAGTTATTAATGCTTCTTATATCTTGGAATTCCAAGTGGAGTATAGCAGAATACTTTTAATAAGAATCACCTATGTGAGTGTGAACTGGGCCGGTTCTATGAGAATTAATTAGACTAAAATTCTCTAGAGCACTCATGAAACCAGGATATGTTCAAGGCCAAAATGAATACAATAATGAGAACTAAACTATGTTTGGGGACATCATGTGTGTATTCTATTGTCTTGATTTACAATAATGGCTGAACAGTTCAAGACATCATGCTCACTAATTAGCCAGTAAATCCGATAGTCCTACACAAGGGAAGGTTCAAGGCCAAAAGCTACCTATCCTATGCAAGATGTCTACTATTATGTACTCTTTCTTTAGTGTCTGCATATTTTCTATATTCAGTCCAGGAATTTTCATTCATGTGGGGGATTGTTGGAAAAATACTGTTTTGGAAAAATCTGGGAAAAACAGTTTTTTACAAACTTTGACCCAAAATATAAGTGGGACCCACAAGGGTTTTAAGGCGGGTCCAAGTTGATTCGTATTCTCCTCCATGAGGAGATTAACGTAGTATATTCACTTGTCCAAAACAGTGAAGTGGTGAATGAGAAATTCATCTCAAAGTGGGCCACTTGAACATATGTTATAAGTTGAAGAATGATGTAGTTTAATAGTCCCACATTGGAAAACTATTGAAACTATAGTGTGGTTTAAATACCATTACCTTGGAGTAAAGGGTGGGCCCTTGGGGCACCCAAATTTTGCGAAGGAGTGAGCACTTGCTCCAAGGTGGAATCAACACACACGCGCGCGCCGCCGCCCCGCCCGAGTCCGGCCGGCCGGCTGGCTGGCTTGGCTTTCTTTGGTTCTAGTGGGCCTTAAGGCCTGACCCCTATATTTATTTTTTGCTGGGCTGGGCCAGAGCCTGTTCAACTTATACAGTTATTTCAACAGCTATTTAATTCCAACAGTCATGTCTGTTGGATTTAAATTTGAAACCCAAGAGACATGACCATTCTGGACAGTCTCCTTTGCCTGGTATTTAAGTCTTTTATAGTGCATATTCTGGAGTACGAAATTTAATTCTTCTACTCCTTAGCCTCTAATCTCTTCTGCATATCAAAAGTCTGTGTTGTTCAAGAGAGGTACATTACATAAGTTTTTGGTTCGCTGAACAAGCAGATTGTTGTGCTTCTTCTGCTTGTGAAAAGATCACTTCATCCTGGGAGACAGACGTCCATGGATCAAAAGCACCAGTGTGAGGGACGAAATCTGTCATAAGGAGAGAGTTACTACTCGACTTCATCTATTGCTTTTTTTCAATTCCTAAACCAGTGAGTTCATTTATTCTGTATTTTTAATTTATTGTTTCCTTAACAGAATATTTAGTTAATCAACCTCAAATTAATATTCTATACACTGTAAAAGAATATTTTATAATTGTACAATTTAATTTAATTGCTGCTGTGAATGAAACTTTATTTATTAAAGATTGAGTAGAGAATTATTATAATCAAATACTGACTAAATTCCAACAATTAAAACAATTATCACCCACAACACACACTCATGTGGTTCTGCTAATGGTGGTGGGTGGATAGAAAAACTATAGACAACCCGATGAAAACCTGTAGAGAAAAAGAGAGCTCATGTCATCTTGATCAAACCCGCACTAATCTACCAAAGAGAAACATAAATAGTGGTGGAGTTTGGGGATTAATCGAGTTCATATTTTTGGGTTTATTTAGGGCTTTGAGAATTAATTGAGTTTCAGTTGTTGATATTTGTTTAAGCTCCCAAAGAAATGCAAGTCAGAGCTTTGAGAATTAATCGTATTCTCTCTATCTTCTTCAGATGAACGTTTCTCACACTCCATGTATAAATAGATATATACAAGATATATACGTACATTGATTGAGATTGATTATGTGTCAGGAAGCAACTAGATATTAAATCCACCTTTTTTTTAGATGTCTAGCTACAGAGGATGGACTCCCTATATGTCTGAATCTTATATGAAAATGGCATATATATATATATATATTCACTGTATGATAACTATAAATTAATGGCTCATTTCATTTTCAAGTTGGTAATCTAAATAACAACATTTCAATGTTTTCTCCTCATCATCCCATTAGTTGATGCTATAGTAAGTATGAAGATTATGTATGTTTTATTCTTTCGTGTATCAATTGGGTGTCATTAGACATTTCTACAGTTTGAGTTGATGTTGTTGCTCTTCTCTAAATTTTTTGAAATCAATTTTATATTGATTTGGTTTGAGTTTAATTTGATCTTTTCGATGTTAGAGGAGGAATGCGAAGATCCCCATGTCCATGTTTTGCTTAATTTGTCCTAAAATCAAATATATAAGCTTAATTTCTACTCTATAGATTTTGTTCATTATAGTGTGTTTCACTGATTTTTCCTCTTGACTGCTCTACACTGTCAATGCCTTTTGAGCTACTTTGACTCTGGTCAACATAAGCTTCTTAAAAACCCTAACCCTATGTTTGGTTGTCGAGAAAATAAGTAAAAACATGGAAAAGAAAAGAAAATTAGACAAAACTCAACTACAAATTGTATTAAAAATCCAAAATTTTCTTTTCTTTTCCATGTTTTCATCAATTTTCTCGGCAACCAAACATAGCATAAAAGTAGATTTGCAGAATCCCTAATTGAAGGTCATTAAAGATAAAAATGGCGATATTAAAACTTCTTCCACTATTCTTTTAGTTTTAGGTCAACAGTGCTAGAAAACATGAAATCTTTATAGAGGCCATACAAGTCCGCATATATCTAAACCTCTCTATTAAGAAGTCATACATCTCCTCCGATGGAAGATGGTTCATGGATGGTAAGTGATTACTAGCTCCTTTCATTACATTGACCAAGTAATAATTTTAATTGATTTTAAAAAAAAAAGTAGATTTCATTGAAATTTCAGTTTTACAAACTTGAGAAAAGTAACCAAAGGAACCATGCTTTAAGCAATGGGAGCAGACAAGTTGCATCGTCGTGGAGCTCAATCAAGAACTTCTTGGGGGTATATTACTCTTCTCTTTTTTTACCTTTCATTTACTATAGGTTCTTATGTGCTTAGATATTCTCCTAGAAAACCTATGCAAGAAAATTGTAAGCAATCAAGTAATGTTTTCAAAGTACGTTTCCTTCTACTAATCATAATTCTTTTTGAAACCTTTAAATATATTGTAGATGATTTTTTTTTTTTTTTTTGCATTCATGTCCAACTTCTGCAGGCATTGCAAAGTGTATGTTTGTCTTGAAATCTATCAATATATTAGTTGACAATTTTTCACATTTCTAATTTATGATAATAAGACATACTTCACTGATTTTTTTATTACAAATTTAGATTTGTTGTGAAATTTTTCGAACTCATGTAACTCTAATACATCCTGTGTTTCCTCTAACATGTGCCATCAATGCTTATACATGAAAATGGGTTATGGTAAAAAAAATATTTTAGAATTATGAATATTTTTCTTCAATTCTTATGTCAATGTAATCTCCCACCTCATGCAAAGTTCTATGTACAAGCAATCTGATTTTTTCTTTTGTCCTTAAACTTTGTTAAGTTTAAGTTATTCAATGCTAAGCTGCACTTATGTTTCAGTGTTGTTAACATCTGCCCAGGGGGCATGCAAGTACTCTTCTTCTTAAAGTTCTGACTGTGGGAGATCACGTAAAAATGAGTATTAGATGACATTGGTTCTAAACTGCTATTTGAGTATGCTACATGCATCCAGTAGGCGGTTTTTGATAGATTCATGTACTTAATGAATTCCCCCCCCCCCCCCCCCCCCCTCACAAAAAAAAATGCCCCAATTTTCTTCGAATGCATTAAGGTATTGACCTATTCTTTGAGCCAATTTCATGAGGGAGGTGGTGGAGTTTCATAGACCCTGTTCTTTCGATAAAGTGCTATGCAAGAGTTCCTCCAGCTTTGAAAAGGGTGATGACTTTGATTATTTCAAATTTGCTAGGTGCGTTTGTTGAAGGGGGAAATTTTAGATGTTAACCGGCATAATTTATGGGCTGCAGCAAGTCTGCAGTGCTGGTTTTGCATGGTTTCTCATTGGTGAAAGATGGGGCACCACTGGATCAATTGGCGCTGCTCTTGTACCATGTTTTGATTCTTCTCAAAGTTAACTATAATTAATCAATATTACTTATCCCCCAAGCTCATTGTTTGATCTTTGACCCAATGCAGACCTATTAGGTATTCCTTTCATTGATGTGTAGATTGTATCACCTTTTTCATTCCTTTAACATGAAGATTATTAAATTATATGGTCATTATATTTTATTTTCTTTTATATGGTGATTCTACTACTTTAAGGGGTTTTCTTCTTGTAGTCTGTTAGTTTAGTTGGAGAGGAAATATAACTGGAATTTTCTGTGGTAGTACTAAAAGCATTGTAATAATATAGTTGAGGAGTTTGGGATCAAAATCAGTGAAAAGTAGCTTCTGTTGATGCTCGGATTCTTCCTGCCTCTTGGGTAATAATATAGTTCAGCAACATTTTTATTCATATAGTATTTACTCACTGAACACTGTCTGATGCCACACTTCTCTACAGTTGAAATATAGTATCACTGGGAAGGAAAAATATTGTTTGCCTCAAGTTGGTTAGTAGAATATGATGAACATGGTAGCGTTCTTCTAGAATGTATATTTTATGTGCTTGTCACTTGTCAATAGATTGTGCATTTGATGGTTTTACACTGGAAATCAGGGTTTGGATTTCATTGGCGAAATTGACTGCTCAATTTACTAAATTTCATTTTTACTATTTATGGTATATGATTCTGATCAAGTGGATATCAAAAAAGAAAAACAAGGTGCACACGTGCCTTGCACGTGCAGCCTCAACTAGTAATAATCTAAAAACGAGTTGGGATCATAATACCCACAGGTTAAATAATCTAAAAACCTAGGTCAAATGACGGACCGTAAACCCGGAGGTCTCAAGGTCGATTCTTGGGCTCCCCTCAATATCAGTTGTATGGGTGGGGGTATTCCCTATGCAACACGTGAGACTAATTTGAGTCTTTAAGGTTCAAGATATCCAAGTTCCTTGGTCAAGTAAAAAGCAAAGATGTGTTGCTAGATATACCATGGAAGCGGAATACATCGCTTGTAGTACTGCAGCAACAGAAGCTGTATGGATAAAGAGATTCTTAAATGACTTAAGAATTGATGTAATAGTTGATAGACCTATTCACATATATTGTGATAATGAGGCCGCGATAAAAACCATTAAGAATGGGGAAATCGGTCCAAGAGGTAAACATATAGAACTGCAATATCATTATATAAATGATGTGATCCAGAAAAATCAGATCACAGTTGGATACATTTCCACTAAGGAAATGGTTGCAGATCATTTGACCAAACCCATTGGTACTGAAGAACTGAAGAATTTAGAAGGCATGTAGCCTCTATGGGTTTGATATAGAAACATCTCGGACTTATAGCCAAGTGGGAGATGTTGGATAATGGGATCGGGTGGCTACAATCCCTCGATCGAACGGCTATGATTATTGATGGGTAAATCTAACCTCAATAATATGAATTCCCACATGCATCACACACTCGTGCACATCATCACATGCATGTTCATGTTTTACAAATATACTATATGATATTTATTAATATTCAAACTTCATGCATACATTTGTGCATAATTTCATGTTAGTATTGTGGGATGAGGAGCATCGGATCATCTCTAAGCCAGAGTGGGTATCTTGGCAAAGGATGACCGTTGGATGTCTTAGATTTAGTCAAATGGCCTAACAGCCACTTTGACCGAGTCATTAAAACCCAAAGAGCCGTTAGAACCGTTACATTAAACCAAGGGAGTTAAGGATTGAGTGGTTTAATCTAGACCGTTGATCTAGATGCCTTTTAGCAAGAATCAGGGAATGGATTTATAGAGTCTAACGACTCTTTTCTTGGTGTATAAATATCCCCTATGTAAGAGGAGGAAAAAGGCAAGTTATTGTCCAAAGAAATACACTTTCTATTCTTGGTAAAGAGAGAATCGTATCTCTCAAGGAAATTCTTGTATCTCTTTTGAGACTTGTTAAGGTACACCACACTATACCCAATTGTTGTGCAAAATCCCGTAGAGGAGAAAGCCTAGCTCAACTTGGTTCATAATCGACGCTCAAGGTTTAAGCTCATGCTCCTAGTTCCACTTTGCTGAAGTCACGGGTCGTAATTCCGCTGCTTATACGCGTCCCAACAGCTCCTGCCATTTGTATCTACAGCTTGCCAGACTTTGATTTGGAGTTCATCATGTACATGAAATGACTCCTACCAGATTCCTAGAATAGCAAATATTTCCAAAAGCCATGCGTCACAACCTAAAAGGATGTTTCGATCCCTTTGATCGGAAGTTATTGTTCTCATGACTGGCTTAGGTGAAATAAGGTCAAAATTGTCCGGTAAATGCACCAGACGGAACGTAGAGAAGCTATATGCATTGTATTCTTCTAGTGAGCAACGTCATCAGTGAACATGTGATAAGAAAAAAGAAAAAAATATTAAATGAAAAAAGTCAAAAAAAAAGGCGGGAAAAAAAATTGACTTCTCGTCAGTTTTGGTTTTTTTCCTTGTGATGGCGTTGCTCACCAGAGGGATCCTCCGGTGAGCAATTGAGTAAACCTTTTGCCACCTTTTGAGCTGCCCTGCAAAAGGCTCATGAGGAATGCTAGCTCTACTCTCAAGCTAAACTAACCACCTGTCCAAATTTTCTATGAAGTGCACATTTTTTCGGTGATTGCAATGCTTTAACAGAGAATTTGGACAGGTGATTGGTTTAGCTTGAGAGTAAAGAAGACCTGAGAGTAGGGCTAGCACTCAAAGGGTCATTGCAGCTAACTATTGTTCCTAGCTTGTATCAAAACTAAAGGAGTGTTTGGCTACAAACTTTATATTCTACATCTCTGGCTAAAACACCGGCAGCTAGTAGGAGCAATTTTGGTGCCAAATACCCACTTTGATTTGGGGAGTGCTGATACGGTGCGATCATGTTTGCCTCTGAAATGTACGAGCTTGCTATCACTTGTGAAAATCATATAGGGGTTGATATTTTTGACACAACAATTGTAGCCATGAATGGCATTGCATTTACCTGTGAGTGGGGTTCAAATGTCAGACCCTTTTCCAGTATATATTCATTCCTTCACGGGAAGTGTTGTGAACATGGCCTTGGGTGTTGCACGTACTTATGGGTGCAGAACATTTTGTGGGCATGGGGCTCTCTTGGCTCTATTTGCTCCATTGTTGCGTTTGTTGCTTGACATTGACGATAGTCGTCTTGTCTTGAATAGCCAAGTTGATACTTGGTAAGGCTCATACGGTGCCGAAGGTCGCATAAGAATGCTACCTGGTTTATCCTGCCAGTAGTCATATGCTTGTCTCAAAGATTAAGCCATGCATGTGTAAGTATGAACTAATTCAGACTGTGAAACTGCGAATGACTTACTAAATCCGTTATAGTTTGTTTGATGGTATATGCTACTCGGATAACCGTATATAAAAAAAAAAAAAAAAAACACACACCCTGCCTCTTGCTCCAATGGTAGGGTGTGGCCTATCTTATGAGAGAGGTTTATTCCTTCTGGCTGACAACTTGCAAGTGGTTTACTCTCCGTAAATGATATTGTCAACCAAAAACAAAAAGAGGCGTGCTAGCCCATCTCTCAACTACAAAAAACCAAACACTTCTTAAAGCAATGACAAATGTTGATTTTTAATTGAAAGCATGGACATGTATTGGTTTTTGATTGAGAATTAGGGCTAACACGGCTTGTTAACTGAATACCCCTTTTCAATTTTTTGTTGCTGAGATTAGTAATCATTGGTTGGATAATGATAGGCCCACTTTCCTATTGTCATACTTTTATTTTTATTTTTTTTGTTTAAAAAAAAGTTGATGAAAATAAAAGTAGGCCTAGCATTCCTCATCATCTGTTAGTAGTTAGCAGACATCACCCTTGAGATTAGATCTCATGACCTCCTTTAAAAAGAGAGTACACCATACCATTAAGTCGTAGGTGTTTAACTAAATATCCTGCTTGGCTAACATGTGCTGCTACCTCAACAGCTTTGATAAGGAAATAATAGTCAAGACTGCATAATATTGGCATTTTTCAAGGAGAGTGGCCATTGGAATAATGCATGAAATTCTTCTTCATCCAACCGTCGCCCATTTAGGGTCCAATCGACCATTCAATCAGTGATCCCCATGTAGGTGATCTTCCTATCTGATGCTTAAAATCATTTAATTGGGCTGGGTTTTGGTCTAAATCTAAAAGGTGGCCTAATGGTCATGGGGTTGGGGACTAAAGCTTCTAGTACTTGAGCCCATGGCTTGGCTACAAGAACTTGTAGCCACAACCTTGAGGTTGCAAGTTTGTCCTCAGCTTACCTACTGAGAAAGAATTAATAATAAAAAAATTAAAATTAAAATTCGAATCTAAATGGCAATATAAAAGGGGAAGCACATGGACTGATATTACTTGTGGCCTTGAGTGCTTGAAGGTCACTATCTCTTTTCTTGTACGGATTCAATACCAGCGGTAAAAAGCTGTAGGAGAGATCCTGGCCTTCCAACACTCAAGCCATAGGGAAGGCCACATGAAATATCACAGAGGATATGCTTCCTTTATGCTATGTTTGGTTGTCGAGAAAATAGGTGAAAACATGGAAAAGAAAAGAAAATTTTTTATTTCTAATACAATTTTTAGTTATGGTTTGTCTAATTTTCTTTTCTTTTCCATATTTTTACATATTTTCTCGGCAACCAACATAGGGTTAGGGTTTATAATCTGCAATGGAATTTAAGAGAAAATCGGTATTCTCTATCGGAAATCAAAATGGACATGGTGACCATGTTTACTATCGAATTTGACAGGTGGTACGTTTTTTACAGGATACCATTAAAAGGGTACTACTCTGTAAGTGCAATGACTATATGCATATACAATCAATTCTTGGTGTACTAGTGTGTTCATACATGTAACTACATAGATATCCTTGCACTTAATATGCTTGTATGAACGTATCAATACATATCGGTGTAGCGCTTTTACAATACATCCTCATAGATATTCTTCCATCCCAAATCTTTAGTGAAATCAATGAGACTTCACAGCACGAGTTTGAGTGAGGAAGAAATGAACATGGCATGCATGATAGAGAGAAGGAGGGGGTGATATGCATGAGATATATAGATGAGAAGAACCTTCCCCTTTTTCTCTCTCACGCGAAGGGACCTAATGAAGCCAAGATAATAAGCGTGAGATGTAATATATACGTGAGAGAGAGAGAGAGAGAGCTAGAGAGAGAGAGAGAGTAATAGTAAACTCACGAGAGTGCAACACATGAATTAAATATGAACGTAGTCGTAGGTCATGTAGAGATTGCTGAGAGAGTAGTTATTTTCTCATGCTGGTGTATATAAGAAAGGCCGGGTTAGACCAAAACGTAGAGGATAGTGGAGCTTTGTGAACCAAAACATGTCTCATATAGCTGTGGAGAGAAACAGGAGAAGGCAAATGAACCAGCATCTCAAGGTTTTACGCTCCTTGACTCCATGTTTCTATGTTAAAAGGGTATCTCTCTCTCTCTCTATCTATGATTCTATTTATGATTGTGCCTTGTATTCTGGTTGATCACCAAATTTTAGGACTTTGCTACTGAGACTGCAAAAGGGCCGAAACCACCGAGACCGTGCATTTGTGCACAGGATTTCATGTGGGGCCAATGTTCACATGGTAGGCCCCACCTGAAATCCTGTGAACGGTTGCACGGTCTCGGTGGTCTCTGCCCTTTTGCGGTCTCAAAATCATTTCCCTAAATTTTATGGGTTACTCTCCCCAATTTTGCGATTTTTTGTAATATTCTTTACACTAGGGTTTTCACTAGGAGAAAAATAGAAAAGTTAGTAGAGATTTGTAACCCCGTTTTTCATAGAAAATAGTAAACAAATCTCTCGTCGTTCATGGCCGTAGGCATATTGCTGAACCACATAAATTTGGTATGCTTTGATTTTCTTTTATTGCATTGTTTTCTCTAGAGTCTTACTTACATCTCTTCTTTCTTTCTTTGTGTATTAAGGGAGACCAAGCATCTATTATAGCGGGCGTAATAGAATTCATCAAGGAGTTGCACGAAGTGTTACGGTCTTTGGAATCCAAGAAACAAAGAAAAAGTTTAAGCCCCGGCCCGGGTCCTAGCCCAAGGCCATTACAGCTAACTCCTACTCCTGATAGCCCTTTTGGGTCTGAAAGTGTTAAAGAGCTCAGTGCATGCTGCAACTCTTCCATAGCCGACGTTGAGGCGAAGATCTCTGGGTCAAATGTCATTTTGAGAACGATTTCTAGGCGTATCCCAGGTCAAATTGTGAAGATAATCAGTCTCTTGGAGAAATTTTCCTTCGAAATTCTCCATCTGAACATCAGTACCATGGAAGACACTGTCCTATACTCCTTTGTCATTAAGGTATGCAAAAAAAAAAAAAAAAAGTTCTAAAATTTCCTACTGTTAGGCCAAGTACTTAGAGAAAATGGTTTAAAAGGTACGAGGAGAAGGCGCACAACATCAAAGGTTCGAAATTTTTTCCCCAAAATTCAAGCAAACCAGTCTATATATACTCTATATGGGGCTTACACGGCCGGTGTGACCGACACTTTAATGATGAAAAAAAGATGGTTTTAAGGGCACCCATTATATGATGACTTTACCTCATTAATATAAAGTACACATTTACATTCTAAAATGGATAATAATGTCATTGCTTTCAATGTTTTTTCTCTTTTTGTCATCTCTAAGAACCTACTTGTCTTCTCCCGTCTTAGCACCAATTTTCTTCACCTACTCAGCCACCAATGCTGCTATTAGTGCTGCCACTGCTCTCGTTGCTAGTCAGAAGCGATAGGAAGAATAAACGTTGAAGAAAAGCATTATTATTTATTTTAAGGAATAAATATAAATTTAATAATGGGATGTAGTCATCAAATATTGGGATGTGGCAATGTTAAAAAAAAAAAACTAAAAAGCACTCAAGCTTAATTAGGCCATCCTCAGCTTCTTCATTTGGATCTAACACTGCCTCTATGGCAATTATAAAATTCTATTAAGAAAACAATTTTCGTACCTCAAAGAAAAATGAGGTGCATATAAAGAGAACAATAGTAGTTGCTCTTCCTATGTAATGCTGTAATTAGACTTGTTAATGGTAGATACCTAGGTTGTATCTCTCTATGCTTTTTCAAGCCAAGGGACCTGCCTAGACTTGGAGAACCTTTTTATCCCTTTTAATTCTACAACTACATTACATTTTCCTGTTCTACTGCTGTCAATATCATTCAGGGAGAGGTGGATCTATAATATACCATGAAATATTGCATCTCTCATTAAGTTAATTACCCACAGATAAGCATTCTTCTTATTAAGACAATAATAAAAAAATATATCGAAAAAATTATCGCAAATGTCCGTAATCATAAAACAACTTGCATGTGTTTATTAGAAAACACATATTTTTTGGCATTCAAAAGGAATTACAGAAATTCAATTGCAGTGTTCTATTGCTAAATGACAAGAATTTGAGCTCAATGATAAGGTCGTTTGTTTTAATTTTGCTGCAGATTGGGCTCGAATGCCAGCTTAGTGTGGATGAACTAGTGCTCGAAGTCCAACAAAGCTTCTCCTAAGATTTTAGTAACACCAATGAGATAATGTTTGTAAGGGTAATGAAGCTTAAATAGTTTCAAGTAAAATTTGTATGTCTGAGAAGAAATGGAAAGAATTTGCATTCCCTATATATGCCTAAATAACTTGTTATGTATGCAAATGAGATTAGATTTTGTAACTATAGATTAGCTTAAACGGTTATATATATATATATATATATATATATATATATATATATATATACTTTTCTTGAGCTAATGACCTAAGTTTAAAGTCTGATTGCTCATATGCATTAAGGAATAAGGAGGTGTTTGTTTACAACTTACAAATTGTGACCAGGAGGCAATATCTGGCGCATGTAAGTGAAACATTGTTAAGTTCAAAAAGGTGCTCAGCTCGCACAATGGGAGCCCAACATATAATTAGCACCACTGCACTTGCATCTCGATCGATATTGACCCATAACTCTGTACAGGGCATCATATATTTACTGTTAGTTGTGTTAAGATTAGAAGGAAATGAGGCCTCCAGCCACATCAAAAAGACAGTCTACTACCAATCTATTTAGGGTAAATGAGAAGCACACCTTCACTATCTAAGCTAAGGTGAGGGACAAAGTATAGTACCTCCCTCAAATGAAGGGGTATATCGTCGCCACCTGAGCTTGAGGGGTGGTTTCTTTTTCCTTTTTTGGTATGATCACAAATACAGTTAGGCTGGCTGCAACCTATGTTCTATGTTAGTTGTGTTAATATTTGTTTATGGGTTAGTGGGTTGGATACTCAACATTTGAAGCTGGGCCAAACGGGGGCATATCAACTGCACACAACAAGTAGGGCTGTCAAAGGACAAGGAGAAGGCCAAGCAGAACTTAAGTCTTATCAAGCTCGGCCCTCCTTATTAAAGTGAGGCCCTAGCCCTCGAAGGCCCTGACGTTAGGCCAAAGCCCTAGCTACCCTCAGAACTAGGATCTAAAGAGGAGCCGATGGAATTTTTAAGTCGCATGATTACTGATTTTTTTCTATGCTAAATGCCAACTTGACGTGTAATTGTCATTCTTTATCCAGGTTTGGGACTGGCAATACAATGCAAAAAGCAATATATGTGGCAGGGTTTTTTTTGTAAGTGGCAATCCAGTAGAGTAAAAAAAAATATTCAGTAAAATATATATATATATATATATATATATATATATATATATATATGATAGTTTTTACTAAATGAACCTCAATAAACCTTATGTTTAATGACTTAAATCGTCTTTCAATCATACGTCTAACTTTAACATATCTAGTGAATCTCTAACCTCTAAAAGAATCTATCTTGGCAATAAACTAAAGTTTCTACGGTGTCCGATTTTAAATAACTCCTAATTTGGTTAAGTATCCTTCTTTCGGTACTAAATGTAGATTTTGAAATAATTGTTGTAACTAGAATCGCTAAAATACCTCAAGCCATCATCGATAAATTTAGATAATTTGTTGAATTGAATTTCTATCAAAGGAATATATCAAATTCGTGGATTTATAACTTTCATCTTTTAAATATTGATCTAACTCTAATTTTAATTATAGTTTGGTAGTTTGATTCATTTGTTCATCAAATCTCAAAAAAATTATATTCATTATTTTTCTTGGAATTTTTCATAACAACGTTTTCCATACTTGATATTGTATTGGGGTACCAAATTTTATTTTGGAGAAAATACATTTGTACTCTCTGAGGTTTGACGAAAACACATAGACCCTCTCAAGTTTCAGAAAATATATTAGGTACCCATATTTTTCAAAATATTGACAATTACACCCTTTCCATCAGTTGAACGTTAGTCAACTGATAGAATGATGATGCCATGTGATAAAATGGTATGAACTACCAAAAATACTCTTTTTAAAGTTGTCATTTTTCATTTTTCTCATATACGAAATTGTCCCTTCATTTTTAAACGAAGTCAAATCCTCTAGGGGTGACCATGTGTCCTTTTTGACACCCCTTGAGGTGCCCACATGTCCTTCTTGACACCCCTTAAATGGGGTTAGATTCACCCACTCCTATGGTTCACTCGCTCATCATTGGTTTTTTTTTTTTTTTCTAAATATTAATTTTTTAAAAAAAATTTAATAATTGTTTTTAAGATTTTTTTAATATTAAATATTTTAAAAAATAATTAATATTTAGGGAAAAAAAAAAACCAAGGATGGGCGGGTGAACCCTAGGGGTGGCCATGTGTCCTTTTTCACACCCCTTGAAGTAACCCTTGAAGTAGCCACGTGTCCCTTTTGAAGTAGCCACGTGTTCCTTTTGACACCCCTTGAAGTAGCCATGTGTCCCTTTTGATACCCCTTAACTGTGGTTAAGATTCACCCACCCCTAGGGTTCACTCACCCATCCTTGGTATTTTTTATATTAATTATTTTTTAAAATTTAAAAACTGTTTTTAAGGCTTTTTTAATATTAAAATATTTTTAAAAATAATTAATATTTAAAAAAAAAACCTAGGATTGGCGGGTGAATCCTTGAGGTGGCCAGGTGTCCTTTTTACACCATTTGAGGTAGCCACGTGTCCTTTTTGACACTCCTTAAATGGGGTTAGATTCACCCACCCCTATGGTTCACCCGCCCATCCTTTGTTTTTTTTAAAATATTAATTCTTTTAAAATAATATATTTTAATATTAAAAAAGCTCTAAAAACAGTTTTTTAATTTTAAATAAATAATTAATATTTAAGAAGAAAAAAAAACCAAGGATGGACGGGTGAACCCTAAGGGTGGGTGAATCTAATCTCATTTAAGAGGCATCAAAAAAGACACGTGACCACCTCAAGGGATGTCAAAAAGGACATGTGGCCACTCCTAAAGGATTTGGCTTCATTTAAAAATGAGGGAGCAATTTCGTATATGAGAAAAGTGGAAAATGACAACTTTAGTAGAGGTCGATTTTGGTAGTTCATATCACTTTATTGCATGACATCACCATTCAACAGTCAACTGATGGAAGGGATGTAAGTGTCAATATTTTGAAAAACAGGGGTACCTAATGTATTTTCTAAAACCTAAGGGGGTCTATGTGTATTTTTATCAAATCTCAGGGGGTGTAAATTTATTTTCTCCTTTAATTTTGTAGTATTCCTAATAAATATTTACAAGATTTCTAATAGCTTGCTCCTTACGCATACTTATTATCTCATTTGTTAGGTTAGTAAATAGTTTGAAATATTTTATAGAGTGAGTTAGTGAAAATTACCACCATATTCTCATTTTTTTACCTGTTAGGGCAATGAGCAATAATCCGCTCCTCGTCCGAGGAGAGGATTATTTCTCATCTATACTATAATATAAAGAAATAAGATTCTCTTCTTTGATCTCAAAACTCCAATCTTTGGAATTGTAGGAGTACTGACGTGGCACCTCTAAAAAGAGATTGGGATTGTAAAACGAGAAATAAAGAGAGATTGTAAAGACCTATTGATCTATTTGAGAGATTTTAGGGGATTGTAATAAGAGGGGTAGAGAGAGAGAGAATGTGGAAATATATTAATCTAATGAAGAGATTTTAAGAAATTGTGATAAGAGAGATAGAGAGAGAATATAGAGATTATTCATTATTTGTTATTTATTTACACCAGTGCATGCCATGGGGTTTCTGCTAGTATATATATATATATTAGATGGGTGAGGGTTGGAGAGGATAGGGCCAGGTCTAACCAGGCCAGACCTTCAAGTTAGAGGGCCTTTCAAAATCAGGTTTGCCCTACCCTTAGGTCCTAGGAAAAAGCAGCTTCCTTATCATGATCAGAGGGTCGGATTGACAGTCCTAAGCCAAGGGAATGATTTCCAAACCACTAACATGGGGGGAAACGAGTGCCACTGGCACAACCTGCATGCCATTGTGCTTGAGGGGGTGGTTTAACACGTCATTTTAGTGAACTGTCAAATCCTCCGTATGGCAAATTCAGATGGATAACAACACTTGCTGTTGCGTAGTTTCCCCCTTGTGTCTGAAAAAATGAGGGCCCACTCATAGTTGATGTGGTGGCCACCCTTATTAAATGCAGGACCCATTTTTTTCAGACACAAGGGGGCAACAGCGCAACAACAAGCGCTGTTGGCCATCTGAACTCCCATATAGGGTGGCACCACACAACGTAAAAACGATTCTGGGTTATTTGTATAAGTTTAGGGGCTGTTTGGCATCATTCCTTAGGAACGATTTTTCGTATCCCTGGAACAGAAACAGTCTAAACACGTTTGGTAAGTCATTTTTAGGAAACGATTTTAAGAATCGTCCTACTTTAGCCATAATTTTTAAGGAAAAAAAAAAGTCATTTTTCAGAATTATTTCTAAGAAACACGCTTAAAATGAACGAGATAAGCATCAAAATTGACAAGAAAGATGAGACATAATATAAAAAATTGGTATCTTATGACTATATGTGTTGATGATTAAAAATATTAATGCCTAAAATAATATATATATTTTCATCCAAACACAATTCTGCTTTTTCTTTTTTTCAGAATTGATTTTTACCAACAGTTACCAAATGCATTCACAATGCAAAATTGATTACAAGAATCAAAACTTATAAGAATTAAATTTTTTTCCAAAATGAGAGAATCGTCAGAATTGATGCAAACGGCCCCTTAGCATCGTTCTTGATAAACAAGTTTCCTTTTCCTGAGAACAGAAACGACATATATAACATAAACGCAGTGGACATTTCATTTTTAGGGAACAATACCAAAACTAATGCCATCAGGCTTTTTTTGTTTTCTTTTTCTAACACAATAGTATGAAGAGGTTACATCAGGGAGCAAAGGAAAAGCTAAGTTTTCTTTTCCCCTACCTGAGTGGAAGGCACAAGTGATCTATGCTAAATGCAAAGCCTTCTGGGCGTGCAAGTGGAAGGCATCCATGTTTGATGCTCTCGATCGAGTGATAAATACGAAGTACTCCGTAGAGCTGCATTGGTCACAAAGCCATCTAATATCCTCAATAATGGTCTCGGAAAATGTACTGGCAATTGTGGAGCCCTCTTCCGGAAAAAAGATTTGGATCTTAATTAGGAGGAAATGGCAATGTTTCCAACATATGAGAAAGAGGACTATTGCTGGACCAATGCATGGGAATGTTTCCAACCCAAAGCTTACTGCTCCTACTTTTATATATCTCATCAACCGTAGATCTTGGCAAGAGATCACGCAAACGCTGCACCTCCCACACACAGCTTTTGTACATGTGCCCTCCTCCATAATCGTGGTTAACCTCCTAGGGTTAAGTAATCTAACTATTGATTTTTAAAAAAAAACCAAATACAAAAGTACTTATTTTAATTTAATTAAGATTAATCATGACTAAACAGGGATTAAAAAAGACGCAGGACACTTGTGTCAAAAGCAATCTACAATCCGATGCAAGACAGATAGGTCATTTAACATAACATTGAGGCTAGTTTAGGAACAAAGACAGAGGACTGCATTAAGTTGGTCCTGTTTCTTTTTGAAAGCTTAAGAACGAAATGGTTGACCAGCCACGCCGGAGTGAAACTTGGCAGCAAAGCTCATTGTAGCCAGGGGCTACAATAAGCCAATAACTTCATTCCATGTCAGCTGCATTTGCCATTGGACGCCACATAGGATTTGGAAAAGAAACGTTAAGGTTGAGACGTCAACGTTAAAGTTGTGAGAGTTAAAACCTATCAAATCAATTGCTTTAACATTTATTAAAATAATATATAATTGTGGAATTGCGTAAATGTGAAGGGACGTGAGAGAGACCTCTCTCTCTTCTTCATCTTCCTTGTTACTCCAAGTCCGGCTCTTCCTTTGTAGCTGTTTCCCCACGTAGCTCTAAAATTGTAGCTGTTTCCACATGTAGATAGAAAGTCTTGTACATGAGGATACCGTATATCTATGAATGAGGATACCGTACTAACTCTAACTCACGTTTCCTACTGTGGAGAGTTTCCTATGCCAACCCTCTTTCCTACTTTAGATATCATATTTCATGTAAACTACTTTAGAGAGTCTCATGTAATATTTTAGATTTTCCAATTTCATGTAAACTGCTTTAGAGAGTTTCTAGATGGGACCAAATCTTTTATGGTGATAACCGGATTTGGCTGAGGTTGCCGCCACGTGTTCCTCTTGACACCACTTAACCCTTGTTAAGATTCACCCATTCCTAGGGTTCCCTCACCCATCCTTGGTTTTTTTGTTAAAAAAATATTTAAATATTTTAAAAAATAATTAATATTTTTTTCTTCTAAAAACTAAAGATGGGTGAGTGAACCTAGGGATGGGTGAATCTTAACCAGCGTTAAGGAGTGTCAAAAGGGACACTTGGCAACCTCAGGGGTGATATGTCTTACCTTTCTATTTTTTCCTACCCTCTTCTAAATAGTTTGTTTCTAGCCCTTATGTCATTGTCAAATACATGGAAGAGAGGATTCGGGCCTGAGAATTGGGTGCACCGGGTGAGGCATAAAGCAACGTATACTGATCAGACCACAGATGATGCTGACCATGCAAAAAAGCACTTTCAAGTCGAGGAAGGCAAAATCAACTTGCTTGCAAGCCCATGGTCCATGATGCCCTCAAACCACTCATTAAAAATGAAGGTTCCTGCACAAGATGGTGAAATACCTTATCAGACATGGAAGAGAAGCAAAGACCATCTTTCTCCCTGCAAATTTCAAGAAAATGTTGGCTCTTCAAGGCCAAAACACCTAAGATATATATCTGAAACTCCACATAGAACATGAAGCTCGCAAAAATTGGTTTATTAGTTATGCAAAAATAAGGCTCAAAATAAATAAGATCCAACTTTCTATTGACAGTATCATTCTATGGAATATTACATACATGTAACAAAGAGATAAAACACTTGTACACTTGTTTGTGGAGAGTGATTACGTTCCAGATTATACAAAACACAAAGAAAACATTTGGGAAACGTGCATTCATCCTCTAAAGAAGACACTGATTTGCATCGTTGGCTTTCTCATCTTCTTTGTGGAACAGGTAATCTTATCATTTGTTCCCACTGCACAATTCAAAGATTTTTAGAGTTACTAAACAGACTAGTCAAAATATGATTCAGAGTTACTATACAGACTAGTCAAAATATGAGAAGATAGCATAAGTGACATTGTTAGTTTTCTTTACCTGCAAAACTCTTGATTAACTTGTGTAGATTGAGATTCTAAAGTAGGTTGACCACATCATCCTACACAAAATGACATTGATAAGAGTCGTAACATAATACACATAATAAAATAAGAAACTATGATTATTTTATAATCCTTAAGTTTCTATGACTTAAATTTAAAAAAAAAAGACTAATACCAAGGGGTCCCCCATCTGGATGCTTTTGTTGAGAATTGCTCCCTATAAAGAAATGTTGATGCATGCCCTGTAATGAGGATTCCTATATAATATTCAAAAAATTAGCAACTAATGATTGATGTGCACATAAAATTAGAAAAGTATCTCATCTCATACAAATAGTAACTATAAAAATATTTTCATATAAGAGAAATAAAAACAAAGTTACCACAAGTAACTGAGTCATGTTAGGAGGGTTTTGTAGGTGAGTGTTAGGAGTAGGTTGTTGAAACAAGCTATGATATGGTGGCCCGTATGCAATTGGAATATTTAAGGAATTTGGTCTAGAACCATACAACCCTTACATGATAGTTAAAGAAACATTTGATTAGTATTAAACTTAACGAAGACTTAGTAAAATATGTAAACATTTGATGCAACAATTTATTATCAAAGTGCTACCTGAATAAATGGATTGGAAGGATAAGAGAGTGAAGCGGCAATACCAAGGGGTTGAGCTGCATTAGGAATATTTGAATTGAGAGATGTTTCATTTCGAGCTCTCTTCTTACATCTGCCTTTTTCAATGTTGTTTCGAATTCTGGGACCACCTACCTTACTTCTCTTTTTTATTTTAAATCCTCTTGGTTTTGGGGATGTTGCACTATCAACTAGTTCAACCAATTTGTTATCTTCAATTAAACTCTCTACATGTGCACTTTTTGAAATATTTACATTAGTGTCATGTGAAGTAACACTTTGCCCTTCTTTGCAACTTAAATATTTCATACTTTGCTCCACTTCTTGTAATATTTTATTTCCCCAATCAATAGCAATTTTATGTCCTTCTTCAGTTTCTGCAGCAGCAATTTGAACAAAAAAGTGGCATAACTCATTGTAACGTCTTCCTAAATCTGCCTTCGGGTCACTTTGTATTATAGATCCAGAATTATCTCTTACAATTCCTGCTTTTGCATCTTTTGTCCATCTCTTTAAGATGTATTGAGGTGAGATCTCCTTTATATCTTTGCAATCAAGCACTTTTAACACATGAGTACACAAAATCCCCACAAACTCGAACTTCTTACAACTACACACAACAATGTTCTCTAATGTATTAAAAGTAACAATGCGTCTTTGAGATTGTCCATACAAGGTAACTATGTATTCAGTTGATGTATCAACCTCATTGCAACTCTGGATAGAAGAATCCAAAATTCGGACATACCCATTCTGAAACATCTTAAATACTTCAGCTGTATACACACTAGATGCATGCTTCAACATGTGCACTGGAACAACCAAATTTGAATGAGTTTGATGAGATTGGAAATCAGCTTCTAATTCACATTAGCGTCGATCCTTCAACACCCTTTCAAAATGTTGGAAAAACTGTAGGAGATCAAAATCGGCGCTTAAATAGCTTCTTAGCAAATTATTAATGCTCTCGCTCCGTTGTGTACTTACCATGTCGGCACAAAATGTATGACGTCCATAAACCAAGGCCCATTTTTCTTTTTCCTTGAACAATTCTTGCAACCACCTATTTCCATGAAGATTATATTTCCCGAGCATACTATTCCATCCTTTTACAAAAGACTCTTCATCTTCATGATCATAAACACAACTGTTAAAATCTTTGGCAAAAGGTTTAGAGCCATCAATTACTTGGTTGAATATATGGCTTAAGTGCTTGAGATCGAGCATTTTGATACATGTGCCATATGCAGATACAATGATGTATTCTCGACAACACCAAAGTTATTGCATTAGCCATTGCTCTATATTGATCTGTAAGAATCGTCCTTGGCTCTTTTCCAAACATTGTTTTCAAAAAAGTGTTAAATAACCACTTGAAACTCTGAGTAGTTTCATCATAAAGTAGGGTACAATCAAATACGACACTTTGTTTATGGTGATTAACTCCAACGAATGGAGCAAATGGACGACCATATTTGTTTGTTCTGTATGTTGTATCAAAGCAAATCACGTCACCAAAATACCCATAGTCAACCACTGACTTTGCATCTGCCCAAAAAATATTTGTCATCTTCTCATCCTCATCCAATTGTATAGCATAGTAAAGTGACTTATTTTCTTCGAGCTTTAGTTCAAAATATTCTAATACACCCGCAGCTTCTCCTTTTTGCATTGCCTTCATCCTTTTGGATTGTAAATAATTATTATAATCTTTAGGATAGGAACCAAACCAAGATTCTCAATACCTCCTACTTGCCTACCCATAAACTCAACAGTTGCTTTGGGTCTTATTCCATAACTGTCCGCAATGTCAGCTTGAGCAGCTTGAGCAACAGATATTCTTCTTTGTGACTTTAACATATGAGCTTCAAGCGTGCTAACTAACTGATGGTTATGAGTGGCTTCAAAAGAGCTAACAACATGCTTTTCATTGGGTTGAAGTGTAATAGTCATGTGTGCCAAACAACCGGTTCTTGTTTGTGGACGAGAATACTTTGCATTCACACGTCGTTTATCTTTTTGGCGATGACCTTCACATGAACAAGTAAAAGTTCTGACACGTACAACATCATGATTTTTTTGAACCCAATTCCTTCGAATACTAAATCCCATCCCCCGGTCATATATGTTGTAAAAATTGAATGCATTTTGTTCAGATTCAAACTCCATTCTAATTTTTGATGCCTTATATTTTCGTTTTGTTAGAGTATTCGGCTCACTAAAATCACTATTGATGTTTTCTAATCTGTGACCCTCATCTAAGTCAAAGTCTAACTTTCGTGATGATGAGGTCTTAACTCCATATCATTTTCCATGAGTTAATTACCTGAGAAATTACAAACACTGCCGTTAATTGAGTGGAAAAAAATAATAGATTTTCAATGGGATGTGGTTGCATGTAGAACCATCAAACTGATGGTTCAGGGTAGAAGATACATAATGCATATTAGAAGATAGAGAATTTTAGAGGAGATCTGATCATCAAATGACATTGGCACCTTTACCATCTAGTCACTTTGTAGAGGAAATTATAGTTCAATGTAAAAAAAATCTCTAAGCCTTCCCCATCTACACCCCCCAAGGTCTGGATCACAGTCACAACTTCATTTGATTTCATTTTTTGAGAACGTTTTAGCTTAGTACATAAGACAAACACTTTGTTTTCTTGAGAAAAATAAGACTACTCATTAGTTCTAAAAGAGTAAAGAACAAATCCAAACTTTGGCTGAATAATTTGCATCATAGTTCTACTCGTTAATTCTAAAGAATACCAACAGCTAAATAATTTGCATCATATTTTTTATAGAAACTTTAAAAAATTGTAGAGGTTTTTCTAGAACTCGAAGAGGAGAAAGAGCGGGTGTGTACCTAGCACTTGCAAGCATATAGTAGTCGAGAATCGCAAGCCCCGATCAGAGACCTCAAAGTTGCAGAGTAATGCCCAAGAGTTGAGTGAGTAACACAGTAAGTTTGAGTAATACAATACACTACCGAGGAAGATGAAGAAGAGCAAGAGAGGTCTCTCTCACGGCTCTTCACATTTAAATAATTCCCACAATTATAAATTATTTTAATTGATAGCTTATTTGACAGCTTTTAACTCTAAACCTGAAAGTTTCTTTTCCAAATCCTATGTGGCGCCTAATGGCAAATGTAACTGACATGGAATGAAGTTATTGGCTCATTGTAGCCCCGGGCTACAATGAGCTTTGCCGCCAAGTTTCACTCCATGCAACCCTCTTTCACAAGGGCACGCTTCTTTGTTTGCGCGTGACGCAAAATTATCGTCATCGTATCTTAGCCACGCGTTGAAATATACTCGCAAAGGAAACGACGGGATTCTTTTCTTTCTTTCCGGCCGCGGCGAGAGGGGTAGGGAAGTAATAATGTGGCGTGTGTGTTTTGTCTGTGGGCCCTACCTTCCTCTCTGTCCGTCTGACGTCCCTGCCGGAAAGATTCCTTCTCAATTCCTGCCGTTAATTACTTCCGTGTCCGTCATCATTAGCTTTTTTTTCCTTATAACGCTCTTCCTTTTTACTTCTTATGGCCTCGGATTGTCTCTGGCGGGTTCCATACATTGTGTGGCAGCTGGCAGAAAATGGGGAGAAGTCAATTATTTTCTATGATTTTTGACTTCTCCCCTATTTGATATCTCTCCCCCTTCTTTTTCACACACTTATCACCGCATGTCCATTTGTGTGTGGAGAAGTCAAAATCATAGGCCCCATGATTTTGACTTCTCCACCACTTGTCCTCTATTCTATGGAACAGACAAGCTCTTTCTGCCTTCGCCAGAGACAAGCCAAGACCACTTCTTATTAGTTCTTTACTGTTTTACTTCATTACTACAGCTCAGCTCGGCTTGGCTTGGCTAAGGAAAAAAACGAAAGGACAAAAGCTTTGAACTCAGCGCGCACGTAAGTGTTCGATATCTCGCAACTTACAACATGTGCTATGCTTTTACGCAGAAAATCTTTTGAAAGATATTCCAACGGATAGCGTCATTAAAATCTATACGGATAAGTAATACATAGATTGGAAATGATAGTTTGCTCAAATGAAGTATTCCGACTAGGGGGGGGGGGGGGGGGGGGGGGGGGGGTGTGTGATCTCTTCAAGCTTTTTTATTAGTTAAACGACCTTCAAAATCAAGCTTAAGTTCGACTTTCTTTATTAAATAAATAAGCAAGCCGTTTTTTTTTATGAGTAGAGCACCTATGTGCTCAAGCTTGGCGCATTAATACACCATGCTGGAAAATCTAATTTGGGATTGATATGTTTATTAAATAAAGAAGCCCGAGCGAACTTTTAATGAACCGAGATCAAACTGTTCATGAGCAAAACAGTTCCTTAACCACCACCCCTATTAATTATGGCCAAATAGATCTATACTTCACAATACAATACAAACCTAAGGAAGACAAGCAGGGGTGAGGCCATGTCCCAACCACCACCCACCCCCCTCAACAAAAAGAAGAAAAAGTTAGGAATTTTCTATATGATATATGACTATTATATAAAAAGTAAAAAATAAATTTTGTTTTATCTATGCTAGTTGGAGATTCACACCATTCTCAAGGAGATCGAAAAGTTAAAATCAAAATGCAATTTACCTTCTAGCTCAACAAGTACTGTTTGTTAGCATTACTTCTGTATCCACTGTTGAGTATAACTCTGCTTCAAGCCCTCAAAATGCCTTCTTTGTAACCCATTTCTAACGTAATGCATATCTTTTCAACCAAGAAATATAGTGCTCCCCTCCCAAATTTTGTATTTAATTTTAATTTGTTCTATATAGTGGCCCCTAAGTCTTTTTAAATGATTTCTTTTTTAAATCTGAATCAATCTCTCTTATAAGGGTATCCTATAATTCCAAAGAGTTCAGTCCTTCTAATTGTAGTTGTTTATTCTATAGTTTTTTTTTTTTACTTTATTGATTCAATAGACTTTAAATTAGGACACAAAACACTAGAAGAAAGAAGAGAGAGAGAAAAAAGAGATAGAAAATGGAAGAAAACCCCAATCTCTCGATGACCAAAGCCAATAGCTTCTCTCGTGTCAGAATCCTAATCTCTCAGTGGTCGGTGTCAATTGTTGTACCAATATCTCACTGCCTCTCCGAAACCCTAAGTTCTTGTAAGTGAGATTTTAATCAAATTTTAGAGAGGACCCTAACGAATTTTATGATCATGATGGACCTTACTTGAAAAAAAATCTAGGGGCTACACCCCCGAACCCGAGACCCCATAGGTTTTCTTGATACATGCACTTTGGCCCCTCCAAGGAAAAATTTCTAGCTCCCCCCTATAAGCAACATTTCTGTAAGTAACACATAAGAGTACATGGAGATGTTGTTCTGCTATTCGAACTATAGCATAGAAGGTTTGTAACAAAGTGAGAAGCATACACACCGGCTAGCTTATGCCATTGGCAATGTGTATATCCCCCACATGTGGGGTGGTTCAGGTTCCATTCTCTCGAGTAACTATGTGACAGTTGATAAACCTATTGTATTTAGCCTGCTTTAAGTCTTCTCTAATCCACAAACTAATACTAACCAATGCTAACTAGGGTTACAGCCTAACGTAACAAAAAAGGTGAAGGGTGTTGAATATCAATGTCATCCACGAGAAATGGCTACAATTGTTGTTATTTTTCCGTATTATCTATAGAATTGGCATAAATCATAAATTTTGTTTTTTTAACTTTTTGAAGGCTAGCAATGCTAGGTATTGCACCCATAGTGAGTTTGAAAAAAATTTGAATTCTGTCAATTTAGAATCCTCTTTTTGGGTCAAATATTTTGAATTAATACATTAGATACAAATGGATCATATCTTATAAATTCTCTCTTTTATTTCGTAATCGACATTTCTTTTCATCTTATCTTTTGCTCCTTGATGACCACACGATTGGATCTTCTCTTATAACTATCTAATTCCTTTATTGTTTTGCCACCCATTTTTTATTTGGTTATTACATTGCTATTCTATATAAATTTTCCTCAATTGTTCCCAGTTTATGGGGTCTGGACTCTAGGGCTAGCACTCATCTCTCGTCCATAGAGCAATACTTAGTTTTCCTTTTTCATTTTTCTAGTTTGGTAATTTCATAGGTGCAATGAGTTCTTATACAAAACCCAAAAGCGGTGGACCAGTGGTTCCTGGGCCTTTCACCAAGCAGAAGTACTGGGTTCCATTTCTCACTCCTCCTTTGGGGTCAGTCCTACCCGGATTTTCGGGACTTTCTTGGTGGGGCAGATTGCGGGCCTTCGTCACATCCCTAGGGTTCTAGTCTTGACCCGAAGGGTTGGGTGGGTCACCCAAAAAAAAAAAAAAGGAGTCCTTATACATTCGATAATCTTATAAAAAATCAGAACAATATGCAAGACAAATTCCGTTCATGCTTTGATTTAGTCCCATGCTTGAATAAAGGATAAAGGAGGAGAGTTGTGTCAGGTTTACTATAAAAAAAAATTACTAAATTATAAGACAAATGACATGAATTATGATATATTATCTGTGAAAAAAAAAAATGTTAGAGAATAACCAAATTGGATGGTCATAACCATACTATGTATCACATTCTTTTTGAAGATATAAAAAATGTGATTACGCGTTGTAATTATAATGAAATTCAAGATGCGAGCCGAGTGAGAATCAAGCCTTCTAATAGGGGGTAAGCGATGGTTGATTGAAAATATTAGTAATTGCTAATGGATTTTATGAAGAATGATTATGTGTGTACATAATATTTTTAGGTTTTGGGGAATGGGCTACAAAATAAGGGCAAATATTTTAAAGATTTTTTTTTTCATCATGTTTTTCCTCCAACAAATAAGGTCTAAGCAATATTAGTTGGACTAGTTTGCAATTTGAGAAAATGTTAGGCACCCCATAATTGCAAATTTATTCATTGCTTGATATTTATGACCAAAACTAGCATCATTATATATCATCTAATGAACCATTAGTAAGGACAGTGAATTTTGTAAGTCAAAAAGAGGGGATTGCTATAATTTTAGTAGCACAGAATGTGAGGGACAGTGACGAAATGGTCCTTTTCTCACAGTACTATTGGGTAAGAGAAATTTGTGTGGGTGTAAAATGCCAACAAAAGGGCAGCGAGAATAGGGTGTATTCAAGCCAAGCATGGCTTGAATATGCTCGAGATCGGCTTGAACAAACTTGGTCGAACTTGAACTTGAACTTGAACTTGAAATTTGTAAGTAAAAAAGAGAGAGAATTGTTATAATTTTAATAAGTACAAATGCGAGGGACATTGAAAAAATGGTCCTTTTCTAATAGTACTATTGAGTAAGAAAAATTTATATGTGTAAGATGCCAACAAAAGGGCAACAAGAATAGGGTGTATTCAAGCCGAGCATGGCTTGAATATGCTCGATATCGGCTTGAACAAACTCGAGTAAGAGGTAGTTCAGCTTGGTTCGACTCGACTAATTCAATGAATACTTATGTACAGTTATACCCCTTGGCAATAGTGAGTTTTACATTAAAAAGTATAAGAAAATGAAATAAGTTTTTTAAATTAAGAACATGAAGTGTTCATCAGGTTAGTGAAAGAACTATTTTATCTTCTCATTTACTTTGTACCCCACCATTTAATTCCTTAATTGTTAGAATATCATCCCAACTATACATTTTTTTAAAAAAAAAATTAGAGCTTAACGAGTCGGCTTGAGCTCGATGATTTGTAGACGAGCTAAGCCCGAGCTGACCCTTTTGAGCTCGAGCCGAGCCCATCAAAAATCCAACGAACCGAGCTTGAACAATGCCCAGCTCGGCTCGTTGACACCCCTACAGGGGAGTCCACAAATTGACCTTGAGACCTCTGGGTTTACGGTTCGTCCTTCAGCCACTAGGTTACACCCTCAGGGGTTAACAAGTTGGTAGTTAAGTTAATAGATTTATCAATCGTCACACAATAATAGATGTAACCTTAAAATAAGCAAGGCCGATGTCAATAATTGGTCTGGGGCGGGGCTAGTGCCAAGTCCCCTTAACATTTCAAAGAGGAAAAGAGGGTTGTTTTGTGTGTTTCCAAGAAAACGGGCTTTAACTAACGAGCCCAATTAAACATAAGTATAACAGGCCCAGGCCTAAAGCTCTAGGAGAAGCCCCCCTAACTATTTAGTTGGGCCGCAGGCCTGCCCGGCCCATTGATACCCCCCACCCACCCATCTCTCTACATTTCAGCCGAACAAGGAGGACAAACTAGTGGGAGAAATCACCATCGTACGGATGGACCATAACTTGCGTTTTTTGGGTTACATTAATAATAGCATTGTTTCTCTTTATAAAAAAAAAGAGCAAAAGCAGTGTAATTGATCATGATTCCATGCCTGTTCAAAAGGTGATCTAGTGACTTTAACATGTTCTTCTATTTCAAATCTCTGGTTCCTGCCATCTCTAATCAAATCATACATGTTTTTTTTTTTTAATAAGCACACATGATTGGCCAGCTTATAACTAGCTTTTGTTTCTTTGCTTTTGAGCTGGTAAAGTCTCCAAAAACATATTTTTAAAACACCAACACTACAGTTCCAATACAAGATCGGCGAGTGTTAGTTTTAGCTGGCGTAGAAATTATTTCTGTCAACATCTCCGTCTAAGCAATGCTTGTCCAAAATATATCAAAGGATATGGGAGAAAACCATGCCTCATTTTTGACAAGGCGGTCACATCGACTTGATTGGGATTCAAGACAACTACTAGCAGATAAATGATGCCTTAGAGCATCTCCAACCCAAAACTCTATATCTCGCCTCTATTTCGTCTATATTTAGAGGGGATGGCCCCACTTTTGAGTTATTTGCTCCAACCATGTTCAACTCTAACTCACTATTCCTACTCTATAACGTTATTCATATATTATTTTAAAAATTAGTTTTCATATGTGGATGAATCTTAACCGTGGATTGGTGAATGAATCTTAACCACGGTCGCCACTTGTCCCTTTTGACACCTCTTAACCGTGGTTAAGATTCACCTACCCATCCTTGGTTTTTAAAAAAAATATTAATTCATTTTTTAAAATTAAAAAACTGTTTTTTGAGTTTTTTTATATTAAAAATAATTTTTAATTTTTAAAAATAATTAATATTTAAAACAAACCAAGGATGGATGGATGAATCTTTACCACGGTTAAGGGGGTGTTAAAAGGTAAAAGGACACAATCGGCATTTTAACAAAGATTGAAAGACAAAAAGAGGACACAAGTGGTATTATAAGAACATGAAGTGTTATAGAGGCCATCTCTATTTTCTCTCCCAGCCTCTAAATATAGAGGCTCATTGTAGCAATATAGAGGCCGGCCTCTAAATATACAATCCGGTTGGAGTTGGATTTTTCAACCAAGTCTCTATATTTAGAGTTATAGAGCCCGGTTGGAGATGCTCTTATACCATGCACACACAAAAAAGATGTTGCTAATATTCACTATGTGGTTGAACTTGGTAACTTTCGCCAAGATATTTTACTCATCTATTAATCATTAAGGATAATATAATTTTACTTAGGACCAATCATTAAATACAGGAGAAAAGAAATACAATTTGACTTTTCCTATATTTTTTTCCTCTGATTAATAAATTGACCTTGCCAAAAACAGCAAAGTATCGTTGTATTTGATAGAACGGTATTCAATACCTTGAGAAAAAATGATTAGTAAAGATTTATAAGTTCACTGGTCATAGTTTATCAAACTCACTAAAATTAAGGATAATATAATGTTTTAGAGAGGCCAGTCATTAAATGCAAGAGAAAAGAAATTTATTTTTTACTTTTCTTATGTTTCTTGTTTCCTCCATTTAATAAATTATCCCATATAAAATAGCAAAGTATTGATGTATTTAATAGAATGATATTCAATACCTAGATTAAAAAAAAAAAACGATTAGTAAAGGTTTATAAGTTCAGCAGCCTTTGTGAAGGATTACATTTTCCAATGAGATAAGCAAGCCTTAATCACAACTTTCCAAACTCTCACTATGATTGCGACATATGTTGCTATTTTTTCTTGTTACCTTTAGTAACTGTTACGGTATAACTTTTTTGAAAAAAAAAATTTATTTTTTAACTTGTTGAAAGGGTAGCAACAACAAGTGTCCCCTATAATGAGAGTTTAGAAATTTTCCAAAACTTTTGACTCGGCTAACACTCCTCTTTCCCTATTCTTATTATAATCTACTATTATTATAATGAGAATGTGACCCTTAAAAAATATTTATTGAATTTTGTAACATAATTATCAATCTACTTATATCTTCTATATTTGTACTATTATAATAACTATTGATAAACTTACTCTAAGAGAATAGGGCCCTTAAATCGTTGATAGAATTTTGTCACTAATAACAAAATTACCCTTCCCATATATCATCTACTATTATAATGAGAATGAAAAAAATTACTAAACTATTAATATTTTCTTTATCTTTACTATTATAATTTATCCCCTATTTACAAAATTACTTTACATTTTTATCTTCACCATCTTCTTTACAATTATAATAAAATGATAAAATTATCTTTATACTTATATCTGCTTTATCTCTATTATTATAACGAGAATAGGGTATTTATAAACATTGATTGAACAAAATTATCTTTACTATTAGAAAAAAATAGCTATTATAACGAGGGTTCTCATGTTAAAAACATAAATTGAGTATTTCAAAATGATAAAGTTATCTTTAACTAAAAATTCTATTACCGATTAGGAGTAATTTTATCTTTTTTTACAAAATTCTCTTTCCGCTATATGCTGCTTTCTTTCCATACTTTCTCATGCCTCTTTCATTCCCACACGCATGCATTAAGTGGATCTTATTAGGGTCTCTCTTTAGAGGGAGATAGAGCCCACTCAGAAGCAGAGCCACATGGGGCCGTTGGGGGGGCTGAAATTTTGGAGATTTTTTTTTCCTATTATCCTACTGGGGGCATAGCCTGAGATAGGGACGGAGTTGGAGGTACGGGGTGTTCTAGCCCCCCTAAATGAGTTCGGATGGGCAACAACGACATGCTGTTGCCCATTTGTGTCTTACCAAGGAGGGCCCCACGTCCAGCAGGCTCCTTTTTGGTATGACACAAAGGGGCATCAAGCACGCTTGCTTGCATTGTTGCCCAGCCTAACTCTCCCAAAACTTATGAGAAAAAAAATATATTAATTTGAGAAAACAAATAGACGCAAGGGTCCTTTAACTTAACCGGTGAAAAAAAATTTCCCGACAACTACACCCCGAACTCCCATTGTTAATCCCTACAAGAGAATCCATCTCCACCCCTAACGCACTAAATATCAAGGCACTGAAAAGGGTCCCACCTTTTTCGGTTTGTTTTTTTGGGTTAGAAACCTCTCATATCACTCATATGATTGAGCATATATATCACATAATGATGCTAAATCAATAATTGCCAAACTGCGAGCTCTAGGTTGGACCATTAAGATCCACTAATTGCAACAATTTTAAATGTTGGACATCGATAGGTACTTGATGGCTTATAAGTTCATTTATATAAACATCACTACCAAGTTGCATGTATTGACTAAGATCTAATTGAACTTGACAGAATTCCAGGGGCCCTGGACCCTACTAAGAAACGACAAAATTTTAAAAAATATTTCAACGTCTTGGGACTCTAAGTCACTTAACCTAACACCATCACTATATCTTGCTAGTGACACTCACTGTATATGGTCAACTTACAATGGCCCACTCAAAAGCACCAGCTAGGGTTTGATGATAATGAAAGCTTTGATTAGATAGGTGAAGACAGTTCCACTTATAAGTGCTGGGACCTAGGAAGCACGGGTACCGCGATACTTAGATAACTTAGATAGGGCGATAGGATATGGCCACATGGGTACGGTGATACGGCAGAAATTATGAAATACAGCTAAGTTTTACCTTAAAATATCGTATCTGATACGGTGATACGGGTATGCCGATACGGATGTTTTCTATTTTCAAAGTATCCGTGCTTCCTAGGTTGGACCGTACCCCCCAACAAAAAAAAAGTACTAGGGCCAAGGTTGTGATGGCAATTGGTTCATATAGGTTGAATCAACACACCTCATTTATAAGAGTCTTCTATGGATACTCTCATAAACCAAAAAACAAAAAGATATACTCCCAATTATACTCCTTAATCCAACTGTTTATAATTAACTACTAAACATCAGGATTTAGCTTGATTTATTTTGTCTTTTCCAATGCCACATCATATGTGATCTTAATCATTTAATCATTGAGTTGACCAGTTAGGATTTGGGAGTATATTTGAAAATACTTTAGATAATTCTATTTATAATCAGTTGTCAATTGAGCTTAAGCTGAAGTATTTGGTTCTACCCAGCTGAGCCAAGTTTTTACCTGAGCTCAAAATTATAAACAAACTTAACTTGAGCCATCCCCCATTTGATTAAACTTGGCTCATTTTAGGCTCGGTTTAGCTTGAGTTCGACTCTATCTAAAATATGTTCAAGCCATGCTAGCCCTACTCTCAACCACTCCCTACCCTTAATAAAAAACTAGCACTGTCAATGCTTTAACAGGAGTGGCTTTTGATTGACGGTATGGGTTGCTTGAGAGTAAGGCTAGCATGCCTCATATATATAGAAGGAATGCTAGCTATACTATCAGTCAACTCCTACTCTCACCATCCACCAACCACATGTCCAATTTGCAATGATTAAAAGCATTGTCTCATGTAGGGGGTGTGTGTGTGTGCATAGGGTGGTCAAGGGTCTAGCCCGGAGGCTATGGTTTAGTTGGCCGGGTAGGTCAAGTGCAAGGCCAAGTCTAACCGCGGTTCAAAGGAAGTTAATCATGGTTAGATGAGCTAACCAATGTTAAGAAAGCAAGCAAGCATGTTTTTGGTCATTTTTGGTATTTTTATATTTTTTGACTTTTTTGGTATTTTATGAGATTTTTCACAAAGGTTAGGAAACTTAACCATGGTTAAAAAATAACTAGGGTTAAGTTAACCCTAGTTAAGCAGGTGGTCAGGTCAAAAGTGGGGCCCAGAACACGTGGCAGGGCCTAGACTGGCCTCTTACCAGTTCTGGGCCCAAAACAAAGCCCAAAGTCAAACTTCCAGGGAATGGCGGTAGAACATCTACCGCCATTACAAATATTTTTTGCAGTGGTTTTGCGAGGAGTTGGGGGCTGATTAAGGTTAACCCCAGGGGTCAAGGACCCTTAGGGCTTGGTCAAGGGACTTCCAAGATGTCCTGGGCCTTAGGTGGGCGCAGGAGTTGGTCTAAAGTGGCCCCAACAGGGCCTGGCATACACTATAACAGATAACAAAGAATGGCGGTAGAATATCTACCGCGATTCTGCTCAGTCTTTGGTTGAGGCCATTTTAACCATGGTTAAGAAGCGGAGTTGAGCATGAGGAGCCTAGGGTGAGTAGAGGAGAGCCAGGGGGACCTAACCATGGCCTTGGAACGGACCAGGGCCCACCCAAACATGAGATATAAGCACTGTAAAAGAGAGGATCAGGAATGACGGTAATTAATCTACCGCCATTCCTAGAGAACTCCATAAACCAAATTTCCCCCCATAGGGGCTGCATTGTGACACTTTTAGGGGGTCCCTCATAGGTTGAGGGTCCTGTAAAATGTTAGGAGAGCTTTCATGCATCGAAGGGGCATGGGCCATGATATCGAACCCTCAAGGGGTCCCCCATGCCTACGAGGAGGCAAAGGAGGTCCTGTCTTTTGGGTGAGAATTAAAGCAAAATAGAAGAGAAAATACCCCTGGAGTAGGACCAGGGGTTTACCGAAGTTAAACAGGAAGTAAAGAGAGGGGTAGGGATGGTCCTACCCCTTTACAAATGCTATTGACAGTGATACACGGTGGTGGTGGCTGCTGCACGGCTGAGGACGGTTGAGAGGAGCCTGGGGTGAGTCCCTAGATTGCCAGGGGGTCCTCTAGACTGCCAGGGGTTGAAAGGCAAGGTCAGAGATGGTTGTGGATAGGTGTGGCAGAATGTGGACAGGGTTTTGCTAAGTGATTTTGGAATGAAGTTAAGCTTGGATGAGGGGGGGGTATTTATAGGGTTAGGCAAGGCTTGGGGCATTTTGGGCATTCTAACAGGCATGGGGGACAAGCTGGAGAGGAACCAAGGTGGTTCAAGGGGGTGTTGTTCGCATTTCTGTAAATTTCTCAGGGTGGCGGTAATTAGTTTACCGCCACTCTCAAAACAATGAATATTGAGAGTGTTAGTAAACCAATTATCGACACCCTGAACACTTACTGTTTTGAGCCTTATCCTCGCACACTTGGGCCGAAAGCAGGGTTGGGGTTTGCTATTTTAGGGTTTTACCGCCAGAATTTGAATTTGAAAGGGGTGGGCCCCACTCTAGTGGACCGCTAGGGTTAGTGGGCCCTTTGCTTGGGCCCACAAAGGGCCTAGGCCTTGGTTTTTTCAAAGGTTTGGCTTTGCAAATGGGCCTTGAGCCCGCGGAGCTTGACTTAGGGCTTACACTTGAGTTTAGGGCTTGGGCTTGGGCTTGACCTAGGATTTGTCCTAGGGTTTGGTGGAGCAAACCATTGTTAAAAAAAAGGGGGTGTAAATATGGGATGCTTACAAATATTATTATTTTTATTTAAAAATTATTTTTTAATAAGTCAATCCGAGCTCAAGCCAAGCAAATTCGAACCGAGCCGAATTTTCATCTATGCTCGAGCTTGAGCTCGAATCAATTCGAGCTTAAGCCAAGTTTGAGCCTAACCAGCGTAACGGCGTTTGTCCCCTTCCGATAGTGGCCTTTTATGGAATTTTAAAAGTAAGCCTGCACTGTTGCAATTTGCTGTGAGCCCACAACTAGGGCTGTAAACGGATGCGGATATTATCCATATTCGATTCGTATTCGGATCTGTTTAGGCGGATAATTATCCGGATAGGTATCCGACGAAACGGATTCAAATAGTAAAATACTATCCGTTTATAATCGAATACGATTACGGATACGGATTCAGATACTGTTATATCTGATCCGATAAATATCCGTCCGATTATATAATATATATAAATAAAATATTTTAAATTTATAAAATTAATATAACCCTTAAAAAATATTTTTTAATAAAAATTTATATATTTTTTAAATATTAAAATATATTTTTTAATTTTTAAAAAAAATTAATCTGATAATTCGGATACTATTGATTCGAATCCGGATATTTTAATCGGAGTCGGATACGGATATCATATTTCATTATCCGCCAGATATTTATTCAGATTCGGATATCCGGATATATAATCGGATACGAATTCAGATATGCCAATATCCACTCCAAATCTGCTCCGTTTACAACCCTACCCATTGTAGCATGGAACATCTGCTGAGAAGACCAAACAAAGGAACTACTAAGGCCTATATCTCTCGTTCTTTTTTTACATATTTGAAAATTTGCCCTTTTTTTTTGTGTAAATGTGGGTATCCTGCTTGACACATATTAGTCATACGTGATCCATAGGTAAACCATCAATCCATACATCTGACATTGAGCCGCAATCCATACATCTAACATTGAGGGGAGTCTAGATTTGATCTTGAGACCTTTAGGTTTACGGTTCATCCTTCGACCACTAGACTACATTGTTGAGTAGGGGCAGAGTCAGGATTCTCTAGCAGGGGCTAACAATGGGGCTCCATGTGGCTCTGCCCCTGGCCCCGAGGGTTTGACTCGGTTATGTTTGGTTGCTAGTTTGTTACTCTTTCTTCAACTTCATATGAATTTACAAAAAGAGTAAATAAGAGATGTCATTTCAAATTACAAGTGATAGAATTGATAAGCTATAATTAGAAATGATTGAAGTTTTTCTATATTAAGAATATTGAATTATGATCTTTATAAACCATTCAACTTTATTTATAATATTCAGTTTTTTTTTTATGATATCAAAGCTATTAATTCTTTTTTGACTCCTTACCTCTCAATTTTTCTTTTTCCGATTGGTAGTGCACTAACAATTTCCTATTTTTTCTCTAAAATAGACTTTCTTAAAATAGGGAGTCACTTTTTCTTATCGGAACTCCAACACTACTCCCTATTTCTTCTCTATTTCTATTAAATACTTTTTTTTTAATTATTATTGCATTTTATTTTAATATCATTGCAACCATTGAGAGTTCAATTGCACTCATCGGCTAATACGTTTCTCTTTTAACACTTATTAAATATGGTTAAGTTTCTTCAACCAGTGGGGTTCAACAATATAACCTTAGTTTTCAAAAAGAAATATTAAAAAAATTAACCATAAGAGTTAAATTTTTTAAATAGTGTTGAAAATATTTAATACTTTTTTTAAAAACTAAGATTATATAGTGAATCTTAACCACGGTTAGTAGAAGTTAAAAGGGACAAGTGTTGGCCTGTGGGTGCGATTGAACTCTCCCTTATTAGTTCAATCACAATTGGCTGTGATTGAGGGTTCAAACAATTTTGAAGGAGTTTTTTTTTTTTAAGCATTTAATAATATCTGGAGAGCTAAAATGTCTCGCCAGTTTTGACGAGTTGAAACACCGGCCCTATCTTGGCGAGATGCTTTGAGGAGACTATTAGAGTTAGGATTGCACAAAGCCCGATCGGCCTGTTGGTGTGGCTCGACTTGGCCCGAATTTTAGGCTCAAACGGGCCAAGCCAAGCCTAAAAAAAGTTTGAAAACTCAATCAAGCAGAGCTCGGGCCAACCCCTGTGCGGCTAGGGCCGGCTCGATTGAGGCTTGGTTCGGCCTGAACTTGGCTCGAAAATTCATTTTAAAAAATAAAAACTTATTTATATATATTATTATTATATATATAAATAATATAAAATATTATTTTAAAAAAAATTATTCAAGCCGAGCTCGAGCCAAGCCAAGCCCGCCGGCTCGAACTTGAATCAATTCGAGCCGAGCCAAACTTCGAGCCAAGCTTTTGAATTCGAGCCGAGCTTCGGGCCGCACTTTCAAGCTTCATTTCGGGCCGAGCCGGGCTTCAGGCCTAGATCAAACCCTTTCAAGCCAGGGCGGGGCTTGGCCAAGGCCGAAGTAGCCCGGCCCGAATACAACCCTAGTTAGAGTGCACGTTTCTTCTTCATCCTCCTTATTCTGACCAAGGGAGTCAGAATAAGAATAGTGTTAGAGATGCTCTAACCCTCAATTCTCACTCATGCCTAACAATCCTTTTTTTTTTTTTTTAAATATCTCTAACAAGAATTTTTCGTTAAACCTTTTAGTCATATTGCATGTGCTTTTGAGGGAGAATTATAACAATCTGATCTAGTGAGTCACCAGCTCTAACATACCCGTAAATAATTAAAGGGATGTGAGAGAGATGGATTTTACAAACTTATGGTGACCACCAAGCACGATTGAATATTCTAATTATTCATCATAACAAAATCATAAAAATTAAAGAATATCAAGCAATGCCATTTGTAACTAATTACATGTTTCTATTTTAAAAAATTCGGGAGTGTGATAGAGAATGATGTAGGATATAAAAAAAATAAAATAAAATGAGATACATTGTATCTTATCCCAATGTGATTTGAATTTGAATTGATTAGATTAAGTAAAATTAAATTTGATTTCCTTGAAATTTTCTTTTATATTAGTAATATTGAATTATTTATTTAAACACTCTTTGGATTTTGTAAACCAAGTTTATCAATAATATCTATTTTCTTTAAACACTACCTATCGCTTACTTCAATAGGTGTGCAAGGATGTCATGAGCTCTAATTTCATAGGCAATGTCTAACAACAGTTCTACTATTGTTACTGATTACTAAACAATTATTATTATTATTATTATTTTATTTTTATTTTTTTAGGAAAAAAATGGGGCTCCGAAGTGTCGTCACAGCCCCAGGCACTGGCCCCAGGTTAACGGGTTGGTGTCCAAATTTAAGCCTGCCCATAATAGGCACCTACCACCCGAGTACCAATGGCCCCCACCTTTAGTCCTACATTGCTAGGTTTCAAGACGTGCGGCCAGAGGGCAAGCCGGCAAATAAATGCCACTCACAACACCCCCATAGGGTTGAACTCGAGACGCCTAATGTGGCACTGAAGGCGTGAAGCCACTGAACCACCCCCTCGGGTGGTTACTAACCAATTATTAATATTAGCTAGTTGTAGGTAAATGATAAAGACAGGGAAAAAAAAACACAAGATGGGACAAGCATGGGTATTTTTTTTTTTGGTTCGAGATATACTTTTAGGACGCAACGCCGGTTAGGTGTTATTATTTGTTCAGTTAGTGGGCTAGTGGAGAGTATATACAAATTCTCACCCTCTCGGGAATGGAACCCGGTACCTCCCCCAAATCAGGGGATACACAACCACTGGGACAATGCCCTGGTGTGTAGCATGGGTACTTGAGCAAAAGATTCTCATTTTATATCATCCAGAATGGGTTTCTCATGAGAGCAAAAATTACCCATAAGATTATTTTTCTTGAGAGTCATGTGCCTTTTTCAAGAGTTTCAATCTATCTCACTCAATATTACAATATTACTAGGGGAGTTGGATATGAAAGTTATTTGTATATTGTGGCATTATAGAGATAATTTCAGTAACACATTGAAATTATTCTGATTTTTATGCTACGGTTAAAAGAAAATATTTTGTTAAACTTAAGAAAAAAGGAAAATATTTAACATACCCGTGTTTCCATTATGTAACGAAATGACTGGTCCTCATTGGTTCACGAACTACTTTTTAACACTCACCAATTTTGGTTAAGATTTTTTCTTTTGGTTGTGAGATCTTCATTTTGTGGTTAAGATTCACTCACCCCTAAGGTTAAGCAATTCAACCTTGGTTCTTAGAAAGAAAAAAAAATCTTAATTTTAATTTAGTTAAACTTAACCAAGGTTAAAGAGGTGTTAAAAGGGACACAAGGCATAATGGTAAGTTAAGCAGTGGATCACTCAAAAGAAAATACTCAAATATGACACAATTTGCAATTAATCTCATTTAGAGTCCAAAGTCCAGACACCTCCCTTAAAACAAGGGATGTAAGAGTATAGATTGGCCTCGGATTGTCTCTGGCGAAGCTAGAAAGGCCAGAAAGGGCTTGTCTCGGGCAACCATAGAATAGGGGACAAGTGGTGGAGAAGTCAAAATCATGGGTCCCTTAATTTTGACTTCTCCACACATTATATGACACATGGCGATAAGGTGATGAGAAAAATGAGAAGAGATATTAAGTGGGAAAAAGTCAAAATCATGGGAAGAAAATGAAATGACTTCTCTTTTTAACGCCACATGTCTCTTATTCTTTGGTTGCCCGAGAGTCATTTCTAGCTTCGCCAGAGACAATCCGAGGCCGTATAGACCACAACGAGTGTGAGATCTCGGTATGGTCTTGCGCCAATGTAGAGTGTAATCCAATCCCTGGGTTGATGACTTACAAGAGCTCCACTCTCCTATGCTAACTACCAACCATTGATCTAACCAGTAATAATAGTTAAATAATATCATTTCTAAAAAAGAAAAAAAACGATATGAAAAAGTAAAATTTTCCCTAGTACTTAAAAGAATATTAAGGATAAATTTTTTTCACAAAAAAAGATGAAAAAATATTTTTTAAGAAAAAAAATCTTTCCTAGTGGGTGGAATAGTCTATTTATTGGGAGCATTCCCATGTGGGCCATCTTAGCCGTCTGGAAGAACTTTATTGATAGATCACATACTTTTTTAGTCCTCCCGACCTGACTTTCGGGCTTAGAGTAAAGCAAAAACTGCTGAAAGAAAAGAATCAAAAGAAAAGGATACATTTGTCATCATTGAATCAAGCATAAAAGCGTAATAAGAGGAGCTGTCCCCGTTTGATATTTAAATGCCAGTCAAATTAAGGGACCAAAAAGAAGAGAAGGACAGACAGCACTGTCATATTCCTCATCACTCTATCCCGATTTCAATCAAATCGTACCAACAGATCAACACTTATCTTTTTAAATCTTTATTAATCATAGTGAGAATTATTAACCTTAGTTTTTTGAAAAATTATTTTAAAAAATTTAATCTTAAGATTACGAAATTTTAACCTAAGAAAAATTTGAAAATATACATTTAAAAAAAAACTATAGTTAGATAGTTGAACTTAAGGATAGTAAATCTTAATCACGGTTTATAGGGATTGAAAAGAACACGTGTTGAACTGCGGGTGTGATTGAACTCTCCCCAACTTCAATTGCGATTGGCTGTGATTGGTCTCTTTTCAGTCACTCTAATTTCGTTAGTTAGTTGAATGAGATTAGGCGGCAACCTAGTTAGATAATTAGTTTTACATTGTCTCATCACTTGTTAATTTAAAAGTAGAGATTTATGTCTCTTATTATTGTAATTGATGTTTTAATAGATAGGTAGGGGTTTTGCCTACCCATCTTCTACTTATTGGATGGTTTTAATTTTTTTAAAAACAATTAGGCGACAACCTCAATTAGGTTTATTAGCAGTAATTAATAGGTTAGGAAGTGACCATTTTATAAATGGGTTTAAACACAGTAGACCTATCAACTGTCACACTCTGTCACACACTATTACTCTAGAAAATGGAATCTTAAACACCCGAGATTATCTACACTATCATTGCACAAGCCATCTGGTGTGTCACTCTCAATTTTTTTTTGATAATTATGGGTATCCTAGGTCGAGACTCAAACTAGTCCTATGTAATGTATAGGTGAACCCCTAACCCATATATCCGATATTAAGGGGAGCTCAAATTCGATCTCAAGACCTCCAGATTTACTGTTCATCTTTCCAAGCACCATGATGATTCTTCATTTGTCAGTATTTGTTTGCTGCATACAATTATTTTCGATTGACTCACTTTACTATTAAAGGAGTGCTAGTCCCAAATACATTAAGTCAATATTTTTTTGAACACAATATAGTAACATGTTTTTTTTTTTTTGATTTATTTTGAAAGGTAAGCTAGGATGTAACATGTGGTGTTGTTACCATAGAGATGATTTGACACTTATTGTCACAACCTTTCATCTGGGAAATACTGGGATTAACATTTCTACTTTTACTAATGTCTTGCCAAACTTTAACCCGTTCAAGGGAAAACCAAGTTTTTACTCGAGTTCATAGCAAAGCCAGTCTTGCAAGGGAAGAGCATAGCATGGTGTACAATAGGAGGGGGATGGGTTTCACTACCTAACTCCAAGTCTTTTTTTTTTCATTATCCGAATTTAATTAAATATTTAATTAATAGTAAAATAAAATATCTATATTGGACTCCGATTAAAATTTTGAATATTATTTAATTATTATAAAAAATACCAAAACATATAAGGATTATATTAATGAGGATAATTTAATCCTTTTTTGGTAAGTGATACACAACACACGTGCACACACATGATCCCTCAACTATAACATATTATATAGCGCACACATACGAACCATTAACCAATAACTATAATATATTATATTATATAATCGATTAAATATTTATCAAATAAAATATATAAATATCTGATTATAAACTAATAATAAAAGTACTAGTTGGATTATTATCCAAGCAAAATATGTTCAAAATAATATCTGTTGACAGTTGACATACTACACAGGGCAAATATTGTTTTGTAGCCAAACTCCTCTCCATAAGTTTCGAATCTCCATCTACCACATTAAATGAACAACGAGTTTCAGCAAGCTGTATCCCCATAATCTGATCAAAAATCAGAACCATGTGATGGTAGACCGTAGACGTACCTCATCGCTACCAGTCAAAGATCAGAGAGTATCTGATACGGTAGTACGCCGAGCCAGGGAAACTTTGAATCACTAGTACTTCTCTTAAACATGATTTGGTGTAATCTGTGCCTGATGAGAAATACAAGACATTTTTCAGCTCAAAAAAAGAAAAATAATAAATAAAAATAAAAGAAATAGAACTGCACTTTTTAATTAGGTCATACCTATCAGTATTTGAGGATGAGACAGATAGGGTTTTGATGACGACTCATCAAACGTCTTGTTTGATTGATGAGACTAGACTCCTTCTGAACAAGTGGTTAGCTTGTCCTTGTCACATATTCTAGGGTTTTTTTTTTTTTTTTTTTTTAATAGTTGCTGCTGATATATGATTGATTCTATGTAAACCACCTACAACATTATGATACAGAAGAAGTAGGGTCCTGACTCCTGAGTTCATCATCTCATTTAATCTACTTTTTTTAAGGGGTAGTAGGCCCCACCTAAAGCCATTCACATTCTCATTCTAAAGACTCGGTGAAAAACAAAAGGGAAGGCCTTTGCTGCCCATCTTCTTTCTTATTTGTTTTGAATTGAAAATACAAACATCTCTTATAGAGTTCATAAGAGCTCAACATCCCCAATACCAGCCTTCCTAAACTTCCAATATATATTATCTATAACACTCCCTCTATATTATAATTAAAACCCTAATTTTAACTTAGTAGAGAAAATAAGAAAAATAAGACTACAATAACACATTTCCACCTATAATATGCATAATATTTCTAGCTGAACCACCACCACCACCACCATCACCCAACAAATTACACCAAAACATGAAGGAATTAAGGCAATTCACATGACATTGCAACTGTCAGTGTTCTCATCACTGAAGAAATGGGTGTAGGAGTCGGCGACCGGAGGTTGCATCGGGGGATAGTAATTGACTGCTGGTGGTGGTCGGGCATACATCATTGGTTGGAACCGTTCGTTCCCGTTGGCTCGCTGCTGGTTCATCATCGCCACCAAGTTCGGTTGCTGATAAGGGTTCCCCGCGGCGGGGTTCCCGAGCCCTGCCCCTTGGAAATATCCACCGCCACCGGGGTTCCCTGGCCCTGCCCCTTGAAAATATCCGCCGCCACCACCACCACCACCAGGGTTCATTGCTGCTGCTGGTAGTCCTTGCACTGCTGGGATATTACCCATATGACCCATGGGGAAATTCCCCATCCGACCCATATTAGCACCACCTGCACCATGAGATAGATTAATGTCATGGAACCCAGGGTGCATGTTGTTCATTACATGGCCTTGGCCTCCATCATTCTTCCCTCCTCCCTTCTTACCCCCATTAACATTGTTGTTTCCACCAACATTGCCATTATTAGCAACCTTGTTATTTCCTCCACCACCATTGTTTCCATTTTTAGCATCTGGTGCCAACCCACCACCATTCTTGCCACCATTTTTAGCAGCTCCACCACCTTGATTTGGATTCCCTCCACTACCACCCTTCTTTCCTCCATTACTGTTCTTCCCATCATTATTTCCACCCATACCCTTCACTTGTACAGGCACAGCAACAGCACCACCTTTCTTGCCATTTCCACCACCACCCTTCTTATCACTCAAGGCATGTACATTCATGAGTTGTGGATGATTACCATTCATCATCCCATTAGGCCCATAAGGTCCATGGACATTACCCATCATGGGTTTCATCTTGTTGGGAGGATGATGTATATCATCATCAAAGGCATCATCAAAGTCATCATCATCATAGTCATCAAACTCATCATCATCAAAGTCATCACTCATATCATCATCCTCAGGCAACTTAAACTTGACAGTTTTTTGGTCCTTGAAGGGCATCTTCAAGTCCTTAAATTGGGGTAAATTCAGATCTTTGAAGCCTTTCATCTGTTGTAGTTGTTGAAGTTGTTGAATCTGCTGCTGTTGTGGTGTTAGCTGACCACCCTTTTGTTGGTCTTTTCCACCCTTTTGAGACTTGTTGTCTTTGCTACCTTTGCTGTTCCCAATTTGCATGTTAATGAACTGATTGTTGAGGTTGTTCTGGTTCTTATTTGAAGGCTTTTGAGCCCCCCACAGCTCTGCATGTTTCCCTTTTTTTACCAGCTTCCTTATGAGTGTGGCTGGATCAACATTACCTGAGACTGTCACCTTCCCCTGTTCTGCATCTATAGTGGTAGTATACACCCCTATAAAAAATAAAATATAAAAGGAGAAAAATCAACAACCAAAAAAAAAAAGAAATTACCCAACTAATCCAAACATCCCATTAAAAATATCATGGAGAAAAAAAATCTAGGTATAAACCTATACCCTTTAAGAAGAAATGTATGAAAATAAGAAAAATACCTTCAATTTTCTGCAATAGCTTCTTCACCTTCTGCTTACATCCATCACAATGTATATTCACTTTGAGAACACAAGTCTACAAGGACAAATAATCCAAACAACATAAACAGAATAAACACAAAATCACTAAGAAAAAAAATTAAAAGCTTGTCATGGGAAGAAAGAGGATTATATGCATAGAGAATAAAGAAAGGAACAACAAAAGAAAAGGACATTCAAGAACTTGAGTTCAGAACAAGCAAAACCTATAAAGAAAAAGAAAAGAAAAATTAATAAAAAAAGGGGTACCTGTGCCTTCAAAAATTCTTCTCTATTCATTTCCACTCCAACAGAACAATCAGAAATGATATAACAATGGAAAGAAACAGGAAACTGATAGATCTGACTAATGGATGGAGCTGAAACAGAGAAAATGAATTATAAATAAAACCCACAGAGGAAGACTCTTCTTTGTTCTTCCTTTTGGGGGTTTTCCAACCAAACACAGATAAAATGACAGAATACAAATGGTTCTGGAATCTCTGAGCAGAGATGAAGAGACACAACAACAATGCTCAAATTTACAGGAGAGAGAGAGAGTGTGTTCAGAGATGGTGGGTAGACATTAAACTTCTCTTTATCTCTGCTTCCTCTATTTCAGGATTGTGTTGTGTCCTGTTTTGAAAGAGAGAGAGAGAGAGGCTTGTTCTTGTCCAAGGTAGGGAGACTAGAGAGTAGAGACAGCTCTAAGCCTTCTTTCATATGCCCTTTATTTATTGATCTATTTTCATTTTTAAATATTAAAATTTTTAACTCAGGCTGGTATTTGGCTTGGCTGAACATCGGCTCGACTTGGCTTCACAAGAGCTGAATAAATGGACAATGTAAGGACTCATGATTAAATTAATATTAAGGAGGTGAATGAATCTTGTCAGATAAACTCTCCCAAAACTGGTGGTAACAATAAATAAAGTCATTAAATGTACCAAATATAGCTTATATTACTATTTTTTTATTTTTTGGGTGATAGGTTAAGACACACACAGTCCAAGTCTCAACCGAAGTCACAACCACACACACCTCTCAACCTATATTACTATAATACCCCTATATTAATGTACTCTAACAGTCTATTAAAATTACTTCACCTTGCCCCTCCTCTTCCTCTCATTGATTAAGACTGGATATAGATTTAAGGGCATTTGAAGATTAATCATAATTATCCAATTATCCATAGATCGATCAGTAGGGTTTGTGATTCACATCTTGTTGAGCCATGGTTCTTGTTCTTGTTGAGCCATATTCACAAAATAAAATTTAAATGACATAAATTACCTAATTAGTTTTTTTTTTGGGTAGACATGGGTATCCTGAGCCAAACTTCAGATTAGTCCCATTTGATGCATAAGTAAATCCCCAACCCACACATTTGATATTAAGGAGAGCCCAGATTCGATTTTGAGACCTCTGGGTTTACCGTTCGTCCTTTAACTATTGATTTACAAATCACAACAGAATAAGGGCATAAAAAATGTTGTTATTTACATATAATATATTTTTTTAGTAATTGGTCGATGGGTTAATCTATAGGGTTTAAAATTCACACACGGATATATATGAGTAAAAAAAAAAAAAGATGGCCTAGTTTAGCTAACGAGTTCATTGAAGGGATTAATTTTGAGACAGAGCTCTCTGCTTCATGGTGTTGAAGTGGAGCTCCCCATTTTACATTATAGTTATGGCACGTTTGTAATTAGTAAAAGTGGTTGGGCAATTTTGCAACACATCGTAATTACAAGATTGCCACCGTAATAATGTAAAAAAGCTCAATGTTGTGAAGCAGTGCTTCTCATTGTATCTAAACTGTTAATTAAATTGATTAATAATCATTATATTGTCAAAACATATTTTAGATCACTAACTGCGTGCAATCCGTCTTGGCAAAGGAAAACTGCCTAATTTAGCTAACTACTTAACTAAATTGGTTAAAAACTAATGGCTTTTTTGAGAAAAATTTAGTAGCCATGGATCAGATTGTCTCTAACCCATAAAGCCCATTGTGTTCCCTTTTGGCTTTGTTTATCTCTTACTTGAACAAAAATCAAGCCAAAAAGCTAAATTTAATCAACCCTAAGATCCATGAAGTCAAGTTGCAGGAACTGTTTTCTCTAAGTTTGGACCCTTCTTTTTGTAACCAAAGCAATGTTATCGTTCTTAAAAGCCTAACCCATGAAGAAAATCTTGTCCTTGAGCCTTCTTTTGGTCCCTTTGTTTGTAAAAGAGGTGTGAATGGCGATAAAGGGCCTTCTCAACCCTCAAAGCCCCAAAGAACTCCCCTTCCTAGAGTTTTTTAGGGTATGGGGTAGCTTTTCATGTCCATGTTTTTTAGATTAAAGTAGCTTTGTTTGATTTTGGTTGTACACAAGATAATATCGTTGAATGGTATATGGAGTGGCAATAGGGCGAACCGGGTCTGGTCTGGTGGTAGAGGGGCGCAGCTAGGATTTTCTAGTGGTGGGGTACGCGATAGTTCATTGAAAATGGTAGTAATTATCAATAGATTTGTGAAAAATTATTAGGCTGGTACAAAATAATTTGAATCTAAGGACAATAGTTTTTTTTTATGACCAAGTTTTTGGGACTTTTTTCTTTTTGGAACTCATGTCCCCAACTCTTTGGGTTAGGACTAATCCCCGATTCACTCATATATTTCGTACATATCACACCCTTGCCCCATGACTATGTCCGGTCAAATAATTAAATACCATGCTATAAAAATATATTTTATTTTCAATAGTTCAAGGAATATTTCCCACTTGCTTCATACCTATACCTATTAAATAGTTGAATAATATAGTATAATTGTTTAACTTTGGTTAAAAATTTTAAATCTTAGGATTAATATTTATTATTATTAATTTAAAAAAATAATATCATTGAACCCCTAGGGGTAGTGAAGCTTAATCCCAATTAATAGAGGTCAGAAGGGCCAAGTGTGGACTTGTGGGAGCGATTGAACTCTCCCTCAGTTCATGTCCCCATTCCCAAGGCAAGATCGGATCACAGCCAATCACGATTGAACTCGGGAACAATTCAATCGCACCCATAGGTCAACACGTGTCCTTTTTAACCCCTATTAATAATTATTAAGATTCACTAACCCTTAAGGTTCATCAATCTAACCTTGATTTTTTATAGAAAAATTTAAACCCTAGGGTTAAAATTTCTTCAACCTAAGATTAATTTTTTTTAATATCTTATTTAAAAACCAAGGTTAAAATGTTGAACCTTAAGGGTTAATGAATATTAACTATGGTTAATGGGGATTAAAAGAGACACGTGTTGACCTATGGGTGTGATTGAACTCTCCCCGAGTTCAATTGCGATTGGTTGTGATTTGATCTCCCATATGGCTATGCATGCGTTAAAAAAAAAAAAAATCGTTTTTTCAAAAGTTCTCCTATCATTGACCGGCCCAGACCAGACCTAAACATAAACAAGGTTGTAATATACCAACACTGATCTATTTGTCTTTCGAACTATGATTGCAAAAGTGTGCCCTTATAAAGTGGGGTTAGAGGAGTGTGTGTGGTTATAGGCTTGAGTTGAGATTGTAGGGCTAAGTGTGCGTGCGTGTTCAAATGAAGTAAATAGAATTTTCTAAATGGTAGCCCAATTAAACTGGTGCTAATGGAAACAGCTAACCACGTGGACGAGTCTGCGTTTCAGTTTAGCTTTCGTTGAATTCGCAGACACCCAATTGAAGCAAGACAGATCCAAACATGGTTTTAGCATGGCCCAACCCAAAACCTGGGAGAAAAATGGAACATATTTTCTAATTATAAATGTAATTTCAAGAAATTATGATATTTTCATTATCATAAATAGAATTTTCAATATACGTTAATTATATGTGACCATTGTTAATCAATATTCTATACCATTATTTAACAAATGGAGTACGTAATTACAATTTTAGAAGGTGCAATGCTAATTAAGAAGAAGAAAATCTAATTCATGGATATAAATCATATAATCTCCAACCTAATTCATGAATCATTAGAAGAAGATAGTAATTTTCATTTTTTTTTAAAAAAAATTATTAGGGAAATTTCAATCCTTGGCAGAGTCAGAGACCTCTATTCCAGTAGAAATCTGCAAATCTTCTATTAACAGTGACGAAGGGGTATTTGCTTATGCTTTTTGGAGTGGTAGCTTGGACTTACCCTTATGGCACCTTAACGGCTGCCTTCGGTTTGGCTGTGTGCGCGAGTTTAGAGTGTGAGTGTATGTGGTTACATGATAACTTTTCTACAAAAGAAATTAAAAATAAATAAAAGGGTATTTGCGTATGTGGCCTTTTTTGTACTTATTTTCAAATCGACCAAAATGTCGTTGTCCTCATCGAAAATTATCAAAGATGTATGAAATGCAAGGTTTTTTTTATTTCGAAATTTTCGAAGATTTCGGTCAGCCAACCCTAACCGAAATCCCAAAAAATTGCGGGATTTCGACAAAATTTCGAAATCCGAAATATTAATATTTTATCAATTATATATATATTTTATTAATATATATATGTTAAAAATAATATTTTATTAAAATTTTATATATTTATATAAATATTACTATTTTATTTTTAAAATTAATATATAAAATTTTGAAATTTCACGAAATTTCAGTAAAAATTTCAAAATATTTCGGAATATTTTGAAATTTTAATTTTAAAAAATAAATAAAATTATTTAAAAATAAAAAAAATCAGATCCGAAATCTTTGAAATCCAAAATTTAAGCCAAAATCTGATTTTCGAAATAAACTCAGTTTCAATGTCGTTGGGTCCGAAACAGAAATAATTTCAACGAAATTTCAAACCTTGATGAAATGAAGGAATTGACAGGAACCTGAAGTTACCGTTAGAGTTCCACGTTCAGGATCTATCTATCTAATCGTTACAAGGTTAAGGCTGTCAAAAAAGCCCATATAGAAGGGTACCCGGCCCGGCCCGGCCCTCCAAAGCCCGGCCCTACCCCAGCCCTTGGGCCGGGCAGGGCCAAAAAATTGGAAGCCCTGTTCTCTAGGGCCGGGCTAGGGCTCCCCCTGTCCGGCCCGGCCCTACTTTATCTTAAGATAAATATTTTTTAATAATTTTACTAATATGCTCCCTTTAACCTTTCATTAACGTTATGAAAGTAGGGCTATGTTTGTAATTGCGCCAACTAAAGACCTTATAAAAACCAACCTAACACAGACCAAACTCTAACTTGTATTCACATTCTAAGACTTTGCCTCTTCATTCTTCAACTTCAATCGCACAGGCCACATACCACTTCGGCTCTTCATCGATCATCTCTCTCTCTCTCATATCTTACTCTCTACTTTCAGTTTTATATTTAAACATATTTTTAATTTTGTTCTATATAGTTTTATTATTCTACTTGTTTACCTATACTATGTTTTGGTTTATTATGCATGACTGTCACTGATAAGGAAATTTTTTTTTTAACTCTATCATTGCTTTTTTTGTTACAATGTTGATCCCAAACCCAAATAAAAGAGGAGGGTATCCATTTCCATGTAAGGTTGACAGTCGGTGTAGTAAAAAAAAATTTATTATCTTAGATGAAAAAAAAAAAATTCCGCTGTTTCTTCCGGCCCTTTGGCCGGCCCGACTTGGCCCCGGCCCTTGAGGGGCCGGGCTAGGGCCCAATCAACCCCGGCCCTTGAAGGGCTAGGGCCCAATCAACCCCAGCCCTTGAAGGGCTAGGGCCGGGCTAGGGCTCTACTCTTATAAGGAAGGGTAGGGCTAGGGTTGACCCCGGCCCTACCCCAACCCGGCCCTTTGACACCCCTATACAAGGTGAAACTATTAAAGTTATCTTCCTTTGAAAAGAGTAGGATAAGAAGAACAAACGAGTATTGTACTTCAACAAGAAGGGACCTCTCAAAGTTCTTAGCTGTAAAATGTGGACCCATAAAGATAAGTTTTTCTTCTTTCATGTGTTCGATGAGAAAGAGTGATCAAAGCTTGGGAGAGGAATACTGGTCCCTCTCATTTCAAAAAAATATCATACTTTCATTGTAAAAGCAAGTTTACTGCTTTAATTTATTGCAAAAGTAGCAAAAAAATAACAACACATGTCGCTTCCCATTTAGAGTACCATACTGGATTGTCCGAGTTATGAGAGTTTGTTTATTGTACTTGGGGTTCTTGGATGGAGATTCAATCCCTATATATTTTTTTGGGGGGAGCGGGGGTCGAGTCAAAGGACTAGTTCATTCGGGTATCTGCACCAATCCATTCGAAAATTTCCCCAAGGATGATAATAGGATAAGTCGAGGAGTGGGAGTTGAACACATGACAACAGGGAGCAAACCCGGGATGGTAGCCAACTGCACCAACCCCTAGTGGGTAATCCCCATAACAAGGATCATTGCAATAGGAAGTTGGTTACCATTTGGAGGACAAAATTCTCCACTGCCATCCTGCTAGTTCCAAGGTAGAGTTCTACGTTTGCCAACTTCAACTTATGGCCATTGAGAATGCACTATTAACCTGTATAAGTGGAATCTCATGTTGTTGAGTTTAACTGTTTGTATATGAAAATATATAAGCAAAGAAGATGAGAATAAAAGGTGATTTGGAAATAGAATCAATGCTTGCAAACAAAATATTACTCAAAATCCCTGTTAAGACCAGACCCTTCATACCTGTGTTGCATATGCCCTGCAATCAGGACCATCCAATTAATATGTTTCACGTAGGAAATGCCACCCTAAACACTCAATGTGTGGTGAGTACAGACTTTTTGATGAGAAGGGTTATTATATCATTCCATGACTGCGAAGAAGAAGACGCAATTAGCTGACATGAAAGGATGGTCTTTCCTGGACTATAAGAACTGCTCAATTGAGAGGAAGGAGAAGGGTTTTCTAGTGATGGCCTTTGGTAACCCACCATGATGGCCAAGAGAAAGAAGAAGACAGATTAAGAAGGTTGGATATGAGAAGAGAAAGGTGGGTTATGGCCGGTGGAGATTGTTTATACTGTCTAAATTGAGAGGAGGGAGGTGGCTTCTGGAAGAGACTACTTATTCCGCCTATCCGTGACTGCCAACAAGAAAGAAGTCAGTTAAGAGGACGGCGGGCTCCAAGGACGACCCATGATGGCCAAGAAGAAGAGGAGGAGCTAACTGTGAGGAGGGAAGAAGATGGATTTGGTGGATTGAAATACTGCTTGATTACTGACCCATTTCTAGCCTTACTGGATGTCCTTCAAGTGGAGTTTCTCTTGCTCATGATATTAGATCTCTGCAGCCAGAAATCAACCCAATCAGATAACTGCACCTGGTCTACAGACCTTTTTTGAACACCACATACAATCAAGATACAAAGAGAAGTTAACCTGTAATCAGCCTTAGAAGTAAGGTAGTAGAAACTTAAGAAACAACACACTAGTTGACACACAAGCTTCTCATGAAGAATTTTATGAATATTAAATACCAACTTAGTGAATTACTTTGAAGCATACTTAAGTAATCCCTTATTAGTCTCTAAAGCCTCCTATATTATACAGATACACTTAATATCATTCTTTTTGGACCAAGCCTGATTAGGTAGTTACACTAAATTACTTTAAGCTTCCAGACTGTGAATCCATCAATCCTCAGTTCTATGCCATGCTCAATATTCATGGTTATGAATCTATTACCTAATTATATGGCAGATTTTTTTATCCCCTTCTGACGCTGCCACATAGGATTATCATTTTGCCAAGTTATGACATGTGTCACATTCATTTCCCCCAATTTAGAACATCACAACCCAATACCTACACATCTCCTCTCTTTCCCTCTATCCTTTGAATTTTACAACACCCCGTTTCACACAAACATGCTTCCATGGGACGTCACATTCCAATTTGACCTACGCGCCTCCTCTCTCTCTCTGTCTTTCGAATTACAAATACACCCCGTTTCGCCTCACGCAGTCGATACATCTGTTCGTATGCTTATAAAGACCCTCCTCTCTCTAAGGGCCGCCAACGTTCCTTCTCTCTCCACCAATGATTCTGCTATGCGCAATCACATTCTTACCTACATTAATGAGGGTAGTTACTTCAACGGAAGGGAAACTAACCTCCATATGGTATGGAGAGAGGGGGTGGATTTTTCTACGAGCAGAGCCCTTTAGATAGATAAGCTTTTTTTTCTCTCTATTCTTCTTCTCTCTTTTTTTTCATGCCACTGATGTATGCTTTTGTTATATTATTTTGTTGATGGCAAAAAACGGAATAGAGACTTATCTCCATATTTCATCCAGCTGCCGTATTGAAGGTTCTTATCTCCTCTCCTGTCAGTCATGTGAGGTCTCTTTCCCTTGGGTACAACTGGAACTCGAGAGGTATTTTGAGGGGGAGACATCTTTTGAAGAGATCATATATACCCAGATCTTCCCTTTCTATTATTACTACGTGGAGAAAGGTAGGTCTCCCTTTATTCTCTTTTTAGTTTTCTCATGAATGTCTCTCACTCACTCTCTGTAATCTCCTTTCATGGTCTCATATTTAGCCCCCTCTTCATGGGTAGCCTTTTTTTTGTTTTTTACATGGAATAGAGGGAAGGTTGGATACGTGTTCAGATTGGGTGTGTCAAACGTGAGGTTCCGAGTGAAGATGAGAGGGTGCTGCTTTTTTAGAATACGCAAAATAGGAGGCTCAGGCTGTATTTGATGAAGCACTCTGGAATGGAAATCTGGACATGAGATTCCGGGCTTAAATATGTTGCTTGAATTTAGTATAAGCGTGTGAAAATGAAGGAGAAGGAAATTTATTATTTCTCATTTAGTTGGAAATGGCAACAATTTGAGTGACATGGAATGGTGGGGTTTAGAAAAAAAATTTCTGAGTCAAGCTCATTGTTTCTCTATGGTGGTAGCGGTAGAGCGGATTGATGTTCAATAATTACATTCTTCAAAATTTTTTGTGGAATTTTGTCTAATTCCTTAATTTTCATGGTATTCTTTTTTTTTTATTGGGTTAAATTTTAAATTTTTGCATTCAATAACCAATTTCATCATTATTGTTTGCTCATTTTACCTCGCTTCTTATTTTCTTTAACAGAGCAGTACTTCAGAAACACAACAGTAACACTTTTGCATTCCCGCGGGAGCGTGTTGTTAAGGGCAGTGTATTGTTGATGACATTGTGAGGTCAGATTCAATTTCTCAATTTCAGTCTCCATTTTCTTCTTCAAAGGCTCTTTGCATTTTGTTTATTTATTCCTCTTATTTCAACAGGCTCATGGTAATGAACGCTAATATTAATATGTGCACTGTTTGGTTTCCATAAGATTTGCACAGGTGGTCTTGAATTCCTGTCGTTATCACCATCTGATGATAGTTAACTATTACTCAAAATTTATGTTAGACAGACGCCTCATGAATAGTATAGGGATCGTCCCAAGTATTTTGGGAAGTCCTTTTTACTATTATGTACTTAGACTAAATACAGTATATTTTCAGATTTTTTAAAAACTTTATTATGAATTTATGAAAAAGAATCAATAATCAACAAATTTGTTTTTTTTAAACATCTTTAAGATTTATTTATTTTATATTATGTTAACTTTCTCAGCAATCTTACGAGTTAATATATATATTTTTAAATATTTATTATTTGTTTTGTTTGAAATTATAGTTCAGTATAAACTTTGTAATAAAAAAGATTGGATTATTTATTTTTTATTTTCTTATTCTCTGGTAGTATCATTGAGTTTCTATCAATGTGAATTCACTTTTTCGATATTCTCATGTGATTTTATTTATTTTAGTTTTTTTTCCCATGCATCGCACGTGGTGTTTGCTAGTTATTTAATGTTACAAGAAATTTTAGTGCATAGCTGCCCCTCCCTCCCTCTGTATAATTCCTTTTATAATTAATGAAGAAATCTAGTCATGATATTTACATTTTATTTGAAAATAAGATATTGTCCCTCTAAGATTCTGAAGGAACAATTATTTTCCATCACAACAGTTCTGATGCATCAAATTTTCTCACATGATCATTGAAGTAGAGCCTTTGGTGGGTTAATGAGTTTCAGTAGGGAAATTCGCACAAACTTATATGTATCCTTACAGCACTGTAGAGAAAAGAGAGACCATCAGCCAACATAATAAATCGGTGGATTTTCAAATGTAAAATTTAAAACGGAGGTCTAGTCAGCAGCAACATTCAAACCAGCTTAAAAATTCATAAGGAAATATTGCAATTTGAGCTAATTATTTCACACAATTATAGCCAAATACTTCAACGGTATCCTACAAGCAAGATGGAACTTGGAAGCAACTCCAAAGCTAAGCTAAAAGAGAACCTTCCATAACAGTAACAGCTATGCCTCGAATCAGTAGTCTCTGGGTTTCCTCGTCTAAATGCAGGTTCAATATTCCACCCCTTGGAGATGCCTGGTATGCAATAAGATCATGTTTTCCCAACTTTTTGCTCCAATAGGGTGCTAAGGCACAGTGTGCACTCCCACAAACAGGATCCTGAGAAATAAATACAAAACATAAAAATGTGAGAAAGGGAGAGGGATTTATTGAGAATTTTAGAGAGCTTTCAAACAGAATTATTTTTATTTTTATTACTTTAGAAATGAGCGCACTCGAGAGAGTCTAGGAGTAGCTCCAACAAGCAAGAAAATAAAGGAGAGTCGAGTATGGTTTGGACACATTCAACAAAGACCAATGGTGGCACCACTGTGAACTGAGCGTGGGCAAATTAAAGGCTCTAAAAGGGTGTGTGGAAGGCCTGACAGGACGTGGATAGCATTAGTGAGAATAAATTTTATAACACAAGCTCTAACCTGCAATATAGCGCTTGATAGACTATAATAGTGGAACATGATGCCGACCCCAAATAGTTAGGATAAGCCACTGTTAGAGAAGAACAAGAAGTATCTTCTGAACTCATAGTGATCCAGTTATGGAGAGTTTTCCCCAAAGAAGTCCAAGGCAGGTTATACAGTTGCTATTGGCATTTTCTTGAGAGTTAAGAGTATCTTGGCTCATATGAGAGAAATAGCAAAATAGAGATTTCTAAGCTTGGTGAAGGTTGGAGTGGTTTATGGAGTAAAATGAAAATGGATGAAAGAGCTGTTTGACATATCCATATTGAGGTTGAAAGGCTCTAATCTTCATTATTCATGTTTAGCATCATCTTTCAGGTTTCAAGCTTTGTGCAGTTCATGTAAACATCAAAATCAAGCTATATGGTTGATGCCAAAAGTCCCTTCAGTGATTTGTAACTGAATTGTATGCCTTCGATTTATAAGGAATGTGCTCCAATCATTCCTGAGATCACAGGAAAGATGGACCAACTCTCCATCTGGATTCTAACAATCCTTTTCTATTTCTTGTATCCACCCACTAGCTTTGATGTTTATGTACGATGAAGCTGCCAAAGTCTTGTATATAGTATCCAGAGGGATTTCTTCCTTTTTTATTTGATCCTTTCTTCATTGTGTTCTTGCGTCTATATTTCTGACACAATCTTTCTAGCTGAGTCTCACTGCAGCCAAGCAGGTGTCTTTTGAAGCTGAGAAGGCAATTCTCAGTGGGAACCACTTCCTAAATCCAAGACAGATATGGGTATCCCACTCTACATAGGGATACAGTCCTATTGATTTGTATTTCTACGAGCTAAGTATATGTCTAATCTTTCGTGCCCATCATGTTGATATAAATTACAAATTTAGTTTTGTAAGTTAAATATTATATTTTCAAAGTTTAACAAAATCACTTAAGCTTCCACCCCAACACACACAACAAAATAATAAAACGGGATATGTTAAACAGAATACTACAAATGTCTGTCAATATCTTGTACCACAATACAGGAATCTTATCGTGTTGATTACAAAATAACGATATAATAGTGTAATTAAACTTTTAAATATGGGTCAAGCGATTTCAGTAATTTGGGGAAAATGAAGCATGGTAATCAATGAATTAAATAAAACAATGTGGGGCTCTAGAGCTGGCAATTTCTTCCACATAATTTCGTGTCATTTAGGGTGTGTAGCAACATTATAATCCAACTAGGGAAAGTGAGTAAATATCTCCACATTTAGTAGTAATATTCAAAAGCACAACCATCACTTCCAATTAAGAAAAACCTCATGTATAAGCATAAAGAAAGTACAAAGATTTGACCCCAAAATAAAAAATATTACCTCATTGAGACCCAACTTTGGACAGAAGAAGCGACTGAAGAAATCAAATCCAGATCCTTCGGGAGCTACCCCCGTTATAATGACCCCACTTCCAGGACACTTTTGTATTTCATCAAATTGTGGCTGTAAATTCGCAACAGTCTTTCCCGATGAGAGCTCAACCTACGGAAATGCAAAAAGTTTGGCTCTTCTAAGTATAAATGGCACAAAATCTCTATAAATGAGCTCACAAAAAAGTATTTACACCTACTTTTGGCATACCCACTACTTAGTTAATGAACCCTACTAAGGATATCTACTGGTGTATAAAAATTAGAACAACTGAATGATCCCAGCTATTCTGTTTATTCCAAACTTGGGATGGTCCAACCACCATGGTGCCTAGACCAATAGATGATAGCCACGACTATCCAATCGGCCCACTCACAGACATGGAGCCTCACCCCCAACCACATCAAATGTCTATTTCATATGTTAAAATTGCATACTCATACATCTAAAATCAATAATTAAGAAGAAATGGGATTGAAGATGTACAAGAAAGTCGCCTGACGCAGTTTTCTTTATATTGATCACAGGAGCACCATTTAGTGTTACAGGAATTGATGGAATCTCTGTGGCATCGCATTCATTCAATGGGATTGTAGGAAAATCCAATTCAATATAGAAATGACCTTCTGCTTCACCATTCTGAAACTTCAAGGTATCTAATTTCTCAACTCCTGGAATCTTTTTAGCAGTCAGAACTCCAGATAGTGTGAGGAACTCAATTATGTCCGTTTTTACTAAACCGGATGTAAAGAGAACATGTGCAGCTGCTAAAGTTGCATGACCGCAAAGTTTGACCTGCAAATGGGAATGAATCATTCTGCATTCATCAACTCAAAGGAAATGAAACAATTAAAAATACAATGTATCTAACATGAACTTGCGAATGCAGGAAATCTAAGGATATCCACCAGGTAAGGCACACGGTTTGGGTCTTGGGAGAGATCCTCAAGGTCTCAAGTTCAACTCCTCCCGGGCTTACCCGATGCACGTGATTTGCGGGTGATTGCATGCATCCGAAGGGACGAGTCCTTCCTTGTCAGGGTTGGGACACCCTCCGTTACAAAAAAAAAGGCATGCCATTAAATGAGTCCAACTTGGTCTTGACCAAATGGATGATCCTACAATCTGACTTATTGTTCCTTGTCAGAAATCAGCTCTAATCTATTTTTTCTGTTGCATTATGTGCCATCTGACCCACCACATGTAGTGATGTAGATCCTCACATATGTTCTAGGGGCCTCCCCTGAAATTTAAAAAAAATAAAAAATTTCCTATATCTTTAATAGGGGTGTAGCCTGAGAAAGCGGTGGAGCCAAGGGGACGGGGAGCTCCAGCCCCCCTGAATTTTTGAGAAAAAAATATATTCTTTACAAACAGAAGCAATGGCCCATGAACTTGGCTCCAAATTTTTTTCCCCGGGGACTACACCCCTGAACCCCCATTGTTAGCCCCCCTTGCAAGAGAATCCTGGCTGGGGCCACCGGCCCACCACATTCTTCACACCCTTCTGCAAGTCTCAACTTCAATTAGAACACTCTACCTCCAAACTTTGAATTTTCCAAGGTGTCTTGGTACCTTCAACTCACCAAGATTCTTGAATATTGAACACATCAATCTCCAAGAGTTATCTTGAACTCATCGAGATATACACGATAGTTATATATTTGAAGAGAGAAAAATTCTAGCCATAACGCCATCAATGATGCCGCAAAGATGTGTGGGGATCTACATCACTATTCTGAGTTGTTTTGTTTACTTTTACAACAAGAACACATTGGGTTACACTCTGCCATATTATAATGCTTCAAAATTAGCTATTCTGAAATACTTTACAACTGCTGTAATAAATCTCTTCTGTCCGATCGGGTTTGATAATATGAAAAAAGTGTTTCTGAACAACATCTATCACCGTCGAGCAATTGAAAAATGGGAGATTGATGCACACGATTGATGATAGAGGCGCGGCGCCAAGTACTAAATACATAATCAGAAAACTACAGCTGCATCATAAATCATACTCCATGATTGGCATAACAAGGGATCAAAAAAACAATTGAGTAATAAAACTTAAAATTATCTAATTTTCAGCTAAAGAAAAGGAAAACCTAAAAGCCCCCAATCATTCATAAAACTAACTATATGAAGAAACGATTGAGCCTTCCATGAAACCATAATCATATCACAACTAAGGATACTTAAATTACTAAAATCTCAATGCTAAAACTATCAAAAGAACCGATTTTTATCATCGTTCATCTTCTAAAACCCTAACTCACTCAGACCCAGATTCAATTGAATAAAATACATAAAGCTTCACAATTGAAGAAGAAGAAGAATAACCTCAGCAACAGGAGTGAACCATCTGAGTCGGAACCTCGGGTTTAAATCGCCGATTGCCGAGTCACGATCCTCCGACTCAGTAGCAGCAATCCGAGTCAAATAGCAGGTTTCAGATACATTGAACTCCCTCGCAACAGCTTGCAACCATTCCTCATCTCTCTCTTCTTCCAACAAACACACCGCAGCCGGGTTTCCCTTAAACGGTGAATCGGTGAACGCGTCGACCTGGTCAATAACTCAGAACGATTCTCAAAAGAACTTTAAAAATCATAGAGAGAGAGAGAGAGATTACCACAGAGTATTTGACGGGTTTTTTCACCATTTTCTAGAGAGATTGCAGAGAAGCTCTGAAATGTATGTTTTCTCTGTAGTCTGTATTGTTAGCTTCCCATTCAACCGAAATAACGAGGTGCTTGAATGAAAAGTCGAATATGCCCCGCATGTCCAAACTTCTGAGGTTGTTGTAGGGTACAACAACCTAGAACATATATTAACCTCCTAACCTGGATCATATATTAACCTTGCTAATGGGGGGTTGGGTTGCCTAATATTATGTGTACCAAAGAAAAACAGACACTAGATCTTCTCCAATTGGTGTTGGCAAGAAGACCGGTGCACCCACTCCTAAGGTGTCACATAAGCTTATGATTCCAACAAGGCGTTGGTTTGCGTGCACACATCTTAATTGCCCTACACAAGATTATGTGGTGTCTTGGGAGTAGGTGTTGGCGGTCTCCTCGCCATAACCAACTAGAGAAGATCCTACCTCAAAAAAAGAAACTAGGGAGGTAGGGGTAGATCCATCAGTTCATGGGTCCCACCATCTGCACCTCAAAGATGTGTTAGCCAGCAGGTTTGTGCTATAGCATGTAGTCGGAGTGAGAATGGCTTCGCTCGAGTGAATGTGTTTTTATGGCTTTTGTCTTAGCAATTGAGCTGTAACCCGTAGCCAACTTGCTCGAGCGATAATGGGTTGGCTCGAGCGAATGTCACAGGGTCAAAATAGTAACTCATGATTTCCAACTTGTTTGAATCTTAGTATATAATATAGTTTTGGGTTTAGGGTTTAAGGTTTCTTAGCACTTATATCACTGACAAAGCTTCCACACATAGAGAGCTCTGTAATTGATTTGTTTGGTTTTGTCTTTGAGCATAGAAAATTTGGTGTAGATATGTGGATGTAAACATTATTAGATGAATCACGTAAATCTTATGTTCTTGATTTTGCATCTTGTTTCCGTTTTCTCTTTTTTGCGTTCTGTTTATTGTTTTGCATGTTCTCAACAAGATAATGAATGCTTGTATCATTGTATGAGGATAATTGATCACAATTCTTTGGTTATACTTTGCTCGCATTCGGGCTTTGCATTAATAGTTGTCTACGATAGCATCCGTGTATATCTACCCATTGGTACCAATGGCAATGTCTATCTCTCCTTAGGGTGACCTCAAAATCAATTTCATGAATTAGTATGACGGTTGAGAAACTGATGTATACCTAGACGCAGCCACTGATTCCAAAAGCATGGATTGATGAGAAGGGCACAATCTAAGTATTTATCACTTGAATCGTGCCATATCACTATACTTCCGCAGCTGTAATCCTCGGTAGCTCTCACTCTAAGGCAGAGCAATTCTCAAGATTTTTTTCCCGTAGCCCTCCCTAGGTAGTCCTTTCCGCAGTAGCTCTCACTCAAAGATTGGGCAATTCTCAGGATTTTTTTCCATAGCTCTCCTTATGTAGCCATTTCTGTGACTTGAACTCGAAACGTGGTGTTTGACTTTGATACTAATTGATGCATACCTAGACGTAACCACTAATTCTAAAAGCTTGGACTGATGAGAAGAGCATAATCTAAGTATTTATCACTTGAATCTTAATAGAAACTAACCATTTGGCCCAACAAACATGCTAGACATGTAACACCTAACCAATGAACAAATACTAATAGTATTAACTGGGATTCGGCCTAACCTTCGATAATAAATAAATAAATAGCAGTAGAATTAGATTGGGAAATGCTAATGTCATGGGGTAAATCAAATCTTTCCCGAAAAGTCTCTTCTTTATAATACACATCAAGTGGATGCTTCACCTAGATAATTATAGAGATCTAATTCTGAAGAGATTTGGTCTTATGCGAGTGAGAAGGCACTATCTTTGTCGGCAAACTTCTTATATTTTCTATAAAAAAAAATTATTATTATTATTATTATTTTATTTTTTTTACAAAAACTCTATTTTACAATATTTTGAGTGTTGTTGTCATCATTTACCTAAAAAACTCTATTTTACAATATTTTGAGTGTTGTTGTCATCATTTACCTATGTTAGTAGGGTCAGTACAATTAGATGTTAGCTTGGGCATTGGAGCTCTTGCAATTCATACCCGGGGTCACATCCCTACCACTCACATAAGAAGGGGGGGGTGTAGTGTTGTTGTCATTTGATGAGCCACAATTTTGTTAATTGATTTATTGACATGAGGTAGGGTAATGCTAGCTCCACTTCTTTTTAAAAGTACTTTCTTTAATTTAATGAGACGGCATGTGTTAGGGCAAATTAGGTGTCTTTCTCTTAGTCAAAGAAAATAACATATGTCATTTTCGTGATTTTAAAACAAAATGGAGCTCCTCATTTTTGTTTTTTTATTTGACTTTTAGGCTCAATGCAAGCCAAGCAGAGTCAACAAATTATATTTTTTTTACTAGAGATTTGGATTGGCCGCCCATGTGCCTGTTCCAGCAATGCAACAGATTAATGGGTTTCATAAAGGCGCTAGAAATTCTCACCCTTTGGGCCACCCCTTGGGCAAGCAAGGGTTTTACTCATTTTCTTTCAAACACATACAACACAAGGAGTGGAGAAACATATAAACGCAATTCCCCTTAAATCAATGGGGAATGTGGGACTATTTCACATTACAAGGTTTTGTTTTACACAACAATTGGTAACAATTGGTAAAAGAATTTCGTAGGTTTTAGGTTTTATTGGTTCTAAATTTGTTTAGAATGTGGGACTGTTTCACAAAACAACGTTTTTGTTTTACGCAACAATTGGTAAAAGCATTTCATAGATTTTACGTAGGGTTGTCAATGGATCGGATCAGGATCCGGATCCGATTAGCCAGACTTTAGACCCTATTTGTGATCCGTCGGATTGGTGGAATTCGATTATAATCGGATCGGATCCGGATATAAGGTGATCCGATCCAATTATAAAAAAATAACATTAATTAGAGTTAATTAAGGTACTATTAGATTTTTGTATTATTAAAATATAATTTTTTTTTAAAAAAATAACCTTAATAGGATTGAATTGGATTCGGGTCTTAAAAATATAATCGGATTCGAATTGATTAATTCATGATCCTGCGGATCTCGGATTGGATTCCGATCTAGGCAAATCCGGTCCGAATCCAACCTATTGACAGTCCTAGTTTTATGGACAATAATGTATGCACATTCATTTGGTCGCGAAAGTGGATGTGATTTTAGCAATATGGAAGGAAAAAGTGGCCACAATACCCTATGCAATTGAGGTCATCCAATTCTAGTGGACTAGGTGCCAACGAAGCAACTTATTTTCCACCCAAAGATGTTTCAAGAGTTTAAATATGAGACGGAACTCTGTTTCAAGATGTTGGAGTAGAGATCCCTTTTAATTTATAGATGGTGACAATCTTATTATAATAATGGAAAAAAAATATCCTATGAAGAGAGGTAGTGACAGTTTTGTAAGAGATTTTTTTGTCCATGATTACAAGATTGTCACCGTCTCTACATTAAAATGAGACATCCAATCAAACGTCTTCAAGCAGAGCTTGAACTTAAATGAGCCGGAGGCCCAAAGCTCTGCATCAAAAGTGGCAATTTTGAAGGGGAGGTCTGCTCAATAATTACAAGATTCCCACCATCTACACATTAAAAGGGGAGCTCCGCTCAAACATCTTGAAGCAGAGCTCTGCCTCAAACTTAAACTCATGTTCAAAACAGCACATCTTTTTTAGAAACTAAGATGAGAACCATCTTATTTCACAATCTCTCCCTCGTTGAATTCATTTTCTCTCTCAGAAAATTTAACAGTACTTCATCCTCTTATTGCTAAGGAAGTATGAGAAGGTGTTCTTCAATCGCTTGGTAGCACACGGCAACTGATTTTAACCTGATTGATTCTTTAGTTGAAATGGTTGCTTCGAACGCAAAGGCATCTGTGAATACACTCAACAGCAACAGTCATGAAGCTTCAATAAATTCGTCACGGTTTTGTGTTCTGGTCAAAATGAAATGCTAGTGGGGAGAATTGTAATGTTGCATTAGTAAAAGAGTTCTTCCTCCTAAAATGAGTTGTTTTTTTTTTTTGAAGGATTTGTTTTCCAGGATCCAATATCGGAGGATTTTAAAATGAAAATTTAAATCGGAGGTCTAGTCAGCAATAACATTCAAACCAATTTGAAAGTCATAGATAATATTGCAGTTTTGTGACGGTTGAGAAACCGATGCTAAGACACAACCACTGATCCCAAAAGAATGGACTGATGAGAAGGGCACAATCTAAGTATTTATCACTTGAATCATAACATACCACTATGCTTCCGCAGCTGTCATCCTCGGCAGCTCTCACTTTAGGGCGGAGCAATTCTCAATATTTTTTTCTCGTAACCCTCTCTAGGTTGTCCTTTCCACTGTGGCTCTCACTCTGAGAATGGGCAATTCTCAGGATTTTTTTTGTAACCCTCCCTATGTAGCCATTTCTGTGACTCAAACTCGAAATGTAATGTTTTGCTCTGATACCAATTGATGCATATCTAGACGTAACCACTGATCCCAAAAGCTCGGACTGATGAGAAGAGCACAATCTAAGTATTTATCACCTGAATCTTAATAGAAACCAACCATTTGGCCCAACAAACATGCTAGACATGTAACATCTAACCAATGAACAAATACTAATAGTATTAATTGGGGTTCAGCCCAACCCTATTTTCGATAATAAATAAATAAATAGTAGTAGAATTAGATTGGGAAATGCTAATGTCATGGGGTAAATCAAATTTTGCCCGAAAAGTCTCTTCTTTCTAGTATACATCAAGTGGATGCTTCACCTGGATAATTATAGAGATCTAATTCTGGAGAGATTTGATCTTATGCGAGTGAGAAGGCACTATCTTTGTCGACAAACTTCTTATATTTGCTATAAAAAAAATTATATTATTGTTATTTACAAAAACTCTATTTTATGATATTTTGAGTATTGTTGTCATCATTTACCTACGATAGTAGGGTCAGTACAGTTAGATGTTAGCTTGGGCATTGAAACTCTTGCAACTCATATCCGGGGTCACACCCCTACCACTCACGTAAGAGGCGGGGGTGTAGTGTTGTTGTCATTTGACTAGGCACAATTTTGTTAATTGATTTATTGACATGAGGTAGGGTAATGCTAGCTCCACTTCTTTTTAAAAGTACTTTCTTTAATGAGATGACATGTGTTAGGGCAAATTCGGTGTCTTTCTCTTAGTCAAAGAGAATAACACATGTCATTTTCATGACTTTAAAAGAAAGTGGAGCTCCACATTTTTGTTTAACGAACCAAAGACAATAGATGAAACATTTTTGTTTTTTTATTTGACTTTTAGGCTCAATGCAAGCTAAGCAGAGTCAACAAATTATTATTTTTTTTACTAGAGATTTGGATTGGCCGCCCATGTGAACAAGCAATGCTACAGATTAATGGGGTTTTAGAAAGGCGCCAGAAATTCTCACCCTTTGGGCCACCCCTTGGGCACGTGAGGGTTTTACTCATTTTCTTTCAAACACATACAACACAAGGAGTGGAGAAACATATAAACACAATCCCCCTTAAATCAATGGGGAATGTGGGACTATTTCACATTACAAGGTTTGGTTTTACACAACACTTGGTAAAAGAATTTTGGTAGGTTTTAGGTTTTATTGGTTCTAAATTTGTTTAGAATGTGAGATTATTTCACAAAACAACGTTTTTGTTTTACGCAACAAACAACAATTGGTAAAAGAATTTCATAGATTTTATGTAGGGTTGTCAATGGATTAGATCCGGATCCGATTAACCAAACTTTAGACCCTATATGTGATCCGTCGGATCGGATTCAAATCGGTGGAATCCGATTATAATTGGATCTGATCCGAATATAGGGTGATCCGATCTGATTATAATAACTTTTTTTAATCATTTTAAATATATTACATAGATTTTCTATGCATAAAGTATTAATTTTTAAAAAAATAACATTAATTAGAATTAATTAAGGTACTATTAGATTTTTATATTATTAAAATATGGTTTTTTAAAAAAAATTAACCTTGATCGGATCGGATTCGGGTCTTAAAAATATAATCGGATTCGGATTGATTAATTCATGATCTGGCGAATCTCGGATCAAATTCGGATCTAGGTAAATCCGATATGAATCTAACCTATTGACAGCCCTAGTTTTACGGACAATAATGCATGCACATTCATTTGGTCACGAAGTGGATGCGATTTTAGCGATATGGAAGGAAAAAGTGGCCACAATACCCTATGCAGTTGAGATCATCCAATTCTGGTGGACTAGGTGCCGACGAAGCAACTTATTTTCCACCCAAAGATGTTTCAAGAGTTGAAATATGAGACGGAACTCTGTTTCAAGATGTTGGAGTAGAGATCCCTATAGATGGTGGCAATCTTTTAATAATAGGAAAAAATTATCCTATTGAGAGAGGTAGTGGCAGTTTTTAAGAGATTTTTCTCTCCATAATTACAAGATTTTTACTGTCTCTACATTAAAATGAGACATCCAATCAAACGATCTTGATACAGAGCTTGAACTTGAATATGAGCCGGAGGCCCGAAGCTCTGCATCAAAAGTGGCAATTTTGAAGGGGAGGTCTGCTCAATAATTACAAGATTCCCACCATCTACACATTAAAAGGGGAGCTCCGCTCAAACATCTTGAAGCAGAGCTCCGCCTCAAACTTAAACTCATGTTCAAAACAGCACATCTTTTTTAGAAACTAAGATGAGAACCATCTTATTTCACAATCTCTCCCTCGTTGAATTCATTTTCTCTCTCAGAAAATTTAACAGTACTTCATCCTCTTATTGCTAAGGAAGTACGAGAAGGTGTTCTTCAATCGGTTGGTAGCACACGGCAACTGATTTTAACCCGATTGATTCTTTAGTTGAAATGGTTGCTTCGAACGCAAAGGCATCTGTGAATACACTCAACAGCAACAGTCATGAAGCTTCAATAAATTCGTCACGGTTTTGTGTTCTGATCAAAATGAAATGCTAGTGGGGAGAATTGTAATGTTGCATTAGTAAAAGAGTTCTTCCTCCTAAAATGAGTGGTTTTTTTTGGAGGATTTGTTTTACAGGATCCAATATCGGAGGATTTTAAAATGAAAATTTAAAACGGAGGTCTAGTATGCAATAGCATTCAAACCAATTTGAAATTCATAGATAATATTGCAGTTTGGGCAAATTATTTCACACAATTATTGCTAAATACTTCAATGGAATCCTACATGCAAGATGGAAGTAATTAAATCCAAAGCTATGCTAAAAGAGAACCTTCCATCACAGTAACAGCTTTGCCTCGAATCAGTAGTCTCTCGGTTTCCTCGTCTAAATGCAGGTTCAGTATTCCACCCCTAGGAGATGCCTGGTTCAATTAAATAACAAAATTAAGGCGACTAGATATAGGAAAAAAAACAGAGAGAGAGAGAGAAAGAGAGAGTACACTATATGCAATAAGATCGCGTTTTCCCAACTTTTTACTCCAATAGGGTGCTAAGGCACAGTGTGCACTCCCACAAACTTGATCCTGAAAAATAAATACAAGGCATAAAAATGGGTGAGAGGGGGGGATTCATCAAGTATTTTAGAGAGATTTCAAAAGGTTAGAATATGGGGAAAATGAAGCATGGTAATCAATGAATTTAATAAAACAATGTGTGGCTCAGGTGCTGGAAATTTCTTCCACATAATTTCGTGTCATTTTGGGGTGTGTAGCAACATTATACCCCAAACAGGGAAAGTGAGTAAATATCCTCACATTTAGCGAAAACACCAACATCACTTCCAATTAAAAAAAACTTCATGTATAAGCATAAAGAAAGTACCATGTTTGACCTCCAAAGCAAAAATGTTACCTCATTGACACCCAACTTTGGCCAGAAGAAGCGACTAAAGAAATCAAATCCAGATCCTTCAGGAGCAACCCCGGTTATAAAGACCGCATTTCCATGACACTTTCGTATTTCATCAAATTGTGGCTGTAAATTTTCAACCGTCTTTCCCGATGAGAGCTCAACCTACGAAAGGCAAAAAGTTCCACTCTTCTAAGTACAAATGGGACAAAATCTCATATGTCAAAAAATGCATACTCATACATCTAACATCAATTAAGTACAGAAGAAATGGGATTGAAGACGAACAATGAGGTCGCCTGCCGCAGTTTTCTTTATGTTGATCATGGGAGCACCATTCAGTGTTACAGGAATTGATGGAATCTCCGTGGCATCGCATTCATTAATTGGGATTGTAGGAAAATCCAATTCAATATAGATGTTCCCTTCTGCATCACCATTCTGAAACTTGGATGTATCTAGTTTCTCAACTCCTGGAATCTTTTTAGCAGTCAAAACTCCAGACAGTGTGAGGAACTCAATTATGTTTGCTTTCACTAAACCAGATGTAAAGAGAAAATGTGAAGCTGCTAAAGTTGCATGACCGCAAAGATTGACCTGCAAATTGGAATTAATAATTTTGCATTCATCATCTCAAGGGAAATGAAAACAAAATGTATCTAACATGAACTTGCCAATTCAGGAAATCTAAGGATATTAACCAGGTAAAGCCGTAAGGCACAGCATTGAATGAGTCCCACTTGGTCTTGACCCAATGGATGATCCAAACAATCTGACTTATTGTTCTTTATTAGAAATCATCTCTAACATATTTTCTTTGTTGCATCATGTCGATCGTTGCGCTTGTCGATCTTTAAAACGGGTTCATGAGCTTCGGTCATTCCGAGTCACCTCATGAGACCTTTTGGCTAGAGGACATCATTTTCTCACCCTATGAGACACCAGACCCACTGTAACATTAGACATGCTGACCCACCACATGTAGTGATGTAGATCCCCACATATGGTCCAAAGGCCATCACACTTCACAACCTTCTGCAAGTCTCAACTGCCAGTAGAACACTCTACCTCCAAACCTTGAATTTGCCAAGGCCTTAGTATCTTCAACTCGCCAAGATTCTTCAATATTGAACACATTGATCTCCAATATTTATCTTGAACTCATCGAGATAATACACATTGCTTAATTATTTGAAAAAAAAATCAAGCCAAAACACCATCAATGAAGCAGTAAATATGTGCCAAAAAAAAACAACCATACGCATCACTCTTATTGCGACATTGATGGTGCTGCATCAAACCCATCATTATCACATCACCATGCTTTGATTACTTCCTCTCTGGATGATCTAGCCTCATGGGCAACCTCTTGTATAATTTGGTTCCTCAATTGAATCGTTGTGTTTGGACTTCCTTCAGGATTGCTAAAACTTGCAGTATCTCTAATCTCGAGTCCAAGCTCCCAATCAGACCAATTGACACTAGTACCAAATATTGTTAGAACCCAAAATCTATGGTGGTTGTTATCATTGTTAAAAATTTTGTTTTCAGGTTTTTATTTGTTGTAGTTTTTCCAAGAGATTTTCGAATCTGGAATTTTTTTCGGGTATTTCTCGGTTAAATCTCAACAATGATTAAAAATTAATTTAAATTACAGAAAATAGTAATAATTTCATTAATATATAAACTCATAAACCAAACTTCAAAACATTCACCATAAACCATAATATCGTGCTCAACTCTCTCTCAAGCATATAAAATGATTGAAAAAAAATCACGATGTTTTAGAAGAGAAAAAAAAAGAGTTTAAATCGCAATATTTTGTAAATATCGCGATATTTATACAATGAAAAGATAAAATCATATTTCTCGCGAAATTTGTAAAATATTATGATAAATAGGAGTTTTAAATTTTAGATTTTTTATCGAAGAAATTAGATATTTCTTGAGAGATTTGTAACAATGGTTGTGATATTATTTCTTAGAAATCAACTTTCATACCATGTTGGAAAAAATTTCACTATGATCGCACCCCCATTTGTAGGAAAATATTTCTCATAGAAAACACAGCAGAATCATAGATGTCTCGTAGGAAATAATCACAAACACAAATCTGCCAAATAAATTAAGGAACTCACCTTTATACAATGAATATTATGAAGAATCATAGACGTCTTGAGTTTACGTACTTGTGATCTCTCCATTGTTGTATCGCATTGCCTTTTGTTCTCATATCTATATAATTTTGATTGTCTATCAAAAAAAATTCCTTTTAAAAGTCACTTTCTTTAAGGAGATGATATTTGTTAGTGCAAAACAAGTCTTTCTCTTAGTGAAAGAGGATAACACATGTCATCCCTTTTGTGATTTTAAAAGAAAGTGGAGCTAACATTGCAAGTAAAAATTATATAATTTTCAACTAAAGAAAAGACAATCTTCAAATCCCCAAATTATTCTTAAAACTTTGAAGAAAAGATTGTGTCTTCCATGAAATCATAATCATATCACAACTAATGACACTTAAATTACTAAAGTCTCAATGAAACAACTATCTAAAGAACCGATTTCTATTATTGTTAACTTTCTAAAACCCTAACTCAGTTGGCTAATAGCTAAATTGAAACGACTATTAGAAGAACCCTTTTCTATTATCGTTTACCTTCTAAAACCTCACCCAATTAGCTAATAGCTCATACGAATGTTTTCATAACCAGACCAACGATGGTACCAACTGGGTGGCATGTTTTCGGTTCCATCGGTTCGATTAGATCGTGTCTTTTTATCATAATCACAAAAAGAGTTCTTTCCAAAAACAAAAAGAGTTAAGTACCATTTTGTCACCCTAACCTTAAAATATCAATGCTTATGGCATGATTTGAATTTTTTACCAAAGAGAGTATATATTCCAATATTATCCTGATAGTGTTTGACTTTTATATTCATAGCTTAAGGAAAAAGATGTCAAAAGCATGCCCTTTCTAGTAATAAAAATGCAAAGGGTGCCCTATTTTAAATGGAGTCAAATCATCTACGACGATAACCGGCAACTCGGGTTATCACCCCTAGAGGTCGCCACGTGTCTCCTTTGACACCCCTTAACCATGGGTAAGATTCACCCACCTCTAGGGTTCACCCACCCATCCTTGGTTTTTTTTAAAAAAATATTAATTCTTTTTTTAAAAATTAAAAAAATGTTTTTAGAGTTTTTTTATTTTAAAAAAGTATTAATATTTAAAAAAAAAACCAAGGATGGGTGGGTGAACCTTACCCATGGTTAAGAGGTATCAAAGGAGACACATGGCGACCTCTAGGGGTGATAACCGGATTTGCCAAATCCGGTTATCACCGTAGATGATTTGGCTCCATTTTAATGACGACTTTGGTACTGAGACCGCAAAGGGCCGAGACCGTGCTTGTGATGCACGGATCTCAAAATTTTATTAAATCTATTTTTAAAATTTTGAGATCCGTGCATCACATGCTCGGTCTCGGTGTGGTCTCAACGCTTTGTAGTCTCACTAGCATTTTCCCCATTTTAAATATGTTAAAAGCATGCCCTTTTAGGTAAGAAAAATGAAAGGCATGCCCTTTGAAGTAAGGCCCTTAAAAAAACATATAAGGAAATGGAAAATGGACCCAAGATCAGCTTAGAAGCTGACTCCGCTGACCCTTTTTAACCATACATCAACTATGGTTAATCCTTAAGGTTAACCAATCTAACCATAGTCTTTAGAAAATCAAAAAGCAAGATTATTTACTTTAATTTAATTAAGCTTAACCATGTTAAAAGTGTTAAAAGAGCTGCGATCAGCTTAGAAGAGTTCTCAGGACTCAAAAATATATATTTTTTTTCATGTTTCCCTTTTGCTAGCTTATTCTTCTAGGTTTTTATCACCAGTTCCCGGTTCTCGGGTCCGTTTTCAAAATAGGCGGACGGTTCGGGACCATAGACCTGGCCGGTTCCGTTCCCGGTTCAACCGCCGGTCCGATATTCAAAACACGGGCTGAGACCCAAGATTGTATTGAATAAAATACATAAAGCTGAACAAGGGGAGAAGAAGAATAACCTCAGAAACAGGAGCGAACCATCTGAGTCGGAACCTCGGGTTTAGATCGGAGATTGCGGAGCCAGGATGGTCCGACTCAGTAGAAGCAATCCGAATCAAATAGCTCGTTACGGGCATATTGAACTCCCTCGCAACAGCTTGCAGCCACTCCTCATCTCTCTCTTCCTCTAACAGACACACCGCCGTCGGGTTTCCCTTAAACGGTGAATCGGTGAACGCGTTGACCTGCTCAACAACTCAGAACGATTCTCAAAAGAACTTTAAAAATAAGAGAGAGAGAGAGAGAGCTTACCAGAGAGTATTTGACGGGTTTTTTCACCATTTTTCGGGAGAGATTGAATTAGAAGCTCTGAAATGAAATGTGAATTTTCTCTCAAGTGTCTCAACTGAAATAACGAGCTGCTTCAGTAAAAATTGCCCTCGTCTTTGTCTATATCTATCTCTATTCTATCTATATAAAAAGAGCGTAACTACATTAGCTGACGAACTATATATATATATACATGGATTTCTTTTCATGCAGAGCTCTGCATGTGCGGAGCCCCGTTTTTACAATGTCAGGGGCAAAATGTGTAATTATCAATATCAATAATTATACATTTTGCCCCCCATGACAGTGTAAAAACGGGAGCTCCACACATGCAAAGCTCCGCATGATATTTGAACTCATATATATATAGTTATATCATGAACTCATATATATATAGTTGACAAAACTGCATCAGCTGACAAAAGTTTTCATGGAACTTTCCAGCAATTAAGAGGGGCATCCACTGGATGCCTTAGGTTTACTAATGGGATTCATGGGTACGCTAATCACTGCTCTAAAAATAAAAAACTGCCTTTACTGTCTGCAGACTGACATTCAACTTTTTCATCAAACTTTTTTCCAAAATAACCATCACTTCTCATCCACATATACTTTATGCTCCTTTGTCGTGCAACTGGCATGAGTAACCAGTATTGATAACTCATCAACTTTTTACCCCACCGTTTTATCTTCCTCTTCATTGTCTCTTAATCAACTCTCATCCTTGCCTTTTCAACCGTTTTCACCTTTCTTCTATTTTTCTTTTTTTTTTGGTAGGACTAATTTGTTAACTAACTATGTCAGGGGTTAGGACTGTCAGCAGGGTTAGAACTCAACACATGGTGGGCGTCAACAGCCACACCAAGGACTCAAACACGAGTCTTCCCTCCCCAAATGGGAGATACACTACCACTGGGCCAAACCCATGGTGTGTGATGTATAATTGTGATGAATTTGATTTGATGAACTGTTTAATTTTCTTCTGAAGGACATTGTTTGTTTGTCTGAGATTCTAATGTTTCTATGTTAATTTATTACTTTCTTGTAGCGATGACCCAAAATTGGGTTCGGGAATATCATTGTTATTGATTTAGTCACATAAATATCGTTGCAAATTACAGAATTTGGGTCCTGGTTTCTCCCAAAGCCATTTTCGATTCAAATATTTTGCAAACATGTCTCAACCCTGACGCAATCCACTTTCCCTTATTCTTCTACTCGCATTTGAAGTTCAGGAAAAATCATGAGTATTGTTAGTTCTTCTGTCTTTTTTTTTTTAAAAATTCCCTTTTTTTTTTCTTCTTGTTATTGAATTGTTTAGTTATTTACCTTTTTCCTGCTACCACGGTACCTTTCATTTTGAAATTCCTTTTCAGCAGCTGGAATGGCCCTTCAACCTTAACATAGATGGCCCAATCGGTACTCAAAGTAAATAAATTATACAAAACCACTGTGAGTCTTGTTGGATCAAGTCCATAGATTTTAAAGGAGGCTGCCCATCTAATATCACTTCTACTCTCTTTTATAAGTTATTAGTCTAAAATCACTAATTACAACATGGAAAGTCATTCTAGATTCTAAACTCAGAAACCAGTCAAGAAAGTAAATTATGCTTTAAGTAGCCTTGACTCCACCCTTAATCCAAAATAAATTAAATTATGTACGTCCAAGCATGATAAGTCCTTGATTATTAATTGTTCATAGAAAATTTTCTTTATAAATGAGCTTCTCTTCTCCAAGGTTTTGACACTTTTATGGTTTCCCGTTTCAAATTTAGTAGTTTAGTCCACTGCAATTCTGTTCATACCTAAGGTCCCCTCGGTGCATTCAGTTTTGTAAGTTTTCTTACTTCATAATTTTGTAGGAAATGAAGTGTTAATAGTTCTCTTTTTACTCTATTGTCTTGCCCAAAAATTAAAGCAATATTTACAACATTGAAATTTTGTAAAATCTGTTTTTATTTTGCTTTTTTATTATTATTATTTTTTTATTTGCATATGTTTTTATTTTTTTTGGATGAAATGATATCATTTAACTAACACACTCTCTAAACATACAGCAAGACCTAAGGTAAATTTTATTTGCATATGTTATATGTGATCTTTGTTTACTGTTTAAATTAGGTATCTAATATATATACTTTAATATAATAACATAGTATTACATTTTTTTTTATCATATGTAATTTATAAATATAAGCTATTATCATAAAATACCATTTTTGTATCATATTATTTTTTTAATATAATTTTAAATACATTACACGTGCCTTGCACGTGCAGCTTCAACTATTGTTTCAAAAGAAAACAAATGACTTCGAATCACACGTTATTGTTCATTGAACTCGGGCAAAGTGCTTCTTGATTGAAGAAAATTATGAATATGCCCGCATGTTCGAATCTCAGGTGACTCAACTCGGGCAGAGTGCTGCTCAGGAGATTGAATCACAGCCAATCGCGATTGAACTCAGGGAGAGTTCAATCGCACCACAGATTATGCACAACAACGCTATTATGTAAGTATTTGAAAGGATACAAACACCGCACACATACCATGCAGAACTCATGAAGCTTCACCCAAGTAAACCTCAAAAGGGAACCAACTATATGAGGCCCAATGATACCTTATGAGGAAGAGTGATAGATGAAACACATCGGAGGTGGGACTAACAACTAATCTGATTGGTTTTTTGGTTGAAAATAATAACACAACAAGGTGTTATTGTACGTATTTGAAAGGAAACTCATACCCACCACAAGTTAATATGTCCATATATTAACTTGTGGTTATATTTAATGTGGTTATGATATACTAACTGTTCAATAATCTAACCTTGATGTTTGGAAAAATTTGAAAATTTTTATTTAACCCTAAGGGTTAAAAATTACTAACAAGCGTTAAATATTTTTTCTAATCAGAGTGAATCGTGATTGAATTTGGGGAGAGTTCAATTACACCAATAGGTTTACACGTGTCCCAATTATCTCCTACTAACTGTGGTTAAGATTCACTAACCCTTAGAGTTCAACAATCTAACCTTGGTTTTCAAAAAAATATATATATTAAAAAGTATTAAAACTAGGGTTAAAAGTTTCTTAACCAGAATAAATATTTTTTTTTTCTAAAAACTAAGATTAGATTATTGAACTCTAAGAGTTAAAGAATCTTAACCACAATTAATAGGAGTTAACATGAACATGTGTTAACATGTGGGTGCAATTGAACTCTCCCCGTGCAATTGGCTGTGATTTGAACTCCCAAAAATCTAGGGTACACTTGAAGGACGGTATACTTTTATCATACTTTGTCACTTGTCAATTGTTACCACTGTTTTCGTAACCGGACCGGTAGAGTGGGTGGTTCCCAATTCTACCGGTTCAATCGGTCCGGTTCGATCGTGTACTTTTTACAAAAAAAAATTATTTTTTTACGGTTTTGACCTGTTTCGGCCGGTTCCCAACCGGTTCTGCCACTGGTTCTACCTATTCTAGCCGGTTTTGAGGTTCTGGCCGGTTCTCAAATAGTTTTAAGGGTTTTGAGAACTGGCGAGAGGGCCGGTTCCACCGGTTTGACCTACCGGTCCAGTCCAGTTCTGACAACAATGATTGTCACCCATTAGAGCATCCACAATGATGCACCTTTGTTAGCAATTGCTAACAGGTGCCATGTTAGATATATTCTCGTACTGTCTGACAATGAAATAAAGCTTCTAGTTTAGTTTTTTTTTATGTTCTTTAACCGAGATGTTAAGCTATTGTTAGGTGATGCAATGATGACACCATTGCACACCTCAATTAACAATCGGTGTTTTTTAAATGGCTATGTTACTAGCACATGGAAACGTTACTAGCACATGAAAACAGTAGCATTGAGATTCAGCACATTTTGTCTTTATGCACACATGGGCTCGCTAAACCCATCGTCACAGTTTACAAACCTTCTAGCGTCTAAACGAGTTAACACTACACTAACTTGCAACATTGTAGCTGGTGTTGATTTGCTACCTACCAAATCTGACACAAACAATGGTCTAATGGCCATTGTGGATGCTCTTAGTTCACAGGTTCCACCATCTACACCTTTATCACTGACCCAAAGGGCAAAGGAAGTTGTCCCTTCCATTTCCCCAAGTGATCTGTTTTCAGTTCACAGATTTCCGTTACTCCCAAAAACCTCTATACAGTCGCAACTCTTCCAAAGACACCAAATGTCAAACATAAATTTTTACTTTTTAAACTGTTAAAATAATGAAACATCTCCACGTGTTATCCCTGTCTTGAGTCTATGGAAAATTTTGGAGTAAATGCGACTGGGGCTAGCACTCCTGATATTTTTTGGTTCAACGAAACCCTAAATATTCAATGCTGAAACACGCCTCTTGCGCCAGTGATGGGGTGTGGCCTCTCTGTTAAGGGAGGTCGGGGATCCAATCCCTACGCGTATGAGTTGCAAGAGCTCCAATGCCTCAGCTAACCACTAACGTTTGTAGGTAAATGATATCCAAAAAAAAAACATCTCTAACTGTAAGAGAACAACCTCTCTCCATATCTCTATCTACCTTTGTGTTCTTGCTTTCTTCCCTAACTGAGGATCTTCAATGGCGGTTTCTCTATTATTTTTCTTAAGACTAAAATAATCTTGAATTTGTATTATAGAATTCTTTTTGATTGTAGGCTAGTTTTGTATGAACCTTCCCAGTTGTATCATGCAATTGGAGCAGCAATAGAGGAACATTATATTAAATACCACGAATTTTCTATGTGCTGAGGAGATGCCAAATTTCTTGAGGTCTATGTTCCTTAAAAGAGAGTTTTCTGTGTTTAGCAATCTAAAAATCACAATATAGTGAAATAAATCTTACGGGCCCAAACGCCATGGCACCCTTTTGTATGACACAAGCAATTGTGCCTGGGTGTAAAGAACACATTATCCATATTCATATTATTTTATGTTATGGGACGAAGTGATCTCAATATATATAGTAGGTACTATCGAGAGTTTGGGCCGCCCGATTGAAGATTCAACGGAGCCAAACATTAAGTGAGGCCCACCATTTGATGCATGTGCACCTTGGGGCCATTGGATTTTCAATCGCAGCCGAGCTCTCGATAGCACCTACTATGGAGAGTTTTGAATCACTATTTTATAGTTTCTTTTCTCATATGAAGCTAATGTATTTGTCTTCATGCAAGTGTGAAGTCATGTTTTATAAATGTATGAAACAAATAAATCAAGATTGTAATACTCAAGAGTAGTTTGAGTTATACATGTGATTTAATTGTTCTATTAAAGTAAACATGATAGGTTGTGATCATATGAATAGGCATGATTATCATCCATGATAGTGTGCCATTTTAAGAGCTTTTCCAAATGATGAACAATAGGACTTAGTACGAGAGCCTGAATGAGTCTAATTTAATAGGAATTCTGTTTAGAGTTTAAAAAAAATAGAAAAAGAACTGAGAAACTGATTTATTTAAAATGTGTGAAAACCCTAAAACAGGTAGTTAGCATCCAACTTTGTTTGCTAAGTTTAAACTGTAAAGACGTGATGATGTTCTTAGAATTCTTATACTTAAATTAGGGTGGCGTGGTTTGGCTTGAATTAGGGCAAGTGGTAGGAACTTGTTACAATATTCATACAATTCTTATTTGTGGCAACAGGTAAGTTTAAATTAGGATGAATGGTAAAGCATTGTGATGATTCTCTTGGAATTTTTGTGCATACATTAGTGGTTTGAATGGTTAGTTTGACTTCGGGAAAGTGGTAAGAATTTGTGACGACTTTCATATGATTCTTATGGGTGGAAACATGTATGTTTAAATTTTGACAAAAGGTAAAGCCTTGTGAACTTGGTAAGAACTTGTGAGTTAGGTTAAATGGTAAAGACTAGTGAACTTGTGAGTTAGGTTAAATGGTAAAGACTTGTGAACTTGTGTGTTAGGTTAGATGGTAGTTGTCCACCCAAAGATGTTTCAAGAGTTTAAATATGAGTTGGAGTAGAGCTCCCTTTTAATGTATAGATGGTGGCTATCTTGCAATTATGGAGAACTAAATCTCCTATTGAGAGAAGTAGTGGTAGTTTTGTAAGAGATTTTTCTATCCATGATTATAAGATTGCCACCATCTATACATTAAAAGGGGAGCTCCCTTCAAACATCTTGAAGCAGAGCTCTGACTCATATTTAAACTCATGTTCAAACCAGCACATCTTTTTTTAGAAACTAAGATGAGAAACATCTTATTGCACAATCTCTCCCTCATTGGATTCATTGTCTCTCTCAGAAAATTCAGCAGTACTCCATCCTCTTATTGCTAAGGAAGTATGAGAAGGTGTTCTTCAACCGGTTGATAGCACACTGCAACTGATTTTAACCCCATTGATTCTTTAGTTGAAATGGATGCTTCAAAAGCAAAGGCATCTGTGAATACGCTCAACAGCAACAGTCATGAAGCTTCAATGAATTTGTCACGGTTTTGTGTTCTGATCAAAATGAAATGCTAGATGGGGAGAATTGTAATGCTGCTTCGGTAAAAGAGTTCTTCCTCCTAAAATAAGTTTTTTTTTGGATGATTTGTTTTGCAGGATCCAATATCGAAGGATTTCAAATAAAAATTTAAAATGGAGGTCTAGCCAGTAGCAACATTCAAACCACTTTAAAATTCACTAGGTAATATTGAAATTTGATCAAATTATTTCACACATTTATGGCTAAATACTTCAATGGTATCTTACATGCAAAATAGAAGTAACTCCAAAGCTAAGCTAAAAGAGAACCTTCCATCACAGTAATTGCTTTGCCTCGAATCAGTAGACTATTTGTTTCCTCGTCTAAATGCAGGTTCATTATTCCACCCCTAGGAGATGCCTGGTTCAATTAAATAACAGAATTAAGATGGCCAGAGATAGGAAAAAAAAAAAACAGAGAGAGAGAGAGAGTACACTGTATGCAATAAGGTCACGTTTTCCCAACTTTTTGCTCCAATAGGGTGCTAAGGCACAGTGTGCACTCCCACAGACCTGATCCTGAATAATAAATACAAGGCATCAAAAATGCATGAGAGGGGGATTCATCAAGTATTTTCAAGAATTTTAGAGAGCTTTCAAAAGGGAATTTTTATTTTCATTTTCATTTTCTTACTTTAGAAATGAGCGCACACAAGAGAGTCTAAGAGTAGCTCCAACAAGCAAGAAAATAAATGAGAGTCAAGAGAGATGGTTTGGACACATTCAACAAAGATCAATGGTGGTGTTATTGAGGAGTGGGTTGGTACAAGTTGAAGATTCTAAAATGGTGAGAGGAAGCCTTAATAGGGATTGCGCTAATGAGAATTCATTTGATCACACAAGCTCTAATCGGAGATATGACACTTGATAGGCTAAAATGGCATAACAGGATTCATGCTGCCAACCCCAAACAGTTGGGATAAGCCACCATTAAAGAAGAAGAAGTATCATCCGAACTGATAGTGATCCAGTTATGAAGAGTTTTCCCTAAAGAAGTCCAAGGTAGGTTACACAGTTGCTATTGGCTTTTGCCTGAGAGTTGGGAGTATCTGTTCTCATAAGAGAGAAATAGCAAAAATGAAGATTTTTAAGCTTACCAAAAGTTGGAGTGCTTAAGGGAGTGCAACAGAAATGGATGAAAGAGCTGTTTGACATTTCCATTATGTGGTTGAAAGGCTCTAATCTTCATTATTCATGCTTAGCATCGTCTTTCAGTTTTCATGCTTTGTGTAGTACACTGAAACATCAAAATCAAGCTAGATGGTTGATGCCAGAAAGTCCCTTCTAGATTTGTGACTGAATCGTATGCCTTCGATTTATTTGCTTTGACAAGATAAGGAATGTGCTCCAATCATTCCTGAGATCACAGTAGACAGGGATTTCATTAATTTTTCTTTCATCCTCTTCTTCCTCGCATCATTGCATCTATATTTTTAACGCAATCTTTCTAGCTGAGAACAGGTGTCTTTTGAGGCTGAGAAGGTGACTTTCAGTGGGATATATTGCATGCTTCCTAAATTCAAGACAGATATGGGTATCCCACCCTACACATGGATACAATGCTACTGATTTATTTTTGTGAGCTAAGTATATGTCCAATTTTCACGCCCGGCATGTTGATACAAAGCTACAAATTTTAGTTCTGTAAGTTAAATGTTAACTTTTTCGTTCGTAGTATGCAAAATTTAACAAAAGCTCTTATGCTTCCCCACCCCCAACAAGATATTGAAACAGGATATAGTTAAACAGAATACTACAAGTATCTTTCAATGTCTTGTACCAGGATACATGAATCTAATCACGTCAATTACAAAACAACAATATTGTAGTGTAGTTCAACTCTTAAATATGGGTCAAAGCAATTTCAGTAATATGGGGGAAATGAAGCATGGTAATCAATGAATTAAATAAAACAATGTGTGGCTCAAGAGCTGGCAACTTTTTACACTTGGCTCCATTTATTTCGATGTAAAATAGGGGGAAACAAATGAATTTCACGGAAAATGTCAATTGTCTTAAAGAAATTATGTGCGAAAATGATATTTTCCGTGAAATTCATTTGTTTTCCCCTATTTTACATCAAAACAAACGGAGCAATAATTTCATGTCTTTTGGGGGTGTGTAGCAACATTATACCCCTAACAGGGAAAGTGGGTAAATATCTCCACATTTAGTAGTCGTATCTGAAAACACCAACATCACTTCCATTAAGAAAAACTTCACGTATAAGCATAAAGAAAGTACCATGATTTGACCCCAAAAGCAAAAATGTTACCTCATTGACACCTATCTTTGGACCAAAGACACGACTAAAGAAATCAAATCCAGATCCTTCAGGAGCAACCCCAGTTATATAGACCGCTCTTCCATGACACTTTTGAATTTCATCAAATTGTGGCTGTAAATTTGCAACAGTCTTTCCCGATGAGAGCTCAACCTACAAAATGCAAAAAGTTCGACTCTTCTAAGTACAAATGGCATAATATCTCCATAAATGGTCTCAGAAAAAAGTTTCTTCACCTTCTTCTGGCACACATTCAGGAGGTTGGGACCTACTACTTATTTAATGGATCCTCCTGAGGACATCTCCTGGTCTAAAAAAATCAGAACACCCGGATGATCCCAACGATTTAGTTTATTCCAAACTTTGGATGGTCCAAGCAGCATGGTGCGTAGACCAATAGATGATATTCCTGATTATCCAATCGGCCCAATCACAAGCATGGAGCCCCACCCCCAACCACATTGTGATGCAAGCATTACTCTTTTACCAAATATTTAAATGGTTATTTCATATGTAAAAAATGCATACTCATTAATCTAAATCAATAATAAAGAAGAAATGGGATTGAAGAAGTACAATGAGGTCGTCTGATGCAGTTTTCTTTATGTTGATCATGGGAGCACCATTTAGTGTTACTGGAATTGATGGAATCTCCATGGCATCGCATTCATTAACTGGGATTGTAGGAAAATCCAATTCAATATAGAAGTTTCCTTCTGCATCACCATTCTGAAACTTCGAGGTAGCTGATTTCTCAACTCCTGGAATCTTTTTAGCAGTCAGAACTCCAGATAGTGAGAGGAACTCAATTATGTTCGCTTTTATTAAACCAGATGTAAAGAGAACATGTGAAGCTGCTAAAGTTCCATGACCGCAAAGATTGACCTGCAAATGGGAATGAATCATTTTGCATTCATCATCTCAAGGGGAAATGAAACAATTAAAAATACAATGTATTTAACATGAACTTGCCAATACAAGAAATCGAAGGATATCCACCAGGTAAGGCACACCATTGAATGAGTCCCACTTGGTCTTGACCCAATGGATGATCCAAACAATCTGACTTATTGTTCTTTATTAGAAATAAGCTCTAACATATTTTCTTGGTTGCATCATGTTGATCGTCGCATTTGTCAATCTTCAAAACTGGTTCATGATTTTCAGTCATTCCATGTCACCTCATGAGACCTTTTGGCTAGAGGACATCATTTTCTCACTCCATTAGACATCAGCCCCACTGCCATTAGACATGCTGACCCACCACATGTAGTGACGTAGATCCCCACATATGGTCCAAGGGCCATTGCAGTCTTCACACCCTTCTGCAAGTCTCAACTGCCTCAGAACACTCTACCTCCAAACCTTGAATTTGCCAAGATCTTAGTATCTTCAACTCGCCAAGATTCTTGAATATTAAACACACCAATCTCCAATATTTATCTAGAACACATCAAGATAATACACAAAACTTAAATATTTGAAGAAATTTTTTTAGCTAAAATGCCATCAATCTCTTAGAAATCTCCCAACTTATTATCTCTCAACTCTAACTATTCCTAGAGTATTAGCGGAATATCTAGATTGCCCTCAAAAGGAAATTCATGTGGAATGGTAAAGGGGGGAAATCTAGGTATCACTTGGTAGCTTGGGATCAAGTGTACCATCTTCTGTAAACGGGTGGTTTGAACCTCAAATCGTTAACCTCCATTAATAAAGCTTTTTTAGGTAAATGGGTATGGAGGTTCGGGGAGGAAAGAGAGAGTTTATGGAGGAGAGTGATAGTTGCTAGACATGGCCTGTCTTCGTGCTGGAGTCCCCAGGAGGTCAAGGGTCCTCACGGGGTGGGGTTGTGGAAAGGAATCATGGCGGTGGCCTCTGTGGTGACTGTTGGGAGGCGAAAGCGATGCCATCAAGGGTGTTCTCAAGATAATACGACAAACACACAATACACAAGATCTACGTGGTTCACCCATCTCTTGGGCTACATCCACACTCAAAACAGTCCAGATATACTTCCACTAATTAAAGAGAAGATTACAGGAGAGAAGATAAACAATAATACACACGTTTAAAGAATCTACCACAACCCTTGAAAAAGCTCTCACACAGCCCATGATTCTTTGTTCACTATCTCAACCCAAATCTGACCGAAACCCGAATCCTTTTAGGACAAAGGAAACACAAAACTCGAACTAGCAATCTCTCCCCCATTGAGAGCACACCGAGATGAAGCCGCGAGAACGCTCTTCTCCCTCAAGATCTAACAAGGGCTATCCATGGGAGACGCCCTCGCTTTCCATGGAAGCTCTAGCCCTGAAGGAGATGACATGTGTTAGTGCCAAACACCCGTCTTTCACATAGTGTTAGAGGATAACACATGTCTGTTAAGAAATATAGGGTTGTTTATTAAGGGTAGAATAGTCCTTTTATTTCCCTGCCTTTTTCAGCTTCCTTTCTTTAGCCTATATATAGTCTCTTTGTATTTAGGTTAAATACTCTTTTTTAGTATTTGATTGTATTAGAGAGCATCAATGAAACCCTAGCCTCCTCTTTTCTTATTTTTTGTGTTTCTCTTTATTTTATTGGATTGTTTAACATGGTATCAAAGCTAAATTTCATGGGAGGAAGTTTAATCTCAAAGGGTGTTCGTACAGTTTCTGCAATCTGGTATCTCGCATCACAATCTGGTATTTCGTTTTTCTTTCTTTTGCGTTCTGGTTTTCTTTGTTTCTTTATTATGGCAGGTGAAAGAGACGATTCGCTTCAGTCTGTGAGTGTGAGATTGGATGGAAAGAATTATTCGTATTGGAGTTATGTAATGAAAAATTTTCTTAAGGGTAAAAAGATGTGGGGATATGTTAGTGGAACTTCTGTGAAACCCAAGAATACTGATGAGGGTTATGAAACTTTGATAGATGCCTGGGAAGCAAACAATGCGAAAATTATTACTTGGATTAACAATTCTGTTGAACATTCCATAGGTACACAGTTGGCGAAGTATGAGATAGCAAAGGAGGTTTGGGATCATCTACAGAGGTTATTCACTCAATCAAATTTTGCAAAGCAATATCAATTAGAGAATGACATACGAGCTCTTCAGCAGAAGAATATGAGTATTCAGGAGTTTTATTCTGCTATGACAGATCTTTGGGATCAATTGGCTCTTACAGAATCGACAGAATTAAAGGCATGTGGTGCCTATATTGATCGTAGAGAGCAGCAACGGTTGGTACAGTTTTTAACGGCACTTCGCAGTGATTTTGAAGGACTTAGAGGTTCAATTTTGCATCGTTCTCCACTTCCTTCTGTTGACTCAGTTGTCAGTGAGTTATTGGCTGAAGAAATACGTCTTAAGTCTCATTTTGAAAAGGGAATTCTTTCTACTTCTAATCCTTCTGTGTTAGTAGTACCTTCTAAGCCACCCTCTAATAATCAGAATAAGCCTTATACAAGAGTTGCCTTTGACGAGTGCAGTTTCTGTAAGCAAAAAGGCCATTGGAAGGCTCAATGTCCTAAGTTGAGACAACAGAATCAATCACAACAGCAATCTCAAGCTTGGAAGCCTGGCAACCAGTCACAATCTAATGCTTATAGACCACTTCAGGGTTACAAACCACCACAGTCTAATACTGCAGCAGTAGTTTCATCAGGTCCTTTCACCGATCCTAGTACTCTGGCTGAGCAATTTCAGAAGTTTCTCTCCTCACAGCCACAAGCTATGTCTGTTTCTTCTTACGTAGGTCAGTTGCCTCACAGTTCTTCAGGTATGTCATCTTCTATATGGGTCTTGGATTCTGGAGCTTCACATCACATGTCTCCAGATTCTTCGTCTTTTGCTTCTGTATCTCCTTCGTCTTCTATTCCTGTCATGACTGCTGATGGCACTCCTATGCCTTTAGCAGGTGTTGGCTCTGTTGTCACGCCTCACTTGTCTCTCCCTAATGTTTATCATATTCTGAAACTCACATTAAATCTTGCTTCTGTTGGTCAATTATGTGATTCTGGTAATTTAGTCACATTTTCATCTTCTTCTTGTTATGTGCAGGATCTGCAGTCTCAGAAGCTGATTGGGACAGGCCGTAGGAAGGGGGGACTATATATTTTGGATGAGTTAAAAGTGTTAGTTGCTGCTGCTACTAGTGTTGATTTGTCTTCTTTTCACTTGAGTTCTTCTTCTTCTAATTTTTATTTATGGCATTCTCGTCTTGGTCATGTTTCGTCCTCTCGTTTGAGATTTTTGGCATCTACAGGGGTTTTAGGAAATTTGCAAACTCATGATATTTCTGATTGTAGTGGATGTAAACTGGCAAAATTTTCAGCTTTACCTTTTAATCGAAGTATTTCTGTTTCTTCTTCTCCATTTGATTTGATTCATTCTGATGTATGGGGACCTTCTCCTGTTGCCACAAAAGGAGGGTCTCGATATTATGTTTCTTTTATTGATGATCATACTCGTTATTGTTGGGTTTATTTAATGAAACATCGTTCTGAATTCTTTGAGATATATACAGCCTTTCGAGCTCTTGTCAAAACTCAACATTCTGCTGTTATAAAATGTTTTAGGTGTGATTTGGGTGGGGAATACACTTCTCATAAATTTTGTGAGCTGCTTGCCTTAGATGGAACTATTCACCAAACTTTGTGTACAGATACTCCTGAACAAAATGGTGTTGCTGAAAGAAAACATAGGCATATTGTTGAAACAGCTCGTTCTCTCTTGTTATCTGCCTCAGTTCCTAGTGTGTTTTGGGGTGAAGCTGTTCTTACTGCTGTAAGTTTGATTAATACAATTCCATCTTCTCATATTTCAGGTCTGTCTCCTTTCGAAAAGTTGTATGGGTATGCTCCTGATTATTCTTTCTTTAGAGTTTTTGGTTATACTTGTTTCGTTCTTCGTCCTCATGTAGAACGCAGCAAGTTGTCCTCTCGATCTGTTATTTGTGTCTTTCTTGGTTATGGTGAAGGTAAAAAGGGGTATCGTTGTTTTGATACAATTACTCAGAAACTTTATGTGTCTCGTCATGTTGTTTTTCTCGAACATATACATTTCTTTTCTATTCCATCCACCACTCATGCTTTGACTAGATCTGATCTTGTTCGTATAGATCCTTTTTCTGAGGATTCTGATAGTTTGTCATCTCAGGTTCCTAGTACTTCAAATACCCCTTCTCATGTTCTTCCCCCGTTACCTTTACATTATACTCGACGGATTCGTACTGATCATTCTGCAGGTACTGACACTTTGCTCTCCGGCACACCTGAAGCTCCCTCTTCTCCTATGGTCCATCAAGCTCCGTCTGAGATTGTGGATCCACCTCTACGTTAATCCATACGCATTCGTAAGTCCACAAAGTTACCAGATTTTGCTTATTCTTGTTATTCTTCATCTTTTACTTCCTTTTTAGCTTCTATTCATTGTCTCTCTGAGCCCTCTTCCTATAAAGAGGCAATTCTTGATCCTCTTTGGCAGCAAGCTATGGATGAGGAACTCTCTGCTTTGCATAAGACAGGTACTTGGGATTTGGTTCCTCTACCTCCTGGTAAGAGTGTTGTTGGTTGTCGTTGGGTGTATAAGATCAAGACTAATTCTGATGGATCTATTGAGCGATACAAAGCTAGATTAGTTACAAAAGGGTACTCTCAACAGTATGGTATGGATTATGAGGAGACATTTGCTCCTGTTGCGAAAATGACTACTATTCGTACTCTTATTGCAGTAGCTTCGGTTCGTCAGTGGCATATCTCTCAACTTGATGTTAAAAATGCCTTCTTGAATGGAGATCTTCAAGAAGAAGTTTATATGGTGCCCCCTCCTGGTGTTTCTCATGATTCTGGGTATGTTTGCAAGCTCAAGAAAGCGTTATATGGTCTTAAACAAGCACCTCGTGCTTGGTTTGAGAAATTTTCTGTTGTGATCTCTTCCCTTGGATTTGCTCCTAGTAGTCATGATTCTGCTCTCTTTGTTAAGTGTACTGATGCAGGTCGTATCATTCTTTCTTTATATGTTGATGACATGATTATTACTGGTGATGATATTGATGACATTTCCGTTTTGAAGACAGAGTTAGCTAGACAGTTTGAAATGAAGGATTTGGGTTCCCTACGATATTTCTTGGGTATTGAGGTAGCATACTCACCCAGAGGTTATCTTCTTTCTCAGTCGAAATATGTTGCAGATATTCTTGAGCGGGCTAGACTTACTGATAATAAGACTGTTGATACTCCCATTGAGGTTAACGCAAAGTATTCTTCGTCTGATGGTATATCTTTGTCAGATCCTACTTTATACCGTACTATTGTTGGGAGCTTGGTATATCTCACTATAACTCGTCCAAATATTGCATATGCTGTTCATGTTGTTAGTCAGTTTGTTGCTTCTCCTACTACAGTTCATTGGGCAGCTGTTCTTCGTATTTTGCGATATCTTCGGGGTACAGTCTTTCAGAGTCTTTTACTTCCATCCACCTCTTCCTTGGAGCTGCGTGCATACTTTGATGCTGATCATGGCAGTGATCCTACAGATCGTAAGTCTGTTACTGGTTTCTGTATCTTTTTGGGTGATTCTCTTATTTCTTGGAAGAGCAAGAAACAATCTATTGTTTCTCAATCTTCAACCGAAGCAGAATATCGTGCTATGGCATCTACTACCAACGAGATTCTTTGGTTACGTTGGTTACTTGCAGACATGGGGGTTTCTCTTTCTCATCCCACTCCTATGTATTGTAGCAACCAGAGTTCTATTCAGATTGCTCACAACTCGGTTTTTCATGAACGAACCAAGCACATTGAGATCGATTGTCACCTTACTCGTCATCATCTCAAGCATGGCACCATTACTTTGCCTTTTGTTCCTTCTTCTTTGCAGATTGCAGATTTCTTTACTAAGTCGCATTCTATTTCCCGTTTTCGTTTTCTAGTTGGCAAACTCTCAATGCTTGTAGCTGCCGCATCGTGAGTTTGAGGGGGGATGTTAAGAAATATAGGGTTGTTTATTAAGGGTAGAATAGTCATTTTATTTCCCTGCCTTTTTCAGCTTCCTTTCTTTAGCCTATATATAGTCTCTTTGTATTTAGGTTAAATACTCTTTTTTAGTATTTGATTGTATTAGAGAGCATCAATGAAACCCTAGCCTCCTCTTTTCTTATTTTTTGTGTTTCTCTTTATTTTATTGGATTGTTTAACAATGTCATCCCTTTGAAGAAAGTGACTTTAAAAGAAAGTGGAGCTAACATTGACCAAGTTAAAATTATCTAACTTTCAGCTAAAGAAAAGGCAAACTTAAAATCCCCAAATTATTCCTGAAACTAAATATTTGAAGAAAAGATTTCGTCTTCCATGAAATCATAATCATATCACAACTAAGGATACTTAAATTACTAAAATCTCAAAGAAACAACCATCAAAAGAACCAATTTCAGTAATTGTTAACATTCCAAAACCCTAACTCGGTTAGCTAATTGCTAAATCTCAATGAAACGGCTATCAGAAGAACCCATTTCGATTATCGTCGATCTTCTACCACCCAAAATCAGTTAGCTAATAGCTCAGACTCAGACCCAAGATTCAATTGAATAAAATTCATAAAGCTGCACAATCGAAGAAGAAATGTAGAAGAAGAATAACCTCAACAACAGGAGTGAACCATCTGAGTCGGAACCTTGGGTCTAAATCGCCGATTGCCGAGTCACGATCCTCCGACTCAGTAGCAGCAATCCGAATCAAATAGCACGTTATCGGCATATTGAACTCCCTCGCAACAGCTTGCAACCACTCCTCATCTCTCTCTTCCTCTAACAAACATACTGCGGCCGGGTTTCCCTTAAACGGTGAATCGGTGAACGCGTCGACCTGGTCAAGAACTCAGAACGATTCTCAAAAGAACTTTAAAAATCATAGAGAGAGAGAGAGAGAGAGATTACCAGAGAGTATTTGACGGGTTTTTTCACCATTTCTGGAGGGATTGAAGAGAAGCTCTGAAATGAAATGTGAGTTTTCTGTTCTCTGTAGTGTTAACTGAAATAACGAGCTGCTTGAGTGGAAAAGTCGAATATGCCCTCGTGTCCAAAATCTGAGGTCGTTTTAGGGTACACTTGAAGGACGGTCTACCTTTATTATACCTAGTTGGGATCAGTTGTCACCCGTTTGTTCACGGGTCCCACCATCTGCACCTCTATCACGGTCCTTTGATTTCACCTCGAGAATGGATTTGGTCTGGCCTCACTCACAGAGCCCTTTACTATCTGCCCTTTTAACCATGTTTAAGAATTTTTTTTAACTCTTATGGTTAAATTGTTTTAAATTTTTTCTTAAAATTAAGGTCACATAGTTGAAACCTAAGAGTTAGTGAATCTTAACCAGGTGTAAAATAACACTTGTCTACTTGTGGGATGAGGGCCAGATGGTTTGGGTTTGGCTTAAAATTCCTCCCCAAGATAAGTCCTTTTGAAGAGGCGTGTTGGGTTCATTTTTTTGTGATAGGTCAGGTGTGTTGTTGGACTAGGTGCGTTGTATCGTTACTAACCCACTAAAAAAAATCCTTATATTAAATAAAACAAAAGACTATAAGGTATTGTTGTCATTGGATTCATGAGGCACGATTTTGTTGATTTGGTCAATATACTATTAACATAATATTAGATAATTTAATCAAAGAAGAAAAGATTATATTTCAATGAACCAAAGACTAAAGATGAAACTTTCTTTCTTTTTTTTATGTGACTTTTTAGGTTAATCGACAAATTATTTAGTTTTTCTTTTTTTTGGTTGGAAAAGTCTGATCACATACCCATACTTAGGAAAACAGATTTACAGAACATCAGGGGGTCGAGACCCTCAGTGGAAAAAACCAAAAGAGGAAGACACGTTACTGATACTGTTGTTTAGGGCCCCCTTGGGCTACAGCATGAGCCGCGGTGTTTGCTTGGCGATAGATAAATCGAAACTCCACAAGACCTCCAAGCCTTCTCAAATGAAGGATATCAGCCATAATGGCTTGAATCTCCCAGTGGGGGAGGAAATCTCAATAATTTTTGCTTCAACTAACCTAGAAGCAAAAACAATCACGAAAGAGCAGTGATTAGCATACCTGAGAAATGGATTTTAAAATCCAAGGCTGGACCTCATTGGTCCATGCTCCCCTCTTAAATACCCACCACGGTTGGTGGGAATTTAAGAGGGGGGCATGGATCAATAAGGTCCAGCCTTGGATTTTAAAATCCATTTTCTAGGTACGTTAACTATTTGTGGTGGATATTTAAGAGGGGGGCATAGACCAATGAGGTCCAGCCTTGGATTTTAAAATCCACTTTCTAGATACGTTAACTATTTCCCATCACAAAATGGTTGAAAACAAGCAATGGCCAAATATATTCTATTGAAAATTATTGGCATTGACTTCAAATTCTCTCAAGTTGTATCTGGACTCCTTGGAGTCCCGTTATGCCTCTGAGGTTGCCACGTGTCCCTATTGACACCTTTAATTGTGGTTAAGATTCACTCACCCCTAGGGTTCACCCATTCTTGGTTTTTAGAAAAAAATTATCAAAATTTTTAATCTAGATTAAAATTAACTAACTCCTAGGATTAAAAAAGTTTCAATATTTTTTTTCTAATAGGGCGATTGGTCGTATTAAACACCGAAATTACAAAACAGCTCTTGGATTGGATTCCCACCCTTTAAAAGGGAAATTGACCGTCAATAGGCTTCTCGCTGTTTAATAAGGCGAGACTGGGCTTTTTGACACAAATAATGCCCTCCACTAGGGGTGTCAAAGGGCCGGGTTGGGGTAGGGCCGAGGTCAACCCTAGCCCTACCCTTCCTTATAAGAGTAGAGCCCTAGCCCGGCCCTAGCCCTTCAAGGGCCGGGGTTGATTGGGCCCTAGCCCGGCCCCTCAAGGGCCGGGGCCAAGCCAGGCCGGCCAAAGGGCCGGAAGAAAGAGCGGAATTTTTTTTTTTCATCTAAGATAATAAATTTTTTTTTACTACACCGACTGTCAACCTTACATGGAAATGGATACCCTCCTCTTTTATTCGGGTTTGAGATCAACATTGCAACAAAAAGAGCAATAACAGAATTAAAAAAAAAATTTCCTTATCAGTGACAATCATGCATAATAAACCAAAACATAGTATAGGTAAACAAGTAGAATAATAAAACTATATAGAACAAAATTGAAAATATGTTTAAATATAAAACTGAAAGTAGAGGGTAAGATATGAGAGAGAGAGAGAGATGATGGATGAAGAGCCGAAGTGGTATGTGGCCTGTGCGATTGAAGTTGAAGAATGAAGAGGCAAAGTCTTAGAATGTGAATACAAGTTAGGGTTTGGTCTGTGTTAGGTTGGTTTTTATAAGGTCTTTAGTTGGCGCAATTACAAACATAGCTCTACTTTCATAACGTTAATGAAAGGTTAAAGGGAGCATATTAGTAAAATTATTAAAAAATATTTATCTTAAGATAAAGTAGGACCGGGCCGGGCCGGGAAGGGCCGGACAGGGGGAGCCCTAGCCCGGCCCTAGAGAACAAGGGCTTCCAATTTTTTGGCCCTGCCCGGCCCACGGGCTGGGGTAGGGCTGGGCTTTGGAGGGCTTTGGAGGGCCGGGTACCCTTCTATATGGGCTTTTTTGACAGCCTTACCCTCCACCCTTACTTGGGTCTTGGGCCGGCTTGGACTTAGATGGGGCTTCAGCTATCCTTGGATCTTAGGAGTTGAGCTCATCTTAAAGGACTGGAGCTAATGTGTCATGGAGCCCAAGGGACCTTGGTCATGAAAAATAAGGTGTCTACGGGAGCAAACTTTAATTTATTTAAAAGTTGTGGAAATAAAAAAAAAATTTGTGGGATTAACATTGTCAAATCCAAACACTACTGAAATGAGAAATGCTTTTGAGACCGAAGAAGGGTCTAGGCCATCGAGACCATGCATCCGTGCAGGGGATTCCAAGTGGGGCCTATCATGTGAACGTGGGTCCCACCTGAAATCCCGTGCATGAATGCAAGGTCTCGGTGGCCTCGGCCCTTTTGCAGTCTCATACCAAAGTCCCTACCGAAATAGGCAAGAGAAGCCTCTCTTTTCATAGCTAAAACCCTTTCATTGAAAACGCCATAATCTTCTTTCACGTATCAGAACCATGACATTAATTGCAGGGTTTGATTAAGTTTTGTTATTATTTGTATTGTATATTTTTTTCACCAATGATAGGTGCAACTTTACTTGAATATTGTAAGGCAATTTTTGTGCGTAATATAGAATCTGTAGATCGTGATATTCATGTTTATGAAGCGTTAATCGTAGGCTTTGTAATGTAATTTAAGTGAGCTTAAACAGCACTTGAGTCAAATTGCTTGGGGCGGTTTGAGATCGATTCCCACAAGCTAGTGTAACGGTTGAAAAGTCACCGTTTGGAGAGTAAAGGACCTGTCTGTGATGCTCATGGATATAGCAAAGGGCTATCTGTACCAGAGAGTTCATTTCTTGGTCTGAGACCTCTTTTTAGTGCGCTTTTGACTACTATTGTTCAATATAGATTCAAAATCAAATGGTGCTGCTGATGAAAAATAGAAGGGTAAGTGGTTGACAATTGAAATCAATTTGATGGTGAAAGATAAAAAAAAGAGTATTTTGGCCATTTTTGAAATGTTGGCTTCTGATGAATGAAGCATTTGTAGTCATGAGAGATCATTAGCTACAGTTCTGTGGGGCATGGCTTAAAACCAGCATTGTCTGTTATGTGATGGTGTGTAGCTGTGTGGTCTATTACTAGCATCCAGATGCACTTCTTGCAGTGGTTTGCATTCGACCATCATCCATGATCCATATCAATTTCTATCTAATTGATAGGCCACCTAGGATTGCAGGTGGCCTGAATATCACTCCAATGGAATATCCCTACCAATCCAATCCAAAGAACTGCTGGGCCAGGTGCCAAACCAGGGGTGACCCATTTAAGTGGCATTCTAGCTTGACTAGCATATGCACCATATTTGTGGCTGGGAATGTGCGCATTGTTGAATCGTATGGCTTAAATTCAGCAAATGGGTTTGTTGGGAAGTTGTCATGAATCTTACCTGGATTCTTGATGATCCGTTGTCGACCCGATTAATGGGCAATGTATAAGTTTGACTCGACCCGTTTTGTCTCTTATGTTGTAACCCTAGGTATATAAGGGATTTCTTTGAAGCTGTGATTATGGGGTTTTTTTTAGGGCTGTGAGAGAGGATTTTGAGAAAGCTTGTTCCTACTGTAATCTCCCTTGTTCTTAGTGATGAAGGCATCTTGCCGAACCACGTATATCGTTGTCTCCTTTGTTGATTGCTTGCACTTTTTTCTCTTATTTCTCTGGTATTTGTCGATCTGGTTATAATATGCATCTTCTCTTGTACTTGAACCAAGAACAACCATTAAAATTTAAAACTGTGCTACAGAATTATTATGAGGTTAATGAGGTTTAAAAAAGATAGTAAATAAGCAGAAAAAAAAAGGGAAAGATAATGGAAAATTTCATGAACTTTATAATGCAAAATTTCATGAACTTTATAAACTCATTCTTGAAGAGGATTATTCAGTTCTGGGGATGTACCTTGAAACTTGAAAGGATGGCTACAACTTGCAATTGCATCCTATATATTTACTGTAATTGAGAAGAGTGATCTCTCTATTCCATTCTTTGGGAATAGTTTCAGTGAAAATCTCCAATTTTAGACACAACAACTGCACTAATTTTAAGCCATAAATTCTCTTTGAAAACACATGTTAACAGCAACATTCAAAGCTTCAAATACACACAATGAAACAAGAAACAAGAACCAAAGAAAAAAGAAAAGAAATTGACACTGATATCAATAGATGGATGAAAATGAACTAAATTCAACAAAAATCAGGCCTCGGTTTCTTGCGAACCGAAATGCAACCCTTCTGATGATCTCTGAAGATCCTGATTTCAGAGCAATCCCTCAAGTCCTCAAGACTAATGTACTGTTGCTTCACCATTCTTGAGAAGTCTCCGACATTATCCTGTATCCAAACATAAGGGTGGCAAGTTTGGTCATAGTAGTACAGCAAGCTCTTCATCCCTCCACCGCCACCACCACCACCACCACCACTACTAGGCATGTAAGCCTTGTAAATGGTTTTGCACTTTAGTCTCTTTGAAGACCCTGGCTTCAGGGTGTGACCCTTCTTCAATATAGATCCCACCCTTATCTGCAATTCTATCGGCCTGTCGGTCAGATTCCAGACCCTTGTGCCTAGTCCCGACGTCCGGGTTTGGTCATGACATCCATAGAAACATCCTCTGATTGAAAAAATGCAGAAATTGGGCATTTCTTCTACTGAGAGAGCCTTAATGCCACAACAGCTCTTCTTAGATTCACAAGCCATTGTATTACAAAAAGATCTTTATTAACAACACTTATGCTCCATGTATAAGAGACATCATAGCTTTCAGTGTTTGAACATTTGACACTTGTAATACATCGGCGAGATCCTTGAGCTGAGGGCAATCCAAGAAATGGTGCATTAATCGTTTGGTTCTGATCGTTCGACAGTAGAAATGGTTAATGCACTGCGTGACTTTTACGCTGGATTCTTTACCCTTTCATGAAGAAATTGGTAGGGTCCCTGTAACCCCAACTTGCCTACAAGAGGACAGTGGAGAAGCTGAGATACAGAAATAAACTCATTAATATAATATACCAGCAATTGGCTTTTTGTTTGTTTGAGAAGATAAAGGAACAAACAGCACCCACTAGAATTTCAAGCTTCATTATGAGGTAGCATATGATGTTGCTTCTACTTTCATCATTTGAGTTACATGCTTTTGGATTACTCCTTTTCAAGTCTCAAATAAACAAGAATACCAGACCATCCAGTTGATGGACCCTAGCTAGGGCTGTCAATGGGCTGGGTCTGTCCAAGTCCAACCCTCAGTTGTAAGGGTCCAGCCCAAGCCCTCGGGGGCCTAAATTGGCTACGTCGAAGCCCTACCCTTAGGCCCAGAGCCGGGTTTAGACCTAAATTAATGAAGAAAAAACAATTGTTATAATATTTAGCAAAAAACAACATATTGCCACTACTAATGCGTTATAGATGGATAAGAGTAGTGTGTAATTTTTTTTTTGTGTAATGTTTTTTATTTTGGTTAATAATAAACACAACACACTAACACATAGGCCAACACTCACATACACATGAACCATCAGAAGGTTGAGCCCAAACACATCTTATCAAAAGGGCTTAACTCTTGGTAATAGGGAGGAGCCTTAAGTAGTCTTTGCTAGAAATATCCAACCCATGTGTTAATACACACACACACACACACAAGTTAACGGTGAAGTATAAGAGGGTCGGGCTCTATAGGGTGTTGCCCAAGCTTGGCCCTCGTGTTAGCAGGCCTATATATTTTGGTCCCAACTGGGCTACAGGCTTTAAAGGTGGAAAAAGCCTTTGATTTTGCGGGCTTAGGTAGGCCAGGCCGAACCGGACTGGATTGAAATCCTTAGGCCCGTAGGCAGAACATTGCATCTATCGGATGATCCCAAACAAAAGCCATCGATGGGAAGGGTAGGATGCTAGGATCATCCAGTTAGTGTAATGCTTTGGGGTCTGTGACCCATCTAAACAAACATGAATGGCTTGGACTGATGGTTTATGAGGACAACTGAGATGGCCTAAACACACCTCTGTATAATACTTGGATTGAAGCTGCTCCAAGCTCTAAATATATATCTTTCTCCCACCTAGCTTAATTAGAAATGAATGACCAAACCACGAAAGTCCTCCATTTGGTGAATTTATCAAAAAGGTATCATATATTCATATGTTATTAATTATATTACTTGGTGGGAAGATGAATGAGGCCAACTACATTAATTATATTACTTGGTGGGAAGATGAATGAGGCCAACTACATTTTAGTGCACATTCTCACCTGTAAATTCAGCCATTTCTCTCTAACTACGTTTAAAATGTTGGACTTGCTCAAGACTGCTGAGAATACAAGAGTAGCTGTGTTCTTCTTATGCTTCTTCTTCAAATTTTGATGATATATGTGTACATCTGAATTGTTGAGTTCCGGGGGCACAAAGTTTTGATACGGCAGCGGAAAATTGGCCAAGTTCTGTTGCTAGGACGTTATGTATGCAACACTTCGGCAATGCCTTGGTGCATGGCTGATATGTTGGCCGACTCAACGACCTCCGCAACCTCTGATCTTTCGGCTTATGTTTAAGAATAGATTCCGAACAATAGGAAGGGTTGCACCACAAATCTAACAAAGAGAATTCTGTATAAAACACCATTTATAGTTCCAAGGGAAAATATCCACAATTTTTTTTTCTTTGACAGACGAAATGTTTGGTGCTGCCGTCACCAAGTAAGTCTCAATAACTCAGAAACTCAAACATTTCTGCGAATGAATAATCAATCGGCTTAGATTAAGGATAATCTTGCTAGCAACACCATAAGACTATATTTTTGGCTCAAATGCTTGAATTGCAATCATGAGGTTGCACGTTCAAGTCCAGCTTACCCACCAAAAGTTAAATATAAATCTTGCTAGCAACCAAAGTGAACTACAGATCTTGACAGGCTGCACATAACATTATTGCACTTGATTTAAGACGCACTAAGTATATTTAGGGCTGTACATTGGGTCGGGCTGGCCCACGTCACGCACGACCCAGCCTGAATTTGGGCAAGATGGGCTAAGGTTCCATGGGTTTGGGTTCTATCTCCATTAAGTGTTCAGGTTTGAGTTGGGTTTGGGTAAACTTTTATGAAGCGTTAACCAGCCCAACATGAAATTTAACCTATTTCTTATACCCGTTTACAACACATAAAGAAACCCTTGGTTAATCAGTTTTGCATCCAAAACTCAAGGGCGGGGTTTGGGGTTTCGTTTCTAATTTCATTATTTCTCCACCTCTTTGATTTCTACAATCGGAACTACTCACCCCACTTGGTTCTACAATTAGATATACTCTTTCTTTCTCTACCTCTTTGGTTTCTACGAGTGAAACCCCTAGCTCTTCCCACCCGTAGAAGCCGAATTTCAGCTTTGATCTCACTTAAATTTCATTATATGTTTTAAGGTACATCATTGCATTACAAATATAAATTTGAATATTGAGTTGAGCATGGGCTGACCTGAACCCAATCCAAACTTAAACTATCGTACAAGGGCTGACTCGAACCCAATCCAAACTTACAATATTGTACATGAGCTGGTTTTGGGCTTTATGTATTGGAATGAGTTTGGGTTTGGGCTGGGTTATGCATATAATAAACTAGTAAAGAGCCCGTGCAATGATAATACAAAATAATTTAAATCACATAGTTTCTAGTAATAAAATATATTTGATAAGAAAATTTGAACTTTTACTTGAATTGATATATATTCTTGTTTCTCTCACAATATTTACTAATAGTGAAATAAAAAATTTCTAAAGCTTAAATAACTAAACTAAAAAAAGACTACTTTACAAAAGCTATAATTTCTTGATAGAATAATTCCATGCGACCACAGAAATAATAAGAAAAAAAGGGTAAAATGTCTATAAAAATAATCAAAAAATTATGTATAATCTTTTATTCAAGAAAATATATAAATTTTAATAATAAAGATTATAATAATTATTGATTAGTGGTTAACACTTAGCAATGGGGAGTGGAACTATTTGGTATGCTCCATTAGGTGGAAAGTTTGCAATGAAGATCAAATTAAAAGAAGCTGATTGCAAGCTTGGATACAATATTAGTCACATAGAAGATGCTTCATTTGGTACCACTCAACTCATATTATATTCAAAATATATATCTCATATGAAGGAAGGTATACTAAACAAACATAAATAAAATATGATACTATATTTGCTTTCCTTTAACGAACTGCCCAACATCATTACTTGATGAGAGGGCTTGATTTACAATTCTTCTGCTATGGATGAGATGTGATCAAGACTTAATGATTTGGACAAAGAAATGGTGGGAGCATCCCAATAGCATAATCTCATCAAATCCGTGATATGAAAGTTTTGTTGTGCGAAAGCGTGCAAATCCAAGGTGAAACGAATCCAAAAACAGCAAATCAAACAAATGAAATAGAGAAAAAAACAAACCAAACGGAGACACACTACGTGGTTTGGCAATATGCCTATGATTTTTACAAAGCTCTCCATAGAAAAAAAAAATCTTCCCAAACTCCCAAAAAACAGCTCCCTTTCTCTCTTTTTCTTACAAATTAAACCCTAAAAAAAATCTCTTTCATATTAGGGTTACAATGAAGAAAAAATTGGTAAAATACCCAAAACGGGTTGGGCCTTAAATCGGGTGGGAACCCCACACATTGCCCATTTGTCGGGTCATTCGGGTCGCCAAAACGGGTTATCATGAATCCGAGTTGAATTCATGACAACATCCAACAAATCCCCACCTTGGCTTGAATTCTATCAAATCATCCAAAAAACAAAAGAACAAACCACGTTGCCTCCAAATGAGCCCTTAGGCACCATGCACTCGAAGGTGCTCAAACCTGAGAAATATTGATCAAGTCCAAACAGTGCTTGAACTTGACCCCAGTCACCACCTTAGTAAGCATATCTGCAGGTTATCTACAGTCCCAATCTTCTGAAGAATAATATCGCCTTCATCCACAACTTCTTGAACAAAATGAAAACGGACGTCGATATACTTTATTCGAGAATGATGAACTTGGTTCTTGCACAAATTGCACTCTGACTGTCATAGTAGACCTCAATGTGTTCGTGAACAATCCCCAAGTCCTCAATCAACCCATGTAGCCAAATAGCCTCTTTAATAGCCTCTGTCACTGCAATGTACTCTGCCTCAGTAGTAGACAAAGCAACTGTTGACTGTAACATCGATCTCCAACTCACCAGTCCTCTAGCAAGAGTAAAGACATATCCTGTAGTTGACAGCGTTTATCCAAATCACCATCATAGTCTGAATCCACATATCCAACCATGTGCTGACTAATCATATCATCCCTCTCAAATATTAACCCAACATCTACTGTACCCTGAATATATCTTAAGATCCATTTTTTCAGTGTCCTTTCCCTGGATCATGCATATACCTGCTCACCATACTGACAGCATGTGAAATGTCAGGCCTAGTACACACCATAACATACATTAGAGCACTAACTGCGTTCGCATACGGAATCTGATCCATATACTCACGCTCCTCATTTGTGCTCGGAGACATCAAAGCACTAAGCTTGAAATGAGGGGCCAAAGGTGTACTTACAGGTTTTGTTTTATCATCCATACCAAAACGCTGTACCATTTTCTTCAAATACTGTGTCTGTGACAAACAAACTATCCCCTTCACTCTGTCTCTTTTAATTTCCATACCCAATATTTTCTTAGCTTCCCCAAGGTCCTTCATTTCAAATTCAGTCATCAACTGAGTCTTCAACCTGTTTATCTCCACCTTGCTCTTAGATGCAATAAGCATGTCATCTACATATAAGAGTAAATATATGAAGGAACCATCACAAAGCTTCCGAAAATACACACAATGGTCAAACTGACTTCTTGTGTACTTTTGCTCAATCATAAAATGATCAAATCGCTTGTACCACAGTCTTTGAGACTATTTCAAACTATACAACGACTTTCTCAGTTTGCAAGCCCAATTCTCTTTACCAATCACCTTGTACCCATCTGGTTGAGACATGTATATTTCTTCCTACAAATCACCTTGCAAGAAGGCAGTTTTGACGTTGAGTTGTGCTAACTCGAGATCAAACTGAGAAACCAAAGCTAGCAAAATTAGAATAGAGTACTCAACAACGGGAGAAAAAACTTCATTGTAATCTATCCCTTCCTTCTGCGCGTAGCCTTTAGCCACCAATCTAGCCTTGAATCTCACACTGTTCTTTCCTGAAGAACCTTCCTTCTTTGTGTATACCCACTTGCAACCGATTGTTATATTTCCCTTTGGAAGTTGTACTAACTCTCAAGTTTGATTTTTGTAAAGTGACTCCATCTCCTCATCCATTCCCTTCTTTCACTCTACATTTTCTAAATTTTTTAAAGCTTCTCTATAAGTTAGGGGAACATCATCATGAACAACTGGAAGTGTATATGCCACCAAGTCAGCAAATCTTGTAGGTTTTCGAGCTTCTCTTCTAAGTCTACTGGCTGCAATAGAATCTGATTGTTGTGGGGTTACATGAACTGGAGTTTCTTCCTCAACTGAACCTGAGTCCTCACCTCCTGAATCTCCTATGGGACTATTGACCATCTAAACAATCTTCATTAGAACCACTGGAGCCTCAAACTCCACCTGCTTCGAAATCACATTTTTTATATTCTCCTTCTGAGAATCCTTCTGCTTCATTTTATTTACCATCTCAAACTCCACAAAAGTCACATCCCTACTTAAAACAAATTTCTTTTCATCTAGACACCAAAGTCTGTATCCCTTCACACATGTGCTAAAGCCCAAAAATACAGTTTTCTTGGCTCTAAGATCCAACTTAGTTTCTTTAACATGAAAATAAGAAGGACAACCAAATATATGCAAGAAATCATAATCTGTAGCAGGTTTTTCAGACCATACCTCGTTAGGCGTTTTTTCATCATTTGTAGCTGCAGGCAACATGTTGATGAGATGACATGCATATGTCACTGTTTCAGCCCAAAATGTCTTGCCCAATCCAGAATTGGACAACATACATCACACATTCTCCAGTAAAGTACGGTTCATGCGTTCTGCCACTCCATTCTGTTGCGGTGTATCTCTAACTGTGAAGTGCCTAACTATCCCCTCGTCTTGGCATACTTGCAAAAATGGATCTGACTTGTACTCACCACCATTATCTGACCTGAGCCTTTTTATCTTTCTGCCAGTCTGAGTCTCAATCATCTTCTTCCACTGAAAAAAGACATCTAGAACTTCACTTTTATGTCTCATTGTGTATACCCAAACTCACCTTGAGAAGTCATCAATAAATGTGACAAACCAATGTTTACCTCCCAAAGATGCAACTTTGGTAGGTCTTCATACATCTGTGTGAACATAATTTAGAGTCCCCTAAGTATGATGAGCTGTTGTCCCAAACTTGACTCTTGTCTGTTTGCCCATAATGCAATGCTCACAAAACCCAAATTTTCCAGTCTTGGCGCCTTTTAACAAACCTTGCTTCACCAATCCTTACAAAGACTTCTCTTCTGTATGCCCTAAGCGCATATGTCATTGTCTAGAAGTATCAGATACAATCTCATCCGGGCTGTCAGAAACTGTTGCTCTCCCTGTGATTGTATTCTCATCTAGAAAATACAAATTTCCTTGTCGAGTACCCTTTATTGTCACAAGTGCACCAAATACAACTTTAAGTGCTCCACCTTCCATAGTAATCTAGAAGCCCTTTGAGTCTAAAGACCCCAATGAGATAAGATTTTTTCTCAAGTCTGATACATACCGAACATCTGTTAGAATTCTAACTGCTCCATCATGCATCTTCAAACGGATTTTTTCTATCCCCTTTGTTTTACAGGCATTATCATTTCCCATTAAAACAATTCCTCCATCCAACTCCTGAAAACCAGTCCTTATTGGGACACATATGGTAGGAACAACCCGAGTCCAAAATCCACTCATCAGAATGACCAACTGATGGTGAAACTCTCAAACTGAGCAACATTCGCATTCGAACTCTTCTTTTCCCTGTTTTTCAATTTTGGACAGTCCTTTTTCCGATGCCTTTTATTACGGCAAAAGACACACTCATCATTTGCTGGAATTTTTCTTTCAGATGATGGTGTTCTTGACTTCGAACGAAATTTACCCCGCCAACCAGATTTTCTATCATTTGATCTACCCCTTACAGTCAAAGCTTCTGATGTTGAGTCTCTATTGGCTTGTTAGTCCTTCTTTCGATACTCATTATTCATCAAAGCATTTGATACATCTTCAAATTTAAGTTCATCTTTTCCATAAATTAAAGTAGTAGACAGATGATCATAACTATCAGGTAGGGAATTTATCAAACATAATGCCTTATCCTCATCATCTATTTTTACTTCAAGATTTTGCAAATCAGCGAGAATTTTATTATAACTATCTAAATGCTCAATGATAGTAGTACCTGGTTTATACCCAAAACGGAAGACTCTTCTTCAAATAGAGTCGATTTTCAATGCTCTTGGTCATATACTTGTTCTCCAATTTCTTCCATAACTCCTTAGCCGAAGTCTCCTTCATCACAAAATATTTCTGATCTTTAACGAGACAAAGCCTGATGGTGTCACAAGCCTGACGATTTATTTTCTTCCAATCATTCTCTTCTATATCATCGGGTTTATCCTCCAGAGTGATATCCAACTCTTGTTGGATTAGAACATCCAAAACTTCGTATTGCCACATGCTGAAGCTGTTTCTTCCATCAAATTTCTCAACTTCGAATTTTGTATTCGAAACCATAGTTCTGGCCACCGATGCAAGTCTCGAAGACGAACCCTCAACGACTGCTTCACTCGTTTCCACCATTAATCCAATCCACATAAATTAAACAATACCGAGGTCACAACCTAGGCGCTCTGATACTAATTTGTTGTGCGAAAGCGTGCAAATCCAAGGTGAAACAAATCCAAAAACAGCAAATCAAACAAACGAAATAGAGAAAAAAACAAACCAAACGGAGACACACGATTTACATGGTTCGGCAATATGCCTACATCCACGGGCAACAGCAATCGATCACTATATTCAACAAAAGATTTTTACAAAGCTCTCCACAGAAAAAACCATCTTCCCAAACTCCCAAAAAAGGGCTCACTTTCTCTCTTTTTCTTACAAACTAAACCCTTAAAAAGAATCTCTTTTATATTAGGGTTACAATAAAGATAAAATGGGCAAAATACCCAAAACGGATCGGGCCTTAAATCGGGTGGGAACCCCACACATTGCCCATTTGTTGGGTCATCCAGGTCACCAAAACGGGTCGTCATGAATCCGGGTTGAATTCATGACAAGATCCAACAGTTTTGTGATCTAGTCCGAATAGGTTGGAGATAGATTCTCCTGAAGATCACTGTGGCTATAGGGATAGATACCACACTAACCTTTGTAATGGAAAAAGTTTTAAAAAAATAATAAAGAAAAATATAAAGGATTAAAAAAATATTATAATAAGAGGCATGCTAGCCCTACAGATTCTCTACACACAACCAACAATTGATACTAATATTACAGTGACTGAATGTATCGAAGATGGAAAAAAAAACAAAAAAATGTGATCATCATTGCCGAGGTATGAGCGTGATTTTCCCTTAGCACTCCTTCTGGTTATTTCCACTACTGGGTGTTATTATGAAAGATGAAGGACCATGAAATCATCTTTTAAGTTGATATGAGAGAAACACCAACACCTGCATGAAGAATCTATTTTTAAAAAATGTCATTTCGAAGGCTCTCTACATCCTGAATGCTCATTGATCTCCCATCTAATAATTTTCCTACACTGAGATATGAATCCAAAAATGCAGGATTTGTAGATAGTGTGTTAGAGAGGCACCCGAGATGTTAAAAAAGCTCCAGATGGGATTCAAATAGAGACAGATATGTTGAAGAGTTTAATGAGATGTAGTGAGAGAATAAGAGAATTCAAAGGGTTGTAACCATTTAGAGATATATAGAAGAAGGGAAATTTTAATTAGTGGTATAATCAATGTGAGGAGTTGTGTCCTTTAAATTTTGTAACAGAAAATATAATTGTACCAGCCAAATCCCAAATGTCCACTCATTGCCCACGTATCCACTCAAATCCCATTAACTGTTAAAAATCAATCAATGAAAAATTAACTGCTGAATTTAGCAATGAAGAGTGGGGTGAAACGTTACCTTACTTACATCCCAAGAAGCACATTCTTCCTCTTCTCCCTCTTACCCTTGTAAATATAATTAATTAATGATAAAAAAATATAAAAAAAACTTTTAAATAGATGAAGGAAAGTTTAGGAAGTAATCATTCTAGAGCTACCACGTGTCCACCTAACTGCTCGGGTTTCATAGGTAGTAATAAGATGGGCTGAGCCCAAATTGGCTTCAGCCCAACCCGCCCGTTGTACACTCTTAAGTATATTGTCTAGTTTTTTTTTTTAATAGGTATGTCTTTGTTGATAAGAGGAGTGCTCTAGCCCTACTCTCTGCCAGACTGCCAACCCCTACTCTCAACCAAAAGCTAACACCTCACTACAAGAAAAATGATTTTTAAAACTTCTCGAGTTATCCTAATCTCTAGAAAGAATTCCTTGATTCTTCAACTTCGATGGACAATAACCGTCGCTAAACATCAGAGGTCTCTCGCTAATACGTTTACGGTGTTGGTTTTTGATTGAAAGCAAAGACATTTGCTGGTTTTTAGCTGAGAGTAGGAGTTGAATGAGTAGCGCTAGCACTAGCACGGCTCCTGTTGATAATGGCCATTCTATGATTGAGGATCTGTAATCCACAACTTAAATCTTGTTAGATAGGCTAACTGACTCCACCCTAGGTGGCCTCAGTTGAATCCAAGTAGGTGAGTAAAGTCTCCGCAAGAACAACTAAATGGTGGGCCTCACCGGCTCACCCCTCCCTTCATAGATCCTAAAATGTGTTTGTTTCATCACCATATAGATGGCAATAGTCTCTGTGACTTATTTTCTTGGTATAGATCATGGTTAGCTGTTTGGTAGCTAGTCCATTAGTGCCACTTTGGGCTGGGCCGTTGGGGTGAATGGGCCACCGGTCACATCACCAAAGGAAGCTTGTACAAATCCATTGAGAGTTTTTCTAGGACGATCCGAGGACCACCCTCAAATGAAGGGCACTCTTCGTCATCCTAACTTGAGGGGTATTTGATGTCTCTAGACATGTACGTATTTGCATATGATACATACAATATGAACATGTTGTTAGAAATAGTATATGCAAACAAGAATCGCTGCAACAAAATTCTTGATAATAGGATCCAAAATCTGTAGAAAAATGGAACACAACAATAATAACTTATTACTAAGGCACGTGTTGAACATGTTGTCCTTAAGGTGAAATCCGTCTCCTACATGTTTTCCCTAACCCGTGATACTCTCAAGATAAATGACGGCCACCCCCGGTAATCAACGATCTATTCCAGGAGAATGGAGAACTATCCTTCCTCTGGTCTCAGCGAACTCGACTGTAAAACCTTGAAACCAAATAGCAATAGTAATAGATCATGAGAAACCAGAGAGAACCCCAGAAGCTTTGTTTATGTATTCTTTACAGATCAGAAGAATTCCCCTTAATATAGAAAGGAAGGCCAGAAAAGAAACTCTCCAAAACCCCAAAACCAAAATGGAATGAGACTTAAAAGTCTATTAAATTAGATTAATAACACGAGATTAGTAGTCTAATTTGAAATCCAACAACAGCAATAAAACGGTAAGCAATATTACACCAAAGGAAACCCAAAAGCCAACAAGAAAATAACAACACAATTATTAGTAAAAATGAATAATCGCCAACTTTGGGTGTTTTTTTAATTTATTTTACAGAGTATGCACGTCCCATTGCGAAGTTCACCAAATTCTCATTAGAACCCATTGGGCCATCCTTTGGGTGCGCGAGGGCCAAGCCCACTCTCTTACTATTAACCCTTACTATTAACCATATAAGAAAGTGATGGAGTTTATAAACCTTTCCCAACTTTCTCTCCACCCTAAGTGGACTAATTAGATTTTCTAAGATTTTTTTATTTAAAAACAACCCAACAACTCACTGTTTTACAGGCCTCAGATTGTCTCTGGCGAAGCCAGAAGCCCCTCTCGGGCTCTCGGGCAACCATAGAATAGGGACATGTGGTGTTAAAAAGGGAAGAAGTTATTTCATTTTCTCCCCATGATTTTGACTTCTCCCCATTTGATATCTCTCCCCCTTTATCTCAACACCTTATCGCCATGTGTCATATACTGTGTGGAGAGGTCAAAATCATGGGGCCCATGATTGTGACTTCTCCACTACTTGTCCCTTATTCTATGGTTGCCCCAGACAAGGGGGTGTCTGGCTTCGCCAGAGACAATCCGAGGCCTGTTTTACAATGGTGAGATACAACACATTAACTGTACACACAAATTTTATGTGGGGTGTTTGGAATCAAAAGGTGGGCCCGAATGGAAAAATGACCATTGAATAAACTAAGCTGATTGGCCCATATTTTATTAGGGGTTTGCACGGGTGCTTTGACTTTCTAAGTATATAACCACAATATTCCATTATTTAAGGGAAGCAATGGTTCCTCAGAAGATAGAAACAACTAAAAAAAAATGAAAGGACAAATGATTTTGATGGATGTGAAAGGTTGAGGAATTTGAGATGCGTTTTCTCTTCCAATGATATCATAAATAATGAGGCCTAAAAGCAATGGAATGGAAGATCATTTACAAAATTGGGTTATGCAACAAGCTTTTTGATTGTGGAAAATCCCCACTTTTTTTTAATCTCTCATGTACTCATTCAAGTGGCACTTCATTTGAATCTAATTTGAAGATGACTATGCTCACATGTACAAATCTTTTTTTTAAGAGAGAATCATGCCCATCATGAGAGAGAGAACAACTTTTATGGCTAACTCATCAATAAAATCAAACAAAAATAATCTGTATTTTAACAAAAATTATGTGATAGTGCTGATTTTGAATGAGATTGTTCTTTTGAAAAATTTGAAATTTTGGCTGTTGCAAGGATTAGATAATGAAATATTGCGTCGTTGTAGAACTTTAGGAGCACGCTCGAGTGTCAAATGATTACAAGAAGGTTGGTCCAAATGTGGTGTATTTCGATCGTGTTGTGATGATGATGCCGATGATGTTAAAGGAACCACATTGTTAACTATAAGGGATGGAGCCAAGAATTTTCCCATGGGAGGCTGAAGTATATGTATCAAAAAAATTAATAAGTGCACGCTCGAGTGTCAAATGATTACAAGAAGGCTGGTCAAAATGTGGTGTATTTCAATCGTGTTGTGATGATGATGCCGATGATGTTAAAGGAACCACATTGTTAACTATAAGGGATGGAGTCAAGAATTTTCCCATGGGAGACTGAAGTATGTATCAAAAAAATTAATAGGTTTTGTGGAGAATGATCAAGCGTACGTAAAATATTATGAGGCCTGAGGCTCAGGGGTATAGCTCTTAATATATATATTGAGTAATGAGTCTATTGTGGTTATAAAATTCATTAATGTTGCATTCGAATAAAAGTCATGTACACAAGAAAAACAAGGGCCCCTTTTGGGAGAGCCATTAAATAATTAAAATTAATTATTTTTTAATTTTTTCTATTATACATATAAAAAAATTATAAAATTTTGATAAAAACAAGGGCCCCTTTTGGGAGAGCCATTATATAAATAAAATTAATTATATTTTTTAAATTTTTTATATTATACATATAAAAAAATTACAAATTTTGAAGGGGACAAACTTCTCACATGCATAGTCAACAATTTCATCCTAATTTGGGGGCACTATATACAAAACATATTGATATATTTTTTTTTTTTTATTACACCTATATAATATAATTTTTTTCAAATTTTTGGGAGGGCCATGGCCCTTCCCCCCCCTACGGTTGACCCTTGTTAACTATCATTGTTGTGTATTACTAATACTCCTTGTAAAAGAGAACACTTGTTTGTTTGTCTTTCATATATGCAGCTTTATTCCTGAATTAACCCTATACTTTTGCTCCCATTAAAAAAAATATATCATGTGAACTATTACTAAAATTTAATTAGGTATTCATTCTCCTAATTCATGCGACTAAATTCTCAAATTTAATCCCAAATTACACCCATTTTTCAGATCCCAAGTAGATGTTTCATGCACATTATTCCAAAAATGCCGCTAAGTATTTAACCTCATTGTATACCATTAATTCTAGACTTGAGTGGGTGGATCATTTCACGTGATTATAATCAAGAAAAGGACATTATATAATTACCTAACCATGCCAACAATGGACACTAATGAGTGACATAATCCCCAAAACATGAGCCTTAATCAAAATATGTTCCCTTATTAATTATTATTAGCTAGTCTTCTCAACATAAAATTATATATAGGAGTATCAAACCATTAGGAGAACCTCTTTTCACACTGCTTTCTGAGAAACAACTTGCCCACACAGCTTGCTGTTAATTAGGTGGGTGTTTTTTTTATGAGGATAAGCACATCAACAAAACTCCAGAATATTTAAGGAATACTAAACAAAAGAAATGAAGGTCGTCAATGGAATCCCCTTTAGAACCATGTACCCCTCCTACTTTTAGTTGACAATATTTATTTAAAATAAAATATTTCCTTAATTATGAGCCAAACCCTAGTTAATTTGATCATAGCTAGAGGATGATAGCCAATATTGAACCTAACCCTAGTTCCTTCCCATAAATACTCAGCTCCATCTTTCATCATGGCTTGTGCAGTAAGTGAAGATCTTTGAGGAGATATGGATATCTATCCTTACTCATTTCCCTCCACCTTTGCTTAATACTCAGCTCTCTCTCTCTCTCTCATCTGTGTTGTGGCTGGGAGGAAAAGGGTTTTCTCATTTCCATCAAGGTCGCCACGTCTAAGATATTAAGGCAAGTCTTCAAGAGGGGGTGATTAATATGGCTCGTATCAGTTATCACATGCACGTTCATATAAATCTAGATAAATAGATTGGGGTCTTTTAAAAAAAATTTAGGATTTGGCTTTGGGTACGTTTCCTCAATTTTCTTAGAGTTTACTTGGGAGTCTTACCTTTCTTTTGTTTTTAATCCATTTTTGGCAGCTGTCTGTATTATCCGAATTTTCATGTCTGCGTGCAAACAAGCACAGCCTTGTGAATTTTTCACCATGAGGACCAACATGGACTCCTTCGAAACACGATGGCGAAAAGAGAAGGTTGTAATTGTAATGGGAGCAACAGGAACTGGGAAATCCAGACTCTCAATCGATCTCGCTACCCGTTTCCCCGCCGAGATTGTGAATTCCGATAAAATGCAAGTGTATAAAGGGATTGATATAGTCACCAATAAGGTAACTGAGGAAGAGAAGTGTGGTGTCCTGCACCATCTGCTAGGGGTGGTGGATCCTGATGCAGAATTCACCGCGACAGATTTCCGTAATCTAGCTTCACTTGCAGTGCAATCAATTCTAGGGAGGGGTCGAGTCCCAATTATCGTTGGAGGGTCTAATTCATACATACAAGCACTGGTGAATGATCTTGAATTCATGTCCAAGTATGAGTGTTGCTTCCTTTGGGTGGATGTGGCCTTGCCCGTGCTCCATTCCTTTGTGTCGCACCGGGTTGATCAGATGGTTGAACTGGGCTTAGTTGATGAGGTGCGGGGAATTTTCGATCCAGAGGCAGACTATTCACGGGGAATTAGGCGCGCCATTGGAGTTCCAGAAATGAAACAGTACTTACTAGCCGAGGCAAGTGCTGATGAAGAAACTCGAGCAAGACTGCTCGAGGCGGCAATTAGCGACATCAAGGTCAATACATGCCAGTTAGCATGTTGCCAATTAGAGAAGATTCACCGGCTTCGAACACTATGGAACTTGCACCGTTTGGATGCCACTGATGCGTTCTTAAAGCGCAGCGGCGGAGAAGCGGACAAGGCATGGGAGAAGCTTGTGGCTGGGCCAAGCACCATGATCATGGGACAGTTCCTCTACGAAGAAGATGGTGAGGCCACCATTTCCTCCCCTACTGCAACACCAGTCATGACTGCTGTCATCATAGGGACGGTCATGACAGCAGGACCAATGACCTTCTTCACTAGTTGCTAACAAGGAAACCGTCAATATTCATCCAACCGTCACATTTTCATATGACACCCCCAGAATAAAGAATAAATGCCTGGTGTCAAGTTTTCACGTGTCCTTTTTTTCTTCTTCTTAGCAAAGTTAAGAAAAGATCACCGGATTTTAGGGTGCTGTCAGGTCGTTTAAAAGGCCTACAGACAGGAGCATTTTAGAAATCCGCGCTGGCCGCTAGAATACACAGCGCATTTTTCGTACCGTGTGTCTTAGCTGCATTGGTAGTTGTTGGGTCCAACACCGGCTGTGTAGGCCCCGTTCGAGCGTAGTTTAGTAGAGGCTCGTCCTTCTGAATCCTTGTGCTTTACAATTTGACATGAGCAGTAGTCGTTCTTTTGTTTTTGGGTGAGATTCTCATGTAATGTAAGCATGAGTTGGGACATTACATAAGTTGAGATCTTTTGTTGAGGTCTCTACAAGGAGTCTTTGTGTAATATAGATGAGTGCAATAGGTATCCACTTATATAGGGCACTTCTTTATTATTATAATGCGAGAGGCAAGCACAGCGTGATTTTTCAAAATTCCTAAACTACCCTTATATGTTTTACTTTAATTCTCAAACTACCCCTTGCTCATCTATCTATTTAAAGAATATAATCACAGCCAATCGCGATTGAACTTGGGGAGAGTTCAATTGCACATGCGGGTTAACACGTATCCCTTCTAACTCCTATTAACTGTGGTTAACTCCTTCCCCTCGCTCTCACGTGCATCGCACATCCCACCCGCTAGTATGAAATAATATGAACTAAGAAGAGTGTTTTTATATGATATTTATCATGTTTTCCCAACAATATCTAGACAGGTGGTTACTAGCAGACTCTTGGATTTTGAAATGAGAATATCTATCATGGTTTGGTTAACTGTTGCATAATAATGGTTATAATAACAGTACAAGGCTCAAAAATAGTTACATAATATTGGTAAGAGACCGTGGTAGTTCTATTCTTGATCATTTCCTATTCTCAACCAAAAGACTAACACCTATAAAAGCAAAGGACAAGTGTTGATTTTTGGTTGAGGGTAGAGAATGCCTGAAAAGAGTGAGGCTAGCATGGCTCTATTGGTACATACCTCGGGACAACAATGGTGTTTCCCATCATAATGGCCATTATTCCATAAGATAAAAGCAAATTGAAGTTTTAGAATTACGAAAGATTTACTCAACATTTTGAACATGAGACATCCTTTTTATATTAGTAAAGATTTGATTCATAAGAACATTTTATTATTTTAATAATGTTATAATTGGAATCTCGAGGAAATGTGGTCAATGTTTTGGTGGGATTTATGCATAAGCCATTGTACTCTTCATGCCATATGATTCCAACTATATAATACTAGCGGGTGGTACGTGCGATGCACGTGAGAGTGAGGGGAAGGAGTCAACCACAATTAATAGGAGTTAAAAGGGACACATGTTAACCCACATGTTCGATTGAACTCTCCCCGAGTTCAATCGTGATTGGCCGTGATTCTATTCTTTAAATAGATAGATGAGCAATGGGTTAGGTATTAAAGTAAAACATTAAATCAAAGTTTTGTTTTATATAAGGGTAGTTTGGGAATTTTGGAAAAATCAGGCTATGCCTGCCCTTAGTAACCCAAACCGCCTAACCTAGTGCTTGCTCCCGCTCTCAAACCTCGCTCTCACAGTTTGAGAGCGGATTCGCCTTGGGAGCGCAATTTATCATTTCGGAGGGCGCGGTTTTTTAACTATGAAGAGCGTGGTGTGGATTCGAAGTGCACAAAAAGTCTTGATTCGAAGCGAACAGAAGGTCTTTCTTCCAAGTTAATGGCGACTTTCGCCACTGTAATGGCCGTAGGAAGGAAGACAATGGATATATTTAGGTTTTTCCACTTTTACCCTTTAGGGGGTTGACGTTTGAGAGAAAAGACCTTAAGTCATTTCACTCTCAAACTTCGTTTATATTTAACTTTCTTCTTTCCTTTATTTACATCTTTACCCAAATATTTGTCAAACCACCCCCTTTAACCATAGAATCCGAATCCACCACTTTAACTATCCAAATCCATCAGTCCATCAGGAGGACATGTAAGCAAATCAGAATCATTGAGTAGACCAAATCATCCTTCCAAATTAATCAATCTCTCAAATTGTTTTTTTACTTAAATTGTTTTTTTACTGATGAAATAAAAAAAAAAAAAAAAAGCTTTTACACTTACAAAACTTTGGCTCACCCTCATATGTTTAATATGATTAGATATTTTTATGATTTTATTAATTTTATAAATAATTTTTAAGAATTATCAAAAATATATATAGACGCTCCGAAGGCGCTCTCGACCCTATCTTAAATTTAAATTTGGCACTCCCGCTCCTGCTCTGCGCTCTGGTTACTTAGCGCCTGCTTCTCACATTACATTATATAATAGTAAATAAAGATATGATAAAACGATCCTATTCGTACTCAAGAGTCATGACATATATTTAAATGCTTATTGACCCACAATGGTAAAATCATCTTACGTCTCAAGCTTCATGAAGGGGAAAATTCCCGTGCTCACCACGCGTCAGTAGCTGGTAAAGGTTGAGATCAAAATACTGCACCTACAAAAAAAAAGAAAGAGTCGGGTGTGCACCCTGAAATATGCTCCTATGATTAATTAGTCAGTACAAGAAAGAGACAATGAATAATAAAACACTGTAGCACTGAAAACACTGAGAGAAGGTATGAATACTGGAAAAGATATATTCTCATTGATAATCATGCGATCCTATGCACTGAATCTCAAGGGGGTATTTATAGGTTGAGCTCAAGATGTCCATAGATCACCATCGATGGCTATGAATGACCATGCCACTAGCTTTACACGCATTCCCAAATATGTCAGACATATCTGGCGCCATATTTGTCACACGAGGGAGCCTACAATCTCTAAGTCGGTTTCTGGGTCGAAAATCCATCTGAAGTGACTAGTAATAAATACTAGGATAGTGCTTTCCACTTAGCGTCAGAGACAAATGATCGCCTCCTGAGGATCGGGTCCTAATAGTTGGTCTCGTTGTCGACGTAAAGCATAAGTCCGTTGTTCGCAACGAGGACGATACCGTTGTCTTGATGACTACGAGTTCGTTGTTAAGAAGATAACATTTCCGTTGTGAGGAACACAACGGGTCCGTTATCATACGCACAATGAATACGTACTCAAAAACACATATGAGCTCGTATCCACCATTTAACACCAAAAATATGCTCACAGTCACAACACACAGATTAATTATGAATTTTATCCTTCACACTTAGCCCCTTTATGATGCTTTGAACGTAGTTCAAAGTATCATAAAACTCTCAGCATTCTAGAAGAAGAATACCGTAAGTCACAAAAGTTGGTTGTACTCCGTGCTCCGTTCCTCTCTGTCTGTTTATTGTACATTTTCTGTTGTCTATACTCCGTTGTATATACTCCGTTGTCATTGATCTCCTGTTTGTACCAGATGCGAAAATATATCGTCATACCAACTGTAGCAAGTCCACAAATCTATCACGCCTCATTAATGCACAGCAGACTGTCATCATTGCTTTACGCAAATTTTGAAACGGTTCATTCATTCCGACGGTTACTTTGTCCTAAAAAAGACAATCAAGCTCTTACTGTTGCTGATGTGTACGCCCGAGATGAAGGCTAATTTCGTCCTACAAAAGATTAGTCTGACGCGCTATATACAACTTTACGAAAATGACTATTTTACCCCTACACTTACCCACGTGTATGGCCACGATTGAGGTTACGCTCGTCTTTGCACTCTAGAATTGCCTAGAAATAGAGAGATGCGAAGAACTCCTGCTCTCCATTCAAATTTACACTATTATTTTGCCGGATTTTACTCCTCCCGATGATTTTACAACTCTTTGTTCTCCTCGTGCTTAGCATTGCCTTCTGCTTGGTAAGACTCCTAACTTTGCCATTTGCTCTAGTTTGCCATTTCACTCATCATTTATTGGCTACTCGTTGTCCTTAGTTCTTTGCTGGTTCTCTACACCTTAGTGTACTTAGCACATCTCTAATTTTTCTTTGTCTCTACACTTGCTTTCATTCCTCCATATACTTTTGCTTTTGCACCATGTCTGTTGAAATAGTTAGAATTGATAGCGATGATGAAGTTAGTTGTTCTGGTAGCACACCCCACGGTGTAATTACTGCTCTCAAACCAAAACCAAAACCAGTATTCAAATATGCTCTTGATCACTATAGAACTCGATACGAAATTCCTCCCTATGTGTATCTTCATTTGAATGAAAAAGACGTCCATCCCGGCTATCGCTCCTCTTGCACTACTGTTTACCTTGCTCAATTCGAAGCAGAGCTGCGATTTCCACTAGACCCCGTTGTTGATTTCGTCCTTGCTACCCTCCAAATAGCCCCTGGACAAATGCATTTGAAATTTTACAAGTCAATGTCTCTGATGACCAAGTTCAACAGAGATGGATATAACATAGAAGCTAGACACGTCTTTCACTTCCACCACGCTGTGAAGTGCCGAGGGACCCCCGAAGATGGAGATAAAACCTACTTCTCTTGGAATCAACGACCCAAAAACCCTGATATTGTTGCACACCTCCCTAATATAGACAAAGATTGGAAAGAGTTGCCCTTCATTATCTCCGGTGTGTGGAGAAATGAGATCGCCCGTCCTGTTCCCAGTGAATTCTCCTCAGGTTTGATGACTTTGCTCTATTCCTGTCATTGAATTTATATATTTTCATTGCTACTGATAAAAGCTCCTATTGTACAGAAATCTCCAAACCACGATTCACAGAACTTACGCCTGTAAAGGAACAACCACTACGAGATATCCGTAAAAAGAAAGGAGACGAATATATTACTTGGAGGCCGTTGTCAGCCCCTGAATCTACACTTGCTGCGGATAATATTCTTCAAGCTACTCATATTGCTGCTCCAGAACAACAGACCAGAGAAAGAATGGTTGAACGCCTGCCTCTACTACACTGAGCACCACGAGCTCCATGATCTACCCGTCCTTCTCGTCTATCCACAATGGAAAAAATAGCGGAAAAGAGAGAAAGGGAAGCAGCTCTCAAAACACTAAGGAGAAAAAGAGCTCGACGAGAAGCAGAATACGACCAAAAACTTCAAGAACAACAAGGGAAGCAACTCTCACAGGAGAGTCAACTTATCACTTTGTATTACAAGGAAATGTTTGCCACAACGTCTATACCACCCGAGATCGACAGTGATGAAGAACTCTTTGGTTCAGATGACCTATTAGAAAATGATCAACCTCTAAACATCACCAGGATTGCTGCTCCTACCCCTCTGCTTACTCCTGCCACTCCTGCTACTACTGCTCCTAAACCCAACGTTGCTTCATCCTCAGCTCCACAACGAGAAAAACCCACAATGGAAAAATCTGCTGAAGAGTGGAACCCTGTCTTCCCACGTGGATATACACACCCTACCGTCGCTCATACGGCGATGGACAACAATTTAGTAGCCACTTCCATGCTTTTCGCAATGAGGCTACTTGAAGACATCGCCACAACGAAAAATATGCATTTCATGGGGAAGTTCAATGATGTCACTCAAGCTGTTATTGTGGTAAGGACTATACTTTCCTTTATACGCACTTGTAGCCAATCTACACATCTCCATACTGATAATACTCTTTTCTTCTAGATGAGCAACATGCTTCCAGGGATATATGAAGATTATACTAATACCAGAAATACATCCACTGGACTAAAGGAGAGAGTCTTCGGTTTGGAGAAGAGAAAGGCTGAGGAGGCAAAGACACTAAACCATGAATTGGCGAAGCTGCAGTCAGAACTGAGAAATGTTGAAGATAAACTCTCTTTAGCGATTGTACAACGAGACGCAGCTCAACAAGAGGCCCGTAAAGCTGAAGAAGGAGAGAAGAAAGCACTGGAACATGTTGAAAGGGTTATCTGCCAGAGCAGTGAACTAGACGAGATCTCCAATACACTACGCAGACAGCTCGAAATAGCCAAGGCAGAGAAAGAAACTCTGACGAAGCAACTCGAGGAGGCTAATGCCTTAAAAGATAAGGAGATTGAGTCCACAGAAAAAACTGTAACGGAAACTCTCCGCATTCACTTCCAAAAGGAGATGGATCGACTGCTCGATGAAGATCAGAGAGAGACTGAAGATATAATAATGAGGTAGCTCCATGAGCAACGGAGACTGGACGATTCTCATTCTGAGACTACTGCTCAGGAAGATACTCAGAATGGCGAAGTAGAGGTAGAAAGAACTGAAGAACCTCCTCTTCCCATCGAGCCAACTCTCGATACACCTGCTTATCCTGTTGATTCTCCAGCAAAGCCTACTACTGAAATTGTTGCTATAGATGATGATTCCGCTCTGTAGTCTTTGCATGTTGTCATTTCTCTTTCTCTTCGTTATCAATTGTTTCATGAATGAAATATTTTTGGTATGTATGCCTCGTTCACTGTACTGCACTTTTTGAGACACTTTGCACAAAGCATATAATACGCATATATCACCAGAAAACAATGTGAATGTATGACAATAAATGCTTAGTATGGACACAATGTAAAGCTATGAGAACCCACGCACCCAGGAAATGACACTTGTGAATATCTCGAAGAGATAATTGAAGAGATAAGATATCGTGCCTGACACTATACAAACTATTTATCCCAAACCCTTAAGAGACCAGTAGTGGGGCATTATGGTAATGGGCTTAGATAGCATTGCAGACCACTTGTTTGCCTGAGACAATGGCTGACGGATTCACAGATGCTCCACTGAGTATTAAAGCTTTGATGATTAGGCATTTGATAGCACATTTATGATATTTTATCCTTCGATTATTCATAGAGACGACCTCATGCGGCAAAAACGAAATGAAACAAAACTGAAACTAAATGGAAGTTGAAGCAACACATTTCAGTGACCTTGGTACCTCTGGATCTTATCTATGTTACATTATACTCGTATTATTGGAGATCACTCTTGTTTGTCAATCACTGATTAAGCTGAAAGGATACTGAAAATTAGGATAAAATAGATAATGAGGACGAGATTACGATAGCAAGATTGTGTCAACGAGTCTGATATCGAGACAACGAGAACAAAATTACAATAGCATAAATACACTTGCACTTGTCATTTTGCTTATTCATTTTTGCACATAGCACCCGAGAAGACGATAGAAGATCGAAGTATACATGTTTCACAATATTTAGTCAAAAGGAAAGTTGTTAGATACGTCTAATATCAAAACATATAGAGCCTGATAATACCTTAGGCAAAGCTCTGAAAGCCCCTGAGACTAATCTGACAGCCCCAACCAAGCATACAAAAAACAAAAAACAACCTCTACCAAGAGTTGAACAACACTTGTAGTTCAAGGATTCTCTGGTGATTCACTGTCAGGAAGCATATACTCGTTCAAAAAACCTTCTTGCGCTAACCTCTCCAAATAGGTTTTCAAATCACCGCACCGGTTAGTCGTATGACCCTGACTTCGATGATATTGGCAATATTCTTGCGCTCGTGGCCCCTTGGTGACGTCACGACTTACACGAGTAGGCCACTCAAAATTCGGATCATCCTCTATGACTCTCATAATTACCAAAGGACGGGCCGTGAACATTATTGGCGCAACTCGCCTGGAAGAGAGACATCGTTCTACTGCCCGAGGAACTCTGCCCTGGAGTAAAGTGTGATTTGAATCAGTTAAACCATATGCCCACGCATCGATACGTTCTTGCAACAATCGTTGTTGACTGGTTAGTTGCGTCAAAAGAGATTGCTGATACTGTAACAGCATAATGATTTACTCTGCTTGCGACATATCTGACTCCGGAGTTTGCTCGTCCATCGGAGACGCAGGATTCTGATCGGCTATGATAGAGGAAACAAGTAAATTGAGGGGTTGATCTCCTCCTTGCTGACATGGAATGGAAGAATACTGACTCATAGGAGAGTCAACTTATCACTTTGTGTAACTTAAACCGTCATGGGTTTGATTTTCCCACAGACAATGCCATTTTTGAAGGGGAAAATTCCCGTGCTCGCCACGCATCAGTAGCTGGTATAAGGTAGAGATCAAAATACTGTACCTGCAAAAAAAAATAAAAAAATTCGGGTGTGCACCTTGAAATATGCTCCGATGATTAAGTCAGTACAAGAAAGAGACAATGAATAGTAAAACATTGTACCACTGAAAACACTGAGAGAAGGTATGAATACTGGAAAAGATATATTCTCATTGATAATCATGTGATCCTATGCACTGAATCTCAAGGGGGTATTTATAGGTTGAGCTCAAGATGTCTATAGATGACCATCGATGGCTATGAATGACCATGCCACTAGCTTTACACGCATTCCCAAATATGTCAGACATATCTGGCACTATACGTGTCACACGAGGGAGCCTACAATCTCTAAGTCGGTTTCTGGGTCGAAAATCCATCTAAGGTGACTAGCAATAAATGCTAGGATAGTGCTTTCCACCTAGTGTCAGAGACAAATGATCGCCTCCTGAGGATCGGGTCCTAATAGTCGGTCTCGTTGTCGACGTAAAGCATAAGTCCGTTGTTCGCAACGAGGACGATACCGTTGTCTTGATGACTACGAGTTCCTTGTTAAGAAGATAATGTTTCCGTTGTGAGGAACACAACGGGTCTGTTGTCATACGCACAACAAATACGTACTCAAAAACACATATGAGCTCGTATCCACCGTTTAACACCAAAAATATGCTCACAATCATAACACACAGATCGATTAATTACAAATTTTATCCTTTACACTTCACTTACAAAAAGTTTGGAAATCGTCCAAATCATCTTTAGGAAAGCAAGCTTAATCTTGTATTTGTAACCAAAATAGAAAAAATGTAATCCAGTCTCTAGCTTTCATGGGTCCGTGTCTACTTCTTCAATTTTGTGGCTGATTAAAACCTCCAAGATTATCATAGATATACATAAATTTGAACATGCACACTGTTAATGATGATTTCTCAATAAGCTGACGCGTGGACACAGATAACCATCCGACTCTGAGAATCCGTCATCTGTACTCACCAAGATCACATGGTGATCACGCGACGCCCTGATATTCTGAGATCAACTAATTCAACCCTTAGACGAAAAAGAATTTGGTACAATAAGTATTCTTTATCATGTATTCTGCGAATTGTGTAAAACCATGCAGGTATTCGGAGAATTGCGTAATGTAATGCAACTTATGCGCTCCTACATAGGCTCACATGAGGGATTATGAACAGATAAAGGCCATCATTTTTATTTTTCTGTAAACGTGGCGTCATGCGTACCCCCATATCAACGGCTTGTGCACCCTGAGTTGAATCTAAGAGCTTTGTCAGGGGGTCTATGAATGGAGTGTGGCCGTTGTTTACCTTGTAGGAATAGCAGCATGTGTACCCCATATCCTATCTTAGCGGGCATGTGTACCCCGAGTTGATAGTCATGAAGGTGTTATGGGATGTCATCAAATCTCCATTATCTCTATGAGTTATAAGTAAAAAATACGAACCTGACCATTTTCCATCTCCACTAAACAACGAGTGTTAAAGGTCCAAAAATACGAACCTGACCATTTGTCCCACACCTGCCAGTCTCCTTCTCGAATAAGCAATTTGCAAATGTATGAGTCATCTTGCAAATTGATTATGTTTTGGCTCATCTTTTTGCAGGGTTGAACAAAGTTATGATGTCTTGAGGATTCTCATTTGATTTAGAGGCCACCTGGAGATTCCGTATTTAATACGTCGACAAATAGCATTTCCGTTTACGGGAGTTATCTGAAAGGCATATGACCCGCTTTATAGGTTATCAACTTTATTCTTAGGGGGTATTCTTGAACTTGTGATTTAGAGGGCGTCGAGGATTATGTTAAGGCTTGTGACGTAATGGTAAACAAATTATGAGCTAGCAAAATTGAAGCCACTATGGGTCCTCTTCTTAATCTATGGCTTATCATGGGACGAATGATGCTTAGGGTGTGCTTGGTCAAAGCATACTAAGACAGTAATAACTAATTTGTCGAGTTGTCAATCGTATCAAATCGTATCCTAATAGAAGGATACAATATGTGACGCCTCTAACTGCAAGGAGTCCTCTCTAGGAAATCCTATGAATAGGGGTCTGACTCCGTTGATGAGCTCATATGTAATGTGGAATCCTAATAAAATCTCATCATTTTTTGTTCTCTCTGCAACATCTCATTTTCAGTAGATCATAGCTCAACTCTCTTCCTCTCAACCATAATCTTGTCCATCCTTTTTGTTCTTCCATTTTACTTTCTCAATTCATTATCTTTTCTTCAAAAATCTAGATCAATATGGCCAGAATATTTGGTTTAGGTTGATTTAGATTGCAGAATCACTCTAGATATATTCCTTTTCCAGATTTGTATTTTCAAACCCTAGTCCAAACACATACATATGGATGTTAAAAATGAAAATATTGTTTTAAAATGTGAGAATGAAGTAAAAATATAACAAAGTAATTTGGTAACATATTTTATTTGAATTCAAAATATATAATTTGCAGATATGTAAATAATAGAAACTCCATAGAACGATATGATGATTTATAATTTTATGAGTAACGTGTAATTATATAAAACAAAAGAAAATGATGAACTGAAAGTAATGGATAAGCAATGGTAATTTATATTCAAATATGAAAGAACAATTTCAGAGAAAATTATACATCATATGTATTTTATGCCAATGTGAGCTATGGAAATTAAATATGGTTAAGATGGTTATTTTCTTATACCTCGCTTTAGAATACCCTGAATGAAAGGAGAATTGACTGAAAACATTTTACCAAACTAGAAGCTAATGTCACCACCTGCATCTGAATGGTCAATACTCTTATTATTGGTTGCTATTTGTTGATTAACCATATGAATATTTGAAACAAAATGATTTTTGGACCAGAATGTTACACGAGAGGTGAGAGATCAATGGATGTCTTGCATTTCGTTAGAAACGAAGTCATTCTCTTATAATGACGCCTCTTTTGTCACAATGAGCTTTATCACAAGAAGAATGCTAAGCATACTTTCATAATCCCTACTCTCACCATTTTTAGATAATCAAAGCAAATGACATTCGGAGATTCTCCTAGCTCCGTTTTTTTTTGTTTTTTTTTTAAAGTAGGGTTTTGGAACACTACCTAAAAAAATGGCGAGAGTAGGGTTTTTTTTTTTATATTGTTTTTATTAGTAATAACAATGTAAGAAAGGATGAGGAACATATAGTGCATTTTAGGTAGGGTTTTGGAACACTCAATTCCAGGCTGCAATATAGTTGAAGGCTTGTTTGGATAAACTCATTCAGAATAACTTTTAAGAAAAATAATTCTTAAAAAAATTTGAGACTTCCACAAAAGTCAGTTGGGATAGCTTCCTCCAAAAGCTAACATTTCAGATTTTTATAACTTTTGACTCGTGAAAAAATTACTCTCTTTAAGTGTCAAACCAAACGACATTTTAAAGAGTCAAAAGCCACTAAAAGTTAATTCAGAAGTGTATCCGAACAATATTTTAATGTTCAATTTCTGCAGTTAAACTTGGTTGAGAACATATTAATTGGATGCCTTAACGAATTAATTAGTATGCTTAACAGGTCTGTCCTGTTAAGTTTTCAAGTCCGTGCTTAATTAAGATAGTGAATGAGCTTTTGTGCCAATTTACTCTCATTATCACATACATAATGTACTTAAATTTTCCATTATTTCATTCTAATCTTTACTATTATAACACAAGAGGCAGGCATAGCCTGATTTTTTCAAAATTCCTAAACTACCCTCATATAACACAAAACTTTGATTTCATGTTTTATTTTAATTCCCAAACTACCTATTTAAAGAATAGAATAGAATCACAGTCAATCGCGATTGAACTTGAGGAGAGTTCAATTCAATCATACCCGCGGATTAACATGTCCCTTTTAACTCCTATTAAATGTGGCTAACTCTTTCCCCTTGCTCTCACGTGCATCGCACATGTCACCCGCTAGTATATAATTTAAAATATCTAGCTTTAAAATTTTGCTCATTATAACTACTAACCATACAAACTTTTAAATCTTATTTCATATTGATGTTTATCAAATCGTCTTAATTAGACAATTGACGATCTTAGCTTGACAGTTAAGCATTTTTGAACTCTACCTTATCCATCGTGAAGTATTTACTAAATCATAAGTCATTTTTATTTACACTAGTTAGACATTGCACATGCAAGGCACGTTCAAAGCCTTATTCACCAAATATATATATATATATAATTAATTGAACTAAGTTTTCATTGGGCAATGAAAAATCAAAAAACAATAATAATTTTTTTCTTATTAGGCAATTAAAATGCTTTAACCGGTGTTTTGATTAAAGCATGGACATATGGTTTTTGGTTGAGAGTATGAGGTAATTGGGAGTAGGGCTAGCACACTTCATTCTATGTATAGATTTCAGAAATTAATAATGGAATTATTTTCTATGAATGAATCTCTCCCTCTTTCCCTTCTATTGTATCATATAAATTTCATTTCATGACATTACAAATCTAAAATTTAATAGAGTATTAGAGACAAAAAAAAAATACAAATTTTTAGTTTAACCAAACATGATTAGCGAATTCCATTGCAACTACGGTCCACTTCATGAAGATCAATCAAGAAAATAAAAAACAATGCATGGGTTACCACCACACCACTAAATGACAAGCATAAAAACAAAAGAGACTTAAGAATCGAGGTTACATCAAGCTCATAGTAAAGGGAATATGGGATTCTAAATCACACTAATATAGCAAAGCCAAAAAAAATTAAAAAAACAATTCCTTCGAATGCAGAAGAACATGTAGTGAAAAATTTATGAATTTTGCATAAAATATCAGGTGCACACAAAATATTATAGAGCCTAGGTTCAAGGGCAAGACCCCAAAATTTTTTTTCCTTAAAGTAATAAACCAAACTTGGTCATAAATATAAAAAAAAATACTAATTTTGAAGGGGATCAAACTATTCATATAATCAACAAATACACTCTAATTTGTGGGGTCACTATATACAAGTTAAATATTATTTATTTATGTTTTCAATTACACCTATATAATATTTAAACAATTCAAAATTTTGGGCCGGGGCACATACCCCTACCCACCCTCTTGGCCACGTCCTTGCTAATATGCATTATCCAACATGCACAAAAAAAAAACAACTACAGATAGACTGGAAATCAGATTTAGGAATTGTAAATTGAATGGCTAGGACAATAAACCATGTAACGATTCAAGTTCTCCAGATGCCAACTACTATAGCTTTGGAATGTATTTAATAAAATAGAAACGGGGCTCCAACCCACCGAAATGCAGAACTTAAAAATAAGTGAATGTGAACCACTTGTATTATTTTGAATTAATTTCAAATTTATGATGACATTGTACGTCTAATTAAAGGCTTCAAGCACTTCCAAAGACAACATTAGGGAAATAAGAATGGGTTAAACAATAATAAGAAGTGTCTGAGAACTAAAATCAAATTAAGAATTTCAAAATTAAAGCCTTATCTTTATGCTCCATTTGGATACTGATATTGTTTCCTCAAATTAATATTCTTCCTAGTGGTAGCAATTTTTGGACGGCCATTAACACTTCTTTGATTTCTTTACAATTCAATTGGAGAAGGTTTGGTAATTGTGCCATGAGAAGGTTCCCATCTAGCTAGAACATGGGCATCCTGAAAATAAGTATTCTGAACACCAAGTGCTCTGGATCGCTTGCAAGTTGCAATGCCATGTTGATAGAATGGATTCCTCCCACGGGGAGTTAATTTCATTTCAAGACGAAGACCTGAATCAGGCTTAGGTGGCTTCCCACAAGACCCAATTATTTGAAACCAGTCACTAATAATTCCCCAGCCATGATTCTCTGAGCAAGAATTGAAGCAATATTATCATTCATTTGGAAGTCAACAAGACAGAACATAACGTAAGGGTCGCTAGTGATCATTTTCTCATGATAGTGAAGCTTCAGCTCACCCGCAAATGGAATTCAACAAGTGTCGCAGGCGGTGAACCAACAACAGGAGGCTCAAAGACTAAATCAATATTAGGTAAGCTTCGAGATTTAAGGAACTTGAAAAAGAGTATGCCAGAAGACGAACAAAGGTTCAGAAGGAGAATGCAGGTGCTTTACTCAATTAAATTTTTTAGAAGTGAACGGTTCAGTAGGTTTATTAGCCGACTTAAAAGACACAAGTAGGTTTAGCCGACTTAAAAAAACAGGATACAAGCGGACTAACAGTAGCAGAAGTTGTGCGAAAAAATTAAGACGACACCAGCTTGAAGCGCCTTTCATTATACGGTAGTAGAAATAATGCAATCAATTATCTGTTTGACCATGGGTCCACCCATATGCACCACCATCGATTCTAATGAGTGCTTATTAACACATAATCATCACCATCTATGATTAGATATCCTCGCTAAAGTAGATTTGTGTTCCTTTTCTTTGTTTGTGTCTTATACTATTCAAATTTATCCTTCTAGAAGGTTAAAATATAAATATCCAAATAATTGGAAAATTTACAAGCATGCCATGATCCAAATAATGGACAATTCTAGCCCCACTTTCCCTCCAATATTCACTCACCTAGGATAATTAAAAAAATATATTATGACATGTAAACTTTGGTTACCATGAAAAACAAGGACTTGACTTTGCTACTGGACCGTCTTAGGGCCGAGACCACGCTTTAAGAGCACGGGATTTCAGGTAGGGCCTATTTCACATGGTGGGCCTCACCTGAAATCCCGTGCTCTTAAAGTACGGTCTCAGTGGTGAGAAGCGTTATTAAAAAAAAATTCATCTTATTACTCGAAAATAGGTAAATGCATTTTGGGGGAGAATGGGGCTAGCAAAATCCTGGAGCCCTACCATCATCTCAACATAATTCACCTGGTGTTAAATATATTTTCTTTCTTGCTAATGCTACTTACATTTTCTTTTAAACTTACTGTTTAAAAATACGTATTATTGTCTTTTATTAAAAAAGAGACACGTATTTTGAGCTAATATTATGTCCAATTAAATAGAGAGTGAACCTTAAAGAGTATTGCTAACATATATGGGTGTAAACGGATGCAATATTATCCGTATCAAATTCGTATCCAACTTTGTTTACTCAGATAATTATTTGAATAAGTATCCAAGGAGCGGATTCGGATAGTAATTTTATTATCGGATACAAATTCAGATACTGGTATATCTGATTCGATAAATATCCGACCGATTATAATATATAAATATATCTTTATTATTATAATGGGAGAGGCAGGCGTAGCTGGATTATTCCGAAATCCTCAAACTACCCTTATATAAAACCAAACTTTGATTTAATGTTTTATTTTAATTCTCAAACTATCCCTTGCTTATCTATCAATTTAAAGAATAAAATCACAGCCAATCACGATTGAACTAGGGGAGAGTTCAATCGCACCTGCGGGGTTAACACATGTCCCTTTTAACTCCTATTAACTATGGTTAACTCTTTCCCCTCGCTCCCACGTGCATCGCACGTGCCACCCGCTAGTATATTATAATTTAATATATTAAATTGTTATTTTAAATTTAAATAGAGATAAAATATCAATTTATTATTTTTAAATAAATTATATATAATTTTTACATTTTTAAAATATTAATTTATATTTTAATTTTTTTTTAAAGTAATCAGATAATTCGGATATTATTCAAATTCGAATATTTTAATCAAAGTCGATACAAATATCATATTTTACTACCGCCGCAAGATAATTATTGGATTTAGATAAATGAATCTTTACTATTATAATGGGAGAGGCAAGCGTAGCCTGAATTTTTCGAAATTCATAAACTACCCTTATATAAAGAAAACTTTAATTACTTTAATTCCCAAACTACCCTCATCTATCTATTTAAAGAATAGAATCAGAGTTCAATCGCGACTGAACTCGGGGGAGAGTTCAATCACACCCACAGGTTAACACGTGTCTCTTTTAACTCCTATTAAATATTAAATGTGGTTAACTCCTCCCCTCGCTCTCACGTGCATCACACGTTATATATAATCTGCATTTGCTCCGAATCCTCTCGTTTACAGCTCTACGGTAACATTATCTCTTTTTTCTTTTTTTTTTATAGCAGATTTAATATCTCATGATCTCATCCACTCTGAAATAATAATAATAATTATTATATCTCATCAACTTTTATCTTGAGAACCAATCTTTTAAATGACGAAAGTACCCTCATTGCATCAGAATATAGACGATATCTTCCTCTTTCTTTCCTTCGTTCGTAAGTCTCCCAGCATTTTTCGTACAAATAAGAATCATCCAACAAGGCAACATCTCCCCAAAAACCCTCTCTCTCTCTCTCTGTTTTCTTCCCGAAAGCGGAGAAAAATCGTTCTTTTCGCAGAGAATAAGAAAACAATCAAAGGTTAGTGCTTGTTACTTCCACTTCCTCTAGGGTTTTTATGTTTCTCCGTTCTAATGTAAATGGTTTTAAAAAAAAAAAAAAACCCCTCGAAATTCACTTGTTTTCTTCGTTTGTAATCCTCTTTGATAGTTGATTAGTTGATTTTTCTTGCATTTTTTTTCGTGATCTGATTGTTTTTCTTTGGGATTATTTTGACATAGACTTCGAAAGTTCACATTTTTTTTTATTAAAAAAATTTGTTTCCAAGTCTGCTTTTTGTTGAGCCGAATTGATTTTGGTTGAACAATAAGCTTTACTAGATTCTTATTCAGAATTTAATTCGAGGAAGAATCGGGATTGCTTTTGATAATTAGGGTTTGAGATTCAAGAAAAAGCAAGTTTTTTTTTTGTTTTTACTGGTACCTCAAGGGCATGTGTTTGCCATCTTGATGGGTGGTGGTGGTCTGACCTGAAAAGGCATTCTGAGCTCTTTGTCTAGGCATTCTGAGCTCTTTATCAAGACATTTTGAGCTCTTTGTCCAGGCATTCCGAGCATTCTGAGCTCTTTGCCAAGGCATTTCGAGCTCTTTGTCAAGGCATTCCGAGTACTCCGAGCTCTTTCTCCTCTGGATGTGATGGTGTCTGACCTACAAGGCACTTCAATGATCAAGTTAGAATTGGATCAGGTCAGTCAGAGAATAATCAGAGATTCAGAGGTTCTACTTAGATGTTGTAGAGTTTTTAAAAAGATATTTGTTGTCTCGTCTGAGTCACATACTTATAGGCAAGTATATGTCCAAGTGTCAATGAATGCGGAAGGCACTTATGCAGAGCTCATGGTATTGCCCATGCAGTTTATTTCCCGAATCGAGTTCTTAGCTTGTAATGAATAACGATATAGTCATAACTGCATGTCTTAGCTAGTTGTCAACGAGTTAGAAGGTCTCATCAATGTTGAGTTGGATGGTCTATCTTATATGTGGTATGTCGTTTACTTTGTCCAAGCATTCCGAGTTGTTTTGAGTTGTTGGTGTGGTCGAGGTACGAGCTCTTGGTCTAGGTACGAACTCTTGGTCGAGGTCCGAGCTCAGGTCGGTGCAACTTTGTGTTGCCATACGTTTTACTCATGTGAATTGAGCTTTGCCCTTACAAATGACAAGTTTTTCCTTACACTTTGCCCCTTCTCGAGACCTTGGGAACTGCCCGTGTCCTGATGGCTTCCTGGTGTATGCATGCCTTCTGAGGTCGTTGGTGTAGTCAGGTCGGAGCTCATCGTTCTGCTCGTAGCTTGTAGTCCAAGTCGTAGTTTTACAATTTTTGTAGTCCAAGTCCGAGCACGTTGTTCATATCGCCACCTGTTTTGCACTGATTTTTACCCTTACACTTTAATGAATGACTTTTAGACTTTACAAATGATTGAATTTGTCACTCCGTCTAGGGATGGATTACCAAGACAATGACATTAAGCAAAAACAAAAGTGCCAAGAAAACATCATGCAATGTCAAAGATAGAGCTTGGTGGTCACTCTTGCTTTTAACAAAGGCAAGTGCCAAAGGGATGAATGATCGGATTTGTCCCTCTGTCTAGGGATGGATAACCAGATTTACCCCTTTGTCTAGGGATGGATGATCTAAACAATTATCGACCGTGGTTACAAAGTACGGACCTTCACCATTTGTACCTAGTTTTGTGGTGACGGCTACTTTTCTTGGTTTAGAGTGTCTTTGAATTCAGGTACTTACCCCTAGCTTGGGCGAGGAAGGCGTTGTTTTTAGTAAGGATCATGGCTGTGACCTTGTCCACAATCATTCCTCCAAATTTGGCCCGTGGGTTTGTATTTTTAAGGAGGCATGGTACCAGTTTCAAAGAGCTTTCCCACATATGATGCTAATTTTTGTGGGGAAAATACCTAAAGGTAGGGGTGGTGGGAAAATTGGTACCTCAGTAGTATGTGCTTGCCCTCTTGTTGGGTGGTGGTGGTATGACCTAAAAAGGGATTCTGAGCTCTTTGTCTAGGGCTCCAGGCACTCCGAGCTCTTTGTCAAAATATTTTGAGCTTTGTGTCCATGCATTATGAACACTTCGAGCTCTTTCTCAAGGCATTTTGAGCTCTTTGTCAAGGCGTTCTGAGCACTCAAAGCTCTTTCTCCTCTGGATGTGATGGTGTCTGACTTGCAAGGCACTTCAATGATCAAATTAGAATCTGATCAAATCAGTCAAAGAATAATAAGAGATTAAGAGTTTCTACTTAGATGTTTCAGAGTTTTTTTTCAAAATATCCTTGTTTTCTTGTCTGATTCGTATATTTGTAGGTAAATAAATGTCCAAGTGTTAATGCATGCAGAAGACACTTATGCATGTCATCCAAGTTGTTGACAGCTCCTAGTATTGTCTATGCAGTTTATTTCACGTGTCGAGTTCTCAAGACTAACAATATAACGGTTTAACATAAAAAGACATATTAAGCTAAAATTTATGGTTGTAATTCAATACATTCATATTTAATTCATTCAATGTAAGGTCTTAATATCTAGATTATTTTCTAATACTTAGCTAAGTGACTATTATTTATATTTTCATATGTTTTTATCAGCACAACACACACCTTTTTTAACTTATAAAATTTTTAACTCTCATATGTCTGGTTATAAAAAATAGTTGAAGACCTTCATTTAGTGTGTTAATAACTTATATTAGTATTAAAAGAAGTTTTATGCAAGCTATCTAAGTTTTTTCTTGCGTATCTAAGCATTTCTTAGCGTGTCCTGATTTTTTCCGTCATATCCATCCGATACATCGATACATATCCTGTTTTGGAGTTACCGATACGACACCCGATATTGATATTTTAAACCATGACTTGTAGTGGATAATGATACAATCATAACTTCATATCTTAGTCAAGTGTCAACGAACAAGAAAGTCTCATTAATGTTGAGTCAGATAGTTTGTCTTATACATGGTTTGTCGTTTACTTTGTTCAAGCATTCCGAGTTGTTGGTGTGGTCGAGATCTCTTCCGAGCTCTAAGCTATTTAAGCTATTGGTGTGGCCGAGGTCTCTTCCGAGCTGTTTGAGCTGTTGGTGTGGCTGAAGCCTCTTCCGAGCTCCGAACTCTGAGCTGTTTGAACTCTTGGTGTGGTCGAGGTCTATTCCAAGTTCTTGGATCTGTTTGTGCGGTCGAGGTCTGAGCTCTTAGTCAAGGTCCGAGCTCAAGTCGGTGCAACGTCGTGTTGCCATCTATTTTACTTGTGTGAATTGAGTTTTACCCTTACAAATAACAAGTTTTTGCCCTTACAATTATGAATTGTAGGTTTTTCGTATCTTTTATTTATTTATTTATAATTTCGAAACTTTATATGTTGTAAATTTATCACCACCCCTATTGTAATGTTGCAATAGTTTAGTAACCGTCACTGATAAAAAAAAAATAGTTTAGTAACCATCGTCAATGAAGTGTTGAAGCTTGGTGTTTGAAGATTTTTTTTCTTCCTTTCATGGGTTAACCTTTATTGTTTCCTTGTCATAATTAACATTAGTGTTGGTCAAATTAAGCAAACAATTACATATATCATTGACAATTTGTTTGAATTGACTTATTTTTATATGCTTATCAGGAGCTCTTGAATATGGGTTTCAATTCAGTCTATCGATCTCTGCAGGAGGTATTTCCACAGGTACGGAAAAACTAGTTGCCTACTTTTTTGTTTGCATGTTTTTGAGACATTAGAGATAGTTTGTATTGCAAAAAGTAATCTCTTTTAAATTTTGCAATTTAATAGCATGTCGTTAAAGGTAGTTGTTGGAAAATTGTGATTAGATAGCATGGACAATTGTTCTTTTGGACCCTAGAGAAATATGAAGATGCATCATTCCAATAAGTGACAAAATAATCTAATCTAGTACATTTGATGATATTTTTAGGAAAGATGGTGTTGGTCATGTCCATAATCATCCTCTTAGCCATTGATAGGGATGCGTTAGTGGGGGACTATGCTGAGTTGGGAGATGAAAGGGTGGTGTGGTGCCCGATTTTGAGGCGGGATTTGAATGATTGGTAACTCGAGGAGTGAGGACTTGGGTCGTCTCCTTTTGCACTTTGGGGTTTCCCCTTTAAGCCTTCAAGGCAGAGATTGTAGAGTTTAGTCTAGAGGCCAAGCTGGTCGATTCTCAGTGAGATCACTTTTTCAATCACTTGGACCATTATCGTACGTATCATTTCCTCATAAAATTGTGTGAAATCCTAGTATTCCCTCCAAGGTATTTTCCTAAAAAGAGGGTGGAGGATGTCTAACCGCTATTTCTTATGCCTTCAAACGGAAGAGATGGTGGATTATCTGCTTTTGCATTGTCCTATTGTGGGTGTGATCTGAGGGTATTTCCTATCTCGAGTAGGGGTGGCTTGGGTCTTCCCTCATTCATTTCACAACTTCTTATCCTGTTGGTCTCTAGTTAGTGTGAATAAGGCGCGGAAAGTTATTTGATCGGTTCTTTCTGGAGCCATCTCATGGTCGATTTGGAGAGAGCGAAATAAGTCTTTGAGGACTCTCCTTCTCTATTTCGAATTCACTCTCATATTTGGCTAGTGGTTGTAGAATGGGTTTCCATCCAACGCGATGGGTGGATCTGGGGGATTTGTTGGGTTGTTAATGACTATGTTTGTTCTTTGCCTTTTCATTTGAGGGGGTCTTTGACTCTTTTCACTCTTTTGTTTCTCAATCTTTTTTTTTTTTTTGAGCTTATATTCATGTAAAATCTTTTCTTGTAGTTTCTCTTCTCTTTTATTAATATATCTTCTTGATTATCGATCAAAAAATAATAGTCCCATGACAAGTCATTGTAATGATTGTTGCTGTCACAAAGATTGTTTGTAGAAGGGTTACCTAATTTGCTGGAGACTATTACGAACCGCGAACCGGTTCGAAGCGAACCAGTTCGTGGTTTGGTTCAGTCTAATAAGGTTGTTTGAGCGCTTACCCAGGTTGCATGACATGGCCACCTAGTTCCACTTTTGAACACATTGTGGTTAAGATTCACTAACCCCTAGGGTTAAGCAATCCAACCTTATTGTTTAGAAGCAAAAAAAATAAAAATCTTTTAACTTTAATTTAGTTAAGCTTAACCAGAGTTAAATGATCATGACATATATATGTATATATATATATATATTTTAATATGATTACACAAGAACAAACATTTCTTTTAGATATAATTGATAAAATCCAAGATCCTCAATTACAAAAAGAATGTTTAATTCAATTAAAAGATAATCTCAAAGGTAAACAACCTCTCACAAAGACTGTTTCTTACAACGTTGATGATATCTTTAGGAAATTTGATTTCAAAACCCCCCGGGAAAAGGATATAACTATTCAAGATTTACAACATGAGATTAATTTACTTAAACAAGATATTGTACATCTCAAACAATATACTCATTTTGAAATCACTCAACTTAAAAACCAAATTTCTCAAAAATATTATATACCACACAGACATGAAATCAATTCAGATAATGAAGAACCAACTGGTTAAAATACAGATAAACAAACAGAAAAACAACAAGAATATATTAATTTAATCACACAAACAATTCAACAAAAATGGTTAGTCAACATATCCATCATAGTAAACAAAGAATTCAGACTTGATACAATAGCTCTTATTGATTCAGGTGCTGATTTAAATTGTATTCAAGAAGGCTTAATTCCAACCAAGTATTTTGAAAAAACAAAAGAAATCTTACATACTGCAAGTGGAAGTCAACTTAATATAAATTACAAATTAACCAAGGCTCATGTATGTAATGAAAGAATATGTATTTCTACGCCTTTTATATTAGTCAAAAATCTTACAAGAGAAGTTATTTTAGGTTCTCCTTTCATAACTTTAATTAAACCATTTATAGTAACTCATGAAGGAATTCAAACAACTATTAATGCACAAACCATTAATTTCCAATTCATTAATCCACCACATCTCAAAAATATCAATATGATCAAAGAATATTCTATATTCAAAGAACATCACATTAATTTAATAACTCAAAAACAAAAACAAATTTGTTTTCTAAAAAATGAAATACAATACGAAAAGATTGATAAACAACTCAATGATTGGAAATTACAACAACAAATTAAGAATTTTGAAGAAAAACTCAAAACTGATATATGCTCAGATTTTCCCTATGCTTTCTGGCATAGGAAAAAACATATTGTTGAATTACCTTATATAAAAGATTTTAATGAAACAAATATCAAAACAAAAGCAAGACCAATTCAAATGAATCATGAATTATTAGAATATTGCAAAAAAAGAAAAAGAAATTCAAGAGCTACTCAAAAAGAAATTAATTCGTAAATCTCAATCTCCTTGGAGTTGTGCCGCTTTTTATGTTCAGAAAAATGCTGAATTAGAAAGAGGAACACCAAGATTAGTAATTAATTACAAACCTCTTAATGATGTTTTACAATGGATAAGATATCCAATACCAAATAAACAAGATCTTTTACAAAGGTTAAACAATGCAAAAATCTTTTCCAAATTCAATATGAAATCAGGATTCTGGCAAATACAAATTTCAGAAAAAGATAAATACAAAACAGCATTCACAGTTCCCTTTGGACACTATGAATGGAATGTCATGCCTTTTGGCTTAAAAAATGCTCCTTCAGAATTTCAAAATATAATGAATGATATATTCAATCCCTATACATATTTTTCAATTGTATATATTAATGATGTTTTGATACTTTCAAACTCAATTGACCAACATTGGAAACATCTCAATATATTCTTTTCAATAATCAAATATAAAGGTTTAGTAGTATCTTCTCCAAAGATTCAACTTTTTCAAACAAAATTGAAATTCCTTAAACAAAATAATCAATTTAGAAATCTTAATATAATAAAAATACCAAAACAAGATGACTTATAATTCTCGAGAATTTATTATCGCAATAATTCATATTATTCTGACTATATATCTTTCTGCTAATGAGTTCTTTATTTAGATCCATGTCTTCTAGATCATGCTCATCTAGTAACAGTGATCACATAGTAAATAGTGAAGAAAGAAATTTAACAAATATAGAAAAGAAATTAGATAATTGGAAAATTCTTAAAATACCAATTCAACAAATTTACAAAAAAGGAACTTTTGATTTCTCAAGTGATTACTCAATCAAAACTGTAGAACAAACAATTTCTCTAACTGAAAATCAAGAAGAATTTAGATTATTCAGTGAAAAAGCAATTGAACAACACAAATTAAAATATAGATTCCTGCATGTTGGAATGGTCCAAGTAGCAGTCAAACCATTAATTCGTGAAAGATTAAATGCTCAAGTATTGTTATGTCTTCGTGACTGTAGACATAATCAATTCAAAGATTCCTTGTTAGGAATGGTTCAATCTACTTTATACAATGGTCCAATCTATTTTGATTGTTCCCCAAATTTCTCTCTTTCAATTACTGATAAAAATCTTTTAGAATCTTTAGTGTTAATTCTTCAAACAAATGGTATTGATATGTTACCAGGGTCAGAACCCTTAACATTAATATATCGAATACATTACAAAGTCATGACGACTATGATAAGTCCTTTGGCCTATCATACTAGTCCAAGAGATAAAACAATTTATATCCAAACAGATTTAATTAAAGCAAAGATTTTAACTCCTGAATATACAACTAATTGGAATGAAGTTGATATTCCAGTTCAATGGTGTTTACAAAATAAACCTCCACAAAGAAAATTACCACAAATAGATCTCAAGTATCCAGATCAAATAAAAGAACAAGCTGATGACAAAGTCTTTATTGACTTTTCCTCATCAAAGTTTCAAATCAATGATATAGATTTTAGAAGATTCAATTTTGATCCCTTCTAGATCTTCTTGCTCTTCAATTCCTACAAAAACCAAAGTCAATCTATCAGGATTAAGAACCTAAGCAAAGTTCAAAATTTCGACGGAATTTCGCAATTTTGACGATATATATCGATTTCGGATGGTCTTGAAACATCTAGACCAGGAATTTTGGTTTTTACAAATTTCGTAAATTTCTATCGAAATTTCGTATATTTCAGTCGAAATATTTTCTATTGTTTAAATTTTTTTTTTTTTTTTTTACATTTTCTCGTTTGAGATCGTGCAATATACGACCATTTTATGATTAATTGGTTATTTAAACCCCAAGCATCCTTGGAAAAGCATAACTTATGCAAACATTGTGGATTGAGAATTGAGAACTAAAGAGGAATTTTTTTTTTTTTTTTTATAACTAAGGAGTAAAGGAATATTGGAATAGTAAGGATTCTAGGGAAAGAGAAGGTAACATACCGTTGCTGTCGAAGTCGCCGTGAATATCCGTTGCTATCGCCGTTGCCATCGGTTGCCGAACCCTTGCCTAGTAGCCTAGGTCTTCGTCTCTTTGAGTCGGGAGTCTCCCTTGTTTTTTAACTTCGTTGAATGCATCAACTGAGAAATGCATCAACTGAGAACTGTTGTTTACTTGTTTATATTTAAGTTGTACTTATCATTTACAAATGAGAACTTATGTTATAAAATAATAATTTTAAATGCCCCTTTTTAAATTAATTTCCTTCTTATCTATATTTCAAAACCTTCCCTTAGATTATACTAATTACAATAATGGTTTTTAACAAATTGCATAAATGACCATATTACCCCTAAATGAGTGTTGCAAGTATTAACCTAATTATATTTTATAAATTAAATATTATTTAACTATTCTTAGTATTTATTTTTATTATACACAATAAAAAATTTAATAAAATCTAAATACAATGTTTTTTAATTTTATCTATTTTTAGTATTGATTTTGATTGTATTTGAGTTAATTGTTATGCTTGATTGAGAAATGAATACAACTTTTTATGTAAGTTACATCAATATTAGTGAATCATATATTGTCGTCAGCATCAACGCACGTCTTTGACTCCCTTCTCATTACATCTCTTATATGCATTGTTGTTTTTTTAAATTTTTTTATTCTGATATGTGTATTAACATCAATTTTAACATTTCCTGAAGTTTCATTGGAAAATTATATGTTTTTCATTATTTTTTTCGATTTTTTCCTCCATGTGTGATATTGTTCCCATGATATCGATATATCTTCCGAAATATCCTCGACATATCTTTTTTCCACAACTCGAAATGACATGAACCTTGAACCTAAGCGAACCAAAAAACGAATTATCTCATCCTACCCCTAGCGAACCGAGTTTACTCTAGAGTGGCGAATTGCGAACCCGAATTGAACCGAGCTAACCATCGAACAAGGTAACATTGGTTTGTAGAGAATGCGCTTATGTAATGGTGGACCTTTTTTTTTTATATAGCTATAATAATGGAGAAAGTACCTTGGATAACTCTTTAAAATTATGAGCACTGAATTTTAGGTATGAAATAGCATGTGGCATTGTGTGGCGTTTGTGTGGCGTTGAATGCTACAGCCTACTGCTTATTTTAATTTTTTTGGTAATCCAACACGACTATGTGGGATTTTTTCTCGTACATCCTTTGCATGCAAGTATGCAATAACCATACCCTTTGTTCTCATTTCTTTTTTGTTCTTATACTTCATATATGTTTCGAATGTGCATGTGGCACTACTTATATGTACCATAACTGAGCAAAACATAACTGCCAGTTGGATTCTGTTTCCTATACAAAATCAAAAAAAAAAATTTGGTGGATTTTATGTTGCACATTTGCGATCAACTTCAAGCATCCTGCGATAATAGAGTGAATGGACAATCCATCTCTTGACCTATTTCTGCAATAACTCCCTTGCGAATGTGGGTGGCAATATGTCAAAAGAAGATAGGAGGTGAATAGGTGATCAATCTCCAGTTAGTGATAATCTGCCTTAAAGAAGATGAATTAATTTTTCCTAGAGGATTCTTGGGATTTCTTTTTTTTTCCCTTTTTTGTTTTCTTTCTTTTCGGGTAAATATGACAACCATTGGGAGCTTGTCATGGAATGATCTTCCTTTACCTGCTCTGGATGGTTGCATCCATTAAACTTTGCATGTTCTTCTGTTGCAATGATTAGTTCAATATTATAATTATAATTAAATGAACAATGTAGGTTCTGATAAGATAATTATTTTTTTGTCAAGTCATCATTGCATTTAATTTGTTTATTTCCTTCTCTATTCTAATTCCTGTTGTAATAACTCCCATATTTAACTTAAAACAATCCCTTATGCACAGGTTGATCTTCGCATACTGAAGGCTGTTGCTATCGAACACTCCAAGGATGCTGATGCAGCTGTGGAGTTTATTCTTTTAGAGGTAGTCCCCTCTATGTCCAGATTGGCGGAGGCTCCTTGTTCTCCCAGCAAGAATCAGGATGTCGATGATATATCAGTTGGAGGTACTACTTTTGTCTTTGATTGAGAAGGTAGTCCAGTTTAAATGCAGGCCTCTACAAGTTGGTGGAATTCGTTCCCTCTTTTGTTATTGGGGCTTTTATTTTTTGATCGATAAGCATGTAAATATATTAAACAAAAGAGATATACAAAGGAAAGAAAAACAAAAGTTTACAAGAGCGTCAACTCAAAACATAAATAAACAAACAAAACATTAGATAATATCTCTTTGTGATGGAAGAGACTGGAGCCAAAGCTTAGTAAAATCATCCCAAAATAGCTCCAAGGTCCACTCTATCCTGTCGCATGGAAACTCACTCTAAGACCAGTAATCAAATACGTCAACAAATTTGAGAATGAGAAGATGGAGAGTCCTCGAAGACTCTTTTGTTTCTCTCCTTCCATATCAACCACAAAATGGCACAAGGAAGAACCGACCAAATAGCCATCCGCGATCCACACTAACTAGAGACCAGCAGGATGAAGTTCTGAAAGGAAGAAAGGGAAGACCCAATCCACTCCTACTCGGGGAAGAAAATGTCCCAAATCTCACCCACTATAGGATAGTGCAAAAGCAGGTGATAAAATTGAATAACAGCTTTTTCATGTCTTCATCAATTATAAAATTGAATGGCAGAAAGAAAACTCTATTATTTTTATAATGGTTTAATGAATTTTTAGCTTGTATGAATGGAACTGTATTGATTTAATAGATTTGTAGCTAATGAGAGACAGCATGTTGGATGTGTAGCTGAACCGGAGGAGCAAATCTATCTGTTGAAGCATCAGCATGTAGTTGAGGAAGCCAATGCAAGTCCTCCATCACCAAGATCCATAGCATGTGAAAATGCTAATAACACCAGTCATACACCAAGATCCATAGCATGTGAAGATGCTAATAACACCAGTCATATAAATACTGCTCTTTATGTTAATTCAACATACCTGGATGAGGGAATGTCCAGTTCTTCAGTTTCAAATCGTAATGATGCAAATGATAATTGTGATCTACTGTGTGAAAATACTGAAGCTGAAGAACTGATATCTCTGTTAAAGCATCAAGAAAGCAGTGTCACAGTTGTGTCAGAAGACTCAGAGCAGAGTTCACATGTTGCATCAAACTCTTTGATACATGAGGATGCTCTTGTCACTAGTAGCTTAAGCAATGTTCTGCATCCTGATTTCCAAGATTTGAAAGGGCCAGTAGCTTATGGTTCTAATTCAGGTAAAGAAAGCCATGAATATCCATCATGTTTTGATAGCAACTCTTTGGAGGCTGGAAAATCTCCAGACACTGTTCAGCTCGATCCATCATCTGTTCATGAAGGAACACCAGATGCTTCAGAATGTGGACTTCTGTTGGAAAAGGATACTAGCAATTCGGTTAGTGAATGTGAGAAGCGAGGGCCTAGCGGTTCGTCCGAGACTGCTTCCGAGCATGAGTTCTTCATCACTAATGTTGAAGACGAGTCTACCTCAACAATCATGGTTACCCAATCTGACCAAATTTGTAGAATTGATCTTCTTGAAGATTCTATTGGAGATGCTAAAAATTACAAGGTATTCTTGATGTCAAGTTTTGCTAGTTTTTGTATTTTCTACTAATGATCACCAAACCATTTGCCAAAATCAATTCTAGTATTATTGCAACCAAAACAGAATTTTATCATCTGGTAAATTTTAATTGGAATGTTGTGCTTCTATTTTCTCTCTGTTTCTGCATATACAATTTCGCTGTTCTTGTGATGTCATATCATGGACTTTTAAATATTGTACTCAAGCTTCCCAGCCCAAATTCAGGAATCTTGTTTGCATTGAAGTATTTATAACTTTGCAGTTTCCACATACCTCCAATTGAGTAGACCATGCCCACATTATTCTCCATTTTGTTCACCTTGTTCATTTTTTGACATATGAAGAATGTACCGTACCGGTGTAATACCATGCCCAATAATTAATAGCACGGACTTGATGAGTAGGTTTTCAGCCAAGGGGAGCTATTCATAAACTTCTATGTGAACTCACCTTGCTTGACGGGGAGCAAAGTGCCATTGAAATAAAGCCCAAATAGGCAACAATAAGTACTAAGCATTATGATTTTGTCTTCTTAGAATGCAAAAAGTGACTAATAGCACCAAGAAGTAGGTGTTATTATTGCATATAAATTAGAATTAATTGATGCAATTTAAAGTTTTACGAGGATGTTGGGTTGTGAGACATGAATATTTGTATTTTTTTCGAGAAGTAGTTGATACATGTAATGGTTCAATGAATTGAAGTTTGCATGATGGATTTTCACGACACTACACATTCTCTAATAGTGAACACATATTCATTCGTGGACTTCAATTCTGTAGGATCAAAAATCTAGTATCTACTATAAATCTATAGTTAAGGCCATAGTTTAAGGTATATCTCAGGGGTAGAGTATGATGCACCTCCAAGCTTAGGCAAAGTTTGATGCTTCCAAGCTTGGAGCACTAATGAAACTATCAGTCTCCAACGGCATGTAATATGGCTGAAGACTTAGCAGCTCTCTACCAGCATCATTCTTTTCTTCTTGATTGTGCTTTTTGTAGTAGTCATGACTACCAGTTACCCAATTGAATGTACCAAATCTGAATGAAGTTGCATCATTTTATGCTGATGTACAAGAGTTTCTGGACAAGTTATTTAATGTCTATTTTTCTTGCATTTGTTCATTCATATTCTTGCCGCTGTTATAGAAATTAATTTTATGGGGATGATTAAAGCCAATGCGATAAGACCATTATAATCACTGTAAATTTGTAATACAAGTAAAAAACAGGTCACCAATTCCATCAATAGATAAATTAATTTCATGTTGACATGGATGGATTTGTGTTTCAAAATATTGATGTGGGCTATGCGGATGCTGAAGGACACGTGAAGAATGCCTGGATGCCTAGTCTTGAATTGAGTTGTGTGCACCTTGACTTGAGATGCAGACCACTAACTCCACTTCCAACACCTCTACACCGCCCTGAGAACTCAAACGTGTACCCACTGCAAAGGCTAAGGGCGACTCGGAGGGAACGGTGCTGGCATGGTAACGGCGCTGTGAGGACTCGGTTTGGCGTGGTGAAGGCTCGGTAGGTAAGGTAGGTATGGAAAGGATAAAAATCTATTAAAATTCATTGCAAATAAAAAAAGGGTTGATGATAGATTTTTTTTCGATAATGGAAATTCAAAAATTGTATGTCAATTTTGAACCGCAGAAAGCCCTACCTGTGAACCTACCAACGCCTTCAAAGCTTAGTGAAGAACATTTTTTTCCTTCTATGTAATGGAATTTTGTTGGAATAAAAGATCCAAATATAATAATCACCAATCTAAACAGAATAATGATAACATGATCTAGACCATGCAAAATTATATTATTCTAATCAACAGAAACAACCAAGGATAAGTATACGTACATTTCAAGGATAGATGAAGAAGATGAACAACAATATAAATCTGGGAATCTGCAAAGCAAAGAACAACCACCTTTTGGGTGTCTTCTCTTTTCCACTCAAGTCTATCAATGGGGCTTGCTACAACGTGAGTGAGAAAAGGGACTTTCCCAATGCCTTAAATAAAACTCTTGTAATCACCCATCACGATCCAAGGGCTATGGGAAACCACACCAAATCCAACGGTAAGTCATCCCAACCATTTTCCTTAATAATAGAATATGTGTAGGGCACATTAGTGAGACCCACCACTAAACCATTCTCTGCTGGCAACATAATCAATCTGGGTTTTGTTAAAATAAACCTGATTGCGTAGGGTCATGCAAAGAGTTTGTATAGTATCTAAACTCTTACAATCTCTCACTTGGCCCAAACAATCTTTAAGAGAATAAATAAAAAAAAGACTTCCCAGATTGAAACCTTTAAAATCACGAGTTAAAACTACGTTTTTGAATGGTGAGCTTGAAGAGATGATTTTCATTGATCAACCAGAAGGTTTTGTTGCTCTTGGAAGTGAAAGCCTTGTTTGCAATCTGAGGAGGTCGATTTATGGTTTGAAGTAAGCTTCCAGGCAATGGTATTTGAAGTTTGACCAAGTTGTTGTTCAACATGGTTTCCAAGAAAATCCGATGGATTGGTGCATATACCTCAAGGTGAGTGGGAGTAGGTTTGTCATACTTATGTTGTATGTCGATGACATTCATATGCTTTATGATGCCAAGTTATTCTTGTCACGAAATTTTGACATGAAGGATATGGGAGAGGTAAGCTATGTCTTGGGTATCAAGATCATCAGAAATCGCAGTTCAGGTTGTTTGGGTTTATCCCAAAGGGCTTACATTGACAAAGTATTAGCCAGATTCAAGATGCATAATTGTGCCCCCGGAGATGCTCCAGTTGTTTAAGGGAGATATCTTCAATAATCGTCAATGTCTTAAGAATGAAGTTGAAAGACTTCAAGTGGATTCTACTGATTATGCTTCCGCAGTTGGTAGTCTTATGTATGTTATGATTTGCATCAGGCCTGACCTGAGTTTCATTGTGGGGGTGTTGGGAAGATATCAAAAGAATCTTGGAGCTGATCACTGGACTGCAGTTAAGAAAGTATTTCGGTACCTTCAAAGGACTAAAGATTTCATGCTGGTTCACAGGAAATATGATGAACTGGAAGTTTGGGAAGATATCAAAAGAATCCTGGAGCTGATCATTGGATTGCAGTTAAGAAAGTACTTCGGTACCTTCAAAGGACTAAAGATTTCATGCTGATTCACAGAAGATGTGATGAACTGGAAGTTTGGGAAGATATCAGAAGAATCCTGGAGCTGTTCACTAGACTGCAGTTAAGAAAGTACTTTGGTACCTTCAAAAGACTAAAGATTTCATGCTGGTTCACAAAAGATGTGATGAACGGGAAGTTGTTAGTTATTCAGATTCTGACTATGCTGGATGTTAGGATGGTTTGAAGTCAACTTCAAGATATGTTTTTATGTTAGTTCAAGGTGTTGTTTCATGGAGAAGTGCCAAGCAATCTTTGGTGGCATCTTCTACCATGGAAGCAAAGTATGTTGCTTGTTATGAGGCTGCACAGCAGGCTATTTGGATGAAGAACTTTATCAGTAAGCTCAAGATAGTGGACTCCATTGAGCGACCGATCAAAGTTCATTGTGACAATGCAGCTGTCGTTCAATATGTTAAGAACAATCACGTCACAAGCAAGAACAAACGTATAGAGATAAAATATCTATATGTGCGAGAGAAAGTTCGAGTTGGTTTGATCGTTATCCCTCATTTTCCACCTTAGTCATGATTGCTGATCCATTGACTAAGGGTCTTTCAGTTAGATTTTTCAAGGAGCATGTAACCTATGTGAGAGTTTTAGAGTTTTTTGATTCTTTTGTTTAGTGGGAGTGTTTAATTGTTATCTTATTCCAGTCATTTTATGATTTACATGTTATTGTGATACACTCATTTTTATATATGTTATGGTTGCAAATAATTGATGCATCATTTGATTATATTTATGTTTTGAATGCACGTGCAAAAGGATAGACATCAAGTGATGGTATTCACATGGAGGATGCCATTGATGTCAAGTTAGGCTCGAGAGCATGCACAAAGCTCTCAAGTCGCTTGGGCTGAACATGGTTGGGCATCATGTTTGAGGCTTTCATTCTGGATACAAGGTGATGGACTTCACATGACGGATGTCATAAGGTATCAGAATGACATGCATATGCCTAAATGCATGTAGCGTGGACACTTATGGATATACACATTTTTGATCACATAAGGCACACTATAATAGTCATCATAAAGTTCCTCTCGAAAATATTAGTGTTACAAGCAGTTTGACCATGGAGTAGCCTGTATCATAGTAGTGAACACTAGTAGATGCTATGTGCTTTCATGATCACTGTTAGTGGCACTCTTGTTTTAGAGTGAAAGTTTAAGAATATGTAATTCTTGGCAACAACAGTTTTTTTTAAAAAAGAAAAAAAAAATATATATATATAGTGGTCACTTATGATTTTAAAGGTTTCAATCCAGGAAGTCTTTTCTTTGTTTATTCTCTTAAAGATTGCTTGGGCCAAGTGAGAGATTGTGAGAGTTTAGATACTATACAAACTCTTTGCAAGACCCTACACAATCAGGTTTATTTTAGCAAAACCTGGATTGATTATGTTGCCAGCAGAGAATGGGTCTCACTAAGATGTGGTCAAATATTGGACCTACACATGTTCTATTATTAAAGAAAACAGTTGGGAGGACTTACCGTTGGATTTGGTGTGACTTCCCGTAGCCCTTGGATCGTGATGGGTGATTACAAGGGTTTTATTTAAGGTATCGGGAAAGTTCCTCTTCTCATTCACGTTGTTGCAAGCCCCATTGATAGACTTGAGAGGAGAATAGAATACACCCAAAAGGTGGTTGTTCTTTGCTTTGCAGGTTCTCAGATTTATATCGTTGTTCATTTTCTTCATCTATCCTTAAAAGGTATCTATACTTATCCCTGATTGTTTCTGTTAATTAGAATAATATAATTTTGCATGGTCTAGATCATGTTATTATTATTCTATTTAGATTAGTGATTATTATATTTGGATCTTTTATTCCAACAATATCCTTAAGTTTTACAATTTGTGTAATAGTTTATATTACAAACCGTAACATAAAGACATTATTATTTGCATCTATGGATGGATCTGTCATTCACAAACACTTGATTGAGATTGAGCCTTTGAATGACACAAACACTTGACCGGGATTGAGCCTTTGAATAACTCGAACTATGGTTCCTGGAAGATGCAGCTAGACATTGTGTTAGGCTGCCTTGATTATGATTTTGTCCTCATAGAGGATCGATCGGATGCTCCTAATGCTGAGTCTTCGGACCTTGCCAGGTCCCTGTACTCCAAGTGGGAGAAGGCCAACAGGATGGCCATGATGATTATTAGGGCTTCCATTCAGGAAGCCATCAGGGGTTCCCTACGGCATCTCGAGGTGGTCAGCGATACTTCATCAGTTTTATCGATGACTTCTCTCGTTATGCCTTCGTATTTATAATGCATCATAAGTCTGAAGCTTTGGAGATGTTCAAACAGTACAAGGCTGAAGTGGAGAAGCAGTTGGACAGGGGAGTGTGCTATCTTTTTGACATGATTTCTAGACAGTTGGAAATGACATTTTAATTGATGGTCTTTATCAGTTAGCATTGGATTCTTGTTTTGCGTCATCCTTACTGTGCATGTCAGTTGATTCTACTACTCCAGTTAGTGGTTCTAAGCGTATTAGTGGTTCTAAGCGTATTAGATAGAAGGAAGATTCTTCTATGTTGTGGCACCGTAGATTGGATCATATATCTAAAAACCATTTAGAATCCTTAGTCAAGTCTGAAGTTTTGGAGCTTCGACTTTTCTGATTTCGAGACTTGTGTGGATTGTATTAAAGGGAAGAAGATTAAGTCAGAAATTGGATATATAAACATTACAAAATTTGAGAAGATATCTTGAAAAGCCCTAAATTATTGTGAAGGAAACTATCAAAAGAATGCAGGTTTCTTCTGGACCATATAGAACACACTTCACTTACCTAACACTCCATCTAAATAACATGTCCCTTGTGAAGGTTCTATTGAAAGAGTTTATTCAGTATCACCATTTCCTGTTGGAAACCATCCTTTCACTTGTCACTTCTGTGATGGTTAGCAAGTAAATATTATTAGCACGTTGCTTGTCCTCTTACCTTGGCGGATGGGAAACTTCACGATTTTCTATTATGTGGTTGATATTACACCTGTGAAATTTTAGTAGCTATCCTCTGATGCCTTTTTTAATTAGTTTTGGTTATTTTATGTATGTCTTAATGTCATTTCGACATATCCTATCACTTACCAGTTCACTTTTTTTTGTCCCAGTTAGAGTGTACTATTCAGAATTTACATTTTTGCAAAACTAGTGTTTTTCATGACATAGACCCCTTGTTATTTTTTTTCTTCTGGAAATGATCTTTTGGAAAATGGAATGATAATGTCAACTTCATCACTTTTATATTTTCACTAATAATAAGTTTCTTTTTGCTCGGATAATATTTGAGTTTATAGGGGATGTAAGAAATAAGAGCAAATTAAATAAGTGTCACTGAACTTTCGTTGCAAGACGTCCTACTACAAGACTTCGTCTTTTGTCTAACAGACTTTTCGTGGAGCAATGAGGTTCAAAAGGACATTAAACAAAAGAAATCATACTACAAGACTTGGCAAGGAACTAGAAATGAGAAAAACCTAAAAAATATATATTTTTAAAAAGATAACCTAAAAAAGTAACAAGTGAAGCCACATATAAGAAATATGATGATTTACAGAATAGGCTAGGCACCATAGAAGGTAATAAAAATGTCAACAAACTTTGAGGAATTAGGTAGAAGAAAACTAGAGACCTAGGTCATATATGCCTTAAAGGGCTACGATCATAAAATCCTAAAGAAGGATAAAGAGATGAAGGAGAGATTATTTGATTTGGCATCATAAGTCTCCCGAGGTGGAACCACCAATGGTGGGCTCCATGCCCTTAACAATGAGCCACATGTGAAGTCATGGGAACATAATGGAAGGTTCCAGCAGGGCCTAAGACAGTCTACATCTTTCTTTGGTTTTCCTGTGAAAGACACGATTAGATTCAACAAGTAGGAGTGGGAATTGATATGATTGTGCATCGCTCAACCAATTAATGTTGTTGGGCGACACCGACAAAATCAATATTTCTATTCCTTCAATATATACACTTGTATTTCAAACTGTTTATTGCCTTTTAAGCCATCCGAGTATTGATTGTTGATTGCACACGTGAGATTCTCGAATAGTGTGGTTCCTGATATATGATCCATTCAAGATTTTGCCAACTCTTGAATGATCCAAAATAACGCATAGGTGAGCCATATGCACAATTGAGATGCCTGATACCAATGGACTTTCGCAGTGCTTGAAACCACATCTCCTATTGACAGGTGGTAATATATGTGGGGTAGAATAGGAAAGTTTGAGTGAAAAAGTTAGTGAGGAGAAATTTGAGGAATATTGGATTAATGACATTTATTTAATTATCGATAATTATTTTTTTCTGATATTTGCTTGATTTGTTACAACATTCTGTCATCGTTTTCTTTTTACTAAGGTTCAATCATTTGGTATCTTCTTCAAATTTCATCGCACTATGAGTTTAAAGGCATCTACTTTTTTTCTTTCCTCGTGAAGATATCTACTTGGAAATGGGAAGATCTAGGATAGGCGGATTTCTTTATTGCAAGGATTTATTAAACACTATTAGTTGTTCCTCTGCAGGCAGGACAGTTTTCTAATACTAATTTCCAAACAATGATGCAGAAAACCTTGTTTTCAGCCATGGAATCAGTTATCAACATGATGAGAGAAGTGGAACTTCTGGAAAAAGATGCGGAGCAAGCTAAAGTGGAAGCTTCTAGGGGAGGTCTAGATATCCTTGTGAGGGTGGAAGAGCTTAAGCAGATGCTGCAACATGCGAAGGAAGCAAATGATGTGGTAGCATACTCCTTCTTATCATTCTCTGTTCTTTGGTTTAATGATCAGAAAAACTGGCTTTTCCTTGACTAATGAAGACAAAAACTGAATCCATATCCCAATTTTGGCAGCATGCTGGAGACATATACGGAGAGAAAGCCATTCTAGCAACCGAAGTGCGGGAGCTTCAATCTCGTTTGCTAAACTTATCAGATGAAAGGGATAAATCTCTTGCAATTCTTTTCGAGGTGCAATTCTGCAGCATTTGGTTCATCAATTTGCTGGTTACTTATTATTCTTTCTACAGAACTTTGATCTGAAGTCCCTCACATGTTCATTCTGATTACGTCATACTTCAAGAGTCTATATTTGATACAATGTTGCGGGAATATGCAAATATGTAGGCTAGGTTGGTAATATTTGATGGCCGCCTTACTACTAGAACATATGACTAGTTGACTTGCAATTATTGCTACCATAAATCCTTTATTCTCTTCCTTTTAGTATGTATTCTTTGACCATCTTGTTATTTTCACTTATTTGAGATTGAGCTAAGTGAGGATCATTTGAATTAAAAAAGATATCCGCTTTTAAGTTCTTTAAATCCAAGTTGCCATGTATATCTGGTAATAATATTACATTCATTGTTTGTCCTATATGTGTTTATATATATATATATACTTTATAGAAACGAAAATCTTCTTGAATAGTTGTTACTCTGTGCTTAGACAATAATCTAGAAATGATTATGTTTCATATCATATTTTCTAAAATTATTACAACCAATTTTTTTTATTAACCATTACTTTGTAGTTTGTATATATTCAGGCGGATAAATATGATACATCATCTTGGTTTTCCCAAGAATTTCTTCTTTCCAGTATTTTCCGATCCCCAAATTCATGCTTGCTTCAGTCAGATAAAAGTGTCATTTACTAAAACCTTAATTGATAGACTTTCCACAATATCCTTGAAACTTAACCTATTCCTCACGAATCAGATGGTTGAAGGAAGTATCAATGGTTCCAGGACCAAAGTATCCTAGACTCCTAGTAGACCTGCTGAAATAATAAGATCTCCCAAAGTCAAAGAATAATTTTAGTGTGCAGTACTACATGTATTTGGAGACTGCCTTACAGTTCAAGGAGTGTAGTTTCTTGTGTATAAGTGGATCCTTGGAGCCATGCCTCGTAATGAAGTTGTTGGATTGCTTTTCTGAATCCCAAAAGTACTCTCCATCTGGCCACCTGATAATGCTTAGGGGTGGCAATAGATTTGGGTTGGGTTGAGCACTGACCTTCTGTGCAGACCAGACCCTCAACCCGCCATTTATAAAGGGGTTGGAAAGGCAAGCCGGAATCAATTCCAGTAAGGAACCCCTCAACCGTAAGTCATCTGCCTAGTTCATTTAAATACTAGTCTAAAATAAACAAATTAGTTATATTAAGATTATAACAACCTTTAAACATTAATTGACAGTTTTTTTTTTTTTGTAACGGAGGGTGTCCAAAACCCTTCGAATCAAGGATTAGTCCCTTCGGGTGTCTGCACCGACCACTCGAAATTTTCCCTACGGACACCAGGTGCTAGTGTATTTACATCAAAGAGCTGGGGGTTTCTAACCTCATCTCTTAATTCTGGATTCTACTGCATCTGTGGTTGAGCTTTCACTAGGTCTTTAGCCTGCATAGAATGCTGTATCATTTTATTATGTTCTCTTAGGTTCACTAGTGGTGAATCTGCTTGCTTTTGTACTTTGCTCTTTCCATTTATGAAAATCTGCTTTCTTATAAAAAAAAATTATAAGCAAGTAAACTATGTATTATGACCCTATGAGTCTGAAGGGCCTAACCTGTTCATAAACATGTTTAAGAAAACTGAAATCTAAATCCGATTGACAGGTCAAAAAACCTTAGCTCTAACCCGTGAAATGGTGATAGGTTGGCAGGTCGGGTCAAAAATTGCTCCCATTATTCGGCTCCTCTCCAAGATTTAAGTACTAATCAATTAATCTGCTCCATAATGATATGAAGATATGTTACTGACTAGAAAAAAGAATCATTTGAAAAGGTGTTAATGTCAGTCTTAACTCTTTTCTTCTGTTTTTTGTGTGCCATTTTTCGGCAGATGCGCCAAACTCTTGAAGGACGACTGGCTGCTGCAGAAGAAGAGAGAAAAGCAGCCGAGCAGGAGAAGTTAGGAAAGGAAGAGTCTGGACTAAAAGCTCTTGCTGAGCAAGAACTCATCATGGAGAAGGTGGTCAAAGAGTCAAAGAAGCTACAGCAAGCAGCAGAGGAGAACTCTAAGGTGATAACAATCACCGATAGAACTATGTTAATACTAGTATTATTGGTGGAGCCTCAACCCAGCTGTCTTGATGTTCCCATTTTGCTTATTGCAGTTACGGGAGTTTCTCATGGACCGTGGCCAAATTGTTGATATATTGCAGTAAGTTTTATCCACATTTTCTTTTGAGCAACTATAGTTTTCGGTGGCAGATCACAATGGATGGTGCATCACCTCTATCCGCAGTCCTTAATGTCCTATGGTCCCACTGATCCTGAGACCATCCACTTGATAGAGAACCCCAAAACTAAAAACTACTGATTAGCCCAACTACCAGATGATATGTTCTGTTCAGAAAATTTCATCAGTGGGATGGTTAGGATCAACTGATGTGGTTTCGGCTATTTTCCATTGATTAGAGACCCTGATTGATAGAACATGAGTAGTTTGGTGAGCCACCTGTCCTTTTATGAGATGCCGACCAATTCCATACCTCCTCCTTCCTCTTGTTTGCTTTGTCGCTTTTGAATTAATTGTATACATTAACTGTAAGCCTATGTTTTGCTTGATGAATGTAAATGTGCCAATTATGGGTTTGGGTCTGGATGTCAGACTTACTTGGCCCCCCTAAATCTCAGGTCATGAGGACAAAGCGACAGTTTTATATGCAATTTCTTGTTGTTCAACGTCAACCAATTGAGCTAATTGCTTGAGCTAATAACAATTTTTCTTCATTGCCTCTTTTTTGTATTAGGAAAGTGATTCTTTATAGAGCACCGAAGTGTACCCTGCTTATTTGGTTCTGGTGAACAACTTCAACCAATTGAGCTAATTGCTCGAGCAAATGACCATTTTCTCCGATTGTTCTTTATTGCCGCTTTATTTGGTGCTCAAGTAAACCCTGCTTATTTATGTCATATTTCAAAAGGCTCCTGATTTTTTTTTTGTTAGACCTTTCGAATTGAAAATTTAAGGTATTGCTGGTAGACCTTATAGTTTAAGAAATCAGTGTTATTGCTTGAGTTGTTACTGATCCTTCTGAAAGAAAATGAATGAAATGAACTCCTATATGTGTGTGTGTGCTCGTGTGTATATATATATATACTAGATATATATATATATATATATATATTTTTTTTTTTTTTGCTTATTTTTATGTTTTTGTTTTTTGGCAGAGGAGAAATAGATGCTGTTTGTCAGGATATAAAGTTGCTGAATGAGAAGTTTGATGAGCGTGTTCTGCTCAGCAAGTCTGTATCTTCAATCAAAACGAGTTCCATCTTAGCCTCTTCAAGCTCATCCTTTAATAGCATGGCATCTGATCGGGTTACTGAGCAAGCTGAATCATCTGAGACCCTGAATAAGGCAAACCCAAAACCCTTGATCAATGATGAATCACAAAAGAGCAGTCCTGAAGATGAGGGAGTTGGAGATGATTCTAAGGCCATTTCGGATGATGATTGGGAGTGGTTCAATGATGAGCCCGAATTGTCCAACCAAAGTCCTGCACCGTTGATATGAGAATGAGATGGGTCCTATAATTTCAGTTTATCTGTGCGAGATAGAGCTATTATATTGCCTTTGGCCAAACGAGTTTGACAATACCGAATATTTATATTTTTATGGTTTTTTAGGTACTAGAACTCTACAGAGTAGTAGTTTGGCTGCTCAATCACCATTTCCATATTTTATCTGTACAGTATAGATGAAAATAATAGAAACGTTTTATGTTGGCTCAGAGTTTCTTGTACTCTCTTCTCTATCGGTTTAACCAAGTTGCTTTTACCTCCGGGATCAGTAATGAACAAAATGGTAAATGCATGTGATCTTTGTACAAAGTGTGCAGCCCGTTTGGCATCATTCCCAAAGAACTATTACATATATCCTGGGAATTGAACAATTCTCTATTCCCTCTTGGATAGGTCATGACCATAGTTAGTAAATTTGAGGATTATACACAAATAAAACTAAATGTATAATTCGTCCGTACTATTCAAAGATACGGAATCATTCAAGAATCTTTTAAAAGTAAAATGAATGGTTTCAGGAATCTTTTAAAAGTAAAATGAATGGTTCACGAATCGTTTGCGACTTATTCACAAATAATACACAAGATTTTTTTAAGATAGATGAATGGAGGAATTTTTTTTAAGTAAAACTAGCGGGTGGCACGTGCGATGCATGCGAGAGCGAGGGGAAGGAGTTAACCACAGCTAATAAGAGTTAAAAGGGACACGTGTTAACCCGGGGACTCTCCCCGAGTTCAATCACGATTGACTATGATTCTAAATAGATAGATGAGCAAGGGTTAGTTTGGGAATTAACATAAAACATTAAATCAAAGGTAAGGGGTAGTTTGGGAATTAAAGTAGAACATTAAATTGTGCTTATATAAGGGTAAGTTGGAAAATTTGAGAAATTCATCTACACATGCCTCTCGCATTATAATAGTAAAGATGAATGGTTCACAAATCGTTTGCGACTTATTCACAAATAATACATATAAGATTTTTTAAGTAAGATGAATGGTTCACGAATCGTTTGTGACTTATTCACAAATAATACATGTACGATTAAAACAATCTAAACCCGTAAGGTAAGTTCTTAAACCATAATTCTTCTTTTTCACATTCACATGTAACTCATTTTCTTTCGATTTATCTCTTGCTCCATCCATAATCTTAAGTCTCTATCTCATCGATTACATCGTCAGTGAAAGCCATCAAGCAGCAGTCCTAAAGCATTCACCGGCCACCATTCAATCTCAATATTTTCAATCTCTTTTTCTTCCTAAATCTCTAATCCTAAATATTTCACACTCGTCACCTATAACAATGGCACCACCGCCACCAATAGTCGAGTATTGAGTCTCCTGATTGTACAACATTTTTAACGTCAACCGCCGTCATATCTCAATCTTATTTTCAAATTCGACCCTCTTACTATACTTTTTTTTCTTCATTTTCTACAATGTAAAGTTAAAGATTTAATGTTATTTAAAAATTTTATATATGCAAGTTTATATATTTAGCCAAATTTTTCAACGAATTATTATCAAGTATTAGCCCGAATTATTTTTGTACCTCTCGAATTTGTAATCGAACTATTGAATGACTATTACGAATTATACTCGAAATTACTAACTATGGTCATAACCTAAAATTGCACCCAGTGGATGGCTAGAGGTTGTCAAAGACCCATAACAAGTGCCGGGTTCAGATTTTTCATTGCTTTGTGGATATGACGGTGTTGCATATGTAAGTGAACCATAACAATACATATCTCATGACTTTTTAGCAGAAAGGACTAGCTGTTGCGATTGCATATTCCTCTTCTTTTCTCTTGTATTTAAACCCTCCAAGAGCTATGGCAGTCCTGTTCATCCAGTCAGCATGTGCTAATATGAGTGCCATAATCAAATAGAGGGAACCTGGAGTGCTTTCCCGTAAGATGATTCACAGGTTTTCAAGGACTTGTGCAATACTTGGTAGTACTCTTGCAAAATCTAATATAAATGTGTTATATCGGCAACTTCTTTAAATATCTGCCAGAAAGCCCCGCTCCAACTGACCTTCCACCTCTGGTAGTGCATCATCACTGAGGGTCGGGAGTTGCTATACATTGATCACTCAATTCCTAAGGATCCATGGAGCCACCATCATACCTAGATTTTTAGTACTCAGTGTTGCACTACTTCACACGACCAATCCTCCCATCTTCTCACATGTGGCGCCAACATAGAAGTGTCACTTTCTCTGCTCTGAGATTGTGCCTCAAATACCATTGCCATGATCAAAACTGTGTTCCTCGCCATGTTCATGTAAAAATTGAGTACTGGGTATTAAGTACCTGGACTTTGGTAAGTATATTATTCAGTTGGTTATATGGCCTGGAGGGCTCTTGGAGAAGTGGGCTTTTAGAGGGTGGACATGTAGATAAGTGAGTGACGGTGGATGACAAGTGGCGGTCCCTTTGGGCCACTGCATCGGGTCCCACTCTCTGACTAAGATGACAAAGCAGACCAACTAGCTTGTATAAAGATATTTAACAGCAGACAAATTACTGCCCAACTGCAGAGATAGATATGTTAGAACGAATAACCCAACGATTAAACAAGATAAGCCAAACATTCTCGTTCGGAAATCCGGTAGTGCCTGAAAAGAACTTGGATGAGATGTGTCTTTATAAGACAAGAACACCACAACTTATTGTGCCCCAACCACAAGGCAATAAACAGAAAACCCTACCCAATATATGACATTAAATATCCTTACAGTAAGCAAAGTGGAGATGCAAAACTCATATTGCAGAAATTGGCTTATTAGAAAGTGTAGAAAAAAAATCATTGATTACGAATGACTCTCCACAAGGGCCCTAAAGAAACTAAATTTTATTTATAAAGAGAATATTGATACACAACAGCCTATAGCTAGTATCTCTCTCTCCACAAGGACTATTCCCGCTCTCTGCATTTGCAGAACAGATAAATTACGTATGTACAATGAGGAATGTCAAATGTGCCATCCTTCAGTGTTGTATCCTCTTCTCGAGATCTCTCTTTTACAGGAAAAAATGATTTCCGGAAAGAATATCGCAAACTTCTAAACAAACCGCAGAATCCAGATCAAAAATGGATCACACCTAACCAATGTGGGACAATATGTAAAGAATCAGATTTTTTTTTTTATAAATACTCCAAATTCAATTAAATGGAAACAATCGTCATGACATAACAGTACCTGTAGCTTTGTGAGGATGCTCATCTTGGTATCCAGAAGTTTGGGGCTGAAAGACCAGAAAATCCTCTCATTTTAAAAACATTTAGACGAGCACTATGCATGAGCTAACATAATCCATATCGATGCTCATAAAGCATTGATGCGACAATAGAATTACGTAAAGTTTAAATAATTTAAAAGCTAATTAAAATTGAATATGAAAAAATAGCTGGAACAAAAATTTCAACAAAAAAATGAAATCACTCTTTCAAACAAATGACAAATGAAAAGCAAAATAAAGCACCTCCACTCGCATCAGAGATTGTACCTTCAGGCGGTCTTAGAGAAGGTGTAGTATTCCTATAATTCAACGGTCTGGGAGGAAAAGCCAACGCACGGTTTGGTATGCATGTGGGTTCACATGGTGGACCAAAGTAGGAAACAGATGCATATGATGCCTCGGCTTTGTCAGGATGTACAGGATCTGAAATGAAGGAAACCATTAATCTTCAGTCAGCAAAGGACAAGAGAGATTAAAGAAAATGGCATGAATATGCTTAGATGAAGGTTACTAGATTGATGACATTACCCAAATGAAAAGGTGCAGAAAACCTAGAGCCCTCACCAAGCTCATGTGGGGCCAATTTCGTTCTATCTTGATCGCCATAAAAATTCCCCCCACCCATATTATGCACAAACTGGAATCTCTTTGTGTCTGAAGAGGACGAAGCCTCCCTCCAAGATTGCATTCGCTGATCTGCCTGAACAAAGGAGAATTGATTTGACAGCACTGGAGAGGGTGGCTGTAGATGGTAAGCCTTATGTGAGATTGCACCATCTGTCTGCTGAACATTATTCCCAGATGGTATAGATGGATGGGAACCAGGGAAATGACCAAATGAAAAGGAACTAGTACAAACAGGTCTTTGCATCTGTATTGGGCGATTGCTATATTCATGAGCATAATAATGCACTTCGTCTGAGGTCATCGAATTGACATTTGGTGCACTCGGCTGTTGAGCTGCAGATTGCCATGTGTGGTTTCGAATATTCTGCTCAGGTGAATCAAATTAGAAGAAAAAATCAGAATTACAATAAATATTATTTCTTAACAACTCTGACAACAACAAAAAAAATTGAAATAAAAAAAAAGTGTCAGTATGAGATTCGTACATGTGAACCCATGTAAGGGTTTGTATCAACACCATCAGTAAAGGGATGAGAAATGGCTAATGGAGGAAATGTAAGGGAAAGAGGTGGAGGAGCAATAGGTGGTGGTGATGTTGGCAGAGGGGGAGGAGATGGTGGCCTGGCATCAGGGATTGGAGGAGAAAAGGGCAACGGAAGACGCTGCTCAAATTGATGATGGGAAAGTGCAGTATCAACTCTTGCAACGTTATAGGTGGAATTCATTTCAACTTCACAAGAGGGGGCCACATCCTCCATTTCAAGCTCACCATCAACATCTTCCAAAATATGCCGATGTTTTTCAATAGCAGATGTGAGCGTTGTTTCCCGCTCTTCAGGGTTTTCAGTATCATGTTCAGGGGTAACAGCCTCAAAAATCTTTCCATCAGAATCACTTCCTTCCTCTTCATCTTCGTATATACGAGGCATAAGAAACCCTGGAAGCTGAAACCTTGTGTTGCTGAGCAAGAAAATAAAATCTCAGTAACTGCCAAGCTTGCAAAATAATATCATCTAGTAGAATTAGGTAAAGAGAATCATCAATGTCACACCTTCCATATTCATCAAGTATGCCCTCCATTTCCCGTATAGGGTCATTTATGTCCCTTTCTGTTCTTGAGGAGCGCCGAGAATAGGCACTAGTAGAAGATGAGTCAGTAAAAGAATCAAGTTCTCGCATGTGGTGGCGAATAATGGACTCTGGAAGGGTTTTCCTTTCCAGCCAAAGCCTTAAAACCTTTTCAGCAGAAGTGAAAAGATGAGAATTAGCATTAACCAAATAAAGGTTCTAAGAAAAAGAACAATCAATTTGTTTTGCTTGCCTTCAGGCATTGCTTGCGATTTTCCAATGCAGCCTTTCCAGGAGGAGCAGCAGCTGACAATAAACGTGGAAGCGCTGCTTGGACTGCTGAAGGGTATATATCTCCAACATCACCTGGAAATATTAATTAATTTTCAAGATCACTATATCCCACATACATATAAAATTTACGTATACAATTTTATGTAATGTGTGAAAACTTCCAGTATGAGTGATAAGGATATCCTGACATATATCCCCAATGAACATCCAAATCCAGATATAGTGTATGAAGGTGGAAATGCAAATACCTTTCTGACAACGATAACACTGAGTAATGGAATCCACAAGGAAGAACAAGTCCACCCTTTTGTGCAAGCTTGATTCACTTTCCAAATTCTGAGCAAGAATTTCCACCACCTAAGTCAAACAAATTATATACAACGATACAAGAGAAGTTTTAGTAAACATGAACTTGCTTCCGTTAATCAAATACCTTTGCAAATATAAAGTGAATTAATAAGCAAAGAAAAAAGAGCTTGCTTGGGTCTTCCGGCTCTTCCCCCATGATATCCGAGATTTGCTTTTACAATGGAAGGTGAGATGGATTGATAGTGTGGGAGCCTTCCATATATGCTACCAATTAAAGCATTTGGGAGGAAAGAAATAGAAAATTTTCAATAATAGGAGATCCAATCTTCTCACTACAATAATAGAATAAAGTGCTCATTTCTCATCATGCTCTCACTTCTACAGTTCGGGGACATTTTACCAATGGCTTGTTCAGTGATGGTTGTGGTTGCTAAATCATATTAAGTTTCCCCTTCTATCCACTCAGTTTGGCAGCCTTCCGAAGCAGGTATAATCAAGCTAAATTTGAACAGTGTTCTTTCAGAATCCGGGTCTTTCACCATTGGTAGAGTTTTTTGTGATGGTAAAGGGAGAGTTATTTATGTATCTTGGATCCGATGGGTGACTACACTGGTTCTTTCAAGTGCCAAGGTCGGCTAATGGCAATGCGAATAATATTTCTAAGTGTGGGCTAAGGATGTTATATATTGTGGAGAGAGCTTGAGATTTTAACTAGTTTTGTTTCTCCTCTAGTAAATTAGTAAACCCTTCTTTTATAATGAAGTTAGTGTTTGTTGCTGATAATCTCCTCTAGTAATCCACTATTTCCGTCAAAGTATCCTTCATTCCTTCTTCCTTTGGACTGTAGGCTGCAGCGCTGGACAAAATCCTTGTGTGACCATTTGAAGAACAGATGGTGGAGGATGGCGAATTGCTGCTTTTGTGCCACCAAGCAGAGGAAACAGTGGATCATCTCCTTACGTGTTGTCCTTTTGCGCATGTCATTTGGGGATATTTTGTTTCTCGAATGAGGGTGTTGGGTCTTCCCATCCACCCATCTAGATAAGGTTGATTAACAAACCGAGCTGCTAGCGAACATCTTGAACTCGGCTTGTTCAAGCTCGTTTGTTTAATAAATAAGTCGAGCTTGAGCTTGATTTTTGAGTTCAATTGCCCGAGTTCAATTGCTTAATGAGCCAAACTCACACATGCATGTGCTCAACTCATTAAAATAGAATAGTAAATATATCACGAATATATATTATATGTATATAACAATATGATAACTTTATATTATTATATTAACTATATAGCATAATATATATAATAAAAATTAAAGTTTAATTTTATCCATTTAAGACGAGTAATCTGGACATTGATCTAAAGTATAAAAAGGGAAAAAAAATTTAGGATTTGCTTAGATTTAACAGTTTTGTGAGAAGAGAATGATGGCTTTAATATCGTCTTCAAGACAAGCAATCTGAACCCTTGATCCAAGATATAAAAAGGAAAGAAAAACTTAGGGCTTGTTTGGATTTGGCGGAAGAAAGGGATTTAGCCGACCATTAAGAAGAGGTTCTCTCTCTCTCTCTCTCTCTCTCTCTCTCCCTCCCTCCCATGCTTTTGGCATTGAAGCATTGTCTCATCTTAAATTCATCTCAGAAGGGCAACAATGATCAACACAAAGATTCCAGCATTGAAGCGTTGCCTTCATCGACAGTGCCAGCTGCGCTGCATATGCCTCTCTGTCACCGTAGACACCTCTACTTGGTTGTTGAAGGTGACGGAATACGTGATCTTGAAGGCTGGGAAGCTGATGGGAGCAGGCTCAAGAAACGGGGGATTCAAGACATGGGTGACTAATGCTCTAAGGCTTGTGGAGACGATTTGGTGAAGGATGGAGTGATGGATCTCAGCTCAAGCTCGACTTGATTTCGAATCGAGCTCGAATCATCCAGGTAAAGAAGCCGAGCTGAGTCAAGCTCGAACTTCAGGTTTTTTTCCTGAGCCAAGCTTGAAACAAAGGTGGTTAAGCTTGAGTTGAACTTGAACACCCGTATAGTTTGACAAGTCGAGCCTGAACACTCCACCACTCGGCTCAGCTTGGCTCGCTATCAGCCTATCACCCCTACTTCTAGATTTCTTATCGGGTTGGTCCACCATGAGTCAGGAGGCTTCCGGGAGGTTATCTTATGCATTCTTTCAGGGGCATGAGTCCTTTGAAAAGAAAGGAATATGAGGGTGTTTGAGGATTGTTCCACCACTTGGATCCATCATTGCATGAGGATTAGACACCTACTCGTATTTTGGTGTTCCATCCATTATGAGGCGGAGGATTTGGTTGGCCTATTATGAAGAGTCATGGCTGTGCGGGGGTCTTTTTATTATCACTGTTTGTGTTAGAGAGACCTCTTTGTTTAGTACTTTAGTTGTTTTCTGCTTGAGTTTACTTACTTGTCAACTCATATAGTACCATCTGTTAACCATGATTTCTTATAATATATTTACCTGATTACTGATAATAAAAAATGGAAGCAAAATATACTAAGCTTTCTGTGTGTGCACATTATCTCCAGAAAGAATTCAGGCTCCCAGTCATGAGTTTTTTTTTTCAACAGGAACAATCATAATTTAAATATGCTAATAAATGAAGAATGTGAAGGTTTAGAGCATTACATCCTTTGACATAATGATTCTACAAATTCACATATTAGGTGAATGTCTAAGGAAGGTTAATGAGTGCCACATAAACCATGAAGCAATCAGCAAAGCAATGACCAAGTTAACATTAATGAAATTGAGAGTAGAAAAGGCACTGTGAAAGCAGATTCCCAATGATGAGTAATATCTTTACGCCATCTCAATAAAATGACCTAATAACAAACTTATAATGGGGGGCTTATACCACTAAACCCATCTAGAGAAATATTTACCAAGCCTCAACTACGAGAGGGGATATTAGATTATGTACCGAAGCATCGCCTTTTGAATAGAATGGTGCATCATAAATCTTGATGAGATTGAAAGTTTCAAATTATCTCAAGTTATAAACGCCAAGCCAGAACAATACATATAATTACATTATTCTGTGGGACTGAAATGACCAACATAACACAATGAATCAAGCAAATATTAGGTCAAAGATAGAATCATGCATCATAAATCTTGATGAGATTGAAAGTTTTAAATTATCTCAAAGTTATAAATGCCAAGCCAGAACAATACATATAATTACATTATTCAGTGGGACCGAAACGACCAACATTACACAATGAATCAAGCAAATATTAGGTCAAAGATAGGATCATGCATCATAAATCTTGATGAGATTGAAAGTTTTAATCATCTCAAAGTTATAAACGCCAAGCCAGAACAATACATATAATTACATTATTCAGTGGGACCCAAACGACCAACATAACACAATGAATCAAGCAAATATTAGGTCAAAGATAGAATCATGCATCATAAATCTTGATGAGATTGAAAGTTTTAAAGTATCTCAAAGTTATAAACGCCAAGCCAGAACAATACATATAAAACGCCAAGCCAGAACAATACATATAATTATTATATTATTCAGTGGGACTGAAACGACCAACGTAAAACAATGAATCAAGCAAATATTAGGTCAAAGATATGGCATAGCTAAGTGTCCTACTTTTCAAATCTCCAATATGGGCATGCCAATCCTGGTATATACTGAAATTTGCATGATTTTCATGTAAATTTGACATTTAAATCCGCAAAATAACCAAAAAGAGACAAAGACTTCCTATTTCATACAGTTCCTCACCTATCAACTCTCATCTACCATAACATACCCAGTCTCTAAAGAAAGAGTAAAGTTCCTCTCGGAAATAAGCATAACAGCCTTGGAAAGCTACTTCAGTCAATAAACATAGAATGCTGTGTCCATATAAAGTCAGAGAACCAACATATAGAAATAGAACAACAGGTTTCCTACAAGGTTGCAACCACTTTTAAGGAATATTCCTATACTTCAGAAGTTGAAAAAGATAATAGAACAATCTTTCATCTCTTCGCTTATGAGCTTTAATGAATAAAATTATAATGACCGTTCTACAGTTATAAGATGAATATTCCTTACAGGCTTAAAGCACCATATACCAGGGTATCAGACTGTCACATCTGGACGATTGTTTATATATGAACAGAGTTGTGACTTTAGAACAATGACCAGAAGCACAAATGCACATGAAGAAATTTAACAAAGTTGTAAATGTATTGTAGTAGCATATTAAACTATTACACTGACAAAGTGAAGAATTGGGGTAAAAATAGTCTAGTATGTCTTGCTGAGCCCTATTGTAACTGCGATCCCCAAACAATAACCCAGACAACGAGGAGTTAATCTAAACTAATAGGATATGATCATACCTCACCGGCAATTCCATACTTTGCACAGTCGATTGCAAGGCGCGTTGCTCGACCGATACTTTCCTTTGTCCTTGATAATGTTCCAAGCATGGCCTCGAAAGAATTCCGAGCTGCATCTGCTCCAGCACTACTGCTCAACTTTCCAAAAGTTTCCTTATGATGTGAATAAACATCAGGACTACCAATACCATTACTAAGATTATTCCTACTATCCAAAGTAGGTAGATGGCAGGTCAAGAGATTGGGTGGAGACAGTTGCTCAGAAGAATCTACTATATTAGTTAGAGAACTTGACCCAGCATCAGAAACGCCCTTATCACCCAAAAAATTATCAGAAAGAGAAGCAGAAAAATTGAAATGCTGCTTAGCCTGGGCAGCAGCAATCAAAACCTTCATCGACATCCGATACGGTAGAGCATCTTTGTCCTTCTGTGTTTGTTTATGTATAACTTCTTTCACACCCTCACACCTAAAACACCAAGAAGTACAACAGCTTGGTAATTTAGAATAAATGCTGATTAAAGAATTTTGCAATATATATATAAAGCAGAAATGTAACAAGGAGAATATAGACTTCAGACAATTACTAGTACTAATTACAAAAATATCATTCTTTATGAAAAAATCTAACACACTACAGAATCATGAACTTACATGCCCTTAACTTTGTTGTTCTCATTTGATGGAGACTTCAAAAACTTGGTATCTTCACAAAAATCCCCGTCTGCAACAGATAAAAGCACATCGATACCATTCAGAGTAGAGACATTGGCAACTACTTCAGCTTCTGAGACAGAATCTGGACTCATCACAATAGTCTGAAAAGTAGCATGTTCTTTATCTGATTTGTCTGCTTGAGAATTGGTGTCATGCCCCTTGATAATATAATCAGAACTCCCATTGCTTGATTCCAAAATTTCATTTTTGCTTTCGTTCTTATAAGGTGAAGGCTGATTTAATGAACCTTGACTGGATCTGGGACTAGCCTGCTTTTCGTCAAGATTAAATGAAAAATGTTCTGGACTTTTGACATGGGTATCATTTCCAGCGGTGTGAGTATCAATAGATGAACCACCACGATTTTTAACATCAGCACAATTCCTGGACTCTACAAAAATCTCTTCGCAAAAATCATGGCTTGGGCTACTGGGATTTCTGACAAGGTGGTCACATGCTTCCATATCTGAAGAAATTTTTCGAGGTACATCAGAATTTGGTGAGGTCAAACTGTTTGTAAATCCAGATGTACCATCTCGAGATGTATCATCACCATAGGCATTAACATTCCGTGCTTCCAAGGCATTCCCTACTTTGCTATCTATGACAACATCATGAGTTCTCATCTCAGAATAAGCACAGCACCCATTTGACAGCACTTTCAGGGTTGATGGGGCCTCGGTACATGCTTGACCATCTTCAGCTGCATTCGCAGACATAGCTTCCAGAGCACGATGAAGGCGTTTCGATAGAGGTAAAGCAGCTTCACCATCCACTGAACTACCACGAAATTGATATTTCTTGACTTTCCAAAATCGAGGTCCATGTTCTGTAAAATGAGTACAATTGCTTGAAGGTGATGAAATATCCACAGCTCCCTTCACCTCCAATTTGGTTTTATCAGCAGGATAATTATCATCACAACATAGGGATGCAGGGACAGGCTCCGAATAATTGATATTTGAGGATTTCTCTTCTGTGAGTACAAAGTTATCAAGCTTCTTCTCCTCTGTAGATGGTTTACCCATTCGAACCCTGGCTCGTTTTACTAATGGCAAGTGTTCATCACCATCTGCCTTATAATACTTTTCATTTAACTTTCCTTGACTGCGAGGTAAATCTGGTATTGTTCTACTCACCCCTACTTCCAGAGGTGCTTCTTGGTCCAGTCTAGTAGTAGACTCTGATGTGTCCAGTCTAGTAGTAGACTCTGCCATATCATTAGTACTTCGCTTTCTATTTGGATTCCTTTTCCTCTTAAGGACAACTGCCTTAGTCTGGAGATCAAGACTTTTGCTCAACTCAACATCTTTCTCCAAGCATTCAACAAGAATTTCAGGGTGTCCAAATTTAAAATCAGACTCTAATGTGCTGCCTTCAATCAAACTACTGGTGTCAAAATTAGTTGCAACTATTACAGAACCATTCTCTTCGCTGCTGCCATTAGAAAGAAAAGCTGCAGAACAGATAGGTGAATCCATATTACGCCATACAGACATATCCGGTGATTTTCTGATTCGTTTATTTCTTTTTAAAGATTCATTCTGCAATACATTAGGGACTACATTCCGAGTAACCTTGTTGCCATCATTTAATGGTATAACAAGGTTTTGGGATTTGCAAGGGTCCACCCTTGACAAGCTTCTGGACCTTCGAACTGATGGTGGCTTTCTCTGTATAACAAAGCTTTGTAGTTGTGTGTCTGTTAATCGTTTTCTTAAAGAGTTAGAAGTAGACAAAGGTGTTTCTGTAAGGTGGTTAAGAACCAATGCATCATCAATCAGCTCCTCAGATGCTGTATTGGCATCATGAAGAGCAGCAAGTTCTGTTGTAGCTGCTGGATCTTTGATGAGATTGCTCAACTCATTAGCATATAAAGTTTCAACCTGCAGACTGGGCATCGTCATGGGAATTTGTGGCCGATCCTTCATCCAAGCTTTGCCCATTAAGCCCTCCAAATTCCCAGCAGTTGTCACAGTATCTTCATCACCTGAGTTAAACTCCCCAACTTGGTCCTGTTTCTTTAACTTATCATAGCAATCAATAATCTCTTCTACTGCACGAACAAAATCAGCCCCCTTGCCCTGACGTTTAAGTAGCATAGACTTCTTTTTCTCTTCCGTAAATGCTTCAACATCAGCAGGGTTGCAGAAGGCACTGCATAATACACACACACACGAAAATAAAAGTATAGAACTTTAATGAGATCAAACAAACAACAAGGCCAGCATGTTAACGTATGCATTTAGGAAAAGTTTCCACTAAGTGTTTAATAGGCGAAGCCGTGAGGAAAGGCATTAAACCTCCAAATTGTGTGAAGTGTGAAGCATATGCCTTAAGACGTAGAGATTAAGCCTCATGTTCCCTCATTTTTATAATTAAAATGAGGCAAATTACAAGAAATATTCAGAAAAGTAAAGAATTATATATATGTATATATATGAATGTTGTAATTGATTCAATCATAAAGCAAAAACTAAATTAATAAATAAGAGAAGGACACAAATGCTGCACGTTAGATTCACCTTTTCATTCATAAAAGTAATGTTCACTCACCAATTAATGAGTGGACTTTCAATTCCAACAAACAGCAGCAAAGAAGTCAGGAAAAACTACACTGCGGAATAGTGGCTCCAAATCCCTTCAACGTCTACTAGGGAAATCCTTAATGTGAAATAGGCTCTTAAAAAGTTTTTTAGGGCACTAAATACATCAGACATCATATATGAAGTGTTTGTTTAGACAGATAAAAAATGATTTTAAGTCACATTTATGCAGCTTAAAGTCTACTTTTCGTTAATATAAGAGGTGCATGCGCCAAATATAGTGTCATAATTCACACCAGTCAACAATTTGTTTCGTTCGTTCGCCAATTTCCTATTCATGTGTCATTGCCCTTCTCATCTCCTCCTAGGAGGCTAGGACTACACTACCGTTTTGCTTTCTAGATTCTGGAACAGAGATCTAACCTCTTCTAGATCCAAGAATTTTCCAAAATCTTCAATTTTCTTCAAAAACCACTCAAGACACTTTGTTTTGAACCTTACGACTCAAATCTTCTTAAAAATCTGCCTCTCTATCACAGGGCCTTAAAACTATCTCACAAATCTCTTTACAGGTTTTCCCTCCCCATGTCCATAGGCAGCTATTTAGGGGCAAAGGACCTACGCAAGTCCACACCTATCTACAAGGAACACCAACCAAACCTAAATGGGCGCAGGTAGTAGGACCCTGATTGGTGATATCAAATCAGTTTTGGACAGCATAAAAGGATCTTGATCACTGGAACATAAGGACCAATCTTCGATCCAATTACCCGCCCATTCGAGCTTCTGTTGGGATTGAGAGGGGTAGAAGAGAATGAGGCAAAGGTGTACCTGACACTAGAGAATGGATCAACTAATCAGCACTGACCTTGGGATTCATTGAATGGCTGAATGCATTGGGTGTTTTCCTTTCCCCCTTTAGAGTGTGACTCAAGCTTTGCACGAGACCTCCATCTTAGCTTGCTCAAAAAAAGCTGGCCTTGCGATGGATGCTGACTGAGAAACCACATCTACAGTATCATCTTCGTCTTCTTGATTCACCTCTTCCCCTATGCACCAAAACCGCCATTGCCATGGGCCTAAATGAGAAGACCCCACCGACACGTTTAATCTCTTTAGATCTGACTGAGCACTACCATGTAATGAGTGGGGTGAGGAATATCCCTCAAAAACTAGTGGCGTGACAACGTAGGAGTCCTTCGAGTTCGATTCAAAATTCGTTTGGTAGTTGGACCCATCTGATTGTATGTTCTTCTGCAATCGTAGATGCACCAAGACCTAAGGCATAGATACCATAGAATCTTCCACAATTGGATAGTGAATTTCCACACTCCCATCTACACTTTGTTCCTTGGATTCTGCTGCAAGTAACCTCTCAACTTGATCTACATCTTGTCTCAAGAACCATCTTAAGTTCTCCAAACACCTTATTGATCCTAACCCATTGCTGCTTCCATGGCTAGAGCTCCCGGCCTCCTGGCACTAAAAGTGAGTGGATTGCACGATTGACCCCTTGAACTACTAGAGAATGATGAAATGGAACTGTTTCCTCTTGTTAGAGAACCCACCGATGTTTCTCCATTGGACTCAAATGGTGGTTCAAGATCAAACGATCATCACATGCTTAGCTTAGGCCACTACAGAATCAATACTTAGCCCATCAAAGATAGGCCCTACCTAAATTGGGTCCGAATTAAGTTCTCCAATGATGGTTCTATCAAAGTGCATCTTGATAATGAAGATTTTGCAATTTATACGAACTATAGGACCCCTTATTCAAGAAAATGCAGCATGTATCGATCTAATATTGGGGGGTTTTTGCTGTAAGGAGTTCATCAGGCAACGCCTCAAGCATTCATAGTGATAGGGTTTGTCACTTAGTTGCCTTGACAACCATGGTCCACACCTCGAGTGATTAGCATGATCCACACCACAAGGCCCTACATGATGTTTTTCCTTTGGACTCATACATGTTAATAGTGTTACAATGCAGTGTAGTCAAAGCATCCAGGCGATAGGGGGTTCCCTAGGCAAGGCGATGCCTAGGCAACCAAAATTTATTTATTTTGTTAATATTATATAAGAATTAATGAGTGTGTCTAGATCATGATGTAGGTGATAAGGGTTCTAGCTAGGCGAGGCGGTGGCCTAGGCGTTGCCTAAGCGACATTTTGACTACACTGTTACAATGTCAAAAGGATCATCACTTGCTTGGGCCACTATAGTTTCAATCAATAGCCCATCAGAGATAAGCTCTACCTGAACTAAATCGAATATCTGTAGATTTGGACCAGGCCCAAACCTCAAATAATTAGTGGGATCCATGTTTTATGGTGTAGGGTCGACGTTACCTTTGGAAGAAACTATTATGTTGTTGTTTTGCATCTGATCCTTCTATGGCATCTCAAAATACCCTATATGTGATGTATTAAACCCTCATCTCTCAATATTAGAGAGTGGAGCAAGGTGTCTAGACACCTGGATGTGGGCCCAATTTGATCGTAACAAGACTATAATAGAAGGGTGGCTTGTTTGCAGCTCTGCCTGATTCCATCTGGCCATTCTTTCATTCTTCAATATTGTCTTCTATACCTCTTTTCTTCTCAACACCCTATTGGTCATGCTTTGCAAGGGATCAGTGTTATTGGTGAGCACATCAGATCTAGGTACAGGTATGGTGATATCCTCTACTAAATACATTGCCAGCATCTACCACATCTTTGTACTTTGGTTCTGAAGTGTCCTTTGGTTTGACAGTGGACCCAATGGAGCTAACCCACTTGTACCCATTTGAATTACATGGTTTCCCTTTAAACTTGAATCACGAAACTCATGAAGGTCACTGAAAAATCCTTGTTTTCCAGCGAATCTGATGTAAATTATGATAAAATAGTTTCTGCCATTATATTGGATGATATTGACATGTGGGATTGCAGCCTCCTTATCCCAGATTCTTGCCTCTTGCAGATCTGAGAGATATGATGTGCACCTATCAACCTCAAGCAGATTTCCGTAAAGGTCTCCAACATTGGAAAAAGTCTCATGGTCCCATCTATGCAAAGGGAGGCCCCTCAAAGCCAGCCAAAAGCACTCCAGCAGATTGCCAGAGAGAACACTATTCGATTTTGGCCACCACTTGTTGAACGATAGCTCCCCCTTACCCTTCCCATTGGGCAGTGGTCATGGTTCACTATTACAGAAATCTATCAATGTGATGGACTTTTGACATTGATAATCCCTTTGCTAACATCAAAAGGAATTAGTTTCGTGTTTTAATCCTTTCGCAGTTATGCATTCACTTCCATTTCACAGTAGTCACAACCCATGGAATTAACAAAAATGCACAACAAGGTGATGCAGACATCAGATCATCTAGATTTCGAGTGTATCAGCAGAGCTGGAGGAGAGCCCCTACACCAAGTCTCAGTATAGATGGATGACTTATATATGGACTTAGTTTGAGCTATTGATGGAGATCCACCATTAGATCATGTTCTTGATGGAGATCTAGCGTTAGATTGCACTATGGAAGGATATCTAGCGTCGGATCGAGAGATGGTAGTTTCGACTTTCAAGGGCTACAATTAGCACATGGGATGGCACAGTCCCCCATAGAAGGCCGGGCCCCTATTAGTTATTTTAATTTGTTTGGGTTATATTAGTCATTAGGATTATTTGAGTAAATGACTGTGTTTAGGATTTTCTTCTTTTCTCTAGAAGTACTCTTTTTTGTGGACTTTTAAAGACAAAGAATGAATGATAGCTTTTGCTTTTAAATCTCCTGTGAAAGGATGGTGTAAATCCATGATGTGAAGCTAGGTAAATCTCTCTATCTTCTTCTCCATTGCTACTTTCTAGATTTTCTGTTATATTTGCAAAAACCATTCAACCCAAACCCTAATCCCCCATTCCCCTTCAGCCCCCCCATTCCTACAGCGTCTCCCTTGCTGTCGCCCCCTCCTACAGCCCCCCCATAGCTGCCGCACCACTCCACTGCCCTCTCCCTTGCTGCCGCACCCTCCTACAGTCCCTAGCCTTGCTGCCGCAGCCCTCCTACAGTCCCTAGCCTTGCTACCGCAGCCCTCCTACCCCATCAACATTGCAGCCACATCTGTCCTATACTTCCAAAACCCTAAACAGCAAAAAATCTTATAATCCTAGACCTATATTTTGTAATTTATTTATTCATTGCTGCTGGTTTGTGTTACTTAGTTTAATATTACTTGAAACCATACCTCACATGCATATTGCAAACCTATAACCTTTTTGGTAACCGAGGGTGTCCAAACTCTAAACCCTCCGAGGCAAGGACTAGTCCCTTCGAATGTCCGCACCGACCCACTCAGAATTTTACCTATGGACGCTAGGGTAAGTCGAGGAGTGGGAGTTGAACACACAACCACAGGGAGCAAACCCGGGATGCTAGCCAACTACACCAACCCCTGGTGGGAGTTTCCAATTAAACCTATAACCTTGTTGAGCCTAAACTAGTTTTCTTGAAAACCTCAATTGAACAAGGAAAGCTCATTGATTATTGGTCTAAATCCCAAAGCTAGTGGAAGTTCCCACTTCCATTACGATCACCCAATTAGGTTTGAAAGTTATTCACTGCGGGTTTGTGACAAGGTCTAGACTCTAGATTGTTAAAAATTCCCCTTTGGCTTCCTTTCATTATAATTGTACGAATCTAGGTGGTTTTATAATTTCCTTTATTGCTGGATTTATTTTCTGATCTATTAATCGCATCATTCTAGGTTAGTTGCATAGTCCTGCATGACTGGCATCACAAGGAAATGCCCCATCCTCCACTTGAATTGTTTGTAGACGGATCTGTTGAACATCTACTAACTGTAATGTGGCTCACCAAAAGAGGAGGTTGGGTAACATTGTTTTAATCTGGAGAATACTTCACTTTGTGATGGTAGGGAGTTGCAGTACATGGAAGACGACCCACCTCCATCAACCTCCAAAAACTGGAAAAGTTGTCAATGAAATGAAACTAAAAGATCCCCCGCCATTAGAGGAACATCCCAAAAGTAGGGCATTAGCTCTGCATTGAAGGTTATCTACTTTGTACGCAGTACTAGAGTAAGGAAGTCCACTATGAACCTGAGGACCCACCAAAATGCCATGACTTCCATCCAGATCGTAATAGACAAACCCCTCCCTCTTTATGTAATACTAAGTCCCTCACTATGAGTTTTAAGTTCTTCAAATTCAAAAGATTTAGATTCTATGTAAACTAATTTTCTTCTGATCATGGTGAGTCATTGGTGACAAACAAAGGTATAGATAATCCATAGAGCAACCAGCAAAATGGGGGTATGCGGGGTTGCTAAAAACTCGTAAAAAACTGATAGACTGAGTCACTGAGATCCCACCTTTGCAAACAAATCGCTAAATGAGAAGGGAAGAAAATAAGAATGCTCTCAATCAAATAGAGACCCCCCAACCCGGCAAAATAGATCGAACCTAATTTTTAGGCCTACCTTAAGGTTGGAAGAGACCAACACTAAGGGCCTAAGATCCAAGACACTTTTCTGTAATTCCTTCTTGTTAGTCCCATTCAGTTTTCCCCTCTGTAAACTATTGTTTTTTCCTTTGATATTTTAATATAATTGCTACTTATGATAAAAAATAAAAATAAAAAAGATCCAAGACTCTTTCGAAAACCCTCAATAAGCAAGATGCTTGAGAGAGGTCTTCCCGAGCATCCTTAACCAGTAACTACAGGTGAGAGACAAACCCTAAGCTAACCTTAGTCTCTGATACCAAAATTGATGCAGGACCATGCAACTAACCTAGGATGATGTGCTTGTGAGATTAGAATTCAAATTTCAGCAATAATAATAAATATAAATAATTCAAGGCGTGAAAATGTATGAGTTCCAGCAGAGTTCCAGCAAAGTTCGTCGGTTTGCTGTGGAGGCCAAATCCTTTGATTTGGTTGAGGTTGGTGCTAAGAAGGGCCCGATGATTAAAGTCAGGGAAAAGAGCAAGAGAGGAGCTCTGAGCTCCCTGTGGATTCCGGTAGAAGCGATTCCTTGGATGGTTCAGTTGATGAAAGAATGCCCGTAAGCGACAGGCTACTTGTTCAAACGGTGTTGGAGTGCTGGGATCACGCTCTTAGGAGAGAAGAGAGCCAATATCAAGGGGGAATTTTGTCGATTCAGTCCTACCTGGCAGCTGGAAAGGGAGGGCGCCTGATTATTCCTCGTGGAGATCGTAGCAGAGGTTGGAAGGCTCTAGCGGATGCCTTAAGTTTTTTCAATCCATGGCTGAACTCTCGTAAGGTCTTACCATCTATAAGCAACAGACAGGATATTCCCAGCCCACAGAAGGGACTTCGGAGTCATGTCGAGAAGGTGGACGGAATCAATAGCATTGTGGTGGATCTGGATGCTGGTGCTTTTAGTCAGTGGGCTGCAGCCATTGTCTGCTCTTTTGGTGCATCGGGTTCTTCGGCACAATGGGTGGAGGTTGTGAACTTGTTGGAGTGGCTACTACCAGAGGAAGCTAACATAACTCTGTTCCCTTGCGACAGGGATCGAGCAATTTTCCATCCTAAGCGGGAGTCCTCGACATTCCGCATATGTAACAATAAGAGTTTCTATCTGGGGCAAGGTGTTGTGGTGGGTTTCCATAGGTGGTGGCCTGCGACAAACTCCATATCCTTCACAGGTTTGAGAGCAACTCGTTGGATCGCCTTAAAGGGCATCCCTTTTCATTTGTGGGTACCATTTGTGTTCTCACAGATTGGTCAGATTTGTGGTGGCTTAATAGAAATCCATCCGGATACAGTGGGCTTCGTAGACCTTACTATGGCTAAGATCCGTGTCCATGGGGATGTGAGGTTGATTCCGCGCCTCATTCCCATATCTTTTCATTCCACCTCGTATCCCATAGAGGTATTAATCTGGGACGCTGAGGTTTGTAGCAGTGGATGTGGGTCGCCGGAACTTTTGGAGCGTCGGCAACGCACCGGCAAGGAAGGGATGGGAGGAAATCTCGTTGTCTCAGGCGGTGGTGTACGGATGGATCCAGGCCCTAGTGCGCCATTCCCTAAGTCTGCTGTTCAGGTCTTTCCCGAAATTGGCAAGAGGGTTCCCAAACCTTTGTCTGAGTGGCAGAGGGGTGGTCATAATGGTACGCCTAGTTTAGGGGGGGTGCAGGTTCCGTGGGTTTCATGGTCAATAAGCCAAACCTTGCAAATCCCATCCTCTCAAATCACAGCAAGGCATCTCTCCTATCTTCAGAACAGGCTCCCCCAAAAGCCAGTTTAGATTTGAATTTCAAAAAAAAGTTACAGGGGAGGAAGAGGTGGCATGATCGCAGGCGGCGCGTCAGACGACAAAGAATTAGGAAGGAGAGATTAGGCGAGAATAGGGAAGGCGGTGAGCAGCTTTCTCGCATGGATGCCGTTGGGAGTCCTGCCGTAGACCTGGTTGAAGGAGATGGAGTTTTACCTTTGAGCCCTACTATCCACCGTTCACGTGGCAGTGAGCAAGTGTTTGCGCCTTCAGGGGTTTTGGTGGACCTAGAGGCCTGTGCAATGGAAGGTGAACTGTTAGGGGCCCATAGCCCTATTCTTAAGCCCGTTATTTGGAGGGATTTGGGTCCAGGTAAGGGAAGTTCTTATAATCCTGGTGAGGCCCAGGGACAGGTTTTAACCCCAACCCACTCAGCCCAGGGCTTAACCCCAATAGTTCGGGCGTCTAGCCCATGCCAATCCGTACAGAGTTTAATGAGATCGAAGTATAAGGGCTCTTATCTCGACTCTGCTCAGAAGTTGCCTGTGGACGAAGGGGTAGCAGTTCCAACCGAAGCGTCTATAGAGTGTTTTGACTCGCCTTTGCTAGGACGTCTTGTGTGGCCGGTGGTTGGATCAGGGAAGGCGATCGAAGACGAGGACTGCAACAATTAGCAACAAGCAGCGGACTCTGGTCAGGGCTCTGGGTGTGGATCCGAATATTCCAGTCCAGGCGGCGATCATGAGCAGATTTGGAAGGGCACATGCTGCGATAGAGCAGTGACTCTCCCCACAGGTAAGGGCCAGGTTGTTGGGTGTAGAAATTCGCAATCAAAGGTTTATGAGGAGGACGGGAGTACACCTCGACGAGGGAGTGCGGAGTCACGTAAGGACTGGAAGAGCCTATCTAAGGCTGGCTACAGGCAGGTTTATCGTAGAAGGAAGAGGTGTCTAGGTCGGGGCTCAAAGGAAGTGGGGTGTCACAGTGTTCGATGTGGCCCTCGTTTAAAATCTATTGTGATCAAACCCAAGCTTGCTCAAATTAGCGTCAGTTCAGAGGTTCCAATCAAATCGTTGAGTCCCAGGGGAGGCTTTCGTCTACTTCGGAGGAGTTGTAACTGTGACCCTATGGGCTCAAGCCCAGAGTCCCTGGCTGAGTGTAGAAGCCGAGTAGCCGGCTCTGCAGAGATGGGCATCGAAGACCAATTGGGGACAAAATGGGGAGGCATGATACGGCAGGAGGGGGTAAGCGAGCAGTTGGCAACCCTCAATCGAGGAAGTGATCTGTCCCAGTCAGTCTCTGTGGTTAGGGACACGTTGGAGGAGGACTTGACATCATCGTTGGAGGAAGGAGATTTCTAGAAAGATCGAGATAATCAGAATTCAGATATGGAGGATTCCTCAGAGGGTTCTAGTGATGAGGAAGGCCTATGGAGGATGCAAGTCGTTGAGATTGAAGTGGAGGAAACCAAGGGGGCCATTGGTTCGACTGATTCGGAAGCCGAGGGAGGTAATTGGAAGATGAGGGAGATTAGGACAAATGTGTCTAAATCAGTGGAGGTGAGTAAAGTCTTGGGGCTTCGATTTACAGGAGGTGAGGAACAGGCAAGAGAGTTTTTTGAGGACCTTGAGTATAGGGAGGAGTACGGGTTGAAAGGACAGGGCGGAAGGGAAGTGGAGGCTTGAAGGTGGAAGGTGGAGGAGGTGGTTTGTGGCTTGGGTCTTGTGGTTTGTAGATGAAGATAATGTCGTGGAATGTGCGAGGGTTGGGAAAGGGGGAGAGGAGGTTGGAAATGAGGGATTTGTTGCAGAAGATTAAGCCAAACCTCATTGCTCTTCAGGAAACTAAATTGGAGGAGGTGAATGATAGGGTAGTATCCGAGATGTGGGATAACAGACAAGTGGACTAGGTATTTATGACTTCGGTGGGTGCTTCAGGTGGGCAACTGGTGATGTGGGATTGCTTGGTGTATGAGCAGGTAGAGATGTTCATGGGGGAGTTTTCGATTTCCATTCGATTCAGGGGGGTGGGGGAAGAGTTTGCGTGGATTTTCACCTCGGTTTATGGGCCAAACCTGAGAATCTTACGCTCTAATTTTTGGGTTGAATTAGAGGGGATTGCGGCCCGATGGCAGCTTCCATGGTGTGTGGTGGGAGATTTTAATGTGTTTAGATTTCCTGGGGAAAAGAATTGAGAGATCTCTAGGAGAATTACCAGGAGCATGAAAGACTTTTCAGATTTCATTAATAGGCATGAGCTCTTTGATCCCCCATTAAAAGGAGCTATTTTCACTTGGAATGATCGAAGGAGACCCCTGATTATGTGCAGATTATATAGGGCTTTATACTCGGTGGATTGGGCATACAAGTTTCCAACCATGTTTCAAGAAGCATTGGCATATGGTGGCTCTGATCATAGACCGATTTTATTGCGAGAGAACTTGAAAAGGGGAAAGAATAGACCATTTATATTTGAAAATATGTGGCTTACGGCGGAGGGTTTCAAGGATTTGGTGAAGGAATGGTGAGAAGAGGCGGTTTTTGAAGGGCACGCAGGTTGTGTTCATGAGGAAATTAAAGGTGCTAAAAAGTAAGATTAAAGAGTGGAATTGCAATTGCTTTGGTAGGGTGGATCAAAGACTGAAGGAGATTGATCTGAGGCTGAAGGCGCTGGATCACAAGGAGGAATATGAGGGCCTGGGTAGGGCGGAAGAGGTTGAACGGCTTGAGTTATCAGGACATCTTCTATCCTTGCAAAGACTAGAAGAGTTATCTTGGAAGCAAAAGGCCAAAGTTCAGTGGCTAAAGGCGGGGGATAGAAATACCAAATTTTTCCACACATATGCCAAGTCTAAAAATCAAGTGAATACCATTACTAGTTTGAAGGTGGGGAATGAGGTCATAGAGGGTGTCGAGGAGTTTGGCCGTGAGGCGACAAAATTTTTTCAGAACCGCTTTTTGGATGATAGAAAGGAGCGGCCTAAGTTGCAGGGTTTACGAGTTGATCAAATTTCAAGAGAGGAGGGCGAGTTGGAAAGACAGTTTGAGGAAGAGGAGGTGCGCAGGGTGATCAATAAAATGGGGAAAGATAAAGCGCAAGGGCCCGATGGTTTCACTATGGGTTTCTACAGTGGTTGTTGGGAAGTGGTGAAAGAAGATTTAATGAAGGTATTTGCTGAGTTTCATGAGAGAGGAAGATGGAATAAGGAGGCAGGAGCGACGTTTATCTCCCTTGTTCCGAAGGCTAATGGAGCGGAGGAGTTAAATGATTTTCGGCCAATCAGCCTGGTGACTAGTTTGTACAAAATCGTGACTAAGGTTCTTGCAAATAGATTGAAAATGGTGGAGGGGAAGGTAGTGGGGCCTTATCAAGGTGCTTTTGTTCAAGGGAGGCAGTTGGTTGGTGGCGTTTTGATTGCTAGTGAGTGTATTGACTCACGGATTAGAGAAGGGCTAGGAGGTCTGGTTTGCCAGGTAGACATGGAAAAAGCCTATGACCATGTAGATTGGAGGTTCTTGGAAGATATGCTTCAACGTATGGGGTTCGGGGAGAGATGGGTTAGGTGGATGAAGGGGTGTGTTTCCTCGGCTCATTTCTCTATTCTAATAAATGGGAGCCCGCACGGTTTCTTTCCTAGTTCTAGAGGTTTGAGACAGGGCTGTCCCCTCTCCCCCTTTCTTTTCATTTTGATGGCAGAAGCCTTTAGTAAACTCTTGTCAAAGGCAGAAGGTTTGGCGTTGATTAAGGGGTTTCAGGCAGGATCAGAAGGGCCTTCTATTTCACATCTTCAGTATGCAGATTATATGATTTTATTTTTGGAGGCGAATGGCGATCAGGTGGCCAATATGAGAGGGGTGCTTAGATGTTTTGAAGCCTTATCCGGTTTGAAAATGAATATTGCCAAGAGTAAATTGCTCGGGGTGGGGGAGGTCGAAGGGGATTTTGTAGAAAGAAGTGCTAGAAGTTTGGGTTGCAAGGTGGCCTCTTTGCCCATCAGGTATCTTGGTTTGCCGGTAGGAGCGAACCCGCGATCGACAGCTAGTTGGGATCCCGTGGTGGAGAGAGTGGAGATGAGGTTAGCGAGTTGGAAGAAAAGATTTCTATCCTTAGGAGGGCGAATTATTTTGATCAAAAGTGTGCTGTCAAGTCTTCCAATTTTTCACATGTCATTGTTCAAGATGCCTCGTGCTGTGCTCATGAGGTTGGAGAAGCTCCAAAGGGATTTTTTTTTTTTTGGGGGGGGGGGGACTCCAGGAAAGTGCATCTTGTGAAGTGGGATTGGGTTACACGACCACAAGAGTTTGGAGGGTTGGGCTTCAGAAGAATCAAGTGTATGAACAGAGCTTTATTGGGAAAGTAGATTTGGCGCTTCAACACGGAGAAGTTTGGAACCTGCAGGGGTGATTGGGATCCGAAGCCAGTGAGGAAGTCTTATGGGATGGGAGTTTGGAAAGGGGTAATGACGACTATGGCTTTGATTCAGGAGTTTCTGAAGTTTAGAGTTGGGAATGGGAGTAGGGTCCGATTTTGGGAAGATGATTGGCTGGGGGAAAGGTTGTTGTGCAAGCGATTTCCAAATCTCTATAGATTGGTGTTGAGGAGAGATGTGGTGGTGTAGGATTGCTATGAGGTCTATGAGGGTGAGGTTAGATGGGGTCCCCAATTTCATAGGGATAACTTTGGGGAAAGAGAATTGGTTGAGTGGTTGGCGTTGCAAAGTCTTCTCATGGCGTGTGTGATTCATCAAGATATGGAGGACAGAAGAAGATGGGAAGGGGGGGATGAGGAGGAGTTTTCAACAGCCAAGTGTTACTCGGGGCTTTGGATGGAGGGGAGGAGAGGCGGAAAAACATTGCTTTTCGGAAGTTCTGGAAACTTTCGATTCCTTCAAAGGTGCAGGCTTTCCTTTGGGCGGCTTCTTTACAAAATTCCAACGGTCGATCTCTTAGTGCGCAGGGGAATGTCCATTCCCAATAGATGTATTATATGTCGGCAGGATGCGGAGAATGTACATCATCTGTTCTTTCATTGTTCGCAAGCGCGGGTAATTTGGAATCATTATATGGGACTCTTTGGGATGAGCTGGGTCTCGCAAGGAGAAGTGGGGGCGCTAGTGTTGGGATGGCCGAAAGGTGTGTTCAGCCGGAAAGGGAATGCGGTTTGGAGGATGCTTCCAGCGGCGATTTGTTGGGGTTTGTGGAGAGAAAGGAATAGCAGGATTTTTGAAGATAAGGAAGAGGCAATGCCCAAAGTCATTCTTAAGATTGGGTGGTTGTTATATTTTTGGGCTTTCATTCTAGATGAGTTTAAGAAGGTCCTTTGGTCTGATTTTCTGTATAACTGGTCAAATATCTTAGCTTGACCTGTTTGGGCTTCTCTGGGCGCTGTCTCTTGCGTCGTTTGTATATTCTTTTCTCTTTAATATATTTGTCTCGTTATTTATCAAAAAAAAAAAGTAACTACCGGTGAGAGGTAACCTTCATCTCCTTCCAAGGACCCCATTAATTCATCATTGCTAGATTCTTATCGGATATGCTTAACTATTTTTTTTATAAAAAGGATAAGAAGAAAAAGGGAAATCATTAATAGTTATAGCATATCAATATTTCTTCGTTACTAGGCATGATCAAGTTAAATATCATTGCATCCATGGAATCACTTGGGAAGAGTTAAATATCATGTAAAGAGCATGTAATCACGTTCTCATTAAATATCATTACTTCGCAATCATAGACTTGACAAGTATCACTGGTCCTAGATGGCATCAGTCACCCTTATCAAGTATCAACATGGTAATAAAAATCGCCGAAACCGATACGTATCGGTTTCAGTTAGATCCTGTACATTTTTCAAACTACTACGTTATTTATACATGTTTTGTAGGACTCGTCTGAAACTGATACGTATCATACAAACCTTACCGATACGTATCAATTTCAGGCGTAAGATTCGTTCGACGCTATCCTTTTATATGGGTTACCATATAACCTCAAATACTTACCTCTTACGTATTTCTCTCATTCACTTCCTATTATACAATCCAAAACTCAAATTCCTTTCTTAAAAACTTGATTTGGGGTTTGAATCAACAAATTGAAGAATTTAACATCAAGTTTTTCATTTCCTCAAAACCTAATTTCTATAGCTCAATCGATTAAATTTCTCTTTTCTTTTTATGAAAATCAATTTTTTTTTATCGGTAATCAAGACATTAATTAATATCAAGGAACGAGCAAATAAAGAAGTTCACCATGAGTGAACCAAGGAAAGCAAAGCAAACAAAAACGAAAAACAACATGTAAAGGGAAAACAGAGAAAGTCATAGCCAATGGCCCACAAAACATAGTTCCTCACACCAAAATAGCCTCCACTTCATCTCCCACCGGAGTGATAGACGACCAATCCATAATCATGCGCTGAATACGGGCCAGAATTAGAGAATTGGGAGAGGTGGAATTGTCAAACGCGGACAATTTAGTTCCTTCCACACCCCCCATGTGATAAGTTCCAGGTAGTCTAGACCAAATTGCTTCCTAAGCCCCCACCATTGTCGACAATTTCCAACCTGATAAGAAGTTCAACAAGGATGAAGGGAAGACCCAATCCACACCTAACCTGATGAGAAAAAAGGCTCAAATCTCAAAGACAACTGAATGGTGCAAGGTCAAGTGATCAACCGTCTCTTCCACGGTCAGGCACAAATAACAACGATTTGCCAATTCTACCCTCTACTCTTTAGATGATCAATGGTAAGAATCTTATTCAATGTTGCAGCCCAAAGGAAGAAAAATACCTTTGATGGAACTCCTGAGAACCAAACAGCCTTATGGGGAAAGGAGTGCACTGGTATTCGATCAGGGGACTGTAATAAGGATCCCACTGAGAACCGACCTTTGTTGCTCCTAGACCACAACCTACAATCTCTAAGTTGAGGGACAACAGATGAGGAACTCAATCTCCTTAAGAGGAGATGGAAGTCTTCCACTTCCCAATCATTCCGATTGCGACACGGGCGGGGACACCACATGGACTCAGTCCCCACCCTCTCTACACAGTGAGAAACTAAAGCATCCTTATTAAGGGCAAGGAAGAAGATGCTCCCGAAGTCATCCTGAAGTCTTGACGGGCCACACCATAAATCTTTCCAAAAGAGAGTTTCATACTCATTCCCGATCTTAAACCTAACGTGAGGATCAAGTAACTTTGCCACACTCATGATACCTTTCCAAAGACCAACACCATGTGAGCCTCGAACCGCCTTTAGTTTCCAACAAGAGAGTTCTCCATATTTTGCAACAATGACCCTCCGCCATAAACTCTCACGCTCGACACCAACCAGCTAAACCCATTTTTCCAAGAGAGCCTTATTGATTTGACTAGTTGGAGCAAGATTGAGGCCCCCATCACAAAGAGGGGCACATATGGATTTCCACGCTACAAGGTGATATTTCTTTTTCTCACCAAACCCACCCCAAAAAAAATTGTACTGAAGACGGTCTAGGGTCCTGGCTATAGAATTGGGTATTGACAAAGTAGACATGAAGTAAGTCAGGAGATTCCTAAGAGTGTTTTTGATGAGGGTCAACCTACCTCCCTTTGATAGGAAGGACGATTTCCAACCCACTAATCTTGAGGAGAATTTTTCGATAACTGGATTTCAGACTGCTTTGGATTTAAAAGAGGCACCTAGGGGAAGACCCAGATAACTAGATGGGAGGGATCCTGACTTATAACCTAGACAACAAACTAGCAAGTCAAGATTGATTATCTCACCAACCCTGACAATCTCACATTTACCCAAATTTACCCTAAGACCCAAGACTGCCTCAAAACACCAGAGCACACACCTAATATAAAGAAGCTGAGATGGACAAGCTTCACAAAAGATTAAAGTATCATCCGCAAACTGGAGATGAGAGATACTTAGGTGCTCCTGACCACATGAAAAACCGACAAAACCCACCCCATTCGCTCGGGATAACATTCGGCTCAAAGCCTCAGAGGAACAAAGCTGGGAGAGTGGGTCCCCTTGCCTTAGCCCTTTTGAGCTCCGGAAGAACCCTTTAGAGCTTCCATTGAGAAGAATGGAGAAGGAGGCAGAGGAGACACAAGATAATATCCATTTCAACCATTTTGACCCAAACCCCATCCTACGCATCACATATAGGAGGAATTCCCAATTCACATTGTCGTAGGCTTTTTCCATATCAATTTTACAAACCAGCCCCAGGATTTTTGACCTAAGCCGCTCATCCACACACTCATTTGCTATAAGAATTCCATCTAGTCTCTACCTACCACTAACAAATGCACCCTGCTGCGGGGAAATGATAGAACCTAATACAAGTCGAAGGCGAGATGATAATATTTTGGCAATGATTTTGTATAAGCTGCTCACCAGACTGATTGGCCTAAAATCCCGGATGTCCTAAGCGCCAGGTTTTTTCAGAATTAGCACCACAAAAGTATTATTGATTGATCTGTCAAATTTGTTCGATTCAAAAAGCTCTTGCAAGACTGCAAGAAGATCTGGACCCACAATGTCCCAACAAAAACGGTAGAACTCTATGGAAAACCCATCTGGCCCCGGAGATTTATCTCCAGCCATAACTCGAAGGGCAAACAACACTTCTTCCCCCCTAAAAGGAGTTTCTAGCCCTTCACGTTGGTCTTCGGATAGAATATCAAACTGAAGGCCATTCAGTTTTGGTCACCACACTGTTTTCTCCGAGTACAATTCTTTGAAAAAATCAACCACTCCCTCCTCAATATCCTTTTGATTCTCCTTCCGAGTTCTAGCAATCTAGATACTTGAGATGAAATTGCATTTTCGATGGAAGTTAGCCATACGATGGAAAACTTTGGTGTTTTTGTTACCCTCCTTAAGCCAGCGGATTATGGATTTTTGTTTCCAGCTAATCTCTTCCATTTGAACAACACTCAGATAGTTTCGTTTCTTAGTTTCTTGAAGTAGACTATCCGCGGTTGATAAAGGGTAGGAGCTTTCAAGGATATCAAGCGCCTCAATGTCTTGGAGAAGTTTTGATTTTTGTTCATATAGATTACCAAACACTTCTTTGTTCCAACTTTTCAGTTTCACTTTCAAAGCTTTCAATTTCAGACCGAATCGTTTACTAGGAGGGCCCCATGCGAAATGAGCTTGCCACACCTCGGCTACGATATCCTTGAAACCCTCAACTTGCAACCACATATTTTCAAAGCGGAACGGGGAGGGCCCCCCTTTGAGGCTTATCGAGGCCAAACGGATAGGTATATGATCTGAGACAGGTCTAGGTAAAGAGGATTGGACTAGGTTGGGAAACAACTCCTCCCACTCAGCGGAGAATAAGAAACTATCAAGGCAATTTGCCCGACTCCCTTCCATAGAGTGGGACCAAGTGAATTGAGTGTCGCTCAAAGGATAGTCTATCAGTCTATGATGGGTAATAAAACACTCAAATTTCCGCATTTTAGTTGTGAGCAACAGACTCCCTCTCCTTTCATGGGGAGAACGAGTGTACTTGAAATCTCCACCTAAGCACCATGGGGCAGTCCAACGACAGCTAACATCATTCAGTTCTTGCCACAACTCGGTACTATTTGATCCTCCAAATGGACCATAAAGCCCTGAGAAGACCCACATAGGGCCACCCCCTGACAGTTGGCAAAGAACGGATATCGAGTATGCCCCCAACTCCGACTCCAATACTTCTATCTTATCCGAATCCCAGGTTAGTAGAATTCCCCCGGACGACCCGAGAGAGGGCACCTCAAGCCAAGCAAAAGGGACCTTGCCCCATAGGTCCATAAGCAGCTAGGACCGAATGCTCGACATTTTTGTCTCCTGCACACAAAGGATGGATGGTTTTTTGGATTGGACAAGCTGTTTTAAGGCCCTTTGCTTGACCGGACAGCCCAAACCTCTAATGTTCCAAGACAAGAGAATGAGACTTAATATTGAGAACTATGAAGACCCTTCCCAAACCGAGGACTTCTAGAGTACCCTAGACCAAATCCATGGACAATAGTTGACTTAGGTTATTAAGGCTTTGTCCATGATATGGCTTCAGGAAAAACCGGTCAAACTGTCTCTCAAATACCATCCACACTTACTAGAGACCAACAAGATAAGAGTTATGAAAGGAAGAAGGAAATACCCTATCCACGACTACTCGGGAGAAGAAATACCCCCAAATCCCGAACACAATATGACAATGCAAAAGCAAGTGATTCTATGTGGCTTTAGACTAAAATAGTTAACACTTTATACTTTACAGGTATTAATCTTTTTCTTTGTTAACTTTTTATTTATTTATTTGTTTGGTTTATTAGTTATTTTATTTTCCCATTGTCCAATTGTAATAGTATTCTATTTTGTCTTTGAGACGGTTTCCATGACTTATTATTAATTTGTTATTAGTTATTTGGTAATTTTTATTGGCTACTCTACTTATCTACTGCCTACATTTCTACAATTCTACTTGGTCTTAGCTTCCTAGTGCCTTATTTTAGGTTATTCTCAATTTAAATTGATTTTTTCCCACTAAAAAAAATTATCGTGTATCGTTTCAGTTGGGACCAATTCAGTCCCCAAAACCCTTTTTTTAATCCTTGCTTATCATCAAAAGACGTTATTAATGTTTTACATACATGACACTCATACATAAACCAACACTGTCATCTACAATAAGACGATAATACACAACATATAAGAGTTTAGTGATATGGCTCTAACTACTCACATTTGCCTGGTTCCGAAGAAGTAGACAAGTACTTTCTTCCAAGCAGTTGAGTAGCCCCACTTCCCAGGTTCACTTACCTGCAATCAACAACCAAATTGATCAAAACGAAGAAGCCCAACACTGGTGATTCTGCAACAAAACCTCCTAAATCTTTAAAATCACTGCTGAATTAAGCACGGGCCAAGCAAGATTCACATTAAAAGTTTTTTTTAAAAAAATAGTAACACATGTAAGGGTTTGTGAATTTCTACTCGAATTACTTTCAATAACATAAATGGATAAGATGCAATCATCAAGCACTGCAAAAAAAGGCCATCATTAGAGAAACATATGGCAGTAACATTGACAAAAAAAGGGGGAAAATATCCCAGATAGACAATTTTCTAATTTAATATTCAGATCTGCAAAAGAAAATTACACGAACAGTAGCATGCAACTAAAAGAAATCCATACAAACAGATTAAACAATTTCTTGATGTCGGATCGAGGAACAATAGCATACAAAACAAATCCTAACACTGTGTCGAACCATAAAGTATATACACAAATAGAAGATAACAAAATGCGATCGGAAACCCTAACAAAACAACGCTCTAGGGTCGGGCAACAAAAAGAAACAATTTTCTAACAAAATCCAATACGTACTGTAGCAGGCCAAGCCGGAAACCCTTTAACCTTAGCAAGGACGAGATCTCCAACCCTCCATTGCCTCCGAGCAGCGGCAGCAGCAGAAGAAGCTTTTCCTGCACCTTTTCTGCGACTGGGCGCCATGGAAACACAGAAATCTCGGAGCCTCCAATCAATTTAGGTCATTAGTTCCTCTGAATTCAGAGACGAAGAATGAGAGATTTAGGGATTTGTTTGTTGCAGTGAGGACAAAATCGCCCGCCTCTCTGCATGGAAAGAGAGCGGTTTCTGACTGTCTAGGGTTTTCAGAAAACAGGAAAATGAGGGAATTTGCAGGCATTGAAGCAGAGAGAGAAAGAGCGTTGGTTTTTACCCGTTCTCTTAACAAACCCTATAGAGAGAGAGAAAGAGATTTTTTTTCTTTTTCGTTTTTGAAGAGTGTGTTTTGTGTGGAAGAAACTCAATTGGCAAAGTGTCACGGACTGCCTACAGGTTGAAAGGCCTCTCTCTCTCTCTCTCTCTCTGCGAATATACGGATATGTATCGCCGTATTCCGTCTCTCTGACTCCCTCCGCACGAGCTAACATGCGGTTTTGGTGACCCACCAACTAGTCCATTAAGGGTGTTTCTCTGATTGCCCCTTCCGTTTGAGGTTGTTCCCATATAACCAAGATTAAAAATTAAAAAAAATGGTACATTTTATCCTAACTATTTGACGAAAAGGTATTTGTGTTCCCCACTGTTTTCATAATTGGACTGGGCATTGAACTGGTAGAGTGGCCGGTTCCTTGTTCCACTTTGACCGTGTACTTTTTGCACATCTCTTCCTTTTTGCACATTGCACTTGTGTTCAATAAATGCACATATTTTCCTTACAGGTTGGTTCTGTCATCAAAGTGCATCATATGATCAACATTTACTACACATTTATGTTGGGTCTAAGATAATACCTATTCATGAGTGTCTCATTAATGCTTTGACAGTAAAGTGACCTTGCAAGACATTACGCCCTCAAACTAAGGTCAAAATCGTCATCATGTCAGGTCGGGCTCGTCCTCTCGTCAGGTTGGGCTCGTCCTCAAACTACTTACCAATTTTTCCCATTACAATGACCTTAACTATTAGCTACTTACTTTAATCTAATTGTGGTGGTATTTTGGTGGCATCTGGAGACCATAATTGAGGAGGTTGCATTAAGGAGAGAGAGGAACAAAGTTTTTTATTTTATTTTAAGGATAGGCTAGCATGGGAACAAAGTTGTTTTTTAGACCCCACATATAGGGATGGCAATATGACCCACCCCGGCCCGCCCCTATAGGGGCAGTTTTTTTTCAAATAAATCGGGGGCAGGGCGGGGACAGTATAAAAAATATGCCCCGACTCGGTTTCGGGGCGGGGACGGTTTTAGTATACCCCACTCCGGTGCCCCGCCCCGCCCCGGAACTACATTAATATATATATATATATATAAATGAAAAAAAATATATATATGTATATATAAAGGCAGTAGGGGCGGGGTGGGGATCTTATAAGCGGGGCGGAGCTGGTTTACCATATATAAGCCCTGGTCAGGGGCGGGGCGGGGCGGGGCAGGGCAAGGCGGCTTTATAATCGGGGCAGGGCCGGGGAGGAAGAAAACCGCCCTGCCCCATTGTCATTCCTACCCACATATTATATATTAGCATTTAAATGAGCCATTAAAATAGGTCTCTTGAGAGACATGCAACAAAAAATTATTGATTGGACATTTATAGACTATTCAATTGAAGATAAAAAATATCAGTAATTTCTATAGTCTAGGTAGGATCTAATGAAGCTTATGGGTTAATGTTAATAAACTATGGTCTAATTTGACCGTCTAAACATATCTGATTGGGCTAATTTATGGCCCATGTCTCCCAATGGACCACCTTAACATCTAATGATCGAATTCAAAAAAAGATTATCATGTGTCATATTTCTAGAGGAGCCGCTTATTAAAGACTTTAATGAGCATGACTCATTAGTACCCTATCTATCAATCTACACTAGCAAAGACCATTCTGCGATGCATAGGTAGACAATGAACCAAATTAAAGAAAAAAATTAAGGTAACTATGAGAGAGAGAGAGGAGGGGGAAGATGGGAGGCGTGGGTAGGGCGGGGCAGGCGGTATGTGAGGGGAGAGAGAGAAGTGGGGGTGGTTAGAGAGAGGGACGTGGAAAAATGGGGAGGTATTGCATGAGACAGATAGAGATTAAGAAGGTAGTGGTGGGCCATTAAGTGAACGAGAAAAGTGGGGGCTGCTAAAGAGAGAGGTGAGGAATGTATGAGAGGAGAGTAAGGAGACATGGTTGGTGGGGATAGAGAGAAAATGGATTGGATTTCCTCTGGCTGTGACCATAGTAAAATACTTAGCCTAGCCTTTAAACACCTTTTAACTCTTTTGGTTAATATTTTTTCTTAAAATTAAGGCTAAATTCATTAATCTTAATGGTTAGTGAATTTTAATTACAATTAAAGAGAGTTGAAAATGAAACGTGGTGAGTTGGAGATGCTGAGCCAAAGTATTTTACTTTGGCATGACTTGGCAAAACAAATGAGAAAGAGATATCATATATATAATGAGCGGGCTGCGTGTGAGAGAGGGAAAGGGAGAGAGATTGAAAAGAGGGATTTTACTAAGACCCACTTATGCACGTGTATTAGAGAGGAGACGCTAGAGAGAGAAAATGTGTAAGAAATGTGAGTTGTGCGGTGGTTAAAAACACACAGGGAGTGTGAGAAAAAAAATATATAGTTCAGGGAATCAACCGTATCTAAGGAGATTGAAGTTAATAAGTTTGAAATGTCTTTAACATCCTTAAATATCTATTTATTAAATAGTAATAGGATAATATAATAATAAATTTTTTTTTCATAATAAAAAAGTCAATCAATACCACCTACCCCTCCTTCACTCATTATACTAATAGAGATAAATATACCGAAACCTCATGTGGATCCAAAACCTACATGTGAATTTGTGTGAATAAATCAAAAGGACTCGAGCGAGTTTCAGGGTTAGAAATTGCCACTGTGGGGCGGGAATAGTCAGGAGGGTTGTTTTATTGTGGTGAACTTGTTCATCAAATGCATGTGGACATCTGTACTTTGGTGCTTTGGATTTCATTTACAGAACCAAATCATCTGTGTTCTTCCCTAGGTTCTACCATATGGCCTGGGTGTTTGAAGGTCATGATCTATTATAAAGTTGTTAAATTCGTACAAGTGATATGATCCTTGCCTTTAAACACTCCTAACCTCAGGGAAGAGCCCAGGGAAGAATATAGATAATTTGCTTCCATCATTTACCTACGTTAGTACATAGGTTAATGTTTTGCTTGGGATTTGAGCTTTTGAGACTCATTGCCCAGGGATTGGATCTTGAGACGATTAAACCCCTCTACTAAGAGAGGGCACACCCCATCACTGGTGCTGGCGCAAGCCCTTTTAAAGTAAAGTAAGCTCAAGCAACAGTCTCTATTAGGCTTCAAAGGAAGCCCAAAGCTCAACTACCATGTAATGAACCTGTTGATCGAGTAGTTTATCCCGTTCCTACAGAGAGAGTGGAGTAAAACGGAGCGAGGGGATGAAAGTAACGGAGAGCTAGATGAGGAAGGAAAGGCTACCAGAGTGTAATATTACAATTCTTTTTTCCTTTTATCCACTACAACAATAGATATACCAAAAGAGCAAAAAGTGGCTATAGATACGGCGTATGAATTATGACCATTTTTCAGGCATAACGCACAAAGCACTCGACTCCCATGGTTGAGAGTGCAACAATCAACAAGCATCAACTAGACTAGGATGCCACACCTCCCACTCGTAAGAACCAGTTCCTTCTGATCCTAGAAAACGTCCAAAAAAACCTACTACGGAACTACTGAGAAGGGGCAAAAATACGATAAGTAGATACATAATTTCAAGTGTAATCAGATAACCAAAAGTCAGACAATGACAGAGTGATCTGAGAATATGGCAATATAGATTTTCCTCAAAGTCACCTTCTACCAATAGGAGTAGCACGATTCAACCACTTGTCTGTTTGAAGCGAAAAACATCGACTTTCTCAAATCTTCTCGTTCAAATCTGACTTCATCGAATGGAAACCTTCTTGTTGTATCGTCAAAATCTGAGTTTGATCTTGGCTCAGAGAGCTCTTCATCGGACCTATCATGCAAATGGTTCCGTCTTTCAAATCGAGCCATTGAAGCATCACATCGGGCTACAATCGGACAATTCCATCATGTTATGAGCGGACAATTTCGAAGAAATGGTAAGATATGGGTAAGAGCCTTCCTTTTATATTATAGTATAAACATCTTGCATATCATATAGTCCTACAACCGAAGTATCTCCTCGAGCCTTCACCACAAAGCTCTCCTCAACAACCATGCATAAGCCACGTACTTCAGGCCAGGCCTTACTATAACCAGCCTCACAGATCCCACTACATCTTTTACACCGATGTATCGTTCTCTCTCGACCATGTCATCATAAGAAAAGACTGTTAAATCTTTCCGAAGCTGACTCTAGTATGGGAGTGCTGTACTGACTCTTTCGCTTCGCCCCTATTCTCAAAAGCTTCTTTAAAGGGAAGCCTTGACAAGGCTAGCTAATTGTACGCAGCAGGAACAAGGAAGCATGGTGTTGTGGACATCTATACTATTTTATAACATATAACACACACCAAGGTTTGAAATCCCGATAATCTCAGTGATTCCGGTCCTTCAACCCGAATTGAAATCTCAAAATTTTCGAAATTTTGATTTATTAAATATATATTACCAAAATTTTGGTTCGAAGTTTTAGAATATTTCAATCCAAAATGTAAGAAAATAATATTTAATATATTTATATGAATATCATTATTTTATTTTTGAAATAAATATATAAAATTATGAAATTTCTCAAAATTTCAATAAAAATATCGAAACAATATTTCGGAATATTTTTAATTAAAGAATAATAATAAAACTATTTAAAAATAAATTTCTGAAATATCGGCGAGATAACGAGATTTCGGTTTTTCGACATTTCGTCCAAAATTCCTTCCAAAATCGTGTTTTCCGAAATCTGCATCATATAGATATCGGTGAGGGTGGGTGAAACCGGGATTTCGTGATCCCAACAAGTTTCAAACCATGGCGCACACGGCCAAACACACCCACATGCGCTCCAAGCCACAAGGATAGAAATTTTGTGTTCAATCAGTACTAGCTAATAAGGTTGAGTTTTGAGGAGCTCTAGGGTGAAGCTTATTTGGGCTGCATGTGTGGTATGTTGTTTGCATGCTGTGTGTGTGTTTGCATGGGTGGTGTGAGTATTTCCTTCAATTGCCTTCAGTAATCACCTTGTGGTGTTATTGAGTTTACCAAACAAAAAAGGTTGAGTTTTGGTATAGCTAAGGCCTAGCCGCCTAGGTGGGAGCTACTGAATGCTTGATGTTTCTCTGGCACATGCTTCTAATTAGGTGAACTTTTGAGATCGAATCACAGCCAATTGCGATTGTAAATGGGAAAGTTCAATCGCACCCACAACACGTGTCCTTGTTCACCCTTATTAATTGTGGTTAAGATTTAATAATCCTTAGGGTTCAATAACCCCAACCTTAGATTTTAGGGAAAAAAAACATTTAACTCTGGTTAAAAAGTTTTAACCCTTAAGATTAATATTTTTAAAAATCTTCCCTAAAAACCAAGGTAGATTATTGAACCCTAAGGATTAATTAATCTTAACTATAGTTAATAAGGGTGAACAAGGACAGGTGTTTACCATCGAGGAGGTGTGATTGGACTCTCCCCAAGTTCAATCACGATTAGTTGTGATTCGATTTTAGAACTTTTAGACATAGGAGTTTCCTCGTTGGGTCCAACACATGCATGAGTAAGACGCAGAATCACGCGAGACGAGAGGAGGACAGAGAAAAGCCACACGTGCTGCACGTGTACTCCCATATGGAAAGTTTCAATGGGGGGAATAAAAGGGAAGGTGGACGGTGGACCAACTCCAAGTCCAAACGCGTAACATAGTCAACTTTAGCCGGCAGTCGTCTAGTATAAATGAAGCCCAAAACCTTTGAAAAGAAATCCCTTTCTAAACAAGGCCATTCAAGATTCAAGAAAGCTTCTCCACAGAGGAGGAGAGGAAGAGGATGATGACCATCTTGCCCATGTCATATTCCTTCAAATTGCACCCCAATATCCCAGTTTCCAGGGCCAGTTTGGTCACTACAGATAGAAACCTCACCCATGTAGCTACCACCCCTCATACAAACTCTACATACCAACCCAAAAACCTCCTCCAATTCACTAATCCATGTGCCTTTGATCAATTTTGGGGTAGTGTTTCAGAGGCAAAAAATCACAAAAATGGGCTTTCGAACACGAAACCTAAGTGGGTTTTCGACGTGGGCGTCCGACATCAAACAATAGAGGAAGGATTAATGGAAGAACTTGGGGTGCTAATGCAGAGACTGGAGAGAGTAGTAAATAGAATTAGAGACTTGGAGATGCAGAAGTTGATGAGTAGAACAAAAGAGGAGCTTTCATGTGTGGAGAAACAAGAGGTGGAGAGTATGAGTAGTGAGATTGTTAGCAAGTTTTTGGAGAAACCTATTCAATACTTGAAAAGTAAGGATGGGAAACTGGAGGATAAGTTGAAGGACTTGAAAGTTCTTGTGGTGATGCTTGAAAGATCTTGTTTCATAGAGGGGAAGCAGAAAAGCTCTTAGAAATATCCCAACATATGAAATTCTTTTTTTCTTTTTCCATTTAAATAACATTTATAATTAAATTGATTCAATTCATATTTGTTTTTCATCTTTGATGTGAGCCTGTTGGTTGGGATATTGCTTTTGTGACTTTTTTTTTTTTTGGCTTTGATTTTGGCATGATTGGAGTCAAGGATCTTCTTGCTGTTCTATCCTATGGTTTTCACAAGGTACTTGTATAAGACATGCATTTTGGCCTCTAGTTTTGGTATATAATTAGAAGGGAAATGATCTAATCAAATAACTCAAGGTAGTTACACACCAAAACCTAGCTTCTTGCATTGGTCGGCATCTCTTAATTAGCGGAGGCATCTCTTAATTAGCAGATGCAGGCAAATATTGTTTTCGGCTATTAGTTGTAGCGTCAACTTGGACCAATAGCTAATGTACCCTCAAATTATAACTTTTGAGCCATTTCAGGAGATCACCCCTACCTAGAAATAGTATAATGATGTAATTCCATTAATCTAAAGACCTCGTAAGTATTTTCTCAAGTTTTTCCAATTGGGCCATGGAAACTGAGGTGGTGGATAAGAATTAAGGTGTCAATGGGCCAGTCTAACCTGTGTGTCAGCCCAATTTAATAGTCATGTGGGCTTGGGCCTAGAACCTTAGGCCCAAGCCCTGTGATGTTATTCTTCTAACTGGGCTGGCCCACTCATATTAACCCAATGAGTAAAAAAAAAAACATTACTTTTTAGTCTCCAGAACTTTAGCAGGGCTGGCCCAACCCCGGCCTGGCTCTATTAATAAGCGGGTTGGCCCGGCCCAAATCTGGCATGAAAGATGAGACTCTTAACCATCCAACCAAAAAGAAAAAAAAACTTAGCCCTCAGAAAAGTGCTTCGCATGGAATTAACTTGCTGAAATCTTATACATTGTATAAGAACTGTCTCTACTTTTTATCATGTGTGTATTGAAGAAGTGAAAATGGAGTTTGGAATAAGAAGCGGTTAAGGATGCTGGACTTGTAAACAGGTGAATGAAAACCTCATAAACATTCTACCATCGCTAGCATCTACTTCGGCCATCTTACACCACCAGCTCAGAGCTGATCCATGTTGGACATTAGCTTGGAATTGAATTTGCACTGAGTAGGTCACTGCAGCACTGCATGTAGCTAGTTTGTACTGAATTTTCAAGTGCTTTTAATGATGAAGCTTTCAAATGCCATCAACTCACCAGAGGATCCTCATCAGTTAATAAAAATTAAGGGAAGCAAAGTGTGTGCTAGTCACCACTCCATTGATCTAGGTTCCATTCCTGAGAGTGAGTGTTGTCATGTCCACCCGCCTATGACTTAGAACATATACTAACCTGCTAACAGGGGTTGCGGCCTAACCGCATATCTCTCGCCCCAAAAAAAAGAATAAAAATTAAGAGTATTCAGCCGTGTTGGCACGCTTAATAGTACTATGTATGAATGTGTAATGCTGTTTAAAATTAATATTTAGGATAATGCTAGCCTGCTAGTCCACTTTCCTCTTTTTTTGATCAATGAGACCAAAAAAAAATAAATTTGGTGGGCTCTAAAAAAGGCTACGGCTTGTTTATTTTCTTGTTCAAAAAGAGAAAGTGAATGAAGTGTTTTACTTTGTTTTGATGTAGAATAAGAAAAACAAATCAATTCTATAGAAAATGTCGTTTATGCGTGTTTGTTTGCACGTAAAATCTTTTGTAAGCAAAAATATTTTACGGAAAAAGAACCATTTTGCAAAAATGACTTACATTTCAAAAACACGTTAAGTCATTTTTCCTGTAAAATCTTTGGCTCTTTAAATATATTTTAAAAATTATAAAAGTACCCTTATTAAAAATTTTAAAAATAAAATAATCTGCCTTGTTTTCTAGAATGCAACCAAACAAAAAAAAATTAGTATTCATCTTTTACCGTTTTCAAGAATGCAACCAAACAAAAAAAAATTAGTATTCATCTTTTACCATAAAGGTTTTTCTTTCGTAAATGATTTGCGTCGTAAATTACGTGCAAACAAACATAGTCAAAAGGAAAGTGGCCATAGCATTCCCCATAATATTTTTGCATGTAGTTGGTTAACTCTCCATCAGCTCTGCGAATGTTCTGAATCAAATGTTCTGTTCTACTGATTAATGAACATTTGTTCTTCTGCTTGTGCATTTTGTACAGCAAAAGGTGGAGATTGAAGCTGCTGGCGTCTCAAATCAAGTGTTTCTCCTTTCCAAGTTCCAGAAAGCCGTCAAATTAATTTTAATTTCAAGCATTTGCTGCAAACTTGTCTCTTAAACATAAGTTAGTTATTCACAACTTTGGCTTTTATTAACCTCCATGAAAAGTAGGGGGGTTCCAATTTTATGCTTTTATAGCTCTGTAATTGGTAATGAAAAGAAAAACTGAAAAACTAAATAAAATCCCAATCAGAAGATGAAGAACATTTCTATTTCCAGATTACCCAGAAACCTTCAGAAACACTGAACTCAAATCTTAAAATAACTACATTATCCCAAACTCCAAAGATACATTAGCAAGTTTTGGTGAGTCCTCAAACCTTTCGTTTACAAGACTATTATTCTATAGCATAGAATCGAATAAGGATAAGTAAACTAACACCGGACTTTAAGTGAGTTTTCCATTAGCAAGCAACATGATATGCCGTTACAATAGTTGCTGACTGAAGCCTCAAACTTTCCTCTAGCCATCAAAAGAAAACCAAGACTGGTGGTAGAATTTGCTCCATGAGATTACCTAACTAGGACCAGCAAGTTTTTTCCTTCTTTTTTACCTCTTCTTTACAACTCAGTGAAACAGGCATAAGAGATATATTACCATTTCTTTTTTACCTCTTCTTTACAACTCCATGCAGGAATTAAGTTACACTACATTACAGTAAGTTACACTACATTACAGTTATATTACCATTTCATAGTTATCGCTATATCTAACAGAGCTTCTACTTGGTGTATGGTCCTTTGTTTCTCCTGTTGCTTTAACCTGCTCGCAACAGATTCAGCATCAAGCCCTTGTGCAGTCTGTGCTTCACCATGTTCAGATCGAACCTCTTGTAGCAATGCATCAACTTCTCTTACAAAGTCTACTCGTAGTAGAGGGTCATCAGCCTCCAGTGGTGGTCGCAACTGGCCTTGATGCTGATAAAAAGAAAAGTACATCACATATAAACAAATGAGTAACTATTGCAAGTATGTACAGTTTGAAGAATGATTAATTTTCTATCATTAAGAAATAATTATCATAAAAAAATATTAACCAAGAGCTTCTGCAGTGCCAGTGAAGAAATCTGTCCCCGTGTAGATAAATTCAGTTATGCTATGAAGGCTGTCTAACGATGTGTTGGTTTTCAGTGGTTTTATCATTTTCTAGGACTCTCCTACATATTTTTCACAAATAATTCCTTACATTAATAGTCTCTTTTTGCAGTTCTTTGGATCTGGTGGATGATATATTTGGCCCTTCCCAGCCTTGGTTCCTTTGAATTGAAATAAAAAGGTGAAAAAAGTCCACACACAATCTAAATTTTAGAAATAAGGATTTCCCCTGGTTTATGAGAATCGAATACTGAGCAATAAACCAACGGCAAATCACGAAAATAAAAATATCAATAACCAAAGGCATTTTTCCGTACGGGAACCCATGAGATTGAAGTAAATTCAAGCTTGGTTTGCAGCAGGGTTTGAAAGATTTCCCCCCACCCCACCCCACCCCACCCTCCACAACAACAACAAAAAATCCACTGTCCAGCATTTTAAGCGTGAACTTCGGGCAGTGTTAATACACAAAAACAACAGTTTTTCCTGAATCTAGTTGATACTTACCTGGGGTAAGCACGCTAAAATACTGTTCCCAAACATGACCCCAGTGGTAATGCAAAAAAAAAAAGTGAAAAAAGGAACAAACTAAAGAACCATGCCTACAATGGGGTGTACCAAATAAAAAAAATGGAATACAAATGAGGTAGGTTAGAACAGGTTGCAGGTGTTGATACATTACTAGCCACCTGAAAACTTCATAGTTCATAAAGTATGCCACAGTGCACAGAGCTAATTGTGATTGCTTGTTACATGCAAAAAACAACTGAGGTAGTTGAGAGGGATAACGTGTGCATCCTGATTCCATGAAAACAAAGACTATCTTAGTTGATGCCAAGCCATTAATATCCTCATATAAGGTGCAACCAGCTAAACCTTCAATCTCCCCTCTCATTTAGGGGTGTCAGCGGGCCAAATTCAGGTCACACAAACCTCTTAAGCAGGCCAGGCTCAGGTCTAATAAAAAGAATCACAAAAATGCAAGCCCAAGCCCCACGTCCATTGACACTCCTACTTGTTTCAATCAAATATTGCCCAATTATGTATTCTAGAAATCATTTTACTAAAATACCATAGGAACAACAGCAACACACTCAAAGATACATAGACAAATCTCTCTTTGTATAAAGCATGTTCAAAGTAAAGAGAAATCAATCAACATTCTGCAGAAATCTAATATCAAAACTTACAGAATTAAACAAGCAATTGAAGTATTCAATTAGTTCAAATTAAACATAACGATTAGTGTTGAAGAAACTGGGACTTTAAGACACTGCAAATACATCTCCAAGTTATTTGAGGAAGATACCAGTTACCTATCCCCACCATGAGATCCAATTAAATCAAAAGCCAAACATTGACATGTCTGTGACATACCGTGTCAATGTCAAACCCTGTTGGAACGAGTATACTGAATGGATCCTCTCGTGGAAAGGTATCAACCATGCGTTTTTTGCATTTCTTCAGCCATCCTTCATCATCAAATCCATCATGTATATTCAAAAGATCGTTGAGCAGCCTCATGGCAGGAGTAGCCTCCCGTTTCAAAATCTCTGTCTAAAATGGTAAATAAGATTAGATATTGTGATATTCCAATGTAAAAGGTAAACAAGAAAAATACTTAAGTTTCAGATTAATGCAAAATGAGAGGAGGCTAGTTTCAGATTAATGCAAAATGAGGTAGTCTGGAGTTATCATGGAGACACTAGGGGACCCGTTAGAGGACCAAATCGTCCTGTAAACCCTCCTATCCAGGACCCATGAGAGCAAATGGATCACCTTAGACAACTCTACAAATACGAGGAAAGCCTTAGATTTGTAGGAACAAATATACCTACCCCTCCTTATCATAGGGATTGGCCCTCTTGTATACGAGTAAACCCGTATATAGACACAACTGTCGAAGTTCGACAGTATGTTCATGCAGCTATCTATTATTATAGCTTAGAAGAAGAAAGTAGGAGACTCTTTTCAGCCACTGGACAAGCAATCTTCCTACAAAGACAAACCTTGATGGAGGAATACCATGCACGGTATGCTTGCCCAGCATATAATGAGACAAATTTTCAACTTCGTATACGATACTACACTAAGTTGTATACTTTAAGAGAATCCAATCATGTATATTTACATATATTGGACAGAGCCCGTACTGTTCGTCGAGATTGACAAGAACAAAGAGATCGAGAAGGACACGATTCACTATTTGATGTAGATTCAGTATTAGATCGCTTCTCAGACACTGATGACAGTTTTGATGATTAGACGAAACTCATCAAAAGAAGAACTTTTTCCTAGACTATACGATTGGTTATACGAGAGAAAGTACCTAGAATCTCTTGACCCTCATCTCCAATCCTTGTAAAGATTTGTGTAGATAACAGCTCATGGTTCCATAGACAAGAGCGATCTATAGAAATGGATTTTAAAACCCTTAATAAGACTGTTAAAACGGGGCTTGAAGCCTTAAGTTTTAAAATAGAGACCCGTCTTCCAGATAATTTATCGGAAGCCATTGAACATATCATAGATCTGTACTACGATACAAATCTAGATACTAAACTCGAAACTCTAGAACAGAACCTAAAAACAAAAATAGGTAAGCTTTTAGACAGCCACACAGGAGCTGTGTGTAGCTCTCAAAAACTAGAGTTTAAGTTTTTAAATCAAAATCTGGACTCTAGAGCAAACAAACTAGATAAAAGGATTGATTTGCTATCAGACCACTTGAATAAGAAACTCCTCTCTATTCAAAAAGCCATTGGTGCAAGAGAAGGACCTTCTCTAGTAGACCCCTACGCACTCCGGCAACAGCTCAACGGCAACAGGCTGAAATTGACTTGGGCGGGTACAACCCTATGGTGCACTACGGCCTTATCCAGTCTTAAATAAAATTAATTTTAGTGGTACATAGTTTTAGCAGTGAATAAGTAAAAGAAAGAACGGAAATACAGAACGGAATAAAAGGAAACATAAACGAACTTTTATTTAGTGCAAAAGGGAAATACAGAAAAAAGGCTATGGCTTCGCCGTCGGGTTTCCCCTAGGCTTAGCCGGTTATATACTAAGTTACTTACAATATATGTTGGAGGTGGTCTGAAACTCCAAACAGTCTAAGAGAGAGAGAGAGTTATTCTTCGGAGATAGTGGGTATTGCTATACTCAAGAACGGGATGTCGATTCCATACTATGAGGTGTCTTCTGAAGAGGAGTGTTGTCTTTAGTCTTACATACTCTTACATATTGCTTTATTAAATAGTAAAACTATTATGCCCAGTTTGTCTTTTATCTACTTTATTGTAAAGTAGATTCTATAGTTACTATTTTTCCTTTGTCTCTTTTCTTTCTACTTTTTAGAAAGTACGAGTTTTTAGTCTTTTTTCTCCGGCACGGGCCAAAGAGAATTCTTACGCGGTTTTGACGCGTGGTCTTCTTATCTACTGACTGTGTCTATGGACTGTCGGCAAAGTCGGTAACGCAGGACTCAGTGAGTCTGCACGTCTTGGCTGGTTGAACTCGCTCGTTCAACTCGGTCTTCCTCTTCGCCTAGCCGGAAGGGCTCTTCTTTTTTGTCCGGAAGACAATAATCCTGGAGGAGGTCTTGCAGCTGCTTGGCTTCCTCATTGGTAAGAAGACTCAGTGTTTCTTTTGTGGCTTGCTTGTCGCTGAGGCAAATCGCTGCAATCTGAGGGATGATGCAATATATAACGATTTCCTCTAGTTTACTGTCAAGAGGGCGTCATTTTACGGTGATCTCGGAGCCATAAATGTCTTGTGTCTGGATCATGCAACCATGACTGTGGTAGATGGTCCACCAATCTTCTCCGTCTGTGCTGAGACTGAAGGCGAGGTCACTGGTCAGGCCAGTCTGATGTCCGAGCAATGCTTTGTAATCAAGGTCTCTTTTTTCGATCTGAGGATCAAAATTAAAAACCCTGCTTTCTGAAATTCGGATGAGGCTGAATTTCTGGTCTTCTTACTGATTGGTCTAGAAGGCAATATACTTTGGATATTGGCATTTGAGGAGGAGAGTAATAATCTTCCGATGCTCTGGAAGGAGGATGCCCAAATCTTCATCTCTCCATACAAGGATGTTGGCAAGATACCCGTAGTCAATTAAAGTACGAGCTACGTCGGTGTTTGTTATCGGATACTCGTGGGTATCGATGAACAGTTTTGGGATTGTTGTAACAAATCCTTCAACAAAAATACCCATGAGGGGTAACATTTCTTCATTGAGCTGTTGTGCTAGGGCAAAATCCATACTAGCAACTGGTCTGGTCTGTAACTCAGTAGGTACATGGTAGCGTACATTGTAATGAATTTTGACGAATACTAGCTTTGATGGGCTAGTAATGCTGACATAGGAAGAAGGGCTGTTCCCTGGCACTCTTCCTTTGAGTTGAGCAATCTCTGCTCGCTGCTGTCTCATTTTTACCAGAAGGGCATAGAGACCTTGCCTGAATTCCACTTTCAGGTTATTCTGGACAGCATTCCAGACTGTCTGCTGCGGCTAGTTCACCTGCTAATGAGAGCTGCCTGAGTTGATTATGAAGAGAGAAGCGTTCTCTCTTCAAGTGTCTCTTTAGATAAACATTCCCAAATTTCTAGAATTTTATCTTATTTTGAGCATTCATGCCTGGAGGGCATAACACAGTGTCTTTTGTCATTTCGAATACATCAATATATTCAGGGCTAATTGTCTCTTTTTTCCTTTCTACCATAGTGAAAGGGTGGCTAGTTTCATCATCTTCGATGATGGTTGGACTGGCTAAGTTAATAGCTTTCTCTGAGGATTCTTCTTTCGAAGTATCTATTTTTAATCTTGTGTCTTGAAGAGTCTTCTTCTCGCAAACTCTTGAGAAGTTGTCTGATTTTTTCAGCTTTTTCTGCTGAAAATGGTTGTCCAGCTGCTTCTGTTGAAGTTTAAGCATTATCCTGATTTGAATAAAACCAGGGTGGCTTTTCAGTGTGGCGTCCACGACCTCGAGAGGTCATGAGAACACGGCCTCTACCTCGGCCACGGGGGTCCTGTGAGAACATGTTTGCCTGCACATAAGAGTTATTAGCAAAAACAGGATCACGAGATAGAATATCTGGAAGTATATTGTTTTTGCCGGGTATATGTTTGACAGTATACTTAAAACTAGATAAATATATTTGTCAATTAAGAAGTCTTGACTGCTTAATATTTCCTAAATTATTCTTAAGGAAGGTTTTGACAAATGTTGAATCCGTCTCTAGGAGGAATTCATCTTGTCTAAGGAAAAGCTCGTATTTTTCAAAAGCTTTTGACTGCGTACAATTCCTTTTCATGGATGTGGTATCGAGATACCGTGTCTGGAAATGTACCTGACTTATAACAACAAATTCGTCTTTTCATTTCTTTGTCGAATTTATTGATGACTAAATAAACTGCTCCCCATTGTTTTTCGGAGGCATCAGTTTGAACTACAAATTCATCGTCTTTAGAGGGTAATGCTAAGGCTGGAAGGTTTTTCACCAATTCCTTAATTTCTCTAACGATTTGTGTGTCACGTGCATCCCATTTAAAAGGATTAGTGACTTCTGTCTTTCTTAATTTAGTGGAGAGACTTCCTCTAAATTTGGCTATGTTTTGAATATAATCAGAAGCACAATTAAGCAATCCTAAAAACGACTGTAGGTGCTTTCGATTAGTTATTTGTTCAGGAAATTCTAAGATTTTCTTAGCAGTATGTTCTTGTAGGGTAATGGTTCCATTGAAAATGGTTACACTTAAGAACTTGATCTTTTCTAAAGCTATTTCAACTTTAGTGGGCGAAATAACTATTCCATGTTTTTGGATTTCATGGATCACATTTTTGCAATGTTCGTAGTGTTCTTCAAGGGTTCTTGAAGTCACCAGTATGTCATCAATGTAGACTAAACAATAGTCTCTATGGTCTCGGAAGATCTAATCCATTCTTCTTTGGAAGATCTGAGGGGCATTTTTGAGACCAAATGGCATTACTAACCATTCGTATTTTCCTTGTGGAATGGGGAAGGCTGTCCAAGGTATGGACTCTTCGTTCATTGCAAATTGCCAAAAGCCTGACTTACAGTTAAACTTACTGAACCATTTTTTATCCATAATAAGTTGGATAAGGTTGTCTTTTAATGGTATTTGGTAGTTCTCGTCAATAGTGTTGTTGTTGAGAAGCCTGTAGTCAATAGTCATCCTTGGTTCTCCTCTGACTTGCCCCGAGTAGTTATCTACCAAGAAGGCGGTCGAGGAATGTCTAGAGGTTGATTCTCTTATTAGCTTAGAGCTAAGAAGCTTAGCAACTTGTCTTGCTAATTCCTTCCTTTCGTCAGGATTAGCGGCAAAGGCCCTACCTTTTATGGTCTTCTCAGGGTCTTTGAAGACTAAAGTGCATATGAGTTTTTCTACATTCCATTTGTCCGTAGGACTTGTGCTTAAATTGGTTTTAAGCAGGTCTAAGGTATCTTGTTTTACCTTGTTGAGATCTTTCTTTCGATCTCTTCTTTCTTGGGCTTGTCTCAGATGATGGTTTTCAATCAGTGTTAAAAAAACATCTAGGAGGCTTTCTACAGAGGTCTCCGTTGTCAGACTACACATGCTATTGCATTTGTTGTCGAGACAATCGCATTTTATCTTAGGGAATTCCTAAGGTATCTTTAAGTCATAGGTTTTTCTAATGCTTAAAGAAACTGCGTTTCTTTGGACATTTACTAGGAAGTATTTATCTATAAAATCCATTCCAAATATAGCGTCAAAACGAGAGGTGAATTCCTCTATTACCCAGAACTTCTGTTCAAGGAGAATTGGGCTTTTCTCAACTTCAAGAAATAGAGTCTTTGTAATTCTCTGACTCTGGAATTTTCCTGCGTTGACTGTTCCACCGGATATTCCTTCAGGTGAGAAAGAAATAAGGTTTTCTGGAACAAGTTATGGTCCGGTTAATGACATTACCGCTCCAGTATCTATAAGGGCGATAAAGGATTTGTCATTGTAGTTGGCTATCTTCAATCTGATAGCGGGACTAATCCCTAACTGTGGTCCAGAGAGATTTAGGTTTTGGACTTCCATTTGGTCTTCACCTTCATCTTCTTCGAGCTCCATTTTTTCAGGAACTTCTGTTCTTTTCAAAGTAACTTTCTGGTCCATCTTCTTTGCGGACCGGGTTTTGTTCATATCTTTCTTGATCCCACTAAGCATTATAGCTTAGACTATCTTCAGGATCTTCTTCCCAGTCAAAGTCTTTAATACTCCAAAATTGGTATGCCTTTTCTTCCAAATTGGATACGGGCTTTGCAAGGAGGTCTGGAAGAGGTAGAACATTTTCTTGGCCTTCTTCTCTATGGCCTTCCAATTTCCTAGCTATATTCATCCGATTTTCTTTTACCTCTTTCCAAAAGTCTGCATAGGTATTAAGAATACCGGTTTGCCTTTGCTTTATATGATTTGCCATAAGCAAAAAGCAATATCTATGATAGATGAGTTTGAAGTTTGGCTCAATCATGAAGCAATCTTCAATATGGCTTTGACTAGTGGTCATGCCTTTGCATTTATCGCATTAGACTAATTGGTTTGACCATTTCAAGTCAAATTGCCAATATAATCCGAGCTTGACTTTGTCGAGGAATCCTTGTGTTCCTGCATACCAGCATTTCTGGTTTTCGAAGTCATGAAGATCTAGTTCCATAGTTTCTTCTTCAAGAAGGGCTTTTCTTTTGAAGGTCTGTGCCTGTTGGAACATATTGACTTCATTAGAAGAGTTATCTGAATCTGAATCTGTCTCAGATTCTTCTTCGCTGTCTGTGGTTTCCATCACAGAGTAAACGCTTTCCGAAACATCAGAATCGTCTTCTAAGAACGAATTAAGCTCAGACGGGTAGATAATATCTAAATCCTGTCTATCAGCTTCTGCTAGCATACATTCAACAATGTTTGCTTGCTTGTCTTTGTCTGGGCATTGTGAAGCAAAATGTCCTTCTTTTCCACATGTCAGAAATTCCTTTCCGGTAGTCTTTTTAGACTTGTCTTTCCGGTAGTTAGGAACTCGTTTCTTCTTAAAGAATTTCTTCTTGAGAAACTTCTTGTCTTTCTTCTTGCCTAGCTCTTTGAAGGTTTTAGACTTTCGAAACTTGTTTTTCTTTCGTTTGATAGGTCTAAAGTCCTTATCCTTGTGAGCTTTCTGCCTATATTTCTTCAGCTTTTTCTTGCTGAAAGGCTTGCTTGAGTTTTTAGATGTCCTGCATCCCCATTGGACAGAGATATGTTCATCTCTAAAATCTATGCCTAAGCTAAGGTTTTTCAAAGCTTTGGAGGCTGTCTTCTGATCATCAAAAGCTTCTTTCATATACTTAAGCTGATCTGTCACATATTGGATTCTTTCTCCAATAGTGTTGTCTTTGGCTTTATCAAATCCTTCATAAGATTAATAGCTTTTCATAAGTGTATGGCCGATATGAGGGATCTTACTAAAATATTCATTTTTAAGATCGTTTCCTCTATCACCACAAAGATGGTAAAGATCTCTAAAGAAATTGGAATATTCCTTGAGGAACCTGAGGTCACAAAGCTGTAAGTTGCATAACTTAATCCTAGCAACTTCTTGCTCCTTTTCACGGCTTAATTGCCTGGTCTGGCCTATGTATTCTCTGTGGATAAGTCATACATATCCATCAACATTTCTTTGTTCTCCATATTTTTCCAAATATTGAGCTTTCAGAGCTTTAGACTCGTCATCTGTCGCTTTGAACAAGTCAGTGATGAATACTTTTACTCCTCCGACTAAGGAGAGTTCTGCATAAGCATGGCATTCTTCTACAGTCCAAACATTATGCAGGGCGAAGCATAATTTCATACTATGCTTCCAGGTGTCTAGAGCCTTTTTGATGTTGTCGACTCTATCAATGTCTAGCTTTATTCCTACGGAGTTCATAGGAACTTCTGTCATTTTAGCAGTGTTTGTGTATCCGTCTAGATACGTAGGGAGATTCAGGAGGCTTAGAGTTACTAGACTGTTTGTGGAATCGAGAGGTATGAGATTCTGCGATCGGGGTCGAGGATTCAGCTGGCGTAGACTGTCTTTGTTCTGCAAGGCTTTGCTGAACCATAAGCTCTTGGAGCATCCTCATCTCCAATAGGTCTTTACAAGCGGTTAAACGCTGGGTAAAGTCTGTGTCTAATTGCTGACCTGTAGAGGTAAACACATTTGCCTCGGGGTCTGTGTCAAACCGCCTCAAACTACGAGAACCGGAACTAGGGTTTCGGTAGAGGTTTATGTGTTTTGAGGGTTTAGGTTTAGGGTTTAGGGTGTTAGGGTTCTCACTTGTCCCTGCTTCACCACGTTCGAGTTGCGAGGTACTCTGACGGCCAGGGGCGAAGTTTTGAAAAAACTGGTCGTGCTGGGCGCTGGTTGGGACCATAGGCTTCCCGGGGCCAAAAGCAAAGGTGGTCCCTTTGTTTTCGGTGAGCATATAAGCAAGCAGGGCTTTATGCGTGGCCTTGGGCGTAAGATCAACGAAATGCCATTGTTTGGTACGTTGGCACTGATCGAACTGCGTGACGGCATTATTGTAGGCAAAAGTGTAGTCAGGGATCCCGCTGGGATTTACACTTCATACAATCAACTGCTGTCCGCGCTTTCCAATAGGAATCTCATGTAACAAACCTGTTTGAGATTACTCATGGAACATTACCAATGCCTGGTATTGGATTGATAATTGATGTCTAAAAGGATAGATAGTGTCATCATATCCGTCCGTGTCGATTACTAGTTTAAACTGGTCTAAGTAGTGGATACTAGTAACGTAACCAGGGATAACCTGGAAATAGGCGACATTATCATGGAGTTTTAGTTCTCCCATTCTCTCAAGAATTCTTTTGGAATTCTTGATAACGTTCGTCTATCAGGACGACACAAACTCGGAATCGAGAGTTTGGTAAATGGAGTCCTTGGATACGACATTGGAATAGTCCAAAGGACATGTATTTGTATCCTCTAAGCTTATACTTAGTGATCCATTTGTCATTGAAGACTGGAATAACCTGTTGATCAGGGGTAATGTCAAGCGTATTAATGCATCTTGTGATTTCATAATTATCTCTTAAAGGAGTGGTTCCTTGGAGAAAAATGTCTTTGTACTTAGGTTCGGGTAACTGTTCCTTTTGAAGATTATACATGATGTATTCTTCAAGAGTTTTATCATCACTGTGCCAAGCGATATCGGGAAGATTCCGATTGTTGACAGTAGTAGATAATTGTCTCCCAATTTTTCTGAAGGCAAGCATATTGCACTCGTGGCTAGACAAAGGTAGGTTAGTAACCGTGAGCCTTGCCTGTTCTCTCCCATCATTTATAATTTGGAAAGAATTATTTTGGAGAGGAGGGTTTTGTCCGACTCCTAAAAGATTTCTTTTAAGGTCATCTTGGAACTTCTTTAGCTCTATCTTGGATGGAAGATCTTCTAGTTTTCCTAAGATATCTGTAAGTGTAGCCTGAGTAGTGCTACTCCGGGCTGAGACTTGGTCTAATATTTCTTTAAAGAGTCATTAACTCATTTTTGAGATTTTCAAAAGTGGGCTGTAACATATAGTTGATTAATTCAGTGTCAACTATTTGTCGGTCTATGATCATTTGATGAACATCACTAAGAATTTTAGTGGTGTCTTTTGCATTAGCAGTCTGGAAGCTTTCGAGCTTTCGAGAGACATACTCGAAGTCTGCTCTTCCTTGATTGAAGTACCGAAACATCTCTTCTGTCAAGGTGTCTTTTTGGTTTTCTTGACTTTGTTCAACCCTTTGAACAAGTCTGTCTAAAGCATCTGAGATTTTGTTGGTAAACTCAACAAAGTTCTCGTGACTCTGCTTAATACCATTGTAAATGGTAGTGGCTATAGTTCGGTTTTGTTCATCATGAATTTGTGTATGAAGTTGGACTAAACCGAAACATGTAAAGTTTAGATTTTGAATTAACAAAGTTTCTAATTCTTTAATGGTCTTTAACTGAAGATTATCAGTTCTAACTAGATATGATCTAGCTAATTCATATCTTGGTCTATCTGGGCTAGGTACCATTCTACAGAGTGTTCTGGTCTAGATGGTTGTCTAGGAACCAGTAAATGTTCATAGGGCGAAATATCCATAAAGTGTTCAGACATTATGAACAGTTCTATAGGGGTCTACTAGAGAAGGTCCTTCTTCTCTTACACCAATGACTTCTTCAATAGAGAGGAGTTTTTTATTCAAGTGGTCTGATAGCAAATCAATCATTTTATCTAGTTTGTTTGCTCTAGAGTCCAGATTTTAATTTAAAAACTTAAACTCTAGTTTTTGAGAGCTACACACAGCTCCTGTGTGGCTGTCTAGAAGCTTACCTATTTTTGTTTCTAGGTTCTGTTCTAGAGTTTCGAGTTTAGTATCTAGATTTGTATCGTAGTACAGATCTATGATAAGTTCAATGGCTTCCGATAAATTATCTGGAAGGCGGGTCTCTATTTTAAAACTTAAGACTTCAAGCCCCGTTTTAACAGTCTTGTTAAGGGTCTTAAAATCCATTTCTATAGATCGCTCTTGTCTATGGAACCATGAGCTGTTATCTACACAAATCTTTACAAGGATTTCCATAATCCATCTGAGATTACTAGAAATATAATTTCCTTGTTGGCTTAAGGTCTGAAGGGTGATTACCTCTTCAGTAGAGATATACTCTTGATGAGTATGGGTCTTTTCATTGAACCAAACTTCATTCGGAGAGAGGAGATGAGGGTCAAGAGATTCTAGATACTTTCTCCCGTATAACCAATCGTATAGTCTAGGGAAAAGTCATTCTTTTGATGAGTTTCGTTTAATCATCAAAACTGTCATCAGTGTCTGAGAAGCGATCTAATACTGAATCTACATCAAGTAGTGGATCGTGTCCTTCTCGGTCTCTTTGTTCTTGTCGATCTCGATGAATAGTACGGGCTCTGTCCAATATATGTAAATATACATGATTGGATTCTCTTAAAGCATACAACTTAGTGTAGTATCGTCTACGAAGTTGAAAATTTGTCTCATTATATGCTGGGCGAGCATACCGTGCATGGTATTCCTCCATCAAGGTTTGTCTTTGTAGGAAGATTGCTTGTCCAGTGGCTAGAAAGAGTCTCCTACTTTCTTCTTCTTCTGAGAGAGAGTAAATTACATGCAAAGTTACGCTGGACTAGGGGAACATTTGGGTGGTACAAGACTAGATAACACAGTCGAAATAGGCTGACTGCCTGACATTGGCGGATAAAATCACCTTTTCAATGAACTGTAACCATCACAGATCGAGTCATCTTCTGGGTGGCACAAATTAGAAGATGCAAAATGGGTGCTGTCCAACTTCATGGAGAAGCAAAATGCTGGTGATATACATTGAACAATAGTATCAACCGAATGTTAAGGTCCATGCAGACAGCCCCTAATGCTTTGGAGGTGGATATTAGAAACCATCATGTACAACTCCCTTATATGGCAACTGTAAGACTGACACCATACATATCATGAACAGTGTGTACCTCAACCCTTCTGTATAAGAGATCAAGACTTCTAATGGCATCCTTTTCATCCTGGAAAAATATTCCAAATAATTCAATCAATACTAAAAAAAAGACAATGCCCACAACAAAATCTATCACATGTTATGCAACGATGAAACTAACTTTCTTTGATCAGTGAAACGGCCATATCTATATATATGAAAGAGAAACAAAGGAGCAAAGAAACAGAACAAGAGCACAACAACTCACAAGGGCATGAACCCATAGGCTAAAGAGAAAAAGAACGAAAGAAATAAAAAGTCAATGAGCTAAAAAAGAAGGCTCCAAATACAATGAAAACAATAAAGAAGATATATAAAATTACAAAGATTAATAGTTATCTCCATGGTTCAAAAACCCGAAAATTCGACTCGACTCGAAAGTTAACCGGGTTGAGTAACTCGGAAAGCTCGAAAAAAACTCGACTCGGTTTAACTTGGAATATATATGTCATAACTTGAAAAAACTGGGTTAAAACAACTCAAAGTACACTAATTTTACAGCCTCAAACCTAAAAAGTAGGATTAATAGAACACATAGAAGGTTGTTTTTGTGGACCCAAAACATATGATGCAAAAACAATGTGACATTCGAGTTTAGGTTTTAAAAAATGATAAAAATACCCTTTTGTGACTCGACCTAGTCTGGCGAGTCGAAAAACTCGGCTTGACTCGTCCGAGTCACTCGAGTAACTCGGCAAATAGTGTCTTCTTCGAGTTTTGAGGTGACTCGACTCAAAATTCAGTCGAGTCGAGTAACTCTGCCGAGTTACTCGGGTGACTCGACGAGTTTTCGAACTATGGTTATCTCTAGCAGATACACCTGGAATTGACAATACTAGTAAGAAATATGAATATCACGGCATGCATATAGAATTTTTATTTGCAAGAGATCAGTACATGCTCAGAAGCCTCTGATAAAGTTTTATCCGTCAAAATCATATATTTTCAATAGTCTCAATTAAGAGGTTATGAGATCAGGTGCATAAGAGACTAAGATCAGGTTCCGACTCAAACTTCAACGATTATTTTATCGTCATTCGCTCTCCATTTATTTTCCTCCTTTTTAACGTGTAAATGGGGGTGGAAGCTATGAGATTCACACACACAAGGTTGTTTCCTTTTATAGGTGCACGTCCAATTCATGTTTTTTTTGCATTGTGCTGGGTGGTTAGCAAATTATTCACTCGGTGTCTTCGAAGTTGGGAGGGGCAGATTCACGTTTACCATAGGAAGACAAGTCATATTCTGAAAAAATCAGCATATTAATTAGGGGGATTTCAACAGATATCCAAGACTAGCTTTCAGTAGACAAGGCTCGATAACCTTTTGAGTGTAGGATGGAGTGGCTAGGGATTTAGCCATAGATATCATCTCCATTTTAAAGTAAAAGAAATTTAGAAACTCAAATGACGAATAATTCTGTACAAATAAATGTCCACCCACTTGTCAAGGAAGCCAAATACTTGGAGAAGGCTCAAAATGGGTTTTAAAGCATGGGGGCACTCTCCTGATTGGAAACTAAGACTTTCCAACCCATGGAAAGCTTATCACACTGTAAATATTTTAAAGCATTATCTTCTTCTTCTTTTTTTCAAATATCTCTTTTGTTTGTGAACCTAGCGCCCTTTTCCCTTTTGGTTGAGGCCAGGTGGTTTATGGCAGACCGAATTTTGATTGACACTAACTACCTTTAGGTACACAAGGTTAGGCACATTCACTCATCATTTTTCATTTTCAGATATGTGGCAACGAGCTTAGGCAAGAGAAAAAAAAACAATCATGAGTTGGTATACTGCTTCGAATGGCTGTACTATTAGTCAAAATTCTTGCCTGAAGGGACTAAAAGATTCAACTATAATGGTATCAGGATAAAAAACAAATCTGGGGCTCCTGGGATCAGTGGCAATGTTGTGAATTTCAAGGAAGAAGTTGATATGGTTTTATAAGGTCTAAATTATTTCAAACCCAGAAGCCAAAAGCTAGACCACAGCTAGAAAATTGATGTTTTCACCAACTGGCTGGTCTAGCCCTTTTAAGCGGAAAGCATTGTCCACTGTTATTTTAGTTAAGCTTCAAAAAAAGATCTGAGATTTTAAATGTATATTTCCTTCTTGGATAGATATTGGAGTCGTACAAATTTTGGATATCAATTTAAATAAAAGTTCTTGAAAAAAAATGATTTCCCAGTTCTTTTGGAAGAGACTGCACTTCAAATTCTCTTCCTTTTGATTCAGTAATATTTTTCTTCTTTTTTCAATTGGAAATGTTGATTATTGAGGAGAAATTGTGTTTTAAAGTAAGCACCAAAGGCTGACCATCACAAAAATGCCAACAATTTCAATTCTTAACAATATTTTATAGCAAGTTAGTAGTACTGATTACGCATAAAAAAAAAGCCAACCATTCAAAGGTCGTGATGGTGAGAAGTCTGATTTCATAAATATAAAAGTAGTACGAAGGTGTTGAAATTTAAATTAAATATCTCATAATTATGGGATATAATTTGATTGCAAATTTGAGTTCTCATATTTCATAATAGTTGACAATTTCAATCAAGTTTTATATGAAATTTAGAGGTATCTTGACCGATACTCTGGTAAATAACGAATTTTCAGATTTCGCAACTAATGCCAAAAGCAAATTTTAATACCTTTTTTCCCCGGTAAATCTCATGCCATACCATAAATAATTCTTAAAACCTTGACCACTACTATGGAGATAAATAGCATCATGAATTTAAATCACAAAGTGTCATACTAAACAAATTAGCCAAGGAAACAGCAAAGAACAAGCGAAATTATAAAAAGCAAATTAGCCATGAAAACAGTAAAGCTACTAAAAAAAATACTAACGCACATCACGTCGAGCAAGATCAAGGCGATTCCATATAACCATTAGAATCAGTTCAGTGAGTTCGCCTTTCTCAGCAGCCTCCTCGATTTTCTACAAAGTAAAAAAAGTTATAAACTTCAATTACCTGAAATGGCTTAACTGAAATTGCTCATTGTGTTGAAACACAATATTGAAAATGAATGACAATGATGTAAAAGGAACAAAGCAATAGGTTGTGGTCAAACCAGATGACAACAAGACTTATCTTTAAAAAAATTATAGCAAACCCAAAAATTATAACAAGACTGCATTCTTGCATACAACAAATCCTTTAAAAAAAATGCTAAAAAACTGTAGCAAAACTCATTGACGTTATTATTACACCAGGTGAAAGGGTCATTCTCATAGAGCGTGTTGGCTGGAATAATAAACAAGGGACTTCCCCTGGATGGATACCTCTTGTCCTTGATGATGGAAACATTTTCTTCTTCTTATTTTTTTGAGAAACGCCTTTTCCCAAAATAAGCACCAAAACAATGGCAGCACAGCCCATTTTCCCTTGTTCCTCTTCAAGCCAAAAAATTGCCAAACACTTATCTTGGACCTGGATAGAGCAACTTGTGCAGTCAAACATACCCATTGTTCGTCCTAGTTTGGAATCTGGAAACCATAATGATATGGATAAACATTTTGGACCACACAAAGGCTTCATATAGAACTATGTGTTTATTTTGCAAGACTTTTGCATAGAAGTTATGTTCTAATCTTTGTTTTAAAAGGCGTATAAGGCTTACACCTTGAGGCTCGCCTCGAGGCGAGGCTTAAGGAAAACGCCTTGAGGCTTAACCATGAATCTTAAATCCCATAAGGTTCACGCCTCAAAGTGTGGAACTCACCTAAGGAGATTGCCTCACGCCTTGAAGCTTGCTTTATGTTTATATCGTACGCCTCATACATTAATTAAAATTAGGGTTCTAACCACATAACTGAGACTTAAACATTGTTTTTTATTTTAAATTTATTATTTGTTTTAATTAATAACACTTTATTTATTTCAGATAAGACATTGGAAATAATGACGATAATGATGATATTCGTTTCAATTAACACTTACTTTATTATGTTTAACGTATTTTTGTTTTTAAAACCATTTGAGTCTAATTCACACTAATTTCCCTACTAGAAATTGCAAAAATTTGGAGTCACTGGCCCACAATGTAGTTCATGACTTTTTTACAAATTTTTGCTAAAATTTTAAATCCAACACATGAATTGATGATTGATCATCATCTTTAATATGTATATGAAGAAAAAAGTAAATTTAAATTTCAGCATTTGCTTGCTCTTCTTATATATATTTTTTATAGTTAAATAATTCATATAGTATTTTTAATTTCTATATGTATATATATATATATGCAGACATCTCTCTCTCTCTCTCTCTCTCTCTATATATATATATATATATACTATAATCTTTCATTAAATTTTAAATATTTTTGTAAATTATCTTATATCTTATTTATTTCTTAAAATAATAGAAAATGAGGCTTCCTTGTGAGGCTTAAGCCTCACACTTTGAGGCTTACACCTCACGCATCTTGAGGTCTTAACGCCTCACCTCACGCCTTCGCATTTTAAAACATTGGCATTCTAATACAGTGCCGCAAACTTTGGTTTCCAATATCGACCTAAAAATAGTAACCATGAGGTCCATGACTACCAAGACTTCTAAGTCCTACCATCATATTTGACGCAAGTGAATAAGGAGTGTAACTTTTTCCCAATTTTACATATTTGCATGTCAAAATCGTACAACATTAACTGGATCATGAAGCAAAATCAGGTGAATTCGGATATCATAACTGTGCATTATTTTAAACAAAAAACATAAATAAAATTGCATGTAAGAAATACTTTCACATACAGCCTCTAGATGATCATCTATTTTTCATTGTCTAAGGCCATTTAGAAAGAAAAGAATGAAACCATCATGGTGTGATAAAACACCACCACATTATGAAAATGTAATATCCGACAAAGTTACCTCTTCCACTTCTTCAGCAGCTTTAATAAAGCTAGAAACCAATCTCCTTGCTTCTCGGACTTCTTCCTCAGGATACCCCTTCAACCTTGTGCCAATTTCACGATACTCTTCAACCTTTCTTTCCTCTTCTTCGTCCTCCTCTTGACGTCTTCGACGAAGTTCTTTAGTTTTTTCCCGTTGTTGGGCTTGCCATTCCTAACCTAAACAAAATTAATGCCGACTTTCCAAATAGACAATGCGGAAGAATAGTTTAATTGAAACAAACAAAGCTTTAACAATTATCAAAACAAGATTCCAGCTACATATTATCTTTGGTTCAGACTTCAGAGATTGGTTGAGATAGTTTTGGAGAAAACCATGAATGTTCAACTTAAAAACCCACCATGGAAAATGTAGAAATTTTATCTAGACGAGTTGATTTGGTGAGTCATGATAAACTCAGTTAAATATTTCATAAATAAGAAAAAAGTGAATGTTGGGTTCAACATTGAAAAGGTGCATCAAAGATGGTCGAATAGATGCATAAAGTAGAAAAATGGAGGAAATGTACATGGATATAATTTTAATTCATTACACATATGCATGAAATAACTTACCATGTAATATAAAAAGGACTATGAAGAACGTAAATCATTTATCAAATGAGAATATTATATTATAAGAAAACATTTCCGGTACACTAATCATCGGTACTTCGGTAGCTACTGAATAAAAGTTAACAGAATCCTTTCATATAGGTGGTGAAAAACTTAATTCATGTTGAAATATTCAATCTTAAAATTTTCAAACTACAAACATAAAATTTTTAACAGGTTGCTATTTTTCAAAATGCAAACGTTTGAAGCTAATTCAAGTTTTTTTTCCCATTCACATGGAAATTATGTGAAACTCCGGCTCTTTTTCTTTCTTTTCCCTCTCTCCCCCCCCCCCCCCCCCCCCCCCCCCTTTTTTTGGTTTGTAGGCTACACTTGAAATGATCAAGATTGTCATTGCAAACACTGCCAAATTGAGCAAAAGATTTAACCTTGATTCAAGCGATCTTTAGTTTCTCAAAGTTATGAAAGCTGAAATTTCCCAATTAGACCGAGTCATGAAGCCACATCAAAACTTGGTCAGATCATTGGAATTATCACCCTATTGAATTCATTTAAGTTCCTTGTTATGGTGCAAGATAAATCATCAGTTGACTTGGTGTTACCCTACTGAGTTCAATTAAGTTACTCGCTATTGCACAAGATGAATCATGAGTCAATTTGGTGAATTTTACAGGCTGTGCTTAGACTGCGAATGGAATCCAAATTACAACTATGCTCATTGGTTAGTTTGCATTTTAGTTTTTAACTCCAAACGACCATTTCAAAACCCTTTATGGTTATTCAGAATACTTAGTAATTGTCCTCATGCCACAACTCCTTGACGCATGGTTTTAAAAAAATGCCGAAATTGATACATATCGCTCGATACATATCGATTTCGGTAAGACCCGAAACCTGAAACCTAACCTTTACAGGTTTTGTTATAGATAAATAAGACTCGGCAAAAACCGTTACGTATCGCCCGAGTCCTACGATACGTAACGGTTTCGGCGTAGGGCTCTACGTTTTTAGATAAAAGGGGTTACAGGAAACTCCTAAAAAACCACAAAACCCCTATTTTGTTTCCCTCTTCTTCTCTACTCATTCTAAGCCCTAAAACCTAAAATCCTTTTGATTTTTGGCGATTAAAAACTTGACTTTGGGCTTGAATTATTGATTTGAAGAAATCTACACAAAATTCTTTATTTCAGGGATAAACTCATTTTGAGGATTTAATTGGATTCTCAACCTTTTTATGCAAATCATATATATTATAACCCAAAATTAGTAAATGTATTCTAGTTTCATGGATTTCACTTGAAGTCCATAAACATTAGTTATTACTTGTTCTATGTGGCTTTAGCAGTATATTTCTAGTTTCTACTTTCAACTCATCTACAACCTTATATGTCATTATTTCTACATTTTCTACTTGGGAGTCAAATCCTCTACGGTGATAACCGGATTTGACAAATCCGGTTATCACCCCTAGAGGTCGCCACGTGTCTCCTTTGAACCCCTTAACCATGGGTAAGGTTCACCCACCCCTAGGGTTCACCCACCCATTTTTGGTTTTTTTTTTAAATATTAATTCTTTTTTTAAAATTAAAAAACTGTTTCTAGAGTTTTTTTAATATTAAAAAAATAATAATAATTTAAAAAAAAGAATTAATATTTAAAAAAAACAAAACAAAAATGGGTGGGTGAACCCTAGGGGTGGGTGAACCTTACCCACGGTTAAGGGGTGTCAAAGGAGACACGTGGTGACCTCTAGGGGTGATAACCGGATTTGCCAAATCCGGTTATCACCAGAGATGATTTGGCTCCTTCTACTTGATATTGGCTTTAGAAGAATGTTGATACCCATCCACTACATTATTTTATTTTATTTTTATTTATTGTGATTTTTAAATAATGTCTGAAACCGATATGTACCGAAACCCATTTTTTTAATCCTTGCCTTGACGGGCCTCAAGTTCCTCAATTACAATTGAAAGCTGCCAGTTCAAACAATCACAAAAGGTGGGAGTCATGTTGAAGCAATTATTTATAGTCCTTTGAGAACTATCTGGATCTCAAATGCATTCATCAGTTGTAGCAAATTCATATTATTTTCCAACACAAACAGCCAAACAAACTGTCAACTTCACAGCAGCACAAGTATCTAAAAGAATGCCAACATATAAAAACAGAGCAACTCCTGAATAAAAGATATGTAGTAAAAATAATTATGAACAATTATTCAAAATAAGCACGGCCAATCTCATCAGATCACGAAATATATGAACCCTTCAACTGAATAATCAAAATACAAAGAATACCCCTTAATTTACAGCAAGTCCAATATGAAAAACCGGGAGAGAAATACAAGAAGAGAAACTGAGTGAGAAAAAAATACACTTAGCTATGAAAATATAACATACATACATCATTGTAATACTCTTTGGGGAGCCCATACACGTCTTGTTCTTCCTTACTCTTATTCTTCCTCAAAACTGATTTTTTTTTCATTAAAAAAATAAAAATCCCGTGAGAAAATAGAAATCTTAGAATTTAAAGTAATTGTATGGTGTAGGACTAACCTATGCCAGATGGAAATTCCGCCTTAAAATGATGAAATGGAGCGATTAGTATCCTTGTATGGGTTAAATTGAGTGGTAGAGGAGGTGCAGCCAGTATCCCCAATACTTTTGTCCTCATTTCTGCAGTTAGATCAATTTGGTGGGTCGATGTAAAGCCCTGAACATATGAATTACCATATTTAATAAGTTGAGGTCGAAAAAGAATCAGAACAGAAAACATTTGAGTATTAAATATTATGTCCGGGACCAAAAATCCGGTCGAAAAAATGATGTTGTTAGGCACACCCCATATTTGATGACTGCACCCCGTTATTAAAAACCATTGACTGTGCCCATTAAATTCATAAAATTACTTATCCAGGCAAAAGGCAAAAAATAATCTATAAATTTTATAACTACACACAAATTATAAAGGAAAGAAGATATGAAATGAGAGCTTGATCACCTTTCTTCTATCTTTTTGCAAGGGCACAAGTGCATTATCAAGTAATGGGGATAGAGTGATTGCTTCAAAACCAGACTACAGTGTAAAATAAATAAATAAACACTTTGTCTGTAAGTAAAGAGCCAGTTATCTATTTTAATTTTGGCTTTAACTACTACATTCTTGCTGGTTAATTCAAGGCATCTTTGGGTTTACTAAGGTATGAAATAGAACACTCAAAATTTAATGCTTAACTATGGCAAAGATGGTTCCATTAACATGATTTCTTATACCATTTTGATTATATATATATAAGCTTGGTATTGGCTTTAGCATCAATCTCACTCCCTGTAACTAAACAGTTGGATTCTTCATTGTACTGTAACATAAGATTTTTGTGGGAAGTAAAAAGACAATGCCATTGATTCTATTTCTTCCCTAAAATTTAATGCTTTAAAAGCTGAAGATGAACTAGGCTTATCCGTTGTACCATTGGAATGATTTAAAGAAGCAGAGATTACCTAAAAAAAAAAAAGAGTTGTGGTGGATAAGCTACTGTCATGGAGAATCCCAGAAACCCTAATAAATACAAAGAAAGAGAGAAGGGTAGGCGAGAAATCACCGTAGTCTCCTCTTTCTGGTCTTTGAAACTTCTCGTTGGAGAAAAGGTTGTATGTGGCTCAGCTTTGCTATCTCAACACTCCAGTCGGAGAAGGGTTGCCGTCGTTAATACCTAGAGCTGCAACGGATAGCCCGAGTGTTATACTTCGCATGCATATTGAGCCGACGCGTGGTACACTCACACCTCCCTAGCTCGCCACTTATCATCTTTGACACTTATTTTATTTTATTTTTTGGTAAAATCTTTGACACTTATTAACTACAGTCCTTAATGTTAAATAATTTAACCTTGATTTTTTAAAAAAAGATTAACAAAATTTTCCAAAAACTAAGATTAAATTATTTATTTAACCTTAAGGTGACCGAATCTTAACCACAGTTAAGTGTCAAAAATGACATGTGGCAAGCCACGAAGTGTGAGTATACCATCTAACTGAACTTGCGAGATGCATGCTATACCTTTGCACGCGTTGATCAAAGAAGCTATGCCCGAGTCACTCGGGCATCTGCCAGAGATAATCTATTCCTTAAAGAGAGGGGAAGCAATAAGGCAAAATATAAGATAGGAAAGTGATTCGTTGAGTCATAGAGCAACCCGAGACCGGAAGTAGTGTCGACTTTTAGGGTGTCCAAATCCCACATCGCCTACCAATGGATGGGTTCCTTTCTCCTTAAGTGCTCCCACCTTATATCTTTTTTCAGAAGTGTGTGGTTAAAGCTTTAAGTTAAGATTATGGTTTATGTGTGTGTTTATTACCATTTACCAAAAAAAAGATTTAAAAAAATGCTAAAAAAAGTGTGTATAGGCCTTTAGTCTCACATTGTCTACGGATGGTTGGGTTCCCTTCTTCTTAAGTACTCTCACCTCACCTCTTTTTTCAGAAGTGTGTGGTTAAGGGCTTAAGTTGATATTGTGGTCACTAGGTGTGTAGTGTGTGTGTTTATATTCTCATTTACCAAAAAAAAAAGGTAAAAAAATGTTGAAAAGGTGTGTTTACCTTTAGTCCCACATCACTTACCTATGGTTGAATTCCCTTCTCCTTAAGTACTCTCACCTCACCTCACCTCTTTTTTCAGAGTTATATATGATTAAAGGTTTAAGTTGAGATTGTGGTCTTTGATGTGTGTATTGTGTGTTTATTACCATTTATTTAAAAAAAAATGTGTGTAGACCTTTAGTTCCACATCGCCTACCAATGATTCGGTTCCTCTTTTTTTTTCGAAATAGAAAGGCTCCCAGTGGGGGACGGGGGTTTGATAGACCCCTACTTATTTATTATATAATTAATAAGAGAATAAAGTGGGGGGGGGAGGACATAAAACCAATACCCCTAATAGAAACAACCCATCAAAGCTTAATATTTAACCAACCGGTCATATCAGTCCGAATAATACCTTTCAGAATAACAGAAACCCCTGTTATTTCCTTAAAGACCTTGCTCCTAGAGGTATTGCAAGTCTCTCTCTCTAAAAAATTGACGCATTGATTATTTTCTCTGAATACATGTTCAAAAATCATGTTGCAGCTGACCTTCATCCTAATTATATCCTTTTTCCAATAACAAGTCCTCCAAACCCCAATTCCGTTAATCACGTCAATTATTATTTTTGAGTCACTTTCGATGATAATTGTTGTGTCCCAAAATCCCACCTAGGACAAAGTGAGACTATGACACGTGACTTACTTATCACACCATCCTATTAAAAGCATACAAGACATACTAAAATGTGAACCAGAAAATTTTCTCAATTAATACATCACAATTGATGCCTCTAGTGAATATTAATCAAATCTAAAATCCATACCTAAACTGAATATAAATAAAATCCTGAATTATCTATCGTAATTCCCAATTAAACAATTTAAACCTAACCATGATTCCAAATTAAATCCAATTACAATCTCCTCAACATAAATTTCAAAGTTTAAGGAATCAAAATCAATAATAGGATATTTTGTCCAGATCCCTCTTTTCTCTGGATAATCACCTATAGGTTCCTTCTCTATGTATTCTTCATCAATCCAAGGTTCCGATGCGTATATGTCAAAGCCCGAACCTGTGAAAAATAATAGTTTAGCTGAGTATTGAAACACTTAACGAATATGAAATCCTAGATGACAATATCATAATCATCAATATCATACAATTATTATAGTTGAACAGGATAGTCATGCCTACATTTATCAGGGCATACATAATCAGAATGCGGAAACATATATTCTTTTCAATTCTTACTTTGTACTTACTTTCCTTACTTTTTTGACTTTCCTTACTTTTTATTGTGAGTGACAATACTTCATACATTCACTTTCATGCAGTGTACAATAACTTAATATAACTCACACTATATATGGATAAAGATTAACTATACATTCTTTACTGAGTTACCGCTTACTTAGCACATACTCGGTGCGCACGGACTTACTTGATTCACTTATTTGGACAAACATACCTTTTGATCTTAGATTGTTGGTACTCGGGACATGCAAAATTCAATCATGACATCATACTTGTGTTATACTTACTTTTATCGTACTTGTGTTTGTACTTGTGATAATGAGTTAATCATGCTTGTGCTTACATCAATATAGTGACTAAAGTGAGTGAACAAGTGATATAACCCTCGATTAAATGGTGCCCTAGATTATTAGCCAAGAGCCAACGGAAGTCCATCATAACAGTCCATTCCATTATGATAAAAATCTTAGGCAATTAAGACCATAATCTACAATCAAGACCCTAATCCAAGGCATCTCTTAACCGAACATATATTACAACATGCAATTAGTATACTTCAAGTCATAGTATATCATTTTTTTCAATGATTGGTATTTTAAAATATGTATAATCATGATTCTTCACTCATCAATTCAATAGGTTGTTCATCATATATTGGTTTTCAAGTGTTACAAAAAAGAAAATAGTAATCATAATTCCTTAATTGCACAAAATCTGGAAATCATACTTGAAACATATAACAATTCAATAATCTCCGGCATACATCCCTTCCTGTATATTCATACATCCATAATTCACTAAATCAATCACTTTTCTCTTGTTATCACACATACATAATCAAGTTGGATCATTGTACCTCTATAATCATGATAAAACTTGCATAAGGAAAAATCTTATGATGAAAACATACTTTAATTGATGTTCTTACTTCAAACAGTCTTACTTTTCCTTATAAAACGTTAATGATCATGATAGGAATCAAAATGGAAGACATATTTACCTTACTTGATCGCTTCCCTATGATCACAAGCTTGCGAAAGGTTGAAAATCTCACCTCTGAGCTTTCGTTGTCCCTTGAATGAAAGCCCTCTCAAAACCCTAGTTTTTTCTCTCCTTAGGTTTCCAAAAGTTCTTAGAATGGTAAAACCCATGAGTTTAAGTCCTAAAGCAATTACTAATTCTCAGATTTAGAATTAAATTTGGGCACAATACATAACGAGCAGTCGACTGATGGTGAGGGGCTGTTGACTGGTGGCTTGGAGGTCGACCGGTAGTCTGCATGCTCTCTGCTCGATTTCCTCATACATTTTTTTCATCTTTGTTTTCACTAGGGGTCGACCACTATGGGGAGGGGTCGGGTGGACTTCAATTTTTTTTCAGTTTTGGTAGTTTTAACCCCTTTTCAGTTTTGGTAGTTTAAAACCCCATTAAACCTTTAGACAATTGACATAACACATTTATTAACATAAAGGAACATTAAAACACAATTTTTAACACCAAATTCAATATTATCATTCAATATGCAGGAATTTCAAGACAAGTAAGATTCGAGTCTCTACAATAATATTATGAAGACCTGTATCATCACAAAACTTACAACCATCATAAATCGCTCTGATTTTGGCCATATTGTTGGATCCAATTCCATAAAATGAGTGATAAACAAGCATCATGTTCCCCTTCTCATCACAAATTATACCCTCACCTCCCTTTTCCTTAAGTACTCTCACCTCACCTCTTTTTTTAGAGGCGTGTGTTGTAAGTTGAGATTGTGGTCTTTGAGTGTGTAGTGTGTGCTTATTACCATTACCTCCCCCCCCCCCGCCCAAAAAAAAAGAAAAAAAAGAGACCTATAAAACTTTGTTTCACTTTATTTTAATGAGGAGTGTTAGCCCTACTCTAACAATTCAATTTTTTTCAAAAGTTATTTTGAGTGCTAGCCCTACTCTAAGAATTCAAAGTCTGATGGTAGTAGCAACACATGTGTCACGCCCCAAAACCTACACACAATACATCTCAAATTTGTGTAGATTCCAAGGTGTGAACTTGAAACAAATCCCAAGGTAATAAAATTTAATCTAAATAAATTACCATTAACAGATGCATATCTCTAGCATTAAGTTTAAACTAACAAGAGTAAATGAACATAAAATTGAATTCATTTAAAATCTCACTGACATAACACTATATCTCAACTGAAAAGTACTAATTAAAGTTCTGCAATGAAACCCTACAACTAATTAAGTTCTTGACCATTTCTCCTAAGCCCTTCAGGTACTTCTTGAAAAAAAAAATCAATAAATATAACGAGGGTGAGCTTTTGGCTCAGCAAGAGAATACAATAACATGCAACAATTATGATAAATAAAACAATGAACAACAATATGAATATACATCATTTAATTTATTGGTTTACACAATTATTCTGTCAATAAGATTTACACGAAGTTCACCCTATTGACAACAATATTAATCTTGTATGGTCTTATACAGGGACTCTTAGGTTTACACGTAGCTCACCTAAGGTAGTCACCTTGAGAGGCACGCAACTTCTCAGTAGGATTACATAGAGCTCTCCCTCAGACTTTAGACCTATAGAGTCTCTTCCTCTCTATTTGTCATCCCTTGGTCTTATTCTCTTTAATTCAATAACCACACTCTTTATTATGGTGTCCCATACTATCATAATAAAGAGGACATCATATCATGCAAAGCTATAACAATTATAATTACACAAGATAATAATTGAAACAGATTTTTTTAAACATGCCTTTCTAAATAAAGTGAATCTACAATTTATCTAATATGCTCATAGTACAAACCATTCTCAAATATTTATTCTTCAAAGAATAAAATAAATAAATCATTTATTTTATTTTATTCCCCTTCTTTTCTTTCGTTTTTATTTTGCCATTCATTATTTAATTTATTCTAATATGCTCACAGTACAAACCATTCTCAAATATTTATTTTACAAAGAATAAAATAAATAAATCATTTTATTTTATTTTATGCTCATTCTTTTCTTTCGTTTTTATTTTGTCATTTATTATTTAATTTATTCTAATATGCTCATAGTACGAACCATTCTCAAATATTTATTTTACAAAGAATAAAATAAATAATCATTTTATTCTCATTCCTTTCTTTCGTTTTATTTCTTCATTTATTATTTAATTCTTTTTATTTCGTAATTTATTTTATTAATTTATTTAATTATATCTCATCATGTTATTTAATTAATTCAATAAAATACAACTCACGAAACACCCAAAACGGCGCCACCCGGTCGATCGCGGGTTGCCTACGATTGATCAGTGACCACTGATTGATCAGCCCAAGGCCTCCGATTGATCGGTGTCGGCGATTTGGCCGGGAAACGCCAACCCAAACCCTAGATTTTGATTTTTCAACTTTTTGAATTCTTTTTCTCAAATTTTCACCCCTCGAAACCCATGTTAATTTACCCACCATTGCTCTTTCAATTTGTAACTTCTATTCTAACATTATTTATGCATTATTCTTCAATGTGTATAGATCTCTATCCTAGATATCACACAAATATTAATAAATCTATATAAACCCAAGATAAAACTAATAATAGAAAACCCTAACTCTAGGGGAGTATTCACTTGCCTCAAAGGTTCGAATCTCAGACTTTTAATACTCCAATCCTATGCGAACACGCTTTTCTCGAAGGATCAAACCACCATAAGGGAGAAAACTCAAATCTCCAAGCCTCGAATCTCGATCTAGACGCTTGAAAGCTCTACTAAGGTGTAGCCTCTTTTTCCTTTCTCTCCCAAATTCTATTCTCCAGAATTTCAGTTTAGTAAAAATTATGAGGATTAGGTTTATCATGTTCCATATATATTAATCCTATTTTCTTATTTACTAAAACGTCATTAGTGGTCGTTGTTTGTTTATAGGGTCTAACTAACCACAATAAAAATAATTTCAAGGTCATTACAACGTGTTCCATGAATTTCCCATTTGTCACTCAATGACGGAAGCTTGCTTATTTCTTTTTTTAAGGACCGACGAATCAAATGATATTTCTATTCCAATTTCTGCTTCTTCTTCTTCCTCTGAATCAAACTTTTCCTTGGCACAATGGTTAAATTCCTATTGTTATCAATGATACAAGTTAGATTCGAGATGTACAAGTGAGTATTTTCTGAATAGAGCCTGGATATTGAATACTTCATTTTATTGATCCAACAAGCTAACCATAAATTATTCTAATTAATAATAGGAGATAGCAAATATTTATCCTTTCATTGAGACTTTTACACGACATGGGAAAAAATTTTCTTTAGAATTATATTCTAATTGAAGTAGGGGTTCTATCAGATATAGTACAGTGACCGTGAATTCCTACAAAAGAGAATCATTTCTTTCAATACTCACACGTTTGTTGGTACCAAAAATAAAGTAGCTGAGCCAGTAGCATCAGCTACAGTAAGGGCTCGGTAAAAAAAATAAAAATTTTAAATAAAAGGAAGTTATGATTTGCACTGGTTCTCAAGGTAATAGGGAGTTTGGATCCTATTCCATTGCGATTGAACTTGCGTGTAGAACCCCAGAATCCATGTGCAATGTGCATGTGAATAGTGCTGTGAATAGTGCTAATACATAGGACGTGTAGAGCCCTAAAACTCCTTGTTAATCATTATACGTGTTATGCATGGTGTGTCAGGTGTGTGTGTTTAGGGTCCTAAGGACCCTGATCGGTGCTAATTGTTACACATTTATGCACCTCAAACTGTATCTGTTAATCCTTATGAGCTCATTTATCCATTTTGTTACTTCACTTGGGTATTTTTAGTGTTTTCAGGATCATGTGAGGAAAAGAGACTTAAAGTGAAAAATAAAAGCTCAAAATGAACCTCAACCGAGCAATAATCAGAGCCAAGGAGAAGAAGGGAAGAAATACCAAGAAAAAGCCCAAAATCGCCGCCGGGCCGATCAATCAGCCAGGTGGGTCCCGATTGATTGGACCCAGCGAGCGATTGATCGACCAACCCTTGGCCAATTGGGCAGGCGACGCTTATACCTCCATTTGTGTTGTGTGAAAATTCGATGTTTTACTCTTTTGGGAGTTTCTAAAAGCTGAAAATAGCAGTGTCTCCTCTTCTCTATAAATAAGAAAATAATATTCTCATCAAGGGTTTAGAATTTGGGAGATTTGAAAGGATAAGAAGGCTCTAGAGATCTGTGAAGGTTGGATGATAGGTTCTTCGTGTTCTTCGTCGAAAGCGGTGTTCTTCGCCCTCGTCATGAACTAATTTCTTTTTCTAGGGTTTAGATAACACTCTAGCCAAGTAATTGTATCCCTTGTATTTTATTTAGATTTTCTTCTTTTTGTAAACAATGATTGCATAATGAGAGAGTTGTTCTTCAACCAATTTATTCGAGTTTATAATCGATTTCAATATGATCTTATCATTGTCTTAGGTTTTAATGTGTTGAGATTGAAATCATTTATATCATCTTTCTGTGATTATTGGTATGAATTTTATGCAATGGTATTACTGTCGATGAATTAAATTATAAAATATTTTATACCTAGGGAAGACGAGTGATTTCACAATCCTAGTTTAGTGTGTATCACTCATGCTAACCGAAGATAGGATATGCCTAGAGTTTTATCCCTCGAATCATTCTTGTTTTGATGAGTTGAGACTTGTAGTTGATCTTATCTCTATTGTTTACGCTTAAGAGACCTGAATAAATATCTGTGGATTCAAACACCCTAGATCTTCTCTCACTGATATATCACCAAAAGCTCTTAGTTTAATTAGGTTGAATAAAATCTGATAGTTTAATTTCTGATCTTAGATTAAAATCAATCAATCTTGTTACCCATTGATATAGAATTAATCTGGAGAAAAAGGCAACTACACTAGCGCAATCTTATATGGTTCGACACCCCATACTAGTCACTATTACGAGGTTTAATAAATTGACGATGAGACCCTTTTGTATGTTCAAAGGTGTAAAGAAAAGAAGATAAAATGGTTTAGAGTGTTAAGTGTAAACAAAAGGCCAAAGGGGACAAAAAATGCCCTGATCGGTCGACCTCTCAAAATAGAGGTTGACCGCTAGGCAACTAGTCGACCGCTCCGTTGACCGATCGACCCCTCAGACCCATTTTTTGTATGGGGTTTTTTGGCAGTGAGGGTCCAAAGGACCGGTCGACCCCTCCCTTGTATTTTACCTCAGCCGACCTTCCTAAGATATTTTAAGGGTCTTTTGGGTTTTTGTCAACCCCAAACCCCTTATAAATACCCCCATTTCGTGGGTTTAGAGCTACACAAAGCTCTAAGGCTTAGTTTGGGAGATTTTGAGAGAAGAAAGAGAGAAAATCTAGGGTTTATTAGGGTTTGAACCAAGATCAAAATTGAAGCTTGGATTTGCTTCGCAACGTCCGGATCTCGTTTCCTCAAGCTTTCTAAAGTGCTAGACCGTAGGGATTCGGTCTTGTAAGGTAGATTCACTCTACTATCTACCCTTGTTATGATTTCATTTATAGAAGTAAAATGGAATGGATGGTTTTTGATGAACTAGGTTAAGTAGCCTATGTATTTGCTATGCTATCTCCATGAATGAGACTCTATAATATGTTTTGATGTTTAAAGGTTTTCTATGACCACCATGATGCTCACAAGTACTCTATGCATGTGTATGTCTTGCGTGACCGGAGTTTCTCATAAGTACGGGTATCCGAAAGTTCATAAGCAAATCTCATAAATAAAAGCTCATAAGAAAAGTTCACAAGAAAATAAAAGAAAGCTCATAACGAGAGAAATGGAAGCTCACAAGAATAAGAAAGGATGTTAGTGTACTAAGACCAGATATGGGCACTAACATCTTGTTTCCAAGTAAGCATGAGAGGATACTAGTATACTAAGACCATGTATAGGTACTAGAAATCTATCTCCAAGTAAAATGAAAAGTAAGAAATGATGCTAGAGTACTAAGACCAAGTACGAGCATTAGCATCTGTTTCCAAGAAGTTAAAAGTAAGAGAGGATGCTAGGATACTAAGACCATGTACGGGTACTAGCATCTGTCTCAAAATAAGTGAAAAGTATGATCTCATTATAAGGCTCACAAGAACTCATAAGATTCTCATAAGGAAGCTCATAAGTACTCTGAGACTCATAAGAAACTCATAAGATTTTCGAAGCAAGTTTTGGTAACGTAAAATCTCAAAGTATGTTTTGAAAGTTCAAACTCAAAGTAAGATTCAAAGTATGATTTTCAAAAGTATGCACTTGTTAGTTCTGTGAAGAAGATGCGGTTTCCGTACTCTGATTAAGTATGCATGTGTTTTGATGAACTGTACTATGTATGACATGTTAATGTTTATAACATTGCTAGCTAGTAGTTTGTATACGCTGAGCTATTCAATGGTCATGAGCCGAATTGTTATTTTCGATAGGTCTGAAGTTGGATATCTGTGCTCCGAGACCATGGGTCGAGGAGGAGTATGGAAAACAGGAGTTTGCTTGGGATCATCTTGAGGATGATAGGGGCCTTGACAAGTGGCCCTATGGTTGAGTTGTTGAGTGAGTTTGGGATTAAATTTTGGGGGATTTTGCATCAGACTTGAGTTGGTAACTGAAGTGATGGATCTTGTGTACAAGTTTAGTTTCTATTTCAGTTTTGTAAATATTAGTACTTGGAAATTATGAAATCAAAGAAGAAATTTTTTAGGTTCACCTTTTAACATGCCTTATATGCTCTTGTAGGATGGTTTGAAGTATAAGTCACGATGTCAAAGTCTCATAACTCCTAGGTGGGATTTTGGGTCATGACATTGCGAGAGATCAATCGCACTCATAGGTCAAAACATGTCCCTTTTAATTCATATTTAGAAAAAAATATTAAAAAAATCTCAACATTAAGAGATAAAATTTCTTAACCATAGTTAAACGATAATTAAAGGGGCTTTGTGAGTGCTATTGAACTTTCTTGAAGCAATTGGATAGGATCTGGATTCAAAAAAGAGTTGTAACGACAAATACTTGTCGCTACCACTGTGAGACTTTGGGAGTCTAAGATGCTAGACGGGGCTAGCATTTCTATATTTTAATTGAATCATCACTTGAATTATGTTATTAACTGATTCAAATAAAATAACATGAATCATGTTATTTTACTTGAATCAAGTAAAATAACCTGGATTGCGTTATTTAGCTTGGAGATTGAAAAACCTTTCACAAAATGAATAAATAGCCGAAATGTTAAGGTGCCCCAAATTTTTGGATGCCCTAAAAGCCTACCAAAACATGAATGGTGTCAATAGCAAAAGTCCTATAAAATAAGAATGCAAAGAACTTTAAAATGGAAGAAAACTTTTTAATGGGGTGTAGTCATCAAATGTGTTGAGGGTATGCCTATCACCCAAACAAATTTTACAAAAAACCAAACTTCAAAAATTAGGACCAATTGTTTGGTATATATTAATAAAAACTATAAAAGGGGCCAACCTTGTTTTAATTTTTCACCATTATTTCATATTTTATTTTCTTAGGTGTGAAAAAAATAAGTATTAACAATTCTAAAGAAAATTCAACCCAAAATTGATCTTTTTATTCATTACTATTTTGGGTTACTAAGGTCGCAACTGTAGTGAGAATTTGGAAAGTTGCGAATGAGGTTAGGATTCCACTCAAAATAATGATAACTAGAACCAAAGTATTGAAACAAATTTAATTATGTATGATATAAACTAAAACCCTAAATAGTAATTGTATTGTCTTTCATTGTCACACCCCCAAAATTTACACATAAAATATCTCATAATTGCGCAAATCTTGATGTGTGAACTGGGAACACATCCCAAAGTGTAATGTAAGTCATAAATCAAATGATCCATTACCAGATATGAATATCAAGTATCAACTGTAAATCAAATGATCCATCAACAGATATGAATATCAAGTATCAAATATAAATACTAAATAAAGTTTTGCTATTCAAAATTAAACCATCTAAATGTTTAACACATTTTTTTTAACACATGAGTACCTACCTCACTACAGATTCTCTCAAGGAAAGGAAGTTGATATAACTATTGTCCTACTAGCTCTAATCAAGAAGAATTTCTATATGCTTCATGTACTTCCTAAAAAGGATCAAATTAAACGAAGTTCAACAAGAGAATACATCCATAAGTGCATAAGAACATTTATGGTATGTGCAACAATTTGGAGTATCATCGTATCATTATTACATTGTCTATACATGTAATACAATCAATTATTAGAATTGTATATTTTCTATTATGTAATTCTTTACTCATAATACCTTCCATTAGGGGTTGTACACAACTCTACCATATTAGAAATCATTGGGGGCAGCACACAACATGCCCAAATAGAAAATTTAGGTTTGTACCCAACTTCACCCAATTAACCATCTCTTGTGATATCACACAATTGACCCAACTAGGAATTGGATGCGTACACCCAATTCATCAATCTTGGGGTTGTACACAACGTCGCCTAGAAATCAATTTAGCGTCGCGCACAACTCTCCCAAGGACTCATTCCTAGAGGTTGAACACGTCACACCCTATTAACGAACCCTAAATGTTTAGGTGTATCAATTAGTTCATCATTATATCTAAGTATCTAATGAGCAATATGACAGACATTTGAAGTGTTAATATCATTCACGTGACATTCATATCATTAATTGAAAAACATATATAACATATGCTGAAATTTTGCAATTCTGGCTTGAGCCAGAAGATTCTTGCTTGAGCCAATCCATCTCACTCAAGCCAACCTTCCTCGCTCAAGCCAACTACCAACTCGAGAATAAATTAATTTAATGTGCACAAAACAGTAAGTTCCTCGCTCGAGCGAGATCCGATAGATCCCTAAGAAAACCCTCAAATTTTCACATTTTTCAATCCTAATTCAAAGGTTTCGATTTAGATTTATTCAAATACTGTTCTAGCAGATGATGAATAACATAAATAAAAACATAATGAATGAATTATATACTATAATGGAGTATTGACTTACTTATGTTTCTATGTTTTTGAAGTTTTTTAGACGAATCCCAAGAAAATGATTGCCTCGGATGGATTAAACTTGGAAAATACTTAGCGTACATGGGGTTCCATTTATGTAACAAAATGGCCAGTCCTCATTGGTCCACATCCCATTTTTTACCTCTCACCAACTGTGGTTAAGATTTACTCACCCCTAGGATTAAGCAATCCAAACTTAGTTTTTAAAAACAAAAACCTTAACTTTAATTTAGTTAAGCTTAACTAAGATTAAATGAGGGTTAAAAGAGACACGAGGACACAACAGTAACTTATGTAAAGGACCCACTGGTCCGCTGATCACTGCTCATTAAACTTTACCCCCACTCGAATCTCCAACACTGATTCAACTATCCAAAACCAAAACACAGCAGCCACCACCCACCACCTTCTTCTCCTTGTACATTCTCTTTGTTTAGCTTTAAGGTTTTTGCCTTATTAGCTAGGTCTGCTTTTGTTTTTATACTAATCCCTATGTTCAGTAGTTACACAAATGCCATTACTAAAAGATATTTGGTTTCAAGGCCTATTTAAAACCAGATTTGAGTTATCTCAATTTAAGTTATTCTAATCTCGACTTAGATTAACTACTGTGGCCAAACACCTACAAAATTTTATCTGAAATACCACTATATATATATATATATATATATATATATATATATAAAATTAATTAATTAGTCAGGTCCCTAATTCATTGAGAATCCAATTTATCAATTCTTAAGGTTGTGACATACCTTCAAAAAATCTATCTAGTCTTGTACCTCTTTGATTGTTGAAACAAAGAAAGACATAAAATTGCCTGGGCATTTCGCGGGAAGAATTGGTGATAATTCTAACTTTAACCTTTGGCAAGCAATTGGTGGCGTTTGAAATAGGGGTGTAAACGAGCCGAGCTGGCTGCTGCTCGGGCTTGGCTCGTGACATATATATGCTGGCTCAAGCTCGTCTTGAGCTCAATTTGAGCGCTCGAATGCTAGCTTGAGTTTGACTCGTTTATAGATAATTGAGCTTGCGCATACTCACGAGCTTGCCCTATTATTTCAGGCTCATTTACCTTTAATTTTAACCCCAAAAAAAGAATAAATTTAAAAACAGAATCCTAAGTATTGAGCATGCTCATCAGATTCTCCCTCCCCCTAAAAAAAAACTTAAGGATTAAACATAGTTAATCTCGTGAGTCTAATGGGAGAAAATAATATAGATCATTATAAATTCTAAAATTATGAACTTACCTTTAAGTTTTACCTTAAAACCAAATTCATATTTAAGTTTCTTAACTTTATGTGAAAACTAATATTATTAGGGTATTATCGATAGGACAGTAAAATTAATCGAGTTGAGTTGAGTTGAGCCAAGCCGTCCATTGCTTGTGTTCAGCTTGATTAACAAACGAGCTCAATCATTTAGCTCGGCTCGGCCCAACGAGCTTAAATACCCAACTCAAGCTCGGCTCATTTCTCAAAAGTTAGGACAGTTGCCCCTTGCCCTGTGGTTATACCCCGTTAAATAAGTAAATAATATAGTATAAAGAATAATTTTTTTTCCAAAAGTTCTTAGGGCAGATACCCCTTGACTTAGGGGTGAGTATCGAGCCAAGCTGTTATTGAGCATTATTATATTTCAAAGTGTTCAAGCTCAGTTTGGTTCTAAAATGAGCAAGCTGAGCACGAACCAAGCTCAAGTTGTTAAAAAGCGTAATTAAATTATGATTAGTTCATAATATACATATAATATATGATTAGTTTTAAAAAAAATGACCCTTTTAAATTTTAATGAAGTATTTATACTATATATTTATATATATTATTAATTTTTTATATTTTTAATCTATGCATATATATATTTATGCCATTAATATTTTAAACGAGCTCCAAAATTATGTTCAAGCTCGATCATTGAGCTTAATTAGCAAATGAAGCCAAGCTCGAGCTTCTTGGCTCAATACCCACCCCAGCTCCGCCCCTTGTGTATTTGTCTATTTGATCTTTGAGAGAAAGTTCTGACTAATCCTCGAAGGTTCGACAAGAGCCCGTAAACCACCACACCAGGTAAAGCTTCCTGGCTTAATACCCACCCCAGCTCCGCCCCTTGTGTATTTGTCTATTTGATCTTTGAGAGAAAGTTCTGACTAATCCTCGAAGGTTTGACAAGAGCCCGTAAACTACCACACTAGGTAAAGTCTAGAATAAACTGTTCTCACTATAGCTAGTTAATCTTTTTTATTTTTTGGGTTAGGCGTTATCATTTACTTACTGTTAGCATCAATCATCGATTAGTTGTTAGCACTCTTGCAAGACATTACCCATTCGGTTTAGATCCCACACCATACCAGTTGTTGGTACTCTGCAAGACATTACCCATTGGATTTAGATCCCACACCATACCATTGGAGCTACCGGTAGTATTGGTGTCTTTAACTCATTCTTTGAGCATGATAATTTGGACGGTTCTTTAATGTATATTGTATAATCATTAATTTTGTATGATATTCTACAATATAAGTGTCATTTCAATAATATAATTCTACAAAAGAAATCTACGAATTTATGATTGGCGTGATAGCTTTTGGGATTATATATATATATATATATATATATATTGGAGAAAATCAAGGTTATTACAATATATTGCTATTTTAAGGTTCTATTTTATTTTTAATTAATAACTCTTTTCATATTTCTAAGATATTTCCATCTAAATATTGAGAAAAAAACTCTAATCTAGAGATGATGAAACTTCTTGCCCGCATAGTAGATGCATTGTCCAACAGAGAAGAGGGAAAGAAAATATGAAATTAAAAGTCTTAAATACTCTATTCTTATTTTCTTAATTTTTTAAATACATTTAAGAAAAATTTTTGAGAAACCAAAGGGAAGCCACAACAACAGAGTGTTATCGAGCCGAGTCAAGCCGAGGGATGTTCAAGCTCGAGCTTTAACACACGAGCTCGAGTAGTTCGCGAGCTTGATTCATTAGATATAGTTATTTATTAGGTTTAACTTTTACTTTATTATCTTTGTATAGGTAAGAATTACACTGTTAACTAAAATTTTAGGAAAAACTTATAATTGTCTAAAGAATATTCTAATTATTAAAATACATTATACATTATTAATCTTTATTAGTATATAATAAATATACTTAATTTTAAATGAAATAAGTATATTTAAATATTTTAGTATATAATCTATACTATATATAAAGAAATAGGGTGACCAACGTTGTATCCCTATTTGACATTCTTTTTGTATTTTTATTGCCACATCACCAAATTCTCTCTTTTATCATTTATTTCTCCGGCCTTGGCTTGCCTCTGGCGAAGCCAGAAAGGGCTTATCTCGGGGTTCCATAGAATAGGTGACATGTGGTGGAGAAGTCAAAATCATGGGGCAATGGACATGTGGCGATAAGTGTGTGAGAATAAGGGGGAGAGATATCAAATGGGGAGAAGTCAAAAATCATGGGGAGAAAATAAATGACTTCTCCCCATTTTCTGTGAGCTGCCGCACAATGTATGGAACCCCGAGAGCCCTTTCTGGCTTCGCCAGAGACAATCCGAGGCCTATTTCTCCTAACCGGTGTGGCTACAACAGTTCAAGGTGTTGGTTAAATTAATTGTCCTTCCGTCTCTCTCTCCGACTGAAACAAAATGTCACTAAAGCTCACAAGTCTATTATTTCTCTGCTGCTTTTTTTTTTACTCTGCTTCACCTTCCTCGTCTGAAAATTCAATGGCGATGGCTGCTCCCGTTATTGCAAGAGCAGGAACGATAGCTGTTCTTACGGTCTAATCTCATCGTCTTCTGGATCTTTGGGATCAACAACATCGGGTCCATTGATGGCAACTGCAACCACCTCAATCGATGTTGAGAGAGACAGAACTGGGATTAATCCATCCCAAGTCTTTGCCTTTCCGGGTTGGTCACGGCTTTGATCTTCATAGATTGCAGCATCCCCCCATGATAGAGGCTGTGAAGCTCATGGTTTGGTTTGCAAAAGTATAGTATTGCGTTTCATATTTTAGAATTAAAATAATAACTTACTACATCTCATGGTTTCATATTTCTTTTTTTGTGTTTGCAAAAAAGGTAATGAAGACTGAAAATCATATAGTAGACGGTAACAAGGAGAAGGCAGCCCAACATCATTGGAAATATATGTTCTTAGGTGGTGGAAGCAAAAGAGGACGATGACCTTTTTGTTGAGAACACATTGTCCCTCACAGAGGCCATCAATGGTTTCGAGTTCATACTGTCCCACATAGACAACAGGCAACTCCTCATTAATTTAACCCTGGAGAAGTTGTCAATCCTGATAAGTTATAGCATACAACAAAGTAAATTAGGAGGTTTTCCTCTGATTTGTATTCACATGTTATTTATGGTTTTGATCTCTATTTCACAAAACACAGATTAACTAAAGGCAATCAATGATGAGGGAATGCCCATGTACCAGAGATCGTTCATGAGGAGAAAACTGTACAATTTGAATATTTTCTATTTGTCTTTCTTATCAAATTTGAAGTATTTATCTATTAAATTATTATTTCATGGTTCAATACTTAGTTGCAGTTGATATATTTCAGTTTGTGATGTGGATTGAGCCTTTTTTTTCTCTTCCTATTTGTTGTGGTTGCATCTCCATCAAATTTTTTTAAAAAAATTCTTCACAATTTTTTTTGATCTGTGCATTGCACGGGGTGTTTGCTAGTATATATATATACTAGTAAAAGTGTATGTGTGTTGTCGTAATAATTCATTTATTGATGATTTAATTAAATAGAGGTTATTTATTGAAAATTTTTTTAATTTATATTTAATACTGACTATGTGTTGAAAGTTGAAATAATAGCTAGAAGTAGAATAAATTTCCACTCCATTACTATGCCGCGATTTAATACAAACTATTTGCAGGAACGAAAAGCTAGTGAATCAACACTTTATCCAATAAAACTGAAACATAACAATTCCAATTGAAAAACAGAACCATAGGAATTTCGATCAAACTGACCTTGAGGATATAGGCTTGTAGAAGTGTAGGGTCGAGCTGAAGTGCCTTGTCGCAGTCCTTGACCACATGGTTGTGCAAAAACCTGTATATATGCAGCTCTGTTTTTACTACCCGGAAACAGGCATAGGAGAATGCGTGCCACAGCCTTCAGGCATCTAATGAAGTTCAGGGACACTTCGTGGCCATTGCGTTTAACAGTAGCAACAAACAGGGCTGGCCCAAGCCATTTGGAGGCCTAAAGTGAGAATTTTAAATGAAGCTTTTAAAAAAAAAATTGAACTTGCTATAAAATGGGACCTTTTTTTAAATGGAGCATTTTTTAGGGGTTCTTTTCACTAAATCAGGTTCATAAAGTCATCAAAGCCCACACTTTCATTATTTTGGGGCCTAAAGCGCGGGCTTTGATGGCTTAATGGACAGGCTGGCCTGGCAACAAAAGATCCTTCGATTTCTTCAAGAAAGGACCAAAATAGCAGCAGGGGCACATAGGCCATCAGTGTAATTCCATAATCTGGTGCACATGGCTCTTGTTTGAACACGAAAAGGCAAGCAATGAGCTATGGAATCCCACCATCCCATAAGGATCAAATAGATTATTGGAAAAGCTTCAATTGCCAATTCCAGCGAGAATTTTTTATATCGATGTGGAGAAAAGTAATAGGGGAGAAGAAACCTAAATCTTTAACATTATGTGTTTCTCTATTAATACAAAATTGAAAGGAAGGGAGAATTTTATTGCTAACTAATAACTAATAAAGGAGAGTCTGGAGATTCATTATTATTATCATAAGATTATATAAATAAGTTTTTTGTATAATAAAGTAAGGTAAGGGATAATTACGTCCACATAAAATTTGGTATACTCCTTATACTTTTATTAGTAAAATGATATATATAATTGAGCCAACTTTTAATGAGACAAGTAGGGGTGTGTTCAAGCTTGGCTCGTTAAGTAAACGAGTTAGAAAATCAAGCTTAAGCTTGACTTGTTTACTAAATAAACTAGCGAGCTCGAGTTATTAGCGAGCACCTTTGTTTGATGACCACCCCTAGGAAGAGCGACTATTTAATGTAGCATATCATCAGGAGTAGCTAGAAGAGTATTTGCAAGGTTTTAGTTACTAAAAAGTAAAGAGCAGTGATTAGCATACCTGGGAAATGGGTCCATGCCCCCCCCCTCTTAAATATCCACCACATGGGGGGCAATGAAGTCTAGCCTTGGATTTTAAAATCAATTTGCCAAGTACGTTAACTATTTCCCAAAAGTAAATTTACTCATACTATTGCTTTGATGTCTGGACCAGAGATGTACGTAGCAATACCAATCAAAATCACATGTCAAACAATAACTTGAGAAAGCAAAGGATTAACTACTTAAAAAAATGGAAATTGATAAAAAAACAAAGCTCTTCGATAGTACTTATTATCGAGAGCCTGACCGTTGGATTAAAAATCCAATGGTTGCCTTTGTACACATCCTTTAAACAATGGGGCCCACCTAGTGTTTGCACCCTTAGATTTTTAATCCAAAGGTTCAACTCTCGATAGTAGATACTATGGAGAGTTTTAAATCACTTCCCTTGGAAAAAAAATCATAATGACAGGACACATTATTGGAGGACTAAGCATACTCTTTCAATATCGCCTAGTATTTTGGTTAAGGCAACTACACCACTAAGACGTAAGCTGCAGTCAAAGCAAGGAAAACTCACACACCCACAGACCCTACACCACAACCCACACTCTCAACCCTTATAAGCTTCACCCAAACACTCCCCAAAACAGGTACCAACCGTTTGGGGTGTGATGGAACTTTTAAGGGTATGAGAGCTTGAAACCTGGTCTGATGTGGGACTAAACACTGAACCTAGTAAGAATGTGGAACATCGTAACCCAGAAAAAAGAAAAAAAAAGAAAAAAAAAAAGGAACACTACGTAAGGAACATATTCTTTTGAACACAACAACTACAAATGATGTATTTGCTAGTGTGTTTATGCAACATTAAAATGTTATTTTGGGCACGAAAATGCAAATTTTTAATGTTCAATTATTTGATTCAATAAAATTTGAATGCAAGTTAAGGTGTCTACATATTTCTTGAAGATTGTCGAGCATCCGGAATGCAAAAGATATGACAACACTACATCTTATTCATCTTAGCTCCGTTTTAATCAGGCTTTCCTTATGGATTTACACAACCTGGTAGAAATTGGGCTAAGAAGGGGGCAGGGCAATACCGATAAATGTTAGTTGATAAAATCCTTTTTTTTTTTTTCACAGTCTAGGGTTAGGGGTTAGTATCTACTCTACAAAAGTGTGGGAAATCACAATGCCCACCTGCACGGACTGAGCCTGGAACCTCTCTCCTAATGAGGGGAGACACTACCACGGGACAAAATTGTGCTCTAGTTGAACCAAAGTGGAAAGATTCAGGTTACAGCTGCAAGTAATTCGAGCGGTAACATCATCATATGCAGTAAGGAGTTACACTTGTCAGAGATAATACAATTTGTTGTTCCGGACCGTAAATTCATTTCATCTACAGTCCATCTCCATTATGGGGTTCCTTCAGTGTGGCCATAGCAGCCTTAGCAGGTGGTTGTGCACCCGCAATCATTTTGCCTTGCTCAGTGGTGGAGCCAGGGACGGGAAGTAGGACTACACTCAAGCTAAGCTAGCTCGACAACTCAACTCATTTTAGGCAACCTCAAGCTAGCATTTCAGGCTTGAACAAATTAAGCCAAGCTTTTATTTCAGCTTCAATGTTTAAACAAGTCATACCCAGTTTGATTCAGCTCAACTCGAAGCTTAGCTCGTTTAGGGCTCGGTTCATGAGCTTGAGCATGTCTCAAAATATATATGCATATCATATTTATTTGGTAATATTATTTATTTTAATACAAAATAATATTTTAAACTTTCTTCATTATAGATTTTTAAAATTTTTAATGAACAAGTTTAAGAGATAATAATAACAAAAAAGGTTAAGCAAAAACTTTGATCTAACTCTCTATTTTTTGGAGCAAAGGGCTACTCCCAAATCTTATTTTTGTATATAAATTTTTTAATCTTTTGCAGTTTTTTGTATTATAATTTATTAATAAACACTTTTATAAAATTTGTGTAAAATTAAACAAAATAATTTTGGGAAATAAGCTTGAGCCAACCTAGGCTCGGCTCAACTTGAACAAAGTTTGAGCTCGAATGGAGCTCAATCAAGATTATTCAAGCCTAAACATTCAAGCTCAAACCAAGCTCATGCCGAGCTCAAGCATGTTCAAGCCAAGCTCAAACTTGGCTAAGCTCAGCTCAGCTTGAATACACCCCTTTCCTAATATTTAATTTTTTTTATATAGCGGGCCCTATAATTAAGATGTAATTGTTGATTATGTGGGAAGTTTTGGCCCCCTTAAAATTTTTGTAATTTTTTTTATATGTATAAAATTAAAAAATATAATTAATTAAATTTATTTATATAAGGACTCCCAAAAGGGAAGGCTCTTATTTTTCTTGTGTATTAGACCTTTCTTACTCAAAAAATATATATATCTCCATTGACATATATATTATGTTCAAGCTCGATAATTTAGCTTAGCAAATGAAGCCACGCTTGAGTTGCTCGGCTCAATACTCACCCCTACGGCCAGGCTCCGCCCCTTGGTGTATTTGTCTATTTGATCTTTGAGAGAAAGTTCTCGGTTGGGTATCAAACACAGGGATATCCTATTTAATGAATCCGCTCTCTTGGTGCATACGAAACCAAAACTAATTTTGATATATCATCTGTAGTGGTCAAACAGTCTAGGCTGTTTAGATGAGGGGATAAACAGTTCTCTCTATGAATTAGCTGGTTAACCTTTTTTTTGGTTGGCAACCATTTACCTTACTGTTAGCATTAATTCTCAATTTGTTATTGCCACTCTTGCAAGACAACCCATTGGGTTTAGATGAGGGGCGGAGCCAGGATTCTCACGTAGGGGGCTAACAATGGGGTTCGGGGCGTAGACCCCGAATATTTTTTTAAGGCCAAGATCATGGGCCATCGTGTCTATTTGTATCCGTTTGTAAAGAATATGTTTTCTCAAAAGTTTAAGACAGAAGTTTTTTTAGGGCTAAGATTTGGCCATCATATCTATTTGTGTCCATTTGTAACTCATTCTTTGAGCATGATAATTTGGACGGTTCTTTCATGTATATTGTATAACCATAAATTTTGTACGATATTTGACTATATAAGTGTCATCTCAATAATATAATTTTACAAAAGAAATTTAGAAAGAAAATAATTTATGATTGGTGAAAGCTTTTGGGATTATATATATATATATATATATATATATATGGTGCTGCTATGTGCTGACCAAACATTACTTACTATACACTAATACCCGTAAAATGCAGGGATACACCGAAGAAGTTAAATAGACGGTAATACACATTGTCTTCAAGCTCCTTCCCGGTGAAGCATAACAGCGGCAACAGCGAAATGGTGACATCAAAATTGCAGCAACATAATCAGATGATAAAAAATGCTGAAGAAGTTGGGTTTTGAGCTACTGTAAACTGCTATGTGTCGAAGCGCTTTCTCCTCCTTTTCTGCAAGGAATTTTTCTGTTTTGTGCTTCTTTAAATGCACTTCTATGTCTCTGTCTTCTCTTTGGAATATTTTTATTCCCTCAATTATCAACTCGATTAGCCATGTCATCTAATCAATGTACATTTACCCTAGTCTACCTTTTTTGCCATGTCAGCTGTTTCTTTAATGCGCTTCTCTTTTCTTGCTCGCTTAAGCGTCGTTGCTTGCTTCATCAATCTTTTGCCATTGATATTTTGCATTAAATCCATTGAGTTGCATGGGTCTACAACATAGATTACAGTACAAGTGCTTATTCTATGAACTTGTTTTTGTGAGTTTTAGGGATTTGAGAAAAGCATAGAATAACCTGAATTCCTATGTTCAGTCGCTTCATGCTTAAATAAAATTTTCAGGTTGCCCTACAAATTTGTGACATTCCAATAGGCATAATCTATTAATGATTTAACTTTAAATACTTCATTTATATGAGTGTGCATCAGATGGGTGGAACTTTGGCTGACAGTTTTCTTCTTCTAAGCTCTCTTCAATGGCAGAGCTATTGATTTCATCAAAATGCTTCAGGTGCGATAATGCTAGAGAGAGTTCATTCCCAATTCCGAACAAAAGCTTTGATTGGACGGAGGTGCCTACCCTTCTTTATAGCTCCATGGGAGAGTGGAGCAAGTCCCTCTCACTCTCCTCCAACCCTTGTGGTGTATAGTTGTCTCATAACCCATTGATTTGGTTGAAGAAGCTTTACATGAGTTTTTGCCCAAGCACACGTCCATACTATATAACAGGACCTCAAAACAAAGATGTCTACCAGCTCCCGGCTCTATCTTTCATCCATTTTCCATTTAACCAAGTTTTCTTTTTCTTGAAGACGCAAGGATTATAAGGGTATTATCGCTTTGTTTTTGTTTTTATTGTGTATTCTTGCATTTTACTAAAGGTATTGATCTTTAATAAATAATGTTTGGTCTGCTCGTAGTAGTACCCTTATTATAATACTAGCAGGTGGCACGTGCGATGCACGTGAGAGCGAGAGGATGGAGTTTCCCACAGTTAATAGGAGTTAAAAGGGACACGTGTTAACCCGCGGATGCGATTGAACTTGCTAGTGGCATGTGCGATGCACGTGAGAGCGAGAGGAAGGAGTTAACCACAATTAATAGGAGTTAAAAGGGACACTTGTTAACCCACTGGTGCGATTGAACTCTCCCTGAGTTCAATCGTGATTGGCTGTGATTCTAAATAGATAGATGAGCAAGGAGTAGTTTGAAAATAAAATCAAAGGCAAGGGGTAGTTTGGGTTTTAAAGCAAAACATTAAATCAAAATTTACTTTTTATATAAGGGTAGTATGGGAATTTCAGAAAAATCATCTACGCCAGCCTCTCCCATTATAATAGTAAAGATATTGCTATTTAAGGTTCTGTTTCTTATGTGTGATGAATTTGGATGATTGGTTTTGCATTAGTTTGATCAATTTCTTGTTATTTTGATGTAATTTCTAGTATTTAGATGTTTGGGAACAATGATCAATTTCTTGTTATTTTGAATGACTTTCTTACACCCCACCTCTTGCACAGTGGTCGGGTGTGGCCTCTCTGTTGAGGGAGGTCTAGGTATCCAATCCCCCCAAGTATGAGTTGCAGGAGCTCCAATGCCTAAGCTAACTACTAACCCCTAGCGTAGGTAAATGACATCCATAGCAAAAAAAAAAGAAAAGGCTTTCTTAAGTTTTTTAACCCTCTTTTGTTTATCTATGTCATGATCATGTTATGCAGTTGAATTCTTGAAACAAAATCATTACATATTGTTGAATTCTATTGATATGTTGAATTCTCTATGGCAAGACCAAATTATATATAGTTTTTATAGATTACATTTGTTGGAGAATGAAAACCCAACTTGACCTAACTAGTGCTTAACGGGATAGGGTTAAGAAGGGTTTTGATAAACGGAGACGGGTCACCCACCCACCCCACCTTTGGTTTGGGGCAGGAATGGAGTAGGAGTTTTTCCATTAGGGATGGGGTAGGGTTGGGGGCGCCCCAACCCAAACCCACCCCGTTGCCATCCCTAAGTACACATTACTAGAGGATTAAGCTTCTTCTTTCAATATTGCGTGCCTATTAACAATGTGAAACTTTGTTACCCAGGAAAAAGAGGAAACACAAGTAAGGAACATATTCTTTTGAACACAACAAATGATGTATTTGCTAGTGAATTTATGCAAACATGAAATTGTTTTCGTGTGCACAAAAATGTAAAATTTTAATGTCCAATTATTTGATTCAATAAAATTTGAATTCTAGTTAAGATCTCTACATATTTCTTAAAGATTGTCAAGCAGATTGTCAAGCATCTAGAATGCAAAAGATATGACTTTTGGGGAATAACAATAGACCCAATGGAAAAGATAAACAAACACACACACAAAAACACAAGAGATATACGTGGTTCGGCAATAACATTCCTACGTCTACGAGTGAAGATCCTATTACTTCTTTCTTATTTAGAAAAAATTTGAGAAACCCGTACAATATCACTCTCCTCTCATATTAAATTTCAACACAAACCCAGAGCCCCTTGTACACCCCATTCAAGTCACCTTCTCAATGAACCCGAAGAAAAATCTCTATCTTCCCTTAAACTTTTTCTCAAGCCCTAAAGTGCTTAATCTCATTCTATTGTCTCCACTCCCATGAACCCTAAACTTATAAGCACATATTTGTAAGCCTACATCAGAGTCTTAAACAACTAGAAAGTCTCTAATTCCCGCAACTTACCAAATCTGGGTTTAGAAACCCCTGTTCCACGATCGGACTAGCTACTAGAGTTGTGACTTGGTGAACTTCTTTTGAGCATGGTCAATCGGTTTGCAACCGTGTCAACTGGTTTCCCCAGTCATTCCTCCTCTTCGCAAGTTTAAGCCACACCTCAACAATGACAACATGGTAGAAAATGGGCAATTGTTCATAACTAGTAGTTCGAATCTTAGGAGAATACCCAGTGAAAATGCTTGACTATAATTTATAGCACAAGAATTGAAATTCCTAAGAAGGGGGCAAGGAAATATCGTTAAATGTTAGTCTCCAAAATAATTTAACGAGACAAAATTGTGCTCTAGTTTAACCATAGTGGGAAGAAATCAGGTTACAACTGCAACTAATCCGAGCGGTAACAAAATATGAAGAAGGGAGTTATGCTTGTCACAGATAATACCATTTGATGTTGATCCCGACCACGATCATTTTGCCTCTCTCAAATTAGGGGCAGAGCCGAGGCAAGAAGTAGGGCTGCACTCCAGCCAAGCTAGCTCGACAGCTCGACTCATTTGAGCCAAGCTCAAGCTAGCATTTCAGTCTTAAGCCAAGCTTTTATTTCAACTCGAATGTTTAAACAAGGGAAGCTCAAGCCATATCATGTTTGATTTGGCTCAACTTGAAGCTTATCTCGATTCGGCTCGACTCATATATATAATATTTTTTTGATAATATTATGTGTATTAATAAAAAATAATATTTTAAATTTCCTTCATTATAGATTTTTTAAATTTTTAATGAAAATTTTCAAGAGATAATAAAAACAAAAAAGGTTTAAGCACAAACTTTGATCTAACTCTCTATTATTTAGACCAAAGAGCTACTCCCAAATCTTCTTTTCGCATATGAATTTATTATTTTTTTATATAAAAATTTATTAATAAACACTTTAATTAAATTTATGTAAAATTGAACAAAACAATTTCATGAATGAAGCTTGAAAAACCTAAGCTCGGCTCAACCTAAATAAAGTTTAAGCTCGAACTGAGCCCGATCAAGCTTGTTCAAGTCAAGCTCAAGCCTAAACATTCGTGCTTGAATCAAGATCAAGTCAAGCTCGAGCATGTTCAAGCCAAGCTCAAGCCTAAACATTCGAGCTCAAATCAAGCTCAAGCCGAGCTCGAGCATGTTCAAGCCAAGCTCAAGCTTGACTAAGCTCGGCTCGAATAAACCCTAGGGCCATACTCTCCTTGCAAAATTTTGAAAAATTTTCAATTCTTTACAAGTGTTATTTAGTAATAAATGAATAATATCTAATTTTTGTATATAGCATGCCCCAAAATTAGGATATAATTGTTGATTATGTGAGAAGTTTGGCCCCTTAAAATTTTGTAATTTTTTCATATGTATAATATAAAAAATTAAATAATATAATTTATTTTATTTATATAATTACTCTCCCAAAAAGAAAGGTTCTTGTTTTTCTTGTGTATTAGAACTTTATTACTCAATTATATATATATAGGCGCAGAGTCAGGTGGGGGCCTGTGGGAGCACGTGCCCCCACTCAACTTTTGAAAAAAGATTTTTTTTTCCCATTGTTTTAGGTATAGCCATGGGAATGGGGGACATGTCGTGAGATTGGATCACTCAATTGTGATTGAGCTTGGAGAGAGTTCAATCGCATTTATAAGTCAACACATGTCCCTTTTAACCTCTATTAACTGTGGTTAAGATTCACTAACCTTTAGGGTTCAACAATATAACCTTATTTTAAAAAATCTCATGGGGGACATGCTGTGAGATCGGATCACTCAATTGTAATTGAGCTTGGAGAGAGTTCAATCGCATCTATAGGTCAACACATGTCCCTTTTAACCTCTATTAACTATGGTTAAGATTTACTAACCTTTAGGGTTCAACAATATAACCTTATTTAAAAAATATTAACCCTAAGATTTAAAGTTCTTAATTACCAATTTAAATATTTTATTATTATTTTTTATCATAAAAACCAAGGGTTTATTGTTGAACGCCAAGAGTTACTAAATTTTAACTACAGTTAATAAAAGTTAAAGGGATACGTGTTGACCCGTGAGTACAATTGAATTCTCCCCGAGTTCAATTACAATTGACTGTGTGATTCAATCTCCATGCAGGTGCTGCTCCCTTACAAAAAAAATTATTTGTTAATTATTTTATTGGGCATAATTATATGGTAAAGGACAGTTGTCCCTAAAAAAAGTACACTATATTATTTACTTATTTAATAGGTATAGCCATAGGTAAGGGGGCAACGTTCCCTCAACTAATGAAAACAAATATATTTTTTCATATCATGCTATTTAATTATTTAATGAGATGTATCTATGGGAGCAAGGAGATAGTTGTCAAATAAATAAGGAGAAACAATACCCGTAAGATATGTACAATATATATGGTCATAAAAAAAAAATTCCAAGGCAACGCCTTCGAACCCCCTCATCCCCTAGACTCAAATATTTCATACCAATCTAATAATTCTCCTCAAATCCATCAACAATTACTATTATTTCCATCAAATATCGCGTGCCCTCACTACTAGAAAATCCTGGCTCCGTCCCTATGTGTGTGTGTATATATATATATATCAACCACATGCCCCATGATATTTCATGCACACCTAATCATTCTTCATAAAATTCATTAATTTTCATGAAATGTGTACTTTGGCCGAAAAAATTCCTGACTCCACCCCGGCTGAAACGTATGTGGAGGCCCTCACCTGTATTAGGGTGTATTCAGATTCATCTCATGCTATTAACTGTTTCTTCAGGCAGGTGGAGTGGCCCAGGGCAGCCAGCTTTTATTGTTCACACATAATTTCAGAGATTCATATACTATTTAGTAATCGAATCAAACCATAGATTCTTGCATGTAAATAGTAATGGAGATCCGAACCTAAATCTGCTGCTTAACCATTTTAAATAAACAAATAATTATTAAAATAAAGAGATTAGTTGTATTGTATTTGCAAAAACCTCTAAGCTAGAAATTAAATAATATGCATAGTATACAATTATTAATAACTAGTGGGCCGCACCTGTGATGCATGTAAGAGATGGAAGGAGGGGAGAGAGTAGAAAGAAGGACGATAGTGAGACCCATTGATGCATGCGTGTTAGAGGGGAGACGTGGTAGAGAGAATGTGTTAGAAATGTGAGTTGTGTGGCGGTTGAAAACATATAAAGAGAGAGAAAATAAGAGTAGATAGTTGACGGGGCCTAACTAGGGGGTTGAAGTTAATAAATTAGAAATTTGAAATGACTTTATTATTCTTAAATATTTATTCACTAAATAATAATAAGATAATATAAAATTTGATTTTTTTGTCACTGGAAAAAAAAAATGTCAAAAACATCACCTATCCCTCCTTCTCTTATTATAAAAGTAGAGATTTAACTACATATTATCGAACTGAAATCAACCCACGGATCAGAAACACCAACCCTGACCCATGAAAATGTGGGTTAAGTCACCCCTGGTTAGGGCAGAGCCACATGGGGCCAGGGGGCTGGAGCTGCCCCCCCCCCCTAAAATAAATCATGTAATACTAATAGGGGCGTAGCCTGGGAGAAGAGCGGAGTGGATCGGAGAAAAAATATATTCTTTACAAACGGACACAAAAGACGGAGTGTTAGCCCCCTCCTGCAAGAGAATCCTGGATCCACCCCTGCCCCTGGTTGTGACTTGGGGGCCACAGAGATTAATTTCATGTACTAGTGCTACCCATTTCCAGCTCTGTGTACCAAATGTAATGTCACAGCCATATGAGCTGTGATTACAGATGAGCATCTAATCATCTCTCGCTCAAGAGCTGAAAGAGAGGGGTTTGTAACTTTGTATGAGAGAGAGAGAGACAGAGCTGACGCACACGGATAGTGAAATGTCTATTTAGGATGATGGTCTCTCCAATGTCACTCTCAGTTTCAGAGAAAAGATAGGAAACAGATTAATGGGTAATTAATGCTTATTAATCTTTAGTGGTTTAATAAAGAGAATTGAATCTCATGCCCTTGAAATGAAGCCCAATGATGGAAAGTAAAGAAGGAATATGTCTATCCACTCCAGCCCATTTATCGCCATTAAACTAACGAGTAAGAAAGAAAAATTAAGCTAATTGACTCATCCTAACCATTGAATTAATGACATTTAGTCATTTACCAACGATTGCCATGGAATTTGCTAGCGCCACATGGTATGAGAGTAGAGATTATGGCCTGTTCAATTGTTTGAAGCTAGAAAATCATGTAGGCCGTGATTTTAACCTTTTTTTTTTAAAAACATAATTTTAAGCCTCTGATCATGTTATTTGAGATGATTAGAGTGTTTATAATTAGGCCAGTAAAAAAAATAATTTAACAAGAGTACCCTGACCTTTATAGCAGGGTTAGGGCTGGCCCATGCCGTGTCCTTTGACAACCCTACCCTAACTCCAACACCTAATAATCCTAATTCATTGAAACCCTAAACCTAAGCCTTTTTTCTTTATCAGTGATCAGCCTTAGTTTGCGATTATCCCTAACACTTTGACTACATCCTTAGTTTGTAGCTAAAATATGTTCTATTTTATCTAGTTTTATTATTATACTTGTTTTATTTTATTTTTATATTTATTTTATTTTAAATAATTCCAATTGAATTATCTATTCGGTTGGCATTTAATGTAGATAAAAATCATGTTATCTCGAATGAGAAAAAATTTCTCGTTTTTCTTTTCTACCCTGCCCTGTCTTGGCCCATGAAGGCAAGATTAGGGCCTAGTCAATCTAGGCCCTTAAAGAGCTGCATGATTGGGGTCTTGCCCTTTGGTAAGGGTAGGGTTAGGGTTGACCCATTCCCCAATCCTGCCCTTTGGCAGCCCTATTTCTAATCTCCTACAGAATAATTCGAGAGAGTTTATGTAAATGAGGAGGCTACACACTTGAGAAGCCAAGTAAGCTGTGGCGGAGCCAGAATTCTCTTGAGGGGAGCTAACAATGGGGGTTCGGGGCGTAGCCCCCTGAGGGACAAGTTCGTGAGCCATCACGTCTGTTTGTGTCCATTTGTAAGGAATATATTATTTTCCAAAAGTTTAGGGGTGCTAGAGCTCCTGTCCCCCGCTTTGCCTCTCTCCCAAGCTACGCCCATATTAGTATTATAGGATTTTTTTGTTTTTCAAACTTTCACGGGGGCTTCAGCCCCCCGGGCCCCATGTGGCCCCTTCCCTGTAAGTAAGGTATGAATATATTCTATCCATCCCTAAGATTTATGATCTCATGTGAAGATCTTAAATTGAGAATAGTTTTCCATTATCACAAAAAGTTTTGGGACCTGTGTTTCTAAGCCTAGAACCTAACACCTAGAAAGTAACACAGAGAATTGTGAGGCTCTGAGAAAATCTACAGATAAGATGGGTAGGATCATCCAATTGGGTTGATTTTGAGCCCATCCAATGGTGGGGTCCTGCGCTATTCTTCCCCCTACATCTTTGTGCAGCAATGGAGTTTATATTCTAACTAGAATATCCAGACAACTAAAAATAAAGAAACGACTACTGGCACAAGGTTTGAGAATGCAAGCAGCATTTTGATTATTAACTAATTGTTGGAAATGTGTTTACAGAAATGGTGCAATAGATTCCAAGATTTTCTGTTGGCATGACAAAGACAAGACCTCAGATAATCCAAATGAAGAGACGAATGAAGTACATAATGCCTGTTTTAGAGAGAGAGGGAGAGAGAGCACGTGAAAGCAGTAGGAATCTTGTGGCCATACAAGCAGATTGATCTACTAGGAAGAGCAACACAGGCTCCATAATGGGATATCATGAACACACACCCATAATCTGTGATCCCAACACTATCTTCTTCCATCTCTCTATTGCTCTTTTTCTTTCTTTCTGAATTATTCATTCTCTGTTACTTTCTCTTCTGTTTCTTCAGAATTCATGGAAACTAACACCACTGTCGATCCTGCAAGCCCGCCCGATCCTACTGTGCTCCACCATGGCCACAACCACCATCCCTCAAATCCTCAACCCCATCACAACAACCATGGAGCCTTGGGTTCCATTCCCCTTATCATCATATCCGTCGTCTTAATTATCTTACTTCTCGCGGCATTTCTACTTGTAGTATTGCTCCTCAGACTGAAGTCAGCGAGAAGCAAAGGCACTAGCAAGAACAACAACAGCAGCAGCATCAACAACAACAACAGACATTGCAAATTTAATGCTCAGTCTAGCATAAACTTCAACTCCAGCCCAGGTAACTAAACAATCCAGATTTATATAGTTTTAAAGTTCAAGAATTTTTCGGAAAAATTGTTTTTTTTTTTTTTTTTTGCATTTCTCTTTTGGAATTCTGATTTGGGAATTTGGAATTGGAGCAGATGTGAAGGGAAACTGTCTTTATGGGGGGAATTTGGGTCGTGCAGCTCCAACTAGATTTAAAGGAGTCCAAGTTTTCACCTACAAAGAGCTTGAATTTTCCACAGGAGGATTTAGTGAAGCAAATGTGATTGGTAATGGAGAATTTGCAGTGGTTTATAGAGGGGTTTTAAGTGATGGGACCGTAGCTGCCATTAAAATGTTGCAGAGGGAAGGAAAACAAGGGGAGCGTGCTTTCAGGGTAGAGGTGGGTTCATTTATTAGCTTTTTTTTTTTTTTAAAAAAAAAAAAAAAATTAATTTGATCTTTCTTAATTTGTTTTTTAAAAAAAGAAATTAGAGCAGGGAAGTCTATGATTTCATTTTAGTAAACTAAAATTAAAAAGTTCTATGTCTTTGTTTCAATTTCTGCCAAATTTAGCAAAACTGTTCTGTTGACTTGAAAGGATAATTGTCTTGAAATGCATCACTCTCTCTCTCTTTATCAATCTATCTATCTAATCCTCCTTTGGGGTAATGGGAATCTCTCTCTCTCACTTTCTCTCATTGCATTCCATGTATCTACATTAATGGGAACATGGGGTATCAGAAATACTGGTTCAATACTCATTTAAGTTACTGGGTTTTGAAATTGACCATGAATGTAGGTGGATCTACTGAGCCGGATGCATTCTCCCTACTTGGTGGAGCTGCTTGGCTACTGTGCCGACCAACACCATCGGCTCCTCATCCTTGAATTCATGCCCAACAGCAGTCTCCAACACCACCTGCACCCCTCCCACAAACACCGTCGACAATTGGATTGGGATACTCGATTGAGAATTGCCCTTGACTGCGCCAGAGCTCTAGAGTTCCTTCACGAGCACGCAATTCCGAATGTTATCCATCGGGATTTCAAATGCAGCAACATTCTGTTAGATCAGAATTTTAGGGCCAAGGTCTCGGATTTCGGGTCAGCCAAGACAGTTTCTGACAAGATCAACGGTCAGATCTCGGCAAGTGTACTAGGGACCACTGGATATCTAGCACCAGAGTAAGTGTTCTTTCATCTGTCATACACCTATCTTTCTGTGTCTGTCCCATTTGGACATACATTATGAGGCATTTACCTGCACTGGGAACAAACATATTCACAGTTTAACTGAAAAAAGATGAGGCACTAATTAGTTTATACTTAATTATCTCATTAATTTTTCTCATTCATTAATGTAGGTACGCTTCAACCGGTAAGCTTACTACAAAATCAGACGTGTACAGTTTTGGGGTAGTTCTTCTAGAGCTTCTAACAGGCCGTGTACCAGTCGATACCAAACGGCCGCCTGAAGAACATGTTTTGGTCTCATGGGTTAGTAACAAAAATCCATCACCTTTTCACTCCTTTCTTTTATCGACATTTTTACCAGAAGAACTCAATTTTACATTTCTGCGACGATAACCCTACTGTCAGAAGGTCCTGCAAAACTAAATTTTTATCCCATCTGACAATGCTCTCACTTTAGCCTTCATTGGAGTTCTTACATCTTAGTGCTAATCATATCATACCAGAATTAGCCACTCTTAACAGTTCCATTTTTTCTTTAGTTATGAGCCAGAGTTTAAAATTTAAGTGGTGTTTATTCTTTTGCTGCATCAGGCTCTTCCAAGGTTGACAAACAGAGAGAAAGTTGTGGAAATGGTTGACCCAGATCTGGAAGGCCATTATCCAAAGAAGGAGCTAGTTCAGGTCTGCTTGATCCATCTATCATCATCACTGCTGGGAATTACATCCCGAATAACTCTGGTTTTTCTTTTTAATATATATTGCTATAGGTAGCTGCCATTGCTGCTGTGTGTGTGCAACCGGAAGCTGACTACCGACCTCTAATGACGGACGTTGTGCAGTCTCTAATCCCTCTGGTGAAGAACCTCTCACCTGCTAACCCCTCCACCTCCTCCAGATTTCTGAGTCAAAGAGTAAGCCCCAGGTCTTAATTCATCAATTACAGCAGCTGCACCACCACCAACAGCCATTGTTCTACTCCCAAAGCATTCAGTTCAGCATAGAATTGAAATAAGAATCCCAATATACAGGGAAATGGAGCATAAATCCATACCAGACAGCTCCTATAGAGGGCTGTTTGACAGATTGGTCCTGGTACAAAAGCTCTGTTCATTCATTTCAGGCGGCCATCTTTCATAATACAGTACACAGATGACCATTTTAGATGCTGTAAAAGTTGAATGAATGCTTTATTTACTTAAATCTCCAGTTCATGGCTTGCTTTCGTAGAAAAAATTGAGCGTATTGTGTTATTGACCATTATATATGCTTGATATTATATAAGCTTATACCAGTGAACACAATTCAAAAATACATGGAGACATACTAGATAAATTTCTGAGAGAACAGATTAGTTAGATAAGATGATTGGAAATCTCTAATAGATTCCAGTGGCAGTGTTTGGGGTAGAAAGCTAAGTTCTGTTGGTGGATCAAGTGGTAGCCTGGGGGAATTTGGCATTGTGAGGTTTTCAAAGATGATACCAAAGAAGGTTTAGATTTGCATTGTGGATTCAAAACTATGCATTGTTGGAGGGCTTAGGATCCTCAGCAAAATTTTGTGGGGTCTTGTAATAGTTGAAAGAGAACCGTTCAATGCGATTTTATGGAAGGAGCCCAAACTTTTGAGACTTGTTTTAATTAAAATAGGAATTCTGGAATAATGTGAAGCTTGACATATTTGATTCATTCATGTTTTGATTCTAAGAGAGTCCTAAGTTCGGTTGGTTGGTGACTCCTTAACCACCATCAGTCAGTCAGTTTGTACTGTACTCTTTCATTAAAATATGTTACATATAATAATAATAATAAATGAGGTGTATATGGGAGAGGGTACTATCATTCAAATGATGTATATGGAGTGTGAGAGTAGCAAATGTATTGTTGATTGGTTGATCCTTAGGGCCATGGACACACTGCTACCTGTGTTTTTTTTTGGTAAGAGGTAATTTAACACCTAACACACGCGGGGGCGCAATCAGACCTCAAGTAACCGCTAAGGTGCCATAGGGTGAGTCCAAGCAACCTGTTAGGATGGGAGAATTGGAAGAAGTTGTCCTTCTGAATGAGATGAAAAAATGGCACAAATGCCACTGGATAAATCTAAACAAAAGGCCTATTGCATCCTTTTGGATGGTATGAAAAAATGGCTAAAAGTCCATATATCAGATTAGGTATGGATATGATTACCTACATTGCTCAAATTTTGACCCATCCCTCGGTGGGATCTGTCAAATAGTGGGTCACAAGACTCACAACCCATTACATGTGTGTCACATCTCCAAAGGGGATGGTTTCTTCGCATCATAGTTACCGGAACGAGAAGTGAAAACGAGAAGCAAAGCCAAAGCGAGAAGCAAGAAGTGAGACATAAGAAAACCTTAGGAAAGAGGAAACAAGAAATGAGAGTTAGGCTCCTCATTCTCATTATGTTACTATAGGTAGTTATATTTTTTTATTGTATCTTACGTGAGATTTTTGTAGAAAAATAAATGTCTTATGTTCTAAACCGACGATACTTGCATAGAGTCTACACCCTAAGCTATAAACTGTGGTTTACATCATTACTTCACAGATACAACTCTCTTTGACTATCAAATGGGATATAATAAAAGCGAGCTTTTGCAAGTAATATTTCTCCTGTATGCATCCTCCTGTATTGCCAGTAATATTTCTCGAGATAGAAAAGGATATAGCAGGTTGAGGAATATGAAAATAACTATGTTAGTCCATAATGTGAGAACTTTTGCCAAATTGAAAGGACTTTTTAAAAGGATACGATTTGGTTAGGACAAGTTGAGGTACCTTGCCCGACAAGGCGAATGTCTATAATTGTCCTTTTATTTATAGACAACAGAAATTGGAATCTTAAGACTCCAAAAGTTGTGGTTATACACTTCTTAGGCTGACAGGCAGAAAATAAAAGGACCGATGGAATACTACCTACTGACCTATATCATGTAGTGAAGGTTGGAAGCTGGATGAACATTAGTAAGTGTAAGTCAGAATACATACTACAGAAAAGATAAAAGAGAAAAAATTATTGAATTCAGAAAAACAAAAACGCCTACAAACATCTTTCTTTACTATCATAATGCGTAGATGAATTTTCTGAAATTCCCAAACTACCCTTATATAAAAACAAAACATTTATTTAATGTTTTACTTTAATTCCCAAACTATCCCTTGCATTTGATTTAATGTTTTACTTTAATTTCCTAATTACACCTTGCTCATCTATCTATTTAGAATCACAGCCAATCGCAATTGAACTCGGGGAGAGTTCAATTGCACCCGCGGGTTAACACTTGTCCCTTTTAACTCCTTTTAATTGTGGTTAACTCCTTCCCCTCGCCCTCAAGTGCATCGCATGTGCCACTAGCGAGTTCAATCGCACCCACGGGTTAACACGTGTCCCTTTTAACTCCTATTAACTGTGGTTAACTCCTTCCCCTCGCTCTCACGTGGTTCGCACGTGCCACCCGGTAGTGTAAAATCATGAAAGAACCCCCTTATTTTGGGTGGTGCAGTGAACAAAATATAAGGGCTAGCATACCCGATGAATGACGGGAGAAAAAAGAAAAAAAATGGTTCCTAGAAACAAAATATTGTGCAGGTACAGGTACTTGTGTTAGAATTAAACAGATACAGTGTCCAGACAGAGAAATCAAAGGAGGATTCATGGATTTCAAAGTATATATAATTTATTATCACTTAGGCCTTGTCCCAACTATCGAGGGTTGGTCCTACAGTATTTTAATTACCAAAAAAATATATTTATATAGGATGCGTTTGTTTGGCGAGAAAGTGGGTGAAAGAAAAGAAAAGGAAAGAAAAGGAAATTTCTTTCAAAACAACCATCTTGATGAAGTTTTTTGGGAGAAAGTTTGTCACTATTGAAAAAGTGTAAGAAAATAATAGTTTGTTTCTTGCACACGAAACGCAAGAAAAGTGCAAGAAAATTTACTTTTCTTTTACTTTCCCTCACTTTCTTGTCAAGCGAACGCACCCGTGAGGTAAAAATTTCTATGATGGCATACATTTTGTGACTGATAAATCAAACTAGAAATATCACATCCACATTCGTCGAAGTTGGAAATACATTTCTTGGCAAATAATTATACAATTGGAATTGTTCATGTAATATAGGTGTGCATATGCATGTCATGCCAAATGCAATTTATTAATGATAAATGGATTCAGCTCGCACCTTGAAACACGACATCTTCGCAACGAAACGATTTCAAAATAGCAAAACAAACAAAGCAAAATCTATAACAAACCACAAGAAAAGACATGAGATTTAAACAAAATGTCTACGTAGATTGCTACAAAACACTCAGAAACCCTCTTCCATTTTGCACCTTAATTGAATAAACCTTAAAACCCCTTATATATATATAGGGTTACAACATAAGAGACAAAAGGGGTCAAAATATCCAAACGGGTCGGGCCAAAATTTCGGCCTCGGGTCGCACTGGGTTCACAAACAGGTCATCAAAGAATCCAGATAAATTTCATAACAACTTCCCAACAAATGCAAGAGGAATTCAAGGAATATTGGGAGATAGCTTGTGACCAAAATTTCTCACCCACTGCATTCATTCGTGGTCCTTTGATCAGTTCAGAAAATCAAATCCATTAAGTTCAGCTCAAGTACTATAGGAAGTGTATTTTATAGATAACCACTGCCCACAATTGAAAATTTCTTGATTTTAACTCATCTCAGTAACTGTAAAACACAATGACAAAACGGCTGTTGCCCTCCAATCGAGCATTTGCTGTTGAAAGTGTAGTGGCTGCTATGGAAGGAAGAACAATTATTAATTTCAGTGTTAGTTCTGATAATTCGTAATATAATTGCATTCCTGTGGGCCACTCGAAGGCTCACAGAGTTCATTGTGTTCTTCCTCCTTACTCCCTTTTCTTCTCAACTTCTTTCTTTCTTTCTATTCTTTCTTTCCCAATGAAGAAAGTCGTTTTTTCTTCCAAATTCTTCAGTATTGTGTAGATTGCTCACCAGTCATCCGTGCATGAACAAGACCTTCCTTAAAAGTGATGAAACCGTGTCCCATCTCTAACTGTAATCTTCATTTTTGACAAAAATAGAAACAAGCTTAACTGAAGAATGGGAGTCGTTACAGATCTGAATATTCTTTGCAGCAATGATCCAGGTTCTGTGCAGATAACTACAAAAACCATGGCCAGTTTCTCACTGTGATATCCGAATACGGATTCTTTCTCATCTATCAAACATAACCTTCTTGGTTGTGGTATTACTGTAGTTAAGCTCATTTTTTGTCCATGAACAGCAGCTATTACTCAATCCCTGTTTGTGGTACATATCCAGGTTCTTCTAGGCAGAACCGGAAACCCCTTGATCAAGCCTATCCCTATTGCACCTGTACCTGAGACCTGATGGTTGGGATACAAAGTTTTTGCAGTCACTGCAACCACCCCATTAGAGAACAGAGAATAGACTTACCACATGACAAACATCTTCCCTACTGTCTCATACATTCTCTACATGGACAAAAAAAATTATGACTTGGCGAAATGTCATTATACAATGAAATCCTACAGAAGCATCAAACATTTTTTTTTTACTTTAATCTACAAGTGTGATGAATCTACAGAGTACAGTAAAGTGAATTAGTTGGAAGATGTAAGTTTTTTTATGCGATACAAGCATCAATTCCCCTCCCTCAAGAGTAATATACAAAAAGTTATTAAGGTATAAAATCCATTCCCGAAAATTTTAGATGAGAATATGCATCACTCACTATCTATAATCAATTCAGCAGCTGCACCCATTGCATTGATCCCGCCTATTCCCAGCAGAGCTAGAGCAAGTTCCTCCTCATTCCACTGCCTCAGTCCCTTGCTCAATCTCTTCAACACGTCTACATCCACCTCCAGCATCCAGGACGGTGTGCACCCCACCATCAGGCTCACAAACCCTGTCACATAGGCCCGCCCTGTGGCCCAATCACAACCAAGTGAGATCTTTCCATCAAGAGCGCTTGCAAGGAATTCTAAGTGAGATCCAAGGACCTTTGGCCTCCGCTTCGAGGCTGATGTTGTTGAATCCACGCCCCAAGCGAACGTCCCACAAAGCACTGCAAAGAACGCAAGTGCATAGCCCCCCAACATTGCAACCATCCCTCCAGATCTTCCTTCCTGTTCCGTCCCGTGCACAGATATAAACCAAGAAGGCAGAGTTTCTTTGATCAGAGACTGAACCAAACTCAATCCACCAGATATCCACACTAATGAAGCTGCAAGTGAAGCCGCGAGCTTCACCCGTGTCATTGCCGCAGCAAGCGAAACCTGGCCATATCTCATCCCATGCTTGGTCTTCTTCAGTTTCTCCACTCTGTCTCTTATTAGCCCACTACCTGCTATTTCTCTGACAGAAAGCATCAAAAGAGAGACAATCTCTTCAGTCATGAACATGATGTCTCGGACAGATTTATATACCCGCAAGTAGAGAATCCCAGGGGCAACAGGAGAGATCCCTCCGTAGAAATGGGATCCAAATCCATGGCCAAGAAGGGCTCCAACACCTCCATTGTTGGAGATAGGGGTGGCATTTAGGCCAAGCGTGGCGGTGAAGCAGCTCTTGAGGAGTTGAACTACTGCATCACTATTGTGGTGGAAGACAGTACGAGACGCAGAAAAGACAAGGAAGTCACTCCAACGCTTCACCTTCTGGGCCCATAGGGAGGCTATAATCGGCATGCATGGCCATGGGCAACCTGCTGCAAGGGTCTCCATGGCTGGACCAGACAGGTTGAGGAAGCGTTCTGAGGCTCTATCAAGTTTATAGGTTATGGTGAGGCTCACAAAAGCGGCCAAGGGAAGTGGAAGTGTAGCTGGAGAGCTTCCTCCTGCCAGGAAAAAAAATGTCAGAGGGAGAACAACTTATTGGTATTCTTCCCCAAATCTATTTGATTTAACAATATTAACTACTCTTCCATCTGTAAACTAAGGAGGAATACTCGTGATATGATGAGAGGACTTGAGGAAGAGATTGTGGTATTCTTCCCCAAATCTATTTGATTTAACAATATTAACTCCTCTTCTATCTGCAAAAACTAAAAGAGGAATACTCATGATATGATGAGAGGGACCCGAGGAAGAGATTGTACCAAAAAAAAGGAGATATCTGGGTCAGTATTGACCATATCATTAAATTTAAGTTCCTAATTATTCAATCTATACATCTTTCTGGAGTGTTTTGGGGTATATTTTTCCACTACTCATGAAAATATGATATATTGCATGGTTAGGATTGTCAATTGGGTCAATTTTTTCCTCAGAAAATAGATCGGGAGGAAAAGTTGAACCCTGGGCCTCAACTCCCAGAACCTGCCTGTATGCCAAATGTGCTGCAGAGGAAGGGTGGCTGGGTTGGTTTTCTCTTCTTTATTGGGTCACATGTATTTCTCCAAATAAAATGTAAGAATATATGGTGATAACAAGAAATCACCTGCAACAAGGCTTGGAACAACAACACCGGTGGCAGCTAGAATTTTCTTGATCTGTTCCTCAACAGTGGACAGGTTTGCAGCAGGGCTTGGCCAATCGGTTCCATTCATAAAAGCCGGCTTCCAAACACCACGTGTTACTTCTGCCGAAAAATAGCTTATGATGGTTGGCAAAGATGCAGGAAGAAAATCAGCTAGATCCTTGAGGCCTGAAATAAAACATTATACAAGTAACACCAGTAAATATTTGATCCAAACTCCAAAGAGAAGGTAAGAACAAGCAGTAACTGGTTCACACTACTCGGACACTTTTCTGAGGAGTTGCCCTTCCTAAATCCGAACTTAGAATATCTTTTCATCGAGGTTATTTGAGAAAATCCAAGGCACCAAGTTAGGTAGACCATAAGGATGTCTACAAACGACATATCGGTACATGTGAAGAAACACGTGATTTGTGTGTTGGAGAAGGGAGGACAATTTAACCGGCACCAAAAGAGACCTAGAAAATAATTGAGCCAGTGATATGAGTGTGATTGCTTGTCATGCAAGCTTCGCACGAGATTTGCACCTTTTTGTCCTGACATCAAATATGAATTGATCAATTGGATGATTATGATCATTCCAATGTTTTAAAATGCAAAGGCATGAGGCGAGGCACTTCAATTGTCTAAAGCTTGAGGCACAAGCCTCACAAGCACACTTCTTTCACTGAATAAATATATAACGTAATTTCAGTGGAAAAAGGGAAAAAATAAAGAAATTGGGGAAGAACTTTGAAAAGTTTGTCGATTCAAATTTCAAATTTTCAACTTAAAGTGGATCTCCATAGTTCCGCACTCCCCTAGTTTCAAGGTTTCAACTTCCCGTCACTATCATTATTAAAAATATATTTATTTAAAAAAAAAAGAGATTTTGAAAAGGGAAACAGATACTCCAACATACCATGATGGGTCACTAACATGAAAGCCATTGGGCAAAGATTTTTTAACGAAATGGAGAGGGGGCCATTGATTTTGAGCAAAATTAAAGAAAAGATAAACTTTCGATGAGAAAAAGGAAGAAAACTAATCATAGCATCTGACAAGAGAATTCAGGTCATTCCAATAATAGATCCAACACAATCAATGGAAATTAATATCATCCAACTGTTGTGAAGTTATCGTGTCATCTCCCTGGCAACGAGAGATTTCTTTTCTTTCTTTAACCAAGTTGTTTGAGGAACTCTCCTTTGTTGAGGTTGTTCGAATAGGAGAAGGGGCTTTTTATTTTAGTTATTTCTGCATTTTATTAAGCAAGGGATATGTTAGAGAAGAGGTTTTGGGAATCTAAAGAAAAGCCAATTATAAAGAGAGATTTTTTTTATCGGTAAGAATCAAATACATTAATATATCAAAGGAAGTAACAACGGTTTACAGAGGAGTAAACTGAAGTGAATTAGCACGAGAGAAATACATAAAGTAAAACATACACCAGATTATAGGAAATGAAATCCTCACGACAAAATATCCCTCACTTTCCCTCCCAATTGTCTAATGGAAGACCATTCCATAATCAAACTCTGAATTCGAGCTAAAATAAAGTGGTTCGAAGAGGAGGAATTGTTGAAGACACGTCCATTCCTCTCTTTCCAAATGGCCCAAGAGCTGGCTCCAGGTAACACAATCCAAATAGCTTCCTCGGCACCCACCAGAGTCGTCAATTGCCAACCCAATAAGAAGCTCAAGAAGGAGACGAGGAAGACCCACCAATTGCATAAAGAAATTGGTGGTGGATTGATGGATTTCTACTCCAAGACTTGGTAAGGAACTGTAAATGAGAAAAACTTTTAAAAAATAATAAAAACTTAAGCTAAAGAAGAAATAAGTCAAGCCTAACATAAGGCATGTGATGACCTATACAATAAGCTAAGGAACAAGAGAGAGTGAAAAAAATGTGTCTAAACTTACAAGAATTAGGGAGAGGAAAACTAGAGACCTAGATCTTGTTAGAGGCATTAAGAACAATGACCAGAGAGTCCTGATGAAGGATGAAGAGATTAAGGAGAGACAAAGACGATATTCAAAAGTTACTAAATGAAAACTGCAGACAGGGCCTCCTACTAGGTGGAGACGCTAACTCAAGGGAGATTAGAGACGATATTCAAAAGTTACTAAATGAAAACTGCAGACAAGGCCTCCGACTAAGTGGAGATGCTAACTCAAGGGAGATTAGAGAACATTGGTATTTTCGTTAAAATTAAGGTAACTACTAACTACAGTGAAAGAAGTTCTTATTAGGATGAAGATAAGAAACTCCCTAGTTTCATATTAGATTAAAATTAAAGTGTGTAAATGTATAGAAGAAACTAATAGGTCTTGGCTTAAGAATTGATTTAGAATTTTTGAGTACTATGAAAACGTCAAAGACATGGAGAAGTTTTTTTGATCGGTAAGCAATGATTGTATTATGGAAACAAAGATTCAAAAGCAGTACAACATGTATAGGGTTTACAAGCACATAAACTCGAGAAAGAAGGAATAAAAAACCGTTTAAAAATCCTCCTAAACTGAAAGCAAAATAGCCAAACTACTAAACAAAATAAAACTCAATCCAGCAATTCTCTATTGTTCATTGAATGGAATACCATTCTAAGGAAAACAATCTAATGCATGAACAAATGGGGGATGGAGAAGAGTGAGAATCCTCAAATACTCTCTTGTTTCTTTCTTTCAAAATCGTCCTCAATATGGCTCTACGAAGAACCGAGCAAATTGCCTTTCGAGCACTATCCATACTCACCAGAAACCAACAAGATTAGAAGATGTGAAAAGTAAAGTCCCAGTCCAAACCTACTAGGGAGAATAAATACCCCCAAATCCCAAACACAATAGAACAATGTTGTGGTACATATCTACGAGAATAAAAGAAATTTCCAAAGTTGTGAGAATTACTTGGGATAAACTTATGAGGCATGCTATGAAGTTATAGGAGATGGTGATAAAACAAATATTAGGAAAAGTAGTTAGGGTTTCAATAAACTAAATTGAATTCGTGTCGGAAAAGGCTTCTATTGAGACCAGTGTTATCAAAACCGGACCGGCCAGTCGAACTGGGAAAACCAAGAACCGGTCCCTTCACCGGTTCCCAAAACCCCCAAAACCGGAATTCTTTAAGAACTAGCCAGAACCAGTTGCAGAACCGGTCAAAAGTGGGAAAAAAATTAGTTTCTTACAAAAAAAAGTACACGGTCAAACCGGACAGGTTCAACCGGTGGAACCGGGAACCAGCCAACGGTTTAAGGCCCGGTCCAGTTCTAAAAACAATGTTGAGACTATCTTCTTCCTCGGATAATTGATGGAGAAGAATAAAAATCTACATAATGTATTGATTGCATGGTTTAAAAAAAAAAGGAGAAACCGATACATATCTCCCGATACGTATCGGTAGAACCCGATTCGTTTTTCTTAACCTAAACATGTTTTTGTATGAAGTTTTAAGACTCCCCCGAAACTGATACGTATCGGGCGAGTCCTACACATAGGACTCAATTAACACCTTTAAATGAAAAGGGGTTACCGTACATCCCTAAACCCCCCGCCCCCCAAAACCTCCTCTTTCATTTTCCTCTAGTTCTCTACTTATTCTAAACCCTAAAACCTAAAATCATTTTGATTTTTGGTGATTAAAAACTTGATTTGGGGTTTGAATCAACGATTCGAACTTTGAAGTATGTTCTTTATCTATTCTATGTAGCTTTAACAATATGTTTCAACTTTCGACTCATCTACTACCCTTTATTTCATTATTTCTACATTTTCTACTTGGTATTGACTTTAAAAGCATGTTGCTCTCATCGACTGCATTATTTTATTTTAATGTGATTTTTTGGAATTTTTTCAAAAAAAAAATGTATTTACCAATTCTATGTAGCTTTAGTAGTATGTTTTAACTTTCGACTCATCTATTGTCCTTTATTTCATTATTTCTACATTTTCTATTTGGTATCGACTTTAAAAGCATGTTGCCACTCATTACTGCATTATTTTATTTTATTTTAATGGGATTCTTTAGAATTTTTCAAAAAAATAAATATCGGCCAAAACCGAATTTTTTAAACCTTGATTGATTAACTTGGAAAAAACATATGATAGGTCCCTGGGAAATAATCTAGTAGGTGTTGGGAAAGAAGGAAATTTTGAGAGAGCGGTAACTTTCGTGAGAACAATTGTTAGTGAAACAAATGAGATCTTTCTCACAATAAGTTTCCATAAGAGATTAGCTAGGAGCCCATATCCTTTTACAATGGCTATGGATGAATTGACGACTCATATTCAAGAGGATGTTTCATTGTATATAATATTCGCATGACATAGTATTAATGCAAAACTAAAATTATAAAGGGATACTTTGGAATCAAAGTGATTAAAATAAGTTGAATTGAGATAGAATAAATGGAATGTAACTTTAATAAGAGAATGAATAGGATTGAGGCGGTAGTTTAGGTTGATGTCAATGAGATACCCCAATGTAATTTGTTTAGGTATCTCGACCCAATTATTTATCAAGATAGACAAATAAGGAGAATTTGACTATGGAATTATGTTTGGGTGTCTATAGTTGAAATGTGCTTCCTGAGTGTTACTTGATAGATGCATTCCAATCAAACTAACAAAATGAATAGCATAAGAAAACGATAAGACACAACTATGTTGTATGGAGTAGAATGTTGTGCGACCAAAAATCAAAATATTCATAAAAATTAGTGTAGGCAACATGAGAATATCAAGATGGATAAGTAGAAAGACTAAGAAAGATAAAACATAAAATAAAGTGCATATGAGAGAAACTAGTAGTAGCTCCAATAGGTGATAAAAATAAGAGGTCGATTGTGATGATTTGGAGTCTTGGACATGTTCAATGAGGACCCATAACACCACCAGTAAGGAGTGAGTTTGTGGCTTTGTGCTAAAGAAGGGGGAAGGACAAATATGACATGGAGAAAATAATGCAAAAGGATTTGACAACACATGATTTGACTAAAGTCAGCTTTTAGTAGTGAAATGATGAAACTAGTCATGTTGCCAACCCCAAATATTTGGGATAGAGCATTGATGATGATGAAGCATGGGTACGTTAACTAAGATTAGGAGAATAGAAATTTAGAAAAGAAAATGAAAGAAAATCATTTTTTTTAAGTTATAGACGTACATTCTCGCTATATTACTGCCACACATGAGATGCATGTGGCCTTGATGCATGCCTCTACCTTGATGCACTCAAGAAAATATTATATGCGTGAGATGTACGTAAGTCTATCAATGAGTCAAGCTAGCTTGACCCACTTGCAGGCTCGGCTCATCGCAATTCACAAGCCTAGCTTATGGTCAATTAGCTTTTCAGGAGCCGAGCCAGAGCCTAAAGCCAATCTTGTTGAGCTAAACGAGCCTGAGCCGAGCTAAGGTACACTCAATTTGACTCATGCTCAGCTCATTTTATTAGTATGTTAACATATAAATTTAATATTATCAAATAAAATACACTACCTTTTACAATTTAAGCTGGTGTTTGTGCATATATAGCCACTTAAAATCTCTTATTATTAGCTACAGTTATATAAGTTAACTAAGCCTTTTCAATTTTAAGCTCGAATGATGTAGATCTGATTTTTTTTTTCATTATATCATCGGAGCACATGAAACATCAACTTAAATACTCCAAAAAATCATAATAAAATCAACCCGAACTCTAAAAGATTAAAGTATTAAACCATACCAGCACACGAAACTATTCACGTGACACTATTCACGTGGCACTATTCACAGCACTAAAAAAATGCAGACCTTGATTTCCTGCTCTGATACCAAGTAGAAAGAGGAAGAAGAAGAAAAATAATAGAAAGAGGAAGAAGAGAAAAGAGGGATTAGAGAGATTGTGATTATGATTCACATCTCTCATCTCCTTCATATATTATTACTAAAAGGGAATCACACATTTACCCTTATGTGTATTACGTGTAATAGACATGACTTTACACGTAATACACACGGTATTATTACCATGAAATATCATAAATAACCCGGTCAACAAAAAAAAACTCACACCCTTTCCCAAAACCCTAAGGGCCCTTCGTGTCTCAGTGCCACATCCTCAACATCAACTCTCTCTCAACCAAACATAAAGATGAGCCTGAGCCACGCACTTCAGGCTCATGATGCTCCTGTGAGTCTATGAAAAATAGGGGAAGTTCGCTCAGCTCAGCTCTTTTACAGCCCTACCAATCTTTTGATGCTTCAATATATGAGGCATTGTTTATGTATGCTTTTCTGATGCACCTCGAAGCGTCTTTGAGATGGCATGCTTCAATATATGAGGCTTAAGTTTATAACTCACTGATGTAGCTCAGGGGTAGCTAAGGTTTAGTTGATTCCCAAACTAGAAAAAAACTAACTTTTCAATTTAACCCTCAATAATCTAGGGTTCAAAAGAGCAGAATAAACCCCCTAAATCAGCAAACTTAATCATGATAAATCAATGTGAACAACTAATTAGCTATAAATAACTTCAACGAGAATGAAAAGGATGACAAAAAAACGAAGTAAAATTACCTCAATTGATGGATGGAGTGAAGAAGATTGAATATTGTTCTAAGAGAAATAAAAAATCTCTTCCTAAGGATAATAAAAAAAAGTAAACTTCTCCTCTAATTCGGTATTAGAAAGCTTGGAGGGGAATACTATGCTCTTCAATAATAATCTTCCATTGCTCACTGAGCTACATGCCTATTTACAAAAAAGAAAGCTAAAAGCCTTAATTAGAAACAAACTAGAATAAGGAAACTAGTCCTAATAGCATTCTAGCTCTAATGGTATTAGAATAAGTCAACATAACTTGTTTCTATTAATTTCCTAACTCTAAAAAGGAAGTAAATTAATTCCTAGTTGCTGAAAATTCTGGAAATCCTGTAAAATAAGAAATTACCAAAATAACCCTGAGAATGAGATTTGGCATATCACCATAACCAAGTACTCGAATGGGGCCATAGGGGTGCCGCACCACTTGGGAGGTGGCCCCCTTGCTTGCGGTTGGGCTGGTTAGAGTCGTTAGACTTGGGTGGGTCCATGTGGGCCCCACTTGCATTTCGCCTAATTTTCATTTTTTGAAAATAAACCTTCAATTGCTGATCCCCAGCACTCACTTGCCTTTAAAAACATTAGATCCATCCAATAGCAAACATGAAATCTACTAGGCAGAACTTCTCAATGGCGGATTCCCCCTATGTGGCTGTGTATAAAGATTAAAGCACTAACAGGAATGTAAGCATTCTTAAGTAAATGAGACTAACCTGTAGCCAGTTCACGAGGAGACAGTCTTTCATGGGCACACGCCGTCAGAGCAGCATCAACAACAAAGGGAACAGCTTCCAGGATATCCCAAGCAGGTAATTTCGGTCTTAGAGAAGTATCTTCACATCCAAGCCCCGATGAACTACTACTCCCAGAAGTTCTGGGAGTCGACTGGGTTCCTCCTTTATTTATCTTTTTGAACATCATATTAAGAAGCACTTCAACAATCTGATGAACAGGGGTTCCATGTACAAGACCAGATAGGGTCGAAGCTATACATGCTTGATGCTGCCGGTACCAGAGTTTTAATTTGGGAAACGAATCCACAAAGATGGGTTGAATAGAAGAACTTGCAACTGTTGAGAATCTCCTGCTTTTATTTCGATCCTTGGGTGTGTTTACAGAATTAACTAATTGGGAGTTCCTCAGTAATAGGAGGTATTCAGGAGTTAGCTGGGATCCCACTGGGGGCACATCGCCCATTACATGTTCAAGAGGTGGATGATTAAACCTCCACAGCTTCAGCAGAAGAGTAAATGCATTTGAAAACACTGCATGCGCAGAGATTTCTTCCCCTGTTGGAAGAGTCCACAAGACATTGGGCACACATGACCCAAAAACCTCACATATAGGCATCAATGCACCCGCAAGTTGCGGAACCTGGCAATAAACATAGAAAAGTGAACATTAGTTCATAGCCTCATGGTTGCTGGGAGCCCCCCTTCCCGTGCATATCCCTGTTTTTGCTTATATCTCCCCCTATTTTTCTTGCAAGAAAATTTCTATCGATTAAAAAAAAAATATCCGGGAGGAGGCTCGCTACACCCAAACCATACACGTGGGCAACCAACTCATTTCAATTGGTGGGTCACTTCTTGGTTGGATAATAGCCAAAATTAGAATAATCAGACACATACAATGCCCAATGTAAGAATTTTCTCATGACTGTTGACTTATTCCTTTTACCACCGAACTTTTTTATTTCTCATATGGAAAAAGAAAAATGTCCATAAACAATATTTTTGGAAGATAATTGCCTATCTAGCTATATATATATATATATTATGTATAGACCTGCATGCATGCATGTGTTTATGTAGGGGAGTGCTCTCCTCACTCAGGTAACAGAAACACAGACTTCGATTGGCAAAGTTCCATTGACCAAGGGGATAAAGAAAAATACAAGGTCACTGGTGGTACTCGCTTCCCCTCACTCAACTGAGTATCATTTTCTATATCTACCTTATTACATATCATTGAGTAGGAGTGTTGGGGTTGTAGAAGCTGAACCTACCAAGCCATGAAATGAGAAAATCTGAACACTATCAACAGATGATATTCCGACAAGAAGAACGTTTAGCAATGGAGCGTAACCTATCAAATGACTTTCACTCTCAGAATAATCAGCAGCAACAGAAGGTGACAACAATCTTGCAATAAATTGAGCGGTGTGTTCCTGCAAGAAACAATGTAACATATACCAAATTTTACTTAAAACAGTTGAAGTAAAAGAGTTAACAGAAAAGTAACAACTGAAGTAAAACAGAAGGAAGTCCAGCCATCATCTCATGCATGTAATCCTTTGGTGGAAGTGGAGGAATTGCTTCCATCTCAATACCTGTATATTCCACCCTCGAATTAGAGATGCCCCACAAAGAACGGTAGCAGCAGATATCTTCTCATCATCCGATCCTTTGACTGCAATCTCAAATATTTTCTCGAGCTCCGCTAAGCTTCCATCAAATCCAGGAGCTTAAATTCAGTTTCTTTACCCCTGGGTAAATTTACAAAAAGAACATCTGATATACCTGGCTTCAGGAAAGAAAAGGTGTAACTGAAGACCAGGCCATAGTGAGGAAAAAAAAGGGGGGGGGGATTCAAAACATTAATCACATGGCGATAAGGTTTTGGTAAGTTGAGCCATCTTAAAGAAACAGAATGAATCATAAAACTAACAACTAAAGAAATAAGCCATCCTCGGCATGAATACTGACAAGTAAGAGGATTAGTTTCTGATTTTGCAAACAGGAAGTCCACGTGAATGACCTTTATCCTGACAGCCGTCTATGTGGTACAAATGAGGATCATACAGAGAGGTTAGAATTCACCAGTTGATGTGTCCTACTGAAGATTTGCCCTACACTAAAAATTGACTAAATCAAATAATCCTAGTCATCCAATTGAACGACTTATTTTCCGGACAAATCCGTAGATCAGGTCAAATTTAAGCTCAAAATTTCTCCTTGAAAGGATCCATTGAAGTATGTGTGCGATAGCTGGCTCAAGTTGATCTCCTCCCCACACTAGCTCGAACTAGTGAGAAGCCAAGACCTTAGAGTTGCCACCAATCAAAAGAAAAGGGTGTGATTGGTCACCCAATAATATCCTCTTAGTCCGAGAACAGAGATTGGGTTCGGGGGTTCTTTAATGAGTCGGGGAAGGTGTTAGGCATCCCAACCCATCCGTCGAATGACGGTTGCCTTTTAATTTGTCTCCATTATTTCAAAACCTTTTTATAAATAAAACTAAAAAGAAAAAAAGGATTAACAAAATTAACTGGTTCCTTTCGAGATCGGAATGCCTCTCCTCGACTGAATCGAGGCAAATCCGTCTCTACTTTTTATTTATTTTTCTTCAAGATTGGAATGCACCCCTCCTCGACCAATTCAGGGTGATTCTCTCTACTTGAGTGGCAAGCCCTTTTTCCTTAAATTGGCGAAGGTTAACTCTCTCCTCGACCGATTCGAGAGAGGCCCCGCTTACATTGGTGGAAAAGGTGCATAACTAATATTTTTTTAAAAAAAACAATAAATAAACCTCCTCCCTATTTCGGGCTTGGGTTAACTCGGGTTTGGATTGGGCTTTGGTATGGTTTGATTTAGGGTTATTTCGGAGTTCGGATCGCGCTTTATTGAGTTCATCATTTGGTACTTGGAGCTAAATGAGTCTATGGCCGTACAAAATTGAGTGTCTACCATGGTCTAAAAAATCGACACATATCGACTAATACGTATCCTGTTTGGAGCTACCCGATACGCTGAAAAAAAAACTCCCCCGATCAGACTGATAAAGGCCTGATATGAGGGATTTTTCAATTAAAGTTTTTCTCTTTTTCCATTTACATTAGCATCCACAACCTAATACGCACAACTTATTTATATAAAATTTTATTTAAGTAAATGATTTGAAATTAATATTACTTTCATTTACTTAAGATATTAATATGCAAATAAGGTTATCCCCGCATTTGAATTCAATAAAAATTATCTTGATCAAAATTCCTAAAGAATAAAAAGTCAACTTTCAGTTCAAGAATAAAATCCTCGTTTTAGTACATTTTAGGGACTAGGTCAAGATTTCAACTTTCAAAAAATAAGATATTTATCAAATATCAAAATTTCATAAACCTTATTATATCAAAATTACTAAAACCCAAAAGTTTGGCAAAAAAACTCTCATACTTTAGTCTTAAAAAATATTTTCATCTACAGGGTCAAAAAGTCAACTAACAGTGTATCAGTTCAACATAAAAAGACTTACATTAAGCTCAAAATTTTTGGTTGTAATTCAATACATTCTTATTTACTTCATTGAATGTAAAGTTTTAATATCTAAATTGTGACTATGGTTTGTATTTTCATACCTTCTTATCAGCACAACATGCACGCCTTTTTTAACTAATAAAATTCTCAACTTTTATATGTATGGTTATAAACATTATTGGAGACATTTATTAAGTTTGTTAATAGCTTATATTTGCATAAAAAGAAGTTTTATGCAAGGTATCCAAGTTTTTCATTGCGTATCTTGATTTTTTCTGCCATATCCATCCAATACGATCCGATATGTCGATACGTATCATGTTTTGGACTTACTGATATGGCAACTGATACTGATATTTTGAACCTTGGTGTCTACAAGATGGATGCTAACTCTACATGTGAGCCTCATGCATAACACAAACGTAAAATTTTGCAAACAGGACTATTCAGTAGATCTCTCTTGTGGGCCCCAAGATCGACGAAGAGTACGGCGAATCAGCTGGCTAGGATGGGATTCAGTGTAGTCAAAATGTCGCCTAGGCCACCACCTCGCCTAGCTAGGACCCCTAACGCCTAGATAATGATCTAGGCAGGCACTCTTTAATTCTTATATAATATTATATAATATAAACAAAATAAATAAACTTTGGTCGCCTAGGCATCGCCTCGCCTACGGAACCCCCTATCGCTTAGGCGTCACCTAGACGCCTTGACTATACTGATGGGATTGTTGTCGGATTTCTTTTCCAAAATCCCCCAACTGATGCAATTTTCTTATTATTGTTCTCTTTCCACCTTGGGAGCTTTATCTACAATATTTCCTATCTCTATCTCCTTAATAAATTACTATTATTACCGATGGGAAAGGGAAAAAACTAACCATGCGTAGGACCCAAAAAACAAAAAGAACCATACAATACAAAATTGGGGGAGCCAAAGCAAATTTGATGGATGCATGGTAACTGCAGCCAGATGCGCGAGTCAATCTCAATTTATGGGCCAGAGCATAGGTGAGCTCTCAATGAGAACAGCACAATGGGGTACAAGATTCATGGAACTAAGGCTCCAACAACCAAAACACAACAATGGAGTACGATTACATGAACTTTAAGAGGGACAAGAGCCAGCATACCTTGAAGCAGGGGCTGAAACCAAAGCAGTTACCATTGATGGAGTTAGTGGGGCTCCCTTCATCAATGATGACCAACCAGGCGCCTGGCTAGACACACTATGAGGTATTTGGTTGATGCGTCCATTCACATAACCTGGCCAGAAATATGCTGACGTGTCCAGTAGATTTCTAGCGATGCAGGCCTCAACTATCAGATGCCGCATGTTTCCAGCTGCAAACAGATACATAACATTAGAAAGCCTACCAGATATACCATAAAGACAAACGTCAAGGTCTAAAAGGAAAATTAGAATATAGCTTCAGCTCAATAGCCATAAATAAGGCAAAAAGAGTACATATAATGAAATAAAAACCCTCGTAACAGAATCAGCATAATGCTGAAAAATAACCTGAGCTACCCATTAGGAAGACCCAAACACATCAGGACACATATGCATGGAAGTAAGACGTACCATTCACCAAAACCAACCTGATTGAATCATTATAACTATTAAAAGTATATATTATTGCATTCCTTTGGAAAATCTATAACATATAGAATGGCTCTTATCATTCAATCAGGGCGACTTTTTACATTAGAGACTCTTGGGGAGACATATTGAATGGTGGACCCCACTCCCATGCATGTAGGCCACTTGTATCACGATGCTGTTGCCATATTTTCATACAACGGAAAAACCTTCATGAAATCAACTCTTTGATGCTGAAAGAGAATGAATATGCTTACAACAGTTCATTGGCATGTCGTTCATACTAATGCACTCAAAGTACCCACTCCCAACTGTGAAGCCTGAAACAAACATCATTGCTTTTGCGGCAGCCTGATTGGCTCCAGAAATTATAGACGGAGGGGGAGTCAGCAAGCCCTCATAATCGCCCAGTATCTGTAAGCTGGAGAACAAATCCTTACGTCGCGTTCCCAGAACCTGTTTCCCTTTCAATTGATTGGTGGGGATGTGTTCTTTTTCATCAATTAGTGCCCTTTCCTCTTCCTCAATAATATCAGCAATTGCAAGAGTTGTAACAGTCAATAACACACATAAGCGGGTATCGAGGTGAGGCAAAGTACCCTCATTGGGATCCCTTTCCTAACAAATAATGAGAAAAATAGTGAACGTCAATGAGCAATCAATATATAATTCTTGAAAGGGCTAGGAAACTTGAGGATCATGCTTCCTACACTCCAAAGAGTTTGGTGACTCCAGTGCTCAAATTCATTTAGACTGTTATATCAGGGTCATGGGAATAGAACAAAAGCCCGACCAACAGGACATACCTAATCATTTGACATCTGAATCTTTTTTCCTGACCATAAATTTTATCTTTTTCTAATTGCATTGATATAGATCTCGATCAGGTGGATAAAATCCTCCAATCCATCCGACTTTATCAATTTTTGGGATACAAGAGTTAGAACCCCCACTGAGCACTCTAGGCAAAGGTCATCTTGGTTTCAACAGCAATTTCCGGCCTAGTCAAAATTGAATCAAACTCCAAAATTTCACGAAAGTACTAGAGTTTTGTATAAGACCTAGCCGAAATCAGTCGGAAGTCCAGGAAAATGCTCAAGATCAAAACGAAATTTTGAACTTTGGAACCTTTGTCCAGACCCCAGACTAATGAGCCACATGGGCAGTATGAAGTGTAAGGAACACCAAGTTGAGCGTTCCTAGGAAACATCATAGATTTTAACTTCTTGGAAATCAAATGAAGTGGATGAAATAATTTTTGAAATCCAATTGAGAATAATCCCTACCCTTTGAACAAGCCGAAGAGCTGCGATCCAAAGACCTAAGAAGGTATCATTCCAGGTGGTACTATTAACTGCTTGAAGAGCCTTAATCAAACCTGTGTAAAATAAAATCATTACTTCCAGTCTAGGGACAATATTTGAAGAACTAAAGTCATAGTAACAGGAAAAGTAATATTTCAAGGACTAGTATTGAAAAATGACAATAAACAAAATGCCTTATACCAGTAAGAATTTCAATTGTACTTGTTGCTGCAACTTGTGATCCATCCATGGCATCTTCTAGAAACAGGTCAAGAGGAAGCCAAAGTGTAGAACGACTAGCCCCATGACATTGACCAGCAGAAGACGTCAAAGACCCAGAAGCCATAACTGCATGGAACTCATGCTCTAAATTCGTTTTACATTCCCGAGACAAAACTTTACGAGTATCTGATGTCAATTGCAGAAGGGCCTCTGGAGTTATAATTTTCGAATTCCTCAATGCTGATGAGTTTGCTCCAAGCAGTCGTAATCTCTGTATGAAAGCTCCCCAATGCGAGGGCCTAAGAAGGTGATAAATAAAATACCTTCAATTCAATAATCAATCCAAGTCTTAATGGGATCCACTCACTGCCCCAAGGCTAGGCATTAACTACAGCTAGGCAATCAAAGGTATTCTGCTTGCTTCCACTCACACACAACTAACAATAAATGAACACAAAGGGAAAAAGGAACACATAAAAGATATAACGTTCTTACATGTTCCGGCGTGCCAAGTAAAGAATCCTGGAAGTCACTTTATTTTGCAGAAATTGCCCAATCAGCTCGATAGCCATTACAATATTTATTTTGTGCAGTCTCTCATGAAGTTCGGTTCTCTTCCCATCAAAGCTATCATGACCATCTAATTCCATATCTTGAGGTCTAGTTGCCCATCTGGACTTCTTTTCAGGAATAAGTTCAAGCAACCCTTCATCATCTAATGATGCATCAAGTAACTGCCAAACAATTGAAAAGATAAATTCAACTGCAAGAAGCCCGGGTTCACACGATTGAAGACCAAATGTCTGGGAAAGGTGAAGAATGTCATCTATAGATTTCATGATCCTGCATGGCAAAGATAGGTTAGAAATAGCTAATCTTTATTACTCACACTATCACTAGTTGGAATGGAGAACTATCACAACAAAGACAATACATGCATGGAGGTAGTCAGTAGTAGTAGTAAGTGGTGTGCCACAGCCCCAAAGAGTGTCACTAGAGAAGTTAATTAGATATGACTGCGTTAAGAGCTGCACTAATTTTATTATTGTTAGTCACTTAGTTGTAGTATGGTTACTTTTGTCTTTTTGGTGTAATATATAGCTTTATGTAATTGAATATGACAAATTTGTCTCAACAATTTCCATTTTATTCGATATTGAAAGAAAGAGAAAAATTCAAAACTAAAAACAGCAAATGTGACAAATTATTCCATCAAGAAAACAAAGGTAAAGAGGAGGGGGAAAAAACATAAGGATAAGAACAAAAGATTAGAGAAGTAAAATCATATGCACCAGAGCAAGAAGCAAAAACGAGAAGCAAGTCAAAAGCGAGAAGAGGGAAGCAAGGCTCAAAAATCCTTAGGAAGAAAGAAGCAATAAATAAGATATAGGCGCCTCATTTCCATTATATTAGTATAGGCAATCATCCCTTAGATTTTATCTTACATTATATATTTGTAGAGACGTAGGTGCCTTAAGTTCCAATCTAATTATTCATGCTCGGGCTCTATACCCTAAGCTATAGATTCAAGTCTATCCCATCACTTCCCACATACATATCCCCCTTTAACCATTCAATGAGATGTGATGGAAGCGAACTTCTTAGGAAGCGAGTCTGGAAAACGAGCAACCCATCCTGTACATAGCTTCCCTACAACTATGAGTAAAAGTTTATGACAGGTAAAAACCTTCTTAAGGAACAAGAATAAGCTCAAGCCACTACCATCACACTAGGATGACTCAAGTCCAACATGGATTAGAGTAAGCAATAGAGCACCTATTTTCTTCTTTTTTCTTTCTGGTGAAATTCCAGTAGAGCACCTATCAGAAGGAAGCTTCTTCCCACATTTTGGTTTCTATTTACTTTTTTTAATAGGTACCTTTCGTTACTTTTTGGTTTCTTTTTTGTGAGTTTTTGGCCTTAGCCTTTCGATAACTACATTGATGATCACTTTCCACAAGGATTTAATTTCCATTAACGAAAATCCTTTGGCCCATCATCATCATCAGAAGAGCTTTATTCGTACTACTAGGTCAGCTACAAGAATCCTAATCCACTATCCCACTCTAACTAGGGCCATATCTTCTGTTAAATGGCATTCCTTTCCTAGAATCTTTTAACACAAGCCAGAAAGAACATTGTTTATTAAATCTTCTCAATCAGCTTAAAGAGGGTTTGTTGGGCACCAAATAGCTTGCAATTTTGCTTCAAATCACCCAGCCAAAAGGTATTTGTGGAGACCTACTTTTCATTACCTTTTTTTTCTTGTCATTTCATGTAGTATATGCTAACTAACCATGATAATTAATGTTTATAAAGCATGCTTGTAACAAAATTTTAAAAAAAACTGGCTAGAGCGAAAATGTAAAAACCCGAAAGTTAAAAGCGTCTCAGTCAGAATTGGTGAGTGCCCGAATGTTTTGGCTCGAGAAAGATCAATATGGCTAGAATGAGATCAGGTTGGCTCGAGCGAGAATTGGTTCGCTCGAGCAAATTACGCAAAAACTGAATTAAACGTGGGCATAGGTCGTGGGACACGTGGGGGTCATTATTTATACCCTATAAATAATCCTTAAGTGTCTTTCGACGGATTAGGGTTTATTACTCAACCTAAGAGCATTAGAACTGGAGAGGAAGGCTTGAGAAGGAGAGAAAGCTTTGGAAGAAAGGGAGAACTTTGATTGGGAGGACATTGCATCTTGGTGGATCTGTATTCTAGTGTGGGAAGGTTGCTTGTCACAGAGAATCGTCATTTTTAAGGTAGATATATTTTCCTTTAGTTAGTAATAGTGTAAGAGTTAGAAATAGTGTATGGGTTAGAATAAGAATCTCATGTAAGAAAGAAATCCATTGATTTTCAATGATGTATGTTGGTGATATTGTGTTATTGCGTGAATTTTGATATTAGTATAGCATGTTGATCAAATCCATGTTGAATCTCGAACCTAGGGAAGAATAGAGAGGAAATCTAGGGTTTCTTGTCGAGTACAGTGCATTTCACTCGAGCAAGGAGCTTCTGACTTGAGCGATGAGCATTTTGTCCCTTGCACAGTAAATCATAATTGTCTCGAGTTGGGTTGGCGTGTTGGCTTGAGCAAGCATCATTTCCACTCGAGCGAAATCCACTTCACTTGAGTGACTGTCACAAACTATGTTTATTATGCAATGATCTATGATTAACTATGAATGATGCTCCCATTTACCATGACTATGTCGTCTCATTGATATAATTATGCTTAATTTCGTTATGTAAATAAGACAAGGTATGATGTATGTTATTTAGATGTGGTTTACTTTTCGGATGGGCAATCTGTGAATTATAGTCTTATTGCCTAGATGCTTTACCATGGTGGTATGGGCCACCATGGTAGGGTCTCAATTGCATGAGATAAGTATTCTAGGGTGTAACTTAACCGAAAGTTTATCACCTTCACTTCACTCGCATGGACTGATGGACACAAGGAAGAATGACTCACAAGCTCACAAGTCTCGTAAGACGATAAGTTCGTAAGCTCACAGGTTCACAAGTATGCTTATAAGTATGAATTGCATATTGTTATTTTTACAAGTTATGAGTACAAACATCAATAAGATCTCAAGGGTACATAGTACCTGGCTCATAAGTTACTCAAGGATCCTAGTACCTGGCTCATAAGTTACTCAAGGATCCAAGTACATGGCTCATAAGTTATAGATCATCAAGGGTATGTAGTACCTGGCTCAAAAGTTTAGATCTCAAGGATACTAGTCATCTGGCTCACAAGAATGATAAGGACACTAAGGGTTCGTTCTTTTGGTGGAACTTATAAAGTCTAGAACTTTCATAATTTCATGCTTAACTTAATGTCTAAAACTATATTATTCCATAGAGTGCAAAAGTTCTACAAATATGGAACTTTCAAGTTCTACCCAAAATTTCGGAGGTTTTAATTTCCATCCATGTGGAACTTCTAATTAAGTTGAACCTTATAGATCTGAGATACTATTGTGTAAAAGAATTAGAAACCCTCACCCCTCTCCTCTCAAACACTTGCCTCTTGTTCCAAAATATCAATGTTCCGGACTTTTAATAGTTCCACCAAAAGAACAGAGCCTAATAGGTGGCAAAGTTGGTACTTCTTATATGTAAACTCATCACCTCTATAAGTGATTGCGTTATTTTAAGTTATCTGCTAAGAAAATGTGATTTTCTATGTGAAGATGCAAACTAGTTAATAGATGAATATGTTCATAAGATGCTCACATGACCTTCTGCACTGTGATGTATAATAAGCTATTATGTTGAATTCAGTTATGATGTGCATATGAATATTTGATGATTATACCGTTACTAGTTAGGATTCTATATCTTCTGAGCTGCCCGTGCTCAGCCGATACTTTATGTCGGCACGTTTAGTAGATTTCGAGTATGTTGTTGGACCATTTGGAGACGACGAGGGAGATTACGGTGATAACTTGGAACCGGAGACCAAATCGGAGGACTTCCTCATTATTGAATTTCCTTGTCTAGACGTTTATGTTAAGAATTTTATAGGATTGTATTAATATATTTTGGATGGATGTTTACGTTTAAATTGTTTCTTTTTTAATCGGTAAATTAGATATATTAAAGGTAAAAAAGAAGTTTACATAGACGTAAACTAAAAGCAAGAGCAAACTAGGACTAAGCATGAAAGCAATAACGCACCAACATGGCTACTATGTGACCTCACAATAAATAGCATCCCTCACTTCTTGACCCAATGAGCTTGTGGAGCTCCATTCTACAATCAAATGTTGCACTCGAGATAGTATCCGCTGGTCCGAAGAAGAAGAATTGTCAAAAACCCGACCGTTTCTCTCCTTCCAAATAGCCCACGAAATAGCACCGGGCAATAAGATCCAGATAGATTCCTCAGCACCCACCAAAGTTGGCAAGTACCATCCAGATAAGAAGCTCAGAAAGGAGGAAAGGAAAACCCAGTCCACTCCCATCTGAGCCAAGAAATAAGCCCAAACCCCAAAAACAACCGCGCAATGTAAGAGCAAATGACTCACCGTCTCTTCCGTCTTCAGGCACAAATAGCATCAGTTTGCCAAGCTCCACCTTTTCCTCCCCACACAGCCTTATGAGGAAAGGAATGCGAAAGTACAGGGCCAAAGGACTGCAAGAGTGACCGCATTGAAAATCGGTCGATGTTGCTACGGGACCACATCCTAACATCACTAATCTGAGATCTGGGGACGGAGGAACTCAACCGGGTCAACAGACGCTACATATCCTCAATTTCCCAATCATTCAACACCCTCCTCAGCCTAGGACATTAGATTGTATCACTACCCAACCTATCGACACACTTAGCTTCATATGCCCCTTTATTGAGAGTTAAGGAGAAATTGGAACCAAAATCGTCCTTAATCGTGCCAGAACTAGATATCGACCCCATTACCCAGCTTGAACCTAATGAATGAGTCTAGCGACTTGGCAGCAACCATAATACCCTTCCAGAGGCTAGCCCCGTGGGATCCCCTAACGGCCCTTGACACCCATAATGAGGCAAGGCCATATCTAGCCACAATGACTTGCCGCCACAGGATCTCCCTTTCCTCACCAAATCGCCATACCCATTTGCCAAGAAGCGCCTTATTTACCGCAGAGAGAGGTGCAAGGTTAAGGCCCCCCACCTCTAACGGCTTGTAGATTTGATCCCACACTACCAAATGATATTTACGTTTGTCACCTCTCTCATGCCACAGAAAGTTTCGCTGGAGGCAAGAAAGGGTCAAGGCAGTGGACCGAGGGAGAATCAAGGTGGAGAGGTAATAAGTTGGGAGACTCCGAAGTGTAATCCTGATAAGGGTTTGGATAGATTTGGATGGCAGGGGATATAGGAAGCTTTGCAAGCAGTCATACCCCTTCAATTCCTCCCCAAGCCCGACCAGTCTTTGGATAAATTATGCCATCCTCCCAAGAACCAGTAGCTGCCGCCAGTCCCACCTCCTCAGCCTCCTCCCCCAGCAACTACTTTTCCTCCGATGGTTGCTAAACAGCAATTACTATCAAGATGGTGGGATATGGCCATCGTGCGTGCCTTTCAAAACTCTTTGGCAAGCTGGACCGAACTGGAGGAGGAAGTCAATAGGTGGATCCCAAACGATGAACAGACAACCTAGTCCCCTTCGAAAATCAAAAAGGCATTATCATCGTTAGGCGACAATCAACGGTGAGGGACCTATGCGCTCGGGAGAAGTGGCCATTAAGAGTTGGAGGGTATGTCAGAATGAACCGATGGTGGCCGGCGTCGAACCGTGCATTTGTTAGTTCCTTACAGGACTCCTTCTGGCTTGGAATTCACAGTCTCCCCCTTCACCTTTGGAAAGATGATATCCTTGCGGGTATTGGAGATTCATGCGGTGGAACTAAGAAAATTGACCCCCCGTTCTCTATCTCGGTCGGATCTCCGGCAAGCTTGAGTCCAGATAGTCTCGCCGAGCAAGCATGGAATTCCTCGCACAATGCGAATTCCAGATCGAGGAGGATTCCATACAGTTGTTATTTCTGTGATAGAGGTCGGAGAAATTGGTTTCTTCGGCGACCCAAGAGATTTCCGGTACCGGAAATTGGTAGAGATTTCAAAAACTAACCCTACGGAGGATAGCCCTGCCGAAGAAGCTGTGAAATCCAATGGTCAGGTGACACTTCCCTGCAAAATATTTCGAAGGAGCCGAATCCAAGTATCGTATATGGCTCGTCCAGAGATTTAGGCGGCTCTAGTAGAGTGGGTGGAGCAGAGGATGACCATCATTTTAGTTGTACGCAGTCACCAGGTGATCCAGCTACAGGGGTTGGGTTGCTTGCATTACACACAAAGAGCATCAAAAAGAAAAGAAAACGGCAAAAGAAGAACCAATTGCGGGCTGTCAGAAGAAGAAACCAGAAATTATGGAAGAGGAAAATTTCCCTCGAAGGTGATTTGCAACCACCTAATCAGTCGACACCTATCAAGGGTCTCCACCACTCGATCTAACCAGCTCTTTGGCTAAGCCCACGCCTTGAGATTCCCGTCAAGGCCCACATCGACTGGGCAAGAGATGAGTTCTTGGATATGTTAAATAAGAAAGCCTGTGCTGAAGCCCATCCCCCAAGTCAAAGTTTGGGCTCATTCATTGGTGGGCCTAAATTCCCAGGGGGCTGTTACTCTGGGACCGTTCTTTCCTCCTATCTGGGCTTAGACCCATCAGATCCATTTGGGTTAGACAAAACTATAACCCAGGTTGTACCCACAAAGAGTAAAGAGAATCGAGGGCAACATTCTAGCCGTCAACTCGAAAGTGAGGGGAGTTCAGAAATCAGGTGGAAAGCCTTTCCCGACTCTCGCCCTCGCTTTCCGGCTGGAGGGGGGGAGGTGATCCAAAGGGGAATCTTCTAGGGTTTTCTCCTGCTACAGCTCGTAGGAGTGGTATAAAACAGAGATTTGAAGCCAACCTCGAGGATGCTCTCGCCGATCAAGGGGTGCGGGTGCAGCTGGGAAGATATCATTAGCCGGAGGAGATTCTTCGATAGACGGAGGAACCGTCTGTTTAGGGTCCAAGGCAGTGGTTGCGGACACATCGCAGGCTTGTCGAGCTTCCAAGGTACAATTGAACTTCAACATGCCGATATTGATCAGTCATCACCTAGGTTGGGTAGGCCTTGGGCCATCGAAGTTAGGATGCCCCCTGGTGCCTGGGCGAACATGTTCCCCACGAGAGGCGTGGGGCTCAATCAATCTCGGCCAAGATGCAAAGATTTGCTCGACAACCCTCTCGTGGCAGTCAATTTACCTAGCCTTAGCTTCCTTCAAGCCGTCGTGCCAGCAAACTAGATCCGTTCCTTTTCTCGGTCGGTTGGGAGGACATGTTCCCTAACCTTGTCCAATCTTCCCTACCTCGTCCCACTTCCAATCATGTGCCAATCTTATTGGCGCCCGAGAGGGTCATGGGTGGCCCCACCCCTTTCCATTTGGAACATCTGTGGCTCCAGCCGGAGGGATTCAAAGCCTTTGTATCCAAGGTGTGGGCTTCCCATGTGGTCTACCCCCCCCAGCACGAGATTCAGTCTGAAACTGAAAGCCCTCAAAGCTAAACTTAAGATCTGAAACAAGGAGGTCTTTGGGAACGTGTCCAAGCACAAAGCTGAGGTGTTACTCAACATTCAATCTTTAGACGCCATGGAGAGTAATTGCCCTCTTTCTAAAGAGGAGAGTCGAGTTCGGGAATCTCTCAAGTGTGACTACCTGATAATCGTGAATCTTGAGGAGATTAGCTGGAAACAGAAATCTATGGTCTGTTAGTTGAAGGAGGGGGATTGTAACACTAAGTTCTTCTATAGTATGACCAATTTTCGTTAAAAATCAAATCTTATTTCCAGTCTCATTGTCGACGGTGAGTGCAAGACGGACCTGAAGACTATCGAGGCTAGCGTGATTGGTCTACAAGGATCTGTACTTGGAGAAAGTCTCATGGCATCCAAAATTAGACGGTCTTTCTTTTGACTCCATCCCCCAAGACCAAAGTGAGGAATTGGAACAACCGTTCCGGGAAGAGGATGAATGCCATCCACTCTTTGGCAAGCAACAAAGCCCCTGGCCCGGATGGGTTCTGTGAGCATGGGATTTTTCCACCCACTTTCACATTATGGGTTGGACTGACTGAGAGTCGCCACCTATTCATTCTAAGGGATAGGTCCCGAGTGATTGGATAAGGTCTTATGGTCTATCAGAGATCAGGGTAAGTGGTTCGATTAAGTCCAGGGGAAGGTGTTAGGCACCCCAGGACCCCCATTTTACAATGGTTATCTACTCCCTAAATTTTAGCCAATTTTAATCTCCAAATTTAATTAAAATGTCTAAGTTGTTTAATCAAATGTTAATCCAAGAAAAAGAGAAAGCTAAATAGGCTAGGGTCGAACCCGTGTGGGGTTGCCTACGTACTCACAAAGTGAGATCAGACCGAGCGTAGTTCTAGCACATGAGCTCGTGCCAAGGCTAGGAGTGTGTGTGTGTGCATAGGGTGGTCAAGAGTCTAGCCTGAAGGCTAGGGTTTAGTTGACCGGGTTGGTCAAGTGCAGGGTTTAGGTCTAACCACAGTTAGAAGGGTGTTAACCATGGTTAGTGGACCTAATCATGGTTAAGAAGTCCTAACAAGCATGTTTTTGGTCTTTTCATATTTTTCTGATTTTTTTAGTATTTTTGAATTGTTTTCATTTTTTTTTGGATTTTTTTTTTTTTTTGAATAGTGGTTTAGGCTCGTTGCAGAGCAAGACGACAGTTTGGAGGTTTTTTTTTTAAATCTGCAATTGTAGCTAACATTCCTCAAATCTTGAAAGAGCATAGACACATCCTAAAGTGGGAACTAGGTCCATCCCTATATAAGGATCCGGCTCACTCTAAGGCCTAAGATGATTCAAAATCTTAATTAGGGCAAAGCCACTCAAGGGCTAGAGCAATGGATGATGCGGTATGCCCAAGCACAAACAAATGCATAGCTTGCAAGGTATGAGAATGGGACTATAACAGCTTTCACTCGTTGGATATCAAGTGCATGGTTGTAAGGGCTTAACTAACATAAGGATATGGAAATGGCACGGATAGAGTCCAATATGGAAAAGAGATCTAATATGGAAAGATTGTAGCAGATCCACGCATGATTGAATTCAAAGTTTAAGAGTCCAGTAAGTTTCCATGTGGCTTTGACCTGGTTTTCAGCAAGCAATAGTCTCTTTAAAAAAAATCTGTATTTTAAAATCAAACCTCTTAAAAATCTGGGTTTTGAAGTCCTTTAAGCTTCTACATTCAGTCCTTCCTCAACTTTAAAAAGTTGGGGTTTTGAAGTCCTTTAGCCTTCTACATTCAGACCTTCCCGAACTTCTTAAAAATATGGGTTTTGTCATCTTTGTTTGGACATATAGCAGTCCCTAAAAATCGGGCTGTGAAACCCTTTGACATGTTGATTTGGGACATGCAGCAATTCTAAAAAAATTGGGTTTAAAGCCTTCTAACAAACTGATTTCAGGTTTTAAAGACTTTGAAAATTTCAGCTTTGAACCCTCGTACATATCTTCTTTGCCAACGAAAACACTAGACATGGGCACAAACCCTCTTTAAACAAGCAAGCAAATCAAACATCAAGATTTTCACAGTGATAGAGGTAGAAGAGAGGGAGATCTTACCGTTACCGTCGTAGAGAAGAAGAAAATCGACTCTGCTACTACGGCTTTGTGCATAAAGGAGGTGGGCCTGCTGGCATTGTTGGGGTGGTGGTCACGCTGCGATGGAAATGGAGGGATCCCCAGTGCTGGTCCGGGGTGGGATTGGGACTGCCGTGAGTTTGCAAGAACTCCCTCTTGCTGCCACCGAACTAGGAAGGATGGGGAAGAAGAGTGGGTTTTGACTGAATTTTTTTTTTTTTTGATCCCCCCAAACCGTGGCTGTGGTGGTGGGTTTTAAAGGAGATGAGGGGAAGGATAACGATGAGGACGAGGCTCAGACGTGGGGGACAAAGGCTGGAGCAGCCAGGGTGGAGGACGCCCACTGTACTCGTCTCCCTGAAGAAGACAATGAACAGTGGCAGGTTTTTGAATTTTTTTTTTTTTTTTTTGGTGGGTTTCCATTTTAGGGCCCAACCCCTATGCGTGTGGGCCAACGCATGTTGGCCTTGCCACATGGGGTTGGCGCCCAACAATTGAACTGCTTTTTTTTTTTTTTTTAATTTCTTTTTTTTAGGTGGGTCCCACCCTAAAAGGCCATAGGCATTTTTTTTTTTTTGGATTGCTATGCTATGGGCCATGAGCCCAAAGGTTTTAGCATAGGGTATAGCCTAGGGCTGGGCTAGGGCTCAACTAGGGTTTTACCTAGGATTGGATTGGACCTAACCATGGTTAAGTTGATTAACCATGGTTAAAAGGGGGTGTAAAAATGGGGTGCTGACAGGTTCTCCATTGAATTTTATAAGGCTTGTTGGGATACTATGGGGGGGGAGGGGGGGACCTCCTAGCAATTCTACAGGAGCTTCATGTCACCGGTTCGATCGATAGGACAATCAACAAGACATTGTGACCCTGATCCCAAAGCAGCCCAGGGCCTAGGACTTGAAAGAGTTTCGCCCTATTAGTCTAGTTAGCAGCGCTTACAAAATTTTAGCTAAAGTGTTGGCTACTCGTATTCGAAGCGTCTTGGGCTCTCTAATTTCCCCTCATCAGGGCGCCTTTGTGCGGGGCGGCAGATCTTAGACGGTGTTCTTATTGCTAATTGTGCGGGGCGGCAGATCTTAGACGGTGTTCTTATTGCTAATGAATGTGTGGATGAGCGTCTGAAGTCTAAAACCTCAGGTCTTATTTGTAAGATTGACATGGAAAAGGCTTACGACAATGTTAATTGGGAGTTCCTCCTCTTTGTGTTGGGCAGAATGGGTTTGGTGCCAAATGGAGGTCGTGAATTAAAGCTTGCATATCTTCCGCTTCGTTCTCGATCCTTCTCAATGGTACTCAAAAGGCTTTTTTCGTAGCTCCAAGGGGCTAGGGCAGGGAGACCCATTGTCTCTAGCGTTATTCATTATTGTCTCAGAAGCCTTGAGTTGTATGTTGGTAAGAGCAAATGGGTAGGCGTTTTCAGATTCCTCTGTCGGTAGGGAGCATCTTGGTATCTCGCACCTACTGTTTGCCGATGATACCTTAGTGTTTTGTGGTGCTTCTTGTTCGTAGCTCATCAATCTTCGATGCCTTTTGTAGTGTTTTGAGGCAGTGTCTGGCCTTCGTGTCAACCTGTGCAAAAGCGAGATTTTACCTGTAGGTGTTGTTCCCCAGCTCGACCTGTTGGCCAGTGTCTTCGGGTGTTAGAAAGGGGCTCCTCCATCCACTTACCTTGGCCTACAGTTGGGGGCTCCGTTCAAGTCCAATGTTGTGTGGACCCCGGTTATTGAAAGGTTCTTTGTGCGTCTAGCTGGGTGGAAGTCCTGTCTCCTTTCCAAAGGTGGCAAGATGAAACTCCCATCCTTGTTACTCTTCCTTTCGAGGATGAATACCTTAGAAGGTCTTGGCAGCCTATCCACATGATATCTGTCATTCTTAAGCTTTACACAATCCGCTACAAATCGAAGTAGCCACCAGAAAACACACTCCTCAATCTAGATTTCAACGGAAAAGCCCCTACCTCGCCCGATGATCTTCACCGAAAAGGCGAAAATGACTCTCTGGCTTAAACTCAAAACTCTTTCATTCTAATGTTATTATTTTCCTCCTCATTTCTTCAGTTCTTCAAGCCCAACTTCAGTTTTTCATCTTCTTCAGTTCATCTCATGTTCTTCAGTTTATCCGAAATTATTGTATGAGTATAATTTCAGGAATTTATACAATTGTTTTATTTGTTATGCCTTGTAAGCTCTTGATAAGAAAGTCGCGATAAAAAGTTCCACTTTGGCCCCTGGTGGGATTTTGGGTCATGACAGTATGAGTACAGTCCACATCAAGTACAATATCCAAAATAACTTCTCCAGGTGTTGGCTCTAAAAATTATTGAATTCATTAGCAATTAGGGTCTTGCTACTGGACCTTGCAAAGGAACTGCATTCCTTACTGAGACCATAGGGAATCCCTTGACGTAATAAATCAATTAAAGGAGAGTCTCCCTTGTTTTGATCTTTCTATCCTAGGTTCCAATGAAGGAGCAGGATACAGTGTAGATGTAATTGTCCAACACTAGTACATCTTGGCTGACAGTGATAATTATATGTTTATATTGCAGGCTGCTAGAGGATAAGCTAAAGGAAATTGATGATCTGAAGCAAGTAAAATATGGATGAATATATTTCTTATAGAAGAAAAATGAAACAAAATAAAATAAAATCTCACTTTGGATAATTTGGTGTATTAATTTGAGATGCAAATGAAAAGGCATGTCTCTTAAGAAGTTCCATATAAAGCCGATATGCTGTTGGCTGGGACCGTCGACTTGGAACGACCCTGGCAGAAAAGAAAAATACAGTGAATGCCAATACAATATGTACCAAACAGAAGTAGCACTGAAAGGAAACAACTATGTACTTGAGGAAGATCCTGTTAAATCTTTGATAGGTAGAATAAAACTATGCAATATTCAGGATACCAAAATACAATAACTTCTATTTTTATTGCAAATTTAAAAAGCGGTTTTGTTTAACTCTTATAACTGTCTGGTTTAGTTCATCGACCCAAATGATGAATAAGAAATGAAAATCTTTATTCAATAAATTCAATTTATTATAGCAATTTTCTTTGGTTTATCAGTCTAAGCAGGAGACAATACACTTTACATTCTGGAAAAGCCTTAGATTGATAAAAGAATTATTCAGTCTCACAACTATGAAATTGCATCAAATAATTCATTAAACAAACTGAATGCAAGTGAAATATTGCATGATATGCCAAGTAATGAGAGATGGAAAGAACATCAGAGGAATGTTTCACCAAAGAAAAGAGACCCATAAAACCAAACAGATTTGAAGTGAGATAAAATATCTAAAATAAATAGGTGATTCCCAACCCAACTTCATCTAAAACTGCAACAGAAATGTGAATAACACCCAGTTTGGGTCAAATCACCAATTTTCATGTCATCGAAATCATAAACAATCGCCTTGCTATTGTGAATACTGCTCCAATCCCTCCAATTCCTATTGTGTCATGTGCCTCTCAGCGGAGGAATCTGTGGATCTCCTTCTTTTACATTGTCCTGTAGTAAGGGTTATTTGGGCTTTTATCCTCTCCCAACTTGGAGTTGCTTAGATCTTCCCTTCCTCTTTCCAAAACTTCTTATCTGCTGGTTCTCAATAGTGTTGTCCCCTCCATCCTCTTTGGTGTGGCCTCCTCTTCTAGATGCCATCATTTGGTATATTTGGAAGGAAAGGAACAAGCGTGTGTATGAGAACGTGGCCCTTCCTTTTAACAGGATTCAATTAGCGGTCCGTCATTTTATCTCTGATTGGTTTTCTATAAAGGGGAACCTTGAGGAGCTATGGACGTTACAACTTTGAGATACAAAAACCGACGGCAATATGATGTGGACATTGGACCATTGGATTTTGTTTATGATAGAGATCCACCGTTGGATCACTACTTAGAGGACGATCGACCGTCAGATCGAGAGATAACAATCGGACTTCGGAGGGCCGAGATCAGGCCATAGATGGGCGTGGGGGTCATAGTTTATATGTTGATGGTTCAGTTGATCATATTGTTGTTGTTGTAAAAAGAAAAGTTTAGGCTCTCATTAGTATTGTCTTATATGCTATTAAGTTAAGCAGACACATGCAGTGTCACGGGCCTAGGGTCCCTTTTGACCAAGGTGGGATTTTGGGGCGCGGCACATCTTGTGTTTGCAGGAAACTAAGATAGATGTGATGTCACCTCAAATCGTGGCAGAATGTTGGGGTTCCAACCCCAGCTGGCTCATCTTGCTTGCCATCGGTGACTCGCGTTGAGGGCATTCCCCTCATTTGGGACTGAGAGTTGGTGGAAGTTCTAGATGACGAGGCAGGGACCATCTCTCTCTCCATCCTAAGTTTGTTGGTGCTCGTTGATTTTAGGTGGGTGTTCTCATGAGTATGTCCCATCATGTCCATCGGAGGCCTCAGAATTTTGGGGCGCATTTGACAATGTGCAGGCCAAATGGGACGCCCCATGGTGTCTGGGCAGAGACTTCAATTGTATCTGGTTCTAGAGTGAAAAATCTAGCAGGGGCAAGGTATCTAAGCGCATGAAGGAGTTTAGGGACTTTATCTTCCGTCAAGGATTGCTAGACTATCCTCTATCCGATGCCGAGTTTACTTGGTCCAACCTCCGATCATTGCCTATTCAAAGTTGGATTAATCGTTTCTTAGCGTATCCTGATTGGGATGAGAAATTCCCCGCAGCCTCCCTTGTGCCCTTCCAAGGCCATAGTCACAAAAAACTGTGTTTTTTTGGAAAAAAACTGTGTTTTTTTGGAAAAAAACCTCGTTTAAAATGCGCATTAATATATTGTCGTAGAAAAGGAATTTAAAACCTGTTTTTTGAAATGCGTATTATAGTTTAAAACGCTTTTAAAACGAATAATACGTTAAAAAAAACCCGTTTAAAACGAATAATACGAAGAAAAAAATGAATAATCTTGGCAAAAATTTGGGAATGAAGATCATGCAAATATTGATGATGCTTTTGAGCGATTGATGAATGAATGAGTGATTTTATTAATACGTGTATTATATAGTCTAGTTTTTAATCTTGATAGTTGATGTTTTAATTAATTTTGATGCCTTGATGGAATCAATTGGATATTAAAATGATGTTATGAGCTTATTATTGTTGATTATAGTTACTCTTTTTGTATATTATCTCACCAAATTATTAGATATATTAATTAGCATCGTTTCTAATTTTTCTAATTATTATTTTTTTTTTCTATGTTTTTTTCACGAAGTTTTCCCATATTTTTCTGTACTTGGCCCTTGCCGAATTATTACCAAACCCCGACTTTGTGACTATGCCCAAGGCCCATTTCCGACCACATTCCTATCCTTTTAGAGTTAGAGGGGAACAAAGGGGGCCGAAACCTTTCCAGTTAGAAAATATGTGGCTGCAACATCTCGACTCCCTTAGGGTCGTAGAAGAGGTTTGGTCATCGGCCAAATTCTAGGGTTCAACCGGCACCATTTTTGGCCTTAAACTGAAGACTGTGAAAACAGCCCTCAAAAAATGGAACAAGGCAACTTTTGGGATCATTTCAGATACTAAAAAGGATATTATGGGCAAGATTGCCGCTCTGGCTGCAAGCAAAAGGATCCATTTTGTTGCCTTCCGAAGTCCAGGAGAGGGAGAAGTTGAAAGACGAACTCCATATGCTTTTGAGATGTGAGGAGATCCGTTGGAAGCAAAAATCAAGGGTAAAGTGGCTGAAGGAGGGTGACAATAACACACAACAATAACACACGATTTTTCCATAGGGTGGCTACTTAGGGTAGGAGGACCAACACCATTATGAATCTGACAATAAGAGACATGTGGCTGGATCGGAGGGACGAGATGGGTGCTCCTATGGCCTCTTATTATGAGCACCTATACACGAAGGACCACTCCGTCAGGCCAACCTTAGATGGACTGTCGTTTTCTAGTATACCTAAGCATAAGCAAAAACACCTAGAGCGACCGTTCTCAACGGAGGATATTTTTCAAGCCATTCAATGGATTGAGGGTGACAAGGAGCCAGGGCCTAATGGATTTTCCATTGCTTTTTTCAAAAGGTGTTGGAATATAATCGTGAAGGATTTGGTATCAGTTTTTCACGAACTTCACTCATCTGAATCCTTTGATAGAACTTTAAATTGCTTATTCATCACTCTTATCCCTAAGATGCATAGTACTCTGGACATTAAGGACTTTCGGCCTATTAGCATGATCGGGAGTGTTTACAATATTATCTTGAAAGTCTTTACTCTTAGACTGAAAAAGTTTATCGGTGTTATTATCTCCCTAGAGCAGGGTGCTTTCGTCAAAGGAATACAAATCCTATATGGGATCTTGATAGCTAATGAAGGGGTGGATGACAGGCTTAAAAAGGGAGTACCCGAGATTATTTGTAAGATTGATATGGAGAAAACATACGACCATGTGAATTGGAACTTTTTAGATTACATACTGTGGCGTATGGGATTTGGAGCTAAATGGAGGGCCTGGATGAGATGTTGCTACACCTCCTCCACCTTCTCGATGTTGATTAATGGTTCACCCCACGGCTTTTTTCGAAGTTCCCGAGGCCTTTTTCAGGGCGACCCCTTATCTCCATTCTTATTCATCATGATAACTGAAGCCCTCAGCCGGATGATTGTCAAATTCCCAGTCGATCTGGGAAGGATTTAGCATCGGTCTTCCTCATGCCCTCCTATCCCATCTCCAATTTGATGATGACACCCTAGTATCTGTGGAGCCTCAGCCCACCAACTTCTCCTCATTAGATGTATGTTCTGTTGTTTTGAGGCAATCTCCGGCTTAAGCATAAATTTCGCAAAGAGTCATATTTTTGTCATAGGAGAGGTTCCCAACTTAGAGGAGTTTGCTAGATGTCTAGGGTGCAAATCAGGTTCCCTCCCAACCAAGTTCCTGGGCCTCCCATTGAGGGCTCCTCTCAAAGCCACATCCGTCTGGGAGCCGGTTATTGAGAGATGCATCAAGCGTCTTGAGGGTTGGGCGGCCGGTACTCTCTCCAAAGGGGGTCGCCTAACTCTTCTCAAAAGCACTCTCAGTAACCTACCAACCTACTATCTCTCACTGTTCCCTATTCCCTCATTGGTGGTCGCTAGGATCGAAAAGATTCAACGCGATTTTTGTAGAATGAGAAGAGCTTCACTAAGAAATATCACTTAGTGAGATGGGGTCACGATTGCCGCCCTAAGGAGTCTAGAGGACTGAATCTATGGCCCCTCAAAATCGTGAACCATAGTTGCTGGTTAAATGGTTGTGGAGATTTGGGGTGGACAGTCAGGTCATAGTGGTGCAATATGGGGAGTGAATTAGATGGAACCGTAGAGGGACAAACAAGCCATATGGGGTGGGTCTGTGGAGAGCAATTATCAAGTCTAAGGCAGATTTCGATTGCCAAATTTGGTTCATAGTCGGGAGTGGGGAGGAGGTAAAGTTCTAGACCAATTTATGGTGTGGTCCTAATACTCTTCAACAGGATTTCCATTCACTGGATCTGTTATCTCTAGACCACCACGAGTGGTCACATCCTTCTTTGAGTGGCGGGGAGGGGTTGTGGTGTGGGTCTCTATATTTAGGAGACCATTACACGATTGGGAAGTGAGCTCGTTTGTCGATCTGATGGGATGACTAGAGTCCGTAAATCCAAATCTCATTTCTAGAGATACATGTGTGTGGTCCAAGGACAACAAAGGTCGATTTTCTATTAAATCATTCTTGCGGGTTTGGATTGGTTACCCTCATTTAGCTTTCCCTAGTAGAGTGGTGTGACATTCTGGAATGTCATCCAAGGTTTTCTTTTTTTCTATGACAGTTTTTCTTGATAAAATCTTGACAGTAGACCATCTTCAAAGTAGAGACTGGAAGTGGAGGAATCAGTATATCATTTATTCTTGCGGTTGCGGGTTTGTTGAGTAAACACACAAGGTTATACTTTTTTATTTTTTTTGGATGGTCACAAGGCTATACTTTCTAGTCTAAACACACACAAAACATAAAAGAATAACCTTTTATATCCAAATCAATAAATCACAAGAAACCCAGCAAACAAAATTTCACAGGGTCGCATAAAATCCCCAAAAACAGATAACAAGAAAGTGAAACGAATAGGTGAAAAAAAGAATCTACGGAAGAACCTGCTAGCAAGAAGAGCAATAACAAGCATGGGCGGAGCGAGCTTCACCGTCAACGCCTTCTCGAGAAATTTCCATGCGATCGGAACGTTATTTCCCCAACAAATGTGAGAAATCAGTAGATGAGCGAGCTCCGTCGAAGGCAGAGAAACACCCACCGAATTCAAATTCGAAGAAAGCTGAATTGCCCAGATCAGAGGATCACACCCCTTATCCTGCGCTCCCTTGGTTAATTCTAGAACATTGTCCCACATACTGGTTTGTACGGAAACCGCCATTTTTAAGGGCTAATCTAGATAGCTTTCATGGAGGAAGGGAGAAAGTTTCTGATCACTTGGAGAATGGAGAATTTTTTCGTTCCAGCTTTGTTTTGAACCGACTCCTGAAGAGACCAGCTTTCTTTGGTTAATTTCTACCCTTGGATTTTGAAGCCAAATCCTCTACGGTGATAACCGGATTTAGCAAATCCGGTTATCGCCCTTTGAGATTTCCACGTGTCCATTTTGACACCCCTTTACTGTGGTTAAGATTCAGCCACCCCTAGGGTTCACTCACCCATCCTTTTTTTTTAAATCAAGGATGGGTGGGTGAATCCTAGGGGTGGGTGAATCTTGACCAGAGTTAAGGGATGTCAAAAGGGATACGTAGCAACCTCAAAGGGTGATAACCGGATTTTCCAAATCCGGTTATCACCGTATAGGATTTGGCTTCTGGATTTTTGATAGATACTGGGCTACAAAGGTCAGAAGTTTGACCAACTATTCCTATGGATTCTCTACCGAACATTGTTCCGTCCATCGACATCTGAGAACAAAATTTTCAAAATAATATTCAAATTTCAAAGTCGGCTATTTTGACCAATTAATTTAGGGTTAATTTTTTTCCTAAATTAATTTTTTTTCCCTAAAAACCTAGATTAAATTAGTGAATCTAAGTGTATACAATGTGCATTCTTTTTGTGGTAAACTCAATCATACCACACAAGGCAATGACCCAAGGCAAATACAAGGAAATACTCACACCACCCATGCAAATTCACACACACACCCAACAAGCAAACTCACACACAGCACACACATGCAGCCCTTGTAAGCTTCACCCTAGAGCTCCTCAAAACAGGTACCAACCGTTTGAGGCGTCAAGGAACTTATAAGGGACAGCATGCTCGGGTAACTACCCGATGTGGGACTTAAACATTTACCCTAAGGCTTTCTCTTTTTTTGGTAAACTCAATCATACCACAAGGCGATGACCGAAGGCAAATACAAGGAAATACTCACACCACCCATGCATTCCATGGGAGGAAGACGCGCGTAAAGAAGTTAAATCCTCTTAGGCCCTTATGTGAGGGTACTTAGCCTAGCCCAGCCTTCAAAAGCCCACAAAATTGAGGGTTTTTATTTATTTAAAAAGCCCATAGGCTTAGGTGCGCCCAAAAAAATAAGGTCCGTCCAATGACATGAGGGCTGATATTGGACCCCCTAGAGCCCAACCCAGGTCAAATGTTCATATTTATACTACTATTATATAGAGAGTGAAAACTCTAATCCTTATGTCACCTTAAGTCTTTTTTTCAATTATAAAGTCACTTAAGCGTGTTCTTGAAGCCACCTCAATAAAATAAAATGGGACCCAATATTTTATTTCTCATTTCATGTCATTTATCTCTCCCCGCACACGTTCTAAATTTTAGAGAGTGAGTTCTTTCTCATTTCATGTCATTTATCCCCACACACGTTTCAAATTTAGAGAGTGGCCTCTCATTACTACCCATTTATGTTTCTCATTATCTAGGCCACGGTCTAGAAGTTCGCAGACTTCTAGAAGGATCTAAGGATTTTTTTTCTCTTTAGTTTCTCTTGCTTAGACCCTCCATCTTGAACTGTTAAGAACTAATTTTATTATTTTTTATCTGCATTTATTTAGTTTTATTGTTAATTTATTTTTTGGACAAAGTTTTAGGGTATCCTGTAAATGAGGGCTTTGTCCCAGTGGTAGTTTATACCCTGTTTTGGAAGAATGTACCGGATTCCATTCCCAAGAGGGTGGGAGTTTGTATATACTCTCCACCTGCCCATTAACTGAACAGATATTAATACCTAACCTGCGTTGCGGCCTAAACATATATCTCGAACCAAAAAAAAAATGTCACTTCTAAGTCAGATTCTGCTGAGACTATGAATGCAGGCAAAAGCGAAGCGATCTATGTAATTCCTCTGGTGGGCTCTTAGACGATCATGAGATAATAAAATTTAGATGATATATATATATATATATATATATATATATATAGCTTAACCATGAGTATGAGTAGGGCCTACCACATTCGTTAATCACGTACACCACTAAGGATCAGGATCCAGGGACCATTTTGTTAGAAATTTAGTTGATGGCCTGATGGGGGTAACCATAACAAAGCTCAAATCCTCTGGTCACGCCTGATACCGGAATTCAGTATTAGGCAATGTGTTCCCATTTTAAATCGCCACGTCTCTCCCATTTTAACATTTTTAACTGGGGTTAAGTTTCACCCACCCTTAAGGTTAAACCATTTAACTTTGGATTTTAGAAAAAACAATTTAAAACATTTCAACACCTTTTAATTGTGGTTAAGATTCACTAACCCAAATTCTCTCCCCATTTTAACACCCCTTTAACTGTGGTTAAGTTTCACTCACCCTTAGGGTTAAGCCATTAAACCTTGGTTTAAAAAAATATTTATTTAGCACCTAGGGTTTGTGATCTTAACCATAGTAAAAAGTGTTGAATTTTTTTTAAAACCATGATTAAATGACTTAACTCAAGGGTGGGTGAAACTTAAATATAGTTATAAGGGAGATAAACGTAGCCATTTAAAAGGAGTACACGCCAGCTAGAGGAATTGCACTAATCATAACATAACCATCGTCTCTATTACTCGCTATTTTGAAATTGTAAGTATTATGGATAAATCTTTAATATTTTTTTTAAAAAAAAATTAAGGTTAGATGCATGATTTTTTTTTATTTTTTTGTTAGTAAAGAAATATTTCATAAATTAGGAAAGACTAGTACAATAGGGAACTCCCTAAACTGGAGGGAAGGGCCCCAAAAACTGGAATTACAGCAGGAATAGAAAAAGGGGCAATGCTAACATTGAAAGCCCCCTTTGTGCAAAGAGGTGAGCCAAAGTGTTTGCCTCTCGGTGAATAAACTTGAAACTCAAACTCCCACATCTGTGTTTTAAAGAGTGAATATCTCCAAAGGATAGTCTGAACTTCCCCTATCTCAGGATGGTTTGGATCATGGTTTGGATCGTTTAGGCTATCTACCAGAGGCTTAATTTGCATCCGACTCAATGATCACTCGCTCCCACTTGAGAGAGTTGGTCAACTGCATTCCCATCCTAATGGCTTATGCCTCGGCTCGAAGGGCTGAACCACCCTCTAAGGGTTTGTTGTAAGCCCTCATCACGGAACCCTCATGGTTCCTAGCTATCGCTACTGCGCCTGCTACGTTGAGGGCAAGGAGGGCTGCCCCATCCACGTTGATCTTAACCCACCCCGGTCCGGGGGCTTCCATTTCACATCTTTGTGTCCATCGAACAATGGACACTTTGATATTTTTTTAAAAAAAAATTAAGGTTATAAGATGCATGAATCATAGGGTGAGTGAGTTTTAACCAAAATTAATGGATGTTAAAAGGGACACATGATGGCCTATAGAGCATGGGCCTTTTGGTCCCGTGACCATTAAAGGATGACTATAAAACGGTTTTGGAAATTGTGGACCAAATATGTGATTGTTGTTATTCAAACAGAAATCTGATATTGAAGAAGTAGCACCTTAGGTCGGGATGTGTGTGTTTAGAGAGAGTGTGTCTTAGTTACATGATATTATTTCAACCAAAAAAAAGTAGAGTGATGTTAACACAAAAAGAATATATTCTAATAATGTCTGGTGTGCTAATCACAACCCTATTTACTTTTGCCTCCTGATTCTGGTTTTGCCTAATAGACTAATAGTAATTAGTTCATTTTGAAAATTGAGCTTAGTTGGACATAGATCGTTAAGTTGAAGGTTAATTGGATATCTAGATCTTTTTGAAGTTGAGGTTTTACCTCAAAAGTAATAAGGATACATGAGCTACTTTTTTCTTTAGAGGTAAAACGTCTACTTTAAAAAGATCTAGACACAATTAACCTTTAACTTAACAATCTAAAATCTAAATAAACTCAATTTTCAAATAAGCTCTACCTATCTAGATTAAGGTCACCAAACACTTAATCTTTGCAACTTAGGAGGAATTTTGTAACACTAATCTAATGAGCTCTAAATAGGTAGAAATTATTTGAAAATTATGTGTAGTTGGACTTTAGATTGTAAATTTGAAGGTTAATTGCATGTCTACATCTTTTTGAAGCAGAGGTTTTACTTCATATTAAAAAAGTTGTTATGAGATACTTTTTTAATAAGAGGTTATAAAACCCTACTTTAAAAAGATGTAGACATGCAATTAACCTTCAATTTAACAATCTAAAGTTCAACTAAGCATAATTTTCAAATAATTTTTATCTATTTAGAGCTTATTAGATTAGCGTTACCAAACTCTACCTTATTCAAAACTTCATTTCTATTTGATCATTCTGTTTCAACAGAATTTTAACACCTATTACGTCGATTTGGTTTTTGTTTTTTACCTGATCTATCATTTACTCAATGTGTGAAATTATTAACTTTCACCAGACTTTTTTATCCCTATATATTGAATTTCATTCTATTAAATGTAAGGGTATTTTGATATTTGTATAAGAAATAATTTATTAAATAAAAAGAAAAGAAGTGCAAGAGAAGTGGAACTATATTTATTCTCTCCTATATACCTTTTTTAACAAAATATTTATTAAGGAATGATAGTATTTTCACTATCATTTTTTTTTTTTTTTTTAAAGACCACCTACTATCAAGAGACTTCTAATTATAATATCTATCATTCTCTCTATTGTTCTCTCGTCTTCATCATCAGTAGATGGGGTTTAGATTTCTTATTTTAATTTTATAAATATCACGACACATAAACTTTTCTTTAAAAATATCATTTTGGTAGGGTCACGAATTTTCCATAGAGGCGTTGATGATTATGTTGCTACCTAAGCCATGTGAACAAGATGTGGCCCGCCAATGAATCAGTCAAGGGCGTTCAATCAGCGGTGCACCCTTTAATGTGGCCCAATGATTTCCCACTGTCTGATCTATATTTGAAAATGTGGCCCAATCATTTCCCACTGTCATCCATATTTGAAAATGTAAGTTGTAGTTGAACTGCGATTTATGTTTTTTTTTCTAAGAATTGCTATCATGGTATTTGTTTTAGGTAGGGGTGTATTCAAGTTGAGCTTCACCAAGTTTGAGCTTGATTCGAGCATGCCTAAACCTTGGCGAGCGTGCCTAAACCTCGGCTTTAGCTTGATTCGAGCTCAAATATTTAGGTTTGAACTTAACTTAAATAAGCTTGCTCAAGTTCGTGCTCATTCCGTTCAATCTCAAACTTTATTCGAGACGAGCACAAGTTAGCTCAAGCTTGATTCTCATAATTAATTTTAATTTTATATGATGTTAAAAAATTATTTATTCATAAATTATAATATAAGAAACTAAAAAAGAAAATTAATACATTCGTATAGGAAAATAAGACTTGGGGGTAGTCCCTTGATGCAATGAGTAGAGAGTTAGAGTTTTCAACTTAAATTTTTTTTTTTTGTTATTATTGTTTCTTAAACTTATTTATTAAAATCTATAATAGAAAAAAAGAAAAAAAAAAAAAATATATATATATATATATATATTATTTTGTATTAATATAAATAACATAACTAAAAAAATATTGTGTGTTTATATATATAATACTTTGTGTCGAACCTCAAATAGGGTCTACTTGAGCTTAGCTTGTTTAAACATTCAAGCTTAAATAAAAGCTTGACTTGATTCGTTCGACCCTAAAATGCCAGCTTGAGCTTGACTCAAACGAGTCAAGCTGAGTCGAGCGTATGAGCTAAGTTGGCTTGGATATTTAAAAAAAATTGTGGGGGTATTTCGGTACAAAAACTTTAGGGCATTTCGGAAATAAAGAAAATAATTATGAACATTTTGAAAAATAAAACTTTAGACATGTTGGGAACAAAAAAAAAAAAATTTAAGGGACATTTTGGGTATAGAAACTTGACTCGAGGGACATTTTGGAAACTAAAAGAAAGTTTAAGGGTATTTTGGGCATAACAAATTAAAGGGTGTGTTGGGTATAAAAACTTTAAGGGCATTTCGCAAATAAAGAAATCAATTTTAGCGCGTTTTGGATAAATAAAACTTGAGGGACATGTTAAAAATAAAAGAAATAAAAAAAATGTAAGAGTATTTGGGTTATAAGATCTTGGTTGGAAATTTTTTTCGACTTTTTTTCTTTTTTAATATAAATATAGATATGGGTGCCAAATCAAGTGAAGATCATTGTCGTTAACAAACGGCTATACAAAATGGTTTTTCTTTAACAGTAACGCTAACGATTGGCTATTAAAAATTTGTGCGACCAAATCAATCAATCTGTTGTAGCCTTCAATCTCCTTTTTTTTTTTAATAATCTAAATCTTATCAACATTCAACATCTTCTTCTTCTTTCAAATACTTACCCTAACCCAAAATCTTAAATCCTTCTCACAGGTCAAATTAAACACTAAATTCCCATGACACCCTAACTTAGTTAATTTTGAATTTCTTAACATCTTTGTTTTTTTGTTAGTTGTATCTAAAATGGTCGAACTAGGTGTTTTTTTAGTTTATTTTATTAGTTTTAACCCTAAGTAAACACTGTAATTTTTTTTATTAACCTCGAATCCGGCCTGACCCGTGTTAGGACTGAACTAATGCTTCGAAGCCTAGCCGAGCTAAGGCTCAACATTTTCTTGGTCGGACAGGGCTTGGCGATCTCTTAGCCTGACCCGTTGACAACCCTGATTTATTTAGCAATCAGGTTCGTATAGGTATAAATAGATATAAACATCCATACAGAGTTTGCACAGCAGGGATTGGGGCCAACGGACAACTGAATGGTGCATAACATACATGCCATTAGGGTTGTATTCGGGCCGGGCTTGGCCAAGCCCGGCTCGGCTCGGCTTGAATAAGTTTGATCGAGGCCCGAAGCCTGGCTCAACCTGAAATCATGTTTGATTGTGCGGCCCGAAAAAAAACTTGGCTTGAAGCCCGGCTCGGCCCGAATTGATTCAAGCTCAAGCCGGTCTTGGCTTGGCTCGAGCTCGGCTTGAATCATTTTTTTTAAAATAATAAAATTTTATATTATATATATATATATATATTCGAGCCGAGCCGAACCTCAATCGAGCCGGGCTGAGCCGCACAAGGGTTGGCTTGCGCTCGGCTTGAATTAGATTTCGGCCTTTTTTTTAGGCTTGGCTTGGTTTGAATTAGCTTTCGGGCCGGGCCGATCTCAGGCCAAGCCGAGCCGCACCAACGGGCCGATCGGGCTTTGTGCAGCCCTACATGCCATCAAGTTCCCAATAATAATTGATTTATCAAGTTGTTTAGATTTATCACGGTACTTAGTAAATCTATTATAAGGCTCCATTCTTTTTAATGGAACTTTTAAAAGTCCAAACATCAATACTTTTGAACAAAAGGCAAAAGTTTGAGACGAGAGGGGGGAGGATTTCTAACCATTTTACATGATAGTATCATGTTATCTCAAATTGTGTTCAATTTGATTAGAAGTTTCACATATATGGAACTTAAAAAATTTGAAATTTTGGTGGAACTTGAAAGTTCTATATTTATAGAACTTTTGCATTATACTCAATTCACACACATAGGCCAGCCACATACACGGACAAATGGGAAGTCAAATTGCTAGTTTTACGCCATTGCGAAGCATTCTGGGGTAGAGAAGAGGAAAGAATTTGAAAGAAAGACATTGAAGATGTAACCTCTGGTCATGGCTTTCCAAGAGAAGTCACTGGGAGAAGGGTTTGGTAAAAAGCAGAGCAAGTACAATCAATCTATCAGAGAATAACAAGCCTGGCAAATGGCAAGGAAATGGTTATGGAGGGGAAGGTCGTGTATGGCAATTTGGTGGAATAAGCATGGAAGGCAACTAAAAGTTCATACACCCCAGGCTCCATTCTTTTGGTGGAACTTTTAAAAGTTTGGAGCATTAATGTTTTGCAACAGGAGGCAAGAGCTTGAGAAGAGTAGGGAAACGGTTTATAACCCTTTTACTCAATTTTATCTCGAATTTATCGAGTTCAATTTAATTAGAAGTTCCACATATATCTATGGAACTTCAAAAATCTAAAATTTTTTGTGGAACTTGAAAGCTTCATTTTTGTAGAACTTTTGCACTCTATGGAATAATATAGTTCTAGACATTAAGTAAAATTTGACATAAAACAATGTAAGTTCTGGACTTTAAAAGTTCCACCAAAAGAATAGAGCGTAACAAATAATAACCAAAAGGGTTTCACATGAGAGTTAGTTAAGTTAGTTGATTTAACGTTTTTCAGTGATGGTACTAGGGAAAATTATGTTTTTGATAACCAAGGCTGTGTTTGTTCGGAGTTGGAGGGTAAATAGGTGCACTTAATTATTTTCAAGAGAAAAGTTAACTGTGTTTGGTAAAAAATGAGCTTTTTACTGTGAATAATTCTCTAGTTAATAAGTTGGGGAAGCAGAATCTGATGAGGGTTAAGTATAAGACTATCTTTTGTTCAAATCAGGGTTAAGTATCTCATTGATCAGACACACCAACTCATCAGCAACATCTTGGATTTGTCATTCTTCAAACTTAGGATCCTAATAATCCGACCAACCACATTGTTTGCAATCAAAATGTCAATCTTTTGGTTGATCAAAAAAGATGAAAGCACTCGTTATGACGTTACCAAAACAGTTTTAGTGATTCCAGTGATCTGCTTGTTATAACTTTCAATGTTACTATAACCAGTTACAAAATTTTGATGCCTCGATTTAGCATCTGTTCATAAGTTGGGGAAGCAGAATCTGATCGATGACTAGAAGTCTTCATCCAGTTTGAACGCATAATTTCCTCCTCCATCTTGTAGGCTAGACATCACAGAAGCCTTCTGGTAATCACCCACCCTTCTCTCAAAAAAGTTCGTTTTTCCTCTGCTCAATCAAACAAATAAATCAAATATTAATAAAATACCATATGCATTTATCCCGTACAGTAAATTTGAACCCAACTAGGGATTAATGTCTAGAACTAATATTCTTTAGAATAGTTCTTACAAGGAGCTTAGTCCAACAATTTCCCAGTTGGAGGATCTTAAACGTCTGATATATAATTAAAAGTTGGATCGCTTAAAAAAATTACGTTAAAAAAATCATAAACAAGTATGTGCATTAGATGATTATGATGTCAGTGGAACACAGAGTGAACGTGCTAGACCAACGAGTCTGTGAGTCATATGTAGGTATTGGTGAAGACAGTATTTACCACATAACTTTTCAATACCCATTATGACTGTCCATCCACACCATGCATATGCCGATATATAAATGTCATGACTCCCACCAAGATGAAGGTTCCCACCCGATAGGCTGTACATACAGCAAAAAAACTGCAGTTGTACAGACTACCTACATGCAGAGTGTGACCCGTCAAGGAACAGTCGTAACTATTTGATATATATCAACAGTGTTACCCGCAAAAGAATAAAATTCATTTTTATTGGGTTGGGTCAGAAGACTAAAACCGGAACAAATGAAGGTGTGTACTCAATACTCACTGCAAGGAAATGAACTCCATCCAATCAAAAGGATTTTCCACATTGTATTTCTTCTGGTAACCTAAAGCAACCTGAAAAATAATGAGCCGTTTAAGCTACTAATTTCTCCACAAGCCAAAAGCCAAAATAATGGAAGTAAATTACCAAAAGGCGATCTGCCACAAACTTTATGTACTGACACATTAGAACCGAGTTCATGCCAATCAATGCACATGGAAGGGCTTCACAAACAAATTCGGTCTCAATTTCAACAGCTTTGTCCACAATATGATGAACCCTTTGCCAACTTAGTTGCTTCAGTAACAAGCTGTAAACAATAATTATATTTTTCCTTCAATTTATTTTTCTGGACGGAAAACTAAAAATGAAACACCATAAGCTCAATCAAAGTTTGAAAAACGCAGCATCCAGTAAAAAATTCTACCAAAGAATCAAATATCGAAGGTTAAAAAGCCCACCTGTACAGAAGGCAAGCAAAATCACAGTGGAGACCCTCGTCTCTTGAAATAAGCTCGTTTGAGAATGTCAAACCCGGCATTATTCCCCTCTTTTTCAGCCAGAAAATGGAACAAAAGCTGAGAAGAGCAAGAGAACCAAAACATATCATATACACTCTTCTTTATATAGGTAACCATGTTAAACGAAATTATCCATCTGAACAAAATAATAGAGATCGTGATTGAGAAAGTAGTTTACCTTCCCGAGAAAAAAATTCCTTCAACACACGAGAATGCAACAAGTCTTTCAGCGAATGAAGTGGAGCTGCACGTGGGAAGTGGAACACTGAGAAATGGTTGAAAAGCAAAAAATGTATCTACTTCCATCAGTACATGCATGTATTACGTGTATATACATATAGACACCCACATAAAGAGAAACAAAAAGGAAGAAAGAACTAAAAGAAAATAAGATAGGCACGAGACATACAAAATATATTACTGAAAGGAAAGGGAGAAAATAGTAATTCAACCCTGAAACTTAGAAGAATGCTTTTGTGGAAGTAAGGGGGTGTTTGGCATTGTTTCTTGGGAACCTTTTTTTGTACCCTGGGAACAAAAACACTTATAACCGTTTGGCAGCCTTAAGAATCAGAATGATTCTTTAAGAACATGTGTTCCCGGCACAATATATTGGGAACGAAAAAAAGAAGCTCCCTGAGAGCATTCTTTAAAGATCTTCGGGGTCGAGGCTTCATAAAAAAAATCCAGCCGTTCCAACAAGGGTGACGTTCTTCCTCCTTTCATTGTTCTTCTTCCTCATTCCCTCCTTCCATTCTCGGTGGCGATGGCAATGGCGATGGTGATGGCGATGGCGATGGCGATGGCGATGGCGATGGCGATGGCGATGGCGATGGCGATGGCGACGGCGATGGCGATGGCGACAACCTTCTCCGACATCTTGCTGGCAACAAAAAAGGTATTCGACCACTTTCAGCCTCGTCTCTCTTCCTCATCTTTTCCTTATCTCTCTTCTTCATCTCTTCGTTGCAATTGGCTGTGACAGTATATCCATCTTCCTCATCTCGCCGACGACAAACCTCTCTCTCTCTCTATTTTCAAGGGTTTCATCTATGCAACCAAAAATCTTTGAAAATAATGCAATTGAAGTTAGAGCTGAGTAAATGTATTTAAAGGGTCTGGGTTTCTCTCTGCAATTGATGGAGCAATTGAAGTTAGGGTTGAATAAATGTATTTAAAGGGTCTGGGTTTCTCTCTGCAATTGATGGAGCAATTGAAGTTAGGGCTGAGTAAAGGTATTTAAAGGGTCTGGGTTTCTCTCTGCAATTGATGGAGCAATTGAAGAAGAGTACATGAAAGTTAGGACCGAGTAAAGGTATTGACTTGAAGGTATTCAATAGAGATAAGTTCAATTGGAGGACATGAGGCTGCCATCATCGTCCCACTTGTGTTGCAGAATTTTTTTTACAGTCATTTTGATGGCAAAACACCTCTTTCCTTCCCCTTTACTTCCAGATTGATGGTGTTTGTCTCAACAAGAAAGTAAAAATCACCCATTTTCCTCTTCTTAAAAATGAGAATGGATCACAGTCAACGATGATTGAAAAGAAATTCTCATCAAATGCAGAGGATTTTGTAGTTTCTCTATTCTCTACGATGTTCCTGTGTGATTGTTACCAAACGGGTTGTTACTGTAGAATCATTCTAAAAAATCTAGGTTGTTCCATTTTTTGAATCAGTGAATCACCAAGAATGATGCCAAACACCTCCTAACAAAACAAGAAGGATTGCACCATCAATAGTGTTTTGAACTGCTTATTCATCTATTTGGATTGCGCCAAAAGGCTCATTTAAAATTTGTTTCTGTTTTGACAGACCCTGCGTTATATCACCAAAGCTCGATTTTTCATATATAAATGTCACTAATGTAAATCTTATAGAATTGATGAGAAAAGAATACTGATTATCGAACCAGTTCTTCCCACTGACATAATAGGATACCCACTTATTATATAATAAATCATCAGCTTATATTTCCAATATTACCTACACCTAAATCCTCGAGTACAGTTAGAATTTTCTGATCAATGTTGGAAAAAGTGGTCAAATATTACATATGATCTTCAACAAGGCTAAAGATTTATGAAGGCTTTTCTTCAACTGAATTAATATGGATGATGTTGATAAAAGGAAGTGCAGAATAATATTGTGGGAATACCTTTGAATCCAATCCAGGGCCCACTTGGCTTTCTCAGCAATACAAGGAATGGTTTCAATTGCGTTGAACAACCTATGCTTCTCCTTTGGGTCTTTGATGTATGTCTCCAAAAGTAAGCTGTACATCTCTGAGAAGAGAAAGTGGAAAAGGTCCATAATCACATTGCTTGAACATGCCTACTAGAGAGAAATCCACAAACATCACTTGCAAAAACTTTACCAGAATGTATATTTTCCATGGCAATTTGAAATCCGTAAAATGCCCGAGCCTACAACGAATGAAAGTCGTGATGTTAGAAAGACAACATCAAGGTAAAACAAAATGAAGCTGGTATTAAAGAATGGAACAAATTTGTGGAAAAGAACCATAGTTCAAGGGGAATAAAATCCTTTTTATTACATCTATGTCATAATGTGGTACTCTTTGTTGCTGACCATGAGTATTTCACTATCCCTTTAATCGATTAAAACAACTAAGAAAAAATTATAGAACTTCAACAGCAATTGTTCCCAAAATAACCCCACTAATTAAATTGCAAACTTATACACCATTTATTCACTGGATGATTCAATCCACTAGAAACAAACTTCAACCCTTTCTACCTTCAGCATGTCTAACTCCAATAAGCGTGAACTAGAACATGGTAAGAAATTGCGTGACCTAAATTTCTAATAATTAAGAATATGAACATGAAGGAAAGAGAGTACTATTGGTCAAATAAAGCTATGTTATTGAGATTAAACAGATCAAAGTACTCATCTAAATAAGATTCTGAGAGAAAAGATGCATGGTCAAGGAAATGACCTCTGGAATTTGAACATCTTTTAGAAATCTTGCTGCCAAATTCTCCAAAACAATGCCATCCGACGCAGCAAAAAATGCCAGTATGTGGCTTATGAAGTGCTTCTCAGTGTCAGACAGAGCTTCCCACTGCTGAACATCCTGGGAAAGATCAACCTCCTCAGCTGCAAGCCCATTAACAAATTTTCAGAAGAAATTATGAAACTGTTAAAGATGTGAAAAAAGAAAAACAATCAACTATCAACAGAAAGGAAAACCAAATACAGGTTTGAAACTCAACTAATCAAATTAAATATAAAAATCCCAAATTAAAAGTCTAAACATGAAATGTGAAAATTCCCAAAAAAAAAACATAATAACAAAATGAAACTCTAGTACAGAATCAGAAAAATGAAAATTTTATACAAGCTAAATTCTCACATTAGTTCGTTAAGTAATTGCAAAACCCGAGTCAAAAAGAACATTTCAAGTAGAACCAAAAAGACAATGACAGTACACAAATCCAAATGGATGAACAAACAGTTCATAACAGTATATGTTCATGCAAAACCCAGATGAATATGGCACGAAAAAATTAAAATTACTGATTACTGAAATTCCTGCAAGAAATCGTCTGTGCAATGGTTTGAACATATATCTAAATCCAAATTGCAAGGAAGCGAGATAAGATAGAGAGATTTGAGGATGCAGATAGATACCCAATTCCAAACTCACAGGGTTAAAGCAAGAAATTGAATATAATTCATCATACTCGAACAACGTGATAAGAACAAGAGACCCAATTCAAAGAACACAGAGATATCACAGACAAATTCATTAAAAAAATCAATGCAAAAACTTGAGAGAGAACGAGAGATAGAATTACAGATACCAGTCCAAAAGCTAGCTTCTGCTTTCTTGTACATCTCCCAAAGCTGCTTGTATCTGACGGGAAACATGCAAAATCTCTGCGAATTCTCCATCAAAATTGGCTCTTTTTCTTCTTCTAATTCTCTTTCTCCATTTCTCAGAGAACCCATATCCTCGAATCTTTCTCTCTATTGCGAGTAATAGAAAGGAACAAAAACCCTAGTAAAACCCTACAAACACCGACAGGTTTGTAGAGAGAAAAAAAAAGGACGCCTGATATAGATATTATGGGTGGTTGCAAGAAGAAGAAGACGCCTGATAGAGATATTCTTGGTAGTTTCTGTGGCCTCGATTCTTGGGACACCACTGCGTATTCGCATTGCGCACTTTTATTTTTCTTTGGTAGAGATTGGATCAAAGCCAATCGCGATTGAACTCGGGGAGAGTTCAATCGCACTAATAGGTCAACACGTGTCCCTTTTTAACCACTATTAACTATGGTTAAGATTCAATAACCCTTAGCCTATGTTGGGTTGTCAAGAAAATAAGTAAAAACATGGAAAATAAAAGAAAATTGGACAAAAAATTGTATTATAAATCTAAAATTTTCTTCTATTTTCCATGTTTTCACCTATTTTCTTGGCAACCAAACATAGCATTAGGGCGCGGTTGGCGAGAAAGTAGGTGAAATAAGAGAAAATAAAATAAACTTAAATTTTCTCGCAAAATAACCATAAAAAATGAATGGAGTTTTGAGGAGAAAGTTTATCATAATTGAGAAAGTGCAAGAAAATGAAAGTGTGTTTCTTGCAAACCGAACACAAGAAAAGTGTAAGAAAACACATTTTTTTCCTTTTCCCTCACTTTCTTGCCAAACGAACTCACCCTAAGAGTTCAACAATCTAACCTTGAATTTTATAATCTTTTTATAATTAATAAATTTCTTAACCCTAGAGTTGATTCTTTTTTAATATTGTTTTCTCTAAAACCTAAGGTTAGATTGTGGGATCTTAAAGGTTAGTAAATCTTAATCACGGTTTAAAAGGGACAAGAGTTAACCTTTGGTGCGATTGAACTCTCCACAAGTCTCACATGATTGATAAAGCCAAAAGCCAAGGAGACATAGCTGGCATAAATGTTCGTGGGTCAAGCCCTATTATCACTCACAGTCTTTTTGCAGATGATTTTTTTGCAGATGATAGTATTCTTTTTTGTAAGGCAACACCTCACAAAGCTGGCAATATGATGGACATTGTTGAGGAATTTGGAAGATTATCTAGACAACAGGTCAATTACAACAAGTCTGGGCTGATGTTTAGTAAAAATACTCCTCTCAAGATTCAAAAAATGATAAGCAGGATAATGAAAATCAAGTTGATGAATGGGACGGGGACATATTTGGGACTTCCATCGGTGTTTGGTAAACCCAAATCAAATCTATTTGCAAATATCAAGGAACACGTTTTGAATAAGCTACAAAGCTGGAAGGGAAAATATCTCACCAAGGGCGGAAGGAATGTACTAATCAAAGACGTGGCGCAATCCATTCCCGCATATGCAATGAGCTGCTTCAAGCTACCTATCAAATTATGTGGAGATATAAATGCCGCAGTTGCAAACTTCTAGTGGGGTCAAGATAGCATAAGGAAGAAAATTCACTGGGTCAAGTGGGACACATTGTGTAACAATAAAGCTGATGGAGGTGTGGGTTTCAGGGATCTAGTCTCCTTCAACGTTGTTATGCTTGCAAAACAAGGATGAAATTTACTAAAGAACCCGAACTACCTTTGGAGTCGCTTAGTAAAAAACATTTACTTCCCCAAAGGTTCCTTCTTGGGTGCAAAGACAGGAAACCGGCATTCATGGGCCTGGCGAAGCATCATTGTGGGCTGAGAGGAACCTTGGGTCCCCACACTCCCAAATTTCAAAGTGAGCTTGACAAAAAGCACTCTATGCCAATGGAACTATGTGACAGACTTCATTAATTATACAGAAGGTGATTGACACTGGGATATGTTGCGACAAAGCTTCAACCATGAGGAGGTCTTAGCGATCACCAAAGTGCCATTTAGCATTCATAGTGGAAAAGATGAGCTCATTTGGCATTTTGAAAAGAACTGGGTTTTCACTATTTAGTCAGCTTACCACAAATATCGGGATGCAACCTCCACAAGACATAGAGAAGAGGCTAGTTCGGATAATGCCATCCAGTCTAATGGATGGAAAGTCTTTTGGAAACTTCCAGTACCAACCAAAATCAGTTGGTTTATCTGGCACAGCTTAAAAGATGATATTCCTACTAATGAAACACTTCACAAGCGGAAACTGCCTCTTGATCCATACTGCCACTCCTGTGAAGACCGTGTGGATTCAGTCCACCATATCCTATTCGAATGCCCAATAGCTCGATGCATTTGGTGGGGCTCCTCACTGTCACTTCGAGTTGATCAAGGAACTGACAACAACCTAAGGAACTGGTGGAACCATTGGATTGCCCAAGATATGGAGGAGTAGAGGAGAATCTCATATCTCACCCAATGTGCGACCATTATGTGGAGCTTATGGAAAGCCAGGAATGGGAAAAAAATTTAGGCATCCCCCGTAAACCCAATCCAAATTATCTAGCAAGCGAAAGATTTAGCTCAAGAGTGTCTTCAGACTAAAGGAACTCCTGCTCCCAACATCTTACCAAGTTGGATACCAATCAATTCTACTGGGCAGTTCTGGAAACCTCCCCAGCATGGTTGGGTTAGAGTGAACTCGGATGAAGCCTATAATCCTTTAAGGCAAGTTGCTGGCACAGGTGTTATTGTTCATAACCGTAGAGGCGCCATCATTCAATGGCTCATTCAAGCACTTCCAGGTGGTTTGGCCATGATAACCAAAGCTGCAGCCCTTCGAAATGCAATCATGTTAGAAGTCTCGCAAGGATGTCAAAAAGTGGAGTTCGAGTTGGATGCTGAAGCTTTGGTAAAACTTATTCATCAACCTCACTTAAAGGGGCTTCAGAAATTGCAGCAACTTTGGGTGACATAAGAAAAAAAATTCAAAAGATACCTCACCACGTGGTAACTTATCTATGTCGAACCGCCAACACTTTCACTCACAAGCTTGCTCGCCACAGCCTGGATTTATTTGCATCTAGAAGTTTCCAACCGCATTATCTTTTGTCATGACAATATAGAAGAATTCTTGTTTCTCGGAGTCCTCAAACTGTTTCTGAGGCTCTGGCTCACTAAAGTTTGGTTGTCTCCCACCAAAAAAAAAAAACTCTCCCCAAGTCTAAAGCTATTCTTAGGTTAGAAGTTAGATGCCTAAAACAACCATGCATGAACTTCATCCAGCCCTCACCCGAAGCCCACGTTGCTTGCCTAGGGCTGTCAAAGGACTTGGCCAGCACAAGGCCTAGGTTTGATCAGGTCTAGCCATTCTTATAAAAGTGATGCCGTTAGCCATCGAAAGGCCTAAACTACCTAATCCTAAGCCCTGCTCTCAAGGGCAAGGCCTAAAGAAGAGGATGGAAATTCTTAAGTCCTATGATTTAAGTAGATTTTAGATTTTTTTTAATACACTAATAGCCAAATTGACGGGTAATCGTCAACCTTTACTTAAGCTTGGAACCATTAACAATACAATGTAAAGAGCATTATGGTAGATTTTTTTTTTTTTGGGTGAGGGCTCGGTGGCAATCAAGCAAATCTTGAGTAAAATATATATATAATGTAACTATTATTCTTTTATAATTAGTTTATACTAAATGAAACTCATTCTACCTTATATTTAACTATATAAATCGTCTTTCAATACATTTAACTTTAATATATCTAGTAAATTACTATAACTCGAATGAATCTAATCTTGACAACAAACTAAAGTTTTTACAATGTTAGCTTTTAAACAACTCCTAAATTGGTCAAATACACTTCATCTTGTCCTAAATATTGAATTATAAGCAATTGTTGAAATTAGACTTGATAAAATATCTCATGCCATCATTGATTAAGTTTATTAATTTATTGAATTATCTTTCTACCAAATCAATATATCAAATTTTGTTTATTTATCTCTTGATTCTTTTAAATATCGTTCTAGCACTGATTTTAATTCTACATCAGTAGCTTGACTCATTTCTTCTTCAATTCTCAAAAAAAAAATATTTTCATAATTTTTTTGAACTTGACGTAACAACGTTTTTCACAATTGGCGTTGTGTTGGGGGTGCCAAATTTTATAGTATATTCATTATATAGTTTTTTAATAGCTTACTCCTTACGCATACTTACTACCTCGTTTATTATATATGATTCTCTTATAACATATTCTAAGTGTAATTGCTTACATTAAAGATCAAAGATTATATCAATTTTAAAAATTGGATTACAATTATTTAAGTCCAACCAAATTAGAATATTCTAGCAAGACAATACTTTATTGTATGATATTTAGTTTAGCTAGTTAATTCATCACATTAATCTGGTGAAAGCTGTGAGACTTGAGAGATGAGAGAGAGTTCTAATCTTGCATCATTTGAAATATAAGGGAGAATTCTAACTGTGGTCTTCTTACACAATTAGAATCCTTTAAAGGAGAAATCCAGATCTTCTTACACTATTCTTCTATCCTTAGCGACATCTATAACTAGAACTGCGGATCCTGGAGTTGGACTCAAAACGCTTGGATTGGGAATCTAACCCGAAAAATGATCAAAAATTGGAGACCCAGACCGTTCTAACACTCGTCAAACAAATGCAGCGGCACCATAGGGGCAATTATTTACTTCACAGGCGAGGTCTCTAGTTCAAGTCGGGGAGGATGGCCCAGCTGCGCCATGGAAAAGAATAGAAGAAGCATATGACTGGATGCGGACCTGGAGCCGGACCAACTTCGATTGGAACTGACCCGGATAATGGTGAACTGGTGACCCGGACTGTTCTACCCCTCTTTAAACAAACGCAGCGGCACCAGGTAAAACCCTAGGTTGAAACCGAGAGAGGATAATCGGCGGATTGAAGCAATAACGATCTTCCTCAGTGGTGAGTTAAATTCTGTGATCTTCCTTTTTAGCAGAACTCGTGATTTTAGGGTTTGGTTTCGTGAATTTGTGTTTTAGTTCAGCATTTTTGTGGATTGTGTATTTATGAGCTCATTTCAGTTCCTAATTTTGAGTTCCCCTGTCAAATTTGGGGGTTTTTAGTGAGATTTTATTTATTTTCGATCATACTAGAGCTAGGGTTTCTGTTTTCGTTGGATATGAAATTTATTTCACAGTTAGGGCTTTCTTTGCTGTCAATTCTTTGGTATTTTCCCTTCCTGAGAAATTTTTTAGGGGTTTCTTACTTATTTATTAGCATAATTGTTGATATAAGATTGCAGAAGACGACGCTAGTTCTTTAATGGCAGTGAGAAGATGGGAAGGGTTTTTGTAAACTATCAGAGCTCAATTTCATCATCTTCGATGCTCTTTCGACGAATCTTCACCTCTCTTACCCACTCAAACATTCAACCCCCTTTCTTCTCGAGCGAAATCTCTAGCCGCCTTGCGTTTACTAACGCGGGAGTTAGGCTTCCTGACCTAAATCAGTTCAGATTGAGATTTCAAAGAGCTCAATTTCTGTCATCAAATTGCCGAATGGGTGATGCCAGGAGACCTCCCACAGTTCCCATACCCCCTGTTGCCACAGCAGATAAGGCAGAATTGTTCAGAGCACTTGAAGCAGCATTGGGTTCATCCTTCAAGGCGGACCCATTATCGCAACCTGCAAACCCTTTAATTATCGTCATCAGTGGCCCAAGTGGCGTCGGTAAAGATGCAGTCATCAAGAGATTAAGGGAAGTTCGGGAGGGTATTCACTTTGTTGTCACGGCAACAAGCCGAGCGAAGCGACCGGTTGAAGTGGATGGGAAGGATTACTATTTTGTTGCAAAAGAGGAGTTTCTTTCAATGGTTGAGAGGAATGAACTCTTGGAGTACGCTCTCGTGTATGGAGATTACAAGGGGATTCCAAAGCAGCAAATCCGCGAATTCATGTCAAAGGGGTTCGATATTGTTTTGAGGGTCGACATACAAGGGGCGGCAACCCTTAGATCTATTCTTGGAAATTCTGCTGTATTCATTTTCCTTGTTGCGGAGAGTGAATTGGCACTTGTGCAGCGGCTTGTTGATCGGAAGACGGAAACCACAGAGACACTCCTTGTGAGGATTGCCACTGCTCGTGAGGAGGTGAAACATCTCCAGGATTTCGACTATGTGGTTGTGAATGCTGAAGGGAAGCTTGAGAGTGCGGTCAAGCTCGTGGAGTCCATCATCGATGCGGAGAAAGCGAGAGTGCGGCAACGGAGTCCAGTGATCTAGTTTATAAAGAGGTTATGTTACTCAGCTGGGTAAGTTCGATGCACATGAGATTCATTTATTTGTGAATGATTCATCTATAGCTTTGCCTAAAAAAAAAGAATTTTCTTTTAAAAACATGTATGGGCAACAACTCAAAATCCACTGGCCACAAAATTAAACATTATTCAAACTCATCAATCCAGACTCTTCATATGCTAAGCAATTCAATCTGGATTCCAGAATCGAAGTTCTTCACAACGTTTAGACAATCCTATCAGATCCTTAATTTTGAACAGTAACTTACTAGGCCAAGTCTTCGGCCATATTTGAATAGACTGGATTGTTAGGGTTGTCGATACTGTGATTTTTTAGTCTGTGGACAATTCAAAAGCCAACCCAATGTTAGGCTGGTCTCTAGTAATGGCTGCCCTTATCTCCCTATGCAAGGGCAGAGCCAGGATTCTCTTGCAGGGGGGCTAACCATGGGGGTTCGGGGGCGAGCCCCTGAATTTTATTTTTTGAGGGTGAAGTTCATGGCCATCGCTTATGTTTTTATCCATTTGTAAAGAATATTTGTTATTTTTTACGTTTAGGGGGGGGGGGGGCTAGAGCCCCCATTCTCCTCGGCTGCACCCCTCCCCAAGTCTACATCCCTATGCATATAATAAGAACAATTTTTCTTTTCAAAATTTCAGGGGGGGGCTTCAGCCCCCCTGGGCCCCATGTGGCTCCGCCCCTGTCCCTATGTGTTAGAACTTGAGAGTGCAGCTTGGTTCCTCGATCTAGATAACCTTTTGGCTTTTGCCTTGTTTATATAGTATAGATTAGATGTTTGCATCTACAAAGTGAAGATGCTTTGTCTTGTAGTGATATTCATAATTTGTTTGTCATGGCACATATGATCGTTGTGCAGATATTATATTCAACTTGGATTAGTGAAAGTTCTCTATTTTTATATCCAGCAATACCCAAGACAAAGGAGCATCCAAATGTATGTCTAAAGATCATAAAAATCATCATGTTTCTGAAAAAAAGCTTTATTTGCCATAGTAATTGGAAGATCAAGGCCACAGTTGTTATTCTCCCATCTTACCTGTTAGATCCATATCCATCAGCTAATATTTTGGTTTGTTCCTTGGTGGGGTTAACACTCAGGTCCATGATTTAGCTACCTCAGCATTGCGGTCCAGTAGTCATGACTCATGAGCGGTCTTAGTCACTATTCTTTGTGCAGGACTTCGACTGTATCTATTCCCAGGATTTCTGCTATTTGAAATCGCCCCAATTATCCTTTTCAAAAAAGGATATATAGATAGACCCACCCTGTATCCTTCAGTTAACATAAATAGCTGGATGGACATTGATGAGTGCTTACAAAACTTTTTTTTGGTATGAATATTCACACTTTTAGGACTTCTTTCTGGAGTTAAGGTTCTAATGTAAAGATATCTTGCTACTTGCTAGGCTGGCCCTGTTCTTTTCACTTAAAGACGCTTGCAGCTGCCATTCCATTTCGTGGGGTTATCGAAGCTATATTAATGGTTTGTAAATCTCTTAGAAGAGCCCAAGGAAGCGCCGAAGGAAACACTGTTATAGACATGAAGAAAATGCTCAGGGATATTGATCCTTTCCCTGTTCCCTCACTGGCCAACATCAGTCTCCTTAATCGCCTGATGATGCCTTCCACCAACAGTTTTTTTTTTTTTTTTTTTTTGGGGTTGTGAAACTGATCGTAAAATCCATCCACTAAAGGGGAACATCCCCAAAACTGTACAAAGTGGGGATTCAAAAATCTGATGGGCAAGGTATTGCTGTAGGGGCTATTGTTTCTGTATATTCTAAGGCTACATTGCAGATCTGTTGTTGCCAGTTGGTGTGCATACGGGTGGCCTGACAGCCATGATTGGTGATAGGATTTCCGTAAATGTGTCGGTAAGATGTATTGTAGATGTGCTTTTGCATCTGTTTCTATTAGTCTCCACCCCAATAGCATTGCTAATTTCAGACCTTGTCCGGAGACTGAAGAGCAATTGCCTCTGCTACAGCAGCTGTCTTTCAATTTTCTAATTAAAATATTATTTTTTTAAAGATATTAATATTAATCTGATTCGGTTTTGAATAAATACTCGGATTAGAAATCGAAATAGGCAATTCAAAGTCCAACAGATTTGAATATTGCCGTTTGCTGACTGTTGCTACAGTTATGAGATAAGATTAAAAAAAATAAACAGAAACCTCTGCATTAGGCAACACGCAATGGCAACAGATTAAAGAGAAGCTACAGTTATAGGTAGATAACGTGCATTAACTCATCTAAAGTGCTTAATTGTTGTCCAATCTCTAACTTGTTATATTAACAAGTTACCAATAAAAGGGTTGAATGTATAGCTGGTACACTTGTTATAACAAAAAGGCGGATGGTCCAGATTGATACATCGGTGGGCCACGCGCGTGACCCGAATTGAAGCATAAATATAATATATCTATACAGGTGAGCTTCATTGGATTCATCCTTTGTCATCGTAATACACAAACAATCCAAGTCCTTGCCTTAAAAGAGAAATTACTGGATCAGATAAGAACGACTTGCAAAGCCTTTTACTTCTAACAATAGAAGAAGGGTCTCTCTCTAACCAATGCTTGCAAGAATCAACCAACTGAAATTGCAAAATTAGCACATGACAAAGGAGGGTACGGGAAGTCATCAATTGCATAGGGACAACAAATACCCAACAAGAGAGAGAGTAAAGGAAGCTTTAATTTATTCAGAACAAAAGGATTTATTGTTAAAAAAAAAATAAAAAAATCAGAAGGTTCTGTGCATTCACATGACATCAATCAAGTAATCGTTTGATAAAAGTAACACCTCTTTGATCATTCAAACTGCACATTAATAGTGTTTTTGATGCACTGTGCCTTGTGCTGACGAATTGGTGTTTTGAGATAGAATAGAATAGTGGAACAGGATGTCACGATTAGATTTGCCAACCTCATTGTTGGGATAAGTCACTGATGATGATGACGACCAGGGTCACTTCTGAGTTGGCCTCGATCCATATCAACAGGCATTCTGCAGAATTCCACTCAAAGAGAATTTGGGTTATACAAAAATCGCGCTTAGAAGTCAAAAGATGCATATTAATTGGAATCTCTAAATATGAATGAACCACAATCCATTTTCAAATCTCCCAGGCTGGCAGATTATTCCAACTTGTTCTTATCTATATAATATAGACACTTACAAATTATTACTAACTAATAGCTACTTATTGTATGAAGTATACAGAGGTCAATGTCCCTAAGAAATCAAACATAGAAAGATCAAAGAAGCAACACCTCCAATTCCAAGCAATACCTCCAATTTCAAATGATCATTATATCCCCCATACAGTTGTCTAGAGATAAACATCAGTTATGGCTTTATGGTCACTTCCAAAATGGGTTTGTTCAAATAAAGAAAAGAGGGGGGGAAAAAGTCACAAAAAGCATTGGGTCTTACGGATTGGACAAAAGGGGCTTTTGGGTGTTTGGTTGGATTCTCAAATAGAGAAAGACAGCCACACTTAAAAAGAAAAGAAAAAGAAGAAAAAGGGGAGAAACACCCAAAAAACAGCAAGGAAACCCCTTTACCAAGTTTTAAAAAGGAGAAGAAACAACAAAAACCAGATAACAAACCATACTAAGAAAAATGAGATAGAGATAAAGAGAAACAATTTAGCGTTACTCTTCCTCTTCATTCCATGCCATAAACGTGCTCCCCAAGTTCATCTTCCTCCTGTTTATCATCACTTACCATCTACTCTCTCTTGCCCACAGCTCAGAACAGTAGCAATTTCACACCGAGAGTTACCTGTTTTCTAACAATTGAGAGCACAATTGAAGCGATACCCGGCACCCTTGACGATACACTTTGACAACTTCTGTGTAATCTGCAACCATACAATACAAGTAGGTGGTGAAAAGTCGGCAATATGGACAGTGGAAGTCCAGAGTCATTAGAGGGCGGAGGAAGTATTCATTGGAAGATTATTGATATGAACAAGCTGAGCGAGAACGGGGGTTCAGGCTCCACCATATTTGAGCCCCGGATAGAAGTAAATGACACGATTGAGAAAAAAGAAAGTAGCAATGCACACTGTGCTTCTCCAGGAAGATCGACTCTCCCTGCCCCGGAAAAGAAGCTGACACTATTCGCTCTTCGGCTCGCAATTCTTGAAAAAGCGGCCAGTGGCCTAGGAACTCTAGGCTTCATCTGGGCAACAGTTGTTCTTCTAGGCGGTTTTGCAATTACTCTAGATAAAACCGACTTTTGGTTCATCACTGTTATACTCTTAATTGAAGGGGGAAGAATCTTCAGCAGGAGTCACGAGCTCGAATGGCAACACCAGGCGACATGGTCAATAACAGGCGCTGGGAGATGTAGCTTCCGGGCATTGAAATCCAGCTCACACTTTGTCATTCGAACCATAACAGCAATTTTCCGGCCGATTTCTGTACTCCGGCCACAAAGCCACAATGACAGACAACTAACGGGGACTACCCGTGTGGCAAGGCTCAGCAATAGGGAGTGCAGGAAAATGCCAACTCGGACATGGACAACACCAGATGTTCCTCTGCTTCCATATGCACCGTGGATTTTCCTGTCAAAAAATATCAGTAAGCTCCTTTACTGGCTTCAGATTTTATCAGCATCTGCCTGTGTAACTCTCTCGCTGATGAGGCTCATCGAGCATAACTACGGTGAGGTACATAAAGGAGATTCTGACAAGAGGAACCGCAAATCTGCTCTGCATATTTTCTATTTATTGGCCTGTGCGGAAGCTCTGTTGTTTCTATTGGAGAAAGCCTACTGGGAGTGGAAGGTCATCTACAGTAAATTGTTGGAAGAGGTGAACAGGGAGTGTGGTTTGGAGGACTACGGCATGGTTCCGATAAAAAGGTTCTTCTATGATTCCTATTCGAGATGTGTTAATGGAAGCATCTTCGATGGCTTAAAAATGGATATGGTTTCTTTTGCCATGGATCTCTTGTCTTCTGATTCCTATGAAGAACAGCTCATTGGAGCTCGGATCCTAGAAATTTTTGCAAAGAGCAGTCGCTTTTCTTATGATACACTCCAGAAAATTGGGATATCTATATCCGTGATGGAGAGATTGGTCGAGATGTTGAACTGGAAAGACCCACAAGAAGAAGAGATCAGGCAATCAGCTGCAGAGATCTTGTCAAAACTAGCTGGGAAAAAGCAAAATTCCCTCCGGGTTGCTGGAATTCCTGGTGCAATGGAATCAATTTCGGCGCTGCTCTACACTGACAGGAGCTCCGGTGGTGCAGCTGATGAAATCTGCCATAAAAGAATCATCTGTGACCAAGAAAATTATGAATTTTCCAAGTTTAATCACTTGGGTCTTCTTATTCTTAAAAAACTTGCCCGTGACCATGATAACTGTGGAAAGATTGGAAACACAAGAGGCCTCTTACCAAAGATCATCGATTTTACACATGCTGGAGAGAGGTTGCTGAGGGACGAAAATGTCGCACATTCTCAGATCATGATAGTGAAACGATCGTTGCAAGTGGTGAAGATGCTCGCAAGCACGGCAGGTACTACAGGTAAACTCCTTCGACAAGAGATTTCAGAGATTGTTTTCACAATCAGCAACATCAGAGAAATTTTACAGTATGGAGAGAACTACCCAGATCTGCAAAAACTGGGGATTGAAATATTAACTAGTTTGGCATTTGAAAAGGAAGCAACAGAGAGAATTGGAAGAACAGGTGGAATTCTCAAGGAATTGTTCCACATTTTCTTCAAGCAGGGAATGCCAGAGGATCAGAAATGTGTAAGAGTTGTGGCTGGGGAAGCGCTCGCAATGCTGGCATTGGAAAGTGAGAGAAACTGCTACATCATTTTGAAACTGAAGGTGGTGGAGAAGCTGATTGCAGCACTGGAGGATCCAGTGCTTCGCATAAATTCATCAAGAATTTTAAGAAATTTGTGCACCTACAGTGGGCCAGATCGCTTCCCCCAGTTAAAGGGAGTCACTGCTGCTGCACCCTTTGTAAGTTCTCTTTAACAGTGGGAACCCTAGATTTTATTTGCCTTGTAGAATTGTAGGATCATTTTAAGTTAAAAACATATAAAAAACAGGTATTATATGTAAAGATTGATTTCCTCATCTGTAAACTCTCCTAGACAACAGAGGAAGATCCTTACCTCTCTTTCTTTTTTCCTGACAGGTGCTCAAGGCAATCATGTCAGTAGAGAACAAATTACAGGAAGTAATGCTTGGGCTGGCAGCACAGATTTTCAAATTCATGACTTCTCAAGAATCAAGCATCATGTTTGAAAAAAATGGAATTAAAGAGGACGAATTAGCAGCTAGACTAATCCAGATTCTGAGGCAATACCAATATCCATCAATCAAGGTTCCAAGAATAAGGAGGTTTGTGATAGAGCTGGTTATTTGGATGATGAGAGAACAAGAAAGAAATGTTCATATATTCAAGGATCTGGGGATGGAGAAGGAGCTGGAAAGTGTCATAGATACCACATCAGAGCTTGAAAGCTTTAATACTTTCTCTGGTACTGTTGGACTAAGTCGACACAGCTCAAAAATGCACTCGCTTGTTGACACAGCATTAGAGTTGCTAACAGATGAGTCCAATCCGGTGACAACATTCTGAATTTGCAAAGCTAGCAATACATGTTAATATAGATCATGCGAAATAAATATTCTTCTAAGGATGTATGCACAAAACTTATAGAAATATATTTTCTCTCTGAGTAAAGTTATAAATTGCATTTATTATGTTAGTTATGGAAATAATTGAGATAAACCATTGAACTTTCAATCAGCTGAGGATCTCATTGTTTTATATCACATTATTGCTTTTATTTTATGCTGCTGAACATAAATATATGTGGCAATGTGCAATGGAAAATATAGACTAATACTAGAAGACAATGATACGGACAATGATATGGCTCAGTGGGGGGACAAGGAATGAGCAATATATATTTTTAAAATTTTTAAAAAAAAACATTTTACAAAGTCTGCATGTCTGGGGCAGGGGCAAACTACATGTGCATAGTGCCCGCAAAATCATGTAAAAAACTAAGGTAAGCTCAAAAAAATATTTCCCATGATTAACATGTTTAATGGTCCCCACGTTTATGCGAGATTTTCTAGGAACAGAAACATCAAGCAAATAAGAATACAATTCAAGTTATTGACAGAATCACTTCAAATTCAGTCTTAAAATAATAAGAAACAAGCATGGACTGAAACTTTATCAATGAGGAATCTGGATTCACCTTTCACATAGGATTGATAATTATTAAAATCTGCATCGCCTCATTCATAAGAGGAAGAAAATGATCTTTGAAACAACAACGAATACTTCAAAGGAAGGCCAAAATCAACTTACTACCAACATTTTCTTTTTCCACCAACAGACCTTCATGTCGTTTTGATACCCCTGTTAATCAAAGGGATGAATAAACAGCATTCACAGTTGTTAGAAAAAGGGGCTAGAAATCTGTGTGAAAATTACTAGTACCAAATGTATGTTGAGCCCATTGAAGTCCTTTTTTTCTCTCAACTTCCCAGTAGGAAGAGAAGGTTAGGCATTGTAGACTCCATAGAAATACATTTGCACTTAAATAGAAACCCCAAACTAGTCCCAAAGTAATCTACTAAATTGAATGCAAAATGACCTTTGAGTAACACAAGAACTCCAGACTGATCCACAAACTTGATAGACTGATAAGGCAAACTCCAAAAAATGTCCTTGAATTCCTGATCAAACACTGTCGTTGAAAAAAGGGGGCCAAGGTTTTCAATGAATCAAGATTTTGACATGAATTCCCCAATCAGTTCATCATAACAGATACCAAATTGACTAAAAACATACTAACTCATAATTCACAAAATCCACAGCTTTCATATCAATCAAAAACTATACAAATCAGGAGTGTAAAATCCAGGACGAACTACAAAAAATCTACTCCATTAATCCATGGCCATCGATCTCCACAATGTCCCCAACATTCGAGACTCTTTCTCATTGACAGCAAGAGTAGATAGGAGAAGTGAGAGAAGGCGCTTGGAACTAGAGTTCTTGATACCAACTGAAGCCATGGAAGACGGAAATCGACAGAGGAAACCCAAAAAAAAAAAAAAAACAGGAAGAACCCTATTCAGGGACAAATATGGGGCGAGGGTTCAATGGACATGAGGGTTTGAATAATACTTCTCTACCTTCTAATCTATACAGCATGTTTGCTTCCATTAAGATAAACCAGTAGCTAAAGACTGAAGGTTTGCAGGATGGGTTTGTTTGGCCGCTGGCAAAGTGATGTCCTCTTCAAGGATGAGAGGAAACAGTGTCAATCCAGTGTTTGGCTTGCACGAGAAGAGGGATGAGGATCAGTGTAGTCAAAACCGAACCGGTGGTAAAATGGGTGAGAACCTGCCAGAAATGAGTAAAAATGGGAGAAAAAAAAATGTTATTTTTAACAATGTTTTAAGGATCATAGTAAAAATCAGTCAGAACCGGTGGTAAAAGACATGGTAGAACCGGACGAGTCGAATCGGCAACCTGCCACTCAGCCAGTTCGATGACGGGTCTGGTTCTGATAACATTTTTTTTTTGTCACAAAACATGTAATCCACTTTATTGATTATCAACAAAATATAGGTTAGTTACAGGTAAATTTTGGCCTGGTTCACAATGAGGACTAATACCAGCCAACTTTCTCTCAGACAGATAAAATCTACTCTTAAGTAAAGCTATTCTGCTAGCTCATGAGCTCTCTTATTCAAGTCTCTTGGAATAAATTTCAGTTGAACATCTATAACATGTTTTAATAACTTCAAACAATCCAAAACTGTAGAATGGGCCTCTGCTGCTATTGAAATCACCTTACCAGCATTAATAGCATCAACAACACATTTAGCATCTGATTGAATCAAAACTTTATCCCACTTATGGTTGAAGGCCAAAGAAATAGAAAATTTTATAGCTTGAGCTTCTACTAAAGTAGATGATCCTCCACTAAAGGGAATAATCACAGTAGCTAATCTTTCACCCGTATTCTTGAAAATTTCCACTCCAGCACCAGCAGCTTTCCCATCAAGTTGAGCAGAACCATCACATTTGATAACAGCATCAAACCTTACAAACCTCCAATGTGTCTTAGAGTACTTAGTCTTACTAGAAATTTACTGTGCAATAGACTTTTGGCCTTCTCTGGCTACTTTCAATTCTTCAGATTTATGCCAAGCTCTTGTAAAAGTATCACTTAAAGCTTCACTCTTATTGTTAAAAACTCTGTCATTTCTAGCCATATAGCCCATATTACAGTTGCCATCAAGCCCAAGTAATCAATCCCCTCTTTCTTCACTTTCAATCTTCTTCATTCCTTTTCCCACCAAGAATTAAAGAAATTTGGTTCTATCTCAAGGATCTCCACCAGCTCCTTGATACAAGACCAAATGCCTCTAGCATATTCACAAGTGATGAATAAGTGTGGGACAGATTCTGGAAAGCATTTACACATAGGACACATCCTTTAAAATTCTCTTCTTTCTCAAGCTCAAATTAACTGTATCAGTGTTCTTCAAGCATCTCCACATAAAATGTTTGATCTTATTTGCTATAGGTAATACCCAAATACTTTTCCACAATTCCATAGGTACATATGATTCTAAACAAGAAGCTCTATCAATACCTTTGTATTCAATTTTTCTATACAGATGATAACCTGATTTAACTGAGTACTAGCCATTTTTAGTCTCATTCCATACAAGTCTATCAGATATACCTGTAGTACTGAAAGTCATCTTCATAACCTCCTGCACCTCTTCAGGATTAAGGATATCAGCTACCAACTTCTCTTTCCAACAACCTAAACTTGCATCAATGAGATTAGCTACTTTTAGATTCAAATTCTCATTTTTATCTGATCGCATTGCCTTGAAATTTGCAGTAGAAGGAAGCCAGAGATCTGACCATATATGAACTGACTCACCATTTCCCATAGCCCATCTGATACCTTCAAGCAAGATCTTTCTACCTTCTAATAGGCTATTCCAACCCCAAGAAGGCTTATAACCTTTACTTGCTTTGAGAAAATCAGTATTTGGAAAATAAATTCCTTTAAGAATTTTGATGCAAAGGGATTGAGGATTCAAAAGAATCCTCCACCCTTGTTTAGCAAGCAAAGCCAAGTTGAAAATCTGCAAATCTCTGAAACCCAAGCCACCCTCCCTTTTACTACTGCAGATCTCTTTCCATCTAACCCAATGAAGTTTTCTCTCTTCTTTTTTTTGTCCCCATCAGAAATTAGCTATCATTGCTGCTATTTCATCATTTTTTTTTTGTAATTCTAAAGCATTGCATAGAGTAGGCAGGGATGGCTTGAATAATAGCCTTTATCATCACCTCTTCACCTGCTTGAGACAGAAGAGATTCTTTCCACCCTTAGAGTTTATTAGCAATTTTGGATCTAATATAAGAGAATATCTCATACTTAGACTTCCCAAAAAACAGAGGGCTCCCCAATTACAATTACTTATCTGTACTTTCAATAAACTTGAATTTCAGACCGGTCATGATATTTCCTATAACCTTTTCTTTTGAGTTTTTACTGAATATGACCCCAGATTTCTCCACATTTACCAGTTGACTTGAAGCTTTGTGGTAATCATCAAAATCTTCAAAACCTCATTGGCTTCATTTTCAGTAGCTTTGATATACACAAAACTATTATCTCCAAAAAAACAGATGAAATATAGGAGGACAGCCTCTAGCCAACTTTATCCCACTTATCCTTCTTTCCTCCATAGCTCTGCTGAGATGAACTGAGAGAACTTGGGCACAAAGTAGAAACAAAAGAGGAGAGATAGGATCACCTTGACGAATGTCTCGAGTCGGAAAAATCCTTCCTTTTGACTCACCATTTATAAGAATTGGATAGGACACCGTGGATATATGCATTGATAGATTAACTGAATCCATCTATCACATAGCCCCATTTTACCAAGAGCATATTAAAGATTTGAGGAATGCTATACCGAGATGCAGATTTCAAGTTTTCTTTTTTCAAACACGTTTAAAAAACATTTTTTTCTTATATCATTAAGAATGAAAATATATTAATCAAAATAGAGCTATGAAAATAAAGAAGTAGAAATAAAAGAGTTTATGAGAGCGTAAATTCAAAAGTCAAAACAAAAAAAGCAAACCAAGAAGGTCCGATTTCAACCAATTTTAAAGGTAACACATGTCTAGCATGATGTTTTCATAACTAGATTGGGCCTCGTACTGGCAAGATGATCGGTTCATGTTTCAACCAGTTCGATTGATCCGGTTGAACTGTGGCCAATTTCTTTTCTTTTTTAAAATTTATTTTTCCTGATCGGTTCTCACAATTTTCTCGATTTTTATCAATTATGTCACTAGTTCTCCGATTGAACAGACCGATTCTTTCGGTTCTATGTTTTAAGGCCGGTTTTGAAAATGGGCCGATTTTGATAGTTTTCGAGACCATAGATGATAGACCTGACCGGTGGTGTTCGATTTTATTTTGTAGAACTATAGAGCTATTACGGTTTTATTTTGTACTGTTATTCTATTTTCTTATTTTCTAACAGAAAATTATTGAACAGCTGGTGTTGTTCTCTCACTTGATCCAAAACCAATAGAGGTAGTTTTCATCCTCATTCCCTTCAACGTTTCTTCATTAATTTGAATAGTTAAAATTTTTATTTTTTATTTTTCGCGGTGGCAGGGCGACTGGAATGGTGCAGGATGACACACTAATTACAGGTCTTCAACATAATTTATTTTTATGTTATTCTATCAATTGACTCGAGCTTACATTCAATATTTAACGTCGATCTTGCGCTCTTAGATAGCTCGGAAACACTAATATTTCTCTAAATTTACGAAATTTTATTCTGCAGTAATTAGTTACAGTAGCTGTTAATTAATTACTTTTGGTTGCAGTACAAAGAGTATGTGAGAAGATGGAGGGTTTGAATTGATAAAGACAGCAATTCTGAATCTGTCACTTGGCTGACATTAATACTTTTTCTTGTGTATGCCATGAAACATGAACAGCAATTTATTTAAATTGTGAAGTTAGAAAGAGGGAATTTTCCTAAAAGAATGGGTTATTGCAACTCGCAGGGAGTGGCTAATCGTGGCTGCTGTGCGAGAAACTGAGAAACAAGGCAAAGGTGTGTTTGCTGTTACTACTAACAGTACTATTACATGTCTATGACCACCCCTATTACTATTACTGTTGTATTGCAATGTTTAAAATCATGTTTTCTTTTTTTTTTTTGTTCTTTTTTTTCTGTAGATTACTTGGAAGATTGTCCTCCAACTTCGAACACAGATCCTCATGTTGTGACCAAGATTACGATATTGTGGGAGCCCACGCTCGAGGCCAAAGTGCTTGCTGCACAGAAGTTGGCATTGAAGGTCTGAAGCAACTTGTGGAAGATAGGTTGAAGGGAGTTTGAACATCACTACTTGGGATCAGTTAGCTCAACCCCATGAAGTCCCTTTTGTGTGCTTGTCTCCTTTCTCTCTTTTTCTTGTTTGAGCTCTCTAGAGAAGCCTCGTAAATGAAGATCCAAGTGAGTCTATGGTCATAGCCTAACTATCAAAGGGACAACACATCTTGGGCATCTTGTTGGCCCCATGAATATTCTTTTTTACAGTTTAAGGGCATTTACATGAAAGATGAACCTTTTATAATTTAGACATTTTAGTCATTCTAAGCAATTGTGTATTACATCAAATGGGCTTATAAAGTACTTCTCGGTCGTAAGTTCATTGTACCAGAAGTGACACAAATTGAAGCGTGAAATCGAACGAGATCTCTCTCGCTCTCATTATAAGAACCAACCTTGAATCCATAAGGAAAACAAAAAAACTATCTAAAGGAATACATTTTTGAGCTTGCAACTAATGGATTTTTCTGGTACAAGGCACCATGTATCAGCAATTAGTAGCTAGTAATAGCGAGTGGTCTCCTGCTTGCCAAGCCATATATTCCCTTCCCACCAAGCGATCCACCCTCATGAGAGGGCACACCTAGCCTTCTGAGCTACAGGTGGCAGGTTCTTTAGGAAGCCTTAAAGAAAATGAAAACTGGTGTTTATAAGATGGATAAAGGTCACCAAAATAAAAAAAAATGGATACAATTCACAAGCCACAACATCGTTCTTTCAAGAATTACAGCAATTACGACCATGCCAAAATTTCACTTGCATGAATATGAGATGGTAAACAAACGTATACTCGATCGATCATATGATTGCATATATGGAAGCAAATTCAAAGGCTTCTGTGTTCCAGTTATATCCACAACATCGAGTTGAGCTTCACCTGCCAGTCTAAGAAAATAGTTAAATGTGTCTACATTTCGGATAACAGCAGCTATATAGGCAACCCGGCCTGCCTTCATTGCTTCATACAAAGATTCGGCCCTTGAAGCACCATTGTAAGCTGCTCTGCCTCGACAAGTACCAAATCCACAGCTGCTATCTTCAGCGTAAGAATCACGTCCGCCTAAATCACAGTCACTGGAAGTTTTCCTTCGGCCAAGACCAAGTATATCATCAGAACCATCTAATTTACCATTGATATAGCTACTTTTAGGTGATGAACCCTGCCAATTGTTGCCCCGCTGATGAGGATTGCATTTATTTGGTTTCAAAAGTAAGGCAAGTATGCGAATGAGATGCAGCAGGCATAACGGATCATAAATTACATCTGCACCCAAACTGTTGAAAGACAATTAAGAGCAATAACACCGATTTTGACAAACAACGAAGCAGAATAACAGAATATAGCTGGATTATATTCTAATCATAACACATTAAGACGGGTTCTCTGGAGTAAACATGGTGCACACTTCAATTATTCCAAAATTTCAATCAATGGACCATCAAACACAATATGCATGACAAACCTAACCATCAGAGCAACTGGATTCTTTTGGGGAGATGGGAATTATGGGAAAATAATTAAAAGAAAGAACTACATATGCAATCAGTATGAGCATCCAATCAGATTGATTTTTGGCTAGGAGAAGTCCTAGGTTCGGTAATTTACGGACAATTTGACTGAACCTGCTAGTTGGCTACTTCTAAAGAGGAGATCCAGTGATACCATAAGCATAACGGATCATAAATTACATCTGCACCCAAACTGTTGAAAGAGAATTAAGAGCAATAACACCGATTTTGACAAACAAACAAGCAGAATAACAGAATATAGCTGGATTATATTCTAATCATAACACAGTAAGACGGGTTCTCCGGAGTAAACATGGTGCACACTTCATTGATTCCAAAATTTCAATCAATGGACCATCAAACACAATATGCACGACGAACCTAACCATCAGAGCAACTGCATTCTTTTGGGGAGATGGGAATTATGGGTAAATAATTAAAAGAAGAACTCCATATGCAATTGCTATGAGCATCCAATCAGATTGATTTTTGGCTAGGGGATGTCCTAGGTTCAGTTATTTACAGACAATTTGACTGAACCTGCTAGTCGGCTACTTCTAAAGAGGAGATCCAGTGATACCATAAGCACAATGGATCATAAATTACATCTGCACCCAAACTGTTGAAAGAGAATTAAGAGCAATAACACTGATTTTGACAAACAAAAAAGCAGAATAACAGAATATAGCTGGATTATATTCTAATCATAACACAGTAACATCGGTTCTCCGGCATAAACATGGTGCTCACTTCATTGATTCCAAACTTTCAATCAATGGACCATCAAACACAATATGCATGACGAACCTAACCATCAGAGCAACTGCATTCTTTTGGGGAGACGGGAATGATGGGAAAATAATTAAAAGAAAGAACTCCATATGTAATTGCTATGAGCATCCAATCAGATTGATTTTTGGCTCGGTAATGTCCTAGGTTTGGTTATTTACGGACAATTTGACTGAACCTGCTACTTGGCTACTCATAAAGAGGGGATCCAGTGATACCATAAGCATAATACTTCAATACTCCCTAGTTGCAAAAGAAAAAGTACTCACATTATGTCTGGTCTGATGTCTTGTAGATCCCTTTCTGATGCAGATTCCCAAGGCAAACATTTGCATTCTATCTGAAATATACGAGTCAAGTTAGCCCCTCAGTTACTAGTTACTACATAATCCTTTTCTAGTTCCATCTTCTAAGCATTTCTTTCCAAGCTCTTATTGATTACAACCACTGTTACAAATCTCCCAAGAAATACCCAATTTCTCCTGAGAAGAACCAACAAAAAAATCTCAAGTTTAAAACTCCGTTTTTATCGCGATATTTTAAAAATCTCGTCAGAAATATAATTCTCTCTTTTTATCCCATATATATTGCAAGATTTAACCGAGATTTTAAAAATATCATGAAAAATACACAATGTTGTTAGTTTTATGAATTTATAACTTGGTGATATTTATAACTATTTTTTATAATTTCAGTATATTTTTTTAATCATCCCCGAGATTCAGGGGAGAAATATCCAAAAAAAATTCAGATTTGAAAATCTTCCGAGAAAAACTCCGGCTGATAAAAACCCGAGAACGAGATTTTTAACACTGATTACAACAATGAAGATGATAGATATGGAAGCTCATAAACCATCATCATAATCAATCTTCTAGGTTTCAATACTGTGGATCCAACAAATAGTGGTGTCATGGCAAATGCACTCTTTAGGTTGCATGATTCAAAATGGTTCAAACATCGTGTATTGATGAATCCGTAGTGTTGGAACCCACAAGATCACTTTAAAGTGGTTTATGAGTCATTAGATTTTTTCCATCAATATGATCCCCATTTTGGTAAGAATGAAATCATCTTCACTACTCCAAGTCTCCATCTATATATAATTAACCAGGTAAGTTTGGTTCACATCAACAAACCTAAGAATAAAACAGAAACTACTCTGCAGTCAGGCTACAATATAGTTAGCAAAAACAATACCATCATTCCTATAACTCACCAAAGTGGGATCTTGAATGGTTCTTTCTGGCATGTCTTCTGTGCTTAATTGGTTCAGTTTTAAATTAAGCTTCATGTTGGCTAAACTTGAGAGGTCACCATCACTGAGTATAACCTGCATCAAATGCTTCATTGTCACAAAACATTGCCTATTAAGGAAAGCATTGTTACAAATCACTAGATATTACTAATTCCAGATCTTATTATTTTGACGATGTTCAATGTTTAGAACGATATCAAAGCCTGGTGGATCATTATATTACTTAGTATCACCTGCATCAAATGCTCCATTGAAGTGAAACATTACTTAGTAGGGAAAGCACTTACTTACAAACCACTAGATGTTATGAATCCCCGGTCTTGTTAGTTTGAGAGAAAACGATATCATAGCCCATCGCATCGTTCTAATATAATCATTCTACGTTCCTACTGGTACGGATATGGATGTGCAAGATCATTGATTAGAATCATAGAGTTAATTGTACATGGTCCAAGATGGGCACATAACCAGATATTCTATACCCTAGTCCTCAAATCAGTTGTCTACTTTGAATCATCCAAAGAGATGGTAAGTAGGACAAAAATCAATTCTTTGGATTGTTAGGACTTAGGAGTTTAGGACTGTCCAGTTCACTTGGTTATCAGCACCGTTTGCAGCACAATAGATGGTCCATCTATTACATGGTTATCCATGAGGAAGCGTCCAGAATATAGAACGAATAACCTGGGTATAATGATTCCTGTGCACTGACAACATTTTTTCCCAGGTAACAACTAACAAGAGGGTTTCCAAATCTCAAGTCTTTCAGCCAAGGCTCAAATTAGTGATAACATGACAAGGAAAACAAAATGATTTCGAACAGTATTCGAAATAAGAAGACCATGACGCTTTTAGCAATTAAAGCATAGTTCGAAAACTCGACGAGTCACCCGAGTTACTCGACTCGGCTGAATTTAGAGTCGAGTCATCTCAAAACTCGAAAGAGACACTATTTACGGAGTTACTCTAGTGACTCGGTCGAGTCGAGCCAAGTTTTTCAACTCGCCAAACTAGGTCGAGTCACAAAAGGGTATTTTTAACATTTTTTAAACCTAAACTCGAACGTTACACTGTTTTTGCATCATAATATTTTTTGGGTTTATAAAGACAACCTACTATGAATTCTGTTTTTCTTTTATCGATACCTCCTATGAGTTCAATTAAATCTAGTTTTTAGGTTTGAGACTGTAAAACAAGCATACTTTGAGTTCTTTTAACTCACATTTTTCAAGTTATTACATATATATTCCGAGTTGGACCGAGCCGAGTTTTTTTTGAGTTTTCCGAGTAACTCGACCCGGCTAACTTTAGAGTCGAGTTGAGTTTTCGGGTTTTTGAACTATGGATTAAAGTATATACACATGCTTTTGTAGAATTAAAGAAGCTTTGATTTATTAACAATATATGCATGCGCTATCGATCAAAAAAACCAATATATGCATGCGTTTCAGTCTTTCAGATAAGATACCTTGGAGGCTTTTACATGCGCAAGAGAAATACCAACTAAACCAACACCAGAACCAACCTGTTTTTTTACAAACACAACAGAAGCAATCAACCATACTAGAAATTTGGAATGATGCATAGTCTACCAAAGTAAATAAGAACCCCGACGTTCACATAAAAAGTGAAACTGCTAAGAGTATATGCCGTACAATAAAAAATCAAAGAAACAACAAAATAATGTCTGCTGAAACAACAAGAAGTTGTTTCTGTGATGATTTTGACGAAAAGAACATATAGGTGATGGTCGTCTACTGAGGCTCGGGGCTTTAGTGATGGCAAGCAATCATAATGTGTAAGTGGTGGATTTTGCAAAAGTGACCATCAACACAATGCCAAACAATTAGTTAGCTTAGTCAAGATAAATTTCTGGTTGTTGATATGGGCAAAGACGTGCAGATTCATAAAGAGGGCATAACATTTGCCTTACCTCAAAACAAGATTTACTACAGAATATTTCTGGATAAGAAAGTACGAACTCGGACAAAAAAAGACTCGAGGGCCAAATGGAACACCTGTATTAACCAAGCCATCAAGAGCTAAATTTGGTAGTTTTAATATACTCAACAGTAATCGATAGAACACCATAGCAGCAACCAACTAATTTAATATTTATGAATGAACAAGTGTTTAATAATACAGGGGTAAAATGGCAGCATTCATCTATTTGTATAAAAAAAATTCTCAAAAAGTTTCAGTAATTTGATGAGCTAAATATCTAAATAAGATATTAACAAATTGCCTGCCCATGCACTGGTAGTTCTTTGAAAGAGAACTTCTAACAGGTTCCCAAGACGATGTCAGAGCTCTCCTTGCCAGGGCAATAGATTCGTACAATTTCAGCCACCATTTAAAATTACAGATTTTTGTGCAAGAGTATGGTTAAGACACTGGGTATAGAGTTCAATGGAAATGACAAGTTGCTACTCCGATTCAATGAGCAGCATACAATGACCATTTTTAATTTGTTATGGATGATGGAACATTAACTATTAAATACTTGTTAGATGCTACTTGACCAGTTCACCATTCCCGTTAAACCTCAATTCAATGGGGAATGCAACCCAAAACAAGTCATTTTTAGCAAAAACGAATTAAAAAAGCCTCCACGAATAGGCTTTCTTTTGTATAATCAAAAGGGGGAAAAAAGGCCTAAACACAAACATAATATTAAAGCACAACTAATAATTTGTGCATTAAGGAACATGCTTCTCAACCAAGTTTCGGAACTAACTTCTTTTGCTATTGGAATATTTGAGTTAATCCTCTCAATCTAGAAATCCAAATGGGCAGTTTGAATAACAAAAACCAACAGCAGGTTTCTTAAACAAAATTACAAACTAACCACTTAATAACCTTGAATTAAAAACCCAACAAGAGGGACTGCCCTCACAGAATAACTCAGTACTCCAGAGTTCCATTAAGAGGGATAACTGCAATAGCTGTTCAATTTTCTAAAAAACAGCCCTGCAATTTGATCTTCAATCTGCATCACATGCTCTAGCTTAACAAAACCATCAACAATTTCGTGTCATGAATGAAAAATATTTGAATTTTAAAAAAACAGTAAAAGCATACCCAGTGTCTCCTTCAAGCATGTTGAGCGAACATTGCAATGGAACTACCACTTTCATTGATTTTGGACAACTGGGGACATCAAAGCAGCCTACACAAGCACCAAAACAACGGCTAAACACAAGTTGAAGCAAAGGAAATATACCACTAACAATGCTTACCTTCGGGAAATAGAAACGAAATGCTTTTACGAACCCTCGTGTTGCCCTTCACCAAACTATCATCCTACCCAATGAAAATTCAATTAAATTCCCCTCATTTTGGCATCATTCTATCAAAAATTAGTATACTTAAATCACTATTACGCTAACCATTGAAATTACCTTTAATGAAATCATATAATTCGCATACTGTTCGTATAACTCATCCAACACATCATCACAATTTGATTCCACATCAACGATAACCTTCTTAAGAAATTTCTTAACGTAGGAATTGTACGGAACATTGGTTTGGCCGGCCTGTGCTCGTGAGTATGCGATCATGAAAATGAAATTGATTTTAGTTGCTTAAGCAAATATCATGGTGAAATCTAAGTTTAATTGCATTGAAATAGAAAAGCTCATATCAGTGATAAAATCTGAAATAAATACCCGAGGGTGCATTGGGGTCAATCTGTATTATAAACAAAAACAAATGAAACTTACAGCTTTGCTTATGCAATGCTCCCAAATGAATCTCTGAACTCTCTTTGTAATCGACCCTCCACCATATTCTCTACGTTTCGCAGATATATATTTCAATATAATCTATAAAAACTTAAAAAAAAACAAAAACAGGAATTTGATAACATGCGATAATAGGGTAAAAGAGACCTGGCTAAGGAAATTAAGCATTCGGTGGGCTCCATAGCAAGAAAAGCTGCGAGCAAGTGAAGGCATGAAGGGCTAGCTAGATCGAGCTCTTCGTCCGCCATGACTGGTCTCTGAGATTTCTTCTCGGGACGTTAGTATTTATTATTAGGGCGTCAGCGCTCCCTCGTCAAAGGGCCGGGCCGGGCCAGACCTAAGTTTTACCGGGCCCGGTCTTCATTCACTAGGGTGAGGCCTTGGCCTTAAAGAGCCTAGTCAGGCTCAAAAGAACTAAAAAAAAAAAAATTATATTATGTTTTTAGGAATTTTGTTTTACATTGAGTGCCAACTTGAAATATAACCCTCCTCTTTTATTCGGGCTTCAGACCGACAATGCAAGATGAAGATTGCTATCCCCTTACATACTTCTATTACAGTGGAAGTTAGGTTAGGTTAGGTTTAATTTATAGTTGGGGTCCCCCAAATTTTTTTCCCGTTCAATTACTAGCTAGATTAATACGGTTAGACTTATAAAAAAAATGCTACAACTTCCAAGAGAGTACACTTATATGACACATACACATAGTTTCCTTCGTTATATTCCTTTTTTTTTTAAAAGGAAAAATGTGACTACACTACAACAGTAGTCTCTTACACATACAAGTAAATATTAGCATTAGGTTATTATATTATATATGGAATAATATATATAGTGAATGATTGCTTACCGAGCCAGACGCTCAAGTAAAAATACATTTTCAAAATTAGGTCTGGTTCGGCCCTATGGCCTTAAAAGGACCTTATTTTACAGGCTTTGAAGGGCCGGATCCCTTCATCAAAGGGATGAATTGTAATTAAAACAAAGTCACTCGTCGACTGGACCAATAGCCTCATATTATATTAGGACAAACCAAGTTTCATCACAAGAGATCAAGGTGATATCCACTTTGCATTGGTGGACGTTACGTTGCAAAATGTCAGTTAGGGTTAGGGCTGCATTCAAGTCAAGTTGGGTGGTGAGTTTGATTCAATTTGTTCAAGTAAAATTCAAGCTGGTATAGGTTCAAACCATTAAGCCAAGATTTTATTTAACCTCAAATATTTAAATAATCCAAGCTTGAATCAAACCTTGTTTGATTTGAGTTGACTTGAAGCTTGGCTCGTTTAGGAATCGGTTCAAATTTAGTTAAGCTTGACTGAAAAAAATTTATATAATATTTGTTCATATCTTTGATTAATAATATTTTGAAACCCCTTGTACTACTTAGCTTAGGAGTATTGTGAAATATGATTTTTATATACATGATTGAAGAATGCTAGTTCTATTCTCAATCAACTCTTATTTTTAGCCACCACCAATCGCATGTCCACTTTGCAATGATTAACAAACTCTCTCGTGAAAATGAAAATGGACAAGTGAGATTGGTAGAGTCTAAAATTAGGAGTTGACCTAGAGTAGGGCTAGCACTCCTCATATGTGGGGTTAGATTAATATTTTAAATTTTAAATTTAATAATAAATAATTTTAATAAAATTAAACAAAATAATTTTAAATTAAGCTTGAGGCATGGTTCGACTTGAACCACGGAGAAGCTCAATTCTTGCCAAGGTCAAGGCTGAACAATTGGGCTCGAATCAAGCTTGGCCTCGGCTCGAATACAAGTCGTCTTCCCTCGCAACGTATATATAAACTGCTTCTATCATTCGTTTTTTCTACTTCAAATCTCCTGATTCCCGCGAACTGAGAGACCAACGCTTAGCGAAACCCTAATTGCATGATCGGCCTCTGAGCTCGAGTCTTCCATTAGTGGCGCCTTGATCAGGTTCGTGAACTGGTCTTCTTCATCTTCTCTGAAATTTACAAGTTTTTATGCCTATTTTAGCTTCGATTTTTGTATTACTTCAAATTTCGCTGGATCTGTTGTATTTTTTTTCCTCTTTTGGCTTATACTTCGTGTTTGAGAGATTCTTGCGGTGGAAATCTCACTCTCAGTCTCTTTCTCGATCTGCTCATTTGATCCTGCAAATTTCCAGAAGCGATCAGGAAATAATAGCCTATGTTTCACATTCAATGACAAATTCTGATTGATTTTGGTTGTGGCATCTCGATCTTACAAAATTTTTAGTAATGTAGAGAATGCACAGGACATGTTTGCTGCATTCAAGATCTGTCTAGAGAATTTCAATCCTAGATAAAATTCTTATGATTAAGCTTGTTGATTTTGAAGATCTCAACCACCATTAACAGGACGAGTTTAAATGTCATATTCAGCCATGATTTTGCTACTTTTTCTGTTCCCTTGATCTGTGTTAATCACAGACTTCTGTTTACATTTATGACAGGTTCGAAGTAATTCCTCAGGAGATTTAGTTTTCAGCGAAGAGAGATATGTCGAATGTAACAGTCTGTGCTCGCTTCAGACCTTTAAGTTCAAAAGAGAAAAGAGATCACGGTGATGTTATTTGCATCAGGAGCATAGATGCTGAAAATTTTGTTTTCAAGGTTCTCTTTTTCCGGAATATCGCATTCATGTACTTTTCCACATTTTTGCAATATTAAATCTTCTAATAATTTCATCAATGAATAGGACGAGAAGGATGAAGATTTCACGTTCTGCTTCGATAGGGTCTTCTATCCAGGATCTGAACAAGTTGATGTGTATGAATTTCTTGCTCAGCCTATTGTTCGAGGTATGAACTGTATATAATTATTTCAGCTCTAGTGCTCTTGAATAGATGATATCCGAAGTTTCTTAAACGTTTGCTGATTGAGATATGGATTCCTTGTTTTGGTGTATTAATCTTACTATCCTGTGACTCCTGTCTAAAATTTTCAAAACTCGTCTTTATGAAAACAGATGCTGTTAATGCAATAAATGGAACGATCATTACTTACGGACAGGTAAGATATAGTATGTTGAGCAGAAATTGATCGTCATGGCTGCTTGCTTCTGCTTGTCATCTTTGGTCTTAACTCTTGAGTTTGTTGTTGAGATCAGTTGTTTACAATATTATATCAAATTAAGGCACTACATGCCTGCGTGAATGCACCATATACACATATGAACAGATGTCCATAGATATATACATGGATATCAATTGTTCTATTTGCCAAAAATTTCAGCATAAGCGTGTAACCTTTCTTTTCAACACTTAAATGTCTGCTTATAGGATGTATACAGTGGTTTTTCCCTTGGGAGAAGCATAAAAAAGTACTGAGAGAACAATGAAAAAGTATTGAAAGGGAAAGCTGATACCCTTGATGAAAAAATTATTTACTTGAGCATAGAGACAGTGTGTAAACTTGCAGGGACAAATCAAATTGATTCGTAAACCATAAGTTTTGTTAAAACCTTTTGTTATGGGGAAAATAGGCATATATTATATACATGTTGACATATGGACAAATGTAACATTTTTATGACATTCCATGGCATTTCCATGTAGTAATTAAAGGGAACTTTGGTAAATTACTGAGCTATACAGAGCATCCAAACCAGTCAGCGAGCACATGCCAGTTTGCTACCAAATTTTTTTTCTCACTACCCACGCTACTTATAAATTCATCTCTTTACCCTTCAATGATTAATCCATTAGATGATATCAACTTCAACACTTATAATTATTAAACTTTGTACTTTCCATTTCCTGAATGTGTTAAATTGCTAATATAAGATATTTATCAAATAGTATAGAACTTTGAACCGTCCTCCATGGACTGTGACATCAACCAAAAGATTTGAAATATAATTATATGTTTTTTATCTCAACAATTTGAATATGGCAAGTTTCAAAGCACATTCATGCATAAATAGCTTGGGAACTTCTTCAATTTCTAACCCTCTTTATCCAGATTGTTCATTTTCTAGATCCGATATATTATCTTTTATAGAACATGCAGACTTGCAGTGCAGGAAGCCCTCCTAGTGGGAGTGTGTGACATACAGTTTTTTGTTTCTTCAATTGCTCTTTCAACTAAAATGTACTGAGCTGTATGTAAGTTTTCATGTCATATTGATTGACAAACTTTCCTATGCATATGGAACAGACAGGCGCAGGCAAGACATATAGCATTGAGGTGATGTGATCAAGTCATTAATTTAAATGGTCCCAGGGCATGGTGTTTCATTACATCACATTAATCTAACACCATGTGGTGTTTCCCTGTTGAATCAGGGTCCCAGTATCTTAGGGTGCGATGAGCAGAAGAAAGAAGGACTACTTCCACGGGTTGTAGGTGAACTTTTTGAGTGCCTCAAATCTGCTGATGAGATGATCAAATACACAGTCAAGCTCTCGATGGTATTGAAACACATGGATGTTCCCATATCTTGTAGTACAGACTTGCAAGTGACTGCAATACCACTATCAATCAGGCTGTGTAATTTTTGAACCTTTTCTGTGGCTCTCCTAGGTGGAGATCTATATGGAGAAAGTAAGGTTTGTATCTGCCAAAGAGGTTATTCTCAAATATGTGATCTTGTTGTGGGGGCCCCCAACTTCACATGCTAATTGATTCTCTTTGGCAATCCCATACTCGTGAAACGGAACTTTGATTTATGACAGCTTTTAAATATTTTCTCCTTTGAGTAAAATTTTAACCATTATTGGAGTTATTTTTCCTCAGGGACCTTTTTGATTTATCGAAAGACAACTTACACATTAAGGAGGGTAAAGTACAAGGAATATTTTTGTCAGGAGTAACTGAGGTGAGCTAATTTGTGCATGCAACTTTGATGCTTGTTATCTTGGTAGTAGAGAATCTGAGTAACTAGAATTGCATAGAGCTTCTTCTTTTTTATCAGTAAAACAGAAAAATATAATAATAGGATAAGAAACGATAAACCAAAGGAGTCACAACTCACAAGAGAGTGAGCCCAGGGCTAACTATAGTCACCCCGGACAATTACACAAGAAAATATAAGTCTGCAACATCAAATCTTTCTCGGATAGAACACCAATGAACCAGAAGCTGGCCAATCCTGGAGCATACTCCAGAAGAGGAGGATGTCACTCCCTTAAACACCCTGGAGTTCCTTTCCTCCCATATAGACCAAATATCGGTTTAGGGGTGCAACTCGGTCAACACTGATGTCCAATTTAACACCGACTCACTCAAGCAAACTTTGTGCTTCTTACTCGAGTGAGTCACACATATACTTGTAGCTATAACCTTTCAAAATTAAATGATTACACCAAGTCCGTTCCAACTTAACTGAGTTTTGGTAGTTGGAACCTTTCAAGCAATGTGTTTATATATGCTTATTTCAATTGTAAGAACCTCAAACTTCCCTTTTTTCAGATCTCTATATTGGACCCTGAAGAAGCATTACGGAGCCTATCTGTAAGATAGAAACTTTTTAGATATCATCTCAGTATAAAGTATATAGTTTCTGCTCTCTAATCAGACCTTGAAAAATGCAGAGCGGAATTGCTAACAGAGCAGTTGGAGAAACACGTATCCTTTTCTTTCTCTTTCTTTTTCGTTTTACCCCTAATTTATGATAACTGTTTCCTTGCAGCAGCTTAAATCATACAATTTACTTTGGCTATTAGTCCTTATATTAAACTTCAAGTTCTGCAATCGAACTTTAACATAGACAGTAATGAACATGGCCAGCAGTCGAAGTCATTGTGTCTACATATTTACGGTTCGACAGGAATCGACTAAGGATAGGAGGTATTTGACTTGCACTATTTCCTAGTCTAGTTTTGAGAAATCAGATGATTAAGCCTCAAGCTCTTTAACGTGTACAGGATGAAAACCGGAAAGCTGATTCTTGTAGACTTGGCTGGATCTGAGAAAGTAGAGAAAACTGGAGCTGAAGGGAGAGTTCTTGAAGAAGCAAAGACCATCAACAAGTCCCTCTCAGCCCTTGGGAACGTAATCAATGCTCTGACGGGTAGTACACCAGGCAAAGTGAACCATATTCCATATCGCGATTCTAAGCTTACTCGGATTCTACAAGATGCTCTTGTTAGTCCCCCTCTCCTCTGTCCTCACCAAATTACTATAATTTTCTATCAGAAGCCCACTGTTTTCTCTTCATACAGGGTGGAAACTCACGAACTGCATTACTTTGTTGTTGCTCACCAAGCACTTTAAATGCATCAGAGAGCCTGTCTACCCTTCGGTTCGGTGCAAGGCATGCTAAACTAACATCAGTAAAAGCTTGCTAAAACATTTGTGAAAAATGGCTTATTTATTTCTTGATACGAGTAGGGCAAAGCATATAAAGACATCACCACGAGTCAATTATAACGAAGATAAATGCGACAAAAAGCATGTGGCTCCCTCTCCAACTAAAGATGATTCATGCGAGAAGATACTGAACAAGGTTAGGATAGGATTATTTCATTTATTTTTCTAATAGACTCTCTTATTTTTTTTTAAAACCTTTTTATTATGTGTCTTTTGCAATAGTTAAGGGAGAAACTAGAGATTGAAGATGTGAAGCTGCTGGAGGAGTTGTTTGTAATGGAGGGAATCTTCTTTGATCCCAACTCAGTCGAAGAATTTGAAGCAGCTTATGAAGATGTAACCTTTCGAACAATTTCTTCGTTGCACCAAGCTGTCGAAGAGCTTGTAAGCACTGTTAATAAGGTAAAAGAGAAGCTTAAATGTAAGCGTCTTCGCATATCTGTTTTAGCTTTTTTTTTTGAAGTTTTGTGTTCATACAGCTCGAGAGAGAGAACAGGTCTCTCAAGGCCAAACTTGCATCTGCTGGGAGTTCCGATATACATGGCGAAAAAAGCGGAAAAGATTCACATCATTTTAGTAAGATTTCGGGCTTTCTCAGTATCTTATTTTCCTGGGATTGGGTTCTCTTTCTCAAGAAAAGGTGCTAAAATGACAAATCTATTTTCAATGGTGGTCACTTTGTTGATCTACAAATTCTCGAGTCTGCAACACAAACTAATGCATTGCATTCATTTGCAATAAAATTTTCTATTCTAACAAAAAAAAAATTCTTAAGCCCCATTTGTTTGTGGGTACATGGTTTTACATCATAAAACCATTTACGCTGTAAATGCCTTTATGTAAAAGGAGTCTCTCATGTTTCCCGTTGTTTGGTTGCAACCTTGCACTTGCATATAAGCTGGATGACTTCTCTATATTACTTCTGATGTTTAGATTGAGGGAAATATCTGAACATGCATGAATTTTACCTTTCATCAACTTCTCATTGAATATATTTTTTTTCTTTCTTTTCTTCTTTTTGCTGGAATATGCTTTTGGGGTGACTGGAAGGCTGTCGGAGTTGATATTTCTTCAGAAACTGGATCGTTGTGGTTGCATGAAAAAGGAGTGGAAGGAGTCAAGGAAACATTCGTTTAATACTTGATGGTTTTATGGGAAAAAAATTGTGGAAATAAAAAAATTCTCACAAATATTTTTTTCCCTGATTTGTTTGAAGAAAAATTTCCCTCAAGAATAAAGTAGCATTGAAGAATTATTTATAGCAAAATAATAATTTTCCAGCATGTCAAAACTCAAAACACACGTCTTTTTCTTGGAAATAATTTTATGCACTTATTTTCCCTCCAAACAAATGCAGCATTAGGAAAATTTGATTCACATTAGCAAAAAGATTGCATTTGGGCAAATGTTTTTCCCTCGACGCGGTAACAAGTAAGTAGAACATACCATTGTACACAAATAGTTTTAACTCCCGACTTCTATGTGCAAACAAACAGGGCCTTGCAGTACTTTACCGGTTATTTATTTTTTTTTTTGTAAAAACCTTATGGGATTTGAATACACCTAATGAGGGTGTTTTGGTTGCCAGACGACAGGGTATCCATGCGATTGGGTGTAGGGTCAATGGCCGGGCCTGGGTTTGCAGTTTTGTATTTTTGATTAGGCCTAGCCGGAGCTCGGTCCATTTAAGAGGGTTTTGTGACGGTTTACATCCCTAGTTGCGTAGCCCAGTGGGTTACATGGTCCAGCTCCATGCTCGACTGGGCTTGGCTTTGTGGACCTGTTACAGCCCAAAACACCAACTTCGAAAGATTGAAAATGTGACCCCGTGAAATTAAAGTGGTCATTAACATTGAAATTGTGGAATTGAGCCGTGAAATTAAAGTGGTTATTAACATTCAAGTATCTCCAAAATATCATCACATGACTACATGAGAATACACACACCCCGGGAATAGCCCAGTGGTAGGTGTATCCCTTCCTTAGGGAGGAGGTTCCAGGTTCCACTCCTGAGAGGTGAGAGTGGGTTGCACTTTCCACCCGCCTTTAACTTAGAACAGATAGTGACTTGCTAACCGGGATTGCGGCCTAACCGTGTGTCTCATACCAAAAAAAAAAGAAAGACTACATGAGAATACGATTCCGGGAATATTAGGTGAAACTTACGGCGATAATAAAAATCAGATTGAACTTTGGTATTAAGATATCTACAATCATAAACTTTCATTTTTAGTAACTTGTTCAGGTTATAATATGGTGAAAGGTGGATAAATGAGTCATTATTACCCAGATTTTAAATAAACTTGCAAGACAACCATCTCTTACCAAACTCTCTCTTTGCGTTCCCGCCACTTGAAGAAAAAAATAAAAAACTTAATATAGTTTGTTTCATGCATGAGCAGACTGCAGAGCAAGCTCTCTTCTCATACCAGTTTCCATGGCTCTCAATATCTATTTTCTGCAAACTCTGACCTTGGTTTCGCTGTTTTCGTCCCTCACCGCCACCATCGATTTCAATTATCCGGCGGTCTTCAACTTCGGAGACTCGAATTCAGACACTGGCGGCTTACTCGCTGGAATTGCTTTTCCTCTCGGGCTGCCTAACGGACAAACCTACTTCCTCAAGCCCTCCGGGCGGTTTTGTGATGGCCGTTTAATCATCGATTTTCTTAGTAATATATCGTTGAAATTATGGAAGGAGTAATTTATATTTGGCTTAAAGTAATGTCTATGAAGCATAATAACAATTTCCATAACCATGATATTATTGATGAAATGCTTAGTCTCCTGGATGTGAAATCCAAGCTTCATACTCTGCTCTTGTTTTAAAAACTAAGTTAGCAAAATGGTTGGGTGTCGAAACCACGACCTGGGTTCAAACCAGATGTTTTAGAAGCTAACTTCATCTATCTTATCCATCCATTTATATGAAATTTCATCCATTTAATTGAAACTTATTTTTATTATATTTATTTATTCATGTATTGCAGTGAATGCAATGGACCTACCACTGCTCAATGCGTATTTGGATTCCGTTGGAGCGCCAAATTTCCGAACAGGGTGTAATTTTGCGACTGGAGGGTCTAAGATACTTCCAGCCAATGCAGCCTCTGTTAGCCCATTTTCCTTTGGGATTCAGGTCGCTCAATTTCTACAATTCAAAGCTCGAGTCCTCAACCTGCTAGATAATGGTTTGTATTAATTATATACACTTGTAACAAATCCTAATGCTAGATTAAGAGCACTTTATGTTACATTACCTTTTCTTTTCCTTGTTTTTTTAAATTAAAAATAAAATCACCCAAAAGGAATGGAGGTTTTGACAGGATCATTACACCTTGAGTGTTAATGCGCTAAATTTGGGCCTCAAAAACCTCTTGTAAATAGGCATTGCTCGGGCTGGGTTTATTTTTTTTTAAAACTCAGGCCCCACCGGGTCATTGACATCCCTAATTAAACCAAAGGATGGGGAGCTAGAAGTAAGGATGTCAATAGGCTGGGTTCAGTCAGCCTGACACAGGTCCGGTTATTAATCAGGTTAGTCCGGTCCAGGCCGGGCCAAGCCCTGTTAGAATTATTGTATAATGGGCCCGGTCTAAGATTCTAGGCCTAAGCCGTCCAACTAATTAATTGAGCTAGGCCGCACCGGCCGCGGGCCTGTCAGACCAATTGACACCCTACCTGGAAACCATACCACTTAGAAATTATACAAGTCTGAAATCAAATACTGATTACACATTAATATCTGATAGAAAACATCCTTGTGTTACTGCTGATAGATATGTACAAGTTTCAGATTAAATTCAATTTTATCTCATCTTAAAACTACAGTGGAAATAACTGGTCTCCATTTTCTTGGATTTGTTTAGATAAGAGCTTAGAAAAATTCCTCCCCCAAGAAGATTATTTCAAGCAGGGGCTTTACATGTTCGACATAGGCCAGAACGACCTCGACGGCGCATTCTATTCCAAATCAGAGGATCAAGTACTTGCTTTAATTCCGACTATTTTATCGGAATTTGAGACAGGAATTAAGGTAGAGTGCATCACACAATTTTTTTCTTATTCGATTGAAAAAAAAACAAACAATAATGCTTCCTACTTCATGCTCATAGTCATTTTAAGCCATCATTTTATGCTACTTTGACTGTTAATATACTTCAAAGCCTGGTGATATTTATATATCTCCTTACTATAAAATGTATAAGCGAATTCCCTCGTTGTTTTCAGAAATTATACGACGAAGGTGCAAGAAGGTTTTGGATTCATAACATGGGTCCCCTTGGATGCTTGCCTCGAATTATTGCTACATATGGACAGGACCCGTTGAAGCTAGATGAGTTTGGATGCGTCCATTCACACAACCGCGCCACTAAGCTTTTCAATCTGCAGCTCCATGCTCTTTCTGTAAAATTACAGGGACAATTTCTGGATACTAACATCAATTACGTCGACTTGTTCACTATAAAGTTCAACCTCATTTCAAATTTTTCTCAATTTGGTATGTAAATATCATCTACACATATTAAACTATAGATTTCCATGCCATTTTTTTCAATTTATTTTCTTAGCTTTCTTAGCAAAGAAACAAAATTATGATTTGCAGGATTCAGACCACCTTTAACAGCTTGTTGTGGGTATGGAGGCCCACCATTAAATTTTGATAACCGGATTGCATGCGGCCAAACAAAGAATCTAAATGGGAGCACGGTGACAGTGAAACCATGCAATAATACTTTGGAATATGTAAATTGGGATGGGAACCATTACACAGAAGCTGCAAATCTCTATGTTTCATCACAGATACTAACCGGAAAATATTCAGACCCACCTTTCTCAGAGAAGATGCCATTTCTTATCAAATTCAAGTTCTAAGAACCCAAAATGTGATTATTGTTCTGATATACTTAGGGTTATATGAATGTTTGCAAAATAAGATTTTGTGTGAGCTCAATTTGGAATGTATTCTTAGAAGCTCTAGAGAAGTATAATTCGAATCTTTTGTGTGTTCCAAGCCATATGGATTGTTCAGTGATTTATCCTTTAAGACACTCCTTGTCATGTCTCATGAACCTGATCAAATGGATCGGTATAAGAGGGTACCTGGCCCCATTGTTATTATCAGGTAGGCAAGCATGGTGATTATTGGATTAACGGTAAATGGTGAGTAGTGAAGATGGTTTCGAATCCAAGTTGTGGACCTAATATAATCAGATAAGATATGTCGAATAATCTGGCGAGTTAAAATGTGAATTATTCATGACTTTTTGAAAAGTCCCGAAGAAGTAACTATTATATGAATTATATTTGTTTATAATTTTTCATAATTAATCATATTATTTTTTATTTGTTTGCCAAAAAAAAATCTTATTTTATATTTTCATATCTTACCCGACATTTTCCCTTTTTTCCCCTGAATTTTTCCTTAGCTGAATAATTCTTGATCTCCAACTTGGTGAATATGGTACTGTTGGAGTGTCAAATGGCTCAATTTAAGTTTGTGAAATGGTTTTAAAAGAGTGTAAAACTTGAATGGTAATGATGATAGTTGAGTTTAATAAACTTGGAAATGCAGTAGGAGTATAGGACTATGTAAATGCAAACTGATCTTAGAAAGAGGAATAATTTCAAGATACAAATTAATTTATATAATGCAAAAAATTTGTTCTTATCCTCTCCAGAAGAAGAATTCTCACAAATCATTTGCTATGCTTGAGAATTTTTACAACTAATTGCTATACACATTAACTTACTTCTTGGAGACGTAAGCATAGTACTGTGCCATTGGAACAACGAATGCGATGACTAACAAACCTCCAACTACGAGAGTGAACTGCCCCCGCTTCTCGTCTGTCTCTTCCCTGGTTTTGAAGTTGGATTCGCGTTTATTTTCATTGAACTTTGGCCCACCAGGATCCGGCAGCCCATCAATGGCAGCAACTAGCCTTTTGGCGCTGCTATACACCGCCTCGTTGTACTTCTCTTCAGTAGCCAAGACTGAAAGCATGAACCCAATAATTTAATAGTAATTAAGGTAATATCTTAAAACAAAAAGCATTGTGCTGTCAACCATTGAAGATATAAATAAGACAAGGATAAATGGAAATGTTAGATTTCTAACTTTGATTTGCCACTTAAAGGAGTGACAGTGATACTGAATATGAGGAAAAAAAAAACTATCATTCAATTCACATTATGATATATACATGGATTCATCCTCATCTAGACAAAATGAGATTTACTTGTTCAAAATTTAAGCTAATGGATTAGTTGTGCAAATTGTCTTGCATTTAGCTTGTTACAGCTTTAGTACTGCTCACCCGGGCCCCTCCTTACACTCAAACTCAACTCCGCTGGTCGAGCTGAGGAAAACAAAAATTCCCCCATGCACTCACGCGCATCTGTATATTTTTTTTGAGGTTTTCCTAATTGGAGTTTGTTTCAAGTTAGTATCTATCGGGTATATAATATAATATTCGGTATAGGGTTTTATGTTCCGTAGAGAACTAATTGTCTGAGAGGCTGTGAGAGTGTGACCTCTGTAATCTCTTTGCTCTGAACTAGTGAAGAAGGTGACCTCTCTATGGACATAGCACACATCAAGTGAACCGGGTAAATCTTGTGTGTTTCTGTTTCGTATTTGCAGGTTATTTTCACCACGGGATTAGCAAAGTGATGGCCATTATTATGCCCCAACATTTATGCCTTGCATTCCGGTTGTTCGTTGGTTTGGACTATACATCTGGCTCATCTCCGTCCGAAATTTTTAATTAGGGGTTACTTGAATGGCAATATCTTTATGTTTTTGTAATTGATATATAATAGTACTTTTGCTAGGGTTTTCATTGAGTGAAAACAAAAAATTGATGAGAGATTTGTAATCCTATATTTTACAGGAAATAGTGAAAGGCATCTAGCCGAACCACGTAAATTTGGTGTGCATTGATTTTCTTTTATTGAATTATTATTTTTATGCAATTTAGAATGTAACAGCCCAAGGTACTAAAACCCCCAAACCAAATTATCCGAAAAAAACTAAAACTCTTTCAATGGATAGTTGCTATCAGAGAAATAGCAAAAGCATACCAGGAAGGTTATCTGATACGGTGGCGTCGAGAATAGTGTCTCCTACAGCCTGAACAAATGCAGGCCCGCCGGTGACTGCCCCTTCTTTTTGACTGGTAACAAGCACAACAATCCCCTTATTGTTGCCTTCTTCAATGGTGGGATACCATCGCTCCAGAACTTGATCAGCATACTCAAATGCATCAGCTTTGCTCTGCAATCAAAGGTTTTTGGCATTTTCAATCCCAGATACTCAAACCCCCAAAAACCCACATTATCAAATTCCTCATCTTTGATCATAAATTCAAAATACTTCCCGTAAATTCAAACAAAAAAACAAGATAATGCAACATTATGAATGTCTGTATTCCATCAATTCAGATATCCAACAACCCCACTATCTCAAGTTAAAAGGCTTTTGAAGAGGATTGAACTTACAGTTAGCTTTCGAACTGTAACAAAATTTATGTGGAAGTTCTTTCTCGATTCCAAATCCGATAACAACCGCCTCAGATCAGATTTTGTGACTCTGCTAAGAACACCTGCATCGTCCACCACATACGATTCGGTTGGTGTGGCCCCATTAAGGACATCGAATTCAGATGCGACTGCAGGATCACTGAGTGAAAGGGGGCAAAAATTGATTGCCAGAGAGAGAGCTAGTGTGGCTAATCCATGGTGGATATGGGAAACCCAGATTTGGGGGATTGAAATTACTGATTGAGAAGGTAGTTTCTTGAGATTTGAACAAATGGGTTTGTTGAGAGAGAAAGAAGAGTATTTGGGTTGCAGAGAGGGAGAAAAAAGGGTTTTTAAGGAGGAAGATTTGAAACTAAAAACAGGACAGGAAGAGCGAGGAGAGAAGATGGCTTCCATGAAAGAAACCAACAGATGAGAGAAATGGTGGGAAATGATAGAGAAGAGAGAGAGAGAGCTTTTTTCAGTTTTTCTCTCTCTCTCTCTCTCTGTTATTTTGCTTTCTTTGTTTCAATTTTTGGTGGTTGTGATTTGGATTGGGATATTGAGTTTGAACGAGGATAAGAGAGTAACGTTCTTTCTAAGTTCAAACGTCTATTAACCATCAAACGGATAAATGTTATTTCGGTCTCTTCATACTTATTGGATTAAAAGACCAATATACCCCTATAAATGCTGGAGATTAATCAAGAATCTTACAGTTAATCGTCAAAACATTGAAATTTTAATCCGACAATGATGGAGATTGCTAAACCATCCAAAGGTTCTTTAAAGCAAAGTTATTAAAGGAAGTAACTTTCCAAATGGGTTTTTCCTCCGAGCATCCGTTGGCTCTAATCCCTCTTGGGGTTGGCAAAGTTTACTTGGGGTTGGCAAAGTTTACTAGGGGCCCAGACACCATCAAGCTTGGGGCTAGATGGCAAATTGGTGATGAAAGATCTGTTAGAATTTGGGTGTCAACTCTACCTTCTTTTAGGGTGTCTTCACCTAAACCAATTGATTGTCCGATTTTATAGGTTGAAGACCTCATTGACCCAGTTCTTAAGCAATAGAGACCTGATAAGTTACTTGATTTATTCTCTAGTGAAGATAGATAAGAGATTTTGAGTATACCCATTTCTGGAAGATAGAACTCTGATAGATTCATTTGGCACCATAATGTAAGGGGTAATTTTGAAGTAAAGGCTACTTATCATGTGTCGAAGGTTACTAGTTGGAAACATAAAGAAGAGAATGCTTCGACTTCTTCAATGCCACCACCACAGTTATGGAGAGCCATATGGAAATTTAGTCTTCTACCAAAGATCCAAAATTTTATTTGGAGGTGCCTAAGTAATTCTCTTGTAGTCGGAGCCAAACTACACAAAAGAAAGATCAATAGTAGCAAATATTGTATTCTTTGTCAAAAACAAGAAGAGACAATAGATCATTTATTTCTACATTGCGAATATGCTCGAGCTACTTGGTTTGGATCTCAGTTCTCTTTCAGATTAGTAGGAAGTGAAAACCAATCTTTTGAATCTTGGTGGAGCAGATGGGAAAAATTAGAAAAGGAGAATTTAGTCTCTTCAACAGAATCCTTGCAAATTCTGTTTATTCTTTGGCAAATTTGGAAGGACCGCAATGCACTAGTTTTCTAAGGACTGAAAGAAAATTCAATGTTAACCTTGAGAAAGGTCATCCAAGATTGGAGCGACTACGTGGTTAGCCTCATTCATGAAAGTCTTAAGGTGAGCAATCTTCTACATCTATAGATTCGAAAGGGATTTTTAGTAATTTATCAGAGGATCCCGTTGAGGTTATTTGTTTATGTGATGGCGCGGCTAGAATGGATGGAAGTTTATCCGCAAATGGTTTTGTGTGCAAAAGTCGTGATGGGTTGAATATTGCCAAAGTAGCAAAGCTTATTCCAGGTGGATCTGCAATTGTGGCCGAAGCTTGGGCAATGTTTGAAGTTCTAAAGTTTGCAAAATCTAAAAGTTGGAACAACATCAAAATTTACAGCGATGCAAAAGTTTTAATTGATTTGATTTTTGGTTCAGAAAGTGATTACCCGTGGGCTATTATGGCTTTAGTACACAATATCAAGAGCCTCATTTCTGAATTTAGATAAGTTAACATTCAGTTCGTGGAAAGAGCTATAATCCATCAAGCACATCTTTTGGCCAAAGGATTACTTTCTTCTGTAGGTGATATAGATGTCATGATAAACTTTGATCTTCTCTTGGAGAGTTTTCCTCTAGCCCGTTAGTGGGTTATGTAATGGCCTTCAGGCTTACCATCTTTAATTTTATAAGATTGGATTGCAAAAAAATAAAATAAAAATGGAGCCAATCAGAAAGTTTTTTTTTTTTTTTTTTTGAGTTTTGACCAAGCTGACCACACCAATCAAATTTCAACACATTGGGAATGAGAAATAAAGTTAAAAACAAAATTAGTGGGGATAAATAGTTATCATGATGGTATGGGATGCCATGGTAACAAATTTTGAAATGGATAATGAGTCTATGGACTCTAAGTTGGATTGGGTCTACATACCTTGGGATGTATTGAATTTACGAACTCAATGATATTACCTTGAGGGGCATTGACCTGTGTCGACAGGTATGCACCCAACAGAGGTTATGATGATATAGGATGGTTGTCTTGAAGGATGATGTTCTGCAGGGGAAAGTACATTCAAACAGAGGTTAGATTAAATATTGTATTGTCAGAGATGTTGTACCTGACAGGATTTGATGTTAGATGTGTTATGCCTGGAAGGATTTGATGTCTGAGATGTTTTGCCTGATAAGATTTGATGTCAGAGGTGTTTTGCCTGACATGGATACTGTCAGAGGTGTTTTGTCTGACAGAGTTATATTTTCAGAAGTGTTCCTGGTAGTCAGGTGTTTCCTGGTGGTCAGGTGTTTCCTGTTATTCAGAGGTGCGTCCCTAACATGTCAGATGAGTTTATTTTCCTGGTAGGTCGAATGAGTTTTCTGGCTATCAGATGGGTATCCTGTCGATCAGATGTGTATCCTGGTTATCAGATGTGTTGCCTGACAATGAGTGTTATGTCAGAGGTGTTATACCTGACAGAGTGATATATCAGATGTGTTCTTGGTAGAGAGGTGCTTCCTGGTGGTCAGGTGTTTCATGTTAGTCAGAGGTGCGTCACTGACTTGTCAGATGAGTTTATTTTCTGGCAGGTTGGATGAGTTTCCTGATTATCAGATGTATATATTAGCGATCAAATGTGTATCCTGACAATCAGATGTGTATCCTAGCGATCAGATGTGTTTTCTGGAAAATATGGTTGTGTAAGCCGGTGTTCCCCATGGAAAAATATAAAGTGATATGCCAGAGGTATTGTTCCTGGTAGAGTGTGATATGTCAGAGGTGTGGTCCATGACAGTGGTTTATATCAGAGGTGTTGTTCCTGACAGTAATCGGGTGAAGGCTCGGGTTATATGTGGAATATACAGATTTAAGATTAATTGGATCAACATACCCAAGGATTGGTTGTAATCGGGAGAAGTCCCGATTAATTGATAATTGAGTCCGTGGACTATGGGATAGAGGTTGTACATGGGCAAAGACCAGTTGATCGAGTATGTGGACTTAAGGATAAAGCGTGAGCAGTAGTTATCTGAAACAATAACCTGGTGTTATGGACAATGATTGGATGAACTTGATAATGGAAAACACTTGAAGGTTGGGAACCTCAAATATAGTGAAATAGCCCTGAGTGACATCAGGTCACGAATTACGATATTATTATAATATGAGAATTGTATTGTGCTACTATATCATTATTGATGAATGTTACTATGTGAAAAACATTCTAGATGAATTGTGGATTTTGCTGTGCTCTATAGCTCACCCTCCTCATTTTATGTTTTCAGATCCTGAAGCGGTTGCCGATCGGCAAGGAGCTACGCTTGATAGATTACGGAAAGTGTATCATCGCATTAGTGGTGTCAAAAGTAAAGACTAATGTAGCAAGTGAAGTAACGCATTTGCTTATGATGGGTTATTGTGATGACCAGTTGTTATTGCTTATGTAAACTCATAAGAAAAAGTTGAAAATTCTCGTATTTTTGCGGGTAAAGTCTTCTGCATGTGTGGTAATGACGAACGGGCGCACGTCTCGGAACTTAATTCCCTAGGCGCGGGTTCGGGGCGTCACGTGTGAGGTTCAACAATATAACTTTAGTTTTAAAAAATATTAATTATAAGAGTTAAATTTTTTTAACAAGAGTTAAATATTTTTTTATATTTTGTTCTAAAAACTAAGATTTTATCTTAACCACGGTTAGTAAAAATTAAAAGGGACACGAGTTGGCCTATGGGTGTGATTGAACTCTCCCTTATTAGTTCAATCGTAATTGGCTATGGTTGAGGTTCAAATAATTTGAAAGAGTTTTTTTATTTTTATTAAAAAAAAACATTTTATAATATATGGGAAGAGAAAGGATCAGCAATGGCAAGCCAAAACACCAAAGCGCTATTATAGCTAAATCATTTCACGACCCGTTTGGAGTCCACTTTTTCTCCTTGGCTAGCTATTTTGGGGGTAGAGAGTGGGTTGGAGATGCTCTAAAGCATCTCCAACCCTATTTCTAAAATTTCCCTATTTTTCTCTAAAGTGGAGAGCTTCCTTAAAATTGGGGGCCACTTTTTTTCCTTGGAACTCCAACCCACTCCCTACTTCTTCTCTATTTCTATAAGATACTCATTTTTTTTTTTAAATTCCAACCCTACTTTATATTCAAATGATTTACCAAGACTTTTTTTTTAAAATAATATAATAATATTTGAGGCGGGGATTGGCTCCCTACTAATATCCTCCGGAGTGTCCAAAATAGGGCATGCCTCTCTACTTTAGGGAAGAGAGCCCATGTAGGGAGGGGGTAGGAGATGCTCTAAAATGAATGAATTCCAATTTCCACCCGAAAAAGGAAAAAGAAAAGAACAAAAGTGATGAACAAAAAAGCATGGCATGTGCGTTGTGCTTAACCCCACTTTTTTTTACCCTCTCCTGTACTTCTGAAATCAGGTTCTTTGCTTTCCTCACTCCCTTTCTCTTGCCGTTAAATCCAAATCAAAAAAAGTTTCAATCTTTCCCGGAAAATTTTCAGATGTTGAATCCACTCTCTCGTATTTCTCTCAATTGCAATCCAATTTCATACTTTTGAGTGTCACTTTCTCGCTTATTCTCCCAAAGGATGATTTTTCTTTCTGAATTCTTGATTCTCTTTTCATGCATTTTCTCATCTCCACTGTCATTTTCTTGCTGAATATTGAAACCCTAGATTGATTTTCACCCTTTTCAATCGTTTTCTTTTGATATTCGCATTTACTGCGTCGAGATTGTTATCCAAAGCCATTTTTCAATTTCATATCTACCTTTAATTCTACCCCAGTTTTGTTATATGGAGCTTGATCTTTTGTGTATTTGAATTCCGGGGTTTTCAAGATATAGAAGATGCTTCCATGGGGGGGATTGAGCTGTTGTTTGGGTGCAGCTGCTCTTTATCTCTTGGGGAGGAGCAGTGGAAGGTGAAGCTTCTATTCTTTTTTTTTTTTTGAATTATTTGGGTAATGGGGTTTTAATTTGCATTCAGTTGATATTTTTGTGATTTTTGATCCAGGGATGCTGAAGTTCTTAATTCGGTTACTCGAGTTAACCAATTGAAGGATTTGGGTATGTGGGTTCTTTAAATTTTGCTAGTTTAGTTACTAAGCTTTGATGAATTCTTGGTGATAAAACTAAAATTTAACTAGCACAATTCTTCAATCTTGGGTAGTTTCAGTGGTTGTAATGTTGTATAGGTTGTGGTGGACTCTACTACTGATGAGTTTCAGGTGGTGGCTCTATTAATGAAGAATGTCCAATGAAAACAGAATGACTGTTCTTGTTTCAGCACCTATGCTATTTTAAGCATGTAATTAGTTATATGAGTTGTTGTCATTGTCATTAGATTAACTAGCAGGACATAATACAGTTCAATTGATTTCATTTTTTGAAATCCAAAACTTGAACACTTGTGATGTGGTGGATGCCACTTGATGGTAGCTGATTCCCTTGGCGATGTGGCGGACGGTCCACTCGTGGCAGCCCAAAGTGGCTCTAACCCTTACTAACTACTAAAAACCTCCATTACCGAGCCTAAAAAAAACTTGTTTTACGGTATTTCCCTGAATATTTATTTATTTTTTTATCGATTAAGGCAAAAATATTGCCTTTTGTCATTATTTGGATTAACAATCCATGAGCAAAAGCTTTTGGTTTGTGATCATTAACCAAGTAGACACCATGTGTGCTATCATCTACTTCCTCTTAAATTCTTCAGTCTGTTTGAAAAATAAGTGTCAATTTTCTGGCAATACTTAAACCCCATTCACTCACTTCATCTTCATATCCATCTCCACTTCATATTCTTCTTGTTCATTGTAATCAATATGTTCTCTTTGTGGTGTTTATACCCCACATTATTACTCTTATTCATCTCTTATTCTTATTAGCTATCTTTTTTGATTGGATTTTCCATTTCCTTCCTTCTTCTTCGTCTTATTCTTCCCATTCATCTTCACCATTACCATCTTTTCATCATCTTTGGCTTCATTTCTTCTTCCCCTTCATCTTCCATCTCTTATCTTTCTGTTCTCTTTCTTCACATCATCTTCTCCTTCGTCGTCTTTTTCTTCCTCTCATTTCTTAACTATTATCTCCCTCATCTCCTTCTCCTTTTTCTCCACTTCCTTCTCAAGAATAAGTTCACCTTCAAGCCAATATGTAAATGGGCTTCGTTAGAGCATCTGTGGAAATTGAGTGTAGCAATTGAGATCAATGACCTTAGGATTTTGCTTAAACATGCTTACAAAATGCTGAGTTTTGAATTCTTTCATCTTTCAGCGCAGCTCCTGGATGCTTCATGCAAAACGTTACCTTTGATTGTCACTATTTCTGGACGAGTTGGCTCAGAGACACCGATCAATTGCGAGTATAGTGGCTTGAGAGGTGTAATAGTAGAGGAAACGGTACACAGACTTGTTCTTCTAGAGTCAATAAAATACTTCTTAGTTAATTCTTCAATTCTGTTGTAATATGTGAAAATTCTATTTAATATTTTCTTCAGGCGGAGCAACACTTTTTGAAACACAATGATGCTGGTTCATGGATACAGGACTCTGCTTTGATGCTATCTATGAGTAAAGAGGTTCCTTGGTACCTGGTGAGTAATGGTTGTGATGCCTTTCTCTCTCTAATCTGATTTAGTCTGTTGAAATTGTTGCATCTGATTTTTTTATTCTAGACTGAAAATAGTTGTAGTCAAAGCTGAATCCTTAGAAATTGGAATCTTCTGTAAATTCAATTTAGTGTTTAAGGGATGATTAGAAGATTTACCAGAGTTCTGATGGAATTTCTTTGTTTGAAATCCTTGTCATACTTTTGTGACCAAGGGGCAAAACAAACTAACTGGATTACGTAAGCAGTTTGGGGATAGCTCAGGAGTGACTCTGGACAGATTCGGTTGATTCTTTAAAGACCTGGGAGTATTTTTTATGAATACACACACACACACACATATATATATCCTGAATTTTTTTGAAGAGATGTATTATCCAATGGTTTTGGTGGAACTCGAGGAAAGAGTCCTAGTTTTTAAATGTATGCATCTAAAAGTGTGTTAATTGAATTAATTATAGCGACTACTCTGATGCAAGCAGTTAATGAAAGCAAACACAATAGAAGAAGAAAAGCTCAGTTGCACTTGTTCTCAAGGTTGGGGAAGAACAAGTGAACAACATATGAGAAACTTGGTATTGTTATTAAGGGAATGATTTCTGCATTTAAAGCCGAGGAAACTCACAGTAGACTGAGATGTTGTGCTCAAGTTTTCAGAAAAGAAGGCACTGGTTGATTTGGTTACTGTAAACACATAAATTTACCGCCTTTCCTCCCTCTCAACTCTAAGTGTCGAGATAAGGTCCGAGAGTAGAGGAATAACGCTAAATTTATTCTAAGAGTCGCCACCTACTTAGGGGAAGTAGGATCCCAAGATAAATCCAAAATTAGGGGTCTACGGTCCATAGTAGTCTAGGTAAGAGATCCATTTAGGTCCTGGGGAAGGGGTTAGGCACCCCAGGACCTCCATCCAATGATGGTAACCTACTCACTAGGTCTAAGCCAAACATTTAAATCACTTAAAATTTCCTAAAACAATTACTAATTTTGCTAAAACACAAATCAACATAGGGTGTAAAAAGTTTATCTTTGGTTGGGGTCGAACCCTGGTTTGGGCTGCCTACTTATCCGGTTAGTCGGAATCAGACCCTAATAGTAGTTCGGGGGGGGGGGGGGGGGGTGACTGTTTTTATACTCGTTTCGGAGTGTGGTCACTTTCAACTTGTGCTTGAATTGGGGGAATTGGAATTGAGATTTATGAATCTCATTCCGAGAGATGGTTGCGTAGCTAGGTGCTTGTGGGGGAGCTCTAGGGGGCGTTCATTTATTAGGGTAAGTCCTTTTTCATTTTAGATTTTGAATGTTTTTGTTGTTTTATATTTTTTTTGATTTTTTTGTATTTTTTTAATTTTGGCAAATTTAACTAGTCAAAAACTAAACTTAAGTGCCCAAGGTAGGCAAAAAGGAAAATAAGGTCTAACTGATTTAATTAACTTAAAGGCAAAGAGCAGGGCGGATCGAGCGGCCTTAAACCAAAAGAGGTTATGGTTTAAATACGGACCTTGCTCTAGGTCCCAAGGGGAGATAGACCAGTACCTTTAATTTATTTTGATATTTTTTATATTTTTTTGATTTCTTTTTTTTTTGTATATTTTTTTTTATAAGACTAAACTAACGGGGTAAGCCAAAAATCTACCTAAATGCCCAGTGTAGGCAAAAAAAAAAAAAAAGCTACGGCCTATTTCTATAAGTTGCACACATGTACATGAGATAATACATACATACATGACAAAATAAATGAGACCCAAAGAGAAAGTTAATAGGCCAAGGGCCTAAGGCCCATTGACCGCTAATGGTCAATTGGCTTTGGTCCACTATCATTCTAAGGCCTTAGGAGGTAAGCCCCAAAAAATTAAAAAATTAAAATGACTCCAGGGGCTTATGGGCCTCAATTTACTAACATATGGCCCGATCCAAGGGCCCAAAAGATTTGAATCCTCAACACTCCCTCCTCATATTTAATTTCTATCATGCAAAAAAAAACAATAAATAAATAAATAAATAAAAAATAAAAATAAAAATAAAAAAAACAGGGAGGATGCATACCTGCGTGCGGTTGTCGTGAAGATAATAGAAAGAAAGCCAGTGGCTAGTGGTGCTACTGCTACTGTAGATGATCCGAGAGAAGATAGATGAAAGAAACTTTCACAACGCTCACTCCCCAGAACAAGGGATTACTAAAACAAAATAGAAAAAAAAAAAATATATAAAAAAAAAAAATCCGCATGTAATGTAGCCCGATCCTCTTGTTACCGAGACTGGATTTGGCTGGAGGTGGAGCTGGTTTGGTGGTGGAGCTGCTGGGTTTCAACAGATTGGAGAAGATGAAGGTTAAAACTCGAAAACAGGGAGCTCGCCGGTGGTATTGCTGGCCTGATCGGAGCTGGATGGCAACCGGAGGTGATGATTAGAAGTGAAATTACACTTCCTCTACTGTAAGCCAGTCTTGGGCGTGGATTAAAGCTCGCCGTGGAAGCTAGATCTAGCCGGAGCTGCCGCTGCGTGGCCGGATGTGGATCAGATCTGAAATGAATCTCAGATCTGAGAGGAGAAGAGACTTGAGAACTGGAGATGATAAGGTGGGGTGATGATGGACTGCTACTGATGACGCAGCAAACGCCGAGATGGAGCTGCTGGTTTGAGCTCTGTCGGAGATGGAACAGCGGGGGAGATGCCAGGTGCTGCCGCCGGCGGTGGAGCTGCAATCGAAGAAGAAGGAGAGAAGGGAAGAAGTAAATCGAGAGGGAGAGAAGACTCCCTGTGGCTGGAACCGAATGAGATTTTGGGTTTTTTTTTTACCCTATCTTATTCTTTATATAGGCAACAGTGATGGGCCTTGATGGATTTAGGATTATGGGCCTTGGGCCTTAGACAACAGGTCTTGGGAACATGGATCTGAGGCTTTGCACATGAGTAACCAATTATGGGTTTTATGAAATGGGTTTAGTGAAGTGGATTAAGAGATGGGTTTGGGGTTTTGAACATGGACTAAGGATAGGGTTAGGACATGCTCCCTTTCTCTCTCTCTCTCTCTAGAGTCTAGACTCACAAAGCTCTCATTAGGAAACAAATTAATTAAAATTGAATTAAAATATACAAAAAATAAAAAATAAAAATAAAAATAAAAAATAAAAAAGAAAAAAGAAAATAAAAAATAATTAATTAAAAAATAATAATAATAAAATAGAGTTTTAAGGGTGTGAAAATGGAGTGTTCACAGTTACCTCAAGGATCTAATATAAACCACAAACTCTGTTTTGGATATTATTGTTCTGGAAATGGGATCTATGGATTCTCTCCCTCGTTTCTCTCATTCTAAAACTAGGATATATGCCCCTCTATTCGTTCTTTTCTTTCTCCATTAGATATCAAATGAGAATGATTGTTGGTGCATGTAACTGCTAATCAAAGAGTTATGCTAAAAACCAAATTAATGGTGCAAGAACTATAAACTGAAGATCAAACTTCAGATTTTACATGTTAGATTTGTTCAGTCCTCATTTTGTGCTTTATCTTTATCATCAAAATTTTGGGGCCCTTTGGTCAATCAAGTAGAAATTATTATATAACAGTCATCCAACAAGTTTCTTAAGATGATCAAGCTAAAATCCATTTGAGGAATTCCATAAACTCGATGGGTGTTATTTATATACATGGTTTTGAATTGGTCCCTTGCACATATTGTAGTTGATGTTTTGGTAAGAAGGGTAAATGCAGACTGATTGGGTCACAATGAGTGCTATGGTTAACGGAAAGTGGTATTAACACTGTGAGAGTATCAATATAGAGTCTGCAGTCTGCACTTTTTGTGGTGGAATTAGTAGCCTTTATTGTGGTGCTTGCGAGTTGCTTGCACCATGTAAGCTGGCAGCTGTTTTTTTTTTTTAAATCCTTTTTTATTGTAGGTGGTGAAGGAATTTGAGAGCAAGGGATTTCAAAAATAGTTGGAGGTCTTGAACCAAAAGAACTATCCCAAGCATGGAAATAAAAATTGCCGAAACCGATGATACAAACGATACGTATAGATATCGGTAGTCCCCTATACGATATTTATAGTAAAACAAAACGGGCGATACGTATTGTTCATTAGTTATTTATGTTTTAATTCATTCTGTAATTGTAATTTTGTTTACTACTTTGTCTTCGAGTTGCTTCTCATGACTTTATATTTGGTAAATTTGGTTCCTATAACTCATTTGATTTGATTTTTTTTTTTGCAAAAAGAAAAAAATATATGTATCGTCTGAAACCGATACGTATAGGTTTTGGTTGGGACCGATACATCCCCCGAAATCGCATTTTTGATCCTTGATCCCAAGTTTTTGACCTAGAGATGTTCTTGTCATGACTCATGAGAAGTACTCCAAAGTAGGTGTGCATGATGTGGGGGAAAGTAGTTCACCATTTCTGGTGGAGAGAGAGGCAATCGGTTCTTTTTATTGTATTGCTGGTTTGATTCAACTGCAATCATATGCATGTTCCTTTCTTAAGGAGTAAGAAGAGAGTTTGAAATCAGCTTTCATGTACATTTGATGATTGTTGTGTCCTCTTGTGTAATACTCTCTGTGAGAAAAACTTGTACTTGGCCTTATGAGTTATGAAGAACAAACATCTTTCATAGACTTACTCATCTGACTTAAGCTTAAGAATGATCTTGTCTGTAGCTCACCCCTCCCAGTAATAGGCTTAATGCTTTACCCGGTCTTGATGACTAGGGTCTATCTGTCCTTCCTTCCTATTCTTTTGTCCGGAACTCCGGATACTAGGAACTTTTTACTGCAATACAGAACTAACGGAATCGAGGATTAAGGAGTGACTTTTTGTCGCTATTAGCAGAACTAATTGTGCATCCTTACCCCTTTCATGCATTGAAAGTGTATGTCATAGGCAGGACCTGTCTTCTAACGATGATGCAAGTATTTATCAAAAAAAAAAAAAAACAATGATGCAAGTATTCCTCTTTCTTAATTTCTCGATGCAAACTATTTAGTGGCTTGTTTGATGAATGGGTATGGTCTATGGCATTTGCAACACTATTTATAAATGACATAATATTATATTAACTAGCCTTGAGTGGCTAGTATCTAGCTACTTTGACTATTTCAGACTTCATTGACTTGATGGTATGGGGATGTTCATGGATTCCCAACTATGTTCAGGAATTTTAACAGTTCCTCTTAGTTACTTGTATTTCAATCCTTCATCATCAATTAGCCTTTTAATGGTTTTTTTTGGCTAATTATTTTGCAAATTATATTCTTGAGGTTTAAGTTTTCAGAATCTTGTGAGCATTACCATATGCAATGGTATATAATATTCAACGAGAATTAAATTGATAGATCAAAGTTTTCATTTCCCCTAATAAGTATATCATTACTCTACATAACTTGAACATATACTCATATCTGGCTATACAATCTTACTAAGAAATTGCATATCCTTGTTACATTGATTGAATAGCCCATCCTGAAAGATCTATTCTTTATCAATGCTTTTTTATTGACTTTACATCAGGATGATGGGACCGGTCGTGCATATGTAGTGGGTGCCCGAGGTGCTATAGGCTTGGTTTTAACAGTTGCAAGTGAAGTCTTTGAGGACTCAGGAAGAGCTCTTGTGCGGGGAACATTGGACTACCTCCAAGGTCTCAAGGTTTGTCTTGCTCATTAATTTTGGCCATAAAGTGACACATTTGGTTGAGCGAATTTGACAGTAATTATGTTTTGCAGATGCTTGGTGTCAAGCGTATCGAAAAGGTTCTTCCCACCGGAACTTCCTTGACTGTCGTTGGTGAGGTATCTTGTACTATCAAACAAAACATAAATTGGGATTTTTCTTAGATTTATATGCAGATAGATTCGAACACTAACCCTACGTAAATAGACAGTCTTTTACGTTGAAACTCACTGTTGCTATCAAGAAAATGAATGGAAGCAAAGGAATTAGGAAACCACAGGTATTCATGTGATGTATTGTTCTGGACATTCCATTGTATGCAACAATAACCTGGGGCACATCTACTTTTCTTGTTTGCACTGCAGTGGGGGAATGCCATTTGTTGGATTCCATAGATGTTATATGCTAGGCAGAAATTGATCTGATTGGATTGACCTATGTGTCCAATTCATGACATTCCTTTGAAGAGCGAAAAAAGACTAGTAGTCAAGAGAAAAGACAATAAGTAGGATGGTTATTCAATTGGGTTAATATTAGACCTGGGAGATGAATCCTATACCCGAGCATTTAAGCCAATTATAATCCCATGAATTTAGTAGACTCTACTTATGGTTTACTTGATCATCATCTAAGCCAATGATGATGTGTCCTGAAATGTTTCTTCGTTATAATGGAAATGGCCTCAGTTCTTTTAACAATAAAGTCCCTTCTCATTTTCATAATTTAAGGAAAACTCTCGAAGGTTTAGTGCTATAAAATGTTGCACCACTTTTTGTTCTTTATTATGCCGTTCTGAGATGTATTAGATTTTTTTGTAATGATTAAATGGTCAGCCAGTTATAAGGTCCTTTAGTTAAATTTCGGGGAAACTGTAGTCGTTTCCTAAAACATGGAATATTTGATTTGGAACTTCAAATCCAAATTACGGGTGGAAGGGAGGTGGATTGAAGAGAAGAGTGAGATTGAAGATAGTATTATATCCTACTACAAGGAATTGTATCGGGAGAGGGAAAGGTGGAGGCCAAAGTTTGATCAGTGTAGTCAAGGCGTCGCCTAGGCGGTCGCCTAGGCGACTTTGGGCCTGGGTCGCCTAGGCGCCCCTCTAGGCGGGCGATCCTACAAAAATTTTTTTTTTTTTTTTTTTTTTGCTTAAAAAAAATCCAAAATTTCTCAATGAATAAATAAAAAATATAAAAACATGTAATGAAGTAGTAATAAAATTCTAAATCCTTTTTTTCACTAAAAATATCAATTTTTTTCACTAAAAATATCGTTTTCGACGCAATCTGGGCCTATTAGGCCCAGATTGCGGAAGCACTTCGTGCGTCGCAGGGGGGCGCTGCCCCCCCTGCCACCCCCCCGGGCAATCGTAGGAGGCTCTGCCTAATATTATACATGGACAATGACACAAATTTGGGTATTTTGCCCAAATTTTGAAATGTTTAATACTCCACTATGTTAACATGTCTTTGATATGTGATGAATGCTTGTAATAGACTTTTTATTTTATGTTTTTGTGGAATGTGGGTGTGGAGTTTTGATCTTTTTGATGTTATATATATATACGTGATATATATATAATTATATATATATTTATATTAAATTTATCGCCTAGGCCACGCCTAGGAGTCGCCTAGGCAACGCCTCGCCTAGCCGGGGCTAATCGCCTAGGCATCGCTTAGACGCCTTGACTACACTGAGTTTGATGGGCTCCACTTTGATATGCTGTCTCAAGATCAAAGGATGGCTCTTGAGGCCCCGTTCGAGGGGGAAGAGGTTCTTGGCGCTATTAGAGGAATGAAGGGGGATAAAGCTCCCGGCCTAGATGGATTTTCTATAGAATTCTTCAGGGGGTGTTGGGACATCGTGGGGAGGGAGTTCATGGCTGTGATGCAGGAATTTTTTGATCTTGGGAGTTTTGATAGAGTGATGAATTGCTCTTTCCTTTCCTTAATCCCCAAAAAGGAAGGGGCAGTGGATCTCAAGGACTTTAGGCCCATAAGTCTTGTGAGCAGTCCTTATAAGATTCTCTCAAAGGTGTTGGCTTCTCGTCTTAGAGTGGTGATGGCCTCCATAATCTCCCCCCAGCAGAGTGCTTTTGTAGTTGGACGCCAAATAATTGATGGGATTCTTGTAGCAAATGAGTGCATTGATTCGAGAGTGCGGGATAGAAATCCGAGCATCCTTTGCAAGGCTGATATGGAGAAGGCTTATGATCATGTCAATTGAGAGTTCTTTCTTTATGTCCTCAGCAGAATGGGGTTTGGGATGAAGTGGAGGTTGTGGATGTGGGCGTGTATAGCTTCAGTCTCCTTTTCCATTTTGGTGAACGGTAGCTCGGTTGGATTTTTTTTCAGCTCTAGGGGGTTATGGTAGGGGGACCCGCTCTTCCCATTTCTATTTGTGATTGCTTCGGAAGCGTTGAGTCGAATGGTGTCCAAAGCAGAAGGGACTTTGTTTGAAGGGTTTCGGATTGGTAATCTTGGCCCGAAGATTTCGCATCTCCAATTTGCAGATGACACTATTATCTTTAGTCGGGCTTCGAGAAGGGATCTTCTCAATGTCAGATGCATCATTCGTTGTTTCGAGGCAGTGTCGGGACTCCTGATTAATTTGGCTAAGTCTGAGATTATTAAGGTTGGGGAGGTCCCTATCATGAACCATCTGGGCTGTTTGCCTTGACTGCTGTGTGGGATCTCTCCCTTCAGTTTATCTAGGGATGCCTCTTGGAGCTGGTTACAAGATGAAATCAGTATGGAATCTAATCTTAGATTGCATTGAGAAAAGATTATCAGGGTGGAGGTCTGCTTACTTATCCAAAGGGGAGAAATTGACTTTGATTCGGAGTACGTTACAGAGTCTTCCTGCTTACTACTTGTCTACTCTCACTATTCTTCGGTCAGTAGCAGCCTTTTTAGAGAGGAGGCAGAGGTAGTTTCTTTGGAATGATAGAAATGATAAAGCTAAGTATCATTTGGTGGCTTGGTCCCAAATGTGTTGTCTTAAGGAAGAGGGAGGCTTGGGCTTTAAGCCACTAATTGAAATGAATAAAGCTTTGTTAGGCAAGTGGGTGTGGAGATTTGGAGAGGAAAGGAGCAGTCTTTGGCGGGGAGTAATAGTAGTCAAATATGAGGATGATTCTTGTTGGATTCCTCGGGAGGTTAGAGGTCCTCACGGTATGGGTTTTTGGAAAGGGATTATGGCTACGGTTGGTTTGGTTGTGCCATTCACTCATTTCCGGGTAAGGAAAGGGTCGGAAGTAAGGTTTTAGAAAGATGTTTGGTCCGGTTCATCGCGTCTTATGGATGACTTTGGAGTTCTTTTTGGCCTAATGCTTGATAGGGAGGCGTTTGTGGTGGATTCCTATGAGAGGAGTGTCACGGGAGTGGTTTGGTGTCCAAGGTTGAGGAGGGATCTTAATGATTGGGAGATGAGCGATTTGTTCAAGCTCTTGGAGCGGCTCTCATCATTTGCTATTTTCCAGAGGTCAGGGATTGTCAGGTGTGGAACAAGGATAAACACGGAAGATTTTCAGTGAAAATTTTGTATCATTCTCTTCTATCTTTAGAAGGGGGGTCTTTTCCTCATAGAGCCATGTGGAATCCAGGAGTACCCTCTAAGGTCTCTTTCTTCTTATGGACCACCGTGTTGGACAAAATTCTTACAGTGGATCATCTGCAGATTCGGGGTTGGAGTTTGTCTAATAGGTGTTTTATGTGACTCCAAGCGGAGGAGACGGTGAATCATCTCCTATTGCATTGTCCGATAGCGGTTGAGGTGTGGAGTTATTTCTTGTCCCGTTTGGGAGTGGCTTGGGTGTTCCCCTTGACTTTGCGGAATCTTCTAGAGGGTTGGAATTGGGATAGAGGTGGAGGGGTTTGGGAGGTGGTTTGGGGAGTCCTTGCAGGGGCGATCTCTTGGTTTTTGTAGAAAGAGAGAAATGGGAGAGTGTTTGAAGATATTGCGATCACAGTGCCCCGCCTATGTGGTCGCATTCATAAGCACAGTTTGGAGTGGGCAGGGGTCCTTTGTCCCGGGGAGGATATTCTTAACTTTGAGCTTTAGTCTTGGGAAGTCCTAGAGGGGAGGGATAGTAGAAGGAGTAATAGGCACTGCTGGGTTTACTTGCTTGTAAACTCAATGAGGGTTTGGTTGTTCTCTTCTTGTGTTTTTGTGTTTCTTTTTGAATAAAGAGTACCATTGATAAAAAAAAAAAAAGGGCAAACAACTCTGGCAATGTGTATGCTTGCAAACATTGATCACATCGGAGAGATAAAAAATAGAAAAGTAGGGAGTAGTCCAAAGTCAATGGGCTACCAAAGAAAACGATATTCAAGGTCCTCAATTTGGACCAATAGGATAGGCAACAAAAATAATGCACTGTTTGGATGAGCCTAGTTTTCACAATAAGAGCGAGCCTTCCTTTAGGAAGGATCCAAACTGTTTAATTCAGTGATCAATATTGAATTGAGATGGTAGTCATGATTGTTGGTAGCTGGTATAGTGGATGTTCTGGTCCATGAATGATTTTAAAGGATGGCTCTTGGAGGGTCCTGATAGATGGCCATGTGCCCCATAGTTAGAACTCCCTATACGAGCAGCACATGTAGTCTGGACTGTCAGTTTATATACCTTTTTCCATTGCCCCAAAGTAGAGTGACAGAGACTCTTAACAGCCCAATGTATTGAACTTTTTCCCCACCCATCCAAACAATTGAGAAGTCCAGATTTGGAATGATTAGTTGTAGGATGACCTGTACATAGTCATGGAGTTCTTGAGGATAATGCACTTCAATTCCGTCAATATGCACTCATATTGGAATCCTCAACCATTTGTCATTTTCTAAATTTGTTCCTTTAATTTCTCATTAGGTTGTTAAAGATGACATTGGAGCAATTCGGATTCAGCGACCCCATAGAGGGCCATTTTATGTGTCCCCAAAAAGTATTGATCAGCTCATCGCAAATCTTGGGAAATGGGCAAGGTTGTTCTGTGAATATATATGGTGACTTTTCCTTTTCTTCTATTTACATATATTTAACACATTTACTTCCACCAGGTGGTATAAGTACGCCTCCATGGGGTTCACAGTTTTTGGTGTTTATCTGATTGCTAAGCATGCCATTCAATATATCATGGAAAGAAGACGTCGCCGGGAATTTCAGAGAAGGTAAGGTCTATTTGTGTTTATTATGGCTGAATAGAAACTGAATACTATAGTTTATAATAGATGATGGAATGGTAAATCATTGAACAAAGCTAAATATATTTAGTGATGTTGTCACTCCAAAGTCTAAACAACAGGCCATCTCTTGGATGAGGCCATAACCCAAAAGTACGCAGGTGGGATGTTTCTAACTAGATTAATGAAGTCTTTGTGGGCCACTGCCTATAGTTTTATTGATCATCCAGGATAAAAAGTTTGATCAGCTCTTTACGGTCATACAGTTGCAATTTTGAACTCTGTGCCCATGTGAGAGGTGTTCAATCATGTAGACTGTGCACTGACTGCTAGTAAAGATGCTGGCTCCAAAATATTTTGTGGAGGCATGTGTCACACTTTGTAGTTTGCAATCATGTTTGTAATTTTTCATATCATTAACTAGTAAAGCTTTCATGCTAAGTTAGTTTCCTGAGTCCTATAACAATTTTTTTCCTATTTTGGTTGTGCAATATCATTTATCTATGTTAGTTGTCAGTGTGTGGACCACCACCACATCACCCTGTAGGACTCTTAAAATCCATTTGGAAGTACCCCTACTGGGATCGATCTCAGGATCCTCCCTTAGGAGGAGCACACCCATGCCACCCTTCGTCAAGGGTGGGTGTGTGCTAAATTTGGAGAAATGAACTCGTCAAAGTGACTGCCTCATGGAGTGACCCCAGCAGAGAGATGACTGAACAGAGATGATATCAGCTGTCCACAACAGAGAGATGACTGAAAAGACATCTGAAGTAAATTACTGCTAGATTTAAATGCAAGCAACCTTATTGAACCAAATGACACATGAGCAATAAAGTCCTCTCTGGTGGATTTGTTATGCCTCTTTCAATCTCTTAGTTCATTCTGAAAGTAAGTGAACAATTGTTGTCCATGCAGGGTTCTTGCTGCCGCTGCACAAAGATTAGGGCAGGATAATGAAGGTAGATCATTGAATATGTAGTTTTTATTAGTGTCATAATTTGTTTGAGTATGTTTCTAGAAAATTGCAATTGTTTTGCAGACTCAAGTGAGAAAGCTGTAAATGGATCAGTTAACGCGAAGAAAGACCGTCTAATGCCAGATCTATGTGTGATATGCCTGGAACAGGAGTACAATGCTGTTTTTGTCCCGTAAGCACCCTAATATTCTTTCCTCTTTTTTGTTTGAGGACTGCGTTATGCTGATGGTCATGATCAAACCTTATTTGGCTTTCCCATATTTCTTTGCATTCCGAGTTTTCTTGAGAGAATACATGCAGTGGGAAGAGAGGATACAAACAAGTTGTCCTTCTCTCCCATATGCATGCAGATGCAAGAAAGTCGGAATTTACCATTTGATGGTTGCCCACCTAGGATCTCTTTTAGACTGAAAAGTATCCTGATCGAATGGTCCTAACCATCCATGAGATTTGATAGATCCAGATGGTTAAGATCATCCTTCTGGGTCAATATGTGGTGTGGAGATGGGGTCAATATATACTCTAATGATCTTGATCTTCTTTCATATTTGGCACGTGTATTGCGCTAGTCCAGAAGATGGCTTCCTTTGTGAACTAGAGTTCCACATTCTCTCTCTCTCTCTCTCTCCCCCCCATAGTTCAAAAAAAGGGTTTCGGACACCGTAACGGACACGACCGAAACCGTTACGGTACGCCGTTACGGTACGGTTTTGGCCTTTACAGCCTTTACGGCATTTTTTTTTGCTTAAAAAATTCAAAAAAATCACAATAAATAGAAAAAAAATAAAAAAGATGTAAGGAAGAAGTATTAGGCCCAGACTGCTTCGAAAACGATATTTTTAGTGGAAAAAACGATATTTTTTAGTGAAAAAATGTCGGAACAAGTTACGGTACCTATACGTAGTGTAACGGTATCGGGTAACAGTTTCGGCGTTTTTTAAAACCATGCTCTCTCTCTCCCCCCCCCGCGCAGGTTTTCAATCATATTTTAGTAATGTGAACATATCTATAGTCGTTATAACCTGGTAAATATCGGCAATTGCTGATTCTTGTTTAATATTAGTTGACGTCAACCCAGTTTTAGAGTATGGGTTATCCTCTGATTCAGCTTGGTATGTAGATAGTTGAAGCGATATCGTTTCCGAGTTCAGCTAGTATTTTCTATTAATCTTGCAAGTGGTTATTAGAAGGGTCCATCACTGCAAAAAATTTAACCAAGACTTGAATCAGCAAGTCCGAATTATGATGAGTCAGTGGACCATAGGTGCTATACTGTAGCCATGATTTATGCGGGGTGATGAGCATCAATTTCATCATTTACTTTTGCTTTCTGAAACTAACATTGGTCAAGAATTTTATTTGGCCATGTAGATGATCAAGTATCAATAAACTGCTAAAATATATTCATTGTGACATGATTTATGTTTAACCCTTGCAGAATTTAAAATAAACTATGGATTTATAATTTCAGGTGTGGTCATATGTGCTGCTGTATAACGTGCTCAGCGCACTTGACAAAATGTCCACTTTGTCGGCGACATATTGATCAGGTAGTGAGGACCTTCTGCCACTGACACTGCTTTGAGGATTCAGAAGAACCATGCCAGACAGGGATATATGGAAGGTTGGAATCCAGATGTTTTTTCGTCTGGTGGTAAGGATCTAAAACCAACATTTCTCTTCATCTTGGCTATAGAACTCTGCTGTGTGGTGCAGAACTTGTATCAGCCAGTGCGCTACAACTATTGCCAATTCATATGTTTAGAATTTGTGTTTTTGAGAATATTTAGATGCAGTTGCCTTACGGATTTATCCATGATAAGCCTCTTTCGGGATATTCTTCTGTAACTGTAAAGGATGTAGGACTGGATATCCTTGTTAAGTGGTATCATTTATAGTAATGCTATCCATCCTCATAATTCTCTGGAGCTTCTCTATTTCTTTGTTTTATTTCATGATTGCTAATTTTTTTGTCTTTATGTTTTACACATTTCCTATGGATTTTTTTTTTCTACTTAGTAAAATGATAAGCATGTTTGCGGAGGTTTACGCTTTTTGGTCGTAATTGCAAAGATACTTCTTCATGGATTAAGACCTGAACTTGTAAACCATTTTCCATGGGTCAAGACCTGAAGCCTGACAGGGTATCACAGTCTTATACTGTGGATTGGGTACCATACATGCATTTGGGTTCTCCCAATCCACTTGGGAATATATTTGGGAGTACCCATAGACTGACAGTGTCCATTTTATATTTAAATTAAAGACAATTACAATTAATATCTATTAAATATATTAAGTATATAATTATGAGGAGTGCTAGCCCTACTCTCAGTCAAGCCCTACTCTCACCATCCACCAACCAATGGTTCATTCTGCAATGAGTAAAGCACTCGCTCACAAATAAAAATGGGCAGGTGGTGGTTGGTAGAGGGTGAGAGTATGGGTTGACTGAAAGTAAGGCTAGCATTCCTCTATAATTATATATAACTTTTAACAAATTAATGACCAGTCTGGTTTGGGAAGCCTTATTCCGTAATAAATGGGAGAAAATGGATCCGAACCCGACCCATGGGTGCAAAATCCCAAGCCCAGCTCATGAAAATTGAAAAATCAGGTGGGGTTGACAGGTTCATCAAAATCCCCTCCCCCATTTTAAATAAGAGATAATTAAAAATATTTTGTGCCAAAAAACAAAAATCCATAATAATCATGAGTGAAAATCATGGCAACACCATAAAATAGAAAGATTGTTGAAAATCTTCTGTACTCTTTTTTTAAATGAATTTTCTTACCTTTTTTAGCCTCTAAATTAAAATAAGTCATAAATGTTAGTACACCAAGTTTTTCTATATAAACCCCATACTATGTATCACTGCAAGTGTTTTCATTTACATTATCTAAGTAGACTTCTTGTGCTGGAGATGTTTCTAGTAGCGACTGTAGATGGAAGGATTGATCCTTGTTCATAGCAGCAGAATTTGAGAACAGCGCATTACATTTTTAGGGTTTTGAATCTTTGAGTTTGCTCAAATAAGAAGGGTGCTTACGGGAAATGGCTGAAAGTATTGATAGTTGTGAGAAAACTTAAAAAGTCAATCATGTAAACTAAAATCTCCATTAACTCCATAAACAAGGTTTTCCTATTTAGATAAACTTCTAAATTGGCTTCTACCGACATTTGGCTCTAAAAAGGTCAAAAGTCAAAAGAAATCGTGTTTGGTTATTTACGTAACTTTTGACTTCTTGCAAAAATCAAAAGTTAGTAAAAGTCAGAAAAATATAGTTTGTAGGAAGCTAGCCCAAGGAAACTTAGTACGAAAAATCAACATTTTAACTTTTTCACAAGTCACTTTTATTGAAAGTTCTCTTAAAGAAGTCCTCTTCTTAGAGAAAATTTCCAAACATGTCTTAAGGGACCGTTCTCTTTTGCCGAGACTTATAAAGTCCGACACTTTACAAGTTTTGTCATTAGACAATATGTATTTTCTTTTGAGAACTCGTGTTTTTCATCTTTTGTATTACATTTCCGGTAAGACTTTAAATTTAAATGCAAATGAATGATTTCAAATCTCATAAAAAATTGTAAGACTTGAAATCTAAAGAAGATAATAATTAATCTTGTTAGAAACTTTGACAAAGTGACTCAAATTGCATAACAATTCTTATGACAAAGTACAAAGTGCCAAGTTTTTTAAGTCTCAACAAAAGAATGGAGCATAAGAATTATTTTAACAGCTCACCTTACCTCCCACGCCTTATAAGTCGTATTTAAACTTGTACCGGTAGCTCAGTTGGTTTGAGTCTTAGGAGAGATCCCCAAGATTTCAAGTAATCTTCCCTTGAAAAGTTCTATTCCTTTGGGGAAAGAAGGGATGAGTGTAGCTCCTCTTAGGCTTACTTGCTGCACGTGGTTTGCGGGTGATTGTGTGCATCCCAAGGAATTAGTCCTTCTTTGTCAGGGTTGGGACATCCTTCATTGTCAAAAAAAAAGAAAAAAAAAAGAAAAAAATTCTAAGGGCTTGTTAAAAAATATATATATAGCCAAGTAAAGGTGCAATAACGCCTGAATGAGGAGGTCCATTCACGAATTTTTAATTTCAGGAAAGTTTTGATCTCGTCCTCCCTTCGAAATTGATATTTCTTTTATGTTGCACATTTTGACCAAACAGTGTTGTTTTAATTAAATTATTATTTTAGGATACTGAAGACCTTAAAACACTTTTATTACCTCTAATATATAGACTTTTTGGAAGATTAAAATAAGAGTTCACGTATATTTTTCACATTACTACGTATAAAGCATAATAACCTATTTAGATAACCTACTAATTTATCTAATTACTTTAATAATTATATATTATTTACATTATATAACACTAGTGGGTGGCACGTGCCATGCACGTGAGAGTGAGGAGAAGGAGTTAACCATAGTTAATATGGGTTAAAAGGGACACGTGTTAACCCCAAAGGTGCGATTGAACTCTCCCCATGTTCAATCGCGATTGGCTATGATTCTATTATTTAAATATAGATAGATGTACAAGGATAGTTTAGGAATTAAAGTAAAACATTAAATCAAAGTTTTGTTTTCTATAAGGCTAGTTTGAGAATTTCGGAAAAATCAGGCTACGCCTTCTTCTCCTATTATAATAGTAAAGATATGTAAATATATTAAAAATTAAGAAAAATAATTTATTTCGGTCAAAATTATTAAAATTTGGAATATTTCAATCCGATAACCTTTTATTTTATTTTTTAAACATTTTGTTTCGATTGGGTCCGAAATTGGCAAAAATTTTGCCATTTCAAACCTTGGGTCCATCTCTTTGGTTGTGTTAGGTTTATACAGATAAGAGGAATGTTAGCCCTACTCTCAATCAACCCTTACTCTCATCTCAGCCTCTACCAACTACTTTCAAATTTGTAAGGATTAAAGTACTAATTTTTGTTTTTTTTGTTTTTTTGTTTTTTATGTTTTTTGTGACCTGCAATAAAAAAAAAAAATGCACTTAAAATGGTTAAGAGCTCAATACCCAGAATCGAGTCCACCTGAGTGCCTCAAACCCATAGTTAGCAATTTGGCATACGGAAATTATTCGAGTATAATTCGGAATTTGCATTTAATAGTTCGATTTAAAATTCGGCTAAAAAAATGCAGGACATCAAAAGTACGGTACATAATTAATTTGAGTATAATTCGGGCCGATACTTAATAATTTGTTGAAAAATTCATCTAAATATATACAATTAAATATATACAATTTCTAAGAGAATGCATTAAATCTTTATCTCATATTATAGAAAATGAAAATAAGAAATGTAATTGGAAAATGAGAGAGAGAGAGAAAGTCGAACTTGGAAGGAAGATGAGAGATTAAAAGAGAGAGAGAGAATCACTCTTGGAAGGGAGAGTGGTAGTTGTTAGTGTTGACAATACTAGAAAGTCGGATACTTGGTTCTCAATTACTGGGGGTTGGTTGTGCCATTGTGACAAGTGACGATTGTGAAATAGTTAAGGTTTGAGATTTAGAGAGGGAAAGAGATCGAGAAAAAATAAGAGGACTAAGTGGCTGACGATTTCAAAATGAGTACTTCATGACTGGTGGCTGACGATTACTAGTGACGTTGTGGCCAATGAAATATGGATTAAGGTTAGAGATTGAGAAAAAGAAAGAAATAAAAAGAAAGAGAGTTACGTGCGCATGCAAGAAATAAGAAAGAGGATTTGGGTTTTATCTTATGGGTTTATATATATATATATATATATATATATATGTATTATTTACGAATAAGCCCAGAACGATTCGCGAATAATTCGCGTATAATTTTGTCTTACTTAAAAAATTCGTAAATATTTACTTAGTTTTAATTAATACGAATAAATTATACGTATGATTCATTATAAGTATTATTCATGTATAATATACATATAAAACGTGAATTTACTAACTATGCTCCAACCATACGTATGATTCGTTATAAGTATTTTTCATGTATAATATACATATAATACATGAATTTATTAACTATGCTCCAACCATAGCAAAAAGCAGTCTCGTGGTGATATCTGAGAAGGCACCCATAACCTCCGAAACTGGTCCTTAAGAGAGCCATCGGATTAAAGTACTCTCTCATGCAAAATGGCCGATCGGTTGACGGAGGTTGAAAATAAAAGTTGAATAAGAATTGACCCTCTTGTACGGATACTAAGGCTCGGGCCGGGTCCAAACCACAGTCCATTTACAGTTGACACCTCTATTCTCTATTCCATTTCCACGTCCGACGAATATACCTCTCTCCTCTGTTATTTGTTTTATCGGTTTTACCCTTAATATTTGATTGAATTGACGAAATTACCCTATAAACTGGCTAAGGCAAAATTACCCTCTCCAGATAATTTCCTCGTTATCTCCTTCTCACCTTCCCACGTTCCTTCTCTTCCGCCGCTCGCCTAAATAGATTTTAATTTTAAATGACCTAAATACCCTTAAAACCACTAGAATATATAAAAAAAGGTTTTATATGGTACTTAGTGAGCTACCATATTACATAACTACCCTTGAAGGAAACTCGTGTGGATCCCACGATTCACCCATCTACCATTTTTTTTTTAGAAAAATAAAATGGTTACAAATTAACCAGAGTCATAGCAGGGCAGCTTTGTGAGAGCGAGAATAGTTTACTCATTGCCCGTGGACAAACTATTGCTCCTGGTCCGTGGAGCAAAATATTGCTCTTCTGAAAAAACATATATAGAGATCCAAAATCTATAGGTATCTCCTCTAAAAGTTTAAATGACCAAAAAGGCCCTCTCTCGTCCGTACCTACCAAGGATATATTCGTCAATCAAAGGTCAACTTTCTCTCTCCTAGTGCATATAATGAGATTCTCGCCTCCTGCCAATTCACCTTTATTTGCAGATCAGAAAGTGTGGTTTCGATTTGGCTAGAAGGGAGAGAGATGTATGGGTTTACGAGCGTGAGCAAAGGAGACTTAGAGGAGGGAACCCTGATCCCAGGCCTCAGCTATGGAGAGAACCAGCTTCGGTGGGGTTTTGTACGGAAGGTCTATGGAATTCTCTCAGCTCAGGTTGTTCTCACCACGATCGTCTCTTCGGCAACGGTCTTGTACCCCCCGATCAATGATCTTCTCAAGGGAAATTCTGGGCTCTTGTTGTTGTTCGCGATCTTGCCCTTGTTTCGTATGATTCCGAACCTCTCTCTCTTACCCTTATTTTTTTTTTTTTTTGTAGATTTCGTTTTGGGTTTTTGTTGTTTCTTCTGATTTTCTATACTGGGTAGTCTTTATTTCCTTTATTTAATGTAAGAATGATATTTCCTTGCTTTTTTGCTGGTTTGGATTGGTGGGGTTTTGCATATATGTTTACCTGGATGAGGGTTTGTGTTTGCTCTTTGTTTTGATTTGACCTAGAGTTTGTTTCTCTTCATTTTGGGGAACAATTTGTTTGGGGGTTTGCTATGCCTTTGTTTCTTTTGCATTTCTGTTAAATGGATTTTGTTTATTTGGTTGGATTTTTGTGTGTTTTTTTTTAATGTATAATGTTGATTGTTATGGTTAGTGGGTATGTGTTGGATTTCTGCTCTACATTCTCTTCTAAATTTGATTTTTTTTAATAGAAGATTTAGGTTACCAATTGTCTCTGCATCATATATTGTAATTTACAGCAATTTAGGCCCACCAATTCACAAATTCAGATCTGCCCCTTGTTGGTTCCTCTTGGGGTGAATATTCGTAGTAGAATGTGAAACTAGACACGTAGTTGTTATTACTTATTAGCATGTTTGCTTTTCTGTGTGTTTACTTCCCCAGCTTGTTATCCCTACGCAGTAGAAGAGGAGCGGCATTACATTCCTTGGCTGCCCTGCTCTCTTTCTATGGGAGTTTTCGTCAATGTTGTTTTATTTGCTTAATTTGCATAATATCAATGAATGTCAAAAGCATTATCCTATTATAATGTCAATGAAGATTGGTTGACAAATTTTGGTTGGTGTGTGCACCATTGTAGATGGGTTTTTTTTATCAATAGGGGCTTCATTCATACATTTTCCTATCAAAAAAGAAGAAGAAAAAAGTAGAAGTTTCTTTCATTTAATTGAACATGGTACACATGTTTTCTAGGACTGTCTTGGCCTATCTGATGCCTCATTTTGTAAAATTGAAATGGCAGCTATTGCTACCATAGTAACTAACTTTGACGATTTTTTCAAAAAGTCCCGAATAAGTCGTGACTTTTTTGTTGAACGATTAATTTACGAAGTATTCATGAATTTGGAAAATTTTGTGGATTTTTCAATAGGTCACAAATTTTGCAAATTAAATGTGAACTATTCATGGCTTTAAAATAATTATCGAATAAATGTCTGAATTTGAAATATTTTTCTTATAAGTTTTCAAAATTTAAAATTATATTCATTATTTATTTATCTCTTGATTGTAATTTTTATGATTTTTTCGAATTTTGTTAATTTTTTCCTAGCCCAATAGGGCCTAGGCAAATAGTTCCCGAACCCCCTCGCTGATTAAAAAAAAAAAGTTCCCCGAACCCTGACTTGGTAACTATGATTGTTACTAACTAATTCCAAACTCTATGCAGTGATGTGGCCCTTGTATATTTATCAGCAGAAGCATCCCTTGAACTTCATTTTCCTCGGCCTTTTCACTGCATGCTTGAGCGTCACTGTTGGTGTAGCTTGTGCTAATACCGAAGGTTGGTAACTTCTCCAATTGATGATGCTTGCGGGTGATGTCTTGTGTCTGCATCAGTTCTTATTACGTTATAATAGGAAAAGTAAGGTCTGATTCTTTTGCGTTGGGTATTTTCAGGAAAAATTGTTCTTGAAGCATTAATTTTAACGTCTGCCGTGGTTTCTGCCCTAACTGGGTACACTTTCTGGGCTTCAAAGAAGGGCAAGGACTTCAGCTATCTTGGACCAATCTTATTTTCCAGTCTCATTGTCCTCATCCTAACTGGTTTTATCCAGGTCAAGTATCTAATTTTCTTTTGGGTTTTTACACTATCAGTGCATGCTTATTTCGAGACTGTTAGCTGTTCTACAAGCTTCACTGGCACGGCTTGCTTAAGTGCACACATCTGCATTACAGTATAACATATTTTAAGCGCTAAGTCACTAACCTATCTCAAAATTTTCATTAAGCAGATGTTCTTCCCACTTGGGCCCACATCGGTTGCAGTCTATGGGGCATTCAGTGCCATGGTTTTCTCGGCGTATCTCGTTTATGACACAGATAACCTGATTAAGCGCTTCACATATGACGAGTACATCTGGGCTTCTGTTGTTCTCTATATGGATATCATCAATTTGTTCCTTTCAATCTTGCGGGTGCTGAGGGGCATGCAGTCGGATGGTTAGGTGGCACGGTGGAGCCAATTAACCTAGGTTTTGCCTTATATCTGTTGGTATTTTTGCTTGCAATTTCATATGTAATTAAGATGAAACAATGTCATCCTTACGAATATTTTATATATATGTTTCAAAACTTTTCAACAAAGCCAAGCTAGGTTCCTCTAACTGAATTGGGTACCCTCCACCTCAAAAGAAGTTTAATGTGGAAAGATCTGTCATTTGCTTATAGTGGTTGTTGTCTATCTAGCTATCTGTTGCTTTACACAAACTCTTGTTGGTACACCTAATACATTATGCCTGTGATCTGACCCATGGGGTGGCTGATCATTCACAATATTAGATAGACAGGTTAAGAAATTGACTCTTATGTGGTGTAATTTTAGCATGGGTGAAGAGGAATAGTGTTATGTGTTCTAGTTTTATGTGTCTCCAAGTGGAAGAAACGTCGACTCATCTTCTTTTGCACTGTCCTATAGTGGCGGAGGTGTGGAGTTTCTTTATCTCTCGCATGAGAGCAGAGTGGGTTGTATCCTCCTCTCTTAATAACCTCCTTGATGGTTGGCATCAAGTTAGAGGTGTGGGAGCTTGGAAGGAGATTTGGGGAGTTCTTCCTTGGGCCATTACTTGGGAGCTCTGGAAAGAGCGAAACCGGAGAGTCTTTGACGACATATCATCCACAGTGCCTAGTTTGTGTGCTTGAATCAGATTGTTAGTTTTGGAGTGGGTAGAGTTAAATAGGTCGAGGGAAGAAATCCAGGATATTCTGAATTAGGCATAAAAGTCGTAGGGGGGGCGGTATGAAGTAACGTAGTCGGCCGGGGTTGAGTTTACTAGCTTGTAAATTAGACGGTCCTTTGTATTTCTTTGTTCTCTTTTTGCTTGTTTAATAATATAAGGTATTGATCAAAAAAAAATTTATCTCAAGGTAGAAGAATGCAGCTTGGAGACGCCATATAAGTTTGTTTTTGTGTGTGTGTTTATCAGTGCCTTATGCCAATTATTTTTGGCCATGGTTGGGCGAACACAAAGAACTAAGCCTGCACCATTGGTTCATAGTAATCCTCATATCACTTGAAAAGTTAACTCCTGTCCTTTAATTTGGATCCTGAGAATTTTTTAAGTTTTGAAACAACCAATTCTAGATCATCACTCAAATGATGGAGGATTAGTGCTGTTTTGTAACTCTTGTGCAATTGCAGTTAACTGGATCCAAGGGTTTTGCTGAAATTTTGCTGAAATAGGTCATAGGTGTAGGTGCCAGTTAGTTTAGATGTTTAAGTCTCTTGGCGTCGAACTAGAATCCCACCTACATCCGGTTGGGAGGGTTTACGGGAGAGTAGGGTTACCCCTCATTGTGTAGCCATAGGTCCATGTGCCTCCAATGAACCAAAAAACAAGAAGAAAAAATAGGTCATTGTATATAAGTTTGTTGCAGTAAATAGTTTGACAGGGTTTTGCCATGTGCCTCTCTGCCAGATCTTTGAAAGACATGCCATGATCTTTTAGAGATGCTAGCGAACACTCGGTGCACACTGCACGGGAAACAAAAATAAAAGGAATGATAAGTCTCTCTTGTGTGGCTGCCCGGGAAATAAAAATAAAAGGAATGATAGTCTCACTTATGTGAATCATTCATCATCCCATTAGTCGTTCTCATCCACATATTATGAATATTTCACGTCGATCTAACTTCCGGTGGAAAGAATATTTAAGAGCGAATTGGCTTTAATTGTGCCCTCACCTTACATTCTATGAAACCATAGAAGGGCAAGAAAAACAGTTGATGGGAAAGGAAGGTGAGGCAGGATCCTCTATAATCCGATAAGCAAAGTTGATTAAAAACTTGCGAATCCAGGGCCTAGCTAGGCCGCTTGAATGACAATCCAACGGTGCCAAGAATCAAGTAGCCCCCACCATTTCATGCATATGCGCTTTTGAGGTTTTGAATTTAGTTTTCAATCTCTTTCCACTGGACAAATGCAAATAGCCTGTTATTTATGCTAAATGTGGACCTCTAATAAATGATGTTTATGTTTTTCATTTATTTTTAATACATGGCATCGGTGCCTCATGCTGACAAGTTTCCACTATTTCCAATTACAATCCTGCAACTATTTGAATTAGGCATATATGGATGGTAACTTCTTAGGGCAGATGGATGGATTGCCTCAGAAGAGAAAATTCAAATACAAATTATTAATATTATTGGTTAAAAACTACAATGTGAAAAAAAAAGAGAGCTTACTTAGCAACCAATCCAAATAATTCAGCGCATTCTCATAAAACCATATTTACTTTTCCCAGACAATCAGTTTAAGCATAGAGAAATGTTCAAGTTTGTGAGAGAGCAGGGATGGAGGAATATTTAAGATTTCAAGAAACCAATATGGATACCTACTGCATGGATATTGCTGAGTAGAACATTTCATGAAGCTTGGTAGGTAAATACCTTCTTCAATTCATCAGAAAATCAACGGAAAATGTGGGCCACCAGAGATGACTTCACCTAAGCGCGAGAAGGGAACCACCATATTAAAAAGATAAACACATTAACAACAATCAGAACATGGATTAAGAAAGTATGTGTCTCACGGTTACACTGATAAGAAAGAAAAGAAGATCTCACCCCAATTCAGTTTGGAATACATAAATGTTTTGCAATATTGATAACCTTTAACATGGCAGGCTCCGATCAGTTTCATTCCCACAGTAAAATACTTCAAGTCTAATTTAGCATGAATATGAGAGGATCGAAGATAACAATAAAGAAGTAATCTTTAATATTTGTGCAAGTTTTCTTGAAATAGGTCATTCTCTGGGACCTGTATAAGGAAGTTATTAAGTACCAAATAAGTCTGTAGAGTAATCTGCAAACAGAATTATACACAACTTAAGGCCCTCTAGCACTGGCATTGTTACCTGATATTATGCAACCTAGGTGACAAAAATTGCAGGATACAACTACAAAATCACTATGATATGTTGACACACCAAACACGCTTTCATAATGGGAAACCTAGAGTTTGAGTATCATAGATGGTTGCTCCCTTGGGATCCAGGGCAATTTGGAATGCTCTCTTGTTTACCTTCTGCAGAAAACTTGGAACATAAATTTATTAGGATCAGAACCAAATCTCAAGAGTAAATTAGGATTCCCCGAGCATCTAACAGTGAGTGTCATCTGTATAGAAAGATAATTGATTAGGGAAATGTGACAGGTTTGATGAAAAAACAGCTGAGTGTCATCTGTCTAGAAAGATGATTAATCAGGGAAATGTGACAGGTTTGATGCAAAAAATACTAGTCTTTGTGGGATCACAATCTATAAAAGTAATGGATATGAGTTTACAGTTTAGAAAAAGGAGATGACAAGAGTAGACAATGACGAAGACCATGAGGCTCCTAACAATTCTGTTGATCCAGCAAATGCTAAACCCTCATGGCACACTGATGCAAAGTGAACAAAGCTACAAAAAATAAAGAAGCTTGAAAGAATGGCTATAATGCAATAGGGAACTTCAGGGTTCCATTTCTTGCCCTAATTGGGTATAAATGGTGCATAAGCACTGCCATAGCTGCCGAGAAAATCCTCAAGTTTCTGAACAGAGGTGAGCATCGACACATCTGCTGCACTGATTCCATCTTCATGTGCCCTATCAACTCTACCCACAACAGCAGAAAAAGACTTTAGAATAATTTGAATGAAATCATAAACAAAGTGAGGTTTTGATGAATTTAATTAGTGAGAGGAGTTATTGTTATCAGCATTGGAGGCTTCAAAGAGGCAGAGATCAGATGAATCTTAATTTCAAGCTCTGTCAAAAAATATCAAGTAGAACCCGATTCCAAGAAAACTTAAGAAGAAACTCCAATCAAACCTTAGGAAAAACTTGAAATGAGATGAATGGGGAGAAAATCTAATCTTCTTGCCCATAACATGAGAAAGAGAGGACTGAGATCGAGAGAGAAGCCTTGAGTTGCAGAGGATACTCTTTTCTTGCTTTAGTGAACAGGGGCAGCGCTCTCTTTGCGGTTTGCTGCAGTACTCAAAAGAACCAGTGTAAGGAGTATTGTCAACCTGTTAAGAAGAAGATGAGCATCTCTTGAAGAGTTTCAGAGAGTAAAAAACTAATGGTGTTTCTGGGGCGTGTCTGTGTTGTTTGAGAGAAAAAAACTAATGGTGTTTCTCGGGCGTGTCTGTGTTTGTTTGAGGGAGCAAGAAAGTTACTGATGTTTCGTAAGGGGCATGAGGGGTGTTTACTGAGAGAAAGTAACGTATGGGATAATAGGAGGTGGTTGTGGAGCGAGAAGCAATGGTGGTCGTTACACACTTTGGAAACGTGTGTAAAGAAGCCCTATATGGAGGAGATGAAAATAAGAGATACTTAAAACTTAAGAGTTAAAGAGAAATAAAGGTGGGTCCCACTATTTTGCTTAGTTGGCCCCACAATTGAAAAGTAGGTTTAGGTGGCATCATGAGAAAGACATAGGTGGCATCCATCGAAATACTCTAACTGTGTTTTATAGTAGAAGTATAGATGCTTTTTGGCCCCCTCGTCAGAAATTAATACTCCAGAAAATTTCTAAAGTTTGGATCATGTTATAATCAGCTCGGAAACCAAACCTACCAGTCTACAGAAACAAATAAGGTAGTTTTGTAATCTTCTTTATCTCTAAAATTGATGTGTAATGTTCAACGATTTTTAGAACACTTCTTCGACTTGATTCTTTATTGTGAAAAATTGATGATTCCAGTTTGTTCCGCAATGAGAATTGAATTGCAACATTCTTTTTTGTTTTGGGGCGTAAGGCATGATTTTCGAATTTGTAATGATTCAATTTTCATAGCAAAATGAATTAGAGCTGTTATTTTTTCATGCAAAAAAATCGCGCTAAGCTGGTGTACTAGTGAGTTACACTGGTGCTACTAGTTACACCGAGTCGGGACTTGTTACCACAAAGTTGTTGGTAACCAAAAATTTGTAACCAGCCCCTCCACTGTTTTTGGGTCAGAGTTCGAAGGTTTCCACAAGCAATATGGGTCACATGTCCAGCTTCCAACTGCAAGTGAATAGGCATATGCTTTGCAATAGCGATTCAAAGGTCTTTCTCTTTTACAGCACATAAACACTTCTCTGACGTTCGTTTGATGCTGATGCTGTAATAATTCAGAAAACCAGAGAGGATGTTTGATGCTGTTCTTGGAGTTGTGTTTGAGAATCTCAACTCCCTAATACAATTCGAGATGTGGAAGATGCATAGGTGAAGCAACTGAAGGACGAGGCTATTAGAAGACCAACAGGAAGTGTACCCATGCTACTCTGATGCCTACACTTCCTGTGTACCCTATCAGCTCAGTCATGGATACACTTCATGTGTACAGTTTGGCAGGTCTATCAGAAGACGATTATCGATCTTTCTTCAAGCCTACGCATTTGAAATGGATAGAGAAGATAATCCAAATTGGCACTGGTTGGCAAGGAAATCGTGAAGAAATGTCAAGGCGTACAATTGGCTACAAAGGCTCTAGGAAGCTTAATGCGCTTCAAAAGTGAGAAAAACTGGGTGCTTGTGAGAAACAGTGAAGCATGTGATATATTAGATGGCGAAAATGGCATTTTACTAGCTTTGATATTGAGTTATAATAATTTATCTTCACATTCAGGCAACGTCTTGGATATTGCTCCATATATATATACTTTTAAATGGTGAAATAGAAAAGGAAGAACTGGTTCATTTATAGATGGCAAATGGCTTTATTCAATCCAAAGGATGAATGGAGTTGGAAGATATCGGAGATGATACTTTCAGTGATTTGTTATGGAGGTCTTTCTTCCAAGACAAGAAGAAATATGACAACTGAAATATAAAGAATATTAAGATGCATGGCCTTATGCACGATTTTCCTGTTATGTTATGGTGAATGAATGTTCTATCATGGATGTCGGTATGTTAGCGAATGTTCCTAAAATGATTTCACATTTGCATCACTCTAGAGTCTAACTGAATCTCAGGCCATATGTATACTTGTACTAAATACTTCACGAAAATTTACCAGGACTCTGCATTTCATCTTCTCAAATCTTATATGCCTACGAGCGTTTGGATTTGAGTCATACTAGTACTACAGCTCTTCCAGACTCAATAGGCAATTTGAAACATCTAAGGTATCTCGAACCTCTCTACCTCTAATATTCCAACATTACCTGAGTCCATTAGCAGTTTATGAAATTTGCAGATATTGAAACTAAGAGATTGCCATAATCATTAACAGACAAGAATAGGGCAGTCGATTTGCCTCCACCGCCAAACACTAGCTTTTTCATTCTCGGCTGGAAGCATGGATGTTGCATCAGAGAGTTGCAATGACTAAACCTTAGAGAACTAAGGATGAAAGGCCTCAACATTAGAAGAAAAAGCCAACTTGATAAGAAAGCAAAACCCGTGCTTACTTGAGAAGAAAGCACCAAGGAGGTACTACTTACTAGGACTCCAGCCTAACTCAGACATTAGAAGGATGAGAATAGAAAGACATGGGGGTACCAAGTTTCCAAGTTGGATGGGGGATCTATTGCTTCAGAATCTGGTTCAAATGGAAGTCACCAACTGAAAAACATGTCAACATCTCCCACTAGGGTAACTACCTCTCCTTAACATTCTTATGGTTTATGGATTGGATTTTGTGAAACTCATTGCGGGTGCCGGGTAGTTCTACGGTGAAGGCATGGTGAGAGGATTTCCATTACTGAAAGGACTCCGCTTCATTGACATGCTTAAATTGGAGGAATGGTCGAACAAGAACGAAAGAGAAGTACTCCCTAAAACCTAAACCCTAAATCTGAAATTATTTCCAGAAAGGGTATTAAGAGATCTTAGGCATCTGCATTTTTTGTCAATTGAGTCCTGCCCCAAGCTTAAGACTCTGCCTGAGAAGCTCAAAAACCTCAACACACATGAATGAAAGCAGCTGTCAGGATTTTACATGGGACATTATCCCAAACAATACTGAAAGAACGAGTTAAATGGGTTGACAGATAGGGTCTAATTACAAGTTACTAGCCTAGAATGCAGCCATCAATAAGCAAATGTATTTCTTTGTCATTTTTTCGCAGATAAACAGAAAAGAAAGAATCATAAGGCAATCCAAGTCTCCATGGAGTGAGTGAGAAAAAAAATCATCATGGACAATTTTCTTTTTTATTGATATATAATGGACAATTGTTTCAACTTCTAATATTAAGATATATGAGATAAATTTTCATTTGATAAACTAACTAAATAGAAAAAATAATCATCCTCAATAGATGCAACTAAACACTTGCAAAAGATCCCTTAAAAGAGAACTTAATGCAATAATTTTTTTCTAACATATTTACTTGGCATTGAGGTTGATCAAGGCTTAACAAGCTCATCATCATCTTCAATGTCCCAATTCAGCAATTCTTCTTCATCTGCAGCACTCAATTGCTTCCGCAAATCAGTTCTGGCTCCCATCAAGTGTAAATTTCTTTTCAACTAGGCTGCCAAGATCCTCAATCTTATCCCACTCAAGGTCTTCTTCCTCGGGCAATGATGTTTGGCTTGAAATAACTGAAAAATCACTATCTTTATCAGAGTCATTCTCTCCCATATCAGCAAAAGCCTCAGAACTTCCAACCTGTGATTCCTCTGTTACAAAATATGAAGAATCTCTCTTCTCCGAATCCCTATTTTCTGAGGAATCAGCCTTAGAATCTGACACATTGATCTCTTCATCATCCTCATCAAAATCCCAAGTCAAATCTTCCTCCTTTTCACTTGAAATCAATCTCTTAACAAGATTAGCTCTAGCATCCTCAGCTTGCTTGAGCTTATGAACCCCAAAAAAATAACGACTCCAGAAAGTCTCACGATCAACAGAATTTGGAACAAGGTTTGCATATATCCACTCCAAATCCCCACTCTCTTTAAACAAATTCTCAACCTCCTCCACCTTCTCCTCCAACACAAACCCTAATTTCCATTTATTAAATCCATCCACATCTTCCGGTTCCTCACAGTAAGTATTGAAATCAGTTTGAATTGCACGAACCTGCATATGGAATCTACTGTAGCGCTTTGAATTTTTCAGTCTCTGATTACTAACACGGTGGTTATCAGATGAATCACTTTTGTGATTTGCAGCAAGAACCGAATGATTCCCGTGGGAAAAGATCTCGACCGTATCTATCCAAACAGAGTTTTCAAAATCATCAATTGCTTGCCGAATCGAATCTAGCGAATCCTGCAACACTGATGCTCGGAATTCAATCGAGACCGGAAGTTCCTTTACAACTCGACTGGACACTTCACCGAACTCCGCCGTCTCCTTCTCCAGAGCAGACCTGAATTCCTCTAGATCGCGACGGTACGCCTGAAAAACTGATTCAGATTGCGTTGCAAAGTTATTCATCAGGCCTCCAAAGAGCATAGAGACGCTTGGGTTAGGATTTGAACCGTGTTCATCTATCGAAGCTGCACGATCTGGATCTGAATCTTCTTCCTCTCTCGGGTCTTTGAGGAGATCGTCTGAGAAGACGCTTTTGAAGCAATTCATGGAAGAAAACAGAGAAATAGGGTTTTTTGAGATTGTAGTAGAAAAGCTGCGATATTACAAAGAAGAGAGAAGAGGCGCTGGAGTAGAAGAAGGTATTAAAGTACCACTCTCTCGTCTCTCCTAATATACCTTTCTTCTATTATTTCACAGTGGAGTTGGACTTGTGGTAGGACTAGAAGTGTGGGATCTCAATCAAGCTTTCTTCTATTTCGAGTTGGACTTGCGGTAAGGTTTAAAATTTCGTTGAGGTTTCGGACAACCCAACGTCATCGAAATTCAGATTTCGGCTGCAATTTTGAAAATTTTAAGAGAAATTTGAGATTTCTAAGATTTCGGAACTTCGGCTTAAATATGATTTTTTTTTTAATTTTTAAATATTTTTTATTAAAATTCTGAAATATTTCCAAATTTTTATTGAAATTTTGAAAATTTATATATTAATTTTAAAAATAAAATAATAATATTTATATAAATATATAAAATTTTCATAAAATATTATATATATATATATATATATATATATATATATATATAATTAATAAAATATTAATATTTCGAATTTCGCCAAAATCCCACAATATTTTGGGATTTCGGTTCGGGTTGACTGGCCGAAATTATCGAGAATTTCGAAATTAAAAACCTTGGGTAGGACCAGAAGTGGGATCAATCAAGCTTTCCATAGTATGCTACTATATGAATGGATTTTGATTTATGAGATGATTTTATTTTTTATTTTTTATTTTTAATGAGATGATTTAAACATTTTAAAATGTCTGAATTAGCCTTATTGAAGTCAAACAATTTGGTTATTGGACGTTGTTTTCTCGAATAAATAAATGAGAGTAAAATTGTAAAAGAGTGTCTACAGTTAACAACATCAACTTGATGAGTTTGATAAGGAAAGACAGTGTAATTTCAGAAACAAGAGTGGTGGTTGTTGTAATTTCGTCAAACCTCATAGGAGGGCATTGTAATTTTAGAAACAAGAGGGGGGATTTCTACAATTTTGTCAAATCTCAAGAGAGATTAGGGCAATTTACCCTTTAACAAATTAGTTGAGTTTGAAATTAATTTTAAGCTGAATTGTTTAATGAGTTGATGTCAAACAAGCATGAGTTAGACTGATTTAATATTAGAAAAATGCACAATTTTCTAAAGTTTCATTGTAGTTACGACACGTGTAATTATTTTTCTTTGTGTTACCTTTAGAATCAGTTGAGGTTGTAATTACTTCTTTGGAAAGAAATATTTTTTAACCTATTAAGGGAAGCAATGATAGGTGTCTCATCTATAATGAGACTTTGGAAAAAGTTTAAAAACTGCAACGGATGCTAGCACTCCTTTTAATATTATATTTTCATGTATATTTAAAACATAACTTTAAATTTCCTTTATCATTTTCTGAAGGGTTAAATTCAATTATAATTTTAAGGCTTATTTCTCTTATTTCTTTTCATAAAGATAATGTATAAAAAAAACATTTAAAAATTTGTTTCAACAAATGAAGTACCTACTGATTTCTCCAATGGTATGGTGTGGCCTCTCTTATGGGAGAGGTCATGGTATTTAATCCCAATAGGTGAGTCTTGCAGGATTGTCACTTCCCACCACTAAAAAACTAATCAATGATTGATATTAACAGTAGTTAATTTTTTTTAAAAATATATATAAGAGTAGAAATTTAGAATAACTATTCTTCTTTTACATTCTTATGTATAGTCACGTCATAAGCCTATATTACCCTTACACAACTTTTATATTTTTTTTTGTATAAGGGCACAATGTAGTATTAAAAAAGAAAGGTTGTATAAAATTCGTGTTATAGTAACCAATTTAGGACGTTGGATAGTAACCAATTTAGTCCCCACATCCGAAGTTGATATAGACCTTCGTGTGCCTTGTAATGCTCCTCCCTCTCTATATAAGAGTTAGACCATTTTGGAGAGAAGTGTTGGGCTTAGTCTTGAATGACATTCTATGTGTGAGTTGGCCTACCGTATGTTTAAATGATTAGCTTTTAACAAAAAAAATCATGTTATAGAGAAAAGCCAATCCAAAGCTCGAGTTTGGGTCTTTTTCATGAGCCAAGCTTGAACAAAAATCATCAAGATAAACTCGAGCTTGAGTTGAGCCTCAACACCCTATTACTCGATACTCGATTGAGTATCACCCCTAACTACAAAAGAACTGGACTTCAGATTTGGGAGTCAATAAATTATTGGTCTATCTAGACGGCCTAATTTTGCGCGGGTAGTAATTACGATAAAATAGAATGCCACTTTAGGATAATGAATTGGGCACTCTGGATCAAGTGGGTTATAATAGTAGTTACTTTATTAATATTTAACATAACTTATTAAATAATAATGTTAAATTAAAACTTCATCATCATTCACATTCAACTTACGAATGAGAGAGTTTTGGTTTGTTCCTATTTCTAAACGGGTTGGGCCGACAATTGATCCACATTCAACTTGATCCAAACTGTTGAGCAATTCACATGTTTCTTCGTTCTTTTAACCCAGACAAGAGTATCATGTATAATGGACTCATCATCATCATCAGTACCTAAACGTGAATTCTATTTTGCAATTTCATTTTATTAAAAGCCAAGACTTTGATCAACATGTGTATCACATCTTTTATATTATTTCAATTTTTTTTAAATCATTTTTTTCACTCTTTTAGAGTCTTCAATCTGTACTTATTCGTTCATTTTTACTATTGGTATAATATTACACATGCTCAAATCATCTTAATTAACTCTCTCATATCCCATCACTTATTAGAGTTATTTTAAAAATTTTCAATATGCTCACCTTTGATCTTATCTTTACTAGTATTTTTATGAGTCCATCTTCTTTTTTCCATCACCGTCAAAGTAGATTTCAAGTCCACAGATTGGTATGGGGCCAAGATATCTATCCATCACAATAGGAGGGAGAGTAGGATCCTCTCTAGGGGTATCTAGGTGGCGTTTGGATTGGATTTTTTTTTCTGAAAATCAATTCTAATAAAATTGATTATGTAGAAATTCATGATCAAATAATCATTTTTTCAAATAATAGTGTTTGGAGAATACGAAGTTGAGAGACTCAACTAGGTATTCTCCGAACACTATTATTTGAAAAAATGATTATTTGACCATTAATTTTTATACAATCAATTTTACCAGAATTGATTTTTGGCTAAAAAAATTCAATCCAAACACCCCACTAAAATTAGTCTTTCTTGGTTAGTTTGATTGGTATGCAACCCATTTAGTTACATCCACATTTCGAAATCCATTTTAAATATGAGTCATTACTTCATCCCTTAACAAAAGATGTGGGAAGTATAAAGAATGGGCGGCCAACAGTATCTTTAAGAGGAAGAGGTAATAGCATCAGATGTTAGAGCTATCAATATAAGGAATTCAAAGTGGATAGTTGCATATCCAAATCCGTATCCGATTAAATATCTGACTATTTGAATTTGAATAATTATATGGTGGATAGTGAAATATGGTATATGTGTCTTACTCCAATTAAAATATGTGAATTTAGATAATATTTGTAGGAAAATAATATGCTCCTTGTGGGAGGAGTGTAGTGAGGCATCTCGCCCCCTTTAAATTCGTCACATGTCCCTTTTAATTGTGGTTAGGATTCACTAAACCTTTTAGAGTTAAAGAATCTAACATTGGTTTTTTGGAAAAAAATTATTTTTAGCCATAATAGTTAAAACTTTTTATAGTTCAAACGCAGTTAAAGGGGCTTTGCGAGTGCAAGCATCACTTGCACCTCGTACTGAGGAGAGGATTATTCCTCATATCCGAATTATTTGATTACTTAAAAAAAATGAAAAAACGAAAGAAAGAAATGTAAGGTTATTTTCGTTATATATTATTTTATATATTAGTAATATTATATAATTGATAGGATATTTGTCGAATCGAATAAATCAATATTGGATTTCGTATCCAATTTAAACAAATAATAAAATTACTATTTGAATTCACTCTGCCGGATACTTACTCAGATAATTATCTGAGTAAATAGATTCATATACAAATTAGATACAAATAATATTTGTATCCGTTGACTCTCCTACTAGATGCAGGATTTCAAATGCTCGCTCTAATAGTAACATTTGTCATTGTTATTCCTTTAACATGTTAAGAAAAATGTTTTCTTAAATGTTTTTTTTTCAAGAAGGGAATTATGGTTTCTACTAGTATTAAAGATAACTGGAGAAAATAGCGTCGTCACCTCTCGATACCAGCCTGCGTCTAAATTTATTATTTAACAACTTCACTATGGCATGAAATTCTAAAAATAAAGATGCCCGACGAAACCTAGCCGCCTCTCTCCTTCTTGGCATTTTCTCCTTCAACTCATAGTTTCCATTGCAAATCAACTAGGTAAGAAACTCTTTGTGTCTACGTCGTTTATTTCTTCATTTCTATTTTGGATAGATAGTGATGGTAGATTGGGGAAGATGTATATCCAGTAATTTACTGCTCCATTGTGGGATTCATAAATTTTTCTTCATATTATATTATAATACACCCGAGTGATATTTTTCTTCACCTAAAGATAAGACGTATTAGATATTTTTCTCCTTAACCGTTCCTTTACTTAGGCTGTTCTACTTGGTTTAGCCTTGAACAATAATAATTTTACATTTTTTAAAGATAGTTTTTGTTTGTTTGTTTTTTATTGCTTTTAGAAGTAGAAATATTTGTAATGACTCTGGTGCTAGAGGTTCTAGTATGGATGTATTGGACAAAGTGTTGAATATGAGATGCAAAAGCATGATGATTTTCGTATGAATATTTTGATGATTATGCAGGATCTGTTTGTGCGAATGTGTAACAATACATATAGTTTATTTATATGTAAAGTAGTATTTTTTTTGCTAAGTGGACTTATACTTGTTCTAATAGCACTATCAAAAGTGTATGTGGAATCTTTTATTATTATTATTATTACACATGACATGTAGATTGACTTCTAATAATACGTATTAATATGAGTCAATTTAAACATAAATGTTTATCCATCCAAACAATGGAATTAAAATTTTTACTATTTGATTCTTTAGCAATACATCCAAATGACAAAATTCTAAACTCTATGAAATTTAATTATATGGAATTTCATTTCGTGGGATTTAATTCATTAAGTCAATTCCAATTCCACAAATCCAAACACCTTAGAGGGGCCATTTGGTTATTATTACACATGACACATAGATTAACTTTTAAGAATATGTATTAATTTGAATCAATTTAAACATAAATGTTTATCCATCCAAACAATGGAATTAGAAATTTTGTTATTCAATTCCTTAGCAATACATCAAAATGACAGAATTCTAAACTCTGAAATTTTATTCTATAGAATTTAATTCATTAAGTAAATCCCAATCCCACAAATCCAAACACACCCTAGAGGGGCCATTTGGATGACAAACAGAATTGGAATGGGGAATCGAAATTGAAATTCTAGTTTTTAGAAAGCCCCAATTATTAGATATTATAATATCCACGAGAATTGAAAATAAGACTAATTCATATGTTTTATTAGAATTGTAACATCCAATTCGTACGGAATTGGCATCATAACTAGGGCGGCAAAATGTGCCAACCCGACCCAACCCATATTAAGGACATGCAAGGCTAAGGTTTTGTGGGTTGGGTTGGGTTTAGGCTCAAAAGCTTGAGTTCGGACAGCGTTTGGGCTGACCTTGGTCTAGACTACAGAATTCGTTGCATCTTCTTCTCTTCTCATACAGATTTAACAACTATAAATATAGGATTTGCTTCCCTAAACAGAAGCAGGAGGAAGAGACAGAGCTACTATTTTAATTATAGCATATGGTTAAGACTTAAGAGGAGCGCAAATTATTAGAGTATCTCCAATACTAAAGCTACACTTTCTTCATTTTTTCTTTAAAATGAAGAGTTTTCTAAAAAATTTCTTCACTTATTGAAGGTGCAATTCCAACACCACTCATTTTTTCCCTATGTCTTCCCTATTTTTCACATTTGGGTATCACAGGCTTTCAACGGTTCAACGGTCATTTTTAAAAAAAATATAAAAATGGATGGCGATTGTTGAACACTCGTCAGATTGGGCGAGTGTTTTGGGTTTCCCTAAAATGGCGAGCGAATGTAGTGAGTCTGTTAGAATTGTATTTTAGCATTTCATACTTCCTAAACTAGTGAAGACGCTTCTTAAACTATCGAAGGGAGCCAGTTTAGGGAGGTGTTAGAGATGCTCTTGTTGTGTTTTTGGTGTGATTCAAAACTAAGGAAAACTTTGCTTTTGTGTTTTGGGTGTTTCTTTTAGTCCCACATAGAAAAACTATGAAATGTTTTACCTCTTTATATAATGGAGTGTTGGTAAAAGGCTTGGGCCTTCAAGGACATTAGAATTTGTTGTCTACCCACCCATTGCATATTGTGACTATGCTATGTTACAACTCACTGTTTTAACCTTTAAAGCTATATTATAGTTTGAGATTTCTCTAATATTATCGTTTTATACATGTTAGTGGTCATTAACCACTAATTATATTGAGATTAAATATATCAATTTTAGAATCTAAAAAGATTTTTCATTCTCTATATATGTGCATCTTCTATATTAGTTTATACACAAAAAAAAATCTCTTCTTCTACGGTTTTATTCAACTCTTTCTTTCGGGTTTTCATATACATATTTTCAAGTTCTAGTGCTAGGTTAGATTTACAGAGTGGTGTGCGACTATAAGCTGTGCACGCTTATAGTCAGGGATAGATTGTGAGAGGCCATTGTATCCTGAAGGTAGCGCGATCAATAACCCAATGCATTTTTTGGGGGCGCGAATTGTCTTAAAGAAAGCGAAGTATCCGTGCCTCACCTCACACGATCTGCTATATATCTGATCAAATTTCAAGTGCAGGATTTTTTCTGAGTTCGTGGTTGCAGTATTGTTCGTGATTTTCTGGGTCTGCTTTTCAGGAATTAACGTTTACAGGTATTTTTGGAACAACAGCCTTACCTAGCCAATTTTTGCATTTCACACTTCCTAAACCAGTGAAGACGCTTCCTAAACTAGCGAAGGGAACCAGTTTAGGGAGGTGTTAGAGATGCTCTTACCTAGTCACGGAAAAGGAAAAGCGAAGTGTGTAATAGATTTGCGTGCCCTAGCATGAAAGGTCAAAAAGTATGTATATATAACATATCTTTACTATTATAATGCGAGAGGCAGACATAGCCTATTTTTTCCAAAATTCCCAAACTATCCTTATATAAAACAAAACTTTGATTTAATATTTACTTTAATTTCCAAACTACCCTTATGTATAAGAGGTTAGCAATTGAAATCATTATTGTTTAACAGCTATGCAAAGAACCTCAGCTCTTAAGTTACATTGAACTTCTGTTTTTAACTGTAAGTAAAATAATTATTATGCCCTTAAGATTTTACCTTGAACTATGATTAACAAGTTTTAACCTTTGCGGTTAGTTTTTTGTTATTTTATTTTTCTAACACCCAAGGTTAGATGCTTTAACCTTAAGAATTAGTTAATCTTAACCACGGTTAAAGAGAGTTAAAAGGAGATACCTCCTTAACTGCTCTTGAAATATGGTTAATTACTTTTATTTTTTTGTTCGAAAACCAAGGTTAGATGCTTTAACCTTAAGAGTTAGTGAATCTTAACCACAATTAAATAGAGTTACAATGGACACCCCTTGAACTATTGTTAACAAGTTTTAAGCCATGTTGTAATTTTTTTTTTTAAACCAAGCTTAGATGCTTTACCTTAAGGGTTAGTGAATTTTAACCACAATTAAAGGGAGTTAAAATGGGACACCCCTTTAATTGCCCTTGAATTATGATTAACAAGTTTAACCCTTGTGCTTAATTTTTTATTTCTAAAATCAAAGGTTAAATGCTTTAACCCTAAGGTTAATGAATCTTAACTACAATTAAAGGGAGTTAAGATGAATCACTCCTTTAATTGTCCTTGATTTATGGTTAGCAAGTTTTAACTCCTATGATTATTTTTTTCTTATAAAAACTAAGGTGAGATGCTTTAACCATACAGGTTAGTGAATCTTAATTACAGTGAAAATGAGTTAAAAGTTGACACATGTCACAAGGGTTTTATAGTTCATATTAAACTAGTAAAGAACTCGTGCGATGCACGAACAATTTTAAGAGAAGAATGCAAATAATTATCTGGAAAATGTAAATAATTATATGTAATCTAGACTTCAAATAGGTGATATTATTGGGCATTAAAGTTCCCAAAACAGAATAAAAAACAAAAAATCTAACTATCCTGCAATAATCTTTTCAACTTTCTCCTATGCAAATGCCCAACTTATAAGGTGCAAGACTTTTAGAATCCAAAAAATATAAAATAAAATAAAATAAAGAATAAGCAAGTACCACCACAAAAGTGATAGAGATTCAGAAATCTAAGTTATTCTAATAGTAGATATTACAACAATATAGATTGATCAAAATCACTAAAATCACTACCGTGTTTCAGAATTATAGCAAAATGAATCATGCGCCTCAATATACTACAGCTTGTACAAAAAAAAATGATGTTTTAATAAAAAAAATCAAGAACTCTCTTTCATTCACAATTGTGCATCATCATCATCGTGTGTAGATTCATATCCACTGCAGGCTGGCTACCGAGAAGAAGAGAGATGAGAGTGTATTTCTAAAGATGCAATGTGAACATGTCCTTTGTGAAAGGAGAACAGTTGCATCTTATAGAATAGATAGAGGTAGCCCACAAACTCAATTAAAGGAGGGAGAGAAAGAGAGAGAGGGTGGAACGTTACAGACCACCTCTTCCATTCTCCCTTCAAGCGTTGCAAATATCAATCAATTAATGAAAGTTTCAAAGGTGGCTTACTTATGTGGTTACGTTTCCATTAAAGGCTTGGCTAGAGAGGGGTGCGTGGATAAAGAGGGGAGTAACTTATTAAACGCTTGGCTAGAGGGGTGGGTGGATAGAGAGGAGAGAACGTTACATCCTTAAATACAGACCCCACTCCTTCTCTCTTTAATCATTGTCAAGAGCAATTAAGACATACGTTAATAATACCTAAAATTCCTCTAAAATTGCCATGTGTCTACAATCATCTCTTAGGCCGCCATGTGTTCACTCACCTACTTGGGTTTCATAGTAAGTAATGCCACAAGGTATTATAGTCACATTGTAAACGATTTTTTAATGCATTTAAAACAAAGTGGAAGACTAAGGTTCTTTGTCTACCTGGTGAACAATGCTGAGTTAATTTGCTTTGCGCAAAACCCCTTCTTGTAATAACCAACTTTAACTAAAACCTAGACGTGCCTTGCACGTGCAAGGCTCACTAGTTTGTACTATGCAATCATTTCTAACGCCCTCGGATTCTTTCTAGCAGTTGCCAAAAATGGTCTCGTGCAATCACAATTGTGTGCCATGTGGTGGGAGAAGTCAAATCATTGTCCCCTTGATTTTTGACTTCTCCACACACATGTTACGACACGTGTGAGAAAAAGGGGGAGAGATATCAAGCGGGAAGAAGTCAAAAATCAAGGGAGAAAATAAAATGACTTCTCCCTTTTTGATGCCACTTGGCACATAATGTGTGGTTGCCTGAGACCACTTTTCTGGCATCTGCCGGAGAAAATCTGAGGCCATTTCTAACATTTTGCTAGGACATGGCCACACTCACATGAATAAGTATGTGACGCGCATTAGATTCGTCATAAACAAAACCCTCCTGAAACCTAAATCCCTAAACCCTCAAATACATGGCGAACAGAGAAGAGAAGAAGAGACAGCAAATCAAAAGGCTGAACAAAACCCTATTAGGAAACCCTCTCCCTTCAACCCAAACTTTTTTTTTTTTGCATGAGCTTGGTTCGGACACGGGCTGAGTTCGGGCCTTTGATAAATAAGATGGGCTGGGCTAGAACCCACACCGGCCCGGCCGGGCCCGGCCTAAACCCAACCGGCCCGATTTGCAACCCTTCATAGCATAAACCCTCTCCTCCAAATTCTTGTGCTTTTTGTGTTCTCTTTCCATCTTCTCATCTCAACAGCGCTCAAACCTAATCCATCTTCATCCTTACGCCGGCGACTACAACGGTCAAATAAGAGGGCGGCGACGGCACCGGAGATAGCACCAGCGACGGTAAGGAAAGAACCCCATTTTGTTCTTCTTCCTTTGTTTCATTTGATTTCCAGAGATGAGAGAGTTGCAGCTCTCATTGAATCAAACGCAGAAGGTTAGACTACAGAGAGCTCTGCAACAGCTTCAGGACTTAGCGTCCAAGGCAAATTCCTCTGCTTCTGTTACAGTCGCCGATACCATTCACGTTAACCACGAAGATGGCGTTCTCAAGTAACCAACTTTAACTCCTTCTATCTTCTGTTGTTTTTTCCTTTTTAATGTCCTAGTGAGTTCCTTGTAATGAAATTTCAAATGGGTTTTAGTTTTTCAGAATTCTATTTTTAGTTTTTGTTTGAAATCTTGTTTTTCTTTCTTTGAAGATAGTTAACTTGGGGACTTTGATTTGATTTGATTTCAATAACCTGTTATTTAATAGTTTATTTAATTTTAGTTTTTGTGTGTTGAGTCTTGAGAACAAATGTGTTTGATTTGGTGAAGGGGTCATGGAACCACTGAGCTTGATGGTGAAGTGGTGGCGACTCTCTGCGGAGTAGTCGAGCGCGTTAATAAGCTTGTTTACGTCCGAACTTTAAGGGCCAGGTACGCGATGCGATGCCTGTCCATCTCTTTTCTTTTTTCCTTTTCCGTTTGAATTGTAGGGAAGTTTTCTGGTGTTTGCAACTAAAGAAGAACTATATTAGGCCACTTATTAAAATATGTAATTCTTTTTAATTCATTCTTACTTTCTTCACTTGTTGCTTCCTTATCGTGGAACCAAATGTTACTAAAAGAAAAATGATTGTAGGTACAAGCCGGAGATTGGAGATATCATCGTAGGGCGTGTTATTGAGGTAGGAACCGAATGTTTAACCTGTTTGAGCTCCATAGAATGTTCATCTTTTAGTTTTACTGCTCAAAATGTGTTACTGATTTTGGTTAAGATCAAGACATTAAGTATAATTGGTCGACTATAACTGGAATTGTTAATGGGGTGTGGTATATTTTTATTGTGACTTATATTTCTTTTTGGGTCGGTACTTGTATTGTGATTTATAAAATACCCAATGATGAAAATGCATCTCTCTGTACAAAGTTACTTACTTCAAGGCAATGTTTTTAAACTGACCTTTTACATGCTCCTTTGTTGCTACAAATTTGATTGCAATGGTAATTATCTAGGAACCTTCAAATAAGGGTCAACAAGGGTGGTTTTGTTTGTTTATGTAATATATCTTTTGGCCTCATTCTTGAGGTTCCTTTAGCATTTTTGTACCGGATGTGCCTCATGGTCCTCATCATGTTGAAGACATAAGTTATCTTCTTGCAAAATGGTCTAAGAAGCCAAAGCTCCATTTGATTATGTGAGCATCTATGTTAGATTTTTTTACCATACAACTGTTATGACATGAAGATAAGATACTTATTATGATACACATTTTCCCCTCGTTACTAGGTAGGGCTTGTGTTCTATTTCTCGCAAAGTGTCTCCTTCTAGTTGCATGCCACTTTTAGGCAGGATACCACTTTTGCTCTTAGGATCTCTGCCTCATGAATAGCTTATTTTGTAGTTCTGTTTAGTGTTGAGCTTCTTGGTGACCATAATTGGCCTTTTTCTCTGAGTTGGCATAATCTAGATGAAAATCTTGGTCTATTACATTTCTGTTTATTTTCAAGTTGTGTGCAATTGATTTTCCAGGATGACAACATATGTAATCCTAGATGGACTTGGCTATCAATGTTGATTCTGTGGTTATGCTTTATTTCTCTGATTTCTTATGAATTGGTCTACTGTATTACTTATGAGGACCTTCTGTTTCATTCTCCATGATAGCTTAGCCCGTTGTTGTATCACTGTCAGTCTGCTGCCTGGAATATTGGCTGATATGTTATGTGTTATATGGACAGAAATTCATGTATCTTTTAAACTTTCCATGGAGTTAAAATTGGTACTATAGATCCATAATTTCATGTTGGGAAGTTATTTGATTATGTTAAACGTTTCTGTGAAAGGCCAATTCATATCATGATTTTGTACAAGATCATAAATTTGATCTCATCAATTAACTTTTCTGATGAACAAATTAGCATTATTAGCTGTGTAATAGAATCTTGTATTTGGCTCATGTTTTTATTTACCTTACAGATTGCACCAAAGCGGTGGAGACTAGAGATAAATTTTAGTCAGGATGCAGTCTTGATGCTCTCTTCAATGAACTTGCCTGATGGCATCCAGGTATAGAATTATCCATTTTCTGAATCTTCCTTAAAACAAATCAACGGTGATGATGTCATTTTGTACTGGTACGCTATGGGGTTCTTTAACTTCTGTTAACTATTGGGTTCTTTAACTTCTGTTAGTGGCTGGATACTCACTTTGGCATCTTGAAGATGTCTGGGAAATGCTTTATATATTATTTATTGGTTATCATTATTTGATAAGATGGCCAGAGAAATTACCGATAAAAAAAATGTCCAGAGAAATAGAGAAACAGTTTAACACTTGAAGAGCCAATGTAAAAAAAAATACAAACTCAGCTTCAATATAAAGCACCATTCCAATAAGCTACCGGTGTAATCCACTAATAAAAACTGTATATGGTGCAGTGGATTGGCAAAGTAACTGATGTAGGATTATGCAATGACCTAAAATCTAGTATACCGAGATCAAGATTGGATTAACAATAATAATAAAAATTATAAAAAAACAATCTTATCACAGATAATTATTCTAGAAAATTCAAGAAAACAATTTTATGATGATTCAAGGTCATGTCACAAACCTACAAATACAGATGCCTCAGTTATATCGCGAGGGTTGTATGAAATTCTATGTTTCCACAAGCTTAGGGATTAACTTCTATTCAATGCAGAATTCTCTGTCATTTTCTAAGGTTTCAAAAGTTGGTGGCTGGTTTTAGCGTTGGAATGTTAGAAGGTATTTCAAATCCTATAGACCTATAGTAGGGTAATAGGGTTTGAAGTTAACTTCTATTCAATGTAGAATTCTCTGTCATTTCTAAGATTTCAAAAGTTGGTGGCTGGTTTTAGGGTTTGAATGTTAGAAGATATTTCAAATCCTATAGTAGAGTAATAGGGTTTGCTGTTTCTAGGATTTTAGGGTTATAGGAAAGGTGCGGCTGCAAGATAAAGGGTGTAGGAGTTTTAGGACAACAAGGGGAAAGGCTGGTGTGGTCTGCGGTTGAGAGGGAAGGGATGGGTGGGTGATGGCAACAATTAAGGGGTTAAGGAATGATTGTAACAGTCTATATGAGTTTGGGGAATGACTATAACATTAAATAGGGAGAGTGATATGGTAGTAGAAGTCAAACAAAGTGATTGAATGAGGTTGAACAACAAAGCATAGGTTAATATGATTGTATAAGTCAAACAAAGTAGCTGGGTCTTGGGACTCTGGGAGAACAAAGGATGGTGGGTACAGTGTTGCGACAACAATAATATGACTTCAGATTGGCTACAGTTGATAGAAGTTGGTCTAGGATAGGTAAAGAAGCTGTGAGAGGTCTGCAACAGTCAAAGAAACAATAGGAGAGGCCTGCAGGTGGGCTGGGATAGCAGGGACACCCTGCGACAGCAATTGGAAAACAGGGAAAGACTGTGGCAGTGAGAATTTAGGCAGGGAATTAGGTAGGGGAAGGCTAGGGTTTTGGGTTTGAATGATGTTTTTTTGCACGGGAAAAAAGGAACTAGGGTTTTGTCAATTAGGGTTTCAATGAGAAAACAGAAAATCAAAGAGAATCAATTGGAAAGAATAGAGAAAATCTGAAAAACATACCTTAGAGCTTTAGGGAATCACTCCCATAGCATCACGCCAATTCCACAGGAGAATACTCAAAAGCACTCTACTCTTTGATTATAATTCATTAATTAAAAATATACAACAGAAAATAAGTTTAAATATATGTAAACTCTACTTGTTTAAAGACTAAAATACCTAAACTAAATTGGTTCCTCCCTAACTAAAAGTCCAGCCCATTGGGCTTTAAAAACCATGCTAAGTCAGCTATATGCACAACTTCCTAATGTGGGGTCTTTCTAATGATCAATGTGTGCATATGAGGTCCTCAATACCCCAAATTATCTACCATAATGACATGAGGGCCTTCTTCTTCTTTTGGCTATGGTAAACCTGAAACTCTTTGTGGTGTTGGATGTCCGTATCAACTCTACCCAGCTAAAAGGATTCATCCCCGATGAATCATAGCTATGCCAATGATCCATGATGTTAGGATCAATTCGTTGTAGCTCGTGTAGTAATTCATGTGTAATTCACCTCCGATTGACTTTTCCTCTTAACAAGATACATTTGGTGCCCTCCATGTTTGGTGGAAACCACATCCTCATATAAGATATGCTCAATCTCTTCCTTTCTGTGAGGTACGGGTTGAAGAGGAGGTGATAGTGATGGTAGGGACTAGTTAGGTATAGTGTCATGGTTAGAGAATTGGTTAGGGAGGGGAACTGTTGGACCTCAAAAAGGCACAAGATCCTCCGCATTGAATATTTGGCTGATGCCTATTCTGCTGGAAGGTTTGCAATATACGCATTAGAACCAAGTACATGCTTTGATATTCTGAATGAACTAGCAGTGCGGCCTTGTAGTTTTTTCGCAACCCGTTGCGGGAATCGCTCAGGCCTAACCTGAATCACCACAAAATCACCCACTTGAAATTCTTTGTAATTACGATATGAGTCAACAACACTTTTATATTTCTCATTATTTATGGTAATCCATTTCTTAATCTCAGCATGCAATTCATAAATATGATGTGCAAACGTAGATGACCAATGCAATTCAGAATGGAAACTAAAATCATTGGTATGATGGATTTTATTGCTCAAGAATGCTGGGGGTGTTGATCCTGGTTGGTGAGCGGTCTCACCTCTGGGGCATGCAGGGGGACATTTTAATCTTGTGGGACAAGGGAATTGTGGAAGTTTTGAAGGTGGAGAAGGAGCATATTCCTTATCGCTTCTTTGCCGTTTCTCGAAGGTAGATTTCCAGTGGGTCTTTTCAGGGGTGTATGGCCTTTTGTGTTTGAAGGAGTAGAAAGATTTTTGGGTAGAGTTTGACAGCATCGGCGTGAGATGGGGAGCTCCTTAGTGTCTCAGGGGAGATTTCAATTGCGTGAGATTTAGTCAGGAGAAATCTGCTTTTTTTTGGGGGGGGTCACCTCGAATAGGAGTGTTTTGCGAAGTTCTTATTCAGGCAGAAGCTGATCGAATTCTCTCTAAAGGAGGCGTCATTCACCTGGTCTAATTTCCAGAGTCCCCCCTTTCTTAGTAGGATTGATAGGTTTTTTGCTAGCCTGGATTGGGAGGCTAGATATCCTAGTGTGTCGCTTATGGCTCTTCCTAGACCGATCTCTGACCACGTCCCCCTTTTGTTGGAGTTAGAGGTTTTTGAGGGTGGCCCAAAACCTTTCAAATTTGAGAATATGTGGTTACATCATCCAGACATGTTAGTTGTTGAAGAGGCGTGGGCTAACGTTGTGGCTTGGGGCTCCAGGAGCACCATCTTTGGGATTTGGTTGAAGGCGGTCAAGCAAAAACTCAAGGTTTGGAACAAACAAGTGTTTGGGATCATCCTTGGAAGGTAGAAAATAATCTTAGAAGGCATTGCAACTTTGGATTTGAAGGAGGAGAACTCCAATCTGTCAGTTAGTGAATATAAGGTGAGAGATGATTTGAAGTAGGAATTCCAGTAGTTGCTAAAATATCAGTTGGAAACAAAAGTCTAGAGTGAGATGGTTAAAAGAGGGGGGACAAGAACACGCGCTTCTTTCATAGAATGGCTACTGTGTGCCGAAGAGCGAATAAAATTGTGAGTCTAAAGATTGGGGACACGAGATGGGAGAAAAACAAGGAGATGGGAGGTGCTGCTGCGGAGTTTTACAACTCTCTGTTCAAAGAAAAGTTTTCTTAGAGGCCTCTACTGGATGGTTTGCCTTTTTTTTTTGATCGATAAAGAAGCTGCAATTAAATAAAAGAGTAAGGATACAGGAGCACAAACAAAAGGAAACTAGAGTTTACAAGCAAATAAACTCAAAAACCTAAAAGAGATGCATCTCCTGAGTCCAAACCAAAGAAACCCCCAAAAATACTGAATCTAACACTGCCTTTAACTCCTCCACATCGAAATCAAGACCCGCCCAATCCAAGATCACTACCCGAATACAAGCACAAATGCGGGATTGGGAAACCGACGTGTTTTCAAAAACTCTTAAGATTTCTTTCTTTCCATATCATCCACGAAATGGCACCCGGCATCGCCGCCCACACCACCTCCCTAGCCCCACCCTCACTGGATCTAGGCCAACTGTTCTCGGAATTGGAGGTTTTGTCAGTGATCTCAGGTATGGAGGGGGATGAAGCCCCTAGGTTAGATGTTTTCTCTATGTTGAGTTCTACAAGAAGTGTTGGTCTATAATTGGGCAAGATTTGATGAGTGTTTTTCACGAATGTTTTCAGACTAATTCGTTTGACCAGGTGCTCAACTGTTCTTTTATCGCTCTCATTCCTAAGGTGCCGGGTGCTCTTGACATTCGTGATTTTAGACCTATCACCCTTCTTAGGAGTGCATACAAGATCCTTTCCAAAGTATTAACTGTAAGGCTTAGCCGAGTTATTGGGCATGTTATTTCCCCAGAGCAGAGTGCTTTCATGGGGGGAAGGCAAATTTTGGACGGGATACCAATAGCTAAGGAAGTGGTGGATGGATGATTAAAGAAAGGGGAACCATACATTATTTGTAAGATAAATATGGAAAAGGCATATGATCACGTGAGTTGGGGATTTTTAGATTATGCCCTTGGTCGTATGGGTTTTAGGCTCAAGTGGTGCGCTTGGATGAGGTGGTGCTATTCCTCTCCCTCCTCAGTTCTTATTAACGGTCCCCTTTATGGATTTTTTAAAAGTTCAAGGGGTTTGCGCTAAGGAGACCCTCTATCTCCCCCCCTTTTTTTTATTATAGTTTCGGAAGCCCTTAGCAGGATGATTTAGAGGGGCATCCGAGGAGGTGTGGGATGGTTTTGCAGTGGGTAGCTCCCCGATTAAGATATCGCGTCTTCAATTCGTGGATGATATTTTGCTCTTCTGTGGAGCTTTGGCTAGTAATCTTATCCATATCTGTCTTCTTTTCAGATGGTTTGAAGCAGTTTTCGGGTTGAAAATTAAATTTCAGAAGAGTTCAATCTTTCCTGTAGGGGAGGTATCCAACCTGGATGCTTTGGCTAATTGTCTCAGTTGTAAGATCGGCTTGCTTCCAACTAGGTACTTAGGTTTGCCTTTGGGGGCATCTTTCAAATCTAAGCTGGTCTGGGAATCGATCATTGAGAGATTTTACAAGAAGTTATCGGGTTGGAAATCTACTCTCCTATCTAAGGCGGTAGGCTTACGCTATTGAAGAGTTCTCTTTGTAGCCTTCCGACCTTTTTTCTTTCCCTGTTTAGAATTCCTGTTTCCATTGCTTCCAAATTGGAAAGGATACAAAAGGATTTTCTATGGAATGAAAAGGTAGTGGTCAAGAAGATTCATCTGGTGAGGTGGAAGTGGATTTGTCAGCCGAAAGAGAATGGGGGGCTCAATGTTTGACCAATCAGGGTTGTCAATGAGGTTTTGTTGGGTAAATGGCTTTGGCGCTTTGGGATAGATCGTGATAGCTTGTGGAAAGCGATTATTGTGGCTTGACATGGGAGTAGAGACGGTTGGGAGCTAAGATTGCCTAGGGGTCCTCATGGGGTCGGTCTTTGGAAAGGTATTGTGGCAGGTTGGGACAAACACGTCAAACATACTTGCCTCGTGATTGGAGATGGTGCGAATGTCAAGTTTTGGTTCGATCCTTGGTGCAGGCCTTCTCCCTTGAGCAGGACTTCAGAACTTTGTTCAAGATTTCCTTCGATAAATCTGTGGTAGTTGCGGATATCTATGATCTAGTACAGTGGTCTGGAGCCCTAGGTTCAAGCAGGCGTTGAATGACTGGGAGGTTGAGTGTGCTAACTTTTTGTCCAAGTTAGATTCGGTGAGGATAGATTTGTCCTCAAGGGACAGCCGTGTTTGGGCCAGCAACAACAAATATCGGTTCTCAGTGAGATCTTTTTTGCAGGTAGCGAATCGGAGTCATGGTTTGGCTTTTCCTCGTCAGATTGTATGGTATTCTGGAGTACCTTCTAAGGTATCTTTTTTCCAGTGGTCAGCTGTTTTAGACAAGATCCTGACCTTGGACAATCTGAGAAACTGAGGGTGAAATCTTTCTAACCGTTGTTATATGTGCTTGGTAGAGGAGGAATCGGTTAATCACTTGTTATTGCATTGCCCTTTTGCGAGGACCCTTTGGATGTATTTTTTTTCCCAACTTGGAGTCGCTTGGGTCTCTCCCTCATCCTTCCAGGGCGTCTTATCTTGTTGGCTTTCAATGCTGCGAGAGTCCGATCGATCTTATTTGGGCCTTCCTCACAGGTGTGATTTTGTGGTCTCTGTAGAAGGAGCAAAATAGGAGGGTGTTCGAGAACTCTTTGTTGACGATCGAGAAAGTGTGGTCCTGTTTGCGGTCTTTGTTGCGGGATTGGGTCTCCACTAAAGTGGATCTGGTGGAAATAGGATTTGATGAGTTTATATCCTAGTGGTAGCAGAGGAGTGTTGGGATGTGCTCAGTTCTTTTGTTTTGGTTGTGTTTTTTCAGTAGCTAGTTTCTTTTTGCTCGTTTTGGCTCTCCGTGATTCACTATTTGTGAATCTGTTCCCTTTTCTTTCTTAATGAAATTGTCTTTACCGATCAAAAAAAAAAAACATTGGTTCCATCTCTTGTGGGTATTCATCATTATGCTTAGAGGAGGTTTCTTTCGCTACAAGTGCAAAAATCATAGCCTCTTCTTTAGTCTCTTTAAAAAAAAAAAAAAAAAAAACTCTTTAGGATTGATGATTTGAATGACTTTTGTTTTGGGTTCATTATTATTCTCACGGTCCTCATCACTAGCTCCGATGTCAGGCTTATCACAATTTTCCTTCAGAAGCAAAGGTTTGGTAGAGTCTTTCGTAGGGCACTGATATGCATAGTGTCGAAGCTTTGACATCTAGAGCACTTGGTTTGATTACTCCATTTGGAGTTCTTACCAACTGCTCTTTTTTCCTTATCGAATCTAACATTGGATGGAGTATTCAATTAACCCTTAGGTGGCTGACTCCTTGAAATGAGTTTTACCCCCGAAAATGTAGGTCGAGACTCGGCCACTCGGATCCATAGGAGTCAAAATGCCTAATGAGTTGCGGCTTCGGATACCGCTCTAGTTCCTGCACCATCTGATAAACGTGCTCAAGGGTGCTCACAATGTGGGGAATCAAATCATTTTGTAGCTTTGGATGGAGGACCATTCTAAATCTAGAAGGGATCACAAGATGGTCCTCTCTTATATTGTACTTCATCATGTACTCATCGAATTTGTAATGTAATTAGTGGATGAAATGTTTCCTTGGTGAAGGGACTACCATCGGTCCATTAACCTTTGTTGATAGGAAAGGGGAATATATTTTTCCCTAAGTTTCTCCTTCATCTCATCTCATTGTGCAATGAGATACTTGCCTGCTTTCTCAATTTGCCACTCTACATTAGTCCAATACACTTTGGCTTGACTCACCAATTTCATTTTTGCAAACGTATCTCGTTGACCCTCATATATGTTATACCACTCAAAATTGTGGTACATATCCAACAACCAGTCAAGTTTACCATAGGCGGAGGAAGAACTGAAGAAGAAGAAGGCTCCCATGTCATTATAGATAGATGATGTAGGGTATTGAAGACCTCATATGCACACATTGATCATTAGGAAGACCCCACATTGGGAAGATGTGCATATAAGTTGATTTAGCATGGTTTTTAAAGCCCAATGGTCTAGATTTTTAGTTAGGGAGGAAATAATTTTTTAGTATTGAATTATTTTAGTCTTTTTATTAATTTGGGCATTTTAGTCTTTTTACAATTAGGGTTTTAACTATTTTTCATCGTATCCTTAGGCTAGTGGAAGAATGGATTTCTATTCGCCGAGATAGGGTGGATTTGGGTACTATGTTGGTATGAGAGTGTTTTGGTTTGCTTTCTGCCTTGTTTTTTGAGGGAGCTAGTCTTTCTTTTGCTATGGGTTAACTATCTTGAAAACTCTTCTTTGTATTTTTCTTTTATGAATGAAATTCTAGTTTATTGATAAAAAAAAAAAAAAACTATTTAAAGATATTTTTTGCTGCAAATTTTTAGTTAATGAATTATAATCAAAGATTAAGAAAGCTTTTGAGTATTCTCCTGTGAATGGAATTGGTGTGATGCCATGAGAGTGATTCCTTAAAGTTGCAAGGTATGTTATTCAGATTTTCTCTATTCTTTTCAATTGATTTTTTGTTTTCTCATTGAAACCCTAATTGACAAAACCCTAGATCCTTTTTCACTTGTAAGAAACTTCACCCAAACCCAAAATCGTAGCCTTCCCTACCTAATTCCCTGCTCAAATCCTCACTGCCACAACCTTCCCCTATGTCCCCATTGCTGCCGCATGGTGTCGCTGCTGTCCCAGCCCACCTGCAGGCCTCTCCTACTGTTCTTTGACTGTTGCAAACCTCCTACAACTTCTTTACCTATCCTAGACCGAACCCTAACAACTGCAGCCAATCCAAAGCCATATTATTGTTGCCGCACCACTGTACCCACCATTCCTTTGTTCTCCCAACCATTTTGTTTGACTTATACAATCATACTAACCTATGCTTTGCTGTCCAACTCCATTCAGCCACTTTGTTTGACTTCTACTATCATATTACTCTCCCTATTGACTGTTACAACCATTTCCCAAACCCATATTGTCTGTTATAGTCATTCCTTAACCCCTTGACTATTGACGCCACTCCTCCATCCCTTCCCTCTCAGCCGTAGACCACACTAGCCTTTTCCCTTATTCTCCTAAGACTCCTACACCCTTTATCTTTTAGCCGTAACTTTCTTATAACCCTAAAATCCTAAAAAAAAAAAATCCCTATAACCCTCCAATAGGATTTGAAATACATTCTAACATTCAATCCCTAAAACCAACCAATAAGTTTTGAAACCTTTGAAAAGGACAGAGAATTTTGCATTGAATAGAAGTTAATTTCTAAGCTTGTGGAAACATAGAATTCCATACAACCCTCGCAAAATAATTGAGGGTCCCATATTTGTAGGTTTGTCATGTGGCCTCGGATCATCATTAAATTGTTTTCTTGAATTTTTTGGAATAATTATCTGTGATAAGATTGTTATTTTATAATAATAATAATAATAATAATAATAATAATAATAATAATTATTATTATTATTAATCCAATGTTGACTCGACACTAAATTTTAGGCAATTTCATAGTCCTACATCAACTTTGGTATTGGAGTCGAAGGTCTTGAGTTCGAGACTCCTCCCAAGGGGGTGAGATGGTGTGTGTTGTTGGGTGGCTGGAAGCGGGTGTGCCCACGAGCTCGAAATGGAGCTGCATCTCCCTAAGGGGTAGAGAGGTGTTTGTTCCAGGCCTTAGACCTGTGTTATAAGGCACCAGATTGTGCCCTTCCCATCAGTCATGACTTTTGGGATCAATGGTTGCGTCTATTTGCATCAATGGTATCAAAGTCGATGGTCTCGAGTTCGAGACTCCTCCCAAGGGGGTAAGATGGTGTATGCTACTAGGTGGCCGGTAGCGGGTGCGCCCGTGAGCCCGGACCGGAGTTGCATCTCCCTAAGGGGTAGAGGGGTCCTTGTTCCGGGCCTTAGGCATGGGCTATAAAGTACCAGATTGTGCCCTTCCCTTCCCATCCCATCAGTCATGTCTTTTGGGATCAGTGGTTGCCTCTGGTTGCATCGGTAACTATCCATGGAGTTGGGAAATGAATCTTTGCATGCTTTTTCTCTCTCCCAAATATTGTGCTTTCTATCATGTTGAATCCCCATACAAGTGGTCTAACCTCATAAGCACCACCTTAAAGTGACACTTTAATGTGCTTGAGTGAACAGCTCTATATGGCAAGGAAATTCTATAATTTTTTGAATGAGCTGCCTGCTTGGAATTGAGAGTATTGTCATCTAAATTCTAAACCATATTTCCATGAAGCAGAAGCAAGAGATGTGGACTTCCATGGATTTCCATAGTGACAATTGTTTTAGATGAACATTTACCGTATATCATACATTAGCAACCTAGTAGCGAATAACAGTATCATAAGAAGAGAGAGAAAAAGGTACCTGTTCTTTCATACTTGTAAAAACCTGTCAATTAAAGAATTTGTATTTGCTGTCCTCCATGTTCTGGCAGGCTGTCAATCAGCAACTACTACTCAAGTGCATTTTCTGAGAAAAGGAAAAGAAACAACTATTTTTTTATATAGAAAGAGACATACATGCAACTTAACATGAGAAATAAGAGAGCGGTGGTTGTGAAAAAGGTGACTTGCATTTTGTGCAGGACCAGAATTCTGTTTATTTTAATCCCTGTTGGTTTAAATTTTAGACCATCCAAGGAACATGGTTTTAGTTACAAACTGTACAAGCTAAGTGCACTTCATTTCCAGATATTCTTGGAAATTAATTCCACAAGCAGCTGTAGTGCTGTACAGGAAACCAATATGGTAAAACAAAGCGTAACTTTAGTTACTGTTCTCAACTATATTGGATAAAATGGGAAAGTGATTACTGTTTCTTAAATGAATAAGGCTAAAAATTTTCAACAGAAAAAGAAAGGAGCATCATATAGTTCTGCTTTAGGTAACAGTGTTGAATCCCTATTTTCATGCACTCTTTCTTCTAATTTAGTTAGAAGTGCTCATAAATTCCTACAGATTAAACTCTTACTTTTTATTGGATAATATAGTATGTGAAATGCTAGCCCCAATTGCGTCAACCATTAATCGCCTAAAAAAGGGGAAAATCAAACAACTTTTTGATGTAGGCCCCCCAAAAAGTGTTTTGATTTTTTTCTTGTTATTGGCGATTAATGGTTGATGTGATTGGGGCTCACTCCCCAAATAGTATTACAATGTGTACTCCTACAGTCCTACTAAAAAAATATATATATATATATTATGAGAAGGCTAATGATGTGATAACCCTGGTTGTTAGTAGATGTAATGTTACTGAAATGCAAGCTGTTGGATTTGATTTCAATTACGTTATAAAATGGTGTAAGATGTCATTATTCCCATATTAGTTGTCTTGCATTGAGGTGCTATTATATTAATTTAGGCCCTATTTTTCATCACTTAGACTACTTTCATTTGGATGGAATATGGACTTTTTGAACTTTTTGTGTTGAACCTGGACTAGTTGATATCCATTTCTTGCCTTGATTGATTTGCAATAAATTTAAAAGCTCTATCTGATTTTCAATCTTGTTTAAATAACATTTCTTTTGATTGCTAGAGGCGGCGTACCGCTGTTGATGAACTCAACATGCGCAGCATTTTTGAAGAGAATGATGTCGTGTGTGTAAGTCCATTAGTTCATGTTTTTCTTTTTCAAATTCATTGTGTACAGAAACATTATAAAGAACTGTTCTGAACTCAGGTGAGGAACTTGGTTCAGCAGATGTATGTTCAAGCTTTAATTTGCTAATAAGATGCACATACACATTCACTTGAATATAGATAACCTTTTACAGTGTAAAAGTATCGAAATCATTAGATGGGTTAGCCTGGTCACAAATGAGGATTTGGTTTCTGGAGTCTCATTTGGGTTCCAAGAATTTTTCTCTAATGGCTGGGTAAAATCAAAGCCAAGTAAATTCCACATATGCTTGGTTTCTTGGTCATAATCTTTGGACTACCGTGCTTGGAAAGAACAAATGTAGCACTTGCAAATAAGTGCATAGAGATGCATGCTTGTCACATGCATGCATAGTTGCACACTAACGTGCATTGTTGCATGCGACGGCATTGGGATGAGTGATGATTTTTATGACAATGCAGAGTGGCACCATTGTTTTAATAATTTTTTTTTTCAGGCTGAAGTTCGTGGTTTCCAGCACGATGGGAGTTTGCACCTTCAAGCAAGAAGTCAGAAGTATGGGAAGGTGTCAATTATATACACATTTCTTTATTTTCTTTGTGTTCTTTATGCATGCAAATGTTTACTAGATTCTGGGTCAGTTCCAAAATAAAAACCTGCTTTTCCTGCAATCATATTTAAAGTGGCACATGAACACTTCTGCTTCTTCCATCTTCAAGTAAAATTGCATTGCCTTGCCTAAATAAGAAAAAAATCTGACTTACATGTTGCTAACAGCATCATCGTTGTTGTCATCAATCATTATCATTATCAATGTCAATAGTATTATCACTAGCATTTATATTACTTCTGATAAGCTGTGGTTGACAATGTAGCTTGAGAGGGGTCAATTGCTCACAGTTCCTCCATATTTAGTGAAGAGACGCAAGCAGCATTCCCACCACCTTGAACAGTATGGAATCGACATGATCCTTGGATGTAATGGATTCATCTGGGTTGGTGAACACACTGAAGCGAGAGACGATATGGTAGAAGATCAAGTGAATAAATCTGAACAAGATAACAGCAAATCCAGTAGAAGATCCATGAGTCTTGAAGAACAAGAACGGATTTACACTCCATTTGAAACGAGGCAGAATATATGCAGGATTGCGAATGCTGTCCGGCTCTTGTCTAGTTTAGGCTTCAATCTTACTGTAGAAGTGATCATGGAGACGATTTACGCAAGCATCTCACTGAATCTTGATGTACATGAGATGCTTGGAGCAGAGTTCAGTGTTCAGATTGCAGAAAGAGAAGTTGAACGACGAAGCTCGTTGGCAAAAAAGCGGTAGTTGTTACCTAATGTTAGTTCAAAGCAATCTTGTATATTGCTGTTTCCTTTTATCATAGTGCAAAATTAGAAGGGAAAATGCCTCCCATGGTTTTTTCGATGAGTGAAAATAACGATTCACCTTTGAACCTTTGGATATGTTATTTGGTAGAGTGACAGAAGGATATTGAAGCTGTGCTCCATTCTAAGTTAGGATAACACAATCTCACTCGTTATATGTCATTCAAAATTGAGTTAGGTGAAGGTTTTCTCTCTTTATTCCAAATGTTGGGCAGCCTTCTCTAACAGGGTTAGATCTGATTGAGCAGAGAAATTGGCCCTTCTAAAATTGCAGGCTGTGGGCCGTAGAAGATTGTCAAATATGAAATGATTTTTACAAATTAAACACTTGATTGAATTTCAGTATCAAATGTTACAAGGTTATCGTGTTGTAATCTTAGAATTTTTTAACTTGATGTTTTCTTTATTATCATTTATCGTTGTGTGTATCGGGTAGAACAGTTTTAAATGGACAGGTCTAACGGTTGCGAAAGGAAAATAAAGCTCCTATCTCCTCTCATCCACCACTACTCATGGGTCCTGATGCCATGGGAGTGACTGAAGATGCAGTTGATATGATACCCAGGTTTGTTTTGAGAATTTTTCATTTCCTGGACACGTTAATATCTGTCTCAAAGTCCTATGCGGTTGGAAGCATGTCATTAGAGACTGGTTCCATGTTCTTTTGGATGCAGACCTCTTGTGCCAGTCCTTTGGGGTGTGCAAATACTAGGAATGGTGTGTTTTCCATCTTCTCTGCATCTGGTTTCGTGTCACGGCCTGCAGTGGGATCCTCATTACTGTATTACTGTTTTTCTGCCTGGTTGTTAGGATTGCAGCGGTATACAAGAGTGTTGTGCCATGGAGAGCTGTGAATAGAAAGAGACCAGCATACAAGAGTGTTATGCCATGGAGAGCTGTGAATAGAAAGAGACCACAACGGGGCGCGGGGCTGCTTGTTTTCTTCCCGGCCATCTTTTTCTAGTTATTGCCTCTCAGTATTTTCTCTTATGGGGCAGCCTCTATACCCTTTTTTTTCCCTCCTATCTTTTGGTTATTCTGATTCTTCTCTGGTTTTGTGAGCAGTACCTAATAATGCTTCAAGCAGATCAATATGAAGTTCCATGCAGCAATTACAAATTGTTGATTACTCACTGTTGTGCAACAAATACAAAAACCCTTTTCTAACTGCCCAATTTGCAGAGAATCCTTAATTGAACCATGGATACTCAAACTTCAGTTATCGATCTCCTGATCAGTCAGTTTTCTGTTCAGTTATTTGAGTTTTCAGGCCATGATACATCCAAGAGCTGGCATTGATCAAACAGTGTGTACCGGTTTGAGCTCAGTTTACAGAGAGAGGAACAAGAACAAAGAAGAAATTTGTTTTGAGGGAGAAAGGCCGTGGATTGATAAAAACTGTTTCAATTTGACAGATACAGATGTTAGATGGTTCCTATAACATATAATTATCTCTTAATCAAATATTTTCCGGTCGGCCGAAGAGCACAAATGAGTTGAAATGTACTGCAATTAACACCCATACAGCTCAGGTATTCCTCACCATACAAAGGAAATCCCTGTAGCCTACACATTAATTAATCATTAGCAGAAAATTTAAATTTGGTCAGCTGAACTATCCTGAGAGAGAACCTTGTTTATATTCTAATCTTTTTCTGTAGATCACATATCTCAAGAGTCACCTCTCTACAGTGTCACTTGGATTAGATAAACTCTAATATTTCAAAGCTCTCTCTCAACCCCACTTGAGAACCCTAAAGAAAACCCAACACAAAGAAGCATCTAAAAGAGGAAACAGGAAAGAAAAGCTGGCATTTTTCTGAGATCTCAATGACCCCCCAAAACCAACCCATGCATTTGTCATCTTCCTTATACAGCAAATCTAGCTCTACCCAAACACTAATACACCCATAAACAAATCAAAGCAGATTCAATTAAAAAAAACAAAACTATAAAAAAATAACATATTCGTCAACCTTTTGACGTTTGCTCTTACATCTTTTTATCATTTTTATATCTGTAGATCGACTGTAAAAGACTAAACAGAAAGCCATGGTGGGGGGTCATACTTCAATTCCGAAAATAACCTTCTGCTGTAGATTCCTTGGAAGGGCATCAATGGTGAGAGGAAACCATTAATAATATAATACTTAACTTTCTCTATGATCTGTAATTCAACAGTCTAAAAGACTCATTTTGGGGAAAAGGGAATGGCTGTAAGGATTAGCCATAAAGGCAGGAAACTAAGAGTGTTGGATAATCACAAAGAACCCCACACCAACTCATCTTCTAGTGTATGTGGGCTCCACCAGGGTCCATTGGCAGTTGGATACACCGGGTTTTGGGTGCCATGTCAAGGCAACGGATTTTCTCTGGCAGATGTCCGAGCATCGCACTTGGCTAAGGAGGTGATAACATGCATCTCACATGTTTTGTAGGTGGTACACTCACAATTTCCTAGCTTGCCATGTGTCCTCTCTGACATCAAGTAACTGTGGTTAAGATTCACTCACTCTTAATGGTAAATAATTTAAGAGTGATTAGCAGACCCTAGGGTCTGTTTCCTATCTTCCTCCGTGTCATCGTGCCCCCTTTTAACATTCCTTTAGCCTTGATTAAGCTTAAATAAATCAAAGTTAAGATTTTGGTTGTTTTTTCTTTTTTTTTTAAAAAACAACCAAAGTTGGATTGCTTAACCCTAGGAGTGAGTGAATCTTACCATATTTGATGAGTTTAAAATTGGTTTTAGAAAAAATATTAAAAGAAATTTAACTACATAAATGAGTTAATCATAACCAAGGTTAATTTTCAAAAATTATTAAAAAAGAAAACTAAATTTGGCGTGAATGATTCGCAATCGCCCACCCAAGAACGAGACCAGATGCAGTGAGCGACAACCTAGGTGTACGTGAATCTTAACCACAACTACTTGATGTCAAAGAAGACACATGACAGGCTAGGGACCGTGTGTACCGCCCCACGAAACATGCAAGATGCATACCATCACCTCATTAGTGACAAACCTTTACACGCATGGCAGAAGAGGCTTACCCGAGTGTGATACTCGGGCATCTGCCAGAGAAAATCCGTTGCCTCCAATCAAAGAATCCCAGTTGCATGGGTTGGAGTTGGTGGGTATCTTTGAAAAAGAGCTAAAGCCATTGCTCTGCTGTCCAATAAACGCCCACCTCTCTCCTTGGAGCAGTTGGGTTTTCTCTCTCTAACTCTCTTTTCAACCCTTTCTCTCTCTCTATCAAATCCTTTAAGAAAAGAAAATCCCAAACCCAATTTCACACCCTCCTTGTCCTTGCCTGCCAAATAGGGGTGTCAACGACCGGAGCCAGCTCGCGAGATTCGAAATAAACCGAGTTAGTGCTTTTATTTTGGCCGAGCCGAACCAAGCCAAGCCAAGCCGAGCCGAGCCGAGCCGAGTCTTAAAAGTGAGCTCGAAAAATAAACGAGCCGAGCCTGAATAATAGGTGACTCACTCAACTTAGCTCGATTAATTTTAAAATAATACCCTTTAAAAGTTAAATTTATATTATATATCTAGTAAACCTTATTTTTGGTAAAATGTATTTAGTATACAGTAACATAATTATTTTCGTTTAAGTTTTAACTCAAGTTTTCACCGGAGTCACGTGACATCCCAAAAACTAAATGCCTTTTTAATTTTTTTTAATTGAATTTAGTACTTATCAATATATTTAAAATAAAATAAAATTATTGAGCCGAGCCGAGCCGAGCCGAGCCGAGCCTGAGCTTCTGTAAAATTCCAACAAGCCGAGCCTGAGCATCTTTAAATTTCCAATGAGCTGAGCCTGAGCAGTGCCCAGCTTGGCTTAGCTCGGCTCATTTACACCCCCTATTGCCAAGTGTCAGCCCAACCATTTCCTCAGAAAACAACTTCCTTCCTCTCCAACCATAAACCAAACTAATCTTCTTTTCATATTCATGTTGAAGAACAGAACTAGACAGAAGCATTTCAATTTCTTCTTCTTGCCATGCAATCAAGAATGTCTCAATCAGGTTCCTGCAACACCCAATTCGCTGCCATGTTCAGTATCCTCAACAGGAAACTCCGGCACTTCTGCTCGAAACTGCGGTGGCCGAGACGAAGATGTTCCAAGCCCAAAATTGTCATCAGGAGGCTTGGAAAGTCGAATTCAGAATATCAGTTTAAAGAAGAACCGAACACCAATGGCTCGGCGATCCATCTAAATGGCCATCTGGGTGGTTCTAAATCTGGGAAGCCTATTCGAATTGCATCATTCAATGCTGCCATGTTCTCCATGGCACCTGCTGTCCCCACGACTGAGAAATCGGTTATCTTTGATTATGGAGAGGAAGATTATTTGAAAATTAGGCGTGCCGTGGAAGTCGATATCAGAGCCAAATCTTCAAATGATCGTCCCAAGAGTATACTAAAGCAATCTCCCCGGCACCCCAGTTCATCAATGAGTAGTCCTGAGCATCTCTCTAAGCAACAAAAGTTCGCGAAATCGAAATTACGAGTCTCAATTGATCTACCGGATAACGAGATCTCATTAGAGCGAAACAGACAGTTAAGCTTTGTGGAAGATGAAAAAATGGGGTCTTCGAGCAAGAGTGTAACTAGAATTCAAAGAGGTAAAGCTCCTCTAAGGTCTACTTTGAGCTTCCCTTCCAATATGAAAAATGGCGGTAAGGATGGCGAGAGCTCGAGAAGTAGTAGAACCATTCTGGAAGTTGTGAGAGAATTGGATGCTGATATCTTAGCCCTGCAAGATGTGAAGGCAGAGGAAGAGAAAGGCATGAAACCTCTGTCTGATTTGGCTACTTCTTTGGGGATGAACTATGTGTTTGCAGAGAGCTGGGCTCCAGAATACGGGAACGCTATCTTGTCGAAATGGCCAATTAAGAGATGGCAAGTTCAGAAGATCTTCGATGAAACAGACTTCAGGTACACATCCCTTTCCATCTGCATCAAATACAAAGTCACCCAATTGGTCCTCCTTTGCATTTTCTGTTTTCCTTGTGTAAGAATGATCCCAAGGATTAAACTACCCAAGAATCCTTATATTCCTTAGATTGTCACTTGGGATCTCCCAAGAACTGTCAAAAAAAATTAGTCTTGGATGGTCCTTGGTGTTCCTGCATAAATACAGGCAGTGTCATCTTGTTGGGTATACAGGAAAAGATAATGTATGGAACCCAATCTTCAACTACAAACATCTATTTTTTGTTATTGAAATAAAAATCAATTAATCTCCTCTCCCAGCCACTTTATAATAACCACAAATTTACGTACAAACTTAATGAATCATATCTTACAGGGGATATACTTGATTCACTATAAATACTTGATCTGGAAAACTTATGCTTGAACCTCTCAGGAAAGGTCTGAGGTGAAAATTACATAAAAATTATAAAAAGCATTGTAATGAATAATTGCTTATACCCCTCTTGAGTATGGTAGTTCTGGTTTTCTTCCACTTCAAAAAGAGGGAGCAGTATTCCATGATGTCCGGATCTTTCTATTACACGGAAATCTGGGTTCTTCTCTTCCTGGCAATCTTAGTAACTTCTCAAATTTCAATGTGAAAATTCGAAACAAATATATCATAAACCTCAAAAAATCTGGAGCTCACAAATGAACTTGCAACAAGCAGGAATGAAAGATCAATTGTTGAGAAAGAATAGAATTTCATAACTAAGGAAACATCAATTAGGCGAAACGAAAAATCTAATCTCCTATAACCCCCTCCTTGTGTTTAACATTTGATACAGGAATGTGTTAAAGGTCACGGTAGATGTGCCCCGAACAGGAGAAGTCGACTTCCATTGTACCCACCTTGACCATCTGGATGAGAACTGGAGAATGAAGCAGATAAATGCAATAATCCAATCAAATGACAGGCCTCACATCTTAGCCGGAGGTCTCAATTCACTCGAAGAAACAGATTATTCAGCAGAGAGATGGGCAGACATTGTAAAGGTAAAAGCAGCAAGACCCAAGTATTTTCTCTAAATAATTACTAAATCATTATAACTCTCTTCTAATAAGTTGGATATCTATGTTCCAGTATTACGAGGAGATCGGTAAACCTACACCAAAGGTCGAGGTGATGAGATTCTTGAAGGGGAAACAATATGTTGATGCCAAGAACTTTGCAGGGGAGTGCGAGTCGGTAGTCATGATTGCCAAAGGCCAAAGTACTAGACCATCTTAACTAATTTCATCTAATTAAAAACTGAATTATCCTCTAAATGTTTGGATTAAATGTGATTATTTCTAATGCAGATGTACAGGGGACGTGCAAGTATGGGACACGAGTGGATTACATATTGGCATCACCCAATTCACCATACAAGTTTGTTCCTGGGTCATACTCAGTCTTTTCATCTAAAGGGACTTCTGATCACCACATAGTTAAGGTTGATATCATAAAGGTAGATAACAGTGCTAAAGAAAATATAGATAGACGGCGGCGGAAACCAAAACCGAAAGTTGTAAAGATAACAAACGGTACTTCATCAAGGGGTATATGGAGAACGAATGTGTGAGGGAGTCGACGATGATTTTCTTTTTCATTATAGTTTTGGTCTAATTTTCTTTATGGGGGTAGGGAGAGACTAGAGAGAGCAGAGATATTTGAACCTGCTTCCTTCTTCCCTCAAAAACCCCTGTATGTAAATCATTATCTATGTCTAACATGATGAAATGGGTTTACAAAGAAATTAAAGGAAGATATGAGATTTGGAGTGTACCTATTTATCTCAGTTGTTGGGTGAAAAAACAGATTTAGGAACCAATTTCTTGATGTTTGCTGCAACAATTTTGAATCTACTCTAATGCATTAAATCCAAACCTTCCACTTCTGTAATTGTTGATCTTAGAGCCTAAGTTAGATCGAAAAAGTTCATTTGTTGTAATAAAAAATCAAAGACGGTTAGGATAGAATATAATAGGAACCATGAAAAAGAATTCAAGAGAATCTGCCAATAATAATACCAAATATTGATATTAGCAGGCTTCTGTTGTCGCGCCATGAGTGATGCCGGCATCAAGTCCACCATAATTCACATTTCACACTAATTAGGTATTTGTTCTGACTTCTCGTCCACACAACAGATCATTTCCTTCATGGATCTAACCTCAAATGGCATTCACGTAGAATTGTTTTGAAGATTCATATATCGAAGAAAGTTATAAGAGATTGTTCTATACTGCCATGTCTAGTGGAATATTTGAGACATGTTCTCTATCCCAAGCCCTCTTTGCTTCTTGCTCCCAATTAATGCCTAGGGTTATGGTGATAGATAATACTTTCACAAAGATCCCAATCTTCTGCCAACCATATCCTCCTACAATGCCTGAAAGTTCACACTGGATTCCATCCAAGAAGTTGGAAGTTGCTAGCAATGGCATCATGTTTGCAACATATCTAAAACCACTTCTTCATTGCTAAACAAGTAGATTAGACCCATTTGCGTCGCAACAAAATCATGGCCAATCCCAGAAATAAGTCACATAAAGGGGCCATGAGTACCGCAATCCACATACTGCTAAGCGTCATGCAGCACCCAGTTCATTTGTTCATTTGAAACCGTTGTAATCCTAGCACTACAAAGACCAAAGTGATACTAAACAACATTGTACATGTGATGAGGATGATTGAAAGTCTTAGAATGCTGAACAGACCATAACAGGCTAACAGCTGAAGGAATTGCAAGTCTTTGGAAAGTTAAGGATACTGCGAAAGCCCCTTTCAAATAGCCAGTCCAATTTTTCTTGGAGGCAGGGGAGAATTTGTCACAAAGTGCCAACAATAACACATTGATCCAACAAGAGATGGAATTCGCCATGGAAGTGCCGTGATTACCTTGGCTAGACTTGAAGACTAGAATCGAACACATGGGTATGTGTAGTAAAGTTGCAATTCTGATATTATCATCCTTGGAAATACAATTTTCTGTGTTTAAAAGAATCTTACTAGACTTTGAAGGAACATATAGACGAAAACCATAAGAATGTAAGTCTGTATTGGGCCAGATAAAAAACACAGGAATGCTTATAAGTGAAACAAAAAACATGGCTCTCTGCATTTGAATGCAAAGCAGATTATGTTGGAGATTCAAGAATAGTAACATGTTAAACCTAAACAAGATTATTCCAATCCTAGATCTAGACCTTGCAATTAGTTTTCCAGAATTCATAATCAAATAGAGATGAGGATTGAAAGAGAACCACATACCAACTCACTGGAATATCCCAATTCCCTTCTCGATGTGATGCTCAGCTTTTCTTACTGCGCTCAAGAGGATGAGAGGAGTCTTCTCTTTTCTCCTTGGGTCTGATTCAATGAGGCTTCTAAATGATGTAAGAGAAAAGAGGGACTTCCCTTTTTTTTTATATACCCTTGGAACCCTACCCATCATAAGATCCAAGGGTTGAGAGGAATCACACCAAAGATCTAACGGTCGCCAACCCTGACCATGTTGTTAGCTTTAATAACAGTTAAGAGTCCCTGTTTGATCACTTTTCCTTAGTGAGACCCCTTAACTCTATTATTCTCTATTGACAGTAATACAATCCGAGTTTTGAAAACCTAAGGATTGCGTCGGACCACATGAGTTTTTATTTAATAAGAAAAAAACCCTAACAGATTATACTGCTTTGCACAGTAGGCCTGACCATATATAAGGTGTCCAATGCGGTTCCCATTCCCATAAACAAGCTCAAACCAGTCACTGATGCAAAGGAAGTGGCCATGGAAGAACTAGAGAGAGGTAGTTCTCATAGTGATTCACAAACATGACTGAGATCACCTGTAAGAAGTACTCCATTTTATTCAAATATTGGAATTCCATTTTGTTCTTCATCCATTCATTTTTCTTATTTAAGGTTCTGTTGTTTTAGTTCAAGAATTTGAATTTTGTGGCTCTGTCTCTGTCTCTGTCTCAATCCATCAAAATGGAGGTTATTTGGAAGAAATGGTAAAAGAAATGTTTCAACAATACCCTATGCAACAAAACAAACAAAAAGAGCAAACTAACCTAACCAAAACCAACAATAAACCCTCTAAACATGTCTAATATATGCCGTACCCATCTTATCCAATCTATACAAACCTTTGATAATTCTAGGAAGCTGAGCACTATTTGTAAACAAATTATTCCTCCCATGGCACCTTGCCGAGCCAAAGCATCTGCCACTTTATTCCCTTCTCTATACGAATGCTTTATAAAAAAATCTACTCCCTCCAATAAACCAGTAAGCTGCTCCCAAAAATCCCACAAATACCATAAAGTGCAGTTTCGGGACCTTATCCAATTTACTACGATAGTCGAATCGCATTCAATGTTTATACCATTATGACCCAATTGCTTACAAATATTTATACCTTCCAGCACCACTCGCAATTCAGCTTCATTATTAGAACAAGAACCAAACATTTTGAAAAACCACAGATAAGAGAACCTGTACAGTCTCTAAGGATACCACCACCACCCTTGTTTTGTTTGGGATTTACGGTTATGTACTTAACTTGTAGAATGACGAAGTCGGGTGATCGGGTCAATTAGGGGCCGTTTGGCATCAATTCTGTCGATTCTCTCATTCTAAAAAAAAAAATTAATTCTTATAAGTTTTGATTCTTGTAATCAATTTTGTACTGTGAATGCATTTGGTAACTGTCAATCAGAATCAATTATGAAGAAAATAAATAACAGAATTACGTTTGGATGAAAAAAAGAAAAAGAAAAAGAAATAAAATTATTTTAGGCATTAAATATTGTTATATCATCAACACATATATAAGTGTCATAAAATACCAAAATTTTTATTATGTTTTATCTATCTCGTCAATTTTGATGCTTACCTCATTCGTTTTAAGCGTGTTTCTCATAATTGATTCTAAAAACGATTTTTTTTTTGTTTCGTAAAAATTGTTCCTAAAGCAGGACGATTCTTAAAATTGTTTCCTAAAAATGACTTGCCAAGTGCATTTACACTGTTTTTGTTTACGGGATAAGAAAAATCGTTTCCAAGGAACAATGCCAAACAACCCCTTAAATATTTAAGTTTTCCTTTTAGAGTCCGGATTGCTTATGGCGAGTGCACGAAGATTTTCCTCCAACACTCAGAATATTCTGCCACCTATCCTTAAAAGGACACATAATCCAAGACTACTTTAAGAGTTCACAGTCCAAATATATTTTTTTTTGGGTTGAGAGATAACTTTTCCTTAAGGAGAAAAAACTCTAGGAAAAGGCGGGGAAATATCCCTTACATCGGTTGTACGAGGAGAATTTAACATTCTAATACTTTCATTTAGAGCAAACTGGGCCACATCATGTGGTATCGAATTTGCTTGACGAGGGGTGAAGTTCCACTGGATAGTTCCCCCTCTTTGCTTTAACCAGATAATATCTTCTACAATAGTGTGAATGTCCCAATGGGGTAGAGGCCTTTTACTGGACAGATGGTTGATAATCTCCTTTGCGTCAGACTCAAGGATAACCAGCTTCTACTTCCTCCTTCAAATCAATTGTATGCCAAGTTTGATCGCCTCAACTTCGGTGATTCTATTGGATCCGCATATGAGAGGCTTCCCAATTGAAGCTAAAAAGGACCCGTGATGGTTTCTGGCCACCACTCCTGCTCCAGCTGCGAGACCCGTAAGGAGACAAGCCCCATCCACATTCACCTTAATCTAGTTTTGAATCGGGGCTATCCAAATCGGCACCAAAGGTAATTATTCTAGTTTCTGACCTTCCAAAGTTGTGCATATCTCAGTAATTTGCCTCTCAATCTTATGGATAGTTTGGACCGGGTTTGGAACTATCCCATTTAAAACTACCTTGTTCCTCACCTTCCAAATTCCCCACAAGGTTAAACAAAGTTGAACTGCCAGCACACTACACCCATTGCGAAACTCAGGGTGCTGGGTCCATCTACACCACCATCTTAGAAAAGATTTGCTAGTCTGAATGGTAGGCATGGAAGAAAACTGAGTCCCAGACCAGATGCTCCTAGAGCACGAACAAGAGAAGAAGAGATGACTATTGGACTCATCCTCTGAGTGGCACAGGGGGCATTCAAGCTCGACCTCCATCTTTTTTTTCCTTAAATTGATTGCCACTGCTACCGCATTATGACTAGCTCGCCAAATAAAAGTAAGGATCTTCTGAGGGATTGGTATCTGCCATAAGGCTTTCCAATGTTTAGCCTTTTATGGATAGGCTGTTGTGCTGGAAGTTGGTCTTTTCTCCTCTATGATTTGTTTGGCGAGGTGCGAGGTCGAGCTGACCTGAAATTTTACTCATTTTACTCAAGAAGAATAATGCCAAAGCATTTTATTTGGAGCTTCCGATAGACTGATAGGGATTTTCTTTACCTCGTTGATTGACGGTTGAGTCATGATGCTGGCTAGATTACTTTCATTCCACCTGCCCTGGTCGGGTAAGATGAAGTTTGCCACCAATGAACTAAGCATGTTGAGCACCCGCTAGTAATTTTGGTTTAAATCGAGGGCATTCAAGCACCTGCCTGCCGGCCTGCCAAAAGACTATGCCAGCCCCATGATGCTCTTGATCCCGTAAGCGAGTGAGTGTGACGGAGGAAAAATCCTCCAAAAACATGTAGCGGAGGATCTCAACTTTTATTAGTAAGAGTAGACTTTCATACATGGGTTTTTTAATGCCCTGGTATGGCCCAAGCCCAGCCCGCCAATCCAGGATAATGGCTCAAACTAGTGGACAACAGTACTTTGTGGTTAACGACTCCTTTTAGCTCCTTTTTTACATGAGTCGTATTCTGCTCCAGTTGTAACTGGTTTTGCCAAAACCGGTTACGCCCCTGAGGTGGCCACATGTCCCTTTTGACACCTCTTAACTATGGTTCAGATTCACGCACCCCTAAGGTTGACCTCCTATTTTTGGTTTTCAGAAAAAAATAATAAAAAAATTTGTTAACCGTGGTTAAAATTTACCAAATCCCAGGGTTAATTTTTTAAAATATTTTTTCTAAAAACCAAATATAGTTGGGTGAACCCTAGGGGTAGTTGAATCTTAACCACGGTTAAGGGGTGTAAAAAGGGACATGTGTGACCACAGGGGCTTAACTGGTTTTGCCAAAAACCGGTTACAACCGGAGATGATCACCAATTTTTTTACATATGAGAATTACGATAAAGGAACTAAAACTTATATCAATCAAATGCCACCAGTATTCACAACTAGAGAAAAAGAAATGCTATTAATCAATTAGAGACAAAATTATCCTTTTGAATATGTTATGAAATAATATTTGTAGAAGTTTTTAAATTTATTTGAGAAAAAATTACATGCTTATATTTTCATCATATGAGGAAAAACGCAAGTAATATTTTTTCAGAATCAGGTGAAAAGTAAGATACATGCAAAGAGCCAATCGGGTTATTACACAAGAAGCATGGATGACAGATATAATTTAATGAAACTTTATAAATGAATTGCTGGACATTTAATTATATGATTCAATTGAAATAGTACAACAGTGCTCATGTTTTTTTTTGCATTTAAAATAATTTTGTTCTCTATGATCGATTTGGCAAACAACTTCTTAGCAAAGAATCGTTTAAAAAATCTGATCCATTTACAAAATCAGAGAAACATCATGAACAATGCCAAATAGCCCCTAAAATTTACAAATTTTTAAAAGATTTTGCTAGTGAGCCTCTAACCTTAACCCAAACATGTTTCCCACACGTAATGTCTTACATTTGTCTTAGAAGTCAAAGAGGGGCCAGGAGAGCAAAAAAAATAAAAATAAAAAATAAAGGGGAAGTGATTTAAAACTTTCGATAGTACCTACTATCGAGAGTTGGATCCTTAGATTCGAGATCTAAGGTTTCAAGCATTAGGTGGGGCCTCATTTAAAGCGCGTGAAGACATGCAGCCATTGGATATTAAATCCAACAGTCCAATTCTTGATAGTTGATACTATCCCGAAAACAGATGCAGCAGTAAAGCCATTTATCCACTGTACTAAAATATAATAAAAGGTAAACAAATGATTTTTTAAGAAAATAAAGCCTAGAGCTGGACCGTTGGATTGAAAATCCAATGGAACACTAAGTTGGCCCATCATTCATGTAATTCTTGACATTATTGAATTTTCAATCCCATGGTCGAGAGAGTTTGAAATCACTTACTTTTTTTAAAAAGTGATGATGTGATGTTTTTTTTATTAGAGTGACCAATAGATTGCCTGGGCAACAACAGGGTGCATCAGCAAATCCTCTAGTCTTGGGTTCCGGACCGGTTTCACCAATAAAAATATGGCACATTTCTAATTCCTATTTGTGTCCTATTAACCCTGACCCAAAAATTGTATTTAAACGGAGACTTGGGCAATACGTGCACATGCATCGCACATGAGAGAAAGAAGAATGGGAGAGAGATCGAGAAGAAGTACGAGAGCATTTCGAAAAATAAAAAATTAAGAAATATTTTAGGTATAAAAACTTAATGGACATTTTGATTAAATTTTTTTTAAAATCCATATGATTTATTGAAATATGATGTTGGGACATTTTAAGAATAAAAAACCTTTAGAGACATTTTAGGTACAATAAAGAAAAGGAATGGGCGAGACCTGGCAAAATGTTCTTCTTTTAGAGAATTTTGTCAAGAGAACGAGGAGTCCGATTATGCCACTGAGGATGCCATGTGTCCCTTTTAACATTACTAGACTGTGATTAAGATTCACCCATCCTATGGTTCATCCACTTATCCTTGATTTTAGAAAAACATATGAAAAAAAAAAAAATTATTCTCGAAGTTAATGAATTTTAATCGAGGTTTAAAAGAAACTAATATTTTTATCTTTAAAAATCAAGAATAAGTGGTTGAACCATAGGAGTCGGTGAATCTTAATCACAGTTGGAGTCTCGTTACGCCCAGGAGGGTTGTCAAGTGTATCTCTTAACACCCCTTAACTGTGGTTAAGATTCATCCACCCCTAGAGTTCATCCACCTATCCCTGGTTTTAAAAAAAAAAAATATTTTTTTTTTAAACCCTAGTTAACATTCACTAATTCCTAGGGTTTAAATTTTTTTCTTTCTAAAAACCAATGATAAGTGGGTGAACCTAGAGTGAGTGAATCTTAACCACAATTAATAAGTGTTAAAAGGGACACATGGCAACCTCAGTGGTGTAACTGGACTCTAAGAAGTCCCGTTATAACCATAGAAAATTTCAAGCCTAATAGATAGATGAGTGAGGAGTAATATGAGAATTAAGCAAATATTTAATTTAGTGTTTGACTTATATAATGATTATGATTATGATAAGGGTAGTTTGGGAATTTTACAAAATTTCATCTACTATTTCAATGGCTCATTATGCAAATGGTAGTTTTGGAGTTTTGCAAAATTTCATCTTGTTTTCAAGGCTCATTATACAAAGGGTAGTTTTGGAAATTTGTAAAATTTCATCATGTTTTCTAGGACTCATTATACAAAGGATAATTTTAGAATTACAAAAGATTATATCAATGTTTTGGACATGAGGAATTCACTTTACGTATAGTAAAAATAAAGAAGATAAAGATAATATATGTGGGCTCCAATATAGCGGTGTATTTGATTCACTGGGGCAAATTTTGTTGGAAAGTGATTGGGTGAATCCAATCCAACGACACCATGGCATGTGTGTGGGTAGGGGTAGGGGTAGGGGTAGGGGCGGAGTTAGGAATTTATTGTAGAGGGCACATTTGGTTGAAGGAACGAGCCTCAGAAAAAAAAAAATTTGACAACTAAGTTTGTGAGTAATTTCTTCTATACATTTTGTACATGTTTTATAGATATAATTATCCTCTTATCCTCTGGCTATGCTTTATTTAATAATTATAATTAAACAAAACCGTTAAAGGATATTTGTTTTAAAAATTCAATGGGAGAACTATCCCATGACTAATCCTCTATGGTTATAACCAAATTCCTTAAAGTTCGGTTATAATACAAAAGTCTTTTAATTCAAGTTAACAACTTTAACCTTTAGAGTTAATTTTTTTCTCTCTAGAAATCAAGGTTAGGTGGTTGAACCCAAAGGGTTAATGAATCTTAATCACAATTAAGAGGTATTAAAAGGAACATGTGTTGGCTTGTGGGTTGTAATCGACTCCAGAGTTTGGTTTATAATAGTACATGATTCTAAATCCTTAGTAAACTATATTAAAAAAAAAAAAAATATCAAAACTTAGGGGGCACGCACCTGAGATTGAATCACAATTCACAACCAATCACGAGTGAGTTCAATCACACCCACATGCTAACACGTGCCCTTTTTAACCTCTATTAATTGTGGTTAAGATTTACTAACTTTTGGGATTCAATAATATAACATTAGTGTTTAGAAAAAATATTACTCTGCTTAAGCATTTTTAACCCTTAGGGTTAATATTTTTTAATCTATATTATTTTAATACCAAAGTTATGTTGTTGAAACCCGAAGGTTAGTGAATATTAACCACAGTTAACAAGGTTAAAAGAGACATGCTAGTTGGTGTGATTGAACTCTCCCCAAGTTCAATCGTGATTGGCTTTAATTGGATCTCCATCACCTCCATGCCCCATACTATGCAAAATATATATATATATATATACATGAAAAAAAAATTTTTTTGTTAAAACTTTATAGGAGGCACGTGCCCATAGGCCCCCCTTGGCTCTGCCCCAGTGTGGGGCACCATTTAAATAGATAGCAAGTTGATATCGAGGGCACCCAATCACTTTCCATTATTATTGCTGAAGGGGGTGAGTTAAAGCTAACGTATGCGCAAGAAACATGTGGGGTGAGGATTGGGAAATAGTTAACGTACCCATGCAATCTATTTAGAAACACAAGGCTGGACCTCATTGGTCCAGCACTACCTCTTAAATACTCACCGTGAGTATTTAAGAGAGGGTGCTGGACCACATAGGTTAGACCTCATTGATCCAGCAACCCTTCTTAAATACTCACGATGAGTATTTAAGAGAGGGTGCTAGACCATGAGGTCTAGCTTTAGGTTTGTAAATGGATTTCATGGGTATGCCTATCACTGCTCGTAAGGATTCTACGTGCTTTTAACATTTTCCTTTTTTGTTATCATGGAAACTTATTCCCTAATTTGTTTTTGAGAAAAATGAATTTAAAAAGAACTAATTAAGATTTGTATTACATAAATCAAAATTTTCATTTTATTTATTTATTTATTGATAACCGTGGATATCCTGAGCCTTGAAAGCCTAGACTAATCCCACGGGCTATATAGAGAATACCCCACCCATGCAACCGTTAGTGAGGGGAGTTAGAAATCGAACTCGAGACCTCCGGATTTATGGTTCGTCCAAGTGACCATTGAGCTACATCCTCGAGAGTTATTTTATTTATTAATTTATTTTTGGTTGGAAGGGAATACACACATTCAAATCTAATGGCACTGTTAAAGTGTCATAAGAGTAAACTCACACATTCACTCCAAAAATGCCTGACTAATGGAGGAGTTATGGACCCTTATAGTCCCATGCAAAGTCGAGACGCAGCCGACATGGGACTAAATAAGGGACTATTTTTAGTTCTTTTTCGGTTTAAATACAAAAAAGAGGTCTACTTCATCACATTGAGCGGAGCTCCCCGTTTTACACTATCTGATGGCAATGTTGTAAATATGACGGGCTGCTTAAATGCATCAACCTCCTTGAATAATTACAAGCATGCAACAACTATAGTAAAGGGGAGCTCTGCTTGAACACCATGAAGCAAGTTTGGAGTTTGGCTCAGGCTCAATCCATCTCTAAATATAGGAAAATGCTAATGAGACCGTAAAGGATGGAGACCACATGACTTTGCATGTGATACACGAAGCTCAAATTTTCAAAAACAGATTTAATGAAATTTTAAAATGTATGCACCAACAGCTCGGTCACGGCCTTTTGCGTTGGTCTCAGTAACAAATAAATATAATGACTTTGACGAAAAGAATACCAAAATCGACTTAGAGTCCTTTATTACTTTCTTTCCTTCTCCTTTATCGACAATGACTATCTCCCCAATCAGAACATTTTCCCAAAAAGTTCAGCACATATGCACTTTTTTGCTCTTCTCTAGACCATCTAGGTTCGAGTGAGGGGTAGTTTGGGTAATAATAAAATGTACACAATTTCTATTCTCTTCTAAGACTCAGAGAAGACCGTAACCGAAAGTTCTAAATCTGGCTAAACGGATAACCCGATCTTCTTATCGGGTCGGTTTACTTACCCGAAAGAGTAGAGAGTAGAGACTATCTTTCCCTCGTTTTCCACGGCACCATCTCCCTCTCTCTCTGTGCTAAATTTAGCAATTCATCAAAGCACGTGAAGAACAGTTCGGCTAGTCGTCACGAAATGGTGGCTCCAGAGAGGGACGTGATGGTGGTTACTGACTTCGTGACACCGTCTGAAACCGTCTCCGTTCGTTAACGGTAACCGCCATTGACGAACCTTCTCTTCTTCTTCTGCTTCTTCTTTAATCTCTTCTTCTTCTTGAATCTCTTCTTCTTCATGAGAAGTTACCAGTTCTTCCTCTTCCACCTGAGGCAATGATCGGATAAGCTGCAATCTCAATCGGCCATCTTCACGAGACGCGCGAAGAATCTCCGGCCTGTTGATTCTTACCTCGGTGAGCTCTAACCTCCCGTCCTTCCTCACCGGCCGGAGATAGAAACTCGGTTGTCCGTTCTTATTCAAAGAAGATAGAGGAGGCGGAAATTTCTTCACTTCCTTTCTCTTCAATCTCGCAATTGTCTTCCTCCACCTCAACCTAGCTACTTCTCTTGATCTAAACGACTCCCGATCATCGTCAATCTCCTCCATCTGATCATCTTTTCTCCTCTCATCGGAGCTCTCAAACCCTAAACTCTCCGTACACGACATCAATCCATCCACATCTCCACCAACGTCTTCCAGAAATCCAATCCCACCGGAATCTCTAGTACTCTTTCCTGCGCAGGTGGAAATCGGTTTAACGGACGCCGATTCTACAACATTCGCCGGTTTTTGAATTTCTCCGGCGACGGTGATCAAACTCAAACCGCCGGACGGAGAGGGGATATTAATATTCCGGTGAAGCCGATGAGATTCCTTCCTCCGTTGGTCTTTTGAATCGGAGAAATCTGAAATGGAGTGGACGATCGTCTTACAGAAAATCATCATATTTTTTTTTTCCACCCCGAAATTGTGAGAGTCTACAGAAGAATAAATAGAAAAGAAAAATTAAGAATTTTCAAATAAATGGAATTAATATTTAATATTGTCCTCACGCCAAAGATAGGGGTATTGTGAGGATTTGAACACAGAACCCCGTTGTTACTTAGTGGTTATGGCGAGGAAAGTGCCAGCGAGACAAAGTTATGTAATTTCCACCGCTTGATGAGCTGTAATGATAGCGGAATCATTGCTGGGTCCCACTACAGGTTTGTACAGCGGTCAGATCTCTTTGCCTTTTTTCCCTCGTCTCCCATCTATCCTAATCTTATCGAGATGGAATCAAAGCCAATCGCGATTGAACTCGAGGTGACTTCAATCGCACCCACAGGTCAACACGTGTCCCTTTTAACCCTTGTTAACCGTGGTTAAGATTCACTAACCCTTAGGGTTCAACAATTTAACATTGGTTTTTAGAAAAAAACTTAAAAAAAAAAAAATTAACCCTAGGGTTACAATTTCTTAATCTTAAAGTTAAATTTTTTTTCTAGAAACTAGGGTTATATTGTTGAACTCTATGGGTTAATAATTCTTAACTATGGTTAATAGAGATTATAAGGGACACCTTTTGACCTATGAGTACGATTGAACTCTCCCCGAGTTCAATCGTGATTGGTTGTGATTCCATCTAAGTCTTATCTTTCTTTTTATGTGTTGGCGAAAAAGAGGGAATTTATTATCTCCTAGAATTTGGTGACATCCTAGGGTGACACGATTTGTGTTTGTCGGGTTTGGGTTACGCTTCTGCAACCCGACGCTGTTCAAATATTATACATTAAATGTATAATTATTGAGACTAGATATTTATTTATAAAATGTTTTTATTTTATGACACGTGGCTTTGCTACCCTATAATAGGGTGACACTTGTTATCATCAACTTGGGTATCGGAAGACTGTGACTTGTGCTAGCATTTCTATTATGACTCCTATTCTTCTCTAGTTGTAACTGGTTACGCCTTGAGGTGGCCACATGTTTCTTTTGACGCCTCTTAACTGTGTTAAGATTCACTCATCCTGAGGGTTCACCAACTTATCCTTAGTTTTTAGAAAAAATAATTTTTTTTTTTGTTAACCATGGTTAAAATTTACCAATTCTTAAGATTACAACCGGAGAAGATTACAAGTCTTCTATTATATATATATGTTTTAATTAAAATATACATTTTAGATACAAATGGAGATTAACTATAAATAGGAGCTCAATTATAGAAATAACTAAACAATCTAAAATTTGCCAAATGATGATGGTAGTCCGGAAATTATAAATTTAAAAAGTGATATTTTTCTTAACTCATATCAAAGAAAAATTTTGAATTGCTTGGATTATCTCCGGATAATCTAGTACAAATATTATTATAAGTTAAGAAATTCGCATTAAAAAATAGTATTAAAATGCACATCATCGGCAAAACCGCCATGAATTGATGCTGACATGTAATGTATGCCCAACGTTTTGATTGAGTTAATAGGAGGGTTAAGAAAGAATAATCCATTGTCGATCGAGTTTATCTTAGATTTGATTTGCCCTCTCTCTCAACCCGTTTATAAAGGTTTAGAGGATGACAATTTTACCCGAACCCGATTCTACCTAGGTTGGATTGACTTTTCATTGACTACCTTCTTCAAAAGGCCTTTTGATATTTGGGCAGACGCAGAAGATAGTAGAAGATACTAGTGGGGGATATTCGTGGAACCTTCGTAAAAGGAAGGCTTTCAATTTCTGAAACAATTACAAAACGAAAAAGAAAAAGGCAAAAAAAAGGAAAAAGGGCAAAAAAAAAGAGCAAAGTGATACTACGCACCACGCGTATATTAAGAGAATTAAAGTTGAGGGCAAATGATATGCTACGACACAAGATCACTTTAATTAGGTAGTCCTAACTGTTTTCCATAAAAGTTCTTCACCGGGACCGTTCGCGCTCACTTCAACTGTTGCCACGTGTATATATCACGTGGGTTGGCGGGGTCCACATTTAGAAAGTTTGGTTGGGCTTTTCAGGCCCAGGACGTTAACCTGATGAGACAAGAAGAAAGGGATGATTATCGTTCTCTGGCTTCCATACATTTTTCGGTTCGAATGCCTCCATACATAGACAACATATAAAGTCTATAAAGGTTTCACCAATCTGGATAATCCACCTGAGTCCATTTCGTGTGTGCAAACTCAATCACATAGATCTTGTGTATCCCCAATGACAAAGTGCCACGTATATAAATAGACTATTCCACACAAGATCTGTGTGTCCAATTGGACACACAAAACGGACTCGTCAATCTTTTGGTGGGCCATAAAGCCAGAAAATATCGACGTGCAAGTGTACTACAAAAGGATTACTGAGCCCCTTCGGATTTGGGATTACCTCTCGTGGATGCCCAGGTCAGAACTCGGGGCATCCACACATCATTGGGCATGTGGCGTTAAAAAGGAGAGAAGTCTTTTCATTTCTCCTCTTGATTTTGACTTCTCTCTACATGATATCTCTCCCCCTTCAAAACGCCATATGTCCAATGGTGTGAGGATGCCCAAGGTCCCACATGGGCATATGAGGTAATCCGAAGCTTATTGAGAGGGGTGGGATTTGGTCTTGCTCTAGCAAGATCAAAACCATTTTGCCTATCTACAATGTCCGACATGTGGCGATAAAAGAGAAGATCATTTCATTTTCTCCTCAGATTTTTTGACTTCTCTCCCTTTGATATCTTCTCCCTTTTTTATCGTCACATGTTGGAAGCCCACCAAGAGCAAGACGGTTTTGGTCTTTGCTAGAACAAGACCAAATCGCATCCCCTATTGAGAAGGTTTGGATTGTCGGATACACGTGAAGTTTGAGAGGTAGAGTGGATTGAGGACGGTCCACATCAATGGCCACATGGGGTATAGAAGTGAATGTGATAGGGCAATGGTGAGCAATGAGGGCACGAGTAGCGTTTCTGTGCATACGTTTCATAGGTAGCTTCGATTATCTCTTGAAACTTGTTCATATATATATTTACTCAAAATATGAAATGGATGAAGAGATATTATCGTGGTCCATGCAGTGCAAATTTTTATTTTTATATAGGATGGAGCTATCAGTCGTTCCCGGTGCACTCTCCCTTTTCCGGGACAAGAAGACAACGATTTTGTATCAGACCCATCAGCTTTCTCTCTGTAAAAGGAGAGTCCGATAAGAGAGAGGCTAACAAAATTCTTTTAGTTACTAGGGCATGTTGACTTATCAAGTCCTGCTAGTTCTATTCTTAGCCAAAAACCAACACTTGTTTATACTTCAATGACTTGAGATCATTTTTGACTATAATTAAAGGCATACTCTTTGGCTGTATCCCATGATGCCACCTGTCTAGAAATATGGGAGTCCAAGGAGAGAAGGGAAATAATTTTTTTTTTTTTTTGTTAACTCAACTACACCACAAGATGATAGCTGAAGGCAAATACAAATGAAACACACACCACACACACTAGAAGAGAAATAGTTAAGACTTTAAAAAAATGTTAGGCTATTTTAGAGACGTGGCATCACGGTGATACAACCCAATCAGAGGATCGATGTCTAAGTTATATTTAGAGACAATCATAAGTCTACTTTAATAGATGTTATTTTTGGCTGGCAGTACGGAGTCCAGATCTCTGTCTAATTGCGACTTAAATCGCACGTACAAAGCTCTTTTAATTATCATTTTAATTTTTAACTATGATTATGCACTAATAAAATTATCGGGTTGACAAACTAGGTTTGCATAATTTCATATGTTGATCTTTAAGGGTTAGGTTTTATGTCCCTGTACTTGGTTTCTTTTTGGGTAAACAAATTGGTAAGAGTATGCCAAAACCCCCTCCCACATTGGGAGGTGTTTCCAAAAAAAAAAAAACCTTATGATTATGAAGTTTTAACTCTTAGGAATAATATTTTTTCCTTAAAAATCAAGGCCAAATTATTTAATCATAAGAATTATGGAATCTTAACCATGGTTAATCAAGATTTAAAGGGACACATGTTGACCTGTGGGGTCGATTGAACTCTCCTATTCAATCACAATTGCAATTGAACTCTCCTGTTCAATCGCAATTGCAATTGAAAATGAATCCCTAGAATAGGGCTAGTACACCTCTGACCTATTTTATCACACCTTTAGAAGGTCTATCACATGGTGATAAAATGGTGAGATAAAGAGAGAGATATATAAAATGGGGGAGAAGTAAAAAATTAGGGGAGAAATGAAATGAGTTCTCCCTCCACTTGTCACTCCAATGTGGTGGCTCGAGAGCATCTCTCTGGCATGGGCAGAGAGAATCCAAAGCCCTTTATAAATAGAGAAAGGAAAGGCACCATGTACTTGATCTATCACATTCCCTCCTTTATAATTAGAGAACGGAAAGGCAACATGTACTTGTTTTTTTGGTTAGAAGGCAACATGTACTTGAGTATGGAACCAAACCGGCAGCAACAAATGAAGTCCCTAACTACAGAGGAGTTAAATCCTCTACGGTGATAACCGGATTTGGCAAATCCGGTTATCACCCCTAGAGGTCGCCAGGTGTTTCCTTTGACATCTTTTTTTTTGGGGAACTTGGGGTGTCTCTAACCCTTTGGGTCAGGACTAATCCCCGAGGGTGCGACGTGAGCCCGTAACATGCCACACCAGGTAAGTTTGGGTAAACCTGGGTGGGGCTGGACCTAAAGGGGGAGTGAGAAATGAAACACAGGACCTCCTACTTGGGGAAAGGCCCAAGAACCACTGGTCCACCCCTTTGACACCCCTTAACCGTGGGTAATATTCATCCACCCCTAGAGTTCACCAACTCATTCTTTTTTTTTTTTTTAAATACCAATTCTTTTTTCAAAATTAAAAAACTATTTTTAATATTAAAAAAACTCTAAAAACAGTTTTTTAATTTTAAAAAAAAGAATTAATATTTTTTAAAAAAAAACAAGGATGGGTGGGTGAACCCTAGGGATGGGTGAACCTTACCCATGGTTAAAGGGTGTCAAAGGAGACACATGGCGACCTCTAAGGGTGATAACTGGATTTGCCAAATCCGGTTATCACCGTAGATGATTTGGCTCAAACTACAAAACATCCAATGGAGTGCTGCCACATAAAATTTTATCATTTATTTTTAAAAATAATAAATAAATAAATAAAAATATTAGCGACGTGAGTACTGGACAAAATCCAATATTACAGCACTCATTGGGTGTTTGTTGCCCTAGCTATAGGGATGTCAACGGGCCTAGCTGGACATTGCTCAAGCTTGACTCAGCTTGAGCTCGAAAAGGTTAGCTCGGGCTCGGCTCGTCTACAAATCATTGAGCTCGAGCCGGCTCGTTATGCTCTAATTTTTTTTAAAAAAATTGTATAGTGGGGACAATATTCTAACAATTAAGGGATTAAATGGTGGAGTACAAAGAAAATAGGAAGATAAAATAGTGCTTTCACTGACCTGATGAGCATTTCATGTTTTTAATTTAAAAAACTTATTTCATTTTCTTATATTTTTTCATGTAAAACTCAATATTGGTAGGGGTATAACTGTACATGGGTATTCATTGAATTAGTCGAGTCGAGTTGAGCTACCTTTTACTCGAGTTCGGCTCGTTATCTAAAAGAGCTCACACACTTGGCTTAGCTCGATTCAATGAGCTTCTTAATCCTGCTCAAGCTCGGCTCATTTCAAGCCGAGTTGAGCAGGCTCGACTCATTGAGAGCCCTACCTAGCTGCAATGCCCATTGTTATCAAGTCGGGTTCAGGTATGTAGATGAGTTTCATGTTGCACATCTGAAAATCATCAGAGGTGCAAATGTAATTGGACTTTGCTATTGAGACAAAACAAGGACCGAGACCTCGTGCCCGTGCACAAGATTTCAGGTGGGGCCCATCTTCACAGGTGGGCCCATTTGAAATCCGGTGCATGGGCACAGGGTCTCGGCCCTTATGCAGTCTCAATAGCATTTCCCAATGTAATTTGCTTATGCATACAGTAGTTTAGTATGCATGCAGTGACCACAGGCATGACAGGGTCAGAGCCAGGAATTTTTCATTTGCGGGGGGGGGGGGGAATACATGTATAAAAAAAATTAATGGATTTAAGGGTATGGAGCTTGGGGGGTTCAGGGGCGTAGTCTCCGAGAATTTTTTTTTAGGCTGTTACAAAATATTATGGATATATGGAGATGGGGGTTCGGGGGCTACGCCCTCTGAATTTTTTTTTTGACAACTAAGTTATTGGGCCGTTTCGTCCATACATTTTGTACATATCCTATGAATATTGTTTATCTTTGTTTACGGGGTAGCTATCCCCTTGCCTTATAGTTATGCTCAGTTAAATAATTAAATAAAATAGTATAAAAGATATATTTTGTTTTCAAAAGTTTATAAGACAGTTGACCCCTTGCCCTACAACTACGTAATATTAAATAATATAATATAATTTATTTTGGATACAATTGCCCCTTATTCCATGATTATGCTCAATTAAATACTTAAACAATTTAATATAAATAATACGAGTTAGGATCCTGTCCAATTGCGATTGAATTTGGGCAGTTCAATCACACTTACATAACCCTCCTTTAACTCCGTTTAAGAAATTTTAACCCTTAGGATTAATATTATTTTTTTCCTAAAAACAGAGGTTAGATTGTTAAACCTAAGGGTCAGTGAATCTGAACCATAGTGAATGAGATTTAAAAGGGGACACGTGTTGACCTATGGACCGAGTTCAATCGCGATTGAATATGTTCTCAACTCAAAAAAATATTTCTTTTCAAGTTTAGGGAGCACCTACCCCCATTCCCATGCTATACCCTAATAAAACTAAAAATAAAAATCTGGTTTTTAAAAGTTGAGTGGGGGCATGTGCCATATGTGAGAAGATTTGCTTCCCCTTTGTAGGAGCACTTATAAGGCAGTTAGGCATGACCACAACTTGTCTATGCAGTACTAGACCGCTGATAGCGTGTGCCAACATGGTATATCGACTACTTTGCGCTCGATCTTGATCCAGAGAATAGAATTCAGGTCTTGTCCCTATATTAGGGCTTCAGATTATCTCTGGTGGATGGTTGAGCTGGGCGCTTGGGCATCCACACATCACAAGGCACTTAGTGATAAAAAGGGGTAGAGATATCAAGTGGGGAGAAGTCAAAATCATGGAAAGAAAATGATCCCTTGATCGTACGGCTATGGTTGGTGGATAAAATCCTTAAGTGAATCTCGTCATGCATATTTACAATTATGCACATCACATCATCGCATATGTATGGTCATGTTTTTAAATGTATTATATAGTATCTATCTTATTTTGATCTTGATGCATTCATGTGCATAGGATCATGATTGATACTGTGAGATATGGAGCGTCGGATCACCTCTAAATCAGATTGAGTATCTTAGTAAAGGGTGACCATTGGATCTTAGTCAAATACCCAACAGCTAGTTTGACCAAGACATTAAAATTTCAAAGAGCCGTTAAAGCCGTTACTTGATCTAAGGGAGACATGGTATATGTGGTTGAATTTGGACCATTGATCCAGATTCTAATGACATGATTTATAAGACAAATAATGGAGAGTCTAACTACTCTTTTCTTTGATGAGTTATAAAACCAGGATAAGAAATATCATCAGAGAGAAACATTCCATCCCCATGAAATAGAGAATATTGTCTCTAAAGAGAAACTGCCTTTTTTGTGAAGCTTGAGGTTCGATCAAGTATAAACCACACACCCATTGTTATTAGAAATCCCATATGAGGAGAAAACCTGTCTTTGCTTAGATCATATCCTAAAAGGCTATTGCTTTACCTTCGTATCTCCTTTTATTGATCGGATCCAAGAGATTGATTTTTTCCGCTGCAATCTCGCACCCCTATATTGGTATTAGAGCCTTCGTGCATCATACTCTATTGTGGTGAGAAGGGCTGAATCACTTCCCCTTGAGAATACCTTGAATATCTTCCAATTATATTCTTGGTTCGTGTTGCTTTAATATTTGGCTTATTCCACACGTCAAAGAAAAACTTGTGCCGAGAAGCGTTGGATCACTCACCTTTAGAAATCTTAGTCCATGTTTTTGCTTTTGGAGAAGGCTCAGGATTCTCTCAAGTTGCAACTTGAGAGAATCTCTCAAGTTGGAACCCCTAGAGGTCGCCATGTGTCTCCTTTGACACCCCTTAACCATGGGTAAGGTTCACCCACCCCTAGGGTTTACTCACTCATCCTTGGTTTTTTTTTTTATATTAATTATTATTTTTTAAATTAAAAAACTGTTTTTAATATTAAAAAAACCAAGGATGAGTGAGTGAACCCTAGGGGTAGGTGAACCTTACCCATGGTTAAGGGGTGTCAAAGGAGACACGTGGCGACCTCTAGGAGTTCCAACTTGAGAGATTCTCTCAAGTTGCAACCTGAGAGAATCCACTCCCTTTGGAGAATGCTTCTCCAAAAAAGCTTCTAGTTCTTTGCAAAAAGGAAAGCACGTGATCACCTTACCCTTTTTTTTCCGTCCTTTTTTTGTGAGTCTAATCCAACAAGAGCATCTTGTTTATTCTCTTAACAAAAAAAAGAAAAGAAAAAAGGGAAAGACCGAGATAGACGTTTTCATGGGTTCTCGTCTCTCTGAGAACAGGAAAGCTTACTCACTTCTAGTTCGTCTGAATAAAATAGATCGCCGCCAACTCTATCTTCCCGCAGCTATTGTGCGGCGTTCGTTTGTCACTGATAGTTCGGCCAACGAGGACTCGTTATTATAGCGTCCCTCTCATGCGGCGATCTCCGTCTGATTTGCATTTGAGAAAATAAGTCTTTAGAAGGCTTGTTAAAAATATTTTCAAGCTACTATTTGCTGATTTCTTCATTCAAGATAAAGTGGGAGCATTTAGTTTTTCGTTCAGATCTATTAAGGGTTTTTCAGGATTTTTGGAATTCATCCAATCCGACGAAATCAGCTGCACAAGTTTCAATTTATTTTATTATTGCATATCAAATATTTAAAAGAAATATGTTATTATCTTCTTGATGATTTACCAATACAATTCATTAAAGGGATTAATTTTTGTATAATATATTATCCCTGAAACATCTCTAAAAATGTGTGTTGCTATATGATAATCTGAAATTATTGAGCATATTTTTTGAGAATCTGAGGCTTATTTATTACAATATTCTATAATTTTAGAATTTACAAAAATCCTAAATTTAAAGGCACTTAATTAGATTCTGAAAATTATAATGATACTATATTTTGATCCTCTAAAATATATTAGTTGATATCTAGAAAATTTCAATATACAAAATTGTGGTTGTTTTTGGGAACCTTTGAAATCATAATAGTATTCTGACTTTGTATGAAATACAAATTTTATAGAGCATATTTAGAACATTGTTTATTTAAAAAACAGATTTAGTGAAAATTAGAAAATATTATTAAATCTGTTCGCATACAGAAATTGTTTTACTAATTATTATTCTGAAATATTATGTCTTCTAAAACAGTAAGTTCAGAATTAAGTAAGACTAAAAAACTTAATGAAACTAATTATTCAACTTGGAAGAAGAGAATAAGACACATATTATATCAAGATAAATTGGAGTATGTAATTGATACTTCTTATCCTGATGAACCCCCTTTAAGGACAGGAGAAGCTGCAAGAAATGTATATAAAAAATTTATAGAGAATGATAAATTGACAATATCCATAATGCTAACATTCATGGATCCAGATCTTGAAATAATATTTGAAGAATATGAAACAGTTAAAGAAATGTTCGATGCTATTAAACTTGCTTATGGTAGTGCATTTGAAACATATATCTAATTATTAATAGAATAATTTAATACTTGTATGATGAAAGAAAATGAAAATGTAACAGAATATGTTAACAAAATGATAGTTATCGCTAAAGAATTAACAGTAATTGGTAATCCAATACCGGATAAGATGCAAGTGTCCACTATTTTGCATAGTTTATCACCATCTTGGGAATCTGTTGTAATAACAATAAACTTATCTGGACAACAAGTTTCAATGAAAACTCTTTCTATGCTATTAGGAGTGGAAGCTCAAAGAAGAGCTAAAAAGAAAATTAATGAAGCTAATATGATAGAAACTCCTGCATTGTCTTCTAAGATAAGACCATATAAACCATTCAAGAAGAATTTTAAACATAAGCCTTATAAATCTAAAAAGAGAAATGACAAGTATAATAAGACTTTTGGAAACTGTTATAATTGTGGAAGACTATACCACCACAAAATCAATTGTTCTCAAATTAAAAATGACAAACAAGGATCTAAAGACATTGTTTGTGTAGTGTCAGAATCGTTTCTTACTGACTGCGACTCTGAAGCCTGGTGGGTAAACTCAGCTTCATCAAGACATGTGGCTAGATCTAAATAGAACTTTGTAGAGATCAAGGATATCAAAGCCAGCGACCACAAGCTTTATATGAGAAATAATACATATTGTGAGGTTCAAGGAATAGGAACTCTCAAGTTGTTGTTGCCTGAAGAAATGAACCTTGTATTCACTGATATATTGTATGCGCCTGGAATGAGGTGTAATCTCTTATCTGTACCACGTCTAGATGAAAAAGGTTTTGAAATACGTTTTTGTTCATCAAAAGTGTCTATAGGAAAACACGGACGTATTCTTGTATGAAGAACTAAAACAGTTGGGTTGTATCGTTTGAATTTTTTCAAATAAAACTTTTAATTCATCTACTTATATTGATAAGTGTTTAATGAATGTTAATTTGTATTATGACACATGATACTTGGACATATAAACTATAATAAGATGAAATTATAGAAAAAAAACTTAAAGTTGTATGAATCTTACATAATTGGTAATATGACAAAAAAATTTATTGGTAAATGTGAAAGATCTAAAGAATTATTAGAAATAATTCATTTAGTTAAGAATTTTATTTCATCATTATGATGGTTCTATAAGAATGACAGAAAATAGAGATGCTTATTTTTTGGAAGACAATTTAGAACAAAATAAACCAAATAAAATGGTAGAGGTATTTAAAATTACTATAAGTAGAATACAAAGGGAAAGAAAATCTTCTAGTTATTTAAAAGAGCATTATACAATGATAAATGAAGAAATACAAGATGATTCTATATAATTTTGATTATTATAGATACACTTGGATTAGTGGGAGTCATTATATAATAATATCTCTTTATGAAGATGACTTACTAATGACTCAAAATGATTTAAATAAAATCTTGAAAATTAAAAAATGTTTGAAAAACCAATTTGAAATGAAAGATAAAGGTAAAATATTTATGTTTTGGGGATTAAAATTTCCACGGATAGAAAATGTAGAAAATTTAGTTTATCTCAAAAATCATATTTAGAAAATGTTTTTGGATAAACTTTATGCTCAAATGATATTTAGCCTAATATATGCAATGTTGTGTACCAGACTAGATCTCAATTTTGTAATATATTTGATTTATAAGTTCCATACTAATCCTGGATTAGCACATTAGATAACTGCAAAATGTGTATTGAAATATATATATATATATATATATTCAAAGTAAATTAATTTTGAGTTAATTTTTCCAATAATATGATTTAGAAGTTGTGGGATTATGCAATAGAGATTTCGCAGGAGATCCTAATGATGGAAAATCCATATCAGGATGTGCATTCTTGATTGATGGTGAGACAATTACTTGGTTAAGTAAAAGGCAAGTATGTATTGCTAGACATACTATGGAAGCGGAATACATCGCTTGTAGTGCTTCAACAAATGAAGCTGTATGGATATAAATATTCTAAAAAGACTTATGAATTGATAAATGTATTCACATTTATTGTGATATTGAGACCGTGATAAAAACCATTAAATTTGGGGAAATCATTCCAAGAGGTCAAATTGAAGAATTTAGAAGGCATGGAGCCTCTATGAGTTTGATATAAAAACATCTTAGGCTTATAGCCAAGTGAGAGATGTTAGATATTGAGATCGGGTGACTATAATCCCTCGATCGTACGACTATGGTTGATGGATAAAATCCTCAAGTAAATCTCGTCATGCATATTCACATTCATGCACATCACATCACCGCATATGTATGATTATGTTTTTAAATGTATTATATGATATCTATCTTATTTTAATCTTGATGCATTTATGTGCATAAGATCATGATTGATATTGTGAGATATGGAGCGTCGGATCACCTCTAAGCCAGATTGAGTATCTTGGCAACGGGTGACCATTGGATCTTAGTCAAAGGCCCAACAGATCGTTTAACCAAGACATTAAGATTTTAAAGAACCGTTAAAGCCGTTACTTGATTTAAGGGAGACATGATATATGTGGTTGAATCTGAACCATTGATCCAGATTCTAATGACATGATTTATGGGAGAAATAATGGAGAGCCTAACTATTCTTTTCTTTGATGAGTTATAAAGCCCTTTTGTGAAGGAAGTGAAATATCATCAAGAGAGAAATATTCCATTCCCATGAAATAGAGAATATTATCTTTAAAGAGAAACTGCATTTTTTGTGAAGTTTGAGGTTTGATCAAATGTAAACCACACACCCATTGTTATTAGAAATCTCATATGAAGAGAAAACTTGTCTCTATTTAGATTATATCCTAACAGGCTATTACTCTATCTTTGTATCTCATTTTATTGATCGGATCCAAGAGATTATTTTTTCCGCTGCAATCTTGCACCCTTACAATTCTTGCAACTCATACCTAAGGAGATTGGATCCTCAAACCTCCCTCAACAAAGAGGTCACACCCCTCACCACTGGTGTAACAGGCAGGGTGTAATATATCACCTTATTAAGAGCATATAAATAATGAGCAATAATTCTCTCCACGGGGAAGGAAATATCGCTCATCCCTTTCACATAGCCACCCTTTTAACTCATAATTTGGGTTGGAGTTTTTTTTAACCTTAGGGTTAAATTATTTTATTTTATTTTCTAAAAATCGATGTGTGAGCCGTAGGGGTGACTGAATCTTAACTACGGAAAAAAGAGTTAAAAAGGGACACGTGGTAAGAAAAGGAGGTGATTATTTTCTAATTTTAACCCAAAAAGGGTGAGTATTTTCTAATAAATAATTGGCTTAGTCAACGGAGACCTCGTCTGACCCAAAGTCTGTAGTGTAATGACTATAACACCCTTTATCACGACATTCAAGTTGGTAGAATCTAAACCGCGAATAAAGGGCTTTTTAGTCCGGCGAGAAAAGATGATTCTTTTTCGTCTCCATTTTCAGACCAAAGAGGGTTGTTTCAGAGTTCTAACAGCTTTGTTCCACCTCCCAAGCCTATACGACCTGGATCTGCCTAGCCTGCTCAGTAAGCGCACCACCATATCCTACGCACCTCACTCCTCTTCTCTTTGCTCAATCTGCGATGACGGACGAGGAGATTCTGAACAAACTAGAGGAGTGCACCAAGGACGCAAAGCATCTCCAGCTCCAGACTCTCCAAACCATTCTCGAACGCAACGGGTGCGTACGTTATCTCCAACCCCATCTCCGAGGCTATAGTGCTCCTGTCGATGCAGACACGTTTCGCCGCGTCGTACCGTTATCTTCCTACGATGATTACGCCGATTCCATCAACTGCCTCGCCGACGGCTGTTCTGATCATGATGATGATGATGATCCACCCATTCTCTCTGTTGATCCTCTCGTCTGTTTCTTCTACAGGTAATAATCTCTCTTCTACCTCTATTGGGTTGTTCTTGAAATTTGAGTAATTTAAAGTTTTGATTTTGATGGAGAATTTTGATTGTTTTGGTACTATTATATACCCAATTAATTTATGGAAGGAATTTTGAAGCTTTCATGAAACAATTTGGTTAGGCAAATCAAATTCTAATATACTAATCTTGAATTTTGAAATTTAACCATGTTTTGTAGCTCTGGAACGAGTACCATGAAGCCCAAAATGATCCCTTACTTTGATTCGATGCACTCGAAAGCCGCCTCTTTTTTAGCTCACCAGGGCAGTGCTGCAGTTCTTCGAAGGTAACCCATTTCGTCTTAACTGAATTCTATTGAATTGTCTTAAAAGGGAAGCTTGGATTTTCTTTCAGGTTGTTTCCTCCAAGGCCCTCTGTAAATAAGATCTTATGGTTTCTCTATGGTGGTAATGTTAGAAAAACTAAAGGTGGATTTGAGGCAATGGCTGCCTCTTCTTTCCCTTTTCATAGTAATAAAAGTAGCCCATCCCAGTTGCTAGCTATGTGTTCTAGTCCTCGAGAAGTCATTTTAGGATCGGATCCTCAGCACCAAATGTATTGTCATCTTCTTTGCGGCCTGAGGATCCCCAATTCAGTTGATGGAATCCGAGCCCCATATGCTATAGGCTTAGTTAAAGCATTTTCCCTCCTAGAATCCAAGTGGGAGCAGCTATGTGAGGATCTCGAACATGGGTCTGTTAGTTCTGAGATTACCGATGTTACAATGAGAGATGCTGTTGTTGAGCTTCTTGGTGGGCCACAACCAGATCTGTCGAAGAGAATTCGAACAATTTGTGAAGAAAACGAGTGGGGTGGAATTTTTAGTAAATTATGGCCGGAATTACGTTATGTTTCCTGTGTTACAACAGGAAGCATGGAGCAGTATTATCCGAAAATTAAGTACTATGCAGGAGAGATACCAGTGTTAGGTGCTGACTACTTTGCTTCGGAATGTGGCGTGGCTATAAACTTAGATCGTATGAAACCACCAGAGCTGACAAGATTTGTTATGCTTCCAAATGCGGCTTATTTTGAGTTCCTTCCATTTGATTTGGGTGAGAATAATGTTGGTGAAGAAACAGTAGATTTCTCTGGTGTAGAGGTAGGGAAAATGTATGAGGTGGTTGTGACTACTTATAGAGGATTGTTCCGTTACCGTTTGGGTGATATTGTGAGAATTGTCGGCTTCTATAATTCATCTCCACAAATGGAGTTTGTGATGAGAGCTCCAAAGACTTCCACTGAGGTTTTAACAGAAAGAGATTTGATGTCTGCCATGGAAAGTTTCCAAATTCTGCTAAGAAATGAAGCAATGGCAGAGATTACAGAGTTTGCAAGCTTCTTGGACTCAGGGTCGAGCCCAAAGCAGGTGAAGATTTTTGTAGAAGTTAGAGAAGGATGTCTGTTTCTGCAGAAGGAGAAGTTGCAGGACTTGGTTCTTGTTCTTAGAAGTTGTTCCTCTTCTCTTGATGGTAACTTAGGAGGCGTTTATAAGGAGAGGAGGGAAAGTGGCGATGTTGGCCCTCTGGTGGTATCTATTGTAAAGCCAGGTAGTTTCGAGAGGTTGTCACGACTGGCCATCGAGAATGGAGCACCGGCTGGTCAATATAAGCCGCCCAAAATTATAAGAAATCGTGAGATTGTCAAATTGATGGAAGGATTGATGATTGTGACTGTATGTTTGGATTTCTTGGATGTTAAGGTCCCAAAAGATATTTGATTGATTGGATTCTCACAAAGCTGCTGGAGCACCGGCCACTCTGAACAAGGGTATATATAGAGTATTAAACTGAGATTTAAATTCTCGGAATTAAATAGCTTATTGTGTTGATCCTTAAAAACAAATTTTTGATATTTGCTTTTCGAGTGGCGTCGTAGTTTCATATAATGTGTCAAATTGTAAGTTCTTTCATTGTAGGTTTATTACAAACAGAATCTATTTGTAGTAATGCTTTTCCTTGTTAGCTGTTTTTCCTTTGGACAATTTTTTTGCTTTTGTTCTCTGTTTTCCATCAAATGTAGAAATCAAGCCTCTTACACGGCAAAAGATTATGATAAAACTAAGTGATGCATATCTGGTAAATAAGTAAATAATATAAATATAACATGCTATTATATACTGTTATATGCCCACTGTTATAACAGTGGCTCAAGCTTGGCTTGTTTAAATATTCGAGCTCAAATAGAAGCCTGGCTTGGTCGTTCGTAGGGCTGTATTCGGGCTAGGCTTTTCCGGGCTTGGCCAAGCCCGGCTTGGCTTGAAAGGATTTGATCTAGGCCTGAAGCCCGGCTCGGCACTTACCTTAGAAAATAAAATGAGTAGACCCAATTTTCCATATTGATCCAAACTCCAAAGGGCTGGATATGGATGAACAAATCATCAATTTTTGATTTTCTAAGTATGGTAATATGAGGCCTCCATCATCCTCAATTAACCCTCCTACACTTCCTTAGAAAATAAAAGTAGACCCAACTTTCCATATTGATCCAAATCTTCAATCACTGGGGGCCACCCCTGGATGGGTCATGTTCCAAAAAATGAACGGTCCTGGTTAAAGAGTTGATGGTCAGGGGAGGTTCCATTAAGGATGCTGTAACTCAGGTCCATCATATCTCAAAAGTAATTATTTTAAACAAGCAAGTCATTTCCAAAAGTGTTGTGTTTGTCTTTAAACTCATCCCAAGTTCTTTAACCTTGAAAATCATTTTTAAAAGTTGATGTTTGAGAATGACTTTCTTATGGCCTTAGAATACATCAGGGATAGGCCTCATATGGATAGTGATCTCACCTATAACAGGTCTCTCATCATATTTAGAGATGTTGATGGAATGGGTAGATTTGGGCATATAGTCATCCCACCCAAGTCTGCGTGCCACTCGGGGCGACATCAAAACCGGTATGACCGAGTACAGAGACGATCGAGTCGGACCCAACTCATCAGAGTTGATTACAAATTTATATGGAGTCAAATTACTATATGCCAGAATTGTTTTAAAAGCTGTACATATATAGAACTTAGCTACTGTCAGAAAACTGAATTTTAATTTTTGTTGAAATGGAACACAGAACAATGTTCCAGGTTACATCCATCTTCCTGTTTATGGCTTGCATTTCATCCCTAACCATCACAATGAAAAAGATTAAAGAAATGGAGAGCCATCGAATGTTTTAGTAAAAACTTGTGCAATAAGCATTTATTTCTCGTAATTATGTTTTTTCCTAAGAAACACAGTAAGTTCTATTCACTAGCAAGAACCACAGTATGCTGAAAAGAAGAGCTACTGATTGTTGAGGTAACTATTTCCCTGATTAAAAAAAAAACTATTCCATGGTGTATGTTAGATCCTTCAGCATAGTGACAAATATGACACTAATGAAATCTTCCAGTTCATGAGAAAGTTGAAAGTGTAGGATACCACCCAAGAACCAAACCAGTTCACCAATGTTACTAGGCTCCCGTTTATTGGGAATATCTGTAAAAAAAAAAAGAAGTTCAGATGAGAGCCATGCTTCTATACACACTGCAGTATCTATGATATTTAAAGGCCTTTACAACTCCAAGTCACCTCTGACATTATAACCCAAGGAACTGCACCCATTCCCACTGCGAAGAAGCCTATGTATACCTGATCTCAATGAACAAGAAATAGATTAAGAGAAGCTACCGAAACTGAAACTTTGATACTATTAGCACTATATTAGTCTTAGTTTGATTTAAAAAAACAAAGTTAGAGAGCAGAATCCTCTTCTCAGTATATATTATCTGGTTACCAGGATGCCGATGACCGCGAGTATTGGGACCCAGTCGGGTGCTAGTTGATGGGCCTGGTTCAAAAATGAATGGTAATTTGTTAAGAGAAGTTGGAGGAACTTGAAGAAAAGAAAACTCAAATCTAAGTTCAATAACTACCTTTAACTAGAAGGAAATCCCAGTTAGTAGACTGCCTAGGAGCAGTCCTGATGCAGAAACCTGAAATTGCAAATTAAGTGCTTATATTATATTCATCAAAGAGTTTTGGGATTGCAGTAATGGATAGTTCTTGCCACTGCTTTACCATTACAAGAGTTTTTCTCCGAACTCTATCCACTAAGAATGCTCCCAATGCAGTTACCACGACCTGAAATGGAAAACAGATCATCGATAGAAATTTGAGAGAGAGAGAGAGATGTTTGGTTTCAAGGACAATGGGAGAGGTGAAAACCTGAAGACAAGCATAGAGTATACTTCCAACACTAGGAGGTAATCCTGGGACCACAGTGAAAATTTCAGTAAGCATAGGTTTATTTCACTTATAAAGCTCAAGTAAGAATAATCTTAATCAATGTGGGCAAACCTGCAGACAGGCTACCCCCGAATTGTTGAAACACCATTAGTCCAACTCCAACCTAATAATCAAAGGTTGATTATGCTAAGAGATGAATGGAGGGCGTATTTGGAAGGCTTAGTAACAAAGTCCACCGATTTTTTTTTCAAAAAGTCCCGAATAATACACGACTTTTTCGCCAAATGATTAATTCACTAAGTATTCAAGAGTTTTGGAAAAAAAAACACGACTTTTTGAAAAAGTCGCGAATTAAACACGACTTTTTGAAAATGTCCCGAATAAATATCTAATAAATGAAAAATATTTGTTTATAATTTTCATAATTAATAATCTTATTGTATTTTTTTCATATCTTGTTTGACACTTTCCTGATTTATTTCTAAATTTTGCCGATTTTTCGAAAATTTTCATAGGTGAATAGTTCCCGAACCCTGATACGGTAACTATGTTTGGAAGGGATGACTTGAGAAACCAAAGGGAGTCACAGTACTTAGTCATTTAGGTAAGAGGGAGATGCTTACAATGACTGAATGAAAGTATCTCTTCTGAAATAAACCCAGTAATCGTGACTTTTGGGAGGAGTTGAAGATTTGCTATATAATCCTATCAAGCAAAAACAGAATAGATTATATCATCTATACTTTGCAACAATATTTTTTAGACTATTTCAAAATTTTCAAAGTAGGAACTTGGATTTCGGCCTCTTCTTGAGAAATATCGGCATCATCTCCACAAAATATCCGTAATGCAGCTTCAAATTCTCTCTGGCGGCCAACCTTTGGCTGCAGCAGAGAAATGCATACAATGTTGTATCATCCACTTTCTAGCTTCCCATGGAAGACCAAGTGAAGAATTTATTCACATCTTACAGCTTACCAGCCATCTAGGGGACTCTGGAATGAAGGAGAGGCCCAGAAGTTGAACAATGCAAGGGACAATTCCTGCAAGTAAACCCAACTGTGTCATCAGTCCCTTTTCATAATACTCTATTCTTGTAAGAGGACCCTGTTCCATTCATATTGTTCTTTCCTTTTTCCTCTCCTTCGTCTCCGTCACTTAGCAATATGTTCCTAGAAAGGATCTATCCTTAATGAACTTAGATAATTGTGGAGTATTAGAAATTAGTGATAAAAAAAAGAAAAGAAAATGTAGAGTATTTGAAATTACCAGTCAGAGCTATTAAGGCAACAGATAAGCCAATAACTATCAAGAGCTGCAGAATAAGAAGACTGTTAAGTTAGAAGTAATTTTCACCCTTTAATTAATGACCCACTTCTCTTGCTCACTTTTAATTAAAATGACCAGTTTTGTACCAATTTTTTACACCTGATTTGTTGTTATTTCAGTTATGAATACTGGTACCTGTTCATATGTGTATAAATTTGTCCTTAGTTATTTTGACTGGTAATACTTGGGAGAGAAGAGAAGCAATTAAAAAGAAACAAAGGCATGCCACATAAGAAAGAACTCCAATACCACATCCTGTTAAAAATCTCCCAAGGTCAAGCAATACAGCTCCCTTCAGTGAGAGACAAAACTTAAAGAGTGTAAGACAGTAATTGAAGAGAATGTTTTCATGTATGAATTATCAAGAAGTAACTGACCATAGATTAGTCGACTGCAAGCCATCCTATGATGCAGACAATGGACGACATCCTCATCGCCTGCTTCCGCAAAAAAAGAAAGGAAAAAAAGAAGACAAGGCTTGGACATGCTAAATTCTTAAGTTGAATGATCTCATTAGAATATTTCCCTCTGTACCTACCCATTTCCGGCCAATGAAATCTGCAATTCGCCCACTCGTGAGTCGTGATTGCACCAATTGTCAAAATGGATCCAGAAACCAAGTACTGCATGATAAGCCAAGAAGAACAAAGGTTATTCACTGGAATGTCTAAAATGAGTTTAGTCTCAAGCCCCACAGGTCAGAATCAGTCACAATTGAACTAGGCAGATGGAAGTAGGATTTAAATGGTTTTCAAAACTAAACTGATAAAACATCGGCAAAAATACGCAACAATTCCTGAAAACTGGTAACTGAATCAATTAAACATGTAAGACTAACATGAAGATTGAAGCCAAGAGCAAACCTGAGAATAAGATAGGCCAAGATCATCCATGATACCATACTAGGTAGGCACAGAATATCCCACCTGCAAAGTAGACAGCTTATACTATTATTTACTAAAACAACTAAAGCTCATCAAAATATGAGCATTCCTTTAATTGTAGTCTCTGGGGAAAAGCAAAGTTCCAAAACTCAGTAAAGTAGCAACCAGCAAGCAACTCTGCTTAAATGAAACAGCTCCAGCAGTTAGAGGAACCTGTGTGCACCGGGAACCACGAAAAAAGAAGGGGAAAAGATCCAGACTCTGTTTTTGGACCAACTTGGCTATGCAATTGAATTGTGGTTTAGTCAAAAGAAAATTTTTCCCCCATTTTAGTTCAAAATTCAGCTGAGTCAAGCCAGACTTCAATCCTGTTAGCTTGTCCTGAATTCCTTTTCTTTTAAATATATATATCCTTTTTTCAATCAAAGCTTGAATATTGTCTATGTTGAGTGAAACACAAGTGAGCCAGACTTGGTTTGTTCATCCAGCAAGTCAGGTTCCTAGTAGTTGTTTCCTTCTTGTTTCTCATAACTAAGTCAAAGAAGGCATTAGATATCAGTACTTACACAGGATCCAAATTCGAAAGAGCCAGAGACCGCTACAAAGGTGCTGAGCAGAACCATCCATAGGCGGCCATTGTTGCTCTGAAGCTGTTGCCTTCCCTTCTCTTGTCCGACAAGCGGCACTGATTGATCGTCCCACATAACTCCTTTACCATCCTCCACCTTTTCGTCTGTGGCCATCTCTTCTGCCTATCTTTATATACAACAGCAACGACAAGAAGAAGATGAGTTTAACTGTTTAAACTAAATACATTTGGTCTATGTGTCACACACAAACATAAGACAGAGAGAGAGAGATCAACGTCCATCTATTGCATGGGGAAGAAGAAAAGCATGGCTCATCAGGAAAATAGTCCATACATCATGTGGTTGTGATCATCTCACTGATACAACTTCTGGGCAATGACCCCATCCAAGAGGTGGCCCCACCTGATCAAACGTCCGGATCAATACAAATCCTCATACGGTCAGACCACATGTACCTTACCTGGTTTCTTCAATACAAAAATGGAGTCTTTGAAGCTTTCTTCTAGCAAAACCAATAAAACTCTTCTCTAGAACAAGAGATCATCCTTCAAAAAGAAGGAAGCTGACCAAATTCAACTTAGATATGAGGATCTTATGTTGGTGTAATTGGGCTAAATCCCTGCACACATATCCACTTAGTCAATACAAGCAAATAACAATGACAGGTAATTAAGCAATTAATTATTTAATTAATTAAAGTAGAGAATCGCTTTACAAAGAGACGCTACAATTAAGTCTTTCTTGAAGATAGTTGAAGCATCCCATGTGCAAGAGATGTGACAACTCTATGTCCGGAATGCAACTCAGCTCGGATTCTCTCCGGTCTTCTCAACGAGTTTGAACTATACGGTAGAAGACGGGGTACTTATTTTCTTTTAGGATGCCTTTTATATATATATATATATATATAATTAGGGTTTGCCAATTATCCAAGTGTCCTAAAGTCCCATCGGGTTTACAGTAAGAGATTATCTAATTTATTAGACAATTTCAAAAATGATCATTTTACCCTTTAGGGTTTAAGGGTTTGTTTGATTACAAGGTTAGGTCCACTCTGGTTTGGTCTAATCATGTTTTAACCTATTCTAGATTAGGTCTGCACCTATTCTGTTTGGTTACAGTCTGGTTATCTCCAGAATCAATATTGTACAGAATTTGTTTCTAGTTTGTTCAAAATCAATTCTATCTTAAGTCCTGTTTGGTTACAGTTTTAAGTTAATCAATTTTAACTTAATCCGAATCCATTTGGTCACAAGACTATGGTTAATTCGATTTTATCATGTTTCAAATTCGTTTGGTTACAAATTTAAGCTTGTCTAGATTAACCCTTTGGTTATGATGGTCCTTATAGGATCCATCATGTGGATATGGTAGGATTACTCGAAATCAGATGGTCACCAAGATGGTTCTGTCCATGTAGGACTGATCTATTATTCTACCTAATCTAGAATCCCAGATCGGGTAGTCGAACAGTCCACAAGTGGATTGATCTATGATGGACGGTTGAGAAGCTTGAAGGCATTTTGCAACCTCATCAGGAACTGGACAGAAGTCCATTTCCTAGTATCCATGGATCTGGATCGATTAAGACAACCTCTGGATATGGGTTCTGGGCCTCTGGATAATGCGTCAGGGTCACCATCTTCTTCATTGAGCTCCAAGGTCCACCATTAATGAAGATTTCCAGGTTAGGGTCCTCCTAAGAAGTCCTTAGTACGGAGTCCCCCTAATGGACCATGGCTCGAAGGAGATGGACCAGGGTGCACCTAATTTGGTCCGAGTCTTCTTCTCTTAGCTCACTGGTCTAGGTCCACGGATCTGGTCTGATTTGAGTTTCAACAAAACCCAGCACCTCACCAAAGCCCTTTATTTATAGAGGACCAAGGTTCCCTTGCATGTGCACGGGCTCAGCCACCTGGCTAGGTTCTTCCTGTCCCAAGCAGGCCATGCTGTGGCCACTTGGCTCTCTAGGTCAAGCCTTGGTTAGAGCATCCCATCATGGGCCTACAACCACTGACTCAAGCATTCATTGCCTGATCCACCTGACAGCCCAAGAGGGTTCTCAGATCTCACTCCTAAATCCGACAATCCAAATTCAATCCGAGCTTGAGACTTGATCAAACAACTCTGATCAACCACTATGATCATCCGATCAGGGTCAACTTTGATCAACGGTCATGATTAGATCAATGATTCTGATTTAGTCAAAATAAATAACGACCCAAGCGACGAAGTGCATGTGCAAAGTGCGCCTCATAGCTCGCACTCGTGTGTGTGCAGCTCGTACACCCAAGTTATTGTCTAAAGGATTTGGTAGGTACTATTTTACACCACATGCTTAGTTGTTGACAACTAATCAAACAAGGGGATAATTCAATCCTTTACATTTTCTCTACTTTTCCGATGTGGGACTAAAGAACTAAGATAAAACCACTAAAAGTATGTTTTCTCTATTTCAAGAGATTAAACACCCAACCTAAATAAAGATTAAATTAATGGGGAGTTTTAGTCATTGATTAAAATCAAAACCCCGGATCCTAATGATCCTATTTTTTATTAATTAAAAACAAATTTTAAATCAAAATCAACATCTTATCCTTCTCAGTTTTATTAGGATTGATTTTCTACTTGTAGATTAGCTAATGTGGAGAGCTGTCTTTATCAGTTTTATGAGATTGGGTGGAGGTGAACTGGGCATCTGGGTACCAGTGTTTCTATATTAGGAGTCCAGATAGGCTCACCCTAAATCGTAAATCGTGTAAGTGGGATCTCATTTGAATTGGGTGGTGTAACTTCTTTGTGATTGTGCTACGTGTACAATGTACACTTGGTAGATTTTTTATTATAGAGTTAAGTATATGGGTTTAACCAGGAGGTAGTTAGGAGTTGTGGCATACAAGGTGGGATCAGGATTCAGGACATTGATAGGACCCCACCATTTGAGACTGCAGAGCACCATCCAATCTATGGACAGTCCTGATCATCTGATACCCATGAAAGGTGAGTGGGTCCCAGACCCATAGAAGTGCCTGTAGAAACTATAAAATCATCCCCATTTACAAGACTCAAAACCACAGATTCAATTCAACACTCTCTTTCAACAAAAGCTTCTCAAAATAGATATTTGTAAGTACTCATTAACAAGACAAAGTGTGGGTCAGAAAGATAAAAAAACAGAAGAAAAATGGTATAATGCAGTTCCAATTTTATAAGTATAAACCAGAATTCGCCCTTGAATTATTAGCTTTGGAGCATCCTTCCTTGCAGATGACTGAGTAACGGATCGTGTTCAGAAAAAGAAGGAAGGATTCTGCAAATTCTTCTGAGTCTACTGTGTCAAAGCCTTCGTGCACCGTTTCCTGCGCCAATAATGAAGCTAGCCTAACCATCTCCCAAAACAGAGCCACCAACTTCTTTTTTTTAGTTAACCTTGAATATCTCAATCCAAAATACAGAATCAGCCTTAGCAATCCTCCACCAGAAAACACAAGTTTGGAATCCTTCAATTTAAGTAAACCAAACACAGTTTCACCTACTTAAACAGATGCAGTTTCTCACCCATTCCACACCATAAGAATTCCTACTGAAATCTTTCAAGCTTCTGAAGTTATCAAAGCCAGAGCATCATAGATGAAGATATAGTATATCCAATGCTCAGAGTAGATTTAATCAAGTCAACGTAATCTAACATGGATGTGACAGTAGAATACTCTTACCAATTTCAGATTACCATAAAAGATGAACAATTTTATATTCCAGAGCTGCTGTTGACGTCAAGATCGGTTCATTCGATCTTGTCTCATGTAGGGAAGGAGACACGATGAATGCAGATGGTCAAATTAAGGGGATATTTGATGCATCTTGTACATTATAGAGGATATGGACGTCGCTTTGTACATTCATTTTACACACTTTGTAATATAAAATGAGTCATATGACTACCTGGTTACCGATTAAAAAAAAGGGGGGGAAAATGGATTTGGAGTCTGCCAATTCTGATGACATTTACCGAATAAATTGCTAAGAGAAATATAATAGTTATTATAGCTATTTTGATCAATGATCTTCCAGCAACTGATTCAGCCTTCTGAATTCTCCAGGCATCTGAACTGGCTCTTGATTTAGTGTGGATGCCTTTTTCGTCGCATACTAGTTACGATCAAAGGACTGAGAAGGCCAACTCTGCCTTCTTCTGGAAATGACGAATGGAGGGATGGTCAAAATATCTACTGGTCGAAGGTACAGTAACAAGGGGCTTGGGTATAATCAAAGTAACTATGTATCATAGCAAGCTTAAGGTACTATATGTGCTCCTTATAGTCTTTTGGAACTCTAAGCAAACAAAAGCAAATGCATTACTGTACATACTTGTGTTGTGTGTGTGTGGAAATTATATTAAATCCCTCAGTAAATGGCATCTGGTCTTCAAACCATGACTTTCTCAGTGGTAACATGTTCCTCAGTTTGGGGTAATGAAATGGCATATTCTTCTTCCACAATGATTACGACTTAATGGATAAAATAGCAAAAGATAAATAATCATTTACAAAGTTCGTATTGAAAATAAAAGAAACAGAAAATTAATAATAATGATGATAATCAAAACCATAATTAATAAAGTTCGCTTTCAGTGTATCCATCAATGAGAGCAAACCTACATCCCAGAGCATCTTAGTAGATGAGCATGTATGCCATACAAGTAAAAGTTCTTACCTAAAATCCTTGGCAGTTCATCATAGTTATACTTTGACACACTATGTTTTGTGAGAGAACCAAGATGCTATTTGGGATATCTCTTCTGCCCATCCTCCATGACCTTGCATATGGTATTAATGGTAGAATTGCCACACCAGCACTTTTGCATTCATTAGTCATCAAGCTTCAGAATTCAGAATACAGTTTGAATCACAAAAAAGAATGCTGAGGACTGGGAATATCTGTAATCATCATCTGTTTTTCTTAACTTCAAAAAAATCATATTTTTTATTATCTATATTTCTTTTTACACTAGGAAGTCATGGTTCCAATTTCAGGAACCAGACAATCTAAACTAATTAATGCAACATGGTGAGCATACCACATTTGGAAGCAAGTATCATTTGGGACTTGAGATGATCCTTTCGTATTAGACTATCTAAATTAAATTATTTTCTTTTGGTGTGTTGAAGTCTCCTCCTTTTCCTTGCAGTCAGAAATGTGATGATCATCCTCAAAGGTATATGACTGGTAACCAGCAAAATTAGACAGGTGACTCGAGCCACTACTACTCACCGATCTCTCAATATCATCAATGTCCGCTACAAGAGGAATGGGACGCTTAGGGATCGAGGGAACTGGCAGGTCGGTTTCCAATATCTTCACAATCTGATCCATTGTTGGCCTAGCATATAATTGTGGATGAGAAGAAAGAACAGCAACTAGTACATACTTTTCCATGACTTCTGGAGGGCCTAACTCGGGCATGCCGTCTTCAATAACATCCAATGCTCTCCCTTTTCTCACCAGTGACCAAGCCCAATCTGTCACAAGGGAGGTCTGGTTCTCCTTATCCGTAATGAGTGCTTTCTTCCCGCTCAAAAGCTCAAGAAGCACGACCCCAAAGCTGTAAACATCGCTTCTCTCTGTTAACTGCCCATACAAAGCATACTCCGGGGCGACATAACCCAGAGTCCCAGCCACCCTAGTACTCAGATGTGTCATCCCTTCTGGTGTAAACTTTGCCAGGCCAAAATCTGCCACCTTAGGCTCAAATCTCTCATCCAACAGTATATTGCTAGCTTTAATATCCCTATGAATGATAGACGGCTGGGCCCCGTAATGTAAGTAAGCCAAACCCCGTGCGGTCCCAAGGGCAATCTTTTGACGAATTGGCCAACTAAGCTTCTCCTCCACTAATCCAAAAAGATGGTCATGGAGGCTTCCATTACGCATCAAATCACACGCAATTATCCTCTGGTGACCTTCATAATGAGTAGTTGCAGTACAGTATCCTCTCAAAGCAACAAGGTTCACATGCCTAACACTTGCAATAACCTCTACCTCATGGGTGAAACTCTCATCTCCAGAAGCAGAGCAGTTCTTGAACCTCTTCAACGCGACTTCGGATCCGTCTGGTAAAATACCCTTAAATACATTCCCGTAGCCTCCAATCCCAATTATGTTCTCCCTAGAGAAATTCTTCGTCGCCTGTTTGATTTCCTCAAATGTGAACCTAACCAAAGTGGTACTCCCACTAATGGACTCCAACCCTGAAACCAAATTCGTATCTACCGTAACAAGCTTCTTCTTATTCCTCCGTTTCTTGCGCCTTCTCCACAGAAACCAAAGCCCCAAAAATGCCCCCAACAAGCCAACACCACAACCTATCACAACCCCAAAAATCACAAATTTCTGCCTCTTACTCCTCGAAGCAGCCGAAGAGAAATCAAGAGAGAACAAACATTTCATAGTCCCTTCATCACTTGGTCCAAACTGATTAACTATAGCAGCAGCATAGATTGACGGATACGCAGTACAATCCGAAACATTCCCGATTCCAGGGTCGGGAAGGTAAGATGCCTGGAGACTTGACAAGCTAGTTGTGCAAGAAGCACAAGGAGAACTGTTCTCAAGAGACTGATTACACGAACGCCGAACATCCTTCAACGAGGATTCCGGGACTCTGCTCTCGAACTCCAATCGAGACGTAATATTCATACACCCCTCCGAAATCCAGCTAGTTTCGAAGCCGCAAGAAGATCGGATTTCGAAATTAGGGATATATTCATTAACCAAAGTTTGATATGAATCCCAACACGACTCGGAGGAATTCAAAGGGGGTAGAAAAAACCCACTGGTTCGAAGATACTCGGACTGAACAAAACGAAGTCCTTGAAGAATGTACCGACACTGCGTCGAGCGATCGAGAAGATCAGGTCGTTTAGAGCCCTTGGAGACTTGACGAAGAACATCGAAGTTCAACGGACATGAAGCATCAGCAAGAATTCGATGTGGGTTTTCACGGGAATCAACAACAGAAGAATCAAACCCTAACCCTAACCCTAATGCGAAGAAGATGAATAAAAAGGGGGACATTTGGGAGCTACGGTTTCATGGAGTTCTGCAAAATTTAATATTTAAATGACTGTTTGGTTTGGTTTAGACTAAATTAATTGACTTTGATAGACGAGATTGAGACGAAGAACTTACCTTATTCTCAGTCCAGCAGCCATGGCTGAAATAACTGTTTTATTTCAACGGAAAATGCTGGGCATCCAAACTGGACCTGAAAGGGGAAGATTCCTGGATCTCAAGTAAACGACATTTTTGCCAGAGAGAGAAGAGATATGTTAGTTTGAGACCAAATCCTCTACAGTTATAACCGGATTTAGAAAATCCAGTTATCACCCTTTGAGGTTTCCACGTGGCTCTTTTAACACCCCTTAAACATGGTACCCATCCTTAGTTTTTAGAAAAGATAATAATTCTTTTTCTAATATTTTAATATTAAAAACCCCTAAAAATTAATATTTTTTTAAAATTAATATTTTTTAAAAACCAAGAATAGATGGGTAAACCAAGATGAGTGAATCTTAACCACAGTTAAGAGGTGTGAAAATAAACACGTGACAACCTCAAAGGGTGATAACCAGATTAGCTAGGCAGCGTAGAGGATTTGGTTTCATGTTAGAAACTTAACTACTATTTTGACATTTGAACCCACAAGCCGCCAAATGAGTTGGTTTGACCTAGTCTAACTTTTTGTGCTGAGGCGTGTAATTGCTATTCTCAGGGTTTCCTACTCTCAGTTAAAAACTTACACATGTTGTTTCTTAACAGGTGTTGATTATTTAATGAGAGTAGGGGTATATGAGAGTAAGGCTAGGACGCATTTTTATTTGCTTATATATAATATGCATATGTTTTTTTTGGATAAAATATATAATACTTAGTTTACCGACATGAACTGTAAAGCACTTGTCAGGGACTTTTTTTTTTTTTAAAAGTCAGCTAATCATTTTTTTTTTGGTATCACTGGAGATTACAAACATGCGTTAGTTACTTGTTTAAAATATGAAAATTTGAAGGGATGTACTTTTTTGATAATTTTTACTAACCACACACAGCGCAGACACACGTCTTACAACCTCAACTTCAAGTGTAAGGATGTATTTTACTGCACTGAAAAAACGGAACCAAATCTTCTTCGGGCAAATACGTTTATCACCCATGAGGTCGCCACGCTTCTTTTTTTTTATTACTTCTTTAACTGTTGTTAAGATTCACTCATGGTTTACCTTTTCTTGGTTAACTATACAGGGTTCACCCGCCCTTGGTTTTTAGAACAAAAATATTAAACTTTTAAAAAATATTTTAATATTGTTTTTAAAAAAAACTAAGAATAGGTGGGTGAACCTTAATGATGGGTGCCAGGTTAAAGGGTGTCTAGAGGGACACATGGCAATCTCATGGTGATAATCGGATTTGCCAAATTCGGGTGTGGAAGATTTGGTTCCACTAAAATACACACAGAGATGGGATCACAGCCAATTGCAATTGAATTCAATTGCATAGGTGTATAAGTGGATCGGATGAGGGGAAAAATTCTGAATTTGATTTTTTCATCATTTTCTCTCTCATCCAATTCACTTGTGCCACATATGCATTTTCTCTCTCATTCAATCCACTTATACACCTACGCAAATGAATTCAATAGCAATTGGCTGTGATCTAATCTCGAAAACACAATCATAAGTTTTACCAAACAAAAAATTGGTAAAGAGGAAAATTGATTTAAGATGGGTTACTTACATGACACCGGCTGGGCAACGGATTATCTCTGGCAGATGTCCGAGATCACATCTTGGTCACCACTCTTCAGTTGACGCGTGGAAGACATTTAATTAGTGGAGTGATAACATGCACTGCACATTTCGTTGAGTGGTACACACACCTCCCAAATTCGCCACATGTCCTCTTTGACATCTATTAACCATGGTTAAGATATTTTAAAAAAATTTATCTTGAGTAAGTGATTTCACTCACTCACTCATGTGGTTAATTTTTTTAAGATATATTTTAAGAAACTAAGGTTAGATTATTCAACCCTAAGAGTGAGTGAATCTTAACCACGGTTAATGGGTGTCAGAGAGCACACATTGCAAGCTTGAGAGGTGTGCTTGTACCACTCAATGGAATGTGCAATGCATGTTATCACTACCTAATTAAATGCCTTCCCACGTGTCAGTGTCAGCTGAACTGTTGACCCTAGGCTTGGCCTAAACGCCAGGTTAGTGGAGAAAGGCAAAGCAAAAAAAGACGAAGGCCTTGAAACAGGGGTGGAGCCAGGTGGTGGCCTGTGGGGGCACGTGCCCCCATTGAAATTTTTTTTCCTTTATTTTAAGCAAGCCATGGGAATGGGAGTATCATTCAATTGCCATTGAACTTGGGCAGAGTTCAATCACGCCTAATCAATCCATCAACACATACATGTTCCAAAACCTTTGCTAACTGTAGTTGAGATTCACTAAATCTTGTGGTTCACAATATAACCTTAGTTGTTTTTGAAAAAATTAATAAAAATATATAAATTTTAAGATTTAAAGTTCCTAATCAAAGTTAAATAATTTTTTTTATTATTTATTCTTCTAAAAACCATGGGTCTATTGTTGATCAAACCCCAAGAGTTAGTAAATCTTAACCACAGTTAATAGAAATTAAAAGGGATACGTGTTGGCCTATGGGTGCAATTGAACTCTCCCAATGTTCAATCGCAATTAATTGTGATCCGATCTCTATGCAGACGCAATTGAACTTAAAATATAAATTTTTATAATAAGTCATTTAAAAAAAAACTTTATTGGGTGTAATTATAGTAAGGGGCAGTTGTCCCTAAATAATATATTTATTATAATATTAAATTATTATATAAGTATAACCATGAGGCAAGGGGCAACGTTCCCTATTTATTGAAAACAAAATATATTTTTTATATTATGTTATTTAATTATTTAACAGTGAAATCCATGGGCAAATGGATACCTATCCCGTGAACAAAGAGAAATATATAATACTCATAAGTTCTGTACCAAATGTATGGGTGAAATGGCCTAAAAACTTAATTATAAAAAAAATAATTTCTGAGGTTACGTCTCCGAACCCGAACCCTATTACTAGAAAATCCTAGCTCCGTCCCTACCTTGAAAGGCTTTACTTCGGCAAAAAGAGACGGGTGCCTTGAGAGGCCTACATTAAGCGCATGTTGAGTTGTACTGTGAGTCATCGATTTGACTACACATCACCTATGAACCTGAACTCGATCTGATCACAAAGGCCCCTCAATTGGTGAAAATCAGCTACAATCGTGATAATGTCCCAAGAAACATTTCTCCTCGTGCTTCTTGCACAACTAGCTTGCAAACACTGTTGTTGTTTAGGGGTAGTTTGCAAACACTGTTTATTTTTATTTTTAAAATTTAGAAATGATTTTTTATTTTCAATTTTTTTAGCATGAAACATGTTTGGCATTACTAACTACTAGTAGGTTGCCATTGAGAGAGGAAATGGGAGAGAGAGCGGAAAAAAAGACCTAGTGGATACATACATGTGTTAGATGTGGGAGAGTGGAAATATGTTAGAAAAGATAAGTTGTGCTCCTGTTGAAAACACATAGAAAATGAGAGGAAAAAAATAAGAGTAGATAGTTAAGATGATTTAAGTTAATATATTTGAAATAATTTTAATACCCTTAAATATCTATTTACTAAATAATATTATGATAACATAATATTTCATTCTTTTTTTATAGTAAAAAATGTCAATCAACTCTACTTACCATTTCTTCTCTTATTATAATAGTAGAGGCTGCTTGTTTTTAGGGGTTGACAAATTTTTTGATTTTTTAATACTCTATAGTATTAATATATATATATATATATAAGTTTTACTCTTATCTATATCCGATAGCCTCCCAAAATAATCATAGTTAGTTGACTATGTGAGAAGTTTGACCCCTCCAAAATTTTGTAATTTTTTTATAAGTATAATATAAAAATTATATATAATTAATTTTATTGAAACAATAATTAATTTTATTTAAAGCAATGAATAGTAGACCGCACATTTGGGTAGATAGTTGAATGTTGATTTACGCCTCCCTTTTAACACTCCTTATGCTTAATTAAATTAAGGTTAATTATTAAAAAAAAAAACCCCAAGGGTGGATGGATGAATCCTAGGGTGAGTCAATCTTAACCACAGTTGATGGGTGTTAAGAAGGGGTCGTGAACCAATGAGGACTAGCATTCAACTACGTAGTCAAATGCGCAGTCTGCTATCTATTTTCCTTTTATTTATATAATGACTCTAAAAAATGGCATGTTATTGGACCTTTATTGGAATGTAACATTAACAAATTTTATAACTATGATAAACCCATTACTCAAAAAAATCTTGAGGTTTACGCCCCCAAGCCTCATATCCACAAACCTATTAATCTGGAAAAATACAATTGATAAATATGATGAAAAATAATTTGAATAGACTATTTCAATCCATGATGGTGGTGGTGAGTGGTGGTGTGGGTGGTGGTGGTGGAACAGTGGTGGTTGTGGGTGGTGATGGTGGTGGCCTGGTGGTGGGTTGTGAGTGGTGTTAATGTTGGGTGGTGGTGGTTGTGGTGAGTGGTGGTGGGTTGTGGGTGGATGGTGTTGGGTGTTGGGCTGTTCAAGGGCCGGGCCATGGTCAGGGCCAGGCCTATGTCTTACCAAACTAATCTTGTCGGGCCTAACCGTGTTGCACGTACAACCCAAAAAGTGTATCCCACCCACAATATTATAAGTTGTAACTCTATCAACCCGCCACTCTAGCTCAAATGGAGGGGTGTGCCCCTCACTTGAAAGAGGTCTTGGTTTCAAGTCCCAAGGAAGAAGTCTGGGATCAAGTACCATGAGAAAGCTCATGAGAAAGCTTCTCTCTATGAAACCATTGTGAGTTTTGGCTCAAATTCTGTATATGGGTTTTGTTGGGAAATTGGTACCTTATACAATTGCTTGATTTCTCGTTTCTTTATTTCTCTAGATTTGTTGAACTGGTTATAACAAGTATGTCTTAGCACGAGGGTCGCTAATCTTATCCATATTCGAGGTTAACCTTAGTTTGGACTCGAGATTGCATTACTTGGCCAAGAAAAAAAAATTAAATAGGCTTCTTCTTCCCTACCTGCACTATCATTATAACCATTAAACAATTTAGCCATGTTCATCAAAAAAAGAAGAAAAGATTTAGCCACCATTCCATGCTCAATTGCTCATGCTCTTTCTCTTAAGAAAATGGGAATGATCTTCAGACGACTCAAAATAGAATATTTGGGAGTCAGTGCATTTCAAATGAACCTTATTATTGAGTTGACTTAATTAATATTAGCTAACATAAGTAACTAGAGCATGTTGACAACTACATGGTCAACTCCAGTTGTTATTCAGTTTGAATTCTACCTAAGGGAACATTTCCCTTAAGAAAGTTACATATATTTAAATTCTAATTATATTGGCATCCCTATGAGTTGTGATAAATGAAAAAGATATGTTTGGATGTTCAGCTGGATTTCAACTATTTAAGTGGGTAGACAGGAGTGGATATAAATCTACAGAAACAGTTAATTGAACAGTTTGGATCATCTAACAACTTGATGATAATGATCTATACTACTAAGAGTGTCGCCAATTACTAAACCTACCTTAAGTCAATCATCGATAACTAGGAACAGAAATAAATTCAAAACAAATGATGTGAAACGCACATATGGCGACTGTACTCAGTGGCTCAGCCGCACCAGCACTTTTGCATTCATTAGTCATCAAGCTTCAGAGTTCAAAATACAGTTTGAATCACAAAAAAAGAATGACGGAGACTGGGAATATCTGTAATCATCCTCTGTTTCTCTTAACTACAAAAGAATAAGATTTTTTATCATCTATATTTCATTTTACATTAGGAAGTCATGGTTTCAATTTCAGGAACTAGACAATCTAAACCAACAAATGCAACAAGGAGAGCATACCGCATTTGGAAGCAAGCATCATTCGGGACTTGAGATGATCCTTTCGTACCAGACAATCTAAATTACATAATTTTCTTTTGGTGGGTTGAAGTCTCCTCCTTTTCCTTGCGGTCAGAAAATGTGATGATCATCCCCAAAGGTAAATGGCTAGTAGCTAGCAAAACTAGACAGGTGACTCTAGCCAATACTGCTCACCAATCTCTCAGTATCAACAAGGTCCACTACAAGGGGAATGGGATGCTTAGGGATCAAGGGAACCGGCAGGTCGGTTTCCAATATCTTCACAATCTGATCCATCGTTGGCCTAGCATATAACTGTGGATGAGAAGAAAGAACACCAACTAGTACATACTTTTCCATTACTTCTGGAGCACCCAACTCGGGCATGCCTTCTTCAATAACATCCAATGCTCTACCTTTTCTCACCACTGACCAAGCCCAATCTGACACAAGGGAGGTCTGGTTCTCATTAGCTGTAATGAGAGCTTTCTTCCCACTCAAAAGCTCAAGAAGCACAACCCCAAAGCTGTAAACATCGCTTCTCTCTGCTAATTGCCCATACAAAGCATACTCTAGGGTGACATAACCCAGAGTCCCAGCCACCCTGGTACTCAAATGTGTCATTCCCTCTGGCGTAAACTTTGCCAGGCCAAAATCCGCAACCTTAGGCTCAAATCTCTCATCCAATAGTATATTACTGGCTTTAATATCCCTATGAATGATAGCCGGCTGGGCCCCGTAATGTAAGTAAGCCAAACCCCCTGCTGTCCCAAGGGCAATCTTTTGATGAATTGGCCAACTAAGGGCCCTTTTGGCATCACTCCCAAGAACAATTTTCTATTCCTTGGGAATAGAAACTCTTAAGATTTTATTTCCAGGGAATAGAGAATTGTTCCTTGGGAGTTGTAGAACCCTAAAATTTATTAATTTTACGCAAAGGTCCTTACACTCTGATAAAATTATATAAAAAGCCTAAAATCATTAAAAAGCCCTATACATTTAAATTGGGCCTAATGACAAGGCATGAGCCTCTTACGGCTCGGGTCTGGGCACGAAGTAGAAAGCCTATAAACTCAAAACTCAAGTCCAAATCTAAATGGGTCATACACTCGATAAGTGGGTCGATCCGTCAATACAAAAAACCTGATTGTGGACTCAATACCCAAGAAGATGGGTGGGGCCCATGAAAGCCTCCTAAGTCCCTTAAACTACTAAATAGAGTGGGACTCTTGAAATCCTTATCTCTAAATGGATAAGCCTTATCAAGATCTCTTAAATCCCTTAAACTACTAAATAGAGTGGGACTCTTGAAATTCTTATCTCTAAATGGATAAGTCTTATCAAGATCTTTTAAACTACTAAATAGAGTGGGACTCTTGAAATCCTTATCTCTAAATGGATAAGTCTTATCAAGATCTCTTAAATCCCTTAAACTCTAAATAGAGTGGGACTCTTGAAATCCTTATCTCTAAATGGATAAGTCTTATCAAGATCTCTTAAATCCCTTAAACTACTAAATAAAGTGGGACTCTTGAAATCCTTATCTCTAAATGGATAAGCCTTATTAAGATCTCTTAAATCCTTTAAACCACTAGATGGAGTAGGATTCTTGAGATCCTTATCTCTAAAAGTCTATAAATAAGAGCCAAAGCTAGAGATTTAGAGATGGAGAAATTCAGAGAGAGAAATTCAGAAGAAGCCAAAGAAGAGAACTCAGAAGCATTCTCTAGCCTTCAAAGAAAAGAAATCAAATCATTCCGGAGAAGACAAAGCTGCAAAGAAGCCAGTTCTCCTCCAAAATAACTTTCTAGCCGATTAAGTGCGAAGCCCGGAAGAAAGGAAAAGCTACATCAACACCTTCAAAGAAGATCGAGATCACGCCTCGGCCCTCATCTTCTATTTTAGAAATTTCTGATTGTTAATCAGAAGATTTCTTGAGAGTTGTACCAAACTAAAAATAAATAAAATATTTTGTTCATCATTATTTCGTCCACGAAATTTTGTGTCGACAGGAGTGATGCCAAACGGGCCCTAAGCTTCTCCTTCACCGATCCAAAAAGATGGTCACAGAGGCTTCCATTACGCATCAAATCACACACAATTATCCTCTGGTGACCTTCAAAATGAGTAGTGGCAGTACAGTACCCTCTCAAAGCTACAAGGTTCACATGCCTAACACTTGCAATAACCTCTACCTCATGGGTGAAACTCTCATCCCCAACAACAGAGCAGTTCTTGAACCTCTTCAATGCAACCTCGGACCCGTTTGGTAAAATACCCTTATATACATTCCCATAGCCTCCCATCCCAATTATGTTCTCCCAAGAGAAATTCCCCGTAGCCTGTTTGATTTCATCAAATGTGAACCTAATCAAAGTGGTACTCCGACTAATATACTCCAACCCTGAAACCAAACTCGACTCTACCTGAACAAGCTTCTTCTTATTCCTCCTTTTCTAGCACCTTCTCCATAGAAGCCAAATCCCCAAAATAAAAAATGCCCCCAACAAACCAACACAGCAACCTATCACAACCTCACGAATCACAACCTTCAGCCTCTTACTGCTCGAAGCAGCCGAAGAGAAATCAAGAGAGAAGAGAGAACAAACATTTCAAAGTCCCTTCATCAGTTGGTCTAAATTGATTAATGGCAGCACCATAGATAGATGGATACGCAGTACAATTCGATACATTCCCAATTTCAGGGCCGGAAAAGTAAGATGCCTGGATGAAGACTCGACAAGCTAGTCATGCACGAAGCACATTGAGAACTCTTCTTAAGAGGCTGAAAACACGAACGCTGAACCTCCTTCAACGAGGATTCCGGGATTTGGCTCTCGAATTCAGACCTGGACGTAATATTCATACAACCCTCCGAAATCCAGCTAGTTTCGAAGTCGCAAGCAGACCGGATGTTGAAATTAGGGATAAATTCATTGACCAATGTTTGATATGAATCCCAACACGACTCGGAGGCGTTCAAAGGAGGAAGAAAAACCCACTGGTTCGAAAATACACGGATTGAACAAAACGAAGTCTTTGAAGAATGTATCGATTGGAGCCTTTGGAGATTTGACGAAGAACATCGAAGTCCATCGGACATGAGCATCGGCAAGTATTCGATGTGAGATTTCACGGCCATTAACGACTGAAGAATCAAACCCTGAAAACCCTAACCCTAATGCGAAGAAGATGAATAAAAAGAGGGACATTTGGGAGCTAGGGTTTCATGGAGTTCTGCAAAGTTTAAAGGCTTTTTGGTTTGGTTTAGACTAAATTAAACGACTTTGATAGAGGAGATGGAGACGAAGAGCTTACCTTGTTCAGTCCAACAGCTTCGGAGAAGTAGGAAATAAGAGTTTTTTCCAACAGAAAATGGGCATCCAAACTGGACCTGAAAGGGGAGGATTCTTGGATCTCAGGCAATAAACAGTAAGCGACATCTTTGATTTTTTGTCACAGAGAGGAGATACTTTGGAAGAAACGCAACTATGGAGTTTTGACATTTGGAAGCCCACAAGCCGCGAAATGAGTTTATTGACCGAGTTTACTTACGAGTAGTGATAGGCGGACCCATGGATCCCATTAGCTAACCTAAGGCAACCACCCATTGGTGGATGCCTCCCCTTTTAAATGCTCACTATAATTAATGAGCATTTAAAAGGGGAGGCATCCACCAATGGGTGGATGCCTTAGGTTAGCTAATGGGATCCATGGGTCCGTTAACTATTTTCCTTTACTTATTCTTACTCACAAAAATCATTTTTATTTGCTATATGTAATACTTTAATTTACTGTTATGACACGTGTAAAAATGTAAGGCACGTTTGTGCGTGAGTCTTGTGTGTTATAGTTACATGATAACATTTGGCCAAAAAAGAGATACACGGCCAATTGCAATTGAATTTTCTTTAGTGATATTTGGAAATATCGAACTCTCTTTCTCTGGGGTGTTTTAGGATTTATGATTTGGAGGGTTTTGATGAATGTGTTAAAGAATGAGATGTCGTGGTAAACAAATTTTACATAACAATCTTGAATTATTACATATCATTTCCTTAACTTATACTTGTCTTATGATAAATGGTGCTTAGGGGGGTATTTTGGTCTTTATGTCCTAAGACAATTAAAACCTATTTGTTGAGCTGTTAGGTGCGTATGAGCTATCATACTTTAAACTACGGACCTCACTTGTGAATTTTATAAATAGAGGACCCCCCTTATGTGTGAAGTCAAGACTGTCACTTCAGAGACAACAAGTTCCCTCAGTATTTTAGTTTCTCTACAGCACCAATTATCTGAGATGAAATTCTTGTTCTCCCTCTTCCTCTGATCCATAACCTAAATCATCTATCTTCTTCTTCCATGATCGATCTTAATTTCTAATTCTTCAAAAAGATTTAAGCCAATATGATCAAATTTGCTAGTTTAGGTTAGCTTATATTGTAGATCTCATCCCAAATTTCAGGTTAAATTAAACAATCCACATCTCCTACTAACAACTTCTCAAGCAAATTGATGGGAAATCTTCCATTTTAATTTGAATTTTTGTTGAGCTTCTTGCTGCATATCTGGATTGTTAAAACACATCATATGTGATGAGAATTTAGATTTTCCGACGGATACTTCTCAATTAGATTGATGAGAAATCTTGCATATCTAGATTGTTAAAACACATCAAATGTGTTGATCCTTCACTTTGTATGCATTTCAATTCTATTTTTGTACAATAGTAGTTAAAATTTTAGGTTAGTTGTTGAAATTTTCCATTAACTTTTCATCAGTTTCATGTGCTTGTAATCCTTCTAAATAAATGGAAGCCATTTCTTCTTCTATTCTTATGTTTGTACTCATAAGTGAATGCAACTTCTTGAATTATTTTTTGGCTTACCAGTGCAGATTTTTTAGTTTCTTATGCTCTGAGTTTTATTTCACTTTTTAGAATTAAGTGTTATAGGATCTTCTAATAAGAAAATTTTCATAAAATGCATCTCCAAATCAGAATTGCATCCCTAAATTTGTTACTCAAAACTCTTGGAAAATTCAAAAAGAGGAACTAACTGAATGTAATTATCTGGAAATAGGGGTACCGGGGTCTCTCATCTCATCGAGGCAAGCTTTCGAGCCACCTTCTTCATTGTCGGCCTCCTAGCACCTAACACTGTCAGGCATCGACTAGCAACCCCAGCAATGGCTCTCACTTCCTCCATTTTTGCCTCCTCTAATACCATTTTTTCAAGAACCTGTAACAAATTCCCTCTTCCAACGCAGGACTTAAAATGCATCACTAGGCTGCTATAGTCCCCTGTCTCCTCATGTTGAACAGGCCTTCTCCCAGTTAAAAGCTCAAGCAGGACCACCCCAAAACTTTAAACATCGCTTTTCTCGGTTAACTTCCCTGTGCTGAAATATTCAGGATCCAAGTACCCTATCGTCCCAATAACAGCCGTGGATACTCGGTTTTTATCAAGGGGAACAAGCCTAGAAATTCCAAAATCAGAGAGTTTTGCAGTGTTGTTCCAGTCTAGAAGTATGTTAGATGACTTGATATCTCTGTGAAATATGGGCATGCAAGCATAAGAAAGCAAATATGAAAGCGCCTCCCCAAGCTGCAATCCCTGTAGCTATTCGAAGGCGATCATTCCATGATAGTCTAGTTAAATCATCGTCCAAGTTTCCGTGAAGTTTTTGGTATAAAGTACCTCCAGGGATGAATTCATAAACCAACAAAGGAACTTGGGTCTCCAAGCAAAAACCAATGAGCTTAACAATGTTTCTGTGGTTAATTTGTGTTAGGATCACTAGCTCATTTATGAATTGATCAACTTGTCACTGGGCTACTAATTGAGACTTTTTTATTGCAACTGTGAAGCTACCTTCAAGAATTCATTTGTAGACAGTGCCTTGGCCGCCACGGTCTAAAACTCTACTGATATCGTAATTGTTTGTTGCCTTTTCTAACTCGCAGGCAGAGAATATCTTGGTTTGATTGGAACAAGTACCTTTTCCAGAAAATACATGCTGTTGTAGCAAGAGGCCTCCATTTTGTCGGAAATATTTCGCTCTCATTTTCGTGAGTTGCCTGTTCTTTTTTGCCAAGTAGAACCAAGAAAGAGCGGTTATCATGATCGGGATGCTTACCATGCTACCTGTAAAAGAAAATTAGTCAAAATTTCTAGTACCATCAATGGATCTAATAAAATTTTATCTAGGTTCATGTTCCAATAGTGGTTCTGCGAAGCAAATTGATTAAGGGCAGGAGAAGAAATTGAGGGACATGAAGTTTGAGGCACATTATAGCTCTTAGGACTATGACCACCATCTGAATTCCTTGCTCAAACTCTGAAACAAATGGCATATGAAATCAAGAGCTAAAACTCATTGGAGAACATGATTAAAGTTTATCGATTCGATATAACATTGTTCATTAGTAGGGAAGTTTTGTAGAATCATTTTTGTGCAACTGATGAGGTTTTAGGTGTGTTATTAGTAGCATACCTTACAGTTTACTGCAAAATTAGATTAAACCATTATTAACTGTTTTAAATTGAAAAAAATCTATGTATATAGAAAAGTTTTACAGTTCTTCAATTTATTTTCAATATGGGACTTAGCTTAAGGAATTAGCTAGTGAAGTAGCTCCATCTTACTTTTTGAAAATTTTAATGGACATATCTGTGGGGAAGATCTGTTTGACATATTCATTTGAAGTAGTCAGAGATATCAAATATGTTTGCAGTGGGTTGCTATAGAAACAAGTGCTTCATATAACCTTCCTAACTCAGATTTTCTCGAGCCCTTTTTCTCCACCCGCTTACAGAAAGTGGAATGGAAGCAGATGCGTTTCTAGTGATTGGAAACACAGATGGAATTTTTTCTATTTGAGATGTAGTCCATTTCTCATTAGTAATTAGAGATACTCAAAGGAGAAAGCTCAAACCTAGGAGAAGTTGGATCCCCTTAAAGCGATAGCAGCCACTGCCCGTCCTTAAACCATCGCCAACATTCCATGTTGGGCAGCAACATTAATGGTACCCTAGATTCGTGTTGTGGCAAGTAGCTTCAGGCACACAAGGGTTGTGTTCAGTACTATTGCAATTATCTACAGCTGCTTATTTACATCAAACAACCAAAGTTCATTTAGTCAAATATCCTTCATTGCATCTAAAAGAACCTGAGAGTTTCATGCATATGTTTCCATTTGCTATAACCATAGTAACCAAGTTGGAGTTCGGCAATTATTTGTTGAGGGAAATTTCAGATAAGTGTAAAATTTGAATTATTTGGAAATAAATCGGGAAAATGTTGAGCCAGATAGAAAAATATAAAATAAGATTACTAATTACAAAAAATATATACATATAATATAAAAGTATATTGGATATTTATTTAGAAAATATATTTTCAAAAAGTCATGAATGATTCGTATTTTAATTTGTGAAATTCTCAACTTTTTTGAAAAATCACGATTTTTCCAAAAGTCACAAATACTTTGTGAGCTAAGTGTTCGATGAAAAATTCGAATATTAATTGGAACTTTTTGAAAGAAATCAGAGAACTTTGTTGATGAATGTTTATGTTGGACTTACGTCGGCATCCGCCGGAGCCTTTGATATAAGGGTTCCCTTCATACCCGGTGAACATCTACAGAGATAGCCTCCGGAGAATCTCTGAGTCATAGTCGATGCTGTTCTCTCCACATATAGAGACATTCTTCTTCCTGAATTCCTCATAGTGATCTCCAATAGCCCATTCAAGCTTTGTAGTAACATTTTCAGATAGATTGAAGTCCCAAGCATCCGAATTTCTGAAAACGTAGCTTCCATATTCCACAACCACCACCCCATAACTACAAGGACTAGTCAAGTTCTCATTCACAGGCATTAAAGAGGTGGATAAAAATATATGCTTTTGTGCCCGAGAAATTGTGGTCTGGCAGCAACCTTGTCCTGTGAAAGAACCATCATCCATGCTATCTCTAGTGTGACAAATTGATGTGCATGAACAAAGTGTATCCTCAGTATCTGTAATAGTTCCTCCAGCACTGCACCCGATAACTATAAATCTACTCGAGATAATCGAAATAGTGTAAGGGCTCTCTTGAACCAATTTGATTTCATTAACTGAGTTTCCATAGTTGGGCTTTGCTTACATGAAGTAACGAAGAAGGGCTTCGCGTTGACGCGTACTTCGCCTTGCAAGATTTCGACTAGTTGAAGGTCTGATCCAGCCAAGAAAGGGATGTTCTTGTTGCAGGTTACTTCGAAGCCCCGGAAAAAACACCCGTCTCCGACACCAAAAGGGTAGCTGATTTCTACATTTCCACATGTTTTAGAACAATTGGGTAGGGAAGATCCGAGCTCGGTTGCGATGGAGAAGGAAGATAAATGAAGTACAATTAGGAAAAATGATAAGAGTTGGAGGGAGAATAATGCAGCAGATACTTCCATGGCCTACTGCTACTTCTCGTCAGTTTTATTGTCATAAGTAATCATCTTAAGGTTTCGGAATCTTCATATCGATGCGCACAAGAATTACTGTTTAAAAATTCTTGTAATGTCTTTGGAGAGTCAATTAATATTATGGCTAGCACTCCTACTCTCAAGAGTCTCCTACTCTCAACATCCAATCAACCACTAACCACTTGTCCAATATCAATGTTAAAGTACACATTTTTTCAGTGTTGTAATGCTTTAACTGAGAATTTGGACAAGTGGTTGGTCCATATTGAGAGTAGGAAACTCCTGAGAGTAGGGTAGCACTCCTTAAGGAGAAAAAGACACCCCGCTGTGTGCTCCAATGGTAGGATGTGACATTTCTTAAGAGAGAGGTCTTGGGGATCCAATCCCACGGGTGAGCTGCACCCCCACTAACTGAAGCTATTAACTGTAGGTAAATGATATCACTAGCCAAAAAAAAGAGGTTAGTTGACTTGAGCGACTTTTACTCAGCCTGGAGAAGGGGTACCCAGATGGAGTCGATAGATGGGTGGTTTCTTCTTCTTTTTCCTCTCCATCCCAACCCAGGGTCTGGTTCTTAGAAGCCCCATTCACCTCTAGGAGTTGCAAAAGCCATCATCCACTAACACCTACAAGTCTACAAATAGGGGTGTATCTGAGCCGAGCTCGAGCTCGAGCTTGAGCTCGAAAACTTGGCTTGAAGCTAGGCTCGAACATAATGACTTGACACAAGTTGAGCTTGATTCTTTAAAAATCCATTTTTATATTTTTCAAAATATTTGTATAATAATAACAATGAATATTATTATTATTATTATATATTATAGTATTCAAGCCGAGCCGAGCCGAGCCGAGCTCAACCCAAACTCACCTCAATTGAGCCGATCCGAATCTAATGGTACCAAGCTCAAACTTGCCTTAAACACACATTCAAGCTTGAATAGAAGCTTGACTCGGCTTGATCGAGCAAAAGTTCGAGCATGATCCCATTATCAAGCCGAGCTGAAGAGCCAGTTCGGCTTGAATACACCCGTACTGTACCTACAACACAAAATCTTTGGAATTCTCCAATTCGTTACTTGGGTTGGGTTTGATGCCGTTAGGGTCGGCAATGAGGATCTTCTATGTTTTTTTTTGTTTTTGTTTTTGTTTTTTTCTTTTTCAAGGCTCAGGATATCCAAGGAATCTTCTATGTTAAGTAAACAATTTTTTCGTAAAATTCACCTCCATATCATAACTAGATGTTGGGTCGACGGGACAGGGCGGATTTTTAAGCTATATTTTTGCTATTGCGAGAACCGCCTATGCTTTCAACCAAAAAAAACCGCCTAAGAGCATCTCCAACCGTGCTCTATAACTCCAAATATAGAGTTTTGGTTCAAAAATCCTACTCCAACCGAGCTCTATATTTAGAGGCCCGCCTCTATACTGTTACAGTGAACTTCTATATTTAGAGGTTGGGAGAGAAAATAGAGATGACCTTTATAATACTATTCGTGTTTTTATAATACCATTTGTGTCCTCTTTTTGTCTTTTCAACCTTTGTTAAAATGCCGGTTGTGTCTTTTTACCTTTTGACACCCACTTAACCGTGGTTAAGATTCATCCACTCATCCTTGGTTTGTTTTAAATATTAATTATTTTTTAAAATTAAAAATTGTTTTTAATATTAAAAAACTCTAAAAACAGTTTTTTAATTTTAAAAAACGAATTAATATTTAAAAAACACCAAGGATGGGTGGGTGAATCTTAACCATGGTTAAAGGGTTTCAAAAGGGACACGTGGCGACCTCAAAGGTATCCACCCCTTGAGTTTTAGAGGAGGAATAGTGATTTAGAGATTCCTCCCATTGGAGCAAATAACTTTAAAGTGGGCCCCATCTCCTCTAAACATAGAAGAGATGCCCAAATAGAGGAGAGATATAAAGTTTTGGGTTGGAGATGCTCTAAGCTTTGGTTTGCATCCTCATTTACGCACACGAGGACAACCATGCCATTTTTGGTTGGGAACCCAATCCCCTACAGTTATAGCCGGAGTAGGGAAAACCGTTTATGCTCCTGTGGTTGTCACGTGTCCCTTTTGACACTACTTACCTGTGATTAATATTCACCCACCCCTAAGGTTCATCTACTCATCCTTGGTATTTTAAAATAAAATATTTTTTAAAAAGGGACAGGTGGATGGGTGGGGGAATCTTAACCAGAGTTAAGGGGTATCAAAAAGGGACATGTGGCGGCTTCAGGGGCATAACAGAATCCAGATATAACTAGAGGGTTTGGATCCTTTTGGTGGTTGTGTTTATTTGAGAAGTTTCTCACTTGTCTAATGCAACTTAATGAGATGCCGTGACAAGATTCATAACTTGGAGAGCCATAAATTTGTCCGAGCTAACAAGGACATATTAAGATCCTTGGAGACAAACCAACCTTGATGCTATCATGATATGGCATCGACATATCATCAGTTTATATAAGCATTTAAATCATAATGGTCACTACAAAATTAATGGGTTTTAGCGACGGATATTTAGTGGCGGTTACGAGAAACCACCTCTAAAACAAATATACAAAGGCGGTTCATAAAAACCGTCGTCAATTTCATGGCAAAAACTGGTTTCCGAGGCGGTTACATATATTTAAACCACCGCTAATTCCATGGCAGAAAACAAGGATCGAGGGCAGCTTTTATAAATCACCTCTGAAAGCAGTTCGCGCCAATCCATTTGCGACAGTTTGTAAGGGCCTTTAGCGGTGGTTTTAGAAACCGCCACTAAAGGTCCCATTTTGGGGATTTAGGACCCTAATCTTTCCCTCCTCTTTTCCTCTCCTCCCTGCTTCTCCTGTCGCCGTCGCCAACCACCTCCGACGCGTGCTCTCTCTCTCTCTCTCTATGCTCTCTCCTCTCATTCTCTCTCTATGCTCTCTAAGTATCTCTCTCTTTGTGCAGGTTATCTCTGTCTCTCTCTGTCTCTCCCTGGACCAGCACCACCACCACCAACCTCCACGCCCAGCATCAGTTAGCTCTGAGGTAATTTCTCTTTGTAAAACATGTATAAACACATTCAGATCTCCATTTTTTTGAAATAATAATCTATATTATTATTATTTCAAACTTGCATGGGAACTGAGACTCATTTGTTTGATAATTTATAGTTTTTGCCCCCTTATTTTCTTGATAATCAAAAACACTTTATTTTGTTTAAAATTTCTCTCCTTTCTGAGGGAATTGATGTGGCCGTTTGTGGAGAGCATCGGGTGGCCTTAATTGATCGTAGGGAGCATTGTGTGGTTGTTCGTGGAGAGTATCGGGTGGTGCGATCATTTGTACAGCCCTTTGGGGTCGGGGTTCCTTGATCGAACGACCCGAGCCCCCAACTTCTCTTCTAGTATTCTTTTCCTTCTTCTCCGGTCATTTTAAGCATCCTCTCCCCCTTTCTGTATTGTGGTATGAGCCTCTTTATAGGCAAGTAAAAAGGAAGGTTCCTTGAACCCTCCTCTCTCCCCCTCAACACCTCTCTTTTATAAAGATATTTTAAAATCTTTTATAAGCCGGTGGTTTTAGCACCAAATGACCAAATTATCCCCACGCAACTACGTTAGTAGAGTTAGTGGTTAATTTGGGGATTAGAGCTCTTACGGACTCATCACCCGGGGGATTGGATAGCAGACCTCCCTCATTAGAGAGGCCACACCCCACCACTAGCGCAAGAAGGCAGGTGCTACAACAATCTAAATTGTTAAAACACATCAATGTGTTGAACTTTCACTTGATATGGGTTTCAAATTTTTCCGTACACTCGTAGCTAAAAATTGGAGGCCACATGTACCTATTAACTTTTCATCTGTTCAATGTACTTGTAATCCTTCTTCTATTCTTGTGTTTGTACTCACAAGTGAATGCTACTTCCTGACTTGTTCTTTTGGCTTACCAGTGCAGATTTTTTAGTTTCATATGCTCTGAGATTTATCTTACTTTTTAGAATTGTCCAACTGGGTACTTAGGTTTGAGGTGTAATAGGATCTTCTGATAAACAAAATTTCATAAAATGCGTCTCCAAATCAGAATTACATCCCTAAATTTGTTACTCAAAACTCTTGGAAAATTCAAAAAGAGGAACTAACTGAATGTAATTATCTGGAAATAAGGATACTGGGGTCTCTCATCTCATCGAGGCAAGCTTTCGAGCCACCTTCTTCATTGTCGGCCTCCTAGCACCTAACACTGTCAGGCATCGACTAGCAACCCCAGCAATGGCTCTCACTTCCTCCATTTTTGCCTCCTCTAATACCATTTTGTCGAGAACCTGTAACAAGTTCCCTCTTCCAACGCAGGACTTAAAATGCATCACTAGGCTGCTATAGTCCCGTGTCTCCTCGTGTTGAACAGGCCTTCTCCCAGTTAAAAGCTCAAGCAGGACCACCCCAAAACTGTAAACATCGCTTTTCTCGGTTAACTTCCCTGTGCTGAAATATTCAGGATCCAAATACCCTATCGTCCCATGAACAGCCGTAGATACTCGGTTTTTATCAAGGGGAACAAGCCTAGAAATTCCAAAATCAGAGAGTTTTGCAGTGTTGTTCCAGTCTAGAAGTATGTTAGATGACTTGACATCTCTGTGGAATATAGGCATGCAAGCATAAGAATGCAAATATGAAAGCGCCTCCCCAATTTCAGTAGCTATTCGAAGGCGATCGTTCCATGATAGTCTAGTTAAAACATCGTCCAAGTATCCGTGGAGTTTTTGGTATAAAGTACCTCCAGGGATGAATTCATAAACCAACAAAGGAACTTGGGTCTCCAAGCAAAAACCAATGAGCTTAACAATGTGTTTGTGGTTTATTTGTGTTAAGATCACAAGCTCATTTATGAACTGATCAACTTGGCACTGGGCTATCAATTGAGACTTTTTTATCGCGACTGTGTAGCCACCTTCAAGAATTCCTTTGTAGACAGTGCCTTGGCCGCCACGGCCTAAAACTCTACTGATATCGTAATTGTTTGTTGCCTTTTCTAACTCACGGGCAGAGAATATCTTGGTTTGATTGGAACAAGTACCCTTTCCAGAAAATACGTGCTGTTGTAGCAAGAGGCCTCCATTTTGATGGAAATATTTTGCTCTCATTTTCGTGAGTTGCCTGTTCTTTTTTGCCAAGTAGAACCAAGAAAGAGCGGTTATCATGATCGGGATGCTTACCATGCTCCCTGTAAAAGAAAATTAGTCAAAATTTCTAGTACCATCAAGGGATCTAATAACATTTTATGTAGCTGCATGTTCCAATAGTGGTTCTGCGAAGCAAATTAATGGCAGGGGAAGAAATTGAGGGACAAGAAGTTTGAAGCACATTCTAGCTCTTAAGATCTTGCTCAAACTCTGGGAATAAATGGCATATGAAATCAATAGCTAAAAATCATTGAGGAGAATGTTTAAAGTTTATCGATTCGATATAACAATATTCTTCATTCGTGGGGAAGTTTTGAAGAATCATTTTTGTGCAACTGATGAGGTTTTAGGTGTGCTAGTAGCAGCATACTTTATAGTTTACTATAAATTAGATTAAGCCATAATTAACTGTTTTAATTTGAACTAGTCTATATTTATAAAAAGGTTTTACAGTAACTAGTTCTTTCTTTTCAATATAGGACTTCAGCTTAAAGACCTCGCTACTGAAAAATTAAGCCCCATCTTACTTTTTGAAAATTTTAATGGACATAGATGTGGGGAAGATGTGTCTGACATATTCATTTGAAGTAGCTAGAGTATCAAATATGTTTGCAGTTGGTTGCTATGGAAAAAAATGCTTTTTATCTGTGCAATCAGGTCCTGAAATGTGTAAATTTGGTTACAAAATATCTCCAAAGACCAGGCTCTGATTTTTTGCCAAACTTCCAAACTCAGATTTTCTCTAGCCATTGCTTACAGAAAGTGGAATGGAAGCAGATAAATTTCTAGTGATGGTCCGCTCTTTTGTGGAGACTTACATAGTCTAGCATGCACTTTGCAAGTTTGTCATTTGACAATATGCATTTTTCTTTAAGAATTAAATGGATTGTGCTTTTCATCTCTTAGGTTGCAATTCCTGTAAGACTTCAAATGCAGCAAACTGATTGATTTCAATTCGCATAAAAATGACATGAATTGAAATCTTATGATGGTAAGAATTAATTTTGTTACAAACCTACTCAAATTTCCTAACAACTATCATGATAAAGTGCAAAGTGTCAAGCTTTATAAGTCTCACCAAATTAAAGAACGGACCCTCATGAGATTTGAAATCATTCATTTTGATGCATTCGAAGTCTTATGGGAATTGCAACACAAGAGATGAGAAACACAGTACATCTAGTTCGATCCCCAAAGAAAAATACATGTTCTCAAATGACAAAAATTGCAAAGTGCCGGACTTCTAGTTTCAGCAATAGAACGGATCCTAAAAAAAATGATGAGACTCAAAATCTTATGATGGTAAAAATTAATCTTGATAGAGACCTTGACAAAGTGACTCAAATTTCCTAACAAACTATCATGACAAAGGTGCAAAGTGTCAAATTTTATGTCTCAACAAAAGAACGGACCGAATGGAAACTCATATGGAAATTGTTTTATTTGAGATGTAGTCCATTTCTCATTGGTAATTAGAGATACTTAAAGGAAAAACTCAAACCTAAGAGAAGTTGGATCCCCTTAAAGCGATGGCAGCCACTGCCCATCCTATAACCGTCGCCAACATTCCATGTTGAGCAGCTACAACGGTACCCAAGATTCGTGTTCTGGCAAGTAGCTTCAGGCACACAAGGGTTGTGCTCTTTACTATTGCAATTATCTACAGCTGCTTATTTACATCAAACAACCAAAGTTCGTTTAGTCAAATATCCTTCATTGCATCTAAAAGAAACTTAGATTTTCATGCATATGTTTCCATTTGCTGTAACCATAGTAACCAAGTTGGAATTCGACAATTATTTGTTGAGGGAAATTTCAAAAAAGTGTAAAATTTGAATTATTTGGAAATGAATCAGGAAAATGTTGGGCAAGATATGAAAAATATAAAATAAGATTACGAATTAGAAAAAAAATTTAAAATATGAAAAATATATTGGATATTTATTAAAAAAAAAATTTTAAGTCATGAATGATTCGTATTTAATTTGTGAAATTCTAAACTTTTTTGAAAAATCACAATTTTTCCAAAAGTCACAAATACTTTGTGCACTAAGCGTTCGATGAAAAAGTCGAATATTAATCGGAACTTTATGAAAAGAATCTGAGAACTTTGTTACTATGGCTGTAACTATTGCGGATGAATGTTTATGTTGGACTTACGTTGGCATCCGCCGGAGCCTTTGATATAAGGGTTCCCTTCATACCCTGGTGAACATCTACAGAGATAGTCACCGGGGAATCTCTTCGAGTCATAGTCGATACTGTTCTGTCCACATATAGAGACATTCTTATTCCTTAGTTTCTCATGGTGATCTCCAATAGCCCATTCAAGCTTTGTAGTAACATTTTCAGATAGATTGAAGTCCCAAGCATCAGATTTTCTGAAAATGTAGCTTCCATTTTCCACAATAACCCCATAACTACAAGGACTAGTCAAGTTCTTGTTCACTCCTATTAAAAAGGTGGTGAGAACTTTATGCTTTTGTACCCGAGGAAGTGTGGTCTGGCAGCAACCTTGTCCTGTACAAGAACCATCATCCATGCTATCTCTAGTGTAACAAACTGATGTGCATGAAGAAAGTGTAGCATTGGCATCTGTAACAGCTCCTCCAGTACTGCACCCGATAATTATAAATCTATTCGAGCTGATCGAAATAGTGTAAGGACTGTCTTGGAGCAAATTGATTTCTGTAACCATGTTTCCATGGGGCTTACAAGAAGTAACTAAGAAGGGCTTCGCTTTGACGCGTACTTCTCCTTGCAAGATTTCGACTAGTTGAAGGTCTGATCCAGCCAAGAAAGGGATGCTCTTGTTGCAGATTACTTCGAAGCCCTGGAAAAAACACCCGTCTCCGACACCGAAAGGGTAGCTGATTTCTACATTTCCGCATGTTTTAGAACAATTGGGTAGGAAAGATCCGAGCTCCATTGGGACGGAGAAGGAAGATAAATGAAGTACAATTAGGAAAAATGATAAGAGTTGGAAGGAGAATAATGCGGCAGGTACTTCCATGGCCGACTGCTTCTTCTCGTCAGTTTTGTTGTTTTAAGTAATTATCTTAAGGTTTCAGAGTCGTTCATGTCGATGAGTACAAGAATTACATTTTGCAATGTGTTTGGAGATTCGATTATTATTATGGTTAATTTGTTTTATTGAGCATTCTGGCTCGGAGAGAGGTAGGAGAAAAAGACACCCCGCCACTTGCTCCAATCTCGGGCCGAGCCAGAAATCTCTTGCAGGGGCTCAGGGGCTACATTTTTTTTTAGGGCTAAGTTTATGGGCCATCTCGTCTATTTTTATCCATTTGTAAGAAATATATTTTTTTTCTCAAAAGTTTAAGGAGGCTACGCCCCTCTACCAGACTCCGCCTCTCTCCCAAGCTACGCTCCTAGGATTTATATATTTTTCAAAATTTCAGGGGCACTTCAGCCCAGTGGCCCCATGTCGCTTGCCCCTGGCTCCAATGGTAGGGTGTGGCATTTCTTAAGAGAGAGGTCTTGATCCATTCTCACCGGTGAGCTACACCCCCACTAACTAATGCTACTAACCGTAGGTAAATGATATCTCTAGCAAAAAAAAAAAGATTAGTTGACTTAAGCGACTTTAACCTGGCCCTGGAGAAAGGGCACCCGGATGGAGTCGGCTATAGATGGGTAGTTTCTTCTTCTTCTTCTTCCCTCCATTCCAACCCGGGATCTGGTTCCTAGAAGTCCCATTTACCTCTAGGAGTTGCAAAAACCATCATCCACTAACACCTACAAGTCTACAACTAGGGGTGTATCTGAACCGAGCTCGAGCTCGATTCAAGCTCGAAAAACTTGGCTTGAAGCTGGGCTCAAACATATTGAATTGTATAGTAATAACAATGAATATTATTTTTATTTTTATTGTAGTATTCAAGACCTCAACCCAAACTCACCTCAATTGAGCCGAGCCAATTCAAATGGGACCTAACTCAAGCTCGGCTTGAACACAATTTCAAGCTTGAATAGAAGCTCGACTTGGCTTCATAGAGCCAAAAACTTGAACTTGAACTTGAACTCACATGATCAAGCCCAGCAAAGAGCCGGTTCGGCTTGAATACACCCCTACCTCCAACACATCCTACCTACTACACAAAATATTTGGAATTCTCCAATTCGTTACTAGGGTTTGATTCCGTTAGGGTGGGCATTCGGCAATAGAAATCTTCTATGTTAAGTAAACAATCTTTCGCAAAATTCACCTCCATATCAGAACTATATTCTTAAAGTTGTTGCGGATTAAGATGTTGGGCCGACCGGACAGGGCTGATTTTTAAGCTATATTATTGCTATGCGAGAACCGCCTAAGCTTTTGTTTGCATCCTCATTTACGTATACAAGGACAACCATACCATTTTGGGTTGGGAACCTAAGGCATCGGATTTACTCAGGCGGACGCCCAAGTCACGCCATGCATAGGGCATCCATTCATCATCGGGCAGCTATAAAAATAAAAAAAAAAGGGGAGAGAGATATCAAGTGAGGAGAAGTCAAAATCATGGGGAGAAAATAAAACAGATTTCTCCCCTTTTCATCGCCAACTACTTGATGATGATGAATGGACATCTGATGGCATGACTCGGGTGTCTGCAAGATTAAATCTGATGCTGGAACCTAATCCCCTACAGTTATAACTGGAGTTGAGGACTCCGGTTATGCTTCTAAGGTCGCCAAATGTCCCTTTTGACACTATTTAACTGTAGTTAAGATTCACCCACCCCTAAGGTTCACCCACCCATCATCTTTGATTTTTAGAAATAAAATATTTTTAAAAAATGACATATTAAGATCCATGGAGACAAACCAACTTGATGCTATCATGCTGAACACGTTTTTTTTTCTTTTCTTTTTAAGGATATAGCGATCTCTTTTGAAAATTTTTTTTAAAATATTTGTCCGGAGTATTCTCCACATTAGTACGCATAAAACATATTAATTTGGCGAATACCGAGTCACCACCAATCATTGAGTTGTGGTGTGATTGATTACCAAAATTCATTTTTTTGGAACGTTTTTTTTTTTTAATGTAGTATCTTTCTATAATCTTTTTAATAAGGTAACTTGTAATTTTTTATGAAAAAAATATAATGCTAAGACTTTGTGTGTGTAATAAAATAATAGTATTGTCTCTTTCTATCATCATTTAATGTTATTACAAGTAGTTGTGACTTTTTAAAATAAATATAATAATATTAATACTAACAATTAGGGTGAACTAATACTAACAATCTAACGGTACTAAAACTCCGCCGTGTTGATCTTTGAATTGCATTGTTGGTCCCTAGCCCGAATAAAGGAGAGATTTGTAGGTCAAACTAGCCCTTGAGGGTAGGGCTTGGGCCTAGCCAATTCAGGCCTTCTAAGGGCTAGGGCCTCACCCTAGTGAATGAGGGCCGGCCTGATAAGACCTAGGCTCTGCCCTGACCTGACCCTTTAACAACCCAAGTCCTTGGGTGTCTATGAAGTTTCATTGAAAGCTAATTTACCTGCATAATGCAATATAAAGAGGCTTCTTAGGGGTAAAATTAACTCGAGATTGAAGGAGGTATTCCATGAGCCCAAAATTTGGTTAAGCTAAGCCGAAGTCACTGGTTCCACCCGAGCTAATAATCAAAGAATGTTTCATAGCGTTAGGGGTGGAGCCCGCCGTGGGGGCGATGGGCTCTAAGCCCCCCGAACTTTTGAGTAGGAAAAAAAATTACGCTTAGATTATTTAATTGGAGAGGGCATAAGGCATGAGAATTATTTAGTTTACGATAGACTAGCCATGAGCAAGTGAAGAGCTGCCTCTAACTGTAAAGAAAAAATATTCTTTTACATTTGGACAAAGAGGCGAGATAGCCCATAAACTTGACCCTAAAAAATATTTGGGGACCCGAACCCTCACACCTCATTGTTAGCCCCCCCCAAGAAGAAATCCTGGCTCTGCCCCTGCATAGCGGTGTACTGATAGCAAGTTCAACCCCCTCTGAATTCTGAACCACAAAAGAGGATCGGAGCTTCAGGCATACTGTCTCCGGTCAGAGAGGATCAAAGTCGTTTCAGCTCTTGCTCGTGTTCCCAAATTCTGTTGAGCATAGACTCAGAAGCAAGAATTTGACTGGGAACCCATCATCAACCTAGAGAATTTCCACATTTCTAAGGGTCCATTCTTTTGTTGAGACCCGTGAAGATTGGTACTTTACACTTTATCGTTGCTAGGAAATTTGAGACACTTTATCAAGGTTTATAACAAGATTAATTCTTATCATTATTTATGAGATTTGAAATCATTCATTGCATGTGTTGCATTTGAAATTTTTAGAGAATAGCAACCCAAGAGATGAAAAGCATGATATAATTAGTTCTCAAAATAAAATGCATATTATCTAATGACAAAGCATCTAAGTGTGGACTTTATAAGTCTCCACAAAAGAACGGACCCTAAGACTAAAAATGCACAGTATATTGTCCCTCCTTAATACCCTTGCTTTATGACACGTGTGCAATCCCAACACCTCAGGCATCACCCTAATAGGAACTTTTTAACCAATGTGATAGATTTAACATTAGAACATTCCCCAATAACAAAAGAGAGAGAAGAATAATAACCTTCCACCCCATTTGACCATAAAAGACTAAGAAGGATTCTTACTTCAGGTTATAGCATCACAAAGGAAAAGAGCCAAAACAAAGGCTAAAGACCATGTCCTTGTGATTGTTTCTTTGAGTTACTTAAAACCAGCTAACCATGCATCCAAAAACAGCAACAAGAAAAAAAACAACAAGAATAACAGCTATGGTGATAGTTTGATCAGATTCCTCCAATATTAAAAGTAGGAGAGATGTGAAATGTTGAGATAAGGGAAAAGAAAAAGGGAAGTAGTTAAGCAGATAGATATGTTCCTTGAAAAAAAAACCCTTTATAGATATGTTCCTTGCAAAAACAACCCTATTACCACCTTAGTCTATGAATGAGCCCATGTAACCAAAAAAAAAAAAAATCTTCGAAGCAGATATGAAGTACTTTTTTGTTTATTTGGAAAGATATGCTCCTTTGGTATAAAAAGGAGAGATGAAATTTTCACATACCCCTTTTCAATTTTCATGTTCTCATTCACAGGAAGATAAAAGTAACATGGTCTTAAGTCACTTTTACATCACACAACCCTTTCTAGACATGTTCCTTGCAAAAACAACCCTATTACCACCTTATTCTATGAAGGAGTCCATTTACCAAGAACAACAACAAAAAATCTACAAAGGAGATATGTTCTTTTTTTTTTTTTTTGTTTTTAGACTGGAAAGAAATATTCCTTTAGTATAAAAAGGAGAGACCAAATCCTCTACGGTTATAACCCTTGAGGTAAAAAAAACCTTAAAATATTTTTTAATATTAAAAAAGAATAAATATTTTTTTTCTTAAAACCAAAGATGAGTGGGTGAACCCTAAAGGTGGGTGAATCTTAACCACAATTAAGGGGTGTCAAAAGGGACACATGGTGACCTTAGGGGTAATTTTTCCAAATTCGATTATCATATTAAAGGATTTGGTTTCCAAAAAAAAAAAAGATATGTTCTTTTTTTTGTTTTTGGCTGGAAAGAAATATTCCTTTGGTATAAAAAGATGAAATTTTCACATACCCCTTTTCAATTTTCATGTTCTCATTCACAGGAAGATAGAGGTAACATTGCCTCAAGTCACTTTTACATCACCCCATTTGTCAGTTCAACTTTAAACCAAAACCAAATGCTAAGAAGAAAAAAACAAAAGAAAAATCAGTGATGGAAATAAAGAAATTGGAAGAAAGGTAAGTTGCTGACTAGAGAGAGACAGAGAGAGCAATAATTATTGAACAAAAACAGATGAAAAGGAGAAGGATGCATGCCATCAAATGTTGGGTGTTGGAGTCCTTTTAGGGTCCGCTCTTTCGCTGAGACTAATAAAACTCGACACTTTAAACTTCATCATGGTAGTGGGTAGAAATTTTGAGTTACTTTGTCAAGGTTTTGAACAAGATTAATTTTTATCATCATGAGATTCTAAGTCATGAGATTTGAAATCTTTCATTTTGCTTACGGGAATTGAACTCCATATATGAAAAGCATCAATACTTCTAAAAAAAAAATACATATTATCCATTGACAAAACTTGCAAAGTGCCGGACTTTATAAGTCACCGCAATAGACACTTAAAGAAGGCCTCGGATTCTCTTTGGCAAACCCAGAAAGGCTCCTCTTAGGCAACCACAAAATAGGGGACATATGGTTGGATAAGTCATTTTATGGGCCCATGATTTTGACTTCTCCACACATTATCTGACATATGACGATAAAGTGGAGAGATAAAGGGGATGAAATATCAAGTGGGGGAAAAGTCAAAATCATGGGGAGAAAATGGAATGATTTCTCTCATTTTTATCGTCCCATGTTCCCTATTCTGAGATTGCCCGAGACTACCTTTCTGGCTTGGCCAGAGACAAACCGAGGCCCTTAAAGAATTAGCAGCTCATTAATGACTGGATGAAAGAGGCAAAGGGAGGATGATGTGTGATTCTGTGAGAGAGCAAAGCACAAATCCAGAGAGAGTAGATAAAAGGGAATTATATACTTTTTATTTTAAGTTTATGCTTTATAGGTAGACTACCCCCAGAAGCAGGAAATTTTGGATCACTGAGCATTAAATTCATAAAACCTTTCAAGGTTTGGAGTTTTTTTTAAAAAAATTTAATAATCTTAAGATCAATAATTGAAAGCCTCATTCCGTAAAATGAGCTTCTAAGATCCGCAAGTTAAGGAAAAACGTGTTTTTTTTTCTGTCTTTCTAGGTAGCCAAAAAATAACTTGAGATTGGTCAGAGTGAAGAAGGCAGGAGAGAGAGACATGGATGTGGGTCAGTTGCAGAGACAATTGGTGGATTACACAGCATCCCTGTTTAATGAGGTCTGTATATTATCAGTACACAATCAAGAGAAGAAAAAATTACAGATAAATTGTTTCTGTTCTGTTCTGTTCCTTTTGTTTCTGTTTATGTTGGTGTTGGATTTGATAATGGGTTCTTGTTTGTGAGAAGGGATTTCTGGATGATCAGTTTACTCAGCTTCAGCAACTTCAAGATGAGAACAACCCGGATTTCGCGGTTGAAGTCGTGTCTCTCTTCTTTGAAGATTCTGATAAGCTTCTTAACGATTTGGCCAGAGTCTTGTGAGGATTCAATCTCTCTCTCTCTCTCCATCTTTTTTTGTGGATTTCCTTTGTGGGTATGATTTGATTTTGGAGAAATTGTTGAAAGCCTTAATATTTTTAGGTTCTGGGTTTCTCCCTTTGATCTTTGTACAGAGAGCAGGGGAGTGTAGATTTCAGAAGGGTCGATGTTCATGTTCACCAGTTGAAGGGTAGCAGCTCCAGGTATTTATATACTTTATCTTTCTCCCTATATTTTTCCTTTTTAAAAAAAAAACTATAAATCACTGCTTTGAATCTTTGATCTGTGTTTTAAGAACACTTATGAATGTTTATGAAACACCCAAAATTCCCATATAGTAACTACAGTTACAATCTTGGAAAAATTCATACGACTTGATTAAACCCCACCATTTTTTAGCCCATCCAGATATGAGATGTAGCTTTGACCTTAAGATTATAAGGGAATTTTATTCTATGTTTTTTTTAAAAAAAATTAATGTTCAGAATTTTTATTTTTATTTTGCCGTAGTGTTTGATGAGGAAAATGGGTTTCTATGGGTAACAGTATAGGTGCACAGAGAGTTAAAAATGTCTGCATTGCGTTCCGCAACTACTGCGAGGAGCAGAACGCCGAAGAGTGAGTATTGCTTGCCAACCCCATTTCACAGATTTCTTTGTTGCATAAACTAGGTTAATACCATCTGAAAATCAGGATTATCCAGGGTTGGTGCAGTTGGCTAGCATCCCGGGTTTGCTTCCTGTGGTTGTGTGTTCAACTCCCACTCCTCGACTTACCCTGGTGTCTGTAGGGAAAATTTCGAATGGGTCGGTGCGGACACCCGAAGGGACTAGTCCTTGCCTCAGAGGGTTTGGGACACCCTTAGTTACCAAAAAGAAAAAATAAATCTTCATATTTCTGATCAAAAGAAGATCTGATGCAGGTGTCTGAGATGTCTGCAACAAGTAAAACATGAGTACACCCTTGTGAAGAACAAGCTTGAAACTCTATTCAGGGTGAGTAAAAGAAGCTTTTTTTGAAACCCAATTTTGTTTGGAAATATGCCTCTTATTTTCTCCTTCTTGACTGTAGCTGGAGCAACAGATTTTAGCTGCTGGTGGGTCAATTCCAATGATGGAGTGAGAGGTAGAAAGGTCATCAACTGCAGCAAAAATAGGTGAATAAAATGGAAGGTTGGTGTTATAGAAGAGTTTTTATGTGCTTTTGTAGTTGAGAGTGTAAGCTACTTCACTTATTAAAGGGTTCTCTTATGAGCTTGCATGAAATAGAATGTCAATTAACTCATTTGATCTTCAATGTCTAAATTAAGTCGTCATGTCTGCACAATTTAACAAAGTTCTTCGATTTTTTTGAAAGTACCGAATGATACTTGACTTTTCCATCGAACGATTAATTAAACTCATCACGGTGGGTTGCATGTATGATATGGAAATGAGATTCATCAAGGATACATATTAAAGAGCATATAACCCTATGGTTTTTTTTTTTTTGATCAATCTCCCAGTGAGGGAGGGGTTTTGGCATGGACCCCTACCAATTTTATTAGATAAAAAGGGGGAATACACTAAGAAAAAGGGGGGACATAAACCTTACCCCTCAAATAAACAAAATAAAGATATTGATAAAATAGAACCTAACTACCAACTGAACACATGAAGGGGACATAAAACCTTACTCCAGATTACAATTATATCAGGAAATCCTTATGCTACCTCTAACCCTAAGGTTGGTCAATTTAATTCAAGAGCCACCGCCCATTGCCATTGGTAGACTCAACATCTTATTAGCAATGTATTTGTATATTGATGATTTGAGATTAAACAACATTCTATTGGAGGGTTTTTAGGAATTTTATCGCTTTTCTGATCACCAATCCACTTTCTCAATTAGCATCCACTGCCAGATATGTTTGTAAGGTCAACTCATCAGGTGAGCTGTCTCTTGGTCTTTTTTTTTTTTTGGAAGTCCTACAATCATTAGCTATCTATGTTAGGGGTTAGAGGGTTAGCAGGTTAGAACTCAAGGGTGGGCGCTCAACAGCCACACCCAGGACTCGATCATGAGTCACACCTCCCCAAAGGGAGATACACTACCACTGATAATGTGCAAATATGGAAAGAAGACATGGAGAGTACTGCTGCAGAGCATCTACTTTCTTTTCTTTTCTGTTACATGATAAAAACATTGAAGAGATCCAATAACCACCAACTCTCAGTTTGGTCATTGTTTAAAATATAGTTTATTTAACAACATAATGGTATGGGTACTAAGTTTTTCTATTCAATTGAATATAGTTTAAGAATTAATGTAAAAGCTGCAAAAAGAATATCAAACAATGGAAAGCAATGAGGGATGGGACTGAAATTTAAGGCAATTGACTGTTGAATAGCTTTCAATTCAATATAAACACATTGGAGAAGCAATTTGAGAAAGTATTTACTGGGAATTTAGCAAAATTATTATCAAGATCCCATGTTAAATGAGCCTAGTAAAATACTTCTGCCTATGGGATCTACCAGGTTCAACCAGATCACTCAGCACAAAATGGTGGCCAAATGTCATAAACACACACTGCTCATCTAAGTCTCTGTCTACTGGTAAAAATTATCATTTGCAATATATCGAGATTTGCCTACTAAGCATAGTAACAAAGTTCTCTGATTTTTTCAAAAAGTTCCGAATAATATGCAATTTTTTCGTCAAATGATTAATTTACGAAGTATTCACGACTTTTTCAAAAAGTCATAAATTTCAAGAATTAAACAAGAATTATTCACGACTTTTTGAAAAGGTCTCGAATAAATATCTAATACATGAAATATGTTTGTTTATATTTTTCATAATTAGTAATCTTATTTTATATTTTTCATATATTGCCTAATGTTTTCCCAATTTATTTTCACAATTTCTAAATCTTACTGATTTTATTGAAATTCTCTTTTGACAAAAAATTCACGAACTCCGACTTGGTAACTATGGTTAGTTATCATGTTACTTTCTTTTTATAATTATTAAATTTATTTTTTCATTTTTTTGCCAAAATGTTCCTGACTTTACCAAAATGTTCCCATTCTTTCCGAACTGGACCCCCGCGATTATTCCCGAACCCCGACTTTGTTACTATGCTGCTAGGTGTAAGGTAATGCAAATGTAAGATGTCCTAATTTTTGTTTATGGATAGTAATATTAATTTAGTTGGATATTGAATTATATATTAGGATAAGGTTTTCACATATTTAGCTTGTCAAGAATTGTAAACAAGAGCAAACGGCTTGCTACTATCCATGGTTGCTTAATTTATATGGATATATGTATTTATAGTCTGTAGATGATTGAATACACTCGTAACTCCTGAGCAGTCACTCCAGACTTCTGCACAATAAGAAAGCATCAATAGTCATATAGTTGGATGCATTACAGTGGGGTTGGAGGACTGTGTGCCACAATACTTGATTTGAAGAAAGCATAAAACATACTTGGCAACGTCACTTCAAACAAGTTAGCATTGAAATACATATATATAAAGGTATAACAATGTACAATACTTAAAGACTTGCGTAGCCAAACAGAGCAAAGCATGATTGCATTTCTGATGTAAAAGCTCTTAATTAATCAAGGTAACCTGAGTCATGGTGGGTGAAAAATATGAAAGATACCCAAAAGAGAAAAAATCAAAATAAAAGAAAAGGTGATGTTCAAATATCTCTATGTCAAACTGTCAATATACCTTATGGAAAAAAAATCTAGAGCAAAGAAAAGGAGAATTCACCGGAAATCTTGTCTACCCAATGCCTCTGCAGCCAGTCGGAAAAAAGCTTTAACTGCAGTTACATAGCTTGCAAAATGTAGAGATCGAAAGGGAAACAAACTCCACCTTGCTCTCTGTCTCCAAAATGTAGGTGTCCTTGTGTTCGTGGATTTGAAGATTAAAAAATCCGCATGTAAAGATACCAGAACCATCCTTTAATGATTCAATATGTGTATAATCTTTGCTTTAATTTTCAATGGATTTGTTACTATAGTCCGTGGAACTCTAGACTTTATGATATGAGAAAACTTACTGTATTAAAGAGATTTGGAGAATGTTGCACGCACAAGTTCAATTGTAAACCTTATAGTGTGTAAAAGCATTGCGAAAGAACTGTTTTCTATTCAGAACATTATCTCTAGTCTCTGATTGAACAAAATCAGAAATACAATGAAATCTGATGGTTATCAACAAAGGAAAAAAGGACTGGTTCCTATTGTTGAAGAATTGTCTCACCCTTTGTTACACCCTTCATCTGGACGATTAAGGCTTGTTTTGGCGGTGTACTCCATATTCTTTTCTGCTCATCGAAGCTTCCTATCACAGCGGACTGCATTTTATCAGAGAGTAGATTTGCGAATTGGTCATAAAATGCCATAGGGTTGATGCTTTCCACTATTTTGACTAATCGTCCTTGTTTTTCATCAATAGTAATCTGTCCATCTTTAGATACATCACCTGTAGCTAAGACATTGACAGGCTTGGCTTGCAAGGTTAGGTTCAGATGAGGATGATCACCAGCCAGAATTACTGCACCAAGAATTTCTCCCAAGAATGTATCCTGTATAGAAAAGCAATAAGCACTAACTGGTACCAAAGCAGCTGTAACAAAAAGGGAGAAAAACTAAGCTTCTGCAACACAAAACTTCAAATTCATGTGGTACACGGGGTGCGCCTGCAAGGCCTAGATATCTAAGGTTCCATCTAGATCTTTTTGTCTACAATTTGACCTCTTCATATGATACTTATCATTCAATCAACCACACTCTTTTGGGGAAGTCAAAATATTGTTGAAATAGGTCCAGGAAATGCAAAACGTGCCTAGACTTTAATTGTTACAATCATCCGATCAGGCCAATTTTTTGTTGTGGGAATCTCCCATGTGGAACCTAACATTCGCAAGCGTGTATTGTGAAGACAATTTGTAGGGAAAACTACTAAAACGGTTGTCCTAATTACCAATAGGTAAATTCAGAATGAATGGTACTTTACCATATGATGGTAGCTATGATGCTTCTGTTGTAATTGGTATAACCTTGACAGCAAACGACGGGCAAACACGGCTTCAGGTGTCTTCTTCGTGAGCTGCAACTTATCCAGAATCTTAGGTAAAGAACTAACTCTACGTTGGATGCCAAGCGGGATGAGTGTGATGTTAATTTCTGAGTCTAAGACTGTCTTTGCAGCCAAAGGGTCAAGAAACATGTTGAATTCTGCATATTCATTTGAAGGAACAGTGAAGAGGTTTCCTTTATCCTTATGGTCATAGCTGATGTGTGCCCCAACTATATATACATCCTGTAATAGGAATTAAAACCATTGGATTGTAAATGCATAATGTCCAATATTTTAATTCTTTTAACATAAGTCAATTTCAAGACAGAGAGTTTGTAAATGTCAAGACATAGGGTTTATGGTCTACATTTTGCCTATTATTCAGCTTTAGAGGATACTGTATCAAATGCTGCCTTTTGTTATTGAAAAGAAATATTTGCTATATATAGAAAAATGAGCTAAAAGATGACAAAATATTCTTTCCGAGGATATCCGTACAAAAATTGCCTTAAACATTAACAGAAGATGACTTCATAGAAGACCTTGTGGTCATACTTGCAATGTATTCAAGACTCTGAAACTTTGAAATTGATACTGAGGTGTAATCTTTTTTTGATCAGTAAGCAACCATGATATATAAATAGAAACGGGTATTACAGCAAATGTCTAAGGCCAAAGTTTACTGAGTAGTAAACTCCAACAACAGACTACAAACAAAAGCATCTAAATGATAACAAAGCCAAGAAACAACAGAGACAAAAGAGCCAAAAAGAGGACATGGAACATGGAAGCTCTTGCATATCATACACACAGAAGCTTATATTCATTTGTTTCTTTGGTTTCTTTTTCCAGAACAAAGTTACTTCCATAATGTCATTCTACGGTTCTACCTAGTGATTATTAATAATTTAATTCCAAAATTATACTTCTGTTTTGAAATTAAATGGGCTCAAATTGGAGTGAAACAAAACTCTTTCTACTAGATGTTCTTCTTGACTTTCATTGCTTCAGTAATCAAGTGTGTTGCATGTGTGTGCACAGTAATGCACATGAACATGGTCAACTGTGGAATTTGTGTATGCGCAAATATTTATCTTAAGGTTCATAAATGCTTGAGAGTATTAATTGAACAATCACCATATGGTGTTACATATATATATATATATATCAGTTGTCCAGTTGAGAATCCAGTTGAGAACCAAGCGTCTAAAGGATATTTGTTCTCAATCTTGAGAGGTCTGTCAAGAGTAGACTTTAGAAGTGCAACTATCCATCCTATTCAGGCAAAGGTCAAGTTCTCCCAAGGGATGGTCCAGTTGGAGTCTGTACTTCAGCATAGCGAGTTAGGAGACAATGCAACAACCAATATAAAGAGTTTTATTGTATCCTAGAGGCAGACATTGGAAAGCAATAGCAACCTATAGGGGCAACTTTCTTAACAACATAATTATCAATGCCTTGGAGCCCCTTTATTTCCGTTCCATTTCCAGCACTTATCAATATCCCCAACGACATTTCTTTGGGTATCATCAACTACTTTACAGCATTCGAATACTAAATTTTTTGGAGGGGTGATCTCTTCTAGTCATGTATTTAATAGTAGGGCTTGCAAGTCCAATATAAAATTCTCTAAGATAGAAGTATTCATTTTGTATACACATAGGAGAACAAGATAATTATGTTTCTTTTCTTCATCAAATACTTAAGAGAAAAGGAGCGTCAGAACAACTGCTTCACTAGCTGCATAATTCATTCAAAGTAGCTCAACTTCATACTCGAGCCTTTCCTAACTATTGGAGGCCTTCTAGGAAATTTCCATCAATCTCTCAAGAATTAGTAGTTTGCAGATTGATAGAGTCAACAAGCTTTCAGTTAAATAGCAATTCTACTGTAGTGTACTTTGTTTAATCCTCTTAAAATTAACCTTACCCACATAAAATCTCCACAAGGCAAAGCATGCAGCTCATAGGCTCGAATCTGTAGCTCAATTGGTTGACATACTATAATGCAACCAAAAGGTTGTGGGTTCAAGTCAATCTTATCCACCAAACAAATAATAAACAAAATGCAGTTCGTAAAAATCCCTTTCCACATGAAAGGTGATCAAAGATAAAGAACAAGAACGAAATGATCCAACGAAGATATTTGACTACCGCTGTCATTTGGGGAGTAAGATTTGAAAATTTTCTGATTATTTGTTTAGTCCCTATTCTGTTTTTGATCAGTAGTACCTAACCCAAGGGAGCTGCAAGAATAAAGAAAGCCACTGACCTGAATCACCGAGCTCGTGTTCTTCTCTGAAAGAATAATCTCGGCTAAATTACTAAGAGGTCCATTAGTCAATATAGTAATCTTAGATCCTGGATCCATTTTTTTAAAAATGGAATTCCAAACTTCTAATGCTAATGGTTGTCTAAGTTCAGGGTAATCAGTATCTCGAGGAGCTCCGAATTTTACTGATTTTTCTGCTGTATACCTGAAACATGACTCCAGATGTCAGTCTAAGTACAGCACATACTCAAGAAAAGAACAGAGACAACTTCAACAAAATTAAAATCTAGTACTTACACTAGGAGAGATTATAAAAATAAATTACAGTAAACATGAGTATATATGTTGGAAATATGCATGAAATTTCAAAGTTAATCAACATGAGCTTGTATATAACAATTCTTCTGCCCTATGTACAAAAGTATATTATTTTAGATTTTTTTTCAATTATCATTTAAATGATGCTCTGTGCCTGTAATCAACAATGAAGATTCTTCATCATAATGTGTTCATTTGAGTAAAGCCATGCATAACAATTAGATTAGATTAGTATCATTTAAGCACACCTAGAAAAAGTAACAAAATTCTCTGAATGTTTGAAAAATTTACGAATTATTTGTGAATTTTAGGTGTGCCGAATTATTCTCCAAATTATTCATGAATTTTAGGTTTGCCGAATTATTCGCGGATTTTGCAAATTTTCCGAATGTCACGAATTATTCTCGATTTATTCACGAATTTTGTAATAATTCGTTTAGTTCGACAAAGTAAACTGCTTATTTTGTATATTATCAAATCAAATTGTTGGATATCTTTTTATAATTATTATTTTATTCCCGAATATTTCCTGGATTTTTCTGGATTTTTTCAAATTTGACCCTTGTCGAATTATTCCCGAACCCCGACTTTGTCACTATGCAACCTAGATAAGAGTGGTGTTTCATTTTCAATATAACAAAAGGATCGAAGTCTCATTTCAGAGTGTGACTTGGCCAAAACCAGTTAGCATAAATGCCGATTCAGGAGTATATATATATATATATATATAAAGTAACATTCTAATTAATGAGTCATGCTCATTAAAATCTTTAATGAGCGATCCCTAATAACATGACATGTGGTGGGTTGCTCTAAAATCTAACCATGGGATATCAAGACAGGTCTACCAAGAGACACGTGGTAAAAAAATCAGTTCGATCAGACATTTATAGACCATCCAATTGAAGATGGGAAGATTAGCTATTTCTATAACCTAGATAGGGTCTAGTGAACCCTAGGGGGTTAATGCTGATAAATTAGGGTCTAATCGAACGATCTAAACACGTCTGATTAGATTGATTTTTTGACACGTCTCTCAATGGACCCATCTCAACATCCAACCGTTAGATTTAAAAAAAGATTGCCACATGTCATCTAGAGGAATCGCTCATTTAAAGCTTTAATGAGCATGGCTCATTAGTATCTTTCCCTATATATATATTAGTGTCAGCCAAGTTGCTTGCACAATTGGCTTATGTGTACCCAGATACCAAGACGAGTTGATAAAGTCGCTCATGTCTTACCAAAGATTAGGCCCTGATGAGACTCAATGGAGCACATTTTGGGAAGTTTCTCATGACTTGGGTTTTGAAAACAAAAATCTATTGTTGTACCATTTATTTCAAAAATACAGAAATTCTACTAATCAGCACTACATGCCAAAAAGGTTCTTTATTGTGTAACAGTCTTTGCAAGCTCATCTACTCTTGCTGCCTCTATGACTTACATAGCTTTTGGCTCACCAATATTGTTTTTATGCGATATAACCTCAATGTTTGTCGGTCCTCATCATAGATCCATGACCATATTCTCCCACAACCAGAATGGGGTAGTTGCATGATCCTAACAGAAAAAACTATAATAAAGTGATATCATGGTTTCAATGCTTGTTCATTATAGTGATTACAACTTTTACAGAGTTGGAAAGTTTGAACATAGTATTGCTTTTGGATAAAATCTTGAGGAAGTTCATAGAAAGTGATGGTAAAGATAAATTGTATAACCTTGAACTACCAAGAAAACACAAGTAGTTAAGAAATTATACTTCTTGCATCAAAATTCAAAAGAGACGTAAACATGAAAGCACATAATATTTTTTTTTCCGAAATCTAAGGAGTAATAAACAACACTGAAGATTTGACACATTCTTGCACCTTATAGAAGAACGTTCTTCCAACTGCAGAGACTGAGTACTACCTTCTAGGGCTGCGTGGCAAATTACGGGCAAACCCATATAGTGTATCAGAGTCCAGAAATCCACCACCACCATGTGGGATAGCCTTGATATACTTGCAGTCTCCAACATACGGGAGAGATGGATCTTGTTGGCCCAACGCATATATATTTCCTAGACCAACTGGAATGTCATCCCGCCCCATCATATGCAGCACATCATAGATAACATCTATTGTTGCAGCATTTGCCCAACCAGTTGCACTTACTAATATTCCCTGGATGAAAGGGAAAAAACTGTGCACATGAAAAGTCTGATTTCTTGAACTAATTGGCTACCAGAGTGATTCCATTTAGATTCAGGTGAAATGTAAGGTTATCTGTTCATGATTAATCCATACAATGTTAGAAAATTGGAAGCAATATAGACTAGTTGCTTAAGTTGCATTGCAACAGGCAACAAAGAATATTTCTGGCAGAACCGAGGTCCATCTTTGTCAATGAAATCTACCCCGCATACTGTACACTATCACACCATAGTCGGCAAGTTGGAATTCGGGAATTATTCGGCTAGGAGAAAATTCGGGAAAATGTCGGTCAAGATTAAATAATAATAATAATAAACAAATTTATATCATATATTAGATATTTTTTGGGACTTTTTTTTAAAAAAATTGATAATAATTCGTGACTTTTTGAAAAAAAAAAGTCAAGAGTTTTTCAAAAAGTAGTGAATACAACGTGAATTAATGGTTTGATGAAAAATTCGTGGACACATAAAAGAACAAGGTTAATCAACTGGTAAAGATCAACATCTAACAGTTAGAGCTAAATTTGGCTATGTAACAAGAGACATGTCTAAGTAGGATTTGCTTTCTATGTCATTTCCCATCCTTGAGGTGACCCTTCAATTTGACTATCACAGAGATATAGAGTGGGGGCACCATGCCTATGGTGGTGTGGGTTAAAAGGTTCATCTAGGATAAAAGAACTCAGGTGAATCATATGCTTTGAAATTAATTATTGCCATAATGTCAAAAGGTAGAACTCATAAGATATGTTCATTTAGGTATTCATTTAAGCTATTCATTCACATTTAAATCAGAAATGGAAGACCAGTCTACCTTGAGGTTGATCACTTCCACGGGTACTTTTAGGAGATAGATTAAAGCTAGAAAATCTCCAATACTCATATCCATGTCAAACACTACAGATTTCCCCAGTTTTTTTGTTCCAAAATCTGGCTTGTGAATAACTTCTTTGTAATAAGGAAACTCTGTCAATAAATTGAACCTCCCAGTTTGCTGAGGGAGGTTTAGAACCTGCATTCCACAAAGCACATGGTGTTCTTATACATTTAGTATATACCTCTTGATGAAAATATAAAGTAAGCATGGCAATCTACTACACTAAATAATTAAATCTCTCTCTTTTACTTTAAACATTTACAAAAGCCTAACTCTGCACATGTTATGTAGAGAACTTTGAATAATTATGAGCAAAATGATACCTAGAAGTTTTTCGGGGAAAACAAGTAATATAAATAACTTACATCCAAGAAGCTTGTAAAAAATTCTTTGTCAAGTGGGCTGCTGGTGTCCTGATTTGGTTTTGCTTGTGTAGCAACAAGAACACGCACTGCTTCTGGAGCAGTTACCTCCTTTGTGTAACCATCCTGTTTGCATTCTGTTAAATTCAGTTGGCAGATACATCTTCTATTGAAAGTGCAACTATGTCACACTCCCTAAAATTATCACAAACTAAATTTATAGTTGGAGAAAATTGTAGCTTGCCTTGGTCTATATTAAGAATCGTGAAGCATTAACTATTCTGAAAATTTTAAACCACAGTATTAAACTTGAGAAAATCATTTACACTAGAGGTCCTGACTTATAAGTAGACACAATTATATTATATCAGTCATGAATATTTTTAAATATTAAGACTAAGGATTAAAAACTCGGTTTTGGGGACCGTATCAGGTCCCACCAAAACCAAAATGTATCGGTTTCGGCTGTTTTTATTTTTTTTTCTTTTTTCTTTAAATCTAAAAAATACAATAAATTAAAAAGATAATAGAAGACAGTAGATGGGTAACAACGTTCTTCTAAAGTCAATATCAAGTAAAAAATATAAAAATAATGAAATATAATGCAATAGATGAGTTGAAAGTAGAAACATATTGTTAAAGCCACATAGAATTAGGGCTTAAAATGGGTAGAGAGGAAGAGGAAAATGAAAGATGAGGTGTTTTTAGGGGTTCACGTCATAGTGACACTGTCGGGGTTCGGGAATAATTCGGCAGAGGTCAAGTTCGGAAAAATTTGGAACAAATAAAAAATGAATTAATAAATATAAAAATATATTGAATAATTTCATTAAAAATACACAAAATAAGTAGTTTTTTGCCAAGCTTGAGAAAATAATTTGGGAATAATTCGGAAAATTTGGGAATAATCTGAAAAAATCGTTAATAATTCGGAAAATTCTCAATATCAAGTAGAAAATATAAAAATAATGAAATATAATGCAATAGACGAGTTGAAAGTAGAAACATATTGTTAAAGCCACATAGAATTAGGGCTTAAAATGGGTAGAGAGGAAGAGGAAAATGAAAGATGAGGTGTTTTTAGGGGTTCACGTCATAGTGACAATGTCGGGGTTCGGGAATAATTCGGCAGAGGTCAAGTTCGGAAAAATTCGGAACAAATAAAAAATGAATTAATAAATATAAAAATATATTGAATAATTTCATTAAAAATATGCAAAATAAATAGTTTTTTGCCAAGCTTGAGAAAATAATTTGGGAATAATTCGAAAAATTTGGGAATAATCCGAAAAATTCGCTAATAATTCGGAAAATTCGCCAATAATTCGGCAAAGCAAAAATGCGTGAATAAATCACGAATTTTTGAAAAAAATGGAGGTTTTTGTTACAGAGGTTTACGTAACCCCTTCTGTATGAAAATGTTTAATGAATCCTACACCAAAACCGTTATGTATTGTAGGACTCAGCCGATACATAACGGTTTCGGCCGAGTCTTATTTTTTCTTTTTGTAAGAAAGCTGTAAAGGTCAGGTATCAGGTAACAAGTTTTACCAAAACGAAAATAGGTAGATATAAAAATAAAAAAGAGGTAGTTATCAACTATCACCACTTATAGAAACCAAATACCTCGCATCTCCCTGTCCCATTCTCCACAAGGCAAAATGGATCTCTAAGCCCTGTCTGAATGTGACCACTATGTACTCCATTTTTCTGTAAACTGAACTTTGGAATTGCACGGCCATCAAAGAAAGGATTCGACCCATCGGATATCCCATAAGGCTTATTTGAAGTTACTACAGTTATGTTCATATATTCCATCTCAGCAAATTCATTTTCCCCATGATGGTTTTGTGAATTACGCATGATAGATACTGCTACACCAATTGCAAAGGAGTCCCACATAAAATAGTTCTGCAAAAATTTAGTCTATTGTTATTAACATATTCAAATTGCTGAAATGAATAACAATAATTATTTGAAGAAAGAAAAGAATAACAATAATCATATTATTCTCGATTAGGAAATCAGAGCAAGAGTAGAAATGTCAAGAAGATTTTAGTTAGTAAAAAAAGGAGGATAGAACACAACATGAAGCACTTATAATAAAGTACCGAATAAAATTGGTCATCGAACGAAGTGTCACGCGCCATTTTTAAGGATTGGAAGCAGTATTGTGCCTCATATGTATCCTGTCTCTGCTCAAATTCCATAAAGAACTTCTCATTTATGGGGATGGTGTTTGTTGCGTCCAGAGGAACAAGAGTGACCGGGATACCAGAATGAACTACCTGCAATTTTAAAAAAAATGTCCACCATTACCCAGTGGTCTTAATTGCAGTCATTCTAAGCTTCTACAAATATATATTCAATAAGAAAGGAAATAGCAAAATTCAATTAAATTTTATAATATAATGCATAGTTTACTTTCTTCAATATTTTCTATATAGAGACTTCCATGGGTATATCTTAAAATTGTTAAATGCTAATAGCTAATATGCATCTCCGATAACTTTATTACCTGGTATGCGGCAAAAGGATCTCCAAAGATATTGAACTCTGCATATGGATTACTAGTGTAGTCTGTAAACAGATTACCAAGGTGACCACACTCTTGAGGCTTGCAAGAGTAGCTTGCATTCTTCGGGCAACAACCTGTCTGGTTTCTTGACCTCACACCACCACCCATGACATAAATGTGTTCAATATTTTTCTTTAGATGAGGGCTATTCATGAGGAAAATAGCAAAATTTGTGTGTGCTCCTATAATGAATACTGTAATGGGACCTGCCGATACTGCATCAATCATCACTTGCTGAGCAGTAGGTTGCCGAAGAGGAAAATACTTCCTGTTCCCCTGCTTACATGCTAGAACTGTGAGCATGCCATAATTACATGACCCAAAAGAAGCACATAAGAAATTTTCTTCATAGAACAAAAATGAAGGGACTCCATAAGACCTAAAGATTTGGACATATATCACAGATTCAGTCCCACCTAGCTGACCACCAATAAAACATAAAGAATATGATAGGAGAAAACAAAGTTGGTCCTCATACATACATAATTTACAATTTTGGAAACAGAAATCAAAATTTTCTGATTGCAATTGCATAAATCATAGTTTCTATCCAAAGTACCCCCTGAACTTATCAATTTATCGTCCTTACTGGAGTCTGAAATCTATGCAATCCACAATATTTATACTGAGAGAGCACAAGTAATTATCAGACCAACCAACCAACCATGAACTGATCATTCCATACAATAAGTGTATTATAATGCAAAAGCGTGAGGCAATGCAATAGGACCTCCAGAAGCGTGAGGCGTAAGCATTGTTACAAATCTCGCAATAAATACCAAATTTCTCCCGAGAAAAACATCTAAAGTTTAAAACTTTGATTTAATCGGGGTATTTTAAAAATCTCGCAAGAAATACAATTTTATCTTTTTATTGCGCAAATATCGCGAGATTTACAAAATATCACAATTTAATCTATTTTCTCTTCTCTTTCAAAATATCAGGATTTTCTTTTTCCTTTTTTGAATCAGCTTTTATGCTTTGAGAGAGACTTGAGTTATCACCATATTTATGGTTATGGTCAATGTTTTGAAGTTTGGTTGATGAATTTATAAATTGGTGTTGTTAATATTATATTCTGTAATTTAAATCATTGCCAGATTTAGCTGAGAAATACCAGGAAAAAACTCCAGATTTTAAAGTCTCCCAAGAAAAAATTGGCGAATAAAAACCCGAGAATGAGATTTGTAACACTGGGGCATAAGCATTGAGGCGTGAGGCCATGTTCCCTTGTTTTTAAAATAAAAATTAGTTAAAAATGAGAAAAAAATGCAGGAAGACTCAAAAGCATAGCAAAAGATTATAAACATTTGAAAACTTTACAAAAGATAATAAACATTTTAATCATCATACTGAAAAAAAAATAAGAAAGCAAGTTAAAGCTGCAATTTAGAGTTTCTTTTCTGTTCATATACACATCAGAAGACAAATAGTGTCGAACCATTAATTCAGATGACAGAATTTTTTATTAAAATAAAACAGTCACAAAGAAACAATGAAAAATGACATTGTATGCCAGTGGCTCCAATCCCTTTTGCATGTACTATAGAAATCCTTAATGTGGAATAGAGACTGAAAAGGGTTTTCAAAGACCTTAACAATGTTAAACTTAGTAAATGAACTTTTCATTTACAAAAAATTAAAAATATAAAAAGAAAAGAATGATCTTGAAGTCTCAATTGTGGTTTTAAGTTTGAACCCTATTTTTGGTTAATGTATGAGGCACGCTTCAGAGAGACGGCAAGCCTCAAGGCATGAAGTATGAGGTTTGTGAGTCTAAAGTGAGCCTCACACTTTGAGGCATAAGCCTCATGGGATTTAAGCCACTAAGTTGAGCCTCAATGTGTTTTCCTTGAGCCTCACATCAAAACAAGCCTTGAGGCTTAAGCTTGACATGCCTTCTAAAACATTGTACTCAATAAAAACTCCTCATTTTTAAGGTAGTAGGGATTCACCGTAAGATTAAAGAAAAACAAGACATGTTATCCTTTCCTTTGTTCAAATTGGCGAGTAAGAGCCTAGCCACTATTTAGACATTTTCTTGATGAATTAAAGCTTATGATAGAAACTTAGTTAAAAGTTGAAACAATCTTTTAATTGCAGTCAGTCCAACCTCAAATTTTGCTCCCATCTCGCTCTTTCACCCATGACTTGTGTATTCCACATTTAAAACCACTAAATTTGTAGGATTTCTATAACCTTTCTTCTTCTTTTTTCTAGATTTATTGTTGCATCCATCCAAGTTTGTGCCAACACAATTAGCACACAAATCAGTTCTTGTTGTTATATAAAATACACATGCATTTGTTATGATTTTAATATAGCATAAGGACACTTCCTTGTGGCTCCCTTTTTCTATGAAAGAAATCTAGAAAACAACCAACCAGACAGACTTAAGGGTGGTGCGCCCCATGCTGGGCAAGAATTTGTCTTCACCCCCAAGGATTAAGAGAAAGCAAATCAAAGGAGCTAAAGGCACTCAAGGAGGAACCAAAAGTAGTTAGGCAATGAGCATAGACATTGGCAGACCTCGGAGTGTGAAGAATGCAAAACTCACTAAGAGACCCGGATTTAATTCCTCGGTATTTGTGCCATTTAAATGAATTTCCTAGAAAAATGTACATGATTTTAATGTATGTGTTCCTATAGGAATTAATGTGGAATGCCTAGTTGTAGAAACTCAAATGTTTTGAGGTCCTCTCTCACATTCATTCAACTTAATGGGACATTTTGACCTCCCAAGACTTAAGATTAGGACTTGTCTATTAGACGAGAAATTATTTCCCTTCGAATAATGGTTCCAACTCACTTGAATCATCCAATTCCGATAACTGAGTAAACAGTTACAGGCCTTTTACCTAAACAGGTTACGGATCAAAAAAAAAAGAACGGATCTGTCAGGGTCCGATCAATCGGAGCTACCAGTCCGATTGATCGGACAGGACCAATATAGTCCGATCGATCGGCCCTAAGTCTCGATCGATCGAAGATCGCGCACAGGTATTGCGAAAAACGTATTTTTTCGACTTTTAGACTTCCTTAGGGTCCCAAACCCTATATATACATACCCCTTTAACTCGTGAATTAGGTTTTCAAGAGCCTCCTAAACCTAAAAGGGAGAGAATAGGAGTTTCTAAGAGATTCAAAGAAAGAGAACATAGAGTTTTTGAGAGATGCCAATAAGGAAAAACCTAGAGATCACAAGATTCAATTGGAGAAGAAGGAAAGAGACTTGAAGATTTAGATCGAGATCATTCGCAAGCATAAGATCGTAGGGAAGCAATTAAGAGAGGTAAATAACTTTCCCTAGTTCTGAATTTTATAACTTTTTATCTAAAGTATGAATCTAATGATAAGATCTGTGTAAAGAACATAATTAATAGGAAGATCAAGGGATTTTGATCACCCCTCATGTAATGTTTTCATGAATAACGTAAATATGAATTCCTTTCTACCAATATGATGATTATTAATATAAATAAGAAGAAATATTTTGGATTTAAAGTAACAAACAAGATCAAAGCATATTATTTTATGTATATTCCTTATGAAAGATGTTCATAATTTTTGAGATGTTTCTCTTATGATTTTTATTATGTATATCAACAAGGGGAAAGAGAATGAAAATTGTGGTGTATGTGTATAGATTGAGAATGGAAGAAGGGATGAAATTATGGAATTGAATGGAATGTATGAAATAATTGAATGATAGATATAGATTTTTTGTGAGATTAGGGTTACATGTTAGTGTGTTTTGTCATTTGTGGATATAATCTATGAGAATTATGATTGATAAATAATGTGATGTAATTATGATATTGATCTCGATTAAAAAGGGAATCTTGATATTTAAATTAGATTGTGAATTATGCATATTGAAAATAAATTGTGATTAAAACCTGTTTAATTATTGAAAATATAAATGTTGTGGTTATTTTTATGTTGTTATGCGTGATATATTATTGGGTAAAGGAACCTTTGATGAGAGTCTTGTTTGCCTAGGTCTGGTTAACATAGTAGAATGGGACGCTATGATGAGATTTCCTATGACCCTTAACTGATAGTCTTAGGTATAATTTAACCAAGAGTATATTACCGTGCACTCACTCAAGATAATGAATATGTACAAGCATGATAAAAAGCAAGATTACAAGTATTATACAAGTACACATGAAAGCGATGAATGTATGATTGAGTTTTGCACTGCCCGAGTACCAACAAGCCTAAGATCAAGGCAAGACAAACCGTATGCACCGGATAATATGCACACAAGCCGTATACACTGGATAATGTGTAGACAAGTTGTATGCACCGGATAATGTGCAAACAAGCCGTATACACTAGATAATGTGTAAACCATGTAGTACCTCGATAAGTAGGGTATATGTTAATCTCTACCCAATATATGAGGTACAGTTATTTTAAGTTATTGCACAGTGCATGTTGTTTGATTTATTCACGAAAAAAGAGATAAGTCAGAAAAGTAAGACAAAAAAGATAAGTCAAGAAAAGTAAGACAAGAAAGACAAATCAAGTAATAAGACAAGCAAGATAAGTAAGAAAGATAAGTACAAGTGAGCACATGAAAGAATTGAAAAGAAAAAATGTTTCCACACTCTGATTTACATATGTGAATTGTAATTGAATTGTTACTTATATGCATGTTATCGTTATAATATTGTTTACTATAGATTGTTATATACGCAGAGTAACTTCTTACTTAGCTGATAACTTTGTTATCGTTGTACACCCGGACCGTGGGAAGAGGAAGAATCTATAGAGGAACCTAAAGGTGATCATCCTAAAGAGGAACGGGATCTCGATTGATGGCCTTATTGTTGAGTTTGTTTTATTATTAGTGGTTTGAATTAATAAGGAATTGTAATTGAAGTTATTATGGATTTATGTTTAGTTTAGTTTGATGGTTAAGGATCACGATGGATGATCAATATTTTATTCTATTTCAGATGCAGTTATGGATCATGGATTTAATTAATGTTATTAATTGAAGAAATTTTTAGGTTCATATTTTTAGTATGTCTTAAATGCTTCTAACAGGATGGATGATAAGTAAGTTACGTGCCAAAGTTTCACTTTCTTCTAGAGGGTATTTTGAGGCGCGACACTCACCTTAGCCAAAACTTCTTTGATATCATCCACCACAACCAGAATCTCCCAATGCACCGCACAGGAATTGCCGACAAGAGAATCCACCAGAGCTTGAGCATCAGATAAAACCAGCACATGTCGCTGTCCCAAAGATTCTGCGATTTTTAAGGATCTACAAACCACTACCGCTTCAGCCACAAGAGGGGAACCACCTCGCAGAACTTGCACAAAGACTCTCAAAGTGCAACCCTTGTGGTCACGAGCGATACTGCCACCCGACCATCATCTGCTGAGGAGCCATCCACATTGAATTTCGCCCACCGATAGGGAGGAGGGGACCAAAAGAGAGGTTTCGAAAACTCCCTCCTGTCCTACGCCTAACCCCATTACTCAAGTCAAGACCCGTCATGGATTCAAAAACTAGACTTTCTGCTTGAAAAATGGAGCGAAGAGGTTCTAAGAGAACCCCTTGGAAAAGGTTAGTGTTCCTAGCTTTCCAGATATGCCAAGTAGTTGATGCTATGAAGTTAAGCATCCAACTCTTCCTCTCTTTTAATAGAGAGCTGTCACCCAAAAGGACCACCACTCCCCAAAATTTCCATCCATACCCACAGTTGAACGTATCCCCAACGTCGATCCCATTCACGTGCACCATCGCACTCTAATAGCATGTGCATAGTGGATTCCTCGGTCCGTCCACAAAGTGGACAGCTGTTATCTGCCACAACCTTCCTTCTATGAAGCTCCTAAAACAACTCAAGAGCTCTATGCATCAAGGATTAAAAATACGGTTTCAGGTGATGTATTGGTCCCAACCGAAACCAATACGTATCGGTTTCGGACGATACGTATAATTTTATTTTATTTTTAAATCAAATTAAATTTTAAAAAAAATTAAATGAGTTTTAAGAACCAAACTTACCAAATATAAAGTCATGGGAAGCGAGTCAAAGACAAAGTAGCAAAAACAATGACAATTCTACATTGAATTAAAACATACATAACTGGTAAACGTTACGTATCGCCCGTTTCGTATCAGTACAAATATCGTATAGGGGCTACCGATACCTATGTGTATCACCCGTTTCGTTCGGTTTCAGCGATTTTTATTTCCATGCTATGCATGCACCTCCAAAGGAACCAATAGACTTTGGGGGGAAGGCTAAGGTTCGATGACGGCAAGACGGGAGATATTGATGGATATTTAGACGGTGGTAGCCCAATCGAACTGAGTAAACTCCATTCTTCTGTTAGTGCCAGATCCTCCTGGATCGCATGATTGGCTAATTTGAATCCGAGCAATGGTATCCACTACCTCCTGGGGGAAAACCTGAGAAAGTCGATGGATATTCCAATCCTTAGAACTATCGTTTATGAAATCCTTCACTTTGGCCAATCACAATCATCAGGCTTCAGATAAACAGCCTGAAACCCCACCCTGGAAAGAATCCATGCATCTAACCAAGGGTCTATAGAACTTCCATTACCAACTTGCCACCTGAGCCCTGTATGAATAGTAACTCGCACCACTATTAAACTCCGCCATGCCCAAGAAGGGTGGTAGCCAATGGAAGCGTCAATGAAGTCGCATCTAGTAAAATAAATATACTTAACCAGCCTGCTCCACAAAGAATCAGGGTTATGTAAGATCAACCACCCTTGCTGGCCAAAAGTAGTTCATATCAGGGGTAGATATGAACTACTTTCAGATGAGTCCGCATTGTTAGTTTTGGTAACACGTATCAACTTTCAACCCTTAGTTGTAAGCTTAAAAGTAGTGTGTCTTGGAATAAGTAACTTGAACTGAATTTACCGCACCCTTGAGCTCTGAGTAGGTTGCAAACATATTAATGACCAATGGTACAGCATCTTGAGAAGCAAAACACGTCAGACAACTTGAAAAAATTGTCTTTAAGAAGGTACCTTAGAAATACATGCCGAGAGTATATCATTTGATCTAAAAATTATTGATAAGTCGTGTGGTTAAAAAATGATGTTTTCTAGTCAAATTAATCAGGAATGGTAAGTTTATTGGCATTAAGTTTTTTTTGGCAATTATTAGCATTAAGTTGTTGGGACAAATATCCCATAAAACAATTCAACACTTATCATTATGAAATAAATTGGAGATAGAACAAACATAATTTAATCAATCGAGCAAATAGGAGATGCCAAGTTCCCTGTAGTAGGCCCAATGTTACTGGATTGCACATGGAGCTACTTTAGTGGATAGTATTAGAACTATAGTTGCAGGGAAGCTATGTATAGGGTGGGATGCTCACTTCGTAGACTCACTTCTCAGGAAGTTCACTTATGTAATTTCTCATTTAATGGTTAAAGAGGGATATGTAAGTGGGATGCGAAGCCTAGGGTATAGACCATGAGCAAGTATTGTTGGATTGGAACCTAAAGCAACTATTTCTCCATACATATCTCATGTAAAACAAAATCCAAAGTATAGCTACACATACTAATATAATGGGAGTGAGGTGCCTATATCTCACTTATTGCTTCTAGTTTCTAAGGATTTTTGAGTTTCGCTTCTCGCTTTCACTTCTCGTTCTGTAACTTAGAAAGGAAGTAGATTTAACAAAAAATTAAAGGGGTGTGGAATGCAGAACCAGAGAGAGTGTGTGTTCTAATGTGACTGTATTCAAGGAATTTATATTCAATCCATAATTTACAAAAGGTTCACAGAAAATCATAATCAGAAAAAAAAAATCACACCTGTGGAAGGAAACCTTTTCTTATACCATAGTTTGTATCACAATCCAGGCGTCCTCCAAAACCTGCAGGAATAGCTTGTCTGTATCTACAACCTCCTGCCGTTGAAATGCCCTGAGAAGATGCTTCAAAATCATCAATTGTATAGATAATCAAGAATTTATAGATGTAATAGAGCTTCTGAATTAAGATATTAAATGCATAACATCCTTTACACCCCACAGCTTGCTCCAATGGTATGATGTGACCTCTCCTTGGTCAGAGGTCTAGGGATCTAATCCGGGTGATGAGTATGAAGCCCTCTCCTCCACTCCCCACTGCTAAGTGGCTAACTCTATATCTAGAGCCAGAAATAAATAAAAGAGTCTTTATAAAAAAAAAAACCAAACTTTTCAGCAATTTATAAATATCCGCTTGTGTTTTGTGATTTTGAATTATGCCCCCCACTAACTTTTAAAACTTGTAAATCCATCCTTCCATCCAACAATTGGTAATTTTTTTATGGAATGACATTTTAAACATTTTTAAGAAGCCAAAAAGATAAAGAAACCCTAAGGGTGAGTGAATATTAACAATTGTTAATCGGTATTAAAAGGGACACATGGCGGCTTGTAGAGTCCTTTAACCAGGTTAAGCACAATCAATCTAAGGTTAATTTTTTTTTTCTTCTAAAAATCAACGTTAGTTGCATGAATCTTAACCACAAATATATAGTGAGTGTTAAAAGGGACACATGGCGGCTTGTAGAGCATCCTTTAACTGTGGTTAAGCATAATCAACCTAAAGTTAATATTTTTTTCTTCTAAAAACCAAGGTTAAATGGATGAATCTTAGAGGTGAGTAAATCTTAACCACAATTAGTGGGTTCCAAGCACTTCTATTAGAAAAAGTTTTTACAAATCTCCATAAAATAAAAATAAAAAGTTAAAATTGTCAAGTTAAAAAAAAAAAAATCTGTTGACTAGCGTTTGAATGGAAGGGTGGATTTGCAAAAGTTAAAAGTAGTGGGGCATAATACAAAATCAAAAATAAAAAAGACGGCATCACATCTCAAAGTGACTTTTCTTGGTCATGAGTTCGATTTTTGTCATCCCCTTGGGGTCATCCGTATAAGGTTTCAAGATTTTGCCTTGGGCTTACCCGTTTATGTGGGTTGTGGGTCTTGCATGCGCTCAGGGCTTACTTGGTCTACCCTAAGGGTGGGCTGGGGTTCCTCATTACATAAAAAATTAAAAAAAAAAATAGCATATTTTGTCCTAATAAAGAAATGATGCAGAGGGGAAAATTAAGGTACACGGATGTTAAGGTAAATTTTTAATCTCAATTAGGGTTGTCACCCTTTGATGAGGGGCCTGAGCTCCAACCTTCAAAGCCCGCAAAATAAATGAGTTTTTTTTTCTCTCTTAAGGTCCTGGGGCTGAGCTGGGCCTAATTTTGAAAGGCTCTTTTACTTAAGGGTCGGACTCAGCAAGCACTTTACCTAACTCGACCCAGCCATTTCGCCATATATGTAATACGACATATAATATTATATACAATATTTAACATATATAATTTAATAACCAAATGCTAAAACTTGTAATAATGCTAAGACTTACTTCTATGTATAAGAGACTAGTCACTTTTTATTTAAAAAAAAAAAAATCTAACAAAGGCTCCTGTATGTATGTGTAACATTATTACCGAAACAAAAAAGTGTATGTGTAACATAAGTGTAGTCTCTTTCCCTAATCTTATTGTGAGTTGTAAAAAAAAATTTATGAATCTAACCATCGCAATCTGAAGGTAATAATTGGAGCTTGGCCTAATTTTGAAAGGCTCTCTTATTTGAGGGTCGGGTTCGGTAAGCACTTGGCCTAACTCGACCTAACCCTTTCACTATATATGTTATACCACATATAATATCATATATAATTTAATAACCAAATGCTAATACTTATAAAAATGGTAAGACTTACTTGTATGTGTAAGAGCCTTAGTCACATTTTTTTTTTCCATTTTTTTTTTTAAATCTAACGAAGGCTCCTATGTGTATGTGTAACATACGTGTAGTCTCTTTCCCTCTTCTTATTGTAAGTTGTAACATTTTTTTATAAATCTAACCATACTAGATAGTAATCTAATGGTAACAATTGGAGCTGGCCTAATTTTGAAAGGTTCTCTTACTTGAGGGTCGGGCTCAGTAAATACTTGGCCTAACTCGACCCAACCCTTTCACTATATAAGTTATGAGCAATAGTTCGCTCCATGGGCGAGGAGCGAAGTATTGCTCCTCGCTCTCACAAAGATGCCCTGCTGTGAACTCAGGTTAATCTTTAACCCTTAGTTAAATTATTTTTATTTTTTTCCCTAAAAACAAAGAGTAGATGGGTGAACCCTAGGGTTTAGTGAACCTTAACCATAGTTAAAAGGAGTTTAAATGGGGACACGTGGCATAAAAAAGGGACCCAAGACGCCCCTTATTGAGTCACCTACTGAGGAGGTGAATATTTTCCATATGTTATACCACATATAATATTATATATAATATATTACATACATAATTTAGTAGCCAAATGCTAAGACTTATAATAATGATAAGACTTACTTGTATGTGTAAGAGAATAGTCACATTTTAAAAAAAAAATCTAACCATACTAATCTAGCAATCTAATGGTAACAATTGGAGGGGTGGTGATATTTTTACTAACCCTAACTATAAATTAAACCTAACCTAACTCCCCAATGTAACAGAATGGTGTATGAGACTAGCAATCTTCATGTTGCATTGTCAGTTCCATACCTAAATAAAGGAGGAAGGGTTGTATGTCAAGTTGGCAGTCAATGTACACAAAATTTACAAAATCATCATATTATATTATATTGCTCTTTCAGCCCTCACTCGACCCTTATTAGGCTTGGGCCCTTGAGGGTAAGACTTGGGCTTAGACAGTCTAGGCCCTTATAGGGCTAGGTTAGGGCCTCACCCTAGTGAATGAGGGCCGGACTTGACAAGACCTAGACTGCCCTGCCCCGCCCTTTAGCAACCCTAATTTTAATGGTACATAATTACGTATTGAACTGGAAAAATGGCAGGTACTCCTTTTGCACCTGTTCAATAATTGGAAGAAATCCACCAACATCTGGGAGTATGGTACCATCTGGTAGTATTTCCCCCTCACCTCCTACTCCAACAGGAATGTCGTCACGACCCATCATGTAAAGTATGTCGTATATTTGATTTATGGAATGCCCGGCATCAGTCCATGCATTTGCGTTGATAGTAATTGCCTGCAGCCATAAGTAATTTTGGAGGACATAACGTTGTCTTAAATTATAGGTCCACTAACTTGGTTTAGGCAACCAGGACTGATGGACAGAAGTATGTAACATTAGCATATTTCATAACCTACTTGCAATTAGAAATTTCTTGAAATAAAGCAGAGTGAAGATGCAAAGTAATTATATTTAATTAACTAGTATTTGGAATAATCCAGAAGCAGCCCCCAAGGTCATATATGTATGACTTGTTGGTGCTGGCAAAAAGATCACAACATTCAATGGGAAGATGTCATATTCAAGCATTGATTTGTGTCCGTAGACTTGGAAAGCGTGCAAAAGTGATGTGTGACGTAATGCTGGAGAAGATCCTAAGTCTATAAATATAGAGGAATGCTAGCCCTACTCTCAGTCAAACTCTACTCTTAGTTTCCACCAACCACTTGTCCATTCTTGATGAGAGATAGTGCTTTAACCACTATAACTGATTTGATAATGGATAGGTGATTGGTGGAGGCTGAGACTAGAGTTTGACCAAGAGTAGGGCTAGCATGCCTCATATATATATATATATATATATTGGAAATGTTATTATTCACTCAATGTGTGAACTTGTTAACTTCCATTAAACTTTTTATCCTTATATATTAAATATTATTTTATTAAACATAAAGGTATTTTGATATTTTTATAGGAGACAATTCATTAAATAATGGAAAGATAGAAAGCATAAGAAAAGTCAAACTGTATTTTCTCTCCTGCATTTAATGTTTAGTCTCTTATGAAAAGACTAAAATACCATTAACTTTAATGAGTTAATGATAATTAATACAAGAGTAAAAATGAGTCAACTCAATTAGTAATTGGGGTCAATTTTATCCGATTCTTGGCTGCTGATCTTTCAATATCATCAGAGAAAATTCTATAGGCAAAAACTTAGCTCTGGTGGATGCCTGAACAAGACGCTCAGGCATTTACAAAACATGGGACGTGTGGTATTTTAAAGGAGAAAAATATCAATTGGGGAGAAGTCAAAATTATGGGGAGAAAGTGAAATGACTTCTCCCCCAAATTATCGTCTGGTGCCGCATGTTTGATGGATACCCTAGCGCCCAGCTTGGGCATCCACCAGAACTAAGTTTTTGCCAATTCTATACAAGTACTATAGCAATTGGCAGAGTCTCGCACCAAGTTGATTCAACTCAAGACTAGTTCAAAACACTCAGAATTCATTCCAAGCCAAAATCAAAACCTTTAAATCAAAATAAAATCATGAGCTGTGTTGGATCCATTGAACACCAATTCGAGCCACCCCTTTTCAAACTTTCATCTAAGATCAAAAACATAAATGATTTAAGCGACTCAACTTGTGGCTTCATATTGACTCATTCTAGTTAACTTGATTCAATATTTAGTGCTCAAAAACTCAAATTCAGATACATGAAGTATAACCTGCAATTCGAATTCTGATCTGTTCTGCTTCAATAGATATAACAAAGCGAAGATATCATCAGTATCAACATCCGTATCCAAAAGAATCCGTCGAGGTCGAGCATCCACAGTGTAAATCTCAGCTCCAAGAAATCCAATCAAAACCAGTAACCAAAGAACTTTTGGTACCAACATTGCTCTGCTACAGTAAAAAATAAAAATAACTTAAAAAATTACTGATCCCTTCTTCCCAAAGGTTTAAAAAAAAATCAATTCAAATTAACCTCCAAAACCAAAATAGAAATTTTTAATCAACATAAAGTGTTCAATCAATTTCACTCCAAACAAAAAACAAAAACAAAAGCACAAGGTAAATATCACTTTCACTTAATGTTCAAAACTCCAAACAACAGTCTACAAAAAAAGCAATTCAAAGACAGAATGAAATACAATAAAATAAACATAACAAAATGGAAAAACAAGCTGAAACTGAAAAGAGTAAGGATTAAATAACAAATGGGAAAGGAGAGATTTAGAGATAATGAGTATGACTGGGACATGGCTGGAAAGAGACGTCGCAACAGAAGAGATTGTCGGAATATGATTATAGAAATTCTGATTTATTGAAAATTTGAATGAATTACACATTACCATAAGAAAGATTTATGCAGAGAATGATACATATTGAAAATGAAAGATATCCTACAAAATCTAATCATGATTTCAATATGCTATGAGATATTAATCTAAAATTAATTATGAGATTTTGTGTATCTCATAGATATTACATGAGCACTACTTAGCGGACCCATGGGTCCGTTTCCTATATTACCCCCGTGTCCTCGTGTCTCTTTTAACACCACTTTAACCCTGGTTAAGCTTAACAAAATTAAAATTAAGATTTTGGTTTTTTGTTTTTTTTGAAAAACCATGGTTGGATTACTTAACCCTAAGGGTGAGTGAATCTTAACTACAGTAGGTGAGTATTTAAAATTGGGACATGGACCAATGAAGACCGGCCATTCCGTTTCCCAAATGGGACCACGGGTACGTTAACTATTTCACATATTACATTATTATTTTTAATAAAATATTTCTTTAAGAGCAGTGATTAGTGGACCTCGGGTCCATTCCTTAACTTATCATTGTGTCCACATGACCCTTTTAACACCTCCTTTAACCTAGGTTAAGCTTAACTAAATTAAAATTAAGATTTTTGTTTGCATGTATTTTTCTAAAAATCAAGGGTGGATTGTTTAATCCTAAGTTTTGTTTGTTGGAGGGAGTGGGGGAAAAGTGAGCTCATATGTTTCCGCTATTCTCCTCTGTTCGGTTTGCAAGAAACGAGGGGTTTCTCAAGAAATATTAAATCAAGTCATCATTACTACTAGATTCTTGGAGGAAGAGAGAGAGTGCCAGAGAGTTTATGTCTTGAGACTCCGAGTGAAATTTCGCAATTGTTAGTACGAGTTTGAATCTGAGCCAATCACGATTGAACTCGGGGAGAGTTCAATCGCATCCACAGATAGACACATGTCCTTTTAAACCTCTATTAGTCATGGTTAAGATTCCTTAATTCTTAGGATTCAACAATCTAACCTTGGTTTTAAAAAACTTAACCTTAGAGTTAAAAAAATTTAACCCTAAGATTAAAAAAAATTTAAAAGAGTTTCTAAAAACTAAGGTTAGATTGTTAAACCTCAAGGGTTAATAAATCTTAACCATGGTTAATAGGGACACATGTTGACTTGTGGGTGTGATTGAACTCTTCCTGAGTTCAATCACGGATGGCTTCGATCTCTGGTAGTGTAGTCGATTGCAACAAACCATATGTTGATGCATAGTGACAAAGTCGAGGTTGGGAATAATTCGGAAAGGGTCAAGTTCGAAATCGGGAAAAATTCAAAAACAATTCGGAAAAAATAAATAACTATAAAAAAAATCCAACAATTTGATTAAATAATATACAAAATAAGTAATTTATTTTGTCGAACTCAACAAATTATTACAAAATTCATAAATAATTTGGGAATAATTTGTAAAATCTACGAATAATTCGATAAACCTAAAATTTGTAAATAATTCGAAGATTAATTCGGCACACTTAAGATTCGGGAATAATTCGTAATATTTTCAAAAATTCATAAAATATTTTGTTATTATGATATCATGACATATCAAAACTATATTATGATTTTTTTAATTAAATATAAATAAGATATTTTGAAAGAGTAATATTGATGTGATCAAATTACTGCCGAACTCAGCTAGAGTTCAATTGCACCCACAGGTCAACATGTGTCCTTTTTACCCTTATTAAACGTGCTTATAATCTTAGTTGTTAGAGGACAAACCTCAAGCTGGAATGACATTCAAATTATAAAGCCCGAAGCTTGGCTCGACCATGGGATATCAAGCTCGAGCTTGGCTTGTTAACACAATATTTCACTGTCACTGGTGTTTTTGTTTTTTTTTTTTCCTGATCAAAAAAAAAAAAAACCAGTGAGATTTTAACCAAAAATAAAACACCTGGAAAATGACTACCAAGGAAACCAAAAGAGCATACAGGATTGGAGATGACTACCTGACGAAACCAATGATCAGCTCCGGGAGATTATAGGAAATAACTGCACGATTCACAGCTCCAGGAGGAGCTTCGGATATCCAGATTGGTGAAGCTGACCCCAGAGGATTACAGACGATCTCCCAAAAGATTTAGGTTGTTGCCAATTACAGTTTCTGAAACTCCTCAGTGATGGCGCTTTTGAACCCCAACTTTGTCTTTTGCAAAATAGATTTTAAATTACATAATGTTTATTTACGAAAGGAGAACATGAACCAACGGGGGTTGGGGCTGATGGCCAGGACCACGCCTCATGAAGCGGAGGTCCTGAGTTCGATTCCCTGCTCTCGTTGGCCACCCTCCGGATTTATCCCGGCTTTCCTGGTGCGTGTGGAGAGAGGGCTCTGCACGTGCCCGGGGCAACTAGTCGGGTGCTCTAAGAGGCCCGGATACCCTCGTCACCAAAAAAACAAAAAAATGAGAACATGCATTTAGAAAATACATTAGATACTCCTATTTTTCAAAATATTGACACTTACCCATTTTCTATCAGTTGAACATTAGTAGACTGATAGAATGATGATGTCATGGGATAAAATGGTATGAACTACCAAAAATACACTCTCTAGAGTTGTCATTTTTCATTTTTCTCATTTACGAAATTGTCCCTTCTTTTTTGAACGTGTCCTTTTTGACACCCCTTGTGGTGGCCACATGTCCTTTTTGACACCCCTTGAGGTGGCCATGTGTCCTTTTTGACACCCCTTAAATGGGTTAGATTCACCCACCCCTATGGTTCACCTGCCATCCTTGGTTTTTTTTTCTTAAATATTAATTCTTTTTAAAATTTTAATAATTGTTTTTAAGACTTTTTTAATATTAAAATATTTTTAAAATAATTAATATTTAGGAAAAAAAAGGATGGGCCGGTGAACCCTAGGGGTGGGTGAATCTAACCCCATTTAAGGGGTGTCAAAAAGGGCACGTGGCTACCTCAGGGTGTCAAAAAGGACACGTTGGGCCACCTCAAGGGTTCACTTGCCAATCCTTGGTTTTAAAAAAATATATTTTAATATTAAAAAGGCCTTAAAAAAGGTTTTTGAATTTTAAAAAATTAATTAATATTAAAAAAAATTAATATAAAAAAAAAAACAAGGATGAGTGAGTGAACCTTAAGGGTGGTGAATCTTAACCACAGTTAGAGGGTGTCAAAAGGGGCCCATGACTACTTCAAGGGGTGTCAAAAAGGACATGTGGCCACCCCTAGGGTTCACTCACCCATCCTTGGTTTTTTTTCTAAATATTAATTACTTTTTAAAATATTTTAATATTAAAAATGTCTTAAAAACAATTATTAAATTTCAAGAAAAAGAATTAATATTTAGAAAAAAAAAAACAAGGATGGGCAAGTGAACCATAGGGTTGGGTGAATCTAACCTCATTTAAAAGATGTCAAAAAGGACACGTGGCCACCTCAAGGGGTATCAAAAAGGACACGTGATCACCCTAGAGGATTGATTTTATTCAAAAAAAATTGACAATTTCATAAATAAGAATTGAAAATTACAACTTTAGAAAAGGTATTTTTTTTTTTTTGGAAGGTAAAAAAAAAAAAAAACAACAACAACTTTAGAGAAGGTATTTTTGGTAGTTCATACCATTTTAACACATGACATTATCATTCCATCAGTTGACTAACGGTCAACTGATGGAAGGGGTGTAAGTGTCAATATTTTGAAAAATAGGGTATTTAATGTATTTTCTGAAACCTGAGGGGTCTATGTGTATTTTCGTCAAATATCAGGGGTGTTAATGTATTTTCTCCTATACGAAAAGACTTTTCATTCAAATTTCTGACTAGAGGACAACTCTATTTTTACGGCCTTGGCTTGTCTCTGGCGAAGCCAGAAAGGGCTTATCTCGGGGTTCCATAGAATAGGTGACAAGTGCCATGATTTTGACTTCTCCACCTATAATAAGACATGTGGCGATAAGTGTGTGAGAATAAGGGTGTGAGATATCAAATGGGGAGAAGTCAAAATTTTGGGGAGAAAATGGAATGACTTCTCCCCATTTTTACACAAGTGTCGCACAATGTATGGAACCCCGAGAGCCCTTTTTGGCTTCGCCGGAGAAAATCCGAGGCCTATTTTCAAAGGAGAGAAGGTACCAACTATGAAATGATAAGTGAGACAACTTTAAATTTAATATAATTTTAAACATAATATATATTTCGAGCTAACCGAGCTCAAGCCGACTTGAGCTTACACGAGCCGAGCCGAATCAAATAAGGCCTGGCTTGAACTCGGTTTTTTTGAAATTCCAAGCCCACTTCCAAGCTTAGTTCAGCTTGATCGAACCGAGCCAAGCCATCAAGCTAGCTTGGCTTGTGTGCACCCCTATTTGGCAGCCCATTGGGTGATTGTAGTCCTCAACTTCAACCTGCCAAGTTTTACACAAGCTAATATGGACCTTCTACACAGTGAAGCTTAGCAACAATGGTAGGCCTATAAATAACAATGTCCTCCTCCCTATGAATACGTTAGAAAAATGTGTCTTAGTACACTTTTTTTTTTTTTTGTAATTATTAAAAAAAATTAGATAAAAGAGCTATTGTTTGGTCTTAGTACACTTTTTTTTTTTTTTTTGTAATTATTAAAAAAATTAGATAAAAGAGCTATTGTTTCGTCTTAGTACACTTTTTTTTTTTTTTTTGTAATTATTAAAAAAATTAGATAAAAGAGCTATTGTTTCGTCTTAGTACACTTTTTTTTTTTTTTGTAATTATTAAAAAAATTAGATAAAAGAGCTATGGTTTCAACGCCCTTACAAGATAGTGATGAGAACATGTCAACTCTACAATTAGTTATCAAAAGGGCCTCGGATTGTCTCTGGCGAAGCCAGAAAACCCTCTCGAGGTTCCATACATTGTGTAACAGTTGGCAAAAAAGTGGGGAGAAGTCATTCCATTTTCTCCCCATAATTTTGACTTCTCCCCCTTATTCTCATACACTTATCGCCACATTTCTTAAAATGTGTGGAAAAGTCAAATTCATGGGTAGCATGATTTTGACTTCTCCACCACTTGTCACCTATTCTATGGAAACCCGAGACAAGCCCTTTCTGGCTGACAATCCAAGGCCTATCAAAAGGCTTACTTTACAAAGGAAACGTTGTTTCTCGGGAACCTTGCAGTCTTGTGGTTCCCTGTAACCGGCTGCATCGGGCCGATAACCTGGTTCTAAACTATCTCTCTATGATGGCACACCTTAAGGATCCTTCCAAGTTCCTAATTATTGTGGGCGACAGGAAAAGAAATATGGAAAAACTGTTTTCTTTTAGCCTTAGGAGCCAATTGTTGAAAGACTTGTTCGCTTTCAGTCATATAGATAGCTCCACAATCTTGATTACCTATCTCTTCCCTAGTAAGGAATCAATCAAGTCAATCCATACGCTAATCCTTCTTCCTGTCTTTTCAATAATAGTGCATTCCTGCCTTTGTTTATTTGTGGAAATCACTATACTTGCATTCAAATCATGGATTCCATCCCATTGGATTCATACATAAAATCTCTCTGACAGGTAAAACAAGCTTTCTGAACTTAATATGTTGGAAGAAGTCATGAACACAAATAACAAGAGGAAGAAGAAAAACCAGTCATTGAACGGTTGCTAAGAAACAGATGAAAATCATAAAGAAAAAGGTGTAACTACAAAACTGGGGAAAAAACATGTATCAATCAGCATCCTCTAGCAACATAGACTGCAGATGCTGCGGCAAAAATTGTAGTTGTCGAGGATAACCAGGTCCAGAGGTTCCTCTTCTTTTGAGAGTTTCTCATGAACTCAAGCTGAAGCATCATGTCTTCCACCTTAGCCTCTGTGTGTCTGGAAGCCTTTTTCATGGTATCTAACTCTGCTGCGTATGGTTGAATTTCTCAACTTTCGAGTTGCACACCATTGCCGCAATTTTTTTATTGGTAATCAACCAAATTATATTAGATGAAAACCAGTATGAAGATACAATAGTAAATAATAAAGAAAAAGAGTTTACTGAGTAGTAAACTCAAAACATAAAAAAGAAAACTCCTAGTTAGGAAAAAAAATCTAAATCATGTATGTGCAAAGCTCATGACACATAAGAAAATGAAGAAAGAACTCTCCTCAAAGCAGATCTCCCAAGGCCATATCTCCTCGATGAATCGAGTACCATTCTATTATTACATGTCTGATGCGCGAGCAAATGCGAGTAGGGGAAGAGGGTGAGTCCTTAAAGACCCTCATATTCCTCTTCTATTAGATCATCCACGATATAGCTTCAAGAAGAATTGCCCAAATTACCTCCCGATTACTATTCATACTCACTCTCCATCGGTAAGACAAAAAGTTCTAAAAGGATAAAGGGAAAAATAGCCTCAAGTACCATAAGCAATAGAGACACTGTAAAAGCAAATGATCCGCTGATTCTTTCGCATGTAGAAATAGAAAACAACTTGGCCCGCAGATCCTTGTGATGGCCAATGAACTTGGCCCTCAAAAAAAATTTAAAAATCCAGGGGCTACGCCCTAAACCCCATTGTTAGCCCCCCTACAAGAGAATCCTGGCTCCGCCCCTGACTGTGACAACCCCCCAGTTAGATTTACATTCCTTTTCACCAGTTACTCAGCTCAGTTTTTGAATTCATCTATTGCTGGTTCTTGATTTTGATTTGTTCCTTGACCATTTTGGTGATTGATCGTTCCATCGTGAAGTATTGTTACTGCTCACTGGACTAAACCAGTTTGCTTTCGTGTTTTTGCTATATTTTGGGTTCCATCTGGTTTCAGTCTCATCTTGCAACTCTCGGTTCCAATCTGATTGTTACAACAGTTTTAAAAAATGGACTGGAATTATTTTTATTTATTTGTATGGATGGGAAATCAAAATTTGTTAAGGAACAGGCTCAATTTTTTTTCTAAAATCAGGATCAAGTAATAGATACAATCAAACCAAGTAGGGATGGCAACGGGGCGGGTTTGGGCCGATGCGCCCCAACCCTACCCCACCTCTAATGGGAAGACTCCCACCCCGTTCCCATTCCAAACCCAGGTTAGGGCAAGGCGAGTGACCTCATCCCTGTTTATCAAAACCCTTCTTAGCCCCATCCCCCATCCCACCCCACCCCACTCATCCCGTTAAGCACTAGTTGGGGCGGGTTGGGGCGGGTCAGGACGGGGTGGGGCGGGCGGTAATCATATTATACCTAAGATCCTAAAGTAATTTTAGGATTAATTTAAGGATAAAATAGACATTTAAATTATAAACAAGGCAGGGCTGGGCAACTTAAATCTATTCTTGGCCTGAACCCAGGTATGTTTTACCCATCATTTCTCATCCTCGCCTCTACCCTATTTATGAACCTTCCAAACTTGTCCCATTAGGGACAGGTTACTCAATTAAGTTGACTCGTTGCCATCCCTCGCAACAAGTGTGATGTGGTTTGTCATGTGAGCAAGGCGGAGCTAGGATTTTCTTGTAGGGGGACTAATGATGAGGTGTGGGGGTTCGGTGGCGTAGCCCTCAAAAAAAAAATTTGAAGGCCAAGTTTGTCAGGCATCTCTTCCGCCATTTGTAAAGAACAATTTTTTTTTAAAGTTAGTTATAGCTCTCCTTGCCTATGGTTATGACATCTTAAATTAAATAATATAGTATAAAATTTATTTTATTTTTTTTAAGTTCAGGGAGACAACTCCCCCTTCCCCCATGCCTATGCCTATACCCTCTTGAAGTAATTAATATAAGTGTAAATTTATTTATTGTTCTTAGAAGTTAGGGTGCTAATGTTGGATCATACCTGTTGTATATGAGGTCCTACACATTATACTTTTTAATTAAAATAATCTAGTCTTGACCATTTGGCTTTCTCATAATCTTGGTGTATTTGAGAAGATCTCAATGCATGAGCTTGAGAAAAATATAAATTTGACATCGAGCCAAATTTTGTTTTCTTATTATTGAAGGGGTAGCAATACCAAGTGTCGCACAGACACTGAGCATTTGGAAAAAAAAATTAAATTATGTGTATATGGTTAGCACTCCTCGAGGGGTATAATAAGAAGGTGACTAATTTTAACTAGGAATCAAATTTGTTAAATCCAAATGAGTGATTGGATACGGTGTTGTATTTGTGCCTAATTTTTAACTAGGAGTCAAATTTGTTAAATCCAAATGAGTGATTGGATACGGTGTTGTATTTGTGCCATATATAAGGAGATCTTATAAATGGGTCCGCTAATTAGAGACAAATCTCATACAATGCACGGTAAGGCCGGCAGCCTAATTATACTTGCATAATAAGGTCTACATATACCCAAACTGATACCCCCAAGGGGTGGACCAGTGGTTCCCTCCTGGGACTTGCACCTCAAAAGCGTAAGTTCGACTTCTCACCCCCCTTTGGGGCTAGCTCTAGGCACGAAATTTTCTCAGACTTTCCTAGTGAGGCGGGTTGTGGGCTCCCATCGCACCCTCGAGATTAGTCCCGACCCAAAAGGGTTTGGGATACCCCGAGTTACCCAAAAAAAAATGATATACATGATCAGTAGAAGTGTAAAAACAACATAGCGTTGACCTTGATCCATTCACCAACCAAAGATAACCCACAAACAAACAAGAGGAAGGTGAGAGAAGTCAAAGTCCACACACCCACTTACAAAATAAATTTAATAATAATAATTTTACCCCGTGTTACACATTTGAAGTTTAAGATGGAAAGAGGAAGAGTCTCTTGTTTTACACTTGTTTACTGATTCAATGATCACCTCCGCTTTCTTTATTGATCAAGAATTTCGATTTTCGGGAAGTATCAAGATCATCCAAAAGAAGAGTTTCAGCTTATTCAAATGAACGACTGGAACACCAGTTGATTCTAACATCTAATTAGAGAGTTGAACATTTTGACCTTCTAGTTCATAAATGTGGCTATCCCAACTCTTTCAGCTAGATTCTCAGTATGGGATCTGCAAAATTCTCAATATTCTTTTCTTACACTTTCTCAACAATGACTGTTCATCACATTTCTCCCAAAAACTTTATCGATGGTTATTTTGTAAGAAAACTTATTCTTTTCTTTTCTCTCACCCATTTTCTTACCAAACAAATACAGAGTGAAAATGGGGTGGAGTGAAATAAAACCCCATTTTCTTTTGCTTTATTGATGTTCCCTATGCAAAAAGACGCCCTTTCTCAAAAAGCACTTTCTTAACAATAACTGTTTCCCATCACTTTCCTTTTAAATATTTCCCTTCTAAAAAACAGGTTATTTGTGTGTGTGTGTTGTTTTGTGGGATGGGGGGGGGGGAACAAGAATTGCACGGAAATTAAGTTGAACATGTAACCTCTGGCCTGTCACAAATCTCATCGCAGAAATGTAAACATGTAACTAGCAACCATCAATTTTTGACAATGGAGACACATTAATGCATCTTACCATGAATTGGTAGGAAAATGCAGCTTGAGTCATGTTTCAACGAAGACAAAAAGACCTCTACCTATTGCAGTACCAATCCACTCTCCAATAAATAAAAACAGACAACAAAAGAAGAGATATCAGAGAGAAATCATGGCTTAATATACTGTATTCCGTAACAGACCGACCCGTATCATTCTTCTTCAGAAACTTTTTGTAGAGGTGGCTGTCTCTCTACAGACAAGGTACTTGATGAAATAGAAATAAAACAATTCATATTCTATACTAATTACCTCTTCCATTTCTTCATAAAAACAACTTAAAACAACATATGGACATTAAATATATACTTACCTCAATATACCATAAACAACTCAGAGATGACCATAAGCTACCTTCTTCAATATACATGTCTTCTCCGGCTTTTCTTCTGGTCTAAGGGAGATGGCACTTCCCTGTTCCCAGGAAATTCCCATTTGGCTATAGTCCCATCCCAAGAAGAGCTGACAAGCATTGGGTAAAAAGGGTGCCAACTACAATCTCTTACAACTGATTTATGGTGATTGAGTCTCGCGACTTGAGCTCCACTCACCTACAAAGTAAGTGCATAATTATCACTAATTCTAGATAGAGGAAAACTTAATTTAGGAATGGGAGGATGGATAAAAAATCCAAAATGTGCAGGCAATGCATGTTGCTCACATTCAGGGAGATTGGACCCCAATTTGGTGGATCACCAAGGAGATATTCCAGGTACTCACTATTTTTTGTTTATTTGGTAATCAGATTAAGAATATCATGAACATCCAAATTACAGCCTTTTTATCAGACTCTTCTTTGAACTTTCTTTTGACCCACCAGGAGTAAGTATGCTATATGGTTAGATCATTCTATGGAGTGTATTTTCTGGGACATCTCCTAAATGGGACCCATCAAATGGTGAATCTGGATCCTTTTTCATGTGACTCACGTGCCAAGCATGGGCAAATAGGATGCATTCTTCCAGCACCCCTCATTCCGATGCAAGAACTCCCACTTTTAAATAGTGTCCTTAGAGTGACTAAACCGAATGGCAGAAGAAGAGTTATAGTTTGTATACATACCAAATCGTAAATGTAAACGCAACAATCATTAGACCCAGTGTAGATGTACTTTTGACCGGTGCTGCAACAAGTAATTCAATAGATTGATTACATATTAATACGAATTTCCAACCAGTGTTGATACTGTCAAATGGGTAAACACAATCCTGCCACGTGAAACCAAAATTTTAAATCTTACTATGGAAGTCAGCTCAGCATGCCGATCCTCAATTCAAACTTGGCCAGTTTGGCGAGTCAAATGCATGTTACCAACTCAGCCAAATTGTTGTGAATTAAGAACCAGTGGATTCAGGCAAACGAGGCTGACTTGACTTCATTTTACCAAAGAATTTAACTAGAACACTACACACATAGCTTCGGGAATTACAAAATTCCCATTGAAAACAGTTTTAATTTAATAGAAGCTATGATTAGTAGATTACCTATATTCCGGAGAGAAGTAACAGCGAATGAGAGTTTGCAAGACTGAATGGCCTCTATATGTAGCCAATGACTGATCATTACCATGTTTTGCATCTCTTGCCTGCGTTGGGTAGTCCATCCATCTGTAATCCCATTCGTATTTTTTTAACCTTGGAGGGCTGGGAGGAAGGAAGAAAGCCATATTAGCAACGATAAACTCCTTAGAAGGTAATCAATCCGTACAATTTTTGGGACCTTGGTGGAAACCATACTTTGGCACAACCAGACCCGACTCATTGAGACTTTGGCAAGTTCACAAAACTCAGCCTTGTCACGAACATGCTGATTCCAAATTAAGTAGATATGAATAAAGATGGGTTATATGCCCAGACACATTATTCTTATTAATGTGATATATGTAGCACACATGCTCACAGATGCAAATATATAAAGATGATTAACAAGAGGATACATCATGCATGTATGCATGATAAACTTGTATTCCACCATATGCTTAAATGATTATAGAAGTACTAATTATACCATACTAGATATTTACATCTTGCTTCAAGTTCAGCAGCAGTGTAGCATCAATAATTAAGAAAAAATAATAAAATACTTATGACAATAATATCCTCAATTGGATTAAATAAATTAGTTGTACTTCTATTGCCAGAATACTAGCATATTGGTAACTTCATTAATTTTCGAAGTTTATATCATTTTTATATATCTCTTTTTTCTCAGCGACTTGTCAAATAACATTCATTGCTTATTATTAATTTAAATATGTATAAACCTATTAATTCTATTTATTACCTTGCCTGCTATATTTTAATAACCCTCATGGCATAGCAAATATTTGGGCATTGTCCAGATGGTTAGAATCCGGCTTTTAGGATATACAGACCCAAGTGCTCCTTTATAATTGTGTTCTTGGGAAGCAATTTGCTACTCAAAAATTACTTGTTTGTTTGCGCATATACCTTAGGGTATTTAATTATGGCGCTTAAAAAGTTGGACTCTCCATGAAGTAATTGACCTATAGATTCAATCAGCGTTTACAGAATTAGACGCCACCAAGCGAATCAAGTAAAACCTGTCATTCTTCCAAAGACTAAAATTCAAATCTAGTTTCAAAAGAGCAATAAGATTGATTAGAGTTCTGATGAGATCTACAAGCAAGCTTTGTAGGCATATATTTAAGGAAGACGGATAGTGATTCTTGCTTTTGTGGTTCAACAGATAATGGCCATTTGGTTAGAACCCACATGGAATGGGACAGATAATGGCCATTTGGTTACAGCCCACATGGAATGGGAGTTAAGCTCCAATACAAATACCCACCGTCGAGGTTTATGGATTATGAGGTGAATACAACCGAATCTTTTTCTGGCTAAATTATACTCTCTACTTTGGCTCTTTCTACTCCTTAGATGTGGAGGAACTAGGAAACCAGGGTGCCCAATATTCAAAAGGAAACTCCCGACAAATACGCAAGATAATTTCAATCTTTTACATATTTAAGTAATTTCTTCCGCTTATCAAATATGTACAATGTAGAAAGTAACTTAGAATGGAGTATCCTTATTACCTATGTTGCGCAGACTCTTCAATACAGCAGGGAATTGCATGTCCATACATGTGGACACGGACTCGCCTATTATGACTCCTAGCAACAAGGGTCCATGCCTTTGGACACGGACAGGGACACAGATGCGGACACAAATTCACCTGAAGCCCGTAGATTTTTAGTGTTTATTATACAAAAAGGCATACAATTGCATATAATTATAAAAAATTTCAGCAAATTCTTTCTAACTGTCGTCAACAGAAAAGCGGTAGGAAAACATGGGGGGAGAACCACAGTCCAATTGTTTTTAACAGAAAAAAAAAAAACAGAGAATAGAAGGAACCCCCTATCCCTGTAATAGGGGAGATCTTAAAATCTATTGGCAAATGTTTTATTCATATACACACTTCAATGGCATAAGTTTGGTGACACAAACAGTTGGATTTATAAACTCCTAATAGAAATGACCAAAGCATATGATTTTTCAGAGTTATTCACAATAAATTAATAAAGCTAGTAAAGGCATTATACTAACTGGGATGCCATATTAAATGGCAGAATTCTTGGCGATTGTTTTGGTTATTACTTGCTTCTTTGATTGCTAATGAGGAAGCCTTCTCATTAGCCTATAGCTTTGTAAGTTGTAACTAGTAAGGAGGCTTCTTATATGGGATTCTCTCATTATCTTCTATTACTATAGTTCTTCATTAATTAGCAAAGAAGTTAAGATAGGCACAATAGAATCAACCTTGAAATTTCATGAATAAAAAAAGAAGGAAATGAAGGGTGGGAAACAGGGAAAGTAACATACCAAGTAGCATTAGATGACATCCTCCGGATGTCCCAAAGTTTGATGGTCTGATCTTTACCATTTGAAATGAAATAACGACCATCGCCACGGCTGTCAAGAGATGTAATTCCTTCTATATGACCCATCAAGACCCCTGCTGGGCTTCCTCTACCCACAAAGCAACGCCTATCCCACACCTGAACAAGCTAATGAATTATTTCTCAATTCCTTGATCAAATAAGAAGCACATAAATCTCTTGGCAAGATTCCTTGTTTATAGAAAGGAAAAAAAATCATCCAAAGAGGATGGGGATTTGGATGGACCCATTACCAGTATTTTTGGGGTATCACAAATACGGTTAGGCTGCAACCCCGATTAGCTGTGATAGTATCTATTCAGTGGTTAGTTGGTTACAGAGCCTAACATTGGAAATTGGCCAAAAGGTGGGGGCATATCAATTGCCACACCACACACATGACACAACTCATGGGAATGGATCACAGACCACCCATATGAGGGATACATATACTGCCACTGGCACAAACAGGCAGGCACCCATTACCATTTTATCAGAATAAAAGTAAAATTACAACCTAAGTGGGGAGGGGGTGACATTTTTTTTATCGGTAAATCAGCAGTAAGTTCTTTAGCCAAAGGGATCACAAGAATATGAATCCAGAGACTAAAGACAAGAAACAAGAGAGCAAATAACATGGAAAAACACTAAGGGTCCGATCGAAAAAAAAACTTACAACAGACCCCAAAAACAGCAGATGAGCAGCCATCCAAATGACATAAGTCATAAGAAAACTGACCAAATAGAAATCCTCGAGATACCTTCATTGCTTTTTCATTCAACCAATGATTTTCACTACGAGGGTAGCATCAAGGCTTATTAACATCATCAATCTTATTTTTCTAGTTTGGTCATGTTAAAACTAATATTGAGATTTCAACAATGATACATGTTCCAAGACTCCTCTGAATTGGATCATGGAGATGGAGGGCTCAAACAAATTATATTAAAATTCACAAGGTCCAATTCTAAGTTCTAATATAAAATGATCTATGAAGAGTGAAGACTAATAAATTACAGTCTATGTCACTATACACCATCATCATCCTAATCTTGTCCAAACTATTTGGAGTCATCTACACGAATCTTGTTCCTCCACTCCTATCTATTCAGGGTCATATTGTCTATTAATGTGTACTCCTAATAATTCCTCTTGATCTAAGTCCTCATCCTTTTTAGCTTTCCCTTCTTTTAGAGCCTTCAATCGCAACAGTGTGCTCATTCTCCTAAGAGTGATCAATGGCCTTCGTGGAACCACACTATCGAAAGCAAACCTGAGCTCGGAGTGCTTGTGCTATTTAATTGCAGAATGGAGAGTTGGGCATTTAACTGAAGAAAACCACATATTTAAGTGGAGTTGCTGTGCTAAACAATCATATACTAATCTGAAAGGAATTTTTACACAATTCCTAAAGTTAGAAAATAATTTACTTATTTATTTTTGGTTATTAATCTGGGGTGTACCCATGATCCCATGGTTGCAATGTAGTACGTCAACTAATTCAGCTATGTGCTCAAGCCACAATTAATGCAACTCAAACAGTGACCAAAACTAAGTGGGCCCATGACATACTAATACAGTCTACAAAAATATAAATACATATCTTCAATGTCTATTAGATGGAGCATCCCCCCCCAAATGGAGCATCGAATCCAATATGCCCAGCTTGCCTATAATGTAGTGATGTCTATTAGATGCCACTGCCTTTGTGAGTACATCAACCAACTTTCTTGACAAACGAGAGACTAATAATCTTAGCTGCCAACTTCTCATGAATGAAGTGTCTGTCAACTTCAATATGCTTCGTTCTATCATGTTGTACATGATTTATATGCAACACTAATGGCTGCTTTATTATCAAAATGCAACCCCATCTCTGACTGCATGGAAAAATCAAGCTTTGTCATAAGAATCTTGATCTACAACTCACATGCACTATGTGACATTGCCCTGTACTCGGCCTCAGCACTGGATCTTGCTACAATTGCCTGCATTTTCTTTTTTTGGGGTAACAGAGGGTGTCCCAAAGCCTTCAAGCCAAGGACTAGTCCCTTCGGGTATCCGTACCGACCCACTCGGAATTTTCCCTACAGATACCAGGGTAAGTCGAGGAGTGGGAGTTGAACACAAGACCACAGGGAGCAAACCCGAGATGCTAGCCAACTGCACCAACCCCCCCCCCCCCCCACACACACACACAAGAGTCCAATACCCTAATATGGATCTTCTATATGTTATTGAACCTGTCCAATCAACATTTCTATATGCATCAAGTTTTAAGTATCCATTTTTTTCTGGAAAAGCAAACCCCTGCCGGGAGAAGACTCAACTGCCTCCAAATGTATGGTCCTTGGCTTATACAAAAATCAATTGATTGCATTAATCGCATAAGTTATATTTGGGAGTGTCAACGACAAGTAAATCAGTTTTCCAACCAGTACATCCCAACATCTTCTAGAGGTTGTCCACCCTCATAGTCAAGTTTGAGATTGACCTCCATATGTGTATCCACTTGTTTAGCACCCAGTTTCCCTGCATCTCATAGCAAGAATAACTCATACTTCTTTTGGTAAATGAATATGCCTTCCTTAGATCTAGCAACCTCAATTCCAAGGAAGTATTTAAGGAGACCTCGATCTTTGATCTCAAACTCTTTGAGTCTCTAAATCTCTTAAGCGTTGTCGCTTGTTACCAAAATATCATCTGTATAAACAACCAATGTTGTGGTGGTACCATACAGATGCTATACAAATAAAGTATGATGAACATGACTCTGTATATAGTTAAATTTCTTCACCGCACCATTAAATCTCTTAAATTAGGTTCTAGGTGATTGTTTTAGCCCATAGAATACCTTCTTCAAATTTATACACCTTACCATTTTGATCCTGAACCTAGAATCCAGGGGGAAGAATCATGTATACTTCTTCTTGTCAGTCCTCATGCATAAGGCATTCTTCACATCCAACTAATGAAGAGACCAAGATAAATTCACTGCAAGTGAGAGCAAAATTCTAACAGATTTCATCTTGGCAACTAGAACAAATGTATACTGATAATACACTCCATAGGTCTGAGAAAACCCTTTGCAACCAGCCTTGCCATATCTGTCCACTGTCAGATCAGCTTAATGCATCACTGTGTACACCCACTTATAACCTACTAACTTCTTCTCATTGGGAGTATTAACATGTTCCCATGTATGATTCTTCATGAGAGCTTTCATTTCTTCCCACATAACTTCTTTCCACTTGAGATGCTTCAAGTGTTCTGATCATGGTTTAAAAACTCGCTGAAACCTATACGTATCGATTTCAGTTGCACCCGAGTCCCGAAACTTTACCAACATTTTCTGAAGAAAAAAAATAAGACTCGCCCGAAACCGTTGCGTATCGGACAAGTCTTAGTGTCTTACGATACGTAACGTTTCAAGCGTAGGACTCGGTAGACGTTTTATGATATAAAGGATTCCGAAAATCCCTAAAGACATTCTAAAAACATCTCTTTCCTTCCTCTCTTCTTCTTGACCTATTCTTACCCCTTTTACCTATTGTTGATTAATAACTTGATTTGGTGTTTGAATCATCAATTTGAAGGAATCCAAGCCAAGTTCTACATTTTAGGGAGAACTCACTTCCTGAGCTAAATCGGGTAAGTTTTCTCAAATTTTTTACTCAAATCATGTTAATTTCAAATAAAACTAACTAAATGCATGTGAGTTTCATGGATTCCATTTACAATCCATGAACATTAGTTATTTATATGATTTAGGTTGTTAAGGTTTCATTTTTTTAGTTAATGTCTATTTTCTAAAACTTATTAACACTTTCTATTTATGATCTTCATATATTGGGTTTAGGATTAAAGATTAATACATTAATATTGTTATTTTTAATAGTATTGCATATTTTTTTAGGGATTTATTTTTAATGTAAGTTTTTTGTTGTTTCAATAACTATGTGTATTATAAAATGTTGTTAAACAACTATTAAAAATTTAGAATGTTGATTTATTATTGTTTTGATAATTTTATCGTATCTTATTTTTAATTCATATATACAGAATACAATGTAATGATTTATAATATTAACTTGTGTTTACTTGTTATTGTTTTTTTTTTTTTTGGACTAAACTTGTTATTGTTATTTGTTAAATAAAGTAGTTAATCTTGTAATTTGTCTTATTTTTGCAAATTAGACTCATTAGAGTACTTATTGAAGATTTGACATGATGCTAAGAAAAGAAACAGACATTGGTTGAGAGTTCAGGCAGAAAATAAGGGATAGGCATAAGATCAAGTGTAAATATTGCTCTAAAATAGTTTCGGGGGGATTACAAGATTCAAGGAGCATTTGGCTCACAAAGCAAGTGATGTAGCAGGGTGTACTGCGGTTCCAAAAGAGGTCCGAATCATGATGAGAGATCATTTGAGGAGTGCCCAAGCAGCTTAAGCTTAGAAAAGAAAAATTGCTAAGAGAATAGCTAACATGAAGAGAGTTTCAGATGATGATGAAGAAGATATTGATTTGGTGGAACAGGAACTTGATGATTACGTTGTTTTAGAGATGAGTTTGAAGGCCAGTATGGATAGCTTTCGATCAAATGAAGATGTCCGACGATTTACTGCTTCTACTAGGAGGCATTTTGAGTCTGAAGGGTCATCATCACAGCCACCAGCAAGCCGTCACTCATATTTGCCGCGGTCTATTAGCTCACGAGTACTAGTGAGAGTTCGAGTGGCCGAGGTTCTATTGACCCTTTTTTTATGCGACCTGAGACTGCCACTTAGCTTAGTGTGAAGTCCACTTTCGATAAAGGGATAAAGACAAAAGTGGGCAAGACAATTGCTCGATTTTTCTATTAGAATCACATTCCTCCTAATGCGGCAACCTCCCCTTATTTCCAAGCTATGATAGATGTTATAACAACGGCAGGCCCAGGAGTTAAAGGACCTAGTTCTTATGAGATTAGTGGGAGATATTTGGGTGAGAAAGTTGAAGACTTGAGGATTTATATTCAGAAGTTTCAGAGGTATTAAGAGGAATATGGGTGCACTCTGATGTGTGATGGATGGAGTGGCCCTACTAGGAAATCAATTGTTAACTTTATGGTCTACAATGAACAAGGTACCAAATTCCATAAGTCGGTGGATGTGTCTGGAAAGATAAAAAACCATAAGATCTTATTTCAATTGATGGATCAAGTTATTGAAGAAATCAGTAAGAAATACATTATTCAAATAGTCACCGATAATGAAGCTTCTTATAAGGCAGCTAAGAAGAAATTAATGAAGGAGCAAAAACATCTATATTAGTCTCCCTACATAGCACATTGCCTAGACTTACTTCTGAAGGATATTGGTAAGATTCCTTCAGTAGAGGCAATTGTTAGTAAAGCTAGAAAGATTAATGATTGTATCTACAACCACAACTGGATGGTAACGGTTATGAGGGAGTTACTGGTAGTAAAGACTTGCAACGACCAGGCATTACTAGTTTTGCCACAAATTATATTGCCCTAGAGAGTATTGTGCGATATAAGGCAAATTACTACAGATGTTTACTTCTAAGAAATGGATAGAGTCTAGGTACGCTCGTGAAAAAGGCTTGCTTAAGTAGATAGCTCAAATCGTCCTCTTCGAAAATAATACATTTTGGGCAAAGGCGGAGGAGATTGTAAAGACTATAGAGCCAATAGTAAAGGTGTTGAAACTAGTGGATGGTGATATAAAGTCTACGATAAGCTATATATACGATACCATGGACCGGGCAAAATTAGCAATCACAGAGCTTAATAGAGCATCGTATAAACAATATTGGTCTTTGATTGATAAGCGCTGGGATAAGCAGCTTCACCAAGATATCCGTGTTGCATGTCCGTACAAAATTATTATTTAATTTATTAATTGTCATTTTCTATTATTTTATTATTTGGTAATTGATATGTGTTTACCATTATACAGCACTAGTGGGTGGCACATGTGATGCACGTGAGAGTGAGGGGAATGAGTTAACCACAGTTAAAAGGAGTTAAAAGGGACACGTGTTAACCTATGGGTGCGATTGAACTCGTTAGTGGCATGTGCAATGCACCTGAGAGCGAGGGGAAGGAGTTAACCACAGTTAATAGGAGTTAAAAGGGACACGTGTTAACCCACGAGTGCAATTGAACTCTCCCCGAGTTCAATCGCTATTGGCTGTGATTGATAGATGAGCAAGGGGTAGTTTGGAAATTAAATCAAAGACAAGGGGTAGTTTGGGAATTAAAGTAAAATATTAAATCAAATTTTCGTTTTTATATAAGGGTAGTATGGAAATTTCAAAAAAATCATCTACGCCTCCACCTCTCACATTATAATAGTAAAGATATTTCTTGAATCTCGTCTGCTATTATTCAAGCACTTTTTCTAACCATCCAAAGCTGTTTAAGGGCCTGAAGAATACAATCCAAAGACTTAAGCCTAGTAATGAAGGGCAAGTAAGAGCCTTGAGTCAGGTATAAATTACAAGTTTATACATTTATTAATTAGTTAGTTATCTTTACTATTATAATAGGAGAGGCTGGCGTAGATGATTTTTCTGAAATTCCCATACTACCCTTATATAAAAACAAAACTTTAATTGAATGTTTTGCTTTAAAACCCAAACTACCCCTTGCCTTTGATTTAATTTCCAAACTACCCCTTGCTCATCTATCTATTTAGAATCACAGCCAATTGCGAGTGAACTCGGGGAGAGTTCAATCGCACTAGTAGGTTAACACATGTCCCTTTTAACTCCTATTAACTGTGGTTAACTCCTTCCCCTCGCTCTCAAGTGCATCGCACGTGCCACTAGCGAGTTCAATCGCACCTGCGGGTTAAAACGTGTCCCTTTTAACTCCTATTAACTGTGGTTAACTCCTTCCCCTTGCTCTCACGTGCATCGCACGTGCCACCCGCTAGTATACTTGTATACTAATTGAAATTAAATTTCTATTAGCTTAAGTTGTATAAGCAGCAACTAGGATATTTTGGAAGTGATACGGCGCAATTGGCAAGAATGATAACTGAACCAGGTATAACCGTATAATTTAGATTATGACTAATTAGTTATAAAATTATGAATGAACTAAAATTCATTATTTTTTCATTTTCCAGGCGAATAGTGGGGTACATATGGCAAGGATGCTCCAAATCTTAGAAGAATTGCAATGAGGGTCCTAAATTAGACTTGCTCCTCATCTGGGTGTAAAAGAAACTGGAGCATATTCTCATTTATTCACACGAAGCCACGAAATAGACTAACTTCTGAGAAGTGGAACAAATTAGTATTTATCCACTACAATATGAGATTGCGTGCACATCATCTAATGAGGCGAGAGCAAGATAATGATTTTTATGATCCAACCAATTTGGATTATATTTTTACCAATGATGATCTCCTAGAGCCATGGTTGCGTGAAGTAAAAGAGCCGGTTCTAACCGATACATCTTTCCTTTAAGGACATGTAGATGTAACCAATGAAGAGTTGAGGGCTGCAATAGTGCCACCACAGACACAGACACACAGGCACAATCTCTACAGTAGCCACCTACTATTACCCCTACTTCAGAGACTAAAAGTACAAGCAGAAAAGTAAAAGGCAAAGGCAAGGCAAGGCAAGGCACCGGCACAAGTATCAGCAACCATTAAGGAGGATAATGAAGGATCAGCGGGAGAAGGGCATGAGCTCTCATCTACTAGTAGTACTAGTAGTGGTGATAAAGGTGGAGGTCCTGATGCAGGTTCTACAATAGTTATTTATGATGTAAATGTTGGTCAGGAGCAAGATGTCGATTGGACTAAAGCTGCAATTCAAGAGAGTCATAATGCAAGTAAAGGGAGAGAGGTTCAAGAACCTGAGGCTAAACAATATGCGACTTCTTTGGACTACATGAAAGGGTATGGTTTGTTTCTCCAGTATCAGTATGGAGCTTATGGTTATGGATACCCTCCTACATATCCCCAGCAAGGCCAGCAGTACTATTAGCCACAGGATTTTTTTAGCGGATTCCCACACAGCTATGCCCAAGCACAAGCCCAACACTATGAAAGTCTCTACCACCAGCCAGCCCGTAATTCTATGTGGCTTTAACACTTAGTAGTGTATATCTGACCATCCCTGCATGTTTCAACCTTCGACCCATGTAATTTCATTATTTCTACATTTTGAACTTCATATTAGCTTTATTGTGTATATCTGACCATCCCTATTTATTGTGAATTTTTTGGATTTGTTTCAAGCAAAAATGAAAAAAAAAAGTCCGAAATCGATACGTATCGGTTTCGGCCTTTTCTGATACGGTGTTCGAAACCGCTTTTTTAAACCCCGATTATATCCATTCTAGGTGGAGTAACCTAGAAGTAGACACTAAACAGATTTGGGATCCAATTTAAATCGATTTGGAGCCAAAACATGAACGAAACAAGTACAACCAATGACCTTGAGAGTAAGATTGAAAGCAAGACGATCAATAAACAATAATTGATGTGGAGATTTGAACACAGGTACTCGTGATATCATACGATTGATGAGATACGCAATGAGCACTGCTTCAGATCAGTATCTTTTTCTCAATTTTCATTTGCAGGAGAAGACTTCTAGCAATCTTAAGTGTCTATTTTTTCGTTCTATGAGAAGTGTAAACACAATTATTTTGATGAATAACATCATGTTCTTCAAGAATCAAGACATGCTTTCAACCATAATATTAAAACTCGGCGAGTCGACTCGGCCATGTTTCGAGTCGAGTTTGAAGTAAAACTCGATTTTGACACTGAAAACCGAGTAACATGCCCCGACTCTCCCTGACTCACCCAACTCGCCCTCGTTTTGTACTTTTTTTGTTAAAACAAAAAATCAAGTAAACCGGCCTACCCAAGTGATCAAATTATGTTTTTTTTCTTTTTTTTTAAAACATCTCACCCACTCTCAAGTATAAATACGAAACAAAGGGGGGCGGTTTAGTACATATTGAATTATATATCGGTTTATCATTAATTTTGAATTTATACCATATATAAAGCATTAGAAAAATATTATATATGTCCGAGTTTTAGGTGTAATTACTCGGACAAGTTTTGCCCAAGTTTCCGAGTTGACTCTACTCGACAAGTTTCCGAGTCGAGGTTTCGGGTTTTAAAACACTGCTTTAAACCATAGTTATCAAGTTCTCCGCTTTTTTCAAAAAATCCCGAATAGTACTCGACTTTTTCGTAGAACAATTAAATCCCGAAGTATTCACGAGTTTTGGAAAAAACAGCGACTTTTTCAAAACATCGCAGATTTCGCGGATTATTCCAACTTTTTGAAAAAGTCCCGAATAAATATCTAATATATAAAATATTTTTTTTTGTAATCTTCATAATTAATAATCTTATTATATATTTTTTCATTTTTTACCCGAAATTTTTCTGATTTATTTCTGAATTTTTCTGAATTTTGTCGATTTTTTTCGAACTTTTCCATAGACGAATAATTCCTGAACCCAAACCTGGTAACTATGCTTTCAACTGATCTTCCAAATATTCATTACCATTATCAGATCTGAAACTTTCATATTTCTTTTAAACTAGGTCCTGATGATGCAGTGGTTGTGGCTGATCATTTTCTGGATCGATGGGAGCATCGAAAAACCTTCAAATTTGGTCGCAAATAGGTCAGACGTCCCTAGGAGCCCATAGAGCTTCATGTAGTGGCACTACGTTGAAGATTTACTTCATATTCCGTTAACTACTTTAGTATTTACTTTAGTACATTTATTTCATATTCTGTTAACTGCTTTAGTATTTACTTTAGTACATTTATATTTTTGTTTCTAGGGCCGAGATTAAAACATCTTAAGGGCTATTAGGGTTGCACATATAAGCTTGTAAAGGGAACTTTTGGAGGATAATTACTTGTTTAGAGAATAGAAGTCTGCTGAGATAGCCATTACAGCCCACTGGTTTGGTGCTTCTAGGCTTTCTAAACCCTAGTTTTTAATACTCCTTGTTTTTCTTTATTTGTTGTGATCTTTCTCTCCATTTCATCGCTGGTTCGTGTAGACCTAGTTGTGGATTAGTCTAGACGAATAAACTCTAGACCTAGCACTAGTCTACGGACTGCACTAGGTGGTATCAGAGCTGGTCAATGAGGGCTGTAAGTGTTTGTAACAATACCTCCACGAAGAAGAGGACGCAGGACAGCAGCGGCAGCACTCAATGACCCTCCGGTGGAACCCCGAGAAGAAATAGATCAATTGAAGAGACAAGTTGAGCTTTTGACTCGGTGCTTACAACAGCTTGAGGCACCGGTTCAAGAAGAAGAAGCATCTAAATCGGAAGATTTTGTGGAGAATCCCTTTTATGATTGTGTTCAGCGTAGGGGTCCGATTGTAAGGGATGATAGAAGGTGGGAATCACATTAGAAGATAAAGATCCCGGAGTTCCATGGCAGTCTCAAGGCTAAGGAGTTCATAGATTGGCTGAATACCATGGAGAGGATTTTTTACTATAAAGAGGTCCCCGTTGATAAGAAGACTAAGTTAATAACCATTCAATTGAACAGGAGAGCTTCAGCTTGGTGGGAACAATTAAAGTCGACAAGGGAGAGAATAGGGAAACCAAATATTATTGATTGGGAGAAGATGAAGATGAAGTTAAAGCAGAATTTCCTCCCGTATAATTTTGTTCAGACTATGTATCAGCGTCTACATAATTTGAAGGTTTTTGGATCTTTTAACAGTTGAAAACTTGTACGTGTAGTGAATCCGGTTTTGTCACATGAAGTAAATAGTTCAAGGTCATGGCTACTATGGACCTCGACAAAACTTTGTTACGTTTGCACTAACTGTGGGTTCAAGTACAAAAGACACCTACAATCATGTATGAGTTTTCTAATATAAATTAAATTTTTATCAACTATTTTGGAAATAGTGGGGGATTGTTAGATATTTTCAAAGCATAAAAAAACAGTTATTTTTCGATGCATATAACACTTTGGGTTTGTAGGTTATACGGTTTTACTCTTTTATCAAATTCCTTTCTATTAGTTATAAGTTATAACTACCACCTTTTCTAACCTTTACTAACGTCTATTTCTCATTTGAATTTGAAAGCTGACTTGAACGTTTAAAGAAGACATAACAGTCATCTTTTGAAGGTTGTGTATATTCAAATATTGGTGTCTTTCAAACTTATCTAACAGTCATGACTTTTCCCATGGGTCACCAATTGCTCTTTATATAAAGGGGTTCTGCTGGGAGCATTTGGCACGATCAACTCATCTCTCCTCTCTAAATTAGTGTTAAACAATCTGCATGTTCATTATTACCTTAAGCCCAGTTCAATGTTGTCGTTATCACCCTCCCTACAAGATGACGTAGGCAACAAACAATATTATATTGGGTTTCATTGTATCTTGGAGACGTAACGCCGGTAACCCTATTACAGCTATAGGTGGGGGCGAATAATATCTTAAGGAAAGGAACTAAAAATGACGTGCCTTGAAGCATCCACAGCTTTCCTTATCCTTCATTTCGGCAGTACATTTCTAACAGCTTACGCCTCAAGGCTCGCCTTACACCTCAAGGCTCGCCTCGAGGCAAGGCTTAAGGAAAACGCTTTAAGGCTCAACAATGAGACTTAAATCCCATGAGGCTCAAGCCTCAAAGTGTAAGACTCACATGAGGAACACGTCTCATGCCTTAAGGCTCGCTTTATGTCTATGGCGTACGTCTCATACATTAACTATAATTAGGGTTCTAACCATAATTACCAAAACAAGATGCGATGCGAAAGCGAGAAGCGGGAAACAAGGCTCAAAAAATCCTTAGAAAGTGGGAAGCGAAAAATGAGATATAGTGCATCATTCCCATTATATTAGGATGGTCAATCATACCTTTGATATTATCTTACATGAGATATTTATACAGAATTAGGTGCCCAAGGTTTCAATCCAACGATACTTACTCAAGATTTATGCCCTAGGCTTTAAACTCATGTCTATCCAATCACTTCCTACTTAGCCCTCTTTATCACTAAATAAGACATGATGGAAGCAAGCAGAAAGCGAGCCTGGGAAACAAGCTTCCCACCTTCCCTGCAACTATGGTTCTAACCACATAATTAAGACTTAAATGTCATTTTGTTATTTTTAAATTTGTTATTTGTTTCAACTAATAACAATAACACTTTATTTATTTAAAATAAGACATTGAAAATGATGATGATGATGATAATATTGGTTTCAACTAACACTTAATTTATTATGTTTAACATATTTAGACTTTTAAAACCCTTTCAGTATAATTCACACTAATTTTCCTAGTAGACATTGCAAAAATTTGGAGCCACTGGCCTACAATGTAGTTCATGACTTTTTTGCAATTTTTTACTAAAATTCTAAATCCACCACGTAAATTGATGATTGAACATCATCTTGAATATGTATATGAACAAAAAAGAAAATCTAAATTTCAGCATTTTCTCGTCCTTATATTTATTTTTTTGATAGTTAAATCATTTGTATTTTTTATATGTATGTGTGCCCCCACACGCCCACACAATGTACACGAATATAAATATATATATATATATATACGCATACATGTCTCTCTCTCTATATATATATATACATATATATATATATACACTATTATCTTTCACTAACTTTTTGTATCTTTTTGCAATTTTTCTTATATTTTATTTATTTGGTAAAACGAGAGAGCATGAGGCTTTCTTGTGAGGCTTAAACCTCACACCTCGAGGCTTACGCCTCGCGCATAACACCTCACCTCACGCCTTTGCGTTTTTTAAAACATTGACTAGAACATGAATCATATAAAGAAAAAATAAACAAGGTACCAGACATGGTCGAAAGCGACTAAATCAATAATACAAGAGTACCCAGAAGAGGGTAAAAATGAAACATGATGAGCAGAAGCGTTGATACCTGATTGGGCAAGTGAAGTGAATGATGGGGAAGAATGATTCATCTAAGCAAAGAGACGTCAAAGACTCTCAAGCTCTTTCCGGGAAATTGTTAAAAACTATGGTTATCTGATGGGTAACCCATAAGATGGAATCCTAGGCCATTTACGTTATGAATTTCCCTCCATACCACTATTTTCTGACATTCTATCACTTCCAAAGCAATATAGTACTAAATATGCAGGCCCAAAATTTTTGGATCACGCAAACACCCAAAAGAGATGAAACAAGACTGTTCTACACAAAACAACCCACACACAGTGTTCCAAATCCTAGGACTTTACAGTCCAACTAAGCAAAAAACAAGGGGGGCAATAACTATGCCCTAACAAAATCAAGATTCCAACTTCAATTCTTCATGGATCTTGACCAAACTTATTTCAAAAGCTATGGAATTTTAAATTGGATCAAACAATACCACTTTATAACATAAAAAAAAGCTCCTAATAAATCACACCAAACAAATTGATCAAAAACATTTTTTTAGTGAACCACCTCGAGGGGCAAACATCATAAAAAGCACTAGAAAAATTCTGGAAAAATAATCATAAATCCCAAAAAAGAAAATCTCTTTTACCAAGTACAATTTTTTTCAAGAGGGGGATCCAAGTTTTAACAGCTGTTGACGTCAGCTGTACGGTCAGTTCATGTTAGCAGTGGGGCTGGTGGTGTTGGTTGATTCGTCTAGTCATTGGTGATCTCTGGAGATGTTTCCAATGTCAAACCTACTCTAATACCAAGTAAAATACACATAAAATAAACCCTAGTTGTTTGTGTAGGAGAAGGGGAAGGAAGAAGAATAAGAGGAATAAGCATGTTTTGTCTAGAAAGAGATTGAGTGATCCAATCTGGATACACTTTATCTCTTCTTCTGCATATTTGCTTTTGCTTTAATTATATCGTGACAGTTATTGATCAAAAAATATATTTGTGGAGATAAATACACTACTAGGGTGTAAAGTATATGGCATTACACACTAACAACTTACATAATAGGCTATGGGCTTCATGATTTAGGCCATCACAACATCCTCTATGCTTCCAAAATTTTCTTAGTCTGAATATTATTATTAAACTATCTCGTAAGCTAGGATATGCCAATTTCTCCTATTTCATAATAATATACCCCACTTCTTATCAAACAAGTCACCCCTCATTCCTTTGTCCTTCCCATTTCTATGATCCTACGATCCCATTAGATGAAAGTTGTCTTGGAAAAAAATGAATTACCATGAGTAATCAAGGACAAGGATCTTCTATGAAATGTAATATCCTTTAACAAAATTATGTCAGTTTTGGATGGAAGATCTGCATTCTTTAGGAGGATAAGACAAATAAAACGTATAGAAGTTACCTTACAGAGGTAATCATCACTCCCAGAATATATGAGATGGCCAGTTTCATCAGCAAAGCATACCGTGTTAACATCAGACTGCAACAGGAAAAATAAATCAGATTTTTGACCTCTAAACATCTTAAATTTTGTTCAAGAGGAGCTCACCATGACAGCTAAATGCATCCTAACTTTGGCAGAAAGTTCATTAGATACAATAAAATAGTAAAGAACAATATTTAAATCACTTTCTGCTAAGAGCAAACTTGGAGCATGTAAGAGTTTAATCAAAATAGATAAAAGCAGGAGGATCTAGAGAATTGAGAACTACAGTTCCCAGCTTGCACCGCTCAAATTACCCAAATGCACCACAAGGACAACATCGTCAATGTGTGGAGCAGATGAAACCTGTCAAGGAAAATGACATGCAAAGGAGGCACAATAAGAAGTTTTGAATGCAGATGAAGGGTGACGACAAGAACAGATATATTAATTTTCTACAACTACACTGCATCAAGCAAACCCAATTAATTTTACCTACACCCCTTTTTATTTTCCCTGGTTCCTTCTAAAAAAGATCTGAATCTCACCAGTCCAAGGATTAAAGCATGATAGAATTTCATCATATCACAAGAGTCATCTTTATAATTTTTGAGCCCATATCAGTCAACTATATTTGATACAGTAAGGGGGGATCAAATTCTGGCCACTGCTACTTCAACATACAGTGTCATGCCCATGTACATTGGGAAAGTGTCTAAGATACCAATGGCAAAGTTAAAAAGATTAAAACTTTGATATGTACGCTGATTAGATACCCACTTGAGTTGCTTTTAATATTCCATGTGATTGTTAAGTCATTTGATGAAGAATTTCACGCATCACTCTATTGTAAGATGTGCAGGAGGTCTAGGGCGGGCCAGTTGTGACACAGAAACTCATGCTGTTGTGATGAAACTTGGTTCACTTTTGGAAATGTTTAAACAGAGAAACTCATGTCTGTTAAACTCACTTTTCCAAGTGTTTTAAAAGCCAAATGTGTTGTTTTTGGAAATGTAATTGCGAAATTGTCCATTTAATAAGTCAAGAAGTACATGCGTGGGGTGAATTTCGTTCAAGTTTCTGGCTTGTTTGATATTATATTTAGTATACCATTGTTTATGTATGTTGTCTCATGTGTAATAGCTTAAAGGTCTATTGTACTGTAAAATTATATAAGAAAAAAGATAATAAATCAGCCAAGAGAGAAAGGGTATCTCTCTCTTAAGGATTTTCTCTCCATCTTCTTCACCCTTCATCTCTTTTTCTTATCATACCCTTTTATCTCCAATAAACCACATGGTATGAGAGCATGGCTTCTAGGGATTTCTCTCTCTCTCTCTCTCTCTCTCTCTCTCTCTCTCTCTCTCTCTCTCTCTTCTATATCCTCCTTTTTTTTTGGGTTTCTCTTGAGGCTTTGGAAACCCTAAATCTTCGCCTTGCCTAAGGATTTCCTATGCTTAAGATTTAGGAATGTAATTGTAAGTGTTTAATCCCTCTATGCATGAAGAATGAAGGAAACCAATGTTTATGTTGATGGTGTACCGTGAGTGAGCTAATATGTATCGATTGCTATCGTGTGTTAAGAGACCATAGTTGGTGATGCAAGTGTTGTGGTTCTTGTTGTATTGGGCTGTTTCAAGTGAGTGTTTGACCATAGTTGTCAAGGCGACTTGAGGCGATAGACCCCATGGACGCCCGAGGCGATAGCCTAAGGCGCTTGAGGCATTGCCTGATGAACTTTTTGTTGTAGATATTTTCCCCAATATGAGATCTATATATGATGCATTTCCTTTAATAAGGAGCCCTACAATTCATATAAATTGTAAAATCTCCATTGTCAAGATGCACTTCAATAATATCATCTTTGGAGACAGTTTGAGGAATAATAAAGAGGAGAGGAGGGAGGGAGTAGGACTGAATAAAAAACAGAAAAATAGTCTAACAATCAATACGACGCCGAACATGAGAGAAAAGAGGAGAAGAGGGAGAGGTCGTACCTCTTACTCTCATTTATTCTTCTTCCTTCTCGATTATCCTCAAGGAAAGTAATAAAAATATATACATCCAATAAATACAATATTTAATTATGAGGCCTCCACTTATTTAAATTATGAGAGTTTTAGGAGTCCTAGAAGGAGTTTAGGACATTTAAAGGCATTTTTTTCATTTAGCTGCCTGAACCCAGCTATATGTCTGGTCACCTAGGTGACGCCTTTAACAACCATGCAAAAAATAGATGAAGACCATATGGTCCACCCACAAATAGAGGGAGAGAGGTAGAGACCAATTGGTCCACCCATTTAGTGTGAGAGAGGATAAGTTAACATGAGGGAAACATACTTGACACCGTTCATCCCTTCTTTTTTCTTTTTTCTGCAAACCATTTTTTGTTAGATATATAAACCCTCACATATTATATTGTAGAAGACCTAAGAATTATATAAAATAGCATGCCTTTTTGTTTACTAAACTGCCATATTCAAGTAAAATAAATTTTTATATCCTTAAACAATCATAATATTACATATATAAGATTTTTAATAATGACAACCTAGGCGACCAGTCGCCTGAGCCCAGCAGAGCGCCTAGTCGCCTAAGCGACTGCCTAAGGCGCCTGAGACGACGGCTTTAACAACTATGGTTTGACCTTGATATTATACTCTTGTGCAAGTTGTGAATTAAAGGGGCTGGTAAGTGTTGTAAGGCTTGTGTATATTGCATTGGTTGCTTCAATATGGCCTTAGCGGAAGTTCAAATTTTGATATAGTTGCTACTGATCACATGATCAATGAGAGTCTTTTGTTCTCTTATCTTATACCTCATAAAATTTGGTTGTCATGTTCGTATTACAGATGGCTCAGTCAAGGAAGTCTCGGGTAGTGGTACCATTTATCTATCTAATCCCTTATCATTGTCATCTACTTTGTACATTCCTCGTATTCGCACCAACTTGTTATCTGTTAGTAATTTAGCCAAATCCTTAAATTGTAGTGACTTCTTCTTTCCTTTGCATTTTTAGGACTTTAAGACCGGGAAGACGATTGGTGAGGGTTATGAATCAGAATTGTATCTTTTTGGCCCCCAAATGCCACATGCCAAGGCATACCCGTCTTCCCAACTTCAGCAAAACCTTCTATTGTGGCATCGTCGGCTTGGGCATGCTCATCTTTCTATTTTGAAATATCTTATTCAATTCTGTCAGTTTACCTCTTACTTTGGATTGTGGGACTTGTAAACTCTCTAAACATGCTCTTTCTATATATCCCTCTACCTTATCTAAAAGCCTTGGATTGTTTGGTCTTGTGCACTATGATATTTGAAGACCAGTCCCAGGTGCTAGGAGGAATGGCTTTAGATATTTTGTATAGTTTATTGACGATTTCTACTGTATGTGTTGTGTGTATCTACTTAAAAGCCGATCTGATGTCCTTCATGTATTTAACCAATTTCATAATCCAAAATCAGTATAACTATTCCATACAGTGCATACATTCTGAGAATGCGAAAGAGTCCCTATTTGTCAATTTCAAATCTTACTTGTAGGACCATGGTATTATTCATCAAAACTTCATATAAGTACACACCACACAAAAAATGGTGTTATCAAATGAAAGAATCGTCACCTCCTTGGCATCACTAACTCACTTCTTCGGGTGTGAATGTTCAAAAGGTTCATTGGCCTGATATTCTTTTGATGTCATGTTATCTCCTTAACTGCATTTCTTCTCGTGTTCTTGGTAATCGCTCTCCCTTCTCTATTCTAACTCATGGTACTAAGATGTTTCATCTTCTTCTTTGTGCATTTGATCAAGGTTGTTAAATTGTAATCGAATCGTAAAATCGTTTTAGGACCGATTCGATTCAAATCGGGATTCAAATCGTAAATCGTAAGATTCAATCCATTTTTTAAATAAAAAATAAAAAAAAATTACTTCATAAAACAAAAAAATTGAATAATTTATTATCCAAAAGATTTCATTCATATCTATTGATAAAAGAAAGTAATGGATATTTCATTGCATACACTATAAAAAATGTGAATGACCTCCATAAAATAAAAAACAAACCCAATATGATTAAAAATAAACAACAAAAGTGAACTCATATAATTTGTTGTATGAAATCAAGTATCAAAAGACTTGTACAATTAAAAAGACTAATAAAATAAACTATCAAGTTTTCCCAAAATCCAACTTCTTCATCTTTCTTCTTCCTTCTTTCTTCTTCTTTCTCTTATTTTTTCTCATTTCACAGCAATAGAGAGATAACCCAAATAGGGGTTTTGGCATGTCCGTAATAGAGGTTTTCTTATTTCTTCTCTCTTCTTAAAAACCACAAAGTACCTTTAGAAAATTAAAAGAATAAAAAATATTTTTTAAATATTGGTCCGTAAAAGGGGTTTCTTGCTCGAATCGTATGAATCGCATGAATCGTACGATTTGAATCGCAAATCGTAATATGAATCGCAAATCAAATGGGATTTGCCCAATTAAGATTTTCACCTCCGATTTGAATCGTTTTGCTTAGGATTCGAATCGAATCGTAGGATTTGAATCGTAAATCGCAAGGATTTAACAACCATGCATTTGATTGTGTCGCATTTGTCTATAATATTGATCCATCTTGAACCAAAGTTGACAACCACTCCCTCAAATGTATATTTTTGGGTTATTAACTCACCCAAGAAGGCTACATTTGTTTTCAGTCTATCACCAGTTGCACTTATGTATGCAAAGATGTCTCCTTCCATGAATGCTCACCCTTTTATCCTATCATGGTTATGTCTGTGTCTCGGGAGAGGGGGTTCATGATGTTCATGAGAGAGAGAGACACACTCCCTTCCAATCCATTTAGAATCCTTGCCTCTCATGCCTTACCCACCAGGGGTTGGTGCAGTTGGTTGGAGCAAAAGTTGTTGGTTGTAAGTTGATCTAGACAGTCAAAATGAGACCTGATAGAACAATGGAGAGATATAAGACTAGGTTGGTTGAGCAAGGCATCAATCAAATAAAAGGAATTGATTATGAAGAGATATTTGTCCCGGTTGCGAAAACAAAAGCCATACAACTCCTTTTACCACTGCTGCCAACAAGGATTGGCCTCTACACCAGCTTGATATCAAGAATGTCTTTCTCAATAGAGATCTTTAAGAAGTTGTTTACATGGCTCCACTCCTCCTCCCCATAGATTTGTATGCAGGGGGAGAAGGTGTGCAAACTCCGAAAGTCAATCTATGGCCAAAAACAATCTCCCAAGACATGGTTTGAAACATTCAGTGGAATTCTTGTTGATCTTGGATTCAAGAGATCGGCTTCAGATTACTGTCTTTATTAGAAAAAAGAACAAAGGGGAACCATTCTTCTGGTGTACATTGATGATATCATTCTCACATTTAGCGATCAAGAATCAATGACTATTGTCAAGGAACTGAATACTAGGTATGAAGTCGAGGACTGGGAGGATTAAGATCATTCTTGGCATTGAAGTTGCTCGGTCCAAGAAGGGCATTTTTATTTCACAACGAAAGTATGCAATGGAAGTGAATTCTAAGGCCAATTTAAGTAGTGGTGAAAATACCACAGGTCTAGAGATGTATAGACGATTAATTAGGAAACTGATTTATCACATTATGACTATACCTGACTTCAAATTTGATGTAGACCTGTAAGTCAATTTATGCATGAACCCACGAAACCTCATCTTGGATTGGTTTATTGGATTCTTGGGGACCTCAAATCATCTCCTCGTAAGGGAATTCTGTTTGCTAAAAACACACACCAGGAGGATGTAGGTTATTCCGACGCAGATTGGGCAGGCTCCATAGAGGCATAGACAATAGGCGTTCAACTACAGGGTATTGCACTATGTTTGGGGAAAACTTAATGACATGAAAAGAGCAACAAACAAACTGTTTTCACGAGGTATAGTGCAGAAGCTGAGTATAGGGCAATGATACAGACTACTTGTGAGATAGTCTGGTTAAAAGCCTTCATGGAAGAGTTGGGGTTTAAAATTTTGGCACCTGTGAAGATGTTTGTGACAACCAAACAGCCATACACAGCATAATCCCACATTTCATGAGCATAGAAAGCACATTGAATTGAAGTTGACTGTCAATTTGTGAGAGAAAAGGTGGAAGAAGTTGTAATTACTACATGGGAAATGATGTTCATTCATGTTCCATTTAGTTGAAATCAATAAATAGGTTTAAGAATTGCCCAACTTTTAAGAAATAACCTAGCCCCCCTTATTCCAGAATATTGACTCTTCTCTTCCTTTCGAAAAAACCCCTCTTCCAAATTTCAAGTTTCTAAATTCTCATATCTTCTGTTTGTCTCAAAATAACCACGAGAACTCTCTTTCAAACTCCCCACTTTCAAGCTTGGGTACGGAGAGTAGCAATTTCAACCCATGCCCTCAGATAGAAAAACAAGTATTTGTTGAATGACGTGTTTCCCCTCTACTGTGGTTGTATCTTGTAAAGATTCCTAAATTCCTTATCTGGCTAGTATTGATTGATATTCTTCAGATTCAGAACTTCTGAAATTCTGCTAAGAACAGTACAAATAATGGTTGTGTAGCAACAGACAGGCAATGATATCCCTTCATTTCAGGCTTCTCTTCTAAATCAACCACAATTTCTGGTTACTGGCAGAAGCCGCAGAACTAACCAGCACAAGAAGAATAATAACCTCCAAGCCACAAATCTAGCATAAATAAGGTTGACCCCAAAATCTTTTTCTTGCCACAAATAATTTTTTTCCCTCAAAACCATCCGGCTGTTGCAACCTATGCCCCCAGCATAGACAAGAAAGTATTGTTGAATGGCTTGTTTCCTTTCTAACATGGTTGTAAAGACTCCTAAATACCCTATCTGGCTAGTGTTGATTGACATTATTCACATCAAAACTTTTGAAATTTCGCTAAGCACAGGAAAAATAATGGATCTGTAGCAACAGACAGGCAATGATATCCCTACATTTTGTTCTCTTCAAGATCAACCATAATTTCTGGCTACTGGCAGAGCTAGACAGCACAAGTAAACTAATAGCCTCCAAGCAGCAAATCTAATAGAGATAAGGTTGACACCAAAAAAAAATTTCTTCCCAAAAATAGTTGATCTCAAAACCATCCAAACTACATTCATTTTTAACATTATTCTCAGTATATTACACTTTGTTCAATTAAGCAGCATACAAAAACGTCATCAGAAAAGTGTTAAAATCAAATAAAGTACTCCATCTTCCTAGTTTACTAATTTCATTACCACAACAGAGTTCTTGACTGGTTTCAATATTTCAGAATGAAGTAGAAGAAATAATCCAGATTGAAATTGCTAATATGGCCAATAGGGGAAAATTGACTAAATCATGAGATATTGAAATGATACTATTGGAGCAAAATAATCAAAAGTCCCACTGTCGCCCCAGCGCTATTCATAACAACTAACTGATTAAATATGCACCTATTGCAACAGAATATTGAGCAAACACTTCTGCTTCGAAATGGACCCAAAATAACCTGCTTGCACATCTAGGACATCTTGGTACATTTCAGACTTCAAAAGCTTAAGTCAAAATCGTCAAACAACCAAAACCTTCTTTGCAATATGATCAACATAATTTCACACACAATAGAATAGAGTGGATACCTAAACACCACTAACAATCCAGTCTGTGCATTCATGCTGTGGTTGACAAATCTGAAAAAGCACTATACAAATATAATCCATTCAATAAATTCAAAGAACAATGTCAAGGTTATTATTATATTTGAATCTAATATTGAACCACTTTTTTTCTTTCTATGAACTAATTACACTAATCTTTGGCAAAGTTCTATGGTAAATTCTACAAAATCTCATTCAAGCGACCATCAACAAAGAAATACAGATTCCATTAAAGGCCTTGGATTTGCAGTGCTAATCAATGCTGCATGGATTTGGAATAAGGTTTTGAATTTGAAGCATCGTTGCTACTAACAACAAGCTTCTTGTGAGTATAAATAGCTATTTCTTAGTCACAAATTAAGATACATTTCAACATGCATTGCTTTTTCTCTGGCAAGCCCACAAATGCAAGAAGTGAACTGTGGAATTTCTTGTTAAGACTTTATGCAACCCCTCACAAGGTTATGGCTTCAATAATAATAAGTTCGGTAATCATAGTCTAAACTCTAAACATGAGTTGTCGCGGATTTTATTTGTATAGCTAATTACTTGGACTTTGTTTAGGTTCCAGTCCTCCCAAAGTGAAGCATCCTCTCAAAAACTCAAATCAATTCTACATATGTGGGGGACTTGTTTAAGAAGATTTTTTTTTTATTGATGACTTTGCTTTTAAAGAACAAAATGGCATAAAAGGATTCATGCTGCCAACCCCAAGTATTTTAGATAAGGCATTGATAATGAAGATGGTGACTTGTTTATGAAGTTTATATAAAATACAATTTGTGTCTACTAGACTGGCTAATGAAAACCAAGATAATTTCCAACATTCTCTACTGAAAGGACTAAATATGCAATACATCAATAAGATGCACAGTTCAATTTAGTATTAAAGCTGAAAAATTCGGCAATATAACTAGGTAAATCAAATCAAGAAAAATATAAGGAACTGTTTGTCATAAAAGTGAAGTGGAATACCGTGTGTGCTGGGATTCGAAGGGTAAGCTTATTTGCTTGAAGGTCATAAACATATATTGAATTATCATTACTTCCAGCCACAAGCTCTCTCCCATCGGTCGAAAATTTCACAGAGAATATCCCAAAAGAGTATTCCCCATCACCATCATCAGAAAAATCCAAACCATCATGAATCTCCTGCATAACAAAGGGGCAGGAAATGTGAAGAAATACTCAGGTTGGAAAAGAAAAATCCCTTGAAGTTTGCAATAACATTTCCAGTAAGACTTTGTAGATGAACCTAAGAGGCCATTTAGTAAGGTACTAATGTGTACTCTGAGGAAAGGAGCACTACATATATGAGTGCTGCCCCAATCAAGAATTATACAAACTAGATAGCCACTAAACAGGAAAGGCAGTCTAACAATGGCATCATGGCATGCATGGCTAATATGCAGGGTTGGTGAGACCCACCATTCGATGAGTCCCACCTAGATCTCCTTGGCCAAAAAAATCAACCTGCTAGACGAACCTAATTATCCTATCTATAACAGTCTTTGGAAGGGTCAGAATACATGTTGTAAGCACCCAATTTTTACACCCTGCTTAACCATGGTTAACCTCCATTAATCATGGTTATCCCCAGCCAAACCCTAGTAGACCTAGGTAGACCATAATCCAAGCCCTAGTAGCCCTAGGTAGACCCTAATCCAAATCCTAGTTTAACCCTAGGTAGTGCCCTAAGCCTTAGACCAAACCCTAGGCTAACCCTAGCTAAACACTAGGACTAACCCTAGGTAAACCCTAGACCTAACCCTAGGTCCAACCCTAGCCTAGCCCTAGTCTAAACCCTAGGCTAAGACCCCATGGGCTCAAGACCCATTTCAAGTCCAAAACCCCAAAAATGGCTAAAACCCTCTTCTTTGGGCCCAAGCATGGGCCCACGAGGTCCAACCCGAGTGGGGCCCACTTGCATTTCAAATTTTTAGGGCAAAACCCTCATAGGGTAAAACCCGTTTTGCCTTCCTCACATGCGTGGTGGTTAGGCCCAAAACGGCAAGCAAAGAAAAAAAAATTGAAAAACAAAATCACTGTTCATCGTCCTCAACCTTGAGCCAGGAACAGTGGCTCCTACCCCCTCCTGGCCGTATTCTAGCATGTCCCCCACGCCTAGGATGTACCCGCAAGCCTTATCCACCTTCCATCTTCTATTTAACACCATCGTAACCACTGTTTTTGGAGAAAAAATCAGAAAGAGAGAGAGAACTCCGCCCCCTTCAGCCAACCCATCCACCTACCTCCACTCCCTTAATCTCCACCTGAGAACAAACCTAAGGCTATCCCAGTCACCGGCAACCACCACCATGCGTCCACCTTTTTCACCACCATAGCAAGCCAAGCAGGGTATATACCCCCCTCCCTTGCTGTTTTCTTTTCGATATTACCATTTTAAGGGACCCTTGGTCCCATTCCAGGGGTCCCATTTTATTTTTTTAGTTTCAATAGCAAGCAAGGCCAAGGACAAGGAACCTCCCCCATCTTCCTCATAGGTGTGTGGGGGGTATTCCCTTGAGGCGTGGCCACGGGCTCACCACTCCCACCAGCGTGCAATGCTCCCTTAGCGGCTAGGGGGTCCTCAATCCATGAGGAACCCCCTGGATTATCACTGGCTAAGCACCACAGTCCCAAAAAAAAAATTCAAAAAAAAATTTGAAAAAAATCATTTCGGGTCACCCCCTGTAACCGCGGTTTAACCACGGTTAGTGTGGGCCTTGGTCAAGACCAGGGCCATGGTTATGTTCCCCTCACTTAAGGCTAACCCCCTGACCAATCCCAGTCCTTAACTCACATTTTAACCTTGGTTAAATCGACCGCAAAGTTGGGGTCGTCAGTGTGCAAAAATGGTGACTAGGGCCTATGTGGGACCCACACCCGACCTCCTCTTGGGCCAACCAAATACCCAAATTGTTCCCTGAAGTGCGAGCTTCGCAACCATGATCTCGGATCCCCCAGGGCTTAAGCCAAATTGCGGGTTAAATCGTCGCAAACCATAGTCAAAAACCAAACTGGATTTTTTTTCTAAAAGTTGTCATTTTATGTGATGTTCAACAAGACGACTTTGGGCCTTTGTGAGGCCCACACCCGACCTCCCCTTGGGCCCACCAAAAGCCCAAATTGTTCCCTGGACTTCAGGCTACCCCCGGGTGGGCTTAGTTTCCCGTGGTTCCCTCGCTAACCGCGGTTAAACCCATGCTAACCATGGTTAAAAATGTGATAAAATTTTTGGGTTTTTTACAATTTCTGGCCTTTGTACAAGGCCCAGACCGGGTAGGAGGCCAGTCTAGGCCCTGCCATGGACCCTAGGCCCACTCTTGACCCAACCGACCCTTAACCATGGTTAAGCAGCCCATGAACCCAAAAAATTCAGGAAAATTTATCAAAAAATCGCAGATATTCCCTGGAGTCCAGAAATGTCCTCTATGACCATTTTTGTTTTGGTTAGAGCCCTTAACCAGAAAAATTCTGGAAAAATACTCAAAATTTCCAAAATAATCTGAGAAGCCCAAAAATGGTCTCGTTCGATCATTTAACCATGGTTAGCATCCCTAACCATGGTGACCAACCCCCCTTAACCATGGTTAAGCATTCTTAACCACCGGGAAAAACCTGGAAAAATCCCAAAAAAATATAAAAAATTCAAAAAGACAAAAAATACTGTCATTGGACCTTTTAACTATGGTTAGCACCCTAACCATGGTTAACCACCTTTTTAATCCTGGTTAGCAACCCTAACCCTTGGTTAAAACACCATGGGCCTACCAGGCTTCACCCCTTGGCCTACTGAGCCTAACTCAGGCCTACCGGGTTAAACCACACCAATCTTAACTGTGGTTAGCAACCCTAACCATAGTCAGTTTGACCTAACCCCGGTTAGCAATCCTAACCATGGTCAAATTTTGTCTTAGCCTACCGGGCTTCTCTCTTGGCCTACCGGGTCCAATCCTAGTCTACCAGACTTATCTTAGGCCTACTGGGCCCAAACCATGCACTTTGACCAACCCCGGTCAACCAAACCCTAGTCTACCAGTCTAGGCCCATTAGCCACCCTTGATGCGCACACACACCCCTAGCCTTGGCACGGGCTCATGTGTCAGAACTACGCTCGGTCTGATCTCACCCCAATGTAAGTACGTAGGCAACCCAACCCGGGTTCGACCCTAGCTTAGCTTTTCTTTCTTACGATTAGCATTATCTTAAACATTTAGGCATTTGATTAAAATTGAGCTTAATTTGGCTTAATCCTAGCAAGTAGGGAACCACTGAAAAGTGGAAGTACCGGGGTGCCTAACCCCTTCCCCGGACTTAACCAAGCCTCTTACCCTAATCTCAAATCGCAGATCAAGACCTTATCCAAATCTCAGGGACTTATCTTTTCTGACTGAATAGGTGGCGACTCTAAACTCTCCCTGTGAAATTAAATCAGGGTTTCCTAGAAACCCACGCTCACACGTCAATAAGTACAAAAGAAAGATAAGCTTAGGATAATCCAATCAGTTGGTTTCTTGGCCTAGTTGACCTCCTAGGCATATTTACCAAGTCAGGTTCGGGGGAAAAGTTCGAAAAAAGAAACAAGCAACATTCAAAAAAATTTGGAAATAAATCAGAAAAATGTCGTGCAAGATATGAAAAAATATAAAATAAAATTACTAATGATGAAAATTATAAATAACTCTATTTCATATATTATATATCTATTCGGAACTTTTCAAAAAGTTGTGAATAAGTCGTGTTTAATTCATGACTTTTTGAAAGTCGTTATTTTTTTCAAAAGTCATGCATACTTTGTAAATTATTTATTTGATGAAAAAGTCACATATTATTTGGAACTTTTTGAAAAAATCGGAGAACTTTGTTACGATGCTCCTAGGTAAAATAAACCCAACCCACCCTACACATGCACATGCACATGCACACACACCAAATGTATCCCCCGTGTACCTTTACAATGTAGAAAGACCACCACTCAGGATTTGCTTGCATATCCTCATTATGAAATTCAATAAATCAATTAACTTTTCACCTATTTTTGTCAAAATTAGGAATATTATCTAATAATTTCCAAAATTATGAGAAGAAGACGGGGAAAAACCAACCACACAGTAAAGCTACAATGAAAAATCACAGTGAAGTTCGGAGCACATAAGCCCTGTATATCTTCTGTAACTAACGACAGCTCCCATTAAACTACTGCTACTTTCAACAAAATTTAAATATCACTTGTACTACATACAGTAACATTTGCAAGTGACTCTTTAGTAGCAGATCCGATACCAACAATATGAACAACCGGTGACATACTGGCATAAACCTGCAATATAATATCCAAGTTGAATTAGAATGACATAAAATAAGAAGGTTAGATTAACATTGGGTCATTGGGAGACCATAATTTCAAACCAACAGCAAATAAGTCCAATCGATCTAGAATGAAAAATAACAAGGGAAAAATCAAAATACCACACAAGCAAAAAAAAAATAGTGAAGTTATATATCTTCTAGCAACTGACATATAGAAAATCATTGCAAAGAACATGTTAAGCTGCCCAAGATTCACAGTCAAACAGTAGCCATCTCTAATGATATAAAATAACAGAATGATGGGATTAGAGAATTTGAGAGCTTCAAGTATTCCAATAAAATATATAGCTTTCTTTCATCGGAAAAATGAAGTATACAGGTAATTGAGCTATCAAGATCATCAATTTTCTTGATCTAAAACGTCAACAGGAGAGGTCTGACTCAATATTCCCTAATGCAATGTATATATGATCTCGGATGTTTTGTTTGTTTTATGTGAGAATAGTTGTCATAGTATGTACGTTTTGTCCCTATTTTTCTTTTATCACTTGCACGAGAGCAATATGTAATTGCTATTTGCCATTTTTATTTTTATTTTTCTCCTTCCAGTAGGCAAGTTGGTCAAAACAGGTTTTGAACCCGGTTCATGGTATTAGGCGACAACTTTAGAAAGCTGCATATTCTTAGATCTTATCTTAATCTGAGTTTCAATACGTACACTCCTTCAAGAAAATAAACGGACCATATTTTATTTCACTCTCACTAGGAAATATGCAAGAAATGCTGAAGCACACAGTATGGACAAGGTTTAATGTCCTAGCTCTATCATGTTATCATGACACCGCAATGCCCTCCTATATCCATAGCATAATAATCTTTACTATTATAATGCAAGAGGCAGCAGTAGATGATTTTTCCGAAATTCCTATACTACCCTTATATAAAAACAAAATTTTGATTTAATTTTTACTTTAATTCCCAAACTACCCCCTTGCATTTGATTTAATTTCGAAACTATCCTTGCACATCTATCTATTTTGAATCATAGTCAATCGTGATTGAACTCAGGGAGAGTTCAATCACACCCGCAGGTTAACACGTGACCCTTTTAACTCTTATTAACTATGGTTAACTCCTTCCCCTCGCTCTTACGTGCATCGCACGTGCCACTAGAGAGTTGCCGAGTTCAATGACACCCACTGGTTAACATGTGTCCCTTTTAACTCCTATTAACTGTGGTTAACTCCTTCCCCTCGCTCTCACGTGCATCGCATGTGCCACCCAGTAGTATATCATACAGTAAAACCTAGCAAAACTGATTAAGTCTCAAAAGTCAAAACCCACGGACAATATGTTCCAATATTCGGTAGCATATTGGTATATATATAGGGATTTGTTAACATTAATTCACGCTTCACGTGAATGTTAACAAACTTCACGCAAGCCAAAATTCATAGCATTCTTGTAATTAGTGCAAGATGTAGTGGAATTATTGTAATTATGAAGAAAAAAGATTTTGAAAGAATGCCACTACATCTCTCCGTAATTTACAAGAATGTCATCAATACCTTTGAATTTTGGCTTGCGCGAAGTTTGTTAACTAACATTCACGTGAAGCGTGGTCTGATATATTATCGATAACCTCAAACACCTGATCATTGAAACTAAAACCTCATTGATCTTCCTTAAAATCAGTTATTGGAAGGAAATCTCCGAGTAATGCATCATACACAAATATGTGCATGTAGTGGTTAAATTCATCCAAACCACTTACATATACATATTGGTATCCTTACCTCTTTGTACATCCACTTTAGATCTAAGCATCAAACAAGAAAAAGAAGGGACTAGTCCCGGGCTTACCCAATGCATGTGGTTTATGAGCGATTGCGTGCATCCAAAGGGACTAGTCCTTCCTTGTCAAGGTTGGGACACCCTCCCCGTTACCAAAAAAAAAGAATAATAATAAATAAATCATGTAGGCATTCTTTTTTCTTACTTAGGCAAGAAGCCACAAAGCATGTGTGACTATCAAGAAGCAATTCCACTCCCACCCACATACACACACAATATATTAAGGCATTAGACGGGAGAAGACATTAAAAATTACTATTATTACTTTGAATTTCTAACCAAAAGGATATCCTTTGCATACATTTTTGTTTAACAGTTGGCACAAACTTACAAGATAGCGTTGATCCGGAGAAAGAGATGTATCAGTAACTGTCCATTGCAAGCTTTTGGCAAGAATATTCTTCTGAATTTTCCACCCACTATCCACGTTGTATATTCTAATGTGGCTTCCCTGTTATTTCAGAATAGAATACAAAGACAATCAGCACACTTTTCTGCTTTGGTCAATTACCCATATGTGATAAAAGTTCAGCATACAAAAGGCCATCTAATTATCTTTATTTCATAGAACCAATCACGGTCGGGCAGTGGAGGCAGTACCTGAAATCCAGCAACAAAAAGAGACCCGTCAACAGAAAACTGGGAGACATATGCTCGGCTGTTCATCTTGTCAATCCGACTCGGACCATTGACAGGCAAATATCTGCTTAGAACGTGACAACGGTCTGCTGACGAGAACCTCCCCCTCCTTGAATAGTTTCCTTCTCTACCAGCCAACATTTTCACTGTGGAAACAGGCAAACCCTGCATACCAGGCATGACCCGACTCAAAAGTTCATGGGGTTGTGACCCAAGCTTCGTGAGATGAGCGATTTCATGATCGATATAAAATGGCTCTTTACGTTTCTGACCGGAACGAGCTCTGCCAGTGGTCCTCCCACCATCACAGAGGCTGGAATCTATATCTAATCTACTCATCATATGACCCATTTCATCATTTGCAGACTCACTGGCGCTTGCATACATTTAATTCAAACCATCAAAGATTAATCTGCAGCATAAACATTGGCAAAGATGTTTAATCTTCATAAAACCAGTTGGATTCGGACAGAATCATCTGAAATCACAAAACTTTTGAAGGAAATAATTTGAGGGGAAAACATAGATGAAGAAATCAACACGCATACAAACAAAAAATACATTTTAATCACTTAAAGCTAATTTCCGGTTCTCAAGTCCAAGGCATCCAATCCAGAGAAATCCACAAGAAAGTCAAGCCAATTTAAAAAAATCCTAACTTTCAACGATGTAAACCCTCACAGCCATAATTTAACAAAGAAATGTGGACAGAATCAGTACAGTTTTACAAATATTGAAAAGCATATGAACTATGATAATTTGAGCATCTTAACCTAAAACACCAGATAAAATAACATAATCAAAGTTGCAGACATGAACTTTGATCATAACAATTCGCTAACTTTCTAAATTACGTATAAATAAGACAAAAATCGATAAACACTTGAAGAGAATCAAATACATATAATCCAAAACAGAATAAAACCATCAAGAAGAAGATCAAACAAAAGGTCTCCGACTGAGAAAAAATCGAATCAAAATATACCGGAGAATCAAGGATCTCACCTCCTTTACGAGCAGAAGCTCTGGAGATTCGACACGATCGAGCTCTCAAGGTGATAATCCGAGAAGAAATTATATAAATTAGATTCTTTTCCCAATTCCCACCAGGAATTTAGATTTTTTTTTTTTTTTTTTTTTTCTACTGAGTCGTTGTCGCTTGCGTTTGTTAAGCTATTAAGTGAGGGTGCTGAATGGTACGGTTATTGGTATGTGCGTGTTTTGAGAGATCGAATCACAGCTACTCGCGATTGAACTCGAGGGAGTTCAATCGAAAGCATAGGTCAACACGTGTTCCTGTTAACCCTATTAACTGTGGTTAAGTATCACTAACCTGGGGTTTAATAATCTAATCTTGGTTTTTAGAAAAAATTTATTAACCCTAAGGGTTAAAAGTTCTTAAATAGAGTTAAATATTTTTTCAAATATTTTTTTCTAAAACTAAGGTTAGATTATTGAACCCGGTTAGTGATCTTAACCACAGTTATCAGGGACATGTGTTGACAGTGGGAGCGATTGAACTCGGAGAGAGTTCAATCGCGATTGGCTGTGATTTTTTTTTTTTTGGTTGGACGATTGGTTGGGATTCCATCTCGTGTTTTACTGCATACCGAAGGGGCAACGGATTTTCTATGGTAGATGCCCCAGTGTGGCACAGTCTCTTCAGCCAACACGTGGAAAGTATCTTAGTAAGGAGGTGATAGCATGCATCACACACCTCCCAGCTGATCATGATTCATGTGTCCTCTTTGACACCAAATAACTATGGTTAAGATTTACTCACCCTTAATGTTAAATAAAACCTTGGTTTTGAGAAATAATATTTTATAAAAATTAATCACATAAATGAGTGAATCATAACCATTATTAATTTTTTTTAAGAGTAGTGATAGACGGACCCATGGATTCCGTTTCCAAAACTAAGGCATCCACCTATTGGTGGATACCCCCCTCTTAAAAGGGTCCGTTAACTATTTCTTTTTTTTATACCTAAAGTTAAATTATTTAACTCGAGGAGAGGTAAATCTTAACTGTAACCTGGGAGGTGTACATGTACCACCAATAGATCCTATCACCTCCTTATTGGATCTCCTTCGCAAACGTCGGGCGAAGAGAGTATGCCCGAGTGACACTCGGGCATCTGCCAGACGTTGCCATGTGGAAGTGGGAACGTCCCTTGGAGTGGGCACGCAGCCCTTGTCTCGTCTTTCCATTTACGATACGCCATGGGTTTTTGGTTTCGATTTTCTAGGGTTAGTTAGTACAGCGATAGTCCCCTCGTCCGCCGTGGAGGGAACTATTCCTCTTCGCTCTCACATAGCAGATCCTTTTAACTCCCATTAACTCGGGTTAATATTTTTTTTAACCCTTTAGTTAATTTTTAAAAATTTTGTATATGATAGGTGAACCTTAAGAGTGGATGAATCTTAACCACAGTTAGAAGAAAATGGGAGCCAAGACGCCCCTCCTTGACTTAAACTCGGCTCAATATATATTTTAGAGAGCGTACCTATAAATCTATTTACAAACCTAAGGCTGGACTCATTGGTCCAGCTCCCCCTCTTAAATACTCGTGGGTATGTTAACTATTTTCCTATATTTTACTAATATTTTTTATATTAATACTTAATAATATTGTTGTCGTTCTTTATTATAAAATATAATTGTTTTAAATTGATAACAAATATTTTTTCGCACTTCTAATAATATAAAGGATAAATTACACTAACCTTCCCTCAAGTTTGACAAAATTTCGGAAACCTCCCCTCTTGTTTCTAAAATTACACTCCCCCTATGTTTCAAGTAGTGATAATAGATTCTCACTTCCATTAATATGATGTTACTGACATTGACAGAATTTGATGATGTAATGGTTTAAATATTTTAAAATACCTTAATTGCCCCCAAAATACCAAACACAAAAAAAAAAAATTAACTCACTTGTTCTTTTAACAAAAACACTTCAAGATCAACGTTAGTAAGATCTGTTTCATTTGTTTCGATGTAAAATATGAGAAAATAAATTAAATCGGTGAAAAATGTCAATTATTTGTGTTTGTTTGCTCCTAAAATCATTCATAAGTAAAACATTTTATGGAAAATGAATCACTTTTACAGAAAATGAATTATATTTCAAAAACTTACAAGTCATTTTCGCATAAAATCTTTGTCTCTTAAAATATGCTTCAAAAATTGTAAAATTACCCATATTCACTGAACAAAAATTAATTTTTTTCATATTTTAAATTTTGTAAGTTTTAAATTTTTATAATTTTTACTTTTAAAATTTGTTTACAAATAATATTTCATCTTATTTTCAAATAATGCAATCAAATAACACAACAAAAATTTGGTAAAAGAAAAATCATATTTTACCATAAAAGTTTTTCCTTCGTAAATGGTTTATGTCATTAAATAATTTACGTGCAACAAATCAATATTCTTTATTTAATTTGAATAAAAACTTAATTTTGATCCAAAAATAAGTATTAATTAACAAAACATAAATTAAGTTTTTTTTCCTCAACTATTCATACGTATACAAATGTCTTTCAAGTATTACATTCAGACGGGTTGCTCATCAGAAATAGATAGGAAGGAGACCCATTAGCACCAAACATTTCACAAGTCTAATGAAATGGGGTAAAATAGTAAAAGTGGATTTTCAATTAACAATGTTAACTTTAAACACTGACAAGGGAGGTCAGTGTAAATTTAGAAACAAGATGAGAGATTTCTGAAATGTCATCAAACCTTAAGAGAAGTCAATGTAATATACACTAATATAAAAGGTTAAAAGTAAAAAAAATTACCCAACTCTCAACTCTCTGGATTAAAGGACTGTCTTCAAATCTTCATTTTGTAATTTATTGTATGTAGTTTAATAATAAATAATTATATAAAATTAATTAAGATTGAACAACATGAGCTCAGATCGGCTTGAATCAAATTCGAGCTCGAGCTTGAATATTTGAGAGTATTTGAGTTAAATCACACTCAAGCCAAGCTCAACTTGAATGCAAGTCTACCTCCAGCCACTTCACTCATAAATAGGGTTGTTAACTGGTAGTGTAAAGGCCGGTGAGACCTTTTTCTTACTTTTATTTACTATTATTTGCATCATTTACCCTTATCTTATAGAGTTGGGTAAAATTTTCCTTTACTCATACCCTCTTGAGTATGGTACATATTTTCAATTACCTATCAAATGAAAATGAAACTCCCATCGACATATGTCATTGCATTTACCCTCCAGAAAAAATTTTGAACTCCCATCAACACATGTCATTGCATTTACCGATCACTGTTGTTGCATCTAATTGAAGAAACAACATTAAAGAAGGAGAAAGTTGTTTTAATCGGTTGTAAATTGAATACAATAATGTCATGTGTCACTTCTATAATGAGTTTGAAAATTTATTAAATTTTGTGTTTGGGATTGAAATTTTTCATTGTACCGTGTTTTTTTTTCCCCAATTTTAAAGCCTTTACTTATTGGGTAATTGGATAATTAGATAAATAGTGGGTAATAGGTGAGACCTAACAAAATTATGTTAAATCAAATAAATTATGCATCTAGTACCTCCAAACATTCATATTCATACCTAACAACTAAATTATCAAATAACCAAAAAAAAAAAAGACGACAAAATGTATCATCTTATAAAACTTAACTCACCCCTAAAATAACAATCTAACCACATAAAAATAAAATCATCTTGTCATCCATTCCGGCTAAAAAATAAGGTGTAGCTAAATTAGGAATTAAGTGTGTAGTCTGTGTTTATTTGCCTTGACTGCAGTTATCGCCTGTGGTATTGTTGCCTTAACCAAAAAAACATGAGTTCATGTGTTTAGTCCCACATTGGATATTGTTTCAAGCTCTCACTCCCTTAAAATACCATCACGCCTCAAACGGTTAATACCCGTTTTGAAGAGTGTTTGGGTGAAGCTTCTAAGGGTTTGAGAGTGTGTAGTGGTGTGTGGTGTGTGTTTCTTTTGCCTTGATTGCAGCTATCGCGTTAGTGTTGTTACTTTAACCCTATATATATATATATATATATATATATATATATATATATATATATTTGTTAGGATTTAAGGATATATATTAAATTATCCTTAGAAGTAAAATAATAGGGTAAGACTTTTTACTCATACGTCACCTATTTATCAATAAGTATAAATTCTACAACTTATTAGTCATTTCTTACCTATTAATCACTTTGATAAGAAATTCGTGTCCTTGCCCTCCTAAGTAGGGTAGGTAAGTCTTGCAAGTGTAAATGGTTATCATTAATAGCCCTATTCATGAATCTACTAACAATCAAGGATAGGCAAATGCTAGCCCTATTCATATCCACCTAAAATGAGAAAGTCTAAAATATTATTTGGTAGATCCACATACATCTAGGGTCCATTCGTTTTGTAAGAAATGGGTGAAAGAAAAGAAAATGAGAGAAAGTAAAAGAAAAAAAGTGATAGAAAAGAAAATGAATTTTCTTTTAGGTGTTTGGTATCAAAGAAAAGAAAGTGAAAGAAAGTAGGTTAATATTTCTAAATTACACTTCCTAATAATTCATTTTTACATGAAATGTAATAGATGACGTGACATTAGTTAATGACAAAATAGGAATTCAAAACTTTTAACATTGTTTTCTTGCAAAAGAACTTACAATTTTGAAAGAAAATTTTGAAAGAAAGTAAAAGAAAGTTATGCGGTAAAACACAAGAATCTGTGAGCCCCATAGATTCTTGCAATTTCTTTTCCTCTCAACCGAACACTTATCTCCCTTATTTTATTTTACTTTCTTTCATTTTCTCGACAAACGAACACATCCCTAAAGTAAGGACTTTTTTCTTTATGCAGTGATTAATGGTTAAAGTGATTGAGTCTAGGCTGTCTAGCAGTATTCATCTAATATATTTCATCACTCGGACTGAATCCTAAGATTAAAGGAGGGACGCACCACACACCCATAGTAGGTTTGCGTTAAAAAATTTTGATGACATGGGAGATGTTGAGGAGTGCTATCCCCAGTCGCAAAGTTTCCACAAACATGAGGGTAGCCATATCACGTGGACAATTTCGATATTTTAACACATTAAAAAAATCAGAAACAGAAAATTTGTGACATTTGTAGCCACCAAGTTGTGTCTGTGGAAGTTTTGCGACTGGAGCTAGCAAAATCCAAGATATGTTTGGGTATTGTACGATTTTGCCCCCTTTTTTAACAAAAATAAAAAGAATAATAGAAATGTCAAGATGTCAAACCACCCTTGCAATGATTATATAAATATATTAGTGTTATCAACACTGGTGAAACTAGTAAAGTTCAATAGTTTTTTTTATCAAATGTATTGAATATTAGTTTATTAAAAATAATATAAGATAGCATGACATTTTGTGTGTGTGGGGGGGGGACAATTCATTGAAATAGAGATATAAAGTAAGGGAAGTCAAACAATACTCTTGTCTTCTAATACAATTAACATTGGTTATTAGAGATAGGTTTAGAGAATACAGAGTGATGTAATAAAGTGAGATGAGATACATCTCATCTCATATCTAGGTAGATTTGAATTTGAAATAGATTAATATCAAATCTAAGATTTGTTTAGGATTAGATTTGATTATGATGTGATACTGCTTCTATCTTGAGACTCATGTAATCTCTATATAATCATTAAGGAGAAGTCATTGTAATCACTCAAGCTATTCAAATTTAATAATATTAGTTTTTGTCATGGTATTAGAGTGGGTAGATCGAACCTTATTTTGAATTTTTTTAATCTTGTTTTTCCGGTGGACGGCAGCGCCGCCCGTCCGGCCAACACCTTCTTTTTTTTTTCCCTAAAGTTGTAGTCTTCACCATTTCTGGTTGAAATCTCTCTATCATTAATACCTTCAAGTTTTTTTTTTTTTTCCCTTCAAACCACTGGCCGACTTCTCTTTATGTGCTTTTGGGAGAGATCATGACAGTTTGCTCTAGTGGATCACCGGCTCCGACAGACTCTAAGATGAGCAGGATGCGACAGTGATGGATTTCACAGATTGATGGTAACCACCAATATGTACAATTGGATTTTCCAACTACTTTTCAACAAATCTCAATGATCTCGGGCTAATTTTTTTGTTTGTAACAATTGCAAGATCCTTCTTCAAATGATCATGCAATTGCGGGAGGGTATAGAGATAGGTTTAGAGAATACTAAGTGGTGTAATAAAGTGTATCTTATCTCATATCTCGATAGATTTGAATTTGAAATAGATTAGTATCAAATCTTAGATTTGTTTAGGATTAGATTTGAATATGATGTGATACTGTTTCTATCTTGAGACTCATGTAATCTCTATATAATCCTCAAGGAGGAGTCAATGTAATCACTCAGGCTATTCAAATTCAATAATATTAGTTTTTGTCATTGGTCGCATACAAAAACACTATGCTACCTTAATTTTAATAAATTTAATAATTATTCTAAAATAAAAATATACATTGAATGTTGCCAAGTCCCCATTGCAAACCGTACTACCACCTAATCTAGAATTTTTAAAACAAAATTTTACTAAGCCCAAGTATACATGCTTCTAAATTTTTGGTAAATAATTAAAATTTGTAAAACAATATAAGAAGAAGAGCAGTGATTAGCCGACCTCGCGGTCAGCTATGTATTTGACTGTCATATTAGTGTCCCAATTTAACACCCCTTTAACCCTGATTAAGCTTAACAAAAATAAAATTAAGATTTTTTTCTTCTAAAAAACAATGTTGGATTACTCAACCCTAAGGTGAGTGAATCTTAACCGCACTTCGTTACACAGTGAAAACGGGTGGTAAGTTAAGCGTTTAAGAAGAATCATCAAAACTCATCATTTGAATTTGAAGACTAGAGATAAAGTTGACAATGTGGTGGATCTGAGCAGCGATGTTGGATGTTTTACATCATCATCCAAAGCCACCAAGTAACCAAAATCGTATGGTGTAAACAATCAATGAGGGCTCAGGAGTATCCCGCAGATTTACTATGGTTAGACCTTTCATGTTCTTTTTTTTTTTTTTTGATTGATATGGCTAAACCTTTCATGTTCTATTCATTACTTTGAGATCCTTAGTGTAGATTTTGGAGCAGGGAAGTAAATTTTCTTTTGTTTTTCTTGTCGATACACATGGGAGTTATTAATCCAAAAGAGAAATAATAACCCTAGTAGTAGATTTCCAAGCTCTCATGGTGGTAGCATTAAGTGTTGCTACTTTTACACGTTACATTGAAAATCTGCATAAACAATCAAATCTTTCTTTTAAAATTTTAGTTTTTCAAACCGGTTAAAGGGGTAGCAACATCATGTGTTGCACCCACTATGAGAGTTTGGAAAAAATTGAATTGTGCAACTAGGGCTGATTTCTCATAAGACTATTGTCAATGTTTTTTCTATGAATTTGATGTAAGATTAAAAAAAAGAAAAAAACTTCTAATTCTCTAATTTTAACTTCAAAGAAATAAATGAAATGCAAGGCCTCTGGCCAAAGATCTGGAAACACATGAGGGTGGAAGATATCAAACTTGGTGAAAGGATGGACAACAATGCTCATTGTTGCATTGTTGCTCAGACGTAGTGGAGATGTTGCCATGTCACCGATAATGCATGCAGCTATTGTCAGGGGGTAAGCAATAGTCGATTGAAAATGTTAGCAACTGTTGATGGATTTGTTGAGGAGAATTATTGGGCAGGTACGAAATATTCAAGGTCTAGTGGGGGGTGGGGGGTGGGGGGGTTCCTACCAGCCGTGGGGGTTTGGGGGTGTGGCCCTCATGCAAATTTTTATTTTGAGGACCAAGTTCGTGGGCACCTCGTTCGTATGTTCCATACATATTCTACGGGTATTGTTTCTCATTCTTTAGGGGATAGCTACCCCCTTGCTCCATGGCTATGCCTATGCCTATGCCCGGTTAAATAATTAACATAGTATAAAAGTTTTTTTTCTCAAGAGTTCAAGGGACAGCTGCCCCTAGTTTCGCCCCTATCTACTGTCATATCAAACTGGGCACCATTTTTTTTGTGTGATGTAGAAGTATATCTACTACGTCTTGCCTACAGTGCAACAACGAGGGTTGTTGCTCTACATTCTCTCGAACTTCTAGGAAGAAAATATTGAGAACAATCATGAAACTAATGGAAGGCAGATGGGAAACAAAGTAGCAGGCCAAATGCCGAAATAATCCCTCAAGCAAAGGTAATCCTAAGCCTTTTCCACTCAACTCATCTACTAAAGTGAATAGATAACTTGAAATAATCCCTCAAGCAAAGGTGAATCCTAAGCCTTTTCCACTCAACTCATCTACTAAAGAGAATAGATAACTCGCTTATCACCCTTATTCCAAAGACTAAAAGCCTGAACATGTAAAATCTCATTCCTAAGATTAAAAGCATATAACAAGTAAATCATCTCAGGTCCATCATCCTATGTAACATTTGGAAAAGAAATCATAATCGATAGGTTGAGGCAGATTGGAAAATTTTCCCATTCTAAGGAGTATTTGTCCCTAAATGTTTGGCTGCCAAGAAAATATGGAAAAAAAAATAGAATTCTAATACAAGTTTTAGTTGTTTTTTGTTAAGTTGAAGGTTAATTACATGTGTACATCTTTTTTGAAGTAGGGGGTTATACCTCTAAAGTAAAAGTCACTATGAGCTACTTTTTAAAGTAGAGGCTTTTACCTCTAAAATTTCTACTTCAAAAAGATGTAGATAAGTAATTAACCTTCAACTTAATAATCTAAAGTCCAACTGAGCATAATTTTCAAATAAGCTCTACCTCTTTTGATTAGTGTTACCAAACACCACTTAAGTGTTTGTTCTTTTGCTGAAACTTATAAAGCTCACAATTTTGCAAGGGTTGATATTTTAAGTGGTGCAGCTTTGCAAGCCTCATCTTTTTGGTAATATTTATATTCTTTTGAGCCTTAAAAATCCTGAATGTACTTGCAAGACAAGTCCACCAATTTTTGTAGGTGTCAGCTAGTTTAGTTGGTAAAGTCTCTTGGTGTCGTACCAAAGACCTAGGATCGAATCCCACCTACATCATGGTTTTGAGCGGGGCGGGGGAAAGGGCTACCCCTCATTGTGTAGCTCATAGGTCCATGTGGCCTCCAATGAACCAAATAAACAAAAAAAAAAATTATACCATGAACTGTGAGACTTGAAATCCCTCATGTGAGGGATTGAATATATCTGAACTGATACCTCCGGGAACACTTGTCTGCTTCTGGCTAGCTGCAACACTTCTTCCTTCTTAAGATGTAGTGCTCCGACGATCAAATCAGCACAAGACTTGATAATAGGAGGAAGGTTAGGGAGAAGAGTAACAAGTTGAGAACTCATTTGAAAAAAAAAAAAAAACTATGGGCCAAGAATTGGGTTGAATTTGGATTCCTTTCCTTGTTATAACCAGTCTTATTTATAGATAGGTAATTAGGATTGACCAGTTGTATTACCATTTGAACTCTTCAACAGAATTGAAGTCTTACCATGCACTTTTGTCTACATGACCGAGATAATAAAGTAAGTTTCTTGTTTAGTAGGAGAGCATCGTAATCTTATGCGAGATCTTCGAAATTTAATATAATCTAGTCTATCAATTGGCGGCTCAAAGATTAAGAGGGTCTTGCCTCGGATCTCCTGAGCTAAAGATTAGGTCGGGACTTTGGGGACTTCTCGGAGCTGGCCCTCGGGTCGGGAATGAGAAACTTAGCATAGAGTCGGTTATCAAGTCAGAAACGAGAGACGTCCCTGCTCGGTCCCAAAGTTGGTACCGTGACAAGTTGGTGGTACTACGACAAGTTGGAATGACCTTTCATTAGAGGTGTCATGTAAAAAATGGGTTTATCAAATATCAATGCATAGGTTGGGTTATGAAATGTATTTCCACACCTAGCACAATGTCCTAGTGAATACACCAAAGGGGCACATTAGGCCATCCAAAGGTCTTATAAGGGTGATCCCTTATCTCTATATATTCTTATACATTTAATATAACTCTTTTTTTTTGGTATAAATATAATTTTCAACTATGATCTAAGACTAGGTTAGAAATTTGGAGATAAGGTGAATGAGATGAAATAGGTTTATGAAAGATATATTACTCAATTATCAAATCAACAAAAATGAAAGATTTGGGTCTTCTACACTACTTTCTCGGCATTGAGGTCACATCCACCCCTACTGGGCTATTTTTATCTCAGTCAAAGTATGCTATTGACCTCCTTACTCGGGTGCAAATGGAGGGAGTCAAACCTCTCTCCACCCCTATGATCGTCGGTCAGAAACCTACCAAAGAAGGAGCACCCTACTCCGATGTCACTCACTATCGCAGCATTGTCGGTGCCCTGCAATATTTAACACTCACGAGACCGGACCTCTGCTATAGTGTTAACACTGTTTGTCTCAAACTTAAAAGCAAATTGATTTTTTTTTACTCTTCATTGATGCAAACTAACCATATTTTGTCATGGACCTGGAAAGTCGTTCACACAAGGTTTCATGTATCTTTCCAAACTTAGCTGTTTCCTCTTATTTAATAGACATTAACACTTGAAAGCAATCCCAACAGCTTAATTGGTTTGTGTGGTCTCTCAATGTGGTCCACTCTCTTACACCCAAAAGTTCCGACTACTAGTAGATGGATTCCCACTTTCCCATCTTAAAACCAGAAAATTATTGTATTTGCTTCTATCCCAAGCTCTAAATTATCAATTTAGACAGCCAATCAGGAACTAAAAAGAACTAATCAAATCGATCTCGAAATATCGCAATTTAATCAATGATTTCCAATCATTCGAGTTAAATTGCGATACCCTTTTGGTGGACAGAGTGTCATGTCGACTTTTCGAGGTCATCGGATTTGACAGTTAGGCGAGGTTGGGCTTATGCTTTTGTTTAAGCATATAACTAAGGAAAAGATAAGATAACAAACTGTGTCCTTTTATGTTGAGAATCAATTTTAAGTCAATACAACTGTGGGCTAAGAGGGTTTCAACAACCGAAATAGTGGGATCCACGTGAATCAATAGTTACCCTAAGATTTTGTGGTTCAAGTTATATCAGGCCTTAGTCCACTATGCAACCACATTTTTCCAAACTTACCACCTGCAGGCTGAGAGGGTTTCAAGTTTCAACAACCTTATATCTACTCTTGTTTCTCCTTAAAAAGTACACGGAATTCAAAAATGGGATCCACGTGAACCAATAATTACCCTAAGATTTTGTTGTTCAAGTTACAGCCACCTTAAACAATAATACAACCACATTTTCCCAAACCTACCACCTGCAATCAGATTTTTGGAATTAAAACAGTAACCACATTTTCGCAAACCTACCACCTGCAATCAGATTTTTGGAATTGATACACAGTCTGGGTCTTTATTCTCATTATGTACAATTTATTAAACAAACCATGATCGGCTGTACTTCACTTTGTACGGGGGGGGGACATCTCCAGAGCCAAAGGCCTGTTCATACATCTTGATGTATCATTGTTTCAGACCATTGTCCATTCCTTCTACATTTGATCTGGGTATCGTTTCCTACAGTAATGAGTAATGCAGTATCTCTTCACTTATAAAAGGCGGCTAGAATTTGCAGCTGGGGTATGCCAATCAGTCCATTTTGCACTATATGCTGGCTGGTGAAAGAAGACCAAACTAGACACTGCTGAAAACTTTGATAATATCAAATGCTATCTGATTCTTCAAAACTAGATAAAATAGAAGGAATTCTTGGATTAAAGATCAGTATTCCATAGAAGATCAATGGTGTTCCAAATGGATAAAGGTGTACTACAATCTTTTTTCTTTTCATTTTTGAAGCATAGTCCGAGCAACTTTATTCGAGCTTTCTCAATAATGCATTGTGTTTTCTGTTGCATTTGTCAAGCTTAGATTTTTTTGTCAACCAGCGCAACAAATGAGGAACAAAATCAAAGTAAGTCATCGATCATGGTAATGGAAACAAGGGGCCAAGTGAACAAGAAATAAACAAACATCTTTTTATAACTCCAGAGCAATACATACAAGCTCACAATACCATGGATTTTTTGTCCTACATGTACTGAAATTAGCCCTTTTAACATTAGCCAGGCACTGACACCAATTGATCAACCACCAAAAGTTACCCCCCACACTCCTGTATCCTCATCAATAACAGCTTCGTCAAACCAAATTCACCAAAATTCAGTCACTTGGGCAGATAGACATACAATGGTGAATGACTTCTGATCTGGCTGAACCACTGAACCAATAATGGACAACACAGTAAGCAGTAATACTACACAATCCTATACACTACCACACCGTCACCCCAAAAGGAAAAAAATAGCCATGAGCGAAATGTCAAGCTTCTTAAATGTATGGCGTGCCTGTAAGTAAAGTAAGTCTATTAACAGTTAGAACTCACGAAGTTGTTGATCTCCTCCATAACACTATAGAAGTGATCGTTATTCGGTAACAAGTAGAACCCGATCGTGGCCTGCTCCAGGTAAATGAGTTTCACTTCTTGGCCAGCCCTCTTGAGACCTTCAACATAACCCAATTGCCAGTCCTGGACTAGGTCAAATCCAGCCACAACTACTAGGCTCTTAGGGAACTTGAGTCCTTCAAGGCTTTTACCATTGGGACCAAATGGATTACATGCTGAATGGTCTCTATCTTCCCCTTCTGGGAGAAAAGCTCTCCAGTACCAGTCCCGATCTTGGATAGTGACAAAGTATTTCCCATCCAGTCTCTTCTCCGACTCTGTTCGCTCTTGCCCACCAAACATTGGATTCAGAAGTATATTCCCCAATATTTCGATTCCTGATTCCACTGCCCTCAATGCAACATGGTGAGCTATATTACCCCCAGAACTATCCCCAGCCAAGTACACATGAACCTTGGAGTCTCTTCCGCTACGAAGCCATGGCCTTGAGCTAACCCAGTTAAGAGCTGCCCACCCATCATCATAAGCACATGGATACCGATTTTCAGGTGCACGGCGGTAATTTACAGAGACAACAACTGCCTTGCAAATGCCCACAAGGCGGCGACAAAGAGTGTCGTAGATAGCACTACTAGCAGAGGAGTGAGCAAAACTTCCACCATGGAAGAAAATTATGACTGGGACAATCTCAGTGCTTAAGGGTCGTTCAAACTCCACTATGCTTGGATGAGCTTCACCACCCGGGGCTGATCGATAAACCCGAGTAAGGAGACTAGTGGCTCGGTCAACAATGACGTCGAAAGAGAAAACCCCGTCAACCGGAGTCCGGTTGGCAGGGACTCTCCTGTCCTGGAACTCCGCTAAGTGACGGTCAAATGTGCCGTCGGGGCGGCGAAGGATATTGTAAGCCAGCTTAAAATAGGAAATGAGGACCCATGTATTAAGAGGAACCACCATCTATAGAGAAGTATGGAGTGAAAGAATTAGAATTTTCTCAATTACAAATTGCAAAACCATTGAAACCTAAATCACAAAGACAGCACAGGTTATATACATATCAAATTGAGTCAAACGAATCAAAATGAAAGAAAATTTAACAGTAATTAATAATTATACAAGCCCAAGGTAGATGACCTAAATACGAGCAACAAACCCTAAATCAATCCCAAACAAGCCCAGAAAGAGCATAATTAGACGTAATAACCTACACCCATCTGAAAACGTTGAAATCAAATCAGAACCCCAACCCGAATTGCTCCTAACCAAACCCTAAATTTCCCGAAACTAGTCGTTTAAGAACAAAATCACAAACCCAAAATTCACAACCCAAAAAGGAAAAGATGAAAAAACAAAATGAAAGAAACCATTGATGAATCCAAGACATTAAAGATAAATGTGAAAATTATATCAGATACCTTGGACTCATTGAGGATAATTTCCTTACTTCCATCCATGAAACTAGTAACTGAAGATTCAACCAAAAATAAAACTAAAAACCAGCACAGATATTCTCAAAGATCTTTCCTAGACCAATCATCGCGCTTCAAATTAACAGAAACCAAACACCAACAGAAGAGAGAGAGAGAGAGAGAGAGAGAGACGAATTGGGGGTGCGAAGGATAAGAGGAGCGGCGCAAGAGAGCGAATGAGTAGAATCAAAGTGGGAGTCCGAAATAAACTGATGGTTGTGTGGGACCCGCCATGTTTAAAATATCTTTCTCATTTTCTAATTTAATAATGAAAAATAGAAAATACAGAAGAAAACTCAAAGGAAGAAGACAAATATGGCTTTGGATTGTCTCTGGCCAAGCCAGAAAGGCCTTGTCTCGGGGTTTCATAGAATAGGGACAAGGGGTGGAGAAGTCAAAATCATGGGCCATGATTTTGACTTCCCAAGCCATAATAAAACATGTGGCGATAAGTGTGTGAGAATAAGGGGGAGAAACATGAAATGGATAGAAGTCAAAATCATGGCCAACCCATAACAAAACATGTGGCGATAAGTGTGTGAGAATAAGGGGGAGAAATATGAAATGGGGAGAAGTCAAAATCATGGGGAGAAAATAAATTGACTTCTCTCCATTTTTACGCCAACTGGCACAATGGAACCCCGAGAGAGGTTTCTGGCTTCGCCAGATACAATCCGAGGCCAAGACAAGTATATATATATATATATATATATATATATATATATATATATGTCACGACAACGCCTTGTGGTGTTGTTGAGTTTAACCAAAAACACAAATAGGCGTGACAGACAAACGGGGCTCCGTCTCTATTCCTTTCCGGAAACCCTGCGTTGTATTATTAATAACGGAAATGCCATCGTTTTTGTTTTTTGAATTGGGAGGACACTGTTTTGTCTTTGTTAAGGGAAAGCGAGGATGGAATGTTTTGTAAGAACCTAAAATTTGGAGGCTATAGGGCAGTAGCTAGGATTGGAGTGGTGGCTCGAGCGCACAGTGGTTCTATGTTATGTGGGCAAGTTCGGGGCCTTGGGGGGGGGGGGTTCCCTTCTAGTGGTAGAAGTGCTTGCTCTCAAGTTAGCCATAGAGTTGGCTTTGCAATAGAATTGGTCATCGGTTCGTTTTCTTTTTCTTTCCAATGCAAGCACTTTAGTGGATCAGGTTACAACTTCTTTTTGTTCTGGCCAGTTGAGATTGGTTTTATAGTGAAGGATATTCATAAGAATTTATCGCTTATCAGGCGTAGTATTGTGCTCTATATTCTCTGGCGTCAAAATGATTTCGCGCACAATCTTGCAAGTAGGGCCTTAGAATTCAGCCGTCAGGACTGGTTTAATGTAAGACAACTATCAACCATGGAGTGTCGTCGCCTCATTACTGAGAGGGGGCCAGGCCTCCATAGGCTTCTTTTGTTCTTGGGTAGTTTTTTTAAATGATATCTAAATTACAAAAAAAAAGAAAAAAAAGATGAGCTTTTCTGAGATGAGCAATAGTTCGCTCCACGGGCGAAGAGCAAACTTTTGCTCCTCGCTCTCACAAAGTTACCCATCCTTGACTTAGGTTAATTTCTAACCCTCAAGTTAAATTTTTTTGATTTTATTTTTCTAAAAGCAAAGGGTAGATGGGTGAACCCTAGGGGTTAGTGAATCTTAATCATAGTTAAAGAGAGTTTAAAGAGGGACACGTGGCATGAAAAGGAGACCCAAGACGCCCCTATTTGTGTCACCTACCGAAAATGTTTTCCTTCTGAGATTATTTACGGACGGTCTAATGTCCTCATCTTTGGGCACGTGGCTAATGAGGGGAGAACCACTAAAGATATCTCTTCGCCTAAAAGGAAAATAATCACCTTGGTTGGTGACAAGAGGAGAAACATCTCAGCTCCCATTTTCTTACCATGTGTACTGTCCCCCTTCTAACCCCATTCAACTGTGATTAAGATTCATCCACCCTTAGGGTTCACCCTTTTACCTTTAGTTTTTAGAAAAATAAAATAAAATAAATTTACTCAAAAGGTTTAAAAAAAACTAACCCAAGTTAATAGGAGTTGAAGGGTCGGCTATGTGAGAGCGAGAAGGAATAGTCCCCTCATTGGCCGAGGGGACTATTGCTCTGCCTAAAAACGTCATTATCTGATGTGTAGGACCCTACGTGGCATAGCTTCTGATTTCTTCCATATAAAGGGGGTGAGTGGGGAGAAGTCAAAATCATGGGGAGAGAATGAAATGACTTCTTCCCCAAATTATCGTCAGGTGCCCCTATGATTTGTGGATGGCCAAGTGCCCAACGCGCCCAGCTGGGGTGTCCACCAAAGCTGAGCTAATCTTCTGCCTAGACTAACCTTCTGCCTAGAAAATAATCACTTACTTAGTCATCGGTCTCGATTATCTTTTTCTTGCCACCTATTTCCCTTTTGATTACATTTAACTGTGATTATGATTTACTTAGTTCACTCATCTACCTTTGATTTTTAGAAAGAAAAAAATATAGGGTTCATGGCAGTTGAATGAGCTTTGTGAGAGCGAGAAGCAATAGATCACTCCTTGCCCTTGAGCGAAGTATTGCTCTTTCTCCATGGGCTACTTGAGTTGTGATTAGCTTTGTGAGAGTGAGAAGCAATAGATCACTCCTTGCCCTTGAGCGAAGTATTGCTCTTTATGGGCTACTTGAGTTGTGATTAGCGGACTGCATTTGGTTAGCCAAATGTCAGTCCACGTGCATCCTTTAACACTCATTTTAATTATGGTTAAATTTAATTAAATTAAAATTAATTTCTTTAAATAAGGGTAAATGGATTAACCCAAGTGAATAAATCTTAACCATAATTAATGAGTATTTAAAATAGATAGTGGCCTGATGATCAGGACCGACATTGACCAAAGGCAAGGTCAGCCAAACATTTCCCTTTTGAGTTTTTGCTATTTTAGGGGTAAGGACGCACAAGAAAAAGTGTGTTGAAGCCTGCCGGGCGGAGGCAAGGGCGTGCTAGTTCTGCTCTTCCTATTGCACTCTCCCCATTTAATGTCAAGAAGACACAGATTTTGTTTTAATCTTACACTCGGAAAGGAGAGAGTACAACAGGATGCTAACAAAATTTTAGTTGGAAATTAGGGTGTCAACAAGTACAAATAATATTGGTATCTAAATCCGACTCGTGTCTTAGCTTTTTAATCAGATAATCATTTAATTAAATATTTAGCGAAATGAATTAGAATAATACTTTTACTATCCGTTTATAATCAAATCAAATTTGATTATTGCTATTTCTAATTCAATAACTATCCAACTAATTATATTACTATTACTATATGAATTAATCTAAGGATACTCCCAGTGTACCCCCAAATATATTCCTTAATCCTAATTGTTTATCCCAACAGTTAGCATTAAAGCAGATGTGGCGTTAGAAAAAATAAAAATAAGTCAACCCAAATCCTAGTCCTTAGTGGTCACCTAAAACGTATCTTGATGTCTGAAAGTTGGATAGGATGACCTTTACGTAAAGATTATATTGCCCTCAATTTCTATGAAATACGATGCTCATTGAATGATAAAACTAATCTTTATTTCTACGACTCCAGATATTCAAAGAATATTTTTTTTTTTTCGGGTCGGTTCTAGATCAAATAGAGTAATTGGACTCTCATTTGTATTATGGATGGTCTAAATAAAAAAAGAAAAAAAAAATGAAAATAAGTCAACTCAAATCCTAGTCCTTAGTGGTCAGTTATAAACGGGGTATATTTGGGAATACCCATAGACCAACTCTTACTATATATACATAATATATTATAAGTTTACGAGACTAAAATGTCCTTTATTTATATGTAATTTTTTTTATAATATTTAGACATAAGAAATTGATAATTCTGACATGAATAATGCTAGCATCACTTTTTTTTTTTGAGATTCACTCTCTTATGGATTGAAAAGAGTGTTAAAGATAATGTCCTTAATATATTATTATAAGAAAGTGAGTTTGAAAGAAAATGTAGATAGGATTGCCCAATTTTTAATTGCTCCGATTGGTTGTTTACTGTTAAACCGGAGCTCTTGTTCATAATTAATCTCTAAAATAAGAATGTCAATATATGTATTAAGAAGCGCATATATCTCTTATTTTCAGTAAATTCTACAACGTCAAAAGAGTGTTAGTGGAAAACAATGTCCTTATTAAAAGAAAGTGAGTTTGAAAGAAAGTGTAGCTAGCATTGCCCAATTTTTAATTGCTCCGGTTGGCTGTTTCTGGTAAATCAGAGCTCTTGCTCATAATTAATCTCTAAAATAAGAATGTCACTATATGTATTAAGAAGAGCAGATACCTCTTATTTTCAGTAAATTCCACAACATCAACCAATTATCGGAATTTAAATACACAAACTTTTCAATTCATGAATATTACAATTCACTATAACTTAGAATACTCACGTATGTTTTTGTTTCAATTCCAACAATCTAAACATACCCTAACATACATGGCTAGAATCAGAAAAGAGGCAGCCATATTACATGCAAAACGGTAGCAGTTTCAAGAGCTTCTCCAATACACACGCTGGGAATAGCCTAGTGGCGATGTATACCCCTCACTAGGAGTGAGGTCCCGGGTTCAACCCGTGGGAGAGAGGTGAGTTTGGTGTTTCCTCACCTAGAACAGTTATATACTACTGTAAACTATATCTCAAAAATTAGATCTCGGGGTTCATTCCGAGCTTACAGATCTAATGTAAATTGTTCCATGCATCTCCGGGTCCGGTTCCTTCATTCAAATCAACAAAAGAGACATCTCCGTTTAAGCCCCTGACTATCTGCTTGGGGTCAGAGTCATTGTTATTGGTTAGGAGCCAACGTACGTAAGATAGCAAGATAGCAGGACATGCTTAAATGTAAAAAACATCACCACAGTCCTGGGGCAGAGTTAGAATTTTCTTTTAGGGGGCAAGCAATGTTTGTTTGATAATATTAGTAATAGTTGATAGATTTGTGGAGAAAAGATTAGATGAAAATGAAATATTCTGGTTCGGATGCGCAGTTCAAGAGGCATAGCCCCCAAATTTTTTGTGACGACTAAATTCGTAGGTCATTTCGTCCATACGTATTGTATATATCATATGGGTATTGCTCTTCCTTTTTTATGAGGTAGCTATTCCTTTGTCCTATGACTATATCCTGTTAAATAATTAAATAATATAATATAAAAGTTGTATTTTGTTTTCAAAAGTTCAAGGGCGCAATTACCTCTTTGCCCCATGGTTATGCTCTATTAAATAATTAAATAATATAATACATTTTTTTCAAAAATTCAAGAAGCTGCTTCCCATTGTCATTCCCTTGTCTCATGACTATGCCCGGCCTATTAAAATTTTGAACATAGTATAAAAAAAGATTATTTTTTTCAAAAGTTCAAGAGGGCAGCTAATCCTCATGTCCGATGGCTATGACCTATAAATTTTTTTTCTCTTTCAAAAGTTCAGTGGCTCCCGCCTGTGCCACTGTGGGAAGACTATTCACATGAAGGGGGCAACTTAATTGGTAATGAAATTGAGTTTTTACGGAGCTCCAAATACCTAATTGAACGAGTTACCTGGCTCATTCGTGGTCGACGATGTGCCAAATGGTTCACACAAGCAGTAGCACAAGTAACCATGCGAGTCGCCTCTTTCGGGTCGTAAACCTTCAGCAGCCGCGGATTAATAATAGTATCAATGTTTCCATCTTCGAAAGCTTGCAAGAGCAAAGGCATCGCCTATAACAGTACAGTTAAACTTGTCACGGCATTCACGAGTTCATATAGAAAGATTATCAATCAATTATATTTAATCTGGTAAAAACTGTTATCCATCTTTTTTTTTGGTTGAAGGTAACAACACCACAAGCTACAGGCATTAGAAGGAAGACTACACACACTCACGCGCGCACACACACATTTCACAAACACCGTCAACCCATATAAGCTTCACCCAAACATTCCTCAAAACGGGTGCCAACCGTTTGAGGCGTGATGGAACTGATAAGGGTAAGAGGGCTTGGTTGTGGGACTAAGACTATGGTTTGGTTTTTTTGTTGACCCCATGAAATTAATATAACATTGCTTTTACTTTAAATATATATGCATGGGAAATGCTAACGACCACTAAATGTGTGAAATTATTAACGACCACCAAAACATTTTTTTTATAGGAGATAATTCATTAAATAGGAAAGAGAAAATTCAAACTGTATTTATTCTCTCATGCATTTAATGTCTTGTTTCCTATGAAAAGACTAAAGTACTCTTAACTTTAGTAGATTTTGTTAATTAATGCAGGGGTAAAAATGTTTTGGTGAACGTTACCAAGTTGGTGGTCGTTAGCAAGACCCTATATATATATATATATATATATATATATAAAAGATTACCTCGGAGATTGAGGTCTGCAACTCTGCATAGTAAGTGTGTTACTAATACTTCACCAACCAAAAAAAAATAACTTTGAGATACATTGATAATGATTAGTGAATTACAACACAATATATTCTTAGCAGTCCCCTCAAAAGCATTCAGCTTGAAAAATCTTTACCAATTTACCAAAAATAGAGCTCCACCTGTTGATACACGTAGATTAAAAGCTGGTTATATAATAATAATAATAATTAAGTAATGGCCCAGAAAAACCCCTACTAATAACGACATCAAAGCTCGAGTAAAAGTTAATATATTTCTAATGTCGAATTAGGATTAACTAAGAAAGAATTAAAGCATTGGGTCGGTGTCAAACATCTATGAAACAAGAAAGCAGAGGTCTTGAGTTCGAGTTTCTTCCCCTTGTTGGTCACCCTTTGGGATTTATCTCAGCTTTTCTGGTTGTGTATTAATTATAAGGGGATCTGCATGTCCAAAGGGACTTAGTCAGGTGCTTTAAGAGGCCCAGACAGTCTCTTTCCAAAAAAAGAAAAAAAAACAGCATTATATGGACTAATTAAAAGAGTTGCTTGAGTTGGTGTGCATCTCACCAATTTAGATCCCGGATCAAATCCCGAAAGGGTGTGATGGTTGAAATATCCATCAATTCTCTACCCTAGAACGGATACGAACCTTGCTAATAGGGGTTGCAGCCTAACCGTATATCGTGTACCAACAAAAAGTTGACTCTTATGATGCGAAACTCAATTGTATCAAATAAAGAAGTAATATTATCGTTTTGTATACATAATAGCTTATTAGAAAAAAAAATAGATTATTATTATTATTGTGGTGGGATTTCTTAGATACTCCACATGTCACTTGCTCCTTGAATTCAGGTTGACTGGTAGAAGGATAAAGGTAAGATCACAGCTCGTCTTTTTTGATGTGGGTGAGGGCTCTTCCTGTCAAAGCCTTCCGACGATCAAGTCAGTATACGGAGAAGATGAGGTGCAAAGAAAAAACTTTGATAGAGAGAATATGTTAAAGACTTTAAGTTTTCAAATGTGATTTTCTTAGTGATAGGATGTTTAAATAGTCGAGATTCAGTAGTCCTTACCTTATGAGAGGTCTAGGGTATTTATAAGGCTTGAGTTCGGATGTGCCCTCATGCTCCTCTATGCCCATGAATGGCCATACAGCTTGCTTTATGATCATTACCAAATATATCAGACAGATCTTCATGCATACGTATCACACTTATGAGCCTACTATTTCTGTAGGGATCCAAAATTTAGTTTATCGACTTTCGTGCCATTGATATGAATTTCTTGAAATATGTGCCCGATTTTAAATACATACGTTCCTAAAAGATGAATTAAAATGGATACCTTAACATGACCTCAACTTGAGGAAGCCATAGTTTTATCGCCGCAAATTGGAATCGAGTGATTCTTGAATTTTTGGAAAGGTATTAGAATCCTCTTCAAGGTTCATGTTTACCATTTTTCTAAATTCTTAGTCGGAGTTGGGTTAAAAGTTAGATTCTGAAACCGGGTCTGCTGCAAATCTGGGCAGTCGCAACCCATTGCAGACCAATCAGCTTTAGGGGTATTTTGGTCCATAAATAAAGATGAATTAAAAATTTTTCAAAACATGAAAGTTGTTCCCCTTCGAATGACGGTTCCAATGCAAGTTGAATTGTCCAATTTTGATAACCAAGTCAAAAGTTACGGCCAAAATACTGAAAAATGGTTTAGAAAAAAAAAAAGGGGAGGAGGGCGACCGATCACCCACCACCGGCGATCGATCGCCCAGAACGGGATTTTTCCGAGAAAATATGATTTTTGACATTTTTTTACATTCCCTAGGGTTCCCAACATTATAAATACTTTTTATACTTGTGAATTAGGTTTTCTAAGACCTTCTAAATCTAAAAGAGAGTGAGAGAAAGAGATTTTGGAGAGATCCAATAGGAGAGATCAAAGGTGTTGCAAGAAAAAATGAGAAAAAGCCTTAGATCCATCCCATTCGCAAACGTTTGATCGTACAGAAGCGATCGTGAGAGGTAAATATAACTTTCTTCTTATCAATATAGGAATTTTTGATATAAACATTATAAAAGAAATAGATCTAAACAAGAACAAACAAGATTAAACGTAATTTGAATGTTTTAATCCCTTATGAAAAGCACACATGATGTTAGAGAGTGTTTTGAATTATGAATCTTTTATAAAAAAAAATAAAAATAAAAATACATTTGATGATTTGAGAGTGTTTTAAATCATGATTTTCTTATGGAAAATATACCTGATGTTTCGAAAGTAATTTAAATGATGATTTTCTTATAGAAAATATATATATATGATGCTTAGAAAGTGTTCTAAATTATGGTTTTTCTTATGGAATATATTGATGATGTTAAAGATATTATTATAATTTTTATTATGCATATTCAACAAGGGAAAGAGGAATAAATTCATGGTTATATATGACGGAGAATTGAGGAATGAATGATGGTTGGATTTGATGGAATGATTATGAGTTTGCCTTGAAATTATGATATGTTATAAATTAGGGTTTTATGAGATTAATTTGATTAAAATTATATATATTGAGAGACATGATAAATAAAATTGTCTCTCATTGTATTCTCGAAAACTTGATAGACTTATATTTTATGTTGATCAACTATTTGAAATTCTGCATATTTAAATTGGTGCATGATTCGTATTCATCATTAGTTTACTTACACTTATTAATGAAATTAAATATGTACGAGCATAAGAATAAACAAGATGATAAGTATTATACAAGTACACAAGAACACGAACATGACTGCATGATTGAGTTTTGCACTGATCAAGTACCCACAGGCCTATGATTAAGACAAGAACAGCCGTATACACCGGATAATATGTAGATAAGCCGTATACACCGGATAATGTGTAGACAAACCGTATGCACCGGATAATGTGTATATTGTGTGGTACCTCGAAAAGTAGGGTATATGTTAAGTTCTACCCAATATATGGGGTAGAGTTATTTTAAGTTATTGCATAGTATATGTTATTTGATTTATTCACGAAAAAGTAAATAAAACAAGGATGCTAGTGCCTGGATTCAAGACAAGTTTTCAAGGGTACTAGTTATCTGGCTTCAAGAAAGATCTCAAAGAAAAGTAAGACAAGTAAGAAAAATAAGACAAGAAAGATAAATCAAATCAAGAAAGAAAAAGTTAAGTAATAAGACAAACAAGATAAGTACAAGTGAGCACATGAAAGAATCGAAATTGAATTATACTTCCGCACTCTGAATTATTTATATGATTACTTGTCATGTTAAATTCGAAATTACGTTTTGTATTAAATATTGTTATATTATTAGTTAGGAATTTATATAAACGAGGGATAACTTGTTACTCAGTCGATGGCTGTTGTTGTCGGCAAGTTTGATATTTAATAATTGTACGCAGGAGCCCTGAGTTGAAGATGAGTACGTAAGGAAGATCTTACAGGTGATTATCCCAAAGAGGAACAGGATTTCGATTTTAGTTTATTAGAAATTGTTTAAATTCTAGAGAGATTGTAATTAGTTTATTATGTTTTAGTTTTTAAATTGAGATATTTAGATTTGATATGTTTAATTAAAGAGTTGAGAGTCACGAGAATGATTCAGATTGTGTAGTTTCAGTTTAGTTATAGTCTTAATTGATGTTCAGTTGATATATTAAATGTTATTCAATTGAAGAAATTGTGAACACCCCATTTTTACACCCCTAAAATCTTATTTACCTTTTATTTTATTTTATTATTTATTATTATTTTATTTTATTTTTTATTATTAGTTATTTTAACTTTACTCATTTTTATTTTTTATTTTATTAGGGAGAGAGAGAAAGAGAATATCCCATGTTCAGAGCCCATGGGCAATCATGTGATCCACGACCCAATGGCAGAACCCGAAACCCATGTCCATTTCCAAAACAAAATCCATGTCTAAACCCTCACTAGGGCCCAAGCCCAAGATCCACAATCCAAATTTCCTTAACCCTAGCATTATAAATATGCCTCATGAGGTCATCACATCTCACTTTCCTCTTTTTTGTTTTCGGTAGCTAAGAGAATTCTCCTCTCTTCTCTTCCACCTCCTCCCCTTGATTTACCGATTCTCTCCTCATCACTCACCCATCTTTCGTGCTCAAGGTTCAACAAAACCAGGAGTTCCTCTTTCTCTTTTCTCTCCCGCCAGCGATTACAACGGCGAGTAGCTGAATCGGCCGAATCTCTTTTGAGTTCTGTTGAGCTTCACCACCTCTGTCGACCTGCGGTTTTCGGTGAGCGTTTTTCTTCGTTGTTTTAAGTATTTATCGTTTTATCTACTATTTATCATTGATTTTATTTTATTTTTGCTGTTCTTTCTTGATTTCTCTCTCACCTGTTCCAGATCCAGCGGTTTTTTTTTTTTTTTTTCAACCTGGATTTCATCCTCTTCCGGCAAGTCTCGGCTAATTCCGATCATCAACTCTACCATATACTTCGGCTTGTAGGTTCTTTTCCTCTCGATCCAGATTTAGATCTAATTAATCCAAGTTCTATCTTATTTGTTTTAATTATGTGTTCATCTCCCTTGGATTTTCAGCCGAGTAGATCCTTCATCAGCTGTCACCAGCCTCATCCAACCCTTTTCTCCTGGGTTTTCTCAGGTATTTGGCCCTTCGCCTTACTGTTTTTTTTTCTCTGTTTTTCTAGATCTGATTTTTCTAGATCTAAACCTTAGATCTAGAAATTTAGATCTAGAATTCTATATTCTTTATTTTCTTTCGTTCCCTGGCCAGATCCTGATCCCTCTCCATAAGAAGATCATCTTTCCCCTTCCATCAATCTAGCAGCGTTTTCGGAGAACCAGTAGCCTCATTCCAACCCTCTCTCCCGTTCTTTTCATTCTCCCGCCAGCAATGGAGCCGATTAGCAGGTCTGCCCTCACTTGAATCGCGCCGGTAGCTTCAGCTAACCTCAGTCATCTCACCTTCTCCACGACGTCTCATGTGTCCAATCCTTTTGTCGAGCTTTTTTCTTTTTTTTTAGATCTGAATTTCAGATTTAAATTTCTAGATCTATTTTCGTTCAGATTCAGTTCTAAACCGGAATCAGAGCCGTTTTGTCCCAACCATTTCCTTTTGATGTCTTTTATCTTCCTTGATTTTCAGTTGTACAGAAACAACTCCATCTTCTCAATCCCTTCTATCTCTCTTGATCCAAGTCATCTAGATCCGGATTTCAGCTTGTGATCTTTGTGGTTTCACCCATTCTTGGCTATTGGCATCTAACCACCATGTTAATTATATATTTTCTTTCGTTTTTTTTTGTGTGCAGGAAAAAAATCAGCAACTCTGTTCACATTCTCCAGCCAGACTTTAGTTTTTTTTTAGTTAGTTTTGATTTATTTGAAGTTCTGTATATTTGAGTGACCGAGAGTGAGAGTTTATTTTCTTGTTCTTCTCTTGGATCAACAGAGCAGCCACCACTATCGCCAGTCTCTCATCAACCATCGCAGGTATATCCCTTCCCTCCTTTTTAAATGTTTTTTTTTTTTAAAAAAAAAGAGAGAAATGAAATCTAAAGAGGGAGTATTAAGATTTGAATCTTTTGAGTTGGGCCCTTGGATCGGGCCATATGTTAGCGAATTGGAGGCCCATAAGCCCCCTAGGATCATTTTAGAATTTTTGGGCTTACCTCTTAAGGCTTTAGAATGATAGTGGACCAAAGCCAATTGACCATTAGTGGTCAATGGGCCTTGGCCCATTAACTTTCTCTATTAGACCCATTTCTTTTGTATCTCATGTCATGTATGCTTGTATTATTCATGTGTGTATGTGCGTGATAGGATTAGGCCCTATATTCTTTTTTATTTTTTGCCTACATGGGGCATTTAGGTAGTGCTTTAACCCTAAATAATTGGCCTACCCCCGTTAGTTAGCCTTACAAAAAAATAAAAAATATATATAAAAAAAGATCAAAATAAATCAAAGGTATTGGTCTATCTCCCCTTGGGACCTAGAGCGGGGTCCGTATTTAAACCATAACCTCTTTTGGTTTAAGGCCACTCGATCCGCCCCGCTCTTTGCCTTTAAGTTAATTAAGTCAGTTAGACCTTATTTTTCTTTTGCCTACTTTGGGCACTTAGGTTAGTTTTTGATTAGTTAAACTTGCCAAAATTAAAAAAATACAAAAAAATCAAAAAATACAAAACAACAAAAACATTCAAAAAACCCACAAAATTTAAATAAAGACTTACCCTAATAAATGAACGCCCCCTAGAGCTCCCCCACGAGCACCTAGCTACGCAACCATCTCCCGGAATGAGATTCATAAATCTCAATTCCAATTCCCCCAATTCAAGCACGAGTTGGAAGTGACCACACTCCGAAACGAGTATAAAAACAGTCACACCCCCGAACTACTATTAGAGTCTGATTCCGACTAACCGGATAAGTAGGCAGCCCAAACCAGGGTTCGACCCCAACCAAAGATAAACTTTTTACACCCCATATTGATTTGTGTTTGATTAGCAAAATTAGTAATTGTTTAGGAAATTTTAAGTGATTTTAAATGTTTGGCTTAGCCCTAATGAGTAGGTTACCATCATCGGATGGAGGTCCTGGGGTGCCTAACCCCTTCCCCAGGACCTAAATGGATCTCTTACCTAGACTACTCTGGACCGTAGACCCCTTATTTTGGATTTATCTTGGGATCCTACTTCCCCTAAGTAGGTGGCGACTCTTAGAATAAATTTAGCGTTATTCCTCTACTCTCGGACCTTATCTCGACACTTAGAGATGAGAGGGGAGGAAAGACGGTAAATTTATGTGTTTACAGAAATTTCTCAGTTCAGATTTTTGTATGTCTTTAAAGCTCATTAAATGGATTAAGTTAAGTAAGTCACGTGTCAAAGTTCTCAATTCTCCTAGGGGGGATTTTGGGGCGTGACAATTTCTAAGGTTGGTCTTGAGTCGAAAGCATGCTAAAATGACTATCATTAAATGCATTAAATTCTAAGACAATATTTTTCACCTAACAATAGAGTAAATAGATCACCTCCTGATTATTTCGTCATACAAGGCGGTTCTATCCCCAATGTGAGCATGAGCTCGTCCTTATCATGACTACGATGCCTGAAATCATTCAGAGAAGCACAAACTCATACCATAAATGAAGCATGAAAACCTCATTCGTCATTTCTGAGGATGAGGATTCTACTCGCCCTTGCAATTTGGGTGTGTTTGAGTTAGTGTATGAGTTTCATTGGAATTTGGAAGGGAAACGAAGAGGGGTAGGGGGTGCAAAAATGGGTGTTTACACTTCTAATCACTAACCATAAGAACATTATTGTGTTTGTCCTCACCCCCACCCCAAAAAAATAAAATAAACATAAGAGTTGGGATCATATTCAACCGCACCGACAGGTAAACACGTTTCAATATTAACCCACAATAACTATGGTTAATATTCGCTAATATTATTGGGTTTAACCTCACCCAACCCCAAAATTTTAAGCCTTAATTAATGTTAAGATTTTTTTTATTAATTTCTCCTAAAACCCAAGGTTAGTTAGATTGTTGAAACCTCAGACAATCTATATTCTTCTTTGGAGAGTTCGAAGCAAGTCAAAAGCCACAACTTAGATCTTCAAAAAAAAAAAAAAATCAAAGCCCAACAGGCAGCATGCGGCATGGTGCCACTCGCCGGAAAGACAATTCAACCAAGTTTGGAGTAATTTAACCGGGGCTGGCTTTTATTTACTAGTCTCACTTTTTTTTCTTATTTAATTTTTAAAAAATTTATTTATGTTAAATATTACTTCAAATAGTTGCAATGCCCTTGTTATGCTTTCTATTCTTAGATTACTTCTAAAAATTAAGTGAAGATGAAACACCTATAAATATATTTGTCATAGATGTATTCAAATGGATCAAATAGGAAATGATACTCTAAATCATAGAACTATAATGAAATATACGATCAACCTATCGAATTTGAAAAAGAGTTCGATTATCTTATTTCTTGAATCAAGAGATCCATGAATCGGGATCCTGATACATATAGATACAAATGGTCCAATGGGAGTAAGAATTTCCAGGAACATTTGAAACATTTCGTTTTTGAGCATAAGAGCCGTTTTCAAGTAGTGTTCGATTGATTACGTATTAATCAACATTCGATTGATTGGTCCGAGGTTATCGACAAAAAAGATTTGTCTAAGTCAGTTCGTTTCTTTTTGTCCAAGTCGCTTCTCTTTTTGTCTAAGTCACTTCCCTTTTTCTTTGTGAGTTTTGGGATTATCCTTGTTCATAGGTCCTATACTTCATATCTACAAAAAAATAGTAACTTTTTATTTTATGTTCTAATACTATCTCTAAACAAAATCCGCATTTCAAAGTAACTATTGGTATATAGACTTTCTTTTGTATTATATAGACTTTCCCAAAGATAAATTATTAAAAAATTTCATTAGCCTTTTTTTTTCGGAGTCCTGAGAAGAGGTCCTCTCTAAGCTGACCACATTATCCTCCTATCCCTTTTAACACCTTTTTAACCATGGTTAAATTTAATTAAATTAAAGTTAATAATTTTGTTTTTGTTTTTTCTAAAAACCATGGTTAGATTTCTTAACCCTAAGAGGTGAGTGTGAGTGAATTTTAAGCACAATTGATGGTTGGTAAGAAGGGGGCGTGGACCAATGAGATCACGGGGTCAGCTTAGAAGCTGACCCTACGGTTTGTTTTCCCTTCCCCCTCCCCCCCACCACACCTTTTTTTTGTAGGCCGCGGGGGGGGGGGGGGTTTAGCCAATTGACAACCCTAATTTCAATCAAACCAAGGTTTGAAATTTCGAGAGATTTTGGTCAAACAACGAACCGAAATCCCGAAAAATTATGGATCTCGACGAAATTTCCAATTCTTATTTTATTAAATATATATATGTTAAAAAAATATTTTATTAAGATTTATATATTTATATAAATATTATTATTTTATTTTTAAAATTAATATATAAATTTATGAGATTTTAATAAAAAAACAAAACCTATTTAAAATAAATATTCAAAATTCTGAAATCTTGGAAATCCAACAATTGACTTGAAATTTCGTTGAAATCGTGTTTTCTGAAATCTGGTATCGATGTTGCTGGGATTGGGGTTAGACGAAACCAAAATTCCGCGAAATTTCAACTAAGCATAAAACCTTGTAGTAATCAAAACACAAGAAATGTGGGGCGGGTTGAAAGTTCGGGTCCAAAATTGCCCAGTGCCCAGGCCCTTTCCCGCCAGTGTTCCGCTACAAACGCAAGTAGCAATTTACCTGGGAGTTCCAAATCTCCGTCTCTGAGAAACAAAGAGGAATCCATGCTTCTTCTATACTCCTCTGTTCTTCATCAAATCCCCAAATGCATCTCCATCTCCATTTCTCTTTCTCACTTTAGCTCTCAAACTGTAAACCCCATTAAATCTCCACCTCGAAAAGGCATACAAGCTGTTCGTCGCATTATAAACCTCGTCTCTTCTTACTCCCCACAATCCCAAAACCCTAATCTCTGCGAAGCCCTAAAATCCCTCCAAGCCTCCCCTCAAACAATCTCTCCTTCTCAGGCTTCAACCCTAATCACCGCCATTTCAAACCCTCTCATCTCTTTCGATTTCTACCGATTTCTCAAGTCCTCGAAACCGATCTTTAAACCCGATTCGATTCTGTTTTCCTCTTTAATTCAATCTCAGCTTCATTCCACCAACCCCCAGATCTGGAAAATCCGATATTTTTTCGATGAAATGAAGAAACACAAGGTATTTCTCTCTCTTGATGATTTCCGTACTTTCTTGAAATTTTCTGTTTCGGATTATTTTGAAATTGCTGAGTTTTTGGTTTGGGAAGTGTTGGAAGGGATTGAATTTGATGAGGGTAGTTATAATTATGTGATTTCTGTCTATGCGGAATTTGGGTTGTGTAAAGAGGCGATTTTGGTTGCAGAGAGGGCGAGAGCAAGGTCTAGAAACCCTAGTTTGGGGTTTTATTCGTCTCTGATGGATGTTTATAGGAAGAATGAGGACGCGAGAGAAGCAATGAAGCTGTTTTTGGAGATGGAAGAAAGAGGGGTTCTTGCAGATGAGGGGATTTATAGGGTTTTATTAGAGATTCTTTGTAGGGTTGGGTGGATGAAACTATGTTGGGTAACACTGGAAGAGATGAAGAAGGTTGGATGTAGACCTGATGAGTGTTTAGCTATGAATTTGATGAGGAGATTCATAAAAGAAGACATGGTTTCTGAAGCTGGATATTTTTTCCAAGAAGGAATCCTTAAGAATACAGATAGTTTAGCTGTTTTCGTGGAGGCAGTGACTGAGAAACAGGGACCTGGCGTGGCTTTTGAACTCGTAAAAGATATGCGAGAATCCGGGTTTGATGTTGATGGTTGTGTTTATGCGTCACTGATTCGTGGCTGTGGAAAGATTGGTTTGATTGACAATGCTGAGAAAATATTTTCGGACATAAAAATTTCCGAGAGTATTAAGAACCTGGAATTGGTGTCTTCATCTATGATTTATGTGTACTCAAGAGTGGAAATGAGGGAATTGGCAGAGAGGATTTGGGGTGAAATGGAAGCCACAATGGGTTTCAGAGGAAGTGAAGAGACATTCTTGTACATGATGTCTATGTATGGAACATTGGGTCTGGTTGGAGAAGTAGTTAAGATGTTTGACCAGTGGAAGAAAAGCGGTTGTTGTGTAAATGTTGATGCTTATGTTGTTTTGGTGGACGCTTTAAGTAAATCAGGCAAGCTGAATCAAGCCAGAGATTGTCTCTTAGAGATGAAAATGTCAGGACTACATCCAACCAATTCAATATATGCGTTTATGATGGAAGGTTATCTGCTAGTTGGTCTTATCAATCATGCTGTTGCATTGTTTGATGAATATAAGATGTCGGGGTTGGAAGTAGATGAAGTGGTGGCAAGTAGTGTTCTTAGGATCTTGATTCAAGCAGGTCAGCTTTCGGAGCTTGGATTTTACTTGGATAAATTCACCAGGCAGGGAATCAAGATTTCAAGAGATAAGGGGACTCTTCTTATGGAAATATGTACAGATGATTCTTGTTTGAGAAAGCTAATCCAGCTGCTTCAATAGAACTGCTAATTAATTGACTGGATTTTTTTTGGTAATGGAGGGTATCCCAAACCCTTCGAGGCAAGGACTAGTCCCTTCGGGAATCCTCACCAACCCACTTGGAATTTTCCCTACGGACACCAAGGTAAGTCGAGGGGTGGGAGTTGGAACACACAATACCACAGCCACAGGGAACAAACTCAGGAGGCTGGGATGCTAGCCAACTGGATTGATATGTCAGCAACTGTGCCTATAGTCAGCCTTCATCAAGGGCTTACTATTTCCACCTCTGATTGAGATAAAGTATTGTTGAGTACTCATTCAAACTGTGTCTTCTCATAAAATATTCAAAGTTTCAATTTATTATGTACATATAGCTCATCTGGGGTTTTAGGCTTCAAAAGTTTACAGTCCATTTGAGTAAGTTGTACCTTTTTTCTTTATGCTGATAATAGACAAAAAATGCAAAAGAGCAGGTGAGAGATCAAGCAAGAAGTGTTCAGTTGAATCGACAAGCATAGCTTCGCACTTTTGCATAGATATTCAGGGAAGCAGGTAAGGAAATTGTAGTCCTGATTATTATTACATGCCTTATAGTAAATGTTAGTTGCTTCTGTTTGATATAAGCTTATCTAGCACCAATGTCCCAGATCTACTCTTAGGCTCTTAGCTTAGCCCTCAAAACTGTATTATACAACTCATTAAAATCTACATTTATGGATTATATTGAACAGAAAACCATTGTAGAGTTTGGAAATTGAGTCGTGGACCTTGACACAGTAAATTGTGATGTTCTAGACTGCTTGAATTTAATCTTCAATGTTGAAAGTACACGATATTGAAATCTCAGGGATCCTTTCTAAAGAATATTCAGCAGAAGTTTTGTAAAACAGATTTTTTTTTACCCTTTCTTCTTCTTTCTGGTAGTCATGGAGACTTGGGTTCTACTAGAGTTCTTCCCTTGTACTCATTTGGTTAGCAATAAAATGAGATGGAAGGTGCACTGTCCTTGCGTTTTGGTTAGTGGGAAGGTGCACATTTTAAGGAAAGTTAGGGCCCTTTGGCATCAATTTTGGTGATTCTCTCATTCAAGGGAAAAATTAATTTTGAGAATCAATCTGTGCAGAGAATGCTTTTGTTGGCAAGAAAAGAAATAACAAAAATACGCTTGGATAAAAAAAAAAAAACAATATTATTGTAGACATTAAATATAGTTATATTCATCAACATATATATTCGTGTCATAAAATACATGAAATTTTATTGTGTTCAGTCTATCTCATCCTTTTTCATATTTATCTCTTTCGTTTTAAGCACGTTAATCAGATATAATTATACGAAGCATCTATTTTTTTTTTGTTCTACTAAAATTGTGCAAAAAATAGAACAATTCTTAAAATTGTTCCCTAAAAATGATGCGCTTATGCCATGTTGTTCCTGGAATAAGAAAACTTGCTCCTGAGAAACGATGCCAAACGTCCCCTTACTTTCCTGAGCACATGCTACTTTCTTACATAGAGCCATTACTTTTTTCTTTTAAAATTTTCAATAAAAATTGTTTTTCTTCTGAAAAATATAGACAGTTCATTCTTGCAAATTGTCCAGAAATCTTGTTAACCAAACATTTGCAAGAAAGTTCATGAAATTTTCCTTTATTGCATCACTCTCTGTCAAACCAAAAGGAGCCTTGGTTTCTGATAGCATCTTTGCCACAAACATAATGACTGTTTGTGCCCATGTTGCACCATACCACACACATTGTTATGGTTTGCATGTTGAACTGCCCTGAACTGGGAAATTCCCTCGTCAGAGGAGCTCCAACTCATGAGAAAATGAAATCCGAAGAACCTGCCCATGTCACTGAACCAATTCACCTAATATCTGCGAAAAAAAGCTACAGTTATGTAAATCATTCGGCCCCAATTAATTTTTTTCTTTTCTTTTCTTCTGTGGGGCTTCCATACTTGCGACGAAGGCAAGGCCAATGAGAAAAACAGGTTTGGCTAACCTTATATGTCGGACATTGTAAGCTATAAGCCAAGGAAGTGCTCCCTTTCCAATTGCAAAGGAACTTGGGTAAAGTTGGTGGCTTTGGAAAACATAATGAGAACTGTAAACTATTAAACATTAATGCCGTCATTAACATAAATGAGACACGAAGTAATGCACATTTGCTTGTGTTTTATTGCTAACCAAATGAAGCCTTAGTGAAAACGATATTGACGGTTTAATATGGTTACCTTAAGAGAAATTCCAGGTAGAAAGTACTCAGGAATGTCGTGTTGCTGGACTTCTGTAAGGGCTTATATACCATTAGTTTTGTCAGGCAAGAAGGATCATAGCAGTATTCACCATTAAAATGGGGTCTTCACCAGGTTTATCCATCCAGATAATTAGGATCATAGTGTATCATTACAACATTCTTACAATGATCCTAATACAGACTCTGTCTATCGCGATTTCATTGGCTATATCTTGAAATTTGAATCCTGATATTGCACATTTGACACTAAATTAAGCTCAGAATTGTAATTAAGACTTCTTGAAGCAGAAATCATTTGAAGCAAATGAACTAGAAGATTTCTTTTACAAGATGACACAGAAGTTTGACTTAAAAAATAATTGATTCTGTTCGCCTCTCCAATTTGTTGAAACATCGTTAGTCCAACCCCAAACTGAGCATAAAAAATGCAGCCAACGACACAAGGTTTGATAGGACAGGAATATGAACTGTAGCTGGTTGAAGAGATAATCGTGGCTCCCCAAAATACGCCTGGTGAGACATTGATGGGGTTAGCATCTGTTCTATGTTGGGGGCGGGTGGACCCAGACAAAATTATTGGTGACTAAGCTCACTCTACCGATGGAAACAAGCTTTTGCTTCCCAAGCTCTTATTATGGTAGTGACAAGTGTCACTAATTTTACCTATTATGGGTATAAAACATCCAATTTTCTTTTGAATTTTTTGTATTTTTCAATATGTTGAAGGAATAACAATACCACATGTTGCACCTATGGTGAGAGTTTGGAAAAAAAAAATTTGAATTGTTCGATTGGGGTTAGCACTCCACTCTTCTTATGTCTATTCACTTTTTTTGTGTAATAATAATTGAGTAGTGATAAGCGGACCCATGGATCCCATTTGATAACCTAAGACATCCACCTATTGGTGGATGCCCTCCCTCTTAAATGCTCACCAACCGGGGTCCATAAGTCCGTTAACTATTTTCCATAATAATTTGGGAAATGGAAAACAGACCCAAGCTGACCCAACTGATCTCATTCGTCCACGACCCTTTTTCACCATACATCAACTATGGTTAACCCCCGGTTAACCCTAGGGGGGGGGGTTAATCACTAACCATGGTCTTTTGAAAATCAAAAAAATTATTTAATTTAATTAAGCTTAGCCATGTTTAAAAAATGTTAAGAGGAACGCGGGGACATTGTGGTCAGCTTAGAAGAGGACCGCAAGGTCCTCTCCTTAGGACTAATAATTTTATTTTTAATTAATTGTGTTTTAAAAAAAAAATCAAATAATATATTTTTAAAAGAGAAAATATATACATTGACCTTTTTTATGAGCTTGGGTCCGGGATGTATTAAGGCCGGGCTAAGACGTGATTCTTTCATATCAAACCGGACTTAGGCCGGGCTTTGTCAATAAACTCCAGACCCGGCCCATTACAACTCCAAAAACACCCTCACCGCTTATTTTTCCCGCGAACCCAAAGGTGGATGCCACGCTGGCTATCCGAGTGAAACTCACACAACCAATCACAAAGAGCCTTGTCGAGACCAGCACAGAATATAAAACTATAAATACCATACAACACCTCACGGACAAAAACTTCTCAAGTACGCAATCTTCTCCCCAAGCCCGCCATCACCGAGAAGTGAAAGGTTTCGTCAGGTTTAGGGTTAGGGTTTCTGAAACTCCGATCAGATCAAAAGCAAGATGAGTTCAACAACAACGAAAGGTGGCCGAGGAAAGCCAAAGGCATCGAAATCAGTCTCTAGATCTCACAAGGCTGGTCTGCAATTCCCCGTCGGAAGAATCGCTAGGTTTCTCAAAGCCGGCAAGTACGCCGAACGTGTCGGTGCCGGAGCTCCGGTCTATCTTTCCGCTGTTCTTGAGTATCTTGCAGCCGAGGTTAGCTTGATTTGATTTCTCTGTTTTTTTCTTTTATTTTTTCTGTTCCTTTTGTCTGAATCTTTGATGGTGTTCTTCTAGGTTCTTGAGCTTGCTGGAAATGCTGCGAGGGATAATAAGAAGAACCGTATTGCTCCAAGGCATATACAGCTTGCTGTGAGGAATGATGAGGAGTTGAGCAAGCTTTTGGGGGCTGTCACAATTGCAAATGGTGGGGTTTTGCCGAACATTCATCAGAATCTGTTGCCGAAGAAGATGGGGAAAGGGAAGGGCGAGATTGGATCTGCATCACAAGAGTTTTAGGGGTTTTTCTTAGTGATGTGCTTTTACTCAGATTGGGGTTTTTCTTGCATTACTTTTTGGTTTGTAATATGATTGATAACTGAAAATCCTAATTTTGTTTTTGTTTAATGGAATATGAATAGAGGAAACTTCTGTGATGATCGTTGTGTATATAACTGTTTTTGATTTCAATCTAATGGGAATGATTTAGTACCCTTTGATTTTGGCCAGATCTATGTTATGAAATAACAAGTTGATGGAATAATTTCTTTAAAAAAAATGTAGAATTGATGGGTACAGGAGCAGCAGCCCTGCTGGTTGCCATAAATCAAGGAAGGATTCAAAGTTGCAGGACTTCAATTTCCAATATATTTGTTTTACCTTCATCAGCTGAGAGTTAATGACAATTGAAATCACACTGAGCTAATTCATATTATAAAATAGAGACAAAAGCTTTGAGACCCTGCAGTGTTTGAGTCTTCTCATGGTGAATTCCTACTCTGAGAATTTTAAGCTTCTCTGAACCTGAATTTTTGAAAATCTAGATGTCTAAGGATATGGGCATGGTTATCTATTATGCTGGCTTGTTATCGCACCCACAATTGAGACTTCCCACCATGAGAATTGTAAGCTTTTTTGAATCCAGTGCTTGTGCAGGTGGATAAGAAGCTAGTAAGCTTAGCGAGCCATACTACCTGAAAAGTCAGATGATTTCTCTAGTCTAGAATCTCTAGATCATGTCACTGGTGTGAATTGGTGTGAAACATTACATGAATTCATAACCGAGTTTCTTGAATAAGTAAAGTTACTTTCTTTTAGACTGATAACATGTATTTTTATAATCTTTTGTTGGCGTACTCTTCTGCTTTACTTGTGATGCATTGTTGTCTTGAATGAAGTTATAACTATTTCCATGTGAGGTGATGGTCCAGTGTTGTACCTAATCTAGTTCTTTAGGGGCAAAATTCCCTCAAACATGTGAATCTTTGTCATCCCTAAATCTATAGTTGCAGGAATTCAACTCCTAATTGCTGTCATGAACATGTTGAAAGCTGTTATTGGTACATACTTTAACTAGTGAATTGCATGTATTTAAGAAAAATCTAGTTGGGACAGAAACAGTTGTCTTTTTGTTGTATAACTTGGCCTCTGATTTTTGGAGTTCATACCATGCAGTTTAATACCGGGAAAGTATCAGCCAATGTACCTTTTCTTCTTATAAGTTATGCTGAAGAATTGCGGTGAACTAGTTGAATGATACTTTATAGTTTATATTCCATTCTTGGAGGCACAAAGCCTTGAATGTCAAAATTTTCAAGAATCCATTCTTGGGTGCTTCTTATGCAAGTGTACTCATTATGCTTGAATGTTTCATTTATTTAGATGAACATCTACAAATGCCGTCAGATCTTTTACAATATCTTTTACACTGGGTCACCTTCGTTTTTGAAACTTTGTTGGCTCTTGGATGCACTCGATTGTAGATATTTGATGTCCAAAGCAGTCATATTTTATCCAGTAAAGTATAAACTGTTCCTTGTTAAACAGGATTTTAATCTCTTGTTTCGGAAAAAGTTAATCTCAAACAATATTGTTTCATATGCTGATTGATTTGAATATCATTCTACCGTCTTAGTAGACTAATAGCTTGCATAAGGCATATTTCACATTTATTTATTAATGTTCTTATATATCATGGATTGCTGTTACTCTGAACAAATTGTTGGGTCCTCTCTTAAATTGGGTTCCCTCGAGAGATTTCCTACTTCACAAAGTCTACACGGTTCGAGAATAATTATCATCCGGACTGTTGTATTTTCTTGGATAACAGCCATAATAATGGGTCCTGAAAATTTGTGTATGATTTTGGGCGATAGTAGAAAAATAACATGGTACAGTTCAGACAAGAAACTAGTTTGGAGTTTGGATGTTCATGGTCGCGCGTAGATCTCTCAAGTGACATCCAATAATGGTTTCAATTCACCTGCAGATCTCTCAAGTGACATCCATTAATGGTTTCAGTTCACCTGCATTATGGTACGCGTAGTTACTATCTACTGAGACATTTGATCATACCCTTAATATGGCTAATATGATTCGAGTAGTAAGGCTCATGACTCACTTTCTTGCTTTTGAACGGTTGGCTGGATAAGTTAAAAGCTTGGGCTTCACACAGAAGAAGGTTGATTCTCAGATAAGATGGATTGTGCTGAATACCATCTTAATTTTGCGTCACCATGAAGGAGCAATAGGGAAATTTGCAGAGGCCATGTCTATGTCTGTAGCCTTTTGCATCAACACCATATAAGCAGCCATTGACAATGCAGGCATATAGTAACATCTCCATATTGTTGATGATACTTGGACTGCAACCTTTTAAGATTTTGGTCATTGATGTATATAAGTTAGGTTGGAAAATTACAATTGATGTAGCATGTGTGTTTGGATGGGATTTTTTTTGGCCAAAAATCAATTCTAATAAAATTGATTGTGCAGAAATTCATGATCAAATAATCATTTTTTCAAATAATAGTATTCGGAGAATACATACGGGAGATTGTGTAGAAATTCATAATCAAATAATCATTTTTTCAAATAATAATGTTTAGAGAATACGAAGTTGAGAGTCCCATATGTATTCTCCGAACACTATTATTTGAAAAAATAATTATTTGATCTTGAATTTCTGCATAATCAATTTTATTAGAATTGATTTTTGGCCAAAAAAAACCCAAACCAAACGCCACAATACTGTTTCTATAAATTCATATGGGAAAGACGTGTAAATTTACTTATAAAAAAAAAAAAGGAAGTGTAAGGGCACACTATTTGTTGGGAAGCTGATGTGGAGTGCTAATAGGAATTCTTTTGAAAAATTCGGCACATAGAGCCGAACAAATGAGAGTAATGGGTGATCTAATTTTAGTTCACCCTAAACGAGATGTCCCGACCGTACCAAACTAATAATAAATGGTACCAAAACTAATAATAAATGGTGAGATTCGAGGAAGACAGAAAAGGTTAATAAAGGCAAATTAGAAAGGGAAAGATTAATAATTAGATCCAAATAAATGGTGTGAGCGGTAACAATAAATAATTAGAATTTAGAGCTTAGTTGAAAAGTACAGTTTATTCGATTTTTAGATAGTGTTTGCATACACTTCTACTTAGTGACTTTTGGCACTTAAAGAGGGAAGTCTCAATTAAAAAAAAAATTTATTTGCTTAAAAGTTATTGTCGACACAAAATTTCGTGAACGAAATTATGATGAACAAAATATTTTTATTTATTTTCAGTTTGGTACAACTCTCAAGAAATCCTCTGATTAACAATCAGAAAATTTTAACGTAGAAGATGATGGCTAATGCGTGATCTCGATCTTCTTTGAAGGTGTTGATGTAGTTTTTCCTTTCTTCCGGGCTTCAAGCTTGATCGGCTAGAAAGTGATTCTGAAGGAGAACTGGCTTCTTTGCAGCTTTGTCTTCTCTGGAATGATTTGATTTCTTTTCTTTGAAAGCTAGAGAATACTTTTGAATTCTCTTCTTTGACTTCTTCTTAATTTCTTTTTTTTTTTGAATTTATGAATCCTCCAAATCTCTAGCTTTTGGTCTTATTTATAGACTTTTAGAGATAAGGATCTCAAAAGTCCCACTCCATTTAGTGGTTTAAGGGACTTAAGAGATTTTCATAAGCCTCACCCATTTAAAGATAAGGATTCCAAGAGTCCCACTTTATTTAGTGGTTTAAGAGACTTAGGAGATTTTGATGGGTCTCACCCATCTTCTTGGGTATTGAGTCCACAATCAGTTTTTTTGTGTTGATAGATCGACCCATTTATCGAGTGTGTGACCCATTTGAATTTGGACTTGGGTTTATGGGCTTTCTACTTCGTGCCCATACCCGAGTCGTAAGAGGCCCATGCCTTATCATTAGGCCCAATTTAAATGTATAGGGCTTTTTAATGATTTTAGGCTCTTTATACAATTTTACGGGTGTGTAGGGACCTTTGTATAAAATTGAGAAATTTTAGGGTTCTACAAATTGCCCCCTCAAGGGTATTGTGATGGAACCTATGGTGAAATTATCATAACCCTTGATTTATTTTTGTCCTGGATTTAATTCCAATGACTTGAGTTTGACTTGGGGACTTGAGTTTGACTTGAGTTTAATTTCTTGGTCATTATGGAAAGGAGTTCTTTATGGAAAAGATCACCGAAACAAATTCTAAGGGACTAAGAAGTAGACTCTCAATAGAGTAAGGACACATACTTCTAACATGACAAGGAAACCTCCTTATTTATTTTTTTTACAAATAAGAAGAGGCCCGCCCCACCATTCTACACTTTGTGTCCACGGAAGAAACCCTTTCCACACAGTTTTGAAGATATACAGTGGAAGTCCCTGAAGTTTGAAGACGTGCAGAGAATCTTTTGGAGAAACTCCTTTGCTGCAATCTTGAAGATACCCAAAGGACCTGTTGGAGAAGCCCGTTGTTGCAATCTTGGAGATACTAGAACCTGTTGAAGAAACTCTTTTGCTACAATCTTGAAGATACCCAGAGAACCTGTTGGAGAAGCCTGTTGCTGCAATCTTAAAGATACTAGAACCTGTTGAAGAAACTCTCTTGCTACAATCTTGAAGATACGCAGAGGACCTATTGCAGACAAACGAACCCAACCAAGAATCTCGTAATAGTCTTTGGAGACATGGGGAACCCGATCAAGAATAGCTGAGAACCCGATCAGATCAAGAATAGCTCGCTAGTCACTGGTCAGTATCAATTCTTGTTTGCTTTTTTTTTTTTACTGATATTGTATTCTGTTGTTTTCTTTTGAAGTTCTTTTATCATTCACAAACCAATAGGTTAACATGCAAGTATCCTCTCCTTTTTTTTTGTAGAGATTTTCTTCTAACCATTAAAAGACAAATTTAGAAGTGAGGTTGATCCTTACGGCTTCTGCTTTTTCACGCCTAAACACTAAGACGACCCAATAACTTTGTGTATAGCTTTTATTAACAATAATGGGTGTCCATCACATGGCTGGTCTTCCTTAACAACTTGAAGTTTCATGTTATGCTTTTTAAGCTCCCTCTTGGCATTAGAAGAACGTCCTCCAACTGCTGAATCTTTATTCTTACGGTCCATGGTGATTACGGGATGAGAATTTTTGTGGATTATCTCCATATCCTTGGTAGAATACTTGACTTCTAAATGATTAATGTCACCAACTTTTTGTATATGAGATTAGTCCAAAGGTACACCCTATGCATGGATGGAGGGCTGATATCAGAATTCTTCCGTGTGCTTTTTTTTTTTTTTTTTTTTTATGCCACTTATAAATTTTTTTTGTTTTTTTAGACCACGGCTACCTTCATGTCACGTGATTCTGTTGACGGGAGAAAGTGTCTCCCGAGAGACGGGTGGATAGCTGATGCTCAAGATCCTGTTAGGAAAGGAAGTATTCTTCGTTTTCCAAATGTTGCGGTGAAGCGGCATTCTAGGAATGGAAAGAGCATACTTGAGGAGTTGGAGCTTATTGTGCATGAACCAATGACCGGCACATTGAGTAGAAAAGATATGATTCAAGAAGACTCCATAGATATGGAGACCCTAAGTGAATATCCCCTTGCTATTGATATGCTACCAAAAGATGTTGTTGATCCTGATCGCCAGCCTTCTTTAGTAGCTGCCATGCATCATACCTGTGTACCAAACTGCCCAAAACCAGTGATAGCGCAAAAGATTCAAGAGCGCCTTACTCGATGGGGACCTAACATCGGCATTCGGGGTGATATCCAATATCTCAATGGTTTCTGGGATTGGAGTATTGAAACATATGACAAGATGTGGCATAAACCGGAGACTAGTCACCTTGCAAGAGCTGTTCGTGCAGCGAATGATGACTACAGCCAGCCTAATAGCATGTACAGAGCTTTGTGTGAAGTTTGGTGTCCTGAAACCAACACTTTCATTACCGGTCGCGGTGAAATTGGGATTTCTTTGTGGGAGATGGAGCTGATATCCGGACTCTCAATTGTAGGGGAGTACTATGAGGAGATTATTCCTAGCTTTGATGAGTTGATGGGCTCTGGTGATGTTGTTGGTTTGCCGAAGGCGTGTCAATATTTGTTCAAAGCCTATGCATTGATTGCCCTTGAGAAGGAAAGCGGCGAAGTGAAGTACTCCGATTGGGTTGATTTTTGGTATATCAAAGCCAAGAGGCTTCCAAACCCTCGTCTTACCCAAGAGTACAAGGACTCAAAGAGAGGTTTCTCCATCGACAAGAAAGGCAAATCTCACCCTATGAAAGTACGAAGACCGTTTCCCTTGAGACCGGCAGTGTCAAAAAAACAGCAGCAAGGTGAAGAGAGTCCATTCATCAGGCTTAATTTTCCTATTGACATGCAGACAGAGGATGAGGCCATCGTAGCTGCTTACTTGTCCTTATGGTTGTGCCGTTTTGTCTTCCCATATAGTGGTAGTGACATGCTTCGTCCTGGGACTTTTAAAGCAGCAGTGTTGATGGCAAGTGGAACAACGTTTAGCTTGGTGCCTCCTCTTTTAGCATGTCTTTATCGGGGTTTGTCCAACACTTACTGGGGCTTGAAAAAGGAGAAGGAGGTTGGATTCTCGACATCATTTTTTCCTCTTCACTACTTGTATGGTTGGGTAGGGCTCCATTTTCCTCGCGGGATATTTGCCAACATAGACACTTCTGTTCCATATCTGTCGCGTGTATCTGGTATATGTAATGCCTATTTCTATTGAGAAGACAAGGCTTTGGACGGACGTGATATCCTTCGTACCATGCAGTCACGAGACTTTACTTGGCAGCTAGATGACATGATCCCTCCAAATTCAGATGGTAGGATGCGAGTTGATGATGGAAAGCATTCACCTACCACCCATGCCTTCATGATCAGCTGTCGGCCTGGGTTCGTCGTATTCCGACATGGGGAAATTTATGATGTTGAAATATATAGTCCGCACAGATTTGCTCGCCAATCAGGCTTCCGTCAGCGAATCCCAGGTACTCCAATCCCTTTGACGAGTCTAGTAGATGCCACTAGATGTTTCAACTTATGGCAATCGCTGACAAAGGTCGGAAGTGGATCTTCTTTTCATCTCCCCACACTTGTTAAGGACATTGCTCGACAGAGCGATAGGAGCTATGATGCATGGTGGGATGAGACCGTAGTTCTTGGTCTAGATTCCATTGATAGTAATTTGCTAAAAGATAGCGAGTCCATTAAGTACAAATATGATGCTAAGCTTGGGGTTGCCGACCGTAATGCATATCGCGAATCATTAACAATTGAGAAATTATCACGAAAGCGAAATCATGAACAAAGATCACCCAAGGGAGTTCCAGAGAATTCCAACGACCAAGGTTTAAAGATTCGCTTTAAAATACCAAAATCAGCTTCCGTAATTATTCCTATCAATACGAACGATCCGAGTAATGTTACGCATAAGCCAAGGAAAATTGCCTCAAGCAAAATGGGGAAGAATTTGGTGGTTGTAGCTGATGCGTCTCCATATGTGACTCCATTACTTGAGTTGGACAAGACAACCAATGAAGGGTGTAGAGAGCTATCCATAGAGACTGAGCGAGTGTACACTTTGGGAGCTGGGATGGTAATGCCTTTGGATGCTTGCATTACAACAGAAGAGGCTCCCATCAATGGTAATGCTTCTTTTTTTTTTTTCTTTTTTTTGACTTCCCGCCTATACCTGCCCCCGAGTGCTTAACGGCCCTTACAACTACAGGTGATCAAGTTGGTGATTCATCCGACCTACTTATGATGACACATGGAGAGTTGCCGCTTGATTCTTTTATCGGAGATATCGGAGATATTAGCAGCATAGGAGGAGGGGTCCTTGAGTGTCCAGGTAGAGCTTTACGTGCCATTGTGGGTGCTACTGGCAAAGAGGATGAAGAGGTATCGTCACATCCTTCGGAAAGTATAGGCGACGCTCTTAAGAGGAATAACATTTCTTTATCTCCACTTGCACCGATTGAGCCCACACCATCACCAATGATGGTTTTCCAGGGACAAAGAATGCCAACTATTTCTCAAATGTCTCAACATAGTTGTTTTCCTAAGTCGAATGCAAGCACCCTTGCGCGAGACCTTTTGCGAGAGGCTCTTAACACTTATCTTCTAGCACAGGTTAATGAAATGTTGAAGACAGGTTTTTCCCAAATGCGGCAGTGGCATGTTCATCAAATGCCTATCATCAGCTCTTCTCTCAAAGAGTTATTTTATGTTGATCCTGCCCCCTTTTCTGAGTTAGTGGAATCTTTCTTAAAGCGGGTAGACAAATACCTTTCCAAGAGGGAAAGTATTCTTTCAGCTTTACCAGTTGAGGAGAAGAATCGTCAATCACTTCTCTTTGAAGAGAAGCTTCGGGGACATTGCCAAAAACTTGAAGCGACGCGAGGAAAACATGATGATACGGTGAAGCGACAGGGCGCATTGCTTCAAAAGCGTGCAGATTTTTTAGCTGAAGTAAGACGAATTGACAAAGAGCATTGGAAACTCTCTAGCGAAATAGTACAGCTTGCAGCAGATGTTCGTGGTGCAAGTGAAATTCTTTCTTCTATTAAGGCTGAGCGCGACAAATTTGACAAAGTATTTGTGGCGGACGAGACCCAAGTTGCTGCTTGTGATGATATGCGGGCCAGTTTAGAGAGAGATATTTGGAGCTTGCCACGAGCATATTGAGATAGCTTCTCATCATGTCATCCTTTTTTTTTTTCTTTTTTTTATGTGGATTACACTTGTTTGATAGTAATACCACAAATTTTTTTTATTTTTTTTTAACATGGATTATACTCATTTGATAATAATACCACTTTTTTTTTTTGACATGGATTATACTCATTTGATAATAATACCACCACTTTTTTTTTTGTTGTGACTGAACCTGAGGTAACTTTACAGGCTGCCTACGTACCCAAAATGGGATCAAGTCTTAACGTAGTTCGATTTTTTTTTTTTGTGCTCTAAGTTTTGCCTAGACTGTCTTTTTAGATTTTCAGTCTAGCGAGCAAGAGTCATTGAACCTTTTACAATTTTGGTTGTATAAGCCAAGAGTGAAATGCATTTTAAACTCATGCATCAAGGAGCGTTGTGGACACTTTAGGCTCGTATCGAGGAGCATTGTGGACACTTTAGGCTCGTATCGAGGAGCATTGTTCTATCAGGGATAGTATTGCTTGAGGAACTTGCTGTTGATAGGACCAAGACGAACTCCATCGGGTGTTGAAAGAAGGTAAGCGCCGTTAGTGTAGACTTCTCTCACCACATGCGGTCCATCCCACTTTGGATCAAACTTCTCTCCAGACCGATGTGAAAGAATGATGGGCCTTCGAACTGCAAGTACTAAGTCACCTATTTGGAAGGAGCGAGGTCGAACTTTCTTGTTGAAAGCTCGAGACAAGCGAGCTTGATAACACTCGAGGCGTTGCTGCGCTTCTAACCTCTTTTCGTCCAAAGCTTCGAGTTCAGCAAGACGTAGCTTTGTATTTTCATCACCTGTGAGGCCTTCTTGGATTGCAATCCGTAGTGACGGAATTTGGCGTTCCAATGGAAGTATTGCTTCGACTCCATAGACAAGCGAGTAAGGTGTGGCTTGTGTAGGAGTGCGGTATGAAGTCCGGTATGCCCAAAGTGCTTCACCAATCCGTTCATGCCAATCCTTTTTTGACTTGGAAACAACCTTCTCAAGGAGCTTGCAAAGAGTTTTATTGAAAGCTTCTGCGAGTCCGTTTGCTGATGCGTTGTACATTGTAGAGCATCTTTGCTTGATTTCGAACTTCGCACAAAATTGATCCATCAGGGCATTCTTGAATGGTTTCCCGTTATCCGTTACTATATAACGGGGGACCCCATAGCGGAAGACAATATTATTTTTGATGAAGTCTACAACCGTCTCTTTCTTGACTTCTTTGAGAGGGATTGCTTCTGCCCATTTGGAGAAATAGTCTGTCGCAGCAAGAATGTAGAGGTGTTGTTTAGAAGACTTTGGGAGTGGCCCGACAACATCAAGTCCCCAATTGTCAAAGGGCCAAGATGCTACTGTTGGGTGAAGCGGCTCGGGTGGTTGGCGAATGAAGTCTCCATGGATTTGACATGCATGACATCTTTTGGCAAACTCGAGCGAGTCTTTCACCATGGTTGGCCAATAGTATCCCATTCTCTTTAGGCGATCATGCAACTTTGGCCCTGATTGATGAGTACCACAGATACCTGAATGAGCTTCTTCAAGGGCCTCTCTAGCTTCATCATTTCCAAGACATCTCATCAAGATGTCATTGAAGGAGCGACGATACAGCTCATTGTTGAAGTATAGGAATCGGGGCGCACGACGACGAATTTCAGTTTTGTGCTTAAGATCATTCGGTAATTTTCCATGTTGAAGATATTCAACGAGAAGTTGTCTCCAGTCTTCAACCTCAATCTCGAATACTTCGATGAAATTTGTTGCTTGTTGAGCGATGTCATGGTGGATCAAGTGAGGGATGACCCATCTCCGACAGACAGGAACCGTCGTCACTTCTTCTTCAAGTACAGCTAAAGTTGCTGCAAGGTTGGCCAAAGCATCAGCTTGTTTATTCTCATTTCTTGACACATGCAACATAGTGATGTCTTCGAACTGACTTATGAGCTCAGCAGCATAACGATAGTAGGGGATTAGATTAGGCTTGAGGACGTCGTACTCTGTCAAGAGCTGGTTGATGACGAGCTTTGAATCTCCATACACATTGAGCTGGTATAACTGCATGTCTCGGGCTAGTTCCAATCCAATTATGAGGGATTGATATTCGGCCACATTGTTTGAACATAACTCTGCCAACGTGAAGGCGAATGGAAGAACTTCATCTTGTGGAGTTACAAAGACGACTCCTGCTCCTGCTGCATTCTTTCTTGCAGCACCATCAAAAAACATCTTCCATGATGGTATTACATCAGTGTAGAAGATCTCTTCATCGGGCAAGTCTTGAGATAATTCCCAATCAGCTGGGATTGGATGATCTGCGAGGAAGTCAGCTACCGCTTGTCCTTTTACTGCCTTCTGAGGGATGTAAACGATCTCAAATTCTGACAGGAGAAGTGCCCATTTGGCGAGCCTTCCCGATAGAACCGGTCTCGTCATTATGTATTTGAGTGGATCGGCGTGAGAGATAAGTCTGACTGTGTGTGACAGCATATAGTGCCTCAACTTCTTTGTAGCGAAGATAAGAGCAAGACATATCTTCTCAATGGGTGAATAGTTCAATTCTGCTCCCACCAGAGTTCGGCTCAGGTAGTAGAGCGCATTTTCTTTGCCATCATGATTCTCTTGTGCCAATAATGCCCCCAATGACTACTCCTGAGCACTGATGTAAAGAATCAGTGGTTTGTTGGGGATAGGCGCTGCTAAAACCGGTGCTTTGAGGAGATACTCTTTGATGCTTTCGAAAGCTTTCTTACAAGCATCATCCCATTTGAACAATGCATCTTTCTTCATCAACTTGTTAAAGGGGTGACACCGCCCTGCTAGGTTTGAGATGAACCTCCGGATGTAAGCGAGACGACCTTGGAGGCCTTTAAGCTCGTGGATATTCTTAGGTTCTGGCATATTGTGGATAGCATTGATTTTGGCTTGGTCAATCTCAATACCGCGATGTCGGACAACAAACCCGAGGAATTTGCCTGAAGTGACCCCAAATGCACACTTTAAAGGGTTCATCTTTAATTGGTACCTTCGAAGTCTGATGAAAATGTCATGAAGGTCTTGAAGATGATCCGCTCTCCTTTTTGATTTTACCACCAAGTCATCGACGTAGCATTCAACCTTTGTGTGCAAGACATCATCAAAAATCTTTTGCATAGCACGTTGATAAGTGGCACCAGCATTTTTTAGTCCGAACGGCATCACTTTATAGCAGTAAATTCCCTTTGGTGTACGAAAGGCTGTGAGTTCTTCATCCTTTGGATCCATACGAATTTGGTTATAACCAGATGAACCATCCATAAAGGATAAGACTTCGTGTCCTGTTGTAGCATCGACCATGAGCTCCGTAATTGGCAATGGAAAGTCATCTTTTGGACATGCATTATTCAGGTCGCGAAAATCTACGCATACTCGGATTTGTCCATTCTTCTTCTTGACTGGGACAATATTTGCAATCCAACTTGGATACTTCACTTCTCGGATGAAATCAGCTTCGATCAGCTTGTTGACTTCAGCTTCGATCTGTGGAACCAGTTCAGGCCGATAGCGACGCTGCGCTTGCTTGATGGGGCGAACGCTATGTTTGATAGCTAGGTGATGGATTGCTACTTTGGGATCAAGGCCGGGCATGTCCTTGTAACTCCATGCAAAAACGTCTTTGTATTCTTGCAGTAGCTTGAAGTAATCAACTTCTTCCTCAGGACTTAAGAGTGCACTGACAAAGATAGGGCGCAGTTCTTCTTCTGTACCAAGGTTTAATTGTTTGAGCTCATCGACAGTAGCTTGCCCCCCTTCTTCGAAGACTGGAGGAGCACTTTCTAGTTCATCGTTTGAAGATGATGATTCTTCTTCGACAGGCTCTTGGATGGTAATGTGATTGACGGTGACAACATCTTCGGTCTCACTCATCTCAATTTGATTTGTTCGAGATTGTTTTCCTTGGTTAGTGGAGATGATAATGCGTCGCTTTACTGTCAAAGCATCTGTTGTTGAGACTTCCAAAATTGCTTGTCGTTTCATTTGCGATGGAATTACACTTTGTGGGTCACCAACATCTTTACGACTGGCATGCCTTTTCTCATGTCTACGTCGTCTTTTGGACTTGTTCAGAGGAGCAGGTTCGTCTTCTTTTCCTTGTGCTCCCAAGCGGGTGAGTGCAGACTCACGCCGTTGGAGATCTTGAGAGTTTAAGGTTGTATCACTTTGTGCTGCTCCTAAACGTTCAAAGACCGAAGTACCTTGTATTGGTGGGGCAAGTCGATCAAAGACAGATGTACGAGATGAGGGGACTTTGTTTTCACAATCGTCGGCTACTTGCACTGTAATGTGTTGAGTAGAGACTTTCTCCTTTACTGAAATTTTGATTGGTGTTTGAGGTGTAGAGCCAACTCCTTGACGGTTGATAATGAACTTTTCTCCTTTTCGAACGAGTTGGGCCTGCGCCTTTGTGAGACCATGGATTTGGTCAAGAGGTTGAAGCTCGCCTAAACGTATGGGCTCACCTTTTCCATATCCAGCTGCTTTGAAGAGCTTTTCTGTCTTAGCTCCGTACCAACCCTCTGAATTTTCTTGGGTTGAGATGCCTTCCTCTTCTTCAAACTTTATTGTAGATGCGACAAATCCTACAATTGGTGGCCTTATAATTGTGGATTTGACGAGCGGTGCTATTGGAAGAACTAACTCATCTTGCAAAGTGTTTAGGTTGGCTTTCGAAAAAGTAGAGTTGGTCTCTTTAGTCATTGCCACAAAAGGAAGTTGTCCCGGCTTTCGACGTGATTGCGGAATGTATTGAAGCATTGAGATTGGATTGGAGATGTTGGTAGAGTTCTTCGTTGATTTGTTCGTTTCCTCTCCTTTTGATACTTTTTGAGCTTTCTCATCCTTTTGGGACTTGGGGGATGAAAGAATTTTAGCTTCTTTTTCTTTGTTGATGTCGAGTCTGCTAGAAGATGGTACCGAAGTTGGAAGTGCTTCCGAGAGGACTTCAGTCTCCGTGTAGAACTTAGCATCAGCAAAGTGTGTTTCAGTCTTCTCAAAAGGTCGACTCTCAGCAACAATCTTTCTCTGCACACCATCCTTATAATACTTGAAGCATTGATGCCATGTAGATGGAACCACACCCGTCTCGTGTAACCAGGGACGTCCAAGCAACAAGTGGTATGATGTCTTGCAATCAATGACATGGAAGAGTACTTCGGACTCCAAATCTTCGATTGTGAGCTTTAAGCGGACCATTCCGATGGCTCTCTGCCCCCCTTGGTTAAAGCCTTGGATCACCAGCCTACTTCGACTCAATTGATCTGGAGAGATGCCGACTTTTCTCATCATGCGGATGGGCATGATATTGACAGCGGACCCACAGTCAAGAAGAATGCGTTGAACTTTGTGTTCTTTAATGGATCCTGTGACATATAACGGCCTGTTATGAGGATGAGAACCAAGTTGTAGGTCTTCATCGTCGAAGGTGATGGTGGCCATGCAAGAGGCACATGTCTCCGACTTCCTTTGAATCCAGTCTTTTTCCTTGTACTTTTCGGGATTAGTCAAGGTTTGAGCAAGGCTGAGCCGAGTCTTTTCCGGTAGTTGTAGGGCCTCAAAAAGACTCAAGTGTATTGATGTCTCTTCAATGTCGGATGCATCATCTTCTCCTTTGGGATGCTCCTCTTCATGAATTGAAGGGGATGATTGGTTGGCAAGTACATCGTTCACTTCTTTTTCCGATATGTCTGATTCGACTTGGTAACATGCGACAGAGTAGGCCGGCTCTCGTTCCTGTTTTTGGAGAAACCACATTGGTATGAAGTCGCCAAATGTGATTGCCAAAGGAGGAAACTGCTGAAAAATCTCTTCAGGATCAGCAGGAGGCACTTTGAATGCTTTTTTCTTCACTACCTTCTTCTTCTTCTTTGACTTGATGCTTGGACGAGTCTTTCTTTTGGTCCGTTTTGCTCTTGGATGAAAAGGAGGAGGTTGATGTTGCACACGTCGTCGTCGTCGTGTAACCAATGTCCAACCGTCATCATCGATGAGAGAAGATTTTTCTGTTGACTCTCGTTCAATTTTTGTAGGGAGACATCGTTGTTGCTGTAGTTGCAACAATGGAATTTGCCCTTGACTGGATGCTACCACTGATATTGAACGGGGGATGTTAGAGCCAAGAGCTCCGGCTGTGACTTGTTTCAAATTTTGTGGCGGCCATGGTGCTTTTATTGCTTGAGGAGACAACATTGTTACAGATGATGAAGGTGGAATCAAACTGGGGTTGAAAGACCCAAAGGCAACACTCGTCATATTCGAGGCTGCCACATCATTGACGGAGTCAAGTTCAATCTTTCCTTGTCGAGCTAGGTCCATAATCTTCTCTTTGAGGACGAAACATTTTCCAACCGGATGGCTAATCAGTTGGTGGTATCGACAGTATTTTGGGTCATCAACGCGACCCGCTTCCTCTGGACGTTTAGAGGTTGGCAATTCAATCAACTTTAGACTTAGCAATTGATCGAGCATGCCAGATACCTCAGAGTCTGGAAAAGGATATTCTTTTGCCTCGAGCTCCTTGAGCGTCATCCTGCCTTGCCCTCTTTCTTGAGATGTGCCTGCCTTCGGCGGTTCCTGCTTCTTTTGGCTCGAGATCTTTACCGGCTTGGTGGTAGTAGTGGTGATCATAGCCTCCTTAGTTTTGGAGGGTTTGGATGTGTTCCACTGCTTCTTCTCCGACTTGAAAGAATCGATCGGTCGTGGATCTCCATGTGCGGCTATACTGAGCTCCATGTCATGAGCCCGTGTAGCTAATTCTTCAAAAGAACGAGGCTTAATCCCTTTGAGGATGTAAAGAAGCCCCCAGTGCATCCCTTGGATGCACATCTCAATAGCAGATGGTTCAGAAAGACGATCCTTGCAGTTAAGAGCAAGATTCCTCCACTTGTCGATGTAGTCAATAACAGGTTCATCTTTCACTTGTCGTACAGCGGCAAGCTCCACCATGCTCACTGTCCTTCTGGTGCTGTAGAAGCGGTTGAGAAACTCGCGCTCCAGTTGATCCCAACTGTCAATGGAACCAGACTCTAGATCGGTATACCAGTCGAACGCATTCCCTTTGAGGGAGCGAACGAACTGTTTCACCATGAAATCTCCATACGTGCCGGCATTATTGCAAGTCTCGATAAAGTGAGCAACGTGTTGTTTTGGATTGCCTTTTCCATCGAACTGTTGAAACTTTGGCGGTTGGTATCCTGCCGAGAAGCGCATTTGCTCAATGCGTTGAGAGTATGGCTTGGCATAGACCAAGGAAGATTGTGACACACTCCCGTATTGAGCACAAATGGTATCAGTAATCATTGCTTGTAGCTATTGGATGGAGAGTGAAGCAATTGATGCTTGGTGACTGTCCCGAATGAGATCTCGCGAGTCGGATGCATTCTGGTTTTGTTCCTCTGCATCACGATTTCCTTGGAGAGTGAACCCCTTGTTTTGTTCTTCCGCTTCACGAGGGCCTCGGAGATTGAAACCCGGGGGATTTGTTGGTCCTTGATTGGATTCATCTGCTTGGTTATTCTGCTCCAAGCGGCTTACCAGGTCTACAATCTGGGCATCTTTATCCTCAACTGCCTTTGTTAAATTTGCAATTGCGTTAGACATTTGTGCGATCTGCTCTTCAATCGTCGCTGCTTCCATCATCATGACAGACCTGATGGAGGTATGTGTCTCAGAATTTGAATGATTTTGATTATGCACTTCTTTGGAGGCTCGACCTTGAGAAGGAGAGGTCACGGAGGATGTTGACCCTGCGCTAGACTGTGCATCGGAAGGATGACTAGAGGACATACCCTCAGGCATCTTGGCCCGCGCAGTCTTAGCCATTTGCATCGGTTTGGAGACGCGTTGCTTGCGATGTTGAGAGAGGGCCCCAACCAAGTGAGAGGTACCAGACTGCGTCATATGACGTGTTGCTCGCCGATCATCGCTAGTAGCTGGTGTAGATTCAGGTGCAGAAGAGGTTGTGTTTCTCTTTCCATGGATGGTGGTGGCTGCAACAACAGGTCTCTTGGGGGCCATTGATGCTACTTAATTGTTTGCTGACTGAAAGATGAGAGGTAGAGAGACTTCCACCGGGCGTGCCAAAAATTTGTCGACACAAAATTTCGTGGACGAAATTATGATGAACAAAATATTTTTATTTATTTTCAGTTTGGTACAACTCTCAAGAAATCCTCTGATTAACAATCAGAAAATTTTAACGTAGAAGATGATGGCTAATGCGTGATCTCGATCTTCTTTGAAGGTGTTGATGTAGTTTTTCCTTTCTTCCGGGCTTCAAGCTTGATCGGCTAGAAAGTGATTCTGAAGGAGAACTGGCTTCTTTGCAGCTTTGTCTTCTCTGGAATGATTTGATTTCTTTTCTTTGAAAGCTAGAGAATACTTTTGAATTCTCTTCTTTGACTTCTTCTTAATTTTTTTTTTTTTTTTGAATTTATGAATCCTCCAAATCTCTAGCTTTTGGTCTTATTTATAGACTTTTAGAGATAAGGATCTCAAAAGTCCCACTCCATTTAGTGGTTTAAGGGACTTAAGAGATTTTGATAAGCCTCACTCATTTAAAGATAAGGATTCCAAGAGTCCCACTTTATTTAGTGGTTTAAGGGACTTAGGAGATTTTGATGGGTCTCACCCATCTTCTTGGGTATTGAGTCCACAATCAGTTTTTTTGTGTTGATAGATCGACCCATTTATCGAGTGTGTGACCCATTTGAATTTGGACTTGGGTTTATGGGCTTTCTACTTCGTGCCCATACCCGAGTCGTAAGAGGCCCATGCCTTATCATTAGGCCCAATTTAAATGTATAGGGCTTTTTAATGATTTTAGGCTCTTTATACAATTTTACGGGTGTGTAGGGACCTTTGTATAAAATTGAGAAATTTTAGGGTTCTACAGTTATTTCAAAGAAGTCATTTTGCCTTCTTAAAGAAGTTTATCCAAACAAGCCCTTAAGAGTGTTTGATTAAAGTAAGTGAAGTTCAATTTTTATATATTTTTTTGCAGTCTGGGTTATGGGTTAGTATTTGCTAGGTCTAAAAATAAATATAAAAGTAGGAATTTTACATCTAAAATGACTATTTATTTTTGTTGGAGATATTAGAAGTGAGAATGCTAAAACATGAGTACTCAGAAATCCCGTGAAAAACACGATCACCCGCCATTGGGATGCTTAATCCATTAAAGAGTATAAAATTTCTTTAAATTACCTAATTTCTTAAGAAAATTACAACATACTCCCCCTCCCCCCCCCAAAAAAAAAAAAAAATAGAAAGAAAAAAATAAGAATTTTTATCAAATCATCAAACTCTAAAAAAGTATTAAAACTTATTCGTTGAAACTTGTTTTTTCAAAGCTTTACTACACTATGCCCTCCAGGTACCCCACTCATGTTAGCGATTAGCTGGATGAGTTCTTTTCTTTATTTTGTTTTTGGAAATGAGGGTATCCAGACCTCTTAGAGCACCTAACTACTCCATCAAGCACTTGAAACACTTTTTTTGTTTTGTTTTTGGAAATGAGGATATCCAGGCCTCTTAGAGCACCTAACTACTCTATCGAGCACTTGCAACACCCCTCCCTGAAGGTGGACAATAGAGGGAGGAGATTCGAACTCAGGACCCCGCTTTATTAGGTGTGGTCGTCGCCAACAGCCCAACCTCCTGTTGGTAGCTTTTTTTTTTCTTTTTTTTCTTGCCACTCCTTGCTCACGTTAGCCAAATGCGCTCTCGCACGCTTTTATGTTTGAGAAGCTTTTTGCACAATTCAACAAGTGTTTTTTTAACTGTGGTTAGAGGTTTTTAACCTTAAAATTGGTACTTATAATCTTAATTTTTGAAATAAAAAAATCGAATATAATAGCGTCATTCCCACCAGGGATATTCTCTCTGGCTCCTGCCAGAGCGGATCCGGTCTCTTTACATTATTAGGGCAAGGTCATGACTCTTGAAGACTCCCACCGCGCAATTTCTTCGCTGTTCCTTTCCTCTTCTATATTTTCTCCACTGCGATTTAGGTTTAGGGTTTTTTCTCTAGGGCTAGGGTTTTTCTCTAGGGTTAGGGTTTCTGCAAGGAATTGAAGCGAAGATTTCTGCAGTAATGGGTAGATACAGAAGTCGTAGCAGAAGCTTCAGTCCTCGGCGTAGCAGAAGTCCAGTTCGACGAAAGCAGTACGATCTCCCTCGCGAGTCTCGAGACAGGTATAGAGGCGGCAGGTCGTCTTACAGAGACAGACGATCTTCTCCTTCTGGCTTGCTTGTTCGTAACATCTCTCTCGATGCAAGGTTTCATCTTCCTCTTCTTCTTCTTTTGTTCTTCTCTGTTTCGTTTCATGGTGTCTGCAATTTATGTTTTTTTTCCTCTCTGTTTGATGTAAATTTGGGGGTTTATTTCATGGTGTTCGTTTTCTTATTTGATTTGACTTAAATGAGCATACTTTTGATTTTTAGGGTTTTTTTTCTTCTTTCAATTCCTCATGTTGTAAACGCTTTCTCTTTACTGCGTTATACTTCTTCCCACTCTAACCCATTGTTCTTGACTGTTGATGGGGTTGGGCTTTTCAATCGTTGTTAATCTTTGTTTGTGACACTGAATCGTACAATCCCTTTTCGAATTTTGATTGCCATTTCAATCTACAGCTCTTAGGGTTTTGTAGGGTAGCAAATTTACAGGAACTGAAGTAAAAAAGAAGTTCTGGAGATGCTTGAATTGCTTTAGGATTTATGCGTATAATGTTGTTTTATTTATGAAGTATTTTCTTTTCAGTTTGAAATCTATATATCTCAACTTCTATTTTTCTTAATCATTAATTGCTTATAAGATTTCGTTGAACTGTAGGTTATCTCTAATATGAAATTGAACAAGTTTAATGGGTTCTTAATTCGGGAATATGCGAAAACTAACTATTTTAATTGGTGTTGTGCAGGCCAGAAGATCTTAGGATCCCATTCGAACGTTTTGGTCCAGTGAAGGATGTGTATCTTCCGAAGAATTACTACACTGGGTATGTTTTGTTTCAGTGTTATCTAGATCCTTGTAATTGATTTCTTACGTCATGCCACTGTGTTCAATGTTTTTCACATTATTGAGGCACTGAATCATGCTGCTGGTGTTTCAAGTTTGTTTTTCCATAGTTATAGTCAGTGTAGTTAAGGCGTCGCCTAGGCGATTTTGGGCCTGCGTCGCCTAGGCGCCCCTCTAGGTGGGCGATCCTAGTAAATTATTTTTTTTTTGCTTAAAAAAATCCAAAATATCTCAATAAATAAAAATAAAAATAAAATAAACATGTAATGAAGAAGTAATAAGATTTTAAATCGTTTTTTTTTCACTAAAAATATTAGGCAGAGCCCCTCCTGCCACCCCCACGGGCAATCGTAGGGGGGCTCTGGCTAATATTATATATGAACAGTGACACAAATTTGGGTATTTGGTTCAGATTTTGAAGTGTTTAATACTCCACTATGTCAACATGTCTTTGGTTATGTGATGAATGATTGTAATAGACTTCTGATCAAAAAAAAAAATGATTGTAATAGACTTTTTATTTTATATTTTTGTGGAATGTGGGTGTGGAGTTTTGGTCTTTTGGATGTTATATATAATAATATATATACGTGATATATATATATATATATATATATATATAATTATATATATATTTATATTAAATTCATCGCCTAGTCGGGGCTAATCGCTTAGACGCCTTGACTACACTGGTTATAGTTTGAATTTGTTTTTAACAAGATCAATCCGTTCAGTTTATTTTCATGAGATATTGTTTCTATCTTCTTTTTTTGTTTCTATCTTTCTTAGTTCAACACTCTCCCTCTGTTGTTGCTTTGTCTCATTGAATATTGGATATGCAGTTTCAAACTTGTTCAAGAGGCATTCTTGTATCACCTTTTAACGCCCTTGTTTTTGTTTGTGTTAGTATTTGAACCTTAACTCTAAAACACCATTCCCACTCTGACATGTCGGCATTAATCCCTAGGATTCATGCTTCCCTACTTAGGTTTTAGAACATGCTATGTAGATTTATAGCACTCAAAAAGCTAGCTGGGGTTAGGGTTTAAGCCCATTTGTAGCTACTCTCTTGCAGTGAATCCTTGTTTTTTAAAAAAAGACATACCTTTTCCTTCCTATATTGGTAGTATTTTTTTAGACTTCCTTTTCTCTCTCTCTCCTTCAATTGCCAATTTGGAAAATATTTGTGTTTTAGGCTTGGGTTGGTTTTTAGTATGGATTGGAACCATGAGTTGGCAAATCCTTTATAATTAGTCACGTATGGTATGACTCCTTTTCCCTATGAAATTTACTAGATGCCTGGTGGACGGCCTTCAATGCTTGTTAAGACAAAGTTATTTGATTATTCTCTTTTCTCTGTTGATATTTAAGGATTTGTGAACATTATTATTTGCAATGTTGTGTTGAGCTCTGCGGATACACGGATACCTTTATGAAGTTAATTCCGCACACAATTTCTTGGTATAAAAGAGCATAGTTACCAAACACCCGTATAATACCCGCATAATACTTTTAGTGGGATCGTCGTTTAAAACTTCGTACATTTGTCATGTTATGTATTATACACGTATCGCCGTATACTATCAGTTTAATAAGCGAATTACGTACAATGCACGTATTTTTTGCCATACTTTTACTGTGTTAAACACATTCCATATTAAATCATTTTTATTAATTAATATCATGATTTTTATTTCTTTATAATTATCAATTATTTTTAAATTTTCCCTTTTGACGTGTAATTGCCGTATAACACCCGTACTTCCCGAACAGATAATTGTCGTATTATACCGTACCCGTACTTGGTAACTATGTAAAAGAGAATAAACATGGTCTTCGTAAGGTTCCTTTTAATAGGTTGTCTTAATAGCTACCTGACAACTTTGTTTATATTTCAAGCTTTGCAGTGTCTAATTCTTCTTATGTGATAATTATAGGGAGCCACGAGGCTTCGGATTTGTAAAGTTTCGAAATGCTGAAAATGCTGCTGAAGCCAAACAACAGATGAACCATACAGTTATTGGTGGACGTGAGATAACAATTGCTTATGCTGAAGAGAATAGAAAAACTCCTCAAGAAATGCGCACCACTTCACGCCCAAGGTACAAAGTTCTCTTATTTCCATCCCTTTTTTTGGTAGTACTATATTCTTTCATATAGATGTGACACTCCAGGAGAAAGTTTTGTTCCTTTGATCATTGCTGATTATGTTTTGGTATTTTTATTTGTAGTGGCCGACATGGAGGAAGCTATAGAAGACGAACTCCGCCGAGGTCCCCTAGACGCCGATATCATTGTCAGTTTCAACTTATTTAATGCATCTTAAAACTTATTATAGATGCATATATTCTGGGCCTTGCATTTAAAGCTGTTTCTCATTGAAACTGCTTTAAAAGAGTTTTCTTGGCCAATTGTTTATGATGATATTTTCTCCATGACAGCTCATTCACGCTCGCCTTCAGCAGCCAGGCATGAGTCAAGGTCTGGGATCTATCCTTCATCATTGTATTCTTTCTACCAGGTCCCGTCTGGGTTGTATGTCATTGACATTTAAATTTTGCTTCCATTTTTTCCTTATTCTTTGTTCGTTGTTCTTACTTTTATCTATTGATGTTTCTTTTAAGGCGTAGACTATTTATAATAATCTTCCCTGTGGTCTCATTAGTCACTTTCTAGGCATCTAAATTTGGCTTTTCAATCTAGAACTTTCTGTAATTCTATTTACAGAATTAAAAAGGTAGCAATTTACCCCTTTTCTTATTTGACATGCACTTGAAACAACGTAGATTTAGGAATTAGTCAGTTTCCTTAATAAGCATTGCAACTTTTATTTCCTGTCACAGAGGATTGTTTACTAAGAATGGTCGAGTTTCTACTATAATATTGTAAAGCTAGGACATTTCTACATCATGTTTTAAATTTAGGATATATTAATGTTTTGGCATCAAAGCCATCTTATAAACAGCATAAGTGGAAATTCCCACCTCTGTATAGCTTCTTGTGCTAACATATCTAGCACATTGTTTTTTTATGATACATGATTAAATTTATACAGTGACTAAACTCACCGAAGTACATAAAATGGGAGATAATCCAATATGGAGAAATTTTGGACTAGTCAATGTCTTGCAAGAGTTATCATTGCACATTTAAGTCGGACCAATAAATGCTGTGTCTGTCTGACTGATTTTAAGTTTCTGAACTGTTTCCGGGCCCCATCATATTGACTTGGGTGAGTTTGACAGGTTTTTGTTGCGGTACATTTTTACGAAGTTCTTATTAGAATATTTTATCAATGTGCATAAGCTGATATACTTTTTTTTCATATACCTTTTTGAAATTGAGCTTAATTGGGGGAGGGTTCCAGAGTTTTTACTTCTACCCTCAAATGAAAAGGTTCTCATGCTAAGTCACTATTTGTATGAACCATTTGTATTTACTTATAGATCAGGTCTTGTATTTCAATGGCATTTTTTCAGTAGCAGTGTGGTTATCTAGCCACTTAAGCTGTAAAACATATGAGTGACATCCAATTAAATGTAGAACTTTTGTAGGCAATTTCTGTCTTGCCTTTCAGGCTTTTAAAAAAAAATTGTATGTCATTTGGATGTCTGATTAAGACAATCTCACAGGTTTCATGTTTCTTACTTGAGAAATGCTCCAACAGACCAGGCTGTATAACTTGATGACCTTTCATGTCTATGATTTTTTAATCTATAATGTTTGTTCTCTCTGGCGGAATGTAGCATGTATTCCAATAGATGTGAATAACATTTGGTGGTGGTCTTGTTCATGCAGATTGTTAAGGTGAAATAAGAGACTTAAAGAAATCATGGATTAGTAAAGACTAAAGAGAAAAGAGATCTTAAAGTGTACTACTTGTTTATTTATCTTTTGAAGCCACTCCAGAAGTATCATTAATGATCTCAACTTCATCGACTGTAACCTACGAACTGCATGGGATTTCCAAAAATCTTTTTGGCTTTGGGCTTGCAAGGCTTTACACCACTAAATGGAACTGTCAAAACCAGCTTATCATGGTTTGTGAGATGGTTATAATCACAAGGAAGCTTTATTTTTCTTACTTTGTGTACATTTTAAAGTTTGATATCTTGGTTTTGCATACTATCCAGCTAAGAAAGAATCTAGAGAATATAGTTGCCAAAAGAAAGAAATCGTGATCACCAGAGAATGGAAGCATATCGAAGTCCTTACCACTAGAGAGATAGAGGTGTCTTCTTAATGGAGTTGTTCAGCTTCTCACCAAAGAAAAGATAGGTTGGGATTTTAGAGAGATGGGGCAAAGAGAGCTGTGAAGTTATCAGATGCTGATCCAACAATTCACTGTTGTAGAGCATAACGTGTTTGGACCAAAAGTTTCATATTTTTGTTCGGATATGTGTAATGTTGCAGGTAAAGGTCATGTTTTCAACACCTGGATTCTGAATGACGATTCAAGTACTTTTCCCACCTTTAAACAAGGGGAACCCAAATCAGCAGTATTTCCTTTTATTCCAGTATGCATGATTACCAAAAGTTTATATTGGCAACGGTTACCATTCAAGTCTTTATGGGTTTTAGAATGGGAAAACTGTTTATCCTTGTGTTCTTTGCATTTTTTGTAGTTTAAATGTATCCAGTTTTTGATCTGTTATCTGGTCTTGTATTTTAGATATTTTTATCAACTTGTCATGTGTTTGCTGAGTTGTGTTTGTGGTGGTTAATGCAGAGACAGGGACCGTGGTGCGAAGGATGATTATTACTCGCCATCACGATCCAGGTCCATGTCACGTTCCCGCTCTCCCCGTGATGAGAGGGATTACAGGTCTAAGCGGAAGTTGCCGAGTCCAAGGGAGAATGACAGGAGTCCCCGCGATGAGAGGGATCGTGGGAGATCACTGAGTTCAAGGGGGAATGATTTGAGTCCTTCAAGGCCTCGTTCTCGTTCCTACAGGTATATCTCCCTTAATTACTTATAGATGGGGGCTCAAGATTTGCTCCAATGGAATACGGTTTGACTCTTTTGTGGGAGTAGTTGAGGTCTTGAGACCCACTAAGATGGATAACTAACCCGAGCTTTGGTTATGCGTAGCACTGGATCTTATATTTTTGCTAATATTTTCATATTTCTACTGTTGTGCCAGAATGGATGTTACTCATTTGATTATTCCTTTTATTCTGTCCATGCAGTCCTCGTTGATGGTGTGCTTGTGGTGTTTTGTGCAAAAATTGCTCCTTTGGGCCATATTCAGAGAAAATATGTATTATATGGTCGCTGAGAACAATGTTGGTATGGGATCTTACTTGTAATCTATGGTGAATATGATGATGGATCTGGTTCATCCCTTATTTTGTGGGTAATAGGTTTTTATACTAGCGACTCATAACCATGCTCTTCTTGAAAACTGTTTTATGGAATTGCTGGTTCTGCTTTTTTGTGTAGTAATGTTCTGCAGTTGTATCTTTATTGTGTTTATTGAGAACTGTAAGTAGTGGAGACATGATTTATTTTGGCTGTGTTCTCTCCATCTTTCTGAGTAAAGGATACAAATGTGGAGATCCACTTTCATTGCAGACTAGGGGCGTTAATGTGTACCCTAGTTCTCGAATACCCCATCAGGTCCGGTCGGGATTATTCAGAACAGTTGCAAATGGTGTGTACCTGTTTTCTGCTCTGATCAATCAAAAGATCCATTTGCTTACAACTGCCGACAACTTTGATAAAAGTTATCCACCAGTTGGGGAAGCTTTCAAAGTGAGCCTCATAGTTAGGGCCCAGGGGTGGTAAACGTTTCGAGTTCGTGCTTCGAAGTCTTTGTAAATGTGTCTAGACTTGTTCAAAAATACTAAAATTTAAGCCTAAACCTGATCCATTGCTACCCCTACTCATGGTAATAAAAAAAAGGGGGGAAGTATTTTTGAGTTTTGACACCCTGGGGAGGGATGCCTCCCTTTATCCCTCATGGCTAAGCTCAGTGTTTGCCTGTGTTTATTCATGTGGTCTGTCCAAGTAATGACACGGTTTTTGGATGGATCATGGCGTAAAAATATTTGTTCAAACCAAATTTGAATTAGACCCTGAAATGCATGATTAGGTCAAGTCTATGAAGCACTGATATGTGCACAGCCATATAAATATCGGAAATAGTTAACGACCCCCCCCCATAAGTACGCACCAGCTCCACGCATTTCAACTACATTTTGCAAGTATGACACTGCGGACTGCTGATTGCAGCCTTTAAAAATAAAGGGCAAAATTTTAAAGAAAAAGAGAAGTGATTTAAAACTCTCTGTAGTATCTACTATTGAGAGGCTATACCCTTGGATTTTCAATCTAACCGTTTCAAGCATTAAGTGGGCCATCATTTAAAACATGTGAAGAGACACAGAGCATTGGATTTTCAATCCAACGGTCCAGCTCTCCATAGTATCTACTATCGAGAGTTTTTTTTTTTTTTTATCACTTTCTAAAGAAAAATGTTGATAATGATTAAACAATAACAACTTTTTAGTGAGATCCTTCCAAAAAAAAAAAAAAAGGAACTTTTTAGTGAGAGCAGATTGTGGAGGACCCCTCACCACTTTCTGTGTGGGCCCAACCAAAAATAAGGCATCTGCCTCTTATTTCAGATGTATCCCAATTTTTTTTAAAAAAATAAAACTACTCAAGTTAGCATTATTCCTTAAAAAATAAAAAGCATACTTATTTAGTATTTTAGAATTTAAATAAACTAGTCTCATTTCTATTGATTAATGTAGATCAACTCACAAAAAAGATAAATGAATAGTTCGTTTCTAACGATTTGCTCTCATAGTTAGTGGCTAGTGTCACTGTGTGTGCGACTTCTAGGTTGAGTGAGCCCACTGCTACATCACTTGCAGGAAGAACAATATATTATTTAAAATTTTCCTTTTATAGACTTGATCCCAGGAACTCGTCAGACACACTTGCACTGGGATGGGTCTTATTCATGATGCGGACAGAGCGAAATCCGTAAATTGAAGGGGCCCATACCCATGCAAATATTAAAATAATTAATAATGAGCCCTACTTGGACTTCTCAGTCAAAAATCAAGACCTGTCCTAGCTTTAACAGGTATTGGTTTTTCGCCATGTGTAGGGAATGCCTGAGAACTAGCACGCCTCATTAATAATTATTAAAACATTAAGTGTGCTTAACACAGATAAAGGGGATGTAGCTCAAATGGTAGAGCGCTCGCTTTGCATGCGAGAGGTACAGGGTTCGATACCCTGCATCTCCACTAACAGACTGTTTTTTATTTTATTCCAATGTGCTGATTTGAATTTCTGCTTCGCAAGATTTCTGGGCAAATCCAACTCCATATAAATACTACACCCTCTTTTCTTCTAAATTTTAGCCTTCACATATCCAAGAGGGGTCGAATCTTGGGCTCCCCTCAGTATCGGGTGAGGGTATTCCCTATGCAGGTAAGGCTCAGGATTTATCAAAAAAAAAAAAAAAGACCCAAGAGAGGAGTGAGGAGTACATGGATGGTATGATCTTGGCCACAAAGGTCATACATACTGTACAATTTAATGGAATTCTAAGGCAATGAATAACATGACAGTCGTCCATTATTCAAATGTCGGGTGGAGTATTGATGAGTGTGCAAAGATACACTCAAAACCAGTTATTTTATAACTCTTTAAAGCCTCTTTTAGTTTGAATCCTTGATTTAAAGCCTACATTCTAAACTTGTTTCCCCAATTATTGATTGCAAATTCTAATCATTTTCTATAACATTTTATGTAAGGAATTCGAGTAAAGAAGTCTCGTGGAAATCAACAAAAAGAAAAGACGAAAAAAATAGGCAAAATGGCGATCTGAGCGATCGATCGGCGATCGGGGCGATCGATCGGCGATCGATCGGCCAGAATCGCCGATTGATCGGTAGGTGGTGACTTTTTTCCGGATTTTTGCGATTGAAGGCCCGATTGATCGGCACCCTTACCCGATCAATCGGTAGTTGCGGGACTAGCATTTTTGGCCACGAATTGACTATTTTGAGCGAGATTTTGTATTGGGAATTTTCCCTTTTTGCTTAATTTCATTCTTCTTCCCTTTTAGTTATTTAAACTCATTGAGAAGTATTGAAAAAGAGATCGGAACCTCTGACCCTTGAATCATCTCTCTTCTCTTATTGTTTTAGTTTTTTTCTCTGTATGGATTGCTAAAACCCTAGCCTTGGCTAGGGTGAAATTCTCTTGAAGAAGTAATGTTAGTTTAAGTTAATCCAATTAATGCTTTTAACGTCTATGATTTTTATGTTAGTTGTTCTTCTTGTTTGATCTCTTTCAATTGAATTTATGGGATTTAAACATTTTCACGAGTTCAGTCAGGCTTTTCTCGTAGTTGAGTAATAATTCTTGATTTCTCAAACGAAGAACCTTCATCTTAGCGGACATTAGTCTTTGCTGCGGTATTGCCCCTGGGTATATCGTCATCCTCGAGTTTTTCCGATAAAGTGCTGGCTTGGGTTAAAATTCGTTTTGAATAATTGACTAGAAATCTATTTTAACTTTTTATTATAATCTGAATTTCTAAATTCTTCCGATTGAGGGTTTGGGATGTGAAACCCTCAATTGAGTTATACTTTGGACAATCAAATTGACATTACACCATTAAGGGGAGTAAACCTGATGCCTTGGCGCTTTTTCTCACTGATATTTTCCTTAATTTAGTTAAACATTTTCTACCAAAGATCCGACAAACTATTCTCCATTATTGTTTCGTATCTTCACTGCTCTCTGTGGTTCGACAACTCCCTTTACTGTACTGCAAAGTACCGCGTATCTTTGAGCGATATCAAGTATCGCATTTCAAATTGAGGTATTTCCTTCCGCAAAATTCTCCAGTTTGGAAAATTAGTATTTCAAAATTGTTGCTTTAGATGATTTACGAGTATTCTTGAAACGGGTTATGGACCATTGGAAATAGGTACACTAACTCAAAATGAATCTTCTCCAATTACTGCATACTTTATCGACATCATTACTTTATAGTGATCCTGAACAAGCACCAAAAAAATGGGGTAGTGCAGGTCTCCATAACTGCATTAGTCCTGCTTCTGGAGTTATATCAGCATTTCATTAATGTTCTTGCTCCTGCTTTAAAGGGGAAAAAAAAAAAAGAGTTCTTAAAACTCTTCGAGTCATGCAATAGCTTATTCTTTTACTCCTTGGTGCTCATTTACGTCTGGAGGCGGACGGTTATTTGGTTATAAATAGAGAAAAATGAAATAAAAATTTAGAGACATCATGGAAAGACACTGTTCATGCTTATAACTTAATTTAATTTGTGTATATTTGTGTGAGGATGTCTATTTCTACATCATCTAGCTTCAAAAAGACCCAAGATGTCTGATGTATGAGCTAAGCCTCCAAAATCTCTCACAGAGCTACAAAATGGACAATTAGGAACCAGGAAAAAGAAAGAAAAGCTTTTTAAAAAAATCACATTTACATCAGGCCAAGAGATAAAAAAGAGTATTATTAGGGGAAAATAGTAGTTTTCCTCTCTGACTGTATAACTATTGATGAGTTTGGTTGGGTAGAATTGGCGGAGTCTTTCTAAATACATGCTTTCTGCATCGCTCGAAGATGCTGTCATATATCAGATCAAACTGCACTCCTGCTCTCTCCCGATTCACAATGAAAAGAATGTGATCTGCTTCCACAATCTTGTAGTACCTGCACTCAATTAAACAACCATTTCTTTTAGTTAGCTTATGGAATCATTAGCCAATCATTTAAAATGCCCAAATGGGTAAGGGTGAAAGGAAAAGGACACTGATGCTTTCAGCGAATGATCAGGAGGATTCATATATCACAATCAAAATGGTGTTTTTGGACACTTCAGTAACTCTGCTTGTTATAGAGTCGTAGACTTGGGTAACTATCGAATATGCCCAAATGCAAAAACAGCAACAGATGGGAAACAATGAGATGAACGCTCCTAAATTTTAAGACAGCAGGGCCTACTAGATACTGCTTTCCTTCCCAATATGCTCATACCATGCAAATTTTAGTTTTTTTAAGCTTAGTATCAGTTTTTCTTTCATCACAAAATGCTAGATTCAACAAAATTTACAAAATGCTATAATGTTTTTACAATGAGTGAATTAGGAATTTGGGAAAAAAATGAATACTACAGCAGGAAGCAATATCCACACACATAGAAGTGTAGATATTGGTATCATGTCCATGTAATATTGTATGCAAAGCATGTAGAAGCATCTGGACATCCAAGAACCGAGAGCGCCACCAGATTGAATAGTCATGAACATGACAATGGCAATGTTGACGATGGTGATAATGACAGCAAGGGCAAGGGCAAGGGCAATGGCAATGGACATTAGAGAAAAGAGGTTGTGGAGCTTGGGAAACTTTATGAATGATATAGCCTATTCAAAGATGAGGATTGCCATAGTGGTGAAATAATATTAGGAAGAGTCTTGCAATTACATATAGGATGGGATCTGTTTTTTTTTTTTTTTGTAGAAGAATCTTGTCTCAATGTTAATTTATAACCATATATCATGCTTTTAGCTCTGAGATATGATTTTAAGTAAATCTTGTATGAACTGGGTAGTGTCAAATGTTTTGGTCACCATCCATTTACTGGTTCATGTCACTTAAGGCTTCATGAGTCTTGAGTTTGCACCGCTCTCATGTAATTGATTTCATGGTGGAAATAAATGATCTTTGGAATATACATATATATTGTGATGAACTAATGATTATGGTAAGATGGATAACAAACCAGATGCCGGGTTGAAAAGGCTGGCATTCAGAGTCATCTACAACGAAACGACTTGGGTGTTCAACTGGTAGACGAGGATGAGTCATAGATATGGTGTTGAGCGCTCCGTCATTGTCCTGCCAGTCCTCATCCCTTCAGAGGCATGAAACCATTTAGCATACATCAAGTAACTATTAGAAAATCCACCAATATAGCCAAGGAAACCCACCTGTATCCTTTATAAGGGGGTGAGAGTGAGACATCTGGAGGGTGGCGCCATTGGCTCATCTGCAAGACTCTGATGAAAAGCAAGGGGTGGATACCAAATAAGCTAGAAGGGACTGTAACTCCCATGATCTTCCTAGTCCGCTTAGTAGCATAACTGAAGTAGAAGGTATTCGGAAAAGTATTGAGATGAGAATTTAATCGCATGGATCCTTGAATTGAAAGATCTGGGAGGATCCAATCTTCTGAAGCAAATGGACCTGCAACCCCCAAGAGGCAATCCACAAGACCAATAACACCCATTTTCTTCCATGACATGTTGAAGTGATCAAACCCAAAATTGTAGTAAGTCTTTAGCCAGGGAATGTCAAGCCAATCATAAATTATTACTCCAAGGCGACATAGCTGAAGCAGACATATAGGCTTCATGGATTTCCCATCTTCTGGCCTGGAAAAATTGAAAAATAAATTTTGGAAGTAGAAGATCCATGAGAAAGCACAATTTATATTTGAACAGAACCTACTGCATCCCATCTAAGTAGGTTCTGGTGGTCCCATTGAAGGCACCGGATAAGGAAGTTACACTCAATATCCAGTTCTCAGAAGTGTTCTCATACCCCTTGAAAGCCTGAAATTATAATGAAAAAATATAGTTCTTAACAATAAGAGTCCAAGCCCCAGTACCAGCATTTACTTCAGTCTCAATATGAGCTTTAAAATGGACTAACCTTATCAGCTAGCATTTGCTGCAACATGCGAACCACCTGGGCTCCGGCCGAATGTCCAACAAAGTGAATTGGGTGATCGGCGTCCCATTCAGGGTAGTTCCCTGCATCCCAATTAAACCAACCAACCCAAGACTGCCAAAATTAGCCATATTAATATTATCATATAATTACTCCAATTATTAATATAGAAAATGAACAGCAAATAATGGGGAGAAACTGTAGATAAGGCTCAATAACAAGTAGGTGTTTGATCTTCTAACCTTGCTCGTAAATTCTTCCGAATTGCGAGTGCCCACAAACCTTGCTGTGTTCTTCTCCATAATCCACTTGTCCTCCTTTTAAATAGTAAAACAATTCGCGAGCCCTGTAATCTATAACCCCTTAAAATTTGCAAAAAATGCAGACCAAAAAAAAAGAAAGGGAAAGACAATGGCCAAGGAAGAACCTTAATTATAGCTTCTTAGCTTCAAATCACCCACCTATCATATATGCTGGTTAAGGAACCCAGGTCAGGAACGAGAACCCTTTCATCTTTCTTCTCTGCTCCCGCGAAATACGACAAACATCCCAATCTCTATAAACCATAAGAATCAAAACCCCATTAAACACAATGAACCAAAGATCAATATCAAATCAATCTAAAGACAGAGAAATGTAGAAAAAGAAGAAGAAAAAAATGAAAACCCAGTAATGAAAATGATGATTCTGAAACATACCCCTTTGCCAAATCCAAAGATCCCATGAACTAACACAATAGGTGGCAAATCATCAGAGCTGTTTGTCCATTTAGACTCAACCTCTTTCACCCCAATATTCAAATTAGGCCTAAAACATTCATTTACAGCCTGAGAGATATCATATGCCACAGCTGTGCTGAATATGTATAACCCATATAACAAATGAACCAAAGAGCTCACAAAAAGCTCTGATAATTGAAGTGCTGAAATCCAAAATCGAATCATTTGAAGCCAAAATAGATTGAATCAAATTGAGAAACGATTTCAAATGCTCAAACAATTACAACAGAGCCTTCTTGTTTCTCTCTCTCTTCTATCTCAAGATTTGAAAAAGAAAAAAGAAGGCTCTTCTGCAAAACTCTCAACCCCAGAAGCCCAAAACCCCTCCTATCCAAAATTTCACAATTCTATCTACTCCTCAAAATAAGGGGAAGCTTTATAATACCCCCAATGACTCCTTCCTTTGTTCCGGTTATGGAAGCCATTTGATCCTTATATAGGGTCCCACATTTTCCTCATTCTTGTCCTGAAAACTATATCAGAGGCTACTGTTGCTTACCCTTGGAGAGGGAAAAGGTCGTTGGGTTGGTGCCACTTGTCTTTGGATTAACCGCTCCCACAAGTTGTATGTTCTTCAGGAAATCCAAATTCCAAAATACCTGTCGTTTGGTTTATTTGATTTTAGACGTTTCTTTCCATGTATTCTTGGCTGGATCAAGGCTGGAAGGTTCTCTCTCCAGCTTATCAAACCCCACCTCCTATCATTATCCCTATTACTATTTCCCGTCCATCACATTCCCTTATTGTGGTGTGTGGCAGTCAGGGGCGGAGCCACTTGGGCCTAGGGAAGGCTGAACCCCTCCTCCCTCCTATTTTAGACTTTTATTACTACAGGGCTATAACGGTAGGAGCGGATAGTGATATATTTGAATTTGTATCCAATTATATATTCAAATATTTGAACCTGAATAAATATCTGACGGATAGTGAAATATGATTTCTATATCCGACTCTAATTAAAATTTTGAATTTAGATGGTATTCGAATTATCCGATTACTTTTTAAAAAGTTTTAAAAAATTTAAAAATATATAAATTTTTTATTTTAAAAATATAATTTAAATGTTATGTTTTATAAATTAAAAATATATTATTTATATATATTATATAATCGGCTCGGATATACCTGATTCCGAATTCGTATCTGCCAAATATTTATTCGGATAATTATCCGACTAAACGGATTCGGATACGGATACGGATACGGATAATATCTGCATCCATTTACAACCTAATAATATCCTAAGAAAGGGGCAGCCGGGACGGGGCGCTAGCTCCCCCTAACCTTTTGAGAAAAATATATATATTCTATACACCATTGCCTATGAACTTGGCCCTCAATTTTTTCCAAAGAGTTATGCCCCACCCCTTTGTTAGTGCCCCTGCAAGAGAATCTTGGTCCGCCCTTGATAGCATTTGATATGCTCATCGTTTGACGCAGCTTCTAGGCTATATAATTTAATGTTCAAAAATATATAATAGTTTTTGGGGTTGTATCCTACTTGTATTTATGATAACCAAAAAAATTAGGTTTCGATATTATTTTGTGCGGCGCGTGGAGATGCCATGTGATTTATTAAACTAATTACATTTTTGTATTAAAAAAAATTAATTAGATTTGTGATTTGGCGTTCTTCTTTTGTTCAAACTCTGATTTGATTGTTTTGTCTCATATGATAATATATTCTTATGCTCCTTGATTATGGTACAATCCTTTGTTTTTTGGCAGGTCTTGATTAATGATGGTGTACAAACTTTATATAAACAAGATTTCTGTGAATGGCTGAATTCGCATGCATCTTCTATCAACAATCTTCCATTTGATAATATCTTCTATCAACAATCCTCCATTTGATAGATCATCATCAACGTTTTTTGAAATTTACAGAATAATCAAGCAAATTTTCTTTTTCTTCTCACAAAGAATTCTTGTGATCATGCAAATAAAATGGTGGGTAACAGTCCAAATAAAAATACCCCACTGAGGGTTAGATTAAAGGAAATAAACACTAATAAAGGATTGGTCTCCGACCACACCTCAGGAAGTAGATGTCCTGAGTTCGAATTTTGAATTTCTTTCCTTTGTTGGAAGTAGAGGTCCTGAGTTCGAATTTCTTTCCTTTGTTGGCCACGGGGATTTATCCCGTCTTGTGACGAGTTGGGTACTCTAAGAGACCCGGACACCCTCGTTACCAAAAAAAAAGAAAATTTGAGTTAACCAGACCTACGGAGTCAGAGTAAAAATGCTGACCATTTTTCTATGGTAGAGTAGTCAATGCCAATGTTCTCATGGAAGCTTCTAGACAGATTAGCTTTCAAGATTTACATTTCTTTGCTAGTAATGGTGATGCACCACATCTTTACAATTCAACATTTCCTCCATGAGAAAAACAAGTTGCACTCCAAAAGGTGACCTACCCCATGACGTTCATTGTAATTAGAAGAATGAGAATCATTCTTAGAATCATTCTTGGGCAAAAAAACGTGTTTGGTAACTATCAGTTAAAATTAATTATTCATGTTAACAAAATGAAATTTTCTACCTTTAACCCAAAAAAAAAAAGTTACGAACAATTATAAAAAAAAAATAACAAAATTAAATTTTGATGGAAAAGAAAACAAGATTATTATAAGCATTAAATATGATTATATTCGTTTAACACGTTTACTAGTGTAGTAAAATACTCAAAATTTTATTATGTTCCGTCTATCTTATCCGTTTTGACATGTGTCTCCTTTGTTTTAAACATGTTTCTCACATCTAGTTTTAACTAGCGTATTTTATTTGTTACATTATTATTTCATTGAAAAAATAAAAATTCTTAAATTGTTCCCTAAAAATGAGTTGTCAAATACATTTATGCCGTTTTATTCTCAGGATAAGAAATCGATGATCGATATGGAAGACCCCTAAGGTACACCAAAAGTGTGATAAAATTATCTTTTGGTTCTCTCTTATCGCTGGGGTAGGCGACTCGCACCCATGGGCGGAGCCACATGGGACCAGGGGATTTTGAATTTTTTTTGTTTACCCAGCTAAAGTTTGAATTTGTTTTGTTTACTATACTATTAATGGTATGGGAGAGGGGCGGAGCAAGGACTAGCCCCCCTAAACTTTTAAGAATATATAAACGGACACAATCAAACACATGAACTTGGCCTTCAAAAAAAATTAGGATCTATACCCCAAACCCCCATTGTTAGCCCCCGTGCAAGAGAATCCGGGCTCCGCCCCCTGCTCTCACCAACAAGACAATATGGGTTTTAACAGACTAATGAATCACAAACATTTGGACGGTCAGTATTCTAGTTGAGAGGAGGCCCAGCTACACTAATTGTGTGTCGTATTGGTTTAAATATAGACACAAAATGCATGGTTTACCTAACTTTCACACTTCTACTGCTTTTCTCAACTGCAACCTAATTACAAACGAGATGGGTGTGAAACTATTGCGTTTGGGCCTCTCAAAAAACTTCCCGTCTGGCTGCCTTCTTGTGCCAGTGTCACTACGTGTATCTCTATGTGGATTGTCTGTAATCCATTTTCATGAATTGTAATATGGTGTTTGATATGCCTAGCTTCAAATTCTAGGCTCTCTAATTGATGAACAAATACTAACACACAGCTACGTTACGGCTTAATCTTATTTGTGATACCCAAAAAAGGAAAAAAGTATATGGAAAATATACCGTGCTTCCTAGGGCGGATGAAGCTTCTTACATCCCACACTATCCCAATGACCGATCAATCGGTGGGCCACAATTTGGTAAAGATGGCCATCAATTGAGTGGTCTTGACTGATTTGTAAGTGGGCCATGGGGTACACGGGTTCATTGAGATTTTATATAGCCAACTCCATCTTATATATTCTTACACATTTGCATATTCGTCGTCTACTTCAAGGAAGAGAGTCCTTTGCTCTACCAAATCCAATGTTGGACTATAGACAGAACATTAAGAGGACCGCCTATGACATTGACGATAAAAACCTTCTCAACCACTTTAGGTTATCAAAAAAAAGAAAAAACCACTTCAGATTTATTTAGATCCAAAAAGTCAAAGAAATGGTCTCAATCAATTATTAAACAAAAAAACAAGCCATGTTTCTATGAGACTTTAGTCAGGGAAAGAAACCATTAACAACACTCAAGAAACATTAAAGAGAATACTAATTGCAACAATGTGAGAGATAGAATGGTAATGGTAATTCAAGGGAATTGAATTTTCAGCATAAATTTTCTTTTATGAGAGCCATGAATAGCTCTAGCGCAAACTTACAATATGGGTGGGAGGCGTAAAAAGGCATGTGGGTAGAAATCTTATCAACAAAACTACCTAAAGTTAACAAAGAAATAAAAACAGTAAAAAAAAATGTAAGAAAATTATTCAAGTTAGAAGAAGAGTAATAACTAATAAAGTAAGATCCATCTGTCACATATTGAATCCTGTACAACTTTTATCAAGACTTTTTACCCTTATTTAATTATCAAACTCACTAAATTTAAGGATAATTTAATCTTTTCATAATAGAACAATCATTAAATGAAAGATTAAAAAAAAAAAAAAAAAATACATTTTAACTTTTCTTATACTTCTTGTTTCCCTTGGTTAATGAATTGTCCCCTAATATGAAAGTAGCCTTATGTTTAATAAAATACATAAGAGTATAAAAGACTAATAAATGTTACCAAATTCACCTTAGTTCATGCATTCCCCCACATATCTACATTTATATATATCACAGGAGAAATAATGCCTTCCCTTTACACATTTTATAGAGTTATCTGTATATGAATTTTCATTGCTTGTTTTATCGTCGTTTATAAGCTTATGCTGCATTAGAAAAAACGCCTTGCTAACAGGGGTGAATAAGGGGTCATCAACCCTCCTTAAGTTAGGCCCTTTTGGAGTGGTTGCTTGGACTTACCCTTATGGCCCCTTAGCGGCTACCATAGGTCGGGCTGTGTGTGTGAGTTTAGTGTGTGTTAATCACCCAAAAAAACAGTTCAAGTACAAAAGTATCTCACAACACAAAATCCCTGGATAGATCTTATCATAGGTTAGTATATACAGATAGAACTAACGCTTGCATAGAAACATAGGGGAGTTGAAGAACTAATGCTTGCATAGAAACATAGCAAGCCCATATTATCCATGAGATAGGGATACACAGTATCTCATTCTTTTAATTGCAATGAACATCAATTCCCTAATATAAGTACATTTGAATTGGTGAAATTAGAATTAAATTCTATGGAATTGATTTCCACATAATTCAGAATTTTACCATTTGGATGCACTACTGATTAGATTAGATGGAATTGAAGTGCAAAATTTTCAATATTATTATAATATTTAATAAAATATTGTGTACATAATATATTTTTTTAATATTTGAATTTAATGTTATTATAATTCATTTACATATATAATTATTATTCATTTAATTCCTGGGTTAGGTGGCAAGGTTATTTTAAAGATTTTTTCTTGGGTCAAGTTAGGCTTATCTTTTACTGTCTATTTATAAATGAGTTAGGATTAGATGGAAAGTATATTAACTCAATCTAAACCAACCCTACTGTCTAACTTTTCCAAGATTATAATTGGATCTGAGGGTTGTATTTGCGTTTTGCTTTCACAACATGTTTATAATGGGTCGTGTCCGGGTTTGATTCTCGGAATAAAAAAATCATAATACCTACTTAAAATAGTAATAATCTTTCATACTTATTTATTAAGATAATTAATAAATATTAAACATAATTTTAAGAATTCAGATATGATAATAATAATAAGGATATTAGGATATATAATACCTTCCAAAAGAAAGGATATATAATTATATAAGTAATATACTATTAAATTTAGATATTAATATAATTTATAATTTTTATTTTATGCATTAATTTATTATTCATTTAAATCACAATAGGCACAGATTTATTTTGAGCATTTCTTAAGGTCAGATTGAATTTAGGATATATTAATTCAATCCACAACTAACCTGACTCATTGTCATCCTTAGTTGACGTCCAACTATAACAACAATGTCCAACTATAACAACAATGACAAGTTTGAAGAGATAAAGTTGAGGGTTATGAGAAATTTCACAAGTTTGGTGTCTTTTCCCTAATTCCGCAGCAGTGTAGAATTGTGAAAACACCTCAGTAAGGATTTAAATTCTGCCAAATGATTTAAATTCTACTAATTTAGCTCGTGAAATCACTGATTCAATTCTATATTATATTATATTGAATTGACATTCAAATTCCACCCCTTCCACCAATTCCATAAATTCAAAGGCACAAACTCATCATATTATTCTTGGCTTTAAGAAATAAACAGATTAACATATTGCTTTTATTTTGGTGCAAGTAACACCATCTCCACAATTCTAGGTCGACAAGCCCCACCCTGTAATCCATCTTCATCAAGCACATAATAAATGCAGATCAATCTCTGAACACAGACCAAAAACATAAATTTCTACAACAGGTGCAGCAGGATTTATCAATAAAGATGGCAGCAAAAGACATAATGTTTTAATGATTCTCCAGAAAAAAAATCTGAATCCGAAAGAAAGCATTTTATCCACACGAACAGTCCCACTAAGAGAGAGCAACAAAAGTATTTTCCTACTGTACGCTGGGCGAAATTATTCAGCATGAGATTAGGAGCATCCTTTACTATTCATTCAATGGGCATGCTTTCTCGAACTCTTGCTGCTCTTTGCGACATAAATCAAACTCGTTAGTATGGTAATACATGCAACCTGCATAAGCATCCATCTCTTTTGTGCACCTCTGGTGTAGCCCTTTCAGCCTGCAGAGCAAGAAATCATATGATTTTGAAGTTCCACCATATGTATATGTGCCTGTGTGTGAATGTGTATGTGTGTGTGCCATGGATGGGAAATAACTAATGATGGAAGAAGGTTTTTTTAGAATTTCGATCTTTATGTAATATATATTTTCTATAAATAATAAAATTCATCAATGGAAGAAGGTTGAAAAAGATATATGCAAAAAGTCTGATAAATTGTACATAACAAAACAAATTTACCCATAAAGAAGCCAAATCGGGTAATTTAAAGATTACAACAAGAAGCCGACCCGGACCAAGACATCCTAATTGTGGCAGTTGGCCTTGAGCGTCGCTGATGTGCTCAGTTGATCTTATCGTCTTGTCTTTGTGGTTTTTCCTTTCTTATAGCTTTACAATTTCTTCCTATAGTTTCCATCCATTTTCTTTTTTTCAGTTTTTTGGTTCACCTTCTTATGAGCCATTTTTGTAATTGTTTTTCCCCTTATGTGTGTGTGTGTGTATATATATATATATACACACATATATAGTCAGTCTAAGGGTACTCCATACTCCCTATTCTTACTCCCTATCTCTACACCTCATATGAGCCTTTGTTCAAAGAAAATTCATGTCTCTAATTCTTGCTCAGTGGCATTATTTACAAAATTTTATAATTCTAAAATCACCCCTCCTAACAAAACACGTTCTATTCCGTTTCTATCTCCCACCTCGAATTGGCTTTCTTATCTCTTTTCCCTTTTTTGTCATTTAATTTGTGAACTTTAACATTTATGATCAAGGCATCGTATCAAAACCCCAATGAGTCAGAGAAGTCCCTCAAATCCATCTCTCTTCCTCCCCCTATGCTGATGTGGTTGCCACTTTCGACCGAATGCCTGAGAAGTCCCTCGACCCCTAAACCATGATGGAACCCTGATTATTCTTGCAGGAATAATTATTAGACAGTCTAAGAGAGCATCTCTTCGAGGTTCTGCTTTGATGACAAATAAAATCGCTTCTCGTCAAATAATCTCACGAGAGATAATTCAGAATATATACTACTCTCTACTAAATTTGAATTCCCGCATCCAAATCCAACCTCTACTTCCCTCCAAATCCCTTATATTTCCCTTTCTTCCTCACCCCAATCCACCCCCCTCAAATTCCCCCACTTGATGACCCGCTTGTCTTTGTTAATTTTTCATAGGGGAATGGGAGCTATCCACCTATGAAAAATTTGCAAAAGTCAAACCACAAGCTTTCCAACAAATCATTCCTGTCTCAAACAACCTTGGAATCAAATCGAATTCAGTCAGTTGCGTGGGATTCAGGGTGTTGACCTTTCTATGCCTCACCTTTGTGGTAGGATTCGCAATCTTATCTTCTCTTGGTGCTGCTCTATTATGAGAGATTTTGGGAATTTGGAAGTAGCTTCCTTGTTTTCATCTTAGGTGGTATGTCTCTGTTATTAATCTTTCTCTTTGCTCTTGGGGATTTCATGTTCTTTTAAGTTGTTTCTGACCTGTCTTGGGTCCTTTTTGGTTCACCATTTGTGAACTCCTGTTTTGCTTGCTTTTGTTTGTAGATTGTATATTCCTCTATTCTCTTCAATGAATCCTGAATTACCCCTACAAAAAAGAAGTCTTATCCATATGGATCCAATCACTGAGAGGTTTGAGATACCACTTGCTTCTTGGAATTATAATTATATTTTGGTTGGATGATTAATACCCTTTGCAGCTTAACAGCCTTATCTACATACTTTATGATGCAAGAGCTGACAAAGAGGAAACCCAGAAAATTAAGGGTTTTCCTATTGTGAGTCCCACATGGGGCTGTACGGTTTCGGTCGAATAAAATATTCTAAAATCATTTAGGTCCAAATATAGAAAAATTCAGTTCTGGCCAGGCCTCTGAACTTGCTTAATTATTTAAAAACCTTGAAATTAGAGTCCATTGATGAAAATGGATGAATTACATTGACCCTAATCAAGGCTTTTGAAGGAGAATCAAGTGATTCAAGAGATATAAAGCCAGATAATCCTAATCAATACTAATTAAGATTATGATCAGATATAGCACTAATGATATGGTGTATCTCGTGTGAACATTATACCATACTAGAATTATAAATTCTTCAATAATCATCTACAAGAGAAATTGGGTTCAGGTCGGCTAAGGAAAATTTGGAATAAATCAGTAAATTTCGGGGAAAAATCGAAAAAATATCGGTCAAGAGATGAATAAATAATAAAATTTTTAATTATGAAAACTTATCAGAAATATATTTCATATATTAGATATTTAGTTAAGAATTTTTCAAACAGTCGTGAATAATTAGCGTTTCATTTGCAAAATTTGTAACCTTTTGAGAAAGTCAATTTAAAAAAAAAAAAAACTGTGAATACTTTGTGAATTAAATGTTCAATGAAAAATTTGTGATTTATTAGGGATTTTCGAATGGAGAACTTTGTTGCTATGCTTGGATGAACTATCTTTGGTTAGAGTTTGTTTTATTAAGAAAACTAGAGAGTGGAAACCTATATCATGTTAGATGCATTATGAGAGAGAGAAGAGAGTCAAGTTGAAAGATGAAGATATTTTCAAAAATTAGTGAAATGAATATTGCAAGCTAGGACTCAAACTAGGTAGAGACACCAACTCTGTAGTGACCATGGAGCATTATTATTTTCTTAGAATTAGGAAAATTTAAGCATAAAAAGCTTTGGTTGGGAACTTGGGATGAAGATAGAAAAGGCTTTGGGAGCATATGGCATTCTAATTGAAGTGTGCAAAGGCATAGGAGAAATTGATTTGTCATGACTAACTAAACTCTTATAAAATTTTGAGGACTATGAAAATTACAGATACATGAATAAGTATTGTGATGTTTATATACAAGAAAAAAAGATATGTCAAAGTTACGCCAATTATCGGAGGATCAAACTTATTATCATATTATGAAGTCATGGGAAGGTGTAATAAAACAAAGACTAAGACAAGTAACTAGGGTATATAAAAATCAATTTGGATTCATGCCAAAGCAATCAACCATCAAGGTTCTTCCTACTTAGACAATTAATTGAAGGATAGAGAAAAGAGGAATATCCATATAATCTTTATTGACTTACTAAAAAATCTCTACTTTTGAAGACCTAATCTCTAGTTGGTTCCTAAAGAGAATATGGATGACACTCAGATAGGGATTTGGAGGTATCTTTCGGATGCCATTTAGTGGAGTGTGTGGGAGAAGAGGACCAAAAGGGATTTTGACAACACAATGGTTACTGTTAAGAACATTGTCATGGGGTATCTGACACACTTCACTCTTGTTGTGCAATCCATAGGGATTAGGATGATCTTAGAAGGTTTTCGTTATCTGTCTTAGACTCTTAATAGAACACGCTCTAACCAAAGATTTTACTCTTGATAGCCTAGATTTACTCTTGATGGCACTGATGAAGAAGAAGACGTTCGGTGGTGAAAATTCCTTAACGAGTAAGGGTGACTTTATTGCACAATGCAATTATTTCAGATGCCAACATTTGCTTCAAAAAGTTTATGCAACTATAGATGAACAAACTTTTTGTCCTTACTCTGTCTCAATCCAAGGTGACTGAAGAATATAACTCTTCTATAAGAAGGACCAGGTTGTGCTACTTTCTTGCTCCAATTGCACAGACTGCTCATTAATTGGGGATCAGGGTCTAGCCGAAAATATAACTACCTCACAAAAGATGGTGATAGTTATTTCAAACACATCAACTCTATATTTTACATGCCTGAACAAATGTATGGAGTCATTTATCATCATCAACTCTAGGAACTATAACTTCACCCCAAATAGGAACTATAACTTCACCCCAAAAAATCACCTCTCCAACCACATAAGCTATCTGGTTTTACCTCCTCCTAGATATGAATAGATGATGAAAGAAGGCATCACACTAAACCCCTTCAACTACAACTCCCCAATCTGAGTCCCTGAAGTATTTTCTCATGCACCACCACAATGGAAGTTTCAGGTAAAGAGCTAATCCAATTTACTAACTTTTAACAAATAACAGTGTTCAAATAAACATTCATCCTTTGCAATGCCAAAACACCTTATTCCACCACTTGAGAGCTCTCGGTTTATAACTCAACCATTACCACGTCGACTTACCTTAATGGAAAACCCCAATTCCTTTACCCTATGTTTGGTTGCTGAGAAAATATGTGAAAACATGGAAAAGAAAAGAAAAGAAAATTGGACAAAACACAACAAAAAATTGCATTAGAAATCCAATTTTTTTCTTTTCTTTTCCATGTTTTCATCTATTTTCTGGGCAAACAAACACAGCATTAAGGTCAACACAAAAGCTCATAACTGCAAGGAAATCGCTCGGGCGTATCATCGTATCTCATCTCACTAACTAAAAGTGAACGAGTAGATAAATTGCCAATCGAATGGTTCAACTTTTTGTTCTAAAGAAAAACCGCTCTGATTCTCAAGAAACGAAACCAAAATTGCTGAGTTTGAAAAAAAAAAATAGTCAGACAACTGTTGTTAGACCAAGCAATTCCACTTCCTCCCACAAATCTGTATAATGCATACCTATCGAGACCCAGTTCAAATTCAAATGCCTTTCCAAATTCATCATAGAAAGAATAATAACAAAACCTAACTTTGCAAAACTCAAGATGTTCGTCCCTAACAGAATCTAGGTTTCAAACATCAAACGATAAATTAACCAGGCAGATTCATTCGTGGAAAGAGAAATTAACAAGCAGATTATTGGAATCCTTACAGGGTTAGAACGCATCGAGTAACCTCCTGGCCTTTGTCAAGGCATTTCTCGGGATTGGGATCCTTCTTCTTGCACTTGATGAACGCCATGTTTTCCATCCTGCATTTCGATGCGATGTGTTTCGCAGACGCCATGAGTACGGCCGACGTCGGGATCGGCTCTCCGACGGCATCGACGACAGTGTTCGCCATTTCTGCGATCGCAATAAAATTGGGGTTAGGGTTAGGGTTAGGGTTAGGGTTTCTTCTTCTTCCGAAAAGAAAAGAAAACAAACCAAGGCGATAAGAAGTTCGTTCGGATTCTCTGTATCTTCCTCTGGTCGCTGGAGCTTTTACACAAAACCCAGCTAACTTTAACTTGCGCCGGAGTTTAGCATTGTTAAGGGCAGTTTCGTCATTTTAGAAAGTCCTGATCAATCTGATTATAGTGCAGCCAGACCGACCTTCTTTCTCGTCTCACAAGGGTTTTGGGTTTTGCCTTGCTCCTCCAATCTCTAACGGAGACGACGGAACTCCGGAGACGGTGACGGTGACGGTGACGGTGACGGTGACGGCAAGAGGCAAGAGCCAGGTTGGTCTCTCTCTCTCTCTCTCTCTCTCTCCTTGTGTGTGTATATGCATTACCAAGCAATACTGGATTTTAATGGGGGTATATTGATCAAATGCATTTTACCAACATCTCCTTCATCTGTTCAGATTTTCCATTTGACCAACATGTACTTGATTTTAATGGGGTATATATAATTTGGCTGATCATATCAGGTTTTCCAAATTTCATCCCAGAGGAGAGGATTAATTTCATACATGTATTCGTAAATTTTCATAAGATTTTCTGGGTGATAACTGTAAAGAAATAAATCAGTAGATGAGTCCAAAATAGTTATCCAACAGCCCTGGCAGCTTCATTTCCTTCTCTGTATTAATCTATATGCGACAACAAAAACCCCTTCAAACCCCCTGCAAACACGTAACCTCCTTGCAATGCTGTCACACCAAAAATATTGTGTTGCGGAATATTGTTCTGAAATATTCTCGCACTTGATGCTGGGTCTTGGATAATTCAACATCGCTTCAGACCTGCAAGAACACTGAACTCGTTTAAGTATATATAAATATTGGGGAATGCTACCCCAGTTTCTTATTTCCTCACTTTCTTCATATGACCAACATCTGTCCTAACTTTTACAGGCTGCTTTTTCAGCCGGTTAAAGCTTCGTCAATAACTAAATTTAGATCTTGCCCCTCCCTTTATTTGTAATATGCAAAAAACCTCATTAAAGTACATAGGAATATACCCAAATCTTCCATCCCTTTTCTCCTGAGTCTTGCCCCCTCTCTCTCTCCCGAAACTCTCTCCCCTAATATGTGGTGGTCATTCTATGTTAGAAAAAAGGAAAAAAAAAAAAAAACAGAAGAAGGAAGTTGTTCTCATACGGAAAAATTCGAAGGGAAACCCACCCTTAAAAAGGAGAAAAAGAGTGGAGAAATGGGAGCTTGAGCATGTCTCTCTTCTCTTGAAAAAAAAATTTAGAAATACAGAAGAAGAAGGAAGCTAGCTGTTCTCATACCGAAAAAAAAAAAAGAACGAAAACCCAACCCGAAAAAGAGAAAAAAAAATAGTAGAGAAATGGGAGCTTGAACATGTCTTTCTTCTCTTGAAATAAAATTCAGAACAAATTTCACATCACAAGCCAACCCTTTCACTAAAACTCGGTAATAATTAAAAAAAGGAAAAAAGAAACTAACAGAATAAGCTAAAAGCTGGTTTCCATTCACGAGAGAGTGCAAAAGACAAGGCGGCGACATGGCTTTGATCACCGTTAATTGAGGCCGGCGATCAATAAGTGGGTCGTTTGGACACTGTATTTTTTAACCAAGCAAGAAGCATTTCGTTCGGAAGAGAGAGAGAGAGAGGAGAGAGAAAACACTGTATTATAATTTTATTATTATTATGAGGGCCTTTAATGGGTTTCTTTTTAAATATAAATAAAGTGAAGGGGAGAGTTGAAATGGGATTGTTGCTGAAGCTTTAACCGGCTGCAAAAGCAGCCGGTAAAAGGTAGGACAGATGTTGGTCGTATGGAGAAAGTGGGGAAATAAGAAACTGGGGCTAGCATTCCCCATAAATATTTGAAACATAATCACCTCCTTGGTCGGTGACGCTAGGAGGGGCGTCTCGGCTCTCATTTTCTTGTCATGTGTCCCCCTTTTAACCTCATTTAACTGTGGTTAAGATTCATCCACCTTTAAGGTTCACCAATCTACCCTTGGTTTTTTAAAAAATATAATAAAAAAGTCAACACATGGGTTAAAAAAAAATTAACCCGAGTTAATGGGATTTGAAGGGCCGGCTATGTGAGAGCAAGGAGGAATAGTCCCCTCCTCATCCGACGAGGGGACTATTGCTCTAAATATTTATAGTCATTCATGAGTTATTTTTAGGTTTTTATAACAATTAAAATGCATAACATTCTGGAATAGAAAATATTACAAAATTGGAGTTCATATTTTTTCATAGTTGGATGGAAGCTATGGACAGGGTGGGATGCTTTATTTTTGTGTAACCCGGGGATTAAGTTCCTAGGGGTGTGATGAGAGCCCGCAACCCGCCCCACCAGGAAAGTCCGGAAAATCCGTGCGGGACTGGTGAGTAGCTCTATTCCCATTATCACTTCTCATTTAGTGGCCAAAGAGAAATATGTATGTGAAATTATGAGCGATACCCGAGTCTACAACTTAAGGTGTAGAATCTGATAAAGTATCGTTTGATTAGTACCTAAGGTGCCTAATTTACCACAATATCTAAAGTACGATTGCCCATACTAATATAGCGGGAATGAGAAAGTTGAATCTCATTTCTCGCTTCTCGTTTTCAAAGGATATTTTAAGGCTCGTTTCCCACTTCTTGATTTTGCTTCACTTCTCAATATCGCTTCTCTATCTGGTAACTATGGAACAAGGAGAAGATTAGCTTATTCTTTGGAGTATAATTTTTTGTTATGAGGTGGTTTCCCCTTTGAGGTTTGGATTTTATCAGACCACAGTTGACTTCTTTTTCCTCACATATTGCTGCTGCCTATTTCTATGAATATTTCAGCTTCCATTTTGTTAGAACACTAGATGAGAGAATGGGAAAAAGGTGCTCTTCTTCCATTTAGTGAGTCCAACAATGTACCTACAAGATCTTCTATCTTCTAGGAGTATTCGATGGCTAGGACTGGGTGATCCTTTTACCCGTGTCTGGTTACAATTTTGGTGCCCTCGATCCTAACTATCCATTTTATCAGTATTTAGGAAAGTCAGAAAATAGTAAGAAGTAAGAACGACTTAAATAGAAGCCCCTGAGTCCAAGCTGTGGCCTAAAGATCATCATGATGGGAACTACAAAATGGTGCCTTCCAACTCACCATGGTATAACCCCCGCGCGGGGGGGGGGGTGTAGCCCAGTGGCTGAAGGACAAACCGTAAACCTGGAGGTCTCGAGGTCGATTCTTGGGATCCCTTCAATATTGGTTGTATGGGGTGGGGGTATTCCCTATGCAACACATGGGACTAGTCTAAGTCTCAGAATATCCACGTTTATTAAAAAAAAAAGCCAAATCATCTATGGTGATAACCGGATTTGGAAAATCCGGTTATCACCCCTAGAGGTCTCCACGTGTCCCTTTTGACAACCCTTAACTGTGGTTAAGATTCACCCACCCCTAGGGTTCACCCACCCATCCTTGGTTTTTAGAAAAAAAATATTAATTCTTTTTTAAAAATATTTTAATATTAAAAAAGTCCTAGAAACAGTTTTTTTATTTTAAAAAAAGAATTAATATTTTTTTCTAAAAACCAAGGATGGATGGGTGAACCTTAGGGGTGGTGAATCTTAACTACAGTTAAGGGGTGTCTAAAGGGACACGTGGAGAGACCTCTAGGGGTGATAACCGGATTCCGTAGATGATTTGACTCCAAAAAAAAAAGGCCTTGGCTTGTCTCTGGCAAAGCCAAAAAGGGCTTATCTCGGGTTCCATAGAATAGGTGACAAGTGGTGGAGAAGTCAAAATCATGGGGCCCATGATTTTGACTTCTCCACCTATAATAAGACATGTTGCGATAAGTGTGTGAGATATCAAATGGGGAGAAGTCAAAATTATGGGAAAAAAATGGAATGATTTCTCCCTATTTTACGCCAAGTGTCGCACAATCTATGGAACCCCGAGAGCCCTTTTGGCTTTGCCAGAGACAATCCGAGGCCAAAAAAAAAAAAACTCACCATGGTATGAAATTATGGCCGAGTTGTCCACTTCATATAAATGTGGCAACGATTTGTCGAGACGTTATCGGGCCAGTACTAATTTTTATGCTTTCCAAGTCTCCATCATGTCATGGAACAAGGATCCCTCGTGATCTACTGCTCTACTTAATAGAATCTTGTCTTTAAAACTTTTAAGCTGTCAGAGTATTTGCTTCTTGTTCACTGCAGATTTGAAGCATATTGAGTGTGTGACTGCAATTTATTCTCTCCAGTCAGTTTCCATGGGAGATATCTTTTTCTATTCTTCTTACCAAGTATTAGTTTCTTGCAGATTAGGTTGGCTGTTTTTAGTATATAAACAAGCAATGGGCAAGGCAAAGGGTGGTTCAATATTTATCAGGCTTGTCTCAGCTGCCGGGACCGGATTCTTCTATGTGAAGCGGAAGAACCCTCGAAAGGTCACGGAGAAACTCGAGTTCCGTAAGTATGACCCTCGGGTGAATCGTCATGTTCTGTTTACTGAGGCAAAGATGAAGTGAGTGGGGTTTGAGAGAGAGAGAGCTTTGTTCCCATTTGATGGACTTCCTTAACAATTTTCCTTTTGAAAGATGGTCCCATTACTGCTCTTTCAGATCTTCTTGGCAAATTTCAATTAGAAAAATAGTGAACTTATAATCAAATTCCATGGGATAATGATTTGATTATGCTATTTTTATGTAACTGTAATTGTGATCCATCTACAATGGAGCTGAGTTTATTATCATCCAACATGCAGATTCATCGACATTGGAAAGTTCTAGCTGTCTGACAAACAATTATTATTGGTTTCTTTCTGTGTCGGTTTGGACTGTCATTTGGTTTTGGGGCTATGCTGCTTCTAACATGTTGCCCAGACACAAAATGGTTATTAACCCGTGAGTAGAACTCCTGCAATCCATCTCACCTTTGGGACTTGATCCAAGGACCTCACTCACAAGAGAGACGTCATACCATTGAAAATGCATGGTTTGGAAAATTGTTTAATCCATCTTTTTTTTTTAATTGAGTAATCAAAGTTCCTTGGTTAGCCTAAAGAGATATGAGATAGTTGACTTTCCAGCCGGCTTTAATGGTAGTTCAGAAGAAATTAAGATTTCTAATCTACTTTGTTTACTTGTTAAGCTAGAAAGCGAGGGATTCATTCAAAAAGGAGTAGGTCATCATCACTTTGGGGATCTCCTTGTTCTGCCTTGTGTTTTGAGCAAATAAGAGCTCGAATTGCTTCTATAATCACCATCATTTTATCTAGCCTTTCCTTTGTACTTTCCTTCAGTTTGGCAATGGCTTCTTTTGGGGATATTTGGCCTTCCTTTTGTTCTTGACACTTCTGATGAGACGGTAGGTGCCAAGTATTTGGACTCATCGGAAGATGGGTCATCACCGGATTCTGTTTGGCCTCCGGGATTGTCATATATGACAACCAATGTTGCTCGTGACAGTTAAAATCCTTGGCTTTGTCTTTCCAACCTCGCCTTGCTTGCGTTCACCGAGATTCAGTTGCAAACAACTGAGCAAGAGGGATGTTGGAATCCATTTTGCCCTTCTTTTTCCACCTTACCCACCATGTTAACTGTTACAACAGATTCTTCGTGCTCTTTCGGAACTGGGTTATTTTGGGTTGTTTTGGTGCTTGGGCAAGCTTTCTTTTTACTACCCGTTGACGGCCCATCTGGGCTGCCCTGAGAGGAATATATCATCTCCTTCAGCAAAATAAGTTGCTTTCACTGAACATGGTAATCTACAGGTCATGAGACACCCGGAGGGACTAGTCCTTGCCTCGAAGGGTGCCATGTGACCTCCCTCAGTGAGTTGAAGTTACTAGTGTATTGGCAGAAGAAAACATGGTTCTGGGCCATCTAATTATGGTCACCACTTCCTTGAGCTGTGCCTGTGAGTCGGTCTCTTACAATGGCTACAACCAATGGCCTTTTCTGGACCATGGCCTTGCTCCTGTGCCAAAAAAATCAACCTCCTAACTACAACTCCTTGCTCTTACATCAAGAGTGTTGATTAAACAAATTTCATTTCCAAACAAGAAAAACCCACCACTATCATTTTCAAACAAGAAAGTCCATCTATTTTCCAGGAAGCAAAATTACACCATATCAATGGTCCAAGTGGGTACTACCAATGCAATTAGGGATGGGTTTCAGTTTTGGAAGCTCACAAGCTACTGTACCAAATGGCTTGCGAATCCCACTGGCACATCTTGAATTTGAGGTATTTTGAACATTTTGAGGTAATTTCACCTTTATAAGGGCACAAATTCAAGCGACCTGTATTAGTGACCTCAGAATCATCCAGTTCATGATCAAACACTCTTGAATTTATGGGATGGAATGAAGTTTAGCGCGAAACAGAATACAGATAAAGGGAGGGAACAACTTAATTGTTGTCAAGAAAATGTTAAATCTACAAGAAAACTGTTGGTTATGATTTATGAACATGATGCATGGGGCCAACATGCGTAAAAAGCATACAAGTTACACTAGGGAACATTTGACTTTCTACAGGCTTTGATACATTACAAAACATCCACTGCTGCCATTGGAGAAAAAACACGCACTGGTTGGTTAAAAACTGCTACAAAATTTACACAGTATGCCGACATACCCCTGTGCATGCATCACATTCATGCGCAAAGCACTGTCAATAAAGCCACTATTCGAAAGCCCCTGTATAATGAAACACCAAATTGTAAGATACCCATCCATTGTAAAATTACAAAACAATAACAACGAAACATGTCATAATTTACACTTATGAATGCACTAATAAATATATCCATGAAGAAAGCCTAACCCCCTGTTTGGTTGTCGAGAAAATAAAGGGAAATTGAAAAAACAGCAACTAACAACTGTATTAGGGAAACAAGAGAAAATCTTTAATTTTCTCCATTTTCACCTATTGTCTCTGCAACCAAATATGGGTAAAGGTATCAGAAGTTATCAACAAGGTTAGGACCGTTGGGTTTATGCTGGCTCGGGTCTTAAGACAGAAAATAAGGTAGGGCCTCCATAAAGAGTATATCCTAGGAAGTCTATATTCATATATCCAATCTTATTCATCTGATTTATGATAAGATAAGGAGATGAAGGTTAGTTGAGTGTAGGTTTCAGCAACTTGTGATGTTGGCAGACAGAATTGCATGTCAAAAACAGGATAAGATTAAGTTGTAGAAGGAAGCAGGAAGAACTTCACCAAGTCCAAAGACTCCAAACAGGTCTGGTTTTTTGAGAGAGGCACACAAGTTGTAGAGTTTTGAACGAGAATTTTGAAGTTCAGAACAGGCCGATGGTAAAAATCCGACTGTAACCGCTAACATATATACGACATACATACATGCTCATGCAATGGAGTGGGAGGCCATCACTTGATGGTTCATACCTAGGGGATTTCCTGGTCCAAAATTAATGGCATTGATCGATCAAAACTTTACAACTGATGTGTTGTCCTGGATAGTCGGATAGTTTAATGAATAGTTCAGAAGAAGTCTATTGAAAGATGGTTTGGGTTAACAAAACCAGGTTTCCATCTGACCTAAGAGATATTCTAAAACTGTCATAATAGGACTAAGTCATATTCTGGGTGCAAATACCTGGGTCCGCCACATGCACAACACAATTTGAAATGATTAACTTCTACTGAATCATTAGTTTTGAATTAACTAACACTCACATGACACCAATGACAGAATGCATGACTACATTTCATACCTGATGTTCTAGAAGCAGCTAAATTATCAGTAGCTCTCCCATAATCTCCAGTCCTTGCCTGGCTTTTGCTTTCCTGCTGTGAAACTCTCAACGATCTCAACTTGGACGCCGTTCTAAGTGAATGTATCAAAGGAGCCTCGTCTTCTTCCTCCTCTTCTTGCTCCTCTTCTTCGTCTTGAGCATCCTGGTCAGATGCACTAATAGAGTCCTCTTCTTCGCTTGACCCTTGCCCATCAAAGAGTTTCTTCCCCTGTAAATTATGTCGCTTACGAGGACGACCACGACGTTTCACAGAAGTCCCTTCTTTCTCATCTGCAACTAATCAACTTTGTTAATTTCATTTCGCCCATGATATCTCAATATCAAGCTAAAGACAGAATGATTGCATAAAAGAATAGATGGATAAAGATATAAAGTTAATTAATTAATATAATGATCACAAAAAGAGTAATCAGTAATTGAATCTGATTCATGGATAGGAATAGTTGTGACATAATGGATCAAATCTACGGAAAAAAACTCATCCAACCTGGATTGTGCACATTAGAATGTCAACACAGATCATAACCATCCAATCCAAATGGAAATAGAATTTAAGGAAACATCTACTATCTGACAGTAGAGGAAGCAAGGTAAACTAAATGGAAATGGGATTTAAACTGTACCTTGGAATCCCTCATTCTTTGCATACTTCTCACGCAGATTATCAACAAACGTGAAATAGGGGCGCCACCCACTAGGATCTTCATCTGTATTTACATCATCCGTTCGTTTTTGGACGTCCTTAAGACTACTTGCAAAACGATTTAGTATTAAAACACGCTTTTAAAAAATGTGTAATAAGTAGAATGATTATAGATGATGCTAGTAAAGGAGAAACTTTATCTTACATTTCTAGGACATCAGATGTGGGAAGTTTGGATACAAAATTGAGTACAGCTCCTTCCAAGAAAGATAGCTGCTTTGGAGAATCTACAAAGGCAAACTCAACACCATCCTTGACAATTTTTAATATGTCTGATCTATGCTTGTTTCGAGCAGCACCCACAAATGTTCCAGAAAGCCGAACAGCCAGATCCCTGCACTCTTGAAAAGACTTGCTTGCCAATGATTCATCCTCACTTTTGGCGAGTTCCACCAAATGTCGTTGGTAGGCCTAATTCAATTCCATAAACATGATGTTATCTCTACCAAATAAAAATGAAATCGCGAAAAGAAGGATCTTAATTTGGATAAAGGAAAGACCGTAATGCTTAATATATCCAAACAAACGCTCCAAGACAGAAATATGGTTAGTGAAATTGCATATAATATTTTCACCAACATGTCACAGATTATAAATACTTACTGAGAAAAGTGCAAGCAAGGATATTGACAATGATGGAGACTTAATCTTTCACACACACAAAATGGATAGATTTTAAACCCTGAGTATTTTTCTTGAATTCAAGGATTCGAATTCAAGATAGTGTGCACCATGCTGCAGCTGAAGAGGAATAGAAGTTTTCTCACTCATAACATTCACACGATGGGTGAATTTGGTCACCATTCACTGAACTTTTTCCTTAAAAGTAACATTAGTGACTTTTAAGGCAATTCAATACATGAGCCATAAATAATAAAAGCATCTGTGTCAGGTAAATTTAAAAAGGAGAAAATGCCTAAAATGATTAGTAACCACTCATTACAAAATATATGTGCATACATGAGGAAACACGGATGATAGCATAATTGTAAGTTGGACCAAAAAACATTCATTTCATCTTTTAATGTATTTCAGAGCATGTAACATTATTGGAATAAAAATATCAAAGATATTGCCCTCCATACACGTGCAAACACACACAGATCTCCATCCCCAACTCCTCACCACATTTTAAAATCCAATGTGTTATTTTCATCTCTTGATGTCATGTTGCAGTAACCTTGTTCAGAAATATACATCACACCTGAAAACTTTAGACTACCAACAAAAATTAACCCCTAAAAATGCCAATTAGAATTATTATTTTGTGTGACATGTAGCTGTCTTCTCGGGTTTTTATCGACTGATGTTTTTACTCGGGAGATTTTCAAATAAGGAGTTTTTTTTCAGATATTTCTAGCATAAATCTCGGCAATGATTAAAATTACAAAAATAGTAGTAAATATCACCAATTTATAAATTCATCAAACCATGAATTTGGGGTATTTTTCACGATATTTTTCATAAATCTCGGGATTTTTACATGATAAAAAAAAAGAAAATTATATTTCTCGCGAAACATTTAAAATATTGCGATAAAAATAGAGTTTTAAACATCAGATGATTTTATCGGTATTTCTCAGAAGATTTGTAACAATGTTGTCAAGACTCAAGTAACGAGTCATTAGCAGGTGCAACCTTATGTTTCTGGATATAGTTATGGTTCTTTACAACGTGATTAAAGTACAACAATGGTAATATAATAAATATAACCTATACAAACTATAGTAATTTTGATGACAGACGCCTGCTGCCTAGTGCTTCCCTACGTTGGTTAGATGGCCCATCTTTTTCCAGTTAAGGAGTAAACTATAAAGCTAGAACCTTTTACCCACTTTCTATTGGACTGAAGAAAAATCTGCATATGAAGTGTTTGCATGTGCACCAAACACAAAGTTAATGAGATAAAAACCATGAAAGCTTGTTGAATGTGTGTGTGTGCACGCTCGTGATAGATGCCCTGGCTTGCAACACAAAGAAATGAGCTCACTGAACCAGCATTCCAGTGGCTTGCATGGCAAGCCGTATGCAACAAACCCAGCTGTGCAAGTATGTTGCAACCAAGGCCGAGTTCTTAAGTAAGACCAGAAGTTGTTCTTCAGCTATGTGACAGCAAGCGTCATAAGTTCAAAGTCTTACCCTTTTCAATGCTTCTAGAAAGACATTGGGGACGACATCATTTGTATTTTTCTTTAAAACAGCAATCAGATGTTTAATAATCTCTGCCACGCTTGTTCCATGCATCACAAAATGCGAAATGATTTCTGGACCAAGATAGTCCTGCATGTTGATTGACACCAAATGGCATATTCAAGAAGGCAGTTAATAAAAATCACAAAAATAGTTAACAAACTGTTATTCTATGGTCAAGGCATTAGAGATCGTTATGTCTATAATCATGAGAAGTGGCTCATTTGAGAATCACTACTCAATGGACATCATTAGGACATTTTGGTCATATAAAGTATAAATTTAACCTAATTGGGTGATCGCAAACATGTGATGTATCGACCTTTTATAGAACATTCTCCACATTTTTCCTGTCCATCTAAAAGAATGTAGAACTATCTAGACTCTCAATATAGCAAAAATGTATCTTCACCTTAGGAACTGTATCAGTAGCAACCAACTTAGCAGCAGCAATCATGACTGCATCTCGATTTGTCTCCTCAATATACTCTTTGTTTGCATCCTCGTCTTCTACCTCTTCTGTGGGTGTCCATCGAAGAAGAATTTAAAATTATTGTGCCAGTGGTAATAGAAATAAGTATGCTACAGGGAGATACGAATATGTGGAGAATTTGATTACTTGTATATCATAAATGGTGTATATTGTTTATAGGTGGAATATGAAGACAATGGCACACATGCAAGAGTTCAGGATCCAAGGGTCAGGGGTTCAAACCTAAAAGACCACCTAAGAAAAGCGAACCAACCAACTTATATGATAGCAACCGTGATATCACTAAACTTTAGTGTTGAATAATTTACCAATAAGTTCTACTTCTACCCAAGAAAATATGCAGTCCATCCACTTATATCGCCCGAATAAATGGTGTCTCAACCTAGGAGATCGTATATTATATATTTGTGTGTGTGTGTGCATTTTTTATTTTTTGAGAAAATGGCAACAAAAAACTAACCTGAAATATTGAGCTGCTGTTCACAAAGTTTCCAAAATTTTTCAAGAATAGACGTGTCTGGACAAAATCCTAATGTTTCCAGCTTTGTTGAAGAAAAATTTGACTTCCTGAATAAGCACCACATTTCTGCTAGGATGGTGCAGACCTGTGGCATAACAGAGATTTTGTAAGCCCGAAATTGGAGCATTTTGGAACAATTGAAGATAAGATATCTCAACTGACCGCTTGACCATAACAAACGAGATTCAGTTGAATTCCAAGAAAAGAACTCTTACCCTGCAAGCAAGCAGACTTCCATACTTCCCCTCTTCCTGGACTTCGGGAGGGGTGAGCAGGAAGTACTCGAGTTGCTCAAACAATGTATTGCGTTTGGACAATAGAGAAGATAAACATGCTTCAGAGAGATTTTCGCCATCTATAATAGAATGCAGACACCAGGCCACGTGCAAATACATGTTCAGAAGCAGAAAACTCACGACCTGTAGGGGTGTAAACAGCATAACCATAAACAGATGTAGGGAATAAAAATATAAGAAGGTTTACATCTTTCTTATTGCAGGACCATTTACACACCTCATCATCCATATTTCTGTTACTTTGGAGAAAGCTGACTATATCTTCATATATGCTTTCAGTGGGTACAGATTTTGCCAATTGAAGTTCATATAACCTTTTCAAATTAACAAGAAGGGAGTATTCATCCTCGCCGTCCTGCAATTTTAGAAAACATGTCACATTTTATCCATTTAGCTGACAGCTGATTAGCAATAAAAGGAACTGCATATGAAAGAGATATACCGCTACTTGTTTCATTGAAGATTTAAGCTTTGCTATGAGCTCATCCTCAAGCTCCTTCAATTTATTTTGGGCAAAATCTTGCAGCTCTCCTTGACTCTCGGTAGAACAAAACACACTTGCCTTTACACAAGACCTCAATGGATCCTTCTCACCGTGTTTGAAAAATGCTTCTTTAATGAGCTGAAGAACAGTTTTAAAATTCTGAAAAGGAAAGCAAATAAGCACTTGCTTTGTTACCAGCAGGGTTTTAAATCCTTAGAATAACTCACATGTACAAATAATTCTGGGACCCACCTGCTCCTGTCTCTTCAGTGAATATAATTCGAGTTTCAAATGCAAAATTATTTCAACCAACGATGCCACTTTTGCTTTGTCAGCCATGTATTTACGTAAAAGCTGTGGGTAGTTCTTCATCATGGCAACAGTTATGTCCCGTCTGTTATTTTCCATTATTTCCTGGAAATTTACATATCAAAGAAATTCATGTTACACTGATAATCATTTGACTGTCAGGCACTAAAAACTCAATGCAATCTCAGGAAAACATATTCTGATGCAGAACAAATCCAAAAAACAATTCACTAGTCATCTTGCATAAGTGGATTCGCATTCACTGGAAAATATTTCACGTGTGATTATACAAAATCTAGTTACACTAGGGAGTCCAGACTAACATGAACGGAAGCATGCAGTCCAGACTAAATATTTCTTCAATTTGTAAACATATTGGATAAGCATGCAACCTTGTCAATGTAATATAAGTACAGCTTAGAAGAACCAAAGAAACTAAAACTACAACAAAGAAAAAAAATTCAAAATTAATGTCTATTAAAATTTTGCTTAGCTGATTGGAAGACAATAAAACCCATTATATGATGTACCTTTTGAGCTTTATTGTAATATTGTTTTCGATTATCAGTAGCAGGTACAATCCTCTCACCGACAGCTTTCTTGGCAGATGCATGAAGCATTCGAATCAAGTTTGTTGCATCCACATCAGTGAGCTCAATCAAAGGATTCTCATCAAGGAGCATGGAAACAATACACTTCCAATCCTGCAAGAAATATAAGAGCCGCCATTTTAAGAAAAATGTCATTCATATTAAATATTAGACGATGTATATGGAATGTTTCCTTTTTCAGCATGATTTCCTACAAAAGTTGTTAAATGGCAGAATTTCTTCTGTAGTTGACAAGGATTAAAAATACGTTTTCGGGGGATGTATCAGTCCCAACCGAAACCTATATGTATCGGTTTTAGGCGATACATATAAAAAAATAAAAAATTAAATTAAATTTTATAATAAAAAAAATCAAATGAATTATAAGAACCAAATATAAAGTCATGGGAAGTGACTCAAAAACAAAGTAGCAAACATAATTACAAGTACAAAATGAATTAAAACATGAATAACTAATAAATGATACGTATCGCCCGTTTTGTATCAGTATAAATATCGTATAGGAGACTACCGATACCTATATGTATCGCCCGTTTCGTATTGGTTTCAGTGATTTTTATTTCCATGGTAGTTGAGGATGATTTCCCATTGCTCACGAATTCCAGAGCAAAATAGAATAAGGTAAAAAAAAAAGCAATCAACATACTTTCATGGCCTTCATGTAGTCCCAAACATCATCAATGACATAGGTACTTAGAATTGGATCTGTTGAAAATTCTCTTAGTATTTGCAACATTCTTCCAAGATGAACCTCAGAAGAGTCATCATCACCCCCTGAGAAGAGTTTTGCAGTCACCATGAGTGCCATAGATGACAAGGTCATATACACACACATAATCATACAATGAACTTTCAAAAAGTGATACCTTTAGACCCAGATTGGGAGCTACTAAATTTCTGAGCAATCAAATGATCATACACTAGTGCACCTATCGCATGCCTGATCTCTGGCGGTTCATCAATAAGCAAATCATATAGAGGACCTAAGTCATCGTCAGAAAGAAGCTGGTGTCTGCAAAGTATCACAATGCCCATTAACATCGTGCAAAACTCCAAATGAACAAAATCGTTAAGAAAAATAAAATGCTTAAAAAAAAACAGTTACCTCAGTAGTTGTTTTACAAGTCCTATGGCAGATACAGCCACAGAAACATCTATGTCATCAGCAAGCTCAATCATTCGGTTTGAAAATCTTTCAGTGAAAAGACCAAGAGATGGAACATTATCATCCACCTCATAAAGATTTTGTAAGGCAAGGACAGAAGTTTTTCTTACACCAGCACTCTTCAGATGCAATTACAAGAAAAAGACCAGTTAGATCGATAGAACATGAGCTGTGGTCGGTAAATAGATTTCATAAGTCGCACACAATTTCATTTTTACACCAGCACTATTCAGATGCAATTAGAAGAAAGGAACCAAGTAGATCAATAGAACATGCGCTGAGGTCAATAAATAGATTTCATAAATCACTTGGAATATATAAAATTACTTTGTCATTCAGCGTCCATCCAAGGTACTTTAAGTACAAATCCTGAAGGAACAGTGATGGGTATGACATAATCCAAACACCAAGCGACTGTATGCACGACATTCGGATATTAGGATCAATATCCCGGTATCGATGCACAAATAACCTTCAAAAAAAGATTGGTTAACAAAAGTTTGATAATAAATAACTTCTATAATCAGAAGAGAAAAAATCAACTCATATGGATTTTCTTTCTTAGTTTCTTTCACTCAACAATATTAAGTCAAGGATTCCTAACCCCGTAAATATTTTGCGCATCAACTCCTCTATCACAGTTATCTTCTCATGCGTCATTGATAACCTTTTATTTAGTGACTCCACACGAGAACCTTCGTTCCGCTTCTTTTTTTCAGCATTTAATTGTCTCTGAGTAGTTTCACGTTGTGCACCAAGTGTTTTAGCAACGACTATGAAAGATGTGACAAGCTGGAGACCCACTAATGAAGCAACTTGGCGATAGACTCTTGGAGGAGTGCTGAAATGCATGGACAACAAGAAATCAATTCAATAAGAAGCAATTAACACAAAACAAACTTCTTACATTCATCTACAAGTAAACTAATTATAACATCCTACCATGACAGTGCAATAACGTAGTCCATACACTTGTCGAACAAAACCTGATCAAATAATGGCCCATTCTGACACTCAATGACTAAATTGTCCCAGAAAGACATAAGATTTTCCTTGAAGTTCTTGAACTCCTTCCGTTTCGAACTGTGGTAGTCTTCTACATCCCCCTAAGTTTCCAAAAAGTTAAGCACAAACTACAGGCAGGAAGTGTGGATGCATAAAATAAGAATGCATCTAAGAAAGTTGAAAAAAAAAAGGCAAGGAAAACATTTGTTGGAGGGGGACAACACATTTTGTACAGCACCGAAGGATACTTTCCTAGCAAGATTGACCAAAGCAACCACTACATCATCCACGTCAGTCTCTTCCAGAAAATCTTCTTTAAGATGATATTTAGCTCCACATGCCTGTTCATTTGTCACTTTAAGAAATCCAGCTGACATCATGAAAGCAAATCATGCAATACAAGACACTAAAGAGTAAAATGTGGCCAACCCTTTGGCTAATGAAGGTTAGAGAGCATGCTTTTGAAAAGTTTCCTTCTATTTTTGTGTATAGTTTCTTTCTTTCATGGGGCTTTGCTTATTCAGGCCCCTTTTTTGGTTTCTATTTTCCACCAAGGCTGGGTTTGTTTGGAGGGAAAATAGGTGCACTGAATTACCTCAAGAAAAAAGTTAATTGTTGTGTTTGGCATTGTAGAAACCCAATATTTTATTCATTTTCAGTATTTTTGTTATCTAAATGCATGAAATCGAAGCTACGAAAAGGGGGGGAGGGGGGGTGCTCGAGCGCCCATAAGTGTCGCCCGAGTGGTGGCGTCCAGAACCCACCCCGCAGTTCAGAGCAAAAACCGCTCGAGCGGCCACTAACTCCACCCGAGCGGTGGTCGCAAACAAAAACGCCAAAAGGCGCGATTTCCCGACTTTTTTTAATGAGTTAGGGTTCTAAACCCTATATATATTCATTATTTCGTGGGTCTAGGGTTAGAGAAACACTCTAAGTGAATTTTATCATGATTCTTAATGTAGGATAAGAATAAGATTATGGTTCTAAGGTATGTATGATTTGATATGGAGGAATGGATGTATTCCAAAGTTTCTAATGATTGAATATGAAAGAAGAGATGTACTCCGGGGTTTTGATTGAATGATTCGGAGTTTGATTTGAATTTATGGAAATTATGTGCAATTAGGGAATTTAGGCCCATTGTATCTATGTATTTTAATGTGAAATTGATTATGATGAGTGATCTATGATTTCATGAATTTATTTTAAGAACCATGATTGTGTATGTTACCCTATGAATTACAAAAATGATATGTCATGATATATGATGTATGATTTGCATGTTGTGATTTATTTCAAGTAAACGAGCCTTGAATTATGGTCTCGCTCGCTTAGTTCTTTTACCATAGTGGTATGAAACGTTATGATGGATTTGAAATGACCGTTGACTAAAATCTAAGGTGCAATTTAACCGAGGGTTTGTCACTTTTCACTCACGAACATGATAGACGCACAATCATGATAAGATCACAATAACAAGTAAGTCAAAAGTAAGAAAGTATGAAAGTAAGAATACGTATTTGAGTTTCGCAATGCCTGAGTACCGCAGGTCTAAGATCATAAGGGTATATGTACCTAAGGAAGTGAATTACAAGGAAGTACGTGCGCACTGGCGAGTGCTAAGGTTGGTACCTCGGTAAGTAATGTATAGGTAATCTCTTCACGTATATGGTGGAGAGTTAATTTAAGTTATTTTACTAATGCATGTATGTTGATGACATTTATGATGGAAGTAAGAGAAGAATGATCTTAGTAAGATAAGATTGGTAATAAATAAGATAAAATGCTCACATGTTTCCGCACTCTGATTTATGTATGTATGACATGTTAAATTAAGTCATGATGCATATGTTATGCTAATGTTCGTGATATTGTTAGCTAGGATTTTATGTCTGCTGAGCCGCTTGTTGCTCAGCCGATATGTTTTGTGTCGGCAGGTTCAAGTTTAGAGATTGCAGTTGAGCCTTAGATAGAGGATGAATATATTGAAGAACAAGAAGGTGATTACATTGAAGAGGAGAATGATTTGGATTGATATCCATATTACTGAACTCCTAAGGGTTTAATATTTTTTTAGACTTTAATTATTGAAAGGGTTGTAATCAGATTTCGTCATGGATGACTTTTAGATTTACTTTGGATGAATATTGGATTTATGTTTAGGTTATTAATTCGAGATTAGGATTAGGATTAGGATTTCAGATTTCTAGATTCAGTTGATTTATATTATGATAAGGGAATGATGATATATTAATTGAAAAAAAATTTGAGTTCTCATTTTAATATGTCTTATACGTTTTAAAATGAGTTTCAATATAAGTAGTGTCACGGGCCAAAATTCCATTTTAGCCTAAATGGGATTTTGGGGCATGGCAAACATGGTGCAAAACAAACTTTTTATTATAAATAATACTCTAGTATTACTTTTAATTTTTTTAGGAAATTTTCTCTGAAAAATTAGGAGAAGTTATTTCAAAGAAAATATTTTTTTCCCACAACGTTTTCCCTCCAAACAAACAAAGCCTAAGTAAATTTATTATATGTAACCAAAATGTGAGGCGAGATTACCTCAAACAGCAGCATCAAGAGTTCAACCATTGCAGGCTTTGGATCCTTTTCGTAACGCTCCACCCAATACTTGACCACCTGGGCAATAAGCTTCCCATTACCTTTGACAACCTCTGCAAAAATATATACACAAATTCAACTCCCATTCGTCAACATGTAAGAACCAAAACTTTCGAAAAAATTGCTTCTAACAAAAAAATAGTATATATATTGGACATAGTTGATCATAATATGAAATAGAAGTATAATTCAAAAATGATTCAGGAGACAAAGATCATAAAATACGTATCAACAAAGAGGTTTCGGAAACGTAATAATTCCATCAATGAATATATCATCTAGTCCTAGTATATACCGAGAATACCAAAACATAGCAAGTGTTCTAGACATGGGCTGACAATGTAACATTAGTGTAGAAGGAATCCAAGCTGCTCGACTGGGGGAGCAGGAATCATGAGGAGACGAATGACAATGTGGACCTGTGGTCCCCTAGTCAACAGGTTGAGGCGATAAATCATACAGGGGTTATCATATCAGCACCCCATTACATGTAATGTAATGAAAATACAATTTTGAGTGTGCAAACAATTTTTTTTATATGTGATTTCCATTAAATAATATGTTGTACTATCAATCAAAAAATTCACAAGAACTGCAGCATCCCAATAGTTACTTCTTCAACCCAATTCATAACTAATTTAAATATTTCAATCTCCGATACATTAAAATGGGGTTTATCATGTCGGATCACAAAGGATACAGATGTCAATAAGAAAATGCAAAGAAAAAATCTAACAACACAGTTTCAGGCCAATTATCTACATACCAATCAAGCTCTGATCAGTTTCACGCGTCACCGTAGCTTCCTTCAAAGTTCGGTTCCTCTTAGCTTTCGGAAGAACCTCATCAAAATCATCGAACGATCCTTCATCCGGACTCTTATCACTGGGGCCGCTGATATGGTCAGGCTTTTCCGCGACCGAAGAACCGTTCGCGTTGCTCGGACCATCGCCAGTCCCAGTTGGAACCCTAGCCCTTTTCTATTAACTCAGAACCAGCAAAATTAGGTCACGGAACAAAATTGGTGACAGAAAAAACGATTATAAAAAAAAATGGCATTACAAATGAAATCGAGTGAGGATAAGGATCGAAAATGGCGATATTTAAAACTAACCGAACGGCGAATCGATGTTTCAGAAGCCATCGCTGCGTCCTCCATGACCTTGGAGCTCTATTAGCAGAAATTTTGCCCTAGAAATTTACAGGAGAGAGAGAGAGATTGAACTTCCTATTAAGATAATGAAAAGTTAACTAAAACTGCGAGGAATTTCTCCCGCCAAAGGAATTTCTCCATGGCCCGGCCCAAGCCATTTGGAGGCCTAAAGCGAAAATTTTAGATTGTATTTTTTTAATTTTAATTTTTTAATGTTATTAAAAAAAATAACTATAAATAGGACCTTTTTAATATTCTGAATAAGTCTTTTATTTATTTTTAATATTCTAAATGGGGTCTTTTTAATATTATTTTTTTATGTTTTTTAATGGGACCTAAAGCCAAGGCTTTGATGGCCAAATGGACGGGCCGGCCCTGAATTTCTCCCGCCAAATGAACTAGAACTGCCACTACTATCTCCAGATGGAGAGATGTGATCAGGTGAAGTTGGTTCGATTTTGGAGAAATTACAATGCTATCCCTTTGTCGATGACCAATTGACCATCTATGAGCTCCATGGAACCTCTAGCCGAGCCGAGTAGTAGCTTGTTTATTAATTAAACGAGTTTGAAATTAAGCTTGAGCTTGGCTTATAAAGCTCGATATTTACATTAGGGTGAAAATTTTATTTTGTGTTTTTTTATCCTAGCCTCCTAGGTAAAGAAATTATGTGTTAAACAAAATTTCAGTATTAAATTCAGAATTGTACATATAAAATAAAGAGTAGTGATAGGTATACCCATGAAATCCATTTCCAAACCTAAGGCACTACCTCATTGGTGAATGTCCCCTCTTAAATACCCACCACAGGTATATTAACTATTTCCCAAAAATAAATTATATACCATTTTCTTTATTAGTATATAATTAATATACAAAATTTTAGTATTTAAATGAAGTAAGTATATGCTAAATATTTTAATATGTTAAGTATATATATATATAATCGAGCTGAGCGCTTTTAATGAGTTGAATATATGTGTGCTCAAGCTTGGCTTATTAATTTAACAAGCTTGAAAATTTAGTTGGGCTTGGCTTGTTTATTAAATAAAGAAGCTCAAGAAGCTTTTAACGAGTCAAGCTCGAGCTGTTTACGAGTAACATGATTTGTTAACCACCCCTAAATATAAGTCGTGCAAACCCTACTCTCAGCCTCTTAATCCTACTCTTGGCCAAAAATCAACACTTGTATTTGCTCTCGGCAAAAAATAGGCACATGTCATTGCTTTAACTTGTCATCACTTTAACATGTGTTGGTTTTTGATTGAATGTAAGGAATACATGATAGTAGGGTTAGCATGCCTCATATGTATGTAGCAGTGATTAATCATTCACAAGCTCATATTGGTACTTAATCGAGATACCGCATGAGACTCATACAAGTCTCACGTGTTGCATAAGGAATACCCCAACCCACACAACCAAGATTGAGGGGAGCCCAGGAATCGACCTCGAGACCTCCGGGTTTACGATTCGTCTTTCGGCCACTAGGCTACACTCCCGAGGGTTAATTTGCAATGTCATTGGTTAAAAGGAAAACAATTTTTAGATGTAACCGATACATGGGTATCTAATTTTATCCTCGTCACATACCACATTTCAACTGACTAGCAAGTTGAAATTGCAGTAGTTCTTCATTTTCATTATGCGTACAATGATTGTTTGCAACGATAGTTCTTCCCTAGATCAAGTAAAAAATATAAAAGTTTTGAGCAATGCTAGGTCCATTTTCCGATCGTCCACTCTTCCCTATTTTCATACAATAAGACAAAATAGTGTGACACTTTTTTGGTGGGCCCCACCACATTTATTTTGTCTTCTTGTATAAAAGTAGTAAAAACGACTGGAGAGTGGATGATTGGAAAGTAGACCTAGCATTGAATTTAAGATTTGAACGAGTCATTTGATCTTTTTAATTAAGTTTCAATCCTTAAACGAGTTGAGCTTGAGTCAATTTTTCTATAATTAAGTTCCTATTGCAAAGTTTTGCTTGTTTAGGAATTGGATTCCCAATTTCTTTAAGTCTAATGGATATTGAAATCCCTGCCTTCTTTATAAATCAGATCGAATTTGACTCATTTTGGTCATTGTAACGGATAAAATTCGTAAATCAACTCAGCGTTGGAGGACGAGCTCGTTTTTGTCGTTTTGTTCACGAAAGTGACACGTGGACACGAGCTGGGGCCACGTGCTTAAAATATAAGGGTCACACGTTGTCTGATGCACAACGATCCCGTTGTGCGCATTACGATGTCTTTGTTCTCATGCAGGACAACGCTTCCGTTGTGGCTTTGACAACGTGCTCGTTGTCTAAAGCACAACGTGAACGTTGTGCTTTTGACAACGTCGCTGTCGTTACGCGAACAACGAGTCTGTTGTCTCACCGACAACGATGTCGTGCTGTATTTTAAGGCATCTACTCCGTAACCGAGCTTGAGTCAACAACGAGACTGGCTCATAGGAGGAAGTGATCAGGAGGCGATCCATGACCCCGACAAGCGTGCCGAACGCGCCGTTTCGTGCCGAAAGCACTGTCTTGGCATTTAATGCTGGTCACTTCTGCGTACCGTCCGATCCCGTCCGATTGGACTTATAGGAGGCTCTCACGTGTAATGCAATCGGTGACAGATATGACTAAGATATTTGGCAATGAGTGCAAAGACACGTGGTATGGACACCTATGGTCATCCATGGTCATCGATGGCCATACCAACCCTTACCCTATAAAAACCCCGTGATTTTTAGTGCACAGGACACTTGTTCGTTAATCCAGACCTTGTGTTCAGTGCTTCCCGTGCCTTGCGAAATTCTCAGTGACTGTTCTTGTATTTACTGTTCATCGTCTTCAACACTTACTGACTTTATCATCGGAGTACAGGTCAGGGTGCCACACCCTCCGCTCCAACCTTCTACCAGTAAACCAGAACGTGGAAGAAGCTGCTGCTGACGCGTGTCCGTCCGGTATTTTTCCCCTCACAAAATTGGCGCCGTCTGTGGGAAATAATAAACGGACCCCCCTTTGCTCTCTGCGATTATGGCAGATCAGTCAGAAGTGTTCGGGCATGAGGATCAAACCCCTCACGCCACTTCTTTCATACCTTCTGTCGTGCACAATCCTGGAGTCAGTCCTTCGTCTGGACAACCAAAGAGGACTGTGCCTCCCCCTGCTGAGCTCTCTGTCTCAAATCGCATCTTGGCGATGCTGCAAGTGCAACAGTCTGCTCTGGATCAAATCACCAGGCAGCAACAGTTGATGCAGGCGAGGCTAGAGGCGTTCGAGCATAGCAGGCTCGAGGTGGATGAAGTGTCACTGCAGAGGCCTTCTTTGAGACGTCAGTTTGACTTCTCTTCTTCTCCTTCTGCCCCGGAGAACTGTGAAACCAGGTTCGTGCTTCTTCCTACTGAAGGGGATGTAAGGCAACCTCCGGTTCGGGCAGAGCAGAGTATCCCTTCGGATCGTGTAGATTTCCGGGAAGGGACAGGAAGAGAAGACCTGAGAGTGGGTACTGGAGGCGCAGACACCCAGAAGACTTGGGTAACAGCCAAGGAGGTGGAGGCTTTAATCGGTGCTCGTGTTAAGAGCATGAAGGGAGAGATTCCTGACCACTTTGCTCAGTCAGCAAAGGACAACGTTGAGAACTCTCCCTTCACGGATACCATCAACCAGTCCTATACTTCTTCCAAGTTCATAACTCCGATCTTCCCCATGTACACTGGAAAGACGGACCCGGATGAGCATTTGTTTGACTTCAAGCACGCGATGGCTGTTCGCAATCCAGATGATGACTTGTATTGCAAGGCTTTCCCCAACAGCCTGTCTGGGGCAGCATCGAAGTGGTTTCGGAACTTGCCTCCTGGTTCCATCAGTAACTTCTCAGAGCTCAGGTCGGCCTTTATTGATCGTTTCATCATCAATAAGAAGAAGAAGGCAGGTGCAGATACCCTCTTCTCTTTGAGGATGAAGCTAGCCGAATCCTTGAAGGACTTCATTTCGCGTTTTACCCGATGAAGTCCACAACATTGACAAAGTTGATGAAGCGAGCTGCATCGCCGCTTTCAAGAACGCTATCCCCAAGCATTCCGAGCTCTACAAGTCCTTAGCTCTTGACTATCCTGTCAAGATGAACGAGTTGATGGTACGTGCCACCAAGTACGGGAGGTACGAGGAGGACGTATCCGTTGTGTCAGTGCCGAAGCCCAGAGCGAGAGTGGTGGATGTCGCGGAGAGGACACACCGATCATCGAAGAGGAAGGAGAAGAAGCAGAGGTACGAGTCTTCATCATCTGAGGGCTCGCCACCAAGGAAGCAGAGGGAGAGAGTTGTGTATGTGACTCAACGGGATCAGCCGGATCGGCGCCCATTTGAAAGAAACTTTAACCAGCATCAGAGCAGGACGGAGAGACGTCCTAATGACCAGCAGGCGATGCAGCAGTATCAGCCACGCCAAGTGCAGCCTCAAATACAGCACAAGAGAGGCGTGCAGCCCAATGAGAGGCGATCTTTTACAAATCAAACACCGCGCATCAATTTCACAGTCAGCCCGGCGACTATCATGAGGTCAATGGAGGATCAGCCATACTTTGAGTGGCCGACGAGGGCGGTGCCGGATATCACATCGGGGCCACGGGTGCATGAGTACTGTCATTATCACAAGTGTCGTGGTCATCTCACCAACCGATGTCATATTCTGAGGGAATACTTAGAAAGGCTTGTTCAGGAGGGGTACTTGGGAGAGTATCTTGCTTCTGACAACGGTGGGGAGCGCGCCAGGGAGCCGGTGTCCCAATCTCGTGGAGGAGAACCCGCCAATAACCCCAGTACCAGTGGAGGGGCATCCTTGGGCACGATCAATGTCATTTGCCACGTGCAAACGCCTGAAACTGATGTGGAGAGGAACTTCAGGGCGAAGGCCAGGAAGCTGTCTCACGAGGCTGCAGTGTGCCAGGTGCAAGTGCCTAACAGAAGTGTTGAGCAGGCACTCACCTTCACTGATCTTCTTGATCTGGCGGGAGTGATCCGACCTCACTATGATGCTCTTGTTCTCACCATGAGAATAGGAGACTTCGACATCAAGAGAGTGCTCGTAGATTCTGGGAGTGGAGCAGACATCTTGTACCTTCATGCTTTCACTCAGATGAAGCTGGACCCTTCCGTCCTCATCCCTGCTCAGACTCCCTTGTATGGATTTGATGGCAGCTCGATGAAGCCTGTAGGCGACGTTGTCTTGCCCGTTGTCCTTCGGACCAGATTTTCCGTTCTGGACGCGCCATCACCGTACAATGCCATCTTAGGCCGTTGGTGGACCCATGAGATGAAGGTTGTTCCGTCCTCGTACTACCAGGTGTTGAAGTACCCAACACAGGACGGGCCTCAGGAGATCCGAGGCGATCAGTTGGCATCGCAGAAGTGCGATTTTCCAGCTTTCGTTGTGCCTTCGTAGCAGTTACAGATCGCTCCCGTTGTGGAAGAAAGCTCGGAGGCATCGTTGTGCAGACCTTCTGTTGAGCCCACGAAAGCTGTCAATTTGGGAACGGAAGAAGAGCCAAAGCTGTTGCAGGTCGGGACGAGCTTGACAACGGAGGAGGAGCTCGGGTTGCTGAGTTTTCTTAGGCAGAATCTTGATGTCTTTGCATGGTCTCACAAAGACATGACTGGCATCGATCCGAGTGTTATCTGCCATCACCTCAATGCTGATCCTGCCATCCCCCCAGTGAAGGAGAAATCTCGGAGGCTTGCTCCAGCTTATCATGATGCAGTGAATGAGGAGATTGACAAGCTGATTCAGTTTGGGTTCATTCAGGAGGTGCAGTACCCTGACTGGATAGCCAACGTTGTGGCTGTGCCTAAGAAGAACGGGAAGGTGAGAGTCTGCATTGACTTCACTGGTGTCAATAAGGCGTGCCCCAATGACTTTTTTCCCATGCCAAGGATAGACAGGCTCATCAACGCCACTGCTGGCCACGAGATGTTATCCTTCATGGATGGTTATTCGGGCTATAACCAGATCCTCCTGGCGGAAGCAGATCGAGAGAAGACCACCTTCATAACAGAGCGAGGTATGTTCTGTTATCGGGTGATGCCTTTTGGCTTGAAGAATGCAGGTGCCACCTATCAACGTCTGATGAATCTCATGTTCGGGTCACTCCTTGGCAAGACGGTTGAAGTGTACATCGACGATATCGTTGTGAAGAGTCGAGTACGAGGTACTCTGGTGGCGAACCTTGCTGAGCCTTTCGCTGTGCTGCGATCTTTCAATCTGAAGATCAACCCAGAGAAGTGCACCTTCGGGGTTACCTCAGGGAAATTTTTTGGTTACCTTGTGAGTCAGCAGGGGATTGAAGCTAATCCGGCTCAGATCCGTGCTTTGCTGGACATGCCAGAACCCAAGTCGAAGAAGGAGATCCAGAAGCTGACAGGCCGGATTGCTGCGCTCAACCGGTTTATCTCTAAGTCATCCGATCGTTGCAAACCTCTGTTCGAGCTGCTGAGGAAGGACTCCATTTTTGCGTGGACTCCAGAATGTTCCCGAGCTTTCCTTGCCTTGAAGGAGTATTTAGGCTCAGCTCCTATCCTTTCGGTGCCAGAGCCAGGTGAAATCTTATATCTCTATTTGTCTGTTTCAGAGTAAGCCCTTGGATCCGTCCTAGTGAGAAGTTGTGATGGCGTGGAGAAGCCTGTCTACTTCATCAGCAAAACCTTTCTCAAGGCGGAGTGCAATTATAGCAAGCTCGAGAAGGTGTGTTTGGCTCTTGTCTTTTCTGCAGAGAAGCTTCGTCCGTACTTTCATGCTCATTCTATCGTTGTCATCACAACGTATCCTTTGAAAGTCGTGCTGGGACGACCCGAGCTGGCGGGGAGAATGTCAAAGTGGGCTGTAGCTCTGAGTGAGTTTGATATCCAGTACCGGGCCAGGAGTTCAGAGAAGGGGCAAGCAATGGCGGGTTTTCTTTCTGATTTCCCTGTGGAGGAGGAGACAGAGGACATGGTTGTTGATCTTCGGGAGCTCCCAATTGAAGTTGACAACGGAGATGCCGTTGTGGAGGGGATCGAGTCGTCAGAATGGAGCGGTTGGCTGTTGTACGTGGACGGATCTTCCAATTTCAGTGGTTCAGGACTAGGCGTTGTGCTCATAAGTCCGGACAACGTCAAAGTGCAGAAGATGTCACGTCTTGGGTTCACTGCCTCCAACAACGAAACTGAGTATGAAGCCTTGCTCCTTGGGTTGGAGAGCGCACGAGAGTTACGGATCTCCACGTTGAGAGTGTTTTGTGATTCACAGCTCGTGGTGAATCAGGTGAATGGTGTTTATGAATGCAAGGACGACCGGATGAAGCAGTATGCTACTCTCGTTCGTTCGTTGTGTGAAACGTTCACCGTTGTGGAGATTAGGCACACCCGGAGGGATGAGAACAGGCATGCTGATGCTTTGGCGTATCTAGCTTCCATGGTGTAGACTGACGAGCCTAAGGCTATTCTGATGGAGTTCCAAGAGTATCCTTCGATAACTCTTCAGGCACAGCGAGAAGTGTTCTTTGTCAATCTGGTACCGAGTTGGATGACAGGGTTGGTGGCTTATCTGAAAGACGGAGTTCTTCCTATCAGTGTGAAGGAGTCAAGGCGCATTCAGTCCAAGGCATCTCGTTACACCTTGGTGCAAGGAGAGTTGTACAGGAAATCTTTTGGCAGGCCTTTGCTGAAGTGTGTTCATCCCGTAGACGTGGAGAGAATACTTGCTGAGCTGCATGAAGGTATATGTGGTATTCATTCGGGCGGGAGGACCATTGCCCATCGAGCTCTGGGGCAAGGCTACTTCTGGCCTTACATGCAAGATGATGCTCAGAAGTATGTGAAGAGGTGCAGCCAGTGCCAGCGGTTTGCTCGTTTGATTCATGCTCCAGCTCAAGAGCTCAGCACTGTATCGCAGCCTTGGCCATTTGCGCGGTGGGGACTTGACATTGTGGGACCTTTCCCAAGGGCTCCAGGGAATCTGATCCTCCTTTTAGTGGCAACTGACTATTTCTCACGGTGGATTGAAGTTGTTCCCCTTGCACGTATCAGAGAACAAGAGGTGAAGAAGTTTTTGTGGGAGCATATCATCTGCAGATTTGGTATACCGCAGTCCATCATTACTGACAACGGGAAGCAGTTCTCAGGACGTTTGATTGTTGACTTTTGCAGCGAGCTGAAGATCAAGCATGTCTTCTCTTTCCCATATTATCCTCAGGGGAATGGATTAGCCGAGGCAGCCAACAAGAACATTCTCAATGCCTTGAAGAGAAGACTGGAAGATTCAAAGGGGAAGTGGACCACCGAGCTGCACAACGTTTTGTGGGGGTACAGAACGACTCCAAGGAGCCCTACCAATGAAACCCCTTTATCTCTAGCGTACGGCATGGAGGCTGTCATTCCTACAGAGATCAGTTTGCCTACAGTGCGCTCTTGGCACAGCAAGAAGAAGGATGGAGAGAAGGATCAGAACACAGAGCTCATGGCCATTCATCTTGATCTGCTAGAAGAGAAGCGAGAAGATGCTAGCATTCAGATGAGGAGGTATCAGCAACGATTGAGGAAAGCCTACAACAAGAAAGTGCAACGGAGAGTGCTGCAGGTCGGTGATCTCGTCCTCCGAAGAGTGTTCCAGAACACAAGAGAGCTTAACAGTGGCAAGTTGGGACCAAACTGGGAAGGACCTTATATCGTAGAACGATTGGGAAGTCCTGGAGTCTGCTACTTGAAAGACTTGCAAGGTAACCTCATCTCGAAATCTTGGAACATCATGAATCTGAGGCAATTCTTTCAATAGAATCTGTGATATGCTATTTTACGTGCATCGTTGTGCTTACAAGTTTTCGGTGATTTTACATAATCGTAGTGTTCGTACTTCAACATGTGATTTGCAATGTTATGTGCCTGCTCGTTGTCTCTGTTATTCTCTGTCTGGTTCATCAGTGTAATATTGTGAATGTTTTGCAAGTAATTCAAATAAAGTTTTGACTGAACAACGTGCTCATGACGAACACGAGTGGCTTATATAAGGATGTCATCTGAGCAAATCTAGTGGCTTATCCTAATGACATCCTCTGAGCATGTGTTTCGGAACTGAGTTACATTGCGTTCGTCTTATGAATTTTATTTGTCAGATTGCATTCACAGTGAACTACACGAATGATGCATCTGGATCAGTGCTTGCTCATAGTGCTTGTTCATAAGTGATTGATCGTAGTGTTTGCTCGTGGTGATAGCTTGTAGCGCTTTAATCGTAGTGCTTTTCTCATGGTGAACGATCGTAGCGAACGCTCATAGTGCTTGTTCATAAGTGATTGATCGTAGTGTTTGCTCGTGGTGATAGCTCGTAGCGCTTTAATCGTAGTGCTTTGCTCATGGTGAACGATCGTAGCGAACGCTCATAGTGCTTGTTCATAAGTGATTGATCGTAGTGTTTGCTCGTGGTGATAGCTCGTAGCGCTTTAATCGTAGTGCTTTGCTCATGGTGAACGATCATAGCGAACGCTCGTAGTGCTTGTTCATAAGTGATTGATCGTAGTGTTAGCTCGTGGTGCTTTGATCATGGCGCTTTAATCGTAGTGCTTTGCTCATGGTGAACGTTCATAGCGAACGCTCGTAGTGCTTTGCTCGCGGTGCTCGCTCGTAGTGCTTTCTCGTGATGCTTGATCGTAGTGTTTGCTCGTGGTGCTTGCTCGTAGTATTTTGATCATTGTGCTTTGATCGTAGTGCTCTACTCGTAGTACTCTACTTATAGTGCTTGTTCGTTGTGCTTTGATCATAGCGTTCTACTCATAGTGTTTTGCTCGTAGTGTTTTGGTCAAAATAGTTTATTTGGTATACAACAGTTATAATTTCACGAATATCCAAACGTTCACATAGCGAAGTACCGCATTAACATCGGTACAATGGACTGTGAAGAATCATTCAACTACTCATATTGTGTTTTTTCTTATTCTGTGTGCATGCGTCGTACTATGCTACGAGGTGAAAAGAAGTGCAAACACAAATAAAAAAGGGAGGAGCAATCCATTCATATCAAAAGCCCATTTCTGGGCAATTACAGGGAGAAAGGGGAATGTACATCATCAGAAAGGAAAGCAGAAACATAGGAAGGGACAAGGGATCAGAAAAGCAGGGGATCAGAGGGACAGCAGGTCAGACAATCTCAAGGTCAGCATCTGTCGCCGTTGCAGCAGGGGCAGGAGTAGAGGCTTCAGCAATAGGGGCTTCTACCGGAGTAACTTCATCGGCAGCAGGAGGAAGCTCTGGAGCAGCCGGCTTGGAGGATGGCTCGGCAGGGAGGGGTGCAGGACCTTCAAGAAAATGAGGCAGCTCGACGCCTTGCACCTCGGGCTCGTTGTCGAGCTCGATCAGTTCTTTGCTCTGAAGCTCGGAGAACGTGGTGGCGTCCTCTTCATTGTCTTCTTTCAGGCGTCCTTGCTGGCGGAGCGAGTCCAGAACCTCTTTCTCGGTCTCAGCACGATCTTCATCCAAGAGCATGTCCAGCTGAGACTGGTAATGTTGCTGCAGTCTCAGGGTCACGGACCTCTCGACGTCCTCTTGAGTTTTCTTGGCCTCCTCGAGCTCCTCTGCCAGTGCCGACCTGACTGCCTCAGTTTCTTCCAACTGTCTACCCAAAACTTGGGAGACATGCTCCAGCTCGCTGATGCGTACAACAGCGTTCTCTACCTCTTGCTTGGCCTTCTTTTCGGCCTCCTTCGCTGATCGTGCCTCAGCCTCAGCCTTTTCCCGTACCTTGGTGGCAGTGTTTAGCCTTACCTCAGCACGAGTCGTTTCAGCCTTGGCTTGAGACAGATCGAAGTCTGCCTTGAGTCTCTCTTCAACAAGAGTCTTCTCCAGCGTCTCCGTCCTGTCTTTCCAATAATTGATCCCGTCTCGCAGTTGAGTATACTTATTCTGGCTGCGGTCACAGAGCTCTTGCACGAGCGTGTTCATTTGCAGGGAAGTGTCTAGGCGTTAGCACAACGAGAAGTAATATTTCATGCAGTTGAGGAGAAGATGAGGAAGGGAGAAGCTTACTGTTGCCACGGTCTGGCAGGCAGCGTAGGACAAGTCGGCCAAGTGGAGTTCGCCGACCTCAGCGATGTCCCGGGGCAGCCTCATCGCGTGAGTCAGAGCTCGGGCGGCCTTCCCCGAGCTCTTCGCCGAGTCGTTCACGGTCGGCACCCCAAACCGAGTGAAGTCGGGTGACCAGTTTGGAGAGGAGGACGACAGCATACCAGCTGGGAGACTCGTCGTGCCAACTTCCGTTGCGGCCAAGGCAACGACAGCAGAGCTCGTGCTGGCTGGGGCAGAGGCTGCTCGAGAGGGGCCAGGCGCCGAGCTGACCTCGGGCACTGCCGTTGTCACCTCCGTTCTTGGACTTGTTGGAGGAACGGCAGAGATGGAGGGGGGAGCAGCAATGGCCGCGATCTCGCTCTCCGGGCGTTTGTCTGCCTTGGCCTTCTTTCTGGCCTCGGACTCGGCCTGGGTGGGCATCTTTCTCTTCGGGTCAGCAGGCGCTGTACCCTTGAAAGAATGGTTCCTCTTCTTCTTCGGCAGTGGTGGCGGTGGAGGCGGCTGAACTACAGGGCGAGCAGACCTCGGCTTCCTGCTTAGTGGTGGTGGGTTTGTGTCGGCCATGACTTCTTCTCCTTCTTCGGTTAGATGAAGGAATGGTGAAGGTGCGGAAGTGGAGGCGCCCTGTTGCTGTTGTTGAGTAGTTGCTGGGATGCTGGAGGAGGCCCGCGTGTCGAGCTCGAGTGGTTTCCACCTGATGTATTCCCCACCTCGAGCACGGCGGATACCGGTAAGGAGTTCTTCTTCTTTTGGGGCCAACTTCTTGTATGGGAACTTCTTTGGTTCCACTGCACACAAGAAAACAAAATGAGTACAACGAGAGAGTTAGCAGGACGAGAAGATACAGCGTACAACGAGAACGTAGTCAGGACGATGGTGCACAACGGACAACGGATGACTAGTGGTATACCTGCTTCCGCTCGGAAGACGTTGGGGACCGAGGAATTCTCTGCCTTCCAGCCGCCAGATACAACGAAAGGAGTGGCTTTCCATTTTCTTTCTCTATCGAGAATGCCTGAGACGAGCTCTGGGTATCGGGGTTTCTTGTTCCACGAAAAGTAGGAGTACAAACCGTCGTCATTACCTCGGCATCTGACGGCATGGCAGAAGTGGAATAGATGCCTAGCCTCTATGGGGTATCCGTCCTTGATGAATTTGATCATCATGGACATGTATTTGTAGAAGCCCGGGTGCATTTGTCCCGGTGCGAGTTGCAGGGTGGACAGAACTTCATCCAAGAATGAATGAAGAGGGAAGCGAAGGCCAGCCTCAAGCTGGGAAAGATAGACAACGGTACAAGTAGAGCGCCTATCTATGATAGCATCATCTCGCTTGAAGTGGAGATTGACGTTGGAGGGGAAGTTGAAACGTTCCCTGTAACGGTTCAGATGCGCCAACTGGTGCTGGCGCAGAACTGAGGATTTTTCAATGTAGGCACCGTGAGGTGCACTACCTGTGCAACTGGCCTCATAATCGGAAGGGCCTCTAACTTCCTCTATCCTAGTAGGTTCTACGGGTACGTTGGCAGCCATGGTGATAGGAAGAAATCGAGAAGAGGGACAAGAGTAAAAGAATATGCGCAGAGCAGAACCACTCTGGGAACCAGAGAAGAGAGAAATGGAAAAACAGTAAGAAATAAAAGAGAAAGGGGTGAAGAACGTACCGGACCAAAGAACTCAGAGAGATTGTTGAAGAGCTTGAGGAAGATGAACTTTCGGTTGAGAAGAGAATTCGACAGAGTAACAGTGCTTGATGAAACAGGGTGAGAGAGAAGGAGGATTCGATGAGATTTTATAAGCATCCCTGGTTTGTGAAAGTACACCACTACCCTTCATCTGAGGCATACACCTGTATCAACGGAATTAAGAGCAGTGGCAAGATCGTCTTTTCACCAAGTAGAGTAACCGTCAGGGTCATTAAAGTGTTTTCAAAATTTAAATCGGTGATGATGACAGCCTGTCCGCATTAAAGAGACGCGACGGTTCGCACGCGTGACCAGCTGGCGTGAACGGTCGACCTTCTCAATGAGCGTTTAAAGCACGCAACGTTTCGTCTTCCGGGGCGGTGCCAGGTATGACCTTTTTGTTCGTTTATGACGCTTTGAACTACGTTCAAAGCATCATAAAGGGGCAAATTGTAACGGATAAAATTCGTAAATCAACTCAGCGTTGGAGGACGAGCTCGTTTTTGTCGTTTTGTTCACGAAAGTGACACGTGGACACGAGCTGGGGCCACGTGCTTAAAATATAAGGGTCACACGTTGTCTGATGCACAACGATCCCGTTGTGCGCATTATGACGTCTTTGTTCTCATGCAGGACAACGCTTCCGTTGTGGCTTTGACAACGTTCTCGTTGTCTAAAGCAGAACGTGAACGTTGTGCTTTTGACAACGTCGCTGTCGTTACGCGAACAACAAGTCCGTTGTCTCACCGACAACGATGTTGTGCTGTATTTTAAGGCATCTACGCCGTAACCGAGCTTGAGTCAACAACGAGACCGGCTCGTAGGAGGAAGTGATCAGGAGGCGATCCATGACCTCGACAAGCGTGCCGAACGCGCCGTTTCGTGCCGAAAGCACTGTCTTGGCATTTAATGCTGGTCACTTCTGCGTACCGTCCGATCCCGTCCGATTGGACTTATAGGAGACTCTCACGTGTAATGCAATCGGTGACAGATATGACTAAGATATTTGGCAATGAGTGCAAAGACACGTGGTATGGACACCTATGGCCATCCATGGTCATCGATGGCCATACCAACCCTTACCCTATAAAAACCCCATGATTTTTAGTGCACAGGACACTTGTTCGTTAATCCAGACCTTGTGTTCAGTGCTTCCCGTGCCTTGCGAAATTCTCAGTGACCGTTCTTGTATTTACTGTTCATCGTCTTCAACACTTACTGACTTTATCATCGGAGTACAGGTCAGGGTGCCACACCCTCCGCTCCAACCTTCTACCAGTAAACCAGAACGTGGAAGAAGCTGCTGCTGACGCGTGTCCGTCCGGTATTTTTCCCCTCACAGTCATTATGGGATTCGTACATGAATCCTGAGTTGGCATTGGTTAACATCATAGAGGCCTGCCACGGGTAATGTGACAATTGAAAAACCAAAAGCACCTAAGGTTTTAGATGGGGTGGGGTAAGCCTGTGGAAAGAAATTGCGAGGGGTTGGACTGATTTTGTTAATCACACTAGGTTCGCGGTGATGGGAAAAAAGCTAATTTTTTGTCTTGATATCTGGTGTGATCCCAATACCTTGGAACCAAACGTCTATGTTTGAAATGAGGGATGAATGATCAGTTTAAGTTCCTAGGTTCAAGCATCATTATAATGATTTGGGAAGTGAGTATTTTATCAGTTTTTTATCAAGGTAAGAATCTGTTTGTCATATCGCTTCAGCTAAGGATAGCCAAATTTTGTGTAAGGACACTCAATATCGATTTTACAATGAGGTCCTTTCTACATACATTAAATCCATGTTTCTATCCCCTTTTTCCCCGTCGAGTTGTGTGGCACCTTGGCGTGCCTTTAAAGAAATCATTTTTCTGTGGACATTAATATTTTTAGATAAAATACTGTATTTGGATCATCTCTCAAAAAGTGGATGAAGTTTATTGAATCATTGTTATTTGTCTCATGGGTCTCTCCCTATTCCCTTTATCTTGTTGGCATTTAGTTCCATTATGTCCTCAACTAGATCCTATGTGGGCCCTACTTCTAGGATCGATATCGTGGGTTATCTCACACGAGAGAAACATGAGAATTTTTGAGGTTTTTTTGTTGCCTAAAGATAAAGTTTGCCCCCGTACACACAGTATGGTGCTAAATTGTGTCTCAATCGGAAGTGAAATTGTGGAATTAGAAATCAATGAGCTGATTTCATAGCACGAGTTATGTTTTGTATCAGACGCATTTCTCTTAATTTATCCGTTTGCACATTTTATGCTTATCCATTAAAAAATACATCCATATACATGATAAGTTATAGTGTTCAACTCATTTTTCGAGGAGCTTCTTACACCAGTGGTGTGGTGTGACCTCTCTCAATAGAAGTGTCTCTAGATCCAATCGTCCGTGCAATGAATAGCAAGAGCTCCAATCCCCAAGCTAACCACTAACCCCCGTACTAACATAAGTAAATGATATCCGAAGAAAAAAAAAGGGGGCATTGAGACCACCAGGATCAACCTTGGATCCCTTCTTACTAAAACTGCTTGATCTGGAGAACTGACAACAGGCCCATCTCAGGCCTCAATTTGAACATCTATTGGGCCGAGGCCCGGCTAGACTCCAGGATATCCTCGTGCTGTTCATGGCCTGGTCAAGGCCCATCATAATAATCTTTGCTGGTTAGGTTTTAAAACATTCCCTTGTGAAATCTCCTCTTACTTTCTGGGCTCAAGGTTCTAAATGTCGATATTGCTCGACATGTCGGAGCCGTGGAAAAAAGATATATCGGAGATATATCGGAAGATATATCGTTTATCGGTGATTTTTGGAAAAAATGACAAAAAATAGGGCAAAATATGGAATTTTGTAGTAAAAATTCAGGAAATGTTAAAATAGATGTTAATACACCTTTTAGAATAAAAACATTTAAAAAAACAACAATGTATACAAGAGATGCAATAAGAAGAGAGCAAAGATGTGCGTGAACGAGTGATAATAATGTATGATTGATTCATGTTTCATTCATTTCTCATATCAATCATAAATTCATAATTTATAAGATTCATAATAATACAAAAATACATAATACAACCCACCAAAAAACCTACAATCACCACCCGAAGGAGTTACGCGGAGGTTCGATGTCATCATCTCTGTCTTGACTTGGCTGGCTATAGTGCTGATTCTCCACATACTTACAATACTGTGCCCAACTCATCACATTATGGTACATGGATGTATACTCATGTACATAATGTTGGTAGTAATCTGGGCTAAGATGTAGTAACACGCCAATTGGTGGATACTGTGGGTGATTGGGTACAACTGCCACAGGCACTGGGATTTGGAAATTGTCTCCTCCATACTCATATGGAGGTGGCTCATATCCTGAGACATATCCATAAGGATATTGATCCTGTGTGGAATGTGAATAACTATGTTCTTGAGAGCCTGATGCCTGTGACTGTGTATCCTGGTCATGGCTGGAGAACCATGTATGTTGAGACCCTCTGGAACTAGAGCCCGAATGTTCCGTGCCCCCAAACCAAGCATCGTGTCCCACATCTCGTTCTTTGCCCTTGCCCTTGCCCTGACCCCTGCCCCTGCCCCTGCCCTGGCTTCCTCGACGAGGGACGTAATGAATCGGTTGGCTTTCTGCTGGATGTGAAAGTGGGGCACCATGATCTTGGTCCTGTGTGGCATGGTCAAAGTCAGCCTCTGCGGTGAATGGGCTCAGAGGCCTCTGCTCTGGCTCAACTCCGATGTTACCTCCATCCCCAGGACTGTCACCGCCTCCGTCACTCTCATCATGGTCATCAGACTCATCACCACCCTCACTATTACTATTGGACAATCTACTTGTCCCAGCGGTTCTTGCACTTGAAGTCTCAGGACCTTTTGGACTTCTGATCATCTCATCAAATGATTCTGTGCTAAAGCTGCTCCTGCTGCCGCTAGTGCTAGACCCCACTTCTGTAGCAATAACCCTTTCTACATCGATGCCCATCTCAATGACCGCGCTAGCTATAACTGCGTTTGGACGCCCATCATCTTCATCAAGTGATGAAACCTTAACCCACTCAGAAAGTGGATTATCTTGATCCTCAGTGGCACCGATTAACATCAGGTCTAAAGGATCCTGCTCAGGTTGCTTCCCAGTGTCAATCTGCAGTTGCCTGAGTCGCAGCTTCATATTATAGTGACAGAAGACCAGTTTTTGCAGCTTTTTGTAGCCAAGTCGGTTCCGCTGCTTTGTGTGGATGAGGGCAAATGTACTCCAGTTTCGCTCACATGCTGAAGATGAAGCAGTCTGTGCTAACACGCGAGCCGTCAATTTTCTGAGGGTCGGACAGTCGGTTCCGTACATTTGCCACCAATCAGCTGACAATTAAATGATGTTATCCATTAGTTTCATATATATTTTGATGTAGAGAAATAACATATAATTACTTTATTGAGAAGAAATTACTCACATGGCGTCATCCTAGACCTTCCTTCCTTAGCAGCAGTTCTTCCAAAGCTCCCTCGCGCATCCCTGAAGCGTACTAGCTATAGATTTTGAGAAAACATGTTCTAATTAGATAAAATATATTAGAATGCAATAATGCACATAAATATGCTATAGTTAACGAGATAAAGACATTTCACCTCATTCCCGAAGTCTCCCTTTCTCTTACACTTCGGGTCCAACGTCTCGAAGACGTCGTGAACAGCCTTCATTAAGTCATCCCGATTCCCCAATTTGTGGTTATAGTGATACTTTGGGTTCAAATAATATGCTGAAATGTGAAAATTATACGACATGCAATTAGTATTACAAGCATGCAATAACTTTAATGTAAACATCTAATAAACATCAAACTTACCAGCAGCATGAAGGGGATGCTCCATTGTCTTATCCCAACGAGCATCGATAATCTTGTGGACCCACTTGTATCCACGAGGGGACACATTCTTTATCGACAACTTCATTACCCGCATTAATTCGTACACAGAACCCATAGTCGGCCACTTATCTGCATCTATCACCCTTAAGACACGGTAAATAGGCTCTAGTATGGCAGCCGTATCATTCACTTTGTCCCAAAATTTGTTATTAAGGACAATGTCCTCAACTTTTTTTGCCAAAATAGTGCGCCTTTGTCCATATTCTGCCCAATCAGTCCCAGTGAATAATGCCTTTAGTCCAATTTTATGTTTGGACAAACTCTCTAAGGCAATAAAATTCGTGGCGAAGCGCGTCGCCCCTGGCCGTACTATTTCACCACCACACAAAGCCCTCATCTTTGCTAGAACCCAACTGTGGTTGTATATGAAGTTGGTTACCGTTCTTGCCTCGTCAATAACCTCCTTCACAGATTTCCTTTCTCCTATTGCCTGTAACATCAGGTCTATGCAATGGGCTGCGCAAGGGGTCCAGTATAAGGGATATTTTTTCATAAGCATCTTCTCAGCCTTCACGAAGGCACTCCCATTATCAGTCACCACCTGGACTACATTTTTCTTTCCCACTTCCTCTACAACACCCTTCATTAAGTCATATATATATTTTGCATCCTTTATATTATCAGATGCATCAATGGACTTTAAAAATATTGTCCTTCCCTGACTGTACACCATAAAGTTGATGATCGAAAGCCTAGTGGGTCCTGTCCAACCATCACACATAATAGTGACACCAAAGTTTTCCCACGTTGGCTTTAGAGTGTCAATATAGTCTTTCATCTCCTTCTCCTCTGCGTCTAAATATTTACCTGTAATCTCATATGGAGAAGGAGGCTCTACCCCCGGCCCAACCCGTTCTGCCTCGTGAATCATGTTTTTAAACTGTGGGGTTGAGGCTGCATTAGCAGGCACATGACTATGTATGAAAAACTTGGATACAGCTGTTCCAAGCGCTTCCACCAGACTTCCTCCACTCCACATTTCCTTCAGCCGCTTCTGTTTTGCATTTCGACTTTTGTACAGAGATGAATCATGTGGCAGATCCGGGACTTTCATGCTTTGGCTGCGGCCAAACATACCATGTGGTTGTGTCCCAGTCCCAAAATCAGATGTCCTACCAGTCGAACCAGATGGTCCTGCTCCGACACTGCCTCTGAAATCGGCAGACTGCATGCGAGCTGCAAATGAACGCTCCTGATCTCTGTCCCACTGCTGGCGCATAGATTGACGATAGCCCTGTCGATATGCTAGCCTTTCGTCAAGTCCAATACAGTCGATTGGGTATAAAGTATCATCTTCGTCGTCATCATCCACATCTACTGGTGGCTGTAGACCACGCCTTATTTCTTGACGGATTGCCTTTTGCTCTGCGACATGCTCCAGTCTCTGCTTAGCCCCAATGGTAAGGTTAACCTTCATAGCTTGTCTGACCTCCATCGGACAACTTGGACAGTCTGCCACATTCGAATCACCCCCGGCAAGATGCCACTTTAACCGGGTAATTCCACCGCTCCTTATTTTTTTGCCACAATAATTACATATTGCTCCATTCTTGTTCCCTTCTATTTGTTTGCCATGCGACCAACCTATGTCCCGTACCATCTCCTAGTGGATCACCAATAAATATTAATGTCAAACACATAATATAATCAAACACCAAAACCCGTGATTTTTTTAATGATTATCCATGTTAATTGTTTTAGGAATATGAAAAGCTTATGAATGCACATTACAGTTGATAACTAATTGAAATGTAATTTAGTTTCTCAAATTGTTTCTATATGATAAGTAATTGAATTTTAATTTAGTTTCTCAAACTATTTTTATATGCAATTGATGAGTTCAATATTTTTACAGGACAAAATTAATGGAGAAGAGAGGAGATGGTTAACTGATCGGAGATCCTGCATCAAGAAAAAAGGAAGACGATAATTTTATTTCAGTATGAAGTTGATGTAATTATATAAAAAGAAATGGATGTAATTTTATTTGACTATGAAGTTGATGTAATTATGTAAAAAGAAGTGGATGTAATTTTATTTGACTATGAAGTGGATGTAATTATGTAAAAAGAAGTTGATGCAATTTTATTTAAATGTGCGGGACTCCTGTTTAAGTTTTAAATATATAGAATTTTTATTTTAATGTAATCTATATATAATAAGTGTTGTTTAGATGATTACAAGCTTAATGTCATCAAGCAAGACTTCTTCGTCGAAATACAAAATACAAAGATTCTTATTTCTTTTACAAATTATAGAGTGGTGGAATTACTTGGGCTAATTCTTTTACAATATAAAAAATACTGTACAATGGATCACTAAAAAATATAAGAAAGTTAAACACATGATATAATCAACTCTTATTTGCAATGTGTACTCATAATCAAGTTTCAATAGTTATATATATATATATATATATATATATATATATATATATATATATATATAACATTGATCATAATTAAATAAAAATATACAAATTATAGCAGACCAGTATTAATATTTTTTTGTCTTCAAAATAGTATGTTTTATAATCTTTTAAAATTATGTAATAAAAATAGTACACTAACTTATAAATTTTTATACTAAAAAGTATGTTAACTTATTAATCAAAGTAATTACTGATTAGTGAAAGTATGTTAAATTTTTGTACTAAAAAGAATAGCTAAGTGATTACTGATTAGTCAAGGTGTTATTATATTTTTAAAAACCCTTATGAGGTTAGAGATATTACATATCAATTATTTTTAATCTATAAAATATTATTAAGAAATTATTAATTTTTTAATACTACTAAAATGGTCTTATGAGCATAATTTGCTAGAGATACATCTTTATGAAGACCAGTTTTAAAATCTTAAAAGATTATAACATATTACTTTTTGCCATATAATATAATTTCTAATATGACAGACCAGTTTTAAAATTTTTTTGTCTTCAAAACAATATGTTTATAATCTTTTAAAATTATGTAATAAAAATAGTATATTAACTTATAAAATTTTATACTAAAAAGTATGTTAACTTATTAATTAAAGTGATTACTGATTAGTGAAAGTATGTTAAATTTTTGTACTAAAAAGAATAGCTAAATGATTACTGATTAGTCAAGGTGTTATTATATTTTTTAAAAGCCCTTATGAGGTTAGAGATATTACATATAAATTATTTTTAATCTATAAAATATTATTAACAAATTATTAATTTTTTAATACTACTAAAATGATCTTATGAGCATAATTTGCTAGAGATACATCTTTATCAAGACCAGTTTTAAAATCTTAAAAGATTATAACATATTACTTTTTGTCATATAATATAATTTCTAATATGGCAGACTAGTTTTTTTTTTGTCTTCAAAATAGTATATTTTATAATTTTTTAAGATTATGTAATAAAAATAGTATATTAACTTATAAATTTTTGTAGGGCAAAAGTATATTAACTTATTAATCAAAGTGATTACTGATTAGAGAAAGCATGCTAAATTTTTATACTAAAAAGAATAGCTAAGTGATTACTAATTAGTCAAGGTGTTATTATATTTTAAAAAAGCCCTTATGAGGTTAGAGATATTACATATAAATTATTTTTAATTTATAAAATATTATTAAGAAATTATTATTTTTTTAATATTAGTACAAAGGTCTTATGGGCATAATTTGCTAGAGATACATCTTTATCTGAAAATTATTATTTTTTTGTTATATTTCAATATAGTGAAGCTTTTTTAAAATTAAAGCCTCCATATAATTTACAAAGAGAGTGAAAGTGTGAAACTAGCATTACCTTTTAAATTTTAGGTTAAAATCCTTAATATTAACATGATAACTTTTTTACAAAAAAAAATGCGTTAACAATTAAATAACTCTTATAAGGGTTTATAAGGTAATGCTAGTTTCATAGAAAAAATAAAGCCCTTAAAAAAATAAAAATAAAAAGTAATAGTAAAGTTAGATAACCCTTAAAAGGGTTTTAAGTTTTACGTAGGAGTGGAGTTAGATAACCCTTATAAGAGTTTTAAGTTTTAATTCGGAGTGAGTGAAGTTAGCAAACCCAGGTGTTATGTTTAAAATACGAGTGAGTGAAGTTAGCAAACCCTTATAAGGGTTTTAAGTTTTAAGTTAAAGGAGTGACCTTAGCAAACCCTTATAAGGGTTTTAAGTTAAAGGAGTGAGCTTAGCAAACCCTTATAAGGGTTTCAAGCTTATCAGTTATCACAAATTCGTAACAGGGAGATGAGACAGAGAACGAAAAAAAAAACCACGGCAGAGAGGGGGAACCGAGGGGGAAAGGAGGAACCTGCTTGGGCGTTTGGCAACGGCGACGGCGACGGCGACGGCGACGGCAACGGCGACGGCAACGGCGACGCTGGACAGCGACGGTGGACTGGCTCAGGTACGGGTACCCTCTGGCCTCTTCTTCCTCCTTCCTCCTTCTTCTTCCTTCTTCTTTCTTCTAAATCAACCCCTCCCTTTTTTTTTTTTCTACTAAATCAGAGTGTGAACTCTCAAGATATGGACTATATCGTGAATGGTATGTGGTTTTTTACAATTTAAAGGCATCGAATGGGACTCACGGGTTTTCTGTAGTTACTAGTTAGTACTGGTTTTTTTTTTTTTTCTCGAATTGATGCTTGCGCATGCGAAAAAAAGGGGAACCCTGACCGAATCTCTGATTCGGATGGGACTCATCTGGTTTTGGTCGATTTCGGGTTTGTATCATCGATATATCGACGATATATCGGCGATACAAACCGATATCGTGTATTTTTTTTCCAACAGGGTGTCGATGCATCGGTGTCCAACGATATCGAAAAATATAGGCGATATATCGCCGATATTTTCGATATTACGAACCTTGACTGGGCTTCAAGTCCGACGAACTCTCCCGTTCAACCGTGACGGAGTAATTTAACGAAGGTAAGCCTGTTCAATTTGTATCTTTTGATTATCCATTTTCTTCCTCTGAATTCGATCACTTCTGATCTGATTACAGAATCTTAAATCCCTAAATTATCGTTTTTTCCCCTCTTTAATCTGCGGATCATAGGTGTAGTTCGAGTTTGATTGCTTAGAAGTTATAACACACTAATTAGGGCTTCTTGTTGTTATTATGCTCTCTTATATTTTCTTATTTGATCTATGAAAATTAGGGTTTCATTTTCTTTCTTCAATCGTTTCCCCTCAGAAGCTGCAATTTTTTTTTTTTAGGTATTGTCATATTGGACAAGGTTTACGACTGTTGTTGAAATTTTAAACTGCAACTGCTGATAAAAACCCTACCCTCTCTCTCTCTCCCTCTCTCTATATCCTATCTATTTCGCTCTGAGAATAAGAAGTAGCTCTTGTTTGGGTGCACTGCTAGAGTATTATTTGTTTGGGGAAGTGGAGAAAAAATGTATTTTGTTTGGTTTGTTATGCTTATTGTCCACTGGGCGAGAACGAACCATTTAATTTAATTTTTTTTTTATAATTTTGTAGAAAAAACAAAACAAGTTTGAAATTTGCATTTGCTCTCTGGAAGAACTGTTTTTTTTTTTCCGGGTAGTAGAGTATCGAAGCAGGCCTGTATAGGAATTCAAAATGTTAATTTGAAGTAACAACAAACTACTAGAGAATACTCTTTTGGATTTTATAAGTAGATAAAGCTAACCCTCCGCTCCAACCTTCTACCAGTAAACCAGAACGTGGAAGAAGCTGCTGCTGACGCGTGTCCGTCCGGTATTTTTCCCCTCACAGTCATTATGGGATTCGTACATGAATCCTGAGTTGGCATTGGTTAACATCATAGAGGCCTGCCACGGGTAATGTGACAATTGAAAAACCAAAAGCACCTAAGGTTTTAGATGGGGTGGGGTAAGCCTGTGGAAAGAAATTGCGAGGGGTTGGACTGATTTTGTTAATCACACTAGGTTCGCGGTGATGGGAAAAAAGCTAATTTTTTGTCTTGATATCTGGTGTGATCCCAATACCTTGGAACCAAACGTCTATGTTTGAAATGAGGGATGAATGATCAGTTTAAGTTCCTAGGTTCAAGCATCATTATAATGATTTGGGAAGTGAGTATTTTATCAGTTTTTTATCAAGGTAAGAATCTGTTTGTCATATCGCTTCAGCTAAGGATAGCCAAATTTTGTGTAAGGACACTCAATATCGATTTTACAATGAGGTCCTTTCTACATACATTAAATCCATGTTTCTATCCCCTTTTTCCCCGTCGAGTTGTGTGGCACCTTGGCGTGCCTTTAAAGAAATCATTTTTCTGTGGACATTAATATTTTTAGATAAAATACTGTATTTGGATCATCTCCCAAAAAGTGGATGAAGTTTATTGAATCATTGTTATTTGTCTCATGGGTCTCTCCCTATTCCCTTTATCTTGTTGGCATTTAGTTCCATTATGTCCTCAACTAGATCCTATGTGGGCCCTACTTCTAGGATCGATATCGTGGGTTATCTCACACGAGAGAAACATGAGAATTTTTGAGGTTTTTTTGGTGCCTAAAGATAAAGTTTGCCCCCGTACACACAGTATGGTGCTAACTTTTGAATTTTATAAGTAGATAAAGCTAACTTTTGATTTTTTATAAAATATTTTGTTGCTAGGTAGGGCTTCTTGTTGTTTCATTTTCTTTCTTCAATCGTTTCCCCCGCAATTTTTTTTTTTTAGGTATTGTCATATTGGACAAGGTTTACGACTGTTGTTGAAATTTTAAACTGCAACTGCTGATAAAAACCCGACCCTCTCTCTCTCTCCCTCTCTCTATATCCTATCTATTTCGCTCTGAGAATAAGAAGTAGCTCTTGTTTGGGTGCACTGCTAGAGTATTATTTGTTTGGGGAAGTGGAGAAAAAATGTATTTTGTTTGGTTTGTTATGCTTATTGTCTACTGGGCGAGAACGAACCATTTAATTTAATTTTTTTTTTATAATTTTGTAGAAAAAACAAAACAAGTTTGAAATTTGCATTTGCTCTCTGGAAGAACTGTTTTTTTTTTTCCGGGTAGTAGAGTATCCAAGCAGGCCTGTATAGGAATTCGAAGTAACAACAAACTACTAGAGAATACTCTTTTGGATTTTATAAGTAGATAAAGCTAACCCTCCGCTCCAACCTTCTACCAGTAAACCAGAACGTGGAAGAAGCTGCTGCTGACGCGTGTCCGTCCGGTATTTTTCCCCTCACAGTCATTATGGGATTCGTACATGAATCCTGAGTTGGCATTGGTTAACATCATAGAGGCCTGCCACGGGTAATGTGACAATTGAAAAACCAAAAGCACCTAAGGTTTTAGATGGGGTGGGGTAAGCCTGTGGAAAGAAATTGCGAGGGGTTGGACTGATTTTGTTAATCACACTAGGTTCGCGGTGATGGGAAAAAAGCTAATTTTTTGTCTTGATATCTGGTGTGATCCCAATACCTTGGAACCAAACGTCTATGTTTGAAATGAGGGATGAATGATCAGTTTAAGTTCCTAGGTTCAAGCATCATTATAATGATTTGGGAAGTGAGTATTTTATCAGTTTTTTATCAAGGTAAGAATCTGTTTGTCATATCGCTTCAGCTAAGGATAGCCAAATTTTGTGTAAGGACACTCAATATCGATTTTACAATGAGGTCCTTTCTACATACATTAAATCCATGTTTCTATCCCCTTTTTCCCCGTCGAGTTGTGTGGCACCTTGGCGTGCCTTTAAAGAAATCATTTTTCTGTGGACATTAATATTTTTAGATAAAATACTGTATTTGGATCATCTCCCAAAAAGTGGATGAAGTTTATTGAATCATTGTTATTTGTCTCATGGGTCTCTCCCTATTCCCTTTATCTTGTTGGCATTTAGTTCCATTATGTCCTCAACTAGATCCTATGTGGGCCCTACTTCTAGGATCGATATCGTGGGTTATCTCACACGAGAGAAACATGAGAATTTTTGAGGTTTTTTTGTTGCCTAAAGATAAAGTTTGCCCCCGTACACACAGTATGGTGCTAACTTTTGAATTTTATAAGTAGATAAAGCTAACTTTTGATTTTTTATAAAATATTTTGTTGCTAGGTAGGCTAACTTCTTCTTGTTCTTATTATTTCTTTCTACGTTGTAAAGGTTTCAGTTAATTTTCGTGATTGAGTGTTAGATAGGAAAGTAATCACTGTGGTTGCACTTATCATTGTCAATGTGTGGTTCTTGATATCTGAAACTTTGATTTGTTGCTTGCAGCAGTTCCTTTAAGTCGGCCATAGGTCTTTTTATCGATAATGATTTACACAGCAATTGACACATTCTACCTGACGGATGAGCAGCTAAAAAACTCGCCTTCTAGGAAAGATGGCATAGATGAAGCGACGGAAACAACCCTTCGAATTTATGGCTGTGATCTCATACAGGAAAGCGGCATTTTGCTCAGATTGTATCTTTTACCTGTGAAGAATTTCGGTGCATATATATATATATATATATATAAATATATATACATATATATGGGGAAAAGTACTTAAATGACCACACAAGGGAAAAGTGTATGGCAATCTTTGTTATTATGGAGATTGGAGAGCACTGGTGGCAGTTTTGCAAAATCAGTTATCTCTATAATTACAAGAATGCTGTCCACTTTCTCCATAATTACAGGATTGCCATCCACTTCTGCCTTGAGTGGTTATTTACAAAATCACGCATTACGTGAACTGTAGCCTTCCCATATATATATATTGATTCGATGGAGAGATAAACCAGTGGCTCTTTCCATTTCCATTGTTCAAGCAAGATTGGTTGGATTAACCCACCTTTTTGTAGGTTATATATTCACTTATGCAGCTTTCTTGATTGCCTCTACATAGGGCAAATTTATATATATGTATATATATATATATTAAAGTTCTATTCCTTGCTATTTTATTTTCTTTGACTCATTGCATACAGACCTCAAGCAGTAATGGCCACAGGTCAGGTCCTATTTCATCGATTCTTCTGCAAGAAGTCGTTTGCCCGCTTCAATGTGAAGGTCTAATCCTCGTCCCTTTTTTTGTTTAAACATTTTTTTTATATGAATTGGGAACAACCCAATTCCTATTTGTTTTTTTGTTATTCGTGCTTGGGTGTTACATGATAGGATCTGGTTTATTTTCTTGCAGAGAGTTGCTGCTAGTTGTGTTTGGCTTGCCTCGAAACTGGAGGAAAGCCCTAGAAAAGCGAAGCACATCCTCATTGTTTTCCATAGAATGGAATGCCGAAGGGAGAATTTGCCCATAGGGCATTTGGACCACTTTTCTAAGGTTACACTAAACCATTTTTCTGAATTTTCCCTATCCATTTTCATTTTGGCTCGATCAACTTCCAATTGAAAGCTTTAACTTACATATTTCTGGAACTATGTGTGCCATAGATATTTGGTTTACCGTAATCAAAATTTTGGAACATTTATTTATTTATTTTTCCATTTGATAACAATGTTTCTAAGGTTAGACTGAACCATTTTTCAGAATTTCCCATGTCCATTTTCATTTCGTCTTTATCAATTTCCGACTGAAAGCTCTTTACGTACATATTTCTGGAACTATGTGTGCCATAGATATTTGGTTTTCCGTGGTAAAAAATTTTGGAACATTTATTTTATACCCTTTAATGACAATGCTGAGATATCTACTTTTTCTGCAGAGTTACTTAATGTTAGTGCTGCAAGTGGCACTTGCACTTATGGAAGTCCTGACGTGTCTTCTCTATGTCTTTGGATTTTTCATTTATTTTCTTACAGAAGTATTCAGAGTTGAAGATGGATCTGAACAGAACAGAACGACATTTATTGAAGGAGATGGGTTTCATTTGTCATGTTGAACATCCTCATAAGTTTATATCAAATTACCTTGCCACCCTTGAAACACCTCCAGAGCTGAGACAAGAAGCTTGGAATCTAGCAAATGATAGGTACTTCCCTAAATGGAATGTCCTATCTATATATAAATATGTAGTTATTACATTAATTATGTATTTTTCATGTTAGATCCCCCAATCACGTGGCCTGGGCGATCCCTAGGCCAGGCGTTGCCCAGGTGATGCCTAGTTGACCAAATTTACTTTATCTGTGAAATTCTAAATATTTTGAGACTGCTCGCCTAAATCAGGATTATGCGACAGAGCTCCTCGATAGGTGAGGTGGTGGCATAAGCTTTGCTTATGCCACATTTTGACTACACTGGTTGTCGAATTCATGATTTGCTTCTTAGTAAAGCTTTCATCATGGAAAGCCTTTGATTTTTGTTTGTATGAATGCATTATTTTACAACATTGAAGGTTAAGAAAACTATGAAATTCCGCATTAAACATATTCATAGGTGCCTATGTTAAGCCGGTCGTCTCCAATCATGGATCGAGGCACTTTTCTTTTCTTCTTTGCTAGGAAAATAGTAGAAGTGTAGAACTTGGCAATCATTAGTTCTGCTATTATGAATTATGATGCATGACTGATTTAGTTTCTCGTCTTCTTGTGATATGCAGACTATATTTTGCCGTTTCTTTTCACATTATTACAATGGATGATGGATGATGAAATATTGTTTTGATCATAATCTAGATGTTATCAAATGTTTAGCAATAGAAAAAAGTGAAATTGGAAAGTTAGACTACACACAGGAATCAAATTTGCTGTTTTTTTCCTTATCTTTCTGGACCTCACAGTGGTAACAAATGGAAGAATATGTGGGCTCTCGAAGGGCCTCTGTAACCGTTTCAGGTGTGCTTTAATGACTTGGCATTCTGGCAACAAAAGAAATATTTTCGGTTTGAATAGCTTAGGGGCGTCAATCATCCCTCTCTAGAATTATATTAAAGTGAGTTAATTACTCTAGTTACATTAATACCCCTAATCAAGGTGAAAGACTAGTATACGGCTGAACATGAATTACTAATCCAAACCAATGGGGAACTAATACACCATAATACACATCTACTATCTCGCATGCTCCTCCTCAAATTGATGCGACTGATCAAATAGCATCAATTTGCAAACTAAGAAGGTATGGCGATTGCAAGTCATGATTTTAGTGACTGAGTTTGCAATCTGACTGTGAGATGATATGTGAGTGAGAGAAATAATACCCAACGTCAAGAAGCTCTCAAATAGAATGACAGTCCACCTCAACATGCTCTGGTTTGTTCATGGAAGATTTGATTTGAAGCAATTGTGATAACACTTGTATTATTAGTGTGGAGAGGAGTCGGCTTAGAAGAAGATGTCCCCAACTCAATAATACCCACATAGCCAAACAATTTCAGAACAAGCCGAATACTTGGAAGAATTGGACGATACTCTACCTCAGTGGATGATTTGGAGACTCTCTCTTGCTTCTCGCACTTCTATGATACAAGAGAGTCACCAAGGAATGTGCACTAACTAGTAGTAGAACCATAGTTGCAGGGAAGCTATGTACAAGGTGGGTTGCTCACTTCCCAGGAAGCTCGTTTCCCAGACTCGCTTCCTAGGACATATCTCATTGAGTGATCAAAAAGGGCTATGTATGTGAGAAGTAATGAGAATGAGATGCCTATGTCTCATTTCTCACTTCCTAAGGATTTTTTGAGCCTCACTTTCAGCTTCTGGTTTTGCTTGCTTTTCGTTTTAACATTGTGTATTGGGACAACTAATCCCTGTATGCATCTGCATAAGCTGACAACTGTAGTAAGAAGATGATGGGAAGAACAATCTACGACCAATTACACCTTGCCCATATCGAATGATATGAAGAACCGCTATCATATGAAGACGTTGAGGACCCAAAACAAAAGACCTGACGATATTAATCACATGAGAAATGTTAGGATGTGTCATAGTGAAATAGACATGGTTTAAAATGTCGATATGTATCAATTGATACGGGTCGATACGTATCCTATTTGGAGCTACTCGGTACACTGGTATGTTGAAAAAAAAAATCTCCCCTGTATCGGGCCGATACAAGCAATACGAGAGATTTTTTAGTTATTTTCTTTCTTCTCCTATTTACACTAGATCCATAACACAGACTTGATACGCACAACTTATTTACATAAAATATTATTAAAGTAAATGGTTTAAAGTTATTATACTTACATCTACTTATGATATTTATATGAAAATAAGATTATAACCCCATTTGAATTCGATAAGAATTATCCTGAATCCGAATTTTGGAAAAATAAAAAGTCTTAAACTTTCTAGTTTAAGAACAAAATTATTTTTTGGCGCCTTTTATGGATTATGTCAAAATTTCAACTTTCAAATGATAAAATATTTCTCAAATATTCAAATTTCATAAATTCTACTATATCAAAATATTATCAAAACCCAAGAGTCCGACAAAAAAAGTCTCATATTTTAGTCATAAAAATATTTTCATCTAAAGAGTCAAAAATTCAACTAATAGTGTAACTGTGTAACAGTTTAGCATCAATGTAGTCATGGCGTCGCCTAGGCGATTTTGGGCCTCAACCGCCTAGGCGCCCTTCTAGGCGGTCGAACCCAGTAATTTTTTTTTTTTGCTTTAAAAAAATCCCAATAAATAGGGAAAAAATAAAAAAACATGTAATGAAGAAGTAACAAGATTCTAAATCATTTTTTTCATTAAAAATATATGCGTCCCAGGGGGGCGCTTCCCTCCTTGCCACCTCCCGGGCAATTGCAGGGGGGCTCTGCCTAATATTATACATGGACAGTGACAAGAATTTGGGTATTTGGCCTAGATTTTGAAGTGTTTAATACTTCACTATGTCAACGTGTCTTTGGTTATGTGATGAATGATTGTAATAGACTTTTTATTTTATGTTTTTGTGGAATGTGGGTGTGGAGTTTTGGTTTTTTTGATGTTATATATAATAATATATATACGTGATATATATATATATATATATATATATATATATATATATTTATATTAAATTTATCGCCTAGGCAACCCCTGGGCGTCGCCTAGGCAACGCCTCGCCTAGCCGGGGCTAATCGCCTAGGCATTGCCTAAACGCCTTGACTACATTGTTTAGCATAAAAAGACTTACTTTCAAGCATATAATTTATGCTTGTAATTCAATACATTCTTATTTGACTCATTGAATGTATCAATGTAAGATTTTAATATATAGATTGTATTTCCTATACTTGGCTAAGTGATATGGTTTATATTTTCATACTTGTTTAGCAGCACACACGTTTTTTTAACTTATAAATTCTTAACTCTCATATGTATGGTTATAAATATAGTTGGAGACCTTTATTCAATTTGTTTTTATCTTATATTTGCATTCAAAGAAGTTTTATACAAGCTATCTAAGTTTTTCGTTGCGTATCCAAGCGTTTCTTAGTGCACCTTAATTTTTTTTGCTGTATCCATTCGATACGAATCCACATATTTTTGCCATACCTTTGTTGTGTTGAACCCACATTTCATATTAAATGATTGTTAGTAGTTAGTATCACGATTCCTATTTATTTATAATTATTAATTATTTTTCAATTTTTTTTTACTTTTGTCGTGTTTTTGCTGTATACGGCTATACCTTCCGAATAGATCATTGTTGTATTATACTTGTACCCGTACTTGGTAAATATGGGTGTATCAACTATATTAGTGTGTGGGAGCCCAACCTATGAGATAAGATCGTGCCCATACTTGGTTTGACTCAAATAGTGCTCTTAGCTAAGGAAATCACTCAGAGGCCAAGAAATATTAGTAAGCACGACATATCGTTTTTTATGAAAAGAAGATTTCAAGAGATCCTGAACATACTGGATACCATCTTTATCATCGCCAAAAATCAAAATATCATCCATGTAAGCAAAGAATGTGGTGTGATAATGACAAAGGAACATGGAGGAATCATAACGACTGAGAAGATCTTGCACTCAAAATAGTGGAGTGGAATTTGTCAAACCAAACACATGGTACCTTCTTAAGATCAAGAAAGCACTTGTGCAGGCGCTATACCATAAGTGGACCCAAGATAGGGATCCAGAGGATGTATGATGTATACAATCTCCTTGAGATCATATAAAAGGCATTGCAAACATCCATAGAAGAGTTTGAATAGTGGTCATCTTTGCTATAGGAGGAGGTTTCCTTGTAACAAGCGCCATACTCTTGCTTGTAGCTTTGTGCCACTACCATGCCTTGTAGCAATCCAAAGATCTATCAGATTCCAACTGCACCGGAAAGTCTCATTTACTGTCACTGAGCTGGGCGTTGGGAGGACATTGCACCAAGTCTGAAGTATGATTGTATATTTGTATGCTAATGCTTTTCAGTCTTCTACCATTGCTGTCTGCCAACATTTGTGAGCAACGACCTGCTTAAAGGAATAGATAAGGGAAACATATTCCAAGGAATAAATGATGATTTGGAAAGACTGCAGTCAGAAGGATAATGGTTAGGATGAAGGAAATGAGAAAGGGTAAGTGTCTACAAAGATCATACTTGGAGAGACCGGGGCAGGAGAGGGAGTGGGTGGTGCTTTCAAACTCTTGCGCGAGTTCACAATCCCTTGCAAGAAACAATTAGTAAAAACTGGAGATGAGAATCAGAAATAGTAGGAAGACAGGAAATGGAAGAAACAGTAAAATCTCCACGTGATGCTTTTGGCCCATGTAAAATGACAATCCTGTGTATTGCTATGCGACCTTTAATCGGGATCCATGCATCTATTTGTACCTGGTTCCTTCACATTCACAATACTTGCTTAAGGGCTTAGAAACATGAACATCTTCCGAGTCCTCAATTTGCTAAGTCATGAGCCCTTGGGCAATCTGACGTCATGAGTTGACCCATTAGCCTTTTTTCCTATATTGCATATCAAAGAGCCAGCTACTGTTGCTAGCCCAATGATTGTCCTTGTGCACCCCTGGCGCATGAATCTTGAATGCTCCCAATCCTCCCCATCCATCCAGCACACTCAGGCAGCCTTCCATATGGTTGATGCGGGACAGCACTAAACATATATGTGCCTACTGCATTCTAGGTTGTCATCCTCTGCACACTGCTCAGACAATCATGCTTTAGAAACTGGTCTTTGCCTTCCTAAACAACATGTGGAATTTACTTGGCCTACTGGCTTTCTATGCCAGGCATGGCTTCCTGCATAGCTTCTGAGTTCCACCTCTGTGAAGAAGGCATCTGTCAGTGATAACCTTTCATTATTAGAACGCACACTGTTCTCTCAATGGTACTAAATTATTAACTGCAGTCCTACCTTTCTATCCGGCCTTTGTTCCATAGAGATGAAAATCTCATTGGAATTATGGGTACATATCTACATTTATATTTCCAATACTTACACTTCACATTTCTGACAATGTCCCTTCCATGGTTTCATAAATGAATCTCAATTAATTGCTTTTCATTATCAGGCTTTATTACTCTGCTTCATTATTAGTATACTTCACAGCAATATCAACTGCCAAATGCTCCCAGCATCCCTAGTTGTCTGTAGACCCAACCTCGTGGCTCTAAGAATTTTCATTGCTATATGTATGATTTGCTGAGTTTGCCTGTTATTATCATGATTATAGTTACCTGTCACGGTAAAGGTACTTAAGTCAAAAGCCGGAAAATTTCATTGAGAGTTTCTTGGCTGCCGCTCTTTCTTAAAGGTACTCATTGCGCCGACAAGATTCTTAGGGTAATGGGTAGAATATTATTGCTTATATTTGGAAGCTGTAGTTTATGGTGCTTTGATGGTCTTTTTTTGAGTGGTGGCTGTTTATATTGTTATGGTTTAAGCTGCTGTTACGATGTAGTTAGTTAGTAAAGCCATTGATTCTGTATTTTGAGCAGTTTGCGTACAACTTTGTGTGTTCGGTTCAAGAGTGAAGTTGTGGCTTGCGGGGTTGTATATGCTGCTGCTCGTAGGTTCCAGGCACCTCTTCCTGAGAACCCACCATGGTGGAAGGCTTTTGATGCAGAGAAATCTGGAATCGATGAAGTTTGTAGAGTTTTGGCACACCTGTACAGCCTTCCTAAAGCACAATACATACCAGTGTGTAAAGATGGAGATTCATTTATATCGTCTAATAAGTCCTGGGACCCACAAGCTCAACAAAAGGTGAATTCCTCTTTTATTTGTTCTGCTTTACTATATTTCATGCTATTTGACATATTCTGATCCATTCAAGTGAATGGGACTACATTGGAGTTGTGAAGTTTTGACCGTCATTGTTGTTTTGCTTAGGAAGGCTCGCTGAATGGTGCAGCTAATAATGATTCCAGTACACCAAAGGCGGTCTCTACAGCGGTTAATTCGGAATCTGGTGGGTCCAAGGATGCTTTGATAAAACTAGCCCTTGACAAACTGAAGGAATCTAAGAAGAGTGATGATGATTCCAAGAACATGCCTTCTGAGGGAGAGGCAAGAGAAGAATCTGTGCTAAAGTCAAAGACTGAGCCTAGAACAGAGGCAATTGGAGAAAGAATCAAGGAGAGAGAAAGGGATAGGGATAGGGAGAGGCCAAAGGCTCGGGACCGTGATAGGGGGAGGGACTCTGACAGGGAACGAGAGCGAGAGAAGGAGATTGAGAGGGACAGAGAGAAACTCAAGGATCGAGGTCATCGTTCTAAGGATAAGGGAAAGGATTCAGGTTGGTTTATGAATGTTTTCCATTTGCTGTAACTGTTATCCTGAAATTTGAGGTTTACTTCTTGGTCTCTTTACATCTATTTTATGATTTTCTCTTGTTTTCTCTTGCATATTTTTGAGTTGTTTTCCTGATGTACATGGATGTAGGAGGGCATTCCGAGAAATCAAGGCGTCACTCATCTCGAGGTATGCATTTCGTTCTCCTTTTATGTTTCTAGGAAGCATGACATTTTCTCGTGAAATTACAAAGAGCTCTACAACTGAGACTGCTTATTTTTTGTTAGATCGTGGCGACCATCACAGCTCTTCTTATTCATCTAGGGAGAAGGATAGGCACAGACATCAACATTATGCCTGAACCAGACATGATAAACGTTAGACTGAGTAACCTTCTGATTTGTTTTGTTTGCTTCGTTCTCTTATCGTTGGTGTTCCTTTTCGGTTTAGTTTCACTTCTCGATGAACTTAGTTTGTACTTTTCCCTCTTTTTTGCACGTGTAGGTCGGGTTTGATCTTTTAGCAGGCATTATTTAAAGATTGAATCCTTGAATGGTGGGTTCTAGCCTCTTATGTTTGTGTGACCTGTTTGTCTTTTACTCTATAATAGAAACCTGTATAAAATTGTAAACTTTTGTCTGATTATGACTATTGTTGTTGCCATGAGGACCTCACAAACTTCTATGTATTGTCTGTCTCTCCATGTAAATCACAAAAGAAAAAAAACAAAAACAGATCTAACCATGGAGCTTCCTTTGTTTCCTTCATATCTGCCGCATATTATGGTGTAATGCATTTTGTACTGAAACACCATTTATAATTTTTTTTTTTTTGCGGCTTAGCAGTTAGCTGGGTCTTTTGCACTTTGAGAGTTAAGAGTGGCATAGATTCAGCTGGAACTTCTTTTAGGGTCGGTTCTTTTGCCGAGAGTTATAAAGCCTAGCACTTTGCAATTTGTAATGGTCAATTTGAGTCTTATCATTTTTATGAGATTTGAAATCATGCATTTTGCTGCATGTGAAGTCTTATGAGAATTGTAACCCAAGAGAAAGCGGGCTGTTTCTCAAAAGAAAATGCATATTGTCAAATGACAAAGCTTGCAAAGTGCCAGCCTTTATGAGTTTCAGCATAAGAACAATCCCCTATGGTATTTAGATTTGCTAGTGGTGGATTTAGTCCTTTCGTTCTAAGGGGTCATGTGGTTCGGATTATTAGAATTGATTTAATCGCTTATAACTGCTAATATTAGGATTATGATGGAATAATAGTGTTTAGTACTTTGGTTCTAAATACCTCATGATTTCATAAATTTGTCAGGGTGATTGTGGGGAAGCATGACCGATTATGTTCCTTTAATATTACGTGATATTATGTGAGAATTATTGTAAGCACTCATTTACATAGTGCTAACCAAACAGAAGTATTTGCAACAATGCTTATCCATGATAGCACCATTCATGACAGTTTATTGTGTAATCAATTGTGACTATAATAATTCAAACCAAATATGCCTATGTATATACCGGTAAAATGAACGTGGGATTGATATTATTCTATGTATTTACCTATTTAATGATTCTTTGTGTGGTTGGATCAACAGAAAAATTACAAGCACTTTGCAAACGTATACCATTTATGTGCTCGGAGAAGATTGCAATGGCGAGAGTGCATTAAAAAAGTGTTGCTAGCATTATCATTCATTTATTACTGGGTCAGTGGCCTCCTTGAGCAGAGAAATTGATAGGCTTTACGATAGGCGGACCCATGGATGTGGTGAGCATTTAAGAGGGGGAGTATCCACCAATAGGTGGATGCCTTAGGTTAGCAAATGGGATCCATGGGTCCGTTAACTATTTCCCTTTAAAAAATCTACCTAATACAAAACTTCTAACTACATAGTAAAGGGCACCTAAAGCATGTATAAAATTTCATTATCAGTGAAAAACATAATTTTTATTTTTTTTAAAAAAATCGAAATTTAATATAGACATTACTCTCTTTATATTATATATAATTTTATAATATATTTTAATAATTAAATTTTAATTTTCTTATATGAATTTAAATTTAATATTAGAAAATAGTTACTAGTTTTATAATCGGTTAAGAGTTGGATCGGACATCAATCACTGCCCATCCCATGTCATCTCCTCTTTGCTTTAAGAATTCCTTACCATCTACAATGTCTAGAATAAATGTTATTGCTTTCTTCAAGCTAATTACCTAAACCTGCGACATTTATTATTTTCATTTTTTCCCAGAGAGAGAGAGAGAGAGAGAGAGAGAGAGAGAATATGAATGTCATTTATTTCTTGTACCAAAACCAGCAACATTGGGCTGAAGCCTGAAGGAGAATGAAGTAGTGCAATGTGGTCTTTATATATATTTAACCTGGGTCATAAATGTTTTTGCAATTTTTTTTTTGTCTATTTGTCTCATTAGTGCGAAATGGCCACTGAACCAATTGACCACGTATAGACTTCATATGTAAATCACATTATTGAGTGTAATGGATAAAATTCGTAAATTGATTAAGTGTTGTGACGACAAGCTAATTTTCGTTGTTATGACAACCGATGAGAGACACGTATTCAAATTGAGAACGAATCCGTTGTCTTTAGGACAACGGATTTGTTATCCTGAAGACGAGTGTAATAGCCGTATATTTGAACAACGGTCATTCTATCCGTATTCATATACACAACGGACCCGAGCTTTAGTCGACAACGAGACCGACTTACAAGATGAAATAATTAAGAGACGATCATTCTACTCTGTTGTTAGGTGAAAAATACTGTCTTAACATTTAATGCATTTAATGTTAGTCATCTCAAGCTGCCTTTCAACTCCGGACTTACCTTATTAATAATAGGCTTACATGTGTGATACGTAAGACTCAAGATTTATCTGACATATTTTATAATGATCATGAAGTAAATGACATGGTCATCCATGGTCATCTATAGGCATGCATGGGCATACAGATTAAAACTTATAAATACCCCAAGAGTTTCAGTACATAAGCATTGGTAATTTTGACCGACATTGCTACTATCTTAACCTCTTTACTGCACATCATCTTCTGCCTATTCTAACTTTGACATCAGAGTGTATTATAAGGTGTACACTCTTCACCTCCATCCTTCTAGCAGTAAACTAGAATCTAAGGAGCAACTGATGCATGGATGTTCAAGAAAATTCACACTTGGCTCAATTAATATGATTCATTGTCCTCCAATTAAGGGATGCTAACCATGGTCGACAATGGGTGTTATTCACTTTGAGTGGATTAGTGAAACATGATTCCATATTTGGACTAATTTCATGTTCAGGTGCTCTCTCTCTCTCTCTCTCTCTCTCTCTCATGAGTAGGAATCTGTCGTACACAGGCAGTTTGTTGAATCGTCGAATGGTCAAAACAATTGCTAGATGTAACAATCTAACTGCTTTTGTATTTAAAAAAAAAAGCTGCTTTTGTACTTTCATTTGATTTTTTTGAAGGCTTCAAAAGAAGATGCTACAAAGGTTTAGTGGTCCAACCACGAATGGAGACTTTAGATGTCTTGCTTTTTATTAGTTAAGATTCAGATGTAGAAGCAGCCTTAAAACTAAGAATTTGATATGTACTACAAAATTATAATGAAGTATTTATTAAAAAATTTTATGCACTTATATTCTCATGCAGTCATTTCATTTAGTTGGTCAATACACCAATTTGATTAATTTAAAATAAGAATAAAAAAATAAAACGAAGAAGAGGAACCGACTCATTTGATTAAAAAAAATAAAAATCTCTTTGGGTTTTTCACTGCAGAAAATTGGCCTATGCTGCTTCATGTGCACACAGTATTCTTTACTTGGACCAAATAATAGTTTGTTTGTTACCCACTGCTAGGCTGCATTTTAAGCCTATCTGATTTTGTGCTAATTGCCAAAAAAGTTTGAACTTTCCCTATAGAAGTACATGGCTTTGTTGATGCGTGACGAGCTCTTACATTTGATTTGGAACCTAAACTATATCAGCACATAATGCACGATTCCCTTCAATTAGCACCAGTTAGTTCTAATAGTATGAACTTCTCTATAAAAAGTACATGTCTTTGTTGATGAGTCTCTTATATTTGATCTGGAACTTAAACCATACGCATACAGGGGTGGAGTTATAAATTTTTCCTTAGGAGGACCAAAGTATATGTATCAAGAATATTAATGGGGGTATGCGGGTTGGGGTGCATAACCCGAAATGTATTGTCTCTCTCCTGTATTTAATGATTGGTCTCTTATGAAAAGATTAAAGTACCCTTAACTTTAGTGAATTTTGATAATTAATACATAGGTAAAAATGTCTTAGTAGCCGTAACCAAGTTCACCCACTGAGTGAAATTAGCAACACCCATATATATATATATATATATATATATCTTTCTTTACTATTATAATGCGAGAGATTGCGTAGATGATTTTTATGAAATTCCCAAACTACCCGTATATTTATTTACTATTATAATGGGAGAGGCAAGTGTAGCCTGAATTTTCTGAAATTCCTAAACTACCCTTATATAAAACAAACCTTTAATTTAATGTTTTACTTTAATTCCCAAACTATCCGCATCTATCTATTTAAATAATAGAATCACAGTCAATCACGATTGAACTCGGGGAGAGTTCAATTTCACCCACGGGTCAACATGTGTTCCTTTTAACTCTTATTAATTGTGGTTAACTCCTTCCCCTCGCTCTCACGTGCATCACACGTGCCACCCACTAATATATATATGAACTAGCGGAGACCCCGTGCGATGCACGGGATAAGAAGACAATGCATGAAATTAAAATTAATTTCCATAAAGCAAACAAATACAAATGAAGTGATTATCATCCACAGGGTTGAATTGAAGGTATGTCAATATATAGTAACAAAGAAACACCAATGAGGTAAATCGAAATGGGGATGACAGCATGCTAGATATCATACATGAATCCATTAAAAGGAGACCTAACCTTCCAAGCGGCTCCCTTAGTGACTCCTGCCATGGTATGAGTTTGTACCAGCGAGCAATTTGTTTTCGATACATGGGTACGATTCATTCACCAACTTAGAATTCCAGCTTGTCTTTCTCATGTCCCTGCATGCATGAAGAAACTTCAACACCAACACAATAACATTTTCTTGGACTGAAGATCTTGATTTCCCATTAAAGTGTTTGCATGCTATTGCGGGATCAATGGTATCCCAACTTGTGGGACCATTTAACATGGTATATTTAGACAGAAATTATTGCTGCAACCAAAAACAAATCAACTTTTCTATATACAAAAATTCAATTAGTTGCCTACAAATTAACATGTGTCATTTGACGGCAATGCCAAGTGTCATGCAAAAAATATAATTATAAAGTTAAATGCAACATGACAATTGGAGAAAAGTGTAGAAATCGTATGATGCACTGGATAGAACAATTAATCCAATAATCACAGGCTCAACCATAGGGTCATAATTGGTATAGGCTCCATCACATTACCCCCACCCCATTTTGAATAGTAATATGTATCATTTGTCTCAAGGTCTATACTCTCTGCCAAGTCACCTTTATTCATTAGAAAGTAATATCAAATTAGAGGGATCATGTCTAGCATTTAAGAGAATTATTGAAAAATGAAGGTGAAATCTTAAATACTCTAATCTTATGTGCAAATATGTGATGAACATCATAAGGGACCACCTTATGGTGAAATTGAACAACCCCCATCTTATATAGCATATTTAATTATTGAATCATGAACTGTGCAAATCACACGCTGAATCTTGTCCAATCTTGTATTGTTATCTCCAAAAAGATATGGACTGACTTGTTTTCCTTGTAAATTAGAAGAGAAAAACCAGTACGTCATAAAATTAAGAATCAATATTTCAGTTTTTAATTATCATTATATTTAATTACCATTTTACCCAAAAAAATATATGTAATATTACCTACCAGTTAGTGATGTTGAGATTTTTACTAAAAGAATTCAATGCCCCGTGTGAATGCACGGGATGATGAAAGACACGAAAGTTCAAAAAATATTTAAAAAATTATAAATAAAGCTTTATGATTACCCACTTAAGAAAACATCCACAATATACAGACCTTAATTTATTGTTAGGAAAATATGATTTAAAATTTGTAAATAATATTTATTTGTATGTTCAGAGGTAAGACCACCTAAATGCAAACATGTATAATCTAAAATGAGTATACATGTATATATTTATTTGTATTCCGTGAAAATATGTTATAAATGCATTAAGTAGAGTCACAAAGATAAGAGAAACTCTAAAATGGCTGCAACAAAGGCCAAATTGAAAAAAGAAACCGGTAGAAGAAGATATAAGGGGGGTTTGGTTTTAACATAACAAACTCTTTCTTCAAAACAAAGACAAATAATATTTGCATTATTATACTACCAGATTAGATATAAATAAAAAGGAAAAGTCATGTTATAAACAACCTGATCATTCTCACCTGACATCTCATCCAAATATTTTATATTCGACTCTGGTATTAAGAACATAAACATCATTCCTACGAAGTTGAACATACCTAGCACAATTAGTGATTTTTCACCCCAATAGTAGCTGTGAATGTGTCCTGGTTCTAGGCGGGGTATAAAAACCCAAACACTCCAACAACTGCCCCAACATTCCTGGAAGTTGCCGATATATCGTGACATGTCGACTTTAGCTTCGTAGGAGTTATCTTTCAAATATCATGAAAACGGAGACCAATGTGAGGAGGAGATGAATTTAAATAAATTAAAAGATGTGAGATAAATTTGAGAGTTAATATTAAAACTAAATATTTATTAGCAAACCTATTGAAAAGGAAAAGGCTAATATGGTCACTTATACAATGAGAAAACTTAGGAAAATTCATGTAGAATGATGGCACTTACCATATTGCTATTTTTCTTAATAGACACAGATGCATTTTTTTTATATATAATAAAATCCACTCAGAAGGAGTGGGGGGTTTGGCAGACCCCTACCGGTTTATTAATATAGAAAAATTGGGGGGGACATAAAACCTTACCCCTACAAAGGACTCCAAAATAAAAGAAAATTAGGGGGGGACATAACCTTACCCCTAACTGACACACAAAAAATAAAGAAAAAAGAACACCAAGGGGGGGACATAAACCTTACCCCTATATAGAAAAACACAACCAAACACACTTAAATTCTGACTTTTTTAAGACTACCTACACCTTCTTTATCCATCTGAATCAGACGCAGATGCACCTTATTAATTGAAGATGTTGATCTTTGATATTATTGTAACTCAATATCCATCTGCATAATGAAAAAAAATATTAAATTAGTGCAACATGTGAATGAACAAATATTTAGAATACAAATTAAAATAGAATTATCTAATACATCTAAGTAATTTTACCTTATTTGTACTTAAGTGTTGGCAATTTCACTAAACACTTCCTTATAGACAACATTACGTGTGTAATCCACAGGTTGATTTGCTTTATTGGCGATTAAAATCTTCAAACCGGCTGGAGATGTAACACGAGACATAGCCACATACAATTGTCCATGAGTAAACACTGGATTTGGAAGATAAATGCCCACATGATTCATTGTCTGTCCTTGACTTTTATTTATTGTCATTGCAAATGCCAACTTTATAGGAAATTGTCTCCTTCTTAATACGAATGGCCATTCTGTATCCAATGGTGACAATACAATCCTTGGAATTAAGACAATTTCACCAGCATTAGTTCCCGTGATTACCTTGGCTTCTAAAACTCTCTTTCCTAATCTTACAATGATTAACCGTGTACCATTACAGAGACCAATATTTTGATTCAAGTTTCGTAAAAGCATTATTGGTGCTCCAACTTTAAGTTGTAAACAATGATTAGGTAGGCCCGAAAATCTCAAAGAATGCAATAATTCGGGTGGGTTCATGTCTTGTACTTCAGAGTTGTGCCCGTCTATAGGGCTTAGTGAATCTGCACTATAGAACTCTTCAACTTCTCCTGCCATCATTGACAACATAATAGAATTGATATCATCAACATCCGTATTTTTTGGTGCCAAAATACCACGTTCTCTTAGATATGACCAATTTGAGCAATTATTACGAAGATCCGGATATATTGCCTCAATTAGATGATTTAGACCATCATTTTTATTTTCAATGAGAAATTCTTTTGGAATTTGTATCCAAGTTGGATCTCCTCCATCAACAAACGTCTTTCCATGTATTTTTCCATCACCAATATCGAGAATCCAATCTGCAAATTTTTGCATTTCTATACGTGATTCTTGTGAAAGTGATGGTGATAAAATACGCATATTCATTTTTAGGCAAAAGAGTTGACATTGATTCCAAATATATGATCTTTGTAGAGAGGATGCCACTGTGTTTTCTCGTCCACTCCTTTTATTTACAGGCAAGATTTGTCTAAAGTCACCACCAAGAACAATAGTCTTTCCACCAAAAACTTGATTGATTGAATTAGAACTTGTTATAATCAAGTCCTTTAAAGTTCGGTCTACGGCCTCAAAAGCAAATCGATGAGCCATTGGTGCTTCATCCCATATGATCAGATCTGTTTGTTGTATAAGCTCTGCCAAGTCAGTTCTTTTGGCTATTGCACAACACGATGTTTCATTTAATTGTAATGGTATTTTAAATCTTGAATGTGCTGTACGTCCCCCTGGTAAAAGCAATGCAGCAATGCCTGAAGAAGCAACTGATAAAATGATTTTCTTTTTTGCTCTCATATTTGCAATGAGTGTTTTCCACAAATATGTTTTTCCAGTGCCACCGCTTCCATAAACAAAGAAAAGGCCCCCTTTCTTGTTATTACATGATTCAACTACTTTTTCAAACACCAATCTTTGATCTTGATTTAATCCTGAATGCAAAATCTTGAATTGACTTTCCTCCTCTTCAACATCATAACTTAGTTCTTCTCTGATGAGTCTATTTGAAACCGGTTTTATATATTGACGATTTGGTATTGGCATAGGTGCAAACTCTTTAAGAGACCTTCCATTCCGGTTTAAAATCATTTCAATTTCATTCAAGCCCATGTCTTTTAATACTTCTATGTCCAAACATAGTTCTGAGTCACCTGTTTCTCTTCTTGTTGTACTTTGAAGGTCATCAATAAGGTCCTCCCAATGTCTTTCCCATATATCGAGTGGATTTTTTATCTCGGAAAATATTAGCATTGAACAAAACATATTGCGCAACTGTTTTCCTGTAGCCCAAGTCGATGCCTCTATTAGTGATTCATGCCATTCATTGTCATCTTCTAATAAGCCAAGAGCAGAGCAAGCAGCTTTAAAGCTAGGATATACATTGCCATTAATAGTTCTTATATCCTCATAACTTGTTGATCCTCGAACAATATTTAGCAACATCCGTAGATAGTAACGTTCTCCTGAATTAGGATGTGCATAATATAACCTTCCGATAGAAAATTTGTTCTTTCGTCTTGTCCATTCTCGTCCATCTTTATTCCAAACCCATTTTGTAGGAAATTCAGCATAAGTTAATGATCTTGCATCTTCATGTGCTATGTTTACTTCAAACCACTGCGTAAGCATTGTATCTTTAATGCCTGGTCGTGCCATTACTGACTCAATTCTGTCAGAGTCTCTAAATATAACAAACTGTTCATTAGGTAGATGGTACTGCAAGCGTTCAACAGGCGGATATTGTTGCTGGAGTTCAAAATCAAAAATTCGCCAACAGGATTCAATTGCTGATACATAACGACAATCTAGATATTGCTTGACTTCATCAACTTGCTTATATTGTTGTTTCTCGTTGTTATTATGAGGGATGCTGTTATCTTCAATTACAACTGTCGCTCGATCAACACCTTTATGTATGTACTTGAATAAGTACTTTATTACCTTTGTTTGGGCGCAACGTTCAATATTGACATGAGCATTATATTTTGTTATAAGATCGCGGTTATATGGGATGACCCAGCGGTTATCGACATCAAAACCATTGATATTCAAACTTTTTCCATCATCTCGACGTCGATAAATAACAAATCCATTTTCATCAATTCTTGTTTCCTTCACAAATTTCCTTGGGTATCTTTTTGAACACTTCCCATCTACCATGCATGGAGACCTAGGATTGACGACACCACATGGACCATGTATCATGCACTTCACAACTGTTTCATATGCCAAAGGATCTGTGTGCTGATCAGGCAGTTCCGCAGAGATGATATCATTTATTTCATCCGGTGAATTTAGCTTGTCATCTTTTGTCAATGTTAGTAATATATGTGCATGTGGCAAGCCTCTTTTTTGGAACTCAATTACATGAACATCTGTTTAAAAAAATTCATAAAAAAAATTAATAATAACATTACGCGTATTTAAAACATAGAAAGAAATATAAATACGTAGAATGAATCCAAACTTACCAGCTATAACTTTTCCAAAAATGTTTCTCTTCTTTAAATCTGACATCAATTCTTTCAATTTGATCCTGAATATTCGTGCTACTATATCTGGCCTATCTTCAGGTCGTTGTCCAGGTATTCTTTCAAGTTCTAGTTGTAATTCAGACCACTTTGGATTACATGTGAACGTAATAAAAAGATCTGGAGGACCTGCCCATCGACATATTGCCATAGCATCCTGATAATGCTGTATCATATTACGCGGACCTCCAGTAAAAGAAGATGGTAAAATAAATCTCCTCCCCACAGCTGATGCTTCAACATCTCCAATAGTAACAGCATCTTCTAAACCCTTATATAAGTCTGAACGCAATTTACTCTGATTCATTCTCACCCAGTTTAGTCGATCCTGTTCAATAGCTGCATAAGTATCAACCACAAATTGTTGAAACAAACGGCCACCATGCAACAATGTGTTCCCTTCTGTATTTCGAAATTGTAATCTAAATGCATAATATTCTCTTATTGAAACCTCCTTTCGAGAACGAATCGAATCAGCTGTGAAAGCTATTTTTTTCCGCCATCCATCTTCTCCATATGGAAAGAGTAGAGGATATTGCAATGGCATGTAAGAAGGATGTCTTTCATTTATCCTTTTTAGGTACCCATCTGTAGTACACACAATAATGTCACGATTTTCCACATCTTCAGTTCCATCACCAATTATTAATGCAGCAATTTCATTGGTTGTTGGTCTAGTGTATTGTCTCCCATCTCTAGACTCTAGAAGTCGTATACTCAAGTTAGGAATGTGACTTTCGGTTAACATATCTCTAGCATTGCGGAAAACTTTCACATAAGGATTGATATCATCCAACATGCATTGTAGTCCATGTAACACAGAAGCTTCAATTTTTGCAGGACTACTTTTGAAATTCACAGCTTCGATACGATTTTGTATTTCATTTTCGGTGTCATGGACATATAACTGGGCAAACTTTGGTTTGTTACCAGGTGAAGGAAGTAGTGACCCAATTTTGTGATAATTTGCACCATTTATTCTGAAAGCATAAGGGCCTTGACCATCCAAAACACTGTTGTCAATCTTACCCCCCATAGATGTAAAGGACAACATAGAATTATATGTTCTGATATGATCCTTAAATCTTGGGTTATCTAAAAGTGACTGTAAGAAATCAGGAGTTGGAAGAAATTGAGGTAGTGAAACTGCTCCAGATTGGCAGCAAAGCGTAAAGATGGGGTGTATTTTGCTGCTTCTAGCAGATTTCTCTTCAACCCACATCAATGCAGAGCAATATCGACACTCGAAATTTCTTGGTCCAAACTCCAATCTACTTGTAAATTTATGTCTGCTTTGAAGGGAGACCTCTGAAATGAAATAATAATTAGTTTAGTTCGTTCATAAAAGTAAAATTATTTTGACAAAAATAAATTGAAAATTATTTATAAAAATTTCAATTACCATAATTGGAGGGAGTAACAGATCTATTAATCCGTCTCGATCGTAATATTGACATTCTCATAACCCGTGCTCTCTTTTGTGCTTCCTTGATGTAATTTCTTGGCATAATACTTTTCTTATATTTGTTGCGTGAAATTTGCAACTTGATTTTTCGATTAAATCGCGCCCATTTGTAATGATCAAAATCAGGATCCGGCATACTATCCATTCTGCTATAAAACATAAATCAGCAATATCACAATTGTAATAATATAAAGTATATTTTTTATATTTGTTTATTGTTAGTAATAATATTTTTTTTAATAATTACCATATTAATTGAGTTATGAATATACATTTATGAAATATAATAAAAGAATTGCTTAATTTGAAAAGTTAAAATGAGAAAATTATAAATTTATTTTAAATGGAAAGGTCAAACTATGTTAGGATCAACTCAATGAAATATATTTAATGCATCCATCAAGGTGAATTTTTTTTTATATTGGGTCAAAAATAATTATCGGATAATAGGTTAGAGAGTGGTGATTGATAAAACATATACTATTAAATAGTTGACTTTGAAATTTTTTTAAACTTTTCTTAATATTTCTAATTATCATTTGTTAAATGGTTAGCATCTATTACACTACTTTTATTATTCTTCTTTTTGATTATAATTTTAAATTTATATTCCTCATTTTCTCTTATAATAACACTTCCCTTAATATAGATTATTACCAATAATATTAAATTTTCTATACATAATATGCATGAACAATATTCGTTGTAAAGTTGATTAATGTAAAATAACTTAATTTCACATGAAAACATAAAGTAGTAATGGGGTTTCTCAAGAAAAAGCTTTAGAGTCTCATGGAAGAATGTAGAACATAAGAAAAATTATTTTTACAAACTTCATATATTTGTAAGAAAGAATATATGAAAATAGCTATTGTGGAAAAAAAATTCATTTTTGGTTTCAATCCTTAAATGGAAGAAATAATGGGCACAAGTAATGATAGTTTCCTTTTACAGACAGTTCATATAAAAAAAAGCAATGATTATTTATTTAGACATCAATATCAATCGTAAAGCTTGGTTAGTTAACAGTGTATGAATCATTGGATGAGGACAAAGCTTAAGATGTTTGAGCTATCAAAGATGTTTAGATTTACTTATAATGGTTCACTATATGATCTAAGAATATCAAAGTAAATATTATATAAAGTCAGAAAATTAAATAAGATTGTCATACCTGTGAATGTCTTGAGAAGTGAAGTAGATGCAACTATGAGGAAATTCTAATACACCTACTTACTTGTAACTGTATATTTATACCTGAAAGTGGAATGTGGTGCTCAATTTCAAAACTTGTAAAGTGCCAAAATATATAGATTAAATTCATTCATTTTCCATCATTTATATTGAAAAGAATTTACAAATATTTGTTAGTCAAATTAATATTCTAAAATAATTACCTAAAGTAATCATAACAATAAAGATTAAGAAATTATTGAAGGACTCAACATTATATGTTGAGTACCTAACACGAAAATGCGTATTAGGTTTCCCAGCATGTGATGTGTAGCCAGAATAATATAGTGCTAAATATGTAGATTCTAATTTAGTATCAAGGTCTTGCCCTATCGAGATAACAAATGATAAAGATAAATACATGCTATCAATATTAAGCCGTGGTAAAGGTATAAGAAGTTGGAGTCATATGGGATTGTTTCATGGAAACTTATCATGATGCTTTGTGGAAGATGTGATAATTGAGCCTGAAAATCTGTAAGAGAAGTTTGAATGAGATGAAATGTTAGAAGTTGGAGGTCGAGTTCAAGAATTAGAAGAGATAAGGAGAAACTTGAATCTCCTTAGAGAATTTTATAATGCTCAAAATGATGCTCTAGAAGAGATTATTTACCAGGTATAAGTTAAGCAACATAATTGAAAAAAAAAAATCATTATCCCCTTCTTAATTTGCATATGTGAGTCATAGGGACTGACCACCTTTGTTCATATAATTATAACTTCATATACAGTAAAATGAGGTAAATGACACACAAGCAAGATAATGAATTCTTAAGAACCTAATATGGGTAAGGTAAAATTTACTAAATCACACAATTAAGATGCAATCAAGGGTTATGCCAATACAGGAAGGCAATGACCTTACTACCATAAACATAGCACACCAATCTAGGGCGTTGCCACTAAGACTCCTTATGTTACCTGTGTTTTTTCTCCTTATGGGTCTTGGAACCGTTTACAGATGTGCTTGAAAGAGTCAAGAAGCATAGACCATTGAATCAGTCCTCCATCCAGCCAGGTGCACACAATGACTGAGAAATAAAGATAATCAAAGTCCTCCGTCCAACCAAGTGCTCACTCATTCCAAGTGCACACAATGAGTGAGAAATAAAGATAATCAAAGTCCTTCGTCCAGCCAGGTGCACACAATGAGTGAGAAATAAAGATAAACAAAGGCAATGCAAAGGATGGAAGAAGAGTTAGGGAAAGAAGAGAATCAAAATGAAGGAAGCTTTCGCAGCCGGAAGAGTGCAACTTTGAGTTTGGAAAAGTATAGGAATAATGTTAGATATTGCATTCCTTTATTATAGAAATAATTAGATTTATTTCCCCATATGTAGCACTCAATACATAAATTAAGAAGATAATTATAAGAAGGACCATTAATTAGGGAGGTAATTTTAGGAAAGAAATAAATGTATATCCATTAAATAATAAGTGAAACGGTTTTTTTTTTGTTTATTTCTAAGTCGTTAAAGCATGATGCTTGCAGAGCATATAAATGGCCTCAAACATAAAAGAACAATTTTTAATAACCCTAAGGGTTACTGAATATTAACCATAGTTAAATGGAGTAAAAAGAAGATACGTGACAAAGAAAGGGACCCGAGATGTCCCCCTTCACTCAACCGGGGACTGAAGGATAATTACAAAATAGAAGTGATTAGTAGACCCCCTTAATTTAATGTCGTGTCCTCCAGTCCCTCTTAACATGCACCATTTATCCCTGGTTAAGCCTAAGTAAATTAAAGTTAAGGGGCCGTTTGGATACACTTCTGTTTTACTATTTTTTTTAGAAAAAAAAAAAATTTTGAATTAACGATTTTTTGTTTTCAATTTTCTTAAGTAGGAAACATGTTTGGCATTACTAATTGTTACTTGTTTTCAAAAAAGGAAAACAAAAAAACATCTTTGGTAAATATGATTAAATAATTTCAATTCATGGTGATGGTAGTAGTGGGTGGTGGTGGTGGGTGTAGTGTGGTGGTGAGTGATGGTGTGTGGTAGTGGTGTAGTATGGTGGTGGTGGAGGTGGTGGGTGGTGGGAAGTGGTGTAGTTGTGGTGGTGGTAGTATTGTAGTAGTGGTGGGTGGGTGGTGATGTGGTAGTGGTGGAGGTGGTGGTGGTGGGTGGGTGGGTGGTGGTTGTGGTGGGTGAGTGGTAGTGGTAGTGGTGGTGGTGGTGGTGTGGTGGTAGGGATGGCAACGGGGCGGGTTTGGGCCGGGGCATCCCCGTCTCGACCCCACCTCTATTAAAAAACTCCTACCCTAAGCCCGTCCCAAACCCAGGGCGAGGTGGGTCCCTTCCGACAGTTCTTAATCTCGTCCCCACCCCGCCCCCGTCCCGTTAAGCACTAGATGGGGCGGGTCGGGACAATATTCCATACTATAATGACTATAATGGGGTAATTTTAATATTAAATGAAGGGTAAAATAGTGATTTAACTTTATAAACGGGGCGGGGCGGCCTAAACTCATTCCCGGCTCGAACCCAACAATACCTTGTTTAAAATCTACCCAAACCCGTCACAATAGGGGCGGGGCGAGTTACCCGATTAAAAACTGAAAGGAGAAACATGTTTACCAAACATGTTTTGTGTAAAAAGTTTCAAATTTTTGTTTTATTAAAAATATTTTTCTCCCAATTTTGTTCATATTCTACATCTAAAATTCTAAATAATTCTAAATATGATACTGAGAAGAAAAAAATTCAATATCTATTAAAAAAAAGACGTATAAGATTTCATTTCTTGTGGTCAATTCATTGATCAATCAAACTCTTGGACGGGCATAATCAAGTTGGTAATCGTTATTGAAAGGATTTGATGGGCAATTTTACAATAATTATCATTGTAGTAGAATTGGTCGTCATATGTTCATTTTCTTAACCCGAGCCCAACAACATGCACACACAACACCACACCTGTCAATTTGAGTTTAGAATAGGGTTGATAAATGTGTAATTGGGGTGGGCTAGGGACATTGGGTTTAAAGTAGGAATGGGTTAGACTCTTAATTTGTCACAAGCCCATCTGGTTGCACTCCTTATACACAACCTGACTTAGACCACATTAAATCGGTTGAGACCTAATCATGTCGTTGTGAAAAATAAAATAAAAAACTGACCCACCTAGCACATTGAGGAAGAGATAACAGAATGTGGATGTCAAGGATGGATGCAAACAAAAATCGTCACAGACAAAGCCCACTTCATTCTGCGCAAATGGTTGCTCAATGTAGGGGTGGATTGGCCACGAATGTGGTGCATAGGTGTAACATATCAAACTATATATTTTACCCACCAACTATAGTGATGGAGGAAATTGTTGTAGATTTGATGGGCAGATTAATTTTCGTGGAAATAGAATGAAAAAAAATTAATGTGTAAATGAAAAAATAGTCACATGAAACAAATTACTGACAAAATAAACACAAAGTTAACGGGAGTCTAATAACCGTTTGTTTTTCCAGGTAAATATATCCAAAATATAACTTAAATGCTAAATGATCCCTTAATTTCTCATTCATCTGAGGTTGATTCGCCGACATCTTCATTTCTGCACAAGGTAAAGGATAACAACAATTTGTTATTATTATTTTAGATGTTACTTGCACAGAATAAATAAATCATTAATATAATAATAATTTATTCATGTTAGTACCTTGAAAGACTTAAGGAGTTATTGGTGTTACTTGTTTCTCCCTCCAATTTAGGCCTTTTTTGTGGATGCTCCTGCATTATAATAACTACATTACATAAACAACTATAACAATTTCAAATAAACATTCTGTAGAAAGGAAAGAAAAATTATGAAATACATTATTTAAAGGATTCATAATAACCTCATTGTGGTTCAAATCTTCAATATTCGAAACTGTGAAACCATGCATCGTGATGAATCGATGATTTTCTGGTGTCACTCGAATTTGGAACCAATAATCCTTCCATAAGCATTTTGCTATTTTGTTATCTAAAGCAGTGCTTCCATCAGCCTGAATAAAATAATATTTTATCAATAAACATTATTTAATCAATAGTGAATGAATTATATCTTAATATAAGACGTACTTGTAGGCTCAAGTCATGCAACTCTTGTGCTGTGCATCCAAGAAGAAATTCTGACTCTTTGTTGAATAATACAAACGAAGCTTGTGTTGAAAAATCTTGAATATCAATGTTAACACAAAGTCTAATGCAAAAAATTTCAGATTTACAATTGATATATGTAAAAGTAATTAAAAACAAAATCATTGAATATAAGTTTGCACACCTTAGGAATACACTTGGGTTGGGTATGTTGCAAGAGGCACAACTTGTAGATCCTCCATCCATGCATACTTTCTTATTGCATGTCTTACATGTTGCATACCAAAAGGGTTTGTCTGAATGGACTCGAACAATTGTCCCTTTAATGGTGTAAACAATGGCCTGCATTATAAAGAAGTTAAAAATGATTTGTAATAATACAAAAAATAAAGAAAATTTATAAATTCAAATGAGTACCTGCGTTGGACATCCACATGATTCTGAAATTAGTTCATTTATAGACACTTTATCTTCGAAAGAAGGAAACTTAGAGCCAGATCCATCGACATGGTGCGATGAAATTAATCCCTTAGAATTATCTCCTTCATGAAGCCTAAAATATAATATGTAAAATAACCAAGTTATGTTATTGATAAATGCATAAATATTAATTTAAAACATACCATTTTAAGATCTGTGCAGCTTCCGGTATTGATGGGTCAAGATGTAGTATCGTCGATGGTGTGGATGAAACATATATAACCCCTGTTAATAAAAAAAATGAAAATTTTAATAGAGAAATAATATATTTATAATATTTCATAATTGAACATAATTACCTTGATATTCTCGAACATTCAAGTATGTTGCCGCTATTACAACATTTTCCTCAACGGCATGTACTAACTTATTCTCATACTTTGAAGCAATCAGACCCCATAGTGTTAAGGTAATTGAATTTGATCTAGATAAGAAGAAATAATTTCAGATTTTGAACAAACAATTATATTTAAGAATTAAAAACTATTTAAAAAAATACTTACGTAGTATCACAAACAACAATGTCCTTTTTAAAGGTTTTATTCCCATTTTTCATCTGTATTTCAATCGAAGGGCTCACAGCAACAATAACTCCAATAATGTCTATAAGAAATAATAATATTGATTGCTATAAATATAAAACATTGATGGATTGAATAAAATGTGTAAATAATAAGTAAGTCTATATAACAATTCGCAAATAGAAAATACCTATAATGTTGCCTTCATCATTAAGCAAACTTTGCAATGAGTTGAATTCTTTGAAGTGATACTTGTGAAGTGGTATCTCAGGACAATCATCACCAATTTTTTTAATGTTTGTGTCATTCGTAAAAGTCAGTTGGTATCTGTGAGATACCACTCTAAACTTTGTGGGAGCATTACTAACCTTTATGTTCTCAACAAAATAGACAAATCCTTCCTTTAGAACGGATGCAAACTTTTCAACATCACCGTTAAATAAAGTTGCTTGCATTTGATCGCCCTACAAATGAATGACGTAAACAATATATTAATTTGTAATTACATTAATGTTAATAAAAAAAAAAAGAATAAACTTTGTAGCGTACCTTTTCATCAATAACGATTAATTTAAGCAATTTTCCAGCCCCTTTTGCATTACTATATTCATATAACTCAAATACTCGAATAATGCGCACTTTTATAGTCCATCGACTTTTGTAGGGATGAATTCGATCTAAAGTTTCGTATTCCATCCTATTCAGAATTCAAATGTTCATGTTAGTTGTATTCTATGTCGACTTTTAGCAAAATTATAACGACATTTATTACTTCACAACAAATAACTTTTGAGTAAAACATTGCTTCAAATTATATCATAAAATTGATAAATCAACATTAGAAATAAATATCGTTTAATATAGGTGAACATATAAGGACAAACATTTTAATAGAAATATTAATGAGGAACTGAGCTAGGACAAAGTTCATATCACTCTATATATTTAATGTGATTGGGCTAATTAGTATAGTTGTATGTTAATATCATAAACCCCAAAGGGGTGGACCAGTGGTTCTTGGGCCTTTCCCCAAGTGAGAGGTCATGGGTTCCATTTATCACTCCCCCTTTGGGGCCAGCCCCGAACGGGTTTACCTGAACTTACCTTGTGTGGCGGGTTGCGGGCTCACAGCACACTATTGGGAATCCAATTCTAAACCTGGATTTCCTTGTTATTATTGCAAAATGGAGACTCATAGATATCTGTAACCTTTTAAATTGAGAGTTTTACTTGTTCATGTTTGGATTCAAGTGATTTTTGAATCACAAAGAATTTTTTTTTACAAATAATATCTCAATAAATTAAGACATTCATGGAAAATAGAAATTCTGGACCGAAATTATGTTAGTGGCATCCCAAGGAAGCAACCCAACTAAAGCAAAATCAGATTTAATGCTAAACCTGAATTTCCTTGTTATTATCTTAAGATTTTTACTCTCACACGCCAACTCAACTAAGTATACCACATCAACAAAGTGAGGCCACTTACATCTCTCTCAAATCAGCGATAATATCATAATTTAAGATGGATATGAGAAGGTAAATGAGAAGCAAACCATGGTTGTACCTTAGATCCGAGAGCCGTAGGTATGATGAGGAATTTACAACTATAAAGCTGTTATACAGTTTTGAGGCATATGGCTGCCAACACATAGGTAAAATTGATAGCTGTGACTATATAACCTTGCATAAAGGGTTTGATTCAACAAAAATATCACGGATCAGCTAAGTATCTAATTCCAAAATTGCACTAATTTGTTAATGTTTTGCAGATTTTCACTAAGTTGTTATTGTTTTAAATTCATAATTTAGGTTGTTATCACCAAGGAAAAACAGGGACGTGAGCTTAGGGTCCGCATTAGATGATGCTAATGAACCGCTGCTCACACAAGGAATCTATTTTATGCACAATGAACATTCAGGCAGCAGTGGGAATCGTAGCTCCTGAAGTGTGGGAAGAATAATAATGAATTTAAATATTTGGGTATAGAACCACATGCAATAGATGGAGCTGGGCATAGATATTTGGGTTCAAATAATTGAAGGATTAAACTAAAAATAGCAAACAGGAATGCTAAAACTTGCATATGTATATGAAAAAACTATCTTATTAAAGCCAACATATTACTATTGTTAAAAAAAGGTTGGAACATCCAATTTCATAATATTTTAGTAAACATAAACCTATTAGGGAAGGCTATATTCCAAGCATGAGAAAATGAAATCATAAAGAAGAGGATACCTGAAGGAAGAAAAAAGAGAAAATGAGGAAATAGCTAATCTCAAACTATACGGGGAAAATTACCATGGAGTTTTAAAAAAGTACATTTAGGGAATCATGGGTTTTTATAGAAGTCAAACTATTCTTTATAAGAATTAAATTAATTTCTCTTTCAAATGCCAAACATTCCCATTCCAATTCCAATACACATGCCAACACATATGGCTGCCAACACATAGGTAAAATTGATAGTTGTGCCTATATAGCCTTTCATAAAGGGTTTGATTCAACAAAAAAATCATGGATCAATTAAGTATCTAATTCCAAGATTGCACTAAGTTGTTAATGTTTTGTAGTTTTTCACTAAGTTGCTAATGTTTTAAATTCATAATTCAGGTTGTTATCACCAAGGAATTACAGGGACATGAGCTTAGGGTCCACATTAGATGATGCTAATGAATCGCTGCTCACAGAGGGAATCTATTTTATGCACAGTGAACATTCAGGCAGCAGTGGGAATGGTAGCTCCCGAATTCATGTGTGGGAAGAAAAATAATTAGTTTAAATATTTGGGTATAGATCCACATGCAACAGATGGAGCTGGGCATAAATATTTGGGTTCAAATAATGAAGGATTAAATTAAAAATAGCAAACAGGAATGCCAAAACTTGCATATGTATATGGAAAAACTATCTTATTCAAGTCAACGTATTACTATTGTTAAAAAATAGGTTGAAACATTCAATTCATTATATTTTAGTAAACATAAACCTATTAGGGAAGGCTATATTCCAAGCATAGAGCACTATATACTGTATGTTGATGAATATGTGAACACAACCCCTCACTGTTCTGGATCTTTTCACTAAAATATTACCAAGAAAAGAAATTCTATGTAGGTGTGTGAATTAATTTTTTAGCCTTATAGGGATTTGTTTCAGTTGAGGCATTTTACCAAACAAAGTCCATGCAATTACAAAAGCCCCAAAATCCATCGGTTTCTATAAAAAAGCTAGTGGCTTATATAAAATTAATTGGAAAGGAATATGAATCTGCTAAGTACATGAAATATAACATGCTAATCATCCAATAGATACCATTAGCTTAAAAGGAACAATTATAGATGAAATAACAATGCCCCAGGAGAAACACCAAACCTCAATAGAAGGAACCCTAGAATACTTGGAGGTTATTGATCGACCGGAGGTGAATGTGGAAGGCAACTACAATGAATATAAATAAATATTGTTGGTTACAAATCAAATAAAAAAGATAAGAAATCTGATAAAGAAAATCTGAGAACCTTTACAAATCTCACCTGGTTAGGTATTGCATCTCCAATAAGAATCGGTTGATGAGAATCAAGTTTCATCTTTATAGAAGAGTAAAAATCCGTAGTCCTGAACGTTACTAATTGGGGCTTGAAGAGAGGAGGCAAAGAAGGGGGACGTGGGACTGCAAGAGGGGAGGAACGAATTCCTGAAACGCCTAAAGAGTTATTATTTTACTACTGTAGAGAAAGGGATGTGAGAAAGGAATGTGGGGAGGGAAGAGGGTCTCTATGAAACGCTTGAAGCATTAATCTCTAAATTAATGTTGAACGTGGGGGTGGGAAGAGGGTCTCTATGAACGTGGGGGTGGGAGTATTCTGTTGATGATGGAAGAACCTTCTCGCTCTCACATGGGCTGCTTAGTGCTTACCCTTCAACTCCCATTCAATTTGGGTATTTTAAAACCTTTAGTTATTTTTTTAAATATTATTTTTCTTAAGACCAAGGGTAGATGGTTAACCTTAAGGGTGGATGAATCTTAACCACCTTCAAGGGTAGATGGGTGACCTTAAGGGTGGATGAATCTTAACCACCTTCAACTCGAGTTAATTATTTTAAAACCTTTAGTTAATACTTTATTTATTTTTTGTAATATTATTTTTCTAAAGACTAAGGGTAGATGGGTGACTTTAAGGGTGGATGAATCTTAGCCACCTTCAACTTGAGTTAATTATTTTAAAACCTTTAGTTAATACTTTAGTTATTTTTTTTAATATTATTTTTTAATTATTTTAAAACCTTTAGTTAATACTTTAGTTATTTTTTGTAATATTATTTTTCTAAAGACCAAGGGTAGATGGGTGACCTTAAGGGTGGATGAATCTTGGCCACCTTCAACTCGAGTTAATTATTTTAAAACCTTTAGTTAATACTTTAGTTATTTTTTGTAATATTATTTTTCTAAAGACCAAGGCTAGATGGGTGACCTTAAGGGTGGATGAATCTTAACAACCTTCAACTCCCATTCAACTCGGGTTCATTATTTTAAAACCTTTACTTTATTTTTTTAATATTATTTTTTTAAAGACCAAGGGTAGATGGGTGAACCTTATTAATTAAGAGAATAATAACTACATAATTAAGAAATGAGATAATGGGAAAAAATGTCATTAATTTGAAGGTATTAAATAGGAAGCCAAATGACATGGCTTTAGTTGATTGGATAAACTATGATGAAGGTGCCATGTTAGTTGACACATGGCATAAAATTGAAGCAAGAATCGAGACATTTGAGGTATGCCACGTGGCACCAACCAGCATATAGTATTAGTATAGATGAGCGCTGCTAGTGACACTAAAAGATCACGCATGTTCATATCGGATGAGATGCCTGTAATTATAGTGTGAAGTGATGTTTTGAACAATCAATTAGCTTTCACAATTACAATAAAGCCATCTGTTTGTTTTAATTACAAAAAAAACCGTTGGTTTTACAAACTGCCACTTATGGCTGATCGCCATTTGAAAACCCATACGAGTGGTCACTACCTCGGCAATCCTCCTAGATCCGCCCCCGGGGCTTGCCCACAGAAGAGAGAAAGTTGCCCAGGTGGTCTCTCGCTACGGCACCAGCACTGGATGCGATACTTAGAGTCTAGAGAAGCTTCATCCACATTTACCTTGATCCAATTTTAGTCGGGAGTTTTCCAAATCAACTCCATCCCTTTGTTTTGGTGTAAAAATTTTGAAATCCGCCCCTCGATTTTGTGGATCGTGGCAATGGGGTTCAGGACTGCTCCGTTGAAAAGGACCTCGTTGCGGAGTTTCTAGATACCCCACAAGGTCAAGCACAGACGGATCACTAGAGAGCTACGACCGTTTCCAAAATCAGGGCGTTGATGCCAACGACACCACCGATTCAAGAAAGATTCATCGGCCTGAAGAGTGAGGATTGAAGAAAATTGAGACCTGAACCATATACTCCTTGAGCAGGTGTAGTTAAGGAAAAGGTGCATGATGGTTTCCTCCTCCTAATTGCACGGAGGGCAAAAAGCCTCCACATCGAACTTCCTTTTCTTGAGGTTCGTATTTACTACAACATTGTGACAAACACGCTGTTGAAGTTTGAATTGAATTAAGAAAAACCAGGGTGAGCGATCGATCGGCGGTGCAGGATTTTCCGGGAATTAAGTCATTTTTTGGTGTTTTGGAAACTCCTATTTTGAGGTGACTTTTTATTTGTTTAGGACTCCGAATTTAGGTTAATAAATAGGAAATTATGTGTTTAGGGTTGGTATGGTCATGATTATGGGATGTGAATGTAAAGGGCTCCTGGGGGAGCAGGTTTTGCTCTTAGGGAGATGCTGATGTGGCATGCGAATACTATATGTAATGAATAAAATTTGTAAAAATGATTAATTGTTGGAGAATAAGTTAGTTTTCGTTGTTATGTCAATAGATAAAAGACACGTAACCAAATGGAGAACGAACCCGTTCTCTTCAGGACAACGAACCCGTTGTTTTCATGACAACGTATTCGCTATTTAGAGGACAAATGTAGCCGCCCTCTTTGGACAACGGTTATTCTATCCATGTTCCCATAGACAACGGGTCCGAGCTTTAATCAACAACGAGGTCGACTCATAGGACGCAATAATCAGGAGGTGATCATTCTACTCTGGTGTTAAGTGAAAAACACTGTCTTGGCATTTAATGCATTTAATGCTAGTCCTCTCAAGCTGTCTTTCGACTCCAGATCGACCTTACAAATAATAGGCTCACATGTGTGACACGTAAGACTCAAGATCTGTCTGACATATTTTGTAATGAGTATAAAGCAAGTGGCATGGTCATCCATGACCATCTATGAACATACAAAGTTAAACCTATAAATATTCCTAAAGATTTAGTGCATAAGGATCACGAAATTTCATATTACTTACTCTTATTGTTTTAACTTTCTTACTGTTTATTATCTTCTTCAAATACTGACTTTGATATCAGAGTGTATTACAGGGTGCACACCCTTCTCTCCTTTACCTCATCAGCAGCTGACACTTTTACTATCTTCCTTCTACCAGTAAACCAGATCTTGAAGGAGCAAGTGACGCGTGGACTACCCGGGAAATTCCCACACACTATATTATAAAGGTTAGGGTTTACACATTTTGCAAAGGCCTTCCACAGGTTGCCTATTTCGATAGATCTTTGTTCCCCTTAAATGTGTGTGTGTGATAGAGAGAGAGAGAGAGAGAGAGAGAGAGAGAGAGATATGAGAGAGAGATATATATGATGAATCTCGTTAAAATAATATTTAGACATTTTGTACTCATTCGACTTTCGAGGGAGAATAACAGTTCCTGCAACTTTTAATTGAGATGTTTAATATTTTTAATTTTTCAAAAAAATCAATTACATCTCTTATGTAATTATTCTTTAACTTTCTTAGTAACTTAATTAGTAATAATATCTCTATTAGCAATCACTTCCTAATTAGCATAACAATCTATTAGAAACATAATATTTAGTAATAATCATTCAAAATGCAAGAAAATGCTTATTTGAATACTATCCTAATTAAGAACCTCTTAGCAATAGTCGATAGGCTAAATTCAGGCCACAAAAACTTTTTGTAAACGACTCGGAATGAGCTGGGTCATTTAAAACAACTAAAATGCAAGCCCAAGCCTGGCCTATTGACACCCCTACTCATTACAGGATCCTTATTCCCTTAAAACTAGGAAGGAGAGAGAGAGAGAGAGAGAGAGAGAGAGAGAGAGAGCTCCAACTTCCTTGAGTTTAGAGGGTGGTAGAGAGAGAGCTTATTCCTCTTAGAGTAGATCCTTTTTCTTTTTATTAGGGGTGATATTGCAAATACGATTAGGCTGCAACTCTGATTAGATGTGTTAGTATTTGTTAGTGGTTAGTGGATTAGAGCCTAACATTGGATGCTAGGCCAAACAATGGACATATCAATTGTCACATCATAACTCATGAATTTCATGACCACCCATATGGGGATAAATAGACTACCGCCGACACAAGCAGGTAGGTGTGTCGTTGTAGGGTTATCAATGGATTAGATCAAGATTAGGATCTAATTAGACAAGATCCTGGTCATATTATAAATTCATCGGATCAAATATAGTTTTGAGATCTTAAGTATGATTATAATTGGATCAGATTCAGATGTAGGCGAATCCTGTCCAAATCTAATCCATTTACTGTCTTATGTCCTTGTTCCCTTAAAACTAGAGAGAGAGTTTTTTCTTGTTCCCTTAAAACTAGAGAGAGAGAGATTGTTTTCATGAAAGAGGCATAAGAGCAAAGGATAAAATGACTTTTGCTTTTCCTTATGGTTAAAAGATTCACCCATTCCTAGGAATTATCCATCCAACAATGATTTTTAGAAAAAAATAAATATATATATTTTACTCTTAAATGGGTTAAAAGGGACATAGGGACACGACGGTATGCGAGATAACATACTAAGCCGTATGCTAATCACATCTCTTTATTATTTACCATTTTCTTTCCCTCCCCCTCTGAAAAAAAAAATTCATATATTTAATAAGAAAGTTGCAGCATATCACTTGGATTTATATCTACAATTAGAACCTTTGTAACAATAGGTTTCCCCAATTTAATGAATGTTGGGGTTGGATAGTCAGTTTCACGTCATGACCCATGAACTAGGAAGCACAGATACTTTGAAATGGAAACGTACCTATATCGCCGTACTGTATCACCGTATGGGATGCGCATCAGATACGACATTCTAAGATAAAACTTAACTGTTTTTCATAATTTCTGTCGTATCGCCGTACCCTTATCATATTGCCGTATCTAAGTATCGCCGTACCCGTGCTTCCTAGCCTATGAACATATTTTATTCATGAGTGCCCCAATCCCAAGCAAGTCTCCCAAAACAGCTTGCTCTTCTCCGTCTCATTCATCGCCACCTCCCTTGTTGCATCACCACTAACCCTTGATTCCAGCTCTCCCTCCGTGGATGCAGATCCCAAGGCAGTATTCTGCACCCCCATCTTCCCATTAATCCAATTCCGGGCTCCGCAATCATAATAATCATCATCGTCGTCATCATCATCGTCATTATTACTGTCGTTGAGCTCGTCTCCACAAATGGTATAACACGAGTCTAAGCTACTTGACTCGGCATCATCATCTGCTATCATTGCATGGCCGACTGTAAAGATGGGATCGGAATCTGCTTCGGAATCCCCACTCGCCTCCAAAAGAAAGAAGGAAGATACATCAACAGAATTCCTCCGCTCCATGTTTGGATTTTGAGAAAGAATTCTCATCTTCTTAGTCCTTTATATATATGTTGAAAATATTTTATGGTCAAATTATTTTTACTGATTAATGATTACAAATAGTAAATAAATACCCTTTGGTGGGTTGTCTTGTTTGACACTTATGTGGTGGGTGGTATGTTTCAGGCTCTCCACTTTTTGTAGTCCTGATCCTCTGGGCCCATTCTCTTCTAGAAGAAAACATGATCTTGAATGACACATTCCCATCTTCTAGAAGGAAGTGGTACCTTGCCCATGTTCCTTTGTCTACCGACTTTGGATCATCTCCGGGACGGCATGCAGCAAGACTTTGGAAACGTCACATACTTACGTTTGTGTTCCCATTGACATGCTCAGAGGTATGTGACACCTTAAAAGTGAATGCTAACAATCTCCTCACCAGTAATTGCTGGAGAGGATCCTCTGTCTTGTCTACCAAGATACCACACCGAAGCCTTACACGAGGGGTGTACCATAAGGGGAGAATGGGTCCAATCCGAACCCATTAGTCAAAGGTCAACCTGATCAAATGATCGTAACCATCGGATTGAAACAAAATGGAGAAGGAAGTCTATATGAGATGGGAAGGATCATTACACCAGGAAGAATTTTCTCCTAGAAAGATAAATTTGGTGAGCTTAATTATCGTGTAGTGGAGTTGCCGACATTCGTATCTAATGTATATGAAACGTGTATGGCACAAGTGGAGGGGGGACGGCTAGGCTCTATGAATCCGAAAAGTGTAGTCATATCACATGGACTGTTGGGATTGTAATAGGCTGTCAATGAGCCGAGCCGATCCGAGCCGAGCCTAGCCGAGTCAAGCCAGTTTGTGAGCTGGCTCAAAATGAAATTTTTGAATCCTTTCTTTAGTATTAGCGGGTGGCACGTGCGATGCACGCAAAGAAAGGAGTTAACCACAGTTAATAGGAGTTAAAAGAGACACGTGTTAACCTGTTGGTGCGATTGAACTCTCCTCGAGTTCAATCACGGTGGTTGTGATTCTATTCTCCTTTAAATAAATAGATGAGCAAGGGCAGTTTGGAAATCAAAGTAAAACCTTAAATCAAAGTTTTGTTTTATATACGGGTAGTTTGAGAATTTTAGAAAAATCATGCTACGCCCTCTTCCGTTATAATAGTAAAGATGAAATAGCAGCCCTCAATTTTTTTTAATATACTTGCCCCCAAAATTCTTGTCTTACATATATAGTGCCCCAAATATTTTAATCAAATATATAGTGGGCCCCATCGAAGTCCAGTTATGGCCTTTAGGTTGCCACGTCCTTATTGACACCCTTTAATTGTGGTTAAAATTCAACCATTCTTAGGGTTCATCTACTTGGTTTTTAGAAAAAATATTAAATTATTTTTAACCTTAAAAGTTAGTGAATTTTAACTAGGGTTTGAAAAAAAAATTGATATTTTTTTTTAAAAACACGCATAGGTGGGTGAATCTTAACCACAGTTAAGGGGTATCAATAGGGACTTGTGCAGACCCTGTGAAAAAAATTCTCAAAATATAAAATTACCCCCAATATTTTTTTCTCTGGGGCTAGTGGGCTACTCCCCCAGATCCCCAAGTTCCATACCCTCAAATCTATTAATTTTTATACATGAGACCCCTAATGAAAAATTCTTGGCTCGAGCTCGGCTTGATTCGATTAATTTTATTTTATTATCTATAATACCCTTGATAATATTAGTTTTTACATAAAAATTAAGAAGCTTAAATAATAATTTTTTGTTAATGTAAAAATTAAAGAGTAATGTCACTTTTAGAATTCTTCCATATATTCTTGTTTTAGAAAACTTAACTTACAATGAGAGCCCTCTTCGCATGGAACCTTTGATAGGTAGCTTATTTCGAAGATTTTATTATCAAATCTGAATAAAGAATTACGGCATCTTTGTTAATTTCATCAACAAGTCGCACAACCCCAAGGCAACGAAATAGCAGTTCGCGAGCCGGCTGGAGCTCCATTATTTATAGATGAGCCGAGCTTGAGTTAACAAATAGAGCTCAAATAAAGCTCGATCCCAACTCAAGCCAACATATACATGTCATGAGCTGAGCTTAACAGTTCCCAACTCAGCTTGATCACGTACACCCCCCCTTTAGTCTTTGGTTTTTTTTTAGGATTCGAGATGTATGTTTAGGTCTCAACGGCGGTTAGGTGTTAGAATCTATTCAACTAGTGGTCTAGCAGATAATACATACAAACTCCCACCCTCTTGGAAATAGAATCCGATACCTCTACACTACCACTGGGACAAACCCTTGGTGTGTCCTTTCGTCTATCACATGGGCTTGCAATTCTCCTTTTTAACAGTAGGTGGAGTGGGTCCCTTACTGGTCCAATCTGGCGGTTATAATATATAACTGAATTCAAGCACATGGTAGACATGAGCCCTTCCACAAACCGTTAAAAGTAACCACGTGTACGAATAGATGCCGAGGAGTCAATCATCTCTTTAATGTAGCCACTTGTACGAGTAGATGGTAAGTATTTTAAGAATGGAAAGATAATAGACTTTTTTTTTTTTTTTTGGTTAATAAGATAATAGACCCCTTTGATTTTTTGGTTCGAGAAATACGTTTAGGCCGTAACACCGGTTAGGTGGTAGTATCTGTTCAATTAGTGGGCAGGTGAGGAATATATACAAATTCCCACCCTCTTGAGATTGGAACCCTACCTCCCCCCAAAGTAGGGGATACACTACCACTGGGACAAAGATAATAGACCACAAGTACAGGATATGTTCCTTTTATTTTTTTGGGTGCGGTTATCATTTACTAACATTAGTACCGTTATACTAATGTTCTAATTTTTTTATTTAATATGGCACATACGTTTAGTCCCCAACCAGTAGGGTGCATGCAAGTCGAGCTCGATCAAGCCGAGCTCAAGCTTGAAATGTGGCTTGATTGAACTGATTTTTTTAATTTGAAATATTTTCAAGCCGAGCTGGTCATTTTTGATTTGGGGTTTAAAGCTCGGTTCAGCTTTGAACTCGACTTTCCTCCAATTATATATTATATATATATATTATATTAAATAAAAAATATTCTATCATTTCTCATTTGTCGTTTCAACTTTAAGATGAGTGTGAAAAAAAATTGTTTGTCACTTCAACTTTAAGATGAATTTGAAAAAAAGTTGATTGTACAACGAGTAGTCCTAAAGAATATGTACAGAGAACATATAAAATTTATTTGATTTAATTAAAAAATATAATTTATTATATTTTCTACGAATCTTGAGAAAGTTGAGTGGCTTTTCGTGGAAACAAACTGATTCTTACTTTTTCATATTACAAAAAAAAAAAAAACTGATTTTTCATGGGAACAAAATCTTAGGCCTTTTTTTGGTAATAGCTCAGTCTCCCGCTCTCTGTGCGATAAGAACTTCGTCGGAGAAGATCTCATAAATTCAAACGCTGGCTACGGCAATTATGTATTTACATTCTTATTTCTCTTTGACCGATCTTCTCCAGTTGTAACCGGTTTTGGGCAAAACCGGTTACAACCCTATGGTCACCACATGTCCCTTTTTACACCCGTTAATTGTGGTTAAGATTTACCTACTCCTAGGGTTCACTTACCTCTCTTTGATTTTTAGAAAAAAATATTTTAAAAAAATTAACCCTAGGACAGTTAACAAAAAAATTTATTATTTTTTTTCTAAAAACCAAGAATAGGTAGATGAAGCTCAAGGGTGATTGAATCTTAACCATAGTTAAGAGGTGTCAAAAGAGATATGTGGCCACCTCATGGTAGTAACCGGTTTTGGCAAAACCGGTTACAACCGGAGAAGAATACGTCCCTTTCTCTTTTTCTTTTTCCTCCTCTACTGGTTCATTTTTCTAATTTATTTTTTAAAAATTGTGTTTATCAAAGCAAGATTTGCTGGGGTTTCAGCACCTACGAAAATAATCAACATGCTGAACAAAGGACTAATCATATATTTTTTTGTCTCTTAAGAAACCCCCAAACCAATTACCGCAAGCATTTTGTATTGGTGAACCAAGTGCAATTTCTTAAAATTATACATATGCTTCAATCTCTCTCAATTATTTTGAAATTAAAAAAATAATGAGACTAAAAAAAACCCCAAAGCCGTTGACAAAATTTTTGATAAGTATCAAAGGGGAGGGAAAATTTATACTGAGTCGAGCTTTTGCCAAAATTTTTGATAAGTATCAAAGGGGAGGAAAAATATATACCGAGCTTCTGGATTCCAGGTGAAAACATGGTGAGTGTTAACAAGCCGAGCTCGAGCTTGATATCTTATTTTTGAGCCGAGCTTCCAGCTTTAAAATTTGAATCCAATTCGAGCTCGAGCCAAGCCTAGTCTGAACGTCTTCAAATCGATGTCGAGCTTGGCTAAGCTCGACTCAAATATTCCCCTACCAACAGGGGGATTGAATTTTCTAGAGGGGGTAAGCAGAAGTTGATTATTAATGTACATCAATAATTTTTAATAGATTTATAGAAAATGATTAGGTGAGTATAAAAGGTTAAGGGTGTAGCCCCAAAGAAATTTGAGAATCATGTCTATAAGCTATCTCATTTTTACATATTATTATACATATCCTAGGAGTATTATTTTTCCTTTTTAGGGTTTATGGTGTTGTTAAGAGTCTTATGACTTGTATTAGGTTTAATGTAAAATTTTAGTGAGAACGAAATTTTTTTTTTTAAAAGAGAAAACGAGCACAGGGGGTTTTTCTTGTTTCTCTCGTTTTCAAAGTTTATTGTTTAACCCCTGGGAGTCTAGCTCAGTGGCCTAAGGACGAATCATAAACCCGGAGTTCTCGAGGTTGATTCCTAGGCTTCCCTCAATATCGGTTGTATGGATGGGGGTATTCCTTATGCAGCACGTGCGACTAATATGAGTCTTTAAGGCTCAAAATATCCACGTTTATTAATAAAAAAAAAAGTTTATTGTTTTGTTTGGATTCATATTATGAAATATTTTTTTTTTTTCAAAACTTAAGGGATAGCTGTCCTTTATCCCATGATTATGCGGCCTAATGCCCCTTGTATAATTAAATAATATAGCATTTGTTTTTTTTCAAAAATCTAGGGGAAAGTTGCCCCCTTAGCTTTGCCCCTCGGCAACTGAGGTGCCCCTATCGCAACCTTGATTAGTTGTGTTAATATCTGTTCATTGATTATTGGGGATAACTTTAAGGAACCTAGCATTTGAAATTGACCAAATTTTGGTGCACATATCAATGACCACACAATGGAGATACACATTTCTACGGGCACAAGTAGACATATTTTTATCTTATTATCTTCTTATCTATTTTATTCCTTTGCTCCAGTCCAATATATATCCATGGATGTTTTTAGTATCACCCCAGGTTATCAAACATTTGCAAATACCCCCCTCACCTCTGTTTTGGCACTTGAAATAGTCGTCCTCTAGTTTAGCAATACACCCCTTCCTTTTAAATTGACTATTGACTATTGACTATTGTGTTAGGTTACTAAGACCATGTAGAGGAAGTGTATGGAGTGCCAGGGACTATCAAAATCAATAGTGTTTTGCGTGTCCAATTCCACACAGATTTTGTGTACAACGTACGCCAATCGTAATTATTTGAGTAAAAAACAGTCATTATACAATGAGAGGACTTAAACCCTCATAATTTATACTTTTATTGACATACCTTATGTAGGGTTATGTAGGGTTACTGGTTTAGGGCACAAGAGATATGTGTGTTGACTTGCACGCACAAAACGGCCTCTAAAATCAATCATCTTACTTGACATGCATATCATAACTCGAGTTAGATTATAATAATTCAATTGTTGCCCTTTCTTTAATCTTACTTTTAGAAAATAATAAAAAATTAAGGAAAGTCAGGCTAGAAATGTAAAAATGTATTATTTGTATAAAGAGTGCTAGCCACAGTCGTATGTACTCTAAAAATTTCCTTAGCTGCGAGATCAGCTACAGTTTAACATGTGGAGATATTGTTACTTTTACGAATTAAAATAATAATAAAACAGTACGTGTTTGGCATTTATAACCACCAAGTTGCATCTATGAAAACTTTACGACTAGGCTAGCAAAACCCTATTTGTATTAAGATAAAATAAGAATCCACTCATGAGACGTTTCTATGTCGTGTTCTCGAGGCACCTTGCATCTTTGAAGAAAGGATGGGCAATTGGAGCTGTTAGCCTGCCGTCCAGATGTGGTGGAGATTCCATGGTCGCCCACAATACATGCATCTATTGTCACATCATACAGAGTGAGACAATCTCTCGGAGCCGTGGCATAATCTCCACCATGTATGATTTGGAGCTCCCTTTGTCACTCACCTCTTTGGTCTTTCGCATTACTTGTAGGGTCTGATGGCCGGAAATTTTTTGGTCAAGGTAAAAATACCATAAGGCCAAGTTATAGGTAATAGAAGGGAAAACACACACCACTCATGCGCACACACACAACCACATGCAACCATTAAGCCCATGAAGAATCAACCCACTGGGAACCTCAAAACGGGTACCAACCAGGGCCATGGAACTTTATGAGCTATAGTGGGCAAGGTTTAAAATTTCGAAATTTCGATCGATTTCGGATGTCCCATTCGAAACGAAATTTTCTGAAATTTTGAAATTTCGGCCTACATCTCACCGAAATCGTATTAATAATAAAATATTATTTCGAAATTTGATCCGAAATTTCGCCAAAATATTCCGAAATTTCGGGTCGGAAATTTCGAAATATTTCGAAATATTTATTTTTTATATATTTTTTTATATAATATTAATTATATATATATTATTATTATTTTATTTTTAAAATTAATATATAAATTTTTCGAAATTTCAATAAAAATTTTGAGATATTTCGGAATATTTCAAAATATTTCAGAATTTTAATTAAAAAATAATTAAAAATAAAAAAATCAAATTTCGGTCGAAATTCCGAAATTTTCGAAATCCGAAATTTCACCCAAAATTTTCGAAATTTCGGCCGAAATCTGATTTTCGAAATAAACCCAATTTCAATATCGGTGGGGTTGTCCGAGACCGAAATTTCGCGAAATTGCAACGAAATTTTAAACCATGATTAATGGGTGGTAGTAAACTACCGAGGTGGGACTAAAACACTTTGGTTTTTTTGGTTAAGGTAACAATACCACAAGGCAAAGCTACATGTAGGTAATAGAAGGGAAAACACACACCACTCATGTGCACACACACAGCCACATGCAACTACTAAGCCTATGAAGAATCAACCCACAGGAACCTCAAAACGGGTACCAACCGTTTGAGGGCCATAGAACTTTATGAGCTATAGTGGGTGGTAGTAAACTACCGAGGTGTGATGGCCGGAAATTAACTTGATGGAATTTATTATTTGTTTTTGGATGAAAAAACTTTCATTTGCCAAGTTGAGGGCTAATGCAACAATGGTTCTATCAAACCATTGTTTTGCACCTCTTAGATGTCCTTGAAAAGATTTAATATCTAATTGTGAGCATGAAAATGAGAGAACCAGTTCTATTACTTCTATTTTGAGCTAATTTCATAATCTTTAATCATGTTTTAAGAATAAAAATAGCATAAGAAAACGGACGACCATAGAATTTATTGATTAAAAACTAGCTCTTAGAGCATCTCCAGTGGCAATGTTGTCTCAAAAGCTATATTTGAGATTGTAAAAGTGAAACAAAATGTTCCATAAATTGCTTGATTAAAACTAGCTCTTAGAGCATCTCTCGTGGCAATGTTATTCAATGCTATATTTGAGATTGGTAAAGTGGAAAATGTTATATTTGGCATGTGATGCTCCATTTCAAGGAAAAATGTGCCAACTGCCATATTGGTGAAATCAATTGCCATGTTGGGAGTACAAAATTGTAAAAAGTTAAATGGAGCCATTGATTGAGGCGTTGTTAGAGAATTGTAGGAGTTATCAAAACTTTTTAAATGGTCAAACTCCAATAAGCTGTTACATGCCATATTTGAGATATATTAATATCCTGTGCCAAAATTAGCACATGATATAGCATATTTCAAATTTAAGATTTAATTTTTTTTTTTACATTTGTGCCCAATTTTGAGATTGACACCCCAACATAGCAATGGAGACGCTCTTATGTATGTGTGGAAAAAATAAAAGTACTGAAGTAATGCTACTTGGAACACTCTACACTTTTTAGGGTCTTTGTTGATCATAGGGCACAATAGTTAATTTAGAAAGGTAATGGTGCATTAGTAAAAGGACTTAGGTAATGGTGTACTTTTTTTTGGGGGAATGTATAAGATGAAAATTACCCCCAGACGAAGAAAACCATTTGAGTAGTGAATCTAACACTAAAAGTGGAGAAAATTACCCCTAGGTCTGTATAAGATGAAAATTACCCCAGGCCTGTAGAAGATGAAAATTGTTCCTAGGTGATGAATCACTTCCATAATTTTGAGGGTGATCAATACTTAGGTAACCCAGGGTTAAGTCAGCACTACCATCTCTCTTGATGGTTATACATCAAGATTGGTTAAAATGGAAACTTGAGTTGAAATAAATTGAAATCTTACAATTTGAAAGGGGTGAGGGACACAGTTGAAAGAAAGAAATAGGTGTGCAAGGAGGAACATGCCAATTATAATATATGACTTTTCCAGTTCCCCAAACAAATCATCCCCTCTCCAAAAGAAGAAAAAATTCACACACAATCATCCAAAATCTTAACCAGAGAAAAAGAACTAAAAAAAACTCAATAACAGTGAATTTAAGATATTTGTAATTAATAAAGATATTGACTTAATTAGTAAACATGATAAGTATAAATGAAATTTGTATAGCATCTATTACCCAATTACCATATAATATATATATAAATAGTGAATCTCATATAGTTTGAGATATGCTGAAGATGTCGTATATTAATTAATGATCTAACAAAACAGTGGCTAAATTCTAATTTTGCATACTCTGAACTCTGTCAACTTCAGGAAGAGTATTAGCAGGGAGCCAGAGAATTCAAAACGTCAATTGGAAAATGCTAAGGCAAAGTAAAATGAAGCAAAACCAATTGTGTAGAGATCGAATGGAAGATAAAAATATACATAATGAATAGTTTTGTCTACATCAAAGCTAATGAGGAGGAAGCTAAAGAAGTTCTGGAAATTTTGGATATTTATCACAAGGCTTCTGGGCAACTAGTAAATGTTGAGAAATCAGGTATCATTTTCAGTAAAAACACCAATGCTGATGTTCAAGGTAAACTGATGGAGTGTTCGAAGTTCAAATATATTGAATCCTCATAGATAGGGTTGCTAAGAAGCTATAAGGTTGGAAAGAGTCCCTTCTTTCTCAAGCTACAAAAGAGATTATGATAAAGGCCATTGTGCAAGCTATTCTTGCTTATTCTATGCAATGTTTTCGGATTACTAAGAAATTATGTGATGAAATTTCGGCTATGACAGCAAGATTTTGGTGGGGTCAGAAAAGGGAAGAAAGAAAAATCCATTGGGTTGCTTGGAAAGAGTTGTGTACAAGCAAAAAGGAGGGTGGTTTAGGCTTTCGAGATCTACATAATTTCAATTTGGCTCTGCTAGCAAAGCAAGGCTGGAGGATTCTTATGAACCCTACATCTCTCTGTAGCAGAGTTCTAAAGGGAATATATTACCCAAGGTCTACCTTTCTCAAAGCTGGTAAAGGTTATAAACCTTCTTGGGGGTGGAATAGTTTGTTTGAAGGTAGGAAGTTGCTGCTGGAAGGAATTAGATGGTCAGTAGGAAATGGGGAGTCTATCCATGTATGGTCTGACCCATGGATTCCAACTGCTACTGGTTTCAAACCAAAGTGAAATATACATAATGAATGTCTACAATTGAAAGTTACAGACCTCATTGATATTAATAAGGGTTGCTGGAAAGATCAAATGATCCTTGAGTTACTGAATTCAGGAGATACTTAAGATGGCATTTAGTACCAATGGGCTACAGACTGGTGTGGAACAATACCAATAATGGCATATATATATAGTTAAATCTGGATACTATACAAGTAAAAAATAAGAGGGTTATGGGAAAGATAAAGCTTCATGTTCTGAATCATCAGTGCCGGTAGAGATGTGGATAGAAATCTGGAAAGTTCCAACAATTCCCAAGGTTCAACAATTTCTCTGGAGATGTATTAAGAATACAATGGCTGTGAATTTGAACCTGAAGAAAAAGAAAATTCAAGAAGTGGATGTGTGTCCAATGTGTAGAAGCATGGCTGAATCCATCCCGCATTTGTTCATTACTTGTAACTATGCTAGAGGTATTTGGTACAACCTCAAGGAAGGGGTGAAGATTCACCTAGATGAGCCAAAAATTTTCAATACCTGGTGGGAAGGGGAATGGAGACGACTGAGATTAAACAAAGAAGGTTTTCATCAGTTGGCATTGATGGCTAACATTATTTGGGCAATTTGGATAGCCAGAAATAATCGAGTGTTTTCTGATAAGAGTGAAGAAGGTATTGATACTTTCAAAAAATCTTGGAGATTAACTGAAGTTTGCATAGATGCTAATGTTGGGATGAAGAAAACTGTTCAGATTACAGATTTAACAGGGGATGATTCAGCAGCCAGAAAAGGTACTAAAAAGTATAATTTTCTTTTCAAGTGTGATGGCTCAACCCAAGTGGATGGTGTAGCTACTGGTGCGGGGGTGGAAATCTTTAATAATTTAGGTATCAAGTTATCTTCCCTGATTGTGCCATTCAGTGGAGGATCTTCAACATTAGCAGAAGCTGCTGCTATCAAATTTTGCCTATCTTTGATTATCCATAATGGTTGGGAATGTTTTGATCCAATCAGATGCAAAGGTAGTTGTAAATGCAATTAATACACGATCAATTTGTTCAGTTGCAGAAGCTGCTCACATGCCAATACTTGATAGTATTGAGCTGTTGAAGACAACCACAAATGTGCAGGTTGAATACTTGTATAGATCCTTGAATGGGGGAGCCCATTTACTTGCCAAATTGGCTTTGTACAAAATAGAAGCTTTTGGGTCAAGAGATGTCAGAGGTGGGTTCTGTCCACACTGGTTATATAATAGGTAGGAACATGAATGAATAAAAGGATTACAGACCTAAAAAACGGAAGATAAAAATTGATAATGTGATTCTCGTGGAATTGATATTGTGATTTTTATGTCAAGAATTTTGTAAGGTTTTGTGTAAGTTTTTTGACAAACAAAAAAAGGCATAAAAAAGCCATAAAAGATCAAGCTGAAAAAGAGACGACCAGTATCGGCCATGGTCTGCGATTTGGATTTCCCGGCTTTTCCTCACAAAACTTCACTGCTGCGATTTTGTTCATGCGTATAAACTTTCAATCTAACCTTATGCCTCTTTATCTACAACTTGTTGGAATCGATGCTGAACACCTTGTTCTTTTCACACTTGTCATCGCCGAATACATGTAACCATACATGTTTGATCATCAAGGTCCCTTCAAGAATGTCATAGCCAATTCAGTGCAAAAGAATTTGGAGGGTAACTGTCGAATCAGGCGGACTGACCGGTTGAACCGGTAGAATCGGGAACCGGTCCTCCGACCGGTTCCATGGCTGGTCCAGTTCTGAAAACACTGCTTTTGATAGCCATTACCACGGCCTGTACAGAAAATGAAGAGGTGCGATTTGAGAGAAGAATGAATACAGTATTTTGTGCAGAAAACAAAGAGGTGGCTAGGAGAGAAACAGTTGAAGTGATTTCTGCTTTTACGTCTACCCATATCTATAAATATAGGTGTGAAGAATTAGTAACCTTCACAAAAAAAATTTGAAGAGTTGCGTCCCTGCTGAAACCCCCAAAAAATTGAAGTATTGGAATGGTGGGTTAAAGAGCTTTGGAATGAGACGTATGTGTTGGAAGAACCATTTTAAAAAGTTGAGGACTAACCGCAAGGTTGAGGAAAGAACGATTTAGAGGAAGTATGTGTAACACGATGCCTTGAGTAACCGTTTGATGAAATGTCGAAGAGAAAAGACAGTTACAAAGCCTTTGAAAGAGTCGATCCTCCACCTTCGCTCTCGCAACCCACACCCCTTCACCCACCCATGAACCAATACATCCCTTCCCCTCACCCATAAACGAACACACCCCTTGTTTCCAAATTATCATAACCAATAATAAACTGACATGTAGCATGGATTCCCTAAAATCACTCCCAACACAGCACGTGGGTCTTCTCCTCCCTTGCTTTCATTAGTAGTGATTGGAGAGGCATATTCCATTTTATCTCTCATTTTCTCATTATAATAGTAAAGATACATGTTATTTCATAGTTCTTATCTCTTCCCTTGGATCACAATCTTGATCATTCTATCTCATTTTACCATTTACTCTTTTTTCTCTTTTAAGAACCTTCTTATCAGCGATCTTCTTCTTGGCGTAGGATTGCTGGTACGGACGGAATATCCAATTAGGGCGAGTGATACCGATCGATTTTTTGGTATCTACATAAGTTTAAATCAATTTTCAGTTTCCTCCAATACTTCAATTCTATAAAATAAAAATAAGATAAAATTATATAATATTTCAAATTTGTCTAGAGATACTCCAAGGGGAAAAAGCTGATCAGTTCAGGTCTTCAATTAGTCTTCATATAAAGACCAAGAAAAGAATGAAAATCTCATTCACGAGTCACGAAAATCATGTAATGTATGCTTCCACTTCAGCGGTGTGATTTGTCATGCAGTACTGGCGCAAACTAAACCGAACTGTGAGAAACATTTTTAAATTTTAACTTTATTTTTATGGAAACTATTTTGAGAAAGGAAAATACTTAGCGCACCTGGGATTTCCATTATGCAACGAAATAACTGGTCCTCATTGGTCCACGCCTCACTTATAAATATTAATCAACCGTGGTTAAGATTCACCTACGCCTAGGGTTAAGCAATCAAACCTTGGTTTTTTTTAATAAAAAAATCAAAATCTTAACTTTAATTTAGTTAAGTTTAACCGGGGCTGTTAAAAGGTACACAAGGACACATGGTAAGATAGGTGGCGGACCCATGGGTCTGCTAATCACTAAACAAATTGGGAGACATTGGTCCTTAATAACAAGATCTAGACACGTGTCCATGTGCCCAGCGGTTTGTGACCCCCACTACGGATGGGCCCACTAAAATGGTAGTAAAGCAAATGATCTAACTTATTGAAACTTTCGGAATTACTGCCATGACTTGCAACCTAATTAATGGTTAACAAAAGCACAAGAAATGAAGAACATTGAAAGAAAATATGTAAATGAACCTCCTTAATCTTGAATGAACTCAAAAGACACAAATGTTTACTCTTTAAGTCTTAACCCATGAAATCATCTCCCCATTTTAAGATCAATCGATATTTCCGACAACAGCACTGTAGCCACATTACTGCCAGTTGAGTAAGTCACATCTCTGTTATTCAAACTAAGTACTCTACTTCTGCTATGCAAGAATGTTTTCAGATCAACCTTTAGCAAATGAAATAACAGACCATAGAGCTATTTACGCTGCAATTTCAAGCGGGGAATGACTGCAATTTCAAGCCGAGAATGTCTATCGACATTTTTTTTGGAATGTAAGTTCGGGTTAGGCAAACCTCGACCAAATATATAAATTAAGATCTAAAATACATCTTTCCAGACTTATCGCGTCAAGTGTGATAGTCTGGAGATCCCCCAGGAGGCAAGGAGAGTCCTAGGAGAGGGCAAAAAAAGATTGAGAATTACAAAATTTAGCAAGGCATTCCACTGCTCTGTTGGTTTCTCTCCCCACATACAAGAAAGAACAAACTTCAAAGTCTGCAATAAGAGATCTAGCTTCACGAAAGATTGACTTTGACCAATCGAGATTCGTAGAATATATAATACTAAATTCCATTACTTACAAGCAAGTTTATCTAATAGCAATGCTTTGAGAAAATACAAGAGGGATATCAAAAGAAAATAGCAAATCATCCATTCTCCACTATATCATAGAAACAATGATCTTGAGTTTGGTAATCAACATCTACTTTTATTTGTTTTGCCATATAATCCAACATCAAATATATTTGTATCGATTGAGGATGTGCTTTATCATGAGCGATGAACCTATGGAGGGTCTCACCCACCTCTACAAAACTACACCCAGGAGACTTCTTCACCCCCCTCTTCTCCATGACTTCTCTCATTGTCCTTGCCTCATCCCATCTCCTGGCAACGGCATACACATTTGACAAACCGATATATCTACCATCGTGATCAGGCTCCAATTCGATAAGCTTCCTTCCCACTACTTCTGCAAGATCCAATCTTTTGTGGGTCCAACACCCGCTAAGAAGAGCACCTAACATCGAAGCGGTTGGTTCCATTGGCATTTGATTTAAGATCTGGAATGCCTCATCTAATCGGCCTGCACGTCCTAGGACATCCACCATGCAAGCATAGTGCTCACTCTTACGCGTCATGCCGTGTATATCAAGAGATTTAAAGAAGTGCCAAGCTTCCTCCACTAGACCTCCATGGGCACAAGCACTTAACAAGCACAAGTAAGTGATCTCATCCGGGGTGACACCCAGAGTCTGCATTTCACTGAACAATTTGAGCGATTCTTTAGTCCATCCATGTGTTGCAAACCCTCCAATCATGGCGTTCCAAATCAATACATCCCTTTGATTCACCTTCACCCCACGAAACACGGTTAAGGCCTCCTCTATTGCTCCGCACTTGGCATACATGTCAACCAGGGAAGTCTGTAATGCCAGACTCAAAGGCAATCCATTGTTGTTCACATAAACATGCATTTTCCTCCCTTGTTCTAACGCGCCTAAGTGGGCACAAGCACACAAGACGCTCACCATGGTAACCTGTTATGCACCAACATAGTGGAGTTTTATGAGTGGGTTCAGTTAGTAGTTATGGAGAAATAGAGAAGTTGTAGGAGTGAGTGGTTTGTAACCGGTCACTACCTTTATAAAAGGACATAACCAGAAATGATCACTATGGTTGCATCACCATGTTGCCACATGTCGTCTACCACATGGAAGTTATGGGACACATGGCAACATGGTGATGCAACCATAGAAAACGCTATAGCCAGAGACGATCCTAAGTCTTATAAAAGGGATGTAATAGTTTATTTGTAAGGAAATTAATGAAAAATAAGTATATTTTTTTTTTCTATTGAAAGAACTTAAGAGTTGTTGGTCTCTCTCTAATGAGATCAAAAGGTCATATCTCAAGTTCTCTCCAACTTCATTTAATTCTATCTTTTTATTCATTATTTTATTTAAAAAAAATAGGTGACATACCTCATTGGCCTTAGGCCCCACCAGCTGCATTCTCTCAAAGATTGCCAGTGCCTCCCTATGGTTCCCAATCTTAACATACCCATCTATCAAAGAGCTCCATGATATAACGTCTTTCTCAGGCATCAATTCAAATATTTCTCTGGCGGTAATTAAGTCACCGCACTTGGCATACCCATCAACCATAGCATTCCAAGAAACAGAGTTTCTCTGCGGCATTTCATCGAACAGTTTCCGGGCAGAACCTATGTCCCCACAAGAAGCATACATATGAATCAAAGAATTCTGAACAAACCGATCAAATTCAAACCCAGTTTTAGAAATGCAACTATGTACCGAAACTGCAATCCGAAGCGAAGACAATCGAGCAAAAGCCTTTGCTAGAAACGGGAATGTTAGATGATCTGGTGTGATTCCAAAACGCTGCATTTCAATGAAAAATGAGATCGAACGATTAGGGTTTCTGCTTCTTGAGTAACCCCTTATGATGGTATTCCAGTTGAAGATGGTTGGATTGGAGAGCTGACGAAAGACCTTATAAGAATATTCTATGTCACCAGAATCGGATACAGCAGAGAAAGAGAGAATTCTGGACGCGAAAGAGTCGTCCTCGGAGATTCCGAACGCAATGATCAAAGCGTGGATTTGCTTCAGTTCTGGCATTGATTTGCATTTGTCGAGCAGGGAGATTAGAGCTTGATTTAGATTGGGATTTCTACCAAACAATGCAAGTTTCACCATTTACTAATAATTAATCCAAAAGAGGTACTAATATGGGAGACTATGTAGTGGGAGACTATGTAGGTAGGTCCTTCAGCACAAGATTTGGACATTGTGACTTGTGAGTGTGCAGTGACACATACCTGTTGCTCCCGGAGTGTATCCCCAGGGATGGACTTGATTTCGAGTCTTGTAACAGGAGCCAAATCATCTACGGTGATAACCGGATTTGGAAAATCCGGTTATCACCCCTAGAGGTCGCCACGTGTCTCATTTGGCACCCCTTAACCGTGGGTAAGGTTCACCCACCCCTAGGGTTCATCCACCCATCCTTTTTAAAAAAAAAAAAAATATATTAATTCTTTAATATTACAGCCAAACAAGATTACAGAGACTATCGCTTTACTTAGAACAACAATTTTTTTTTTTTGGTGAAAAGTTAATTATTATTTAACAAACCCAGAAATAGTATTTACATTTACACAAAGAGCCCCCTTAGCTAGGCGATGTGCTTCCCTATTCAATGCTCGATGACTATATTGGCAACTAACATGACAAAATGAGGATAGCAGCTGATTTATATCCAAAATGAGGGGTACTACTTCCAACGCAGCATTAACCGGCATATTATACCATCAATTATGGCCTTGACATCAGATTTCAAAACCAAACATTGCACACCTGAGCTTCTGCAATGATACTCGAATCGTCATGTAAAAGCTTTGAAAATGACATAATACATTGCCTAGAAGAATCAGAGAGAACTCCCCCAATGCCTAACATAAAATGTATGGCATCCACTGCTCCATCCGTAGTGAGGATAAAATGATCTGACATCAAGATGTGGTCTTCTTGGTAGTCGTGGTACTGGGATATACTTGAACAGGAGGTTCGGTTGGGGGGATCAGGTTGTTGCTCTCTTGGTCTATTGTATAACTACAAAATCCGAACTAAACGGGCACTTAATATTAAAAAAACTCTAAAAACAGTTTTTTAATTTTTAAAAAAAGAATTAATATTTTTTTAAAAAAACCAAGGATGGGTGAGTGAATCTTACTTACGGTTAAGGGGTGTCAAAGGAGACACGTGGTGACCTCTAGGGGTGATAACCTAATTTGCCAAATCAGGTGATAACCGTAGAGGATTTGACTCCCTTGTAACATAGTCCGTACATGACAGATTAAAGAAAAGTTTAAAGAAAAAAGACTTTTTAAAAAAAATATCATTATAAACGATGGGTGATAGCTTGGGATTGGAGCTCTTGCAACTCATCGCTCGGGAGATTGGATCCCAAGACCCCTCTCTTAAGATAGGCCACACCCCACTGGCGCAAGAGGCGGATATAGAGATAAAGGAGAGGGGCCTTGGGATGGGGAGTTGTTTGGCAATGAATAATTAATAAGAGGTGAGAGATAATCGGAGCAACGAAAAAATTGTGAGTAGTTTGATAATTACAAATATAAAAAGTGTGTTTATGCTGATTAAACTTTATTTGTAATTTTCAAAAGAGTGAAAAAATGGGGAGTAGTTTGATAATTACAAATATAAAAAGCGTGTTTCTGTTGATTAAACTTTATTTATAATATTCAGAAGAGTCTTGAGAAGGGAACCTCTTCTTAGCTGACCATCATGTCCTCGTGTCCCTTTTAACTCTTTTTTAATTAAGATTAAGCTTAATTAAAGAAAAATGCTTAATTTGCCGATGGTTTCCTTATGTAACAAAATAGCCCGTCGTCATTGGTCCATGCCTTACTTTTTAATACTCATCAATTGTGGTTAAAATTCAGTTACCCCTAGAATTAAGCAATCCAATCTTGGTTTTTAGAAAAACAAAAACAAAAATTTAACTTTAATTTTGTTAAGCTTAACCAAGGGTTAAAGGGGTGTTATGGCAGTAAGCTAGATAGCATATCGAGCAGTATGCTAATCACTGCTCTTAACTAAATTATGGTTAATATATTTTTCTTGTAAAAAGCTCGGTATGCTAATCACTGCTCTTAACTAAATTATGGTTAATATATTTTTCTCCTAAAAACTAAGGTTGGATGGATGAACCCTAGGAGTGAGTGAAACTTAGCTACAGTTAGCTGGTGTTAAAAAAAAGGATGGGGTGGACCATTGAGATCGCGCCGTCAGCTTCCTAGCTGACCGCGGGTCCGCTGTCCATTTCCCTTTCAAAATACCATGTCAATAATTTTTTGGTTGCTAAAAACAAAGTGATAGCTTGGATGAAGATAGGTGAACACCGACCATTGAATGGGGCCAACTAGAAGATTTTCTTAGGCCAAAATTCAACCATGATCAGATAGGTTTTGACCACATGCATACATCTTTAAAAACAAAGTAAAATCAAATGGCTGTGATAGTCAGTGTTATTGACTTTTGACCCTCTAGATCTCTTAGGACCGAGTCTGGATCGTGTCCAATTGTGAGAGTTCAATCACTTTCACAAAGCCCTTTAACCCTGGTTAACAAGTTTTAACCTTTAGTATTAATATTTTTTAAAAAAAAAACAAGGTTCGATTGTTGAACACTAAGAGTTAGTGAATCTTAATCCCAAGTCAACAAGGTTAGACACGTGTTGACCTGTGGGTGTGAGTGAACTCTCCCCACAATCAATCACAATTAACTGTGATCCCAACTCTCATGGAAATCGAATCACAGCCAATCATGATTTAATCGCATCCACAGGTCAACAAATGTCCCTATTAACTCTTATTAATTGTGGTTAAGATTTACTAGCCTTAGGGTTCAACGATCTAACCTTAGTTATTAGAGAAAAAAAAATATTAACCCTAAGGGTTAACGTTCTAAACCAGATTTAACTATTTTCTAAATATTTTTTTCTAATAGCCAAGGTTAGATTATTGAACCCTAAGGGTTAGTGAATCTTAACCATGGTTAATAGGGGTTAACAGGGACACGTCGGTGCAATTGAACTCTCCCCGAGTTCAATCATGATTGGCTGTGATTTGATCTTTTCATCATGCAACCTTTTGGTAAGGTCGAGTAGGGATCCATTCCAAATCCCATCTTACCTAATTAGCAATATAACTAATTTTGAAGATGTAATATAAATAAGTATTTAATTTGGAAGAAAAAAAATTTGTATTGCATTTAATTATTATAATGCAAAGATGGAATTTAAAGAACTTTCCTAATCCGAAATTACTATATAAAATTAAAAGATTAGCCTGTGATCAGCACGTAAAAATAATTTGGTAGAACAATGATTTTACTTCAAGTGAAATGCCTAAGCAAATGATCCAAATCATTGTAACTTGGGACAATGCTGCCATCATTTTACAACCTAATTAATGATTATAACACAAGCACAGGCCATTAAGAACATTGAAAGATAATCTGAACCCCCTTGATCTTAAATGAACTCCAAAGACAAAAAAATACTCAACCAAGCAACAAAATATATACCCATTTTCATATAAATTGATATTTCAATACATCTAACCGCAGTACATCTAGTAGAGAGAATAGCATTTCTGTTATTATACCACTTGAGTGTACTAAAGTACACTACTAAAAAGAAGGTATATACATTTTTTTTGGGGTATGGACAGCGTAAGCTTCGGTAAAGAAAGACCAGAGATATATTCACACTGTTTGGGAATTGGGGTGTGATCCAGAAATTGTGCTAGTAAACCAATAATCCCAACCAAATCCTTGGACCAAAGAGCTTAAGAAGAGAACCAAGTATTGTGGTCAATCCAAATGAGCAATTCTAGCTTGTTGATGTGTGTGCTCAAAAGAAGTTTGGGCTTCATCGGCAGAAAGTGGTTTGATATCTCTACTCCGCATGTAGGTTAAGAATTGTCCAGGCAGCTCTTCCAAGAGAGCTTGAACAATGGAGATCTGTCCAGCTGCCATAAAAAGATGAGAGTTAAATTGGGATTTAAATTTTTTAAAAAAAGATAATAGAAAAATAGAGGACCCCAATTTGCAATAGAAGCACATGAAAGGTCAAGAGAAAAAGGAAACCGAACAGGTTTGTTGAGATATAAGAATATAAGATATTAAAGGGATACACATAGGTACTAGAGAACTGTAATTCTATTCATGGCAGGGAGGCCTAAATTTATCATCCGAAACATGATGATAGGATATTATCGTAAATTCATAATACAAAAAACATTATGGAGTCTCTACCTGAGCTTCCAATGGAGAGACCCCATCTGACAGTTTTCCTACCCCAAAAAATCCCTCCAATTTAATGATGCTAACCATCCAATTAATTTGTAGTTATTAATTATTATAACCATAATATAACTATATGGACAATGGTTGTAGAAAGAATTCCCCTTGATTGTATGGCTAATATCATCTGCTCAGGTTGATCTCTGATCCAGGACATTCCCCAGGTGGAGACCATCGATAGGCATGGGCTGGCCCACTTACATATTCACCATTGGTAGTATCTATGATTCTAAACCAATATCCGTTTTATAGGATGGTCTATCACACTATTATAGATATTAAAAATACAGGAGGATCTCTAGCAATTATGTGGCATCATTGTAACAAAGAAGGCCGTTTTTTTTTTTGAAAAAAACATGTTTTATTCGTGAATTTTGGAGTTGCCGAATGATTCTGCGTTTAAATCGTGATTTAAAAAAAAACGGCGTTTTTCCGAATTATTTGCATTTTTTACGAATTATTCCCGAATTATTCAAAAAAATTACTTTTTAAAAAATATATTTTAATCAAATTGTTCCATATATGTTTATAATTATTAATTTACTTTTTATTTTTTCCCCGAATTTTCCGAACTTGATCCCTACCGTATTATTTCCAAACCCCGACTTTGTCACTATGTGTGGTATACATTCTAATCAACCCAGACTACCACCCCATCTGAAAGATCCTAAGGAAGAAATCAACCGTTTTGGTTGATCATAAACATCATATCAAGAGCACTCTTTTAAGCAGTCAAGCAAACTATAGGTAAATAAATCCATGATAAAAATACCCACTTTTTATATCTGAAAAAAACTAGTCTCCTTCAAAGTATTGCTGGTGAGGCTTTGGGTACTTGATGAACATAGGTAATTCAAGTAACAAGTCTTTGGGAACCAAGGGGTAAGAATCTGACCCGCAAGGATTCTGCGGTCTGAAACTAATAACTACCAAATTATGGTTGTTGATGTATTTCAAGGAAAAAATGATGCATAGGCATCACTCATTATCAGGAACCTGAACCATAATGGGGAATTAATACTTACTGTGCACCTCACGCATTGGAACAAACTGTACAATGTCACGTGTGGCTATCCGTCCTGTAGAACTCTCTAATTTAAGTCCATTATCGCCATCAAGGATCTGCAACCACAAAAACTACACCATTAATTCATTCTAGTTGAAAGATTATTAAAGAGGAGGGGCTCCTCAATCTCCAATGGAAGCATTGAGTGCTACAACAATTGGGAACCGGAAATTTATTGGTCTGAAGGTTCAATTAGGAACAGAATGGTTACCTCCATTTCTTTAAAATCCGCACCTCCCACTCCAACTATGAGAATCGATAAAGGTAAATCAGATGCTCTCACCAGAGCATCTTTGGTTTCTTGAAGATCTGTTAGCACTCCATCCTAGAAGGGGTGATAGATTATTTCATGACCCCAATAAAGAATAAGATTAAACAAAGAGGAGATGCATGTATCATTCTATACCGTAATAATGAGCAAGATAAAGTACTTGGTCTGACTATATGAGAGGGACTGGCTAGCAATTTGTGCAGCCTTGTTGACCACTTGACCAAATAAAGTGGGTCCTGCAAGAGCAACATTATGTACAGCACTTGCATAGGCATTCATGATGCCTTCTACTCCTTCAACCTGTTGGAAAAAGGGAACAGGCTGTTAATAAAAACCTTGTCCAGATTCAAATAAACCTGACACAAAGTAAAGCAAAGAATCTTGAAAATTGAATAAATGTTGAAACTATTTTATCACTCAAAAGAAACTCATCCACTCCATTTCTGCTAAGATCTATTCTGTGTTTTGTGTAACTTGGTTCCTTGATGTCATGAGATTCTATTATAAATAATTCACTGTTGTTTTGACAAAACGTAGGAATGTTTTGCAAGTATTGAAGGAATTGAAAGCATTACCACAGAACTAAACAATAAGAAATAACTTGTGAATGAACAAGGACATCATCATGATTAGTACTTGAACCCTGGAAAGGGGAAAAAAATTAATCTTCCATGAAACCATGGATATATTATGCCATCATACACGCGAGGTAGCTAAACAATTGTTGCAAAATCCACTAACAATGGCTCCAGGCATGTCTGTTGTAAAACTGTCATGGTACCTCAGCATATGTTCAGTCAACGTAAATTCATCAGCCTGTGCCCTTGGTCACACTAGCATCCTGGATCAAGTTAATAAGTGAGAACTTTCAGCTATCGTGAATAACCATTCAAAACTCCCACCCAAGGCCCATACATCTGTAAAACCTTATCAGGGGACGACTTCTATAACAAATAAAGGTATTACTCAAATTAATTTTATCCTGAACTTGTTTAAAATGGTGACACATGCCCAACTTTTGTTAGCCCTACAGCCAGGACAGTATGACACAGTAAGCAGGTCCTTATAGACCCTATTTATAGATAAAGAAGTGATAAATTCCAGAAACAGGATCCTCTCAAGCAGATGCTTAAGAGAACCTCTTAAGCATGCACACCATTTGCCATCTGTCCCATTAACTCTAGTTAGTTAGCATTAACCCCTGGGGTTAATGCTAACCCAACTAGGGTAAAGATAAAGGCAAAACAAATTTAGATTGTTTAAGAGATCTCTTAAGCATATGCTTGAGATAATCCGGAGTCTAAATTTAAAAATTCAACTCATAACATTGAGATAGTATGTATCGGCCCAAGATGGGTTAAAATATTATTATTTTTCGTTTTTTTTGGGGTGTGGACGGACCTCAAGTTCCAGTTTCACACAAAAACTATTCACCCATCATGGGAAATAAAAATTAAATACATATAAAGTCCAAGACGTTTGTTACCATATACCATGGAAGAGCATTGCATGGGGTAGAAGAAACAATTAAATTTTTTTTTTTTTTTGATTGATAGAACATACAATGCAGCCCCAGGGAAATTTGAAGAACAAAAGACAAGAAGTTATGTTGCTTTTACATCAAAGTCCTTTGGCTCGTTAAATATTTGTGAACTCAAGCATCCATATACTATGGAAGAGTATTGCATGAGACAGAATAGACAATGCAGCTCCAGGAATTTTGAAGTGCAAAAGACTAAAGGTTATGTTACTTTTACATTAAATTCCTTTGGCTCGTTAAATCCAAAATTATTTGTAAATACAAATATCATGGTTAAAATTGGGCTACCTAAACCCTTTCCTAATTCTCTTTTTTTTTCGCTGAACCCAAGGAAGATGGTTTTTTATAAGCTACAGCAGAACACTACACCTTCCGCCAGTTGCAGCTGCTTGGCAGGTGGTACCCTTGTGTAGAAGGTAGTAAGCGATCCATATCTAGCACCTACACTTTTGGCCCTTAGATGCCTAGGAACCACGATTGCTTCAATTTGAAAGCCCATCCATCAGTAGTATAAACTATAAAGAATCGCATTCAAAAGTAAGGGACAAGTTTTTCATATATCAATAATTTGTGTATTTTCTTTTTAACTTATTCTCTTTACTATTTCGGATTAGTCCATTAACTCTCAGTTGATTAGACCTAACCAATTTCCAAATCAAAACTAATTCTTTTAAGTTGATTAGAATAAGGTCCGGAAGTAAGAATGCCCAATATTCCACTTCTATTGTGCTAGCCTTGATAGATTTTGTGTGACCATATTTGAACAAAAAAGTAAACTTAATTGGTTGTGTATGCTGATGGATCCAGGAGTTAAAATCCATTTCACCAAGAGCTATTACACATCAGAGACAAACAGATCGCATTGGACACAAATGGATTCAGCACAACAAGTCTGTTAGACTGCTGCACTGAATTTTCAATAGTTAAAGCAGTTTAATTGTGCCATCATTATGATAAGTTCTTGACATGAATTTGATATAAATTTGATAAAATAATGGCTAATCCTACATCTCCAATGATGTAAAAGGCAATCACAAGGAATCTAAACTTGATTCCTCTTACCTCAGACTCATAAGCACTTCCATTCAAGTTAAAGCAATGAGACACCGCACCATCAATTGTCCTTCCTCCAAAACCCCAAGCAGGAAAACGTCTATCAGAGTCATAAAATTGTATGACCTCACCAACCTCCAGCATAGTCTGTGAGAAAATCAATTAATAATCCATCATAGTATTCAACAAATAGCAACATGTCACATATAATTGAAAGTTTTTAAGGAAAAATCAAAAGTTTGAGCCCTATACAATGAAGACATTGTCTCCAAATAACAGTCTTACTTTTGCACACATAGGGGATCTAGGCAAAAGAATTGACCTTATAGGATGATCAAAACTATCTGTAGTATTTGCTAGACCATAAAAATGATGTTGAACATCCATTCATAATCATATCTATAGATTGAATAATTATGATCATCTGATCAAGTCTTTTTCTCCATGGGTCAAATGGTTAAAGAGTCTTAAGCATAGAAATAAAAATCGCCGAAACCGATACGAAACGGGGCAATACTTATAGGTATCGATAGCCACCTGTACGATATTTATACTGATACGAAACGGGCGATACGTATCGTTTATTAGTTGTGTATGTTTTAATCATTTTAGAATTGTAATTGTGTTTGCTACTTTGTTTTTGAGTTGTTTTCTATGACTATATCTTTTAGTAAATTTGGTTCCTATAACTCATGATTTTTTTTAAGAAAAAGAAAAGATTATATGTATCGCCCAAAACCGATACGTAGGTTTCGGTTGGGACCGATACACATACACTCCCCGAAACCGTATTTTTAATCCTTGGTCTTAAGACCATAGTTACCAAAGCAAGAAGCAAAAATGGAAAGTGAAGCGGAAGTGAGAAGCAAGGCTCAAAAGAATCCTTGAAAACGTGAAGTGAGAAATGAGATATAGGTGGCCCACTACAATTATATTAGTATGAGTAGTCATACCTTAGATTTTGCTTTATAGAAGATTTTAAATATTGGGCATACCAACTCAATACGTATCGGAATTTGCACTATCAGGTACTTTGGTACAAAGAATATAGAGAATCTTGGGTATCGTGAAGTATTGGTGCATATCGGATCAATACTCACCGATACTATACCAATACTCTCGACACAGTTATAAAACGAGCTATTTTATCATTTGGGTGTTTGTAAACGCTCCTACTCCTAGAACCCATTTTCTTCAACAATATTTCTTCTCCAAACAATTTCTAGACCTAAAACAACTTTGTTGTCGAATTTGTGCTAAAAAATGATGATATAAGCGTTTGATTTCTGATTAAAAGAGTTTTCCCAAAATTTTGAACTTATGCAATTTTTGTATTCAATTTTAGTTTTTTAAATTTATTAAAACATGTTGTAATCAGCACAAAATGAGTAGATCTATTACTCTCATGCGAAATCCATGAATCAATTTTTATGAGAAATCAACGAATAATCATCACTTTTTTTTGAAAAAAATTAAAAACCCTAAATCTTCAAATTTTGGAAAAATATCTTTAATCTAGAATTTAAGCCAAAATGTAGTTCACCGTGGTATTGACCTTGTAAAATGTATGTCATTTACTTTATGGTTGTAAATTCAATACTTTCTTATGTATTCATTGAATGTAAAGTTCTCATATTTAAAGTGTATGACCTAGTGACTATGGTTTGTGTTTTCATGCCCGTCTATCAACATGCTAACCTTTTTTAACTTATGAATCTCATATGTATAGTTATAAATGTAGCCGTGATACTTTATTTAGTTTATTTTTAGCAAATATTTTACATTAAAGAAGTTTTATGCAAGATCTTCAAGTATTTCCTAGTGTATCTTAATTTTTTTAGCGTATCGGCGTGTATCGGACCGAAACTCCGATATGTATCCTAAAATCGCCTCACCGATACTCATATCGATAACGATATTTTGAACCATGGCTTTACATGAGATACGTGTGGAGAACTAGGCGTCTTATGTTCAAATACAACAATACTTGCTCAAGGACTACACCCTAAACTGTAGACTAGGGTCTCCCATCACGTCCCACATGCATACCCTACTTGACCACTAAATGGGGCATGATGGAACCGAGCTTCCTAGAAACAAACATGGGAAGCAATCTTCCTACTTTGTACATACCTTCCCTGCAACTATGGTTAAGACCATTTGGTCAAGTCTCTATTTGTAGATCTCCAAGGGGATCTCACTTCCGGGTGAGGCACAAACTTTTTAATGTAACAATATGACTTTATAGACTGTAACTATGAAATATAAGACTTAGACAGTAGAGTGTTCCACACGGAGGATAATTAATGCAGCCATTTACCTGTTGGTAAGCATTCAGTCGGCCTGAAGGATCAATATAGTGCAAAGAATCTGGATTTCGAGGATTTCCATTTGAAGCTGGATGAGAAGAGAGAAACTTCAAAGCATCAACTAAACAAGTTTAAGTACAAGACGACAGTATTTTTTTTTTCTATACATTGGAGGATATGTACCTGTTAAATCAACAGCAACCATAAAGTTAAGTTCAAATCCACTAGAAATGTAATCCAAGAAGCTGTACTGTGTCTTCTCACAAAATCCGTTCACAAACAGCTGACCCTTCAGCATCTGGAGATAAATAGTTAAAGAAAAGTGGGGTTACTTAAACATGATGGAACCACACAATCTGTGGTTAACATTCTTTCTAAAAGAATATTAACAAACACCTTTTCATGACTTTGGTCAACAGAAGATGGTAAACAAAAATTTGCTCCAATTTTTTCTTTGTGAAGTTTTTCCAGGCCTGCCACTGATTTTTGAAGTTTCCTGATGAAAGAATAAATCAGCACAGTGATAGATTTTATTTCCCAGGCACAAAAAAAAAAAAACAGATAATATGCAAGAAGAGGGAAAAGAAACCAGAAAAACAAATTAGCCCAATGGATTCATCAGTTACCCTATAAGTTCATGCTTGCCACTGCTATTGAAATCAAAACACTCTATAACTAATGGGTTATCCTGCAACAAAGTGATGTATCGTTAGGAAGCAAGTACAAAAAAAGAGGTCAGATATAATAGCCTATTAGCTACTGGCTCGTGGGTTCCAATGCCGAGAATTCCACCATTCAATTGTTTTCGTACATGCTTATGTTTATATAAGCAATACGCTTTGGTTTCATACATCACAGTTCAAACATATTGGACTGTGGGTCCACAATGTCAGAACCTGATAGTTTCCTTTTCAGGTAGCTTCTGAGTTATTTGGTGTTACCCAATATAGATAATCTAAGACCTCAAACATCCAATGTACTCTATTTATTACCATCAATCTGAGAATCATAGAAAGGAGATAAGCTTACCTTGCTTCCAAATTGCTGCATAGTCAGGCATAGAGGCTTCCAAGTTGGATTCAAGTTGTTATTCACCACCTCTGTTTTGCAAATTGGAACAGAACCTCCGGTCTCAACAATTCTAGATATTCTTAAGAAAGGATCCTAGAAAAATATATACATATATAGAGCCAAACAAGCAACAACTATAAACATATGACTAACATAATAACTTCAAAAGGATAGCTGCATTGCGAATACATACACTTTTTGAAAAGAGGTCCTTGTTTTCCAAGTGAGAACAATGAAATATCATCTCCACAGCTTTCCTTGACACAACTATTTCCTCTGCGTGGACAGTAAGCGTCCCTAACTTTCTAATTCCTCCATGCTCATTTCTATTTTGAAGTTTTAGTGTCAAACTCCTACTTTGTTTTGTCACTATCTGCCATGAGAAAAGAGAAAAAAATTGTTTTAAGTCTGATAATCTCCAAACTAACTCCGTGGAACTACAAAAAAATATCATGCATTTGCAGACATATTGCACTGGTACACATACGAGTGTCAAAATCCAACACAAATATGATGCTTATTTAGAAATTTAGTTCAACATTGCATAACAAAATCATACACAAACTACGAAATTATTATCAGCGTCAATCTAATATCCCAAGGCCAGTTACATGGCATGAACTGTGTGCAGTATCAGTAATGAATTCCCCTGTGAACCCATAAAAATCCAATGCAACTTACCTCTGATAGAACACAACTACCTTCTCCAAGAAATTCTTGATCATTCAGCTGCAGGGTCTGCAAGAATTCACAATTTATGAGTTTATTATTCAATGCACAGTTTGTAAATTATCTACAATAATAGAATTTCTCTTTCAACTTAATAAAGAAAAACTTCAATGATGCCAACTCTTGCTCACTGCTCTTTAACTACAACAATACTCATATTCACCAATTTTGTGCACTGCCCTTCTTCACCAGAAAAGATCCAGTGGTCTAAAATGACTTGGTCTTTGAGTAATAAAATATTCTAGTTAAAAGCATGACAAATTTCTTAGTCTAAAACCTTATTTTACGGGAAAAAATAATTAGGTACCGCTCAAGAATGTGTGATTCTTTAAAAATAAAAATTTAATTCACATAATAGGCTTGGACTTTGAGCAATTCAATACAGTCAAGGCTAATACCAGCACAACAGTTGTATATTAATCACTTTGCACCATTACTGAGGCATAGGATTAAAACAATCGTGATAAACTATTGGTTCAATCAATAAAAATATGAGCAATACAAGTAGAATTGCGCCTTCCAAATAAGAGTGAGACTATATTGACTTTTGATGGTTTCTTTCTTGGGGATCTCGGACTCCAGAATTGGTGGTAACTTCATTATGCAAATAGTAGGGTTATAATGCTTTCTCAGCAAGATAGGATTGATGAAATCCCAATAAAGGTCAAGACCTTTGATTAACTTCAAAACCTTGGGGTTACATCAAGACTAAACCTCATAAAAAGGTGACTCTAGTCGACAAAAAAAAGTGACTATTTAATGTTATATGTTGGGAAAGTCGACAGAAAAATAGTCCGTGGAGATTTGTACATCTCATCAAAGAAATTAGAGATTTGGCTCTTTTTGAGAATCTCATTCTCGAAAGACCCAAGATGCCCCAGTGATATGCCTGATAACTAAGTAAAAATGGGGTTGGAAGGACTTCTTTGGACACTGGTGTGGAACTGGACATTGGCCCTTTCGTATCTCATTTTCCCTTTGTGCATCTCTCCTGCAATGAAATGTTGTTGCTTTCTTGTTCCAATTCTAAACACTATGTAGATTAGTTGAAGGAAGCTTCTGCATAAGGTGTTGTTCCCACTCCAAGACTTTAGAAGCTTGCACCCCATAGCTATTGCTACCACAGCTTTGCCTAATCCATCTTTATAACCAGAAACCTGGTACCAGTTATGATTGTTTCCTGTTTGAATTCTAGTTTTTCTTATATTCATAAGCTTGTATCAATACAAGTAGAAAATTTGTTAAACTATAGCAACGTACTCAAAAGTCGCTTACACGACCATTTCGCCTATCCAGGACCCCTAGCACCAGCATCGAGGTCTAAGCAGGTGCTACTTAAGACGTGATTGCCTAGTGGCACCTAGGTGCTAAAAGCGTCAGTCATAAATGAGGTCAACCGAGACTCAAATTAAGTTAACAATTATTTGCAGAAAAAAAAAAACCAAATAATACAGATTTTACTTATATCCTCATTTGGCTCTCTGTTGAAGAAAATGAGAGGGTCGAATCAGGCATGTACTCATTTGGCTCCTTCTCTCTTGCCTACTTATCCAACCAACCCCAACTATTTGACCTTTTCATTTTTGCTTGTTAGTAATTACTTGATTACTCAAAAGTAAGCAAAGCTCTTTACTTTTTGCATTTACATTCTGGTCTTATCTTGCTTCATTTTAAGTTTTAATATTTATCGCAGTATAGGAATATTTTTAATTTATAACTCTAATAAATAAAATAAACTTTGATCAAATGACGCTTTGCCTCAAGAAAACCCCTATCGCCTAGGTGTTGCATGAACGACTACACTGAACTTTAACATATTTTTCTCAACATAAGAAGTCGAGTATTGTATTTTTAATACCTTATTTTCACTCAAAATGCCAAAGTCAACGTCTCACTGAACCAGAAGATATTGTCATTAAAAATATCGAACATTGTCTCTTTGAGGTTTTAAATGGATAGGCAATATTTAACAAATCTCAGCTTAAGAAAAATGTAGTTTATTGAAGACTAAGAGTAAATAAATAGATGAAAATTAGAAGCAAAATATATAAGATACCTTCACGGGTAATTTGTGATATTTGGTGTCAACATCATAGACATGAAACCTGAAAAACAAGATTCACAAACAAATGAGAGAAAGAACGGATGACATTAGAGGTCAACTAAAATAATAAACAGGATAAAAATATGAATAAATCTAAACAAACAATGTGCATTTAGAGGACAATGAGAAGCTTACACCAACGGCTGAACAATCTCAAACTGATGAGCAACTGTAACTTTTTCAATCCAAACAGGATCCAGTGTATTCATTATTACTTCCGTACGACCCAGTTCCTCAAGCCTTCCATCTCTTTTCTTTGCATATACTACTGTCATAGGATCACTCTACAAGAAAGTAATACTGTTAATATGAATGACAATTGAGAATACAGCCAAGCAACATGTCCATATAAATATTGACATGTAGGAGTATAAAACATGAAGCACCAAAAAGGTCCCACCAACTTGCTTCCTAGGAAGCTCGCTTCTTCGGATAGACTCGCTTCCTAGGAAGCTCGCTTTCATCATATCTCATTTAGTAGTCAAAGGGAGTTGTATGTGTGAAGTGATGTGGTAGACTACAGTTTATAGCCTAGGGTGAGGACTCTAAGCAAGTATTGTCGGTTTGGAACCTAACGTACCTACTTTTCTACAAAAATCTCATGTAAGATATAATCAAAGATATAACTACTCATAATAACACAATAAGAATAATGAAGATCCTATATCTCATTTCTCGCTTCCTTTTCCTAAGGTTTTTTTTTTTAGACTCACTTCCCGCTTCTCACTTTCGCTTTGCTTCTCGTTTTCGTTTCTCGCTCTAATAACTATGGTTTATACTAATCTGAAACTCATAATTATGATGTTGGACTGGGTGTCAAAAAACTATGTTAGCTGTTAAAATTTACCAAGAATGCCACCATTTTATGAAAATCAAGCTCGCAGGACATGATAGGAATAAGAGCTACACTTTTTTTTCTGAAGAACATTGATGGATATCATAACAAATAAAGCAATATCGGATTTTTTACAAATAAACTTGGAAAATAGGAATGTAGTTTATTATTTACATTAGCATAAGTACTCATACAAGTAAATTACCAAACATCTTTAGGAAACATGAGCAAACAGTGACAGATATTGGATGGTAGGGCCCCCTCCCTCCCCAAACCAAATAAAGATGGGAAAGGAGGGAGTGGAATTACAATTGAATATATATTTTTTTCTTCATCTCGCTTCCCAACTCCTACTATTTCATACTTTAATACCAATAACTTCATCCATTGATCTCAACAAAAAAAAATGAACAATCTTTGATACATCTTGGATTGAAGCAAGATAATGAGATATCATTCAATCAGTTAAGAGGTTCTGTAGTGCGCCATTACTCACCCGCATGCATCATCAACTCGTATTGTCCAGTCTATGAAAATCTTAATGCTTGTCGACTCATTGTCCTATATTACAGAGCTTTAACTAAGAAAATCTATATCCTCTTTCCAAATCCACTAAGCATAAACTCATGAATATGTTATATGCATAACAATTCTAAGCTCCTACAACTTCCTCTTCATAGTCTGGTCAAGTTGTGATATATATATATATATATATATAATGCCAAGCCTTGTAACAGTTACTATTTCTATAACACACACTTCCCTAGCAATGTGATGAATTACAAATGAGAAAGTTCCTATTTATATTTGCAAACACAAAAGCCACTGAAGAGCACTAAAACAATACAATTCATATTATAGGAAATCAAGACAAGAGAACACGGCATTACAAATAATGCACTAGCATGAGGGGCATTAAACATGTCTTAGACTCTGAACAATGTATTATACACTTGGCCACACTAGGAAGATAAAAAACAGAGATAACACGGTAAAGAATGTTAAAAAGTGCAGCCTTGAAAAATTACAAGATCTTAACAATTCTGTGTAGAGTAGCACTTGTAGCTAATCCAGTCCTTCCTAAGCTTCCTAATGGAAATAAAGAAAATTAAGCCACAAACACACTGATGCAATAAAAAATGGTGAACCAATGATAGAGAACATGGGAATACTGCATTAGTAGAAGTTTCATTTGATGCAATTACATATGAACCTTGCAGCAACTAATACAGAATAACAGCTAGAAAGAGTTGGTGCATTTAAGATTTAATAATTGAATTTTTTTAACGGATGGAAAAGCATACCTTTGAAAGAATATCACGATCAAGTAACTTTGAGGCAGATATAGATAACTGCAGTACACGTTTTCAAGACATTAATACATTATAAAGAACAAAATTAAATGTGAAACAACAGATGCATAGTGAATGAAATTAAAGAAAATAAAAGGAATATATGAATTAATGAGAAAATTGAACACCCCAAACCAAAGTCTTCTATGCAAATAGAAACACAACTGCTAGGGGTGGCAAATTCCGACCCAACCCGTTAATCCAACCCAAACCCGCCAAATAATCACCGGTTAGGATCCATAGTTATGACTCATGGCTCGGGTCCGGGTTGTGCTTCCCAAACTGTTGGGTCATGATAATTCCTTTTATTTTAATTATATATATAAGAAACTAAAGAGGAAAGAGTAAGGGTAAAGAGAGTTGGAGGTTTAGGGTCCTCTTATTTTATCTTCTTGTTTATAACTTTTTTAAGTATTTGACCATCAAACATTGTATTCTTTAAGGCGACCAAGGTATAATTTTTCATTCTCAACCAATATTCCTTTCTTCGAAGCAATATATTTAACATTATAGCGGGGTATTATTCCACCTGTTCTAGAAGAAAAATAGCTGGATCTACACATGCACAATATACTTCTGTTGTAGGCGGCAGGATTCACACCTTTTCCAAAAAGGGGCACCTCAAATGCTAATTTGTATCAGCTTGCAACCTGTCTTGGGATCTAATTTCCCCCTGGATCATAACATCTTAGATTTGTCTCAAAAGTTCCAATGGTCTTTGTCTTGAAGCACACTGGAAGTCTAAGGTTCCAATAGCGTAGTATTATTCTAGGGTGCTGCTACGAGCACACCAATATTTACTAACTGGACACCAAATATATCACTTACTAATTGTACACCATTAACATGTAACAAATTCTACGAGCACACCAAGAGGTAAAAATACCCATATATTTTCTAATTATACACCATTCTAAACTCAAAATTATAAAACATGATAATTCATTACTCTTTCGTGGACCCAAACCCAACCAAAGGTCCAATAAATTGGTAACAGACAAACTCAAATTTGATAGAAAAGAGAATTTAGTAGGGAGAGAGACGAAGATTGAAGAACAATGAAAAAATTAAGATTTAAGGTTATTAAGATGAGGAAAAGTTTATCGTAGTTCGTGTTTCTATAACTCGTCGGCTCTTTGAAGGTAAGATAAGAGATGCTTTGTGGTTCGGACTTAGAAGGAGAATAAGTTTTTAGACTAGTGTTTAAGGGTATGGATGCTCATAGAGAAGACATTCTTTAATAAAAATTTGTTTTCTTTTAATTGGGTCCAGTTAGTAAATATTGGTGTGCTCGTAGCAGCACCCTTATTCTAATAAGTAATAACTCATTGTTGAACAAACTAAAAATAAAGAAGAATGAAAATCATGTTAAGCAAGGCCAGTACCAAACATGACACAGTAGAGCAACAACACTAATGCAACAGAAAATGAAGCATTTAGTAGCCATTTGTAGGAGCACATGCAATATATAAGGACTAGTAAATCAACGAGCCAGGTCTTAGATGGTCTATGGCCCAAAATTAATATTGGTCTTCAAATAGTGACCTTTTTGTTGTCATAGATCTAATGACAGTCCAAAATCCATAAGGTGTGATTTCTAGGCTAGCACCCACTAAAAGGTGGTCCTGTAATTCAGTGGTATCCTAATATCCTTGACATTGACAAACACATGCACATGTAGGGCAGCTCTATATATTGTTTACTGCTCCAATCTCACTTTTTTCCATGAGCATATCTCTTTTGTTAAAAGCAGTTTGGTACTTCTTTTTTTTTGTGTGGGGGGTGGGGTGTAGTGGGGTGGCCCAATGTCCAATCTGATCCTTCCAAGTGTATAGAGCGTTGGAAACCTTAATAATCATAATTTACCTCTTACCTCAGTTAAGTTGAATAGTAAAATACATGGAATGGACCCAATAGGTACATATGATCCTACGTAGGACCTTAAGACTAAGTGTACACCAATGAGAAAATCAAAGAAGAATATCTACTAACCCAGGATATGAAGAAATGGAGCAGAAACATTTTTCAAACACCATGGTTTCTACACTCAATGGAATCCTCACATCACTCATACACTTCTATACATGAGATGAAAAGAGGTACTTTTGGACTCAATGGTTTTGTCTTATGCTGAAAGGTTGAATAAAGCATCAAGCAAAGCCGTAGATTGCTTAGTTTCATTAGGAGGAGTGCGTGCAGAATGGAAAGCACAAGTACAACCAAGACACTGGTCAGGACATGCTAGGTTATCCTACACCACTTTTGCTCATATTTGACCATTATGAGGAAGATAGTCTTACTATTTAGATCAGTAACAGTACTGAGGTCTATCTGTCTTCGAGCAAGCCAACCACAGTACAGTGAATGGATAATATATGAACTTGAATACCCAAGAATACTTATCTATCGTCCTCATGAACTACGTTTTTAATGCTCCTTTGTATATGTTCTTCTTTTATAATATTGCTTGGATTATCGATCAAAAAACAAAAAAATTAGTTCTCCAGCCAACTACAAAATAAATATTTATGATAGATTAACATCAGTAGAAAACTTGGTAGCTAAAAAATGTAAACAGAAGAAACGAAACTGCCATAATATTGATAGCCCACACAAATGGGAAGAATGAGAAATAATCCAAAATTGACGCTAGAACAACAACACACGGCCAATTGCAGAGCAAGGTATTCTATGGTGCAAAAAAATATCCAAAAACTTGACGAACCCACCCTGTTCCCTTTACGGCCAACACCAGAATCAATTCACAACATTAAAAAAAAAAAACACTATTGTTAGAGTTTATTGAATAATTATAGTTTAGTCTAAACATCAAGAATAACGTACCTAAGGTTCAGAGAAAATGACAATGCCCCGCATTGACACAAATTGACATGTCTCATACTGTCATATCTAAACCATCTTTTTATTTTATTTTCCAAGCAATGTCAATCAATAACATTACATACTAGATGAATCCAGTGCACATCACAGTACATTGGCCACTGGCACAGTGGGAACCATAATTTTGAGTTTTGACATTATCAGCCAAGGGTGGCTTCCACAATGCATAATTAGATCATCCCCTTCCACTGGAGATGCAGATTCCACAACACATCAGTGGATGATAGTATGTCTTCGGCAACAGAATCGTTGCAGGTGCATATTTAAATACACATCAAGATTCAAGTCCACATATAAAACAGCAATTCATCTCCCCCCCCCCCCCCCCTTTTTTCTTCTTTGTCACAAAGCTCGGCACTTTGAAAATCTTGAATACTTTAATTCCCGGGTTTTCGTAAGTCTCATCATTTAGCAATATGTTTGTTCCTTTGACTTGAGTATCGGATAAAACTTCAATTCCCTCCATTTTTTTTGTAAGACTTGAAATCCCTCGCGGATCTTAAAGTCTCGTGGAAATTACAATCTCGGTCTAAATGAGAAGCAAAGTAACAACGTAGAAACTGACAATTCCCAAAAATTATGAGTTATCACCTACAATTCCCTCGAAAAGAACATGGCCCTAGTACAATCAAAAGACACCACAAGAAAATTCAAACAAAAGGAGAATCAATAAAAGAGACATTCAAAAAGTAGACAGAAATGGTAATTACTGTACGGCAAACATTGTAATAACTTACTTAGGGTTTGTCAAGCAGGTGAATTTTACAGTGATCAGTGATATATTTATATATAGTACATGACCTTAGGACAATCGAAAGAAAATTCAAAGAAGAACACAATTATTGTACGGAAAGCATTGTAATAAATAAATTAGGGTTTCTGTGAATTTAGCAGTGATGCAGTGACTAGTGAGATTAAAAAAAACAAAAAAGGGAAATCATCACCTCAAGTTGAGTTAAGAGGGCATGGAGGCCACGGGCTCTTAAAAAGGAGTGAACAGCATCGTTAAAACCAGCTTCACGATCGTCAATGGCGGCGGCGGACCTAGGATGGGCCCCACCTACAGCCTGTTGTCCTCCCATGGTATCCGAAAAGCATCCACCCATTGTTATTCCACTATCACTATCAATGATTCCTTCCACCTATAATCCCAGCCTTTCCCTTCTCCCTCCTTTCCCTGCAAATTTAATTTCGCTGGTGTCAATGAATTAATACCAAGTTGGTTTATGGGTAAGGAATGAAATCCTCTACTCTTACGGCCCTGATATCGCCACGTGTCCCTTTTGACCCCCCCCCCCCATAACCTTGGTTGAGATTCACCCCACTCTTAGGGTTCACCCAACTAGAAAAAAAAAAAATTAATTGTAAGAGTCAGTGAATTTTAATCCGGGTTAAAAAGTTAATATTTTTTTGTAAAAACTAAAGATAAGTAAGTGAATCTTAACCACAATTAAATGGTGTTAAAAAGGGACACGTGGTTCGGGACTCCCCCAAGTCTTATTATAACCGTCTTGGATTTCATTCCTTTCGGTAACTGATTTTTAGATGATCTGAACCGATGATAGTCTCCTTATGTTTCTCTCCGAGCTCAGTTCTAAAATTATATCCATTGCAGGGATCACACAGGGCAACCAGAATCCATTGCAGGGATCACACAGGGCAAGCTCAGTTCTAAAATTATATCCTTCCCTCCGAGCTCTCCCAAAAGCCGCTCATGGCTGCCATCTCGCTTGAGATAGCCGCGTTACGGTAGGGAAAAGGATGGCAAAAAGAAACGAAAAAACACAAATCCACATACCTCGGAGGAGATGACAATATCTTCACCTACGAGCTTCAACGTACGACTAGAGGCGAAAGGGACAGAAGCCCCAGACGAGTTGTAGTTTGGGGCTTCAGTCAACCTTATGCTATCTTTGGTTGCCGAGAATATACTTAAAATTAAAATTATGGAAAAGAAAAGAAAATTTTAGATTTTTAATATAATTTTTAGTTATATTTTATCTCTTTTTTTTTTTTTTCATATTTTTGCTTATTTTCTTAGCAGCCAAATAAATGGTTAGGGCTCATACTTCTACCCTTCGTATTTAGAAGATAGAAACAATTATTTTTAAAAACAATTAACCATAAGAGATGTTAATTTTTTAACCATAGTGCCAAGTGTTTGTGAGAGCGAGGTCACTTCCCCGGGCCGATGAGGTGACCATTGCTCTGTCTTTTTAGTTTAATCCGTCTGTGTCTATAACACTATTCTGTCTATGGGTACTCTACATAGACTCCCAAATTAGCGGGTCCGGCTCCTCTGCTCGATTAGTGTGCTTAGGATCTTGCTTGGGTTTTAACCCAAACAAGACACGTCATCTAAAAAGCATCCAACGGCCAATATTTTGTTTGGGTTTTAAAGCTTTTAGGTCTAAAATTTGGCACCAAAGCAGCCTCGATTCTCTCTCCCTTCTCCCTCTCTTTTAAATCTCAAGCAAACCATAGAGGAGAAAAACTCCCTCTCTTTTAGGTCTATAATTTTAGAGCTCAGTTATAAAATTATATCCCTCCCCAATGGAGTTGGAGAGGTGGATTAGCCTAAACATAATCTCAAAAGCTAGATGGGAGGCTCAGGCAATGGCTAAGGAAGGGTATGGCGAAATTTCATAAGAAATAACTTCATTATGATGCATCCAGATGCACCATAGGGTAGTACGTACCCTAATGGCTAGAGAAAAGTTATCGGTCCCAAAAGTTGGGAGTTGTACCCAACGTTTCCACCATTCTTAGAAAGAAGTATCGGTCAGTTGAGGGATGCAGGTACTCAGTTGAGATCTGAACCTGATTGCTCCGGATAGCACTCAAAAAAATTGATGTCGGATTGATTCTTCAGCTGATTTGCAAAAAGGTCACCACCCATCCACCGGAACTTGGCACCTTCAAAGGTTTGCTCCCACCCCAAGGATGTTATGACATGCACGCCATGGGAAATTCTAAATTTTTGAAATGGTTGGGATCATCCAAATGGACTGCCAAAGCTTACCATCAGTAATAGTTGGGTGAGAGCTTGTGGATGCTTGCTTGCTTTCTTCCATTTGATAAGTTAGGTAGTAACCAGAGCTTACTTTAAAAAGTCCAGATTTTGTCCAATGTCATACGAGTTTATCTGGAGCTCCCTGAGTACTTACGGACTTACGGGAAGTTTGCAAATTATGGAAATAGACTGGGGAATGAAGAGTTCTCTAAGCCGCCTTAAATGTCATCCTCCTGAACGGGTGTCAATTAGATGGGACACACGCATGTCACCCAAAGTTATACCTGGGAGGAGCTGGGTTTTGAAAAATTGTACGTTTGGGACCTAGGGGTCCAATCCGACTATCACCTAGTCGACAGTCCCAATCTGCCACCGGAGGCCCTCCCAAAGAACATCTCTCCCTGCTAGTAAACTTCGCCACGCCCAAGATGGTCTGCTGCTAGTGGGGCATCCATAAAAGAGGATCGGTGGTAATGAAGGGCTTTGCAAACTTGCACCCCAAAGGGAAGTAGGGTCAGATAGGAGGCGCCAGCAAACTAAGATTGAAGCTATCGAGATTCTGAAAATCCAGACCTCCACGCTCCTTAGACCAACAAAGCTTGGACCACCAAACCCAGTAGATTTTGGGGGTCCCGGAGTGCTCCACCAAAACCGAGCGGTTGCTCCGTAAATTTCATTGACCCATCGCTTAGGAAGTTTAAAGCAATTCATGACATAAGCTTGAACAACGGATCTGATAAGTTGGCCATGACCCACCTAAGATAGTAGAGACCCCGACCAGCCTTTGATTCAGGCAAATATTATGTGCTTAAAAGCAGTGGATGATTGAAATTTTGATCGCCCAAATTCATAAGGAAGTCCTAAATATTTGAACTGGGTCTCAATGGAGGGAATACAAATGATCGATACTATCATTCTCCAGAATCTCCAGGGAGTGTTAGTGTTGAATGCTATTCCAGACTTGGTAAAATTTACCTGTTGTCCAGATGCACGGTTGAACTGTTGAAGGGTGTCTTTGAGGTTATAAGCATCCTCAAGTTTGACTTTTAGAAAAACAAGGCAATCATCGACGAACAAAAGGTGGGAGATGGTTGGGGCGTGACTGTTAAGCTGAATCTCACTGAATTACATTCAATAACTGCCTTCTGAATATGGCATGATAGAGCTTTAACCATAATGATGAATAGGTAGGGCAGTAATGGATCCCCTTGGCGAAGGCTCCTGGAAGTCATAATGAAGCTGGTTGGTTGGCCATTGAGCAAGACGGTGTAGGATACTGTTGTTATGCGTTGTTTGATAAGGGCAATCCACTGCCTGCAGAAACCCATTCTTTCCATTACAGAAAAAAAAAAAAAAAAACCCTTCACTCCACCTTGTCGTAGGCTTTGTTAAGATCCAACTTTACTGTCATCCTCTATCTCTTCCTTTTGTCTTGTATCTTAAATAGTGGGAGATCTCATGGGCTACAAAGACATTGTCGGATATAAGTTGCCCTTTAAGAAAAGTGGATGGAGTTGGGCCGATAATATCAGATAGGAAAGTCTGAAGATAGTTTGCAAGCACTTTTGAGATGATCTCATACATAACGTTACACAAACTAAATTGGCCTGAAGTGGTTCATTTCTTCCGGGTTCGGAACCTTTGGGATGAGAACGATGTGGGTGAAATTGATTTGCTTTAGCAAGAACCCTGTCCGAAAAAATTCTATAACCTCCGAATAGACATCGCTTCAAACAATGTCTCAATGCTTCTGATAGAACATTTTGGGCATACCATTTGGGCCTGGAGCCTTGAGTGGGCCAATCTGAAACATAGCCGACTTGATTTCTTCTATTGTAGCCTCCCTACAAAAATCCAGATTGATATGCTCAGTTACATGAAGTGGGATAGAATTCAACAACTCATTGGTTAGCGCTGAATATGCAGAAGAATAAAAATCTTGAAAATGAGTTGTGACAGGGGTTGCAGACTTGCAATGACATTTTCCGACAGGATCCATCTCCCATCTTAATGTTGAATGGTGAATAGCCTATTTCTTTGGCGGCGATGGATCGTCAAGATGTAAAAAAGTGGGTATTCCTATCCCTCGGTCGGAGCTAGTCGGCTCTGGACTTTTGCTTCCAAAAGACCTCCTCTTGATGGATCGCTCTTTCCAGTTCAGAATTTAGTTGTTGGAGGGCAAAAATGGAGTGAGCTCTCAGGGTTGATTCTTGGATAACCGATATCTCCTTGGTGAGCTCGTTAATTCCTATCATGGAGATTACCAAAAGATGACCTGTTCCAAGAGATGAGGTCGAGGCGGCAATTCCGAATTCACTGACAGACATGAAACATGTGAGAACCTCGACTGAGTTTGTCCCAGACACGTATGATAATAGCCTTACAGTCTTGGTGGAGATCCCACATTGCTTCATAACGGAAGGTTTTTTGCCGCCTTCTGTGGGAGCTTTCCAGACCAAGGAGAATGGGGGAGTGGTCTATGGCAAGAAGAATAAGGACAATGTCATTTCAATTGGTTGCCCTCCAGGAAACATATGCAAGGGCACGGTCTAATCTGGCCGAGATGAGCTCAGCGCCAGATCTTCGATTCGACCATATAAATGCAGGACTTTGACCACCGAGATCAAGGAGACTGCAGTTTGATAACATCCTCTGAAAGTGGCTCACGTGATGAGGCCATGGGTTGCCCCCTTGCTTCTCGATGGGGTCCAAAATTTCGTTAAAATCTTCAATGCAAACCCACGATTTGTTTCGGTTCGAACTGAGGGAGGATACTTGTTGCCACAAAACTCGTCGAGCCAAAGCTTCATTTAGGTCATAAATAATTATAAAATCCCAATCATGCGGGCTATGTCGATTTCCAATTGTAGCCTCAATGATGTTTGGATTGCCTAATAGGATTTGAACTGTCACCTGATCATTCCAGAGCACTGCTAAGCCCCAAAAAGTCGATGACATACATTTGGTATGTGGATCTTGGAAGTTACCTGAAAGAATTGTTTATATTTGCTTTTGGTTTCCATAAAAAAAAACTCAAATCAAGTCAATGACGAAGGCTGATCTCCTTCAACGTAAGAATTGTTCGGGCTCGTCCCGGACCCTGGCAGTTCCAAGCTAAGATTATCATTGGTAATGGGGTGGCTTATCATTGGTAGCGGGGTGCCTGCTCCTTGGCAGACACCCCAATCGGGCCATCACTAGTGGTTGTGATAAAACTTCCTCTGAAACACTTGGAGAATTGAAAATGATGGGTGGTGAGACATTCACTAATATATGGGAACCTGGCTTTGGAAGTGCCTTGTCCTTTGAGATTTCAGTTTGCAGGAGGTTAAACCCTTGATGGGCTGGTCTTGTGGATTAGATGGGCTGGGGTGGGAGAGGAGATGGTGATGTAAGCTCGGGTGAGTTGGATGTGCCTATTGTGGATGATAGTTGTGTAGGTTTAGGGGCTTATTGGGTTTGGGTTTCGTGGATTTGGATGGGGAATTTGAGGTGGCTAGTGGGTTGGGTGTAGACTGATGATGAATAGATGAGTTGGGAGGATGAGATGGAGCATGCTTGGACACAAGGGAGGGACCATCAGAATTTGTAACCAACTCAGAGGGGGAAAAGCATAAAGGCTCCTTACTTGTCAGACGTTTCTTAGATGGTGGGGATTCGGTCCTCTCACCTTCAGGCTCTTTTCGGATAAAGTAATGGTGAGGGGAGTCAGGAAAAATTGGTTGTTGGGGTCTCTGATCCGACGACAGGTCTCAACTCAATCTCCTTTCAACCCATAAAACTAAAACCCAGATCAATTTGCCACACACCATCCTTTTTTGGGACACCTGGCCTGCTCTCCAGCTGTATTGTTCTCTATGTCGGCCACGCTTCTGCAAGGGGATTGGACGGGCGTACGACCCACAGTACTGTCAGGCTATGTCCTTTCTTCCTCATCCATAGCCATTGGTGGAGTTCAACAATGGCGGTTTTGGTGCGCTCCAACCAAGCAAGGATTTCCCGCACCGGCCAAGGCCAAGTCGGCAGATGGAAGGACTCTGATCTAAGTCAAGGACCGAAGAGCTAAGAAAGGTCTCCCTCCGTGGAAGACAACTCGAAGTTTGTCTTCTCAGGGAAGTTTCTCTCATCATGAGCCATGCGGCCACAATGATAGCATACCATGGGTAGTCGCTCGTAAGTCAGGGGAAATGAAGCGACTCCGATTGTCGGGAGCCCAAGCATTACAAAAGGCCGGCGTGGTTGTCGGATATCAAGTCTCAGATGCATGCGCAAGAACTTTCTAGACTTTGGACCCTTCTCAAGGATATCCAACTCGAGCAGTTCCCTAAGTTTTTTTCGCAAGAAAAGACCCAAACTGGTGATTGGGGTATTTTGGAGGTAAACCATGGATTTGGGTCAAAACTGGTAACCAGAATAACTGCAAATCCGCCACTATGATATCTGGCCTCAATTTAGAAGAAGAGAGTTGTCATTAAACGACCAGGGTTGATGGCGGAACACTCGCCGAAGTTCGACTTGATTAGCAAATTGGAATACGGTGACGCCTGCCAGCTCCACCATAGTGACTAACGATTTTGTATTTCACGCTCTCAGAGTGGTAGTCTTTGCCACTTTCAAATTAATAGGAGCATCGGAGATAAACTTTCCGAACAGGTTGTGCTGACATTCATGAACTCCCTCAGTGAGCAAGGCCGGATCAACCAGTAGTGGTTTATTCAAGTGTTGGATTCTGAGCTTCCGTTGGACTTCCTTTGCTAAGAGGGAGGGAGAAGGATGAAGAACCTTCCAAGTTTACAGGGTTCGACATTATCGGGAGTGAAAAATCAGTAAAGGTGAAGAGGAGTTGGAAGAGACCCACTAGGAGCAAAAAACAACAAAGGTGAAGAGGAGTTGGAAGAGACCCGCCAAAAAATGGGGCTTTGTTCCGCAAAGAAAGATAGGAGAGAAAACAAGGGCAAGGGAGTGAGGCAGCAATAGGGCAAGGGTGAGAGCGATGATTGAGAAAGTGAGAGGGATAGAAACAACGATTGTGAAGGGGAAAGAAAGGAGAACAGAGAAGGTAAAAAAGACCTACCCCTCAACCAGAGCTGAGAGGAGATAAGGAAACTCTCCTAAGCTTCAGGAGCAGACACGAGAACCCTCTCGAGACCTAGATTGTATTTATAGTAGCTAAACAAAAGAAAGAAAATTAAGAGGGTCATAGCCTCTTTGGCTGGCCCGTGGGAAAAAAAGTATTTTAACTAAAGAAGTGACAGCATGCACACATTTCCTTGGACAGTACAGTATGTGCACACCATTCTCAACTATCAGGTGTCCAATTTGACCCTCATTAACTACGGTTAAGATTCACTCACTCTTAAAATTAAATAATTTAATCTTAGTTTTTAGAAAGAAAATATTTACCTGGTTATTATTCAATCACTCCTGTGGTTAATTTTTTTTTCTTTCTAAAAACTAAAGTTAATTTTTTTTTTCCTAGAGTTATCATGTACCTACGCTAGTATCGGTTAGGTTGTTAGGGTTAGCATTGGGCAGGGGAGTTCTTGCAATTCACACCTGAGGCGATTCGATCCCCTGACCTCCCACATCTGGAGGCCACTCCCCAACCACTGGCGCAAGAGGGCGGGGTGTAAGTTAAATTGTTTAACACTAAGGGTGAGAGAATCTTAAGCACAGTTAATGGGTGTCAAAGAAGACACGTGGTGAGCTGGAAGGTATTTGCATACCGCCCAACGGAACGTGTGCAATAATGCTATCACTTCCTTAATTAAACACCTTCCCACGGGTCGGGCAAAGAGATTATTCTGAATATAATACTTGGACATCTGTAAGAGAGAATTCATTCCCTTTACTCTCCCTAAATAGAGACAGCTTTTTGTATCCCACACACACACACACACACATATATATATATATATATACTTCTTTTGAAACTCACTCTCTGTTTGATTGGAGTGGGTGCTAGTGGAAAACACGTGTTTTTCTCTTATTGGAAGACAATATTAACACGTCTTACTTATAAAGAAACTGAATTTGAAAAGAAGTGTAACTAGCATTGGCCCCTAAACCTAATGTATAGTATCAAAAGCTTGTAAGTGGGAAGGAGTAGCTTTCCTTCGTGGGAAAGCTTTATTCTCTATAAATTATCTATAATTGTTATAGAAGAAAATGATATGCGAACATCAAATTATATTTGTCCCTCAATGAGTTTTCGTTTTTTGGACTCGATAAGTTAAATATAAGGGTTGTCAATGAGCCGAGCTAGTTGCTCAATTGGTCTCGAAATGAGTCGAGCTTGAGTTTGGAATTTGAGCTCGTTGAGACGAGCCGAGCTAAATAATTGAGCTCGTTTCCTAATCAAGCCAAACACAAGCAACGAATGGCTCGGCTTAGCTCAACTCGATTAATTTTGCTGTATACTTATAATATCCTAATAATATTAGTTTTCACCAAAAGTTAAGAAATTTAAATATAATTTTGTGTTGAGGTAAAACTTAAAAGGTAACTTCATCTTTTCAAAATTTTTAGATTCTCTGTATCATGTTTCTTTAAATATAAGGTAATTTTAATTATTTTTTAATAATAATAATAAATTCTTACAAATTTTAGACAACTTTTTTCTTTCCCATATTTTATTTCATTCTTTATTTTTTTAAATTTCTTTTATCATATAACTCGTTATCAAAAAAAACATTTATATATATATATATATATGTTGATTTATGTAATTAGGTGATGCAATATTATTGGTGATGGAATAAACTTTTCCAATACTTGATCTAGAAGATCTTAATTTTCTTCCTATTGTAAAAGAGAAAAATATAAATAATATTTAAAATATTTAAAAAATTAAGATGTCGAAAATTTTCTCTTATCATAACAACAAAGAGATAGAAAATATAGAAGTAGCGATATAAAATACACTCATTATCTCGTAAATTATTAGAGATATCCTCAAATTTTAAAAAAAAATAGACAAAAGGAGTCTGGACGGTAAATACCTTTTTTTGATGCACTACAGCCTTTTTACACCTTGGAAAATCAAGCATCTCCACCTAAGATTTCTCTAAATATCCCTTTCATTTCCTTTTTTGTAGAATCCAAGTAGGGTTGTCAATGAGTCGAGCCAGTGGCTCAATTGGTCTCAAAATGAGTCGAGCTTGAGTTGGGTATTTGAGCTCATTGAGACGAGCCGAGCTAAATAATTGAACTCGTTTCCTAATCAAGCCGAACACAAGCAACGAACAGCTCGGCTTAGCTCAACTCGATTAATTTAACGAACTGCCTGGCTTAGCTCAACTCAATTAATTTTGTTGTATACTTATAATATCCTAATAATATTAGTTTTCACCAAAAGTTAAGAAATTTAAATATAATTTTTTTGTTGAGGTAAAACTTAAAAGGTAACTTCATCTGTTCAAAATGTATAGATTCTCTATATCATGTTTCTTTAATTAGACTCACGAGAATAACTATTAAGTTTTTTTTTTGGGGGAGGAAAAATCTGATAAACATGTTTAACTCTTAAAATTTTGATTTGATTTTTTTTTTTTTGTTAAAATTAGGGTAAACGAGCATAAAATAATAGTGCAAGCTCATGAATCGAGCTTGATTATCTATAGACGAGTTGAGCTCAAGCTAACATTCAAGGGCTCGAATTGAGCTCAAGACGAGTTTGAGCCAACATATATATGTCACGAGCCGAGTTTGAGAAGCACCTAGCTCAGCTCAACTCAGCTTGTTTACACCCTTACATCCAAGGTAATTATTAATTCTTTAAGGAAAATAGTTAATGTATCTGGGATCTCCATTTGCAAACCTAAGGCTAGTTCTTCATTAGTCCATACCCCACTTTGAAATTCTCACTACAGTTGGTGAGTATTTAAGAGCGGGGGCGAGGACTAATGAGGACCAACTTTAGGTTTGCAAATGGAGATCCCAGGTATGCCTATCATTGCTCACTCTTTAACTATGTAAAATAGGATAGCCCATTTCCCAAGTTTTGAAGAACAGCCATAAGTGTCCTAATCAATGATATTGCTTTTAATTTATTTCTTGATTTTTACTCTATTGTTTTATGAATGCTAAGTTTCTTGATTTTCACTCTAGTGTTTTATGAGTGCTAAGATGGGGCGGAGATATGCTTCACGAGCATTGAGTTGTGCTCCTCTTTTAGCATAAAATCAGTGACAATCTTATAATTATGGAGAGAAATTTCATTACAAAAATTGTCACTCCGCTATATTTTATATTAATATAATTATAAAGTTTTTTTTTTATATATAATTATAAAGTTAAACTTGTGTACTTCTATTGATTTCTTGTTTGCTTTTTTGTCCGCTTTTTATATTCAACAAGGATTGCTTTCATTGTTTTTGTCTGCTATTTCTTTCAAACAAGGATTGCTTCCATTAGTTGTAAATGGTTTCAATCACTCTATGCTGATCAATGGCATTCTTTCTCGGCCGCGGATTCTCTCGGGCAGGTGCCAAAAAAGTGGTCTCGGGCTACTACAATGTGTGCGACACTTGGCATGAAAATGGGGAGAAGTCATTCATTTTCTCTCCATGATTTTGACTTCTTCTCACTTGATATTTCTCCCCCTTTTTCTCACCATTTTATCACCACATGTCAAATAATGGCCGGAGAAGTCAAAATCATGGGGACAATGAAATGACTTCTCCAACCAAGTGTCGCCTACATTGTGGTAGCCCGAGACCACTTGTCCGGCAACTGCCAGAGAGAATCCGAGGCCTTCTTTCTCATCAAATTGCAGGAAAATAAATCAGGAAAAAGCATAGCCTTGCACGTGGCCTTCCTTATATTTACCTTTCCATTGAAAGACATGAAGAGTGTATTCATTTAAAAAGAAAAGAAAAGAAACTGGCTGAAAGAAAATAAAATAGAGGAAAAGAAATATAAATTTTCTTTCAAAATAACCATCAAAGTTTTTGGGAAAAAAATTTCACTAACAAGACTGTAAGAAAATGAAATTGTGTTTTATTGCACACGGAACAAAAAGTTCATTGCTACTCTAGTAGGTAGGGGATAATGTCATCTGTGTCGTGGAATACGTGAAACAAAGGATAGAGGATGGTTTTTTCGAACCGGAAGTGGAACAACCACTTTCAAATATGGTGCAATGGGTGCTACCTCATCCCTCCTCCCTCCCCAAATCAGTTTCATTAAGTAACTGATCGTAGATTAATATTGGGATAAGAACGTAAGAAAAGTGCAAGAAAACTCACTTTTCTTTTACTTTCCCTCACTTTCTCGTCAAAGGAATGACACCTGAAGAGAACTTGGTTCGGCAAAGGCCCGGCGAGTGTCCCGGATTAGGCCATGGAGACTCTGGAATGTGAAAAGCGCGTGTCTTGTAGAGATTTGAAGCAGCCTTTTCCGTTCCTCCTTGTCTCTCCAGTAGTAGGCTGTTGGATGCTTTCTCCTTTCCAAGTGTTTGATGCATATTTGTAATGAATGGCGATGCAACCGAGAGAAAAAAAAAAGCAGAAAATTGTGTTCATGGTCCCGCCAGCCAATTATATCATGTCACGCGGTGCCTTATTGGAGAAGTTAGGTTGGACTCATATTCAATCGCCATTGAACTGAGTTCAATTACTGTCGCTTTTAATCTTCATTAATTGTGGTTATGATTCATTAATTTTTTAATATTTCTGAATAGTAAAAATTTCTTAAACTTCCTTCCAAAAAAAAATTTAACATTGATTTTTTAATAAAATATTTTAAAAAATAATCTTAAGAGTAAAAATATCTTAATCAGAGTTAAAAGGGGCTCTGTGATCAGTGCAATTGAAGTCCCCCGGTTGAATCGCAATTGGACAAGAACAAGACTCCATTGAATGACTTTCTTGTGCCCTGGTTATGATCCAAACCAAGGTTTCAGCAAGAAAAGTGATGTTAGAAAAGTTTAAGAAAAAAATAGAATTTCATATATATATATTAGAAAGTTAACCAAAGGAAAAAAGACAAAAAAGGATTGTACGTTGGGCTAGCACTTACTTTCATACTTCGGGTGTATTCTATTTGTAAGAAAGTGAGATAGAAAAGTATATTGAGAAGTAATTTATTTTTTAAATTATTCATATTATATTTATATGTTGAAGTAATCAATGAAATGACTTCTACCAAAGTTAACTTAGGAATGAAATTTTATCGAATCTTGTATTTTTCTAGCAAAATTGATATTTTTTGACTTAGAAAAGTTTTTATGGAAAGTAAAAAAAAAAATCGATATTGTTTAGAAAGTGTTTTCTCAACAACAAAGAAAAACTAAACTCCAACAAACAACCGAACACATGAAAAATTAGTTTTCTTGAGAAAACTTTTCTCTTGCCTATTTGAAATTTCAAATTTTGATTGGGGCACATACATGTATGGGATGATGCAAGAATGACAATGAGGATGATGATAGAGAAGGACAACTGTTGCATTCTTAAGGATTAGAGACCACTTCCTAAATAGCTGACCTAACCAAAAATAAAGCTAAGAATTTTTGTGGAGGAAAATGCCTAAGTGGGGTTTGAACCATTAATTTACATAATTGAAAGTTAAACTTTATATAGTTTATTAGTAAAAAAATGTCAGGAGTTTGATAAACAACCACAAAGAATTTAAGTTGTGGGTAGTTGTTTTGTCAAGTCGTGTTTTAGCTGTGAATTTTTATTTTTGGGGCTTATCGTAGTAGAAGTTATTGGATAAGAGCCAAGTTGGCCCTACTCTAAGCATTCTTTATGTTGAGCCAAAAATTAACATTTGTCAATGTTTTCGTAAAATAACCACCACCTATCATACTTTAATAGGTTCTGAGAGTAGGGCTAGCACGCCTCTTGGATATAATTGTAGCCTATCATTATTTTTTATTTGCAACAAAAAAAAAAAAAAAAGGGACGAGGGACACACTTATTTGTAGGGGAAAAAAAGGGATAGGTTGCCTATATTTTTATGGAAAAAGTGGAAAACACGTTTGAGATGGAAAAAAGAGGCGATCTTGGTAGTCAAACATCCGTATGCGTAGGTTCTAAGATCAAGTCTTAAGAGAATGAGAGAATTTTCGATGGACTTATAGTAGTTTTCACAATAATACCATCACACTAACTACCAATGTAAATAAATGATGCCTCGTTATACACGACATATGGTCCTCAAGTCTGGCCAACTAAAGTTTTTTTTTTTTTTTTTGGTAGAATGGCCAACTAAAGTTCAACTAACCTATTAGTGTCATCATGTACAGATATGTGGTTGTATTCACGATTTTGCGATGGACCAACGAGGAAATGAGGAAGGATTTTGGTCCATTTATTACTCAGTTGCAAACGACTTGAAGCTGACTAGGGAACTTCTTAGGAAAGCTAAAGAAATAAAATTGGCAAATGGGTAGTTGAAGTCCAGATGAGGGCAAACGAAACCGTGTTATAAAAGTTGAATAATCAACTTTTTGTGATTTAAGGGACTGTTTGGCATCAGTTGTGATGTTTCTCTCATTCAAAAAGAATTATTCTCATAAGTTTTGTTTCCTATAATTAATTATGTACAGAGAACACGTTTGGTATCATTTAGAATTAAATTATGAAGAGAAGAAAAGAAAAAAAAGATTACTATAGTCATTAAATATAATTATATTCATAAACACGTTTATAAGTGTCACTGAGTGATTTTCTATTTTCCTCTCCATTTCTTTAATGATCCCCATCCCACTGTCTTCATTGACCAGCAATGTGAAAAGTATTGATATACATTGTTACTGATAATGCTGTGCTACACTGGATACTGTCAGAACAGTAGGCCAAAAACATGATGCTCATCGTGCAACTCCAACGTGGGATTCTTCATTTGTTAGTGCAGATATTAAATCATGGAATCCATGTAGCCTTCGCATACAAGGATTTTTGTGCTTAGAATATTTCAAATCTTGATATGGCTTTAATCAAGTTCGGGATGGGCAACAGCGCACGCTGTTGCACTGTTGCTCCTTTGTGTCTTACAAACGAGGGCCCCACGGTCAACAGGGGTAAATTGGGAATCAAAAAAAATGGGCCCCATTTTTTTGTAAGACACAAAGGGGCAACAGCCTATTTAATCCTTTCTCCATTTATCTTGAAAACAAATATAACAGGTCCACAATGCAAAAGTTTGAAGGTCCTACTTCTTGTTCGTTTCGTTAGTTAGCTGGCTATGATTGTTATTTGTATGATTTGGGCTGAACCTTCTCTTGATATGAGGAGTGCAACTGTCCCGAAAGCAACCTGATAAAACACTTTTTAGTGTTAAAGCACGTACTTTTTAAGAAGTTGATTGGTCCCATTTGCCCCTAAAAAAGTAATGTTTTAATACTAACAGTGTTTTAGCAAGTTACTTTTAGGACACTTAATTGACTGAAACTGAGAGTAGAAAAGACCGAAGAATTACGTTAACACTCCACTTCTTGATATACCCCTAGAAGAAAAGGAAGAACTTCTGTTTATTTGCTTGCTTCCGTGGCTATAACGTTCAATATTGCAACTCTTTACCATCTTTGTTATGGAAGTTTGGACGTGTTTAGCAGCACTTTTGTTTTTCCCGTAGTTAAACGTCAGAATTAGGCTGGTAAAATGGTCTACCGCTTACATGAAAAAAAATGTTGGAACAAATAAAAAAATTACAACTCTGGTTTAGGCACTGGCCCAATTCTGTGGAGGGCTAGAACTGGACCTGGAGCAGATTTGACATCAGTCTGGTGGGGTTCCTATTCTTCTGACCATAGGCTTTATTAAGGCTTTTAAAGTTATATAAAACATATCCTGTTCTGCTCTTTCTCGATCAAAGATGGTAATATTCCTGAGAAATTTCATGTCTCTTAACAGGTCAAAAAGTCCTGGAGCGAATCAGGAAACGGAGATTCCTTTCAGACCTGATCTGTTCTATGGATTCTACCAGCAATAAAATTCAAAGGTTCAAGGCATTAGTCCCCAAATGAACATGGTTTTAAAGTTAACAAATCTTATCAACTCAGACGCAGGCTGTGGAAAGAGCCCCTTGTAAGAGAAATCTCCCTCCACAGGCATCAATTTTTTTTCCGCTTTTAATCTCAATAGTGCTGATATTTGTTTTGCAGTGGGTAGACCTACCACCTACCAGCACATCACCTTAGGAAGCAAGTCAAGCAACTGCCACCAATCTATTGGGAGCTTTCCCCCTCTAGGACTTAATCCAGGACCGTCCCTCAATCAAGTGCACATCTTAGCTAACTGAGCTGTGAAGTTGCTATCACATTGATTTAGTCATTTCAAATCAGCTGATACATGTTCCAGGGGAATTTGGAAGTGTAGCACCACAATAGATAGACATGGAGTTAAAACTGAACTGAAAACCCCTACCAAACAAAGAAAAACATCAGATATTCAATCCACAGTTCATATCCAGTTCTAGTCTTCAAACCCAAATGCAGGAGGCTAAAATCAGACACAAAAGTAATCTACATCCCTAGGAGAGGCCTTACAAGACAGAAGCATGGGAGAGCAAGAGCTATGATCATATATAAGACAAGGATTACCTGTACTCTCCCAACAGATTAGTCTTGCTGGAAATAGCTAGCACATTATGCTTGCTTTCTTTCCATTTACTAGGGTTCTGACCTGATGACATCCCAAAAATAAAATAGAATGCCAAAATAGAAGAAACAGATCGGTTCAAAATAAAGGTGCCTAATAAACCCCTCATACACCAGTAAGCACTACCTAATTTGGCATGCAGAAGGAACAAGCACATGTTGGGGGAAAGGATGCAATCTTGGATCAGCGGTAAGACAACGATGGACCTCCAAAGGAGTATCGAGATGACACTGGCGCGGATGTAAGCTCGGGTCTGCCGCCCAGATGGTGTCTTTGGTTGTAATCTGATAAAGCATTGGAAGCATATACTGAGTACAATCTTTCAGATTCTTCAGGTTCTGTCCTCTGTGAATGCTCAGTGGCGCCTCTAGCTGGGTAATGGGAATCAGTTACGTAAGCCTCCCTCCTTGTGACATGAGGATAAGATTTCGAAGAGGCTGCCTCTCCCCTGGGCAGCAGAGAACTTGAGTCCAAGGATGGAGTACCATACTGATGAGGGTAATATGGATCCCTTGGGTAAACCAAAGTGGAAGCAATTGGGGCTGTTGCAGGAGGGGCTGAAGTAGGTAGATCCCGTCCAATTCCAAGACCATAAGCTCGATACTCTTTTTCACTCAGAAAAAGTGGATCATTCCGAATAGCCTCATTCTGCATAGAAGCAGTTGGGGCAGTGTACCTCAGAAGCTGCTCCATTCCATGATCCTTTTGGTAAGGGTCTAAATTGGGAAGAATCCGAGCTATAATGGGAGGATTTGAGGTATGTTGTTCTCGTCCAAGACCATAAGTTTGATACTCTTTCTCGCTCAGAAACAGTGGATCACGAGGAAATGCATCTTTCTGAATAGAGTGCCTATGAAGCTGTCCCCTTTCATGATCAGATGACATAAGATGCTTTCTTTCTTTGCCATGGAAGTTGGGTTCTCTAGTCAATGGTTCCCTCCTGTGTGCCTCGGGTCGAGGTTCTCCTGTTCCCTTGAAATTCTCCCTAGCCGGCATAATTGCCATTGGTGGGGGGCAGAGAAGTACCAGTGGAGGTTCCTGAACAATAGATTGCGCATTTGGATGGACTTGTGGTGCAGGCTGGAACAGTTCTGTAAGCTTCCGTACCTGCGAGGGCAGGTTGAGACATTGTCAAAGCTAAGTTATGAGGAAACAGTGAATTGCCGAACACCCAGAAGAAATAAGTGCTCCTCACTTGCTGAACAGTTAGCTCAGTTTTGAACTTGTTCGTCTTTTCGTTGTAGTTGTCCTTGATTGCCACTTTAAAATCACTCTCAGGTAGTGGAAAACAATCCTTGTGAACCTCGAAGCGCACCTGCATGACTGAATGTTGTCAGCACATAAATCTGACCACGCAAAATCTACAAAGGAAACAAAACAAAGTAATTCATGCATAAAAACAAGGACCAATAAAATGGGACCTGAGCAGGGAAGCCCCCATCAAAAGCACTTGGCTCGAGCTTCACGCCACCAGCAGAAGATGCCTTGTAGATTCCATACATAAGCCTGAGATCAAAATCATAGAGGAAAAGCTTCACCCCAGGTTTGATGCTCATCACAAGCTCATGCTTGCTCATTGGAACACCCATGACACGATAGCGGAAGCAATCTGGTTTGGTCTTTGCATTGCACATGAAGATAAACCCACCAAGATCTCCCCTCTTCTTTTGATCCCTTGGGCTATTTTCACTATGTTTTTTGTTGGCAATACTTTTCTCTTTATTTCCTTCTCGTGAGTTCGGCTCCTTTATATCCTCTCTTTTATTACTATTACTTGCTTTGTTGCCCTCCTGTGTGCCCTTCTTCTCATCCTTGATTTTTCTTCCCTGAAATTGTGAAGTACCCTCGGCTATGTTGCCCTTTCGTGTGCTCTTCTTCTCATCCTTTGTTTTTTTTTCCTGAACCTGTGAAGTACCCTCAGCTTCTTTTGTCTTGGAAAAATTCTGATTTGAGGATTTCTTCACAATTTTAGGCTCAGGCTTCAAAAAAATTGGAGTTTTCTTTTCAGATAGCAATGGCTTTGAGGAGGCTTCAACAGCATTCTGATTTGAGGATTTGTTCACAATTTTAGGTTTAGGCTTCAAAGAATTTGGAGTTTTCTTTTCAGATTGCAATGGCTTTGAGGAGGCTTCAGCAACATTCTGTTTTGGGGTTTTCTTCACAATTTTAGGTTCAGGCTTCAAAGATTTTGGAGTTTTCTCAGATGCCAATGACCTTGAGGAGGCTTCAGCAGCATTCCTAGCTTTCTTCTTGTTCTTTCCGCGTGTCATAGTCTACCTGCCAGCCAAGCTTTCCCAAGGCAATGAGCAAATATTTACTGTTGTTAACTGGTTGATCTTTTTTCCTGTCCTTTCTACTACGTATGAATTCTGTATAAAAGAAGCAATTGTCCAGCAAAGCAAACAGGATAAGAAAATCCAGAAGCAAGAAACTGTGCCCAAATATATATATATATATATATAGAGAGAGAGAGAGAGAGAGAGAAAAGAGACTAAAAAGGGTCATCAACTTGCACAGATTAACTCCATACCCCTCGATTTTGCCAAGCGGCAGACACTTCATGGTTCCATGATAAATATGCTCAAACAGATATCCAGCTGATAAGTCATTTTCTTTTGTATCCAAATGAGGTAATCAGTTAACTGGCCGGATACAAATAGGCTAGCTCAAAACACCCTCCCCATCTCTAAAACTCACTTGACCCAGGAAGCAACTGGAACTGGATGCCTTAAAACACAATATTGGCTAGCAATGTTGGGTGTTATATCGGTTTGATGAATCCTGATGAATCCTGTCTTTAACAATTTTCTATCTCAACCTTGAATTGCTCCACTATCTCAAGGAGAAAGTTTCGTGCAGGTTGTTTCACCGGGACCACAAAAGGGTCAATGTCAAGTTCATGCATAACTAGATGGGCATCTAAGCCGGACATCTTGTTCTACGATCAAGCAAACAAATCTTTATTTTCATAAATGAGATTACATAAGGATTTTCTTTCATTTGCTGATCAAAAAAAATAAGGATTTTCTTTCATTTGAGGACAATTTTGAACTTATCAGTGCCGGTCATTGTTCCTCTTCACTTCCGATATTGAAGGTCTCGAGTTCTTCCTGCACCACTTTGACGCCATCTTGCATGTGCTCCGGTGCTTCTACGACTTCAACTACTGGAGACGCCTCCAACTTTCTTTGTCGACATTGGTGCCATCAAGTTTTAAGATGTCCTCTGCATCTTAGTTGCCGCCAATGACACCTTTGCTTTTAGTGACAGCGGCTGCCATTGGTGGCTTTGGCCGTCATAAAGGTTATGTGGTTCTGCCATTGGGGAGGCAAACTTGAATCCAATTTTTGCAACAGATTGATGGGTTGTTGCAAGCGTCGATGCGTATCCTCTCCTCGATGATCTCACAGGTTGCAGTCACGAAACTTTAAAGTCGTGGGATCATCAATATTTTTCTTCCATGGTGCTCTGAAGGCAAGATGGAGCAACTTCACCTTCGGGTTCAAGTTCGATAAAGAATATGGCGTTAGCAATTTGCACCTCTAGACGCTCGAAGGGAACCGCAGTTGCGGAGACCCAGTACTGCTTGCCACCTCTGCTTCATTTTAAGCACTAATGGTATGTCAATGGCATCACTTGGTGACGACAAATCAACGTTCATCCTAGGAGGCAATGGTAGTTGACTTCAGCATTGATCACGTGAAAGCATGTGGAGCAACGCAGGCTGCCGACCTAGAGGTCGACACTAACATAGCCGACTATAGCATGATATTGATTACCAAAACTGGCAACCTCAATGGACTGCGGCATAATGCAGTGCAATGGGAGTTTGATACTTTTGATTGTGGCCATTGGTAGTAAGTTGGAGGAGCCAGGTTCGACAAAGGCGAGGCGTATTTCGACACCGTTTAGAAGGACGGTGACGTACAATGGCCTTTTGTGGTTAGCGTGACGCGTCATCATGTCAGCATCTGATAATGTCAAAGTCGAGGTGACGGAGTGAAGGTACCTTTCAGGTTCACGCATGATGGCAGCGACGATGAAACAATGGTGCATTCATGTTACTCTTCGATGGTGGTGAGAGTCGTTGCAACATCCAGTTGTGCAATGTCAAAAAAACTCATTTGAAGCATGAAATTTTGCATTGCGGGTAACTTAAGAAGTGACATAGCCAGGATAAAATCTAGAGGTGGTGGGGCGGCGGATGACTCGTCTTGAAATGGGATGTTAGTTATCATGGCAACCCTTTCCTTGCCTTTGTGAGTAGACAAAGGATCATTGTGGATGAAAACCTTTCCTTCGGGCAGTTGGACCTCCCCAGTCGTGACCTCTTGCAGAAGAAACAACATAATGACCAGCAGTCACTGGTTGGGTGCTTGACAGTGCGGTGTAAAATGCAGCTCTTTCTAGTAGACAACACTTGGAATGCGGCCTAGAGTTGGATGGATGATTCAGCCGCAAAGCCATTCATAGAAAAGGTCGATTACGAAGTCCATGTCAATTGGAAATGGCGGCGGCTCGTCGATCTCTAAGGTGCCCTAAGGTTTGTCTCTTCTAAGGCACCGATGATGATCTAGATGACCACTTCACTGGAGGGACGACAACCATGGAATGTGGCCTACCAATATTTTTGGTTCATTGCGCCAGAATCTTTCACTTGTTTTTACCGGCTCGTTGGTGCGGCGAGTGGACTCCTAGAGGCGAGAGAAACTTGTGATGCCCAAGTTTTCCAAATGCTATGTATTCTTGAATCATTTTGCTAATACATGTCTAGACTAGGATGGTAGGGCCTCTTCGGAGACTAGGTCGCAGCAGTCGAAGGTGCACTCCTAGAAGCGCTTAACGTAATCAATGAGTCCCTCTAAAGTTTTATGTGTTACGCAATTAGGGCTGACGAAAGAGATTTTGTCCTCCACCAAGAAAAAATTCTTGGCAAACTCCGCAACCATCTCATCCCAGGAACGTATAGAGTTCGATGTGCGATCGTTGTACCAGGTGTAGACTCGTTCAGAAAGAGACTTGAAAATTTCACGGAGGCAAAGTTCATGATCGCCAGCATGCATCCCAACTGCGTCGATAAACCGCTTCACATATTCCCAAGCGTTTCTTTCTTTCCCGTTGTACTGGGAGAAGTTAGGGATGACATACCCCTCAGGGTACAATTTCTCGAGGATATCGACAGGATATGGCAAGTTCGAGTCAAAATTGAAACCGTCACCGAACACTTTTACCATCTGTCTTTTCAGCATCATAGCAAAATCAGTTGTCGTGCTCGTGACAACTTTCACTAATCACCTTTGGCCCCTGAAGTGCCCCTGGCATTGTTGATGTTGCCCCCGGAGTGATTTAAAGGTCTAAGACTTGTCAGGCGCCGTTAGAGGCGCATTCATGGGCACTGTTAGAGGTGTTGTTAAGGGCACTGTTGTCAGCCAGGGTGATTGGGTCCACAGAGAATCCAACCTTTAACTCTCTCAAGAGACTCAAAATTTAGGTTGGGGCGTATGAGCCAGCTGCATTACCTGGAGGAAAGGAGTTCAGGCAGAGACGAGTTTTGCTGCGAGGCCTGTAGTTTGTTGAGGATGACTAGTTTCCTCAACATCTTTCCCCAAAGAATCGAATTGTCCTTGGTTTGGAGCCATTTTGAAAATTGTATATCAACTCACAGATTTGCCAAATGTAAGGGGTGCTTTTGCGAGTGTCGAGCTGAATTGTAATGTGATCACTACAAAAGAGCGTACAAGAGATGATCACCGAGTCAGCCTAAACCTAAGTGCGACAGTACTAACTGGGACAATTTTAGGGAGATAAACTAGCAGTGGAAAGGAACCGTACTGACTGGGATAGTTTCAGGGAGAAAAACTGACACTGGAAAGGGACAGCAAAACACACTTAAGAGAAAATAGTATCGAGATCAGTCTGAGAACGACAACTAATGACTGGAGAAATATTTCTTTGTTTGGAATCTGATGAGTCTATCATTGTTTCCCAAGGACGTGATCCTTTTTATAGACTTGATAAAATACGTTCAATCCTGTAACGATAAACAAGAATGACTATCAATGTCTCTGTAACGGCCATTTTGGTTACAAAGTTTTATCTAAGTCTCGAATTTCTCACGTCATTACCTAGGGTGCCCAGGGCAACATTTACTCTTTTCGTATTCTAAGTGGGCTAACGAAGGCAATGCCCACTCTATAGTCCAACCTTGGGATATGAAAAAGTGAGGGCGCCTGCTTGTCAACGATCCTCCATGCTAGTCAAACCACAAGTCTTGTTTATTACCGTATCTTAAGGTGTAGTAACCCATAGGAGACGAGTAATTTATAAAGGCTCTCTGTTCTGTTGAAGGCGCCTCGTGTAATTGTTTGAGGTCCAAATGTGCTATGACGCCCAGATAACAAGTACTTTCACGAGGGCGCAACATTGAAGGCACTTTGCCTTTTAATCCTCTTAAAGTGCAAAGACATTCAGATTAAGGATTTCATTTGAGGCGTTTTGCCCGTTGCAATCAATTTTAACCAATAGTCATGCGCTCAGAGCGAGAGGGTTCGTAGGAGGGGTGATCCAGCAAAGCCCCTCCCTTTTTAGACTAACACTGATTCCTAGTGCTATAACAGAAAGTGCCCTTAATGCGAAAATGAAAGCCCTCATATTTTCTAGCATTTCACAGCGCACTGGTATTGTCCTAAGAGCCCCTAGATAGTTCTTTATGATTCCCGATTTATTTTGATAGTCATTTTTTGGAAGTTTCTTGGTTGGTTGGATGACACATGTCCCTACCGCAGTATCGGTTCCACGTCCCCAAGGGTGTCTCACAAGCATACTTCCAACACCCCTGAATCTTTACTTTCAATGACAACCTTACGCCTATTTCTATACCCATAAATCCATAATTAGAAACAATTGTTGCTCTCCACAAAACTTCTCCTTCTCACTTCCCCAGACCCTCATAAGCAACTCCAGACAAGATCTTTGTTTTATTTGTCTTTATATTTACTCTATAACACCCCCACTCCAATCAACAAACATCTATTCAATAAAATGGGTGCAGAAATAGAGGTAATCTTGTGCTTTAATTTGCACTCCAATGACCATTAGCGTAAGCAAAGTGCTTGGGTAAATTGCACCCAAATCATTTCTCCCATCAATCAATATCTCCACCCACTAGTGCCACACTGCTGCATCGCCCTTAAGACAGATGGATGGATGCTAAGGCGACAATCTGTTCATCGCAAATTTGAATGGGACATGAAATTCCTCCATAAGGTGCACCTACCCGACTGGATCGTCACCTTCAAAGCGTGAAACATTGACTCAAACCGGTTAGTTATGTACGTTGAACCCGTTCAATTGTTACTCTCAGTATTCCACTAAGACTGTGAACCTAAGTGATTGTCCTCTCCCGATTTTAAAGCCTCGATCTCTAGATGTATCTGTTCGTGGGATCATAGTGACAAAGTCGGGGTTAGGGAATAATTCGGCAAAAGTCAAGTTCGGAAAATTTTGGGAAAAATCGGGAAAAATTCGGAACAACTAAAAATAAAATTATACCGAACAATTTGATTAAAAAATTTACAAAATAAGTAGTTTTTTGTCAAGTTTGAAAAAATAACTCGGGAATAATCTGGAAATTCGCAAATAATTCAGAAAATTCGCGAATAATTCACCAATAATTCGGGAATCCAATAATTCGAAAATAATTCGCCAAAGCAATAATGCGCAAATAATTCAGAAAATTCGCGAATAATTCACCAATAATTCGCGAATTTTTGAAAAAAAAAAATGAGTTTTTTGTTCCAGTGCGTGGGATGAATGAATTGTTACCTTCAGTTCCTTGATTTCAATCTCAATCTCCTTACGATGTGGGTGCCATGGTTGTCTTTGGGCTAGTGTGAACTGTGAAGAGCTCTAATACTAGTTGTTACGACACCATTTGGTCGTAACAGAAGTTAGTTGTTAACAATAAAGCTTAAAATAGAAAAAAGCAGTGATGATCGAGATTATTAATCTTCCAATTCATTCAAAAATTTATTGAATGTTGCTAACAAGAAAGATACTCTTTAAAGGCTGCCCCCTTTCCTAAATTATAGGAATTACACTGTAAAATCAAATCAAATCCTAGAGCAAAGCTAACAGATTTGGGATATCCAATAGTTACCAAAACTATCAGTTACCTCTCATGCTAAGATATTTTATTGGACTCAACATCTACCTCCTAGAAAACATTAAAATACAGATATAGTTGGGATTGTTTACATCGATAGCAATGTGCGTGCATGATGCAAACAAATGTAATTTGGACAAGGACGTTGTTGAGCTTCCCTCTTTATGAGATGGGGCCCATGTGGGTTGAGAAAAACCCACTAACATTCTCTATTTGAAAAATGGGAAAGTACTTGGGTAGGTAAACATTTAATGCTCCTTATCTACCAAATACTAGGGTTGGAGATTTTCTCTATATACACAAGAGACATTCACGGTTAGCCAAGAAGAAGAGATTTCTCTCTTGAAGAAGAAGACTCATGTTTTGGGGGTTTTCTCTACAACAAAAGAGTAGAGTTTGGAGAAGCAAAATTACCCTCCATTGTGCAAGCTACTCTAATCCTTTGAGATGAGCAATCTCCCTTTAATTATTTAATTCACTTTATTAGTGAAGCATTATTGTAATCCAAGTGATTCTATCACTTAATGTCGGAATCCTCTAAGATTGTCTAAAGAGAACTTGTGTAACCCCATTATTTTACTCATAGTGGAAGATTTTACATGGACTTGGTCATGTGTTTTTTCCCTCTACACTAGAGAGTTTTCCACGTTAAAAATCGTGGTGTGCTTCTTATTGTGTTTGCTGTTTTTGTGTGTAAATTGCTTCAATTGGAATTTTATTCTACACATTTTGTTATACCATTAATTTGCACATAGACGGGAAAGGAATGTGATTTCCCATCAAGTGGTATCCGAGCTGAGGTTTAATTGTTTGTGTGCAAATCAATGGAGGTAAGCACAAGTCGCGTGATTAGTTTGAATGGAAGCAATTGGATTATTTGGAAAACCAAAATGGAAGATTTATTGTACTAGGACTTGTATGGACCCGTAGAAGGTGATAAAGCAAAACCGGAAAGTACAGGTGATAGATGATTGGAAAAAGCTTGAACGAAAGCCATTGGATTTATTTGGCAATAGTTAGATGATAGTGTTTTTCATCATGTATCTACGGAAACATTAGCACAATCACTTTGGAAGAAATTGGAAGGGTTGTATGAGAGAAAGAGAAAGATCGCAGGCAACAAGGCTTTCTTGATTAGGAAGCTTGTGAATTTGAAGTATAAGGAAGGCAGCTCCATTGCAAAGCATATGAATGAAATACAGAGTATTGTGAATCAACTTACTTCTATGAAGATGGTGCTAGATGATGAGAGTTGCAGGCCTTGTTACTACTTAGTTCTTTGCCCAACAGTTGGGAGACTTTGGTGGTGTCTCTTAGTAATTTTGCGCCAGATGGAATTGCTACAATGAGCCAAGTAACAAGAAGTTTATTAAATGAAGAAACAAGAAGGAAATCCTTGGGTTCTTCACAGTCAGATGCACTTGTTACAAAAAATAAAGGAAGAAGTAAAAGCAAAAAGCCTTACAACCGTGAGAAGTCAAGAAGAAGATCCAAGTCAAGAAAGGAAATTCCTTGTTATAATTGTGGCAAGCCCGGTCATTATAAAAAGGAATGTCGAAAGCTCAAGAGAGAGCAAAAGAAAGAAAGAGGAGAGAAGCAAGAAGACAATGACACTATTACAGCAGTCATAGAAAGTCACATCATCCTCTTCTCAAGGTGTGAGAAGGAATGTTTGAGTTTCACATGTCAGGATACAAATTGGGTGATTGACACAGGTGCTTCATTCCATGCTACTCCTAGGAAGGAGTTCTTCACTTCTTACAGTTCAGGAGATTATGGGATTGTAAGAATGGGAAATAGTGGCGTTTCCAAGATTGTAAGCATAGGTGATATTTGCTTTGAGACAAATGTTGGTTGTAAACTGGTTCTCAAGGATGTTCGACATGTGTCAAATCTTTGCCTAAATTTGATTTCAACAGGAAAGTTGGATGATGGAGGCTATGATAACCACTTTGGTAAAGGACAATGGAAGCTTACCAGAGAGTCACTTGTAGTTGCAAGAGAAAACAAGTGTTGCGGTCTCTACAAGACAAAGACACAGCTATGCAAGGATGAGGTGAACACAATAGAGAAGAATGTAGCAACTGTGTTGTGGCATAAGTGGCTTGGCCACATGAGCAAGAAGGGATTACAAATTCTTGCCAAGAAACTTCTTCCAGACATGAAAGGTACGCATTTAGATCGTTGTGTTCATTGCTTAGCTGGTAAACAACATAGAATTTCTTTTTATAAGAACTTACCTAGAAGACAAACTGAAATTTTAGACCTCGTTTATTCTGATGTATGTGGTCTTATGAAAGTCAAAACCTTAGGTGGTGTTTCATATTTTGTTACTTTCATAGATGATGCTTCTAGAAAAGTTTGGGTATATGCTTTGAAAACTAAAGATCGGGTTTTTGAGATTTTCAAGCACTTTCATGCAAAGGTTGAAAGAGAAACAAGGTCTCTCAAGTGCATCCGTACAGACAATGGTGGTGAGTACATAGGACAGTTTGAGCAATATTGTATTAGCTATGACATCCGGCATTAGCAGTCAGTTCCTAAGACTCCACAACACAATAGTGTAACAGAGAGGATGAACCACACGATAATGGAAAGAATCAGGTTTATGTTCTCAAATGCCAAGTTACCAATACCAATGTTACCTGGTTCGTTGGTTCGCTCAGTTTGAATTCGGGTTTGCAATTCGCTACTTTAGAGTGAACCCAGTTTGTTAGGGGTAGGATGAGATAATTCGTTTTCGATTCGCTTAGGTTCTTTTGTTTGGTTCGCTTTGGTTCACTAGTTTAGCTCGCATATATATATATATATATATATATATATATTTATAAAAGTTAAAATCATAAGTTTAATAAATTACCCATAGTGAGAGAAAGGGGGAGGGCTTACCCGAAGGCCAAAACCCAGGCTGAAACAGCCCACTACTTTGTAATGATTTTTTTATTAGTTTATTTGTTTGGAATGACAATTTTGTCTTTTAGTGTTAACAAAACATATCTGATAATGATTCTATTCATGTGTCATTCCGTCTACCGAAAACGGAACTCCACACGTTCGCTGAACCCATCAACCCGAGGCGTTAAATCCATCGGACTTGAACTATTTTAAATCTACTTATTGGTTCACTGAAATTACCAAACTAGACCGAACTGAACCAAACTGCGAACTGGTTTGTTTCGAACCAGTTCGTAGTTCCTACTAGTAGCCAGCGAATTGGGTAACCCTGACCAAGACAATTTTGGGGTGAAGTCATGAATATTGTCGTAAACTTGATTAATTTATCCCATTCAACTGCTTTGAATGGAGATGTAGCAGAGAGCGTATGGACAGGGAGAGATGTCTCATATGGACATTTGAAACTGTTCGGTTGCAAGGCATTTGTACATGTACCCAAAGATGAGAGGTCAAAGCTTGACGATAAGACCAAATAGTGTATCTTCTTAGGTTATGCAGATGAGAAATTTGGCTAAAAGCTTTGGGATCCAATTGAAAATAAGGTTATTAGAAGCAGAGATGTGGTATTCTTTGAAGATCAGACAATTGAAGACTTTGATAAGGTTGAAAAGCCGCAACCTTATGTAGACAACCTAATTGATCTTGACCCAATTCCTTCTCCCATGGTACATGATGATGATAGAGAGGATGTCCAAGATCATGATGACACAGTTGGTGATGATGCTCCTACAGAGATTGCAGATCATGTAGAAGTTCCAGAATAGGGGGAGCATCCCCTTCCAGAACCACAAGCTGACACTCAGTTAAGAAAGTCTTCTAGACAACACAAGTCATCTCCGAAGTACTCTACATTGGAGTATGTTTTGCTTGCAGATAAAGGTGAACCAGAAAACTACCAAGAAGCTCAAGAAAGTGAGCACAAGGCAGAGTGGATTAAAGCTATGCAAGAAGAGATGAATTCTTTGCATAAGAACCACACTTATGATTTAGTAAAGTTGCAAATGGGTTTTCAAGTTAAAGACATAAGATAAAAGCTCACAACCAAGGTACAAAGCAAGGATGGTTGTGAAGGGTTTTGGACAAAAGAAGGGCATTGAATTTGATGAGATTTTTTCACCCGTAGTGAAGATGTCATCCATTTGGGTTATATTGGAATTGGTTGCAAGCATGAACCTAGAGATTAAGCAACTAGATGTCAAGAGAGCATTCCTTCATGGTGATTTGGAGGAAGAAATATATATAGAGCAGCAGAAAGGTTTTAGAGTCAAAGACAAAGAGCACTTGGTTTGTAAACTAAGGAAGAGCCTATATGGGTTGAAGCAAGCCCCAAGGCAGTGGTACAAGAAGTTTGATTCCTTCATGACAGATCATGGTTACAGCAGAACATCTTCAGACCATTGTGTATTCATCAAGAAGTTCTCTGATTGTGATTTTATTATTTTTTTGTTTTATGTCGATGATATGCTGATTATTGGTCAAGATGCAAACAAGATTAACAAGTTAAAGCAAGAGTTAAGCAAATCATTTGCCATTAAGGATTTAGGGCCAGCAAGAGAAATCTTAGGCATGCAAAACTCTCGTAATAGGAAAGCCAAGAGACTATGGTTGTCACAAGAAAGATACATTGAGAGGGTTTTACAAAGCTTCAACTTGAATAATGCAAAGCCAGTTGGGTCTCCACTTGCAAGTCACTTTAAGTTAAGTTCTAGGCAATGTTCATCTACAAATGAGAAAAAAGGAGAAATGAAGAATTTCCCTTATGCCTCAGTTGTAGGGAGTCTTATGTATGCTATGGTGTGCACAAGACCCGACACATATGCAGTTGGAGTTGTTAGCAGGTTTCTTATCAATTTTGGCAAAGAGCATTGGGTAACTGTCAAGTGGATTCTCAAGTATCTCAAAGGTACATCCAAAATGTGTTTGAGTTTTGTTAAGCCTATGTTAGAGGATTCCACAAATGCAGACATGCATGGAGATGTAGATATGAGGAAGTCTACTTCAGGTTATCTATTCACCTTTGCATGGGAAGCTGTATCATGGTAATCCATGCTCCAAAAGTGCAATGCTTTGTCAACTACAGAAGCAGAATATATTGCAGCTACAGTGTGCAAGGAGATGCTGTGAATGAAGAGATTTCTTTAGGAATTGGGGTTACAACAGGACAAACATGTTGTCTATTGTAATAGTCAGAGTGTCATCCACCTAAGTAAAAATGTTAGTTTCCATTATAGGACAAAACACATTGATGTGAGGTATCATTGGATATGTGATGCCCTAGAAGACAAGTTATTACAACTTGAAAAGATCCATACTGAAGATAATACCTCAGATATGATGACCAAGGTCTTGCCAAAGGATAAGCATGAACATTGTATAAGCTTGGGAGGTTTGGGTGAGCCTTCCTCATAAGTCGGGAGGGGGAGATTGTTCATTGTTGGGCTTCCCTCTTTATGAGATGGGTCCCATGTGGGTTGAGAAAAACTCACTAACATTCTCTATTTGAAAAATGGGAAAGTACTTGGGTAGGTGAGCATTTAATGCTCCTTATCTACTAAATACTAGGGTTGGAGATTTTCTCCATATACACAAGAGACATTCATGGTTAGAGAAGAAGAAGAAATTTCTCTCTTGAAGAAGAAGACTCATGTTTTGGGGGTTTTCTCTACAACAAAATGGTGGAGTTTGGAGAAGCAAAATTACCCTCCATTGTGCAAGCTACTCTAATCCTTTGAGGTGAACAATCTCACTTTACTTGTTTTATCCACTTTATTTAGTAAAGCATTATTGTAATCCAAGTGATTCTATCACTTGATGTTGGAATCCTCTAAGGTTGTCTAGAGAGAACTTGTGTAACCCCATTAGTTTACTCATAGTGGAAAATTTTACCTGGACTTGGTCCATGGTTTTTCCCTCTACACTAGATGGTTTTCCACGTTTTGTGTTTGCTGTTTTTGTGTGTGTGAATTGCTTCAATTGGTATTTTATTCTACACATTTTGTTATACCATTAATTTGCACATAGACGGGAAAGGTGTGTGATTTCCATCTGACGTAACAATCTCACTATTTGAAAAGTTCAATAATTACAGACAGAGAAATATATGAAATGAAAGAAACAATCGAAAATCCTAATTTCAAGGTGAAATTTACAGCAAAAATAACCACATTAACTACACAGGAAGAAGTAACTTCGACCAATCAAATCACTCTCTCTTAACAAGTGAATATTATCCACAATCTCCTCACAGTTTCTATGAAGCATGCGAAAGAACCAAATAGAACCCCTTCTCACTCGCAACCAAAATAGATTACAGAGTTTCGATCTGCCAAAATCTCAACTCGAGCAACATAATAACATAAAGACATTCAAAATAACATTAAATCAACCCTAGAAACAAATATTTTTTTCTGTACACGAAATCAAACGACGAAAGCTTAAATCTTGGATCGAATAATTTCTACAAAACCCTAAAAGATATTCAACAACGTAGATAGCAGATCGAGATAAACACAGAAGAGTTCAAAATTAGGGTTTGTGTTCGAAACAATACCTGGAGAAACTCAGAGTTGGATCTGACAAAATGAAGTAGAAATGACGGAGAAGATCTTCGAAGAAGCTTTGAAACGATTATGTTTGGATGTCTCGAACCAATGGGTCTTACAAAACCCTCGCTTGCTTTTCAACGGATTTACCCCCAAATTGCAATGACCATAATAACCCTCGCTGATGTATACATTTATTTTTGTGAGTGTAGTCATTGCGTGAATGGGTGGTTTACCCTCATTTGAACGATACACATGAAGCTGTAAGAACTGGGAATATGGTCTGGCAAAATTTCTTTTATATAATGCAGCAAGAGAATGATTTACTATGGCATCCGAAAACTAAGGATTTGGGACACCCCTGATACCCAAAAAATTAAAATATATATATGACAGCACGCTGAATGCACTAGGGTGACTTGATAATTTAATAAATATGCTAACTGAAAATCAAATAATTTTCTATTTTTTTTATATAAGGTATATATAGGACACAAACCCACACACTTGGTGCAGCAACGCAGCCGCGCAACCCTCAAAAGGCACAGGATTCTCTCGAGTTGGAACCCCTAGAGGTTTCCACGGTCTCCTTTGACACCCCTTGACCATGGGTAAGGTTCACCCACCCTTAGGGCTCACCCATCCATCCTTGGTTTTTTTTTTTTTAAATATTAATTCTTTTTAAAAAAAAAAAAAAAACTTTTTTTAATATTAAAAAAACTCTAAAAACAGTTTTTTTAATTTAAAAAATAATAATTAATATATAAAAAAAAAAACCAAGGACGGGTGGGTGAACCCTAGGGGTGGGTCAACCTTACCCATGGTTAAGGGGTGTCAAAGGAGACACGTGGTGGCCTCTAGGGGTTTTTAACTCGAGAGATTCTCTCGAGTTGAACCCGAGAGGATCCTGAGCCCCCTCAAAAAAGAGGGCAGGTAGGCCTTGAAAGGGCACAAAAGATAATAATTAATATATATATATATATATATATATATATATATAATAGTAATGTCGTGGGTTGCAAGGGCAGAGCCAGAATTTTTCTCTGAGGCCGAAGTACATGTACAAAAAAACGGATTTTGAGAAAAAATGATTGCACGAAATATTATGGGGTTCGGGATGTAGCCCCTAAAATATATATAGAGAGAGAGATCTATCTATCTCAGTCATAAAATTTGTTAATATTGCATTCCAATAAAGTCCAGTACACACACATAAAAAATAAGGGCCCTCCCTTTTAGGAGAGTCATTATAGAGATAAAATAAACTATTTTTATTTTTATTTTGTATTACACAAAAAAAAATTACAAAATGTTAAGGGGACCAAACTTCCCACATAATGAACAATTACATCATAATTTTGGGGTCACTATATACAAAAGTTCGTATTATTTATTTAATTGATAAATTACATATATAATGTAGGGTGCTTCACCTAAAATGGCATGCCTTATATTTTATTACTTAAAAGGGTATACTTTTGACTTATTTGTCAAATAGGGCATCCTTTGTTTAAGAGGACACTCCTACAAAGACAGTCCTAAAATACATATTAAACATTAATCACGAGTTATACGAACAATAAAGGTGGAGAGAAATGAATCACACCTTATTTGGGACATGCACGTTAGGGTTAATGTAAATTAAGAATAAACCAACATGTATATTCTATTGCAAAAAAATGAAAGGAGTTAGGAGTTTTATGAGAGAAAGATGTAGAGAGCAAGGAGCTTTGCCAGAAACTTATCCGGGACCATGCACGTCGAAGGTTCTCCCTCTCATGCACGTACACAAACCTTCTTTCCCACTACTTCTTTATTAAAATCAAAAGAAACTCATTTTTTAAGTGTATGAACTATTTATAGTATTTGATCTCTCACTTGCAAAAAACTATTAGTTTATTTCTTTCTTTCTTTCTTTTTTGGAAGAATAATGTCATTGAATTCGACTTTGGTTGATCTTATGCTGAACTGGAGTTGCATCTCGAGTACCCATCTTGGGTTAATATTAGTTATTTTTTTATTAATAAATAATGTCCTGGAATGCTATTTTAATCGATTGTATGCATATTTGGAGTTATTTCTGGGGTACCAACTGGGAAAATATGGCAGATCTCTTGTGGAAGCCAAATTAATAGATTCTATATATGCGGAATTGGAGTTGTATCTCAAATACCCATCTAATATTTTTGCAGATTCGTCGCTTGTTGTTTGTGATTCCAGATATGAAAGTGAGATTCTGAGAATTTTTTAGGAACTTTCACTGGGAAATAAAGAATACAGTATGAAAGGATACAAAATTTATTTTGAGGAACCGTGAGTCTCGAGTACCTTGTTGGTCTTTTTGGGGGGATATTGCCCTACGAGTTACATAAAGATCGTCCTCTAAATCCTAGGCAAACAATGAGGTTTGGCAGGGCGGAGCCAAGCTTTTCTTGTAAAGGGGACAATTGTTGGTCGATTGTAAATGTTAGTAATTGCTCATGGATTTGTGGAGAATGAGTAGGTGGGTACAAAATATTTAGGGTCGAGGGGGTGGGGGTTCCAACTCTGTTGGGGGTTCAGGGTTTTTCTTTTGTGGACCAAGTTCGTGGGCCATCTCGCCCACATGTTTTGTACATATCATTTGGGTATTTATTCTCCTTCTTTATGGAGGCAGCTGCCCCCATGACTATGTCTTATTAAATAATTAAAATAGCATAGTATAAAAAAATATTTTTTTTCTTCAAAAGTTCTGGGGTAGCTTGCACCATGGTTATGTCATATTAAATAATTAAATAACATAGAAAATTATTATTATTATTATTTTCAAAAGTTCAGAGGGGAGCTGCCCCCTGGCTCTGCCCCTGATGTTTGGTTTATATCAGCTTTTCTTGTGTTACTCTACGCCCTATTAAATAACATAGTAAATTATTATTATTAAATGTTCAGGAACAGCTGCCCCCTGGCTCCACCCCTGATGTATGGTTTATATCAGCTTTTATTGTGTTACTCTGCTGCAAACTACATGAAATTATGTGGAGAAGAAAGTGAGGCTGAAGGACTGGAGAAGTATCTAAATGCATCCATAATAATGGACTTTATACAAGTATCAAATGGACATTTGCACGACTGAAAAGATTTTGCAGTTAAAGTTCGGATTTGATTAGAGGGCATTGATTTAAGCTGTTTATGGTACATAGAGACCAAATACTGTAGCTTAAGTTCATCCCGAATTGTTTGTTTCGTGCAGGATGGTCACCAAATCATGGAGCCTAAAAATTGATGTCGGCATTTTTTTTGTATTTCCCAAGTGTTCTTTTGCTATGAATATATTTCCTGGCAATGTTATGAAAAGTGTAGTGTATGGTCAATCTATACAGAAAGGAGCGAAATGTTGTTATTGTAAGATCTGAATCCTTCACTATCGATCCGCAAGGACTAAGGAGCATGGACAAACAGATCCTATTGATGGTATGCACATGTATACTGAGTTTTTTTTTATTCTAAGTTATTCTTTTGAATCGTAGGTGGATCAATCCACGGATCAACTTGTGACTCAGCAGAGTTTAGCCATCTTTCATTATAGAGTCAAAATGAGCAGTGACTTTGGCTAGGAATAAAATTTCCCCAATTCGGGCAAGTTTCATGGCTCAGTTACTTGTTTGACAAATATATTTTTGTGGATTATGGAAACCAAAATTATATTATACATTTTGCTAAAGCAGTTTCTTCTAAACTTTGGCTATATATCTTAGATAAACTTTGATTTGTTTTTTGAGTAAGAGTTTAGCTTTTATAGCCGTGCACATCAATCCAGACTAACATTTCAGAAGTTCTCACTTCTCAGAATTTTTTTAATGTGGTAGCCTAGGTTTGTTGCCTTGTAGGTCAGGTTACATTCGAATTATGTATAAAAGAACTGTAATAAGAAACGTTGCAGAAATCTATGAATGATGGTTGAACTGTTTATGTCTTATCATCTTGGAGTTATCATTCTTTTCACTTTTCTCTTTTGCAACTTTATTTCTTGCCACTTCAGGTCAAATAACCCCAATTCACATGGAAGATGATGATGATGAAGAGATTCCAGAAGAGGAAGCAGTTTGCAGGATCTGTTTGGATGTGTGTACAGGAGATAATGCACTCAAAATGGAATGCAGTTGCAAAGGTGCTCTCAGACTTGTTTTTTGACAATCAAGGGTTATGTCATAAGCACTCCTGAACGCGGCCTCGAGCAACTAGATTAAAAATTCAAACCCAGCACTGTGGATTGACAGGATCAATATTAACCAATTAATTGCACTTGATGTACTATTTTTTCCTGGACAGTTTCTGTTTTGATGCATCTGTTTAGTACATGGTTGCTGCAGTGTCTGGCAGGACTTTGTGCTGCTTGTCTTGATTAGCACAATATGTTATTTCTTCTTCCTTGAGCAGCTTCTGGTATGTCAACCTGGTTATGAAGAGCAACACTCGAATAATTGTCAGTTCTGTAAATTGTTGAAGCATGGATTTGTATCTTGAATCAAAATTGAAATGAAATCTAGTTTTAGAAATATGGACAAGAAAACTACTTGGTGCTTCATATTTTCACAGTTTCACCAAAATAGAATTCAATCCAACAAGATTAAGAAATGTGAAAAATAAGGAAGAAGAAAACGAATGCTGCTATCTCATTACTTCCCGTCAGTTTTAAGGTTAGAGCCACTCCATGCAGCTATAGCTCATCCATAAAACTGACCAAGTAGAGAACAAAAGTGAGTTACTCTTTGAATGTGTAAAACTTGTAGAGTGAATGGAACAGAAATGTGTTATGTTGGTACATTTCATCTCACTGTTGGAGAGTGACACCCTTTTAGTTTTAGTCTAACATTGAGATGTTCTACAGTTTTCTTGATGAGCTGTGTTCTTCCAAGCTTGGAAATACCATTAATCAGGTCATTGTAATGGGTAGGATCATTCAGACAGAATGGTTTTTGGCATTAAAATCTCCTTGTTGGGAATTGGGATGCATCTGATGGTGCATCTGCCCCCTACGGCATGACATATCACGTGTTTGTAACAAGTGGTCTGATCAACATGCTTAATCATACCAGACAATTTTTTTTTCATATATTCTACGTCGATATTGCATATTAATTATTTCCACGCACACCACCTAGTAGGCACACAGAGAAAGATGCTTGACCACACATACATATAGAGAGGAGGAGAGGAAAGAACTGCTTTGTAAACATCTGCCGGTACTTTCTTGTGTGTATCACAATTTTCAATGAATTAGTGTTGATTCTTGTTCTATTTTTATAGATTCATGACATGAAAAGTCAAGCGATCGTGATTGCAGTACCTTTTGCTTTCACCCTTGGTCATCCTAGGTACCGTCAACTCTCAAATAAATTTCAGTGTGAATATCTATAATGATTCATGCAAAAGTTTCTTGTTTGCATGCAGCAATCAAGGAGCGTATATGGACATATGCTTGTGGCTGTGATTCTTCATATATTCTATGCTATGGTGAGTGGTGCTTTAACAAACGAGTTCAATTAAAATGCATAGTAACGTATCTAGTTTTCTTCAATTCCTGCAAGATTTCCATTTTAATTTGAACCATAATGCTTTTATCGAAGGAGAAAAACATGGTCCAATGTAGGCTGTAAATATGATAAAATCTTCAAATGCCACTATCAGACTTCGGGGGTAATGGGGTGGTCATGATCAAGGGCATAGGAGATGGTTGAGATGGGCTAGAATTTAAAGCTGAATACTCTGAAAGTACCTTTAGAAGTAGAAGTGGAGTGAGTAATATCACTCTGTCAGTAATTAAGTCACAATAATTGTTTGTTGGTGTAGCTAGTTAAAGAAGCATATATATACTAGCGGATACCCGGTGTGATGCACGGGTGTGTGAATAAAAAAAGTACTACCAAAAATATAATCAAAAAGCAATTAAGAAAAAAAGAAAATATAATAAAACTAATCATTAATAATAACAACAGCAAAAAAACAATCATAAACAAATTGTAATTATTAAGATTTAATTGAAAAATGAAATGAGCCACTTTATATTTCAATTATTTTAAGAGATGCTTTACTGAAAAATAAAACATGTAGGTCTTATTAACCGCTAACCAATGCTACTAATCTTAGGTAAACGATTTCCAAAAAGAAAAAAAAACGAGAGGGTACATGAACACCAAGGGTGGCGGTTTATAGGCCACCATATATAGTTAGCAGAGACCTCACCTTGCAAAGGCCTCGGATTAGGATGTTGTTGATGATGCAGTGCTCTTGCTTCATCAACCTGCCCCTTTTTATACATAATAATCCTTGCATCAAAATTCAAAACCCCATAAGTAAAAGAATTACGGTGTGAAACCACTGATAAGCATCTGATCAATCAATTTTGCCGTCTCATGTATGTGATCAAGCCTGCAGAGGCTGTGGATAGCATCATTGAAGTTATTGACATCAGGTGTGCAACCCATCAGAAACATTTCCTCCAAGAGCTTCAATGCCTCCTTCATCCTATTAACCTTACAAAGCGTATGTATCAATCAGCGTCGGGTAAATCCTTTGTCCTCAAATGCGAATTGGAAATGAGAAAGCAGAGTGCCTATATCTAATTGAAACACATTAGATCTTATGCTCTGTTTGTTTAGATGTAAAATAGGGGAAAACAAAAGAATTCTACGGAAAATGTCATTTTTCGTGTGTATGTTCTGTAGGATAATTGACATTTTCCAGAAATTTCATTTGTTTTCCCCTATTTTACATTGAAACAAACGGAGCATTAATGTAACCACTTACAAATTACGATATCATGTACTAAAGAGTAAATTCACAATAAACCATATAAGATACATGTCTCCCAAAATGCCAAGTATTGTGCATCTGCTTCAGGAGTTTATGGCAGTCAGATAAGGGATGATACTTGGCTTATACAACCCCCAAAAGACACACGATGAGTATGTCAAATAATATATAAGTATACCCAAATATATAAACTCATAAGGACAATAAAAGAAATTCAAACTATATGTCACCATAATTACATGAACTCCCATGAGTTGTAAAAGCATTTTCCAGCCTTCATTGTGGTGTTTTGTCACTTGCAATAAACAAACAACGCCATGTTTCAAATGCATGCAAAACTATATTATCTAATGTTACTTTGCTTCAAGAGAAACTGAGAAAGATAATCAAGTGAAGGAGATCAGCTGGTGCTAACCTACCACAAGTGAGAGCATATCATGACCGGCCAACTTCTCCGAGTATGTGTTGCACATGTAGCAAGGTTATACTTATATGGCTCCTGTATATAAAATAGGAAAGAGGAGAAGAAGGAGAGATGCATGGTGAGTCATTTGCTTGTAATATTTTTTGCAATGGAAGCTTTTTCTTTAGTGATTATTTGGTATCTTGACGGATCCAGAGAGTCTCTTCCATGGGCTTAGAGAGAAACAGAGACATAGGGAGTCTAAGTAATATCCTTAGGACATGAGAAAAGTAATGGCTTGGCTGGACGATGAGAAAACTCTTTGAAATTACAAATTATCTTTGGGAGAAATGAATGATGGAATGAGTGAGAAGTGTATTTATTATGGAGACTAATGGGATGACGTGGCATACAAAAAGGAAAATGGAGATCAAATAGAGATGCCATGTTGGCATCCTATTTCTATAGTATATAGTATAATGTATATATACAGTAACATTCCTAACAACTAAACTGTTAGGAGACTCTGGTAAGTAATGGACTCTTAATCGTTAGATCATTAACTCATTTAAACCCAACCCTACATCCAAGATAGGTGATTTTTGTGGTGAAGCTACTGCCAATGCTACTAGATATGGATATGGGTCTGGATATGGAACTATACAAAGGTACGCTATAGGGTATGGGAGTTCATAACTCGATTGTTTCTGGGGGGGTATAGGTCAGGCCGCTATTCTAAGTGGTTATTCTATTATGCGTGATGAAGAACTTTTCATTCTTAATTCTTGGATTCAGGAATTCCTATATAACTTAAGCGACACAATAAAAGCTTTTTCTATTCTTTTATTAACTGATTTATGAATTGGATTCCACTCGCCCCATGGTTGGAAACTAATGATTGGCCCTCTTACTCATCTATAGGGCGTATAAGACTGGATTTGCGGCAAACTACCTTCCTTAATTCTGGAAACCACAAACCCATTTAAATTCCACCCTACATTCAAGATAGATGGCTTTTGTACAACTACCCCCTTAATTCTAGGAAACCGCATGAAAAGTGTTCTCTCTCTCTCTCTTTCTCTCTCGCTCGATCCTACTCGATCTCTCTCCTCTCATTCTCACTGTAAGTTTTTTATTTCTAAAAACTTAGGAGAAGAGATTGAACCCCAGATAAAAGACGAAACTTTGGATTAATATCTTCTTAACCACAATTAAAATGACACATGATGGGTTGAGATTCAACCAAATATGATTTAGAAAAAAAAAAACTCTCTCGTCCTCATTGTAATTTTTTTCAAAGAACCTAGGGTGAAGAGGTTGAGCTCTAGAGAAAAGACAGAATTTTGGGTTAATATCTTCTTAACTCTAGTTAAAAGGACACGTGTTGGGTTGGGATTCAACCAAATATGATTTTTAAAAAGGTAACATAAGAGAGAGAAAGTGTGTGACTAGGAGAGAGAACAAAGAAAAAGGAGAAACTCCTATTTAAGGGGGAGGTTGGTTACGTATTAGGATGATTTTTCATAAAATGACTGATTTTAATTTCATCTCTTGGATTTGAAAGTAGTATTGATCTAACGGCCATGATTGTGTAGCTTACTAGAATCTCTAGTAAGCTAAGCCAACCAGAACCCTTCTCTCTCTCTCTCTCTCTCTCTCTCTCTCTCTCTCTCTCTCTCTCTCTCTCTCTCTCTCTCTCTCTCTATATATATATAGCATCATTCAAATTAGGATTACCTCTACCATAGCGTTCAGTTTAGGAGTAGTTCTACAATAGTCACCCTCACCTCTTCCCATGGATACGAAGACACTTTTCAGAAGCATCTGGTCGATAGCTGCACGGGTATGAAGAGGATTCCTGAAACCCCTGATTAGGGGCATTAAGGAAATGTGTGCAACCAGTTTCAACATTTTGGAACAATCAAGCTTTCAAAGAGGCTAATCAAAGGAAATGTCGAAAATGACAATGATGGATAAGATTTTTGGAATGGACAATCATGAATTCCAATGGCATGACTTGTCCCTCTTATAAGGGAGAACCTCAGATCAAGTCACCTGGATTGCAGGAGTTCCACTCATTTAATAACCATTCTACCTTTGGGCAACATCTTAGAGGTAGCATAGCTCCCAAACCGAATGACAGTCCAAAGATTGAACTTGAGCCCTAAAGATTGATAGTCAGACAACTAGAACTTTCCAATGTTGATGAATCCGCATGTGGGATGATAATAAACTCAGGTTCATTGTAGATGGATTAAAATCATAGTTACAAAAAAAAAAAAACAGAATCAAACCATTATCCCATGGAATTTGAAGATAAGTTCAAACTATTTATTTAATGTGAAATTTGCCAACATGACCTAAAAGAACATTGTAATGGGACAATCTTTCAAAAGAAAACTTGTTACGTCAAATCAAATGGGCTCCCCCCATCCCACCTCTCAAAGAAACCCCTCGCTCACTTCATCTTTGCCTCAGTAAACAGGACATGACGATTCACCCGAGGGTCGTACTTACGGAACTCGAGTTTCTCCGTGACCTTTCTAGGGTTTTTCCGCTTCACATAGAAGAACCCTGTCCCAGCAGCTGAGACAAGCCTGATAAAGATTGAACCACCCTTCGCCTTGCCCATTACTTGTTTATATGCTAAAAACAGCCAATCAAATCTGCAAGAAACACATAATTGGTAAGAATAAGAGAAAAAGATGTCTCCCATGGAAACTAACTGGAGAAAATAAATTTCAGTCACACACTCAATATGCTTTAAATCTGCAGTTAACAAGAAGAAAATACTTAGAAAGCTTCAAAGTTTTAAAGACTAGAGATAAAGCAGTAGTTGATCAGAAGAATATGCTTCAAGAAATGAGGGATCCTTGTTCCACGACAGGATGGAGACTTGGAAAATGGTCTTTCTTCAATTTGGCCAAGGTGTTAGTTTCAATGTAACACCCTTTTATATAGAGACTGTTTTTGCCTATTTTAATAGAGGCAAAGTCCTATGAAAATAGGAAACCAAAGAACACCAATTTTTTTTTTATGATTCTTATTAGGAAGATGGCCTTCTATGAAAAAAGGCCCCTGTTTTAAAGATTAAAAAATCATACACCAACAAAAATTGTTCTTAAATTATACATTTCAATATTTATTTTGTATTTAAATATGGATGTATTTGGACACAAAGTGCGATACAGGATGTGATTTTTTTAGCATAACACATTGGTACTGATAGTTTGATTATGCATGATGTATTTGTGTTGGTATGCATAAATTTTATTAAATTATGAATATTTATTTTATCATCACATGAAAAATAGATTTGTATTTATTAATGTATAGTAGTGACATAATGTTTTATTCATCCAAACAATGGAATCTAATTCTATGAATTCAGTAGTGGATCCAAATAATAGAATTCTAAACTCTATGGAATTCAATTCAGTGGTATTTAATTCCATGGAATTCAATTCTTTGAGTCAATTCCAATTCCATAAATCCAAACGCACCCTGAATGTTGCTAACAAGAAAGATACTCTTTAAAGGCTGCCCACTTTCCTAATTTATAGGAATTACACTGTAAAATCAAATCAAATACTAGAGCACAGCTAACAGATTTGAGATATCCAATAGTTACCGAAACCATCAGTTACCTCTCATGCTAAGATAGTTTACTGGACTCAACACCTACCTCCTAGAAAACATCGAAAAGGATATAGTTGGGATTGTTTACATCTATAGCGGTGTGCATGCATGATACATATAAATGTAGTTTGGACAAGGACCTAACAATCTCACTATCCGAAAAGCTCACAATTACAGAGAGAGAAATGGATGAAATGAAAAAAACTATCGAAAATCCTAATTTCGAGGCAAAATTCACAGAAAAAATAACCGCATTAACTACACAGGAGATAACTTCGACCAATCAAATCACTCTCTCTTCAGGCAAGTGAATATTATCCACAATCTCCTCACAGTTTCTATGAAGTATGAATCATGCAAAAGAACCAAATAGAACCCCTTCTCACTCGCAACCAAAATAGATTACAGAGTTTCGATCTAACAAAATCTCAACTCGAATAATATAACAGCATAAAGAAATTCAAAATAACATTAAATCAACCCTAGAAACAAATCTTTTTTCTGTACACGAAATCAAACGACTAAAGCTTAAATCTTGGATCGAATCATTTCTACAAAACCCTAAAAGATATTCAACAACGTAGATAGCAGATCGAGATAAATACAGAAGAGTTCAAAATTAGGGTTTGTGTTCGAAACAATACCTGGAGAAACTCAGAGTTCGATGTGACAAAGAAGATCTTCGAAGAAGCCTTGCAGCAGAGCTTGTAACGATTATGTTTGGATGTATTGAACCAATGGGTCTTACAAAACCCCGCTTGTTTTCCAACAGATTTACCCCCAAATTGCAATGACCATAATACCCTCATTTGTGTGTGTACGTGTGGTGTGTGTGTGGGGTCTTCCTTCCCTGTAGCTTCGCCTTGTGGTGTTGTTACCTTAACCAAAAAAAAAAAAATACGATACACATGATGCAGTAAGAACTGGGAACATGCTCTGGCAAAATTTTCTTTATATAATGTAGCCAAAGAGAATTATTTACTATGCACCCTTTGTAGGGAAAATTCCGAGTGGGTTGGGCAGACACTAGAAGGGACTAGTCCTTGCCTTGAAGAAATTGGGATACCATTTATTACCAAAAGGAAAAATATGGCACCCCGCTGAATGCACTGGGGTGACTTGATTATTTAATAAATAAACTAACTGAAAAATTAATTAATCATGATCTATACAATAATTAATATATATATATATATACTAGCGGGTGACACGTGTGATGCACGTAGCGAGGGGAAGGAGTTAACGACACCCGATTGAACTAGCTAGTGGTACGTGCAATGAATGTGAGAGCGAGGGGCAGGAGTTAACCACAGTTAATAAGAATTAAAAGAGGCACATGTTAACCCACAGGTGTGATTGAACTCTCCCCGAGGTCAATCGCGATTGGCTGTGATTCTAAATAAATAGATTGCAAGGGGTGGTTTAGGAATTAAAGCAAAATATTAAATCAAAGGCAAGGGTAGTTTGGGAATTAAAGTAAAACATTAACTCAATGTTTTGTTTTTACATAAGGGTAATTTGGGATTTTCGGAAAAATCATCTACGCATGCCTCTCCCATTATAATAGTAAAGATAATTTGAATAAAAAGTAATGTCATCTAGGGGTGGAGCCAGAATTTTTCTTTGGGGGCCGAAGTACATGTGTCAAAAAAATTAATGGGTTTTGAGAAAAAATGATTGTATGAAATATTATAGGGTTCGAGGCATAACCCCGATATATATATATATAGGGAATGATACTAATGAGTCATGCTCATTAAAACTTTTAATGAGCGGTCCCTCTAAAAAAATGACATGCGGCAATCTTTTTTTAAATCCATCAGTTGGATATTGAGGTGGGTCCATTGAGAGACGCGTGTCAAAAAATCATTTTCATTAGATATGTTTAGACCATTTGATTACCCATTCCATCTATCATATCAGCCGAGTTGACGCGGTGAGAGCTCAGTTGCCGATAGTCGAGGGGATTAGAAGGCATGGCTCAAAGAACTGGACCGAGTCCAAGAACAATTGATATCACATCTATTCGGAAATTGAACTGGGAGCGCGAGGAAAGGGTTTTATTCAAGCACTAGCCCCCAACTTCATATCAGTCCCCCTCTCTCTCTATTCCCATTGACAGGGCAGTTGGGAGGATCATTTGTCGTTGGTTAAGTTCGCCTACAACAACAATTATTAGGCGAGCATCCAGATGACACCTTTTAAGGCTTTGTATGGACGAAGTTGCAGGTCTCCTCTCTACTGGGATAAGGTTTGAGAGTGAAAAGTTTTGGATCCTGAGTTGATCGAGCTGACTGCCGAGAGAGTCAGGATTATTTGGGAGAGGTTAAGACTGCCCATAATAGACAGAAGAGTTATGCGGACACTCGCCGCAAAGACTTAGAATTCCAGGTTGGGAATCGGGTCTTTGTGAAGAATTTTCTGAATCGGAGAATCATGAGGTTCAGAAAGAGAGGGAAACTCAGCCCTAGGTATGTGAGTCCGTTTGAGATCATCATCAGAGTTTGTGAGGTCGCTTACTGTAGTAACCCTAATTTAAATTAAATACACTCAGGGGTACATTGGTAAATTATAGCTTGAGGGTAATTTAGTAATTGATTTTTGGTGTTTGATCATATGACTAACCTTGGTGGGGCAGGGCTAACCTAATGATTTAATTTAATAAGTTAAATTAATTAAATCTAGGTTATAAACAAACAGGCCTTAGTGGGGGTATATTAGTAATTCTCTAAATAGAGTTTAGTATAAATAAAATTGTTTAATCTAATAGTCATATTTTTGCTAAACCTAAATTAGGAGAAGTGAGATACGATCGTTTTGGGAGGAGAGGAGGAAAGCGGCTGTAGAGTTTGAAATTTCAAGTTAGCTTCAAAGCTCTCCTAAGCAATCAACCTCTTGCATTCTTCTAAAAAAAAAAATAAGATCTAGAGGCAAGTGAATATTTCTATAGTTTAGATATAGGGTGTGTTGTATTCACACAATAATTTTAATATGTTTTTCTTCTTGTGTTAATGATTGTGTGTATGAAAATATGTTAGATCGGATAAATATTTTATACGAGTATTATTCTAATTTATTAAATATGTTATAGGTGATTTTAATAAATGATATAATAATATATTAGATTTTAGGGAATAAAATATAAAAGATCTAGGAGATTAAAATTAGTGATTTTCGGAACTGAGTTAATTTAAATAAGATTTATCCAGTTTCGGTATTTGGGTCATAACTTTATGATATTAAGTCCGATTTTGGTCCGATAGTACATCTTTTCGAAGAGCTTGAAAAGATCTACAACTTTCGTGAAGAAAGTTTTCCCAAAATCAATATTTTTGTGGGTCAAAACCTTAGTTGAAAATCAAAAAGGGAAAAATTGATATTTTTCACATTAATTTTTTAAAGATACTTTAATTAAATGAATATATTATTTGAGTGTGGAAACATTGTTTTGTTGAGATTCCTTTATAACTAATTAATTAGTTTGTTAGATGATTGAAAGATACCTCTAACAAATTTAAATAATTAGTTACTAAATAATTTGTTAATAACTTGACTTATATTTTTTTAGTTAATTTGTTGGGTGGTTGAAAGATACCCCTAACAAATTGAACTAATTAGTTACTAACTAATTGATTAGTAATTGAGCTCTTTTATGCTAGTATAAGAGTTTTACTAAACTCACTAATATAAAAAGGGTTTTTCCAAGTCCTTGGGGGTTTGTGAAACCCTGAACCCCATTATCATGGGAGATTGAGAATTTTTAGGGTGAATGTGATATTTATAACTAAAGTTTCAGTTGTAGGAACACAGCTGAAACCCTCTTTGAAATAAAGTATGTTATGTCTGCTTAGATATTAATTGTAAATTATAGCATTGTAAATTTTAAATTATGCATTATGATGTTGACTGTTATAACTGTCATTTAATGTTTTGCTATATTTTCATAATAGTTGGAATTCATCTTATAAAATAATGGTGATTCAATAAACATTGTTTTAACATTGGTTAAGGGTCATTCAAGGAGTGAGTTGTGTAAGACCTCCTTAAATTGATTATAGAGTGATGTTGTGTATCGTATCACCCAATGATGGTTTTGGGGTGGTGTAGAGTACCCACCCAGAAACAGAGGATTGAGTTAAGTTGTGTAAGACACTCAATTCTCAAATGGGTGAACTGTGTGAGACCCAAGGGATAGGGTAAGTTGTGTGAGACCCAAGGGATAGGGTAAGTTGTGTGAGACCCCAAGGATTCCCTTGATTAATAGGGTAAGTTGTGTAAGACCCCTATTGACCGGACTGAACCATAAGTAAAGACTTAATTGAATAATATGCATAATTTGTTAGTCATCTTATCATATGAATTGTTAATGCATTTAATTATAGTGTATTCTCTTGTTGAGCTGTGGGCTCAACCTTGTTGATTCTTCTTTTTCAGGTGGTGATTAAAAAGAATAGGAATTGCTCTCGTTTGAGCAAGTGAGATCAGCCTTAAAGTTTTATTCTCTGTTAGAGTGTGAGAGAACTGTAGTGAGGTAAACTATATAAAATCATTGGATGATTTAGTTTTTAAGAGAACTCATGTTATTGAGTCTTTTAGTTGTGCTGATTATTTAAATCTGTTTAATGAAGTATTAAATTATTTTAATTTTCATTAATATTGGAATTTTGTTTCTGGTTCACGCCTTGATATTTATACAAATATTAGTACTATTGTGTATAGGTTTCGTAGCGTGACACTTACAGAGTGTCACTACCTCCTCACATGGCGGCGATTCATAACATCTTCCATATTTCCATGCTCAGGAAATATGTCTCGGACGCATTGCATGTGATTTATCTCAATCCTGTTGAGATCTGTGAGGATCTTACACTAGTGGAGCAACCGGCTAAGATTTTGGATCGTAGAGATCAAGTCTTGCGTACCAAGACTATTTCACTCGTCCTCGTGAAGTGGCAATATCATTCTGCGGAGGAAGCTACCTGGGAGCGTGAGGCTGAAGTAAGGGAAAAATACCTTCACCTTTTTGGTAGGGTTTTGGCTCATTGTATGTAAAGTTGCTTGCTTTTATGTTTTTCCATATGTGTAGTATCGTCCTAATTTCGGGGACGAAATTTCTGTAAGGAGGGGAGGATGTAGAGCCCCGGATCCCAATACCATTATCCCAATGAATAGTGTTGTGAATAGTGCTTTTGCAATAGGTTTATTCGAGTCAAGGTCTTTCATGTGACCTTGGCATTAGGTTAATGCTAATGGAGATTCATTTTGGTAAAACGTGGTGTGTGTGGTGTATGAGTTAAGGGGAGTGTGTGTTGTATTTTTTGGGATGCAAGCAAAAGTATGAAAAATACTTTAAGTGTTGAAAAAGGGAAAATAGGTAAAAATACAGGGAACCAGTCGACCAATTTTGTTACCGATCAACCGAACAGTAATCAGTTGACCAAATGACCTTACCGGTCGACCGATAATCCTTATCGGTCAACCGAATGGACGAAATTTTGTATGGTGATTTTAGGCAGAGAGAGGATTTTTGACCGATCGACCAATCCTCTCTACCAGTCGATCGATCATAGGGCTTTTGCGTTGTGGCCGTCCTACTTTGGCCTTAGGGTGTTTTGGGTGTTTCACCAAGACCCATGAGGTCTATAAAGACCCCAATTTCGTGGCCTAGGGTTACAAGAACCCTTAGAAGGAATTTTTGGGAGAAAGTTGAGAGAAAAGAGGAGAAGAGCTAGGGTTTGTTAACTTGGGTGCTAAGATCATCGGTGAAGGCTGTTCGATCTTGCTCAGATCTCGCTTCTCCAACTATTCTGATGCACTAAACCAAAGGGAATTGGTTTGTGGAAGGTAGAGATGCTCTACTCCCTGACTTGTAATATTTTTTAAAGAAAAAACATGAAACTTCTATGTTCTTGAATGGGTTGGATGATTTGAGTTGGGTGTAAGCTATATGGATTGTAAACTATAACTATAATGGATGCTTTATGACTATAACTCTATGTTTAAAGGTTGTCTAAGCTTATCATGATGTTCACATTTCTTCTACGCTTACCATGCTTACTATGCTCACATGTCTTGCATGATTTTATGGTTTCTCGCATGAATGGGTTTATCGAAGCATTCATATAATTTCTAAGAACTCATAAGCTACCAAGCTCAAAAGCATTGATAAAGCCAAATTGTGGATTGGTCAAGGAGGGGGTGTATCCAAAGGATATGTCATATCTGACTCAAAGGAATTTCATAAGAAATTTGATAAAGCCAACAGGAAGGTTGGTCAAGGATCTTGGCAGCCCGTTTCTATGTATTTGATTAAGGGTATTTATATATCCCGCTCTAAGTCTTTTCACGGGTGCTAAGGTTTGGCTCAAAGTTATTATACTCATAAGAAATCTCATAAGTCTCATACGTTAAGATCTCATTAGAATTACGCTCATAAGTTTCAAAGGGCTCTAAGTCTCAAAGTCTCTATGGATTATAACGACTCATAAGAACTCATAAGGAACTCTAAGAATTCACAAGACTCTGATTCTCATACGACTCATATGTTTTGGATTTCAAAAGGAAACTCATACGGATTTGGTTTCGAAAGCTACGCTTTAAGGATTTCTAAGTATCTATGTCTTGCATGTTTAATGATATTATAACTTGTTAGCTAGTAGCTTGTATACGCGGAGTTCAATACTCAATCGTACATGTTATATCGGCAGACCCGTTCGATATTTGCAATCCAGTTCTAGTTCCAGTTCCATGGATTTAAGAGGAGTATGGAGAAGTGGAGGCTATTCCATTGCAGCCTCAGGAAGATAGAGATCTAGATAGGTGGCCCTATCTAGATTACTGTTGAGCGAGAAAATGAGAGTATACTTATAGTTTGAGAGTGGGACTTGTCCACTTCATACTTCACTTTTGTTTATGTTTGGTTGGTTCAGACTTGATTATGTAAATAGATTACATAATATATGTTTTACTTTCGCATCTAGCTGGGTATTCCATTTCTGCTATGTTTTTATTGTGTATTTTCACATGATGGTTTGTTATATGATAAGTCAAGAGTTAAAGTATCCCTAACTTCTACGGGGTATTTTGGGTCACGACAATATATGTATCAAATTGGTATCAATCGCTATCAACATATGTACATATCGATCAATATCGGTATAGTCTCAATTTGGCATCGGCCAATATCGACATATGTATCAACCAATATGGACAGATGTGTATTGATCATGTCGATGCAAGGTCGAGACTAAGTATCAATCCTGGCCTTTTTTTTTTGGTTTTTGCAAATTTTTCTAAAATTTTCACATTTGTTCAGAGAACACTCCTACAAAGACAGTCTTAAAATACCTATTAAAAATTAATCATGAATTATACGAACAATAGAGGTGGAGAGAACTCAAACACACATTATTTGGGACCATGCACGTTAGGGTTAATGTAAATTAAGAATAAGCCAACATGTATATTCTATTGCAAAAAGATGAAGGGAGTGAGAATTTTTATGAGAGAGAAAGATGTAGAGAGCGAGGAGTTTCACCAGAAACTTATTCGGGACCATGCACGTCGAAGGTTCTCCTTCTCGTGCATGTACATAAACCTCTTTCCCACTACTTCTCTATTAAAATCAAAAGAAACTCATTCTTTAAATGTTGATGGTAATGGAGGGGTATTTAATACTTTTCATAAATGATGAATTACAACGAAATATTGCCCCCTCTAGGGTGCATTTGTTTGAGTGGAATTTGAGAGAAAATAGGTGAAAGTGGGCGAAAACCCAACTTTCATCATGTTCGGTTTGAGAGAATTTGAGAGAAAGTAAGAAAAAACTTTTTTCTGCCATACTTACCCTTAAATCATATTCCTTCAAAATGAAGGAAGTAAAAGAAAGCTTTGACATTCGAATTCTATCATTTGTACGGTTGAATTCCTAAGAGAGATAGCAAGGGCTAATTTTGGAAAAAACTTACAATTTTTTCTAACATTTTTCTCTCAAACTAAAGACATAAGAGAAAATACACATTTCTTTTAAATTTCTTTTCTTTATTTTCATTTTCAATTTTTTTTCTCTTACTCATTTACCCCTCAACCTAACACCCATAGAATGTTTCTTTAAAAAAAAACAAAAAAATGAATATTTGGGGAACAAGAACAACCCTAGGGGAAATCATGAAAAACCCTTCATTTACTGATGCAATTCTTGTATCGAAGCTATGACGATGAAATTTAGAATGGAATTAGGTTTAAATGACACAGTTGTGGAAGGAGATAACTTGGAGATACTGTGTGGTACAAATGGGCTTGAGAATGAGTTTTCGGAGATTAGTTTAATCATTTATGATATCAAGATATATTTAAAAAATATACATCTAAATCAAAAGATATATTTTTTTATAAAAAACAAAATAAAAGAACATTGCAATTATTTATCTGGCTTAATCCGACGGTCCTGATCAACACCATGGCCCACAAAGACAGCATAATAAAGATTACGGATAAGTTTTGGTTAGAGGACTTCCAAGGTGTCAATTTGCAATTGGGTGGTCAGTTTAGAAGAAAGACTTGTTGTCCTTTGTCCATTATGAAAAGCTACGTTGGAGTTTGGCGCATTTAACTACCATATTGGACATCTTTTGATCAAGATCACATGCTCATTAACTGCAGGGGACCCACCATAACTACTAAAATTACTAACAAAAACTGCAATTTTTGATAATAAGATGATTACGTTAGATAATTACGACAAACATCTTCCTTTATCGTACAAGAAATGAGAATGCGATGAGATCTCTATCATTTTCCCAGAAAAAAAGAAAAAAATATGTATCAATTGCAAGCTATTTGATTGTTTTTGTTTTTTAAATCTATAAAATATCCAATATTTTGTCTATTGAGATTCCCAGTGAAGAATCATGCAAACTGAAGCAGGCTCAAATGGGGTCGCAGAGGGCTCTCAAGAGGTTTGTTTTCTTATGATTCCTCTCTCGTATTGGTGCATCATATAATCTATTTATAGTTATGCTGAACTGGAGTTGTATCTCGAGTACCCATTTGGTATTTTTGCAGATTTTTTAAGGGTTTTTTTTGTATTTCTAGCTATTGGGTTAAGATTAGTGATTTTTTTATTAATAAATAATGTCCTGGAATGCTATTTTAATCGATTTTATGCTCATTTGGAGTAATTTATGGAGTACCCACTTGGAAAATATGGCAGATCTCTTGTGAAGCCATTTTTGTAGATTCTATGCCGAACTGGAGTTGTATCTCAAATACCCATTAAATATTTTTCAGATTTGTCGCGTGTTGTTTGTGATTCCAGATATCTAATTGAGATTCTGAGATTTATTATGATCTTTCACTGGGAAATAAAGAAAACAGTATGAAAAGATACAAAATTCATTTTGAGGAATCGTGATGTAACTTAGTAGAGTCTCGAGTACCTTGTTGGTCTTTTTTTTGGGGGAAATTGTCCTATAATTTAGACTACGAAGTTACATAACGATCGTCCTCTAAACCTTAGGCAAATGATGTTTGGTAGGGGCGGAGCCAGGGTTTTCTCTTAGGGGGATAACTGTTGGTCGATTGAAAATGTTAGTAATTGCTGATGGATTTGTGGAGAATGAGTAGGCGGGTACAAAATATTATGGGTCTAAGGGGTGGGGCTTCCAACTCTGGTGGGGGTTCTGGGGCATAACCCTTTTTTTTAGGACCAAGTTCATGGGCCATCTCGCCCATATCGTTAATGTCATTCGGGTATTGTTTCTCCTTCTTTAGGGAAGCAGCTTGCCCCCATGGCTATGCCTTATCGAATAATTAAATAGTAAAAAAATTTAATTTTTTCTTCAAAAGTTCAATCAGCAGCTGCCTCCTTGCCCCATGGATATGACCTATTTAATTATTAAATTACATAATAAATTATTATTATTATTTTTTCAAAAGTTCAAGGTGGGCAGTTGCCCCGGCTCCATCCCTGATGTTTGGTTTATATCAGCTTTTATTGTGTTGCTCTGCTGCAAAGTGCAAACTACATGAAATGACGTAAAGAAGAAAGTGAGGCTGAAGGACTGGAGAAGTACCTAAATGCATCCATAATAGTGCACTGTATATAAGTATCAAATGGACATTTGCATCGTAGGCATCTGACTGAAAAGATTTTGCAGTTAAAGTTCGAATTTGATTAGAGGGCATTGATTTAAGCTGTTTATGGTACATAGAGACCAAATAGCTTAAGTTCATCCCGAACTGTTTGTTTCATGCAGGATGGTAACCAAATCATGGAGCCCAAAAATGAAGAAGTTACACCTTTGGGACCTGATGGGAGGTGCCCAAACCTCTCACTTCAAATACCCCCTAGACCTACAGGTTTTGGCAGTAGCCGTAGTGGGAAGGGTCTACTTCGGTCTCAAGGTTCCTCGAAAGGTAGTTCATCACCGGGAGGCTTTTTGCGAGGGCTGAGCTTCAAGAACAAGGTGGCTGTACCTGCACCTGATCGTGAGAGAACCTCCCTCCTCAGTCCAGACCCTAGGGTGGCTCCTGAGAGTCCTATCCTGGCCAGTTTGATGTCGGCATTCTCTTGGAAAAGATGTGCTTCTCTTCCCGTTAGAACCGAATCCAATGTTTCTCCTTCAGTTTCCACTCCTACTATGACAAGGATATATGGTGAACAGCATAATTCACGTGTGAGTTCTCTTGTATTCTGCCTGGTTTTATGAACTCTTTTGATGTGCTTCAGTTTGATTTTAATGGGTGGGACCTACTTTTATTTCCCAAGTGTTCTTTTGCTATGAATATATTTCCTGACAATGTTATGAAAAGTGTAGTGTATGGTCAATCTATGCAGAAGGGGGCAGTTCCAGCTAAGGTTTCGAGGTCCCTATCTGTACCAGGGCGAAATGTTGTTATTATAAGATCTGAATCCTTCGCTATCCGTAAAGAGCATGTACAAACAGATCCTATTGATGGTATGCACATGTAAACTCAGTTTTTTTTATTCAAGTTATTCTTTTGACTCGTAGGTGGATCAATCCACGGATCAACTTGTGACTCAGCGGAGTTGAGCCATCTTTCATTATAGAGTCGAAATGTGCAGTGAGTTTGGCTAGGAATAAAATTTCCCCAACTCGGGCGAGTTTCCATAGTTTTTCATGGCTCAGTTAATTGTTTGACAAATATATTTTTGTGGATTATGGAAACCAAAATTATAGTACAAAAGCAATTCCTTCTAAACTTTGGCCATATATCTTTAAAAAAACTTTGATTTCTTTTTTGAGTAACAGTCAGTTTGCAGAGTTTAGCCTTTATAGCCATGCAAATTGATCCAGACTCCAGAGTAACAACTCAGAAGTTCTCACTTCTCAGCATTTTTTTAATGTGGTAGCCTAGGTTTGTTGCCTCGTGGGTCGGGTTACATTTGGATTATGTATAAAAGAAGTGTAATTAGAAAAGTTGCAGAAATCTATGAATGATGGTTGAACTGTTTATGTCTTATCATCTTGGAGTTGTCATTCTTTTCACTTTTCTCTTTTGCAACTTTATTTATTGCCAATTCAGGTCAGATAACCCCAATTCACATGGAAGATGATGATGAAGAGATTCCAGAAGAGGAAGCAGTTTGCAGGATCTGTTTTGATGTGTGTACAGGAGATAATGCACTCAAAATGGAATGCAGTTGCAAAGGTGCTCTCAGACTTGTATGTGAAGAATGTGCAGTGAAGTGGTTCAGCATCAAAGGAGACAAGAAGTGTGACGTCTGTTGGCAAGAGGTTCGCAACTTACCAGTAACTTTGCTTCGGGTACAGAGTTCTGCTCAAAGAGGTAATGAACAGGAGCACAGCCGACAAAGCTCAAACTCACAGCCGATAAGGTAATAGAATCCAAGGATTACTATTATATCTCATTGTCTTACACATGTTATCAAGATTTAAGGATTTGGTTGAGTCAACTTGGATTTGATTGGTACAGTTATGACTAACATACGCGACTCAAGTCTTGGCTAAAGATAGACTTGCCAGAGTCAGTCCGAGTTGAACTTCATACTAGCTAGTCAAAACATGTCTCGCCGAGTCCGCCCGAGTCAACATTTACACCAGCCGAGTCAGCCCGAATCCAATATTCCCAATTCACTATAACTCTCAGCTCAGTCATGTCAGCTTCAACTAAGTTTCGTTGCTGAGAGAGTTGTACTTGAAAATTTGGTCTTCAGTCCTTAATTTTTGACAATCAAGGGTTATGTCATAGGCACTCCTGAATGCGGCCTCGAGCAACTAGATTAAAAATTCAAACCCAGCACTGTGGATTGACAGGATCAATATCAACCAATTAATTGCACTTGATGTACTATCTTTTCCTGGACAGTTTCTGCTAATTTTGATGCATCTGTTTAATACATGGTTGCTGCAGTATCTGGCAGGACTTCGTGGTGCTTGTCTTGATTAGCACAATATGTTATTTCTTCTTCCTTGAGCAGCTTCTGGTATGTCAACCTGGTTAAGAAGAGCAACACTTGAATAATTGTTCAGTTCTGTAAATTGTTGAAGCATGTTTGTATCTTGAATCAAAAATTGAAATGAAATCTGGTTTTAGAAATATGGGCAAGAAAACTACTTGGTGCTTCATATTTTCACAGTTTCACCAAAATAGAATTCAATCCAAAAAGATGATGAAATGAGAAAAATAAAAAGGAAGATGAAAACGAATGCTGCTATCTCATTATTTCCCGTCAGTTTAAGGTTAGAGCCACTCCAGCTGTAGCTCATCCATAAAACTGACCAAGTAGAGAACAAAAATGAGTTACTCTTTGAATGTGTAAAACTTGTAGAGTGAATGAAACAGAAATTGGTGTTATGAGTGTACATTTCATCGCACTGTTGGAGAGTGATACCCTTTTTGTTTTAGTCTAACATTGAGATGTTCTACAGTTTTCTTGATGAGCTGTGTTCTTCCAAGCTTGGAATGACCATTAAGCAGGTCATTCTAATGGCTAGGATCATCCAGACAGAATGGTTTTTGGCATTAAAATCTCCTTGTTGGGATGCATCTGATGGTGCATCCGACCTCTATGGGATGACATATCACATATCACGTGTAACAACTGGTCTGATCGACATGCTTAATCCTAACTGACAATTTTTTTTTTCATATATTCTACGTTGATATGGCATATTATTTATTTCCATGCACACCACCTAGTAGGGACTAGGGACACAGAGAAAGATGCTTGACCACACATACAAATAGAGAGGAGGAGAGGAGAGAACTGCTTTGTAAACATCTGCCGGTACTTTCTTGTGTGTATCACAATTTGTAATGAATTAGTGTTGATTCCTGTTCTCCTATTTTTATAGATTCATGACATGAAAAGTCAAGCGATCATGATTGCAGCACCATTTGCTTTCACCCTTGGTCTTTTGGCATCGATGTTTGCAGTCATCCTAGGTACCGTCAACTCTCAAATAAATTTCAGTAAGTGTGAATATCTATAATGATTCATGCAGAAGTTTCTTGTTTTGCATGCAGCAATCAAGGAGCATATATGGACATATGCGGCTCTTGAATTTGCACTTGTGGCTGTGATTCTTCATATATTCTATGCTATGGTGAGTGATGCTTTAAGAAACGAGTTCAATTCAAATGCATAGTAACGTTTCTAGTTTTCTTCAATTCCTGCAAGATTTCGCTTCTAATTTGAACCATAATGCTTTTATTGAAGGAGGAAAACATGGTCCAAAGTAAGCTGTAAATATGATAAAATCTTCAAATGCCACTATCAGACTTCAGGGGTAATGGGGTTGTCATGATCAAAGGCATAGGGGATGGTTGAGATGGGTTAGAATTTGAAGCTGAATACTCTGAAAGTACCTTTAGAAGTAGAAGTGGAGTGAGTACTGTCACTCTGTCAGTAATTAAGTCACAATAATTGTTTGTTAGTGTAGCTAATTAATAATTACAATAAGCATATATATATATATATATATAGTATCATTCAAATTAGGATTAACTCCACCATAGCCTTTAGTTTAGGAGTAGCTCTACCATAGTCACCCACCCTCACCTCTTCCCATGGACGCGAAGGCACACTTTTCAGAAGCATCCGGTGCAAATTTCAGGGTACATAATTATCTATTCATGTTCCTAAGTAAGGAGATGAGGTGTGATGGGGGAAACAGTGTTCTCCATTCGTAAAGTTGGAGCTTGGTAAATTTAAATTCAGGTTGAAGCAAGGAACGTAAGAAGCTGCCGATGGTTTAAGGTTCAACGTTCTTCCATTGCCCATAAAAACTGGGACAAGTATATTGAAGTGAATAAATATATCTAATCATCTCCTTCACAGAGCCGGTTTCTGAAGTATTTAGAAAGAGATAACTGAGATGATATTATCTTGTTAAGTCAGTTCCAACTCTAGCTAAACTATCTTTACCCCATTATAGGTATTTTTAATTTTCTTTACTCATGGAGATAAAGGTCATATCAGTCAATTTCTCAGGCGGTGCAGAGTTCAACAACCCTGACACTATGAACTGATTACTTATCAATTCAAACACAAGCTTCAGAATGCCAGTGGTTTGACATTAAACCAAGCCACAAAAGTAACTGAAGAGGGGTTGTTTCTCCACCACGAAAGTAACCAGAATTTTGGCCAACCAATACATGGGATCATATTGCTATAGGGTGAGTATGGGCTTCAGGAACTAATGCTTGAACACCATCTCAAACTCAGGCCTTTGCGAATAGAAGGAAATGTTTTCAGGAAGTAAATATCATTCCTCCCAGATCTATTTCATGATTTTATTTATTTGAAGAATGTTATCTACGTGAAGGGGTCTTACAATGAGTTACGGCCATGGTATCAAAAATCGACTCAATTCCGCCGAAGTTGACCGAATTGAGTCGACTTTCGTGGTGTCCGAAGTGAAATGCACTAATATTTTAAAAATACTGGACTTCTTGGTAAACTTCCGTAAACTTCGACCGAAACATAAAAAAATTATTGATAAATGTAGAACTTCAGTGGAAGTTAATTGAAGTGTACAGAAAATATTTGTAAATTGAAGGACTTCAGGTTTTAAGTTAAAAGGGTAATGCTTGTTTTACTCGTTTTAAACTTACTTTCTTCATAAGGAAAGACATGTGTACCTAGCATCAACCTTATTATAAATATAATTAACTTTAAAAGAGAGTGTGCTAGCATTAACCTTACTATAAATTATGATTTTATATTCTAATAATCTTGTTATTAGTATATTATGCTCATATTGACTTTTTAGTAATATTTAAAAAATCAAATAATTTCCTATTAGTATTTCATAAATTCAAAATTATTTAACTACCCATCTCCTCCTCTTCACATATTGATTCAGTATATTAAAAACATTGAGCTCATCAATTGTAGAATGAAATAGGTTTAGAAACTAAATTGAATTTCAATTATTTATCGACTTCAATGTGCATTCATAAGGTTTTTAGGTTTCCACAACAATTAACATAGATAATCATTGAAAAATAAAGAGAATACATACTCCTTCACTTGACAAAGAAGATGAAATATAGTTTTAAAAAATTGACAATTCAAAGAAATACCAAGAAAAAATTACAGCTCAGACAAGCAGACAATGCATGTCACTTAACATAAATCTCACATTTAAGTACTATATGTTTGCATCAGTAATATAATGAATTCTAGATGTGTATTTATGTTTAAGTATTGAATTCCTAAAGTTTCAAATTAGATTTTCAATGTTTCCTTAAAGTTTTCTAGACTTCTTTAATTTTTACATAACTTCCTTGGACTTCCTTAAACTTTCTCAAAACACGTCAACTTCCTTAGCGACCGAAGTTTATACTGAAACCGAAGTTTAATATCTTGGTTACGGCTTTCCAATCTAGTAACACCACACCATACATATATTATTGCTTCTAATCTTGCACTAAACCACTTTTACTTTAACCTAAACGCTACAAATTTTGCCACCCCATTGCCATAATCATCTTGCTATCCGTTTCATGTTAGAGCAAAGAGCATATAGAGTTGTTTCATTATTGAAATTAGCATATAGAGGTTGTATCATTATTAAATATCAAAAAGACAAGTTCATGTTTTGGGAGTGGGAGCAACATTATTAGGGGATAAATTCTGCTGTTTTGGGTTTTTTGTTCGGCTTGCCGTGGGAATACCTCATTCTCTTGGGCCATCACATCCAAACCAACTCTGTTTTCATGCTGTTTTGGGGTCTTTGATTTCTTTTTCCGGTGTATGCATACTGTCTTTCTAGACTCCTATGGGATTTTCCCTGTTCTTGCTTTGGTTGATTTATAATATATTGCGTAGTTACCGACCAACAAAGAAAAAGAGAAAAGTCAAAAGATAAGTGCATGTATTATACCTTGGTTTGGATGTGATTTTCCTGTGGAAAGCTCCATAAACTGGAGTAGCTTGTTGCAAACAATCAGAAAGTTGTGGTTTCTAGAAATACCCAAAGACCTATTAGATTTTAGAAGGTGTACAAATATTGGTGACAGAGGTTGGTCATGGGTGTCTCCTAATACTATACTGGGTTCTCTGATAAAAAAAAAACTGTATATTATCAGGGGACTCCTTACATGTTTTTACAGTTAAAGAGGATCTTGTATCTTTCTTGTAGATAGTTATATGGCTTTAATAATTAAAGATACAATTGACAGAAGAAAAGAAAAATAAATAAATAAATGGATATTCCTTGCTATTGTTTTATTCTCCTTTTCTTGGTGAGAAAAGTCTCTATAAGAGGAGTCTCATTTCTTCTTGCAGATTCATTTGAGAGCAGTTTATGCAATCCTACTTTCGTCAGTGCTCGCTTTTGGGATTGCTATGAGCCTCAACTCATTGTATATTCAAATTTTTGCTCCACGACCTCAGGTTACGTAGGCCCAGATCAACTCAAATCCGGTATAATAAGAGAAATGAGGTCTACCATTTTAATTTGGTAATCTACTGATAAAGTAGTCATGTACATAAGTTATTGGCACCCATATCTTTTCCTTACCTCTGCAACCTTATTTTTCCGTTTAAATAGATAATGCCTCTGTAGTTTGAAAATTTAAAACAATATTTTTTTTCCTCCGCGTGCTAAACATCAAGACAGGGACCTTTTATTTTTCATCTGAACAGAATCTTATTTTATAAAGTATTACAGTAGATCTATTGGGCTGTATTATCATTGTTTTTTTTTTGACTGAAGAAACAGAAAGCTCCAGGAAACTCTTTTCATTTCTATTGGGATGCTGGGCAAGATTATCTTAATATTTATGGGAAATGGGTAAGGGTTTTAGGAGGGTGTACCTCTATGTAAGAACTTATAAGGTGAATTCCCCACAAAATAATCCATTGATGCCAAGCAATAAAAGTCACTTCTATCAGTGGCGAAGCCTTATTCCAACTATTTGGGATCAGCTGTACCAGTATTGTTTCCCTATCTTATTCTATTGAGGGCCATATCTTCGTATCTTCAAATTTGTTCTTGCCATCTCGATCCACGAACTTATATCGGCAAATCTTGTAGATTAATGTATTCCCTTGCTTATTGGCCCTGGGGATTTAATGTGCAGGTTTTTTTCATCATATATTAATCGCCGAAAATAAAGTTGAATTACAGGTCTTTGTTAAGGAGCAATAAAGAATGCAAATTTGGAGCTCAGAACTGGATGTCATGTCACCCATTTCCCTACACTGTATTTTTTAATTAAAACATAGTTTGATTAATAAACTACACTTGGTTTCTAAAACTCTTACTAATGGATATAATAATAATAATAGGAGGAAAAGTCTAAAATAACTATAATATCTAAATAAAATAACAGGAGTAAACTAATTCCTCAATGTAACTGGTGAATGAAATTGTACTGTGGTAGACTAAATTCTTAAATATTATTTATGCCTCTTAGCATTAGCATTCTTTTCCTAATTTTTTTTTTAATCTGATAATATAAGTGACTATAAATACAGAATACATGGTCAATATTGTTGGTAGCCAATAATTGAAATTATTACAAGGTGATATGACATACTCAAGAGGGGTGATTTGTTTAATAACTGTCACACAATCATCAATATCATAAAAAAATAGAAATGCAAAAAATAAAAAGTAAAAATGAAAACAAACAGAATTAAACAGTTCAAGATGTCTTTCTGTACATAGAGCTTAGTTTCTTTAACCTGAAAACCAAAAAACTCTATGCATTCTTAATTTATATTCAACCCCTGGCTGCTAACACGATAATGCCTAAAAGATTCAGAAAAACAATGGAAGAAGGAAAGACTTGAAAAAAAAAAAACTTACACATGCAGTGCAATCGGTGTCAATAAACTTTTTTTTTTTTTTTTAGTGTCAATTAACTGATTGTTAGATAATCAGTATTTATCTTGATTGTTAGGTCAATGACCAGTCTCTATAAACTGGATGAGACCACAGAGTGTTGGGTCCCAATCCCAGCTTGCATGTGTGATGCTTAAATGACAAAAGCAAAGATGGAAAAGATCATCCTCCCATTTGATGCAATTATTCGTCTTGCATTTCGATTCACCTTCAAAAGAAAATTTAAAAGGAGAATTGGAAAATTACATGGGCTGCATGTGTGTGGTGTGTGTGTGTGTGTTTGCTTGGGTGGTGTGAGTATTCCCTTGTCTTTGCCTTCAGTCATTGCCTTGTAGTATGATTGAGTTTACCAAAAAAAAAGGTGGTCCCTCCATATAAAAATACCTTTGAAGCGCTTGAAATTTTACCGATTAGATCTCTATGTTTTACCACAACACCATGAACTGCAGTTTGATACAAACAAGCCAAAGGGCATTTGGTCCTAGTTCAATTTCTGAATTTATTTTTTTTGAAGTTTGAAAAACTTTCCAAGGACAGGATCTGTTTCCATTGCAATGGAAAATAAAATTAAAAAAAGGGGGCATTCCGAGAATCGAACTCGGGACCTCTTGCACCCAAAGCAAGAATCATACCACTAGACCAAATGCCCACGTTTTTAATTATGTGAAAGATTTAATAGTTCACTACAATACAAATCATGTTCCGATGGATGCAAATAGACCATTGTTTTTCACTTATCCTGAGAACCTGACATCTCTTGTTGAAATGGCTAGGACCCTCTGGTCCTAGGGAGTTAATTATATTTTTCATTGACGTGACAAGTCAGAGACTACTAATTAAAGGAGAGCATTAAAAACACATGGCAGCAATAGAGTGATTTGAGGTTGTTTATTTCATAGCAACTTTTTAAATTCTTCCGATCTCTATCTAAACGGAGCTAGCCCGAAGTTCAGCTTCAAGCCGACCTTGAGACAAGGCATGTTTGATTCGGATCAGCTGGGTTTGAATGTAAAATAAAAAATAATATTATTAAATGTAATTATTATTTATATATAAATATAATAAAATATATTATTATTTTATTTAAAAATAAATTTTTAATAAATCAAGGCGAGTTCGATCCAAGCCTAGCTTAGCTCGAGTTTGAATCAAATTAGGTTTAAGCCAAGTGAACTAGATTCGAGCTGAGCTTTTCGAGCAATAGATGGAGCCTAGATTTTTATATTTCAAGTCGAGCAGGGCCAAGTTCAGCTTAGCTCAGCTCAAATATACCCCTAACTCAGCGATACAACTCCCTCAGGATATGTTCTCTTGGCGAAAGAAGCAAATTTTCATCTTTGTCATACTTGCAGACTTAGGAGAAGCAAATCTTCAAATTCTGTTCTCTTGACGATTACATAATCATTTTAGGTGGTTGTGTGAAGAGGATTGAGACAGAGAGACTCTTTTTGTAGGTAATATCACATAATCATTTTAGGTGGTTGTGTGAAGAGGATTGAGACAGAGAGACTTTTTTGTAGGTAATATCACCTGTGTTAGTGGTTATATTACTTCTGTTTTTTTTTAAGCGTCACACATGGGCCTCATAAGCAATTTTTTAAATAAGCTGTAGAACCCTAACTTCAAAGAAATGTAGACATTTAATTAGCCTTCAACTTAACAATCTAAAGTCCTTCTAAACACAATTTTCAAATAAGCTCTATCTATTTAGATCCAAATGCCACCTAATTATTATTAGGATCAATATCCTTAGCGCGCACGCCCCCCCAAAATCTTTTAAAGTTACTAATACAACATAAAAACATCATCTTCTTTTGGCAAAAGACCCCGGCAAGGTGGCAACGGCCTCATAAACTAGTGCTCACAGCAGGAAGGGGTTTGTTTAAATCAATCAAGAACATTGCCTGAGAACTCATTCCTGCGGAAATTTTCAGGGGTCTTCTGCCAGAGATGGACAGAGAATGTCTTTTAAAATATGGTGTATAGTCATTAATCTTAAGATTAGTGTGGAATCAGCAAACAGCAAACTTTGGTCCCCACCACCAAAAAAAAAACAAAAAAGATCTCCTCAACAAACCAATCTATTCTTCCAACATTCTAATCTAAGGCTCTGTTCTTTTATGGAACTTTTAAAGTCAAGAACTTTTATTGTTTCACCCTGATTTTACTTTATGTCTAGAACTATATTATTTCATACGGTGCAAAAGTTCTACAGATTCAAGTTGCACAAATTTTTTTGGTTATTTTAAGTTCTATACATGTGGAACTTCTATTAAATTCAACTTAGATAAATTTGTGTAGAACGGTTAGAAATCCTCTCCCCTCTTGTTCAAAACTCTTGCGGTCTTGCCTCTTGTTCCAAAATATTAATGTTCCGGACTTTTAAAAGTTCTACCAAAAGAATGGGGGGATTTTTCATCTAATTGTTCCTCACTCCTTAGTATCAATTAGATAAGGAAAAAGATGGAACAAACCAACCTTGTATCTTGTATGGATTGCTTGGCATTCACCTGGTCAAAGGACATGGACTCCATACAAAAAAGGGGAAAAATGATAATTCCAAGAATGAGCTAAACTAGAAGGAAAACCATTATTCCAAGGGAAGATAAACTGGAATAGTGATGGTGCATGCTTCAGCTAAGCATGAATTTCGTTGATCAGAAGACTGAAGCTAATTTCTAAACTTGTTACAAGAACATCTCTTCTAGATCATAATACTCCCACACATAAATACAACCACCAGGTTGTTTTGTGCGTGTATCAAGACAGCAATTACAAGGGGAAAAAAAAACAGGGCAGGAAAGTTCATGATGCCGAATTTACCATTCTACCATATTTCATTTTGAACGAAATAAAGAAGCTGGAATTGATGCAGGATCGAGCTCCCAACAGCCTCTCAGGCTGCCATCTCTCTCCTCTGTCAGCCGGAAAGCAGGAATCCGATGTGAGAATCTAAGCAACTCGGCCCGAGGTACCTCCATAACAGCAGATTTTCCTCTTCTTTGTGCCTTGAAAACCAACTTGAAACCATTCACACGCACCAGCACCAAGACTTTTGTCCCCAACTCATTATCCTCATCAACTTCTACTATGTCAAACTCACGATTCTTCAGGTCAGAACATGCCCATTCAGAATTCCAGTTCTTGTATAACGCCCAAACCTCACCTTTCCTAGGGTAGATGTCATATCTGTTCTTCTTATCAGTGGGTTCTGCTCTTAACTGGTGAGAAAAGGGCGAGGTATCATTAAAGGTTTCAGATATAACATTTTTGGCCTTAAACGTCCCACAGGGAACAGGCATGTCTTTGTCAAGCCACTGAATAATGTTCTTCGCTGATGAGCTGGGTTCAAGCCATGTCACGTGCAATTTGAATTTTGGGGGAGGTTCAATCTTCTTTATGCAAGCATAGTACTTAGGCATGCCATCCACATCACTGTACAATGCCCAGGTCTGACCACGCTGAAACTTCTCCTGGGATTTCTCATCATCAAAGTCGTAGAATTCTGCTTCAGGAATCTCTTCTGGAGAAGAAGCTTGAGGGAAATTAGGGTCTTTGGTGACACTGTTGGGTTTGGTGTCCTCAGCATCTAGACGCCTCTCCTTGTCAGCCTCTTTGATACCATCTAAATGCGTCTCCTCCTTGGCCGCAAATGGACTTGCATTTGCTTGACCAGGCTTCTTATGGGACCCATTCAAATCCCTCGGAGACTGGTTTCTGCTTTGTGGGTTCTTTCTTTCAAGCATATTCTCCTCCTCTAGGTCTATGGTCTTTTTTGGTGACTTGAGCTTCTCAGACCGCAACATGTGTTTCACTTCATCTGCAGAAGATTTAGGACATGAACCATTGACCCTAGTATCCCTACTTGCACTGTTCATCTTCACATCTCCGAGATGAGCAAACTCTTCAATGTTGGCAGGCAGAGAAGCTGGATCGAGTTCAAAAGATCCTTTTGGAACATCATCTCTTTCCATACCAGTCATTCTAAAAGAAGGAATCCTGTGAGAAAACCTGAATTGTTCACTGGCTGGTATTTGAAATGAGACCACTCCTTTCTTCATTGTCCGTGAAAACAAGCTTACAAAGCCCTTCACCTTGCCCAAGTATGTGACACTAATGTCACCCCCCTCCACATAATCTGACAGGACCTCAACAAATTCATATTCGTACTGTCTATGATTGTCTGGATCAGAGTTCCATTTAATATCCCATTTCTTGAAAAGGGCCCAAATTTCTCCCTTTCTAGGATATATCTTGTACGAACTTCTACTTCTTCCATTTTCCCAATAAAGCTTATGCGAGAACATATTCCGATCTGCAGTATTTTCGGAGGCCCCGTGTTTGAACTTACCACAACCAACAGGCAAGTCCACACTGACCCAATCAATCTCATCCTGATCATCCGGATCGGGCTCCAGCCAAGTGATTCGCAGCTTGAATCCAGGTGCAAAAACTTTCCTGATCCGTGCATAGAATCTAGGCATGCCATCTGCAGAATCATAAGCAGCCCAGATCTGATCAACTGCAAAACATTCTTCTCTCCTTTCCTCGTCAAAGTCACTGAAATCCGGATCGGGGTACTCATACTCTCGATTTGGTGTGCCATTGGGGTTCGAATGTGATTCAGATTCTTCATCGACTTTGGATCTTTCCTCATTGTCATCCACTGACGCTGCTTCTTCTCCATTAGCCTTACATTCCTTCGCTTTGCCATTTCTGTTCAGCGAGCTTTCTTCAAGAGGGGCGGTTGCTTTTTGTTTCACTTCTTTCATGTCTTCTTCTACGATATCAGCAAAGCCAGCTGGTTTATCAGTTTCAAAAGCCTGTTGTTCCAAAGATGCTTCTTTACTATCCTCTGTGGAACTGGACGATCCACTCCCTCTTGACCTTTTTGGGGGGCTCACAAAGTCATCATCATCACTTAGATTTTCTTTATAAGAAATATTCTGTTTTTGCCGAGCAGATCTCCGGGGGTAACGCCCCCCAGTAAATCCTGAATTCGATCCAGCAGGAAGACCACTACCTTCTTCAATAACATCATCCTCTTCAATATCGGTGCTGCTTTCACTGTGGCAACTGTCACTGGATTCAACTACTGACTTCCTCCTCTTCCCTGACTTTCTTGCCTCCTTCCCAATTTCCATATCCACATTCCCATCTTCTTTCCCTTTGGTTTTAGACCCCCTTCCAACCCCAGAAGTTCTTCCTGTCATAGGGAATGGTTCTGATGCCTTGGTCCCACCGCTGGAACTTCCCTGAACTCCCATACTGGAGGAAATGTTCCCAATATTACTTTGTGGGCCCACTTTATAAGCACCCTGATTCGGGAATGCAGGCTGACTCCAGTTGGCTTCTGGTGGCGCACCTTGAACATTTGAATCATAGGCAATAAAGGGTTTCGAGCAACTTTGACAACGAAGAGATCTATTCACAATATCTCTATAATACTGATACCTTATACCACAAAAAGGACAGATAGTCCAGAAAGTCTGTCGGATGTTGGGGAATCCCTGTTGGGCCTGCTGTTGCTGGCGAGAATTCAAGCCCATAGACTGTGGAGTAGCAATATTCACAAAATTGTTCTGAACCCCAGGTTGTTTCCTCACATAAGAGTTTCTATTAGCCTGCGGCTTTGGTAATGCAGTTCTCAAGGAGGCTCTACGCTTCATGTCGTATAGTGACCGTTTTGCCTGGTCAGAAAGGACCCTCTGTGCTTCCCCAATCAGCTTAAAAGCAGATTCTGCACCAGAAAAGTTGTTCTTATCGGGATGAAGTAGAAGAGCAAGCTTTCTGTATTGCTTCTTGATAGATGCCTCATCCGCTGTTTGGTCAATTTGAAGAATACCGTACCAGTCCATCTCAGCCCCGAACATCTTGTTCTCAGCAGAACAGTGTACATCACAGACGGTTAGCATCTGGGAAATGTTCTCCACCTCAGGGCAGAGTTGCTGGGCCTTAAGTGCAACCTTCCGAGCTCCAACAAAATCCTTTTGTTGCATCTTCTTCTCGGCAATTTCCTTGGCCCTGATGGCCTCTTCTTTGTTGCAGTCCATCGTTGATCCAAACAACAAAGAGCACCCAACTCGAATTCCCTTATGTGAAGTGTGCGAGCCAGAAAAAGCTACCTTTCCGCCTCATGATCAGTTCAATTATATAACAGTCAAAATACCAGTAATTTCTTGTCTTGACCCTTAACAATTCCCCACCCAATCACCCAAGATTCAACTCCACATCCGCAAAATTCAAGCACATTGATATCAGATTTCCACTCGGGAAAAAAAACCCTATTTGTCAACTGAAAAAAGAAAGAAGAAAAAAGAGAAAAAAAAAAAGATTATCTTTGAACGTAATCATGTAAAGAAACAAGAATTCACACCAGTACCAACAGTAACTAAATTCTTCCTAAATGAAGGAAAATACAGTAAAAAAATACATATAATGCCCTAGTCTAGCTGAGCAGAAATTACAAATATATATATATATATATATATATCAGAGAAGCCATGGCTTCCCCTGAAGGAACTCAAAAACCAAAACCCTAGATTTCTATCTCTGCAACCCAAAATTATCTCCTTAAGCCTCATAGTCATTTGAGATAAAATAAAGAAAAGAAAATCTTATGTATAAGAACAATTAAGGGAGCCTATCGTTGCGTGCAGAGACTAACACATCACCCACTTACACACAAACAAAAAAGCTTATGCAAAAGTTCAGTGCTTTATACATAAACTTGAAATTCAAATTTTGATTGCAGGAGAATTAACTAACAACTCCAGGAACCAATCACAGACGTTATAATCAACTGCATGCACAGACTACAAACTAAACATATCAATTTTCAATTAAAAAAAAAATCCACATACATAACCCTTAAAATCTGAAATCAAACAATTAAATGATAAAAGAAACCCTAATTCTGTCGGACAAAACAAAACAAAAAAACAGTTCAAGCCCTAGGATCCCAGCCTTCCAAATAAATCACAACACAAAACCCATTTTAAGAAATAGACCCCTTTCATATAAAACCACAACCCCACCAAATAAACAATAATAAAATCCTACAAATTCAACCCTAGAACGAGAAGTAAAACCGACAAATCCACGCAAATAAAAGAAACAAATCTCCCAAAAACACACAGAACTAAACAACCTGAAAACCCTAGAAATGTTTAATCCAGAAACCCTAACAGAGAGAGAGAGATAGAGGGAGAAAAGAGCCGTTACTATACCGAACAGTGAAAAGAAAATGCAAAAAAAAGAGCAGAGAATGAAGCTTACTTGTCTGATTATAGCAAGAAACGAACCCTGGAACTGATTCAGGAGAAGATAGAGAGAGAAAATGAGGTCTAAGGACCAAAATAGAAGGAAATGAGAAGCAAAACCCCCAAAAATGGGAGGCAAACCATCCCGCCCAGGAAGAACAAAAGTAAAGAAAATTAGGGAAGAAAATACGAGTCCCTCAGATTCTCGCTAATTCCTCTCACAACCCTTATTACTTGTATTTATATGGAAAGTCCATTTTAATAATATTAAAATACATTTATTTAGTTAAGGGGACCATTAGTGCTAAAATCAAAATATCTCATTAGGAAAATAGTTAACGTACCCGGGTTCTCATTTTATATCGGAATGACCGGTCCTCATTGGTCCATGCCCTAATTTAAATACCCATCTACAGCGGTTAAGATTCATTAGGGTTAAGCATTAATTTAGTTAAGTTTAACCGGGGTTAAAGAGGTGTTAAAAAAGGCACGAGGACACCGGGGTAAGATATGCACTGCTCATCCCATTTGGCATGGGATTATCTCTCACATATGCTAGAAAAACACGTATTATTGGACATGTGGTGATAAAAAGGGGTGAGATATCAAGTAGGGAGAAGTCAAAAACATGGGATAAAATAAAATGTCTTATTCCCATTTTATCGCCACATGTTGGATTATGTGTGGGAGGCTGGCATCTGTTAAGGGATAATCCAATGCCATCTCATTTTGCTTGATGTCATTGGTGGCACGTGCGAGTTGAGTTTGTAGTGAACTCGACCGAGTCGCCGCTCTGGTCAAACTCGGTTAGGTTTGTCCTGAGTTGAATCGGTTTACAAAATGAGAAATCGATCACATGTGAGAGAGGAGATTGCATAAACTCGAACTATCAGTCTTTTCGATGAGGAGAAAGATAAAATTGTAGTGACCACAGGCCTGGGTTTGAATTTTACAAATTTGGACTCCCCCCTAAAACAAAACACTACTGAAATACAATCCTGGGGAGTTCGAATCAAAGCCAATCTTGATTGAACTTGGGGAGAGTACATTCGCACCCACAGGTCAAAATGTGTTCTTCTTAACCCCTAGTAACTATGGTTAAAATTCATTAACCCTTAGGTTCAATAATCTAACCTTGGTTTATATTTAAAAAAAATATTTATTTCTAATTAAGAATTTTTGACCCTTATGATTAATTTTAATTTTTTTTTTCTAAAAGCAAAGGTTAGATTGTTAAACCTAAGAGTTAGTAAATCTTAACCACAATTAATAGGGGTTAATAGGGAAATGTGTTGACTGGTGGGTGCAATTGAACTCTCCTTGAGTTCAATCGCAATTGGGTATGATTGGGTCTCCATCATAGGCCATTGACTATTTTCAAAATGACTGACTCGTCTCTCGGTCGGTACTAAATCTGAGTTGACTCGGCCAAAATTTAATTTTATACCTAGAATTAGGGACAAGGTATGACACTCGAGTTGTGAAGTGCCCTAGGCCTCTAGGAGATCGGATCACAATCAATTTTGATTGAACTCTCCCTGAGCTCAATCACACCAACAAGTCAACATGTGTCCCTTTTCACTCTTATTAATTGTGGTTGAGATTTACTAACACTTGGGGTTCCATAATATAATTTTTATTTCTAGAAGAAGAAAAAATATAATTATAAGGGTTAATATTGTTGAACCCCAAGGGTAGTGAATATTAACCACAATTAGTAAGGGTTAAAAGGGACACGTGTTGGCTTGTGGGTGCAATTGAACTTTGAGAGTTCACTTGCAATTGACTCTCTTCCGATCCAGTGCCCTGTTCTCCCATAATGATGAGGTTTCCCCCCTCCTCCCCCCCCCCCCCCCCCCCCCCCCCCCCCCCACCCCCCCCCCCCCCCCCCCCCCCCCCCCCCCGGGGGTGCACGAGTACATAGTTGTTTTTGGTCAAATAAAAAAAAAAACATGTATATAGGCATATTACTTATGGTTCACATTGTTACCCATTAAAGTCCAAAACTTTATAAGTTTTCTCATTTGACAGTATGCGTTTTCTTTTGAAAACTAGATGTATCTACCTTTCATCTATTGGATTGCAATTTTCGTAAGACTTCAAATATAACAACAAAATGATGATTTCAAATCTCATAAAAATAGATGACTTAAAATCTCCTTATGGTCAAAATTTATTTTGTTAGAAATCTTAACAAAATTAACCAAATTTCCTAATAATTACCATGAAAAAGTATAATGTATCATACTCAACAAAATAACGAATGCTTATGGTGTGTTCATTTGAAAAGAATGTGGTACTTGATCGGTGTTAATTGTTATACATTTAAGCACCTTAAATTTAACTTGTTAATTCTTTAGAGTAATATTTTAAACTGTTTTACGGTACTTGGTTGTCTTTCTCCCTTCCAGGTTCATATTAGTAAAATAGGATAAAATAGAAGTTTTAGAAGTTTCAATGACTCATAAGAATCTCAGTAAGAAGAAGGGCAAAAGAATGTGCAAAAAACCAAAGTCAAGAGTGGCGTTCCACTCTGGGCGATCGATCGCCCCTTGCGTTTTGGGTTTATATTAAATGTGCGAAAAATCTCTTCTTGGGCCCGTTTGGATATTTTAAAAGCCTTATTTCGTAGAGAAAAGAGAAGAAAAAAGTTTAAACTAAATTATAACTCCTAATTTAACAAGGACTCTATCCTTTTCTTTCTTTATAAATAGGAGAACCCCTTGACCATTATCAGTATGTAGAGATTTTGAGATTTGAAGAAGAGAAGCTCTAAAGATCAAGGAAATCAAAATGATGAATTCTTCGTTTTTGTCTATGAAGACGGCGCACTCCTCTCTCGCGATGAACTAACTTTCCATTCTAAGGTTTCGATGAAACCCTAACCAAGTAACTATGTCGTTCTTTATTTTTATTTAGATTTCTTATTTATATGATATTGATTGCAAAATGAGAGCGTTGTTTTAACAACCAGATTTAAATTTAATTTCAATAGAATTTTTTTATCATTGTCTTAGGTATTAGGAAATTGGAATTGAATCCACTTGTATTAATTTTTGATAGAATTTTAATATAAGTTTTATGCAATAATTTTAATAGTTTAAGAGAATAAATTTAAAGATATTTTATGCTAAGAGAAGACGAGTGATCATACTATCTTACTTTAATGTATATCAGGCGTGTCAACCGAAGATACGATATGTCTAGGATTTAATCTCTTGTATTTTTTATGATTAGTTGAGAGGGGACGTGTTGTCACTCTCACTGTAATGTTTGCAAATCGAGATGTCTTAACAAAATCAAAGTAAGATTTGTTATAAAGCTAATGGTGGATTCAAACACCCTATATTTTCTCAACCGATATATAACCAAGAGATCTTAGTAATTAGGTTAAATAAAATCTGATAGTTTAATTAAGATAAAATCAATCAAATCAATTAATCTTGTTACATATGAGTTTAAAATTAATCTCAATAAAAGACAACGAAACCAACATAGTCCTCAGAGGTTCGACACCCTTACTAGTATTATTCTATAGAATTATTACTATAAAGAATAATTAAAATTGCGTAACGACTAGTACTTAAGGAGAAGGACTTGAACATCAGTAGGCGAGGGGTAAAGCCAAGATTTTCTTGTAGGAGGGGGCTAACCAAATTTTTTTTTTTTGAGGGACAAGTTTGTGGTCTATCTCTTTTGTTAGTATCCGGTTATTATTATTTTCCCCGAAGTTTAGGAGGGCTAGAGCCCCCTGGCTCCGACCTTCTCCTAAGTTATGCCCCTATTAGTACTATAGTGATATATTCCCTAATTTCAAGGGGGCTTCCCTCCCCCTCCCTGGCAGGCCCCATGTGGCTCCACCCCTGATAGGCGATGTGGGACTAAAGGCAACACTATTTTAGCACGCACACCCATCTAGGGGATTGAACTTTTTTTTAGTAAGCACGTTAATCACACACACAACTCACACACCCAAACTCATCTCAACCTAAAGCCTGTAACCACACACACCTCTCAAAAAATAGAAGCGGTGTGGGAGTACTTAAGGAGAAAGACCAAAACATCGGTAGACGATGTGGGACTAAAGGTATCACTAATTTAGCACACACTCTTTTATAGGATTGCCTTTTTTGGGTAAACGGGGTAATCGCGCGCACACACAACTTACACACCCAAACCCATAGGTTGATATGGGTTTGGGTGTGTGAGTTGAGTGAAAAAAAAAAAGTAGGTGAAAGAAAGGAAAAGAAAAGAAACTTAATTTTTTCTTCAAAATAACGATAAAAAATGATGAAGTTTTTGAGAGAAAACTATTGGAAAAGTGCAAGAAAAAAAAAGTGTATTTTCTTGCAAACCAAACACAAGAAAAATGCAAGAAATCTCACTTTTTTTTTATATTTTCTCTCACCTTCTCGACAAACGAATACACCCTTGAATATGACACCCTTCACACACACCTAGGTTTGTCAGTGGTAGTGTATCTCCCTTTGGGGAAGAGTGACTTGTGTTCGAGTTCTGGTGTGGCCGTTGAGTGCCCACCCTTGAGATTTAACCCACCTAAACCCTAACTCTGACATAGATAGATAAATGATATAGCTGATTACCAAAAAAAAATGACACCATTCACTAAGTAATTTTTCTCTTCCATTAAATTATCAAATGAGAATTCTGAAGGTATAGTTTGATTATTTACTAAAAAATGAAAAATCCAGTGAGAAAATCAATAAAGTAAGCTGTACAAATTTGTCCCAATGGTAGTGTATCTCCCTTTGGGGAGGAGTGACTCGTGTTGAGCCTGGTGTGGCCGTTGAGTGCCCACCCTAGAGTCCTAACCCACCTAACCCTCTGACCTCTGACATAGATAGATAAATGATATAGCTGATTATCAAAAAAACAAAAAAAAATAAGTCACTAAGTAATCTTTCTCTTCCATTAAATTATCAAAAGAAAATTCTGAAGGTATAGTTTGATTATTTACTAAAAATGAAAAATCCAGTGAGAAAATCAATAAAGTAAGCTGTACAAGTATTGGTCTATATTTACTTTTATATTTACTACTTGAAATAACCACAGGGCTTCGGATTTCCTCTAGGTTAATTGATCCCATTGCGCCATTTGATCCGACAAACCCACAGTTTTTTTTTAAAACCCAATTCGTGTAAGTTGTGTTAGCATTAATCATAGTAGTTGAAGCTTGATAGAACGAGGATCAACCAGAGGAAAATCCTTCAAATTGACCGAGGAAATTCCCATAATGCCATTACTAAATATCTCAACAAAAAAGTCAAATTAACTTTACAAGTTAAGAAAAAGTAATTGGTTCCCTTCACTTTTTTTTTCAAAATAAAGATCATTTATGAAATGAACAAAGTACCCTTTCATTAAAATTGACAAATCATTCAATACGCAGGGGCAAAAAATAAATTGCATAAAACACACAATTATAATCAGTCTAGGTACTCCCAATTATACTCTCAAATGTACTCCGGAATCCTAATCCTTTAATTCAAACAATTAAGCATCAAGAGTAGATTTGGCTTGCCTTATTTTGTCATTTTCTAAAGTCACACATCTCTAATCTTAGACTCTTAATTATTTGAATAAAATAATAGGATTTGAGAGTATCCCTCCGCCCCCCCCCCCCCCCCCCCACCACACACACACACACACACATGTCATGGAAAATGATGAGAAAATCTTTAGATTTTTAATACAATTCTTAGTTTTATTTTGTTCAATTTTCCTTTTCTCTCTTTTCACTTATTTTCTCAACGACCAAACATTGAGTTAACAAAAGTTGCAGCATTGATGGTTTTTATCAAAGTGGTGAATTTCTCTTTCAAATTGGTTAACGTATCCCCCATTAGGGGGAAGGTTAGGATTTCAGCCCCCCTCTTGATAAGGCTTGGAGAAAGCCTAGGAGCTACCTAAACAACGGAATCCCTCTTTCAATTTGTTGGATAATATAAAATTTCAGGCTTTTGAAGTATTTGAAATCATCTGCTGCCATGGCTCACATGGCCCTCTGTAACTGGGTGGATTTTCTGACTTGTTCACAGGTCAATCTAAACCTCGAAGGATTATTCTAACCTATGACAAAAAAAGGAAAATTGCTAAGGAAACGGGGTCGAGAGTACACCAAGAATTTTGAAAGTACCGAGAAATGACTGCCGTTTAGCCTTATCGCAATTGACTTGAAAGTTGTTGTCCTTTTTAGGATGATAGCCTTTCCTATTTATAGGATTTTGCTTTCAGGACAAAGTAACTGTAATTTCTTGTAACGGACACATTAATTATTTACAACACTTTCATGCATTTAATAAAATAACGCCCTTGACAATTATTACATTAACGCATTTTCACATTTATTGTGTCGAAACGATTACTCTTACTTTCCTCGGGTGCCTTTACAGCGACTTGTTACTCATCAAAAAGTTATAAGTAGATTAGTGAAGGTGACCCTACTTTTCACGTGATAACACATTTTTCGACCAATGAACCTCTCACCTTCCAATCCTTGGAATCTTTTTCTTCCCTTTTTATACTTTGCGAACGTTTATGCTGAAAATGCATAAGTCATGAACCAAAGGTGTTTTTAGCCAAAATGTAGATGACACAATAATCTAAATAGATTAAAGGCATCTTAGGACATGTTGAAGGTGCCAGAAGAATATCTTTTGATGGATCTATTGGTCCACGTATTTATCTTAAAAAAAAATCACCAGTCAACACTCTCTTATGTGGATGGCCCGAGATCAAGTCTCAAGGAGGAAAATATCAAAAACATCATTTGTTGATGCATCACCATGAATGCATGTCTTTACTTACACATATACTCCAACGGTATGGTGTACCCCTCTCATGGGGGAGGTCCTGTGATCAAGTCTCAAAGAGTGATAGAGTGATGTGGGTTTGTCTAGTTCTTCTAAACCAAACTCTACTTGCAAGAATCTTGATGAAAATTTACATTAGCTGTAGTTTTTTTTTTGGTAACAGAGGGTGTCCCAAAGCTTTCGAGCCAAGGACTAGTCCCTTTGGGTATCTGCACTACTGACTCAGAATTTTTTCCATGGATACCAGGATAAGTTGAGGAGTGGGAGGAACCACACGACCACAAGGAGCAAACCAAGGACGTTAGCCAACTGCACCAAACCTGGTGGGTATAGAACTGTAGAAATTGTATAAACTATAAACTGATTGGATGATATTCTGAGGAACTTCCCAGGTGGTCATTTTAGGGATCAAAACTAACATGGCAGAATTAATAGATGGGGGAAAATTTCCATGGCTGAAGAACAGTTGTGTGACCTTCTTAATGTCATCCTTAATCACCTCTAAACAAGTATAACAGAAGAGATTCCAGAGCAACCATTTGGGCCTGGAGCACTATCTCCTGACTTGTCAAAGACAATCTCCTTGATTTCTTCAAGCACTTCTTCATGCACTAAAATGGCGAAAAACTGCTCATGGATCAAATTTTCGCAAGTCGTTTCCTGTAAAATTGTCAGGCTACTTAAATGTGTATTCCTATCCAAGCTGACAACTCCAGAACTTCGCAGACAGCTCAGAAGTGCAGCGGAGATTCCTGTAGTGCACCAATCTGAGTAAGCCTCAAGCATGCACTATGACTGTTTCCTACTTGAAGGTTGAAACTCCATAGTCTCACCAGCATTTATCTATGGAAGAAAAATATGCCATTTACATTAAGCTTCCACCAAATCCCATTTATTTTTCTCCTTTGTACTTTATAATTGCATTCTCAAATCAAAAATCATCATAGAAAAATAATTACATTTGATATTTAATGTGATTCATAAGAATGTTTCCCAAATGATCTCGCGCATGAATTCTTCTGGTGCTGCAAACATAGAGGAAGCAAGAAATGTAAACGGGAACGAGACCATTTCAGTTATAAGAGGAAAGACAAATTTTGAGCCGGAGCTCTGCTTCACGGCGTTGAAGCAGAGCTCCCCTTTTTAGTGGATGGCGCCATGGTGGTGGTACTGTTGTAATTATGGAAAAAGGCAGGGACATTTTTGTAAAGCACTTTTCCCCATAATTACAAGTTTGTCACGCCATACACTAAAAAGGGGAGCTCCGATTCAACATCCTGAAGCAGAGCTTCCTCTTTTTATTTAAACTCAGGAAATTATGGACCGACATTCAAGAATTTCTTTTTGAACCCACAGGGATTTCCTAAAAGATGAACACATAGTCCAAGGTAGCCATTGGGTTTGCTAGAGACTAAAATTCACATCATTTCAACAATCCTAACTGCCTGATCAATGCAATATTCGCTAATGAATTGAACGGTTAATATCCTGTTTAAGGCTTTTATATAGATGGTTAGGACTGCCCTAACAGTGAGAAGTTTGATGGCAAATCCAAGAAGAGCAATAGTCCTCTCCTCGGGCAAGGAGCGGACTATTGCTCCTCGCTCTCACAAAGCCCCTTTTAACTACCTTGAATTATGGTTATCAAGTTTTGACTCCCGTGTTTATTTTCTCTAAAAACCAAGGTTAGATGCTATAACCCTAATGATTAGTGAATCTTAACCACAGTTAAATGGAGTTAAAAGGGGGACACATGGTGAGAAAAGGGGGATGAGACGCTTTCCTTCGCTCCACCAGCGAGGAGGTGATTGTCTTCCATACAAGAAGTGGCTGGCCTAACATTTAGACCACTTAGATAGCTGATAACCAACCCACTTTATTAGGCCAGCTTAAGTCGAAATATGAAATGAATAAATGAATAGAGTAAAGAAAAATACAGTACCTTCTTCACCAGTGAAGAGATTGAACTGGCCAATGGCCTGGCGGAGGAACATCTCAACTCCACTCACAACAATGGCCCCAGCAACCTCGGCTTCTTTCAAAAGCCTGGTTTTTCTAGGCGTGTATACTGAATCGAAGACAAGCTGATAATCCCCCAATGTCACCTAATCAAGCAAATAAGTGAACTCTTAATATTTGATCTCTATTTACACTGTTGTAGTTGGGATGAAAGAGAAGGAGAAGAGAACCTCGGCCACAGGAATTCGATCCGTATTTGGATGCATTCCTACAGGAGTGGCATTTGCAAGGATGGCTCCTTTTTCTGGCCGGAAGTTAGATATCTCTTCATAACGATGAGCTTCACCTGAAACTGAGTGGGCAAGAGACTTGGCTCTCTCTTTTCAGACAAGAATTATAATTAGAAAGGTTAATTCTAAATCATACCACAGTATAATCATTCTATAGAAATGAGTTCCAGTTTTCATACCATAATCTATGTCAAAAATGACAACCCGTGCCCCTCTACTTTTGGCACCAAATGCTAGTGCTCTACCAGCACCTCCAGCACCAACTAGCACAAATAGTTTCCCGGTGAGAGGAGAAGTGAGGGGTGATTCTTGATTAGGACCTCCCCTTGCTGCAAATTGCCGAGTGCACAAATGTTTACAAGTCAAGTTATAGTTTTCATTAACTCTCAGTAAACCCACTTCAATTTGAAGATGAATTAAGATTACCATTTTGAGAGTATTGACTTTCTCCAAGGAGAAAATTTCAGTAATGGCCAACACTGAAATAAGAAACATTGGAGGATTCTTGTCTCATGTATATTTTCAGTAAACTATGGTATGTATTCCTTGAAACATTATTGTCTTATGTATATTTTCAGTTTTAGCCCTATCTACAATAATAGTATTATTTTATTTTTTTAATTTAAGAAATAAAATTATTTATTTTTTGCTTGGGCCACCTAGGCAAGACCTCGCCCAGGGCACCCCTGTCACCTAGGCATTACGTGGATGCTTTCACACACTGGATTAATAAATTCTTTGGACATTTTCAAGAAATTCATGTAACTTTCATGGATTTGACCAACTTATTAATCATCATCTTCAATTCACATTAATGGTTTTAATCAACTTATAAAATTATCACCTCATTTTTGGAATTCTCATTTTCGCCAAACATGCGTGGATCATCCAAAGAAGTGTTAGGGGTGTTTCACCATCTTGCCAAAACCAAGAATACTTCAATTCTAACTATGACAATGAAATACTAAAAGGGAGGTATTTTTGGTCATTTTTAAAGGGTAGGGAGATGCAAGTATGATTAGAGAAATATTGGGGTCAATGTTAGTACCTTTTAGAGCATCCTCAATCGCGGTGATAGAAGCCTCACAATCTGTGTTATAACCAATCAGCTTCCCATCACTAGGTCTCCTTATAATAGTATTTACAGCTCCTATGGACTGACAAAGCATTCAATCATTCAGAAGCTAATAAATATTTTCATCATATCATCATTATCAACGAGAAATTGGAGAATTGACATGATAAATCCATAGTTACCAAATTGCGAAACGAAAGCGAGAAGTGGGAAGCGAGGCTCAAAAAATTTTTGGGAAACAGGAAGCGAGAAATAGATATAGGTGTCTCCTTCCCATTATATTACGATGACCAATCGTACCTTAAATTTTATTTGATATGAGATATCTGTGGAGAAATAGGTGTCTCACAGTCTTAGGTTTCAATTCAACGATACTTGCTTAGGATATATGTTGTAGGTTTTAGACTCAGGTTTATCCAATTACTTCCTAAATAGTAAATACATAACCGCCTTGACCATTAAATGGAAAGCGAGTGGAAGCGAGTCTAGAAAACGAGCTTCCTGGGAAGCGAGCTTCCCACCTTGTACATAGCTTCCCGGCAACTATGGATAAATCATTGATATAAGGCTTTTTTTTTTGTTGGAATTGATATAAGGTTCAAGGTTTAAAATCTAGGATGCCGCTGGCATTTTTTCCTCAGAAGTGTATTAGTGATTTAGTTCTGGATGGGCAAAAAGACTTAACAGTTAACGTATTGTTGTGAACTTGAAATGAGATGAAAGGATCAATATGTGCCAAATCAAAATAGCATAACTTAGTCAAGCCCTTTATTGCATGAGTCAACCTAATTTCAGTGAACCCTCAATGCTTTTTTTTTTTGGGGGGGGTTAAGAAAGGGTGTCCCAAACCCTTTGAGGCAAGGACTTGCTTGACTGTGTTTCTTCTTTCTGGCATGTGATGCCCGAATTGTTCCAGACCACTACTATATTTGGCGGAAGCCGAGATTTCAAACCTTGATCGAGATTGAGCAGTAGCAAGATGCTTTGATCTACTATGTGGTGACTCATGCATTTGTAGTGGGATTACAATATGGAGATACTGGAAAGAAATGTATAAAGGAGACCTGAGCAAGCGGATTGATTTCATCACAGTACCCAGTTATAGCTTCTTTGTATGGAATTCCAACGCTACAGTTACAACACAAATAAGGCAAAAAACAAAACCATATCAGACAAGTTTCTCATAGATGGATAATGCAATCTCAAAAAAGGAAAAAAAAAGTGCAGCCAATGCAATGCTCCAGCGTAACTAAACTATGAGGGAACAAAAAAGCAACTACTTTTCATTTCGTTCCAACTAGTCATAACTCATAACTTGATCTTATTACATACACAAATGGACAAAGGAACTATTTATTTCCACTTGATCAAAAAGGAAAATTAAAATGAAACGTTCTACATGTAATCCTAATGTAGTATCGACCAGAACAAAGGACAGTAGCCAGATCCCATTATGTGAATAAAAATGGTAACATCAACAAAGGAGTAATCATATTTCCTAGTAAACGAATCATTTAAGACAGAAAGGAGATATTTTTTTATCCTTTTAAAAGGGACTGGTCATATACCTGAAACCTGCGAAATCAGGAGATGAATAGACACTAAAGAACTCCTTCAGATCATCAACAAGCATTGGGACATAAATTCCGTTGTATCCAACATGTCTGAAGGCAGGATTATGCAGAATAGGGCCTTTGCTGTGGCTTACAGGATTGGAGATGAGCCCAAAAATTTTAGTATCAGCATTTAAAAACTCAGGCTTATAAGCTTGTCTAAGGCTGTTTAAAGTAGGCAGACCAGGGATTGAATTTCCTTCCATGCACCCATAGACTAAAAACCCACCAAATTTCGGACATAATAGCTGGCTTATAAGGCCTCTATCCCCTGTAGAGTATGCAATTATTGGCACCTGCGGTAGATAACAAGAGGTTGAAGTGTCATACCAATACTAAATATTAGAAGTACTATAAGAAGGTATCAAAATTCCAACAGAAAGACCAAAATTATATTTCACCACAATGTGAACAACGCATTCTGATCAAGCTAGAAGGAAAATTCTATACGACAGAAATAACACTAAATATGCTTTATGGAGCATATTGTATTGTACAACAATAAGAAGCAACATATTCATAGAAGAGTGTAGCTGAATGATGTGAGACAGATGAATGAAAATACTGAGATATTTCCCCTATTTATTTTTTAAAAAAAAACAAAAAACAAACTGTTATTGATACAAAAGACTAGGAAAAACATAATAAGAAATGATCATTATTCAAGAGAATCTGGGAGTAGCTACAAGAGGTGATAAAATAAGGGTGAGCCAATTGAGATAATTTGGATGCATTCAACAAAGACAAATGACGGCAGAAACACCACCAGTGAGAAGCGAATTGGTGCAAGATGAAGGAAGCCTGATAATACTGACGCTTACCACATATAGGGTTTTTGATAGACTAGAATGGCAAAACAAGATTTGTGTCGCCAACCCCAAATAGTTGGGATAAGGAGCTGACTTAGAAGAGAGAGAGGAAGAAGATACTCTATAACCACATTACCAACAAATTTTCAGAGCGAAAATATGTTAATAGTGAAACTAAAGGGTTTTATTTCCACTTCAGTGAAAAGTTCAAATAAAGACCAATTTTTCTGTTTCACAAGGAATTAGGGAATTCTCTTGGGAGCATATTTCTATCATTCTTTGATTTATAACTAGGTCATAGCTCTCATTCATATCAATGACTAGTGATGCATCTCACAGCAGATAGTTTATTTCTTTTTCACTTATTCTGATGCCTCTGGTTGTCAATGACCACAAAGAGTACAATTTCATCTCAACCCCCATACCTGGCAATGTGGAAGCAAATGAAAAATCCGCTCTAAATCTGTAATATCAACTGCATCAGTGACAAGCTTGATGATATTTGCTCCAGTGGATTGCATGCGTGCAACAAGATGGCTGAGATCTTCTTTTGAAGGGGTCATGCCACCCACATGACATGATACAACTGTTTTGCTGTTGGAATGGTAATTTAAATTATGAAACCCCTTTGGATCAGAAGCTACCTGAATCATCATGCAACATGAGTCAAAGAAAATCCAACACTTAATGAAATGTTTAGGTCAGAAACACATCCACTAAATTTCTGTCTGATGATTAATCCTCTTAAGACAGGAAAATCAATGATTCATAACTAAAGTTTACAGAGTACATTACAAAAAATATATAAAGAAATAAACAGTGCACTGTTGTATTATCAGGATATTTTTTTCATAAGAAAACACTGACAACACGAGTACATTCATTGTTTTATTCTCCGAAATTTACAGGTTCTGCTGCACTCCACTATTTATTTGAAGCCCCTTAATTTTTTTATTTTTTATCTTTTTATTTTTGGATAAGAAGCCCATAACAGTTTGCATGAATCTGCCAACTGTTTAAGAAAGTTTCATTGCAACAAAAGTATCTCCCAAGAAATTCCACTTCTATTGAGAAGTATTAAGATTCCTGACACAGGATCAAGCAATGGGGTAGTCTTGCTACTTGGCTTCAATATCAATACACATATCTCTAATAAACATAATTTAGAAAAAAGAAAAGAAAAGGGAAGACAAAGCCAAGATAAATACGAAACTGAAAACAATACCAAAAGTCATATACGGAAGTGCAATTACTAAAAATATATTAAAAAAAGGCGTCGTAGTACCCACTTGTGCAAGACACCCTTCAGTTTAATAATTTGCTGAATCTAAAATTTTATTTACGATTCATGAATTGAAAAGCTTGAAGGAGCTGATACATGCATGGAAAACGGTTCCCATTATCATCAGCATCAGCATCATCAAAATCATATGAATGTGCTCCACAGACAGCTGATACATGCCGGCTTTAAACCATGACAACTCTTTGGAAACTACTAATGCCTCACACAAGAGCTATATGCATATTTCCTGTACCAATAGAGCCTATACTCCTTTCTCTGAAGTCTGTGCCATGCCTTCAAAAGATCCCTGGTGGTCATGCCATTTGAACTTTCTCAAGCTTACTCAATGTTGCAAAACCTCTGTTCTGTTCCTTATATCTTCTTTAGTATAGTCTCTTTTACTCTCATGCAACACAGATAGATAACTTTAACCGTAATGAAATTAAGCATCCTTAATCTCTTTCGATGCTTCAATCATCGATCTCAGACTGAAGAAACATAATATTTATGAAGTATAACAATATGAAATGCTGACATAAAATTCAGAAGTATTATCTATGATTGTAGTCAGAGAAACCATTTTGACCACTTAACAAGATATTGTAAGTACAGGTTTTTTGTAACTTGTTTTTTTCAAAAACGAAAAGAAAAAAGAAGCAAACAGGTGTACAAAATACTAAACAAAATCTTCACTGTGCAATGAAAAGTTTGTGGATCAATGAATTTGTATTCAAAACAATATAAATACATACACACACACACACACACACACACACACACACATATATGGGATTTGTTGACCTATTAACTCAAAATAAATGGAAAAAAGGAAATACAATCTTAAGAAACAAAATAGTTGGGGTCAAAACAATTTTAGATGGATTTGCTATAATGTTCAAGAGTGTTTGCAACCAGCATTTCGATTGTAGGCCATAGATTTCAGCAAACCCTATGCGGAACCCCCGTCCCCACCCTCTCAAAGTTTGCTACAATGTTATGATAATGATAATGCATGTGTTTTCTTTTTCTTTCCTGGACTTATCGACCTGAATATAACCCCCATAACAAATTTGATTTTATGAGCACACAATTTTGAGAAAAAAGATCATGTTGCCAACAAAAGGTAAGCACAGTATGACCATATGGAAAAGAATATGGAAAGATTATTTGTTCTCTTAAGTAAAGGAAAAATTATTGGAAAGTAGAGCATAAAACATAAATAAATGGGAAGAATTACGAAATAAATGATCTTGGATGCAATGATTAAGTATTATGTATTTGCTATAACATTCTTCACAATAAATGGAATAAATCAAACACTACCTTGAGCTCGAAATCAATATAATCAGCACCCAATTCCCTAGCTAAACAAAGTGCATCCAATCTCCTAGTTTCATCACCTTCATACTGACCACCTTCCCATTTTGGCCTGGAACAAATACATAAAAATCAGATCCGATAGAAGTTTGTTAACTTCAAAATTATCTATATTAGGAACTCTCAGAAGTGTAATGTTTTTTTTTTAATTCTTAAGATGAAAATGTATTTTAGTGATTGATCATGAGGAGAAGCACTTAGTCATCCCAATCACTTAACCAATAAACTCAAACTCTCATTGTTTAGATGAGTCGCTACCAATAAAAAGGACAAAAACTCACAAAAATCAGGAAATGATTGGTAAAATCCTTAAGAGTTCTATAATTATTATAAATAATAAAATATATGCAGTTTTTAAACATAAAATAACTTAAGGAGTATATATTTTTGTCATGTTATAAGAAGCTCAATAGACTAAAATAGCATTAACCAAACTTAAGGATGATATTTCTGCAGCACTAGGATGCATAATTAATCAATGTTGTTTCAAATTCAAAACCTCTAAACCATGGATAGAACTCTGAATCAGGACTTTCATAGTCAACGCCAAAAACCATGAACCTGTTATGAGTTCTTTTCCTCATGTATATGTGGGTGCTAGAAAGCAGTTTCATGTTGTATTAACAATATATTGTTTCTCTTTTCACCAAAATTGCAAGCAGAATACACTCTTCAAATTTCAAAATTAAAGCAACCCATATACATCGCATATTAACCACAGACTTTGTGGGTTATTAACACGAAATTTCCCTTCTTTCCTTTTTTGGACTTATTTTGAGTTAATTGGCAACTTAAGCCCAAAGAAATGATTCTTTTTAAAAGGCAGAATTATTCCGTTTCTATTCAATCACTATATCTTTGAATCTTCTTTCAAAAACCCACAATTCCCTCCCCCCTGTGTGCCCTTTTTTTTTTTTTTGTGTTCAGATTCTTTCCATTCACAACTAAAAAGCATATTTCTTGGACCCCTTCCGCAGCCCATTTTAAAGGTGCCATTCCTAGATTAAGAGTTACACTCTTCATTGAAATGCATGTAAGGTTTCTCAACAATATGATCATAACTGTAATATATTTGAAGTTTTAATTGCTCAGCTACCCTCTTTTACACCATCTATGGACTCTGGATAAAAGGGTTAAAAATCAAGTATGGTTACAATAGAAAGCTAGGGTTTGGTGATTTAAGATTTGAGAAAAAGATAAATAGAGAAGAGGAAGAAGAAGAAGAAAGAGAGAAGAGGAAAGGGGAATGGAAGAAGTTATCTCCATTTCATCTAGATCTCCTCTATATATTACTAAAGAGATGAAAGGACATAACTGCCCTTTAAGTTCAAGTAATAAAAGCACTAAAATAAAAGGGTAGAAAGAGATAATAATAAAGAGTAATGAGCTTATTTATTAGGCCTATTATAACACTCCCTCAAGCGGGACATAGATGTCTTAGCATGCCTAGTTTACCCACAATGTCATGACTCACAGTACCGCTTAGATGCTACTGCTGTGGTGAAGATATCAACTAAGTAATCATCTGTCTTGACATAAAGAAGAATCACCACTTTGGAAGCAATCTTTTCTCGTATAAAGTGTTTGTCAACTTTAACGTGTTTTTCTTGTCATGCTGGACGGGGTTGTGAGCAATATTGATAGCTACCTTATTATCACAGTATAGTTTCATATCTAACTAGGCTGGAAAACCAAGCTTTATCATTAGATTTTTGATCCACAATAACTCAAAAGCCCTATGAGCTATGGAGCTGTATTCTGCTTCGACATTGAATCTTACAACAACGGCTTATTTTTTTTACTTCTCCACGTAACTAGATTATCACCAACAAGTGTGTGCCTGAAGTGGATTTTCTGTCTGTAACTGAGTTTGCCTGTCGGTATAGCCTTGCACTGTAAGTTACCATTCTTACTAAACAACATCACTTTTCCCAGGTCAGAATTAAGGTATCGCAAGACTATCTCAACTGCCTCCAAACGAATAATATGGTGCTCATGCATGAACTAGCTAATTAGCTCACCAGTTACCGCATAAGCAATATCTAGCAATATCAATGACAAATAACTGAGTGGCCATGTCAATGACAAATAAATGAGACTTTCAACCAACCTCTGAAACATTCCAATCAAGTTTCTGGTTAATTTCCATGGGTGTATCAACAAGCTTTACACCAATCTTGTTAGTTGTCTTGTAATATATCCACTTCTTTTGGGATACGAAGATGTCTTTCTTCGACCTGGCAACTTCAATTCCAAGAAAGTATCGTAAAGACCCAAATCCTTGATCTCAAACTCTCTAACAAGGAATTTCTCTAACCTTTGAACCACTTGAAGGTTAACACCTATTCTACAATATCATCCACATAGACGATTAAGGTTGTAGTAGTTCCTCCATAGTACTTCACAATTAGAGTGTGATCAACATGACTTTTAATATACCCATATTTCTTCATTATTCCACTGAATTTTTCAAACTAGGCTCTAGGAGATTGTTTTAGTCCATAGATTGCCTTTTTAAATCTGCATACATTACCTTCGTGATTTTGAACTTAAAAACCTGGGGAGGAGCCATATAGACTTCCTGTAAGTCTCCGTGAAGAAACGCATTCTTCACATCCAGCTGATGAAGAGGCCATGATAGGTTGGCAACAATCGAAAACAATACTCAAACTGAGTTCATCTGAGCAAACGCCTCTTGATTCGTAACCCCATAAGTCTGAGTAAAATCCTTGGCCACCAATATTGCCCGGTACCTGTCCATAGTCTCATCACCCACCCACTAGTTTCTTCCCTTTAAGAGCATCGACAAGTTCCCAAGGGTTATTTTTAGTGAGATTTTCATTCCTTTCAACATGGATTCTTTTGAAATTGACACTGAAGGCAAAGAAGAGACAAAGGCTCAAAGAGGAAAAGAAAATGAGTCATAAGAGAATGGAAAAAAGGATAAACAGTCATGCAAATACGTTTCCTTTTACATAAGAAAATAGGGATGTAATCATCAATATTACCAGAAGGAGGTAAAGGTGAAGACTTACTAGGGGAAGGCTCTGTAGGAAGAGAATGTTGCTCTGTTGATGTAGTTTTTTCCTTAGGTGCCTGGGGTAGCTGGGTAGGTGTTAAGCTCCTTGGTCTCACCACCAGAGGACTCGGAAAATGAATGGGGAACAATGGATGACTAAATCACATATGGAAGATCACCAACATACGGAGCAGGGAGATAAAGATCACCAACAAATGGAATAGGGAGAGGAAGGCGAGTCTCTTTATTATTGTTATTCTCTCCCCGAAGAGGGACACCAAAAAAAAAGGAATTTAACCAAGGTTCGAAAAAACGGTTTCGGCCACCGTAACGGTGTCGGCCGAAACCGTTACGGTACGCCGTTACGATACCGTAACGGCCGTTACGCTATTTTTCCCCTTTTTTTGCATTAAAAAAATCAAAAAAATTCCAATAAATAGAAAAAAAATAATAAAAATGCAATAAATGAGTAAAAACATACTTCTAAAGCCAATATGAAGCTTAAAATGTAAAAATAATGAAATTAGATGGGTCGAGAGTTTCGAGACTCCAGATACTGATAGGGAGATACAAATATACAATGATACATACAGATACAGTCATAACTCATACACATTTGCTAAGCCTAAGTACTAACATTAACATTTAATAATATTCCCAAAAAAATACTAACATTTTCTAACAATTCATAATATTCCGAAAAAAATACTAATATTTAATAATTACTAATACTAACATTTGGTGTTTCAAAAAAAAAGAAAAAGAAAGAGGAATACCAAATAGGCGAATACGAGAAATTGAGAGAAGGGTAGCCAAGACCAAATGACTATGAAAGATTGAGTGAGTCGTGACTCGTGAGAGGCCGAGAGGGAATGAAGTCGAAGTGTCGAACACTCGAACTATGAAGGATTGAGTGAGTCGTGAGAGGCCGAGAGGGTTTGATTTATAATATAAGAAATTTGAGTGTAAGTCTGTAACTCTGCATGTGTATGATCAATGATGACACTTTGAAGTTTGAAGTTTGAAACTTTGAAGTTTGAAATGAAGACCAAAAGGTCCAAAACACTTACAAAGCTGCTGCAAAGTGAAAAAAGAAAGTAAGAAAAAACAAAAAACTGCAAAAGCCAAAAGCTGTAAAGCATATTCTCCTAACGTAACGGGCGTAACGTAACGGTAACGGCCGTTACGCAAGCTGTACGTGCAGAAGTATGTAGCGTAACGGTTTCGGGTAACGGGCACCGCCAAAACCGTTACGTAACGGCCGTTACGCAACGGTTTCGGCGTTTTTTAAAACCATGAATTTAACTAAAAAAAGAAACATCCATAGAGACAAACCGCTTGTCAAAAGACTCAAAACAAGATCATAACACTAATACCCTTTACGGGTGGAAGAATAAGTTAAAAATAGGCTAGTAACAGACTTAGGGTCCAATTTGGAATGATTTGGACCCAAAATGTAAACAAAACAAGCACGTCCAAAAACTTTAACAACAATACTAAAAATTGGATACTCAACTGATGTGGAGATTTATGGGACAACACCCTTGACGACATAGATTGATAAGGTATACAGAAGTAAGTACGACATCAGACCAGTACAGTTTCTCTACTTTCATCGCCAACAGAAGACTTCTAGCTACCTCCTGAAGGTGTTTTTTTTTTCTCTTTTTGCCACTCCATTTTGCTGTGAGCATAAATACAACTATTATGGTGAATCATGCCATATTCTGCTAGATAGAATTGCAACTATCCTTCTAAGTTCTCCTGGCCATTGTCTAATCTGAGAACCTCGAATAGTCTTGTTAAACTATTCTTAAGAAAGACACGAATGAGATGAGGAACTACATGTATGGTTTTCCTCAGATAAATCCAAGTATACCGGGTGCAATCATCCACAACTGGAAAAATAGCAGAAGCCAAAAATGAACAAAGTATGAAAAGGACACTATGCATCAAATAAACAATATCAAAAGAAAACTGACTTCTTTCATTGCTTAGAAGAAAAGAGATGGCAATTTTTCGCTAGTTCAAATTTATACTCTAAACTTAACAAACTAACAGAAGTAAACAAACTCGGGAAATCTAATTTTAAGGACTAAAAAGATAAATGACCCAACCGGCTATGCCAAAGCATAAAGCATAATCCAATCTTTATTACCCTTACTACTAGCTTGGTGTGCACTAGGATATCAGAGCCGAATCTAGTAGGTAAAGACCATCAACTTCACGACCAATATGTCGTGTCTTCAAATCTAAAAATATACAATGCGAAAGAAAAGAAAATTACACTGCAATTTAAAGTCTCAGTCAAGCTGCTAACATATAGGAAATTGGAAGGTCGTCCTTTTGGAAATTGATGAAAGAGAACCATCAGCAACCTTGACTTTAACACTATTGGGACATGAATTATAAGAAGAAAAAATTAGGATGAACCAAACATGCGATCAGATGATCCTGAATCAATAATCCAGGAATGGCCAGATAAGGGTAAGAATAGACATGATGTGTAGAAGCGAAAGTACTAGTACCTGACTGGGTAAGAGAAGTGAATGATGGAGGGGAGTGATTCAATTGAGCACATAAGCGGCGAAGCCTCTCAAGTTCATCCTGAGAAACTGTTAACATCTCCCTAAAGGGACCGAGTGGGAGGAAATAGCCTTGATGAAGTAAAATTGATCAATTAAGCGCTGTGTGCAGTAGATGATTGTCTAAGACGAGTGAATTGTGTTGATCTGCCAATTAGATCCCAACAAATCTCCATAGCGTGCATTGATCCCGCAATGATCACACTTGAGTTTGTCTCTCTCTTTTGAACTCGTAGCTCCCCTTGGAGACCCTTCATACCACTTATCCCAAACATAATGTCAATTATGGGATCACACTATGTGATTTGAATAGGTTTGAGGGCTCCTAAAAACAAAAAATAACTCCAACAACAAGAAAAACAAGATTAATTTTCATAAATCATCTCAATCCCCACCAACAGTCCCCACGAATAAATTAACAGTCATAATAGTGATTTTACAGCCCATTCATACTCGAAAAATAATTGAGACAACAAATATACTATAAACAAATCCTTGTAGAACCATCAATTCTTGCCCTAACTTCACGAAAAAGTAATTCAAAAACTTTAAAATAATAAACCTCATCACAAAAAACTGGTCCTCAAAGCTCCACCCAAAGTGATCGATCGCAAGACTGAAATTTTTTCCCAAAATCAAACAAATGGGTATAGGACCACTTAAACACTTTTAAAAATCTAGAAAAATACCACAATTTCCCAAAGATACAATTCTTTAAAAAAATCAACAATTTTTTACCTGGGAGAGGAACTGAGGAACATTGTTCACCGCACTATTCGCGAACACTGTTCATCGCACTGTTCACAACACTATTCATTAACATTGTTCATGAACACTCCATTAAAAAGGAAAAAAAGGAAAGGACACATGTCTTGTCTTCCTTCTTTGATACCAAGTACAAAACTAGGGTTTGGTGATAAAAGAGAAATTTCTCCATAGGGTTTGGTGAAGAAGAGGAAATGAGTATGGAAGAAATTTCTCCATTCCCACTGGATCTCTTTTAAATATTACTAAAGAGATGAAAGGACATAAGTGCCTATTAAGTGCAACTGTACAAGTAACAAAAGCACTAGAACATAAGAGGAGAAAAGAGAAAATAATAAAGAAAGAGAAAATAATAAAGAAAAAAGTAATTACAAGACAATTTAAACACATGCATGATTTATATCAGGCATTGTTCATGGTGGTAGATACACGGCCCTTGATTCGTAACATTAAATCACAATAGTACTAACAAGTGATTTACTTAACTTCTGAACTATAGATGGGTGGCGCTATTCAAACGATAGATGCTTTTGTGGAAAAAAAAATTGTTAAATCAGAAGACCATTGGGTCTCTTTCACTGTTTTATGTTAATGAATATGTTTTCATAAATGAAAGTGGGTTTGCCCAGTTCTTCTTGATTTATCCTTGATCTTTTCAAAACAAAAATACCAATTGAACTGGAAAAATACCATTGAATATATTGAAGCACCAATTTCCCAAGAGGCAGCATTTTAACTTCACTGCAATTCCACTCTTGCACAAGAGCTCCTAAATGATATCTATTTCAAGAACTCTGGTATTTCTTTTTCATGAGTAAGAAAATATTCCCGAGTTCCTGTGTTGCTCCCCTTCGAAAGGCACTCGGGACCTATTAATCAAAAAATATTCCTGAGTTCTTAAAATAGATATCATTTTTTATGAGTTCTTGTGTGCTAGAGGAATTGCAGTAAGGTTAAACAGGATCTGTCTATAGGTTCATACATCTGAATCCTTGAGTTATAAGAACTCTGGTATAATTATAAAATTCATCCTTGATTATTTTTTCGACCCCATAAAACACCATTAAATTTGACAAAATTTCATCAAAGCAATAATTATATGAAAACCCATACAGAAAATCATAAAAGCCAAAGCTTGCATTTCAACTTCATCATAATCCACAATAGTCTAAACCCCACAAAAAAAACTAATTCCTAAAAATGCCCAAAAGGAAAAGGAAAACAGAACACAATTAATCAAATAAATCATATTAAACTAGTAAACTCTAATAAATCTGAAAAAAAAAAATTCCAAGAACGAAAGGCACAGTTAGTATTATACCTGTACACTATTATAATCATAGTAAACTCTAACAAATCTGACAAAAGAAAAAATTCCAAGAACAAAAGGAACAGTTAGTATTATACCTGTAAACAATAATCACTGGTAATGGCTTATCTCTAATGAGGATTTCAAGGTCCTGGCGAGGCTGGAAGTTCTTTATATAGTCCAGCCTGATCTCAACAAGGTCAGCACCTTGAGCCTTCGCCTGAAACATGTCACTGACCATCTTCTCGACGGATTGACCCATTAATGGAACACAAATCATAGTTGAATTCCTTACAATCCCACCATAACCCATTTGATGAAAATATCAAAAACCCAACTCAAATTCAAGCAAAAAAAAATAATATCAAAAATCCACAGAGATGGTTTATGAGATTGGAGTAGAACTACAAGAACAAAATCCAAAAGGGGTGGTGGTGTAGAGAAGGCTGTGACTTTGAGTGAGGATTTGAAGTTAGCAGTTGGTGGGTCTTATTTGGATACCGTTTTGAATTCTACAGCTACTGCTGCTTCAATATTCAATCGGTAACCAAAAAAAAAATATTTTTTATATATGTAATTCTTGGCGTCAACATTTACAGGCGAGTAGCCGCAGATATGAGGGCTGTATTTGGAGCCGAGTTGAGCCAGGCTTGAGCTTGATTGTTTAGGCTTGAGCTTGACTCAGATTCATGAAATTATTTTATTTAATTTTGTACAATTTTAATAAAAATAGTTGTAATTAAATTCAAGGTTTAAAAATAAAAATAAATAAATTATAGTGTTATCGAAAATAAAATTGTAAGAAAAATTCATAATTGTATAATGAATATTCTTATTATGTTAAATACATTATATATTGCTAATCTTTATAAGTACATAATAAATCTACTTAATGGTGTGTGTAAACTTGTTAACTCAAGGAACTTAAAAATAATGCTTGAGTTTGACTTGTTTATTAAATAAACAAACAAACAAGCTCAAGTTTTTAACGAGTCGAGCTAGAGCTATTTGGAAGTACATTTATTTGATTACCATGGCCTTCCAGTGGGAGATAAGTTCACCCAAGAGAATTGAATAGCATATGTGACGAATTGGACTAATGCTCTGTTTGTTTTGATGTAAAATAGAGAATTATACGGAAAATGTCATTTTTCGTGTGTATTTTCTTTAAGACAATTAACATTTTTCATGAATTTTATTTGTTTTTTCCTATTTTACATCAAAACAAACGGAGTATAAATGAAAGAGAAAAAACAGAAAATTCAAAATTTGAATTTTTTTCTCTTCCAATCAGCATTTTGAATTTTGGGCTTTTTCCCCTCATCTAATCCGATTATGCTACGTATACAATTTGAATTCTGCATGCTGCTGTGATCCTGGCTCGACTGGTAGAGAGAATGGCTGGCACGGTTCTTTGTTATTTGGTAAGTTAGGTAAGTGGCGTTTTCCCAAAAAGGGAACAATAGTTAGGTAACATTGTATGACTATGTCATGACATTAAATTTGATGACAGCTCCGCATAAAAGATGGGGGAGATTTAAAACTGTGGATAATACCTACTATCGATTTTATTTTATTATTATTATTTTTTAGTAGGTAGTATAGAGATAATACCTACTATAGAGATTAAAGGCCGCGAGATCAAAAATCCAAAAAGGTTCAAACATTTAAGTGGGGCTAAACTCTCCAAAATTTAAGTGGGGCTAAAAAAGAAAAAACAGTTTGTAGCCGTTGGATTTTCAAATCGTGCTGCCTTAAACTCGATAGTAGTTCCTATCAAGGGTTTTCAAGTAAATTCCTAAAAGATACGCGGAGCCTTCCTGGCCGAAGGTGGAGCTGCAATTAAATTAATATTTATTTTTGATTGTAGGCCTCCACTTCTTAAATAAATAAATAGCGACCCCGGATATTATATTCATGAGGAGCCCTCTTCATGATCCGCCGCCGAGATTCGCGCTGAAATAAAACTTAAGACACATGGGGCTTTGTGAGTGAGATTGAATTGGACAGAACCGGACTCCGGACTTTGAGCCCTTAATAAAAGTTTTGAGTCGTAATCATCTCCAGATGTAACCGGGGAAGTCCGGTTATGTTACTTACGCAAACACGTGTTCTTTTTAAATATCCCTTAACTGTGATTAAGATTCACCTACCTATCATTGCTTTTTAAAAAAAATTATTTTAAAAATTAACCTTAGAAGTTGGTAAATTTTTACCCTAGGGGTGGGTGAATCTTAATCACAATTAAAGGGTGTCAAAAGGGAAATATGGATTTCCTCGCTTTGACTGCAGCTTTCACTTTGTGGTGTAGTTGCCATAATCCAAAAAAAAAAAGGGAAATGTGGAAGCATAACCGGACTCCTGGAATCCGGTTACAACTGGAGAGAAACTCGAGTCTTAAAGAGTTAAGACTTCAAATTCTCTTAAGTTATAACCTAACTTCTTGGACTCCGGTTATGCCCCTGAGGTTGCCTGTATCCCTATTGAAACCCCTTAATCGTGGTTAAGACTCACCCAGTCTTAGGTGGTTAAGATTCACCCACCTATCTTTGGTTTATAGAAAAAAATAAAAAAATATATTAACCTTAGGTTGATTATGATTAATAACAGTTAAAGGAGGCTTACAAGCCGCCACATGTCCCTTTTAACACACTAACTATTGTTAAGATTCACTCACCCCTAAGTTTCATCCATCTAACCTTTGGTTTTTGAAAAAATAAAATAAAAATATTAACCGTAGGCTGATTATGCTTAACCACTGTTAAAGGGGCTCTACAAATTACCACGTGTCCCTTTTAACACCGCTAATTGTGATTAAGATTCACTCATCCCTAGGGTTCATCCATCTAACCTTGGTTTGTAAAAAAAATATAAAAAATTATTAACCTTAGGTTTTTTAAGCTTAACCACAGTTAAAGGGGCTCTAAAAGTGTAATATCCTAACCCTAATTATGGACCCAAGTAAGCTCATAGACTAAATTCAAGACAACACAATGTTTTAGTGGTATTAGTGGTAATTGTGGTAATTAATGTTTCTTATATTTAATTTATTATTATTTAATTTTTTGTTTATTATTAATTATTGTGTGAGGGCCTAATCATTAAATTTTAGTGGGCCCAACAAAACCCAAATTTGTTGAGGACATCCTTATCTTATAGATTTTGGATAGGGTGCCACCTAGGTTATGAGCACATCTCAACTATTTTTTCTCTTATTTAATTTGAATTCAAATTGTGGGAGACTTGGTCAAGGGACACATGGCTCCTTGTAGTTGAATAAGGAGATTCAAATGATGGGTGAAAGGTTATGATTGCAACACATGTCAAGGATAGAGAAAAAGGGGCTTTGAGTAGTTATTAGAGAGAGAAAGAGGGAAAGTGGTCAAAGAGACCAATGAGAAAGTGCCTTGCCACACCTTTGAAACCCAAAAACGTGGGCACTATGAACACCTACTATTACCTCTTTCAATCCCTTCTCATTTCATTTAGTCATTTTATCCTTCTCGTCAATTTTCTTGCAAATAACATTAACACCTAGTTACGTAATCTAGAGGAAGATCAACCGGAAGAACAAGCTTGAAGAAGGAAGAGATCAAGGTTGAAGAAATTCACCGAAGTAAAACAAAGGTAGGTTCACCTTTATTCTCTTTAAATTAACGCACGACATTGAAAGCATGATCTAGATCTATTTTATTTTATTTGGTGTGTTTATGCATGTTATGAAATATATAGTGTGTTATAAAAAAAAATAAAAATTGTAAGAAATGCATATGATGGATTGAATGCTTGAATATAAAGTCATTGATTTATGTGTTTAGTAAATCGAATGGTAATGTGGTGCATTAACGAAGGGCATTGGGTCCTTGGGTGAGAGCCCCTAAAGGAGCAAGCTAGGACCATGGGTCCTTGGGTGAAAGGCCCTAAAACCTCTGGAGAAGATCCCTTGCTTGGGATGGCTAGGAGTTTTTAGAAATCGGCCGGGAAGCTTTGAATTTTCATATTATTATCCTAATGCTTTACATATAAATTTTTGTTAATTGCATGTATGATTTTGCTCCTTGTTATGTGTTAATTTTTAAGAATTAGGGTGTATTCCCTACTGGGCTTCATTGCTCACCCTTTATTATTAATTTCAGATGCTTAATTGAGGATTCATGAAGATTGGACTGGAGAAAGAGAGGACTTTTCATTACTGTTATTTTTATTTTTGTTGTGTTTGACATGTATTAGGTAATAAGATGATGATTTAACGAATAGTTGCAGTACTTGAATTGTTGGATTTTAATGAAGTTCATTTCATCTCATTATTAGTATATGTTTTCTTTGCTGTAAATTTATTGTGCTTTGGATCAGTTCGGGAAAACATTTTTTATATTTAAATCAGAAAATTAAATCTCAAGGAGTTTCCCTATTGATTAAGGAGTTATCAAAAAAAATAAATGGGGACTAAAAAGGATAAAATTTATATTTATTTTGCATTTTTCTATTTGGAATTTTATTGATGTCTATAATTCCAGTAGTAGAGTACTCATAATTCTTTGAATCTAAGAACCATAGTAGAGATATTGTAAAGTTGAGATAGTGATTTTCAAAGGTCTAAGTTCAATCAGTTATAAAAATAAAAAATATGGTTCTACTTAGTTTGAGTAACAATCCAATTTTTAAAGTATTTATTAGTATCATTGGTTTTGTTAGTCTATAAAATTCTAACAACTAAATACTTGGATTTAATCCCATTTCTCTCACCAAAAATTTATTTGAAGTACAATATAAGAAAATATTTTCAAATTGGCAATCGAGTCTAATTTCCTTATAAGTATGAAAAAAAAAAAAATATATATATATACATAAATAAAAACTAATTTTAATATGCCAAAAACATCAATTCCAAATTTAATTACTAATTAACTCTCACTCCCGAATTCTGGATCTCAGGCCAGACCATAGATAATGGGCTGAGTTGTGAGTATTTAGAAATCGGGGCGTGACAAAAAGTCATTACCTGTCCATTTTAACAAACTAATTGTGGTTAAGATTTACTCACCCCTAAGGGTCATCCATGTAACCTTGGTTTTAGAAAAAACTAAAAAATATTAACAATAGGTTGATTATGCTTAACAATTGTTAAAGGGGCACTATAAGCCGCCATGTGTCCCTTTTAATAGCGACTAACTATGGTTTAGATTCGTTAACCCCTAAGGTTTATCCATCTAACATTGGTTTTTAGAAAAATAATAGAATATTAACCTTAAGTTTATTATGCTCAACCACTGTTAAATTGGACTCTACAAGTCGTCACGTGTCCTTTTAACACCCACTAACTATGGTTAAGATTCACTCACCCCTACGATTCATCCATCTAACCTGATCCCACTTGATTTTATTCTCCACTACTTTTTGCCCAAATTCTGTAACATTGGGAGATTCATACCAGATGCTATGGCCTCCGTTCCTAAAATTTCACCACTAGCTTTTGATGAGTTTGTAATTGAACGACAAGGATAACTCTAATTTTTTTTTTCCTTATCTATTTGCTTCCATCTTAGTTCCTGACTATATTATTTCCTTAGGTCTATCTTGCTCAATGTTTTCTTTTTCCTTATAGAAATTTAAATATACTCATCAAACTAATTCAGTTCGGGTTTATTTGATAAAGATTTTTAAACGTTTTGTAGCATCTCTGTGTAGACTTGGAACTTGCTAATCTGTAATGAGTTTTTAGAGTTTCGAAGTAACATATAGTCTTAGGAACCAAATCATCTGCGGTGATAACTGCATTTGGCAAATCCAGTTATCACCCCTAGAGACCACGTGTCTCCTTCGACACCCCTTAACCTTAACCGTGGGTAAGGTTCACCCACCCCTAGGATCCACCCACAGGATTTGACTCCATAGTCTTATAGTACTAGCTCACTTTCCGAGTATTTGACTCCATAGTCTTATAGTACTAATCTCACTGTCCCAGTATCTGAAGACAACCTTTCAGTTTGATATGATTGATCGAACTCTGATCATTTATCTGGAGTGCAAATCCTCTAGTCGGCCCTTAATACCAAGCCTACATGTTCACTGGGATGTTGACAATTCACAAATCTTCATTTAATACATAAAATCTCTCTTATGCATCCGTTTTGAGGGGGGATTTATTCAAATAAAGGGTAAATAAGTAATTTAACTTTATAATCTTTTTGTTTAAGCAATTTTGTTTGGCGTTTGGACTTCACGTTTCAACCGGCCATGTGTAGTATTCGTGCCCTTTAATTGTGGTTTAAGTATAATTGTTAATATATTTTTTATTTTTTCTAAAGCCAAGTCTAGATGGATGTACTTATGGATGAGTGAATTTTAACCACTATTAGTGTGTGATAAAAGGGACACGTGGTGGCTTGTAAAGCCCCATTTAACTGTGATTAAGCATAATCAATTTAAGGTTAATATTTTTTTAAAAATTTTTCCTAAAAATTAAGGTTAGATGGATGAACCCTAGGGGTGAGTGAGTCTTAACCATAGTTAATGGGTGTTAAAAGGGATATGTGGGAGTTTGTAAAACTCCTTTAACTGTGGTTAAGCATAATCAACCTATGGTTAATATTTTTTTTCTTCTAAAAATCAAGATTAGATTGATGAACCCTAAGGGGTGAGTGGATCTTAACCACAGTTAGTGAGTGTTAAAAAGGACACGTGACGGATTATAAAGGCCTCTTTAGCTATGATTAATCATAATCAACCTAAGGTTAATATTTTTTTGATATTTTTCTTCTAAAAACTAAGGTTAGCTGGATGAACCCTAGGGGTGAGTGACTCTTAACCATAGTTAGTAGATATTAAAAGGAACATGTGGTGGCTTGTAGAGTCCCCCTTTAACTATGATTAAGTTTAATCAACTTAAGGTTAATTTTTTTTTCTCTAAAAACAAAAGTTAAAATAGATGTATCCTTAGCGTGAATGAATCTTGACCGTAGTTAGTGGGTATAAAAAATAGGGAATAGTTAATTTTCCTGAGAAATTGATTTTAAAATCTAAGATTGGACGTGATTGGTCCATGGTGGGTATTTAATGGTCATTTACTTATTTATTCTCTGTTAAAAAAAAACTTTTTGAAACCCGTTATGGTAAAGATTTAATATTAAATGAAGGTTTGTGTTGTCAATACGTCATTGAGCATGTGGGCCCCTAATACCAATTCTGGTATTAGGGGCCGACTAGAGAATTTGCACTCAATTATATGTAGGGTTAGAGAGTGAACCGAGAGAAATGATAAATGAAATTCACATGAATTTTAAAATTCTTTAATATTCATTTTACTTAAATAACAGTAACTAAGCTAATTGATTTCAAGAAAGATAATTTGAGGGGTGTGTGTGGTTATAGGCTTGAAGTTGAGATTGTAGGGCGTGTGTGTGCGTTGTGTGTTGTGTGTGTGGTTAGTTAAAATTATCAAAAGAGAAAGATAATTTAGAAATTTTAAAATATTAAAATCATGACATCATCAAAATTTATCTATGCTAGTAACAACATTGTAACAAAAAGAGGAATATATTATCCACAACTAAAGTAGAGGGAATGACGATATAATTTCAAAAACAAGAGAAGAAGTTTAAGTAATTTTATCAAACATCAAGGGAGGTTAGTGTAATTTACCCTTCATTTTTTATCGTCCCTTCAAGAAAAAGAGGTGCAAAGTAGGCCTGCACAAAGCCCTATCGGCCCGGCTGAATTTTTAGGCTGGATTGGGCCGATTCGAGCCTTAAAGAAACTTGAAAAGTCAATCAAGCCGATCTAAGGCCAACTCCTGTTTGATTCGACCTTCCTTGTCCCCCCCCCCCCCCCCCCCCCTTTCAGAGATCTCCTTGTTCTCTTCCCAGATTTTCTTCCAAACTGATGGCATCTCGCATATGGGTAGCAAGAGGGCTCCTTGACGCCGTCGTACTTTGGTTGGCTAGTCTATCTTCCTCTCTCCGAACCGGCTTGATTGAGGCTTGAATCGCCCGAGCCGAAATATATATATATATATATATAAATAATATAAAATATTATTGTTATTATTTTATTTATTTATTTTTTAAAAAAAGTATTCAAGCCAAGCTAAGCTCGGCTCGAGCTTGAATCAATTCGGGCTAAGCCGAGTTTCGAGTCATGCTTTTGAATCCCGACTGAGCTTCTGACCGACTTTTCAAGCTTGATTTCAGGGCAAGCCGGGATTCGAGCCTAAAATAAACCCTTTTAAGTCAAACCGAGTAGGGCAAAGCCCGACCTAAATACACCCCTAGTGCAAAGTCTTTAAACACTCAATACCCAAGGCACAAGGTCTATGAACCCACACACACTTAAAATCTATCTATAATATAAAGAATAAGTGACACCTAACCCTCAACAAATAAGTGCCACCAAAACCTTTCTCTTTGCTCTCCAATCTTCAATTTCAGGAATCCTATGAATTCTATTTTAAGGTTGCCACGTGGCACATTTTTTTTAAATCTCAACCGTTAACTCTTTTACTTACACATGTCTCTCTCTCAATTCAAAAACGATTAGAGAGATTTTAGAAGATTTATACGCTTTCTTCACAATTCAAAAATCATTGGAAAGATTTTAGAAAATTGTGATAGAGATAAAAATAAGAATAGATAGAGAATGTAAAAAGAGATTTTAACAGATTATGATAAGGGATAAAAAGAGAAATAAGAAGGCTAGAGAGAGAGAATGTGAAGATAAATTTTAGGAGATTGTGATAAGAGTGATAGAGAGAGATGTAGAGATTTTTATTTAATCCACACCCATGTATTGCACAGGGTCTCTACTAGTAAAAATAAAAAATTTAAAAAAAAGGGACCAAGTAGATAAGACTTTGATCTCCTCTAGTGTATGTTGACGTGGAGCCATTAGCATTGAGGGATTCAACACGCACCCTATGCACTTGCGCAGCCTTTATACTAACGGGGATCTAATGCCTAATTCTGTGCGAGATCGAATCACAACCAATTATACCAATTATACATGATTAAACGAAGGAAGGAGAGGACTCGTGGATGGTTTAGTGGGCGTTTAGGGTGTTGTTGGAGAAGAAGATAAGAGAAAGATACATTGAGATAGGATGACATCCAATTGCAATTGCATTCAAGCCAATGCAATTATATAAGTGGCTGGTGTTGATCGGAAGATACAAAAAAGAAATCAAAATTTGAATTTCCCACTCATTTTCTCTCATCTAATCAACATCAGCCATATGCAATTGCATAGGTTGAATACAATTGCAATTGGCTGTGTTCCTAGATTCTTGGGGGGAAACGATTCGATCCAACTTAGTCCTTTTAGTAAATGACTGTTGAGATTGATGATCACTATTTGAAAAAAAAAATTGACCCAAGGCCTCATTTTGGTTAATGCCGGTTGAGATTGATCCAACGCATCCACTTTTGAGATGTCGCCATGGCTACTACTATATAAAAAGGGCTACTGTGTGTCGTCAGTCTTTTGAAATGTGGCAACTATCACTATGTAAAGGGGCCTAATATTTTTTTCTGTTGGGATGTGAAGAGGACTATTGTGTGCCACACATGGTCTTTTAAGATGTGGCCAGGAGACTACTGTGCATGGGCAGAGCCACATGGGCTCGGGATCTTTCGCCCTCTCTTAATTTTTGAAAAAAAAAAAAATTGTTTGGGAAGCTTGGAATAGAGGCGAAGTCAGGTGCGGAACTCCTAAAGCCCCCATTGAAACTTGTGAAGGAAAAAAAAGGATAAATTTAGGGTAATGTTAGACGCACCCCAAGAATTTATGAGTGTACCTCACTTTTTTTTTTTTTGCTCTTCCAAACTTTCTTAAATTTAATAGCCGCACCACCCACAAGAGGAAATCCATTGCAGGATTTAAGTGTTCTCACTGTAAAGAGTGATCAAAAGACAACGTTTCTGGCATATGCCCGAGAATTACACTCTGGCACCACTCTTTGCATGCAGTGTGGAAAGGCATTTAAGTGGGGAAGTGATAACATGCATTCTATATGTCCTCTTTGATATCTATTATTCGTGGTTAAAATTCACTCATTCTTATGATTAAATAATATAAAATAATATAATTTTGGTTTTTAGAAAAATAATTTTTTAAAATTTAATCACATGAGTAAGTGAATCATAAGCAAGATCAATTTTTTAAAAATATTTTTTTCAAAAAGCTAAGGTTAAATTATTTAACCTTAGGGATGAGTGAATCTTTACCACGAATGATGGATGTCAAAGAGGACATGTAGCGAACTTGGGAGGTGTACAATACCACCCAACGGATTGTGCAATGCATGCTATGAATGCTTCACTCATCAATTTTGGTCCAACGAAATAGGTAATATCTAAAATTTTGATTCAATTTTGGTCCAGCTTAATAGGTAATATCTAAAATCAAAATTGGTATAATTATTAATTTTTTAAAGCTTTTTTTTTTGTTTTTGAGGTGTACAAATAATTTCATTATTTTAATGGTACGCAATGAGTAAATTTTACTAATGAGGTGTAGTCATCGGAAACTGAGGTGCCTAATAGCACCCTAAATTTATTCTTATATTATTTAATTTAAGAAGGCATAATAGATGAGTTGGCCTACAAATTTATCCTAAAAAAAAAATCATAGCCCTTGCAAGAAAATCCTGGCTCTACCCCTGCTGCTGTGTGCTTGCCATCGCACTAAGCAAATACGAAAATCACGTAGGTGTATGGCTTAAATCTGATTTTCAGATTTGATTAATTTTCGAAAGCCTTCGATGCCTCCAATAACATCTATCTCGGTCAAGTTTCAAATCGCAAAGCATAGTAGAAAGTCTAGAACTGAATGTTGACTTGAAAGGAAAATTGTTTTAAAATCATCTCTATCTAATCGTTCTTTTGGTTTAATGGGCACGGGTCTCTCTCTCTCATCTATTTATCTAATTGGATTTCATGTATCCACATTTATGGGACATCACACATGGGGTATAAGGTATATGACAAAAGATTAGCTCCAGTGGACGCCCGAGCCAAGCGCTTGGGCATCCAAAATGATGGGACATGTGACGTTTTAAAATAGAGAGATATCAATTGGGGAGAAGTCAAAATCATGAGGAGAATATGAAATGACTTCTTCCCCAAATTATCGCTAGATGTCCAATCATTTGTAGATGCCCGAACGCTTGGCTTGGCTTGGCGGTCCACCAGAGATAATTTTTTCCAGATATATTGGTGCAATAGTCAATCTTTGTACTATTGTAATACGAACACACTATAACATTGAAGGGTCTAAACACTATCTAGACGATGAGTACCAAACAACAATTGCTACCAAGATTTGAAAGATCTGGGTAGATTGCCCTAAGTGGTAATTTAGAGGCTATTTTTGAATCTCAAACTCATTACACTACATATTAAAGAGAAAACCCATTCGGTAGATTGCAGTGAAGTTTTTAGAGGAATTCAAGATAATTAGAAGAAGATAAATGGAGAGAGTGCAGAGATGGGTCGGTCTAAATCATTATAGCCCTTTTTATTTTCTCAATTCTTTTCAAAGGGAAGAGTTCAATCGCACCCACGGCCAACACATGTCCCTTTTAACCCTTATTAACAATGGTTAAGATTCATTAATCCTTATGATTCAACGATATAACATTAGTTTAATAAAAAATATTTATAAAATATATAACTCTGGTTAAAAAATTAAACTCTTAGAATTACTAATTTTTTAATATTTTTTCCTAAAAACCAAGGTTATAAATCTTAACCATAGTCAATAACGTTAAATCTCAAGGGTTAGTAAATCTTAACCATAGTCAATAGGGTTAATAGGGACATGTGTTGGCATGTGGGTGGGATTCATCTCGGAGCATATGTGCACTTGCTCAACCTTTATGTTGGCGTGGAGCCCCACTAGCATTGGTATTAGGGAAGTGATTAAAATTATTATCAATACCGGTCCCGATTGAAAATTGAACGAGCATCAAACAATAAGGGTGTGTTCGGTTGGCAAGAAAGTGGGTGAAAGAAAAGAAAACAAAGTAAAGTAAAAAAAAAAAAAAAAAAAACTTAAGTTTTCTTACAAAACAACCATCAAAAGATGGATAAAAGTTTTAGAAGAAAATTTGTCACTTTTAAAAAAGTGTTAGAAAATAAAAGTGTGTTTCTTACAAACCAAACGTAAAAAAAATACAAGAAAACACATTTTTTTTTTCCTCATTTTCTCGCCATACGAAGCACCCTAAATGAGTCCCACCATTAAATGTGTATGAGCCTCGGCGATGTTAGATTCATCATTCTGATAGTATATAGTACATAATATCAGTTTTTAATCACATTCCTTGGCATTAAGGAATCCAACACGTGGCTCATCCACTTGCGTAAATTTTTTTTTTTTTTGGACAGTTTTCAATCACTTTCCTTGGCATTAAGGAATCCAACACGTAGCTCATCCACTTGGGCAATGTTTTTTTTTTTTCATTTAATTTCATTTTAGGAGATTCGAAAGGATTTGTGGCAAATCCGGTAAATATTGACAGGCTCCCAGCAGCTGGCATTGGATCTGCCTTTGGAAATCGAGGCTCATTTATTTTATTTATGGCAAATCCATTTTATTTTATTTTATTTTGATTCATTTGTAATTGAGCTCTCCCCGACAGTAGCACTTATAGGACAACAAATGTCACTCTTAATTTATGACACATTTGTAAATGAGCTCTCCCCGAATTCAGTCGCACTCACAAGTAATTGAGCTCTCCCCGAATTCAGTCGCACTCACAAGTAATTGAGCTCTCCTCTCTCTGAATTCGATCCACTTATAGGTAGCTCTCAATCGCACTCATTGGCAGTTGAGCTCTCTCCCGAATTCAGTCACACGTCAACAAATGTCACTCTTAATTCCTATTAAATGAGGATAAGATTCACTGTCGTTAGGCTTGAATAATATAACTTCGACTTTAATTTAAAATATATTTATCTTTAATTAAGAAAATTTTAATTTTTACGATTATTTATTAATATATATTTTTTAAAACCCCAAGTTCTATTGTTGAACCTTAAAGGTTAGTGAATCTTAACCACAACTAATAGGAGTTAAAAGAGACACGTATTGGCCTGTAAGTGTGATTGAATTCTTTCCGAACAAGAGAGAGAGGAGGAAGAGTGTATGGTGGAATAAAAAATAATAAAATAGCTCAAAAATCAATGTGACGGGGAATGAGAAAAAGAGAAGAAGAGGGTGATAGGGAGAGTTTCGTCTTCAGAATTGTACTTAAGAAAAGTAATAAGTAAAGTATATATAATTATAGGTCTTGCAGTACTTATTTAAATTATATTTTTCTTCTTCGTAATTATACTTAAGAAAAATAATAAATAAATTTTATATAATTATGGGTCATACACTTATTTAAATTATATAAGATCCTTTTAAATATGAATTTATGATAGTTTTGGGGCCCTAGAGGAAGTTTGAGGCTTTTGAAGGTCTTTTTAAATTATTATTAGACTACTTTTTTTTTTGGGTAAATGGATAACTTCATTGATAATTAAGAATTATGTACAGAGGAAGAACTTGGCCCTCTTCGGGCTTGGGGAAGATCCCTTGTTGATAAAGGGCGTCGCATACTATTGTTCAGGGCTTGTTGAGCAAGGTCGTGAGCCCCAGAATTAGTTGATTAGTTGACGAACCTGAAAACTACAGATCCACTAGTTTGCAACAAAAGGTTGATATTCTCTCAAATAGGATGAAGCTCCGTGTGGCTTTCCTTGACATCCCCATTCAAAAAATCTATGATTGCTTTAGAATCTGATTCCTCCACCGACTGTGACCAATGGTGTGAAATTGCCAACAAAATACTGGCCCAACTTCAGCCTCAGCTATTCTTGTAAAACGAGCTCAACTATATACTTGACTGCCTTTTTAACAATCAAGCAAAAAATAGAGGGTGGCCATATGATCCACCTATAAACAGAGGAGAGAGAGAGACCAAATGTTCACCCATTGAGAGAGAGATGACATGTTAACATGAAGGAAACATATTTGACATCATTCGTCTTTTTTTTTTTCTTATATTTTTGTTGTTGGATATATAAATTCTAACATATAATATGGTAAAAGACGTAAGAAATATATAAAATAAAATATATTTTTTGTTTACCAAACCACCATATTCAAATAAAATAAATTTTAATATCCTTAAAAAAAAATATTACATATATACAGCTTTCTATAATGACTGCCTAGGTGACCAGTTGCCTGAGCCAACAGAGCATTTGGTCGCCTAGGCGACAACCTGAGGCACCTAAGACGATGCCTTTAACAATTATGGTTACCATTAAAAATCGACGTTGACTAAAAACTTTGAAAATTTTCTCACTACCATGCGCAACATTCCAATTGAGTGTTTGGTTAACATGGTATTCTCATACCAGCTCCTCTTTGGCCGTGTTCCTGACTATGTATGCCTCATTGAGAGTTTTTGGTACTTGATGATTTCCCTATCTTCAAATTATGGCACTAATAAATTCAGCCCACACTCCATACTTTGTGTATTTTTTGGATGTATATAACATAAAGGATACCACTGTTTACATCCTCCAACAAAGCACGTTTACATCTCGAGGCATGTCATTTTTTATGAAAATATTTTTCCATATTGTTCTCATCCAAATTTTTGTTCTAATACTCTATAGGTTCAGGGGGACTTTCAGCTTATACTGATTAGGTTGAAACATGTGATGGAGTCAATGATTCTCTCTTGCTAAATGTCGTGACTGATGCTCCACCTGCTCCCGAACATCAAGTTCAAGAAACATAAGCTATTGAGCCCGTCTCATCTTATATGCCTATTCAGGTTATGCCTATCCATGGTATTCCTGACTTTGTGCCACGGGATGCTGAAGATGGTACGAATTCTCTTGAGGTTGCTAATGCCTCACATCCCGATGATAACTGCATTTATGATGAACATGGTGACAACAACTCAATTGACGAACTTTCTGTAGCTAATTCCAATATTATATTGTAAGAACATAAAGACAACAACAAAACATCGGGTGTTGGTAGTAACTGGTCACCTTCTACAGTTGCTCCTGCTCATCCATAAAACACTAGATCTAAGTCAGGTACTCTTAAGCCTCGTGTCATTACATCATTGCTTTGGCCATGATATTCTACAGTTATGTGCCAAATAAATTTTGGGTCGAAGCCTTTCATACTGCAATGTATTTGATTAATTGAATCCCTTCTATACACCTTAACATGGTATTCTCATACCAACTCCTCTTTGGCCGTGTTCCTGACTATGTATGTCTCATTGTGAGTTTTTGGTACTCGATGATTTCCCTATCTTTGAAATTATGGCACTGATAAATTCAGTCCACGCTCCATACCTTGTGTATTTTTTGGATATAGTATATAACATAAAGGGTACCATTGTTTACATCCTCCAATAGGGCACATTTACATCTCGAGGCATGTCATTTTTTATGAAAATATTTTTCCATATTGTTCTCATCCAAATTCTTGTTCTAATACTCTACAGGTTTAGGGAGAGCTTTCAACTTATACTGATTGAGTTGAAACATACGATGGAGTCAATGATTCTCTCTTGCTGAATGTCGTGACTGATGCTCCGGCCACCTGCTCCTGAACATCAAGTTCAAGAAACATAAGCTAATGAGTCATCTCATCTTATATGCCTATTCAGGTTATGCCTATCCATGGTATTCCTGACTTTGTGCCACGTCATGCTGAAGATGGTATGAGTTCTCTTCAGGTTGCTAATGACTCACATCCCAATGATAACTGCATATATGATGAATATGGTGACTGCACCTCAATTGATGAACTTTCTGTAGCTAATTCCAATATTATATTGCAAGAACATAAAGACAACAACAAAACATTGGGTGTTGGTAGTAACCGGTCACCTTCTACAGTTGCTCCTGCTCATCCATATAACACTAGATCTAAGTCAAGTACTTTTAAGTCTCGTGTTATTACATTATTTCTTTAGCTGGCCATGATATTCCACAGTTGTGTGCCAAAGAAATTTTGGGTCGAAGTCTTTCATACTACAGTCTATTTGATTAATTGAATCCCTTCTATACAACTTAACATTGTATTCTCATACCAGCTCCTCTTTGGTCGTGTTCCTGACTATGTATGCCTCATTGTGAGTTTTGGTCATTGCTGATTTCCCTATCTTCAAAATTATCGCACTGATAAATTCAGTCCATTCTCCATACCTTGTGTATTTTTTGAATATAGTATATAACATAAAGGGTACCATTATTTAAATCCTCCAATAGGGCGCGTTTACATCTCGAGGCATGTCATTTTTTATGAAAATATTTTTCCAAATTGTTCTCATCCAAATTCTTGTTCTAATACTCTACAGGTTTAGGGGGAGCTTTCAACTTATACTGATTGGGTTGAAACATACGATGGAGTCAATGATTCTCTCTTGCTGAATGTCGTGACTGATGCGCCACTTGCTCCTGAACATCAAGTTCAAGAAACATAAGCTATTGAGTCCGTCTCATCTTATATGCGTATTCAGGTTATGCCTATCCATGGTTTCCTGACTTTGTGCCACGAGATGCTAAAGATGGTATGAGTTCTTCTCAGGTTGTTAATGCCTCACATCCCGATGATAACTGCATTTGTGATGAACATGGTGGCTGCATCTCAATTGATGAACTTTCTGTAGCCAATTTGAATATTATATTGTAAGAACATAAAGACAACAACAAAACATCGAGTGGTGGTAGTAACCGGTCACCTTCTATAGTTGCTCTTGCTCATCCATATAACACTAGATCTAAGTCAGGTACTCTTAAGTCTCGTGTCATTATATCTCGAGGCATGTCATTTTTTATGAAAATATTTTTCCATATTTTTCTCATCCAAATTCTTGTTCTAATACTCTACAAGTTCAGGGGGAGCTTTCAACTTATACTGATTGGGTTGAAACATACGATGGAGTCAATGATTTTCTCTTGCTGAATATTGTGACTGATGCTCCACCTGTTCCTGAACATCAAGTTCAAGAAACATAAGCTATTAAGCCCGTCTCATCTTATATGCCTATTCAGGTTATGCCTATCTATGGTATTCCTGACTTTGTTCCACGGGATGCTAAAGATGGTATGTGTTCTCCTCAGGTTACTAATGCCTCACATCCCGATGATAATTGCATTTATGATGAACATGGTGACTACAACTCAATTGATGAACTTTTTGTAGCCAATTCCAATATTATATCACAAGAACATAAAGACAAGAACAAAATATCGGGTGTTGGTAGTAACCGGTCACCTTCTATAGTTGTTCCTACTCATCCATATAACACTAGATCTAAGTCAGGTACTCTTAAGCCTCATGTCATTACATCATTGCTTTGGCCATGATATTCCACAGTTGTGTGCCAAAGAAATATTGGGTTGAAACTTTTCATACAGCAGTGTATTTGATTAATTGAATCCCTTTTATACAGCTTAACATGGTATTCTCATACCAGCTCCTCTTTGGCCATGTTCTTGACTATGTATGCCTCATTGTGACTTTTTGGTACTTGATGATTTCCCTATCTTCGAAATTATGACACTGATAAATTCAGTCAACGCTCCATACCTTGTGTATTTTTTGGATATAGTATATAACATAAAGGGTACCATTGTTTACATCCTCCAATAGGGTGCATTTACATCTCGAGGCATGCCATTTTTTATGAAAATATTTTTCTATATTGTTCTCATCCAAATTCTTGTTCTAGGACTCTACAGGTTTAGGAGGAGCTTTAAACTTATACTGATTGAGTTGAAATATACGATGGAGTCAATGATTCTCTCTTGCTGAATGTTGTGATTGATGCTCCACCTGCTCCTGAACATCAAGTTCAAGAAACATAAGCTAATGAGCCGTCTCATCTTATATGCCTATTCAAGTTACGCCTATCCATGGTATTCCTGACTTTGTGCCACGGGATGCTGAAGATGGTATGAGTTCTCTTCAGGTTGCTAATGACTCACATCCCGATGATAACTGCATATATGATGAACATGGTGACTGCACCTCAATTGATGAACTTTCTGTAGCTAATTCTAATATTATATTGCAAGAACATAAAGACAACAACAAAACATCGGGTGTTGGCAGTAACCGGTCAACTTCTACAGTTGCTCCTGCTCATCCATATAACACTAGATCTAAGTCAAGTACTCTTAAGTCTCGTGTCATTACATCATTTCTTTGGCTGGCCATGATATTCCACAGTCGTGTGCCAAAAAGAAATTTTGGTTCGAAGTCTTTCATACTACAGTCTATTTGATTAATTGAATCCCTTCTATACAACTTAACATTGTATTCTCATACCAACTCCTCTTTGGTCGTGTTCCTTGCTATGTATGCTTCATTGTGAGTTTTTGGTACTTGATTTCCCTATCTTCAAAATTATTGCACTGATAAATTCAATCCACACTCCATACGTTGTGTATTTTTTGGTTATAGTATATAACATAAAGGGTACCATTATTTAAATCCTCCAATATGGTGCGTTTACATCTCGAGGCATGTCATTTTTTATGAAAATATTTTTCCATATTGTTCTCATCCAAATTCTTGTTCTAATACTCTATAGGTTTAGGGGGAGCTTTCAACTTATACTGATTGGGTTGAAACATATGATGGAGTCAATGATTCTCTCTTGCTGAATGTCATGACTGATGCTCCATCTGCTCCTGAACATCAAGTTCAAGAAACATAAGCTATTGAGTCCGTCTCATCTTATATGCGTATTCAAGTTATGCCTATCCATGGTTTCCTGACTTTGTGCAGGTTGTTAATGTCTCACATCCCGATGATAACTGCATTTGTGATGAACATGGTGACTGCATCTCAATTGATGAACTTTCCGTAGCCAATTCGAATATTATATTGTATGAACATAAAGACGACAACAAAACATCGAGTGGTGGTAGTAACTGGTCACATTCTACAGTTGCTCCTGCTCATCCATATAACACTAGATCTAAGTTACGTACTCTTAAGTCTCGTGTCAGTATATCTCGAGGCAGGTCATTTTTTATGAAAATATTTTTCCATATTTTTCTCATCCAAATTCTTGTTCTAATACTCTACAAGTTCAGGGGGAGCTTTCAACTTATACTGATTGGGTTGAAACATACAATGGAGTCAATGATTTTCTCTTGCTAAATATCGTGACTGATGCTCCACCTGCTCCTGAACATCAAGTTCAAGAAACATAAGTTACTGAGCCTGTCTCATCTGATATGCCTATTCAGGTTACGCCTATCTATGGTATTCCTGACTCTGTTCCACGGGATGCTAAAGATGGTATGTGTTCTCCTCAGGTTGCTAATGCCTCACATCTCGATGATAATTGCATTTATGATGAACATGGTGACTACAACTCAATTGATGAACTTTCTGTAGCCAATTCCAATATTATATCACAAGAACATAAAGACAAGAACAAAATATCGGGCATTGGTAGTAACCGGTCACCTTCTATAGTTGTTCCTACTCATCCATATAACACTAGATCTAAGTCAGGTACTCTTAAACCTCATGTCATTACATCATTGCTTTGGCCATGATATTCCACAGTTGTGTGCCAAATAAATATTGGGTCGAAACCTTTCATACAACAGTGTATTTGATTAATTGAATCCCTTTTATACAGCTTAACATGGTATTCTCATACCTGCTCCTCTTTGGCCATGTTCTTGACTATGTATGCCTCATTGTGACTTTTTGGTACTTGATGATTTCCCTATCTTCAAATTATGGCATTGATAAATTCAGTCCACGCTTCATACCTTGTGTATTTTTGGATATAGTATATAACATAAAGGGTACCATTGTTTACATCCTCCAACAGGGCGTGTTTACATCTCAATGCATGTCATTTTTTATGAAAATATTTTTCCATATTGTTGTCATCCAAATTCTTGTTCTAATACTCTACAGGTTCAAGGGGAGCTTTCAACTTTTACTGATTGGGTTGAAACATACGATGGAGTCAATGATTCTCTCTCTTTGAATGTCGTGACTGATGCTCCACCTGCTCCTAAACATCAAGTTCAAGAAACATAAACTATTGAGCCCGTCTCATCTTATATGCCTATTTAGGTTGCGCCTATCCATAGTATTCCTAACTCTGCGCAATGGGATGTTGAAGATGGTATGAGTTCTCCTCAGGTTTCTAATGCCTCTCATCCCGATGATAACTATATTTATGATGAACATGGTGACTGCACCTCAATTGATGAACTTTCTATTGCCAATTCCAATATTATATTGCAAGAACATAAATACAACAACAAAACATCGGGTGTTGGTAGTAACCGTTCACCTTCTATAGTTTCTCTTGCTCATCCATATAATACTAAATCTTAGTTAGGTACTCTTAAGCCTCGTGTCATTACATCATTGCTTGCTAATCATTATTCTCTTGGTATTCCTACTAAGCTCAGGACCACTAATTCTTCTTTACAACATCCTGGTTGGTTGAAAGCCATGGAAGAAGAAATACATGCCTTACATTTGAATAAAACTTGGGAGTTAATACTCGACTATCTGATATAAATATTGTTTGTTGTCGTTGGGTAAGACTAAGCTTAAGTACAATGGAAGCTTAGAGAGACTTAAGGCACATTTAGTTGCTAAGGGTTATAATCAAATGGAAGGGTTTACTAAAGTGAAACATTTAGTCCAATTATCAAACCCGCAACCATTCCTATGGTGCTCTCTTTTGCAGCTGTCTCAGGATGGTGCATTTGAATCGAGCACTCTTTGGTCTTAAGCAGGTTCCTCGGATATGGTTTGACAGATTTAGTTCCTATATTTTGTAGTTGGGATTCTTCTATCGCCAAGCTGATTCCTCTTGGTTTGTTTGGTGATCTTCTCGTGGCATCATTTTGTTGCTACTATATAAGGATGATATTGTTATCACCAGTGACTCCCCTGCTTTCTTAGATTAGTTTATTGTTAATGCTCGGTAGAGAATTTGTCATGAAGGACTTAGGTCCCCTGCATTATTTCTTGGGTATAGAAGTTACCTATTTGGATGGAGGAATTTTTCTTTCATAGTCTAGATATGCCAAATAATTACTTCACAGGGCACAGCTGAGTGGGTCTCGCCCTGTAGCTACTCCTATGGCTGTAAAGAAAATATATCTTGGATCTGTAGATTTTTCTCTTACCCAACTTTCTATTGCAGTATTATTGGTGGTTTACAATATTTGACTATGATGAGGCCTGATTTGAGTTAATCAATCAATAGTGTGTGTCGGTATATGTAGAACCCAAGCATTGCTCATATTCAGGTTGTGAAACGTATTCTTTAGTTTGTATCTGGTTCTTTGGAGATTGGATTCCGAATTTTATCGCAGTCTACTCTTAATCTTTATGCTTATTCCGATATTGATTGGGCTGGTTGTGAGTTTACTTGCCGTTCTACCATAGGGTTTTGTACATTCCTAGGTGCCAACAGTATTTCTTGTGTACTAAGAAACAACCCACAATAGCTTGTTCTAGTGCTGAAGCAGAATATCGGTCCATGGCCTCCACTATTGCTGAGTTGACTTGGTTTACTTTCATTTTTCGGGACATTAGTGTTTATCTCTACTCTCCACATGTTTTCTTCTGTGATAATATTAGTGCTTTATGTTCGTTAACCCAATCTTTCATGCATACTAAGCACATTGAATTGGATTATCATTTTGTTTGTGAGTGCGTGGCCTTGGGTCCCCTCGTTACAGGGTTTGTTTCTTCTCCTTGCCAACTTTCTAATGTGTTTACGAAGCCACTAAGTCGTAATGTTTTTCGTACTATCTCCATCAAACTTGTCATCGTTACTCACCTAGTTTGAGAGGGAGTAATAAGGAAATTCAAGATTCAAAATCCTTTGCCTAGGGCGGTAAATGGATCGGATTTGGACCAGATCTGCCTAGTTCCGGATCCAGATCCGATTAAGAATCCAACAGATCCAAATCTGATTTGAGATCCTTCCGATCATGAATTTCCCAATCCGAATACTTTTTCAAGATCTGAATCCGATTAACATTAATATATCTAAAAACTAATATTTTAATTAAAAAATAAAAAATAAATTATGATTAGTATTATAGTATATTTGTAAAATTAAATAAATATTATTTTTGTAATACATAATTGAATCGGATTGGATCACTATCGATCCAAATCGGATCCAATTATAATCAGATTTAAGATATCGATCTGGATCTATAATAGGATATTTCGATCAGATCGGATCCATTGACAGCCTAATTCCGCCTAAGTATTTGCTACATGAGGATGAGATTATGAGAAGAGGACTTCTATTAAGTCACAACCTCTGCAAGGAAGAGATCTAACGTGAAGGAAACAGTCCTATTGAAGAGATCTATAGTAAAGCAAACAATCCTATTAGTCTTCTCTATTCTTTGAATCGTTTCCTAATTTGATTATGAAACTATATTGTGTATCTTGTTAACATATAAAAATCCAAGACACAACTAATCTCTCACGTTTTGAGAGTGGTGTTTCCTCCAAAAACTGTCTAGCTTTACAAACTCTTTAGTTATTCTAACTCTCTACTCATTTAGTTTAAGGCAAGAAAGTCCAACAGACATTACTAATTAAACTAGTGGAGTAGCACTCCTTAGTAGCTAGTTCAGTGCTACCATTAGTATCCCAAACCTCCTTACCTGCTACTCACTCCGCTCCCACTCTCAAACCTTGCTCTCACCTCGATTTTAACTTTTGTAAACCTCACTTCACCTAAAAAGTGTTGTTTTTGTATAAAGTTTGATTTTTATCCAAACTTTTCACGTTAAGTGGGATATATTTTGTTACTTTCTTTGTAGGGTAGAAGATTCATATATGATTTGTTAATTATTGGTGATCTTGTAATTCAATTTAAAATGATACATTTCATATATCAATAGTCATCTTATTTGTTGTGAATACAAATTTAAATGATGAATGATTTTATCAATTCTTTCTTATAGTTTAGAGAGTATAAAAGATATATTTGCATAAGTAATTTTTAAGATCATATATATATAGCGGCACTCCGGAGGCACTCTTGACCCTATCCTAAATTAAAATTTGACGCTCTTATGCTTTTGCTCCCGCTTTGGTTTAAGCCTACCAAGGAGGCATATATCCCATTTTTCCGAACTAAAGATGTATGCGTTCCTTTTTCTTTGATTACTCCATCTTTGACCACTACAATTAAATCTGCTCCCGTAATTGTGGACAACCTGTGGGCAACCACGATCCTAGTCCTGTCTGCCATGACTCTGTCGAGCGCCTCCTGAACAACACCCTCCGATTCAGCATCAAGTGCACTTGTGGCCTCATCCAGTAGCAAAATTTTTGACCCCTTTAAAACTGCGCGTGCAATCGCAATCCGTTGCTTTTGCCCGCCAGACAGTTGCCCACCTCGCTCTCCTACTACTGTGTCATAACCCTGGCCATTTTCCAAGTTAACAATTGTTCGACTTGTTTAACAACAGAATTTAGGATGATGATGGCTTGCAAACCTGTTGTAGCCCACTTATGAACGTGTGGGCATTTGCTAAGTGAGCTGCAGTTTGTATCTCTGCATCGGTTGCCGCCTCACCTCCCACTCCATAGGCAATGTTGGTTCTTATAGTATCATTGAACAACACCGGTTCTTGAGACACCAATGCCATTTGCTGCCTCAACCACCTGAGCTGGAACTTTTGGATTTCAATTCCATCGAGTGTTATTAGACCAAAATCAGGATCATAAAATCTCTGCAGCAATGATATTAAAGTCGACTTCCCGCTTCCACTTTCACCCACCACCGCCACCATCTGAGAGATGAGATAGAAATCATTATAATCCCCAAGTCTAATGCTGAGCAGTTTCTTTGAAGATTGTATATGGAAAAGAAAGCCGACAAGTAGGTGCAAGTGTCCATAAAATTGAGGCTTACCTTTCCAGCTTGAATGGACAAGCAGAAATCACTAACAACATATATGTTTGGCCTTGAAGGGTACTTAAAACTGACATGTTGAAACTCTATGTTGCCTTTCAAGTCTTCAAGAGTGACCCCATAATCAGTGGATGAATCGATCTCTGACTTGCGATTGAGAATAGCAAGTAAAGAACTGATAGAAGCCTTGATTTTGGGGGCATCCGATGCAAGGAAGAGTAATTCAGAAATTCCGGAGGATGTCATTGTAAAAGCATAAAAAATCTGCAGGCAGGCGACCCGCAATCAATTTACAATGATTGAACATGGATCTGAACTTATGCATTTGACAGTTAATGAGAAACTTATGCACACTGAAAATGAAAGAAATATTCTTCTATTTTTTTGTGAATAGCAATAAATTAGTTCTGAACTATTCAAGAGTGAAAAGGGGGCTAGTACACGAAATTCTTTATTTTTGTTGTTGTGTAACTGTGGCTTGGTTATGGTGTTCAGATTCAGATATATAAATCACAATCTATGATATGCTAGTGAATAATAGAGGTTCTTCAAAATTCTAGAAAAAAATGGAAAACCTTGTAGCAATTTAAGGGTTACTTACACAAAAAATCCCTGGGAATGTTGTCCTCCCATCCTTGACAAGCAGGGCTCCGATATAGAAACTTGTTGCATGGACGCAATACATAAAGAAAAATGAAATCCCGTGAGTAATCCCATGAGTCAACCCTTGCCTCATCCCCAACTTCATAGGACCTTCGCTTTTATTTTGGAAGAGTTGCATCACATTCTCTTCAGCACACAGTGAAGCGATGGTTCTTATATTTTCAATTGCATCTTTAGCAACTTGACTTGCTTCCTCATACATCATCTGCAGTCAATTTGAAATTCCCATTTCCATCACAAACTAACAACATGATTCGTTGGATTAATTAATAGCACCATTGAGCTTTGGGAGATTAATTAACAAATGCAAAACCAATCAAATTATGGAATACTGCAAATAATTTTCACATTACTAAAAAAAAATCAGTCGGTTGAAAATATCACCAATTTCAAATAGTTACTAAATGAATTACAGATGTAATGACTCCTAAGGAATAGTTCAATTGATATTAGAAAACGATTTGGTAACTATAAAGTAAGACTTCCATAAATGAATATCATAGCTATAGTTATGCTTTATTCATCACTTTCTGATCACAAACACACTACTTCTGAATATAATACTCCATATGTAATTATTTATTATGTAGTAAGAAGCAAACCTTTGCCTCTGCACTAAACTCTCCCATGAACTTTACTTCTCCCCACCCACTGATGATAATCAGGGGTAAAAACACTAAGGTCAGTGTAGCAAATTGCCAGCTCACTATAAAAGATATTGCCAAACCAGCTACTATTGTTATACTGTTTTGAAGAATCATTGCAAAACTGTCTTTTACTGCACCACGAATAGTCGCTGCATTTGTTGAAAGCCTGGCACTGATCTCTCCACTTGAGTTCTTGGCATCGTCAAACCAACCAATCTCCATGTGCACCACCTTCTCAAATGACAGCAATCTAATTCTTTCCATCAACCAGAAACCAGCCTCAGTCAAGAAATACGTCTGTGCAAATGACGCTGTGAAAGATATTAGTGCAAGCACCACATATATCAAAGACCAAAACTTTGTGTCCTTGCAGAGCTCCTTTGGCTCCTCATAGAATATTCGAATTGTAATAGACGCGAGTATCCCTAAAATTAGTTGCAATAGGCCATTGGTAATTGCAGCTCCAAAACCAAGTATAAGAACCAAAATCTCACGCTTGTTGAGATAAGTGAGGCAACGGAGAGGGACTTCATGTGGCTGACGAAATGGTGCCAGTAGTGGTGTAGTGATGCTTTCTGATGACTTAGCATTAGTAGATGGATCTGGACTTATAGATTGTGGTGATGAAAAACAATGGCTAGTCCGACAACTCGAACCCATCAAAATCTCTTCCTGCCTGCTTGTATTTTGTTGTTCCAAATCTTGTTTCGCCTCTTGTAATCGTAAAAGTTGACCATATACTCCATTCAGGTCCTTGAGTTCTGAGTGTGAACCTGTTCATGTGATGCAATAATCTTACTAATGAAGATCAAATGATATTTAAATTTCAAACAAGATCAAAAGTTATTTTAGGAAAAGGATTGTGCTTTAGAGATGTATGTCGACATTGACTAAAGAGTGAACTTTCCTTCTTCCGATGCTACTTTGAATGTTTGCTTCTTCTTCTTTTTTGTGTGTGTGCATGTGTGTGTAATGGCTCAAATAGAACAGTAGTACATCTACTAATCCATGCATAGATGCAATATTCTTACACCATTACCTTTTTCAACAATAGATCCATGATGAACTACAACAATCATATCAGCATCTCTCACTGTACTCAAGCGATGCGCAATAATAATCGTAGTTCGGTTGATCATGACTTTGTCTAGTGCACTATGCACAATACGTTCTGATTCCACGTCAAGCGCACTGGTGGCTTCATCCAGAAGTAGAATCAGGGGGTTCTTAAGGATTGCTCTAGTAATGGCAATTCTCTGTTTTTGCCCCCCTGAAAGCTGAATTCCATGCTCGCCAACCAGTGTATCAAGTCCCTGAGTATAAAATGCTTTTACACATCACAATAGGACATGCAACAAATATTTTCTTGTCCAAATATGTACAAATTGTGAAAAGCAACCATGGGAACACAGTTATAATAATTACAAAATAATAATAAAACTCATCATTTCTACTGTAAATTAATACCCTTTAATGTAGATTGTATTGACTACAATTTGTAATTCTGCAGGAAAAGAAATAATTGTATTAATTTGGAACACTACAAAGATCAAAAAAGATAATAACCTGTGGCATTTCAGCGATGAATTTTGTGGCATTGGAAAGCTCAATTGCATCTCTGATTTCCTCTAGTGTTGCATTATCCTTTCCAAAGGCTATGTTATCCTTTATGGTTAAAGCTAAAAGGACAGGTTCCTGAGTAACTAGCCCAATTTTCTCCCTCAACCATCTCAACTGAAAATCCTTAAGATTAATACCATCCACAAAAATGCCACCAGATTGCGGATCGTAAAACCTTTCTATTAGACTTATCAAAGTTGACTTGCCACTTCCACTCTCCCCAACCAAACCTATTGTGGTGCCACTGGGTATCGTGAGAGAGAGTCCAGTGAATATTTCGTCATTTGGTCTCGACGGGTAGCTAAAGTAAACATTTCTGAATTCGATATCTCCGCAAATATCATTCATTGTTCGCCCACTGGTGTCGTAAGCATTTATCTCTGGCTTCCTATTGATTGTATCAAACATCTTGAATGCTGCAGCCCGCCCTCCTGCAAACGTGCTCATGTATGGGGTGGCATTGACCAAGCAACTGCTCCATTATAGCATAGAGCAAAAAAGAAAAAGAAAATAATCAAATACACATGAATTGAATACCATTTAGCAGATGTTGAGATTAAGATTTTTAGGTGCAAATGTCTAGTAATTTACTTGGATTTAATAATAAACTACTAGGATCCATGGAGTGGAAAATAAAAACTTACAATGAGCAGTTTAGTATGGTCTCAATTACGCACATCACATTACCAGCCGTATAACGTTTGTCTAGTATCAGCTTCGAACCAAACCATATGGCCAAAGAAAAGCTACAGTATACACAAAACATAGACAAGCCCATTGCTGTGCCTGCAGCCAACCCATCTTGAACAGTGGACTTGTGAAACTTTTGTAGAGCTTTGTTGTGTTTATTTACAGCTTGCTTCTCCAAATTCAATGATGCAATCTGAGTAAAGTCAGAAAGTATAAATCAAATGAATCCTATTACAGATAAAGTAGTCGGTCATATGAAAATTATGTACATGAGATGTACCGTTCTAATTGAGCCAATCGTTTGTGCTACAACAACGTCTGCTTCCAAGTAAGCTTTTTGTTCATTTATTGCCGCCTTCATCATAAAATGAGCTGTGGCTGAACCACAGAGCACAAGAAGAGGAATAACCAATAGCATAATGACAGCAAGGGGCCATGCTTGAGTATGTGCTATTATAATACCTCCTATAAACGTTGATATAAGCTGAATGAATTTACCCACCTGACAAATGCAATGAAATACTTGAAAAAGATGATCAAGGAAAATGCAAAACAACAATCAAGAGGTGAGCCTAGTCTTTTCTTCATTGGTGAGGTTTTGTAAGTCATAAAGGAAACTCATAAGAATCAGGACTCTCACCATTAATTATAAGGGCCATGTCTCTTGGTTGTATTTCTCTTCAATATACCTCATTTCTCCTGTAAATCATTGTTGTGCATAAAGCAGTTGTATACATACAATTGCCAATCCCTAAGTGGGTATTGAGACCTTCAACACTGCCCCTCTAGCTTAGATGGTGAGGTATTCCCCGATCATGAGAGTAGTCCTGGGATCAAGTCCCAAGGAGGGAAGCTTTCTCCGCTCACCAGTTACTAACCCAATTACCTTAACTCCAAATTGAGAGCACAAATCATCTTAGAGGGATCCCTCAAGGATTTCCCAGGCCCACCCAAAACATTCATGACAAGTGTCCCCTTTGCTTTTCCAAAATTCTAGTTTCTCAACATTAACCCTTTAGAAAATGTTGAGGGACGTACACACCTGATATTTTGTTTGGTTCATGTGGGTACGAGCACAAAAATCCAAATTGACCGTAGCAACAATGACTTGACAAACAAGTACCTGAACCTCTAAAAAAGAGGAATGAAATGGCTACTGACCACACACCAGGGCTTTGTCCCAGTGAAAGTGTATCCCCTACTTTGGGGGGAGGTACGGGATTCCATTCCCAAGAGGGTGGGAGTTTGTATATACTCTCCACCTGCCCAACTGAACAGATACTAACACCTAACCGGCGTTGCGGCCTAAACATATATCTCGAACCAAAAAAAAAAAAAGGCTACTGACCTTCTTGCCCATGGCAGCATGAATGTTAATAATGTCACTCGACATCCTCCCAACAACTTCTCCCGTCCTTACTCCCTTATCAAAGAATGCAATATCTTGCATCAATATACTTTTCAGGTACCCATTCCTCATTCGTGTCACCTGTCTTTCCGCAGTAACAGTCCAACAACTCACCTCTAACAAAGACCATTTTTATCAGTTTCAGGTTGTGTATTCAACCATTTTATTAATAACAATAGATAAATGTAACCATACTTACGCAAGAAGGAAACAATGCTCGCGCCGATGGCCAGGTATACAAATTTGAGCGAAACCTGTACACAAAATCAGAGAAAAGCATAACTCTCATAATTTGACATATCCATACTATAATATAAAGAAATAAGACTTCACTTTTGATCCCCAAACTCTAATCCTATAAGTTCTATTTTAGAGATGACATGTGGCTTTTCTCTTTAATCCCCCCGTTCAGGTATGTGATTCACTATCTCATTCTAGAGCCCTCTTTATCTCCACTATTGTATAGTCCTCTCTTTTCTCCAACTCTTGGGTGTATTAATTTAAGTTTAATATTAAGAAACTTATAATTTATCATTAAATGTTATTAAAATAATAATAACTTATTAATATAAAATCAATTAATTAATGCAAATAATAATGTCTATCAAATAATAATAAAAATATATTATTAAAAATAAAATTTATTAAATATTCGTAAAATATATTACTTAATATTTAATTCTAGATAATTTTAAATTATTACCCGTGCATCGTACGGGGTCTCTACTTGCTCATTAAATCTTTTAATGAGTGGCCTCTAATGAGATGACATGTGGTAGTTTGTTTTAGAATCCGAGCGTTGGTGTAAAGACGGGCCTCTAGAGAGACACGTGGCAAACTATCAGCTCGATCGGACAGTCTAAACACGTCCGATCGGACTGATTTTTTACACTTGTCTTCCAACGGACCCACCTTAACATCCAATAGTCGGATTCAAGACAAGACTATCACATGTCATATTTCTAGAGGGCCGCTCATTAAAGGATTTTAATAAGCATGGCTCACTAGTAACTCTCCTTTTATATATATATATATATATATATATATATGCCAAATTATGATTTAGTGCAGATTAGTTTTATATAGTTAGACTAAAATTGAATCTGTCAAGGTTACTACTTTATGTAACTTGAACTTTACCTCTCACCTGTGTATTGACTATTGAGGCAGCTCTCCCAAGGTATGGATTGGACGGCACATGACCACCTAATCCCTGACCCCTGTCCAGAGATTAGCATGAAATCAGTAGGTGTCAGGGAGATGCCAGATACACCAAGAGACCCTTCGCCACTGGCAAAAAGAAGCCTCTACTCAAAAGACCTCATTTGTCAAACCTCACCTACCACGCACACCTCCAAATTTCTATCAGAACCTGATCTCACCACTACTTTAGTACCCACAGAGCCTTCAAATCCTGATCAGCAGGCCCATGAGGATGACTTAACAATCAATGGGCATGGAACCCCCAACCTCATCCCAGTCGAGGAAAAAGCCAAGCGAGGCCCAATTGCCTCGAAGCCCAAGCCTGTAGAACAGACCCAGAGCAAGGCCCTCTTCCTTAAACCAAATGACCACTGCACCGAATCCAGCCCATCTCGCCCAATAGCCAGATCCATACTCATAGCTTCCCCAACTCCTAAACAGGGGACCCCCATAGGACGGTATCACCCCTACTCCCCATGTGCTCCACAACTTTAGAATCCAAACCCTCAAATCACAGACCCAAAATCTCCCCAACCCCACCTCTCTGTTTCTACAGTTCCAGATGAAAACAAGGCGGCTGCGAAGGGGCAGTTGCCCGAGACAAAATGAAGCTTCTGAGTTGGAACTGTCAAGGCTTGGGGCGGGGCCGGACAGTTCGACACCTTCGGGATCTTAACCGCCTTCATCATCCCTCCCTAATTTTCTTAATGGAAACTAAGCAGCACCGACCATATCTCGATAAAATAAGGAGGTCTCTCCAAATGGAACACATTTTCACAGTTGATCCTATAGGCCTGGCAGGAGGCCTGGCTGTCCTTTGGACGGACGACATCGTGGTGACTACCATGCACAGTGATAGCAACCGTATTGATGCCTCCATCCAGTCCACAAGCGCCGATGTCACATGGCGCTCCTCTTTCAACTATGGTCCAAATGGTAATCGCGAGCGCTATCAACTTTGGGATTATATAGCCTCGGAAGGGGGACACCGATACACCCCGTGGCTAATGATCGGAGATTTCAACGATATCTTGATTCCAACAGAGAAGGAAGGAGGTTGCCTACGGGAACCCCATCAGATGTTCCATTTCCAGTCCATGGTCTCCCAAGCTCGTCTCATCGACCTCCTTGCTCAAGGCCCCCTGTACACATGGTGCAATAGAAGGACCAGTGGTGAATTCATCCAAGCTAGGCTGGACCGAGCCTTTGCAAATCCAGAGTGGTCGGCAAAGTTTCCAGATACTTTGGTTCTACACCTGGATGATATTGGATCTGATCATGGACCCATTTTACTTGCTACAGACCTGATCTCTAAGCCCAAAAGGAAGCCGTTCCGATATGAAGCAATGTGGACCTCTCATGAATCCTTTAAACAAACCATCGAAGAAGCTTGGACTCAGCCTTGCCACGGCTCCGCAATGTTCTCGCTTACTAGACGTATTCTCCATTGCCAGCGGACCTTGAGAAGATGGAACAGGGAGACTTTCGGCCATCTTCAGGACCGGATAAAACATCTCAAACAGGACTTGGCTGCCCTTCGCATGCACCAAAACAGACAAGCCAATTTGGATCAGGAGAACCATATTATCAGTGACCTCGATGCTGCATTCAAGCAGGAGGAAACGTTTTGGGCTCAAAAGTCACGGGTCAAATGGCTTACCATGGGAGATAAAAATACTGCCTTCTTTCACCAATCCACTCTTCACCGGCGCCGTCTCAACCGGATAACCCGTCTCCGCGATCACAGAGATAATTGGATTTATAATAGTAGCCATATACAGAACCATATCATCGATCACTTCACCCAACTCTTCACAACCTCCAGACCCAACCCTGCTAACTCCATCCTCCTCCACATGCCTTCTCGAGTTACCGATACCAAGAATGCGTCCCTCTCCCAGGTTTTTACAATCCAAGAAGTCCATGCTGCAGTTTTCCAAATTGGTGCTCTTAAAGCCCCAGGGCCAGATGGTTTCCCCGGCCATTTCACTCCAATTGGGACATTGTGGGTCCCAAAGTGAGTGAAGCAACGCTTAGTTTCCTTAACGGAGGTTTCCTTCTCCGTGAGCTCAACCATACCTTCATCACCCTCATCCCCAAAACAAAAAACCCCTAGCACATCACTGAATTCCGCCCCATCAGCCTTTGTAACGTTAGTTTCAAAATCATAGCCAAAGTCCTCTCCAATCGCCTAAAGCTCATCATGCCTTCTATCATATCCCATGAACAATCAGCGTTTGTTTCAGGTCGACAGATAACAGATAATATTCTTCTGGCACATGAGGTCTTTCATTTTCTCAAAAAGCAGGGACCGAAAAGCAAATACCAGGCGGCGGTGAAACTAGACATGAGCAAAGCATACGATAGAATCGAATGGTCCTTCCTTGATCAGGTGATGCAAAGGCTCGGATTCAACAACCAGTGGCGTCAGTTGATTATGCAATGTGTGAGTACAGTGTCGTATTCTATCCTGATCAATGGTGAGCCTCACGGATGCATCATACCTACGCGAGGCCTCCGTCAGGGTGACCCTTTGTCCCCTTACCTTTTCATATTATGTTCTGAGGCCTTGTCTTTCATGCTAAATCAATCAATTAATCAGCACCAGATTAGCGGAATCCGATTGGCTCGGACGGCCCCTGTTCTCTCTCACCTATTTTTTGCAGATGATAGCATGATCTATTTCAAAGCAGACCTTCAAGAAACTGATCATTTGGTGACCTTGCTCGACCAATTTTGCAAAGCCTCGGGTCAACAGATAAATTTCCATAAGTCGGCCATATCCTTCAGCTCGAATACTTCGGGTCGATTCAGGAAGATCATCGTGAGGGCCATGCATATTCGGCTCGTGCATGCTCTAGAGCATTATCTCGGCCTTCCTACGGAATTCCCAAGATCCAAAGTGCAAGTCTTCCATTATTTGAAGCAGCGCATCCTTAGCAAACTTCAGGGATGGAAGGGTTCTCTTCTCACCCAAGCTGGCCGAAGTGTGTTAATCAAGAGTGTGGCCCAAGCGATCCCCTCCTTCGCCATGAGCTGTTTTAAATTTCCAAAATTATGAATGCAAGTGGTCAATGCAGCAGTCGCAAATTTTTGGTGATGGCAACAAAAATCGGAACATCGGATCCATTGGCACAGCTAGGAAAGCCTGTGTAATTCCAAAAGCACCGGCGGCATGGGATTTCGGGATCTTGCACACTTTAACCAAGCTCTGTTAGCAAAGCAAGCGTGGCGCCTGATCCAACAGCCCACAGCTTTATGGACTCGCATCTTGAAAGGTATTCACTATCCAAAAACCTCCCTTTTGCAGGCCCGGAATGGCCACTGCCCCTCCTGGGGATGGCGTAGTATCCTCCATGGTCGAGACCTTTTGGCTCCTGGCATTCGGTGGAGAGTAGGCACAGGCACCAATATTGATATTTGGAGTGACCCTTGGGTACCCTCGCTTCCTCGATTCCGGTTAATCTCTCCTTGCCCCAATCCCACACCCATCTCAAAGGTTGCCCAGCTAGTGGATCCCATTTCAGGAAACTGGAACTCTACTCTCCTTCACCAATTATTCCTCCTAGTTGAGACCCAAGCAATTATATTGATAGATCCTAGCAGATCTAATCAACCGGACCAACTGCTATGGCACTTCACCACAACTGGGAAGTTTCTGGTAAAATCAGCATACCATCTTGCCAAAACCTCCAGCCTCTCAAACCGCAACCAAGCTAGTTCCTCGACCTCTTGTGTCCCACACCCTTTTTGGAAATGTATCTGGAACTTGCCGATACCTCCTAAACTCCAAACCTTCATTTGGAGATGCTGTAAGGGGTCTCTTGCTGTGGCCACTGTCCTCAAGACCAAGCGAATTCAAATCGACCAACAATGCCCTCTAAGTGGCACAACTTCGGAGACCATACACCACCTGTTCTTTCACTGCACCTTTGCTCGCAGCCTTTGGTTTGGGTCCTCTCTCGGTAGCTACCTCCCCCACCCACTCCCTACTTCGTTTCGTGTTTGGTGGACTGCTTGGTCCGCAACCCCCGAATTTGACCACGAAAATTTTGACACCACGATTCGAATTATATCCCTGATCTGGGGAATTTGGAAAACCCGAAATGCCTGGGTGTTTGAAAAAGCTAAACCGTGTGCGTTCCAGACCATGACCTTCGCTCGCTCCCTGCAGAACACTCCACACTCCACTCCCTTCCACCACCCACGAGCAGTGCTACCCCAACCTGATTCGTGGTCCCCTCCCCCTTTTGGATGGTTAAAATTCAATTTCGATGGTTCTTGGAAAGAGCTCTCCAACTCAGCGGGCGCTGGTATCATCATCCATGTTCTTTTTAGCAACTCTTTCCCGCTGGATGCGGGCAGTGCCAGAATTGCGGAGGCCAAAGCCCTATACCTATGTTTCTTTATTGCTCATTTCATTGTTGAGGGAGACACAAAGGAGCTCAATCTCCTTTCTTGCTGGACTGACCAAGGACATCCACTGGGAAGTAAGGACCCTGATGGAGGACACTAAGGCCTTATGGTCCCAATTCCCTCGGGCAAGAATCCAAGCTATTAGAAGAGAAGCAAATACTGAAGCTCATAATCTAGCTAAACGAGCTCGCATTTGGTGAGAGACAGGAGTCCGAGGTCCTCTAGCCCGCCACCATTTTTCTTACCCTTTTGATCCGGGTGAATCCGGCTATTTTGGTTCAAGATTTACAGTTTCAAATCGTCATGTAATTCCTCGTCCTCTTAATGTTATGTAAAGCTGTGGTATGTTTCACTACCAAAAAAAAAAAGACTATTGAGGTTACCTTTTCTAGGGGTCTTCTCTTCCTGTCAATGCTTATCCATTAGTACTTCGTTAGGTGCTATAGGTGGGAATTAGTTTCGCATCCATTTTGCTTTTTGTGCTTCTTTGAGTAATATAATACTATGTTTTGAAAAACGTATGATTGTTTTTTTTTTTAATCATTCAGGAGGGAATCTCTATTAATTAAATGATCAGTTGAGATAAAACTAAAATTAATTAATTATATGATTGATGGACGATAATTAATGAATTATATGATTTAAGAAATTATAATTCTTTGGATATCAAATAGACCTCCTAGAAGGTAATTTTAATGTGTCCGATTAACCCTCTTTTGCAATCAATTTGCTAAACTACTGATCTAGCTATTTGCCCACCCTTTCCAAGTTTTATTTGCCCTCCCGTCTCTCTCAGCACACTAGGAGGTCTCTTTGACCCAATACGGATCCCAGCGGATCCTCCAACTCGATTTGTCTTGTTATATAATTTAATTCATATATCATTTATGTACATTTTTTCATTAATTTTAATTTATCACCATATATGTACAAAATATTAATAATTGTTTTCTAAAACAAAACAGCTTAAAGATTTCGATATCTATTTCAATCTATATTGTCAGTTTTATTTTTTCGTAAACTAAATCGAAGATCTAATTTTATTTCCTACATGATAAGTGTAGTGGGTCCTATTGGTAACACTCACAACGCTTCACTTCATGACTTGCTTACTAATGCTTTAACTAGTAGTTGATATTTATTTTAAGTTAAAAAATTGTATATATAATTTTTCGGTATAGGAGTTATTAAAAAAAGATTTGAATTTTCATACCTATATTGATAAGTATAATCTATAGTAGTGGGTCCCATTGTAATACTATTAGATTAGTTTGCTTATAACAAATCTTATTTACAAAAGGAATGCTTGGCTCAGACCCAATAAGTCAATTTTTTTACCAAAGACGTAAAATGGGAGCAACACGTGGTGTTGCTACATTGTAACAGGGGAGATGATTTGACACTTGTTACCACTACCTTGCGTCGGGGAAAGACTGGGCCTGGGGCTAGCATTTCTGTATTTTCAATATAGACATATATAATCTATAAGTAGTGGGTCCCATTGTAATATTATTAAAGTAATTTACTTGTAACAAATTTTAGTGGGTACTACCTAACAGTAAAAATTATTAGAGTTCTAATTATTTAAAGTAGACACACATATAAAATAAAAAAAACTATGCCTATGAGAAGTTCAATACCTTAGAAATTTGAATGACCATGGCTTTGGTGTCTACTGTTTCTCCAAATGAGTCGATTGTATTTCCTATGAGAAGACTTGAGAGAGGCAAAACGAACCCATTTGCGATTGAGGCACTTGTTCCAACAAACATCAACATTACGTCAATGGAGTCTGCGAATGTGAACAGTTTGTAATACGGAATGGCTTCGACATTGCTGTTCTTCTTCTCGTTTTGTCTCCCTTCCATCCTGGTCTGAAAATAACAATTGAAAGAAAAAAAAATTTGATCTTTTAAACAAAATTCAACCTGGATCAAACATATTTTCTAGCGAAAAAGAGTTTATGCATGTTCAAAATTAAAGAGTTTTGACAGATTAAATTAAAGAATTCAGGGTTTGGGTGCAGTAAATGGAAATCATAATTCAACCTTCTTGATCATATGTATTTTCTAGCGGAAAAGAGATTTCTCTGAAGAGCTCCCATTTTCAAATTCAATGGATTAAAACATAACCATGCATGTTCAAAAATCAATATGATCTCATATTTTATGCATGAAATTAATGGAATAAAAAAGATGGAGAAGCCAAAAAAAATTAGAAAGTTTTTTCTGAATGCGTACGGTGCAAATATGAATCTACTTTAGTCAGAATCTGAATCGGATATATAACAGCAATCCTAATTCTTCGTTCTTGCTCAGCATTTGGAATCTGTATTTCAGAATAAAAAGAAAAGCCTTTTCTGGAACAGGAAGATGGAGAGGTTTTAGGTAACTCCATTGGAATGAAGGTTTCAGTTGCAACTGTATCCCTTTGAAATGGAGTCCGTTTTGCGTGTGCAACAGGTACACGGATACGGATAGTGCGTACACACAAAACGGATTCCTTAATTCTCTAAGTAGGATGAGGAATGCTATCCATACTCTCCTTCAACCCATACTCTCACCCTCTGCCAACCACTTGGGGTGAGAATGTTTTCATTATTGCAAAATGAAAAAGTGGTTGGTAGAGGATGAAAGTAGAGATCGATCGAGAATAAGGCTAGTACTCCTCTTTTTAAGATAGATAAACTCTAACCCTACATGTTGTAGGGTTAAGCCGACCCAACTCTCAAAAGCCGACAAAATTGAGGATTTCTTTTTTTTCATAAAGCCTGCATCCCCAAAAAATTAGGTCAGTTGACACGAGGGCCCAAACAATATTGGATTTAAATACATAATTTTTTTTCAATTCATATTTATTGCAATGCCTATGCATGAGAATTCTCACGAACGATTCAAATTCTTGTGATGCAAACTGATTATTTAAGTAAAACTAGTGAGTAACTCGTGTGATGCACAGGTAATAACAAATGGAATGCATGAATGAATTATGACTAAGAAAAGATGATGCATAATAATGTCAAATAGTAGAAAATATAATTTAATTAACGAATTACTAGGAAAATATTGAAAATTGGCTTTGTATCGTCTTTGGAAGCCAGAAGGGGGAGAGATATCAAATGGGGCGATAAGTGTGTGAGAAGAAGGGGGAGAGATATCAAATGGGGAGAAGTCAAAATCATGAGAATAAAATAAAATGACTTCTCCCCCATTTTACGCCAACTGTCCCACAATGTATGGAACCCCGAGAGGGGTTTCTGGCTTTGCCAGAGACAATCCCAGGCCTGAAAAATTATTTATCTTCCAATAAAATTAGGAAAAAAAATCAGAGAGATATCTTTTGTTTTTGGTAAACTCAATCATACTACAAGGCAAGGCAATGACTGAAGGCAAATACAAGGAAATACGAGAGATATCCAATATTCTTCTCTTGTTCCACTAAATCCTGTACGAAAAGCCAACTTCTACGATTGCTTGTCTCGATTGGGCTAGATCATCTCTAACCAAAGTCGCAGCCATCATGATCCATCAGGAGCTTCTCCCAAAAGCTTATTTCACAAGAATTCTTTCCAAAGCTATTGGTCAACTTAAGCAACACTTCTATGTAATTTATCACCAATTACTAAAAATAAAATATTACAAATCAAATCTATGGCAAACTAATCTTCTCTCCAAAAACTAAGGTACTCCATTGCCAGAGAAACTAAACCGGAAAAACTTATGTTACTAGCCATTGTAACTCACCAATAGAAGAGAATCGCAATAGGATTGTCACTTCTTCCACATTTCTTTCAAAACGAACTTAGGGTGGCAGAATTGTTGGGAGTGGAAAAACGTTGTTAGCTAGATAAATGCAGAGGAAATTCAGATTTTTCTTTAAGAAAAGTAGGAGCAGAGAGATGGGTAAGAGTTGGGAGTGCCAATCTATTGTGTGGTTGGATATTAGAGGGATGAGCTGTTTTGAAATGGTATATTTAATAGGACTTTAAGGTCATAATTATTGTAATAGAGAAAGTTTAAGACTAAGATTTGTAAGAAAATAAAATGTAGAGCTGTTTTGAGGGAAAGTTTAGGATTGTGATTGGTAAGAAATACACCCTACATTCTCTCTAATATGGTTGGCAGGTGTTGCAACACATTTAATCCTCTCCCCTTCCAAACACCCCCACACTCCTCTCCTTTCCATTCATGAGGAGATTTAAGGGGAAAATACATTTACACCCCTGAGGTTTGACGAAATTCACATAGTTCCCCTCAGTTTTCAGAAAATACATTAAGTAACTTATTTTTCAAAATAATGACACTTACACCCCTTCCATTAATTAACCGTCACTCAACTGATAGACCTACTGATGTCATGCAATAAACTCTAAAATTCCAAAATTTACCCTCGAATCATTTTGGGGAAAATAAATATTTACACACCTTGAGGTTTAACGAAAATAGCATAGACCCCCTGAGGTTTGACAAAAATATACATAGACCCCCTCAATTTTCAGAAAATACATTAGGCACCCTCACTTTGCAAATCCAATAATTACAATGAATTAGAAGTATTATTGGTGGCTAGTGGTGAAAATCTAGGATTCAGCCAATTAAGTGATAGATTTATGAACAGTTGCCTAATTACAATTAATTACAATGAACAGTGCCCTAATTACAAGAAACTTCTAATTCATTGTAATTAGGTCATTATTCATAGATCTCTTACTTAATTAAGAACTTGAATCCTAGATTAATCAATAATATTTTTTCCAATTCATTGTAATTGTTGGGTTTGCGAAATAAGGGTGTCTAATGTATTTTTTGAAAATTGAGGGGGTCTATATGTATTTTCCTCAAACCTCAGGGGTCTATGTGTATTTTCATCAAACCTCAGGGGTGTAAATGTATTTTCCCCCAAATGATTCGAGGGTTAATTTTGGAATTTTATAGAGTTTATTGCATGACATTAGCAAGTCTGTCAGTTGACTGATGGTCAACTGACGAAAGGGGTGTAAGTGTCATTATTTTGAAAAGTAAGAGTATCTAGTGTATTTTTTGAAAACTGAGGGATCTATGTGTATTTTTGTCAAACCTTAGGGGGTGTAAATGTATTTTTCCCTTAAAATAAATGTCTATTTTCTCATACGTTTCAAATTAGGAGATTTAAAAGGATGGATAGTGGGGCCAATAAATTAGGAGATTTAAAAGGATTTCTCATTATCTCATACTAGCGGGATTTCCTTTTCTTTATTTATTACTAGCGGGTGATACGTGCGATGCACGTGAGAGTTAACCACAGTTAATAAGAGTTAAAAGGGGCACGTGTTAACCCGCGGGTGCAATTGAACTCGCTAATGGCACGTGCGATGCACATGAGAGCGAAGGGAAGGAGTTAACCACAGTTAATAGGAGTTAAAAGGGACACGTGTTAACCCACGGGTACAATTGAACTCTCCCCGAGTTCAATCATGATTGGCTGTGATTCTAAATAGATAAATGAGCAAGGGTTAGTTTGGAAATTAAAGTAAAACATTAAATCAAAGGTAAGGGGTGGTTTGGGAATTAAAGTAAAACATTAAATGACCGTCTTGTTTTTATATAAGGGTAGTTTGGGATTTTAAGAAAAATCATCTACGCATTTGCACTTGTCGCATTATAATAATAACTAACGGGTGGCACGTGCGATGCACGTGAGAGCGAGGGGAAGGAGTTAACGACACCCGATTGAACTCGCTAGTGGCATATGCAATGCACGTGAGAGCGAAGGGAGGAGTTAACCACAATTAATAGGAATTAAAAGGGACACATGTTAACCCACGAGTGTGATTGAACTCTCCCCGAGGTCAATCACGATTGGCTGTGATTCTAAATAGATAGATGGCAAGGGGTAGTTTAGGAATTAAAGTTAAACATTAAATCAAATGCAAGAGTAATTTGGGAATTAAAGTAAAACATTAAATTAATGTTTTGTTTTTATATAAGGGTAATTTGGGAATTTCAGAAAAATCATCTACGCATCCCTCTCGCATTATAATAGTAAAGATGTTTCAAATGGAGAGAAGATTGGTGGAATCCTTAATACCTCTAAACTTGCCACGTGTCCACTAACCATCTCTAGGGCCGTCATGTGACCACCCACCCGCTTGGGTTTCATAATGAGTAATTATGCATTAATTTCCAACAAAAAATTCCCCTCTCATATTTTTGAATTAATGTTGGTGGGCTCCCCACCATTTAACACTGGCATCACTAAATAGCTAAAAACAGAAAGAGAAAGAGAAACAACAACGAAAGAGAAAGTCCTCATTGCGAATATCCGAAGGTGCCTCCCATTGAAGAGAAGCGAACAAATTTTTGACTTTTATATGGACTAACATAATTAACAAAAGATATTCTTTAAAAAGATTGAGAAGATGAAGTCACCAAGCCCAACTAAAAATGGCGGATAAGAAAATTCCCTTCACAATGCAACACTTACAAAGTTAAAAATACACAAATTCAGAGATTTCGCTCCACTATTCAAAAATAATGGAAAACCCAAAGTGTTTGTTCAAGACATATTCATATCCATCCGAGCTTCCCTCTTGCTCAATGCATCTTTGTAAACATGTAAATTGATTTACACATTCAAAAATAATGGAAAACCCAAAGTGTTTGTTCAAAACGTATTCATATCCATCCGAGCTTCCCTCTTGCTCAATGCATCTATGTAAACTTGTAAATTAATTTACACTGATCATAAGGTTTATATAAGATGCATGATCAAGGATAACTAAAGACAGAAATAAACCTCAATCAAATTTAAATCAAATTGAAATTCAAGAGTTTTAAATGTCAAGCTTTAATATCAATAAAAGTATCCAAAAAAATATACACGTCCCATGCAATACCCATAATTTGACTATGACAATGATATTTAAAAATTAACAATATTATGACTACCAAAAATAACACAATTACAATGCCTATAAAAACAACACAATTACAATGCCCATAAAAACAAATCAATAGATGGTCTCGTTTGAAGTACTTGCATATGACTTGATGTGTCACTCATTCATAGTCATCAACCTATGTGAAAGAATTGCAATGATCCTAATAAAAAAAAATTAAGAAAAATTAACTTTAATACTTGTGACACAAAGGTCTTTTGTGTAGATCAAAATAATTATGTACTTACCTTTTGAAAGGGGCAATGATAAAACCAACGGTGATAGCTATTTTCAATTGATTTTTTTTTTGGATTAATCCCCATGTGACAGAGGGATCATAAAATAAGTGGACGCCGGGGAAGGTCCATGGGCTTTCGACAAGTAGCAATGAAGTATCACAAAGAAATGAAATCCTCTACTATTGTAACCGGACTCGGGGGAGTCCGGCTAAGTAATGCCTCTATAATGAAGCCAGCTTGAACGACCCAAAGACAAATGAAGTTGTAAACCATCTTGCAGACATATGATACTTGAACACATCGACATGAAACCCTAAAATATGGCATTCAAGACACTTAATAGAACCCGACAAATAAAGATTTGCCATTGGTTTCATCTGGTGTCTTGCTTAGGTTGGGACAACCCAATTTAATTTTGTTTGTTTGAATTTATGAATAATCTCATTTCAAATACACTCATGAATAATTTTGTGGACTAATATGTGATGTGTTTGATCTGAGGAGATTTAGGTATAAGTTGGGTTTGGGTATCCGGGAACAACCATAGTAACCCAAATCTCCTAACCCACTACTCGCTCTCGCTCTCAAACCTCGCTCTCACCTCGAGAGCTCAATTTCAACTTTTGTAAACCTCGCTCTCACCTAGAGAGTGCTGTTTTTGTGTAAAGTTTAATTTTTATCTCAATTTTTCATGTTAAGTTAGGTATATTTTGTCATTTTTCTTTGAAAGGTAGAACATTCATGTAAAATAAAGAAAAAATATTTATCTTATAATAAAATAAATAAATAATAGAGAGATATGTAATATTCTTTTCTTGTTCTACTAAATCTTGAACGAAAAAAAGGACCAACTTCTCCGATTGCTTGTCTCGATTGGGCTAGATCGTCTCTAACCATAGTTGCAGCCATCATGATCCATCAGGAGCTTCTCCCAAAAGCTTATTTCACAAGAATTCTTTCCAAAGCTACCAAAAAAAGCTTAAGCAACAATTCTATGTAATTTATCACCAATTACTAAAATAAAATCTTACAAATCAAATCTATGCCAAACTAATCTTCTCTTCAAAAACTAAGGGTCCATTTGGCATCACTCCCAAGGAACAATTCTCTATTCTCCGGGAATAAAAACTTAAGGGTGCATTTGGATTTATGGAATTGAGTAACATAATTGTCAATTCCATCACACAATTCCAATTTCATCGTTTGGGACACATTATAAATAGGGTGGAATTAGAATTCTTTAATTCCATAGAGAATTGGAGCAATGATTTTAAAGGAAAATACGTAAAATCCAATTCCATAGTAAAAAAGTCTTATTTGACAAATCCATGCTACTGTGGAATTTAAAAGCAAAATAAAATCCCAATGGTTTCATTTCTCCATGAATTTAATAGTGCATCCAAACGATAGAAATCTGAATTTCGTAGAATTTAATTCAATGGATTTTAAATCTATGGAATTCAATTCTATGGCTCAATTTCAATTCCATAAACTCAAACGCACCCTAAGGGTGTGTTTGAATTTATGGAATTGAGGAATGGAATTGTCAATTCCATCACACAACTCCAATTTCATTGTTTGGGACACTATATAAATAGGGTGGAATTAGAATTTTTTAATTCCATAGAGAATTTTAATGGCAAAATTTATGAGCCTCAATTCCATAATAAAAAGGTCTTATTTGACAAATCCACGTTGTAGTGGAATTTAAAAACAAATGAGAAGCACGATGGTTTCATTTCTCTAGGAATTTAATAGTGCATCCAAATGATAGAATTCTGAATTTTTTGGAATTTAATTCAGTGAGTTTTAATTCCATGGAATTCAATTCTTTGGCTCAATTCCAATTCCATAAATCCAAACGCACCCTTAAGAGTTTCTATTCCTAATGAATAGAGAATTGTTCTTGGGAGTGATGCCAAACGGCCCCTAAGGTACTCCATTGCTAGAGAAATCAAAACGGAAAAACTTATGCTACCACCCATTGTAACTCACCGATAGATTCAGTAGGATTCTCACATCTTCCATGTGTCTTTCGAAACAAACTTACGGTGGCAAGAATTGTTGGGAGTGGAAAAACGTTGCTAGGTAAATTATTTGTAGAGGAAATTCAGGTTTTTCTTTGAGAAAAGGAGGAGCAAAGAGATGGGTATGAGCTGGGAGCGCCAATGTATTGTGTGGTTGGATATTAGAGGGATGAGCTGTTTTGAAATGGTATATTTAATAGGACTTTAAGGTCATAATTATTGTAATAGAGAAAGTTTAAGACTAAGATTTGTAAGAAAATAAAATGTAGAGCTGTTTTGAGATAAAGTTTAGGATTGTGATTGGTAAGAAATACACCCTACATTCTCTCTAATATGATTGGCAGGTGTCACAACACATTTAATCCTCTCCCCTTCCAAACACCCCCACACTCCTCTCCTTTCCATTCATGAGGAGATTTAAAAATAGGGGAAAATACATTTACACCCCTGAGGTTTGACGAAATTCACATAGATCCCCTCAGTTTTCAGAAAATACATTAGGTACCCTTATTTTTCAAAATAATGACACTTACACCTCTTCCGTTAATTAACCGTCACTCAACTGATAGACCTACTGATGCCATGCAATAAACTCTATAAAATTCCAAAATTTACCCTCGAATCATTTTGGGGAAAATACATTTACACCCCTTTAGGTTTAACGAAAATACGCATTGACCCCTTGAGGTTTGACAAAAATATACATAGATCCCCTCAATTTTTAGAAAATACATTAGGCACCCTCACTTTGTAAATCCAACAATTACAATGAATTAGAAGTATTATTGGTGGCTAGTGGTGAAAATCTAGGATTCGGTCAATTAAGTAATAGATTTATGAACAGTTGCCTAATTACAATGAATTACAAGGCCTAATTACAATGAACAATACCCTAATTACAAGAAACTTCTAATTCGTTGTAATTAGGTCATTGTTCATAGATCCCTTACTTAATTAAGAACTTGAACCTATATTTTTCACCACTAGCCATCAATAATATTTTTTCTAATTCATTGTAATTGTTGGATTTGCGAAATAAGGGTGCCTATTGTATTTTTTGAAAATTGAGGGGGTCTATGTGTATTTTCATCAAACCTCAGGGGTGAAAATATATATTTTCCCCCAAAATGATTTGTTGGTTAATTTTGAAATTTTATAGAGTTTATTGCATGACATCAGCAGGTCTGTCAGTTAGCTGATGGTCAACTAATGGAAGGGGTGTAAGTGTCATTATTTTGAAAAATAAGGGTACCTAGTTTATTTTTTGAAAACTGAGGGGTCTATGTGTATTTTTATCAAACCTTAGGGGGTGTAAATGTATTTTCCCCTTAAAAATAAATGTCTATTTCTCATACATTTCAAATTAGAAGATTTAAAAGGATAGTGGGGCCAATAAATTAGAAGATTTAAAAGGATTTCCCATTATCTCATGCATTTCAAATAGAGAGAAGATTAGTGGAATCCTTGATACCTCTAAACTTGCCACATGTCCACTAAACCATCTCTAGGGCCATCATGTGACCACCCACCCGCTTGGGTTTCATAGTAAGTAATTATGCATTAATTTCCAAAAAAAATCCCCCTTTCGACTTTTTGAATTAATGTTGGTAGGCTCCCCGCCATTTAACACTGGCATCGCTAAATAGCCAAAAACAGAAAGAGAAAGAGAAAGTCCTCATTAAGAATATCCAAAGGCACCTCCTATTGAAAAGAAGCGAACACATTTTTGACTTTTATATGGACTAGCATAATTAACAAAAGATGTTCTTTAAAAAGGTTGAGAAGATGAAGTCATCAAGCCCAAGTAAAAATGGCGGATAAGAAAATTCCCTTGACAATGCAACAGTTACAAAGTTAAAAATACACAAATTCAGAGATTTCACTCCACTATTCAAAAATAATGGAAAACCCAAAGTGTTTGTTCAAGACGTATTCATATCCATCCGAGCTCCCCGCCCACTCAATGCATCAATGTAAACATGTAAATTGATTTACACTGATCATAGGGTATATATAAGATGAATGATCAAGGATAACTAAAGACAGAAATAAACCTCAATCAAATTTAAATCTAATTTGAAATTAAAGAGTTATAAATGTCAAACTTTAATATCAATAAAAGTATCCAAAAAAATATACACGTCCCATGAAATACCCATAATTTGACTATGGCAACAATTTTAAAAAATTCACAATATTATGACTATCAAAAATGTAACGACCCCAAAATCCCCCAAGGCTAAAATAGGACTTTGGGATCGCCACATTACTTAAACCTGCTTACAAACCATGCATACAAGGCTTACTACACGAGTCTCCAAAAATACGAGTAATAAAATTTCGGTATATAAACCCAATCCAACCTGCACAAGTCTAAGGTCAATATATACAACTCACAATAAAACAACAAGTCTGATACACAACTATAAGGAAGTCTACTGAGCAACATCATCTCAAGTCTAATACCAAACTCTCTCTCAACCAAAAGAAACATAAACTAAGAGGTGTAGCCACTCAGGCCTCCGGCTCCTTCCTCAAAGAGCTCACGTTCTCCTCCTTCCACGACGTATGTTTCCTCAACCCACGGCTCCGCCGTGTACTCCTGCTCTAAACCTGCCAAGACAAAGTCCGACTGAGTACAAAGGTACTCAGTGTATATAAAATCCAACCAACAATAATAATATACCTGCACTTAGTTAGAAACATATCCAATAACATAATAACATAATCAGAGTGCGGAAGAACGTGTGGGCATATACATCATATCATCACCTTGACTCGTGTACTTGTGAAAATCTTAGACTTAGAAAACCATACACTTATGAGGTATTTATGCTTACGAGAACCATGTGCTTGTGAGATGCTTATGCTTATGCACTTATTCAGATTACACAGTAATGAGACATGCCGTTCTTGGCGGATACGGACCATGCCTTAGAAATCATATGGTTGACATGCCGTTCTTGGCAGATACGGACCATGTCTAAGAATCAGGTTGACATGCCGTTCTTGGCGGATACGGACCATGTCATGCTTATGCTTATTCAGAATGTCATACATATGTCATGCTCATGCTTGTGGTCCACATGTGTGACTTGTGAGACTCTTATCTTAACATACACGTGCATATGTGCTTAAGTGTCGAAATTAACATTCGAGTTGGTAATTGCTTAGGTTCCGATCTCCCACCATGGAAACTCCACTATATGTCCCATACCAAATAGTTAGAGAATTCCCGGTTTGAGAGATTTTCCTCTAAGTTCTTACCTTCCCGACTACCAATTTCCATGCAAGTAATTAGATATACTTACCAAACAATCACATATATATAATCATAATCCTTAACACAATTCATAATCAATTTACCATCATTCCATAAGAGTATAATAGCATTTATCCTTTCAAGCATTTTCACAAACACCTTGAGTACACATATTTTGAATCCATTGTTTTTCTACATTTTCAAGCATTCATCTAACTCTAATCCATCAATACAATCCATTCACCATTCACATCCACATAATAATCTCATCCTCCATACATTTCCCATCCTCCATACATTCTATCCACATTCAAATCCACATTTTCATTCACATTTCCGTCTATAATTAGCTTATTTCATAGAAAATTAGGGAAAACATAACTAAACTCTATTTCTATCATTTCTATCATCTTAACATTCACAAAACCTTAAAATAAAGTTGATTAGGATAGTATATCGACCTTAGGAATCCTTCCATTGGATTCAAAACGCTCCCGAGACAATTTGGAGAAGCTTCCCAAACTTTTCTTGCAATCTCCTAGCAATCTCCTCCTTCTCCAAGAGACCTCTCCCTCAAACCCTAGGTTTTCTCCCCCTTTTTGCCAAATTAAGTTAGAACTAGATAGAGTATTTTAATATTTCGAGTAGGACCCCCTATTTATAGCCTCAAGGTTTGGGAACCAAAAGACCAAAAAGCCCTTACTAAAATTCTGCAAAAATACGAAGGACCGAGCGATCGGTGGTTATGACTGAGCGATCGGTCGCCTACCGATTGATCGGTGTTTATGACCGGGCGATCGGTCAAAAACACACTCTCTGAAAAATTTCTCCATACAAAATTTTGGTCCAATCGATAGCTACCGATCGATCGGTTTTGGACCGATCGATCGCTACTTATGACCAAGCGATCGGTGCTTTGCAGACTTTTGACCCACTCTACTGTTTTGGCCATAACTTTTGACTCGTTCATCAGATTTTGACGATTCAACTTGCGTTGGATTCGTCTCTCAAAAATGAACATTTTTGGCATTTTAGAATTTCCAAATTCTACTTAATTTATAGACCAAAAACTCCCTAAAGTTGACTGATCTGAAATTCCATCAGACAAAACAATGGAAAACCCACTTTTGACTTAGCTTAAACTCAAAATGAGGAAAAACACTAAACATGAACCTGGAAGAGGGTTCCAATACATTTCTAATGGTTTAAGAATCACCCAATTCCAATAAATGGTGCCAAAACTAGAGCTTCATAAAGTTTAGGGTGTGATATAACATCCCTCCGTTACAAGTTTAATTAAGCCTAGTTTACACCACACCAAATAAATATATATATACACACACCTTAGCACATTATAAAGACTAAAATACCCTTAATGCAATGCAATAAAAACATGAAAAGATCTGGGGTCTCTACAAAAAATAACACAATTACACTGTCCATAAAAACAACACAATTACAATGCTCATAAAAAAAAATCAATAGATGGTCTCGTTTGCATTCATAAAGTACTTGTCATATGACTTGATGTGTCACTCCTTCATAGTCATCAGCCTATGTGAATGAATTGCAATGATCTTAATAAATAAAAATTTTAAGAAAACATTAACTTTAATATTTGTGATACAAAGGTCTTTTGTGTAGATCAAAATAATTATGTACTTACCTTTTGAAATGGGCGATGATAAACCAACGGTGATAGCTATTTTCAGTTGATTTTTTTTTGGATCAACCCCCATATGATAGAGGCATAATAGAACAAGTGGTCGCCGGGGCAGGTCCATGGGCTTTTGGCAAGTAGAAATGAAGTATCACAAAGAAATGAAATCCTCTACGGTGCTAACCGGACTCGGGAAAGTCCGGCTAAGTAATGCCTCTATAATGTAAGGCCAAAGAATTTATAGTTTAATATTATGGGTGCAATTTAATGGCTTTTCAAAAGATTAATTAATTAGCTTCAATACAACTCTTCATCTCTCTCAAGGTTGAGAGAGAGATAAAAAATTGTAGACATTGAGATTCTTTATAGTATGAAAGCAATACACGTATGAGTGCGATTAACTCTCTGTTCTACAAATTGGTCCCAACAATGACGTCATTAACCATATCTCTTTTGATACCCCTTAAATATATAGTTAAGATTCACCTAGCTTATTTAGTCAACAAACTTTGGAGTTAGTTAGTGAATAAGATCAACTTGAATATGTCAATTAGCTTATTGAGAAAGAGAGATTAAGGCGACAAACAGTTGAGTGGGAATCCGTTCTGTGTGCCTGTTGATGGTGCCTACCACAAAACGGACTCCCTTAAAATTTGAATTGAATATAAGATAAACTCTAACCCCTTGAAATCTTGGAGATTGTTGAACTTGAATTGTAGATAAGATAAACTCTAATCCCTTGAAATATTGGAGATTGTTGAACTCCCTTGAAAAGAGTAAGTCAAAATGAAACAAACTAATATCATCCCTTAAAAATAGATGGAAGAGCCTATTTAATACCAACCGAGTTGCCAGTCCACCCAATACACTGAAAGAGAGAAAAAGAGTGATTGAGAAAAAAGAAAGAGATAAAGAATGATGTCTCCCTTAATTTACTTCTCGGTATTTGTGGTGTATTTCTTTTCATACTCTAAAGCAGCAGCTTCTTTGTCACTGGTTGCCTGACAACAGTTATCATTATGACACGTTACTTTAGATTCTCCAATTTCCCAATCCCTTCTATCTAAAATCTCCTCATGAATGCAACAAACATAGCCACTCTAACACATATGCCTTTAAAATAACACTCTGTTAGAAAATTCAGTTCGCTCATGTTCGACAAACATATTTTGCTCACCAGACTTTTTGTCCAAAACCTACTATCAGACTCTCGGGTTAATTTATAATATATATAAATCTCACACTTTCACTTCCACTTCCAAGTCTTCACCCAATCTATTTTTCCACGAGTTTGTCCTTAAAATAGGCAAATTGGTAGTGCTCCCATAGTCTTCGGGTAGGACTTCCAAACCATGCTTTCATTCTATTGCAGTTGCATCCAAGATCCCGCTACAAACCTGTGTTTTGAAAATCCTTCATGTCTCCTCTTTTAATGAATCCCTACTGGAGAGCATGTTCAATGACGTGAAGACTTGCAAAATTCCATTAAGAGGGGAGAGATGAAGCACTGTTGTTGCGTATCTCTTGAGGAGGCACTTCTATACCAATAACCGTTCTTGGAGGTAAGCTGTCAATTTATACTTCTCACAACTCTTATGGGTCAGAAATAAAGCTCAAGATTAAAGAAATTAATTTGGTTTGCAGGAGAGTTGCCATTAGTTATTTTTCCCATTTGTGACGTACTACTGTCACACTAGTAAATTTTCCCGCCTCTATAAAACTAGCTTGAACGACCCAAAGACGAATGAAGTAGTAAATCATCTTGCAGCCATATAACACTTGAACACATCGACATGAAACCCTAAACATATGGCATTCAAGACACTTCATAGCACCCGAGCATATAGAGATTTGACGTTGGTTTCATCTGGGGTCTTGCTTAGGTTGGGACGGTCCAATTTATTTTATTTTGTTAGAATTTATGAATAATCTCATTTCAAATACACTTATGAATAATTATGTGGACTAATATGTGATGTGTTTGATCTGAGGAGATTCTAGTATAACTTGGGTTTGGGTATCCGGGAACAACCATAGTAACCCAAATCTCCTAACCCGCTACTCGCTCTCGCTCTCAAACCTCGCTTTCACCTCGAGGGCTCGATTTAACTTTTGTAAATCTTGCTCTCACCTAGAGAGTGCTGTTTTTGTGTAAAGTTTAATTTTTATCCCAATTTTTCATGTTAAGTGAGATGTATTTTGTCATTTTTCTTTGAAATGTAGAAGATTCATTTAAAATTTGTTAATTATTGCTGAACTTGTAATTGAATTTAGAATGATACATTTAATATATCAATAGTCACCTTATTTATTTTGTCTACAAATTTGAATGATGAACCGTCTTGTCAATTCTTTCTTATAATTTATAAAGTATAAAAGATATATTTGCATCCATAAGTAATTTTCAAGATCATATATATATATATATATATGGGAAAGTTAACGTTCATTCCCTTGCGTGAACATTAACAAGTTAACGCAAGAGGAAGTTCATGACAAATTTGTAAATCCTTTACTCATTTTGGATATTTGTTTAAAACCAAAATTTTCATATTTTCCAAAAATTCCTATCATATCCCTGTTAATAACGAAAATACCCTTAAAATTTTGGCTACATGAACTTAATACCGTTCACACCCTTGAGTGAACGTTATCAGCCCTTATATATATAAATATATGTGTGGAAAGTTAACGTTCATGTCATAACAAGTTCATGCAAGAGGAACTTGATGAAAATTTATAAATTCTTCACTAATGTTGGATTTTTTAAAAAAAACCTAAATTTTCAGATTTTACAAAATTGTCATCATATTCATGTTAATAACGAAAGTTCCCTTGAAATTTTGTCTATGTGAACTTGATAACATTCATGCCTTTGCATGAACGTTATCAGCCCCCATATATATATATGAGGAAAGATAATGTTCACGTCATTGAGTGAACGTTAACAAGTTCACACAAAAGGAAGATAATAGCAAATGTGTAAATCCTTCACTCATGTTGGATATTTTTTTAAAACCAATTTTTTATGTTTCTCAAAACTGTCTTCATATCTCAGTTAATAACAAGAGTACATTTCGAATTTTGCCTACGTAAACTTGATAACGTTCACACTCTTTCTATTATCAGCCATCATATATATATATATATATATATATATATATAGGGGAAAGTTAATGTTCATGCCCTTGCGTGAACGTTAACAAGTTTACGCAAGAGAAAGTTGATGGCAAATTTGTAAATCCTTCACTCATTTGGATATTTGTTTAAAACCAAAATTTCCAGATTTCTCAAAAATTGCTCATCATATCCCCGTTAACACAATTACAATGCTTATAAAAAAAATCATATGACTTGATGTGTCAATCATTTATAGTCATAAGCCTATGTGAAGAAGTTGCAATGATCTTAATAAAAAAAATTAACTTTAATACTTGTGATACAAAGGCATTTTGTGTAGATCAAAATAATTATGTACTTTCCATTTGAAAGGAACAATGATAAAACCAATGGTAATAGCTATTTTCAGTTGATTTTTTTTTTTACCAACCCAATATGACAAATGAATCATAGAATAAAGTGGTCGCCGGGGCAGGTTTATGGGCTTTCGGCCGGTAGCTTTGAAGTATCACAAAGAAATGAAATCCTCTACGGTTGTAACCAGACTCAGAGGAGTCCGGCAAAGCAATGCCTCTATAATGTAAGATCGATGAATTTATATTTTAATATTCGGGTACAATTTAATGGTTTTTAAAAGATTAATTAAGTTAGCTTCAATACAACTCTTCATCTCTCTCACGGTTGAGAGAGATTAAAAATTGTAGACATAGATTCTTTATGGTATCAAAGCAATAAGCGTATGAGTGTGATTAACTCTCTATTCTACAGATTGATCCCAACAATGACGTCATTAACCATATCCCTTTTGATACCCCTTAAATGTGGTTAAGTTTCACCTAGCTAATTTAGGCGACAAACTTTGGAGTTAATTAGTGAATAACCTGAACTTGAATAAGTCAATTTGTTGATTGAGAAAGAGAGATTAAGGCAACAAACGGTGGAGTGAGAATCCATTCTGTGCGCCTGCTGATGATGCCTACCACAAAACGTACTCCCTTAAAATTTGAAATTGAAGATAAGATAAACTCTAACCTCTTGAAATCTTGAAGATTGTTGAACTTGAATTGTAGATAAGATAAACTCTAATCCCTTGATATATTGGAGATTGTTGAACTTCATTGAAAAAAGTAAGCCAAAATGAAAAAAATTAATATTATCCCTTAAAAATGACTGAAAGAGCCCATTTAATACCAACCGAGAGTAGTTAGTCCAACCAATACACTTGAAGAGAGAAAAAAATGATTGAGTAAAAATTAAAAAAAATAAAGAATGACGTCTCTTTATTGTACTTCTTGGTATTTGTGGTGTTTTTCTTTTTGTACCCTAAAGCAGCAACTTCCTTGTCGCCGGTTTCCCGACAACAGTTGTCATTATGGTATATTACTATAGATTCTTCAATTTCCTAATCGCTTCTTTCCAAAATCTCCTCTTGAATGCAACAAAAATAGTCATTCTAACACATATGCCTACAAATAACACTCTAATAGAAAATTCAGACCGCTTGTGCTCGGCAAACATACTTTGCTCACCAGACTTTTTGTCCAAAACCTACTATCAGGCTCTCGAGTTAATTTATAGTATATATAAAACTCACACTTCCACTTCCAAGTCTTCACCCAATTTGTTCTTCCATGAGTTTGTCCTTAAAATTGGCAAATTGGTACTGCTCCCGACTCTTCAGGTGGGCTTACAAACCGCGCTTTCCTTCAAGTGCAGTTGCATCCAAGATCCCGCTTCAAACCTATGTTTTGAAGAAGAGCCTTCATGCCTCCTCTTTTAATAACTCTCTACTGGAGAGCATTTTTAATGATGTGAACACTTGCAAAATTCCATTAAGAGGAGAGAGATGAAGCACTGCTGCATATCCCCTGAGGAGACACTTCAATACCCAAGAACCATTCTTGGAGGTAAGCTTTCAATTTATACTTTTAAAAACTCTAATTGGTCAGAAATGAAGCTGAGGATTAGAGAAATTAATTTGGTTCGCAGGAGAGTTGTCATTAGTTAATTTTTCCCGTTTGTGACATAATACTGTCACATTAGTAAATTCGTCCGCCTCAATGAAACCAGCTTGAACGACCCAAAGACAAATGAAGCAGTAAAGCACCTTACAACAATATGACACTTGAACACATCGACATGATACTCTAAACATATGACTTCCAAGATACTAAATAGCACCCAAGCATATAGAGATTTGCAATTGGTTTCATCTGTGGTCTTGCTTAGGTTGGGTCGATCCAATTTAATTTTCTTTGTTAGAATTTATGAATATTCTCATTTCAAATACATAAGTAATTTTCAAGATCATATATATAAATATAGGGGAAAGTTAACATTCACGCTCTTGCGTGAACGGTAAAAAGTTCACGCAAAAGGAAGTTTATTGCAAATTTGTAAATCTTTTACTAATGTTGGATATTTGTTTAAAACCAAAAATTTTAGATTTTCCAAAACCGCTCATCATATCATTTTTAATAACGAAAGTACCTTTAAAATTTTATCTGCTTGAACTTGAAACCGATCACGCCATTGCATAAATGTTATCAGCCTTATATATATATATATATATATATATATATATATATATATATATATATATATATATATCATTCTACTAATAAAAGTAGAAGGAGCAACCTAAACTTTATTTGGACCTAAATACCCTTTAATTAAAAATATTAACTTATTAACCTATGGTATCTATTAAATATATTAATTGAAGTTTAGTTTGTTTATGAAGAGGATTACAGTTGATATTCCTCACGTATTGCATTCCTTAATAGATAAACATCCAATAGTAGATAAGATAAGATTATCTCATCCTACCAAGATTAGTTAAGCTTTCTTTATCATGAAAGAAGTCTTTGTAATTTTGGCAATTATCTTAGTATCATTAGAAGGGAGGAAGAAAAAGATAAAACAACTTATATATATGTTTACGTAAACTACATCAATGAGACTTTCTTATATTTAGAATATTTTGTACACTTATCCTTTTTTTTATTTACTTAAACTACATCAATTGTGAGACTTTCTTATCTTTTAGGATAGTATGTACACTTATCTTTAGGATAGTTTGTACATTTTTTAGTATTAGTAGAATTCTAATTTAAATTCATCTCTATGCTCTCTTCAAACTCTTCTCTCTATCCATTTATTAGATAAACTCTTCTCAAAATCTTTTGAGCATAATCTTGAAATGGCGAATTCAAAGCTGAAAAATTCAACATATCATATCCATTCACTAGAGAAAGAATTAGAGAATGCGGGTTATATTTTATGGTTGATGACTGAGATTTCTAATTAGAGAGGAGACATCCGTTGGATTCAAACCATTTCCTCTCAAAAATTTAATCTAAAATGGTCTATAAGGCTGCTCATGTATCTTCCAACTTTAAGGATGCTCCAATCAAGTAGGTCTATTTGGGTAAAAGATCTAACTCATAATCTACCCGTATTTGTGTTTTTTTTCCTTTATTAAATTTTTAGTAGTGATTAGGGTGATCGGGGCATCACGCAAGTGTTCGCGGGGCACCTTACCAAGCTCAATGTTGTATCAAAGGAATTCGGTCATCCTTGGCCTCACTTTCGGAATCATGGTATTTATCTTACTGAATCATTTTCAATATCATGGTATTTATCTTAACGAACCATACATTCTACACGTACCATATACAAAACACTCTTCTTAAAAAATTAGTAATTTCTCATTTTATGTTCAACTACTTCCTAATAAAATTTCTTTCCTTTAAATTTACCATTAGTATATTTACTTTCTTAACTAAATTTATATAGAATTTTTAATAAATCATTGAAAATTTTACGTTCAAGGCACGTGCATTTTTACTAGTATATATATAAATATGTGAAAGTTAACGTTTATGCTATTGTGTTAACGTTAACAAGTTTAGGCATGATATTTGTTTAAAACCAAATTTTCTAAATTTTCCAAAACTGCCCATAATATCCCTCTTAATAATGAAAATACCTTTAAAATTTTGTCTGCATGAAATTAATAACGTTCACACCCTTGCGAAAATGTTTACATCTCCTATATATATATGAGGAAAATTAACGTTACACCCTTGCGTGAATGTTAACAAGTTCACTCAAGAGGAAGTTTAATTATAAATATATAAATCATTCACTAATATTAGATATTTGTTTAAAAATAAAAATTTTAGATTTTACAAAACTACAATCATATCCCTGTTAATAACTTCTATTCAAGATTTGCTACATAAACTAAATAACGTTTATGTATGCAATATATATATATATATATATATATATATATATATATATATATATATATATATATAGGTAAGTTAATGTTTACGTCATTGCGTAAACGTTAACAAGTTTACGCAAAAAAAGTTGATGGCAACTTTGTAAATCCTTCACTCATTTAGATATTTTTTTAAAATCAAAAATTTTAAATTTCTCAAAACTAACATTATATCCCTGTTAATAACAAAATTACCTTTCAAGTTTTGTATGTGTAAACTAGATAACGTTTACACCCTTTCTGTTATCATCACTCATATATATAAGGGAAAGTTAACGTTCACGCAAGAGGAAGTTGATAACAAATTTGTAAATCTTTCACCCACGTTAGATATTTGTTTAAAATTAAAATTTCTGATTTCTCAAAATTGCTCATCATATCCCCGTTAACACAATTACAATACTTATAAAAACAAATCAATAAATGGTCTCGTTTGCGTTCATAAAGTATTTCTCATATGACTTGATGTGTCACTCCTTCGTAGTAATTAGCTTATGTGAAGGAGTTGCAATAATCTTAATAAAAAAAATTCGAGAAAAAATTAACTTAAATGTTATGATACAAAGACATTTTGTGTAAATCAAAATAATTATGTACTTCTCATTGAAATGGGCAATGATAAAACCAATGATGATAGCTATTTTCAGTTGATTTATTTTTTTGACCAACCCTCATATGACAAAGGGATCATAGAACATGTGGTCGCTGGGGCAAGTCTATGGGCTTTCGGTAGGTAGCGATGAAATATAACAAAGAAATGAAATCCTCTACAATTGTAACTGGACTCGAGCGAGTCTGGCTATTCAATGCCTCTATAATGTAAGGCCAAGAAAGTTAGATTTTAATATTTCAAGGTGCAATTTAATAGCTTTTCAAAAGATTAATTAAGTTAATTTCAATACAACTCTTCATCTCTCTCACGGTTGATAGAGAGAGATCAAACTGTTCTACAGATTGGTCCCAACAATGATGTCATTAACCATATCCCTTTTGATACCTCTTAAATGTGGTTAAGATTCACCCAGCTGATTTAGGCGACAAATTTTGGAGTTAGTTAGTGCATATGCTCGACTTAAATATGTCAATTAGTTGATTGAGAAAGAGAGATTAAGGCTAATGGTGCCTACCACAAAACGATCTCTCTTAAAGTTTGAATCAAAGATAAGATAAACTCTAACCCTTTAAAATCTTGGAAATTGTTGAACTTGAATTGTAGAAAAGATAAACCCTAATCATTTCAAATATTAGGTATTATTGAACTCCTTTTAAAAGAGTAAGTCAAAATGAATCCGTAACAAACGAATATTATTCCTTAAAAATGACTGGAAGAGTCTATTTAATACCAAATAAGAGTAGTTAGTCGACCCAATACACTGGAAGAGAGAAAAATAGTGAATGAGAAAAAAGAAAGAAATAAATAATAACGTCTCCCTTATTCTACTTCTTAGTATTGGTGGTATTTTTCTTTTCGTACTCTGAAGCAGCAGCTTCCTTGTCTATCTGACTTGTACTATTAAAAAAAAAAAGTATCCATGTAAGGGGTGTAACCCAACCAAACCGATTAATGACTTGTTCATTCTCAGATTAGGAAATTTCATAAATATTCAAACTCAACTCGAGCTTAACAAACTGTATTCAAGCTAGGCAAGTGAAAAACCTTGAGTTCAAACTTGATTATCATATCCATTTTTTTTTTTGGGTTATCATTTATATTTACATCATTAACTTAATATTAGTATCAATCATTGGTTAATTTCCAGTGGCATGAAGTGACACTATTGTAAGACATCACTCATTGAGACTAGATCTGGTGATCTCTCATAACTCATAAGAGAGGGAGCATCAATACATCATACCATTGTTTCTCTTAAATCCTTGGTAAACAAAATATTGCAAGCACGGGCTCGACCTTAGTAACCCAAACCTCCTAACCTGATACTCTCGCTCATGCTCTCATACTTCACTTTCTACTTAGGAGTCTAGTTTCAACTTTTGTAGAATGCGGTTTATGGTTTATAGAGAGCACGATTTTTGTAGAGTTTCATTTTTATCCTCATGTTTCATGTTAAGTGATTTATTTTATCATTTCTTTGTAGGGTACAAGATTCTTGTAAAATTTGTTAATTATTAGTGATTGTAATTGAATTTGAAATAAAACATTTAATATATAAATAGTTATTATGTTTAGTGTGGCTACAAATTTGAATAATGAATGATTTTATCAAAATTTTCTTATACTTTAAAAAGTGAAAAATGATACATTTGCAATTACAAGTAATCTTCAAGAACTATCAAATATACATACATATAAATGTATGGGAAATGCTCAACTTACTATCGCATTAAACTATGTAGTTTAATGTTCAGTCGTCATTGGTCCATGCCCCATTTTTACCACACATCAACTGTAGTTAAGATTCACTCACTCTTAAGATTAAGCTAACTAACTTTGATTTTTTGAAAGGAAAAAATATTAATTTTAATTTTCTAAAGTTTAACTAGGGTTTTTACCACACATCAACTGTAGTTAATATTCACTCACTCTTAAGATTGAGGCAATTGTTCCAATAAACATCAACATTACGTCAATGGAGTCTGCGAATGTGAACAGTTTGTAATACGGAATGGCTTCGACATTGCTGTTCTTCTTCTCGTTTTGTCTCACTTCCATCCTGGTCTGAAAATAACAATTGAAAGAAAAAAAAAATTGATCTTTTAAACAAAATTCAAACTTGATCAAACATATTTTCTAGCAAAAAAGAGTTTATGCATGTTCAAAATTAAAGAGTTTTGACAGATTAAATTAAAGAATTTAGGGTTTATGGAAATCATAATTCAACCTTCTTGATCATATAAAAGAGATTTCTCTTAAGAGCTCCCATTTTCAAATTCAATGGATTAAAACATAACCATGCATGTTCAAAAATCAATATCATCTCGTATTTTATGCATGATATTAATGGAATAAATAGAAATTTTTTTCTGAATGCGTACGGTGCAAATATGAATCTACTTTAGTCAGAATCTGAATCGGATATATAACAGCAATCCTAATTCTTCGTTCTTGCTCAGCATTTGGAATCTGTATTTCAGAATAAAAAGAAAAGCCTTTTCTGGAACAGGAAGATGGAGAGGTTTTAGGCAACTCCATTGGAATGAAGGTTTCAGTTGCAACTAAATACCTTTGAAATGGAGTCCGTTTTGCGTGCGCAACAGGTACACGGATAGTGCGTACACACAAAACGGGTTCCCTTAATTCTCTAGTAGGATGAGGAATGCTATCCATACTCTCCTTCAACCCATACTCTCACCCCTCTACCAACCACTTGGGGTGAGAATGTTTTCATCATTGCAAAATGGGAAGGTGGTTGGTAGAGGATGAGAGTAGAGATCGACCGAGAATAGGGCTAGTACTCCTCTTTTTAAGATAGATAAACTCTAACCCTACATGTTGTAGGGTTAAGCGGACCCAACCCTCAAAGCCGACAAAATTGAGGATTTCTTTTTTTTTCATATAGCCTGCATCCCCAAAAAATTAGGGCCCAAACAATATTGGATTTAAATACATAAATTTTTTCAATTCATATTCATTACTATGCCTATGCATGAGAATTCTCGAACGATTCGAATTCTTGTGATGCAAACTGACTATTAAGGAAAACTAGTGAGTAGTGTGAGCGCGGGTTTCGGGAAACCCTGGTTTGCATCTCACGGGGTGAGTTAAGAGTCGCCACCTATTCATTCGGAAGGGATAAGTCCCTGGGATTTGGATAAGGTCTTGGTCTGCGGTCAGAGATTAGGGTAAGAGGTTCGGTTAAGTCCGGGGAAGGGGTTAGGCACCCCGGCACTTCCACTTTCAGTGGTTCCCTACTTGCTAGGGTTAAGCCAAACTAATCTCAGTTTTAATCAAATGCCCTAAGTATTTAAGATAATGCTAATCTAAGAAGGAGAAAATCCTAGACTAGGGTCGAACCCGGGTTGGGCTGCCTACGTACTCACATTGGGGTGAGATCAGACCGAGCGTAGTTCTGGCACATGAGCCCGTGCCAAGGCTAGGGGTGTGTGTGTGTGTACCAAGGGTGGCTTAGGGTCTAGCCGGGAGGCTAGGGGTGGTTGACCGGGTTGGTCAAGTGCTTGGTATTGGGCCCGGTAGGCCTAAGGTAAGTCCGATAGACTAGGGTTGGGCCCGGTAGGCCAAGGGTGAAGCCCGGTAGGCTAGTTTGGGCCCGGTAGGCCGAGATTGGGCCCGGTAGGCCAAGGGTGAGCCCAGTAGGCTAGGGTTTGGCCCGGTAGGTCGAGATTAGGCCCGGTAGGCCAAGGGGTGAGGCCCGGTAGGCCCAAGGTGTCTTAACCGAGGGTTAGGGTTGCTAACCGGGGTTAAGAAAGGTGATTAACCTTGGTTAGGGGTGCTAACCATGGTTAAAAAAGTCCAATATCAGATTTTTTGGTCTTTTGAATTTTTCTGATTTTTTTGGGATTTTCTCAGATTTTTTCCAGCGGTCAAAGGTGCTTAACCGCGGTTAAGTAAGGGAGGTCACCATGGTTAAGGGTCTTAACCATGGTTAAATGGTCAAAAGATACCATTTTTAGGTTTCTCCTAATATTTTGGATTTTTTGAGCATTTTTCCAGATTTTTTCCGGGTCAGGATTTTTTACCCGTGGTTAAGGGTCAAAAATGGGGTCGACTCTGATTAAGTGTCTTAACCACAGTAAAAAATGCAATTGAAGACATTTCTGGATTCCATGTAATATTTATGATTTTTTGATGCTTTTTCCAGAATTTTTGCTAGGTCATGGGCCGCTTAACCATGGTTAAATGTTAACCACGGGTGAGTTTAACCATGGTTAAGGGGCCAACTGAAGCAAAAGTGGGTCCAAGGTTCATGGCAGGGCCTAGACTGGCCTCCTACCCGGTCTGGGCCCCCACAAATATCCGAAATTGCAAAAAAACCCAAAATTCGGATCAAATTTTTAACCATAGTTAACATGAATTTAACTATGGTTAACGGGGGAACTGCGGGAATCCGATACCACCAGTGGGTAGCCTGATATGTGGGGAACAATTTGGGCCCTTGTGGGACCCAAGGGGATGCCGTATGTGGGCCCCACAGTGGCCCAAAGTTGCCCCGACAAACACCACATAAAATGACGATTTCCACCAAAACAGATTTTTTTCCAAACTTTGCGGCACTGTTGCCGTTGATTGGCTCAACCCCTGGGGGATCCGAGACCATGGTAGCGAAGCCTACTATGAGGGCAACAATTTGGGCCCTTGTGGGGCCCAAGGGGAGGCCGGATGTGGGCACTACAGAGGCCCAAAGTCACCCCGTCGCACAGATTTTCACACTGTCGACCCTACTTTGGGGTCGATTTAACTATAGTTAGAGTGCGAGTTAGGGGCTGAAATTGTACAAGGAGATAGCCTGGAGTGTGGTGAGTCTAACCATGGCCTCGGTTTTTTCCAAGGCTGGGTCTAACCATGGTTAAACCGGGGTTAAAGGCAGTGTCTTGAAAATGATTTTTTTTTTAAACTTTTTTGGAAAAAAAGCTTGGGTGGCTGATTGGGTTGAGCAATGGGAGTCTAGGGGGATCACTCATTGATTGAGGACCCCCCCAGACCTCTTGGAGTGGTCGTGCACGGTGGTGAGGGTTATGCCCGTGGCCACCCCTCAAGGTCGGCCTATTGATTTTTTGTTTTTTTTTTTTTAGCTAAAAAAAAAACAAGAAAGAAAAGGCAAAATGGGGACCCCTGGAATGGGACCAGGGGTCCCTTACAATATCAATTTAACTGACAAGGAAGGGGATAGGAAGCGTATACCCTCACAGCTCCTTTGCGACCGTGGCAAGCTGGTAGTGGCGACTTCAAGTGTTGAAGGTAGTTGGGGCGACTCCGGTGGCGACCTATGGAGCTCGGGAGGGGATTGCAGGTGACTTATGGATCACTGGACGTGAAGTGGAGGGGGTCCAGGCGTAGTAGGTTGGCTGGCCGAAGTGGGAGTGGCCACTGTAATTTTTTGAATTCGGGTCTCTGCCGTGGACAGTAGCTATGGATAGGTTGTGGTGATGTTTATGAGAGCTTGTGGAAGGCTTAGGGGGATATGGGAGTACTCTGGGATAGTCTAAGACCTAACTAAGGCAATGGCTAAGTGGTTAGGTGGATGAGAGATGGGGTTGAGTGGCTGTGACAGAGTTTTTTTTTATAAAAAAAAAAACCTTTGAACAGTGGGTGTTGTGGTGGTTGAGGGTGAAGCCTAGAAGGGTACAAAGGTGATGATATGCTTATGGGCCAACCTAGGGACTTAGTTGAATGTGATGTGAGGGCTGGGAGAGATGGAGGAGCTGACTGAAGTTTTTTTTTTTTGAAAAAATCCCCCCTCACAGTAGCTAACGTTGTGATTTTTATAGAAGAGTGGAAGGAGATAAGGTGGATAAGGATGAGGATAGGATCAAGGCGCGTGGGGGACAAGCCTGGAGAGGCCAGGTGGTCAGGGGAGATCCGGGCAGGAAGAAATCGGGAGGGACTGTACTCCCATCCTTACGACAGGGACGATGAACAGTCCCCCCTAAAAACAGATTTTTTTTTCTTTTTTTTTTTTTTTTTTTTTTGTTCCGGTGCTTGTGGGTTCGGTTATGTGAGTTGGGCCCAACCCACATATGGGCCCTGCCACATGGGGTTGGTGCCCAATCACACCCCAAATTTTTTTTATTTATTTATCTTTTTTTTTCTTTTTTTTTTCTTTTCTTTGGAAAAAAAAAAAACTCTTTTTTTTTTTTTGTTTTTTTTTTAGAATTAAAAAAAACCTCTTTTTTTTTTGTTGTTTTTTTTTTTAGATTTAAAAAAAACCTTTTTTTTTTAGACTTTAAAAAACCTTTTTTTTTTAGACTTTAAAAAACCTTTTCTTTTTTTTTTTGTTATTTTTTTTTGTTTTGTTGTAAAAAAAAAACTCTATTTTTTTTTTGTTTGTTTTTTGCCCTTTTGAGCTAAACCACCACACATGTGGGGGAAAGCAAAAAGTATTTTACTTTACAACAAAAATTTGAATTTTACAAAGGGGTAGTGTGGGTTCTACCATGCTTGGGCCCAAAAACAAGGTTTTATCCATTTTGGACTTGAAAAGGGGCCTTGAGCCCATGGGACTTCGCCTAGGGCTTGGGCTAGGGCTAAGCTAGGGTTAGACCTAGGTTTAGGTCTAGGGTTTACCTAGGGTTAGCCTAGGGTTAGACTAGGGCTTAGGCCACTACCTAGGGTTAAACTAGGATTTGGCTTAGAATAACCATGGTTAACGGAGATTTACCGTGGTTAAGCAGGGTGTAAAAATTGGGTGCTTACAAGTAGCACGTGTGATGCACAGGTAATAACAAATGGAATGCATGAATGAATTATGACTGAGAAAAGATGATGCATAATAATGTCCAATAGTAGAAAATATAATTTAATTAACGGTGTAATGTATAGAATTCCTAGGAAAATATTGAAAAATTATTTATCTTACAATAAAATAAGGAAAAAAAAATCAGAGAGATATCCAATATTCTTCTCTTGTTCCACTAGATCCTGTACGAAAGCCAACTTCTACGATTGCTTGTCTCGATTGGGCTAGATCGTCTCAAACCAAAGTCGCAGCCATCATGATCCATCAGGAGCTTCTCCCAAAAGCTTATTTAACAAGAATTCTTTCCAAAAAAATGTCAAGCTTTAATATCAATAAAAGTATCCAAAAAAAATATACACGTCCCATACAATACCCATAATTTGATTATGACAACAATATTTAAAAATTAACAACATTATGACTACCAAAAATAACACAATTACAATGCCTATAAAAACAACACAATTACAATGCCCATAAAAACAAATCAATAGATGGTCTCGTTTGAAGTACTTGTCATATGACTTGATGTTTCACTCCTCCATAGTCATCAGGTGAAGGAATTGCAATAATCCTGATAAAAAAATTAAGAAAAATTAACTTTAATACTTGTGATACAAAGGCCTTTTGTGTGGATCAAAATAATTATTTACTTACCTTTTGAAAGGGGCAATGATAAAACCAACGGTGATAGCTATTGTCAATTGATTTTTTTTTTTTTTGGATTAACCCCCATATCACAGAGGGATCATAGAATAAGTGGTCGCCGGGGAAGGTCCATGGGCTTTCGGCAAGTATCACAAAGAAATGAAATCCTCTACGGTTGTAACCGGACTCGGGGGAGTCCGGCTAAGTAATGCCTCTATAATGAAGCCAGCTTGAACGATTCAAAGACGAATGAAGATGTAAACCATATTGCAGACATATGACACTTGAACACATCGACATGAAACCCTAAAATATGGCATTCAAGACACTTAATAGCACCCGACATATAAAGATTTGCCATTGGTTTCATCTGGGGTCTTGCTTAGGTTGGGACAATCCAATTTAATTTTGTTTGTTTGAATTTATGAATAATCTCATTTCAAATACACTCATGAATAATTTTGGGGACTAATATGTGATGTGTTTGATCTGAGGAGATTTAGGTATAACTTGGGGTTTGGGTATCCGGGAACAACCATAGTAACCCAAATCTTCTAACCTGCTACTCACTCTCACTCTTAAACCTCGCTCTCACCTCAAGAGCTCAATTTCAACTTTTGTAAATCTCGCTCTCACCTAGAGAGTGCTGTTTTTGTGTAAAGTTTAATTTTTATCTCAATTTTTCATGTTAAATGAGGTATATTTTGTCATTTTTCTTTGAAAGGTAAAAGATTCATGTAAAATAAAGAAAAAAATATTGAAAAAATATTTATCTTACAATAAAATAGATAAAAAAACAGAGAGATATCTAATATTCTTTTCTTGTTCTACTAAATCGTGACAGAAAAAAAGGGCCAACTTCTTCAATTGCTTGTCTCGATTGGGCTAGATTGTCTCTAACCATAGTCGCAGCCATCATGATCCACCAGGAGCTTTTCCCAAAAGCTTATTTCACAAGAATACTTTCCAAAGCTACCAAAAAAAACTCAAGCAACAATTTTATGTAAATTATCACCAATTACTAAAATAAAATCTTACAAATCAAATCTATGCCAAATTAATCTTCTCTTCAAAAACTAAGGGTCCGTTTGGGATCACTCCCAAGGAACAATTCTCTATTCTCGGAGAATAAAAACTTAAGGGTGCGTTTGGATTTATGGAATTGAGTAACAGAATTGTTAATTCCATCACACAATTCCAATTTCATCGTTTGGGACACATTATAAATAGGGTGGAATTAGAATTCTTTAATTCCATAGAGAATTGGAGCAATGCTTAAAGGAAAATATGTGAAATCCAATTACATAGTAAAAAAGTCTTATTTGACAAAACCACGCTACTGTGGAATTTAAAAGCAAAATAGAAGCCCAATGGTTTCATTTCTCCATGAATTTAATAGTGCATCCAAACGATAGAATTCTGAATTTCGTAGAATTTAATTCAGTGGATTTTAAATCTATGGAATTCAATTCTATGGCTCAATTTCAATTCCATAAACTCAAACGCACCCTAAGAGTTTCTATTCCTAAGAAATAGAGAATTGTTCTTGGTAATGATGCCAAATGGTCCCTAAGGTTCTCCATTGCTAGAGAAACCAAAACGGAAAAACTTATTCTACCAGCCATTGTAACTCACCGATAGATTCAGTAGGATTGTCACATCTTCCATGTGTCTTTCAAAACAAACTTAAGGTGGCAAGAATTGTTTGGAGTGGAAAAACGTTGCTAGCTACATAAATGTAGAGGAAATTCAAGTTTCTCTTTAAGAAAAGGAGGAGCAAAGAGATGGGTATGAGTTGGGAGCGCCAATGTATTGTGTGGTTGGATATTAGAAGGATTAGCTGTTTTGAAATGGTATATTTAATAGGACTTTAAGGTCATAATTATTGTAATAGAGAAAGTTTAAGACTAAGATTTGTAAGAAAATAAAATGTAGAGCTGTTTTGAGAGAAAGTTTAGGATTGTAATTTTTAAGAAATACACCCTACATTCTCTCTAATATGGTTGGCAGGTTTCACAACACATTTAATCCTCTCCCCTTCCAAACACCCCCACACTCCTCTCCTTTCCATTTATGAGGAGATTTAAAAATAGGAGAAAATACATTTACACCCTTGAGGTTTGACGAAATTCACATAGATCCCCTTAGTTTTCAGAAATACATTAGGTATCCTTATTTTTCAAAATAATGACACTTACACCCCTTCCGTCAATTGAACGTCACTCAACTGATAGACCTACTAATGTTATGCAATAAACTCTATAAAATTTCAAAATTAACCCTCGAATCATTTTGGGGAAAATACATTTACATCCCTTGAGGTTTAACGAAAATACACATAGACCCCCAGAGGTTTGACAAAAATATACATAGACCCCCTCAATTTTCAGAAAATACATTAGGCACCCTCACTTTGTAAATCCAACAAATACAATAAATTAGAAGTATTATTGGTGGCTAGTGGCGAAAATCTAGGATTCAGTCAATTAAGTAATAGATTTATAAACAATTGCCTAATTACAATGAATTACAAGCCCTAATTACAATGAACAGTACCCTAATTACAAGAAACTTCTAATTCGTTGTAATTAGGTCATTGTTCATAGATCCCTTACTTAATTAAGAACTTGAATCCTATATTTTTCACCACTAGCCATCAATTTTTTCTAATTCATTGTAATTGTTGGATTTGCGAAATAAGGGTGCCTATTGTATTTTTTGAAAATTGAGGGGGTCTATGTGTATTTTCATCAAACCTCAAGGGTCTATGTGTATTTTCATCAAACCTCAGGGGTGAAAATATATATTTTCCCCCAAAATGATTTGAGGGTTAATTTTTGAATTTTATATAGTTTATTACATGACATCAGCAGGTCTGTCAGTTGACTGATGGTCAACTAACGGAAGGGGTGTAAGTGTCATTATTTTGAAAAATAAGGGTACCTAGTGTATTTTTTGAAAATTGAGGGGTTAATGTATATTTTCGTCAAACCTTAGGGGGTGTAAATGTATTTTTCCCTTAAAAATAAATGTCTATTTTCTCATACGTTTCAAATTAGAAGATTTAAAAGGATAGTGGAGCCAATAAATTAGAAATTTTAAATGGATTTCCCATTATCTCATACGTTTCAAATAGAGAGAAGATTAGTGGAATCCTTAATACCTCTAAACTTGCCACCTGTCCACTAAACCATCTCTAGGGCCATCATGTGACCACCCACCCGCTTGGGTTTCATAGTAAGTAATTATGCATTAATTTCCAAAAAAATCCCCCTCTCGACCTTTTGAATTAATGTTGGTGGGCTCCTCGCCATTTAACACTGGCATTGCTAAATAGCCAAAAACAAAAAGAGAAAGAGAAACAACAACGAAAGAGAAAGTCCTCATTAAGAATATCCGAAGGCGCCTCCCATTGAAAATAAGCGAACAAATTTTTGACTTTTATATGGACTAGCATAATTAACAAAAGATGTTCTTTAAAAAGGTTTAGAAGATGAAGTCATCAAGCCCAAGTAAAAATGGCGGATAAGAAAATTCCGTTGACAATGCAACAGTTACAAAGTTAAAAATACACAAATTCAGAGATTTCGCTCCACTATTCAAAAATAATGAAAAACCCAAAGTGTTTGTTCAAGACGTATTCATATCCATCCGAGCTTCCCACCCGCTCAATGCATCTATGTAAACATGTAAATTGATTTACACCGATCATAGGGTTTATATAAGATGCATGATCAAGGATAACTAAAGACAGAAATAAACCTCAATCAAATTTAAATCTAATTTGAAATTAAAGAGTTATAAATGTCAAACTTTAATATCAATAAAAGTATCCAAAAAAATATACACGTCCCATGAAATACCCATAATTTGACTATGGCAACAATTTTAAAAAATTAACAATATTATGACTATCAAAAATAACACAATTACACTGCCCATAAAAACAACACAATTACAATGCTCATAAAAACAAATCAATAGATGGACTCGTCTGCGTTCATAAAGTACTTGTCATATGACTTGATGTGTCACTCCTTCATAGTCATCAACCTATGTGAATGAATTGCAATGATCTTAATAAATAAAAATGTTAAGAAAAATTGACTTTAATACTTGTGATACAAAGGCCTTTTTTGTAGATCAAAATAATTATGTACTTACCTTTTGAAAGGGGCAATGATAAACCAACGGTGATAGCTATTTTCAGTTGATTTTTTGTTTGGATCAACCCCCATATGATAGAGGAATAATAGAACAAGTGGTCGCCAAGGCAGGTCCATGGGCTTTCAACAAGTAGTAATGAAGTATCATAAAGAAATGAAATCCTCTACAGTTGTAACCGGACTCGGGGGAGTCCGGCTAAGTAATACCTCTATAATGTAAGGTCGAAGAATTTATAGTTTCATATTATGGGTGCAATTTAATGGCTTTTCAAAAGATTAATTAATTAGCTTCAATACAACTCTTCATCTCTCTCATGGTTGAGAGAGAGATAAAAAATTATAGACATTGAGATTCTTTATAGTATGAAAGCAATACACGTATGAGTGCGATTAACTCTCTGTTCTACAGATTGGTCCCAACAATGACGTCATTAACCATATCTCTTTTGATACCTTAGACGTGGTTAAGATTCACCTAGCTTATTTAGTCGACAAACTTTGGAGTTAGTGAATAAGATCAACTTGAATATGTCAATTAGCTTATTGAGAAAGAGAGATTAAGGCAACAAACAATTGAGTGGGAATCCGTTCTGTGCGCCTGCTGATGGTGCCTACCACAAAACGAACTCCCTTAAAATTTGAATTGAAGATAAGATAAACTCTAACCCTTTGAAATCTTGGAGATTGTTGAACTTGAATTGTAGATAAGATAAACTCTATCTACCATTTTTAATATTTAACAATTAAGTTATTAATTAAGGGATGATGAATTTAAAGTGCGGAATAAGGGAAACAAGCAAACCACAACACAAGGATTTTTACATGGAAACCCTTCCGGGAAAAACCACGGGACCTAATCCAGCAATGAGAATCCACTAAGACAAAGAAACAAATACTTATAAGACTCGAACTGTACTCAACCGGAATCGACTTCCTTGATCCTCAGTACTCAGTCCTCCACGCCTCCGAAAGCAATCACGATCTCGCAAGTCTTGCAATCTACCGTAGTAGTATGTTCTTCTTTTGTGTCTCGATAACCACGATCTCCAGATCAATTTCTGTCAATGTCGGCTTCGGATTCCACCGACCAAATCACTCTACCATGATCCTTCTCAGATCCATCTCCTTCGCAAAGGCTGCGGAATACTCCGATCAATTTGTTCTTTCCAAAACGGGTTGATGGTTTGATTAAAATCAAATCCTAGATGGACTCCATCAATGGAAAAATTAAAGTAAGCAATAATGAAACATTGACTTACAAACTCTAGGATAGAAGAGAAAATACTAAAGGGGAGGATAAGAAACAAATATGGAGTTTTTATGAACTCTAGAGATAGAATAATACCCTCTCAATACTCTCCCAAAGTCTCCTTCACGGATTAGAGGAGTTGCATTAAATAGAGAAGCAACCCCAAGGAATTAGAAATTGCTAAAAATCAGATTTGGAAAGAATTCCTATATCAGGTTGACCCTGAGTACTTTGGGTCAACCCAAGTGCCACTTTAGGTCGACCCTCATTGTTCTTGTGTTCTGGAATTTTTTTGCCATACTCATTCCTTGAGGGTTTGGGTTGACCCTGAAGAGCATTTTTGGCATTTTTTTTCATTTTATTCCCTAATGTTTTGCTTCAATTGGTCTAGGCTTTTTGGAATCATTTTCTATGATTTTGGGCATTTCCATATGAATGATTTTTGGTCTTCTAGGTCTCACTTACCATTTTAAAACTTGAGCCATTCTTAGGTGATGATCGGAATGTCTTCAACTGGTCTTCTTCGGTCTTCATCTTCACTTGTCGTGGATGCTTGAAGGCAATGACCCAAGATATACTAGACTCACTTGTTTTGACACTGGAATAAGTCAACACTAAAACATGGACTTTACACCATACAAAAGAATCTTCTGTCTCAGCAACCAACAAGGTGCATCTAAACACAATAGACTGTCGATGGTGATTGACTCCAATAAAAGGCGCAAATGGCATCAAAAATTTATTCTTCTTATATGTTGTATCAAATGATACAACATCCCCAAAATGACCTAATCTAGCCTTGCTCTAGCATCCACCCAAAAGCAATTACAAAGTTGTCCTGTACTATCAAGTTGCACCGAATATAAGAATGATGGGTTCTCGTGTTGCTTACCTTTAAAATAATTCATCATTCTTTCAGCATCGCTGCCATAGGTTTCCATAGATACTCTACTTCTTCTAATGACACCCCTTATATTTACTTCATCAAAACCAAGATTTTCGTATCCACCACCTTCATTTGGCATCAAGTTATGACATTGAGATATTCTAATACCAGATTCATTCCAACTTTTAACAAGTCTCTTGGAATTCTCTTTTTTTTTCTCCCAAACGCTGGAGTGTTCACTAAAGGCGGGAAGAAACGCTCCTCATATTCACTAAGGTGGGAAGAAAGAAGAGGAATGAGGAAGAAGGTGATTTAATTTAATTTTGGAATACCAATCTACCCTTTACATCAGTTAAGCAAGTGGCTGGTGAGTGTCCTCTTGGACGCCCCAACAAGAGGCGATGGTTAGGTCTGAGACCGTACGGTCTCGAAAGCATTACCCAACGAAATAACAAATTAACGTAAGAGGAAGTTGATGACAAATTTGTAAATCTTTCACTCATGTTGAATATTTGTTTAAAACCATAATTTTTAGATTTTCCAAAACTACCCATCATATCCCTGTTAATAACGAAAGACCCTTAAAATTTTGACTGCTTGAATTTGATATCCTAAATTAAAATTTGACGCTCCCGCTCCCCGATTCCACTTTGGTTACTTTAGGGAACAACCCCAAAGTAGAGGGGCAATTATGGACATTCACCGATACCATAACCCCGGTTGTACTATTTACAACCCAAATGTATTTTTTCCGGAGGAGAGGATAAGGAGACTGGCTGCATCTTTTTGGTCACTCGCGCTCTCCTTCCATCAATGGCGATGGCAACCGCCAGCTGCTCTTTCTCCATGCTCACCTTCACAGACTCATCTCCTTCCATCCCTTATGCTTCGTTTCCATGCCGTTTCGCTACCTCTCACAGAACCATGTGTTCTTATACTAATAAAGTTTTCAATTCCAAAGGAAAAGCTTCCTCATCTTCTGGTAAATCTAGAGAGGAGGTAAACCCTAAATCTAATCTCTATCTCTCTTTCTAATTTTGGTGATCTTTTTTTTTTTCCATATCTGACTGGTTCTTTAGTAATGGATGTCTTGTTCTGATAGAATCTCTGAGAAATGTTCATTAGAACTGCTTTTGCTATTAATTTTTAAATGAAATATTTGTTTTTGTTGGTGAGTTAGCTAGGGTTTAGTAACATATCAAATGGTCGATTTATCGGTTCGATGGTTGTATGGAAATCGGCCCATTTCTTTTTTTTTTTAATTTGTCTTTATTATCTACACTCATTCTATGATAGCATTGTATAGTGTATTCCGTTTTGACAACAAAATAAATTCCATTTTCAATGCTTAGGAGCTAATTCAGTTGACATTGAGTCTGTTTATGCGTTTGAATCATGGTTTGACTAAGAAACGCCTATTAATTTGCTGCATTATATATAATTTTGATCACAATACTTTTTTTTTGGGGGGGGGGGGGGGGGGGGGGGTTCATTTTATTGGTCAACAGAAGAAATGTCACTTCATCAGTACCCCTTTTAGTTTTTCAATTTTTCCCCTGGCTCAAGATTAAATTAAGGCCGTCTTTGTAAAATCATGCTCATATACTGTACTTTGAAACATAACTGTAGTTTTCGTCAACTTGGCCTATCCTATTTAACTTAGGTTTGCCAATTTCAGATGGAAGCTGTTTCCCGGAAGAGGTTTAATGGAAAATCAAATGATGAAAAACCATATTCACCTCCAGACGTTGGTAGAGGTGAGATGGGCCGATCTCAATCAATTGCAATTAAATCATTTGGCATGCAAAGAAAAGACAAGAAGGGGTTTGTGTATGACTTGAAGGAACAACAGGTATGATTCTAAGATTTGTCTAATGAGCAAAATTTGTATCACCTTCTTAGAGATGTAAGGTTTATCTATAGTTCAATAATCAATCTTCATGACCATGCTAAAGGAACACATGGTTCAAAATATCAGTATCGAGGTATGTATCAGTAAGTCCAAAAGAGAATGCTTCTTTAAAAAATTATGGAAGCGTTGGAAAATTAAAACCAAATTTATTGCAATACAAAGATAACATCAAAAAGTGGTAGTTTGAGTCCTATAGATACTATTTGAACTATCTATTGGAGTTTTCACTATGCAATACTTCCTAGAATTGCATATACGATGCAGTACATGTATAAAATATGAAAACGTATATACAGGTTATTGAGATAAGTTAAAGCATGATCATTCAATAAAACATTCATTTGTGGGCAATAGACAGACAAGTATTTAAGATTCTTACACCATTCAAAACAAATGTAAATAAGTAGAATATACATAAACTCAAAGTACATGATGTTTCCAATAACTCAACAAATTAAAGACCAAAGCATGTAATTATTATTTTTCTAAGAAAATAGATAAATGGTGTTACAAAATTGGCATCAATATCACATTGCGTTACGTACATGCTTGAAATCACTGGTGCTATTATACGAATCGTCGTCTCCAAAGTTTGCGTGGTGTATCTGTTAAATATGGTTGCGGTATTGAGTCCAACTGTCCAACGCATGTAGATCTAATATGATCCCTGGTAGACTCTTCAATACTGCTAATACTGCTCAGGAGAACAAGAAATTCCACCCTAATTGGCTGTATAATCAGATAAGTTTATGGAACTGCCGGGTACCAATAGCTACCATAAGAATCCAATAACTGAGGCTGTGTGTTATACCCGAGGTCCCTTACCCATAACTGAAAGGTCCTAAAAGGACCCCTTGACCTGTAGGATGAATGTATGCTTGTCCATAGAATATTCCTTCATATTTATGTCAAACAAAAGTACTTGCTATATAGCTTAAAATTAACCATTTTAAATTTAGAATATTAATTCTTAATGGATTCTAAATTTTAAAAATAATAAAAAATGGAAAAAAGAATGAATTTCCATACCCCGGTGAATAGTAAAATCCGTATTTCGATTCAATCTCCAAGAAGTTTGAATCCTTTGAAATCAATGGACTGTGTTTTTTTGCTGTAGGAATTTGTCCAAAGACAGAGAAGAGTGAGTTTTTGAGCTCAAAAGAGAACTTTTAAGACTCGGTTTGATACGGTTTGGTATGCTCCATACATATCATACCCTATTGGTCGTATCAGTAATGGTATGACTGATATTAGTGTAAAAAATTAGTACATGAAACTTTCGTGTCGGTAAGGTCAAAAACCAATATGTATCGATACAGTCGATATTTTGAACTATGCTGGGACGTGAATTACCTTAGTTTTGCCTCATTTCAACCTTTAAGATATAGTTACTATTTACTAAATGAAGTAGGAACATGACCTGGTGGCTAGTGCTAATGGGAATCATTTTTTTCCCATGATGGGCCGTTAAATATAGCTGGTTTTGTTGTGCTTCATTGCCTTGTTTAATATATAGTTACTACTAGGGTAGATAGCACGAGCTGATGCAGAAGGAAGTTGGATCTGCAATGAAACATATTATATAAACCATTTCAAAATTCAAATACCTAACAATCATGGAACTCTGAAGGGTCTTTAAATATCGAAGTAGAAGATCCGCCCAACTATATATCTGGATTCTCTTTGTGGCTTCCCAAATTTGATTGCGTTTGAGGCTTGCTACAAAGTAACTCCTCCACTTAATCTTGTGACCTGAATACTCCGTGGGATATAACATGGCACACGTTATGTATAGCTTGTACACTTGACATTAAAGTTTGATATCTCATGTACAACATCATTTTGAAGTATCTTGGTGATGTAACTATCATTCCATTCCTACTTGAATCTTCAAGTAAATCTCTCTCATTTGTTTTGCCATCTGGGTCATTCTGGGATCCAATACCCGTTGTTTACAGTTTGTTATTCCATACATGACTGGAATGCTAATTGTGATTCTATTCCGGGGGCATTTCTCGTTCATTCTACCATCTCCATAGGATGAATATACTTGAAACCCCAAGTGGAAATCCTTTATACAAAAGAAAGGCTATCCATGGATATTGAGATGAGAATTGCCATGAACTCTTTAGTGTCAGGGTTTTCATTCTGCCATCTCCATAGGATGAATATACTTGAAAGGCACAGATGGCATGTTTGGATTCGTCCATACAAGTGATGGGGTTTTTTTTTTTTTTTTTAAGGGGGCTGAAATCCCATGTGGAAATCCTTTATAGAAAAGAAAGGCTGTACATGGATTTTGAGATGAGAATTGCCATGAACTCTTGAGTGTCTGGGTTTTTTCTTCATTGATACCTACTGCAACAGTTTGACTCCTCCAAAGCTAGTGATCTGCAAGTTTTAAAACTTTTTCTTTCTGCTATCTCTTTGTTTCCAGTGGCAGATTTTATTTGTTTATTATGGAGAAATTGCTTTGAGGTCAGTGCTTTGCTTATCCTAGGACTTAGGGTTTTTAAGAATTTTTGTTCCTTTGTTTTTGTCCTTCTCAAATTTGATGCCGGGAGTAACAGCTATAGTTCTAAACCTACCCACCACTATAGTTGACAGAACACAAAGAATGGCTGGTGTAAATCAGCCGAGGATGGAAGGCTGGAGAAGGAATTGATTCTTCAAGCATTTATTTATTTACTGGAAATGAGGGTTATGGTCAAACTCTGTACCCTTTTCTTTTCTCTGTGGATTGTGATGTTTAAAGCAGGAATTCACTTCTCGCTCAAAATTCTTGTACTTTATCTTCTTCCTCCAAATACGATCTTGGTATTCATACAAAAGAAGGTTCACTTGTACTCCTTTCGCGTTCTTTGAATTTTGATTCTTCTGAGTTCTGACTGCATACGAATAAATCTGAATATACATTTACAGCTTTGAGTTACTTTTTTTTTGCATACGCTCTCTTCCGGAACGTCTGGCATGTTTAGATTTTGGTGTTCTTGTTTTTTCTTCGCATATCAGAATGCGGTCATCATTTAAGTAAGCAATAGTATTGTATTTCCAGGTTAATGAATCAGGGACTATTCAAGATACAGCTTTTCTTAATGCAGTTGTGAAGGTATGGTTTGTAGCTTCTTTCACACGATTGAAATTTATTACATATTGTAATGTGTACTCACTGTGTTCTACTAAGTAGTTCAAAGCTGCACATCAAGTATGTATCTTTGACACTCCCCTGTATATATAGGGATGGTCCCACTAGGCACGCCGCACGACTGAGGAAACTTCCTCAATCTCACTTCACATGCTGTCACATGCAGGGTATTCCCTAATGTCCAATATATGCATCCACCTAATGGATCCCTTAACCAAAAATAACCTTATAGATGCTACTATTCATCTGAAAAATGTACCTTTCTTGTACTGCTATCCTTATATTTCTCAGTGTGTTCAAGTGATTGAATGTTCATCCAATGAGGCTAGTCTTGGCATATTAAATCTTCTAGTAGGGGCCATTGGTTGCTCATTATGGATTGAACTTGAAGAGCATGTGATCCACTTCAAGGTTCAAAGGGCGACCAATGGAATGTGTCATTAGCCGCATTGAGGAAAAAATTCCACATCTATTACTATGTATGTGAATATTATTAAGTATGGATGGATTTTTGATAAGTACCTATCAAAGAAATAGTTGATGAATTGAGGTCCATCACCTTAGTGAACCACAGACTTCACCCACAAACTCATCATTATGGAGCATTCAATGGTAGGCCAAATGTGCATGCCTGATGCCTGATGCTGCAGATATTGGTGAACTTGATTTTCTCTTTATATACTCATATTTTTTAATCTTACTAGTATTTTCTTCTCTAAGAGAATACAGATGCTCCATGAATGCTAACCTGACATTTACACAGATTTTCCGAATTTTTATTTTCCTATATATTTTATCAGATTTTCTTTTGTTGACCTTTTTTTTTTCTTTTGTATTTTGCTTAGGTTTACTGCACTCATACTGCACCCGACTATTCACTTCCCTGGCAAAAACAAAGACAGTTCACAAGTACAGGAAGGCATGCTTTGAGCTCTGTAGCTGTTAGTTATCCTTGAATAACATGCAATTTTTTTCCCTTGTTCTGCGAGTTGATCAATCTCTTACTTATTTATTTATTTATTTATTTTATAATTAGGATTATTGTTCATTGGGGTGTTTAACAGTATGAAGGGTATTTGCTGAGACATTCTTGGTTACAGTGCTTTTATGATAGGGGATGGGAAGCTTTTGACAAATGCACATTGTGTTGAACATTATACTCAGGTAATCTTCTACATTATCCAATTCTTAAAACGAAAATAAAGGTTAGGGGATGTACTTGTATTGATGGATTATGAGCATGGTAAGTGATTCAGAAATTCCATATTTGGTTCATTATTATGTCCAGCACACACAAAAACAGAGTCAGTATATGCAGGAAAGTAAATTCCAACAAGACAAATGACAGTAACTATTGAACATATAATAAGAAATTCAAGTTCGGATAGATATTTGCAGGCTAGTTTTGAGTATGAATTAACTGCCCAATTATAATACTATAATCTACTTATTATGCTATCTACTGCCATAGGATTCTTGGTTAGTTTCTGAAAATCAATTGAAACTTTTTTTTTATTTGATCGGTAAAATCAGTTGAAACTTAGGACTGCAATGAATTCTGAAAAAACAATTTTGATAGTCTTGGAATTTAAAGACAGGTAAAACCATCGATTATGGAGATTTATTATTCTTCTCGTTAATTTAATGGAAAATTCTTGGGTTGACGGGGACAAATAAGTAAATTCCGTGTTACACATTGTTGAAGAGAATTTTGAATATTGAAATAACTCCAATTATCCTTGCTAATATTTGGTCCTGGATTTGCACCATCCTTCTGTGTAACATCTGGCTATTTATGTGGATCAAGTTTCACATTATTGTTCTACAGAAATACTGTTTTTTTTTTCAATTGCTGCTTAACAGTATGTTCTTTAGCTGTTATAGTTTATTAGTTATTGTACTGAATAATTAACTTTGATACATACAGAGAATTTTGAAGTGTTTGGCATTTCTTTTCATCAAACCTATAAATCCATCCATTAATTAGTACTTTAGTAAAAGAAACATGCTATAGATGACCAAGCCCAATTAATTAAAAACTAATGGTAGATATTTCACAGTGGAGTTTTTTTTTGTTAATTTCTACAACTTGAAAACTGACTGCATGGGATGTCATTTCTATGTGCTGATTGTCACGGAATGCATTTGTTTGATTCGCCGAGTTGATTATGAGGATCTTTTTTGTGACTTCAGGTCAAAGTGAAGAGAAGAGGAGATGACACCAAATTTGTGGCTAAGGTATCTCCCTTTAATATTAAGAATGAAATTGTGCTTTACTCTACAGAAACTGAAAAGTGACATTTTGTTGTATTGATAAACTCCACTATCATTATAACATCTGTCAGTAGAATGGATCTCAGTTATGTTGATTTGGGATATTAAAGGAGTACAAGCGCATTATAATTTTCTGATCAGTAAACTACAATCACATTACAATGTTACAAATCTCAGAGATTTTGATTCCCTTTTCACTTCTCTATCCATGTTTGGAGAAAAAATTCTTCCAATTATCAATCAGAGAAAAAGAATAAGAATAAGAAAGGGAAGCACTTCCACTTCTCTATATCAGTTGAAAGTCTAATGATTCAAAAAAAAAATTCCATTTATTTTCCTGTGTATCCTTTATTCTTTTTCATGTTGTTTTTTCCCTTGTGTTTTTTTTTATCGCTGTCCATTCCATTTTCCTGTATTCATGCTCCCACATTATGCATTTATTAATTGTTAGATAGGATGTTCTATTTTCTTTCTTTTGATCATTCTTTTATCCTCCATCTGGTTAGCGTGTCGTGAAACTTTTTGTACGGATGGTTGAGGGCTTTGATATATTCTCTAATTCTATTCAAACGAAGTTATCAATGTCTTGTAAAGGATCCTTTGGTCTTCGTCATTTGGCAGTGTGTTACAGGGTTCTCTCTTTACGTTATTGATAAGTCATGCAAGTGTTATTTGAATAAAAGAGGGGAAATGCCCTTACAAAGCTACTACACAGTACACAACAGCGGATGTATATCTGCTATTACAATGTGATATGCCAGTTCTGTTTCCTAATTAATTCTGCTTTCTGCAAGTTCAGTAGCAAAGCGTATCAACGCATGGGTTATTGCTGGCAAACTTCAAGGAATACAGTCTAGTAGTGTGTAAAAATGATTTAGAAGCATTCTAGATCACCCTTATTTTGGATCTTCTGTCCTTCAAGCTTTCTTCTGGTCATGGACCATCTGAACATTTGGGGTATGCAGATTCCAAGTAGATATTGCATGTGCAAATCAGCGGAAGAATCATGTTGCACCTCCTGTTCCATTGTCTGGTGTCCTGGATGATTTGGGGCTTTTTCACATCCTTATTCGTGGTCTCCTTAGTATTCCCAGAGGAGGCAAACAACATCATCCTTGGTTGGCCCAATGGAGTTTTCTTTAGCGGGGAAACACTATGGGATATGGTGCCCTATGCAGTATGCTGGGGCATATGGAGAGAGAGATGAAAGAATTTTTAAGGGATGTGAGTCCTCCTTGCCCAGCTTTGCTCCTGCATCAGTTTGAATTTGAACAACTGGGCTTCAGCCTTGCACGAATTCTCAGTTCAGTTTTTTTTTTGGTAGACTTTTCAGCATTTTTTTGTCTTTTTATTTGGGGGAAAATAACCGGGAAATCATCTCTTTTCCCCATCACTTGTAAATTCTTTTCATTTTAATACAATTCTTGTTATTCATCAAAAAAAGAAAATAAAAAAGAATGATCTAGAAGCATTATCTATTTACTCAGGCCTATGTATTAGAGATGACTTTTGATGTAAACTCTGCACAATATGGATTTACGCTTCTTGGAGTGAATACCTGCAAAGATATTTATGCAATCTTGAGATAAAATTGTGGTAAATTCGTCTCTCTCATCTCCAGTACAATTGTAAGGCAGTCAACTTATATTAATGTATCACCCTCTAGAACGTGATTCAGTGTTATCTATTTATCTCAAAACTACACCTCACAATAGTACGTATAACAATGTGGATGAAGAAGAGTGGTTATGTCAGGATCACTATGATTTTGTGTCGAACACATAGTTTTATCATTTATGTATGACACCGACACAATTCTCCATATCCAATTTATGCTAATTTATTGGTGAAAAAAAGTCAATGTTCGAATTTCACATAAACATGTGTAGAGGCTAATTTAGCACAAGTCATTTTATTTGTTGGCTTTTTTGCTTTAAGCATCTTGTCTAATATTTTGGGTTATTCTAGATGGAGACAGCTTGATCGTTCTGTTGGTTTTCCTTGTCTTTGAAAAATATGATTGCACTTATCATTAAATTTGGAGGAAATATTTAGGTTATGGAGACATGTCTTCTTTTGATTATATGGTTTGTTTTCTTTTGCTTGACATTATTTTATGCAATTGATGAGTTTGCAGTTCGTTGATATTGGCCAATTTCCTTATTATTTTCTACCCATGATTTACATATTCATAGTCTAGTCCTTGGATCTAAAGTCCTACTTGATCCTTCATAATCTGGCAGTATTGTCATATAAACAATGTGGTTTTTGTTGGTTTCATGGATGGTATGTACATTTGCTTGTTCCAACATTTAATATGCTTGGGTTTTATACCATGCACATTACTCTTTATCAGTAGAACAGTCATGGAAGATAGTTTTACAGAGTGAACTTATTTGAGTGATTGCTCAAGTTGCTCAATCTACAATGAAATAAATATATAATGCTTATAGGGCATATTACTTTGCGGCTAACTAATTCCCTCAGTGATCTAATGTTCAGGTCTTAGCTAGAGGTATTGAATGTGACATAGCTTTGCTTTCAGTAGAGAGTGAGGAATTTTGGAAAGAAGCCGAGCCACTTTCTTTTGGGCGCTTGCCATGTCTTCAGGTTTTGCTCGTCTCCTCAAAAGATTAGTAATTTCAGGGTGCATTATTTGATTTTATGGGCCTTTTAAGCCTATTTCTCTCTATAGGCCTGGCTTCTACATGTAGTTTAAGTGGCCACTATCATGGAATAATCATTAGCTTAGGAATTAATACTTTTAAGCATTTAGAGGCCGCACAATAAATTGTTCCATACGTTAAACGGGTGATTTCCTAAAAATATGAAATTCTATAAAGATCTAATACCAAATTATCTTAGTTTAGTTATGCGTTCTTGGTGGCACATTATTAGGTATCCAATCTATTAGGGACACTTGTAGCAAATATCAAAACCAAATCAAACAACTAGTTTATCTTTTTTTTTTTTAAAGTAAAATTGTATATACTCATGCTTTAAATGCATCTTCCTCAAGTAATATTATCTACACATTTAAGATGTTTTATGTGGTGCTTTTCAATGGCAGGATGCAGTAACTGTTGTAGGATACCCATTTGGAGGAGACACCATATCGGTGACAAAGGGTGTGGTATCGCGAATAGAGGTTTGATTACTTTCAATGAACTATCAATTCCTACCATATATGGCATAATGCATTACTGATGTGTTTTCGTTTTCTTCTTATGAATGCCTTGTCCAAAGAAATTGGGGTCAACGCGATCTTGTTTCTCTGTTCTATTCTATCAAGAGTCGTGTCTTTAGTTGAAGCGTATGTTATAAATATTTTCTTACTATCTCCATTCATGTCTTTATCTCTATTCACATCCTTTTCGTCCTTCCCATTGCCCTTTTAGTGTTTCAATTTTCACAAACTCACTCCTCATTCATTCTTTGTCAATTGTGTCCAAATGATATCAATCAACTCTCCCTTGTTTTGTCATCTATTGGAGCTACTCTCAGTTTCTTGAATGCATTTATTTTTTTATCTTATATTTCATAATCTTTTTTTTATCGGTAAGTATCAAGATATATATTCAAGCAAAAGCGGTTATATAGGAAAAGCTAACATAGCTAAAGAGGTTACTGAGAAGTAAACTCAAAGACTACCAAGGAAAAACTACCTAGAAATGAATAACAACTAAAGCATACAAAATAACCTGGGACAATTATGATCACGTCGCTCATTTTATCGAAGTAGAGCTCCCATGTTTGCATCTATAAGACAGATCCCCAACCATTCCAAGATTATTTGGCGAATTCGCACAGAGATGAGGCAAATTCGCTGAGAATAGGATGCCGGTGTGTACAACTAAAAAAGGAGAAAAAAATTCACTGCTAATTTGCTGTCACTAATCACCTTGGATGTCATGACCAATGTCTCAATTATAATCTTCAACCAGATGGGTTGTATAGTTGTTAAATTTAATGCTAGATTTTTCATTTTTTGCATCATCATCATCATGTGGATAAAACACTTCTAATGGATTCAAATGGCACAATTACACCAAAGGAATGCAAGAATGTTACGCCCCCACTAAAGGATGAAAGAAAATGAACCGCCTTGATTGGAAGTGTATAGCTTGCTATATGTGCTTCCATTGGGAAAAGCCCCAGAATAAATACACTGACTTGAGTTTTAATCAGTGATCATTTTCTCCTACAACCAGTTGCATCACAATAGCGACTATTGCATTTCAAAAAATGAGTTCTATTAAAGTTTTGTAGGAAATTTAGGAATCAATAAACTACCTGAATGGTCCACAAAATACTAACTTCTAATTAGGGCTGTAAATGGAGGGTATTCAAAGCAGATAGTGGACTATTTGAATCCGATTTGATTAGATAACCGACGGATGGTGAAATAGAGTATTTGTTTTCGAATTCGGATATTATCCTAATAATCTGATTACTTTAATAAAATTTAAAAGAAAAAAAGTGGAAAAAGCAAAAAATACAAAGTCCATTAAAAATTATTAAAGCACTATTTTATTCTCATATATCTAAAAAAATAATTTAATGTCTTAGATTAGGTAAAAAATATATATCAATTACCGTCCAAAAAAAAATATATATATATCAATTGATTCACGGATCGGATATACCAATATCCAAATCCAATCCGATTATAAATGGATAGAAAAAAACATATTTGAATTTGTTCCGCCAGATACCTATTCAGATAATTATCCGATTAAACGGATTCGGATACGAGATGCCGATAATATCCATATCCGTTGACAGCCCTTCTTATGGTAGAGTATTTGAAAAGGTGTTTCCTTCATGCTTTATGGACCAAAATGAGCAATTTAGAAACAACTTGTTCATAGATTAGGCATGACTGACGAGGATGTTAAGCTGGATTCGTGGCATGGCTAGAAAGGACAAACTTAGAAATGAGCACATAAGAGAGAACTTAGTGGTAGCCCCAATGGGCAATAAAATGAAAGAGGACGATTTGAGAATGTTTTAAAAATGTTCAAAAGGACATGGATAGAATAAATTTTTTATGAGTCTCATGATCTAACAAAAGACATGGCTCTAAATAGAGTGGAATGGTGGAAACGCATCTGTGCAGTCGTCCCCAAATAATTGGGATAAATCCTTGATGATGTTGGTGGCATTTCCAGTTTGTCTATGCGGTAACTTATGTATGTTTAGATTCTTGTTTTAAGGTATTGTTACATATGCAAGGATTTCGAAGTGGTTGGACATAGCATGAATTTATACAGATATGCCATCATATGCATAATTGCATATACTGGGGTGGTTATAAAAATTTATTATTTGAATAGAATATCATGTATGGAGCATGTAACTGTTTACTTACTAATATATTTGAATAGAATATCCTGTATGGAGCATGTAACTATATACTTACTAATATATCAGCAGTGATATTTAGAATCTGATCAAGATGCTGAGAATATTTTTCAAGCTCAAGTTCTAAAGATAAAACTTTTGGCTGCTGAGAACTGTGGAAGTAGCTTGTGTTCCACTTTGAAGACCTAAACTCTTTTTTAGATGTACGCCCAAAAAAAAACAGCACTAGAGCTAAGAAAACATGTTTAGCATCGTTTCTTTTTGCCAGAATGGTTAAAACATATCAAAGTTCTTCGACCTTTGTGCTGTCAGGTTACATCATATGCTCATGGTGCATCAGAGTTGCTTGGAATTCAAATTGATGCAGCAATAAATCCAGGTTAGTGGATACCGGATACCCACCAATAATATTTCCACTTTTTGAAACTTCTTTTCCTATATCATATTCATATAGCCTAAGTCTTTGAAGCTCACTTATATATTCTGCTTGATGACTATGATATTTCATTTATTGTTTCTAATTCTGTGGGACATTCGCCTTTTATACTCATTATCTTGTAGGAAATAGTGGTGGTCCTGCATTCAATGACAAGGGGGAGTGCATTGGGGTGGCATTTCAGGTAGATTTTCTGAGGCATTCTCAAGGTTATGGTATAAATATTCACTCAGATAAATGAATAATCAAGAATAAATATTGATGTTTCTTGCTTCATATATTTATTTATTTTGCAATATAGATAAATACTAAATACGTTGTTCCATTTTTCCACAGTTTTCACCTTAGGCACATGGCAACATTCTTATTAGGTCAAAATTAGTTTACAACAGATGATACTCCTTATTCTTTGTTCTTGATAATATGACATTCATTCATTTTACTACGTTATGTGTTTTATATATGTGGTGTTTCTTACCAGACACTTCATTTAGGTTTTCAGATCAGAAGAAGCTGAAAATATTGGATATGTTATTCCCACCACTGTTGTGTCTCATTTCTTGAACGACTATGAGAGGAACGGGAAATACACTGGTGAGGAACTTTTCTTGAATTATTTTGTGCTGAATTTTCTTGGCTACGTGTTGAGTGATTTACGGACATCCGGCTGTGTACTTTGCTTGGGATTTAAACTTGTGATATCTATGAATTTTGCTTTTGACAAACAAGGAGAAAGCTATCAGCCTATCACACATCTGGATCCCTTTAGGGGATCAAGAAGGCTGAAGTAGGCATTTCCTCTTATCATATTGTATTGGACAAAAAATTGTAGTTTAAACATATTGAAATTTTAATGACAACTTTGAATTGATCAGATTCTCATACGTTCATGAATGTTAAGAGTTTAAATTATTAATCTTAGTATTTCTTCATCAGAAATCATAGTTGATCTCCTCCTTTCTGAAGGGGACATTGCCGGTATTTCATGTATTGTCTTCCATTTGCAAACCTTCACCTTCTTTCTGTGGTGCTTGCTTTAAATCTTATGTCTCAATGTGTTTTAGGTTTATCTGCCGCCTTTATACTATTTTTCTTTTCTGCTTTCTCTATCATATCTTCTTCATTGATTCTCCTTTTCCTCTTTCATTTATTGATGTTCCATCGTTCTTAGCTTAAAGTTTATTATATTCAATATGTGTTTTCATTTTACCAATCCAAAATTTTCAATGTACAATAACAAGATCAAATCTAGTCTACCTTAATCTTCATCAGTTGTAATTTCTCCATTCTTATAGTAGAGGTTACATACATGTAAAGATGTTTATCTGTGTGTTTACATGCATGCACAGTTGCACACTCTAACTAGCACATGCACATTTCATGCATAATAGAAAGCTGAACCTTCTATGATAACCATAGTGTGCATAGAATGTGTCAATTTTTCAATCTGTGAGCATATGCTCATGCTTTGAGTAGCTTTCTTGCATTACATATTCACACCTCTCAAACCTGGTAAATTTATCTTGATCTTTCCAACTGAGGTGGATCCACCAAAGTAATATTTCATACACTTTCAGGATTCCCTAGTCTTGGAGTCTTGCTGCAGAAGTTGGAAAATCCTGCACTTCGTGCATGCTTAAAAGTGCAGTCTAATGAGGTATATATATCTTTATGTTGTCCAAACTTAAAAATCCCCATCTCAAATATGCAATGTGAATATCTAGGGTTTTGCTTATTTACAGATATATTTTCTTGGAAACAAGTTGCAAGAAACTCCCTGAGCGTATTTCCTAGTTGTATACATTGTTTTTGGTATCCTTTATGTATTTTCTGGGATCTGCTTTGTTTGTGCACCTGGCATCAGTGTCAAAAAGTGGGTGGATGGAGCTTGCGGGTGGGGTGAGGAGGTGAGGTAGATTTGAGGATGGCAGGGAAGATGGAGTGAGTTAAATATGGGAGGAAGGTGGGGGAGGAGATGAGATGAGGTAGGGAGGATAGAAGAGCTACAAGAGGAGAGAGATGGTAAATTGGAAAGGTGGGTCGGTTGGAGGTGGAAGGAGAAAGGAGAAAAAGGGGGGGAGATCGTGAGGCACATAATATGTCGAAGTGGGGTGACATCTGACTTATGAATTGCTAGAAGTCTACAGGCTGTGCTGTCTTTTCACTTGGGCATTTTGACAACATTGTTTACTATTCCCCCCATGAAACCAATGTAACCTAGTTTGCTCAGTTCGAATTCGGGTTCACAGTTCGCAGTTCGCCACTCTAGAGTGTACCCGGTTCGCTTTGGTTCTTTAGTTTGGTTCGCTTATATATATTACATTTAAAAAAACTGTAACCATTTTACATATGTTATTTGAGATTTACCATGTAACCATTTACCATCATAATACATTTAAATAAAATATATTCATGTAACCATTTACTGTCATCATACTTGAGATTTGCTTACTTAAGCATGCAAAAAATATATATTTTGTAATAGATACATATATATGTGTATATATATATATATATATTTTTTTTTTTAAGTATGTAAATAAATATATTATAAATACTTATTTTTAAAAATCACAAAAATGTTTTTTGTGAGCGGTTTGCGAACCCAAAAGGAAAATTCACCGAACCCAAAATACAAAAGTGCCGATCCCAAAGAGAAAATTCTCCAAACTCGAGCTATTAGGGGTACGCTAACAGGGTTCACTAATTTTCACGAACCATACCGCGAACCGTTTCGCTTCAAACCGGTTCACGATTCACGATTCAGCATAGTAGGCAGCGAATTGTTTAACCCTGCATGAAGCAGAGAGAGAACAGGAAGCGTTTTGTGCATGCTTGTTTGATTTCTTCAGTTTTGAGGAATACGTATGGGCAGTTAAATCTGAAGGTTAGACATGTGTGATCAAACTGTTTAAGAAAGTGCATGATGTCCGTTTATCTGTTTCAGCACCCACATGAATATTCACGTTTTATCTCAAGTTTCTGTATTATTTTATTATCTGTAATCTGAGTTCAAAAGAGTACTCTTGATAAATGTTTGTGGTGAAAGAATTGCATGCTTGTTAATTGGCAGTGAGGAGAGTTCTTGGATACATGAGATGAAATTATGAAAGGTGTTAACTTGAAACTGGCCACTATTTGGACTGTTTTGGTTTTGTTATATTATATAAGAAATGTGAGAGTTTCATTTATCTAGGACCTAAACATTGATAGCTAAAAGGTTGCCTTTACTTCCTAATTCAGTGCACGTCTCATGATATTTCCTGATAGAATCTATCGTTTATTTTCTTATTACTATCTTAGTGTGAATATCACAGATCTGTATCTGCTGGACATCCTAATTCTCACATGGTTTTCTTGTCCACAACATCTTGTGCATTGCAGGGTGTATTGGTGCGGAGAATTGAACCCACTTCTGATGCAAATAATGTCTTAAAGGAGGTAAATGGGCCAGTAAGAACTTTAATTGCTATCTGGGCATCCATGACTTTTGCAATAGAAGTTAGTAAACACAAGCTTTTGGAAGGTAACTTTGTATCATAGTTACTCAATGCTCCACAACATAGTCAATCTAATTGACGTCAGGATAAAAACAATATATATATATATATATATATAGCGATCATTAATTTTTGGATACTTTGTCAGTGTTCCTATTATTGATGACAAAATTGGTCCGATGAAGAGGTTAAGATTGGTACCTCACCTCATAACAGTTCAATAACTAAAGGTAAGAACACACTAAATGTAGAAAGTCAATAGCAAACCATAAACAATTTATATATTATGCACAAAGATTTACTCCATATTAAACAAGAATGGTCCTGAAGGAACATTCTGTAATTTTTGGTCCATCTCCACTACACCATCATTAGCTCTTGGTACCTCAACTGTTCCTGTTGTGTGTCATTCACTTCTTGTTTTCCCATTAGCGATAATCAGTTTAAATTTAAGCCTGTTTTTAAGGATGTTGATTATTTATTTGTTTTCCCAAGTGTTCCTGTTGTGATTTATTCACTTCTTGTTTTCCCTTTCACTTCTTGTTGATTTTTTAGGATGTTGATTATTTATCTGTTTCTTTTATATTCTAAAAAGCATTATCAAATACTTGGAAAATAATACTTGTAGATATTATCATTTTCCAGGGGGACGTGATTGTAAGCTTTGATGGTGTTCATGTAGGGAGTGAAGGAACAGTGCCATTTCGATCATCTGAGCGCATTGCATTCCGCTACCTCATAAGTCAAAAGTAAAGGGCCTTCCTCAGCCAAGAAATTGAATATGTAACTGCAATATCTGAAATTACCAGATTGTGTGTTTGTGTGCGTGTATAATTGTTGTGTGCCTATAGTAGTATTACTCATGTATTGTCATTCAAAGCTGATTAATACCTTGCAATGGGGACACTCCTGCCTCCCCACTTGTTGCTGTTTTGGAATTGCTCGTGCTGCATGGTATGCTGCAAAACATATTAGCACACTCTACCTGGCCCACTTTTTTTCCCTCTCATATATCTGCAAGGTTACATGTCTTGAGTGGTGTCAAGTGTCAACATGTTTGCACTTATCCCAATAAATGCATGCTTGAATCCATGCTTCTTTGGGGGGCATACCTCATACACTCCTAACATTATGCCCTGTATTTGTAATTATTTTTCTCGTTGAGTAGACCTTAAGCATTCGATCGGTGGCATACATGTGTATTTGGTGGTCCACCTAAGAAATCAACTCATTCAGATGATCGTAATAATCTTATCTATTGAATCTTTTGGCCAGTCTTAAGGAATATGACCAGCGGCCTGGCTCCATTCTCTGTATGTCCTTTACCGCAGCATGCTGTCAGTAGACCGTCCTTAGAGTCTTGGTTAATGGGTAGTTAAGATCTACTAAATTAATTTGAGAATGTGGGTATGTTAGTTTGTCCTTGTAACATAAATTTCTGAACAATATCTCCAATCTTACTAAGTACTTCGATTTGCTGCTTCTTTTATGTATCTAACATTCTAACTCAAAGTAACACATTCTATTGGTTCTATGTTTGAATAATCAGGTTCGCAGGTGATGTTGCAGAGCTTGGTATTATTCGAGAAGGGGCTTTCATGAAAGTTCAAACAGTCCTAAATCCACGTGTACATTTGGTATATGCCGTTAGAAGCTTGACTTTGTGCCAACGGCGTGGAGTTCAAGATTTTTCCTTCGTTTGTTAAATTGTAGTTTCATCTGTTTATAACTTTATATTCCTATACTAATTAGATCAAGTCTGTTATCCCCACAAGGTTCCCTATCACATTGAAGGAGGCCAACCTTCGTATCTGATTATTGCTGGTCTGGTGTTCACCCCACTCTCCGAACCACTCATAGAGTAAGTTTTGTTTGATTTCTGGTACTTGGCAATCTAATGTTACCCTTTTATAGAAACATTTCCATCCTCTGAAGAGATTTGCTTGTACTAAAGTATACCATATTCAGATAAAAGAGTGACATTAGGGTAATGATTTCCCTAACAAACTTTTTTTTCCTTTGACAGCGAGGAGTGTGAAGACACTATAGGGGTAAATTCTAAAACCGTTGGCATTCACCTTTCAATGCAATGTTTACAGTTAATATTGTGTAACCAGTCGGCATTATTTATGCTTTCTCCTTAAAGTTCTGCTTTCTCTTTTTTTCTTTGATCAGTTGAAGCTCCTGGTAAAGGCACGTTATTCTTTGGCAAAGTTCAAAGGAGAAGAGATTGTCATCCTATCACAGGTTAACTGGATACCTTTTCTTCCAAGGTTATGAATCTAAGAAGGGTCCATACACCGGCTTAATAATCCTCTCGGACATCTGACCCCTTTAATGCGACTAAATCCTTTTCATCTCTTTATCAGACTTCATTGTTAGTTTGAGGAAATAATTTAGTGATTTTGTGCCTTCTATTGATTATTTCTTTGTTCAATACAGAAAAATAATCCTCCTTGCATCTACTAATCATTTGTCAAAATTTTTGGTTTGATTTTCTCCGTCATGTGTATGCATTTCTTATCGAATTTCTTTTATAGGTGTTAGCAAATGAAGTAAACATCGGATACGAAGATATGGGCAATCAGCAGGCAAGGGATCTGTTACACTTCTAGCCTTCTCTTTAACCTTCATACATTTATCCCAAATTATAAACTATATGTCTTCCTGAGAAGATTAAAAGAAAGACAAACGATTACAGGTTTTGAAGTTCAATGGGACTCGAATAAAAAACATACGACACCTGGCACATCTTCTTGATTGTAAGTACTACCATTCCTCATCTCCAATTGCTTTTCCACTTTTGTTCAAATCATTCAGAGCCTCACTGTTCATCCATGCCCTTGCCCAGCATGCAAGAACAAGTATTTAGTTTTCGAATTTGAAGACAACTTTCTTGCTGTTCTCGAACGGGAGGCAGCTGCTGCAGCCTCGTCCTGCATTCTCAAGGGTTACGGGATTCCATCAGAAAGGTCTTCTGATCTGTTGGAGCCATATGATTTGTCAGAAGACAACCAAGCAATAAATCAGGACTTAAGTGATAGCCCAGTTTCAAACTTAGAACTTGGGTTTGATGGACTCCTCTGGGCATGATCATGAAATCTTAGAAGATCAACCTAAAATTACACCAGAGGCTCTTTTTCAGCAGCAGAGTCAGCTTTCAGGGCGGTTGAAAGTCCCGGCCCACCTTTTGTACCATTACTTGAGTTATATTCATGTTGGTTGTAACATTTTTTTCATCCATCTGTATTCAGTCAGGAGCATAAATTAAAGCAGAAGTGGTTGCAGCCAGCTCCTCGGAAGATTGTTGTACTAAGTGATTGCCAATTGAAAAATTATCCATTCTTCTTTCCGAACTTTAACAAGTAATAAAACATACTCTCATTTGTTATTTGAAATTGAGTCTACAAATTTCTGTTCTTTCACTTGGCAAATATGAGGATAACATTTAGGAAGCTATTTTTCAGCCAAATTGTCACATTTTTTGTGGATTGTAAAATTTTAGATATATTTGAAGAGTCCATAGACCAGATATTCAGATACCCGTATGCGTATGCACGCCCCTCAAGCTTGGATGACTAAGGATTCACCTTTCATTTGACGATAATTTTGGACAAGTCCCAAAAGTATTTTCTCAGTGAATTGGTTAAGTTTCCTTTGTTGGTGTCACAGTAGCACAAACAGACTAACTATTAACCAGCTAACCAAGACCAGTACCCAAGAAAAAAAATGTATATATCCGCATTTTCTCAAGATTGCAAATAGCAACACCATTTAAGAAGAAGTATCCCCAACTTCCAAGCTCTTCCTGTTACAATTTACGAGATTGTGGATTGGGATAAGCAGTTTTGAGCATAAAAACAATCCTCCATAAACCCTTGGTTAACTGCCTCTTCACAAGGCTACCTGGGTCAATCATTAATCGGGTCCAAAATAGCGGGTCAGGCTTTGGATTGCACCTTAGTGCTGTTATAAGCCACTGACAATTTTCTAAGGTCCATTTACATTCTCTGCAAGATGTGGTTTTTTATGCCTCCAAAAGCTACCTTATTATTTTTTTTAAAAAAGTACAAAAGCTTAAGCCTGACCATGCCAAGTGAAGGTGAAGACAAGGAGGACGCTTCATCCCGTCCCTCAGCTTTGACATGATCATTTAGTCATACAACAACGAGTTCGGATCACAACCAATTACGATTCAACTTGGGGAGAGTTCAATCGCACCTACAGGCCAACACATGTCCCTTTTAACCCTTATTAACTATGGTTAAAATTCACTAACCCTTGGGGTTCAACAATATATTGTTTGAAAAAAATACATTAATACTAAGAGTTAATTTTTTGTTTTTTTCTAAAAACTAATGTTATATTGTTGAACCCCACGGATAAGTGAATTGTAACCATAGTTAATAAGGGTTAAAAGGAACACGTGTTGGCCTGTCGGTGCGATTGAACACTCCCTGAGTTCAATCGCAATTGGCTATGATCTGATATCTAAAACAACAAAGAGCTTTACCAGATAGACCGGGTGTACCAGATGGGGTGGGAAATCTGTAAAAAAAATCTTCATTTTTTTCACCCCAGATAACGATCAACTGCTTATTTTAGCAGCTAATTTCAATCCTAATGTCTTCGAAGCAACCGCTAAAGCTTGCAGCTGCTTGTTATTTCAAAAACCAAGGTCTTTACCAATTACTAGGTTTTTTATATTCAGGTTTGCGCCTACCCCTATTTAGCTTGGCCCAAACCCAGTCCAAGTAGCATTTTTAAGCAATGAGTTCTCTGATTAAGAAAATAACTACAATAATAAGCTTTGTAAATATGAGTTAGTTTAAGTTAAAAACAAGAGTAAGAGAGCTTCTGGAAAATTTAAATTACATATAAAAAAAAAAACAATCAAAATAAACTGCCAAGCCCAGACCAACAAGGTGGTGCAGCGGTTAGTTAAGCAGGCTCTTTGCTGGGCTCCATCCAGGATCCAAGCCTGGCTTGACCTTATGGATGTAGTGATGAGATATCTCTGGTTTAGGGGTAATATAACCCATATCTTGTAATATCCATGCCTTCAAAATTAAAAATGTTGGCATACAAAAAACATCGCTTACAAGGCTTTTGTCTCCCTACATTTGATGCAGCAATCAAAACTCGGAGTCGAATTGCATTTCGGGATGGATGGAATCTTGATCGAGCCATTTTCGGGATTCTTCCCATAATTTGGTTTCAATCCCCAACTTCCTAAGCTCCGCAAGACCTCGCTCAACTGTGACATGGGAGCAAAGCATCACTAAGTGAATTAACTCATGTTCATCAACTCCAATTGACAAAAAAATTACTAACAGAAAGGAATTGATATATGATTATCCATGTGACGTGTATCAGATGCAAGTCTGCCCCTTTATCCACCATCCATGCAGGCTTGTAGATTTGCTCATGGTCACACGTAACCAAAAACAGGGGTGGAGCCATTATTTTCTTGCAGGGGCCTTTTTAATTTTAAAAATATAATATAGAACTTAGTTTTTTTTAGAAGTTCCCACTGCGCGGGGGGTGGGGGGGGGCTATGCTCAAGCAAGGAGGCTAGAGTCCGCTACGCCCCAGTAGTATCAACTGATTTTTTCCCCCAAAGTTCAGGGGCCCATGTGGCTCCGCCGGTAAACCACAAAGAACGCCCACAACCCTTTAGGTCATATTTCGGCAGAAAACTCAGTGGGTAAGGGAGAACATATCATATATGGTACACGTCATATGGATCAGAAATTCACTCACCAGGAGCATTAATTTCATTTGGCATAAACAGAAAAGATAATATGTTTTTGGTCTGCATTGAAATGCCACTATCTGAAGACACACCCTTGTCTTCTAATTCCCTTTTGAAGAGTGTCAGTGTGTTTGTGAGAGCCCCTAAAGTAGATAACCTGTGGCACGCACAACTAAAGAACTAATGTGTATGGAGAAGAACGTATATTTATTAGATTACCATCAACTGCATCGTGTGAGGTGGGTGACCGAGTGTTGTGGTTGATCCAGAATTGCAAACGCTCATCTGCAATATCCTGTTCCACACCATGGTTCTTTGCTCTTCTCCAAAAATATGCAAGCCAAGCCTGCAAGAGCATAAATAATCAAGAACCTAGAAAAATAACTCAATATATATATTTTTTTAAAGTAGGGCTTCATGTTGGGCTCAAAAAGCGTACGACCCTCCCAGAAGTTTAGTAAAGCAAACGTGAGCATATATATATATCTCTGAACAATGAAGAGAATTATACAAGATAGACCGGATAATTATGATCATAGCTAGTAATTCGGCGTACGGAAAAAATTCGGTACGGGAATTATTCGCGTATAATTCAAAATAGACATAATAATTCGTTTAAAATTTAGACGAAAAAACTCAGGAGGTCAAAAGTGCGGTACGACAATAATTCGATTGTAATTCGGGCTAAGACTCAAAATTCGTTGAAAATTTTGGCTAAACATATAAAATACATATATAAGATTACCTACTATGTTGAATTTTATGCAATTGAATAAATAAAAATAAGTGACCTATTATACAAAATAAAAAATTTAAATCAAATCTAATGATTAAATAACTAAATTAAAGTAAAACTTTAAAATAAAAAATATCTATAATTTATATTTTTACAATGAAATAATTTCAAGATCTAACATGCGAGATCGGATCGCAGTCAATCGCAATTGAACTCTCCTTGGGTTCAATTGCACACATGGGTCAACATGTGTTCCTTTTAACCCTTATAAACTAACTTTAAGATTCATTAACCCTTGGGATTTAACAATATAACCTTTATTTTAAATGAATATTAATTTTAAGGGTTAAAAATTCTTAACCATAGTTAAGAATTTTTTTAAATATTTTTCTCTAATAACAAAGGTTATATTGTTGAACCCAAAGGGTTAGTTTATAAGGGTTAAAAGGGACACGTGTTTACCTGTGGGTGCAATTGAACTCAGGGAGAGTTCAATCGCAATTGACTGTGATCCCAACTCCCAACCAAGAGACGTCTTCCATCCTTCCATTAACATTAACAATAAATCCAAATATAATTGCACCCGCCACCCGGTCTCCTGATAGTATAAAAAACAAATACCAAAAGTTCCACAAAAATAAATCCAACCTACTGTCAATTTAAACATCAACATGAGAGATAGGAGAGAAAGGGATGATTGAGGGAGAGGAGAGTAGGATTTGGGATTGGAATTTGAGAGAGGGAGAGAGGCGGTGGCAAAGAGTACAATAGAGAGAGAATCTGACCCACGCCGGTGAGTGGGATGAGTTAGAGATGAATGAGGAAAATAAGAGAGAGAGAGGCGTCGGTTACTGATCTATTTCAGTAGCTGGCAGTGAGCCAGTGAGGTCAGGCTGTGCATGACAGCATAAGGGAGAGAATGAGATGGTGACCGTCCGTGACTGAGATATGGCGTAGGGAGAGATATAAAAGGCAGTGAGCCGGTGAGGCCAGGTGACCAGGTCGTGCGTGAAAGAATGAGACCATATATTTGAGAGAGAGACAAAACCCACTAAAGGGAAAGAGGATAGAAGGTGTGAAACTGTGAGAGAGAATAGAAAGTGTGGGGTTGTTTTTCTAAATTTATTTTATAATCGGTTACGTGTTCGTGTATTAATGGCGAACAATACGTTTGGTTTTAGAACACCGCAAACTCGTCCATATGATTGAAATGGACAGCCGATTAAACTCTAAATGAATTTAAAGTTTAATTCGCGAACCACTCACGAATTAAACACGAATTTACCAACTATGGTTATGACACCTAACTACTAGTATTTTTCTGCAGTGTCTACTCATGAATGAAATTGCATGCACCACACAATTATTTGTTGATAATTTTTTTAGAAGCATTTCTAGAAATTAACCCTTCCTTTTATGGGACCTAATTATACATGTTTAAGAAATCCAAAAAAAAAGAGTTTTTGGAACTGCGGGGGTTGGAAGAATCCCACTATACATCATTAACCCAATTATTCACTTTCTAAATGAGTTTTATCCAAATCACACCCAAAAACGATTATTTTCCACAATGTCTAAGACTTGACATCATAGGCTCATAGCAGCAAATGGACTATTGTACATGATTAGTTCGTGGCAGTGAGTATTGCTCATCGTTTAGAATACAGAATAATAACTACTAGTACATTATGTTTCTAACCGAATTTCTACTTTATGATTGCAGACATAGCGGAAATACAACCAAGGACAATTGTTTTTAAAAAAAAACTTGGAAGCTTCTTTACTCGACCATATTGCAGGCCAAGAAACTAGTTGGAGATTTAAAGCATGAAACATGTCTTACAGAACATGATTGCGGCTGTAATGATCAAAATAGGGGAAATGAATATGGGAACTTGGGAGAAGGAAAAATAGGTATTTGTGAGGATCACTAGGTTTTTGGTAACTAAAACTAGAACTATGTAGATAGCTTGATCCAGAATACAACTTCTTTTTACAAAAAAGGGAAAACACTCATCGAATATAAAGGCAGGAGTACATAACATAGTAAAAAATATTTTTTTAAGGAGGTGTCATCATACCTGCTTGAAAAGCACCTCTTCAGACTCCTCTTGGCTCAAATCTGAAAAAAAAATTTGTTATGAATTCAACATCAACCTAACTAAAGGATTATATAGATCCATTAACATTATTTTAAGAAACTAGATTCCTCATGGAAAGCCAATCAAAAGAAATAAATAAAGGCATAAACTATCAGAAGCCAAAAGCAACTGTTACAAATAAAAGAAACGAATGCATATCATATCTGCAACCAACACGAGTGTCACAAATTTTAGATCATTCTTGAAAACTCTTATCTAAGCGTATAAATTTTTTAGTCTATTTCAAAAGCTCCAACTGCACTCTCTACTAGGTGTTTAATAGTGTCACAATCTAGTATTATTTGCATTTTTTCCATAAAAAGATTTCTAATGATCAACTTACCAAAAGCTTCTACAAGATTCTGTCCCTCAATAGGCAGCTTCACATCATCTGAAGGCATGACCAGGGAAAAAATTACTAGGCGTCCAAACAGATATGTGATCATATAAACCAAAATAGAGGTACAGGTATTTAAGTTATCTCAGCAAAATTAAATTTATCATGATAAACGTGGCCACCACTTAGTATCTCCCTTAAAACAATCCATGACAGCAAAAGAACATTAGGGTTTAATAGTTATAACAAGAAAGTGTATATGAAGAAAGGTAAGAAGATTACTAAACAAAAAGGCATTAGGATTACCTAACAAGAAAGTGTGTTAAAGAAATTACACTTGGTTCTCTCCTTGAACATCTCTTTTTCTCAAGTCCCAATGTCAGATTATGATTTGATGGATAATTTTGCTAAGAGTGATGAGTTCCATATGGATGCAGTGTATAGTGGTGTGATTTTACCTTTGTAATCGGTTCTCTTTTGTACTCCTCTTTCCATATGCTCAGGGATGGAGCCAGGTGGGGGCATGTGCCCCCACTCAACATTTGAGAATTTATTTTTAAGAAAAAAAATTAGGGCATAGCATGGGTTCCCACACGTGTCCCTTCTAACCTATTAACTATGGTTAAGATTTACTAACCATAGGGTTCCACAATCTAACTTTAGTTTTTAGAAAAAAAAAAAAAACCTTAAGATTAAAGGTTCTTAACCAGAGTTAGAGGGGGCTATGTAAGTGTGATTGAATTGCCGGAATTCAATCACAATTGGACAAGATTCGGACTCTTATTTTTTATAATAAGTTGTTTAAGTATTTAATTCAGCATAATTCATTGGACAAGGGATCAATTGTCCCTTTAAAAAATTGTACTATATTATTTAATATGGCAAGAGGGCAACTGTCTCATGAACTTTCGAATAAAAAATATATCTTTTATACCATTTAATTTAATTATTTAGTTGGGCATAGATATAGGCAAGGCGACAGCTACCATGAAAACAAGAAGAAACAATACTCATAATATGTACAAAATGTATATATGTTCGAAACGACCTGAGAATTTAGTTGTCATATATCTTTTCGGGCTAGGCCACCGAAGCCCCATCTCCCTAGACCCTAAATATTCCGTATTCACCTAATCTTTCTCCACAAAATCCATTACTACTATGTTAAATCAACCATGAGTGCCCCACCTACTAGAAAATCCTGGTTCTGCCCCTGCATATGCTGTCAGTGATAAAAAAAAAAAAGATTAATTAATAATATATATTCCATTTTCCAAGTTTCTGTAAGTTATTGGACACTGTAATTATGTGTAATCATGTCATTCTAAAATGCTTTTTTCTAAAAAAAATTATAATAAAAAAAACTGAAATTTCATTTTAGAGAAGTCTCGTAAAAAACATAATACCTAACTTTATTGAAATAGAGTCACCAACTATTAACTTGCCAAAGAAAAACTCAATAAATATCCACTTAGTTCTTGATACAAATAAAGTGTGATATTATCCTGATGGAGAAAAATATCTAATCATCTAATTATACCTCTAAAAAATGTCCTGATGGAAAAACTCACCACTAATATTCAATTCTAGACCGAGTTAGTAACCATATTGTGAGAATCATGATAATCTAGAAGCAGGGTTGTTATTCCAGGAAACTATACTAACATCTGGAATGTCCTTATCAATCAAAAATAATAATCTGGAATGTCCTTAAGTATTTCTTAGATTTTTTTTTGACATCCTCACCTGTCAAGTAATAAAATCACTCGACTTAAAGGAAGTTTCCCATGTGGCAGATGAAAAATACTGTTTTAAAATGTGATAATTATGGGGAAAATGGTATCCAAGAAGAGAAACCAGCATTCAAAAAATGTGCTGCATATGAGGCAATAGTACATAGTCTCCATCAACTTATTTCTTGATTTGTTGACAAGAGTTAATCACTCTAAGAGAACCACAAATAGGAAGAGAAACCAGCATGTGAGATCTTTAGCAAATAATCTACGATTTTAGATGGAAACATGAACAGAAATAAAAGTAGAGGAGCCAGCCCGATTATTTATGATCATTAAATATACAAAAGGACAATTCCAGATCTAACCACTCTCAGACCGAGATGTCTCAAGGTTCATGATCCGAACCCATATAGCATGGCAGTAGAAGGTAAAAAAACCATCTCAATACTGAATCAACACATAATATAAAATGTGAGTTGTGATACAAAGTGAATATAGCAAACATATAATTGGTTAACACCTGTGAAAGGCTTACCAGATTTCAGCAAATTTGGGCGCCGATGTTGAGCCATTGCAAGCACTACTGCATCCTCTACCTTCAAAACAATTACATAAAAACTACTAATTAAAGGAAGTGACTGAGTTTCAGAAACCAATATTAATACATATGTCTATAGAAGCACATCGTTCTTTGTCAGGTTCATTGCTTCCTCAAATCAGTCTGTTGTATGGGAAGTTCCTAGTTTTAGAGGCTTAGCTCATTCATGGTTTGTTCATTTTCCAACCACATTGTATGCAGAGTTCAAAAGGTCATACCCCAACATGGACACCAACGTTTGAAAACTAAAAACCCAACTTGTAAAAGTTTGACGGTGGTAAAAAATCAATACTGAGATCAAGTTTTAATTTTTCACTTTAAAATTGCTAAAGAGTTGCAGAACATCAGGAATAATAGTAGACAGCTAGTTCAATGAGCATAAAGTGCAATCACAAGTAACTTCATATATGGATCTAAGCTGCATTAACTCTTATTTAAACATCCAAGTTGAAGATGAAACGGAGAGCTAACTGCAGCAACAACTTGCATTAAAACCAGTGTAATCAAAATATTGCCCAGGCAACGCCTTGGCCAGCGCCTCGCCTATCCAAGATCCCAATTGCCTAATTAGGGTCTAGGTGGGCACTCGTTAAGATGAGGTCACCAAGTGGTGCCTAGGCTTCGTCTACCGGGAACTAAAGTGCTAGTGACAAAGGCACCTGAGACCCACATAAAATTAGATGCTATTTACAAACACATTATATGTAAGGAAAATAATCACCTCCTCGATCGGTGATGCGAGGAGGGGGGTCTCGGCTCCCATTTGCTTGCCATGTGTCCCTTTCTAACCCCATTTAACTGTGGTTAAGATTCATCCACCCTAAGGGTTCACCCATCTACCCTTAGTTTTTAGAAAGAAAAAAAATAAAAATTAACCAAAGGATTAAAAGAAACTAACCTGAGTTAATGAGTCAGCTATGTGAGAGCGAGGAGGAATAGTCCCCTCCTCAGCCGACGAGGGGACTATTGCTCTATATGTAAATAGTTAAAGATTTTTTACTGAACAGATTTTGTCTAGGGTTTTTGCATCTGGCTCTCCCCTCCTTTCTCCAAACTAGGCACTATATCTTTTAGTGAGATTTTGTTCTTATGTATGTTTTAATTTTATTTTTTCTTTATTTGTAATGATATATAAATATCTTGAATTATTATAATTTCATAAACCAAGTAAAATTTTGGTCACCTAGGCAATGCCTTGCGAGGACACTTTGACTACACAGATTAAAACCAAAGTGTTCATCTATACTGAATTCTAGGAGACCCAATTCAACCAATAAGGACAATCATTGAGAAATGCAAGCAAATAAATTCATAAACATATAGATAAGCAGAAGATAATGCATCCAACATAAGGATATGACGAAACCTTTAGTGAAGCTAGTTCACGCAGGCCTTTCTCAACTAAAAGCATACTCTCGATGTTTCCATCTCCGGATAGTTCATTCATGTCTCGTGGAACTTTATCTCTTTCCTCTATATCAGTATTATCTGCCCAGTAAGTAGACAAATAGTAACAAAAAGACCATAAGGAAAATGCACTTATACACCAAGGCAGATATAAAAATTATCCAGCCTCATTTTCAAATGTTCAGCGAACAAAGCTAATGCAATCTAACCCAGCGATTTTTCCTCTTTAGCTTTCTGCCCAGCAGATAGTACAACTTCATGAGGAAGAGGGGCTAAGGACGACCAATACTGGTACTTTTCAACAGCTATCTCTGCATGAATACCTACCAAAAAATATAGTATGGACCATTAAGCATGAAAAGAAATCTGCATGTAAATTAGGTACACACTTGAGCCATAAATTAGGAAATACAGGAGAGCATAATTTGATGATCATCCAGTCTAATCATAATAAAAGCCTTATGTAAGTTGCCATGTCTTAAGCGGTTGCTATGGTGTTCAATAGATAAGGTCCTCCTATGAAAGAACCATGGGCTGCTGCTTAAATTCCACCGAGTAGTGAGAGGGGATAGTTAGTAATGGGTAGTGGTTGCACACTCTTCATGGAGCTTAACAAATTACTTCCTCACTGTCAGAACTTTTATGCTTCGCGCTTTTCAACACCATTGACATTTGATTGGTCTTTCCTTACTCTTACTTGTTAATTTTGTATCTTCAGATACAAGACTACAACACATCTTGATTATGACGAATAGCTGCCTCTATATATAATGAAAGCTCAAGTTCAATGGTGGAGGAAATACACAGATATTCACATTACTGCAAGCAGGTAAATATTGCTGATAAAATACAATTATGTATACAAAAGAAGAAAGGGGCAAACATACCCTTTGGAATTAAGAGAAACTATGGTACAAAGCACACCTCAAAATAATGAATCACGAGGAACCATCAAGAGTTTCTCAAGAAATAAAAAATGCATGGTAGTCATATGAATTCATTATCAGATTGAAGCTAATGGAGTCAAACAAACTATATTGTCATTAATGCAATGGTGAGAATTCATTATTAGCCTCTGCATTGGATTTGATATAGTCTCCTGCTTTTTCCTTTCCATAAGATGAAGAAATCCATAGAAAGAGATTATACCAATAGTGGAGCACAAATAAGAAGGATTTCAAATCCTATATGCATTAGAAGACGCGCAAATGACAATTAACCACAATGACGACGAGGATGGAATAATAAGATTCTAAAGATAGTAGAACAAGTGTATCAGGTGAACTGCTAAGCGAACTGGTGTACAATTTATAGCTTCAAGTTCAAGAAAATAAGAACAGACTACAATTTATAGCATCAAGTTCGAGAAAATAAGAACAGAGCCCTAGCCCCGGCGATCGGGGATCCTTACAAGCATCTAAACAGACATTCATGTGATGTATGTGTGTGTGGCTCAAGTCTCTTTGTCAAAGCTTGTTTAGAAGTTAGAATTAAGAAACTCTGCTGATAAGCAACCCATAACTAATACATCAACTATGCCATAATGGACATATTTCCGCAGTTATTGTTCATAGATATTACATAAGCAATGCCCCTGAGCTTCTATTGTATGAGTTCACCTATTCAAGAAGAATGTCAATTTAACGAGTGTGTGTTGTTTATATAATTGAATGCTTCTGCTTCCCAAATATGCATTACCATCATTAACTTTGCAAAGTAAACATGCATTTTATGCAAAATAATAACTAATTAGAGAAAAATAACCCAAAGCATGGCAACAAATGTTCTAAACTAAAAAATAGAAAAATAAAATCACATTACCATGTCGAACACATAAACTCCAATATCGAGAAAGCCAACATCTCTTGAGAACCATCTCTTCCTGAGATAAAAATCTTGATTACAAAACTTATACAACATGTACGAGAAAGTGAATGACTAATATAGCCTAATAATTGAACATAAACCATGTCTTCCTGAGTCAGTATCATTCTCTGACTCATTGTTCGAAGAGATTTAATTTCGCATTCAGCTTCATGGAGCTGCTCCAAAGCAGATGTTGCTTCATCCCTAGCAGCCTAATTCAAAAGTAAAGTACAGACGAGTTAATCGAATTGTGCATCCTCGTAGCAAGAAATCGAATAATACAAGATAGGAGTTCCAAATACCTCAGCTTCTAGACGGAGGGATGCAATCTCTTCATTTCTACCACCATGAGTTTGTGCTGCAGCTTTCAAAGCAGCCTGTGGGGTAAACTACATCTCAGTACCATACTTCAACCATGAACTAAATTTCCAGCACAATTCAACGCATAGAACTAGAGACACAACTTCATATTCCACTATAGAAAACATCATGTAAGATATGGCGCTTCATGAACATGAATCATTTACAAGTACCCAACTCAACGCATGTGTGTTTATACTTATTTCCCACCATATTTTAACCTGCATCTCTCTGTGCCTTTGCTATTGGTGTCAACGTTTTTTTTCTTTGTCAATAGCATCTTTAAGATCTTGTTCCCAGAAAACATCCTTGCTGTTTTGGTATAGGTAACCTACAGTTTCCTATATAATATATTTCCTACCATTGCAGCCTTGCAGGAGCATAGCAGTTACTGATGTGACCCACTCATAGCACTGTGCACTAACCTATAATGAGCTGCAGCCCCTTGAACATGCAATTTGGTTGTTTAGGGATCAATGTTTTACGTTCCTATCATAGTTGCCGGGAAGCCATGTCCAAGGTGGGAAGCTTGCTTCCCAGGAAGCTTGCTTCCCAGGAAGCTCGTTTCCCAGACTCACTTCCATCAAGTCTCATTTAGTGGTCAAAGGATGCTATATATCTAGGAAGTAATGGGATAGACCTAAGTCTAAAGCTTACGACGTAAATCCTAAGCAAGTATTGTAAGATTGAAACCTAAGGTTGTATGACACCTACTTCTCCAAAATGTCTCACGTAAGATAAACTTTAAAGCATGATTGATCATCCTAATATAATGAGAACGCGGAATTAATTTCTATTTATCACTTCTCGTTTCCTAAGAATTTTTTGAGCCTCACTTCCCGCATCTCGCTTTTATTTTGCTTCTCGCTTTCGCTTCTCCGTTTGGTAACTATGGTTCCTATACTCTTGTCAGTTCCTAGTCTAATTAATTTTATTTTAGCAGCTATTAATAATTTGCATAGAATTTTTAATTATTAGATGTCCTTTCTCTCCTTTTCCTCTTCATTATTTCTTATGGTAAATCAACCTACCTGGTGAAACACTGTTGGCTCCTGGTCAAAATGGCTACTTCCATCCAACAACAAAATATTCAGTTGGGGTGGTTCCAAATCTTTAAACTATTAGATAACCACATTTCATTAAATGTACATACTGATCATGCATCTCACCTCTTCCAGACTACAACTGCTCACACAATCACAATCTAAAGCATGCAGCCAGAAGACAAAATTAACAATCCAAAATCCTCTGTGGAATATGATCCTGTAAGTTTCATCTTTAAATATTCACATAATCAATCGAGTTCATTTAATATAACCCTTGCAATCAAAATTACAAATGGTGACTCTGGTCTACATCAATAGCAATGAACATTAAGCTTTCATGAAAAGACTACCAGTGAAACAAATAAATTTCTGTATACACACATATACATTGAGTATAGCATATGGGTAGTAGGCATATCGATTTATATGTATGTCTTGATGAATGCTCATTCTACAGACTCTACACAGATCATATTTGTGCATACATACATGCATAAAATGTCACAAACTAGCATGCAAACAAAGTTTATTCACTAAAGTCATCAATATAAAAAAAAAAAAAAAACTGGATAGTGGCCCAAATCTAGCTTAAACCTTAAAACAAATAAACCTTCATCTCTCACAGCGGAGGAAAAACTACTATTAGACAGCCAGACAGGCGATTCATAACATCTCAATGTGCACACACAAACATGTACAGGATATATTGTGTATATCTATGTCTTGATTGCATGGACTTAAATGTATTAAAACATGCAAAATTCCACATATATATAAACATAGAACATGCACAAATATGTACACAGAAACACATGCTTGGACATAATTTATATGTGAATGTATGTATATGCATTTTTGTCGAAACATATGTATCTTCATTAACATATATGCTGTGCATAGTGAGCCCAGTAGATGTTTGAATGTATATAGCCGCACTGCTAGTTGTATATACCTCCTTTTGCTGCAGGGCTGCTTCCTTCCTAAAGAGTGAAACAAACATAAGAAAGCTAGCATATGGAAACATAGTAAGAAAAGCTACACTTCTGAATTCTAAAGCTTGCCTGCTTAAAAGACGAGCTTCTAAGGACACGCCTTCTCCAAGAGTAGCAACCTAACAAGAAAATATGATCTAAATAGATAAAGCCGAAAAAAAAAGGAATTTAGATGTGCAGAAAGATCCCATCAAAGTCAGATTAGGATACATAAAACCAAATGTAGAATAGAAGGCACGAAGTTGCAACAAAATGTTCTAAAAGCATAATCATCATCATCGCCATCAATGCCTTATTCCAAATACTTGGGGTTGGCAACACGAATCTTATTCTGCCATTCCGTTCTATTAAAAGTCATAACTTTGGTTAAATCAAGTGTTATCTAAAAATTTCTCACCATCTCCATCCACGCCATTTTTTACCTTATCCTCGCCCTTTAGAGTCTTCAACTTGCACCAATTTCTATTAATTGGAGTTCATTCTCTAATTTAAACATAGGTCTTATATGTATTTGTAGTCTGTACTTGGTGACCAATATCTTAAGTTTTTGACACATGTTTGGCCATGGATACCATTTTCTTCTATTAGGTTATGCATCTATAAAAAACAATAGATAAACCTTAGTACAAAAAATTTCAAACAAACCACTTCTCAGTGCCTTCACAAATTTACAAATCCCACTTTTCCTGCTGAATAACCAAAGTCCATTATTTATTTAAACAGATGCAGTCAATATGCATATAAACATGGTAAGCATATTATGAAGAACAATCATATAATCCCTTAAGATAAAATATTGTCCCTAAGATTTTTTTATTTTCTTTCAAGGGATGATTGGTTTGTAAGCCTATAATTTAATAGCCTTATAAGCGAGAGTAGTGAAGGCTCAGCTTTGAAAATTTAGGCACTCTAATTATGTTGCAAGGCTAAGGAACTGAAAATAAAACACTGGCTGCCAACACATGGACACTAATATACCGAATGTACCAACAAGGAAACAAGAGTAACTTCAGACAATGCTAGTGAAATCAATATTTTATTTTATTTTATTTTTTTAATAGGGGACTATGACTTCATCAAAAAAACAAAATACAATAGATTGGAAAAGGAATTCTCTGTGTGCATCACATCTCTATTAATACCTTTTCTATCCAGCACACAAGCAAACACATTTGTGTTGTATATAGACCAAAAAGTAATCATGAAAAATTCAAAGATTTACTAGCGAGTTCATTCGACTTTAATAAAGTTGAACAAAAATTCGAAAATGTGAAGGTATTCTATTCTTTTATTTTAATATTATAGAATTGGGTATAAGTCCTAGAGGTCACATATGTGTACACATTAATATAAGAAATAAAATAAAATCATTTATCTATTTAACCACAATTCCAAATACTTGACATGGTTTTACATAATAAAAAATCAAGTGGAGTGTATGCCACCTAATACATCTGTTGGACATGCCAACATTTCAGTTGTCTTATTGATGCAAAAAAAATTACCTGTTTCTCAAGCTGCCTAACTCTCACCTCTGCTTCTTCGCACTTCTCCTCTGCAAGTCGAAGCTGGGGTGGAACATACCATAATGAAGTGCAAAAAATATGACAGCAGTACAAATATTTCTCTGCTGGAGCACTATCCTTTTATGCTCTAGCCGTTGGACACCGTCAGATATTGATTGGATGGTGATGCAACAGCAAGATACACATGACAGTACCGCATACATTTGTCGGTGGTCAGGTGTGTCCACCATTGCAGCACATTTGAAACAACAATGGATAGTGCTTCAACAGCTTGAATACAAAACCAGGTTGTGGTGCTTGAGCAATATATCATTCCTCTTACAGTGAAAGATGACAAATGAAAGGAAGAGTGGACAACTGTTCTAAGTACTAAATCAAAAAGAAGTATGAAATTTGTTGGCATCGTACCTTTTCAAGTATACATTCATTTTCCTCCTGTAGCATATCAAGCTGCAATTTGAATAGACACTTTGTAGTAAGGAAATCTCATAAAGATTTTGTTTCACAATTGCTAGAAAAATTAAAATTTAAAGTTAAAGAAAAAATGACAGAAATGCAAAAATAAGTCATACAAATTCCTTATCCCAAATATTTGAGGCAGGCAACACGAATCCTGTTCCACCATTCCGTTCTGCTAAAGTTATAACTTCGGTTAAGTTGTGTGTAATTAGATTTATCCTCACTAACTTCATCCACGTCATTTTTGGCCTCCCTCTCTCCCTTTTAGAGCCTTCAACTTTCACTGATTCACTCTTCTTACTGGAGCCATTAGTGGTCTTCACTGAACATAACCAAACCATCTTAATTGACTCTCCCTTATTTTGTCGCCTACTAGAGCCAATCCCAGATCATTTCAGATGTGCTCATTTCTAATCTTATCTTTCCTTGTCTTTCCGCTTATCCATCTTAATATCCTCATCTCGGGTACACTAAAATATGTTGCTTCTTAGTAGCCCAACATTTTGCTTTATAATGTATAGCAGTTCTTATTGTTCTTATAAAATTTTGCTTTTAGTTTGATCGAATGCATTGGTCACATAGCACTCCAAAACACTTCTACACTTTAGTCATTAAGCTCTAATTCTTTGGTCAACATCCTCTTTAATATCTCCGTCATTATGAATAATTGAACTAAGATACCGAATTATCATTTGGGGATATATATCTATCTTAACCATCTCCAACCTTTTTATTTTCTTATTAAAACTGTGGTCCGAATATTCTACATTGGTCTGACTTATTCCGGAGGAAACCTTAGGAAACAAGGTATTCCCCCACAACTCTAGTAAAAAAATATTTAGCAAATCATTAAAATCGAATCCTATGCTATCTACTTTCCAACAGGAAACAACTATAGCTTATCTGCCTCACAAGTCACAAGCATATAAGTTATCAGCCTGAAACATGGCCATACCTCATCTTGAAGAGCCAAAGTAGAACGCTGATTGCCAGTTTCTCCTATATTCAGATTCCCCAAATCTACTGACAACCTGCATTTTGATAGAAAATAGAGGGATAAGCTGCATTTCTAACAGGATTTGACAAGCCCGTATTAAGAACACAGACATATTTGGATAACCACCAAGTGACGAATCATTATGTATCCCTGATTATATCACTGTAAACCTCTTACAAGTTACAATCAATGAAACATAAAGGCAGTGTTTACTGTTTAGAAAAACCCTAGTCATCACAAATATATGTATGTATAATTTATCATAATATGAATTCTGTCATACTACTCATATAATTAATCTTCCAAGCATCCTATAACTCAAGTCATGCACTATTTCGATGTGGTGCAAATAAGGAATATATTCAATTGTAAGCACTAAATACCTAGCATGTGGTTCGGTTATCTTTTATTGATTGTCGGTTGGTACTCAAAGATGATACCACTTGAAAGACAAAAACATTTTGCAGTTCAAGCTTGGCAAAAAAATTGGATACATTAGATCCAGATAAGTTGTGCAAGTTGAAAGCTCGAAGATACCTTCTATCTCTACGATGATCAGCTGGAAGCTCTGCTGGAGGCACAGAAGGTGGCCTTAATGATATTGGTACACTAGGTGGCACCACGGGAACCGTCTTGACGGATAGAGATGGACGGCCAGTTGATGAAGAACGAGCTGATGGAGGTTGTTCTGTGGAATTGACAGAAATATATGATCGTCCAGATGATGTAGAACGAGCAGATGAAGGTTGTTCTGCAGAGTTAACGGATAGATATGACTGCCCAGCTGCTGTAGAACGAGCAGGCGGAGGTTGTTCTACAGAGATACGACCTAACTAAGAGAAACAACATAAAAGCTTACTGTAAGCCTTACTTCGTAAATAGTGTATAAATGAAAAACAAATGCAGTATGACATCTTGTAAAATTGAAAACTTTACATAAAAGGCCAACATAAAGAAGTATAATTTCTTATGTTTCATTTCTTGGTCTGTTAACCATAACCCATAGTGTCAAATACAACCACCCATCCCATAGGACCATTGTTCTCCATTCTCATTGTATGAGAAGAAAATAATGAGGGTTTTTTTTTAAAAAAATTTATTGGTACTAAGAGATATAGTAAAAAGAAAACAAAGAAAAACAAAAGGTAAACAACAAGACCTCACAGAAAGTGAACCAAGAAAGACAAAAACATAGGCAACAACAGACTACCAATCCAAACTATCTAACAAGGAAAACTCCTATTCAAGATCAAAGAAGCTAATCCCAAATCCTCAAGATCTCCCCTGATAAAGCACCAAGATAGAATGAGATGGTGTATCCTCGATCGGAACTGAGACATAGGGATATCGACACCCTAAAAAATATGACTATTCCTCTCCTTCCAAATAATGAGGTTGTAATCTGCACACGTGTATAATCGTTGGTTATAAGGACTATGGCCAAGGCAAAGTACTGAATGGTACTTGAATATCAAAGTATGATCCTGCACTCACCACCAATCAAATGCATTAGTTATTCTACAAATCAACTTCATGGATGAGCTTCAATTGAAAGTCAAAGCCCAACATATACACTACAATAAGCAGAGGTCCATTAATTTGGCACCAGCGATAAGAAACAATTACTGCATGCCCACATTATGGGAATATAATTACCATAATCAACTCGAAACCCAATTTAAAACATTGGAAGGCCATTTCCATATGCTTTTTCACATGTTACTCAAACTCATGCTTCTTAAACTATACCATCTCAATAGAACTGTTATAAAAGTCCCGATTAATACACCACTTTTTCGTATTAATTTTTGCAACTTTTTCAAAAGGTCATGAATTGCGTGAGTTATTCACTACTCTTTAAAAAAAATCTGAATAAATATACAATATAGAAAATATATTTGTGCTTATAATTTTTATAATTAGTAATATTATTTTATGTTTTTTCATATCTTTCCCAATATTTCTTAATATCCCAAATTATGCATGTTTTTTCCCAAAATTTTCCCAGACGAATTATTGCCGAACTCCAACTTTGTGACTATGCATGTAAGAATAAACAAATAATAATGATTGTAATTAGAGCCAATTACCGCAGGATAACGACATTTCATTGCTCTTCCGGCGGCAAGCCCAATGCTTCCGGTGGCATTTGACGAGTTGTAGTCAAATGAGAGATCATCCTCATCGTCTTCCTCGGCCGGTTGATGCGCCATCACCTGAGCAAGCCTTTGAGCGGCAGCTTTCGCAGCGTAATTCTGCGTCTTCCGAAAGTTTGCTACGCCGGTCGATCCTGACCGTACATGGCGATGCATTGGGGAGATCATTGGAGATGATGGTGATTCCGATGTGCCAGAAATGCTCTTCTCCCTTACATACACTGGTCTAACCCTGTCCATATCTGATGCCCTAAAATAAGAAGGAAATCCCAATTTGATTCTACAAAATCCGAAATTCTGCTTTAAAACGACCTAATTTGACATTGTTGAGTTGCAGATTGATCGATAGCTGAATAGAAACAATGCTTTTGATGAAACTGACCTGTGATGGATGAGGAAGAACGTCCTTCGATTAAATTCAATATACACGAAATGCCTGTGATTTGTAACGGTAATTGAAGTGAAAATCGATCGATACGAAATTCATCTATTCAAATGCGATCGAAATTAAACATTAATTCGTTAATGTCTCAGCAAAACCCGACTCCATTGAAGCTGAAATTCGAGCGGAGCTGTTGAGAAACAGATCTGAAAATCCACTCTGGTTTTCAAATTATCGTCGAACAATTCTTAGTTTTCATATTTGTTGAGTTTGTTTTATTTTTAGAAACCTATTTGTTGAGGTTTCCTCCGCCATTTTCGGCGGTTTAATCGAAGAAACAGAAGCGAATAAAAGCGCGGAGTGAATCAAACGAAGTTTAAGCTTAATTGATTAATACTATTTTAATCAATTAAAGTACGAGGAAGTGTTTTTGAGTATTTTGCCTTTTGTGAGAGGCTCGTCTCTTTCGCTTTTCTGGATTGCTGCTAAGCATCTATCACTCGGATTTCCTCTCGCATATCCGGAGAAAAACTCTCTGGCTGTAACATCTTCACGGGGACAATTCTTTTTAACTCTAGTTAGTTATGTATGTAGAAAGAGAATACCATTTTAGGAGGGGGAAATTCAGGGGTGTATAGCTTAGTCAAGTTTGAGATTGGCTTGAAAATGTAGCTTGACCTCAAATGTTTATCACTGGAACTTTTCAAACTTTGTTCAAGCCAAGTCGAGCTCAGGTTAGTTCTTGATTCACATAAATATTTTGTTTAATTTTTCATGATTTTAATTAAAACTTTTATTTAAAAATTATAATACAATAAATTATAATTTTTTTTAAAAATATTCGTATACAAAAATAAGATTTGGGGTAATCCTTCGATATTTTGGTCACCGTTTTCCTTTTTACTTCTTAAGTTTTTTTGTTATTATTATATCTTAAACTTATTTATTATAAATTAAAAATTATTACAATATACAATTAAAAAAATTAAAAATATTATTTTGTATTAATATAAATAATATTACCAAAAATATTTTGTTTATATATATATATATATATAATACTTCGAGCCAAATCGAGCCCTAGAGAAGTTGAGTCAAATCAAACAGCGTTTGGCTTGACTTTCGCTTGTTTAAACATTTAGCACAAATAAAAGTTTGGTTTGAGTCATTCAAGCCTGAAAAACGCCGTTTTAAGCTTGGCTCAAATAAGTTGAGTTGAACTAAAGAGGAAAAGCTAGCTTGACTAGCACCCCAAGCTTAAGTAAAATACTAAGATTATCTAATATTTTTAAAGATGTTATTTTGATCATTTTAAAAAATAAAAATATTTGAAAGAATCTATCTCAAGCTTAATAGATATTTTAGGCTTTATTGATGCAAATTTGAGTGCTTCCAATAATTTTAAACTTGAAAGTAATATAATATGCAATAATCACTCCTGATGAGATTATGAATCCACTAAGTATTTTTATATTTGATTATTACATAAGTATTTATGATGAGTCAAATCAAATGCTAAAACATAATCTGAACATAAGTGATTAAGTTTCAAATAAATGCTTACTTTAATCCAAATCAAACGAGCCCTTACTTTTCTTCTTAATGTTGAAATTAAGTTTCCCAGTCAACATTAACTTCTAGAATGCTAAATGTAACTTAAAATAAGTCTTCCACCCAAGATCATATTTTTTTGTTTCAATGTAAAATAGCGAAAATCTGCAACAACAAAAAAAATGTTTGTTTGATGATAAAATCTTTCTTAAGTAATATATTTTATAGAAAGATTTTATGAAAAATGAATAACTTTTGTGAAAGATGACTTACATTTCAAAAATTCATAAGTCATTTTCCGTAAAATCTCAATCTCTTCAAAAACGTATTGAAAAATACAGAAGTACACATCTTCACATTTTAAAACTTTAATGTTATTATTATTATTATTATTTATCTATTTTTATTTTTAAATTTTTTAGTTCAAAATATTTTAACTGATTAATTCATTTTAAAATTTTCATCGTATTTTAAGAATGCAATCAAACAATAACAAAATAAGTAAAAATTTCATCTTTTATCATAAAAGCTTTTACATCATAAATAATTTACCTTATAAGACCATTTCTATACAAACAGATAAAGCTTTAACTAAATTTTAAAAGCAATTTAAAAAGGTATCACATTTGTAAATTAGATGCGTTTTTTTTTTTGAGTCATAAGACGCGATTTCTAACATTGTTGAAAAATGAGGAGTGCTAGCCCTACTCTCATGTCTTTTTCACTCTTAGCCGAAGCCAATCACCGCTTGTGCATAAAGCATTGGAAGCAATTTTAAAATGTGTACTTTAATAGTGAGAATGGACAACAGATGGAGCCTTAAACTGCATTTTAAAAACAATTTGAAAAACGTACAACATTTATACATTAGACGCATTTTCTAACCTTATTAAAAAATGAGGAGTGCTAGCTCTACTCTCATGCCTTTTTTACTCTTAGCAGAAGTCAATCACTTGTTCATAAAGCATTACAACCAATTAAAAAGTGTGTACTTTAATGATGAAAATGGATAGGTGGTTGGCTTAGGCTTAAAATAGAGCTAGCTCTTTTGAAATATTAGAATAGACCCACTGGAATTGGAGCGGACCTAACATGGTAACACCCATGACATATGCGGCCCACCATATTATTAATTTGAGTCGTCCATCATGTGTAGGACCTCTTAAACAAGGCATGACAATGTGAGCAGAAGATAACCTTACTTCAGGAAAACTAGCGGAGCTGCAGTTAACGTGGGCACAGACGCCTCATGGCTTTGGTTCTGTGGGAGGTCGTATCTCTCAATCGTGAGAGGACTCGAGTTCGAGTCAAGAGGAGCGGCATTGAGACTTACCATAAGTTCTAACCTAATTCTCTAACTTACGAACTAGGTTGAGGGCCTTGAGGCCTAACAAAGTCACACAAAAAATACTCATGGCACAGCAGCATTTTTAAAGGGTGCTTCATCTAGAAGGACATGTTTCGAATTTTTATTATTTAAAAGGGCATGTTTTTGACAAATTTATTAAATAGAAGGACACGTTTCACATTTTTATTATTTAAAAAGGCATGCTTTTGACATATTTACATTTAGTTATTCATATAAGAGTCCATTTATTGGTACTCCCAAATATACTCTCTAATCAAATCCTAGCCGTTTATAAGTAACCAGTAAGGGCCAAATTTTGACTTGGCTTATTTTGTATTTTCTAACTCCACATCAGTTCTAATCCTAATCATTAAATAATGGAGTTAAACGGTTAGGATTTGAGAGTATATTTGGGAGTAAACTATGGGAGTATCCCTAGACTAATTCTCCATATAAAAGCCAAAAACTAATAAGGGTAATATTACAATACATACCATATAAAACTTTTCAAACCATTCCTTAAACGGTGAAATTTTTGATTTAGAGCAACGAAACGCTACTTAACCCTTTAAAAAAAACTCTAATCACCTCCAATTGATGCGCCAAAGACAAAAACAGCTATAAAAAATGTGCATCCAGATTTGTAGTGGTGGGGAGCCTTGTCAGAAATGGAGTGATTAAGAGTCAAAAAAAATGGGTCATGATCTCAAATGGCCCAAAAAAGACTTGCTATTGCAAAAGAAATAACCCCTAACATTTGCTTATTAAAGAATGCCCTTGAGTTTCTACCCAAAAACAAGAAAAAGAATTCCCTTGAGTTGCTCCAAAAGATAAAATTTAATCTGTGTTTACATTTCTAAGGCCTTTCAACACGGACCTTGGCAACCTATTAACTGGACCAATCCCAATGAGATAGGATTGCATGTGGCTGGCAGATAGGTGATTGGATGAGGAAAAAAAATTAGGAAATTTGATTTTTTTTTTTTTTTCTCTTCTAATCATCAGCTGCCACATATGCAATCGAATTCTCTTAAATAATTGCAATTGGTTGTGATCCTATCTCAATCCCAATTGATTAATTTCGATAGGCAATGATCTTTTGTAGAAACTACTGCAAAGAATCCTCGTAAACTAAAGTACATTTCAACACGTATACTCTCAATGAAAACACCTCATTCACGGTGAGGTTTAAAGGGAATGACAAGCACAATATTAACGAAAAATTATGATATTCCTTGCTATAAAAGTATAGAACAGAATGTTGAAGCCAATCACATCAATTCTTAATTGGTCACAAATAACCTTAGTCAAGTTAATTTTAAGCGGAGCTCATATTTATAAGTGATTTAACTTTACCATTTAAAAAGCAAAAATCGGGGGTAGCACTCGCATAAATGGCTGAGTGCTGAAGCCAATCACATTAATTCTTCATTGTCCAGAAATAGCATATTCAAGCTGATTTTAAGCGGAGCTCACATATAAAAGTGATTTGATTCTACCATTTAAAAAGATAATTTGTTGATGTAATTACGTGCCAGGCTCTCGAGGATTCTACAAGGAATCCTTTTAAAGGCTTATACAAAAGATCTAGAGTCTCATATCTATTGACAAGTACATTGCAATTGCAATTCCTGGCCTTTATAAGACTTTGCTACTGAGACCTCATTAGGGCCGAGACCATGCTCTAAGAGCATGGGATTTTAGGTGGGGCCCATTTCACATGATAGGCCCCACTTGAAATACCGTACTCTTAGAGCACGGTCTGGATGGTCTTGAGCACGGTCTCGGTGGTCTCGGCCCTAAGAGGGTCTCAGAAGCTTTATCCTTAGAAGAGTGCCTTAATATCATTCGCTATGTTTTGGGCATCCATTGCAGCTCCATACAATCCTCTTCGTGCAAGTCCAGCGCAGTAAAGACCCTTCCTTCCCTTCCAATGGTTGGGGAAGCTTTGTTTTGGAATCCCATCTTCATTGAGCAGGTAGTCGTCATCCTACATAAACCATTAAAATACATCATCCTTGAGAAATGGAGACCCATTATTATGGTTAGAGAGTGCTGGATGGCACGGGATCTTCTTGTTCGCCCCCATGATTAGACAGTGATGAACGCAAATTATGGGTATATTGATTAAAAAAAAAACACACTAAATAAATTTGCTCGTTTATATTGATAAAAATACTCTAATTAATTTCAACAATATCACAACTTAGTATTTATTACTAACATGTCATGTCTATCGGTGGGGACATACAAGATATTAACAACATATAGCCCCGAGTGGTAGGGGTGTGACTTCCAGTGGAGGAGGTTTGGGGATCCAATCCCCCAGGTACAAGTTGCAATAGCTCTAATGCCCAAGCTAATCTCTGACCGTTCTAACCTACTAACATAGTTAAATGACAACGGCAGAAATAAAAATGAAAAAAAATAGAAAAAAGATATTGACAAGGTAAAATTCGATAGTTAGGAGATGCTAATCATTACAAGATACATAATATAATATAAATAGTGATTGATGTCTTGCAAAAGTTTTACTTTTCGTTATTAACCATTATTTGATGATTACTACTACTGGCAGGAACTGATATTGATAAAAAAAAAAAAAAAACTCATTTTCAAATTAAAAAAAAGTGAGAATGCCGTATTTACTATGTAATTAGCCGATTAAAAAGACATGGAGACTTGTAGAGGTTTCGTAAGCGCCTCTGTTTAAAAAAAAAAAAAAAATGATATGTGACATGTCTTTTGAAAATTAAATTGTTTGATACCAATGCGGGTTGATTAAAAGACACGGGATACTTAACAAACAAAAAAAGACACGTGGTTAAATTAAGTCATATCAGTAATTTTATACTGTCTGAATTAGTTAACATTAAGTTTACTTAGACCTTTGATAGATTATAAAAATCTCTGATTGTCCAACCTTCAATCAATCAGTTTAGATAACCAAAAAAAGTAAAAAAAAATAATCATTTTAAAAATGGTTGATCATTTTTTTTTCCCACATGTCTTCTTAGGGATCCACCTTGATATCAAATGGTTAGATTCAAAAATGACATACCTACCTTCTATAGTTCTATGCAATTAAATCAACCAGCCTCATGGTGTCAACACCATCATATGTAGCTCATTCGGATTAAGGTAGGTAGGTTATGACTTATGAGTAATTTCAGTTTGCATGAAAATTTAATTCTTCAGTATAAGAAAATTTTCAAACCTAGCTAGCAAGTCCAGTGGATATATATGCAACTCGGGGTAGTTGACTTGAAAATCAGTATGAAATTGATTAAAAAAATATATAAAATAAGTAAAGAAATGAAATTCAAGAAAGTGTATCGCCTATGGAGTAAAAAAATAGAGGTAGCCGAGTCAATGATAGATTCATCTCAAAAGTCTGGCCGATACCAAGCTAGATAATTGGCTTATCCAGAAGTCAACTGTCCCACTTTTTTAAAAACAGGCAAAAGATTAGCTCGATTGAGCACTCAGCTCGGGAACATGCTATGTGTACGTGGTGTTTTAAAAGAGAGAGTAATCAATCAATTAGGGAGAAAGTGAAATGACTTATCCCCCAAATTATCCTAAGGTACTGCACGTTTCATGGATGCTCAAGTTCAGCACGGCATCTGATCAAGCTAATCTTTTGCCTTTAAAAATTGGTGCATATATTCTAAACATAATATATATATATATATATTTTGGGTGACGGGGTATCCCAAGTCCCAACCATTTGGATAAAGACATATTTATTAATATATGGCATATTTATTAATTTAATTTGTTAGTATAAGGAGACATATGTGTGTTCAACTCCCAATCTTCCACTTAATCTGATTTAATTTGTTAATATAAGAAGTCAAATTCCGAATAGATCGGTGTGGACACTTAAAGGGACATTGGGAAAGAAAAAATAATAATAATATAGGTATATATATACACACACTTATAGGGACACCGGGAAAAATAAAAAAATAAAAAATATATATATATATATATAGATATATATATATATAGAGTAAGATCTAATCAATTCTATTACCTTAAGCCACTTATTTGATGATCTCTTAAAGCCAGTTGCAAAAACTATAACATCGAACGGATCCGATCTGCCATTCGCGAAAAGTACATCATCGCCTCTTATGCTTATTATGGACGGCAAGACCTGTAATGTCAATGAACCAAGGTTGGAAAACGCGTGATCTGAGATCAGTTGGCTAGTAATAAAAGTCAAACCTGAATCTCATTCTTTAAAAATGCATTTCACTACCCAAATTGCTGTTGATTCAAGTGACTCACTGAGTCATTCCAACGACAAAAAATCAAAAGGATGACTCAACCAAGTCGAACCAGTTTTCCTTGAGTTGTCTATTTCCATAAATATGAATGATTAGAGGGGTATGAAATGTTCTAGGCCTATGCGAGGGGAGTACGGGGCTTAGCCAAGATTTTTTTTTTTTTCGAGGACCAAATTCATTCATAAGTTTTGTACATTTCTCTGGTCTGGAGCTTAGCCAAGATTTTTTTTTTTGAGGACCAAATTCGTCCATAAGTTTTGTACATTTCTCTGGTATGGAGCTTAGCCAAGATTTTTTTTTTTGAGGACCAAATTCGTCCATAAGTTTTGTACATTTCTCTGGTATGGAGCTTAGTCAAGATTTTTTTTTCTTGGAGGACCAAATTCATCCATAAGTTTCGTACATATCTTTCCAGTATATGCTCCGTTTGTTTCGAAGTAAAATAGAAGAAAATGAATGAATTTCATGGAAAATGTCAATTGTCCTAAAAAAAGTACACTTAAAAAATGACATTTTCCGTGGAATTCATTTGTTTTCTCCTATTATACCTCAAAACAAACGGAGTAATTGTTTTTTGGTTATTGGAATACTCATAATATTTTTTTCTCAATTATTATAATATAATTTTTTTCTCCACCAACCCCCTTGCCCCATGTCTATGTCTATTAATTTTTTTTGAAAAGTTTGGAGGTAGATCTCACAAAGTACCTGAATTTCACCGGACTTGATCTTCTTATAGGTCCCGACGTCGACAACCGGGTACTTGCCGCACCTCACTTTCAGGGAAAATGGCCCCTCCTGGGGCCTTGGTATTCCATACTTGGCCATATCACCATACACCAACTTGCTAAGCATGATAAGCAATGAGTCCACCATGTAATATGGAAGATACTTCAACAGGACCAGCCCCATGTACACCATCTCCCTGGAGAGCATGTGAAGCTGCACCCACCACCCCAATAATAACCCATTATCAGTATTGAATCCAAAGAAAAAGTCATTATGTCAATTGTCATGTACTACTGATCTGCCCTGCCAAAATAATAGGGAATCCGTGATTCTAACCGTACTGTTATGGATTTAAAGTTTTGCTTCAAGGCCTCGGATTGTCTCTGGCCCGGAAAGCCCTTGTCTCGGCGATCATAGAACAGGGGACAAGTGTTGGAGAAGTCAAAATCAAGGGTCCCAAGATCTTGACTTCTTCTTACACTACATGGCACATGGGGATAAGATGGTGAGATAAAAGGGGGACAGATATCAAATGGGAGAAGTCAAAATCATGGAGAGAAAATGAAATGACATCTCCCCTTTTAATAGCCACATGTCCCTTATTCTATGGTTGTCCGAGAGGATTTTTTTCTGGCTTCCAGAGACAATCCAAGGACTTGGTTCAAATGGTAAAAGGGGAGATCCCTTTTTAACCTACACCGGCGGCATTCTTGTAATCAACAAAAATGAGGCTGCTTTTACATTAAAAATGGGAGCTCCAAAGCAAAGATCCCATTTGTAATTAAACTCTCAATTACTAATGTAATGTTCTTGGAAAGGAAAAGACATGTGACAAATAATAGACAAAAAATTTCATATGGTAAATATCTATGAATATTAACATGGTAGTTACCGGGCCTCGAACAACAATGGAGGTCTTGGCGCCGAAGTTTGACAGATCCAAAGCGATTTCCATGCCGGAGTTCCCACACCCAACAACCAAAACATTCTTGCTCTTAAACTTCTCCCCAGATATATACTGGGTAGAATGTAGAACCTCCCCACTAAATGTATCCAAACCTTCAACCTTCGGTACAAAGGCGTCGCTAGTTTCGCCACTAGCCACCACTAGGAACCTAGCCATGTACTCCTCAACTTCATCTGAAGTTGTATTCCTTGCCTTGACACACCATTTTTTGGTAACTTCATCATATGTCGCCGACTCGACGGATCGGCAATACATAGGACTCACCTTGAATTGAGAAGCATAGTCGTCTAAGTACTGGATGAACTGCTTCTTGGGTACATATGTTGGCGAAGCGATGGGGAACGACATGTGAGGGAGCTCGCAGAATTGCTTGGGTAAGTGAAGGTGAAGGCGATCGTAAGATTTCTTCTTCCATAGAGAAGCAAAGCAATCCTCTCTTTCAAGAACTATGTTGGGGATAGAAAGGAGGTTTAGACATGCAGAAGTTGCTAGGCCTGATGGCCCGGAACCTACTATTATCACTACTTCTTCCTTCATTTCTGACTCACTGAGTTTCTATTTAATCCCTCTAATTACCACAAAGGAGAAGAAGAAAGACAAGATCAATGAAGGAGAAGAACTAGGATATGGTTTTATAAACTTCCAAGTGGTGGACCCATTTCAAAAAAGTAATGGCCTTGGATTGTCTCCGGCAACCATAGAATTGGGATCAAGCAGTGGAAAAGTCAAATTTATGGGCCCCATGATTTTGACTTTTCCACACACTACATAACACATGGTGATAAAATGGTGAGAGATATCAAGTGGGGAGAAGTCAAAATCTTGCGGAGAAAATGAAATGACTTCTCCCCTTTTAATCCCCACATGCCACTTATTCTATGGTTGCCCGAGAGGGTTTTCTGGCTTCGTCTAAGACAATCCTAGGCCAAAAATACTTAGACTTGTAATTCTCTACAGTTATAACCGGACCGGACTTGGTAGTCCGGTTACGCCCTTGAGGTCGTTAAGTGTTTCTTTTGACACCCTTAACTGTGGTTAAGATTCACCCACCTATCCTTAGTTATTAAAAAAATATTTAAAAATATTAAACCTAGGAGTTATCAAATTTTTACTAGGATTAAAAAAAATTGAATTTTTTTTCTTCTAAAACCAAGGATATGTGATCCATGGTGGTGGGTGAATCTTAACCACAGTTAAAGGGTGTCAAAAGAGACACATGGAGACCTTAGGGGCATAACCGGACACCCTCAACCGTAGAGGATTACGTCTCAAAACAATTATAGAGTTACTTGACGTGCAAAGTGTATATATGTATATTATATGTATTATGTATATATTGTTATAGTTATGGTATTGTGTTTGGTTGATTTGTTAAATACAAGTTGTAATGTGCATTATACTATTTTTATGGTAATCTCACTTCATACTTTAAATTAAGAAAACTATGATGTGCTGGCTGCATAACTGGCTAGGGGAATGCTACTAGTGGTCAAATACCTATTGGACGTGAGCTATTAATGGTTCGATGCCATTTGTGTATTAGGAAATAAAATTGTGTGGAAAATAATAATATTATTATCTATGAGATCATGTATATATCTCATAGATATTACATTATTAAGAAATTGAATATTGAAAATATTTGAATGAATTACACATTATCTTAATGTTTATATTAAGAATGTTAGATATTAAGATGGAAATATACTTTAAAAAATCTAATCATAATCTTAATCAACTTAATTTATACCAATCTACATATAAGATCTTAACTTAAAATTATTTATTAGATCTTATGTATCTTATAGGTATTACATTAAAAAAATTTTCTTAACATAATATTTTTCTAATATTGTGGTGACATTATATAAAGTGTAGATATTGAAAAGAAAAGATTTTCTAAATAATTTAGTCATAATATCAATCAACTCAATTTATACTCTAAATTTGAGATTCTAATCTAAAACTTTCTATGAGATCCTATCTTATAGATATTACATTATTATTTTTTTAACATAATATATATATATATATATTAAAATTAGCATTTTTCGCATTTTTCAAGACACGTTGTAACCGTTCAACCAGTGGGCCATGCCCAACAATCAAATTAAAATACTAAGCGTCTTTTTCTAAGAGCTGAGAGTCTCCAGTACTCTCATTCAATAGGCGTCGACAGCATTGAAAGATCAGCACCCTTGGTGCTAGATCTGACCGACACCCAGATGACCAAATAAAATAGTCTATCATAAAGAAGGCATCAGATTGCCTTTGGCAGATCAAGCCCTCGCCGTGAGTCACTCCTTCAATCAATCAATCAATCCACAGGTGGCGATAAAAAAAGAAAGAATTATCAAGTAGAGTGTAATTAATCGAGTAGCGATTAAAATAAGAAGAAATATTTAAGGGGAGTATAGTAAAAATGAGAGAGGAAATGAAATGACTTCTCTCGCCTTTTTATTTTTATCATCACATGTCTCGTTGAAGGAGTGACAGGCGTAGGCTCGAGCGTCCCCCAAGGTAATCCCATGCTCATAAAAAAGGGGATCGGATTTATATGTTTTAAGTATTATTTTCAAGAATAGGATTTGATCTAGTCCTCACCGTATCAAATCCGTCTAGTCCTCACTTAGTAGATCAACACGTGTCTCTTATGACTCTCTTTTTATTGTGGTTAAGATTTACTAACCCATAGGGTTCAATCTTATACCCTTAGTTTTAAAAAAAACATATTGAAAAATTTAACCACAAGAGGGAAACTTATTTAACCAGGGTTTTAAAGGGCAGTTAAAAGGCTACGTGAGCGCGGCCAGACGGTTTTGGTCTGGTGAGGGCCAGACCAAATCCTTTATCTTTTTTTAAAAGTTAAATGGTTTGAAACCTAAGGATTAATGAAGGGTAGCGAGATATTTTTTCCCATCCCAAGAGAAAGGGTGAGCAGCTAGCGCAAGACGTGGTCCACATCAGGATTGAATGTCGCATGAGGCTTGTCCCGCACGTCTATGGTCTCTATCATACATGATACGTGGCTTATTCCCAAATTCCAATACTTTTTCTGCAACTTGTTGTCCACGAAATTAGAATAAAAGGTCTATGGGAGTCATACAAATACCAAATACTTCGAAATATACCTGATCTGGGAATTATTTTTTTTTGGCTGTCCCAGTCGCAAAACTTAAACTTCCATAGACGCAACTTGTGCCTACAAATGTTACATTTTTAAATGTGTTAAAATATCAAATGTCCTCGGATCTGCTACTTGCGTATATGAAAACTTTTTTATGTTTTTTTTTAGAGCAGTGATTAATGCACCCACAGGAATGCTAGAAAACTCAAGGAGCTTCTTTATTAGGCCACGTGGCTACCGAAAATGGGCTACCTATGTAGCCGGTTATGCTTGCGCGAGAAGATCCAACTGTGGGAAGCCGAAGAGTCGGGGAGAAAAAGAAAGTTGATGGAAGAGGGGTTTTCATCTCAAACCATTGCAAATGTCTCTCTTTCTTTCCCGTGGCTGCAACTATCATCTCTCCTCTCTCCCATTGCCTGCTTCCGCCACCACCGGTAAGTTTCAGTTTTTTTCTTTTTTTGTCTTCTGTAACGGATAAAATTCGTAAAAAGGAGTAAAAAGAATGGGTAAAATAGGGATTTCTCACTCTTGCAAATTCTAACAATTTAGCCGACATAAGCCCACTTGGGCTATGTGCTGGCTCACTTGAGTGTTGTCTGGCAAGTAACCTCATCATGACTACACAAGTCATGATAACTCCAAATGCCTATAAATAAGCAAGAATCACCAGAGAGAACAGGAGGATGGTGCGAAAGGCAAGATGGATGGTGCGAAAGGCAAGAGACGAAACAAAGAGAAGAAGAGGAAGAGGAAGAGGAAGAGGGAGATCTGAGAAGCTTGAGTCATTCACACCCCTACCCCGAAGGGCTGTGCAGGCGGTCATTCACCTGATTCTCTCATCTTCCTTTGGTGTTATCCGGCTACTTGATGCTCTTTATGGTCTCACAATCGATTATGGCCACCCGATTCTCTCAAATAGGCCATGTCCGCCTGATGCTCTTCATGAATGGTCACACTGCCACTTGCAGGGCCTTGCAATTGATTAGCTGTTGAGTGCAATCACACTTGAACTTGTGTCTGCCGATGTGAATAGTGTTGAGCTCGTTGTCGCGTTGCCTGCTATGAATAGTGCCGAATACGTTGTCACGTTGTGTTGTGAATAGTGTAGAGCTCGTTGTCCGTTGTCTGATGTACAACGTACCCGTCGTGAGCTGTACAACGTACACGTTGTTTGCTGTACAACGTACACGTTGTCTGCTGCACAACGTACCCGTTGTCTGATAAACAACGGATGCACAACATATACGTTATCCATGCTGCGTTTTCAGAACTACATTGTCTGAGCTACGTTGTCTGTGCCTTATCTGAGCTACGTTGACAGTGTCTTATCCGAGCTACATTATCAGAGCTACGTTGCCAGTGCCTTATCCGAGCTACGTTGCCAGTGCCTTATCCGAGCTAGAGCTACGTTGCTAGTGCCTTATTCGAGCTACGTTGCCAGTGCCTTATCCGAGCTATGTTGCCAGTGCCTTGTCCGAGCTGCGTTATCTGAGCTACGTTGTCGCTGTCTTATCCGAGCTACATTATCAGAGCTCGTGTCTGAGCCATATTCTTTGTGCCTCCTGAGCTACAATCTCCAGAGCATAACACCAGAGGTCGTCCTCAAGTGCATATACCCAGTGACCTCACGATAAGTATCTCTATACTATTATGTTCATATGTTCATGTGTTTGTGTCTTATGTTCATGTGCTTGTGCCTTATGTGCCTTATACTGTGCTATGTGCCTTATACTGACTTTATCATCGGAGCTTATTTCAGGGTGCACACCCGCCCCCTCAGACTCATTCAAAGGTGGAGTTTTGCTATCATTCCTCTACCAGCAAAGCAGCTATAGACGCATGGCATGTACGGGATTTTTCCCTTCCATCTTCTTCTTCATTGCATCTGAAATTCAGTTAACGGTTGTCACTCTTTTTTTGGATATAAGTTGTTTGATTGAATGCTTCAAAGAGTTCCACTTCAAGAGTTTTTTTTTTGCAACTAACTTCAAAGAGTTTCATTGTATTACTGTACGCTCTGTAAAAAATAGAATTCTATACCCAGTTAACTGATATATAGGCACCAATATTGTGATACTGTTAAATTGATCCAGTTTGGTGGTTTTCCACTTTCAAATCTTTGGTTGTCTCCGTCTGAACAATGAATTGGAGTGGCTGATTAAAAGTGAAACCCGATGAATAGGTAAACAATTCACTCCCATCACAGGTGGCATTTGAAGAGAGATCCTTGGGACAGCTAACATACCTATGGGTCAGCTATATGAAAACTTTTTGGTGTTTTTTTTATAACTCAAACACACACTCACACACACAACACAATACACACACTCAACCCTACAATCTCAATTCAAGCCTATAACCATACACACCCCTCTAAAAGAGGGGTGCATGGAAACTTTTGGAGTCAATCTGGGATGTCATTCCTCTTATTATTTAGACAAGGATTACCACACCACTTATTAGACTATGGAATCAAACCTAGGAGATTGAAAATTAAGGTAGCGCTTGTTAATACTAGTCTAATAAGAAGTGCTTATTTAAAAATTATGTTTAGTTGAACTTTAGATATTTAAGTCGAAGGTTAATTGCATATCTATATTTTAGAGATTTTATGGATAAAAACCTCTACTATAAAAAATAGCTATGAAACTACTTTTTAAAGTAGAAGTTCTTATCCCTAAAATTCCTGAAATGTAGTGTTTGTTAACACTAGTCCAAAAAGAAGTGCTTATTTGAAAGTTATGCTTAGTTGGACTTTAAATTTTTAAGTTGAAGGTTAATTGCATATCTACATTTTAGAGATTTTAGGGGTAAAAACTTCTACTTTGAAAAGTAGTTCCATAACTACTTTTTATAGTAGAGGTTTTTACCCCTAAAATCTCTAAAAATATAGACATACAATTAACCTTCAATTTAAAAATTTGAAGTTTCACTAAACATAATTTTCAAATAAGCACTTCTTTTTAGACTAGTGTTAACAAACGCCATTTAAGGATAATTTTCAAATAAGCACTTCCTTTTAGACTAGTGTTAACAAACATTACCCAAGTAGAGGTTGACGTAATGTCATGACCATTTGTCCTTTTTAACACTCTTTTAACTATGGTTAAGTTAAAAAAAAATTAAATTTAATATGTATATATATATATATATATATATATATATATATATATATATTACTTTTTAAAGATTAAGATTAGATTGCTTAACCTTAAGAGTGAGTGAATCTTATTCACAATTGATGTGTGGTAAAAAAGAGGGCATAGACCAATGAGAACTGCACATTAGACTACATAATCTAATGTCGGTAGTGAGTTAAGCATTTCCATATTATATATATTGGATATTGCTAGCAACACTTCTTTTTTTTTGAAGACTTACTCTTTTTTATTGGACATAGCCGATAGTTAAAAACATGTGTCTATTTCTTAATGTGTCGCGCCTCAAAATCTCACCTAACTTAATATGAGACTTTGGCATGTGACTTAATCATTAACTTCCATAACTTCCTGCCATAAATCATTTAAGGCAATTCTAAAACATGAACCTGAAAATTTTCTTTAAATAAATACTGATCAAGTCTAATGTCTAGAATGAATACTAAAACATCATAATTACTTCAAATCATCTTATATGATCCCAAATCATTAATTTAATCTAACTATAAATCTAAAATCAAGTCTATTACAATGTCTAAAACTTGAAATTAAAATATTAGTAACCTAATTTCCAGTATATGGCCAGTAATCCAAATTTCATTCCCCATCAGGGTAATCACCTGCTGGCTCTTCCTCTTCCTTCCCGTACTCTTCCTCTTCCCAAGGTCCTAGAGCACAGATGTCAAATCTAGAACATGCCGACAACAACAGTCATCGGCTGAATAACAAATTACCCAACATATATATAAAATCCTATCTAACAATATAACAATATCTTTACTATTATAATGAGGATGACTTTGTTCAAAACGTTGATTGACATAATCCATATGCCCAAAATACCCTTTATGTAATGATTATAAAGAAATGTGAAATGAAAGTTTGTAAAAGGCTAAAAAGTTGCAGGGATGGTTTTGTCATTTCATCCATTTCTCATGTCTCTCAAGTCAAGTTCACGTCGGAGACCCAATCACGGCTAATTACGATTGAAGTCCCGATTGAACTTTCCCAGCAAGAGCTCAATCGTACCCACAGGTCAACATGTATCTGCTTTAACCCTTATTAATGGTGGTTAAGTTTCTCTAACCATTAGGGTTCAGTAATGTAACTTTAGTTTTTTTAAAATATATATTAAAAAATATTTAGCCATGGTTAAATAATTTTAACCCTTAAGATGTCAACACGTTTCTTTTTAATCTTTATTAATTTTGGTTAAGATTCATTAACCCTTGAGGTTCAATAAACCCTTGAAATCATTAATTGAGTTTGTTGATTGAAGTTTATCTTCAACTATAATATGAGAGATGGAATCACAATCAATTACGATTGAACTCTCCCAAAGTTGAATTGCAATTCATTAATTCTTAGGGATTAACAATATAACTTTAGTTTTTGAAAAAATTATTTATCTTTGGTTAAAAAATTGTATCCTTAAAAATTGATTGAATTTTTCATACTTTTTCACGTTTCTCTCCTACACACGTGGATCACATTAAGTGTCGATTACTCTTCCCATTCTCTCTCCCTATTCTCTCTCTCTCTCACATGCATCGCACGTGCAGCCCTCTAGTTTAATATAAACATAATTTAGAATTCAACATAACATATAAACATATAACAATTCAAAGTGCGGAAGCATAATTCAATTTCAATTCTTACACATGATCACTTGTATATGTTTTCCTTGCTTATCTTACTTATTTTTTTTATTCGTAAATGTATCTAACAACATACAAATACAGTAACTTAATATAACTCTACCCAATATATTTGGTAGAAACTAACATATACCCTACTTTCCGGGGTACCACGCGGTTTACACATTATCCGGTGCATACAGCTTGTCTACACATTATTCGGTGTATACGGCTTGTCTACACATTTGCTAGTGTAGACGGTTGGTCTTGTTTTAATCTTAGGCTTGTGGGTATTCGGTCAATGCAAAACTCAATCATACATCATGCTCGTGTCCTTGTGTACTTGCATAATACTTATCATCTTGTTTATTCTCATGTTTATTCATATTTAAATTTCGTGAATCAGTGTGAGTGAAATAATGATGATTATAAATCATGCATAAATTTAAACATGTAAAATTTCCCATAAATTAATCAATATAGAACATAAATCTATCAAGTTTTTAATAATTAAATAAGAAATAATTATATCTATCATGCCTAAATTTTCAATAGATAATTTTAATAAAATTAATCTCACCAAATCCTAGTTTCATAACACATTAAAATTTCAATGCAAGCTCATAATTGTTTCATCAATTTCAACCATCATCCCTTCCTCCATTCTCCATCATCCACACACTACAAGATAATTCTCTTTCCCCTTATTGATTTGAGAAATAAAAATCATAAAAACATCTTTAAACAATACATTCATCTTTCATAATAAAATCATAATTTAGAACATTTTCTAGTCATCATATATATTTTTCCATAAGAAAATCATCACTTAAATTACTCTCTAAACATCAGGTATATTTTCCATAAGAGAATTATAATTTAAAACACTATCAAATCATCACATGTATTTTTCCATGAGAAAATCATGATTCGAAACATTCTCTAACCTCATATATATTTTTCATAAGGGAATCATGGTTCAAAACATTCTCTAACATCATTTGTATTTTTCATAAAAGATTGAAACATCCTAATCATGCTTAATCTTGATTGTTCTTGCTTTAAATCTATCACTTTCATAATGTTCATATTAAAATCACTATATTGATAGTAAGGAAGTTATATTTACTTCTCCTGATTGCTTCTCTACGATCACGCTCTTGCGAATAAGATGGATCTAAGCTTTTTCACCTTTCTTCCTTGCAAAACCTTTGATCCTTCCTCTTCGATCTCTCAAAATCTTCTTCTCTCACTCTCTTTTAGGTTTAGAAAGTCTTAAAAACCCTCAACTCATGAGTATAAGAAGTTATTTATAACATTGGGAGCCCTAAGTACTCAAAACACAAAATTTCGCGCAACCTATTGCCAAAACGGCATTTTGGGCGATCAATCCTCCCCCCAGGGGCGATCGATCCCCCCCCCCTCCCTTTTTTTTTTTTAATTCAGAACAACCTTCGGTATTTTGTCCATAACTTTTGACTCGGTTATCCGAATTGGACGATTCAACTTGCGTTGGAACCGTCATTTGAAGGGGAACAATTTTAATGTTTTGTAAAATTTCTAATTCTTCTTTATTTATGGACTAATTTACCCCTAAAGCTGACTGGTCTGGAAATGAATTTCAGCAGTCCTGGTTTAAGAATCAAACTTTTAACTTAACTCTGACTAAGAATCTGGAAAAATAGTAAACATGAACCTTGAAGAGAGTTCCAATACATTTCTAAAAATTCAAGAATCACTTGATTCCGATTTGCGGCGACAAAACTATGGCTTCTTCAAGTTGAGGGTATGTTAAGGCATCCATTTTAATTCATCTTTTAGGAACGTATGCATTTAAAATCGGGCAAATATTTCAAGAAATTCATGTAAATTGCAAGAATACCAAGGAACTAAATTTCGAGTCTCTACATAATGTAAAATTATAACAGTCTTCTTCTTAAAGAACGAGAGCTTAAAAGAAAGTGGGTCTACCATTTGACCCACTTATCTATTGTTAGTATCAATGGTAATTGACTAGCATTAGGGATTGGAGTTGTTGCTACTCAACATGGGGTGAGGGGGATTTGGATCTGAGACCTCCCTATTGAGAGGCCACACCCCACCACAACTTGCTACTCGTATACCTACCTTAAGAGCTTGTTACACAAGAAATTATAATCAAGAGAGTCATGGCACAAACATACTGTACAGTATATGATTTATCCATAGTATCTACTATCTACTATAGTAACACATATAGTAACACAGTTAACATAGCAACTGAGTTAATTGCAATGATTCTAGAGATCACAAAGGTCACGATTATGTGCAAAGCACCCTCTTCAATCGGAGCATATTCTAGAATTAATCAGTGTGGAATCACATCGTTAGCCTTTTTTTGCACTGGCCAGATGTTCTTCTCCTTCCTGATTTTCTAGCTAGTTGGGCGATGACATGTCGTCAACTCCCATATACAGCATGAGGTCTGTGCAAAAGCCTTAGTTTTTCGGCTCAAGTCACCGTTAGCTTATTTCATACACATTGGTTAAACGTTCAACGTCTGTAGACTTTTATAGGAACCTACAAAAATTCAAGGCAGAACTACCTTCTACCTCGCGTCTATAAGTATCAATCTGGTGAGCATGGGATCCTCAATCAATCTCTATAACACAACAACTCCTACACACAATTTTTTTTTATACCTTTTTTTTTAAAATTTCAAGACTCGAGAGTCATAGAATTATAGAAAGATGAGCGCTAGGACCAGATGAACTCAGTCAATTTTTTGCCACAAACACAGTGTGGGTGCAACACGTGGTGTTGCTACACTCTATACCAAGAGATGGGCTCACACTTGTTGCCACCACCTTACATTTGGGGAAGACTACAATTGGGGTTAGCATTTTTGTTATGAAAATATAATTTTGAGTGTTTTTTTTTTTACTTAATTTAAATTGCCCAGAGAGATTTAAGTCTAATCATTTGCCCCCCAATTGCATTTTCTACATTAAAATATTGATAAATGCTAAGCATATTTTTACAATTAAAAATAATTGATATATGAGAAATATTAACCTTCACACCGTAGGTAAGGGTTAACATTGTTGACACAGGCATATGCCTTAAGGTATGCCATTAAGGTAATTAAGAAGTGTTGGTTGGGCATTTCTTTTAAAAAATAAGTTTTCTCACAAAATTGTCACTCAAGCCACCATTATTTATTAATCTGCCACTGTTACAACTTACGGGCCAACGTGAATATTGATAATGTTTACCCTGTGTCAACCCCTAAATATAAATATAAATATATATATATATATATATATATATATATATATATACACACACACACACCAGTTCACTTGTGTGGCAGAAAATTCATTTGTTTTATCATCTAAAACCGACAAGAATTTGAAAATGCCTTAGCATTATTCTAAATTTTATTAACTTATATTTCCATGAGTTGAATTTCATGTGAGAATTTGAAATATAGTATCATAAAAAAAAATAGAGAATCAATGACAAAAATACAATTTTTATCTAGAAAATTAGTATAACAAAAAAAACTAAGAATTGTTAAATGACTACTTATATAATATGTATTGGGAGAATACTAGTGATCTATTACCCAAAAAAAAAAAAAAAACCAGTCAAGTGTTACGTTTACGAGTTTATTGTGAAACTAATAAAAATAAGGTGTGAGAAACTTATTACCAAAAATAGAGGGCGACAAGCAATGACACGATATGCACGTCCTGGTGTCTCAGTTACAACACATCTATTATAAATAGAAATGGTTTGAATGAAATCATAAGAATAATTGCTGACCGTGTCCTGTGAGCATGAGATTTTTCACCCATTTTCACATTTGTGGTTTGACTAAGAGTCGCCACCTATTCATTTTAAGGGATAGGTTCAGGATTGATTTGGATAAGACAAATGGTCTATCAGAGTTAGGGTAAGCGGTTCGATTAAGTCCTGGGGAAGATGTTAGGCACCCTAGGACCCCCATTTTACAATGGTTACCTACTCCCTAAATTTAAGCCAAATTTAATCTCAAAATTAGTTAAAATGCCTAAGTTTTTAAACAAATGCTAATCTAAAAAAGATAGAAAGCTAGATGGGCTAGGGTCGAACACGAGTAGGGTTGCCTACGTACTCACCATGTGAGATCAGACCAAGCGTAGTTTTGACACATGAGCCCGTGCCAAGGTTAGGGGTGTGTGTGTGCATAGGATGGTCAAGGGTCTAGCCCAGAGGCTAGGGTTTAGTTGACCGGGTTGGTCAAGTGTAAGGTCGATCTAACCGCAGGTAGAGAGGAGTTAATCATGGTTAGGGGCTAACCAAGGTTAAGAAGTCCTAACAAGCATATTTTTGATCTTTTTGGATTTTTTTGGTAATTTTGAATGTTTTTCATTTTTTTTTTTTTTGGATTTTTGGATAACTTAATCAGATTTTATATAAGGTAAAGAAAATCTATCCAAAAAAATTCGATTTATCCTAAGTTAAGATGAAACCATGATTTGATTAATACCAAACTTGACATTAGACTAAAAGGAAAGCAAACTAACCAAATATTAACTTTGCCACTAATCAAGAATGAATTAACAATAAGTAAGATAAACTAGCTAGAGTTAAGATACTAAAGAGAACCACTTTGAAGCTAAGATGACATTAGGTTATACCACTACAATTATGCTAAAAAGAACAATGGACCTTATCAAACTACAAACTAACTAGAGTTAGAAAGAAAACACTGAAATTTATACAAGCATGGCATTCGGTTACAATACTAATCAGACATTAACCTACTAATCAAGATTTTAATAATACCAAGACAAACTAATTAGAGTTAAGCTACTAAAAGAAAATGGAATAATGAACCTAAGTTTTCCTTCTAACTTAATATGAGGTTGTAAATTAGACTAAAGACTAAGGAAAATAAAACTAACCGAGTATCCACCTATCCACTTGTCATCAAAGGGAATAAAACAAACTAACTAGAGTTAGGCTACCAAGAGAGAAAAATAAAATGCCGCTAAGATCTATTCCTTCTAACTTGACATGAGACTATAGTTTAGACTAAAGACTACAAATGAGTAAACTAACCACTAATCTGATTTTAGGAACTGACTAAACCATTTGCAAAGTTCACACCTTAACTAAACTATTTACGGATCTAAAAATTAACTTAAACCATTGCAGATTTTAGGAGCTAACTAAACTAGGTGCAGACTTTAAAAGCTAAGTAAGTTATTTACGGGTTTCAAAAAAGACTAACTTAGACTTTTAACTAAAGGATTTGCAGACCTTAAAGCTAGCTAAGCCATTTACAGATTTGAAAAACTAACTTAGACTATTTAGAGATTTTAACTAACCTATTTGCGGAGAAAGAAAAACTAACTTAAACAATTTACAATCTAGTCAATCTAAGAATTGACAAAGCAAATAAATTGCAACTAATCTAAAAAGAAATCGAAGCAAAGGGAGAAGAACTGACCTGCGTGGAGAATGGTCGCTAGCAAGATGCGAAGGGAGCAAGCCAGAACCTACTGTGGTGGAGGACGAATGTGGCTGTGCGCCTGCTCGGAGCTGCTACTGGTACAAGGATGGATGTAGAAAGGGGCTGATGGGAGGTGCGAGTTGGAGTAGAACTCGGTGGTGAGCAAGTGAGGTGTGCAGACCGAATGGAAGATGGGCACATCAAAATGGGGGAGACGGGAGAGGAGAACTCCCTCTTTTTCCTTTCTTCTCCTTACGGTAGAGAGAGAGAGAGAGAGAGAGGGAGAGAAAATCGAATGGAGTGTGGGGCGGTTCCGTCCAGCAGTTTTTTCTTTTAATTCTTATTTCCCCCCTCCCAAACCGTGGCTGTGGTGGTGGGTTTTAAAGGAGATGTGGGGAGGGATAAGGATGAGGACGAGGCTCAGGCGTGGGGGACAAAGGCTGGAGCAGCCAGGAGGGGGCAGGAGAGCCAGGGGTGTGGTAGGCTGTTGGACGTCCGGAGGTTGGGGACGATGAACAGTACTGTTTGCTGTTTTGGGTTTCTATTTTGGGCCCAACCCGCATGTGTGTGTGGGCCACGCGTGCTGGCCTTGCCACATGGGGTTGGCGCCCAAAATTCAAACTTTTTTTTTTTTTTCAGATTTTTAATTTCTTCTTTAGGTGGGTCCTACCCTAAAAGGCCATGGGCCTTGATTTGAGCTTTTGATCAATTTTTTTTTTTGGATTGCTATGCTATGGGCCTTGAGCCCAAGTGCTTTAGCTTAGGGTTTTTCTAGGGCTTGGACTAAGCTAACCATGGTTAAATTAACCAAGGTTAAAAGAGTGTGAAAATGGGGTGCTGACATGTCCCATAGGGATCATCAAATCAATAGCAATAAGCCCCGTTTGTAGAGGCTTGCACTCTAGGGACAATCTCTGTCCAGCCCGATGAAACCTTTGATGGGCATTAAATGATTGTTCATGTACCTTTATTTTTGGAGGCTCAATTAAGCCGAAAGGTGTGAGAAAGTATTGCTTTAATTAATTGTACGAGTTAAAAACTCTTGATAGTACATACTATCAAAAGCTCGACTGTTGGATTGAATATCCAATGGTGCCAAGGCAAAAATGCTTTAATTGGTGGACCCTACTTAATGTTTGACACAATTGGATTTCTCATCTAAGAGTCCAGCTATAGCTATTGATATATCGAGAGTTTTAAATCACTTCCCTAAAATATAAACCATGTATCATGTGTCACACTTTACAAGTATGGAGAGTTTAATAAAATTATTTTACTGAACATAGACTAAGGATCGACAGTCATTACCTATCGATCCTATCCAAAAGCAAATCGTTTGTGATATTCACTATGTTCTTCCTTATGACCATAGGTGTTTAAAGGTCAGGATCTCTTGTCTTTGTAAGGATTTAACAACTTACAAGTAGGGCTGTCAATTGGTCCAATTTGGATCGGATCTGTTTGTATCCGGATCCGATCATTTACATATCCAATCAATCCGATCCGAGACCCGTTGGATCCTAACTTACTTGATCTGGGCTCGAATTTGATTATTTTTTAAAAATGCGGACCTGGTGAGTGTGCAAAAGGACACTCCAAACTAGTTATTATGTAATTATTTATCATCCTTTCTAGTTTGAATCAAGAATTTAAAGGTTATATTTTGAACTTGTTCTCTTATTTATAAATTATGAATTCTAAGTATTTTTTATATTATTTTATACAGAGAATTCGAGTAAAGAGCTTTTATGGAAATCAACAGATAAAGAAAAGTCAAAAAGACGATATTGGAATCCTAACTCGGACCATTATCGGGATTGAAGAAGATAAAATCTAAATACCTAAGACCCAAGTCTAAGAAGCCAAAGACCACATGTTTATGTCAAAGCCTAAGGTCAAAGCCCAAGACAAGTATAGAAAGATTTTCTCACACAAGAGTGGAGAATCTTGGCAAGATATGGAAGGATATGATTTTGGCACAAAAAGAATAAAACTCTCTTAAATTAGAAAGAGGAGATGTGCTTTAAAGATGTTTTTATTTTAAAGGAATAAGAAAATCTAAATCAAATAAAAGCGTAAAGGGAAGACGTATAACTGTGAGCATGGGATCTTCCCACCCACTTTCACAATTATATGTTTTGACTTGAGTCGCCACCTATTCATTCTTAGGGATAGGTCCCGGGTATTTGTTTGTTTGGATAAGACAAATGGTTTAATCAGAGTTAGGGTAAGTGGTTCGATTAAGCCCTGAGGAAGGTGTTAGGCACCCCAAGACCCCCGTTTTATAACGGTTACCTACTCCCTAAACTTAAGCCAATTATAATCTCAAAGTTTAATTAGAATGTCCAAAGTTTTTAAGTGAGTGCTAATCCAAGAAAAATAGAAAACTAGATGGCTAGGGTCGAACCCGAGTTGGGTTGCCTACGTACTCACATGGTGAGATCAGACCGAGCGTAGTTCTGGCACATGAGCCCGTGCCGAGGCTAGGGGGAGTGTGTGTGTGTATAGGATGGTCAAAGGGTCTAGCCTAGAATGCTATGGTTTAGTTGACCGGGGAGGTCAAGTGCACAAGTGTTAAGTCTAACCGCAGTTAGAGGGTATTTATCCATGGTTAGATGAGTTAACCAAAACTAAAGAGGTCCTACAAGTCTCTTTTTGGTTTTTTGTATTTTTATATTTTTTGGGATTTTGGAGATATTTGAATGTTTTTGGTATTTTGGTTATATTTGCATGTTTTTGGTATTTTGATTATATTTGAATGTTTTTTGGTATTTTGAGATTTTATTATGTTTTTGGTATTTTGAATTTTTATCATGTTTTTTTGGATTTTCATATATGTAGGGTTTTGAAAAACTTAGCTAAAGTCACATTTAATCCAAGAGTTTGGCTAAAAGATTATATTTTAAGACATAAAGAGGGATGTGTCTTATGAATGTAAATGGTCTATTGCCAACACCTATTTTGTTGAATTGGTGTTGATAATAGATCAAATATCATTGTCTTTGGTATGAGACATTTTTAAGAATGTCCTCTTTAAGTCCTTAAACTATCATTTATTTTAAGTCTTTAAACCATCACCTACCCATAGAACATGAAGGAAAAATAAAGAAATGAAAGAAAATGAAAACTCATCATCTCCCTTTTAAGGTGGTTCATTTACACCATCATTAATGATGTAATGTTGCTCTAAATAATGTTAGGGAGGGGATGAGTTTTCACAAAAAATTCTAGAAAGAGGACTAGAATCTCAAAAAAGAAACAAAATGAAAAGGAGAGGTATAGCTTTAGCTTTCACTCTCTATGGGCCTCCCCATATCCACATTTGTGGGTGCATAAAAAAGAAAAAATATGTACAAGAAAAAAAAGAACATCTCTTTGTTTTTGATATGGGGTCCCTCTACACCATTAGATTGATGTAGAGAGGCCCAACTATGCTCAAGAAATGAGAGATCGAGAAGAGAGAACCAAATAAAAAAAAAGATAAAAAAGAAGAGAAGATGAAAGAATGAGTGCCTACTCCTTCAAGAATTCTCTTTCAATGCTCAAAGGGGTAGAGTTTTAGAATCCACAAAGGAAGAGAGTTAGCAAAGAACTCTAAGCTTTTAATCTTACAATTTTTTCCAAACTCTAAACCTTAGTTTCTTCTCCCTTCTTCAAACTCAAGAGAAATACAAGTGGGTGAGAACCTTCTAGGGGTCTTGAGGGATGGATTTAAGGGATTAAGGGATTGATATTTATAGGAAAACTAAGAGGTTGAGTTGTGTCTTTTACATGAGGGATAAAAGGAGCTAGTGGGTAAAGACTTGAGTGTTGTAAGGTGAGTTGATAGATTGAGTGTTGTAAGGAGTGTAAGAGAGTTGGTGAGTTGAGTGAACTATGAGTTATATGAGTATAAGTTGTAAGATATAGGGTGTAAGAGAGGTGTAAGAGAGTTGGTGGGTTGAGTGAACTATGAGTTATATAGGTATGGGTTGATGTAAGAGAGGTGTAAGAAAGTTGGTGGGTTGAGTGAACTATGGGTTATATGAGTATGAGTTGTAGGATATAGGGTAGGTGGATATGGATATGTGGATTAGGTCTTATGGATCATGGGTTATTAGTAGATGGGTCATGGGTTATGATTATTGGACTTTGACTATGACATTTGGGCTTGGGCTATGGAAATAGGCTTTGGCTTTGGCAATTGGGTGATTGGGTATTTAGGCTTGACTATTTGGGTTGGGTAATAAAATTAGGTAATTGGGTTTGATTGAATTGTCTAGGTATAAGTTTGGTCAAATGGGCTTGGGCCTTGAGTATACCTAGGGCTTATTAAGGTTAGGCTAGGGCTACCTAGGGTTTGGGTTTAGGACTACCTAGGGTTAAACTTAGGGTTAACTAGGGTTTGGACCATAGCTAAATTAATTAACCACGGTTAAGGGGGTATAAAAATAGGGTGCTGATAATAACTATATATATTTCATGTCGTATAGACGTCCCACCATCACTTTGCACATGTTGGTGCTAATCTCAATCTCCTCTCATCTCTTATTATTGTTTTAGTTTTTTCTTTGTATTGATTATTAAATTTCTAACCTTGGCTAAAGTGGAATTCTCTTAATGAGGTGATATTAGTTTGATTTAATCCATTTGATGTTTTGAATGTTTATGATTTCTATTTTTCTTGTTTTTTTAGTTTGAATCTCTTGAGTTTAAATCTTTTCATGAATTCAATCATATTTTTCTCGTAGTTAGATAATAACTCTTGATTTCTCAAACGAATAATTATAATCTCAACTGATATTATTATTTGTTGCGATATTGCCTCCAAGTATATCGTCGACCTCAGATATTTCTTGTGAATTATTGTTTTGGTTAAAACTTGGTTTGGATAGTTGAATAGAAATTGAATTTAAGTTTTTTTATTATATATTGAATTTTTAGATCTTCCGATTGAGGGTTTGAGATGTGAAATTCTCAATTAAGTTATACTTTGGATTAATCAAATTGATATTATACTGTTAAGAGGAGGAAACCCGATATCTTAACGCTGTCTCTCATTGATATTCTCTCTAAATTAATTACAATTTTCTCTACCAAAAAATCTATAATTTTTTTCTACAAGTGTTCCCTACCTTCACTTCTCTCTATGGACCAACAACTCTTTATTGTACTGCAAAAGTACCGCATATCTTTTAGTGGTGTCAAATTTTGACAGGATTCAAATCTGATCCGGTTACTGTTAATTTAAAAAAAAACTATATTTTAGTTATGTAAAAATTTATGTAATATATCTAAACAGATCGGAGCACCCTATAAGTCTATTATATATATTAATAGACATATATATTTCCTCCAAATATATATATAAATATTAATAAAGGTATATTAAAATCGGATCAGAGCACCCTATATTCGAATCAGATCTGATTATAATCGAATTTAACATTGATGATTCATATCCGATCCGACAAATCATTAATTGTGTCAGGATCCGTCTAATCGGGTCGGATCTAGATCCTAGTCTGATCCATTGATAGCCCTACTTACAAGAGATCTTGGCTTTCAAACAGTCTAGCCACAGAGATGAACACATGGAATATCACAGACGATTTGGTTCGGTCCTATCCCTATCTAGGGGTCGACTTGGGTTCAAGCCACGGGCATTTTGTGATTGATATGTACCGCAATTGCACACTATAAGAGCGGTCTAGTACTTCATGACATAGTAACTGCTCCTATGGGGACTACAAAAAAACATTAATTAAATATAAATTTTATTATTATTATATAATATATGGTCAATAATGTTTAGTAAAAAATATATATATATATATTTATATATATATATATATATATATCTATATCTTTTGACTATGAAGAGGTATTCCGACCTTTGGCTGGACTATTCCTCTCGGGCCCTATCCTAGACACTCACACCAGGAGGGAGCAAGTTTCATATACTTTTTTTATTGGAAAGTTTAATATTCCTAACTATCTAAATTTTGTAATTTGAATTCTCAGACTAATATGCCATCAATAAATCCAAGCATACACTATGATTGATAGCAGGTACATGAAACCCCTACCTCTTGCACCAATGGTGGGGTGTGGCCTCTCTGGTGAGAAGGTTTGGACCAACCGATTGATAGTAGGTACATGAAAGCCCTACCACCCTAATCTAAAATTTGTAAACCCTACCATCCCGTATTCAATGTTTGGACCAACCGATTCATGTCGTTTTTCCAGCGAAAACAAATTCGTCTGGGCCCTGTAGGACCCCGAATAATGATCGATCTAGGTCGAGTCTGTTTTATGTGTAAGCATGCACATGAATTTTGCGTGCCCCACTAAAACACGGTATCTTATTTAAAGTGAGGAGTGCTTCTTTAAGGAAAAAAACAGTGAGTGCTAGGCCCATACACAATAAATGAAACTTTTTCAAAGAAGCAAAGTAGGTGTAACACGTGGTGTTGGCACCCTATAATTGAGAAATGATTTGATACTTGTTACCACCACCTTATGGCTATGAAAGCCTGTGACAATAGGGGATAGAAATTCTGATAAAAGTATAGATTGTTGAGGTCTAATTTATCTCAATTATGAGTGTTTTTACTTGTGTACTCATGATTGATTTACATTTATTTTTGGTAACTCAAGGTGTCCCCAACCCTTCATGTCAGAATTAATCCCTGAGGGTGTGACGATATACTGCAACTTGTCACACCAAGTAATTCCAATATAATTCTGTGCGGGGCTGGCCTCAAAGGGGGAATGAGAAGTTGAACCCACAACCTTCTGTTTTATGATTGACCTGCACTTCATAAGTCCCCCCACCTCTGCTTTCTTCTTTGTGATTGTTGTTCCTCATGAGCCATTACCACCTAAAGCTTCAGACTTATAAGTAGGGCTCGCAGACTTTCTGCAAGCCTCGTTTCAGCTATAGGGCTGGTCTTTGTCTTTTCAATGGTGTTGTAACCTTGATCACGTTCCCCCTTGCTCGAGGCAACCGAAGTATGCGCGGCCTGGACAGGGACGCTGCCTCCGAATGTTGAAAAATTCCAGTTTTGGATCATCGTCAGGCTCAGCTGAAGCCGCTCACACACAACATACATGGCACACTATCGATGTGCATACACAAGATTCGTGTGCCCACTTGCACACGCAAAATGACATTTGATCACAACCAATCCCAATTGAACTCAGAGAGAGTTTAATCACACCCACAGGTCAACACGTGTCTCTTTTACCCTTATGAGCCGTGGTTAAAGATTCACCGAGCTTAGGGTTCAACAATCTAATATTAATCTTGCGTTTTAGAAAAAAAATTAATCCTATGGTTAAGAAATTTTAACAGTAAGGTTAATTTAAAAAAATCTAAAAACCAATATTAGATTGTTGAACCTAAGGATTAGTAAATCTTAACTACGGTTAATCAGGGTTAAAAGGGATATGTGTTGACATGTGGATGCGATTGAACTCTCCCCAAGTTGTGATTGAACTCTCCCCGATGTGTGATACGATCTAACGAAAAACAGATTCATCTAAATGACTCGTAATTCTCTCCATTTTAACCGGAGTCGGGAGAGTCCACTTGTCTCTTTTGACACCCTTTAATTGTGGCTAAGAGTCACTCACCGTAGGGTTCACCTACCTATCCTTGGTTTTTAGAAAAAGTATTTTAAATATTGTAATATTTTTTTTCTAACCACGGTTTAAAAAAAAATTAATATTTTTTTCTAAAAACCAAGGATATTTAGGTGAAAACCCTAGGGTGGGTGAATCTTAATCACAGTTAAGGACAGTCATAAGGGACACATGGCAACCGCAGGAGCGTAACTGGACTCTCCCGAGTCCAGTTTCAACTGGAGAGGATTACGAGTCCATCTAAATCCATGTACATCTGCCATGTGGGATTAGGAATGGCAACGAGCCGGGTTAACCGGGTAACCCGCCATGCCCTGCCCCTATTGGAATGAGTTTAGGAAGCTTTTAAATGAGGTAGGGGCGGGTTTGGGAATGAGATGTTAAACCCGATTCGGGTTCAGACCGGGGATGGGTTTATGTCACCCCGCCCCACCCTACCCCGTTTATAATGTCAAATCACTTTTTTACCCTTAATTTAATATTAAAATTACCTCTTATAATACTTTAGTATCAAATACAATCCCGACCCGTTCTGCCCCAACTCATCTAGTGCTTAACGGGGTGGGGAGGGGCAAGTATGGGGTTAAGAAATGTTTTAAAAATTGGAAGTGACCCACCCCGCCCTGCCCCGGAATTTTCCATTAGGGGCGGGGTTGGGATGGGGGCACCCCAGCCCAAACCTGCCCTGTTGCCATCCCTAAGTGGGATTACTATTATTGTCGCACCAATGGTAGTCCCAATCTTTTTTATTTTTTTAATCATACCTTTTGTCTCCCTTTTATGTTACAGTATTCAATTGATATCTTCTGGTCTGGTTTGTAATCTCCTTAAAGTAGCATGGAAGTAAAGGTCTCTCTTCACGCCATTCTTCTCACGCCTAAAAAGCTTAGTCAGCTAAAAGTTTCGTGTGAATGCTTCACCGGCATTTACGTACAGAAGTTTTTTTTTTTGTGTAACTATGAGTACGATTGAAGAGTTAACCAAAGCAAACCAAAAAAATTCTTTGAGAACGGTATTTTAAAAATTGTAGGAAAAACAAAGTTTAGTTAACAGAAATATCCTTCTTTTATTTTTGTATTTATAATAGAAATATTTTTATATTTTTTATCAGCAAAAAAAATTATATTTATCAAACTACCCATGTCATAAGGTATGTCATAAGGTATAAATTTAGACTGCTTCGGTCATATCTTCAACCGGAGCTCCAGTTCATAATTAAATTTTTTTTACACTTGGAGCTCATTAAGGCCATATGCAACAGAATAACCATGCCATCCCTAATTGACATATAGCTTAGAGAGTTTTTTGATTGGGTGGTGGGCTTGCAAGAGGACCTTATGGTCCTCTAATCACTGATATAAAATAATAAATGAGATTTCCAACACTTAATCAGTCATTTAAAAAAGAGAAATAGTTAACGTACCTATGAAATCCATTTCCAAACCTAAGGCACCACCTCATTGGTGGATGCCACACCTCTTGAATGGATTTCATGGGTATGTCTTGCCGTCGAAACATGGTAACAGATTCCCCTCATTTGGGGAAGTTTTGTGGTGAAGTCCTAGAGAGGGAATCCCTCAGAACATTGGTACAGAATCATCATCAACCACAATCTTTGAAAAGAGTTGGAGGAAAATTTGGATAGCTAAGGTGTACCAAATATCTGAATCAATGTTACCTGGTTGGCCGGTTTGTCAGGTTTGAATTCGGGTTCGCAATTCACCACTCTAGAGTGAACCCGGTTCACCAGGGTAGGATGCGATAGTTCGTTTCTCGGTTCACTTAGTTCTTTAGTTTGGTTCGCTACATTGATTCACTTATACAATATTAATATTAATATTATATTATATATATATAAATCGTGTAAATAAATATATTATAAATATTTATTTTTAAAAAATATTAAAAAATAGGTTTTATGGCCGGTTCGCGAACTCAGAAAACACATTTGGCTAACTCGAAGTATAAGTTCACCGAACTTAAAGAACAGATTCATCGAACCAAAATAAAAAGTTCACCGAAGCCTGAACAAAAAATTCGCCGAATCAAAGCTGCTGGGTTCGGGTAGCCGATTCTCTCAATTTCACGAACCCAAACAAACCGAACCGTGGACTGGTTCGAAGCAAACCAATCCGCGGTTCACACTAGTAGGCAGCAAACTAGATAATCTAACTGTATGAGGAACTGTGTGTAGACTCGTGGCGAGATTGACCATAGGGATCGTGAAGCATTTATAACCTGACATCCCCCACCAAGGAGTTGGCTCAAGATCAATTGTGATGAGGCAACTTCACTTTCAGGCCATGTAGTCGAGTGTGGTTTTCTTGTTAGAAGCTATACAAGTCGAGAAGTTTTTTCTATATCATGCCCTCTCCAAGGTGACAGCGAAGGCTCTTGCAATCAAGGAAAGCACCCTTCTGATCAAACAGAGGAGAAATACCCATTTCATTTTGGAAGGGGATTCTTAGTCTCTAATTTCGATGCTAAATGGAAAATAGGTGACAATGCCTGGGAGACCTGACTCATTTGGGAAGATACCAATAAGTTGTGGCCAGGATTCCCTATTGTTTGGACTAGTTCTATTCGTAGAAAAATAAATTGGAATGCCCGTAACTTTGCTAAAGCTGCTCTATGATCAATTGTTAGTGCAGGATTGAGTGACCCTTCTACTACAATATGTAATTGAAATGTTATGATTCTTGGTATCGGCATTCCGATTATATTTAAATGATATAGTTGATTTTAAAAAAAAATGTAGGATCAAAGTTCGTTACTTACAGACATTCCATTAGTTCTTCTCCAATCAAGATGTGATGTGTGTCAAAGTAAAACAAAGCAATACTAAAATTTCTAACAACCTCGTGTCTTTCTTCCCTTCGGTGAAACTTTTTTTTATAAGGGGTTTTTGCATCATCTAGGTTTATCCTAGTTTGCATGTAAAACCCATTGTTAAACAACTATTGTACAAAGAATCTCATTATTCCACTTCATTTGAATTCCATTAAAAATGTTGGAAAAGTGACTATAATAGCTTGTGACATTTAGGGGACTATAATACCCTTGTGAACCGTGGTTATACTTTACTAACCCGAGGACATCCTGGGTTACAAAAAAAAAAAAAAAAGTTAAAGCATCTAACATTGGTTTTTATTAAAAAAAAAAAAAAACTTAACCAAAAGGGTTAAAACTTGTTACCCATAGTTCAAGGGCAATTAAATGAGTGTCCCTTTTTAACTCCCTTTAAATGACATTGAGATTCACTAACCCTTAAGGTTAAAGCATCTAACCTTGGTTTTTGTAAAAATGAAAATAAAAATTAATCACAAGGATTAAAACTTATTAACCATAACTAAAGAGCAATTAAAGGAGTGTCCCCTTTTAACTCCCTTTAATTGTAGTTACGATTCACTAACCCTTAAGGTTAAAGCATCTAACATTGGTTTTTTTAAAAATGAAAATAAAAATTAATCATAATGGTTAAAACTTGTTAACCATAATTCAAGGATAGTTAAAGGGGTGTCCTCTTTTAAATTTCCTTTAACTATGGTTAAGATTCATTACCCTTAGGATTAAAGCATCTAATGATTTTTTGATTTTTTTTTAAAATTAATCGCAAGGATTACAACTTGTTAACCTTCAAGGGCAGTTAAAAGGGTTTTATGAGGTTAAGAAATAGCTTAAGGACATAATAGTTATTTTACCAATAGTTATTACCGAATGTCCACCAGAAGTAAAGCCTGAGGTTCTTTGTATAAGGGTTGGCATTAATTTACAAATCTGTTTTACATAACATTGTATTTGCAAACTAAAGCTAAACCTAACAGCTGCTATGCAAAACCCTAACTTATAAATAGAGATTCTTCTCATTTGAAGAAGGGTCTATGAAATTCAAGGATAGAAGTACTCGATCTCGAGCTTGAGCTCTAAACTCTCCTATAGTATTGAGTCTATTGACCACTGGTCTTTCCAATTCCTCAACTGATTTCGTACATTCAAGTCGTAGAGTTCTAACTCTGCTTATGGGAGTGCTAAATCATTTTGGCAATCTCTCCTATTATTCTTATTTTTCTCTTTTGTCGTGATTTTTTTTTTGGACGGGGGTATTGGAGCCTCTTAGAGCACCCGACTAAGTCTCTTGATCCGTGCAGATCCCCTAATACTACACAATTAGGAAAGCCAGGATAAATTCCAAAGGATGGCCAACAAGGGGAAGAGACTCTAACTCAAGACCTCTGCTTGAGGCATGCATGATCTTAGCCACTAGCCCAACCCCTCTGATTTCTTATGTGTTATCGGAGACAATAAGGCAGCTCCTCTGGAGGCCAGTTCGAGCTGATCCTTGGGATTGTGTTCTCATTCTCATTAACGCTCTGTCCTTCTACAAACACCTTCCTTCCTAGGGTTTGGCAACGCTAAGTTAACAAATACTTTTAAAGTGCTTTTTGTAAAGGAAAATGCTTCTAAGACCGTGTAGGGTCGAGACCGTCCCGGCAACACTAAGCTAACAAATACATTATATAGATAAGTGCTTTTTGTAAAGGGAAATGCTTCTAAGGCTGTGTAGGTTCAAGATCGTCCCGAACAACACACAAATTCAGAAGTGTTATGTTTTTTTAAGCACTTTTGAATCAGTGCGTTGACCGAGATGGTCTTGGCCTATGCAATCTCATAAACATTTTCCTGTTGTAAATTAGTTTTTTTTTGAAAAATAGGTAAAGAGTTACTTATTTAGAATCATAATAATTTTATGTTATTAACCACTTTTATTTATTACTTATTTATTTTTAAGGAAATGTTTGGTAGAACACGCATTTGGCTATGTAGTCGAATGTCGGTCCTCATTGGTTCCCATCTCCCTTTTTAACATTACTAATCGTGGTTAAGATGCACTAACTCTTAAGGTTCATCCATTTAACCTGTATTTTTAGAAAAAATAAATAACTATTTCATGTGTCATTGGAGGCAATAAGGCAGCTCCTCTGCAAGTCAGTTCGAGCTGATCCTTGGGATTGTGTTCTCATTCTCAACGGTCTATTCATCATACACTGGAGTTCTTCTTGCGTTTGGCAACACTAAGCTAACAAGTATTTTTTATAAATAAGTCTTTTTTTGTAAAAGAAAATGCTTCTGAGACTGTGTTGGGATGAGACCGTCTCGACAACACTAAGCTAGCAAGTTTATTTTTTATTTTTTATTTTTTATTATAGATAAATGCCTTTTGTGAAGGAAATTAAATGCTTCTCAGACAATGTATAGCCAAGACTATCCTGGCCAGCACACGGATTCAAAAGTCTTGTGTTGGTTTGTAGTACTTTTGAATATGTGCGCTGACCAGGACGATCTGAACCCTACGCTGTCTAAGAAGCATTTCCCTTTTGTAAATAAATTAGTACGTTTTTTCAAAATAGGTACAAGGTTGCTTATTTATATATATATTTTTGTTCCTACCTATTTTTATTTATCACTTATTTATTTTTAGGGAAATGATGGGCGAACCACACATTTGGCCATGTAAGTCGAATGCCGGTCCTCATTGGTTTTCGTCCCCTTCTTTAACATTCACTAATTGCAATTAAGATGCACTAACCCCTAGGGTTCATCCATTTAACCTTGTTTTTTAGAAAAAAAAAATTATTAACTTAAATTTAGTTAAGCTTAACCATAGTTAAAACTGATGTTCGAAGAGACATTTGGACCGCGAACACTTGGACCGTGCATGCAGCTAATAGGCGAATGCACGGTCTTTTAATCACTATTATTTTTACCAAAACAAACTTATTTTTAATAAGTACTTAATAGTAAAGAGCAATGTCCTCTCTTAATTTTTGTTTTGTAATGGTAGCCCAAGACCACTCCACCTTAGCTAAGCCCAACCAATTTATTTGGTAGACATTAAAAACCCTTCCTCCAAGAAGCTTATGAGCATTTGCATTTTCCATAATTCAGCATTCTTGAAATGTTTTAAATTCCCCTCCACTACTACCAATACTTACACGAGTTTCTTTTAGTTAAAAAAGAAAAGAGGAGTTTATATATGTGCATGAGATGAGATAATCTTTTCATTCCCTCATCTTCCCCTCTCACAAAGCTCCCCACTCATTTTTTTGTATGAAAATATATTTTTGATTTTTCATCATTTACATTATCCTCACCTAAAAAAGATATGCTTATTTGATTTTTCTTCACCTCAATTATTCTTATACATTTTCACAATACAATACAAAATAATGGTTAATAAGTATTTTATGACATGTTTAATAGTAGTGTTCTCGAAAAGGATGTAAAATTCACAAAATTCTAAGTTTCAATGAAATTTTTGTGCGCACAATCAATACCGGTTGATACAGGTGTATCGACACAATCGATACATGTCAATACTATTGTCCATGCATGTATTGAAGTATAGGACCGGCCCGTCCATTAAGTCATCAAAGCTTACGCTTTAGGCCCCAAAATATTGAAAGCCCTAAAGTGTGGGCTTTGATGAATTTATCCCTAGAGCCCAATTTTATAGTGAGTCAAATTTTTAAAAAAAAAAGCCCAATTTAGAATTCTTGCTTTAGGCCTCCAAATGGTTTGGGCCGGCCTTGTCGACGTGCCATCTTCAACCTTGGAATACAACTAATATCAACTCAATTTTTTGAGTATCAATTATAAGCTATAAATCATAAAAAATAAGAAGAAAACACTTGTAAAACCATATAACATGAAATTTCAAATCATAAATGTAATGATTATAAACTTTTTTTCCTTGTATTAATTATACATGGAATGATTTTAACTAATTATTTTTTGAAAAACACATAAGAAACTCTCGAGAATGTGATTTTTTCTTAGATTAATAGCATCCTTTCACAAATGTGGTTGCGAGTCATTTCAGCGTTTGATCTTATCAGAATGAAACTCTCTTGTTTAGACATGAGTATCCTATTTAGAAGAGTTTTGCACATGCATAAAATTACTGGAATCCATTTTTAAACGAAAAGAACACACCTGGAAGCTCTTTTGTTAAAAATGAGTTGGGATACACATGTTTTTTCATCAAATGTTTTGGATAAAATGAACCAAAAAGAAAAAATCCACACGTGTAAACACCTTCGCATGTGCATAGGGTTTAAGAGAGATTTTTAAAACTTGGGGTATTTGGAGAACAACCTCAAACTCGAGGGGGTAATTAGGGAAAAACCCCAATTTTGGGATGAGTTGCATTTTTTAAACTGTATGTGATGTTGGTATGGTACCAAAAACCTCTCTTTAATTTTATAGGTTCTTAATGGTTGTTTAGACTTTTGTTTGAGTTGGTCTATGGGTACTCACAAATATACTTGCTAAATCTAACTGTATATAACCAATCAATAAAGGTTAGGATTTGAGTTGACTTATTTTATCTTTTTTAATGTCACATCAACTCTAATCCTAACCGTTTAGCAATTGAGATAACCGGTTAGGATTTGAGAGTACACATTGGGAGTATCCTAGGCTAATTCCTTTTGTTTTACTGTGTATTTCAATTCTCTATTTTTCCCGCCTATCCTTAAAACCCCAATCTCTCTCTCTCTCTTACAATTTGCTTTGCTCTTCCAAGGTATTTTCATTTCATTTCAGATCTACTTCGCTTATCTCCGATCTGCTCTCATCTCACTCTCCTCTATCAACAGATTCAGATACCAAACCCTAGAAGCGGAGCTAGATTCGAACATGAACCAGTACCACATCTACGAAGCCATCGGCCGTGGAAAATACTCGGTATATTTGTTTTCTGTGATTAAATTAGGGTTTTTGATTTTGCAACTCCTCACAGATTCAATCGAGCTAGTTCGATTCGAGTTTCCATGTCTCTATTACTGTTGATTTGCCTTTTTTGGGTTTCTTTGATGTTTAGACGGTTTACAAAGGGAGGAAGAAGAAGACTATCGAGTATTTCGCCATCAAGAGCGTCGATAAGTCGCATAAGAGCAAGGTTCTTCAAGAAGTAATCCTCCACTCTCAATCAGAACACAAGCGATTTCTATTATTGTTATTTAAATATTTGAAGTTTAATTGCTACTTCTATGATGCTAATTTGTGTTCTATGGAGCATAATTTTCCATTCAAGTTGGGTCAAAATCATTTCAATTTATTTAAAAAATATTTACTTTTTATAGGTAGGATTTTGGTTTTAGTACAATCAGTAGGGAAACTTGAAGCTGGAATGAATGGTTATCTAGATGATTGGTTTCTGTTGGGTCTGTGGTTTTCTTGCTGATTTGCAAGTTGGCCATCACTTAATTTGAGATGAGCAGATTTTTAGATTTGGAGCTCTACTACCTAACCTGACTTGACAACTAATTTTCTATACTTGTAGTAGCAGATTGGAAAGCTTCAATTTATATATAAAATTGTAAGTTGCTTGTAGGTTTTGAATCTGATGTAGATTTTAAGTGGAGAATTCCTGCTAGTAAATTTGAAGGGATGTTTGGACCATGTTCTTGTTCCTTATGGATTGGTGGCACGTAAACAATAAATTATTGATGCGCATTCCGTAGGTTAATTTCTGCCTACATGGAGTATTTTGGCTATCATCTTTTGACATGAGTTCCAATGTCCTTGTTCACTTAGCTAGTTACTTCACACAGTGGATTTTGAACAATGAGGCACTGGGGTAGGATGGCTATTAGGAGATTTTCTTCTTAGTTTGCACTTTTTTGTTCTGGGGTTGGCATTTATATCCAACAGCTTTCGATTTTGATATATAGGGAGACTCACATTTGCTAATCTTTGAGACGAGGCCTCAACCTTCAAAAGATTCTACTAATCACATTTCCACTTGTTGCTAATAGTGGACATTGCATCCAAAGGCAGTACCGTAGTACATATATTGTTACCTTTTTTGAGGTTCTTGAGGGTAGATGCAGTGGAGTTGTACAGCGTTTCCTTTGATGGCCTTCACTCCCCCCATCAACTCCTTTTGACCATGCCTTGATAGATAGCTTTTGCATTTTTCTATATGGTTTTTGGACTGATCAACATGTCCCCTCAATTATTGTCTCCCGTTGATTTTCCCTTGAGATTAAATGCTACAAATGCACTTTCTAACTCTTCTCATTACTGTAACTTTGTAAGGATTGTTTATTCTTCTCTTTGTTTTTATTGTATAAATTCTATTTATCAAAAGAAAGCAAAATGCCCAGGCAATTTTTTTTCTAAAATTAATACTTACAGAAGTAGTGCATTGTTGATCTAACTTAATAAATATTAGGGATTTTCACTCTATCGGCTATAGCAACCGTCATTCCCCTACAAGGACAACTGTTTACAACTCATTCATGTTACTTGTTCAAGTTTCTTCATGCCTCGAATCTGAAACCTAAAGCTTTGTTAACTATTTGTTAAAAATCATTTAAAATCAAAGCTTAACAGGTGCTTTATATATAGTGGACAATGGACATCATTATCATCGTTGTAGGCTTGTAGCCTTATCCAACTATTTGGGGTTGGCTGCATGGATCTTATTCTGCCTTTCCACTCTATCTAGATCCATCTTTTGGTATATCACGAGATTTCAAATCTTTCCTCATTACTTCCATCCATGTCAATTCGGTTGTTTTCTTGTTCATTTAGAGCATTCAACCTTTAGGTAGACCTTTCCTTCTATTTGGTGCTGTCAAAGGTCTTCGTTGTGCATTACCCAATTTACCATACTTCTCACCCATTTCTCAATTATTGGGGCTACTCCTGGGTTCTCTTTTATGCCCTCATTTTTTAACTGTCCATCATAGTCAGTGTAGTCAAGGCGTCGCCTAGGCGATTTTGGGCCTGCATCGCCTAGGCACCCCTCTAGGCGGGCGATCCTAGTAAAAAACTTTTTTTTTTTTTTTTTGCTTAAAAAAAAATCCAAAATATCTCAATAATAATAAAAAAAAAGCATGTAATGAAGAAGTAATAAGATTCTAAATTGTTTTTTTCACTAAAAATATCAATTTTTTTCACTAAAAATATCGTTTTCAACGCAATCTGGGCCTATTAGGCCTAGATTGTGGACGCACTTCGTGCGTCGCAGGGGGGCGCTACCCCCCCGGGCAATCGTGGGAGGGCTTTGCCTAATATTATACATGGACAGTGACACGAATTTGGGTATTTGGCTCAGATTTTGAAGTGTTTAATACTCCACTATGTCAACATGTCTTTGGTTATGTGATGAATGATTGTAATAGATTTTTTATTTTATGTTTTTGTGGAATGTGAGTGTGGAGTTTTGGTCTTTTGGATGTTATATATAATAATATATATTCGTGATATATATATATATATAATTATATATATATTTATATTAAATTTATCACCTAGGCAATGCCTCGCCTAGCCGGGGCTAATCGCCTAGGCATCGCCTAGACGCCTTGACTACACTGATCATAGTATTGGCATGCATTTAACTTAACATTTCAATTGCAGCTTCAATCTACAAACCTGTTGTTTAAGATCCACCCCCAATCCCAATCCCCACCCCAAAAAAAAGAAAAAGAAAAGAAGAGCATAATAGATAAACCGTAAAGTGATTTATTTTGTACAATCCATCTGTTTAAATAGAATATGAGGCTGTGTGGAATTCACAATTTGGGCCAACCAAGTCTGAAACCTCATCTGGTTACTGTTTAGTAACTCATTATAACTGCTGATGTCTAGTTCACACATGCAGCAACTCTTTTAAAAAGAATGCTTGACCAAGTATTAGCTGCAAAAACAGGAAAAAAGAAAGAAAAGAAAAGACGAGGCCGGAAAAGAAACTTCTAGGAGTCATGTTTTAGGGATTCGGCTGATTTACCTGTTATGCTGGGGTATCATCTGGACTGATAAGGCTGTTATATATATATGACTTTGATCCTATTTGGCTTTCTATGGGGTTTAGGTTTTATGGCCCTCCCCCCCGGCGTGTATTTCGCTTTATCCATTCAATAAACATGTAGGGGTCCACCAACCCCTCCTCCTCCACTGGGTGGCTTAAAAAAAAAAACTTGGCATCCAAACTTGAACTTAACCTTAGGATGCATGTTCTCTTTCCCCAACGGTCCCTGAAGTATGTGGGCTGCACTGACTTGTTTAGATATCCTTTCCCATTTAAGGAATATGGAGGAGGTACGTGTCCTCTTTGTCGCCTTGACCAATCACAAATTAGGCCAACTAACGGTAGTACCGTAGAATAAGAATGAAAGTGATTTGGTGAACTTGACTCGCTCAGTAAATCGAGAAACTAAGGTACAAGTCGACTTATTTAGATATCCTTAATTGACCGTTAACTCTATCTTGACAATACCCGACCCTTCACTCATGGAAGTTAGGCAATATCTTGAACTACCCTAAACTATGCATGAAACTTGCAATTATTACCCTTTTAAGCCAGTCCATTTCGATCTCTTAACAAACTAAGTAGGGGTCCAGTTTTCTTTTATTTACTTTCTTGTCTCTTTGTCCAGTTAATTGGCCAAATCAGCGGGTTGAAATGACCTTAAATTTGTGTCACCTTCATTTAATAATAGTTACTGTTGCCATATTACAATGTCTGTAAGACGGCCTATGGATCATCCTTTAATGCAGTGGGTTTTGTCTTTGTTGCTCTCTCTTGTATATACCTTTGGTTAAATTTCTGTTTATGGTTCATACAGGTACGGATTCTTCACTCTTTGGATCACCCAAATGTACTGAAATTTTATTCTTGGTAAGGCATGCTTTGGAAATAATCAATCTTGCATTTTTTATATACGCATTTGTAGAGAGGCCTTTGGCCTAATGATTATTTTTAATTATTCTGGTTCATGTGAGAGTTTTGAATTATATATTCTTGGTATTTCTTGCAACTTCGGATATTAGGTACGAGACTTCCGCTCACTTATGGTTGGTTTTGGAATATTGTGTTGGTGGAGATCTCATGACTTTATTACAGCAGGTACCCATGGTTCCTACTCTCTCTTTTTTATAGTTTATAAAGACTCTAGTCTTAATGTGGTATTAAGCATAAGCTTAATCTGCTTGCTCTGCCGGAAATTTCCATGCAGGAGGAAACTATGAAAGTTGTAAACTAAACACTATATTGGTTTGTTAATGCCACAAATTATTACATTCGTGGAGCAATTTATATAGAGTTATAGACATTATATTATGAAATGGTTATCTTGCATCAAATGCACTTAATATATAATTTTAATACTTATTTTTAATCTGACAATTATATGGTTTACATCTTAGTTTTTTATATTATTTATTGCCTGTGTCTAGAGTTAACGCTGAATACAATTCTCAGTCTCCAATTCTAAACCAAGAAGAAACTTGTTAGAACCTTTTTTTTGATTGACAAAATATGCAAATATATATATGGAATGAGGGAACTACAACCCGAGGTTCACCAATAGTAAACCAGGGTATAAAAGAAAAGAAAATACGAACCAGAGAAAGCTAACAACATATGATGTGATAGGGCAATCACAAGTCAAAAGTATTCCCCCACGGGTCCCCCTCAACTCCACCAATTGAATCCCAGTCAGAGACTAGGCGGCGGACCCTAGTCTGAATGCAGGAGATCGATGAGGAGGAGTCCTCAAATGCTCGAACTATGCCCATAATTGGAGATAAAACTCAAAATAGTTCACATGGAAATCCGGATAGCTTTTTCCAAAGTTGGAGCCTCTTAGTGAAAGAAAATTGCTTTGTTATTTATACAGGTCTTCTTTGAGCATTTATCCCACTTGCTTTTTAGGACCTTTCTTATTTGGTTAACTTGACTGCTCGGTTTAACAAATCTCTGATAATACAACACAAATTTTTTTACTAACAATTTGTATAGGAGCAGTAGATGTGGTCTCATTACACTTTTATCCTTTTATTTATATGTTTATTTTTATATATTGGCTTTAAAAAAGGAAAATATAAAAGAAAATGACTCCCCTGTATGCAAAATACAGCTTCCGTTGAGTGACTTGAGTTTTAACACCATAGCTTCCATGGACTCTTCTTTGATACGTTGTTATAATTGGAATATAATAAACTGAGTTGCAGGATAGTAAGCTCCCTGAAGATTCTATTCATGACCTTGCCCGCGATCTTGTCAAAGCTTTGCAGTAAGAAGTGCTCATTATCCTTGATTTTGTTCTTCATTATTTAGTACATGTTTAATTCTTTTGAGTAAATGTCTGGCAATGGGCACTATTTTTCAGGTTCTTACATTCAAAGGGAATTATTTACTGCGACTTAAAACCATCAAACATCCTACTTGATGAGAATGGGCGCATAAAGGTAGTTATGTTCTCTTTCTTCCTCTTTTGATAGGATTTTTGCCAATCTCCATGTGGTGGTGTTCAAATTTTTTTCCCCATAACTTAACTAGATTTCTTTCTCTTTGTGCATTGCAGCTCTGCGATTTTGGATTGGCAAGAAAGCTGAGTGATATAGCTAAAACTCCTTCTTCCCTGGTTGGTTCCTCTACCCATTGCACAATATTCTTTTTCCAGACATGCTGTATTTTAATTTAGATATCATGACCATTCTAATTTTGAAGTACTGGAATCTGCCTATTTCTTAATCTATGTATTTACTTTTCCTTTCTGTGCCTGTTTAGCTGCCACAAGCAAAGCGTGGAACACCCTGTTATATGGCGCCTGAGTTGTTTCAGGATGGAGGAGTCCATTCTTATGCTTCTGATTTCTGGGCACTTGGTTGTGTACTATATGAGTGCTATGCAGGGAGGCCTCCGTTTATGGGAAAAGAGTTCACTCAGCTAGTAAAATCCATTGTCTCCGATCCAACTCCACATCTCCCAGGTAACCCAAGCCACTCGTTTGCCAATTTGATCAGCTGCCTTCTAGTAAAAGATCCAGCTGAAAGGATATCGTGGCCTGAGATTTGTGGGCATGGTTTTTGGAGAGCTAAATTCACTCCAGTGCCTCTACCTCATCAGCCTGCTTTCACTAATATGATAGAACTTTCTTCTAAGCCGTATCTTTCAGAACGCAATGGTGATAAGCCTATCCAGAACAAGACACCCCCCAAATATCGTGAAAAAGATTCTAAGGGGTTTCCTAAAGTGGATGAGAATTCTAATTCAGGACAAAGAGGCTACGAAACACCAGTTAAGAATGTACCCAGTGGCCGAAAAACTCAAACGAAGGCTTCTGGCAGAGTTGTTGACGAGAAGCAGAAAGATGCTTCAAGTGCTACAAGGGGTGTGAATCTTCTAAGACTCTCAAGGATAGCGAAGTCAAACTTGCAGAGGGAGAATGAGAAGGAAAACTACCGGAGGCCCTTGCCTAATAACTCGGAGAATGAAGCTGAAGTTAAAATCGAGAACAATGACATGGAACTTGATTTTAATGAGAATATTGAGGATGAGACACATGATGAACCTGATGATTCTGATAACCCCCTTTTCACTACTGAAGAAAAACCGTCAGTTCAAATGCAGTATCAGGGGAAAATAGAAGAGAATGACCATAACATAGACCAATTGGATACCGCCACTGCAATTAATATGCCAGTCTTGGATGATCCTAAAACACTCGAACAGGAATCATGTACAGAACAAATTGACGTAGCTGCTACCCCGCCAAGTGTTAGTCTTCAACGAAAAGCTCAGAGGGTTAAAGCAGGTTCAGGGAGTGCCCTCGATTCAGATTCTTCAAAATTATCTAATAACCTCTCACAGGTGCTTTGGCATCCATCTGATCTCTCAGTAAGACCTGTAATGCCTAGCAGAAAAGGTGATAAAGCTTCGGAGGCATTGCCGTCACTTCCCTTTGATGCAGTGCCAGCATCTGATTTCGTGAAGATGTCTAAGGAGCACCTGGATGCACTCAATAATAGGGTTATATCCATTTTTAACGGGAACACCTCTGTAGCAGAGAAACAGAATGTAATCAGATACCTTGAGATGTTAAGCAGTAATGCTGATGCTGCAAATATCTTAACCAATGGGCCAATAATGCTGGTTCTTGTCAAAATGCTCCGACTATCAAAGGCTTCAGCTTTGCGTGTTCAACTTGCTTCACTTGTTGGGTTGTTGATTCGTCATTCTACTTTCATTGAAGATGATTTGGCAAGTTCTGGCATTTTGGGATCTTTAACAGATGGCCTCAGAGACAGGCAAGAAAAAGTTAGGAGGTTTTCTATGGCTGCTTTGGGTGAGTTGCTGTTCTACATATCCACTCAAAACGAGCATGCAAGAGATAATAATCCACCCGAATCTCCATCGAAGGACAGCCGATCTGCATCTGGTTGGCAGGTTAGCTTCCCACCTTATTGTGTTAATCTTCTAATTTGTGTGCCTTGTGAAGCTTGATTGCTTTATTGTTCTTTCATATTTTGTTCCCATCTCGTAAATGTGATGATTCATGAATCTGTAGTACGGACATATCTATCACCTAAATTTTCTTTCTGATTCATTTGTTAAAGTCTTAAACATGGCAAGATGGGAGAACTTTTGCCCATTGGAAAGTCTCTACTACAGTACTACTTTGTGTAGGCTTACTTATGCATATTTTCTGTTAAATTAAAAAAAAAAAAAATTATATACATGTACTGTTTTCATTTATACAGGTTTCTAGTTCATTGATTGCATTGGTGTCATCCATTTTACGGAAAGGAGAGGATGATCTAACTCAGCTTTATGCTTTGAGAACAATTGAAAACATCTGCAGTCAAGGAGGGGACTGGTCAGCACGTTTTACCAGCCAGGATGTGTTTAGTAATCTCTGCTACATATTTAAGGCTGCAGGGAAACCAGAGAGCATGAGGCTCACTGCAGGATCATGTTTGGCACGCTTAGTTCGCTTCAACCCACCAAGCATACAGTCCATAATAGAGAAACTTTCATTCAAGGACACCACATCTGCTCTAGTCAAAGGCAGTCCACGGGAGCAGCAGATTAGCTTAAACCTCCTAAACATGGCCATGCTTGGAAGCCATATGTTCACTAACATTGGTAGGCACCTTCTGCCCTTGTTGGAGGACAAGCATCTAGTACCAGTTCTTGTGTCTCTTATTGAACAGGGAAGTGAAATCCTGCGGGGCAAGGCACTTATTTTTGTGGCTCTCCTTTGTAAGAATGCTCGGAGGTGGCTGCCCCATTTCTTTTGCAATGCGAAGTTTCTCTCAGCAGTGGACAGGTTGGTAAAAGAGAAGGACAGCTATGTACAGCAGTGTTTGGAGGCTTTCGTGCAGGTTGTGTCCTCTACCATGCCGAGTTTGCTGGAGATTATAACTGGAGATATTCAACAAATGATGGGTGGCAGACGCCATGGGCAGATTTCCCCTATGATCAGCCGAACCACTCCTAAAACCAATGCCTATTTGTTTCCTGTCATTCTCCATCTTCTTGGAAGCTCATCTTTCAAGCACAAGGTGGTGAGCCGTCAGGTGTTGCAACAGTTGGCGAATCTCATCAAGCTCGTTGAGTCGCCGTTCCAGGTATCATGCTATAATCTGAGCCTGCATTTCATATTCTCTTAGCATTTCCAGTGTATATCCTTCATGAAGGAAATCTTCTTTTCTATTGCTAACCAACTGGAACAAGCTTGGGCTTTGAGATATCCTGAATCAGAACTGCCAAATAGTTGAAATATCTGTCAGCATGTCGTCGCACTTGTTCAGAGGCCTTGACAGGTTGACCTTGCAAATTGAAACAAGAACTTCATTAAGTTGACTAGTCAATGAAATAACTTAAGGGTAGGAAACCTCCTTAGGATACGCACCTAATCTCTCGTTTAAGTCGAGTCATCTTTGACCAGGTGTGGCTGTCATTGAATGGGTGAGTTTTTTTAGAAGAGATTAATATGTTCATTGAGTTTTTGAAAATTATAACATCTCCCAACAAGCTCTAAAATCTGATTGAGCTTCCTGAGTACTTGAACATTGGGAAACATAAATGATTTCTCATTGAAGTGCAGAGTACACTGATATACTCATTTATTTTTCACTGAACTGCAGGGTAGAGATGACTTCCAAGTAACCCTTCTGCAGATTATCGAGTCTATCACAGAGGAGCCCTCCGTGATAATTGAAGACCCTAATGTGTTCATTAGTCAAATTCTCCCTAGTTTGGCTGTGTTGTACAAGGGCAACAAAGATGGTGATGCCAGATTCTTGTGCCTGAAAATTTTGTTTGATGTGATGGTCATTTTCTTGAATGAACCATCTGAAGATGGGCAAAGAGCAGAGGATCTGAAGTCGATATCCAATACTCATTTCCTCCCTCTCTACCCCAGCTTGATTGAGGATGAAGATCCCATTCCCATGTATGCACAGAAGCTCCTTGTGATGCTTATTGAGTTCAATTACATTAAAATTTCAGACATTCTTCATCTGAAAACGGTCTCACAGTGCTTTGAGTTTCTGCTTGGCGACCTCTCTAATGCAAACGTGAACAATGTTAAGCTCTGTCTGGCTCTGGCATCTGCTCCTGAGATGGAAACTAAGATACTCTCACAATTAAGAGTAAGCAGGAGGATTGGCAATCTTCTGGAGTTTGTGTATGCAAAGGAGATGGAAGATTTTCTTGAACCAACGCTTGGTCTGTGTAAGGCTTTTCTCCTACGTGCCATAGGAAGCAGGAAAGGCTTTGTCTATTCAAAAGAACCAGCTCTCTTAGGTGACAATTCTTCTGAGGTGAGTGGTGTAATAGATCAGCAGCACTGCATAAAGGACATAATGGATTTTAGTTACAATGTTGCTGTCTTGCTCGAGTTGAGTGGGTCCCATGAAGCAAGGGTTGCAGATTTAGCTTCTGAGTGTGTGATTTTGTTGCTCAAGGCAGCCTCAAGGGAAGCCACTACTGGTCTGCTGACAAACCTTCCCAAGGTTAGTGCGATCCTTGAATCCTGGCGCCGAGGTGCCTCTGGCTTACTGTTGCAACGTATGCTGCATGCTGTTGGCTACTCTTGTAGGCAGTACTTGTCTCGGAATATGACAATCTCAATATCAGTACCAGAGATCACAAGAATTGAAGCTATTGTTTCTGAGCTTAAAAGCTCAAGCATATCTGGGGTTGCCAATGCTGCTTTGCACGTGGCCTCGGAGTTGCATCGACTTCCTTGCTTCCTTTGAAGTGAAGAGATTGTCTATTATATGATTTTTCGTCCTCAAGGTTTGGCTTTGATCTTGTGCTGTTTTACGAAGTCATATTTTTTTTCTCTGATATTTAGTATTTCATTTGCTATTTTGCAGGGAACAGACCTTTGTTTTTCCCGAATTCCAGAGGCTGGATCCCTTGTATTGAGGTCAGTTCATCTTGTTCTACATAATTCTAATAGACAGCACAAACGGTCTTTGTATAATCTATGTATGCTTATTATATCATTGTTAAATGTCGTTCTGTTCTTGAGAAATTGTTGGCTGTTGTTTATATCAGTCAGTCTATGGGTACTTCCAAATCCTAATGTTTTAATTCAAATATGAATGGTCAAGATTAGAACTAATGTTACTTTAAAAACTGACAAAAAAAGCTAAGCCAAATCTAATATTGTCTTGATGTTGAATTATTTGAATTAAAGCGTTGGAGGGGGGTTGGTGTGCTGGCCAAGACCACACCTCGGGAAGCGGAGATTTTGAGTTCGATTCCCTTTCCCTTGTTGGCCACCCCCAAGGATTATCCTTACCTAGTGTGTGTGGTTCGGGGGTCTGCATGTGCCCGGGGGGGATTAGTCGAGGGCTTCTTAGAAGCCCGGCTTTGTGTCTCTCCATGGAGTGCCTCTTAAAACGATGATGTTTGTATGAGAATACATATTCCAAACTAGTTTTAAATGGAAGGTCGGGGACGAGTACGACCTCTTCGTTTAGAAAACCCTTCCTCTACTGCATTTGGACATTCCATAATGACCTGTCACCTTGTTGTATGACTCTTAACTTGCATACCACTTCTCCAATGGTGACTATTAAATCCCTAATGTACACCTTAATGTGACAATCCGATGTAGTATCTACCTAAATCACGTACACCTGAACCTGAACCTGAACGAACAAGGAAATGAGCATGATTTGAGGTTGCGAAGGGTAAGGCTGTCTTTTTGATCGGAACTCTGGTTTGTAGGGTGTTTCTTTCCAGGCCCAAAATTCACGGATCTTCTTAAAATTTAACCATCTGATTGGGTCTATTTTGAGAGAGTATTAAGATCTTATGGTTGATGCCTCTCTCCCAGGTGGGCTCCATGAATGTTGGGTCCTGTCACTAGACTTAACTATGGCATGTCATATTTTCAAGGAGATTGGATCATAGCAAATTGTGATTGAGCTGGGGGAGATTTCTTTTGCACCCACAGGCTAACATGTGTCCCTTTTAACCTATATTAACTGTGATTAAGATTCACTTACCTTGGGGTTCAACAATATAACCTTGGTGTTTGGAAAAAAATGTTAAAAATAAACATTTAACTCTGGTTAATTTTTTTAAACCTTAAGGTTTATATTTTTATTATTTTTATAAAACTAAGGTTATATTGTTGAACCCAAGGGTTAGTACCACAACTAAAAAGGACACATGTGGGTGGGTGTAGGTGTTAGTGTGGGTGCAATTGATTATTACTCCTATGCTGTATTTCTCCCTAGTCCCAAGTAGCTAATTATAAGGGGAAAAGAATCTGGCAGTGCCATTAGGATTCTTTCTTCAGGTTTTTTGAGGAATAGGAACAACATGCCATTGCATGAATTTATTTATAAGATTATGAAAAAAAAAAATTTCATTTATGAAACGGGCTGTTATCAGGTGTGACGTTGCTTATGATTGATTGGTGTGTTTGAGCTGTATGATGGTCGGATCTTTAATCAAATGGCAATGGTACTCTCTGACCTTTCTCGGTAGTCAGCACTGTATCAGAAATATGTTCATTCATACGACCAACAAATGCTCTTTGGCGGGGCTAAATGGAGTTTCATCAAACAGATTACATTAGTTGTCTTAGACTTGAAATTCTCTCAAGTTGTAACCGGACTCCAAGGAGTCCGGTTACGTCCCACAGGTCAACAGGTGCCCCTTTAATACCCCTGAATTGTTGTTAAGATTCACTAACCTAAACCCCAAAGGGGTGGACCAGTGGTTCCTTGGTCTTTCCCCAAGTGGGAGATCCTGGGCTCCATTTCTCACTTCCCCTTTGGGGCCAGCCCCGCACGTGTTTACCCTGGTGTGGTGGGTTGTGGGCTCATATCGCACCCTCGGGGATTAGTCCTGACCCAAGGGTTGGGGACACCCCGAGTTCCAAAAAAAGAAAAATTCTAACCTGATTTTTAGGAAAAACAAAAAATTGAATAAATATTAACTTTAAAGGTTTGAAGTTGTTAACCAGAGTTTAAAGATCAGTTAAAGAGACTTCTGTGTAGTCACGGGACTCCGGTGACAACCAGAGAATCACTGAGTCGTTGTCTTAACTTGGAGCAGATGCTGAACTGACCGTCCGATTGTCCAATTGCTATGGTGCCTGGGCCATACCGTCTATTTGTGTTTTTTTTTTTGGAGCATGGTATTTCAGGTGGTCTCAGAAGCTTTACCCACCCTTTTTTTCTGTAGACAAATTTATGTATATAGTTTGAAAACCTATCATCTGTGAGATGAATAACGTTCGAGTCAAAATTTGAATTACTGTACGTCTCCTGGCTTTGGCCTGTCGTTTGCTCCGAATTCATCTCGGTCACGGAAATACCCAAAAAAAAATAGATGATTGAATGGGACTTTGAATCCTACACCTCCTTTTCGTATTTGTAAACTGTTACTCCATAAATCTTGAGCTAATTCTCATGTAGAACTCCTGTCCCCGTCTATCCGTGGTAACCCAGAACCATTGACTAGTAAGAATCGGGATCTCTTGTTTCTTCGGTGGCAATGGTAGTACGCCTCTCATTCGTGCGAGGACTCTAGTTCGAGTCAAGGGGTGTGGCATTGAGACCCACCATTAATTCTAACCTAACCCACTCTAGTTCGAGTCAAATCGCAGTTACTTTGATACCTTGCGCCAGCCAATCTTATGAGAGGTTTTGGTATTCATTTGCCACCTGCTGATGACTTGCAAGAGCTCCACACCACACTGCTAACCACTAAAAACACACTCATTGAGTCATTAGTTCTAAAGATTAAAGCTAATAAGACAACAAAAGTAAATCCAGTTAGTGCCGTAAAGGATCCTATGTGACCACTAAGAAGGGTCTCGTCATAAAATTCAGCACCATCATAGAGCACAGTCATTGCATTAGACGTGATGTCCCCAAATTTTTTTAGCAATCCTTAGCTCCTGACTGAATAATCCTATTGACAGAGGGTGATTAATGGACAATTCTTTGTATTTGTCAACTTTCGTAGTGACGAGAATCTTGATCAAATTATTCTACCATCTAGACCACCAGGCATTTCTTTCCACCATTAAGAAAACCCATTAAGACTAGACTTAGAATCCTCTAATAGTCCAGTTACAACACAAAAGCTTTTTAAGTGCTCTTTTAACTCTAGTTAACAACTTTCACATTTAGAGTTAATTTTTAAAAATATTTTTGGCTGAACCCTAATGGTTAGTGAATCTTAATTGCAGTTATGGGGTATTAAAAGGGATCGGTGTTGACCTGTGGTACATAACTGTACTCCAAGGAGTACAGTTATAACAGTAAGAGAATTCCAAGTGATACAACTATGGACTAGGAGAACCCAGGGTCTAATCAAAATGATGAGATGGTCTCCGAGGATTCCTCCCGGCAGTCTGTTCCACATGTGAAATGCAGGATTTTAAAACCGTTCACCAACAAGACTTGGGTGGAAAACTCACTTGTAAGCAGCTTACCTATGATAAAATTAGAAGAAACACTTTGATGCACAAAGACAGTAAACTGTAAACACACAATGAAGAGAAGTTTAAAAAGATGTATCTAAACAAGAACAACAAGACCTGAAAATAAACAGGAGAATTGGTGTCAATGAAATAACATGGAGAAATGGAGAAAACCTAGATGGGTTCATCCTAAATAGGTAAGCTTAACGCTCCTTCAGTAACAGGCTAATAATATATATGGGAAGCTCAATTAAAAGAGACTTACGACGAATGTTCTAATGAAACCTGTCTCTGAATTTCTGTTATTTTCACCCATTTTTAAGCACCCTTGAGCTTCTCGATCATATCTGCAGCATCCTGAACAGTTGTGATACTCTGGGCACTGTCTTCTTCCACGCTGATCCCAAATTCCTCCTCAAGTCCCATAACAATCTCAACCTATAAGGCGTCCCATGCCAAAGAGAAAAACTAGGATAATAACCATATAAACATGTAATAGAGGGATTAAAATAAACATGCAAAAATAAATAAATAAATATGAAAAGTTCAAGCCAAGAGGAGAACATGGAGAAAGGTCGGCTACGCACTAACGGGAGACAAGTCATCCAAAAAGAGGTACATACAAGCACTTTGTAGGCGGTTCAAAGACTGCTGCATTCAGTTTCTTGTCAAAAAAGGGGTTATTACAAGACGAGACCATGTTGGAGTTATTAAAGACAAAGTCGTGCCTTCAATTCCTAACAAAATTAGTTTGTGGAGACGCAATAAATATTATCAGAAACAATATGAAGGCTTGTCCATTGCACAATTGGGCTATATTCTTCACAACCTTACAATTTTGAGATCAATTTAGGTGACAACCCACCACAAAAAAACAGACATTTAAATAGCACACAAGAAAGTTGGCATAGAAGATTAAAACATGGAAAATGATCTTCAGTTGTGTACAATAAAATCTAATTCGTTAAGCACTATCTAGTAAAATCAAGAGGAAAGAGAAAAATGGAGCAGCTGACAAGTCTATCTTATTGATAAATAAATTTAAAACATTTAATCATTAGAAGAAGAAAAAATATTAGGCAAAGGTTGTGATTTATGAGATTCAAAGTTTTTTTAGGCAATAAAAGTTGTATAAACTTTCTTTTAAGTTGTGGCTAGCTAATGGCCTCAGAAAGGAGCACAATAACTTTCTCGGAGAAACTACATACAATATTTTGGAAACTTTTGGAGTGGGATGTGGATTTTGGCCATTTCAAAGGCTCCTGTATCCTGCCGATAAAAAAATAATAAGGTTCCTGTATCGTGTATTGGAGACTGGGTTTGGATTTGACAATTTCTTAAGTATCTCTACTTTATCTTTTTTAATACAGTCAACACACTCCTAAAATATAGATTTTTTTTTGGTAAAGCAAGAAAAACAATATTAATTCACTCCTAAAATAAATTTGAAAAAACAAGTGATCACAATATCCAGATATAGCATAACAATGAAAATCAGTAGCAGGTTTATTCTAAATAAACACCTACAGACAAATTCATTGGGTTTATACCAGCACCAAAATATTACAGGCAATAAAAAGGTGAGATGTGGAAGTTCATGGGTAGTTGTTGGGTACCGTGTCCAGAGAATCAGCTCCAAGTTCTACAAACTTTGATTCGCCAGTGACTGCAGAATCTGCTGGTAGTGCCAGTTGTTTCCTTACTATTTCACACACCTTTTCCACCGTCTCCGGCTTGGCCTGCTTAAAGACATTGACATCTCTATCACAAGTTACATCATCACAGGAAACACAAGGTTTAACCAGCTTATATGCATGCATGACTCTGTATAGAATGTACAAGGATTGGTGGAACCTACAACCTATGATAGGGAGCACCTGACTATGATATTTTGTATAACATTTCCCTACGGTCCTCAAGGTTTTTGAGGAGATATAACATGGTGAAGGACATGGGCGTGAGTGGAGTTTCTTCACATCCACCATCTGGATGCTCCATGGTGAAGAGTTATGCATGCTTCGGTTGACCATCCAAAAGAAAGCAACATCAATACCTAAAGTCTTCTAATCTCTGCACTTCCTAACCTTTGGAGTTTGGACAATCTGGACAGATGTCCATGTCACCAAGTACAGAGAGCCAATTATCCTTGGTTGTGTGCAGCATCCTTACATATTTTCTCTTTTGAGGATAAGTGGAATGAATGTTACCTATGCTCATTCTTATATGGAGAGTTATGAAGAGAATCTTACTAGCTGGATTGACAGTTTATCCATGTGCAGGCATATCCTTATATGTTCATAGTTCATACTATGTAGCATTTCATTATAGAGAAATTACAAATTTGATTGGAAATCCAGTCATTGAACTTACGGTGGCAAAAAGAACAATAAATCAAAAGGCATCTGTCCACATTCTCAAGCCTTTCTCAAAGTAGATTTTCAACAAAGAAACTTTGTAAAGCCTAATTTATGTGACTACTTGTCTGGTATATGCAACACATGTACAAAAAATATAAAGCATAAACATGAAAACAAATCACAGTTAGAGAAACATACAGCACAGGAAACCCGAAATCGAAGTGGCGCTGGCCGCAGCCTAAGTGATGGGAAGCTTCTCCCCTGAATAGGAAGCGATATCGATTTCAGACTAGAAATCCTGGTTGTTTCCTGTTCAAACACGAGAATTCGAATCGTTACTTGATACTAGATGATAAAACAAAGGAAACAAAAAAAAAAATATACACGGACAGATAAAAGCTCTTTCCTCTTTTATTTTATCGAAAGAATGCCATGATATTTAGCAGCATGTTGTGCTGAAGGCTGAAGCTTAAAATATTTAAATTATTATCAAGTTATATTCTATGAAGTTCATAATGTGAACAATCCTGTAGTGTGTAATAATGGAGCTATGCAAGATTCTTTCCAAGAACTCAAACAAAATATCAATATTACCATTTCACCAAAAACATAATACATACTTGTAAACAAAATACTTAAGCCTGTGATTATATATGAAGCTGCTTTCTATCTTTGCAGACATAACACACAAAGATAACTATCAAACCTCCAAGTACTTCCTGATTCCTTACAAGTACAAGAAAATATTATTGAAAGTCTTCTTTCTAATGTCCTAGTGAAGTTGGACCTGGAAATCTTCAGGCTTTGTAAAAAGAGCTCTAGTTAAAACTTCATTAGTCCTAATGGGCCAGAGCACTAAGATCATTTTTGAAGGTTCTTCATATCACTGCCAGGTAAGTTCACCAACAGAGCTTCCTAAATCCTAAGTGAAGCTTGTCCTGATCCTTTTCTGGCCTGCCTGAAGAAGGTTGAGTGCATGACTTGATTCCCATCTAAATAATATCTCTTCCAATTAGTTTGAATCAAACTAGAATAATACTCCAGTCAAAACAAGGCAATTTGTCACGATAATTTCCAGGCCAGGTTTTACTTTTTCTTTAAATCGGTAAATTGCATTTCATTAACACCAGCAAGAACAGGAAAACAAAAATAAAAAACTCAGAATTTAAAGTCCTTATTGAGTGTGTATCAGTCCTTATCAACTGTATCGGTACGAATCTTTGATACATATTGATACGCATCTGATACATTTTGATACTACGTATCTTTTACCTTTTTAAAAACAAATTACTGTATTGACCAATACTGTTACGATATGCAACAATATCGATCGATACATTGGAAAAAAATTTTAAAAGAAAAGGGGGTTCATTTTGGGTGTTAGAAAACACCCATAGAAACCCTTGTGAGACTATTTTCCTTTCATGAATCAATTTTTAGGCTTAAAACAACAACTCCGTTGTCGATTTTAGGTTCAAAAACAAAGATGTAGGAGTTTGATTACGGATTCAAAAGGTTTCTCAAAATTTCAAAGGTATGCTAAATTTTTACAATTTTCTATTTTAATTGTGTAATGGATTTTTTTTTGATAGGTAATCAAGTAGATATATATATATATATATAAGTAGAAAAAGGATAAATGAACTACAAGCAAAGAGTTTACAAGCCAATAAACTCCAAAGCAATCAAGTGCAACAACCCTAACTCCTATCCTACACGCCTCGGCCGGGGGAGAACCTCAACGTAGCACCTCCCGAAGCTCCTCCCCATCATAATGTAGTCCCACCCATTCCAAAACAACCCATCAAATACGAGCACGAATACATGATAGGGACGCCGAAGTACCCTAAAAAACTTGGAGGTTTCTTTCTTTCCATATCGTCCATGATATGACACCCGACAACACCGACCACAGAGCCTCCCTAGCTCCCTCCTCACTGACCCGAGGGGTAATCAATCACCTTTTATTTTTTTGAAAAATGTGAAAACGCTATAATCTTCATTTTTACGAAAAATATCTCGAATCTAGGGTTGAAAAAAATTAAATGAGTTAAAGTATATGAATGATCTACAAGACCAATAACTCTAGTTTTCAAAAAAATATTTTTTAATTTAAAAAAATTTAAGTGGATGTACATTGCATTATAATAAGTGTATACAATTTTATTGTGTATTCTGAAATGGTGTATATTCTGCAAGAAGTTATTTTAGAATTTTCAGAAAAAACTATTTTGTGTTTTTTTTTCAAAATTTGGATTTATTTCTATTGTTATAAAAATTTGTAACTAGTCTGAAATGCTATATATATATTAATGATCCTTGTTTTTTTCTAAACATGTTTGAGATGACGCCAATCAAGGGTGTAGAGTGTGTCAAAGATTTAGGGTGGTAATATTTGGACCCAATAGATGGTGATAGGTTAAAGACCAAATGAAAATTTTGTAGGTTTGAGTCTTTAGCTGGTGGGATCATTCAATTGAAACAACATTTTTCTGATATGGATATACAACTGTCCACAATTGCTCTAAATGCTCTCAAGAGATTAGTCAGACAATGAGAACACACCCAATTGACAAGAAAATAGAAAAGCAATGAGCGACTGAGGAGAGAGATGACCTTGGGGCTAATTTGATGGGTCAGTCAGGAGGATATGAGATTTTCATTGATGACAGTCATGGTGGTAATAGTGAGGAGTTTGGTGGTGATGATGATGTGACCTCACTTGAGAGGAAGCAGATGGAGACAATCATTTGGCGTTCTAGCCAGGAGGCATGAGAGACGGAGGAGATGCAAAGATTTCATGCCAGCAGACAGGAGTTTGGTGGTTCATAGCATGAGGTAAGGGATTCAAGTAGGGGGGTGGAGAGATGTGGGATACAAAGGACATAGAGCACACGTAAGGCATTTGATCGGTATGTTCCAAACGTGTTGAGATCGAATTGCAGGTTGTCACGGACAACCTGAGCCCGAGGAGCTGTTAATAATGAAGAGGAAGCATCTATGTTAGACAACTTTTCTGTGGCTCACTGCATCTATCTGATGGTAAAGGATTTTGGGAAGAGAAGGGCAGTGAAGACCGAGGTTGAGCAGGAGCAAAAGGTGACGAATTATATATACAACCATAATCAGGTCTTGAGTCTAACAAATTAGTTTTTGATGGGCAAAAGATTCGCTCTGGTGGATGCCCGAGTGGGCATCCACAAAAAATTGGACACCGATAATAAAGGGGGGAGATATCAAGTGGGGAGAAGTCAAAATCATGGGAAGAAAATGAAATGACTTCTCCCCAAATTATCGCCAGGTGCCCCATGTTTTCTGGATGCCCGAGCGCACATCCACCAGAGCGAATCTTTTGCCTTTTTGATGTGGCGTTAGGATGCCAACAAGGCGAAAGGCTTGTGATAAAGCCATCATGTACACACTATATCGTCACTACAGGACAAGGCTCCAAAATTTAACTTTCACATAAACAAACAGTTTGCAGTCCAGCCACCATTTCAGCAAAAGAAACCCAACAGCTGCCACAACAAGGCACTAAAGCAGGTGGCTTCCCTCGCTTGAACAGCCGCTACACATACATCAACAATCAAACAGTGCAGGTAATCTTTTTGATTTTATAAACCATGTTGCTAGACTAGTAACTAGAGGCTCAAAACTCGCCATATCAATTTTCTAAAATAATTAGAAAACAATCCTCATTAGAGCTAAAATCAAGAAAGATGAGCTATAAATATCACCAATCCTTAAAAAAATTCAACATCAAATCCAAAGAGTAACTCCAATCACTAAAGGAACAACGAATAACAATCAATATCTATAGATTGCTCGCAAAACAATCTAAACAACTGAAACACGCGCACAATATCTGTAATAAAAACGTCATAAGCAAAGCTAAATCGAGATTACCAAACCCTAAATCAGATTACAGTGCAACAAATCCAGAAGTAAAACGGTGAAGATCGAGATGATGATACCTGGTTCTGCTGGAACGAGCGCGAACGAGACGGCAAGTAGATCGAAGTTCCTGCAGCAGCCGCCATAGATAGATCCGATGGAAAAATCCAAGGAATAGAGGATCTGAGATTCTTCAAAACCCTAGAAATAGTGAGGGCAAATGAGAGACGGAGACCAAAAGAACGTGACAGCCTCCTTTGTTTTTATCGAAATCCAAGTGCTTGAGCTCTTGGGGATACAGATACTGCTTCGTGTGCAAGTGTGTGATAAGGGATTGAGATTTTAAATTACCCAAAATACCCTTCACTACGTGCACCCCCAATTGATAACTACACCCCCATTAAAAGTTTTTTTTGTTTTTGTTTTTTTGTTAGAGAGGTAATCCAAATCCACACAACCATTCTTTTAAAAGAGCCTGACTTGAGGAGGGTTTGTAGTCCCTTATACACCGCTGCAAAGGTTAGTACCCAATCAAGGTGGGACCATAAGTGGAAGAGTAATACTCCATTGCTATGCGGAATTCATTTTTGGGTTTCTTTAGTTAGAGAGGTAATCTAAACACACACACCATATAAGTAACCGCTAGGTTGATATAAGGTGAACCCACATAACCACTCCACAAGGGAACGATATTTTGAAGTTATCTTCGTTTTTATATAGAGTCGGTCTATGCGTACTCTCAAATATACTCCTAATGTTTATAACTAACCACTACGGGCTAGGGTTTTGCTTGACTTAATATGTATTCTCTAATGCCACATCAACTCCAATCCTAACTGTTTAATAATTGAATTAAATGATTAAGATTTTGGAGTACATTTTAGGAGTACCCGTGGACTAATTCTTCTATATATGCACCTGGTCATAACTACCTACTTCTTCAACTGACTTCTTTTCCATTCGAAATCACCTTTCCATGGTCTCAATTTGTCATCACCTCTCCAAGGTCTTAATTCGCCATCAATTCTCCACTAACTAGCATTCTCTCACGTTCTCAATTTTTGGTTTGCTAATTTTGTTTATTTGAGATTTTATTCTTTCATTAATAATATGATTCCTTGTATGCCTTTAATTCTTTGTTTGATAGATAAGTGTTAGAAATTCAGTTATTTGTTGGACAACTTTTGGTTATTTAATAATTTACTCTTATAGTTAATAATAAATTTGAAGTTTGATTGTGTATACGTAGTTATAAATCTTATAAGTAATTTTTTTTAATTTTATTTTGGTGTGCATTTAAAATCTAAATTATTAAGGTGTGTACTCTGAAATTTTAAAAATTTAGAGTGCAGTTAACACCACCCTTAAACTTTAAAGCAATTGGTAATGATACTGAGGAAGCCCCAGATGGATTAGAGGTGCAAATGGGCCCATATTGGGCTGGGATGTTAGAGCCTAAACAGTTAGGCCCAAGCCTGGCCTAATACTTAGATATTCAGACCGGGCTATTACACTCTGGACCCGTCCTTTGTCTGGACCACGCCTGCCTCATGCTTTAAAGGCAGCCCGAGCTTGGTCCACGTCAAGTCGGGTTCTGGTTCCCCAGGTAGACCCAGTTAATGTGCATCCCTGTATTGTCAAATTTACACGTGCAATTACCAATAGCAGTAGCTTAAAAGCATGGATCATGAGCACCAAAAAAAAAAAAAAAAAGCATGGATCATTTAATCCTTTGTAGCTTTGGGGAAGATAGGTTTACTAACTAGGTGAAGGCGTACTCCTCACACAGGGGCGGAGCCAGGAAGTTTTCATTGGGCAGAAGTATATGTATCAAGAAAATTAATAGGTTTTGGGGTATGGGTTCGAGGGAATATCTCTTACCCCTTTTATATATATATATTTTGAGTAATGGGTATATCGTGATTATAAAATTTGTTAATGTTGTATTCTAATAAAGGTTCAGTGTATAAGAAAAATAAGGCCTTTCCCTTATGAGAGAGTTATTATATAAATAAAATAATTTATATTTTAAATTTCTTATATTATACATATAAACAAATTTACAAAATTTTGAAGGGGCCAAACTTTTTATTAAGGCAACAATTACATCTAAATTTGAAGGGTTACTATATACCAAATTTAAATTTTATTTATTTATTTTTAAGATTATACCTAAAACATAATTAAGTTTTCAAAATTTTGGGTCGCTGCCCCTCTGCCCATACCCTTTCACCAACATGCTTGTGCTAGCAGCCGTGTGTATTCCCTATGGGTTGTGGTGTGAAGTTGATGTGTCCAGCCGTTTGGCTCAAGCTTCAAATACTAAGCTCTGTAACTCACTAATTCATGAACGGATATTAACACAACTAAATTGGGATAAAGCCTAATTGTACTTGTGATACCCCAAAAATTTTTTTAAAAAAAAGAAAATAAAATGTGTAAGCCTTATTAGGAGGTCCTAGGTTCAATTCTAAAGAGGGAAACTTGTTTGCATTAGTAAGGCTTCTCCAACACCTAATATTGGCCACCAAAAATAAGGGCAAGTATTTGGCATGTCTTCTAAACTTCTCACTTTCATCGTTACGAATAGGTATAAATAAATAAATTAAATAATTAATTAATTTAAAAAATAATAGTTTTTTTTTTTTGTATATATTTATAGAGCACACAAACACACATACACCCTCATGCATCAAAGCACGCAGCACCCACACAACCCTAAAAAAAAGAGGGCTGTATGGGGCCTTAAAGGGTACACGAGAAACTAGTAATCCACCGACGTGGGATTAAAGTAAAGGGCAAAGCCCATTTTTTTTTGGGTTATATATGTTGAGCACACAAACACACACCCAACTCAAACACACACCCACATGCATCAAAGCATAAAAAAAAAAATGGTAGTTGTCCATACCAGAAAAGTGGTTGCCAAGGCCAGACCCAAGTTTTATTATTAATTTATTATTATGCCATTTTTTCAAGTCTCAGCTACCATTTTGGTTACACTTCATTGTCGTGATTAAATACACCACGCACATTGTAAAAATGGTGGTTGGCGTCGATGATTTTGATGGGAAACTAATGGTCGATTATGTCATTGCAGAGATTTGCTAAGGATACATCACCCCAGTCGTGTTTATAAATGGGCTGAATAAGTTGTAAATAATAAACAAAAAAAATTGAGGAGGCTGGTAGCCTAAGGTTCAAAATCCTAGCGAAACCGTGAAATATCAGTTTTGTTCCTACCCAACAAAATTGAAATCTCTTAAATTTCGTATTGACAGATTTTGATTGAAATTTTGGAAAAAAAAAAATATTTAATTATCTTTTTTCAATAAGATAGCGAAATATTTACTAAAAATGTGGAAATTATATCTGAAAAAATAAAATAATACTATTATATAAATATATTAAATTTTAGAAAATCAAAATATTTCAAAATTTTGATCGAAATATTCCAAATTTTCGTGAAGATATTTAATTTCAGTAAAATATTAAATATATATATATATGAAACTCCGTCGAGAAATCCAAAATTTTCGAAATTTCAATTTCGATTGGAGGACTGAAATTAGCGATAGAAACATAGTTGCAAACCTTGAGTAGCCCTAGCCAAAATTCAACACATGTTTAAACAAGGACATGTGTTAGGTTTTTATTAAAAGTAAGGACATGTGATTGTTTTTAGCTCATATCATACTTGAGAGTAGGGCTAAGCACTACTCAAAAGCGAAATAAGTAACCCCTCAACCAAACGCCTGACCTGATCAGACCACACCTTCTGTTTTTAGTTCATATGACGAGGTTAGTTTTTTCATTAGGATATATAGTCTTAGAATTCCCACGTTGATGTTACAAGTGGGAGATCTATTCACTAGTTAGTAACCCATTAAGACAAGAAAATCAGCCAAATCAGACACGCGGGCTTGCTGTATCTATAAAAGTAAAATTAGTTAATAGGACTATAAATTGCTATAATTAACCATTAGATTATATATTTTTGTAATATGAATTTATAAAATATACAATTTTATTATAAAGTAAATTATCAAATTCATAATTTTACAGATTTATTATAAATTATAAAATTCATATATATATTTTTTATAAATCTGATTTATAATTCAAATTTAATTTGATTATAGATTCTAATATCCAAATTAGAAATTGAATTAATTTATAATTTAAATTAATAAATTATTTAATTGAAAATTAAATAAAAAAAACAAATCCATTATTTTTCCATGGAAAATGTTTTGGATACCAGCCCTATATCAAAATGGTTAAAGTTTTAATTCGTGTGATTATTTTTTTCTTTTACCAAAAAACTAAGGTTAAATTATTTAACCCTAACCCTATGTTTGGTTGTTGAGAAAAATAAGTAAAAACATAGAAAAGATACAAAAATTGGACAAAATACAATTAAAAAATGTATTGGAAATTCAAAATTTTCTTTTCTTTTCTATGTTTTTACTTTTCCCGGCAACCAAACATAGCATAAAGGTCAATAATTTTTAACTATAGTTAATAGGAGATAAAGAGTACACATGATTCGAGTTGGAAAGGTAGGCGAGAGTATTTTACTTTGGCCTCAGCCATAGGAAATCCTGTGCCTGTTAAAGTGGGTTGAGTGGCATCCCTTTTCATTTGAAGATACTACTAACCTCAGGTCAACCTTAGAATATTAATTAGAACTGGTTTCCTTAGGATTCCTATTAATTGAATGTGTTTCCATCATTTATCCTGATATCCCAGCTTTTTTTTTATAAAAAAAAAAAAAGAAAGATGCTTTAGTTCAAACATCATTATCATTAGGAGTCAAAGTTGGCGGGACTACAATTACCCTAACATCTCCTAAGCGTGTGCCCTAAAACACATTCATATAATATATTTTAAAATTTTATTATAATATTAGTGTTTTCAGAACCAAACCAAAACCCGAAGTGGCAAAGTGGCTGGCTCCTGATTCCAACGATCCGATTCAATGGTGTCCTTTTATTAATTAAAAAAACTGTTTTTTTTTTCCATTTTCCCGGTCTATTCTACTGGTTTTATCAGTTTTTAACCTTAATTTCTCGGTTAAATCGGTCGGATCCGGTGATTCAGCCGATTCTTAATACAGTCTGATTTTGGGAGGTTTTGAAATTGGTGACCTGGTCGGTTCCCGATTTTACCGGTTGCAACCGACAGGTCCAATCCAATTTTAAAAACCCTAATTAAAATCAAAAGTATTAAATTTAATGATTTATGCTTCTCAACCTTAATTAAAAGGCGTGCCTTAATTTGGGGACTGCCAGACCAAATCCAATCTCGTTTGGACCGGCAAAAATAGTCATCTATGGACCGTCATGTGTCCCTTTTAACATATATTAATTATTATGGTTAAGATTCACTCATCCTTAAATTTCGTAAATCTAACTTAGATTTTTAAGGGGAAAAATTAATCGTAAGGGTTAAAATTTCTTAATCATAATTTAAGGAGCAATTAAAAATAGAAGTTTATGAGTGAGGTCAGACGGTTTTGGTATGGCAAGGGCCAGACCAAATCCATCTCTCACGGAGAAGAAAATGCAAGAGACGCCGTATCCGGTATCCCCTAAACCGGGAAGAGATGTAAGAAGCGGGCAAGTGCTAAAAAGACCACATTTCTATTAAAATTACTAATACACCCTTCTTTAATGAGCGCCTGAGCGGTAGTTCGATTTCAGTTGGGTCAAATTGTGCAGGCAAAGAATATCCTCAGTTTGACCCGACCCGTTGTTGTAAATGCAGTGTAAATGACATAACCTGAATCATGCCCATTTTTGTAGGAGCTCGGATCTGTCCAAATGCAGTTGAATTTTCCCAGTTTAATCGCACTCACAATGCCCTTTTAACTGCCTTTTAATCTTTAGGGTTAAATTTTTATTCTAAAAACTAAGACTAAATATATTAATTATAAAGATTAATGAATCTTAACCAGAGTTAAAGAGAGTTAAAAGGGACCCATGTTGCATTGTGGGTGTGATTGTACTCTCCCGAATTCAATCAGAATTGGATATGATCCCAACTCTTTTTTGTAGAGAAATTGGATCACAGTCAAGAATTAGTTTAGGGATACTTCTAAGGTGTACTCCCAAATATACTCTCAAATCTTAATCGTTTATCTCAATTATTAAACGGTTATGATTAGAACTGATGTGATATTAGAAAAGACAAAACAAGCCTACTCAAATCCTAGCCTTTAATGGCTGGTTATAAACAGTTAGGATCAGGGAGTAGATTTGGGAGTACCTATAGACTGACTCCACAGTCAATTGCATTTACAGGTCAATGTGTCTCTGTTAAGTTCAATTAACTCTGGTTAAGTTTTGTTTTGTTTTTTTTGATAGGTATTAACTCTAGTTAAGATTCACTAACTCTTAGGTTCAACAATTCAACCTTGGATTTTTAGAAAATATTAACAAACATTTAACTTTGGTTAATAAAAAAAATTCAATATGTTTTTCAAAAAACCAAGGTTAGATTGTTGAATCCTAAGAATTAATAAGTCTTAATCACAGTTAATAAGGTTTAATAAGAACACGTGTTGACCTATGGGTTGATTGAACTCTCCCCAAGCACAATCGCAATTGACTGTGATGCAATCTCTTTTGTTGTTACCTTAACTCAGGAAACGCGGTTTGACCTTTTAAAAATAGATAATAATTAAATAAATATATGAACCATATTTAAAGATAAAATGTTATAGAGCCCTTGTTGCACTTGCCACAACAAGAAGGGCTTTACTTGCGGCCTAGGTTGAAAATGTGCCCTATCGAGAAGCTAAAAGCTAGCATAGTCGTAGTCTTTCTAGACATAAGGTGGTGGCAACATGTGTCAATCTATATCTTATTACAAGTAGCAACACTATGTGTTGCACCCAAATTACGTATGTGAAAAAAATTTAACTTAATAAGTTGGAGCTTGCATTCCTAATTGAGAAGAACTTGTGAAATAATTAAACCATAAATAAGACGCATTTTCATCGCTTATGCAAACAAGCATGTGCCACAAATGTATCTTACGCTATGTAGCCTTGTCTAATTTAATCTCAAAATTAATATTTATTAAACATGATAACTAAATAATTATATATAAATTAATCAGGTCTCATGACCCATCAGATCTGAGGAACACAATCAATCCAACTTTTAACTTTTAAAGTAAATATTATTTCTCTCTAAAAATCAAGGTTAAATGATTGAACCCAATTAAAGGGTATTAAAAGAGTTGAAATTCTCAACAAAGCCGTCTTTTAACTCTGGTTAACAATTTTAACCTTTAAGTTAATATTTTTTCTAAAAATCGAAAGTTAGATGATTAAACTATGAGGGTTAGTGAATCTTAACGACAGTTAAGGGGCATTAAAAGATATACATATTATATTATTTAATTGTGGAGAATTTCAAGTCGTATTAATAAATAGGGACACGTGTTGACCACTGGATTATAACCTGATTCAACTCCCAAGACTCCGGTTATAATCGTAGAAAACTTTCACATCATTATAAAAATATGTGAAAATAAACCCGAACCCGATACATGAGATCCGACAACTATCACAATCCGTGAAAGTGGGGCGGGTCGACCCGACGACCCGTATCATGTATCGTGACTGACATTATACCAGAGTCTCCGAGGCCTTTTATGTCAAAGTAAAAGTACTGGCGGCGGCTTCCACCGACCTAAAAGCCGAGCCGATAAGTCGACCCGGTTCGAGCCGAGCCGAGCCGAGAAGATGCACCTGAAACAAGGCGGGTACAACCGCCCAGACCCACACCACACGCACAACCAACTCCACAAACTCCATACTTAGCTTTCACTGCTCCCCCTCAGAGTTTCAGACCACCAAACATCTCTCTACTCTCTGCAATTTCTAGGGTTTCTCACTCCATCGATGCAATCAAGGCTGACGTTTCGGATGAAATCGAATGAAATTCGAAACCGTAGAATCGCCTTATTTATTTCTGCTATCTGATCTCCTCCTCCTCCTCCTTAAATTCGTCGCCATGGATTTTTATTTCTCAACCTAGGCTTCCTCGCCCTCCCAGTAAGGTTTCCCATCCTTTTCTGTCTCTTTCTTTCTCGACGTTTGTATTGTTTTTTGTTCTTCATTTGTATTCTTTCTGCTTTTTCTTTGATCTTGATTGTTTTTGTTGCTGTTGTCTTTTGATTTGAGTGATTTGGTATTGTGTTTTTGAACGATCTGACTAGGAAATGAGTTTGGAAAAGAGGATTCCAGTGTTTTCTGATGTGGGTATATGAGTTTTTAGAGTTGAGTTTAGAGTTCGGATTCTTGAGTAGTTTTCAGTTTGTTGGACAATCCATGAAGGGATTTTTGGTCTTTTGGCTGTTGATTTGCAAATGATCGGTGGGTTATTGATGTAAACTAAGTGGGTTTTGAATCGAATCGGTTAATGAAAGAGGAGTTTATTATTCTATTTTGTTTTTGTTTTTCAATCCGTAATGAAATTAAATCTTGTTAGTGTAGAAGACTGGTTTTGTTTCTAAAGGTGGACGTTTGATTTATTTTCTTTTCATCTGTGCATTTGCAGGTTAAGACAACTGGAGTTTAGTGATTGTTGAATACCTTTGGAGGCTAAGGAGTGGTTTTTGTTTGAAGAAGAATCATGAGTCCAGAGCTTTTGGAGATTCAACCCCGTGAACTCAAGTTCACATGTAAGTTCATGAGAAGTAGATACCCCCACATTGTTTATCTGATTTCATTTGGTTATTAATATAGAATTATTGTAATCTACATTGGTTCTATATTGATTTTTTTCTCTCCCTGTTTGCAAGTAAAGAAGATTGAGAGCTTTAAATGTTTCATATTAAATTTCCAACCTTGAACACAGAAAAATCAGGCAGATAAATGCATTATAGTCATGTTGGTTCACAATGAAAAGTCTAGAATTTTCACAAAGCAAGAAAAGGGGGAAAATAACTGTTAGTTAAACCAGGGGAACTAAATCTGCTGGCGTCGCAACTTGGAAGGCCAACAAGGGATTGATGCAATTATACATCGATTTGATAATTTTCTTGAAAGTTTAGACTTGAGACCATTGCAAATTAGTTCTAGAATTAATGTTAACCCAAGAAAGAGATGCTAGACAAAGAACACACTTAGATGCCTCAAGATGGCTGTTGTATACACCTGCTTAGCTACATTTTAAGATTCAACTGTAGCATGTTAGAATTATTATGCATAACCTTACATTCTTTATTTTTATTATTTTTAGAGGAAGAGATCACATGTAGGTTTAATGGAATTAATTGTCATTTTTTTGGTCGCCCTCAGTGGAGGTTCTAAGATGGTCCTAGGCTTCCGCCAAAACTTTCCATGAGATTGGAACCTCTGACCTGCCTCCATAGAGAGGCAGCACCATCTGCCACTTTTTCCAAGATGGCAGTGGTGAATTACAGGATATTCATTAGTCAGTACCTCTAATAAATCTTCATTAGTTTTTGTAAACTACAATTACCATTATTTGAAGAAGATTATGTCACTGAAAAGTGCCAATTAGTATTATGATAAAACGGAAAATAAGAAGTTGATAAAACGAAAGTGCCACTAAGGTCATCTACTCCAGTAACACAACAGAGGTGCTTGTTAATAATATGATCTGACCTGCAAATATAGGTGGGTTCCTAGGAGTACATGATCCATTTTAGTTTTCCAATCTATTAGTATCTAATTGGTAACAGTCAGGTTTAGCTTATTTTTCAAATCATGTGTCATTCATATTGATTCCTGATTATGTTGTTTCCTCTTGCCCCTTTTTTCTTTCATGTTCTAAAATATGATGTTGTCTTCCTACCATTACTTATTCGTAGTTATTCTATATCTAGGTTTGTGGAGGATGCTTATGATATAACCTTGATAAGTGCAGATTCAAGAAAATAATGATCTTATTTTGCATCTTTTGTTGCGTCTTATTTCACATCTTTTATTTCTTATCAATTGTAGAGCTGATTGGGCTGACATATTATTTATTTATTTTTGCTAGTTGAGTTGAAGAAGCAAAGCTCATGCTCAGTCCAACTTGTCAATAACTCCGATCGATATGTAGCATTCAAGGTGCAAATCATTTTTTTAGCAGGGAATCCTGTAGTACCAGAATTTCCTAATCTTTGTAGAACTTCATATTCTCAAATATTAATTAATTTTCTCTCATCAAAATATATGGTTAACATAAATTTACTCCTGTCATTCATATCTCTCTTCAGCGTTTCAATAAATTAAATTATGTATAAATGTTATAAGTTTTAAAAAAATAGTTTTCTGAGGGAAATTGATGGATAGCAATGTAATCTAAGAATCATATTGGCAGGTTAAAACTACGTCCCCGAAGAAGTACTGCGTGCGACCGAACATTGGCATTATTAAGCCGAAGTCAACTTCTGATTTCACAGGTATATGCCCTTCCCTTACTTTTAATAAAGGCTACGAAGCTGGCAAACTTGGGAATGATAGTACTGCTGAGGAATCAGACAAAATAGTGTTTTATCATGTTATACCCTTATTCCAATGTGCATTAAATTTTCTGTCTATTTTATGTGCCTACCTTTTATAATTGATGTTTCACACTTAGCCTCTGCTGTCAATGTAGTTACTATGCAAGCTCAACGGTTAGCTCCACCTGACATGCAGTGCAAAGATAAGTTCCTAATTCAAAGCACAATTGTTCTCTCTGGGACCACCGCAGAGGAGATTACACCTAGCATGGTAATTGTTTGTAGTTGCAGTTGGCTTTAGATTATTTGTCAGGTTTTCTCATTGTTTTGTGTGGCAGTTTTCCAAAGATAATGGCACATACATTGAAGAGAACAAGTTGAAAGTGGTCCTGATTAGCCCACCCCATTCTCCAGTATTGCTACCACTTAATGGATCATTGAAGCAGGGGCTGGCTTATGAAGTTTCAATACCAAAAGATCAAGTATTGAATGGAGGTGAAAACCTCCCCCCGCCTAGTAAGGTAAGAAATTATTCTATTGCTTTACGAATTTGGGTGTGGAGAGTTTACCTGAACTCAGGTTTTTTCTCTTTCATTTTTTCCTTCATTTTCTTATTCATTTTGCCTCCTGATTTCCTCAAAAGCTGTCGGGAAATTATTCAGTTGGATGTATATGGGAATTGTCTGTTGAAGGCCAATGTCATTCTCATAGTTTAATGCATTGGTCCATGTTCCAGTTTTCTATATATTTTACTTCCAACTAGTTGTTTGTTTTTATTAAGTTTAATTCAACTATTAAGTTGAATTAACAAGAAACATATCGTTTGAGTCCGGCATCATGAGAATGATTGATGTTAGCAGTCTCTAATTTATTTATGGAGCTTATAAGTTAAGGAATGCAGATTATTTCAGAAAACTTAGCCTTTTCTAGTTGGTCTCACACAAGAAGTTATTAGAATAACCTCATATGGCAATTCTTATTCTTATGTTCCAGTTTGCTAAGGATGTGGAGGAGCTCAAAACTTCCAAGGATGGGGATGAATTGAGACCAGCTAAGGCTGTGGAGGAGTTGAAGTTAGCCAAGGATACGGAAGAGTTGGAGTTAGCCAAGGATACGAAAGAGTTGGAGTTAGTCAAGGATACTGAAGAGTTGGAGTTAGCTAAGGATGTTGAGGAGTTAAAGTCAAAGCTAAATGAATTGGAATCAAAGCTAAGTGAGGTCAGTGTTTTCCAGAACTGCCAGTTTCCAAGTTAAGAACATGGTAACCTTGAATGCGGTTTTACTTGATTTCTGACAAAGTGCACAAGAAAGGAATTTGGATGTGATGCCCTGTGAGAGTGAGATGACTGATTAGGAAAATTATCTGGAATTTTTGATCCATCTGCAACTATGAAGAGAGTTGGGTAATTGATTGTATCTCTGGTCTGATGGCATCCATAATTGCAGATATTACTTTCCAGAAATAATGGAACATTGCAAATATTGTGGGCACCAGTAGCCGTGGGTTTACTGGTTCCCAATAGCTTGAACTTTTTTCTTTCCATTGATGGAACTCCAAGTTCTATAGAGGGTGACCAAAAGTTTATACCAAATATCATGAAACACCTGATTTGTTTATATAAAGATATACCCAAGAATAGCTTATATTTTCAAGGACCAACCATATCCACTAATTGTTTTTTGCAAGCTGGATATATTTTGATGTGACGGAGAAACAATTTGCTAGTTGTGTTCTTTCTAAGTACATATGCACAGTGGTATCCACTCAAAGCTCTAAAGACAATACTAATCGAGTTGTGAAATTCCAGGCTGAACTTACCATTACAAAGCTAAGAGAAGAGAGGAGCACAACCATTCAAGAACGGGAAACATTACAGCAAGAACTAGTGAGTAACCTTTTTAACTTCTTTTTGTTCTCATGTATTATCATTGTCGTCCAAGGTCATAACTTTAGCTTTAAACCATTTGGCCACCAATTGGAACCAATAATATAAGAAAACTAAACTTGGATGACTCAAAAATAAACCATTGAGATAAAGGTCCGTCCATCAGGGCATTGGATATGTCTTGTTGATTATTTGATTTTTTTGGTGTACCCCTTTCAAGTGGAGGCCACTGATTGAGTGATCCAGATCAATGATTTGGTGGGTCTTGTGTTCTTATTAGGGGGCATGAAGTATATCATATGTTTGGGAAGCAAAGCTTGCTCCATTGGTGGTTTGCGTATGCCATATGCCACCACTCGATTGATCTGGGGTCAAGTCCCAAGGGGTGTGATGGTTGGCATATCCACCCGTTTTCTAACCTAGAGCAGACACTAACCATACTAACTGGGGTTGCAGCCTAACCGTATATCTTGAACCAAAAAAAAGTATCATGTTTGTAAAAAAGAAAAATGGTTGGATAATTTTGCTATTTGATATTTCAGTTTTTTGGTCCACTCTGTAGATGCCTGGACATAATGGGTATCCAGCTATAAGTATCCACTAGACTCCCAATTGCATTCGATTCAATTGACCAAAAGCACTTGACAGCAATTTGTAAGCTCAGTTGCAGAAACATCCTACCCAACGAGTCACTTCTGTTTTGGAAATTTCTTGCTGCTACCATCTGTTATTTTTAATACGGGCTCATCAATATCGCAGATTCACTTGTTCTTCTTTTTCCCTTTTTTTGATCTGTAATTCTTTTTTTCCCTCTCACCCGTGTCTTGATATGCTATGTTTTAGTAAGTATATATATACATTTTAATTTTATCTTACATTGTTGCTTTCTAGGCACTCCCTACTTCTTTAACTTTTTGATACTGCCTCCTTATTTCCGGTACTCACACCACTTCATATTCAACTAAATAAAACAAACAGTTCTTAACCTGATCTTCACCTCTCTTTTTTTGGCAATTAGCTACCCCATCATTGCCAGACTATTGCCACTCTCCATAGTTTCCTTCATCTAATAAGGCCTCCTAATTAGATCTTGCTATTGACATTGGCTTTTTCTCCTTGCAGGTAGTTTTGAGAAGGACGAGTGGTGCAAGAAAAGTTCAGGTGGGATTCCCCTTTCTGTTTGTTTGTATGGTTGCGCTCATCAGTGTAGCACTGGGATACCTGCTACACCATTAAGAAAGAAGGCTCATTCTGGAGGCATAACAAGCGATAACTCTTAAGTCAGTAACTAGTTAGAAAGTTAGAAGTCAATCTTCTCCTCTTCTTAAAGTTCAAATACAGGGGAATTTGGTTGTATGTTTGTTTATTATGAAGATCTGCACCAGACTTGTTGATACGGTGTATATACAAGAACTTAAAAGAAAAGTAAATGCCAGGGGCCTGCTTTCTTGTATAGAAGACAAGAAGGAAGCTCTTTGTGGATAATAGATGATAGTTATAAAAGAATTCCCTCAGTTGATGAAAATGTCTGTGGGGTGACTTGGTCGATCATAAACCATGGTGGAAGCTAGGGTTGCACCCAGGCCAAGCTGGCTTGTTGGTTGCTCGCCATTCAAGCCAAGCTAAAATTGGCATTTTAGGCTCGAACGAATTAAGTGAAGTTTTTATCTTTAATTTGAGTTCGAATGTTTAAACAAACCAAGATAGACCCTATTTGATTCAGCTCGGCTCGTTTAAGGTTTTACTTGAGCTCGTCTCAAAATATTGTATATGTACACTATTTTTTGATAATGTTCTTCTTATTGATATAAAGTAATATATGTATTTTTAATCATAGGTTATAATAATTATTAAATATTAATATAAATCAGTTTAAAAGAAAATAATAGTATAAAAATTAAGATGTAATAAATCTTGACCCTAACTCTCTAATCTCAAGACTTATTTTTGTATATAAATATGTTAATTTTTGTAGTTTTTTGTATTATGATTTAGGAAAATGATTGTATGCGTGGATGTGCACACACGTCCACGGGATGCCATGTATCCCTTTTAACTTTTATAAACCGTGGTAAAGATTCCTTCACCCCTAGGGTTAATCCATTTAACCTTGGTTTTTAGAAAAATAATCTCAAATTAGTTAACCCTCATTAATTGTGGTTAAGATTCACTTACCTTATGATTTGTCCATCTAACCTTGATTTTAGAAAAATAACCTCAAGTTAGTTACACTCATTAATTGTGGTTAACATTCACCCACCCCTAAGGTTCATTCATCTAACCTTGATTTTTTTTAAAATAAAATATATTAACCTCATATTAATTAAACTTAATCATGATTAAAAAAAGGTGGGAAATGAACATGTGGTGGGCTATGGGCACGCATGTGTTCCGCTGGGTGGAACGCATAAGTGCAAAGTATCACTTCCCTATAATTTAATAATAAATATTTATATTATAATCATGTGAAATTAAACAAAACAATTCCCTGAATCAAGCTTGAGCAGCTAGATCAAGCTTGTTCAAGCTTATATTCGAGCTCGAATCAAGCTCAAGCTGGGCTCAAGCATTTTCAAGCCAAGTTGGGCTCAATACGCCAATACACCCCAGTGGAAGCCCTTCAATTTGTTAAGAAGAATTTTGGAGACCCTTTTTTTTTTTTTTCGGAGACCTTATAACTTGTTTTTATGGGTGGGGGGACGGAGAGCTCTAGGCCCCCCCCCCCTTTGAATTTTTGAGAAAAAAGGTATTCTTTAAAAACGGACACAAACAGATGCGTAGCCCATGAAGTTGGCCCTCGAAAAAAAAATTCGGGGGCAACACCCCTGAACCCCCATTGTTAGCTCGCCTGCAAGATAATCCTGGCTCCGCCCCTGCGGACGGCACCAGAGAACCCGTCCCCAATTTACTTACTGCTTTCAGTTAAAAGAAAGGTCAGAAGTAGATCAAAGTCATACACTAAATAATGCCAGAATGCGCCATATACAAATGATTAAATACATTTCACACTCATCTTACAAAACATAATACATAAAAATGACATGAAATGACCAAGCGAGATGCAGAAGCAAACAAACGATCCCCCTATAGACACTCTGGTCGATGATGATGCTACAAAAAAATATATAACACCAACGATGACAAAAGAAAATTACAGGCAGCCCACATGAAAAACATTTCCCTCACCACCCACACTAAAAGCTCCAACAATACCAATAAAACTCAGCATATCGGAATCGGAATACACGCCCCATCCTGTTCAAGTTCCATAGATTACTTTTTTCTATTTTTCTGGTCTTTTCTCTCATTGCCATTGATGGACACTCTGTTCAATTGGTGAGCCAGGAACAAAGGGTACAAATCCTCGCCCACCGAACATGGGGCGCATGAAGGAATCATCAAACTTACGCCAGTAATGGTGGACTGTGTGACTTGGGGTAGCCAGGAGCATGCGGAGGCTGGTTGGTCGGGGGATATCATGGCCACCCAGGTCAGCTTCAGAATCCTGCCCATTGCCGAGAAGCGGTATCGTGATGGATTTTGGACTGGATGGCTCTGAGGACACCATACTGCTGAAGTTTTTTGATGGAGGCAGCAAGAACCTCACAAGAGGTTTAGTCATTAATCCAAAAACCTGAATCGACCAAATATATCGAGAGATTATTACCATCTTGAAGAACCTTAATGTCGTACTTTAGGTGAATCTCATTAGACAATGCAAAATCAGCTCCGATTTATATGACTGTAAAAATGAAACTTATATGAACAATTCCATCCTTCTAGGAAATTGGACAATCTTATGACAGCTTTGCTTTTCTGCCATTCTCCTTAGAATTAGAAGTATAACATGTAGAATAGATAAGCTAATGTCATGGATGCAGCTTTCGAGTTGAATCATGGAATAAGTGTTCTTTGGTATGGTGTAACCCACAGTGATCTAAAAATCAGGACTGTTACAGTTAGGCCCTCATTATGATTTTAAGTCTTTTAAGCATAGTTACCCGATTAGCTAATTACCCCCACAAATTTCAAAATTGTGAACATATTTAGCGAATTAAATGGCCACATTAAGCCGTTAATCGCTTAGTCTCATCTTTCACATAAAAAGGAGAAGAAAATATTGTGGAACATGTAGAATTAAGAAAACTCAACAATAAAAAATCGAAAAGTTTTTACTTGTCTTTTTTCCCTAATGAGAGAATCAAGGTTTTTACTTCATAGCAGCAAAAGGATAGCAAAATAATACAGAAGTATTCAACGGTATATGACAGAAAATATTGTCCAAGCAGCTTGTTTCCATAGAGGCATGAGGTGTCTTACCACTGTGCTGAAAAGAACAACCGTAATGGTGCTGGTAATCATAATTGCATTCCCACGCAGTTGAGTATGTCCTGCCATTGTGAACTGCGTATGCATCAAAATAAATACTTAATTACACGACATCACCACCATGGACACATAAAGGACTTATTCTCTCTCTCTCTCTCTCTCTATATATATATATATATATACACACACACACACACACACACACACACACACATATACGTGTGTAATTTATTTATGTATATATTTAATAGCAGAGAACAAGAACATTCCCATATTATGAAATTATTGCAAGTTGCAACACACTAGTGCAGATGCTATAACTAGAAAAAATACATCCATTTGAAGGATAACATACCCTTCGTAGGAGATTCATTTAATTAACTTTCATAGTTCCAATGGTTTTTTGCAAATCAGCATATGGTTCTATCAATTTTGGGCGTGTTGGCCTACATTCTACCATGAATGGGTCTGTAAATCAACTAAATTGCTCATAAGTTAAGTTGGCCATTAAAATAGCCAATCATTGATTTACTCATGTAGATTATCATCCCACAATGAATGACCGAATGGGACAGGCTATGTTCAATTTTTTGGGTAGACGGATTAAATTTTTTTTGGTTATTGGTTTAAGTATGGCCAGAATAAGAGGAGGTTGTAAAATTTGCAATATTTCTACTAATCCGTTATGGCATACATGAAGATACAGAATAGGATATGTAGTTTAGAAATGTTATGGTAGAACTTAAAAGTTAAAACAATGATGATAAGTTCATCTTTTAGATTAATAACGATACGGAGTCAGGACCATCCCAAAAGTGCTACCTGTTTCTTTGGTTTCCCTTTTTTATAATATAAAATAGAAAAAGGGAACCAGTGCTGCTTTCCACTTTGGTTAGTGGCATGAAATGGTTGGGCTGTCCAACTTTTCCCTGGACAGCCCCATTTCTTGTGACCGTTATTTTAGATTAACAGATCTCTTAAAAAGAATATTGTCCAATATTTTACCTGATTATAAGCAAGTGCCATTGATACAGCACCTCGCATGAGACCAGCCCACCATATTGTAATCTGCAGAATAAAAATTGTTGGATCTCATTTCACATTTCAACTTACTCATGAGGATGAGAAACTTGAAACTGCAAGAGCCAAAAAAAACATTACTTGCTGCTTGAAGCCAATTTTGTCATTTGGGGATTTCTTAGCCAAGTTGGATATAAAGGATAAGGGAAAAACAAAAGCTGCTCTTCCAACCAGAACCAGGGCTAGCAGTATTGAACTCACACCAACTGATTTTCCAGGACTGCAAAAGAAATTTAGCCCCATGAATAAAACAACATAAATTCTGTTTCCAACAAGCCAATTGTATTACACAACTTAAATGCAGAAAATCCCATAGTTAACAATAGATTAAAAGTGTAAATGGAGGGGGAAGAGGGAGGGGTCCAATACATTAACAATCACACAATAGACAATTGGCTTATAGCAAAAAGAGATATTTTTGTAGCAAAAAGAGATATGCAGTTCATACCTATTGCTCACAAATCTCCACTTCTCAATGTCCAAGGCGTCCATACCGACATATAGGAAGATAAAAATCTCTGCAACGAATGACAATGTTGCAAAAGCATGCCTGCAAAAGTCGATAAGTGGAACTGAAACATTAGTAACATGACCAGGTTGACCCCTATACTGACAAAAAAGAAGAAAAAAAGAACAAAAATAGGTTCCAGAGGGTTAAGATAATGTTTTGGGAGATTTAACATACTTGGTAGTGACTCTTGAACTCTCAGTCACATTATGCCAGGTGTAATGGGACATGACAATCCCGCAAAAGAATACAGTGAGAATGCCACTTAAGTAGAATAGCTGCACCAACAAATTAAAATGACCAATATAACGGTTAAAGTATCAAATTTTGTGGCGTTCAATCTAAATGGAGCATGGAGCATTTGAAACAAAAAATTAAACAAAGGTCTCCAGGAAGCTTCCCCCATAAATTCAGAGAAATCTTACTTCAGCCAGCATATATGAAAGGTAAGCCATGAGCATCATAAGAGCAACCTCACGATCGGTAGAGTGCCTGCAATTTTTCAGAACTTTATTAGAGTTTTTTGAGATAATATAATGAAAATGCATTCTATTTCATCCTGTCATATAGACTCCACCTTCAACAACTCAAAAGACACTAATTTTTTATTTGAAATAGGGAATCCAAGGTAGCTGCCAGTGAGATTCTAATGATTCTTTATCAATGGCATACCAGTAAATCTAGCGCAGAAGCAGTGAGAAAAAAAAGGGGGTATGAGCCCCTTGAATTGCACCACACCTACCGCTTAGGTTGGTAAATTCTGTCAGGCAACATGTCAAATTCCCTTATAAAATATTCAAGTAGGTCGTTTATCTATAAGTAAATAATGCAATACAGCTTGGTAATGAGGCAAAATAAACAGCAAATCGACAGTGGACTTGGCAACAAAAAAAAATTAAGCATCAGGGAACTGATAAGAATAGTAGTCCTGGTGTTCCCCAACCTGCCAAAATACAACTTTTTGATAATGTACGCACTAAGCAGTCCAGCCTGCAGGAGAAGGAGAAGAAAATGTCAGAGAACATAATTCCACAAACATGCACACACACGTACACAGAGAGAGAGAGAGAGAGAGAGAGAGAGAGAGAGAGAGACTTACTAACACTCCCAGCATAGTGCTTGTGATAAATAAATAAAAGAAGTTCCCTATAAACTCCAAAGCAACAGTGGTGTTGATATGAGAGAGGTCAAAGTTCTGGATTGCGTTGAAAAGCACCACTGATGTGGCATCATTTACAACTCCTTCCCCAAAGACCAGACTGTACAGTAAAGGTGTCTCATCCTGATTAAGCACCTGAACCAATATATGGAAAACATTTAGTTGCAAAAGTGTAGTTATCTTAGTCACAAACAGCACCACAGCTTCAACAGGATATCCATACCTGCAAGGTGCAGACAGAATCTGTTGCGGAAAATATTGCTCCAATTGCTGCAAGATAATGAAGAAGAAAACAGATGAGTGTACAAGAAGATGATTTATAGGAATAGAATACAGAAATATATATTAGCAAACAAAAAGAGAGGGATATAGAGCCTACCGAGAAAATCTCCTATTTCAAGGGAGCCAATATCAAAATTTTTGAATAACTGAATAGCACCTGGGCCAAGAATCAGAGAGTTACAACCATGAACTGATGGTACAACCATAAATTTCATTAAGTGCTTCTGAACCTAAGCATTAAGGATACTGATATCAACTGGGATTCGGCATCCTTAGAATTTTGCATTAAGCAGTTTCCTTCTTATTTTCCTTTTTTTTAAAATCTCTTTGCTCTTTCCTACTACTTAATAAAATTCTACAAAGGAAACTAAAACTCATAAAAGAGGTTCATATAACTAATAGACAAAACCTATAGACTATAATTTAGCAATGCATTTGAAGAGAGATACATTATTCCAACAGTTCATAAGCATAATTTGCATCCTTTTCTTCATCGTCAAAAAGAAAAGAAAAAGTGAAGAGACTCTTCTACCTATCATCTCTGAACATCTAGCAATATGCAAACCAGATGTGGCGTAGTCATGCTTTACACCAGGGCATGGTTATTGAGGTTAAAGAAATGTTGTTGTAATTTTCAAATAAATACGGTTTTCGCAATAATGATCACTATACATGATCCCTAAAATTACCAACATGTGTCCTACTGACTGATTCCAACAATAAATGGACACTTCATGCAGAGAATTTTTATTTTCCTTTTCCTTATTATCTTTATAAGATAAATCAAAACTTCATTTCAACTTAGGCAACTTTGACCAATTGACAACTCCTGAGCAAATGTATTACAGTATTTGACCTATGATAATTGAGTTATGTTCCTTTTACATCATTCAATGAATCGTTATCAAGAGTTAAAAAAAAAAAAACGAACGTTCAATGATTTTTCAGAAACTGGGATTTACATGATGACTAAATTACCTTCAAATAACATACTAAAAGCATTAGAAATGTGTATACAACTTCAATACTTTTATTCCATGCATACATCTGAACATGAAAATTAACCTAACTGGGCAGAAAGTAGTCATCTGAAGTGCACCAGGAATGATGCAGAATCTTGTATAAAACAACATAAATAAATTCATCACCAAAGCACGAGATAGTGTTGTCCAACTGACTAGGTTTGAAGTATAATATACGTCTGAAATTCTGTTTTTATTTACTTTGTACTACTAAAAAAGCAAAACAAATAACCAAAAACAGTTACATACATAAAGTTGTGGAATGTACCTACTGATATGATGCCAAATGATATCAGTGTACCAACAGCACCAAACAGCATGATGGTCATGAAGTTGCGAAAAAATTTCTTCTTTTTCACCTGGAAACTGGTATCAGAAAAGAAAAGATCAATATCATAATGCTCAAAATAAAAGAATCACTGAAAATCTAAACATCACGTAAAAAATTCAATTAAAACAACATAGTATTGTATGATTTTATGATACATGACTAAAGTAAAATTATATAAGAAAAATGAAAATTAAGCTTCAATCATGAACAGGTGGTGCTTTGCTTGCAATATGGAACCGATCATTGTGAACTCACATATGCAAGTTCAATTCAAAATAGAATGGATTTCTTTCTTTTTCAAAATATTGGAAAGAATAAAAGAAGATTCAAATAACAGAAATCTTGCACATCATGTATATTTACTGTTCACCTCCTCAAATTAGTACAAGGTTGCACCATAAGGTCCATACTGAAACTTGGCTAAATAACATAAACAATAATGCACTTCCGCGGAGTTAATACTTAATATATGATTCATGATATATGGAAATTAATAATATTTTATACATTTGCAGGAAAAAAGCTGTCATTTTTATTTATTATGAACCTTTCGTGTTCCTTTGACCTTCTTTAAGTTATATGGCGCAAGTGCATGAAGCATAATCATTTTTTACAACCAACAAATGATATTATAAAGTTCTGGCGTACTAACAAACTCTTCCACAAATTTGTTACAAAAACAATAAGAAATGGTTCATAATTGAAATATCGTCACTCAGAGTAAGTGATCAACCAGACAAGAACTAGTAGGGAAAAGGAAAAAATTGAACCATACCAATCTCCCAACCATGCCCAAGATACGTACTTAATCAGCATGCTCAATTTACATAAGTACTGTGGGCAGGGATGGAGCCAGGATATTCTAATAAGGAGGGGGGGGGGGGGCATGGTTGATTGAAAACAGTAAGTAATTGTTGATGGATTTTGTGGAGAACGATTAGGTGGGTACAAAATATTCTAGGTCCAAAACAAATGTTGACAACTAAGTTCTCGGGTTGTTTCGTCCATACATTTTGTACATATCTTATGAGTAGTGTTTATCCTTGTTTGCGGGACAGCTGTCCCCTTGTCTCATAGCTATGCCCAGTTAAATAATTAAATTAAATGGTATAAAAATATATTTTATTTTTAAAAGTTCAGGAGACGATTGCCCAACAACTATGCCATATTAAATAATATAGTATACTTTTTTTAGGAGACAATTGCCCTCTTGTCCCATGAGTATGCCCAATTAAAAACTTAAACAACCTAGTATAAAAAATACGAGTCTGGATCTTGCAATTGAATTTGGACAGTTCAATCACACTTACATAGCCCCTTTTTAACTCTAGTTAAGAGCTTTTAACCCTTAGGGTTAATTTTTTTCTAAAAAAAGTTAAGATTGTAGAACCCTAAGGGTTAGTACATCTTAACTATAGTTAATGGGGGTTAAAACTTAAAAGGGACACGTGTGGGCCGAGTTCAATCGAATATGATCCCAACTCAAAAAATAATTTTTTCCCCTAAAGTTTGGGGTGCACCTGCCTCCATTCCCATGCTATACCCTAAAAAAAATTAGTTTTTCAAAAGTTGAGTGGGGGGTACGTGCCCCCACGGCCCCACAGGCCCCCACCTGGCTCCGCCCCTAACTGTGGGTGCTCCTTGTCTAAAAACTTGTGTTTAACACGTCCAATATCTTCTCCAAATCCTCTTTTTAGACATGCATTGTCACAATGAGCTGAGAAATATGACTACTTTTGATGTTTGCTAAATCAGCTTGAAGGGTTGAACAGTTTAACTGGAAAAGTGGCAGAATGCTTCCTCATTAAGTTAATGCAATAGCTTTGAGACGATTCCCATATTAGCAGTCTTCTCTTGCCTTAAGATGCTCAATATTACCACATAAACACCTTCAAATTTTCTGCACCATTCAATCTCCTCAAAACAAGGCTTCCAATTCTCGACATTGGTGGCTACAGCAATTATCATTTTCTTGAGCAAACTTTTTCTAATTGAGCTATCACAAGACTCTAAGCTATGCTTCTTGGATATATGAAAACAGGTAATCAAGATAAGCAACTCAGCCAGTCGAAGTCAGACTTCCTCCCATGGATATTTGCGATTTTCATTGTTCTTTAGCTCACAATTCTGAAAGGATCTAAATCCCTTTTGAACTCATACAGTTTTCTTCTGTCATCTTGTCATCATGAAATTCTCCTTACTGGTAACAAAAGGAGAAACAATAGTAGGTCAAACCTTACTAGGCTCTTAAGGGCCTCAGGTTAGTCCATACTTCTCATAAATCTTAAGCTCTTTCACCTCCACCAACATAATAAATTCAGACTTCAACTCGTGCTAAAGAGTCAAAACAATGTAAATCCTCTTTAACAGGGACCTATAATAATGCCACAGTGAGACTTTAGATTCCCATATGATTGTGTCGGTTTTGGTGGTGGCTATCATCATTGTCTCTCATCAATACACCAAAAAAGCATACATGTATCTAGAGGACTCCAATGAGCTTTAGCGTTCCACTAACAAGACCATAAACAATATGATGAACAAAGGTGGAAAACTTGTGACGATGGTGCTCATGAAATTCTATTGTCAGGACATACTCATCCAACTTGTATCAATTTCCACATAGGTCGACTTGGATAATGGACTGAATCCTCAAAGTTTGCTAGTTAAATAACTTTGTATATAACAGGGACTTGTTTAAATTTATGGGTCCTTCAAGCCAAAATTTGTGAGTACTAGTGCCTACTTGTTTTTGGCTTTTAATCTAAATCTAATCCAATAAAAGTTGTCTTTAGTCTACCTTCTAGCTCTATGTTCAGCACATCCTCTGTATAAATACTCACTTTGAATTAAGATCATTTGTTAGTTATATTTTCTTATCTTTTAATTCTAGGATTTTCTATGCCTTCTATTTTCTGCGAGGTACAAAAGGGCAACAAAATTTATTTGAAAACTAGAGCGACAGTAGAGCCATCACCTTATAGTTTCAAAACATTTTACAGCACTAAAATACCCGAGCTAGCAGGTCATTCATTTTAAGTCTCAAGGAATACCATGTTAGCAGCAGATGTCAAACACCTTTGACAAAACACCATTTAAGGTTTCAACATAAAGTATTAAGTATTCTAAAGCATAATAAATTTGGGTGTCGTGTACCAGAAACTAGATGGCAAACATCAAGGTCATACCTCATTAGTGGGATATATATTATATTAACTGATATTAACCGAATCATGGCCCAAGGAAAAACTAAATTAATCACCTATGGCTGATCAGATAAATATATCCAATAAAATCAGACTGCTCTTCATGCAAAGATAACATGATGTCATGGGAAAGCTCAACTTACCCCGCGTTAAATATAATAGGTGGAAGAAGATATATAAAGAAAAGATCTTCACTGAAGACTAAAATATGTGAGCTTTTTCCTCCTGTAGTTAACAGAATAACAATTCCAGTGCACAGACCCTGCCATCAACCCAACAAAAGGAAAAAAAATAAAATAAAAAATCACCATCTACCGTAATCAAGCATAAATTAAAGGAAAAAAAAAATATATATTTAACGCTATATTGATCATTGGGTGTTCTCAATACAGATAAAAATAATTAACTATCATAGTCAAGAACTAATTATATAGAAAGAAATGCAAAAACTCACAATAGCAAGAGCAGTAATCGACTCATTCATCCATCGATTTTCCTCCAGGAGATGACCAATCACAATACAAGCACAAAGGAGCGCCACGAACAAATTCATGGAAACCACAGAAGAATGATCGGATGTTGATACCATCCCTAACCTCATCAAACCAGAGCCTATACCGAAAGCCATGGTAGCCACCTCGATTAAATTACCAGACAATCAATTCAAGACAACTACACAGATTACCGTTCTCAATCCAAGAATATAACGCGGTTTTCCTTAAGACACAGAGTCCATATCTCCGAACTATCCATCTCAAATACCTCCGAATGAACTCTGCATGGGAAGAATCCAACAATCAAAGTAAAAAATTCAAATCAATTAGTAAAAACGAACTTCATTTCTTCTACAGTTTTAAAAGCTACAGAATCCCAATAACATACTTTCCAGAAAATTTCCAAACGAACTCGAATCTAAAATCGCAAGCAACCGCAGTCGAATTCAATGATTCTCTACTAAAACCAACGAAATGGCTGAATCAGATCCCTTCTCAAACAGCAAAATCGAACAAATAACCACGAAAAAGAAACCTGCTCCGGATTTCTCGAAGAAAAACCGAATTCTGCTCGGTAGTTTGCAGAAACAACGAAAACTTGAGCAGAATTACCGAATTGAAGATCGAAATTAGCTTTACTTGCTCAGAAATCTTTGAAATGTGATGAAAATAAAAAAGAATAGCGTTGGAGATCTAGGGTTTTAGAGGAAAATTCTAGCGAGAGAGAGAGAGAGAGAATTTGAAGTGTGGAGAGAGAAAGAGCTGTTTGTTCTTCAGGTGTGGAGAGATGGGAACGGGAAAGGGCGCGTGTGGAATATGTACATGTTTCGTGAGATGTGATAACAGAGACCGGAGACTAGGGAAGACCTGGTCATCACCGTTAGATTCATGACACAGATTTAGTGCTGCAGATCTAGCGGTGATGTCCATTATCTATGATGGAATCGCGTGTATTGTAACATTACTCATTTTGTTTGTTATATTAATGGAGAAGGAGGAAGGAATGGAAGATGTGGGAGGAAAGCAAGGCCAATCTTTATGATTGTGTCGTTTGTATATTAAAATCTCTTTAATTGAATCCTTTCATGAAAGGAAACTATACTCAACTTCTTGTTAAGACTGCTGTTTGTTTTTTAAATTACAGAAATGCCCCTTATACCCTTTTATTAGTGGTTTTAGAGCTTTTTAAGGCATTTGGGGGGTCCTAAGAGTTGAGCTACGCTCACACCTGCGTACTTGTGTCTATGATAGTGTTTGTATTCATGAGAAAATGGTCCCTAATTTATTTTCATGAGTTATGGTGTGGTGGTTGATATGTCTACTGTTAGGCTCTTTCTAACAAAGGTGGAGCTAGGGGCAAGGGGGTAGTTACTTCCCAAAACTTAAAAAAAGAAATTATTGTTTAATAAGGCATAACCATAAGACATGGGAGTAACTCTCCTAAATATTTGAAAAAAAATTATACTTTAATATGGTATAGACATAGGAGCAGTTGCCCTTACTAAATTATTGAAAAAAGTATATTTTATATTATATTATTTAATTAAATAATGGGGCATATCCATGAGACAAGGGAGGTAACTGACCCTGAAATTTTGAAATATATACTATATCATTTAATTATTTAATAGGGCATAGTCATGAGAAAGAGCGGCAACTTCCCAGACTTTTGAAAATAAAAAATATCTTTTATGTTGTAATTTAATTATTTAACAAGACATAACCATTCAAAAAAAAAAGTAAATAAAGAGAACAACACTCGTAAAATATGTACAAAATGTACGGACAAGATGACCCACAAACTTAGCAATCGAAAAAATTAGAGGCCCTAAGTCCTTGAACCCCCATCCCCTACAGCTAAGATATCTCGTACCTATCTAATCATTCTCTATAAATTTATTAACAATTACTAACATTTTTAATCAACACTATTGCTTACCCTTTACAAGTAGGGGGTGGAGGCAAGATTTTTTTTTCCAGGGGCTACCAATGGGGGCTCCAATTTTTTTTAGGGTCATTTCATTGGCTATCGCACTTGTTTGTGTCTATTATCAAGAATATATTTTTTCTTAGAAGTTTAGGACGGCTAGAGCCCCATCCTAGTTTCACCCTCTCCTAGACTACACCCATATTAATTCTATAGGATTTTTTTCCAAAATTTCAGGGGACTTCAGCTCTCCTGGCCCCTGCCTACAAGAAAATATTGGCTCCAGCTCTATTCTCTAACCCACTAACCAATGAATATACTAATACAATTAATAGGGGGTTGCGGCCATATTTCCAATACCAAAATAAATAAATAAATAAATAAATAAATGTGTTGCTCATATCATTTAACTACCCTTTGTAGAATGACATTCTGCTTGCTACTTCAAAATCTTTTAAAAAAATTCCCACCAAGATGGCTTGGTTTAAGGTACGCTCAACCCTAGGGCCAAAAGTTCAGTCCTAAAAAGTTATTTTTAATTTTATAGACCATATATGATATATCATGATTCAAGAAATTGGATTATCAAATGATTGTCCTGCAAAATTGTTTGAAACATGCCATCTCTAGTTTTTGTGGAAAATGACAACATATCAAATTTCTCTAATACATTATATCAATCAAAATTTCTTAATACCTTTTTTCCTAATAAATTGCTTGATACTCTTACTTTTTGAAACCTTAATGACATTTTTTTTTGGGATAAATGTTGATATCCTGAGCATTAAAGACTCAGACTAGTCAAATTAGTTTCACGTGCTGCATAGGGAATATTCATACCTCATACAACTGATTGAAAAAAGCCCAGGAAACGACCTTGAGAACTCCAGGTTTACCGTTCGTCCCAGTTCATCCTTCGGTCACTGGACTACATCCTGGGAGCTAATGGCAATTTTTGAGGTAGTGTATTGGTGAGACATTGACTCCAACAACCTGTTATGTATCAAGTGAAACTCAACTAAGCTTATATACTTTCTTACACAATTTTCCTTCGATTAAACACTATAAAATATAATTGATTATTTTTCTAACCCTTTTAGAAATTCGACCAAACAACATTAAAATATGTAATTAGATGCAAAACAAATGGAGCCATAATGTTAACCAAAAGCACTCCAATTTATGTTATTGTGGGTCATAATTTTGATTTGTAAGATTGCAACATTAATTTCCCCTTCCATGACAACGTTCAAGGTGTTTTTTTTTTTTTTGAACGAATGGGGCATCCGTTGCAAGAGGAGTTCTGTAGCAAGCGGCTCCAAAAGCAATATTAGGGTTGCAACATAGGATTTTATGGTTAGGATCCAAAAGGAGCTAACTAAAACCCTAATCATAACCCCAAAATCCGACATGGAAACCCTAATATGGTTTCTCCAACCCCCTTCAAGCACTAGATCCTCATTCTTAGTTATTATACACCCCTCCAATATATTACTACCAGAGTTGTATTGTGTCCTTATCAATGAAATTTCGTCTTTTTCTACCAAAAAAAAAGAGTTGTGCACAGACTCATGGCAAATAAGAGTTATTCTCACACCATGGGAATATCCCAGTGATAGTGTCCCCTCACTAGGAGGGGGATTCCGGGCTCAAGTCCTGTGTAGGTGGGCATAGTGATTTCCTACCGATTCCTAGAGCATATACTAACCCACTAAGTAGATTGCAAAAAAATAATAATTATTCTCTACTTGTCTTACTAGACTCAGAATCAATGACCCCGTCATTATGCAAATGTAGATCAGTTCTCCCTTCCATCATTTTGATTATTTTCGTCGCCATTAAGTTGTCGCCCTAGTATATTGACACATGGCACATCATGAATTCATTGTATCTTCCCCATTTTGTTTTTTTGCAATAAGTTAGTTTCTTTTAGTTAAAGTACATATCACCAATGGGCGCATTTTAGCAAAAATCACTTTTTTAGTTTCTATTGGTCCAAATCTTTTTATTACTACGTATATATTAAAAAAAGAGAGAAAGAGATACCAGATCATTTACCATGATAACCAGATTTGACAAATCTGGTTATTACCCTCAAGTCACCATGTGGCCTTTTTGACACCTCTTAATTGCGTTGAAGATTCACTCACCCCTAGGGTTCACCCATACATCCTTGGTTATGAGAAAAATATTAACTTTTTGAAAATATTTTAAGAACCTTAAAATTATTTTTTATAATAAACAAATAGTTAATTTTTATTTTTTTTAAACCAGCCATAGTTAAGGAGTGTCAAAAGGGACACACGACAACCTAGGGGTGATAAATGGATTTAGAAGATTTGGTTTTGAAAAAAAAACCAAGCACCGGAAAAACAAGGAAAAAAGGGCCTCAGATTTGTCTCTGGCGAAGCCAGGGGCAACCATAGCATAGGAGACAAGTGGTGGAGAAGTCAAAATCATAGGTCCCATGATTTTGACTTCTCCACATACTATATGACACATGGTGATAAGGTGTTGAGATAAAGGGAAGAGATATTCAGTTGGGAGAAGTCAAAATCATGAGGATAAAATGAAATGACTTCTTTTTTTAACGTCACATGTCCCTTATTCAATGGTTGCCTGAGACCTCTTTCTGGCTTGGCCAGAGACAATCCGAGGCCCGCAAAAAGGGTTAAAATAGCAAAAAGAGCATATACTGACACTCCTTGTCACCACCTCGCTAATGTCCCCCAGCAAATTCAAAGCCTGTAGTTTACAAGCTATTTTCCTATTTAGGATGAAACTACTACATTAAATACACTGCGCTTATTATGTTCATTTTAGCAAAACCTTGGGTTGCATCTGTACAAAACTGGTGTTTTCATAATTTGGTTTTATTCTCTCCCTGTTCAAGTTAACCTGAACCCTTAGTGATGGAATCTATATTTGATTCGTTTCCCTCCATAATCCATACGCATGAGAGCAGGGCCGTGTGTACGGAAACAGTGACCACCCATGTTCTGTCCCAAAAGTCTCAATGGTGGCGACATCCGTGTCATGTAGTCTTAAGTGGCGGGGAACCAAATCCTCTACTGTTATAACCGGATTTGGGGAATCCAGTTATGCCCCTTACGTTGCCACGTGTTTTCCTTTTGACATTTCTTAACTTTGGTTAAGTTTCATCCACCCCTAGGGTTCACTTACCCATCCTTGGTTTTTAGAAAAAAATATTAATTCTTTTTTAAAAAAAATTAAAGATGGGTGATTCTTAACCACAATTAAGAAGTGCCAAAAGAGACTCGTGGCGACCTAGGGGCATAACCGGATTCTGATTCCGCATAAGCCAGTTATAACGGTTGAGGATTTGGTTCCTAAGTGGTAGCGATAAGTGTCTCTACATCTTACATCTAGTTGCTACATTAAGGCAAGCTAAAAAATATTCTTAGAGCTGAAGTTTATGTAACAAGAAGATTGATGGTTTTAGGATAGAAATTTGTTTGATGGATATAGTGGGATAAAATTCGTTAATGCAACGAGGGTGGGAGAGCCATTTTATAAATAAAATTAATTATAATTTTTATTTTATATCATAAATATAAAAAAAATTGAAAAAATTTAAAAGGCCAAACTTCTCACATAAACAAGACTTACATTATAATTTGCGGGAATGGGATTTGGTTTGGTCCTCACCGGATTAAATCCGTCTGGGCCTCATTCCGAAGGTTCACACATGTTCCTTTTCACATCCTTTAACCGTGGTTAAAATTTATTAACCTTAAGGTTCAATTATGTAAATTTGATTTATTTTAAAAATATTACAAAAATTAACCACATGAGCTAAATTTTTAGCTAGGATTAAAAGGGCGGTTAAAGGGCTATGTGAGTGAGGCCATATCAAATCCCTTCTCAATTTGGGGCACTATATACAAAATTTGTATATTATTTTTTTTAAAAAAAAGTTGTACCTAATCATATAAAATTTACTGAAAGAAAAAAATGGGCTGGGGTTGGCCCCTCCTCGCCCCTTGCTCCGTCCCTAACTACATCTACATATTACTTTGAGAATCAGTATAAATTATAAATTTAACTTATTTGAATATTTATCTATTTATTTTTATTTTTTTTCACTGGAGTCTTTTAACCTACTAAAATGGTAGCAATTCCATGTGTTATTAAAACCCTCATTCTTTGAAAAAAATTTGAATCGTAGAACTGGGCTCTCTACTATATATATGTTTCTGCAAGGGATTTCCTCTAGCAATTGTCCAAAGTATTAGAGTCTGACATAGCCTATTTGCTCCACAGGTGGAAAGGTATTTTGCATGCATGCACACATTTTATTGGGTGGTACGTGCATACCTTTCTTACTTGTTATGTGTCCTATTTGGTTTCTTACTAATTGCGGTTAAGATTGACCCACTATTAAGGTTAAATAATTTTACCTTAGTTTTTAGAAAAAACATTAAATAAATTAATCACAAATTAACCACATGAGTGAGTGAATAATAACCAAGTTTAAATTTTTTCTAAAAACCTAAGGTTACATTATTCAATTCTAAGCGTGAGTGAATCTTAAACACAATTAAAAAGTGTCAAAAGAGGACAATTGGTGAGTTGGGGAGACATGCGCGTTCCAACTTGTGCATGCATGCTCTCACCTCCTTACTGGAATACCTCTGCACGCGTGAGGCACACATGCTATACCCGAGTATTATACTCCAGCGTCTGCCGGAGAATCTGTTGCATATGTTTCCTCTCACAGTCTGGAACTCGTCCTCTCTCTCTCTCTCTCTCTCTCTCTCTCTCTCTCTCTCATACACGTGTCAGATGTGTACCCAGGTTGCAACCCACTGTTTTTTTATGGGTCCCACCCGATGGGTATCTTAGGCCTAAACTCGACCTGTTTCTATGATTATAATGGGGTTGTTTGGTTATTGCAACAATTCTGATTTCGGATAGAATATCTAGCTGCAAAACAGCACAGTTCTAGGTTTTCAGAAGTAAAAACAAGTTTTAGTCTTAAATGATACTTGCATGCCAATCAAGAATCTTACTTTGAGTGGGTGTCTGTATAACCCTAGTTTCAACTTTCAGATTAAGTAATGAGAATCCTACCTCAGTTAGTCAGTTTCTTCCTTTCTCATTTTCTCTACGTGACCATCAAGTGTCATCACTTTTCTCGCATACTTATACATCCAATTACAATAATTCTAAAGTCAATGACAAAATCAATTTCTTCTTCCCTCACTTTCTCTACGTGACTACCAAGTATTCGGATGCTTATACATCCGGTTACAATAATTCTAAAGTCAATGAAAAAAGTGAAAGACATTTGTGGTCCATTGAAAAGTGAGGAATAAAGAAATTGGGAGTAGCATTTCGTTTGTGGTTAATGGTCTAGAAATGAGAGTGATTTGGGCACCTCTTATTTTCTTGTAACAGTGTGGTGTGCATGTGTGTGTTAAGTCAAGTGCAATCCTAGGCCCATTTGGAATAGAGAATTGTTTTTTGGGAGTGATGCCAAATGAGCCCTTATTTTTTGGCATTTTAAGAAATAAAAATTTGATTAATATGAATATTCTAAAAAGAAATTGAACTGTAAACACCTTGGGAAATAAAAAATACAGAGACCGTGAAAATAAGGATTAATAAAGGTATTATAAGAAAAAAAATTTTGATTAATAGAAATATTATAGGAAAAAAATTTAATTCACAGAGACATTCACCAAAATCTAAAACTTGTACAAACGAAATTTATCATCTCTATATATAATAGTATAAGACTCGAAATCATCTCCTGTTGTAAGCGGACTCGGGAGTCCGATTACCCCACTGAAGCTGTCCTGTGTCCCTTTTGGCACCCCTTAACTATGATAAAGATCAACTTACCCCTATCGTTCACCTTGGTTTTTAGAAAAAATTAACCTTAGGAGTTAATGAATTTTAAATGGGGTTAAATTTCTTTTTAAATATTTTTTCTAAAAGCCAAGGATAGGTGGGTGAATCCTAAGAGTGAGTGAAACTCGACCACAGATAAGAGATAAGAGGTGTCAAAAGGAACAGTGGCAGCATTAGTAGCATAACCGGACTCCCATGAGTCCAGTTACACCGGGAGAGAATCACAAGTTATAGTCTAAATATAGAATGGGGTGCTACACTTATGAAAATACAAATTTATCTTAATCGCTTTGGTTTGATGGCCAGGATTTCTTGTACGACTGTGTACAACTGTTAAATTTATAGAAGACAGGATCATGGCTGTTAAAGACTAAAGAAGTGTTATCCCAATCCCGTTTACTCTAAAAGTTTCCACAGACGGAAGATTGGCCATATTGCCGGGTGATGTTTCATATTTTAACACATTAAAAAAATTTAAGAACAGAAAAAAGTTTGACATTTGTAACCACAAGGTTGCGTCTAAGGCTAGCAAAATTCTAAAGATTAAGGCCACAAGAAGAACCTAAGAAAAAACACTTACGATTTGTTTCCCAAGGGATCGCGTATAATAGTTTAAATGGGTAATTTTGTCATTTTACTATGAGAGCGGTCCATTAAAAAAAAATAAAATAAGAGGACTTTGATTGACATGAGTATTCCTTGTCATTCAACCCTAAATCAAAATAACAGCTAAAGATTCATTTCAGGAGATTTTTCATATGGTCATTGTCTACTCATTGACCACAAGAAGCAACCATCTTCCTTTATTCGAGCTTAGGCCAGCATTTTAAGGCACATAGCCTCATAGCTATGTCACATGACCCTTAGAGTGCAATTATGCCACTATGGTTGTGATGTGTCTCTTTTGACACTTTAGGGTTAAATATTTTTTCTAAAAACCAAGGATAGGTAGGTGAATCCTGAAAATGGGTGAATCTTAACCTCAGTTAAAGAATGTCAAAAGAGACGTGTATAGAGCAAGAAAAAATGAGAATAATAGAGAAAAAATGACACAAAGCTTGATGGGGCTCGATCCCTTAGTAGGCGAGCAAGTTAGGGAAGACGAGCTCAGGCTTGAAGTCATTTTGTACCGAAGATTGAGATTTGCTTATGAAACAAATCTTAGATAACCAAGAAGTTTCTAACTCCTCTAAAACTCTTGTGATATTTTCTAACTAACTTTTAGGAATTTTGGAAAATTCAGGCTACGCCTGGTCCCATCATAAAAGTAAAGACGTTATATTGGTATTTTCTTTTAGAAAAATGCCAAGCATACTCTCACATTTTTAAATAATGAAATAGGATTTACGTGGGAGTCACAAGCAAACCCACACAGTCATTTATTTTATTGCCTAGGTGAGAGTAGGGATTTTGTGAATATGTTTAACATTTTCTAACCCTAAAGGGGTAGATCAGTGATTCTTGTGACTTATGCCTCATGAAGCGGAAGGTCTTGGGCAGGGGCGGAGCCAGGAATTTTTCATTTGGGAGGGGAGGCAAAATACATGTATAAAAAAAACTATACGATTTGTAAGTATGAAACTTGGGGGTTTGGGGGCGTAGCCCTCGAGAAAAAAAATTGGGGGTAATTTTTTTATTTTGAGATTTTTTTTTTTGGTAATATCCTTGAGGTCGCCATGTGTCTCTATTGATACCCTTAACTGTGGTTAAGATTCACTCACATATCCTTGGTTTTTTTAAAAAAATATCAAAATTTTCAAACCATAGTTAAAATTCACTAACTCCTAAGGTTAAAAAAATCTAATTTTTTTAAAAAAAAATTAATAATAAGTAGGTAAACTCTAACCATGAGTGATTTTTAACCATGATTAAGGGGTGCTCAATAGAGACATGTGGTGACCTAAAGGGCATAAAGGGACTCCATTGGAGGGCCCACTATATATTTGAAAAAATTTGAGAGGGGGGGCAGTACACTAAAAAAGTATAAGGTAAACAGTATAAGGAATCGACCTAAGGGGGGGGGGGGGGGCAAGTACACTAAAAAAGTATAAGGTAAACAGTATAAGGAATCGACCTCAAGACCTCCGGGTTTATGGTTCGTCCTTCGGCCACTGGGCTGCAGCCCCAAGGCTATTGCTAATGACTTGATCACGTTCTAAGATGTAAATAGGAAAAAAAATTTATGAAAAAAATTCATTAAATTTTACTACGTCACCTCAAAATGCTCGTCACAAAAATCACATTGAATTAGGGACTGTAGTTCATACGATAAAGACTAAAGTGTGTCATTTTCATGAGGATGACCTGAAATCCGAAGAAAATATATCTCTCAATGATATGACAAATAGGACAACACTCCCTGTTTGCTGTTACTAACTTAATTACTAAACCACTAATTGTAAATAATTCAAATTCCATTATATAGAAGATTTTAGACTTGTTTACGTCAAATGTGTGAATCTCAACCATTAACCACATTTGTTACTTGGAGTCTTGGACCGGAAAAAGTATAAGGTAAACAGCCTTTTGGAGGAAAAATTTCCACCGACACCCACAAAAAATGCATGTTGTAGATTATCAGTTTTTTCCCTAAAATTATAGGGGGTTAGAATGAAGTTTAACCCTATAATTTAGACTTGTACTTCTCTACGGTTATAACTGGACTCGGGGAATCCGGTTACATCCTTGAAGTCATCATGTGTCCCTTTTGACACCCCTTAACTGTGGTTAAGATTCATCCACCTATACTTGGTTTTTAGAAAATAAAAAATTTTAACTTTAGGAGCTAGTGAAATTTAACTAGAGTTAAATTTTTTTTTCTCTAAAAATGAAGGATAGGCAAATGAAATCTAGGGGTGGGTGAATCTTAACCATAATTAAAGGGTGTCAAAAGGGACATGTGGTGACCTCATGGGTGTAACCGAACTCCCCCAAGTCTGGTTGTAACCGTAGCCGATTAGGTCTCTATAATTTATTGGCCCAACTAGAGTAAATAGGACATGTGTAACATTTTTTCGAGAGCCGGGAAAAAAAATCCACTGCACTTACCATAGATGATCTTTGATGTTTATTATATGACTTGAAAATTTGATTCATCCAACCAAATTAGTTTTTATCTAAGATGTCTATACAGATCTAAGGGTGGTCAAACCCAATATGTTCACACTATTAGTTTAGTCCGGAGGAGTGCTATCCCCAATCACATTTACTCTAAATTTTTTCATAGACATAAGAGGAACCAAACACTTGAAGATCTTTAATGGCTGAAAAAACAAAAATCAAAACAAGTTTGACATTTGTATAGCCCAGTTGCATCTTTGGAAGATTTGTGACTGAGACTAGCAACTCCTTTAGTTTGAGATCTAATCCCCTAAGACTGTGTGTGGTTGAAATCTCGACAAAAGTCAGGGTGCCAAAAAAATTATTCACATCTACATGATATTTTCTTCAAAAGGTTTACTTTGTTGCTCACCAGAGAAAGGACAAAAAAAAAAAGGCACCTCAGCGTAAGTTTTTTTTTTTCCCTATTTTTTGGACATTTTTTGTTTAATTTTTTTTTTTTTTTTGGCTTTTTTCTTAACACATGCCTACTGATCCGTTGATCCGTTGCTCTGGAGAGGAATACTCCGGCACATAGTAAACCTTTTGCCGACATTTTCACGTGAAACAATGCAGTCAATCAGACATTCATATGTCACCATCTAGTCTGACTTAATGTCACGTTGATCACATGAATTGTGTGTCATTGGACAGAAAGGAGCTCGAGTGTATATTGTCCTAAAACCATCATTCAAGAATTTGGATGAACTAATTCTAGAGTTTCTTATCACGAGGTTGATGTGTAGGTTGGACGATTCTCTAATTAAAATTTTGGACTCTTGTATAAATAAATAAATAAAAAACTATTTTTATGAATTTTTAAATATCCCTTTGCTTTTCATATTTTGTATTTTTCCCCCCACTTACTTTCCAATTATTTTGCAAATACCTCACTTTCGTGTTGAAAGTGAGGTATTTGCAAATCAGGTTTTCTTCATTTTTGATGGTATTTGCATGTTAGTAGTTTCTTGAGTTAAATAAAATATCTCTTTATCAAAATAATAATAATAACTTTCTATAAAAAAAAAAAAAAACTTCTTTTTATTTGATGGTTATTTTTAAGGAAAATTTAATTATCTTTTTTTCACTCACTTTCTTTTCAAACGAACACATCTTAATAGTACGTTTGGTTGTTAAGAAAATAAGTGAAATCATGGGAAAAAAAACAAAATTAGGATTTCTAATACAATTTTTACTTGTGTTTTGCCCAAAATTTTTTTTTTTTCTTTATGTTTTTACTTATTTTCTCGGCCACCAAACATAGGGTAAAGAGTCGTCCTATGCACCATTAAAGTCCCCCCCCCCCCCAAGGAGAAGTTTGGGAGTGGTTGGGAGGGGGTGTTCAGTAATTTCGTCTAAAAAGAGAGGGTGATATAGACAGAGAAAGATATCAAACAGGCTCTTTTGTCTCTGGTTCATGATAGGTTTTTTTTTGGTTTGTTGTTGAAAGGTTCATGATAGTTAGTTTGGTCATCTTGAGGATCGGAAGCAACGTAAACATCAGTGGATGCTAAATGATCATGTCACATGAGGGTGTGGACTCTCTTTGTCTCGTGAATACCCAATAAAGCTTTTATGCTTTATGTCACATGATAGGAATCCCACGTGTGTAACCTTTTGTTTTACTCCCCCACACGTACGAGTTCGTGGGACTCAACTCTGGTTATGGTCCCACCACAAGAATCTCTTTGATCAGAAGCAAATGAGATCGGATCACAGCCAATTCGTATACCTATGAGCAGCGGCAAAAGGTATACTCTCTTACTCACCGTAGTATCCCTCTGGTGAGCAACAAATCAATGAACGAAAAAACGCCAACTTACCATAAGTCAAAAAAATTTTCCGCCCATTTTTGACTTATTCCCATTAAATTTTTTTTCCCCTTTTTTCATCTATTGATCTCGTGAGCACCACCAGAGTAAACCTTTTGCCATGAGCAGCTTGCAATTGCAAGAAATATGGAGCCAAATCATCTACGGTTATCACCCCTAGAGGTCGCCATGTGTCTCCTTTGACACCCCTTAACCGTGTGTAAGATTCACCCACCCTTCCTTGGTTTTTTTTTAATATTAATCTTTTTACAAAAATTAAAAAACTGTTTTTAGAATTTTTTTAATATGAAAAACAGTTTTTTAATTTAAAAAAATAATTAATATTTTTTTAAAAAAAAACCAAGGATCAGTGGGTGAACCCTAGGGCGAGTGAACCTTACCCATGGTTAAGGGGTGTCAAAGGAGACACATGACGACCTCTAGGGGTGATAACCGGATTTGACAAATCTAGTTATCACCGTAGAGGATTTGACTCCAAGAAATATATATACTTATTGACTCGTGATTCTCTCCAGTTGTAACCGGACTCAGGGGAATTCATTACGAAACTGACGCTGCCACATGTCGCTTTTGATACCCCTTAACTATGGTTAAGATTCACCTCAAGATCGGCCCAAGCCATTTGGAGGTCTAAAGCGAGAATTCTAAATTGAGGTTTTTTTTGTTTAATTGGACTCGTTATAAAATGAGTTTTTTTTTTAAAATGAAGTCTTTTTTAGGATTTCTTTTCACTACATCAGGTTCATAAAGCCATCAAAGCCCACGTTTTGGGGCCTTCATTTTTTTGGGGCCTAAAGCGTGGACTTTGATGACTTAATGGACGGGTTGACCCTGATTCACCTACCCTAGGGTTCACCCACCTATCTTTGGTTTTTAGAAAAAAAAATTAAAGCCCTGTTAAAATTCACTAGCTCCTAAGGTTAATTTTTTTATTATTAATTTTTTCTAAAAACCAATGATAGTTGTGTGAACCCTAAGGATAGGTGAATCTTAATCACAATTAATAGGTGTCAAAAGAGACAAGTGGTAGCGTCAGTGGCATAACCGACTCCCTGAGTCCAGTTACAACTAGAGATGATTACGAGTCATTCTTGTTTCAAGGTGGGGCTCAATTTTAGGACCACGAGGGTGGTCTCACATTGTGGTCTCTAAGCAGACCCATATTTTGAGTTGAGAAATAATTTCATGAACAAGCTCAAAAGAAGGTGTTCTAGAATTTAACTTTTATTAATCCATGATGGCATAGAGACACAGCAAGCTTCTACCGCAGCCTATCTGCCGAAGCTGCTTTTCTGTAGCATTCCATAAAAAAAAGAAGAAATTATCATTTTATTTTAGGGTTGTTGAAATACGGTAAAGCCACAACTTGAGTAGCCGTTACTTAACAATGGTGAATGAGTTAGAGAGTCGAAATGCCCGACTTAGAAAGATAAAAGAAAATCTAAATCTCTTCTCGAGTAGAAAAGAAAAATTAAATGAAAAAGAGAAAAAAAAATCTCATTAAAGGAAAATCTAAACCTTTTAAATCACATTTGAGAGAAACAAAATACCTCCTAATTAGGGCTGTAAACGAATGCGGAATTATCTATATTCAATTTGTATCCGATTCTGTTTAGTTAGATAATTATCTGAATAGGTATCCAAAGTGAATTTGGATAGTAATTTTACTATTTCTTTATAAACATATACAAATTTAGATATATCTGGCCGATTATATAATACATATAAATAATATATTCTGGATTTATAAAACTAATATAACCTTTAAAATATATTTTAAGATAAAAATTCATAAAATTTTACAATTTTTAAAATATTAATTTATCTGTTTTAAATTATTTTTAAATGTAATCGGATAATTCAGATACTATCTGAATTCAAACATTTTAATCGGAGTTGGATACTGATATCATATTTCACTATCCATCATATATTTATTCGGATATTCGAATATATAATCGGAGACGACTTCAGATATACCACTATCCGCTCTGAATCCGTTCCATTTACAACCCTACTCCTAAATCTCTTTTTAAGAAATAAACTTATAATATTTTTTCACTAATTCTTAAAATTAAACCGTTAGAACTCTTTTATTATTCCTATAATCGTTATAATTGTGTAACAACACCCTACATAGGGATATACACATTGTCTGGCACAAGCGAGCCGGTGTTTAATAGTCTTCTATTTATTTCGATAATAAATAAGTAATTTTTTTCTTATGTGTCTATAAAGTGATTAACTTTTTTCGCATTTGATTATATAAGTGAATGCCTTCTCATTTCATTCTTTTTAACTGTGGTTAAGCTTAATTAATTTATAATTAATATATTTTTTCTTTAAAATATAGGTTAAATAGATGAACAGTAGAAATTAATTAAAAGGGGAGTGAGAAATAATGAGGATTGACATTTCGTTACATAGTGTATCCTTCCTTAGGAAGGGGGTTCCGGGTTCCATTCCCGAGAGGGTGAGAGTGGGTTACACTCTCCACCCACCTTTAACTCAGACCAGATATTGACTTGCTAACCAGGGGTTGCGGCCTAACCGTGTCTCATACCAAAAATTTTTTTAAAAAAAAAAAAAAAAAGAAAAAAGACATATTTGGTGAGTTAAGTATTTTCCTTTATATAGGAGGGATACAATTGTCATTTTGGTAAAAGGAATGGAAAATCTGGAATAAAAAATATAAAAATATATATTTAAAAAAATGAACCTTCTCGAAATTCGAGGGATCTTGTTGGTGGGTAGGCAAAAAAGATCGACATGGGGCCCATTAATGCACCCGAGAAAGGAGCACTGCACTGAAACTGTTTGCCACTCTCGATCGTGGTGGTGGATGGACAGGCGTTAGAGCTGTACGGCCACGATCATTTTCTCTACCATCACTCTTTGAAGAAAGAGTAAAATGTAATGTTTATGAGGTACGGATGTTTATGTCTCTGGGGGCATAATCCCTCTTCTGGCGTCCCATTTGTGGCGGGCAAGTGATAATTAGTCGTTAGTTTAACACCGACCATTTTGTTAATAAATTGTGGAGTGACGTTATAATGATAACGGCCCCCTTCTTAACGGCATCAAATCCTTTGAATTGCCGTGCCACGTGGCCTATACGGAGTGGGCATAGGGCTATCAACGGTAGGATTTGGATCATGTTTGTCTAGATCCGAATCCGATCCGATTAAGAATCCGACAAATCTGAATCCGATCCGAAATCCGTTGTATCATGATTTAGTCAATTCGAATCCGGTTATATTTGTAATATCATAATCTAATCTACTCTGATTATGGTTCAACCATGTTGCTTTGGTTTTTAGAAAAAAACATTTAAAAGAAATAAACTGCAAGAGATAAAATTTTTTAACAGAGGTTAAAATGGCTATTTGAGTAGGCCATATGGTTTTGGTTTGGCGAGGGCAGACCAAATCCAATCCCTCTTAGACCCCAAATATAAGAGTCCCTGTCCACTCGATTGTAATTGCCCTGTTAATAAATTGTTTATTCTGAAAATTTAGGTTAAAAATATTAACCCTAATACTTTATTTGGTTGGTGAGAAAATAAAAAATTATGAAAGATTAAAGAAAGGAAAGGAAAAAAAAATGTAAATTATCACCTTGTTTAATTACTAAGAAAATAATATTATTTATTTATTTAAAAGAAATAATTTTTTGTTTTACAATTTAAAAAAAATTAGTGGTGACTGGCAAAGGTAGCGGATAGTGACAGTTGAGGTAGCGGTAGGTCGAGTTAATGTGGTGGCGCGACGATACTAGTTGTAATTTGAGACAAGATATGAAGTTGAAAATTTTCTATTTTATCTGTAATTTCTCTCAAAAGCTTTTTTTTTTATAAGGAAATGAAAATTTTATTTTGAAAGAAGATTTAGTACGGAATTTCTCTCTTTTTTCCCCCACAAAATTTCTAGTCAAATTTGATTTTCTTTCACTTTTATTTTCTATACCCAATTTTTTTAGGAGCCAATCAAGAGAGTGTTTTTTGAGTTGGTAAATCTTAACCAAGAGTTAAGAGGGACACATGTTGGTTTAAGGGTGCGATTGAACTCTCTCACATTCAATCACGCCCAACCCTAAATATCTTTACTATTATAATGCAAGAGGCAGGCATGCCTAGATGATTTTTCCGAAATTCCCAAACTACCTTTATATAAAAACAAAACATTGGTTTAATGTTTTACTTTAATTTTCAAACTACCGTTTGCCTTTGATTTAATATTTTACTTTAATTCTCAAACTAACTCTTGCTCATCTATCTATTTAGAATCACAGATCGCATCCGCAAGTTAACACTTGTCCTTTTGAACTCCTATTAACTGTGGTTAACTCCTTCCCCTCACTCTCATGTGTATCGAATGTGCCACTAGCGAGTTGAATTGCACCCGCGAGCTAACACGTGTCCCTTTTAACTCTTATTAACTATGGTTAACTTCTTCCCCTCGCTCTCCCGTGCATCACACGTGCCATCCTCCAATTTGGGATAAAGCATAATGATATGACATGGGGTGACGTTTGGAATTTTGGATTCCTAATTGAAATGATTTATGCTTTAGCTTCTTTAACGGCCAATGGGTGGGTTTTGCCTTGCATGAGTCCGACTCGTTTATAAGAATTTTTGTGCCGGCCATTTAATTGGTGGCATGGATAGTTAGTAGCTAGGGACATGTCGTTCATCCATGCTGATTTTAGAGTGCAAGTCCGAGAGCTATGAAAACGTAAGTCACTATTTTTTTTTTAATTAATGCAGATTTACTCATCCTATTTGCAGCACATCGCATTTTGGGGCTTAACGGTTACAGAAATCATATATGAAAACGTAAGTCTTTTTTTTTTTGGACTAAACCCTAAGAGTGCGACGAGAGCCCACAACCCATCACACCATGTAAGCCCGGAAAATCCATGCCAGAAAAAACGTCACATTTATTTTTGAATGCAGATTTACTCATCTTATTTGCAGCACATAGCAGGGGCTTTAACGGGTACAAAAATCATATTGTTTTGCCTTGGCCAAATGAGATTGCTTGGGCTTCTTAGACATTTCAAGGAAATTCTCTAATGGATAGTATTGCACTACCATGTATCATATTTGGAATTGGAAGGGAAGTGATTTAAAACTCTTCAATAGTAGGTATTATTGAGAGCAAAGGCTGTAAGATGAAAAATCCAAAGGTGCAAATACTCAAGTGGGGCCACCATTAAAAGAAGATGCAACTTATGACCATTTGATTTTTAAACGTGCGGCCTTGCTCTCCATAGTAGTATAGTACTATCGAGAGTTTTCAATCGCTTCCCTATTTGGAAAGAAATAAATAATCATGTTTTTCGCAATGATTCATGATGCTATAAACTATGATTAAATAAATGGAAAATACGAGGGCAAATTGTGTAAATGCTTAATCACTCCATAAAACGAAAAGTCGAACCAATTTTAGATATGGACTCTACCGAAAAATGATTTGACATTCCATTAGCATCCCCTTAAATAAATTAGGGATATAGGCCCGATGGGTATACGTTGGAATTTTCTTCTTCTAGAGATTCATGTTAATGATTTGCTTTCGTGGGATTGTTACTAATTAAAATAAGTTATTATGATTAACAACAACCAAAGAAAAAATTGATTGGGTCAGGCCCAAACCTTGAACCCTTGTCCATACTATCGCATCCAAAAAATAATTGTATAAAAGAGACGGGCCAATTAGTTGTGTACTAGCCCAAGTGTGCCCACTTGCTATGTGCTCCAATGATTTGGTGTGTTCCTCTAATGAGAGTAAGCTGGGATCAAGCCCAGCTTTGATGACGTGGTCATTCATTCACCATTACCAACCTAGTGAATAGTAACCACATATGAGCGTGTAGTGGTAAAGAGGTATTTTCCCTCTGGGAGAGGATTGGAGATCGAGTATGCTTGTGTGGCGGGCGAGAGGGCACCTTTTTACTAACCTAATTCCTAATTCGGTGCTCGACCATGATGCATCAGGGTGCTCAATATATAAATGATGTCACCTACAAAAAAAAAAAAAAACCCTAATGATTAGTTAAAAAAATAAAATAAATCTTACCCGTGTTTGTGGAGTTGGCCTATGTACTCCTCAATATACTCTATAACCCTAACCGTCTATAACTGACACTAACTAAGAATTAGTATTTAACTTAGCTTATTTTGTCTTTTCTAATACCATATCAGTTCTAATCCTAAAAATTTAATAATTGAATTAAACGGTTAGGATTTGAGAATATATTTGAGAGTATCCCTAAAATAATTCTTAAATGTGATGGCACCATGTTGGAGCGACCCTGCCATGACGTACCTTTTGTGGGCCCATTCTTGAGTTGGCCTTTTCTTTTTGGCCTTTTGAGTCGCCCTTGGGTCGCTCTAAATGTAGATCACCATCACTCATAGAACGGAGCCATGGGGCCTCTAGCATTTATTTGATTGTTATAGTTGTATGCCAATTTTTTTTTTCGGTTGAAGAGGTAATCTAAACACACACATCAGACCTAATTGTGTGGCAATTATAACATACAATGAAAAGTTCAGTTGATCGGATTGCTTAATTATCAAACCATGTCAAATGGAGTTCGGTCCGGTCCAGTTCAATTTGATGGGTTGGTGTTTGATCCGAATCCAAACCCAACATAGAACGAGTTAGGATATACCAATAGGGGTGCCAATAGGCTGGCCCTGCCTCCGAGCTTCTTGGCCCGCCTAGCCCAATTATTTATTGTATTAGGCTTGGAGTCTAAAGTCCATGATCCTTGGGTAGGCTTCTAACCGGACTGCCCAATTAGGCCTGTTTAGTTTATAGGCAAAAAATTGTATATGACTTTTTAGATGGGCTAATCTGACCCGATTAATAAATATGTTGGCCTGGCCTGTTTATGCAGACCTAATCGGGACCAGGACGGGCCGGGTCGGCCCGTTCACACCCCTATATACCAACTCTAACTTGGAAATTGTGGCTTATTATTATTTGGGGTTCTTGCATATCAGTTGCAAAGTTTTGCCTTAGTTTGCAAATACATTGTTATGTATAACATATTTCCAAATTAAATCAACATCTCAACCCTTAGTTCTGTTGGACTGTCGTTAATAACTATTAATAAATTGACTTTTATACCCTTAAGATATTTCATAATCTTACAAAACCCCTTTTAACTACATTTGAACCAAAAAAACCAATATGTGCCTGGGACTAGCATTTCTCTAGATATCGCAACCTTAGTTAGAGTTTGGAAGCTTACGACTGGGACTAGTGTTTCTCTAGATATTAATAATGATTTAATCGATTATTTAAGAAAACAAAATTTGGTGGCGTTTGAGATTTTATTGGCCAAAAATCAATTCTAATAAAATAGATTTTGTAAAATTAATTTTCAATAATCATTTTTTCAAATAACACTGTTTGGGGAATACAAAGTTGATAGAATAAAATCCAATCCAATCCAAACGCCCCAAAAGTGTATCTACAATCTACATGAGAATTTGAGACGATTTACGTTAGCACTTCCCAATCCTCAACATGAATACGCCACAAGAATATATGTGCCTACATGCGTCGACAACAAATGACCAGGAGGGACTACATGGATGTGTTTGTTTTGGAAGATTTCCCTTATTTGGGTTATAAAGAAAAGGCACATATAACCGGTGCCGTCTTCCTCTACATACAGGCCAACGAGGGTAAGCATTGGGCTTTATTTTCAATGCGGCACGGGCTTTCTCTTGTGCTTGACTAGTCATGATCTCGGGCTCTATCGATCCTTTGGATTATATGTTCATCTGGCCCAATTGAATGTTTGCATGGTGATGGAGTGGATAGGCATTGAACCAGTTGTGAACTTGGAGGTAGGAGTGGCAATGGGCTTGAATTTTAGTGATTTTTTTATTAGGACTGGCCCAAAGCCCGGCACATTTACATAGGCTTTGAAGCCCAAGTTGGCCCGATTGTCACCCCTACTTGAAGGGCTAGGTAAGGCTTTGGTTGAAGGCTGGTGATCTCTTATGGATCAAGGGAGTTGTATATTGGCTAACATTTCTTAATTATTAGATGTTTTGATTAATATTGCTTTTGCCGATAATGAGATTCATTTGGGCCTAGTGTTGAAAAGAATTTGAAGTGTCTATCTAATAAAGGACTATAGGCATGACCACATGAAAACAATGATGAACTTTTCAACCGCCACACCAACTTATGAGAATCGGTCCCAAACCACCCAAACGGGGAGCGGAAGCGAGAGCGCAAAAACATCAAATTTTAATTTAAGATAGGATCGAGAGCACCTCCGGAGCACCGGTATATATATTATCTTGAAAATTACTTATGGATGCAAATATATCTTTTATACTTTCCAAATTATAAAAAAAATTTAATAAAATCATTCATAATTCAAAATTGTAGTCACAATAAATAAGATGACTATTGATATATTAAATGTATTATTCTAAATTCAATTACAAGATCACTAATAATTAACAAATCTTATAGGCTCCGTTCTTTTGGTGGAACTTTTAAAGTCTATAACTTTCATTCTTTCATGCCTAATTTTACTTGATGTCTAAAACTATATTATTCTATAGAGTGCAAAAATTATATAAGTATGAAACTTTCAAGTTTCACAAAATTTTTGGATTTTTTAAGTTCCATAGATGTGTAACTTCTAATTTAATTGAACTCGATAAATCTGCGATACCATCGATTACAAGGGTTAGAAACCCTCTCCTCTCTCTTCCCAAACTCTTGCCTCTTCTTCTAAAACATTAATGTTCTGGACTTTTAAAAGTTCCACCAAAAGAACGGAACCATATGGATCTTCAATCCTACAAAGAAAAATGGCAAAACATACCCTATTTAATTTGAAAAATTAGAATAAAAATAAAACTTTACACAAAAACTCCACTCTATAAGTGTGAGCGAAGTTTACAAAAGTTGAAATTGAGCTCTCAAGATGAGAGCGGGAGCAAGTAGCAGGTTAGGAGGTTTGGATTACTAAGGTACCAATATAGGTGTACTAACCCATTAAAATACACATTAATACATTAATACATGTAGTATGAAGGTGTGTCCCTCGTTAGGAGGTCGTGATTTCAATCCCATACATGAAAACTCCCAATAGACAATAAGAAGATCTTATTGGCTGATGTTATAGGAGGAGCCGCTCACCCCACTAATGCTAGTAGCAAACTAGATAAAGAATACGACAAGAAGGGCTGTCAAAAGGCTTTTTGGGCCTGATTTTAGGGCCATATGAAAATTGGGCTATTTAGCTCAATCCAGCCTAATTACAGTCCTCCGCCCTTTTGTCACTTTCCACTATTGGTTAAAACGACTCCACGCACAAAATGATGGAGGTCCCTCAAGATGATTTGTTCAATGAAAACATACACTTATGCAAACTTGGCCTTGGGTTGTAGGCCTTTTAGCTGCAGCTAGGGATGTCCCATTGCTAGCTCGGCACATTTAGGGCTGTAAACAGATCTGAATCCAATCTGATTACAGTAGTTCCTAAACTGATTTGAGATCCGTCAAATTATAAATTATCAATCCCAGTTTGAAACCGATTATCTTGTAAAGATTCGAATTCATCCGAATCTGATCTGATTAGTATTAAATTTCAAATTTTAATTTTTAAGTATATAAAAAATTTGATAAATAATTGAAATAAAAGCAAAAATAATATTTTATCCATTCAAAATAATATTAATCTATTATACCTATAAATACATACATGCAAACATATAATCAAATCAGATCTTAATCGGATTGGATCATCATAAATCTGATCCGATTACAATCAGATTCAAATATCAATGTCCATATCTAATTCAATGCTCTAATCAGTCGAGTTCAAATCGGATCTGGAATATGGTCCAATCCATTGACAAACCTAGGCATTTTGACTCTATTTGATGCGATAACTGGGTTGTCAGCACCTGCTTGTGCTAATGGCACTGTAGCTGTGTATATGTCCACTATGAGATCCATTCTAATGAATTGTGGCGTGACAGTTTTTTTGGTAGAAAAGTTATCATGCAACACACACAGCCAGACTTAAGGTAGCCGCTAAGGTGCCATAAGGTACTCCCAACAACCACTCCAAAAGGCCAGGGCCTGTGTTTAAGGAGGGTGGTGTACATTTCTGGGTTTGTCCCAGTGGTAGTGTATCTCCCTTTGGGGAGGAGTGACTTGTGTTCCAGTCCTGATGTGGTCGTTTAGTGCCCACCCTTGAGTTCTAACCCACCTAACCCCTGGCCCCTAACATAGATAGATAAATGATATAGCTTATTATAAAAAAAAAAAGGTGGTGTGACTTGATTTGTTCACCATTTGACCAAGCTTCAAATAATAGGAAAAAAGAGTTGGGAATCAGATCTCAGAGATGAATTTTAAATGGGAAATGGAAAACAGACCCCAAGGTCAGCTTAGAAGCTTAGCCCGGGATATCATTGGTCCATGCCCCTTTTTACCATCCATCAATTGTGATTAGGATTCACTCACCCCTTAGGGTGTGTTCGGTTGAGGGGTAAATGGATGGGAGAAAAGAAAGTGAAGTGAAGTAAAGTAAAAGAATTGTGTAATTTCTTTTGTGTGCTTGGTTTGAGGGAAAAATATTTGGGGAAAGTATAAATTTTTTCAAAATTACCCTTTGCTCTCTTTAAGAACGTAATCATACAAAAGGATATATTTGGAATTGTGAAGTTTTTACTTTACTTTCTTTCACAATTCTAGCATTTTGGTGGAATAAGATTTGGGTGAAAGTAAGAGAAAATGGTACACTATTAAGAAAGTTGAGGTTTCACTTTACCTCAAAATCCCTCAAACCGAACAGGGTGAAAGTGGAAGTTTCTCCCACTTTCACCTACTTTCCCTCACATTCCCCTCAACCGAACACAGTCTTAGGGTTAAGCAATCTAACCATGTCTTTAAAAAAACAAAAGAACAAAATTATTAATTTTAATTTAATTAAACAGAACCATGATTAGATAGGTGTTAAAAGGTATACGGGGACACTGCAGTCAGCTTAGAAGAGGACCCTGGGGTCCTCTTCTCAGGACTCATTTTAAATTAGGGAAATGGAAAACAGACTAGGGTCAGCTTGATCTCAATCGTCCACCCCCCTTTTTCACCATACATCAACTATGGTTAACCCCTTAGGGTTAAGAAATTTAACCATGATTTTTAGAAAAACAAAAATAATAATTTTAATTCAATCAAGCTTAACCATGGTTAAAAAGGGGTTAAAAAGGTGTTAAAAGGGACACGGGGACACTGCGGTCAGCCCTTAGAAGAGGACCTTGGGGTCCTCTTCTCAGTATCATTTTGAATTACGTATTTCTTCTGTTGGCGGGAAGACAATATCCATATCTCAAACTCACACATAGAAGTTCCGTTCTAGGGTTTCAGGCTTCGCCTTTTTTTGGGCACTTGAAACCTAATTTCTTGAGTTCCTTAGATCTTTAGTTGATTTATTTCGAAATTTTGATCTGGTTCTATATTCTGAGTCTTTTCGCTCCTTACGAGAAGTATAAGCATTTCTTCGTTTGAATTAAGGTAAATATCCTTTATGTTTTAAATCGTAATTCTCTCGGTTTTGAAATGTTGTTTTTACTTTGAATTGACTTTTCTTGATATCTCTATGGATTAGGTTTGGATTTTGTTAATACCCTGCACTCGCTGAATGCTTTCAATTTGTGTAGTTTCATTTGAAATTTAGTGTTCCAGTTGCATCAAAGAGTTCCTGGGATTTACACTGCTTTGACAAATTTTCCATTACATAATCTGTCTCTGGAATGTATTTTTTTTTATTTTACTATAAACTCTGCTATTTTCCTTCCATCACATAATCTGTTTCAATATAGTTTCATATGCTTTTTTTTTCTTTTTGATTTGGCAATTTTTTTTTGTTTTACTAGTGTTTCAGTTGCAACAAAGTTGGAGTTTTTGAGCTTTTGAGTGTTTTGTTTTCAGAATTGATAAAGGCAATTTGGGAGAATGATGCCTTTCTATTATCTAATAGAGCAGTGATAGGCGTACCCATGAATCCCATTTGTTAACCTAAGGCATCCACCCATTGGTGGATGCCCCCTCTTCTTAAATGATCACCAACTATTTTGCTATCTAATATTCGTTTTTAAACTATAAGACTTTAGCTGGAATGATTATATGCATTCGTAAGTGTGAGCATGGATTTTTACTCCACCCTCACAAAGGTTTGTTTGACTTGAGAGTCGCCACCTATTCATTCTTAGGGATAAGTCCCGGGATTGTTCATTTGGATAAGACAAATGGTCTAATCAGAGTTAGGGTAAATGACTCGATTAAGTCCCAGGGAAGGTGTTAGGCACCCCGATCCCTATTTTGCAATGGTTACCTACTCCCTAAACTTAAGCCAATTTTAATCTCAAAATTAATTATAATATCAAAGTGTTTAAAAGAATACTAATCCAAGAAATATAGAAAGCTAGATGACTAGGGTCGAACCCGAGTTGGGTAGCCTACGTACTCACATAGTGAGATAAGACCGAGCGTAGTTCTGGCGCACGAGCCCGTGCCGAGGCTAGGGGTATGTGTGTGTTTGCATAGGGTGGTCAAGGGTCTAGCCCGGAGGCTAGGGTTGATTGACTGGGGAGGTCAAGTGCACATGTGTTAAGTCGAACCGCGGTTCGAGGAGATTTGATTATGGTTAGGTGAGCTAACCAAAGCTAAAGAGGTCTTACGAGTCTCTTTTTGATCTTTTTGTATTTTTATATCTTTTTGGGACTTTGAGGATATTTGAATGTTTTTGGTATTTTGGTTATATTTGAATGTTTTTGGTATTTTGAGATTTTATCATGTGTTTTTTTTTTATTTTCATATAGGTAGGGCTTTGGTAAACTTAACTAAAGTCAAATTTAATCCAAGAGAAAGATTAAGGAAAAGTTAGGCTAAAAGACTATATTTAGGACATAAAGAGGGATGTGCATTATGAATAGTAAATGGTGTATTGTCAACACCTATTTTATTGGATTGGTGTTGATAATAGATCAAATACCATTGCCTTTAGTATGAGACATTTTGAATAATGTCCTCTTTAAGTCCTTAAACCATCATTTAATTATCTTATTACATTTTTTTCAACTGAAATATAACAAACTACTAAAGGATCAATAATATGAATAATGATCCAAATCCACTTATGTCTCCTGGTAGTTACCTTCCGACTTCTTTGGATATTCTTCCTCAATCCAAGGTCCTGGAACACAAATATCAAATCCTCCCGAACTTGTCGACAATAACAAGTCGACTGAGTATTGAAAACACTCAGTGTATATTAAGTACAGTTAACAATATAACATATTATATCATGCAGTTACATACATATCATACTTTACATAATCAGAGTGTGGAAAACATGTGAGTAATATCCATATCATCATTTCATGCAGACTTGTGATACATTTGCATATCCATGTGAAATCATAACAGTAATATGTTAGTCCATACTAGATTCTCATGTTCATACTAGGGTTCCAAGGTCCATGTCAGTGAAGGTTTTATACTATATTTCAATACCAATGTTTATACCAGATTTGCAATACCAAGGTCTATACCAGATTTCCATTAACGAGGTTCATACCATATTTCAAATTAGTTCCATATCCATGCAAGAACATATGAGACTTGTGTACTTAACCACTTACCATGTCGTGAACAGTGTATTTGAGTGTCATGATTAACTTTCGATTAGGTTATCCCTTAGATTCCGATATCTCACATTTGAAACTTCACTAAAGCCACTCAAATAACGATAGTTAGATAGTTCAGGTTGTTAATATCATCCTCTAAGCATTTATCCATCTGAAATTCAATCATCATAAATGCATAATAACTCATAATTTAGCACATGAACATCATATCAATAATACTTCCATTCATTTAGGTTGTCATATTCAAGTCAGATAAATAGGGTTATTAACATCAAGGCAAAACAATCCGGTAATTACAATCCCATAACCCTAATTTCATGATTATAAATCCATACCCACAATTTCATTATCATTATTCACCATTTATACATTTGAAACCTTAGATCATCATCATTATATAGCAATTTTCATTATTAATATCAAATCAAAGCCATAATACAATATTCATATCATATACTTTTCCCATAAACCTTTCAAAATATCGAATCCCATAACCTTTTAAATCATATAAGATCATAGCATTCACATTATGTCCATTAAACTTTAATACAAACATATTCCGATCTTAGACATTACTTTTTCTTATTATAACATCATTAACAGTACAACATATAGTACCTCTTGATCGCTTCCCTACTATCAATCGTTTTTGAATAGACTTGGATCTTGATTTCCAAGCTTTTCTTTTTCTCTAAGCAATTGCAAAACTCTAGGTTTCTTTCTTTTTGGATCTCTAAAACTCTTAAAATAGTTGTAATACCGTAAACCCACGAGTTAATGACTATATGTAGAGTTTAGAATCTTAAACCCTTTAAAATTGTCAAAAAAAATCAGATTTTCAAATACTTTGCGGACTTTATCTCCGTTGGTCATTCGAACGCCCTAGGGGGTTGTTCGAACGCCCCCTAAAAACTTGGCTTGCAACTCTATTTCTTCTACAACAAACAACAAACATTACTTAGTCAACAACATCCTTATTTCCCTTTAAATTAAAATAAGAAAGTACCCCACATTTGGATTCAATAAAAATACTTAGAAAATCCAATTCCTAGTAAATCAAAATTTGAATATCCAATTTTAGGTTAAAAATGGGAAATCCTACACGAAGTGGAATTTCCGATAGTCCATTAAACCGTTTTAAACATAATAATAAAATCTCATAAACATCACATAACCTTATTTAACCTATAAACATTAATTTCTAGGAGCAATTAACTCATAGTCTGACAATATATGATTTTGCTAAAACCACACCCTTCTTATAATTTATGCAATTTTTGTACTTAGTTGTTTTTAATTTAACTTAAGCTCATCAAGTTGCAAAGCATTAAATGCATTACACGAATATCAAGAATAAAAAATTCAAGTCTCTAACGATATAGTTTTGCTAGATTTCACCGTTCCAAATCTCAATGTCATTAAAGGTTGAAATGGCACATCCTCTGATTACGTTACCTTAGTCTAAACTGAAATTGGCAATGCTTCTCTTATTTATGTTTCTTTTTGATCCTCTTCTCCTTGATTTTTCCTCTAGATCTTTGTCATGTTGGCTCTCTGTGGCTTTCTATATATTTGTCTATCCTTCCATTTTAGTTGTCTTGGTCCCCCTTTAATTGATAAGGGTAAGTCTTTAGCTTCTCTTTGAGTTGTTTCATCGCAAACTTTAAAAGGTATAAAGGCTTAAAAGGGAAACAACATCATTAGGGACTGGTTCTTGGTGACTTTGTCTTCTCCCCCACATATCGTTGGGTGTGCGGATTAAAGCCCTCCCCTAGTATAGTGAAAGATACTTTGTAGATTTTTTCTTTTCGGCAAGGTCTTTGTCTCTCTAGCACCCTTAATTGTCCTTCCCTCCCTCATCATTGAAGGCAACTTATTGAACGCAATCACGTGATCTGTGGATAACGAACATGCAATGGAGGTTTGCCATTCTCATAAAGAAAAATCCGTGAATGAATGATCCAAAGGAACGGATCATTTGTTTTGGCTCCAAGATCGATGAACAATTTCACTGGCCTATTGGCTAAAGGGGAGTAGTGGGAAGGATGCCTTGTTAGCCGCATAAACTTCTCATCTTTCTTTTTCATTGTTTTGTATCGCTTTATGGGTTATGTTTGTATCTACTTCATTCCTTGCCGCTGATATAAATTATTTCGTTACCCATTAAAAAAAAGTAAAAAAGAAACGGAAAGCATTTTTTTATGTCATTTACCCATTCTTCCTGTAGCTGAGATGGCAAAGTATGCTCCTTTCATGAGGTTGGCATAGGATTGCATATGGAGGGAAATATCCTTCGGTAATGTAGCAAGAAAGAAACCACTCACCTTAACTAACCTAACTACTAACAGAAAGGAAGGAAGGAAGGAAGGAAGGAAGGAAGGAGAGAGAGAGAGAGAGAGAGAGAGAGAGAGAGAGAGAGATCCATTATATGTGTGTGGTTTAGCATAGGTCTAAATGCAATTTTTGGATGGGTAGAACTTGGTGAAGCACTATGTGCAAAGAATGTACTTGTAGAACACTCCTCTTCTCCATCAAATTTAGATGTGGGAGCTAGTGTAAAGTGTCTTTTGGGCATGTGGTTTTATCTTTTAATTAATTTTCCAAACCAACTAAATCATTGTAGCCTTCCCTCTGCCACATGTATAACCTGCTATAGATGATAATAGCACCGTAACAAATTTTTTTGAATTTTGTAAAAAATCACAAATTTTGTGTGCGTTAAATTATTCTTCGAATTTTAAGTTTGCCGAATTAATTCACGGAATTTTCAAATTATCCCCAAATTTCATGAATTATTCGCAAATTCCACACTAATTCGGTTATTTCAACAAAATAAACTACTAATTTTGTATATTATCTAATCAAATTCTTAGATATCTTTTTATAATTATTTATTTTTTCCCCGAATTTAAAAAAAAAATTTGAAACTTGACCCTTGCCGAATTATTCCCGAACCCCGACTCTGTCACTATGGATGACAGTTAATGCAGCCTTAAGGTCCAATTTGCCAGACTCAGGCCTGGATCTGACCTCCTACCTGTTTAATTCACAGGCCTCAAAATAAAGCCAAGACCAGAGACCCAACTTGTGGCTCTTGAGTTGTAGCCCAAAGTGATTCGAAATAGGTCAAGCCTGAAGCTCATCAGACCAGCCCATACTCCATCCCATTTATACCCTCCCTATTGATATTCACACCTCACGAAGTCTTTATTGAGTTAGAGAACTGATTGATTAGTTGATTCAACTCTTGTCTCGTGTTTCTAGACATTAATACATGAACACTGTCATACATCTAGTCAAATGAATGCATATGCTTCATACGCTCTCTCTCTCTCTCTCCCTATATGTGTGTATATGCGTGTGTTTATTTACTGCCAGTGAGAGTTTTCAGATTTGAGTAAGATAGTGGTATTATGTTTTATGTTCTTGAGTTTTCAGGTTTGCCCCAAGTCCCAACATTGATTAGATTTTATAAAAAATTGTTTAGACATCTGTATACAAAGGGTTGTCAATTGGTTTAGATATGTAGTGCCTTGCATACCTGGAGCTTTACTATTTTAGGGTGCTCCCGCATTGTTTACAATTGAAATGTCTTGTATTCTATTTAATTTTAGTTTTTTTTTTTTCTTTTGTTCTTTATTTAGTTTCTTTTTTTTTTGGTTGAAGGCAACTACACCACAAGGTGAAAGTGCAGGCAAAGCAAGGAAACACACACACACCCAACACCACACACACTCTCAACCCTTAGAAGCTTCACCCACACGGTGTCAGAGCTACTAAAGTTGTAGGATATATTGTCTCGTGTATATACGTTGTGGATTTGTTTTACATAAACGTTGTGGATTGTTTTATATTTGGTCAATAATTGCCGTTCTATCTGTATCCCACCTCTGAAATTGGGCACGCACATGCATGCTTGCAAGCCCATGGACACACGTGATTAAAAATAAGAATCCTATCGCATACACATGCATATTATATATATACTAGTGGGCGGCCCATGTGATGCACCTTGCGATGCACCTGAGAGAGAGAGATGGGAAAGGGAGAGAGACTGGGAAGAGGGATTCTAGTAAGTGCATTTAAAATTTTTAAAAATGTTTTGGATGTAGAAACTTGAGAGACGTTTTAGAAAAAGACAATTGTGAGACACATTAGTATAAAAATAGACATTTTGAGAACCAAAAAATCATATTTTTTCTCTTAAAAAGTAGTTACCACATAGAAAGGGTCTGTCTCTTCGTTGAGAGAGACCAAGGAAGAAGCATGAGAGAAGATAATGATAAAGATTTAAGGAAATCGTGAAGATATATATGAATTATTGTTAGTTGTAATTGATATTACTTCAATACCCCAACTAACTTTTCTCATGTAAAATAAGATAACATAATATTTTAATTTTTTTTATATGGAATTATAGATAGAATAGAAAAAATATAAAAAAATCCACCTTACTAATTACGTTTACAGTAAGATACCATAAAATTTGAACTTATTAGGAATATTAGAAAAAAAATCAACCAATTTTTTAACCTCGTTTCTCTCATTATAATAATAGAGTATATATAAAGAAGGATACTAATGAGACATGCTCATTAAAGCTTGTAGTGAACGGTTCCTCTAGAATGATGACACATGATATATTTTTTTAATTCTGATTGTTGGATGTCAAGTTGGGTGCATTGGAGACACGTCAAAAAACTCAGTCCGATCAGATTTGTTTAGACCGTCCGATTAGACCCTAGTTTGTAGCATTAACCCCTTAGGGTTCACTAGACCCTATCTAGGATATAAAAATGTCAGATCTTCCCTTCTTTGATCGGAAAGTCTATACATGTCCAATCTAGCTAATTGTTTACAACATGTCTCTCGAGCAACCTGTCTTAACATCAATTGATCCGACTTCAAAACAACTTGTCATGTGTCACATTATTAGGGGCCATTCATTGCAAGCAATAATGAGCATGACTCATTAGAATGCTACATGTAATTTTATTCTAATTAGATCTTCTTTTTTTTTAATTTGGTGGGTTCTGTGATCTCTTCATTCAAGCAATTGTTATAAGTATTATCTAACTAATGAAGGAATCTGTGAGCTTTTAAGTATTTTAACAGTTACAGGTTGGAAAGTCCAACCCAAAGCCAACCACTGGGAGCCAAAGCCTTTAATCAAGACAAGGGACTTGCCTCTTCACTGCTTGATTAGGAACAGATGATGGTCTATCACTTATACCAACTTAGATATCATCATTATACTAATCTCTGTTTTCCTTGTGAAATCATTATCAAATGACAAGGCAACCCAACTTCCAGAAAATGGAGTTTAGATTCCTTTAAATCTCAACCAACCACATTCACTGGCTAATGGGCAACACTATTAGGATAGAGAAAAGGGAAGCTCAACCTGAGAATCTACCCATTTCTTTATATGTTGTGGAGGGTTGGTGGGACTTGAAATTAGTGCACTCATTTTCTATGAGAAATGGATTGTCATGTCTATATTGGTTGGCAGGAACTTGGTAAGCCATCACCTACAATAATGCCAGCCACGAGAACCAACACACGTGTAGAGATGTCAGTCCCACGTGAACAATTATCCCAGTACAATACGTATTATTTTGATGTTTCTAGTACCACTTTCCTGGGGGGAAATTTCACTCAGTTTTAGTCATGGAGTCCAGTTGGAACCAATCAATAACTCAGCTTTGAAAACATCTTAAATGTGCCTCCCAATCCCCATACAAGCAAGCCATGCAGGCCAGCGTATGCAGGTCTCTCTCTTTTTTTCTCTCTCTCTCTCTCTAAGGTGAATATTTGCACAACTGCACGAATTAATTTTTTATTAATAAAAAATAAAATAAAATTATATTATTATTACTATTATTATTTATAATTTTATGACCTCAATTAAATATATATTTTTATATAATAAAATAAGGCAAATGATAATTACGTCTCCATAAAATTTGGTATACTCTTTATAATTTTATTGAATGATATGGGGAGCAATAGTCCCCTCCTCATTCGAGGGGACTATTCCTCATCGTGAACTAAGTTAACAAATTTTAACTCCAATGGTGAATTCTTTTAATTTATTAAAAAAAAAAAACCAATGTTTGGTGCTGCTATATAACTCTAAGGGTTAATTGAACATTAACCACAGTTAAGCGGGATAAAAAAAAGGGACGTGGAGAGGGGGGGGGGGGAGAGCTTGACAGCCTAGATAGGATAGAGAGGGGGGGGGGGGAGAGCGCTTGATAGCCTAGATAGGATAGAGATGCCACATACCTACTTGTGGCCTACAAACTCGAGATACGAAAGAATCCTTCATAGCCCACGTACCCTTTATCTTTGGGAAGTTCGTAGGCCTCATTACCATAAGGACAGTGATAAAAGACTCTCCATATACTATTGACAGCTGAACTGTTGGATTTAATATCCAATGGTTCTATGTCTTCAAGTACTTTAAATGAGGGCCACCAAATGTTTGAAACCAATGGATCTTGAATCCAACGGTCCAACTCTCTCGATAGTAGGTAATATGAGAGTTTTAAATCATTTCCCATACCATAAAATGTATCTTGAATTAAAATATTCATATGTTAGGTGGGCCCTTTTCCGCCTGCATCATGCTATCGTTTATTTGCAATCATTTCAATTCTATTATTTTCAGTTTTTATAATTGTCTTTCTCAATTTTTTAGGGCCCTGATTCCTTGTCAAATAAAACTAGAAAAAAAACTACTTATCCATTTAGAGATGAAGGTTGAAGCATCATAGATTGTCATTCTGCTTGAAATCAACTTGTCTCAATAGTTTCTGTAGAGTGCATATTGCAAAGGCTACTCAGGAAATTGATTGTCATTTAGTTTGAAATTAATTTGTTCCCTTGTAGAATAGTTCATTTAGTGCTTGTTTGAATAAACTTATCTAAGAAGTGAAAAACTTCTTCCAAATAGCTTTCAAGAAAAATTACTTAAAAAAAAAACTTGCTTTTTCATAAAAGCAAATATATACTTTTTAAGACTTATGGTTAGAAGTTACTCTCAAGTGTCAAACCAAATAACAATTTAAGCGACTTTTGATTCTAAAAGAGTTAAAAGTCAATTTAGAAGTGTATCAAAACACTAATTTAGAGTACAAAGGCAAGGCTAATAAGGACAATTGATTTCTAAGATACAGCAACCAATGTTTCCTAACAATATGCGTAATTCATAATTAATGGATCCAAACCACAGGTCTACAACCAATACTCACATAAAATTATAACCACAGTTAATGGATCCAAACCACCATTTAATGCACGTGTGTTTTGATGCACAAAGCCAATTCAAATGCATGAACTCTAGTTAATTTTTTTTTACCCCTATGGTTTAAATTATTTTATTTTATTTTAAAAAAAACCAAAGGTAGATAGGTGAATCCTAGAGGTTAATGAATCTTAACCATAATTAAATGGAATAAAAAAGGGACATGTGGCATTAAAAGGGGACTTGAGATGCACCTCCTCGCGTCGGTGAGTGAGGCGGTGATTATTTTCCTTTGGGAATAGTTGGAGTGGCAGGTGCTACTCTATAATTACCTTTATCAGAAGAGAATAATTTTGAGCCGGAGCTCATATGCAATTGAAAATTCAACATGTGCTTATCATGTGTACAAACCCTGTCGGTCTGCAGTCACCCAATACCTAAGCTAATGCCGACCCGGTTTTAAATATTAAATGAGGAGTCCTGAGAAGCATACCCAAGTGTCCCTGTGTCCCTTTTAACCCCAACCATGGTTAAACTTAGTTAAATTAAAATTAATAATTTTATTTTGCCTAAAAATTATGGGTAGATTGTTTAACCTCGAGCCCTGTGTCCGTTTTACATTTCCCATATTTAAAAAAGCTGCCCGTCACTCTTGAAATAGGGAACATGTGTCACTGCATTCTCCTGATTGAATTCAGGAAGAGTTCAATTTGACCCACAAGTCAACACATGTCCTTATTAACCCTTATTAACCATGGTTAAGGTTTACTATCCATTAGGATTTAACAATCTAACCTTGATATTCAGAATTTTTTTTAACCCTAAGGTTAAGTTTTAAAAAAAAAATTAAAGTTAGATTATTGAACCCTAAAGATTAAGAAATCTAAATCATGTTTAATAGGGGTTTAAAATGATACGTGTTAACTTGTGGGTGCGATTCAACTCTCCCAGAGTTCAGGCTATAATTCGAATTCGTATTGACTTGTTGGTTCAATTGAACTCGGAGAGAGTTCAAATTTGCAATTGACTGTGATCATGTCTCGCTCATGTGAAATATTGTGATGAGTAGCAAAGCTCCTATTGTAGCCTAAAGGGCTACAGTAGTAGACCAGTGATTCATCTCAATAAAATGTTATGTTAAAATTTTGAAAAGTCATTTATTTGCTGTTTTTTTTTTTTGAGGGACCAATAGTATAACTGCTATAGCTACACGGGGGCTGTTGCTAATCACACTCACGATCTAAGGTAAGGAGAGATGGGACCCTCGTGCGTCCTCACGAAAGACCTTTGCTTGCCAGCGAGTCTATCCAATTATTTCTAATTAGGATAAGCTCCGAGGAATATTTTAGTGTCTTTTAGTGTCTGATTAAATATAATAATATTTAAAAAAAAATCTCTGTTTACTTAACGTTTACTTGAAGGATTTTCCACTCTCCCCTTTATTCCTTTCTCCGGTCTCCCATTTCCTAGTAAGGAAGACACAAGATTCTGTTTGGGGGGGGGGGGGGGGGGTTATAAAAAACTTGCCTTTTTGTGCCATAAGGGGAGACTGAAATATGGGAGAGTGGAAATAGCAGTCCCCAATGGCCTTGGATTGTCTCTGGCTTCGCCAGAAAGGGCTTATCTCGGGGTTCCATAGAATAGGGAACAAGTGGTGGAGAAGTCAAAATCATGGCCCCATGATTTTGACTTCTCCACCCATAAGTGTAAGAGAATAAGGGTGAGAGTTATCAAGTGGGGAGAAGTCAAAATCAAGGGAGAAAATGGAATGACTTCTCCCCATTTTTACGCCAACTATCTCACAATGAATGGAACCCCGAGAGCCCTTTTTGGCTTCGCCAATGACAATCCGAGGCTGTCCCCAATATCTAAGTGAGTAGAGAGTTACAGTCCAGTCAAGCCAGCTCGCATCCATTTCAACCAAGCTCAAGCAGACATTTTAGGTTCCGACGATTTAAATCAAGCTTTTATTTGGACTTAGAATGTTTAAACAAGCCAAACTAAGTTGTTGTTTGATTCAGTCAGCTCAAAGCTCAACTCGTTTAGGGGGGTGGAGCTGGGGCCATGGCCCTCCAAATTTTTTTGTAATTTCTTCTATCTTTGGTTTGAAATAGTGGGCTTCTCAAATTTTTTAAAATTTTTTTACAATACTTTGTCTTCCCAAATTCTTTTGTCTTATATATATGAATTAGTCTAGGGGTACTCCCAAGGTGTACTCCCAAATATACTCCAAAATCCTAACCGTTTATTTCAGTTGTTAAACGGTTAGGATTAGAGTTGATGTGGCATTAGAAAAGACAAAATAAGCCAACTAAAATCCTGACCTTTAGTGGTTTGTTATAAACGGTTAGGATTAGGGAGTAGATTTAGGAGTACCCATAGACTGACTCTACATATATAGTGTCCCCCAATATTTTTGTCATATATATAGTGGCCCCCAATGAAGTCCAATTATGCCCTTTAGGTTGCCACATGTCTCTATTGACACCTAATAACTATGATTAAAATTCATCCCCTCCAAGGGTTCACCTACTTATCATTGGTTTTTATAAAAAAAATATTAAAAAAAATTTAACCTTAGGAGTTAGTAAATTTTAACTAGAGCTTGATATAATATTTGATATTTAAAAAAAAAAACCAAGGATAGGTGGGTGAATCTTAACCACAGTTAAGGGGTATCAATAGGGACACGTGCCGACCTTAAGAACATTATCGGGAAAAAAAATTCTTAAAATAAAAAAATTACCCAAAATTTTTTTTTCTTGGGAGCTATGCCCTTGGGACTGAACCCCCAAGTTTCATACCTTCAAATTCATTAGTTTTTTATATATGTATTTTGGTCCCCCAATGAAAAATTCATGGCTCCTCCCCTGTATACATACATAATTTTTTTTTTGATAATGTCATATATATTAATACAAAATAATATTTTTTTACTTTCTTTATTATATATTATAATAATTTTAATTTATAATAGATTAATTTAAGAAATAATAATAAGAAAAGAGTTAAGAAGTTAAAAGCATAAACTCCTCTATTCTTTGGAAGGAAGGACTACTCACAAATATAATTTTGACATATGAATATATTATTTTTCTGTAGCTTCTTGTATTATTATTTATTTAACTAAACAATTTCTTGAATTAAGCTTGAGCCAACCTACACTTGGCTCGCCTTGAATTAAATTTGAGCTTCAACTCAACAAGTTTGTTCAAGCCAAACTAGAATACTCAATCAAGCTAAAACTTGGTTAAGTGGATTGCTGGAATACACTCCGAAACTGAGTGAGAAAGTGATTGAATCAGACATATTCTTGGTTTTCTGTGCTCACCAACGTAATTAAAGCTATTGTTATGGAGATCGAATCACATTCAATTGTGATTGTAGCCAAAGACAAGTCAACATGTGTCCTTCTTAACTCCTCTCCCTTGAATCACATTGCTCCATGCCCCTCTTTTTAAATACTCATCACAATTAGTGGGTATTTAAGAAGGGGGCATGGATCAATAAGGTCCAGCCTTGGCTTTTAAAATCCATTTCCTAGGTATGTTAACTATTTCCCATTCATTAACCCTTAGGCTTTAATAATCTTGATTTTTGGAAAAAGAGATATAAAAAAAAAACTTTTAACTATGGTTAAAAACTTTTAATACTTAGTTAATATTTTTTTTCTAAAAACTAAGATTTGATTGATGAACCTCGGAATTAACAAATCTTAATCATAATTAATAATAAGAGTTGACAGAAACACGTGTTGATATGTGGGTGTCAGAGTTCAATCGTGATTAACTATGATCCCATCTCACTGTGATAATCGAATCCTATGCGAAGGGTCTGATGCAGTATCGTAATTAACATATGAGTTCGGGATGATGCGTCTTACACGGCATATCGTACGTACGTACACACTAATTAATACTATGTCATAGATCTGAACCGTTGGTCACTTCTTGTATGGGTCGTAATCTAGAAGGGACCGGAATGGGAAACATCTGACCTGTAAATGTTGAAAAAATATCAGATTTCAAGATTGGGACTACTCTATGGGCAGTAAACTAAGAAGCACAGGTACGGCGATACTTAGATACGGCTTTAGATAAGGATATCGTCACAGATTATGAAAAACAGATAAGTTTTATCTTAAAGTGTTGTATCTATTATGTATCCGATATAACGATACAAGTACATTTCCATTTTCAAAGTATCCGTGTTTCCTAGACCGTAAATAATCCATTAGGGTTGGGGGTATAGCTTAGTGGCCAAAGGACGAACAGTAAATCCATAGGTCTTGAGGTCAAATCCTGAACTCTCCTTAATATAGGTTGTAAATGATAGTGATATTCCCTATGCAACATGTGAGACTTGTTTGATCTTTTAAGGTTGAAGAAATCATGTTTATATAAAAAAAAAATGTTAGTAAATGAGTCGGATCTCGTTTCGAATTCCATTATCTAGTCAAGGTTTGAATTCATTTTGAATCCAGTTTAATTAATATTAAATTTTATAAATTAATTTTTAAGCTTATAAAAAATCATAAATAACTCAAATAAAAGGCAAGCATAGATTTAAGGAAAATGTTTAGCTTACCATACGTAGTCAAATGCTCTGCCCTCATGGGTCCATGCCCCATTTTTTAACACCCATCAAATGTGGTTAAGATTCACTCACTCTTAGAGTTAAGTAATCTATTCTTGATTTTCTTTAAAAAAAAAAACACAAATATTAACCTTAATTTTCTTAAGTTTAACCATAATTAAAAGAGAGTGTAAAGATATACATGGATGTGGCATTTGACTATATAGTCAAATGCTTGGTGGGCTAATCACTGCCCACCATATACCCATATACGTGCGTACAAACATATAATCAAATTATACCTTAACTGGATCGAATCTTAGGAGTGAGTGAATCTTAACCATAGTTAATAAGTATTAATTAACTTGAGGTTAATATTTTTTTTTTCTAAAAACTAAGGTTAGATGAATGAACCTTAGGGGTGAGTGAATCTTAATCAGAGTTAATGAGTGTTAACTTTTTTTTTGGTATGCTCTATCTAACTATGTTAGGGGGTCAGCAGGGTTAGCACTCATGGTGAGCGTAAACAGTCACACCAAAGGCTCGAACATGAGTCTCCACTCCCCTAAAGGGAGATACATTACCATTGGGACAAACTCATAGTGTGTAATGAGTGTTAACTAACCTGATGTTAATGTTTTTTTTTTTCCCTAAAAACCAAGCCCGTTGAAATTATCATTCTCATTTTGTAAAACGATAAAAATATCGGTTTTTAAATATTTTCTAAAATACAACTCCTTACAATTATTTTTTAAAATGACAAAAAAATCATGACAATTGCTCAATGGAGCCAAATCCTCTACCGTTAACGCCACTCAGGTTGTCACGTGTCCCTTTTCACACCCCCTTAATTGTGGTTAAGATTCACTCACCTATCTTTAGTTTTTTTTTAAAAATATTAAAAGATTTTTTAAAAACACAGTTAAACATTTTTTTTCTTCTAAAAAACAAGGATAAGTAGGTGAACCCTAGAGGTGGGTGAATCTTAACCACAGTTAAGGGGGGTGTCAAAAGGGACACGTGAGGCGTAATTGGACTCCTCCCGAGTCCGGTTATAACTGTAGAGGATTTGGTTCCTTGTTCAATTACATAAGGTAATGTTCCTCGCGGCTAGATTCCCATTAGAGACAGACATGTAGAAACGCAGAAACCCTGATCTCTGTCTCTCTCGAATCTTCCCTACTTCTTGCAATTTGGCTATTGGCAGTAAAGATTCGTGCCCTAATCGGAGGGAGCCCTCGATCTTCGGTTTCTCCACTGTAAATTTTTCGATTGGTGTGTATTTTTGTATCATTTGGTGAGAAATCAGCTGTTGCTGTCAAGGTTCGATGATTTCGTGCTCTTGAGAGTTTAATAATGGCTTAGATTAATTAATCTTTACTTTTAACTTCGGATTTACTGATGCTTTATGGAAGTAATCACCAATCTGTATCCTTTTTTCTAATTTGAAGCTTTGAAGGAACGAATCCCTGGCGGTAAAACGCGGTGATCTTTGTTGGATTAGGTTTAAATGATTGAATCGTTGGGGATATGATTCTAGTTCTGTGGAAATTTATGTTGTAGATCTTCTGTAGGTGGATCTCTAATTTAGTTCAGTGTTTCTGCCATTTTAGTGAAGAAGTTATGGTGATTATCTGTTATTTCCATTAAAGTCAGGTTCTTTAGCTTTTGAAGCTCCTGATCTTTGGAGATTCGTGTCTCTCAGTCTCAATTAACTTGATTTTTTTTTATGTATTGCTTAAGAGGGTTATTTTGCTATATTGCTTGGGAATTTGAAATTTGAAAGGACATGTAGTTGATAAGGATTTGGGGGGAATTGAGGTTTGGAGATATGTGGTTTGTGTTATTTGAGATATAGGGAGGAGAGAAGGAATAGATGTCTTTGAATAGCATTATTCAGGAGATGAAGGGGGAGGTTGGTAGCATTTCGAATAAGGGGTTTGAAGTAAAGCTGGGTTATGGATTTAGATCGCGGTCACATCGGGTAGTTCAGGATCATTTGGTTGTGGTTGATGCTTTAAAGCAGAGCTGTTGGGCTAACATGCCGCCCGAGCTCCTAAGGGATGTGCTGATGAGGATAGAGGCATCAGAGTGTTCATGGCCTCCCCGGAAACACGTGGTTGCTTGTGCTGGGGTTTGCAGGAGTTGGAGGGAAATCACAAAAGAAATTGTCAAGATCCCCGAAGAGTCGGGCAAGTTGACGTTCCCAATCTCTTTGAAGCAGGTTTGAGATTTCAAGCCTTATCCATGATCTTGTTATTTACTTGAATAGCTGTTATTTATTCCTTATGGCTCTTCTCTCAGGATATTTTTATTATGAATCTATTTGAGTCTTATTATCGTGGTCATCATCTTCGTAGTTTTTAGTTTTTCTTCAGAATTCTTCAAACTGAATTGAATCTGGTAGATTAAAATAAAAAACGGTGCTAATACAAATTGAATTAATATCTACTGCCGTGTGATTTGCTTCGTTGTGGATCTAAGACATCTGAATTTTGGTTCATGGTGGTTGCTGAAATCTAACACACTGTCGCTTCAAAATTTCTTATATTTTGGAGGTCAAGGAGGTGGACAATTTCATTAAGCCATGTTCGGAGAAACCCCTCATTTTTATCATTGCCTTTGAAAACCTGGTCCAAGAATAACACTAGAATATAAATGAAAGAGCTCTCTTCATCTGTTTCCAATTTGATACCAGTAAGGCTTTGAGATCCAGATTTGTTAACCAGCACTCAAGGTCATTCCACAAATTATACCCAGTCCTAAAGCATCATTAAGATGAATTTGGTGATCACAAGTATCAGAAAAGGCAGGATGAAGTTGGGCATCACTTTTAGCATCAATGGTAGTGAACTATTGGAAATATTGAGCTTCTATCTTTCTAAACGATTATTTATCATTTTATTTCACTAGCGTAGAGGATCGTTTATAATTTTGTTTCACTAGCCTTGTCTTCTTATTTAACAGATTACTTATTGTTGTTGTAAGCTGTAACTATTGCAAACTTAGCTGTTCTGGAGAGTCCATTTAGTGTGCATTGTACTAATGATTTATAAGAAGCCAACAATTATGTTAGTCTCTTTGTTTGTTGTGAGAAGTTGTTTTCTGAATTTTTTCTAATTGGACATTGTCCGAGTTAGTATGGTATATAATTTCATCCATTTGCTCTCTTTAGATTTCCCTCATGTATTCACAAATTCTTAGTTATTCTTTGCAGCCTGCTCCAAAGGACTCCTTCCTCCAGTGTTTCATAAAACGGAACCAGGCCACCCAAACATATCATCTTTACCTTGGCTTAACCCCAGGTGAGCATTTGCTATCTTCACTGTGCTCACACAGCACGTCTCTCTGTTTCTGGCCTAGTTTTGAATTATATTACATTTCTAAAGATTCCAATGTGTATGTACCTCTGTTGATCTGACTCTCTTTGATGGATTCAGTTCGCTAGTCGAATTAGTAAAGAGTTGATTTCTTTGTCCTATGTCTTACGGAGGATAACATTCGGAGGAAAGAGAGGTGCTGCTTTCCTCTGGTCTCCTTTCTGAGCTATAAATATTTAACTCTTGCTTTTTGTTGGGTCTCTTTGGCAGCACTAACTGATAGCGGCAAGTTCCTTCTCGCTGCGCGGAAGTGTCGACGTCCCACCTGCACTGACTACATCATCTCTCTAGATAGGGATGACATGTCAAAGTGCAGTGGCACCTACATTGGGAAGTTGAGGTGTGTTCCAGCTGGCATGATTGGTTCTCAATTCTCATGTGGATCCAAATTTCACCATCGTGTTTTCCTTTTTGACAGATCCAACTTTTTGGGAACCAAGTTTACAATCTATGATCGTCAGCCTCCTCGTGCTGGAGCAACTGTTACAAAAAGTTGCTCCACTAGGCTGGTGGGTTTGAAACAGGTCTCCCCAAAAGTCCCTGCAGGCAACTATCCGGTAGCACACATTTCATATGAGCTGAATGTTCTGGGTTCCAGGTAAGACTGTTAGAGATAAGTTTATGCAAATTATTTGTAGATTTTTCATATTGAAAAAAAAAATGAAAAGAAAGTTCATATATATATTTTTCTGGTCAATGGATTTTTGAGGTGTTGCTCTGCACATTATATGCTAATCTAAAAAATAACTGATAACTTGTTGGGGTGATCATTATTCAGTTGTTAATGCTATTTCCCCAGTTTCTTACCTTCACAAACTTACAACTAACAAATGCTTTCTATGGAACAACCAGGGGTCCAAGGAGAATGCAGTGTGTTATGGATGTCATCCCCACTTCTGCTATTGAGTCAGGAGGAGTGGCCCCCACACAGACTGAATTTCGGCTTAGCAACCTGGATGCCTTCCCGTCAGTCCCATTCTTCCGGTCGAAATCATCTCGGATGGACAATTCCCTATCAGGACCTTTAGCTGCCCAGAAAGATGGAATGCTGGTGTTAAAAAATAAGGCTCCTAGGTGGCATGAGCAGCTTCAGTGCTGGTGCCTGAACTTCCGTGGACGGGTCACAGTTGCTTCAGTGAAGAACTTTCAGCTGGTGGCTTCTCCAGAGAATGGACTGGCTGGGCAGGAGCATGAGAAGGTTATTCTTCAGTTTGGTAAAGTTGGAAAGGACTTGTTCACCATGGATTACCGGTATCCAATCTCTGCATTCCAGGCATTTGCTATCTGCCTCAGCAGTTTCGACACCAAGATTGCTTGTGAATGACAGACCACAGGTGTAAATCTTACTTTGAAGTCCATAGTTACCAAATCCGCTTATTATACGCGTATAATATGTTTAGGGGGATTGCCATTTAAAATGGTGTACTGTTGCCGTTTATGTATTATACGCCTATCGTTGTATAATATGCGGATTCGTATTTAACTCCTTTAATATGTGTGTTTTTGTCATACTTTTGCCGTGTTAAACTCATATTCTGTATTAAATGATTGTTAGTAGTTAGTAACATGATTCTTATTTATTTATAATAATTAATTAATTTTTAATTTTCCCATACTTTTGTCATGTTTTTGCCGTATAACACCCGTACTTCTTGAACAGATCATTGCCGTATTATACCCGTAATTGGTAACTAAGCTTTGAACACCGAAACACCTAACATCTGAAATTCTTTCAGTAAACAAAAGGGATAAAACTTATTTTGGTCTACATTTGGAATGGTGTGGGCCTGGAATGATCTTCTTTGGTAAATCTAATGTTCAATGTTAACTTTTAATATGTTGCTGGAAATTCCAATTAATACTATGGAAATGCTGAACATGGTTATAGTTCAACTGCCATAATTACTTAATGTGCATGTTTCTTTGGACTGTCCAATCAACGTGACACATCTTGGGACTACAGCCGTATAGTGATCAACTGTCCTGACCATCTGATTTGTTTCTTTGGACTTTCCATTCCTTTGTGTACGCTCTAAAGCAGACAGCACCTGGATAGCTATAGGTGCAAATTATGCAGATCAGATGATATCTTCCATGTTGGCCCATGGGTTGATCGTTCAATTCTATAGTCCAGATCAATGCAAAGCATCTTGAGCGAACTATAATCAGTTTCAAACTGTCATGTCCAAGAAAAATCTTCCTTTAACTTTACACAGTATTTATATTTGAGTTTCATTAACTCTGTTTCTCCTTTGGACTTGGAGCAGCTGAAGTCTTGAAGGTTATCTAGACTGTTGGGGAGATGCAATAAAAATTGTCTTGGAAAGCTACTGTATGAGGCATATGCATGGTGTGAAATGAAGCTGAAGCTGCTGGTTAGTAATGTTTGTCATTTTTTCCTTTCTGTACATTACTTAACTATTCATAGGATCAGTGAAAACATGCCTGAGCCTGTGGGTATTGCGCTCGTCACCACTCTGTATCCCTTCTCTCATCTCTTTTGAAACTGAAACCCCATAATTTCCTATTTATATTTTCCTTGCCATTGTTTTGTGAGCTTACCAGTAGGTTTCCCCATGGAAGAGCCTCTGATTGTTTTCGTCATTTCCCATTAATATATACGGCAGGGATGAGTTTCCTATCTTCTCCCGATTTCTTTAGCTTACATGATGCTTTCCAAAGCTTGTGGATTTGTGTACCTTGTTGTGAATCCTAATATCCTGCTAGCTATTATTGTTGCATTATCAAATTTTGATGCTTGAAAATTCCAGAGTTTGACAATCTGTGATTTGGGGTGTGCGCCATCTCTTGCGTTGGTCATGGTCCAGACTTAGTACCTCAACAACCATGGGTGGCCCTTTTCACTTCCTATCTTCATTGCACTTCCAATTCAATTTTTGAGTCATGCAGGTGATTTATATTCCCATCACTGAAGAGTCTACCAGTTGGCTTGTCATTTATTTTGGTTGGACAGCAACCCAACCCAACCCAACCTAACCTAACCTAACCCTAAGATCAATTGCATTATTTTTAGCTGACCATTTTGGCTTAATGGTCCAGTTAATTGGCAAAAGTGCAGTAATCAAATGTCTCGAATAATTTTTGTTGCACTATTTTTTGGACAATGGCCAATATGAGTAGTGGCCTACTGTTTTGACCATCTGGATCCATGAAGTTTATGATCCTATTGGTGGGTGTAACTGGATCCTGATACTGCGCTCCTTAAAAATGGTGGTTTAAGTTTTCTTGTATCAGCTGTGGAGTCTAAGAATGCCTTCGAATCACTTAAACATCCCTGAATTCGGCCGCTACTGCATTTGGACGACATGGGTTATTCTGTGTGGAATGTTTCTAATAAATGATTCATGGAGTTTTAGCCATTTAGGTTATTCATGGGTGAAGTTGGGGGAATTTGGCAATCTACCTGCAGAAAGGCGGGATCGGGCATCTGGACTGTACCTGCATTAACAGAATCACAATGGAAGTTCTGAAATCATTTGTATCCCAAATCTAGAAAAAACACTATAGGAAATTAGGAATCCTTTGTTTTGTGTGTGTGTGTATGTGTGTTTGAAGATGATGGTGTCTTGGCTGTTGAGACTGGGATTAGTTCGTTCTATTTAGCTTGGCTATTTCAACTGTGTTAGAGATCATGTTCTTTCAAAGCCCATGAAAGCTGAGGATGAAAGGCATGTAGCTACTGATGGTAAACTTGCATTGGAGTTTTCCATGGAGGACATGAGAATTGATTTAAAAAACAGAATCACTAACTTAGTTTTAATGGATAATTAAATCATATTTCTGAACAAACAATCATTTATTCATCTAACATTATCTAAACCACACACTCACTTGCACATGACAAACCTAGTACTTAGTCTTTTAACTGATTACAACTCTCTCCTCACATGTTACTAAGTTACATCAAACATCTACATATGGGCTGATCAAAAGGGAGGGGGCCCACCTCCACCAGGGCCACCTCCCCCACCAAAGAATGGTCCGCAGCAGGACTCAAAGATGCAGCAACAGCACAGGAAGTAAAAGCTGCCAACAACAAACCACCATTCAAACATATTAGGATTAGGATTTAAATCAACAAACTCATTATACAGTACAAGAAAGAGATTTTTTTTCAAAAAAAAAGGGGTAATGCTCCCATATATTGAGTAGGATAATTGAATGAAGTATGTGAGAATTCCGGTCCGTCCGGTCATGTTAGACCTCACGATCTACATGGTAACAAGATCGGACGGGCGGGCGGGACTCCAACCATGCATCAGAGTTCTGAAATACAGTAAAGATAAGAGAAGAAAGGTGAACACTAACCATGAAGATACGAGTCGGCATAAACCACCACAGAAAAAGTCGAAACAGCCACAAGGACCCCCAGGAGGCCCTCCCGGCCCAGGTGGTCCCCAACCTGGAGGCATCTCTCTCAAATAGAAACAGTGAGTTGCAAGATGAACAAGAAGATTGTAGTGAAGCTACTGCTCTGACTCCCCATATTTATATAGGCTTTGATAGAGAGATAGAGAGAGGACTAATAAGTAAAAAAGTCATGTAGTTGGGCTAAAGATATGGTAGTAGCATTTGCATCTGCCATTCTTCAACCTACCATTCAAACTCCTCCACTGGGATTTCAAACCAGTTTGGATCCAGCTATTCGCTTGGCTGTCAATTCGGCTCTAATGTGAGGGTACCCGGCACAGCCTGACTGCAAAATCGAAGTTTTGGTTTTTAATAAAGCTTGCAGGCCAAGGTAGGCCCAAGAAAATTAGGCCCACTGACATCAGAGCTGTGTTTGAGCAACACCCTCTACGGTTCACCCTCATTATTTCTCTCTCTCTCTCTCTCTATATATATATAACATTCTAGTAAGTCATACTTATTAAAGCCTTCAATGAGTGGCCCCTAAAATCGTGACATGTGACGATTTGTTTTGAAATTTGATTGTTGGATGTCAAGACAAGTTTATCGAGAGAAATGTGGCAAAAAATTAGTTTGATTAGACATTTATATACCGTCTGATTGAAGATGAGAAGATCAACTATTTCTATAGCTTAGTTAGGGTCTAGTGAAGCCAAGAGGGATAATGTTGACAAATTAGTGTCTAATCAGATGGTCCAAATATGTCTGATTAGACTAATTTTTAACATGTACTTGCCAATGGACCCATCTTAACATCTAACGATCCAACTTTACAAAAAAGACTGTTATGTGTCATCTTTCTATAGGCTTTAATGAGCATGACTCATAATACCTTTTCCTCTATATATAAGATAGGCCCATTGGGAGGCACATGTCAAAAATTAGTATCTGACATGTTTAGACCATCTGATTAGATCCTAGTTTGTTAACATTAACCCTCTTGGATTCACTAAACCCAAACTAGGCTATATATATATAGGGAAGGGATCGAGGGAGAGAAAAAAAACATATATATTCACATAGGCTTTTAACAGTACGATTCCGAGATCAAACATTTGTAAGTACAATACTATTTATGTAGGAAGGGACATTTACGGAAAATTTTGTTTTTACCCATCTCTTTCCTCTTTTATGTCATTTCTTTTCGTTATTTCTCTCTTCATCTTGTCTTTCTCTCTCTTTTCCTCCCTCTTTGTTCCAGTGACGTCACTAGATTTTACATCCTAAATGGTTAATGGTTTTTCGATTTTTTTTGTTCTTTTGATGTTTGCTTTTCTAACCCTTCTTCTACACTTTTGTGTTGTGACGGTCAAAACGACGAGATTGGTAAACTCAAACTTGTAAACTTTTTTTGCTTATCAGGACAATCTCTTCTTTTGGGATTTACACATACATGTTTTCTATGAAATAATTATATATATATATATATTAAAGATAAACTGGTATTATTGAATTCTCAAGATGATTACAAAGAGACCCCACTAGGGTTTAAATTGATAATACTATATGATAAATATAGAAAATAAATCAAATCATTCTTAATCTAGTGTAAATCAAATCTCAATCTCAATTTCATTCTAAATCCAAATCCTTTCAATTGTGATGATGGTAATAATATGGTGCATCTCAAGCAATCATAACCATAAATGTACTCTATTATTCCCCCTCAAACTCGTGTAGATTTGAAAATATGTGTGAGTTTGATACTTAATCAGCTAAGGTAGCTTGCTAGTCATACCAATGTCATTGCAGATCTTGATAATTGCCAATCATCTTTGTTGTTGATGTTTTGTATGAAGAGAGAATAATATGGGCCGCACTGAGTTAGACCTCTATGGGTCAATGAAAATGGGTGGACCTCAATGGGTCAGGGCTTCAATGGACCGAATAGCCTCTTGGGCAATGAAATGACTTATTTGGGCCAAATTTGAAATGACATCCGTGATTATGCCTATGGTCTCGCCAAAGGGTTCATTGGTCTTCAAATGGTCTCTTTGAAATTTGAAAAGTGGATCCTGATGATCGTGACTCTGGTCTTGCCAAAGGGGTCACAGGTCCGGATAGGTCAAAAAAAAAGTGAGTCTTTTTCTCAAATTTTTTTTTTACACAATCAACAAACTTTTTTTTTTTTTTCAAATACATTCTTGGGGTAATGATGAGGTGGTGCAACCGACGTATTGGTCGACGATGATGCCGACTTTGCAGCGAAGGTGGTCGACCAGCAGCACTACCACTACTTGCAGACCATGGCAAGTGGTTATTGATGGAATCAGTTGCAATAGCAAGGATGAAGAAATAGGAGGGCCAAATCCAGTTGGGGTAATAGCAATAAGGGCGACCAAGATGATAGCATGTCAAACTTCGACGAAGGCTCCGTGGATGGCTCTAATGTGGCAACTCACCATGGGAGAACGAAAATAAGGAGAGTGGAATTAGAGGAAAGTCATATAGGAATAAGGTTTAAGGATTTGCTAAACTCTTAGGTTATAAGGAAGGGGGAGAGCTAAGGGTGGAAAAACACATTACGGCTTCTTGTTGTTGCTCATGGAGAATGGGTGTGTCATTACTATCTTGTCGCGCCCCAAAATCCCACCTAACTTAATGTGAGACTTTGGCACGTGACTTAATCATTAATTCCATAACTTCTTATCATAAGCATTTAAGGCAATTCTAAAAACATGGACCTAATTTTTTTTTTTTTTTTTCTCTTTAAATAAATGCAATCAAGTCCAATATCTGAAATAAATACTAAGACCTCATAATCAATTTAAAATCAACCTCTATGAATCTCCAGTCATAAACTCAAACTAACTATAAATCCATAATTTGTCTATTACAATTCTAAAATTCAAAATCCAAATATACTAGTGATCTAGTGTCCTGTGTATGGCCAGCAATCGAAGTTCCATTCTCCATCAGGATAGTCACCTGCTGGCTCTTCCTGCTCTTCCTCGTATTCTTCCTCTTCCCAAGGTCCTGGGGCACAAATGTCAAATCTAGCACCTGCCGACAACAACAGTCATCGGCTGAGTAACAAGTTACCCAGCGTATATACAAAATCCTGCCTAACAATATACGAGATTTGATAACAATATATTTTAAGATTCAACATCACAAGTGAACTCACAATATTTCAAAGTGCGGAAGCATAATTAAATTTGATTCTTACACCTGATTACTCATGCTTATTTCTCTTATTTATCTTGCTATTTTTGTTCATGAATTTATTCAACAACATGCAATTGCAATAACTTAAAATAACTCTACCCCATATATTGGGTAGAGACTAACATATACCCTACTTTCTGAGGTACTACACAATATACACATTATCCGGTGTACACGGCTTGTCTACACATTATCCGGTGTATACGGCTTGTCTACACATTATCCGGTATATACGGCTTGTCTACACATTCGCCGGTGCATACGGCTGATTTTGCCTTGATCATAGGCCTGTGGGGTACTCGGTCAATGCAAAACTCAATCATGCATAATGCTTGTGTTCTTGTGTACTTGCATATTACTTGTCATCTTGTTTATTCTCATGCTTGTTCATGTATAGATTTCGTGAATCCGTGTGAATGAAATAAAATACTTGTAAATCATGCATAGATTTAAACATGCAAGGGTTCTCCTAAGTAATCAATATAAAGCATAATTTGTCAAATAAAATAAGGGATAATTTTATTTACCGCGTCTAAATTTTTAATACGCATCTATAATCAAATAAGTCTCACAGGGCCTTAGTTTTCACAACACATAATGATCTCAAACAAACTTATAATAATTTCATCAATTCTGAACATCATCCACTTCCTCAATTCTCATCATTCATACACCACAAAATCAATCCCATTCCCCTTGTTGATATAGAATAATAAAAAAAATCATAAACAACATCTTTTTCAAATAATTATCACAAGGAAATCACCATCTAAAATGTTCTCTATTTATCATATATATATTATCCATCAGATAACCAAGATCTAAAATTTTCTAACATCGTCTATAGATTTTTCAAGGGAAAATCCTGATTTAGAACATTACAAAAATCATCATATATATTTTCCATAAAAAAAATCTGGGTATAAACATCGTAAAATCCTCATATATAATTTTCATCATAGTTTAAAACAATAAAAACATATTTACTATTGTCGTTCTTACTTTAGATCTATTTCTTCATCATATTTGTATCAATAATCCCTATATTGAGAGGAAGGAAGTCGTATTTACCTCTCACGATCGCTTCCCTACGATCAAACGTTTGCGAATGAGATGGATCTAAGTCTTTTTGTACTTTTTCCTTGCAACACCTTTGATTTCTCCTCTTGGATCTCTCCAAAACCCTTTTATCTCACTCTCTTTAATGAGAACTCATAGGTTTTTCTTCTATTTTTCTCTCTAATAAGTTTTAGAATAATGAAATACCTAAAATCCATGAGTTAAGGTCTTTATATAGGCAATACCAGAGTTAGAAAGTGATAAGAACTGCTAAAACACTATTCACGGTTACTGTTCACGCGATACTGTTCACGCGGTTACTGTTCATTGTATTTACAGTTTTGCCACTGCACTTTGAATAATTCTATACAGATCAATTCTTATCGGATTAACCTGAAATTTGAACCATAGCTACTTTAGGTCATATAGAATCTACATTAAAATTTTCATAAATTTTGGATTGCAAAAAATGACCAAAATGCCCCTCTTATGATAAAGGAAATTTCGTCTATTTTTCACTTGATTAATTTATAAAACACCCTCATGCTACTTTAATTGTTCTAATTTTAAACTTATGTAATAAATTAATCATGACAACCAAGAATATTAAAATAATTGATACGAATACCAAGAAATTAAATTTCGGGTATCTACATATCTGCTGCAAGATCGCCCCAAAAGTAAGGTCGAGATTATGAATCCCAAGATCTGGAAAAACCTTCGCATAAGACCCTCCATCCACAAAGGATCCATTAAAACCTCTCTTTCTCAACCAAATCTGAAACATAGCCGAAGATCGAACCCATGAAAGCACCCGCGGCGTTTCAACCTCATAAGTTGTTTGTAGCATGTGATCGCCACAAGGACATAGGTGATGTCAATGGAGACTAGCAAGCTTCATAAGAAAACTTTCGGGACAAAGTGAAAAAGGAAATTGCCAAGTCTTTTAAAAAAGATTTATTTACTAGAAAAAGAAAATAAAGAAAGTAACTACAAAATTAATGGTGAGGTGACTCTATTCAAGCCGGACGGGTGGCAGCAATGCCACCTGCCAGAAAAGCGTAATCAAGGAAAAAAAGATCAAAACAACGGTTGGGGATCACCTGCTTTGATATCATAAAGAGAAACTGATATTATTAAATTTTCAAGATAAATAAATAATATTATATGATAAATATAGAAACTAAATCAAACCATTCTTAATTTAAAGTTAATCAAAACCTAATCAAATCTCAATCTCAATTCCAATCTCTTTCTAAATCCAAATCCTTTCAATTATGATGATGGTAATTATATGGTGCATTTCATGCATATCATAACCATAAATGTACTCTATTATTTATATATAGGGTGCTACTACAAGTACACTAATAATTTCTTACCATACACCATTTTTTAAAAAAGCTTTCTTTTATTTTAAAAACCACATCTCTATGCCCACCCAAACCCCCAAACACCAAAACCCACTTTTCCAAATCTCTAATCGCAGACTTCTTCTCTTCCCACCGACGTTGGTAACTTGGTAAGTTGACCTGATGAGAGGACTCTTTGTGGTTTTACAGCAAGTAGGTCTTGGTTCTAGAGCTGTCATGGGGAGATTTCCACTGGAAGCTTGTCTCTAAGGACTCTTTTGTGGCAATTCAGTATGCAGGTCTTGATTTTAGATTCTAATCGGGAGAGTTGAACTGGAAGCTTGGGTTAATGACTCGTGGCATTTCAGCAAGCGGGTCTTGGTTTTAAGGTTGCCATAGAGAGATTTCAGCAAGTGGGTCTTGGTTTTAAGGTTGTCATAGGGAGATTTCCACTGGAAGCTTGAGTCTAAGGTCATTCTACCCTTCTGTTAGACATTAAAGACCCCCCAACTTATTTTGCTATTTTTCATAGGGAAGGCATCTCTTATTTTAAGATAGGACCCATTTTCGTAACAGCGGTTGTTTGCTTGTTATTTGGGTTATTTCGAAGGAAGCTTGTGCTATTTGCCGCAGAGAACAGAAAATTTTGGTACACCAAAGTTATGATGAAAATATTACATGAGCTTATTTGAATTTTTAATTTTGAATTTCCTAAGATCTTTTGTCCCAGCTCTTTAGCCCACACAAGTAGGGGAGCAATTGGGTAAGGATTTGGGTCTGATTCTTTGATACCAATTTATTGGACCTTCAATTGGGTTAGGTGAACATTTAAACATGTTGTTATTGTTTCTTAGTATAGTATCATGTTTTAAGCTTTAAGTTTAGCTTGGTGTACAATTGGAAAATTTATAGATCTTTTTTTATCTCTTGGTATGCTTATAGAATTTAATACATTTTAATGGTGTACAACCCGTAAGTGTCATGTTTGGTGTATAGTAAGAAAATATTGGTATGCTCATATATATATATATATATATATATAGAGAGAGAGAGAGAGAGGTAGAGGTGTGCCTATCACTACTCTTTTGCTTAAGTTGCAATCAGTATTTAAAGCTCGTAAATCAGAGGGTTTGATAGAAGAAAGTCTAATGTATGGATGCAAAACAAGGAAGAAGACCAAGCTCATCTACTGTCTCTAGTGCAAGAAAACATTAACCCAATATCTGTTGTAAACCTATTTTGCATAACCCAAGGTGGCGTTTGGATTAGATTTTACTAGCCAAAAATCAATTTTGATAAAATTGATTTTGTAAAATTAATTATCAAATAATCACTTTGTCAAAGAAGAGTGTTTGGGGAATACAAAGTTGAGAGACTCATCTTCGTTTTCCCCTAACAATATTATTTGAAAAAGTGATTATTTGACAATTAATTTTATAAAATCAATTTCATCAGAATTGATTTATGGCTAATAAAATCCAATCCGAACGCCCCAAGTTTGTGGGTTCCTAACCATTCAAACAATTGGAAAAATGAAGTACAAACTAAGCAGCCCGACGAGACATTTAAGGTAACTTCCATGTGAGCTTGATGATGAAAAATGAAGTACAAACTCAACAGCCTGATGAGTTTCATTACCTGGATCGAAGGGGAAAAAGAGAGAGAGAGAGATGAACGATGTAACAGGGATGATGAAGAAACTTCCAAAGAAGGAGATTGTTTAGAAAAGCAAATTTTCCTAAATACCCTAGGTAATATGATTGCAGCCGTCAGATTTTAGGATCATAAGGTTGAAAACATGTGTGAATATATATGTTATTTTTCATGTCTCAGGATCCCTTCTCATATATATATGGATAAAACTTCTGAGACCATTAAAGTGCCGAGACCATGCTCTAAGACAGCATGATTTCAGGTGGAGCCCACCATGTGAAATGGGCCCCACCTGAAATCAAGCTCTCTTAGAGCATGGTCTCAGTGGTCTCGGCCCTAAGATGGTCTTAGTAGCAAAGTTCTCTCTCTATATATATATATATATATATATGAAGTTTTTAACTTAAATTGACTAATATAATCCTTTTTAACGAAATATTTATTGGGTACCATACCCCTTACTTAAAGGCCAGTATACCACCCACCCACCCACCTAATTTTACTACCATACCCTTTACTTAAAGACCAGTATACCACCCACCACCCACCACCCACCACCCACCACCGAGACTCTTCAAATATCTCTCTCCCTCTGTTTCACACTCTATTACTCTCTCACCTCCACCTCCACCTCCGATGCACAATTTCTATACTATTATCTTCTTCTTCTTTTTCCATTTAATCATAAGTTGGTTATTACTGGAGGATAATTATTTAACTTTTCGTTCTACTCTTTTGGTTGCATTGTCAGGCCTATGACTAGAAAAATGAAGAGGGTGGATGTTAGGTTGGCAGCCAATGGTGGTTTAGAAAAACAAAATCGATAAATATCATGACAAAGGAAAAAAAAATATTTATCTTTTTTTCAAGTTGAGGCCAAACCCTGAACCTTGAAGGTAGGGCTTGGGCTTAGCCAATTCAAGCCTTACGCAGGACTTAGGTTGGATCCTTATAAGTGAGGAATGGATATGGACAGAGCCCGACCTGGCCCATTGACAGCCCTACCCACTGCCAACAAGCTAAGCTTTCTTTCCTCTTATTTGTTTATGATGTAGTATCACAAACAAGGGTCCATTGGGTCTCATCCATCAACTCAAATTGAATACCATCTAGCTGAGCTTGTATTGATCAGAACTCTATAACTAAGAATGTTGATTAATGCTAATTGTGCCGACTCGTAATGGAGTCTATTTTCACCAATAATCACACTTCTCCCAAATTACTTGTTTTTAGTCCTTTCACCATATCACTCTCGTTTCTTTAATGGCACTATACGGCTTTAAGCCTAAGATTGTGAAAATTGTACTTCATGTTATATTAGCAATTTTTTTTTTTTTTTTTGGGGGTAAGAATGTTATATTAGCAATTTATAAGTACAAATGTCCTTGCATTAGTGCTAGGGCTGTCAATCCGGTCATCCAATGAGGATACCAAACACTTCTTGGCCTATACAATCGGTGCTTTTTCTTTTATCTATCATAAATCTCACAAGTCCAACTGGGCCCAAAAATCTAGGCTAGCTGACATGATAGTCGGACTTGTCCAACCCTCTCTACAGCCCAGCCAAACACTCATACTATATATACCAAAATGCTAAGCTCTCACCATTTTTAGATAATAAAGCTCGTACAATCTATACACTCACCCTTTTTAGATAACAAAACCAATGACTTTGTGTCAGCCCACTTGAAGCCCTCACACAAAGTTATTTGTTTTATTATCAAAAAATGGTGAGAGTATATCAACAAGGGGTTGGGTTGCTGGCCAAGACCACGCCTCAGGAAGTGGAGGTCTTGAGTTCGAATCCCTTCCCCTTGTTGGCCACCCTCGGGGATTTATCTCGACTTTCTCAGTCATGTGATTAGGAAGTTTACATGTGCCGGGTGGATTTAGTTAGGTGCTCTAAGAAGCTCGAATACCATCGCTACCAAAATAAATAAAAAATGATGAGTAATAGGGATTGTGAGAGTGCTTATCATTATACATCTTTTAAAGGCTTACATATGGGATTATGGTAATAATTTTGCTGCCATACTCCTAAATAAAGACTCTGATGGGCCTTTTTTTTTAACCTATATTTTATTCTTCTTTACTGATGCCAATGCTATTCATAAATCACATATTAACATTATATTATAACAAATCAAGGAGAATGTTATAGGTTCAATGAATCAAGTTTTATATTTCTAATTTGAAGAGAGGATACAACTTCAATGAAACCCATGCATTGGATTCCGTGCAATGATGGAGTAATAAGGCTTCGATGCTGTTCATGAATCAGACATTAATTAACTAATACTAAGCCAAAATGTTTTCTCCCCTCCTCCTTACGCCATGTAGGACAATCACAACCGTTTGGTTTATCAGGAGTCACGACTCTTTGAAAACTGTTTCACCCAAAAGTTTCTCATGTTTCTATTTTTACCACCCAAACAGCATACCTGTTAAAATCCATCTCTCCATGTATCTCTAAAAAAATAGCCTATCTCAAAACGTCTTCCCAACACGTTCATCTTTCCAACTGTTTTTTTTTTTCCTTTCTCACAAATGGCAACTCCGGGTCTAATGCTCACATTCTCCTACCCATATGTTCATCCACATCAGTAGAGTGAGACACACTATATCTTTTCCCCCTTCATTTTCGTTTTCTCAAGGGTGATGAACGGACGCCTCTTTGATCGCTGCAATTGCAACCCTGATTGTTTTTGCTTAATGATACCTTGAAGGTTTCTGCTGGAGAATGATTGTCGTCATCAATAGAGAAATGCTCGTACTATATATTCTAATATCTTTTTGTGTTAGATTTCTTCTATATTCTAATGACTTTTTGTTACATTAATATTACCATATTCAAATGTATGGTAGGTGAGTATTACATAGAAGAAATGGAGCAAATTTCGGATACTACAATATATCTATGGGTTGTGCTATTATCTTGGTGTTGGTAGAGCTGTCAAAGGGTTTGGATCAGCCCTAGACCTAGCCCTACCCTTCCCTATAAGAATAGGGCCCTAGCCCTTCAAGGGCCGGGGTTGATTAGGCCCTAGCCTGCCCTTAAGACTAGGGCAACTGGAAGAAAGAGAGAAATTTATTTTTCTACGTTGACTGCCAACTTGACATGATTCAACTAAGGGAGAAGGATTATGACTCACATGACTACTAGAACTAGAAAATGGTTTCAATATTCAAATTAAAACTAATAACATAATATTTTTTGAAACTTAGACTATAATTTACAATCACTTAAATCAAAAATAATATAAAAAAATTTAATATCAATTAAACAAATAAAATTAAATTGGTAGATTCAGGTTACTCTAAAACTAAATGGGTGCAATTTCAAAAACTATTCAATACTAAGTGCGCAAATTAGGGACAAACCATATAAATGAACAAATCATGCAATTGATGATGATTATACATTTACAATTACAATCAGATTAGGAGCAGACCATCAGAATCAACAAATAATGGTTAGGGTCTTAAGAGATAAATCAGAAAAAAAGATAATAAAAATGAACATATGAATTTAGAGCATGGGTAGTAAAGAAACCCTATGTTCGTGGAGGAGATGTTCAAATTATGGACAAATCAATTCCCACCTCAGAAATAAACAAATTATGGACAGCTGCCACGGGGCCTTGAGCTGAAGAATAAACTATTAAGTAGGCTATATTGGTAATTAAAAATATCTATTACATGTATAATAACTATGGTATACTAACTTTGTTGAAGGGCCGGGTTTGGACGGGTTGGGTAGGGTGGTGCCCTAGCCCGGCCCTATTGGTAAAGGGCCACTGATTTTTGGACCCTGCCCGGCCCACGGGCAGGAGAAAGGCAGGGTTTGGACAGGATTTTTAGGGCCGGGTATTCTTGGACCCGGGTTTTTTGACACCCCTAGGTGTTGGAATAGATGTTGTGATGATTCAAGTGTTAAACTTATTCGACCATTTTCTTAGAGTATTAGATAATAGATATTTCAAATTAAATATGTAATAGGTAACATATTCTAATCATCAGAATGTTATTCTATTTTTTCAAAAAATTAATTTTGTCATATTATGTGCCGCTTTTTGAATTGCATTGTTAGTTCCAACCTTGGATAAATGAGAAGGGTTGATATCAAGTTGATAGCTCGAGGTGGTTTAAAAAAAATAACGAAATCTCATGACAAAAAATATTCTTTATATTTTTTGAAGCCCAAGCTCAGCCCTAGCCTTGAGGGTAAGGCTTGTGTCAGACCCTTACAAGTGAGGGCTGGGCTTGGACAGACCGGCCTATGCCTAAGCCGAACCATTGATAACCCTAATTAGTGCACCTTCTTTGTGGTCTATCATACCTTCTCCGACTAGGGCAACAGGTTGCTTACTTGAGAATGTCACAACATTCTTAGTTTCATCTCACACAATCATTAATTACCTACTTGAACTTCGTCATTTTAATTGACGAATTGAGTCGATGTTGACAAGCAGGGACGGAGCAACATGGGGGCACCACCACCACCGCCCACTAAACTTTTGGGAAAAATCCGTTCATACTATAGGGGTGTAGACGGGCAGGGGCAGAACCGGGGGAAATGGGGGTGAGCCTCCTTGAACTAAAAAAAACTAAATTAATGCTATATTATTTAATGTAAGAGGGCATAAGCATGGGCAAGGAGTCAGTTGCCCTTTAAATTTTTGAAGAAAAAAAGACAAATTTTATATTGTATTATTTAATTCAAGAGAGCATAGCCATGGCAAGGGGAACAGCTACCCCCAACTTATAAAAAAAGATAATGTTAGGTCTACTTTCTCTTTTTTGAATAAGGAGACAAAATAGGTAGTGACACAAACAAAAAATTGTCACAATTTTTTTTTCATCCTCTTGTTAATAAAAATAAAAATAAAATAAAAATGAAAGTGGACATAGCATTGCCCTAAAAGGATATTTTCTTTACAAATGGGAACAAAGGAGATGACCCACGAACTTGGACCTCAAAAATAAATTTCGAGGACTAAGAATATTTCGTACCCATCTAATCATTCATCACAATCCCATCAATAATGATTATTAACATTATCAATTAATCATTGTTAGCCTCCCCAACTAAAAAATCAAGTTCAGCCCCCCAAATGACAAGGACTTTGGTTTTGACAAATTTTAGTAATCTTTTCTTGTTTTCTATATTTTCACACTTAAACTAAGAAAATAATCAATCTTCGGTTGTTCAAGGAATCTACCTAGGAGATCATGCGAATAAAAAATCAAAATGAAGAATATGGTAAAAACCTTTTGATCTACAAATTTGCAGACACCAGTATTTTCTCGTATTTATATGATCATCTAAAAGAATGCAATAGATTAGAAGGTTATTGTTTGGTTTAGGAAATCAATATTCGAGCAAATATTAGGTGTTAGGATTGTCATGAACTACTTAACAAGTACGATTCAATGCAAAGAAACCTACAAGAAAATGAATAACAAGAAGTAGAAAGTGGTAACATGAGAGCTTTTAACAAAATAAAATTAGATTTCATAGAGGAAACCTCTTGTTATTACATATAGGGGACTGTCAAAAAAAAATATAAGTAAGAGGAAATGGCTCCTTACATTGACCTAAACTGAATGGCTCAGGATTGTCTCTGGCGAAGCCCGAAAGATGGTCTCGAATATGTGACAGGTGGCATGAAAAAGGGGATAAGTAGTTCATTTCTCCCCATGATTTTGACTTCTCCCCACTTGATATCTCTCTCCCTTTTTCTCACTCATTTATCTCCACATGTCCTTTAGTGTGTATGGGACCCATGATTTTGACTTCATCACCATATGTCCCCTATTTTGTGGACACCCAAAAGGGGCCTTCCTGGCCTTGCCAGAGAGAATATGAGGCCAAACTGAATATATAACACCCTTAGTAAACTCGCTGAAGTGGTGTAGTTGAATATTGCACCTAGCCGACCTTATATTAATCAAAATTCTTTAATTAACAGATGTTGATTAATATTAGTTGAGTCAACTCAATAGTAGGGTCAACTTGTATAGTGATTCTGATTATTAGGCCTAATTATTTAATTTAATTTAGAAATTATTTTGATTGGGGTATTTTAGTAATTTACTAATGGGCATGTTTGGACATAGTGATTAACCTAAGTTTAGATTAGAGTACTTAAAGCAAGAATAATTCAAAACTGGTTTTAAGTAGGGTGTAAGGCCAAACACCACTTTAGTAATAACTATTTTGTAAATCCCTCACCTAGGGTTAGAGGTGTTTATACTCTAAGCCCGAGTTCAAGTTCCGCCCTCATCATTTTCTCCAAAGGACTACATTATGTGTGATGAGGTTGATCTCCAATGTGCACATGATCGTAGGACTTGGTAAGTAGGTTTCCAACCCTCTAAAAAAAAAGGGTTAAACCAGTAGGGGGTTGGGCTGTTGGCTATGATCACACCTCAAGAAGCAGAGGTCCTAAGTTCGAATCCCTTACCTTTGTTGGCCACCCTCAGGGAGTAATCCCGTCTTACCTAGTGCGTGTGGATTGAGGGGTGTTGCACGTGCCCGAGGGAATAGTTAGGTGCTCTAAGAGACCTCGATACTCTCGTTTCCAAAAAAACAAAAAGTAAATTGTTTTGCAAAGATCTAGGTTGCAATTTGAGACTTAAGAGTGGAAAATGGGATTTTTTAGAGTTTTCCTTGGGATTAGTCGTGGCTTGCTCGAGTGAGATTACTCTGGCTCAAGCGAGGTCCGCACAGTAAACGTTCCATTAGTCTCGGGTTTTAGCTGTTGTCTCGAGCGAGTTTTATAGGCTTGAGCGAGGTGTTTGCTCGAGAGAATGGGCCCTGGCTCGAGTGAGTTCAAAATAGAGAATTGTAATTGCTCTTGAGTTTTGGTAGTTGGCTCGAGCGAGTGTTTCTTGGCTTGAGGGAACATCGTGGATTCCATATGTTAGATGCTTTAAGTTTTACATTTAGATTTGAATGTCACCTGTATTATGTTGACAATTATGTCAGATTCTTCTTTGAATTCTTAGAGATAATGATAAATTAATATTACAAAATTCTAACAGTTGTTGCACCTAAACATGATAGGGTCTGTTAATATGATGAGATGTGTTCGACCTCCAGGAATGGGTCTTTGGGTGAGTTGTGTATGATTCTAATAAACTAATTGGATAAAATAAACACACCAAATTTTTATCGGTTTTAAAGAATTTACCTAGTTGATAACTAGATAATCAGGTAAATAGCGGGTAATAGGATAAAGCCTGATAAAATTTTTGTTAAATCAAATAAAGTATGTATCGCATACCACAAATAATTCTTATTCATACATAACATAACCACAAAAACATTAAACTAGAACATGTCATCTTATAAACGTACTCATCCATAAAACAATATTACACTCTCATAAACATAAACAGGTATATATTATATGACTCTTCCCTTAGTTATTTATAAATCCTTATCCATATCCTCCTAAGTAGGGTAATCGTGTAAATTATTAACCATTGACAGACCTACTCACATCATCAGTAGGGAGGAGGGCCTGGTGGCCCACCATATCCTCTGGGACCACCAAAGCAATCTTGTAGCATCCAGCAGCAACACAAGAAGTAGAAGCTGCCAAAGAATTAAGATCTAGGTTAATTTTAATAAGAATGCTTAAATTTGTAGAAATAATCATTTATAATAGTAAAAGATTGACAGAGAAAATTTTGAAGAATGACAGTGTTACCCCAAAACACCTAAAGGGGTAATCCACCATCTATCAAAATCGGATTGCGCTCGTAAATGGGCCCACCAGATTGGTACTTGACCGTCCGGTCGTGATCGATGGTAGATATTTTGTTGCTAAGTATTTTTCTGTCGAGCATGGATCAAACACACTTACTAGAAATTATTTTCAAGAACTAAACATTCTACTTTTATGATAACAAATTTACTCACCAAGAAGACATCATGTTGCACAAGCCATCGCCAAAACCACCGAAAAAGCCACCGGGTCCTGGCCAAAAACCAGGACCTCCTGGACCCCAACCAGGACCTCCAGGACCCCAACCTGGTCCAGGTCCACCAGGACCCCAACCAGGTCCACCAGGGCCTCCAGGACCCCAACCTGGTCCAGGTCCACCAGGACCCCAACCAGGTCCACCGGGGCCTCCAGGACCCCAACCTGGTCCACCTCCACCAGGACCACCTGGCCCTCCAGGTCCCCCTGGTCCACCTGGTCCCATAACTAGATCTCTAAATCAACCCCTGCACCACTGCTGCCGCCGCCACCTCCACCTCCACCACCACCAAGAGAAATGGCAAGGAGAGATTCCTTGGACACAGAGATGCCAGGAGAGACGACCTCTCTCTTATGGAAACTTATATAAGCCTATGTAGGCTTTTTATGGGGGATTGAGAGTTTTGCTTACAGTCGAACCACCAATCTTGACTTTTTTATCCATCTTTCTACATCTTCAAACATCCAGTCTACCATTCTTACTCCCAGCTACTGTTATTCAACCTACCTTTCATAACTGCTTTTCTATGTACACCCAAATGAACAAAATATCTTGTGTCAAAAGACATACGATAGGGGTCCGTTTGCCGCCCTGATCAGTGCCGCTGAACTTGTTGATTGATCGTTTGAGGAACCCATTTTAGCCGTTGATTCCATAACAAGGCATTTCCATCAGCAATTTCGAATCCCATTTGTATAGAACAAGTGAAGGTGGGTGGGGAAGTGGTCATGTATATTATGCAGTGAAGATGCCATGAAGCTGTGATGAGAAGAGGTGTCTGTGTTATATTACTGTCCTAGTGCTGGTACAGCGATTGAACAAGGTGGATCGAGTATATGTAGTATCAGTCTCATATCCACAGTCAATCTTGGCCATCTAAACAAAATTGACGATCAAAATAGGTCATGCCAATTATAGGATATTGAGATAAACCAATCGGTGCAATTTTGAAAGAGCAGTGATTAGCGGACCCATGGGTCCGCCACTTATCTTACGCCGTGTCCTCGTTTCCCTTTTAACATCCCTTTAACTTTGGCTCAGCTTAAGAAAATTAAAGTTAAATTTTTTTATTTTTTCTTCTTCTTCTAAAACAATGGCCAGATTGTTTAACAAGGATGAGTGAATCTTAACTCAATTGATGTTTGTTTAAAAGTGGGCGTGGACCAATGAGATGGACCATTTCATTACATAATGGAAACCCCCCGGTCCGTTAAGTATTTTTTATTTTTCATTTTGAAACTATGGCCCGGCTGTATATTAGGATCAACCAATTGGTGCTATTTTGAAACTATGGCGCCATTGTACATAGGAATAGAAGAAGTGGCAGGACAGTCCACCTGACTAAAGGTATGGTCAACTGCTATCGATTGACACGTGTTTTTCAAATTCGGTCATTCAAACCCAGTTGGATCAAGCAACAAAAAATTAGTTGATTTAGATGTTTTTAGACTCTTCGATTAGACCCTAATTAATTAGCATTAACTCATAGGGTTACTAAACCTTTCAAAGGTTATAGAAATCAATGATTTTTTGACATCTAATCAAATTGTTTAGACAGTTCCACTGATATTTTACCACATTTCTCCCAAGGTATCCACACTCCAACAATTGAATCGGAAAAATATAGAATGCTTGTCTCTGTGCATGTCCCTCAACCTATGATGAGATGACTATTACTTATAATCAACAAGAAAGAAAAATATGGGTAAATATAAAAAATTATGGACAAAAATATCGTTATATATTTTCAATATTACAAAAAACCTCAAAACAAAACATGTTTTGGGAGTTCCAGAAATCTAGGGTTCTGATTCATAATTAAACTCATTTAAATATCTTCTAGTTGGGAGGAAGATAATGTTGATTACCTCAAACTTAGGGATGGAAATTGGGCCGGCTTTGGGCTTCAAAGCCTCTTGAAATGTATTTGCTCGAGCCTAGCCATTCAAAAATCACCAAAATTCAAGCCCAAACTCGACCCATTGCCACCTCTACCCAAACTTCAAAGTCATTTTAGGTGACAAGGAAGGTAGGGATTATACTTGAAATTCATGCATATTTTATTTGGTTATTTATTATGTTCTATTTGTATCATTAATAGTTAATATATTATAACTATTAATATTTTGAATATAGAATAACAACTGCTTATCAGTTTAATATTTGAATTAATCAATCAAACATTGAGAGACTCGCAAGAAATTCTTATAAATAATTTTGTTTGCTTATGTTATTTGATTGTCAATGAAACTACTTTTGTCATACATGATGTTCATTTGATTTATTTTTGTTATTTTGATGAACTTAATAATTATATTATAATCTATTTTTATAAAAATTATTTTCAATTTAATGTTTTGTCTTATTATCTCGTGCATTGCACGGGGTCTCTGCTAGTTACTACATATAGGGGAATCGCGTCTTGACGAAAACCAAAAAGAATTTTAACAAAATGGTCTCTTACATCAACTTAAACCAAATAACATCCCTAGTAAACTCAGATCATATAACGCACCTATATAGCCGACCTTATATTCCCTCTTACATCAACTTAAACCAATAACATCCCTAGTAATACTCTTGGCCAACCTTATATCGATCGAAATTCTTTAATTACCGGATGATCAATATTAATTGAGTCAACTTACTAGTATGATTTGCACAACTTTCAAAATATATGTTTTTGAGTCATTTTAATACGTAAACATGTCATCCACATCTAGGGTTGCCAACGGGTAGGGTAAGTTTCGGGTAAAACCTTTTTCTTACTTATTTACGATTTCTTACATGTTTTACCCTCACCCAATAGAGTATGGTAAAATTTTCTTTTATCCATAACCTCTCGAATAGGATAAGATTTCCAATTACCTATCAGGTAATAAGCTAATTGGGTAAAATAAACACATCATTTTTACCTGTTTAAAAGCAATTTACCTAGTTGATAATTGGATAATTAGATAAATATTAGGTAATCAGATAAACCCAATAAATTTATGTTAAATCAAGTAAAGCATGTATCTCATATCAGAAATAATTTTTATACATGAATAACATAACAACATTAACCATTCATCAAAAAAAAAAAAATACATGTATCTCATAAAGCTTTACTCTATCCATAAAACAACAATACACTCTCATAAACCATAAACGGGTAAATATTATATTACTCTTCCCTTAGCTATTTATCAATGGCATAAGAGATCCATATCCTTAACCTCCTAAGTCGGGTAATCGGGTAAATTGTTAACCATTGACGTTCCCACATCTCAGTATTGTAGGATCAATAGGGAGGAGGGCCTCCTGGGCCACCATGGCCTCTAGGACCACCAAAGCAATCTCGTAGAATCCAGCAGCAACAAAAGAAGTACAAGCTGCCAATTAATTAAGATAGAAGTTAATATTAATAAGAATGATCAATTTTGTAGAAATTGTCATTTAATTAGCAAAAGATTGACATAGAAAAATATGAAGAATGACATCCGAAAACACCTAAAGAGGGCTAATCCACCATCTATCAAAATCTGATTGCGCTCGTAAATGGGCCCACCAGATGGGTACTTGTAAATCTTTCTGCTAGCGATGGTCTGATGGTGATCGATAGTAGATTTTTTTTGCTAATTATTTTGTCCACTCTCTCCTTATTTTTATACAAGAAGACAAACTAATATCATTATTTTTTTGTCTCAACATTTTTATTTTATCTTTTTGTTTAAAATTAGATTAATAGTAGACAACCGAAAAGTAGATATAGCATTGCTCTGGGATTACTCACCAAGAAGACATCATGTTACACAAGCCATGGGCACAACCACCGCAAAATCCTCCAGGACCCCAGCCAGGTCCACCAGGACCCCAACCTGGCCCACCTCCACCGGGGCCTCCACCACCGAAGCCTCCACCACCGGGGCCTCCACCACCACCACCGGGGCCTCCACCACCAGGGCCTCCACCACCACCACCGAAGCCACCACCGGGGCCTCCACCACCACCACCACCGAAGCCACCACCGGGGCCTCCACCACCACCACCACCACCACCGGGGCCTCCACCACCTCCTGGTCCCATAACTAGCTCTCTAGATCGAGCGCCGCACCACCACCACCACCACCCCTATAGCCAAGAGAAATGGGAAGGAGAGACTCCTTAGACAGAGAGATACAGGAGAGACAACTTCACACTATTGAAACTTAGATAAGCCTATGTAGGCTTTTTATGGGGGGTTGGAGAGTTTGCTTAGAGTCGAAGTACTAATCTTGGCTTCCTTATCCATCTTTTTGTACATGGTCAAACATGCAGTCCACCATTCTGATTCTGCACCTACTATTCTTCAACCAGCTTTCATAACTACTTTTTCATGTACACCCGTATGAACAAAATATCATGGCTCAGCCTCAAAGACATACGGTAAGTCCGGGGTTAGTCCTTCCCACAAGACTTGCACACATACCTTTGATTGGATACAATGCCTTCTTATTATTTAGTGGGAAGATAATTGAATTATAAGCAGTTAAGATTTTTTGATTTTTTTTCTAAAACCTAAGGTTGGATTGATTAACCTTAGGGTGAGTGAATCTTAACAACTGGTGCGTGGACCAATGAAGACAGGCTATTTTGTTACATAATGGAAATCGGGGTAAGTTAAGCATTTTTCTTGAATTATCTATCCAAATCAGTTTTTCAAATAATAAAAGAGAGTATTTTAAAACTCTAGATAGTAGGTACTATAGAGAGTTGGGCCGCATGGTGTCATACGTCAAGTGGGGTTCACCATTTAATGCATGTCTATCTTATCCCGTTGTCCAGCTCTTAGTAGTCCGAGTTTTCAATGATTTTCCTAATCAAAATTAAGAGGCGGTTCACGTGCACTTCTATTTTTATTTAATGGCATAACAATAAAATAACTTATCCATATATGTTGATAGGGGAGCAAAATCTTTAATTCCCTTGGGTCCCAATCGCGCCAAATGGGTTAAAAGATAAATATTTTGGGAACACCCACACTCAAAATGCTTGACTTTTAACCCCAAATCAAGCAATTTAGATGGGGACATTTTAGAGCGTTTCAATCAATTGAAAACCTTTCTTATGTATGAATTGAATCGATATTATTGTATTTCAATTTGGCAATTCCTTCCCAATTACTACTAGTGAAACCCAGCAAGTGGGTGGAGACATGACGTTCTTAGAGATGGTTAGAGACATGTGACAGTTTTAGAGAAGTCTTCGTATATTCCCATTTTTCTATTTCTCTCTCTTAATAGTTAACTAGTAAGCACCCCGTGCAATGCACAAAAAAGTTGATCCTAATTGATGTGTACTACAAATGAAAATATGAAATTTATAATAGGGCATACAGAAGATGTTTAAACATTAAGCCTGAATTTGATAATCATAATTCAAGAAAATAACTAAGAGGATTAAGCTACAATTAAATGTTAACATTGAGCCTGAATTTATTTATCATAATTCAAGAAAATAAGAAGGAATAAGCAACAATTAAATGTTAATATCATTATTGAGCAACTAAATACTATGGATCCAAATAGTTAGATCATGTTGTTTTACTTGAATTTCATTGGCATGACATTATAAAGTTTTTTTTTTTTTTACAAAGAATGGAGCATCAAAATTGATGGATCACTATCTAAAATATATCACATATAATCGAAAGATACATCCCTACTCATAGGACACATTATCAGATTAATTATGGGCCCATCACTCACATGATTATGTAAGAAAGTAAAGGCCTCGGATTTTCTCTGGCGAAGCTAGAAAGGCTCCTCTCGGGTGTCCACAAAATAGAGGACATGTGGTGGAAAAGTCAAAATCATGGGTACCACGATTTTGACTTCTCCACACACTAAAGGACATGTGGCAATAAAATGATGAGATGTAGGGGGAGAGATATCAAGTGGGGAGAAGTCAAAATCATGGGAAGAAAATGAATTGACTTCTCCCTTTTCAGGCCACCTGTCGCATGATGTATGGATGCCCGAGACCACCTTTCTGGCTTCACCAGAGACAATCCTGAGCCAAAAGTAAAAAGTTAAATCGTCGAACAAAATATGAGATGTAAGTAATGTAACTTAACAAATTTATTTGTACGAAATAATTATTAAATATGTAATACATGACATGTATATAGATCTAAAGTGTCAAATAGTTATGAAATGTGTATTGCTCCTACAGTTGAAAGAAATCCTATATAACACTGAATATCTCTATGTCTATAACAATCATGTAATCTTATAGTGGTTATGGGGGTACTAATAACAGTTTTAGCATTTAAGAGGTTATTAAATATTTTCAAGTGATTACAAATCCTATCAAACCCTTGTGTATCTTTGTCCAAGTGGTACGATATCCATCCACAAATCAATGCAAACATATGGTTAGAACTTGGAAATAGAGTGATGCATATGAAATTATAAGAAATCATTATTGATAACCACATTAAACACCCAAACCATAAGAGGAATGAAGGGAATTAAAATCTGTAGAAACTCCAAAGATGAGAATTAGATACTATAGAATCCAACTTAAAATCTGCAGAAACTCCAAATATATATGAACTATTTCCTAGTTTATCAATCACCATGAGTGTGATATTAAAATCATTTCTAGCAAGAAGAAGGTTTGCATCATTGTATATATTCCAAGTACTTTGATCCTTATAGTTGCTATATCAGGGCCTAGAAAGAATCCTTATCGTCTAACCAACTAAAAGCCAGCAGAAGTAGCAAAGGTGGCGAAGCCAATCCATAAGTACATTAGAATACCCATGAACTTTCAGGGTACATGATTCAAAGGAAACCTTCAACCAATGTAATAACTGTTAAGAGACCCAACAATAAGTAGATTTTCCAAAATAGGAGTGTTGATCGGAACAATTTTTGAAGATGGGAGTGTTGATCAGAACAATTTCAGATTTTGAAAACAGAAATTTCTTATGATCTAGATGTAAGAGTCTGTTGAATTTAAGGGAATTTTGTAACCTTGAAGGTCACACTTCATGCTCCTCACTTGACATGGTGCACACACTACTACAAAACTGTTATTAGTCACGGTTGCATTTTCAAGTACAATCATTGTTTATCCGAAAATCATGATGCAATCCATAATAAATCGTGTTTGAGATAACACGAAATTTTTGATGAAATTTTAGATCACAGTTATAAAAAAAATAGTGTTTTAAAAAACTTGTGGAGACTATTCAATCATAGTTACGAAATAACCGTGACCATAAATATATTTAAGCATCACAGTTATTATTATGACCGCGATCTTATATTGACAATAAATCTAATAAGAATTTATTTGATTACCGATCACTGTTATATATATATATATATGTGTGTGTGTGTGTGTGTGTGTCTAACGTCAACATGCAGTTGGTAAATAAGATATGTCCATGGCTTTCATCTCCATTCGTCTTTCCTTATCATTTTATTTATAGATGTTGATCAATATTAGTTGAGTCAACTCAATAGTAGGGTCAACTTGTATAGTGATTCTGATTATTATGCCTAATTATTTAATTTAATTTAGAAATTATTTTGATGGGGTATTTTAGTAATCTACTAATGGGCATGTTTGGACATAGTGATTAACCTAAGTTTAGATTAGAGTAACTTAAAGCGAGAATAATTCAAAACTGGTTTTAAGTAGGGTGTAAGGCTAAACACCACTTTAGTAATAACTATTTTGTAGATCCCTCACCTAGGGTTAGAGGTGTTTATACTCTAGGTCTGGGTTTAAGTCTCGTCCTCATCATTTTCTCTAAAGGACTACATTATGTGTGCTGAGGTTGATCTCTAATGTGCACATGATTGTGGGACTTAGTAAGTAGGTTACCAACCCTCTGAAAAAAATTGGGCTTACCTGTTAGAAATACCAACAATTTTAAACCAATAGGGGGTTGGTTAGTTGGTTAGGACCACGCCTCAGGAAGCGGAGGTCCCGAGTTTGAATCCTCTCCCTCTGTTAGCCACCCTTAAAGAGTAATCCCATCTTACCTAGTGCGCATGGTTTGGGGGGTGTTGCACGTGTCCGAGGGAATAGTCAGGTGCTCTAAGAGACCTCGATACCCTCTTATCAAAAAAAAAAAAAAAAAAAACAAAAAACATTATTTTGCATAGATCTAGGTTGCTGCTATATGTGACTTAAGAGTGAGAAATGGGATTTTATGGAGTTTTCCTTAGGATTAGTCGCAGCTTACTTGAGCGAGATTACTCTAGCTCGAGCGAGGTCCACACAGTAAACTTTCCATTAGTCTCGGGTTTTGGATGTTGGCTCGTGCGAGTTTTATTGGCTTGAGTGAGGTGTTGGCTCGAGGGAAAGGGCCCCGGCTCGAGTGAGTTCAGGATAGAGAATTGTAATTACTCTCGAGTTTTGGTAGTTGACTCGAGCGAGTGTTTCTTGGCTTGAGCGAACTGTAAGCACCCAATTTTTACACCTCTACCTTAACTATGGTTAAACCCTTTAACCATGGTTATCCTCAGCTAAGCCCTAGGTAAACCCTAGCAACCCTAGGTAAACCCTAAACCCTAGACCTTAGTCAAATCCTAGGTAAAACCCTAAACCCTAGTCAAACCGTAGGTAAAATCCTAAACCCTAGTCAAACCCCAGGTAAAACCCTAAACCCTAGTCTAACCCTGGGTGAACCCTAAGTCAAACCCTAGGCTTAATCCTAGGTAAACCATGGTTAAACCCTAGGCAAACCCTAAGGTCCACCCAAGCCCATCTCAGGCCCAAAACCCCCAAAACCGTAGCCAAAACTCCCCTATGGTTCCAAACATGGGCCCACAAGCCTTTAGAATCCAACCCAGTGGGGACCACTTATTTTTTTTCAAAATTTGAATATTGGTGGTAATAAATTTACCGCCATTATCAAAAATGGCAAATGAACAGTGTTTACGGCCTAGGTTTGTGGGGGTTTAGCCTAAAATGGCAAAGCCCATGAATGGCGGTAATTGTATTACCGCCATTCCCCAAATGCACTAAGCTAGGAATGGCGGTAATGCAATTAAAGCCATTCCCTGATCTCCTGCAAATTCGTATCAGCTCTCCTCTTGGCCACCCTGGGTCCTCTCCAGTTGGTTCCCCTCGCCTCTGGTAATCCCAGAATTGCCCCTAAGGTCTTCCCTTCCCTCCTATAAATCCATCACCACCACATGGTTCAAGACATGCCACTTTTCTATTCCAAAACTCTGTAAAATTCCGGTTAGCCCACTACCCATCCACCCTATCCTTGATCCTTCACCTGAGCAGACCCCTTAGCTTTCTAGGAGCCCCCTCATCTCTCCAAGAGTCACCCTAGGTTGCTCTATTGTTTATCACCACTGTACACAGCCCCTCATCATCGTGAGCAACTCAATAGGGTAGTGGTCCTCTCCCCTTTTTTTTTCTTGTTCACAAGCTTTGTAAGGACCCCTGGTCCTATTCCCAGGGTCCATCATCTCGTGTTCGGTACTGTTTTAGCATAGTGCAACTAAGGATAGGGCACCTCCCACCTTCCTCATAGGTGTAGGGGAATACCCTTGAGGTGCAACCACGGGTACAACCCCTCCCATGCATGAATGAAACTCCCCATAAGCTCTGGGGGACCCTCAGACCATGTGGGATCTCCTGGGTAATCACTGGTGCAGCCCCCCATAGGGGAAAGTGTTTTTTTAAAAAAAATTAATGGTGGTAGTCCATCTACCACCATTATTGACCCTTCACTATTTCAGCCTTCTAATCATGGTTAGGTTAGGCCCTAGTCCAGTTTAGGGCCATGTTTGTAAACCTCAGACCTCGACCTGCCTCCCCTGGTCTTTCCAGGCTTGACCCTGGTATTTAACCATGGTTAGGATAGCCTTAAAGCCAGAGTTAGCTAATGGCGGTAGACTATCTACCGCCATTTCAAACTTGCAACCAAAGTACTTTTGGCCCTCAATAGGGTCTACATCAGATCTCCTCCTGGGCCCACCAAATGCCCAGGGTCTTCCCTAGACTTCAAGCTACATCCCTGTGGTCTCATAACCCTTTAGCTTAGTCCCTAACTCCAGTTACAGCCCTGCAAACTATGGTTAGAAGAATGACTGTAATGGCGGTAATTCCATTACTGCCATTACTGAACTCTCTAATTTTTGGGCTTTGAATAGGGCCCAGACCAGGGAAGAGGCCAGTTTAGGCCCTGCCATGCTCACTGGGCCCAATCCTGACCTGACCAGACTCTTAACCACGGTTAAATCCATATTTAGTTAATATTTAATCATGGTTAAGTAGCCCTTAACCCACAAAAATTTGGAAAAATACTCATGAAATCAGAAATATTTCAAGGATTCTATAATTGATTTCTATGATCATTTTCACTCTGGTTAGGACCCTTAACCATGGTCGAACTCTATCTTTGGTTAACATTAAACCATGGTTAAGTAGCCCTTAACTCAAAAAAGTCCAAAAAGATACTCAAAAAATCAAAAATATTCTGAGAAGTCCAAAAATGGTTTGTTTCAGCCATTCAACCCTGGTTAGCAGCCCTAACCATGGTGATCTCCCCCTTAACCATGGTTAAACAAACCTTAACCACTGGAAAAAATCTCAAAAAATAAGAAAAATACAAAAAGACCAAAAAAGCAGTTTCTGGACCCTTTTACTATGGTTAGCAGTCCTAACCATGGTTAACACCCATTTAACTCCGGTTAACAACCCTAATCTTGGTTAAATCCGCTTTTGCCTAATGGGCCTCATCCCTAGCCTACCGGGCTCACCCTTGGCTTACCAGGCCCAACCTCAACCTACCAGGCTTGACCATACCTTTTTAACTATGGTTAGCAATCCTAACCATGATTACTTTGACCTAACCCTGGTTAGCAACCCTAACCTTGGTCAAACTCCTCTTTTGGCCTACCGGGCCCAAACCCTTGGCCTACCGGGCCAACACCTTGCACTCGACCAACCTCGGTCAATCAAACCCTAGTCTATCAGACTAGTTTGTTAGCCACCCTTGGTGTACACACACACACCCCCTAGCCTTGGCACGGGTTCATGTGACAGAACTACACTCAGTCTGATCTCACCCAATGTGAGTACGTAGGCAACCCAACCCGGGTTCGACCCTAGTTTAACTTTTCTTTCTTAGATTAGTCTTACTTTAAACACTTAGGCATTTTAACAAATCTTGACATTAATTGGCTTAATCCTAGGGAGTAGGGAACCGTTGTAAAACGGAACCCTCAGAGTGCCTAATACCTTTCCCGGACTTAACTGAACTTCTTACCCTGATCTCAAATCACAGACTAAGACCTTATCCAAATCCCGGGAACTTCTCATTTCTGAATGAATAGGTGACGATTCTAAACTCCTCGTGAGACTTTTTTAGGGTTCCCGAAACCCGTGCTCACACGAATATCGTGGATTCCAGTATGTTACATTTAGATTTGAATGCCACCTGTATTATGTTGACACTTGAATGTATGTCATATTGTTCATTGAATTCTTAGAGATAATGATAGATTAATATTACAAAATTCTAACAATTGTTACATCTAAACTTGATAGGATCCTTTAATATGATGAGATGTGTTTGACCTCCAGGAATGGGTCTTTGGGTGAGTTGTTTACAATTTCTAAATCAATAATTGAGCGAGTTGCATACGAACCCAGGATTTGTGAATTGGGTGAACTGTGTGTGGCCCCAAGGTATGACTAACCAGGGCAAAGTTGTATACGCCCCCAAGTTTTGTTGATTTTGGTGAACTGTATGTGATTCCAAAGATTCTCATTTGGGCGTGTTGTGTGCCGCCCCATATGATTACTGATAGAGTGAGTTGTGTACAACCTCTAATGGCAAGTAAAATGAATAAACAACTATACAACATAAAATGTACAATTATGCTAATTAATTGTTATTACATATATAGAAAATGTAATAATTAGGTGATGATAATCTTAATTGCTACACATCATAGATATTTATGGGCACCTAATGGATGTGTTCTCTTGTTGGGCTTTGTGCCCACTCTTATTTTATGATTTTTTTCAGGAGGTGCCTGAAGAAGATAGAGGTTCTTCTCGCTTAGAGTAACTAGCGGGACATTAAGTCATTTAATATCCTTTATTTGAGAAAAGATTTTGCAGAGTAAGGTACTTTTGATAGTAAACTATGAGTTGTTTATTTTGAATACCATAGCTCTATTATGAAAATTAGTTGATGCTTATATTCATACCTGGTTATGGATCATGTGTTTATTATTTCCTTTATATATAGGGATGTGTTCCCCGTTCACACACCAGAATCTACATAAATATTAGATATTTTGTGTATATATTCTGCGGGCGTGACAACTTGCACCAGCAACTGCATGACTTCCAAAATATATGTTTTGAGTCATTTGAGGATATCACTCCCCTTACATATACGTAAACCTACCACCACATCTAGGGCTATCAACGGTTAGAGTAAGTGCGCCAGGTAAAACCATTCTCTTACCAATTTATGATTTCCTACATGCTTTACCGGTGCCCTATATGAGATAAGGTAAAATTTTCTCTTATTGATACCCCCTCTTGGGTAGGATAAAGTTTTTAAATTGCCTATTTGGTAATAAACTAATTGGATAAAGTAAACACATCAAATTTTTATCGTTTTAATGAAATTTACCTAGTTGATAACTGGATAATTAGATAAATAGTGGGTAATCGGATAAAACCTAATATTGTTAAATCAAATAAAGTATGTATCTCATACCACAAATAATTCTTATTCATACATAACATAACCACAAAAACATTAAACTAGAACATGTCATCTTATAAAACTTACTCATCCATAAAACAATATTACACTCTCATAAACATAAACAGGAAAATATTATGACTCTTCCCTTAGCTATTTATAAAACCTTATCCATATCTTCCTAAGTCGGGTAATCGGGTAAATTGTTAACCATTGACAGACCTACTCACATCATCAATAGGGAGGAGGGCCTGGTGGGCCACCATATCCTCTAGGACCACCAAAGCAATCTTGTAGCATCCAGCAGCAACACAAGAAGTAGAAGCTGCCAAAGAATTAAGATCTAGGTTAGTTTTAATAAGAATGCTTAAATTTGTAGAAATAGACATTTATAATTAGTAAAAGATTGACAGAGAAAATTTTGAAGAATGACAGTTTTGTTAGATTTAATTGGATTTTAAAATAATAAATTTATTAGAGTTTATTATTATTAAATTATGATTTAATGTGTCTATGAGGGACATGCTAGGGTGTGTCATGGTGTATTTGATTATTGGTCCATTCAATAGATATGGATCATTGGATCAATTTGACTTTGGAAGCCAATGGTTATGATGAAGAGACATGAACCTAACATTCATGTAGATCCTTTGGGTAATGATTTAAGACCCTTCTTTATCCAAGTTTTCTATAGAGTTTGTCTCTTTAACTTTTTAAGCCATAACGGATGGGTTCATGGCTCTTTTAACCATCATGCCATAACTCATGATCATGGTGTCATGAGCTTTTAACACCAAAACGTATAGTCTCTGGGTGGCCTTGAGACTTGTGCTCTTATGAGTACAAGGTCTCATCACCTCTATACGTAGAGGGTTAGAGAGCTAACGAGATCTACTGAAGGGCCGAAGCTCTGGCGAGATTCCGTTAGACCGAAGAAATATGATACCCCTGTTGCAGAGCTACAAAATGATGGATCCGAGATATACTTTGAAACTTCTCACTCAGATTGATCGGCCATATTATGTGGACTGATCTTTCTTGGGATTGGACTATTTAGTTCGGACCCATTAAATTGATCTAAACGGATTGTCTTTTTAGATAGACCTTGAGATCAATTTTTGACAATCCAAATGGATCGTCTCTTGTCTAGACAAATTGGACATACTCTGTTTGAGTCCATCCTAATTGGCTAGTATCTTGAGATCATCCAATCGGATCGTCAATTTTTGGATTGGTCCTTAATTGGGCTAATCCATCAACCTTAAACTGCATAAGCTAAGGGAAGACTCTGTCAAATTTTTGGACAATCTGCAACACTTAAATAATTAAATTTAGAAGTGGTTTGAATTAATCGGTAAAATAATTTTACTCGATTTTAAAATCTCATATTATGAAACATTTTGATCATGAGATTAAATTAATTTAATTGAAATTAATGTTGATGCAATAAAATTAATTTGATTAATTATATATATATATATGGTTAAATTTAAAGTATGTGTAAAAATTTAATTTTAATTTAAAATTAATTTTTCTGGGCATTCTAAAGGAGGTTGGGTGCCGGTCTTCCGCCAAGTAGTGCAAACTTGTAGGGAAAGACCGGATGAATCCGAGCTGAGTTGAATCCCGGAAATATAGTTGCCTTATCCCTTACACAATGGGAGGCTTCGACTATCTTCAAGAAAGACTCTTCGTGCGCCTCTCAATTCGAGTGATTCATTATATAATTATTTATTTTATTTCTTTGTTAATGGTAGCTAATTGTGCTCTGATTTGTGAATATTTTTAGACAAACTGTCAACAATTTGAAGATATAGTCATTCTCCTATTGCTACTATAATAAAATTGAGAATGGTTTAATACAAAGAGTGCCCTATGGTCATATAAGCTTCTTTTTATTCAATAGCACCGATGTAATTAATATAATGTATATTGTCATTGAAAGGAGGTGGCTCACCCATGTTGATGCTTGTGGTCATGTTTCCATATGCCAATGGTACTTATTGTAAATAATATTGGTAATGATGACATCACCTAAACAGTAATAAGTTTTAAATAATTTCTTTTACAATTTTGTATGCATTTTGGTATACAATTTATACGAAATTATGTATGCATATTAGTATGCATTTCTTGCTCGGTTTGTCTGACACTTTGTTGGTTCGAACTTTGCTTGGTACTCATTTCTACTGTAATCGGTTTGCAACACTTCTTTGTATAGTTTGCATATTTCGTAATTAATTGGTTGGGCATTTGATATAAGTAAATTGTTGCGTGCCTTGTAGTTTTAATTTGATCAACTTGCATGAAAAATTATTTTATTTTGGTCATGGGTCATTTCTAATGACATTTTGTTGTTTAGCTAGTTCTATCTGCGAGACATGTTTTATATGTTTTGGCAACAGAGAATATTGCACACTTCGAATGACACTATTGTGGTTTTGAAGCATGCTAATGGTAAGAGAATGAAAAGAGATAATCTCTACCGGTCAAATGGGATAAATAACATACTTTATAAATATTAATGTTTTATATTCTTAAGATCTGCGATAACTTATTTTGTGATTTATCATGTTATTGATGCTTAGTATTTTCTACTATTCCATTATTTATTGGATTATTATATGAGAGTATTGTGCACTTCATTAAATTTTAATTGTAATCAAGTGACTTGTGCATTACAGAAAGATTGGTTTAACTCACCAAAACTGAAAGGTCACACTCTTGATGAATTCCTGAAGTAGTGAGAGAGATGAGCTAGAAAATAGTTAATGCAATGGCAAAGGAGAATTAAGATATTTTAGGCAGATAAATTCACTAATCGAATGTCATGTCAGTGATAAACATGAAAAGTGTATTGCTTATAATAAGTGCAAGATAAATAGAGTCTCGTTTCCTGGAGTCGAGAGGTCCACCACAACTCTATATTTAATTCGCACCAATATTTATGAAATGACTAATACTTTGTCCCGAGTAGGTGAGCGATACTCCATCACACTCATTGATGATGCATCCAGATTCTAAGATTTGATAAAGTTGGAGAATATATTAACGCTAAAATTTACAAAATTTTGTGAAATCAACGGGATTCAACATGTGATGTCTGCTCCCTACACACCACAACAGAATGATATTGCTGAACGCAAAAATTAGACTTTGATAGAGATGGTAAACACAATGTTAACCAGCTCAGGAGCACCGGCTAACATGTGGGGTGAAGCCTTATTAACAGCATGTCACATTTTGAACCGAGTACTACAAAGAAAGTCAAAAAACAAAAAGGTTCCTTATGAGTTATGGAAAGATAGAAAGCCAAATCTAAAGTATCTCAGGTTTGGGGATGTTTTGTTTAAGTTAGGTTACTTAACCAGCCTAAGGTAGGTCCCAAGGGAACCGACAGTGTCCTAATTTGTTACTCTTTGACAAGCAAAGCATATCGGTTTCTAAGCTTAGAAATTCTTGCCCCCTATACTATAGTCGAATATATTAATGCAGATTTCTTTGAAAATATTTTTCCATTTAAGAAAAATTTGGAAATAGTGGGGGTGCATCCGGAGTCCAATGCTAAGAGAAGTTTTAGAACTAAAGTTTTTAAAGATTTTGGTCCTAGTTTCATCACTTATATTGTGGAGAAAGAACCCATCAGTTATGCTAAAGCTATGACATCAAATGATGCTCTATTTTGGAAGGAAACAATAGATAATGAAATGCATTCTATATTGTCCAACAACACTTGGGCTTTAGTGGACCTTCCTCCTAGAAGCAAGACTATTGGATGCAAGTGGATTTTTAAGAAAAAGTTAAAACTTGATGGTACAATTGATAAGTTCAAGGCGAGGCTGGTTGCTAAGGGATTTAGACAAAAGAATGAGTTTCGATTATTTCGACACCTATGCCCCAATAGCAAGGATGACCACTATTCAATTGTTGATAGCTCTAGCTACGATTAATGACTTGATTATCCACCAGATGGATGTCAAGACCGTCTTTCTCAATGGTGATCTTGAAGAAGAGATATTTATGGATCAGCGAGAAGATTTTGTCCTGCCAAAGAATCTTAAGAAAGTGTGTAAGCTGTTAAAGTCCCTTTATGTTCTTAAACAAGCACCTAAGTAGTGACATAACATATTCAAGAGGATTCTCCTCTCTGATGGCTATCAAATAAATGGTGGTGATATTTGCGTGTATAACAAATTCAGAGGAAATTCTGGAGTTATCATTTGTCTTTATGTCAACGATATGCTGATTTTTGGAATATATTCGAAAAGTGTTATGAACACTAAAAGGTTTCTATCATCGAATTTTGACATGAAGGATTTGGGTGAAGTTGATGTAATTCTGAGAATTAAGATAATCAGAAGTAACCAAGAAATTGCTCTATCTCAGTCAAATTACATAGAGAAATTCCTCAGAAGATTTAATCATCAGTTCGATTGCTCCCCTGCCCCAACTCCAGTTGATTCTAGTATTAAGTTAAGCAAGAATGAAGAAAGAAGTGTATCTCCACTGAAATACTCTCAAATTATTGGCAGTCTCATGTATGCCATGTATTGCACAAGACCAGACATTACCCAAGCAGTGGGCATGTTGTGCAGATACACTAGTAATCCAGGGAAGACACATTGGAGAGTGCTTATCAGAGTTCTTAGATACTTCAAGGGTACTTTGACTTATGGGATACATTTTGGGAGAATTCCAGCTGTACTTAAGGGTTATAGTGATGCAACTTGGAAGTTATGTCCAGATGAGTACACATCTGTAACGGCCTGGATATTTAATTTGGGTGGAGTAGCCATATCTTGAAAATCCAAGAAGCGTGCATTACTCATTCCACTATGGAATCTGAGTTCATCGCCCTGTCATCTGTAGGCAAAGAGGTAGAATGACTCAAGAGTATATTGGTAGATATACCAATATGGGGTACACCTGTACCAACTATCACAATTTGTTATGACAATTAGGCTGTAATGCTCAAGGCATATAGCGAGAACTACAACGGGAAATCCAGACAAGTTCGTCTGAAGCACAATCATGTGAGGGGTCTTATAACTGATGGCAAGATAGCTGTTTAGTATGTTAAATCCAAAGAAAATTTGGCAGATCCTTTATCCAAGGGCTTTGGCACAGACCTTGTGATAAAAACTTCGAAGGGAATGAGACTAAAGCCTATAAAATAGTTATATGAGGTGGAAACCCAACCTGATGAGTCTCTCAGGTTCAATGGGACAAACAAGCCTATATGTAATAACTATTGAGCACTATCACTAAATAAATTATTTATTTCTATCAATCTCTTTTGAGACGTGTCCCTTCCTTGTATGTGATAGATAGTACATATCCTATAGGCTGCCAACCTATAGATGATCTTGTGGTTATAGGTTGAGAATTATTAAGAATTCTCTTAATGAGTGATATACGTCTTAAATGGTGGGAGTGTGACAAGAGCGCTCTTGATAGACTCACCTTTCTGAGAGTAAGAAGTTCGTCACTTTTTATGAGTTGAGGCTTATCTCTAGAGCTCTCAGTAAATTGGGATTGAAGCATGGACATAAAATTGCTGAGCTGTTTGGTACAAATAACCTTTGAAAGGAATGTGTGTGCGACAGATCCGGTTAGTCAGTTTTGATTCATAGTTCAAGGTTCTATCCACTATGTTCCTTGACTATCTTTGATTTTTTTGCACTAAGTGGAGGTTCAAGTTGAAAGATACCTTCATGTATGCACATGATATTCTTGAATGCCCATTCATATATATTTTAAAATAAAATCAAGTGGGGGTTTGTTGGATTTAATTTGATTTTAAAATAATGAAATAATAAATTTATTAGAGTTTATTATTATTAAATTATGATTTAATGTGTCTATGAGGGACATGCTAGGGTGTGTCATGGTGTATTTGATTATTGGTCCATTCAATAGATATGGATCATTGGATCAATTTGACTTTGGAAGCCAATGGTTATGATGAAGAGATATGAACCTAACATTCATGTAGATCCTTTGGGTAATGATTTAAGACCCTTCTTTATCCAACGTTTTCTATAGAGTTTGTCTCTTTTAACTTTTTAAGCCATAACATATGGGTTCATGGGGTGTTCTCTTTTAACCATTATGCCATAACTCATGATCATGGTGTCATAAGCTTTTAACACCAAAATGTATAGTCTCTTGGGTGGCCTTAAGACTTGTGCTCTTATGAGTACAAGGTCTGATCTCCTCTATATATAGAGGGTTAGAGAGCTAACGTGATATGCTGAAGGGCCGAAGCTCTGGTGAGATTCCTCCAGACTGAAGAAATATAATACCCCTGTTGCAGAGGTACAAAATGGTGGATCCAAGAAATACTTTGAAACTTCTCACTCAGATTGATCAGCCATATTATGTGGACTGATCTTTCTTGGGATCAGACTATTCAGTTCGGACCCGTTAAATTGATCTAAATGGATTGTCTTTTCAGATAGACCTCGAGATCAATTTTTGACAATCCAAATGGATCGTCTCTTGTCTAGAAAAAATGGACAGACTCTGTTTGAGTCCATCCTAACTAACTAGTATCTTAAGATCATCCGATCGAATCGTCAATTTTTGGATCGGTCCTTAATTGGGCTAATCCATTAACCCGAAACTACATAAGCTAAGGGGAGACTCTATCGAATTTTTGGACAATCTGCAACACTTAAATAATTAAATTTAGAAATGGTTTGAATTAATTGGTAAAATAATTTAACCCAATTTTAAAATCTCATATTATGAGACGTTTTGATTATGAGATTAAATTAATTTAATTGAAATTAATTTTGATGCAATAAAATTAATTGATTAATTTTTTATATATATATGGTTAAATTTAAAGTATGTAAAAAAAATTCAATTTTAATTTAAAATTAATTTTTCCAAGCATTCTAAAGAAGGTTGGGTTCCGGTCTTCCACCAAGTAGTGCAAACTTGTAGGGAAAGACCGGATGAATCCGAGCTGAGTTGAATCCCGGAGATAGAGCTGCCTTATCCCTTGCACAATGGGAGGTTCGACTATCTTCAAGAAAAACTCTTTGAGCGCCTCTCAATTTGAGTGATTCATTATATAATTATTGATTTTATTTCTTTGTTAATTGTAGCTAATTGTGCTCTGATTTGTGAATGTTTTTAGACTAACCGTCAACAAGTGTTACCTCAAAACACCTAAAGGGGGCTAATCCACCTTCTATCAAAATTGGACTGCGCTCATATATGGGCCCACCAGATGGGTACTTGTTAATCTTTCTGCTATCGACTGTCCAAACGTGATCGATGGTAGATATTTTGTTGCTAAGTATTTTTCTGTCGAGCATGGATCAAACAAACTTACTAGAAATTATTTTCAAGAACTAAACATTCTACTTTCATGATAACAAATTTACTCACCAAGAAGACATCATGTTGCACAAGCAATCTCCAAAACCACCGAAAAATCCGCCAGGTCCCGGCCAGAAACCTGGACCTCCTAGACCCCAACCAGGACCTCCAGGACCCCAACCTGGTCCAGGACCTCCAGGACCCCAACCTGGTCCAGGTCCACCAGGACCCCAACCAGGGCCTCCAAGACCCCAACCTGGTCCAGGTCCACTGGGTCCTCCAGGACCCCAACCTGGTCCACCTCCACCAGGACCACCTGGCCCCCCTGGTCCACCTGGTCCCATAACTAGATCTCTAAATCGACCCCCACACCACTGCCGCGGCCGCCACCACCACCACCACCAAGAGAAATGACAAGGAGAGAGTCCTTAGACACAGAGATGCCAGGAGAGATGATCTATCTCTTATGGAAACTTATATAAGCCTATGTAGGTTTTGTCAGCACCCTATTTTTACTCCCCCTTTAACCATAGTTAATTAATTTAACCACGGTTAGTTCAAACCTAAACCTTAGGTCAACCTTAGTTAAACCCTAGGTCAACCATAGGTCCTAAACCATAGGTAAACCCTAAACCATAGTTAGTCTAGGCCTAAACCCTAAGTTCAAAAACTTGAAGCCCAAACCCATGGTTCAAGTCCAACACTCTAGGGTTTAAGACTTAAGATGTGTCAAGGCCAAAGCTTAAACTCAGGCCAGGCCCACAATTTGGCCCAACTCATTTTATCTTTTGCGTAATACCCAGCAAAGCACATTTTCGTGAAAGTGCCAGACCTTGCAAGAGCCACCAAAGCTGCCCATATCCCTTTTGATGTAAAATTTTTAAATTCAAATAGCATGCACAATATAGTACCACCAGAAGCCTACTTGCAATGATCAGGTTGACCGGCCAATGACCCTTAATCCATCCACCTACCACCCTCTAAATTACACCCATACCCCCAACTTCTCTTGGTCCTTTAAAGACCCACAACTCGTAGCCATGAGAGGAGGGGCCTTCTTCCCTAAAAAAAAAAAAAAAAAAAAACGCCGCTCTACTGTAACCAGCCACACCCTTAGTTTCTTCAGCCTCTACCTATGTCTCAATACCCTTAGGACCATACTGTAGAACCCCACTGAGTCCCCCTTAACTCCCCTTTGCTCCATCATCAACCACCATGGTATAAAGGAATCCATACCCAGCCACTGTGTGTGCACCCCATAGCTAAACCAACCCTTCATTAGTCTTTTGCTCACCCCTGTAAGTGACCCTTAGACATCCTAGGAGCTTGATCAGGCCTCTCCTAAACTTCCCTCAGCTCTACACTAACTGCACCACCATATCCATTGCTTAGTCACTGTTGAAGGCGAAACCGGAGGGTAGGGGTCTGACCCTGCCCATTTTCCCTTTTGTTTAAGCACCGTAAACCCCTGGTCATCTTCCAGGGGTATTTTATTTTATTTTATTATTATTATTTTTTTATCTTGCTTATCATTTGCTCTTACTGTTTTGCTTTGAAAGAGCCCAGGGACAGTGGTCCCCCTATCTCACAGTGGGTATGGGGGACCCTTGAGGGTAGTGGCTTAATCCAAAGGCCTTTAGCATGCTTAGATTAGGTCCTTAAGCTTCTAGGGACCCCTCACACAATGAGGGATTTCCTGGAGAGTGGCTTTGATCAAGCCTTCGAAGGCAAAATCTTTGTTTCCGCCAATATTGAGCTTCTCTGTTGTAGCTTGGTTAACCGTGGTTAGTTAACCCCTGGTCCACATCCAGGGGTATGGTTAGCTCCCCCTATTAGTCCTCTCTCTCTTCCCTGAAAGTTTCAAACCTTAACTCATCGATTAACTAGGGTTAAAGACCCCTGGTTTGCAAACTATTGTAGCTGGCAGTAATCTGACTATTGCCAACTAACATTTTATGCACTGTTGGGCCTGTTCCAAGCCCATTTCAGATCACCTCAGCCCACGTCAAGGCCCACTATGAGGCCCAGGCCCCTCTCGACTGTCCCCTGACCGAATCTCAAGGTCATAGATCCTAGGTTAACCCCTTAACTGGAGTTAAAACCCCCTGTAAACCTGCTGTGCAAAGCTAGCTAATGGGTGGCGGTGAACATATTACCGCCATCCCTTGTAATCTGGTTTTTTAGGCTTTGCTTTGGACCCAGCACTGGTGGGAGGCCAGTCTAGGCCCTGCCACGTGTACTGGGCCCCACCTCATACCTAACCTTAGCTTTACTAGGGTTTTCTTAACCCTAGTTACTTTGTTAACCATGGTTAACTTGCTTAACCCTTGATAAAAATTCCAAAAATCCCCAAAAAAAACATAAAACGCAAAAAATCCAAAAATTTTGTCTTGCTTACTTTAACCCCGGTTAGATTTAACAAAAGTTAGCTTTGCTTAAAAAAATCCCAGAAAATACCAAAAAAAAAATCTACAAAATCAAAAAGACCAGAAAAGGACCACATCCTTGCTTGCTTGCTTTCTTAACTGTGGTTAGGCTCCCTAATCACAGTTAATACCCTTCTAACTGCGGTTAGATTCTGCCTTGCACTTGACCAACCCGGTCAGTCAACCCTGGCCCCCGGGCTAGACCCTTGACCACCATATGCACACACACACCCCCCCTAGCCTTGGCACGGGCTCATGTGCCAGAACTACGCTCGGTCTGATCTCACCCCTTTGTGAGTACGTAGGCAACCCAACTCGGGTCCGACCCTAGACATTTAGCTTTATATTTTTTGGATTAGCATTTACTTAAATACCTTGGATTTTTTAATTGAAATTTGAGATTAAAATTGGCTTAAGTTTAGGGAGTAGGTAACCATTATGAAACGGGGGTCCTGGGGTGCCTAACACCTTCCCCAGGACTTAATTGAACCACTTACCCTAGTTCTGATTAGACCATTTGCCTTATCCAAAACGCGAACACCTGGGACCTATCCCTTAGAATGAATAGGTGGCGACTCACAGTCAAACCATATAATGTGAAATTGGGTCGGAAATTCCCATGCTCACAGGTTTTTTATGGGGGATTGAGAGTTTTACTTACAGTCGAAGCACCAATCTTGCCTTCTTTATCCATCTTTCTACATGTTCAATCATCCAGTCAACCATTCTTACTCTACACCTACTGTTCTTCAACCTACCTTTCATAACTACTTTTCTATGTACACCCAAATGAACAAAATATCTTGTGTCAAAAGACATATGATAGGGGTCCGTTCGCCGCCCCGATTAGTGCCGTTGAACTTGTTGATCGTTTGAGGAATCCATTTCAGCCATTGATTCCATAACAAGGCATTTCCATCAGCTTTCGAATCCCATTTGTCCATTTGAATAGAACAAGTGAATTTGGGTGGGGAAGTTGTCATGTATATTATGCAGTGAAGATGCCATGAAGTTGTGATGAGTGAAGAGCTGTCTGTGTTACATACTGTCCTAGTGCTGGTACATGCAGCGATTGAACAAGGTGGATCTTGGCCATCTAAACAAAATTGACGATCAAAATAGGCCATGCCAATTATAGGATATTGAGATAAACTAATTGGTGCTATTTTGAAAGAGCAGTGATTAGCAGACCCATGAGTCTACTACTTATCTTACCCGTGTCCTTGTGTCCCTTTTAACACCACTTTAACCTTGGTTAAGCTTAAGAAAATCAAAGTTAAGATTTTGGTTTTTTTTTCTTCCTAAAAACCCTAGTTCAATTGCTTAACCCAAAGGATGAGTGAATCGTAACCACAATTGGTGTTTGTTTAAAAGTGGGGTGTGGATCAATGAAGATGGGCCATTTCGTTACATAAGGGAAACCCCGGTCCGTTAAGTATTTTTCATTTTGAAACTAAGGCCCCATTGTATCTATGTATAGAAGAAGTGTAACGACCCCAAAACCCCACCTACCCGAATATCGATCACCATGAAACATGAATAAGCATAATTTATCATAACATACTTCATATCTTGTCATGCTCATGCTAACATTTCTAACATCATTATTATGGATAATTCATCATAGCGTATCTTATCGTACTCATACAAACCTTTCAATATCATCATTTTCATACTTAATGTTCCTAGACATTTCAACAAACACCTACTATTCGTTAGTTATGTATACAATGTCCTTCTCATTTTCACATTCCATAACCATAACCATAACATTCCCATCTATAATCACATCTATACATTCATAATTCATCACTTCTCCATTTTAACCAATCCACCATCATTTCCATGCATCCATAATCCATAAATATAATTCAAGATTCAATCTAATCTCTAACATGCAAATTCATCCATATCTTTACTTAAACATGCAAATTCTCTACTAATTCATCATTTCCCACTAGTTCAATAATCATACTAACAATACAAGAGGTAGATTAGATATGATATCAACCTCAATTTATATTTAATTCCTTACTTCATGCATATTCATGTGATAATCCATACATATATTTATTTAAACATGCAATACATCTTAATAGGGTTACGTTAAAAGGAATATCGACATTTGGGATCCTTCCCTTGGATCCAAATCGCTAGATGAAGCTCCTTTAAGCTTTGGGATTGATCTCCAAGTTAATCTTCTTCTTCTTCTCCAAACAAATTCATTCTCCTCCAAGTCAATCCTCATGAAACCCTAGGTTTTTCCACAAATCTCTCCCAAATTAGGTTAGAAACCCTTTAGAGTCTAAAACCCTCGAATTAGAAGTGTTATTTATAGGTTAGAGGTTTAAAAACCTCATTTCCGTAACACTTTTAAAAACCTGAATCGCAACTTGCAATCAATCGTCGCTCGCCTGGCCATCGATTGTCGTATTTGCTGCGATCTATCGTCGAAGAAATAAAAGCTTCCCAAAGGACGATTGATTGTCATGTTAGTGCATTCGATCGTCACACAAAACAGGGGCTTAACCAGATTTCTGGTTCTGGGCACTTGATCATTGGTTCACCTACGATCGATCGTTGTCTAAGATTTCTCACCTTATTAACACTTAAACATTTAAACCACACTACACTGCTTAGATATAATTAAATATGCATAAAAACATAACAAAAGACTATTATACTCATATTAATTGTATTAAAGGCATGAAAGAAGGTTCGGGTCTCTCCAAGAAGTCGTAGGATAATCCACTTGACTATAAGTTATAGTCAACTCCACTGTTGATAGAAGAATATGTGACATGTATTCATGCCAATTATAGGATATTAGGATCACACCAATGAGTGCTATTTTGAAACTAACCCCATTGTAAATAGGTATAGAAGAAGTGGCAAGACAGTCCACCTGGCTAAAGGTATAGTCAACTCCACTGTTGATTGAAAAACACGTGACATGTGTTTTTCAAATTCGGTCGTTCAAACTTAGTTGGATCCTATGATAGAGAAGTGACAAAAAATTAGTCCTATTTGAATGTTTCTAGACCGTTCGTTAGACCTTAATTAATTAGCATTAATTCCTAGGATTATTAGCCTAACATAGGCTATATAAATCGATGATTTTTTGACATCTAATCAAATTGTTTAGACACTTCCGATTGGGCTGATTTTTATCACGTGTCTCCTAAAGGACCCACATTGACATCCAACAATGGATTTGAAAAATATATGATGTGTGTCTCTATGCATATCCCTCAACCTACGATGATGACTATAACTTATGATCAACAAAATAGAAAAATATGGGTAAATATAAAAAATTATGGACAAAAATATCATTATATATTTTTATGGGAGTTCCAGAAATCTAGAACTCTGATTCATAATTAAACTAATTTAAATATCTTCCAGTTGGGAGGAAGATAATGTCAGTTACCTCTAACTTAGGAATGGAAATCGGGCTGACTTTGGGCTTCAAAGCCTCTTGAAATGTGTTGGGTCGAGCCTATTCAAAAATCACCAAAATTTAAGCCCAAACCCAACCCATTGCCACCTCTACTCAAACTTCAAAGTCATTTTAGGTGACAAGGAAGTCGGTAGGGATTATACTTGAAATCCATGCATATTCTATTTGCTTATTTATTATGTTCTATTAGTATTATTAATGGTTAATATATTATAACTATTAATATATTAAATATAGAATAACAGGAGCTCATCACAACTTCTTATCATTTTAATATTGAAATTAATCAATCAAACATTGAGAGACTTGCAAGAAATTCTTACAAATGATTTTGTTGGCTTATGTTATTTGATGTTCATTTGATTTATTTTTGTCATTTTGATGAACATAATAATTCTATTTTATTTTTATAAAAATTATTTTCAATTTAATGTTTTGTCTTATTATATCATGCATTGCACGAGTTTCTGCTAGTTACTACATATAGGGGGAATCGCGTCTTGACGAAAACAAAAAAAGAATTTTTAAAAAATGGCCTATTACATCAACTTAAGCCAAATAATACCCCTAGTAAGCTCAAATTAATTATATAACCACCTATATAGCCGACCTTATATTCCCTCTCACATCAACCTAAACCAATAATACCCCAAGGACTACTCCTAGCCAACCTTATGTCGATCGAAATTCTTTATTTAACGGATGCTGATCAATATTAATTGAGTCAATTTAATAACATAGTTTGCACGACTTTCAAAATATATGTTTTGAGTCATTTCAAGATACCACTCCCCTTACATATACGTAACATGCCATCCACATCTAAGGCTGTCAACGGGTAGGGTAAGTTTTGGGTAAAACCTTTTTCTTACTGATGACGATTTCTTATATGCTTTGCCCTCACCCTATAAAGTAAGGTAAAATTTTCTTTTACCCATAACCTCTTGAGTAGGATAATATTTCCAATTACCTATCAGGTAAGCTAATTGGGTAAAATAAACACATCATTTTTACCTGTTTAAAAGCAATTTACCTAGTTGATAATTGGATAATTAGAAAAATATTGGTAATCTGATAAACCCAATAAATTTATGTTAAATCAAGTAAAGCATGTATCTCATATTACACATAATTTTTATACATGCATAACATAACAACATTAACCATTCAACAAAAAAAAAATACATGTATCTCATAAAGCTTTACTCGATCCATAAAACAACAATACACTCTCATAAACGGGTAAATATTATATTACTCTTCCCTTAGCTATTTATCAATCGCATAAGAGATCCTTATCCTCATCCTCCTAAGTCGGGTAATCGGGTAAATTGTTAACCATTGACGGACCTACCCACATCTCAGTATTGTAGAATCAATAGGGAGGAGGGCCTCATGGGCTACCATGGCCTCTAGGACCACCAAAGCAATCTTGTAGCATCCAGCAGCAACAAAAGAAGTAGAAGCTGCCAATTAATAAAGATAGAAGTTAATATTAATAAGAGTGATCGATTTTGTAGAAATTGTCATTTAATTAGCAAAAGATTGACATAGAAAAATATGAAGAATGATAGTGTTACCCCAAAACAACTAAAGGGGGCTAATCCACCATCTAACAAAATCAGACTGCGCTCGTAAATGGGCCCACCAGATGGGTACCCGTTAATCTTTCTGATAGCGACAATCCGATAGTGATCGAATGGTAGACATTTTGTGGCTGATTATTTTTCTGTAGAGAAATGATTAAAACACTTAATAGAAATTAGTTTAAAGGACTAAACATTCTACTTTCATGTTAACAGATTTACTCACCAAGAAGACATCATGTTGCACAAGCCATTGCCAAAACCACCAAAAAATCCGCCAGGACCCCAGCCAAATCCACCTGGCCCTCCAGGACCCCAACCTGGTCCACCTCCACCGGGGCCTCCACCTCCACCGGGGCCTCCACCCCCACCACCGAAGCCTCCACCACCACCACCGAAGCCTCCACCACCACCAGCACCACCGTAGCCTCCACCACCACCGAAGCCTCCACCACCACCACCGGGGCCTCCACCACCACCAAAGCCTCCACCACCCCCACCGGGGCCTCCACCACCACCACCTGGTCCCATAACTAGCTCTCTAGATCTAGTGACGCACCACCACCACCACCACTACAACCAAGAGAAATGGGAATGAGAGACTCCTTAGACAGAGAGATACAGGAGAGACAACTTCACACTATTGAAACTTAGATAAGCCTATGTGGGCTTTTTATGGGAGTTAAAGAGTTTGCTTAGAGTCGAAGTACCAATCTTGGCTTCCTTATCCATCTCTTTTTCTACATGTTCAAACATCCAGTCCACCATTCTGACTCTGCATGCACCTACTGTTCTTCAACTAACTTTCATAACTACTTTTTCATGTACACCCATATGAACAAAATATCTTGGCTCAGCCTCAAAGGCATACGGTAGGTCCAGGGTTAGTCCTTCCCACAAGGCTTGCACATATACCTTTGATCGGATTCGTTGCCTTATTATTTCGTGGGAAGAGAATTGAATTATAAGCAGGTTGGATTGATTAACCCTAGGGGTGAGTGAATCTTAACAACAACTGGTGAGTGTTTAAAAGTGGGGCATGGACCAATGAGGACCGGTCATTTCGTTACATAAAGGAAATCGGGGTAAGTTAAGCATTTTCCTTGAATTATCTATTCAAATCAGTTTTTCAAATAGTAAAAGGGAAGTGATTTAAAACTCTAGATAGTAGGTACTATAGAGAGTTGGGCTTTACGGTCACGTCAAGTGGGGCCCACCATTTAATGTATGTGTATCTTATCCCGTTGTCCAGCTCTTAATAGTACCTGTTATTATCGAGTGTATCCAATCATTTTACGTGCACTAGTACTTCTATTTTTATTTAGGAAAATAGTCACCTCCTCGGTCGGTGACGTGAGGAGGGCCATCTTGGCTCCCATTTTCTTGTCATGTGTCCTCCTTCTAACCCTATTTAACTGTGGTTAAGATTCATTCACCCTTAGGGTTCATCCATCTACCCTTGGTTTTTAGAAAAATAAAATAAATTAACTAAAGGGTTAAAATAAAGTAACCCGAGTTAAAAGGGAGTTCAAGGGTCGGCTATGTGAGAGCGAGGAGGAATAGTCCCCTCCTCGGCCGACAAGGGGATTATTGCTCTTTTATTTAATGGCATAACAATAAAATAGCTTATCGATACATGTTTTAGATATTTTCTTCTGATGGAACTTAAGACCCTTTGGTGGATCTTTACCATATAAAAAAAGGTTGATGGGGGAGCAAAATCTTTAATTCCCTTGGTCCCAATCGCGCCATATGGATTGAAAGACAAATACTTTGGGATGGGACCCACACTCAAAATGTTTGACTTTTAACCCCAAATCAAGCAATTTAGTTGGGAACATTTCAGAGCGTTTTAATCAATTGAGAACCTTTCTTATGTATGAATTGAATCGATATTGTTGTATTCCAATTCGACAATTCCTTCCCAATTACTACTAGTGAAATCCAAGCAGGTGGGCAGACACATGGTGTTCTTAGAGATGGTTAGACACGTGACAGTTTTAGAGATGTCTTTTTAAACTCCCATTTTTTTGTTTCTCTCTCTTAATAGTTAACTAGTAAACACCCTGCGCGATGCACGGAAAAGATGATCCTAATTGATGTGTACTGTGAATGAAAATATAAAATTTATAATAGGGCATGCATACAGAAAATGCTTAAACATTAAGCCTGAATTTGATAATCATAATTCAAGAAAATAACTAAAAGGAATAACCAACAATTAAATGTTAACATTAAACCTGAATTTTTTTTTTTATCATAATTCAAGAAAATAACTAAAAGAAATAAACAACAATTAAATGTTAATATCATTATTAAGCAGCTAAATACTATGGATCCAAATAGTTAGATCATGTTGTTTTACTTGAATTTCATTGGCATCACATTATAAAGTTTTTTTTTTTTTAACGAAGAATGGAGCATCGAAATTGATGGACCACTATCTAAAATATATCACATATAATCGAAAGATACATCCCTACTCATAGGACACATTATCAGATTAATTATGGGCCCATCACTCACATGATTATGTAAGAAAGTAAAAAGTTAAATCGTCGAACAGAATATGAGATGTAAGTAATGTAACTTAACAAATTCATTTGTTTGAAATAATTATTTAAAATATTAAATATGTAATACATGACATGTATACAGATCTAAAGTGTCAAATAGTTATGAAATGTGTACTGCTGCTACAATTGAAAGAAATCCTATATACCACTGAATATCTCTTTGTCTATAACAATCATGTAATCTGATAGTGGTTATGGGACACTAATAACGGTTTTAGCATTTAAGAGGGTATTAAAAATTTTCATATCATTACAATCCCTTCAAACCCTTGTATATCTTTGTCCAAGTGGTACGATATCCATCCTCAAAGCAATGCAAACAGATGGGTAGAACTTGGAAATGAAGTGATGCATCTGAAATTCCAAAGCAATCATCGTTGATAACCACATTAAACACCCAAACCATAAGAGGAATTGGAATTAAGGGAATTAAAATCTGCTGAAACTCCTGAGATGAGAATTAGATACTATAGAATCTAATTTAAAATCTGCAAAAACTCCAAATATATACGACTATTTCCCAGTTTATAAATCACCATGAGTGTGATATTAAAATCATTTCTAGCAAGAAGAAGGTTTACATCATTGTATATATTCCAAGAACTTTGATCTTTATAGTTGCTATATCAGGGGCCTAGAAAGAATCCTTATCATCTAACCAACTAAAAGCAAAGCTATTTGTTACCTGATTCTACATGCCCAGTAGAAGCAGCAAAGGTGGCGAAGCCAATCCATAAGTACATTAGAATACCCATGAAATTTCAGGGTACATGATTCAGAAGAAACCTTCAAGCAATGTAATAACTGTTAAGAGACCCAACAATAAGTAGATTGTCCAAAATAGGAGTGTTGATCGAAACAATTTTTGAAGATGGGAGTGTTGGTCAGAACAATTTCAGATTTTGAAAACCGAAATTTCTTATGATCTAGATGTAAGAGTTCTGAATATAAGGGAATTTTGTAACCTTGAAGGTCACACTTTGAGCTCTTCGCCTGACATGGTGCACACACTACTACAAAACTGTTTACAAGTCACGATTGCATTTTCAAGTACAATCACTATTTACCTGAAAACTATGATACAATCCATTATAAGTACAAAATTTTAGATCACGGTTATAAATAAAGCAGTGTTTAAAAAAACTTGTGGAGGCTATTAAATCACAGTTACAAAATAATTGTGACCATAAATATATTTAAGCAACATAGTTATTATCATGACCATGATCATATATTGACAATAAATCTAATAAGAATTTATTTGATTACCGATCATATTATATATATATATATATAACCATGATTGTCATTATTTTCTTGTAACGTCAACATGCAGTTGGTAAATATGCTATGTCTATGTCTTTCTTTTTCATTCGTCTTTCCTTGTCATTTTATTAATACAGTTGCTAAACAAGCTTTTCTTTCTCTTCCGGAAGTTTAAGCTTACAATTTCTTATTATGTAGTGGAAGTAAACTTCTGGAGAAAAAGAAAAGCCTATTTTGCAATAAAACTTTCAAGAAAAATAAAATTTTATTTTGAAAATATGGAGAAAGTATCAACATGACTCTTCTTCCGGATGGAAAAGAAGAAAAAACTCGAAATGAGTTGTCTCTTTATTTTCTTTCATTTCTTTCAATATCTGGGTTTTCCTAAATTAGAAAACTCAAGAATTAGCATGTCTTCGAGTGTTATTGTTTCTTCTCTCCAAGGGATGAATGGATCTTCTGTTGCATCCTTCAATTCCAAATATGAAGAAGTAAATTATTGTATGAAAAAGATGAAGAAGTATGAGAATGAGATATTTCTTCAATTTGAAATAACACATAATTAGAACTCTTGTGTTCGTGTAATAATATTTATTGTAGAAGATGCATAAAAAAATTTTATTGCAGAAATTGTATGTAAAAAAAATTGGTACAATCACGGTTTAAAATCAAAAGCATGATAATTAAATAGTTTTGGTCACGATTACTTTCAACCGTGATTATAACTACCTTTGCACGCTTCAATTTTGGTCTCGGTATATATTAAAATGTGATTGTAAGTCCAACTAATCTTTTCATATTTTAAATAGTTTTAAAATTGTGTAGAGTTCCAATTACGATTAGAGAAGAATTGTAATTGTTAGTGTAATACAATCACAGTTATGTAATAAAGGGCTTCGGTTATCGAAACCGTAAATGAGACGATAAGAATTCCAAACTAAATTGTAATTAAATTTTTTTCGAGTTTCAATCACGGTTTTTTAGGATTTGTATTTGTTTATTGATATTCCATCACGATTTTTAAGTAAATAATGATTGTAATTCCTACCTATTTGTACATCCTAGTTTTGAACAAAAACTCATTCATTCCTTTGTTTTTCCTTATGCAGTTTTTCATTTTTCTTGATACAATTATTTTTGGATATTGAATGTATTTATTTCCTTTTAATAACAATGAACAAGATATTGTGATAATTGATGTATTTATTTCTCATTCCTAACATGAAATTCTCTCTAAAGCTCCATTTTCAACTCTAATGTTTCTTGTTTGGAGGGAGAATTGATACATGTTTTCAGATGAAATTGACATTTTGAACTCCAATTCCCTCATCTGTGTCTTTTGGTGAGGATCTTCTAATGGAAGTGGCTCATAGAATTCATGCTGGAAGCTTCTAAAGATTACATTTTTATAAAGTTGGATTCGAATGACAAAGTAGAAGGTTGAAGAGCTCGATCTAGAGTTATCCTGTCCCAAGAAGGCAAAGAAGTTCATTCCAAACTAGAATCTGAAGTTTGAGATTCTAATGTTAAAATGGATGTTTTTATTTCCCCTCCATAACATGCATTTCTTTATGAAGTCTGTGAATTTATTGAAATTTTGTTTATGTAAAAATCTAATAATTTGTTATGTAAATATCTAATAAAGAGTTTATTTGATAATCAATTGTTTCATTTCTTTATGAAATAAGTTGTAAAGATTTTTTAGTGACTAATCTTGAAAAGATTCCAGGGTGAAAGAAGTTCAAATAAAGAGTTTTTTTCTTTATCATTTGTAATATTCTGCAACCAAACTAGTAGAACATTTCATTTTACATTAGAGTAATGTGAATTTGAAAATTTTTGTTAATAATAGATGATCACGGTTATAGATACTTATAACCCATAAGCACAGTTATGTAAGTAATTGTGACTGTATATTGAGAAGTAATCACAGATATTCAAATAATTGTGCTCGTTTGTGCAAGAAACAATCACTCTTATAAATAACCGGTGATTATAACTAAAGTGATCCAAGTTAAAACGTGATGTGATTGATTGATCAATTTGATTGACTGATCACAGTAATTTAATTTGTACTAATGAGAATATCTTCTAGTAAATCTAATTGAGTTTTTTTTTTTGTTATAAATACTATTTGATTTTGATAAATGGTGGTATCCAAAGAATTATAAATCTAATAATAACAATGTTCTGATTGAGTTTTTCATTTTCTCTATTTTTTAACAATTTATTTTCTGACTTTTCATTTTCTGTGACTAATCATATTAAAAAATGATATAATTTTTAATATAGTCAGGTTTTTACACTGTAATAGATTAGCGTTATAAAACTTTAAATTTTCACTTGCTTTTTCTTTGTGCACAGATTTTGAACATAATCTCTAACTCTCGCGGAGCCTTCCTATAACTATTACTCTCCATCAAAGGTCTCATTCAACCTCCGACATCTTCTCTGTTCAACCTCCGGCATCAGCTCTTTTTTCAGGTATGAGAAATTTTTTTTTCTTTTTTATAATATGTTTCACTCAAATGATTAAACAAATTAATGTTTATTCTTATATAAAAATACATATTTAATTTCAAAGTCTCCTACTATTAAGATTACATACATACACTACAAATGTTGAAATAAACTCACTATTATGCATTTCTTCATTACATAGTCATGCCAGAAACACAACGTATTGACGCAGAGACAAATACTAGTGACTCTTTTACTTTAAAAAGTAAAATCACGAGTGTTAATGGTGATTTAAATTTTAAATGGATATATTTGTTTAAGAAAAAACTAGAATATTTAACCCAAAATCCTCAACATCTTACTTAAGAACAATTAGAGAAGCAACATGTTCATAAAATTCAATAACTCAAATCAGAAGTGCTAAAAATAGACGAAAATGAGGATAATCAAAATAGAGAAGATATTATTCGTCAATTACGACATATGAAACAATAGTTAGCATAATTAATGACTAAGGTGACTACTCTTGAGTCACAAATATTTGCTGGTAGGTCGTGTCACATGGTACATAAATGCATTATTTGGTTCACTAGCAAGATATGTTATTATAATATGTTGCTTTAATTATTTGTTATTTATTGTATAGAATTTTTTAATAACATTGTCCATATTGAGTTAATAAATTTTACTTATCCTACGTTGAAACTGAACAACCAATTGAAGAATTCTTTGAGGAATTTAGTTATTGGTATGATGAGAAAATAAGCAGATTTAGACTTCCGCTAATAACATTTGATGTTGCTATCTTTGGCGAAAATCTACTTCAACACATATCCTACGACAAGATGTCACAGATTTGTGTACAAAAACTGATATTGGTACAAATTTGATTTTGCTAAACATAAGGTGAGACAACTCAAGTTTTGATTAAGATTATTATTTTTTACTTTTCTATTATTATAATTTTATTACATACAATTTGAATTGTTATTTATTCAAAAAAATAAATGAATTATTGAGAGATAGAAAGGAGGATCGTAGGTATATGTTTCTTAACCCTGAACAAATAGTAAATTCTATAAGTGCTCGATTATCGATAATAAGTAAATTTTTCTTAGTCAAGGATGATCAAGTACTTGTCATACATTATAATGTTGGGTAAGTTTCTGCCTATATCTAACTCTCGTGTTATTTTGTGACTTATGATTACTCATTTTTAAAGTTGAGTGTTCATTTAAAATTACAATTTTGGAATTCATTATTCAATTGTAAGAAATACTGCTACTTGTGTTTAATCCTTCCAGGAACAGCTTTAGTGTACTGGTTGGATCCACTGCAGTTAGACATATACGCGTGCCCAGAAATTACAAAGGTCCTCAATTAGTAAGTAATTTATTCTCTAGCTTTCACACATTAATTTACATCTATGTTTATGTTTTGTACTACTTTTTTATAATTGATCTAATTACTGTCGTAAAGGACAATTGCATTCAAGTTGAGTCTTCTGAAAGGCAAGATCAGATCCACAAGAGCGAAATTTATTAATATTAAGGTGCGTTTGACAATAATTAGTCTCTTAAATTATTTTTTCAGAAATTTTGTGTAGTAAACATAACTAACATTCTAATCATTATTTTAATTTTTTTTGTAGTGTTCCAAACAAAAAAATAATTTGGAATATGGTTAATACATCATGTTGTACCTAAGGGACATCATCACCAGAAATGAAATAGAAATACACAATAAGATTGCTGACAATTTTGTTAAGAGTGATGAACCATATAGTAATAAAATAATAAAAATACTTTAAAAGGATTTAGTTGATTACTTGAGAAGTGTTATTGTTTAGATTAATTTTCATCTATGCATATATGTATTCTGATCACACTGTAAACAAACCTTTATTAGTTAATGAAAATATAGTTTGTTATTGTTATATTATTCATGATGAAGGTTAATTTACTCTATTAATTATTTGCAAGTTGTTATGTAGATGAATGATTTATTTAATTCATTTATAAATTTAGAAGTGGTTGTGAGGAGTTACAGGTTGTAGGGGTTACATGAATAAATATTTTTATTGGAAAACAAAAGGAAAAAATATCATGGAAAAAAAAGAACAATAATCACGTTTTATTAAACAACCGTGAGCTTTTAATTTTAAACAATCACAGTTAGTAATAAAACTGTGATTGTACAATGCACTCGAAATTAAATGAACGTAGTTTGAATGTATAATCTCGGTTATTTTATGTATACTTTCACGGTTATATAATCATGATATTTGATACGACATACAATCACGCATCGAAAGGTTATAATTCGTTCTGCGCACAAACACCATGATCCATGACCTATGGTTAGGGGAAAAAATTATGAGCGATGAGCCTTTTTCTTGTAGTGACATGACTTATCTAGTCTAAAATCAGTCCAAACCATTAAATGGATAGGCTTCCTCTTGGCTGGATGGTAATCCACCTAAAAATCTTACAATTAACTACACGAATATCCTTTACATTCCATACATTGACCTAAATTCGTTCTTCCTTCTCACTTTTATTGATTGAGACAATGGACGGAGATGTTGTAGATATCCAAAACTTTCATGTCTTGATATTAGTGCAAATTAAATGATGATCTTGGTATTTGAGTCAATTTACAGCAATTAATGTTTCTATGTCAATTATAATTGTTATGTGTTATGATCAAGTGTTTAAATGAGCTAAAACTAACAAAACCAACCAAAAACAAGGTCCACCAGTTGACCCCTATAACCACCGGTTGACGGTAGTGCAAAACTAGTGAAGAAAAATGTATGGGGAAAAATGGCAGAGAGTGCGAAGTCCACCGATCGACCGGCCCTCATCACTGGTTAACTGCTCGTCTTGTATTTTGCCCAGAAACCTTCAAAAAGAAGGATTTTCGAGAATTAATAAATGTTTAGGACTTCTAATTCTATAAATAGGAATTTTACTCGTAAGTTTAGGGTTTCCAAATATTGTAAGAGCTTTTAGGGATCCAAGGAGAGAAAAACCTAGGGTTTTGCATAGACCTTGCTAGGAAGAGAAGAAAAGGCTTGGAATATAGAAATTGAAGGCTATTCGCAAGCTTGTGATCATAGAGAAGCAAACAAGAAAGGTAGATACGACTTCCTCTATATCAATAGCTTCATCATTAATGCTAATGAGGATTATTAAGATGAGTTTGACGTAAGAGAATGGAATAAACATGTTTATATAGTAGGAATTCATCTTATGCAAGTTTACCATGATTATTTATGTATGATGAGATTTCAATTACGATTAATGTATGTATGATTTAATATGGAGGAAGAGATTTAATTCTAGAGTATGTATGATTAAACATGTAGGAAATGATGTTTTTCTGGAGTATGTATGATGGAATATGAAGAAAGGGATGTATGTGGGGTCGATTACATGATTGTATGTCTTGATGTAAGATTGTCTTATTTTTGCAAATAAGGATCTTAGGGCTATTATCTCGATGCATGAATCACTTGAAATTAATGTGTGATGAATGACACCATGATGTTATTTGAGAACCATGATTATGCATGTTTAAATTTACAAACCATGAGAACCATATGCTACATGTTGTGATATATGTTCAGGTAAAAGAGCCTTGAATTATGGTTTTGTTGCTTAGGATTTTTATCATGGTGTTTTCGGACGCTATGATGAATTTCCAATGACTCTTGACTAATAATCTAAGGTATAATTTATCCAATGGGTTATCTCCTTTCACTCACGATAATGATATACGCACAAGAATGATGAAATCGCGATCACAAGTAAGTACATAAGTATGATTGAGTTGCGCATTGCTCGAGTACTAACAATCTAAGATCATGACATGAGTGCCCAAGTAAGTGAATCGTAAGTAAGTCTGTGCGCACCGGATAAAGTGCTAAGGATTGGTACCTCGGTAAGTAATGTATAGATAATCTTTTCACATATACGGTAAATAGTTATTTTAAGTTATTGCACAATGTATGTAAGTTGATGTCATTCACGAAAAAGTAAGAAAAAGTAAGCACAAGTAAGATTTGTAAATAAAAGATGTTTCCTCGCTCTGATTATGTATGCATGTTTGTTTTGTTAAACCATGATGAATATGTTATCTTTGTGTTTACGATATTGTTAGCTAGGAGTTTATATCCGGTGAGAGTTTCGTTGCTCAGCCGAATTTTAATTGTCGGTAGGTTTAGAGTTCGAGGTTGCAGTTGAACCTTGGATCGAGGAAGAATATATAGAGGAACCAGAATGTGACTATCTGAAGAGGAGAGAGATTTGGATCGATATCCTACTATTTATCTCAGTTATTAGACTTTTATTTTATGATAAAAGGAATGTAATCAGATTTTAATTATGAATGATGTTAGATTAAATTGAGAGTTAAGAATCATGACTCTATTATTGTTATTAAGGAAAGAAACTTTGAACTCTCAATTTAGTAATCCTTAAATGCTTCTAAGATTGTTACAAGTTAAGTAAGTCACGTGCCAAGTGTTAAATGCTTCTAAGATTGTTACAAGTTAAGCGTTAAATGTTTTTCCGAGCATCTGGACATCCCATCCATGAGGTGGCCCACGAAATTAACTATCCCAATCAATTCATAGGAGGACCATACATAGATGATATAGAATACTATGCCATGAATAACTTTAAAAAAAGACAAGAAAAATTCTAGCTAATTAGATACCCCAAAACAGTCATATTTTAAAGGATCCCATTTGGTGGAAATTGGAGTTGTCATCAACAATATGAGAAATAATCTCTTGTTGAAGTTCAACACCCAATAAATGAAGCACTTGGAACTTAGTTCACGTTTTGCTCTTCCATGCACTGGAAGAAAAGATATTTGTTTAGGCTAGGGGAGTTGAAGCCATTAAGGACTTTTAGAAACCTAAATTTCTGAAATTAAAGGACACATTCCAACCCACTTTTCTCTCTACCAACCCCTCTCTCACGTACCACCTCTCCCTCATCACTGTCATCTATTTCAAACACCCTCACGGTTTCAATCATCCCACCGGTGACCCCGACCTACCTCTCACCCCTTCATCTTCTTGAACTTCTACTACTTATTTTACATACCCTAAGCTTATCTCTACTTTGGTTGTGGATATTGTCTCCCTCGCCGTCAACCATTGCCGACAATGTTATTATGTTTGTTGTGAATGTTGCATCCCTCACCATCAATAGGTGAGGACTATATTATATCATTCTATTTGTTGTTATCTTAATGAAAAATCTTTAAAATTAAAAAAAAAAATTAGTTAAATACGACTGGTGGTTTATTTGTATTAATTCAGCCTTGCATGCGAGGATATGCGACCACATCACAACTCACAAGGCATTGTGTCGGGCATGGTGAGAGGAGGGACCGACAAGGAGTGGTAGAATGGTGAAGCAAGGAGATGGGAGGGCAATGATAGAGGAGATCAAGGACTTCTTCGTGAATCCCAGACCGGTTGAACAATTACCATAGACCGGAAAATTGTGGGGATGTGATTGACGTGGCAGAGCTGCGAGATATGCTCTTGAACCACAAGATCAAGTAGCATTAGGCATTATGGATCTCATAGTTTTTTTTTTTTTATAGTCTTCTTATTCAAATTGGAGAAAATAAATTTAAAAAAATTGGACCTAGTGTCAACACAAAATTTCACGGACGAAATAATGAGGATCAAAATAACAATTTATAATTTAAAGGGGATTGCTCTCAATAATTCATCTGATTAACAATCAGGGTATTTAAAGAATAATAAAATTTAATAAAGAGAACAAAGGGCCGAAAGGCGTGTTCTTCCCTCTTCTTTAAGCTTTCGGTGAATCTTTTCACTCTGACAAAGATCGGGCTTTTTCTTTGGCTTTATCTCATTTGAAGGTTGTAGTGGCTTTCTCCTTCCGTGTTTCGCGCTTTATCGGCTATGATTATGTCTTTTCTTGCTCCTTGGAAGGCTTGGTTTTTTGCTTTAGTTTTTTCCCTTGTTGAAGAGTTTTGAGTCATTTGATTTCTTTTTCTTCTTGACTTTCTGGATCCTTTTTGGATTTCGGATCAAAACGTGATCTCAATCTTCTTTGAAGGTGTTAATGTGGTTTTTCCTTTCTTCCGGGCTTCGTGCTTGATCAACTAGAAAGTAATTATGGAGGAGAACTGACTTTTTTGTTGCTTTGTCTTCTCTAGAATGCTTTGATTTATTTTCTCTGAAAGAAGACTTGATTGCTTCTTTTTGGAGAATGTTTGACTGGTGTTGTTTGATGATTCTTCTGAATGCTTCTTTCTTAGTCTTATTTTTGAATCATCTTCTTTGGATTCTTCTTAATCTCTTTTTTGGATTTCTGAATCATTCTCCCAATCTCTAGCTTTGAGTCATATTTATAGACTTTTTGAGATAAAGATTTCAAGAGTTCCACTTCATTTAGTGGTTTAAGGGACTTAGGAGACTTTGATGAGCCTCACCCATTTTCTTAGGTATTGAAATCAGGTTTTTTGTGTTGACAGATCGACTCATTTGTTGAGTGTGTGATCCATTTGAATTTGGACTTGGGTTATGTGTTTATGGACTTCCTACTTCAAGCCCAAACTCAAGCCATAGGAGGCCCATGCCTTGTCATCAGGCCTAATTTAAATGTGAAAGATTTTTTTAATGATTTTAGGCTCTTTGTACAAATTTACAAGTATGTAAGGACCTTTGTGTAAAATTGAGAAATTTTAAGATTCTAGACTTAGCTTTATCCAATTTGTATTTTAGATTTAAAATCTAAGGATGCATGCATGTCTTAGGTAAAACTAGAAAAGACCACCTGGCCACCTGCTCACCACTATATATATAGATTACATTCATTGAAACCGACTATCCTTTGGACATGTATTAATGTATATTGAAATTGATAATTTTTTTTTTTTATTTCTTATTTAGTTTTCTGTAGAGACATTGTGAAAAAGATAATATAGTGTAGTGATGATGTAAGCTTCCTTATTTATTTATTTATTTTTAGAGTTTTAGATTGAGTAATTATGAATACATTTGGCTTAAAAATCTATAAATGAATGTAACTTTTTACAATCTTCAAATTTGATTAGTTAATATTTTTATTTTTCTTAACAAAAGTTTTTTTTTTGGAACTCGGGGTGTCCCCAACCCTTTATATTTCACTATCATTCTTATTAAGCTTATCATTTTACGTATTCATACTTTTTTTTTCTTTTCACTATTTCGTGCATCGCACGGGCTTCTTACTAGTATCTCCTTAAATGGAAATCCGAATTTGGATCCGATATTGACATGTTAGTCTGAGCTTATACATGCGGTTATGCAATTTTGGAATATGAATCCACTTTTTGAAGGATATTTGCTTTCATGCTTTGCTGAGTTGTCTGAAATTATTTCGATGACCTATGTTGTGTTCTATATAATCTAATCGTAAGGGCCCACGGTATGGACAATTGAGTTTGGACTTCAAAGCCTCTTGTAAATGTGTCGGGTCGGACCTATTTAAAAATTACCAAAATTCAAGCCCAAACCCAACCCATTGCCACCCATATTCAAACTTTTAAAGTCATTTTAGGTGATAAGGAAGTTGGTAGGGATTATTCTTGAAATTCATGCATATTTGATTTGCTTATTAATTATGTTCTATTACTATTAGTATTAATAGTTAATATATTATAACTATTAATATATTAAATATAGAACAATAGGAGCTCATCACAATTGCTTATCATTTTAATATTTGAATTAATCAATCAAACATTGAGATAGTCGCAAGAAATTCTTACAATTAACGATTTTGTTTGCTTATGTTATTTGACCGTCAATGAAACTACTTTTGTCATACATGATGTTCATTTAATTTATTTTTGTCACTTTGAGGAACATAGTAATTTTGTTTTATTATACTTTTATAAAAATTATTTTCAATTTAATATTTTTTCTTATTATCTCGTATATCGCACGTGGTCTTCACTAGTTATTACATATAGGGGAATCGCGTCTTGACGAAAACAAAAACCTAGTAAAACGCAAACCAAATACCCCTTACATCAAATTAAACCAATAACACTTCTAGTACTACTCCTAGCCAACCTTATATTGATCAAATATTCTTTAATTAACAGATGTTGATTAATATTAATTGAGTCAACTTAATAGTAGCGTCTGCACGACTTCCAAAATCTCTGTTTTGAGTCATTTCAAGATATCACTCCCCTTACATATACCTAAACATGTCATCCACATCTAGGGCTGTCAGCTGGTAGGATAAGTTTTGAGTAAAATCGTTCTCTTACGTACTTAGGATTGCTTACATGCTTTACCCTTGCCTTATAGAGTAAGGCACAGTTTTCTTTTACCCATAACCCCTCGGGTAGAATGAAGATTTCCAATTACTTATTAGGTAATAAGCTACTTGGGTAAAATAAGCATGTTATTTTTTACCTTTTTTAAAGCAATTTACCTAACTGATAATTGGATAACTAGATAAATAGTCAGTAATTAGATAAACCTAATAAATTTGTGTTAAATCAAGTAAAACATATATTTCATACCACGAATAATTCTTATTTATGCATAACAAAACAACATTAACCATTCAACAAAAAAATACATGTATTTCATAAAGCTTTACTCGATACATAAAACAACAACACATTCTTATAAACCGGTAAATATTAATATTACTCTTCCCTTAGCTATTTATCAATCGCATAAGAGATCCTTATCCTTGTCCTCTAAGTCGGGTAATCGGATAAACGATTAACCATTGACGGACCTACCCACATCTCAGTATTGTAGGATCAATAGGGTCCTCCTCCTTGGCCGCCGCCGCCGCCACCACCATGGCCTCTAGGACCACCAAAGCAATCTTGTAGCAGCCAGCAGCAACAGAAGAAGCGGAAGCTGCCAATTAATTAAGACGAGGTTAAAATTAATAAGAATGATCAAATTTGTAGAAATTGTCATTTAATTAGCAAAAGATTGACTGAGAACAATATGAAGAATGACAGTGTTACCCCAAAACACCTAAAAGGGGACTAATATTAAGACGGAGGTGATCGATGGGCCCACCAGATGGGTACCCGTTAATCAATCTGGTAGCGACAATCTGATGGTGATCGATGGTAGGTAGATATTTTGTTGCTAATTATTTTTCTGTAGAGCATGGATCAAACACACTTAATATAAATCATTTTCAAGAACTAAACATTCTACTTTCATTATAGCAGATCTTACTCACCAAGAAGACACCATGTTGCATAAACCTCCACAAGGGCCTCCACCACCACCACCGGGGCCTCCGCCGCCACCACCACCGGGGCCTCCGCCACCACCACCAAAGCCTCCACCACCACCACCAAAGCCTCCACCACCACCGCGGCCTCCACCACCACCACCACCACGGCCTCCACCACCACCACCACCTGGTCCCATAACTAGCTCTCTAGATCGAATGACGCACCACCACCACCACTACAACCAAGAGAAATGGGAATGAGAGACTCCTTAGACAGAGAGATACAGGAGAGACAACTTCACACTATTGAAACTTAGATAAGCCTATGTGGGCTTTTTATGGGAGTTAAAGAGTTTGCTTAGAGTGGAAGTACCAATCTTGGTTTCCTTATCCATCTCTTTTTCTACATGTTCAAACATCCAGTCCACCATTCTGACTCTGCATGCACCTACTGTTCTTCAACTAACTTTCATAACTACTTTTTCATGATCATCGTATGAACAAAATATCTTGGCTTAAAGACATACGGTGGGTCAGGGGTTAGCCCTTCCCATAAGGCTTGCACATATACCTTTGATTGGATTCTATGCATTCTTATTATTTAGTAGGAAGAGAATTGAATTATAAGCAGGAAAGATTTTTTTTTCCTAAAAACCAAGGTTAGATTGATTAACCCTAGAGTGTTTAAAAGTGGGGCATGGACCAATGAAGACTTATATAGTGGAAACCGAGGTAAGTCAAGCATTTTCCTTGAATTATCTATCCGAATCAGTTTTTCAAATAATAAAATGGAAGTGATTTAAACTCTCGATAGTAGGTACTAGTGAGTTGGGCCGCACGATTGAAAATCTAACGGGGTTAAACGTCAAGTGGGGCCCACTATTTAATGTATGTCTATTTTGTCTGGTTGGATTTTCAATCGGACAGCCCATTTCTCTATCAAAATGATAGTACCTACTATCAAGAGTCTTCAATCATTTTCTCTATCAAAATAAGAGGCGGTTCACATGTACTTTTATTTTTATTTAATGGCATAACAATAAAAAAGTTTATCCATATAAGTTTAAGATATTTTCTTCTGATGGAACTTTAGATCCTTTGGTGGATCTTAACTATGAAAAAACGTTGATAGGGTGCAAAATCTTTAATTCCCCTTCGTCCCAATCGTGTCATTGGGTTAAAAGACAAATACTTTGGGACCGGGGACCCACATTCAAAATGTTTGACTTTTAACCCAAATCAAGCAATTTAGGTGGGGACAATTGAGAGCGTTGTAATCAATTGAGAACCTTTTTTTTTTTTTTTAATGTATGAATCAATATCATTGTATTACAATTCATTCTCAATATCTTTTAAAGGGAAATCCGAATTTGGATCCGAAATTGACGTGTTAGTCTGAGCTTATCCATGCAGTTACACATTTTTGGAATATGAATCCAATTTCTGAAAGATCTTTGCTTGGATGTTTTCGTGAGTCGTCCAAGATCCTTTTGATGTCGTATGTTGTGTTCTATATAATCTATCGTAAGGCCAACGATAGGGACAATTGAGTTTTGGCTCAATTAGGGCTAGCAAAATCCCTATTGATATTTATAAGGACAATAGAAGAGACAGATATGTTAGCTGTCTCTACTGGGCTGCCAGCATTTTTTATCGCGAGGCTATTCAAGTGGATAAGGAACACCAGGCAGCTCACTTAGGGACAGCTCTGGATGTTTTTTTTTAGAAGTCATACAGTTAGGTCACTACCCTAATTAGTAGTGTTAATATCTATTCCGGATTAGTGGGTTAATTGTCTAGCATTTGAAGCTTGGCATAAGGTAGATATTACAACCATCACAATCGCGGACTCAATCCTGAAACCTACCCAAAAGAGGAGACAACCACTGGGAGATGCCCATCGTGTGAACAAAAAATAGGTAAAGTATACCGGACAGCGAAATGCACGGTCGTTCATGCTCCCCTTTTTAACACCTATTAACTGTTATTAAAATTCAGTCACTCCTAAGGTTCATCCATCAAACCTTGTTTTAAGATTTGTTTTTTAAAAAACCATATTATATAACCTTAATTTAGTTAAGTTAACCATAGTTAAAAGGAAGATAAGCGGACAAGACACGACAGTCAACTAGATAGTGAAATGCAGGGTCGGCTAACCACAGCTAAAAAAACAGGGAAATGGAAAACAGACCCAGGGTCAGCTTCTAAGCTGACCCCGTGATCTCATTGATCCACGACCCCTTTTTACCACTTATCAACTGTGATTAGGATTTACTCACCCCCTAGGGTTAAGCAATCTAAACCATGGTTTTTATAAAAACAAATATATTAATTTTAATTTGATTAAGCTTAACCATGGTTTAAGAGGTGTTAAAAGGGACACGAGGACACTGCCGTCAGCTTAGAAGACGACCCTGGGGACCTTTTCTCAGGACTCAATTATATATTAGCTGTGTCAACGGGATTAGGTTGTCCTAATCCAAGAATGGGAGAAAAAAAGCTCACTATTAAGGGGTGTTTGACAACAAGTATTAAGTGATGCGGCAAAGAAGCATCCTAATGTTTCTGGCACAAGTGGAAGCCAACTCTAACACTCTTCCGCGTATGGTGACGGGGAATGCACTCAGGGCCATAGTAATACAAACCTGTTAAATCGGCACCACACAACTCGTCACCTGTTACCAAACAGGCGGCTAATCCATGTTGTTTATTTTAATAAAATATAAAATAAATAATGGTGCAGTCCTAATTTTTCAGTCACACAGGATCGTCTATAACTAATACCTAATGAATTTCCACGATACTCAATACTCACAAAAAATGTAACAGTTAATCTAATTGGGTTGCCATTAATCCTTAGGTTATGCTAACCCAATTAATTTTAAAAAAAAACAATTTGATAAAAAGTTGAGAAAATCGGACACCGATAGCTTTCTGGAGTACGGGAGGACATTCCTCATGCACAAACCATAGAGGATTCGGATTTTTATTTTTTATTTTTGCATAGTTCACAGGTGTTGATAATGGATTTTGGACATAGCCACGTGGCACCATCTTAGCACATTCGTAATTTCTCATGGTTCAATGGATATCTTAAAGGCATATGACCGTCTTATAGATACTTATTATCTTATTCTTGGGAGGTGTTCTAAAACTTATGGTTTGGAGGGTACAGAGGAATGTGTTAAGGTTTGTGATGTAATGGCTAGAATTGTCAGTTACAAAGTCACGATGGATCATTTCTTTAACCTATGATCTACTGTTGGACAGATGATGCTTAGGGCGTGTCTGATCATGGCGTCCTAAGGCAGTTAAAATCTAATTGTTGAGCTATTAAAATGGTAATCAATCAAATTTTAACCGAATAGATTCGATCCTAACCACTAAGGGATCCCTCTTTGGGAAATTCTATAAATAGGGGGTTGCCCTTATTGATGAGTCCTTATGTAGTTTTAAAGAGAGCTCTAGCAATTGGGTTTTCTCTTCAATATTTTATTTCCTCCAAGAGATTATAATTCCTCCCTCTTCCTCCTCTCTACATTCTTAATCACTCTTTTCTTCGGCAACATCAGTGCTCGAACAATCGGATTAGCCGATTTAGACGGGTGAGGGGACGATCTCAACCCTTCATATTTTCTTATCATGATCCAAATTTTCAAAACAGACCTTGTTAACTTTAATCCCATTTATTGAGATCCAGATTTTGAAGTAAACAAGGGCAGTCATTTAAGAACCTTAAATTTCTGAAATTAAATTAGGGAGATCTAAAATTACCCAAGGAATTTCAGATTTGGAAACAAATTTTGATGTTATTGCTTGATGTATGAAAAAAATTGGAGAAAACATACTTACCTCTTTGTGGGATGTGATTGCAGTTCTCAAAAGAATCAGCGTTTCCCGCTAGAATGGAGTCGAACAGGAATCAACAGGTAAGGACTATATTATATCATTCTATTTGTTGTTTGTAAGGTCTATATTTAGTCTTGGTGTCTTCCGTTGTCAACACAAAGTGTGTACAGTGTGTCTTGTGTCCTTGACCTGAAGCATCTAAGACTAGTGAAGATGAAGACCGAAGAAGATCAAATGAAAACATTCCGATCATTGTCGCCTTCATTTCACTCATAGGGTGGTAAGTGACCTAGATACCTTGTACCTTAGGTTGAAATTGATTTGGAAAATCTATATTAAACTATGTGACTAGTTACACCCTTTAGACTCTGAAAAAGGGGGTTCTGGGCATTTCTGGAGAGACCAATCGACTGCCCAATATACTGGTTGATTGCTGGTCTACCTGTCGATCGCCCTTGATACCGGTTGACCATATAGGAAAATTTTTGTATGGGCTATTTTCCAGAGAGATGTTATCCCACCAGTCGACCACCCTGAGTGGCTGGTCGACCAATCAGTGTGATTTCAGTCTCCTTCTTTAATTAGAAGTCTGATTTTGCCTATATATAGTAGGGGTTTGATTCCTCATTCGAACCTAAGGAATTTTGAGATAGCATTATATTATTGAGATAATTAGGGCCCATTCTTCTCTCATCTTCTACCCTAGAGTTTGTAAGACATTGATTTATCTTTCTTACTTGTATATTCCAATTGTATGAAATCCAACTAGGGTTTGTTTGATTTAACAACCATCAACACATTCTTGTAAAGAACAACTTGATCAGAGTAATCCAAAGCCTTTGCAAAGGAGATCGATCCGAGGAGGATCGTGGTTATTTGATCGGAGAAATCCAAAGCCGTCATTGATGGATATCGATCGAAAGATCATGGTGGTTATCGAGATCTATGAGAAGCACAGGTTACAGCAATAGATTGCAAGACTTGAGAGTCGTGATTGTTTATCGAGATGTGTAGGACCGTTGTGTCGAGTTCAGTTGAGTATAGCTCAAGTCTTGTAAGTATGTGGTTGCTTTTACTATTAGTGATATCTCTTTGCTGGACTAGCTCCTGTGGTTTTTCTCGGAAGGGTTTCTACGTAAAAATCCTTGTGTTATGGTTTGTTTTGTCTTTCTTGATTCCGCACTTAATTATTTATGTTTATCCTCCCTTAGTTAATAATTTTGCATAAATTAAAATTGGATAGATAGACCTTAGGAAGACCTAGTCACCCCCCTTGGGTTTGTGAGTTCTCAACTCAAATATTATTTTTGGGGTTCACTAGAATTTTGCATTGTTATCTTAATGATAAATATTTGAAATTGCAAAAATTACAAAAAAAAAAAATAGTTTAATACAGCTGGTGGTTAATTTGTATTATTGCATCCTTGCATGCGAGGATATGCGAAGACATCACAACTCACAAGGCATTGTATCAAGTGTGGTGAGAGGAGGGACCGGTAAGGAGTGGTGGAATTAGGGCACCAAACAGAGCAAATAGTGGTATATCATCCAATTATATATTCGAATATCCGAATCCAAATAAATAGCTGGCGGATAGTGAAATATGATATCTCTATCTGACTCCGATTAAAATATTCCAATTGGGTTGGTATCCGAATTATCCGATTTCTTTTTTAAAAATTTTAAATAATATAAATTAATGTTAAAAAAATGTAAAAATATATAAATTTTAATTTTAAAAAATAGTAAATTAATATTTTATCTCAATTTATATTAAACTTAAAATCATTGTATTAAATTATGTAAAAAAATATATATATTAAAGGTTTTATATATATATATATATATATATATATAATCGGTCGGATATTTATCGGATTTGTTGTACCAATATCTGAATTCGTATCCGATTATAAACGGATAGTAAAATTACTATACGAATTCGCTCCGCCGGATACCTATTCGGAGAAATATTCGACTAAATGAATTTAGATATAAAATGGATATGAACGCATGCATGTATGAGGTAAAAATAGGAATGGCTACCTGCCCACCACTGTATTCTAGACATGTCATTCTCTTACTCTGTCTTCAAGAACCTTGCAAGTCTCTTTTGAGAGCTAGACTTTGAAACAAATATATATATATATATATATATATATATATTCATTGAAACAAACTATCTTTGGACATGCATTAATGTATATTGAAATTGATAAATTAATTTTTTTTAATTTCTCTTTTAGTTTTTATGTAGAGAAATTGTGAAAAAGATAGTTTAGTGTAGTGATGTTGTAAGCTTCCTTTTTATTTTTGAGTTTTAGATTGAATAATTATGAATATATCTGGTTTAAAAATCTATAAAGGATTTTTACCATCTTCAAATTCAATTAGCTAATATTTTTATTTTTCGTAACAAAACATATTTGACTATCATTTTTCTTAAACTTATAATTTTAAGTGGCCATACATTTTTTTTTTCTTTTCACTCTTCTGTTCATCGCACGGGCTTCTTACTAGTATCTCCTTAAATGAAAATCCAAATTTGGATCTGACATTGACGTGTTAGTCTGAGTTTATCCATGCAGTTATGCATTTTTGGAATATGAATCCACTTTCTGAAAGATATTTGCTTTCATGCTTTGGTGAGTTATCCGATATTCTTTCAATGACCTATGTTGTGTTATATAATTTAATCACAAGGCCCACGGTATGGACAATTGAGTATGTACTTCAAAGCCTCTTGTGAATGTGTCGGGTCGGGCCTATTTAAAAATTACCAAAATTCAAGCCCAAACCCAACCAATTGTCACCCCTACTCAAACTTCAAAGTCATTTTAGGTGATAAGGAAGTTGATTGGGATTATATTTGAAATTAATGCATATTTTATTTACTTATTAATTATATTACTATTATCAATAGTTAATATATTAAATATAGAATAACAACAGTTCATCACAACTGCTTATCATTTTAATATTTGATTAATCAATCAAATATTAAGAGACTCGCAAGAAATTCTTACAAACGATTTTGTTTGCTTATGTTTTTTGGCTGTTAATGAAACTACTTATGTCATACATGATGTTCATTTAATTTATTTTTGTCATTTTGAGGAACATAATAATTTTGTTTTATTATACTTTTATAAGAACTACTTTCAATTTAATGTTTTGTCTAATTATCTCGTGCGATGCACGGGGTCTTCACTAGTTATTACATATAGGTGAATCGCATCTTGACGAAAACAAAACCTGGTAAACTCAAACCAAATACCCTCTTACATCAACTTAAACCAATAGCACCTCTACTACTATTCCTAACCGACCTTATATTGTTCAAAATTCTTTAATTAACAGATGTTGATTAATATTAATTGAATTAACTTAAAAGCAGCATTTGCAAGACTTCCAAAATATCTGTTTTGAGTCATTTCAGGATATCACTTCCCTTACATATACGTAAACATGTCATCCACACTAGGGCTATCAATGGGTAGGGTAAGTTTCGGGTAAAATCTTTCTCTTACCTATTTACAATTTCTTACAAGCTTTACCCTTACCCTATAGAGTAAGGTACAATTTTCTTTTACCCATAACACCTCGGGTAGGATAAAGTTTTCCAATTACTTATTAGATAATAAGCTAATTGAGTAAAATAAAGACATCATTTTTACCTATTTTAAAGCAATTTACCTAATTGATAATTAGATAAACCTAATAAATTTATGTTAAACCAAGTAAAACAACTATATCTCATACCACAAATAATATTTATTCATGCATAACATAACAGCATTAACCATTCGACCAAAAAAAACATGTCATCTCATTAAGCTACTCGATCCATAAAACAACAATACACTCTTTAAAATGGTAAATATTATATTACTCTTCCCTTAGATATTTATCAATCGTATAACAACATTAACCATTCGACCCAAAAAAACATTTCATCTCATAAAGCTACTCGATCCATAAAACAACAATACACTCTTTAAAATGGTAAATATTATATTACTCTTCCCTTAGATATTTATCAATCGCATAAGAGATCCTTATCCTCTTAAGTCGGGTAATCGGGTAAATCGGTAACCATTGACGGACCTACCTACATCTTAGTATTGTAGAATCAATAGGAAGGAGGGCCTCCTGGACCACCATGGCTTCTAGGACCCTAGCCAGGTCCACCGGGGCCTCCACCACCACCACCGGGACCCATGCCACCACCACCACCGGGGCCTCCACCACCACCACCACCGGGACCCATGCCGCCCCCACCACCGGGGCCTCCACCACCACCACCACCGAGACCCCAACCACCACCATTACCGGGGCCACCACCACCACCACCGGGACCCCAGCCACCACCACCACCACCACCACCACTAGGACCCCAACCACCACCACCACCGGGGCCTCCACCACCACCACCGGGGCCTCCACCACCACCACCGGGACCCCAACCACCACCACCAGGGCCTCCACCACCACCACCAGGACCCCAACCACCACCACCAGGGCCTCCACCACCACCACCAGGACCCCAACCACCACCACCGAGGCCTACACCACCACCACCGGCACCCCAACCACCACCACCAAGACCCCAACCACCACCACCAGGGCCTCCACCACCACCGGGGCCTCCACCACCACCACCAGGACCCCAACCACCACCACCGGGGCCTCCACCACCACCATTGGGGCCTCCACCACCACCACCAGGGCCTCCACCACCACCACCACCATGGCCTCCACCACCACCACCGGGGCCTCCACCACCACCACCTGGTCCCATAACTAGCTTTAAATCGAGCGACGCACCACCACTACCACCACCAAGAGAAATGGGAAGGAGAGACTCCTTAGACAAAGATACCAGCATAAACTACCTCACTCTTATGGAAACTTATATAAGCCTATGTAGGCTTATGGAAACTTATATAAGCCAATGTAGGCTTTGTACGGGTCTTAGAGAGTTTGCTTAGAGTTGAAGCACCAATCTTGGCTTCCTTACCCATCTTTCTACTTGTTCAAATATCCAGTCCACACTTCTTACTTCTTACTCTGCACCCACTGTTCTTCAACTACCTTTCATAACTACTTCTATATGAACAAAATATCTTATCTCCAAGATGATTAGCTCTTCCCACAAGGCTTACACGTATATACCTTTGATTGAATTTGATGTGTTCTTATTATTTAGTGGGAAGAGAATTGAATTATCTATCCAAATCAGTTTTTTAAATAATCAATCCGGAAGCAATTTAAAACTCTCCATAGTAGGTACTATAGAGAGTTAGGCCACACGATTTAAAATCCAATAGCGTCAAACTTCAAGTAGGGCCCACCATTTAATGCATGTCTATCTTGTCTTGTTGGATTTCAATCGGCTCAGCTCTCAATTGTACTTGTAACGACCTCAAAACCCCACTTGGACATAATGGGACTTTAGGTCGTTACATTACTTATCTTTGCTTGATTTCACTAGCAATAAGGCAATAACTAAATGATAATTCTTCCAAAATGGCAACTATAAATTTCAATATAAACATCTCATTCTGTATATCAAGAAAATTCAATATCAACCCATCTCATAATCTGATCATCTATAAAACTAAGTCTAGAGCAACATAAACTGAAGTATAACCAATCTATTACAATCCTCTCACAATATAAATTGGAATAAAACTAATAGTAAGGGAACCAATCAAGGTCCCGAACTCTCTCAGCGAAGGGATCACCTTCTTCCTCTTCATCTTGATAATCATCTTCAACCCAAGCCCCTGCAATGGGATCCTGCTCTAAACCTGACGAAAATAACAAGTCGACTGAGTATTGAAAACACTCAACAGAAATCCAGTCTAATTAACAATAGCAATTACAAATGCACATATTCAATATTTGGTTCATACAACAGTTACATAATCAATAACAGTATCATATGAAAATAACATAATCAGAGTGCGGAAAACATGTGAGCATATCATGTCATCACCTTGACTCATGTGCTAGTGTGACACTTGAACTTGTACCGTGATTGTCATGCATGCATATTTCTCATGAGATAATATTTTAGGTCTTAAGTCATATCCATGGAGGTGCATTGATGGTAAGCATAAGCTCCCAGAGCTCTTGATGACCCAATGTCAATGATCGATGCATTATCCAGGACTTGAAATCATATCCATGGAGAGACACACAGTTTCCCGGGCTCCTTGTTAATCCAGGGTCCATGATTCAGTGTCCTTGTAATCATGCACAGTGTACTTGTAATTCATTAACAATGTCCCTGTACTTGTACTTATAATTCATTCACTTATAATTCATACACAATGTCCTTGTCCTTGTAATTCATGCATAGTGTCCTTATCATTCATGCACAGTGTCCTCGTATTTGTACTTGTAATTCAATGCCTATGCTTGTTTACCCATGAGACTTGTAAACTACCACATATGTGAACTTGTGCTTGAGTGTCGTGATTAATATTCGAACTTGGTCATCACTTAGATTATGTCTCTCTGTCAAGAAACTTCACCAGGGTACATCTACTTGGTTAGAGAATTCCCGACCTGGAAGACTTCCTCCAAGCATTGGCCTACCCGAATGTCGATCACCATACAGTATAAATCGGGCATAATTTATCATGGCGATCATCAAAATTTATTTAACATAATCTCACAATACAATAACATCATTTAAACATCCAACATTTCTAAGCCTCTGTATTAAGACATTACATCCATTATTCATAAGCAAATTACCCTTCCACCATTTTTCACATTTCATCAACCGTTCATATCCATCCATAAACCATCCATCATCATTTTCCCTTCCACCATAACCCATAAACCATTATTTCCAAAATCTTACCATATGCAAAAACCAATTCCATATCATATTTACAATTATATATCCATTATCTCATGAGAATAATCCAATAATCTCTATCCCAACATGCTTAAGCATAGAAAACACATAATAGAATTATGTTAAAAGAGGTATCAACTTCATTTCATGCTCATATTCATGAATCCATGCATAATCATATAGGTTTCTTGGAAATCCATGAACATTCTTACTTAAAAGTGCAAAACATTAAATAGAGATAGATTAGAAAGGATCTCGACCTTGGGGATCGTTCTATTCGATCCAATCGCTCGAGGAAAGCTTGAGGAGTGATTTCCAAGCTTTCTTATTCTCCCTTAAGCGATTTCCTCCTTCACAAGCAAGCAATGCCTTAGAAATCCTAGGTTTCTCCTCTACTTCGCCAAATTAGGCTTTGAGAGCCTTAGGGATCTTAAACCCCCAAAATTGAACTCGTATTTATAGTCCTAGGGTTCTAGAAAGCCTCGCAGAAATTGGGAAAAATACCTAATTCATTAAAGTTGGTCGATCGGCTTGAAGAGTCGGTCGACTGGCTTGGTTGGAAGACCCCTGTTTCATAATAATTTCCACCAGTCGGTCGACCGGCTTGCAAAACAGCCCTCTATTTATAAAAGATCCACCAAACGGTCGACCGGGTGTGAGGGACGGTCGACTGGCTTGCTTAGGGGGGCTACTGTTCCCCCTTTTTCATGCAGTCAATCGACCGGGTGTGATGGGCGGTCGACCAACTGAGCTATTTTCTCTTCTTTTTTTTTACTTTTTCTTTTTCTTACCTTGGCTTGGTGTTTTACTTTTTTTAAAACACACACATATAATTATTATTACAAATAACATTACTCATAAATAGTTGACTAATTTACCCTCGGTATTTAGGATAAATCAAATCGAATTAGATTCGGGACTTTACAGTACCTACTATTTCAAACACTTTCCTAATCAAAATTAAGAGGCAGTTAAATGGACTTATATTTTATCTTCTCTTATTTATAATGAGAACTAGCGAAGGCCCCGTGCTAAAGAAAATTACAAAAAATAAAATAAAGTGGAAGAATAGTGAACTTTTTCTATACGCATTTTTACAAACATGTTGTCGTGCCCAAAATCTCACCTAGGAGATTGTGAGATCTTGGCACGTGACTTACTTATCACCCAATCCTGTTAGAAGCAATAAAGGCATAATAATTCTGAACTTGAAATTTTCTTTCATAACTAACATTTGACACTTCAACAAAAATCCATTATTAACTGAATCCATATCAATTAAACCATCTATCAAAATTCTAAATTGTCAAATCAAACTAAACATCAATTTTCTATTGAGTCAATTAAGGTCTTCTTGAAATTCAATTAACCAACAAATCAAATTCAACAGTAGGGCCATCGATCAAGATCTCATTCCTCCTCGGGATAATCACCTTCTGGTTCAGCTATGTACTCTTCCTCTTTCCATGGGCCTGGAGAACAAATATCAAATCCCTCTAAACTTGTCGACAATAAAGTTATCGGCTAAGTAACAAGTTACTCCGCATATATAATAAACCGTAATAACAATATCTTTAAACATTAATAACATACAATTGACAGTTCAACTTCAATTCACATACATAAATCAGAGTGCGGAAAAACATGTGCATACATTATGTCATTCAATTTCTTACTTTCTTTCTTTTCTTATTTTTCTTACTTTTAGTACTTTCTTACTTTATTGTTTTGTGAAAACACATCTACATGCATTGAGTAATAATGAAAATATCACTTTACCTATTATAGAAAGAGGTTACTATCCTTTACTTACCGAGATACCACCCTTCGAACATTATCCGGCATGGATGGCTTACTTAGTGCATTATCCGGTACGACAGCTTACTTACTTTGGCATAATCATCACCTTACTGATGGTAGTCGGTCCATGCAAAACTCATTATGCATCAATTCATTTGTGTGTCTTTTTGTCTCTAATTTACTTATTTACTTTACATTTATCTTACTAGTATCTTTATTAGTGCCCTTAGTTCCTTCTTCATACATGTGCATGTTTTACAATAGTGAGTGCACAGTGATACATATTCAGGAAAATTATACCTAAGACTATTAGTCAAGGGGCAAAGGAAATCTCATCATAGCATCCCATTCCACTATGTTAACAAACCTAGGCAAGCAAAACTTTCATCGAAGGTTCCTTTACCCAAAAATAGATCACATATAATGACATAAAATAAACACCAACAACATTCATAGTTCCAACAATTCAACATGCTTTAATCGTGGTATTTTTCAATATGCACAATTCACAATTTAAATATCAACTACACCATTTTAATTAAGATCAAAATCATAAAACGCATCATACCATTTAACAATCATAGTTTCTTAGTGTAGTCACATAATTCACACTAACATGTAGCCCTAATTTCACCAATAATTCAAATCCATCATCTCAATATTTCATACATTCAATTCCAATCCTCCGGAATGCATGCCTTCCTCTAAATACATTCATAATCCTCCAGAATATTCCTAATCCCATTGTTAGAACATAAATCATAAACTCACAAGGTTATTCACATCCTACTTTAACAATTCTTGATGAATACATAAAACAATGATAGAAATCATGAATCTCACTTATAAATGCATTCTTACTTAGATTTATCATTTTTAACTATTTTTTTGGATAATATTCAAGAAATTGAGGATTAGGGATTGTTATTTTACCTCACTTGATCGCTTCCCTACGATCTATCACTTACGAATAGAGTTCGATCTCAATCTTCAAGTCTCCTTTCTTCTTCTCTGATCGAAACCTTGAACTCCTTAGGTTTCTCCCCTTCTGATCTCTTAGAAAAACCTTTTCTTTCTCTCTTTTAGGTTTAGAAGCCTTTGGAAACCCTAACTCACAAGTTAGAGGGTTATTTCTAGGGTTTGGGAACCAAAGGGGGCTTTAAAAGTTAAAAAATGTCGTTCCCGAGAAAAAATCACCGCCCGGCGATCGATCAGCCATGTTGTGCCGATTGGTAGGAGTTGCGGTGTGCTGATCGATCGGCTGTCTCCGATCCCTTTTTTTAAAAGTCTTTTGCTACTTTTTATTTATCTTTGATTTCATGTAATTTATTTATTGGAACAAGCTACAATGAATGAAATAAATGAGTTTTCTTATTTAAGATATCAAACATTAACTTTCATAGGAATAATGCATTTTTTTTTTGACATATTTCTCTAGAAAATTAAATCAGTTAGCCATGAAATGAGGAATTAAATTCGGGTCCTTACACATGTGGTCTGCAACCTATGGAGAGTAGACAACAACAAAGCAGACTTCATAGCATGAGTATCCTATTGAAATGTAAAGGGTTATGTAAGCACCCAATTTTTGCACCCCTAGTAATCTACCCTCTCTCTCTCTCAAAGCTCCAAGTCCATATCCTTATAATCCAAATCACACTCCACTAGAAGCCCAAGCCCACAAACCTAAGCCAAGACCCAACCCAAAACAAAACGAGCATTGCAGCCCAAAGGCCAACCTCAGCCCAAGGACCTTGTTTCCTTGTGTGGCATAAGCCCAGATATCCTCCTTTGGTGTTTTGGCCAGGCAAGCACCCAAGCTGCAGATCTGCACCTTTCCTTTTTAGTGATCAATTTTGAATTAAAGGGAGGAGAGCCAGCCTGTACGCCTGGAATTTCCAGCATTCAGGTGTATCAGGTTGACACCCCCCCCCCCCCCCCCCCAATGGGCTCCTACCTCTCCCTTAAATTACCTACTTGCCCCCACCTCTCCTAAGTCTATTAATACCAAGTGTTCAAGAGAACAAAGAAAGAAAAAAAAAATCGGCAGAACCTCTATACTCTACACCCAGCACAACAGCATCAAGGTTTCTCCTTTCTTGGAAGCTACAGCCTAAGGCACTGAGTTGGATTTGAGGGAAAGCTTGGGCTGCCCCTCCTCTTAGGTAATAAAAATGTAAGGCATGCCCTTTTAGGTGAAGCGGCCTTTTTTTTTGCCATTAGTTATTTTTTACCCCAGCTGGCCTTACTGTGCACTAACCCTTTGCTTGCATGTTTTTCGGAGAGAATTGTGCCTTCTAACTAGGGTTAAAGTTAACCCCAGTTACGACCCCAAGCATCAGCCGCAGGCCAAGCAAAGCTAGTTTAGCTTCGGTTCTTTTACTGTACAGCAGACTAGAGCCCTTTTTTTTTCCTCTCTTTGTTGTTGTTTATGGCCTAGATGCATTGGTTTGTCCTAGCTGTTTGCTTGCATTGTACCTTCTAACCAGGGTCAAAGTTAACCCTAGGTGAGACCCCAAGCATTAGTTCAGGACCAAGCAGAACTAGTTAGAGTCGGTTCTCAAATGTTGTGCGCTAGACTAATTCTTAGTTTTTCACCCAGGTTTTTTCTTAGATTAGTTTACTCCTTGGAAGGACTCAAGTATCCACTTCTTTGGGCTGAGCCCCAACACTTTTGGCCGGCCTAGAAGGGGCCTCTCCAAGCCTTTCTCAGCTCGGGCACTGGACTGCCCCCTTGTGGCAGTAGCCTCTGTCCATGTTTTCTTGACTTCTCCTCTTTGATTCAAGGTCACCTCTTTCTTTGTTAGAGGTTTGTTTAACGTAAGTTATTTTAACTTAGGAAAACTCTAGAAAGGCATGGGGGACCATTCTAGGCCCTGTGCAAGATCGTGGAAGTTTCCCAAGTTTTAACTAGGGTTGAGCATAACCCAAGTTTGCTCGCTTTCAATTTGGGCATCTTATCAAGGCATGAACCATTCTTTGTGAATTTATTGGACTAAACTAGGGTTAAACTTTTACCCTGATTCAACCCTCTTGACCCATGGATTTTTAACTAGGGTTAAACTTAACCCTAGTTGATTCCCCTACCCTAGGTTGGACTTTAATAAGAAAATCCCTATAAAAAAAACATCAAAAAATATAGAAAAATCCTAAAAAATCTAAAAAATGCAAAAACACCAAAAAAATGTTTTGGACCTTTTTAACCATGGTTAGCTACCCTAACCATGGTTAAATCCCTTCTAACCACGCTTATACTCAACCATAGCCTATCGGGCCTAAACTATGCACTTAACCAACCCAGTCAACCAAACCCTAGCCTCCGGGCTAGACCCTTAGTCACCCTGGTGCACACACACACTCCTCTTAGCCTTGGTACGGGCTCATGTGCCAGAACTAGGATAGGTCTGATCTCACCCCAGTGAGTATGTAGGCAACCCAACTCGGGTTCGACCCTAATTAGGATTTTCTCTTTTTTGGATTAGCATCACTTTAAATACTTAGGCATTTATTAATTTCGACTTAATTTGGCTTAAACCTAGGGAGTAGGTAACTGTCTTTGATGGGGGTCCTAGGGGGCCTAACACCTTCCTCGGGACCTAATCGAACCGCTTATCCTAACTTTAATCGAGACCATTAGACCTTATCCAACCATTCGGGACCTATCCCTAAGAATGAATAGGTGGCAACTCTCAGACAAGCCAAGTGGGTAGAAAAACTCATGCTCACAGGTTACTCAACCTTATGTAGTCTAACCTTTCTCTCAATGTCACTGCCATGGTGAACCATCCTCCCTTCTATGCCCTTGCCGCCTATAACCCTCTTCATGCCTTTTCGCCCCTCTCACTGATGACCAACCTAATACTTTATTTAATTTCTAAAAAACTTATGTTATAACATATTATGTGTAGCTCAGTTTGGCACCCAACTGAAAAACCAAAAAAAAAAGGTTTAGCACCCAACCGAACTGGTACAAACAAAGCATTGATTTTTGGCGATATTGTTGGATTGCCATACGTTAATTCCTTTCCTTTGTCATGAAATTTCCTCGACTCGCACGTACCAGCCCCAGTCTAGCATAAGCGAAGACAAAGATCCATGTAAAACAATGGATATATCCCTGACTCTTGTGTCTAAAAAGGAAGAGGATCACGGATGAAGGGAATCCAAAGATATTTCCACAACTTCTCCTCGTCAGAGGAAACAGGTTTGATGCCGGTATAATTGTGATTTGTCTGCCTTGAGAGACAAATTTAAAGTGTGCAATAGTTGAAAAACTAAAAAAGACCGTGAGAAAACAAAGGGATAAATAAGGAAGGTTTGTATCGAGAGTTGGGAGAAAAGGAAGTAGAATATTATAAAAGAAGATGAAAAGGAAGGGAGTAAAGACTGATCGACTTGGCTGAGAGATAGAGTTTCTTAATTAGTCATCCCAGTTGATAGAGAGAATGAAAGATAAAAAGGTTTTACGTGGCATCACAAATAAAATTAATGAGAGAGAGGAGAAAGGGGAGGTGAAGGGATAGGAGAGAGAGCCATGGAGATTAACCAAAAAAAAGGGATAAGAGAGAGAGCCATGGAGATTAATAGGGGAGAGAAGAGGGGGTGTTATGTAACGACCCCAAAATCCTACTAAGGCTAAAATAGGACTTTGGAATCGCCACATTACTTAATCCGGCTTACAAACCATGCATACAAGGCTACTACACGAGTCTCCCAAAAATTAGAGTAATAAAATTCCGATATATAAACCCAATCCAACCTGCACAAGTCTAAGGTCTATATATACAACTCACAATGAACCAACAAGTCTGATACACAACTAATAAGAAGTCTACTGAGCAACATTCTCTAAAAGTCAAATACAAAACTCTCTCAATGAAAAGAAAAGTAAACTAAGAGGTGCAGCCGCCCAAGTCTCTGGCTCCCTCCTCGGCAGGCTCACCTTCACCTCCTTCCTCGAGGTAAGTCTCCTCAACCCACGGTTCCGCCGTGTACTCCTGCTCTAAACCTGCCAAGACAAAGTCCGGCTGAGTACAAAGGTACTCAGTGTATATAAAATCCAACCAACAATAATGATATACCTGCACTTAGTCAGAAACATATCCAATAGCATAATAACATAATCAGAGTGCGGAAGAACGTGTGCGCATATACATCATATCATCACCTTGACTCGTGTACTTGTGAGAATCTTAGACTTAGAAAACCATACACTTATGAGGTACTTATGCTTACGAGACCACGTGCTTGTGAGATGCTTATGCTTATGCTTATGCACTTATTCAGATCGTACAGTAATGAGATATGCCGTTCTTGGCGGATACAGACCATGCCTTATGCACTTATTCAGGTCGCACAGAAATGAGACATGCCGTTCTTGGCGGATACGGACCATGCCATGCTTATGCTTATTCAGAATGTCATACGTATGCCATGCTCATGCTTGTGGTCCACATGTGTGACTGGTGAGACTCTTATCTTAACATACACGTGCATATGTGCTTAAGTGTCGAAATTAACATTCGAGTTGATAATTGCTTAGATTCCAATCTCCCACCGTGGAAACTCCACTATACTGTCCCATACCAAATAGTTAGAGAATTCCCAGTTTGAGAGATGTTCCTCTAAGTTCTTACCTTCCCGACTATCAATTTCCATGCAAATAATTAGACATACTTAACAAACCATTCACATATACATATCTTATCATAATCCATATCGCAATTCATAATCAATTTACCACCATTTCATAAGAGTATAATAGCATTTATCCTTTCAAGCGTTTTCACAAACACCTTGTGTACGCATAATATGAATCCATTTCTCCTCTATATTTTCAAGCATTCATCAAACCATATTTCATCCATACAATCAATTCACTATTCGCATCCACATATTAATCCCATCCTCCATACATTTCCCATCCTCCATATATTTCTCATCCACATCCAATCCACATTTTCATCCACATTTCCATCAATAATTAGCTTACTTCATAGAAAATTAGGGAAAATGCATCAAACATCTATTTCTACCATTCCTAGCATCTTAACATTCACAAAACCTTAAAATAAAGTTGATTAGGATAGTATATCGACCTTAGGAATCTTTCCATTGGATTCAAAACGCTCCCGAGACGATTTGGAGAAGCTTCCCAAACTTTTCTTGCAATCTCCTATCAATCTCCTCATTCTCCAAGAAAACCCTCTCTCAAACCCTAGGGTTTCTCCCCCTTTTTGCCAAATTAGGTTAGAACTAGGTGGAGTATTTTAATATTTCGAGTAGGACCCCCTATTTATAGCCCCAAGGTCTGAGAACGAAAAGACCAAAAAGCCCATACTAAAATTCTGCAAAAACACGAAGGACCGAGCGATCGGTGGTTATGACCGAGCGATCGGTTGCTACCGATCGATCGGTGTTTATGACCGGGCGATCGGTCAAAAACACACTCTCTGGAAAATTTTCCCATACAAAATTTTGGACCAGTCGATAGATACCGATCGATCGGTTTTGGACCGATCGATCGCTGGTTCTGACCGAGCGATCGGTTCCTGCAGGTTTTGACTCCCTTTACTGTTTTGGCCAAAACTTTTTACTCGTTCATCGGATTTTGACGATTCAACTTGCGTTGGATTCGTCTTTCAAAAACGAACATTTCTGGCATTTTAGAATTTAGAATTTCCAAATTCCACTTAATTAATAGACTAAAATATCCCCAAAGTTGACTGATCTGTAATTCCATTAGACAAAACTCACTATTGACTTGACTTAAACTCAAAATGAGGAAAAACACTAACCATGAACCTCGAAGAGGGTTCCAACACCTTTCTAATGGTTCAAGAATCACACAATTCCAGTAAACGGTGCTAAAACTAGAGCTTCCTAAAGTTTAGGATGTGCTATGACATCCCTCCGTTACAAGTTGATTAAGCCTAGTTTACACCACAATAATTAGGCATAAAAAAACAATAAACATCAAACATCACAAGGACTAAAATACCCTTAACACAATGAAATAAAAACATGAAAAAGATTCGGGTCTCTACATGTTACGTTTAATTGATAAAACTAATGGAGAGTGGGTATTTCCTTGGGAAGTCAAAGAGGAGGTAATGGGATTACCAATAAGATGTCGTCATATTAGATGACACATGACATTAACTTGAAGAGAATAGATGGATTTGAAGTATGTTGTGAAGATTAATGATGGGTTGGGGGATTAATCTTGGGAGGAAGGACAAAGGATAGGAAAGAGAGAGTTAGTGGGAAGATTAAGATTTTAATTAAGGTGAGTGGAGTCCACATCTCATTAATTTAAGGGAAGAAAGAGAATAAGTACACTTGATACACATGGAATAAAGCTATTGGCTGTGGGGTCCACATCTCATTAATTTCATTAAGGTTATATTTTCACTCTTTGTGGGAGTGCCATCAGGGGGAAAGTGACTATGCAGTCTACAATTGCATTGTCTACTACTGAAGCTGAGTACATGGCAGCTACATACAGAAGCAGTGAAGGAAGATATATGGCTGAGAGGTTTGGTTGGTGATCTGGGGTTGTAGCAAGAGTAGTCTACTGTGTTTTGTGACAGCCAGAGTACCACACATCTGACCAAAAAATCAGATGTTCCATGAGAGGACCCAACACAATGATGTCAAACTCCATTTTATCAGAGATGTGGTTTCTCAGGGAGCTATTACAGTAAAGAAGATTGCTACGGTAGAGAATCTAGTAGATATGATGACCAAGCTCATCCTTGCAGTCAAGTTCAAGCATTACTTGGACTTGATTGGTGTTGGTAGTACTTGAGTGCCGTTAGGGGGCTAGTAGAGACAGCAAGAGGAATTGCTTGTATGGTGGAGATTGTTAGAATTTTCGCCAAGGTGGAGATTTGTAGAATATGGATTGAACCCCGAAGTGACCGCGATCGAGTGGGACCTCTAGGCCGCTCGAGCGATGGTCGATACTTTTGGTGTTTCATTCCCTTTTGCAATCCACTCGAGCATAGCTTTAGGCCACTAGAGCGGTGGTGGCACAGATTGATATATTGTATAGTAACTACCATTTACATTGTCTCATCTTTAATACCTGAAACATTCAATTTAAAGGAATGAAAAAGATTAGCCACGTATCATAACCACCTAAAACCCCTTTAAGATAAGAGGAAAGTAACGATTAAGCTCCACTCTCTTCCTCCTTAATTATCAAAACCATAAATAAATGGTTTTAAGAGAGTAATAGAGAAAGAGATTAATAAAGAATGTAACATTTAAGCATTACTCTCCTCTTTAATTGGGATTGTAAATGCATTTCTAAAAAGAAACTCCTAAATTTATCTATGGCCGCCATGTGTCCCTAAATAAATAAATGAAGGAAAATATGGACTAAGGGAGACTAACCGCCGCCGAAATATAAATATGGAAAGAAAATAAAAGACATTAACTAAAAAGAAAATCAAAGGCACATAAGGAAAAAATATGTAAACATAGGATTATTAACTTATTTCCCATGAAAATTATCAAAATAATGTTCATATGATAGAAAGGAATGATAAATGAAAAACTCAAAAAACTAGTAGAAGATATTATTTCTTTACCAATTATAACTTTCAATTGCTAAAAAAAATCTTCGTCCTTGGATTTCCTTTACGCATCTCTCTGTTTCCCTCTTTCATCCTTTCTCTCTCCATATCAAGAAGTAAGAGAAGAACAATAGAGTAGTATCTCTAGATACTACTAAAATGTCAATGCCATTAGATCAGCAACATCAAATACCATTGGATGTTATAGTGGAAGATCATACCACTCCTTGGTTCATTGATCAGTCAGCTCTGTCATCATTGTTATTGCAGTGATTGCATTCTTAGGCATTGTCAATGGTATGATTTGCGGCTCTGTTTCGGAAGGACAATCATGGGCCACTGTCAATTTGAAGGTCCCTCAAAAGAAAATTCTCCTTTTCACTACACGAAAATAGCTCATCACTCATGGTTTCTATTTGAGAAGTAAGACATTGATCACAGTAGCAACCTTTAACGAGTGATCGTATATATTTAAATATTACGGTTTTCATTTTAACCATGATTGTTATGAATATTAACGATTACTATTTTATCCATTATTGAATATCATAAAAACCATATTATTCCGTTTAAAAATGTCTTCTTCACCTATTTAAGATCATGTTTTATTAGGCTTAACCGTGATTGTTTTTATTCCAAAATCACAATTACAAAGGTAACCGTGATTATTGATTTATTTGAAATCCAGAAATATTATGCTGCAACTTGTAACTCCTCACACCCACTACTAAATTCATAAACACACTCACTTACAAATACAGTACACTATACATCAATGAATTAAATAATAGGAATTTATTTACAATATGAGTAAAATACAAATATGGAAATGTTATTCTAAGCAGTATAACTTCTCAAGTATTCAACTAGTTCCTTCTCAAGTTCTTTTATTACTTCATCACTATATGGTTCTTTGCGTTTGGATGCAAAACAACCCTTAATCTTGTCAAATATATTTGTTTTCTTGTTATTGATGATGTCCCTCAGGTACATCATGGTGTAGTAGTCACATCCCAGTTACCTTTTCGTTTCAGACACTACAGAAAAAGAGAATGAATGAGACTATGTTACTCATGTTTAAGTCATCCAATTTTTAATATTACAACATTAGAAGAATTAATTAATATCGATCTTCTCTTTTTACCTTTCAAACCATCCGCCCCATATTCATTAAATGCACTTTACAAAAGTAATTTGAACATATAGTATAAAGGATTAGTACAAAACATAAACATATATAGATGTAAAATATGCAATATAAGGGAAGAAATTACTTACTCATTGAAAACATTTTTAACATGTGAACGGTTGGATATGCTTATATGCAATAGGTCCAACCAGTACACTGAAAATGTGGTTGGTTGAATTAGACCAAAGCACCAGTGTTTCCTACAATTGAAAAATGAATTGTAAAATTTAATTTCAAATGAATACTTCAACTTAAAGAATTAGTAGTACTCATACTTAATAAGTCAAAATAACATGAGAGAGTAGGAAGAAACTTACCAAGCATTATATTGTATAATGAGTAGTTGGTTATTGTGACAACCCAAATATTTTTAGAAAAAAATATATTAAATATATGATTTAATTAAGGTATTACCTTGATTATTGCTTTCATATATGATTATATACCATGTATTAAACTTAGTATTAATACATTTAAAAATTGATAAGAAGACTTTAGCTAGGATTATGACTAGTGGCAATTGCCAACTGGCAACATCCAAGTGATTAATGAGAGAATCTATGATGAGTTAATCATAAGTTAGTTTAACTAGTTGAGTTAATCATGATAGATGCATTAACTAAAGAAGATATAAGGGGGGAAGAATCAAGATCTCATACCATGAACAATGCTCATGCCAAACGATGGTTAACATCGAGTTAGTGATTTACCTTGGTTAATTTTTTCATGAATATAGGTTAAGAAAATAACCCTTAAGTAATTAAAGATAGAAACATGAACCTCATTTATGATGAATTCATGTATATGGCTCATGGTGATGAATCTAGTTACTAGAGTTAACACAAGATAAGATGGATTCTTGGAATAGGGAAGTGCTACACGCCCAACCATGGTTAAACTTGAATTAAGTAGCTTACTTGAGTTAAGTGAACCATGGAATAATTTAATACATAAGATATGTAAGAATCTAATATAATAGATACATGTATATATTATGGATTTTAATAAAATAATTAACCATGAGTTAAAAGAAAACTATGGTTAGGTTAGTTTGTGTCATAAATCCAAGTGATACTGCCGCGACCCAAAATCCCCCCTAGAAGTTATGGGACTTTGGCTCGTGACTTATACTTCAAACCATCATGTAATAGCATTTAAAGCAATGCTAAAAAGCGGAAGCTAAATTTTTTTTATTAATAATAAAACATAAACTGAAAAATGTATAACCGTATTACAAGGACATAAACATAACTGAACGTAATAAGAGTTTAACAAAGCAAATAAGTCTAACAACTCAAAGTCATAAGTGGACATCCCCACTTCAAAACAAGTCTAAGTCAATATATACAATCATCACTCCCTCACTCACTCAACAATAGTCTAAATAAGGCTTTTGTCTTCCACCGGTGTTCCTCTTCAAGACCCTCTTCAAGGTACTCCTCAACCCAAGGAGTTGGAGCACATATGTCAAAAGGAGGACCTACTGACAATAACAATTTCGGTTGAGCTTGAAAGGCTCAGCGTATACTAACTACTAAACAATGAGCGAGGTTATAACAATGACAAGAATTCATAAGCAGTTCATATATATCTCAATTTCAGAAACATAACATTCTTCATTTCAACATGCAGAAATCATAGCTTCGATATCCATGTGCATACTTTTTAAAACTATATACTTTACTTTACTTTTTTCGAAAATTATATGTTTTTACCATTTTCTTCATGTCTTTTACTTCCACTTTTTCATCTTTCATTCTTTTACTTAACTTAGCTGAGTTGATCCTTTTTAGTTGAGATCAGGTAGTTATTGTCGGTACCTGGTCTAACTTACACTAACACCTCCCAATAACATCATTGTTCATTCTTTTACTTGAGATCAGATGACTAGTGTCAATACTTGGTCTGACATACACTAGAATCTTCCCAATTACATCATTTTACTTGTGATCAGGTAACTAGTTGCCAGTACATAGCCTGCATACACTAATACCCTCCCAATAACATTTCTTCCTTTATTTTACTTGAGATCAGGTGTCTAGTGGTGTACCTGGTCTAAACACACTAGCACCCTCCTAATAGCATGTTCTTCATTTTACTTGAGATCAGATGACTAGTGGTGTACCTAGTCTAAACACACTAGCATCCTCCCAATAACATTATTTCTTTTCTTTCTTTCATCTTCTTTACTTTGCTTTCGGATACCCGTACTTATACAAAACCTCGATCATGCATTTACAAGTACTCATATAACATTTGTGAGTGACATATAGGCAATGAGACTTTAACAACATAACATATGCATTTCAATTGTCAGTTCATTATTCTAAGCATGCTCACATATCATTTAGAAACACATTTCTAGTTTCTAAGCATACTCTTCATAAAAATCAATGCATCATCATTTTCCTTTTCATCAATAATCTCCCACATGAGCAATTTAGTACTATATACATAGGACATTTCATCAAGCCCTTCATCTTCATCCTTTACTTCAATATGTAATCCATTCACATCATTTAGTAGAGCTTAACTATTTCAAATCTACCATTTTCAAGCTTTCATTTTCATTTCTCATGAGGAATTCACAATAAGCATCAATAACATAATAAACTCTTCAATACATAATAGAATAACATGTATTTCATTTCAATTTTAAGTTAAGGGTTAGTAGAGAGTATCGACCTCACAAGACTGAATCCTTGCAATCTAAAGCTTGAGAAAGAGTCGAGAAGGCTTGAAGGATGAATCCCAAGCTTCGGAAGGAAGATCCAAGCTCCCTTTTGCTCTTCCAAGGTTTTCCTTAGAAACCCTAGGGTTTTTCTCCCCTCTTTGCCAAATTAGGTTAAAAGGACTTGGAATATCCTAAAACCCCGAATTAGGTGTCCTATTTATAGTCCAAGGGAGTTAAACCCCAAAATCCAGATTCAACACAGTTTTTAAAAAATTTCGTTCTAACGGATTCAGCCCCTTTCGAATGGAAATGGCTGTTGAATTCTTTATTATTGTCATTTTCCTGATTTCGTGGGATATTCGTTTGAATGAAAGTTCCAAAATCTTTTTTTATGCTTTTTTTCCAACTTAGCTCCTTCTACTTAGGTTCATACCCATTTTAAACATCCAAAGACACATTTTTAGGATTTAAACATTAGTCCAATGGTTTTATTGTCGTTGAGCATGACACACACTTTAATATTGACCATTTTACACTTTTTCAGCATTTAGAATATTTCCTTCTTTCCCTTGACTATTTAAACACCTAGAATACTTAGAACACTTACCCTTAGTATTAAACATTCCAACACACACACGCATACCCCTAATAAGGCTTCCATTAGCATTTAACCTTACATACTACACTTAGAAGGCTTTTGGCCTTTTCCAAGCCCATGTAGAAGACACTATTCCCTACACTATTCATGGCACTATTCACTAAGTTTTCGGGGTTCTACATATACATGCATTATAGATTAGAAGAACCTAATCAAGGGAATGCACCCAATTTAAGTGATATCTGGATTTAATATTGTTCATGAACTATGATTAAATAGGGGAGTGAGCTAAAATTAAATGAAGGCCAAGTCTCTTGCCTATATAAACACCCCACGTGTAGAGACCTGGAATTCTAAATCCTCGATATACTTAGAGCACTTGATAAAATTGTTTGGGTTTAACCGCGAGTTCTGGTTATCGGATTCAGTGTCCGATAATGACAAGGAGATACCTTCCCAGTATTCTCGTATTATGTGTCGGTCCACTATCTAGATGATTACCCATCGTGTCGGTTCCATCATGCATCGATTTACACAGTCGCATTGTAATCAGTACCCAAAACCTAGGAAAATCCACAAATTCCATGATTTCGTCGGTACTTAATATTTATCAATCTTTTCCATAGAAATCTACGAAACTCGTACAGCGGGTATTGGATTGCCCCTTCTACAGTCACCTGAAATTTTGGCATCATCACGCGTCGTTTCGTGGAGTTACGGAGGTCGTACATATGAAAAAGTGAGAAACTGGTCAAAGTGGTCAAAGGGCTACGTCATCGTGGCCCATGTGCTAGCACATGGCCTCACCACCTAAGCACCAAAAGGGGGTACATAAGGAGGGGATCCTTCCCCCTCATTTCTCTACATGTCCAAAGAACTTCAAACCCCCTATTCATTGAGTTCTAGACAGAGAAAAAGGAGAGAGAATGAAAGAGGAGAGAGAAAGGAAGAGAGAGAAAGAAGAGAAGATACTACCTTGGGGTTTGGTGACATCCATTTTTCCATCTGGAGCTCCTTTTCACATGTAGTAAGGTAAAATCTCTTTCCCTCTTTCCTATTTTCCCTTATTTGAAGCTATTTTCGCTATGTGGGATGGTTTGTGTGTTATGGCGTGGATGAAAAGGGCCGGAGACCCGTTATGTGATGTATGGAAGGGATGGAAAGCATGGAAATTGGGTAGAGGGGTGTAGTCCTCGGTTCCAGGCTGAAAAGCTCAGAATTTAGGCTCAGCGTCCGATCGTGCGAATGATCGGTGTGTGATTTGTTGATTGGAAATGTTTGGAATGTCTTGGACTAGTGTGTGTGTGTGTGTGTGATGGATGATTTGGATGGTGAATCCATGCATGAAAAATGGTTGTGAGACCCTGTGTAAGGCCAAATATGGGTGAATGTGGTAAAATGGAACGTGTGATTGTATTTAAGGGTTGTGAGACCCTGTGTGAAACCATAAATGGGAAAAATGTGATGTTTTGTTGGTCCAACACTTGTATAGGGCAATGAAAAGGTCCATTGGCCCAATAAAGTTCCAAGCGGAACAATCTACCATCGAACGCGGTTCGTGGGGCACGAGTCCCACCTGTTGTCAATTATCCACGTTTGGCTTAGGTTAATTGAAGATTTCCCATGTAAGGGACCCTAGGGGTGTAAAATAAAGTCAATAAACAAGTTGGGAGAGGAAATCTAAAGTAATCATTGTATTTAAAGGTTGGGAAAAATGAAGAAGGGTGGTCGATCAAGACTGAGACTGGGGTTTCAATGTATGAGGAAAAGCTTGCATTTAGCCTTGCTAAAGCAGTACTAAGACCACTGGGATTTGGTATGGAAAGGTAGATACTCTCTACCTATACGTACGAGGTAGTCTTGTTATAATTTCTCATTGAAATTAAAGATGAAAAACATGTGTTTTGATGAAAAATGGTAGATACTTTTAACTAGGTATTCTTGTTATGATTCATTTATTAAAAGCATGTTTGATTTAATTGGATGTTTGTAACATATGTGTATATGGGCTATTGCTATGAGTGACATATTTGAAATATTGACTATATATTAAAGGTTCTTAAATTGCTAACATGCTATTCACAATTGTTACATTGACACATATGTACTTGCATGATTGAGCTTTTGTTAAAGTATGGGTATCCAAAGAAAAAGATAAAGAAGATAAAGTAAAGACGCTAAAGGGAAAACAGTGAAGCAAATATGAAAATGGAAAAGGTGATAGTAGGCCCAATCCGATTATGTTTGAAGAAGGGTTGATGGTACTAGTCATCGGATTTCGACAAAAAGTAAAGGATTTAATGACGTTACCGGTTGATAGTAGACCCGACCTGATTATGTTTGAAGAAGGGTTATGAGTACTAGTCATCTTGGTAATAGATGACGGGGAGGACGATAGCAGGCCAACTCAGTTATGTTCGAGGAAGGGTCATGAATACTGGTCATCTGACTCCAAAGGTAGAATAAGGTATTTTAAATACCTGTAATGTAAAGATGGCAAAGTAAAGAAGAAATAAAGATGGTAAAGTAAAGAAGATGTTTTTCTTGAAAATATGCACATGATGGTTTTAAAAGTCAGGTTTCCACTCTCGGATTAAAGTAATACATCTGTATTCCAATGAACTGTATATGTATGCTATGTTAATGATTATGAAATTATTCTCTACTAGTTAGTATACGTTGAGTCTTTCATTGCTCAACCGAACTATTATTTTCGGCAGGTTCATTTTATATTTGTGATCGTCCTCAGGAGCCATGGGTCAAAGAGACATACGTTGAGGAGGTGCCTATGCTGTGGGAACTTTAGGAGTAGAGGACACTTGACAGGTGGCCATATGATGCTTACTTTTGAGTGAGGAGAGGGAGGGATCGTATATACATTTTGTAAGTGGAAGTGTCCACTTATGACTTTAGGTTTTGATTTTGTTAACATTAGTAGTACTTGGAATATAGTTATGTGTTTATGTATAGAAAGAAAATTTCAGCTTCCGCTTTAGTATGCCTTGTGTATTTTATACAGGATGGTTTGATATGATAAGTTATGACGCCAGAGTCTCATAATGCCTAGGTGGAATCCTGGGTCGCAACACCACGCCCACCTTGTTGGCTCATTGCATTTGGTGTCAAACCAAGAGAGAATAGAGAGGAAGAAAGAGAAAGAAAAAAATAAAGAAAAAAAATAAAGAAGAAAGAAAGAAAATAATGTTCATCAACCGACTTAGGAAAAAGTGTAAGTGTTTCGATAATCTTATTCTAAATGATGATTTAGAATGAAGGTTAATGGTAAGTAATGGTAAAATTCGTTGTAACTTTTTAGTTAGAATTAAGATAATAATATTATTGCATAGTTATATAGACTTGCTTCTAAATAAATGTTACAAGTTGAATACTATTGAAAAGGTAGATTTTGTAGTAATTCTACAAGAGTTATAGTTATGGAAAAATTAGAGAATAATTGTGATATTTGATCTCTATTAAAGAATGGTTGTATAGTCATGTTAAGATGATTATATACATGTATTCAATAAGTTGATATTTCCTAAATAATGGAAATGAATTAGATAATTTATTTTGTAAAGTCTTAAATGAAGAAAAGACAAGGAAAAAGATAAATAAGCTTATCTTAAAGGGTCTTAAGACCGATGGGCCTATAAGGGAAGACCGTTCAGCAATCATCTTGAGGAGTTAAGAAAATCTCAAGACAGATGGGTGAGCCCATGAGGGAATACCATTCGGCAATCATCTTGAAAGACAAGATTAAGATAAGTCTAATTCAAGTAAAAGATGTTTAAAATGTCGAAAGTAATTGTATAATATTAAGGATTTAGTATTATATTCATGAGAAATGATTGTCTTATTTAAATGTTATATTATACTTTGTTATAAACTTTTATTTAGCATAATATTATAGAAATCTTATTGCTCTTTATAACTCACTGACATTTTATGTCACCAGATGAACAGTAAAAATAGGATTTGCAAGGAAACGGTCGTTCGAATGAGAAAGGAATCGTCTATTGATTATGTTTTTTTGTTTTGTTATTTCATTTTGGATGTAATTGGAATAGTTATGTAAACATTAAAGCTTTTGTATGTGTAAGCACCCAATTTTTACACCCTGCTCATCTAAACCCTAGACCTAAACCTAGGTCTAACCCTAGCCCAAGCCCTAGGCAAAGTCTCATGGGCTCAAGGCCCTTTTTAAGTCCCAAACTCTAAAAATTGATAAAACCCTGTTTTTGGGCCCTAGCATGGGCCCACTAAGCCCAATCTAAGATGGGACCCACCTTATCTTTTAAAATTCAAATTTTTAGGGCAAAACACTTTTGGCTTTCCCCACACATGTGGTGGTTTAGCCCAAAAAGGGGAATAACAAAAAATAAATAAAACAAAAAATTAAAACAAAACAAAAAAAAAAAAACAAAAACAAAAACAAAAAGAGGTTTTTTTAGATACAAAAAAAAAAATGGGGAGTTCAAAATTTGAGCGCCAACCCCATGGCAGGGCAGCACGTCTGGGCCTATGCCTACATGGGTTTGGGCCTTAAGTAGAAACCGTAGCAACAAGAAATCAAAAAAAAAAAAAAAAAAATTAGTGGCACTGTTCATCGTCCTTGTCAAAGGGACGAGTGTACAGGCCACCGATCCCTGCGTCCTCTCCCCTGCCGCCCTGTCCCTCTTTCAGGTTGTGTTCCCCACGCCCATGCTCCACCTCCATCCTTATCCATCTCCTTCCATTCTTCTATAAAATCACCACGTTAGCTACTGTAAGGGGGGGTTTTTGAAAAAGAAAAAAACCTGTTAGCCCATCCTTATACATCCCTTTTCACCTAAGAAGGGAGCCTGGTCTCCCAACACTTCACCCAAATCCCCTAGACACCCCCTTCCACCACTGAAGCCACCGTATTGAGGTTTTTTTTAAAAAAAAAAAAAAAATTTGTTACAGTCACTGTTTCCTCTCATCCCAGCCTTCACACCCCATCCTTTGCTCACCACGGCCTCGTAGCATCGCCACGGCCTCGTCGCATCGCCACAGCCTCGTCGCATCGCCAAAACCTCGTAGCACCACCACAACCTCGCCATCACCGCACGGCCACTATAGCCACAGGGTATACATATACTCCCCCTATTTTTTTATTTGCTGTCACTGCCCTTGTAAGGGACCCCTGGTCCCATTCCAGGGGTCCCATTTTGCCATTTTTTTATTTTTTATTTTATTTTGGGTAGTTCCAAACAGTTTGGCAAGGGGGTCTCCCTTTGATGCGTGGCCACAGACACCACCACCCCACACCATGGCAGTCTTTCCCGAAGGTCTGAGGGGGTCTTCAATCCATGAGAAACCCCCCCCCTAGACTCCCATTGCTCAACCCAATCAGCCACCAAAGTTTTTTTTTTTTTCAAAAAATTTTCAAAAAAAATCGTTTTCAGGCAGCCGCCTTTAACCCCGGTTTAACCCAGGTTAGACCCGGCCTTGGTCAAAACCGAGGCCATGGTTAGACTCCCCACATACCCGGCTACCCCCTGTGCAATTTCAGCTCCTAACTCGCCCGTTAACCATAGTTAAATCGACCCCAAAGTGGGGTCGACAGTATGCAAATCTGTGCGATGGGGTAACTTTGGGCCACTGTGGGGCCCACATACGGCATCCCCTTGGGCTCCACAAGGGCCCAACTTATTTCCCTCATAGCAGGCTTCGCGACCATGGTCTTGGATCCCCCGGGGGTTGAGCCAATCAGCGGCAAAAATGCCGCAAAGTTTGAAAAAAAAATCTGTTTTGGTGGAAATCGTCATTTTATGTGGTGTTTTTCGGGGCAACTTTGGGCCACTGTGGGGCCTACATACGGCATCCCCTTGGGCCCCACAAGAGCCCAAATTGTTTCCCACATATCAGGCTACCCACTGGTAGTCTCGGATTCCCGTGATTCCCCCGTTAACCATGGTTAAATTCATGTTAACTATGGTTAAAAATTTGATGCAAATTTTGGGTTTTTTACAATTTCTGATATTTGTGGGGGCCCAGACCGGGTAGGAGGCCAGTCTAGGCCCTACCATGGATCTTGGGCCCACTTTTACTTCAGTCGGCTCCTTAACCATGATTAAACTCACCCGTGGTTAGCATTTAACTATGGTTAAGTGGCCCATGACCTAGCAAAAATTCTGGAAAAAGCATAAAAAAATCATAAATATTACATGGAATCCAGAAATATCTTCAATTGCATTTTTTACTGTGGTTAAGACACTTAATCAGAGTCGACCCCATTTTTGACCCTTAACCACGGGTAAAAAATCCTGATCCGGAAAAAATCTGGAAAAATGCTCAAAAAAACAAAAATATTAGGAGAAACCCAAAAATGGTCTCTTTTGACCATTTAACCATGGTTAAGACCCTTAACCATGGTGACCTCCCCTCCTTAACCGCGGTTAAGCACCTTTGACTGCTGGAAAAAATCTGAGAAAATCTCAAAAAATCAGAAAAATCCAAAAAAACCAAAAAAAACTGACATTTGACTTTTTTAACCATGGTTAGCACCCCTAACCAGGGTTAATCACTTTTCTTAACCCCGGTTAGCAACCCTAACCCTTGGTTAAGACACATTGGGTCTACCGGGCCTCACCCCTTGGCCTACCGGGCCTAATCTTGGCCTACTGGGTCAAAACCCTAGCCTACCGGGCTCATCCTTGGCCTACCGGGCCCAATCTCGGCCTACCGGACCCAAACTAGCCTACCGGGCTTCACCTTCGGCCTACCGGGCCCAACCTTAGTCTATCGGACTTACCTTAGGCCTACCGGGCCCAATACCAAGCACTTGACCAACCCGGTCAACCACCCCTAGCCTCCCGGCTAGACCCTAAGCCACCCTTGGTGCACACACACACACCCCTAGCCTTGGCACGGGTTCATGTGCCAGAACTACGCTCGGTCTGATCTCACTCATATGTGAGTACGTAGGCAGCCCAACCCGGGTTCGACCCTAGGCTAAGAGTTTCTCCTTCTTAGATTATCATTATCTTAAGTATTTAAAGCATTTGATTAACATTGAGTTTAATTTGGCTTAACCCTAGTAAGTAGGGAACCACTGAAAAGTGGAAGTGCCGGGGTGCCTAACCCCTTCCCCGGACTTAACCGAACCTCTTACCCTAATCTCGGGCCACAGACCAAGACCTTATCTAAATCCCGGGGACTTATCTCTTCCGAATGAATAGGTGGCGACTCTATACAACCCCGTGAGATGCAAACCAGGGTTTCACCGAAACCCGCGCTCACAGTATGGACTTGCTATGATGACAATTGCGAATGGAAAAATGAGGAATTTGAAAAACTTTACATATCTTTGATATATATGCTTACACTATTATTTAAAAGAGAATTCACGATCGGATTTACTCTTAATTTTATAAATGAAATTGTAAGTTTTAGTTGGGTCACAACAGTTATTCTTCGTTAAGCGCAATTTTTTAGTTATCTCTGTCTTAGCATTCTTTGGATTTATTGTTTGTTGAGGGTCGAGAAATATATACTTGCTTTTGTCATTATCCCCACAATACTTCATATATCATTTGGAAATAAATAACAGTTCTAAATATTAATAATAGGAAAACAAACAAAATAACCTTAATCAATTCTTGAGTTGTCTCACATTGTGTATAAAAGAATCAAAGTTACACCGATGTTATCTATACACAAGACATCGTCCTTTGTGATACACAAGATATTAAATATGAACCAAGGTTAAATTCTCACCAAACCAATTTTTAAATTCCTTCAAAGAATTAGTTGTTGGTTGTGCAGCTTCCACTTAAGATGGATGAATCTATTAACTCATGAATATCACTAAATTATGAAGTCTTTTGGTTTATATGTTTACACCAATGACTTGCAAATTAAGCATCTATAATAATTTACAACAATATAACTAATAGTTAATTAAGTTGAATAAATACAAACATCATTTATTTGAGAAAAATTGTTTGATGGGTTTAGAGAGAGAGTAGCTGATACTTGTACTGCAGCTTCCAACTATTGTATAAAAATTAGTAAATAATATTATAGCATATTAAAGAATATATTATAATAACAAATGTAATGAACCAAACTATTTACATACTATCTGGAATGAGCTACCAGCAGATGATTGTGCAGACTGAAGAGCAACCACTGAGCCATTAATTTATTTATCAGCAGATTATAATTTTCCTCCATTTTTTGGGATTGCTACTCCTTCTCATCTCTTTGCCTCTCCCTTTCTTACATTTCCTGCAGTTGAGATTTGAGTTCTTGAACTTCATACAAACATGCCTAGTATTTGGTAGGTTTGGGGCAACCCCAATATGTCGTGGGGACAATAAGTTATCTCGCTACCTAACACGGCCTAGATGTTCTGGACCTAACACCGTCGTAAGGATGTTAGATCTCTTATCAGTAGGCATGCTCCTTCTACCCTCAGCATATTGCTTCTCAAATTGTTCCTGCCTAAGAAGCATTCAACTAATCAAATAATACGCCAACAAAGAAACACGCATAAGAAGAAAACTAATAATCAAATAAACACTTACAATTTCTTCAGACTTTTGTCTAGTCTATCTAAAATGTATTGACTTTGCGGCCTTTGTCGGGTCTTAACCAACAAAGTGTGTCCACTTTCTCAATTGGTTGCCCTTGAGAAGCGAATTCAGGCATAAATATTAAATATTAATGACTAGTATAATAGTTACATAATCTTAAAATCTAAAAATCTAAACACTCACAATATTTCTTTCAACCTCATCATAACCCCCCTCTTAGACGATGAGGGAATATATTCTTCTTCCTTATTTCTTTATTTCTTTTACTTAAGGCCTGAAAATTACAATATAATTAAATATAAAAGTTCATGCAAAGCACAAAGATTAAATCTAATAGATAAGTAATTATAATTTTTACCAACCTTGAATTCATTTGAAAGAGTATACTTTAGAAACACATCCTAGTGTTCAAGCCTAATATGTACATACTCTGTGGAAAATTTTATTAGATCGACATCCCCACTGACGATAAATGGAGAAATGTGTTTCAACCGGAGGTACTTCTTGAATGTCTTCCAAGAGAAATTAATTTTTTTCAAAAATTGCTTCTTGTAGCTTTCCCCAAGATCAATTCTTGCTATAGTAAGACATACATCAGTGTAAACATATATTTTCTAAGTGTTTTTATGGGTAATTTCAAAGAATTGCATATATACGGACAAAAAACAGTATGGATATTATATATCCAATATTTCTTACAGTCAACTTTTCTCAAAGCTTGTCTTTAACCTCAGCTGGAACTTGTTTCAAATTCCTGTAAAAAAAATTAGAATTTCATATGCATATACACCAATGGTAGAATTCAAATCTTTTTATTTTCACCAATTAGCATTCCACTAAGATTCAATTCTACGATTTTCTTCTCACCACTGATGTTATTTTGTCTCTGAATTTCCTTTTCAAACATGGTGGGACCTTTGGATTTTCTTTTCAAGATAGGATCACTGGTATTTGACTGTGTCAAAATGTTGTGTTCCTGACATGATTGTTATGAACAAATGCATAATTAAACCATAAACCCTTATTCAAATGTTGAAAGCATAGATAAGTATTATCCACTTTATGTCGAAAGTATAATTTTTTTCATTGGAAATTTGCCCAACTGAAAACAATTTATCATTGGAAACCCTCCATTCAATATGTTCTAGGCATTTGTTTAATATTTTGGGTGAAAATAAATGAAAGAAAAGATAGAAAAAAAAAACATACCTAAATGAATGAGGGAACAGTTGCCGGAGGTTGAAAGGAACGGATGCCGGAGTTTGAACGGAAAGGATATTGGAGGTTGAACGAAACGAAACCTCTGTAGGAGAGAATAATACAGTGGTTGCTAGAAAAAGAAACATGGAGAGTTATTATCTTCAAAATATAAGTGCGAAGAGAGAGATGAAGTGACTTTTACAGTGAAAATAAGAGTTCCGATCACGGTTATTATTCGCAGTGTGATCCATTTTCCTATATCATCAGTGTTTTTCTTGTAACTGTGATCGTAACTTTAAAATTATTAACTAAAGTTTATAATTTTATAGTTGAAAAGACAGCTCTTACAATCACCGTCAATAATAAAACGTGATTGTTTCGTTTATAGAATCATCGTTAATTGTATAACTGTGATTGTAACTGAAAATAATTTACAAAAGTTAGATGAAACGGCAGTCTTACAATCACGGTAAAAATAATAACTGTGAGCTATATATTTAACCTTGATTTAATAAAATAGTATTATCACGGTAAAATAATAATCATGAGCTTATATTTTCCGCGACAAATATCTATCACCGTTTCTATTAAACTCGTGATGGTAACACCCATCAAAAATATTTCGCCATCTTTGCCGCGATTTATAAGGGATGCTATCATATCACCGTTTCAGTGTACATCATCCTTGTTCTTGGAAATACAACTGTGATGGATGAGCATATTTGTAGTAATGCTTTCATCGAATGAATAATCGATCTTCCATCACTACTCAAGAAAAAAAAAGTAATTAAGTTGAACAATCTCCCAAAAACCCACCTACTGATGGTTCTTGACATAAGGTTGTAGTTATATCCACGTAATTACCACCGTTGGAACATCCATGAATCCATGAAGAGGGAGGAAAGCTCTGCATAAGGGTTAAAGTAGATGACCGAGAGATTATAACGCTTTGAAAAGATCTGAATAAGGGAATACAAAAGGGATGCCTTAAAAGATTGATGTGTAACCATAACACACTAAAGCATAGTTGAAAAAAATGGTGTAAGTAAAACACTACTCCCTTACACGACTGTCAACGTGTGTGTATATTTATTTAATTCCCCACAACATGTCCTCTTCACCTGCTGGAGGTTTAAGAGAGAAGTAGGGGGATGGGGTTTATGAAAGACCTTACATAGAAGAGTTTATGAAGACGTCACACAAAGAGAGAGGGGTGTTTAAGAAAGAGAAATTAGGGGAGGAGAGTTTAAGAATACACTCTATACCCGCCACATGTTCATTAACCTTCTCTGAGGCCACCACTTGTCCAACAAAATGGACTAAATAGTGGCCCAAACAAAATGGTTTAAGGGATTAAATGTAGGCATGTATCAATTAATAAAGGATTAATACATGGTAGCGAGCCAAATCGTGCTCAACAAAATGGATTACAACCTAATTAAATAGTGCCCCAAACAAACGGTTTAAGTGATTAAATGAAATTAAATAAATAATAAAGGACATGTGTTTAAGAAATTCTTAAATTTATCTTAAGGCTGCCATGTGTCTCTCACATTGTCTAAGGCCTCCATGTGTCCACCCACCTGCTTAGGTCTCATAGTAAAAAACAACAACAAAGGTATAGAACTTTAAGAATTTACATGTTGATCATAACTGTAATAGTACTTGTAATATCAGTCATTTGATAAAACTGTATAAATCACTAAAATACCATAACTCTAATCATTCGGTCAGGCACCTAGAGATAGATAGAGTGAGTGAGTGCTGAGTTAATTTCATTATTAAGACTATCAAATGTTATATCCGCAAGGATCTATTCTAACCCATCGGCTAATTCTTGTAATAATTTTATCATAATAAAATTTATCATAAAAAAGGTATTATGATAAATTGTGTGATCATAGTACTTTAACATGTATTATGATTAAAAAAAACTAATTCTTTTTACTCGAGCTTGAAATCGTACAAAGCATGTAACCTTGTCACACAAGCCGTCTCTATAACAAATGTTATAATACCATCAAATTAGTACTAATTTGATGACTACATAATGTTATAATATATTAGTAAAAATTAAATGCTATCAACATCTATTAATAAAATTCCTATTATATTGGAATTTCTTGTATGTAAAAGTACAATATACACAAAAAGTAAATACAAATAATTAACAAAAAAAAGATTGGAGAGAAAAAAATTCTATTTACAAAAGTAAAATCTTAACTAGTTGAAACATGAGAGATGACTAACCCAATATTTTTCATTTTGTTTCTATTAATGACTAATTAGCGCCCTAAAAAGACCATGTACACTAATGCCAAAAAAATTATAAACAATCAAGTGGTCGTGATTCTTTCTACCAATGCTTGGTCCATCCTCCTTTTGATAATAGAAAGCAACATCATAAGTACCATAGAAAAAAGTAGAGAAGTGTCACCCAAGAACTGGTATAGATTTACTCTCAAACAAAGCATAATAACACTTAAATTATCCCATTGAATTGCCATAAAACCAACAATAAACCATATAGAAACTATATGATGACAGTGTTTGTTGCTAGAGTCGGATTTGAGGAATGCATCATTAAGCATGTTTTGTTCTATATCATAAGGTGAATGTCCTCCACAGCCTTGGCACTTTCTAATCAGTAGCAAATGCCGGCCTGAACTCGAAACCCAAGCCTAAGAAGGCATAGAAAGCAGAAGTATTCACAGTATCTCTATATTTTCAGTTTCTTGATATTTGATCATTCCATTGGTCGAGAGAGATTTGAGATTCCGTAAGTAACTTAGTGAGTGCTTTCTAAGAAAGCCCTGGCTTTTTAGAAGAAAATGAAATACGAACAACCGCATTGGTCGTAATAGATCGACTTTCATGCTAGTTCTTGCTCCAGCATGAAAGTTTCATTTCAGGGAAAGACGGTGTACCATGATACTTTTTGTTTCGTCGAACCCTGCTTTGGTCTCTAGTTTGATGGCTGTAGGTGCTAAAAATCTGGTACATTCCGTTTCGTTTCTCATCTCAGTCTTTTGCGACACTTCAGGTTTACTTCTTTTGTTAGGTCTCAACTTCTCCGATATTATCTTCCCAGTAGTTCATATAGGAGCTATAGTTGTTTCGTTCCTTTTTATTGTTATATCTGCCCAAACTCACTCAACTTCACTAAACCCAAACACGTTTCTTCCTCCAATTCTTCCTCTTCTCATTGTTACAACTCCCCAACATTTCTTCATTCATGCATTTGTCAGTCATACACTCCATCACACAACCTCACTTAGTATTACTATTGTAAGATCTGAAACACAACACCCAATCTTGTGGTAATTCATGGGGTTGCCGAATTTCAACCAGATTGGTAGGCATAGGACTGGCGTCTTTTTTGCCGCAATCAGACAACGATTAGGCGGTGATCTCCTCACTTGTGATTCTTTTAGGTCAGGTTCACCAACAAAAATGTCAGCTTTACAACCTTCCTTTCATAAATAGTTGAACCCTTGATATTTTTTTCTTGAGAACAGAATGTGGAAGAAAAATAAAAGTTTAGCTTAAATAAGGGTAGCCAGTTTTTAACATCATAATGAATCTTTTCAAAACCGAAAATTGATTGTCAAAATTAAAGATTTTTTATAACAAATTGCAATATTGAGGTATTGAATACCATGGAAACGTCCATATGACTCTTCTATTCTCCCCTCCTCGATGAACACCCTAATCCCTCCTCATTTAGGCCCGTTCGTTTTTCAAGAAATGAGTGAAGGAAAAGAAAATGAGAGAAAATGAAATAAAATAAAATTTCTTGTGGGTGTTTGGTATCAAAGAAAAGAAAGTGAAAGAAAGTAGGTTGATATTTCTAAATTGTCTTTCCTAATAATTCATTTTTATATGAAATGTAATAGATGATGGGACATTGGTATAAGGGCAAAATAAGAATTCAAAACTTTTAACATTATTTTCTTGCAAAAGAACCTATATTTTTGAAGGAAAGTTTTGAAAGTAAAAGGAAGTTATGCACTAAAAGACAAGAATATGTGGGCCCCACAGATTCTTGTAAGTTATTTTCCTCAACGGAACACTTCTTTAATACTAAATAATAGAGAACCAAAACGTGCTCAAACAAAATGAAATAAATATTGCCCCAAACAAAAAGGTTTAAGGGATTACATATAGGCACATGCCAATTAATTAATAAAGAACATGTTTCACAATCACCTCAAACCTCATTTAATACTTAACGATAGAGAACCAAAACGTACTCAACAAAAGAGTTCGGATGGGCAATAGCGCTTGCTGTTGCGCTGCTGCCCCCTTGTGTCTGAAAAAATGAAGACCCCACTCATGGTTGATGTGGGGACCACTCTTATGAATGCAAACCCAATTTTTTCAGACACAAGGGGGCAACAGCGCAACAGCAAGCGCTGTTGCCCATCCGAACTCCACAGTGCTTGCTGTTGCGTTGTTGCCCCCTTGTGTCTGGAAAAATGAAGACCCCACTCATGGTTGATGTGGGGGCCACTCTTATTGAATGCAAACCCAATTTTTTCAGACACAAGGGGGCAACAACGCAACAACAAGCGTTGTTGCCCATCCGAACTCCTCAACAAAATGGGTTACATACCTAATTAAATAGTCCCCAAACAAAACGTTTTAAGAGTTTAAATTGTAAACATGTATCAAGGCGTTTTTAAGAGTTCAACCTTACATTCCAAACCCCTTTCTCTAAAGCTGCCATGTGTCTCTTACCTTTTCTAAGGCTGTCACGTGGACACTCAACTGCTTGGGTTGATTGGGTTTCATAATAAGTAATTTTTATTTTTTTTTGGAAACTCATAGTAAGTAATTATTAATAGTTAATATATTATGACTATTAATCTATCTATACTTACTACTATATGCTAAAATGAAAACCCTCCTCCTTATACCACCTAAGCTTGTTATTCTTTTGTGAAGCTACCTATGCTTTCTCTTCATTTGTGAGGCCACCTAAGCAAGGTTACAACTATTAAGAGGATGAGGGCATGATACATGCAGTTTCACCCAAGCCACATCACTACATCAGCACACACACAAATATTTAAGTGGGACCCACTCTTCTTTGATACCTTCCTAAATTCTACACGATTTTGAATGTGTAACTGCTTCTCTGTCGTAACCTCGGCACACATTACCTCCTCTCTTGATAACGGACCCCTCGCGACAACTCTCTTTAGGATTCTTTAAAGAGAGTTCCAAATCGCGTTGTTATTTTGAGTATTGCATATCCCGTTAGGATTCTTGTGGGGGAGATCCAGATCTTAGATAAAATTACGGCAGCCCCTTTTCAATGAGGTAAGCATCTTCTCTGTCATTATTAGTGTTTCTTTTTGTTTCTACATCAACCAAGAAAACAGTCTCTGAGGCAGAGAAATGATCAATCTGCCAATCTCAATTTAGAGATTGAGGGATGTGAGGAGAGATGGATGGATAGTGATTACGAAGCTGGGCAGATGGATAGATGTCTCTGGACCATTCCATCAACATGTTGAGTTTGTAGTTTCTCCCTGTAAAGCGAAATCCCATATGTTATGATATGTTCTACTATTATCATGGAGACTCTCACTGGCAATAGGAGAAGGATCGAGATTATTACTTAGCGAAGTTGTACTTTGTAGGCAACTGCAATGCAAGATTGAGCCCAAAAGGAAAGTATAATAAGATAGTTCCTGGTGATGAGATTCGTATGTGAGAATGGGAAGGTGTTGAGCACCTCTTCTCATCCCTCCTAAGTTGGTTCCCATCTTCTTGAACCCACTTTCACACTCCCATATCTCCATTCTACATAGAAAAAATATTTTACAATATGATAGTAATGAAATTCAAGGAAACAACATAATCTAACATGATGCTAATTCGGAAGAATAAAATCAACATCCGGCTTCCCCAATTCAGTTTCCAAATATATTGCAATCCATACAGTCCCTTCTATTATCAAGTTGCATATATCTCTGTAAGCGCGTATAATTCGGATTGAGGACCATTATAGTCCTAGAATACAAAGCACAATTGTAACACTAAGGAACCCAGCCCGTTTAATTCATGATTAGCGTGAACCACGACACAAAAAAATCTTGATGGTGTTAAATGAGTTATAGATTAAGGAAATGCCACATCTGGATAGCATAGCCGCATCAGGTCATCATTAGTTAGAAGACAGTAAAATAAAAATGCTTTTAAGACCAAGCTCGGTGCATAAGCGAACCGAACTTGGGGTGCATTTTTTGTCAAACAGCGTCCCCATGGATCCTCTATGATAACAATTGGTGGATTTCCATGAGTTCAATTGCATTTGACTGTGATTTGATCTCGAGGAAGTGATGATAGATAAGATTAGGGAGTTGAGAGATGTTGGATGAGGAATGAAATTACATGGAGAGAGGGGAGAAACCATGGGCATAGAGAATAGTGAGAATGGGGACTGGGGATATTTGTGGGATATGGAGGGATGAGACTAAGATAAGACGAGATGTTATGGAGTGGGAGTGGGAACAGGTGGATGAGAGGAGAGGAGATAAAAGATAGGGGTGTGGTGTGGCATATCACTACCATTTGATTCGTTCCAAAGGAGATGTACCAATAATGATACACCCAGATTTTTTAGTTTTTTTTTTTATTCTTCTTAAGTTTTGTCATCTAATCCATGCTCTAATAGTTGTATGCATCCCCTATTCAGTGATAAGGGTTCCACTCCTATTAGGTGTGGTAGTTGATTTGCCATTTCGATCGTGATTTTTTTTTAAAAAAAATTCCAGCCAATGCTACACGGTACTCATTCATCTAAATTCTATTGTAAGAATCTCTTGAAATTTTATTATTTTAGAAATTTTACTTACTTTTTCTACATTTATCGTTATTTTTAACTTCGTCATTTTACATCATTTACATAGCGAGAATTTCTTAGAGCAAAAACTACCATTTGAGGGAGTACAAATCGCTATTCCTTGAAGGAAAAAACCAATATTTAATAAGTTTACAGCTTTGGATATAAGTACATTAATCTTATCTTCATCGTTCCTGAGATACTAAACTAAACAATATTGTCGTTACTTATTTCTTCCTACAAATTATTTTAGCATCATACCTGCTTACTAATTGTTATTATTCAACACTTTTCGTTATTAATGCAGTGATTCAAAGTAAGAATGCAACCCTTCCAGAATCGATGAATGATCGCTAATGACAAAATTATTAGCTTAATTAAAACATCATCTATAATTTTTTAGTGGATTAATATTTTTTTTGGATCTAGACTATTTAGTTGCTTAACAATTATATAACCATTTAATTGTTTCTTATTCCTTTTAGTTATTTTATTAAATTGATGAATAATTATCAAATTCAGGCTTAATGTTCAGGCATGCATCTGGTGTACGCCCTATTATAAATTTTATCAATTCATTCCCAGTACACATCAATTAGGATCAACTTTCCTATGCATCGCACGGGGTGTTTACTAGTATATTAAATATAGAACAACAAGAGCTCATCACAACTGCTTATCATTTTAATATTTGAATTAATCAATCAAACATTAAGAGACTCGCAAGAAATTCTTACAAACGATTTTGTTTGCTTATGTTATTTGACTGTCTATAAAACTACTTTTGTTATACATGATGTTCATTTAATTTATTTTTGTCATTTTGAGGAACATAATTATTTTGTTTTATTATACTTTTATAAAAATTACTTTCAATTTAATGTTTTGTCTTATTATCCCATGTATCGCACGGGATCTTCACTAGTTATTATATATAGGGGAATCACATCTTGACAAAAACAAAAACCTAGTAAACTCAAACCAAACACCGCACCTTGCCGACCTGATATTCCCTCTTACATCAACTTAAACCAATAACACCCCTAGTACTACTCCTAGCCGACCTTATATTGATCGAAATTATTTAATTAACGGATGCTGATTAATATTAATTGAGTCAACTTAATAGTAGCATCTGCACGACTTCCAAAATATCTGCTTTGAGTCATTTCAAGATATCATTCCCCTTACATATACGTAAACATGTTATTCACATCTAGGGCTGTCAACGGGTAAGTTTCGGGTAAAATCTTTCTCTTACCTATTTACAATTTCTTTTACCCATAACCCCTCAGGTACATAAAGATTTCCAATTACTTAGCAGGTAATAAGCTAATTGAGTAAAATAAACACATAGTTTTACATGTTTTAAAGCAATTTACCTAACTGATAATTGGATAATTAGATAAATAGAGGGTAATTAGATAAATTATTAAATTTATGTTAAATCAAGTAAAACATGTATCTCATAGCACAAATAATTTTTATTCATGCATAACATAACAACATTAACCATTCAACCCCAAAAAAAAACATGACATCTCATAAAGCTTTACTCGATCTATAAAACAACAATACACTCTCATAAACGGGTAAATAGTATATTACTCTGCCCTTAACTATTTATCCATCGCATAAGAGATCCTTATCCTTATCCTCCTAAGTCGGGTAATCGGGTAAATTGCTAACCATTGGACCTACCCACATCTCAGTATTGTAGGGTCATTAGGGGGGAGGGCCTCCTCGGCCACCAAGGCTTCTAGGACCACCAAAGCAATCTTGTAGCATCCAACTACAACACAAGAAGTAGAACTTGCCAAACAATTAAAATGGAGGTTAATTTTAACAAGAATGCTCAAATTTGTAGAATTGTCATTTAATTAGCAAAAGATTGATGAGAAAAATATGAAGAATGGCAGTGTTACCCCCAAAACACCTAAAGGGGGCTAATCCACCATCTATCAAGATCGGACTGTGCTCGTAAATGGTACCTGATAATCTTTTTGCTAGCAATGTTACGATGGTGGATATTTTAGTGCTAATTATTTTTCTGCAGAACATGGATCAAACACAATTAATAGAAATTATTTTCAACAACTAAACATTCTATTTTCATGATAACAGATTTACTAACCAAGAAGACATCATGTTGCAAAAGCCATTAGTAAAACCACCGAAAAAGCGACCAGGTCTTGGCATGAAACTGTAACGTGCTTTTACTCTTTTCCTGCAAAAATCAAGAGAAAATGAGTTCTCTACGAGGGGAACCTACCTCCAATAGCTATTCTTCTAGGGTTAGCCAACCTCCACAGAGCATTTGTTTGTTTGGATTCAATAAATAACATTCTTCATTAATTCAAGAGGTTTAAATACAGAAACACTTAGTTACAAAAACTAAATAACTACTCACTTTATATAACTACCCACATAAAGATTCTCTCAATAACTACCTACACTCATTTAGTTACCTAACCCAAATAACTACTCATTACTACACTTAGTTAGGTATCATTCTCCACCCCTTAAGCCAACCTTGTCCTCAAGGTTGGCAGTCCACATATTCTTCTGCATTTTCTTCTTCTTAGAAGGCCACACATATTGTACAGAATTAACTTCAACCCAAATGCCCCTTACAAAATTAGAGGTCAGCAGTAGACGTCTTTTGTAGTACAGCATCTCATCCTCCAATTGATTAAGTGTTGGAATGACCCATTATTAAACAGCTTGATCTTTTCTTGTAACTCTTGGTTTTTCGCACACTCTCCATCTTGACATCATTAAACCACATGTCAATAGGTTGAGAGATGACTAGTATTCTATTTACGTTCTCTGCAAATTTAAGATCATTTATCACAACGAATGGCAAAGCTCCTCAAGTTGTTGGCCTTGTTTCCATGACATCATTTGAAGCTTTTGTACGGCTTCCAAAATCAATCGTATCCCTTCGACTGTCATGGCCAGGATCGTTGGCTCTTATACCATTTGTAACGTGATTTTAGTCTTTTCCTGCAAAAATAAAGAGAAAATGGGTTCTTTTCGAGGAAAACTTACCTCCAATATCTATTCTTCAAGGGTTAGCCAACCCCCACAGAGCATTTGTTTGTTTCGATTCAATAGATAATATTCTTCATTAATTCAAGAGGTTTAAATACATAAAGACTTAGTTACAATAACTAAATAACTACTCACTTCTTATAACTACCCACATAAAGGTTCTCTCAATAATTACGTATCCAGGCCCACTTAGTTACCTAACCCAAATAACTACTCATTACTACACTTAGTTACGTATCAGAAACCAGGACCTTCAGGACTCCACCCAAGTCAACCGCGGCCTCCACCGCCACCACCGCGGCCTCCACCACCACCACCGCCACCGCGGCCTCCACCACCACCAGGGCCTCCACCACCACCACCGGGGCCTCCTCCACCACCACCACCACCGCGGCCTCCACCACCACCACCGGGGCCTCCACCACCACCGGGGCCTCCACCACCACCACCGGGGCCTCCACCACCACCACCGGGCCCTCCACCACCACCACCGGGGCCTCCACCACCACCACCGGGCCCTCCACCACCGGGGCCTCCACCACCACCACCACCGGGGCCTCCACCACCACCACCGCGGCCTCCTCCACCACCACCACCGGGACCTCCACCACCACCACCGGGCCCTCCACCACCACCTGATCCCATAATTAGCTTTAGATCAAACGACACAGCACCACCACCAAGAGAAATGTGAAAGAGAGACTTGTTAGACAGAAAGATACAAGGAGAGATGGTCTCAATCTTATGGAAACTTATATAAGCCTATGCAGGCTTTTTATAGGGGTTAGAGAGTTTGCTTAGAGTCGAAGCACCAATCATGGCTTCCTTATCCCTGTACATGTCCGAACATCAAGTTCACCATTCTTACTCTGCACGTATTGTTCTTCAACTGCCGTTCATAACTACTTTTCTATGTATACCCATATGAACAAAATATATTGTCTCAAATACATACGGTAGGTTCGGGGTTAGCCCTTCCCACAAGGCGTACACATATATAACTTTGATTGGATTCGATGCTTTCTTATTATTTAGTGGGAAGGGAATTGACTTGTCTATCCAAATCAGTTTTTTTGAATAATCAATCCCGAAGTGATTTAAAACTCTCTATATTAGATACTTTAGAAAGTTGGGTTGCACCATTGAAAATCTAATGACGTCAAACGGTAAGTAGAACCCACCATTTCCATTGGATTTTCAATCGGTCACCCAGCTCGCGTGCCTATTATTAGAGTTTTCAAACACTCCAAATCAAAATCAAAATTAAAAGGCAGTTCAATATAATTATATTATTATTATTTAATAGCACAACAATAAAATAGCATATCCATATACGTTTAAGATATTTTCTTCTGATGGAACTTTAGACCTTTTGGTGGATCTCAATAGTACCTGTGAGTCAAACACTTTCCTAATTAAAATCAAAATTAAGAGGCGGTTCAATGGACTTAATATTATTATTTAATGGCACAACAATAAAATACCTTATCCATATATGTTTGAGATATTTTCTTCTGATGGAACTTTAGACCCTTTGGTGGATCTTAACATCAGAAAACGTCGGTGGGGAGCAAAATCTTTTCATTCTTTCCACCATTTGGGTCAAAAGACAAATACTTTAGGATGGGGACCCACATTCAAAATGTTTTGACTTTTTTCCCCAAATCAAGCAATTGAGGTGGGGACAATTGATTGAGAACCTTTCTTATGTGAGGAGTGCTAGGCCTATTCTCAAGTCTTTACTACTCTCACATTCAGCCAACTACCTTTTCTAAAAGATAACAGGTTAAAGTACATTCTCACAGTTAAAGAGCACGCTTTATGGACATGTGGTTGGCTGAATGTGAGAGTAAGAAAGTCCTGAGAGTAGGGCTAGCACTTCTCTTCTTATCTATGAATTGATATTATTATACTCCAATTCTTTTCCAACACCTGTTAAGGAAATTCCTAATATAGATCCAAAATTGATATTTAGTCTGAGTTTATCCACACGGTTATGCATTTTTGAAATATGATTAAGACCCACTGTAAGGACAATTGAGGTCGGCAAGATTGGGACTAGCAAAATCCATGTTGATATTAAAGATAAGAGAAGACAAATATGTTAGTTAGTTGTCCCTACTGACCTGCTCGTTTCCAGCATTTTATATCGTCAGGCTATTCAAGTGGATGAGGACACCAGCAAGCTAACTAGAGAATAAATCAAGATGCTAAATTTTTATTTTTATTTTTTGGTACAAGTCATGTGGTTAGGCCGCATTGATAAATAGTAGTACTGTTAATACCTGTTCTAGATTAGTAGGTTAATGCCTAACATTTAAAAATTGACCGACGGTGGATAGTACAGCCATCACAACCTAGGGACCTGGAACCTACCCTAGAGGAGGAGACACTATCACTTACAGAAGCCAATGGTGTGAAAATAATAGGGAAAGTTTACCGATAGCGAAATGCACGGTCCTCATTCATCCGCATCCTCCCTTTTTAACGACCACTAATTATGGTTAAGATTCACTCACCTCTAGGGTTCATCCATCCAATCTTGGTTTAAAAAAACAAAAACATATTAACCTTAATTTAGTTAAGCTAACAATAGTTAAAATGAGGTTAAAAAGGACACGGAGACACCGCGGTCAACTAGATAGTGAAATGTGGGGCCGGCTAATTGCTGCTCAAAGAAATTACCTTTTTTGAAACATTTCCAGTCGTTTTGGTACTAACCGTGTCAACGGGATTAGGTTGTCCTAATCCAAAAATGAGAGAAAAAAAGGTCATGATTAAGGGTGTTTGACAACAAGTGCTAATACTAAGTGATGCAGCAAAGAAGCATCCTAGTGTTTCTAGCACAAGTTGAAGCCAACTTTTCGACTAGATTTTAGCTAATTACACTTTTCCGCGTATGGTGACGGGGAACACCAGAAGTTGGTCCAAGTTAAAATGAACTTGGCCAAGTTTGAGCTTGGCTTGAAAATGCTCGAGCTCAGCTTGAGCTTCGTTTGAAAATGTTTGATCAAGCTTAAGCTCCATTCAAGCTTGAATTTTATTCAACCTGAGCCGAGCTTGGGCTGGCTCAAGCTTGATTCATAGAATTATTTCTTGTAATTTTGCATGATATTAATAAAAATATTTATTAATGAATTATAATACAAGAAACTACAAAAAATTAATATATATATATGGAAATAAGATTTGGGTCGACATTAATCCTTATACTAACCCAATTAAAATTTCAAAAGAAAGGTTAATAAAAGATGAGAATTTGAAACATTGGCTTTTTGGAGTACAGGAGGAAATTCCTAATGTACTGCCATAGAGGACCTGGAGTATTTGTTTTTTCTTTTTTTTGTACCCATCTAGCTCACAAGCTACCGGGAAATGCCTTCCTTATATGCTCGCTCTGTGTGACATGTATAAAATATCATTTTTTTCAAATAATCATATAATGGCTTTGTCAATAGAGTGCTACCAAGTAAGATTCTTCATGATAATAATTAGCTTTGTCTGGTTCAGATTATTATAATTTTAATTGATTACACAATAAATATGAACAATTTTGTTTGGTTAGCACTATGTACGGATAATCATTTGGAAACTAAATTAGATTATTTTGCCAAAAAAAGAAGAAATATTTTACTTAAGGGACGTGAGAGTACAAATTTGGGTGTTCAAAAAAATTTCACATAATCTTAAAACGTGCATGTTGTTTGGATTCTCATAATCACCTTTCGACGAAATTATCGAATCACCAGTGAGATTGTTACATCACAATTATGTCAGCCGAACTAAATACCATTATTCTATCTTAATCCCCTCATAAGCAAAGTTCTAAATCGGTTTGGATAATCCAACCAAAGGAATTTACATCTTTCAACTGTCAAGTACATGCTTACAATTAGGGGTGATTAACGAATCAAGGTGCTTGTGAACTATTCGAGCTTGGGTCGCTAAAAGCTTGATCGACCGAATTCATTTATTTAAAAAACAAATCAAATTTGATCATAATTTTCGAGATCGTCTAGTTAACAAGCTAAAATTGAACACACCCTTACTCCTCGTTAAAAGCTTAGCTCAATTATACACTAACACTTCAATACAATTCAAAATATTATATATTTTGCTTTTATATATACACTATACACTTATACTTGAAAAATATAAGTTAGAGACTTGTGCTTGTCCTCCTCTGCAACATCAAATCTCAAACTAAGACAAGACAACTCATTTTTTTGAAATTGTACATAGAGACCTATACATTTGCTTTTTTTTCTCCCTTTTGCTCAAATCTCAAACTAAAGCTTAAACATGTTTAATTTTCCCTTTCTAGTCGATGGTGTTTACTTATGTTACCTGCTTCTGTTCAAATTCAGGTTCGCAATTCGCAGTTTGCAACTCTAGAGTGAAACCGATTCATTAGGGGTAGGATGAGATAATTTGTTTTTCGGTTCCCTTAGGTTCTTTAGTTTGGTTCGCTACTTAAGCATGTAAAACAAATATATATTGTAAAAATATATATCTTTTAAGCATGTAAATAATATATTACAAATACTTATTTGAAAAATAAAATAAAATAATGTACTTTTACGAACGGTTTGTGAACTCAAAGTATATATTTGTCAAACTTAAAGAAAACTATTAGTGAATTTGAATATAAAATTTGACATGACAAGATTGTTTTGAAACTACTATGTAGTTTGCTCAATTTGACTAACCAATCTGAACCGAACCACGAACTAGTTCGGGTTCACTATAGCATGTAGCGAAATTGGTAACTCGCTTTAGCTTCATGAAGGTCTCTTTCATGGCATCATTAACACTAGCTAGGTGTGTTATTAAGAACAAGCTATTGAATCAGTTTAAGGATTTGAAAGCAAAACTCGCTCTTCTCCGAGTCGTGAAGGTCACTGGTGGAGCTCCGAAAAAGACCTCCAAGATGTTTACACTATTCTCTCTTTCTGCAGATTTTTATATCAGATGTTGTTTATTACTATTGATTTCTTTGAAGAAGAAGAAGCCTACAAGAAGTTTTTGCCGCTTGATCTACATTCGAGGATGGAGAGTATAGCCCAGCCAAGCTCCAACTTTAAGTGGTTTTTAGGAGCCGAGTTTTAACATAATGGTGAAGCTCAAGTCGAGCTCGAGATTGAACAGTTGTGTAGTGCAATGAGTCGAGCCTGAACACCCCATTGCTCGGCTCGGCTCAATATAACCCTTACTTGCAATCACTACTTTGACCTTGCTTTGATTTTTGTACTGAAATCCAATTCGCCCAGAGCACGACACTCTCCTTTTTTTTCCCCATAACTAATGAATCACCACACAAACCACTCTCTCTATTAATTTTTTTCCTTTTAAAAAGTAATCCTCTCTCTCCAATCAAGGAAGAAAACTCCGGCTTTTTCTTAGTTAATGTCTCGACCTCTACAAAATATTCATAGTTTATGAAAGTTTTTGTTACAAGCCTAAATAGATATAAGGCTTGATTTAACTCATTTGATCATTCTTGGGGTTTGTGGCGTATTAGTCAGGTCAGTATCATTTGTTATCAAATGTCTCGAGTTCAAGCCATAGAAAGGGCTTACCTAGAATAGAGTGAGTCGTCTCAAAAATATAGAAAATAACTATCTGTTGCCAGAGTGAGAGCCGTCACGAAGAGAGTTACTTAGAGTAGAGTATGAGCCGTCCCAAGAAGGGAAAATGGTTACTTGCCGCTAAAATAAAAGCTAACTAGAGTGAGAGCCATAGTCAAGAATGTCGATTGTGAAAACTTGATGGTATGTTAATATTATAAATAGATATAGGACTTGATTTGATGCATTACATCAGTCGAAGACTTTTGGCATAGAGTTGAGATCATATTCAATCACGATTGAGTTCAATCGCACCCAGAAGTCAACACGTGTCCCTTTTAACAACCATTAACTGTGGTTAAGATTCACTAACCCTCTGAACAATTTATCCCTTTGTTTTGAAAAAAAAAAAAACCTAAGAGTTAAAATTTGTTTGCCAAAGTTAAAATGACAGATAAAGGGTTTTGTGAGTGCGATTGAACACTCCTTCATTCAAATCGCAATTGGACAGGATTTGGACTCTTTAGCGTGGTGGTCATGTCTGTATCATTTTGACTCCTCTGTACTTCTCGTCTTTGATAACCCATAACTATTATTCGTTTTCTCATTCCTGCCCTATTTTCTCTCCTCCACTTCTCGTCTTTGACAACCCATAACCATTATTTGTCTTCTCCTTCCTGCCCTAATAATCTCTCGGCTTTAATGGAGGGCTATGTTAAACAAAGTATGGATTTTTGGGAAGATGAAATAAGGGTACGTGTATCTCCTCCACAATTTGAACTCTGCTCTATTTGATCTTTTTTTTTTCTTGTTGTTCTTAAATGGTTGGTTTGTTTTTCTTTGACAGTGTTAATCTCTTTTATGATTATTGTTTTCTAGGTTGTGTTTTTATTAGACGCAAGGATTATTGACGAATTTTTTTGGAACCAAGCATTGCAGAATAAAATGCAAGATTTGAGTTCTCTATAGCAACGAGATCTTCCTCTGCTGTCATTGTCACAACGGGGCCATGGTAAACCCCTCTTCATCTCGTTTGGATTATTACAATCACAATTGATTGCATAATAAATGTCGTCGTTGTCATAAGTAAAAATATGAGTGTTAGTGGGCCAAAGATGGGCTGCATGGTGTTTACATCAAAAACTTGTCGCCCAAGTTAAATGGGCAACCAGCCCAATGAGCCATAACTCAAGCCCATTATACCAATCAAGGCCATACCTTTTTTAAAATGTTATTGAGCCCAAATCCCAAAGGCTGATGGTGCGGTTACTTCCGAAGACGATAAGTGGCAGTTTGCGCCTAGATATGTTTGAAAAGGGACAGGTGGCTATACAGTTAGGTTGTTATCGAAAGGGAACAAGCAAAGTAGTTACGATAACTATCAGAGTGATTCCCACAAAATATTCTGCTTCAAAGAAGAGTAATACAAAATATTCTGCTTCAAAGAAGAGTAATCATAGAAGACATGACTGAAATCAAGATTTTGCATCAAACGGGAGGGACCAGTTACCATAACCACCTCTAAAGTGTATAAAGCAGCCAAGACACCAAAGAAAAAAGCTCGTGCACAATCAACCCACACCCAAAACTTTGCTCGAGAACAACCTGCCCCACGACAACCCTGCTACTCCTTCGGGAGAGTTAGTTTTACAGTCCCCGGTAAACGATTCCTATGGGAACTCACCTCAACTTAATTTCCTCATCTGAGAGAGTCTGTTTAGTTTTTACTTCCAAAATCATCCTTTATGGTAGGACTTTGTTTTTGTCTCTACGACTTATTTTGATCGCATGATAGTTTGTAAGTAATCTTTTATGATTAAATTCAATCAAATTCATATTATTCCTATCTAATTCTTCTTCATCTTTCACACACAGTTCACATTATCATATTCTATCTTATTCTGCTAATTTGGAAAGTCCTTCCGTCACGGAAGACAATATAACTCATTATAGAAGGACGAACCCCCATCTCTAAATCGCCTTATTGATGCATTTCGACAGTGGCTGACCAGACGACTGAAGCGAACGCGCTTTCGACCACTCTATCCACTCGGTGCCAGGGGTCTAAAGGTTTATTGCGCCACTTGGTGCCGGCACGTCTGACACAAATCAGATTTCCAGCCGCCCGGCCCATTTACATGAGGTTTTTACGACTAAAGGCATGGAGACAATCAAATGTTCGCAGATTTTCTGGGGTTTTGCGACCACCGATTTTTCTCCACTCAGAGCGATTTCTCGTCATTGATATTGAAAAAACTTGAAGATTCATATAGTTCTTGTCAATGGCGGAATCAGAGAAGCTTTTCTGTTCAAATCTCTAAAATATCAGTTGATAATTCCTCCTTCTCCATCGCCATGTTAGTTTTTCACATCTCTGCAAGTCATTGCTTATGAACTCACATCGATTTGAAGGTCGATCTTAATAGATACTTACTTGACTATACATTTCTTTAGTTATTTTATAACATTACCATGAAGGATTCTCAGTCTGTAGATATTGAAATACAGGAACCATTCATGGAATTTGCTTGCCGATAACAGCCATTGCTCCACATCTAGGACATCATCCTATGTGCTCTATGATGGCGACTTCTTATGCTGCCGAAGCAAGTATAATTGGTGGAGTTCCAACAGGTGTTCGTTGTATTTTTTTTTTTAAATTCTCTAGCCGTTCAATCTGGCCAATTCATAGTACTCTTTATGTTTTAACGTTGCAAATTCTTGTTATTTAGTTTCATTTCTTTCAAATTGTAAACACAGTAATATTTTGATTTCTATGAGATCAGTTGGTGATATTCATTCGCATTATTGGCTGCAGAGGCTGTGAAGGAGCTATATGATAAAATGCTTGAAGCTCAAACCATGCCCCCAAATGCTTGGATGTGGTCACTTATTGAAAATTGTGCAAATCGAGAGGACATTAATCTTCTATTTCAAATATTGCAGAACTTACGAAGATTTGTTAGTTCAACCCCACTGCTTAGCAATTTTTGCTTCTCCTATACTATTATCAGTTTTAAATGCATTTTTGCACTATGGGTGTTCTCATTTGAATTAAAATCAATGATTCTTAACAGTTTTTTGTTGGCTTGTGTTTTTTTATGACAGGCTTTCGAACCTTCGTATCCATGCAAATTTTAATTGCAGTCTTTGCAGAATTGTTGCTGAGGCATGTGCTCGTGTAGGTGCCCTTGACTTTGGTATGTTTCTGAGAGTGTTTCTTATACTTGAACTTTGAGTTACTTCTAATATGATCACCTTTTTTTATGATTGATCTTTCGTGACCAAATTGGTGGATTTTGCTGGTTGATTTCCGGTCATAGGAATCCATTAGTTTTCTTTATATATATATATATATATATATATATATATATATGTGGTTTAGGCATGTCTATTTTCAAGTTTATTTATCCCCACTCCCAAGAACATAATTTTCCACTTCAATGTATGCCGACTTGCAAGGCATGAATATCAAATTTTACTAAAAACTGTTTATACTTTATCCATTTGCAAGTAATAGGAGTCTCAGTTTTGCATGTAAAAGTATGCTAGCTGCCCATCACTATTCCGTAACTAAAAACTCTTTATCCATTTGTATGTATTGAAAGTTTTAGCAGTAAACCCTGATTGCCATTATATTTGTTTCCCAGTTAAATTAAATGAACTCGTAGTCACTTCATAGGAGAATTTACATCAGCGGCCTCCTTTTTCCATTTCCCTCATTTTTTTTGGTGTAACTTATGTTTGGTTCACCACTTCTGTTTCCCAAAAAGAACAAAGCAATAAGCATTAATTTGTTTTGGTTTTTATTGATGTTAAACAAAGAAACAGAAAACAGCAACTCCATCAGTATTGCTCTGTCAATTCCTCTTTACCTAAGTCGTTGTGGCTACCTAATTCTACAACAGACTTAGCTGGTTGGTATCCTGTGGTTTCAATCGAATCTGTGGTACGCCTCGCTTACACAGGGTGTGGAACCATCATGGTACACGACATGATCTCATATTTCCTCTATCTACAATGTGTGTATATCAAGATATACTTGAATAAGCTATAGACCTGCAAGGTCTTCAGTAAGAGTTATTGTAGATGCACTTTTTATATATCATGAGGTGTTTTCATGCGCATCAATACCACCACATTCAATATGGTCAAAAACCTAAAACACACTGATGTCTTTAGTTAATAGATTGGCATTTTTGGATAACTAGATGCAATGTAGTCGAAGTGTGCAGGCGAAACCTAGATGATAGGGTTCCCTAGGCGAGGCATTGCCTAGATGTTGCTTGGGCAATGCCCAGACAACCAAATTTTATTTATTTATTAAATTTGAAAATTTGAAGATATTTATAGATTATTGAAAATAAAGATTAAAATTGGAAATAAAACATAAATAAGACCAAGGTGTAACTGCAAAAGAATACTGACCATAGTTTATATGGAGTAGTGAAGTAATGAATGATATCATCAATGCCTTGTCCAAAAATACTTGGGTGGCAACACAAATCCAGTTTTGCCCTTTTGGTCTATTTAGGCCATAACTTTTAATTCGTGTGTTATCAATCATTTCTTTCCTATCTCTATCTACGTCATTTTGTATTCATCTCACCTTTTTAGAGCCTTTAACTTGCATCAATTCACTTCTTTGCACTTGGGTCATTAGTGGTTTTCTTTGCACACGCCCAAACTATCTTAGTCGACTCTCCCTAATTTTTTAATAATATTATTTATATAAGTATATAATAATATTAGTATATTATTTGTGTTTCTACTCATTCATCATCATCTCTGCAACATTAATTTTATTAATATGTTGCTTTTGCCTTATAAAGCATTGTTGGTTTTATTGGTGTCGTATCAAATTTTCTTTTAGTTTGATTGTAGTGCAACAATCATATAGCACTCCATAAGCAGATATCCACTTCAACCACCAACTTTAATTCCTTGTTCCACATCCTCTTTTGAATAATTGAGTCGAGATATCGGAATAGGTTGTTTTGGGATATCTCCTGGTCATCTATCTTAACTACTGTCTCCACCGTATTCGCATTCTTATTAAAGTTGCATTTTATATATTCTGTCTTCGTCTAACTCATTTTGTGCCTTCAAGCGGAAGAGACTATGGATCACTTGTTTTTGCATTGTTCTATTGTGTGTGTGTTCTGTGGGTATTTTCTATCTTGAGTAGGTATGGATTGGGTCTTCCCTTCTTTCCTTCATAGTTTTTATCCTACTGGGTTTTGGTTAGTGAGGATAGTGCGCGGAAGGCAATTTGGGCGGTCCTTCCTAGTGCCATTTCATGGGTAATATGGAAAGAGATAAACAATAGAGTTTTCAAGGATTCTTATTCTTCTCTTCATCGTATTTGTTCTCGTACCCGCTTACTGGTAGGAGGTGGCGCATTTGAGAGCCTCTCTCATTGCAAAGGAATCCTTACTTGCGATTGTTTCTTGTTTGTTTTGTTTACCTTGTTTTCTTGAATTTACACTCTTGTAAACTCAATTTTTTAAGTTCTTTTTGATTAATATATGGCTTTTATTATTGATAAAAAAAAAAAAACTCTTAGATTCCAAGGTGTCCCTCCATAATTAAAGGTTTGCATTTACCCCCGCGTTAGTGAAGAATGCAAACTAAATAGGAAATACCAAATAGTTTAGTGGCTTAGTGCCAAAAGAATTTTTAAAAAGGAGAGAAGAGAGAAAAGATTCAACCTTCTCTTTCTTTGACCAAGAGAGCTCTGCAGCTAGACAACGTCCCTAAGTGCTTTTTTTTTCCATTTTTTTTCCTTGTAATGAAGCCTTTAATACCCCTTAACATTAAGATTGCCTTTATTTATTTCTTTATTATATAAATTACCTCTAATTTTATGTTGGGTTTTTCAATAGCACTTTAGTGCAGGTGAGGACACCTAGGCGCCACTAGGCAACCACATTGTAACAATCAACTACCTAGAGTCTGATGCAAGCGCTAAGGGTCTTGGATAGGTAAATCAATGGCCTAAGCATTGCATAGGCGACTTTTACTACACTATTAGTTGGTGACTTGGTGACACAAAATAAGGGCCCTTCGGACTTTTTGCAAAGCATTTCAAATTTTCCAAGAAAATAGTTACTTCCATATGATAATAAGCATTATGGTGGATTATATGATGGGATATCTTATGAATGTATACATATTGCATACCTATATACAAGAGCAGAACTGAATGTAGTATTAGTAGTTTGCTACCTAGAAACTTTATATTGGAAAACGTAGAACTTGTATTCTATAGTGGTGTTATTTTATGTTATCTAAGTAAGGAAACAAAAGGAAGGAAAATCCAAAAATGTCGGAATTTGACACATCTCTGGTCCTTTTAAAATTTAGATGAATCCGTGCATTCCCACATACCCTGCTAGAACACTACGTTTAATTCCTTACTCTTTAGTATCATGACACTTCATGAGACATAATCAATAGAATGTGCTAAGTATGGAGAAAAAAAAAATATTTGGAAGTGACTAAGGTTTTATGTATATGTAGGAAAGAAGGTGCTATGGAAGCATAATGTGTATGGGTTGACTCCAAGTATCGGTTCTGCTCACTATTTACTGGTAATTGTGATTTTTATCTTTCTTTGAGTTTATTTGAATTTTTTATCCCAAATTGTTGCTTATATTAAGCGTTTAGGGTTATGGGAGTGCAACTTTATGCTAAAAAGCACAATGATACTAAACTCATGGTGGAAATAATGAAACTTCTTAAAAGGAATGATTTGCCATTGCAACCTGGTACCACAGACATTGTTTTCAGGTAAGGTGATTATGAGAGCTTCTTTATGCTTCTGTTCTACTTTACCCTCTGTTATTCAAAGCTTCCAAGGATCTATTTATTTTACAACATCCGCGACGCGGGGCAGCCAACCTTCGCCGGCGAGTTGCTGGATTGCCGGAATATCTTTGCTGAGTCAGCTAGAAATTTGAATTTGAAATTCAAATCAGTCCAGAGTGGCACTCATCAGTTGGACTTGGCGGTCATCAATCACCTCAACTTGCTTCCTTGCTCTGACTCCCACTCTAGTGACCTTTGGAAGGGGAAAGCACAGGAGAAGGGGAAAATAGTACCTGAGGTCCTGAGGCCTCCTCGCCAACCAAACAGGAGATGTTTAGGCCGTAATCGTCAGAGGAAGACTCCCAGTGAGCCAATCCCAAGCAATGGCGTGCACCAGAAGACTTCGGCAAATTCCAGACGCCTAGTAGAAGAGGATTCAGAGCTGGTTTTGGGCGTGTCAAACCTTATCCCGATAAGGTTAGGTAGTGGGGATCCTACGGTGTGCAACTTTCCATCTGGCCCTTGTATGGAAGGCCCTGATCAATTGGGTTTTTGCCCTTTTCAATCATTGGTTCCTAGGCCTGTGTTAAAGTCCTCTAAACCCCTCATGGGTTTTGTTAGGCCTGTAGCCCCGGATTCTCGCTCTAAAGGCCTAAACAAGGAGTTGGGCCCATCTTCTGTTGCTGGCATCCAGTCCACTTCGCACCCACCGACCCGGAAAGAGAATCTGGATGACGACCCTTTCCTCCTAGATCCGGTATTTGAAAGGCTAGGGCTTTTCACCTCCACTCGGCCTCGGAAAAAAAAAAGCATCTCAGGGGAGGAGAGTCGGAGACCCTTTCTTCCATGGGGGTTGATTTCCATCGCCATCTTCGGGAAGGGATTCCGGATTCTGTCAGTATTAATCCTGTGGGTTCTCAACTGGAGGAGTTGCCTAGGGAGAGCGGTTGAAGAGATAGCCCTCCTGGAGTTTGATTATGATTCAGGGAAGATCTTCTCCCCCGAGGTTGTTCAGAAACCTCAACTTGGCGCATCTGAAAGTTTCGCAGTTGTCACGTTACTTCCTTCTCATCCTTCTCACCTTTCCGGTCTCTTAGCGCTGGAGGATTATGATTCGAGTCCCGCAGCTTCGCCTCATCCTCATAGCTTCACCTCCCGAGGATCGTGGAGCGGCTTATTAATTTCTGATCTTGAAGGTTTGATTGAGGAGGACTGGCCTGATAAGTCAGTCCCTGTCTCGGAGAGTGGAAGGCAATTTGCAAACGCGGGCGTTGTTTGGTCGCCTGTTGAAGTTGACTCGGGTCTTCTCGAGTTAGACTCCCAATTCCCTTCTTCCCTCCCTCGTTTCATTATGGAGGAAGCTCAGGAGGATCAGGGCGGCTTATCCTCTCATCCTACTCAGCCTTTGTTGCATCTTGGCTCATCTCCCAGAAAATCAGTAGGATCGGATAGGGCTAAGTCAGCGCAAGTTGACCCTGGGGTCTCTCCTTTTTGAGGTATGTCTTTCACTCCCTCTTTCTCTTCCGAAATTGGTCTAGATAATGATAATGTTAGTGAAGCTAGCCTTTCTCTGGTAGAGATCAGGGTTCCCTCCGATGCAGTGGAGAAGGGATCCAGCAAGGTTTCACCAGTTGTTGTCAATCAATTAGCGCTCTCTGGTATCGTCTGGGATCCCTCGATAGTGCAAGATGATTCTAATTTTAATTGTGGATTAGAGGAGGATAAGAGATCAGAGCCTTGCCTAGCTCCAGATCAGTGGAAGATAGCATCATGGGTATTAGAGAACATTGAGGCAGTTGGGAAAGTGCTTGGGCTGTCCTACCTTGGTCAGGAAGTGGAGGTTAGGGACCTGTTCAAGCGTTTGGAAGGTATTAGCAATAAAGAGGGGGGGGAGGGATTCTACGGGATCAACCTCTTGCATTCCTAAGAGAGCAAGGAATGAACTCAAGAGACTAGCTTGGGGTGTTAACTACAAAGCAGGGATTCAGGGTCTTCAAGAATAAAAGCTAAGCAGATCGTGGACAGTGTTACGTCTCCCAATGTCTAACAAGATCATTTCATGGAATGTGAGGGGGTTGGGCAGCATGAGCAAGAGACTTGCCATTAAGGAGATGGTCCTTCCCGATATTATTTCGCCTTCTCAAAGCGCCTTTGTTAGTGGAAGACAGATCCTTGACGGCATTCTCATAGCTAATGAGTGCATTGATGCGAGGCGTAAATCGGATATTCCAGGTGTGGTTTGCAAGATAGACTTGGAAAAAGCCTATGATCATGTAAATTGGGAGGCTTTGGAATACATAATGCGAAAGATGGATTTTGGGAGTAGGTGGAGGGTTGGATGAAGGCTTGCTTTTCCTCAGCTTCGTTCTCGATCTTGATTAATGGCAGCCCCGCCAGTTTTTTTAGGAGCTCTAGAGGACTCCGTCAAGGAGATCCCCTATCCCCCCTTCTATTCATCTTAGTTTCAGAGATTCTCCACAGGATGATGAGTAGATTGGATGGAGTGGCACTTGAGGATTTTGAAAACCTAGGCCAGGCTGGTTTTTCTATCTCACATCTTCAGTTTGCTGATGACTCGTTAATCTTGTGCAAAGCTTCTAGTTCCTAACTAGCCATCCTTCGTTGTCTTCTTAGATGTTTTGAGGCTATGTCAGGGTTAAGAGTTAATTTGGGCAAAAGCACGATTTTCGGGATTGGGGAAGTGTTGAATATGTTGGAGTTAGCCGCAGTTTTGGGATGCAAGCAAGGATCCCTTCCGGCAACATATTTGGGTCTTCCGTTAGAGGCTGGTTTCAAGAATAAGGCGATCTGGGATCCCGTGATAGATCGATTCCAGAGCAGGCTAACTGGGTGGAGTTCTATGTATTTATCCAAAGGAGGTAGAATGACTCTTCTAAAAAGCTGTCTTAACAATTTGCCGGTTTATTTCCTTTCGTTGTTTATCATCCCATCATCAGTGGCTAAAGTTTTGGAAAGAGTGCAATGAAACTTTTTATGGAATGATAGAGATGGCCTAAAGAAATATCATTTGGTGAATTGGAAGACTATTTGTCTCCCATTCGAGGAAGGGGGGTTCGCCCTTTAGTGGAGTGTAATAAAGCCCTTCTAGGAAAATGGTTGTGGAGGTTTGGGTCCGAAAGGGAGTCTTTTTGAAGAAAAGTCATTTTTCACAAGTATGGAGAGGCTTCGAGATGGAATCCCAACCCTGTTCGGGGATCCCATGGTTGTGGCATCTGGAAAGGCATCATGAAAAACTGGCAGGCATTTTCCAATCATATTCTATCAGAATAAGTTCTGGAAGTGAAGTGAAATTCTGGTCTGACAGATGGTGTGGTCAACTCACTTTGAAGGAAGAATTCGGAAATTTGTGGACATTAGCGGAAGACAGGTGTGCTTAGGTGAAATCTTGCTATGAGAGGGTCGATAATGTTATATCTTGGTGTCCGAGGTTCCAGCGCAATATTCAGGATTGGGAGCTTGATAGTGTCTCTAGCTTGTTGGAGCGTCTCCATTTTGCTACTATTCTCCCCCAGCTTGGTGATGTCAGAATTTGGTCTTGTGATAGTAAGGGTCAGTTTTCTGTAAGATGTCTCTGCAGGGCCTCTAGAGTTATTCAAGGAGCTCCCTTCCCGCATAAGCTGTTGTGGAACCAGAGAATACCATCTAAAGTCTCTTTCTTTCTCTGGTCGGCAACTCTAGATAAAATCCTCACATGTGACCACTTGCAACATAGAGGCTGGAAAATGGCAAATGGGTGCTTCATGTGCCTTCAAGAGGAGGAATCCGTTGACCATCTTCTTCTGCATTGCCCTATTGCTTTCAGGTTATGGGGTCAGTTTCTTTTGTGGTTGGGCATTTAGTGGGTTTTCCGTGAACTTTGAGGGACTTCTTATCATGCTGGCATTCGGTTAAGGTGGTGGGTTGTTTGGAGGAAGCCCGGAATATCATCCCAGGGGTCATTGTCTAGTCCATTTGGAAGGAGAGGAATCGGAGAGTATTTGATCTATCATCCCTTCATCCCGACCATCTTGGAGTTAGAGCTATGCGCCTTCTTTCATTTTGGCTTTCTGCAAGAGAGGACAGGGTTAATTGGGGTAGTTAACTGGAGCAGATAGGTTCTTTCATCTTTTGCATGATTATGCCTTTGTGTTTTTTCTTTTGCTTTTTCAGCTCTTTACTTTAGTTTTGAATTTTCTTTGAGTTCACTCAGCTTGTGAATTCCTATGTATTTGCTCCTCTCTTCTAATGTAATTGCCTTATTACCGATCAAAAAATAATGGTGGAACATGATTCATGTTTCCGAACCCCAAGTACATGGAACAATGCATTGACGTTGATGACATCAGATGAGTTTAATCATCTAATGAAAATATTTTGCTGTTTTTTTTCTGGGCTATGTAACCCTATTATTGACCTTTTACTAGACCATGGTGGGAAAAAAATGCTCAAATCCAATGGTTAGGATTTTCCAATTCACCTCATATTCAGGGTGTAGATTCACCAAGCAGATGGCTGAAGGTTCTTAGGGCTGTTGGTGTTAATGCATGCAACGTGGAACCAAACCACTTTGTGTTGCAGCAGATATATGTTGTGTGTTGATTTGTTTTGTTTGGTTAAGTGATTTGGTTTTGGGTGTGAGAAGCTATTGCACATTGGAGACTTTATCAAGCAAGTGACTTGCAAAAATCAATTAGAGCACATACATCAACTTTATTTTAACCTGTGAACCTTAGTAGTTAATACCCAATGAACCTGCATATTCAATAAGCATATCTCTTCCTACACCGTGGAATAGAACCATGGAATAAAAATCGCCGAAATCGATATGAAATGGGCGATACGTATAGGTATCGGTAGCCCCCTATACAATATTTATGCAGATACGAAATGGGCAATACTTCCTATAAGTCATTTGATTTTTTGAAAAACTTATTTTTATTTTTTTAAGAAAAAGAAAAAAATTATACATGTCGTCCGAAACCGATATGTATAGGTTTCAATTGGGACCGATACATCCCTTGAAACCGTATTTTTAATCCATGAATAGAACCTCAATCTTCTGCGTGTATTACCTGATTTTCTGTCAAAGGTTAAATAAATCTAGGATGGACTCTCTAAGGCAACTTTTCATTGCTGAGGTGGCTTCCTCTTACCTGTTTTTGTTTTAAGTTATATGCTATTATTTATCTTTTGATGGGTAAGATGATTCCTTTTTTTTTTCATGGGACCTTTCTTAATTGATGGAATTGGGTATGGTTTATGTTAAATACTCATTCTTGTCCATACCATGTAGACTCCTCATACATAAGTCTAATTTTCTTAACCATTGTCCTTGATCATTGGGATGTGACTTGTGAGGATATGCATGTTCATGTTAGAATATAATGTAAACAATATTTTTTTTTGTTATAAGATCTTCAATTTTTAATGGTAGATTGTAGTCTTCATCACGTCACAGTCTTTATTGCTCATTTTAGTGGATGTTAATTCTTTCTATTAACTATGAGCTTATATTCTTCATTGCTCTACGTCCTTGAAGTTATCAAGCATGATGGCCATGCTACTGTTTTTGAGAACTCAACATGTTCAGTTCCAAAGAGACCATGGATCCATTTGCTTTTATTGTTTATTTCGTATAACAAAAAAGCTCAGTAATACAGTTTTCATTTTGTGCTTAAAATGCATGTTAATTTTATATTTGGTTCGACCAATTTGCAGCATTTGTTACAATACCGATAATTGGCAGTTGATCTCAAAATATTCAAAAAAGTTTATCAAGGCTGGAGTGAAACTGCGACGGACTACGTATGACATATGGATGGAATTTGCTGCCAAAATAGCTCTCTTTAACTTTCTTTATTCTCTTCTTTGTCTTGATAAAGAACGGAACTTTTTTGCTTAAAATTAGTGTTAAATAGTCTTGCAATCCTTGAAAATCTCATGTGAGAGGAAAGGATGGTGTAGTGTAAATTATCAACAAAGTAAAGCGAAAGTTCATAATTCTATAATCAATCAAAAATAGGTTCATAATAAATCTACCACTCTAATCAATATCTAGTTATATATTTATGATGAAGTGCAATGGCTACTTTCTTATGCATGAAGCTATATGTTTTCACCACTTGAAATTGATTTTTCAAATAATTCAATTGATTTATCATTTAGGGTCTGTTCTTTTGCTGAGACTTATAAAGCTTGACACTTTATTTTTTGCCATGGTAGTTGGTAGGAAATTTGGGTCACTTTGTCAAGGTTTTTAGCAAGATTGATTCTTACCATCATGAGACTTCCAAGTCTTACCATTTTTATGAGATTGGAAATCATTCATTTTGCTGCATTTAAAGTCTTGCTGGAATTGCAACCCAACTGATGAGAAGCATCGATACATCGAGTTCTCAAAAGAAAATGCAAATTGTCCATTGATAAAACTTGCAAGAACTACGTCGTTTGGGCTTCTTTGGAAATGTTTTGACATGGTCACCTTTAGAGGTCTTGATTGGCCCCCTCCTTTGTTGGACTCAATTGAGATAACCCATCCGGGTTGGATCCTAGGAGAAGTACCAGACTTTATAAGTCTCCACAAAAGAACGGACCCTTAAGTTGCATTATTCACTTTACATTATGTCCAGTATTTCGTTGATGTTTTCTAAAGGATGCCCTCTGTAGGAAGCGTAATTTAGGGCAGTTTTTCAGAGTGGTTTTTAGTTTTTTTTTTTTTTTTTAAGGAGTCAAGGTTAAATTGGGTGTTTGATATATGCCTTGTTATTGTATGTTTACTAAATTATCTTTAAAATCCATATACTCTTTAAATTATAGTGTTTAAGTATCAATTGGCTTATCTTGCATATTATGAATTTAATAAATTTGGATTTTGTTGGCTAGTATTGTTCTTGAAGTCCTTGAAAAGTTGAATATAGACAGTGAGTATACTCAACTATTCTTTCCTTTATCGATCATTCACTAAATTTTGAAAAATACCACTACTCTCTTGCCTTTTCTAGAAGCTCCATTTATTTATGGTTGAAGCATTAACAACTACAACAATGATTTTTACAAGTATATCTGACCACCTGCTTCTCTTTCATGTAATGAAACACACTGAATTTCTCTTATTACAGGTGATACTGAGTCTATATGGAAAATTGAGGAGTGGAGATCAAATTGGATGAAGCAGCACACTCTTGCAATTGCATTTCATGTGTTAAGGTGTAATATCTCTTGCCACCTTAAGTGCCCAGCCATGGATATGGATACAGACATGGATACAAGAAACAGGGATATGATTTTATGTTCCAAAATCCAAGCCAAGGATATGGATACGGTTATCCATCCAATGTTATCAATTTTTATTGCTTAAGTTAACTATATTCTTTTAATGCTTGCCCCATGCCTATTTCAATGAAATTTCTAGCTGGAAAATTTTCAAAGGAGACAATTTGTTACAATATACTATCTGTATATTTTTTTGACAAAACCAATGAGGAAATTGTTGGGAATTAAGAAAATAACCAATATATTATTCTGAAAATTGAAATAAGTACTCATGCATTATCTGGTACCAGTTCTCTATCTCATCATGTTGATATGGATATGATGAGCTTATTGAAGTATTCAGGTGTCATTGCTTGTCATATACATCAAATTTATCCAGCTTCGTATGATGAGCTTATTGAAGTATTCAGGTGTCATTGCTTGTCATATATGTCAAATTTATCCAGCTTCAAGCTCAGATTCCTTTTCTTTGAACTTTAATTACTTGTGGCCTGATGTTAGTTGTGGGAAAACTAAAGAAAAAGAAATGTGCGCTGTGAAGTTCAATGCAGTTGTAAAGATTACAAGTGTTCTTGTTACTCATTCTACAGTTTATCATTTCACATAGAATTCTCTAAACTGGCAAAATTATACATGTTTTTGTCAACAGCTGAGACGACTCGATTTCATTGGTAATGAACAAGGTTTAAACTTCAAAATGTCTTTCTGCTTAAAGAATGCTAGCACGTGCATTTTTCTGTAGTAAAAAAGATAAATTTTTTCATCTTTGTTTTGAACAGATTTTTCTGCTTAAAGAATGCTAGCAAGTGCATTTTTCTGTAGTAAAAAAGATAAATTTTTTCATCTTTATTTTGTACAGATTTTTCTGCTTAAAGAATGCTAGCAAGTGCATTTTTCTGGATATTTATACTACTGCTATTTCTCTAAAATAAGTTGGAAGAACTAATCTAGTTTTCTTATGGAATGAATAAAAACAGAGTGGTAAATTGATTGTTAGTGAGTATTCCAAAAGCAATAATGTACATATTGAATAATTGATTTTGTTCCCACTCTAGCTTTCATATGATTTTCAATCATAAATAATAAATTGTCTGTCTAATATAAGTCAATTTCAATGCAAAATGTTTAGTTCTTTCCTCCCATTGGACTATTAGAGATATGTGAACAAAGTATATAATCACTATAGTGTTATATTGTTTCTCCAACACATCAATTTGTCTGTCTTGCTCAGAGTGAACTTCCTTGAGATTTTTTGATGTCCTTGTAATGGCTTCTCTATGAGTGTGGCCACCAGAAAATAATCGAATAAATCACATTTTGTGATTATGTTGAGACAAGATTGGATACTTCGAGATAGGAGCACAAATAACTTGAGATAGAAAAATAATAGTTAATTCATAAAACTAACATCCTCTTATATGTCTTAGATCACTGGGAAAATGAAGTAGCCTGATCTATAGTTGGTCCGTATATTGCAAAAGTTTGTACCAATACACCCTAGCTTCAGTTGTAAGTATATATGGAATGGATTCTAATGGCTGGGATCGCAATGTTAATCCAAAAAAATTTCTCGGTGCCTTGGTGATTCATTTCTGAGTTTCTTTATTGTTTTCTCTTTATGATTGCAGAATGTTGGTTCTGGGTTTAGATTCAGTTCAGGGATATCTATAGTGCCACTGAGTGTGTCTCAGTCATATCCCCTACAGGGTTTTCTTGGAACATAATGTTTAGAAAAGTTGGAATTGAAGAACTAGCTTCTTCATTGAAATCTTTAAAGGAAGTTTTCTTGGTCCTTGTTTCTCAGACTCGAGAGTCTGCTAGATAATTGCCTTTATTCATTGCAACAAGGCGAGAGGATTTGGAGCTACTTTTGAGATTTAGTGACCTCATATGGGTTTTTTTCATCGACATAGATGAGTAAATCGTTCATTGAAGGTACTTTTTGGGAAGCAAGGACTTATCTTTGGAGGTTTTCTGTTTAGCAGATTGGGTATTTTGGGGGAGAGGGTAAGAATTTTTTTTAACATAAGTGCTCAACGTAAGTGCCCAACCTACCAATCGAAAAAAAAAAAATGGTATAAGGGGAGGCAAAATAATTTGATCTTAAGTTGAAGTTCAATTAGGTGATTGTTAATGTTTACTTTACCTAGGTTAATTGTTGCAACTTGCAAGTCTATGCATTGTAAGTTGTTCTAGCATTTAGTTTTAGTTTATTTCTATGCATCTGAAGTTCTAAATTACATCCCAACTTAGCGATTCTTGATTTTCCTTTCCTTGTAATTTTAAGTATTTTCCACCAAGCTTAGGCGTAACCCTTCTACATAGAAACTAACTTTATAGTTGAAAATCCAGTCCATAGTGTTCACCCAATCAGTGGATTCCATGAGAGCAATAAAACAATCTTCCCAAGTAGGAAACCGTTAGGCTCTGATATAGTGATACTGAATTTCCTTAGAACTCAAGAATTTCATTGGTAACATTAATGCCTCCATATATTCTCCCATTTTCTCATTGTCTATGGTAACCTTCCACTTCTTTTGTCTCTTCATGTGGAGCTCAATAAGGGAAAGGGCTGCTATTTCCTTCCGAGTCATCATAGTTGTCATGATGCATGACGTGACCGTAGTTCTTTCCTTACAAGGCGTTGAGTGAATTCTCTGATATTTTCACAACTTAAAAACAAACTGGTGAACAAAGATCTAATATATGAAATATATTCTCATAATTAATAATCTTATTTTTTTAATCTTTTCCAACATTTTCCAGTTTCCCCCTCGAATTTTGCCTTTTTTTCCGAACTTTTCCCTAGCCGAATAGTTCCCTAACTATAACTTGGTCATAATGCTTATATCTTGGGTAGTGCTCTAATTAGTTGCATTGTTCATCACTTAAACTTCTTCAACTCTTTCCCTTTTGGTTGATCTATCACCCAAGTTCTAGTTAACCCTTTTGAAGGTAAGATTATAATACATATCCGACGTCGAAACACCCTTGACTTGCAAGCCAGCTATGAATACTTGAGTCTGACACTGGAACATAGTTGATTAAATGCGATAATGATGCAGTTGAGCATTCTGTAGAAAACAAAAATGTTTGATGACCTATAGGCTATATCTTGATGAAAATGAGCATGTTGGAGCTGAAGCTCCAGCCATGATCCATCATTTTATGGAGGAAGAAAATCCTAGAAAGGCATTGAAAAAAAACAGGAAAAAGGCCAGCAGTAGATGGCTAATACATGCTCTGTTTTGAGACCTTAAGGCCCAGAAACAGATCTTTTGAACAATACTTATTAGACTTATACAGTTTGAGTTCTTTCTGTTAAACGCCAAGGCTTAGGGTGGTTTATCAGTAGGCTTAGTGTTATTTGTTCGTTTAAGGTGTTCTCAGTTGACCTTTGCAGGGTCCATGTGCGAGCAGAACCACTTAATAAAATGGATGTTTTAGTTTGAGTTGGTTTTCTAAATAGACTTTTAAGGTATAGGTTTCCTTTCAGTGGGTCAATTAAAGGGTTACGATTTGTTAGTAGAGAAAATTTTAATAATAGGGTGGTATGCCCAATCCTAGAACTTCGATTATTCTTTGTTTTGATTAAATAGAATTGAAGAGATTTCTGCTAATTTTTCTCTTTTAGAGGAGATCGCTTGAAGCCCTAGATTGAGAGTTATGATCGGTTACCTGCTGTCTTACCTTCGGATTTTCTTTCCAAAATTAAAATATAGGTTAATTTCTTACCATAGAATGATTGACCCCAAGAACTTCTCTTTTTATCGGAAGCCAGATTAATGGTGTTTGATATGCTTTCCTTAATAAGATTTTCAAACTCAAATCTTCACTACTTTAAACCCTTGAGAATCATCCTTATTGGACTATCACAGCCCAGAATCTGCTTGAATGATCCTTCCCTCATTCTTTATCTTTGCCAATGCTTGATCCTTCCCTCATTACACCTAAAAATTCCACCAACCCCCCACCCACACACACACACTAAAGCAATCCTATGCTGAACCCTTACAAATGTTCTTGCCAAGCACCCCTCTAGAGTCCTAGGATGTGAGGGACAACGTATTATCCAGTGTTTTAAAACCCGAAAACTCGACTCGACTCGGAAACTTGCCGAGTAGAGTCAACTCGGAAACTCGGGCAAAACTCGTTCGAGTAATGATACCTAAAACTCGGACATATATAATATTTTTCTAATAATATATATGGTATAGATTCAAAATTAATGATAAATCATGCCTAAAATAAGATATATAATTTAATATATATTAAACATCCTCCTTTTGTTTTGTATTTATACTTAAAAATGAGTGAGGTGTGTCAAAAAAAAGAAAAAATAATTTAGTCAATCGGGTAGGCAGTTTACTTGATTTTTAGTTTTTTTTTTAAAGTGCAAAAACTCGGGCCAGTTGGGTCGAGTCGGGCGAGTTGGGGCGAGTTTCTGTCAAAACCGAGTTTGCCTTGAAACTCGACTTGAAACCTGGCCGAGCCGAGTCGACTCGGCTAGTTTTAAAACTATGGTATTATCATCGCCTTGATCTTCTATGCAATCCAAATTAATCAATTGGGTTACTAGAACTTGAGTGAGAGATCAACCAAAGAGAAACGATTTGAAGGAGTTCAAGTGATCAACAATGTAACAAATTAGAGCATGACCCAGGATACAAGTGAAAGAAATAGGTTTGAATGTCAACTAATATCCTTAAGAAAGAGCTACAAAGCTTACAATGTTTCAAATGTATAAAAATGGAGGATGTCCAATCATGGACTATTCCTCTAGCTTAAATAGGGCAAGCTACCATAAAGAGTTGCAGCATTTCAACAAAAAGTGCTAACTACCGATACATAGAAAATGAGCTAAAACTAAATGCTACAACAACTTGCAGTACATGGAGACTTGCAACAATCAACCTAGTTAAAATAAACACTGGTAAATACACAGTTGAGCTTTCAACTTGAGATTAAATTTACTTTGACTCCTCTTATGCCAAAATTTTCCCATGCTGCATATTATTTTCTGTCTTTCTTTCCTATTATACACATGTTTAGCATAGTATGTTACCGAAATGTCTTCTTACCAAGGTGTGAAGTATTATCATTGCTTCCATGCTTGGAACTGAATTAGCCCCTTCCAGTTGAAAGGAACTTGTCCTCAAGTTCACTGTTGTATATTTAATTGAGGTTTGATTTTTGGCCTTCGGCGTGCACAGTACTTTTTTTTTTTGAATTTGTTGGCTTGCACAATACTTTCATTTTGTTCTTTTACAGCTTACTTTAGAAGGCATCTATATTTTATAGCATCATTCTCTCTTGGCTAGATAAGAAGTTCCCCTCAGGTTTGATTTGGCATTTTTCTTGGATGGGTCCATGACACTTCATTTGTATTTTCTTGTTGATTTAACTAACCGTTGACAAAGCTTTTCAATCTCAAAGAAACTCTTCTCCAAAAGGGCGGCAGCCAGCATAGATATCATATCCAAAGAATTTTTAGGAAAAGACAATAACATATATATATATATATATATATATAATATTATTTGAGAAGTAAAATTGCACCTTTATGGCTCATCTACCTCTTCAGGCTCCATCCATCATCCTAGTAAGGTCTAAAATTTGTTTCCTACTTCTGCTTGTTTTGCAGGGTTTTCTTCTTGAACATAAAGCCCTGAGAGTGCTGCTGCCATCATTCAAGTCCTCAATCAGGTGGCTGTTACTTTGCACATTGTTTAAAAATGATAAAGTTGTAGGGGTTTTCAAAGAATAAAAATATTGAACTTTATAACTATGGACCGATGATTAGTTTTATTGCAGCTGTTAGCACCTTGTAGAGCAATTACCACATCTCTCTGTTTTCTGATTGATGGACAAAAGCCACGATAATATCCTAGAAAATGGTTTTAATGCCTTCATCTATTGAAGCATCATCCACGAGTTAGGTCGATGCCCTCAAAACATCCAGATCATGTTTAAGTTACGTTCAGTTGCTGAAAAGGGGAAAAAGATATCTTTTTCTAGTTATGGGTATGTGAGGTGCACATCCTGTATTTTAAACCAAATATTGAAGTACTGGGTATCATAAAGATTCCGTCCTTACATCGATGAGAATATTAACACAATTAATCAGTTATACTTGTACCTACTGAAATTTGGAAGTGACTGAGAAAGATACTGGTCAAGATTTTGAACTTTCTTTTTCTCCTAATTATTATTTTTTGATCAATAAGACATGTCTTAATCAAAAGAAGAGGTACAGAAAAGTTTACAAGAATGTAAACTTAAGAGAAACACAAGAAGATACAAACAGGATGGATTTCAAATCTTCTTCCTCGTGACGAATGCTTATCCATTCTAAGACCAATAAGCGAGTGCGTGAGCATAAGCGGGGTAATGGATGATTGAGAAATCTCGAAAACTCTCTTGTTGCGTTCTTTCCAGGCAGCCCATGAGATGGCCCCCGGTAGAACAACCCAAAGTGCCTTCCGGGCATTATCCTCACTCATCAAGACCCAACAAGATAAGAAGTTATGAAAGGACGAATGGAAGACCCAATCCACCCCAACTTGAGATAGAAAGTATCTCCAGACCACCCCCACTATAGAGCAATGCAAGAGCAAGTGGTCCACCATCTCTTCTGCGAGAAGGCACGTAAAACAACGGTTGGCCAACCTCCAGCCTCTAGATTTTAAGTGATCACATGTAAGAATTTTATTCAAAGCCGCATTCCATAAGAAGAAATATGTCTTAGAGGGAATTCCTGGATTCCACACAATCCTATGAGAGAAGGGTGTAGAAGGGAATGACTCTAAGGACTTGACTAGTAACCCAACTAAGAATCGTCCATTTTTGCCTCTGGACCACATTATAATATGCTCATTTTGTTGAGAATGGAATATTTACTGTTGATTTGTGTATGCCAGAATCTGCCTGATGTGAAGAAACCAGGTGTTGTGAATGAACTTCAGAAGCTAGTAAGCAAGTGGCCTTTGGAGGTTATAAAGCACAAAAAAGGAATAGACAGGAAGGTACACTTTTCAACAGATATTGTTTAGCAGAAATAATATTTCTTTGCTGGTTTAAAGATTTTAGATTGAGCTCCTTCGTAGAAATCTGTCTTAAAAGATATTCCTATTGGCTTGGGGGTAGTTTGTGTTGACTCGGTTTTTGCTTTTATTCATGCAACAACTTCTGAAAAGTAAGTCTATCATTGACTTGGCCAATGGAAAAAAAAAAAGATCCAAATTAAGAATCAACTTGGTTATTCTTTGTAGCAATTGCCAATGCCATGTCTGTCAGACTTAAGCTTAGGGTCCAACCTCTTCTGATATAAGTTTTTCATTCTGACTCATTGGGTAGGACTTGTCATATATAATTCTACAGATTCCCTTACTGGCCCGTTAGATAGCAAGGCTTGCTTGGGTGCAAGGTCATGGGATTGATTTCCTTGAATTAATACTTCCACCTCTTGACTATTGGAATAAGAGGTTTCTCTGGTGAGCAATTTCCACTAAATAGGTACACCAATAGGTGGTGTTGTGTGGATTTGTTTATCTCCATCTGCTGTTACCCATGCGGTCTTTGCATGTTCGGCTCTTTTCCCTTGTGGCCAAACACTTTCCAATGTCATAGTTCTCTCTTTTCCTCTTTCCCTACTTATTTTCAACTACTTTTACATTTTCTCTTAGTCCTCTTTGTTTTTTACACAATCTTTGCTGACTCCCACATTGACCCTGTCAACTGTTGTGTGACCCAAATGCTTGACCATTGTCAATTCTGAATTTTTCTGAACTTGTGGAAACGAATATGCAAGTAAATCAACTTGTCCTATTTCTTATTCTTGGAATGGAATTTTTTTCCATCATTTCCCCTTCTTTTTCAATTAATCTGTTTGTCTCCTGGTTTGCGGAAGAAGACTTCTTATGTGACCTCCACAACTTCGGTGCTGATCATCAGTCTTCGGCTAATATCTTATGAGCCATGTTGTTCAAAGGGCATTATCCTCAGGTTCATACTAAGAGGTTCATGCTCATGTTAATGTACCTTGCTGCGCTGTTGCTGGTCAATGGGCTAGTTGAACAATGGGTTTGGGTTTGGAACCCTCAAACCTACTTGCACCAGCCTTTTGACTAAATCTCCACTACCAAAATTAGCTAATAGTGAAGAAAAGATTTTTCCCTCTAACAGATACCAAAGTTTTTGTGTTTTGTTCCCCCTTTTTTCTGTTCAATACCATTGTATCCATTGTTTTATGTTCTCCAGGCATTGGCTGCTTCCTTGAAAAGTAATATCCCTGCGGTGGTTAGTGGTCCATCAAACATGGGTTTGCACATGAGTGTGAATCTGGTGGATCTGACCAGGAAAAAAGCCATCCCGTGTTGAACCATCAAGCTGGTGGAAGTTGGATGTGAACCTGCAGAACCTGCCCTCTTAAAATCAGAAAGCAGAGAAAAACACAGCGGGAATTTTGTGTCTATGCTATTGAAGATAAAGAAACATTAATCTCCTTTTAACTGGAGACCCATTCCGGAGTCCAAAAAACATTCTCTGAGCAATTCAAAATTTTGTGCACAGATGTTTCTTGTAGAATGGAATTCATGGAATCATTTATTACCATTTAGTTCAAGCAAAATCATATGTATTTATATGGGTCAGTTTCAATTATTTCTGTTTGTGTGCACCTTTTTTTTTTGTTTGGTTGCATCCTTGCGAATAAGGCTTTCTTTTTGTTGCTGTTATGTTTTAGAGTAAATGAACATTAAAAATCACATGTAAGAGTTGTGTTTTTTAAAACCGGCAAGCCTGTTTGGCTTCGCGTGGAGACTGGAGAGAATGATTTTAAAACCAGCATGCCTGCTGATGCTGTCATCTATACTAGCAAGTAAATAGGCACATTGCCATGGCCCCTCTCAGTCATTTTGCGCACACAATCGATCAACTTGAGTAAGATATCACTTTAATGTGCTAGGCACTCCTATTGATCCAAAAAAGAAAAAATGTGCTAGGCACTCCTAGCAATTGCTTCTCAAAGTCCTCGGTTAACTGCCAACAACTCCATGAAACTCACATGGTTCTGCATTATTCTCCCAGTCCCAGCAAGGGCAGCAATTTGGTGCCCATATGCCACTCCAATAATGGCATAACCTCCTCTCCCATTTTTGGTATTTCTACTAGGTAAAACCCCTTTTTTCCCCCAACGGTTGATAACCTACTTGCCAAGTCCTACAATTATGCACGCATTGGGAATCAGCCTAAGCACACTTATTAATCTAATCCTCTGGAGAAATTCGGTGAAGACAACTTGAACAAAAGGAAATTCAATGAAGACCAAACTTGAATCCAAGCCTAGAGTATGAACACCTCTAGGGCTTACCACTTGATGAAGGTGACATCTTCAAAGGATAAAATAACGTTACCTCAAGACCCAAAACTGTAAAATAGTAGAGAGAACGGAACATAGTAAGGGGCTCTCATAGTATTTTTATTAGATTTTTTACTAACCCGAAAACACTCAATTTTCAACACAAGGGATCAATGATGAACATATGCATAATAAGAAAAGCTTATTCTCCTGCCTATAATTTCACCCGTCAAAAACAGAAGGAACAAAGAAAAAGAAATAAAACAGGATTTCCCCTTTCAATACATTTTAACAGGCCTGTAAAGCCATTTTCCGTGCGTCTTACAGCATATGAACCCTCATGAACCGTGTCAGAAAAAGCAGCCTCAGCAACGGTCCTATCTTTTTGAGTTTCCTTTCATGGTATGGTGGTTTTGGTAGTGCATGTGTATTGGCAGCAGTCTATTTCTTTCGCCTTGGAGGGCCAGCAGCAGGATCCACCAATGGGCCTGACCAAGTTTGGATCGGCCCTTTTGAATATACAAATGTCGTGGAACTGAATGGGATATCAGGAGGATCAATGTGATGTGAAGAACCCACAGGAAAGCCAAGTGCTCCATCCTGGTGCGGTGGAGGAAACTTCTCACTCTTGCTCTTAGCATTTGCATGTGTTATTAGACGCCTCCTCTGATTTGGACAGAAACAAAACCCAAATAATCAAAATTCAATAGTAAATTACAAGACTCTAAAATTAAAGGCCCAAGGATCAAACCAGAAACCAACAAGGTGACACTTCTAAGATCACATTTTACAGTAAGAGGATAAGCATTTCCAGATTCTAAGTACTCCAATGAGATATACAACAGGGAAGGGGTAAAAAAAAAGGCACTTCGTCCTATAATGCACAAACCTGCAAATAGCCAAGTAGGATCAAAACTTCCCATGACTCCTCTTACAGTTCTGACTACTAATATTAATGTCACTGAGAAGTTTAATTTTGTCCTCATTAATTGCTATAACTAAAATCTCGAAAAGGTAGTAAGAAATTACTCAAAAGCTATTTTCTAAGTGAAAGCTCATCCTTTTTTTTGGTTTAGAATATTGTGTGTACTAGTTAATTCTAACCTGAACATGAAAGAAAATGACAATTGAAAGAAGCAGCTTATCTGACATACATCAAGATTGGATTGAAGCTCAGCATTGGCTTCTGGTGCAGGAATTGCCCTAACTGCTCGATCACGTGTCCGAGTTCTCTTCACAACATCACCATTGGCTTTGCCAGCAGCTCGCAACCTACAGTCATTAACCTTGTTTTGTGTCATTTGCCATTAAATAATACAAGTGACAAAGATACAGATTCACGTAACCTTCAAATATCTAAGAGCATGCATCTCCAAAGAAGGATGCACAACCAAAAAACAGTGAAGGGAGTAGAATTTGTAACCAATGAAAATAAGTGGAAACTATAACTAAAACAACTTAAAAAACATTTACGTCAAACAAACTTTGTTTGTCAAATAAAAGAATAAGCAGCAGCTCTAGAGATAGATACACAGCCGAAAAACTGAGTATACCTCATGAACCTAAATGGGAACTGTAATAATCAATATTTACGTAGAACAAAATTTGAAGAAGAAGAAGGGAACTAGAGAAGCAAACTGATTATCAAATGACTGAGAGGCCTCATAACCGATATCATTATCAAGAAACAGATCCTATTTTTGAAATCAGAAATCCATTGGACTTAAAACTAGCTTTAAGGAGAATCTCAACCCACAATCAACCATTATAACCCATGAATTCATGATACAATATTAACTCTGAAAGTCTGAATCACATATTAATAGCTCCTATAACACAATCTTAAATTGAATTTTGTTATTTATGTTTTATTTTCCTGGGAATTTTTTTGGAGCATTTCTTTTCCAATTTAGTACTATCATGAAGTTTGTAGAATTTAGACCACACCCACATTACTTCAATCAGAATTGGATTGGCACTGAAAATTTCACCTGCTTTGAAACAAATATTAATTCCATTGTATTAGACTCTCAGGAACAACCAGATGTTAAAGAAATGCACAATGTGAATCAAAATATTCCTGCACCTTCTAGCTTCTTCGTCCCGTAGTTTAGCATCCATCTCCTTGCTTGGAGGATATTGTGGAAGGCTAGAAGGATCACATGCATAAGGTTTGGTATTGAAGAACTGCAAAATGAAAAACAAAGTGTGTTATGAGGACAATCTTCTACATAAAACAAAATACCATGGATGATCTAATTTGAAAATTACAACATTGCTTGAGGTATGTTTTCAAACAAGAATCATTGCCAACATGGAACTGAACAGGTCAGTTTCCTTATTTGACACACAATTGTATAGATTGTAGTCAAGCATATCGGGGACACGGGGTAGGGCAGAGGCTGAAATCTGGTCTTACAATCAGATCATTTCACTAAATTGTGCAATTAATATTAAGCGTGTGATTCTCTGTGAAGTGAAAATCTACAAAGGTTTATCCTTCCAAATCAATTACTATGCAAAGTTGATGATTGGAAAATTAAAGAACTAGGAATTAACAAACATATCTCGTAATAAATATTTGTTTTCTTGGGGAAGATAACAAGGTTCCTTTGTTCACATCCCAAATTGTACGGTCAATATTATAAAAACATAATGACAAGATGCAAAATAATGCTTCCCAAAAGTTGCCTTAGAAACCATTTGCAAGAAAGAGAAAAGTTGAGGAGAACAATATAAGCACCAAAAGGTGCTAAAATCCATGTGAACGGAAAATTTTAATAGCATATAAATATATAAGCTACTCAGAGATTGCTGATCAGCTGGCTAATTTTGGGCCAAATTATGTGGACGTCATACTCCCACTGTTAATCAGGAGCACAATTGTTAATCTCATACTCCCACTGTTAATCAGGAGCACAATTGTTAATCTCTTACAATTTATTATTTGAATCCGAATATTCAAATCCAATCTTAATCCAAACTATCTGAATCTTGGTCTAAATACCTTTTAAAAGAATCCCACGAATTTCATTTGAATTCTTAAGATTAACGATTTGAATCTAAATCTTATCAACTCTATGGTTTGATTTGAGAACGATTGTTAATTGTTTTAAGCAGTGTAGTAAAGGCATCTAGGCAATGCCTAGGCCATTACACTTGGCTAGGCGAGACAATGTGTGACGCCCCGAACCCGCGCCTGGGAAGACGCGGGTTCGGGGCGTCACACAATGCCTAGGCGATAAAAATAATTAAATTATTTATATTATATATATATATATATATATAATATTAATATATACACAACAATTCAACACTTAATATTGTAAATCTTGTATGTAAGTCTTTTTCTGCTAAAATCTTAGTTGATTTTTTTGACCTTGTAGATAAAAATATTTTTGAAGGCTAAAATATGAGACTTCTTTATTGGACTTTTGGATTTTACTAATGTTTTGTAATAGTAGACTTTATGAAATTTTAAATTTTGAGAAACACCTTAAGCATTTGCAAGTTGAAATTTTGACAAATGTGCTAAAAAAATGGATTTTGTTCTTGAACTGGAAAGTTGACTTTTTATTCTTTAGGAATCTGGATTTAGGATAATTTTTATTGAATTCAAATGGGGGTATAACCTTATTTACATATATATCTTCTATGTATATAAATTGTAAAAGTGTAAAACAAGATAATTGTTAAACGGTCCAAGTGATTTCCGCCCGCCTAGAGAGGCGCCTAGGCGGTGACAGTCCAAAACCGTCTGGGCGACGCCTTAACTACACTGGTTTCAAGTATAACAATTTGCACTTATTTTTTGCATAGTGTGGTTTTCTTGACAGAAGTTTATATCATTTTGGGAGCATTACACCTATCCACATCTCAATTTTAAAAGGACACAGACAGTCGTTAATAGAGGGATTTACAAATCAATTGTGCTTTGTACATGAAAAACAACTTCATAAACAATTCAAATGGCGTGTTTTTCAAACACATCCGAACAATGTGATATAAGGATTTAAAAAGATTTAGGAGGAAAATCATTTAAAATATACAAAACAAGTAAAACTTATAATACATTAAGAGAAGAAATAGACTTGAACAAAAAATGAATGAATGTATTGTGCTTGTGCTTGTCAAATACAATATGCAATTGGGGGTACACGAAGCTAACAGAAGAAACAACAAGAAGTTAGATTCTATTTGTTTTATTCGATATTGAGTCAAACAATGAGTTGTTGTGGGGAAAGAATATTAAGCCCTCCCTCTAATCCAAGTTTAATGGATATCAATCATGTCTTTGAAGAAAAGGAGCTAGTAAAAAACCTTGGTGGGAATGAAGCTCAAAAGCAAAATAGTTGGTTCATACATTATAGTATTTGAGATGCAAGATATAGAACCATGTGTCCATGACTATAGTTAGGTATTAATGTTTTAATTCTATAAAAAAATTCTTAATTTTCTTGTTTAAGATCCGATAAGATTTTACTATGGAGGAGAAGGAAAGGAGAGTCGTTGATATTGAAGAAGTAGAAGCACTTGATGAGGATGAGCCGATGAGGAAAACAGAGATGGACACATGCCATATATGGATGACTCAAATAACGACGTGGAGGATGGATATGATGGTGATAACAACATTATCAATTAAAAGGAAATCTGAAACTTCTTTTTTGTACAAATAGATCTCTTTCACAGACTTTTTTTTATTATTATAAATGTAATGCATAGGAATTAGTTTAAGTTGGTGCATATAGCCAATTGGTTGTCAATTTATTGTGAAAGTATGCTCGATATACATGTAAGTTAATATTTGTGGTGCAAAGGCGAAAGTTTGATTGTATATGAATGACTATATATGATTTGGGCATAGCTGAATTTTTAGATTTTGTGGATGTTTTTTCATCGGTAATTTTGTGGATATCGTCTTATATTTTCTTTTCTTAATTTTCAATGAAATTTTTTATAAATTCAACTATCTTACGATTTGAATACCAAATTGATTAAAATCCCACCCCTTTTCTAATCTGATAACATTTGACAAGATTATCCAGGAGAACATTTCAGGTCAGTTGTCTTATATAAGATAAGTATTTCATCTTTGTACCCAAAAAAAAAGTGCTCTAGTCCTCTATTCATAGGACTTGAGACTTGAGAGTTCATGTACCTCTAATTCATAACCTAGATTTTTTTTTTTGATCGGTAAACCAAGCAAATATATAAATAAGGAAATCATCACAAGAACAAAAGAGCAGAGAGTGCATAGTTCATGAGATCGTGAACCAATGCAAGGAGCAAAAAAAAAACAGAATACACAATGATAACCCCCAAATAGATGCCCCATCGACCATACAGATCAGAAAAACATCATGCCTAAGCTCACCCATTCCTACCTAGTTGAAACCCACTCCACCGCCAAAGACCTGGTTCTATTACAAATGCGGGGAAGAAGGGAATGAGATTTCTCGAAAACTCTCTTATTCCTCTCTTTCTAGATGGACCAAACTATGGCACCCGGTAAAATCTTCCACAATGTCAACCTTGATCCTTCCCCACTTACCAAATCCCAACAGGATAAAAAATTGTGAAAGGTCGAAGGAAAGACCCAGGCCATGCCCATGCAGGAAAGAAAGAAACTCCAAATCTCACGAGTTAAAGGACAGTCCAAGAGAAGGTGATCTACCGACTCTTTCGCTTGGAGGCACATAAAACAACGATTAGTCATCCTTTACTCTCGACTTTTCAAGTGGTCACATGTGAGAATTTTATACAAAACCGTATTCTATAGAAAGAAAGATACTTTTGATGGAATATTTGGATTCCACACAGCTCGATGTGGAAAGGGGAAGAAGGACCAGCCTCAAGTAGTTGAACTAGAGATCTCACTGAAAAACGACCTCTGTTGTCTCTAGACTAGTCTACAATCCCGGCCCTGAGAAACTGAAGGGAGAGACCCTAGACGCTCTAGCAGCCTACCAAACTCAGCTATTTCTCAGTCATTTAACCATCTTCTCAGATTGGGATACCACGTGGCCCCCCCGATACCTCTATCGATATAATCCCCAATTGTCGCCTTCCTATCCGAAGCTAACCGAAATATAGTGGCATAGTCATCCTATAGCCTCGAAGACCTATTCCACACGTCCTTCCCGAAACTAACCTTGAACCCATCCCCGACTTTGAACTCGAAAAAAGGAACTAGACGTGCTAATGTCATGATCCCTTTCCACAACCCCACCCTATATGGTCTCGACACTTCCTTGGGAATCCAACAAGAACCCTCCCCATATTTGACAATGATGATCGATCGCTAAAGACTCTCTCTTTCATCCCTAAACCTCCAAATCCACTTTCATAGTAGAGCCTGGTTGACCAAAGACAACAGCTTCAAATTGAGGCCCCCGTCCCTCTTTGGACGACAAATCCGGTTCCAATTGACTAAATAATACTTAGCCTGATCTCCTTTCCCGTGCCATAGGAACTCTCTCTGCATATGTTCGAGAGACACAACAACCGAATGGGGGATGACTATAGTAGACATGAAATAAGTTGGCAAGCTGCTCAGGGTGCTATGGATTAGCGTTAACTTCTCCCCTTTTGATAAAAATGACGACTGCTACCCTGACAATCACTTTGCAAACTTTTCCGAGACCGGGCCCATACTGCCTTAGATTTGAATTGAGCACCGAGGGGCACCCCTAGGTAGATCGATGGTAGGGACCTAACCCTACAACTGAGGCTTTCCGCTAGGGCGTCTATATCTGAGATCTCCCCGACCCCCACTATTTCGGATTTGGACATATTAGAGATGGCTTCAAAGCAGTAAAGTAGACCTTTCAAAGAGCCTAGATTCTAACGGGAAGCTCTGCAAAAGATTAATGTATCATCAACAAACTGGAGGTATGAGATCCTCGATCTTTCTCTCCCTAGAGAAAATCCTTCAAATAGCACTCTGTTGGCTCGAGACAGTATCCTGCTCAAAGCTTCTGAGACCATGATGACAAGAAAAGACGAGAGAGGGTCCCCTATCTCAAACCCCAAGAACTTCGAAAGTAGCCAACTGGACTCCCATTGATGAGGATAGAAAATGTCACGGATGAAATACATAATTGGATCCAATGACGCCATTTTGGACAAAAACTCATTCTTTTCGTTACAAAACCCAAGAACTCTCAATTTACGTGGTCGTATGCTTTCTCCATATCCACCTTGCACAAAATACCCGGATCCTTAGATCTAATCTTGTCATCGATGCATTCATTGGCTATTAGGATATCATCAAGAATCTGAAGCCACCCACAAAGGCTCCTTGTTGGGGGGGGGAAGATAATGTGTCCCATCACTCTCTTAACTCAGCATGCTAGGACTTTGGAAAGAATCTTGTACACGCTACTTACAAGACTAAGACCATGATGACGGCCACCCATAACCTAGATTCTTAGAAGAGAATCTAGGCCAGAAGAAATCGAAGTTCCCATTCAAGAAAGTGTAAATTTTCTTAAACCTCCTTTAATGGCTCGCCTCCCTACTAAGCTTCAACAGTGCTTCTCTCAATAGCGTTTCAAAGGAAGAAGCATTTTTTGGACATTTTTAATCAAAATATTGATTGTTTAAGAAACATATATATACAAAAGAAAGAAGATCAATCTCAAATAGTTTAAGAAGTTCAAGCTTCAGGTAGGACAGAATGTCTGTGCCATCAACAAACCTCAGAAAAATACATTTACAAGAAAAACAGACATTTCCCAATGATGCTACAATCCTCTTGTACAGAATTCTGGAAGCAGTCAAAACTGCAACAGTTACTTCAAACTCTTCCGAATTAGACATTCCAACAACCCAACATAAATCATGCATCAGCTCAGTGAAACTCTACACAGTAACCAGCAGAATACTGCTGAAAGACAATAGATTAATGGATCATGCTGAGGAGCAGCATGCATTGGTGCACATGCTCCTTAGCTCCATCATCAGTAATTTCTAAAACCCTTGGACGGGAAGCAATAACCATAGGATGTGGGGGGGAGGCAAGGAGCGTGCACACCAAATGTGGGCCAGGGTTTGCAGTCTGTTAGCATTATCCTAATTTAATAGGGCAAATAAAATTAAATGAACTGGTTAAGAGAATATAAAGCCTCACATCACTCCTCAACGCAGCTGTGGCAGATTGACGTTCAGCTGGATCAATGGCAAGAAGAGTCTCAATTAGTGGCAGTGATGATGGTGGAAAGTCTTTAAATGTCTCTGATATGCATCGTTTGTATGGCTGTTGGGGCTTAAATATTGTTGCATGTGGCAACTTTGACCTTTTCCAATATTCCTCAGAAGGGGAGCCACATAGCTTGAATATCTTGTGCAGTTGCTCCACCTGAGTAGCAGAAAACATGTAAGTTAATGGCAATAAAACAATTGAAATGCTCAAAATAGTCCGTTGCATACTTCTTTTAACATTTAGTCCATCTAAAATGCAGAGAACATAGAAAGCCATATTAATTACGGAGCCCAGTAACTTAAGCAAATGTGCATTAAATAACAATTATGGTGTATCTTGTACACTCTAGAGAAGAACATACACTTCATGCAGGGAACATCCAATGGCTAATGGATAACAAAAGCATGCGTATCTTGAGAAATCCCTGGCTATAATTAAAGTAATGCTTATTCCCAAAGAACATACAGACCTTTAGCTTATTCTTTTTCTTCCAAACGAATATTTTAGTTCTAAGTTAGCATCTGTCAACATTCCCATCAACTTCCAAAATTTATTTTAGTGTTTCATGAATCTGGGGAAAATAATCAACAAAATTACATTTCAAAGATATCTATCAAATGCCACAAATCTATGCATGCAACCTGTTGTAATAATCAAACTAGGTCAGTCACACACTAGTAGGATTCATGTAATAAGATTAGGTGATATATTTTACACCAGCTGCCGGCCTCACGCAACCCTTCTCCTTTACCTGGGGGGCACAGGCTTTCTAGATTACCTTGTGAAGAAAGATGGTCGTCAGTGAGTTCACTACAAAAGAATTTGGAGGAAAACTTACCATTGGAATTAAGATGCCAGATTTTAGAATCAGATTCATGTTGATAAAATGTAGACAGATTTCGGGAAAACAAGGACATTTGAGATATTGTCTACTTCAACTGATCTAAGGATTTTACAGAAGTTGAAATTCCACACCCAGAAGGAAAGTTTAAGAGTAGAATCACCCCACCATGTGTCCTCCTGGGATTTAATTATAATTCTCGTACCAACATTCATAACAAACTGAACAAAGGAAAAAATATTTTGTTAGCTTTCTAAGGACAACGAAGGTTGACATGATAGAGGGGACTGGTATCCCACCCATTGGTATCAAGTCAGTATTTGCTCTTAATCACAAGAATCCAAGAACTACCTGGTCCCAATTCCCAAGAGGAATCTTTTTTTTCCCTGATTGGTATCTCCATAATCATTTCTGCAGAAGGGAAAATTTTCTCTCTTTAAGCCTGCCAATATTCAAATCCCTTTGATCTTTAATTTTGTCGTCATCTCCTATTTGACCAGATGGTCCATCTTGTTAACTTAATTCTCATACAAAAACTCCTTCGCATGCTTGTTGTAACATGGACTTAATGAGGGTTACTTTGCCTCCCAAGGAGATGTAGTTCCTTTTTCAAGCCAACAATGTTTTCTTGTACTTCCCAATTATCAAATCTCAAAACTCAATAGATATTGAGTTGGCTCCTTAGGGAAGACCGAGATATCCAAAAGGCAAAAGACCGACAACTAATGGTATTAACAAGATCCAAGGTTTATGTCTCCTCAACATTAACTCCCCACTATACAGGTCTTTCCTAGGTTAATATTCAATTTCAGCCAAGAAATAACCTCGAATGATTTCTGGTTAAAAGTTAAAACCATGTATTCATCTGCTTCACCAAAAAGAATAGTATCAAAGAAGATCAATGGTTTAGACACATTTGACAAAGATTAATGACAGCATTGACCAACAACAAAAGATTTCAACAAGTATTTCTGGTTAAAACCATGTTTTCATCTGCTTCACCAAAAAGAATAGTATCAATGAAGACCGATTGTTTAGACACGTTCGACAAAGATCAATGATCGCACCGATCAATAGTGCGTTGATGCAAGTTTAAGGGTCTAAAGTAACACGCGCTTTAACCAAAGATATGACTCTAGATAGACTCGAATGGTGGAACAGGATTCATGGCGTAGACCCCAAATGGTAACTAATTGGGACTTGGGATAAGGCAACGAGAATAGGTACCCTTAGAAATGCAAACGAGAATAGGTACCAACAAGTACAAGAACTATAATAGTCTTCTAAAGTACAATGAAACTCATATATCACCAAGGACAAGAACTAGTGCATGTGAGGAATACTCCCATGTATACACAACACATTACACCAGTTTTTGAGTCCCCCTCAAATCTCCTTCACATGATTCTATGCAACAACATGGAAAGCAATAGTGATCAGGTTCAAAACCAACCCAAATTCCAAAAAGCAACCATGCATGAGCTCTAAGCCTCTAAGAGAACTAAAAACAAAACAACTAGTTATGTCCCTTAACAATAAGCTGATGGTACTAATCCCTTGAGCAGTTTATGAGAACACTATATTTGAAACCATTAAAAAAAAATTACCAAAGTGCAAAATCCTCACTAACCCCCGGGGGCGAGCAAAAAAAGCACACAAGGACATCATCTTCACATGATTTGACGTAATAATTCAGAAAAAGGAAAGCAATTTTGAGGTTACAAAACCAACCAGAAATCCAAAGTGTAGCCGCGCTTGAGCAATGAGAACTAAAACACAATAACTAGATAATGCCACTTGGCAACGATCTGAAGACACTCTTGGACGGTTTAATAGATGACTCCAAGAAGTTGTCTTGATTTATCATTAATGCTAAAGAGAAATATACAGATTCCAGGCATATCACATAACTTCTCAGTCCAAATTATTCCATAAAATTCACATAGGTCCTCAGACGGGCATCGAAAAGGGGACGAAAATAGTCTATTTACCTTTACAATATTCAAGAATGTATCATGGTCCTATCTATTTATCTCAATATAGACCATCATTGTTTCATTGTCATTTGGCATATGCTTTGATAAGCCAAGGAAAGAAGATATATAAGTTGCTGCAAATATATTGTACAAAACTATAAATGTAAAGCAACAACTTCCAATAATATCAAAAAGACCAACTAATAGGAAAGAAGATATATAAGTTAATGCAAATATATTGCACAAAACTATAAATGTAAAGCTACAGCTTCCAATAATATCAAAAACACCAACGAATACACCTTCAATTCATAGAGCAACATGAAATTAATTAAAGCATATATGCCTAATCCCCCCAAACAATTGGCAATAATCCAGAGAATATTCATGTAGAAATACATAAATTAAAATTAAAGAGTTTCGGAATTCGGATAGTGAAATAAAAGAAACTTACATAACAAAATCAGAATGTATAGAATTTACCTCTGTACGACCAGGCATGATAGGCTTCCCAGCCAATAACTCAGCTAGAATGCAACCTGCACTCCAGAGGTCCACACCTACACCGTAATCGGTAGCCCCAAGAAGCAGCTCTGGGGGTCGATACCATAGAGTAACCACCCGACTAGTCATTGGCTGCTTGTGGTTAGGATCGAAGAACGAAGCTAATCCAAAATCAGCAATCTTAAGTATTCCTCCATTGTCAAGAAGGAGATTTGATCCTTTAATGTCACGATGCAGCACACCGTGGTTGTGGCAATGCTCAAGTCCTGACAATAACTGATGCATATAACATTTGACCTGACATATCCATATAAACAAAATAAGAAAACGGCTTGTTTCTAAGATTGATCTCTCGCTTAGGAAGCCAACAAGGCATTTACCAATTCAAGATCTAGCGAGCAAACAATTCCAAGCTAACCTGAGGCTCTGTAAACTTGATTTCTGGGCTTGCGGCGAGTCCAGCCAAATCATGCTCCATATATTCAAACACAAGATACAAACTACAAGACATCCGTGAAGTCGCTAAACCTTCCAGCTTCACAACATTGGGATGATCTAGCCGCCGCAAGATGAGAATTTCTCTGGCCATAAATTTCACACTCTCGGGCTCCAAAGTGTCAAACCGGACCTTCTTTAATGCAACAATTTTGCCTGTTAAAGTATCTTTAGCTTTGTACACATTGCTATACGTACCCTGCCCAATCTGAAATAAGAGGAAAATATTAACCCTTTTTTGGATCAGTGATCAGAATTTCATTAAAAAGCAAGAGAATATAAAAATGGAGCAAAGTGAATCTAAGAGCTAAACAACCCAAGTACCAAAAAAAAGAGGAAAAAACAAAGTCTGAATCTCCTGCAACAAAAACAGCCCAAATTAAGCAAGAAAACTCGAAACCCCCAATTCCTCAAAATCGTCCCTGATTGAGGTTCAGTCAAGTAGGAAGTTTCAAGTCCTCTACCTGATCTTATCTAGGGATAATGATGGGTATTCAAAATTCTGATTGTTTCTCATGCTTTTTTAACTTCAGAAGCTTCAGTAAATGGAAATGAAACAAGAGACTTGCCTTATCAAGCTTCTCGAAAGCGTCGGCTCGCCGAGGAGTCCAACCCTTGATGGCCTCGCCGGCAACAGCTGAAAGCCAAGATGGCCAACCAGCAGCGACCTGCTCTCCATGAACATGCTTGGGTGGATTACTCAATCTCGGATTCGGATTCGGATTCGGCCTCGACCTTCTCCTCTCGCCTCGCGGCCTTTGACGCTCATCCTTCTTCTCCTCTTTCTGGTTTCCCCCATTTTGAACCTCAGTACTCTCGATCTTCGTCACTGTAACCTCAAGCTTCCTACCAGACGATACAGACAAATTCTTCTCCTTCTCGATCTCCTCCCGAACCTCCGAACTCACTCCGGATCCAGATGAAACCTCTCTTCCAAATACACACCCCATCTCTTATATATCCAAACCTCATTTCTCAACACAATCTCTTCCCATTTCCTTCATCCAAACCTCATAAATCTACAATCTCCTCATCGAATCCAAAACCCTAAGAATCACTCTCCGATCGTTCAGTTTATACTTAATCCAAAATAAGAATAGAGGAAGCATATACCCTAATTCAGGAACCCTAACTTTTCCCGACAAAGTACAGGAAGCAATGATTTATGGTTCCCGCGATTAATGGCAGTCAACAATGGGATGAAAAGTAAAAGCGAAACGATGAAAAAATACTAACTTTTTGTTGATGGATGATTCGCCATTAAAGTTGCAGAGTGAGAGCTTCTCTCTCTCTCTCTAAAAACAGATACGTAATCGTAGTGAGAGAACTTCAGCTCTCTCTCTCTCTCTCTCTAGCTTCTGGTCTCCGCTTTATTTTTCTCTCTCCGACAGACGGAGAGGAAAATAAACGAAATACTTTTGCCTACCCGAAATACCACTTTTAAGTGTTTAGAGCTTCGCTGCATGAAGGCAAATAATCAGGTAGATGTAGATTGTAGCCCAACCAATAGCCTTTTGACACGAAAATTGTTTTGTGACACATGAATAACATAGTTATGACTAGAAATCCTCAAGATTATATGTTATTTTAACTCTAATTAACAACTTTAACTTATACAGTAAAAAAAAATCTGAAGTCAAAGGTTAGAATCCTGGATCAGTGAATCTTAAACACAGTTAAGGGGTATTAAAAGAGGCACCCGTTGACTTCTGTTGTATATAACAGTGGAGAATTCCAAATCCATATTTAAAGGTGCTAAATCAATGTTTTCATAACCGGAGCCGAACCAATTGGGTGGCCAGTTCCAGTGTTGACCAATTCGACTGTCTTTTTTTTTACCTGGTTCAGGACAGTTTTGAAAGAAATCCGGTTTTGGGAACTGGTGAGGGGGCCGGTTCCGATTTTTCCAGTTGGACCGGCCAATCTGATCCAATTTTGATAACAATGATCGAAATATTACATGTGACTGTGAGATAGTTTTCAACGTCTTCAGCTAGTTAATTGACTCTTATCCAAAAAAAAAAAAAAAATTTGAGTATACAGGTATTCAATTTTCTGCTCAGCTCATATGTTGTCCAAAACAAATTTGAATTCAGTAACCAAGCTGATCTTGTAGCTAACTACACTACTAGTGAATATATTGTTTTTTTTTTGGGTAAGAATACTAGTGAATACATTATACACATCATGAAGGATGCAAGCCTTACTCTCCTAATTTTCACTCTCCATAAAAAAATATGACAAGAGTTGTTGCTTTATGATGTTGCACAACTTATAAAAATCAGTGTTCTCAAAACCGGACCAGACCGAATTGACCGGTCGAATCGGAAAAATTGGGATCTGGTCCCTCACTAGTTCCCAAAACCCTCAAAATCGGAACTCTTAAAAAACTGGTCAGAACCGGTCAAAACCGATCAGAACAAGTAGAACTGGTTGAGAACCAGTTAGAACTAGATAAAAATGAGAAAACATTTTTTTTTAAAATAAAAAAAGGACACAGTCGAACCGGTCAAATCGGAACCAGCCACCCAATCGGTTCAACGACCGGTTATAAAAACACTGTATAAAAGCAAAACATGTGTATTTTCTCATAGCTGTATTGAAATTTTAAATTTTTGACAGTATGGTTAGCATTCCTCTTTATATCATTAATTTTGATCCAATTTTAAAAATAATTTAAGCCACTACACCATCTCTCACTCATGGAAGAATGGTAAGAGTGCCCCTGGGAGAGAGTAAGAACTGACATAGATTATAGTTGGGAGCAATTGGAAAAATATATAGTGATTGCCTTAGTGTATTAGTAAATGTGATCCACTATCACAGAGTCCAACCAACTATATACAATGCATTGAAAAAATTGTAGTACAAAAAAGCCCTTTGGTAGGATTATGTAATAACAACTTTATATATTGTATTGTTACTGAGGTAACTTCCTAATCGACTTTTTCGAAATTCTAGTTATACATAAGTCAAAGCCGTAAAACAAATTGTATTTGATTTTCTGTTCATTTTTTACTTCTTGCATAAGTTAGAAATTGATAGAAGTAAAAAAAAAGTGACCTTGAAGGAGAGCTGGCAATTGGTCTTCTATAAGAAGTAATCAATCACACGCTCTCATTGACTCACATTTCATAAAAAATGATTAATAAGTATTTTTTTACATGTGCAAATCAATCATCTTTTACTCTTAAAATGACTTCTGCATACTTTTAATTTCTCGATTTTTATCCAAAAGTTATTATCTTTTCAGAATGTTTATCCAAACAGTATTTATTGAAGAAAGGAAGGTTGAACTAAATACCAAAGTGAGAATTCAATTATGATGTTAAGATGCATTCAATTTTGTATTTATTTTTTTGGTGACCGAGGTGTCCCAAAGCCTTCGAGCTAAGGACTAATCCCTTCGGGTATCCACACTTATCCATTTAGAATTTTTCCTATGGATACCCTGATATTGAGAAGTGGGAGTTGAACACATAACCACAGGGGAACAAACTTGGAATGCTAGCCTACTGCACCAACTCACACGCAGATTTAATCAATTTTGGAAAGTGATTTGAAACTCTCTATAGCACCTACTATTGAAAAGTAGGCCACCGGATCCAAGCATCAAGTAAGGCCCACCGTTTGCGCGGTTGGATTCATGATCGAGAGGTGGCCTCTCGATAGCCAATTTTTAATTATTTTCCTTCAATTTTTACTAATTTCAATTGTGGTTAGAATCCCATAACAAAAGTACATCAATTCTTGTGCCTTGTGATTACCTTTTTCGAGGGGAAGGGAGAGCAGTGAAATATCTACATGACAAATAAGATATTGTAATTCACAAGCAAAAAACACTCAAAAAGCTTGTAAACGAGGGATAAAATAAAAGGAAAATGCCAGTGAGACTGCAAAGGCCGAGATCACACCAAGACCGTGCATGTGATGCATGGATATCAAATTTTCAATAACAGATTTAATGAAATTTTGAAATATGCACATCACAAGCACAGCCTCGATGTGGTCTTGACCCTCTACGATCTCAACAGCAAAGTCTTAAATAAAATTAGTGATTAGTCCACCATGCATTTGACTACATAATTAAATACATTTTCATTTTATCCCTTTTAACCGTGGTTAAGATTAATTAATTTAGAATTAATTTTTCTTTTCAAAAACCAAAGTTGAATGAATTAATCATAGGAGTGAATAAATCTTAACCACAATTAATAAGTTTTAAAAAGGGAGGTGAAGACAATGAGGCATGGTAAAGTAAGTATTTTTCACAAAGATAAAGAAATCATCGAGTTTACGCAGTAACAAAATTTTCTCACTGTGGTGGAAAAATTATGAACGAGATGGCAAATCAGCCAAACAACAATGAAAAGTTTCCATAGTCAAACTCTTTGTTATAATGTCAGGGTTGAGAAAAAGAAAAATAATCACCAAAACCTCCTCTGTCGGTGACGTGAGGAGGGGCACCTCGGCTCCCATTTTCTTGTCATGTGTCCCCCTTCTAACTCTATTTAACTATGGTTAAGGTTCATCTATCCTTAGGGTTCACCCATCTATCCTTGGTTTTTCGAAAAATACAATAAAAAATTAACTATAGGATTAAAAAATTACTAACCTAAGTTAATGGGAGTTGAAGGGTCGGCTATGAGAGAGCAAGGAGGAATAGTGCCCTCCTCGGCCAACAAGAGGACTATTTCTCAGAGAAAAAAAAAAGGATTTCAGTAGCAGAACTAGCATGACTGCATGATCATAGAGCATCCTATGGTTAACCAATACCTCAAATTGAACAAATTTCCGTTTTTCTAAAATAATAATAATAATTTTAAGGGCAGTGATTAGCAATCCCGCATTAGACTATATAGTCTAATTTCATGGCCACGTGTCCATTTTAACACTCCTTTAAGTATAGTTAAGCTTATAAAAATTAAAGTTAATATTTTTGTTTTTTGCTTTTTTAAAAAAAAAGCTTAGTTTGCAGACCAATGAGGAATGCACAGCAGACTACATAGTATAATGTGGCAGTAAGTTGAGCACATTAGACTACATAGTCTAATGCCGCAGTAAGTTAACTACATAGTTTAATGCAGTAGTAAGTTAAGTATTTCCTTAACTTACTGCGGCATTAGACTATGTAGTCTAATGTACAGTCCTCATTGGTCCATTCCCCTCTTTTTATCACATGTCAATTGTAGTTAAGATTTACTCACTCTTAGGGTTAAGTAATCTAACCTTAGTTTTTTTAAAAAAACAAAAATTTTAATTTTAATTTTCTTAAACTTAACCATAGTTAAAGAGTGTTAAAAGGAAAGTGGCAATGACATTTGATTACATAGTCAAATGCGGGGTGTGCTAATCACTGCCCATTTTAATATTAGGTTTTATAAGCGTCATATTTATGTGACATTTACCCGAACCTTGTGTCGACCTGACCCCAACACGTTTCTACTAAGTAGAATTTGGATTTGCATTTTCAACATGTTAAGTAGGTTGAATTAGACACCCTGCCTCTTGCGTGAGTGGTAAGGGTGTGGCCTTCCAAGGGGAAGGTCTGGGATCCAATCCCCTGTGTACGAGCAGCAAGAGCTCCACTGCCCATGCTAACTTCTGATCAACTGACTCTACTGACATAGGTAAATGATGTCGACTACCTGAAAAAAGAAAAGAATAAAAAGGGTTGAATTAGAGATGAAAGTTGAAGATCATTCCATACGTAGATTCTCAAACCAACCCAAATGGGGACTTCCCAACATGGTTCCATCCCCCACAAAAAAAAAATTCCCACCAAAAAAAACATGGTTCCATCCGTACATACACAACGTATTGAAGAAAGGAAAATAGTCACCTCCTCGGTCGGTGACGCAAGGAGGGGGCGTCTCGGCTCCCATTTTCCTGGCATGTGTCCCCCTTCTAACCCATTTAATTGTGGTTAAGATTCATCTACCCTTATGTTGTGTTTGGTTGCCGAGAAAATTTGAAAAAGAAAAGAAGATAAGAAAAAAGAAAACTTCAAATTTTCCGTCATTTGGTTGTCTAGAAAATTAGAGAGAAAGTTAGTGAGAAAGTTATCGAGAAAATAATTTCTCTTGTTTGGTTGCTAAGAAAATATATGGAAAAAGTATATTTGTTATTTTTTTACCACAATAATTGTTCTTAATTTAAAATATGATATTTATAATCATTAAAATTTACATACACATCTTCATAGAATGTTATTTATGATTTAAAAAAATCAAACTTTTGTTCAATATCATTTTTTATTCTGTTATCTTGGACAATAGATGATAGAGATGTTAATGACGCCGGATTCAATATCAGTTTTTTCTCTCCTGACACGGGTTGACTCTGCTTCTTTCTATATGCTTCTTGTGACTTTGACCACTAATATGAGAGAAAAGTTCAGTGCAGCTTCTCTGTAATCTGTATTTGGTCAAATTGATCTACTTGCTTCATCACCCCTCTTCATTTGGGGACTTTGTTTGATAAGCATGTAAGCAAAGATGATTAGAGGTGCCATCAAGGTCTTTTCTAGATTAGTTTATGACATTTGTTATCAAAACAAATAAGAGCTGAACCCTTATCTTGCTATAGAAAGAAGGCACCATTTATCCTACAGAAATCAGTAGTTTGAGATTGGGAATTGCAACCTAGCTATGACCTCATAATCTAACCCATGCAATAAGCATACTTTCTTTTTCTTTCAGTACTCACCCCAACTATTTTGCGGGTCGGCAACAAAAATCATATTCCACCATTATAGTCCTTCAGATTTGCCGTTAAACGTGTATTACCAAATCTAAGAATATTGAACTCAAAATTACAAAAAAATTTTGTGAGCAACTCAATAGATCATTCTTGTAAGAAACCCCATATTCTTTTTCCCTACAGTTGTTCAGAAATCTGCACAAATCAGTAATATTGAGATTGTAAACTCCCACTCATTTGGAGAATATTTTCAGATTGATTCATATAGCTAAGATAACTATTCTCAAAGACATTTACAGGAACTAACATAGGTTTCCCTTTCAAGGCCACCATGTTTCTCTACAGCTTTTAATCAATATGAAGAAACTACTAAGTTTTGGACCTATAACTCTAGATATGGAGAACCCAAGAAGCAGAAGGTATTCTCTGGTTTGTTCATACAATGCCTTGCCCTGCTTTGTCAGGAGATCCAGAAAAACTCAAAGAGCACAAAATCTGAGAAACTCAACAAGACCAGATTTATGTAGTAATACATGTTGTCAAAGTGAATGCCAAGAAAGGTTTGAAGTTCTGCATTCATGGTACTAATTCAAATCCACACAGCAGGCTCGGCATTAAATGTCTTGCTCATATCATTCCAAGAAAACCCGCTACCATTCCTCATAAGTTCTCTTAAAGTTGCAAAGTTCTTCTTAATCGTCTTTAAGCGATTTTTGATATGTTGAGTTGTGCAATTTATTTGAAATTTATTATTCATTTCTTTGCAAGCTGTTGTATAAGCAGGACCTTTAAAGGCTTTATCAAGACCAAGTTGCGCCTGCACTACTAGTACGTCAATAAGACAATTGTCCATATCTTGAGTCCAAGACAAGTTCTTTGTCTTATCCTTCTCGGAACTTGTCTCCACTTGATGAATATTCATACCTAATATGTACAAGTGTCCAATTGATGAATATTCGTATCAAAATAATAAAATTAATCAACATAACAATACCAGGGTAAATAATTTAATGACATAAAAGGTGCAAGTAAAATGTAGAACAATACAAGAGTATCATTCTCCAGAGAAGACGCCTCTTAAACAAGCCAATCCAGTCTAATACTACAACCACAAATATCAAACTGAGCCAGCAGTAAAGCAACTTGGGCGTCTAACAACCAAGTTGCTACAACTGAAGGGTTATTCTCTAAAATAAATTCAGAACAATGCTACTAAAGAGCCCAAACCTGAAAACCAAGTACCCACAAAAATGGGTACTTACTGCATTTCTACATCAATTGTCAGTTCATGTTCCATAAACAGGACCAATAGCAGCTACCATATTTATACTAATACTATATGTTGGTTGATTCCACATGGCATCTCTCAACATTCTTCATTCTCTTCGTATTAACACCACATGTCTGTTGACATGGCACATTCTCTTAATTAATAGCACATTCTCTTAATTGATCATCCATTTAAAAAGAAATTTTAATTAAAACCATCATTTTTTATATTAAATAATAAGACATCCACTTAATTAAATAGTAAATACATTAAATTATATTTCTTTCTCTCTCCTAATAACCCAATGAATTCATACAACCCTTCTCAATTCCTCTCCAAACGTTTGCTTTCTTCGATACCCTTATTCAATTAAAATTTATTAATTTCTCTCTCCGAATAACCTATTGAATTCATACAATCCTTTCCAATTCCTCCCCAAACATTTGCTTTCATTGGTATCGTTTCCAAATATTCTTCTGCAAGGCTCATGAGGAGTTGGAGTACCATCTGATGTGGTTCTCTTACCTCTTTGCTTCTTCACCTTCGATCCTTTTCTTTCTCTTTCAAAGAGAAAATATAGCTTCGTCCCTTTTTGTGCCAGGATGACTTTTTGTGTTTCTCACTGTTATTTGAAGCAGAATAGGTGCACTTTTGATTTCAAGGTAGAGGGAAGGGAATCCATAGCCACAGCCAATCCAGTGGTGAAAGCAGACAAGCTGGAGAAGATCTGAGCTGAACCACTAATCTAAATGGAGATGACGAATCTCTGGTAATGGAGATAGATATGACGTTATCATCGTGATGGTGGTGGTGGTAACAATGGTTGGAATTTTATCTACCAAATGTATAAATCGGTGAATTTTTCTTATTTCTTACATCTTTATGGAGTTTTTGGATCAAATTTCGTTGAGGCTGCAACGTAGTGGCTCGAGCTCGATGTTACTGCACTATTGTGTGGTTGCCATTATTCTTCAAATTCCAAATTTTAAGTCTTTGGATGATAATAAAAGGCACCTTAGCAACTACTAGGTATGGCTGTGTGTTTAGAGAGAGAGAGTGTGTTAGTTACATTATATCATTTCGACCAAAAACAGATGATAATAGAGGCAAATTAGAGGTCCAAAAAGATATTATTTCTAAGATTTTTTTGATATTAGGTTAAAACAGACCTTTTAATGACTCTCTAAGAATCTATTGAGATTTGAGGCTGCAGACCTCAATTCTAATTTGATGAACATCATACACAATTTTGAGCTCATACGCATAATAGTGTTGAAAATTTTCAAATTAATCTCCTTAGATTTCTTGGTTAGAACACGTCATTCCCCGCACAAGACAAGGAAAACTGCTCCAGTGCTACTCTAACTTTTTCTTTTTCTTCATTAATGGAACTAATGCTCTAAATTTTATTGAGGCACTTGGAGTAAATTACTACATATGGTTAGGGGTGGCAATAGGCTTGGTTTGGGCTTGAATTTTGGTATTTTTGATTATGCCCATCCCCAAAGCCGGATACATTTACAAAGTCTTTGAACCTCAAACTCGATGTGGTTGCCACTATTCTTCAAATTTTAAGTCTTTGGATGATAATATAAGGCACCTTAGCGGCTACTAGGTCCTGCAATCAAGTTAGGCAAACAACTGTCAAACTTCAAATCTAAATAGTAACTCAAGTAAATAGGGAAAGATAAAGCTTAAATGGGGATTAGGATTTTGAAAATTTTAAAGAATGAGATAAACCCTAGAGCTTGCTTACCATCTGCAGTTAATGAAGTGAAAGTGGTTTTACCCAGTTTAAGATCTGGTTGTTGGTATAGCAAAATCTGGGAAGCAAAATAGATGTATTAAAGTCTTGGGGACTGATTTAGTCCATTGAGACATTTTATCAAACACCTTATGTCCGAAACGTGTTAAGGTTCAAAATCATGAACCAAATCGCAGAGAGAGAGAGAGAGAGCGCACTCAACCCAACCAAATCTGAAGGGGAGAATGAACAAGGAGACTAACGAATAGATGGAGAGAGAGAGAGAGAGAGGTACCTGAACCAAGTTGTCGGAGTGGCCGAATTTGCGGAAAAAGTTGCCGGAAATCAATCGGAGGTTGTGAAGAGGAGTAAGGAAGAAGTGAAGAAGAAGAGACGTGAGGGGGTTGAAATAAAAACCCCCAATTTTTTTTCTCTCCTCTTTCTTTTCTTTCCTTTTCTCTTTAAAATCCAACCATTTTGTAAAGATTTTGAAATCCATGTTTAGAGAGAATTTTATTTTAAAATTTTCTTTCCTTTTTCTTTTCCTTCATTTGTTTTCTTAGTAACCAAACAATGGAAAATTAAATTTTCCTTCAATTTTCTTTTCCACCTCTATTTTCTCAGCAACCAAACACAGCATTAAGGTTCACTCATCTACCCTTGGTTTTTAGAAAAATAATATAAAATAAATGAACTAAATGGTTAAAATAAACTAACCCGAGTTAAAGGGTCGGCTATGTGAGAGCGAGGAGGAATAGTCCCCATCGGCCGACAAGGGGACTATTGCTCTTGAAGAAAATAGCTTATTATATAAAAATAAAAATTACAAAGCAAATGAGCTCTTTTCCCATTGGTTATGTCCAACCTCACCCACCCGCCCGCCCCATCCTAACAAATAAAATTTTAAAAAATGAAATCAATTCTTTCAAGGAAACACAATTGTTTTCATGATAAAATAAAATATAATACAATATAAGTTCTTTAGTTTTTTTTTCTTGCATGGGGCGATTTCCCATATGTTTTTATGCAAAATTATTTATCTTTTTTTAAGCTTCTAAGTGGGAGAGGGGGTTTGAAATATCCCTACTTATTTATCGAATAATAAAAACTATTGGAAGGACGTAAAACCTTACCCTTGCAAGAAAAATGAAAGATAATTTTTCTTTTAACAAGTCTGATATTTTCCATGCCCATTTTATCTAAGAAAATTAGGCTTCTAATATGAGCTTAGGCCTTAACAAGAGAATTGTAAGAGTCAGACCGTTCCTCATTACAATCATGATTGTCAAACTATCTGCAATTTGTTTCTCTATATACACGAGAAATGAAGAAGTTTATTCGGCTACTAAGACTTTTAAGTATCTTCTTCCAATACCAAAGCGACCAAGGCAAGGTAGATAATTCATTCCAAGTATTTACCATAATTTGAGTTTGTTTCCAATATTACATCGTAAGTACACTTCTTTGAGCAGAATTCCAATCCAAATACAAAAGCTCTAATCTCAGCCAAGTTATTGGATTCATTGTCATAAAAAGAATAAAATCCAGTTATCATATTGTCATGGCAATATCAAATAATACCCCCCACTTCCAGATAGGTTTGTATTTTCACGAGCAACACCATCAATGTTGAGTTAAATTTACCAGAAGGAAGTCTTGACCATTTCACAAAAATACGTGATGTAGAGACCTATATTTTATTTCTTGATATTTGTGTCATGCATTTAATGCCTTGTTCCTTGACGAGTTTAAGTTAAATAAAAAACTGATTAAGTACGAGAATTATAAAAGTTATAAGAAGGGTGTGGTTTTAGCAAAAAACATAAACTGTCGAATTATGAGATGATTTCTCCCAGAAGATGGATGTTTATGGGTTAAATAAAGATATGTGTTCTTTATGAGATTTTATTATTATGTTTATAGTGATTTAATTGACTATCAAAAACCTTATGTTAGACGAGACTTTCTATTTTTAGTCTAAAACTGGAAAATAAGATTTTGATTTACTAGAAATTTTTATTGAATCCAAATGAGAGGTACTTTCTTATTTTAATTTAAAACTTTCCTTAATATTTTAAAGGAAAATAAGGGTGTTGTTGACTAATACTGAAGAAAAAAAAGAGTATTGTTGTTGTTTGCTATAGAAAAGCAAAACTGTAGAATAAATTATAGGGGGAGTTTGAATGACCCCTTAGGTCATTCGAAAGACCTCAAGTGGTTCAAACGATCGCTCAGGTTGTTCGAACGACTTGCAGGAAAAAGTCCGAAAAATCTTGTGAAATCCGATTTTTCGAGAGTTTTAAAGGGTTTATGACTCTAAACTCTATATATAGTCATTATCTCATGCATTTAGGGTTTTCTAACCATTATAAGAGCTTTAAACATCTAGAGAGAAAAAAAAACCTAAGGTTTGCAAAGGATTTCACTAGGAAAAGAATAAAAGACTTGGAGATCGAAATGGAAGGTTATTCACAAGCTTGTGATCTTAGGGAAGCGATCAAGAAAGATATATATGACTTCCTCTCTATTAGTACTATAATCATTGATGCTAATAAGAAAAAGTAAGATAAGTTTTGAAGTAAGAACATGATTAAAAGCATGTTTTCATCATAAAATCCCTCTTAGGAAAGCATCAACGTACAACGGTTATAATGAATCACAGTTAGCACCGTTGTCAAAAGAATTTTCTGACCAAGGATTCAGAGGTGGTAGAAGAAACTGTCATTGCTATTAATTGCGGTTTAGGAATCATAGGCGACAGTTTTGAACTGCCACTAAAAGTCCTCAGTTTTGTAGTGTGAATTACTTTGTCAAGGTTCCAAGTCTTTTTTTTTTTATATAATATTTAAAATCGTTCATTTTGCTGCATTTGAAGTCTTACTAACTTAATAGATGAAAAACATGGTACATCTAGTTTTTAAAAGAAAATGCATTTTGTCAAATGATAAAACTTGCAAAGTGCATGACTTTACAAGTCTCTGCAGAAGAACGAACCCTAAGAGAAGAAAGAAACATAGTGAAATAAAAGGATAGGTGCATTCTATGTAGACATTTTAGAGAAATCACTCATTGAAGATGTGATGTTTTAAATGGCGACTTTTGTGCATGACTTGTTTTTTGCACCTTGAACAGATGGATCAACTATTGAATCTACTCTTTTGAGTATTGTTCATACAAATCCCACCTCAAAATATAACATTTTTTTTTTTTTGTAATCAATATATCATTGAGAAACCCAATATTGCAATATGTGTGATGCCAATTAACCCATATCACATGCATATCATGATTAAGAAACACATGTAATTGATGAATGTATAAAATAATTTGTGTCACTGAAAATAATTTGAGTATGTTTCCATTATTACATCATAAATACCCTTCTTTGAGTAGAATTCTGATTCATCTACAAAAGTTATAATCTCAGTCAAATTATTGGATTCATTGCCATAAAAAAAATCCATCTATCATATTGTCATTGCATGGTAATCTCAAATAATACCCCACCTCCAAATAGACTTGGATTTCCACTGGCATCACCATCAATGTTGATTTTAATCTACCATTAGAAGGTCTTAACAATTTCACAAAAATACATCTTTGATGCTCTCTCGAAAGAGGAGAGAGAATTTCAAAATAATTTACAATGGAAACATCGGAGACTGCCTTCTTCTTCTGATTAAGAATAAATTGACTCGAGCTAGCAATCAAATTCAAAATATTCGAAATTAAGAAAGACGGGTGAGAAAACTTGGAATCAAATTTTCTTAGCAGCGTTTTTTTTTTTTTTCGCATTTTCCACGCAATAAAAGCTGAGATAGCTAAAAACAAAAGACCACAAGAAGGAGAAACTGCTCTTTGATACCACCTACAAAATTATTTATCTATTTATTAAAGAAGTATTATAAATAGAACGCTCTCACTATTAAGAAATAGTGAGGGTGTCAATGGATTGGTTTGAGTTTTTATTTTTAATAGGGTCAACTTGCTTACAAGAGATTATTGTGACATAAATTCGTCCCACTAACAACCTTAAGAACTGAAAATTAAAAATTGCTCAATGTATCTTTGTATAAGGTAGGTCCACCTAGAGATGTCAATAAGCCAAATTTGGGCTACAATAACCCCTGATTAAGCCTTATTCAAAAATACAAAAAATGTAAATCCAAACTCGAGCCATTGACAAAAAAGTGCATCATTCTCTCTTTAACAAATAAAATCTCACATTTGAATGTATTTATTGCATAATATTGTTTGTACTTTTTTCCTTAGAAGTTTCACTTTTTGTGGTGTTGTTTGATGCTCTTTCACTAAGATATTTTTATCCATGTATTAACTATCAAGCTCACTAAAGTTAAGGGTAGCGTAGTTTTTATTTTTTAAATATTACAAGAACCAATCATCAAATGTAAGAGATTAAAAGTACAACTTGACTTGTCTTATACTTTTTGTTTCTTTCAGTTATTGAGTTTTCCCCTATTAAAATACCAAATTACTCTTATATTCAATAAAATTGACTAATGAAGATTACTAAGTTCACTAGTCTTGTGCTAAGATTGGCTTTGAAAATTAATGAAGCCAATATTGTCTAGATCAGGAGTCCGTATGCCGTAAGGGATTTCCTCTATTTGGAGCCAAAGTAAAATACTTCTAGCCATGTGTCCCTTTTAACTAGAGGAAATTCAGCTGGGCAATGCTCAAATGCACTGTACCAATCAAAAATTAGAGAATATCGACTTTCATTGGACCCCTCCAGCTCTGATGGGGTAACCTTATAGCACAAGGACCAATAAAGAGGATTGGGATGACTTTTTCGTTTTTTTTTCATTTTCTCCCAAAATCAAAGGGTAGTAAGAAGAACATGTGCCATGAATGTAAATGGAAAAAAAAAGAGTTAACTCATAGCAAGGTCCATTCTTTTGTTGAGACATACAAAGCTAGGCACTTTACACTTTGTCATAGCCGTAGTTGGTGAAAATTTTGAGTTACTTTGTCAAGGTTTCAAACAAAATTAATTCTTACCATCATGAGATTTCAAAGTCTTACTTTATAACATTTAAAATAATTTATTTTGCTGCATTTGAAGTCTTATTAACCTAATAGATGAAAAACATGGTACATCTAGTTTTCAGAATGCATATTGTTAAATGATGAACCTGCAAAGTGTCCGACTTTCCAAGCCGCAAAAGAATAGACCCTAAGAGAAGAAATAAACACAGGAAGACAAAAAAAGGAAGCATTCTATGTAGACATTTAAGAGAAATTACCCTTTGAAGATGTGATTTTCTAAATGGACGACTTTTGTGCATGCCTTGAGGTTGCAACAATGACAAAAAGCCAAAAACCCTCATCCAGTGCTTTTTTGCACCTTAAACGAATGAATCAACCATGGAATCTACTTTTTAAGTATTGTTCAATTAAGAAACACCTATAATTGATGAATCTATAAAATAATTTGTGTCACTGAAAATGATCAGAATATTACTGGACAAAGGGAACTCAAAGAGAAAGAAAGAGAGTAAAAGAAGGAGGGGGCTGATTTTGAAGGTTTTTAAATGTATTGACTATTTAAACATGATGTTTTATACTTGAAGAATTGTATGAGTTCGCGTAGAAAGAGAAAAAAGAAAAATTTATATTCCCATTCCTTCATATTTCTCACTTTTATAACCAATGCTAAAAGGAACCAAGACATAGCACTCTCAAATCTTACTAAAATCACCACCCATCTCTCACACTGCTTGACTTTAATGTAATATGTTATTGAAACACTCATCAATTCGTAAGAAAATCTCTCAATCTGACACGAGGAATGATCAATTTAGACTTTTTTTTTTCCTTTCAGGACTCCTAGTAATCTACTAAAGAGTAGTTCTACCCCAATCGCACAATCTAGTCTTTTCCAAACTCTGGTGGAGGGTGCAACATGTGGCGTTGTTACACCTTCAATAACAACCTTAAAATAGTAAAGTTTTTGAAAGGAAGAATGATGATTTATACCAATTCTCACGGTAAATGTAAAATTAGCATCAACTGTTGCTATCTCCGCGAGAGCTTGGAAACATGTGATTAGAGCTAGCATTTCTCATCTACCAAATCAATAGTATGAATTAGCAAAAAGGTTATAGTAGGCATATTATTGGTTAACTTAGTGAAAAAAAAACAATAGAAATTTGCAGCAGGTCTCTCCCAAAAAAAAAAAAAATCAAAATTTATTTTTTAATGTCAACAGCGACTGTTGCTAATCCATAGTCTCAAATCAGAATCCAAATCCTATCTAATTGTGATTGAACTCGGAAGAATTCAATTGCACTCACAAAGCCCTTTGAAATCTGGTGAATAAGTTTTAACCCTTAGGGTTAATAATTTTTTTTCATCTTAAGACCAAGGTTAGATTGTTGAACCCTAAAAGTTAGCGAATTTTAATCACAATTAATGGATGTTAAAAATGACACGGGTTGACATATGAGTGGGATTGAACTTGGGAAAGTTTAATCGCTATTGGATAGGATCTTTTTATTATTATTATTATTAATGAGAATTGAATATGATCCCAATGAGGGTTACCTAACTCACTACATACCTATTGTACCGAATTGCGAACAGGTTTGAAGCGAATCAATTTGTGATACAATTCACTTGGGTTCGTAAAAATAGGCGAATCATGTACCTAAATCAATACTTGGTTTGACAAATTTTCAATTCGGGTTCAGTAATTTTTTTATTTTTAGTTGACCAAATTTATATTTTGTGTTCGGCAAATTTGGCTCTTAAGTTCGTAATCACTCATAAAAGACATTTTTGTGTTTCTTTTATAATGGGTATTTATTTACATTATATGTATATATAAGCGAGCCGAGAAACGAATGATGTCATTCTACCCCTAACGTATCGGGTTCACTCTAGAGTGACAAATTACGAACTGGGAACCCGAATTTAAACCGAGCGAAAAACAATAAACTAGGTATAGGTAACATTGATCCCAACTCCTCAAATCAAGTGAAGTTTGGATCCTTCCAATTGCGATTGAACTCCGAGTTCAATTGCAATCCCATTTAACTCTAATTAAGAATTTTTAACCTCTAAGATTTTTTTTCCCTAAAAAATAAGGTTAGATGATTTACTGATCATTTCACTATAGAATTGAATTCACATATTTGCCTTGAAAATCAATGCTTTAATTCTTTATGGAATTAAAGAATTCTAATTACACCCTACTTATAATATGTCCCAAACGATGGAATTGAAATTTTGTAATGAAATTAACAATTTCATTCTTCAATTCCATAAATTCAAATGCACCCTGAAAATTAGTAAATCTTTACCGCAACTAGTGTGAATTAAAAGGGACAAGTGTTGAATTGTGAGTAGGAAGAGTTCAACCGTGATTGAGTATGAAGGCCAAGGGCTTTTATGCTGGAAATTTCATGCAAGCCAACAGGTCAAAAGGAGATCCAATCACATCCAATCACAATTGAACCCAGGGAGAGTTCAATCACATCCATAGGTCAACATATGTCCCTTTTAATCCCTATTAACCGTGGTTAAGATTCACTTACCCTTAGGGTTCAACAATATAACCTTGGTTTTCAGAGAAAATGCTTTTTGAAAAATTAACCGTAGGGTTAAATTTTAAAATTTTTTTTTTCCAGAAAACCAAGGTTAGATTATTGAATCCTACGGGTTATTAAATCTTAACCACGGTTGATAGGGGTGAGAATGGACACATGTTGATCTTTGGGAGTTCAATCACAATTGGCTATGATTCAATCCCGGTCAAATAACAATGGGAACTGGTTCCGGAGAAAATAGTCTATTGATCCGACGGCCTCGAGATCATCCAATGAAGCATAATCCTACAAAGCTGATCTTTCTTTAAAGCGGGGCCCACATACACGTGCAAGGCTACAAATACGGAGGTAATCCGTTTTCCGATCTCGGGGAACCAATCAAATCAATGAATAACTATTGCTGACGTCGTCTCGGCTAATCATTCGAGTTAAAACGGCGAGCCCAAAAGTATCCAATCTTCTCTCTCTCTCTATGACTCTATCCATGGATACCATTCGCACGGGACATATCTTAAAGCTCAGCTGCGTTACACTCTATCCTCACCCAAAACTCCCCAAATCACCATTTTCGCTCTCCAGAAGCTCTAATTTCAGAATCAGAATCAGAACCAGAACCAAACCAAGATCATCAATGGCGTCGCCTCTGCAAGTCTCTGCATCCTCAACCATTGGTATGTACTGATGTCTAATCTAAAAGAATTGGTAAATAATGATAGTTGACTTTTTTTTAAATGTAAATCTGTAGTTTACGATGATCTTTCACGATTAACGATTTTTTTTTGCTTTAATTTGAATTTACTGTTCATATACACACCTCTAGTTTATCAGTTTTTGATTTAGAATGAAATTCTCGGTTACTCTGATGGAGTTATTGTAATGAAGTTTGTTTTGGAAATTTCATGTTTATTTGATTGGTGTAGGTGCGCCAAATGAAGGATTGGAGGTTTCATCTTCTGGTTTGGTAGGGGAGAATGATTTGTTGATTGTTGGACCAGGTGTTCTTGGGCGCATGGTGGCAGAGCAATGGCAGCAGGTATTTTTTTTTTCTTTGAGCAATTTAATAAGATGAATTCATTCAATGAATATGATTTCTTCAATCTTCTCTCTCTACTTTCTAGGGTCCTGTCTGTGTGAGAAATAGTTAAAACACTTACATTTCTTTAATTGATTCTTGATCTAGAGTTAGGATTTAGTAATAACTTAGGGTATGTACAGCTTGGTCTGAATTTTGAGGCATTTTTCATAAGAGTGAGAATTTAACACCTTTTTTTGTTTGCAAGTGGAAAAGTATAAATTCATTGCTTTCAATATAAAATTGTAGGTTATTCTTGGAACAGGAACATTCAGGGTGCAAAATTTTTGGCCAAACAATGACTACAGATCACCACGATGAATTGATTAAAATTGGGATCAATCCATATTTACGGGGAAAAGCAACTAATCAGTTTCCGTATGTTATATTCTGTGCTCCTCCATCTAGAACTGCAGACTACTCTGGTGATGTCAGGTATGCATAACAGTGATACTTCTCAACTAAATCGATGTTGATTGTTTTTTGTCAACTATCGTCTGTGTTATACAATTGTTAATGGCCTAGTTTTATGACTATTGTGGGAGATGATATGGGGGTTACCTTTCCTTATGTAATTTGAGCATTAAGTGAGAGTAGTCATCCCTTTCTATTGATTCCATTTGAAAACAAGTAGAAAAGAGCTCTTTTTTTTTTTCCTGACCAGTTAGTTCCAATTCACCAGATGAAGGAATTATTTTTTCCCTTTGTTAATTAAAATTTTACAATTTAACCCTTGATAGTTGTAGAAGCACAAGATACCCCCAACCATTGCCAAAAAAAGAAAGAAAGAAAGAAAGCAAGTAGTCATTAATCCCTGGTGTATCCTTGTTGTCATAGGAAACTCATTTGTCTCACCATTAATTGTTCTCAAGGTAGTTATCGCTCCCTCATACATGTCTATATATTTTATTGGAACTCCTTTCTTTCCCAACACTCACTAGATTAATTATCTAGAGACTCTTATCATTTACTTTTTCTAAGTCAATAAATACTATACATAGGTTTTTTTTCTTCGCTCTAAACTTTTCCATAAATTGTTTAAGTAAGAAGATAGCCTCAATTTTCTGAAACCCTAGTTACTTGTTTAATCTTTGTCCCATCACTTTCTCCCATAACTTCATAATATGACTCATAAGTTTTATTTCACGATAGTCAGTACAACTTTGGACAAATCCTTTATTCTTGTATAGTCGCTCATATGAAACATTTTTAAATATTTGGTAATAATCACATGAAACTTTTTTTTTTATCAATTATTTAAGTGAAATAAGTTTGGAATATATTTTGTATTTGAGAATGTGTTTATCGTATTCAATCTCAACGTTGTCTACTTGTACACTATATGTCTAAAGGAAGAAAGAAACAATTAAAACATTATCATGAATTATATAATAATAACTGTGTATACTTTTATAGAAAGTTGTGTACTTAGGATTTTCTGTTCATAAGCTGTACTTGATAGAATTAGAATCCACTTGAACGTTATGAGGAGGTGCTGGGAAGACACAAGCATCCTATAATAACTGATTCTAGAGCATGCTTATATAGACAAATTAAGTGAAGTGTGTCATCAGTAGTCTTGATGTGTTCCACGAACCTATTGCTGATGTCATAATCCTATTCCCACCAAAGTGAATTCTTACCATCTTCCAATGAATATTACATTTCTGATTATAACAAAAAGTTCCTTCCTGGTAGAAACTTTGTTCTATCTAGCCCAAGAAGACTCATTGTGATGATAATCTGGTAGTGATCTTATTTTATCACATAGATTAGTATATTAAATAAATCATATACCAATAGTAGATGCATAGCCCCTTGATAATAGTGAACAATGCTCTATGCTGTTCTACCTCCCCCCAAAAGACTTTAAGGTCTTTGGAAGATCCAGAGTGAGACGATGCATTAGTATATTCTTAATTGATGCTTATTTGCAGACTTTATGCTTATCATCTGGATTTATTTTGGTGAAACCAATTTTGTGCATCTGATTATTGATGCCTAACGATAGTAAGCCCAATGCAAGTTAGACTCAAGATATTGATTTGATGTGTAAAACAATGTGCAGGCTGGCTGCGTCAAACTGGAGTGGTGAAGGTTCTTTCGTATTCACATCAAGCAGTGCTCCATACGATTGCAATGACAATGGATCATGTGATGAGGTGTTACATCTAATATAATAATTGTTCTACTGGTAACGAATGCATTATACTTGTTCTGACATGAAGGTGCTTTTCCTTGTTAAATTCTTTGATGCATGGGTGTGCTTCGTTAGTGATATCATCCTAGAAACGTAATTCATCTTTTTGTTTGTCTGTCTTAATATTGGGGGCCATCATTATGTCCTTCCTTTCTCACTTAATAAAATAATCTTCATTGCTCGTGAAAAAAAAAATCAACGGGATTGCTTCTGGCATCACATTGTCACTTTGCTATGATGAGCTTCCATCTCTGAATTGACATCTTTTATCTTGTGGTGCTGCTAAATTTTATCTTCGGAAAGATTGATAATAATGGTGGTTTTTCAAATTGATTCTTGTTTTTTGTTTTCACTTGTTGAATTGGTTTCGCTCCCTATGTCCCTTATTAACATAGTTGCAAGGAAGCTATATACAAGGTAAGAAGCTCGCTTCCTCAGAAGCTTGTTTCCCAGACTTACTTCCTAGGAAGCTTGCTTTCATCATGTCTCATTTAGTGATAAAATGGGCTATGTATGGAAGTGATTGGATAAACCACAATTTAAAGTTTAGGGTGTAGATCCTGAGCAAAAATCGTTGGATTGAAACCTAAGGCACCAAGTTCTCCACAAATATCTCATGTAAGATAAAATCAAAGGTATGACTAACCATCCTAATATAATGGGAATGAGGCACATATATCTCATTTCTTGTTTCTTATTTCCTAAAGATTTTTTGAGCCTCGCTTCTTGCTTCTCTCTTTTGCTTCGCTTATCGTTTTCGTAACTATGCTTATAAAGCCCTAGAAAGTTCTGATTTATTGCTTTGCTTATCTAGCACCAAATCCATCACTAAGTTGACATCGCTTATCCTGTGATGCTCCTAAATTTTGTGGCTTTGGAAAGAATGATTGTTTTTCAAATGGATTCTGTATTTTTTTTCTTTTCGAATTGGTTTTGCTTAGTGTTACAAATCTCGTTCTCGAGTTTTTATCAGTCGAAGTTTTTCTCGAGAGATTTTCAAATATGGTCCTAGGTATTTCTCGGCTAAATCTCGGTAATGATGAAAAAATAATTAAAATTACAAAAAATAGTAATAAATATCACCAATTTATAAATTCGTCAACCAAATTTCAAAACATTAACCATAAATCATAATATTTTATGCAACACTCTTCTTCAAAGCTTATAAACTGATTGAAAAAAATCTCGATATTTTGAAATAGAAAATAGTCTAAATCGTGATATTTTGTAAATCTCGTGATATTTACACAGTAAAAAAGAGCATTGAATTTATCACGCATTTTTTTAAAATATTGTGATAAAATCGGACTTTTAAACTTTAGATGTTTTTTCGGTATTTCTCGCAAGATTTGCAATACTATGCCCCTTACAAAGCTCACTGGGTTATCTCGCAGTGGTAGACTTTTTGGACCATCATGACCCTACCTTTTCTAACAAATAAAAATGCCAATCCATGAAGTCTTACAAGTTTTTGCGTGATTAAGTGGTGTGGAAAAAAAGTCATTATTCTTTGGAATAGAAACAACATATTTTAATATAGAGCACTATCAAGGAGCTCCGGCTCAACTTTTTTAGAATAACATATTTAGTTTTGCATGGCTGTAATTATTCAACCACCTCTTATTACATTTATTGTGTTATATTTAGGGTTAATCTTTCTTTTTTCCTCATCTTCTTCTTTGTTTTGCTCGAATTAGATGTTTGTAGGCAGATTTTAATTTTTTAGTAGCTTAAAATAATTAAAAAACCTGAACTATGGTTATACCTTTTATTGGCATGATTTCCTAATCACTGGTGTGAAAATTCTAATCTAGCCTATTATTTTATTTTTTTTAATTCTAATGGTTGGAAATTATGTATTTTCTTGAAAATGCAAATTAGTGTTCTACTTCTACATCATAGCATATTTAGAGACACTGTTGGACTGTAGTATGCTTGATGCTTCATGCTCATTTGGTGGAAGTTCTCTAGCCCTGGAGGGTAAATTTTCTTAACTGGATTTTTAGCAAAGGAAAATATAAACACTATTTCTTACCTTTATATCGATCATATTTGAGAAGCACAAACTTTTTTTCTTTTTGCATGAAAGGGGGCCGTTGTTTTCACATACACATATAGACACTTATGCTTAGATAGATAGATAGATAAAATGAGAACACAGATAATTTTCATTGAACTGCAAACATCTAATTCTAATGAAAACCTCAATATTTTGTGATGTTTATGCAAACAAATATTATCTTTGTTATCTGATGTTCTCACAAAATTAGCTAAATCGTCATAGATGTCGGAGACACTCTTTCTTTTGCTTATAGACTTAATGTAAGAATGTGAGAGATCCTTGTGAGGAATTCTAACAGTCTTGGCATGGTTATCCAGGACTCTCCAGTAGTGCCAATTGGGAGAAGCCCTCGGACGGATGTCCTTTTAAAGGCAGAAAAGGTTGTGCTGGAGGTTGGCGGTTGTGTTCTTAGATTGGCAGGGCTTTACATATCCTCATCTTTATTGCTTTGATTTGAAACTTGAGGGTTTCATTTGTATTTTTAATCATAAAAATGCAAGGATGCTCTGTGAAAATTGATATTTGTTCAACAATATAGGGCTATCTTAACTTTTTTTATACAAGTCAGATAGAGGTGCCCATGCTTATTGGTTGGAGAAAGGGACTGTTGAAGCAAATCCGGATCACATCCTCAATCTTATTCACTATGAGGTCATGATCTTCATCTCTGTTCATTGTTCTCTTCTCATTGATGATTAAGGTTATAATATTGTACTATATGTTCAACTTTATGTGCTATTCTTTCTTGTAGGGGCAGCATATAATGTTGCTAAGATTTCCTTCCACTTCTGCATTCTTTCCCCAGTTTACCAGAACTGCAATGCCTCCTAGTTCAAGGAACTGTAGGCATATTGAAATATGCACTACTTAAGCAACCCTTCCTAATACATGAGCAGTGCTTGTATAGCTCAGTGTCATTGTTCTGTTCCTCATTTACTATATTCTCTTGCTTAATGATAAAGATGGGCCGCAATCGTTCCTGTTGCTTAGTCTAGGCCATCTTGCATTACCTGAACTGTGTTCGGCATAGGTCTACATAGCAAATAATGTCAGAGATGCTGAAATATATAGCATAACAGAGGTTACTTTTAGACACTCTTTCCTTTATGAATGCCATACCATGCTTTTGAAGCAGTAGGGTAAAATGTTCAGGTTCAGCTCTATTCCTGTCCATATTTCTTGTCTTTCCCAGATTGTGCATTGGTATTGTTGTGAGTTGATATAAATACTATATGTTAGAAACTTTGAAATGTTTTTTTTTTCGGTTACTTGAATTTATTTTTATTTTTTCCTGACTTATTAGTTGCATAATAGGATGCAGCGTCCCTCTCAATTGCAATCTTGAAGAAGAAACTTCGCAGTCGGATTTTCTTGGGTTGTGACAATCATCCTTTATCCAGGTCTTATCACAGACTACTCATTTGACTGCTCTTTGCAGTGATTCGCCCCAGTTTCATATAAATGTGAAAGAATATATTAGCAACCTTATTTCTTTCTTCTCTATCTAAGGTGAGCTACATGTAACATTCTTGCAGGCAGGAAGTGATGGACTTGGTGAACAAGAGTGGGAAATTCAGCAAAAAGTTTGAAGGTTTTACAGGCAAGCTATTACTGATGTTTAAGACAGAAATATCCAAGATTTTGTGATCAGTTTATACCTTTCTCTTATACTCTGACAGCTTACACTGTATGATAATATAATATGTTTTACAGGCACTCATGATCCTTTAGGGAAGAGGCTAAATAACTCAAAAACTCGCGAAGAAATAGGATGGGAGCCAAAATATTCGAGTTTTGCTCAGTTCCTTGGACTACAACACTGAGTGTGGTTTCAGGTTTAGTTTCAATTGGGAGGCAGAAAGGACTAAATTTTGGCTACATTGATGAATGCTAATACCCCATGGGATGGCTCCTTTTTGTACCTTATACTCGCTGTTTCATTACAAGTTCTAATTATTTACATGTATATAAGGTCGAGTTTAATGTTTTTAATGTTACATCCATAGTTACTAAGTTAGAGTTTGAGAATTTTTCGTCTAAGGAAAATTTTTTAAAAAATCGGCAAAAATCAGAAAATTCGGAAATAAATTGGAAAAATATGGGACAAGATATGAAAAATATATAAAATAAGAATACTCCTCATGCAAAATTACTATTTTATATATTATATATTTATTCAGGACTTTCAAAAAGTTGTGAATAATTTGCATAGATTTCGTGAAATTTGCAACATATTTACAATTTTTTTTTCTAATTTGCAAATATTTTGTGAACTAATTGTTTAACGAAAAAATTTCGTATTACTTAAGATTTTTTGAAAAAAAATAGGAGAACGTTATCACCATGGATACCAAGGTAGAAAAAGCCTAGACCTTTTTCTTTAGATTAATTTAAAAGTGTGGAAGTCTGCAAGATTTATTAGTGATATCACCTGCATCAGCATTCTGATACTAGCACACCTCCATCCATTATGACAGTAGTGGTTGAGCTTATGAAGAGAAACCCCGTAAAAGAATAACAAAAACACGAAAGCAACAGCGCAATGTTTTGTCTTCTTGTGTATAAGTCGCGGTTGGTGGTTAGTGATTACTATCATATTAATATTTATGTATTATGCCTTAATTGCTATGAGGGGTGCTAGCCTTAGCCCCCAATTGCAGAATTCAATTTTTCTCTCAAACTCTGAGTGGGGTGCAACACTTGAACAGGATAAGAAAACAATAATTTTCAAATGACGAAGCTATGGTCTCAACCGGTTCTAAAGGTAACAGGAAAAATATCGATACATGTCACAACCACAACCATGGTGGGAGTTTGGAAGTTTGCGACTAAGGCTAGCATTTTTATCTTACTATTGATTAGTTCCTATCAGAAATAATTTTTTTTTAAAAATTGATTTGAGATTAGTCCACCGGTGGTGGTTTGACAAGCCTACTGCGATCATAAACAGATGGAGAAAGGTTCTTATATCCTGGCATTGGATCAAAACTGGTCAGATTCTCAGAATTAGTAGCTTGTTCATACACACCAGGGCTTTGTCCCAGTGGTAGTGTATCCCCTGCTTTGGGGGGAGGTACCAGGTTCCATTCCCGAGAGGGTGGGAGTTTGTATATGCTCTCCACCCGCCCACTAACTGAACATATACTAACACCTAACCGGGGTTGCGGCCTAAACGTATATCTCGAACCAAAAAAAAGAAAAAAAAAAGTAGCTTGTTCATTTCTTGGCAATTGGTGGAGCAATGAAAGTAGCAATCTTGAGTGTAGAAAGAGAGATTTGCATTGGTATTTATCGTAATTACACTTTGTTTTCCTTTTGCACAAGGTTTGAAATCCCGATATTATCAGTGATTTCGGTCTCCCAACCCAAACCGAAATCTCAAAAATTTCGGTTACCTTGGCGGGATTTCGGATTCCTTTTTTTTATTAATATGTTATTAAATATAAATATTTTTAAAAATAATATTTTATTAAAATTTAATTTACTTTATATAAATATTTTTATTTTATTTTTAAATAAATATATAAATCTTTAAAAATATCCTATTTCAAAACATTTCAGAGTTTTAATAAAAAAAAAACAAGTTAAAATCAAATTTCCGAAATCCTGTTGAAATTCCGAAATTTCAACCAAAATTTTCGAAATTCCAATCAAAATTGTGTTTTCCAAAATCCTAACCATATCAATTTTGGTAGGGTTGACCAAACCGGGATTTTAAACCTTGCTTTTTCGGTGTTTGTTGGAATGTTGAGGTTTCATAAGGTTGCAGCTTCGATACATCGGTGGAACATCATGGCCATCAGTTCCTTCCTACCAAGGCAACTACTAATGTAAAGATTTCTTATTTTATTATTCTGAAGTCAAACGTGTTTAGTTGAAGTGGAAATAGACATGGATGACACTTCACCATTTGATTATTTTCTTTATTTTAATTTTAATTACAAGTGGGGCAAAAATTTGTCAAAATCTTCCAGAGAAATGTGATTGTGAAAGTCAAAATTTTAATATGAACAAACCTAGAGTTTAATATAAGGTATATAATTTGTATACCATCTTTGACTATTGACAGGCCTAGGTTTTATATTAAGAGGGTTTTATAAGACTTTACTATTGAGATCCCACTAGTGCCGAGACCACCGAATGGGATATAAGGTGGGGCCAATTTCACATGGTAGGCCCCACCTGAAATCACATGCTCTATGGCATGGTCTCGGTGGTCTCGGCCCTAAGGGAGTCTCACAAGCTTTATCCGGTTTTATATTTATAGTTGGCTTCACGGGCGAGAAGCGAACTCTCATAAAAGCCACCCCTTCAACTGCTTCAAACTCGGGTTAATTTTTTTTGATCCCATGGTTAAATTTTTTCTTTCATTTTTCTAAAGAGCGAGTGTTGATGGGTGAACCCTAGAGGTGAGTGAATTTTAACCACAATTAAATGAAATTAAAAGAGGGACACATGGTAAGAAAATAGGAGCTGAGACGCCCCTCCTCACATCACCAACAACCGAGGAAGTGATTATTTTCCTTATTTTAATTACAAATACCGGCAAACTATTGACAGAATCTTCAAGAAAAATGTGACAGTGGAAGTCAAAAATTCCTTACTAAATGAAAAAAAAGGTCAAAATTTTAATATAAACAGACCTAGAGTTTTATACAAAAAAATAGAAATTGTATACCACCTCTGACTATTTCCTTAAATTATATATATACACCGACCTTGATTTTTAGAAAACAAATTAACAAAAATTAGGAAAATGCTTAGCTTACCACCGGTTTCATTTATGTAACGAAATGGCCGGCCTTCATTAGTCCACGCCTCACTTTTTAACACTCACCAACCTATAGTTAAGATTCACTCACCCCTAGGGTTAAGAAATCCAACCTTGGTTTTTAAAGAGAAAAAAACACAAAAAATTTATTTTAATTTACTTAAGTTTAACCAGGGTTAAATGAGGGTTAAAAGGGACTCGAGGACACAGTGGTGACTTTAGTAGAGGACCTTAAATGAGGGTTCAAAGGGACTCGAGGACACAGTGGTGACTTTAGTAGAGGACCTACGGGTACCGGGTCTTCTAATCACTGTTCAAAAAATTAACCGGTTAAAATTTTTAACCATAACTCAAGGGGGCTTCCAGCTTTGGGAGGGCGAGGAGGACTCCTCGGCTCCTCGGCCCGAGGAGAGGACTATTGCTATGTAGGGGTGATATCGAGCTGAGTCGAGCCCAATAGTGATATGTTCAAGCTTGTTCGTTTATTAAACGACTTAGAAATCATGTTCAAACTTGACTTGTTTATTAAATAAACGAGCTCAAGCTTTACTAGCTAAACTCGAGCCGAGCTCAAGTAGTTCACGAGCAGGTTGGTTTATTGGATATAACTATTTAAATTAGATAAAAAAATACACATTATTATCCTAGGCAAAGAAATCATGGTGTTAAATAAAGTTTTAGTATAAGATTATAATTATATAAAAGGTATTTTTATCATATAAAATACGTTATATATTATTAATCTTTATTAGTATATAATACATATATTTAATCTTAATATTTAAATGAATTAAGTATATTTTAAATATTTTAGTAGGTTAATATGTATATATAATCAAACGGAGCTTTTAACAAGTCGAATAGGGGTGTGTTCAAGTTTGACTCATTAATTAAACGAACTCGAAAATTATGTTCAAACTTAGCTCGTTTATAAGTGAATGAGCTCGAACTTTTAACTACCCGAGCTAAGAAGTTCACGACCATTGTGGTTCGTTAAGCACCGCCATAGAATCCCTACTAGATACTTAGAATCCGAAGTCATGAGATTAGGACAGTTGATTTGAACAAGGAAAAAGTACTGATGCATTTAAGATGGGTCTTGAATGGCCGAAAGAATTTGGTGGCCTAAAAATTTTGTCGGAACATGCTTTGAAAGGGAAAAAGAAAATTTCCAAATAAAATTGACATTTAATAAATTTAAAGAGAGAATTGCAATTTCTTAGTAATTCTTATTAATAATGTTTTTTTGTTTTTCCTTTTTCACATGGGTGGTGTGAGTATTTTCTTGTATTTGCCTTCAGTCATTGCCTTGTTTACCAAAAAAAAACAAAAAAAGCCTTAGAGTGAGTGTTTAGTCCCATATCGGGTAGTTAACCGAGCATGCCGTCTCTTATAAGTTTCTTGGCACCTTAAACAATTGATATCCGTTTTGAGGAGCTCTAGGGTGAAGCTTACAAGGGCTGCATGTGTGTGCTGTGTGTGTGTGAGTTTACATGCTGGGTGTGTATGTGGGCTTGAATGGGTGGTGTGAGTATTTCCTTGTATTTGCCTTCAGTCATTGCCTTGTGGTATGATTGAGTTTCCCAAAAGAAAAAAAAAGTTTTGTTTTTCATCATTCCTCTAATCTTTATCTTTACTATTATAATGGGAGAGGCAGGTGTAGCCTGAATTTTCTGAAATTCCAAAACTACCTTTATATAAAACAAAATTTTAATTTAATTTTTTTACTTTAAATCCTAAACTATCCTCATCTATCTATTTAAAGAATAGAATCAGAGTCAATCGCAATTGAACTCTCCCCGAGTTCAATCGCACCCGTGGGTTAACATGTGTTGCTTTTAACTCCTATTAACAGTGGATAACTCCTTCCCCTCGCTCTCACGTGCATCGCACGTGCCTCCCGCTAGTATATATTGATAGATTTAAATGAGTATATTTTACCTTACCTTCTAAAAAAAAAAAATTTGATAGAATCACATTCAATTGCAATTGAATTTAAGAGAACTCAATTGCACATGTGGCACATGTGGTTTGGATGAGGAATTTTTTTTTTTTTTAATTTTTAATTTCTTTTTCTCATCCAATCCACATGCAAGCAATTGGCTGTGATCTTGTATCGAGTTTTCTTTATTGGGACTTGATCTTAGGACTACTCTCGCGAGGAACACACCTTCACCATATGAGCTGGAGAGCAAGTAATATGTAAAAGCAGTAATTTTTCGTCACCACATTTTTCAACTATTAAAGATCTCATAATCAATGTATCCTAATATTTTCCAACAAAAAAAACAGAGTTAGACTTAAATTGTGCCTAACCAAGAACCCCCCATGTGTGAATTAAATAGACAGAGTTAGACAGTTGAAACCCCACTAAAAACAACCTAAGATAGCAATGTTCAAAGAAGTTTCACGCTAAAGTAATGGAACCTTACATCAAAGACTTCTCTATAAAATATCTCCATCTGAACCTGACTCAAGAACTACAAATACCATGCATCTTTCATTTCCCTTATAACCCATTTCCTCAACCACCTTTTACAAGCAGAAACAAAAAAAAAAAAAAGAGTTCATTTTTTTTGAGATTACAGTGTTGGTGATGGGGAAGGTTTGTTGCTCAGAATCAGATGGTGGTGGCTTGGATCTCATGGGTTTGTTCATGGCTTTGATTATAGCCGTTACGCTCATGGTTATCTGCGTACAGCCACCACGGCGAGCAGTTGTCGCTGTATATCGATGTCCTTGAAGGAATTCTCCTGGTTTGTCTCATTTTTTCCTTTCTTCCTGTTTTTATAATTTATTTGGAGTATTTACTGGACATCTTCACTCAAAGAGACTCATTACTAAAATGAGATGATGTTCAGGTGAAAGAAAGAGTTTATGTTAGAGTTTGGCTATGTAAGGAAGAACAGAAATATTTATTTATCCTGTAATAAGAGATGTATTAAAACTTACATATAGGTATGATGTGAAAAAACAGCGAATTTCAGGATCATCTGAATCCATGATTAACCGCCCATACATGGGGCGTTTTTTTTAAAATTTTTATTTTTAATGAAACTATGAAATCTTAATGGGTTTGTGCAGAAAATGGCCTTCCATGAGGGCACAAGTAATACACCTTTTTTTTTTCTTTTTCTTTTTTCGGGTTTAACTAAATTTTCAAAAACTTGGTTAACATATATGAATTAATTTGAATTTACATAATTCCCTATAGAAGCAAAAGGGAATGATTGGATAGCCCTGTAAGACCCATGTAGATCTACTAGTCCTAAGCTCATCTTGATTATATGAACTTGATCATTTGATAGATGGAATACTTGTCTGATCTGTGCTCTAGAACTTGTCATGCAGACTACAATTTCATGCCAAAATTACCCCCATTGACATGCCTAAAACCGTTCTTAAACAAAAACAAGGGGAGATGTTTTGTGTACAGTTCTGAGTGAAAACCCTGAAAAAGGTCAAGACAATCAAATTCTCTGGTCAGGGTCATTTTACACTTTGTTATGGTAGTTGGTAAGAAATTTGAGTCACTTTGTTAAGGTTTTTAACAAGTTTAATTCTTACCATCAGATTTCAAGTCTTATCATTTTTTACGAGATTTGAAATCATTCATTTATTCATTTTGCTGCATATAAGTCTTTTGGGAATTGTAACCTAATAGATGAAAAACATCTTTGTCCATTAACAAAACTTACAAAGTGCCAGACTTTATAAGTCTCTGCAAAAGAACGGACCCCCAAAAAAAAATTTCACAAGAAAAATCTATCTAGGGGGACTCTCTTATCAAACTGACTATCTGGCAAAACGAGCCTGTTCTCTTTGAGCAAACAAAATCCTATTTCCGTTAGTATCTTGAGCAACAAGTGAAACTGTAATGAGATAAATGTGAATAAGAATCTTCAACAAATGAAAAGCTATGATGGGTGATTTTTAACAAAGATATTGGCAGACAAGATAAGACTGGACACAACAATAATAGTTATCTAGCTGAGAACATAGTAACAAAGTTCTCCGATCCTTTCAAAATATCCCAAATCAAATGTGACTTTTTCGTGGAATGATTTGTTCTCAAACTATACATGAATTTTTCGGAAAAATCATTTTTTAAAAGTCACAAATTTTACAAATTAAACATGACTTTTTGAAAAAGTGTTAGAATAAATATCTAATATATGAACATTTTTTATAATTTAATAATTTATAATCTTATTTAACATTTTTTCATATCTTTTTTTTCTTGGACTTGATGTTTTATTGATTTCTTCAAATTTTTTGAATTTGACCAATTTTTTTCAAAACTTTTCCTAAAAAAATAATTGTCGAACTTCGACTTGATAACCATGGTTGGTTATCATGTTACTTTCACTTTATACTTATTAAATTTATTGTTTTTATTTTTTTCTAAAGTTTACCTGACTTGGACAAATTTTGCCAATTTTTTCCTAACTACGCCCACCGAATTATTCCTGAACCCCAACTTTGTATTATTCCTGAACCCCAACTTTGTTTGCCATGGTTGAGAAGACAACAAATTTGAGGACACCATTTTATTTTAGTTGACCGAACAGAGAAGATTTGATTTAAAACTTCATCTCTAAATCACCATCTATTGGTGTAGAGCCCAGGTATGTGCTTGTAAATGTGTGAAAGGAGATCTATGTTCTTAATTTAATCAAGTGGTTATCATACAATGGAAATCAACAAGATGCACACTGCAAACATGATCCACATTAGAAACAAGGCCTTTGGAATAGATAATCGGAGTAGCAAATATATAATTCCAATTTTAGGTACTCTCTAAACCAATTTCTTGCAATTGTGGCAGCAAAGAAATGGAGAATAAACCAAACATAACTTAAAAATCCATGCTCTCAACGAGGTAAGAGATGAACTATTTTTACAAGTAATGGAACCAACCTCCATTGCCTAAATATCCAAAATCATTGGGTTTTCCAGTCATGAATGCCTCCCATGCATGTGATGTGAAAATGTTCATTCATCACTCTTCTTTTTCTTCTTTTTCTCTTTCTTCTTGCTCTGCATTTCAGCTTCTTCCTCCTCATCATCATGCTTTCTCTTCTTTTTCTTCTTCTTTTCTTCTCCTTCTGGATCAATGTTGGTATCCTCATTTTGTAAGTCAGCACTCTCAGCTTCAGCTTTCTTCTTCTTCTTCTTCTTCTTCTCTTTCTTCTTCTGTTCTTTTGTCAAAGTCTCTTGTCCTTCTAGTTCTACACCATGGTCCCTGTTATTTTGCAAGTTGATGTTCTTAACATCATCCTTCTTCTTCCTTTTCTTTTCCTTCTTCTCTTCAATAACAGGAGCCTCCTCTACTTTTTCCTCAGTCTGAAATGGCTCTTTATCTCCATGTTTCCTCTTCTTTGGAACCATATCGTCCTCTTGATTGTCTGCCAATTTCTCAGCCACTGGTGTCATTCGTCCAAGTAGCGAATCAGCTGAAGGATTATAAGTCTACATACAAAAACAAGTGTTAATGATCACCTTATTACTAAAAGAAAAAATCAAAAACAGAAATTGGAACAAATCCCAGACCTTGGCAGCAGTTATAAGTGCCCCAGCTCCCTTCTTCCGATCCTTGTCATAGAATTCTATCTTTGGTTTTCCTTTAGTTGATCCAGCAGAGTGACCCAGTTCTCTGCCCTCAAGATTTCTTAACCGGGCTTCAAGCTACAAAAGAATTTCACAGAAAATAGGGTCTTTGAGGGGGGAAAACAACATAGTTGAGCATTGGTTAGAGACTTGTATATCTATAGTACCTTGGCTCGATTCTCCAGGCCCATAGAGTTATCTTGGCCATCTCCAAGAGCATCATACCGAATGGCCAACGCAGTCTTGGCAGCAAGAGATCGAGAAATCTTTCCCTTTAGCTTTGGGGCCGCCTGACCAATTAAGGATGCATGAAAGATAAGCCCATATTTTGGGGTAGCATGTTTTGTCTTCAGAGCTCTGAAGAGGGCCTTCTCTGCACCAAGAATCTGAACTGTACTCCCAGGCTGCTTTGCTAGATTCAAAAGGCTGCCTCCATGGGCAATGAGGCGAGCACCAACAAGCTCTCCAACAAGAGCAGTTAGATTCGGGGCAATGGTGTTCATTCTGCTTTTCAAATAGTCATACAGTTGAGCTCTGTACTCTGAAAGAGCCAACACTTGATTGCAGAGGTCTTTAATATTCATCAAATCAAGGTCACTGATTTCAGTTCCCATGGATATCACTGCCGCCTCTTTCAGTTCTGTCTCAACCTCTTCTGGCAAAATCTGTGCAAATTTAACAAAAATAGTACATGAGAAACATTCAAGGGCATCATGCTTTTCTTCTTCAAGAGCACTTATATCCAGATGGGTAGAACTCAACCTCCCAGCTTGTCAAGTTTGGCCACATGAAATGGGGTTGAACATTGATGGGTCACAAAGGAGATCTTCTAGGCCAAACAGACCAGACCAATGACTCTAACCATCCAAGCTGTAGACTTCTTTCCCAATATTCAACATCTATTTCTGATGATTCACAAGAATAGTGGTGAATATTTGGGATAGAGAGTAAATCCCTAGGACCCACCAAGTCATGGTTTAAAAAAACACCGAAACCGTTACGTAAAGGTTTCGGTGACCTCCGATACCTAATACCATACCTTTACTCGTTTATCCCGAAACAAAACCGTAACGCCCGAAACCATTACGTAATGGGCGTTACACCCAATACGTAAAAGTTTCGGTCGTAGGACTGGGTTCCGAAAATCTTTAAACTCATTTTAAAACTTTATTCGTAGTTTTTTTTTTTTCTAAAATCCTTTCATTTTTTTTAATTAACAACTTGATTTAGAGTTTAATTCATAAATTTGAAGGAATCCAATGCATGTTCTTTATTTTGGGTTTGTTTCAACCCACGACCCATCTAATTTGCTTATTTCTAAATTTTGAGCTTCATATTGGCTTTGAAAGTATCTTGTTACTAATTTATTATATGGTTTTTTTTTTCTATTTATAGGAAATTTTGAATTTTTATAAGCAAAAAAGAAAAAAAAATATATGTAAAGGCCGAAACCGTTATTTAACGGCGTTATATAAAGGTTTCGGCTGTGTCCGTTACGGTGTCCGAAACCGTTTTTTTAAACCTTGCACCAAGTAGTGAGCCCCAATCACCATGCAAATGGGCAATGTGCATGGCGTGCAAGCATTGCACTTTTTCTATTCTTATTATTATGATAAAGGAAGCCAAAGGTCTACCTCGGAGAAATCAAGTTTTGAAGCATTTGCACGGTAACCCATCAGCTTCACTGCCTTTGCATAAAGGATATTATCTTGTACAATCTTTGCGAGCTCTGGAAAATGCCAGCCGTACCATTCCCTAACCCTCATTGCGTATGTGTTAAGTTCTTTGTCAAGATCATCCAACAAGCCAATGGCCTGAATGATCATTGTATCCACCTAGAGAAAGGAAAAAAAAGAGTTGGGTTACAGAACTCCCACAGTTACCCATATGTCAACAATAAGACTCATACAAATCAATAACAAACATAAAAAAAATAGAAACATTCTATTTCCTCTCAGCAACATTTAACATTACTAGCATTGCATCATACAAGATTGCTCAATAATGATTTCCGCAAAAACAAAGATATGGATTTCAATATTTAAGGATAGCTACACTGGTTGGACATCAGGACTAGAGATTTGATTGCAAAGGAAGTATGCAAAATGAAGATCAGAATCATTTTACACAAGAATTTACTACAGCATTTCTTTCAAATGTAAAGAGAAACTGAACATTAATATAAAGGGAAACCAAAGATAAGAACTATCACACATGCAACAAAGTAGAGAACTATTTGCACAGGGTATGAAGAAAGTCAATGGTCGTGTCTCTCTCCCATTATCCCACATAGGTTGGTGATCCACAAGTGAAAGAGTCTGACCAAGAAGATCTTCTAGGTCAATTTATTTCAATCAGATGATGCAACAATCCAATCCATGGACTTCTGGTGGACCATTCACTGTGTTTACAGCTAAAAGAATGCACTAAAAAAGGGTTGTTCGAACCATCTGATTGGACTCCTTTTTCTCTCTCTTTTTTACCAGAGAGATCTCCTAAATGGACCACAGATAAGATAGATATTAAGCTATCCACCAAACAGGCATTCCTCATAAAGAAATAAGGAAGTATCATGAAACAAGTATACTCTTAATCCTTTTCAATTCTGAAGCATTCTTTTTCTGGGAGCATTATAGAAAAAATATTTAAAAATACAAAATTACAGGTTCAAAGGCAAAGAAACATTTGAAGGCGATTCACCTTATCGGGACTGAATTTTAGCTTGTATCTAGACAAGCTGTGTGATAAACCCAAACTCATTGGAGCCAAATCTTGAACTGCTAGCCCAGATATGAGTTCAGTCAACTGACTTCTCACTCCCCTCATCAGCTCCATTATAGCATTGTTGTGAACACAGTCTATTTGCTGCAAGAAAACCATTGATCTCATCAATATGGAATGACAAAAGAGGGAGGTACACAGTCTGGAATCTGACAGATGATATGAACCAGAGTATTAACAGACCAGTTTTTCTTTTATCGCATTTCCTAGTTTTGAGTCAGCCACAGCCAATGTTTCACCATCGCAGTGAGCACGCAAGAACTTGCGAAGACCTTTGCTGGGTTTGCTATCAATCAACAAGGTTGCTGCTGACAGAGCTTCAGATGTGTTCTCAAACTTGGTAAAAGCTTTCAGCTTCACTACCTGATGTTAGTGTGAACCACAACTTGTTATATTCATTGTGGATAGAAAAACTTAAGTAAGCATAGTGAGTAGCGTTCAAAGAAAGCAAAATGAGCATCAAAGAAATGAAATGCCCACATCAGAAAACAAGAAAATTATCTAAAAAGGGAATGGTCAAAAGAATAGAAAAAGAAGAATAAATGTGTAGTGTATCCAAAGGGCTGTTGTTATTGTATTATATGGACACTACTAAGAAGATTAAACTTAAAAAACCCAAATCAAAGTAGTTCTAGCGCATCATCTCAGACGAGTGTTGGGTTCCCATCATTTCCCCCCAGCAAGGAGCATTTGTGGGGGGCCGTCAGATCCTAGATGGCATACTAATAGCCAATGAGTGTATCAATGACAAGATTAGATCTAAGATTCCGGGGCTTTTGTGTAAAGTGGATATGGAAAAAGCCTATGATCATGTCAGTTGGGGTTTTCTGGGTTATGTTCTGATAAGAATGGGGTTCGGTCCTAAGTGGTGTCAGTGGATACTATCATGTGTGTCCTCAGCATCCTTCTCCATTCTCATCAATGGTAGCCCGGCTGGGTATTTTCAGAGTTCTAAGGGGTTAAGGTAGGGGGATTCTCTCTCCCCTTTCTTGTTCATTATGGTCTTTGAAGCCTTAAGACGGACGTTGGCCCGGGTCGATGGTTCGGTCTTCGAAGGCTTCTCTATAAGTCGAGAGAGATTGCATATTTCTCACCTTCAGTTCACAGATGATACTCTTATCTTTTATAGAGCAACGCGCTAAGACCTAATATCCCTTAGAAAACTCCTCTATTGCTTTGAAGCCGTATCAAGTCTGAGGATCAACATGTCTAAATCGGAAATAATAGCAATGGGGGAAGCTTCTGATGTGACCAGATTAGCTGAGTGTCTAGGATGCCGGACAGGGTCTCTCCCATCGATATATCTGGGTATGCCACTTAGGGCCAGTTTTAAATCTAAGGTGGCTTGGGCCCCGGTTCTGGATAGGTTTGAGAGAAGGTTGTCCGAGTGATAATCATCCTTCTTATCTAAAGGGGGGGAACTAACACTGATTCAGAATACCTTAGCTAGTCTCCCCACTTACTTTATGTCCATGCTTGTCATCCCTCGCTCAGTGGCATCATCTCTTGAGCGGATGCAGCGGAAATTTCTTTGGCATAACAAATGAGGTAAGTTCAAGTACCACCTTGTAGATTGGGATTGCATTTGTCGCCCAAAGAGCAAGGGGGTCTGAATTTAAAGCATTTGTCATTAGTTAATAAGATTTTGCTGGGTGAATGGATTTGGAGATTCGGCGAGGAACGAGAGAGTCTTTGGCGATCTGTTATTGTGGCCAAATACGAGGAACAATCGTGTTGGGTCCCTAAGGAAGTTAGGGGATCTCATGCGCTGGGAATGTGGAAAGGAATCATGTCAGTTGCTCGTTTAGTAACCCCAATCTTCAGGTTCAAGGTTAGTAGGGGATCTGAGGTTAGGTTTTGGAAGGATGTGTGGTGTGGTTCCACGAAATTACAGGAGAAGTTTGGTCTCTTATTTCGCATAGCCTTGGATAGGGATGCGCTAGTTGGGGATTACATTGATAGGAGCTCTGCAGGGGTGGTTTGGTGTCCTAGATTGCGAAGAAGGTTGAACGATTGGGAAGTGGTCGAGCTTAGTAGATTGTTTGAGTGTTGGGGTCTCACTCTCTAGCTTTTCAGGGTCGGGACTATAGAATTTGAGCTGGAAGCAACAAGGGCAGGTTTTCAGTGAGATCTCTAGTTCAGATGTTTGGGGCTAGTTCACCCGCCCTATTCCCTCATAGGGTGGTGTGGAATCCAGACAATCCATCTAAAGTATCTTTCTTTCTATGGAATGTGGCTTTGAATAAAATTCAAACGTGTGATCACTTGAAATCCAGAAGGTGAAAGATGGCCAACCGCTGTTATATGTGCCTTCACTCGGAAGAGCTGGTTGATCACCTTCTCTTGCAATGATTTGCTACTAGTGAGATTTGAAGTTTCTTTCTTTCTTGGTTGGGTGTGACTTGGGTCTTTCCCTCTTTCTTTCATAACTTCTTATCTTGTTGGAATTTGGTTAGTGGGGATGGTTCAAAGATGAATATTTGGCTAGTTTTGCCGAGTGTTATAGTTTAGGCTACCTAGAAAGAGAGGAACAAGAGAGTTTTCGACAACTCTCCATCATCTCTATATAGCATATGTATTCGGGCCCGCTCTTTGATTGTGGATTGGTGTTCCACTCGTCATGCTGGGGTGAACTTGGGCTTGTTGGCATTTTGATTGTATTTGGGCAAATCATTTAGGGGTTTCATAGCTGCTGTTCTTTTTCCTTTTTTTTGCTCTTAGTATCAATTTATGATCTCGTGAACCATACTCTGGCTCTCTTCTGTAGTTTTTCTCCTCTTATATATTTTATATCTGCTTCATTGCCGATAAAAAAAAAGTAATTTTAATTTTAAATAGAAGTTTCCCATTGAAGGCAGAGAACTCAAAAGCAACGACACTGAAATTACTATAACTAAAAAAATCCCACACGAACACATGATACACCAATCCTTTGAAGAGTGAATAATGAGATAATCATACAAGCAGCGAATGGCCAGGACCATTGAGTAGGTGGGCCACTACATGCACAATGCCTAACACCCTCAACCTCTATGGAGTCAGAACCAACATTTATTTCCTCTATACCAAAGTAAGGTTTAAACACAATGGACATCAGGAGCTAAATCTCAGAAATAAAGTTTGCCAAGCTTCAAAACATTGACTGCTTTTATCAAATTCTCCCCCAAGGTAAGAAATGGGTATCATAAACCCAAGCTCACTACATTTCTGAATATTAAATACCTGGGAAAGAGAAACAAATGGGTATCCACAATTATAACAGAGGAGAGTAAAGATGCTAGAAATTACCTGTCTAGCTGATTCTGAAGTGGAAAACTCCTTCCACAAATCCTGCAGCACAGATTCAGACAAATGAGAAAAACCTTGTATTTCATCCAATCCAAATGTAACTAACAAATGCATAGAGGCAGACATTGAAATAGAGTTAGTTATGCAATTACCTCAACCTTAGAAAGCTTCCCTTCATCCAATACTTTAAATAGGGCGAAACCCGCCGGAGTTTCAAACAACACCAGCATTTTCAAACCTCAAAGAAACTAAACAAAAAATCATCACAACCACCTTTGGTTAATCAGAAAAAGCACTGAAATAGCAAATGTACAGACATCTAACCATTCTGTATAAATTAACTATTCTTCTTCTATGATTCTTAAAACCCATTTCAGTAGAAAGACTTAAAAAACAGATTAGATCAAATGCGGAAAAAAAATCCAACAAGTTGAATCTAGGGTTTAAGGTTATATGAATCTCTGGTTCTGGAGTTGAGGGTTTGAAGGACAAAATATCCAGAGGAAAACAATTTGAGCTTTAAGGGTTTAAGACCTCTGAATTTAAGGGTTTATGAACCAAATCTCCCCAGATTAAAATCATTATCTTCTTTTGTTTCGATCAACGAACGTGAAAGTATAAGACATGAAATCGTTCGAAAAATCACGGTTTTGAGAATCGATGGAGATGATGAGATCAACGAAAATCAATGGCTTTTGTATGAGCTAAATGTGGTAGTGGAGATTTCCTGAGAACGCTAAGATTTACCTGTTCTCTTCGGCGATCCAGCAAAAGAGAGAGAGAGAGAGGGAGAGAGAGAGAGAGAGAGATTCTATACAAAGAGACGACAGATAATAAGAAAGGGAATGGCAGTGTTTAAAGCTTTGGCATTTTAGAGTTGAAGCAAAATTTAGGGTTTTAGGGTTTTGAGCAATATTTTGCTCCCGGGCGAGGACCGAACTATTGCTCCTCGCTCTCACAAAACCGCCCACATGAACTCGGGTTAAACTTTTTTAACCCCTGTGATTACCTTTTTTTTTTTAATGTTTACATGAACTCGGGTTAAACTTTTTTAACCCCTGTGATTACTCTTTTTTTTTTTAATGTTTCTAAGAACAAAGGATAGATGGGTAAAACTTAGAGGTGAGTGAATCTTAATCACAATTAAGAGATAGAAGGGGGACATGTGGCAAGAAAAGAAAGCCAAGACGCCCCTCACGGGTCTCCGACCGTGGAGGTGATTATTTTTGTGTTTTGACAAGCGTGTTACATTCTCACGCAATGTTTATAAGAACTAAGGATAGATGGGTAAACCTCAGAGTTTTAACCATAGTTAAATAGAGTTAAAAGGGGGACACGTGACAAGAAAAGAGAGCAGACACCCCTCTCACCTCACCGACCAAGGAGGTGATTATTTTCCTTAGGGCTTTGACAAGCACGTGACATTCTCATGCAAGAGCAATAATTCTCCTCGGATGAAGAGCGAACTATTGTTCCTGGCTCTCACAAAGCCCGCCCCTTCAACTGCCATGAATTGGGGTTAATTTTTTAACCCTCTAATTAAAATTCTTTAATTAAATTTTTCTTAAACTTCTTCAATTAAAATTTTCTAAAAATCAAGGATAGATGAGTTTCTAAAAATCAAAGATAGATGAGTGAACCCTAAAGAAGAATGAATATTAACCACAATTAAAGAGAGTTAAAAGAGGGACAACATGGCAGTAAAAGAGGAGCCAAGATGCCCCTCCTCGTGACTGATTGAGGAGGTGATTATTTTTCCTTACGCAAATAAACATAGAGCAATAATAAACTCCTCACGGGATGCTATGACGTGAGGAGCGGCTCTCACGTCCTTAAATATCGTCAACGATGTCAAGTATGCAATATTTTTAGACTACGATAGCGAGAGACCGCTAATACCAATCAAAAGATGTCACACATCAATTAGAAGGCGCCTTATGATTGGATGCTGGCGGTCTCTTTGCCAAAACCAACCGGAGAAGATCTAAGTCATATTTTCACAGTATTTTCTCTTAAAAAATAAGGTTAAAAATATTAATTTGAAGGGTTAGTGAATGTTAATCACAATTAAAGGAATAAAAAGAGACACGTGTCAAGTTTTAAGGGGCTACCCTACGTAGATTTTATTTTCCTGACACTGTAATATTGGCATACCTTACCATTCATGCAGCTCCATCTCTGTTAAACTTGATGCTATGTGGGGCCATACCGATGTACATCGTGCACCACATGTACGTACGGATGTAAACCGGGAATTAGGAGATTACCCAAAAAAAAAAAAAAAAAAAACCGGGAATAACCGAATAAGGAAAATATATTGTTTTGGGGAAAATAATCACCTCCTTAGTAGTGACGCAAAGAGGGGTGTCTTGGTCTCCTTTTCATGCCTCGTGTCCCCCTTTGAACTCCCTTTAACCGTGGTTAATGTTCACCCATCTATCATTTTATTTAGAAAAAAAAAAAAATTAATTACAGGGTTAGAAAGTAACTTGAGTCACGGTAGACAACTTTGTGAAAGCAATGCTAAGACAATGTTTTTTGCCTAACAAAAAAATAGAATGATCGCCTCCTGATTATTTCGTCTTGCGAGTCATTCTTGTTGTTGACTAAAGTTCAGACTCATTGTGTATGGAAACACAGATAGAATAACTGTTGTTCAAATAGGGCGGCTACATTCGTCATCTAGATAACGAATATGTTATCATGAAGATAACGGGTTCGTTGCCCTAGAGAGAACGGATTTGTTCTCTATTTAGATACGTGTTTCCATATATTGACATAACAATGAAGACTAGCTCGTCTTTCAACAGTCTTCCAACACTTAATCTTTTACAAATTTTACTCATTACATATACCAAATAGCTTACACACTTTTTTTTTTTTTTGAGTGAATAACTTAAACACTTTAACTAACCTACTTAAATTGGAAAACCTTATTAAAAATACTTCTAATAATATTAAATTAAAAAATATATAAATCTTGGTGGGTCTTAGAAAGTTCGCGAAGGTAAGAAATGTGAAGAGGAGGTGCAAGGTGAGGACGTCGAGTATTAATATTCTTCTTTTAACTCCGGGACGTAAACTTGACACTTTTTGCCATATAAATCTTAGCGATGCTACGTCCACTTTCCGGTCATCCACTCTCCGGCGGTTTTTACTAATTTAAAATAAAAAGACAAAACAAAAATGGTGAGACCCATACAAAAGTGGCACACTATTTTGTTTTCTTGTACAAAAGTAAGGGAGAGTGGATGGCCGGAAAGTGGACATAGCATTGGCCATAAATCTTTTGGTAGGCACCACTTTAAAATTTGGCGACTCTACAGCCTTACACATGTCCCATTTTAATACCTATCAAGTGTGATTAAAATTTACTCACCCTTAAGATTCATTCATTTAATCTTAGTTTTTAGAAAATAAATTTTTTTAAAGTCGACATGTGTTCCTTTTAATACCTACTAATTGTGGTTAAGATTCACCTACCTTAAGGTTCATCCATATAACCTTTGTTATTAAAAATAAATTTTTTAAAATATTAACCTTAGGTTTATTTAGCTTAACTATAATTAAAGGGTTCTACAAATGATCATGTGTCCCTTTTAACACCCATTAACGGTGGTTAAGATTTACTCATCCCTAAGATTCACCTATCTAACTTTAGATTAATTTAGAAAATAATAAATTAAAAAAATATTAATCTTAAGTTAATTATGTTTAATTACAATTGAATAAAGTTCCACAAGATGCCAATTGTCCCATTTAACATCTAGGAATGGTGGTTAAGATTCACTCACCCCAAAAGTTAATATTTTAAACGTAACACATGATTTTGATTTCTCTACCCACTAGGTGTCACATGACAATAATTTGGTGGGAATAAGGGGAGAGGTATCAAGCCAGGATAAGTCAAAATAATGGGGAAAAATGAAATGACTTCTCCCTTTTTTATCGCCAAATGTCGCATATTGTGTGGTTGCCCGAGACCATTTTCTGGCTTCCCCGGAGTGCCAAATGTCGCATATTGTGTGGATGCCCGAGACCATTTTCTGGCTTCGCGGGAGACAATCCGAGGCCTTCGAGTTAACACCAAATTCAAATAATGAAGCTCATTTTTCATTTGTGCTGGACTGCTTTCTTTTCTTCTTCATGTTTTCTCTTTTTCCATCTCTGCATTTTTATCGATTTATATAGGAAGTACCCATCAAACCCATCTCATCCTCTTCCTTCTCAACCTTTTCGTCTGCAATTAAAGATGCCCAATTCAACCAATCACCACGCCCAGATGGTTACTAATTCTCTATCCACTGAAGAATTCGTTACTACAAAACTTGTTAAATCATATTCAAATTTGGGTAGTTTTCACAATGCCCGCCAAGTATTCGATCAAATTTGCGAACCCAAAGTTTTTTGTTTGGAACGCCATGATAGGTGGGTATCTTCGAAATGAGAGATACCCAGAAGCTCTTGAAATGTATGAGGCAATGAGATCTCATAGTTTAAGAACTGATAGTTGCACTTGTACTTTCGAGCTTAAGGCGTGCACTAGCTTGTCGGATTTTGAAACGGGAATGGAAATAGTGAGAAATGGTGTGGAAAATGGGCTGGAAAGTGATCGTTTCTTTGGGAGTTAGATGATAAATTTCTTTGTGAAATTTAATAAGATTGATGAAGCGCGGAGATTATTTGATGAAATGCCCCCAAAAGATGTCGTTTGTTGGAATTCGATGATTGGAGGTTATGTGGGGGCGTGTGATTTTGATAAGGCTTTTGATTTATTTTTTAAGATGTGGGGTTGCGGAATTAGACCTAGCCCAATAACTATGGCAAGCTTGATTCAAGCATGTGGAGGCATCGGAAATTTAGAACTTGGAAAATGCATTCATGGATGTGTCAATGGATTGGGAATGGGTTGTGATATTCTGTTTAATACCTCTTTGGTTGATATGTATGGTAAAAAAGTTCTCGTCGGCTTTTTGGTAGAATGGTCACGAGGAATTTGGTTTCATGGACATGGAATGCCATGATCTCAGGATACGTGCAAAATGGGTTGTATTTTGAGCTGTTTGACCTCTTCTTCAGATTAGTCTCAAGTGGTGGCGGATTTGATTCAGTGACCATGGTTAGCCTCCTTCAGGGTTGTGCTCAGATAGCTTGTTTGTTTACTGGGAAGGTTCTCCATGGTTGTGTTTTAAGAAGAGGTCTTGAATCAAATCTCATTGTGTTGACTGCAATTGTCGATTTGTATGTCAAATGTGGTTCTCTAAAGCTGGCAACTTCTGTATTTAGTAGAATGCAGGAGAGGAACGTGATCTCATGGACTGCAATGTTAGTTGGTTTAGCACAAAATGGTCATGCAGAGGATGCCCTGAGATTATTCCGTCAGATGCAAGAGGAGGGAGTAGCTTTGAATTCCGTCACTCTCGTTAGTCTTATCCATGCTTGTGCCCAATTGGGGTCTTTGAAGAAAGGAAAGAGTGTTCAAGCTCATCTGATAAGGTGTGGGTTTGTGTTCAATGCAGTTAACATTACTTCCCTGGTGGATATGTATGCCAAGTGCGGAAAAGTAGAGTCTGCCAAGAGGGTATTTGATAATGGGTCCACATCTAAAGATATTGTTCTATGGAACTCCATGATAACTGGCTACGGCATACATGGTTATGGACGTCAAGCTGTTGGTCTTTATGATCGGATGATAAAGGAGGGACTCAAGCCAAATCAGACTACCTTCATTTCTCTTCTATCTGCTTGTAGCCACTCAGGTCTGGTGGAAGAGGGGATGGCTTTGTTCCACAGCATGGCTAAAAATCTTGAGTTCTTGACATTAGGCATACTGAGAAGCACTATTCATGCTTTGTGGATCTTCTTGGTCGAGCAGGCCGTCTTGAAGAAGCCAAGGCCTTGATTAAACAAATGCCTTTTGAACCAGGCAATGCCGTTCTTGAAGCTTTGCTGAGTGGATGTCGAACTCACAAGAACATCAATATGGGTATATGCACTGCAGATAGATTGCTTAGTCTAGATGTCATGAACCCTGGAATTTACATCGTGTTATCAAATATATATGCTGAAGGAAGGAGATGGAATGAAGTAGACTATGTAAGAGGTCTCATGAGGAAACGAGGGTTGAGAAAAACACCGGGCTATAGCTTAATTGAAGTAGGGAACCAGGTCCATGCATTTTTTGCAGGAGATAATTCACATCCATTTTGGAGTTTGCTCTCTTGTGGTGATTACTGGTGATGGGGTCTTCTCCAAATGACATGGCTAGCAAGTGAGCTTTTGTATCGAGTTTTACTAGGTGCTGCTTATCTTTAAAGTTTAAACAGTTCTCTCAGAGGAGGTCAACCATCAAATTCTTTACTATTATCTCCATTACCCACGGGACTACTTAGAAGAAGCAGAAGTTTTCTCAATACAGAGGTAATACCGTCATAGAACATCCCCTTGTGTGAAATTAGTTTTCTTGTAATGAAAAATTCAAATGAAATATAATGGGTTGTTGATGTAGGACAATACCCTACAATAAGATGATAAAGAAAAGAAGCACTTAAATCTCCGTCGAAGCCTAAAAGTTTCTTGGAGGGAATCCTAGGAGAAAACCAGGTGCTAACTTAAGCAACAAGTGTATGTTGACTTAAATATTATGTCAGCCTAAAAAAGGCTATGTTAGCTTGTGGCATGAACATGCTCATAATGTCTTCATGAACTGATGATGCTTGATCTTATTGGTCTTGTACAGAAACCCAACTTCCCATTGCTTGATATGAGAGAATTGCGGACTCCATTACCTGTGCTTGCGGTAGCTTACACTGAAGTACCTTGTGAATGAGCCTCCATGTCAAGTAAAATATATGGATTAGTAATTTTGAACTCTCCATTGTAGTCCCTTTTTTTATACCGATTAAAAAAATAATAATAAAATTATAGTCCCTTTTTTTGTGTATTATTTTTGAGATAATCAGATTACCTGTTAATATGATATGCAATCATCATTGATCTCTATTATGCTTAGCACCACCAAATATACTTTCTTGTTTTTGCTAATATGATCATAATTAATAAGTAAACAGATACAGCTGCAATGGCTATAGAGGTGGGAAGTTTGCTTATATGGATTGAAAGAAACACCAGTCTTGGAAACAAGAGATTCATTTGCTATTTATGGTAATTAGAACCCTATATGCAAATTCTTGTAAAACATTGTATATAATAGCTAATGTATTCACATGTTTGCATTTATTTAGCAATATTTTACACAAATTTTCCTTATTTTTTGGGAACATTGGGTGGTGATGGGGAACTGCAATTTTTCCTTATTTTTTTGGAACAATGGGTGGTGATGGGGAACTTTTGAACTTCAGCTATAATTACGGACTTAGACGCTCCCCTAATGGACCAAGGAATTTCAACTCATAGACTAAAGATGTTACATGTTTGTTGCTTCTGCTATGGCATGGCATGACATGACATGGCATGATTCCATTAACTTCTCACGTTGATATATAGAATAAAAGATGCAATCCATATATTTATTTCCATTAAAAGCATCACCTTGTTCTGTAAAGATAAAGTGTATCTCTTCAGCATTGTTATGGCACAACGATGCAATAGAGATAGCTATTTTCCTTATTATGGAACCAATTTTGGAGTGTCTAACAGTCTCTATATGTTGTAAATGGTATAGCTTTGGCTACAACAATATGGATGGTGCTCTTTACTTCTTCTTTTTTTCACTTAGTTTAGTTTCCCTTTTTTTCCCAACTTAGTTAACCAGTTGGGTTACAGCTTCTTTAGTCTGCTAGATTCAGAATTGAAGTCTTTTTCCAGTACGTGACAATTGTCGGCTTTTGAATATTCAAATGTTAATATATTCGTTGTGTCATGTTTGTGGTCGATAAACATGCATGTATTTTTTTAGTTATACATTCCTTTCTCCTTTGTTAATGTTTTGTAAGAGCATAGGATCTTGCTATTTGGTGGGCTATGTGAATCGTGATAATCATTGTGTCTGGAGAACTCCATGTAGCACAATTGTCCCATCTGTTACGAGGTTTGTGTCTTAAGACTTGTGTGTGAAATTCTTGGAGAGTCCATGCGTCAGTAGCTACTTCAGAAGCTCTGGTTTATTGGATGAAGGTTGAAGGTAGAGGGTTTGCACCCTGTCCTGCACTCCAATGCCAAAGTAAGTATGTGGGGAAGATGATAAATAGTAAGTGCAATAAGAGAATGATACAAAATTTCTCGGTCCTGAATCACTGAGTCTCTGGGGGTATTTATAGGTTTAGTTCAGGATGCCCATAGATGACCATAGATGCCCATGTCACTTGCTTTATGATCATTATCAAATATGTTAGACAAATTTGGAGCCTTACGTGTCACACGTGTGAGCCTACTATTAGTTGAGTCAGTTTGGGTCTGATAGCACGCAGAAGTGACCAACATTAAATGCCAAGACAGTGCTTTTCACCTACCAACAGAGTCAGGTGATCACCTCATGATCATTTCCTCCTGCAAGTCAGTCTCGTTGTTGACTCAAGCTCGGGTCTATTGTTTATGCGAACATAGATAAAATAACAGTTGTCCAAAGAGGACGGACACATTCGTCTTGCGGATAACGAATACGTTGTCACAAAGACAATGGGTATGTTGTCATAAAGACAACGAATACTTTATAAAAAAGACGACGAATATGTTGACAAGAAGACAACGGGTACGTTGTGAATAAGACAACGGATTACTACTCTATTTGGACACGTGTCTCCCATCCGTTAGCATAACAATGAAGACTAGCTCGTTCTCCAACACTTAATCATTTTTACGAATTTTATCCCTTACAATTTGCCCATTTATGATACTTTGAACACAGTTCGAAGTATCGTAAATAGCCCAAGACAAACAAAGAATACCTGACCCTTCTTGGTGATCGAAACGTTGCGTGTACTATACGATAGAATGGGAATCGCCGTGCCAGCTGTCTCATGCGTACGAAACTGTCATTGCCTCATTAATGTATAACATGCTGTCATTATTTCCTTTTGCGGAGCTCAATGCGCATTATCTCCTTCGACGGTTACTCTGTCTGCCCAAAAGACAATCATGCCCCTACCTTCTCTTACGTGTACGATGGAGATGAAAGATAATTCCGTCCTGCACAAAGTTATTTCTGACATGCTATTTTAAATTTCTGAAAATGACCATCCTGACCTTGCTCTTGTATACGTGTATGACATCGATGGAGGTCTTTCTTTGAGTCTTCTTCACCTTGTCTTCGAAGTACTGTTACTCTGCCAAATTCGCGCCTTAGCTAAAGATTTCAGGTTTTCAAGCTTTCCTGCACTTACAAACTTTAGTAAGCTTCTCCTTTATTTACATTTTCTGTTTTGCTCTTCTGTCTCTTCCTCTACTCTTACTAGCTTTCTGACCTTCTTTGTTCTGTTTCTCCATTTCCCTGCATCTTTGTTACTACTCCTTCCCTTATCACTATGTCTGATGAGGCTTCCTTAGAAATCGTTAGAGTAGAGGATGAGGAAGTTAAAGCCCCTAGCGATGGTGAGGCTAGTTGCTCTGGTAGTGCACCGTATGGTGCCTACATTGCCGAAACTTCCCTACTCCAACAAAGTCAAAAAGATTTCCTGGATCACTACAAAGCTCGTTTTGAGTTCCCTTCCCATGTTCACCTCTACTTCAAGAGAGAAGACGCTTTCATTGATAAGCGTTCTTATGCTTGCACCGTTGTCTACCTTGCTCAACTCGAGGCTGGACTTTGGTTCCCCTTGCATCCCATTGTGGAATCCATTTTCTCTGTCCTTCAGCTCGCCCCGGGTCAAATGCACCCGAACTTCCATAAGTATATGTCCTTTGTGATTAAGTTCATCAAGGACAGATACAACATCGAGGCCAGGCATCTCTTTCACTTCCGTCACGCAGTCAAGTGTCGAGGAAGTAAGGACGAGCTCAAGAAATACTTCTCCTGGAACCAAAGAGCCAGAGTCCCCGACTTCATCTTGGGCTTGGTTGATATAGATAGGAATTGGAAGGCAACACCTTTCATTGTCTCCGGGGCCTGGAGATCAGAGACCTCCTCTGTTCCCAACGTCTTTCAAAAGGGTCCAGGTAACTACTCCCGTTGTCAGTAATCCATTGTCTTTTCTCTTACGTTATCTTTGTTCGTTGTCCTCTTTCCATTGTATTGATACTCTTTTATCTCTTGCAAATCCGAAGAGAATACACTTCAATGATCTTACCCCAGCTGAAGAACGAGTACTGACGAGTATCAGTAAAGAAAGAGGAGGAGAATGTGTTAGGTGGAAGCCACTGAAGAAACAAAGTTGGGGGATAGATAGTGTGCCCAATCCAACTCCTTCCATTGATCAAGGACAATGAGGTCCGTCCTCTTCCCGTCCTGCCAGTACCACTCCTTCTGCCCTTACTTTTGAAAGAGAAGAAGAAGAAGAGATGGCAAGTAATGCCCCTCCTCCTCTCGTCAGGCGAGCTCGACCCTCAGCACAGACACCAGCTCTGCCTCTACCTCCCAAGGAGCCTCGCACCACAACGGACTCTGCTGCCGTTGAGCCATCAAAGAGAAAGAGAGCTGATGCTCTGGCCGACTTGCAGGCCAAAAGGAAAAAAAAAAAAGAGGAAAGACACCTTGAGAAAGGCAAATCTGTTGAGGTTTCGTCCTCAACACCTTTGGAAATCAGGGAGCCAGAGACTACTGCTAGAGCCTTGGTAGTCAGCACTGCTCCTATCGATGTTGCTACCCCTGAAGCTGTTACTGCCTCTGCTCCTGCAACAACTACTGCTGCCCCCCGGCACAACGGGAGTGGGGCACACCGAGAGAAACCACTCCTTGGACACCTGATTTCACCAGGTTCGGACGACTGAACGTAGAGGACTCGGCAATGGCCACCGACTTTGTGGCCTTAGCCACGAATTATGCTATGAGGCTCCCTGTTGTTATTGAGTCAACAAAGCAACTACATGTGACCGAGATGTACCATACTGCAAACCGAGCTCTCGCAACGGTAAAGCCTTCCCATTGTCTTTCACTTATCATTTCTTCGTTATTCTTAACGTTGCACTGACTTTGTCTTCTTTTCCACAGATGAACAACTTATACACTGAGATGTACGAAAGTTATACCAAACGCTACTCCAATCTCAAGGCATTAGCAGATTTTTGGAAAGAGAGAGCCGCTGTTTTGGAAAGGGACTTTGATGAGGAGAGAAAGACACTACAACTCGAGTTGTCGCGAGCTTGTTCTGATCGACAAGGGTTCGAAGGCCAAGCCATCTTGACTCGGCAACAACGAGAAAAAGCCGAGGAAGAGGCGTGACTGGTAGCGGAGGGAGAGACAAAGGCAAAGGAAGTGGCTGATGTTGCCGTCTTCAGGATCAGTGAGCTAGAGGCAATCTCCCAGACTCTTTCGAGGCAACTCGAAGAATCCGACGCTGCAAAGACAGCTTTAGCACAAGAGCTCGAGGAGTCTAAGACTGCAACACAAACTTTGATAGAATATCTCCAGAAACACTATCAAATGGAGATGGATAAATTGATTGATGAAGACCGGGTGGAGACCGAGAAGGAGTTACTGAGGGCACTCCGAGAACAAGGACGTTTGGTGGAAGACACTGAGCAAGATGAGACTACTTACTCCGAGCTCCAAAGCCCAAAGGTTATCCAACTCGATGACGACCCCGATGTCGAAGGAGTTAAAAAACCTCTTCCATTTGAAGGCCCTGCTTCTGCTCCATCCGAGTTTCCTTCTAATCCTCCTACTCCTGATGCGCCCATCAATGTTGAGCTGATCTCCATTGTCCAGCTCGATGTCACTGTTGTTGCTGAAAATCCTCTTGCCTGAAGACCGTTGTCTGCTTCTCTTTTTAGTTCCGTTGTAATCTTTTTCTTTGTCTCCATTGTACTTTTGCTTTGTCTTGCCTCCGTTGTACTTTTACCCGTTAAGGGTTTTTATGAATGAATTTCTTCTCTGTTTCTTGACTCGTACTTGCACATTGTTTGCATTCTCAAGGCATAAAGAGAGTAGCTCGTATATACAAAACAGAGAATAAATTAACTAATCTCAAATTTGGCACAGAGCACGTATAAGTGTACGGAACATATATATACTCTGAGGACAACACTTAGATGCCTTCTGAAACAAACACTTCCAATATATAGCAATAAGAGATAAACACACTTAAGTTAAAGGGCACTAGTATTTTGACAATCTCATTTGAAAGATGATAGAATGTAAATGCTCATAGATGGAAAAATCACTAAGATGAATCAAAGTGTAGTATATCGTGAATGTAATTTGACAAATGACATTTCATAGGATGAACTTATGGTAACTCGTGGTGGGACACTACTCAAAGGATGTCATTAGGATAAGCCACTTGATTGCTCAGATAACATCCTTTGGATAAGCCACTTGTGTCCCGTGATGAGTACCCTATTCAGATGAAAAATCATTTGATTTTGCAAGACATTCAAGACATTTCACTCAACACTTGAATAATTCACTAAATAACTATATGACTAAACTCAAGAATAGATGGATGTAAATGGCTCCGTTTGTGCAGCTCATAGTTTATTGAAAAAATTGCCTCAAATTCATGATATTCCAGGATTTTTTGATCACATTACCTTGTAAATTGTTAAGGTAGCATACATCAGGACTTCCAAGTCAATCTACAATGTATGGTCCTTCCCAAATTAGGCCCTAGCTTTCCGCTGTTAAGCTCTTAAGTATTTTGGAATACTTTTCGAATGACGAGATCTCCGACCTGAAGAACTCTTCGTTGTACTTTCTTGCTATATGCTTTTCTTAATTATTGTTGATATCTTCCCATTTGGATGCTAGCATCTTCTCATCTCTCTTCTAATAAATCCAGATGAATAGCCATGAGCTCAATATTTTTGTCCTTCTCTTCTACCTTCTCGCTATTTCGAGAACGTATTGTGGGTAAACTGACCTCCGTATGAATAACAGCTTCCATTCTATAAGCCAAAGAGAACAGAGTTTCATTTGTAGGACTTCTTGGTGTTGTCCTATACCCCCACAACACGTTATGCAGCTCACTGGTTCACTTCCCCTTATAATTTTCTAATTTTATTTTGAGTGCATTCAGTATACTCTTGTTGGTTGCCTTGGCCAGTCCATTCCCTTGAAGATAATAAGGTGATGAGAAAATGTGTTTAATCTTAAGCTCCTTGCAAAATTCAGCAATGATTCTTCCTGTAAATTGCTCCCCGTTGTTAGAGATGATGGATTGAGGGATGCCAAATCGACATATAATGTGCTCCCAGAGAAACTTCTTTACCTCTTGCTCTCTGATACGGGCAATGAGAATGACTTCTATCCAACAAGAGAAGTAATCAGTGGCTACTAAGCAAAAGATCAAATTGCTTGGAGCTTTGAGAAAATGTCTCACAATATCAAGCCCCCAACGAGCAAATGACCAAGGCTGAGACACGGTGTTCAGTTCTTGAGTTGGAGCATGGATCAACCTTGCATAACGTTGACATTGGCTGCACTTCTTCACATATTTCTGAGCACCAGCTTGCATATAAGGCCAAAAATAACCTTATCCCAGAGCTCGGTGGGTAATTGTCCTTCTTCTAGAATGAATGCCACAAATTCCTTCATGGAGCTCGGCAAGAATCCTCTCAATATCTATAAGATGAGCACACTTCAGAAGAGGACCCCCGAATGACTTTCTATACAATTCACCATGCAACAAGACATAACGAGGTGCCTTATACTGGATACGCCTTGACTCTTTCACATCAATAGGGAGGACTCCGTTCTTCAAATCTATTAAGCCCGTCATCCAGCTCGGAACCAGATTAATAAACACTTCTCGTTGTGACTGCAACTCAATAGAAGGATATTCCTTATATTCCATAAGGACTGCCTTAGGCTCATCAGTTTGTAACATGGAAGCAAGGTATGTCAAAGCATCAGCATGTCTGGCCAAAGCATTAGCATGTCTGTTGTCATCTCTCCGAATATGCTTGATCTCAACAACGGCAAAGACCTCACACTAAGCATGAAGAAGTACAACATATCATCTCATCCGATCATCTTTACATTCATAGACACTATTCATTTGATTCACCACGAGTTGAGAGTCACAGAACACCCTCAACTTTGTGATCCTTAAGTCATGTGCACTTTGCAATCCGAGTAGCAATGCTTTATACTCAGCTTTATTGTTAGAGGCAGCGAAACCTAGACGTGCCATCTTCTTGATTTTTACATTCTCTGGGCTAATGAGCACAACATCAAGTCCTAAACCACTAGAGTTAGAAGATCCATCTACATATAAGACCCAATCACTCCATGCTGCTGGCTAGTCTTGCACACGCACTCCGTCCTGCTCAATATTTCTGTTGTCCACATCGTTTGGGAGCTCGTGAAGATCAGGATCTATCTCTGCTTCAACTTCTTCTACATGAAAATTAGAGACAAAACTCGTCATGGCCTGCCTCTTCTCCGAGATCCTTGCTCGATACTGAATGTCAAATTCACTGAGTGTCACAACCCATTTTGACATCCTTTCCGCCAACTCGAGTCGTTCTAGCACAATTTTTAAGGGATACGTCGTGACGACAACGATGGTATGAGCTTAAAAATAAGGACGAAGTTTTTCAGTAGAAAAGACTAGAACAAGACATACCTTCTCGAGTTTGCTATAATTGGACTCCATCTTGAGAAAGGTTTTGCTGATAAAATATATAGGCTTCTCCACGCCATCACAACTTCTGAGTAGTACGGAGCCAATAGCCTGCTCCAAGACGGAGAGATAAAGATACAGCACTTCACCAAGTTCAGGTACTGAGAGAATAGGAGCAGAGACCAAATATGCCTTCAAGGCAGCAAAATCATGAGAACACTCTTCAGTCCACTTGAACACCGAGTCTTTCCTTAACAATTCGAAAAGAGGTTTACAATGATCAGATGACTTTGAGATAAAGCGGTTGAGGGCGGCAATACGTCCTGTCAAATTTTGAATCTCCTTCTTTGTCATTGGCTCCGGTATGTCCAACAGAGCACAGATTTGAGCTGGATTAGCCTCAATGCCACTCTGGCTAACAAGATAGCCCAGGAACTTGCCCGAAGTAACACCAAACACACATTTCTCCGGGTTCAACTTCATATTAAAAGCTCGGAGAATTGAGAAAGGTTCAGCTAAATCTACCACAAGATTAGCTCGTACTTGACTCTTCACAACAATGTCATCGATATACACCTCCACTATCTTGCCAAGTACTGGACTAAACATTAGATTCATCAGACGTTGATAAATGGCCCTAACATTCTTTAGACCGAAAGGCATAACATGATAACATAATAGACCACGTTCTGTTATAAAGGCAGTCTTCTCTTGATCATCCTTTGCTAGAAGAATTTGGTTATAGCTTGAATAACCATCCATGAAGGACAACATCTTATGGCCAGCAGTAGTATTGATGAGTCTATCAATTCTAGGCATAGAGAAAAAGTCTTTACAACACGCTTTATTGACACTAGTGAAGTTAATACAGATTCTCACTTTCTCATTCTTCTTTAGCACAACTACTACATTAGTTATCCAGTCCGGATATTGTACTTCTCTAATTAACCCGTACTGGATGAGCTTGTTAATCTCTTCGTTGATGGCATCATGATAGGCTGGGGCAAGTCTTCGTGGCTTTAGCTTGACTGGGAGAACAATGGGATCAACATTCAAGTGATGACAGATGATATCCGAGCTGATCCCTATCATGTCTTTGTGTGACCAGGCAAAGACATCAAGATTCTTCTTTAGAAAGTCCAACAGCTCGGCCTCTTCCTCCGTTGTCAAGCCAGTCCCGATCTGCAGCACCTTCGGTTCCTCGTCCGTCCCCAAATTGACAGCTTTCGTGGGCTCAACGGACAGTCTGCTCAATTCTTCACCCAAGCTTCTCTCCTCTATGGCCTCGACCTGTAATTGCTATTTAGGCATACCGGGTGGAGTGTTGTCACACTTCTGCAATACTAACTGGTCTCCTCTGATCTCCCTAGGCCCATCCTCAGTGGGATAATTCAGCACTTGATAATATGAGGATGGAACAGCTCTCATCTCATGAGTCCACCATCGCCCTAGAATGGCATTGTATGGAGACGATGCGTCAAGAACAGAAAATCGTATTGGCAAAACAATTGGTCTGGCCTCAACGGATAGGACGATCTCCCCTATGGGCTGTATCGAACTGTCATCAAACCCAAACAACGGGTCTGAGCTGCAACAAGAGTAGCGGGATCTAGCTTCATCTGGGTGAAGACATGGAGATAAAGAATGTCTGCTCCACTCCCAGAGTCAATGAGCACCCTCTTGATGTCAAAGTCACATATCCGTATAGTGAGAACGAGAGCATCGGAGTGAGGTCTGACCACGTTTGAAATATCGTGATCAGAAAAAATAAGAGCTTGCTCGATGCCCCTCGTTGCTGACTGCACCTAACATACTTCAGCCATATGAGACAGCCTCCTTGTCTTCGTTTTGAAATCTTGCTCTAAATCTACCGTTGGCATCTGAGCACGGTGGATGACATTGATGGTCCCCATAGGAGCTCCTCCTTGTCCTCCTCCTCCACTGGTACTAGGATTATTTGAAGGCTCTTCAATACGGGGCTGAGATGGTGGTTCCCTGGCATGCATTGCACCACCATGACTGGAATCTACGTGCTCCCCCAAGTAGCCCTCTTGGACTAGCCTCTTCAAATACTCCCTCAAAATTCGACAACGGTTAGTCAGATGGCCACGAGACTTGTAATAATGGCAATATTCTTGTGCCCGTGGTCTTGTTGTGACATCTCGAACAGCTCGGGCAGGCCACTCGAAGTAAGGCTTGTCCTCCATCGACTTTATGATGGTTGCCGGACTGACTGTAAAATTAATTTGATCAGTCCGGGCTAGAAAATGACATCTCGCCGCCGCTTGATTGCCCCTCTCCCGATTGTACCTGGGTTGTTCCTGGTTGGACTGATAAGGACGCCTTTCTTGATGCTGATTATTCGGATTTGGACGCCTATCAGTCTTGCTCTGCTACTGGTTCTGGTTTGAATTCGCTTCATATGGGCACCAATCCGACTGATCCCGTTGAGTCACGTACGCTATCTTCTCTCTCCGCTCCCTAGGCGGTGACCCTTCTGATGACGAAGACTCGTACCATGGACTTTTTCCCTCCTTTGATGAGGATACTCCACTTGCTCTCTCCACAGCATCCACTCCCCTCGTCCTTGGTCGTGGTACAAATGAGATGTCATCTTCATACCTCCCGAACTTGGCAGCACGAACTAGCATATTGTCCAGGTTAATGGGGTAGTCAAGAGCAAGAGATTCATAAAGCTTGGAATGCTTGGGGATGACATTCTTGAAAGCAGCTATGCAACTACTATTGTCAATCTTGTCGATGCTGTGGACTTCATCAGTGAACCGCATAATGAAATCCCTCAGACTCTGTTGGCTTCATCTTCAGAGCAAAGAGAGAATCCGCACCTGCTTTTTTTTTTTTTACAATAAATTGATCAATGAACACTGACCTGAGCTCGGGGAAGCTCTTGATTGAGCCAGGGGACAGATTACGGAACCACCTTGATGATGCTCCTAACAAACTGTTAGGGAAAGCTTTGCAAAGAAGATTATCATCCGGGTTGCGAAGAGCCATCGCGTGCTTGAAATCGAACAAGTGGTCCTCTGGATCAGTCTTTCCCGTGAACATGGAGAAGTTTGGTGTCATGAATCTGGAGGGAGTATATGACTGATTGATTGCAATCAAGAAGGGAGAATTATCAATGTTATCCTTTGCTATATGAGCAAACTGATCAGAAGAGCCTCCTCCTCTGCCTTTGACATGAGCACTGATCAAGGCCTCCACCTCCTTGGAAGTCACCCATGTTCTCTGATTTCCGTAATGCATTTGAGTGTTTGGCTCCTACGCATCACGTACTCATGGCTCCTCACGAGGGTACTGGGGCTCTCTTGGGTCACTACGGACCCGTTCTTCTAACAACTCGGCACGGGTAGAAGAATCCCGTTGATCAGCACGAACGTAGTCCAGATCCTGTTGATCAACACGGGATTGTGTCCGTTGTCTGTCATGATCAGATGGAGAACGGGGGCGAGCTATTCCTCTGGGGGAAGGAATAAGCACGAACCTGCTTTCATGATTCACTGGCCTCGGCGGAGATGCTGGCCGTACTGCTGCTGCTTTCGGGGGAGAAGATGGGAAAATAAGCCGTCACCTAGCTGAAGGCCTTAGAGATGGCTCATCATCTGTTTCAAGCCTACTATGCTCGAAATCCTCGAGCCTCTCCTGCAACGCCTGCTGTTGCTTGGTGATATGATCCAACATGGACTGTTGTCTTTGCAACATCAACAAGATTTGATCTGAGGAAGATGCAACCGGTGAAGATACCAGTCTCTCAGACTGCTCAGAAGATTGCCCCACTCCTGGTATGAAAGGCTGCATGATAGAAGGTGTAAAGGGGGGGTTTGATTCTCAAGTATAGGCACATGAGTTTGATGAGTCATGATGACTGAAGAGAATAAAGGGAGGTTCGTTTATAATTTCCCACAGACGGCGCCAATTTTTGTGTGTGAAATTTTTGGAGAGTCCACTCGTCAGCAGCTGCTTCAGAAGCTTTGGTTTACTGGATGAAGATTGAAGGTAGAGGGTTTGCACCCTGTCCTACACTCCAATGCCAAAGTATGTGGGGAAGATGATAAATAGTAAGTGCAATAAGAGTGAATGATATGAAATTTCTCGGTCCTGAATCACTGAGTCTCTTGGGGTATTTATAGGTTTAGTTCAGGATGCCCATAGTAGATGCCCATGCCACTTACTTTATGATCATTACCAAATATGTCAGACAGATTTGGAGCCTTACGTGTCACACGTGTGAGCCTACTATTAGTTGAGTCGGTTTGGGTTTGACAGCATGCAGAAATGACCAACATTAAATGCCAAGATAGTGATTTTCACCTACCAACAGAGTCAAGTGATCACCTCTTGATCACTTCCTCTTGCGAGTCAGTCTCGTTGTTGACTCAAGCTCAGGTCCATTGTGTATGCGAACATAGATAAAATAATAGTTGTCCAAAGAGGACGGACACTTTCCTCTTGTAGATAACAAATACGTTGTCACAAAGACAATGGGTGCGTTGTCATAAAGACAACAAATACGTTATCAAAAAGACGACGAATACGCTGTCAAGAAGACAACAGGTACATTGTGAATAAGACAACGGTTCAGTACACTATTTGGACACGTGTCTCCCATCCGTTAGCATAACAACGAAGATTAACTCGTTCTCCAACACTTAATCATTTTTACGAATTTTATCCCTTACCAGACTCTTAACTGCTTTTATTGTTTTTGAAATTTAAGCAAAAAGGAAAAAAAATGAAAAAAGGTTTGTAATGTTTTAACAACATTGTACTATGATGGCAGTATCTTTTTGACCCGCTGAAAAACACAACTGTTCCGAAGTGTGGGCACACAATGCATTTGGAATGTTTTATGAAATAACAAAGTATAATCCGTAAGCTTCCGTATTATCTTGAAGTTTATTTCATTTGTGTTTTGTTTCTTGATCAGTCAAACATTCCTAAGTTGCTTCGGATTCATCGCCCAAATTTGGTTGTCCCATATGCTCCAAGTCAGATTTGACTTGTCTAAAACCTGGAATAGAACAACTGTGGGGGTATGAAGTTTGGCATGATGATTGCAGTACATACTTGTTTACCTTCTTTAAATTTTGCATGTCTTGACAATGAAGTTGATTGTAAAATGTTGAGAAGGCATGTTTATCATTTTATAAATGGCTGTGTCATATTTTACATAAGCATACTTTTCAACCTTATAAAGAGCTATTGTAGAACAACTGATCTGTGCTCAGTGGGCAACAGAAGGCATCCCTTTTGTCAGTAAGCTAAAAACATATGAGATAGCCTGCTTGTTATGCATGTGCCAGAAGATTACTTGGTGGTTGTTTCCATTCTGTCCCTGCTGGTGTTTTGAAGCCATTATAAATGGAAGAAAACAGTACTTGGGATTTTTTTCCCAGCATGCAAATCTAAAATCATTGATTCAAAATCGAATAACTGGAATCAACAACCATTAGTTACAAGGATGATGATGCTCGATATCCTAGCATTAGTAGTAATTGCTGATAAGTTAATTGGTATGTACAGTGTCTTCCATTATCAAACAGACTCAGCTAGGATAGAGAAAAGAATGATTATCTTTTCATTTGAATCTTGCCATATTAGAATTAGTAAATGAGATGGCGTTTGATAACCTTAAAATAAGAGCTTATTAACTTATTGTACTAAATTAAGCTCTTATTTAGTAATTAGACTTTTGATAATTTTTTAGGGAGATGTTAGGCACACCCCAAAATATTATGAGTACACCCCATTATTTTATTTTTTTTTACCTTTTCAGTTTTCCCTAAACTTAATACCCGCACCCCACTGTCTTTTTGGACTCGTTCTCGTACTTCCTCTTTGCAAACATTTGCCTTCTTTCTCTCTGCTCATGTTCCTCCGCTGTCCATTCTTCCTCTGCTCCTTCCTTCATCCAACTTCATTGCGGTAGAGAGTTGTAGGTGCATGTACAAGAGCCTTTGGGTGCTTTTCGAGCCAAAAGAGATCACTCTTTTGCAATCCAAAATAGAGAGTTGCATGTATGATCTTGATCCTTTTTACACAGGCTTCAATAATGGAGGAGTCTTATTTTCTTCTTCAAATAAGTCAAACCCTCATTTCAGTTGGAATCGAAATCATCTATTGCACCTTTGTTTTCTTCTTTTACTTCCCGATTTATAGTGCTGGTTCAACATCGTCTGTATTGAATACAAGCAACCCAGCTACAGCTACTTCAACTATCTTCGGATCTCAACCCCATTCTTTCTATAGGAACTTTGGTCTTGGATGAAGCAAACTCATCCAAATACACGAGGATGGGTGATATCACTGTGTTTGGATTGAAGCCTTTAGTTTGGGATGAAGCAAACTCACCCAACTTCTTTCTATCAAATAAACAAGAAAAAACTTGCTAGGGCTTTTGGAAAGAGAGAAATAGTCTGGAATTGCCAATTACACTATTAAACGAAATTAAAAGCCGTGTACTACCTTCGGAATCCATTAAGAACTCTTGGATGTCGAGGCATTCGGCAATGGTGCCATTGCAACCGTATATCTCTTGAGAAGGAGCAGCAGCAGCATCACGCCAGCACCACAAAGGCTTGTACTATTGCAAACGAGAATTACCGGAAGAAATAAAGGCAGGCCCATCTTCATCTTCTTCTTCTCAACTCCCGTTTTGTTTTCTCTTCCACTCAATTGCTTATAGCTCCTCCCTTTTTGTGGTGGGGAGCTTGAAAAGAACAAATCTCTCCAAAACCACCTTCGCTCTAGAAAATAATCCCTTCCAACGTGCACACCACTTTTATCTATTAAGATAAGAAAAGAAGCTGTGGACGGATAACAAATGTAAGGTCCTCCTACTTATGAGTGTCAATGGGCCGGGCTTGTGCTTGGGCTTGCATGTTGCTGATTTTTGAATAGCCCGACCGAGCCTGACACGCTTACAAGAGGCTTTGAAGCCCGAATTCAGTTCGATTGACACCCTGGCTCCTAGCTACCCCATTTATTCTGTGATTTCTCATACATACCCCTTTCATTTCATTTAGCAAGGATTAGTGCCTTTCAAGTATTAGTGCCCCCATGTAATTATAGCTAAATATTTGTAACACAAAATTATCTGTCTCTCGATGTAATGTAGAATCCCTAATTTATTATTCTTGATACTTGTGATGTTTATTAAATGCTATGAAAACATGTGTTTAATTTCAATATGTTTATGCCTGCAAATTTAATGTGAAGAGTATCGGTTTTAAAACCCAAATAAATCACTCAATTTAAGTCGTTTTAAAAGTTTAAATTCATGAAAAGTAAGATAATCAAAAAGTAGTAAAATAGTTAAATTAAAAAAAAAAAAAAAATTTGGTGATCGGCGCTCCGGCCGATCAATCACCCCTGATGGTGATCGATCGCCAATAACGCCGTTTTGGCCTCTTTTTGCGCAATTTTTGGAGTCCCTAAGGCTCCCAACACTATAAATACTCCTTATATTCATGAGTTGAGGGTTTCTAAGGGTTTTTAAAGCTTTCTAAACCTAAAAGAGAGAGAAAGAGAATGAGATTTTGAGAGATTCAAGAGGAGAGATCAAAGGTTTTGTAAGGAAAAATGATGAAAAGGCTTAGATCAATCTAATTCGCAAACGCTTGATCGTAGGGAAGCGATCGGGAGTGGTAAATATAACTCTTTCCTATCAATATAGTGATTTTTGATTTAAACATTATGAAAGTGATAGATTTAAAGCAAGAACCAATAAGATTAAGCATGCTTATGATGTTTAGAGAACATTTTTAATTATGATTTCCTTATAGAAGATGTATATGATGTTTTAGAGAATGTTTTTAATTATGATTTTTTCATGGAAATTATATATGATGTTTTAGAGAATTTTAAATTAGGATTTTCTTATGGAAAATATATATAATGTTTAGAGAGTTTTTAATTATGATTTTCTTGCGAATGATATTGATGATGTTAAAGATGTTCTTATGATTTAATTATTCATATCAACAACGGGAAATAGAATGATTTTGTGGTGTATGTATGATGAAGAATGGAGGAAGATAAATTGTTAGAAGACTGTTTAACAACGAAACAAGCTTCAGTCTTTGTACCTCTGGACCGTTGGTAGTGAATATTGCGGTTAGATCATATATTCGAGGCAGAATCATAGAGTTGCAAGAGTCTGATGAAGAATTGTTAGCTTATCGAGCCAAGTCATTCGAAAATGGGCAAGAGGATTTCTCAACTAATGGAGAAGAAACCATAACATTTAAAGGTAGGTTATGTGTTCAAAATAATGAAGAATTGAGACGGGAGATTTTAGATGAAGCACATCGGTCCAAGTATATAATTCATCCCGGTGTACTAAGATGTACCAAAATCTCAAGAGATACTATTGGTGGGGGAATATGAAGAGAGATGTGGCTACTCATGTATCTCAATGTTTGGTTTGTTAATAAGTTAAGGCCGAACATAAGAGACCTGCAGGATTATTAAAACCTCTCTCCATTCTTGAATGGAAGTGGCAAAATATATCCATTGATTTTATTGTGGGATTGCCAAAGAGAATTAAGAATTTTGATGCTATTTGGATAGTGGTAGACCGTCTTACTAAGTCAGCTCATTTTCTCCCTTATCGAACTACCTATAATGCCAACAAGTTAGCGGAACTGTACATAAAGGAAGTAGTTCGTCTCCATAGAGTACCTGTCAGTATAGTTTATGATAGAGACACAAGGTTTACATCAAAATTCTGGAGGAATTTTCAACAGGCCATGGGATCTCGCCTGGATTTCAATACAGCATTTCATCTTCAAATAGATGGTAAGATAGAAAGAGATGATCAGATTATTGAGTATGCTCCGGTCGTATATGCTTGATTTTCAAGGCAGTTGGGATGAGCATTTACCCTTAGTTGAATTTGTTTATAACAACAGTTATTAAGCAAGTATTCAAATGACACCGTTTGAAGCCTTGTATGGTAGGAGTTGTCGGTCTCCTCTTTGTTGGGATGAGGTAGGAGAGAGAAAACTTCTGGGTCCCAAGCTAGTTGAACAGACCGCAGACAGGGTTAACTTGATTAGAGAAATGTTGAAAACTGCACAGAGTAGACAGAAGAGTTATGCGGACATCTGGAGAAGAGGTTTGGAATTTCAAGTGGGAGATTACGTCTTTGTCAAAATATCTCCTACAAAGGGGATTATGAGATCTGGAAAGAGAGGCAAGTTAAGTCCAAGGTATGTTGGACCTTTCAAGATTATCAGAAGGATAGGAGAAGTGGCATACAGGGTTACCCTGCCTCCTCACATGACAGCAGTTCATAATGTCTTCTATGTCTCCATGTTGAGGAAGTACATTCAAGATCCATCACACGTCATTGACTTTGAACCTTTGGAAATTCAAGAAGATTTAACAATGGTAGAACAACCGGTTCAAATTCTAGATCAAAAGAAACATGTTCTACACAGGAAGACCATTCGTTTTGTACTCTTTCATTGACAACATCACTCTGTTAAAGATGCCACTTGAGAAAGAGAAGATGAAGTTCGAGAGAAATATCCCCACTTGTTTTAACTCAGGTATGTAATTTCGAGGACGAAATTCTTTTAAGGGGGGAGGATGTAGAACCCCGAATTTATTATTCTTGATACTTGTGATGTTTATTAAATGCTATGAAAACATGTGTTTAATTTCAATATGTTTATGCCTGCAAATTTAATGTGAAGAGTATCGGTTTTAAAACTCAAATAAATCACACAATTTAAGTCGTTTTTGAAGTTTAAACTCATGAAAGTAAGATAATCAAAAAGTAGCAAAATAATTTTTTTTTAAAAAATTTGGTGATTGGTGCTCCAGCCGATCGATCGCCCCTGACGATGATCGATCGCCAATAACGCCGTTTTGGCCTATTTTTACGTGATTTTTGGAGTCCCTAGGGCCCCCAACATTATAAATACTCCTTATATTCGTGAGTTGAGGTTTCTAAGGGTATCTAAAACTTTCTAACCCTAAAAGAGAGAGAGAGAAGGGGATTTTGAGAGATTCAAGAGGAGAGATCAAAAGTTTTACAAGGAAAAATGGTGAAAAGGCTTAAATCAATCTCATTTGCAAGCACTTGATCATAGGGAAGCGATCGGGAGAGGTAAATATAACTCTTTCCTATTAATATAGTGAGTTTTGATATAAACATTATAAAAGTGATAGATTTAAAGCAAGAACCAACAAGATTAAGCATGCTTATGATGTTTAGAGAATATTTTTAATTATGATTTCCTTATGGAAGATGTATATGATGTTTAGAGAATGTTTTTAATTATGATTGTCTCATAGAAATTATATATGATGTTTAGAGAGTTTTAAATTAGGATTTTCTTGTGAAAAATATATATAATGTTTAGAGAGTTTTAAATTATGATTTTCTTGCGAAAGATATTGATGATGTTAAAGATGTTCTTATGATTTAATTATTTATATCAATAAGGGGAATGAAATGATTTTGTGGTGTATGTATGATGAAGAATGGAGGAAGGGATGATGGTTAGATTTGATGGAATGCTTGAGTTTGCTTTGAAACTATGATATGTTATAAACTAGGGTTCTGTGAGATTAATTTGATTAAAATTATGTTTTAAAGGAGAATGATAAATAAAATTGTCCCTTATTTTTATTGACGAAAACTTGATAGACCTATATTTTATACTGATCAATTATGAGAAATTCTGCATGTTTAAATTAGCATGATTTATAAACATCATTATTTCACTCGCACTTATTTACGAAATTAGATATGAACAAACAAGATAACAAGTATTATGAAAGTATACGAGAACACGAGCATGACTGTATGATTGAATTTTGTATTGACCGAGTACCCACAAGCCTACGACCAAGGCAAGACAAGCCCGTATACATCGGATAATGTGTAGACAAGCCCGTATACACCGGATAATGTGTAGACAAGCCGTATATACCGGATAATGTGTAGACAAGCCGTATGCACCGGATGATGTGTAAACCATGTGGTATCTCGAAAAGTAGGGTATATCTTAATCTCTACTCAATATATGAGGTACAGTTATTTTAAGTTATTGCACTTGCATGTTGTTGAATTCATTCACGAACAAGAAAGACAAGTGAGATAAACAAGAGAAACAAGTACAAGTGAGCACAGATAAGAATTGAATTTGAATTAAGTTTCTGCACTCTGAATTGTTTATATGTTTACATGTCATGTTGAATTCTAAATTATGCTTTATATTAAATTTTGTTATATTATTAGCTAGGAGTTTATATATACATGGGGTAACTTGTTACTCAGCCGATGACTGTTGTTGTCGGCAGGTGCTAGATTTGATATTTGTACCCCAGGACCTTGGGAAGAGGAAGAGTACGAGGACGAAGAGGAAGAACCAGCAGGTGATTACCCCGATGGTGAATGGAATTTGGACCGTTGGTCATTTCCTGGAAATTAGATTATTAGTATTTATATTGGGAGTTAAGACACTGTAATAGACTTAATGTTGGATTTATGGTTAGATTGAATTGAAAGATGAGAATTAGGATGAATGATTTAAATTATAGATTATGTTTTAGTATTTATTCCAGACATTAAACTTGATCATGATTTATTTAAAGAAAAATTTTCAGGTTCATGTTTTTAGAATTGCCGTAAAGGCTTTATGACAGGAAGTTAATGGTTAAATCACGTACCAAAATCTCACATTAACTTAGGTGAGATTTTGGGAGCGACATGTAATTACAAAAGTGTCATCATCATAGTGTTAAAAGGGTAGCTCCGCTTTTTTTTTAGTAAACTCAATCATACCACAAGGCAATGACCGAAGACAAATACAAGGAATACTCACACCACCCAAACACTCACACACACCACACACACACACCACATGCAAACTCACACACACCCCACACACATGCAGCCCATGTAAGCTTCACCCTAGAGCAGCTCCGCTTCAATGCCTTAAAACAGTAGCTCAAAATTAGTCTCTAAAAATATAGGCTTGAGATTGACAAATGGTAAATCATTTATTGCTTCATTGTCCTTCTATATGGATCAAAAAATATTTTTTCGGCTCGAGGTCATGCTAGTCTCCCTTTTTAACTTCAGGGCCTTCATCTCAAGTTAGTTCTTGGGAGACAGTATAAACTGGATACCTCTTTTGGGTAATATTTGAAGGGTATGTTTTTTTTTTAATTATTTGAAGTATGGTTTCAACTGCAATTAGCTCGTGCATTTGGAAATGTCCTTTTGTATTTTCCTATAAAAAAAAAATTACTTTCCCATTTAGTTAAGAGAGAAATGCTACCGAGACCCTCCCGGTCATAATGCAAACCGAGTACTAAAGTTTTCATTACTTGTTTACCACGGTAAGAGACTTGGCCTTGGCTTGCCTCTGGCGAAGCCAGAAAGGGCTTATCTCGGGGTTCCATAGAATAGGTGACATGTGGTGGAGAAGTCAAATCATGGGGCCCATGATTTTGACTTCTCCACACACAAGGACATGTGGCGATAAGTGTGTGAGAATAAGGGAAGAGATATCAAATGGGGAGAAGTCAAAAATCATGGGAGAAAATAAATGACTTCTCCCCATTTTGCTGCCAGCTGCCGCACAATGTATGGAACCCCGAGAGCCCTTTCTGGCTTCGCCAGGACAATCCGAGGCCAAGAGACTTATCATTCCTCAACTAAAATAACTTTAAAAGGGTTAAGTACCGTTTCATGACCTAAGTAATATATATATATATATCACTTAAAAAAGGGTATGATTTGAAAAGTTTATCAAATAGGGTATGTATTTCAATATTACATATATTAATAGTTGGGTTTTATATGCATAATTAAAGGGTAAATATGTCAAAATCATACCCTTTTAGGTAATAAAAATACAAAGCATGGCTTTTTTGACAAATATGTCAAAAGCATGTCCTTTTAGGTAATAAAAATGCATAATATGCCCTTTAAGGTGAAGCGTCCATATTTATAGAGAATAGTAAGGCTAGCCAGTGCAACCTGGAAGCTTTTACAAGAAGAGGGATAATTGGAACTACTACTGCCGATTGAGTTATAGTTAGTGAGAAATGATTTGAAGTTGTTGCCATTACGAAGGATGTGCAAAATCTAAGTTTTTCCTTCTTTTGTTTTTTAAATTTTAATAAATTTATAATTGATTAAAGGGCTAATAACAAATTAGAACCCATATTATCTCTAAATGGGATTGAAGTGCCCATTTTAAACTAGTCTCTTCTCTAGAGTATTGATGCAAAATAGAGACCTACTATTAAGTTCATGACTTGCATGGAAAATGATGGGAGCTGGACAGTTGAATGATTCAAAATTTATATCCGTCACCTATTTAAGAGATAATTTTGTGTCCAGACTTACTGGACGAAGCATATTCCACAATTATGTAGCAATAGTGTTGTAGATATGAACATGCTCCTTCTGCTTGAATTTAAGTTCTATAATGATGAAGGAAAATGTCATTAGAAGATGTTCAGAAATTTAGCCTCAGAAGGATGATGCGGGACATCAAATTCAAATAAAAGCATGACGAACTGATGCTAGGATGAGAGATCGTTCTTTTTCAAATTTTACACACTGACAATAAAGAATCAAAAATTCATAACTTTTTGCTCAAATATCAAATCGAGAATCTGTCAGATGCGCTGGAAAGGAAATTTAAGGTCCACAATATCTATTTCACGAAGATTTTCAAGATTTTAGTGTTTAAGATGTTAAAATCGAATCTTAATTTTGGCTATAAAATTAGTTACGAAAATTAGAGATATTAGGTATTTTGAAATTCTGTTTTTAAGTTGTTTTAGAAGTAGGGTTTAAATTAGTTGTTTAACTTCTAAATTAGTTTTAAGGTTTCTTTTTATTATAAATAGTTGTCATAGGAGTATTGTTAAGAACCTTTTGAATTATTGAATTAGAATTGGTCATTGGCTTTTCTTTAGGTTTTTTTGTAAACTTTTGGGTTGCTTAGATTAACACCTTCCAGGAGAGTTTTTTCTAAGTTTGCTCTAAGAAACTTAGACTTCGACGGTGATCGAGGTGATCAAAGATTTATCTTTTTTTTTTGTTTACCCTCCTTATTGTAAGATCGTCCTATCAGTTGGTATCAGAGCGGGGATTGACCTACATGATCTGATTGTTTGACAAGTTAATTCGTTATAATGATTATAGAAAATGGATTCAAGATCTTGTTGAAAAACTGTAGCCAAGATGTACGAAGAATTTGAAGAACTTGAACGCTGGGATTTACAGGCTCAAACTCTACAACCTAAGCATGATGATGAAGATTATGCTTATGTAAATCTGACGGTTTATTTTCTTTTGAATCGATTTCTTTGAATGAAGATTTGAAGTAAGAGATGCACACAAGTTTCCAAATATTACAAGTACGATCTAGATGAAGACCAGAGTGAAGAAACTGAAGTAGATTCTGAGAACAATAATGAAGTTATGATTCAGAATAAAAAGTGATCAGTTGGCCGGCACCCTCATTTTTGAATTGTTGATTTGCATCACCTACCAATGAAGAAGATAATCATAAAGAAACTAATATACAAACTCGAGGTCGAGTTTTTTTTTCAACCAGGGAAGAATGATGTAGGAGATCAAATTCAAATAAAAGCACGATGAACAAATGCCGGGAAGAGAGGTCATTGGTTTTCAAATTTTGCAGATTGACAATACAAAGAAAAAAACTAACAAAGTCTTGTTCCATCTATTCTTATTCTGTTCTAAGCGCACTGTTCTTGCCATTCTGATCATTTCCCCATTTTTCTTTTTTTCTTCCAAAACATCGTTCCAATCCCTTCTTTTTTTTATTGAATAAAATTCAAAAATTCATAGCTTTATGCTCAAATATCAGTTCGAAAATTCGTTAGATGTGCTAAAAGAAAATTTCAAGATCTACAATAGCTATTTCACGAAGATTTTCAAGATTTTAGTGTTTAGGATGTTTAAAATCAAATTTTAATTCTAACTATAAAATTAGTTATGAAAATAGAGATATATTAGATATTTTGAAATTCTGCTTTAAGTTGTTTTAGAAGTAGGGTTTAAATTAGTTGTTTAGCTTCTAAATTAGTTTTAGGGCTTCTTTCTTTTATAAATAGTTGTGATAGGAGTATTGTTAAGCAACTTTTGAATTATTGAATTAGAATTGCTCATTGGCTTTTCTTTGGGTACCTTTGTGAACTTTTGAGATACTTGGATTAGCACCTTATAGGAGAGTTTTTTCTAAGTTTGCTCATAAGATTAAGCTCAATCATATATAAGACTATTGTTGTTGAACACATCCTACTAGATTATTTCTTCACTCAACAGAAAATGGGTTTTCTCAAACGAATTTCAAACTGAATACAGCGTTTGATAAAACTTATCTAATAAGTGTTTTCTAATTAAGCTCTATTAAATAAGAGCTATTTATATGATAGAATGGTCCGAAATCGACGTAGTCCATATAAGTAAAATAAGCTCTTTTTCAAAACGTAATTTAGATTACTTATTGAATAAGTGGTAAAATCACTTATTGCCAAAATATTTAAACATCATTAAAATACGGGTGCTGTTAGGCGCACCCCACTTTTTGATGACTGCAACCCATTAGTAAAAATTACTTACTGCATCCATTAACATCATAAAATTACTTGGACACCCCAAAAATATATTCTTAAAAAATTAATTATAAAATAATAACTACACACCAAGTTGTAATTAGTATACTTAGTTGGGTGTGTGTGTTTTCCTTTAATAAAAAACCAAGCAATCCAAACACACTAATGGCACCTAATGCTAGAGGTTACTTGAGCCTCACTTTTCGGCATATGTACCAACAGTTCTATTAGTTAAAGTTTTTTCTTGTTTATTTGATAGAAAGAAGTTGGGTGAGTTTGCTTCATCCCAACAAAGGCGTCAATCCAAACCAGTGATATCACCCATCCTCGTGTATTTGGATGAGTTTGCTTCATCCAACACCAAAGTTCTTATAGAAAGAATGGGGTTGAGATCCGAAGATAGTTGAAGTAGTTGTAGCTGGGTTGCGTGTATTCAATACAGACATGTTGAACCAGCACTACAAATCGGGAAGTAAAAGAAGAAAACAAAGGTGCGATAGAGATTTCGATTCCACTGAAATGAGGGTTTGACTTATTTGAAGAAGAAATAAGACTCCTCCATTATTGAAGCCTGTGTAAAAAGGATCAAGATCATACATGCAACTCTCTATTTTGGATTGCAAAAGAGTGATCTCTTGTGGCTCGAAAAGCACCCAAAGGCTCTTGTACACCTACACCTCTCTACCTCAATGAAGTTGGATGAAGGAAGGAGGAGAGGAAGAATGGACAGCGGAGGAACTGAGCAGAGAGAAAGAAGGCAACGTTTGCAAAGAGGAAGTAGGAGAACGTCAAAAGACAGTGGGGTGCGGGTATTGAGTTTGGGGAAACTGAAAAGGTCAAAAAAATAAATAATGGGGTGTACTCATAATATTTTGGGTGTGCCTAACATCTCCCTAAAAAATTATCAAAAGTCTAATTGTGAGTACCTGAATTTTACCCTCCCTTCCCGATCAGGATAATCCCAATAAGATGGTGATAAATTGTAATTGAGTTGTGAGTCGCCACCTATCTAATTCTGAGGGAAATAGGTCCCTGAATTTGTTGGATAAGGCATGGTTTAGAAATCAGAGGTCAGGGTAAGGGATTCAGTTGAGTTAGGGGAAGGTGTTAGGCACCCCTAAACCCCCATCCGGAGATGGTTACCTACTCCCTAAGTTTGAATCAAATAAAGGAAACCATAAGAAGCTTGCAATTTTATCTATATGCTGAGCAATGTAATATTGAATGAAATATATGAATTGAGATGGATAGAGTAGAAACGGAATAGGGATTCTATCCTAGGGAGAGCGAATGCCTCGACATCCAAGAGTTCTTAATGGATTCCGAAGGTAGTACACGGCTTTTAATTTCGTTTAATAGTGTAATTGGCAATTCCAGACTATTTCTCTCTTTTCCAAAAGCCCTAGCTAATTGCACTCGAAGCCATCCTTCAAATTATCTCAAGATCAAGGAGGTATCCGCCTCTCACAATATCTAATTAATTAGATGAAGGCCCTGAAGTTAAAAGGGGAGACTCACATGAAGTACTCCAAGCATAAAAAAAAACATCTATTTATTCAATCACATACACGTTGATATTCTTCTCAACAAATTCTTACATTAAAAGACCAACTGTTTTTTTTTTTTTAAACAAACACTAGCCTCAATACACAGAGGGACTCACAGTTACTGTCATATACAGTTTGGATTAATGATTCTGCTCTCTATGGTTGTGTGTTCAACTCTTCTCGAGTATTGAAAATTTCAAGTGGGGTTGTGTGGAGATGCACCTAACGTTATCCATACTAAGCCTATAACTATAGATGGAAGGCCTCCTCTCATACGCCGATCAACCAGGAAAAGAAGGATCTAAAGTGGCGGCTGAGGAGATGGGCGATCCATGTTGCTAGTTTGTGGGTGCCACCAGATTTTGTAATGCCTGAATTGCACTGAGAACTGCCTTCTTAGTTGCCTGGAACCACGATTTGCACAGGTCTGGAAAAGTGCAGTAGAAGCCCAGTATAGAAGTGATCAAAATGCATAAGAAGTATATAACAAGTCGAATTGAGGCCGGCATAAGAAGTGAAGCTAGTAAAACCTTCGCTAGAGCCCCCGTGAAGACACTGACTTTGCTGACGATACACAAGTAATTAGTGGTAGTGGGAGTGAGAAGAACAGAGAGTCCAAGTTCAGTTACGGATGCGACCATGTGGATGAGCAAGACAATGAAGAAAGTGTACATCGTTACGGGATCTGTGTCAAATGGAGACAAATCCTTGCCTTGATACTCCAAACCAATGCACATCAAGAGCACTGCAAAGTTAGAGGCAAAGATGGCTTGCCTTGCGTTAAAGCTATGAAGATCTGGTGTGGCATGCATTGCGTTAATGAAGCTGCCATGAGGATCTGGTGCGGGGTTTACTCCCTGAAAAAAATGGCGATGCCGAGTTATTATAAAGATCGAGTGTTTTCAGAAACACAGATAGATAGATAGATAGATAGATCAAGAGGACATATATATATGTTCACACAACAGTTGGATTGGAGATGTAACGGCTACCATAACACCACACTTTTTTGTATGAAAGAGAATTTAGAGAAACCCTAAAATTAGCATAATTAATCTTCGTCTCACAAGGAATTTGTTGAAAGCCCCATTTAATTACAAGTGGTCTTGCATGCTCTTGCTTCTTGAAATGGCTCTTTCTCGCTCCCTCTCTCTCTCTCTTTCTAAGAAACTTTTGCTGGTTTCAGTAGAAAATTTAACTGAAAGCTGTCCGGGAGGTAGAATGGTTGGAAGGATGATTGTTTTGGGACTTAGTAATTGGAATGAGGCATGTGTAATTAATTTAATTTTATGCAATGAATTAAGGTTGAAGCCTGCTGTAGTTCAATTGGTTCACGTACTGCACCACAAGATCCAGAATCATGGTGTTGTAGGCATCATGAGGGTTGTTTCATCTGTCGGCGGGGTGCTTAATTGGGTTGGAAGGTGTGTCGTGCCTATTAGGAACTTGGAATAAGGATATTAATTAACATGCATACCTAATTGTAATTGTAGGGAGTTTGCCAGAATCCGTCGGAGAGAAGAAGCTTGGAATCGCTTAAGTTTTTATAAAAACTTTGGGTTGGTTCACGCGCGCGCAAAATCAGTGATTAGGGCTATCTGCCTGATCCACGCGATCTTACTTCGTGCACCTAGCTTATAGAGTGAGCTTGCCTTGTATATACAGGGCCAGCAAAGTTTTTATCAAAGCTGATCAGAAATCTTTTATCAAAACGATTTCTTTTATAAAAGCTTTGATCAGCAAAAGAAATCTTATTCTTCTTTTATAAAAAAGAAATCTTTTATCAAAACGATTTCTGATCAGCTTCTTTTATAAAAATCTTTTATCAAAACGATTTCTTAAGTTTTCATAAAAGAAGCTTCTTAAGTTTTTATAGTGAGAGCTTCGTATGTTTTTACAGTGAGGATTTCTTTTATCAAAACGATTTCTGAAAAAGAATAAGATAAACGATTTCTGATCATCTTTTATCAAAACGATTTCTGATCTTATTTCACTTCAGCTCTGCTGAAGTGAATGAGAGTGAGGAGATTAAGAAGCTTGGAATCGGCCGGAAAGAGAGGGTATGAAGAGAGAGAAAGCTAGATCCCAGAGGGGAGAGGAAGACCGGTGGTGTGATAAAAATGGGTCTTTATTTTTTATTTTTTTTAATTTCCTTCTACACATAATGGTACGTGGTGAGATGGACTTACCTGAGTTAAAGTCGGTGGTGCTGCTGGAGGTTGACCGCCAACGCCAGGCGCCATCGCAATGCAGACGAAAAGGAGGAGGAGGAGGAGGAGAGAGGGTGTAGGTTTAGGCATGGTGTGGTGTGGGTGTGAAGGTTTAGAATGAGGGAGGGGGAATCGTTTCCATAAAGATGATCCTAGCCATTGGATCAATTCCATAAAGATCAAGAATCAGCAAATTCTTTTGAGAAAGAATTTGCACCATGCTTTTATCAATAAAAGATCAAGAATCAGCAAATTCTTTTATCAATAATTTGCACCATGCTTTTATCAATAAAAGATCAATAATCAGCAAATTCTTTTATCAATAATCAGCAAATTATTGATAAAAGCATGGTGCAAATTATTGATAAAAGAATGGTGCAAATTATTTTTGAGAAAGAATTTGCTGATCAGAAATCGTTTTGCACCATTCTTTTATCAACAATTTGCACCTAAACCTACACCCTCTCTCCTCCTCCTCCTCCTTTTATTGATAATCTTGGAATCAGCAAATAATTTGATAAAAGAATTTGCTGATTCTTGATAAAAGAATGGTGCAAATAATTTGATAAAAGAATTTGCCAACGCCAGGCGCCATCGCAATGCTGATGAATAATTTGCACCATTCTTTTATCAATAATTTGCACCATAAAAGAATTTGCTGATTCCAAGATTATCAATAAAAGCATGGTGCAAATTATTGATAAAAGAATTTGCTGATTCTTGATCTTTTATTGATAAAAGAATTTGCTGATTCTTCAAATTATCTCAAGATCAACGATTTCTTGATCTTTATCAATCGATTTCTCAATATTATCAATAAAAGCATGGTGCAAATTATTGATAAAAGAATTTGCTGATTCTTGATCTTTTATTGATAAAAGCATGGTGCAAATTCTTTCTCAAAAGAATTTGCTGATTCTTGATCTTTATGGAATTGATCCAATGGCTAGGATCATCTTTATGGAAACGATTCCCCCTCCCTCATTCTAAACCTTCACACCCACACCACACCATGCCTAAACCTACACCCTCTCTCCTCCTCCTCCTCCTCCTTTTCGTCTGCATTGCGATGGCGCCTGGCGTTGGCGGTCAACCTCCAGCAGCACCACCGACTTTAACTCAGGTAAGTCCATCTCACCACGTACCATTATGTGTAGAAGGAAATTAAAAAAAATAAAAAATAAAGACCCATTTTTATCACACCACCGGTCTTCCTCTCCCCTCTGGGATCTAGCTTTCTCTCTCTTCATACCCTCTCTTTCCGGCCGATTCCAAGCTTCTTAATCTCCTCACTCTCATTCACTTCAGCAGAGCTGAAGTGAAATAAGATCAGAAATCGTTTTGATAAAAGATGATCAGAAATCGTTTATCTTATTCTTTTTCAGAAATCGTTTTGATAAAAGAAATCCTCACTGTAAAAACATACGAAGCTCTCACTATAAAAACTTAAGAAGCTTCTTTTATGAAAACTTAAGAAATCGTTTTGATAAAAGATTTTTATAAAAGAAGCTGATCAGAAATCGTTTTGATAAAAGATTTCTTTTTTATAAAAGAAGAATAAGATTTCTTTTGCTGATCAAAGCTTTTATAAAAGAAATCGTTTTGATAAAAGATTTCTGATCAGCTTTGATAAAAACTTTGCTGGCCCTGTATATACAAGGCAAGCTCACTCTATAAGCTAGGTGCACGAAGTAAGATCGCGTGGATCAGGCAGATAGCCCTAATCACTGATTTTGCGCGCGCGTGAACCAACCCAAAGTTTTTATAAAAACTTAAGCGATTCCAAGCTTCTTCTCTCCGACGGATTCTGGCAAACTCCCTACAATTACAATTAGGTATGCATGTTAATTAATATCCTTATTCCAAGTTCCTAATAGGCACGACACACCTTCCAACCCAATTAAGCACCCCGCCGACAGATGAAACAACCCTCATGATGCCTACAACACCATGATTCTGTATCTTGTGGTGCAGTACGTGAACCAATTGAACTACAGCAGGCTTCAACCTTAATTCATTGCATAAAATTAAATTAATTACACATGCCTCATTCCAATTACTAAGTCCCAAAACAATCATCCTTCCAACCATTCTACCTCCCGGACAGCTTTCAGTTAAATTTTCTACTGAAACCAGCAAAAGTTTCTTAGAAAGAGAGAGAGAGAGAGAGAGAGAGGGAGCGAGAAAGAGCCATTTCAAGAAGCAAGAGCATGCAAGACCACTTGTAATTAAATGGGGCTTTCAACAAATTCCTTGTGAGACGAAGATTAATTATGCTAATTTTAGGGTTTCTCTAAATTCTCTTTCATACAAAAAAGTGTGGTGTTATGGTAGCCGTTACATCTCCAATCCAACTGTTGTGTGAACATATATATATGTCCTCTTGATCTATCTATCTATCTATCTATCTGTGTTTCTGAAAACACTCGATCTTTATAATAACTCGGCATCGCCATTTTTTTCAGGGAGTAAACCCCGCACCAGATCCTCATGGCAGCTTCATTAACGCAATGCATGCCACACCAGATCTTCATAGCTTTAACGCAAGGCAAGCCATCTTTGCCTCTAACTTTGCAGTGCTCTTGATGTGCATTGGTTTGGAGTATCAAGGCAAGGATTTGTCTCCATTTGACACAGATCCCGTAACGATGTACACTTTCTTCATTGTCTTGCTCATCCACATGGTCGCATCCGTAACTGAACTTGGACTCTCTGTTCTTCTCACTCCCACTACCACTAATTACTTGTGTATCGTCAGCAAAGTCAGTGTCTTCACGGGGGCTCCAGCGAAGGTTTTACTAGCTTCACTTCTTATGCCGGCCTCAATTCGACTTGTTATATACTTCTTATGCATTTTGATCACTTCTATACTGGGCTTCTACTGCACTTTTCCAGACCTGTGCAAATCGTGGTTCCAGGCAACTAAGAAGGCAGTTCTCAGTGCAATTCAGGCATTACAAAATCTAGTGGCACCCACAAACTAGCAACATGGATCGCCCATCTCCTCAGCCGCCACTTTAGATCCTTCTTTTCCTGGTTGATCGGCGTATGAGAGGAGGCCTTCCATCTATAGTTATAGGCTTAGTATGGATAACGTTAGGTGCATCTCCACACAACCCCACTTGAAATTTTCAATACTCGAGAAGAGTTGAACACACAACCATAGAGAGCAGAATCATTAATCCAAACTGTATATGACAGTAACTGTGAGTCCCTCTGTGTATTGAGGCTAGTGTTTGTTTAAAAAAAAAAAACAGTTGGTCTTTTAATGTAAGAATTTGTTGAGAAGAATATCAACGTGTATGTGATTGAATAAATAGATGTTTTTTTTTATGCTTGGAGTACTTCATGTGAGTCTCCCCTTTTAACTTCAGGGCCTTCATCTAATTAATTAGATATTGTGAGAGGCGGATACCTCCTTGATCTTGAGATAATTTGAAGGATGGCTTCGAGTGCAATTAGCTAGGGCTTTTGGAAAAGAGAGAAATAGTCTGGAATTGCCAATTACACTATTAAACGAAATTAAAAGCCGTGTACTACCTTCGGAATCCATTAAGAACTCTTGGATGTCGAGGCATTCGGCAATGGTGCCATTGCAACCGTATATCTCTTGAGAAGGAGCAGCAGCAGCATCACGCCAGCACCACAAAGGCTTGTACTATTGCAAACGAGAATTACCGGAAGAAATAAAGGCAGGCCCATCTTCATCTTCTTCTTCTCAACTCCCGTTTTGTTTTCTCTTCCACTCAATTGCTTATAGCTCCTCCCTTTTTGGTGGTGGGGAGCTTGAAAAGAACAAATCTCTCCAAAACCACCTTCGCTCTAGAAAATAATCCCTTCCAACGTGCACACCACTTTTATCTATTAAGATAAGAAAAAGAAGCTGTGGACGGATAACAAATGTAAGGTCCTCCTACTTATGAGTGTCAATGGGCCGGGCTTGTGCTTGGGCTTGCATGTTGCTGATTTTTGAATAGGCCCGACCGAGCCTGACACGCTTACAAGAGGCTTTGAAGCCCGAATTCAGTTCGATTGACACCCTGGCTCCTAGCTACCCCATTTATTCTGTGATTTCTCATACATACCCCTTTCATTTCATTTAGCAAGGATTAGTGCCTTTCAAGTATTAGTGCCCCCATGTAATTATAGCTAAATATTTGTAACACAAAATTATCTGTCTCTCGATGTAATGTAGAATCCCTAATTTATTATTCTTGATACTTGTGATGTTTATTAAATGCTATGAAAACATGTGTTTAATTTCAATATGTTTATGCCTGCAAATTTAATGTGAAGAGTATCGGTTTTAAAACCCAAATAAATCACTCAATTTAAGTCGTTTTAAAAGTTTAAATTCATGAAAAGTAAGATAATCAAAAAGTAGTAAAATAGTTAAATTTAAAAAAAAAAAAAAATTTGGTGATCGGCGCTCCGGCCGATCGATCACCCCTGACGGTGATCGATCGCCAATAACGCCGTTTTGGCCTCTTTTTGCGCAATTTTTGGAGTCCCTAAGGCTCCCAACACTATAAATACTCCTTATATTCATGAGTTGAGGGTTTCTAAGGGTTTTTAAAGCTTTCTAAACCTAAAAGAGAGAGAAAGAGAATGAGATTTTGAGAGATTCAAGAGGAGAGATCAAAGGTTTTGTAAGGAAAAATGATGAAAAGGCTTAGATCAATCTAATTCGCAAACGCTTGATCGTAGGGAAGCGATCGGGAGTGGTAAATATAACTCTTTCCTATCAATATAGTGATTTTTGATTTAAACATTATGAAAGTGATAGATTTAAAGCAAGAACCAATAAGATTAAGCATGCTTATGATGTTTAGAGAACATTTTTAATTATGATTTCCTTATAGAAGATGTATATGATGTTTAGAGAATGTTTTTAATTATGATTTTTTCATGGAAATTATATATGATGTTTAGAGAATTTTAAATTAGGATTTTCTTATGGAAAATATATATAATGTTTAGAGAGTTTTAAATTATGATTTTCTTGCGAATGATATTGATGATGTTAAAGATGTTCTTATGATTTAATTATTCATATCAACAACGGGAAATAGAATGATTTTGTGGTGTATGTATGATGAAGAATGGAGGAAGATAAATTGTTAGAAGACTGTTTAACAACGAAACAAGCTTCAGTCTTTGTACCTCTGGACCGTTGGTAGTGAATATTGCGGTTAGATCATATATTCGAGGCAGAATCATAGAGTTGCAAGAGTCTGATGAAGAATTGTTAGCTTATCGAGCCAAGTCATTCGAAAATGGGCAAGAGGATTTCTCAACTAATGGAGAAGAAACCATAACATTTAAAGGTAGGTTATGTGTTCAAAATAATGAAGAATTGAGACGGGAGATTTTAGATGAAGCACATCGGTCCAAGTATATAATTCATCCCGGTGGTACTAAGATGTACCAAAATCTCAAGAGATACTATTGGTGGGGGAATATGAAGAGAGATGTGGCTACTCATGTATCTCAATGTTTGGTTTGTTAATAAGTTAAGGCCGAACATAAGAGACCTGCAGGATTATTAAAACCTCTCTCCATTCTTGAATGGAAGTGGCAAAATATATCCATTGATTTTATTGTGGGATTGCCAAAGAGAATTAAGAATTTTGATGCTATTTGGATAGTGGTAGACCGTCTTACTAAGTCAGCTCATTTTCTCCCTTATCGAACTACCTATAATGCCAACAAGTTAGCGGAACTGTACATAAAGGAAGTAGTTCGTCTCCATGGAGTACCTGTCAGTATAGTTTATGATAGAGACACAAGGTTTACATCAAAATTCTGGAGGAATTTTCAACAGGCCATGGGATCTCGCCTGGATTTCAATACAGCATTTCATCTTCAAATAGATGGTAAGATAGAAAGAGTGAATCAGATTATTGAGGATATGCTCCGGTCGTATATGCTTGATTTTCAAGGCAGTTGGGATGAGCATTTACCCTTAGTTGAATTTGTTTATAACAACAGTTATCAAGCAAGTATTCAAATGACACCGTTTGAAGCCTTGTATGGTAGGAGTTGTCGGTCTCCTCTTTGTTGGGATGAGGTAGGAGAGAGAAAACTTCTGGGTCCCAAGCTAGTTGAACAGACCGCAGACAGGGTTAACTTGATTAGAGAAATGTTGAAAACTGCACAGAGTAGACAGAAGAGTTATGCGGACATCTGGAGAAGAGGTTTGGAATTTCAAGTGGGAGATTACGTCTTTGTCAAAATATCTCCTACAAAGGGGATTATGAGATCTGGAAAGAGAGGCAAGTTAAGTCCAAGGTATGTTGGACCTTTCAAGATTATCAGAAGGATAAGAGAAGTGGCATACAGGGTTACCCTGCCTCCTCACATGACAGCAGTTCATAATGTCTTCTATGTCTCCATGTTGAGGAAGTACATTCAAGATCCATCACACGTCATTGACTTTGAACCTTTGGAAATTCAAGAAGATTTAACAATGGTAGAACAACCGGTTCAAATTCTAGATCAAAAGAAACATGTTCTACACAGGAAGACCATTCGTTTTGTACTCTTTCATTGACAACATCACTCTGTTAAAGATGTCACTTGGGAAAGAGAAGATGAAGTTCGAGAGAAATATCCCCACTTGTTTTAACTCAGGTATGTAATTTCGAGGACGAAATTCTTTTAAGGGGGGAGGATGTAGAACCCCGAATTTATTATTCTTGATACTTGTGATGTTTATTAAATGCTATGAAAACATGTGTTTAATTTCAATATGTTTATGCCTGCAAATTTAATGTGAAGAGTATCGGTTTTAAAACTCAAATAAATCACACAATTTAAGTCGTTTTTGAAGTTTAAACTCATGAAAGTAAGATAATCAAAAAGTAGCAAAATAATTTTTAAAAAAAATTCGGTGATTGGTGCTCCAGCCGATCGATCGCCCCTGACGATGATCGATCGCCAATAACGCCGTTTTGGCCTATTTTTACGTGATTTTTGGAGTCCCTAGGGCCCCAAAATTATAAATACTTCTTATATTCGTGAATTGAGGGTTCCTAAGGGTATCTAAAACTTTCTAACCCTAAAAGAGAGAGAGAGAAGGGGATTTTGAGAGATTCAAGAGGAGAGATCAAAAGTTTTACAAGGAAAAATGGTGAAAAGGCTTAAATCAATCTCATTTGCAAGCACTTGATCATAGGGAAGCGATCGGGAGAGGTAAATATAACTCTTTCCTATTAATATAGTGAGTTTTGATATAAACATTATAAAAGTGATAGATTTAAAGCAAGAACCAACAAGATTAAGCATGCTTATGATGTTTAGAGAATATTTTTAATTATGATTTCCTTATGGAAGATGTATATGATGTTTAGAGAATGTTTTTAATTATGATTGTCTCATAGAAATTATATATGATGTTTAGAGAGTTTTAAATTAGGATTTTCTTGTGAAAAATATATATAATGTTTAGAGAGTTTTAAATTATGATTTTCTTGCGAAAGATATTGATGATGTTAAAGATGTTCTTATGATTTAATTATTTATATCAACAAGTGGGAATGAAATGATTTTGTGGTGTATGTATGATGAAGAATGGAGGAAGGGATGATGGTTAGATTTGATGGAATGCTTGAGTTTGCTTTGAAACTATGATATGTTATAAACTAGGGTTCTGTGAGATTAATTTGATTAAAATTATGTTTTAAAAATTGAGACATGATAAATAAAATTGTCCCTTATTTTTATTGACGAAAACTTGATAGACCTATATTTTATACTGATCAATTATGAGAAATTCTGCATGTTTAAATTAGCATGATTTATAAACATCATTATTTCACTCGCACTTATTTACGAAATTAGATATGAACAAACAAGATAACAATTATTATGAAAGTATACGAGAACACGAGCATGACTGTATGATTGAATTTTGTATTGACCGAGTACCCACAAGCCTACGACCAAGGCAAGACAAGCCCGTATACATCGGATAATGTGTAGACAAGCCCGTATACACCGGATAATGTGTAGACAAGCCGTATATACCGGATAATGTGTAGACAAGCCGTATGCACCGGATGATGTGTAAACCATGTGGTATCTCGAAAAGTAGGGTATATCTTAATCTCTACTCAATATATGAGGTACAGTTATTTTAAGTTATTGCACTTGCATGTTGTTGAATTCATTCACGAATAAGAAAGACAAGTGAAATAAACAAGAGAAACAAGTACAAGTGAGCACGGATAAGAATTGAATTTGAATTAAGTTTCTGCACTCTGAATTGTTTATATGTTTACATGTCATGTTGAATTCTAAATTATGCTTTATATTAAATTTTGTTATATTATTAGCTAGGAGTTTATATATACATGGGGTAACTTGTTACTCAGCCGATGACTGTTGTTGTCGGCAGGTGCTAGATTTAATATTTGTGCCCCAGGACCTTGGGAAGAGGAAGAGTACGAGGACGAAGAGGAAGAACCAGCAGGTGATTACCCCGATGGTGAATGGAATTTGGACCGTTGGTCATTTCCTGGAAATTAGATTATTAGTATGTATATTTGGAGTTAAGACACTGTAATAGACTTAATGTTGGATTTATGGTTAGATTGAATTGAAAGATGAGAATTAGGATGAATGATTTAAATTATAGATTATGTTTTAGTATTTATTCCAGACATTAAACTTGATCATGATTTATTTAAAGAAAAATTTTCAGGTTCATGTTTTTAGAATTGCCGTAAAGGCTTTATGACAGGAAGTTAATGGTTAAATCACGTACCAAAATCTCACATTAACTTAGGTGAGATTTTGGGGAGCGACATGTAATTACAAAAGTGTCATCATCATAGTGTTAAAAGGGTAGCTCCGCTTTTTTTTTTAGTAAACTCAATCATACCACAAGGCAATGACCGAAGACAAATACAAGGAAATACTCACACCACCCAAACACTCACACACCACACACACACACCACATGCAAACTCACACACACCCCACACACATGCAGCCCATGTAAGCTTCACCCTAGAGCAGCTCCGCTTCAATGCCTTAAAACAGTAGCTCAAAATTAGTCTCTAAAAATATAGGCTTGAGATTGACAAATGGTAAATCATTTATTGCTTCATTGTCCTTCTATATGGATCTAAAAATATTGTTTCGGCTCGAGGTCATGCTAGTCTCCCTTTTTAACTTCAGGGCCTTCATCTCGAGTTAGTTCTTGGGAGACAGTATAAACTGGATACCTCTTTTGGGTAATATTTGAAGGGTATGTTTTTTTTTTAATTATTTGAAGTATGGTTTCAACTGCAATTAGCTTGTGCATTTGGAAATGTCCTTTTGTACTTTCCTATAAAAAAAAAATTACTTTCCCATTTAGTTAAGAGAGAAATGCTACCGAGACCCTCCCGGTCATAATGCAAACCGAGTACTAAAGTTTTCATTACTTGTTTACCACGGTAAGAGACTTGGCCTTGGCTTGCCTCTGGCGAAGCCAGAAAGGGCTTATCTCGGGGTTCCATAGAATAGGTGACATGTGGTGGAGAAGTCAAAATCATGGGGCCCATGATTTTGACTTCTCCACACACAAATGGACATGTGGCGATAAGTGTGTGAGAATAAGGGGAAGAGATATCAAATGGGGAGAAGTCAAAAATCATGGGGAGAAAATAAATGACTTCTCCCCATTTTGCTGCCAGCTGCCGCACAATGTATGGAACCCCGAGAGCCCTTTCTGGCTTCGCCAGGGACAATCCGAGGCCAAGAGACTTATCATTCCTCAACTAAAATAACTTTAAAAGGGTTAAGTACCGTTTCATGACCCTAAGTAAATATATATATATATATATCACTTAAAAAAGGGTATGATTTGAAAAGTTTTATCAAATAGGGTATGTATTTCAATATTACATATATTAATAGTTGGGTTTTATATGCATAATTAAAGGGTAAATATGTCAAAATCATACCCTTTTAGGTAATAAAAATACAAAGCATGGCTTTTTTGACAAATATGTCAAAAGCATGTCCTTTTAGGTAATAAAAATGCATAATATGCCCTTTTAAGGTGAAGCGTCCATATTTATTAGAGAATAGTAAGGCTAGCCAGTGCAACCTGGAAGCTTTTACAAGAAGAGGGATAATTGGAACTACTGCCGATTGAGTTAATAGTTAGTGAGAAATGATTTGAAGTTGTTGCCATTACGAAGGATGTGCAAAATCTAAGTTTTTCCTTCTTTTGTTTTTTAAATTTTAATAAATTTATAATTGATTAAAGGGCTAATAACAAATTAGAACCCATATTATCTCTAAATGGGATTGAAGTGCCCATTTTAAACTAGTCTCTTCTCTAGAGTATTGATGCAAAATAGAGACCTACTATTAAGTTCATGACTTGCATGGAAAATGATGGGAGCTGGACAGTTGAATGATTCAAAATTTTATATCCGTCACCTATTTAAGAGATAATTTTGTGTCCAGACTTACTGGACGAAGCATATTCCACAATTATTGTAGCAATAGTGTGCTTGTAGATATGAACATGCTCCTTCTGCTTGAATTTAAGTTCTATAATGATGAAGGAAAATGTCATTAGAAGATGTTCAGAAATTTAGCCTCAGAAGATGATGCGGGACATCAAATTCAAATAAAAGCATGACGAACTGATGCTAGGATGAGAGATCGTTCTTTTTCAAATTTTACACACTGACAATAAAGAATCAAAAATTCATAACTTTTTGCTCAAATATCAAATCGAGAATCTGTCAGATGCGCTGGAAAGGAAATTTTAAGGTCCACAATATCTATTTCACGAAGATTTTCAAGATTTTAGTGTTTAAGATGTTAAAATCGAATCTTAATTTTGGCTATAAAATTAGTTACGAAAATTAGAGATATTAGGTATTTTGAAATTCTGTTTTAAGTTGTTTTAGAAGTAGGGTTTAAATTAGTTGTTTAACTTCTAAATTAGTTTTAAGGTTTCTTTTTATTATAAATAGTTGTCATAGGAGTATTGTTAAGAACCTTTTGAATTATTGAATTAGAATTGGTCATTGGCTTTTCTTTAGGTTTTTTTGTAAACTTTTGGGTTGCTTAGATTAACACCTTCCAGGAGAGTTTTTTCTAAGTTTGCTCTAAGAAACTTAGACTTCGACGGTGATCGAGGTGATCAAAGATTTATCTTTTTTTTTTGTTTACCCTCCTTATTGTAAGATCGTCCTATATCAGTTGGTATCAGAGCGGGGATTGACCTGACATGATCTGATTGTTTGACAAGTTAATTCGTTATAATGATTATAGAAAAATGGATTCAAGATCTTGTTGAAAAACTGTAGCCAAGATGTACGAAGAATTTGAAGAACTTGAACGCTGGGATTTACAGGCTCAAACTCTACAACCTAAGCATGATGATGAAGATTATGCTTATGTAAATCTGACGGTTTATTTTCTTTTGAATCGATTTCTTTGAATGAAGATTTGAAGTAAGAGATGCACACAAGTTCCAAATATTACAAGTACGATCTAGATGAAGACCAGAGTGAAGAAACTGAAGTAGATTCTGAGAACAATAATGAAGTTATGATTCAGAATAAAAAAGTGATCAGTTGGCCGGCACCTCATTTTTGAATTGTTGATTTGCATCACCTACCAATGAAGAAGATAATCATAAAGAAAACTAATATACAAACTCGAGGTCGAGTTTTTTTTCAACCAGGGAAGAATGATGTAGGAGATCAAATTCAAATAAAAGCACGATGAACAAATGCCGGGAAGAGAGGTCATTGGTTTTCAAATTTTGCAGATTGACAATACAAAGAAAAAAACTAACAAAGTCTTGTTCCATCTATTCTTATTCTGTTCTAAGCGCACTGTTCTTGCCATTCTGATCATTTCCCAATTTTTCTTTTTTTCTTCCAAAACATCGTTCCAATCCCTTCTTTTTTTATTGAATAAAATTCAAAAATTCATAGCTTTATGCTCAAATATCAGTTCGAAAATTCGTTAGATGTGCTAAAAAGAAAATTTCAAGATCTACAATAGCTATTTCACGAAGATTTTCAAGATTTTAGTGTTTAGGATGTTAAAATCAAATTTTAATTCTAACTATAAAATTAGTTATGAAAATTAGAGATATATTAGATATTTTGAAATTCTGCTTTAAGTTGTTTTAGAAGTAGGGTTTAAATTAGTTGTTTAGCTTCTAAATTAGTTTTAGGGCTTCTTTCTTTTATAAATAGTTGTGATAGGAGTATTGTTAAGCAACTTTTGAATTATTGAATTAGAATTGCTCATTGGCTTTTCTTTGGGTTCCTTTGTGAACTTTTGAGATACTTGGATTAGCACCTTATAGGAGAGTTTTTTCTAAGTTTGCTCATAAGATTAAGCTCAATCATATATAAGACTATTGTTGTTGAACACATCCTACTAGATTATTTCTTCACTCAACAGAAAATGGGTTTCTCAAACGAATTTCAAACTGAATACAGCGTTTGATAAAACTTATCTAATAAGTGTTTTCTAATTAAGCTCTATTAAATAAGAGCTATTTATAATGATAGAATGGTCCGAAAATCGACGTAGTCCATATAAGTAAAATAAGCTCTTTTTCAAAACGTAATTTTAGATTACTTATTGAATAAGTGGTAAAATCACTTATTGCCAAAATATTTAAACATCATTAAAATACGGGTGCTGTTAGGCGCACCCCACTTTTTGATGACTGCAACCCATTAGTAAAAATTACTTACTGCATCCCATTAACATCATAAAATTACTTGGACACCCCAAAAATATATTCTTAAAAAATTAATTATAAAATAATAACTACACACCAAGTTGTAATTAGTATACTTAGTTGGGTGTGTGTGTTTTCCTTTAATAAAAAAACCAAGCAATCCAAACACACTAATGGCACCTAATGCTAGAGGTTACTTGAGCCTCACTTTTCGGCATATGTACCAACAGTTCTATTAGTTAAAGTTTTTTCTTGTTTATTTGATAGAAAGAAGTTGGGTGAGTTTGCTTCATCCCAAACTAAAGGCGTCAATCCAAACACAGTGATATCACCCATCCTCGTGTATTTGGATGAGTTTGCTTCATCCAACACCAAAGTTCTTATAGAAAGAATGGGGTTGAGATCCGAAGATAGTTGAAGTAGTTGTAGCTGGGTTGCGTGTATTCAATACAGACAATGTTGAACCAGCACTACAAATCGGGAAGTAAAAGAAGAAAACAAAGGTGCGATAGATGATTTCGATTCCAACTGAAATGAGGGTTTGACTTATTTGAAGAAGAAAATAAGACTCCTCCATTATTGAAGCCTGTGTAAAAAGGATCAAGATCATACATGCAACTCTCTATTTTGGATTGCAAAAGAGTGATCTCTTGTGGCTCGAAAAGCACCCAAAGGCTCTTGTACACCTACAACTCTCTACCTCAATGAAGTTGGATGAAGGAAGGAGGAGAGGAAGAATGGACAGCGGAGGAACATGAGCAGAGAGAAAGAAGGCAAACGTTTGCAAAGAGGAAGTAGGAGAACGTCCAAAAAGACAGTGGGGTGCGGGTATTGAGTTTGGGGAAAACTGAAAAGGTCAAAAAAATAAAATAATGGGGTGTACTCATAATATTTTGGGGTGTGCCTAACATCTCCCTAAAAAATTATCAAAAGTCTAATTGTGAGTACCTGAATTTTACCCTCCCTTCCCGATCAGGATAAATCCCAATAAGGAATGGTGATAAATTGTAATTGAGTTGTGAGTCGCCACCTATCTAATTCTGAGGGAAATAGGTCCCTGAATTTGTTGGATAAGGCATGGTTTAGAAATCAGAGGTCAGGGTAAGGGATTCAGTTGAGTTAGGGGAAGGTGTTAGGCACCCCTAAACCCCCATCCGGAGATGGTTACCTACTCCCTAAGTTTGAATCAAATAAAGGAAACCATAAGAAGCTTGCAATTTTATCTATATGCTGAGCAATGTAATATTGAATGAAATATATGAATTGAGATGGATAGAGTAGAAACGGAATAGGGATTCTATCCTAGGGAGAGCTGAACCCGATCAGGGTTGCCTACGTATCCACAGTTAGTGGAATCAAGCCACACGTAGTTCCGGAGTGAAGTTGATGGTTTGATTTGATTGGACTGGATTGTGGATGATTGAAAAGTTTGTTGCTCCTAATTGAGGAGCGAGGTGGCCTTTTAAGCTCGTGCTGAGGAGCGATTGGCTTGATTGATTTTAGGGTTCAGCTGGGGTTTAATCAAAGCTTAACTAAGGTTTTAACCAAGGTTTAACTAAGGTTTTAATTAGAGTTAACTGGGGCTTAATCAAGTTTAGCTAGGGCTTAAGCTAGGGTTTTAACTATAATTAACTCGGTTTAATCAGAGTTTAACTAAGAATAACTGGGGTTTAACTAGAATTAACTAGGGCTTAATCGGGGTTTAGCTATGGTTAAGCTATAATTAACTGGGTCTAATTTAGGATTAACTAGGGTTAAGCTAGTTCTGGACGGGGATTTGGACAGGGATTCGACTAGGCGGGCTAGTTTTGAACCGGGATTTGGGCAGAGGTTCGACTAGGCGGGGCTAGTTTTGAACCGGGATTTGGGCAGAGGTTCGACTAGGCGGAGCTAGTTTTGAACCGGGATTTGGGCAGAGGTTCGACTAGGCAAGGCTAGTTTTGAACCGGGATTTGGGCAGAGGTTCGACTAGGCGGGGCTAGTTTTGAACCGGGATTTGGGCAGAGGTTCGACTAGGCAAGGCTAGTTTTGGACCGGGATTTGGGCAGAGGTTCGACTAAGCGGGGCTTTTAGCAGTCTAAAAGTAAAATTTAAAGACAAAACATAATTTAAGCAATTAATAATAAAGCTCAAAAAAATTGAAAGCGAGATTAGGGATAGAGGGATTACCTTCCCGAAAGTACGGTGAACTTTCGGACAAAGAGGGGATGCTCCAAAAGAAAAGAAAAAGAACTTAAAACTTTGAACACCCGAGAAACGATTTTCCAAGGGTTTTTCTAAATCATAGGACTTTAAAAAACCAAGGAAAGGGTGAGTGAATTGGTGAGATTTTGAGGAAAGGGGTTGGGCTTTTATAGGGGATGAAAAAGGAGAAAAAAATCAAAATTTTCGATGTGGGACTATCTTTTTTTTGAAAAAATTTCGCTTTGGTCGTTTTTGTGAAAAACGACCAAAGCAAATGTCGGCAATGACGGAAAGTAGGTCGGTTTGCGGGGGGAAAAGACCAAAATAATCGGATATTAATTTGGTCGTTTATGACATAAACGATAAACCGAAACAAACCAAAAAAATTTGGTCGTTTTTGCCAAAAACGACCAGCCAAAACCTGCCTAAAAAAGGCTGGTCGTTTTTGGTATAAACGACCAAAATAAAGCTTTAAAAAGTGATTTTGAGCTATATTATGCATTTGAAGCCTGATTTGAGCCCGGAAACAGCCGAAATTTAACTGATAAATCCAAGAAAAATATTTTAGATAAAAAGTGAGTTTTGAAGTATTTTCCAGGGGTAGTTTTGTCATTTTGCACCTTAGGGGCATTTTGGTCATTTTCCCATTTTAAAATCCGATTTAATCCCAAAAATTGCCAAAATTCATCAAAAATTTGTAAAATCATTTTGAACCCAATGACAATTTTTTTAGCATTTTTTAAGGGTATTTTGGTAATTTTTCACCCTAGGGGTACTTTGGTCATTTTGTTGAAATCAAAACACCTGGAAAGAGGTTTTTGAAAGAGGGTCTTGGGAAGATTTGAAGGTGTTAACGGTGTTAAAAGGGTGCAAAATTGGGGGTGCTTACAGTTGCCCCTCTTTGTCGGAGGGTGTGGGCATGTGAACGACAAGACTATAAGGCCGCAATTTTGCGTGCATTTGAACAAAAACTTGTTAATTTTGAAGACAAAAGAGTCAAAAAAAAGAAAAAGCTATATTATGCTTAGACTGCTTGCCACAAATAGGATCCTAGTGGATGGGGTTGATGGGAGAACCTGTTTAGTTTACTAGGGATAGAGAGGAGAAATGGATGGTTTAAACTTTGGTGAAGTAACATCCGAAATGAGGGAAAAATGGTGGATGATAAGCTTAGCGCTGTCAGCCAGATTGATTGCTAATTAAATTTTTTACCCTTAAGGGGATCCTTTTGAAATCACCCTTGGAGGGTTTTTGAAAAGGGTTTTTAGTTTAAGGGGGACGTTTTGAAATGTGCTTTTGCCTCTTCCGGAGGGTGCTTTTGAAAAAGTGCTTTTGCCTCTTACAAACGTTTTTGAAAAAGTGCTTTTAGCCTCTTCACAGGAGGGATGTTTGAAACTTTTAGTCTTAAGGAGGGATGATTTTAAACTTTTAGTCTTCCGGAGGGAGGAAAAATGTGTTTTAGCCTTTAAGGAGGGTCGCTTTTGAAATGTGCTTTTAGCCTCTTCAAGGAGGGATGTTTGAAATGTGCTTTTAGCCTCTTCCAGGGGGATCGTTTTGAAAATGTGCTTTTAGCCTCTTCACGGAGGGATCGTTTTGAAAATGTGCTTTTAGCCTCTTCACAGGAGGGATCGTTTTGAATGTTTTTAGCCTCTTCACAGGAGGGATCGCTTTTGAAATGTGCTTTTAGCCTCTTCACAAGGGATCGCTTTTGAAATGTGCTTTTAGCCTCTTCACAGGCAGGGATAATAAATGCTGCTTTTGATCTTCACGGAGGGATCGCTTGTGAAATGTGCTTTTAGCATCTTCACAGGAGGGATCGCTTTTGAAAATGTGCTTTTAGCCTCTTCACAGGAGGATCGCTTTTGAAATGTGCTTTTAGCCTCTTCACAGGAGGGATCGATTTTGAAATGTGCTTTTAGCCTCTTCACAGGAGGGATCGATTTTGAGATGTTGCTTTTAGCCTCTTCACAGGAGGGATCGCTTTTGAAAGTGTGCTTTTAGCCTCTCACAGGAGGGATCGCTTTTGGAAAATGTGCTTTTAGCCTCTTCAACAGGAGGGATCGCTTTTGAAATGTGCTTTTAGCCTCTTCACAGGAGGGATCGATTTTGAATGTGCTTTAGCCTCTTCACAGGAGGGATCGCTTTTGAAAGTGTGCTTTTAGCCTCTTCACAGGAGGGATCGCTTTTGAAATGGGCTTTTAGCCTCTTCACAGGAGGGATCGCTTTGAAATGTGCTTTTAGCCTCTTCACAGGAGGATCGATTTTGAATGTGCTTTTAGCCTCTTCACAGGAGGGATCGCTTTTGAAAGTGCTTTAGCCTCTTCACAGGAGGGATCGCTTTGAAATGTGCTTTAGCCTCTTCACAGGAGGGATCGCTTTTGAAAATTGCTTTAGCCTCTTCACAGGAGGATCGATTTGAATGTGCTTTTAGCCTCTTCACAGGAGGGATCGCTTTTGAAAATGTGCTTTTAGCCTCTTCACAGGAGGGATCGATTTTGAAATGTGCTTTTAGCCTCTTCACAGGAGGGATCGCTTTTGAAAATGTGCTTTTAGCCTCTTCACAGGAGGGATCGATTTTGAAATGTGCTTTTAGCCTCTTCACAGGAGGGATTGCTTTTGGAAATGTTGGCAGAGGCTTGAAATTTGAAAGTTTTGAGGTTGAAATTGAGTTGAACACCGAAGGTGCGAAACTGAGGATGATCTCGTGCTTGCTCGGGCTGCTGCTTCGAAGAGGCTGAATCAGACTTCGTTGATGCTTTGAGCGATTGTCAAGACAAGGTCGATCTAACCAAATCAGAAAGGATAAAAAGTTTTGTTTTTTTTTTTTTTTTTTTTTGTAAATTAAACCCTTACTCTTGAAGAAGTAACATATAATGACAAGAGGTCCTGACCTACTTAGAAACATCGCTCAAGGTAGTGAAAACTAGTTTTGACTTCCCCATCATATGCTGAATCGTTGCTTGCTTTATCAAGTGCTTTGGAACGTGGTAGTGACAAATTTTCTGAACCCAAAGATGGATTACTGGGACTGGTAATATTCATACCCTTCTGGAACTTGAGGTGACGTCTTCTGCCGAACATTCTGCTCAAACTCATCTCAACTTTTCCCTTTTTTACCCTTGGAATGACCAAGTCTAGGGGTCGCATACTTTTTGCGCATGAGGCCATTTCTGGTTTTCACTCATGCCTGCGAAGTTGGTAGCAATTGTTTCCCTTCTTTGCCCCTAATAACGATATTAGGTCTGGGGTCGCATAATTTTTGCGCACCAATGCCATTTCTGGTTTTCATTGGGCCTGCGATTTTGAAATGGAACATCTCCTCCCATCATTGCCTTGTAGGTACTTGTATCTTGCTCGAGCACACATTTATCTGATTGTCTGTACTCTTAATCTTTAGGGGATCTAAGAGGACTTGAGGTAGGACGAAACGTAGGCCTGGGGACCGAAATTTTTAGGACACCCTTTTCTCATTTTTCCCTTGAGCGCCTCTTTTTGCCAACCTTTGCCTTTTTGGCTTTTTCTTTTGCTTGGACTTTTTTTTTTTTTTTTTTTCTTTATGAAGGCTATTTTTTGCTCAACTGAGTGATTATTTTTGACCGCGCCTATTTCTCAGGCTGCCTACGTACCCTATGCAGGATCAGGTCATGACGTAGTTCAGTTACGGGGGGTGCCCCGGTATGAAAGTGTAATGAAAGAAAGGATTGTAAGGCTGAAAGGGTTAACTAGCGAATTTCATTGATAAAATTTAAAAAGGTTACAAAAGACAGAGGTGAAAGATGTGCCAACATGGCCTCCTATCATTTCCCCAATTGATTAAGAGTACAGACAACTTCTAAGCAAGCTTTCAAGCATAGTACTTTTTGACCCGGTCCATGTTGACTGGCTCTGGGAGATCTTCGCCGTCCATATGTCCCAAATGAAGGGCACCGCCAGAAAACTTTTCACGAACAATGTATGGACCTTCGTAAGTGGGGCAAAACTTCCCTCTCGGATCTGGACGCTTGGGTAGCATTTTTCGGAGCACCAGGTCTCCTACTTCAAAGTCTCGAGGCCGGACTTTCTTGTTAAATGCTCGCGCCATACGCCTCTGATAGGCTTGCGAATGACTGATGGCCTTGAGTCGTTTTTCCTCAATCAGATTAAGTTGCTCGTATCGGGCCTGGATCCATTCTGCCTCTTCCAACTCTGCTTCTACCAAGATTCTTAGGGAAGGAATTTCTACCTCAATTGGTAACACCGCTTCCATCCCATAAGCTAATGAGAATGGTGTTGCCCCAGTCGAGGTACGGATGGAAGTTCTATAGGCCATGAGTGCATAAGGAAGCGTCTCATGCCATGCAGAATATTTGGTTATCATCTTTTCAACTATTCTCTTCATGTTTTTGTTGGCCGCTTCGACCGCACCATTCATTTGTGGCCTGTACGGAGTAGAGTTATGATGCTGGATCTTGAACTTCTCACACAACTCTGTCATCTCTTTATTGCGAAAATTGAGAGCATTATCAGTGACAATCTCATACGGAACACCGTATCTACAAATGATGTCTCTCTTCAAGAACTTTTGAACTGCTACAGCTGTGACATTGGCATAGGAAGCAGCTTCGACCCATTTAGTGAAGTAATCGATGGCGACTAGAATAAACCGATGACCATTGGATGCTTTAGGTGTGATGGGGCCGATGACGTCTATGCCCCAGACCGAGAATGGCCATGGTGCAGTGAGATTATGTAATTCAACAGGTGGTGCATTAATGCGGTTGGCATAGATCTGACATTGGTAGCATCTCTGTACGTGCTTGCAGCAATCTGATTCCATAGTCGTCCAATAGTAACCCAGTCTCAGAATTTTCTTGGACAACATCAACCCATTCATGTGTGGCCCACAGACTCCCCCATGAACTTCTTCCACGACTTTAGCGGCTTCTGATGCATCTAAACACCGTAACCATACCAGGTTCGGTGATCTTTTGTACAAAACCCCTGCAGAGAGGACAAACTGAATGGCTAACCGCCTGAGCGCTCTCCTGTCAGTCTTGGTAGCTTCTAAAGGGAAGGTTCCTTCGGTTAAATACTGCTTGATCTCGGTGTACCAAGGCTTCTCATCTGATTGTTCTTCTATCTCGAGACAATAAGCTGGCCTGTCTTGCTGTAAGATCTCGATTGGTCTTACATCAATACCTCCTGGAATTTGAATCATTGAGGCTAGCGTGGCTAGTGCATCTGCAAATCGATTATGGGACCTTGGTCTGTGACAGAAAGTGATTCTCTTGAACCTTGTGATTAACACCTTCAGACATGCCAAATAGGGAATCAGCCTGGCCTCTTTAATAGCCCAAGATTCGTTTGCATGACAAACTACTAACGATGAATCACCATACACATCTATTTCTTCTACGCCCATGTCAAAAGCCTCTCTCAAACCAGCTATACAAGCTTCGTATTCCGCAGCATTGTTTGAGCATGCAAATTTTAGCTTAACTGCTATTGGAAAGTGAGCCCCGGATGGCGAAATCAATACTGCTCCTGCTCCTCTACCTTGACTGTTTGCTGCTCCGTCGAAATATAACTCCCAGTCGAATGGCTCTAGCTCTTCTCCTTCTGTGAAGAGAACGGCCTCGTCCGGAAATTGATCATGCACCGAGACATAGTCATATGGTGAATTATAGGCCAGGTGATCGGCAATCGCTTGTCCTTTGATTGACTTCTGAGTCATATAAGTGATATCAAATTCCGAGAGCATCATCAACCAACGGGCTATTCTCCCTATGGTTGCTGGCTTTTCCAAGAGATATTTCAAGGGATCCATCCGGGAGATCAGAATTACAGGGTATGCCAAAAGGTAATGCCTGAGACGCTGAGAAGCCCAAACTAAAGCCAAGCAAGTTTTCTCCAATAGACTGTATCTTTCTTCGTATTCCAGAAGTCGTTTACTAATGTAGTAAATAGCTTGCTCTTTTCTACCAGAATCATCGTGCTGAGCCAAAACACACCCCATGGAGGTATGTTGTACTGAAATATACAATAGCAGTGGTCGGCCGAGTGTCGGGGGAACCAGTACTGGTGGTGTAAGAAGGTACTTCTTGATTTTGTCAAAAGCCTGTTGACATTCTTCTGACCAGACAGTGGGTTCATTTTTCCTGAGAAGTTTAAAAATGGGTTCGCAGATTGGAGTGAGTTGCGCTATAAATCTGCTAATATATTGAATTCTGCCAAGAAAGCCTCGAATTTCCTTCTCAGTTCGTGGTGCAGGCATGTCAATAATAGCTTTCGCCTTTGAAGGGTCAATTTCAATGCCTCTTCTGCTTACAATAAATCCCAGGAGCTTTCCCGAAGTGGTGCCAAAGACACACTTGGCGGGGTTTAATTTTAACCCAAAATTCCTGAGTCTATTACAGAATTTTCTTAGGTTAACTGGATGATCTTCAGCCTTCGGGGATTTGACAATCATGTCATCCACGTATATTTCTGCCTCCTTGTGAATCATGTCATGAAACAATGCAGTCATAGCTCTCTGATAGGTTGCCCCGGCATTTTTGAGCCCAAATGGCATAACTCGATAGCAGAAAGTACCCCAGGGAGTGATGAATGCAGTTTTGTTCATATCCTCTTCAGCCATCTTAATCTGGTTATATCCTGAGAATCCATCCATGAAGGAAAGCGTCTCATGGCCTGCTGTATTATCGACCAGTACATCAATGTGTGGAAGGGGAAAATTATCTTTAGGACTGGCTTTGTTCAAATTTCTATAATCAACACACATCCTGACCTTTCCGTCCTTCTTTGGTACTGGTACGATGTTGGCAAGCCAATCAGTGTATGATGCTACTATCAAGAACCCTGCGTTGATTTGTTTTTCGACTTCTTCCTTAACCTTCTGTGACCATTCCGGCCTCATTCTTCGAAGCTTCTGACGAATCGGTTTCATATCTGGATGCAAAGGGAGCCTGTGAACTACTAGATTTGCATCGAGTCCGGGCATATCTCCATAAGACCAAGCAAACACATCTTGGTACTCAAGAAGAAATTCAATCATAATGGTCCTCTGCTCAAGACTCAGCGAAGTGCCGATTTTTACATACTTAGGGTCGTCATCAGATCCAAGATTTATAGTCTCAGAATCCTCAACACTAGGTTCTATTTCCCTCTCGCTTCGCTCTAAAAGGTCAAGGATCTCTTTGGGAGGTTCATCTTCCTGCTCTTCATCAGATTCTACTTCCAAGAGTTCAAGCTCGATTGATGGATTAGTTGTGGTTTGAGCGTTTCCCTGTTCGAACCAATGATTTTAATTTAGTATTTGTTCGAAGTTTTTAGGCACACTCAATGAAATGAGAAAGAAAATTTTGGGAGGCTTCTGATCAATAGTGCTCGTGGGGAGTCTTAGATCATACCATCATAAGCCAAGCAAAAGAAATATTGAGAGATTTTTTCTTGGGAAAAGTATCACTTATATGTATATATTCAAAAGGACTTTACAAGACTTGATTGAAAGTAATTTTTACAGACTCTTCAGCCACTGTAGCTGACAAAAAAAGTTTGGTTTGACAAGGCCTCAACCGACCTTCTTGACAATCACTGCTCTTCCTTTGGCCGCCTCCAGAGTGATGGGTTCGGTCCACCACGATCTTGGGGATGAAAGACTTATTGTCTCCTCTTTGTCTTCGGAGATAGTGAACACTTTGGCTTCGGCATACTCGAACAGAGCTTCCTCTTGGTCTTCTCCTATCTCTGGGGTTGCTTCCTCTATTTCCAAATCTTCAAATAGGCGCTCTATTCCCATTAGCTCCTCATCCTGGATGCTCCTAGAACTCTCATTTAACACACGAAAGGTTGGGTTCGAAGGTTCCATGGTTTTGGGCATGGGTGAGATTATGAGTTCTGGTATCGGGTCGGGTATGGGATTGCTAACTTGGGAAGTGGTAAGATGGTGCAGGTATTTTCGGATTTCTGCCCCCCCTCTCTTTGGTGTGAGCTGCTCCATATAATCCTTCAATGTCGGCTTGTAGCCTATCCCAAACCGCGGGGTGTAACGAGACGGAGTGATGATCTTCCTTATACCTTGAAGCCGGACTCCCAGACCCTGACCGGGTCGATATCCCATTCTTGCCATCATCTTGTACTTGGGAGGAATCTGTCTAGCATTCTTTTCTCTTACTTCAATCTGTGTAATACAACTTACTTCCTCAAACTGCTGAGTTATAAACACTGGCCTTAGCCTTTCTTCTTGAACTTCCAGGATGGAGTAAAACAAACTTTATGAGGGGATGACGATCAGCTGATCCCCTTGGATAAACTTTATTCTCTGATGTAGAGTGGATGGTACTGCCTTAGCCATATGGATCCATGGTCTTCCGAGGAGTAAAGTGAAGGATGCCGGGACATCCACTACCTGGAAATCAATGAGAAAATCTACCGGGCCGATAGTAACATTCAAATTGATGTCACCGAGGTTCTGCCGTGTCGAATTATCAAATGCCCGAATCGTCATAGGCCTTTTACTTACATGACTCAAATCCATACCAATGCTCCGCAACGTGTTCAAAGTACAAACATTCAATCCTGAGCCATTGTCAATCAAGACTGAAGAAAGATGCTTCCCTCTGTAAACCACTGCAATATATAGTGCCCTGGTATGAGATGTGTCCTCCTCAGGAATTTCTCCCTCAGTAAATGATATGACTTTTGGTTCTAGCACTTGCCCTACTAGTTGTCCCAACTTTTCTGGAGTGATATCCGGAGTGACGTGGGCATTGTTGAAAACTTTGATCAATTGTTTCCGATGGTGATCAGAAGTTAATAACAACCCCATTATAGAGATTTGAGCTGGGATTTTACTGAGCTGTTGAGCAACATGATATTCTTCGGCCTTCTGAATGGCTTTTAACAAGGCTTCTGAATCCTCTCTCTCTTTCTCCAAGTCGATAACCTTTTCCTTCCCTTTGCTCCCTTCTGGCATATTTACAGAAGGATTTGGTGGATACAATCTACCAGACCTGGTGAGGCTTGCAATGTCAACACTCCCCGGCTCAGTTGGGTAGGAAGTGGATGGGTAGATATATGGTACTTGATCTAGGTTATAGATCGGTGGGGGGATGAAAGGGATAATTAAGGGACTAGCTGATGGGGTCGACTGGGCCAGTGGCCAATTGGCCGGGCATGGTATCAGGTAAGTGACTTCTTCTTGGATTGGAAGATCAGAAGGGATTTGAATTGGAGATTCTGTGATAGGTGAGGTAAAAGGGTTAATCATACCTACACAGGGTTCTGCTTCCTCTAAGAAATTAACTTGCTGATTGTGAGGTGGTAGAGGGGCTTGAATAATGCTTGTGTTTCCTGGGGATAACTCGATCTTTTTCTGGTCGAGGAGATCTTGAATTGCATGCTTCAAGGTAAAGCATCTATCAGTGAGGTGTCCAGGACCTTGATGGAAAGCACAATGCTGGTCCATACGAAAGGTGGCTCCTGGATTAGAGGGTACTAGCATTGGAGGTCTGGGTGAAAGTACTCCCTTTTGTATAAGGAATGGTAACAGCTGGCTGAGAGGATAAGGTAGAGGGGTGAAAGTTCTGGGCGGTGTTCGCACTTGCTGAGGTGCAAGAGTGCGAGATTGGTTATTAGGTCGAGCCGGGGCTACTGGCGGTGGTTGCGTTGCATTTATGGGCAACTGTACTGGCATTGCCGGTGCTACTGGTACTGCTGGTGTTACCATTTGTACCTCTCCTTCTTTCTTCTTCTGATCTTTTCTGAAAATATTCCGGTTACTGGTGCTTGGCTGCTGTGTGGCCGACTGACTGAAATTGGTAGTAATGGTGCCATTTCGAATAGCAGTCTCAATTCTAACTCCACTCTTGGCAATACTAGGAAAGTCCGTAGCTGGTAGAGCTATCATGAGAGTTGAATAAGGTGGCCTGAGTGTTGCCAAGAACGTAGCTATGAGTTCTTCATCTGGCAGAGATATCTTCATCCTGGATGCCATCTCTCTCCACCTGGCTGCATATTCCATAAATGGCTCATCACTCTTCTGAGTCATTTGTTCTAAATCTCCCTTCTGAGGTAGCAACTCCATGTTAAATGAAAACTGCTTGAGGAATGCGCTGATTAGATCCTTCCAAGTTTTGAATTGCCCCATATCAAGGGAAGTGAACCATACAAGGGCTGCCCCCTTCAGACTCTTTTGAAAGCACCGAATTAACAAAGGGCCATTGTCCCCATGTTCCAACATGTCTGTATAGTAAAGCCGGAGGTGGGTATGAGGGCATCCCTTTCCGTCATATTTCTCAAAATCGGGCATCTTAAAATTTTTGGGGACTACAACCTTAGAATAGAAATCCAAGTCCGCAAACTCTTTACCCGGAGTATCTTGTACTGCCTTCAATTTTTTGATTTCTTCTCGCATTTCTTGAAACTGATCTTTGAAAAGAGAAGAGGGCTCCGATGTATTAGGAACCTGGGGTCCTATAGAGTATGTGGGTTGATTTATCTCTCCCTCACCTTGGTCACGTTGATCAACATCCAAGTCTAGGTTAGGGTTGAAAGAGGATTCTGGTTGAACTTTGAGGTGAATCTTGTTTGGTTGGTTTGGTAGAGGAGGAGATGGATTAGATTGGTTTGGCGGAACAGATGAGCTGGGCTGGTCAGTTGCTCGTGTAGCATTGAGAGTTCTAAGAGCTTCCAAGATATCATGTATCGAGCCTTTGATTTCCATAATGTCCTGGGTGTTGCGGGTTGTTTCCTCTTCTAGATCCTGAGGGTCTAGGAATTCGCCTTGATTCATCTCGACTTCTGATGAACTTCCTGGGGTAGCAGCTTGTGCAAGAGCTTCTCGTGCGAGAGCTGCGGTTACAGATCGAGTCATATGTTGACGCATGATAGATACGACAAATGACTGATAATGAAGACGCATTATGAGAGACAAGAAGAGTTTTTATTCATACAGTAGTTTATATACAAGATGTAACTGCACTTTATCAAAAAGTGTCTTACATACTCAAAAAAGAACTAGTTTATGTACATAACAAAAGTGCTTTTAAAACATATGCGAGTGCATGATCATTCCTAAGCAGGTCCTTCAAAGAGGAATGTCAAACTCCAGTGGTAGGGGCTCGCCCTCGAGCTGCATGATTTGCTGATTCAGGGCCTCGATGTGAACCTCCAGCATATCAATCGTCACTGCTGCATTCTGAGTTCCCTGAACATACTGGCGTATCTTGGTACTGAGCTCATCGCTGGCTATGTCTAGCTGCTCTTGTGCAAATTGGAGACGAGTCTTGAGACCTTTCTTGCTCCTGGCTTGGTGCTTGACTACCTTTTGTAGGGAAGCTGCAAAATGCTCAGCCTGAATTTTCTCTTGCATCAAACGGCCTACCTCCTGTCGGACTTTGTGCACATACTTCTTCACCTTCCGCTCTTTTGCTGCCAGTTGGGCTTTCGCTACTGCGATCTCCTTCTCCTCGGCTTTGATACTCATGCGGGCATGTAGAAATGTGTCCACCCAAGGTCGAGTGGTTGCTGCAATTGGTATGGTGGCATGCCTCGGGGGTCTTGCTGGTGTTGGTAACTCAACGGGTATCGGCATGCTGCTTGCCTGGTCTTCCAACATCAACCACTGATCATAGCCATCCACCGTCTGAGGAGTCATACAGTATTCAAGATTTTCATCCTCCCGCCAGCGGGAGAGCCTCCAGCTTGATGCAAATTCCCGCCTCATACGCTCTGAGGTGCCCTTGAAGTCGATGAAGTCTTAGTGCATGGGTTCCCAGGTAGGGATGAACTGGGCATACCCCAACTGTCGGAGAACGCGGAGAGGTGCATAAGGTGTTGATCCTGAAAGCCCGGCTAGAATGATACAAGTACGTCGAACTGTGCTAAGGCGCGGCTGAATCTGTCTAGGCATCCAGGTGGGCCGCCATATGATGTCATCTTCTTTCAAAGTTTGGAGGTGAGCAAGGTAAAGTTCTGCATCTGTAGAAGCCGGCTTATGACGTTGTACCAAGAATTGTAGAACCACGCTGTTGAACTGGATTGGCCTTGTTGGGGGTGATGCAATACTCGGGATGTGCTCAACTAACCAGATGTGTAGAAGAGCGATACAACTGTTGAAGGCCCCCTTCTGATGACTGGAACAGAACGAAATGTCTCGAAGAAGCTCGGCCAGTAACATTGGGACAAGGGTAGCTCTTTCCTGGACTTGCCTGATGACGTTGCATAGTACGGCCTCTATATGTTTTGGCCCTTTGGGGAATAGGACTTGACCCACTACCGCCAAAGTAAATGCATTTAATTTACCCGCATTAACTTTGGGGGCGGTGTAATCCCAGTCCCGGTCATACAAGGAAAATAGGTAGGTCAAAGGGCATTTACTATATGACTCCTCTACCCCTCTGAGCACTTGGTCTTCTCTTACCTCGAGGAACCTGGCCAGCGTCCGCTTATAATTCCCCTGGTGTTGTGGAAACACAATATCTTCTCCTAAGTTAAGACTCGAAATGTGACTGATCTCTTCTAAGGTTGGACACAACTCCTGTTTGCCGAAATGGAAGGTCATCGTCCTTTCATCCCAACAATGGATGGCAGCTTGAAGAAGGCGCCAGTCTGAATTTATTCTGCTTAGCTCTAGAGTGTACCCCAGATGGTATTCCTGTTGCCAAACCATTCTTTGCTCCGATGTGAGGGTGGAGATGACCGATAATACTGAAGATTCACATCCTGGGCGTTCCCGTAGATTGACAAGGTTATGAGAACGTAAAGGACCTGCCATCTACATGATGCGGACAAAATTTAGACATATCTAACCTAAGATGAATGTATATATATATGTATATAAAAACATGGAAAACATTCAAAAAGGAAGGAATTCACAATAAGAATCAAGCAGGGCTCACACAAGCTCCAAATTGGTTTAGGTATAGGGACACGAGTGTCCCTACATCTAACAAATGATGTAGGAGCGGCCTAAACTAGTAGCAAAATAGGGATAAGGTTATCCCTCCTGACGGGTAACTACTAGTTTATGCCCACACAGAACCTATGGTCTACATGCTTATGCTGGTGTATGCAGAGTTTTGACTATAAGGTTGAGGAGCACTTGACCGTATATGCGACTCCCCGGTATAGAACATACCTGAAAAGGGACGATTGGTGCAAGCGGGAAAGACCAGTTGCGTTAACCGGAGATAACCATCTCTCGGTCTACAACCAGTACTTTCCACAGATCTTTGGGCTCCAGCATCGGGGATAACCATCCCTCGATTGTAAGCTTACCGGATCCAGCTAGGTAGGTGAAGGGTTTTTATTGTAATATGCAATGAATATGAATGTATCAATCAAAATCAAGCAATTAATAAAAATGGAACCCTAGGCATGTTGCTAAGTTTTGCAAACAAATGTCCGAGGTTTTAATTAAAATGAATGAAATAACATATCGATGAAATTGAAAGATTTTGTTGTGGTTTCCGGTATTTGATTCAGACTTAGATTTTGGCTTGAATACTGGTCTGCGAAACCAGAGTCCCCAGCAGAGTCGCCAGCTGTGAGTACCTGAATTTTACCCTCCCTTCCCGATCAGGATAAATCCCAATAAGGAATGGTGATAAATTGTAATTGAGTTGTGAGTCGCCACCTATCTAATTCTGAGGGAAATAGGTCCCTGAATTTGTTGGATAAGGCATGGTTTAGAAATCAGAGGTCAGGGTAAGGGATTCAGTTGAGTTAGGGAAAGGTGTTAGGCACCCCTAAACCCCCATCCGGAGATGGTTACCTACTCCCTAAGTTTGAATCAAATAAAGGAAACCATAAGAAGCTTGCAATTTTATCTATATGCTGAGCAATGTAATATTGAATGAAATATATGAATTGAGATGGATAGAGTAGAAACGGAATAGGGATTCTATCCTAGGGAGAGCTGAACCCGATCAGGGTTGCCTACGTATCCACAGTTAGTGGAATCAAGCCACACGTAGTTCCGGAGTGAAGTTGATGGTTTGATTTGATTGGACTGGATTGTGGATGATTGAAAAGTTTGTTGCTCCTAATTGAGGAGCGAGGTGGCCTTTTAAGCTCGTGCTGAGGAGCGATTGGCTTGATTGATTTTAGGGTTCAGCTGGGGTTTAATCAAAGCTTAACTAAGGTTTTAACCAAGGTTTAACTAAGGTTTTAATTAGAGTTAACTGGGGCTTAATCAGGTTTAGCTAGGGCTTAAGCTAGGGTTTTAACTATAATTAACTCGGTTTAATCAGAGTTTAACTAAGATTAACTGGGGTTTAACTAGAATTAACTAGGGCTTAATCGGGGTTTAGCTATGGTTAAGCTATAATTAACTGGGTCTAATTTAGGATTAACTAGGGTTAAGCTAGTTCTGGACGGGGATTTGGACAGGGATTCGACTAGGCGGGCTAGTTTTGAACCGGGATTTGGGCAGAGGTTCGACTAGGCGGGGCTAGTTTTGAACCGGGATTTGGGCAGAGGTTCGACTAGGCGGAGCTAGTTTTGAACCGGGATTTGGGCAGAGGTTCGACTAGGCAAGGCTAGTTTTGAACCGGGATTTGGGCAGAGGTTCGACTAGGCGGGGCTAGTTTTGAACCGGGATTTGGGCAGAGGTTCGACTAGGCGGGGCTAGTTTTGAACCGGGATTTGGGCAGAGGTTCGACTAGGCAAGGCTAGTTTTGGACCGGGATTTGGGCAGAGGTTCGACTAAGCGGGGCTTTTAGCAGTCTAAAAGTAAAATTTAAAGACAAAACATAATTTAAGCAATTAATAATAAAGCTCAAAAAAATTGAAAGCGAGATTAGGGATAGAGGGATTACCTTCCCGAAAGTACGGTGAACTTTCGGACAAAGAGGGGATGCTCCAAAAGAAAAGAAAAAGAACTTAAAACTTTGAACACCCGGGAAACGATTTTCCAAGGGTTTTTCTAAATCATAGGACTTTAAAAAACCAAGGAAAGGGTGAGTGAATTGGTGAGATTTTGAGGAAAGGGGTTGGGCTTTTATAGGGGATGAAAAAGGAGAAAAAAATCAAAATTTTCGATGTGGGACTATCTTTTTTTTGAAAAAATTTCGCTTTGGTCGTTTTTGTGAAAAACGACCAAAGCAAATGTCGGCAATGACGGAAAGTAGGTCGGTTTGCGGGGGGAAAAGACCAAAATAATCGGATATTAATTTGGTCGTTTATGACATAAACGACAAACCGAAACAAACCAAAAAAATTTGGTCGTTTTTGTCAAAAACGACCAGCCAAAACCTGCCTAAAAAAGGCTGGTCGTTTTTGGTATAAACGACCAAAATAAAGCTTTAAAAAGTGATTTTGAGCTATATTATGCATTTGAAGCCTGATTTGAGCCCGGAAACAGCCGAAATTTAACTGATAAATCCAAGAAAAATATTTTAGATAAAAAGTGAGTTTTGAAGTATTTTCCAGGGGTATTTTTGTCATTTTGCACCTTAGGGGCATTTTGGTCATTTTCCCATTTTAAAATCCGATTTAATCCCAAAAATTGCCAAAATTCATCAAAAATTTGTAAAATCATTTTGAACCCAATGACAATTTTTTTAGCATTTTTTCAAGGGTATTTTGGTAATTTTTCACCCTAGGGGTACTTTGGTCATTTTTGAAAATCAAAACACCTGGAAAGAGGTTTTTGAAAGAGGGTCTTTGGGAAGATTTGAAGGTGTTAACGGTGTTAAAAGGGTGCAAAATTGGGGTGCTTACACTAATTACTAAATAAGAGCTTAATTTAGTACAATAAGTCAATAAGCTCTTATTTTAAGGTTTATCAAACGCCATCTCATTTACTGATTCTAATATGGCAAGATTCAAATGAAAAGATAATCATTCTTTTCTCTATCCTAGCTGAGTCTGTTTGATAATGGAAGACACTGTACATACCAATTAACTTATCAGCAATTACTACTAATGCTAGGATATCGAGCATTATCATCCTTGTAACTAATGGTTGTTAATTCCAGTTATTTGATTTTGAATCAATGATTTTAGATTTGCATGCTGGGAAAAAAAATCCCAAATACTGTTTTCTTCCATTTATAAGGGCTTCAAAACACCTGCAGGGAAAGAATGGAAACAGCCACCAAGTAATCTTATTCTGGCACATGCATAACAAGCAGGCTATCTCATATGTTTTTGGCTTACTGACAAAAGGGATGCCTTCTGTTGCCCACTGAGCACAGATCAGTTATTCTACAATAGCTCTTTATAAGGTTGAAAAGTATGCTTATGTAAAATATGACAACCATTTATAAAATGATAAACATGCCTTCTCAACATTTTACAATCAACTTCATTGTCAAGACATGCAGAATTTAAAGAAGGTTAAAAAGTATGTACTGCAATCATCATGCCAAACTTTATACCCCCACAACTGTTCTCTTCCAGGTTTTAGACAAGTCAAATCTGACTTGGAGCATATGGGACAACCAAATTTGGGCGATGAATCCGAGGCAACTTAGGAATGTTTGACTTGTCAAGAAACAAAACAGAAATGAAATAAACTTCAAGATAATACGGAAGCTTACCGATCATACTTTGTTATTTCATAAAACATTCCAAATGCATTGAGTGCCTGCACTTCGGAACCGTTGTGTTTTTCAACGGGTCAAAAAGTTACTGCCATCACAGTACAATCTTGTTAAAACATTACGAACCCTTTTTCATTTTTTCCCTTTTTTGCTTAAATTTAAAAAACAATAAAAGCAGTTAAGAGTCTTAAGACACAAACCTCATAACAGATGGGACACTTGTGCCGCATGGAGTTCTCCAGACACAAGTGATTATCACGATTCACGTAGCCCACCAAATAGCAAGATCCTATGCTCTTACAAAACATTAACAGAGGAGAAAGGAATGTATAACTGAAAAAATACATGCATGTTTATCGACCACACACAACGAATATATGAACATTTGAAAATTCAAAAGCCGACAATTATCACGTACTGGGAAACGACTTCTATTCTGAATCTAGCAGACTAAAGAAGCTGTAACCCAACTGGTTAACTAAGTTGGGAAAAAAAAGGAAAACTAAAAAAATTAAAGAGCACTATCCATATTGTTGTAGCCAAAGTTGTACAATGTACAACATATAGAGACTGTTAGACACTCCAAAATAGGTTCCATAATAAGGAAAATATCTATCTCTTTGTAACTTTCCCTTAGAGATTTTTTAATTTGTTGATTTTTTCAAAATATCAGGACAAAATTGGTAATCTGATCAATATTGTAATCTCTCTCTCTTGCTCTCTGCGCATCTTTTTTACCTGGGTTAGGGATAACGATAGGAATAGGTTGATGTGGCTCTGGATGTGATTGGTCAGAGGATTCTCCTGTAGGGTTCCAGATGGAGGGTTCATCAATTCGGGTACCAATAACAATCTTCAAGGATTCCAGAATACTGTCGAGCTTTGCTTGCATGGCCGTGATGTCCCTGTTGTAAGACTGTAGGATCTCACTGGTTCTCTGATGCTGATTTACAAGTTCTGCCATTCAATCTGAGCTGCTCTCTGATAGGGTGATGCTGGGTACTATTTCTGTGACTGACACCTCTGTCAGAACCGCGTCTAGTGCTACTGTTTTTACGAGATTTGCAGTCATAGAGTGAGTCATGGGTCAGCTCATTCAACTAAAAAGAATGCAACGGCTAAACATGATTATGCATGCTTTGCAAATAAGTAGATGCATGAAAAGATTTTTCATTGATGCATGGTTGGTGAGTACAGGATTGTGCGACTCAAAGAAAGAAAAAGACTCGATCCTAGGCAGGTCCGTCAGGGATAGCGAAGTCGAGTGGACAGGGCGCTCCGTTGAGGTCCGGATGTGATTTCAACCTCCATATTGTCAATTGTTTCCATAGCATTGAACATTCGGAATCCAAATTGTCAGATCCGGGAGGACATCTCAACCTTTGTACTGTCTAGTTGCTCTTGGTAGAAGTGCAGTTGGGCCTTGATGACAACGATCTCTCTGGCATCGCCTCTGCGTCTCTTCTAGAGAGATCAGATTGTCTGCTCGAGCTGTTCAATCTGTTCCTACATTGCTTGGAGTTCGCGGTTTCGCTCTACTTCCTGTCGCCTAAATGCTTGTTGGGCTTTCCGTAGCCTTTTCTCCTTCTCCTGAATTTGTAGCTGTCTTTTCAGGAATATGTCTCTCCAGGGAACCACCATTTCAACTATGAGTATGGTTCCTCTTGATGGATCTGAAACTGATGTTGGCAGTTCCCTTGGTGCTGGCATACTAGATGGAATGCCAGGGTCTTCCACCCACAACTGGTATGTTGAATCAATTGGTGGTCCTGTTGTAATCACAAAAATCTAGCCACTGTTCTCTTCTGGAGCTTCGCCAATCTACCTGGAAACAGCAAGTGAGGCATTCAAAATGCACAGTGAAGTCGATGAAATCATTTCCCAGTCTGTCTACCACCAGGATGCACTGAGGGAGTCCAAACTAGCGAAAGACTCAGAGTGGTACATAGGCTGCTGAGACGGTTAGACCTGCTAGGATCATGCACCGTCTTCCTGTTATGACAACTCAAGGTAACTTTTTCTGGACTAGCCACTCGCATTCCCACGTGATCTGTTCCTCTGTCAGGTTCTGGAGAAGCTGGTAAAGAGTTCTGACGTTTGTAGTCACTATCTGGCATTGATTATGAGAAACCTTCTTGGGCAGACTGTATGCATCTCGGAGATCGGCAAACATGATTGTAGGCAGATGTGCTACCAACCATAGGTGTAAGAGTGGTGCACTGGTATGGAAGATGCCCTTTCTGCGATCTATAGCTTGGTTGAGAGCCCTGAGAAGCTCTGCAAGGATGAATAGGACAACTATTCCGGCATCATGCATGTCTTCGATAACCCCTAGCAGTATTGAGTCGGCGAGGTTGCGGCACTTTGGAAGGACCAATTGAGACATGACTATCAGTGCAAAGGCGTTGAGGCCGAGAAGTTCAGCTGTCAAGGTGTCAGAGTTCCACTTGCGGTTGTACTGTTTCTCAAGGTATTTTATGGGTACCCAATCATAAGAGCCGTTAGGATCGTGCTGCAAGCAGGCAGACTTAATATGCAAAAACGTTTAGAGGTCTGCCTAGTATGTTGTCTTGTAGCGCAGTACTATGATTTTGTCTTCCATGGTTAAGCCTAGAATGCGCTGTATTTCTTCTAGTGTTGGACATAATTCATTCTTACCGTTCCAACACTGGATAACAGCATTTAAGAGACGTCAATCAGGCTTAACCATGAACAGGTCTAGGATGGTCCTCATTCTATAGTACTGAGCCCAAGCAAGACGCTGACTCGGAGTGAGGGCTTCAATTTTTTTCTGGAAGCTTTCATCACATGCCTCCTGAGAAATCAAATGCACAGACCGCGACGGTTGACCAATCGCCTTTACAATCCCTGAAGGACCTGCCATCTACCTAGACAGAAGACAGACTCTGTGTAAATGTACTGTATATGCAAATGCGAATGCAAAGGATGATGATTGTTATATTTTTTTGATTTTTGATTGGGTGTGCACATGTGATCTGATAGGGCAGTCGGACAGAGGTCCGGCATGCTTTACCCAGGTTGTTGGAAACCGGGGGCCTATCAGGTCAAGGTTGGGATAGGTCTTTATAAAGACCTATCTACCTGGGGTTTGAACCTCATATACTATTTCAGGATGCAGGGTCGGATGTGTTTTATTACAAGCACAAGTTGACTCATTACATTCCCCTAGGTGGGCGCTTATCAGGGTAGAGTGCCCTGGTAGTTAACCATGATTGGGGACAAGTATAGGATGCAAGCAGGTTAGGGTTTAGAGTATCCATCTAGGTGAGCTGCTTATAGACTATACCCTAGCCTATTCTATATGCAGAATGTTGGGGTAATGCAAGTGTGTTCCTAAAAGGATAAGGATCACTTAACACCGTATATGCGACTCCCCGGTATAGAACATACCTGAAAAATGACGATTGGTATAAGCGGGAGCGTTCAGAATCCTTCCCTAAAGGTAATCATCCAGTAGGCGTAATTTTGTGGACCTCCAAGACTTTTAAGCTTCTATCACTGAGGATAATCATCTAGCAGCCGTAAAGCGTAACAAGCCTGTCTATTGGGTTTCATGGGCCATTACATTACTATGCTATGTATATTAGTTACAGTACAAAATACACCAAAAATAAATAAAAGAATTAGTATTAGACTAAATTTTACGATATTTGAATAATTTTGAGGTTTATTTGGCTGAAACCTAGGTTCCGGATTGAACCTTAGAATAATAGATGTCCCCAGCAGAGTCGTCAGAGCTGTGAGCACGGATTTTTTCACCCACTCACAAAGGTTTGAGATTAGGAGTCGTCACTTATTCATTCATAAGAGATAAGTCCCATGATTATGGATAAGGTCTTGGTCTGCATTAGAGTTCTAGGTAAGCGGTTCGGTTAAGTCTCAGGAAAGGTGTTAGGCACCCTACGACCCTCATTTTTTAATGGTTACCTAATCCCTAGGTATAAGTCAAATTAAAGTCATGTATTAGTCAAACGCCTTAGTTTTAGGTTATACTAATCTAAGAAGGGAAAAAGCTAACTAGGGTTGAACCCGGGTTGGGTTGCCTACGTACTCACATGGGGTGAGATCAAACTGAGCGTAGTTTTGGCACATGAGCTCGTGCCAAGGCTAAGGCAGTCGGTGTGTGCACCAGGGGTAACTAAAGGTCTAGCCCGAAGGCTAGGGCTTGGTTAATCGAGTTGGTCAAGTGCATGGTTCAATGGATTTGGGCTCGGTAGGCCAAAGGTAAGCCCGATAGACTTAGGATTTAGTTCAGTAGACTAAGGTTGGGCCCGGTAGGCCAAGAGTTAGTCCGGTAGGCTTAGGGTTGGGCCCAGTAGGCCAAGATTGGGCCCAAAGGTGAAAGGGGTATTTAACCGGAGTTAAGGGATGGTCTAACCATGGTTAGGATTGCTAACCACTGTTGGCAAGGTCCAATGTAAGTTTTATGGTCCTGCATTTGTTGGCAATCTTAGGGATTTTCCCAAATTTTCTAAGGTTAAAATGTGCTTAACCATGGTTAATGAGGGAGTTAACCATGGTTAATCCATTTGACCATGGTTAGAAATGCTGTAGGGCATGGTTTCGTTTAATTATTGCATTTTTTTTTTATTCTTTAGGATTTTTAGGGAATTTCTGGGATTTTTCCCTTGAAGCTAGATCAGCTAACCATGGTTAAAAACCGAATTTGTGAAACTTCTTTTACCTATATTTGTTTGTGGGGTGTGAGGAATGTGGGTTTGGTTTAGATTGATGGTCATGATTTTTGGTAGTTTGGATTGAACAGAAGAATTCATGTTATTGTTCTTGCTTAAGTATTAAATCGCTCGGAATTCCTGGTTTTTATTGTTATTTTTACCCTTTTGTTTCGTTTAAATGGTTCCATACAATTAGTTTTTATATTTTTAGGCCTGATATTTGTTTTTGGTGCATTTCTAACCTGATATACAAATGGATATCTCTCATTGCTAGAATTTAGAAAGGGCCCAAAATAAATGTAGTTTGCGTCTTAGTTTTGGGGTGAGAAGTTGATCATTGGTAGAATTGATGTAAATGTTGTCTGTAATAGTGAAAACATGAGTTACACCACAAAACTATAGGCCTTTAGAGGTGGTTTTTTAGCAACGGTTCCAAAAAACTGCCACTAAATAATAATTTCAACGGCGGTTTACGTAACCTCTTTGAGTATAATTTGTAGCTAGGGCATTTGGAAAAGAGGGAATTAGTCTGGTGTTTAGCAATAACTTCCATTCCCGAGGCTACTGTATTAGAGTAGAAATTCTCTACAGTTATAACTGGATTCAATGAGTCCATTTACAATCATTTTTTTTTTGCCACTCAGTGGGAGTGGGGGGTTTAGTAGACCCCTACCTGTTTATTAAAACAAAAGCAATAGGGGGGACATAAAGCCTTACCCCTACAAAAACTCAAGAACACAAATACATAAGACTTTACTAAGAACAATTCTTGCATTACCAATACCTGCTATAAGAAGCCTTACCCCTAAACTAAAACGAAATGAGGCACAATAAAACTATTCCTTAAATCAAGTTGGTTTTCTAACCTCCCTCTTTGGTCTTCTTTGAGAAAAATCAATTGTTGATGTTTTCTTCTTCTTCTTCTTATTTCTTCTTAATGTCACTGGTTGAAATTTTTTTCTTCTTTGAATTCTTTAATAAGAATATCATCACAAACTTACTCTTAAATACAAAGTCCACTAGGAAGCTCAAGCTCCCCCCGACCTTTACAAATTGATTCCTAGAGGCAGCTACACGAGCTTCTGCCCCATTTTTCACCTCTAATTCTTTGGCTGATCTAGATTCAGAGAGACAATCTGACTCGCCTTGAATAATCCCTTTAGTTTGGGCATACTCCTTCTGTTTGAATACCCATCTAGATTTTGTTGTTAGTAGGGTATTGAGCAAGCTTTGGTGTTCAGCCAAAAAAGATCTATAATCTTCTCTCCTTCAATAGCAGAATCCCCAACTCCTTTGCTCACTTCTTCACCTTTCGTTGGTTTAATAATAGAACCTAATGATTTAGCGCTTTCTTCTTTGTGCATCTCCTTACGAGGATTGTCCTTGGCGCTTTCTTCTTTGTGCATCTCCTCACGAAGACTGTCCTTGGTCTGAGAGCAGGGGTGGAGCCAGGTGGGGGCACGTGCCCCCACTCAACTTAAAAAAAAACGTTTTTTTTTTAAATACATGCATAGCCATGGGAGAGATCGAATCACAACCAATTGCAATTGAACTTGGGGAGAGTTCAATCGCACCCATAGGTCAACACGTGTCCCTTTTAACCCCCACTAACCATAGTTAATATGCATTAATCCTTAGGGTTCAACAATCTAACCTTGGTTTTTTAAATAAGATATTAAAAAAATTAACCTTAGGGTTAAGAAATTTTAACCCTAGGGTTTAAATTTTTCTCTAAAAAATCAAGGTTAGATTGATGAACCTTAAAGGTTAGTGAATCTTAATCATGGTTAATAGGGGTTAAAAAGGACACGTGTTGACCTGTGGGTGCAATTGAATTGTTCCCGAGTCCAATCGCAATTGGATCTCACCTTGGGAATGGGGACGTGAACTCAGGGAGAGTTCAATCACTCCCACAAGTCAACACATGGCCCTTTTAACCTCTATTAATTAGGATTAAGCTTCACTAACCTTTGGGGTTCAATAATATGACATTATTTTTAAAATATAATAATAATAAATATTAACCCTAAGATTTTAAATTCTTAACTAGAGTTAAGCAATTATACTACATTATTCAACTATTTAATAGGTATAGCCATGAGGCAAGTGGGCAACGTTCCTTGAACTATTGAAAACAAAATATATCTTCTATAGCATGTTATTTAATTATTTGATTGGACATAGCCATGAGGCAAGGGTTTAAAAAAGGAGAAACAATAACCGTAAGATATGTACGAAATATATGAGCGAAATGCCCTGAAAACTTAGTCATTAAAAAAAATTTCAGGGCTATGACCCCGAACCCCCATCATCCTTATATTCATATAATTTTGTACCAACCTAATAGTTTTCCACAAATCTATCGATAATTACTACCATTTTTTATGAACCAACGGGTGCCCCCACTACTAGAAAATCCTGGCTCTGCCCCTGTCACAGAGTACCCTAGGGAATAACCATTCACACGAGTGGCAAGCACCGAAGTATAGCCAATAGGGCTACCTGAGGTGGTATCAGCTACAAATGTTGCAACCACCGCAGAAGATGGATCTTTGGCATCACACGAACCAGAAGGAGGATTAACACTTTCCTCCTCGGAGGGGCTAGCACTAGGTACAACTGCAATTGAGCTACGAACCTCAAATGGGGCAATCTCACAACGAATACTAGGCTCCTTACCTTTTGGGTTGCCAACCAAATCTATAGGTTGGCATTCCTTCTCTGTATTGCTCTCGCCTTCTGCATTTCTTGAGCTCATGGAGCTACCATTGGCAAGAACATGGGATTCCTTGTTCAGCTTAGGCATTAGAACTTGTTGAATAGAGCATTGACCTTCTGTGTGACCATGGGTTTCCAGTCATATTCAACTTTTTGCAACCCCAGGGAACTGTCCAAATTCCTCACTACCACTGATTCTAGTAATGCCTCTTTAGTTGAGATGTCCACACAAATTCTAGCATATGAGAGACGACCTCTATCTGCTATGATTTTATCTGTGTATAACGGATTGCCTATGGCGCTAGCAATGCGGCCTAGCATGTTTTCTCCCCAAAGATGTAGTTGTAAACCTGGTAATCTAACCCAAATAGGGATAGATTTCACTACTGGCTTCTCCAACTGAATCTCAAAAGAACATGGTCTTAAAATAATGGCTTTCTTGTCAAAAAACCATGGGCCGGAATCCAGTGATAAGATCCACAATCATGCATGCTTATCCTTTATCATATTCCTTTCTTTAATCTAGGAAGTCCTTTAGTAGTAGGTTTCTTTGTGATGTGTGTAGTTAGATCTTTTAGGAGTTTCTTTTATTTAGACTTCTTTTATTAGTTAGTTCCTAATTGTTGGGTTTTCCTATATAACAATGATAATCAGGTTGAATAAAGGAAGCAAGAATTATTATTTCGACTCCATTAAAGGGGCTTGGAGTTTTCGATTCCCCCATATAGAATCACATTCCGCATTATTTTACTATTTTATTGATATTCTCTTGAGGATCATATCAACTAGTATCAGAGCATTCGATCCAGGATGACTAACAAAGAGAGGATTGATTATCTAGAGACTGAACTAATTAGGTTGACAGAGAGGGTAGACACTATTTATGTTCAGCAGTAGGAAGGTAATCAACAATTGGCAACTATCACGGAGATGATACAATGGCTATTGGGTGAACGAGATACTGCAACTTCCTCTGGCGCCAAGGCAACGAGTACTTTTCAACTGGATCCATCATTCCAGCCGATCCAAACAAAATACACAAAGGTTGATTTTCCGAGGTTTAGTGGAGATGACCCAGTCAGTTGGATCTACTAGGTGGATCATTTTTTCAATTACAACCGGACACCGGATACAGATTAAATTTCTATCGCTTCTTTTCATGTAGAAGGGAAGGCGGTTCAATGGTTTAATTAGATGAAACGATCTTCCGTGATGTGGGGTTGGGAGGAATTCGTAGCATCCGTTTGTGCTCGTTTTGGGGGCATATCTTTCCATAAACCGGGCGAGGCTCTTTCTAAATTACAACAAAAGGGGTCTGTTGCTGATTATCAAGATGAATTTGAGCGCTTAGTGAACCTCACAATTCCCCTACCAGAAGCCTATATGGTGGATTGCTTTCTTAGCGGTCTACATGATGATGTGAGGAACAAAGTTAAAATGTTGGATCCGCAAACCCTTTTCAAGGCTAGAAGCCTTGCCTTCATGGCGGAAGAAAAAATAAACTCAAATGGTCGATCTAGCATTGGGTGTTTGCCATTTAAATAACCGCTCTCCTGACCCTTTGTTTCCAAAACCAAACACAAGCATACCAATCCACAAATTGACACCAGCAGAGATGAACGACAGACAAAGCCGTGGCCTTTGCTATAACTATGATGAACGCTTTCATCGTGGCCACCAATGCAAACAAAAACAATTGTTTGTTATGGAGGGCACATGGTCCAATGAGGATGAAGCACCCATTAACAATGACCCAGGCATGAAGGATGAACCTTGAGGACAAGGTTTCAGCCATGGGGGGTGGAATGATAAGATCCACAATCATGCATGCTTATCCTTTATCCTATTCCTTTCTTTAGTTTAGGAAGACCTTTAGTAGTAGGTTTCTTTGTGATGCGTGTAGTTAAATCTTTTAGGAGTTTCTTTTATTTAGACTTCTTTTATTACTTAGTTTCCTAATTGTTGGGTTTTCCTATATAACAATGATAATCGGGTTGAATAAAGGAAGCAAGAATTATTATTTCGACTCCATTAAAGGGATTTGGAGGTTTCGATTCCCTCAAATAGAATCGCATTCTACATTATTTTATTATTTTATTGATATTCTCTCGAGGATCATATCATCCAGCACTCTATTCTTGTCCTCATTACAACTGAAATCAAAGATGAAGACACCATTCTCAAGGGAAGAAATCTCTAGATTACCTTTAGGTGCCCACGTTCTCAACACAAAGCGCTTTAGGGCTTGAAAGTAAGGCTTAGATCCTAACACAAAGCCAACCAAAGCACTTGGTCATCTGTCAATCTCATCCTCCATTGGGCAATCAACGACCTTCGTTCCATCCACTATTTTCGGCTGAAAAAACTTTAGAGTTCTCTCATTCGATTTTGCCCTACTAGAAAAAAAAGGGAAGCCCAAGGTCGAGGATAACCAGAACCTCTTGAACGGTTGCGACCCTACTCCATAGAATCTATAGGACAATCTTCGTTCGAGCCACTGGTGAAGACTCACCAGCGGTGGTAGCCATTAGGGTTCCCAAAAAAAAAATAAAAATAAATAATAAACAAATTTTAAAAAAAAACAGTTAAAATAATAAAATAAAATAAATTGTGTAAACATCCGGCTGAACATATAAAATGCATATATAATAGGGTGGTGTTAGATGTACCCCAATATTTGATAACTACACTCTATTTTCTAAAATTGATGATTTCACACCATTAGTATCTTAAAATTTTAAATGCACACCAAAATTAAAAAAATTACTTATAAAATTTATAGTTACACATCAAACTTCAAATTAATTAATTATAAGAATATAGGATAATGCTAGCTTCAATTTAATTTGAGAGTCACTTTACTTAAGAATAAATAATGCAATCACCACTTGTTTAATTAAAGAGTTTGAATTTTCTCATTTAAAATTAATGGGTAATAATCTACGCAAGTAAACTATGGTGGTGTACAAATATTTTCATACCAGTAATCTATTTTTTTCTCTCTTATTCTTATTCATTTCTCACTTAAATTGAGGGAACTTCAAATAATCAGAAATTGTTAAACAAATAATTGAATTTTCAATAGCTATCGATTAAACAAAGAAAATAAAAGGCATATGAGAAATCATATAATTAATTTCGATAAAATGAACAAAATCTTAAATAAATAAAATTGTCAAACTAAAAACTGAGAACATGATACAAATTTGGTTAATGGAGAAACGATGACGAATTGAAACCATAGAGAGGTGATGACGAATAGAGAAAAATAGTCGGATGGCCCAACTCGCGATAGCATTTTTCACATAATAACACATATCAATAATGAGCTAGTAAATAGTTTAATTTCCATGTTACAGTATATTAAGACATTATATCATTAATAAGGTGGTATATTCAATCAGACGGCCCAACTCTCGATAGTACTTAAAGTTTTTAATCACTTTCCTTTATATATAATATATATTATTGTCCAGACTTGTATGGAATCCTAATATATATAAATGAAAGTGATTTAAAACTTTAGGTATTACCGTGAGTTGCACCGTCCAATTGAATACATGTGCCCCTTTAGCAGTATTAGATTTTCAATCGTATGCCCAACTCCCGAGAGTTCCTATTATTACTATCTAGAGTTTTAAATCACTTCCCAGTTGGAAATAAAATGTGAAAATAGTATGCCAATAGAGGCTTCAATGAAGAGAAAGATTACGTGGAGAGAGGGAGAATAGAAGGTCTACGTGTTAGATTTGGTTGGTTTTCTTTTTATAAATAACTAGTTTACCCTGCACGTGTAAGGATGTGCATCATTAATTCTCATACTACCCCCTCTCTCTTTTATATATTTAGCTCCTTCTAAGTGATGGAAGCATACTTTTTTAATAATTCCTAAACTGCCTTTATCATAACCATAAACATTTATGTAAGACAAAAGGTTGATTGAGTGTTTTGCTTAATTTTGTATTAATTAAGCTTAACCATGATTAAGAAAGGAAATGGATGATCCAATGCCTTCATGGCATGCCACGTGCCTTTTCTAACACCTATAAATTGTGGCTAATATTAACTCACACCTAGGGTTCATCTAACCTTGGTTTTTTAAATTAATATATAAAAAATATTAACTTCACAATAGTTAAGTTTAACCACGAGATAGATATATATATATATATATATATATAATACATTTTTCTAAATAAATAAACATCCATGATTCCTTACCCAGTAGTCGCCATTCTTAGACAGCTACTATACCCCAATCTCGCAAACCACCCAAAACAAGTCTCTTAGGGCTTTTAAGTTTGACCATGTCTTTTGTAAGTATGACCATATCTTTTGTAAATTTCTACCAAAAGAGCTAGATTCCAAGAGTTCCGACTCCTTTGACTGAGTTGAAATTTGATTCCAATCTTACCAAATCAATTCTAGCAGAGAAAGTATATTTCAACAAAAAAAATATAAAATGGTAGACATAGAATATGAAATGAAAAAATAAAAATAATTATCATTAAGTTTGATTTAGTATGAAAATTAATAGAGAGTACATCTACTGTAAATTGTAATTATTGTTGTATGCTAATCCAAATTGAGATCCACGGTAATAAGTAATCAATAGTTCATAGAGTAAAGTTATATAATTCATGATGCTAGAGTCCTAATACAATAGGTTTTAATTATACAAAAATATGTAATAAAGTATTCTAAAGTTTGAAGGTATGTCGGACAAATTCAATATCCAATAAAAAAAATCCAAACAAATAGGCCTTTTTGGAGTGGTTGTGTGAGTTTACCATTATGGGCACCTTAGCGGTTACCTTAGGTATGATGTGTGTGTCTGTTTAGATTACCTCTGTAACCAACAAAAAGAAATACAAACAATCAATATTAAGCTTAATTAAAGATATTGTGAAAACTGACTTTGGGAGATTCGTAACAACAATACTCAAGAGTTCCTACATCGAAGATAGTAATTAATTAGTCAGGGTAAGAGCCTATAAAACAATAACATTAAATGATATTAAAAAAAAAAAAAGATATTGAGAGTAAAGTTGAATATTTTGTTGAAAATTAACTTAAATAGAAAATTTAACATTATTTTCATTAAATTTAAATTTAAATAATTCTATTGTAAGTATTTTTTAGCACTACTTTATGGAGTAAGGCAGTGACGGGAGAGGGTTAGGGGACCGGTGGCTGAGTTTCAGGGGTAGGGTTGGCTGCAATAATGATGGTAATGGAGATCTAGGATTTGTTAAATTTAGGTTTTAAAAAAAAACAGAAAATCAAAAATAAATAAAGAAAAAAAAGAAAGAAAGAGCAAGAATATACATTAGAATTGTTAGAGAATCAATTTCTTGGCATCACACTAATTATAATCACTGGAGAATACTCAAAAATATCTTTTCTTATTCATAAAATTCATCATCAAAAAATTTATAGTAAAAAAGAGTCTTTAAATAGTTAAAACTAACTATAAAAATACTCAAATAACCTAAAATTAATAAAAAGACTAATAGAGTTTTTTTCCCTAGATGCACCCAAGGGTTTATTGGGGGGCTTATACATACCCCATTTTCAAAACTTTACTTTTCTACACCCAACTTTTGTTTCTCTGACTTAAGTGCCCCTGTCCCTCTCAAAAGAAACTGTGAAGGTTTTCTAGCCCTCTTTCTCATTCTCTCCATCACTCCCGCCTGAATATCTCACCGGCTCACTCAATGATTGGAACGAAACTGAAAAATGAGAGAGAGAGAGAGAGAGACGGGAAAAAAGACATAGAATGCCAATGGAACTAGCCCTACATCTAAGTTATAGAAATGACCAGATTGATTGGAATCCACCGTGCTAATTATCGTAAGTATGATCGAAAAAAATTGCCAAGAGTCTAAAAACCAAATAACAGATGGCTAATTTGACCAGATTGATTTCCCTAGAAAATATCCTATGTGGTGGGACCTAAAATTTGGCCCGATCTACATGCTGTGTAAGGGACAAATAGAGAAGATGGCTTCCTCCCGTATTCTTTTTTCTGAAGCATCTATTCCATTTGATTCTTACTTCGATATATGGCCCTAATTTGACCAGATTTGACAGAAAAATATGGTTATTTATCCATAAAATAATTGCTTTGAGATCTCAGTTGTGGTACCCAAATTGATCTATTCCATACCTATATACTCTACAACTCTAACCAATGAAAGGCTTCTGCAATACCTAAACTTACAATGCTAAACCCAATGTGATGTTGTGGGACAAATCTACTCACCTTGGGCAAGGTTGTAAACCTCTGTTTGTGGTTTGTGAAGACTGTTATGATTGTTAGCCGTGAGGAGTTGAGCCGGTGAGATAGTTAGGTTGGGAGTGAGGGACAGAGGGGCAAAACTGAGGTTAGGTTTCTTTTGGCAGGGGTAAGGGCACTTTTGTCACCTAAAAACTAATGGGTTAGAAATTTAAAGATTTGAGAATAGAGTTTAGTTTGTGACACCCATTATACCTTGGGTATATTTAGGGAAAAACCCCAAGAGACTATAATAACCAAATACTAATAAATTATTTTCTCTCTAATTAAAAGTCTAGTTCATTGGGCTTTTAAAATTATGTTAAATCATATTAAAACAACTCATATGAACATCTTCCCAATATAGGGTCTTCCTAATAATCTATGTGTGCATATGAGGTCTTCAATACCCCAAGTCATCTATCCAGAGTGTGACATGAGTCTTGTTCTCCTTCCTCCACTCTTGGTAAACCTGAAATTTATTGGGCTTCTGGATATCCGCATCAAAAAATCTCAAGCCAAGTTAGATAGACCAATCATACTAACACTTCTCCCAAGTTCATCCCTTCATACTTGATGGAGCACAAATCTAAAACAAGCAACCCGATCTGAAAGCAAATGCATGAAGGGAAGGATTGAGAGTCATCAAAAACTCTGTTGACATGGAAGACCAAATATAAAATGATATTGAAAACAATTTGATCTTTTTTTTTCCATCATAAATAACATTATATGAAGATGTATATGTAAATTATAGTGATTATAAGTATCTAATTATATAATTAAAAATGATGAAAAAAAAAATATATTTTTTTCATATATTTTCTTAGCATCTAAATAAGCACTCTTTAATTTTGTAACAACCAAATAATAAAAAAAATTCAAGGTTTTTTTCTCTATTTTTTCAGATTTTCTCAAAATCCAAACACAACATAAAGAAGGTATAACCATCAACATTTGACACGACATATTTTCATCCTTTGATATTCCGTACTCAACACACACACACGTAGCATCAATCCAATGTTAAACAAAATAGATGTAGTTTTCCACACACGCAATTACGCTTCCAAAGACTGTAAAAACACAATTGAATCCTACAAACTATTCCAATTGCCGTCAGTGATGCCTTGTGGTGTAACTCAGTTTAACCAAAAAAAAAAAAATCCCACAAACTAGCGATCGTTGTCTTTCGTTCCCAATCCACAATCCCACTGGTGAAGTAGTCCTTGACGCTTCACAGTCGATTGCTTGTTTCTTCAGACTAGCAGTATCCATGGTTTGCCCAAGCATAATTATTAAAGTCGGGGTTTGGAAATTATTTATCTAGGGAAAGTTCGGAAAACAATCAGTAAAATATGAAAATAAATTGAAAATAAATCGAGAGATATCAGACAAGATATGAAAAAATATAAAATAAAATTACTAATTATAAATAAATATATTTCATATATTAAATATTTATTCGAGATTTTTTCAAAAAATTGTGATAGTTCATATTTAATTCACGATTTTTTCAAAAAGTCGGGAAACTTCGTGAATTAATCATTTGACGAAATAGTCATGTATTGTTTGAGACTCTTGGAAAAAAATCAAAGAAATTTGTTAGCATGTGCCCAAAAGCCAATTATCTAAACCAAAGCAGAATATCTGCAACTAGAGGAATTACTCTCAGGTGTTTTTGAGGTACTCTCTAATGCAATTGTTAGTGATCGTTGAAAGATTATACTATACATGGGATTCCTATGGTATTTACATTAGATAATAGTCAAATAATATATACATGCTTATGCATATCATAGGACTATACACATTACACCATACATGGATGCATATGCATCCAATAACCTTGTGACTGCATGTTTTGATCTACCAATGGTGTGGGCGTGAAATCAGACCGAGACGTGAACCCGTAACACTTCATAAATGGCTCCTCGCTGAAGCACATCGAAAACTGTCTTCTCTTTGGCTGCAAGATCCCGCAAAGAGACCTTGTATGTGTGGGATTCATCACGCATGCGAAAGCCGTAAATCCACCTACCGAGCTTCCACCATCTCACATACACTTGCCGCTCTGAAATCTGGCAGCTCCAAAGTGCTTCCATTACATACTCAACCTGCAAATGATGAAACGATGACATTGAAATAGGTGTAATGAGTAATCATGAACGTTAAATACTAAAATGGTGGTAATGGTACAAGTTCAACCAACACAAAGATGAACTTAGCTTATCACACATGGACATGGACATGGACATGTAACTTGGCCAGCTTAGTTTTTGATGGAGCACTGTCATTATTAATCGACACTTGGCTAAGCTTCAGGGCTTCAGCCCATACCAATCAATTGGCATACTTCATCACAACCATGAGATTTTTTTCATTTTTTTTTGGTAGGTAAGATGAGATTAAGAAAGACCCTATGATCTACTATAATAATCAAAATATTACAAATGTTCATAGGCAGATCTCTCAGCATCCTCTAGAAATCTAGATTAGAAGCTCAATTTGCTTCTATGTAACAATTTTTTTTCTATTTGCTTCTATGGAACTACTTTTGAAATCAATGAAATGATACGAAAGCACTATGTGCACTATATCTGCAGCAGCATTCCTCACTCCCCAAGGACAGGAAGAGGGATCCATATTGTGAGTTTGTGACCTACCACTGTGCATGGTGTGAGCCCCACAACTAACAACTTCCACAATATAAGCACATGGAAATCTTAGGCCTAATCAATAGCTTGCAGATCGACTCAATGAGATTGCAGTTCAGTTCAATCTTTAGCACAAATAGAATATCTTACCCCTAAAAGGAGGAAAAAAAACAGAAACAATAAAGACAGGAAATTTATCCAGCGGTGTCAATCGCTTAAAGCCCCAATCGCTTAAAGCCGGATCTGAGAAGCACAACTTGAATCCTCTTGAAAGAGAGGAAGGAACCACCCAACGAGGAAATTTAACTACATGGCTGGTCATATAATTCCCACTTGTTTTAAAATTGGTTTCTCGGTTTGAAAATTTTACAAGTACGGAAAGGAAAATTCCGATCAAACAAGAATTATTAGAGCATACAACAATACCAGAATGATTTATCTACCGTTTACTCATCCACTGACCCCAAATCTCGGATGACCATCTCCTTCTCTACTTTTGGGTTCCTCTCAAGCATGAACAATTTGATTTCCTCCTTGAACTAAGTCATCTAGATTTTACCAAACACCAAATTGCACCAAGAGAAGTTAATGAATGCAGCATATCCAATTCTAGTCAGTGCTCCACAATTGGAAAATCTTCTTCAATCTCCAAAGTTGAAGAGATGCACATCTTTGAAAATAATTGGCTCGAATTCTAAATTTTCTAGAGGCACTGCTCGGGCGGAGCTGGGTGCCGCTCGAGTGGTTTCGCGGAAAAACTGATGGAGCCCCCGGACCGATCCGATCGGACGGCACTAGGTGCCGCTGGAGCGGACTAACGTGGTTTTGAATCCCTTTTTGCTTTGGGAAACTCCTATTTCGAGAGGAGCATTTCTATTTTGTCTAGGAATCTTGTATGGGCTTATAAATAGGTGCTTATAGGTCTAGGGTTTGGATGAAATTATGAGAATGTAAGTGTTTAGGGTTTCTAGGGAGAGCGGGTTGCTCTCGGGGAGAACCCTGGTAGTTATCATGGAGAGTGGGAGATAATAGAAAGGTTTAAGCATACTAGGGCTTGGGAAAGGTTGAAGGGAGGATAGATAGGGATTGTTCTTAAGGTAGAAGGTGACTTGAGTGGGATGTACATGGGGCTCTGGGCTTGGGTTGGGATTTAATCTGAGAGGAGAGTGATATTTTTTTTTTGATCAATACCTCATCTTATTAAAAAAAACTATCAACAGGAAAGCTACAAAAGACACCGAGTTTACAAGGAAATAAACTCAACGCCTACCAACTAAAAAAAACCATCCTTCAGGAGGATCGATAGGTTACTGCAAAATGCCCTGAATGTCCTCCCTTGTATAATGCAAACCTGCCCATTCCAAGACTATCATCCGGATACGGTTACAAATATGGGGTACAGTATTCGAAACATCTTCAAATATTCTTCGATTTCTCTCTTTCCATAATGACTAAGAGATAGCCCAAGGAAGGACACCCCAAATCATCTCCCAACCTCCCTCCCCGCTACCCCAACACCAACAATCTAATAGGTGGCGAAAAGATAAGGGAAACACCCATGCCACCCCCATACAAGATAAGAAGAAGCTCCACACCTCCGCCACAACTGGGCAATGCACAAGAAGATGATCCACAGTCTCTTCTGCTTTAAGACACATGAAACATCTATTGGCCATGCTCCAACCTCTATGCTGCAAATGATCCCCCGTCAAGATTTTATCCAAAGCTGCAGTCCATAAGAAAAAGGAGACCTTAGAGGGAATACCAGGTTTCCACACAACTCTATGAGGAAACGACCTCCCCCCCCCCCCGAAAAAGGAAAATGACTGAAACAAGAGCCTAACTGAGAACCTCCCTTTGCTGCTCCTTGACCACCTTCTGCAATCCCTAACCTCTGGGCTAATAGCTGTCGAAGAAATACGCTCCAAAAGGCGAGAGAAATCACTGATTTCCCAATCGTTGAGATCCCGCCGCATCCTTTGACACCAAACAACGCCCTCTAATCTTCTCTTGTAAAAATCTTCCACTAGAGCCTCCCTGTCTGAAGAAAGGACAAAGAGGTTACCAAAATCATCCATAAGAAGTGTGTGACCTGACCAAATATCCTTCCAGAATCTTATCTCCGACCCTCTTCCCGCCCGAAAGCTAAAAAAGGGAACAACCAAATCAGCATTAGCCATAATCCCCTACCAAAACCCAAAACCGGGCGGGCCCCTCACCTCTCGAGGGATCCAAAAATCTCCCCATACTTGGCTACTATCACAGCCCTCTACAAACTTTCCTTTCCTTTCCAAACCTCCACACCTATTTACCTAACAATGCTTTGTTCATTTGAATGAGCAACTTTAGATTCACACCCCCATCATCCTTAGACTTACACGACTGAGACCAAGCTACTAGATGGTATTTGACTTTATCTCCTCTATCATTCCAAAGAAACTCCCTTTGAATTCTTTCAATAGTATAAGCCACTGAACGAGGAATGGTGAGGACCGACATGAAGAACATTGGAAGACTTTGCAAACTATTCTGAATCAACGTCAATTTCCCCCATTTTGTACTGGATTCTCAAGGTTTCTCTGAATAAGGAAGAAGTAATCGGATCTTGACCCGTGGATGTAGGCAGCAAGTTATTTCCAAACCACGTATATCTTTTTTTTTTTTTTCTCATGTGTGTGTTTATTGATCTTTTCCGTCGGGTCTGTTATTTCCCTAATAGTCTTTTCCCCCCACCCCAAAGATCTACACCCCTGTACATGGAGGCAAATCACAACTAAGAAACTTCGAAGCCCCAATTTCTGTGTTCCTATGATGCTGCTTCCAGGTTCTCCCACCAATGGTTTCTAACTCTAATCCCAACCACAATACATGGAGCGCTGAGGATTTTGATTAGCTAGCTCACTAGCAAGAGACGGATACAGTTCTTCTTGTTCTAAAATGCAGACTGAATCCCCACCCCTTTTTTTCTTTCTAAAGTTTAATAGAACTTCAAACCCTATAAAATTTCTAATGAAAGGGATTGTGGCACAAAGCTGCGCCATGGTAATTCACAGAACTAGAAGATGAACACAAATATCATATTATGATCATCCCACCATTAGTATACGAAGCATAAAAAAATTTCTGCAAATTAACAAATTTCTTCTGTTCAGACAAAAAATTTCAAAGCATAATGCAATTCAAACGATAAACAGTAAATTCAGGAATGAAGTTTACACACCGGCACTCCAAGCGAATAAATGCAGTAGTGTAAGCCCACCAGGTTATGCAGGGCATTCAGGTTTGATTTGAAAAGAAACATTTGGACATCCTTAAATCCCAGCTGCATCGAGCACAGGTCTCGAATCGCTATCTTATAATCACCAACCTCGAGGGATTTAGATGGTGAGCATTGTTCAACAAAGTTAATTACAGCAGCAGTTTTCCTTGCCATTTCATTGTGCCGATTGAGGTAAAAGCCCCTCCATCCCTGCATTTAAAAAAATAAAATAAAATTTTGAATTTGCAATTTATCAGAGAACCCCATTACAGAGAGCAGAATGTAAAGCTAATCCGAGCCAATCTCAATTATATAATCACCAAGGTAAAAATTTGTTCACCCTCCAAAAAAAAAAAAAAAAAAAAAAAGCTAATCTCAATTATATTTGATAGTAAGACCATTCTTAAAGGAAGAATCGAGAAGCCGAAATCAAGGAGTAAACCTTTACAGACGAACAGGGACCCATATTTTGGTCGTTCTTACGGATTTTGAACATGGAGAGTGGGGATTCTTTGGAGAAATCCAGATAAGGCCATCTCTCTCTAGACAAAGACTCCCATATGCAATCCGACGCGCATAATTCGCGCAAAAACCAAGAACAGCCACCCAACGCGCAGAGATCCGAGACCTTCCTTCCCACCAAACCAAAATCATCAAAATTTCTCCAAGAATAAAAAAAAAAAAAAAAAAAAACTGTGATTAATCAGAAGGAGAATAAAACCCTAATAAGTAGAAGAATAAGCGAACCTGAAGGAAAGATGCGATTTTGAGAGAAATATCTTCAGGGAATGAGTTTTGATTCCAACCCCATTGCTGCATATTTACAGATTTCATCTGAGGAATCAAAAGAAGTTCTTGATAGATTTCTGATTTCTGGTTTATCCTCTCCAAAACAAAGTCAAAGCAAAGGGAATGTTTGAGAGTCTACATTATTAGGAGTATTGTCCTACTTAGATGATGAATTGCGTTTGCCCGAGTACCCCACTCGGGCAAGCCTCTTCAGGCGACGCGTGTAAGGGAATTTCCACTAAGAGGTATTGGTACATGCACACCGCCCCCTAAACCCACTCACCACGTGTTTTTTTGACATGAAGTAACTATGGTTAAGATTCATCATACACCTCAGCTTAAATAATCTAATCTTAGATATGTTTTTAAAAAATTAATCTTGATCATGATTCACTCATTCATATGGTTAAATTTTTTTAAATAATTTTTTTTCAAAAAATCAAGATTAAATTATTTGTCACTAAGAGTAAGTGAATCTTATCTACAGTTACTTATTGTTAAAGAAGACATGTGGTGAACTAGGAAAGTGTGCCTATACCGCCTAACGAGACATGCGAGATGCACACATGCTATACCTTTAGTGGACGACCTTACGTGAAGAGGTTTGCCGAGTGTGATACTCGAACTTCTGCTGGAGAAAATCTGTTGCCCTTTCAATTGGGTATCTTTTAGGTGTGGAGTCTTAGCTAGATTGTTGATCTTATCATTCCTACTTAAGGATGTCAATGGATCGGATCAGGATCCGATCCAATTAACCAGACTTTGGACCTATATGTGATCCGTCAAATCAGATTCAGATAGGATCGGGTCCGGATATAGGGTGATTCGATCTAATTAAAATCTGATCCGATTATAATAACTTTTTTTTAAAATTATTTTAAATATATTATATAGATTTTCTACGCATACTAATTTTAGAAAAACATTAATTAGAGTTAATATTAGATTTTTATATTATTAAAATAGAGTTTTTTAAAAAAAAATTAACCTTAATTTGATAGGATTGGATCTTTAAAATATAGTCGGATTCGGATTGATTAATTCATGACCCAGTGGATCTCGGATCGGATTCGGATAGGTTGGATTCTTAAACGGATCAGATTCGAATCTAGGCTGATCCGATTGGAATCCGACTCGTTGACAACCCTATTCCTACTATTAAATACTCACGGGAGTGCATGTGTTAGGGATTATTGAAGAATTAATTATTAAGTTGTCGATTATTTAAGAATTATTAAGTGATAAAAAGGATAACCCTCGAAGTGGGAATTCATGTACGTTATGTTTTCTTCTTCTTAGTCGGGTGCTTATTTGAACGGCTTAGCTTATGCAATGGTACTCTCATTACACCACAGGATCACCTCCGGTGTTAATTGGCGAGGAGTCCACCAACATTGACTCAGTTGTGAGGTTTGTGAATGAACTAAATGTGTCAATGGGCTCAGACATGGGAGGCCTGGGTCTTACCAGGCCTGGCCCTCATTTAGAGGAGTGAGGCTCTAACCCGGCCATAGCCTTCAGAAGGCCTGCACTAACTAGGGCCAAGCCCTACCTTCAAGAGTTAGGGTTAGGGTCAAGGCCAAGGTCGAGTTAGGGCCAAAAGAACAAAAGAAAAATTATATAATGTTTTAGCGATTTTTTTTAAAATTGATTATCAATTTAACATAGTAACTTCTTTTATCCAGACTTGGGATCGATAATACAACTCAAAGAGCAACATGCTGGAGTTTTAATACCGTTAGATTGTTACTATTAGTGCACCCCTCCTAATTGTTAGTATTAGTATTGTTATGTTCATTTTTAAAAAAAGTTACAATTTACGAGTTACAAAAAAGTCAAAATGTTGCTACCCCACAACAGGGAGATGGTTTGGCACTTGTTGTCACTTCCTTGCATCTCTGGAAGACTGTGACTAGAGCTACATTTCTGAACTTATTTATCTAAATGCTTGACTCGTTTAGTATAATGATATATACATAATCTATTATATGTATTTAAATCTGTTAAGTATATAAAAAATATACATATTTTTAAGATTTTGATACAGTTAATCTAAAATAAAAGAATTTGAATATTAGATTAAAAAAAGAAGAAAAATTAACAAAGACAGTAAACAAGCTTGAGCATGAGTTTCAACTCAGTTCGTCTAGGTATAACAATGTTATAAGTATAAAATCAGTGTTAAACAGTATTATATGCACATAAATATGATTTCAGGCAAGGCTGAGTTGGGCCAACCTTTAGCCCAGCCCATATAAAAATGAGCCTAATTTTCAAGCTGGGCCCAACCCCAAAGACATTGAGCAAAACCTTGAGAATGGACTTTTTCGGGCTGCTAACACCCTGTTGAAGATGGTCTGCTGCTAAGAGAAATATTTGTGGCATTTGTCGCACTGAAGCCATACCATATACACACCCTGGGAATAACCCAGTGGTAGGTGTATTCCTTCCTTAGGAAGGAGGTTCTGCTTCCATTCCCGAGAGGGTGATAGTGGGTTGCACTCTCCACCTGCCTTTAACTTAGAACAGATACTGACTTGCTAACCGGGGTTGCGGCCTAACCGTGTGTCTCATACCAAAAAAAAAAAAGTCATACCATATAATTGGAAGCCTCGAATCTCACCCAAGGATGTAGCTCAAGAAGTGCAATTGTTGTGGAGGCTAGATAGAGAACTCATATTGGAAAGATCGACGAGGTTTAAAAGTCTCCCTACTTGAGTGAGGTTAGTGGGGGGGTATAGAGGATGTACAGTGTAATGTATAGTCTCTGTGAATGAGTAAAATAGGACCCTAACACAGCCCTTGTAAAGACAAGACCCTAACCTTACCCTAACCCTTCAAGGGCCTGGATTGACTAGGCTTTAACCCTGCCCTCAAGGGCTAATATATGGTAGGGCAACACCACAGGACAAAAAAGAACAGAGAGAATTTTTTTCTCATTCGAGATAACATGATTCTTTTCTATACCTAATGCTAAATCCGATAGATAATTCAATTGAAATAAAATAAAATAAATAGAAAAATAAAATAAAACAAATATAATAATAAAACTCTATAAAATATAACCTATTTAAAAAACAAACTAAGACAGGCAAAGTTTTAGGAATAATAACAATGCTAGGGTTAGAGAATCAGCCAAACAAAGGCTTAAGATTAGGATTACAAGGAATTAAGATTAAGATTTTAAGGGGTTGGAAGTATAGTGCTGTTAAAGGGCAAGCGTCATCCCTAACCCTAACCTTACCCTTACCTCATAAGGGCAAAGACCATAACTCCGTACTAACCCTTCAACGGCCTGAATATAGTATGCCCTAACCCTGCCCTAAAGGGTAGGACCGGACACCCTTGTTAAATGGTTTTATTGTCAGGCCTAAATAGTTTGGCAGCCATGTTGGAAACATAGAAAAGCCATGATGGTGTGGTGTCTACCATACAGTATCAACAGAAAGATCCTCAATCAAAGTATTATTAACTATTATTATTATTATTTTATTTTTTTTTGTGTGTCTACATACATTAGTAGAGTTAGTACGGTCACAGGTTAGCTTGGGCAGTAGAACTCTTGCAATTCTTACACGAGAGGATTGGATGCCGGACCTCCCTCAATTAAAGGCTACCACCCCTACCTCTCACGCAACAGCAGGGTGTTGATTTTTGGGTGATTAAGATATCTGTTTTAGTGTTTCAGGAAAAGTCTATAGATATGATATGAGGGCTGCAATCATTAAAACAAAAAGGCTCAGGATCCTCTCGAGTTGGAACCCTAGAGGTTGCCACGTGTCTCTTTTGACACCCCTTAACCATGGGTAAGGTTCACCCACCCCTAGGATTCACTCACCAATCCTTGGTTTTTTTTTATTAATTATTATTTTTTAAATTAAAAAAATATTTTTAATATTAAAAAACTCTAAAAACAGTTTTTTCAATTTAAAAAATAATAATTAATAATAATAAAAAAAACCAAGGATGGGTGAGTGAACCCTAGGGGTGGGTGAACCTTACCCATGGTTAAGGGGTGTCAAAGGAGACACGTGGCGACCTCTCGGGTTCCAACTCGAGAGATTTCTCTCGAGTTCTCGAGAGAATCCTGTGCCAAACAAAAAACAAAAAAAATTTGATTGAGCAATCATTCAATTAAGGTGACTTCTTTTGGGTTTTAGAGAGAGATCTACAGAGCCTGATTTGATCAGGACCCTCTTGATTAATTTTAAAAAAAGGCCTCGGAGTGTCTCTGGCGAAGCCAGAAAGGGCGGGTTCCAATGTTCCATTAAATAGGGTTAAGTGGTGGAGAAGTCAAAATCATGGGGTCATGATTTTGACTTCCCCACACATAATAAGACAAGCAGCAATAAGTGTGTGAGAATAAAGGGCAAAGATATCAAATGGAAAGAAATTATAATCATGGGGAGAAAATAAAATGACTTCTCTCCATTTTTATGCCAACTGTCGTACTATGTATGGTATGGCACCTGGAGAGCCCCTTGCGGCGCCAAAGACAAGCGGATGCCTTAAAAAAAGGGATGTATTCTTCTTCAGTTGTAACCGGTTTTGCCAAAACCGGTTACTTCCCCAAGGTGGCCACATGTCTCTTTTGACATCTCTTAACTATGGTTAAGGTTCACCAACCTATTCTTGGTTTTTAGAATAAAATACTAATTTTTTTCTTAACTGTAGTTAAAATTTACCAACTCCAAGGGTTAATTTTTAAAAAATATTATTTCTAAAAACCAAAGAGAGGTGGGTAAACACTAGGGGTAGGTAAATCTTAACCACAATTAAGGGGTGTAAAGAGAGACATGTGGTGACCACAGGGTTGTAACCGGTTTTGCCCAAAACCGGTTACAACTGGAGATGATCACCAGTCTAAAAAAGCATCGTTTGTACCATACTGTAGTAGAACCGCAAATGTACTGTACGTACTGATTGTGAAATAACAATGCAGAGACTAGATATTGGTGGTAAAGCTTTTTTCTAATACTAATGTCCAGGGCGGAGCTTTTTTGGTGTGTGTGTGGGGGGTGGGGAGTAGGTGGGTTGGAGGCGTAGCCCTGAATATATATATTTTGGCAATGAGTTCAGGAGAGCTATTATTTCAGTTGTATTTTTCAATTTTTTTTAATTTAATATAAGGAAAATTATTATTTTCGATAGAATGGGCGTCCCTCTACAGCCTCCATATGTCCCTTTTTAACACCCACTAACTTTGGTTAAGATTCACTCACCCCTAAGGTTCATCCATCTAACCTTGGTTTTAGAAAAAAATATTAACCTTAAATTGATTAAGTTTAACCACAATTAAATGAGGATCTACTAGTTGTCATGTGTCTCTTTTAAAACCATTAATTGTGGTTAAGATTCACTCACCCCTAGAGTTAATCTTAGATTTTAAAAAAGAAAAATATTAACCTCAATTTGATTAAGCTTAACCACAATTAAAGGGAGACGGATAGAGCACCCGAGGAAGGGGGGGTGGGGGGGGGGGGGGGGCCGGGGGTATTAACACAATTTTTTTTTTTGGGGGGCAATATATATAAAATTTTCATATTATTTATTTATTTTTAAACCTACTTGACATAGAGAAATGATTTTTCAAATTTTGGGTGCCTCTCCCCGCCCCCCTGGCTCCGCCCCTGCTGATGTCTGGTCAAAAAATATGTAAAGGTAAGAGCTAGGAAGAGTTCTTGTAGTTTAGGCTTTTTTTTGGTAACGAGGAACCAAGGAAGACCACGTAAACATCGGGCGCATGCAAGACCAAGCAACCCACATGAATCGATAAGCTCAAGGCCTATGAGAACCATAGAATCTTGTGCAGGTGGCCCCAAGGGATGACAAGAGTCGATCTCAGGATGCCAAACATAAAGTAATATTATATAATTATTTGCAGTAAAAATTCATTTTGCAGCATGCCAAACATAAAATTAGCGTTTCTTTGAAAAAATAAATCCGTGCACCTATTTTTTTTCTATATAAATGCTGCCTTAGGCTTCGTTTCTTTGGAGGGAAAATCCTAATGAAATTTTTTTTTTTTTTTTGAGAAACAACTTCTCATTATTCTTTAGGAAAAAAATCCCTCAAATATAAAGTAATAGTAGAGAATAATTTGCAATAAAAAGCTCATTTTATATCACACCAAACACAAAAATTTGCTTTCTCCGAAAATTTATTAAGTGCATCTAATTTTTCTTCAATCAAACACAGCCTTAAGGAAAACAGTGAGATCGCCCCTTTTATTTTTGCTTAATTCATACCCCTATGTTTGGTAAATCATAAGTACATTTATATGATACTCCACTAACAACCCCAGATGGATAGTTAGGTGAAACTCTTAGAGAAAAAAACAAAAATAACTAGCTAATCTCATGGTGTCCCTCAAACTGCAGTTCTGGAGCTTATGTACGAAGTTCTTGCTTTCCTCATCTATGGAGCATCTGCATAGTTTATGTCATGCTCTTAAATCTGCATCACACTTTGAATTCACTTGGATCCATGGATTTGCTGCAGACGACCTGGTTCATCGCTCTTGGGCATGTCTTCAGATTCTCTGTAGTGCTCAACTCGATCGATAACGGTAGCCAGTTCGCCTAGCTTCAGTTCCGATACTACATCATTTTTTGCGTTCTTGTAGATAATGATTAAGATCATTTGAGCAACTCCGAACGCAAAGCCCAAGATGTTCGGTAACTAATCATGATCCAAAAACAAGCACAAAGTTTAGATAATAAAAATAGAATGCGCCTATTGAGACGGTGCCATCTCGGGGCAACCCAAGGCCGTTTGCATTTTGACAATATTTTTGGGTATCCAAAAATTTGGCTCCTGGAGACTTACTAATCCTGTGAAAGCTTTTCTCTCTTCAGGTAAAATAATGTAATTCAACTTAAATAACCCGAATCATGTCATTTTAACTGATCATTTAGTTAAGATAACATGATTCTATATTTCAATCAAATAATTTGATTCAAGTAAGATAATGTGATTATATCATATTATTTTAATTGAATCAGTTAATTTGTATAATTCACTCAAAATAATGCGACTTAGGTTAACTGATTCGGTTAAAATAACGTGAATCAAGTTTTACGGGATCAACAAGCAGTAAGAACACTAAGACATTTCAAAAAATTAGATGCCTTAGAATCCCACATTCTCACGTCCGATCTCGGGTTGCCATATGACCGGCCGGCCTCAAAGCTTTATCCATAAAAATTTCAGTGTTTTTTTTTTCTATGGGGATAGATATGTTGAGCAAATTATGTGTGTTAGGGACTTTGTTGACTTACTGCTATGAAGAAATCCTTTATCAAGAGGCCATAGAAGAACCACACGATGGCACATAGAGTGAGAAAGAAGGATAATGTGAATGACATGTACTCTACACTCTTCGTTCTTATCACTAACCCCTGCACAAGTAAATCATCAACCATAAATAACGTAATTCAAGTGCCTAGATCTGATGGTCTGGTATGTGACTTGCAACACTATATAGTGAAATATCACCCACCCATTATTTTTTTTTTCTTCCTTAAACAAGTTCATTAAGCATTGGATGATTTATGAAATTAACCACAGGATTACGTGTAAGTATTACAATGATGCTGAGAGGAGCTGCAAATACGCTAACACAGAAGGCAGCAGAGATCCATCCCACAATTGTTACTCGTCGGCGCCCGTCTGTGAATAGGAATGTTAATAGCATGATCAGTCCGTCGACCCCTACGACGAACACGAATAGTAGCTTCACTGTAAAGATCTGCAATATATAACTGTAATCCATCAAAGAAGATCATAATTATGATATTTAAGCAATATAAATGATGAATAATACAAATACATATATGAGAGAGAGAGAGGAATAGAGAGAGATTCACCCACCCTGGGCTCCTTAGGTGCATATACCATGTAGATTGCAATGTATATAGCTTCTATGATACAACCTATGATGTTAATGATGATGATGAACATACCCTCTTCAGCTTTAAGGATGCCATAATACAATAATAAAATGGCATCAAAAAGTGCTATTACATATGGTATTGATTGAAACTCTTCTGTTGATTTCTTCTTGCATATCCTATAAAAGGTTGGCCTGAACAAGAGAAAACAATAATAATAAATAACAATAAATTAAAGAATATTCGATATATTAGGAAATCAAAATAGTTAGTTATTTAATCTAACAGAGCTTACAGTGGGGCCAAGAACACCATGAATGACACAATATTACCTACAATAGAGAATGTGAAAAGAAAAGGAGACGAGATTAGAGGGAAGAAGTGAGAATAACTCCAATACAGACTATACAGTAAGTTTGTAGAGATGAGATTGAGGTCTGATACCAAGAAGGCCAAAGGCAAAAGCCATGGGAGGAACAGTTGAGATTTCCATTCACGCTCTTGGACACTACAAAGAGCTTATGGCAACTGATCTCCCACTCCAACTCCATTTATATAAGCACATAAAAGTGGAGATCGATGATGAGCTTGGAATGGTAGTTAATTTGCTTTTGAAGCTTTCTTCATAGTAGGATTGCTTTGAAATTTTGGCTTCGAGACAAAATGCTCATGCATGTGTGTCTTCAATGCTAGGTAGCCCAAACCATCTGGGGTTAGGCTACTTAATATACTTTAAAGAAAAAAGATTAAAAGGTTTTTTTTGGACACCATCTTGTCCGTATATTTTGTAAATATCCTATAAGTATTTTTTTTCCTTGTGTACGCAGCTATCCTCTTGCTCCATGGCTATGCATGCCATGGTAAATAACTAAACAACATTGTATAAAAGATATGTTTTGTTTACAAAAGTTGAAAGGCCAATTGTTACTTGTTAACTAAACAATATAATATGAAAGATTTTTTTTTTCAATTAAAGAGGGAGAGCTGCCTCTCATGCCTCCTGGCCATGTCCTATTAAATTACAATTTTAAAGAAAATTCCAGGGGCAACTACTCCATGCCCTATTAAACTATATTTGTTTTTATTTTTCAAAAGTTAAAGGGGCAACGGCTTCCCTCTGCCCTTGCACATCGTCATCGAACAAAACCATCCAACTACAAATCCCCCCCCCCCCCCCCCCCCCCCCCCCCACACACACTTTTGAGAAAGAAGAATTTTTTTTTTAAGGGTATAGCCAAGGGAATGGGGAAGGTTCCCCCTAACTTTTGAAAAAAAATTATACTAAGTTCTTCAATTATTTGATTGGGCATAATGATAGGACAAGGGGCAGTTGTCTCCTAAAAAATTATACTATATTATTTAAATTTAACATGGCAAAGCCATGGGGCAAGGGGGCAACTGCCCTTGACTTATGAAAATAAAATATATCTTTTATATCATGTCATTAATTATTTAGTAGGACATAGCTAGGGAGTAAGGGGACAACTACCTTGTAAACAAGGAGAAACAATACTCGTAAGATATGTTAGACCCCACCATGGTAGTAAGTAGTATCCTTGTTGCCCTAATTGAAATTAAATCGGAATGTATGGGCGAAATAGCCTAAGAACTTAGTTAGCAAAAAAAAAAAAAAACAGGGGCTACACCCCTAAACCCCTATTCCCTTAGGCTCAAAATATTTCATACACGTGATCATTCTATACAAAAATCCATCAACAATTACTACTATTTTCAATCAACCATCGCGTGTCCCTATTAGAAAGTCTTGGCTATGAAGCCACTACATATTAGTAAACGACACCTTGCTCATCAATCATTTTGGTAGGCCAGGCTTGGTCTTAATGTTTGAAACCAGCTATAGACTAGAACTGTGTATCTGTCAATATAGATGGGCCGGGCTGGGCTGGGCTTGATGTTCTTGATTGGTAGCTCTAAGAGCCGCTGAGCCAATGGGTGGCGTGAAGAAAATAATAAAGACAAAAGTAATGGACAGTAGGCGAGTTTGGATGGGGCAACAAAGCTCGTTGTTGGTGCCTGCCTGTGTCTTAAAAAGATGGCCCCACATTCAATAAAGGTGGATCTCACATCAGCACATAATAGACCTCACATTTTTTAAAACACACAGACGGATAACAGCGAGCATTGTTACCCTTTCGAACTCGACAGGAGGTGATGAATTCACGTTAGGAAAAGAGAGTTAGAGTTTGTACGTGTGAGGACCGAACTCCACTAACCTTTACATTTAAACGATCTACCCTTCTACCAAAAAGCTCCCGCACGAGTCATGACTCACTTTTGCTCTAGGATTTTTCCCTAGATACACCTAGGGTTTAGTGGGGGGGCCTATATACACCCTATTTCTAAAATTTTACTTTTTTACACTCATCCTATTTCTCTATGACATAAGTGCCCCTCCAGCACGAGTTACAACTGACTTTTGTTTTTAATAACCTTTTTTTAAAGAAAAATGCTAACCCTATTCTCAGTCAACCCCTACTCTCAACCCCGTTGACCACATGTCTATTCTGCAATAGTTAAAGCACTCTCTTTTTCTAATTGGTCATTGTAATCAACTGTTGGTGGAGGCTGACAGCATGGGTCCAGTAAGGGTAGGGCTAGCATTCCTCTTTTTCTAATTACATGAAGGAAAATGTTTAACTTAACAAAATGGCCGGTCCTCATTGGTCCATGCTCACCTTCTAACAATCACCAATTGGGGTTAAGATTCACTCACCGGTCACCCTAGGGTTAAGGAATACAACTTTGGTTTTTAGAAGAAGAAAAAAAGTCTTACATTTATTTATTTTAGTTAAGCTTTACCATGTTAAAGTATGTTAAAAGGGACACGAGGACACTGTGGTACGTTAGACACCGTGCGGGGAATGCTAATCACAGCTCTTACATGAATCCAGGGCATTGTGGTCAACTTTTGCATGTCCACGACTTCACGTAAATAGGTATACCTTAATTTTTTATTTTGGAAACTCGGGTATCCCCAACCCTTCATATCAGGACTAATCCCTGAGGGTGCAATGGGAGCCCGCAACCGCCACACCAGGAAATTCTAAGAAAATCCCGTGTGGGGCTCGTCCCAAAGGGAGAGTGAGAAGTCGAACCCAAGACCTTCTACTTCAAGAGGCATAAGTTCCAGGAACCACGGGTCTACCCCTTCAACCTGACTAGACTAGGACATGCCCATGTTTAACTCGGGCATTTGTTCACCGAGTGAAGACCCGAACCGACTCCAAAATTGGCTGTGGGCACCCTAATTTTGCATTGGGACAGGTTTCTTACTTGACCAAGATATCTTTTGCAGCTCAACACAACGCATCATGTTGTACAGCCAACAGTTTCCTGCCCTGCTCAATGCAACAAATGGCGTAACTTCCAAACTCTCACTATAGGCATGACAAGTGTTGCTACATCTCCTTTTGCCTTGAGAATAAGTACGAGCCATAACTTCTTTTTGAAACTTTTTTTTTTATTATGTTGAATATGTGGCAATATTATTCTATCTATCAAAGTCCTTTTTGTCTATATATATAGCTTGTTCATTCCCTTATGCTATGTTTGGTTGCCGAGGAAATAGGTGAAAATATGGAAAAGAAAAGAAAATTTTGGATTTCTAATACAATTTTTAGTTGTGTTTTGTCCAATTTTCTTTTCTTTTCCATGTTTTTACTTATTTTTATGACAACCATTATGGTATTTTGATTTTGTTGAACATTGAACCTACAATAATACAACGCCACATAGGGTTCTTGTTCGAGCTATTGGAGTTTAGATGGAAAATCAATATTGTTAAGAGCCATGCTAGCCCTACTCTTAAGTATGCCCTACTCTCTACCAAAAATCAATATTTTTCCTTGCTTCCGGTCAAAAACAAATATATGTCCTTTAACTAAGAGTAGGGAATGCCTGACTATTAAGAAATGACAATATATGCCCCTGAAAAAAAACACTCTTATATTTATGTACGGAATAAGCTTCTTGAAATAAGAGCTCCTCCTGTGAACGTTTCACCAAACGAACTTATTTCAGAAAATGACTTTAAAGTCTCATTTTGCAAACCTTATTTAAATAGACTTAGATCAGACCCTTAGTTGAGCTATTTGTTCTGCAGTATTTTTCAAACTTATTTAAATAGACTTAGATCAGACCCTTAGTTGAGATTTTTGCTCTGCAGTATTTTTCAAACTTATTTAAATAGACTTTGAATAGGCCAATAGTTGAGCTTTTTGTTCTCCAATACGAAATTGCATTCTTTGTTCTCTTTACTCAAAATACCCACCAAAACATTTTACTGTGGCAGTTTACGGAGTCACCAAAATACTCACCTATTTTTTTTTGGGTACGACTAACGAAGATGTCCGGCCTCTTAAAGCACCTGACTAATTCTGTACATGCAAATCCTTCCATCCACTCGCACTGGGAAGTAAGGATAAACCTCTGAGGGTGGCTAACAAGGGGAAAAGAATCAAACTCAGAACCTTTGCTTTCTAAGGCGTGATTTTGGCCAACACACCAAAATACCCACCTACTCTTTGTGTAAGTGATGGTTTTTAAGAGTGTTGAGCAAGACAGCCACGTGACCATTGCAGGGATGAGGATATGAGAAATGATCACTGAGTCAGTCTAAATTTGAGTACGGCCGTACTGACTGGGGCAGTTTTGGTGAGATAATGACTATGAAAATGGAGGCCGATAGAGCACACTTAGGAGAAAAAAGTATCAAGATCAGTCTTAGCATGACTGGAGAGCGAGTTGGAGAAGATGAGTTTATGGTTCGGAATCTCAATCCAGTATTGTTCTACTTTTTCCATAGAGAGTGCTCCCTATTTATAGACTCGGTAAAATCGTTTCATACCCAAAAATGATAAGCATTATCTAATTAATTAATGTTATCAAATCCAAATATTTCTGGTGTAAACTTTATCTAATCTGAAATTTCTCGTGTAACTATCTCGGGTGTCCAAGACGACATTTACTATTTCTTATACACTAAGTGGGCTGAAGGTGTTTTGGCTGTGTCAGTGATCCTCTATGCCCACCAAACCACAAGTCTCATTTTATTCCCCGAATATTTACCATCTCGTGAGGTATCATAACCCGAAGTCAACAAGCATCCCCGTGTCTTGAGGTACAATAACCCACAGTCAACTGGTAATTTACCAAGGTAGTGTAGCCTGTCAACGGCGCTTCACATACTTGTTTGAGGTGTCATGACCCACAGATAACAAACGTTTATCGCGAATGTGCACGCGGTTAAGGTATTTAACCCTCTTGAGGTGCAAGGACCCACTTGTTCATGACTTAATTCGAGGCCTTAGCCCACTTTGATAAAAGTGTTGTAAATTAGTTGTACACCCGGGACGCAAGGATCCGCAAGAAGGGGTAGATTGACCATACATAAGTTATTAAGCATATTTTAGCGTCACAGTGCACCCAGAAGGGTCGGGAGACCTGAAGGCACCATCACCTGCCGAACAAGGCCGGGACAACACGTGCCATTATTTCCCCCATGTCACACTGGTAAAAGTGACCAGCAACACTTTGTTAACGTTCACTATGGTCTAAGAGCAGTGACTCTGATGGGATATTTGGCGAGACTCAAAGGACTTGGGTGAGGCTAAGTAGTGGAGGCTAAAACCATTGATGTCCCATTGTGTCATGGAAAAAAAAAAAAAACAAGCGGAAGAGTTGAAGAGTGCAATAAAGTAATGGTTGCAGCTTCTTTGCTTCTTTTACCCTATGTTTAGTTGCCGATAAAATAAGTGAAAAGAGAAGAAAAAAAAAATTGGACGAAACACAAGTTAGTTTTTTTTTTTTAATCCAAAATTTTCCTTTTTTTTCCATTTTTTCACCTATTTTCTCGCCAACCAAACATACTTAGAGTCCATTCTTTTGCGAAGACTTATAAAATCCGACACTTTGCAAGTTTTGGTATTTGAAAATATATATTTTATTTTGAGAACTAGATATATTGTGTTTTTCATCAGTAATTCCATTGAGACATCAAATGTAGCAAAATCTATGATTTCAAATCTCAATAAACAATTATAAGACTTGAAATCTCATTATGGTAAGAATTAATCTTGTTAGAAACCTTGACAAAGTGATTCAAATTTTCTAACAACAATGACAAAGTGCAATGTGCCAAACTTTATAAGGGTCAACAAAAGAACGGACCCTTATATAGACCCTTAAAGAAAACTAGGTAGTTGTGCACGTGCAAGGCATGTGAAGTTATTTTACGTGTGTAATTATCATGTCTGGACGTGCATAAAGTGTGAATTGGGTAGAAAAAATTAGATGACCATAACCCTGTGAATTGGGTAGAAAAAATTAGATGACCATAACCCTGTGAATTGGGTAGAAAAAATTAGAGGGCATTAACCCTCCCATCAGAGCAGAACAACCACTGAATTTTTTTCAATCCATCCTTAATTTACTTTGAATTATATTTTCCTTAGAAGAGCGTGAAATTTGATCAACATACATGAGTATTTTGAGAGTGGATTTGAGATTAAAATTTGACATGATGAGATTGGCACTTATTCAGGAGCACCTAAATAGCATAACAAATTGCATGAAAGGGGTTCAACCCTCTGTGCTAGAAATTGGCTAAGAGAATCTAAAACAACACAATGTATCAAGTACCATATGTTATTAATATATGAGAAAGTGGAAACATAGTAATCTGGGCAAGAATGCTAAGTTCATTCAAAGACACTGAATGTACACTCATGAGAAGAATTTTTTTTTATTGGTAAATGGTAAGTAGCAGATATAGTATAAATCAGGGAGCAATACAACAGTTTATAGAAATATAAACTAAGTGTAGCTAGAAAGATAGCGAAAGAAACAAAAAAGAGAAGCATTAGGACTAATACAGGGGCTAATTCCTCACACTAACATGTCCCTCACTTCTTGCCCCAACAGGCGAGTAGAACTCCATTCCACAATCCTGCGATAAACACGGGTTAGAACCCAAGAATATGGAGAGGAAGAGTTGTCAAAGACGCGACTATTTCTCTCTGTCCAAATAGTCCACGAGATAACACTAGGCAGGATGGTCCAGGTTTCTTCCTCAACACCTACCACATTCGCCAATTTCCAACCCGATAAAGAAGTTCAGAAATGAGAAGGGGAAGACCCACTCCACTTCTAATCGAGTGGAGTTTAAATACAATCACGAGAAGAAGTTAGAATGCTAGCTCATTAAAAGAAACTAAAAACCCATTAAACAGTACAGTTTAAATACAAAGAGGAGCTCTACTTCACGGCGGAAAAGCAGAGCTCCCCTTTGTAGTGTAAATGATGGCAATATCGTAATTATGGGAGAGAAAGTGTTATGCAAAATTGCCACCGTCCCTCCTCACAATTACAAAAGTGCCCACGTTTTACACTAAAAAGAGGGAGCTCCGCTTTTCCGCTGTCAAGCAGATCTCCGCCCAAAATTTCACTCTAAAACAATATCAGTGTCTTTCCGTTGCATCAAAAAGAGTTAAAAATGGTATAATGATTGTTCTTGAATCCCATTGAGACCTTAAAAGGGATTAAATCGCATTGGCATTTAGATATTTACCTTGATGGTAGCCCCAACAAGCAAATCTATCAAGACAGATTTCATCTTGGTCTGACCACTGTTGAAATCATCCCCGACAATCAAACTGTCCCTCTTTACAGCCAAATCAATCAGCCCTGAAAAAGGAAAAATCATTATTAAAAAAGAAAAAAAACACAAAACAACAAAACATAACTTTCATGTTTGTTGATTCAAAGAGATTACTGTATCTCTTTTATTATAATAAAATTAGTTTTTGCATTATACATAGATTCAAGCTAAAGGCCCAAATCATAGAAGGTGGAAAGAGATATAATAAGCTTCATCCTTCTCCAAGGAAGCTAAGGGATACAAACTTTATCTATGAATCTGGACCATTTAATTGGTGGGCCCAATCCACGAATAGTCATGATCTGATACACAAAAGTTCAAATCAATTAAAACAAACGGAATATGTATTTTTGTTCTCTCTTTAACATGACATACCTTATCAATGAAACCCACTTCACCCAAGTAGAAAATAGTTTCATTCTCTCTTTAACAAGACATACCTTATCAATGAAACCAACTTCACCCAACCCACTTCACACAAGAAAATATTTTTGTTCTCTCTTTAACATGACATACCTTATCAATGAAACTCACTTCATCCAAGAAAAAAATTACTCACTTGATTTTGGTGCACCAGTTCGTACCAACAAAAGAAGAAAAACGACAACTATTATTCTCCATTTCTTCTATTGTAAATGTTTTTTTTTCTCTGTTCAACAGTTCACACCAACAAAAGAAGAAAAACATAACCTATACAGGAACTTGAAATATGGTCTATTTAAACAAGTGAAGTGAAGTTTAAACAAGTGAAGTGAAAGTTAAACGATTCAAAACAACTTTATAACTACTTCACATCAAGCTGTGCGTTATTATCCGCAGACATAACTACAAGATCATCTACAAGTGCCTAATGGTAAGTAAAAGATAAATCACACACACACACATATTTATATAGAGTCAGTCTATGGGTACTCCAAAATATACTCCTGAACCCTAACCGTCAATGGCTAACCAATAAGGGTCAAGATTTGGCTTGGCTTATTTTATCTTTTCCAATGTCACATCTGCTCTAATCTTAACACTTTGATAATTGAATTAAAGGGTTAGGATTTGGGAGTATCCGTAGACGTACACACACACACATGTGTGTGTGTGTGTGTATATGTCATAATGATTAAAATATATATATTCAACAATATTCACAACTGATGCAGTCCCAAAACTCTAAATAAATGTGCAATGAATAGATTCAGGGAAAAGAGGTCGTTTCTGAAATCTTGGGGATTTGGTAGTTAAGGTCAAAACTTTCAGCTCAAATATTCAATCGAAAAGCCGTCACATGCATTGGAAAGTAATCAAAGTATATTTGAGATCTATGATAGCTATATCACGGAGTTTGTCAAGATTTTGATGTTAGGGCATCAAAATAGTGTTAGACATTTGATTCTAAAAATAGTGACGAAAATAAAAGTTATATTAAGTATTTTAAAATGTACTTAAATAATCTTAGATGTACAGTTGAGATTGGATGTTATCCTAATATAAATAGTTGTTAAGAAAATAGTGTTAGGAACTTTTAAACTTTTGATTTATTGAATGAAGCTTTGCCTTAAGCTTTGAGTTCTTTTGAGAACTTTTGGGTTGCTTGGATTAGCATCTTGCAGAAGGTTTTTTTTCCTAGTACAACTTGATACCCATCCTTTTATGCAATACTATCATGCCAAGCTAATAATCCATATGAAATGTATAGATGCAGTTACGGGCTAACTCGTTCATGTCACTTAAACATTATTTCATTTGAATTTTTCATTACAAGAAAAATAATTTCACACAAGGGGGAGTTCTATTACCTCTGTATTGAGAAAACCTTTGCTTCTTCTAGTAGTCCCATGGGCAACAGAGATACAGCAAAAAATTTGATGGCTGACCTCCTCTGAGAGAACTGTTTAAAGATAAGAAGCACCTAGTACAACTTGATACAAAAGCTCACTTGCTAGCCATGTCATTTGGAGAAGACCCCCATCACCAGTAATCACCACAAGAGCAAACTCCATTGACGAAGTGATGGAAACGACTCGCATCTCTCACAATGATTTCCCTTTTAGCTATCTTGGAAATGTACTTAGTCACAGTATGGCAGTCATTACAGACACGGAGGTTCTTAGTTATCCTAATCAAGCTTCCAGCTGGCGTGCTTATAAGACCAAATGCAATTGCTAACCTTTCGCTGTGGCCCCACAGCATTTTCACCTTCACCTGGTCATCGACATCACGAAACACACAACTAGTGTCTGGCACATACCCAGAAGCCTCCATTTGTATTCTTAAACTCTCCAACATACTATAAATTTCCGCCCAGTATGGATGTGAATCATCACCTGCAAAAAATGCATGGACCTGATTCCCTACTTCAATCAAGCTATAGCCCGGTGTTTTTCTTAGGCCTCGCTTCCTCATGAGACCTCTTACATAGTCTACTTCATTCCATCTCCTTCCTTCAGCATATATATTCGATAACACAATGTAAATTCCAGGGTTCATGGCATCTAGACTAAGCAATCTATCTGCAGTACGTATACCCATATTGATGTTCTTGTGAGTTCGACAACCACTCAGCAAAGCTTCAAGAACGGCATTGCCTGGTTCAAAAGGCATTTGTTTAATCAAGGCCTCGGCTTCTTCAAGACGGCCTGCTCGACCAAGAAGATCCACAAAGCATGAATAGTGCTTCTCAGTAGGCCTAATGTCGTGATCTCTACCCATGCTGTGGAACAAAGCCATACCCTCTTCCACCAAACCTGAGTGGCTACAAGCAGATAGAAGAGAAATGAAGGTAGTCTGATTTGGCTTGAGTCCCTCCTTTATCATCCGATCATAAAGACCAATAGCTTCACGTCCATAACCATGTATGCCATAACCGGTTATCATGGAGTTCCATAGAACAATATCTTTAGATGTGGACCCATTCTCAAATACCCTCTTGGCGGACTCTACTTTTCCGCACTTGGCATACATATCCACCAGGGAAGTAATGTTAACTGCATTGAACACAAACCCACACCTTATCAAATGAGCATGAACACTCCTTCCTTTCTTCAAAGACCCCAAATGGGCACAAGCATGGATAAGACTAACGAGAGTGACGGAATTCAAAGCTACTCCCTCCTCTTGCATCTGACCGAATAATCTCAGGGCATCCTCTGCATGCCCATTTTGTGCTAATCCAACTAACATTGCAGTCCATGAGATCACGTTTCTCTCCTGCATTCTACTAAATACAGAAGTTGCCAGCTTTAGAGAACCACATTTGACATACAAATCGACAATTGCAGTCAACACAATGAGATTTGATTCAAGACCTCTTCTTAAAACACAACCATGGAGAACCTTCCCAGTATACAAACTAGCTATCTGTGCACAACCCTGAAGGAGGCTAACCATGGTCACTGAATCAAATCCGCCACCACTTGAGACCAATCTGAAAAAAAGGTCAAATGACTCAAAATACAACCCATTTTGCACATATCCTGAGATCATGGCATTCCATGAAACCAAATTCCTCGTGACCATTCTATCAAAAACCCGACGGGCACTTTCAGTATCACCCATCTTACCATACATATCAACCAAAGAGGTATTAACCAGAATATCACAACCCATTCCCAATCCATTGACACATCCATGAATGCATTTGCCAAGTTCTAAATTTCCAATGCCTCCACATGCTTGAATCAAGCTTGCCATAGTTATTGGGCTAGGTCTAATTCCACAACCCCACATCTTAAAAAATAAATCAAAAGCCTTATCAAAATCACACGCCCCCACATAACCTCCAATCATTGAATTCCAACAAACGACATCTTTTTGGGGCATTTCATCAAATAATCTCCGCGCTTCATCAATCTTATTAAATTTCACAAAGAAATTTATCATCGAACTCCCAAAGAAACGATCACTTTCCAGCCCATTTTCCACAGCATTTCTCACTATTTCCATCCCCATTTCAAAATCCGACAAGCTAGTGCATGCCTTGAGCGCAAAAGTACAAGTGCAACTATCAGTTCTTAAACTATATGATCTCATTGTCTGATACAATTCAAGGGCTTCTGGGTATCTCTCATTTCGAAGATACCCACCAATCATAGCGTTCCATACAAAAACTTTGGGTTCACAAATTTGATCGAATACTTGGCGGGCATTGTGAAAACTACCCAAATTTGAATATGTCTTTACAAGTTTTGTAATCACGAATTCGTCAATGGATAGAGAATTAGTAATGATCTGGGCGTGGATTGATTTGATGCAGCTGAGGCTTTTCGAGGATTCTTGCAGGAGGGATAGAAATCTGTGGATAATTGGTGGTGATTGGTTGAATTGGGCATCTTTAATTGCAGATGAAAAGGTTGAGAAGGAAGACAATGAGATGGGTTTGATGGGTACTTCCCATATAAATCGATAAAAATGCAGAGATTGAAAAAAAGAAGGCATGAAGAAGAAAAGAAAGCAGGAATTTTATCCATGAGGAAGAGGAAGACACCCTCCACGTCTTCCCTTAGCCCAGCACAAATGAAAAATGAGCTTCATTATTTGAATTTGGCGTTTTTTTTTTTTTGGTTCAAGAATTTGACGTTAACTCGAACAGGAATCAGCTGCAAGAGCGTTTCACAACGTCACATATGATGAGATTTTAAAAAAAAAACTAACCCTAACCCTTTTTAACTGTTGTAACCGTGGTTTAACAATCTAACCTTGATTTTTAGAAAAAAAAAAATATTTAAAAAATTACAATATTTGATAAGATTCAAAATTTAAATTTTTACTTTTTAAAAATATTTTTTTCCTAAAAACCAAGGTTAAATTATTGGCAAAAGTTAACGTACATGGGGTTCCCATTTTATAATGGAACGGCTGGTCCTCATTGGTCCATGGGGCCACGCCCCAATTTTTAAATAAATATCTACGGTGGTTAAGATTCACTCACTCCTAGGGTTAACTGGTTAAGCAATGGAATTATATAGATTTTTAAGAAAAAAAAAATCAAAATCTTAGTTTTAATTTAGTTAAGCTTAACCAGGGTTAAATGAATGTTAAAAGGGACACAAGGGCAGAAGGATAAGATATGAAACTGACCCATGGGTCTGCTAAGCACTGCTCTAAATTATTTAAGCCTAAGAGTTGGTGAATCTTAACCACAATTAAAGGGGTTAAAAAGGGTGTAGGATTAGTAGTTTAAAAAAAGCACATGGCATTGTGGAGATCGAATCACAGCCAATCGTGATTGAATTCGGGGAGAGTTTAATCACAACCATATACGTCAGCACATGTCTATTTTAACCCTTTTAACCATGGTTAAGATTCACTAATCCTTAGGATTCAATAATTTAACTTTGGTTTTTAGAAAAAATATTATAAAATTTTTAACCCTACAGTTAAGAAGTTTTAACCTTAAAAAGGTTCATTTTTTTTAAAACAAAATTTCTAAAAACTAAGGTTATATCGTTGAATCTTAAGGGTTAGTAAATATTAACCATGATTAATAGGTGTTAAAAGGGATATGTGTTGACCTATGAATTGAATCGCTATTGGCTGTGATTCTATGATCGCATAACTGTGAGGGGCCTTTTGGTCAGCCAGCTCATAACTGTTCCCTTAACAGTTAACTCTACTACAATTTTGGGGCCGGGCCGGGCCGGGCGTCCGGTCCAGTCCGGTCCATTCACACCCCTATCTCTAACTCTTCCACAAGCATCTCTCCCTCACTCCTGTGTTCATATCCACCAATCATCCAGATTCTACTCTGATACAGCAGTTCACGGCCACCACAAAAGAATACAAAAATCACAAATCAATCCCTCAACATTTCCTTCTTTTCCAGCAACGTCCCTCACCCAAAACAAAACCTCCTCTCTCTTTCTCCATTCAAAGTTTCAAACATCTTGAAGAATTAGAAATGTCTCTCTGTTTCTCCTCCAATGGCTTTCTTCTTCATTCAAAAAAGCGACAGAGAATCAAAACATGTTTTTCTTCTCAGTCACCCATCACCCAAATTCAGGTAAATCTATCCCCCTTTACTCCTTCTCCAATTCCGCCATTATATTTATCAGAACCCTTGAAATTCAGCAGAAAAAGGGTCTGTTCTATAAGGAATTCAACTACCCCAGATGTTCAAACAATCCCATTTTCATTCAGAAACAAGAACCCAAAAGATATCAATGTCTTGGTCGTGGGTTCAACTGGGTACATTGGAAATTTCGTGGTTAGAGAGTTAGTGAATAGAGGTTTCAATGTAATCGCCATTGCAAGAGAGAAAAGTGGGATTAAAGGTAGAAACAGCACAGAAGAAACTTTAGATAAGCTAAAAGGAGCCAATGTATGCTTCTCTGATGTTACCCATTTGGATTCTTTTGAGAATTCTCTGAAGAATTTTGGGTCTTCAATTGATGTGGTTGTGTCATGCCTTGCTAGCCGTTCTGGCGGTGTGAAGGATTCATGGAAGATCGATTATGAGGCGACGAAGAACAGTCTAATAGCTGGTAGGAATCGTGGGGCTTCACATTTTGTTCTGCTTTCTGCAATTTGTGTACAGAAGCCCCTTCTTGAGTTTCAGCATGCTAAGCTGAAATTTGAAGCTGAATTGATGAAAGAAGCTGAGAATTTTAATGGGTTCACTTACAGTATTGTGAGGCCAACAGCATTCTTCAAAAGCTTGGCGGGACAGGTTGAATTGGTGAAAGATGGGAAGCCTTATGTGATGTTTGGGGATGGAAAATTGTGTTCATGTAAGCCGATTAGTGAGCAAGATTTAGCATCATTCATTGCAGATTGTGTGATAAGTGAAGATAAGATTAACCAGGTTCTGCCGATTGGCGGGCCGGGAAAGGCGTTGACGCCTTCCGAGCAAGGGGAGATTCTGTTTAGACTTGTGGGGAGAGAACCCAAGTTCTTAAAAGTTCCAATTGGGATAATGGATTTTGCTATTGGGGTTCTTGATTTTCTTGTTAAGATCTTTCCTTCAATGGAAGATGCTGCAGAGTTTGGTAAAATTGGAAGGTATTACGCGGCAGAGAGTATGTTGGTTTTGGATCCTGAGACGGGCGAGTACAGTGCGGAAAAAACTCCAAGCTATGGGAAAGATACATTGGAAGATTTCTTTGAGAGGGTGCTCAGGGAAGGTATGACTGGTCAGGAATTGGGAGAGCAAACAATTTTCTAAAATTTACCATGTTTGTATATATGTTTTCATCAATGGCTACATGGGCCTGTGAATGTTGTCTGGATCAAACAGTTTTATAACACAGCTTGCTTTGAGGTATGCTGTTCTTTCCCTCAAACTCATCTGGATGTTTCACAAGTTGCAAAGTAAGTCCTTTATTGAATTTTCAGTCGTAAAATGATTGATTTATGTTGTGAACAATCTGATTAACTTTCCAATTAGATGTTTATCCATTATCCAAGATGTATGAGTTTTATGCAACAGATTGTAGGATGTCTATTACACCAAGGCCCAGAGATTCGGCTTGGGTCTTGATCAATTCCATCTCTGAATGCTTTCTTACTAGTTAATTCGCCACTGCCACGGCTGGATGATTGTTGGAGAGTCTCTGCTGCTATTTCTTACTAGTTAATTCGCCACTGCCACGGCTGGATGATTGTTGGAGAGTCTCTGCTGCTATAGGAAGTACTTGATCAGTTTAGCTACAACTCAAACACTTCGCCAAAATAAGGTGTCTGTCACTCTGTCTAGTCTCCAGACTTCTAAATGCCACCAGGTGAACAAGTACGATGGACTCTAAGGAATCCCAAAATATGTTTGACACCCTAGGATCACTTTTTCTCGGAAACGGTATCGGGTCTATGACCGTACAGTCGCATAGCATTTCTCTTAATATTACCATCAAGAGATATAGACCTGTAATATTTCCAAATAAAGTGAAATACTTTGATGGATTTTTGGCATGAACAGCTACCCACTTGGGCATTTATCTCGATTGAATTAATCATTCGACACGAACTCTTCTTTCTTCTAAAATAAACAACGTGGGTGACAGTCACCTGATTTCCTAGACCTACTCATTTGATTGGAAATCTATTGTGAGTTACAGGTATCATTAGTGGGCTACCATTGATTACTTCATCATTGGGTAATTAGCACTTTAATTAACATGATTGTAGGTGTTTTACATCCCAACCAATGGCCCATTTTCCTGGATATCAGTATTGAGTGTAGTTCAGTGAAGTTATGCAGCAAAGCTTAACTAAATCCAAAGCACAGCTTATTCAAAAATTTATGTCTCTGGGTCACATTTATGTTAACACCAATGCTGCAGATTTACACATGAGCTCCCTTTTAAAGGGCTTATTACAAAGGATACAATGACAAAGAAAGCATTGTTTGACTGACCACAAATAAAGTACTAAATAGAATTGCTTCCCAAATTTTCCGGCGTATTTAATTTTAACACCGAAGTGGCAGGATCCTTGGACAACACAAAGTTTCCATTGAGGTCTGTTGTTCTGTACTCTACTACACGGGGATCCATCACGATTCTGCATGAACTCCACGTGTCGGCCTGTAGTTCAACGCCATAGTACTCTAAATGGTCTGAAATGCTATTTCCAGACACAGACCTGCACAAAATTAGCAAAGTAAGAGCCTGGATGAGCCTTGCAGATTGAACTTGGGTTCATGAGGAAGGAAGAGAGATATACCTGCTACAAGATGGGTCTTCGCCGGAATCATCACAAACCTTCTCAACTGTGTACATTAGAGTTCCAAATCCAAGATTGTGAAGCCACACCTGTAATTTAGAGTAATGAAACACTGGTTCTTATTTGATTCATAGGGGACAGAAGACGAAATGAGAAGAGGATTGGAGGGAACTTGTACAATCTATTGTTCAAACTAATAGCATAATGCATGCTTGTAATGATTACAACAAACTGGTATATACATAGTCTCCCGAGTCCAGATCCTGTTCAATCATGCTCACAAAGCCCCCTTTTAACCCTGGTTAAGAAATATTAACTCCTAGGGTTCATTTTTTTTTTCCCTAAAAACCAAGGTCAGACCGTTAAACCTTAAGGGTTAGTGAATCTTAACCACAGTTAATGGGGATTAAAAGGGACACATGTTGACCTGTGGGTGTGACTGAACTAGTGGAGAATTCAATCGCAATTGAATATGATCCCAACTCTAGTTTCTCATGTTATATCGGATCCCAAATACATTCATTCAAGGTTACAAAGCTCTTGTGCTATTATGCTTAAAAGTAGCTTAGCCTATCATATTGGCACAGTAGATGGTTATGCTTATATATGATCAAAGGGATATTGCCAGTGACCACTCCACATGGTTTATTCTGGTATGTAAAAGGTATGGCATAGATGGACAGAATCACATTACCTCTCTCGGGAAGTGGTGGTATGTCTTCTGTGTGAAATGGGGATAGTATGGAGGTAAATGAGGCACCATATCATGCTCATTCGTGACTCGAATTGTATTTGGCACGATTTGGCTAAAGTAAGATGCAAAATATGTATTTCCAATACGGGGTTGTCCAAATGTCATCAGCTGCACATTCTGAGCTTCATAATTAACCTGGAAATAAGAAAATCTATCCCCTTAATACAATATAATTGCAATTTACGAAACAGAATGTCTCATAATCAAAAGAAACAAATATTAGTAAAAGAATACACATCAAACAGGAAATTCAAGAACCACTTCAAGGAGCACTTGTCTGGAACTAAAATTTTAAACGCAGCATGCAATATGAAAATGACGAGTGTCTAATGCAGTAATTTGAGCATGTTATGACTGAACGAAAGGAATCAAAAAATATTGCTCTTTGTTTCAAACTTCACCATAGATGATTAAATAATAGCTACAGAGGTGTCTTTCCATTTACAAATCAAGCCACAACTTTAGTCACTGCGAGTACAAAATGCCTGATTTCACTACCGCAACAGCAAACTTGAGATGAGGTGTTGTTACTCATCGCCCTCCTTTTCAGTACTCATTAATGGCTCCCCTTATGGTTTTTTTAAAAGTTCACGGGGTTTGCAGTAAGGAGATCCTTTATCTCCCCTGCTTTTCATAATCGTGTCTGAAGCCCTTAGTAGGATGATTCGGAGGGCATCAATAGGTGGTGTGGGACAGATTTGTGGTGGGTAGCCCTCCCGTTAAGATCTCGCATCTTCAATTTGCAGATGATATTTCGATGTTCTGTGGAGCCTCAGCTAGACATCTTATCCATATCCGCTACCTTTTTAAATGCTTTGAAGCCGTTTCCGGGTTGAAAATTAATTTTTAGAAGAGTATGATCTTTGATGTAGGGGAGGTGCCTAACCTGGAGGCATTGGCTAACTATCTAGGTTATAAGACCGGCTCGCTTCCAACTAGGTATTTAGGTCTAACTTTGGGGGCATCCTTCAAATCGAAGTCGGTGTAGGAGCCGATCATTGAGAGATTTCACAAGAGGTAGTTGGGTTGGAAATCTACGCTCCTTTCTAAAGGCGGTAGACTCACTTTGTTGAAGAGTATGCTTTGTAGTCTTCCGACTTTTTTCCTTTCCCTGTTTAGAATTTCTGGATCTATTGCTTCCAATATGGAAAGGCTGTAATGGGATTTTCTGTGGAATGAGAAGGTAGTGATCAAGAAGTTCCATCTGGTAAAGTAGAAGTGGGTTTGTCGGCAAAAAGAGAGTGGGGGCTTAATATTTGGCCAATCAGGGCGGTCAATAAGGCTTTGTTGGGCAAATGGCTTTAGCGTTTTGGGATAGAAGGTGAAAGTTTGTAGAGAGCGGTTATTGTGGCACGACATGGGAGTAGAGACCGATGGGAGCCAAGACCGCCTAAGGGACCTCATGGGGTAGGCCTTTGGAAAAGCATTCCAACGGGTTGGGCTATCTTCATAAGCATACTCGTCTCGTGATTGGTGATGGTGCAGAAGTCAAGTTTTGGTCTGATCCTTGGTATGAACCTTCCCCCTTGAAATAGGAATTCCAAACGTTTTTCACTATTTCCTCTGACAAATCCGCGGTAGTAGCGGATATGTATGTTAGGAGAGAGGGTTTAGTGGTTTGGAGCCCTAGCTTCAAGCAGCTGTTGAATGACTGGGAAGTTCAACTTTTTGTCCAAGTTAGAGTTGGTGCTATTGATGTGTCCTCGAGGGACAACCAAGTTTGGGCTAGCAAGGTGGTTCTCTGTAAGATCTTTTTTGTAGGTAGCTCATCCGGCCCATTTGATTTTCCCCCGCTAGATTGTATGGTGCTCTAGAGTGCCTTCAAAGGCCTCTTTTTTCCTTTGGTAAGCTTTTTTAGACAAGATCCTGACTCTGGATAACCTGAGAAAAAGAGGTTGGAGTCTTCCAAACCGCTGTTATCTGTGCCTGGTAGAGAAGGAATTTGTAGACCATTTGCTAGTGCATTGCCCGTTTGCGAGGAGCATCTGGCTGTATTTCCTTTCCCAACTTGGAGTCGTTTGGGTCTTCCCCTCATCCTTCGAAGACTGTTTATCCTGTTGGCTTTCAGTATTGCTGGAGAGCCTGATTGATCTAATTTGGGCCTTTCTGCTTGGAGTGGTTTCGTGGTCTCTGTGAAAGGAGAGGAATAAGAGGGTGTTCGAGAACTCTTCGTCGACAATCGAGAGAGTGTGTTCCCGTTCGCGTGCTTTCTTGCGAGATTGGGTCTCTACTAAAGTTGATGTGGAGGAGATAGGGTTTGATGAGTTTATCTCAGTGTGGTGTTGTTTTTGTGCATCGTTTGGTTTGTGATTTTGTTTGTAGCTAGGTTCTTTCGCTCGCTTTGGTTCTATGTGATTCACTCTTTGTGAATCTACTCTTTCCTTTTTAATATATTTGCTTATACCGATCAAAAAGAAAATTCAATGCCTCGAGACAATAAAATTCATACCAAAAAAATCCAACACAATACAATACATTTTGCAGCAGCTAACGCATTCAACACTTATCTGATAAAATATAGTTCTAGGAATGAATAAAATGGAGAAATATGAGTTGGTATTCGATACATCAAGCAAGGCCATAAGATATTGACGGATATTTCCATCAATACTAAGAAAGCAATTATATTTACCATAAGATCAAGCGCACAAAAGGAAGCCATAGCCCCTCCCATGGAATGCCCCGTCACCATGATCCCAATGTCCCCGTATAACTCCTTTGCTCTTTTAACAGCTTGTAGAACACAAGGGCGTATAGTCGTATTATGGTAAGCATAATAAAATCCATGGTGCACCTGAAACAAAAATGCAGAGCATGGAAATTGGTAATATTCCCATGGCATAGAATAATTTTAATATACTTACATTCATTCTATATATAATATTGAAACTCCCTTTGCATTACAGACCATTGCATCAGGCATGTCTGGGTAGTTTAAATCAAGTTGTTTCCAGAATAGGTCTTCTATCCAATTCTGTATGCTGTACACATGCAGTAATACATTAAGAATTCATCAATTTGACAGAATTTACAGAGAAGATGGTGTCAATTGAGAAACCAAAAGTTCATAACAAATTTTAACTGAGGTATTTTAATATAAACATTTTCTTCAAAATCAAATCAACTTAACGAAAAAATTTCATGACCTAACAGACAGCACCTAATTGTGCAATAACAAATTTTTTTAGGAGCATAATCACAACCAAAGTCAAGTCACGTTTAGAGAACTTGTGGTTAGTAAAGGAATAGGAAGCAATGTAGAACACCAAATTTAAACAGGATACAACAGGTGTTAATCCCCAGCTTGTAGTTATTCTGATATTGTAATAAATGCGTCAGTTGCCTGTAAGTTAAGCAAATTTCAGGTTTAGCCGCTCCACGTTAAGCAAATGTCAGACAGGCAAATAAGCATAAAATTCAAGGTCAACGTGACAGTGGACTAGCACAAAAGGGTTTTTGGTACAATTTTCTTATAGCTTTATCCAGTACCAAAAATTTTGTCCTGCTCATAAACTTTAACCCCTGGTTATTCTTTCATATAATTATGCCCCTGAAAAAATTCTAATGTGATTCACATAAGAAATAAAACGACTGATACTTGTGCTTTTAAGTTGAGACTGAGATTATGTGTTGGTTTCCTAATTTCAGCTAATTAATGAATCATACGTTTTTGGGTCGTATTGCCGACCCTAAAGCATGAGATAAGGCACTGGTGATGATGAGTAAAGATTCTAACCAAAGACATAAAGTGCTCTTTTACAGGTAATGACACCACAAATCTTTGCTAAACCTCTTGTATCCGGTGACTAAAACCCAGATAACTATTCTTAGAGGTCTCTTAACCCAATAGCCCCACAACTGGAGCATTAGTTAGCTTGGAGTATATTGTTATTGTTACGCAGTTAATATTTTTAACTACAGAACAATCACTCATAAGTAGATTAAATAGTTAACATGGACATCCCCTGAATGGAATTCCACTGGGTATGGTGTATCATTCAAGGACATTTAGGATCCCCTCCTCCTCTCCCGTAATGATTGCAGGTGGTTAAGCTCTCTCAATCCCTCATTCATGAGCTCATAGTGAGGCATAGAGTTACAGCAGCTATGCAACTTGTTGAATGAAGCTAATGCCTTTACATCGTGACATAACCATTGTGAACCAGATTTTATCCCTATGAGATAGAGTACCTTCCATATAAATTTGATTCCTTATTTTTCTTGTTTTGATTATAGAAAAACGAATAGAACGGCATCTATAATTCTGTAACTGGAGTGATTTACCCAATAGATTTCCTCAGCGACCTCCCAAGATTGTTCGAGAGGATACTAAAGGGTGCAAATATGAGCAAATGTACTGTTCTTTTTTTTCAAGGCCAGGCAAGGATCATTCAAACTCCAAGCTTTCTGTCCATTTTTTTTCATAAGTTGATTGATATAGATCTTATGGGAAATATTCCTCAATGCAGAACAAGAATAACCCGACTACCAAAACTTCCGTACCTGTGTTCCTGGGTGCCTCTAAATGCAATTACAATTGCATTGAGATCCCTTGCCACCCCAACAAATGCCTGCAACAAAAAAGAAGTCATATCAAGGTCAAAGTTTGGAAGACAGACAAGTAGAAGTAACGTTTAACAGAAAAACAAATGTAAAAGGCTTATATAGTTTACATGTTATGAATGTATTAATGCTATTATGCGACGAGAATGCACCTGTAAGCAGTTCTGGACATCGACAATCAACTCTATAATTTCAAATCCCTGTTTCAGTGTAAGAATACAATTATCATCTGGTAGATCATTGAGGAAAATGCCATCTTCCTTACAGTTTAGCAAGTAACCAATATGATTTCTCAAAGCTGACTTTTATGCTTGTTTGAACATAAAAATAGACGTATATCCAAGTACCTCTGTCATATCATCACACCTTGAGCACGTCCAAGTAAACAGTTGTGTCAGATCTGACATGTACACCTGCAAAGTGCAGAAGCTTGACTCCAGTCACCATCTACTTGTTAGAGAATTCTCTTGAGATGATAGTATCTAATACCAACCAAATTGGCCATTAGAGTTCTAAGCAACATGATACGTAATCAGGTAACATATGGAACTAAACTTAGTAAATCAAACCTCCCAACCCACTACTCGCTCCTGCTCTCAAACCTCGCTCTCACCCTCAGGAGCCCGGTTTCAACTTTTGTAGAGCGCGGTTTAGAATCTATAGAGAGTGCGGTTTGTGTAAAGTTTCATTTTATCCCCATTTTTCATGTTAAGTTGGGTTATTTTGTCATTTTCCTTCGTAGAGTACAAGATTCTTATACCCTAATAGTGATCTTGTAATTGAATTTGGAATGATATATTTAATATATCAATAGCTATCATTTTACAGTAACTACAAATTTGAATGATGAATGACTTTATCAATTTTTTCTTATACTTTAAAAAGTGAAAATGAGATGTTTGCAATTACAAGTAATTTTAAAAAACCATCAAATATATATATATATATATATATATACCGGCGTTCCAAAGGCACTCTCAACTCTATCCTAAATTGAAATTTGACGCTCCCGCTCTCACTCCCACTCTGCACTCTGGTTACTTAGGAATTGACATTGAAAGAATGAAGCACTTAACAGGAACAAGGAATAACCAAAGCAAGTTTCCTGTAACTTTTTTTTTAAGTTCATGACTTGCATGGAAAATGATGGGAGCTGGACACTTGAATGGTTCAAAATTTATGTTTGTCACCTATTTAAGAGATTATTTTGCTTCCAGACTTACTGCAGAAGCATATTCCACAAGTATTGTAGCAAGAGTGTGATTGTAGATGGGAACACGATCCTTGTGCGTGATTTTAAGTTCTGCAATGATGAAGGAAAATGTCATTAGAAGATGCTCACAAATTTAGCATCAGAAGATTAAGCTCAATCATGTATAGGAATATTGTAATTCAACAAATGCAAATGGAACACATCCTAATAGATTATTTCTTAACTCAACAGAAAATGGGTTTCACAGAAAAATTTCAAACTGAATACTAAGTTGACAAATCTCATTTACTAATTCTAATGTGGCAAGATTCGAGTGAAAAGATAATCATTCTTCTCTCTCCTAGCTGAGTCTGTTTGATAATGGAAGACATCGTACTTACCAATTAACTTATCAGCAAATACTACTAACGCTAATATAGCGAGCATCATTCTTGTAACCAATGGGAGTTAGTTCTAGTTATCCGATTTCCAATCAGTGCTTTTAGATGTCATGCTGGAAACAAAAAAAAAAACTACCAATTTCTGTTTTCTTCCATTTAAATGGGCTTCATAACACCAACAGGGACACAATGGAAACAGTCACCAAGTAGTTTTATTCTAACACATGCAAAACAAGCAGACTACTCATATGTTTTCGGCTTACCAACAAATGAGGTGCCTTCTGTTGCCCAATGAGCACAGATCAGTTATTCTACAATTTAAGAGGCTGACCAACAAGCAGTAACATTATTTTAGGAACCAAAACTACAACCACCCCACATTTTCTTAATTTCACAGACCACAATTTGGATTGAGAACTATAAATGAGTATGTAATCTTCCTTGTCGATTTGAATTGTGCCCATCCTCTCTAAGTAATTCATAAGGTACCCATCTTCACAAACCACAATTTGGATTGAGAACTACAAACAAGTACGTAATATTCCTGTTCGATTTGAATTGTGCCCATCCTCTCTAAGTAATTCGATAAACCACACGGATACTAATAATATTGCATATAAATGGAAAATGCATGTCATTTGTCAACTTTATGAACACCAATAAATATGTAGTAAAATTGAACAAATGGATTGGCCAGTTACCTGTCCCTCCAGAAACTGCAAATAAAAAGATAAAAATTGCCACCTTTAGCCACCTAAAACATTCCATAACCTGCAAAACATCAACAAAAATGAGAGGATTTTTTTTAAAGATTCTCTATCTTTCAGGGTTCTTCTCTCCTTAATTTTTTTTAGAAACCCCAAACCAACAAACAACATATGTGTATATTTCAATGAGTGATTATCAATTGACATATCTCTGCTAGAATCTCCAGAAAAATGAAACGGACAAAGACAGGAAAAACATAAGCTATCTGCTTCATCATACCAATATTTGGGCAGAATTTTCCCAGAAAAATATAAAACAAGTGTAAGAATGATAAGCAGAACACACCTGCACAAATCATAGGGGTTTGGACTAAAATTTTGAAGATTCAGCTATTATAAGATTCTAACAACTGACAGTCTCGTTTTTTTGCCGAGCATACAAAACACACCTGCACAAATCATAGGGGTTTGGACTAAAATTTTGAAGATTCAGCTATTATAAAATTCTAACAACTGAGGCCCCGTTTGGTTGCACTTCCGTTTTTTGTTTTCTGTTTTTAAAAACAAAATTTTGAAAATTTTTACATGAAACATTTTTGGTAAACATGTTTCTGTTTTTTGTTTTTAAAAATTAGCAACAAAATTTTCAAAAATCAAGGTAACAGAAAATTTTTACTACCTCTGTTTTTGGAAATAAGAAACAAAAACAAAAAGCATTGGGTGTCACACCACACCGCCACCACCACCACCCACAACCAGACCATCACTCCACCACCCACCACCAAACCACCACCACCACCACTCCCCTTCACCACCCACCACTCACCACCACCACCACCACAACTAACCTCCACCACCCACCACTACCACCACCATGGATTGGAATTGTTTACTTATTATTATGTTCATCATAATCATAATCAAACGTGTTTTTCTGTTTTTCCTTTTTTAAAACAAGTAACAGTTAGAAATGCCAAACATGTTTTCTGTTTAAAAAAATAGAAAATAGAAAATCATTTCCAATTAAAAAAAAAGAAAATAAAAACAGAAAAACGGAAGTGTATCCAAACGGCCCCTTAGTGTCTCGTTTTTTTGCCGAGCATACAATTGTGTCAGATTGAACAGTTCCTTAAGCCCTTTTCTGCTTTTTTCAGTTGCATGAAAGAGAGGGAAATGGAGATAGACTAATAGAGACAGGAAGGACCAAAGGAGAGACTAATACAAAAAAACTCCAATTATCCCTGTTTAAGCAATCACCAACATTTCCCTGGGACTTTTTCTAAAGTTATTCTTTGACTTTTGAGTAAACTTCAAGAAGAGATGCACAGGATTGGATCTTCAAAGGATTGGGCTAAAGATATGTAGGGGTCTTTTTGAGTTTATTTCCCTCTAAACTCCCAATGTACATTCCTTTTTCCTCCTTCATTTTATGAAATATCCACATCTGATTACAAATAAAAAGAAAAAATAGATATGTAGGGTTATCCAGTAAGTTATTTTACTGTAAGGATCAAATTGCCATGTGATGTTACGTTCTTGCTGCTGACAAACATTAGAATCTGCTAACACAAGCACGTGCATTACACATTACTCTTCGTACAATTGAGAACTTAAATAATTGGTTCTCATCGGTAGCTCACAAACTATCATTTAAAATTTGTTTCACAAGCTTTAACCACGTATCCCCTGATGTACAGTTTATATAGTTAAGTTGCATGTATCCATGCGGTTTTTGATTGCTAATGCATGGATATGTATTGTAGGATCCACACTTTTGGAACATACAACACAATTAAGTTGGCAGCATATGTCCCCCACTTAAGAGTTAAGACACTAAAGAGTTGGTTCAATGTCTTAACATAACGATTATAAACGACGGGGAACCTTGACCAGACCACTAGTTAGTGTTACAATGGTGGCTATTTTTTCTACTTTTCTCAATATTTTTTATTCGATTATCAACTAGAATAGTATTATAATCTGACTTGAAAATATATTAAAATATTCTTCAACTATATTAAAATGTTTTTAGGTGGTAAAAGACAGGATAACGTCTGTTTATAACGAAAGTAATTGTTAATAAAAGGACATCTTTTACAATGGTATATTCTGTCACTATATAAAGCATCTCTGTATCAAGGAAACCCTGCTTTGTGTGAAATCTTCACAAAACCTCGAGTCATTTAACACTTGCATCACATTAAAGAAGAATGAATATGACAAGTAGAACAATTTTCAATTAATAATGATTATACATACAGAGGAAACCGATAATTGTATCACTAACCAACAGCTTTTTTTTAATTCAGTATCGGCAGTTCACAAGAGTGTAAACTCAAGTGGGATACAAGGGAACAAAACAAAAATGCCTCTCTAACAACCATATACATTATCACCAGGCAGAACTTCGCCTAACCTCTGCGGCTCTGCCTAGGTCACCCAAATCCTCAACCTTCCTTTAAGTAGAACACCAGAGTAAAATTAGGTGTATAATCCACAAATACAGGAGGGCGAAAGATGTAAAGGTAACATCAAACACCCTTTCCAAATAAGCCATGAAATGGTCCTAAGAAGAAAAAACCAAATAACTGCTCGAGGAGCTTCCAAACTCACCGATGACCGACAAGGTAAGAAGTTTTGAAAGGAAGAAGGGAAGACCCAACAGACCCCCAGCTAAGAAAGAAAATTTCCCTGAATACCATAAGCAAAGGGGCAGTGCACTGACCAATAGCCGTTTACATGATAAGTTAAGAAGCTGACATGTTCTCCCATAAAAGTTAAGGATGGCTAGATCTTTATAAGGTTGAAAAGTATGCTTATGTAAGATATGACACGGCCGTTTATAAAATGATAAACATGCCTTCTCAACCTTTTACAACCAGCTTCATTGTCAAAACATGCAAAATTTTAAGAAGGTTAACAAGTACGTATTGCAATCATCGTGCCAAACTTCATACCTCCACATCTGTTCTCTTCCAGGTTTTAGACAAGTCAAACACTGACTTGGAGCATATGGGACAACCAAATCTGGGTGATGAATCCGAGGTAACTTAGGAATGTTTGACTTGTCAAGAAACAAAACACAAATGAAATAAACTTCAAGACAACATGGAAGCTTACCGATCATGCTTTGTCATTTCATGGAAACATTCCAAATGCATTGTGTGCCCACATTTCAGAACTGTTGTGTTTTTCAGCGTGTCAAAAAGATACTACCATCACAGTACAAAGTTGTTAAAACATTACAAACCCCTTTTTTTTGTTTAAATTTAAAAAACAATAAAAGCAGTTAAGACACAAACCTCATAACAGATGGGACAGTTGTGCCGCATGGAGTTCTCCACACACAAGTGATTATCACGTAGACCCACCGAATAGCAAGATCCTGCTCTTACAAAACATTAACAGAAGAGAAATGAATGTATGACTGAAAAAATGCATGCATGTTTATAGACCACACACAATGGAAACATAGTCACAAAGTTCTCCGTTTTTTCAAAAAGTCCCAAATAATACACGATTTTTTTCATTGTACGATTAATTCCAAAACTATTCACAACTTTTTGAAAAAATCACAATTTTTTTAAAAAGCCGCGAATTTAACGAATTAAACACGACTTTTTTCAAAAAGTCCCGAATAAATATCTAATGTATGAAATATGTTTGATTATAATTTTCAAAATCTAATTTAATATTTTTTTCATATCTTGTTTTTTTTCCATATCTTGGCACATGTTTTTAAAGGAATCAAATCCTCTACAGTTATAACCGAGCTCTAGAAAGGACATCTGTATGACAATTTCTTGTCTTTTGTGGGGGAGTAGGGTTGTTGCCTTCCCTTCCTTGGAGAGAGTGGTCAGAGAGGGAAGTGTTCCCTCTCTGAAACCTCTCCTTTTACTTATGAGAGTAGTGGGTGTCAAATCAACTAAAAGAACGCCATGTGGCAGTGGATGAGGATTCCAATAGAATCCTAGAAGTTGGGTTTCTTTTGGAGACCTTTAAGGGATTTGATAAGAACAAAGAAGCCACATGGTGACCTCTAATTGGCTTATCTCTGGTAAGGCAACAGGAGTTAGCCCCTTGCTGCTGCAAGGGGCCAGGCGATGGCCTTTAGTTGGTTCTAAACTTAGCAGCAAGTGCTAACCCGTTACTATTGCCAGAGGCCAAGGGGTGGCCTCTGGTTGGGTTCTGAACTTAGCAGCAAGGGTTATCCCCTGTTGCTGCTACCAGGGGCCAGGTGGTTGCCTCTTGTTGGTTCTGAACTTAGCAATAAGGGTTATCCCTGCTAGGGGCCATGTGGTGGCCTCTTGTTGGTTCTAAATTTGGCAGCAAAGGTTAACCTCTTGTTGCTGTCAGGGGCTAGGTGGTGGCCTCTAATTGGGTTCTCTTGGCAACAAGGGTTAACTCTGTGCTGCTGCTACCAGGAGATTGGTGGTGGCCTCTGGTTGGCTTTTAATTAAGACAGCAATGGTTAACCCCTCCTTGCTGTGGGGGGCACCAGGTGGTTCCCATTGGCTTAAAATTTAGGCAGCAAGGGACCCTTGCCGCTGCGAGAGTGCACACGGTGGACTCTTATGGATTTTAGTTTTGGTAGTAAGGGTTAACCCCTTGTTGTTGTCGGAGGTCACGTGTCGGCCTCTGATTTGATTAAATTTTGGCAGCACCCTTGTTGCTGCCAAAGGCCACGTGTTTGCTTCTGATTTGATTTGATTTGGGTAGCAATGGTTAACCCCTTGATGCTGGGAGAATCCACGGGGCGAACTCTTATTGTGTTTAATTTTAGCAGCAAGGGTTAATTTTAGCACTAGATTTCACTACTGCTGTTTGCTTATTGCAACCCATTTTGGGTATTTAATGTTTGTCTGTCACAGATTGAAGTCAAAAGGTTCTAATCAACAAGTGAATCTTCTATGATAAGATTAGGAAGAAATATTACATTAAAGAACAAAAAGCAGAAAAAAAAAAGAGAAAACGCAAATAGGAGAAATGATTATCATGTTTTGTTTGTGAGAGCATGCTTCAGAAACTTAACAATCCACGGGACATGCTTTGGTTTCAATGATGGATCGTTGAAAATTAAATGAAACCCAACATACTAAATTTCTAATTACTGTAACAACAAAGCTGACATAGGAGTGAGGAGAGCATACCACACTTCTGGCAGTGAAAGAAGTTCTCACTACCGCCGACTCTGGTTGAAACATTATGATTCAAATCAGAACACCACTTTAGTACACAACACGGAAGACATTAATCAAAAGCTTAAGAAAAAAGAATAAAAATAGTCATGGGCTGCTCACTAACCTGCAAATTCCACAGTCTTTACAATGAAACTGCCCTTTCTCAGTCTGCGATTAGAGCAAAAATTATCTGTGTCAAATACGGAAAAAATGTGGATACTATCCTAAGTTTCAAATCTCATTCTAGCTCATCTCAAGCTAAAAAGTACAAAATACACAAACACTAAAAAAAGAAACTGACATTAACTATATTACTTCGTCATCGTAGAAGTTGCACACTCCACAAAAATATTCTCCCATTTTAACGCCGCAGTTTGAACAGATGTGAGCAACCTATAGGGGGGGGGAATTCAAGAAACCAATTGAGATGTTGAAGAGCATTAGAACACAACAGAGGAATCCACCAACTCACACCTGCTGCTCAGTATCACAAACTGAACAAATTACCTGAAACATCAATTTAAACACCATAGTTCATCAATGCCAAATCAAATACATGAAACCAGACAAATCAATATACAAATAGTGAGAGAAGAAAAACACAGACTCAACTCACTTGCTTAACATCATGTCTAACGAGTTCGTGCCGATCATTTGGGTTGCTCAACATGCTCTAATTCAATCAAATAAAGAAAATTACAAACACCCAGATGGAAAAACACCCACATGATCATATTTATTTCATAAAAATGAAAATAAAATAAATTAAATTAAATTAACCGTGGCTTCGTTGTGACAATGGCGGCAGGGGAAGATTTTGTTGCAGCAAGGAGCTCGAATCTTGCATCTTCTTCTGTAATGCTTGCATCTAACGAAACCCCACAAATCGAAAACCAAAACCCAGATTATCAATCATTGAAAACCAAACCCATTTGTCCCAAAAAAAAAACAATTAAATTTTAAAAAAAAAGGATCAGAAAGATATAAGAGTTCAAAGAGTTAAGGAGATATTGGTACCCGAATCCCCTCTTCCCGAAATCCAGGCGTTGAATGTCGGAGACTTCCATTGACCGGAGAGATTATAAGGAAGAAGACGATCTGTAAACGTGGATTTGTAGAGGGAAAGTACGTGAAGAAGAGATAAATTTTGAAGTTGCTTCGATTGCACGGTCCTTTGATTTTCTTTTGTCTTGTAATGATATATCGTGGGAAGAATAGTAAGCAACGGATTTCGTATGGAATCTGGAATAAATTGCAGCCGAGCTTCAAAGACTTTTTTCTTTCCATTTAATTGCCCCGATTTTTTTGTTTTATTTACACTTGGAAAATAATTACCTCTTCGTCGGTGAGCTTTTATTGCCACGTGTCCCTCTTTTAACTCACTTTAACTGTGGTTAAGATTTACTTACCCTCTACTCTTGATTTTTTAGAGAAAAAAAAATTTAACCACAGAATTAACAAACTTTAACCCAAGCTCATGTGGCTTGGGATGAGTGATTCTTAAGCACAATTAGTGAGTATTAAAAAAGACATGGCTTCTTGAAGAGCCCCCTTTAACTATGGTTAAGCATAATATTATTTTTGTATATTTTTTTTCCTAAAATCCAAGGTTAAATGGGTTCAATCCTAGGGGTGAGTGAATACTAACTACTGTTTGTTAAAAGGGATACATGGTGACTTGTAGAGTCTACTTTAACTGTGGTTAAGCATAATCAATCTAAAGTTAATATTTTTTTCTTCTAAAAACCAAGGTTAGATGCATGAACTCCTGGAATAAATGAATCTTAATTATAGTTAGTGAGTGTTAAAAGGGACACATGGCGACTTGTAAAGCTCCCTTTAACTGTAATTAAACATAATGATATTTTGTATATCCTTTTTTTTCCTTCTAAAACCAAGGTTAAATGGATGAATCTTAGGACTGAGTGAATCTTAACCATAGTTAGTGGGTTCTAAGAACTTGTTAAAATTTTTTACAAATTTCCTTAAAATAAAATAAAAAAAAATGTTTAAAAGGTTATTTCCTAAGAAAATTAACATCTATTAATTTGGTTTTGGATGGAATGGTGGATTTGCAAAAGTTTTAAAAGTTAGTCAGGACATAATACAAAATCAAAAAACATAAGGGGGGTATTTACAAATAACTCAAAACATATGGGGTTTTGTGAGAGCCAGATGCAATAGTATTGCTTCACTCCTGAAAAGGGAAAAAAAATAAAAAATTACCCGACTTTGGACTGGAATGGGCGATTTATAAATTTGATGGACATATAAAAGGTATTTTTGTTAGTTGAAGAATGACGATAAAATTGAGTGTCAAACTTAAAATTTTAAAATTGCACTTTGAGTGGAAGACTGGAACTTCATGTTGAGTCGAGCTAGCCTTACTCTCAAGTAATGGAGATTGGAGCACAGCCAATCGTGATCGAACTCAGGGAGAGTTCAATCACACCCATACGTCAAGTATCCCTTCTAATCCCTATTAATCGTAGTTAAATTCACTAACCCTTAGAGCTCATCTTTAGCTAAAAAGGACTAGTCCATTCCAATGTTCGCAATCACCTACAAACCATGTGCATTAGCGCAGCAAATAGCACGGGAGTTGGACTCGAGACCTTGGGATCTCCCCCAAGACCCCAACCAACTACCCCTGTCAGAATTTGATTCTGGATAAAGGAGTTGTTACATGTGTACACTACCGATCTGGGATGGTAACGGGACAGGTTTGGGCCGGTGAGGCGCCCCCAACCCTACCCTGCCCCTAATGGAAAGATAATAATGGTGATGCATCTGCCAGTAGAAGTACTGCTAATGTGTTCAGTTCGCATACTAGGAGAAAATAGCCCAGCAATCTTAGCTGAAAAATTTGATTGGACACTACGTACCCTATTCATGTCAATATCCTTTTTCACGAGTAATAAAAGGCCCACATGAAATCCTGTGCTCTGAGAGCACGGTCTCGATCCTAAGACAGTCTCAGTAGCAAAGTCCATAAATATTTGTGAGTACTCTTATTTTATTATCACGCTATCGCCTTGTGATGTAGTTGAGTTACCCCAATAAAAAAACAAAAGTGACATGAGAAGCCTCTTAGAAATCAAGAGAAATTTTGATTGCTATGTGGGAACAAGAGAGAGAGGCCTGTGGGTGAAGAAAATTCTCGTGCAAACATTGAAAATAGATTTTATATGATTATTAAAAAAAAATCAAGCTACCTACCTTGTGTCTTCACGTATAATGCAACTACAATGCAAATAATAAAATAACGAATTTCATTTTAAAAAATACTTTTTTTATCAATGAATTAAGCATATCCACTTTTCTATTCATAAATTAAACATGCCAAATGAATTACCGACCTGGATCTCGCCATCAAATATTACGTTTGAAACAAGTCTTCTACTACCTTCAATTCTCTGATCATTAATTGGCTGCTTAATTTGATGTTTGCAGAATAATGTCTTCAGACATATCTTTTTTGAGTCGTGATTCTCTCCAGTTGTAACCGTACTCATGGGAGTCCGGTTACGTCACCAACGCTGCCACGTGTCCCTTTTGACACCCCCTTAACTGTGGTTAAGGTTCAAATACTTTCTCATACACTTTTGTAGACAATGGTGAAGCATGGAAGGTTAATGGTATTGTGTCATGTATCGATCAAGCACTTCCTCGTACACTTTTGTAGACAAGTTCATTTACTTCATAGTAAGTTCTGAAAATATGAACCCTGCAGGAATAAATTATGTATACTTAAATTTCTGATGCCCCTCTTGGTGTAATAATAGTTTATACATGATCTTTCAATCCGGTTCCTAATACAGGACACCACCAGAAAGGAAGCATCTGGGAGGAGATATTGTACCCCTCGTCCACTTAGATTCCTTCCTGCAGCATGATATCTCTCCGTCCAAAATAGGGAGAATTCTGATGGCGTAGGGTGACGTGGCCCATGTCGCATACTCGCATACCATGTCCTAAGACGTGGCCTATAAACCCACATCCCAGAAAATTAAAAATAAGCTCATAAAGCTCTTAAATCTTGTCTTATGACAATTTTTTGTGGCAGCAATGCACTTTGCAGCCTCTGGCTGCAAATAGCCACTTGGGTGTTGCCACATCAGAAAATACGCTATCCACACCAGAAATATCTTATTTAAAGAAAAGAATACAACTAATTTTTTCTCTGATGTGGTGACACCCAAGTGGTTGTTTCCAGCCCAGCGCAGCAATGTGCATTGCTGCCAAATTCTACTCCATAGTCATGCATAGGGGCCAAGAACTCGACTAGACTTCCCCATTCAAGTTTTAACAGGTGATGGGGAAAAAAAACGGTGAGCTTTAATTATTTGTATGTGTATAAGAATGGCCGGACCTGACCAAAAAAGCTCTACATATCTCGACTTACTGTACATGGATTACAACATGAACAACAATGATGGCAGCAACAACAAATAACAGCGGCAACCGAAGGATCACACATGAGTTGCAGCATACCTTCATAAATGAAAGAATTAAGGAAAAACTTGGTGGTCCTGTCTGTAATAGCAGCATAAGGCACAAGCGGCTTCTGCTAAAGGATGCTACATGAGCACATTTTAGGCTTTAGTATCTTGTCCTGATCTGTCTCGGCAACGGAAAAAGAACAAAAGAAAGAGAATGTCAGATCCACACAGTAGCTATGCATTGCTTGAGATTTAAGAAACTGAATATCAGTACAATATACCAAGTGAAAACATCCTGATAGCTCATAGATGACCAAATCAATTGGCTCAGTTTCTCTTTTTAGTTTCTTGTTCAAATTTTCTTTTCCTACAAAGCATTCGCATCAAACTAACGGGAGTCTACAGATTAAACATGCTGTGAACCTATGGGAATATGGCGGGGCAGGCTGGAAAAAGGTTCAAACGAACAATAATAATAATTTTAAAAAAACTTCCTGCAGGAAAGCAGAAAGTCCTCCATAGAGAAGCAGATCCGTCTTCTGATAAACCATAAAAATGCGGGTATGAAGCCAAGGCCATGATCTGCAGGAAGCAAGTTGTTTGTATCATTCTATGAGAACACGGAACATCTCAAAATCCGGGGATGGATTCACTTCTCTAGTTCTCTTAGGTCATCTTCAGGACAAATAAGCACAGATTGGTATAGATTATGAAAGCTGTGTTTATCATACTCAATAGGATTGGAAAGGGAATTGCCTAAATTTCTAAAGCAGGAACCAGACTAAAATCAGATTTTTTCTTGTTAACCATCCATCACCACCTAGGATACCTTCATCTATGTTCCACCAGTATGTGCACTCTTCTTGGTGAAAATTTTGATATTCCAAAGAAAAAGTGGAACTGAGGTGGATGAAGCAACAGTCTGGTAAGATCAAACTCAATTTTGATGGTGCTTCTTGTGGAACCCAGCCAGAATGGATTGAAGGGATTTTCCAAAATGATAATGGTTAGATATTGAAAGACCTTTTCTGGATATATCAAAAGCCCCTCCAAAATTAGCCGACTGATCTATAAGGATCCTACCCGTATATAGAAATAGAACCATCTTTTGGACGTCATAAACAAATCCAGACAGAGAAAACCCTGGGGAAATCTAGCAAAACCGGAAATCGAAAGAAAGAGCTGAAAGAAGCTGCAGCATCACACAAGACCCTAGTTTTTCTATAATTATCAGAACGGATATTCTGCACAACAGAATGTAGAACCCTAACATCAAAGCTAGGATTTATATAGACACGATCTAAAAAAAAGTTATGAAGAATCATTCAAATATCTTGACTGTTCTTTCCAATTAAAGAAGCTACGAATGCACAAGAGCAACCCACATTAGCTCACAAGCATTGGATCTTTGAGGATCCTTACCGAATTGAGAAATCAAAAACCAACCTATTAACATCTGAGACAAATTCAGACGAAGGAAAACCCTAAGAAAATTCAGAGAAATCCAAAATTGAAAGAAAATGGCTAAAAGACGGTACAAGATCACACAAAACCCAACATGTTCACTAAATACAGAGAGCTAAACCAGTTTCAGTACTTGATCAAGGCGGCATTAGTAACAATGATTAGATATTGAAGACCTGCTCTGGATATATCAAAAGCCCTAGTTCTATGTTCCTTTTATTATACAACTAATCTTTACCAATTAAAATATGGAAGGTTGCAGCATCCAATACATCCACTATTCCTTTAATATGTACTTTTTCTGTATTGAAACAGAATATTGGATTTACAAACACCAATTTACAAATTTATAATTACATTCTAATGAGAAGTTTTTGAAGTAAAGAATCAGTAGATAAACTCTTCCTAGGAAACTCCCCACACCCAATGCAATTAACGCAATTCCAAAAGTAGTTAATTTACTGATACAAAGGAAGGGGAATACAATATACCTGTCTTATTCCTATCTTGAGGAGGCTGCACAACCAGATGCATTGTAATGACCCCACTAGGAAGGTCTCCAAAAGGTATTAGGGACTCGACCAGTGTTTTGCTGTTCTCCAAAACTTTTCCTGAGTATATGATTTTCACATCGTTTACTGACTTGGGTATGACTGTTTTATCTGTCAACGGAAACAGTTCCATTAGAATTGATATATCAATGCCAAGAATACAAAACAGATACCAACACAGAAGCAAAATAAGCAAGTTGCTAATTATCTGTCAACAAACATCTCTCTCTCTCTCTCTCTCTCTCTCTCTCTATGCACACACACACATATATGTTTTTTGACTTATGTCATATACATATACTTCGATATTTCCAACTTTCAAGTTTCATCATGCCAGACAGTCATAATCAGGGGAAAAAGTGCAAAAAATACATGTCATGGGCTTGCAATAACAGCTAACTAGTATGACTTTATGAAACAATGCAGTGCTCACAATGCGTTAACCTGTCACATTCTCACAATGCGTTAACCTGTCACATTCTCACAATCCAATCACACTAAGCAAATAGTCAAAAGAACTATGCAGTATAATTTTACAACATGGAATCAAAACCAAGGTGAGCACCCTATACATTCTGCGTTTTTATCCAATAACCATACGAATGTCTGCAACTCCAAGCAGAAATAATTAAATAAATATTTTGAACACTAGATATAGGTAAAATCTAGAATCATCTTTTTAAACATGACATTGAGTGTTAATGTCATTTAAATAAATTGTTTTCCCTACATGTGACGAAGACAATTTAAGAAAGAAATTTAGCTGAATAATAAGGATTTAATCCTTTCCCTCCAAAACATCAAATGGGAGCAAAGATAAACCGCTGTCCATGGTGAAGAAAACAGAAAACGATTGGGAAACCTTCAAAACTAATTGGGGTGCTTTATTCTCCATTTTAATTGGAACGTCGGAACTTTTATTACTAGAGCTATTGTTGATGTTGGGCTTTAAGTTCCCAACCTAGGGTTTGTTCATGAATAAGTAACAAAAAATTTGAGCAATTCATCAGTATATCTGCTACAATTATCTTCATCCCAATTTGACCTGCATATAGAAGCCATACATGTTGGCAATCTGTTGATTTACAACAGTGCATTGATTTCGAGCATTAGACTCTCCTTATTTACAGTTTACAGTCCATGTGCATAATTTCAACTTCTATCTGACTTGTTTATCTAATTTATTTTGCAGTCTAATTATTTGAATACTGTGATATATTTATTATAACAATCCAGCAGTTTAGGCAAGAAACAGATAAACTATGTCATTATGGATGGTTTTTAGTCCATGAAATAAAGCCTTTATAGTTGTCATTCAGTCACCATCAGATCGACTAATGCTGGTAGGATATGCATCCAATGACACAGGTATTAAGACATTCAGTGGAAGATCGGTTTCACACACCATTACATATAATCGAGTTTATAAGTGTGGAATAACAAAGAAACTAAGTATATGACTAAGAGAAGAAATATAATGCAGAAACAAACAGATTCTAACCTTGGGGCCACTCAGCAAGTAGCCTTTCCTTGAGAGTTGCAACAGTAATAGACGAAGCATAGCTACTATGGCCAATATCTGTTCCATCATAGACACGGAATTTAAGTTCAAAACACTCTTCTTCTTTTGCCATTATAGATCTCTTTCTCTGCTGTCAAACTTGCAGATTCAATACAACTCCAGAACAATTCTTTCAAACAAAGAAGCCGGTTCGTCCCTTATTGCCTACAAAAACATCCACAGAACTCTACAATTTATACACAGGCATTCCATTTATCAGAATCCAAATGCGGTTATTGAAATAAAAGGGAACACCACCATATTCTTCCACATCTGAACATTGAGAAATTACAGGTATTGATGATCCCTTATTACACTTACACTAGTAAATCTGCCAAAACATCTGCTATGCGTCAAAATATCCAGTACATTTGGATCGAAGATTAATAAAGGAATGCCATCAAGCAACCGTTTCATATCATCATATGATTCAACCGTTTCTCTACACAGCTACAGCAACAAATATTTCTGCAGCACAATATAAAACCATCACATTAAAGGTTCCATTTATACATAAAAAGAACTGAAATAAGTAGCGAAGAATCACAGACGGATCTTGGCTGTTATATCCCATTTGAAGAAACGAGGAGTGCATAAGATTACTCCAAAATTAGCCGACCGATCTATGATCAATAAGGATCTTTCCCGTATATAGAAATCGAACCATCTTTTGGACGTCATAAACAAATCCAGACAAAGAAAACCCTGGCAAAACCGGAAATCGAAAGAAAGAGCTGAAAGAAGCTGCAGCATCACACAAGACTCTAGTTTTTCTACAATTACCGGAACGGATATTCTGCACAACAGAATGTAGAACCCTAACATCAAAGCTAGGATTTATATAGACACGATCTAAAAATAAGTAATGAAGAATCATACAAAAGATCTTGACTGTTCTTCCCCATTAAAGAAGCTACGAATGCACAAGAGTAACCTAAATTAGCTCACAAACATCGAATCTTTAAGGATCCTTCCAGAATTGAGAAATCAAACCAACCTTTCAACATCTGAGACAAATTCAAACAAAGTAAAACCCTAAGAAAATTCAAAGAAATCCGAAATTGAAAGAAAACAGCTGAAAGAAGCTACAAGAAACAAAGATCATGCAAAAGCCAAATAAATTCACGAAATTAACTAAATACAGAGAGCAAAAACAGTTTCAGTACCTGATCAAGACGGCATTAATGCAAGATTCGAGCTCAGAGAATCGATCCAATGTCGTTGGATTTCTGCTTTAAGATGGACTTTTCTTCTGCCAAAGAAACAACATGAGATGTAAAAACAAATGAGGATTGATCGAGTTTATACAGATAGAATAGATGGGATTAGAACTATCAGATCTTGACTGTCATGGATCCAACGGTCTGAGTTTCCTTGCAGTTCACTTAGTTCACCGACGTGCGAAAACTTCGGCAACGGATTTTCTCTGTTAGATGCCCGAGTATCACACTCGGGCAACCTCTTCAGCTGACGCGTGTATGGTAGATTCACTAAGGAGGTGATGGCATGCATCTCGCATGTTTCGCTGGGCAGTATGCGCTTCCTCCCCAGCTCGCCACATGTCCCATCGTTAAATTAAATAATATAACATTAGTTTTTCTTTTTTTTAAAGTTAACCGCACCAATGAATCATAACGAAGGTTAATTTTTTTCAAAAACTAAGGTTAGATTATTTAATCTTAAGCATTGAGTAAATCTTAACCATAGTTAATGAATGTCAAGAAGACACACCGGCTAGATTGGGAGATGTGCGTGTACTGCCCAACAATACATACAAGAAGCATGCTATCACCTCTTTTAGTGAAACATACATGCACGCGTCAGTCAGCCGAAGAGGTTACCCGTGTGATACTCGGCATCTACGGAGGAAATCTTTTGCCCCTTCAAAGTTGGGACTTGGGTAGGCGGCTAAGCTATTTGTTTCTATAATCAATTTTCACACTTACCTTATTTGTATAATCCGAACCATCGATTGTTTGTATAATCAATTTTCAGATTATTTTTTTTTTCGTTGAAATGATATCATGTAACACACACAATTATTTATTTAAGGTGCCAAATCATCTCCAGTGATAACCGGATGTGGCACATCCGGTTATCACCCCTAGAGGTCGCCACGTGTCTCCTTTGACACCCCTTAACCGTGGGTAAGGTTCACCCACCCCTAGGGTTCACCCACCTATTTTTGGTTTTTTTAAAAAAATATTAATTCTGTTTTTAAAATTAAAATATTGTTTTTAATATTAAAAAAACTTTTAAAACAGTTTTTTAATTTTAAAAATAGAATTAATATTTAAAAAAAAAACCAAAAATAGGTGGGTGAACCCTAGGGGTGGGTGAACCTTACCCACGGTTAAGGGGTGTCAAAGGAGACACGTGGCAACCTCTAGGGGTGATAACCGGATGTGCCACATCCGGTTATCACTGGAGAGGATTTGCACCCTTTATTTAATTGCTTGACATTTTAAAACAAAATTATTTAGGTTTTAATTTTTATATTATTTTATTACAATAATATTAAGTGTTTTTTTGTAAAAAAAAAACCCATATTTTTAACTATTTGTAAGTACTCCTTATGTTTTTTGATTTTGTAGTATGGCCCCACTAGCTTTTAAAACTATTGCAAATCCACCCTTTCATATAAAACTTAGTAAACAGATGTTAAATATTTTATGAAATGATCTTTTAAACCCTTTTTAATGGGTTTGACATAACCCACAACTCTATAGGTCACCATGTGTCTCATTTATCTTCATTTAATTGGGGTTAAGTTTAATCAACCAAAGTTAATATTTTTTTTAAAAAAAATCTAAAAACTAAGGTTAGATTGATGAGTGAATCCTAAATACAATTTGTGAGTGTTAAAAGTGACAAATGATAACTTGTAAAGTCCCCTTTAACTTGGTAAAGCATAAGCAACCTAAGATTAATATTTTTATACTTTTTTAAAACCAAAGGTTAGATGCATGAACCCTAGGGTGAGTGAATATTAACAGATGTTAGTAAGTACTAAAAGGGACGCGTGGCAGCTTGTACAGCTTCATTTAATTATGGTTAAGTATAATCAATCTAAGGTTAATATTTTTCCTTCTAAAAATCAAGTTTAGATGCATGAACCCAAGGGATGAGTGAATCTTAACCACAGTTAATGAGTGTTAAAAAGGACATGTGGAAACTTGTAGAGTCCCCTTTAACTGTGGTTAAACATAATCAATCTAAAGTTAATATTTTTTTCTTCTAAAATCTAAGGTTAGATGCATGAACCCTAGGGTGAGTGAATATCAACCATTGTTAGTGGGTGTTAAAAGGGACACATAACGTCTTGTAGAGCCTCTTTTAACTGTGGTTAAGCATAATCAATCCAAGGTTAATATTTTTTTTCTCTTCTAAAAACTAAGGTTAATTAGATGCATGAACCCAAGGGGTGAGCGAATCTTAACCACATTTAGCGGATGTTAAAAAGGACATGTGGGAGATTGTAGAGTCCCTTTTAATTGTGGTTAAGCATAATCAACCTAAGGTTAATATTTTTTTCTAAAATTCAAGGTTAGACGCATGAACCACAGGAGTGGGTGAATATTAACCATTGTTAGTGGGTGTTAAAAGGGACACGTGGTGATTTATAGTCTCTTTAACTGTGATTAAGCATAATCAATCTAAGGTTAATATTTTTTTCTTCTAAAAACCAAGGTTAGATGCATGAACCTTAGGGGACTAGGGGTAATGGGACCATAGAGGACAGTGAGCAACGCAAAGAGGATGAGAAATGAGGAAACTGAATTCAATCCCTAAATAAAAAGAATTTAGCGACGGTTACTTAAAACCGCCTCTAAGACACAAGTTTCTGCAGCGGTTTTATCAGAATCGCCTCTGATATGTGTGTTTTTTGCGGCGGTTATTAAAAAAACGCCTCTAATAAATTTGCGGGAATGATTGAGCGGGAACCCAAAAAATGGTGGTGGGAAGGCTTTTCGGAGGCGGTGTTTTACAAACCGCCATTATAAGACATATTATTACCGGCGGTTTCTAGGACACCACCGTTAATCTATTACATGAATCAGTATACAGAGACAGTTTTAATAACCGCCTCTGAATGTGTAATTCAAAGACGGTTTTATACAACCATCGCTAAAAGTTTGCTACTAAAGGCCTTTAATTTTGTAGTGACAATAGTTAGTGAGTGTTAAAAGGAACACATTCCAGGGCCTTTAATTTTGTAGTGACGATAGTTAGTAAGTGCTAAAAGGAACACATTCCAAGCATTCTCTTCCGAAAAGTTGTTTAAAATTTCATTTAAATTAAAAAGGTCATTTCATATAAAACCATTAAACACAAAGGATATTTACAAATAGCTAAAATGTTAGAGGATTTTTTACACAAAAAAAAAAAAAACTCTAATATTAATTATATATATGACATCATTTGAGGTAATTGGGTCAACAATTCGACTAATTTCAACCAACCTGTCCCCTTTCATAGAGTTAATGTCTGGTCCAATTTTTAGAACATTGGTAGGAAGTAGGCATTCTTAAGGGTCATTAGCATATTTTTATAATTTTTAAAAGTATACATAAATCCAAACTAGGGGAATGTTAGCCTCAATGCATGTCTACACTTTTTCCAATTGCAATTGCAGTGAGCATTTAAACTCTCTCTTTTTCTGTTGTTTGAGAAATGCTCATCGAGTTACAAATTTTCAAGCACTGTGATAGTGACAATGCCATGTGTTACACCTATCTTGAGAGTTTGAAAAAAATTGAATTGTGTGACTTAGGACTAGCGCTCTTCTCTTAGTTTTAACTTCAACTGGGACAGGTATGGAAACAAGTTAGTTCATTGAGAAAGTGAGGAAGAGAGAAACTGAGTCTAGCATTCTCCATCCAAACTATCTATCGAGTTTTTCAACGTTGTTACCCCATATAAGGTTTGTTTGGTTTGTTAAAAAAAAAACTTTAAAAAAGAAAGAAAAAAAGGAAAGGGTTTTTTAGAATTTAAATACAAATAATAATTTTGCTTCACAGAAAAAAGTGGAGCTCCCCCATTTTTGGCCTATGGTGGTGGCACTTTTATAATTATGAAGAGAAAGTGTTTTGCAAAACTATTTACATCTCTCTATAATTACAAAAGTGTCACTACTACACTAAAATGTGGATATATGCTTTTAAGAAAGGAGGATATCCGCTTTTCTGCCGTGAAACAAAGCTCTTTTTTGTGATTAAACTCTTTTTTGCGTTGAGATATTTTTTTTCCTTCTACTTGCTTGATTTGCAAGAAAATGATTGTATCCATCAAGTCATACATAAGAATACTCTAATTGGTTCGCGAGCCCAACACGCTAACTTATAGTCCCATGCTAAGTAACCAAAGCACAAGCACGAAGCGAGAATAAGATCCAGTAGTAGTTTGTAGAAGAAGTTGTCGGCCTAAGACTATGATGAATTTTATTTGAAAAGTTAAAGAAAAGTTTAGGTCTATTCCTTGATTTTTTTTAATCTTCTTTTCTTACAACAAAATTCAAATTTTTATCTATCAATTTTATATCAAGTAGGGAGTGAAGTTGGTCACAACCCAAAATGAAAAATAAAAGGAGAGAGAGAGAGTACTACTCCAACGGCTTTTCTATTATCTATACTTCGTCGGAGAGTTAAACAGGTTAAAGAGTACTACTCCGGCAGCTCTTCTATTGTCTATATTTCCCGGAAGAGTAACAAGGGGTTCACACTTCAAAGCTTTGTCAGAGTGGTACAATGGTAGGCAACGTTGTGGAGAGGAGAATCAAAGATATGAACAAAGTGGGAAACCTTTTTTTGGGCAACCATTTTCCTCCATTTTCTCATGAAAATTATTATTTTTAATTAAAGGATAATCTGTAACGGTCAAATGTGAGAAAGTAAAGCATATAGTGGGAAAATAACTTTCTTCAAAAAACTTTTTTTTTATAAAAAAAAAGATTAATTTGAGTTGAAGCTCTGATCTCATTGGCAATTTTGTAATTATGGAAAAAGATAGGGATACTTTTGTAATAATTTTTTTCATAAGTTACAAGATAGTTACCGCTATAGTGTTAAAAGGGAGCTTCGCTTCAACACCGTGGTGTTGAATCTGACACTGACTTGTATTTAAACTGATAAAACAAATGGTGTTTCACCTAAAAGGGCATGTCTTGCATTTTAATACCTAAAAAGGCATCTTTTGACATATTCATATTTATTAACAGTTTAAATACAAAGTGGAGCCCTGCTCACACCATCACGATGACAATCTTGTAATTATAGTGTGTTGCAAAACTGCCCCAGCCTCTTGCACTAATTACAAATGTGCCACATTTGTAGCGTAAAAAGGGGAGTTCTGCTTCAACGCCATGAAACAGAGCTCTGGCTCAAAATTAATCTCTTGTTTTAGGTAATTTTGAAAGTTGTTTGGCTTCCCTCATACGGGGGGATGCGACTCCCAGCGTTGCCTTTTGGCCCAAGGTTCTCCATCAACCGTTTGAGTAACGAGCAACCTTTTGCTCGCTAGTATCGATCATGTACTGTTGATGCTCGGGAGTCTTATTGGTGATGAAATTTGGATCATCCCCGACAAATTTGGGTTGTAGTGAGAAATCTCTTCGATTTTAAACCATGAAGGTGGTTCATCGAAGGAGATTGAATCTGGCTTCCTTGAGTCCGGGCACGTCTCCTACGTGATGTGGTTCTTAATTTTTTTCCCAATTGTCTATGCAAAGCTAGTTTTTCTTCCTTAAGCTAGTTAATCATGTCTTGTTGGAATTCCATTATCTGTATAAGGATTCGTTTGTGGTCATAATCTGTTATGTTACTCGAAGGCATACTGCTCCTTGAGTGGTTCCATCTTCTAAGGTTCAGATGTCTTAGCAAGGTATGGTTTAGGATTTTTCCCACAGACGGTGCCAATTTCGCGAGAGAAAAAATACCTGCCTCATTGATTCTTATACCACATATATGTCTTCGAACGGGCTCAGTACTTCTGATATTCCTCTTGAATAATTGGGTTGGATGACATGGGAATACACTCTGACGATCATGTCAATAACAAAATGACATGGGGATAGTAAGAAGAGAAAACAAAAGGTTTTTGGGGGGTTTTAGAAGGGTAGAGACTCAAAGTATGCTTGAGTTTGGGAGGATACAGATCTCTTCAGAAGAGACCTTAGGGTTAGCTAGCTAGTTGCCTTCTATTTCCATCTCCTCCTGGAATAGAAGTCCTTCCATTTATGTTAAATCATGTCAGTGAGGCTGTAGATTGAGTTTCACTATTTAGGAGGAGATTTCATGATTTGCCACAAAATCTTCGAAGTTGGATTGATTCAGATTGCTCTCTCAATGGCTTCGTGGTCGAGATGCCCTTACTTCAGAATCTCTGAGCTGGGGGTCGAGTTGGGAATGTATATCCCGACCTTAGCTTTGCCTTAGATCCATTGTGAGGGTTGGGGTCAAATGTGTCAATCAGGATGGATCTTCTGGTTTGATCAGAATTGTTGGTCATACTAGATGTCGTTAGATGCGCTTACTGTTACTGTTACAGTCAAGGAAATTGTCAGCCCATTTATTGGTTTCTCACTTTGCTCATCTCTTTGATTATCCTCATTTGACCATTACTCCACTATTTTTTCCATCGTCGATACTTTGCCTGAGAGTGACAAGGGTTCCCACTTCAAATAGGCATGGTGCAGTGGTAGGCAACATTGTGCACAGGATAATCAAAGAGATAAGCAAAGTGAGAAACCAATATTTGGGCTGACAATTTTCTCGACTTTCTCATAAAATTACCTTCTTTTGAAGGATAATCTGTAACGGTCAAATGTGAGAAAAGAAAGAATAGTTAGGAAAACAACATTTTCTTGAGAAAAAACTTATTTTTCTAAGTAAAAAAACACTGAAAAAATAACTTATCTTGATAGAAGTTACTTTCTGGAGAATTTTCTCACAATCCAAACTCACCGAGATGTTAGTAACTTAGTATGAATGGAGGTGTGCGGTTATTGGTTAGTTTTTATTTTAATAGTAAACACAACACACTCACACACGAGCTTGAGCAAGGCTTGGAAAATATATTTTAAAAAATAATTTTTTTTCTAAAATAGGCCTAAGAGGTGTTTCTCAATATAGGTTTTGGATTTTCAACTTAAAATTTCCAGGTTTTGACTTTTCACTCGAAACAGATGGATATGATAAAAGTCAAAGCCTAAAAAAGTTGAGTTGAATTTTTAAAGCTTATTTAAAAATAAAAATAAAACTCTCTTACCCAAAGCCTATTTTAATTTTTTAAAAAACCTTTAAACTAAATAATTTTATCAAATTAGGTTTGCTTATTAATGAATGATACAGTGTTAGATGAAGCGTCTAGTTTCGTGCCCTAACGATTCAAGTCACAAGCCCAGAACATTAGGTACAAGAGCATTTGATCATGTCTTGACTTGCCTGCTGGGATATACAGGTTGCCTGGGATATACAAGTTGCAGTGTCACGGTCACGGTAAAGCTAGCCCTTTTTAAAAAATCACCAAAATTCAAGCCCAAGTCATTGCCACCCCTAGTCTAAGCTGTTTCTGATAATAATAAAAAGTGATGCAACTATGGTAGTTTAGTGTTGTATGAGAGTAGTTCTTACCCGACAATCTGAATATTCCCAAAGATATATAACACATCTGAAACACCATTATCTATAGTATATAGTTTCGAAACTTAGATTAAGATACATCTCTTCTTTGATTCCATGGCATCCAGAAGAACCCCACAAAACTAAAAGGGGCCAAAGAAGATGGAACAACACTAGTAAGGATAAAAAGGAAAGGAAAAGCTATTATACTTAAATTCCATTAGAGACTGTAGTAGACTATTCTCATATGGCAAGCCGGGGAAAAAGGTAACATAATAGGGTGACATTGCTTCTAATATGGTATCAGATCAGAGCAGGTTGATGTTACTAGAGCCAAATAGCTCCAGCATCCTTGAGCATTGGAATTAGAGATCCATCAATGTGAAGGGACATGACATTTTCGGTTGAGCCAACCATCACACCCCCGATGAACACGGCAGGTACGGAAGGGCTACACCCTAAGCTCAGGAGGGCCAACTCCATATCCCTTCCTCTCGAGTCCTCATCTAGCTCATAAATTGCTGGGCTCACCCCGAGCTCGTAAAAGAATCTCTTGATGGCATGACTCATGAAACATGTGTTCTTACTGAAGATTACCGCTGCATTTTGCCGCGCCAATGCCCTTACCCTATCCATCCCAGTGAACACAAACAGGGAAAAAAATTAATCTCCTTCTACACACTTACACACAAGGAAGTGCGTGAAATGCAGCGATCAAAGGAGCGAGGATTTGGAAATTTAGATGGGAAATTTAGATGGGAATGTGAGTGAGAGAGCAGAAGTGAGCACACTGAGCCTTAGCTGTGATGAACTTTGGGTTCTCATGGTTCCTTACTTATACAGGCTAGTGAGGGTGGTGGATGGCATTGTTTAATCAAGAAATTTAAATATATTCCCGTTTGATATTTGGATGGATGCCCCAATTCCTCCCAATATTTGATTAGACCTTTATGCTTCACTATTAGGGGATTCCCAAGTTGGACAATGGTAATTCAAACTATACGTGCCGTACAAATGCACTTTCCCGTTTGAACAAAATACCATTGGCTTCACTATTAACGGATTCCCAAGTTGTACACTTGTCCTAAATGAAAAATCCGCTCCCTAAGGTGTCTCCATCCACTTTTTTATTTTTATATTGGTAAATTACGCCTCAGGGAGCAGAAGGTCTTCGGTTCGACTTCTCACTCCCCCTCTGGGGCTAGCTCGCACGAGTTTTCCCGGACTTACTTGGTGTGACGGATTGCGAGCCTCTGTCGCACCCTCAGGAAATAGTCCTGACTCCTTACCCAAAGGGTTAGGGACATCCCGAGTTACCAAAAAACAAACACTAAAAAGAAGCAGAGACACTAATACAATGAGCAAAATCAGGTTCACCAACAAGAAACCAAGAAGAGCCCAGGATAAAAAAAAACAGCAATCTAACAAAACATCTAAACCCCCTAAAACTCGCCAGTGCCTTCTTCTAACTCCTAATTGTGGTTAAGATTCACTAATCCTAAAAATTAAATAATCTAACATTGGTTTTTAGAAGAAAAAAAATCATTTTTTAACCGTTAAAACTTCTTAACCAGAGTTTGAAGGCAATTGTAGGGCTCCAGTTGCATAGATAACTGGAGCAACTCAAGATATGCCTCATGAGAGAGGTAGTTTGGAAACCCTAATTTTTTTTAGATTATCTCTGTTATGATTGTGCCTAATATTCTAGTTCACCGGTTTGGACTGTACACTACTTGACTTTAGATCTGTAACTTAATTTTTTACAGAATATAATAAAATGATCTCTAGTCAGTTGTCGACGTACGCAGGCCAAACCATATAAATTTGATGTGCTTTGATTTTCTTTTATTATATTATTTTTATATAATCTAAAGAGAGTCGTGGCACATCCCGATAAATTATATGGGATATGGCTCTTAATCAAAACTAGCATTGAGTGTATATTCGACGCCATCATTTCATTTTTTTAAAAAAAAAGAATGAATGAAAGATATGTCCCCATTAAGAATGTTCCAGAGGATCAGTTATCCCTACAAAGATTACAAACTACTTTTTTTTTCCCAATGGGCTGTTTCACCACCAATATCCGATATTGGGGGTGGAAGCATCTCCTTCTTTGTTCCACGAGGACATCAAGATTATAAGAATCCATCAGGGAAATGATTTAAAACTCTCCATAGTACCTACTAGGTACTATCGAGAATTGGATAGTTGGATTCCAGATCCAATAATTTCAAGCATTAGATGGGCCCTCATTTAAAGCATGTGAAGACATGGAACCAATGGATATTAAATCCAATGGTTCAGCTCTTTTTACTTTTTTGTATCGGCATACATCAGAAGAGTCAGTACGGTCAGTAGTTAGCTGGGGGACATTGAGGCTCTTGCAACCCTTACCCCAAGGGGATTAGATCACAGACCTTCCCCATGGAAGGCCACACCCCTACCACTCACGCAAGAGGCCGGGGTGTGGTCGGCTGATTCGAATGCTTGACATGTAAATGTCCGTCGTACCATTCCACGTTAGTAGATGCACTTTGTATTTTATTATCCATCTTTTCTCTATAGATAATGGCTTTGTTCACATTCTATCCAGATAATATATCCATAAGTTAACTTTTTGAGATTTCATAAGTCATGTACTTAGCATGCATGTCTCATACATGGCTCTTGAAAATATATGTATTTGCTGCATGTAGATGACTGTGGAGAGAGTGTGATTGGTTAGAAGAGGGAATGTCAACTTTTGATAGAGAGTACTAAGTGGGAGGTACAAAAGAGATAGATATATAAACACACACACGAATCGTATCATCACATATGAGGTAGGTGGATGGATGGATGGGTGTGGTAGTACCAGCCGGTACGATTTCATGTGTTACTGTTCCACGGAACGGTTTGCCCTATTCAGATATTCACGATCAAATGATCAAAAGGTACCAAATTCTCTTTCGGAAAAGCCTTGAATGGAGAAGGAATGTTGAAATGTCAACAAGTCTCTATTATTATTGAATTCATCCGGCCTGATGGTACCATTTGGGAACATCCAGTGCCAAAGTAATGTTAACTGAATGGATAAGTTGTCAATCCCTAAAACGGAATATGTAATATACTTTATCTATTATGCATAACTATGCAAACCCAGCGAAACCATTTTGTATGAGACCCAAACTGTAGGCCCGACCCGACCCGACCTGAATAGGTATGAGATATATATATTCTCAGTTATTAGAATTGAATTGAGTTACGCAAAGAGACATCTTTGTAACAAATTGTATTCTTTTTTCTTTTTTTTTTGGAAAATAGTGAAAGTAGGGCTCATTTGTTGACGTTGGCACAACGCCGAACCGCGTAAATCTATTGTATATTGGTGTGATTTGATTTTTTTTTTATTGCTTTGATTACAACGGTTATCTCTCATCATGTTCCGTGAATACATTCATAGGGGCAACACGAATTCTGTCAATCCATTTATAACTTCACTTAATTCATGTATTATAAAAAAATTACTACCTCTATTAATATTAATATTAATATTATTATTGTTATTATTATTATTAGTTTAGAGTTTGCAACTTGTACCAAATCATTTCTTTTCACTAAGCCACCAGTGATCTTCGTTGAATGTGTCCAAATATTTCAATCACTTTTCTTTTATCATTTCTTGATGTAACTCCTACATCATCTCCAGTGCGTTCATATGTGATCTTTTCTTTTTATTGTCTTTTTGTTCATCCATCTCAATGACCTCATCTTAGTTATATTTATTTTATTAATATATATTTCTTATTAACCGAACATTGTACACCATAAAACATAATTAGTTTTATCGTTGTCTTATAAAAATTTCTTTTAGTTTGATCAGAATTCATCAACTACGTAGCAATATTATGAAAGCACTTCAAATTTTTAACAATATAATCCTATTTCGATTGGAAACATCATCTTAATTCTCTCCATAATTATGAGGAATTAAGCTAAGATATTGAAAATGGGTTCTTTAAAAATTTCATCTACAATAATGTTTAAAAAATCCCTCAAACTCTCTCTCTCTATCTATCCTTACATCACCTTATCTAAATTCTCCATACAAGGACAAGGAAAAACCTATTAATAATTGTTGACATCAAATAGCTTGCAGTTTACTTTTATCGAGAATTTATACGACCAGTTAAGGCACATAGTGATTAAGTGAAAAATAGTTGTTGCTTTAGCTAATTATTGATTGCAAAAGTGATCAAAGTAATTTGATGCTAATGCAATTACGTACCTCTAACATTCACCAAAGTAGATTGGTGTCTGATCTTTGGGGCTTTCTTTTGCGAATTTTTGAAACTAGTTTATTTTTCTTTTTGAAAACAAAGGCATTTTGGCTGCTTAAACTCCTCAGTTTTACCAAGAAAAAAAAAAGATAAAAAATGAAAGATAAAACCACGTGCCTTTGCTTTTCTGAAGAAGAATTTCTTTTAATAAATAAAAATTATTTTCTTATTTTGGTAAGCAAATAAATTTTTTTTTTTTTTTTTGAAAGATAATAAAACTTTTTGTTGTTGTGCAGGTATTTGATCTTTTCATTTAACCTTATTTTCTTTTGGATCTTCTAATTGACTTATTATACTAAATTAAGCTCTTATTAACTAGTAAGACTGTTTGATAATATTTTGATAATGTCTAAATGTTTTAACAATAAAAATGATTTTACCACTTATTCAATAAGTAATCTAAAGTTACTTTTTGAAAAAAAAAATTATTTTATTTTTATGAACAACGTCGATTTTTGGACTTTTCATTATAAATAACTCTTAATTTTAAAACTTAGTTAGAAAGAAAGCTCTACTCCTACAGGCCTACTACACTCCGAGTTTGATTTTGTTTTTAAATTAATTTTTTTTTAAAAAAAAAAAAAAATTGTTTGAATAATACCAAAAATCATGTTATGGTTCCGTGAGGGAAAAAAAAGTGAGAGAAGAAAAATCTAAACCCCACATCCACCTTCTTCTCATGTGCAATTGTGCATCCATGAAAGAAAACAATTTTCAGAAAAATGCAAAAACAGGTAAGAACTAAGAAGACCTATATTTTAGAGGGCGTTTGGCAACACTATTTATTAGTGTTGTTTTAATAAGTTACTTTTTTATAAACTCAAAAGCCCTAACTAAAACCCTAACACACAGAAACGATTCCGTTCCATTTGCAGAACAGAAGTAGGAAAAATGACTTCCCGAGGATTTCTAAGCTATATTTACAAAAATGCCATCCTCTTCTCCTTCTCTGGATCTCATCACCATCATCGTAGTCTCACTCCATTGCAGGTCCGTTCGATCTTCTCCACATCGTCCCTCGAGGGTTCTTGGATGAACAAGATCAAAGGGGTTTTCACAGGCGAAAAAACAACTCCCGAATCTCCAGTCACCTCCCAATCCTTCACGCTCCTGAGTAACTCTCCATCGCCATAGTTATACGTTTTTTTCCTGAATTTTTCCCTTCAGGGGTTGTTCATTTGATCCTGATATGACCATTTTTGTACTCAGATCTTCAGGTTTGATTTTTTTATTAAAAAAATTACAATTTTTACTTCAGGAGTTGTTCATTTGATGCTGAAATGACCATTTATGTACTCAGATTTTCAAATTTGATTTTTAAAAAAACGAGTAATAAGTTATTGATTTGTTTTTAATTTTTGATTTTTAGGGTTTGCGGATGAGCTTATGACTGCAAGAAAAGCGGGGTCTTTTAAGAAATTTATAGTGGGTAGAAGCAGCGATGCTACTTTTGCTGACTCTTTCGAGAAGCAGGAATCCATAATTCGACATCTTGGAGGTTTTGATCCTACTGGAGAGGTTGGATAGTCCCCCTTAATTGATTCTGCTTTTTCTTTTTGGCAATTTTTTTGATAATTGAAATTCAGATATTCTATTTATTTTAGTGGAAAGCAAAATATGATTCGAAATATGCAGAGCCTGAGATGAATTATAAGTTATAACTACCATTTATGTATGTTAATATGTCGCGAATGTTGTATTGATTAGTTCTATTATGAGTCTGATTATGGTTTTGGTTTCTTGATTTATTGATTTTAGAATCTCCAAAGCAGTCATAAACAAGATGCAGCGAAAAAGTGTAATTGCACGATAGCTGAGGTTGAGAATGCCCTGTCAAAGTTTACATGGGCTAAAGAAGCGCAGAAAAAGATAGAAAAGTTAAAGGAGGAAGGGAAACCAATGCCGAAGAACTTGAACGAGGTATTACTCCCACTTGCATTTCCTTAGTGATATCTCATTGCCAAAATAAACTTTTAGTTCTGTTGTGTGTAGTTGATTATTACCATCTTAAATGGAGTATCTTGTAGATGCTATGTGTTTGTTAAATGATTTGGTGAACTAGATATACAGTTTTACTCACCAAAAGGATTGGCTATTCTGATTAAGTATCGAAGGGACCCAAATATCTGAAGATTAGCAAAATGTGCTTGTGGATTAAGAACTCTCAATTCAGCTGTAATCTTGGAGCTTTGTTTGACTTTGAAATTGCGTTCAATCAAAGAAGGTTATTGGACAGCATGCTATTTAAACTGTTTCTATAGATCATGTTCTCTAAAGTCCTTTCTTACTTTTTTTTAAAAAAGGTATTTTGAATTTATTCTCATCAATTTTGGGATCTTATGTTCTTTAGGTGCAAAAGCTGATGGGATCGACACCATTGGATTTTGCCAGGTCTAATTTGGCAAAGAGTGGACAAATTAGTAGGAATGCGCTCTGCCCATGTGGTTCTAAGAAGAGATATAAACGGTACTATTGCCTTCTCATTAAATTCCATCTGTTGGTTTCTTTTCACTTCTAAAAGAACATGATTTGCATTCCCGGTCTTTTGATTACTGAGAATTGCAAGGTTCCAATTTCGTAACTTTAAAGACAGTCTACCAGTGAATTACTGATTCATGTGCCGCACAAGCATGAAAATGAGACCCACCCTTACAGTTCCCTAGTAGAGATGTCATGGGCTAAAGTTGCCCGATTGAATGATCATATCTGACCCTCGGACCTTTGTGGACTACTTGCTGTATTTTTTTTTCACATTCAAAAAGGATCTGATAGATCAGCTGGTAGGATTGGCATCAGTTAATTGCTTTTTCATAAAATATTCTCTGCCTGGGACCCATTAAACACTGGATTCGATTGCATGGATGTGCATTACATATGCTGTTGTTCGGTAGACCGTCCCCAAGTTCTACTAAACAGGCATCTTAAATATCCTCATTAGCAGCTTAGCTGATGCTCACATGGAATAAAACGCATGACTAATTAACATCTGCTTTTCCTTTCTATGTGATTTTTTAACTAAAAAACTTATGATCTGTACTTGCCTATTGCCCAGGTGGCAGTGCAATAGCAATTAGTGATTTATTTATTTTTTGTGTTTGGATACTTTGGAAAGCTGGTTGGTTAGTTGACTATCAGCCAGCAATTGTTGGTGCTGTAGCGTGAGCTCAAATCAATTTTTTTGGGGCATAAAGTTCTTTGTTATCTTATTTTTTACAATCTGTAAATTTAAGAAAGGTGTAAAGAGACAAAAATCAAGTTCTTTCGAAGTCACACCCTATTAGGCTTAGGCAATCATAGACTTTAACACCAAAGACATCAAACGCTAGTCTTGATTCTTTGATGACCCCATTAGGGCATTTCAATTATTGGCACTTCTTTTCTCTTTATCATTCGAACTTCCCAGCCTTTCAGCTAAGAAACCATCTAAGTCCTTCCAAGAGGTGATCCATGCATTCTAGTCATTTTCGTAGCCAAACATATAGTGGTGGCATTCTCTGAGGATATAAGAATTTAAACTTCACTTCCTCCTAGCCAAAAAAGCAACCTGCTTCTTCTTGGAGTGCTCTCATATTATCTCTAATGTTTACCTTCTTGCTCTTAGTTATGCTTCATGATAAATAATTATTGCTTTCATCTAGTTGCTGAATTGATAAATGAACACTGCATGTCTACACCTCCTTCTAATGTGCACTGCAGAAAGAGAAATTGATATCAGATATTAACTTGTCTGCTTTCTTCCTCCTGCAATATAAGAAGACAAAAGCTCAAAAATTTAGCGTACTTGATGCTTCTATGTACATTTTTGTCATCTGTTTACTTGATTCATTAATTTCTCTTTGTATTTTTGGTTATGAAGGTGCTGCGGAAAGGATTGAAGAGAAGATTGTTCAGTCTCAAACAACGTTTCGTAGGAGGCTACCCGTTAAATGTGCTAACTGAGATACTCCCATAGTTATTGCTAGTGGAAAAGAAATGGGTTTTAGACATTCCCTCTACACTCCAAGTAAAAGAGCACAAATGATTTCTCGTCTCTCCTGGTGCTCAATGCCGGTTGCGGGCTCCATTTTCTGGTCTCTCATCAGCTCTTTACCTCTCCTGTAGTGCAGCTACTAATAATGGAAATCTCAAACACACTGCTTTGCATCAGTGCCAAATTCTCTGTAAAGTGTAAAGAGATGAGTGACTTGGCTTCATGTGCTTTAGCAAGTTGATGGAGGGAAAAAGGGAACTAAATGCAGTTTTATGGTAATGTTATGGTTGGTATTATGTAATACAGTGCCCTGCAATGATTTGAGTTTCCCCAAATATTTGCAGCAAAATGTCATTTTTTTTCTTCTTCTTCAACCATTTACTTACTGCATTTCTTCAGACCGTCCTAGAGATTGCAATGTGTCATATGGTTAGGATCATCTCATGGCGTTTTTTTTTTTTTTGGGGGGGGGGGGGGCATTTCCTTCTAAATTTGTAGAGATTATTTCTACCTCTAAATACTCTAAAATTGTAGTTACTGCATTCAATGTGTTTGTCTCATATTTGCTGCCATCCTCGTGTTCAGGATCAGCTGAATCCAGTGGTTTTAAGCCAGGAGATGTTCTAGTGGAGCGCTTGCTTCTGCAAATTGGTGGGTTTATCCAACTTGTAACCCTCTATTAACTGGGCAAAAAAAAAACCCTAATCAGAAGCCAGATTATTGAACTCCCAACATGTATTTGTCAACTTAACAATTGGCAATCCAAACATGCCATAACCAGGGGCGGAGCCACATGGGGCTGAAGCTCCCCTGAATTTTGGGAAAACCAAATTTGTATATAAATATGGGCGTAGCCTTGAAGCAAGAGCGAAGCCGGGTGGCTATGGGGACTTTAAGCCCTCTCTCAACTTTTGAGGAGAAAAAAATAAATAAATTTGTACTTACATAATCTAATTTAAGAGAAGCGCAGGCATGAGAAAAGGGTAGTTACCCCTCAACTTAAAAAATAAATAAATTATATATTATATTATTTCGTTTAAGATGACATAACTATTAGCAGGTGAATTGCCCTCTTAACTGTAAAAAAAGAATTGCCCTCTTAACTGTAAAAAAATATATTATTTACAAACAGACAAAGAGGCAAAATGACCCACAAACTTGGCCCTTTTTTTGGGGGGGGGGGGGGGGGGTAAGCCCGAACCCCCACACCTCATTGTTAGCCCCTGAAAGAAAATCCTGGCTCTGCCCCTGGCCATAACCATGATCCCTTCCAAAACAAAATAACAAGCCATCCCTTACTATCTGAGCACTTGGCCTCTAGTCTAGGCTTCTGTATATATCAGGAGATTTACACAGAATATGGCAATGTGCAGCACTTGACTCTACATTCTTTGTTTTACCCAAACATCATAATCGAATTCTTAGGGTTTTACATCCAAAAAAATCCGAGAGCAGGCTCGAGCCACCATTATAAATGATGTTGTAAGAAATTTCATAACAGATCCTGCAAAAATAAATGCCTCCTCACTGTGATAGAAAACTTCTCTTAGAGTATCATATATACAGATCAAACCGACTAACTCTTAAGTTCCATAAACGTCCACTTTCCGGCCATCCACTCTCCCCTACTTTTATATTAAAAAACAAAATAGTGTGACACTTTTGTGTGGGTCTCATCACTTTTATTTTGTCTGTTTGTTTCAAATTAGTAAAAATAGCCGAAGAGTGAATGGCCGAAAAGTGGACGTAGCATTGCTCAATTAGATCGGAACCGCTTTTGCACTTTTGAGTAGTATGCTAAGAAACTATAAAAAGATTTATTTTATTTTTGTAGACTGATAAACACAGGTGAATATACTAGAGCCAAGAGGAATTACAATAAAAAAGCTCACCAAGACCAAGGAAACCAAAAGTGAAAAGGGAAATATACAAAGACATACATGAAGTCCCCTACATTGAGGTTCCTCAAACGGTACTTCCTGATATTGTATTTGGAGTAGTTGTCTGACTCCATTATGATATGCAACTGAAACAAGTTCTTACTAATGGTAAAAGTGCTCCATATCTCTATATATGGAGATCAATCTCTAAAAACTCACTCCAACCGTGCTCCGTATTTGGAGATCAATATCTAAATTGCTATAGTGAGACTCCATATATGGAAATTGAGAGAGAAAATAGAGATCACATCTCCAAAACACTATTTATCCATATAAAATTCTGTTTGTATCCCTTTTTAGTCTTTCAATCTTTTTTAAAATACCATTTTTGTCTTTTTAAATTTTTTTAATAATAAACAAACTTTTAGTGGGGCCCAGCATATATGTAGATGACTTCTCTATTAACGCTATTCATTCAAATTGAATAGTGATTTAGAGATTGAATAGTGTTTTAAAGATCGGGTGGGTTGGAGTAAAAACTTTTTAGTATGGCCCAACATCTCCATATATGGAGAAAATGCCCTTTTGGAGATGGATTATGGAGACTTGCATTGGAGATGCCTTGAGGGGTTCGAATTACTGCCACCAAACCCAATTGTATTGCTCTCGAGATGAAAGAAAAGATGGGCAATTAGTCTTTTCAGAGCTATCGCCCCACAAAAAAAAAATATTCTTGTGATAGGTCTTGTTTATGGTCAGATATATAGTAAAATCGAATTTCCTGTTCTTTTACCCGCTAACCCATTGGGCTGAACATGACTAATGTCTTGGCTGCTTTTTGGGTCTGATAATTATTTGGGTTGGATCCGGAAGAATTCTGAGTCGATCTACCACTGTTTAGGGTTATCATTTAGTCAGGTCAAACCTATGTTCATGGAATTGGACCTCATTCGGACTAGCATTTTAGATCTGGGGCACTATGTCTAGAGAATCAATTATCAGTCGGGTCCGATCCAGGTAAAGCCCAACCCAACCATCTGCACCCAGACCTACATAGTGATGGCCATAGAAATGATTCTCCGCGAAGAACCTACATAGGGATGACCATAGAAATGATCCTCCTCGAAAAGTAGTTTTCGAAAACGACCTCCTAAACATGCAAGTCCATTCATCAAGATCTACAATATCAAGCAAAAATACCCATATAGATGCGCTTGCACGTGCGCATCTACACGTGTTACATGCCAACCGATCGGATGCTCACATCATGCGCAACGACAAGTAAAATATGGATAAAGAAGCATGTGATCGATTGACGAAGAAAGCAATAGCACACCTACGAAGATACCGACATGGAGAATCGCACGATATCGATATATATCGATCTCGATTTGCAAATGATATAATCAATCTTATCAAGAACCAAGAAAAGAATTAAGATGAATCATTTTTCATGTGTGAGTAACATTTTGTTCCATATTTGAAAGGACTAAACTTTGGGGGGAATTTTCTGCTTTTGTATTTGGATGGTGAGGTATTCTATTCTCTTTCATTTCTAAAAAAAAGTAAAGGTGAAGTACAAATGGTCCCCTTGGTTTTGTTTTGTGTGGATATGGCAAGCGCGTCTGTTTCAATCCAAATTCAATGTGAGGCACTACGTATTCTTCAAGTACTTAGCTAATTGAGCGAAGCTAGATTACATATTTACTGCAATCCACTTATATATCACAACTTTACCAACCTAGCAAGCTAACACTTTTTTCCTTCGCTCTTAGATATACGGTTAGGGTGCAAACCCAATTAGCTTAGTATATGTTTGAGTTAGCAATGGGGAGTGAAGCGCTTGCTACTCATCACCCGGTGGGACTAGATCTTTAGACCTCTCATGACCAAGGAGAGGCCACACCCTACCATTGGAGCAAGCATCAGGGTGTGCAAGCTAACACCCTTAATTACCAAAAAAGGACAAAAAGAAAAAACTAGCATCTCTAGTGGTGGGGTTTTGTGGCCTCCCTCTTCAGAGAGGTTTGGGGATTTATTCCCCCCTAGGTGATGAGTCGCAAGAGTTCCACTCTCCCATGCTAACCACTTTTTCATTCGAAAGGGGTGGAGAATGGAATGATTATTCGATTCCTGGTGGTTCGGGATAAACAGGTGTTGTTGGTGATTCGAGAGAAATGAGATCTGTTGGTTCAGGATAAATTGAATCCGTTGGCTAGGAGGGATAAACCAGAGCCGTTGTTTTGTCGGCTGATGCTGCGGAGCTTTACTCGGCTTTTAACCATTGATAAATGATACCCCGCAAAATAATAATAATAATAATAATAAATTATGAGCCTTGCTAGTTCTACTCTAAGGCATATTCTACTCTTAGCTAAAAATTACTAACAATTTTCCTTGCTTTCGGTCTAAAAACAACACTTGCCTTTAGCTTTAACAGTTGTTGGTTGTTGGCTGAGAATAAGGAATGTAGTTGTTAGTAGTCAGCCTCTCTTCTTTTTTTTTTACAAGTCATACAGTTAGACCGCAACCCTAATTAGTCGTGTTAGTATATGTTCTATGGATTTGATCTAGAAACCTACCCTCAAAAGGGGATACACACAACCAGTGGGACGGACAAGCCCATGGTATGTCCTCACTTCCTTTCAAAGGCAAGGGGGGGGGGGGGGGGGGGAATAATTAGGGAGCCATTTGTAGTACCGACCGACCTGTACCTTACCAAACCTATTCTAATCTGCGATGCCACGAACCGTCCTCGCATTTTTTTACACATATCTGATAAAGTTCACATTCCCTCTCCCACTCGCACCACCCTCTCTCATTTCGTCTTTATTCTCTCTCTCTCTCTCTACCATGTATGTATTGTCATTGAAAAGTTATGATATCCATGCATAAAGGGGCATGTATTTATATATATGTACAATTTAATGGTGTCTACATGTGACATGATGCACAGGAACATGAATGTATAAGATAACAAATGGGATCCTCTTTTGATGCATCGATGGCAGATGATTATTACTGTTAAACTATACAAAAGATACAATATATTGATGATTCAAAAGAAGTTTTTATGGGATCTTTATCCACCAAAATTTTTACTAATTTTCACTTCGGTTCTGGCGAACAAACGATCATTCGTTATCCATATATGAATTTTTAAGACAATCATTCACAAAATGAAGAGGTTTTATCCGTAGTCATGATGGTTGTATTGTGTATCATATAATTATGCCTGCATATAGGCACACACATTAATTGTTAAGAATTCATAGTTAGATATATATTCAATGTCGAAATTAACTCTTTTTTTTTGTGATGAGAGTGTCCAAGCCTCTTAGAGCACTGGACTAATCTCCGGGCACGTGCAGACCCTCCAACCAGACACACCAGATAAGTAGGAATAAATCTCTGAAGGTGGCCAACAGAGGAAAGGAAATCGAACTCAAGACCTCCGCTTCCTAAGGCATGGTCTTGGCCAGCACACCAACCCCCCTTGGGTTAAATTAACAAACTTACGTGCATGCAATGGAGTGATAAGTATCGGAGACAAGAATGCATGCATGAAAGCATACATACAGTATACACTATATAACAAATGCATACATGCGTATTTTGTATATATATGTTCATGAATTGATGAATGGATGGGTACGATAGAAGAATAGATAAGCGTACGACAAACATGTTACCCTTAAGTGACCCTACAAACTGGCCCTTCGCTTTAGATTTGAGCCAATTATGTGAATTGCTTCTGCATTCTTTAGATTTGAGCCAGTAATGTGAATTTTTTCTCCACACTTTAGATCACAGCCTTTTCTTGCTCGCGATATCGATATGGATATGTGGATACATTTAACTTTTACGTTATAGTCAGATAAAGAAGAAAAGGAGAGGCATTCATACCCAAGATTCGAATGGTGACGAAAAGTCCTTCAAAGTGTATGAACTTTGAATTGATGGGATTTTTCTAGAGATGATGTTTAGTTCTCGAGAATTTTCCTAGGAGAAAATAGCAGGAAATAATTTTAACTTATAAACAAGGCGGCTGCAAGTAATTTTCCTATAAGAAATCTGAAAATAAAAGTAAGGATTTTTTTTCCTTATTTTTTTATCAATGCAAAGTTGGGAAGAAGATAATGTGGTGGACCTAATGGTATTTTGGTTTCCTCTTTTAATGTACGGCTATTATGAGATGTGTCCGAGGAGAGACTTCATATCATAGTTGTACTAGATGAAGAAGAAAAGTTTCATTAATTACCAGATAAGGATGCTATTAAGGGTAGCTTTACCCTTCATAAGCATCTTTGCATTGAGACAACAGCTATCCATTCAAGTTGTAGTAGCTATAGATTGGAATGGTTAAGGAGTCCACCTATCGACGGTCTCCAGATGGGTAAACCAGGTCTATAGTACACTTAGGTGGCATTTGGTAACTCTAAATAATAAGAGGTTATTTGGGTTTTAGAGCATATTTGGATTTTAGAATGTTTGAAAAGAGGCTTATTAGACTTCTAGAAACCTTAAAAGTAGAGGAAAAACCTCTAAATAAATAAGTAGCACGGGGTAACTTATTTTTTGAGTCTAAAACTTTAGAACTTATTCTTCAGAATTTATTTTTTAAGAGCTTATTATATGTGAGTAGAGTTTCCAAACACACTCTTAGCAAAACTTAGCAACAATGATCTTTGTAGTTAAGACTACACAGAATTAATAGCATAGTGGCACATAAGAAAAGTTTCAAATATGTAAGGCTTTTAAATAATAAAAGTTGGATGTAACTCTTTGAGAAGTTTATATTTCTCGCTTTTTTTTTTGTGTTAAAATGTCGTTGGTCTTTTGCCGCCCTAAACTACAAAGGATACCCAATACTTAGCGTCGAGTTCGATTAAGGATTAAGGTAAAGGAGACAACAAATTCGTCCACCATTTAAAAGCCTGAGAAGGATCAAATGGTTAATTAGGAATCATTCAACAGATCAATGCAATTGTAGTTTGCTAAATTAGAATTGCTATATTCATGTTTTTGAATTGTGCATTTCTTTCCAATAATTTTCTCCTGTCTTCTTCTGTTTTTGTTTTCAGCTTTCTTGAATTGGATGCGAATCTTGTTACCAAAGAAAAGGCTGTTCCAATTGGATAAACCCAACTCCTTTCTCCAACTCAGCAGATGCTCCGAGATAGAAAAAAAAGAGAACATATATTTTGAAGGACTTTGCTACTGAGACCGTAAAAGGTCGAGACCACATCGAGACCGCACATGTGATGAGCGGATCTCAAAATTTTCATAAACCTGGTTTTATTTTTTTGAAAGCAGTTCATCACATGCGCGTTCTTGGTGTGGTCTCGGCCCTTTGCGGTCTCACTAGCATTTCCCATTTTGAAAATGGCCTTACCAAAGGATGGTAGGGTCGGGTTTTAAACAGTTTCACCCAGACCCGAACTATATTCAATTAGAGTTTAGATAAGGTAAGGGATACATTGAAAGTCGGGCGGGTTTGTGAGAATTTTGGGTCGGGTCAAGGAATGTCCGGTAGGAAATGTCCAGTTTCAAGAAATATATTCACAGTGTGATGCAAATTACCATTCTGCCTATAAAGATTTGTTGATGGGCAACTTGTTATTCCCCTATAGTGCGACAAAAGGGTCGCTATCTTGTAACAATCAAAATTTGCGAATTCGGTTTTTTTCTTCCTCTTAATTTTATGTTACACAATGTAATCCAAGACTCTCACCAGCTTGTATAAATAAGCTTCCATGGGAGCTCAAGTTCTTCACAGAGAATTCTAAAGCTTCATAGCTCACAATATTGCTCTCTTCTTTCTCTCATATTTCCATTCAAACTCGAGTTATTCTCGACTAGGCGGCTTCTTCTTCTTCTTCTTCTTCTTTTGTTGCAATGGACAGGGTGATGAGATTGGCAGCTCAAAAGCCAGTGGTGATCTTCAGTAAGAGCTCTTGCTGCATGTGCCACACCATCAAGACACTCATTTGCGATTTCGGAGTCAGCCCCGCGATTCACGAGCTCGATGAGGATCCAAAAGGGAAGGAAATGGAGAAGGCACTCCTGAAACTAGGATGTAATCCATCTGTTCCGGCTGTGTTCATTGGTGGTGAATTGAAGGGCGGTGCTAATCAGATCATGTCCCTTCACCTCAACGGCTCCCTAATCCCATTGCTTAAACGGGTAGGAGCACTCTGGGTTTAATGAACTATCATACTCGGCTCTGATACCATATAGAAGAATAAGCGCAGCTCAGTGATATAATTATAAGTAACAGTTTTCTCTTTACTAGTATAATATGAGGATAGACGCCGTATAATTAAGTATGCTATAGAGCCTCTTATTACACTACTACGTTTAGTAACAGCTTGTGTTTCGCTATTGCATGTATCCTCCTTTCGTTTTGCTAATAAAATCACACTTTTCTTAATTTATCTGCTATATACAACTCAGTGTTTGGAATTGGACTGCAGACAGAAACTGGTAGATTTCTTAAATGTAATTCTTCCGTGACTTAAAAAATGAGACAGAGCTTTGCTTCACGGCATGAGAGCGGAGCTCTCATTTTTAATGGGTAGATGGAGGCATTATTGTAATGCCTGGACCATAAAAATGAAACAGTTAAAGTTCTTCTAACTTTCAAATAACAGCCTTCCTCAGTTGTCAAAAAATCAAATTTCCCAACTTTACTAGCTAATCAAACCTCGAAATTATTTGCAATAGATGATTTTTTTTTTTTTGAGCAAAGAACATACTCTATGAAAACGCAAGCAAGTCTACTTACCAGCCAGGGTAGAACCGTAAATACTTATAACAGACACCTAATTGACCTACCCACGTTCAAATTTCAAATAAACAATAAAAATAAAATAAAATTGTAAGCTACTAAATGAGATAGAACCCTATCATGAAATCATCAGACTCCATTACTATAACTCCAAATAGAAGGATGAAGAAAAAATGGAGAACCAGATAGAGAAGGAGATGAAGTGTTTTTAAATCGCTGAAAAATATCAAAAAGTGGAAGTCGAATTGGTTCAACACTACTCGGGATGATCTAGGGTTGACTCAAGCGTTTCCCCTCTATCAAAACCATGGTCAACGCTGACTTTCGTCAAATTCCCCACTAGACCCCACTAGGTAGGGCTAACCCGACGGTCCAACCACCTTAATGCCCCCATTAGGGTTACAAGCTCTGTTGAGCTCGGCATTAGAATAATTGGTGTTTAGATATTATTAAAAAAAAGATATTTTCTCTTCTTTACCGATGTGGGATTAAAATATTGTGTGTGAGGGTTGGTAACTTATATCCGCCTTTTTTTTTATCAGTGAATCTTCGATCTTCGATTTTATGATGTTGAAGGGTTTCCTTTATTTTATTTATAAAAAAAGGGGTTTCCTTTATTATTACCTTTATTTAATATGACATTTTTGTTCCTTTAATAGTGTGGGCTTTAACTGTTTGATTGTTTTATGAGATATCTCTAATATTATAATGAGAGAAGCAGGGTTAAAAGTTAGTTGGTTTTTTAAAAATATTCCTAATGAGTCCCAATTTTATGGTATTTTATAGTTAGTAAGAATTAATTTTTTAATATTTTTCCTATTTTATCCATAGCTCCATATTAAAAAAAAAAATTAAGATATTATGTTATCTTATTTTTCATGAGAAAAGTTAGTAGAGGTATTGAAGTAATATCAACTACAACTAACAATAATTCCTCAATATCTCCATAATTCTCTCAAATCTTTATCCTTATCTTCTCTCATGCTCTTTCCTTGGTATCTCAACGAAGAGGCACACCCTCTTCACTAGAGTCCCTCTTCCAAGTCTCTCTCCCCTTCCTTTCTCTCTTACGTGCATCGCACGTGCCACCCACTAGTTATTTATAACAGGGATTCGTGTTTTTCTCTTAGGATGTGTGTGTATTTTAATGGATTTCAAGCATTCGGATAGGGTTGTTATCAAATTTTATTTGATATTATAAACAATCTAACACGTTCTTTAAAAAGAAAAGAATATTATAAACAATAAAAAGAAAATATCATACAGATGTAATGGTTATTGCAATTCTCTTTGATGCTGTTAACTAGCTCGTTCGTTAGTCTTCAAGCTGAGTTCAAATTACTGAAGTTTTGGCACAATCAGCCGAACTTTTATTCAAGCTTGAAACTATGTCTAGCTAAACCGAACTCAAGTTAGGCCATGTTTGATTCAGCTCGGCTTGATTGGGCTTGAATATTATAATTTATTGATAAAATAATAATAATAAATATCATTTATAATAATATTATTATTATGATGACGAATATAAAAATATTTTATAAAGCTCAAGTTTGAGCCAAGTCATTTTGTTCGACCTGATCTTCGAGCCTAATTTTTCGACCTCGAGCTTAACTTGAATATGCCCCTAGCTAGTTCAAACCCTGTTTGCATGTTTTCCAAGCTAGCTATCAGCCATCCCATATTAGAAGAGGGAGAAATGGTCATGCTCATTTTGTTTGGTTTCTTCTGCTCTACACTTGAGTCTTACGAATCTAGAATGGACATGTGATTCATCAAAAAATGCTTGATTTTCCCTCTTTACAGGGCCATACATATTGTAAAACAAGTCTATACTTCAATCTTCTTGTACAGTTTTGAGTCGTTTGCCAGGAAATAAATGATCTGTTCATTACCAAACAACCTTCGTGATTCATGAATAAAATTTAAGTCACACTAACATAAGCAACCCTTCCACACACTGAACAAGGATGTGACATGTGGTGCGCAAATCTTCGCTTTGATACCTTGAAGGCACACTTGTTCGTTGGTACTAGTGGCAATGTGTATCCCCCATTTCCCATTTGGATGGTCTGAGAGATCTATTCCCACGAGTTGATATGACAATTGAAATGTTATCTATTTGGCCCAACTTTTATTGCTAAGATTCTAACTACTAAACAATGAACATATACTAACACCACTAACCGGGTTGCGGTCTAATCTTAGTACGATACCCCTATGTTAAAAAAAAATACCTTGAAGGATAGCCAATGTCATGTTTAGCCTTATGGTGGTGCTTATCTGTTGTTCCACGCTGCGATTGTCTTTTTAGCAAGAAAAGCTTTACACCAATGTCTGAAAAAAAAAAATGGTCCCATGTGCAACATTGCTTATTGCCTTCATAGGCTGTGTTACAAAGATGCCAGATGAGCTTCCCCATGTTGATCAGCTACTATAAGGTCATGATTAATTGATGTGATACAGCTATAGGTTTATGATCATATGTATAAAAAGTACATATCTCATTTAAGAGTACTTTTTTTTTATTTTTTTTAACTGGAGTTATGATGTGCCTACGTTAGTAATCTTGAATCGGTTAGGCTGTTAGGGGTTAGCATTGGGTAGGGGAGTTCTTGCAACTCATACCAGAGGGGATTCGATACCCTGACCTCCCACATCTGGAGGCCACACCCCAACCACTGGCGCAAGAGGGCGGTGTGTCATTTAAGAGTACTTAAACCTCCATGCTCTTTAGCACGAGTTTTGTCTCGAATATTTACCATTTTACCTTGAAAGTGAATCCTATTTTATGAATATATAAATGGTTTCTCCAAACAAGGCCAATGGCTGGGCTAAGCTTGGGCTATTATTGTAATGCCTGGACCACGTTGATTTTTATGGTCCATAAAAATCCCCTGGACCATTTTTTTTGGTATCAGAAATACAGTTCGGCCACGACCTGAGTTAGTAGTAGGGGTGACAATCAGGTCGAACTGCTATCCTAAATTCAGCCCAAAGTTTAAAACCTTAGCCCAAGCTTAGCCCAGCCTAATATCAACCCGAGCACCCCGAACCAAGCTCGACTCACAAATAATATCGGAATTCGAGCCGAGTTCGGGCTGACTCAAAGTAAGCAAAGCGTGGGCTAAACCCACTTGTTGCTTGAGGTCTCTATCTTGTACTGTTAACAAAACTAGATAAACCTCTTGCCTGAGGCCGAAACCCAAACCCGGCGTGACTTTAGATTAGGTCAAGATTTGTCAACTTGAGCCAAATCAGAATCCTATAAAGTTTAGTCTAAGCCCACTTGTTGATTTGATAAGTCACAATTTAATCATTGTAAAACATCATTCGTATCGCCGACTCTAAATATTTAGAATATGACATTGATTAGTATTTAGAATATGGCATTGATGATGTTGAACCCAACTCATTATTCTAGTTGCATCAATTGCTGCCCGAGCATGAAATAATGCTAGCCTAATTTCTCTCTTCCTCACTTCCTCTATGAGACCGACAAACGTTCTCATTCTTCCCGACTACCTATGCAGCAAATAAAAACTAAGAAAGAAAGACATTTGAATATTGAAGCTTTAGTCCCACGGTTTCAATAGTAGTAGCAAAACGCTGGAGTCAATTCTAGATCATCCCGAGTGCTAAATTCAATTCGACTTCCACCTTTCAATATTTCAACTAGGAAAGTGGTTACAAACTCTCCATAGTACCTAATATTGAGAGTTTGACCCTTGAATTGAAAATCTAATGGTGTCAAGCATTAAGTGGGGCCCATCATTTAAAGCATGTTCAGACATGATGCCATTGGATTGTCAATCTAATGGCTCAACTCTCGATAGTAAGTACTATCAAGAGTTTGTAATCACTTTTCTTTCAACTATTTAATACACTCTCTCTCTCTCTCTCTCTCCATTTTTCCTTCATCCTTCTATTAGGAACAGAAGAGAGAAGAAGAAAAAATGGTTGACATCTGTTACAGTAGTTCTCCTTGAATGGTCATTGGAAAGCTGTTATATCCATGCATACATCATAATTGGTGTCTACATGTGACATGATGCACATGGAACATGAATCATGAATGTACAAGATAACAAATGGGATCCTAGCTTGATGCATTGACTGCTAAACAATACAAAAGATAGATTAACATGAATGACTTACCTTTCTCCGTTGAATTTTTGAGACACATCAATCACAAAATGTAGGAATTTAACCGATCGTAATCGATGATTGTAGAATGTATTATACAATTATGTTCGTATATAATACATTATGTAGAAAGATGTACTTACAATGTAGAAATAAACTCACTTTCGTGCATGCAATGGAGTGATAAGTATGTTGAGGCAATGATGCATGAACAAGTGTTGCTTTTTGGCTGAGAGTAACAACTGCTCGGGAGTAGAATTTGCAAGGTCATATCTCTATTATAATGAGAAAATGAGAGGTTTTGTGGCATTGATTGACTTTTTTTACTATGACAAAAAATCAAATATTATATTATTTTATTATTATTAGTAAAAAAACATATTTAAGGGTATTAAAGTCATCTATTAACTTCAATTCTCTTAGATAGGGCTGAATCCCACAACCATTACTCTTATTTTTTCTTTCACTCTTTCACTTTCTATGTGTTTTCAACCGCCGCATAACTCACATTTCTAAAACATTTCCTCTCCCACGTCCCCTTCTAAGAGCATCTCCAATACTAAAGCTTGGTGTTTCCTTTTCTTTTTTTTTTTCTAAAATAAAAAGCTCCCTAAAAAATTGTCACTTTTTCCCTTTGCATCTCCAACACCACTCACCAAATCCTGGGAAGAGAGCCGTTGGGAGGAGAGAGCCATTGAGTTTTCAAATGGTTTTGAAAGAGTTTTAAAAAATATATTTAATAATATTTCGGGAAGTGAAACACTTGCTAAATCTGAGGAGCTAAATATCATCCCCTAAAATAGGGAGAGTATTTGACGAGTGCGTTGGAGTTTGCCTTTTTGCTGTCAGCTCTCAACTTTGGCGAAAAGAGTCTATTTAACGAGTGTGTTGGAGATGCTTTAACACACTTGCATCAGTGTGTCTCACTAGGGTACCTTTTTCTATTTTATCTCCCCCTTCAACTCTCACGTGTGTGGCACGTGTGGCCCACTAGTTTAGAATAAGGCATTGATGATGTTGAAGCCAGTTCATTGATCTGATTGCATCCACCTCACCCAAATTGCACCCCGAGCAGCCAAGCCTTTAGATGGAGAGAGATCGGATCACAACCAATCATGATTGAATTCGGGAAGAGTTCAATTGCACCCACAAGTCAACACGTGTCCATTTTAACCTCTATTAACTGTGGTTAAGATTCACTAACCCTTAGAGTTCAACAATCTAACCTTTGTTTTCAGAAATATATATATATAATTAACCCCAAGGTTAAGAAATTTTACCCTAGGGTTAAATTTAAAAAGAAATTCTAAAAACTAATGTTAGATTGTTAAACCTTAAGGTTTAATAAATATTAATCATGTTTAATAAGGATTAATAGGACACGTGTTGACATGTGAGTTGGATTGAATTCTCCCCAAATTCAATTGTGATTGGATCTTACAGGGGTTTTTTTTTTTGTTAAAGAGAGAGATGAGTTTTTTTTTGTTAAAGAGAGATATGAGATAACGACCCTCAAGCACAACATCTTAATCCCACATTGATAAAGAATATAAAATATCTTATTTTAAAAATATCCAAACATAAATTATTCTTATGACACCTTGGCGGTTACCTTAGGTCTGATCGTGTGTGTGTTTAGTGTTACCTTACCTATTAATCGGAAAAAAAAAAAAAAAAAAACTAGAGATTATTCTACTACCAAGCTATGAGAGCTTATAACCCTAACCGGGGGCATTAAGGTGGAGTGACAGTTGTCCTAGCCCTACCTGGTTAGGTCTAGTGGAGAATTGACGAATCTTGAGGCCATATAATCATGGAGATAAAAAATGGTTTTTGCATATTAATTGTTGTGCTCTAGTAGCTTTGCAAATACACTGTTTTGAGTAATGTGAGCACAGGTTTCGGGGGAACCCTGGCTTGTATCTCACGGGTGAGTGTAAAGTCGCCACCTATTCATTCAAAATGGATAAGTCTCCGGAATTTGGATAAGGTCTTGGTTTGCGATTGAGATTAGGGTAAGAGATGCGGTTAAGTCCGGAGAAGGGGTTAGGCACTCCGGCACTTCCACTTTTCAGTGGTTCCCTACTTGCTAGAGTTAAGCCAAATAAATCTCAATTTTAATCAAATGTCTTAAGTATTTAAGATAATGTTAATGTAAGAAGGAGAAAATCCTAGACTAGGGTCAAACCCGAGTGGGGCTGCCTACGTACTCACATAGGGGTGAGATCAGACCGAGCGTAGTTCTGACACATGAGTCTGTGCCGAAGCTAAGGGTGTGTGTGTGTGCACCAAGTGTGGCTTAGGGTCTAGCCGGGAGGCTAGGGATGGTTGACTGGGTTGGTCAAGTGCTTGGTATTGGGCCCGGTAGGCCAATGGGTAGTCCAGTAGACTAGGTTTTGGGCCATGGTAGGCCGAGGTTGGGCCCGGTAGGCCAAAAGTGAGCCCGGTAAGCTAGGGTTTGGGCCCGGTAGGCCAAGGGTGAGCCTGGTAGGCTGGGGTTTAGGCCCGTTAGGCCAAGAATAGGCCCGATAGGTCAGGGTTTAGGCCCGGTAGGACGAGTTTGAGCCTGGTAGGCCAATGGTGAGCCCGGTAGGCTAGAATTTGGCCCAGTAGGCCGAGATTAGGCCCGGTAGGCCTAAGGATGAGGCCCAGTAGGCACAGAGTGTCTTAACCAAGGGTTAGGATTGCTAATCGGGGTTAAGGAATGTGGTTAACCATGGTTAGGGGTGCTAACCATGGTTAAAAGGTCTAGTAGTTGTTTTTTGGTTTTTTTGGATTTTTTGAGATTTTTCATGATTTTTCCGGCGGTCAAAGACTGCTTAACCGCGGTTAAGGTGGGGTGGTTACCATGGTTAGGGGTACTAACCATGGTTAAATGGTCAAAGGAGACCATTTTTGGGCTTCTCGTAATATTTTGGAAATTTTGAGCATTTTTCATATTTTTTCCGGGTACATGGACTGCTTAACCATGGTTAAGGGTTAACCACAGGCAGGTTTAACCATGGTTAAGGGGCTGGCTGAAGCAAAAGTGAGCCCAGGGTCCATGGCAGGGCCTAAACTGGCTTCCTACCCAGTCTGGGCCCTCACAAAGTCTAACAAATGTAAAGAAATCTCATATTTTATCCAAAATCTAACCATGGTTAACATGAGTTTAACCATGGTTAACATGAGTTTAACCATGGTTAAAGGAGGAATCCTGGGAATCCAAGAATACTAGGAGGTAGCCTGAAGAGTAATGAATAATTTGGGCTCTTGTGGGGCCCAATATGATGTCGTGGGTGAGCCCCACATGGGTCCAAAGTCGGCCCAAAAATGGTCACATAAAATGGTAGATTTTTAACAAAAATACCCAAACAGTTTTTTCTGAACTTTGCAGCTATTTTGCCGCTGATTGGCTCAACCCTCGGGGGATCCGAGACCATGGTTGTGAAGCCTTATCTAAGGGGAATAATTTGGGCCCTTGTGGGACCCAAGAAGAGGCCGTATGTGGGCCCCACAGAGGTCCAAAGTTGGCTACTTGGGCTGTTTGGCGGATTGTCGACCCCTGGGGTTGATTTAACCTCGGTTAACGGGAGGAATTAAGGGATGAAATTTTACAGGGGGTAGCAGGGTATGTAGGGAGTCTAACCATGGCCTTGATTTCAACCAAGGCTGGGTCTAACCATGGTTAAACCGGGATTAAAGGCTGCTGGCCGAAACTGATTTTTCCTGAATTTTTTTTGAAAAAACTCTCTGTTTGGGGCTGTTTGGATGAGTACCAGGGAGGATCAGAAGGTTCCTCATGGATTGAGGACCCCCCAGACCTCTAAGGAGCGCTGCCACGGTGGGGGTTGGTGGTGACTGTGGCCACGCCTCAAGAAAAAAAAGCTCACCCATGTCTATGGTTCTTAAACTACCAAAAATAAAATAAATAAATAAATAAATAAATAAGCAAAATGGGGACCCCTGGAATGGGACCAGGGGTCCCTTACAGTATCAATTTAACTTACAAGGAAAGGGATAGAGGGTGTATACCCTCACGGCTTGAAGACCACAGATGTAATGCTGCTGTTACGCTGCTGGACTGAGGCCGATAGTGAATTGTTTTTTTGAAAAAATACTCCTTAATATGGTGGCTTCGGTGGTGCAAGGGGTGTCTAGGCTGGTCTAAGGTCTGGAGGGGTCGAGGTTAGGGACCTAGGAAGGGTATTCAAGAGCTGGCCGAATGGGGGAGAGGTTTGAAATTATTATTATTTTTTTTGAAAAATCTCCCCTACAGTGGCCATGAATGGGGGGTTATTTGTAGTGATGGTGAGAAGTGGTGGTTTAGGGGACGGCCTAGGGGTGTCCTAAGGTTTTTTTTGGTACGATTTCAAACCCTTGGTGGATGGAATGCGGAAGTGGAGATGGGTTGAAGGTGCTCAGGTAGAGGTTTTGATTAAAAAAAAAAACTGGTTCTTTTTTGAACTGTGGAGATGGGGCTTGAAATAGGAGATGAGGAATGACCTTAGGGGTCTTTCTAAGGTGGGGACAAGGAGAGGAGGTAAGTGGTGAGGCTAGTCGAAAGGGGGACGAAGCTCTCTCTGTCTCTCTGATTTTTTTTTTCTTCTTCCCCCTTCAAACTATGGCTGATGTTAAATAGAGGATGGAGGAATTGATAAGGATGAGGGAGAGAGGTGTGATTGAGTGGTCAAAGGTGGGTGCAGGAGTAGGGCGGCAGGGGAGCAGGCTAGGAGGGAGGACGCCAGGCCTGTTCACTCATCCCTTTGACAGGGGCGATGAACAATGCTGTGTTTGAAATATATATATATATATATATATATATTTTTAGTTATGTTTTGATTGGTTTTGTAATACGGGTTGGGCCCAACCCACTTGTGGGCCCTTGCCACATGGGGATGGCGCCTAGTTTAAACCCTTTTTTTTTTATGAATATATTTTTTCAAAATTTTTTATTTATATTTTTTGTTTGTTTATTTGTTTATTTTTATTCTTTTTTGTTTTGATTACCCGTTTTGGGCCCAACCACCACATGTGTGGGGAAAGCCAAAAGTTTTACTGTAAAAAAAAACGAATTTTGAAATGGGTGATGTGGGTCCCACTTGGATTGGCCTTAGTACGTAGGCTTGTATTTGGGCTCAAACATAGGGTTTTATCCATGTTTTTTTTTCTTTATTTGGGTTTTTGGACTTGAAATGGGTCTTGGGCCCGTGATGCTTTAGCCTAGGGTATGCCTAGGGCTAGACTTAGGGTCAGGTCTAGGGTTTACTTAGGGTTAGCCTAGGGTTTGGTCTAAGGCTTAGGCGATACCTAGGGTTAAACTAGGGGTTGGTTTAGGGTCTACCTAGGGCTACTAGGACTTGGGTTACGATCTACCTAGGGCTACTAGAGTTTGATCGAGGACAACGGAGGTTAATAGGGTGTAAAAATTGGGTGCTTACAAGTAACAGTTTTGCAAATTAACTCATGGTTTTGCTACTGTTGGACAAGCAACCTCAATCCTTAGTTTCCTTAGATATCCGTTTGATATTGTTAGGATAATGACCATTACGCCCTAATGATATTTCATAAACTCACAAATCTTTAACTACCCTTGAGCTATGGTTAATAAGTTTTAACCCTTGTGATTAAGATTCACACCCTTACGAGATAAAGCATCTAACCCTGGTTTAAAATAAAATAAAATTAATGTGTCCCTTTTTAACTCCTTTAACTTAGGTTAAGATACACTAACCCTTAGAGTTTGAAGCATCTAACCTTGGTTTTAAAAGAAAAAAAATGAACGTGTTCCCTTTGAACTCCCTTTAATTGTGGTTAAGATTCATTAACCCTTAGGGTTAAAACATCTCACCTTGTTTTAAAAAAAAAAATGAACATATTGCTTTTAACTGCTTTTAAATATGATTAAGATACACTAGATCCTTAGAGTTAAAATATCTAACTTTGGTTTTTATAAAAAAAAATTAACTTGTCCTTTTGTAACCCCATTTAACTGTGGTTAAGATCAACTAAGAGTTAGGGTTAAAACAACTAACCTTGGTTTTAACCTATCTTTTAACTCCCTTTAACTATGGTTAGGGTTTACTAGTTACCTTATGGAAGGAGACACGTTAATTATTATTTTTTAAATTCCAAGGATAGATGCTTTAACCCAAAGGATTAGTTGATCTTAACCACAGTTAAAGGGAGTTAAAAGAGGACACCTTCAATTTTTAACTTTTTAAAACCAAGGTTAGATATTTTAATCCTAAGGGTTAGTGAACCTTAACCACGGTTAAAAGGAGTTAACAGACACATTACATTTTTTCTAAAAACCAAAGTTAGATGTTTTAACCCTTAGGGTGAGAGAATCTTAACCACAGTTAAAGGGAGTTAAAAAGGGCCACGTTAATTTTTTCTAGTTTGTTTTTATAAAAATCAAGGTTAGGTGCTTTAATCCTAAGGGTTAATGAATATTGACCACAGTTAAAGGGAGTTCAAAGGGGACACGTTAAGTTTTTTTTTTTTTCTTTTAAAACCAAGGTTAGATGCTTTAACTCTAAGGGTTAATGTATCTTAACCTAAGTTAAAGGGAGTTAAAAGGGAACACTTTTTTTTTTTAAGCAGGGTTAGATGTTTTATCTTGTAAGGGTGTGAATCTTGACCAAAAGAGTTAAAACTTATCAACTGTAGTTCAAGGATAGTTAAAGATTTGTGAGATTATGAAATATCGTAAGAGTATAATAGTCATGTTCTTAACAATAACAAACGGATGTTTAATAAAACTAAGGATTGAGGTTGCATGTCTAACTGTTGCAAAACCTTGAGTTAATTTGCAAAATTGTTACTCATTACAGTGTATTGCCAAATTAAGCTGATAGGACACAATAACTGATATGCAAAAACCCCAAATAAAAATTGTTGAAACCGATATGAAATGGGTGATACGCATAGGTATCGGCAACCCCTGTACGATATTTATACTGATATGAAACAGGCGATACGTATCGTTTATCTTTAATATTATAATGGGAGAGGCAGGCGTAGCTTGAATTTTCTAAAATTCCTAAACTACCCTTATATAAAACAAAACTTAAATTTAATGTTTTACTTTAGTTTCCAAACTGCCCTCATCTATCTATTTAAAGAATATAATCACAGTCAATCGCAATTGAACTCGGGGAGAGTTCAATCACACCGACGGGTTAACACGTGTCTCTTTTAATTCTTATTAACCGTGGTTAACTTCTTCCCCTTCTCTCACGTGTATTACACGTGTCACCCGTTAATTAATTATTTATGTTTTTATTTATTGTGAAATTGGTTTTAGAACCTATTAATTTCGAAATCGTATTTTTAATCGTTCTATGAAACAATGAGTCTCGATTGCCGCGGGAACGATAATTAAACCTAAAAATAATCTCCATTTCCGAACTCAATTCGACTTCGACTTTTGATATTTTTTTCAGCGATTTAATACACTCCATTTCTCTATCTTTATCTTTATTTTTTTTTTTCTTCTTCGTCCTTCTATTCGGAAGAGAGAGAAAAAAATGGCGGAGTCTCAGTCAGATTCAAACTTCTTCAGTGTTCGAATCGTTTCGATCGATTACTACATGGCACCTCCAATCGCAGACATGGACATTTGTTACAGTAGTTTTCAAGGTACAAACAGAACGATACTCGTTGAAGTTACAGTAATGGAGTCTGATGGGTTCATGCTAGGGTTTTATCTCATTTAGTAGCTAACAATATCTTTTTTTTTTTTTCAATTTGAAATTTGAAGGTGGGAAGGTGAATGAGGTGCCGGTTATAAGGATTTACGGTTCTACTCCTGCTGGTCAGAAGACCTGCTTGCATGTTCATAGAGTATGTTCTTTGCCCAAATTTATTTATTTTTTCATCTATTGCAAAAAATTTCGAGGTTTGATTAACAAGTTAAGTTGGGAAATTGGAATTTGTGGCGACTGAGGAAGGGTTTTATTTGAATTTTAAGAAGAACAGTTGTTTATTCGAGATCTTTTAGTTTTGGGACTGGTTTTATCATGAGAATTTGGAGAAATGCATAATTTCACAAAGAAAAATTGTTATTCCTAGGAAAAAAAACAGCCTGAGGTGAATTTTTAAGAAGATTTTCGAACTTCGGATGTGAAATTGAAATTGGCAGTGGGCAACTTTCAGGAGCAGTACCATAGAATGGATTTCTATAAAATGCAAAAACAAAATTTTTGCAAATGTTGTTAGGAAAATCTACTTCTGTTCTGTCCTATACAACATTTGGAAGGAGCAACGATAGACGCTTCAACAATAGATATCTTCCTCCCGAAGTGGTGTATCTGAACATTGTCTCTGACATTACTATCAAGCTCAAAGACTGGAGCAACCATGTTGTTGATTGCGAGATACACAGAGAGCTAGTGGAAAACTTTCAGGTTCAAGTCCAATGAAGTGCTGCGACTGCGAGATGGATCTTTTGGAAGCCTTCAGAACAATGACATACAAGGATGAATACTGATGGGTCGGTGTGTAATAACATCAATGGCTATGGGGGCATCTTCAGGAATGTGGAGGGAATCCCAAGTTTTTCTTTAGCGGGTGCAATGGCTGTAAGCGCTGTTATCTCAATGGAGCTTCTTGTCATAAAGAGGGGGATTGAGATAGCTTTAGCTTTGGGGCTCAGGTGTATTCAAATGGCTTCTGACTCCTTTTGGGCTGTGAGTTGCATGGACAGAACATGTGTTTGGCCTCGGAAAGAGGCTGTGATCCTATCGAATGTTGAAGAACTAAGGCAGAAACTAGAGTATTTTGATATATGTTTTGTCCCTAGAGAAGGTACAGGACGGCAGACTTCTTATCCAAGTTGTCTGCAGCCCCCGGCGAAATCATCTTCAACCTTCAAGGGTTTCCTAGTGGATTAATTAAAATTGTAGATGAGGATATGATGGGTCGTTCTTTTGCATGTAATTGTTCATGCTTCTATTGCAGATTGGTGTCCGCCTAGCCCGTGCTTTTCTCACTAAAAAAAGAAATTGGCAGTGGGGCATTAGGATTGAGGAATGATACTTTTTCATAAGTATAATTAGGGCTGTCAAAGGGCAGGGTTGGGGCAGGGCAGGGTTCAGTCCTAACCCTACCCTTATAAGGGCAAGACCCTAACCTTGCCCTAACCCTTCAAGGGCCTAGATTGACTAGGCCCTAACCCTGCCCTCAGGGGTAGGGCCGGGCTGGTTGCCCTTGTTAAAGGTTTTTTTTTGGCAGGCCTAAGTATAACCTTCACCTCTCTCTCTCTCTAGAAACCGTCAGCATCTGTTGACCATTTCTGCGATAATGGTGTTATGGGATGTTAAAGGTCTTGGTTTGTCTTGATACTTGGTAGTTGAAAGGGGAAATCATTTGGGATTACTTGATGTTATAGGGATGGGTCGCCCTTGTAGCTTATGGAGTTGAGGTGGTCGTGGATTTGGTGACTTTTTATGGGGGTGTTAATCGATGTTTTGATCTTATAATTGGTTTCAAACAAGTAATTGCTTGATTTGTGGAGGGCCATAAAATAATAAAGTAGAGAATCTTATACAATTGTTTAATTGCTAAAATACTATTGTTACTATATAATCATGTGAAAGAAGCAATGATAAAACAAAAAGAAAAAATCATCTAAAAGTATCAATAGAAGACTAATGACGTCTCTAGCTAGTAAGATATTGAAACATTAATTTGACGACTCATTTTTTCTTTGTATTTTTTTTATTTCTACCGTGAAATTACCTATCTATATTTGTTTTCCTGCAGTTTGTAGGGTTTTACATTCTGTTTCAAATAGTTACTAAGTGTGTATAATATATGGATTTTAAATAGCAGAATGGGTTTTTATGTTCATGTGTTGTTATATTACTCAGATAATGCAGTAACTAATGAGCCATTCACCAGACTCTTTTTTTTAGGGTTTTGATCTAACTTCTCCATATTGCACTTGTAGGCTTTACCCTATTTATATGTACCTTGTTCAGATATCTCGCTTCAGACAAACCAAGAAGGTATGCTACGTGCTTAGATTCTGAGTCTAGGTGATTCAGCTCTTGGTTTCTAATTTGATGTGTATGATAAGCAGTTTCCAAATGTGAATGCCTTTTTTAGGTTCTCTAATTCTCTTCAAATCTCATTTTCTATTATAGTGGTGCTTTATACCCAAATAGTATGATAACACATTGCAAGTGCACACATTTATTTGCGTTGATAATATCAATCGAGAGGAATTCTTTTTATGAACAAAAGGGTGAATGGATATCTAGTAATGGCAAATATATGTCATGAATTGATCAACTCTAGTGATGCAGAAAAAGTTCAACCAACCATTTCTAAGAAGAAGAAAAAGAGAATAACTTAACTATCTGGAGGCATGTTTAGTCTTATTCAGACCGTGGATAAGCAACTAGGCTGTTTGGGAACAAGCATATCCTTATCCGGATGGTAGATAGGCAAATTGACTATTTGGTGGAAGGAATATTGTAATCTAAATATTGGATTACAATAAGTTTTGAATGTATCCAAACAGTTCTTTAATAGGAGTCAACGAGTCAAAAAATTGTTATTAATGCCTTGGGAGTTAAAGAGTCTGCAGAGTAAATGACTTGGTTTTCTAAAGTTTGCTTTGATTCCTAAGGGGTAAGTTCAAAGTACGTTGCATAGGGAATTGAATGTTTGGGTTTTCTAGGATGACGTACTTTTGTTTTCAATGTATGTCATTATTAGGGTAGTCGATTTAGAGATCTATATAAAGGGTGAAGGGGGTCATGAAATGTTACAACAACAACACTTGATTGATTTTCTTAAATCTAGTGATTTTAGTAATTTTTAGTTGCTAATTGTAGGAGCTTTTCCTTAGCTTCCCTTTAAGAAATCTTGAATACGATGGTGATCAAAATATTATCTAACTTCTCGTCAAGATGTAAAGTGGTGTCTGACTCCTAACTTTGTTATCTAGTAAATTGGATCAAAGTAAAGTGGGCATGGAGGTTTTTATGTTAGACCAATCTTGTGATGATGGATGGACGCATAGGAATTTACTCCATATTTTTCAGTGTAGTCAAGGCATCTAGACGGTAAAAATATTTAAACTAATATATGTATATAATATTAATATATACACATATTACATAACCAACTGAGTTTTTTTTTTCCTGTTTTTTTTTGTTTTTTTGTTTTCCAGCTTACATGCAAATGATACCGTCCAAAGAGTATTTATTTTTATCGATTTTTATTTTTAAACGTAAGTACCAACTATTGCCCAAGAGGTATAGGTGTGTCCATTATCAGACATTAATCCAATGACAAACTGGAGCACACAACAGACTGAAACACAAATGAGGGAGACAATGTACTTAAGCATTCCGTGCAAGGGTGGCATGACAACACAATTTTTATAATTATTGGAAACATATTGATTACAAGGTTTGATATATGTTACACCACTACTTGCAGATCTAATAATTGTAAACATGACAACACTACTCTTACCCTCCCAGTGATGGTCACTCTGATACCCACCCACCCACCCTCCCTCAGCTGGCAGAGAAGTACAAGAAAGGTGGGAGATGATGGATGGGCGCACCCACCCACCCACCAAACCCTCAGACTAGCAGAGAGATCTCTGCGGGTTGTTCGTAAAGGAAACTACGCTAGGCACTGGGGGTCTAATATGAGAGAGAGAGAGAGAGAGAGAGAGAGAGAGAGAGAGAGAGAGAGAGAGAGTATACCTGTGGGCAGTGAGTGTTGAGAGACTATACCTGTGGGCAGTGAGTAGGGGGTTTAATAGGGTTTTAAAAGAATGTATCATTTGTGTACCCAATACTTACTATTTTGTTGTTCATGAATAAAATTTCTTTGATCAAAAGTTGGATATATGATATACCATAGGAACTGCTTAGCTTCTTGACTTCATTCATAAGGTTATATCATAGATCATGATTCGTTCTTTCAGATGTGCGCATTGCCATGAAATTAAACTGCTGTTTAGTGAGCAATCCCAATATGTGGTGATCTAGTCTTTGATGGAATTATGTTTTACTGTCTACATTTCTAGAAAGGTAATAAGAAAACAAGATTTGCTGGTGTGTGTAGGAAATTAACTCTCTTTGTCATAAATTATTAGAAAAGTTGCATTAGAAAGGAAGAAGAAGAAGAAGGAAGACAGTGATGGCTCCCTATGTACAAAGGTCATCTGGAATCTAAATGTTTTTTGTTCCCATTAAGTCAGCTCCTCATCAGCACTTCTGTTCATGTGAACCTACACTGGTTTCTTATATGGTCAACTACATTACTAATCTACATGGTCCCTTAAGGGTTGCAGATGCTCAAGTTGTATAGTCTCTTTTCCCTACTAACAGGACCTATCAAGAATATCGATAGATCTTCAAACCTTGAAGAAGCATCCTCACATATGCTCTATTAGGGTTCCTTATTCCGATGGGATTAGAGTAGCATGTTGGCATCTTCCCTGCAAGTATATAAAACAGAGTTAGAGATGTCATAAAACTTACCACTTGTAATGATGGGGATCGTGATAAAAAAAAGGTAATTAGTAATAAAACGGTAAAAAAACTGTAGTTTCATTTTTTTATAGATATAAAGGATTGCAAGTCACCGTTGTTGCATTTTGTAATTTTTTTTTTCTATTTTAATTTGGTAATTGGTATGCTGCTATATACCATTCCAAGGACAGGGAACAATTTAATTTAATGTCATTGTTTTCTGGTTTTACTTTTTACCTATGCTACGAATGTAATTTTCTTTTTTAATTTTCATATATAGGTGATGCATATACACTTGTGATAGCTCGTGCTATTGAGAAGGCTTTGACGGTATGCTTGGCTCAAGTTTTGAATATGGGGTTTTATGATATTGTTTGTCATATGGGGTTGTTTGTCCTGTATATGGTTGGTTAGCAGATAGGATGCAAATTTACATTTTTTCTTGAACCCTTACAGCTTAAAGGTAGTTATGGATTTAAAAGACAGCACGTTCATGGTTGCAGCCTCATACGGGCGAGGAAATTTTACGGTTACCATTCTTCTGAGGAGCTTTTTGTAAAGATTTACCTGTATCCAATTTTCATTTAGGTCTTGAGTTTAAACTCAGGCCCAAGTTTTTCATCTAAGTGTATTTGGGGATGTTTATCTACTCAAACTATCGCTATATTAGTTTCCATTTGCTTCAGTAGATTCTCATGACTGAGGGATGCTTAGTTTGGTGTTTTTTGCGATTCCTATTTTCCTTTTTTTAATTCATGAATATGTTTGTTGGATGCGTCCTAGACCAGTTGACATGTTTTTTTTTTTATAGCTATAAGGGTTTTAACTAATACTCTGTTTTTGTTTTATGAATCACAAAAAAATTATTTATCGAAGAATGTATAAAGAGAAACAAGAATGTTCCATAAAAAAATCCTTTTGTTTCTCTCCTTCAACAACCCCCACGAAATAAAAAGGATGCATATTCCAATATGATATTTTCTCTGGTACTGAAAATTCCTGATGGCCAGTTAAGAAACCCATTAGCCACCTCATTGTGCATCACAAAACACAAGATACATTAGCTACCTCAATGAGAAATACTCATATTTCTCCACGGGGAAACAATTACTTAGATTTTGACTGTCTTTAGCTAGATTGTTCTGGAGTTTTTTTTTGGACACCCTTTCTATGTTTTTCCATATTGTTGGATTCTCCATCTAACAATATGATCTGGAAATTGATCTGGAACTTTCTCTATGAGCTGATGAAGATGTGGACTCTATGCACTTAGTATCGGCCTAAACTTGATATCCAAGCCGTCCCGATCTGATTCTCTGAACAATAATAAATAAATAAATAAAGTAGGAAGAGAATGATGAATCTGTGGTCAGAGGAGAGGGAAAGAGCTATGAAGAACAATTAAATTCCTTGAGGTGGTCTTATAATTCTCAGAGAAAAATAGGAGTGAGTCAAATGAGTTTGATCTCTGGTTTTTCAAAATGGATGAGCTCACCCCTATTTATAGAGTTCCTGGAAGGGAATCCCTTAGATTTGATGTACTTGCCACCTTAGCATATTCTGTTATAATATTAGTTTAAGATGCCCACAACTGAATATGTTATACGTCCAAAACAAATCAGTTCTAAAGGTACTTCATAGGTTAAAGAAGATGCCTAGGCTCTTAAGGCATGTGACATTGTGAACTTTTAAATAGTAGTATAATCCTTTAACAAACTCCTTTATACCCTCCAAACCACAAAATTCCATACCACCCCTCTAATATGTTGAAAGCGTCATCTACAAGGCGATCATACTTTTGTAAAATGCTTGCCCACTGGGGAAAGTAGGTATTGGACGAAGACACCCCTAAGGTGGAATCCATATCCGCTGTCATCAGACCCTAACACCAAGCTGTTGGGAAAGGAAAAGTGTGGCCCTTGCACCGCCCCCTAATCCACATGGAAATGGGGCAATTGTCCACTCAAAACCCTCTTGTCTGCCAGCCCAGTTAGTAAGCAACGCTGTCAAGATAGGAGATGTGGGAACACACACACCCATTCCCACGAGAATGGTAACCAGCCCAGTTATTAACCTTCTAGCAAGGAAAATCAGAATACACAGCGGCAAGCCCACTAAATTTTTTAGTGAGGACTCGCGGCAATACACGCATGAGCTCCTCTCCCCCAAGGATCATGCTGCTGGGATCCATATCAGTAGAGTGGCACGTGATCTGTATGTGATCAATGTGACATCTGGCCAAACCAAATGGCAGAATCTCAGTGTCCAACTTAGCTGCACTAGTCCACATGGCAGCTTTTCAAATGACGCCATCAACACATATCAATTTAGAGTAGATCATGGAAGCCGTTGGCAGAATTAAAGATTTTATCCACATTAAGTTATGAAAGAGAAAGGAAAAAGAAAGAAAATCCTTGCAGGGTGTATTTCAATCGGCCTACATATTCTCTAGTAGCCAAACTTTTTTATTTTTAAAAATTTATGCCATATATATACATTTTAGTTTTACTTTTAGATAGCATGGGTTTGGTGATAGTTAAAGTACTGGAGAATATCTTCCTTGATTTTTTTAAAATTTCTTTTTGTATTAATCTAGAATTATATCATGGAATACCCTTGACAGATATCAAAGATATTATCCCCATGAAATTGCTCGCGCTGCTAACCTCCTTCTGGTACACATTCTTGAGCCTGTTATTGTTACATGCACAATTTTTATTTTTTTAATTGTAGTTGCCGTTTTAATTTGTATACGGCCTGGCTTATTTTATTTTGCACAATGGATATGGTTTAAAAGCGAACCTAGCTGCTTGTGAACGGCTCAAGGTCAGCTCATTAAGAGCTCGTTCGAGCTTGTTTTTCTAATATAAACGAACCGAGCTCGAGCTTGATTTTAGAGCCTGTTTGTTTAATGAGCTGAGCTCAGACACGCATGTACTTGGTTCGTTAAATGCTTGGCTCTTTTAATATATATATATTATTATGAAGTTAAGTATCTACTATATGTATTTTAGTATGTAAAGTTAATTATTGAATCAGTTATTTATTATATGTATTTAAGTATGCTAAGTATTTGGTAAATACACATGTTTTAAGTTTTGATCTTGTTCGTTGATCTAAAATAAAAGAATTTGGACCTTTGATCTAAAAAATATAGAAGGTAACCAAACTGTGCTGAGCCAAGTTTGAGCTAATAGTTTTGTTCACAAGCTGAGCTCGAACAAGAATAGTGAAGCTCGAATCGAGCTCATGCTCCCTTTTAACTTAACGAGCGTACTACTCGGCTCAATTCGGTTACACCCCCGATGATGACGAGTGAGCATTTCTTTGGTTGCTCTACTTTTGGCATTCTTCTGAAATACATAGAATATGATGAATCTGATTTTTCATCTAAATACACTTTGCATTCCTAATTCCTAGAGGTTTTGTGACTCGGTGATAACAGTGCTAGACAGTTTATGTGTTAAGCGGGAGAAAATTCTTCTTAAATTAATGTGATTCACTTTGTAGTTGGTCTGCTGTCAGAAAAGAGCTGAGGGTTTTTTCATAGTTATAATTTACAAATTGGGATGTTGTTGTTGATGATGAAGTCAAAGCTTTTGATGGCAGCACTTTTTCTTTTTTCCTTTTTCTAGTGAACCTTTTAGTTGTAGACCTCTCATCTGGTTCTGGTCAGATGAGTTTGAGAGCAGTTGAGTGTCACTTCTGGCATCTGCAATTTGGATTTGAATAAGTGTGATCGTAGAAATTTTCAGTGTCCAAACTCCAAATACTTGATATTGATAGATCGAGGCATTCACATCAGCAGTCATTTTCTTGATGCCAACTTAATGAGTTTGGAACAGGGAGCAAACATAACAAACATATTTTGAATTGTGAGTCCAATATTCCTTAAAAGTTTTTTACTCAGTTTTGCTCCCTCATTTTATTTGAAAAGATTCAAAAAATTTTGGGCAGCTAATCATCTTCCGTCTTATTACCATTAATTCTGAAGATTCATATCCTTATGAATCTTGGATATGCTGATGCGACCAACTATAGCTCAATGACTGGATTTTTAGGAAGATGGTTACATCTTTTTACCTAATACTAAGAAATGCTGATTATTATTATTAATTTTTTTTTTCAGATTTCTTACACGTTCTGCATTTCTTAGCTTTGTCGATGAAATACTTGTTTTTCAGGGGGGTGCAGATCTAGATAAAAGTTTCCAGCCCCATGAATCACATATACCCTTTCTTCTTCAGTTTCTGGTAAGGATTCTTTAGAAGAAACTGAGATTATATGTTTAATGGGAAAACAAGAAATAGTAATTTTTTATTGCCAAGAGAACTACTTCCTCTTACCCTTTTAATCCTCTTATAATGATGTGATACTAAATGGTTTTGTTCTTCTTTCCAATTCTTGTTGCTTGCTAATGCTATTTTGTTGCTTCAGTCGTAAATCTCTAACTTATCTGTGTATGGTTGATAGAAAAATATTTACAACTAAGTGACTCATGGTTAATGTTGTTGTTTTTTACAGTACATGTTTGTGTTTCGCTGCTGTCTTTATTATATTTTGATGAAGCTGACATACCTTTAGGGACCGTTTGGATGGACTCTGGGAAACAGCTGGCACTTTTTTTTGATCTGTGCCAACTGTGCGCTGGAATGCAATGTGCTTGGAAGGTGGTTGCATTGTACCTTTCACTTTCACAACTAGCAAAATGATAAAATTACAACCGGTGGAAATTCAAATAGCTGCTTTTTGATAAGTTTTTATCTATTTTGATTTACACCCATGGTTCAAAATATCGGTATCGATGGGTGTATTGGTTAGGCAAATTTAGGATTTGAATCGTGGATACGCCGGAAAAATTAAAAGATGCTTGCTTGGATACATAAGGAAAACTTGGATACCATGTATAAAACTTTTTTTAATACATATATAAACTAAAAAGAAATAGATGAAGCTATTCAACTATCTTTATACATATGAGAGTTAAGAATTATATAATTTAAAATCGAGCATATTGATAAACAAGCATGAAAACACAAACCATAGTCATGCAGCCAATTATAGGTAATGCAATCTAAATATGAAAAATCTTATATTTAGTGAAATACATAAAAAAAAATATTGACAATACAGCCTTAAAGTAATTGACATACAATCTCAATATCACATTGAATTACGCGTCGGTTCGAACATTGCAGGCTCAAGAAATGAATAAAGCGGTACATGATACACCAATATTGTGGCCAACTAATGTAAACGTAATATGTGGCCTGACACATCTGTATGTACATCTGGTATTGACTAGTATTTGGAGCATACATTATCCCGTTCAGGTGCAAACCTGTGAAATGTGAAATCTGTCAATGACTTTCATTTGGTGCGTGAGACTGAGCATTATGTCTATCAACGCCAGATGAGTGAGACTAGGCATCATGACCATAGCCATATGAAGACAAAGATGCACTCTCATGTCAATAGCCACTACCACGATGACTACGCTCATCAACACCAACTCTATCCATAGAATGTATAATGTCATCCATGTCTCGTGGTTGCCTATAGTCACCTGCACAAGCATAACCTCTATGTTATTGTCTTGCCTGTCTCCCCTACCACGCTGTTGTCGCTCGTACGTTTGGTTTCCATGACCATGAGAGGGCATACACGCAATATGATTGGTGTTCTGGCCTCCTGGGTGTCATGGTCAAAATACTATTCCTCTTAATCTATTTTTCTTGTGCTGTGTGATGGGAATTTTTGTAGCATGTGGTTTATGTATATTTTACTTGTTTTCTTTATTTATTTTTGTTTCACTTTTAATTGTTGCTTATCATTAACTCGAAGGCTTCTTTGCTTCTCTCTATTTTGAAAACGTTAGGTTGACTATAACTTGTATGGAATGGGTCATCTACATCTATCAAAGGTGAAGTTCCGCCATCCAATACCTGATATTTTCATCCCAAGGGCAGCTCATTACAATGACCGACATAGAGAGGGCATAGAGAATTCAACTTTTGTTTCTGCTAATTGTCAGGTTATTTCTTTCTGAACAGCAGTTCACTACCATTAAAATTTTTTTATGCTTGTAATTATATAATAAATTGTTCTGATGTTGTGGAAACCTTAGGCAGATTCAAGTGCTGATGCATGTTTAGGCTCACCAGTTTGGATAACTTCAACAATTCCAAGTGGTTGGGTGTGGCCATTTTCTATCGAAGTTGATACTTCACTTGATCAAGACATACACTTCATTAAACGTCAAAGCATTTGTGAGCTTGAGGGAGATGGTACTGTGAATGGTATGTTTGGTTTCATGTATTTTTGTAGTAAAGAGTGCTGCGTCCTTCCTCCATGAAGTAAAGGTGAAATGATTAATCATTTTGGTCTTGCAGAGATTCTAAATCAGCAATTTAAAATGTACTCGTCTCTCTCACAGACTCGTTCAGAGGTGAAAATGGTTCAATCACTTATACCAATCTGGGAGGTCTGCTGTCAGCTCACTTATGTGTTGTTCTTTATGTTTTATGTGACACTAATTATTCTTTTGGCCATCCCTTAGATTATTTTGACTTTTCTTGATGTAGGAGGAGTATGAAAGAACGGGGATACATGAGACAATGATATCTCCTGATCCTAGCAAACCACCTCCTGAAAATGTGTTGAGAACTCTCTCGCATGGGCATGAATTCGAGAACACACTTATGGATTTGTGTAGGGAGGCAGAAACATGCTCTCAAGTTACTCCACGAGAGGATGCTGAAAAGTTTATGCAGTCTATAAAATCTTTAGCCGATTTGGGAGATTTAGTTGAACTTGGAAAACTTGTTAACTTCAACAATTTTGATGCAGAATCTTTAAAGCATTCCAAAGAAAGAAAGAAAAATGGATCTATGTTATCACGAGGGTCAATATGCAAGGAGGACGATGATGCAATATTTGCTGAAGAGAGGGATGGATATCCAGAACTGTTGCCAGTTGATAATGAAATGCTAACACCTGAAATGACTGACATGACAGATCCAAAGGTAATTTGCCATGCTGCTGTATGTGTGTTGCCCTTCATGTAGATTTTTTTTTCTCTTTGAGCATGTTTTACTTTTCATAACTTGGTCATTTGCTTGGGGTTTGCTTGAGTTGACCCATGTCTGGCGACTGGCATCAGGTAAGTCAGATCTGACATGACTCAAGCTGACTATATCTTGAGTTCCTTTTGGTTTATAAATCTCATTATTTTTTATCCCACTCAGCCGATCGGAATCCATGAGTTGTCAAACCTAGCCAGTTTACTCTTTTTGGGGAATTTAGTGCCTGAACTCTTAAATAGCATGTTTGGAATACAACTATGCTGTTATTGTATGAGTGTTCCTGTTGGGGGTTGCTACTATTTGTAATTCTTGATTAATTCTTTTTACCATTTTGACATAGTGCAAACTATGCTGTTATTTAAATGTGTTATGTTTCGTACAGAAATCTTCGATTGCTTAAATACATCAAACTTCACTCTGCTTCGTGAATGGATTATGCAAAGATGTTTTTGCAAACTAGCTAGCTATCTTAGTGAAAACTTAAATTTCTCAAGGTAGCAAGGGTCGAGCATTGACTTTAACTAGAACAGAAGGTATATTTGCAAACGGGCGCCGCTTTCACTGGTTCGTTGTTTTGAAAAGTTATTAACCTAAGCAAATAAACTTTACATAAAATTGTATTGCCTCTTATCATTTTCTTTTGGGGTTTAGTACTTTAGAACTATGCAAATAAACTTTAATAAATAAGAAATTACAGGAAAAATTTTGTTTCTCCAAATTTCTTGAAATTATGGGCAGGCTCAGTCAGCAGACTAGCAAGGTCCAATCATAGGCATTCTTACACAACACTGCTTCTGAGGTTGACTACATGCTATTTGTAATGAAGATTGGAAACAATGAAGCTCATGAAAAACATGTGATTTTAGTGATTGTTGAAGGTATATGTATTAATTTTGGCAGTAGTCTCACAATTAGTTGTCTCATATGATGGTTGGTGCTTGTATTATTATTTTGTATCTGGTGCAGGGTGAGCTAGAAGCTGTTCAGCCTTCTTGTTTCTTGCTTTCCATGGAGTTTTATGTTCCATCTTAAACTGGTGGCAGTTTCATGGATATCTAATGATTGGCGTTGTTCAGGTCTTACATCATTTTATGGTTTTCAGATTGCAGATAAGGAGGCATTAGGGCTTCTAAGATGGCTTGCCTCCTCTCAAGCTGCAGAGGATATAAACACTGATGATGAACTTGTCCATGAGACCATTCTGAGCCCCTTGTTGCCTACAACAACCATTGATAAGGTGTTGGAGAAAGCCAATATGGATTATGAGAGTGAATCCCAGCAAGAGTGTCAGGACATTCTTGATTCAGTTGAAGATTTAAGTGAACTTGAGGGTTCAAAGGAAAGAGCTTCTCGTTCCACTGATCTTAACCATGTACCCCACACGTCATCAGACAAAATGATTCCCCAAGTGGATGGCTCGTGTGATGATGAATACACAACTCCTTGTGCTGGTAACTCATTTGAAACAGAGATGAAGTGTGAATTTGAGAAGTCTTCTCCAAACCAGGTACCACAAGATACTGGCGTGGACCGTATCATTGAGCGCAAAAGGAACAAACTGGTATGGGGTTCCTTACCTTTTTCGATGCAACAGAAAGTAAATGAAGACGTACAGTCTACCAGTTTCAACTTGACTGATAAATATGGCAATGACACCAAATATAGTGCTTGTACCGGTTCTTCAGATGGAAATGAAGTGGATAAATGTAACGATGCTTCAGTGACTAACACAGACACACACATTTGTGGTTTAAAAGATGGAAATACACTCACCGAATGTTCTCTGAGGGACTTAATGAGGAGAAAGCGATGCTACCGGGTTGAGCCATCTGAATATGGAACTTGTAGAGTTAAGAAGGTTCATTCACGGAAGGAACTGAAAGAAGAAACATTTCTCTGTCCGAAGCGACTAGATTTTCGTACATTGCAGAGTGATAGGCAAGCCATAATGTCTCAAGAACCTCTCACCATCAAGTCTTTGTTTACTGACCAACAAGCAGAACTTCATGAAAGGAGCTCATGTGCAACAACTTGTATACTGGAGGTATGTTTTGATGCCTATTGAATTTGATACTACACTAACTTTGCCATGTACGACAAACTATCCCTTTTTAGAATATGAACATTTTGGTTTTGGCTAAAGAGCCAATAAGGATCATCGAAAGTTCTGTTGGTCTAGAAGCTTCATAATTACAAGTCTTCCGCTCATACAGGGACAAGGGAAATACCACAATTTTTTTTGGCTCATGTGCAACATTGTGTGTGTGTGTGTGTGTACGGACGCTCGGTGTGTGGGTCAAGGATCTAAATACAGGTTTTGGGGTGCGTATCGGTTTCAACCAAAACCGATATGTATCTGTTTCAACCGAAACCGATATGTATCTGTTTCAACCGAAACCGATACCTATCAGACAATACGTATAAGTAATAACATAGTATTTTAAAAAAATCAAACTCAATGTATCGGGTGATACTGAAACGTATCGGTCGTGTCTTACCAATGCGTATCAGATGATATTTATAAATCAGGCTTTTATAAGTGAGGTGTTGAGCGAGTCCTACCAAAACCAGTACGTATCAGTTTCGGACGAGTCCTACCGATACGTATTGGTTTCAGACGAGTCCTACCGATACTTATCGGTTTTGGACGAGTCCTACCGATACTTATCGGTTTCGGACAAGTCCTACCGATATATATCGGTTTCGGACGATTAATGTTAATCCCTTAATAAATAACATATCAGTATAAATATTGTATAGGCCTCACCGAAACCAATTCGTATCGGTTTCGGCAATTTTATTTCCATGGTGTATGTGTGTACAGTTGCAAACCGGATTTATTAGTTTCTGATCAGTTGTTCTAATTTGGCATGAATGATAACCAGTCGGTCGATAAGGGATTGCAACGAAAGAACACTCTTAGTTCAAGCTGTTTGACAACTTCTACTGTTGAACATGCAAATTCTTCTAAAGATGGTTACGTCTCCAAAATTGGCGAGGAGGGTAGCACTACCTTGCAATTGGCACCTGAAATATGTTCTGAGAATCTTGAAAATACAAATGCTTCAACTGGTGAAATTGTCCTGCAAATTGAAAACTATGGTGGTGAACAGGACAGGCAAACAGGTTTGTCTGTGCCTGACAGTTCGGTATCCAGAGTCTTCAACACCAAAGGAAGAACTGTGGAATATATTGAGATGACCTTTTGCAAGAAACCCCCCACTGTAGAGTGGGCAGATGGGACATCTGAAAATGCTTCATTGGTACCTATTATCAATAATCACACTTTTCTTGAGGACATGGAAAATTATGAAGGAAAACCGTGCCGCAACTTCAATTTTCTGGATCGTATGTCTCGGATTGCCTTTTTTTGTAATTCGTCTTTTGCCCCTTTTTCTTTTAAATACAATTACCTTATCAAACAAAAATAAAGAAATAATTCCTTGGTCATATATTTGATGGTATAGCCTGCTATATTTGTGCTCTGCATATAGGGAATGATACGGATGTTTATATGTTTTTGGCTTGTAGCTCAGAGATTTTATATTTATCATGCAAACAATGTGTCTAATACTACATACAAGTCTGTTGAATATATATTGACATTAAACGTAGGTGAGGGGAAGTTTGAGTAAGTAATTTCCATATGTGATGGCTGAAAGCCAGGGTGTCAGCAATTCAGTTTAGGGATTACTGATCTTAGTAATGTGAATTACGTGAATCACTTTGATCACCTAGATCCACTCGAAAAAATGGGCCTTTCACTAAGCCTTCTCTTAAATGCTCTAGAACATAAGCTGTCCCTGGGCAGAATACTACGAAGCGAATAGATAGTTTATTTATGCAACATATTTCAAATTTGTATGAAACAAGTTAAAAATATCTGATTGTTATTAGTTTTTGCTATATGCTAGCACCTTCATAAGGTCATATCTCCTGTATTGGTAAATATTCAACATAGCGCTAATGAAAAAGAAAATATAAATAGCAATGTGTTTGTTTAACCTTTTGTTCTTAGAATGTGAAACTATCTGTTTGCTTTAGCCGTGCAGCTAATTGAACTGATTGTCATTGCATAGTGAAAGGAAAATACTGTATCTGGTTATTTTCTTGAAACTTATTATATTTAAGCTCCTTCAGTTCACCTGTGTTGTCAAGATATTGGACAGGGTCTAAGTATGGATCACTGCTTGATGCAAACGCATTTCAAAAGACTATTTCTAAATCTAAGAAGAAGAATAAAAAGGTGGCAGCTTGGCTGTTCTTTTCTGTTAAAAAAAAAGTCTGTTTGGAAGAGAATATTCAATATCTAACCAATGGATTAGACTTTTTTTTGGATATGTGGAAGCTTGAAGAAATTTATATATATATTTGATCATTAAAGCTTAAAGAATATATTAGAAGTGTTTAAAATTTCAGATTGATCAAATCAGCTGAAGGTCATCATCAAGGAGTGGACAAGTTATTGGTCATAACAGTAAAAAAGTATTGACTAGAAATTTCCTAGGTGGAAAGTTCAAAAAATGTTATTACTTCTAGGTATTTAATTCTTGTATGGGAAAATTAAGTTAGTCACATTGGAAGGGTAAACATTTCAGTCTTCAATGTGGACTATATGTTTGGGTCTTCTAGAATTTCTAGTTCCAATATGTGGCATTATTATGGTGATTGTTAAGAAGTCTGTATAAAGGGTGTATGGGGTCATGAGATGTATCATCAACAACAGAGTACTAATCAGTTTTTTCTTGAATCAAGTTCTTTCTTGAAGTCTTTTAGTTGTTTAACTATTTCTAGGAGCTTTCCCTCTAAGAAACCTTGTCTCCAACGGTGATCGGAGCGTTATCAATTCTTCAAATTGCAAAGTGGAGATTTAAGTGCTTAACTATTATTGCTCACAAGTGGTTAATTTATCAATACTATATATGTTCATATTTAACCACTTTCAGGTATTCAAGTGAATCTGGACTTGTTTCTGTTGTACTCCTGGAGAATGCTATAAGCAGCCTAGGCTTGTACAATGTTTGTCTAGGCATGTATAAGAGTAACATGACGTTCTTTGGCTTAACTAACGGTGCAGGCAAACTTCTTCCCCCCCCCCCTTGTAAATAAGAGCATAGTAACAAAGTTGGGGTTCGGGAATAATTCAGCACGAGTCAAGTTCGAAAAAAATCAAGAACTTTGGGAAAAATTAAAATTAATTATAAAAAATTAGAAACATGATGCTAATTAATATATCTAACAATTGGATTCCTCTTGAAAACCCAAATTTAACCAAAAAAGATAAAAACCTGTGAATTTAGATGAGTGTAAACAAGGGTTAATAACACTAATGGATTAATAATTACAATGATCCAGAAAAGTCATAAAAGCACTCTTATCAACAAAAGAAAAGAAGTAATCAAAATTGAACCGACTCTTGACTTCTCTTTTTATATATTTTAGATATGTAAAAAATCAGCAGTTTGCTGGAGCTTCATAGATCAATTTTTTGACAATTAGTTTCTTGTATATCCATAATTAGATATGTCATTTGCGAATTTCTTGCTGAACTAAACGAATAATTCACGAATTTCCTACCGAACTAAACAAATAGTTAGCGAATTTCACGAATAATATGCCAAGTTCGTGAATTATTCAATAATTTGGGAATATGCCGATGATTATTCGGTGTACCTAAAATGCGCGAATAATTAGCAATTTTTTCAATAATTTGGCGAATTTTATTACTAAGAATAAGAGGATGATATTAATGAAAGTTAGCAACAATTACAAAGCAATAGAAAAACAAAGGGTTCACTAATAATCTAATATTCTTTTTGTTCAAAAGCAATAAGCTTTCTTTGGTTGCTCTCCTAGCAATGATGGCAACAATTCTATTGCTTGTGCAAAAATAGATTCTGTAGGGAATTACACATGAACCTTCACCCGCCATCTGATTCTTTGCTACTTCGTAATGAAAATCAGAATAAATCTTGTTAATTTAGATTCAAAATTGAAGGTAGGGATATTTGCAATGCTTAATCCAGTTTGGTGTTTCTAATTTGCATAAGTGAACAACTCAGTGGTGATTGTCTTGATTCCTGAAGATATGATATGCTGGATGTTTCTACTTGCTAATTTGTTCTTGGTTCGTTGTACTTCTTAGCATTGCTTGTAGATGTAATCATTTGTTCTTCATTATCTCCCAGTGTTCCTTAAAGTATGTGCCCTTATATGAAATCTCTTGTGGTTGGTTCTGATATGCCTATAGAAACTTCTTTTTGTTAATGTTAAATATTGTAATTATGTTTGGTGGTGTCTTTTGGAAGTACTCTTCTATCACACTTTTGGATTTAATGGAAGCTTGTAGACCTTCTGTTTTGAACTGCTACATTTGCACCATTGGATTTATTTTTCCCTCTACATGTAATTCTAAAAGACATGTTTGCTTCGTCTTCTTTTCATTCTACAGATATCTGCATATCTCATTGTAAGGTTGTCCCCTGATGGGCTTGCATTATTTTCTCCCTTTTGCAGTTCAGGGGAGAGATGCAGATGAATTTCTTCCATTTTTCGTGGACAACTGCCAAGAAGAGAAAGAAGTTAAATACAACTTCTACAAAGATGATGGATTTAATTCTCATCGAGAAGCTGTCATGGGTGTTCCTACTCACTATCAAAATGACGGTTCTTTCTTATACTTGCTCACGCCGATATTTTCACCACCTTCTGTGGGTTGCGTTAATAAATGGCTATTACATGATGACACAGGTATCAAGTATGATGAAAGTACAAAGTTCTCAAACCATTTTCAAGGCATTTACATTTATGATATTTTCTTCTTCTTTTTCTGTTGTGGAATAATACTAGGTATATTGGAAGAGAACATCCATGCAGCATCAATGGAGCATTCATCTCCGAAACATAGGAATAATTTATTGCCGGTCAATGTGAACAATACTTCTTGGAATTGTGGAGAAGCATCATCTAAGCACCAAGAATTCCATGCAGTTTCATCTAGTGATACTATAAGTTCACAAGGTTCTCTGGCTGGTGCCTATTGTAAAACATTGCCTGAATCCGGCTCTGTATCTCATGTGAAAGTTATCATGGACCATTTGAATCAAGAAAACCACAGAGACTTCAAGAGAGAAGCTAATCTTTGTCGTACTGAGGTGACAACTGAACCCCAGAATGAAGTCACTAATGTGAAAGTAAAAGAATGTGCTGAAAGCTGGCAAGATATTTCTCAGATTTCTGGCCCCGATGCTAGATCAAAGCTTACCCCTCTCAGTCAAATGGGTTTCCGTGATCCTGCTAGTGTTGGTTCTGGGCAACAGCTAACATTGCTGAGTATAGAGGTATTGGTTATATATTTCCCTAGGTCATAATCTTGATGGCTATGCATTCCGAATAGGGTAGTACTTCTCAGAAAATATCTTTCAAAATACTCTCAGATCCATTAGAAAATTTTGCCCACCCTGTTCGTTCCCATATACTAAACAATGAATTAGAGATCTAACATTCGAAATGAAAGTTTTAAACTCATTGTCAGTTGTCAATTGTGTGAGAAATTTTCATGGAGAACTGATAACTCTGCTAATTAATAAATGTTCACATTCTTATGAACCCGAACCCTTCAATCAGGGTACTTCTGTTAAAAATCAGCCCAGCCCAATGGGATCATCCTAACAATCCAATTGAATTGTTTGTATCATCCTACAAGGAAGTGACTGATTAAACAGTTCAGATTGAGAGGAATATTCACAACTTGTGAAGAGACCCATACTTTATGCTTGTAATAATACATGGTGTATTCTTTTTTTTTTTAATAGAATAAATACATGGCCATAGTTCTATTGCATTGTCTGTTAACTATATTTGTTCTTCCTTCCCATAAGTTATGTACTTGTTCAATAAAATGTCTTTCTTGGAGTGTATTTAATAATTTTTTAAAGAGAAAGGTGATCTTTCAATAGTGATAACCTCTCAAAGGTCATTCAAATCATATTCATCACTATTATCAGTTTTAAAAGGTATCACCATAGTTTGTTTTTTTATTCTTGCCTGTTGGTATTCAGTGATTACATGATGAATGCTTTGTAAGTGCCTTGTTTAATGACTGTCAATCTTACAATGAAGGATTTTGTATATATAAGAGGAATTTCGGAATGCAGATTATCTATAAGCAGTTTTCTACTTTCTATTAACTTTCTCGTACCAAATTGATATTTCATGTTTTTTCCTTAAAAAAAAAACTTAAATGCGACTTGGGGTAACAGATTCAAGCAGAATCAAGAGGAGATCTCCGACCGGATCCTCGATTTGATGCTGTAAATCTTATAGCTCTTGCTATCCTGGAGGATAGCAACCACATCCTTGAAGTTTATGTGCTTTTGCGTAGTGATGCTGGGGAATCACGTCACAGGTTTGATTGCTTTTTCATACTGTGCTTTCATGGTTCTTTGTCATTCTGTTGATTAGCTGTTCTATGTTCGCTTCGACTTCCTATGGCTAAATTGCTTGCTGGTTATAGAGAGGTATGTTTTATTACATTTATTTTGGCTAATATGTTGATTGGAACCTTCTTTTGAAAGATCGGTATTGTCGTTGTGAATTTGTAATATGAATTCTATGAAAACTGCTATAGTTACCTTCTGGCTATATTATTTTGGGTTTGTTTTGTGGTTTGAATACTGCATACAATATCTAATGATTCCCTTCCCTTCCAAGATTATTGCATTGATTCTGAATTTCCATAAAGATTGGATTTTTAGGTTCTATGATGGACTTTGTGCTTAATCCATGGGGTTGATTTATAACCGGAACGAGAAGCAAAGTGAAAGCGGGAAGCAAGGTTAAAAAAACCTTAAGAAATGTTAAGCGAGAAATGAGATATAGGCGCCTCATTCCTAGGATCGGAGCCACATTGGGGCCCAGGGGGGCTGAAGCCCCTCCCTCCTGAAGTTTTGGGAAAATAATATTTACTATGGTATTTATAGAATTAATAGCCCGTGTGAGGGGCGGAGCCGGGGGCTCTAGCCCCCCCTAAACTTTTGAGAAAAATTTATTCTTTACAAATGGACACAAATAGACACAATGGTCTATGAACTTGCCCCTCAACTTTTTTTTTTTTTTGGGGTACGCCCCGATTGTTAGCCCCCCTGCAAGAGAATTCTGGCTCTCTGCCCTTGCAGTCCTTTCCATTATGTTATTATAGGTAGCTATACATTTGATTTTATCGTACATGAGATTTTTCTGGACAAGTACGTGCCTTAGGTCCAAACCAACGATACTTGCTTAGAGTCTACACATAGACTGTGGTCTACCCCATCACTCACACATACAACTCTATTTGATTATTAAATGGGACATGATGGAAGCGAGCTTCCGAGGAAGCGAGTCTGGGAAACGAGCTTCCCACCCTGTACATAGCTTCCCTGTAGGCTACAACTATGGATTCATTTATTGGTTATATCAAACTTTTTATTTATTGCTGGAAGAAGGCATAGGTAATGCATTTCTTTCTCAAGATAGCGGAGAAGGCACATAGATTATATAATATATCACTATATATAATATATATTATAATTTTACAAAACTAAAAGAACCTTATAAATATGCACTTATTATATAATCTGATACATTAAATTGTCTTTTTTAATAGAGGTAGAGATAAAATACAAATTTAATATTTTTAAATAAAAAATACATTTTTAAGATATTTTTTTGCATTCATTTTTTTTTTTTTTAAAGTAATTGGATAATTTGGATATTATCCAAATTCAAATATTTTATTGGAGTCGGATAAAATATCATATTTCACTATTTGTCGGATATTTATTCGAATTCGGATCTGTAATCAAATATGAATTCAGATATACCACTATCCGCTCCGAATTCACTCCGTTTACAGCTCTAGTCTAAGGTGTTAGAATATTTTATAAACTTCAAAGCATTCTTAGAATACCTTAATTTATGTTAGAATTTGCAGTTTGCTTTAGTGTTACATATGCCTTAGAATTAGGGTTTTTAGCCTATGAATTTTAATGAACCAATATGTTTTTCGACACGAAAAAGCCCCATCATTGATCTTGTCAAATTTGGGCCCTTTATTGTTTTGTTAATCTTTGTACTGTTAGGAATGTTACACCAAAAAAAAAAAAACTGAAATTTGGTGTTCTGATTTTTTTTTTTCAATCATGCTTAACATCACTATGAACTTGGAAATCAGACGTGAAATCTGGTTAGGGTATCTCTAAATCAACCCACTTTTTGTAACCTTACTTTTAGGGTTAACCTGAAACTAGATGGACCCCAAAATTTAACCATTTAATACTCCCAGTCTCTGGATCATGCTTGTCCAAACTATAATCAACTCCGAGTTTCGGAGCTTAAGTTATGGCCTTTCCATGTTTTTTATTGCACCTTAATAAGTTGATTCCAAAAATACAATAGCCAAATTAGACACGTAGCCCTTTAGAACCACAACCAGCCTTTTTTTTTAATCAGTACAACCAACCAGCCTTTTTAGAAGCCCAGAAAGCATGGTCGTTGGTCCAGACGGAGACATGCGTAATCTGGGTACTTGGATTTTTTCGGGGATATAGGCAAGTGCCCATGGGTACCATGTAATCAGTTTTTGGGCCCTTCTATTTCAAATTCTGTATGGTGGTTTCTTAGATTGCTTTTGTTAATTATAGACTTTTTTTTTGGATGATTTTTCTGATTTGGTTACTCCCTAGTGCTTGCATGATCATGTGTTCCATGCCTGCCTAAGCCTAAACGGCAGAAGGCACTAAAAAAAAAGAACCCAAAAATGTGCTGTTATTTTCATCTCTGCATGTGGAACTACGTTTGACCCAATTCCTTTTTAAATACGTAGGCAAACCTAAATGGTTTGGTCATTGCATCCTTTATTTATGTTCTTTATTGCATATTGTAGGAATAAATTAATACCAGTTTCCTAGTGTTCTAATATGGATTTGAGGAGAAGTAATCACCTTTAGTGGATGTCTAAGGGTGCCTAACTCCTCGCCTTTGACATAATTGAATCTCTTAGCCACTTCTCATCTAGAACATTACCTTTACAATTGATTTACATTTAGAGTTATTATTCACCCTTGACATAGGATAGTTGGTGACTCCATCCCCGTGATATTCGCTATTCCGGATTAGGATTATCGTTTACCCCAATTCAGAACGTTGAAAAGTCCCACGCAATATTCGCTGTGTTATCAGTCATGCTATTTTAGTATGCCGGGTGCATAAATTTATACATTTTTTGGTCGTTTATTTCTGTTTTATCCAAGTGCAAATCTCGATTTGGACCTGTCATTTCTTTTTAATTATCTGGTTGAATCAATTTGTTGATGCTTCAATCTAATGTTTTGATTTTTGACCTGGTTGTCACATTCTTTTATGCATGTCAGTGATATATTTTTCAGCCTTTTAGCTTTGGAAGAAAAGAAATAGGTTGTCATGGAGAAACTTTTTTGTTTGAATTTACAAGAGGTTATATTTACTGTATTGATTTACTGTAGCTCTCTTTTCTTTTGCTATGCTCCCTTTAATTCACGATGGAAGAAATTGTTTTTTTTTTTTGGCTAATCATGCTCGACTTGTTCTGTATGGCAGAAATCTTGATGCAATATCTGGTTGCAAGGTGTTAGTTAACTCTGAGGAGAAGCACTTATTTAACCATTTTGTGAAGATTGTTTGCTCATTCGATCCGGATATTTTGATGGGTTGGGAACTTCAGGGTGGTTCCCTTGGTTTTTTAGCTGAAAGGGCTGCACATCTTGGTATAGGTTTACTGAATAAAATATCTCGGACACCTGCATCTGAAACCAAAATGTCAGCTCGGGATTTGACAAATCCTGAGCAAGAAATGCCAGATAATCTCCCCCCTGAGGCTATATTTGCCGATTCTGTTCTTCTAGAAGATTCAGTGATTGAGGATGAATGGGGACGTACTCATGCCAGTGGTGTCCATGTTGGTGGTAGAATTGTCCTCAATATTTGGCGATTGATGCGTGGTGAAATTAAGCTTAATATGTACACAATTGAAGCTGTAGCTGAAGCGGTTTTGAGACGAAAAATTCCATTTATTCCTTGCAGAACATTGACGCAATGGTTTTCAAGTGGTCCTGGTCGAGCTAGATTTCGATGTATCGAATATGTCATAGAGAGGGCAAAGTTGAACCTTGAGATCGTGAATCAGCTTGATATGGTATGTTAACAGACCTTTTTCAACTGGAAAATGCATTTAGGTCATATGCATACTGCCTTTCTTGGCCAAACCCCACATGGCTTGGCACTCACCACCCATTGATTGTTATATCAAGTATATAGAAAACCAAGCTGGCCCTGTTTGTGAGCTGGAAAGGCAGAAACAACGGAAAATAGGCCCTGGAAATTCAGCCCTGCAGTGTTAATAAACCCAGACAAGATTAAATGTGGAGTGACCCCCTCTCCCTCTTCTTTGCTCTTCCCTCTCCACGACCCCCTCCCTCCTCTTTGGCTCTTCCCTCTCCACAACCCCCCGAAACCCCATTTCCATTCTTTATGTGGAGGGGGAGATATAAAAAAAAGGGCTCATCATCATCATCCAAGTGTTGTCGGAGTTTTTTGGTTGTCAGCTTTTTGTTTTGTCATTTCATTCTATCCAGGGACAGATGTCAGTAGATATGCCTCCCTTTTCACTCCCTCTTTCCACACCATTTTTGCCCTCTCTCTCCTCAGTTTTAGTCCTTCAACGTGCACTCCTCACCAATGCTAATTAATTTGATCTTGTTTCGCAAGACTAAACCATCTCAAAACGACTATTTGGACTTCTATTAGGGTTATACAATGACCGGCTGGTGAAAATATCAAACTTTGTAAGAGATTCTTAAATCTATGGTTATATCTTATTGGCATTTTGAGCTAGTATACTCTGTTAATTCTATTTATGAAAAAATAGCCTATCTGATGATATCCTGACTTATCTTTACTATTATAATGGGGATGGGCATGCTCAAAACATTGATTGAAGTTTTATTTATTCCAAAACTACCCTTTCCTTGGTGCAAAGGTTGATTGAATTTTAGTTAATTCCAAAATTGCCCTTACACATGGGTTGAATTTTAGTTAATCCCAAAATCGCCCTTACACATATTGGCTCAAAACGTTGACTAAATTTTACATAATTCCAAAACTACACTTACTCATATATAAAGACCGGTACTTTGAAGGTTGATTGAATTTTAGCTTAATTTTGAAACTACCCCTTTGCTAATATATAAAGAGAATGATATTTAAAAAAATTAATTGAATTTTAGCTTAATTTCAAAATTGCCCTTTATTAATTTTAGTACACTTTTTGCACTAAAAAATTGACTGAAATTTAATTTAATTCTAAACCTGCCCTTTATTAATAGATAAAACAATGTTTTCATACCCGGACCGACTGTCGAACTGGCCGGGTGATCGGTTCCCAATTCAACCGGATAATGTCCTTTTATTATTAAAAATATATATTTTTATTTTCTTGGCCAGAATATTTCTAAAGTTATTTTATTCTTAAAATACCCTTAAGTCAGGTTTCTATACCCAAAATTCCCCTCAGTTTTTTTTCTGTAGTCAAAATCTCTCAAATATTTTTTAGTTCTCAAAATGCTCCTAAGTCATATTTCTATACCCAAAATACCCCTCACAAATTTTTTAACCCAAAATGCTCCTCAAGTTTGCCCATTTTCCATTTTCTTCATTTCTAAAATGTTCATCAAGTTTACATACCAAAATTTGCCTCAAATTTTTTTTTACCCAAAATGCCCCTAAAGCTTTTTAATTCTTAAAACATCCATACGTCTTGTTTCTATTCCCAACGTGTCCCTCACAATTTTTTTTACCCAAAATGTCCCTCAAGTCTATACCAAAAATATTCTTTACTTTTTTTCCCAAAATGCCTCTCGCTAGGGACCCTCTTCCCAGTCTCTCTCCCCCTCCCCCTCTCCCTCTCTCATGTGCATCGCACTTGCGGCCCAATAGTATGTTTAAAACATCAAATATTCTTAAGTATGTTTATGAAAAATATGTGTCAACTGTTCTTTTTATCTTCTTTCTTACTATTTCTTTAATTGCTTTTCATGATGTGTGTGCTTTTGCAGATTAATCGAACATCAGAGCTTGCTCGTGTTTTTGGCATTGACTTTTTTTCCGTTCTCTCCCGAGGTTCGCAGTACCGTGTTGAATCTATGTTGCTGAGATTGGCACATACACAAAACTACCTTGCCATTTCTCCTGGGAACCAACAGGTTTTCTTCTTTTTTTTGATGCTTAGTGTTGTATGAAATTAATTATTTGTAGTTTTCATACTATGGTTTATTGGTTATGTGCTTGACCACTTGACAATTCACGCAAAGGTGCCTTTTGTAACTTAAGTTATATGTTCCTTTGGAAAATGATAATGTATCTGATCTTGCAAGTTCCCTTCGCTTGGCCTTTTGGTTTCATGGTCTTTGGTTTGATTGCTGAGGTTCCATACTGTATTTGGGGAACATAAGTCAATACAACACTCAATCATTTTTTATGTAATAATACGGTCTTCCTCCACCCTGTAAGAATTTCCATGGTTTGTTATTCCTTCATTATTAGCAACAAAGTATGCACAATACCTCCCAATAATGTGATTGTGGCTGTAATTCTTATCATTGTTCTCTTCTGTGCAGTACTCTCATCCTTGAGGGCCATAGTTGCCTATCCTTGTGAGGATAAAATTAGTTTTACCTCGACTTTCCTATTTTATCAAATCATCTATAAATTTGTTGGGTTTCCTGCTAGTGTGCACTTCATTAGGAATTAAGTGTGATTCTCATGGATTTCGTTGTAATTCTCATTGGCAAGCTACACAGCTAAAGATTAGCAGGGTTATGTCAAGTAGAGCATTTGCTGGCTTTTGTGATTCTAGCACCTCCTGACTTGAAATTTTTTTTTTTTTTGATCGGTTACAGACTTGACAAAATATTCATAGTATCATGGGCTTTGGGATTGTCCACCTCTTTAGGTGTGGATGCTGCTTTGGTTTGCATTATCAACATTTTGCAACCCCACCTTTGAACAGGAAGATGTTCCAGGTGCATCTGTGCCCTAGTCCACAAGATTGTTATATATTGGGAACTATAACAGTTGGATTTAAGGAAGAAGATATGAATGCTGAAGTAAAAGGAACCTGAGACTGAGAATGCAAAGTCTGGTAGATTTGATTGTATCCATATTGACCTGAATTAGCATGTGATAATCATTGGTTAAAAATTCTGAGGCGTAGAGGGCTGGATTAGCTTTATATAGGACACAGTCAGGAACTGAAGAGTAAATTCAGGTATGTTAGTATTCCAGAAGCAGATCTTAACAACTGAGCAAGTTCTTTCTTGGAACTTGAAGGGCCTAAGTGCTTTCTTGGTATTGGCTATGCAAGTGTAGATAACCTTATAACAGGTTACCTATAGATATTACCTATCACATTTTCAAGAACAGAAAGAATATTGAATTGTCAATGTTATTCAAGAATTGTTTCACATTGATATCAGCTTTTGTTTGCACAGATGCACTTCTATTTGATACCTTACAACTGCTTTGATTGGGTAATGCAAGCAGATGATAGAAAAAGAGATGTGAAAGGTGATAAAGACATGGAATATTAAGATACTTTTGTCATTAGATATCTAACACTAGGTAACTGGGTGACAAGTCATGTCATTCCTAGTGGAATTTAAAACCGAGGTATATAGAGTCTCTTGTGTTTCATCCATAGTTGCTAGGAAGCTATGTACAAGGTGGGAAGCTCTTTTCCCAAACTTGCTTCCTTGGACAAACTCACTTCCTAGGAAGCTCATTTCCTCGAACAAACTCTCTTCCTAGGAAGCTCGCTGCCATCACGTCTCATCTACTAGTCAAAGGGAACTGTATCTGTGAAGTGATGTGGTAGACCACAATCTATAGCCTAGGATGTAGACTCTAAGTAAGTATCGTCGGTTTGAAACCTAAGGCACTTACTTTTCTACAAAAATCTCATGTAAGATAAAATCAAAGGTATAACTATCCATAAATAACATAATGGGAATGAGGAACCGATATCTCATTTCTTGCTTCTCGTTTCCTAAGGTTTTTTTGAGTCTTGCTTCCCGCTTCTCGCTTTTGTTTTGCTTCTCGTTTTCACTTCTCGCTCTAGTAACTATGGTTTCATCCATGATGTGAAACTTTCAGTGTTAATATATTGGTTAATTTGTTGATGCCGATAACTATCTTTCACTTGTTTTACCTTACCTTTCATCTTTACTATTTCTTATTCCATAAAAGTTGATTCTTTACCATTCATCAATCATCATTGAGTTGGATAGGAGTAAAGCCCTTAGGTATCTAAGCTCACCTTTCCTCTGTGTCATGAAATTGTTGCACCTGCAATCCAGTTAAGACTTAACACTTCTTCAGTATCATATCAATCCCTATTTCAAATACTCGAGGTCAGCAACAGGAATCCTGTACCAGAAGCTATTCAGGATTTATCTGAGTTTGGGACTGGCAACACAGCCCAAAGAGCAGCACGGCGGAGTTACTTCTGTCTTTATCTAACCATCAAATGTTTATAATTAGCTCACAAATTATTTGTCTCAAGATTTTCCTTGGTGCTACTTATGCTTTTAATTCTCACATTGCTGCTTCAATAAGTCACAATTGTTTATTCTGTATGGGCTTTCAATTTATGTATTGGTGGTCCCACTTCTTTACAATTTAACACCTGCTTCCTTTTATTATCATATTACCACTAATGGATCTTCAGAGTGACTTAATACTGAATCAACCTTTTGTCATTACTACTTACCAGGTAGCTTTACAACCTGCAATGGAGTGCTTACCTCTTGTAATGGAGCCAGAATCTGGGTTTTATGCGGATCCAGTCGTTGTTTTGGATTTTCAATCTCTTTATCCATCAATGATAATTGCATACAACCTCTGCTTTTGTACGTGCCTCGGTAAAGTCGTGCCTTCTAAGGCAAATACCCTTGGCGTTAGTTCATATTCCCCAGATCCACAGCTTTTGAGGGATCTAAAACATCAACTACTGCTTACTCCGAATGGTGTTATGTATGTGCCTTCAAAGGTATCTTTTCTCTAGGAAGTTCTTAATTTTCTCTTTCATCTGTAAATTACATCTACTATGCTCTGAACATGTGTCTGCTGGAAGGTATTGTAGACTTGCTAGTTTCGTTGATGGACCTGAACATTAACTGTAGGTATCACCCGATTCTTTGATTGAATTGCTGTTTGACAGGTTATTGTATTGGTTATGCCTGGTATTTAGAGTGTGTTTTCATGGATTAAGGCTCATCCATTGTTCTTTCTTAGTATGCTAATGACTAGTTTCTTCCATAATTGGTTGTATTGTCTTACCTCGTGATTACTGTGCGTATGTCAAGCAATTGAGTAACACTTGAGTTCATTGTGATACTTATTCAATGAAAAGGAACTCTCTTTCTCTCTTGCTTCTGTGCAAGGGCTAGAAACATTTGTAGATTGGATTACCCCAGTTTCAGTGAAGGTTTTCTTAAATGATAGTATTTGCATTTGTAAATAAGAGAAAATGATACTGTGATGTTGCTTTTGAAACCAAAGAATTGCTCATTTGTTCACTTTCTACTAACATGGTTGTAGTTTTTATGCAAATGTTTAGTTTCTGGTTCATTTCAAGGCTTTATTCATATTTGTTATTATATGTAGTTTTATATGGTTTTTAAGACTAATCTCATCTTATATTTTATCTAGTAACATCTGTTCCTTGCTGTAATACAGGTTCGAAGAGGCGTACTACCCCGTTTGTTAGAGGAAATACTATCAACTAGAATCATGGTGAAACAAGCAATGAAGAAGCTCGCGCCTTCGCAACAAGTCTTAGATAGGGTGGATTATAACTTATGATTTAATGCAAGATAATTCTGCAATATATTCCTAGAAATTTCTTATAGTGAAATAGTTTATATATATATATATATATATACACATATATACATATATATTATTTCTTTCTTTATCCATTTCCTGCACCACACAGTCTAGCATGGATGTCAAGCTAATATTGGGGGGGTTTGGATGAGATGATCCGATTCGTCAATCACTAGATTTAGGATCTTAAAATTACTTGGAAATTTCAGCTTTTTTTTAAATTTATTAAATTAAAAAATGAAAACTTTTGAAAGACAATTGTTAAAGATTTGTTCTTTCTTTTTTCTGACAGTTATGTTACGAATTTTTAATCTTATGTTAGTAAACTGTTTAAAACGGTGATAAGTTCAATTCCATCCTCTTTTCCAGTTACGTTTATGTATCCATAACTGTAATTGGTTATCTTTTAGTAGCACGTCTTTTTATTGAGCTTTAAAGTATGAGATCCTTCCTATAATATTGATGCTCAAATAAATTAATATTATTGGAAGTGTCTTTTTGGAACCTTTTCAGATTCTGTTCACATTCAATTTAACTTTATATACACCAGTATGAATGTTGTATTCTTCTTTCCTTTTTTTCAGATATTTAATTCAAGACAGCTTGCTTTGAAGCTGATAAGCAATGTAACTTATGGCTATACTGCTGCTGGCTTTAGCGGGCGCATGCCTTGTGCAGAACTTGCAGACAGTATTGTCCAGTGTGGCCGGAGAACATTGGAAAGTGCTATCTCATTTGTAAATGCACATGATAAGTGGAATGCTAAAGTTATCTATGGTGATACTGATAGGTATACAAACAATCTCTAATTCTTTATTCACTAGTTGGGGAAGAGGAGAACGTAAGTTATAAAGATAAGGTCTGCAAAGCATATAGCATTACATATCACTCGCATGGAGGGACTAGGGCCACCTTTTGATGGGTCACACACTCCTTAGAGATTTCGTGCTTTAAAAGTCGGCTACTTCAGATGATCGTAATCATCCAATCTCATGTTTATTTCTGTACAGTTAGTGAACTATAGTGAGATTCCAAAAAGGTCTGTAGATTGGATGGTTAGAAAATTAGAATCACCCAACTGGACGTGAGCCACCCTCTTATAGTTCACCCGTCATTTCTTTCCCGTTTTGTATTTGATACATGTTTGAGATTTGCCTCAGCTAAATGACTTCATTTTTTGCAGCATGTTTGTCCTCCTTAAAGGACGCACAGTGAAAGAATCTTTGAAAATTGGACAGGAGATTGCATCTGCAATAACTGCGATGAATCCAGATCCAGTCAAGTTAAAAATGGAGAAGGTCTATTATCCATGTTTCCTCCTTACTAAGAAGCGCTATGTTGGTTACAGCTATGAGAGCCCTGACCAAACCGAACCTGCATTTGATGCTAAAGGTATTGAGACGGTACGCAGAGATACATGTGGGGCCGTTGCAAAGACATTGGAGCAGTCATTAAGACAGTTTTTTGAACATCAGGACATTTCTAGGGTATTGCTTGCATTTTACTTGTTGTATACACCGCTTTCAATGTTAAGGACTTGGATTTCATTTTCTTTCAACATTTGTGCTTAACTAGGCAAAGGAAGCTAAAAATTCGTCAAATTCACATGGAATAGGCTGAACCAATCATCATATCTGCTTGTCCTTTACAGGATGGGGTTTAGGCTCAATAATTAGGATCACCTAACCAACTTGAGGGGCAAATTTCCAAATCAATTATTGAGTCTTCAGTCAATATTGATTTGATAATCTTCTCTATGCAAAAAAATTTCATAAAGTAGGTTAAGACATACATAAAGAAAATTTAAGAGCTGAGTCTGTCACTACTTTCTTACAAAATTTTGTTTCTGGATATATTTCACATTATTCTTGTTTGGTAAGCAAGATACTTCATCTTCATGTTTATATATATATCAAATAAAATACAATAATTTAAATCTCCCTATGTTAGGTTTACAAAAAAAATTCTCTCAGGAATGGGATTTGTGACCATTATGAGTCATATAGACAGTAACTACTTATTATAAAGGGCATTTCAGTACAGCTGAGTCAACCATCCTATTGGATGATCATACTCATCTGATGTTTCCAATTTCTTGTGTGTAGGTTAAAGTATATTTGCAGCGTCAGTGGACACGAATTTTGCGTGGCAGGATGTCTCTTCAGGATTTTGTATTCGCAAAGGAAGTCCGCTTGGGTACGTACAGTATAAGGGCTTCTTCACTTCCACCGGCAGCAATTGTGGCCGCTAAAGCAATGAAAGCTGACCCCAGAGCAGAACCACGCTATGCAGAGCGAATACCTTATGTCGTTATTCACGGAGAACCTGGAGCCCGCCTTGTTGATATGGTTGTAGATCCATTGGATCTCTTGGCGATTGATTCCCCTTTTAGATTAAATGATCTATATTACATCAACAAACAGATAATCCCTGCACTGCAGCGGGTGTTTGGACTTGTTGGGGCTAACTTGAACCACTGGTTTTTGGAGATGCCACGTCCGGTTAGGGAAACTGTGGCTAAACGTCACTCTTACGCCCCAAATTCACATCGAACTAGAATAGAGTATTATTATCTCTCAAAACACTGTATTTTGTGTGGGGAGTTGGTCCAAACACAATCACATTTATGCGATAAATGTTCTAAGAAGGGACCTGCCATCGCAACAACGGTGATTGGAAGAACTTCGAAATTGGAGAGGGACATCCAGCACCTGGCTGCTGTAAGTATTGTGAATATTCTCATCATCTATGCTAAATTCTACTGTTCAATCATATCTTTAGTTTGTGCCCGAGATTGTCCAACACAGTATGCTTAGACTTCGTAGTAAGCATTCTGCTCCTTTCAAATTTTTATTTAATAATGATAAGCAATTGGTCTCACAGCTAACAGACTATTAAGCTTTCATGACATGATCATCTAAAGCTCATATATATATTGGGAGAACACTTCTTTCTTTTGATCTTGCAGAAACATGGATGCTCAGATTGAAATTTGCTGTCCAATTATTTTGTAGTAACTGCTCTTGTTGTGCCCAGATATGTCGGCATTGCGGAGGTGGTGATTGGATTGTGGAAAGCGGGGTGAAGTGCACATCACTTGCATGCACGGTGTTCTATGAGAGGCGAAAAGTTCAGAAAGAATTACTGGCTCTTTCTGCTGTTGCTATGGAGACAGGATTCTACCCAAGCTGCATGGTTGAGTGGTTCTGAAATATTTCTTTGCCCGATGGTATACCATTGAGTCTATCCTAACTTATTTGACAATTTGGGCTTTTCCTTTTTCCTCATCAGTGCGTTAGGCCATTATATGCGATTATTGGTTTTCGGTTTTGGTTGGTTTCTCCATTGGTCTGAAGGGAATAGAGTGATGTTTTGTAATTGTACTTTTTCTGTGTATATGTAAATGATGAATATATGTGTGTATTGTGTAAGTTGGGCATGACAAGATTTTCAGATAAAATTGTAAATGACCTGTTGAAAATAAGCATATATCAGTGGATTACATCTAAAGTGACCTGTGTTGAGATGCTTAACTGCATTTAATGGTTATTCCCTTTAATCTGGAGAACTTGTCCATTTTGGTGGGGGTTGTAATAAGAAGTGAAGACAGTATCAAGAGCAAAATAAGAGACCATCTGAGTAGTCTTTAACCTCAATATAATGTGAAAGATGGTCATCCAATTGCATGAACAAACGTGTTATTTCAAAAGCTCTAGGGGCTCTATTCAAGGTGGCGTTTGTTAACACTAGTCTTAAAAAAAGTGTTTATTTGAAAATTATGTTTAGTTGGACTTTAGATTGTTAAGTTGAAGGTTAATTGCATGTCTACATTTTAAAGATTTTCCAACTAAACATAATTTTCATATAAGCACTTCTTTTTAGACTAGTGTTAACAAACGCCACCTAAATATAACCAGATCCACATTTGATCTTTTTCATGTGTGAATGCTGGTGATTCATTCCCCAAATATCATAACTTGGGCCACTCCAACATATTCATGTATAAATTGAAAAAAAGGGTTTTAAAAGAAATATGGAAAATCTGAATTGGGGTTACTGATGTTTACCAAAAATATATGTAGATTTCAAACATTTCTCAAACGGTGCCTCTTTTGTTTGGTTGCCGAGAAAATAGGTGAAAATCGAGAAAATAAAAATTGAAAAACATACAATTAGAGTTGTATTAACTTTTGTTTGGTTGCTGAGAAAATAGGTGAAAATTGAGAAAATAAAATTGAAAAACATACAATTAGAGTTGTATTAAGGAGATACAAATTTTCTGTTCTTTTCTCTGTCTTCGCCTTTTTTATTGGCAAACAAACATGGGGTAAAATTCTTTAAAGCTACATTTCGGTCAAATTTGTTTGTAGCAGGGCCTTTGGCTTTTTCTATCAAAGCCCTCAGACCTTCACAACATACAAATCACATTTTGCTTTCCAGCCCATCACAAAACACAACAAATTCAAGATTTTAAAAAAAAAAAAACCACAAGCATAATCATTCCCCTCTCCTAAATTGCAGTTCTAGTCTTTGGCCCAAGCCCAAGTCGATGACGACATGAATTGGGCTTTCAAATAAAAATGTTGGGCCTTTGGCCCATTAACAACCTAGGTAAAAGGCCCACAACAAATGAAGGGTTTAAGCTCTCATTTTTAACCGTTTCGGAATCATGGAGGGGTTTTAGAGTGTAGTCAGTCTCTCGCTCTCTCGCATGGCTTTAACCCCTTTCGCTCTCCTCCTCCTTCGAAATTTCTCTTCTGAAAACCCTAATTTCCATTCGCGACTTCCTTCTCTGTTCAGAAAAACTAGAGCTTTCTGGTTCTCTCATGGCGGCCAATTCAAACTCTTCTCAACTTCTCAATCCTCAATCCTGCAAACCGAGAGAGACATCCCGAAGCTCTCAGACCCCAAAACGAGCCTTTCAGATCGTATGAGCTTCGTATTCGATCAAATGGATGCCATTGAGAAAGGGAGGCGGGGAAAAGACGAAGCCTTGCAGAGGATTCGCGCGTGGAGGGAAACGAAGAAGAACAACGGTGAGGAGACTTCGGGATTGGAGATTTCAAGTACTGTTGAGTCGAATTCGAATTCGGAGATGGAGAGGGAGGTGAAGAAGAGAGAGAATTTGTTCACAAAGGATGTTGAAGTGGTTCATCCCTGGCCAGAATGGATCGAATTGATGGAACGATTAGTTCAACAGAACTATTTCGATCATCGGAGGAAGGACGAGGATCTAATGCTCCAGAATCTGCCTATTGATATTGCGGAATTCCAGGAGGAAGGGTTTGATTTTCCGAGGGACTGGTCGACAGTTCGCACTGCTTGTTTCAACTTTGGCCGTGATCGCTTTGATATCTTGAGGTTTGTTTCTCTGTTATTACTTCATTTACAGTGATTATTGTTTGTGTTTCTGTACTGTTTGCTTTTGCGTTATGGAATGGGAATTATCTGGTTTCTAATTGTAATTGTTTGAAAGAGTAAATGTGGCTTAGATATATTACAAAGTTACATAGGGCGTGTTTGGTTGCCTGTTCCCTTAAATCTAAACACTGTAATAAAATCCAGCTGAAAGGAGAACCTACTTTTTATAGTGATTATTTTTCACTGAATCATTTTCAAAATGTGGAAAAAGGGCTTCCTCTGGGAGGAGGCATAATCTGTCCCCCAAACTCCTTCAAATCCAACCAAAAATTATAGTTTGTATATCAGTATATCAGTCTACATAGAGATAATATTATAATTAAACATGAACATATTATGCATTTTAGATTAAATAGGACTGAATGATGTGATTCGTGTTGCCGACCCCAAAGTATTTGAGAATTGGGATAAGACATTGATGATGATGATGCTTAGGTTAATAGGCTTCCTACTTTGCACTCCAACCATTGGGTATGCCACACTATTTCAAGTAATGGCATTTTGCTTGGTACTTGTCATGAGATGGAAATTTATTTCAGGTCATTGTCGAGGAAGGATATTCAAATTCTGGTTGGTCATGGATGCCCTAGCGTGGAGAACAAGGTGGTTTTCTCTGCAAAGCTATTGAGGAAACATGTCCACCTTGATGAAGGAGATGTATGTACTCATTCTTATCTTGTGATGTCTTTGAAAGCCATAGATTGCCCATGCATCATGAATTCCGGCAGATCTTGTTGCGTGATACATTCTTGTGTGGCTTTATAACTCCTTATGTGATAATAACCTTCCATTCTTCCTCAATTGTTAAGTTTTAATTTTTTGGCTCTATTTGAGTGGGATAATTTTGTACATAGATTGCTTTATTTTATGCTTAGATTGCAGTATTTAAGGTAGATGATACAATTGGCATTAATATTTGCAAGAGGTTCATGTTTTCAAATATAGGAATTTGCATTCTGAAATATGGGCAGATGCTCTTGAAAATTTTGCAACTTTGCTTGTTAAATTGAACCTTCTGCAAGATCAATCATGTCTCTCCAAACTATTTGTTCATATGTATTGTCATTTTTTATATCGGTAATCAGATGCATATATTAACCAAAAATTGGAAGAATGGGAAAAACTGATGGATCACGGGAATATGTGCTCAGGAATAAATATAAAGAAAAAGAAGGGCAAGGAAAAGGAGACAATGCTAGCCCATTCCGTGAGAGCAACAAAGATCTACAAAAAGATCGCAAATAACGGAGAACATCCAGATCCTTGAAATCCATCATAATGGAACACCAAGCAATAAGTAACTGGCGAAAAGGGCTAGCATTGTTAGTGGTGAAGAGTGGAGTGGTCTGAATCTATCGTTTCTCCTATTAGTCTATCTTCACCTTTCTGTGTATGTGTGCATATTCTCTTTCCGTCAACCTTCATGCCCTCCTCCTCCCAATTAACACGCATTTAAGCCAATACTCTTTCTAATAGAGTTGTGCAATGTTGCTACATTGTGTATAAGGATAATTTAGACAGTAACATCTTTTTACCCAAGAAACTGTGAAGATTGGCTCAAATTGGACAAAATCAAGGAGCGTCGATCGATCAGAGGCAAGGCGCGGCAAAATCCGGAAAACAGCCTGGAGCGGATTGATCGATCGACGCTTGACACCAATCGATCGGCCAATGCAAATTCTTAGTCCGTTTTGTTTTTTGGAAACCCTATTCAGAGTGGGCGACTTTTTAATTGTCTAGGTCTCTTGTTTAGGCCTATAAATACCTAGTTATGGGTCTAGGGTTTGTCAAGCGATACAAAGTATTGAGAGTGGGAGATAATAGAAAGGTTGTAAGCATACTAGGACTTGGGAAATGTTTACGGGAGTATAGAGATTCTCCTTTGGGTTTTCATAGAGAAGATGAGTTGAGTGCTATTGTACTGGTTCCTCAAGGTTTCTTTGAATAAAAGAGTAATCGGATCTTAACCCGTGAACGTAGGCAGGTTATTGTCGAACCACGTATATCTCGTGTTCCTTTGTGTGTGTGCAGTGTGCTTGTTATTTTTTTTTTTGTCGGTATTTAATTGCTATTTCCCCAATAATTGGTTTTAGAGCTCCGGGTTAATTATTTTTTAATGGCTTTGAAAAATTATGGGCAATTTTCTATGGAGAGGTTTGACGAAAAAGGGAGTTTCAATCTGTGACAAAAGAGAGTAAATGATCTCCTAGTTCAACAGGGTCTCGCAAGAGCATTGAAGGGGGAGTCCGGTAAACCAGAAAAGATGCCAAATGCAGATTGGGAAGATATTGAGGCGATGACAGTCAGCACAATACGCTTTTGTCTTTCTGATAACGTGATGTATAGCATTAAGGATGAGGAATCGACACCGGAACTTTGGAAGAAGTTGGAAAAGCTCTACATCGTAAAGAGCATTACCAACCGGTTATATCTTAAAAGGAAAATAAATATCTTGAAGATGGAGGAGGGTGCTGATCTCATGGAGCACATGAATGTGTTCAACCAGATCTTGAATCAATTGCAGAAAGTTGATGTCAATGTGGTATATCACTTTCAGATTCATATGAGCACTTGGTGCCTATTTTCTTGTATGACAAGGATACATTGCAATTGGAGGAAGTCACGACGACATTGATCTCTAACGAGATTAGGCGGAAACCAATGCATGATCATGCTATGGTTGTTCGGGAAAGAGGAAGGGACTTGGAGAGAGGATATGGAAAAGGCAGGGGCATATCCAAATCCAAGGGTCCAGTGCTATCATTGCAAATAATTTGGGCACTTCAAAAGGGAGTGTCCAATACGTGGTTGGAAAAGGGATTCTTCCGGAGGAGTTTCTTCGGCGGCAATAACACATGACAATGAGGAATAAATTCGAGATGCTTTCACAATCTCCAAAGGTATGAACAATTCTTCTAATGAATGGATTTGAGATTCGGGTGCTTTGTTCCATATGTGCTCAAATATGAAATTTTTTGATACTTTTTAAAGAGGGTAGACAAAGTGTTCTTTGGTGATGGATCTAAATGTGAAATCACGGGGTTTGGAACTGTAAAAATAAGACTGTTTGATGGAGCTATTCGGACTTTGGGAGGGGGTAGCTTATGTCTCTAAGTTGCGAATAAATTTAATTTCTCTTGGAAAGTTAGACTTCAAGGGTTGTTGCTACACAATTGCAGGTAGAGTTATTAAAATTAAGCGGGGATGCTTAGTTTTGATGAAGGGGAAGAAGTGTGGTGGTTTGTATCTCCTGGATGAGAATGCAGTGGTAGGAAAACAAAAACGAATGTTTGCAGATGGTAGAAAGCTCACCTAAGGTCTCTTTCGCAGTTGAAGCAGAGACGGGTATTTCGGAGAGTTTTTGTAAGCATGAAGATGGTGATGAGGTGCTTTTGACGGAGATGACGAGCATGTCCTCATTCAGGGTTCTTCTAGAAAGGAGGATGGTGTTCAGGCTACACACATTTTTTTTTACCATGTTTGACTGAACCTGGTAGATGGCTTTTCGGGGATTTGAGGGTGTGTGTAGCTGGTGGGTCTCTTTCATAGATGGTGTAGAGGTGGGCAAGGTCAAAATGGTTGTTTGCGGTATTTACAAATGGCATTACATAATTTTAAGAGAGGTTTTGGTTTGAGGTGGAGGTGCTTCCTGGATGTGGGTGATACGGTTTTCTATCTTCATGGTTTGCTTGGTGATTAGCAAATCAGTTCTCTTGGTTTTGGTGGTGTTGCGAAATTCTTGCCAAGGTGGAAATTTGTGAAGATTGGCTCGAATTGGACAAAATCAAGGAGCGCCGATCGATCGGAGGCAAGACACCGATAAATTGGCAGCACGACAAAATCCGGAAAATGGCCTGGAGCAGACCGATCGATCGGCCAACGCGAATTTTTAGTCTGTTTTGTTTTTTGAAAACCCCTGTTCTGAGTGGGGGACTTTCTAATTGTTTAAGTCCCTTGTTTAGGCCTATAAATATATAGTTATGTGTCTAGGGTTTGTCAAGCAATACAAAGTATTGAGAGTGAGTGATAATAGAAAGGTTTAAAGCATACTAGGGCTTGTGAAAAGTTTAAGGGAGGATAGATAGGAATTCTCCTTTGGGTTTTCATAGAGAAGGTGGGTTGAGTGCTATTGTACTGGTTCCTCAAATTTTCTTTGAATAAAGGAGTAATCGGATCTTGACCTGTGGACGTAGGCAGGTTATTGCCAAACCACGTATATCTCTTGTGATCCATTGTGTGTGTGCTTGTTATTTATTCCTTTCGTCGGTATTCTATTGCTATTTCCCCAATAGAAACATGGTGTCAAGCTATGTTACGCGAATTCTTTAAGACAACAAGTGTGTTCCGTATCGAAACATGTGAAAATGAACACGCCTTGATCACAGTTGTTGCGGCTCATACTGTACTAGAAGAATCTATGTTGTTTGGACATAAACTCTTAATCTCTTATTGTTTGTTGTACATAAAAGGATACAACTGCATACGATTAGCATAAATTTGAACATATTCTTTCTAACTCTCATCATTAGAAAAGAGAAGAAGCCGGTAGGGAAAGAACCACCTTCCAATTGTTTTCAACTTTAAAAAAAAATAAAGAAAGAATATGGTGAATTACCGATTCTTGAATAGAAAAGAAAGGTGGGAGAGGAATAGGAATAGGAATAGGAATAGGAATAGGGGTGTCAACAGACTGAATTCAAGTCACAAGAACTTTTAAATTAGTCATTTTTGAGATTAACATTTAGAATTAAGAAATATTCATTAATTTATTTGCTTTAATCTTTTTCAAATTTTGGATTTTCACAACTCCTGTAAGGCCTTGCATAGCCTTGTAGGGGGTTGCAATTCTAATGCCTGTTTCAAAAAGTTGCATGCTTTGTAGCATGGGATGTTTCCTGGTGGCAACAACTATGTGGGCTAGAGTGTAAATCCTTTCCTCTTTTTAGGGCCATGTAAGGGTCCGTCAAAACCACAAGCTTTCCCTTCTTGTGTATAACAGCTAGGTTGGCTACATTTGTCTCCCTCACAGAAAGTTGGCATACTCGGTGGTACTTCTTGTAGTAAAAGAATGTGAATATTGACATAGGTGATTTCTCCAAGGGACTCATTGGATGTTGGGTGCTGAATGCCTCTTAACTCCTGTTTTGGTGAATGACCTAAGATTTCTTCTAATAAAGTAATTTACAATTGTATAGATCCTTATAAATATGTTTCTTACAATGACATGTATGCATATTTCAGGTCTGTAGTTCCTGCAGTCTGAGGAGCTCCTGTGACAGAGCATATCTTCTAGCACCTAAAGAGGGAGAGGCACGGACTTTTGATGTTATGCGTATCCTTTTCACATTTTGCTTTGATCCTGTGAATGGATCGATCGAAAATAAACCTCTTCTGAAAATAAAATCTGTGAAGACGGTAGTCCGTAAGCTGCTTCATGAGGTTGTCAAGTTGAGTGCAGTTCCAATAGATCCAAATCTTCCACCTCCAATAATGAAGAAGGCCCCACCAAAAGTTAAGCAACCACCTCCACCGCCAAAGAAACGAGTAGGGCGTGATGACATTGAGATGAAAAAAGGGGACTGGCTCTGTCCTAAGTAAGTTCCATCTTTAAGTGATTATGACTTGATCATGTCATGTTTCTTATCTTTAAGTGGAAAGGATAAATAAACATGCCCATCTTATAGATCCTAAAGACAGTGTACCTACCACTGAAAGTATACTAGTACATGTGATGCTCGTGCAGGGATTGGAATCCATTATTTTGACGTGTCCCTCCCAGGCATGGTTCGAAAACCCAAAAACTCAACTCGATTCGAAAGTTAGTCGGGTTGAGAAACTCGGAAAAAATTTTACTCGGTCCAACTCGGAATGTATATGTAATAGTTGAAAAACCTGGGTTAAGAACTCAAAAGTACGCTGATTTTATAGTCTCAAACTGAAAACTAGGTTTAACAGTACCCATAGTAGGTTGTCTTTGTTGACCCAAAAAAATATGATGCAAAAACAGTGTGGCGTTCGAATTTAGGTTTGAAAAAGGATTAAAATACCCTTATGTGACTCGACCTAATCTAGTGAGTCGAAAAACTCAGCTTGACTCGACCGAGTCACCCGAGTAACTCGGCAAATAGTGTCTCCTTCGAGTTTTGAGGCGACTTGACTCAAAATTCAGTCGAGTCGAGTAACTCGGCTCAGGTACTTGGGTGACTCGCCGAGTTTTTGAACTATGCTCCCAGGTGATATCCTATGCCAACCTTGGATTGAATGATCGAAAACAGTCTGCTTTATGTCCATTTCTGGGACCATTCACCATAGTGCTTTGGCTGTCCAGAAGACAGACATCAGATGGTTATGATCATCCAAAATGATAGATCTTTGGCGGAGATCTCCCAGGATGGGCCTGGTTACAATGCATATGATACTGTTATGGTAGATTATCCATAGACTTAGAATTGTCTGGAAACATATTGTAGATTTCCTGTATGCTAATCACGTTTTCAGCTACTAGTTGATTTCAAAACTTGAGATTTTCTGTGTAATTTGCTAAGGATGATGAACATTGGCTTCAGGTGCGACTTTATGAATTTTGCAAAGAATACTGTGTGCTTGCAATGTGATGCCAAGCGCCCAAAGAGACTGCTGCTTCCAGGGGAGTGGGAATGTCCCAAGTAGGTTTCTACTACACCACTGTTGCTGATATTTTTCTGAATCTATCAAGCCATCAATAGGACATAACCTTGGGTAGTGATATTGTAGTTTTCTATAATAGATGGTACTTGGTAGTTGCTGTCTTTCGCAGGATGTTAGAAAATGTAGGAGTACATGCAGGGGGCTTTTATCCACCATTTGATGGATCCTTCCTTGGAGGTCTCCTCGGTTAAAAAAAAAACATGATTCAATATCCCAATTCACAACCATCTCATCTGTCAACTTCTCATGGACAGTAGGCTGAATTGCTACAATTCAAAAGAAGGCAGTAGGCTGAATTGCTAGAGTCGGCCTATGATATTGATTATTGATCTTGGGGATCACCTTGGTGCGATGCAACACGTGGTGGCTGTTAACCCCTTGTGTGATCTTCAGTTGAGGGGGATTACCACCTGTGTTAATCAGACTGTAGATGCACTTCTGACGTACCTATTCAGTGAGCTATTTTCAGTTTAGAGTTTGACGCATTGATTGGTTCTATCATTCTGCAGGTGTAACTTCTTGAATTATAGGAGAAACATGGCATGCTTTCATTGTGAACACAAGCGCCCACCTGATGAGTTTATGGAGAATCAAATGCAAGAAAGGCCACATGGTCCCGTGACGAGGTTGGCGAGAGTTGCCAGCAGGCCTGAGGTTTCTGGTGCCTGGAATTTTGATTTTGACGACAACGAATCAGATGGCGCAGATGTTGCTTCTTTCGAGTTTGCAGATCCTCCAAGAATGGGTGAAGATTTTCCTTTAGAGAGTCGGGCTCAAGGAGGAAATTTGAGGGGGTTTATAGGTGATATCTCTGAGACCAGCGAAATCCCAAGGGCCGAAGGAGGAAGAAATCCAGATCCTGATCAAAGGAAGTCTGGGATGGGGTTTGATGACTTTGATGACGAAGAAGATGACATTGACAGCTATGAGCTAGACACCCCAAATAACAATACAAGACAGGAGGCGTCTTCAGGGGGTTTCTCTCCAGTCGAAAGATACTCTGAGTCTGAAGATTTTGACAGCTCTGATCATCATTCGCTTGCTCGTTGCAGAACAAACTCCCCCCCATACAATAAGATATCCCGGCCAATGCAAAGAAAAACAGCTTTCTCTGGTTCTGAGCGTGATGAACGAGATTCGGATGAAGAACTATCAGTTCGTCCCAGCTGGAAATCTAGTCATGTAGCAGATTCTAGACAGAGAACTAGAGGGAGAGGTAGAAGTGGTCAATACAGGGGAATCACTTTTGGTTCAGATGATGAGCTTGGGCTGGGTTCCAGTTCTGATGATGATCTAGATAAGGGATTTGGATCCAACCGAACTAAAGGGAATAAATGGAGTTCGAATAGAAGGGATTTTAGGAGGGGAGAAAAATCTGATTCTGAAGATGGGCGTCCATATGGTTCAGAATCTGATGAAAGTGATCTACAATCTCGTAAAAGCAAATTGAGAGGCTCTGATAGGAGAGGAAACATTTTCAAGGGCCGAGGACATTTTGATTCGGCCAGAAATTCAGAATTCAGATCCAATGGTGTGACTGACAGAAGGAGGAACAACTTCAGTGATGCCAATCTTGATAGATCATCTCGAGGTTCTCTCAGGGATAACAGGGGATTTCCAGCAGAAGGCTATGGTGGGCAGAGAATGAATAACATAAGGAGCAACTCGCAGAATTTCAGTAGGCCTGAACAAAGGGAAGGGTTCAGAAATCAACAACGCAGTAAGTTTAATGAATTCGATCATCGATCAAATATGAACAGGAATTTTGTTAATGATAGACCGCGGAGGCGTATAATTGAAAGATGAAACTCAGCCAGAGCATTGATAAGAATTCTTCAGTACGTTGCTTGTTTCTACTGCTAACAATGTGTGAAGGTTTCTCAAATTAGTGCACCAATGCAACATGGGACTTCATAATTGTAAAGAAATCTAGCAGGAGTCAAACTGGGAAGTATATCAGATGTCTATGATGATATCTAGGATCAAGTAAATTGACAGAAGTTGCTGGTACATGCAGAATGCCAGCTGGAGTTCATCAATTATGCTGGATATAAAATTAGATTTCTCTTACCTTTCTGTTCGAATTTCTAGTTCTTTGCTCGAGGGGATTTGCAGGCTGAGAGAAGTTAGTCATTTGATGTGTTTCATAAGTGAATTTGCAGTTGCAAGATCCCCGTGGCTGTTGTATTTAGGTATGCTTTTCTATTATCACTTTTATAGAGCATGCAACTATTAATCTTATAGGAAAATTTTATCTCAATTTTGAGTTTTAGTGAACATTTCCTGAGATTTCTCTGGTAATAAAAGCAAGTCTAAGATATTGTTAAGAACTGGACTGCTGTTAAAGTATATTATCAAGTAGGAAATAACAATTCCATTTGGTAGGCTGCAAGAATGAGTCTGCCTAATGCATACTGAAGTGGAGCACGTGCCACTTCACATGCATGGATTGGACCGAGTATCAAGTAGGCTCATCAAATCATCACAATATCAATGGTGACTCTGCTGAGTGCTTGATATATAGGATCGTAATTTATTATCCTAGGGAGTTTACAGTAACCGCTATTTCTGTCACAGTGCACAGTTGAACAATAGAATATTGGGGAATGGTATTATAAGTTGGTAATACCTCAGTCGATGGTGTATTTGTCAGCATCCCCTTAGTAAGTGTGTTCTGACTAATAAGAAGTCGACTCTGGCAGGTAACTACCTTACATCGAAATAAGAGATCATGCCTCTACAATATTTCAAGTTGTAAGTATTGTCTTCCAGCTGGAAGAATTATCGCCTAAGTGGCTGTTCAATCTCTATTTTTTACTTTTTTTATCTGTCTATTTTAAAGTCTTACAATTGGATTCTCACACACTTCACAAATTACTTTAGGATACAAGTTTGAGTGCCTCCTAGCGAGTCTTCATCTGAAAGTCATGGGAGTGATCTCACTGAACACAGAATCCATTCTCAAATCTATCAACTGAAATCAAATACCATCACAGTAGTTATACTATACACTCTTACTTGTACACACACATATATGATCACGAAACAGAATGGCGCCTTCTCTTATGAAATAAGAACCGAGTTTCTGAATTAGCTTTGGCACCCATTGGCTTGACGTCTTTTATCCGGAATAGGGCATTGAGCTTGCTTAGTTTTTTGGTGAAAGATTTGAGTATCTTATTAGCAGGATTTGACTTTACAAGCTCCTGTTTCATAGAGACGTGATCCTTTTCTAGATCAGTTAGCCTCATCCTCATTCTCGCAACTTCAAGCTTCAGCTCTCGGTTCTCTCTTCTCACAGATGCATAATTATCTCTCGGGGAGATGGCCCCACTGCCTGCACCACTGCCCGAACGTTGAGGGAACTGACCGTTAATTGAACCAAAGAAGAAGTGATTATGACCTCCGTTCATCGCATTCCGAAGCCTAATCTGCTCGAAATATAACACTTGAACTGCCATCTGGACAGGTAGCCTTTCGTTCTGAGCCGCATGGCTGCAGGCTTCCTGGGAGAGTTTTTGACAATCAATGGTTTTGCACAGCCGATAGCGTTCAGAGTCCTTGATATTGGGATGAACCTTCAAGTAAGAACACTAATTGGTGTTTAAAATCTTGCAAAGAAAAATAATAGAGGAGATTGTATAGCATGCAGTGAAAGCTGAGTCTTACCTTGATGAAGATGTCAACGGCTCTGTACAACCCATCACTCACTACACGGGCGTGGTCCGGAAGTAGTTCTGCTAGTGCGATGAACTTCGATGGAATCAAGTTTGAATCTAGTGCAATTTCTGCAAGATAGTTGTCCAGTAGCTTTGATACCTTAAGAATTGAGCTCTGTTTAGGAGATCCGGGGCTGTCAAAATCATAATCCATTTCACATTCATCCTTCATGTGGTTCTCATCATCATCATCATCATCCAAGTTCAAGAAAGTGGAGAAGATCCTCAATATTGAATCTGTATCATATAGTGGGTGATGGTTGTTGCCGTGTGAGTTTGCAGGGATGAGGATGTCTTCGAGAATTGCTTGGTCCAGTTGCAGACCAATTCTCCTCTCTAAATCGGCTCTGCAAGAAGCAGAAGCCGAACCTATTATTGCAGTTTTCAACAAACCTGAAAGGAATGCCATTGGTACCGAACTCTTTCTCGATTGAGTTGGTAGTAAACTAACCATCACTTCAACAATGACCCTTTGTTTCTTCTGCAATTCTGCATCTGAGAAGCTTCCTTTAACCAATTGAGGGTCTCTTACAACAAGACCTTGAAGAGAATTGTGTGTGTAGTTTATCAAGATCCTGCTTATCATCTCCTGTTTCAGACCCTTTGATTTTACTGCAGACAGAACCCGTTGAAAGAAATCTAAGTTAAGAACCGTAAGTTCCTTTCCCCACCAGTCCGAGGGGGTTTCTGTTTCTGTGTTCGTGATGGGTTTGGCAGGGAAGTTCTGATCAAGCTTTGATAAGCCAGATGTGAGCTGTTCTTTACAGGTATTACTTGCAATTCCATTTATAATCCTGCTAATCAAGTTGATCTCTTCTGCTATGGGTAGGAGGGTTTCACAGCGGTGAAGAACGGATATGGAATTTGATATGTTTGGGAGCACCATTTCCTTTATATATAATTCAGTTCGGATTTCCAGGTTCTTCTCAGCAAACTCCTCTGTCATTTCCAAGTAACGGGCTGCACATCGTAGCATGGCAACATTTGATAGTGTTATCTCAATGTTCACTCCATAACAGAATTTTGCGGCTAGCTCAAATGCCTCTGATCCACCCGGAACAGCAGGGAGATTTATCCGTGAAATTTTGGAATCTTTTGCTTCTAACAACAGTTTTCGAATCTTCCCACTTCGAGAAACCAGAGGAAACTGTAAAAAACCATGACCATATGAATAAAGCTTGCAGTGAAATACCATGCAGTGGTAAGACTTTTTGTGCTAAACTGTATTTGGGAGAGGAAAATGTACAGAGAAACTAAAATGCCTAAACTATGGCCATAGTTTATTTGGCACCCGTGAAGGATGGCAAGGAAACAGAATTGAATTCTAACTGAATTAGCAGAAAGAAGTATAGATACTGAACCATTATCTTCTTACCTTATGAAGTGAAAAGTTTGTTGCTCCTACTTCAACAGTAAGATCACTAGAAACATCAGAAATTGGCCTGGAAGAAGAAGTCATGTTAAAAACTGGAAACTCAGAGAAACAAGAAGAAACCCCGCAATGACAGAAAGAAATGCAGGCATACATGTTTGTTAGTTCCAATTATTCGACAACCTTGCATGAAATCTTTGTCTACAGTTGCACCCCCATGTTTGAACTTATAACCTCTAAACAGATTGTTATCCATAATACCCTGAACGACTCAAAGCCATGCACAGTTTGATCTTATGATTCAACATGGATGGCCCAGGTAGTAAAGACCAATTCTTTTAATAATGGCAGAATGAGTACTACTTCACAAAAGGTAAAATGTCAGGGAATAAGGTTAGTGTTCTTCATGGTGGAAAGCTGAAGTAAAGATCGCAGATTTGACGTTGCTTGGGGGTTAAAAACAGGCTCTTTATTAAACGAATCTTTAATTGATCTTCAGGGAACAAGATGGGAACCATTTGGGTCCCCTGGTTTTATTTGAAAGCTGTGTTTGTTTGCTCTGTTCTGTGTATGCTACACAGATTTGTCATATGTGGCCAACTGCTGTACAATGTTTCAGTACGTGAGAGGGCCTCTTGAAAGTATAAACACACAAATTATTGGTAGGCAGAGGCTAACAGCAGTTCAAATTTATTTACTCTGAATGTTGAGATACAGACTACAGCTGTCCCAGCCTCATGGACTTGTCATTGAAGCAAAGGGTTGTTAGATTCAATTGCTCTGTCAGACCCACTGTAACTGGTAAGACAGGTCTGCCATGGAGTATTGTTTTCTTCCGCGATCTAGATGAGTTAAGGTAAATTAAGCTGGTGAGAAATCACTGCCTGTGCAAATCTTTCAAGGATTACATGCCACTGCCTAAATCAAAATTTCACAACCCTGTTCAATCATTTAATCTCCTTTCATACCAGATTACCCTCTCAAATTACAAAGAGTCATTCATCTTTAGAACACCCTTCAATTCATGGCTGTAATTATGAAACCTATTTGAATTTTGATATTCTTATCAACAGTATGCATACAGAAAGTAGTTTTTTTCAAAGGTCTACTCCTTTTGCATTCCCAGTTAAACCTTCATGCAATTTACAAGTTCTTGAACTGTTCTGAAACTCATTTGAAGACAACCCTTTAACCTTATTATATCATTTATTCGTAAATTGTGTTGTAGTTCTTGATGAAATGAATGATGGTAAAATTATTTACTGGACGTAAATCTAACTCTCTTGCACAATTTACGCTGCTAAGCAAATCCTAAAACACAAATTTTGGGAGATAAAAATGTATGATAACATGCAACTTTGATCAAGGAAAAGTAGTTTATTGCAGTGTAGTAGTACAGCAGTGTCTCTGATCACCACGGATTTCTTACTCAAACGAGCCTTTAGCTGCGTGGTTTCAAGTAATCAAGCAATGATAAAGGCTCTGCAGTACTACTGCAGCATAATATCCAATACCACAACTTTCCATGATCTTGCACTAATAATAATTAAACTAAGAACTTGTGGTAATTATTGAGATTAGCCCTCAAGAGAGCCCACAAACTCAAATTTTAGAAAATGCTCAAACCCAGACTCCCAACACTTCTGTTTAATGTAGAATGCTTGGGCATAAGTTAGCAAACAATACTTACATAAGAAAACAGATTAAAACTGAGATTGTGAACTAAAACTATATCAGTCTGAAACAGAGATCTTAAGTAAGAAGAAGAATACCATTCAGTGGCGTGTCTTGTACTCGCACTCGGACGAAACGACCTCTTCCCAGAGATGCTCGGCTTCAATTCACCAATGGTAGCAACACCCATCTTGTCAAAAAACAACAATTCGAGCTCAGAAGTTTCACTAGAAGATCTCCAACCCCAACTCCACAAAAGAGCAATTCTCTCAAAATCTATCTGTATTTTAACCACCCATATCCAAGGTTGTGATTAGTTGCAGAGCAAACAAGACTGTTCTTGTGTGTGTGTGTGTGGAGGGGGTGTGATTAAGGTAGTTTCTCTTTCTCTTGCTCTCTTTTATTAAAAGAAAAAGCAGGGAGTGAGGTGAAAGTTACATGAACCATGCAAGATTAAAGGGTGGAGATAGATTAGTATTGTACTTTAATTAGTGTTTTTGAATTGCTTAGAGTCAAGAATATGTAGCTATACCTATACTTTTCGGTGGAAGTGGGGAGCAGTGGCTTTTCATTTGATTTTGTTTTGGGGTTTGCAGGATTCCTGAAGGGTTGCAGTGCTTTTGGGGGTTGTAATCATGGCTAGTGAAAGCTACCCAAATAAAGATTGCCTAAAACAACAATATATTGTGTAAAGTTCACTAAAGTGGTAATTAAAAGGATGATCTGGATTAAATGATATAATGAGAAGCACAGGGGAAAAAATTAAAAAATAAAAAAGTTGAAGAAAAAGTTCAACAAAGTATAATACTAAGCATCTTGTTTAGTTTGCAATCTTGATGTAGAACAAGCAGGAGAAGACTTTAGAGTCCTTGGACCGATAGAAGTTCAAATATAAGGCATAAATGCATTAGTAAGAATTAAGAGCCTCGAGTCAGAAACATGCAAAAGGACCCATTTTTGAAGGGAAACGTCGAGATTTTTTGCAATAGACTTTTCACTTTGATTTTATTATTTTTGGAAAGTTTTGTTTTAGCAATTATCATTGTTATAAAAGTCAGAATCAATCGTTGATTTTGCCTTGATTTTAGTTTTAGTATTAATAATTTTGATTGATATTTATAGGGTTGTAAGTCACATAGCAAAGATAGTTTATCAATAGTATTTTCGGATTTCTTTTCTTTTCATTTTCCATGGATTCATGGATTAATTAGGCTGAAGACGTTCTTTTCTTTTTATACGTTCCACTACGTTAAAAGCTTTTGGTGGGATACCTCTTTGATGGATCAACATGTCACAAAGAAGCCTGCCAATCGGATGGTTAGCATCATTTGATCGGTATAAATATCCTTACATTTTTTAATGGGTAATATTCCTATTTTTAATAAAGAGATTATTTAATACACATAAAAGTCACGTGCACCTTACTAGGATTTGTATACAACATGAATGCTTACAATGTCTATGCATGAACTTGGGAAAGATTTTGTTCTTAGACTATTAGGTGTCGTTTGGTAACTCTAAATAATAAGAGCTTATTTGGGTTTTAAAATATTTGATAACAGGTTATCTCTAGAAACTTTAAAAATAAAGAAAAAACCTCTAAACAAATAAATAGTACGGAATAACTTATTTTTGGGGTCTAAAAATTTAGAGATTATTTATTAGAGTTTATTTTTAAGAGCTTATTATATCCCAGTAGAGTTTCCAAACACAGCTTTAAGAGCTAAAACTTCTTTTCATAAAATAAAAAAAACAAATAAAAAACTAAAACTTTGATGGCACTATGTATGGTATGATGATGATCAAAAGTGGTAGGGAGTAGATAGTCAATTCACCAAAAGAGAGAGGTGGGTTCTGTCATTTTATATGTAGAGACTACAGAGTGTCACATTGTTTGTGCCATCAAAGCTAAAAGCTGGGATGCTTTGATTGATAAAAAATGTGAAGAGGAAAGAGGACAGGCAAAGGGGATTTTGAACTTTGAATCATTAGGGCAGGTGTGAAAAGCTGGTGGACACAATTATGGTGTACAGTAAACACGTGAGCCCACCCTCCAAATCTATATCTGGAAAAAAAATTAAAAAGATAGCATGTTGTGAACTCTATTGTATGCACGATGCAGTGTCAAATTATGATCAAACAAGTGAGTGGGTCCCACAACTATTGCAATAATTCTTGAAAACCCCTCTACAGTATTAGTATTAGTCGTAGCTCGTAGGTTTGATGATAATCAGGTGGATCTGTGATATCTCCTTGGTGGGTGGGTCCCACCTCCCTGTCTGGCTTTTTAACGATATTAATGGTCTACCAGCTTTAAGATGTAAGATACGAGCAGCATGAGGACTTCCTGTCCTGTCCCATATGGCCAATTCAAACCTAAGATAGAAACCAGTCCTGTCCCATATGGCCAATTCAAACCTAAGATAGAGACCAAGGTCTCTTGATGCATGTTTACCCCAAAAAAAACAAAAGTCTCTTAATGCATGTATTGTCATATTTTATTTTATTTTTCGTTTTTTTTTTTTGAGAGTTCTTAACTTTTTTGGACTAATTTTTTTTTAGGATAAGCAGGGGTTAGGGAGACTGCTACCAGATAGATAGATAAATAAATAAATAAATAAATAAATATATATATATATATATATATATTATCAAAAGGAAAATTACATACGAGGATATTTATATCCAGATTTATCCTTATCAACTTGGACTAATTCCTTTTTACTCACATATTCATTGGTCTTTGTTAAGCATATTGTCGACACAAAATTTCGTGGACGAAATAATGATGAACAAAATATTTTATTTATTTTCAGTTTGGTACAACTCTCAAGAAATCCTCTGATTAACAATCAGAAATTTCTAAAGTAGAAGATAAGGGCCGAGGCGTGATCTCGATCTTCTTTGAAGGTGTTGATGTAGCTTTTCCTTTCTTCCGGGCTTCGCGCTTAATCGGCTAGAAAGTGATTTTGGAGGAGAACTGGCTTCTTTGCAGCTTTGTCTTCTCCGGAATGATTTGATTTCTTTTCTTTGAAGGTTAGAGAATGCTTCTGAGTTCTCTTCTTTGGCTTCTTCTGAATTTCTCTCTCTGAATTTCTGATCCCTCAATTTCTGAATCTTGGGTCTTATTTATAGACTTTTAGAGATAAGGATTTCAAGAGTCCCACTCTATTTAGTAGTTTAAGGGACGAGATTTTGATAAGCCTCACCCATTTAAAGATAAGGATTCCAAGAGTCTCACTTTATTGGTTTAAGGGATTTAGGAGATTTTGATAAGTCTCACCCATTTAAAGATAAGGATTCCAAGAGTCCCACTTTATTTAGTGGTTTAAGGGACTTAGGAGATTTTGATGGGCCCCACCCATCTTCTTGGGTATTGAGTCGAAAATCAGGTTTTTTGTATTGATGGATCGACCCATTTATCGAGTGTGTGACCCAATTAGATTTGGACTTGGGTTTTGAGTTTATGGGCTTTCCACTTCGTGCCCAGACCCGAGCCGTAAGAGGCTCATGCCTTGTCATTAGGCCCAATTTAAATGTATAGGGCTTTTTAATGATTTTAGGCTCTTTATATAATTTTACGAGTGTGTAAGGACCTTTGCGTAAAATTAATAAATTTTAGGGTTCTACAAATTGCCCCCTCAAGGGTATAGTGATGGAACCTATGAGTGACATTAGCGTAACCCTTGATTTAGTGTTTGATTTGGATTTAATTTTGATGACTTAGTGTTTGACTTTGATTTAATTTGTTTGGAGTTTATCTTGATTTGGGTTAGACACGAATCCTATTCCTAGTAGGATAAGGAAACAGTTTACCTCTCTTACAAATAGCAAGTGGACTCACACAATTGAACTTTCAGATTTTTTGTTTTCTGTTCTTGTAGGTTTACTCGAACATTAGAGGACCCTGCGTTTTACAAAGTCTGCAGATACTAGAAACCAATTAACTATTTTTTTTTTTTTTGAGGCGTTTCAGAGTGTACAGATTGTGATGGTTGTGCGGCAATTGTTTTTGATTTAATCTGGTTGGTTCGCCTGCTTATTACGCAAGATGGGTTTTTTTTTTTTTTAACATCAAAGAAAAGAGTCATAGGCAACCTGGGCGTACGACCCACCTCCCTCTCTCAACTATTCGTTTTGGTTTGCTGTTTTATTTTAAGTTTTTGTATTGGTTGATTTGATTTGATGTTTGGGAAAGGTAATGATTGATTTTTTTTTAATGTTTTTATTTGATTTAACTTCAACTAATTTTTTGTAAAAGATTTGTTGGTTGCTTTTTTTTAATCAATGGGTAGTTGGGTGGTACGTAATATTTTTTTTTTGTTGGTTTGTTTTAACAAAGTATTGCGGGAGGAGCGTAGCTTGGGCGTCGCAGCTGGGCTGCCTTTGTTCTGTTTGTTTGTGTTTGTTACTTTATTTATTTATTTTTTAAAATTATTATTTTTTATTTTATGTTTCGTACTCTTTTTCTTGTGTGTTTTTGTTTATGCTTTTTTTTTTTTTTTTTGTCTACTTTTGTGTGTGTGTTTTTTAAAAATATTTTTGGTTGTTTATTAATTTATTTTTTTACCTTTTTTTTTTTTTTGTTTGTTTGTTTTGTTTTTTTTTTTTAATTTGTCTTTTTTTATGTCAATTATTATTTTTATTTTTATTTTTTTAACTTTTTGTTTGAATTTTTTTTTTAAAGTGGTTTCTGATTCATTATTGTGTAAAGTTTGTAGAAAAATTGGAGATTTTGATGAACTTCCCTTTTTTTGTTTTTGTTTTGCAGTGAAACATCTTTTGTCGATGCCTCCCAGGATATTGACCATAGGGTTGTTGATGAACGTCTTCTTCAAGATAGATGGATAGCTGTTGCTGATGATCTAACTCGGAGTGGGACTTTAATTCGTTTTCTGAACATGTGAGTAAAATCACAGTCCCGAGATGGCATGCTGGAAGCTGCAATTTATTGAACACCGGATGACGACCGACTCGTGGAAGACTCTGACTCCACTTTCTTCTTGCAATCTTGAAGCCGCGAGGACCTGTTGCTCTTTCTTGTGATCTTGAAGATATATTGACCTGTTGGACGAGACCCTTGCTGCAATCTTGAAAATACACGGACCTGCTGGACGAGACCCTTGCTGCAATCTTGAAAATACACGGACCTGCTGGACGAGACCCTTGCTGCAATTTATCGAACACCAGATGGTGGCGGCCCGTGGAAGGCTCACGACGTGACATTCGAGGAAACGTTGGACCTGTCGATCTTTCAACCCGTCAAGGAATGCTTTTTCGCTCGCGGACATTATTTAAGAAGTTTGCGGTGATGCTGAGGATCCAGATCAAAGCGGGACTTTGATTCATTTTTGCGAATAAAAATCATAGTCCCGAGATAGAGTGCTAGAGAGCTGCTGAGAAAGAGAGTTGTTTCTGTTTTCTATGATGCTGTTGACATCGGGGACCTAACAGACGACCTCTAGAGGTTGAGCAAATACAAAGACTTGTTCGTCATCCAGATGCTAAGAGTACGACATCTTGTAGCGCACCAGAAGCAATCAACTTCATACCCATGAAAGGTATTGTTTCTCATGTTCTTTTATAACGTTTTTTTTTTTTTTTTTTTTTTGAAATGGTAGCTGAACCTGAGGTAACTTTACAGGCTGCCTACGTACCCGTCGTGGGATCAAGCTTTAACGTAGTTCGATTTTTTTTTTTTTTTTTTTTTGTGCTCTAAGTTTTGCCTAGACCGTCCTTTTAGATTTTCAGTCTAGCGAGCAAGAGTCATTAAACCTTTTACAATTTTGGTTGTATAAGCCAAGAGTGACATGCATTTTAAACTAATGCGTCAAGGAGCGTTGTGGACACTTTAGGCTCGTATCAAGGAGCGTTGTGGACACTTTAGGCTCGTATCGAGGAGCATTGTGGACACTTTAGGCTCGTATCGATGAGCAATGTTCTATCATGGATAGTATTGCTTGAGGAACTTTCCGTTGATAGGGCCAAGACGAACTCCATCGGGCGTCGAAAGAAGGTAAGTGCCGTTGGTGTAGACTTCTCTCACCACATGTGGTCCATCCCACTTTGGATCAAATTTCTCTCCAGATCGATGTGAAAGAATGATGGGCCTTCGAACTGCAAGTACTAAGTCACCTATTTGGAAGGAGCGAGGTCGAACTTTCTTGTTGAAAGCTCGAGACAAGCGAGCTTGATAACACTAGAGGCGTTGCTGCGCTTCTAACCTCTTTTCGTCCAAAGCTTCGAGTTCAGCAAGACGTAGCTTTGTATTGTCATCACCTGTGAGGCCTTCTTGGATTGCAATCCGTAGTGACGGAATTTGGCGTTCCAATGGAAGTATTGCTTCGACTCCATAGACAAGCGAGTAAGGTGTGGCTTGTGTAGGAGTGCGGTATGAAGTCCGGTATGCCCAAAGTGCTTCACCAATCCGTTCATGCCAATCCTTTTTCGACTTGGAAACGACCTTCTCAAGGAGCTTGCAAAGAGTTTTATTGAAAGCTTCTGCGAGTCCGTTTGCTGGCGCATTGTACATTGTAGAGCATCTTTGCTTGATTTCGAACTTCGCACAAAATTGATCCATCAGAGCATTCTTGAATGGTTTCCCGTTATCCGTTACTATATAACGGGGGACCCCATAGCGGAAGACAATATTATTTTTGATGAAGTCTACAACCGTCTCTTTCTTGACTTCTTTGAGAGGGATTGCTTCTGCCCATTTGGAGAAATAGTCTGTCGCAGCAAGAATGTAGAGGTGTTGTTTAGAAGACTTTGGGAGTGGCCCGATAACATCAAGTCCCCAATTGTCAAAGGGCCAAGATGCTACTGTTGGGTGAAGCGGCTCGGGTGGTTGGCGAATGAAGTCTCCATGGATTTGACATGCATGACATCTTTTGGCAAACTCGAGCGAGTCTTTCACCATGGTTGGCCAATAGTATCCCATTCTCTTTAGGCGATTATGCAACTTTGGTCCTGACTGATGAGCACCACAGATACCTGAATGAGTTTCTTCAAGGGCCTCTTTAGCTTCATCATTTCCAAGACATCTCATCAAGATGTCATTGAAAGAGCGACGATACAGCTCATTGTTGAAGTATAGGAATCGGGGCGCACGACGACGAATTTCAGTCTTGTGCTTGAGATCATTCGGCAATTTTCCATATTGAAGGTATTCAATGAGAGGTTGTCTCCAGTCTTCAACCTCAATCTCGAACACTTCAATGAAATTTGTTGCTTGTTGAGCGATGTCATGGTGGATCAAGTGAGGGATGACCCATCTCTGACAGACAGGAACTGTCGTCACTTCTTCTTCAAGTACAGCTAAAGTTGCTGCAAGGTTGGCCAAAGCATCAGCTTGTTTATTCTCATTTCTTGACACATGCAACATAGTGATGTCTTCGAACTGACTTATGAGCTCAGCAGCATAAAGATAGTAGGGGATTAGATTAGGCTTGAGGACGTCGTACTCTGTCAAGAGCTGGTTAATGACGAGCTTTGAATCTCCATATACATTGAGTTGGTACAACTGCATGTCTCGGGCTAGTTCCAATCCAATTATGAGGGATTGATATTCGGCCACATTGTTTGAACATAACTCTGCCAACGTGAAGGCGAATGGAAGAACTTCATCTTGTGGAGTTACAAATACGACTCCTACTCCTGCTGTATTCTTTCTTGCAGCACCATCAAAAAACATCTTCCATGATGGTATTACATCAGTGTAGAAGATCTCTTCATCGGGCAAGTCTTGAGATAATTCCCAATCAGCTGGAATTGGATGATCTGCGAGGAAGTCAGCTACCGCTTGACCTTTTACTGCCTTCTGAGGGATGTAAACGATCTCAAATTCTGACAGGAGAAGTGCCCATTTGGCGAGCCTTCCCGATAGAACCGGTCTCGTCATTATGTATTTGAGTGGATCGGCGTGAGAGATAAGTCTGACTGTGTGTGACAGCATATAGTGCCTCAACTTCTTTGTAGCGAAGATAAGAGCAAGACATATCTTCTCAATGGGTGAATAGTTCAATTCTGCCCCCACCAGAGTTCGGCTCAGGTAGTAGAGCGCATTTTCTTTACCATCATGATTCTCTTGTGCCAATAATGCCCCCAATGACTGCTCCTGAGCACTGATGTAAAGAATCAGTGGTTTGTTGGGGATAGGCGCTGCTAAAACCGGTGCTTTGAGGAGATACTCTTTGATGCTTTCGAAAGCTTTCTTACAAGCATCATCCCATTTGAACAATGCATCTTTCTTCATCAACTTATTAAAGGGGTGACACCGCCCTGCTAGGTTTGAGATGAACCTCCGGATGTAAGCGAGACGACCTTGGAGGCCTTTAAGCTCGTGGATATTCTTAGGTTCTGGCATATTGTGGATAGCATTGATTTTGGCTTGGTCAATCTCAATACCGCGATGTCGAACAACAAACCCGAGGAATTTGCCTGAAGTGACTCCAAATGCACACTTTAAAGGGTTCATCTTTAATTGGTACCTTCGAAGTCTGATGAAAATGTCACGAAGGTCTTGAAGATGATCCGTTCTCCTTTTTGATTTTACCACCAAGTCATCGACGTAGCATTCAACCTTTGTGTGCAAGACATCATCAAAAATCTTTTGCATAGCACGTTGATAAGTGGCACCAGTATTTTTTAGTCCAAACGGCATCACTTTATAACAGTAAATTCCCTTTGGTGTACGAAAGGCTGTGAGTTCTTCATCCTTTGGATTCATACGAATTTGGTTATAACCAGATGAACCATCCATAAAGGATAAGACTTCGTGTCCTGTTGTAGCATCGACCATGAGCTCCGTAATTGGCAATGGAAAGTCATCTTTTGGACATGCATTATTCAGGTCGCGAAAATCTACGCATACTCGGATTTGTCCATTCTTCTTCTTGACTGGGACAATATTTGCAATCCAACTTGGATACTTCACTTCTCGGATGAAATCAGCTTCGATCAGCTTGTTGACTTCAGCTTCGATCTGTGGAACCAGTTCAGGCCGATAGCGACGCTGCGCTTGCTTGATGGGGCGAACGCCATGTTTGATAGCTAGGTGATGGATTGCTACTTTGGGATCAAGCCCGGGCATGTCCTTGTAACTCCATGCAAAAACGTCTTTGTATTCTTGCAGTAGCTTGAAGTAATCAGCTTCTTCCTCAGGACTTAAGAGTGCACTGACAAAGATAGGGCGCAGTTCTTCTTCTGTACCAATGTTTAATTGTTTGAGCTCGTCGACGGTAGCTTGCCCCCCTTCTTCGAAGACTGGAGGAGCACTTTCTAGTTCATCGTTTGAAGATGATGACTCTTCTTCGACAGGCTCTTGGATGGTAATGTGATTGACGGTAGCAACATCTTCGATCTCGCTCATCTCAACTTGATTTGTTTGAGATTGTTTTCCTTGGTTAGTGGAGATGATAATGCGTCGTTTTACCGTCAAAGCATCTGTTGTTGAGACTTCCAAAATTGCTTGTCGTTTCATTTGCGATGGAATTACACTTTGTGGGTCACCAACATCTTTACGACTGATATGCCTCTTCCCATGTCTACGTCGTCTTTTGGACTTGTTCAGAGGAGCAGGTTCATCTTTTTTTTCTTGTGCTCCCAAGCGGGTGAGTGCAGACTCACGCCATTGGAGAACTTGAGAGTTTAAGGTTGTATCACTTTGTGCTGCTCCTAAACGCTCAAAGACCGAAGTACTTTGTATTGGTGGGGTAAGTCGATCAAAGACAGATGCATAAGCTGAGGAGACTTTGTTTTCACAATCGTTGGCTACTTGCACTGTAATGTGTTGAGTAGAGACTTTCTCCTTTACTGAGATTTTGATTGGTGTTTGAGGTGTAGAACCAACTCCTTGACGATTGATAATGAACTTTTCTCCTTTTCGAACTAGTTGGGCTTGCGCCTTTGTGAGGCCATGGATTTGGTCAAGAGGTTGAAGCTTGCCTAAGCGTATGGGCTCACCTTTTCCATATCCAGCTGCTTCGAAGAGCTTTTCTGTCTTAGCTCCATACCAACCCTCTGAACTTTCTTGGGTTGAGATGTCTTCCTCTTCTTCAAACTTCATTGTAGATGCGACAAATCCTGCAATTGGTGGCCTTATAATTGTGGATTTGACGAGCGGTGCTACTGGAAGAACTAACTCATCTTGCAAAGTGTTTAGGTTGGCTTTTGAAAAAGTAGAGTTGGTCTCTTTAGTCATTGCCACAAAAGGAAGTTGTCCCGGCTTTCGACGTGATTGCGGAATGTATTGAAGCACTGAGATTGGATTGGAGATGTTGGTAGAGTTCTTCATTGATTTGTTCGTTTCCTCTCCTTTTGATACTTTTTGAGCTTTCTCATCCTTTTGGGACTTGGGGGATGAAAGGATTTTAGCTTCTTTTCCTTTGTTGATGTCGAGTCTGCTAGAAGATGGTACCGAAGTTGGAAGTGCTTCCGGGAGGACTTCAGTCTCTGTGTAGAACTTAGCATCAGCAAAGTGTGTTTCAGTCTTCTCAAAAGGTCGACTCTCAGCAACAATCTTTCTCTGCACACCATCCTTGTAATACTTGAAGCATTGATGCCATGTAGATGGAACCACACCCGTCTCGTGTAACCAGGGACGTCCAAGCAACAAGTGGTATGATGTCTTGCAATCAATGACATGGAAGAGTACTTCGGACTCCAAGTCTTCGATTGTGAGCTTTAAGCGGACCATTCCGATGGCTCTCTGCCCCCCTTGGTTAAAGCCTTGGATCACCAACCTGCTTCGACTCAATTGATCTGGAGAGATGCCAACTTTTCTCATCGTGCGGATGGGCATGATATTGACAGCAGACCCACAGTCAAGAAGAATGCGCTGAACTTTATGTTCTTTAATGGACCCTGTGACATACAGCGGCCTATTATGAGGATGAGAACCAAGTTGTAGGTCTTCGTCATCGAAGGTGATGGTGGCCATGCAAGAGGCACATGTCTCCGATTTCCTTTGAACCCAGTATTTTTCTTTGTACTTGTCGGGATTAGTTAAGGCTTGAGCGAGGCTGAGCCGAGTCTTTTCCGGTAGTTGTAGGGCCTCAAAAAGACTCAAGTGTATTGATGTCTCTTCAATGTCGGATGCATTATCTTCTCCTTTGGGATGCTCCTCTTCATGAATTGAAGGGGATGATTGGTTGGCAGGTACATCGTTCACTTCTTTTTCCGATGTGTCTGATTCGACTTGGTAACATGCGACATAGTAGGCCGGCTCTCGTTCCTGTTTTTGGAGAAACCACATTGGTATGAAGTCGCCAAATGTGATTGCCAAAGGAGGAAACTGCTGAAAAATCTCTTCAGGATCAGCAGGAGGCACTTTAAATGCTTTTTTCTTCACTACCTTCTTCTTCTTCTTTGACTTGATGCTTGGACGAGTCTTTCTTTTGGTCCGTTTTGCTCTTGGATGAAAAGGAGGAGGTGGATGTTGCACACGTCGTCGCCGTCGTGTAACCAATGTCCAACCGTCATTATCGATGAGAGAAGATTCTTCTGTTGACTCTCGTTCAATTTTTGTAGGGAGACATTGTTGTTGATGTAGCTGAGACAATGGAATTTGCCCTTGACTGGATGCTATCACTGATATTGAATGGGGGATGCCAAAGCCAAGAGTTCCGGCTGTGACTTGCTTCAAATTTTGTGGCGGCCATGGTGCTTTTATTGCTTGAGGAGACAACATTGTTACAGATGATGAAGGTGGAATCAAATTGGGGTTGAAAGACCCAAAGGCAACACTCGTCATATTCGAGGCTGCCACATCATTGATGGAGTCAAGTTCAATCTTTCCTTGTCGAGCTAGGTCCATAATCTTCTCTTTGAGGACGAAACATTTTCCAACCGGATGGCTAATCAGTTGGTGGTATCGACAGTATTTTGGGTCATCAACGCGACCCGCTTCCTCTGGACGTTTAGAGGTTGGCAATTCAATCAACTTTAGACTTAGCAGTTGATCGAGCATGCCAGATACCTCAGAGTCTGGAAAAGGATATTCTTTTGCCTCGAGCTCCTTGAGCGTCATCCTGCCTTGCCCTCTTTCTTGAGATGTGCCTGCTTTTGGCGGTTCCTGCTTCTTTTGGCTCGAGATCTTGACCGGCTTGGTGGTAGTAGTGGTGATCATAGCCTCCTTAGTTTTGGAGGGTTTGGATGTGTTCCACTGCTTCTTCTCCGACTTGAAAGAATCGATTGGTCGTGGATCTCCATGTGCGGCTATACTGAGCTCCATGTCATGAGCCCGTGTAGCTAATTCTTCAAAAGAACGAGGCTTAATCCCTTTGAGGATGTAAAGAAGCCCCCAGTGCATCCCTTGGATGCACATCTCAATAGCAGATGGTTCAGAAAGACGATCCTTGCAGTTAAGAGCAAGATTCCTCCACTTGTCGATGTAGTCAATAACAGGTTCATCTTTCACTTGTCGCACAGCGGCAAGCTCCACCATGCTCACTGTCCTTCTGGTGCTGTAGAAGCGGTTGAGAAACTCGCGCTCCAGTTGATCCCAACTGTCAATGGAACCAGACTCTAGATCGGTATACCAGTCGAACGCATTCCCTTTGAGGGAGCGAACGAATTGTTTCACCATGAAGTCTCCGTACGTGCCAGCATTATTGCAAGTCTCGATAAAGTGAGCAACGTGTTGTTTTGGATTGCCTTTTCCATCGAACTGTTGAAACTTTGGCGGTTGGTATCCTGTCGAGAAGCGCATTTGCTCAATGCGTTGAGAGTATGGCTTGGCATAGACCAAGGAAGATTGTGACGCACCCCCGTACTGAGCACAAATGGTATCGGAAATCATTGCTTGTAATTGCTGGACTGAGAGCGAAGCAATTGATACTTGGTGACTGTCCCGAGTGCGATCTCGCGAGCCGGATGCATTCCGGTTTTGTTCCTCTGCATCACGATTTCCTTGGAGAGTGAACCCCTTGTTTTGTTCTTCTGCTTCACGAGGGCCTCGGAGATTGAAACCCGGGGGATTTGTTGGTCCTTGATTGGATTCATCTGCTTGGTTATTCTGCTCCAAGCGGCTTACCAGGTCTACAATCTGGGCATCTTTATCCTCAACTACCTTTGTTAAATTTGCAATTGCGTTAGACATTTGTGCGATCTGCTCTTCAATCGTCGCTGCTTCCATCATCATGACAGACCTGATGGAGGTATGTGTCTCAGAATTTGAATGATTCTGATTCTGCACTTCTTTGGAGGCTCGACCTTGAGAAGGAGAGGTCACGGAAGATGTTGACCCTGCGCTAGACTGTGCATCGGAAGGATGACTGGAGGACATACCCTCAGGCATCCTGGCCCGCGCAGTCTTAGCCATTTGCATCGGTTTGGAGACGCGTTGCTTGCGATGTTGAGAGAGGGCCCCAACCAAGTGAGAGGCGCCAGACTGCGTCATATGACGTGTTGCTCGCCGATCATCGCTGGTAGCCGGTGTAGATTCAGGTGCAGAAGAGGTTGTGTTCCTCTTTCCATGGATGGCGGTGGCTACAACAACAGTTCTCTTGGGGGCCATTGATGCTGCTCAATTGTTTGCTGATTGAAAGATGAGAGGTAGAGAGAGTCCCACCGGGCGTGCCAAAAATTTGTCGACACAAAATTTCGTGGACGAAATAATGATGAACAAAATATTTTATTTATTTTCAGTTTGGTACAACTCTCAAGAAATCCTCTGATTAACAATCAGAAATTTCTAAAGTAGAAGATAAGGGCCGAGGCGTGATCTCGATCTTCTTTGAAGGTGTTGATGTAGCTTTTCCTTTCTTCCGGGCTTCGCGCTTAATCGGCTAGAAAGTGATTTTGGAGGAGAACTGGCTTCTTTGCAGCTTTGTCTTCTCCGGAATGATTTGATTTCTTTTCTTTGAAGGTTAGAGAATGCTTCTGAGTTCTCTTCTTTGGCTTCTTCTGAATTTCTCTCTCTGAATTTCTGATCCCTCAATTTCTGAATCTTGGGTCTTATTTATAGACTTTTAGAGATAAGGATTTCAAGAGTCCCACTCTATTTAGTAGTTTAAGGGACGAGATTTTGATAAGCCTCACCCATTTAAAGATAAGGATTCCAAGAGTCTCACTTTATTGGTTTAAGGGATTTAGGAGATTTTGATAAGTCTCACCCATTTAAAGATAAGGATTCCAAGAGTCCCACTTTATTTAGTGGTTTAAGGGACTTAAGAGATTTTGATGGGCCCCACCCATCTTCTTGGGTATTGAGTCGAAAATCAGGTTTTTTGTATTGATGGATCGACCCATTTATCGAGTGTGTGACCCAATTAGATTTGGACTTGGGTTTTGAGTTTATGGGCTTTCCACTTCGTGCCCAGACCCGAGCCGTAAGAGGCTCATGCCTTGTCATTAGGCCCAATTTAAATGTATAGGGCTTTTTAATGATTTTAGGCTCTTTATATAATTTTACGAGTGTGTAAGGACCTTTGCGTAAAATTAATAAATTTTAGGGTTCTACACATATCAAATAATGTCGGTCATTATTCTTATTTGTCCCGAACGAAAGTGTTTGAAAACTCTGATCGTAGGTAGAGTTGGGCCGTCCATTTGAAATTTTTTTAATGGCGTTAAACATCAAGTGTACCCACCCCATTTAATGCATTTCTGGCGCTATTGGATTTTCAATCGTACGGCCTGCTCAATCGAGAGTTTTAAAATCGCTTCCCTTTCCTAAATGCCCTTATATTTTGATTTTAGTTTCAATCACTCATTTCAGAACCCATTTTTTAGATTCAGACTTATAAGTATGTTATTTTTCTGTTTCATAAAACATAGCTGGTTCAATCATAAATCACCCAACTAACATAAATGGGCCTACAAGTTCTATCAACTACTAGGCCTATTAACAATTCTAACTTAGATGATGTGATGTGGACATAATGATGGTTAAAAAAGTAAAAGAAAGGGAAAAACTATCAATCCATTCTAGGTGGAATCTTTTTTCTTTTCTTTTCCCAGTTTATTATTTTTCTTAAGAAGAAAGGTCTCTGTAACTAGGTGTTTCAGCTTTTATCTGTTCATTATCGTTAAAGGGTGTTTTACAAGGGTTAAGTGGAATTTAGGGTTTGGTACTATAAATAAGAATGGTCTGTTTAGAGGGTAAGGCATCATTAGACATTAGAGTAGTAGTTAAATCGCACGGTTGTACGTCAAGCATCATAGATCGAATTTGATTAGTAGTTAAATCGCAGTTATATGTCAACCATCAACTACTGAATTCTAGCCAAGGCGGAGCTTCTAAGCTGAGACCATAGACTAGTAGTGTTCTTACCTACGTGGATGCACGAATACGCCCTATCAATAACCATAGTAATAAAGTTAAAAATGTTTCAATTAATATGCAATTTTTTTGTTCAACGATTAATTCATAATTTTTTGAGAAAAAATCATGACATTTTTAAAAATTTACGAATTTTACAAATTAAATACAAATTATTCACCATTTCTTGAAAAATCTCGAATAAATATCTAATATGCGAAATATATTTATTTATAAGTTTCATAATTAGTAATTTTATTTATATCTTCATATATTGCCACGACATTTTCTTGAATTATTTTTTAATATTCTAAATTTATTGAGTTTTTTCAAAATTTCATTGAATAATTGTCGAACACCGACGTAATTACTATGTGTTACTATGCAAATAAGAGATTTGATCCAAATGAAGGCACATCACACATAAAGATGATTCAAATGGATTGACTGATTGGAGATTGCTTCTTTGTTCAAAATGGAAATAGTATCATTCAACTCTTTTCTTTTCTCAAGTTAATGACGGTAAATTTGTACTCATGTTAATCCACTTCCAGATGTGGATTGTGTGTGAGATCGGATCACAGCCAATCGCAATTGAATTTGGGAAGGGTTCAATCACACCCACAGGTCAACATGTGTCCCTGTTAACCCTTATTAATTATGGTTAAAATTTCCTAACCCTTAGAGTTCAATAATCTAACCTTAGTTTTTCGGTTAAGAACTTTTAACCCTTAGGGTTAATATTTTTTTTCTAAAAACTAAGGTTAGTTTTTTGAACCCTAAGAGTTAGTGAATCTTAATACAGTTGATAGGAATTTACATGGACATGTGTTGACTTCTGGGTGCGATTAAACTATCCCCGAGTTCAATCGCGATTGACTGTGATCCCATCTCATTGCGCGTGCCCTCTGAAATCTTTTCATGATTTATCATATTCCAAACAATTATTCGAAGGGACCATTAGATTAGCCAATTGGGACATGTTACATGGGAATGCTTGTAATGAGTCGCGTACGTTTGTTTTGAACTGCACATGAAATGATGTTGGTTGCTGGGTAGACAATTAGCATGTGAAGATGTGGGCCTCAATTTATACTAATTTGGCAAACCAAATGATGAAGAACTAATACTTGGATGGCAAAGAAAGATTATGGTTACTTATTAGGTAGCTTGGTGGTCTAATGATGCATATGCTAGAGTGTTAGGTAGACATTTAAATAACGTTTTTTTTTTATAAAGCAGGAATTCATTGGTTTTTTTTTTAAGGGGGATTTTTTTTTCTTAAATATAATAGGCTTATGGTATCTTAATTTCCTCTAAATACGCTTTGAAAATTCAAAATTATGTTTTTGGACTTCTACACATGGGTAACTTTAAGATTTTCATAGACAAACCTGTCCCTATTTTCAACCCCTATAGTTTTTTTTTTTTTTTAACTCTTCCAAACCTCTCTTGGACAAAACTAAAGAAGAGTTGTTGTTAATTTTTACCTTTTGAAAACCCCTTCTCCTAACATTTTATTACCACACCCCCCTCCCCCCAAAAAAAAAAGAAAAAAAAAAGACAATTATCCAGATCAATCTGGCATACTACAAATGTCCAGATCAGATTCAGTCTACTTTTGCAGTCAGAACACTGCATAAAATTGATATACTGTCTGATTAATGTATTTGGATTACTAATAGAATTTTGATTCCTTATTGCTGGATTTATACATACTGCCCCTCATAGACTTGGAAGAAATCTGGGTTCATTCATATACTCCAGACCAACCAATAAATTTTCTATCACAAGAAACCATAATTAAAACATGCTCAACACACATAAAATGGTCTTGAACAAGAAAAAAAGAACTCTTAATCCCTTTATCCATCCAATTTTCAGAAAATTCTCTCTCACTCCTGGGAAAAGCTACTCCCAACCAAGCTACTCTATCCATATTGGCTAGCCCTCTTCCTTAAGTAACAAAAAGGGTTAGCGGTGATCATTGAATAAATTTCTTCAGTTTGAGTTGGGTTAAAAGCACTAAATGTATTTGCACCATCACCATCTTCGAATAAAGTGTTTTCTACGGTAGTACCATGAAATAGCACATAGCATAGCAACACCCAATAGATTGGTTCGATGTACTTTTATCTTCAACAAATGACCTCGCATTCAATATGGGTAGAAGCATATGGTTGTCTGGCTGGTTAAATGTTATTAATGAGAATAGTAATTCACTATTCTTAACAATAGGTCTTGAAGACTTCGTGGTTCATCATGCTATCGATGGTGAGTCCACTAGCCTTTGTTCAATAGATAGTCATTTTTGTTTTACCTTCCATTAATAACTAGTCATTTTGATCCTTTGGCACAACTCGATGAATTTAGTAGACTGTTTTAGGAAGCCCCAATGACCATAGCTCGAATCTATCCAATTGTATAGTGCGATGGTTGGTTGTTGACGAACTAGTTGTACTTAGTCAATATCAGCAATGCAGTTCATCCAATGATAAACCTAATCCGAATTATAGAGTTACAACATAATCAAACCCGAACTAACTATAGTGAGTTCTTGTTGCGATTCTGAAATTCTAATTTTAAATTCTAAGGGTATTTTTATAATTTTCTAGTCTAGGGGTATTTTAGTGATATCTCTCTATATTGTTTGGCTATGAGAATTTGATAACCTTGGGTGGAATAATTGAAGAGTAGTATAAAATACTTAGGGCTTAACTTGGGCTACTAACCAAACACCATTGGTAAGGGTATTTGGGTAAAAGCATAAGATGATGTTTTTGTATAAAAAGTTAAAGATAACCTAATCTCTCATTTCTTTTAGAAAACCTAAACTAGAGAGAAAACTTTGGGAAGAAGGAAGAAGAAGAGGCTAGGGTTGGAAGTTGGTGCAAATACTTGAAGGGTAAAATTTAAAGCTCAAGATTCGAATTTCTCGCTAAGGTGAGCTCAAAATTGCGAAGCAAATCCATTTGGGGGTTTTCCATCTTCTTGAAACCCTAAATCTCAAAGGTTGAGGCAAGTGACCCCCCCCCTTGATTCATTAAATTCATTGTAGTGTAGTATTTATTGTTGTATTGGTGTAATAAATGCTCATAAATGATGTAGGTTGAATTAGAATGGATTGAGAGATTTTAGGGGTCTTCCTTTTTCTTAAAACCCTAGATCTCTAGAATTGAAACAAGTGAAACACATTGCAAATTCTTAGATTTATCTTCTAGAAGTGGTTTAGTGTTGATAACATGTGTATGAATGTTTGGAAATGAACTATGGAGGAAGGGAAATGGAGGTTGGAGGATTTGGGTGCAGAAATCTAGGATTTTCTCTATATTCGCTAGCTGCCACCGATCGATCGTAGGGGTTACAGGAAATCGGATTGTTTATGGAATTCAACCGATTGATCAAAGGATTACCTGTGATCGATCGTAGGGTACTGTGGGCTTGCTATCAATCGAAAGGTATCTGCGATCGATCGCAAGGTGTAATTTTTCATCAAATGATTCTTCAAAATGAAACTTAGAGACTATGAATGTTAGAACCCTTCTATCATAATTATATTTTTCCTTATTATATTAAATTGATACTCATGTTTTAACTCTATTTCATTACTTGTTATCTTTCATAATTCATATAATCTTCGTGATGATTAACTGTCGTGTATGCTTGAGTGAATTGCTTAAAATGCTTAGACCTTACCCAGTTTAGTTAGATCCATCTTGCTATGGTAATATATGACACTATAGAGCTATAACGGAGAGGATATAGCTAACTTACTTTGGTCAATAACTTAAGTTAGATCGGCCTTGCTATGTGTGGTATGGGACGCCGTAGTGGGGAAGATATAACATTTACTATTATTTACACCATTATAATTGCTAGATCAATAGGTGAATTAACATTTTGTGAATGATGTACAATTCTATCTTTGGCCTTGAGGTGTTGCCAAGGGCCTCCAACAGAGAAACATGTGTGTGATTCCATCATTGGCCTTGAGACATTGCTAAAGGCTACCAATAGAGGTACAAGTGTGTGATCCAAAATCGTGCCGTCAGGCGTTGCCAAGGGCCACCATAGTAGATTAGACATGTGATCTTAGAGGCGTTGCTAGAGGCCGCCGAATGTTGACCAAGTAATTCAAAATGAAAAAAATGAATTGACTTATGTTGTCATTAATTGCATATTGAGTAAAATGTAATAATGACTAATGGTTGCATGTGTTGTGTGTGTTTATCTTGCTGGGCTTCGTGCTCACTCTTGTTATGTTGACTTTTTTTCAGGAGATACCTCAAGGTCATCGAGAGCTCTTGAGGAGCTGAGTGTTTAAAAGAACCATCTTTTCCCTTTTTGTCACTTCTAAGAGTGAGTGATTGTATAGAGGAATTTATGACAACTTAGTTGCACTTTATATTTGTCTAAACATTTTAGTATGCTCGTTATGTTTACACATCTGGAATGATTTTATAAGTTTATGAAATGCATTCATTTTTGGAGTTTGTCCTAGGTTCCCGCTTCGGAAACTTATACAAATATAAGATATATTGTGTATAAGGGTTTCAGGGAGTGACAGTTCTATACGATTCTTCTTCTCCGATCCTGAGTTCTCTGAGTATCTTATACCTAAAAGATAGGGAAATCCATTGTGTGCGGTCCTCCCCCTGCAAAAAATACTCCAAAGCTCTAGTTAGTTTCCATTTTCACTGCCTTCCTTTTTCTGTGTTCTCTTGCCTTTTTTCAGTCTTTTCAGCCGTTAGCTTTTTACCTACCCGATCGGCGAGGTTGGTGAAGTATTGCTTACATCATCGACTTATAACATCAGCTCGATTGGCGTGTATCTTGACTTGACGTGTCAGTACGCCTCCGATCTCTGGATAGGATCGCGTCTGCTTTATTTACATGGTGTGCACGTCTTTCCTGTTCTACCCAACCCACGGTAGCGAGTAGCTAAGGGATGTTCCCTAGGATGTGGCGCCCGTGCATATCTCTATGGCTAGTTGGGTGTTTCATTTCTTATTCCTTCCCCTTATACCAACAAAATGTTAAATTGAATCTTATAAGTCTCTACGATGGGTTATTACTCATTTTTCTACTTATTATTTTATTTTCTAGATATTTCTTAAATTAAGAGAAAGAAAGAGAATATTAATAGTACTAACTGATCATCTCTCATCAAAGGGTGCTATTCAATAATGCTTAACTGATTTGACTAGTAGATCCCCCACTAACCCGAGTGAGCATTCAAATATTTGTCCTACGTCACTCCTACATTCATTCATGAAGGTACTCTTAATGGGTTGAAGACCATGCATACTCCCCCCATCTTACATAGAAGAAGGGAGACCTCTTCAATAGAAGAACACGGGAGAGTGGAAAGGAATTGAATCATTCATTCATCATATGTGTCTTCTTCTGTGATCCGTTTCATGTCAACTCCAATCAGTTATCAAAAGGCCTCTCCAACGACGACACTACTCCAAAAATCTCCCATTAAGATTTGAAAGAATATTGTATGTCTGGAGCACCCTAAATTTTCAAGGGTTATTAGGGAGGCCGAAGACTTGGAATATCAAAGTGAAGGTTACACCCATGTTCAAGGTAATGTAGAAACTCTGGAGTTATCCATCACTTCCTTTCTCTTTTTTGAAGGCTAACCGCTCTTGTTCCTCTTCCGATGGTCAAGTGACTTCATTCCTCCATAAAACCCTAAACGCCTAGCTTCCTAGGGCATCTCTCTTCCCATCCATCTAAAGATTCAATGGAACTACCCGTTTTTCAAATGGATGGTCAAGATTGACCCACGAGTATGATTTTTCTTACTATGGCCCAACCAAGAGGTGGTCTCAAAATGAAAGACTTAGATTAATGAGCTTTTGTGTAATATCTACGGTGGTTGTGTGGTTGATATATCATAATCACATAAAAGTATCACAATGTTCTCTAAAAAAAAGATTCTATTTCTAAGATCATGATGTTTACCATTGTCACACAAAAAGCAAAAATAGATTGCTCATTATCCCAATTCTATATATGTATTTGTTTGTGAAATGCTAGCATAATCGATCAGACTTTCATTCTGTTGCTCGTATTACCAGACAAAGATTTCATATCGGGAAATAGCAAATAGACGTGTTGTTTCTATGTACTCGGTTGTAGTACCGCCAGTAGTAGCACTCCCCTTTTTCTTTACCTGTGTTCTCGATGTGTTTAAATAGATAAAGTTCTTGAATGGAAATTGAATGAAATTTTATGATCATATGAACTCAAATGAATGTCATTCATATTATTTGAATGACAACTGAACACTATAACATCCTGATACTCTCATCCTCATCCTCATTATCACATGAAATAATCCAAAACATATGTGTGCATGGGTATGGGTTTTATACAAATATATATAGCTAGAACAAAAGACAATTACGTGGGGCTTTGTAATAAACAGTTTGTACTTCTGTATGAACCAAATATGATTATTTAAATAGAATTCATTTTCTATATATTGTTGATTTATTTACAATCAATTCTCATCACAATTGACTCTACTCAGAAGAATCTGAACCAAATGATGCCTTACACTGAGAATGCGAACATAGCGTTTTGGTTTTTTAGCTTGCCTTTGAGACTATACTATAATTCAAAGAACTAGAAAAATGATAATATAGTTACAGTATAATTCTTTACGTAGAAAATAAATAGATTATTATTATATTTTATGCCTTATATTCTAGTTGATCATGAGTGTAGTATACACAAGGCTCAATTCTGGATTCCAACTTTGCGGGGTTAATTGAATGGTAATATCGTAATTATTTACATTTTTAATTGATCTATAAAGTGTTTTTGCTAAGATTTTCATTGGGAGAAAACATAAAATGAGGAGAGATTTGTAATCCCGCTTTTCACAGGAAGTAATGAAAAAGATCTCTCGCCAACCATTAACATATGTATCTTGCCAAACCACATAAATTTGGTGAGCTTTGATTTTCTTTTATTGCATTGTTTTTTATTATGTTTTTCATTCATTAAGAAAAATTGAGATGTTTGTTTTATTTTCATTTATTTCTCTTCAAATATGGTCTGGAACAAGGATTGTGAGAGTATGATGAGATTTTATTAGAAGGATGATATTAATTACTAGTGTTATGTAAAACTAGTAAATAAAAAATGGCGTAAAGAATTTAGTTACAATTTCAATCTTTACATAATCATATTATTACTTGAAACGCGGATAATGAAATCTTACATCTTCTTACATGCCTTACGTTGTGTACAATTTCACTTTATGTAAACATGGGGTATCAGTTAAATCAAGGATAAGTGAATGTTATTTCTATATATACTCATTTAATAATATTAGGAAAATCTTGCATCTTTATTCAAATTCTTTGAAATACACAATATTCATTTTCATAAGTAATTTTGACATGTATTTCCATAATATGAATTGGAAGATTTGGATTGAAAGGGTTCAATTATCATAAAGGAACCCAAAAGAGTATAATATCGAAGTTGGATCATCATACTGACCATCCTTGCTTAATTAATAATTTGCAAAAAGCATGAAAATATAGATGATTAAAACAAATCGATTAGTTTTCTCCGATATCTCAATCTAAAACTTGTAAATCTATCACAAATAGATTGTAAATAACTAATTAAGAATTATATAGAGTAATTTTATAAATGGTATATTACTTTTGCTTAAGATATTACTCCAACTTTAAGTAAATCATTTCATATTCAAGAGTTCAATTTGATAATTAAATCAGGAAGAATCATGGTAGAAGTATGCCATCAATTGTCACATCAAATTCATTCACATGCGATAAAAGGTGGCCAGGAAATGTGGCTCATGAAGGAAAGTGGTAGAAGTATGTCTTTTAGGCTCAGGATATTCATGTTTATCCAAAAAAAAAAAAAGTGTGGGAGTTAATGCACTAATATTGTTGCATTCCAATAAAAGTCTAGTACACAAGAATAATAAGAGTCATTCCCTTTGGGAGAGCCGATATTTAAATAAAATTAACTCTAACGACAAAATTCAGTCCACACACACCGGGAAATATAGGTGGCTGTACGACGTTGCACCGACTTGGCAATTAGCTCATTTGGAAGACTTACCACCCGACATTGACAACGAGTTCATATATCGAATACGAGCTCAAGCTCAGACCTCAACAACTAGCCCAGCTTGACTGACTCAAGCTCTGAACCCCCAAGCTCGGTCACACATCAGAGCTATCTTTCTCCTCTCAAACCACCCTTTCCCAGTATCTCTTGTGCTTACTTGATTGTCGGAGTGCCTGTGAAGGTCGAACGACCATCTCATCTCGAGGAGGAAGAAATGTGCAACTAACCAGAAATAGCAAGCGTTCCCGGATGTATCAAATTAGGTATTTTTCCCTTATTAACTATTCTTTATTCGAAGATTAGATTGTTGAACTGACCCAAAAAGAAGATCGGACCCAGTTTTGATCTAGTTTTGATCTTATGATATCCTAGTTGTTTCTATATTAAGTGACTTTGGTTTAGATTGATCAAGTGTGGAAAGGTTTATTGAACACCATATATATATACACAACGTCCATCACATGATTCCTTATGGGATGATCTCATGTCAAAATAGAGACATAAAACATACAATGTTCATGATCGCTATTTAATTTGGTGGGTCCAACCTCAGGGATTGATGATCACAACCGCTTGATCCATATATCCTTCATCACTACCCTACAGAATGTATACTGTTGGGTGGATCCCACTTCCCTTCCTACTTTGCTCCATTTATGATCTAACAATTAGAAGAGTTCAATCACACCAATAGGCCAACATGTGTCCCGATTAACCCTTATTAACTATGGTTAAGATTCACTAAGTAGGGTTCAATAATCTAACCTTTGTTTTGAAAAAAAAAATACATTAAATTTTTTTTTAAACTCTGGTTAAGAAATTTTAATCCTTAGGGTTAATATTTTTTTCTTAAAATCAAGTTTAGATTGTTGAATCCCAAGGATTAAGTCTTAACCACAGTTAATAAGGGTTAACAGGAACACGTGTGATCCCCCATCTCAATACAAGGCACATTTTAGAGAATCTAACCTTATTAAAAAAAAAAAAATTTAACTCTGGTTAAGAACTTTTAATCCTTAAGGTTAATATTTTGTTTCTAAAAAACAAGGTTAGATTGTTGAAACTCTCTAAAGGTTAGTGAATCTTAACCACAGTTAATAAAGGATTAATAGGGACATGTGATCCCATCTCAATTCAATACAAGGCACATATATTAGAAGATTTTATTGAGAAAAAATTATACCGTCATTGTTGCAATTGATAAGTGAGCTTTGAATATAGGATAATGCTAGCATCACTTTCTTTATGAATCAATTTTTTTTTTGGTAAATATTTGTTGGAAATAGGGGTTTATCATATGTTGGTGAATGAGAATTGACCTGACAAAGAAACCCGGAGTGCGACCCGCTTGACCCGGAAACACCGGGAAATTTTTTTTGACCCGTATTTTTTACCCCGAATAGATATGGGTATGGATATGGGTTTTGAGCTTGGGCATCCGTTGGTGTTTCAATAACTGAATTTTCTATCCGTTTTAGTGTCTCGTCGGGAAAGTCATCTCAGTTCGAACAGTCACAAGGGAATCTATGTATTAGACTCCTATTCCTTCATTCAAAGTATGGGGTTTTCTTTTCTGAAGAATCAATTGCATATCTCTCTCTTTCTCTCTCTCTTAATTATTGTTGTTCGAGTACATATTTTGATCGGTTCGTTGGGTTCTGCAGATTGTAGTGTTGCTTCTACAGAACCGAAATCTATTCTATCTTGGGAAACGATTACTCTTTAACCTTAAGCACCGAAATGGAGTAAATTCGTTTTAAGGAACCTGTGATTCACAAGGCTCGGATTTGCTAATTTCTTCTTGTTTATTGTTATTTCAACTTGCTGGAAATTCTGTAAGTACTTATTCTATTATTTCAATTTCCTTGTTCTTTTGAAATTGATCTTAAAATATTCATTTAATTATATTTCTGTAAATTTAGAACAACAATATCATCATCACCAATGTTGATCCGTTCGTTTTATTATACAAAATAAACAAAAGGTTGCATCATGTCAGCTACCGGTCCATGCCTCTCTTTCTTGAGAGGTGTGTGGTTGTGGCTTCGGTTGAGACTTGGTATGTGTGTGTGCGTTGTGTGTGTGTGTCTTACCTTTCATCAAAAAAAGCCAAAGAGCTCCATGTGTGTGTGTAGACCGAATAGTCCCACATGGTCGGGTATGTCTCCTTAAGTACTGCCACCATGCCTCTCTTTTTTGATAGGTGTGTGTGGTTGTGGCTTCGAGTTGAGACTTGGTTTGTGTGTGTGCATTGTGAGTGTGTGTCTTAACTTTCATCAAAAAAAAAAAATGTCAGCTACTGGTATGGGTGGAGCCATGATTTTCTTGTAGGGGAACAATAGTTGATTGATAATGTTAATAATTATTATTGATGGGTCTGTGCGGGTACAAGATATTCTTGATCTAAGGGGTGTAGGGGCATAGTCCAAAAAAAAAAAAAATTAAAGGTCAAGTTGGTTGGTCATTTCATCCGCTTGTAAAGATTTTTTATTTTTTTATTTTTAAGTTGGGGGCAGCTTGCCCCATTACCCATAGTTGTCTCTTAAATTAAATAATATAGTATAATTTTTTTTTTCAAAAATTCAAGCGCAACTGCCCCTTGCCCAATGCCAATATTCACTTAACTAAAATAATATATAGTTTAAATTTAGTTTATTTTTTCTCGAAAGTTCAAAGGACTAGCAAAAATGCCAGGAAAACCTACATAATTATACCAAAATATAGTATTTATTGTTTGTGGGATTCCTTTGTGCTGTTTCAGTCTCTGCTAGGTGTAGGGAAACTACATCTACTATGTTGGATTGATGCTTGGGCTATTTTATTTTTTTAAAAAAAAATTTGATATCGCAAACACGGTTAGGCCGCAACTATGTTGGTATTTGTTCATTGGTTAGTGGGTTAGAGAGTGTAGATTGAAAGCTGGTCAGATGGTGGGCATATCAACCACCATACCAAAACTCAAGGGAATGCATTTTTGACCACCCATATGGGAAATACACACTGCCACTAGCACAAGCAGGCAGATGTGGTTGGATTGTGTTTGACATGAAAACGCATGGAATATCAATTGATCGTAATCGATCACAAACGGGTGGTTAGTGGCCGGACACAAACCAGAATAACAGAGCTGAGGTCATACAATATGAATCTATCAAGCTAATGTGTCTACAAGTTTAGTTTTGGATTGGTAAATTTGGTTTTGTAGAGGTTTTGAAACTGATTCAAAAGAACAATCCAGTTCAATATCCTTTAGTAGTGACCTTCAAAAGCTATTTTTCAGATGGTGTTGTTCTAAAGCTATCTTTGGTCCCAGTGATTGGCCATGGTGTTGTTGAATGCTAAGTTCCTTGCATCTCAGATTGGCCACTCGCGACGAAATGTTTCTGATTAGGCAACAGCCTCTCTGTTCTCAGGTTGGCCACAGCCCAAAATTCAACTATAATCCTTGGACCAAGAAGTAGTCATGGATCACCGGCAGTCTTAAATCAATCAGCCTGGAAGAGAAAGCTGGATAAAAATGATTTTTACAGGCAGAGTCATGTGCATAGTTTTATTCATAGTGACAAAGTTGGGGTTCAAGAATAATTTGGCAAGAGTCAAGTTTGGAAGAATCTGTAAAATATCAGGGAACAATTTAAGAAAAAAATAATTATAAAAAGATATTCAATAATTTTATTAGATAAGATACAAAATAAGTAGTTTATTTTATCGAACTACATGAATTATTGCGAAATTCATGAATAATTCATGAATAAATCGTGAAATTCAGGAATAATTTATAAAATCCGTGAAAAATCGACAAACCTAAAATTCAATAATAATTCAATGAACAATTTAGCACATCTAAAATTCAGAGAATTTTGTTACTATAATTTTACTAGGCAAGATCATGACTCACTAGTTGAAGACCACTTTGGAGTTCAGATAAAGACATTTCCATACACCAAAAGGATAACTGAGATTCTTAGCATCCTAAAAGCTTCAACTATATTCACATATCATGAACTAATGGAGATCAGAATGTGAAAAAAAAAATCATATAATAAGCACATAACGTCAATTAATTCAATTCTGACAACATAGCCATGTGTTTTTTTTTTCCTCATATGGGGCAAGGATTTTGCTAGCCCCAGTTGCAAATCTTCCAGAGATGCAACTGGGGCCATACAAATGGCAAACTTTGTTTGACTTTTGTGTTTGAAACTATTAAAAAAAGGAAACACCTCCAAGTGTTAGGCCTATCTTGCGTCTAAAGAATGAATTGGAGTTATGGAGTTAATGCGACTGGTGCTAGCACTCCTCGGTGGGGCAATATTGAGATGCCTCTTTCAAGTAATCTATATTTACTTTTTTCATAAGAGAAGATGCAGATGGACTGTAACTCAGTGTCACATTGGATGATCGAATTTGCACGCGCATTGGCCCAAACTCGCATTCCCCATGTTGCGCATAGAAAGTTGCTCCCTATTAATCAAATAAGAAAGTTAGAAGCAATATAGTCACTAACAAAGTATTCATATATATAACATTAACTATGTTAGTGAACTTGTTAACCTTCGAGAAAAAAAAATTTATTAACATTCACTAAATCATTTTGGGCAGTGATTAGCACGCACCATGCATTAGACTATGTAGTCTAATGCTATGGCCACGTGTCTCTTTTGAAACTCCTTTAATTATGATTAAGTTTAAGAAAATTAAAGTTAATGTTTTTGTTTTTTGCTTTTTAAAAATCAAGATTAGATTGCTTAACCTTGGGAGTGAGTGAATTTTTAACTACAGTTGATATGTGGTAAAAAGTGTGGCATTGACCAATGAGGACTGCACATTAGACTACATAGTCTAATGCGGCAGTAAGTTAAGTATTTACCAAATATTTTTACCATTATATTAAGGGAAATAGTTAACGTAACCCGTGAAATCTGTTTACAAACCTAAGGTTGGACCTCATTAGTCTAACCTCCCCCTCTTAAATACTCACAACAGGCTGGACCAATGAGGTCCAACCTTAGGTTTGTAAACAGATTTCATGGGTATGCCTATCACCTCTCTTATATTAATTATCAAACTCACTAAAATTAAGGGTTGTTTAGTCATTTTACATGGGACCGGTCATTAAATGCATGAGAAAAGAAATGCAGTTTGCCTTTCTATGTACAGTGTACTTCTTGTCTCTAAATAGGCTTAAGGTATCCTAATTGTCTCTAAATAGGCTTTGAAAATTTGGGGTTAGTCTCACATCGGTTGGGAAGTTGACTTCGCAGGGGTGTATAAGGGGACATCAATCCTCCATAAGACATGCCCTTTTGGAGTGGTTGCTTGGACTTACCATTATGACAACTTAGCGGCTACCTTAGGTCTGATGATAACCTTTTCACCCAAAAAAAATCAAAATTATGTTTTTCGGCTTCTTCCCATTAGTAACTTTTAAGATATTTGTAGACAAAACTTTCCCAGTTTCCACCCCTTTAGTTAAAAAAAAAATTTCTTTCAAACCTCTCTCGGACAAAACTAAAGAAGAGTGGCTGTTAATTTTTTTACCTTTTGAAACCCCTGCTCTTGACATTTTACTACCCAAAAACAGAAAACTAGCATTCCGAAAGAACTAAAGAAATCAAAGCGGAGAGAGCTCTTTTGAAGTGGTCAAAACGTAAAAGGATGACGTGAAGGGATCAAAAAGATTTCTCATTAGAACGTAAAACATATCATTGGAAGGTAAAACATATCAGATAATTATCCAAATCATTTAAATTTTGATTGCTATAAACAGTTAATAGAATTTTGATTCCTTATTCTTTGATTTCTACAAACTGCCCCTCATAGACTTGGAAGAAATCTGGGTTCATTCATATGCTTCAAACCAACAAATTTTCTATCACAAAAAACTATAAATAAATCATGCTAATTGTCTTGAACAAGAAAAAATGAACTCCTTTATCCCTTTATCCATCCATTTTTTAGACAATTTTCTCTCCCTCCTCGGAAAGGCTACTCAGTCTGTTTAAGAAACAAAAAGGGTTAGCGGTGACCATTGAATAAGTCTCTTCAAGGTTGAGTTGGGTTAAAAGCACATGCATTTGCAACATCATCCTCTTTGAATAAAGTATTTTTCTACAGTAGCACAATGAAATAGCACATAACATAGCAACGCCCAATACACCGGTTCGGTTTACTTTTATCTTCAACGAATGGTCCAGCATTCAATGTGCGTGGGTCGAAGCATATAGTTGCTTGGCTGGTTAAATGCTATTAATGAGAATAATAATTCACTATTCTTAACAATAGGTTTGGAGACTTCTTGGTTCATCATGCCATTGATGGTGAGTCCATTGGCGGCTTCTGTTGGATAGCTAGTCATTCTTATTTTACCTTCCATTAATAACTGACGGTTTTGATCATTTGTCACAACTTGATGAATTTAGTAGATCCTTTTTGAAGGCCCCAATGATCATAGATCGAATCTATATATCCAATTTTTACTGTGCGATGGTTAAGTTCACGAACTAGTTGTACCTATAAACCGTTTCTTTTTTTTAGGGTTAGTATCAACAATGCAATTCATCCAATGATAAACCTAATCCGAATTATAGAGCTACGACACAATCAAACCCAAACGAACAAAATGTTGAATTGAATTATATCAATCTCTAGGAGGGGTTATTACTCATTTTTATATTTGTCATTTTATTTTCCAATTATTTTTTCAATTAAGAGAAAGAAAGAGAACATTAATAGTACTAACTTTTTTTTTGTTAGTGAGATAAGTTCATTACAATTAAGGAACGGTTACAACTAAAGAAGGGAATACAATTTGAGATTGGGACAACTAAATAAGGAATGTTGAGACTCTTTGTCAGCTCAGCGCTTGATGGTCGAGATCGTGAGCAATGGAATTAGCCTCATGATAACTTCATTGCAATAGTACTAATTCGTCTCTCATCAAAGGGTGTTATTCGATAATATTTAAGGGATTCGGCTAGTAGATCCCCCGCTAACCCGAGCAAGCATTCAATATATCTTACATTCATTCGTGAAAGTACTTTTAATGGGTTGAAGACCATATGTATGCCCCACCTTAGATAAAAGAAGGGAAACTTCTTCAATAGAAGAACTTGTGTGAGTGGAGTCATTCATTCATCGGATGCATCTTCTTCCATGATCTGTTTCATGTTAACATTAATTAGTTATCAAAAGTCTTATACAACAACGACACTATTCCAAAAATGCCCATTCAGATTTGAAAACATTACCCTGGTTTTCAAAGGTTATTAGGGAGGTCGGAGACCTGGAAAATCAAACTGAAGGGCACGCCCATGTTCAACGAAATACAGAAACTCTAGAACTCTCCATCCTCACTTAGTTAATAATTTGCGCACGAACATGTATATGATTTAAACAAATCCCTTAGGCTCCGTTCTTTTGGTGGAACTTTCAAAAGTCTAGAACATTAATGTTCCGAAACAATTAAAGTCCAAAATTTTGAATGTTTCAGAACTTTTAAGTTTGTTGTTCTTTTGACACGAGACTTCTTGGCTGAAAATCCAGAACTTTAAAGTTCGTTGTTCTTTTGACATGGAACATTGTTGGGTAAAACATTTTGTTTAAAAAATAGTCTTTATAATGAAAAACCAATTTTAAAAATAACTTACTATTGAATATTAGTATTTCGAAAGCCACATGATTCTGATCTACTAAAAAATAACAAAAAAGAAACACAATCATGATGGTTTAATCCATAAACAGGGGAAAAAATACCAAAAGTTATGAATTATAATAGTCCAAGGTTCTCAAACAAGCCATCCAAATTCAACATAAGAAGCAAAATATTATCTACAAAATAGAAATTACCAAACATCATTGACCATAACCAAGTTTATACAACAGCCACAACCTCTTATGATTCCAATTCAGTCCAAAGAATATGTTTGCTATCTTCTTATATGTAGAAAGTAAATCTATACCATCGAGCACTTGATCTTCATCTAGATCTGGAATCGCCTCGAATTCAGTTACTAGCTTAGGAATGTTAACAAAAGAAGAAGTTTCACGAATGGCTTCGGCTACAAGTTCCAACCTATCATTCAAATTTGATGTCTCTTTCCCCACATACTTAAGTCGGCTCTTCTTTTCTTTCTTTGTCACAACATTTGTTGGAGAGTTGGATGATCCAGATGTTGATTGTGTCATTCTTGTTGGAGCAAACCCTTCATCTAAATCTTGAAGACTTGTTTCCAGTTCTTCAACAATTATTCGATAAGTTAGCTACTCTACAAATGCATAATATAATAATTATTATTAAATGGATCAAGCGAAGTGAAACGCACTCCTGAGTCTTTCTTGAAGATAGTTGAAGCCTCCCATCGTGCAAGGGATAAGGCAGCTCAATCTCCAAGATTTAACTCAGTTCGGATTCATTCGGTCTTCCCTACAAGCTTGGTCTTCCCTACAAGCTTGTACTGCTTGGAGGAAGAAGACAATACCCAATCTGCTTGGTGGAAGACTGTCTGAGAAGACAATTGGATTCTATATTCATGAATAAGATTCTATATTTCATTTTAGGATGAACAGAAAATCATAAACTTATGAATTTGTGTGAGAATAAGTGAATATCAAAGCAAAGATCCAATGGAACTTACCTAAATTTAAAATGTTCTGGGGTTGAGGGAGCTAAGTCAATGAAGAACTAACCAGATTTTCATCTAGAGGAGTTTCTGAAGTCGGAGAGGATGGAGAATTGAATGAGGCCAATTGACCAGGTCCCCTCCTTGGTCAAGTGGCTGAACCGGAGACCTCCCTGTACCTAGCTCCAGCAGAAAAACCCCAAAATTGTAGATGTCACATTTCTTTTTGACTTTCATCGTGTAAGCATACTCTGAATGAAAAGCAAGTGATCTCATAGGGGAGATATTTAACATAAAATTTATTAAGAGTATTCTTTTTTCATGGCTACCATCATGAAAACATGTTCGCAAAGCATTTGAGAAAGTAGAAACTATAATGCCAAATAAACACTTAATGTCCGGAATAGAAGGGAAAGCATATATACTTGTCAATAGTTAAATCACGAATGCAGAAAACAAAAACATCACTGGACCCATGATCATCAAAAAGAATACGACTTACTAATAATAAAAGAACACAATCTACTTCAGAAGATGATCTGATCCCTACAATAATTGGTACCCGGCACATATTTTTCTCAGTCCAGCTTGGGACTAAACATAACCCCTTACAGAAGAAGTAATTTAATCAGATCCCATAATATATTTTTCATAATCAAACTTAGAAATCAACACAACAAAAAATTAATCCCTACCCAGAATAGAAATTTTTCAGTAAAACTCAGAAATTAAACACACCCGATTTTGAGAAAAGCAATTTAATACATATCCAAAACAATAATGATCATAACTGAAATGAAAATAATTAGACACTGACACCAGCTTTCTCGTCAACAAAGCATGTTCATGTCAATTTTCATTTCACTGAAAAACAAAAGGTGCTATAGCTAGCCAATCTTCAACAACACCAAGCTGGTTTATGCTTCTAAAATCATCTCCCACAATTCATACCCAAAAGATAGGATCCTACCTTTCTAAAAATTAGAATCATCCAAAATTCTCATAACATTGATATTAATTCAAATTTCGAAGTGTAAAATTACTCAAAACAGTGATAGGTCAAAACTGCCAAAACAAGATCTAGACCTCAAGTTCCTAATCATCTCCCACAATCAGAGTTTCAAAACGACAATCAAACATAGATTGTAACCGAGAACTGATATATTATTCAATTTTCAAACAACCAACATCAATTTTAAGAAGGGCCGATCAATAAATAAACTAGATCGAATTCACGATATTAGAAACAGATATAAAGTAATCCAATCTTTAAGGCAAAGAATCTTGATCATCATTTTATAATTCGAAAAATATATGTAAAATCAAAAGAACACCGAAATCAACAAAATTTGAGCAAAAACTCAATCAACCACAATCAGATGAACAGAATAAAAATTTATGCCACGAATTCCTACATATAGAGTTGAAGAGTTAAAATAGAAACATAATAAAATCAATTACAGATAGAATAACTAAAATAGAAATAGATAAACAAGATCAGTTAATAAGAGGGATGAGAGAACAATAATTGAAGAGAACTGCACCAAATTCAGACATAAATTACCTTCCAAGAAAAATACTGATCAAATCGATTTTGATCAATTCTCAAATGGATCAGAACTGAAACTCTAATCGGAGTTTGGATGGGAAAGAGGAGAAGGCATCAATATAATCGGAGCTTGGTCAGAGATTAGTGAGGGATTGATCGGAGATTGCAACTTCGTTTTTCAACAAGAAAATCGTTCTCAAGTGAGAATAGGTCAGGTTTTTATCGGGCTCCCCTTTAATTAAAAGTTCCATGTTTGTGACTTTTGAGTAGAACTTAAAAGTTCCCTATTTATGAAACTTTTACATCTCATGGAACAAAAACTTTCCGGTCATTAAACAAACAGGAGTGAAACAATAAGAGTTCCGGAACTCTAAAAGTTCCACTCTAAAGTTCCATCAAAAGAACAAAGCTTTACTTTTCTCCAATATCTCAATCTAAAACTTGTAATTCTATCACAAATAGACCCTCCAAATAACTAATTAAAAATTATTTTGAATAATTTTGTAAGTGGTATCATTGAGTTGAGTTTGCTTACTCCAACTTTGAGCAAATCATTTCATTTTCGAGAGTTCAATTTGGTATTATATCAAGAAGAATCATGGAAGAAGTATGTCATCAATTGTCACATCAAATTATTATTTTTTTTTGTCACAGTCACATCAAATTCATTCGCATGCGAGAAAAGGTGGCATGAAGGAAACTATGGGAGCTAATTATCAGTACCATTAGAGTCTGTTTCTAAAGAGCATAGGGCATCAATGCTTCAAAGGAATTGTCACTTTTTAGACGGACTGTTGGGATTGCCCATCGGTATGATTTCTTGGACTATAGCCTGCCCCCAAGATGTGGTCCACGGAATGAAGGGTCTAGATCAATGAACTTGTGTGTCACATGTATGATGAATGATGTATCAAACAGTGATTGTATGATCGAATATCTCTGCCTTTAACCCAAAAGCAAAAGAATATCTCTGCCTTTATCATAGAAGAAAAAGGATAAGCTGCTCACTTCTTTACAGTATAATAATAACTTCGTTAGTTTCTTATGTTCTCTCACTGTGTGCGCCCTATGCTGAAAACAAAGAAAAGGAAGAAAATTGAATTTACTTTTATATCAGAGAAACAACACGAAGGAATAATGAAGAATGCTAGCATCTTTTTCTCTCACCGATATAGTGGGTTAAAATTAAGAAAGAGAGACGTTTGAATTTGGAAGCTTTAATCGGTCGGCTTTAAAGACAATCGGAAAAAGTGAGAATACTTGTTGGTCCATAAAAAAATGAGGAAGAAAGAAACTAGGGCTAGCATACCTCTAAGAAAATTTTATTTTTCTGTTTACAATTATTTTCTGGACAAACAAATACGGGTTTTTTTGATAAAGAGAGAGCCATCTCTTAATTATGCACAAGGTGACAGGGTGGCGTTAGGAAATTTTCCTTGAGGGCCTAAGTACATGTATTAAGAAAATTAATGGGTTGGTAGGCATGCACAAAATATTGTGAGGAGTTTTTTTTTTTTTTAATAATGGATCGATCGTTGTCATAAAATTTGTTAATGTTGCATTCCAATAAAAGTTTAATATAAAAAAAAAATTATAAAATTTTGAGGGTCCAATATATGAATAAAACTAATTATATTTTTTTATTATACATATAAAAATTACGAAATTTTGATTGGCAATTTTTGATCGGACCCGTTAATTCGCTCAGTTTCAAATTGGAGTCCGTTGGACTTTTGATGAAATCACCATATAACTATTCAATCTAATGGATTTTCGATTCAGATAAATTCGACAGGCCTGAACCCAAAAAAAACTCGTTCGGTTTTTGAATGATTTTTCCGGGTCCTCAAAAAGAAGATCTGACCCTAGTTTGATCTTTATGATATCCAGCTGTTTCTAGGTTAAATGACTTTGGTCCATCATATGATTCCTTATATATATAGACATAAAACATAAAATGTTCACGAGGGCTATTTAATTTGGTGGGTCCAACCTCGGGGATTGATGATCACAACCACTCGATTCATCACTATTAGCCTAGTAGAATGTGACTGCTGGGTGGGTGGGTCCCACTTCCCTGCTTACGTTCCTCCATTTAACAATTAGAAGAAAGTGCCCAAGTAAAATTTAGTCCCACATCGGAGAACTACTCGAGAAAGAACATTTTTATAAGGTATTTGGTTACTCTATTCAAACAGCTGGGCTTAGTAACGCGAGCCTATGACTCAAGTGAGAGCAATAAAGTGTTCGGACGTGTTCGGCAATGTCTGGCCCACTTTGAAAGGGAAAATACGTTAGTTATACCTTGTCCATGGATGGGAGACATGAGGTTTATACGTCCTCAAATGAGGGCGTAAAAGGCCTTTCCCTCTTATCACTGGAAGGATAGCTAATTTCCCTCAGAATGGCTGAACACCACGATCATCTTTTTTTGCCAATTCTCTCTATTTAACTCATTTGACTCACGGGAATGAATGAGGGCGTAAAAGACCTTTCCCCTCTTATCACTGGAAGGATAGCTAGTTTCCCTCAGAATGGCTGAACACCACGATTATCTTTTTTTGCCAATTCTCTCTATTTAACTCATTTGACTCACGGGAATGAATGAGGGCTTAAAAGACCTTTCCCCTCTTATCACTGGAAGGATAGCTAGTTTCCCTCAGAATGGTTGAACACCACGATTCTCTTTTTTGCCAATTCTCTCTATTTAACTCAGGGGAATGTCACACACACTGCCAACTGTAACAAAAAACAAGCAGGAGTGCGTACTTGCCCCCAAAGTAGATTAAAAACCGGTCATTTTTGTTAAAACCGGAAGAACGGGCGGTAAAAAAGGATAAGAAACGCATCACTAAATAAAAATAGAAAAAATATATTTCTTTACCCTATGTTTGGTTGTCGAGAAAATAAGTGAAAACATGGAAAAAGAAAGAAAATGAGACAAAACACAACTAAAACTTATATTAAAAATCCAAAATTTTCTTTTCTTTTCCATGTTTTCACCTATTTTCTCGGCAACCAAACATAGCTTAATAAAAACAGGATACGGTCAAACTGGGAAAACCGGTCACTCAGCCGTTTCGATGACTGTTCTAGTTCTGATAACATTGATATATATTGATCTATCAACCTGCTGAGTGTGTCAAGAGGTTTTGAAACTGCTAAGTTGCTTGATTGGTCAACAGCCCAAAATTCAACTTTATATATTTATGGAGTCATTGATCCAGATCTTCATTTCATTTGTAAAGAACATATTAAAAAAAAAACCATTATACTCGACCCTCAAGATCTGATCGAAGAGCCACTTCTTGGGTCGGCAAAGCATAATTGTAGAACACCTGTAATCCTTGGACCAAGAAGTGTGGCCATGGGATCATCGGCAGTCTTAATCAATCAGCCTGGACGGCAATGCTGGATAAAAATGAATTTCACAGGCAGAGTTATATGCATAGTTTTATCTGCAAGATCATGACTCACTAGTTCAATTTGAAGAGTGCAAAAAGACCACCTTAATTAGAGTACAGAGAAAGACCCCCTTACACCAAAAGGGTAACTAAGATTCTTTACCATGCAGAAAGCTTCAACTGTATTCACATATCATGAATTAATGGGCATAAGAATGTAAAAAGTTGTTTTTTTTTTTTTTTTTTTCTGCATTTCATAACATATCAAGCACATAACATCAATTAATTCAATTCTGACAACATAGCCATGTTTTTTTTTTTCCTCATATGGGGCAGTACTGAGATGCCTCTTTGAAGTAATCTATATTTGCTTTTTTCATAATAAACCCCATCATAAAAAGGGGAACAATAACGCCTTCCAATCCCTATTTGAGTATGAGTGGATAAGTTTAGAAAAAAACAAAATTTGGAAGCATGTTCCCAGCATTTAAAGAGGACAATAAAATAAAGGAAAATAAAAGGACATGAACCCACAGTTAAGGAAGAAGAACGAGGAACTGACTGATCCTTTTTGTTTCGAAAAAGGTCAGAACATAAATAAACACAACATAATCCAAAGTTGGAGAGATAAATGTAGGCTAAGCTGATGGAAGGCTTTCTTTTGTGATTATTAAGAAGAGAGGTAGAAGACTATATTTGGTTGCTATCATAGCTTATTCGAGATCAAGTACACGGCCCTATAAAGATTATACAAACACTAAGATGATCAGACAATGTGGGCTAGACCTGGATTGGTTAAGGAACCTTGGCGATTGAGAAATGAATCTTTTGCCTGAGAAGGGCATACGATATATTAAGTTCCTTGGGTCTAAGAACAGCAAAAATATTGAGCCTCATTGGACTCGATCCAGAAGAAGAATAATGATATACGGAATTTGCTTAGCTAGAACGATGAACCTCAACACCATGACCCCTGCTACTGCTGCCACTTGAAGGAACAGAACTCTGACCAAGGAGCTGAACATTAGAATGAGGAACTGGACCACTCTGAGAGAAAAGTGAACCAACTGAACCACTGGGTGTGTTCTCAGATGATGGTATTCTCATTGAAAGAGAATCCTTGCTGGCCCCTGAAATAAGTTCTTGCCGCAACTCCGAAGATGAGGATGATGGGGCCAGGGTAGCCAGTGAAGATCCAACCGGGTAGGGAGCAACTGGAATATCAGCAAGGGAAGATGCAGATGGACTGTAACTCATTGTCACCATTGGATGATCGAATTTGCACGTTGGCCCAAACTTGCATACCCCATGTTGCGCATAGAAAGTGCATGGTGTTGCTCCCTATTAATCAAATAAGAAAGTTAGAAGCAATATAGTCACCAACAAAGTATTCATATATATAACATTCACTATGTTAATGAACTTGTTAACCACTTAACATTCACCGGAACATTTTTACCCTTATATTAATTATCAAACTCACTAAAGGGTCGTTTAATCATTTCACAGGGGACCAGTCATTAAATACAGGAGAAAAGAAATACAGTTTGCCTTCCCTTGTACAGTGTACTTTTTTTTTTAATTGATAAACCAAGAAAATATATTACTAAAAGAGCAACCAAAGTACAAAGGAGCAAAGCACACACGGTTCATGAAGTTATGAACCAAAGCAAGGTGCAAAAAAATACATAATACACCAAGCTAACCCCCGACTAGAAACCCCCACCACCAAACCAAGTCAAGCATACAAAATGTCTAAGCTCACCCCTTCTTGCCTAGCTAAAACCCACTCCACCACCATAGACCTAGTATAGTGTATTTTTTGTCTCCCTTATTTAATGAAATGTCTCCTATAGGGGAATACCAAAGTACCCTTCTATTTAATAGAATGGTATATAACACACAGGTAAAAAAGATTAGTGAAGGTTAACAAGTTCACTCATCTTAGTAAAGGGATAGCATTTCCCCTATATATAAATATATGTAGGCATGGCGCATAGGCAACCTAGGGCCACATGGCACTCCTTTAGGCCCACAAAAATAACCTAATGCGTGAAGCCCCTTCCCTAACATGTGGCAAAATTAGCCTAATCGGAGATCGGTGATCTTTAGGCCGTTCGATTGGGCGCCGAATCGTCCGATATTAACACTAATTAATCAGCATTAAACCCTAGGGTTAATATGACCCAACTTAGGTTATAATTCTACCGTTCGATCGAACGGCCTATACTTCTCCGATTGGGCTGATTTTTGGCCACATATTAGGCAAGGGGGACATGCACATTGGGTTTTTTGTGAGCCCAAAGAAGTGTCGCACAAATATTACCCGGCCTCTCTCTCTCTCTCTCTCTCTCTCTCTCTCTCTCTCTCTATATATATATATATATATATATGAATTAAAAAAAAACAAGGTACAACTGGATACAAGTAGAAAAAGAAACTAAACAAAGCTAGATAAACAAGAGGTTGACAAGAAGATGAACCCTCAAGCGAGAAGGGAACAAAAACATTTTTCGAACAAACTATGCAAACACCCATGGGCCATGGCCACCATCACCTAACTACCCAGAAGTAAGAAACACCCCCCAACTCCTAACAATCCTGACGAGTAGAGCACCAAGCCAAAAGAAGCTGTTAAAGAGGACTTTATGAGAATTTTAGGGAATCTGGAGGGATTTTAGAGAATGACTTTTTTTTATCAGGCCACCTAGCCCGAGCGCACGGTTGCTTGAGTGCCCAGTCAGTTAGGCAACTACATCAAGCGACACCTTTAAAACCCATGATAAATAGGAATGTGGAGAAAGGATCTCCCTGGAGCATGCGTTGAGAACTTCTAAAGTATCCCATTAGGCTACCGTTCAACAGTGAGAAAGAGAGACAAGTAGCACCTATGCATCCATCGCCTCCATTTTATGCCAAAGCCCAATCTTCCTATAATGTAATCCAAGAGTCCTAGTTTACGTAGTTGTAAGCTTTTTCCATATCAATCTTGCAAAGGATTCTAGGTAGACCCGGTCTCACTCTCTCCTTGAGGCACTCACTGGCAATAAGAATTCCATCAAGAATTTGCATGTCAAACACAAATGCCCCTTAAGACTGAGATGATCGACGCCCTTACTACCTTAGATTAAGATGCAAGAATTTTTTTTCCAAGATTTTGCTCACCAAGCTGATTGGGCGACTGTCTTTTAGCTCGTTTGCTCCTTCCACTTTGGGAATTAAGGCGATAAAAGTGTTATTTAGCGCCTGATCAAAATTTCCATTATCGTGGAAATCCTTAAGTATTGCCATAAAATATGGGCCGATTATGTCCCAACAGTGCTCGACAAATCAATAGAAAACCACTAGGGACTGGCACATTATCCCCATTCATACTCTTGATTAAGTTCACTACCTCCTCGAAAGGCTTCTTCAAACTCTCCCTCTGTACCTCTAAGATACAATGGAAAGAAACTCCGTTCACCTTTGGTCTAATTGGTGTATAACAGAGGTTTGTTAGTCTGATTTGCCTAGTTTGGATTAAACAATGGTCAATGAAGGTGTTTCCGAAGGGATATCCGATGCTACATCGAAGGTTCCAAGTAGTAAGATCATCCCACTTGCCGTTAGTAGCTATGGTGAAAATCTGGGGGCACTTATCACAACCATAAAGTTGGATGGCACCGTTCCTTGAGTGGTCTCAGTTTGCTAAGATGTATATTGGCGGGAGAGGGAAGTTAGGGTACCTGACAAGTCGAGTGAAAGAACCAGCTATAGAGACAGAGACATATGACAAGTGGGAGCAAGAGAACCTTATGGTTATGTCATGGTTGTTGAATTTCATGCAACCATCATTTAGTAGATTTTTTTGTTCCTTCGGACAGCAAAAGATATCTGGGATAAGGCGACTCAAACCTATTCTCAGCATCAGAACATTGTCAGGATGTACCAGTTGAGGCAAGAGATAGCTACTCTTCGTCAGGTGGAGAGGAGTCTATCCACCTACTACTCCACTCTTCAGGGTCTTTGGGAAAAGTTAGACCACTTCAGGTCATCCAGTAGGACACTGATAAAGACAGAAATCGACAAACAAACAAGTGGAACATAACAGAATTTTTGACTTTTTGCCAGGTTTAAATCCAAACTTTGAAGTCACATAGGTTCAAATTTTAGGGAAAGATGAGCTTCTTTATTGGACCAAGTCTATTCCCTAGTCCAAAGTGAGGAAAGCAGAAAAAAAAAGGTGATAGTACCTACTCCGACCAGTGATCATCTAGCCCTTGCCACATCTTTTAGTGCTTCTCGAGGTGGGAAATACCCTCCTCGGAAGAATAAGCCTCCAAACGACAAAGATAAGTTGAAGTGTGAACATTGTAGGAAGACTAGACACACTCGAAAAACTTGTTGGGATCTCATTGGTCAACCCGCAAAGTTTTCTCGTCCAGGACAACAAATGGGCAACCCTCGAGGCAACACTGCAACCTTCATGTCTCTTACCTTAAGTACCCCTCTCGCATCGGCTCCTTCCACGGGACCATCTTCCTCCGAGAGCTTCTCTAGTGCAGATATTGATCGTCTTCGCTGCCTTTTGAGTCAGATGGAAGACTCATCTGCCTCTACTTCCTTTGCTCAGTCAGGTACTCATGCATCTACTAACTTCGTGTCTCATTCCCAGTCCAGCCCAACCTAGATCATTGATTCAAGTGCATCAGATCATATAACTAGTCTATCTACTATATTTTCTTCATATAGTCTCTTGTCAGGACGAGATAAAATGAGAGTTGCTAACGGATCCCTTTCCTCCATTTCTAGAAAGGGTGATGTCAATCTTACTAATGCCCTACCTCTTTCATATGTTCTTCATATTCCCAATTTATCCACAAATTTATCATTAATTAACAATCTGACCAAAAGTCTTAACTATTGTGTGAATTTTTTCTCCACTCATTGTGTGTTTCAGGACTTGGTGATGAGGAAAACGATTGGGAATGGTCGTGAAAAAGATGACCTTTACCTCCTGGAGATGGATGGCTCTCCTTCAGCATTACAAATTAGTAGTGGTCCTAATAGTGGTAACAATGATGCCCTACTCAAACTGTGGCACAGTCGTCTACGTCATTTGTCTTTTAAGTCCTTAAAGTTGGTCTTTCCAGACTTGTTTAAATTTGTTCCTAGTCATAGTCTACAGTGTGAAGTGTGTGAACTCTCCACACATTATAGATCTACTTTCTCTCCAAGTATAAATAAAAATGTGTCACATTTTCAGCTAATTCATTCTGATGTTTGGGGTCCTGCCCCTACTTTATTTGTGCATGGTTATCGATATTTTATCTCCTTTGTGGATGACTTCTCCCATCATACCTGGATTTACTTGATGAAGTCTTGTGCTGAAGTCCCGAACCTTATTAAAAGATTTCACAAAATGGTTTTGACTCAATTTGAGAAGCAGGTTCAAATTTTTCGCTCTGATAACGCGAAGGAATATCTCGAGGGTGACTTAAGGCAATATTTGGCAGAGCACGGTACGATCCATCAAAGCACATGCCCTTATACCCCTCAACAAAACGAGGTGACCGAGCGTAAGAACCGTCACCTTTTGGAAGTGAAGCTTATTGACGCATGAATATCCCAAAGAAGTTTTGGGCTAAAGCAGTACACACTTCCACATATTTGATTAATCGCATGTCATCTCAGGTCCAGCAGTTGAAGTCTCCTTATCAACTCCTTTGTCCTGACCAGCCTCTATTTACTATCTCCCCTCGTGTCTTTGGTTGTGTCTGCTTCATTCAGATTTTGGGCCCTCATCGCACTAAATTGGATCCAAAATTCATTCATGGTGTTCTCTTGGGATATTCATCTACCCAAAAGGGCTACCTGTGTTTTGATCCCATGTCGGAAAAATGGTTTGTTACCATGGACGTCACCTTTTTTTAGAGTATTTCAATTTTTCCTTGTCCTTCTACCTCTCTTTAGGGAGAGCATAGTGAATTATTGGAAGAGAGTTTGTCCTCAGTTCCACTTTCGGCATTGGTCTCTGATGTTATACATGTTGTTGCTCCTATTAAGACTACTGCTAAGAAGGACCTACAAGTTTATACCATATGCAAAAAGGAGGGGACCACTGTATTACGACCATCTCCCAATTGTGACTCCTCTGAACCAGGTAACATTGCTCTATTGTCTTCTGTGATTCTTGCTTATGTTCCTGATATTGATAATGATACTGCTACTATTGTCATACGCAAAGGGAAGCGTCAGTGTATGATTCATCCTATCTCTAACTTTATTGCATACACATCTTTGTCACCCTCCTACTCGGCTTTCCTGTCCTTTGATTTTTCTGTGTCTTTACCTTCCAAGTTTCAGGAAGTTGTCTCTGATCCTAAGTGGCACGATACTATGATTGAAGAAATGAGAGCTCTGGTCAAGAATGGTACATAGGAAATGGTTGATTTACCAAAGGAAAAAAAGAACAAAAGGTTGCAAATGGGTGTTTACTGTGAAACATAAGGCAGATGGATCTATTGAAAAGTACAAGGCAAGACATATAGCTAAAGAGTATACTCAGACATACAGGATAGTCTACAAGGAAACATTTGCACCAGTTGCTAAAATGAACTCCATACGAGTTCTCTTGTCATTAGCCGCGAACCACTTGTGGCCCCTACATCAGTTAGATGTAAAAAATGCGTTCCTCCATGAAGATCTTCGAGAAGAAGTGTATATGTCATCTCCTCCAGGATTCAAACTTCCTAATAGTGAAGGAAGGGTTTGCAGGCTGAAAAAATTTATCTATGGACTGAAAGAGTCCCTCCTAGCTTGGTTTGAAAGGTTCAGTCAAGCTGTGAAGCGGATAGGTTACTCACAAATCCATGTTGATCACACTCTCTTTGTCAGGAGAAAATGACGGTTAATTACAGCATTGATTGTCTACGTTGACGATATTGTGGTGACTGGAAATAACTCCTCAGAGATCTAAAACCTGAAGAAATTCCTAGCAACAGAATTTAAGATCAAGGATTCAGGCAGTTTGAAATAATTTTTGGGCATTGAGGTAGCCCAATCAAAGAAGGGCACCTTCATATCGCAGTGGAAGTATACCTTAGACTTATTCAAGGATACTGGGAAAATGGGCTCTCGGCCAACAAACAATCCTATTGAACAGAATCATAAGTTGAGCTCCAGTGAAGTTCCATTACTAGAAGATAAAGAGAGGTACCAAACTAGTTGGTCATCTTATTTATCTTTCTCTCACTAGACCCGACATTGCATATGTCGTCAGTGTAGTCAGTCAGTTCATGCATGAACCTCGGATTGCTCATTATAAGGCAGTGGAGAGAATTTTGAGGTACTTGAAGGCTACTCCAGGGAAGGGGCCTTATATTTGCTAATCATGGTCATCTCAGACTAGAAGTCTACACTGATGTTGATTGGACTGGAAGTATAGATGATAGGAGGTCTACAACAAGATATTGTACTTTCCTTGGTGGTAACTTCATCACTTGAAGAAGCAAAAAGCAGAGTGTAGTGGCTAAGTCAAGTGCTGAAGCCAAATATAGGGCAATGGCTCATGGGATAGCAGAATTACTATGACTGAATATTTTACTACAAGATCTGGGGATGGAGGTAGATGTTCCTATGAAGTTATTTTGTGATAATAAGGCAGCCATTAATATTGCCCAGAACCCCATTCAGCATGATCGGACTAAACATATCAAAATTGGCAGGTACTTTATCAGAGAACAAGTTGCTTCAGGAAACCTTTGCTTGTTGTTTATTACAACGGGAAACCAACTAGCTGATGTACTCACAAAGGGGGTTACTGAAGCTAGCTTAGAAGGTGTTCTTAACAAGCTGGGCATGTCGAATATTTATGCTCAGCTTGAGGAGGAGTGTTTTGATATGATGAGTTATGTAGGTGTGATACACCGGATCTCTCATTAAGGTTATACTTATAATAGTTCTATCTCATTAAGGGTATACTTGTAATAGACACTATTAGGGTTAATTTAATATAAAGATAAAGTGATTAGAGAGAAAACCTCTTTAATCATGTTTTCCCCTATTCATCTTGTTCCTCTTTCTCTTCTCTCTAGTTCTCCATCTCCTTTTCTAGGTTTCAAGTAAGAAGATTCAAGGTCATGTCACAAACCTACAATAATGACCATCAGTTATATCTATGAGCGTTAATGGAATTCTATAACTCCACAAGCTTAGGGATCAACCACTTTATTCAATGCAGATTTTCTTGTCCAATTACAAATTTCAAGAAACTAAGCTTAGGCTCACTAAGGGTTAGGGTTTCGGTAGGGTTGTTATTTGTTAGGGTTTTGGGACAATAGGGATGATGGGAATGCAATAGGGATGGAGTATGACTGCTGTAACAGTGAAGGGCTATGGGAAAATTTAGGGTTTACGGTTTTTAATGCTTAGGTTGGCTGTAAAAGCAATATGGGAAGGCTGTTGGGGTGTTACAACAGTCTCAAGGAGATGTAATAGCAAGGGACAGGGCTGGAACAGGTACAACAGAGTTGGGAGGGGCTGGTATAGTGGCTGGGGATTGTGGCAGGGCTGGGAGGAAGGCAGGCTGGACAGTAATGGAATTGATGTAGGAAGGCTGTAGGGTGAAGTGACAGCAAGGCGACAGGTGTAGGGTGGCTGTAAGAGGGTTGGGGAAAGGCTGGACAACAAGGACGGGGGCTAAGGTTTTGTTGGATGAGGGTTTCTTGCGATAGAAAACAGAAAATAACAAGAACAATGAAAGAAAGAAATCTAGGGTTTAGTTTTGGTGAGATTTCTTGCAAGTGAAAAAAATCTGAGTTTTGATTGATTAGGGTTTCAATAAAAAAACAAAAAATCAATGAGAAGAAGATCAATAACATACCTTAGATATTTGAGAATCACTCTCATGGCATCACACCAAGAATCCTTTGGGAATCACTCTCATGGCATCACACCAAATCCAATCACTAGGTAGTGCTCAAAAGCACTTTCTTTCATTCATAAAATTCATTAACTAAAAATTTATGGCAAAAAAGAGTCTTTAAATAGTTAAACCCTAATTGTAAAAAGACTTAAATAACCAAAACACGTAAAAAACTGGAATAACCTAATACTGATAAATTGTTTCCTCTAACTAAAAGTCCAGCCCATTGGGCTTTTAAAACTATGTTAAATCATATTAAACCAGCCCATATGCACACCTTCCCAGTGTGGGGTCTTCCTAATGATCTATGTGAGCATATGAGGTCTTCGATACCCAAAGTGACACATGCGCCTTCTTCTTCCTCCACCTATGATAAACTTGAAGCTCCTTTTGATGTTGGATGTCTGCATCGCCATTCCTCATTGAGGTGGAACTTTGGTAACCTATATCATGTAGAATAAAATAAAAAGAGTTTTGTTGTCTTGTGTTTCAATAGCCAGGAGAATGCTGAGGTTTGGACTCCCACATCACGCATAGGCATTAATGAATGGGATTTAGAAGAGTTTCTATGCCTTCTATTTCATCTTTACTCGACTAAGCCTAATGTTCTTGAAAAGGATGGCAAACTACGGTCGTAGGATAGTAAAGGTCATTTATTGAAATCGTTTTATTATTCTCTAAATGTTAGCTCCAACTCTCCTTTTCCTTATCAAGTGGCATGGAATACCATTATCTCTCCTTTTCCTTATCAAGTGGCATGGAATACCATTATCTCGTCTAACGTTGCGTTCTTCCTTTTGGATAGGAACTTTGGACAAGATCCTCACTTCTGGCCTTTTGAAAATAGATTTGAGGATAGCGAATAGCGAATTTGTGCTATGCATGTCCAGCAGCTGAAGAATCGGTTGACTATTTTTATTGCATTATCCTTTAGCTAGAAGGATTTGTGATTGTTTCCTATCCTTTTTAGAGATTTCTTGGGTCTTTCCTAAGAGTTTGTAGATTTCATTAGCTGGATTAATCCAGAGATAGAGGGTCCGAACTCTCTCATCCTAAAGTTTGTAGATTTTTATAGTATGGCGCTTGCTTCTTTGAGCTATCGACTGGTGCAATTGAGGAAAGGAACATGAGAGTTTTTGACGACTTCTCTCATCCTAAAGAGAAGGTGTGCATGCATATCATCGAACTTCTTCTATGGTGTTCAGTTATCAGGGATGTGGAGACCTTGGAGCTGATGTCTTTTCTTTCTCTTGCTTAGGGGTGGAGGGAGTGGTCTTTTATGTATTTGATATTCCTTGTGTTCACTGCTTTGTAAAATGACCTTGGTAATTCATTATTCTTTAATATATTTATGAATTACTGATTTTAAAAAAATAGCATGCCTACTCCTGAAAGGAACCAAAGTTCACCAGCAGCTTTCTTATCTCTCTATATGAAAGAATATAATCAAAATAATATAACTCTCCAAGATGTTATTCTACCAATAATCTCACTCAAAAAAATAACAATCTCCAGAATACAAGATATTGGGTTAGAAAGGTTTTGGAAGAATAGTCAAGTACGGGCCAAAACTACACATCCAGAATGTAGTCATCTGAAACCAGTGACAAAAAGAAAATCTCAGAACTAAATCAAAGTAATATATTGATGACTTCTCAATTTTAATTTTCTATTTTTGACAAATTGCTATGATGGAGGAGTAATCCCGAGCAAATCTTCAAGGGGTTCGAATTCCCTTAGGATCATACGGCTAGCCAATGAGGGCTATGCCTCAAACTCAAGTCAACCCTATAGTCCACCACCTAGAAGGAGACTATTAGGTCAAATTTAGTCCTAAAAAATAATCAGGCCTTGTTTCATAATTTAATTAGAAGTTTTTTTTTTTTTTTGATCGATAAACTAATAAATATATTAATGGAACAAGCACAAATACAGGACACAAATAAAATCAGAAAACTAGAGCTTACAAGACAATAAACTCAAAAGCTAACTGAAAAAACGTATCCTGACACCAATGCTAAACCACCTCCCGTTCCAAAACTCGATCCAGCACCCTCCGAATCTCCTCCCCATCATGCTTTAATCCTGCCCACTCTATCGCTACTAGACGAATTTGAGCACAAATGCGTGTCTTAGAAGCGGAATAACCCTCGAACACCCTACAATTTCTCTCTCTCCATATCATCCAAGCAACTGCCCCCGGAAGCACTGACCAAAGAGCTTCCTTACTCCCTCCTCACTAACCCTTTCCCAACCGCATAGAAAATCAAAAAAAGAAGAGGGAAAGACCCAGTCCACTCCCAATCGGGTAAGAAAGTAGCCCCACACACCAAATACCACTGGACAATGCAGTGTATGATCACAAGTTAGAATAGATGCTGGCAAATACCGTTGGAGCCTGGCGAATAGATGCTTCATGTGTCCAGGCTCCACCCACGATGTTGCAAATGATCACAAGTTAGAATTTTATTTAACGCCGCTACCCAAAGGAAAAAAGAAACCTTCGAAGGTATGCCTGGATTCCAAACCGCCCGATAAGGAAATGAACCTGAAGAGACCAGTCCCAACGCCTAACATAGAGATCTAACTGAGAAGCGACCATGCCGGCTAACCCCCCAAATCCTACAATCCTTAATTCCCGCACATAGGGACATATGACCTAATCTTTCCAATAACTACGCTGCCTCGTCCATCTCCCAATCATTTAACTCCCAACGCAACACCGGACACCACACCCCTTCTCTCAAAGTACTCTGCCACCACCACGTCTCTGTTAGAGGCTAGTTGGAATAAAAGCCCAAACTCCTCCTGCAGCCTTGACTCCCCACACTATACGTCTTTCCAAAATCTCACTTTGGTTCCCTGACCCACTCTAAATCTAAAATTAGGCACGACAGCGACATGATCCCCTTCCAAAGACTCATCCCATAAGTGCACTTGACCTGTCTCGGGACCCAACACGACACCGCCCCATACTTGGCTACAATCACTTCCCTCCACAAACTCGACCTCTCCGCCCCAAACCGCCAAATCCACTTTCCCAACAACGCCTTGTTAACTCGCAACAAAGACTTGAGGTTTAGCCCCCCGTTCTCCTCATAGTAACAAAGTTCTCGAATAATTCCCGAATTGTACCCGAACTATTCATTTTTTAAGGTGTGCCGTTTAAAAAGGCTTTTTTTTCCTGAACTAACAAATAATTCCCGAACTGACGAATTATTTGCGAATAATTCCCGAACGAACGAATTATTCCGAACTTATGCCGAACTTATTCCGAATGAAGATTTCTCACAAATTATTCGTTCATGCTTATTCAGAATTCTAAAATAAAAATGAGGGTAAAATGAATTTTCTATTAGCAATAGAATTATTACTAATAACTCGAGACTTATTTCACACTGAGAAATCTTCATTTGATTGAAATCGCCAACTGATAGAAGAATGAGAAAACTCTATTCGAGTAAGCTATTTTAGGATTTTGATTACATTCGATTGAATTGATAGAAAAAATATAATTTTGCAAGCTGGTTAGTCTGGTTGAATTTCCACTGAACTAAGAGAAAATAAGATTTGTGTTATTTATTCTGAGCTATTTCAATATTTTGCTAAATAACTATGTTATGCCAAATAAATACACTCATATATTGTTTTTCTGATTTTATCTATTAAGATTATTTTTCTCGTTTTTATATATTTTTTAATTGCTTATATAATTTGATTTGCATATAAAAACATGTAATCTAAATTATTCTTTTTTTTTAAATTTACATAAAGCTTACTTAAGCCTTATGTAATTTTTTTCTTGAGTTTGAGAGTTTACATAATGCTTGTTTTTTAGAAATTGGAATAAATGTTAACATAGTAAGAGATGTCAATACATATAGATTGGTAGATGGATTAGTTGGCATCACGTTCTTATTTTTTATTTATTTTTTCGAACTTATCCCGAATTTGCCGATTTTTTCCCTTTTTTTTCGAACTTAACCCCTGCCGAATAATTCCCGAATCCGAACTTTGTTACTATGGTTCTCCTTAGGGCGACAAACTTGATTCCACGCCACCAAATGATATTTAAAAGAATCTACCTTGTCTTTCCATAAAAACTCCCTTTGCATGCGCTCCAGCGTAACTGCTACCAACTTAGGCATGGTCAAAATAGACATATAGTATGTCGGGAGGCTGCTCAATGTACTATAAATCAGAGTCAATTTCCCTCCTTTAGATAAATAGCGATTCTTCCAACCTGCTAGCCTCTTCGCACACCTTTCAATAACCGGAACCCAAATTGCTTTGGATTTGAAGCCTCCCCCTAGAGGCATGCCCAAATACACTGATGGAAGAGCTCTCACTCGACACCCAAAACAATCCGCCAACTGGTTCATACAAGGAACCTCTCCCACACTAATTATCTCAGATTTGGCTAGGTTAACTTTCATCCCGGACACCGCTTCGTATCACCGAAGATACAGAAGATCCTGCTGCCTTGCCTTACAGAAAATCATAGTATCATCAGCAAACTGAAGGTGCGATATCCGCAACTGTGTTGTACCTACCACAAAACCTTCAAAAACTTCCCCCTCTGCTCTCACTAGCATACGACTTAAGGCTTCCAATACAAGCACAAAAAGAAACGGGGAAAGAGGATCTCCCTGCCGCAGCCCCCTAGAATTGGGAAAAAAACCAACTGAGCTCCCATTCAGAATAATGGAAAAGGAAACTGAGGAAATACATGACTTCACCCACGTCCTCCACTTTAAGCCAAAACCCATCCTGCCCAGAACATAATCTAAGAAACCCCAATTCACATGATCATAAGCTTTCTCTATATCCACTTTACAAACCAACCCAGGGATTTTAGATCTAATACGGGCATCAATGCACTCGTTAGCTATCAGAATCCCATCTAAAATCTGTCTTCCTCCCATGAAAGCTCCTTGTTGAGGGGAAACAAGGGATTCCAACACCCTCCGGAGACGAGAAGCCAACACTTTGGATAAAATCTTATACACACTACTTACCAGACTGATGGGCCGAAAGTCCGTAAGCTCCACGACCCCCTCCGGTATTAACACCACAAAAGTGTTATTGATCACCTTGTCAAAGCGCCCCGTATCAAAAAATTCCCGCATCACTTCCATAAAATCTGGCCCCACTATCTCCCAACACTCCTTGTAGAATTCCATGGACAAACCATCCGGTCCCGGAGCCTTACTTCCATCCATATTACGAATGACTCCTAAAACCTCCTCCTCCTCGAACGGTCGCTCCAAAGACAATCTCTGCTCTTCAGACAATCTATCGAAGGGAAGCCCCTCCAGCCTCGGCCTCCAACTCTCCCTTTCACGATACAACCCTCTATAGAACGAAATAACGTTGTCTTCTATCTCACTCCGCTCCTCCTTCGAAACCTGATTCACCCTTAACTTGGAGATGAAATTCCTCTTTCTATTAAAGTTGGCCATACATTGGAAAAACTTGGTGTTTCGATCCCCTTCTTTCAGCCCCCTCGTTCTCACCTTCTGTTTCCAACTAATCTCCTCCAGTTTCAGCACTTCCAAATATTCCAATTGCTTAGACTCATACGCCCTCTCTTCTAACTCAGAGAGTTCCCGTGCTTCGGCCAACACATCCAACCCCTCTATCTCCCTTTGGAGACCCTGCAACCTCACCTGAACATTTCCGAATACCTCTTTATTCCACACTTTAAGGTCCGCTTTCAAGGCTCTCATCTTCATGCTAAACCACGAACTTGCTGTCCCCCACCCCCCTGAACTCCTCCAAGCTTCAGACACTACACCCTTAAATCTTTCATCTTTCAGCCACATATTCTCAAACCGAAAAGGAGAAGGACCTCCTCTGAAACAGCCAGATTCTAACACTATAGGCACATGGTCCGAGATAGTCCTGGGAAGAGAAGATTGAATTACGTTCGGGAAATGGCTTTCCCATTCCGGGCTGACTAGGAATATGTCAAACCGACTAGCTCTCCTACTAGATATTGAATGAGACCACAAAAACTGGACCCCTCCAGTCAGGTAGTCGATTAGCTCATGCCTCCAAATAAACTCCCCAAACCTATTCATCTTAGCGGTGAGAACCCGACCCCCTTTCTTTTCTGAAGCTAACCGAACACAGTTGAAATCGCCCCCCAAGCACCAAGGGCCTCCCCAACGCACACTAACATTCTCAAGCTCCTCCCACAATAACTTATCCTCCGACCCACCCGATGGCCCGTACACCCCTGTAAATACCCGGGTAAAATTATCCCCAATCAAACGACAAAGGATAGAACTCGAGAAAGCCCCATTTTCAACCTCCAACACCTCCACTCTATCTTTATCCCACAAAATCAAGATACCCCCTGAAGCTCCAAATGATGGAAATTCACACCAGCCCGGCTTTTATTTCTAGTTGAAGTATGTTATTTTGTTTAATTCTCCTTCTGTGTTGCTTAAAGAGAATATGAGTCAATTTAGGAGTTTCTATTTTATGTTAGAGCCCAATTAGGAGTTTTCTAAGGGTCTATGTATAGCTCCATTCGTAGCTATTTGTTTATGGTTGAATATTGAGTATTAAGATTTGAATAAGAAGTGTTCTACCGATCAAAAAAAATTTTGAATAAGAGTGTTCTTATTGAGAGGCCAAATCATACGCTGCTAAAAGTAAAGCCAAGTAGTCCTCCGCTTCACCGATCCCCATCTGCTGCATCTAAATATGCTGTTTCATCCACTGAGACAAAAGCATATGAATAAACTGTTTCAAATGAAGAAGATGCCACTACTAAAAAAGAAAAGACGTCCATTTATATTCAAGGTCATGCAACTAGATCGATTAAAAGAGCCCCCCATTTCTTCTTTAATTTAATCTACCATCGGCAGGCGTTTGAACAAGGAAAGGAACTAGCCAAAGAGGGAAATGGCATTCAGAGGACTAATCTGGATGACAGAAGGGACTGGATGAGGATGGCATGGGGACCAAACAATAAAAGCCTTGGTTCTACCTCGTTCCCTTTTCCTTTGATAGCTATCCCCGGATAGGAGTAGTCAACCAAATCATACACCCCCCCTGTCTCTCGCCTGAATAACAGCGGACTATCTTGACGAAAAGGCCTGACAAGGGAAGGAGGTGAATACTCAAAAGCCAAAGATCTATTTCGTCGCGTCGCTTAGTCCCGTCAATAAACCGTGTTTAGTTTCTTCTGGCCCGAAGTCCCTTAGTTGAGTGTTGTCAGGGGTCTTCTGAATAAGAAGTGTTCTTATTGAGTTTAAAGCTGCTGATTGCTGAATATAATTATTATTGACTGATTGGAAGTGATTTTCCGTTGCTATTATTGTTGTTTTATTTGGTGTTAGAAGTTCAAGTGTTGTTTGAGACTTGGAGAAGGGAGAGATTTCTTCCCTAGGGTTTTATACCCTAGAGATCACCCATAGGGGCTGCCGCACCCTACAGGCTACCACTCATCCATCTACACCACCTGAAACCTATAGATCTTCCTTATTTCAGAATTTCTAGATTTTCTTTAAGTCGGATTTTTTTTTTTGATCGGTAAATCAAATGTATTATAAAGTAGGATACAACAGTTTACAGAGATGTAAAGTAGAAATAAGTAGAAGACAAAATAGAAAAGAGCATAATAAGCACAGACTGCCTCCTCAAAGTGGTAGAGTATCCCTCACTTCTTGACTCAAAGGACTTGTGGAGCTCCAGTTAAAACCCTAGAACTTAGACTCAAGGCAATTTTTATTAGTTGTTTGCCCTAGTTTGATGATATATAGAAATTGATAATCTAAGCCCTATTCGAAATCAACATAAAATCAAGATTGAATTTTCAGATTTTCTTGTATTACTCTGAATTACAGATTAGTCCTGTACTTTTTGGAATTTACAGATTGGTCCCTTAGCCAATCTGAAACCATCCTTAAGCCTTAAACCCCATTTCAAACCCTAATTTTCATTCCTACATTAACCCTAACCTACTTGCTACCTTTAAACCCTATTTTTTGACCTTGTTTGGTGGTAAAATTACCTTTTTACCCTTGTCAAAAAATTCAGAAATTTCAAAAAAATTATTTGGGTTGTTCCACAAATATTAGGTCATTCCTTCCGTAGCTACATCATGCTATAGAAGCCCTCTAGCAAATTCCCTACAGATATAGGATTGCCACAAGAATGGTACTCAAAAAAACTGTCAACAATTTTTCCAAACTAAATCTCCGAACTTTTTACTTAAAATAAATAATAGTTCCATATATGTCTCGCCTATGATAGAATGTTATGTCAATAATGTTTTTTCCCACTAGCTTACAAGTTACAACATCTTCCGGATTCCTCTAAAGCTTCACTTCTATTAAACCAAATTAATACTTGCTCCACAAAAACTTCTAGCTATTTGTTTTAGTTTGCAAAACAACTAGTCAATTACAAGAGGACTTGCATTAAAATATCTCTGAAATTATTTTCTGATATTTCCTTCCACAAGGCATATTGGACTAAGATAAAATTCACAACCAGGTTTTTAAATTTAAACTGACACAAAGCATAGCATAAGATAGAACCCAGGTTTCCCTTCTAAGATTGTGTTCTTCCTTCGGACTGACACCCTAGATAAAATCCTCACTGCATACCATTCAGAAAATATAAGTTGGAGGATGGCAAACAAGATGCTTTATGCACTTAGTTGAGAAGGAGACTGCTGATCATATGTTGCTACATTGCGCTCTAGCGAGACTATTATGAAACATAATCCTTTCCCACATGGGGATACACTGGGTGTTTCCGCCAATTTTCAGGGAATCCTTACCCGGATGATCTATTTGGGTTCTCCAGCACTCTAGGCAGATACTTTGGTGTCTGCTCCTGAGAGCTCTTTGTTGGTTTTTTTGGAAGGAGAGGACTAACAACGCTTTCGAAAATTCCTCCTCCTCTCAAGAAGCTATTTTGGTTCTATTGCAAAGATCCTTCTCTCTTGGCAGTTGGTGCTTGCTAAGGTATGACCTTGAGGATCTTGACTTTGTCTCTATTCTTGATTATATGCAGGGCTTCCAATAATTGTAGAGGGTAGGTATGAAGGCAAAGTATTTATTTCCCTCCTGTTTTTCTTTTCCTGAGTTCACTAATCGGTGAATACCTTCTTTTATACTATTTTCCCTCTTTTATTACATGATCTTACTTACTGATCCAAGAAAATCATAAGACATACGATTTCCTCCATGGCAAATTGGGAGAGTAATTTCCCTTAAGAGACCAAATTGACAAAAATTCCCTCGGTCTGAAATTGTACAAACATTCAAAACATATTTAAATATAAAAGAGATAAAATGTAAAAACAGAATGAGACGGAGAACTTTGGGTCTATTGCTGCTATTTTGTGTTGATACAGAAGCAGCTAAGCATGCATACCAGGAATGTGAGAACCAAAGCTCTGCATAAAAAAAACTAAGTAATATTCAAATATTATGTTTCATAATAATTTCTTTCAATAGGAAAGAACTGAATGTAATGGATCTGTATTATTGGGACTCTCTCAGTCCCAAGTAAAAACAACTAATAATCTGAACTCAAGTGTAAAAGCATGGAATAAGAAACATACCGGACGCAAAGGGAGACCCATGGGGCTGAGGGAGCATATTGGAGGATGATGATATCTACACGTGGATCCAAATCTACAATTTCCCGTTCTTATATAGTCCTGACATTCGGGTTGGTCAGGCCTTTCTGGAAATATGTGTTCATTCTGGCTTCTGCTTGAAGGGCCAGCAGATGAACGTAAGGAGGTGTATGGCCCTCCATATGCAGGTGCTGCTGGAGATAGCTGTGATACCGCATAGAGCGGGCCTGATCCAACAGTGGGTTGAGTACCAGGAGATGCTACTGGACTTGCAGGTGCCTGCGTCAGAAGGACTCACGACCCAGTAAAATATGCAAACTATTTTAGACAAAATCCAAAGTAAGAGAAATTGTTTTTAATCACATACCGGGTAAGGACTCCAACTCGGAAAAGGAACCACCCCATGGGGAAGCAGCATAGGACCATAAGGCCCTTGCACATATAAACCAGACAACAGCGGAGGCCTCGCAACTTGCCAGCTGGTGGGCATTCCTCCAAATTGTTGAGGTGAAGGAACCATATGAGACTGCACCGTTGGATAAAATGTAGGTGCAGGCGCTGGTACTGATGTATCAGCTGGTTGTGGGTGATGGAATTTACAGGTTACACCGAACTTGCACTGCCCAGTTTTCACATAGTAGGAACACTCTTTCTCTCCCTGTTGCAATTAATCTCATTTTGAGCCAACTGAGGACTGAAGTACAAACTTCTCCAGAGTTTGTGCCAATAAATGGAAGATTATGAATTAGTCAAGAAAATAGTGAAGGAATTCAAACCGGTCGTAGTGGGTATCCGAAACAATTCAGTGACACTGGGCTCATTGATCCACCTCCCTGTCTTGGATGGTGGAACTTGCAGGAAGCACCAAATTTGCAAGTCCCAGTCTTCAAAAAATACTGCTCATTAAGCAACAACATAATTACTACCAAAATGAACTAACTCTTCTTATAGAATAGAGAATCAAACTAGAGAACAGTTTCTTGCATGCTTTTCATGATTCCACATCAGTCCAAATCAAGCATCCGGCATATATTCAATATTTACAATCAATCAACGATGCTAGACAACAGAATACCTGGCATACAGGTTGGCCCACCCGCTCCGGGTACTCCCCACCTCCAGGTCTTACCGCTCCCATAACCTGAGCAGTATTCACCATTTAAATTGAATTGAGAAATACCCATTTCTCAGTTTATGAGTTTTTGAGCACATAGATCTTGTTTCAATAACCAAAATTGAAGAACTTTTTTCAGGAAGACGGGTTTTTCATGGCTTCGCAACATCAAAATACTCAAATTGTGCAAAATCTATATCCGAAACTACTCGAAATCGCCAACATTGCAACATCTTACTGAATTGAACCCCACGAATCGGCACAACCATATAAAAAAAACAGATCAAAACCCTCTAATTAAGCCCTAAACACTATCAATTCAAATAGACCAAACAGTGATCAAGTGATTACCATACTACGATCTCGAGGATGATTGAAACGACACCTAGCACCATAGCCACAAAATCCAGTACGCATATAGTAGATGCAGTCAGTCTCGCCAGGCCGTTCCGGGTATGAATCCCTGCTGCCCAATCCCAACTGCCACATGGATTCTGCATTTGCAAAATCAATACCAAACCCAATTCAAAAACCTCTACTTTGCATCAACCCTAATAATTCAGATTGAAAAATGCAAAATTCGATCGAAATTAAATGAAATTGAAATGCAAGAACATAAGAACAACCTTCGAGCCCAGATTCAGCTCCCGGAGAGTTCCATTCCACCGGCGGATCCGATTGTGTCCCTTCCATTGACGGATTCCGGCCGTATGACTCCATTTGTACGGACTAGTTTTGTGTATACCTTACAGAAATTTACAGGGAGAAATGGGGGATGGTGGGTTCTAGAAGGTTCTGGACTGGTATAGAAGGTTCTGGAAGGTTCGATCGAGAGGAGGGTTTTAGAGAGAGAGAGGAATTTGGGGAATGGAGCGATTGATCTTCTCTCTCTAGCTCTGTATCTTTGGTCTGGTTTTTGCTCTCTTTCTTTCTTCCCCCGTTTTCAAAGCGTTTGATCTTTCTTTCTCTCGCTATTGGGGGGCTCTTTTCGTCCGTTTGCTCACATACCCGCCAAATAGAGAAAAGGTTGCATTAAATAAGCACCCTAGAAGTGGTAAATTCTAGCGAAAGATTAAAGGGGTATGGAATTTATTAGGTAACCGACACTGTTATTTGTTTAAATAACTGAAATGCCCCTTATTTTACCATCCGATAGGGTAGACTGGTAGGGGTGAGTATGTGGTGAATGATATGACAAATTTGTCCTTTTGCTATTAACTAAGTAAAGTGCATTGTAATTAGAACTTAATAGGATAACTTTGTTTTCTTGAGGTAGATCAATGGTTAGTTGTTAGCATGGGAGAGTTGAGCTTTGGGACTTATCACCTGGGGGATTGGATCTCATACCTCCCTCAACAGAGAGGCCACACCCTCCCATTGGTGTAAGAGGTGGGGTGTAGGACTAGGGCTGCACAAAGCCCGATCGGCCCGTTGGTGTGGCTCGACTCAGTCCGAGATCGGCTCGAACGGGCCAAGTCAAACCTTTAAAAAAGCTCGAAAACTCAATCAAACCAAGCTCGGGCCAACCCCTATGCGGCTCAGCTCGGCCCAGCTCGAAGCCCAGCTCAATTAAGGCTCGGTTCGGCTCGAACTCGGCTCAGCTCGTATATTATTTAAAAATAATTTATATATATCATTATTATATATATAAATAATATAAAATATTATTTTTAAATAATATATATTCAAGTCAAGTCAAGCCAAGCCGAGCTCGAGCTTGAATGAATTCGGGTTGAGCCGAGCTGAGCTTCGAGCCAGGCCTTTGAATTTGGGCCGAGCCGGGCTTCGGACCTAGATCAAATCCTTTCAAGCCGAGCCGGGCTTGGCCAAGCCCGGAAAAGCCCGCCCGAATACAGCCCTATGTAGGACAACATTGTCCTTCGCTAATAGCCTAATACAAATAGATTGTGTCATTGTTTTTATAGAAAATTTTTATTTAAAAAAATAAAAATTGTGAGTTTAGTCACATTTTGGTATATGACTTTTGATGGAGACCATTTGATGGTTGGACTGATTCTCATATTGGGATAATGGATGAAAAACAAAGTTAGGGCCAAATGATCGGACAATTTAGAAAACAGTGAAATCATGGGTTGACATGAACCACACTATCTTATGCCATTATCCACTTGGGAATAGATAATCGGGTTGCAAAAAACTTTTCCATGCTTATTTAGGAGTTTTTTTACCTGATTTATCCCTACTCCGTATGATAGTTAAAATATCAATTTATTCATATCGTCGAATACGATAAAAAGTAATAATTACTTATTAGACAAAAAGGTAATTGGTAAATAATGGATAATTGATTGAATTATAGTTTATTTGTGTTAAATCAGATAAATTATGAATCGCATACCACAAATCAGTCTTATTCATAAATAACAACGAAAACATTGAATTACAAAATTACGAAATAATAAAAATCTAACAAAACATGGCACCACAAAATACTTAACTCATTCATAAAAAAAAAACCTCTAATAAAAATTACAGAATTACTAACCTCAATTGTAGTCTTCCAAAGATGTAAGATAGTAGCAACAAGTGTCAAACCATCTCCCTATTATAGGGTGCAACACCACATGTTGCACCCACTTTGTGTCTTTGAAAATTTTTTGACTTACTGGATCTAGGACTTGCACTCCTCTAGAAATTAAACCATCATGTCATCCATGTAGTCTAAACCACAAAGGTGTAACTAAATTAGAATTTAAAGGTATTTATCAAATTACCCTAACATAATTGAGTAAAATAGTCCGGTAAAACTCTACCTAGTTATAAATGGGTCAATATTCTATATTACCAATCACTTACATAGTTATTATTAAAAGAAGAAATCCATAACCTTATCCTCCTAATATAGGTATGATAAGTCAAGTAATTAGATAAATAATTAACTATTGACGATCCTAATTAGAGGTCACAAACAACAATCACGAACTTTAGACAAACATGTCATTTTAGTGCGAGATCCCATGTTCGCTACCAAGATCTTCTTCTAATGAAGGAATGAAGGAGTACACCTTCAACGTCATTATTAGAATGGCGTGGTCGATAGGAGAGTCAATGGGCCGGATTTGGCCCATGCTAACAATACTTGTGTACTAAAAACTCAAAACAATCTCTATCTTTTTTTTTTTCTATTGAAATCTTAAACGATCTTGGCATGTTAAAACTAAGTTCATCCCAACCCATTTATTAAACAGGCCTTATTGAATCAACCCAGCCTAGTCTAGCCCAACCCGCTAACACCCTAATTTTCGTCGGCGATTGACTATGGGGATTCGTTCAAGTCAAGCTAGCTCGTGAGCTCAGCTCGTTCAAGTCAAGCTCAAGTTGATATTTTTAAGCTCGAACAACCAAACTAATCTTTTTATTTAAGCTCAACTGTTTAAACAAGCCAAGCTTAAGTCAAACCTTATTTGATTCGGCTTGATTCGACATGAGCTCCACTCGCATGTTGACTTGTTTAAGGCTTGATTCAGCTTGAGCTCCACTCAAATTGAAATACTATATATGATATTTTTTAGGTAATGTTATCTATATTAACATATAATAATATCTTTTAACTTACAATAAATAAATAGGAGGTATTAATAAGAGAAAAAAATTGAGAAGTTAAAAAATTAAACTCTAATCCTAACTCTCTACTTCTGTTCTAAGGATAGATATACTCGAATCTTATTTTTGGGTATAATTAGATTAATTTGCATAATTACTTGTATTTTAATTTGATAATAAATTAAAATTTCAAAATTGATAAAAATTAAACAAGCTTAATCAATCCAAGCTCGACCCAACTTAAATAAAGTTCAATGTCGAATTGAGCTTATGCTCAATCAAGCTTGTTCAAGTTAAGCTCAGGCTTCATCATTCAAGCTCGAATAAAGTTCAAGCCAACTTTAAGCATGTTCAAACCAAGCTCAAGCTTGGCCAAGCTGACTCAAATAGAGCCCTACTTTTTTATATTTGTTTTTGGGTATAGACAAGGGAACACTAAACACGCACGAACAGACCAAAGTAACCGTCGAGGTGCCATGATAGTAAATCCACACACTCGCTCCAAAAATACCCCTAGTTTTTTTTTGGTGTAGGCATCATTTATTTATGCTAATTGAGTCAATACGTCAGATTTAGCTTGGGCATTGGAGCTCTTGCAACTCATATCCTTGCGGGGATTGGATCTCTGACCTCCCTCCATTGAAGGGCACACCCCTACCAAGTACCAAGAGGTGGGGTAAAAGGAACCCTAGTTGAATACTAGCATTTTTTAAAAAGGAAAAACATACAAAAATTATTCATTAACTATAGTAAATATCACTGCAATAAGGGTAATTTGGTAATGTGAGATTGTTACGGACGGAAAGGGCTATTGTGTGATTCATATAAGTACTAAGGCTACTTTAGTAATTTAATTTTGTATTAAAATATGGAATCCCGGAAATAGATACGAGCATCAGAAGCGTGACACTTAGTGACCAGCCAATCATAATTATACACGTGTACATCAGAGCCCCTTGTAGGTCCGGCTGCGGTACCGTTTTAGTAAAACAGGAAACAGCCTATGAAGTTGTTTTCCGTTGCCCCTATAGCTTATAGACATTAGAGTAGTGCTAGCGTCATGCTATACCAAATAAATAAGAAGTGATAGCGTCATGCGCATTCCATGCACATGACTCACGTGCCTTTTTGTGTCGGAAAATGTCACCCGCAAAATATATGCGCGTGCACAGCAATCACTATCAAAGTTGCGTTAGAGAGACGGCTCAGATTGTAGTCCGAAAAATCGATGGTCCAAAGCCTAGGTAAGCGGCCTATAATCCACTGTTCTGTCGGTATAACGGACGATGCCTGGTCGACACCTTTGACGTTTATGACTAGAATTCGATATTCTCGGCGTGCAGATACCGGCAACAAGTCGAACGTTGTACCACTTAAGACTCGAGTAACGCTTTTTAGGAAGGGCAAAAGATTAGCTCTAGTGGATGCCGGAGCCAAGCGCTCGAGCATCCACAAATGATAGGACAAGTGGTGTTTTAAAGGGGAGAGATATCAAATGGGGAGAAGTCAAAATCATGGGAATAAAATGAAATTAATTCTTCCCCAAATTATCGTCAAGTGCCTAATCATTTGTGGATGCGCGAGAGCTTGGCTCGGGTATCCACCATAACTAATCTTTTGCCTCTAGAGCATCTCCAACCAGGCTCTATAACTCTATATTTAGAGGCCGGCCTCTATATTGCTACAGTGAGCCTCTATATTTAGATGTTGGGAGAGAAAATAGAGATGACCTCTATAACTCTATTCATATTCTTGTAATACTACTTGTGTCCTCTTTTTGTCTTTCAATCTTTGTTAAAATATCGATTGTGTCCTTTTCCCTTTTAACACCCCCTTAACCGTGGTTAAGATTCACTCACCCATATTTGGTTTTTTAAAAATATTAATTATTTTAAAAAATTAAAAAATTGTTTTTAATATTAAAAAAACTATACAAACAGTTTTTTAATTTTAAAAAAAGAATTAATATTTAAAAAAAACCAAGGATGGGTGGATAAATCTTAACCACGATTAAGGGGTGTCAAAAGGGACACGTGTCGACCTCAAAGGTATCCACCCCTTGAGTTTTAGAGTAGGAATAGTGATATAGAGTTTCTTCCCATTTGAGCAAATAACTTTAAAGTGAGCCCCATCTCCACTAAATATAGAGGAGATGCCACAATAGAGGAGAGATATAGAGTTTTGGGTTGGAGATGCTCTTAGGAGGAGGGAGAGAAATGCTAGCCCTACTCTCTGTCATCTCGTACTCTTATCATCTACCAATCACCTATGTATTTTTTAAAAATGAGAATATGGTACTTTAATCATTGCATAATGGATATATGGTTAGGGGAGGATGAAAATAAGAGTTAACTAAGAGTAGGGCCATCACTTAGGGGTGATATCGAGCCGAGCCGAGCCGAGTAGTGGTATGTTCAAGCTTATTCGTTTATTAAACGATTTCGAAAATCATGTTCAAGCTTGACTCGTTTATTAAATAAACAAGCTCAAGTTTTACTAGCTGAACTTGATCAAGCTCAAATAGTTCACGAGCAGCTTGTTTTATTGGATATCTTTACTATTATAATGGGAGAGGCACGTGTAATCTGAATTTTCAGAAATTCCTAAACTACTCTCATATAAAACAAAACTTTAATTTAATGTTTTACTTTAATTTCCAAACTATCCTCATCTATCTATTTAAAGAATAGAATCACAGTCAATCGTGATTGAACTTGGGGAGAGTTCAATCACACCCGTGGGTTAACACATATCCCTTTTAACTCCTATTAACTATGGTTAACTCCTTCCCCTCGCTCTCACGTGCATCGCACGTGCCACCCGCTAGTAACTATTTATATTAGATTTAAAAAAATCACTTTATTGTCCTAGGCAAAGAAATCACGGTGTTAAGTAAAATTTTAGTAGAAGATTATAATTATATAAAGGGTATTCTTATCATATAAAATACATTATATACTATTAATTTTTATTTTTATTAGTATATAATACATGTACTTAATTTTTGAATTTAAATAAAATAAATATATTTTAAATATTTTTGTAGGTTAATATGTATATATAATCGAACCGAGCTTTTATCAAGCCTAGCAAGGGTGTGTTCAAGCTTGGATTGTTTACTAAACGAGTTCGAAAATAGTGTTCAAGCTCGACTCGTTTACTAAATAAACGAAAGATACTTGAACTTTTAACGGCCCAAGCCTTGTTTAATAACTACCCCACCAGCACTCTTTAAAGGATGGAAGGGAATTATTCCTCTCACCCTCACAATGCTCAAATTGAACTATGGTTAATAAGTCTCTTCCTTGTGATTATCTTTTTTTACTTTCTAAATATCAAAGTTAGGTGTTTTAGCTTTACGGTTTAATGAATCTTAATCACAGTTAAAGAAAGTTAAAAAAAAAGACGTGTGCCAAAAAAAAATAAAAAATGAATTGAGTCATTAAATCACCTCCTCGGCCTAAGAGGTGAATATTTTTCTTTTAGCAAAGTGAAAGGGAAAAATATCCCGAACATGCCACACGTCTGTAGCTGCTTTGCTGGTAGAGGAATAATAGCAAAACTCCACCTATGAATGAGTCTGAGGGGGCGGGTGTGCACCCTGAAATAAGCTCCGATGATAAAGTCAGTATAAGGCACAAGCACATGAACATATGAACATAATAGTATAGAGATACTTATCGTGAGGTCACTAGGTATATGCGCTTGAGGATGAGCTCTGATGTTATGCTCTGGAGATTGTAACTCAGGAGGCACAAAGAATTTGACTCAAACAACATAGTTCGGATAAGACACATACAACGTAGCTTGGACAAGGCACAAACAACGTAGCTCGGACAAGGCACAGACAACATAGCTCGGATAAGGCACAAACAGCGTATACGTTGTGCATCAGACAACGAGTACCTTGTGCAACTCATAATGGACAACGAGCTCAGCACTACTCATAACAGACAACGCGACAACGGATTCGGCACTAGTCACAGCAGACAACGCGATAACGGATTTGATATTATTCACATCAGACAACTCGACAACGGATTCGGCACTATTCATGGCCTATTTGAGAGAATCCGGTGACCATAATAGATTGTGAGGCCATAAAGAGCATCAAGTAGCCGGATAACACCAAAGGAAAATGAGAGAATCAGGTGAGTGGCCGCCTGCATAGCCCTTCGGGGTAGGGGTGTGAATGACTCAAGCTTCTCAGATCTCCTTCTTCCTTTTCTTCTTCTGCCTTTTATTTCCTCTCTTGCCTTCCGCACCATCCTTTTTTTCTTTCTGGTGATTCTTGCTTATTTATAGGCATTTGGAGTCATCATGACTTGTGTAGTCATGATGAGGTCACCTGTCAGACAACACTCAAGAGAGCCAGCACATAGCCAAAGTGGGCTTATGTCGGCTAAATTGTTAGAATTTGTTAGTATGAGAAATTCCTATTTTACCCCTTCTTTTTACTATTTTTTACGAATTTTATCCCTTACACTTAGCCCCTTCTCAGTGCCTTGGACTCCGTTCGAGGTGCCGAGAATACTTCATGGGTAAAATTCTCAAAGACGATATCCTACATGTTACACAAACAAACAAGTAACTTGCTTAGAGCGTGAAAATGAACATGGATCTATCTGATCCGCAGACACTGATTGTGTTCCGCTCTCCGCCCTCTTCCGTTGTAGATGCTTCGTTCTCACTAATACGTTGTGCTTTCGCATGAAGACTGATGTTGTGGAGGCAGAGCTCGCCGAGGAGTTAGAGCGAATCATTGACAACGAGGACGAGCTTGTGCCAGCGAAGACGAGCTTGTATTAGCCCCTAGTCAGCTCAGAGCAATTGCTTCTCGTGCATAGTGCCTCAGACCATGTTCAGAGAGCACGGGAATGTACATGTATCACAATACCAAGTAAAATGAAGTCATTAGGTACTTTGAGCACGGGAAGGGGCATGAACACGTGAAACTGCATGAACACAAGGATTCACTTGATAAACACACGGATGAATTTGCAGTAAAAACCATCATAAATATAGACAAATGTTATCTCACGCAAATGACTCGTAACGGGGCATCATGACACCATGCTCAGATGACATTGCATAAAAATAAGTCAATTGGTCGCTTAACGGGCAATGCATCTGACTGAGTCACAGAGGTCCCGTAGTGAGCATCATGCTTAGATATGTGTTGAACCGTGTGGTAAGACACCTTGCTCGGATGACATGTCATTAAGAAGCTACAAGTGTCCCATCACCGTATTCAGGCATATCAAATAAGACATCATTTGACATTGCATTCACGATGTTTTTTACTTGATATGGCACTGGTCGTTTTTCTTGATCTTTCACTTGATAAGTCACTTCGAAATTCACTTGATATTGAAAATTCACTAGAGCATGCACTGGACAGTTCAATTGATAAATCACTTGAGGATGAGAATGCACTCGATAATTACCTCTTGATTGTTGTCATGCAGTGAAAGCCTCATTCAGACGTAGAAGGCGCTCGCCATTTGCGATTGTTTAAGCTCAATTGCCTCCTTCCCACAGACGGCGCCATTTTGAAAGGGAAAAATATTCCGAACATGCCACACGTCTGTAGCTGCTTTGCTGGTAGAGGAATAATAGCAAAACTCCACCTGTGAATGAGTCTGAGGGGGCGGGTGTGCACTCTGAAATAAGCTCCGATGATAAAGTCAGTATAAGGCACAAGCACATAAACATATGAACATAATAGTATAGAGATACTTATCGTGAGGTCACTAGGTATATGCGCTTGAGGACGAGCTCTGATGTTATGCTCTGGAGATTGTAACTCAGGAGGCACAAAGAATATGGCTCAGACAACATAGCTCGGATAAAACACATACAACGTAGCTCTGACAACGTAGCTCGGACAAGGCACAGACAACGTAGCTCTGACAACGCAGTTCGGATAAGGCACAAACAACGTAGCTCTGACAACGTAGCTCGGACAAGGCACAGACAACGTAGCTCTGACAACGCAGCTCGGATAAGGCACAAACAGCGTATACGTTGTGCATCAGACAACGGGTACCTTGTGCAACTCACAACGGACAACGAGCTCAGCACTACTCATAACAAACAACGCGACAACGGATTCAGCACTAGTCACAGCAGACAACGCGATAACGAATTTGATACTATTCACATCAGACAACTCGACAACGGATTCGGCACTATTCATGGCCTATTTGAGAGAATCCGGTGACCATAATAGATTGTGAGGCCATAAAGAGCATCAAGTAGCCGGATAACACCAAAGGAAAATGAGAGAATCAGGTGAGTGGCCGCCTGCATAGCCCTTCGGGGTAGGGGTGTGAATGACTCAAGCTTCTCAGATCTCCTTCTTCATCTTCTGCCCTTTATTTCTTCTCTTGCCTTCCGCACCATCCTTTTTTTCTTTCTGGTGATTCTTGCTTATTTATAGGCATTTGGAGTCATCATGACTTGTGTAGTCATGATGAGGTCACGTGTCAAACAACACTCAAGAGAGCCAGCACATAGCCCAAGTGGGTTTATGTCGGCTAAATTGTTAGAATTTGTTAGCATGAGAAATTCTTATTTTACCCCTTCTTTTTACTCTTTTTTATGAATTTTATCCCTTACACAAAGTATTGTACAGAAGCATAGTGTTTTGGAGCAATAGTCCCCTGAGGAGACGATTCCTCCTCACCCTCACAAAGTTCATTTGAATAATAGTTAATAAGTGTAATCCCCGTGATTAATTTATTTTAATTTTTTTAAAAGCTAAGATTAGATGATGTAAGCAAGTGAAACTTAATTGAAATTAATAGGAGGAAAGGGTGAGACAGTATCACCTCGATTAATGGAGAGGTTTTTGAGGTTGTTGTTTTAACACGAGTTGTTTAAAAATAAATAAAGAGGTTGTAGTTTTAACCTTTAGGAAATTAATAATAATACACGTGTCAGCCAGGAGGTAACATCTAAGAATGACAGCTTCCAAGGCTAACATTTGTGTCTATACCTAGCATTGCCTTATAGGAACCAAAATCATTCGATTGTGATAGAATAGCTAGCAATCTCAGCCTTCCATTTAACAATGAGAAATTCGTGGAATTTTAGTAATCTGACTGTCCAATCAACTCGCTATTTCGGTACATGATTGGTTGAATACTTTACACTTATGCTTCGTTTGTTTTAATATAAAATAGGGGAAAACAAATGAATTCGACGGAAAATATCAATTTTGCACAATTTTTTTTTTAGGACAATTGACATTTTCCACGTAATTCATTTGTTTTCCTCTATTTTTACATCGAAACAAACGGAGCCTTAATGTACTCAAACTTGCTCCCTATATGGCAGCGTGTCCCCTCATTTGAAAGTAAAAGCGGCGAAGACACCAACAATCTTTTGAATGGGTAACATACATTTGTGTATGGTGGTATTGATCATCAAACTAAACTATTGGTTTTGTTTGATTTGATAGTTTAAAGGCAATAGAATACGCCCACTGATATGAGTTTGTGCCTAGTGCCTAGTGCCTTGATTTGTAGGATGTTGCGTGTATTTTTAAGGAGAGTTATAGGGTACATGCACAAGAATACATATGAATGTTGAATCTCAAGAAGGAGAGTTCCTTTTCTAATGTGGAAAGTAGGAGGGCTCATCATTTACTAGCCTTAATAATCAATAATAATTAGTACTAACCAACACAGTGGTGCAGTTTTCTATCATAGAAATGGAACCATAAGAGGAATACACTTCTATCTAAGGGGCCGTTTGGCATCGTTCCTTATGAACAATTTTTCTTATCCCGAAAATAGAAACGGTATAAAGTCATTTGGCAACTCATTTTTAGAAAACTATTTTAGGAATCATTATGTTTTAGGCATAAATTTTACGGAAAAAAAAAAGTATGGTTCTCAAAATCAATTATAAGAAACGCGTTTAAAACGAACAAGGTAAGCATGAAAATGGACAAAACATATGTAACATAATAATTTTTTTTAATATTTTATAACACCTATGAATATATTAATTAATACAATTATATTTAATGCGTACAATAATATTATTTTTTATTCATTTTATTTTTTCATCCAAACGCAATTTTGTTATTTCTCTTCTTTATTATTGATTCTGGCTGACAATTACCAAACGTGTTCATTGAACATAATTAATTATAAGAATCAAAACTTATAAGAATGAATTATTTTCCGGAATGAGATAATCATCAGAATCGATGCCAAACGGCCTCTAATATACTAGCATTGCCCCCATAAGAACTATCAACTCTGTTTCAAGTTACCTTAATCTAATGAGGAGGGCGTGTTTTCCATGAGAATTGATTGGTGCAGCATACCTTATTGTGAATATCTTCCCATATATCTTCCTTGTCTTGAATCTCTATGTCGAATTTTTTCGCTTCTCACATTAGTTTGCAAGGCAACGATGCTTTTCTTAAAGGTGTGTTCGTTTGGCGAGAATGTGAGTGAAAGAAAAGAAACTTAATTTTTTTCTCAAATAACCGTAAAAAAATAGAAAAAAGGTTTGTCACTATTAAAAACGTGTAAGAAAATGAAAGTGTGTTTCTTGCTCACCGACACGAGAAAAATGCAAGCAAACTTATTTTTCTCTTACTTTCCTTCACTTTTTCGTCAAACGAACGCACCCTATGCATGTTTGATTGCTGAGAAAATAAATGAAAACATGCAAAATAAAATAAAATTTTGGATTTCTAATACAACTCTTAGTTACGTTTTATCCAAATTTATTTTATTTTCTCTCTTGTCACATATTTTCTCAACAACCAAACATAAGGGTATCAATGGGTGGAATTTGGGCCACATAAACTCTTGTAAACGGGCTCAAATCAAATCTATTCAAAAAGGGAAATGCTTAACTTACTGTCAAATGATTGTGTAGTCAAATGTGCAGTCCTCATTTATCCTTTTACCACACATCAATTGTGGTTAAGATTCCTTCACTCCTAGGGCTAAGCAATCTAACCTTGTTTGTTTTTATTTTTTTTAAGTTTTTGAATTGGCAATGATTAGCCAAGTGTGTAAGGTGCTATTTGGTTGGTGTGAGGGGAATTTACCGAAAGGACACGCGTCAGCAGTAGCTCCTCCCAAGTTCTGATTTACTGGTAGAAGGTTGGAGTGGAGGGTGTGATACCCTGACCTGTACTCCGATGATTAAGTCAGTAGGTGTAGAAGATGATGAACAGTAAGAATATAATAGAGAGTTCGAAGGTCTTAGCTCTTCCAATTTTTTTGCCGTCCTTTCACACTGTTTTTCACAGGTTTAAATAGGCCACCCTTGTCATGGCCATGGGCACCCATTGATGTCCATGCATACCTCGAATCCCTGATGTGTACTTCAGTAATCATTTTAGATAGATCTCCCGGTCATTCGTACTGCACGCGCATCTGCACACAAAAAAGAGCAGGCCAAGAGTAGGAACTCGTCCGAGGTGACTGGCATTAAATGCCATTTAATGCCAAGACAATGTTACCCACCTACCATCGTAGAGGTAGGATCAGTCCCAGGCGACTGGGCAGCAATGCCAGATCTCATTACGTGTTAGGATACGCGATCGTGGACAATAAGACGACGGGTACGTCGTCCAAATGAGGACGTGATCATCGTCCACGAGACCACGGGTCCGTCGTCAGAGTGAGGACGTGATCGTCGTCCACGAGACCACGGGTCCGTCGTCAGAGTGAGGACGTGATCGTCGTTCACGAGACCACGTTCTCGTCGTCCATACGACAACGGGCTCGTCGTCGAGGAGACGACGGAAATGAGCTCAAACGATAACACCACACTGAGGACGAGCTCGTTGTTACCACACTTAGGTTTTTACGAAATTTACTCATTACAAATTGTCCCTTTATGATACTTTGAACGTGGTTCAGAGTGTCATAAATATAGCGAAACGTTGGAGGAGAAGATACGGCTCACCTCAGAATGATGATAGGTCACATACTCTGTACGCGAAGGCGTAGCGTCGTGCCAGCTGTATTGCGCGTGCCGAAACGTCATACCTCATAAATGTTTGGCAGGCTGTCATCATTATCTTCCGGACGCTTCGTTTTTCCCGACGGTTACTTAACTCGGTCAAAAGACCATCCTGCCCTTCGCGTTGTCTACATGTGTGAACACGCGTACGGTACAGATCGAGGTCATTATATATCGTCCTTAGAGTTATGGACTGGTCTATAAGTACCGAAGGCCTGGTACTTCATCTTCTTCACTCGAATTCTTGCATCCTGTTACTCTGCCGGAATTTCTCCTCACCGACGATTGCTGTTCTGGTTTTCTTCCTTCTCCGGCTGTGCCTCCCCTTGCTTCCTAAATCCAGTTTCGGTAAGAACCTTCTCTTTTCTTTTTATTCTGTGGTCGTCTTTCCTACATTTCTTCTTTTTCTCCTTGTTTGCGACCATGTCTGCCGAAATAGTTAGGATAGACAGTGCCGATGAGGCCAGTTGCTCAGGCAGTGCCCCTCACGGTGTTATCACCGGTGTTTCCAAATCCAAAACCAAACCAGTGGTCAAATACGCACTTGACCATTACAGAACTCTTTTCCAAATTCCTCCTCACGTCCACCTTCATTTCGGGGAAGAAGACGTTCTTCCTGACCATCGTTCTTCCTGTACAATCGTCTACCTCGCTCAGTTCGAGGCTGGACTTCGATTTCCCCTCTCTCCCGTCACGGACTCCATCCTGTCCGCCCTTCAAATTGCCCCGGGGCAAATGCACCCGAAGTTCTACAAGTACATGTCTCTGATGGACAAGTTCAACAGAGACGGGTACAATGTAGACGCCAGGCACGTCTTCCACTTCCGCTACGTCGTGAAGTGTCCCGGGGTTGTTGAAGAGGGAAAGAAGACGTACTTCACCTGGAGACAAAAATCCAAAATTCCCGACATCATCGCACACCTCCCCGACGTGGAACGGGATTGGAAGGAGATGCCCTTCGTGGTCTCCGGTGCTTGGAGGGCAGAGACTGCTCGTCCTGTTCCCCACGAATTTACCTCAGGTCTATTACTATTCAGTTGTTTTCCGTTGTCGGTTTTTTGAAAACGTGCTCCTGTCACATGGCTAATAATATTTTGCTTTTTCTGCAGAGGCTTCTAAGATACACTTCTCTGACCTGTCCGCGGAAGAAGAGTACGCGCTCCGGAGGGTTCGCAGCGTTAAAGGGGACGCCTACGTCACCTGGAGGCCGTCCTCGACTCGAGAGACAGAGTCCACTGTAGAAGCAGGGACCAAACCTAAAAAGTCTCGTCGACAAGCTCGTCCGCCGTCAAAGAGACCGCTCGGACAGGCAGCTGTTCTTGGAGAAGAAGAAGACATGGCTGACCAACCTTCTCCGCGATCTTCACAGGCTCCGGCCTTAACTCGTCCTCCCCGCCCTTCCCGTCTATCTTCAGCGGAGAAGAAGGCGGAGAAAAGAGAGAGAGTAGAAGCTCTCAAGGCTTTGACGGCGAAGAAGGCTCGGCGAGAAGCGGAGCACGATCGACGGGTCCGAGAACGTGAATCTGCCGGGGTGCCATCTGCTCAGGCGGCAACAATTGGCGAGGGGAGTGGTGTCCCCGTGGAGGAACCTCCAATCGTCATCAGCGGCTCTCCCGCGGATGTTGTGACCGCTCCGTCTATTGTGGCAGAGACGGCTGCCCCCGCGATCGTCCCGGCCTCTGCTCCCTCACCAGCTGCAAATGTGGCTTCATCTTCTGCCCCTCCTCGAGAGAGGATCACCATGGGGGGCCCCGCCGAGCTCTGGAATCCCGTCTTCCCCAGAGGGTACACTCGTCCTACTGTTGCCCATTCTGCGATGGAGCACGATTCCATCGCCACATCGATGATGTTGGCGATGAGGCTCCCAGCGGATATGGCCGCAACGAGGGACCTGCACTGGATGGGGATGTTCAGTGCCGCGAGTCGAGCTGTTGTCACGGTACGCATTTTTTTTTTCTCTTCTTTTTATAGCTGGGCAACATGCTTGCCGGGATGTACGAGGTCACAGCCGAGAACAGGCGTACCTCCAATGGGCTGAGGGACAAGGTCCTTGACCTGGAGAGGAGGGGAGCCGAGGACGTGAAATGGCTGAATCACGAGTTGATGTCCGTCAAAGCTGATCTTCGGTCTGCCAAAGGCACGATTGCCACGGCCGTGAAACAGCGGGACAAAGCTCGGGATGAAGCCCGCAAGGCAATGGAAGGAGAGAAGGCGGCAGTGGAGCAAGCCGAAACATCCGTCCTCCGGATCAGTGAGATGGACGAGATCGTGAACTCTCTCCGACAGCGGCTGGAGGCGACGGAGGCCGAGAAGGCAGCATTGGCCGAACAGCTCGAGGAGGCCACGGCCGCGAGGGACAAGGAGGTTGAAGCCGCCAAGGAGGCTTTAACGGAGTCTCTTCGAGCCCACTTCCAGACGGAGATGGAATGGCTGATAACTGAAGACCGGGTCGAGACGGAGAGAGAATTAATGAACGAACTCCGAGAATCGGGACGACTGGTAGAGTCTCCCCAACAGTCGAAGGACGAGGCCACTCGTTCTGAGGCTGTGGGCATGGAGATCTCGCCTGGCGAAGAACCCGAGGTACAAGGAGGGGGGCAACCCCCGTCATCTCTTGGACCATCTCCCGTCCTGCCCGAGGCTCCTGCTGAAATCACCTCTGCCGATCCTGTTGCTGCTGCTGACGACGTTCCGACCGTTCCTGATGACGCTGTCGTGATCGTTGACTTTGGCGAGGACTGATCCTTCCTCCTTCCTATCCCTTTCCTTTCAATTTTGTATCGGCTGTACTCTTGTTCATCTTATGTCAATAAAAAAATTTCTGTTTTATATGTACCTCTTTTTATGATCACTGTGTTGCAACCGATTGGTCCAGAATAATCATCTCGTTCAAATAAGACAAATAACACATAATTAACTCGTGATCGAGTATAAATCTCATAACGAAAATAAGACAAATAACACATAATTAACTCGTGATTGAGTATAAATCTCATAACGAATATAATTCACATCACTTCTAATAACGGGTCGTTAAAGAAGCGGATTAATACTACGGACGTAATTCGACAACAAGTCCATTCCATAAAAACGAACTTATGGTAACTCGTGGTGGGACACCATGCTCAGAGGACATTCCATTAGTATAAGCCACCGGTATGCTCAGATGACAATTCCTTTGTATGAGCCACCTGTGTCCCGTGGTGAGTACCCTGTTCGTGTGAAATGCACTCGCCGTGGTAGCTCGTGGTGGGACACCATGCTCAGAGGACATTCCATTAGTATAAGCCGCTAAGATGCTCAGATGGCAATTCCTTTGTATGAGCCACCTGTGTCCCGTGGTGAGTACCCTGTGCGAGTGAAATGTACCCGTCGTGGTAATTCGTCTAGAATGTTTTACAACGTACTGAATATGTAAGTAAAACGAACGACTGAACTCACGCTTTTAGCAAATGTTCATAACACAACTTTATTGGAAAAATTGTTTTAAATTCATAATGTTCCACGATTTTTGAATTACATTACCTTGTAAGTCTTTAAGGTAGTACACCCCGGGACTTCCGACACGATCCACGATATATGGCCCTTCCCAGTTGGGACCCAGTTTCCCGCTATTGACTTCTCGAGTGTTTTGGAAAACTTTTCGAAGAACAAGATCTCCGACTTGAAGAATCTTTCTCCGTACTTTCTTGTTGTATGCCTTTCGTAATTGTTGTTGATAGCGTTTCATCTGAATGCTGGCATCTTCCCGCTTTTCTTCCAGCAAGTCTAAATGAATAGCCATTAATTCGAAATTTTTGTCTTCCTCTCCGTGTTTCTTCCGTGAACGTGTTGTTGGCAGACACACTTCAGTGGGAATAACAGCTTCAGCCCCGTATGCCAAAGAGAACGGGATCTCGTTCGTAGGGCTCCGTGGTGTTGTCCTGTATCCCCACAACGCATTATGTAGTTCGCTGGTCCATTTTCCCTTGGAATCTTCCAGTCTTCTCTTGAGGGCATTCAAAATGTTCTTGTTGGCTGCTTCGGCAAGGCCATTCCCTTGAGGATAATAAGGAGAAGAGAAGATGTGCTTGATTTTCAACTTTCAGCAAAAGTCGGCGATGAGCTTTCCTGTGAATTGCTTCCCATTGTCAGAAATGATGGACTGCGGGATGCCGAATCTACAGATAATATGTTCCCACAAGAATTTCTTCACTTCTTGTTCTCTAATACGCGCTAGGGGAACAGCCTCGATCCACCGGGAGAAGTAATCCGTGGCCACCAGCAGAAAAATTAAATTACCGGGAGCTTTGGGAAAGGGTCCCACGATGTCAAGTCCCCAACGAGCGAAAGGCCAAGGTTGAGATACGATGTTGAGTTCCTGAGCGGGGGCATGAACCAACTTCGCATGACGCTGACATTGACTGCATTTTTGTACGTACTTCTGTGCGTCAGCTTGCATGTAAGGCCAAAAATATCCCTGCCCCAGAGCACGATGAGCGATAGTCCGTCCTCCCGAATGGATGCCACAGATCCCTTCGTGGAGCTCGGCTAAGATCGTCTCTACGTCTTCAGGATGCACGCATTTCAAAAGGGGTCCTCCAAATGATTTACGGTACAGTTCCCCGTCCACAAGGGTATAACGGGGAGCTTTATATTGAATTCGTCTTGCTTCCTTTGTGTCAGAGGGGAGAATTCCATTCTTCAAGTAAGTCGTTATGCCCGTCATCCAGCTCGGCACTTGAATTACGGACAACACCGTGCGTTGCGTTTGTAGCTCAATAGAGGGGTACTCTTTATACTCAACGAGGATTGTCTTGGGTTCATCAGTCTGTATCATTGAGGCGAGGTATGCCAACGCGTCAGCATGCCTGTTATCGTCCCTTCGGACATGTTTGATCTCGAGGACATCAAAGGCCCTCCGTCGTTCTTGTAAAAATGCAGCGTGGCGCCTCATCCGCTCATCCCGACATTCATAGGTACCGTTGACTTGGTTCACCACGAGCTGTGAATCACAGAACACCCGGAGTTTAGAAATTCCCAACTCTCGGGCACTCTGCAACCCAAGGATTAACGCCTCATATTCAGCTTCGTTATTCGAGGCAGCATAACCAAGGCGCGTCAGTTTCTGTACTTTAACATGATCAGGGCTGACAAGAACAGCACCAAGTCCCGAACCGCTGACATTAGACGACCCATCCATGTACAAGACCCAATCGCACCACGCCGTCAGTTTGGTTCCGTCTCCAGCCTCTTCTTCCACAACGGGATCCTCCTCCGCATCGTCTGGGAGCTCGTGACGGTCGGGCTCCGCTGAAGTTTCGGCCTCCTCCACGGGGAAATCGGCTAAGAAGCTTGCAACGGCCTGCTCCTTTTCTGCGGTTCGGGCCTGATATATGATATCGAACTCGCTAAGCGCCACGGCCCACTTCGACATACGTCCAGCGGTTTCAGGTCGCCCCAACACAGTTTTCAAAGGGTACGTTGTGATGACGACGACGGTATGTGCCTGAAAATAAGGACGTAACTTCTCAGCCGAAAAGACGAGAGCCAGACATACCTTCTCCATTCTGGTGTAGTTGGACTCTGCCTTGTGGAATGTCTTGCTGACGAAATAAACAGGCTTCTCTACGCCGTTGTGACTTCTGAGCAGCACGGAGCCAATGGCTCGTTCTGAAACGGAGAGGTAGAGGTACAACACTTCACCAGGTTCAGGTACGGAGTGGATCGGAGCAGAGCCTAGATACGTCTTCAAGGCGGCGAAAGATTGGGAACACTCTTCTGTCCATCTGAAGACGGAATCCTTTCTCAGCAACTCGAACAGAGGTCTGCATCGATCAGAAGACTTTGATATAAACCGGTTGAGAGCAGCGATACGTCCCGTCAGTTTTTGAACTTCTTTCCTTGTCTTCGGTTCCGGCATATCTATCAGAGCACGGATTTGCGTGGGATTTGCTTCAATGCCCCGTTGACTGACGAGATAACCAAGGAATTTACCCGAGGCGACACCGAATGTACATTTCTCAGGATTTAACTTCAGGTTGAAAGTGCGTAAAATAGAAAACGGCTCCGCCAAGTCGGCTACAAGAGAGTCCCGAGTTCGGCTTTTCACAACGATATCGTCAATATACACCTCCACCGATTTACCAAGTAAGGGTCCAAACATCAGATTCATTAGCCGTTGATAAGTGGCCCCGGCATTCTTCAGGCCAAAGGGCATGACCCGGTAACAGAACAGGCCACGCTCCGTTATGAAGGCCGTTTTCTGCCGTTTTCTGTCGATTTACCAAGCAAGGGTCCAAACATCAGGTTCGGTTCTCCTCGTCGTTCAACGTACACAACTTTTTCCTGTCGTGTGCGTCTTCGTGGTTCCTCGTCGCTGGAAGATGATTCATACTTTGGTCTCTTCCCTCTCTTCGAGGAGGGTCTGCTTCCCCATTCCACAGCATCTACCCCTCGTGCTCTGGGCCTCGTTGTTGCTGCAATATCCTCCTCCATCCTTCCGTACTTAGAGGCACGGACTATCAGCTCGTCCATCTTGATCGGGCAGTCAAGGGCAAGAGACTCGTAGAGCTTGGAACTCTTGGGTATGACATTCTTGAAGGCCGCTATGCAAGTGCAGTCCTCAATCTTGTCGATATTAGAGACTTCATCGGTAAACCGTTGAATAAAATCTCTAAGGGATTCCGCCGACTTCATTCTCATGGCGAAGAGTGAATCTGCGCCTGCTTTCTTCTTCTTGTTAATGATGTACTGGTCAATGAAAACTGATCTCAAATCAGCCATACACCTGATCGACCCCGCGGGTAGATTACGGAACCATCTCGCAGCCGCTCCAGTCAGGCTGCTAGGAAAGGCTTTGCAGAGGAGATTGTCATCCGGGTTACGGACAGCCATAGCATTCTTGAAGTCGGTCAGGTGGTCAATAGGATCTCTCCTCCCGTCGAACTTAACAAAGTTTGGTACCGTGAACTTTGATGGGGTATAAGATTCGACGATCTCCTTGGAGAAAGGGGACGTCTCCTCCTCGTCCTTGTACTTCTGAGCATACTGATCGAGAGAGGCTCCACCTGTCGTTCCTCTGACTCGAGCATTAATCAAGGCTTCCACGTCTTTGAGGGTCAGGCCTGTCTTCAACCCGTCGTCGCTGACACGGAGATCTCGATGTTCGGCATGAGCACCAAGAGAACGAGGGTAGGCAGTTTCGTCAGTAGAAGGAGTGAGAGTGAATCTTCTTTCCAGATTCTCTGGTGCAGACGGCGAGATCGGGGCCGTTCCTCTGGGGGGAGGAGAAGAAGGGAAATTGAGTTTACGAGCTGCAGAGCCCCCTCTAGGAGATTCGTCATCGATCTCCAAGTTTCCGTGCTCCAAAGCATCAAGCCGCTCCTGCAGTGACTGTTGCTGGCTGACTATCTGGGCCAGAGTGGCCTGTTGTTGTTGTAATAGTAACAGGATGGGATCGGATATGGTCATGGGCCTTTCTGGTTGTCCAAAAGATGGGTCTGATGCGAACGTTTGCATGGTGGAAGGGGTGCATGAAATGGCTTGAGGGGGCTGGTTTTCGATGATAGACTGGGGAGTTTGGTCTGCCATGCTGACCGAGAGGTGGTGTGAGCAAATGGTGGTTTCGGCTAAGAAGTTCCCACAGACGGCGCCAATTTTGTGAGGGGAATTTACCGAAAGGACACGCGTCAGCAGCAGCTCCTCCCAAGTTCTGATTTACTGGTAGAAGGTTGGAGTGGAGGGTGTGATACCCTGACCTGTACTCCGATGATTAAGTCAGTAGGTGTAGAAGATGATGAACAGTAAGAATATAATAGAGAGTTCGAAGGTCTTAGCTCTTCCAATTTTTTTGCCGTCCTTTCACACTGTTTTTCACAGGTTTAAATAGGCCACCCTTGTCATGGCCATGGGCACCCATTGATGTCCATGCATACCTCGAATCCCTGATGTGTACTTCAGTAATCATTTTAGATAGATCTCCCGGTCATTCGTACTGCACGCGCATCTGCACACAAAAAAGAGCAGGCCAAGAGTAGGAACTCGTCCGAGGTGACTGACATTAAATGCAGCATTAAATGCCATTTAATGCCAAGACAATGTTACCCACCTACCATCGTAGATGTAGGATCAGTCCCAGGCGACTGGGCAGCAACGCCAGATCTCATTACGTGTTAGGATACGCGATCGTGGACAATAAGACGACGGGTACGTCGTCCGAATGAGGACGTGATCGTCGTCCACGAGACCACGGGTCCGTCGTCAGAGTGAGGACGTGATCGTCGTCCACGAGACCACGGGTCCGTCGTCAGAGTGAGGACGTGATCGTCGTTCACGAGACCACGTTCTCGTCGTCCATACGACAACGGGCCCGTCGTCGAGGAGACGACGGAAATGAGCTCAAACGATAACACCACACTGAGGACGAGCTCGTTGTTACCACACTTAGGTTTTTACGAAATTTACTCATTACAGTTGGTAACCAATTGAATAAGTTAAAAGCGCTTTTTGGTAAGTAAAAATTCTATTTGGTTTGAAAAAAAATAAAATTGCTGGGTGGAATTTGGAAAAATTGCATTTACATGAATTGGGAAGGGAGATGTTTTGGGCCAATAAAATTGATTTTAGCAATGTTACTGTCCCCCTATTAGTCCCATATCAATTGGGTAATAGACTTCGCATGAGTGTATAACGGTCCAACAATCCTCCATTAGTCAAGCCTTTTCGGAGTGATTGAGTCGGTTTACCCTTATAACCCTTTAGTATTAACCTTAGGTCTGATTGCGTGTGTTTAGGTTTTCATTTACCTTCTTAACCAAAAATAATAATTGATTTTAGCACAATTTTGTGGGTTTTGAGAATGTGGAGAATAACCGAATAAGCAAGCCACATGGAACCTATGAACCAAATGGAATTAATTACAGAGAATCACTTTTTTTGTTTTTTTTTTGACAAATACACATTTTTATTGAAGTGTGAACCAAACATGATTATTTATGACAGATTTTTTTGAAAGTTTGATTATTGTAAAATCAGTTACGAGCACATGCAATTGATTCTAACTAAAAGAATCCAAAACAAACGTGGCCTAAGACTCTAAGAAATTATTCAATTTATAAGAAAAAAGAAACACCTATAATTCTCTTCATAAATTTTCAACATGAGCATCGGACTATCGGAGTAGTGTCTCATGGGATCGAGTTTCAAGATATGGAGTCGGAAAAAGTCACTAGAATTGTCTATGACTAGCTTTTATGTAGGTCATCTATCTTGAAATATTAGTCATAGTTGTCTTCCTACATTCACACTATAAGGTGGCATTTGAATCGAGTTTTTCCCCTTATTTAAACACTCAAAATCGATTTTAAGTGATTAGACTTTTGAGAGTAGAGAATCTTAGTTTGGTTCATTAAAAAAAATAGATTTTGAATTAAACCAAACAACTTGAGATAGTCTAGACTCTAGAGCAACAATCAATCTATTTCAAATGAAATTTCCAATACATCGTACTTTTTCTTTTTCTCTTCCCCCTTATTTGGTAGTTGAATACGGTTAGGTAACAATCACAATTTCAAAGCCGAGCGTCTGACTTAAAAATGTGCTACATAGTATGAGCCTATTAACCACCGTACCGTCACTCAAGAAAATGGAACCCCGAACACTCCACATGAGAGAGATACGGTGTTCTTTTTCCCTCTTTTTGGTACTAAACAAAATACATAGTTAATAGGCTAGTTTAAAGACATGAAGCCCAGCCCAAGTGCCTACAAATAAGGCCCAATCCAGCAAAAAATTGCCACCAAATAAACGGCCCATTAGCGGTCCTGAATTTGGAAGTTTTAACAAAGTCGTTGCTAAGAAACGCGGGGGTGCGCAGTACACATACTTAAAATCCTATGGGCTACGGATTAAACATCTCTCTTATCTGATTTCTTCCATTGTTGCAGAGATGGAAAGCTTAGTCACGAGCTTCATAGCTCGTATCCCTACTGCATGCTCGAAGCAATCTCCAACAAAATACAATTTCTGCAACAGAACAAGAAGATCGTTCTTCGCTAGACCTTTTCCGAGCTTCAAAGCTCCAAGAATCGTTTGCATGGCGGTAAGCAGAATTTCTAAAAGCTCATACTTTTCGAACTTCAGTTCAGTTCAACTTTCAGAACAGCCTCAAATTGTTCTTGTTTTTTTGCGGTGAAATGCAGGAACCCTATTTAATAACAAAACTGGATTCTGCTGAGAAAACATGGAAGGAATTATCGGTATGCTTTCGATAATCTTAAAGCACTGAAATAATGTTTCTTTTTAAGGTCTATCTATGCTTGAAGAGCAAGCTTCTGTTGTTTAATGAAATAATTTTGGATTATTTTGTGGTTTTTAGAGATGTTATTGGGTCATTTCGACCGTGATAGTTCTTCAATTCGATTGTTCAATGTAATAAATTTCACAATACGCGCTTTAATTTTTGACAATCAAACCAATAACCGGAAATTTGAAATGGGCATCTGCGATTTCTCCATGAGAGGCTAATCGAAACACAGATTTCAAATCCAGTATATTTTCCCTCAAACGGGTATCTGTGATTTCTCCATGGTAGTGAAGTGAGTTTCATATAAGGCTTTGGGTTTTTTTTTGGTTAAGGCTTTAGGTATTGAAAGACAGGTTTTTACATCCAGTATATTTTTCTTCATCATGGTGTCATTTTAGTAGTCTTTGCAGTTGTTTTATCTGAGATATGGATTTTTAAAAAAAAATCTAAGATATGGGTTTTTTTTATTGGACATATGTGATTGCTCTGTGTTAGGCTAGAAAGTTTCATATAAGGCTTTGGGTAATTAAAGCATCAAGACGAGATTTTCTATGTCCAGTATATTTTTTAATTTCTCCATGGTGCCATTTTAGTAGTCTCTGGAGTTGTTTTTATGAGATACGGAAACAAATGTTGTTAATTGTAGGTCAAGCTGGCAGATCCTGATGTTGTCTCAAATCCTAGTGAATACCAAAAGCTTGCACAATCTATGGCAGAGCTTGATGAGGTACTGGAGATCCAACAGAATTAATTTTCTCGGAAATCTTGCAGGTATTTGTGAAACACTTTGCTGTCATTGTTTTCTTCTAACATTTCATTATATTTCTTTGAAAAAATAGGTTGTGTCAATATATAAGGAATTCAAGGAATGTGAGAAGCAACTAGAAGAAACAAAAGGTCGTATCTTCAAGATGTACTGTTTCTTAGCCATTTCCAAATGACTGAAAATTTTATGTTAACAGTCTTCTTCTGCCGCTCGAAATCTTTATGACAGCTTTAGCAAAAGAGGATGGCAGTGACGAAGACATGGTGGAGATGATAGCTTCTGAAATTGGAACTTTATCTAATCAAATCAAAGAGCTTGAGGAGAAGCTGAAGGTTTCGCCTTAACATTCATGTATTAAACTGCTATAGATGCTCTTACTAGTTCTTTTGCTTTTTATAAGTGCATGATTTCGTGTTGCTGACTCTTTGCTTGTTCATTCATTCTTATTCTTGTATTCTCTTGGTATTTCTGCTTGGGGTCGATTTTGGACCACCCATTTTGTCATGCTAATTGTCCAGAGATCAGAGTTTCTTTCACTAAATCACATCTAGAGTTGTTTTTGGTTAGGGGACTTGTTATGATATTTAGTTTTTTGTGGTCTATGAAGGTTTTTCTATGGCAGATTCGTGTCTTAGACATGTAAGTTGCATATTTAGTTCAAATATTCAGTCTCCCTTATTTGTAGATGTACTGATGTACCCCACTTTATACATTTGATTCATATCCTTTTTATTGACTTCTTTTATTTATTTATATGAACAACGTAGTTATGCATCTGATGTGTAACTTGTTATTTTTGCTATCCAAACTTGGTTCTAAAAGTCAAAAGCCTCTTTAGTAGTGAGACAGTTCAAGGATCGTAGGAGTTGTTTTGGGTGACTTAAGGTGTAAACTCATTTGGGTTTTAGATTAACATATGTAGCTCTAGAAGGTTCTCTATTTTTAATGAGTTTATATATATATATATGTAAATATATATATATATATATATGTATATATGTTTTTCCTGTGTTGGATTATCTGCTCATGATTATGCATCTTTCACTGATAGGTATTGCTGCTCCCTAGTGATCCTCTTGATGCAAGAAATATTTTGCTCGAAGGTAGATTGCTGCTTTCTGCATTTTATATATAATCTTTGCTGTTGATTACTTGGCAGATATCATTTAGCAATAGATCTTGTGTTCTCCTTTTCGGTTGAATGTTTTGTAATGGTTTGTTAGAGACCTGCTGATTCAAGTTGATTGAACATTTGTATTTCAAATACATTCGGGAATATCCTTTATACTATTAATTCCAAAAGATAAAAAAGAAATACAAAAAAGGTCTGGTTGAAAGACAATGGATAATTAGTAAAAGGGTTTTGAATCAAGGCTTTGGGAGGTTTGGAAGCAGTAGAATAAATTATGGGGATTTAATTTGTTACTTGGAAGTGATCCATCGATCCTCTGCAAAAAAAAAACTGGTCTTTACCAGGTGAGACACTTATTTTAAGGGCTTGAATTTGTAACTTAATTGGTTGCTATATTGAACTTTAGAACTTGTGGGTTCATGGCATGTCTTGCTGCTTTTTTTAGTGTTTGAAAATTTTAATTATTCCTTGTAATTTTCTCTCATTCATTTCTTTTGCGTGAGGGTTGCGTGAAAGGAAATGTCTATTATTTATTGAACTGAAGTGTGGAAGTCTCATGAGCTTTTCTTTTGGCTGGAGTTTCTGGCATGGTTCATTGAGACCGAAGTCTTCAAAGTTTGGTACTTCTTGAAGAAAAGCCTACTTTTCATTAGTAGCAATTATCACGAGTATAGCCCACAGAGTGTGTACATACGAAGTTTGAAATTCTAATCAATCATATCTTATTATCATAGAGAATAGTTACTGTCATTTATGCTTAGTATTGCTTACCGTAAATGTTTTCATCAGTATGAAGAAGGTAAGAGAGAGACTCAAAAGGATAAAAGGAAAATTAATAAGAAAACAAAACCATCTTTAGCTAATCCATCCGCTCTATCGTGAGTCAACCTTTCCATATGAGAGAACAAGATGTTCATAGAGGAGGCAAGATCCTGGATTTCTTTTAATTATATGAGATATTTGGTTGTCACTTTCTACTAAGGGGGCACCCTCATTGGTCCATAAACAAAAAAACCAAGCTCCTTCATGAAACTCTTGAGCCATTCTCCACAATTTTTTCCCTTGACATCCTCATAATGATGTTAAAAGAATCCCCTCCTTTTAACCACGAGTTCCAAATTTTAAAGCTTTAAGTCCTTAGAACTTGAAGGATGGCCAAAGCTTCGGTTTTGTTTTAGTTCCACAACCTAAAGGATCTGAGTAGACATCAATTACTCTCTCCTCTGTCATTTATGCTTACCTGGTTCATTATGTTGGAGATGTCATTTTAATATCTGGATATACCATGACTTTATTGCTTCAGACCTAGTGATCTCAATCACATCACTCTCATGTGATACTAGTAAATTAGTGTTGCTGAAATTACTACTTTTGTGCTGGTGCCACCTCTCTTACTTGCTTGCTTGTGTTGAAGAGATGATGCCTTTTCTTTCCATATTCTCTTGTCTCATTGTGACTCAAACCTTTCTACTATAACTTTTTCATTTTATTTTGCAGTGAGGGCAGGAACTGGTGGTGACGAAGCTGGACTATGGGCTGGTGATCTTGTAGGTACATGTTGTTTTTGTTCTTCCGAATTTATGGAATGGAGATGTATATAAATATTTGTCTTGTTTCACTTTCACATGCAAGAGAAAAACAAAATTCATTGTCGAATTTCATGATAACACAGTTGTTGCCCTAGGAATTGAACCATCTCATTGGCATCAGAAGGAGGGAACCGTACTCCACAAAATACATGAGATCCATATGTTACCCTACCCCTTGATCAGGACCATACTTTCACCAGTTGTCTGCTGAATGATTTCTCTATTCCAAGAGTTGGTGGAACTTGAATTTCATTTATCCCAAGAAGCAGTACTTTGAACAGCGAGGTGGTTTAGCAAATTTGTGTGACAATCCTAATGCTGTTAAATTAAATATCTTGAACTTTTGTCTTTTTATGCTTAACTAATTTTACTCATTATCTTGCCAAAGATCAGCTAGTACTTCTTATAGTTTACACACAAAATATTTTTATTTTGTGTTTGACTAATGTTTGCATATTATCTTTGTGATAAATAATATGGATCTGCATTTATTGACAACTAGTATTAGAAACTTATCCACCCAATTTATCAGTTCACAAGATAGATGGGTACCATGATTTTTAGATTTTAGAGCCAGGATCTGAAGACATGGACCATTAGGATACCTTTAAAATCCTATTTATGTTTTAACTTTTGCATTTATTTTAGGTCCGCTTGTATCAGAGGTACAGTGAGCGTAATTCTTTGAAGTATTCCCCAATTTCAAGTTCAGAGGTACATATGCTACTGGCCTACTTAAACTTCACATGCTATCTTTGGTTGATGCTACTTGCTGAATTTGTTCTCTCTTTGTAGGCTGAAAGAGGAGGATTCAAAACATTTGTGATGGAGGTTAAAGGAAATCGTGTCTATAGCAAATTAAAATATGAGTCTGGGGTTCACCGTGTTCAACGTGTTCCTCAAACAGAAGCCCAGGGCCGTGTGCACACTTCTACGGCAACTGTAGCAATCATGCCAGTGGTACAGTTTTGTTTCACATATAAATCATGCAGGTCCTTTTTTTATTTAGGTCTGGGATTTGTTAAGATGTCATTTTGTTAAATTATTTATGACAAAGGTTGATCCGCATATTTTGCACATACCTAGTTCAGTGGTCATATTGAAACCATGCTATATTTAACTAGTATGTGATGTATTCGGGAACACAAATTCCAGAAACACAAAGATCTCTAGTCTAGGGGGCATTACCAATTTCTACTTGGAAATTGATCTTATGTGGAATTGCTTGATTCTCGTTTGTATGAGTGTAGTCAAAGTGTTGTCTAGGCGACCGCCTCACCTAGCCAAGACCCCTATAGCTCCTAATCAGGGTCAGCCGGTCAGTGTAGTCAAGGCATCCAGGCGATGCCTGGGTGATTAGGCCTAGCTAGGTGAGGCACGGCACTGCCTAGGCGATAAAAATAATAAAATTATATTTATATATATTAAATATATGTATCTGTAATATTAATATATACACATATTACATAAATAATAGATATATAATTAGTTTGAAGTTTTCTAACTTTTAAGGTGATTTTGAGTGTTGACTTTGGATTTTACTTTTCAGGTTTAAATGCATCACCTATATCTAAGATAGTGCTTTTAGACTTTAAAAAATAGTTTTAAAATAGGGTCTAAGAGTTTAAATGATGATTTTAAAACTTAAAAGAGGGTTATAAAATGGAAAATGTTTAACTTAACGCCGCATTCCACTGTAGTGGAATGTGCGGTCCGCATTGGTCCATGTCCCCCTTTTTAACACCCATTAGTTGTGGTTAAGATTTACTCACCCCTAGGGTTAAGCAATCTAACCTTAGTTTTTGAAAAAAAAAAAAAAAAAAAAAAAAAAAAAAAAAAAAAAAATATATATATATATATATATATATATATATATATATATATATATTAACCTTAATTTTCTTAAGCTTAACCATAGTTAAAGGGGTATTAAAAGGGACATGTGGACACAACATTTGACTACATAGTCAAATGCGTGGTGGGCTAATCACTGCCCTTTTAAAATATGGTGTAAAAGAGGGTTTTAAATGAGTTTTTAAAATAGAGTTTTAAAGGAGGGTTTTAAAATAGGTTTATAGAAGAAATTTTTTATGGACTACCTAGGCGACCACCTAGCGCCTAGTGCCTAGATGCCTAGGCGACCACCAGTGACTTTCGCCCGCCTAGAGGAGTGGTCGAGGCCCAAAAACACCTAGGCGATGCGTTGACTACACTGCTCAAGGTCTAGGCGGGTACTTGTTAAGACGAGGTCCTCCTATGCGCCGTTCCCTCTGTCTTTAAAGCACTAATTATTGTGGAATGTTGGCTCAAATTAGAAGACTGTACATCCTGGGCCCCTCGTTTCACTCAAACCCCGGGCACATGCACGTCAGTACATTCTGTATGGTTTCATGGGAGGTTTCCTATTTGTACTTGGAGTCTATTTCTAATTTTGTGTTTGACTGGGTATATAAGATAATATTCAGTTTTAGGGTAATTGATTGGCGAAAACCGTTTATGAGAGAGGCTGTGAGTGTGGGATCTCTGTAACGTCTTTGTGTTTCTCATAGTGAAGAACTCCAATCGTCGTCGCCTATGGACGTAGGCTTAGGCTGAACCACGTATATCCCGTGTATTGTCTGATTGAATTCTTATGTGGTTGCCATCTGTTTGTTCTTGATTGATCCTAGGGTAAAGTCCGCAACAATTACAAATGCACTCAAGATTCACATAAAGTTAGAAGTTATTCACTAAAAAATTAAAAAACCAAAAATATAAAATAAAACATATTTACTTAAATAGATTTTGTTTATGGTTTGCCTAGGCAAAACAGATTTTGTATTGGGGTTTGGCACTGGCTCGCCTGTCCTCCTCCCTCTCTTATAAAAACTCTGCTCTTTACTTTTAGTAGTGACATTTTTGTCTTATGTATGCTTTATTTATAATTTGATCTTTATTCTCAATAATTAGTTTATATTTTTAATAAATAAAATGACTTTGGTTACCTAGGCAAATGCCTCACTTAAGGAATTGCTATCGCCTTGGTGTTGCCTCGACACTTTGACTATTAAGGAATGATTTAGGCGTAACATAACAAGTTTGATGATATACCCATCACACCTTATTTCAATACTCCTGTATTGTTACCTAATATTGACTACATGGGTGTATTGATGAGTCAACTTAGTGTTGCAGCATTTCTGAATCATGTTCTTAACTGAGGCAGTTAAAATATACTTTTGTCTTATCAATGTGATGTAGTCTCTCTCACATCTACCTTACCTGGTAATAGAATTTTCTGCTATTGTTTGTGGCTTACTATGCTTCCTTATATCAAGGCTTCATTTTTTTTTACTTTGAGCTTTAGTGCTTATGCTATATCTGGTTTCAGGCTGATGAAGTTGAGGTGGTAATTGATCCAAAAGATATTGAGCTTACAACGGCGAGGTCTGGGGGTGCGGGAGGTACGAATCATTACACATTTGTAATGATTTCTTTTATTGAGTGGATTTCAATGATTCTTCTTTTAGAAACATGATGCCAAAATCTTCCACGTGTTTACCCTGAAATTGCACAAACACATGATTTTGCACCTCTACTTGTATCTATTGTTTTTTTCTCACCAAATCCTTTCCGTTGAGTTATCTCATATGAATGAGCTTATCATACAGGGCAGAATGTCAACAAGGTGGAGACAGCCGTTGATCTCTTCCATAAACCAACAGGAATCCGTATCTTTTGTACTGAAGAAAGAACTCAGCTTAAAAACAGGAATCGTGCACTCCAGTTACTGCGAGCGAAATTGTGAGTTTATCATTATGAATCTGTATCCATGATGTATATATATATATAATTTTTTCTTCCTGGTTAAATGTTATAGGAGAGTTTGTTTTTAGATGTAAAATTATTTTCTCTTAAACTTTTGTAACGTTTAAGATGAGAAATGATGGGGATCTAAAAAAAGGAAGGTATTAGTATGAGAAACATGACTGATGCTTCTTCATTACTTTGTGGTGATAGAAACATTCTGATCGCATTAAGTTATCAGTTCTTGGCATGAGATTCCACACACCATCAGTTGAGATTTTTAGCGTTAAAATGAAGATTTTTTTTTTTTTTTGTATATTGGTGCCAATTTCAAACCGTTGTTAGGAATTTAAACTTGTTTTTTTTTTTTTTGTAACGAAGGGTGTCCCAACTCCCAAAGCCTTCGAGCCAAGGACTAGTCCCTTTGCAGGGGCAGAGCCGGGGGGGGGGGCACGTCCCCCCACTAAACTTTTGGAAAAAAAAATCTTGGATACGTATGCCATAGCATGGGGCATGGATGCAAGCTTGTAGGGAAAGATCGGATGAATACGATCAGTGTCTCCATGCACCAAGGGCAGCAGCATCAACATCAGTGTTAGTGTCCTCTGTGCAAACCAGCGGCACCTCCATCGCAGCACCTTGGCATCTCTTTCCCTTCCATTCTCCACTACCAAATTGGTGAATTTCCCAAATGAAATGTGAATTGTTCAAACCATCGATTGTTCAAAAACAAGTGAGATAGGGATGAGGGGGAGGAACAGAAGGTTCTTGCAGGTGGAAAGTAAAACCTTTGAGTTCTGCGAGGAGGCCGAGAACTCGTCGCTGATAGTGGTGGAAAGGGGTAGAGGGTATTCAACTGAGATTAGTATCGAATCGCAGGCGAGAAACTGGGTGCATAATTTTTTTTCCAGCTGTATTGAAGATCAAGAGTGTTCGTATCGAGTGGAGAGATTTGTCGGGAACTCCAGTTCCTTGATCATTGAGAGGAAGAAGAATGCTAAAGGGGTGTTCATCTCGCTCTGGGTCCGGCTTGCAAGTGGGGGCAGGAGCAGGTGGGTTATTTTTCCTCAAGGGGTGAAGCGAGTGGGATGGCGTGGTGTTATGGAGTTACTGAACTTCTTTCAGTCGAGGCAACCCAGGTGGGTGGTTTCGAAGGCCTCGGGGGAGCCTGAAAGTCAGGAGGCCCCTCGAGGGGAGGCAGTAATTATGTCAATCCCCAGAGCATCTGTATATTTGCAGCCTCTTCCCTTAGGGTGGTGGAATCTGGCCTTGATTTGTGTTTTCTTGAAGGCTGTTGAGAGTTGGCCCCACTTAGAGAAGATAATCAATGGGTTCTTGCCTCCCGACGAGCAATCCCCGCTTATTCCCCTAGATTCATCCAAAGGTTTAATTGTAGTTAAACGGGAGTCCACTGTTAGAGACCTATGTCTCTGTGACCCCTGGCCTTTACCGAATGGAGGTTTTATTTTGATCAATCGTTGGTGGGCTGCTTGCAACAAGGTTTATACCTCTCAAATTCGAGCAAGTTTTTGGGTGGAAATAATCGGGATCCCCTTGCATCTTTGGAAGTTCGACACTTTTCTTAGGATTGGGAGGGCTTGTGGGGGTCTGCTTGAAGTTGATCCATCTACTTTATCCCGGTCTGATCTTCGTTCAGCTCGAATTAAAGTCCACGAAACTGAGCTTAGCAAGATTCCTCGGGTTGTTCGTTTGATGGATAGAGGGTCAGCTATTGTCTTGTTAATCAATGTGGTGGGGGGGCCGTCCGGCGAGTCTTCTGGTGTTCTGGCCGCTCCGATCGAGCCGGTGTTTCAGGCAAATTCAAAACTCAAAATTGGTACGGAGTTTGGGTCGGCGGTGGGAGTACAGCGTGCGCGGCAAACGTCTGTTTCCAAGACAGCCCCTGAGGCAAACTGGCGTAAACAGTCCTGCAGGAGTCCTGAGGGGGTAGGCTTGTCAGTGGGAGGTGGAGGAGAGCAGGAGGACCCTTTGGCTGTGTTGGGTCCGAGGGTAGGAGCTGGTCTCTCTTATGCAAGGTGGCAGCGTGTTCGGAGGAATCGCCTTCGCCAGAGATCAAAATGGAGGGCTTTGCGCAAAAGACGGCTTCGTCCGAGTCTGGAAATAGTTGAAGAGGGTATCCCAAGCCTACCTGTAGCTGATTCGGGAGGGAGGGTGTGTACCGAAGTGGGAGCCAGCTGTAAACCAATTGGCGTTGCTGGGTTAGGCCTCTGTGGTGGGGTCTTGGAGGGCCCAACTCAATTTCAAACTAATGGGAGCAATCCATCGGCGGATTCTAGCCCAAGCCCAGTTGTGGATCCAGATGACCCTTTTATGCTGGACCCGTTGATTAAGTGTTTGAGCCCGTTGTCTGTATCCATTAGCGCTGTCTTTGGGTCGGGGCGAGATTTGGTGGGAGACCCGATGGGTTTGGATCCGACTATTCTTAAGGGGGTTTCCGGTCGTCACTCTCCTATATGCTCTTCTGAGAGGGTTGGGATCAGGAGCGCAGGTTTGGGGTCTGCTCCAATAGAGCAAGGTGAAGAGTGGGCTTCGAGGTCGGATTTAGGGAGTGTAAAGTCCTCGACTCCTCACCGCCTGGAAGATTCTATTTGGTTTCCAGGTAACGTCGGAGGATTCTCGGCCTCTTCGTCTTCATCGCAGTCAGGGCGGAGTTTCGGGGGGCAGCATGTGGATGAGCTCTCAATCCTGCAGAAGTCCTCGTGTGGTCGCAATTCAGAGCCTTCGATGATGCCGGAGTTTCGCGATCAGGTAAGCCCTAATCTACTTTCGACCCCCTCTTTCCCCTTTATTAAAATCTTGGGGGGCCGAGTCCTCTGTTCAGGTGACTTGGAGGGATTGGATTCTTCGGGAGATAAGGGTTTGGGGTTTGGGTCCACTTCGAAGGCAGGGGCGGTGGGGGGGAATCTTTCTCTTTCCTCTTCTGTTGGTGCTGGGGATCTGTCGAGGCTGCCCGAGGGCTCGGTGCTTCCGGGTGGAGTGGAGTCTGCTCGTGCGAGGCTTGGTGATGTCTGTCTGGGAGGTTTTATCGAAGGGGAATCTGCTGAAGCCTTCGGGGGTGCTCCGGTGGTGGTTGATAAGGTAGGTGAGCGAGTGGAGTTGAGCCCTTTGGATTCTGCCTCCTCGCTAGAGTTGGGTTTTGGGGCTGAGCCTTTTGCCCAGAAGCCTCTTGAGGTGAGGGAGATTTATGGCGTGGTTTCTCTGGAACAGTCTCCTGGTTTGGTTTCGTTGGGGATGTATGGTGGAAGTGCAGGTATCTCGTTGTCCCCTTAGTCTTCTTCTTTTCATGAGGAGTGGAGCAGCTCTTTTTTGGATGTCACAGAAGCCTCTCTAGTTGAGGAGCAATTAGCACTGTCGCAGTTGGGCTCGGCCTGTGGCAGTCAATATCCAATGGAACTGGAAGTAGTTGACTCCGGTGTAATTGCTGGGCGTATCGTGGAGGAGGCTTCGGCTGGATACGAGGTTCGGGCTTCATCAGTCGAGGTGGGTAGAGTTGCTGCTTCTTCGAAGGAGGTCAGTTGTTTCGAGTTTGGGGCTTCGGATTCCCCTGGGTTCGTTGCCGGAAAGGATTTAGCGGGGTTGTTCTCTCCTGCTGGCTTGGAAGAGGGGCGGTTAGATCCAACACTGATGGTGGACAGGTTGGAGGCGTTTGGAAAAGTTCTGGGTCTGTCTTATGAGGGTAGGGAGAAGGAAGTTCGGGAGATTTTCACTTCTTTAGTATTGCAGCCGAGTAAGGCTGATTTTCAAGTAGTAGTGGATGAAACAGGAAGTAGGAAGAAGAAAGTGCCGAGGGAAGTCAGACTGTTGGTTAGTGGTATTAACTATGACAACCTTGGGAGGGGAGGGAATAGGTCTCAAAGTTGGAAAGGGAAAGGGAGGGCAGCTGGTCGCTAATGTCTTTGCGCATTTTATCTTGGAATTTGCGAGGCTTAGGGTCTTTGGAGAAACGGTGTGCAATTAAGTCTGCAATTTTGAAATATCACCCAGCTGTTGTGTGCATTCAGGAGTCTAAGATTGAGGTGATGACGGAGGCTATAGCACGTGATTGTTGGGGATCCGATGCGGGGTGGCGTGCAGTTCCGGCGTTGGGTCATGCAGGGGGTATTCTTATTCTTTGGGATAAGGCTGTAGTGGAAGTCTTGGAGGAAGAGTTGGGAGCTTTTTCTTTATCGCTCTTTTGTCGTTTTGTGCACTCCGATTTTCAGTGGGTGTTCTCGGGGGTGTACGGGCCAGTGAGCCCGAAGGAGCAGAAGGATTTTTGGAGGGAACTGGACAATGTTAGCGTGCGCTGGGGAGCTCCGTGGTGTATTGGGGGGGATTTTAATTGTGTGCGGTTCAGTTATGAGAAATCTATTGGGAGGGGAGTATCCCCAAATATGCGGCAGTTTGGAAAATTTCTTTTTCGGCATAAGCTTATTGAATTTCTCCTTAAGGGGGCTTCTTTTACTTGGTCCAACTTCCAGAATCCTCCTTCCCTTAGCAAGATTGATAGGTTTTTTGCATCCCCAGATTGGGAAGCCAGTTATCCGGATGCTTCGCTTGTTGCTTTGCCCCGACCGGTGTCTGATCATATTCCCTTGTTGCTAGATCTGGTTAGGGACGAGGGTGGCCCTAAACCGTTTAAATTTGAGAACATGTGGCTTCATCATCCCGATTTTATGTCAGTGGTCCAAGAGGCGTGGGATTCTTCGGTGGCTTGGGGCTCTTGGAGTACTATCTTCGGGTTGAAATTGAAGGCGGTCAAACAAAAGTTGAAGATTTGGAATAAGCAAGTTTTTGGAATTCTTTCGGAAAAGAAAAAGTGATTCTGGAGGGTATTTCAGCTTTGGATTCAAAGGAGGAGGCGTCCAGTTTGTCTGAGGAGGAGGGTAAGGAGAGAGACGCTTTGAGGCAGGAGTTCCAGCTATTGCTAAAACGGGAGGAAATAAGTTGGAAACAAAAGTCGCGTGTTTGTTGGTTGAAAGAGGGTGACAAAAACACGAGGTTCTTTCATCGTATGGCTTCCGTGCGTCGAAGAGTGAACAAAATTGTCAGTCTTCAGATTGGGGACAAAGTTTGGGTTGAGGATAAGGATATGGGAGGGGCAGCAGCCGAGTATTATGGCTCGTTGTATAAAGAGCAGTGTGCGTTTAGGCCTTTTCTTGATGGGTTGCCTTTCGCGAGTCTCTCCGAGGAGATGGCTAGTCAGTTAGTAAGGCCGTTCTCTGAAGTGGAGGTGCAGTCGGTCGTTGTAGGTATGGCAGGGGACAAAGCTCCAGGGCCGGATGGTTTCTCTATTGAATTTTATCAGAAGTGTTGGTCGATCATTGGTCCTGACTTGATGAAGGTGTTCCACGAGTTTTTTCAGTCTAACTCGTTTGATCAGGTGCTTAATTGCTCATTCATCGCTCTTATTCCTAAGGTGCCGGGGGCCCTTGATATTCGAGATTTTCGCCCTATTAGTCTACTTGGGAGTGCGTACAAAATTCTTTCAAAGGTGTTGACAGTCAGGCTTAGTCAGGTGATTGGGCACGTGATTTCCCCGGAGCAGAGCGCTTTTGTGGGGGGGAGACAAATTCTAGATGGAATCCTTATCACAAACGAAGTGGTGGATGAACGCCTGAAGCAGGGAGTCCCAGGTATTGTTTGCAAGATCGATATGGAGAAGGCATATGACCATGTGGATTGGCGTTTCTTGGACTATGTTCTTAGTAGGATGGGTTTTGGACAGAAGTGGCGGGCTTGGATGAGGAGTTGCTATTCCTCTCCCTCTTTTTCCGTTTTGATCAATGGCTCGCCGTATGGGTTTTTTAAGAGTTCAAGGGGCTTGCGTCAAGGTGATCCGCTATCTCCCCTCCTTTTCATTATGGTTACGGATGCTCTTAGCAGGATGATTAGGAAGGCATCAGAGGTGGTGTTGGGGGGTTTTGTGGTGGGAAATCCAGCGGTTATGATTACGCATCTTCAGTTTGCGGATGATATTCTTCTTTTTTGTGGCGCTTCGGTTGATCACCTTACTCATATCGGGTACTTATTTCGTTGTTTTGAGGCTGTTTCTGGGTTAAAGATTAATTTTCACAAAAGCTCGATTTTTGCAGTAGGGGAAGTGTCCAACCTGGAGATGTTGGCGAATTGCCTTGACTGTAAGTCGGGAGTGCTTCCTACCAAATACTTAGGTCTCCCTTTGGGGGCGCCTTTTAAAGCAAAGTCGATTTGGGTGCCGATTATTGAGCGCTTTCATAGGAAACTATCGGGATGGAAATCTTCGTTGTTATCAAAAGGTGGATGACTCACCTTATTGAAGAGTACTCTTTGTAGTCTTCCGACGTATTTCCTTTCCCTTTTCAGAATTCCTTATTCTATTGCAATTAAGCTGGAAAAGTTGCAAAGGGACTTCCTGTGGAATGAGAAGGTAACGATTAAGAAGTTGCATTTGGTGAGGTGGAAATGGGTTTGTCGGCCTAAAGTTTGTGGGGGTCTTAATATTTGGCCTTTAAAGGCGTTCAATGAGGCGTTATTGAGCAAGTGGCTTTGGCGTTTCGGGGTGGAAGGGGATAGCCTTTGGAGGGGTTGTTGTGGCTCGACATGGGTGTCGAGATCGTTGGGAGCCAAAGCCTCCCCGGGGCCCCCATGGGGTTGGCCTTTGGAAAGGGATTGTGGCGGGGTGGACCGAATATGTCAAACATACCCGTCTTGTGATTGGGGATGGGACGGATATTAAGTTTTGGTCCGACTGGTGGTGCGGGTCTTCTCCTTTGAATCAAGAGTTCAGGACTTTGTTTTCGATTTCTTCAGATAAATCCGCGTCAGTGGCGGAGTTGTTTAGTAGGAGAGCGGGACTTGTGGTTTGGAATCCTTCTTTCAGTAGATCTCTTAATGATTGGGAAGTGCAAGTTCTCGTCTCTTTGTTGTCCCTGCTTGAATCGGTGAGTTTGGTTGAGTCCGTTAGAGATCAACGGATGTGGTCTTTAAATTCTAAAGGGCGGTTTTCTGTGAAAGCCTATCTTCAGGTTCATAGTCCGAGGCCTATGGTGGAGTTCCCCCGTCAATGGGTTTGGTATCAAGGGGTGCCTTCAAAGGTGTCGATTTTCCTTTGGTGTGCTTCTTTAGACAAAATTACGACGCTGGATAATTTGAGAAAGAGAGGTTGGAGTCTACCCAATCGCTGTTATTTGTGTTTGTTGGAGGAGGAATCGGTGGATCATTTGCTGCTTCATTGTCCATTCGCAATGAGGCTTTGGTTGTATTTTCTCTCTCAGCTCGGGGTAGCTTGGGTATTCCCCTCGTCTTTTCGGGCATTGTTATCCTGCTGGCTCTCCGGTTCGGTGGACAAGAAGTTGGAGATTATTTGGGCTCTCCTTCCAGGGGTGATCTCGTGGTCTTTATGGAAAGAGCGGAATAGGAGGGTGTTTGAAGATTCTGCATCGCACTTGGAGAGAGTTTGTACCCGCTCGCGTGCAATTTTGCGGGATTGGGTTTCAGCTAAAGAGGATTTGGAGGAGATTGGTTTTGACGACATTATCGCTTAGGAGTAACTGGGTTATTTTAGTTGTTTTCTGTTGTTGTGGTGTTCTCTTTTCTCTTTTCCTGTCTGGCGTGTTTTGTTTGTTTGTACTCTTGGTGAATCGTCTTTTTATGCGATTGCCTTTTACCGATCAAAAAAAAAAAAATGGGGCATGGAGGTGGATGGAGATCCAATCACAACCAATTGCAATTGAACTCAGGGAGAGTTCAATCGCACCCACAGGCCACACTTGTCCTTTTTAACCCATATTAAGTGGTTAAGATTCACTAACCTTTGGGGTTCAACAATATACCTAGCTTTTTATAAAAAATATTAACCTTGAGGGTCAAAAATCCTTAATTAGAGTTTAATATTTTTCTAAAATCTAAGGTTATATTGTTGAACCCCAAGGGTTAGTAAATCTTAACCATAGTTAATAGGGGTTAAAAGGAACACGTGTTTGCTTGTGGGTGTGATTGAACTCTCCCCGAGTTCAATCGTGATTGACTATGATTCGATCTTAGGTGGGTGCCCCTTAGCTTTTAATTTTTATAGTTTACTAAGGATTTAAAACCCGTCTACTGTTATAACCGGACTCCTTGGAGATGGTTACAACCCCAGAGGTCAACACATGTGCCTTTTAATACCTCTTGATTGTGATTAAGATTCACTAACCCTTAGGGTTCAAGCACCTAACCTTGGTTTCTAGCTGTGTAGTCAAGTCATCTAAGGCGATTAGGCCTGGCTAGGTGAGGTGCTGCCTAGGCGACGCCCAGACGATGCCTAGGTGATAAAAATAATTAAATTACGTATTTATATGTTAAATATACATATATAATATTAATTTATACACATAACAATTCAAACCTCATAGGGTTGACAAAAATCTAGGCAACACATCAACATTTAATGTTGTAAAGCTTGAATGTAAGTCTTTTTCTACTAAACTGTTAGTTGACTTTTTGACCCAATAGATGAAAATATTTTTAAAGGCTAAAATATGAGACTTTTTTACCGGACTTTTGAGTTTTAGTAATATTTTGTTATAATCGAATTTATGAAATTTTAAATTGTGAGAAAAACCTTAGTATTTGCAAGTTGAAATTTTGAAAAAGATGCTAAAAATGGATTTTGTACTTAAACTGGAAAGTTGACCTTTTATTTTTTAGGAATTTGGATTTATAATATTTTTTATAGAATTCAAATGGGTGTATAACCTTATTTACATATAAATATCCTAAGTAAATGAAAGTAAAGTATAAAACCATTTACTTAAATGATATTTATATGTAAATATGCTGTAAAACTGTAAAACAAAATAACTATAGAAGGATTCAGGTGACTGCCGCTTGTGCTTGGGCGGTAGTCCAAAACGGCGACGCCTTGACTACACTGGTTTCTCGAAGAAAAAAATTAATTCTAAAGGTTAAAATTGTTAACTTGAGTTAAAAGACTTTTGTGTTGTAACCGGACTCCAAAGAGTTTGGTTATAACCGTAGAAGATTAGTTGTGGGGTAGCTGTCCCATTGAATCTTAAAAAAAAAAAAATCTTTTAACTATTTTGTTTAATTATTTAATAGGGGTATTTGCTCCCTGAAATTTTAAAAAAAATTATATTATACTATGTAATAGGTCATAGCCATAGGGTAAGGGGACAAGTGCTCCCGTAATCAAGGAGAAACAATACTTGTAGGATATGTACCAAAATGTATGAATGAAATGACCCACAGGCCACAAGCTCAGTTGTCAAAAATAAAATAAAATCGGGGGCTCCACCCCCGTCCCTCTTAAACGATATATTCACTCCACAATAAATTCCTGGCTCCGCCCCTATCCCTTTGGGTATCCACACCGATCCACTTGGAATTTTCCCTTCAGATACCAGGTTAAGTCGAGGAGTGGGAGTTGAACACACAACCACAAGGAGCAAACCCGGGACGCTAGCCAATTGTTACATCATGCAAAACCTATTTAATTCTGCATTGGATGCCACTAGCAGTAAAGCGGAGTTGTCATGAAACATTTTTTTCTTACACAGTTACACTCTGGAAGAGATGGAAGATACTTATAATAATGACTGAGACAGATAATGGTTGGGTTCCTTTGGGATGCTGCTCTGCGGTTCTGAAAATGGTGGCATCATATGAACCAGCCCTCTTCTTCAGAACATATTCTGGGGACTGACATCACTAACAAAATTGGCTCAAAGTAAAATATGATTCTGGAAATATATAGAAGAAAACCTTCAAAATTTTGAAGTCAGTATGTGTTTCTCGCCTAGTTTAGTGGAATAATTAAATTTCAATGATAGTTGGTCATCATGAGTATGGCTGAAATTTGGTGCAATTTACCATTTATGTACTAAAATGGAAATAGTTTTCAGTAAATCCTGTAAACCATGAGAGTAGATCATTAACTGGACCTTAGGTATATTACTTATTCTATATGAATATAAATTCTTCTTAATTGTTTGGTTTATTTTTTTGTAACTTGGGGTGTGCAATAATCTCCTTAGATTTCCAACTCATCTACATTCATTTCAGAACTGTCTGGTTTTGGTATATCTCTTGTAATCCATATCCTTGGTACAGGTATGAGATCAAAGTAAGGGAGCAGCAAGAGTTGACAAGGAATCAGCGAAAAGTGCAGGTTTAATATCTTCATACAAAATATATAAAAGCATGCATGATGATGTTGCAACATTATGAGTCACAAAGAAGCTCATTTGGAATGTCAAAGTTGCATATGGCTTGACATCTATGCTGCTTCGTGAAATTCTCAGTCTTGCTTTCCACCGTATCTCTAGGTTCTAGTTTGGATCACAAAATTCATTATTATGATATACATTAATAACAAAAGAGTTTCAGCAGTATTTTTTTCTCATTTCTTTTGACTGTAAACCAAGAGAAAGGTATATGAAAGAGGTTATTCAGAAAGACCAGAGAGTAGAGTAGGCAACCTTGATGTTCTTCTTAGGTTGATCTAGATCCAAAAAGGCTCATTGAGACTATGAGATACCCTTTGGAAGAATTATTACATAATTGGAGATTATCTGGGAAATCAGTCGTTTTTATGTTTCAATTTTACTTGGAAATCAAAGGTGCTCGCATATAAGAATCACAGAAACACTTTAAGGATGTTAACTGAATCCCACTCTTTCTGTCACTTAAGGCAATCTGGAGTTGCTCTTACTGTGTAAGAACCAGTGTAGTCAAAATGTCGCCTAGTTCACCGCCTTGCCTAGTTAGGACCAAAGTTACTTGACCACAACCACAATTTAGGCAGGCACTCTTTTTATTTTATTTTATGAATTTAACTGAGAAGTAAATTTGCCTCGCCGCCTGAATGCTTTGACTACTCTAGATCAGAACCATATGTCAAAAATGCAGTTATAAATTTTGACTTTGATGTCCAGCATTCTTCCTTCTAGCGATCAATTTTGTATTTAGATAATTATGGATGTTCTTCATGAATGAGGGAGGCCATGGAATGAATTTGCATGCAGTCATTTCTCTCCCAACTTGCATGTTTGCTTCATCCATCAAACATTTTGTTTCTTGTGTTCTATGATGTTGTCGAAATTTGCAGGTTGGTACGGGTGCTCGTTCAGAAAAAATCCGGACTTACAATTTCAAGGTACCTTCTCAATAATGTCAAATTTTCATTGGCTTAATGTAGCTGATCCTGCTCCTTTATGGAATTACAGAGACCTCTTTATTAGAGAAAAATTATGTTAGGAAGATAAAAATATAATATCTATGAGATACATAGGACATGAAGTATGACCCGCAATTTAAAGAAAAACTCTCGTTGAAGAGGTCTTCAATAAATGAAAAGAAAAGAAAAGAGGAGATCGTGAGACATGAGTATGAGAACTGGGGGTTGTAAAGGTATAGAAGATGATTGTATGATTTTTATTTAAAACAAAAAAAAATCAAAAGTTTCACACCCGGCGGGCAGTGACCACTAAGAAAGGTTGGATGTTCTACTTATTCATCAACTAATCAAGGAAAGATCAAGGGTGAGGAGTACTCGACTTGTGGCAAACCCATGAAGATCTCGATCCTCATGTGTTTGAGGGGGATTATTAGAGAAATATTATGTTATGAAAATAATAATATAATATCTATGAAATACACAAGATTTCATAGATAATTTTATATTAGTATCTCAAATTTAGATTGGTGTGAGTTAGGTTGATTGAGATTTTGTAGGATATCTTTCCTTCTATCATTCTCTATATAAACCCTTTTTGGGTAAAGTGTAATTCATCCATGTTATTCAATAAATCAGTTTGTTAACACTCTTTATACCCTTAAAGTTAAAATGCATTGCCATATTTGTTGCAACTAAAGAATGGGAAATTGGTGAAATGCACCAATCCTGTGCTAAATAGAAAATAACTGGTTAGTCAGTGTGAATAAGAGATCGAATCACAGCCAATTACGATTGAACTCAAGGAGAGTTCAATCGCACCCACAGGCCAACATGTGTCCATTTTAACCCTTATTAACCATGGTTAAGATTCACTAACCCTTGAGGTTCAACAATATAACCTTAGTTTTTAGAAAAAATATTTAAAAAAATACTAAAACTCTAGTTAAGAATTTTAACCCTTAGGCTTAGTATTTTTTTAATGTTTCTTTTTAAAAACTAAAGTTATGGGGTTGAGCCCCATGGGTTAGTGAATCTTAACCACAGTTAATAAGGGTTAAAAGGGACACATGTTTGGCCTGTGGGTGCGATTGATCTCTGCCCGAGTTCAATCGCAATTGGCTCTGATTCGATCTCTGTGAATAACTAGTGCAGGAAAGGAACGATAATATAAATTGATTGCCATATTCTTTTGAAATACATTACCAAACAAGTCTTTGAATGCCATTATGGGGCTAGCTATGAGCTAACCAGAACACACTAGTTGATTAAAAAGTTGTGACGTTGTGTGATTGGCTTCTTACTTGCAGAGCTTAGGGACAGTAAAAGTATCATGGTTGTCTAGCAAAATGATGGCTTGCATTTTCTTCTTTTGATGATGTTGGGAGGTTCTTGTTAATTTATAATATTTTTATTATATTATATTTTGTTAGGACAACAGAGTTACTGACCACCGCTTGAAGATGAACTTTGAGCTTACATCCTTCCTGGATGGTGATATCGAGACTGCCGTTCAGGTACGGCCTGCTATCTTTGGATTCACCCTTTTTATTGTCTATTTGTATTTTGTAGTAACAAAAAAGAATCATTCTGAATTTAAAAAAGTTAGCATAATGCATTTAGAAAATTTTCACTTTCATTCCCTCTCTTGCATGGCCAACATGCTCCTTTTGGGTTTCTATGTCGAAAGATTGCTGTATCAAAGTGCAACTTGGGGTGTTCTCCTTAAATATAGGCAGAGAAATTTAAAATTGACAACTTAATATAAAATTTTTAAGCAACTAATGTTATTGCTAAAACCCCAAACCATGTTTTAAACTTGGCCTGGCTCACCTCAAAAAAAGGGAAAAACTTGGCCTGGCTTCACCGAGACACCAACAGAGGTTTGGATTTGCTGAAATAAGTGAAATAATGCATGCTTCTTGCAGTCTTGTGCTTCTATGGAGCAGAAGGAACTCTTGGAAGAACTTGCCGAGTCCGTAGGCACACCGGCTGGCTGATCTACAACTTTTATCTTGAGGCAATGTTGCAGAATATTCGGGTTGCTGGGCACAGATGGTGATTGGCTCTCGTTGAAATACTCTTCAGCTAATTAAGGGAATGATGTTATGCTGGCACATCCATCTATTCATCTTCAGGTATAATGTTTGTATAGAGAAATTCCCTGTAAGATGGCTGTGTATGTTTTTTTTTTTAAAAAAAAACATTTCGGAGTCAATAGAGATGCAATTAATTTTGGATTATTTCTCTTACGACGCTAGAGGTGGACAGAACAACCTTAGCCAACTTTCTTCATCACTCGAATGTTGACCGTCATTTTTGTAATGTTGGCAGGTTGAACTGTTAAGACCGGATAATGGGATACGTAAACAAATGATATTTGGTTAATAGTTGTACTTCTGACAAATTATTTTAATCTCAAACTTCAGTGATGGTTATATTGTAGAGAGGAAGAGGAGGAATTCCCTACATCTGTTTCTTCATCCTAAATTCAGAAGCAAGTAAGAAAGCTGGTACAGTAAGGGCTTGTTTGTATAAACTTCTTTGAGAAAGGAAGGACTTCTTCGGATCAACTTTTAGGACTTCCTGTAAAAGCTAACATTTTGTCTTTTATGACTTTTGACTCATGGAGAATCCAATCGACATTTTAACTAAAAGAGCCAAAAGTCATTAAAAGTCAAATTAGAAGTGTATCCAAACACAACCTAAACTTCTTAGCGGCTGGGCACCATATGGGCCCAGAGACTTGGGCTACAATAGTTCTAATGAGTCAGCATGGGCTTAATTGTAGGACTGTTAACCAGGTCCATAGGTCTTATAATCCTGCTGAGTGAAAGGTTAGCTCAGATCCACCTGAAGACACTTTTTATTGCTTTGGTTTGGGGCTGAATATGTGCTCAAGCCCAACTTGAGATAAGCTGGATCTGTGAAGTCCTGCATAGGCTTGGTCCTGCTGGTAGACAACTACAGATTAGGCTAAAATCCTTTTATAAATGGGCCTGGCTCGAGATAGGCCTATTAAAAAAATCACAAAAATATAAGCCCAAGAGCGGCCATTGACACTTCGACTTCAACCTTTTATGCTTAAGAGACTGCTCTTCACCTCATTGCTTTCTCTCCAAACAGTAAAATAGATGCAAATTACTAATCCATTGGGCTGCAATAATTGTATGTAAGCTCGCTAAGTTGAAAACTTGAAATGGTGAATTAGGCAAAAATTTAAACAAAACAAAATCCGCTGAACTCAACTTCAAACAACGATTAGGACATGAAAAAAGCTTGCTAAGTTTTGCTTTTATTTGGCCGTGACCTGCAAGGCATTATTTACCTCGAGATTTCGTTTGCCAATATTTAATGCTGGTGGTTTAAAATTTCACAGTTGTCAATCAATTGTGATACATGTGCCTTTAGCACATGTGAAAGCCTAGACACTTTAAATGGGTGGTGATATTGAGATTTTACTGCCCACAAATGCCCTTCAAGATTTTGACGGCAAAAATTGATGGCCGGAGAAGTTTGCTAAGGCAACACATCCTTAATCAATAGATTCGCTACTTGTCACCAAGGGCAGGCCCGAGGGCGTCAGATGAGATACTCTATATATATATATTTTAAAAGGCCTAGGCATGGGCAGCTGCCCTGTAATTTTGATAATAAAGAGTTATATTTTATATAATATTATTTAATTTAAGAGGGCATAGCCATGCCCCTTAAATTAAAAAATATATTCTTTACCCACCTCCATACCCTCATGGACCAAGAATATTTCGTACGTATCTAATCATTTTTCCTAATCCCAATAATAATAATTACTAACATTATCAATCAACCATTGCTTATTCTAAAATACTAAAATACCTATTACAAGAAAATCCAGTCTTGCCTCCACTTAGGGATGTTATCGAGCCGAGCCAAGAAGTGGGATGTTCAAGCTTATTTATTAAGTAAACGAGCTCAAAAATCAAGCTTGAGCTTGACTTGTTTATTAAATAAACAATCTTAAACCGAGCTCGAACAATTCACGAACAACTTGATTCATTAGATATAGTTATTTATTAAGTTTAAATTTTTCTTTATTATTCTTGTATAGGTAAAAAAAAATTCAGTGTTATCTACAATTTTAGGGAAAATTTATAATTGTATAAAGATTCTTACTATGTAAAATACAGTAGATGTTATTAATCTTTACTAGTATATAATAAATATATGTAATTTTAAAATTTAAAGAAAGTAAGTATATTTAGATATGATTATATATATAATCGAGCCGAGTATGGTGTGTTCAAACTTGGGTCATTTTTTTTTTATCAGCAAAAGAAGAGATAAATATATATATATGGAAAAAGGGAGAGCTACAACCCCGGGATCCTCAATAGTGAACCTAGGCGAAACGAAAAGAAATACAAACCAAAACCAACCAAATCAATCGAGCAGGCTTGAAGTAATTAAGGAGAGAAAATATTCCCCTACGGATCCTCCAAATCACCATCCACTGCACTCCAGGTTGAGACTAAGCGTCGCACTCTAGCCTGAATGTGGGAAGTCTCCAGGGCCGAGCCCTCAAACTTGGCTCGTTAACATAACGAACTCGAAAATCAAGCTTGAACTTTGGCTTAGATTACGAGCACCTTTGTATGATAAATCCTTACCTCCACCCCGTCTTGCCACCGACTTTACTAAATGGTTTTGAAATGAAAAAAAGCAAAGGAGCGCGCAAATCCCTTACTCTTCGGCAGTTAATGCATCCCTCTGGAGGTTTTTAAATTTTGACACGGTAGGTTTCACACACACACGTGCGGAATAGGGTGTGGTCTGAGATCAAATCATAGCCAATCGTGATTGAACTCGGGGCAAGTTCAATCACATCCATAGGCCAACACGTGTCCCTTTTAAGTCTTATTAACTATGGTTAAGATTCACTAACACTTAGGGATCTACAATTTAACCCTGATTTTTAAAAAAATATCTTAAAAAAAAATTAACCCTAAGGTTAAGAAATTTTAACCCTAAGGATAATTTTTTTTTTTAAAAGAAAAATTTATAAAAACCAAGATTGGATTGTCGAACCCCAAGGATTAACAAATATTAACCATGATTAATAAGGGTTAAAAGGAACACGTGTTGATCTGTGAGTGTGATTGATTCTCCCTAAGTTCAATCGCGATTGGCTGTGGATACAGGTGGTTATTAAGGAAAGAAAAAGTGACCTAAACCCTAGGGGTGGGTGAACCTTACCCACGGTTAAGGGGTGTCAAAGGAGACACGTGGCGACCTCTAGGGGTGATAACCGGATTTGCCAAATCCGGTTATCACCGTAGAGGATTTGACTCCGGATTTTAAAGGACCGCAAGTCCGGTCCTCGTAGCAAAAGCACAGGCGAAAAAGAACATCTGGTTTGGCCTTATATTCAAGTTTCGCGGTAACGCTCCGAATTTCCTTTTTTCAGTGTCTCTCTTTCTTGCTCGCTCGGATTTCCATGGTCGGAACGCGAAAACGCTTCAATCGGTAAGAACATTACTAATTATAGTGATCCGATTCATCAGTTTCGGTTTTGCAATCAAGGATTTCAAAGCGGTCTTTTTGATCTTTGCAGATTTCTGGAATGCTTAAATCTTTCAAATCCTCTTATACTGGTGATTTTGATGGAATTTTTTTTTTTAGTTCTTAAAATCTGTTTAGATTCTGCAATTACTGTGGTGTTTGGTCTATGGCGCCAATTTTTTTAAAATTTTATTATTTTTTCCCAATATCGTCTCTGTGAATTTCTGCGTTTAGAGTTTTTGATGAGGTTTTTGTGGTGTTTCAAGTACGATTGATTGAATTAATTTCCTATCAGTTCACGAACTAATGTGTTTTTTTTTTGAACTTCATTTTTGGGGTTCATCACATTTAAATTATTGCGATCAGTCATGAGTCTATTTGTTAATTGTAGTCTATTTATTCCATTTTTAGTTTTTTTATGTTCTTACTTTTTGAAATTTTGGATTGATCGGGGAGAGGGGGATATAAGTCTGCATTTAACTGTCGAATCTACCTGTACTTCATAACCATAGTTACCAAGTTCTCTGATTTTTTCAAAAAATACCGATTAATTCACGAAGTATTCGCGAGTTTTGGAAAAATAGCGATTTTTTCAAAAAGTTACAAATTAAACACGAATTATTCATGATTTTTTCAAGAAACCCAAATAAGTATCTAATATATGAAATATCCTTCATACTTAGTAGTTAGTAATCTTATTTTATATTTTTTCATTTCTTACCCGACATTTTCCCAATATATTTAAGAAATTTCCAAATTTTGGCAATTGTTTCCGAACTTTTTCCTAGATGAATTATTCCCGAATCCCGACTTGGTAACTATTCATAACTACTGAATGCTGTGTTCTATTATGCTGTATAATTAATCCTTGAATTGGATACATATGGTACTTCTTTATGATTTGAGTAGTCTATAGGAATTGAATCGATTTGTGAAATTGTGAGAGGATTGCATATAATCGAGTTGTAAATTGTAAGAAAATATTTCTCATTGCTGTCATTCAGCGTAATAAAAGTTCAGAAGGATCTCGCAGAAACTTGCAATTATTTTCCAGGATTTAGAGAGATTTTTACACTTATAAGATCAATATTATTCCCATTTTTGTTATATTTAATATATTCAAAATTGTGCTTTGGAAATAGTTTTCCAACTCAACTTAACGGAGCTAAAATATCATTGCCGACCTGTATCGGATAGTGTCCCCTTGATCAGAGGATGTTGACCATTAGAAGTCTGACTACACTATTAGTTGATTCATGAGGTCATGCCCCTTTTGAATTAATGTACTTATAGAGGAAATGAACAATAAAACATAGGCATTTATGTTTAATTTTTCCCTTTTCCTTTTCCATTTCTGGCATCAGGTCTTCATTTCAGTCACAATTTGCTTAGGCTCCGTTTGTTTGGATGAAAAATAGGTGAAAATAAATATTTTTCAGAGGAAAATTATTTTCCGCGCGTTTGGTGCTTTAGAAAACGCGTTTTTCACGGGGAATTTTTCCCATGGTTACTTTATTTTGTTTAATATTAGTGGATTTTTATTCTCTGAAAATCATGGAAATAAAAATTGCCGAAATCGATATGAAACGCGCGATGCGTATAGGTATTGGTAGCCTCCTATGCGATATTTATACTGATACGAAATGAGCGATTCGTATCGTTTACTAGTTATGTATGTTTTAATTCAATGTAAAATTGTAATTGTGTTCGCTACTTTGTCTTTGAGTCACTTCCCGTGACTTAATATTCGGTAAATTTGGTTCCTATAACTCATTTTTTTTTAAAAAATAAAATTTAATTTGATTTTTTTAAAGAAAAAGAAAATTATACGTATCGTCTGAAACCGATACGTATAGGTTTCGGTTGAGACCGATACATCCCCCGAAACCGTTTTTTAATCCTTGCTGAAAATTGGGGGGAAGGTCATTTTTTTGCTAGAAAACCTTCGGGTGGATTTTTTAAATATATATTTTCCATCCTTAATTTACGTCTAAACAAACGAGACCTTAAGGAATTTATTATACTAACTCGTGTTTTACTTCTTGGTATACTTCAGAATCTCAGATAGATAAGAAAGTTACTAATGGCCCCAACAAGAAAATCTAAAAGTGTGAGTAAGTGGTTTGCCAATGTTAATGAGGTGTCGCCTGATGAAGATGGAAGGAATGCCAACAAATGCGAGCAACGGGTGTGTTTTTGCTTCATTCAGAAGAGTTCTATGTTTCAAAATTATCAGTCATAGTAAACTGAACTTTATTTACCTCTTTGAATTGAGCTTCATCATATACAAGTGGTGTTCCATGATCTTTCATGTTACTAGCTATGATACACAGTAGTCTTATTCAACTTGAAGATTTACTGATTTAGTTTCACTTGTTAAATGGCTACTTAAGTGTAAATCAGTTAAGTTAGCTCAAGCAGGCTACTTTGTTCGAAAAACAATTATCATGGTAAGTAATTGACATTTCCTATATATTGCTGCCTGTTGATATCTAACTGTTTAAAATTTAATTGCTTTCGTAAGTATTACCTATTTAAGACTGTAAGTTGGCCGCAAACATGTGAATTGGTGTTGTAAACTTGCATGGGCCCTTTTTTTTCCTCTTCCTTTTAAGGTAAAATTAAACCCTTTTTTTTTTCACATTTTAAAATCAATAAAAAAAGACTACGGAGAGTGTGATCTTAAGAAATTTTTGCAAGAAATAAATATTTTACAGTTTTATTTAAATTTTCTCACTTAAATGTGCACAAGTAATGCGAGATTTTCACATGATTTTGACGTTTACTTTAATGAAAATCTAAATCTGCTTTTCTGATTTTCAATAAGTAAATTTTCCTTTACCGTATGTTTCTTTGACTGTCCTGGTATGAACTGAATAAGAAACAATAATTTTAGAATCTCCATAGAATTTCCTGTGGTAAAAAGCACCAAGAAAGAGATTACTATTGGCAATTCCCTCGGTTTTCCTTCACCTTATGGAACTAATGGAGGCTTCCACCCAATCCCATTGATTCAATTTCTTAATGGAAGTATCTTCCCAAAAATTCTTGGTCGTAATGTTCTTCAACGTAAATGAGTTGTGGAGATGGAGGTAGAATAATTTGTTTTACTTACTGTAAATAGGAAAACAAGAAAGAGGCTCAAATAAACATTTTGAAGGTATAATTTTAAGACGTGCATGCAAATAACTTTACTTTAGTGAAGAAAAAAACTTGGGGGTTGCTTGAGGGCTTGAAAATCTGCAAAGTTTCATTTTAGGCGTCCATCTATATATTTATATAGATTTATTGTGTTGCCATTTTAGGAACATCGTCTCTATATTATTGAATATGGTGCTGTCAATTTGTATCTAATTTATGTTGATGTTTCGTTTTGTTTCTGTACTTCAAAGGAAAACATTATCGAATTCTTTGGATACAATGCTGTATGCTACTCACTTAGAACTGAAAGCAACAACTAACTTGTTAAATGGCTGGCCTTTTGAACACATGAAAATGTTGACCATCATATTCTTATGTGCAGAAGAGGAAGTTGTCTGACATGTTAGGATCTCAATGGAGCAAGGAAGAGCTCGAGCATTTTTATGAAGCCTATCGGAAGTATGGGAAAGACTGGAAGAAGGTTAGCCATTTTATGTCATCGTGATTCAGTTTTTTCTCTTTTAAGATTGGCTAATGGGCTAAGGTTGTTTGTGCTATTATTTTGATTTTAGGTTTTATTATATTGGTAATTTGGTATCGGGAGGTATTTTCTAAGATCAAGAGTTTCTAGTAGATTCTGTAGGAACATTCTTGTGATTTCGTGTTGGCACCATTTTGATGACCATAAATTTGCTTTAACTGGGATCAAACTTGCTGTTGTTTTGAACCAATACATTATGCTTTTCGCATCTTCAATTGATTATTGGTTCATATGGATTTCCAGGTGGCTGGTATAGTACGTAGCAGATCTACAGAAATGGTGGAGGCCCTTTACAATATGAATAGGGTAAGCATGGTCTTCGATTGTCTAGCTTAAAACAATTTCTAGAATTCACCAAAAGACTCATCACAATTTCTATAATTTTGGAGGCTTTTGAATTTCTAGATGCATGATTACTATGTGGAAACCTCTTGTTTAATCTTGTTTAACTTATAAGCACATGCTAATTTTGCATGTCGCAATGCATTTTTGTTTCTTTTTTTTTTGTGCTTAGCAGCTGTATTTCCTGAGAGTTTGCTTGTTCAAATTTACGTCCTTGTCCTTTCACATTGCCACTAATGGAAATGAATTAGCTGAACGAAAAAAACTGGAAAACCCACACTGTTGCCCCTTGCAACAGAATATAACTTTGATTTTATCTTATTGATTTCTTATTCTGTCCTAAACTTTAAAGGGTTTTTACATTGTCTACCCTGTAACCCTGTTTACTATAGTAATTATTTCCTCAGTGAGAGTGTTTATTAGATATAATAGACTTCTAAAACGAGCATACTTCCTCAACTTAAATACTTTGAACTCCAGATGTCTGAGTACTTGCGAACTTCTGACTTATAATTTGGTGTATTTCATTATGGATGGCCATAAAACTTTCAGCTCATGTCTTTGGTATCTAAATCTTAGTAATTTAGATAAGTGCTGGATTTTCAGGCATATTTATCCCTTCCGGAGGGTACGGCTTCTGTGGTTGGACTAATAGCAATGATGACTGATCACTATAATGTTCTGGTGAGATTCGAATTCACTTTTTAACCGAGGTTTTGGATGCTGTTATATGGATCTTAGTTTTTGTAAATATGCTTGTGTGTACTATTCTGAATGCTGTTTCCCCTTCAATGTTTATTCCTAAAGATTTTGGTTATTTTACTCCTATCAGTGCCACAACAGAAAAACAAGCCACACTTTTTGTCCAGGATCCTTGTATATTTGAGGAGTCTTTTGGGGGAGCTGCTCCCCTTGTATTCTAGTGAGTTCACACCTTGGTGAAATCTCTTGTACATGTATTCTTCCTTTAAAAATATATCACTTCACCGATCAAAAAAATGACAGGACTGCGAAAATCCCTCTTACATACCTTTTCTGAACTCGCTATCTGGAGAATTAACTGAAACAAGAATCTGGTCCATACTCCATACTACCAGAGAGAATATCAAGAAAATCTCCCAGTCGTTCACATCCCTCCTGAATTTGAGGCTTCAAACTACTCTTTTAAATTTATTTTATCGGCCATTCTTGTAGCTTTATTTTCCGAAGAGATTCTGTGCTAAATTATCACTTCTTTTCCTCAAATATCATTTAGCTAGAGTATAGGAAGGTGTCCTTATTTTAAATATGAAATAAAGGTTTTTGGGTTGAAAGTCTAGAACCTTATCACTTACCATTAGACGTGAGTGATAAAGTTAATGCATTAATGGTAGTAAAGTTTTCATATTGTTTACAATATTTAGTGATGCTTACTTCTTCGTAAATTTGAGTACGACAATCATGTGCTTCTTTATCCATGAGACCAGTTGTAGTACCCTAGAGTATTTTTTGTGCTTTGAAACACATATAGATGAGAATGCAGCTGGTTTGTTGGGGTAGCTTATTATGGATTTAAAGTCAATGGACTGTGGACTGGCACTGGCAGGAAGAGAGTGATAGTGAACGAGAAAGCAATGATGGCTTAGGAATATCTCGAAAACCTCAAAAGCGTGGTCAGGGAAAATTTCAGCTTAACAACTCAAAAGGATTGGGAGGCCATTTTCCAGATCTTTTGCAGTCTCACTCAGTTGCATCAAGTTATGGATGTCTATCATTATTGGAGAAGTGGCACTCTGGTGGTAAAAATATCATGCTTCATAATATAGTTCTTGAGGTTTTTTTTTTCTTCTGTTTCGGTTGCATTTACTTTAATTTGTTTGGTACTTCAAAATGCTTACATTTTTTTTTTTTTGGTTTTTTGATGGATACTAATGTTTTCATTTTTGATCTTTGAAAAGATGTTTTATAAATGAGAAAGTGGAAGAAAATACAAAAGAAGCTGAAACCAATCTTGATAAAAGAAATGACAGACAAAAGGAAAAAAAATTAGAACTGATGAACTACAATGGGGTGGCAGTTGGCGAATAGATGCTATATGTGCTTTCAAGAGGAAGAAACAACGGCTCATCTGCTTTTGCATTGTCCTCTGGCGTCGGAAGTGTGGAGTTTCTTCCTATCTCGTATGGGACTGGCGTGGGTTGTTCCTTTTTCACTACATGATCTCCTTGATTGTTGGCAGCGGGATAGGGGGGTGGGTGTTTGGAAGGAAGTTTGGGGAGCTCTCCCTGGGGCCATTGTGTGGGAGCTCTGGAAGGAGAGAAACCGTAGAGTCTTTGATGAGTCCTCAACCACAGTGCCTAGTTTGTGTGCCCGAATCAGAAGGTTAGTTTTAGAGTGGGTTGGGGTCAATAGGTTGAGGGTGGAAATCCTGGATATTCTGTATTAGTCATTCGAGTCGTCGGGGGGAGGAGTTGGTTCAAGGTTTTGTAGTAATGTCGGGGTCGAGTTTACTAGCTTGTAAACTTGAGGGTCCCTTGTCTTTAGTTGTTTTCTTGCCTTTCGTTTAATAAATTGAGGTATTGATAAAAAAAAAATCAATGCCATATGTCCCGCTCTATGAATGCACCCTTTGCTAGTCAATCCACCAAATCATTGACTGTCTTGACACCTACAACAATAGTATGTTCATACGAGAGGCTAATTCTCAGATTTCTTAACGATGCGGGAATGCCTTCAATGGTCCTTTTATTTTTTGATGCCCAACTTAAGCATTGTTTGAGTCGTTCAATAACAATTGACAGAAGCTTTAGTCCTCTAGCGATTATCAGGCCTAAAAGAAGAGACTTAGGCTATCTAAGTCTCGTTCACCAATTGAACTTGAGTAGACTGGGATAATTTGCCTCTCGTTATTTCTAAGAGCACCAAGTTGGTTTAGATGGGCAAGGCTTTAGGGCTTAGATCTAGGGTTTTAGTGATTAGGGTTTGAGAGAAGAAGAAGAATAGAAGGGAAAGAGAAGAAGATGATTAGGGAAAAAATATAGAGAGTTAATTCTGTCTCTCTTACTACACTTTATTATTTATACTCACTAATGGTATACTATTAGTATAAGATACTAATAGTATACCCTTATTACAATGAATAAGACATGAAATAAAGACATAAAAGAAAGAAGTATTTTAATTTTTACACACCACCAGTCCCGACCCAAATTTACCAACAAGCACCCATGAAATTCAAAATCCCACTTAACAGGTGGTGACTAAACTTTCACTATGTCCATGTGAAGAGGAGATGACATAGTCACCAAGGCTCAGTTCCTCAATATCGTCGATCCTCACCCCTTTAAACTCTTTGGAGGAGGATGCCTAATGTGTGACCAACTGACCATCACCTAAATTTATGTGTAATTACAAAGGGGCTAAGATACTTATCTTAAAGAAATCTTCTAGTCCCTTTTCTCAATATCCCAAAGAATCGGCAAGAGAATGCTCTTCCTTAAGAATTTGACCTTGTTTATTGGGATGTCCAAGCTTCCATTGTCAAACAAATCCACCATCTCAAGTGGGAAAATCCGACACAGGCCAATCATGTCAAGGGAATTGCTCCAAATAGTTGATGATCTTGCAATGGATAAAGAGATGATTAGTAGTTTCTCTGTCCTTGCACATCGTGCACACATGGGGTGATTGGTGAGAGAGGAACACATCACACATGTTAATCTTTTTGTGAGCAACTGTTCAAGAGAATTCTTTGAATTTTTGGAGGAGCAATTGATGCCAGGATAACCTTATGCTGGAAATTGAACAAGTGGGTAGGATATGCAACAATAGCTTTAAAGCACAATTTTATAAGAAAATGTGTCTTTTTGTTCAAAAGACCAGATTTTTGAATTGGGTTATTCTAGTTTCTAGGGGAGAAGGGAAAGTTCTCCAACACCTCCAAGAACTCAAGAAAATTAGAATCCCAAGAAAACCAATTTGCAATTTGAACTCTTCAAGGAGCATAACTTTACATTTTCAGCTATAAATTGTGTGCATGGGAATCTAGGAACTTAAAATGGAGCTTGAATACATCATGAAACATTTGAAGCAAATTGATTGCTGAATTGTGAACTCTCCTTTTGAGTTTTCCTGTTGGTGCCATGTTCTTTCCATTCTGCTTTTGAAGAAACATAGTCAGTGTTCTTTTTTATTATCATATTTAAAGTAATAAATGATCAGATTGGGAAACTTTGATGCTGAACTCTTGTGGGTGATGCTTTTGAATCTGTTCCAGGGACCCAACCTCGTGCTGTGGGAAAAAGGACACCTCGCTTCCCTGTTTCATATTCAAATGATAAATATGACAGGGAAACGTATGTTTCACTAAATAAACAAGGTATAACATCAGAGGTGAATGCTATAGATAATGAAGTTGTACATGTGGTAGCATTAGCATTGGCAGAGGCTTCACACAGATGAGGCTATCCCCAACTTTCTCAATCACCAAACAGAAGACAGAGCACATGAAGCCCTCAACTATTCAGAATGAAAGGATGGTAATAATTTACATCTTTTGCTCTTTATTGTGTTTCATTCTCCAATAATGTTCCTAAATGATGAATTACTTTATATCTTACCTGTTCATGGAATTTAGCATGCTCAATCAGAGATGACTGGTGTCAAGCTTTTTGGTGCTTCTATAAATATAGACTACTCAGAAGGCAGTTTAGGAAGCATGGTAGCTGAAAATGGAGATTATTCCAGAGATGGAAGTTGTTTGATTAAGATACGCAAGAAAAAACTTGGATACCTTGCATAAAACCTCTTTTAATGCAAATATAAGCAAAAAACAAACTAAATGAAGACCTCCAACTACATTTATAATCATACACATGAGAGTTAATAGATTAAGTTAAAGAAAGCGCGAGCTCGTTGATAACATGTATGAATACAAACCATAGTTGACCTTAACCAAGTATAGAGCTCACTTGCATTCATAAATCAAAGAATATGAAAAGCATAGAACCTTTGTATTGCAAGTCAAATTACACATGATAGAAGCTCAATACACATTGACGTTTCTAAGTGCCTTAGCTGCATACTATTATCATTGTGGGATCAGGAATTGAGTAGAGTGATACATTATAAGTGGTCCAGACATGATGACACCACTGTGTACTAGGTCATCATCGTGCGGTACATTCGCAGTATATTTGTATCCATGATGCACTGCATGCATTTTGATCGTGATCCGTCCATAACTGTCAGTCAAAGGTATCTCGGGACTGAACATCATAATTGTGCCTCTGGACATAAGTAGGTTAGTGCTAGGGCATTATCTAACATGAGTGATAACTGGTTATTTATATTAATCAGCTAGTAAAAGAAAGTAAAACTTCTATTATCATGAAAACTAGTTTACTTATAATCTTTATGTATTAGTGATGTGTATCGGGTCTGTATTGTGGATCGTATGTAACTGGAAGGAGAAAAAATGATTGAAAAATCCCGTATCGAGTGTATTGGACCTGTATCGGTCCGATACAGTGGAGTTTCTTTTTCCAGCGTACCAGTGTATCAGATAGCTTTCATAACTAGAATAGGTATGCCCATATGGGTCGATAACGTATTGTATTTAACCATACAGAAGGCGCCATTCATTAGAAGTTCAATGGAAGGTGAAGAAAAAATTTGACGGAAAGCTGCCAAAAGTCAAAGATATTGAAACCGAGGTTACGATGATGTTAAGGAAGCATGTAGTGACACTGAAGCAGACTCCTCATGCTGCCAGAGGAAAAATTGAAACCGAGGTTACAGATTCAAATTGACCTTTCCTCTCATCCAAGGAAGAGAAGCAAGAAAACTTTTCTGTGGAGGTATATTAGTTGTTGCTTTTACGTTTCCTAAGTTCCTTATGCAACTATTATCTTTGGATGTTTTCATTTCTTGGAGTGATCTGGTATTAGGTTTCCCTTTCGCTTTTTTTCCATGAGCACCATCATTTTTCGTTTCCGCAAACCCCATCAAAGGTATCTCGGCTGTTATTTGTTCCTCTGGACATACAAGTAATAAGACCTAGCATTATCTAACAGAGTGAAACTGGTTATTTTTTTCAGCTTAAAAGAATATACTTCTTTATCATGAAAACTGTTTCTTTTCTTTTTTTATGATGTGATCTATTTTTTGTCAGAGAAAATATGATTGAACATGCCTATCTTTGTATTCTACAAGATCTAGTTTCCTTTTTTCTTATAGAATACTTTCATAACTGAATGGTGAAAAAGGAATAAACTGTAGTAACATACTAGTGAGGTTCATTGACATACCAAATACCCTGGCTTCTCCTCCAAAAGCCAGCTTCTCTTTGATTTTATGTTTCTGTTTTCAATTAAAAAAAAAATAGTACAAGTATTGGAGAGGCCAAGCTAAGGAAGAAATTGGCTAAGCAATCATTAGGTGTTTCTATTGAACTTGAAGGAATATGCGAATTAAAGCTCGCCAAATCAACTTGAAGCTTGTGCTACTTTTTCTTCACTCAGTCAGAATTCTGGTTTTCCTGAAAATCATTTCTATTAAGACCCAGTTAAGTTTTGAGGCAACTAGTCAAGTACCTCGAAAACTTATCGACCTGTCTTGATTCAAGTTTCATGATTTTGTTCTCTTTTTCTTTTGTTGTGTTGCTTGAAGATAAATCATGCTATGGACAGAAGTTTTAAAACCTCTGTTCTGGATTTTGGAATCACTTCTTTCTCCAGGCCCTGTTTTCATGGTAAATAGTTATGTAGATGAAAATGCCATGCTTGATGCTAAATTTCAAACTATGTACTTTGACATATTTCAGAATTTTTCTTGTCGTAAAGTTAACTACTACGTAATTCATGATGAAGAAGTTCATGTTTTTTTTAGCATTAACAGTAACTTCACTCTTGTCCTCCATTTCTTTGAAGCTTGTGAATGCTTGTAATCATTATCATTTCTTTGTGTAGATGAAAGCTCTGCCTTGGACGCCCTGCAAACTTTGGCTGATATATCTTTAATGATGCCGGCATCCACAATTGAATCTGGTAAGTATTTTATTCTCATAGAGTTTAATTTTGTAAGAATATACATAAAGAATATAACAATGCGACTGCTTAAAAATTAGTGACATGAGGTGGGGATATGTATGTATGACTATGTATGTATGTGTATATATATATGTACACTCCATTTGTTGGAACTTTTGGTCTTGTGTTTATCCAATTTTTGAACATATCTATGCTTCATGATATGGCTCTAGATAGGGTGGATTTGTAGCTGGCCCAAATAATTGGATGAGGCTTGGGGGATGATGATGACCGTGATATGCCTCATCATCGTGATATGTTTTTGACAACTATGCCTTTTGATCTGCTAAATGTATCATATGTTATGATCTTAGTGCTATACTTCAATATAGAAGTACATTACCTATATCAGTATGTGTTCGCTTGACATTGCTTTGAAATTTTCTGTTGCAGTACCGGGGTTAATTTATTTTATTAGTTTTGAGATGTAAATTGATGCCAGGGCAGTGGGGGTGGGGGTAGAGATGGAAGCTCTTATAATCCAAGAAACCTTGGTTTCTTGAGAGAAACCTGGGTAAAATAGAAACACACAAACGTTCTTAGAGGATCTAAAAGCTTACAAGTTAACTTGTATTTGATAAGTTAGAACCCCCCTCCCCCCTTTTTCAGGATTTTGAGAACAGCTATTTATGAGAAATTAAACCAAAAAAGCTGACCTATTGGAAACTAAATGTTGTCCATTTAGAATAGGCTAGATTTAATTTAATAGTATGATAAATGCCCCCAAATAATATCTCTAATTTATACCCAGATTCAACACCATTTCGAGGCATGACATGGTGGCCAAGCAGAGAGCCTAGAGAAAGTGGTAGATCTTGGAGAGAATTATGGAGAGAAGTTTGGAATGCACTTGACAGTTCTCAGTTGAATACTTGGGGAAATAAAGGCAGTTTTTGGAGGTTCTAAAGGATTGTTTTGGACCAATTATTGGTGCTGACTCCAACGAAGAGGGAATAAGAGCTCTTCTTTTATGCCGTCAAATCTTTAAGGACCACTTTGAGAGTCCTTTGGTGGTAGAGGAGGATCACTCTGATGCAAATGCCATAGCATGGGCTTGTGGAAATAAAGATGGACTATGGAGGCTTGCTAACATAATTGATCACATGACATGCCTGTTGGTTAATTACTTCAAATAGCTTGCACACGATGACCACAAAATATCCTTAATCAATTTCGGCTAAGAGGCGCGACAAACATTTCTTGAAGATAGTTGGAGCCTACCGTTTGTGCAAGGGATTAAGGCAACTCTATCCCCAAGATTGAACCTAGCCAGGAATTGATCCGTTCCTCTACAGATCTGCACTATCTGGTAGGAACTGTACTTAAACCTCCTTTTAGGATGCCCACAAATTTTTATTCCAGTTAAGGTTTTTAGTTATCCTGGTTACACAGATTTTATAAACCAGATTAGCCTATCACTAGGAGCGATTCTGTAACAGTTCCAGAATTGGTTCTATATGGATTCTGTAAACCAGATTCTGAGAATTCTGGAATCAGTTCCGAAGAGACACTGTTTGGAAACAGATTGTCTATGGACTCTGTTTGGTAACAGTGCCCAAGGGTCAGTTTATTGCTACACTGGCCGAGTCCTCCTTTTGTTCTCTATTTTTGGTAAATCCGGATAGTGCTCTATTTGGTTACAGAGCGATCTCAATTGGCCAGACTAATAGTCAGATCAGTTTTCTGTTTGGTGACAGAGGATCAACTGGTTTGAGTGGACTGGTCGAATACTGTGATCTGGCTTTCTGAGTTGAGTCATCTTTAACTTTGAGATGGGCTTTAGATCTCCAACGAAGTTTTGGAGCTTTCTTTTCTGGTTCGGCTCTCTTCCTGGGCTCAATCTCGCAGAGGTCTGATACGAATTCTAACTTGTGTAAAATTTTCCTCTTCATCCTCACCTTATATAGGCGAGGGCTAGGCCTTGGGAGCCACTTGGGCTTCCTAACGGACCCATTCACTGAGTCTCTTGGGTTTCCCCAACTGACCCATTCAATAGCCCCCTAGGTTCATCGAATCTGGATACACACCCATGATCCGTAATGTATCACGGAATCCGAACCACCGTCTCCTGATCAGATCTACGCCGTTGATCTGACTTCTATTGTTAAAAAGAATAGGCGACTCAAGCGACTTGTGAAGTGCAAAGTGCGCCTCAGGCGCCCATTGCCCCTGCACATGCGCGTGCATGTGTCACGCTCGGTGCGATGCACCTCGCTAGTGCACCCACACTTACTTATTAAGAGGTTTATAGTCTCATAAATATCCGATGTGGAACTAATAAAAGCCACAACAGTTTTATTTTGAAAACATGGTTTTTTCTCCCTAAAACCACTAGTGTAAAAACACCATTTTAAATCCAATCAAAAGGTTTTCTTCCAAATCATTAAAACCCAACTTTTATTTTATTAAAACCAATTAAAAAAACTGTTTTAATAAATCAAAATCAACAATGCCCATGGCAAACTCCCTAGCAGCGAGTGATGTTTAGAGAATTCTGTACATAAAGGACTCTCTTCCCTAATTTTACTATCGTATTACTCATTAATGCAACCTCATTAGGTTTTATTTCTGATCGGTAAACAAACATTATATATATGGCTGAATTGATGTAGTAGCTACGATAGAGTAATTATCACGAAAATAAATAAAATAAATTTTGAGGCAATGTTGACTCAATTAAATTGTGCCATAAATTTTTTTCTATATGAATCATAACGTATTTTACATGTTTCTTGTCTCAAGCAAGGTATCACTAAAAGGTTACCCTTCCCCCCAAAACAAATAGCATGCTTACATCATGACATGAACTTAAAATTCAATACGTCATCTCCAGCTTAGTTCCGGTGAAGTGTAACATCCATCTTGTCATCAACTCAAACTTTCACTTTGTTCTTGTGCGATAGCCGGCCCGGGTCGATCTCCTCCTCATATTAGTATTTTTCATACTAATGAGAAGCCGATTATGGGTGTGATTGGTCACCCACGATAAAAACCCTCGATTCAAGAACCAAGATTGGGTTCGGGGATTCTCTTATGAGTTGGGGAAGTTGTTAAACACCCTTCCTCATCCGTCGAACGATGGTTACCTTTTAATATTTCTCCATTAATTTAATTTAAACAAATTTTTTTTTTTAAAATTTCGAGATTGGAAATTCACCCCTCCTCGATCGAATCGGGGTGATTTTCTCTCTACTTGCTTTTTTAATTTTGAGATTGAAATTCTCCCTTCTCGACCGAATCGGGAAACTCTCTACTTGAGTGGTGAAAGACCCCTTTTCCTTAAATTGGTGATGACCAAACTCTCTCCTCGACCGAATCGAGAGAGGCCGCACCTACTTTGGTAAAAAAGAGGGGAACTAAAAGTTGTAAAAAATAGAACTACATAGAAGGTACAAAATTGAAAGTCCTTTCTTCTTAAATTTTCCCTCACCCGGATTTTCACTTTTTCACGATCGCTTGGAGGGAAATCACTGGATTACTTTATGGGAAAATAGAGGAAGAACGGATTTAGATAATCATAAACTAAATTATAAAAGGCTGTAGATAAAGAAAAGAGGTGAAAACCCCCTTCTTCCTAAATTTTCCTTCACCCGGATTTCCACTTTCTCACGACCGTTTGGAGGGAAATTAATGGACTACTTTATGGGAAAATTGAGGAATAAAAGATTTAAATGAGAAGAAGAAGAAGAAGAGAGGATGAGAATGTTGCAAACCTCTTTTGATCGCGCTCCAATGATCCCACACTCCAAACACCTAAGATGAAAATAATAAAGAAATCCGAACTCCGATCTTGCTCCGGGCTAGTATGTGAGCTCTTGCTCTCTTCTCCACTAGGGTTTCCAAAGGTTGGAGTTTTCTAAGATGATTTCTAAGTGATAGAGATTCCAACGTTTTCCAAGGCTAGGGTCTCTCTAGGGCTCCAATTCTCCAAAGGTTCTCCCTATATTTTTCAAGATGAAGCAAGAGTGTGGGGTGAAGACCCTTTTTAATGAAAAAAGAATGGGTTTTCTTGCTTTTTTCCGATGTGGGACCAAACTTTCTCTCAAAAACTCAAACAGTTTTTTTTTTAAGAATGAATTTCTCCTCTTTTGGGCTTGGTCCAACTTGGCCTTGTATTGGGCTTTGGCTTTGGCTTAACCTTGGGTTATTTCGGAGTTCGGATCTTCTTCATTGAGTCCATCTTTCGATACTTAGAGCTAAAAAGGGCCTTTGGCCGTGCAAAATTGGGTATCTACAGTCCTTGTCAAAGAGCTGAATACATTTGTTAATATGAGAAACCAATTTATTAACTAATCTAATGCAACATTCAGATTCAAGAGGATAAAGAAAGGAAAAAATTTATATTCTGTTATAGAAGTTGCTTTGTATTCCTTAATAAGAGTATATGAATATGCCTCCTTTAAATACTTTCTTTGCATGTTTGATCACATGAAATTGCTTGTGGTGCCCATTCCTTTTCTTTTCTGGCACTACTATATGGTTTGGGCCTAGCTTTGTGATAATTATCTCTCTCATTTCATTTAACCTCTTTAGAGGACTGCAGTCTGTACAACTTGTCAATCATAATTGAATGAAGTTTAGGTTTCTCTCCTTTTTATTAAGAAAATAATGACATTATTCTAGAAAGAACTTTATGTTTCGTGCTATAACCCAACTTTGCAATTAAGATTTAACTTTCTGTTATCTGTGTGTCTAGAGCCATTTGTACAGCTCAAGGAAGAAGAAAGGACTTTTGATATCGTTGATAGGTCTAGCGTACGTGAAGCTATGTTTGCAAACCATCAAAGAGACAAGCCTAAAATCTCAGGTTCTGAAGAGAGAGGGAATCAATCAAGTGTTGCAGTCAAGGCCCTTAAAAATTCTGAACTTGGAAGGAACTCGTCTATTGATGTTAGTGCTCTTTCGGAAGCAAAGCAGCGAATTAAGCAGTCTACGAATAAAATGCAGAAAAGAAAATTCAAGTCCTTGGCATCAAAAGTAAGAATTAGATGTAACATGATTTATTGTAAACATGCTTGGATGTTATCTTTACTGATATTCTTGAGCCTTTCATCTGATTAATGGTATGATTTGATGATCGTATCCAATTTGCTTACCAGTTGCAGATTCCAAAAGCCAAAACTCATAGTAATTCTCATTTGAGTGAACCTCAGAAGACTGAGGTATGCAATCTTTTTCTATCTTACCTCTTCAATGATTTAAGGAAGCAATAACTCTGCTCTGGATATAAATAGGCTTCTAATCTGCTAGCTTGCCAAACTAAGTTGTAGTGTTGAGTAAGAGTGTTTGGTCATTGGTGTGGTAAATGGGTATGACTTAAATGCAAATATAGGTGTCTAATTTCTAACAAAACTTGGTAGCACATTTATATGAACTGAAAACTCTAGAAGTCAATGCAACCATGATTCATATAGTTATAGGCAGGCCACCTTCTGATTTAGCTATAGGCTCTATGTTCGGCAAGAAGTAGAATGTTAGTTTCCATTTCTTTGCATAGATGTTCATGTTATCCAACTGCATGTTTTCCTTTTTCATTTTCTCCTTACAAAAGAAAAATGGTTTCTGCATTGAATTGCAAAGTTTCTGCTCAAGTTTTAGGATAGAATAAAGAGAAAATAAGAGTTGAAGTGAAGAAGGGACGTAGATAATAGAGCAAGATTTGTCAAACGAGAAGAATGAGACTTGGATAATTGATAGCATGAAATGAATGAGAATGCTTGAGATAGAAAGCTGGCTCTTTGGAGAAGATGAATAACTAACTTCCGCACCATGGCAAAGTGCAAGATCTGAATTTGAGCAATTACTGGAGTTCCACTTGCTCAGATACTATCAAAAGTTTGTTAGGGTCTTCGAACTTCCCCTGCATTTTGGAGCTCGATGGTTTTACAAGCATTTGGAGACCTGTGTGGGGGTTTCCTCCAAGTTGAATAGGATATGGCAAGCAGAGCTGAAATAGAGTGGTCCTGTATCCAAATTGAAAACAAGGAGAGAGTCTCAATCCATGTTGAGGTGGTTGTGGATACCACTGTTAACAAGTTGAGAGTCTGGCCTAAACTGATGCCGGCGATCAATGCAGTTTGGTGGAGTTTGGCCTATTGCGAGGGATTGTAATAAATAGGAGTTGATGGAGATGTTGTGCTGCCTTCCAATTAATCAATGTAATCATGACTCATGAGAAATCTTCAACAAGAAGAAGGCGGGAGGTTGAGGATGATGCTGATGTGAAAGATGGCGGGGAGCTTGGTAAGGACCATTTGATAACTAGGTGAATGCGTCTCGCTATGATTAGGTAGGAAAAAAGTCAAAACCTAATAAGATTAGTGCTGAACTGAAGTGTCTTATAAAAATAGCTACTAATAAGGTAGCCAGGTGAACATGTCTCGCTTGTGGCATGTGGGCATCACAATGTGTGTAGGTGTATGTTGTGTCCTTATGAAGTTAGAAACACAATCAGAGAAGCGTTAATCGACGATTGCGTGTTGTAGAGAACTAAGAAAGTTGAGGGCTCAAGTTATGATGATAACAGTTATCCTAAAACCTAATTATGCTTGTAATTTTTTTACAAGTAATTATGGTCTGTGCTTTTCATACTGATGTATAGTGTTCTCGCCTGTCCGATGACAGAGAGATGTTTTGGAGGATCACTTTGAGGAGGACGAGATAGTAATGGCAATCTGAGGTATGGCCGGGGACAAGGCTCATGGACTAGACAGATTCACCATAGAGTTTTTTCGATCATGTTAGGAGATTGTAGGAAATGATTTTCTTGCCGTTATTAGGGAGTTGTTTGTGTTGAGGCGTTTTGAGAGAGTGATTAACAATACTTTTGTAGTGTTGATCCCTAAAATGAAAAGAGTAGTGGATATTAAGGACTTCCGACCGATCAGTCTTGTGAGTAGTGTTTACAAAATCCTCTTGAAAGTTTTAGCTACCAGACTCAAAGAGTGTGTTGGGTAATATCATCTCCTCTCAACAAGGAGCATTTGTTGGAGGACTGCAGATCCTAGATGGTATATTGATAGCGAATGAATGCATTGATGACAATATTAGATCTGAGGAGCCCGGGATACTGAGTGCCAGCATGGAATTTACTGCATAGGGCTGGGCCCTTCGGGGGAACGACGCTAAACCCTCCTTCACAAGATTTGGAGTCGCTACGTATCTTATTCTAAGGGAGATAGGAACCTGGATAAGAGTGGATAAGGGCCTATGATCAGAGTCAGAGTCTAGGTAAGCAATTCAGTTAAGTCTCGGGGAAGGTGTTAGGCACCCAGAGACCCCCATCCTAAGACGGTTACCTACTTCCTAGGTTTAAGCCAAACAAGATAAGATTAGAGAAAATATTTAAGTGATTTGAATTATTCTAATTAAGAATGGATGAGAAGAAATTCTGTAACGCCCCAGAATTTTAAATAATAAAATTATGCATTTATTGGTCCTTAACTGGGGTTAAATACTTGAGTGTTTGTTAAATTAATAAAAAATGAGTTTTGCTCGGGATTGAAGTGCACCGAGGAAATCTCAATATCTTTTCGCGAAAATCGCACATAGTGTGCCGGTCGACTGCCGAGACACAACCCTATCGTATCGGTTCCGTCAGGTATCATTTCGCGGGACCGCAGGGCCATTATGTGTGATAAAATTGAGAAAAATGGGAAATTTTCAAATTTTCAGAAATTAAGTGGGACCCAATATTTATTGGAGATCCTAATAGAAATCCGTGCGGTTGGTACTAATGCGTGCCGGTCGGCCGTGGGAACTAATGTCTTTCGTCTCGGCAGTTAGTTATCTCAGACGAAGAAACGGCGACCTGTTTTGTGTCCGAAATCAGAAAATTAGTGGGTTTTGCAGTTTTCTTCTGGACTAAAGTGTAGCTGTCAAAACTTAGTATTTTTCCCCAAAATTTTTACAGTAGGTGTCGGGCTGTCCCAAGTTCGGTCACCTGAAGTTTCATCACTATCAGGCGTTATATAATAGGGTTTCAAAGGATATATGCATGAAAAATGGGAAAATCCAGTCAAACTAGTCAAAGTGGTTGACTTGGTCAACCACACCTTTCCACACCAAATGGGTCATGTGCTTTTGCACATGATCTAAACCCATTTAAGGCCTATATAAATGGGGGCCAGCCCCTAATTGCTCACGGTTTGCACTGCCACAGAAATTTTAGAGAGAGAGTGAGGAGAGAGAAAGGAAGAGAGAGAAAGAGGAGAGAGAAAGGAAGAGAGAGAAAAGAAAAGGGAGTCCACCTTGGGGTTTTTCGACGTCCCTGACGCGTTGGCGACGTCTATTTTCTTCCCCGGCGTCTCGATCAACGTGTAGAGAGAGAAAGAGATAAATCTAGAGAGAGAAAGTGAAGGTTTGAAGGTGAGGAGCTTCACCTTGGGGTTGATCGTCCTCCTGAACGCGTTGGCGGTGTCCGTTTCGGCCTTAGACGCATCGAAATGCGTGAAAGAGGTAAAAACCCCTTCCATCTCTTCTCTTTTCCCTGTTATTTGGTATATTCTTTATGTGAAATGTATGCGCGTTGATGGAAAAGGGTCTGAGACCCCGTGGATATGTTATGGGAAGGTGGTTGTGCGTGGAAAATGAGTAGAGGGGTGTAACCCTCGGTCTCGGGTCTCAAAACCCCGGATTTAGACTCACTGCGTAAAAGGCGTGGATGGGAAAAGGGTTAGAAACCCCTATGTGATGTTGTGATGTTATGTGGACATTCGAGGAGCCCAGATCGGGTCCCGGGTAAATTGTATCGTCACCCTGGGGTGTCGAAAAGTTGTTTTACAGGTCGTATAAGGCTATAGACACATCCATTAGCCTGGAAGCGTTCCCTAACGGGACGGTGTGTTACCGGATTTGGTTCACGGGCGCGAGGTCCGAGTATTTCAGTTAACCAAGCGAGGCTTGGGTTAACTGGGGTTAATTTGTGGTTAGAAAACCTAATCAGGGTTAAAGTATAATCCACCGTGATTGATAGTCGGGAATGGGTGGATTTGATATCCATAGATCCTCTTTGACTAGGTCAGGGGAGAACATATTGTTATGTTATCTGATAGATATGTCGTACCGAGGCTGAGTCAGTAGGTTATGATGCCTCTGATAGATATGCCATCCGTACCGTGGCTGAGTCAGATGGTTGTGTTATCTGATAGATATGCCGTGAGGATAGAAGTCCCCACCGTGGCTGAGTCAGATGATTGTGTTATCTGATAGATATGCCGTGTGGATAGAGGTCCCCACCGTGGCTGAGTCAAATGGTTGTGTTATCTGATAGATATGCCGTACCGAGGCTGAGTCAGTAGGCTGTGATGCCTTTGATAGATATGCCGTCCGTACCGTGGCTGGGTCAGATAATTGTGTTATCTGATAGATATGCCGTGTGGATAGAGGTCCCCACCGTGGCTGAGTCAGATGGTTGTGTTATCTGATAGATATGCCGTGAGGATGGAAGTCCCCACCGTGGCTGAGTCAGATGGTTGTGTTATCTGATAGATATGCCGTACCGAGGCTGAGTCAGTAGGTTATGATGCCTCTGATAGATATGTCATCTGTACCGTGGCTGAGTCAGATGGTTGTGTTATCTGATAGATATGTCGTGAGGACAGAAGTCCCCACCGTGGCTGAGTCAGATGATTGTGTTATCTGATAGATATGCCGTGTGGATAGAGGTCCCCACCGTGGCTGAGTCAGATGGTTGTGTTATCTGATAGATATGCCGTACCGAGGCTGAGTCAGTAGGTGGTGATGCCTCTGATAGATATGTCGTCCGTACCGTGGCTGAGTCAGATTGTTGTGTTATCTGATAGAGATGTCGGGAGGATAGAGGTCCCCACCGTGGCTGAGTCAAATGGTTGTGTTGTCTGTAATCTGATAGATATGCCGTGAGGCTAGAGTTCCTCACCGTGGCTGAGATCAGACGATTGTGTTGGTTCTAGCGGGTGAAGGCCTGGATTATATACGGAGTCTATGGACTCAAGGTTGTACGAAGTCTAAGGATTCAAGGTTTGATTTCATTGGGTGTAAGCCCGGTTGATCTTGATAGTTATCATGGGGGTATGGGACGCCATGGTAACAAAATTAATGTTAACGGATTTGGAAATGGATAGCGAGTGTACGAACTCTAACTTGGATATTGAGTCTACGGACTCAGGTTGAATACGGGTGAAGGCCAGTTGATTGAGTGTACGGACTCAAGAATAGAGTGTGAGCGGTTGTCTGGGATGGTAACCTAGTGGTGTAGATGATGATTGGATGAACTTGGAAATTGAGGTTGGGAACCTCGAAATAGAGTGAATAGCCCTGAGTGACCTCGAGTCACGGATTACAAGATTATATATTATTATAATATGAGAATTGTATTGCAACACTATATTGTTATTGATGATGATGATTGTTACTAGGTGGAAAATAGCCTAGATGGATTGTGGATTTTGCTGGGCTCTATAGCTCACTCCTCTCATTTTATGTATTCAGATTTGGAAGCAGTTGCCGATTGACAAGGAGTTAGACTTGATGGATTCTGAAAGTGTACCGGCGCAGTTGTGGCGCCAAAAGTAACGGCTATTGTAGCCAGTGAGGTAACGTATTTGCTTATGATGGGTTATTGTGATGACCGGTTGTTACCGCTTACATAAGCTCATCAGAAAAGTTGAAAAATCCCCGCATTTTCGCGGGTAAAGTCTTTCGCATGCGTGGTTATGACGAACGAGCACGCGTCTTGGAACTTGATTTCCCAGCCGCGGGTTCGGGGCTTCACAAATTCTATCCTAGGGGTCGAACTCTTGATTGGGCTGCGTACATACCTGGTGGAGTGGGATCAGACTGGGGACTGGTGTAGTTCTCCACAGAGGATTACTGCATTTTAGACTAATTGCGAAGTAGCGTAGTTTATACTCATTTTGGAGTATTGATAGTTTATACTTTATACTCATTCCGGAGTGGAGGGATAGTTTATGTACTCGTCTAGGAGCTTACAGTAGTTTAAGCTCATTCCAGAGCGAGATAGCATACTAGGATTGATTATATTTTTGGTCTTTTTGCAATTTATAATGTTTTTGTAATTTTGAATATTTTCTTTTTTTTTTGAATTTTTTGGATAGCAGTTTAGGTTCATTGCGGAGCACGGGTGAGGGGTGACAAGCTTAACTAAAGTCACAATTTAACCCAAGAGAATGTTAAAGAAGGGTTAGGCTAAGAGATTGTAATTAGGACATAAAGAGAGGTGTTTGCATTAGATAACAGATGGTCTATTGCCAACATCTATTTTATTAAATTGGTGTTGACGGTAGATCAAAATTCAATGTTTTAAAACGTGAAGGCGTGAGGCGAGGCGTTAAGACCTCAAGATGCGTGAGGCATAAGCCTCACAAGAAAGCTTCATGCTCTCTCATTTTAACAAATAAATAAAATATAAATAATGCAAAATGAATCAAAAAATTAATGGAAGATTATATGTATATACATACATACATATAGAGAGAGATACATTTATATATGTGTATATATATATAAATGTATCTCTCTCTCTCTCTTTCTATATATATATATATATATGTTTGTACTCGTGTACATTGTGAGTGTTTTTGTAGGCACACACGTACATATAAAAAATATTATATACATTATTTAACTATAAAAAAAATAAAGATAAGAAATGCAAGCAAATGCTGAATTTAGATTTATTTTTTTGTTCATGCACATATTGAAAATGATGTTAAATCATCAATTCATGTAGTGGATTTAGAATTTTAGTAGAAGTATTACAAATAAGTCAAGAACTACTATTTAGGTAAGTGGCTCCAAAATTTTGCAATGTGACTAGGGAAATACTATGAATTAGACTCAAAGGGTTTTAAATGCCTAAATACATTAAACATAATAAATTAAGTGTTAGTTGAAACTAATCTCACAATCATTATTTTCAATATTTTATCTGAAATAAATAAAATGTTATTTATTATTAGTTGAAACAAATAACATTTTTTTATTAAAAATGACATTTAAATCTTAGTTGTGACTAGAAACTTTATTTTAGTTAATGTATGAGACGTGCGCCGTAGACATAAAGTGAGCTTCAAGGTGTGAGGTGTGTGCCTCATGTGAGGCTCATGGGGTTTAAGCCTCATGGTTGAGCCTCAAGGCATTTTTCTTAAGTCTTGTCCCGAGGCGAGCCTCGAGGCGTAAACCTCACACGCTGTTTAAAACACTGGATTAAATATCATTGCCTTTGGTATGATGAATTTTAGACAACATCCTCTTTTAAGTCCTTAAACCAACATTTACCCATTCAAGATAGAATATGAAGGAAAAAGAAAGAAAAAGAGAAGTATTGAAATAGAAAACGCATCCTCTCCCTTCTAATGTGGTCCCTTTACACCATAATAAATGATGTAATGGGGTTCTAAATATGAAAGTTGGAGAGATGATGAGCTTTCCAAAAGAAAATTAGGACTAGAATCCAAATGTAAAAAAATAATTTAAAAAGAGAGGTATAACTTTAACTTTCACTCTTTATGGGCGTACTCATATCCACACTAGTGAGAACACAAAAAAGAAATAAATATTTACATAAAAAGAAAAAAGAGGACCTCTCCTTGATTTTGAGGTGGGGTCCCTCTACACTATTAGATTGGTGTAGAGGCCTTTTCTAAATGGTTCTAGAAAAGGACTAGAAACCAAGAAATTAGAGACAAATAAATATGAAGTAAAGAAGAAAATAAATTATTAAGGGAGGAGTGCATACTCCTCCAAGACTTCTTTTCCAATGCTCCAAGAGGTGAGAGACTAAATCCAAAGGAGAGCTAGTCCTAGTTGGGTCTAGCTTAGAGCTTCCACCCAAAAATGACTCAACTCCCTAAGATTGAAGGGGTAAGGTGTAGAGGGGTTGACTTATAGGACTTAAAGGGTTCTTTAGAAGGGTTTTGAGATAGAGAGCATGGAGAGATAAGGTTTCCACTTGGGGTTTTTGGAGATGAGAGAAATGACTTGTGAGAGTTTTGTATTTATAGAGTTTTCAAGGGGCTGTGGCAATTTGGTAATTAATAGTGGGGTTGCTGAGGAGAAGGGAGTTGGTTGGTTGGACAAAAGTATGTTGTAGAAATTTGGTATTAATAGAGGGGTTGGTGAAGAGAAGAAAGGTGATTGGTTGGTCGAAAAGGGTGTAAGAGAATTAATTGCTTTGTAAGAGGTGTAAGAGAGTTAATGAGTTTGTAAGACTGTGGGGTATGGGTTGTTGGATGTGTGTTAGGTGGATATGGGTCGTTAGTAGATCGGTCATGGGCTATGGTTATGTACTTATTCATAAACAAGTGTTGAGCTTGAATTTGTTTTAGATTGGGCTTGGATTGAATTTGGACTAGGCTTCGAATGTGCTTGGCCTAGGATATTGGCCTTGTGTTTGAATTTCCTTAGAGATTGGAAGAGAAAAAGAAGAGAAGTAGTGCAAAAATGGGGTGCTTACACCATGCAAAGTAGATATGGAAAAAGCCTTTGATCACATTAATTGAGATTTTTGGGGCTATGTAATGAAAAAAATGGGGTTTGGTCCAAAATGGTGTCAATGGATGCAAATGTGTATCTCATCTGTAACATTCTCAATCCTCATTAATGGTAGCCTGGCTGGATACTTCAAAAGTTCTAGGGGCCGCGACAAGAGGATCCCCTTTCTCCCTTCCTCTCTTCCTCTTCAGCATAGTCTTGGAAGCTTTGAGTAGGATATTCTCCAGAGCTAATGGTCCTGTTTTCAAGGGTTTCAGTATTGGAAAGGATAACTTGCAGATCTCTCACCTTCAATTCACAGATGACACCCTAATTTTCTGCAGAGCATCTTGTCATGACGTGATCCTTCTTAGACGTCTTCTATGTTGCTTTGAAGCCGTCTTCGGTTTGTGGGTCAATATGTCTAAATCGGAAATAGTAGGGGTTGGGGAGGTCTTGGATTTAGGCAATCTTGCAACTTCCCTCGGTTGTCTAGTGGAGTCCCTCCCCTCAATGTATTTAGGAATGACTCTTGGGGCCAGTTTCAAATCCAGGGTAGTGTGGACCCTGGTCTTGGAAAGGTTTGTGAAGCGCCTGCTAGGTTGGCAATCATCCTTCTTATCAAAAGGTGGAAAGTTAACCCTCATCCAGAGCACCCTTAGTAGCATTCCCACATACTTTATGTCAACTTTTGTCATTCCTCGAGCGATAGCAGCATCTCTTAAGCGTATGTAGAGAGACTTCCTTTGACATGAGAGGGGGATCCACTTTAAATACCATCTGGTGGACTAGGCTACAATTTGTCGCTCTAAGAAAGCAGGTTACCTAAGTTTGAGGCCCTTAACTCTGGTGAACAAAGATTTTTTGGGGAAATGGATAAGGAGATTTGGTGAGGAAAGAGATAGCTTTTGGCACGAGATAATTGTAGCCAAATTCGGGGAACAATCTTATTGGGTCCCGAATGAAGTTAAGTGTTCACATGGTGCGGGGATGTGGAAGGGGATCAGTAGTGCCATACTTTGAATTCAAGGTGGACGATGGGTTATAGGTTAGATTTTGGAAGGATGCATGGTGTGGTACTACGAAACTCTAGGATGACTTTGGGACCCTTTTTCGTTTAGCCGTTGATAGGAACACATCAGTTGGGGAATACATGGATATGGGGAGTGGCGGGGTTGTTTGGGGTCCTAGCTTAAGGAGGGGTTTAAACGATTGGGAAGTTGTTGAGTTCAGTAGGCTTTTAGAACGGCTGGAGTCTGCCCTCCTGGCATCTCAAGGCAGGGATTGTAGAATTTGGTATAGAGGCAATAAGGGTCGATTCTCAGTGAGATCTCTAGCATAGTCGCTCAGGTCACTCCCACCCGACCCCTTTCCTCATAGGATTGTGTGGAATCCAGGTATTCCTACTAGGGGTGTCAATGAGCCGAGCTGGGCACTGCTCGGGCTCTACTCGTTCGAATTTTACAGATGCTCAGGCTCGGCTCGTTGGAATTTTACAGAGGCTCAGGCTCAGCTCGGCTCGTCCACAAATCGTTGAGCTCGAGCTCGGCTCGGCTCGATAATTTTTTTTTAAATACGTTTTTTTCTTTGGGATGTCATGTGGCTCACGTAAAAGCTTGAGTTAAAACTTAAACATAAATAATTATGTTAATGTATACTAAATATATTTTACTAAAAAAAAAGGTATACTAAATATATAATATAAATTTAACTTTTAAAGGGTATTATTATAAAATTAATTGAGCCGAGCCGAGCTGAGCCACCTATTGTTCAGGCTCGGCTCGTTTATTTTTCGAGCTCACTTTTAAGGCTCGGCTCGGCTCAACGAGCCCAAAGTAAAAGCTCAAGCTCGGTTTATTTCGAGTCGAGCCGAGCTGGCTCGGCTCATTGACACCCCTAATTCCTACTAAAGTATTATTTTTTCTATGGATTGTGTCCTTGAATAAGATTCTCACATGTGATCACTTGAAAACTAGAGGGTGGAGGATGACTAATCGGTGTTTTATCCGCCTCTAAGCGGAAGAGTCGATAAATCACCCACTCTTGCATTGTCCTTTTACAGTTGAGATTTTTACAGTTGAGATTCGGGGTTTCTTTCTTTCCCGAGTGAGCGTGGATTGGGTCTTCTCTCTTCATTTCACAACTTGTTATCTTGTTGGTATTTGGTTTGTGGGATAGTTCAAGGATGGCTATTTGGTCCGCCTTGCCAAACGCTACTTCTTGGTCAATTTGGAAAGAGAGGAACAAGAGAGTTTCCAAGAACTCTCATGCCATTACTTCTCGCATTTGCTCCAAGACTCGATTTGCTGGTTTTGAAATGTCGTTCCATTAGTCATGGGGGTGGGGTTCTAGGAGCTCAGCTAGCTTGATTATGCGGCTTGGCAGGGATGTGAGCCCGCCAAGAAGGGGTCACCATTGAAGCTGTTTTATTTTTTTTAGGGTTCATGATCTCGTGAACTCCTTTATCATTTTACTTTTGTAGTTCCGTTCTACGATTTCTAATACATATTCTCAATTATCGATAAAAAAATGTCATCTTGTGTTATATCTCATGTGAATGCCTGTAATGGTAGTTATAAGACTTGATTAGTTTATAAGTATCTTATCTTTATATTAAAAGAAGTTTTATGTAAGGTATCTAAATGTATCCATGAGTATCTTAAAATTTTTCTTATGTGTCTATGCGCATCCATGAGATGCATCTTAATTCTTACTCACCAATTTGCCCACCAATACAAATATTTTGAACCACGCTGGCATTGATGTTACTATTGTACCTCTTATGCACATGTTTTATAGGCCTCAGCTGAAGAAGGGAACAACTATATTAGTAAAGGTACATATACTAGTCAAATTGCTCCATTGCCTGAACAAGGGAAATCTGTCAGCCCTCCAGAACATTCTTCTTCAAGTACTGATCAGAGAAGAGCAGGGAACAATTTAGCTGTATCAACTTTACAGGTTTCCACTGTAAACCAGGTTAACTTACCAACCAAACTCAGGAATAGGCGTAAGATGGTTCTACAGAAACCGTTGATCCGGAAAGAGTTGTCTCCTGACAATCTTGTAAATGACCGACTTAAGAAATCATCTCCTTCACTCAATGTCTCATTCTCCACATTTGCGGGACCTTACAGTTTCTTGGAGCTTTAACCATATAATTGTACTTTTTTTGTTTGCAGGAAAAACTATCTTATGTCCTGTCATCTTATTTGGTACGTAGATGGTGTTATTTTGAGTGGTTCTACAGTGCAATTGATTACCCATGGTTTGCTAAAAGGGAGTTTGTGGAGTACTTGAATCATGTTGGATTAGGGCATGTTCCAAGATTAACCCGTGTCGAATGGGGTGTCATAAGAAGGTGTTTCTACTTTGAACCAATTATGTTATATGCAGTTGGACTAGGCATACACCCTTTTTCATTTTGGATCTTGTTGCAAATTTTGGCAACACAAATATCTTATGTTGAGTTTGCTTGTTGATGCAGTTCCCTTGGCAAACCGCGGAGGCTATCTGAAAAATTTCTACATGAAGAAAAGGAGAAACTTAACCAATACCGAGAATCTGTTAGAACACATTATACTGAACTTCGAGCTGGTATTAGGGATGGACTTCCAACAGATCTAGCTCGGCCTTTATCAGTTGGACAACGAGTTATTGCTCTTCATCCCAAGACAAGAGAGATTCATGATGGAAGTATACTAACAGTTGACTGTAACTGTTTCAAAGTTCAGTTTGACCGGTCTGAACTAGGGGTTGAATTTGTCAGGGTAATGCATTCTTTGACTTAATTACTGTGTCAGTTCTTACATCATACATCTATTTAATCAAAGTGAAAGGTGTTTTGGAATCTATGGACACTCTCACTCGGTAAATTTGCACTTTTTCACTCCAAAGATCCAATGAGATCTCTCCCATAAAGAGACATACTTATTTTGTCTGTCTCATTATAATAAAGGTGGGATGATGGTGTCTACTTAGCTAAGCAGAATTTTAGAAACTTATCGGCCTTAGATTTTTTGCTAATACCTTTGAAATTAAAATCTGATTATCTATTCAATGGAACCTGCAAAGGACCCTATGCGTATGGGTTTGTATAAGGAGAAGCTGCACCTACTATCCTGCTGACAATTGACCTAGTGAAAATCTAATGTGTGATTGTTTATGCCCCTTAAGATGCCTTGGGTATGCTATTAGTATTTACAAATATAAAATAAAATGGAGACCATTGGGAAAGTGTAATAGTTACATAGAAATTGAGCAGTTAGTGTCTGGCTACTTTTTTTTTATGTTTTTCACCATGTTGTCACAATAATATTTGTATCCTTACAATTCAGATACCTGCATCTTTCTCCTAATTAGTTTTGGTTTGTGTCCTTTTTTGAATGGGATAATCATGGTTTGTGTTTACTTGTAGCTTTTACTTATATAGTTATATGCTATATTCAGTTAGCAGTTGACTGCTTGCTATCTTTGTTTACTTGGATGAACACCTTTTTTTCCCTTTTTTATGCCATCCTCTAGAGACAGCACTTTCTCAGATTAGAGCTGGCATTGGAACTCTTTTACATTACCTACCATTTAATAAACACTTCTCTCTGTCGCCTTATTTATCTTTGATTTTTCATACCAAACTGATACCTTTTCTAAATCTTAAAATGGCAAATGAAGTAGTGGTATATATTCTTTAAAGTACAGGCATATTAATCATAGCATTAGCTATCAACTTACAAGTATGTGGTAGGTGTTAAATGTCCTGCCTTTAAAGTTCAAATGATCATTGGTTGTAACAGTCGTAGTCGTAACTGTGTAATTTTTCATTTCTGGCAGTCTAACAAAGTCACCACTACCATGCAGGATCAATTTAGATGCTGGATATTGATAATGAATCATACTATATCCGTTATTCTGTTTTGAGGGTGTAAGAGAATATGTTGTATACAGTTGATGTTATGTATGGGAGGAAGTCAACATAATATGATACTGTCTTCAATATCCATTGGATGTGGTGCATCAACTTTTTAGAGATCATAAAGTGAAATATCTTATGAATGGAAGTTACAGGGAAATCTGTTTACGTTTCATTTCTTGATCTTATTGTTTATCATCTGCCTCTTCAAGATGATAGTAGTTCTTTTTCTCTTTCTGGATAACCAAGGTGGCTGATCTTAATGGAAGTTACAGGGAAATCTGTTTACGTTTCATTTCTTGATGTTATTGTTTATCATATGCCTCTTCAAGATGATAGTAGTTCTTTTTCTCTTTCTGGATAACCAAGGTGGCTGGGGATTTGGCAGGACTCTACCAGAAAGTAATGAAATTCCATAGCAATTATTTTTCTTTATTCAATTTATTGTTTCTTTTAGTATCTGAAACATATTTCTTATGAAAAACCTTCTTTCACTTCTTTTGGAATGACATGAATCATACTTCTTTCATCACAGGATATTGATTGCATGCCTCTGAATCCATTGGAAAATATGCCCGAAGCTCTTAAAAGGGAGAATGTTGCAGTTGGTAAGTTCTGTGAGAACTTCAATGAGCCCAAAGTGGATGGCCAATCCAAAAGTTGGAAAACCAGAGGGTACATGAAAGTTGTTCCTAGTGAGAATCTGGAGAATGTAGATGGTCCCACTCATATTTCTCTATTAACTTATCCTATGAATACTTCGTTGAAGCAGGCGAAGGTCAGTACTCAATACTGCCTTTCAGTCTAAATCTGCATATACCAACTATCTATTGAAATGTGATAACCTCAAAAGTCAAAACCCATGAGACTGTGAAGGCAAAAGTGGTTTACTTTTCAGAACCCTGTGAATTAAAGGATGAACGAGGGTATTTTGCATTTTCGATAAATAATTTGTGATTCTTTTCACAAATATTGGTTATTTTTTGTTCTTATTTTGGATTTGATGGGCATTTTTTTTCACCTGTCAATTCTAATAATAAAACATGCTGTGAGATTTGAAATCACAACAATTATTTGAAAATATCCAAAAAAAATTCACAAATAGCTGAATTACTCTTTTATGATCCAAATTCTTCATTTCCTGTGTAACTAGCCAGAACAGTAAACCTTATATTGATTGACCAAGGAAATTTAATATCTTGTGGAGTTGCATTTTAACATGATAATATTCGTGATTTTTGGGGTTTTACTACCGTAGAACAAATATTTAGAATTATAACATTAAGAAGGTAGAATGGTTCTATTTGTAAAATATCTAAACAGAAACTGTTTTGGCCAGGAGGACACAATCAGGACCATTTCACGAGCTAAAGCAGCAACTAGTGAAGTTGTTAATGAACAACAAGCGGCATATACTCAGCCTTGCACTTTCACACAGATCCAAGCAAGGGAAGCTGATATACGAGCTCTTTGTGACCTCACTTGTGCTCTTGATAAACAGGTTATAGCACTTAGTACTTACATATGCATCATTCTAGATGTTTATACTTTGTAAATTTTTTCCACTAAAATAGTCGTCCGAAATTGGATATTGTATTAAAGTGGCTCTGTCTCACATGTTAGATCCACATTATTCTATCTCTGTTTGAATAGCCATTTCCTCTTCCTATACTAATATGACCAGTTCCTCAAGTACTAGATGTTATTGTGTCAATAATAAGGTGGTTCCACATAGCAGTATATTCATTTATTTGCAGGAATTACTTTGATGTGAGAATCTGTGATATCTGTGTTTTTGTTAGCAGTAATAGGAAATGGATATGCATCCATGTAATCATATGTTTATTCGAATATTTGGTTCTTTCCTTTCATGTAGTTTAAGAACACACGCCTTCTAATGGATCAGATGGGTTGTTAGCTGTTGCGAAAGGGGTGCTAGTTGTGTTGGGACTAATTTAAAACCTTGTCAGCCACTGTTAATAGAATGTGACCTCAATTACATTTAGCTACACCAATCCTTTCAAGAGAATGTAAATGTTCTTTACACGCACTGTCCAACACTGAAGGCCTCCACTGGTTCAATGGTTATATTAGATGAACTTGTCTTGCAGAACAGAGTTCTGGTTACAAAATGATTTCCTAATGTTTATATGGTTAAATATGTTCATTTTTTTATTACTTATATCTGTGTGTTCAACCAAAAATTTTCAAAAATTCATTTATCATAGCATCCCTACTATTCTTTAACTAATAGTCAGTAGCAACTATTTACAGTCCTTAAAATTGTTTTTGTGCTAATGAGCATTTCTTACTTTCTTGCCCATAAAAACATGCTAAAACTCGTTTTGGTATAAAAGCAAAATAAAATATATTCTCTTTCCTTTTTTTCCTGTCATGGAATGGGCCTGTTTTTTTGTGTGTTTCAAAAATTGTTTTCTTTTTGTACTTTTCTCTTTGTACTTTCTTTCATTGAAACAGGTCTCTCTGTACTTCTCTTTCATTTAGCATATGTATTCTGATCTTGGTTATCAACAAAAAAATAAATAAATTCCTACCCTTATAATCTAACGATATATCCACCAATAAATTGTATATGCCGAAGATATTTAAATCCTTGTGGACAAATAAGCCTGAGAGTTCACCTAAAACAAATAAGCCTGAGAAGTCCAACACTTTCGTACATCATAGGAGTTTAGCAAGGCAACTCCACTCAAGTAATATCTATTAACAAATAACCAAAAGATGAAAAATGGAAAATATCAATTTTACGTATTATTGTGTATGCCCGTGAGCACGTGTCCCAGTAACCACATACACAGGTTCTAAAGAGGAAATAGGTGGAACCATCTGCATATAAAGCCATGTACTTGTGATGTATCAAAATTTGTGACTGGAGAGGTTCACTTTTGGCATTTTGTATAAATACAGGGTCCTTAAAGTTATAGTAGAAGAGTTGGATTATTTATTATTTTCTAATTTTGCAATTCTTTTGTGGAGGGAAACTATAAAAGAGGAAGCCTGATTTGACCTCTTCTTCCTCCTTTTTATTTATATTCATATATTGGAAAAAAAAATGATGCGATCGATGAGGTATGGTCCAACCTCTTCTTATTGAGAATACACGTAGAAGTTCACTTGGGGTTATGGCTAAGTGAAGTAACCACCTAGGCGTTTCTTTGACTACACTGTTATTAGTTTAGGTAACCTCTTCCATATCTCATTAATGGCTTATATTGATTACTTGTTTAACCATATGGTGCTTGACTTGTTATGTAATACTTTTTTTAGGTTTTTGATTTTATCATTTGTAAGAAATCAAGGTTTTATTTTCTACTCGTTTTGTTTTCTTTTCTGGGGGGAGGGAGGAGGTTTTTTGCATATACAATGCAGCCGAAGAAGGCTGCATAAACATGTATCTTTTGTATGTGGCATCTAAGGTGGTGGGACCAAAGGGGTCTGTATCATTTGCAGCCTCGCATTCTACCCATGTTGCAAGTTTCAGCCCAATAACTCTTCTACCCATGTTGCAAGTTTCTATCCGAAGGGTGGGCTTGGGGTTCCTCGTTACAAAAAAAAAAAAAGGGTATGATTCTTTTGCCTATAAATTCAAAAATAGGAAATTATCTCTTTCCGCACATTCATGAAACATGTCTATTTTTGCTGCATGGTGAAGTAGTATTGGGCTCTAACTTCCCACATGAAAGAGGGGAGGTGGTCAACAATGAGGACCCACTTGGGCCTGGCATCTCAACTGCCACATGTAAAAAAACCTGTATGTTAGCTTATTTGGCTTTTTGGCTTCAATGTCGGTGGAGAACACTTGTCTCCCCCCCCCCCCCCCCCCCCCTTCATTCTAGCTATTGGTGCCTTTGCATCAGACTCTACATATAAAAGCAATCGAGATTTATATTCTTGAAGTGCGCTAAGGTAGTATGTTAGGACTTGTAGGAAGCGTTGGTGTTGGAGCTGAAGCACATGAGTGATGATGTATTGGAAACCCAAAAAGATGGAGACAACTCCCTCAAAGATTCTAAGCCTTTCAAGATGCAATGTGCCACAATACTCTTACAACTAAAGAAAGCTGATGAACAGGCATGTAGCTTTCATGAACCCGCATTCGGCTTCACACGTGTGCTCTTGAATGTGCAATTTTTTCATTCGACATTCATGGTTTAAAATTCCGGTACGTATTGGCCGATACGTATCCTGTTTGGAGCTACCTGGTACATTGGTACGCTGAAAAAAAAATCCATCGTATCAACCTTGTATCGGCCAGTATTAGATCAAATACGTGAGTTGTGACCGATATGCCCAATACAGGCCCAATATGAGAGATTTTTCAGTTAATTTTTTTTTCTCTTTCCATTTACACTAAGATCCATAACACAGACCCAATACACAACTTATTTACATACAATATCATTTAAGTCAATTAATTTTAGTTTCATTTACTTGAGATATTTGTATGTGAATAAGGTTATACCCCCATTTGAGTTCAGTATAAATTATCTTGGATCGTAATTCCTAAAGAATAAAAAGTCAATTTTCCAGTTCAAGAACAAAATTTGAACTTTTAAAAAGTCTCATACTTTAGTCTTCGACTTTTTTTTTTCGTATACTGAGTCAAAAAGTCAACTAACAATATAACAATTTAATATAAAAAGACTTACTTTCTAGCTTATAATTTAGTTGTGATTCAATACATTTTTATTTAACTCATTGAATGTAAGATTTTAATGTTTAGATTGTATGTCCTATACTTGACTAAGTGACTATAGTTTGTATTTTCATACCTGTTTATCAGCACATTTTAACATTGAAAATTCTTAACTCTCAAATTTATGATTATAAACATAGCTGAAGGCCTTCATTTAGTTTGTTTTTAGTTAATATTTGCATCAAAAGAAGTTTTATGTAAGGTATCCAAGTTCTCCTTGCGTATCTAAGTATTTCTTAGCATATCTTGATTTTTCCGCCTTATCCATCCAATATGGTTTGATATGCCAATACCGATATTTTGAACCATGCCGGCATTGCAGCAGGTAACCTGTTATTGATTGTCCTCATGTGCAGGTTTCTTCTGCTCTATTCAATTTGAGACAACGCAACACTTACCAAGGAGATTCCCCGGTTCGATGGCTAAAGCACATGGGTAGTTCAGGCAACCCTGGTAGCCTGCCAAGTTCTTTTGGTCATTCTGTATTTCACGCTCAAGAAATTGTTGAAAGCTTAAGATTAAAAGCACAGAAAATGGTAGATGCATCTATACAGGTATGAAATGGCCATCTCTTGAGCTCTTCAAAATTTTCCTAATTGGGTTTAGGACCTGATGCCCAAGTCCATTCCATTTCTGCACCCCTTCAAATTTTAAATATTTACAATCATTTTTAAGATGGGTTATTCATTATAGAACTTGAACTTTTTTTTTTTTTTTTTGGGTTAAAATAGAACTTGAACTTCAATTCTGTACATTTGTGGTCTCTGCCTCCCAATTCTAGCTGACAAAATATCGAACTGGCTAGCACGACCATGAATGGTGGGTCCCTGCCTAGACTGCAATTGGTCTATCTAGTCATAGATTGGGTCAATCAAATCAATGGGCTACCGTTTTGCTGTCCATAACCCCAGAGTAATATTGACGATCCTAATCATCTGTAAGTAGACCTGTGGACTGTGCTGTGTACATATTTTTATTGGCCATCCGAAAGGAACCGCATTTCTGGGCATGCACGATCCTGAATTTGCAATTTTTGGACTATGAGCCTATGACACATCCAAGATGGACAGATGGTGCTTTTTTGGTTAGATGATCTAGATCAATGGGTTCTTCCAGTAATTGTAGGTGAATAGATGAGGCCAAAATATCCATGGACACCTGCTCGGAATGTTATCTCAAATACGGTGCACTGATTAGTAATTACACTTTCTTCTTCGTAACTCTTTCAGGCAATGTCAACGCTGAAAGAAGGGGAAGATGCTTTTGCGAGGATTGATGAGGCTTTGGATTCTATTAATAATCTGCATTTTAGAGCTGATTCTGGCATGTCCAAGATGAGATCACTTACCCCTCAAGATCCAGTTCATGATAATTTGGCTTATCACGAACAGTCTACCTCGGGCAAGTTGGGGTCAATGATGACAGGTCATGCACCTGGTCTGAAGTTGAATAATGCTTCTGATGGAAATGAAGCACACATTCCTTCTGAACTTATCTCATCCTGTGTTGCTACTTTGCTCATGATTCAGGTAAATTAGAGCATATGTTTCCAAAACACCATTGTTTTAATGGAAGATTAAACAAATGGCTACTTTGTTGAATGCCCATAAACCTCAAACATCTAAGACTCTCTCTCTTGTGCTCTGTAACAAAAAACACTCCGTTTTTTTTTTTTTTTTTTAATTCGTGAATTATTTTCGCATTTTTACTTTGCCGAATTATTCTCTGAATTATTGGATTCTCGAATTATTGGCAAATTTTACAGATTATTTCAGAATTTTCCGAATTATTTTCTCAAACTTGATAAAAAAACTACTTATTTTGTATATTTTTTAATCAAATTGTTCGGTATATTTTTATGTTTATTAATTTCTTTGTTCCGAATTTTTTCCGAATTTTCCCGAATTTTTCTAAACTTGATCTCTGCCGAATTATTCCCGAACCCTGACTTTGTCACTATACACTTGTGATAGTTTAGGCTGGTTTTGACTATATTTTATTCATACAAGGTGACATTCATCTGTTTATGCTCTGGAACTTTGGATACTTTTATATCTCTTGATCTCTTGATGCTGAGTATTATTTCCTCAAAACATGCAGACATGTACGAAGCAACAGTTTTCACCAGCCGAGGTGGCCAAGATACTAGATTCTGCCACAAGAAGCTTGCAGCCTTCCTGTTCTCAGAACCTTCCCATATACAGAGAGATACAAATGTGCATGGGATTCATCAAGACCCGGATATCGGCACCCGTGCCAATTTAGACTCGAATTGTTCAAGTATGCCAATGAAATCTAGCTTCAACACTACATTTTACAGTAATGGTATTTAAAAGGAGTGATTGTATGTTATCCAATAATTTTTTTATTCCTGATAAAAAAGACGGCATAACATTAGCCCAAGTAAAAGAACTGAAGAGCTTGGCTTTCAGTTGGGAAAAAATATTTTGATTTGAGCAGTGAAAATCCTATATATTGTATCAGACACTCCTTAAAAGCTTATATATTTTATCACACCTTTTTTTTTTTTTTTGTTCGTTCTTTTTTCACCTCGCCTATGGTTCACCAGCATAGACTCCATGTCAGTTCCTGCATTATTTAGAATTGCAATCAAATTGGTAGGTGGAATGGTGTAAATGGCTTAACCGAGGTTTAAAGATTGGAAAATTTGAGTTGATTATATCAGTGGGTGCTATAACTTGCAGCTTCTTGTGCTTTCGGATGCAGCTTTTAACCTTATTTAAGTGAAATATTGCGGTGCAAGCTTAAGCTCTTTTTTCAGTGGGTTTCCATGTAGCACTCTTTCAAAGAGGATGCATACACATAACATTGAGAGATCTGCAGTCAAGCCAAAATATGAAAATAACTTGTGGGATATAACCTATTTCTCTCGAGTAGAATCACCTCCTTTTTCTCAACTTACAGTATTTTGAAAACCGGACTGAACTGACCAATTGAACCAGTAAAATCAAGAACCAGCCACCCAATCAGTCTCCAAAACCACCAAAACTGGCATTAAAACAGGGAACTAGAAGAGTCGGCCTGAAAAGATTTTTTTCGATGGTCGAACTGGTAACCAGCCACCCAACTGGTTCGACAGTCCAGTTATGAATTTGAGAACAAGAAGCAATGTTATCATAACCGGATTGGTCATTGAATCGGCTGAGTGGCCCGTTCCCGGTTCGATCGTGTCTTTTTTTAATTAAGAAATTCATTTTTATTCAACTATGTCCGGTTCTGACCACCGGTTCCCGATTCAACTGGCCGATTTTTCCGATTTTGACAAAAATGACCGGTTTTTAAACATGTCATGTCCGGTTGTTCCCGGTTTTTCCAGTTCATCATTCGGTTCTGACAAAAAAAGTGGTCGTCCGGTAGAGATCGTCTCTTCGGGTGTTTGTGGATCTGAGGAGTACCGAATCGTTATCCTTCCACTGTCAAGAGCGGGAGGTTTTCGCTGCTCTGTGAAACCAGCCTCACGCTTAACCCTCCACACTAAGAGCCACGATGCCCAAGCCTTCGCTCGGACAACATGGCTCATCTCTCGACTTGGAATGGGCGAGCCAGCTAATTTTCCCCAACAGGCCCTGCCTGTCTGAGTCGGACCCAAGTTCGACCACCTTAATGCCCCCACTAGGGTTATAAGCTCACGCTACTTAGCTCGGCGATAATAAATCTATAAGAACATTAATATAAAGAGGTGAATTAGTTTGTAATTCTTCGATGTGGGACTAAAATTGGGAGTTTTTTTAAATCTTTATTCAACATGCCGCTTGAGTGCTTTTTGTGTGGTTTCTAATGTATTCTTTCTAACAATACCACATGATGAGTGGTGGACACTGAAACCCAGATGTAAGTGGATTGCTTGAGAACTTCTTGACCATTGGAAGTGGTCCTAGTGGTTGCGAATTTGCGATCACCGATCACATGGTGGGTTACATGAAATGGTGAGTGATGACCATTGTATGTTCGAATTGTCCATTTTATGAATCTTCACCTGGATGAAGGATTGTTTAAAAAATCAATGCATGGTTATCAAATCTTAAAAGTCCAGGCAGGTCGACCTAGCAAAGCTAGGATCTCATTGTTGGTCCACCAATAGACCCAAAATGAATCATCCCAGCTGGAAGAAATGGGAGGTTCAACTATTTCGATCCGGTATGGTTGTATGAATCAGAGATCCTTTAGATCAAATTGTTATGATCAATTCCTCCATTAGTCATGCCCTTTTGGAGTGATTGATGAGTGGGTTTACCCTTAGGGCACCTTAGCGGTAACCTTAGGTTTGATTGTGTGTGTTTAGGTGTTACTCTACCTACTTAACCAAAAATAAAAAATTGCTACGATCATCTTATATAAGGTCATTTTTCGCCGTCAAAAATCTCCTAGGTGTTTCACATAGATGGAGACTGAAAACTTTGTTGGTTCGAGTTTGGACATAATTCAGTAAATAAAGAAGAAGAAAATCCAATGAGTGGTCAATGGGGGCAGTTCAGATTTCATTATACTGGCCAGCGTTTTAATTATTAGGGAAATAAATGTAAGATGAGATACACTATATCATAAGTATATCTCATCACAATCACAATTTAAATCTTGGGGATTACTATCTCTAGCAGATTATGATTATCTTTAAGGTTATCTATTCAATGTTAGGGGTCTTTGATTATCTATTTAAACCCTCTAGGGTCATAGTAATACATCCAAACTATTCAATAATATTCAGTTTCAACATGGTATTAGAGTCATCAACTCTTTAGTTATCTCTTAGCTCTTGTCTTTCTCTTTCTGGCGGGTGGTGTCGACACAACCCGTTGGATGTGAAACTTTTTTTTCCCGATAAAAATCATGTCCTCCATACCTCTACAACCCTCAATTCCCATCCTCACGTCTCAGTCTCCTCTTTTCTTATTTATTGAGAACCTCTCCAATGAGTTTTTACTTCAAATCGCCAAATCATCCTTCATATGCTTTGGGAAGATGATCATGACGGCCTAATTTAGTGGGCCACCAGCTCCGATAGACTCATAAAAATAAGTGAGATGCGATAGAGATGGACTTCACATACTAACGGTGACCACCAAGCAAAGTTTTGGATGTTCTGGTTATTCATCAACAAATGGAGAACTCGAATTGTGACAAACCCTTAGAGATTTTCAATCCCCATGTGTTTGAGGAGTATTAGGGAAATAAATATAAGATGAGATACATGGTATTGTAAGTGTATCTCATCACAATCACAATCTTGGGGATTACTATCTTTAGTAGGTTAAGATTATCTTTAAGGTTTTCTTTTCAAGTTAGGGGTCTTGGATTATCTATTTAAACCATCTCTAGGGTCATTGTAATCCATCCAAGCTGTTCAATAAATTAGTTTAATATTAATAACTAGACCGGCCAGTTGAGGTCCATGGTTCCCCAAATGGCATTAATCAAATATATTTCAAAATCAGTCATTTAATGCATAACCGGTAGAACCGGCCATTTCAATCGGTGAACCGCTTGAAAAAATTGGAAGAATAAAATGGACCAAAATAAGTGGCATACCATTTTGAGGGAGGAAACACGTTAGATTTATAGAGAAGTAGTAGTTGTTCATGAAGGCTCTTTGGTGGTGATTCATGAAGAGACGATTCTCCTCGAGTGTGAATTGTCATCCTACCGGTTTGGATTTAATTTTATAGATTAAACCCATGGTGATTTTGTGAAGTCACTTGAATTCAAAGAAAGATATCAAAGTTGTGAGAAATCGATTTTATTCTTGACAATTATTAGCCTAACGACATTAATTTCTTCATCTTCTTTATGTTCTTTTACATATCATTACTGAAAATGGAACCCATCTGTTTTTGAAATATGCATCCTGAAACATGTTAGGACTTTGCCCTCTGTTCAAAGCTCACTTTTCAAATTGCAGCAATGGCCGTTCAAGTGTGGAGTTTCTTTATGTGGCGCGAGTCTCCTCGTTACCAAAGAAAATGAGAGTTTTTGTATGTATTAATGTCACGCCCCAAAACCCCACCTAGGAGGATGTGAGATCTTGGCACGTGACTCACTTAACAATTCGTCCTGTTAGAAGCATTTAAGGCACAAAAATATGGAACTAAATTTTTTTCTTCAAATAAACCATCAACTAAAATCCAATCCCATAATATAACTGCAGAGTCATAAATCCTGGTCACCCATCCGGACCATAAACATAAAAGACTAACTAACAAGTGTCTCTATCAATTAAATTAAAGTCTTCTGGAATTTAATTAATCATAAAAACAACTTCAATAATAGGGCAATCGATCAAGGTCCCTTTCTTCTTCAGGATAGTCACCTTCGGGTTCCTCGATATACTCCTCTTCTTTCCAAGGTCCCGGAGCACAAATGTCGAAGTCTGAACCTGAACCTGCTGACAACAAAAGTCATCGGCTGAGTAACGAGTTACTCCGCGTATATAACAGAATATAATAAACAATATAAAGAATAACATTTGCATGCATTTCATCACTTCACACATTAACTTACATATAAAATCAGAGTGCGGAAGTTAAATATTTACATTATGCCAATTTTTTTATTTTTTATTTTTTCCTTCTTTCTATTCTTTCTTTCTTATTATTATTATTATTATTATTATTTTCTTACTTTTTGTATTTCATATATTATCATCATACCAATACCCATTCACATGCATTTGTAATAACTTAAAACACCGCTTTACCGTATAAGGAAAGAGGTTACTATACTTTACTTTACCGAGATACCACCCTTCGTACATTATCCGGTATGGACGGCTTAGTATATTTTCTGGTACAACGACTTACTTACTTTGACATATATCTCGTTTTTTCTGATGGTATCCGGTAGTGCACAACACAACATACATTATCGCTTTTGTGTGTCTTTCTTTCTTACTTACATACTTTTTTTACTTTGCTTTTGGTCTTACTTACATTTCATTAATATCTTTAATTCTTTATTCATACTTTTGCATCTTTTTCATTCGTGAGTGCACAATGATACACCTCTTGTTTAAATTTCACCTAAGACTAACCGTCAAGGGCCATAGGACATCTCACCATAGCGTCCCATACCACTACGTTAACTAGGCCTAGGTAAGCTTGACTTTCATTAGAGGTTCGTTTACTCAATGGTATATCACGTATTAGGAACATAAAAGAAATACACAAACCATCATATTTCTAATGCTTCAACGATAAAAAAAATCACAGCTGGTCTTAAAAATATTCCTAAATCACGATCTAATTTCATTGTCAAACCCTTGTTTGTTTAATCAAAATCAATATCCTAATCGTAATCCTTTTTAATTAATTATAATTTTCTTAAATTGTTAATCATAAAATCAACTCAAATATCATTAAATATCACAATTAGATCATTCATTCGATCCATCCACTATCTCATTCTTATCATAAATTTATACACTTCAATAACTTTCTCAATCCACATGTTGAATCATAAATAAATTATACATAATTTTTCACATCCTAATATAATAATTCCGTGATAATAAAACAATATCTGCAATATGTTCTTCACATCCTATTTTAACATTTTAATAATAATAAAATTATATCATCAATCGATCCTCTACATCAAATCAATAAATAATAAAACTATATAACAACTGGGTTCTTCACATCCTAATTTAATCATTCACTAATGATAAATTGTGATAATAATTACAGCTCTTCACATCCTAGTTTAATCATCAAGGGATCATAAACTGAAAACTAAAAATCTAGTTCTTCACATCCTATTTTATCATTCATAAATAATAAAATGAGAATCAAATATAGTTCTTTACATCCTATATTAATAATTCAATAATAGAGATTATAATCATGGTTTTTCACATCCTATTTTTATCCATAAAAATGATGAGACAATATCTTTACTAATTTCTTTACATCCTAATTTAATCATCAAGAGTAAATAAACAATTTCATAAATCGGTTCTTCACATCCTATTTTAACAGATTAACCATAATAAACAAAAATCATAGACATATTCATGGATTCTACCAATCTTTACATATTTCATTTGGTTTACTCATTTTTATTCATTATTTTAGGTTAATTATTCAAAATATTGGACACTAGATCTGTTATTTACCTCACTTGATCGTCTTCCTACGATCTATCGCTTGCGAAACGGGGTTCTATCTTTATCTCCATGCCTCTTTTCCCCTTCTCTGACCAAATCTTTGAACTCTTACAGTTTCTCTCTTTTTTTGATCTCTAAAAAATTCTCCCTTTTAGGTTTAGAAGGCTTAAGAAAACCCTCCCCACGAGTATAAAGGGAGTATTTATACATTGGGAGCCTTAGGAACTCAAAAACCAAAAAAAAAAAACCCTCAGCTAAACGGCGTTTTAGGCGATCGATCGTCCGCCGGCGGCGATCGATCACCGGCGCTGATTTTTTTTTTACTTTTTTGCTACTTTTTGTTCCTCTTTTATTTAGTGCAATTTATCCCCATAAATTCACTAAATCGAGTAAATTAAATGAGTTTTGTGATTCGATATTTTAATGCATTGATTTCTCCTACGATTTACACATTATTTTAGGTACATTTATTTAATAATTTAACTTATAAAATTATGAATGCCGTGAATTAAATGTGGGTCATTACAATTAATTTATTATTAAAAAAACCATAACTAAATTAAAAATTAATTTTATCACTATTTATAAAAGTGTGTGGTGTTTAGCCGGGTCTAGGGGCAGAACTAGGATTCTCTTGTGGGGGGGGGGGGACTAATAATGGGTGTTCAATTTTTTTTTAGGGCCAAGTTCATGGGCCATCACGTCTATTTGTGTCAATCTGTAATGAATAAATTTTTTTTTCTAGAAGTTTAGGGGGGCTAGAGCTCCCCGTCTAGGGGTGAAATTGAGGCGAGCTGAGTAGTGGTGTGTTCAAGCTTGTTCGTTTATTAAACGATCTCGGAAATCATGTTCAAGCTTGACTCGTTTATTGAATAACCAAGCTCGAGCTGAGCTCGAGCTTTACTAGCCGAACTCGAACCGAGTTCGAGTATTTCACGAGCAACTTGTTTTATTGGAGATAGCTATTTATATTAGGTAAAAAATTCACTTTATTATACTAGGCAAAGAAGTCATGGTGTTAAGTAAATTTTAGTATAAGATTATAATCATATAAAAGGTATTCTAATCATGTAAAATACATTATATACTATTAATCTTCACTAGTATACTAGCGGGTGGCATGTGCAATGCACGTGAGAGCGAGGGGAAGGAGTTAACCACAATTAACAGGAGTTAAAAGGGACACGTGTTAACCCGCGGGTGTGATTGAATTGAACTCTCTTCGAGTTCAATCACGATTTGCTATGATTCTATTATCTTTACTATTATAATGCGAGAGGTAGCGTAGCCTGATTTTTCCGAAATTTCCAAACTACCCTTATATAAAACAAAATTTTGATTTAATATTTTACTTTAATCTCAAACTACCTCTTGCTCATCTATCTATTAAAAAAATAGAATCACAACCAATCACAAATTGCACCCGTGGGTTAACACGTGTCCCTTTTAACTCCTATTAATTGTGGTTAACTCCTTCCCCTCGCTCTCATGTGCATCGCATGTGCTACCCGCTAGTAAATAGCTTAGATAAATGAACAAGGGGTTGTTTGGGAATTAATGTAAAACATTAAAACAAAGTTTTGTTTTGTATGAGGGTAGTTTAAGAATTTCGGAAAAATCAGGCAACGCCTGCCTCTCGCATTATAATAGTAAAGATAATATATATACTTAGTTTTAATATTTAAGTGAAATAAGTATATTTTAAATATTTTAATAGGCTAATATGTATATATAATTTTGGCTCGTTTACTAAACGAGTTCGAAAACGGTGTACAAGCTCGGCTCGTTTACGAACGATACTCGAGCTTTTAACAAGCCGACCCCGAGTAGTTCATGAACATTTTGTTCAATAATCACTCCTATCCCCGTCCCCCTGGCTTCACCCCTCTCTCGGGCTACGACACTATCAACACTATTGGATATTTGTTTTCATCAAAATTTCATGAAGGGCTTTCAACCCCAGGCTCATTTGGCTATGCCCCTAGCCGAGTCTGCAGGGAACTAGTTATCCTTCCTTTCAAGGCACCCCTTATTGGCCACCCTCAGAGATTTATCCCGATTGGGGGGTTTTACACCGGGAGATTTAGTGGGGTGCTCTAAGAGGCCCGGGTACCCTCGTTAAAAACTTACAAAATAAAAAAATTATAATCTTTACTATTATAAAGCCGATGGCTTTGTTCAAAACGTAGATTCAACAATTATCATACCTAAAATACCCTTAATGTATAATAGAAATACGTGAAATACTAACATGTTTGGAAGGTTAGTTTTGTCATTTCATCCCTTCCATTCTCTCTCCCATCAATCTCATCAATCTCTCATGTCATTTCTCTAACCAATAAAATAATAATTAATAAAAAATCATTCACATATATCATTTCCCCTCTCTCCCAAGTCCCACGGTCATCTCACTCTCTTCTCTCTTCCAAGATTGAATCACAGCCATTTTTGATTGAACTTTAGTTCAATCGCACTCATAGGGCAACACGTGTTCATATTAACTTATACTAATTGTGATTAAGATTTACTAACCCTTAGGGTTCATCAATCTAATTTTGACTTTTATAAAAAAAAATAATAGAAAAATATTAACCCTATTGGTTAAAAATTTCTAACCATAGTTAATTTTTTTTAATAATTTGTTCTAAAAACAAAGGTTAGATTATTGAACCTTAAGGTTAGTGAATCTTAACCACAGTTAATAAGGGTTAACAAGGGTTAACAGGGACAAGTGTTGACCTCTGAGTGCGATTGAACTCTGCCCGAGCTCAATTCAATTGGCTGTGATTCGAACTCTCCTAGAATTCAATCGCAACCACAAGTTAACACGTGTCTACCCCTCACTCTCACGTGCATCGCACTAGTTATTTATAAAAGTGATCGGTAGTGTTGACGAGAACTAGCTGTCCTTCCTATGATAGGAAGTGGACCACCTATCATAGAATTGGTTCAACTAGCTTAAATTTTCCCTTCAAACCAATAAACTCGGTCGGGTCTCCATCCAACAACCTCCGAACAACTTAATACCCTCACTTGAGTGACAGGCTCACGTTACCGAACCCAGTACTTTTATCTAACCCATCAATACTTTATAAAAACGTTGTTTCATGGTTAGTTCTCCGATGTGGGACTAAATTTGGGTGCGCTTTGGCAGTTTCTTCTAATTGTTAAAGAGCAATAGTTCAGTCCTCGCCTGTGGAACGAGCTATTGCTCCTCGCTCTCACAAATACCATTTCTGGCCATGCACGATCCTGAATTTGGAATTTTTGGACTATGAGCCTATGACACATCCAAGATGGACAGATGGTGCTCTTTTGGTTAGATGATCTAGATCAATGGGTTCTTCCAGTAATTGTAGGTGAATAGATGAGGCCAAAATATCCATGGACACCTGCTCCGAATGTTATCTCAAATACGGGCACTGATTAGTAATTACACTTTCTTCTTCTTAACTCTTTCAGGCAATTGTCAACGCTGAAAGAAGGGGAAGATGCTTTTGCGAGGATTGATGAGGCTTTGGATTCTATTAATAATCTGCATTTTAGAGCCGATTCTGGCATGTCCAAGATGAGATCACTTACCCCCCAAGATCCAGTTCATGATAATTTGGCTTATCACGAACAGTCTACCTCGGGCAAGTTGGGGTCAATGATGACAGGTCATGCAACTGGTCTGAAGTGAAGTTGAATAATGCTTCTGATGGAAATGAAGCACACATTCCTTCTGAACTTATCTCATCCTGTGTTGCTACTTTGCTCATGATTCAGGTAAATTAGAGCATATGTTTACAAAACACCATTGTTTTAATGGAAGATTAAACAAATGGCTACTTTGTTGAATGCCCATAAACCTCAAACATCTAAGACTCTCTCTCTTGTTCTCTGTAACAAAAAAAAACTCCCTTTTTTTTTTTTTTTTTAATTTGTGAATTATTTTCGCATTTTTACTTTACCAAATTATTTTGCGAATTATTCGCGAATTTTACATATTATTTCCGAAATTTTCAAATAATTTTCTCAAACTTGACAAAACAACTACTTAATTTATATATTTTTTAATCAAATTGTTCGATATATTTTTTATATTTATTAATTTATTTGTTCCGATTTTTTTCTAAACTTGACCTCTACTGAATTATTCCCGAACCCTAACTTTGTCACTATGCACTTGTGATAGTTTAGGCTGGTTTTGACTATATTTTATTCATACAAGGTCACATTCATCTGTTTATGCTCTGGAACTTTGGATACTTTTATATCTCTTGATGCTGAATATTATTTCCTCAAAACATGCAGACATGTACGAAGCAACAGTTTTCACCAGCCGAGGTGGCCCAGATACTAGATTCTGCCAAGAGAAGCTTGCAGCCTTCCTGTTTACAGAGAGATACAAATGTGCATGGGGTTCATCAAGACCCGGATATCGGCGCTGGTGCCAACTCAGACTCGAATTGTTCCAGTATGCCAATGAAATCTAGCTTCAGCACTACATTTTACAGTAATGGTATTTAAAAGAGTGACTGTATGTTATCCAAGAATTTTTTATTCCTGATAAGAAAGATGGCATAACATTAGCCCAAGTAAAAGAACTGAAGAGCTTGGCTTTCACTTGGGAAAAAATATTTTGATTTGAGCAGTGAAAAACCTATATGTTGGTATCAGACACTCCTTAAAAACTTATATATTGTATCAGACACCTTTTTTTTTTTTCACCTCGGCCTATGGTTCACCAGCATATACTCCATGACAGTTCCTGCATTATTTAGAATTGCAATCAAATTGGTAGGTGGAATGGTGTAAATGGCTTAACCGAGGTTTTAAGATTGGAAAATTTGAGTTGATTATATCAGTGGGTGCTATAACTTGCAGCTTCTTGTGCTTTTGGATGCAGCTTTTAACCTTATTTAAGTGAAATATTGCGGTGTAAGCTTAAGCTCTTTTTTCAGTAGGTTTCCATGTAGCACTCTTTCAAAGAGGATGCATACAGTACATAACATTGAGAGATCTGCAGTCAAGCCAAAATATGAATATAACTTTTGTGGGATATAACCTATTTTTCTTGAATAGAGTCACCTCCTTTTTCCCATCTTAACATTGTTTTGAAAACCAAACCGAACTGACCAATTGAACCGGTAAAATCGAGAACCGGCCACCTTACCTGTCCCCAAACATTAAAACAGGGAATCAGAAGAACCGACCGGAAGAGATTTTTTTCGACTGTCCGGTTATGAATTTGAGAACAAGAAAGGAAAAAAACTTGATTTTTGGAAGGATAATTAGGGCAAAAAAAAGTGGTCGTCCGAAAGAGATCGTCTCTTCGGGCTTTAGTGGATCTGAGGAGTACCGAATCGTTATCCTTCCACTGTCAAGAGCGGGAGGTTTTCGCTGCTCTGTGAAACCAGCCTGACGCTTAACCCTCCACACTAAGAGCCACGATGCCCAAGCCTTCGCTCAGACAACATGGCTCATCTCTCGACTTGGAATGGGCGAGCCAGCTAAATTCCCCAACAGGCCCTGCCTGTCTGAGTCAGACCCAAGTTCGACCACTTTAATGCCCCCACTAGGGTTACAAGCTCACGCTACTTAGCTCGGCGATTATAAGTCTATAAAAACATTAATATAAAGAGGTGAATTAGTTTGTAATTCTTCGATGTGGGACTAAAATCGGGAGTTTTTTTTAATCTTTATTCAACATGCCGCTCGAGTGCTTTTTGTGTGGTTTCTAATGTATTCTTTCTAACAATACCACATGGATGAGTGGTGGACACTGAAACCCAGATGTAAGTGGATTGCTTGAGAACTTCTTGACCATTGGAGGTGGTCCTAGTGGTTGCGAATTTGCGATCACCGATCACATGGTGGGTTACATGAAATGGTGAGTCATGACCATTGTATGTTCGAATTGTCCATTTTATGAATCTTCACCTGGATGAAGGATTGTTTAAAAATTCAATGCATGGTTATCAAATCCTAAAATTCCTGGCAGGTCGAACTAGCAAAGCTAGGATCTCATTGTTGGTCCACCAATAGACCCAGAATGAATCATCCCAGCTGGACGAAATAGGAGGTCCAACTATATCGATCATGTATGGTTTGTATGAATCAGAGATCCTTTAGATCAAATTGCTACAATCATCTTATCTAAGTTCATTTTTCGTCGTCAAAAATCTCCTAGGTGTTCCACATAGATGGAGACTGAAATCTTTTTTGGTTCGAGTTTGGACAGAATTTGGTAAATAAAGAAGAAGAAAATCCAATGAGGGGTCAATGGGGGGCAATTCAGATTTCATTACACTACACTGACCAGTGCTTTAATTATTAGGGAAATAAATGTAAGATGAGATACACTATATCATAAGTATATCTCATCACAATCACAATTTAAATCTTGGGGATTACTATCTTTAGTAGATTATGATTATCTTTAAGTTAGGAGGCACAGATATGGATACGGATATGGGTACGATACGATACAAGTACGACGATACGGCAGAACCTAAAAAAAAAATGATACGGGTACAACCAGGATACGTCTGTAATTTAAAAAAAAATAATAACAATACTATATTTTGTATTATAATTACAAAATAACTATTGGTTCAGTTCTATGTATGTATAAAAAAGACCATGTCCATGCAAAAGCAAAAGAAATAGGGTCATCTCATCATCCACTAAGTAAAAAAGAAAGTCATCTTATCATCCACTAAACAAAATATAAAGAAGAACATGTTCATGCAAAAACAAAAGAGATAGGGTCACAACCCTGGGTCTCCAAAAAAAAAAAAAAGTCCGTATCCTAGCCGTATCCCTATGTATTCATGCCGTATCGGAGCCGTATCCGAAATTAAAAAACTATTTTTAATTAACTGGAAATGTATAAGCCGTATCCCGTATGTATCCCGCCTTATCGGAGGCGTATCCGATACGGATACGAGGACCTATTTGAAGTATCCATGCTTTCTAGTCTTTGATTATATATTTAAACCCTCTCTAAGGTCATTGTAATACATCCAAACTATTCAATAATATTCAGTTTCAACATGGTATCAGATTGACCCTTTAGTGATCTCTTAGCTCTTATCTTTCTCTTTCTAGTGGGTGGTGTCGACACCACCCGTTGGATGTGAAACTTTTTTTTTGATAAAAATCACGTCCTCTCTACAACCTTCAATTCTCATCTTCACGTTTCATAGTCTCTTCTTTTCTTATTTATTGAGAACCTCTCCAATGAGTTTTTACTTCAATTCGCCATATCATCCTTCCTATGTTTTTGGAAGATGATTATGAGAGCCTAATCTAGTGGGTCACCAACTCCGACAGACTCATAAAAATGAGCGAGATGCGACAGAGATGGACTTCACATACTAACGGTGACTACCAAACAAAGTTTTGGATGTTCTAGTTATTCATTAACAAATATAGTGCTCGAGTTGTGACAAACCCATAGAGATTTTCAATCCCCATGTGTTTGAAGAGTACTAGGGAAATAAATATAAGATAAGATACACGGTATCATAAGCATATCTCATCAGAATAACAATCTTGGGGATTACTATCTTTAGTATGTTAAGATTATCTTTAAGGTTTTCTTTTCAGGTTAGGGATTTTGGATTATCTATTTAAACCCTCTCTAGGGTCATCGTAATCCATCCAAGCTAGACCGGCCGGTTGAGGTCCATGGTTCCCCAAATCGCAATAATTAGACATATTTCAAAATCAGTCTTTTAATGTATAACCAGTAGAATCGGCCATTTCAATCGGTGAACCGTTTGAAAAAATTGAAAGAAAAAAATGGACCAAAATAAGTAACATACCATTTTGAGGGAGGAAACACGTTAGATTTATAGAGAAGTAGTAGTTGTTCATGAAGACTCTTTGGTGGTGATTCATGAAGAGACGATTCACCTCGAGTGCGAATTGTCATCCAACCGGTTTGGAATTAATTTTATAGATTAAATCCATGGTGATTTTGGGAAGTCACTTGAATTCAAAGAAAGATTTCAAGGTTGTGAGAAATCGATTCTATTCTTGACTATTATCAGTTAACTGCATTAATTTTTTCATCTTCTTTATGATCTTTTACCTATTATTACCGAAAATGGAACCTATCTGTTTTGAAATATGCATCCTGAAACATGTTAGGACTTTGCCCTCTATTCAAAGCTCACTTTTCAAATTGCAGCAATGGCCGTTCAAGTGTGGAACTAGGATTCTTTTGTAGGGGGGACTAACAATGGGTGTTAAATTTTTTTTCAGGTCCAAGTTCATAGGTCATCACGTCAATATGTGTCCATTTGTAATGAATAAATTTTTTTCCAGAAGTTTAGGGGGGCTAGAGCTCCCCGTCCACTGGCTTCACCCCTCTCTCAGGCTACGACACTATCAGCACTATAGGATATTTGTTTTCATCAAAATTTCATGAAGGGCTTCAGCCCCCGGGCCCATTTGGCTATGCCCCTAGTCGAGTCTGAAGGGAACTAGTTATCCTTCCTTTCAGGGCACCCCTTGTTGGCCACCCCCAGATATTTATCCGGATTGGGGGGTTTTACACAGGGACATTTAGTCGGGTGCTCTAATAAGCCCGGGTACCCTTCGGATTGGGGGGTTTTACACAGGGACATTTAGTCGGGTGCTCTAAGAAGCCCGGGTACCCTCGTTAAAAACTTTTTATAAAAAAATATTATAATTATTTATAAAAGTGATCGGTAGTTTTCCTATGATGGGTTAGGAGCCTCCCATTAAGAACTGGTATAACCAGCTTAAATATTCCCTTTCGAACCAATAACTCCGTCGAGTCTCTAACCAATAACTTCCGAACATCTTAATACTCCCACTTGAGTCACAGGTTCACGTTACCGAAGCCAGTACTTTCGCTTAACCATTTCAATGCTTTATAAAAACGTTGTATCTTGATTAGTTCTCCGATGTGGGACTAAATTTGGGTGCGCTTTGGCAGTTTCTTCTAATTGTTAAAAAGCAATAGTTCGCTCCTCACCCATGGAGTGAACTATTGCTCCTCGTTCTCACAAAACTGGCCTATCTTGACTCAGGTTAATTTCTGTAGTTAAATTTTTTCTATTTTATTTTTCTAAAAACAAAGTGTAGATTGGTGAACCCTAAGGTTTAGTGAACCTTAACTACAGTTAAAGAGAGTTTAAAGAAGGACAGTGGGAAGAAAAGGAGACCCAAGACACCCCTATTTGCGTCACCTATCAAGGAGGTGAAAATTTTCCATTGTTAAATCTGAAGTGCGACCCAGCAGTAAGTGGATTCCTTGAGCTTTGCGAAGGTAGTGATCTTTAATCCCTGAGGTTGGACCTACCTAATTAAATAGCGGTCAATGAACATTGAATATTTGTATGTTTTATGTCTATGTATTTTGCCATCAGATCATCCCATAAGGAATCATGTGATGGACATTGTGTAGATATGTGGTGTTCAATAAACCTTGGAACACTTGATCAATCCAAATCAAAGTCACTTAAACCTAGAAAACAGCTGGGATATCATAAGATCAAACTGGCAAAACATGGGTCCGAACCTCTTTTTGGGTGGGTCTGCCTACCGACCCAGAAAAATAATTTATAAACGGAGTTGGATGGTTATTGGTTCAGGCCTTTCAAGTTTAGCTGAATAGAAAATCCGTTAGATCCAATAATAATTTAATCTAGGGCAGTAAAGGGATCAGATTCGGATCTTATATGGCTCTATACGGATATGATCTGATTAAATTCCGATCTAAGATCTGATGGATTCTAAGATGTCCAATTCCAACCCAATTATTTATTCAAGATTTGAATTTCGTTCCAAATCCAATATGATTAAATTGCTTCAGATCTTCTTAACCATTGGAGGTGCTCCTAGATAGGTTTGTAAACTCAGCAGATAGTGATATACTGAATTTGTATCCGATTATATATTCGAGTATCTTTGACGGATAGTGAATGTGATATCCGCATGGGCAATGATTAGCACACCACACATTAGACTATATATGTAGTCTAATGCCATCACCATGTGTCCCTTTTAACACTCTTTTAATTATGGTTAAACTTAATAAAATATTTTTGTTTTTAAAAAATCAAGGTTAGATTGCTTAACCCTAGGAGTGAGTGAATGTTCACTTCAGTTAATGCGTGGTAAAAATGGAGGCATGGATCAATGAAGGTTGCACATTAGACTACATATCTCTAACGACATTGATCTCTCAATCTTCCTATCCTTCACATCTCACTACCATAGAAAGTGGAACCTATTTGTTTTGAAATATGCATCCTTGAAACAGGTTATTCAGGACTTTGCCCTCTATTCAAAGCTTTCCTTCAATTGCAACAATGACTGTTCAAGTGGGGACTTTTGTAAACCAACCAGGTGGGCGATCTTGGCCAGGACCACACCTCGGGAAGCAGAGGTCATGATTTCGATTCTCTTTCTCTTGTTGGCCACCCTTAGAGATTTATCCTTTCTTTCTTGGTGTGTGGATTAGAGGGTTTTGCACGTTCCCGGATTTAGTCGAGTGCTCCAAGAGGCCCGAGTACCCTCGTTAATTCTGACAATCGCATCTACCCACTCAGACCCATCTGGCTTTTCGTATTTTACTGGGTTAAACATAATTAGCCTAAGATTAATATTTTTTATTTTATTTTCTTATAACTAAGGTTAGATTTATGAATCCTAAGGATGAGTGAATCTTAACCACAGTTAGTGGGTGTTAAAGGGAGACATGGCGGCTTGTAGAGCCCTCTTTAATTGCGGTTTAGCATAACCAACCTAAGGTTATTTTTTCCCTAAAACTAAGGTTAGATGGATAACCCTAGGTGTGAGTAAATCTTGATCATAGTTAGTGGGTATTTAAAGGGACATGTGGTGGCTTGGGAGTTTATGTTTATCTTGAGTTCGGATGTGCAACAGCATGTGCACGCTACTGTTGCCCCTTTGTCTCTTGAGAAAATTGGGACCTACCATTTTTGGATGTGGGGTCTACCTCTATTGAATGTGGGGGCCACCCTTGTAAGACAAAGAGCTTTAAAACGATAAAGATGTGTTTCCCCAATCAAGTAGTAGGGGTAAAATGGAAAAATGGTAATCTTAGTCAACAATATTAATATTAAGAGTCTGACAAGGGAGGGCAGTGTAATTTCAGAAACTAGAAGGGAGGTTTCTAAAATTTCATGAAACCTCAGGAGAGGTGAGTGTAATTTACCCTTAATATTGATAACTAGACCGGCCGGTTGAGGTCCATGGTTCCCCAAATGGCAATAATCAGACATATTTCAAAATTAGTCTTTTAATGCATAACCGGTAGAACCGGCCATTTCAATCGGCGAACCGCTTGAAAAAATTGGAAGAAAAAAATGGATCAAAATAAGTGGCGTATCATTTTGAGGGAGGAAACACGTTAGATTTATAGAGAAGTAGTAGTTGTTCATGAAGGCTCTTTGGTGGTGATTCATGAAGAGACGATTCTCCTCAAGTGCGAATTCCATGTCATCCAACCAGTTTGGATTTAATTTTATAGATTAAATCCATGGTGATTTTGGGAAGTTACTTGAATTCAAACAAAGATCTCAAGGTTGTGAGAAATTGATTCTATTTTGGACAATTATTGGCCTAACGGCATTAATCTCTTCATCTTCTTTATGATCTTTTACGTATCATTACTGAAAATGGAACCTATTTGTTTTGAAATATGCATCCTGAAACAGGTTAGGACTTTGCCCTCTATTCAAAGCTCACATTTCAAATTGCAGTAATGGTCGTTCAAGTGTGGAGTTTCTTTGTGCGGCACGAGTACCCTCGTTACCAAAGAAAAGGAGAGTTTTTGTATGTATTAATTTATTATTAACCAAAACATAACTAAATTAAAAATTAATTTTATCACTATTTATAAAAGTGTGTGGTGTTCAGCCGGGTCCAAGGGCAGAACTAGGATTTTTTTGTAGGGGACTAACAATGAGTGTTCAATGTTTTTTGAAGACTAAGTTCATGGGTCATCACGTCTATTTGTATTCATTTGTAATGAATACATTTTTTTTTCCCCAAAAGTTTAGAGGGGCTAGAATTCCCTGTCCTCTAGCTTTGCCCCTCTCCCAGGTTATGACACTATCAGCACTATAGGATATTTGTTTTTATCAAAATTTCACAAAGTGCTTCAGCCCTGGGCCCATGTGGCTTTGCCCCTAGCCAAGTCTGAAGGGAACTAGTTATCATTCCTTTCAGGGCATTCCCCTTGTTGGCCACCCTCAGAGATTTATTATGATTAGGGGGTTTTACACGGGGAGATATAGTCAGGTGCTCTACGAGGCCCCGTACCCTCATTAAAAACTTTTAAAAAAAACAAAAAGAAAAATTATATTTAAAAGTGTTCGTCGTGTTAAGCCAGGTCGGACGAGAACTAGCTATCCTTCCTGTGATAGGATGGGGCTCCCATCAAGAACTGGTATAACTAGCTTGTATTTCCCTTCAAACCAACAACCCCGGGGGTCTAACCAACAACTTCCGAACACCTTATTACCCCCACTTGAGTCACAGGCTCGTGTTAACGAACCCAGTACATCTATTTAACCAATCAATGCTTTATAAAAACGGTGTTTCTTGATTAGTTCTCCGTTGTGGGACTAAATTTAGGAGCACTTCGGCAGTTTCTTCTAAGGCTCCGTTTGTTTTGATGTAAAGTAGAGGAAAACAAATGAATTGCGTGGAAAATATCAATTGTCCTAAAGAAAATATGTAGGAAAATGATATCTTGTGTTGAATTCATTTGTTTTCCACTATTTTACCTCAAAACAAACGGAGCATAATTATTAAAGGGAGGAAAGTAAGAAGTGAAGTGGGACCCAGTAGTAAGTGGATTCCTTGAGCTATGCTAAGATCAGTATCTTTAATCCCTGAGGTTGGACCCACCTAATTAAATAGCGGTCAATGACCATTGAACATTTGTATGTTTTATGTCTATGTATTTTGCCATCAGATCATCCCATAAGGAATCTTGTGATGGACATTGTATAGATATATGGTGTTCAATAAATCTTGCACACTTGATCAATCCAAATCAAAGTCACTTAAACCTAGAAAACAGCTGGGATATCATAAGGTCAAACTGGCAAAACAGGGGTCCGAACCTCTTTTTGGGTGGGTCTGCCCACCGACCCAGAAAAATCATTTATAAACGGAGTTGGATGGTTATTGGTTCAGGCCTGTCAAGTTTGGCTGAGAAAATCCGTTAGATCCAATAATAATGGTCTTTTAATCTAGGGCTGTAAAGGGATTAGATTCGGATCCTATATGGCTCTATCCGGATATGATCTAATTAAAAATCCAATCTAAGATCTGATGGATTCTAAGATGTCCAATTCCAACCCAATTATTTATTCAAGATTTGAATTTCGATCAAATCGATATGATTAAATTGCATCAGATCTTCTTAACCATTGGAGATGGTCCTAGATAGGTTTGTAAGTTAAGCGGATAGTTGTATATCCAAATTCATATCCAATTATATATTTGAATATTTGAATCTGAATAAATATCTGACGGATAATGAATGTGATATCCGCATGAGCAGTGATTAGCACACTACACATTAGACTATATATCTCTACTATTATAGTGAGAGAGATATGGGTACAAAAGATGCTTGAATCTTGAAACAATGACAAGAAAATCTTATAGGCTATTCCAACATGACTTAGTTAAAAAAAAGGGTTAACTACCTACAATCCCTTCTAAAAGCCACAATCCCTTCATATCTCCTGTCTTCTTTATCTTTTTTTTAGGGTTCTATCTTCTTTATACTCTCTCTTCTTTCACTCCACTTACCGCCAAACCAAATTCAACCACCTTAACTTCCCCCAATCACCCTCAACCACCTTAACTCTCATACCCCATACCCCTCTTTCTCCTCTCTCTCTACATCTTCCCCCAAAGAGAAATTGCTAGATTCATCCTTTTTCCGTGGAAGGCAAAACAACCATGGGGAGGGAAAGGGGGTGAAAGGTAAATGAGAGAGAATCCTGAACTCAATGTAACAGAGGGCATGAGTATTACAGAACCGGACAACAAACATCACAGTAATGCCATTAAACTCTATTTTAGAAGACCTATGAGTCGGTCAGAGGACTCTTCTGATCTTCCCTGTAAAAAAAAACGATCTGAAGTGGAGGGAGAAGGAACTGAACATAATTCTTTCTCATCATCCTCTAGACTGATTTGCTTTGAACTCTCCAATGAGCATCCTATGGTCCGCATGTTCCAACCTGGATTGGTAATGATCAGTATGTATCTGTTTGCTGACTTAACGGATTTCCAAACAACAAACGGGTCTTTCCATCCCCTTTTACTTGATAATCTTTGCTTATCTCCAAGATTACACTCGCATGAGTGCGTCCAAACCAGTGGTAAGTACCCTTTATTCATCTTCTTTGAATTTTCATGAATTCAAATAAGCAAAGAAGAAAAATAAACAGTGGCGGGACGCTACTGCCTGTAAGAGAATTAATCCAACATCGACTAAATAGAGAAATAGTTGTGGCCTTATATACATGTAAGGCCTCTCCACTCATTGCCAATTGGTTTTGAGTTGGATGCTTTCACACTGCCGTGTTGGTGATAATCTTGCAAGCGGTAAGATTTCGAGTTTTAACAAGCCTTTTATCAATTATGTCTTCATTTTTCATCAAATAAGCAAAGAAATGAAGGAAGAAAACTTTACAGTGGCTGGCTGGATGTTAATGTCGTGTTGGAGAAGAAGGGGACATGGTCGTTATTCTTTAAAGTGTTTTGGGTCTTTTTTAAAAACATGCATTAAAAATGTTTACATAATATAAAAATTCCCAATTCAAAAAAATTTCATTGCTCGGAAATTGTTATTTTGGACCTAAAGGCCCATTCAAATATGTAGTCCACACAAGGCCGGTGGCTTCGGTTGAACCGATTGCCTATGGGTTTAGACATGGAGGCATCAAATCAACTCAAGCATGATAAATAGATGTTTTGACATGTATTTGAGAAAGCTAAGCAAGTGAATTTCTTAAGCTATATTTTTCTGAAAATGAAATGGCTTAGGATAGGACAGTGGATCGCTTATTTTATGAAAAAGCTAAGCCGGTGTATATTTTGGTAAATACTTAGGATAAACTGAGGTTTGGAAGATCTAATAAACAAGAATGTTGCCCTCACATACTTTCATTACACACTTTAACTACTATCTTTGAATGTAAATTATTAAGTTTTAACTTTAGTAGTTAAAACGTTATTAAATTATTTTTTTTTATAAAAACCAAGGTTAGAAGACGAACATGATAAGTTAGGGTTTGAAATAAGTAAATGACAAAGCGATGTTTGAGTTGAACTTGGATGAGTTAGTTTGAAATAAATAAATGACAAAGTCATTGGCAAAGTCGTGTGTGTTGCACTTGGATGAGTTAGAGTTTGAAATAAGTAAACGGGAAAGTCATTGACAGTGTGTGATGGCCTATTTTGTGTGTGTTTAAATGATTAGTTTCTAAGCCAAAAAAAGAAATAATTAAATGGCAAAGCTGATTTAAAGGCTTTGTATTTCTCTTTATATTAATTGGATTGGGAAGTAATCAATTTTAGGACCATTCGAGTGTTATGCCAAGGTCTAATTAATAATTTAACATTATTAAATGTTGTTAATTAAGATTGATTCACACTATGGTTCATCCATCTAACCTTGGTTTTAGGAAAAACTAAAAAAATTGTATATTGCCCTTGGATTTGTTAAGATTTACCAAAGTTAAAGAGCGCGCCTCTATATGAAATGTTGCCCTTAACTGTCCTTGAACCATGACTCTTGAACTATGGTTATATTAACCTTGGATTTATTTAGATCCGTTTGGCTTTTTCCTTCAATAGTGTTTTTTGAAATACATTGAATCCGAGACCCTTTTAGTTGTTTTTCCCAGATAATGATTTTCACACATTTGAATGGATTATGATTTTGTGGATTCAAATTTCCTACTATATCAATAACATACCTTTTTGTTTTCTAAAGATGTCATTCTAACAACTTTTTTTTTTTTTTCTAATAGATGTCATTCTAACAACCTTTTTGAAATTACTTAGGATTAAACCAAGATACACTAGCATATCATCAAAACAAAATTTGAGATATTTTGTTATATTACATTTAACATGTTTCAAATTAATCTTTTTCATTATGTCATTGCAATTATAAGGACTGTTGACTCACGTGCATTGCACGTGCATTCCACTAGTGTAGTCTAATGCCATGGCCACGTGTCCCTTTTAACAGTCTTTTAATTATGGTTAAACTTAATAAAAGTAAAGTGAATATTTTTGTTTAAAAAAAATTAAGGTTAGATTGCTTAACCCTATGAGTGAGTGAATCTTCACTTCAGTTAATGTGTGGTAAAAATGGAGGCATGGATCAATGAAGATTGCACATTAGACTACATATCACAAATGACATTAATCTCTATCTTCTTATCCTTCACATATCACAACCACAGAAAGTGGAACCTATTTTATTTTGAAATATTCATCCTTGAAACAGGTTATTCAGGACTTTGCCCTTTATTCAAAGCTTTCCTTCAATTGCAACAATGACCGTTCAAGTGAGGAGTTTTGTAAACCAACGTAGTGGGCGCTCCTGGCCAGGACCACACCTCGGAAAGCAAAGGTCATGATTTCGACTCTCTTTCCCTTGTTGGCCACCCTTAGACATTTATCCATTCTTTTTTGGTGTGTGGATTAGAGGGTTTTGCACGTTCCCAGATGGTAATAATAGACATTGTGGGGGGAATTTACCGAAAGGACACGCGTCAGCAGCAGCTCCTCCCCATACTCTGGTTTACCGGTAGAAGGTTGGAGTGGAGGGTGTGGCACCCTGACCTGTACTCCGATGATAAAGTCAGTATAAGGCACAAGCACATAAACATATGAATATAATAGTATAGAGATACTTATCGTGAGGTCATTGAGCATATATGCTTGAGGACGGGCACTGATGTTGTGCTTTGGAGGATGAGCTGTGGAGAGGTATAGGAAGCAGCTCGGGAGGCACAGAGGATGTAGCTCTCGGACAACGTATACGTTATGCATTAGACAACGAGTATGTTGTGCATCTCACATCGGACAACGAGCTTGGCACTATTCACAACAGACAACGTGACAACGGCCTCGGCACTATTCATCAGACGACGTGACGACGGGTTCGGCACTATTCATCCGACGACGTGACGACGGGTTCGGCACTATTCATCAGACGACGTGACGACGGGTTCGGCACTCTTCACCAGACGACGTGACGACGGGTTCGGCACTATTCATCCGACGACGTGACGACGGGTTCGGCACTGTTCATCCGACGACGTGACGACGGGTTCGGCACTGTTCATCCGACGACGTGACGACGGGTTCGGCACTCTTCACCAGACGACGTGACGACGGGTTCGGCACTCTTCACCAGACGACGTGACGACGGGTTCGGCACTATTCATCCGACGACGTGACGACGGGTTCGGCACTATTCACCAGACGACGTGACGACGGGTTCGGCACTCTTCACCAGACGACGTGAAGACGGGTTCGGCACTATTCATCCGACGACGTGACGACGGGTTCGGCACTGTTCATCCGACGACGTGACGACGGGTTCGGCACTATTCACCAGACGACGTGATGACGGGTTCGGCACTCTTCACCAGACGACGTGACGACGGGTTCGGCACTGTTCATCCGACGACGTGACGACGGGTTCGGCACTGTTCATCCGACGACGTGACGACGGGTTCGGCACTGTTCATCCGACGACGTGACGACGGGTTCGGCACTGTTCATCCGACGACGTGACGACGGGTTCGGCACTGTTCATCCGACGACGTGACGACGGGTTCGGCACTATTCATCCGACGACGTGACGACGGGTTCGGCACTATTCACCAGACGACGTGACGACGGGTTCGGCACTCTTCACCAGACGACGTGACGACGGGTTCGGCACTATTCATCCGACGACGTGACGACGGGTTCGGCACTGTTCATCCGACGACGTGACGACGGGTTCGGCACTATTCATCCGACGACGTGACGACGGGTTCGGCACTATTCATCCGACGACGTGACGACGGGTTCGGGCATAGTTGACAGCATCAGGCACAAGTGCAAGTATGAATGTACTCGGCAGATGATCAATTGAGAAGTGTGACCTGAACATTTCACCAAGTCGATAAACATGTGATATTTAACAGTGTAAGGGGACCTTACATGGAGAACAACAGGTGGATACAGCTGATCCGAGAGAGCACCCGGTTGCCATAACCGCTTGTGAGGCCATAGAGAGTATCAAGTGGCCGGAGAACACCAAAGAAAGATGAGAGATTCAGGTGGGTGACCGCCTGCATAACCCTTCAGGATAGGGGTGTGAATGACTCAAGCCTTCCAGATCTCCTTCTTCTTCTTCTCTTGCATTCCTTCACTTTCCCTTTTGCCTTTTGCACCATCCCCCTTTCTCAGGTGATTCATGCTTATTTGTAGGCATTTGGACTCATCATGACTGGTGTAGTCATGATGAGGTCACCTGTCAGATACCACTCAAGATAGCCCAGATAACACTCAAGAGAGCCAACACATAGCCCAAGTGGGCTTATGTCAGCTAAATTGTTAGAATTTGAAAGAGTATGGAAATTTCTATTTTACCCATTCTTTTTACGAATTTTACCCATTACAATTAGCCCCTTCTCGGTGCCTTGGACTTCGTTCGAGGTGCCGAGAATACATCATGGGAAAAATTCTCGAGAGTGTGTAGAGCACGAAAAATGAACATAGATTAGTAATACTTCTAAAATGAATCATCTCTTTTACTTCTACGCCTGTAGGGCATGGACACATAATGAGATAGCAGTACATGAGCACGGAAGCGTCGTAACACATCATAACACTAGGAGAAGAGATTAAGCATATTACTAATAATTTTACAAGGCATAGAGCATGTAAGAGTGCAAGGAACGTACGAACACTTGGTCAAAACACTTACGGTATAGAGCACGGGTGCTTGGCACACATACTTTAACAATAATAAGAAGCACCTTAGTGTAACACATCGTGAATGTAATCTGACAAATGATATTTCATAAAGACGAACTTGTGGTAACTCGTGGTGGGACACCATGCTCAGAGGACATTCCATTAGTATAAGCCACCAGTATGCTCAGATGGCAATTCCTTTGTATGAGCCACCTGTGTCCCGTGGTGAGTACCCTGTTCGTGTGAAATGCACCCGCTGTGGTAACTCGTGGTGGGACACCATGCTCAGAGGACATTCCATTAGTATAAGCCAACAATATGCTCAGATGGCAATTCCTTAGTATGAGCCACCTGTGTCCCGTGGTGAGTACCCTGTTCGTGTGAAATGCACCCGCTGTGGTAACTCGTGGTGGGACACCATGCTCAGAGGACATTCCATTAGTATAAGCCAACAATATGCTCAGATGGCAATTCCTTAGTATGAGCCACCTGTGTCCCGTGGTGAGTACCCTGTTCGTGTGAAATGCACCCGCTGTGGTAACTCGTGGTGGGACACCATGCTCAGAGGACATTCCATTAGTATAAGCCACCAATATGTTCAGATGGCAATTCCTTAGTATGAGCCACCTGTGTCCCGTGGTGAGTACCCTGTGCGAGTGAAATGCACCCGCCGTGGTAACACATTCATAACATTATCATTTGATGATGCAATGCATTTAAGACAGTTCACTAAACACTTGATAAAAACACTAGATTATTCACTCATGAATGACTTCAAGGAAGAACGGGTATGTAAAGAGTCAAGGTGAAAGGATACCATAAGAATACCGTATGACGTGGCATAGATGATAGGATGGAAGAGGGTTGCGGACCGAATGGCCGAGCCCCTAATGTTGTGGAGAGGATGTGTACCGCTAGCCCCCAATTCCGTGAAGAGGACATTCGTTGGCTGTTTTGTTCGTTTCCCACAGACGGCGCCATTTTTGTGGGGGGAATTTACCGAAAGGACACGCGTCAGCAGCAGCTCCTCCCCATACTCTGGTTTACCGGTAGAAGGTTGGAGTGGAGGGTGTGGCACCCTGACCTGTACTCCGGTGATAAAGTCAGTATAAGGCACAAGCACATAAACATATGAATATAATAGTATAGAGATACTTATCGTGAGGTCATTGAGCATATATGCTTGAGGACGGGCACTGATGTTGTGCTTTGGAGGATGAGCTGTGGAGAGGTATAGGACGCAGCTCGGGAGGCACAGAGGATGTAGCTCTCGGACAACGTATACGTTATGCATTAGACAACGAGTATGTTGTGCATCTCACATCGGACAACGAGCTTGGCACTATTCACAACAGACAACGTGACAACGGCCTCGGCACTATTCATCAGACGACGTGACGACGGGTTCGGCACTATTCATCCGACGACGTGACGACGGGTTCGGCACTATTCATCAGACGACGTGACGACGGGTTCGGCACTCTTCACCAGACGACGTGACGACGGGTTCGGCACTCTTCACCAGACGACGTGACGACGGGTTCGGCACTATTCATCCGACGACGTGACGACGGGTTCGGCACTATTCACCAGATGACGTGACGACGGGTTCGGCACTGTTCATCCGACGACGTGACGACGGGTTCGGCACTATTCATCCGACGACGTGACGACGGGTTCGGCACTCTTCACCAGACGACGTGACGACGGGTTCGGCACTCTTCACCAGACGACGTGACGACGGGTTCGGCACTATTCATCCGACGACGTGACGACGGGTTCGGCACTATTCACCAGACGACGTGACGACGGGTTCGGCACTCTTCACCAGACGACGTGACGACGGGTTCGGCACTATTCATCCGACGACGTGACGACGGGTTCGGCACTGTTCATCCGACGACGTGACGACGGGTTCGGCACTATTCACCAGACGACGTGATGACGGGTTCGGCACTCTTCACCAGACGACGTGACGACGGGTTCGGCACTATTCATCCGACGACGTGACGACGGGTTCGGCACGACGTGACGACGGGTTCGGCACTATTCATCCGACGACGTGACGACGGGTTCGGGCATAGTTGACAGCATCAGGCACAAGTGCAAGTATGAATGTACTCGGCAGATGATCAATTGAGAAGTGTGACCTGAACATTTCACCAAGTCGATAAACATGTGATATTTAACAGTGTAAGGGGACCTTACATGGAGAACAACAGGTGGATATAGCTGATCCGAGAGAGCACCCGGTTGCCATAACCGCTTGTGAGGCCATAGAGAGTATCAAGTGGCCGGAGAACACCAAAGAAAGATGAGAGATTCAGGTGGGTGACCGCCTACATAACCCTTCAGGATAGGGGTGTGAATGACTCAAGCCTTCCAGATCTCCTTCTTCTTCTTCTCTTGCATTCCTTCACTTTCCCTTTTGCCTTTTGCACCATCCCCCTTTCTCAGGTGATTCATGCTTATTTGTAGGCATTTGGACTCATCATGACTGGTGTAGTCATGATGAGGTCACCTGTCAGATACCACTCAAGATAGCCCAGATAACACTCAAGAGAGCCAACACATAGCCCAAGTGGGCTTATGTCAGCTAAATTGTTAGAATTTGAAAGAGTATGGAAATTTCTATTTTACCCATTCTTTTTACGAATTTTACCCATTACAGACATATTTCAAAATCAGTCTTTTAATGCATAACCAGTAGAACTGGCCATTTCAATCGGCGAACCGCTTGAAAAAATCAAAAAAATTGGAAGAAAAAAATGGACCAAAATAAGTGGCATACCACTTTGAGGGAGGAAACACGTTAGATTTATAGAGAAGTAGTTGTTCATGAAGGCTCTTTGGTGGTGATTCATGAGGAGACTATTCTCCTCGAGTGCGAATTGTCATCCAACCGGTTTGGATTTAATTTTATAGATTAAATCCATGGTGATCTTGGGAAGTCACTTGAATTCAAAGAAAGATCTCAAGGTTGTGAGAAATCGATTCTATTCTTGACAATTATCAGCCTAACGACATTAGTTTCTCCATCTTCTTTATGATCTTTTACGTATCATTACCGAAAATGAAACCTATCTGTTTTGAAATATGCATTCTGAAACAGGTTAGGACTTTGCCCTCTATTCAAAGCTCACTTTTCAAATTGCAGCAATGGCCGTTCAAGCGTGGAGTTTCTTTGTGCGGCACGAGTACCCTAGTTACCAAAGAAAAGGGAAGTTTTTGTATGTATTAATTTATTATTAACAAAAACATAACTAAATTAAAAATTAATTTTATCAGTATTTATAAAAGTGTGTGGTGCTCACTCGTGTCCAGGGGTAGAACTAGGATTCTTTTGTAGGGGGGCTAACAATGTGGGTTCAATTATTTTGAGAGCCAAATTCATGGGTCATTACGTCTATTTGTATTCATTTGTAATGAATACATTTTTTTTCTAAAAGTTTAGGGGGCTAGAGCTTCCCATCCCCCTGGCTTCGCCCCTCTCCCAGGTTACGACACTATCAGCACTATAGGATATTTGTTTTTATCAAAATTTCATGAAAGGCTTCAGCCCCTAACCGAGCCTGAACAGAACTAGTTATCATTCCTTCCATAGCATTCCCCTTCAGATATTTATCCGGATTGGGGGTTTTCCAGGGGAGATATAGTCAGGTGCTCTAAGAGGCCCGGGTACCCTCGTTAAAAATTTTTAATAAAAAATTTATAATCATTTATAAAAGTGATCGTAGCGTTCAGCCGGGCCTGAAGAGAACTAGCTATCCTTCCTGTGATAGGATGGGGCTCCCATCAAGAACTGGTATAGCTAGCGTGTACCCATCAAACCTACAACCCCGTCGGGTCTAACCAACAACTTCCGAACACTTTAATACCCCCACTTGAGTCACAGGCTCGCGTTACCGAACCCAGTACGCTTACTTGACCATTGAATGCATTATAAAAACGTTGTTTCTGGATTAGTTCTCCGATGTGGGACTAAAAAGCGTTGCGCTTCGGCAGTTTCTTCTAATTGTTAAATGGAGGAAAGTAAGAAGTGAAGTAGGACCCCGCAGTAAGTGGATTCCTTGACAGATATGCTAAGGTAGTGATCTTTAATCCCTGAGGTTGGACCCACCTAATTAAATAGCGGTCAATGAACATTGAATATTTGTATGTTTTATGTCCATGTATTTTGCCATCAGATCATCCCATAAGGAATCATGTGATGGACATTGTGTAGATATGTGGTGTTCAATAAACCTTGGAATACTTGATCAATCCAAATCAAAGTCACTTAAACCTAGAAAACAGCTGGGATATCATAAGATCAAACTGGCCAAACAGGGGTCCGAACCTCTTTTTGGGTGGGTCTGCCTACCGACCCAGAAAAATCATTTATAAACGGAGTTGGATGGTTATTGGTTCAGGCCTTTCAAGTTTAGCTGAATAGAAAATCCGTTAGATCCAATAATAATGGTCTGTTAATTTAGGGCAGTAAAGGGATCAGATTCAGATCCTATATGGCTCTATACGGATATGATCCGATTAAAATTCCGATCTAAGATCTGATGGATTCTAAGATGTCCAATTCCAACCGAATTATTTATTCTTGAATTTCGATCCGTATCCGAATCCAATATGATTAAATAGCATCAGATCTTCTTAACCATTTGAGGTGGTCCTAGATAGTATATTATCCGATTATATATTCGAATATCTGAATTTGAATAAAAATCCGGCAAATAGTGAATGTTATATCCGTATGGGTACCGATTAGTACACCACACATTAGACTATGTATAATGTCATGACAACGAGTCCCTTTTAACACTCTTTAACTATGGTTAAACTTAATAAAATTAAAGTAAATATTTTTATTTTTAAAAAATCATAGTTAGATTCATTAGCCCTAAGAGTGAGTGAATCTTAACTACAGTTAATATGTGGTAAAAATGGAGGCATGGATCAATGAAGACTGCAGATAGTCTAATGCAGCAGTAAGTTAACTACTTCTATTGTTAGGATGATAATGGCCATGAAGCCAACATTTCCTTTTTCGAACTAGTGGTCGCAACATCAACCAGTTACAACTCTCAACTCCTCTATTTGGTGGTGATTCATGAAGAAACGAGTCACCTCGAGTGCGAATCAAATCAATCAGTTCGGATTTGATCTATTAAATTAAATCCATGGTGAGGCAGCTCACGTACGGTTTGGGAGCTGATCCCACTTGATTTCAAACAAAGATCTCAAAGTTGCGAGAAATGGATTCTATTATTGGCGATTACCAGCCTAATGGCATTAATCTCTCCATCTTCTGAGCCTTTACATATCATTACCACAGAAAGTGGAACCTAACTGTTTTGAAATATGCATCCTGGTTGTTCAGGACTTTGCCCTCCATTCAAAACTCGCTTTCAAATTGCAACAATGGCCATTCAAGTGGGGAGTTTTGTAAACCAACGGGGGTTGGTGCTCCTGGCCAGGAAGTAGAGGTGGCCACCCTCAAGGATTTATCCATTCTTTCTTGGTGTGTGTGGATTGGATGGTTTTGCATGTTCCTGGAGATTTAGTCAAGTGCTCTAAGAGGCCTAAGTACACTCGTTAAATTTTGACAATCGCATCTACCCACTCAGATCCATCCGATTTTTCGTATGTTACTGGGTTGGATTCTATGGGTCATCCAAAAGCTTTCTCTTTTGGATGTTTTTAATTGTTTGTTTGCTCTTCATAATACGGGGAGTGCTATTTGATACATTGTGTTTAACCGCTCTAATTGGGATTTCCACAAATCGTATTCAACTAAACCCCCTCGAAGCAAATTGTATGTGCTATTCTTGGGGGTTCTTCCCTGTGACCATGAGTGTCAGAAGTATGATTGTGATGAGATTTCTTGGATTGTCCACATGTTGCTTATTGAATTCTGGTTGGCTGATAGAAGGATGAAGGTAGGTTCACAGCTCATTTTTGTTAATACGGGTGGGGGTTCCTCCTGTCAAAGTCCTCCGACGATCAAGTCAGTATATGCAGAAGATGAGGTGCAAATAACAAACTTGAGAGAGAATGTGTTAAGGACTTTGAGCTTTCAAGTGTGACTTTCTCAATGATAAGAGGTTTCAATAGTTGAGATTCAGTAGTCTTTACCTTATGGGAGGTCGGGTATTTATAAGCTTGAGTTCAAGTGTGCCTTCATGCCCATCCATGCCCATGAATGACCATACAACTTGCTTTATGATCATTACCAAATATGTCAGACATATCTTCATGCATACGTGTCACACGTGGGGCATACTATTTCTAAAGTCTGTCTTAGGTCGAAAGTAGGCTGTCTGACATGCATTAAATGCTAAGACAATGTTTTTCACCTGACAACAGAGTAAATAGATCGCCTCTTGATTATTTTGTCCTACAAGGCGGTTTCGTCCTCAATGTGAGCATGAACTCGTCCTTATCATAAGCATGATACCTAAAACCGTCCTAATAAAGACTACATTTGAAACCGTCCTACAGAAGACGATATCTGGAATCATCATTCAGACGACGATATCTGGAATCATCCTTCAGACGACGGTATCTAGAATCGTCCTGGGGAGCACAAGCTTATTGTTGGAAGAAAATGAGTTTGAGATTTTAGACATGAGTTTTTGGCTAACTTTAAGTATAAATTTATGTGGGTCCCACACCATGTGGACTATAACCTCATGTATTTGGTTAATTAAAGTCATTAATAGGTGAATGAGAAATTGTATTCAAAGTGGGTCATTTGAACATGATATCAATGAGTAGTTGGTAACAATGAATAATCCCACATCGGATAAATATGAATCCATTGTGTGGTACAAATAAGCAAGGATTTGATCTTTATGTTGGGCCCTTGGGCACCCAAATTTTATGAACAAGTGAGCCTATGCTTCATGGTTGAACCATCACACACGCGTGCGCGCCTTCGCCCCGCCTCGCATCGCATCGCACCGAGCCGGGCCGGCGATAGGAAGAACACGGAGTCACATGTATAGCGGAAAGTCTCGACACATTCATCGTAGACATAATACCGTTAAACACTTGCTTTCAAGTGGGATAATCTCTATAGAATACATAAGGTCAAATGATAATATTGTTGATCATTTTACCAAATGTTTATCAAGAGAGCAAGTGAGTAATTCATTGAGGGGAATGGGGCTAAAGTCTATTACTTAAGAGTTTTCACAATGGTAACCCAACCTAGCTGACTAGAAATCCCAAGGTCTAGGTTCAAAAGGACAACTAAGTTGTGTATGACTCAACCTGATCACTTAGGAGATAATATCTCTTACCCATTTCTATAATGAGAAAGTGATATCTGCATCGTTTTAGGATAAACTATGTTTTAGTGCTTCTTATATCTTGGAATTCCTAGTGGAGTATAGCAGAATACTCTTAATAAGAATCACCTATGTGAGTGTGAACTGGGCCGGTTCTATGAGAATTGATTAGACTAAAAATTCTCTAGAGCACTCATGAATCCAGGACTTATTCAGGGCCAAAATGAACACAACAATAAGAACTAAACTATGTTTGGAGATATCCTGTGTGTATTCTATTATATTGGTTTACAACAACGGCTGAATAGTTCAAGACATCATGTTCACTAATTAGCCAGTAAATCCGATAGTCTTACGCAAGGGAAGGTTCAATGCCTAAAGCTACCTATCTTATGCAAGATGTCTCCTATAATGTACTCTCTCTGGTTTTCTGTATATTGCTGCATTTCATTTCTTCAATTTCATTCATGTGGGGGATTGTTGAAAGAAAATGACTTTGAGATTTTAGACATGAGTTTTTTGCTGACTTTGAGCATAAATTTATGTGGGTCCCACACACCTTTTTAGGTGAGACCAAGTCAAAGTCATTATTAGGTGAATGAGAAATTGTATTCAAAGTGGATCATTTGAACATGATATCAATGAGTAGTTGGTAACAATGAATAATCTCACATTGGATAAATATGAATCCATTGTGTGGTATAAATAAGCAAGGATTTGATCTTTATGTTGGGCCCTTGGGTACCCAAATTTTATGAATGGGTGAGCCCATGCTTCATGGTTGAAACAACACACACGCGCGCACCGCACCGACCCGGGCCGGGCTCAGGCTTTCTTACTTTTCTTTCTTTTTCTTCTTTCTGTTCTTTCTTTCTTACTTCTCTTTCTTTCCATACTTTTTCTTCTTTTTTTACTATTTGTATTTCATATATTATCATCATACCAATACCCATTCATATGCATTTGTAATAACTTAAAATACCGTTTTACCAGATAAGGAAAGTGGTTACTATACTTTACTTTACCGAGATACCACCCTTCGTACATTATCCAGTACGGACGGCTTAGTACATTTTTCGGTACGACGGCTTACTTACTTTGGCATATATCTTGTCATTTTTGATGGTATCCGGTGGTGCACAACACAACATACATTATCGCTTTTGTGTGTCTTTCTTTCTTACTTACATACTTTTCTTACTTTACTTTTGATCTTACTTACATTTCATTAATATCTTTGATTCTTTATTCATATTTTTGCCTCTTTTTCATTCGTGAGTGCACAATGATACACCTCTTGTTTAAATTTTATCTAAGACTAACCGTCAAGGGTTATAGGACATCTCACCATAGCGTCTCATACCACTACGTTAACCAGGCCTAGGCAAGCTTGACTTTCATCAAAGGTTCGTTTACCCATTGGTATATCACGTATTAGGAACATAAAAGCAATACACAAACCATCATATTTCTAATGATTCAACAATATCAAAAATCACAGTTGGTCTTAAAAATACTCCTAAATCACGATCTAATTTCATTATCAAAATCTCTTGTTTGTTTAATTAAGATCAATATTCTAATCGTAACCCTTTTTAATTAATAATAATAATTTTCTTAAATTGTTAAACAAAAATCCACTCAAACATCATTAAATATCACAATTAGATCATCCATTCAATCCATCCACCGTCTCATTCTTCTTATAAATTTGCACACTTCAATAACTTTCTCAATCCCCATGTTGAATCATAAGTAAATTTGCACACTTCAATAACTTTGCACACTTCAATAACTTTCTCAATCCCCATGTTGAATCATAAAAGTAAATTATACATAATTCTTCACATCCTAACATAATAATTCTGTTATAGTAAAACGATATCTGCAATAGGTTCTTCACATCCTATTTTAACATTCCAATGATAATAAAATCATATCATCAATAAATCTTCTTCATCAAATCAATAAATAATAAAAACTACATAACAATTGGGTTCTTCACATCCTAATTTAATCTTTCACTAGTAATTAATAAATCATGATCATAGTTATAGCTCTTCACATTCTAGTTTAATCATCCAGGAATCATAAACTAAAAACTACAACTCTAGTTCTTTACATCCTTTTTTTTTTCATCCGTAAATAGTAAAATGAGAATCAAATATAGTTCTTCACATCCTATGTTAATCATTCAATAACAGAAACTATAATCATGGGTTCTTTACATCCTATTTTAACAGATCAACCATAATAAACAAAAATCATAGGCATATTCATGGATCCTACCCATCTTTACATCTTTCCTTTGACTTACTCATTTTTATTCATTATTCTAGATTAACTATTCAAAATATTGAATGCTAGATCTGTTATTTACCTCACTTGATCATATTCCTACTATCTATTGATTGCGAATAAGGTTCTACTTGATCTTCACGCCTCTTTTTCCCATTTTTTTCTGACCGAATCTTTGAACTCCTTCAATCTCTCTTTCTTTGATCTCTCGAAAACTCTCACTTTTCTCTCTTTTAGGTTTAGAAGCCTATGGAAACCCTAACTCATGAGTTGGAGTGTTATTTATAGAGTTTAGAGACCAAAGAGAACTTAAAAGTAAAAAATCGATGTTTTTTGCGTATATTTCAGCGTCCACCGATCGATCAGCGAGTTTTGGCTGATCGATCCCCGCCACCACCGATCGATCGGCGCTAGTTGGCCGATCGGTTGGATCCCTCTTTTTTTTTCTGAACCTTGCTCCAGTATTTTGCCTGTAACTTTTGACTCGGTTATCGGAATTGGGTGATTCAACTTGCGTTGGAACCGTTATTCGAAGGGAAACAATTTCTTACCTATACACAAACCTCAATTTCAAGTCTATGGAGGTAAAAATTTCTCATCAAGTTGGATGAAGGTAAACGCGAATCTCAAAATATTTGGGTTAATACTGAGAACTCAAAGTTTAAACTCCTATACTCCTAAAAGTTAGAAAATAGATACTTTAGGCTAATTTTAAGCAATGAGGTGTCTCTTAAACCCAAAACTTTTAATTTAATAATAACAATAATAATAATAATAATAATAATAATAATAATAATAATAATAATAATAAGTTAATTACTATATTATTATTATATAAGAGTTTACTAATTTAGGCATCTAACATTAATTTTCATAGGAACACATGCATTTAAAATCGGATGCATATTCTAAGGAATTTATGTAAATGGCATGAATGCCGAAAAACTAAATTTTGGGTCTCTACAAATTCTGAACGTATATAGCTATATCCTGATTACAAATTCGATTTGAGATCCGGTAAATTCTGAGTTATCGAATTTGAATCCGATTATTTATTCAAGATTCGATCCAAATCCAATAGTGGGTAAAGTGGGTCTAAGAAGGAAAAATGACAGCTTGTCACAAGAGTAAAAGCTGCCTAGAGTGAGAGCTGCCGAGGACGTTGGCTTCAGAAACCTGGTGATATGTTACAATCCTAAATAGATATGACTACATTTCACACATTCCATTTCCACAAGTTCTTAGGCTTTTTGGCATACTGGTTAAGTTCATAGACCAACCTGAAGAAGAAACAAAACAAAAACGACCCATGGATCTAAAACATCATTTTTGCAAGGATAAAATTTCTAAGACCCTCTTAGGGTCGAGACCACCGAGACCATGCTCTAAGAGCACGGGATTTCAGGTGGGAGCATGGGATTTCAGGTGGAGCCCACCATATGAAATGGGCCCCACCTGAAATCTTGTACTCTTAGAACACGATCTCGGCCCTAAGAGGGTCTCAGTAGCAAAGTCCTTGCTTGTAATATTCCTTGCAAAGGCTGTCTACCCTTTTGCAGTTGTTCCTCCTGGCAACCATTAATTCAATATCATCCTGTTTGGCTGCAGAAGTATCACTTTCCTGTTTAATGGTTATAGCTCAGTAACCATTAATTCAAATTCGCCTTCTTTGGGGTTGGGGAAGCACTATCATGCGTATCATTCAGTAGGTCGGCTACTCCAGACGCACACATATACACAATATGTCTTACCCCCATAGAATTAGGACTTTGCTACTGAGACTCCAAAGGGCCGAGACCACACCGAGACCATGTTTGTGATGCACGGATCTCAAAATTTCATTAAATCTGTTTTTGAAATTTTGAGATCCATGCATCACATCCACAGTCTCGGTGTGGTCTTGGCCCTTCCTATACTATACCTCCATAGCATTTCCTACACAGCAGAACATGTTACTCGACCAAGTATTTCACACTGACCCAGTATTGTCAGAACCGGACCGGGTATCGAACCGGTAGAGTGGCTGGGTTCCACCAGTTCAACTGTGTACTTTTTGAAAAAGAAAATCAATTTTTTTCATTTTTTTTCCTAATTTTTTCCGTTTTGACCGGTTACTAAAACTGGTTCTGGCCAGTTCTTAAAGCGTCCTGGTTTTGAAGGTTTTGGGAACCGGCGAGGAGGCCGGTTCCCAGTTCCACCGGTTCGACCAGCGGTCCGTCCGGTTCTGATAACACTGCACTGACCTATCAATAAACTCACATGAAAATTAAACCATGCACACACATGTCAGGATATTTGTCTTTCGGGATTCTTTAGTGGTTGGTTGGCTAGGTCTAGTTCCCCACTGTCCAAACCACAACGCCTGTTGCATCGCCTCTTTTCTGTTTTCAAACAAACAATTGGATTGAACTTCTGCATCAGAGGTCAGGAAAATCTTCACACCAATCATGGTTTCAGCTTCTTTTTATGCTTCTGGGGTGAAGCAGTTTGAGTGCCATCCAATATCCACAGTACAAGAGATTTGTGAAATAGGCTAAAGTTCAATACATAAACAATAAATGCAGATAGAACAGAGCCCAACCACAGGATATCTTCTGCCTTGCATCATTTCAAGTTCCTCCGGCTTTGTTCTTTGTACTCATCTTCTTTATCAGAATCCTGTAACTTTCACATCCATTTAAAATGAACAAATATTGCCGACGTTTCAGCAAGTGATGATAGGATCCCTAAATACAAAGCTCCTCGGAGTCGCTGAAGGAACAAACATGTAAAATTGTTCTTCCTGAAAAAACTCTCACCTGACATTAAAGAAAATCAGATGCTACATCTTCCATGTGATATCTGCATTCAAGAAACACCAAATTTGCCACATATCACATGGGGAGGGAGTGCTAGCCCCAACCACGACATCACCTCATAAAGGAAAAGGTCAAACACTTTTAGACGTGGGGGTGATTAATGGTTAAAGTGATTAGAGCTAACATTCCCCTATCGCATTTATTATCCACACACCCACATACAAATTTAGCACATAGCAGAAAGAGAATACACTTCACATATTATAAATATAAGTGACACTACATACGATTGAAATTAGAATTAATAATAAGGCATTGAATTTCGATTATAAAAATTGTAAAATTTTAACTTCAACTACTTTGAATACATTAAAGCCTAACGGTTTGGTGTTGGGAATGTAGACAACCTTCAGCAGATTGCCCGGGGGGGTGGCAGGGGTATTTTTGGCTTTACAGTTTAACCCTAAATATGTAGCTGTATGCTTATTTTTTTAGGTTTAACTAGTGTGAGAAGTGGCCGTAATTTTTTCGAAGAGAGAAAAACTCTGTGTATTCTGTATCTTCAATATAGTGAATTGGTGTGGCTCCCGAGGACGTAGGCACGTTGCCGAACCTCGTATATCCGTGTGTTTTGTCTCTATTTTCTTCTCTGCAATCTTTCTATTTGTTGTGTGATTTCTGTGATTCATAGTCTCTCAAGATCCGAAGGGTTTAGGGATTAAACGCGTGGTTTAAATCCCAACATTTGGAACACCACTAAACCCAGTCGCCTTTGTCATGACGCATCAACCCATTATGAAGTCCTTCAAGTGTAACGCTACAGAACACCACTAATGGTTGTCCACATTTCTGTGATGCCATCAACCTATTATAAATTTCTTCAAGCCTAGTGGTTGAGAAAGCCACTAATGGCTGTCCTGTCCCAATTTTTGTGATGCCATCAATCTATCATGAATTCCTTCAAGCCTAAAGGTATGGAAGATGCTGAATGACCTTGAAAGGAGAGTTTTTTCTGTTTATTCAAATGCAGAAATGAGCTTTGTAATCAAATGTGCATATGCTTATAATAGCACAGCCCAAAAACACTGTATCCTGGATATAGAAGATACAAATCCCAGCAATCTGTAATGCTATTCTCTTGGCAACATTCTGGAAGCTACAAATGCACATGAACATGCTCAGGCTACATATTTACAGAAACAATATATAAGGATTATTTGAGTGTGACTTTGAGGAACTATTACTCAGTTACTACATCTAGGATTTTGATGAATTATAGGGATTATTTAAGTGACTTTGAGAAATTATAGAATTTTGAGGAATTACAAGGATTTCAGAAAGTCTGAGATTGCATATCTGAGTGCGACTTTGGAATTTGGATGGACAGGTCTGTTGATAGTGAGTCTTTGAATCCATAGGACATCTAGTGCGTTAATAAATGAAGGGTGCTGTTAGATGCACACTAATATTTGATGACTGCACCCATTAGTAAAAAATACTGACTGCACACCATTAAATTGATAAAATTACTTGTACACACCCACAAAAAAAAAAAATGCCTATAAATTTTATATCTACACACCGTTTACAATTGTTAGAGATTTTATGATTGAGATGCAACTCATCAACCAATTGTTATTTCTCCACCGACGATGCTAGAAATGAACTTAATGACACTGGCAATCTTCGCAAATCCTGAGGTTCTTGGTGATCCTTATAGGGATTCCAGGAAGGATACAGATGAGGCCAAAGGTGAGGGATAGGCATATGGGAGAAAGATACAAATACCTCTACCATGACACAGCAAAATGGGCAAGGATCCAACACATCTTGCAGCCTCATGTGACCCTTCTATCTTGTTCCTCAAGCTCCTGCAAGACAAGAACTGCTGACCCATATACATAGGCACCTTGCATTCCCATATTTCCCTGGTACAGATTGTCATTCCTATATTTCCACTTAGACCAACAACTGCACTTAGATTGACTGGTACAGATTGCACTCCCCATATTTCTCTTGAGCACAACAAGTGGGAGAGTAGAGGGAGGTCGCCGCACCCATACCGAAGCCCCCAACACCAGGGCCGGCCCGTCCATTAAGCCATCAAAGCCCGCGCTTTAGGCAAAAAAAAAATGAAGGCCCCAAAGCGTGGGCTTTGATGGCTTTATGAACCTGATTTAGTAAAAAGAAACCCTCAAAAAAGCCTCATTTTATAGCAAGTCCAAATGAAAAAATGCCCCATTTAGAATTCTTGCTTTAGGCCTCCAAATGGCTTGGGCTGGCTCGTACCCAACACCATGTTTGACTGTAGTGAAAAAAAGAACATTTGAATGATGATGAGGTATGGATCACTTGTAATGCGCTAAACAACACAAAGTCATACACAAAATGTTTAACATCTCCCACCTACATATATGGAAGAGATCCCATAGTACAGTTGTGAAATTCCTTAAGAAATGGAGATGTTTGAAATGAAAAACTAAATCGAGACCACGAGAAAAAAGAGAGAAAGGAAGTAAATATTAGAGTTGGATTGAACATGGGCTCAAAATGGGTGAGGAGGATGTTGGTGGGTCTAAAATCTCTGTATACAATGCAACCCACACGACAATCTTCATGAAGATATCTTAAACCTCTTGCAGCTCCCATAGCAACCTTCATCCTATTATTCCAACCCATAATCTCATTTCTCTCCACTCCTGCAGAAACTATCGTCGCGAATTACCGGTCAAGCAGCTCCGACAAATGAATGCACGAAACAAACCTAGGTGCTTAAATAACTTGATATACATGAAATTCATGTGAGTATATATAAGTACCAGAATGTTTTAGACAAGAGTTTCTAACATGACCAAATATCAGAAAATCTGAGTTTCCTTGTTACACAGATTCTATATTTTTTTAAGAACACTCCTGCTACCTTTTCTATCATTGGCAAAAAAACTGAATGCCCAGGATTCTCTCAAGTTGCAACTTGAGAGAATCTCTCAAGTTGGAACCCCTAGAGGTCGCCACGTGTCTCCTTTGACACCCCTTAACCATGGGTAGGTTCACCCACCCCTAGGGTTCACTCACCCATCCTTGGTTTTTTTTTTTTATATTAATTATTATTTTTTAAATTAAAAAACTGCTTTTAATATTAAAAAACTCTAAAAACAGTTTTTTCAATTTAAAAAATAATAATTAATATTAAAAAAAAAAACCAAGGATGGGTGAGTGAACCCTAGGGATGGGCGAACCTTACCCATGGTTAAGGGGTGTCAAAGGAGACACGTGGTGACCTCTAGGGGTTCCAACTTGAGAGATTCTCTCAAGTTGCAACTTGAGCTCTCTCCACTCCCAAAACTGAAATACTGTTAGTAGTAATAATAATGGTGCAGAATCTTAAAAGTAACATTTCTATTTTAGCTTTTATCATTCAAGTGTTTGTCCAAGGAACCATTGCAAGCAAAATCATAGATGAGGAGCCATTCTTTTCAATGCAGTAGCCCACCAACATCACCAAATTCTTGTGCTGTGCACATCTCAACACTTCAATCTCCGACCAAAATTCAAATGCACCATATGCACTTACCACCTTATGTTGCTTCACTGCGACGACCTGCCCATCGGTCAAGACTCCTCTGTATACAGGACCATATCCACCCTCAGCCAAGAAATTTTCATTTGAGAACCCATCTGTTGCTCTTTCGATCTCTCGTTAATAAGCACTGACATATCTTCTGGCCATCAAAAATCGCTGTTAATTTGCAAACACATCTAATCCGATGACTCAGTTCATCCAAAGATCCAATTCTTGATCGAAAAAAATTAAATGCTCTAAACTCTAATCCTAACAAAACAGATCACATCCTTCTTCGAGGGATTATGATCTGGGTATGGTCAAAAACTTAACACCTTCCCTCTCTTGAATAGGAGTAATTGGAAACTAAGTTCAGAAGATTTGGGATCATTACGTGAATAGTCTTTATTCATGGAGGGTTGCAGACTCAATTCAATAAACCCTTCAATTTCATATATATTTAGTACAGAATGTTACAAACATATAAATGTAAATACAAAAAATGGTTGTCCGATTGAGATCATCTCTTCGGGCGTTAGTGGGTCCGAGGAGTACCGGCTCGTTATCCTTCCACTGTCAAGAGCGGGAGGTTTTCGCTGCTCTGTGAGACCAGCCTGACGCTTAACCCTCCGCTCTAAGAACCACGACGCCCAAGCCTCCGCTCGGACAGCATGGTTCATCTCTCAACTTGGAACGGGCAAGCCAGCTAGTTTCCCCAACAGACCCTGCTTGTCTGAGTCGAACCCATGTTCAACCATCTTAATACCCCCACTTGGGTTACAAACTCACGCTACTGAGCTCGGTGATTGAAAGCGTATGAAATTATTAATATAATGAGGTGATTAAGTTTGTAATTTTTCGATGTGGGACTAAAGTTGGGAGTCTTTAATTGAAGTTGCTGCTTCAGTGCTTTTTGTGTGGTTTCTAGTGTATTCTTTCTAACACTACCACATGGATGAGTGGTGCACAAGCGATCAACTGGAACCCAGATGTAAGTGGATTGCTTGAGATCTTCTTTAACCATTGGAGGTGGTCCTAGAGGAAGTTTTAACATGAAGATATTGGACGGTTGCTATCATCGATTCCATGGTGAGTTACAGGAAATGGTGAGTCGTGACTATTGTATGTTCGGAGATGGCCTAAGTGATCAATCGAACCCACATCTTGAACAGGACAAAACCTTGAAACAACTGGGATTAGATGGCTCGTCACGTTTCAAATTCTCCATTTTATGATTCTTTACCTGGATCAAGAATTGCTATAAAAAAAATTCATTCATGGTTATCAAATCCAAACCGTCCAGGCAGGTGGAACTAGAGGTGCACACAAGCCGAGCTAACTCGATGGCTCAGCTCGGTTTGGCACAATCAAGCCGAGCTGAAGCTCGAAACTTTAGCTTGATTGAGCAAGCCGAGTTGAGTTTTCAAGTTTGAAACGTGTTCAAGCCAAGGTATGCATGTTTGATTCAACTCATAGTTCGGCTCAATTCGGCACAAGCTCGGCTTAGCTTGAATGTTTTATAAAAGAAATAAAATAATAATATGCATTATTTATATAAATATATCATTATTATATATATCAAAAAATATAAAATATTTTTATTTTTATTTAAAAATATTTTTTTAATATAACAAGCCAAGCTCGAGCCTATATTAAACCCATTTCAAGCTCGGCTCAGCTCAGCTTGGTTTGAATACCCCGCTAGGTGGAACTGGTAAAGCCAGGATCTCATTGTTGGTCCACCAATAGACCCAGGATGAATGAATCTTCCCAGTTGGACGAAATGGGAGATTCCACTATATTGATCCACTATGGTTTGTATGAATCAGAGATCCTTTAGTGTCCGTTCTTTTTTTTTGTTTGTTGAGACTTATAAAGCCTGGCGGTGCAAGTTTTGTCATTTGACAATATGTATGTTTATTTTAGAATTAGATATATTATGTTTTTTTTATCTATTGGGTTGCAATTTCCGTAAAACTTCAGCAAGATGTAGGATTTCAAAACTCATAAAAAATACTAAGACTAGAAATTTCATGATGGTAGGAATTAGTTTGTTAGAAACCTTGATTATAAAGTAATTCAAATTTCCTAACATCTACCATGAGACAAAGTGTCAAGCTTTATAATTCTTGCAAAAGAACGGACCCTTAGATCAAATTGTTATGATCATCTTATCTAAGCTCATTTTACTTCGTCAAAGATCTCATAGGTGTAGTGTAGGCCACTTTAAGTTGGTCCCAAGCATCCCCTTGCAACTCCATTATCTGGATGAGCATCTGAAACAATGGTTTGTCGTTATCAGCTTCCCGCCAGGAGCCATGTTTTTCCAAGGATATCTGAGTTGGCCGATCCAATCTAAGTCAATACGTCATCAAACGTTTCCATAGACGGCGACAATTTTTGTGAGGGAAAATACTGGATATGATACCTCTGGAGACAAGGATTTCAGAGGTATTACTCAGTTACTACATCTATGATTTTGATGAATTATAGGGATTATTTAAGTGACTTTGAGAAGTTATAGAATTTTGAGGAATTACAAAGATTTCAGAATTGGATATCTGAGTGCGACTTTGGAATTTGGATGGAGAGGTCTGTTGATAGTGAGTCTTTGAATCCATAGGACATCTAGTGTATTAATAAATGAAGGGTGTTGTTAGATGCACACTAATATTTGACGACTGCACCCATTAGTAAAAAAATATTAACTGCACACCATTAAATTGATAAATTACTTGTACACACCCAAAAAAAAAAAATGCCTATAAATTTTATACCTACACACCACTTACAATTGTTAGAAATTTTATGATTGAGATGCAACTCATCAACCGATTGTTATCTCTCCACCGACGATGCCAGAAATGAACTTAATGACACTGACAATCTTCGCAAATCCTGAGGTTCTTGGTGATCCTTATAGGGATTCCAGGAAGGATACAGATGAGGCCAAAGGCGATGGATAGGCATATGGGAGAAAGATACAAATACCTCTACCATGACACAGCAAAATGGGCAAGGATCCAGCACGTCTTGCAGCCTCATGTGACCCTTCTATCTTGTTCCTCAAGCTCCTGCAAGACAAGAACTGCTGACCAATATACATATGCACCTTGCATTCCCATATTTCCCTGGTACAGATTGCCATTCCTATATTTCCACTTAGACCAACAATTGCACTTAGATTGACTGGTACAGATTGCATTCCCCATATTTCTCTTGAGCACAACAAGTGGGAGAGTAGAGGGAGGTCGTTGCACCCATACTGAAGCCCCCAACACCAGGGCCGGCCCGTCCATTAAGCCATCAAAGCCCGCACTTTAGGCCAAAAAAAAATGAAGGCCCCAAAGCGTGGGCTTTGATGGCTTTATGAACCTGATTTAGTAAAAAGAAACCCTCAAAAATGCCTCATTTTATAGCAAGTCCAAATGAAAAAATGCCCCATTTAGAATTCTCGCTTTAGACCTCCAAATGGCTTGGGCCGACTCCTACCCAACACCATGTTTGACTGTAGTGAAAAAAAAAACATTTGAATGATGATGAGGTATGGATCACTTGTAATGTGCTAAACAACGCAAAGTCTGCAGGACATATACAGAAGTATACACAAAATGTTTAACATCTCCCACCTACTTATATGGAAGAGATCCCATAGTACAATTGTGAAATTCCTTAAGAAATGGAGATGTTTGAAATGAAAAACTAAATAGAGACCACGAGAAAAAAGAGAGAAAGGAAGTAAATATTAGAGTTGGATTGACCATGGGCTCAAAATCATGGGTGAGGAAGATGTTGGTGGGTCTAAAATCTGTGTACAATGCAACCCACACAACAATCTTCATGAAGATATCTTAAACCTCTTGCAGCTCCGATAGCAACCTTCATCCTATTATTCCATGTCATAATCTCATTTCTCTCCGCTCCTGCAGAAACTATCGTCGCGAATTACCGGTCAAGCAGCTCCAGAAACTAATGTCGCGAATTACCGGTCAAACAACTTCGACAAATGAATGCACGAAACAAACCTAGGTGCTTAAATAACTTGATATACATGAAATTCATGTGAGTATAAGTAACAGAATGTTTCAGACAAGAATTTCTAACATGACCAAATATCAGAAAATCTGAGTTTCCTTGTTACACAGATTCAATATTTTTTTTAAGAATACTCCTGCTACCTTTTCTATCATTGGCAAAAAAACTGAAGGCCCAGGATTCTCTCAAGTTGCAACTTGAGAGAATCTCTCAAGTTGCAACTTGAGAGAATCTCTCAAGTTGGAACCTCTAGAGGTCGTCATGTGTCTCCTTTGACACCCCTTAACCATGGGTAAGGTTCACCCACCCCTAGGGTTCACTCACCCATCCTTAGTTTTTTTTATATTAATTATTATTTTTTAAATTAAAAAACTGTTTTTAATATTAAAGAACTCTAAAAACAGTTTTTTTAATTTAAAAAATAATAATTAATATAAAAAAAACCAAGGATGGGTGAGTGAACCCTAGGGGTGGGTGAACCTTACCCATGGTTAAGGGGTGTCAAAGGAGACACGTGGTGACCTCTAGGGGTTCCAACTTGAGAGATCCTCTCAAGTTGCAACTTGAGAGAATCCACTCCCAACACTGAAATACTGTTATTAGTAATAATAATGCAACTTGAGAGAATCCACTCCCAACACTGAAATATACTGTTAGTAGTAATAATAATGGTGCAGAATCTAAAAAGTAACATTACTATTTTAGCTTTTTTCATACAAGTATATGTCCAAGGAACCATTGCAAGCAAAACTCATAGATGACTAAGATGAGGAGCCATTCTTTTCAATGCAGTAGCCCATTAACATCTCCAAATTCTTGTGCTTGTGCTGTGCACATCTCAACACGTCAATCTCCGACCAAAATTCAAATGCACCATATGCACTTACCACCTTATGTTGCTTCACTGCAACGACCTGCCCATCGGTCAAGACTCCTCTGTATACAGGACCATATCCACCCTCAGTGAAGAAATTTTCATTTGAGAACCCATCTGTTGCTCCTTTCGATCTCTCGTTAATAAGCACTGACATATCTTCTAGCCATCAAAAATCACTGTTAATTTGCAAACACATCTAATCCGAGGACTCAATTCGTCCAAAAAAAATTAAACTCTAATCCTTACTAAACAGATCACATCATGATCTGGGTATGGTCAAAAACTTAACACCTTCCCTCTCTTGAATAGGAGTAATTGGAAACTAAGTTTCAGAAGATTTGGGATTATTACGTGAATAGTCTTTATTCATGGAGGGTTGCAGACTCAACTCAATAAACCCTATATATTTAGTACAGAATGTTACAAACATATAAATGCAAAAACAAAAAATTGGTTGTCCGATTGAGATCATCTCTTCGGGCGTTAAGTGGGTCTGAGGAGTACTGGCTCGTTATCCTTCCACTGTCAAGAGCGGGAGGTTTTCGCTGCTCTGTGAGACCAGCCTGACGCTTAACCCTCCGCACTAAGGACCACGACACCCAAGCCTTCGTTCGGACAGCATGGTTCATCTCTCGACTTGAAATGGGCGAAGCCAGCTAGTTTCCCCAACAGACCCTGCCTGTCTGAGTCGAACCCATTTTCAACCAACTTAATGCCCCCACTTGGGTTACAAGTTCACGCTACTGAGCTCGGTGATAGAAAGTGTACGACAGTGTTAATATAAAGAGGTGATAAAGTTTGTGATGTTTCGATGTGGGACTAAAGTTGGGAGTCTTTAATTTAATTTGCTGTTTCATTGCTTTGTGCGGTTTCTAATGTATTCTTTCTAACACTACCACATGGATGAGTGGTGGACACTGGAACCCAGATGTAAGTGGATTGCTTGAGGATCTTCTTAACCATTGGAGGTGGTTCTAGAGGAAGTTTTAACATGAAGATATGGGACGGTTGCGATCATCCATTCCATGGTGGGTTACATGAAATGGTGAGTCGTGACTATTGTATGTTCGGAGATGGCCTAAGTGATCAATCCAACCCACATCTTGAACAGGACAAAACCTTGAAACAACTGGGATTAGATGGTTTGTCACATTTCAAATTCTCCATTTTATGATTCTTTACCTGGATCAAAAATTGTTATAAAAAAAATCCATTCATGGTTATCAAATCCAAACCGTCCAGGCATGTGGAACTAGGGGTGCACACAAGCCAAGCTAACTCGATGGCTCGGCTCGGTTTGGCACAATCAAGCCGAGCTCAAGCTCAAAACTTTAGCTTGATTGAGCAAGCCGAGCTGAGTTTTCAAGCTTGAAATGTGTTCAAGCCTAGGTATGTTTGATTCAACTCAAAGTTCCGCTCAATTCGGCACAAGCTCGACTTAGCTTGAATGTTATATAAAAGAAATAAAATAATAATATACATTATTTATATAAATATATCATTACACTTTTTAGCATCTCAAGTCAGAGATGTGTGCCTCACCTATCTTGCAGTATTGCAATGAAAATGTGTGCTAGTAAAGATTAAATATGAACAGGAGCTCCGGTTCAAGAGATAATCGTAGCCCGTTTGTTAAGTCTAAACTTTTTTTTGGGAAATAAAGTTCTTTTTTCTAACAAACATGTTTGGTAAAGCATTAAAATTAGAGGTTATTACAAGTCATCTAATGTCATTTATATATAACTGTAAATTTTTCAGTTTTAATTATTCTTAAAGCCTAACGGTTTGAGAACACCACTAAGCCCACTCCCCACTTTCATGATGCATCAATCCATTATGAATTCCTTCAAGCCTAGCAGTAGAGAACACCGCTAATAGCTGTCCCCATTTCCATGATATTATGAATTCTTCAAGCCTAAGGGTCGAGAAAACCACGAATCGCTGTCCCAATTTTCATGATGCCATCAATCTATTATGAATTCCTTCAAGCCTATCGGTATGGGAGATAAGGAATGACCTTGAAAAGAGTTTTTTTTTCTGTTTATTCAAATGCAGAAATGAGCTTTGTATTCAAATGCACATAGAATATCCAAACATTGCTTATAATAGCAAAGCACATAAGCATTGTATCCTGAACATAGAAGCTACAAGTCCCCTGAAGCTACAAATGCACATGAACATGCCCAAGCTATCTAATGAAACAGAATATAGGGATTATTTGAGTGTGTGACTTCGAGGAATTATTACTCAGTTACTACATCTTGGATTTTGATGAATCATCGGGATTATTTGAGTGTAATTTGAAGAATTATTACTCAGTTACAAGGTTTTCAACAAGTCCAAGATTGGATATGTGAGTGCGACTTTGGAATTTGAATAATTAAGAAGAGGCCTCGAAAGAGTTCCGTAACAGTGGAATCATATCTACTGAAACAAAATATAGTGTTCAACTCACTCCTCAACTTATCCTAGTATCCTTAGGGAAAATTCCAAGTGGGTCGGTGCGGATACCCGAAGGGATGTCCTTGGCTCGAAAGCTTTGGGACACCTCCGTTACCAAAAAAAAAAACAAAAAAAAATAGTGTGATGTTTCGGGAGTAGTTGGGAGGTTGATTAATCCTCTCAATAATAAGCATGGTGCAAGTACAGGTGATGATACCCCCTCCCACCAAAGGGAAAACACCATCTATGAAGTTCGAGGCTTAAATATACTGCCCCTAAATGATTGACTGGTGTTTATGGACAGACAGGAACGAAATGAATTTTGAAGGAATATACTCATCCGTGCCTAAAATATGTGCTTCCACTGGCTACCAGCTATGAAATTCGACGAGTGCTCTTAGGGACACTCGCAGGGCCACATGGGGCCCGGGGTCTGAAGCCTCCGCTCAAATTTTGAAAAAAAAAATCATTAATATTAATAGGGGCATAACCTGGGAGCAGGGGTGAAAACTAAATTTATACTTATTATCATCTTCTTCTTTACTATTATAATAGGAGAGGCAATCGTAGATGATTTTTCCGAAATTCTCATACTACCCTTATTTAAAAACAAAATGTCGATTTAATGTTTTGCTTTAAAACCCAAACTACCCCTTGCCTTTGATTTAATTTCCAAACTACCCCTTGCTCATCTATCTATTTTGAATCACAACCAATCACAATTGACCCCGGGGAGAGTTCAATCGTAACCGTGGGTTAACACGTGTCCCTTTTAACTCCTATTAACTGTGGTTAACTCCTTCCCCTCGCTCTCACGTGCATCACACGTGCCACCCGCTAGTTTAATTTATAATGGTATAGGCATGGCCCAAGGGGTAGTTGTCCCCCTGAATTTCTATAAAAATAAAGTAAGTTTTATACTATATATTTAATTTAAGATAGCATAGTCATGGGTAAGGGGAGCTGCCCCTAACTAAAATATATATATATATATATATATATATATATTCTTAACAAATAGCAGACGTGAAGGCCGACAAACTTGGCCCTCAAAAAAATAAAAAGTAAATAAATAAATAAATAATAATAATAATAATAATTCAGGACTATGCCCCAAACCCCCCACACCCATCATTAGCCCCCTATAAGACAATCGCGGTTCCGCCCCTATCTAGGGATGATGGGAATTGGGAATGTTAATTCTACAGATTGTTTTTTCCGACTCTTAAGTCGTTTGTAAGTATTTTTAAAGGGAGAATTGTTTGGCATCCGAATAGCAATTCCCATAAATAACCATCTGGGTATGGTAAAAAACTTAGTGCCTTCCCCTCTTAAATCCTTGTATTTGGAAACAAAGTTCAAAAGATTTGGGATTATTACTGGAATAATCTTTACTCATTGAGAGTTGCAGATTCAATTCAATAAACCCTTGAATTTCATGTGATGAATTGAATTAGGGTTATCCAATCATAACCCCCCCACACACACACACAAAAAAAAAAAAAAACACAATCAGAAGTAAAACTTAACCAGATAAAAGACTAATGAAAAATACCAAACATTGGAAATCCTTATTTCAAACAAACCCTAGAAGACCATCAAAAACAAAAAGTGGTCGTCCGATAGAGATCGTCTCTTCGAGCGTTAGTAGGTCTGAGGAGTACCGGCTCGTATTCCTTCCACTGTCGAGAGCGGGAGGTTTTCGCTGCTCTGTTAGGCCAGCCTGACGCTTAACCCTCCACACTAAGAGCCGTGACGCCCAAGCCTTCGCTCGGACAACATGACTCATCTCCCGACTTGGAATGGGCTAACCAGTTAGTTTCCCCAACAGATCCAGCCTGTCTGAGTTAAACCCATGTTCGACCACCTTAATGCCCCCACTCGGGTTACAAGCTCACGCTACTTAGCTCGGCGATTACAAGTCTATAAGAGCATTAATATAAACAGGTGAATAAGTTTGTAATTCTTCGATGTGGGACTGAAATTGAGAGTCTTTATTAAACATTCTGCTTCAGTGCTTTTTGTGTGGTTTCCACTGTATTCTTTCTAACAATACCACATGGATGACTGGTGGACGTTGGAACCCAGATGTAAGTGGATTGCTTGAGATCTTCGTAACCATTGGAAGTGGTCCTCGAGGAAGATTAACATGAAGATATCGGATGCTTGTGATCATCAATCCCATGGTGGGTTACATGAAATGGTGAATCCTGACTGTTGATGTTCAAGGGAGATGGCATGCTTGATTAGGGCTGTCAATGGATCTGATCCATTTAGATCGGATTCCAATCCTATTATAGATTCATTTGATTAGATAAAAATATGATCCTATTATTATAATTTTATTCTTTTTTATATTCAAGTTGAAATAAATTGAATGGGGCTTGGCTCGAGTTCAACTCAATCGAGCCTAAAATTTGAACTTGAAATCAACTTGATCAAGCTAAACCAACGAGCTAGCTCGGCTTGGAAACACCCCGATTCACAGGGTTGTAAACGGAGCAGATAGTGGTATATCTGAATTCGTATCCGATTATATATTCAGATATCTGAATCCGAATAAATATCCGACAGATAGTGAAATACGATATTTGTATCCGACTCCGATTAAAATATCCAGATTCAGATAGTATCCAAATTATCTGATTATTTTTTAAATTTATATATATAAATTAATATTTAAAAATTATAAAAATATATAATTGTTTATTTAAAATATATATTTTAAATGTTATATTAATTTTATCAATTTAAAATATATAATTAATATATATATATATATATATATATATATTATATAATCGGACGGATATTTATCGGATTGGATATACCAGTATCCGAATCCGTATCCAATTATAAACGGATAGTATTTTACTATCCGAATTTGCTCCGCCAGATACCTATTCGGATAATTATCCAGCTAAACAGGTTTAGATACGAATCATATACGAATAATATCTGCATCCGTTTACAACCCTACCTATTCATGTTTCAAAGATATTGGATATATATATATATATATATTAGCAAAAGCCCTGTGCAAATGCAGTGGGTGTTGAAAGAAAATGAATAAACAAAAAATATGATGAGAAAATTAAAAATAGACAGTAAGAAAAGAATAAAAATGATGATAGTTTAGTCATCTCTTGTGAGATTTTTTTATATATATCTTATTAAAAATAGTCAATGTAATCATTTAAAAATTCATAATTTTAATGTTATATACAAATTTTTATCTCATTATTATATAATTTCAAGAAAGTAAGTTTGCATCATTATAAAAAAAAAATTATCTCATCTCATCTAAAAATTTAATGTGTCAAAATTATTTAAAAGTTTTAGAGATAAGGATATTTCTTGTAAATAAATAAGTTCTTTAAATAATTAGTTACTAGCGGGTGGCACGTGTGATGCACGTGAGAGCGAGGGGAAGGAGTTAACCACATTTAATAGGAGTTAAAAGGGACACGTGTTAACCCGTGGGTGTGATTGAACTCTCCCCGAGTTCAATCGCGATTGACTGATTCTATTCTTTAAATAGATAGATGAGGGTAGTTTGGGAATTAAAGTAAAATATTAAATTAAAGTTTTGTTGTATATAAGGGTAGTTTAGGAATTTTGGAAAATTTAGGCTATGCTTGCCTCTCCCATTATAATAGTAAAGATTAGAAAGAAAAGTTTACATATAAGAGAAAACTAGTAAGAAGCCCGTGCTATGCACGGAATAAAAAAAAAGTTTTGAATATGAAAAATAATATTAAAATGATAAGTTTAGGAAGAAGAGTTTAAAAAAGGGGTTGAATATGAAAAATGATATTAAAAATTGTCACATAAATTTTATTTCTTACAAAAATTAAAATATTAAATAACTAAATTTAAAGATGATAAAAAAATACGTTCATATGTAGCTTTTTAAAGACAAATATATTCATAATTATTAAATCTGAAACTTTAAAGAACTAAGGAATCTTCAATATATCACAAAACTAAACTGTCTTTTTCACAATTTCTCCATACAAAAGCTAAAAAAGGAAATAAATTTGTTTTTTTTTTATCAATCTCAATATCCATTAATGCATGTTCAAAGAATAGCCGGATTGAATGAGAGTAAATTTTTTTTTTTTTTGATATACACAACATTTGTTTCAATATTGCTCTCGCCATGAGGAATTGTAAGGTTCTTGAAGACAAAGTAAGAGAATGGCAAGTCTATGATACAACAGTGAGCATGTAGCCTTTTTTTGTATCTCCTCGACATGCATGTGCCCTATTAAAATCGAAATACAAATTGAATAATGCTAGGTCCCCTTTTTGAATAACAAGGCCAAAAAATATTGAGATCCCTAATGATGCATGATCTTGTTGTTCAAAAGCACCTCACACCCCCACAAATTTTCGGTCGATGATCGTCCAATGGGTCTGAGACCTAAGAAGAAGCATATGATCTCTCTTTTATCTTTGCCTTCTCCTCTCCTTGCTTCGCCATTCCAACACTTTCTTGCTAGCACCTCCTCTCACCCCGTTCAATACAATTGCTTGTGGGTTGTGATGTCGTCCCATATCCTTGTATACAATGCTGCAATAATACAAATAAATTGTGTGGGTGTTTGAGATAGATGAAAGCCATGAGGGAGAGGTGATCCGTGGGAGAGAAGGTTTGGTAGAAAGAAAAGTGGGTGAGCAGGTGGGTTGGAACGTGTCCTTTATAGTGGTAGGATTGAAACAGTTACAATTTGAAATGGTTTAAATCATATGCCCTTTCATGAACCAATTCACCCCTTCTTGTAACGGTCACTTACACATCTTCTCCTTTAATCACGCCCTTTCATGAACCAATATTGAATGTACCCCTCTCCTTGTAACTGCCATCTACAAACATGTGACATATTAATAACCTTAAATGTCTAGTTACTCCATAACAAATGTGTAGATTAGTTATGTAATAGGGTTTTAAGAGAGAGAATTAGAGGGAGTGGAGTTATGAAGACACCCTCTAAATCCGCCACGTGTCCACTAACTATCTCTCGGGCTGCCACATGTCAACCCACCTGCTTGGATTTCATAGGTAGTAATATTAATATCTTCTTATTCTTCAACCCGAAACAACATCAAATTAATTTTTTTCTAGTGAGATCCACTTTAACACTACCACTGGTTTGCATAATCTAACAAAATATAAAATAAAAATAGAGTTACCATGTCAAGAAACTCAATTTCTTATAAAGTATTTAGAAATTAGAGAGTTAATATAATTGATTATAACCTAAGTAAATCAATATAATTTATTTATATATATATTTAAGGAGAGATTAAAGGTGAGCCATTATTTTATGAAAGATCTATTTCCTTTGTTTATTATTGTTTTTTTTTTTTTTACAATTAATTAAGAGATGAAGGACTTTAGAGGAAATCACTTGATACTTTAATACCAATAAATATCAAGAATAATTTGAATTTCATTTTATTATTCTTAATATCGATGATAACGTGAATCTCATTAATTTCAGTGAGAATAATCAATGTTATTTCAAATCGCTACTGCAAGAGCAAACTAGAAGACCAAAAATAGTGCCTAAAATATATTAATACCCAACCAAAGCTTCATGTAGAGACTCATAAGTATAAATGTAAGTAATGTTAGAACCTGAATTTGACAGCTTCCAATAGCATCGAATTTTTAAAATATAGTACCTGAAAATGCACTCATGCCATAATGCATCCAGACTCAAGAACTTTCTAATAACTGTCATGAAAACAAACCTCTTAAGATTTTCACTCTAGATGCTCCAATGTTTAAGAACCAACCGGCATATAGTATTAGTATAGATGGACTAAAACATTACAAAAAATTGTAAACAATGAGTCCATATCATTTATATTGCAAGTGGAACCTATATGATCTAAAATGTGTTAAAACAGTTTATTTAGGACCCCCCCCCCCCCCCCCTCTCCGATATGTGCCTTGTATTAAAAGTTCAAAAGTTCATCAAATTGCAACAACGGTGGTTCGATTGTGTGATGATTTCTAGTTTCATGACAATTACTTAGACATGTATTCGAGTCGAGCTTGGTTTGAACATGCTTGGACTCGATTTAAGCTTCCCATGAGTTTGATTCGAGCTCAAATGTTCAAACTTGAACAAGCTTGATCGAGTTTGAGCATGACCTCAAACTTGATTCTAGTCGAGCCGAGCTCATACTGGGTCAAGCTTGATTTGAATTTCAGAATTATTTTGATCAATTTTTATTAAATTATGTATTATTTAATTATAATACCAAAAGCTATCTAGAAGTAATTCAATCATACACACAAATCAAACTTGAGGATAGTCCTCAGACTAAAGAGTTAGTTTTAGAGTTCTTTCTTCTAACTTCAACTTTCTTTTGTTATGATAAACTTATTTATTATAAGTTAAAAGGTATTATTATATATTAATATTAATAGTATTAGTAATATATATATAAGTCGAGTTCCAAAGGAACCGAGTTCTAAACGAGCCTAGTCGAATCAAACAAGGTCTGGCTCAAGCTCAACTAATTTAAACATTTGAGCTCAAATAAAAACTTGGCTTGCTCGTTTGAGCCTAAAATTTCTATTTGAACTTGACTCGAACAAGCTGAGCTCCCGAACCAGCTTGGCTTGAGTGCAACTGTAAAATACTCTTTTACTCCTATCGTCCCTTGTGTACTGAGGTTAATAGCGTTATTTTATCTAGTTAATTATATAAAGGTCTTTTTATAATTAAAAATAGGCAATAATAGAAAGAATTAGATATTATCATGGGTCAGAACCCAACTCAAAGCCCGACCTGATAATAGTAAACCTGAACCCTAACCATGCTCCAAAACTTCAATCAATACCCTTGAGAGAAATGGGGCGTGAACTGCCTGGTTGATGGGTTGAGTTAAAAATTGTTAAACCTCCCAAGATGTCATCTTGTATTAACTCTTTATAATCACTGATTTAATTTTTATTGGGTTTTTTTCCCTAGATACACCCAAAGTTTATTGGGAGACTCTATAGACACCACCTTTTAAAACTTTACTTTTCTACATACACCTTCTTTTGGGTGACGTAAGTACCCTTGTAGCATCCGGAACTCGATGGTATAGTGTAGTGAATAGTGTTATGAATAGTGCTTTCAAGGCCTAAAGCCTTAATGTACTTGTGGTTTCATGTTTTAAAATGAAAGGAGTTTTTTTTTAATGAATTAAAATATGTATAGAAATTGTTTATGGGTGTTAGGGATAAATAAAACAAGAGTATACACTACTCTAAGCGTCGCAAAGAGGGGTGTCTAGAAATACCCTCAACTTGAGAGAACTTTAGTTTTCTCACCGCTAATTGGAATCGAGTAATTCTTGATCCATTAGAAAGATATATAAATCTTCTTCAATGTTCATGTTTATCATTTTTCCATATTTTGAGTCGAAGTTAAATAAAATGTGGGTTTTCCAAAGTTTTGTCTGCTATAATTCCTGACCAATCACCTTTAGGGCCACTTTGGATCATTAAATAAAGCATAATTAGGAGTTGTACATTAAAGGAAAGTTATCCCATTTGAATGACGAGTCCAACGCAAGTTAAATCGTCAAAATCTGATAAGCGAGTCAAAAGTTATGGTCAAAATACCAAAGCGGGAAAAATCACAAGGCTAGTTAGACAATTTCGGCGATGAAATGCTACAAGGGATCCAATTTTGGCAACGAAATTAGTCGGGGGCCGAATTTTGTCAACGAATTCAACCCAGAAAATGGTAAAAATGCCCAGAAATTATCACTAACCTTGAGAAGATATTTTGTAAGGATTTTAAAGGGTTTTGTCAACCTTTGGCCTATAAATAGAAGGTGATTTCGTGGGATATAGATTTAGCAAACCCTAAGCTAAGATTTGTGAGGAGATTGAAAGAGAAGAAGAAGAAAAAAACTCTGATTTTTCAAAGCATTCTTCTCAGATCAACGTGAAGCTCAATCCTTGTTTCTAAGGTTTGTAATTTACTATTTTTAGTGTTTTAGAGCTTAGGTTTTCTACTCAAGGTATTTTTTAAATTCTGAAATCAAAAAGGGGTTTTGGTTTTTGCTTTCCAGTTAAGGTTCAGGCTTTTCAAAGCTTTGTCCAAGCTTCTTCAAGCGTGTTTCCTATTCAGCAGAGGTTTAAAGCTTGCTTTAAAAGGTAGATATACTGCACTATCTACCTTGTATTACTTCTTTTAAGAAAAGCTATGAAATTCCGATGTTCTTGAATGGTTTGGATGATTGAGTTGGATGTAAACTATCATTATTATGGGAACTCTATGATTTTGCTCTATGTTTTAAAGGTTTTCTAAGCTTACCATGATGCTTACATGCTTAGTATACTCACATGTTTATTATGCTTATCATGCCTATTATGCTCACATGTCTCGCATGAATCTATGATTTCTCATACGAATGACTTTATCAACGCATTCATAAGATTTCTAAGAACTCACAAGCTACCAAGCTCAAAAGCACTGATAAAGTCAAACTGTGGGTTAGTCAAGGATAGGGTATATCCAAGGATATGTCATATTCAGCTCAAAATAATCTCATAAGAAATTGGATAAAGCCAATGGGAAGGTTAGTCAAGGATCTTGGCAGCTCATTTCTATGTATTCAATGAAGGGTATTTATATACCCGGTTCTAATTCTTTTCACAGGTGCTAAGGTCTGGCTCACAGTTATGCTCATAAGGATCTCATAAGCTCATACGATCTCATAAGTGAATCTCAAAGTCTCTAAGTTTCTATGGATCATAAGCTCTAAGGAATTCTAAAAACTCTAAGGAACTCAAACTCATAAGACTTTGATTCTCGTACGAACTCATACGGATCATATGATTTTGGATTTCATACGGAAACTCATAAGGAAATGGTTTTGGAAATTATGCTTATAAGGATTTCTACGTCTCTATGGCTTTGCATGCTCAATGATATTATTACATTGTTAGCTAGTAGTTTGTAGGCATTGAGTATTTCATGCTCAGCCGAACTATTGACTTCGACAAGTTTTGATGAGCGTGCTGATGAGTCTTGGATAGAGGAGAAGTACTACGAGCAGGAGCCTACCATGGATCATCATCAGGCTGATGGAGCTCTGCTGCTCTAGATAGGTGGCCTTATCTAGACTATTGCTGAGTGAGAGAAGTATTTTGAGAGTGAGACTTGTCCATTTCATATTTTGCTATGCTCTGTTGGTTCAGACTTGGAACCCAGTTATGGGTTCATGTTATTAGAAATTTTACTTCCGTTGTGTATATGCCTTGTGTTTTCCACAAGATGGTTTGGCTTGATATGATAAGTCACCAGCTAAAGTATCCCTAACTCATAGAGGGTATTTTGGGTCGTGACAACCCCTGTCCCTCTCATCAAAAGAAACTCTTAGGGTTTTTCCTACACTCCCTTTTTAGGATGATGATGATCATGAGCTCGCTTCAATTTTCTTGTTTACTGGAGTTTTGTCCCGCCGTTCTATGTTGATAGAGGAAAATCATCATGCCTTGTCCTTGCATTCACCTTCAGACCAACCATTAGGAGTCACCTAGTGATTACATAATTAAATGGGACTGCAATGTGCTTGATCATGTGCTGATTCTTCAACCCCTGCATCTTATTTACCTAAAAGCATTCCTTAATCAAAACCTAACAATTTTTTTTCTTAAGAGTTGCACACAAACACTCGATAGGCCAAAAACTAGTAATTCACACATAGCTTTTGAACAAAAGATGGTGGGGGTAAGCACCTTCACACCTTATACAAATATATCTAAACCCATGAAAATATTAAGTATGACAAACTCATAGCTGTTAGATCTGCGTATTTGGAGAGATTGGCTAACTTCTTGTGAGTGGTCGTTTCGATCATTGGGGGGTGAAGCGGTGAGATACTCTTCTCACCCAGGCAAGGGAGTGAGAAAATGAGAAAGAGGGACAAAAAACCCTAATAGTTTCTTTTGATGAGATGGGTAGGGACACTTATGTCACCCAAAAAAGAGTTGAGTGGGGAAAAGTAAAGTTTTTAAAGGGGGGTGCATATAAACCCCCCCAAATAAACCCTAGGTATATTCAAGGAAAAAACCTCATTTTAATTTATAGTTTTAAAAACTGTTGATGTGACATGCACAATGTTACCCTTTTAATAGAATGTATAAGTGGTATTTTTTTGGGGTCATCTCAACTTTGGACCCCTCCTGCTCCACGTCCAAGCCCCTGCAACTATTGATGTTGGCTCTCTGGGTTAGTATCTACTCTAAGGGTCAGTGGGTTAACGCCTAACATTTGAAACTTGGCTAAGGGTAGGGTGGCTATCAAACAAAGGTGCTCACGAACAGCACGAGCTCGTTTGTTTGTTTAGTAAATAAGTCAAGCTCAAGCTTGATTTTCGAGCTCATTTAGTTAACAAGCCAAGCTTGAACACACCCCTCATTGGCTTGTTAAAAGCTCGGCTCAATTATTATATATAATTAACCTACTAAAATATCTAGATATACTTTCTTCATTTAAATTCTAAAATTAAGTGTATTTATTATATACTAGTAAGATTAATAATATATAATATATTTTACGTGATAAGAATATCATTTATATTACTATAAATTTGACTAAAATTTTAGAGAACACTGTAATTTTTTTTTTTTACCTATAGGAGGATAATAAAGTAAAAGTTAAACCTATATCTAATGAATCAAACTGCTCGGCGAAATGCTCAAGTTTTTATATTTATATATTTAATAAACAAGCCAATCTCAAGCTTGATTTTCGAGGTCATTTTACTTAATAAACAGGCTTGAACATCCCATTACTCAGCTCGGTTCGATAACAACCTTAATTAAGGGTAACAACGCACCCTTCAGGATCGATCCTGGAACCTTCCTCCTAGTTAGGGATACACTACCCTTAGTCGAGATCGAATTACAACCAATTGTGATTGGATTCGGGGAGAGTTCAATCGCACCCACAAGTTACTTGTTCTTATTAACCCCAATTAACCGTAGTTAAGATTCACTAACCCTTAGAATTCAACAATCTAACTTTAGTTTTTAGAAAATAATATTAACCGTAAAGGTTCCAAATGCTTAACTAGAGTTGAAAGTTTTTTTAAAGATTTTTTCTAAAAATCAATGTTAGATTATTGAACCCAATGGATTAGTGATTCTTAACCATGGTTAACTGGGATTAACAAGGACATGTGGTGACTTGTGGGTGCGATTGAACTCTCCCTGAATTCAATCGTAATTCGTTGTGATTCGATCTCCCCTGGTGGGGAGGGGTGGGTTTCTACCTCCCTGGCCCTACCCCGATTATAAAGCTGCCCCGCCCCGCCTCCGATCGGGGCTTATATATGGTGAAACCGTCCCCACCCTGCTCATAAGATCCCCACCCCAACCCCGTCCCCGTCCCCGTCCCCGTCCCACCCCTACAGCCTTATATACATATATATATAGTGGTTCCACGGCGGGGTGGGGCACCGAAGCGGGGTATACTAAAACCACCCTCGCCCTCAAACCGAGTCAAGGCTTGATTTTTTATACCGTCCCGCACGATTTATTTGAAAAAAAAACCCGCCGGGCGGGGCGGGGCGGGGCGGGTGCTCTGGGCCAGCCCACGGTGTCTAAGTGGCATCCGTGTCCACTTCCCTATACTGGTAATTAATGCTAGACTTAGGATCTCCTCCCGTTGGTGCTGGTGAGAGACGACTGCGGCACCCACTCCTTGGGCGCCATGCCGGTTTGTGCACGCCAACCAAGGTGTGTGCACACAAACCAACATATTGGTTAGCGTGCAGAAGCTCAATTGGCACAAACCAACATCTAGCTTCTGTTCTTATCCAAAACCCTTTGCTGTTGTCCGATTCGTAGAAGCCCTAATTAGAAAAGCTGGAATTTTAGACTTTGCTTGGAAATCCAGCTTTAATGGTGGAGAGAAGGAAGCCTCTGATACTATCTTCAACTAAAAATCTTCTCGATTCTCTGCTTTTTTCATCCAAAATCAACGACGGATCTGGAGTAGACAGAAATCAGCTCTCCGATCATGGCAATTTGCCGTTTTTGCAGTTACCGGCGGGGATTCTTCGTTGCTCCAATGATCAAACTAACATTCCAGACTCCAATGTGGCTTCTCTTGATGATTCCACTTTGGTCGGGCTTTCGGCATCGGTCTTGAAAAGATTATCCATAACTTCAGGCTCACTGGTAAAACAATTTCGACTCTTTCAAATTTATACTATATGATTTTATTTTATTTTTCCTGTAATTAGGTTATCCAATTCGAAGTTCTTAATTAGTACTGTTGGGACTTGCTGTGAAACTGATAATCCCCAATTTTTTAGTTTTATTAAATGGAAGGTATCTTATATTTATTGAATTAGAGAGAGGGAGCCCTTTTATGTAAGAGAAGTTGGAGGTATAGTAGTTTTTATGCTGTGTGGAAACTGGTTTTAGGTAAGTTCTTAACTAGTAGAAAGAGAATGGTTTGTTGGTATGGTGCAGTTGGCTAGCATCCCGGGTTTGCTCTTTGTGGTTGTGTGTTCAACTCCCATTCCTCAACTTACCCTGGTGTTCGGAGGGAAAATTTCAAGTGGGTCGGTGCAGACCCCCGAAGGGACTAGTCCTTGCCTCGAAGGGTTTGACACACCCTTGATTACCCAAAAAAAAAAAACACAGGTTTCTTTGTAAAAAATGAATGTATTTTGAGGGCATTGGTTTAGAGTTTGGAGTTTCATGTCAGATAATGCATGAAAAATGAAAAGTAAAACATGTAACAAAAATAATCCTATGATGATCACGATAGAAACTATGAACATTTTTACTATTTGTATATATATATATATATATATATATATATATAGAGAGAGAGAGAGAGAGAGCTTCAAGTCATGTAGTGATGTTGACGTAGTTTCCCCACCACAAATATGCCTCATCTGAAATCAAATACCAATATTCTCGTAGATGGTCCTCCTCAAGTTGCAATATTGTAGATCTAAACTCGCGCACACACACACAAGATGCTAAAAATTATTGCAAACAAGATTGACTAAATTGCAAGAATTTTATGGAGACAATAAGTTGCAGTCATCATAATTTAGACTTCAGATATCAAGTATGCATTTCTTGTTGTAACCCCGTCAAGTTTTTTCTTCATTATGATTGAGATTCTCGTAGCTATCTATGTGATTCTGAGGCATTAGTTGTTTATGAGTTTTTATTATTACTTTTGCAAGGCAATGTATTTGTACTTGAAGAATTCAGCAAGTTGCCCTGAATCAAATAATTGAGTGTACCATTTTTTTTAAACATGTAAGGTGGTTGTCAAGAATGCTGATGCAAGTGTACAGAGAACTGGTAGAGTTGTTGTTCTAGATCCTCCTGTCACAGCAATCCAAGAATGCCAATCGGAGATCAAATCTTCCTTTACCCATTCTCCCCGTGCTATGGTTGTTTTTCCTTTTTACACTTTCCCTCGAAACCACTACGTGCCGTTCGATCAAGAAGTTGCATATCTCTCTCCTCTTCTAGCATTTAACCTTGACTTGCACATATCGTGCCTGAAATCTCTTGTGCACGAGGGGCAAGAGGCTTTAACGTCACTGTTCGAAGTCAAAGAAGATGATCAGACATGTGGGAAAGGAGTTGAGGCATCTGCTGTCAGTGTAGAACTGGCACCTTGGGCTCATTTGCCGAGATTTGCCTCACACTTGAGGGCCTCATTTGTGAAGATACCGGAATGTGGCACCCTTGAATCTCTTAGAGGAAGCTCATCTATTGAAGCTGAAGATCGTCAAGATATGATAGATTTGGCATTACACAATTACTTCAAAGTAGATAGGTATCTTGTCAGAGGTGATGTTTTCTGCATCAACATAAATTGGAATTGCTATTCCGAGATGTGCATTCCTTGCAACCAAAGGACCCGTGAAAACGCCAGGGACAATATAATCTACTTTAAGGTAATGTCTGCTTGTATCTACTCTGGTTGTATCTTTTCTGATCGATTAATGGAATATCTGTTTACTGATAAAAAGAAGAAGAAGAAGGTAAATGTCTCTATTTTTCTAGTTTTGCACCACAACACAAGATGCATAGGAAATGGCTTAACGCCACAGTGTCTTACCGTCTTGGGAATTTCTGGTCCTCAGGTCGTGGCTATGGAGCCATTCGATGAATCAGTCCTTCGAGTCAATTGCACTCAAACTGCCCTTGTGCTTGGGGGGAGCATTCCTTCTGCTGTTCCCCCTGATATATTGATTCGCAGTCCAAAAGGGTTTGCGCCTTTGCAGGGAGATGCAGTGAAGATATTGGCCTCCATACTTACACCATCTTTATGCCCATCAGCTCTTTCTTCCAAATTCAGAATTTCTGTTCTTTTATATGGTTTGGCAGGTGAGTTTTTTGCTTAATGATTTATTTTTTTGACTTCAAGATGTACGTTAATTTCACTTAGTGATGAGCTTGCCTACCGACCCTTTAGTTGCGAAACAATGTGATAGCCCAAGGGACTTATGTTATGAATGTATTGAGTTATACTTCATACTGGTTGGATGTCATAATCATTGGATACCGTGATAGGATGTTGAATGGTCAACCTTCATGACCAATGGTCCTTAACATACATTCAGGCCTGACTGAAGTGTTTTTAAAAGTGGTGGCATATCAAATTATCAACTGCAGGCTGATGAGCATGTGTGCCATCTGTACACATAGAATATGGGGATGATATTAGATGAGAGTCATTGTCGTTATCATCCATGTCTTATCCCATATATAGGGAGTATATTTTTTTTCTTGTTTGGTCAGCTACAAAAAATTATAATCCAAAACATGTTAAATTTCCATTATTACTTTCAATATGGGTTGTGTTGGGGACTTCTAATCCTATAGTTTTTACAGGGTGTGGAAAGAGGACTGTTGTTAAATATGTTGCTCGTCGTCTCGGCCTGCATGTTGTGGACTATAGCTGCCATACTCTAATGTCATCCTCTGAAAGAAAGGCATCTGTTGCACTAGCTCAAGCTTTCAACACAGCTCACAGGTATTCTTAAAGCATTTGAGCTTCTTCTATATGATTTCATGCTGGTTGTTCCATAATTTCCATGCTCTACCGTAATGTCAACTTGCTTTTGTGGTGGTCCTACAACTTCAAGATGTTTTAACTCTCTCAAATCTGCTCCATCTTTGTATACCTTATGAGGAAGCACATCTATCCGATTAAAATGGCCACCTACCCAGGTTTATTAATATCTGCGATATTTAAAAAGTTAGAATCTTCTCTAATTTTAAAATATCTTACCAGTTTCCTATTGGGCAAAAATATCTCCCAAGGTATAGAAAGGAAAAATACAATCTTCACCAATTTTTCGGGGGAGGTTTTGCAGTTTTGAAATTATTACAAAGTATAAGCTAAAAATTGGCTACAACCATTACTATTTTATTTTTTTTGGTATTATTCGAGAGGTTCGGGCCGAACCTTATATTTTGGTAAAAAAATCGTAAAAGCTCTCCAAAACCTACATTTCTGTCAAAAGTTCCAGTTTGAGTGCATTAACCTCCATATAGTTGTTGGATAAAAGAAAACCCTACATATATATCTGTAACTAGGGATTTAGAATAATATATTTAATTAAAGTGTTTTTTAATTAAAAATAAAAAATCTAAGAATTTGATTTAATAAAGGTACCCATTAGGGAAAAGTTGCAAGTGTTCATTTCTACGAAAAGTAAACCTCTACTAGGTGATGACTTCAGATACCTCAATACTCTCTCAGCAGCCTCTAGATGAACAATCACCGGCTTATGCATAAACTGATTGATTACACTCATAGCATAAGCAATATCTGGGCAAGTCAAAGACAGATAAATTAGCCTCCCAACAAGAATCTGTAATATAGCAACATCTTTGAGCAATTTTTCAAACTTAACATTGGCTTCCATAGGGGTCTCCACTGGTTTTGGCCCAAAGCTTCCTTGTGTCTTTTAACAAATCAAAGATGTATTTCCTCTGAGAAATGAAGATGCCTATACTTGATATGGGCACTTTAGTTCTAAGGAAACACCTAGGCAATCCCAAACCTTTAATCTCAAACTCCATGTCCAGGAGATCCTTAAGCTTTTGTATCTCACTTAGGTTGTCACCAGTGACGACTATTTCATCCACAAATGCAAGCAACGCAGTAGTAGTAGCTGCTAGATGTTTTACAAACAATGTATGATCAGAGTGACATTACTTGTACCCAAACTTTTTTACAGATTCATTGAACTTCTCAAACCAGGCTCTAGGAGATTATTTAAAACCATAGATTATATTCTTCAATTGACATACATTTCCCTCCTGATTCTGAACACTGAACCCTAGGGGTATATCCATATAGACGATCCCCATGACAAGTTAGCCGCAACTGAGAGAATGACTCTAATTGTATCCATCTTTTTCACCGGAGCAAACGACTCTTGATAATCGATCCCAAAGGTTTGTGTATACCCCCTAGCAACCAATATAGTCTTGTATCTGCCAACTATCCCATCAGCCTTGTATTTCATCGTATACAGCCACGTGCACCCAACAAGTTTTTTTGTCCTTAGGAGCATTGGAAAGTTTATTCTTTGTGAGAGCCTTTGTTTCTTTTCACATAGCTTCCTTCTACTTAGGATGCTTCAACCCTTCTTCTACACTAGAGAGAATATGTACTTTAAGACAATGATGAAACAAATGCTCAAAGAAAGGAAAAAAGAGAATTATAAGACAAAAATTTAGAATACAGGATGAGCCCTTTGCGTAGAGCAATGGAAATATCAATATCAGAAATAATGCAAGGAGATGATTAGTTATATAGATTGGAAGCAACTTGAGAAGTAGGTTCTAGTTCAATAGATGCAGGCTGAGAGGGTTGCTTAGTTGATGGAAGCTTCACTTCTGAATATTTGGAGTATGTTTTCAGCTCCTTTTTCTCCTCTCCATCAGACTCAAGAAACGAAGGAGTATTATACTATTTTTCCACTCAACTGATGTTGGAAGGTGTACCTCTTCATTTTATCATTCTCCCCCTGAAAAGGAACACCTGAGGAGAAAGGAAGTGACTTGAAAAAGGTTACTTCCTTAGAGAAAAATGTCGTACCCGTTGATGAACTGAAACATTTATACCCTTTTTGGGTGGAGGAGTAAATTAGAAACAAACATTTTGAGGATTTGAAATTTAGTTTAGAAAGCAGGTACATGTAACACCCAAACACTTTGAGAGGGAGGACTCTTAGGATACAACTGATGTGAGCACTTGAATCCCAGAACTCTAGAAGGGAAATGGTTAATAGGTACACAACATTGACTAGTACAATTTTTTTTTTTGTAATTTCATCTGCAATAATAAACTTCGAGCAACCTCGAGCAAATGCCCGTTCTTTCATTCTACTACAGTTGGTTGTGGGTGTGTAGGCAGCGAAATTGCAACGCCCGATCAGGGTTGGGGTGCATCAACTTTATTGGATCCACATCACACCCTATCAAATAGGGTGTATTAACACTATCATCAAATCAAATCATTTGATGAAGCGTTCTAATTTTGGTGGGTGCACTTTATACCTAAGTGAAAGGGTGGTGGTGTACCAATCTAGATATACCTGCTTTACACCAAATCAAATTGTGAAACAGGGGCAACACACCCCCACCCAAACTTTCTCCCTCACACATATCCCTAGATAGCCACACATGTCCACGGATGGTTCCAACATCCTGCGAACATCCTTCATTTCAGTCCTGCAGACAACCACACATGTCCGTGGATAGCCACACATGTCCACGGATGGTTCCAACATCCCGCAGACAGCCTTCATTTCAATCCCGCGGAGAGCCACACATGTCCGCGGATGGTTCTCCCATCCCGCGGACAACCTTCCCACTTGATCCCGCGGACACCCCACTTGTGAGGCCTCTTGAGCATTTTCTAATAATAGGGAGGGGTGCATCATGCATGATACACCCTACCTACATGGTACCTACCCTCACTCATAAAGGTCATCATTAGTCAATGATAATGATGACAAAGTCATCATTATCCATCACTTTCAAATTCCCTACTTCCTCTCTCATCTTTCCTCATGTACATAGAAGAAATAGGAGAGATAAGACTTAAGAAAATGGAGTAGATAAGGGTTAAGGTGAGTTACACCTACCAAAACATGAGGAAAAATGAGAGAGGAAGTAGAGAATTTGAAAGTGATGGATAATGATGACTATGGATAATGATGACCTTTATTGGTGAGGGTACCATGTAAATGGGGTGTATCATACATGATGCACCCCTCTCCATTATTAGAAAATGCTCAAGAGGCTTCACAAGTGGGGTGTCCGTGGGATCAAGTGGGAAGGTTGTCCGCGGGATGGGAGAATCATCCGTGGGACTGAAATGAAGGTTATCCGCGGGATGTTGGAACCCCTCCCCATTATTAGAAAATGCTCAAGAGGCTTCACAAGTGGGGTGTCCGTGGGATCAAGTGGGAAGGTTGTCCGCGGGATGGGAGAACCATCCGCGGGACTGAAATGAAGGTTGTCCACGGGATGTTGGAACCATCCGTGGACATGTGTGGCTATCCACGAACATGTGTGGTTGTCCTGAAATGAAGGCTGTTTGCGGGATGTTGGAACCATCCGTGAACATGTGTGGCTATCCATGGACATGTGTGAGGGAGAAAATTTAGGTGGGGGTTTGTTGCCCCTAGCTTAGGTACACCACCACCATTTGGCTTAGGTATAAAGCGCACCCACCAAAATTAGAAAGTTCCATCAAATGATTTGATGATAGTGTTAATACACCCTATTTGATAGGGTGTGACGGGGGTCCAATAAAGTTGATGCACCCCAACCCTGATCGGGCGTCGCAATTTCGCTGCCCACAGGGTGCAGGCACAACTATTATGATGGACAATCCCATGTTCATCAAATTATGCCTTAAGTGCTCATTCAAGGTACTCTCGTCCACGATCAAATTTGAATACTTTAATATTCTTCTCAAATTATGTTATTATCATCTTACGGAAGGCATGGTTCAAAATTTCGCATATTTCGAGTATCGATTTCGAAGGGTCCCAAAACATCTAGACCAGGAATTAAATTTTTTACAATTTTTCGATCGAAATTCATGAGTCCCTATTTGGCATCATTAAAAAAAAACTCAGACCAGTGAATCGTGAAGGAATCTCAGACTAGTGAATGAATCCATGAGATTGGGCAAAAATTTAAAAATAAAAACACTGATTGAGAAGTAAAAGAAGAAGAAAAAATAAAAAGAAATTTTGAGAAGGATTCCCACATACCTGGAGCCATCGCCGTTGCTAAGGGGTCCAGTCGCCGTCTGAATGCCAGAGCCATCTGTTGCCGTCTTCGTTCTGCTCTAGCTATGAGTCAGTGAAGTCTTCTTCCTTTGCAGTCTCCCCCTTTTCATCAAATAGAAGTTTTAAGTGTTAAGTTTAATGGTTATTTACGAAATATAACCTAAGTTATTAAATAATGCTTTTAAAGTGCCTTTTTATAAATAAATTTCATTCTAACCTATATTTCAAGATAATTAGATAAAGACCACTCCCTTACATTTTTTTTAATTTTCTTTTCTAAAAAGCAAGGTTATATATTTTAACCATATGGGGTAGTGGATCTTAATCACAATTAAAAAGGGAGTTAAAAGGGGACACATTATTTTTTAATTTTTTTTCTCTAAAACCAAGGTTAGTGAATCTTAACCACAAGTAAACGGAGTTAAAAGGGGGCACTTAACCACAAGTAAACGGAGTGAAAGGGGGCACTTTTTTTTTTTTTTCTAAAAACCATGGTTAGATGCTTTAACCAAAGGGTTAGTGAATCTTAACAACAATTAAAAGGAGTTAGAAGGGGGCACATTAATTTTTTTTTAATTTTTTTCTAAAAACCATGGTTAGATGCTTTAACCCTAAGGGTTAGTGAATCTTAACCACAATTAAAGGGAGCTAAAACACGTTAACTTTTTCTAAAAACCAAAGTTAGATGCTTTAATTCTAAGGGTTAGTGAATCCGAACCACATTTAAAGAAAATCAAAAGGGGAAACATTAATTTTTTTAAGTCTTTTTTTTTTCTAAAAAGCCATGGTTAGATGCTTTAACCCTAAGGGTTAGTGAATCTTAACCACAATTAAAAGGAGCTAAAAGGGGGACATGTTAAATTTTTCTAAAAACCAAAGTTAGATGCTTTAATCTAAGGGTTACTGAATCTTAACCACAGTTAAAGAAAGTCAAAAGGGGACACATTATTATTTTTAAATAAAAACCAAGGTTGGATGCTTTAACCTTAAGGGTTAGTGAATCTTAACTACAGTTCAAAGGCTTTGTGAACTGCTCTTGTTTACATCAAAAATAAAAACACCTAAAGAAATTATAGCTCAATAGACAACACTCATTAGACATAGAGGTGTTGCTTGTTTACATCGAAAATAAAAAATAAAAAACTTGTACAAGGGTCCTGTACATTTAAATAAAACTACATCCCCTTCAATTGACTAAGAGAATAAAATGTGTTAATTGTTATGGTTAATTGAGAAATGAATGCAACTTTTTATGTAAGTTACATCAAATATTAGTGAATCATACATTGTTGTCAGCATCAGTGCACGTCTTTGGCCCTTCTCATTGCATCTCTTATATACATTGTTGTTGTTTTTAATTTTTTGATTCTCAGATGTTATTAACATCTATTTTAACATTTCCTGAAGTTTTGTTGAAAAATTTTATGTTTTGCTCTATTTTTTTCAATTTTTTCCTCCACGTGCGATATTGTTCCTGCGATATCGATATATCTTGCGAAATATTCTCAATATATCTTTTATCCACGACTCGAAATGACATGCGAAATCGATATTCAGAACCTATTTATGCATCCTTGCAAAATTTGTAGTTTTATTAGCAATTATATGATTCTATTAATCAAGTATTTGTTTAATTAGTAATTTGAAAAATAGCTTAAATAATTTTTAATAACTAACAATTAGAAGTAAGGTAGTAGATTTCATAGAGTTATAAATATGTGTGCATATTATTTATTTATACTCTTATTTTGGTGTATATAACATTTTCTGAATTCTTAAAAAAATTCTAGATGAATGTGAGTGTCCTCGTGAATTATTTGAGTATCTGTAGTTGTAGATGGTTTTTTTTTTTTATGATATGATTGTTGGATGTTATTTGATTCTTATACTTGCACCTGAAGTTCATGACTTCATTCCAGACACTTGACTCCAGCTAATTTCTATCGGGGGAAGAAGGGTAGCAAGTAGCTACATAATATTCGTTTCACTTGGTCTACTTTTATTTTTAAACTTTTTCCAGTTGAGCATATATCACCTGAATTGGTAGTTACCAATCAGAACATGAGGACACACTCTCATGCGAGGTTAGGGATTTGCATTTGATGATTTCATCCAAAGAAGTATTCAATTTCAACAACAGCATTTGGTAATCTAATATCATCCAATCTAGAACGTTCTTTAATTGCTCACCCGAAAACTCTACATTTGGCATCGTTCCGACAATGTGAGTGGGCTGCTTTTTTAACACGGGAGATCATAAAGGTGGGAGACAACAGGTGATGGACCCTGACCTCCTGCATGTGCTTCATGTATTGTGATAATCCACTGATTAGTGATATAATACTCAGGCAATAGGTTATATTAGTTTTTCCATTGATTGAAGGACTAATAGTTCATTTATTGTTCTTAGTCAAGTGGCTATTGCTTGTCCTAAAAGTATGGTCTTGTAACAGATACTCTCCGACAATACTTCTTCTCCGCCATTTTGATATTTTCCGGAATTTGGCCTCTCACGAGGGTTCACCATCTGATCATATTGGTATTACCTCTGAAATTGCTTCTGTTATTCGGGAGTTCACTGAGCCAGTTACCGAAAATGAAGATATTTATTCTGGAGGAAAAGCAAATGGTGATTTTGTAAGATGCTATTATTTTTTGTATCATTTGCCTTGCTTCTGTAGGTTAGGCTTCTGTCATATGATATGAATTACAATATCTTCATGGGAAATTGGTTTCATTATCTTGCTCAAACACCCAATGGCTATCATTTAATGGATAAAACTTACAAAGCTTTTACGCACTGTCCATTTCTTTTCATTTTTGTGATGAAAACATCAGGAAGTGAACTTAATACGTTTAAGAATTTTTGCTTACCAAAATATTTAAGAATGAGGCTATTGTGCTAGAGGTTTATTAACGGTTAAGGAATAAGGATGCTTACTCTTATATCTGGCTGATGTAGCATGTGAACGATGCTGAAAGGGTTAGCAGACGTCAAGTGCTGCTAGTTGCAGCTGCTGACAGTTCTGAAGGTCTACCACCAACTATTAGGCGTTGCTTCAGCCATGAAATAAGTATGGGTCCTTTGAATGAAGAGCAGAGAGTTGAAATGCTGTCCCAGTCACTGCAAAGTGTTTCTAAAGTCAGCACTCATGTATGTGAACAGAATGTTCCCCATCAGTTTTTGTAATTTAAGGCCTCTGGTGGTACTTGGTAGACTCCAAAGATGGTCTATTAGCTGCGTACTAATATATATGGGTGCATGTATGGTGGCTGGACCCTACATTCAGTGGGTCTGACCATGGAGATTATGTTAAAAATCAGCATGGTATGCAATCACGCATTTTCTAGAGCTTTTTGTGGCATGCACTATATTTTTCAAATGCTCGAAATAATGTTATGAGTGGTTAGAATCATCTGATTGAGTTAATATTGGCTTCAACCATCTCCATCTCAGAATCTATCAAATGATAACTCCGATTCCCTACATGTGAAAGACATTAATTAGTATGCTGTTCTCAGACAGTCATTAGGGTATATATGACTTGTACTGCCATTTCCTCATAGAATGAGTTCCTCATGTCAGGGCTGTTTAATTTAATGGCTCAGATAATTGCTTCTTGCAGAAAGGTAAGGAGGACCTTATAAAGGACATAGTTGGACAGACATCTGGTTTCATGCCTAGAGATATACGTGCTTTGATTGCCGATGCTAGTGCAAATTTAATTCCAAGGCACGATGATCAAATTGATAAAGTTGAGCCCAGAGACTCAGAGGAGAACAATTCTCTTCAGTTTATGCCGGTGCAGGATAATACCTCCAAACATGTAAATCAGACTCTAGGTAAAGATGACTTTGTCAAAGCTTTGGAACGATCAAAGAATAGAAATGCATCTGCATTAGGTACTCCGAAGGTAATCTAAGTGAGCAAAATTACTTTAAAAGTTCCATAATGTTATGTCTTTATTTGTCGAACATTTTAATAATGTGGTGCATTGCAGGTAATTTTATGTGCTTAACATTTTGTAGGTACCTAACGTAAAATGGGAAGATGTTGGTGGACTTGAGGATGTGAAGAAATCAATTCTGGATACTGTTCAGGTAGGGTTTTTTCCCCCTCAATTCCCCACTTACTGATCAGTTGAATGTGTGTTCGTTTCCGTGAATCTAAAAATGTATCAAATGTCCCTTTTCACTATGAGGGAATGGTTCTTTTCACGGGCCTAAATTTTGTACCTTTGCTAAACACACAAATTAAAATTTTTGATTAAAATACTTATTAATTCAACAAAGATTACCTAGACAGTACAATCTAAGCATGCAGATACTCATTAAAATTAAGACTTTATTTTGGGTTTTCAGAGTGTCAGATATCTGCCAAGAGGTCTCGTGTGAAATTAAGGAAATTCCCTGTGACATTAACAAATTTGGATGTTAAAATCTACAATTTTTCTGTACTCCATTTGGTTTTCTCGGGAATATGGGAATTTTGTGTCAAATTTGAGAGTTCTATTGAAGGGGGCCGAAGTTTAGAATGTGATATTACGCTTCAATAACATATACTGAAAAATGTGAAGGAACCCAAGAGGTACCTTTTAGAGGGAAAGGAAAATGAACATGACACTTTAAAGCCCAAGGGGTACCTCTACTCTAGGTGGATCTGAGCATGACATGTTAATATGCAGTGAAAAATTCAATGCTGAAGATGTTAAAGGAAAACAAGATCATAAATAAAAAAGAAACAAGAGGAGATTTAGAAGAAGAGAAACTATGATAACAGGTGAAATTTCTGGTGCTTCAATGAGGAGAAGGTAGAAGAATAATAGGATGTCAAAAACCATTAGACATATGAGGAAAAGTTATAATTTGGTTGTTGAGTGAGTTTGTTACTTATTTGGGGGTGTTAAGAATCCTTAAAAATTGTAAATGCTTCCCAAATATGCTAAAGATTTAAAATGAACTGAAAGGATCTTCCTCAATATAGCTCACATATTATATAATTATTGTACATAGGCTTATATTATTGTCTCCTCCATATGCATAACACTTCATAGAACTTGAAGCTCGAAAACCTTATAATGAATCTATTCCTTTATCCTTGCTGATGAAAGTTGATATATGCTTATTCATTATGTCTGCAGTTACCTCTCCTGCATAAGGATTTATTTTCATCTGGGTTGCGTAAGCGCTCAGGTGTGCTTCTTTATGGTCCTCCTGGGACAGGGAAGGTAAGTTCCCTCTGTGTTGTAACTGCAGCCTTCTAAATGATATCTCAATATTCCATTTCTTGTTTTCCTTATAACAAGGAATATGCTTCGTCACCTTGGTTGGTATTCTCACTGCAAATCTCAGACTTTATTGGCAAAAGCTGTTGCAACAGAGTGTTCCTTGAATTTCCTCAGCGTAAAAGGGCCTGAATTGATCAATATGTACATAGGAGAATCAGAAAAAAATGTTCGAGACATATTTCAGAAGGTACAAATATTATATTCTTTTAATTATGATAGCTGACTTTGCGTCAGTATAGTCAAAATGTAGCCTAGGCAATGCCTAGCCAGGACCCCTATCGCCTAGATCATGATCTATGTGGGCACTTATTAAATCTCACATATTATTATATAATGTAACAAAAAAGTTGATTTTGGTCACCTAGGCATTGTGTCGCCTAGGGAACCCCTTATCGCTTTGGCGTCACCTAGACGCTTTGACTAAACTGCTTTGCATTCAAATTGAAATTTTGCTTCCACCCACAATTTTGTGGTAATATCTCTCATCTTCTATAGGCAAGATCAGCACGCCCGTGTGTTATTTTCTTTGATGAACTTGATTCTCTTGCTCCTGCTCGGGGAGCCTCTGGAGATTCTGGGGGTGTTATGGACAGAGTGGTTTCTCAGGTATGATGTTTTCACTACGATACTCCATCTGCAAATATCTTCCTTCTACTTCTTCGTTGGTTGTTTGATTGTGGTAGATGTCCCTTGTTTCTAGATGCTTGCTGAGATCGATGGCCTAAATGATTCTACACAGGTTCTGTATATTAAATATCTTTTCTTCTCTTGTTACTAATTATTTGGTTTGCCTATTTTGCTTCTAATATAGTATTATCCTATCTTGTTTTCTTTCTCGATTCTAGGATCTGTTTATCATTGGGGCAAGCAACAGACCTGATCTTATTGACCCAGCACTTCTGCGGCCTGGCCGATTTGACAAGCTGCTATACGTTGGAGTAAACTCTGAGACATCTTATAGGGAGCGGTTAGTTTCCATTTTCATTTGGCTTTTGTTGTTCTGTTTATGTTTGCTTTAATGCATTTATTCTAGTTCCTGATCATTTCCCATCTTTTGCAGTGTCCTGGCAGCACTTACACGAAAGTTTAAATTGGATGAAAATGTATCTCTATACTCAATAGCAAAGAAATGCCCCACGAATTTTACTGGTGCAGACATGTATGCGTTATGTGCAGATGCTTGGTTTCATGCTGCAAAGCGCAAGGTGAGTCAAGTTGCTTTGTCAGTAAGTTCGGTAAATGTCTATTTTCTAAGACTATAGGGGTGTTTGGTAGTTAAACTTAAACATATAAGAAAAGCCTAGGTGACGGGATGTTATTGATTGTTATCTTAAAAGAAAACACAATTTATACTGGCTGGAAGTCGGGCCCATCCATAAAATGGTGCTGCTATGTTGCACCTATGGGGTTTTGTGCTCTATCCCACCTACGGGGTTTTGTGTTTGATCCCACCTTAACTATCAAAATGAAGGAAATCATTTTCTTCTTTTCTCATAGAATTATCTAACCACCACTAGAATAAGATTTGTTTTTCATGAATCTGTGGGTCGCCTAACATTTTCGGTGTTCAATTATTGTGTTTGTTGTGTTCTACACGGATATGATGCTCACATATTCTCTTGTAGGTTTCGGGCCCACATTCAGATTCTTCATGCATAGATGATCAAGCTGATTCAGTTGTTGTTGAATTTGATGATTTTATAAAGGTATGGCGTAGCTGCTTGCTGGATTAAGTGTCGTTTGAGTAAAGACCACATCTTTAATCTTTTGTCTCAGGTTTTCAATGGAAATAATAAAGGGAAAAGTATGTATGGGCGGAGTAGCTCATATTTATATTTGTATGTTTGAACTGGGTTGTGTTACAGTTTTTTCTTTTCTTTTTTTTTCCTAGTAATTAAGTTGCTTGCAAGTGGGTGTTTTCACCCAAGCCTCGTTGGCCAAGGTTTTTGAACCCAGGTGTAGTCAATATGGTAACTCAAGATATTTGCCCCCATAATTTAAAATGAAAAGATTGAACTAGTGAGGTTTCATGGGAAAGAGGTTGAAGAAATCTTGGGAAAAGGCTGAGGTTGAAGAAATCTTGGGAAAAGGCTATGAGATTGTACTCACATTAAAGATTGACTAATTTACAATGCATATGACAAAAAAATTTCTTTCAATTAAAGGGTAAAGTTATATGAAGGTCACCTATTCGCTAAGCCATTAAGTCTTTTAACATTTTTGTATGTAAGATTTATTCGAAAAATTATGTAACGATGATTTAGGATGACATTCACCAATTATCATCTGTAAATGCACTCAACAAACAGCAAATCATACCTTTGCATGTGCATATATTGGGAGTGGGCCAACTATTTGTAGCCCCATCCATGGATTTCCTTTGGACCCTTGTCTTTCCTGACCATCCAAAGGAATGCAATAGATCAGATGTGGAATAATCTGAGTGTGTAGATTCTTGTTGTAGATGAACAAGTTGGGTACTACCAAATTGTTGTCTAGTTCTCTTGTATGTACAAGCATAGACCTATCTTGTTCTTAGACCATAATTACAGCTGATTCAGCATGGAGTAGTCTTTAGATTTTCCACTTCTATGTTTACATTGTTAAAACTTCAATCATGCTTTTAGATATTATTTTCCAACAGGCAGCAAAAGCAGTTTGCATCTTATGTTTTGAAATCGTCCACAATCAATACACCATTTTTTTGGGACTGGCCAATGTGTCCGAATACTGATACAGAATTTTGTGTATTGACTTCTAGGTGTTAGATGAGCTATCTCCCTCCCTGTCAGTAGCGGAGCTTAGGAGGTATGAACTGCTGCGAGATCAGTTTGAAGGAAGAGCTTCAAAGTAAATTACTGGTAAAGCCATTCCAAACATGTTTGTACTGCATATAGGATGTCAAAAAGACACTATCAATCTTCTCCCCAGCCAAATAGTTTTGGTTAAATTTTGTAAAAACTTAAACCATATGTCATTCCATTAGGAAATGTGAAATTTCTTATATTTATATCTAATAAACAAGAGAATGACGGTGGTATTCACTCTCCGGTTGAGATCCAAATGGCAATGTTGACGACATGATGAAAATATCAGTAAATTCCATTGGATACTATAACTTCTATTAGCAATTGAGGTCCAGTCCCTCCCTATATCTGCACTGTTAAATAATGTGTAGATGGGTGGGGCCTGCATTAATGGGTGCAACTAAGGAAATTTTATGCTAAAAGTCCAATAGGAATATAGAATGGCAATTAAGGCTGTCAATGTTAATCATTTACCCGATTGCCCGACTTACCCTACCTGATTTAGGAATGTAAGGGTAAGGATTTCTTATCCAACAAGGGATGGGTAATAAAATATTTGCATGTTTATAAATAGGTACGGTATGGGCTACTCTTTTAAAGTTTTACCCGATTATCTGATGGTAAGTTAGTATTTCACATATAACCCTTAATCCTAATTTAGTTATTCTGTGGTTTACACTGAATGGATGATGGGATGGATTTTATTTTATTTTGAGATTATATTGTTGTTTTATGGATGACTTTTTTATGAGATGACACGTTTTGCTAGTTTTTTTTTATTTATTTAAATTTTTTTGTTTGATGATTTTGTTGTTATATATGAATAAGATTAATTTGTGGAATGAGATACCTAATTTATCTGATTTATTATATTTTACCCGATTATCCAATTACCCAAATAGGTAAATTGTTTTAAAACAGATAAAAATTTGACGTGGTTATTTTACCCAATTACCTGATTAGCCAATATGTAATTGAAAATCCTTAACCTACCTGAGGCAATATGGGTAAAGGAAAATTTTACCCTACCATGTGGGGCAAGGGTAAAGCATGTAAAAATTCGTAAATAGGTAAGGGGAAGTTCTTACCAGACCCTTACCCTATCCATTAACAGCCCTAACAGCAATGAGTATGTTTTCTTGATATATCACATTCATTTGGATAATTACCATCTAATCAAGTTTATTTTCACTTCAGATAACCTCTAGGTGGAACTCTGGGGATGCTTTGGATGGTGGGTCTTCTTTCCTCTGCAGATGGGCGCCTTTTTTTTTTTCTTCGTTTTTTTTATGAGGTTTAGGCCCATGTTGGGTGATTAAAATTCAGTTATTAGTCTATTTGTTTTTGTCCACCCGATCAAGTATCCAATTGGGATGGTATCAGGAGCGGAGCCAGGAGGCGGGGAGGGGCCATGCCCCCCCCCCCCCCCAATTTTTTTTCAACTTCTTATATAATAGGTATATTATTTTTTTTAATAAAAAAATACATAATATCAAAATTTTGTTTACAGTGGCCCCCCAAACAAAATTATGTAATTTTTTTTGTATGTATACTATAAAGGGATTGATTATTTTCATGTCCTTGTGTCCCTTTTAACCCTAGTTAAGATTTATTAACCCATGAGTTAAATTACTTTCTATAAAAAGGATAGATGTATAAATCCTAAGGGTGAGTGAATCTTAACTCTTAACCATAGTTAAACGAGTGTCAGATGGTACACATGTTAAGCATGGGAGGTGCACATGTTCCAATCAATGGAATGTGCATGTGAAAAAAAAAATTCCATAATATAAAATATATTTAATTTTATTTATATAATGGATTTATCAAAAGGGAGGTCCCTTATTTTTCTTGTTATTAGACCTTCATTGGAATGCAACTTACCTAAAAAACATATATATTTGAGGGCTACGCCTCATACCCAAATCCCATTAATTTTCTTTATATATATACTTTGGCTCCCGAAGGAAAAATTCCTGCCGCTGGATGGTAGTGTTTGGTGGATTGGAGGGTAGTTTTCCAAACCGAAGGCAAAATTTTTGAACAGGTCAGATAAAATTTGGTGGAACGACAGTTCTCAATTCCCATTCCTTGATACAAAGAGGACCAAAAGGGATATTTCCAAAATATTTCCTTTTGTAAGAAAAAAAAATTCTATCATTCAAGGTGTTTTTTCATGGACAGCCCGGATTCTAAAAGATTGTTGCATTTGCAAGAGCGAACCGTGAAATGATCAAACCATTTGTTTCTCCATGTCCTTCTGGAGTTCCATCTTTTAATACCTTTACTTCAAATGAAGTCCTTTTTCAAAACTGGGAAGAACTGGTTTTTGAAGTTTGAGCCAAATTCTTCTAGCTTCCTTTTATACCTTTCGGTGTGAGCATCTTGTTATTTTCCGTTGGCTGTTGAAGTGGCCTGTGATCTCAGCACCTCTTTGCATATCAAGAGAATTTACACCAAAGTGCTGCCTGATCAAAGGCAGACAATTAGGCTCCGTCTTTTGGTGGAACTTTTAAAAGCCCAAAACATCAATGTTTTGGAACAAGAGGCAAGAGTTTAGGGGAGAGGGTTTCTAACCCAAACCCTTTTACCGGATGGTATCTCAAATTTATGAGTTCAATTTAGTTAGAAGTTCCACATTTGTGGAACTTAAAAAATCCAAAAAAATTTGTGGAACTTGTAAGTTCTATATTTTCTATATTTGTAGAATTTTTGCACTCTGTGAAATAATATAGTTCTAGACATCAAGTAAAATTAAGCGTAAAACAATGAAAGTTCAGACTTTAAAAGTTCCACCAAAAGAACGGAGCCTTAAAGACTCCATCAACCTGTCTTGACCACTTCTGGATGGTGCAGAGTAGCAGAGATGTACAGTACGCACTAATTTGAAGAAGCTAGAAATATATTCTCAACATAACTAGGAGAAAAATAAATGTCACCAAGAAAGAATAAACATATAATCCCGCTCCCACAAGAGGAGTTTAGGCTAGGGGGACCACAGGGGGCGGTAAATGAACAAGCATTTACTATAACAGCAAATGAAACAGCACCATGAGAAACTAGAAATTGTATCAACCAACAGGGTGCAGACCCCAGAATTCTTGAACCCTTTTTAATACTTCTCCCTCTTTCCCACTTTTCTGTCAGCAGCAGTAGGTGAGCTATGATGGAACTCATGCTCTTCACAGACCTGGCATCTAATAGAGCAGCACAATTGAGTAGACAATAATTAGGGTAAAGGGAGGGTGAAAAAATTGAATTCTCTCAATTTACAGACATTTTTCGTTAGCCTTTTAACCTAAAAAGGCAAGGATCCAAAGCATGAGGCCTATCCAATCAAAGACTCATAGAACAAATTAAACCATCCAACCAAAAGGCAGTGGAACATGCATGGGAGGGGCTTCAAAGCAACCACAGCAATCTCTTTAAAAGAAATTTTTGGTTGTTGATGCCAGCTAACCAAGCAAGAACCTGAATACGTCGCTCAACGAAACAATGCCTTCCACACGCTTGCTGCCAGCCTCCACAATCACAAGCCGCCTCACCCCTGCAAACCCATTGTAAGTTATGGGACTACATAACAAAGTATACCAAGAGAGCAATTCAAATTATACTGTTTCAATAATCAAAAGTGTAAGGAATTGTCCTAGCCGCCCACCTAAACTAATCCATGACCAGACGGGCAGTGTTGCATGTACCGCGAGTTCTAGGAAATTGAAGAAAATGAAAGTTGGAGAGATAAGAGAGAGTGGACTGGCGATGGAAAGGGACAGGAGAGCACATTTGAGAGGAGATCCTTGAGGTTAGTCAGAGAATGGCTGAAGAAGACTAACCAGTGTGATGGTGCCTATTCCTCCTTGATCCATCTGGTTGCTCCCAATCCATTCTCCCCTTTCACATAGGGATGTGGTCCCTTATTTATAGAATTTCATAGGAGTATTATATCCCGTGCATCTCGTTATAGCTAGAACTGATGATTGTAAATGGTTACTGATCATGATCAAGTAACTGTTCAGTTGCGTTACCAATTGAGATACCGAATATTTTGCGTCTTTACCTCATGTGCTGTACGTTGACATTTTCTCTCTTCATGCTCTAAGTGGGTTGACGAAGGTGTTTGTACATCGACATTTTCTCTCTTCATGCTCTAAGTGGGTTGACGAAGGTGTTTGTACATCGACATTTTCTCTCTTCATGCTCTAAGTGGGTTGACAAAGGCAACACCCTTCTGTAATTCCCACTTTCGGGTGTGAAGGCGCTCACCTTGGTCAGTGACTTTCTACCTTACCCACCAAACCACAATCCTGTCTATCCCCCTAAATACCTGTCTTGGAGTGCAATGACCCAAAGATGTAACATGGTAAGGAGCGCAGCGGCTCGCAAAAGTGTTATCACGAGGGCACAGGCTGATCAACAGGTACATGCGCCAATCATGAAGGCACCATGCATCTACTTGAAGGCAACACTGTTTGAGGTGCTTAAGCCCATACTAAGGTTGCATATTGCAGCGCAGAGACCTATACTAAAAGCGGCATGCTTGACAAGAAGCAATATGCTTGAGGTGCCACTAGCTTGCTAAAAGCACAATGCTAAAGGCGGCAATGGCTCGCTGAAGGTGCCATGTCAAAGGCAGTGATGGCTCGCTAAAGGCGCCATACCTAAAAGACGTAGATGCACAAAGTAGGCAAAGTAGGCATTATGTCAGGATGCAAGATCCACAAGGACATAGTATGGCAAGGCGCAAGGGCCTTTCAAGACATTACATTATAGGTGCCTAGGCCAAGGTTCAAAAAAAGGGTTTTGGCCGATACTTATTATTATTATTTTTGGCTTTAAAAAAATCCAAAAAATCTCAATAAATTGAAAAAAAAAACATAAAAAAAACATACAATAAATGAGTAACAAGATACTTATAAAGCCAATATGAAGATCAAAATGTAAAAATAATAAAATTAGATGGGTCGAGGGTTGAAACTTGAAATATACACAAAATCTAGTCCAGACTCCAGATACATATACACCTGCTAAGTGCTAAAGCCACATAAAATTACGAGTTGACTCATCATCTTCATCATCATCATTTCTATTTGGTTGAATGTAAGGTTGGTGGTAGAGACTTTCATAGTACTAGGCTTGGGCATAGTCGTGTGGGAATCCGCTGAAAAAATCCTGTGGCTGATCATAGTACTGCTAGCCTTGCTGGGGATACGTGGGAGGGTATCCGTGAACGAGTCCTACGCCCGTTATGTAACGGTTTCGGGCGTTACGTTTTGGTTTCGGGAAAAAGCCGTAAAGGCATGGTTTCGGGTATCAGAGGCCACCGAAACCGTTACGTAACGGTTTCGACAAGTTTTTAAACCATAGCCTAGGCACACTGAGACCAAATGCAGAGCCACATGAGGCCCAGGGGCTGAGCCCCCCCCCCCCCCCCCCCCCCCGAAATTTTAATAAATACAATCCCTATGGTGTTAATAGGGGCGTAGCTTGGGAGAGGGGCAGAGCCAGTGGTACCTCCTAAACTTCTTAGAAAAAAATATATTATTTACAAACGGACACAAACATACGCAATGGACCATGAACTTGGCCCTAAAAAAAAAAATCGGAAGGCAATAGAGCCCGTCAAAGGCGCTATAATATGTTGTGCATGTAGCCAAGCCAGGTATTTGAGCCACGTGGAATCCATGTAGGACAACTCAAAAAGTTTCCATCAAGCTGCCATCAACATTAGCTCCTTGCCTATGGGAACAACTTGTTCATAGGCATGTCCTCAAACAATGAAAGTTCCCTGTACATGCATTTGCATTTGTGCGCCTCACAATGCATCATGTTCTTCCGAGGACATTATAACACTGTGACAACACGCCTTTCAATGAGATATAGTCTTCATAGCAACACCTTTTTACGTGATGGTGCCCTTGTAATGGCACCTTCCCAATAGCACTTTTCAATGCAACGACGTAACTTTTCATAACGGCACAACTTTACGTAACAACTAGGGGTGTCAACGTATATGGATATTATCCGAATTCATTTACTCCGATAATTATCCGAATAGGTATCCAGCGGAGCAAATTTAGATAGTAATTTTATTATTTTAGATCTGATATATCCAACACATCTTTCTTAGCAATTTTACTATCCTTTTATAGTCGGGATACAAATTTGGATATTAATATATCCAATAAATATTCAACCGATTATATAATATATTAATATATATGTATACGATTATAATACATTAAGATATTCTTTTTAATATAGATGAGTATAAAATATTAACTTGTTATCTTCAAATAAAATTTAAATTTCTTTACATTTTTTTCATTCTTTTAATTTCTTTTTAAAGTAATCAAATAATTCAAATATTATCCTAATTCAAATATTATCCAAATTTGAATATTTTAATCATAGTCGGATACAAATACTTTACTTTACAATCCACCAGATATTTAACCGACGGATAGTTGGATATGTAGTCCGATATGAATTCGAATATACCATTATATGCTTCGAATCCACTTCGTTTACAACTCTAGTAACAAAGCGACTTTCGTGATGGTACAACTTTTCGTAACAGCGCTCCTTTTCATACTCGACAACGCGACTTTCTTCATTAGGGCACCCCAACACTACTCATAAATGATGCCACATCTTCTACAATGTTGGCCTTTAAGCTCCCTTCTTGTGAAGGTGACTTGTTGTCGTTCACAGGCAAGCCTTTAATGGCATACTTTAGAATATTTGCACGGATGTTTCGCTGTTGATAGAGTAATTACACGTTTCAGATGATTATAAGGCATTGACTTGATTCCGTCCTCATTTGTTGTCCCACTCTGTTTTGTGCATTTATTATAGCAAAACTTTAGTAGGGTGCAAGGATGGAAAGGGAAACGACATGGGCATAGGAGCTCGCTGAGGTGATGTGCCCAATGGTTAAGGGACCCATTGGAGGTGACATGCCAAGGGCAAAGGATCCCGTTAAGGTGACGTGCCCAATGGTGCAGAACCTATAGAAAGGCAACATGCTAAATGCGCAAGGGCTTATTGTCACAAATGTGCCAAAGGGTGTATGGACGCACAAGAGGCGACATGCAAAAAAGCATAGGAGCCCACTGAGGCGAATGTGCTCGAGGGTGCAAGGACCCACAAGGAGATATGCAAAAGGCAAATGAGCCTACTAAGGCAATGTGCCCAAAGGTGCTGAGACCCACAGGAAGCAACATGCAAAGGGCATAGGAGCCAGCTAAAGCGATGTTCCGAAGGGTGCAAGGATACTAAGGGAGGCAACATGCCAATGGTATAGAAGCCTACTGAGAAGATGTGCCCAAAGGTCAAGGGATCCATAGGAGGCAACATGCCAACGGCAAAGGAGCCTGTGGGTGGTATGCCGAAGGGTACAAGGATTCAAAGGGAGGCGACATGCAAAGGGCATAGTGTCACAGTCAAAAGTTATCAAGTACTGCCATGACCGTGATACTGGGCCGGGATGGCCTGAGCATGGGCAAAGGATGCCAGTGCGGTGCCTAGGAGATAGGCGAGGCACTATGCAAGCGATAGCGCAGCGTGGTGCAAGGTTGGTGCTTTAGTGTTGGGTACCGAAGTGAAGGGACATAGAGGTGTCTTGATGTTGTGTAAAGGTACTATGGTTTGAGTGAAGTGCACACGAAGAGTTATGGAGTGAAGCTTGAGTTTGGTGCTTGGTCGGACACATGTGGGCGAGTGTTGTGGGGCCCACATGGTATGTTGGAAGTAGAGCCGATAGTAACTTCATTCGAAGAGAAAGTTAATACGAGTTCAATAGTACAGATGGTTTGTGGATATTCCGCATGCTGTTCCTGATAAAGGGTGAAAGGTTTATCATCCACCTTGAGGAGAAGGGTGTAGCTCTACCTTCCCTTCTGGCACATCTGGGACCACCTAATGACCAACCCCAAAGGAGTTGGGGGCGGGCTTTAGGATCCTGAAGGGGATCTTGGAGTCTCCTTGGATGGTTGTCGGAGCATCCAAGGACGGTGCAAAGGAGACAGACATCCTGGCACTGTGTAAGAGTCTTCGGGCAAGAGGTTTCATCCTAGTATGACCTTTAAGCGTGCGGTATGCATCATGGTCATCTAGGAGGGATACGTGGTATGGTTGGGATACTCGGTCAGAGGACCGAGGATCGCGTTGTGGGCGTTATGCCCTCAATGCTTGGTAAACGGGGCAGTGATGCTCCTAAGCTATCCGTGATGCGTGGGGATGACCGATAGTCGTGTTCGAGAGTATCGGGCCGTGTTGGATGTTCGGCTTGATCGGGGAACCTTAGCATCCTAAGAGATGCGTGGGACAGAACCTCGGTGACGCGGGAACCTTATGTGTTGGATGAGTGTCGGGTGCGACATGATGAAGTGATACGTAAGCCATCTGAGCGTAGCTTAGCAGATGGGACTTGGTAGTGGGTCGTACCTTGTCGTAGCATTGTAGCACGAGACGTTGGGTCGGTTCAGTGGACGGATAGTGTAATGGTGTAAGGCTGGCCAAGATCATGGGATGATCGAGGCGCCGCACGGTTGTTCCACAAAATCAAAAAAGTTGACCGTGACAATAGGCCTGTTAAGACGATGCATCCAATGTTTAAGGAACTCGGGGGAGGTGACATGCCAAGGGCAAAGGGGCCTACTAAGGCGATGTGCCCAAGGGTGCAAGACCTATAGGAAAGCAACATGCTAAAGGTGCAAGGGCTCATTGAGGTGATGTACCCAAGGGTGTAGCAAAGCACAGTGAGGCAACATGAGAAAGCATAAGAGTTTGCTGATGCGAATATGCTCGAGGGTGCAAGGACCTATAGGGAGGTGACATGCCAAGGGCATAGGAGCTTGCTAAGGCAATGTGCCCAAAGGCACCAGGACCCACAGGTAGGAGGCATCATGCTGAAGGGTGAAAGGACCCTAAGGGAGGTGACATGGCAACGGTGACAAAATGCCAAGGATATATAAGATCCTACTAAGGCGATGTGCCCAATGGCAAGGGACTCATAGGAGACAACATGCCAAGGGCATAAGAGCCCACTAAGGCAATGTGCCCAATGGTGCAAGACCCATAAGAAGGCAACAAGTTAAAAGCACAAGGGCCTATTGAGGCGATGTGCCCAAGGATGTAGGGACGCACAGTGAAACAACATGCGAAAAACATAGGAGCCCGTTGAGGCGAATGTGCTTGAGGGTGCAGGGAGCCACAAGGAGGTGATATACCTAGGGAAAAGGAGCCTTCTATGGCAATATGCCCAAAGGCATCGGGATCAGCAGGAGGCGACATACTAAGGGCAAAGGAGCCCACTGAGGCAACGTGTTGAAGGGTGCATGGATGCAAAAGGAGGCAACATGCCAAGGGTATAAGAGCCAGTTATGCCTAATGGTCAAGGGACCATAGGAGGCAACATGCCTAATGGTAAAGGGACCATAGGAGGCAACATGCCAAGGGCATAGGAGGCAACATTGAATTCGTTTACTCAGATAATTATTCGAATAGGTATCTGAATAGATATATGGCAGAGCAAATACAACTAGTACTTTTACTATCCATTCATAATCGAATACGAATTCCAATTTTAATATCACCCTTATTAATATATACTTTTTACATCATTCAAAGACACTAAATTGTTTCTTTTAATATAAGCAATGAATAAAATAGTAATTTATCATTTTTAAATAATAAATTCCTATTATTTTTTTAAACATTTTTAGCATTTCTTTCTTTCTTTTAATTTTTATTAAATTACTCAAGTAATTCAAATATTCTCCAAATTCGAATTTTCATTGAAGTCAAATACAAATACAATATTTCATTATCCATCAGATATTTAATCAAATACAGATTGTAAGATATATAATCAAATATACCACTATCCACTTCGTGTCCACCGTTTACAGCTACTGAGGCGATCTGCCAAAGGGTGCAAGGACCCATAGGGAAGCAACATGTCAAGGGCTTTGGAGCCTGCTGAAGCGATGTGCCCAAAGGCGCCGGGGCCCACAGGAGGCAACATGCTAAAGGCATGGAAGCCCGATGAGACGATATGCCAAAGGATGCAAGGATTCAAGGATTCAAGGATGCAAAGGGAGGCAACATGGAGGCATAGAGCCCGCTCCAATGATGTGCCAAAGTGTCTAGAGATGGACACTTAGGCGAATGTGCTCGATGGTGCAGGACCCACAGGGAGGCGACATGCCAAGGGCATAAAAACCCGTTGAGGCGATGTTCCCAAAGGCGTTGAGACCCATAGGAGGCGACATGCCAAGGGCATAGGAGCCCGCTGAGGCGATGTGCCAAAAGTTGCAGGAATGCAAAGGGAGGCAACATGCCAAGGGTATAGGAGCCCGTTGAGGCGATGTTCCCAATGGTAAAGGGACCCATAAAGAGGCGACATGTCATGGGCATAGGAACCGCTAGAGCGATGTGCCTAAGGGTGTGAGAACCCATAGGGAAGCGACATGCTAAGGGTATAGGAACCCACTAAGGCGATGTGTCCAAGGGTGATGACCTATTAACTACTAGTACCACGGAGGAGCCATGTGAGCTAGGTCAAAATTTGCAATATTAAGCACCACATGATATAAGCATCTAGTAGTTCGTCAGCATTGCCGATTAGCATGGTGACGACGCCCACACATCCCATAACCAATGTAATGTGAGCCAACATTAGGCCCAAACACGAGTCTCTTAAACAATATGTGACAGAATAAGCAAAGTAAATAAAGGAATGAAAGTATCCGATGTCCAGTGCTTGTACTTTGGTTCCCTGTGGACTGAGGAAGACCGACAAGGAATTTAGGCGAGGGGGCACAATTACCAAGTGTTGGAGAAGGAAGGCTACGATTTCATGATTTTGCTAGAGACATCATAATGGGGCCATTAGAAGAGCGTTGTTAGAGAAACACTTTTACAATAACATTGTCATAGAGGTCATACAGGCACTTCCAAGGTGGCTCCATCATAGAGAAGTGCCATTACGCGAGAGACGCCTTCACACGGACGTCATAAAGAGAAGCCCTCACAAATATGCCATTAAAGGAGCACATTCACCATGGTGCCAGTAGAGGAGCATCATCAGAGAAATACTTTCATGGGAGGTTGCTTAGTGTAGCCTCCAAAATGTGGTGTTCCACTCAAATAATGGTGTGGTATGCCATGATCATCATCAAATGCTGCAAACAACACTTGGTTGTAGTGATGCACAATGGAGGTGCAAGTAGGCTTCTAGGCGAGTCTATGATGGGTCATCATCTTTTGAGTACTTTTGCACATTTCATAATAACTTGCTTCGATGGAACCATGCCACTTTGAGACCTCGAAAAATGGACAAATTCCTTTTCTTAGGAACAATTCGTCACTACAAAAAGGACAATGGTAACCCCACCATTAACTACTTCATTTATGAATTTCATAGTAATAGAAATACATGTCCTACCGAGACAGAATTTGTAACTTGCTATCCTCTTGCCTAGCAGGCAAAGATTTACCTCCGTGGAAAGGCTAATTCATTTGGATCGACATGAGGGTCCAACTACATTGCATTGCCAGAATCCATGTTGTATATTTGAAACAGGTTGATCTCCTTGCTTCTCTCATGGTACAATCCTCTTCCAACTGAGCCCCCTTTCTCCTCGGTCCACAGAGACAAAATGTAGGACTGGTGCCAACAGTTCATCACGGAAGAAAGGACTCACTGATTCCCAATGAACGTACCTGAACGAATTTCCCAGATCAAAAAACGCTGACATCCGCCACAGGGTAAACCACCGCCTCTCAAGCCTCCCCGGTTTATTCTACCCATAGAGGCCAACGATAGACAATAACTCCCCCCCGAACACAGCTTGCAACTTTCATCGTACTGTGCTATTTGTTTTTCTTTGTGATGATAAACGACCTACTTAATCCAATGGTTAGAGTATTGCTTCCATACGGCAGGAGCCATTGGTTCAAATCCAATAGTAGGTAGAACTTATTACTTATTAGATACCGGAGTCAATGGTATCTAATAAGTTTTTCTACCCACCTTTTTTTATTGATTTTTTATCTTTTCCATCCCCCCACTACTCATAATTTTATTTTATATTCGTTTATTTTGATTCTTTTTTTTCGTTGCATCAGAATCTGATTACACTTGATTGTATTCAATCGGTCGAAGCAAAATAGAGTGTATAAACAGAACTTTTTTTGATTATTCGAAACGCAATCAAGGGATGCCCTTACAATCAGTGTAGTCAAGGCGTCGCCTAGGCATTTTTGGGCCTCAACCGCCTAGGCGCCCCTCTAGGCGGGCGAAATTCACTGTGCGTCGTCTAGGCAACGCCTAGGCATCTAGGCGCTAGGCGGTCGCCTAGGCGATCCATGCAATTTTTTTCTAAAAACCTATTTTAAAACCCTCTTTTCAACCCTCCTTTAAAATCCTATTTTAAAAATTCATTTAAAAACCTCTTTTAAACCATATTTTAAATGGGGTAGTGATTAGCCCACCACGCTTTTGACTATGTAGTCAAATGGTTGTCCACGTGTCCCTTTTAATACCCCTTTAACTATGGTTAAGCTTAAGAAAATTAAGATTAATATATTTTGTTTTCAAAAACTAAGATTAGATTTCTTAACCCTAAGGGTGAATGAATCTTAACCGCAACTGATGGGTGTTAAAAAGGGGGACATGGACCAATGAGGACCGCACATTCCTCTACAGTGGAATGCGGCAGCGTTAAGCTAAACATTTCTCATTTTAAACCTATTTTAAAACCATCATTTAAACTCTTAAACTCTATTTTAAAACTCTCTTTTAAAGTCTAAAAACACTATCTTAGATATAGGTGGTGTATTTCAACTTTAAAAGCAACATCCAAAGTTAATACTCAAAATCACCTTAAAAGTTAGAAAACTTCAAATAAATTATGTATCTATTATTTAAATAATGTGTATATATCAATATTACATATAAATATATTTAATATATATAAATATAATTTAATTATTTTTATCGCCTAGGCATCGTCTAGGCAGCGCCTCGCCTAGCCAGGCCTAATCGTCTAGGCATCGCCTAGACTCCTTGACTACACTGCTTACGAGGGTGATCCAAGGCTTTGCACATCGGGGTACCCTAGACTCGTATGATTTTTCAAGAAACATTAAGATTGGAATTCAACCATATGACCCTTTTTAGAACCCTCATGAGCCATCTTACAACTCAATGAGCCTAGGATGATTTGGTCATTTTAGTCAAAATTTGTAACTAGGGGCAAATTGGTAAAAAAAAAATCACATTTTGAAAAATCGCATCAAGGATGACTTGTTTAAAAAACGGAACTTTTAGGTATTTTTAGAACCTATTATCTTTAACATATTTCTCGGTTTCTCTTTAGCTTGTAAAAAGAAATGTAAGTGATGTTAACACTTGTTTAAGTTCCACTTTAGTATTTGGGGATGGGTACATCTTAACTCAATACTTTGAAAAAGGGCAGAGGATAGCCTTTCTAGGCTATTCCTCAATCCTAAGGTCCAAAATCCCTCCACTTTTAACTAGAATAAAGGAAAGCCTTTTTAGGCCTTTTCTAGAATCTAAAGATTCAAAAGTTCATTACTTTGACTAAATATAGAGGATAGCCTTTCTAAGTTTTTCCTCAAACCTAAGGTCTAAAATTCTTTCACTGTGACCAAAGGATAGAGGATAGCCTTTCTAGGTTTTTCCTCAAACCAAAGGTCTAAAAATCTTTCGCTTTGACTAAAGGAGAGGAGGGCAGAGAGGAGAGCCTTTTTTAGGTTTTTCCTCAAACCTAAAGGTCTAAAGTTCATTACTTTGGCATAGGAGAGAGGAGAACCATTTTAGGTTTATCCTTGAAACTAAAGGCAAAAGTTTTTACCATGATTAGGGTGAGAAGAGAGTCATCCTAGGCTTTTATTTGAACCCAAGTCTAAAAATAAATTGATATTTTTGGCTACAATACAAAGGGGGTGTTTTTCTAGACTTCTACACTTTTATTTTCTAGCATACATAATCCCTTGCTTGGTTCTTCTTCCAAGCTTAAGCTCTTTCCTTTTTTTTGACAAGGTACTAAGGGAGAGAGCAGAGCCTTTCTATGTTTTTTCTTCAAACCCTCTTCTAAAGAAGTGTATCTTAAACCCAATATTTCCATACCCAAAGAAGCTATCTTAGGAGAACCCATGGTTAAGTAGAAGTAATTTTCTAGTATGTTTTCTAGCTGTCTCTTTTACAGAGAGTGACTAATCATGTCACCCCTTAAGTGCTAAAAGTATAAAAGTATATCTAACTTTCCTTCACCTCTTTAATAATCTTTGAGTTCATCTTCTTTAATCCGATTTATCTTAAGAGATACATTTAAAAAAAGACGAGAAAAATCAAGGTAACCATCTTGTAGATGAATGGACTAGGGTGCCTAACACCTTCCCTGGTCCATAATTGAACCTCCCTACCCATTACCCAAATCTCTGGTTTTGCAAACTCAGTCATTTTTATTTTTAGACAATGTTTTGTCGAAAGTGACAAATCACACCTCATTATTGGCGGCGACTCTAAACCCCCATGTTCGTTCGTTCGTTCGAATTAATGTGGGAAAGACCTGTTTCACGCACTGTGTTTAAGACTTCCTAAAGATCACTATGCTACAGCGCCACTTTGCTATTTGACCTTGTCTCAAAAGATAGTTGTGTAAACGAGTTTGAGACAATAGTTATAGGAAAACTATTTTGAGAATAACTTAAGAGTTTGCAAAAAATCTTTGTTTTACTTTTTTCACTTGTTGCGCTATCCCCGGAATCTAAATAGGCAAGATGCTCAAGAGACCAAATTAGTGAGGGAACAAGGACCCGAATCAAACAAAGTGTCAGGCTCAGATTCCATTTTACTAACTCTTCTATCATTTCTTAAAATGATGGTCTCCAACTTGATTACGCACATCTTTTCCGAGTCAAAATAGTTCTAGTGGGCAACTCCGACAAAGGAGCAGTTGTAGACACCCTATTTTTACACGTCAAGATATTCTAGACTCATTTAATTCTTCAAGATTGGAATTCAACCATAGGACCCCCTTTAGACCCATGAGTCATCTTACAACCCTATGAGCCTAGGACGATTTTGTCATATTCAATCATAATTAAGGGCAAATTGGTCAAAAATTATGATTTGTGAAAAAAGCACATCCTTAGCATTGCCTATTTACAGAAGGATACTTTGTGTCATTGTTTCAAAGAGAACGCCTTTTTTAAGCCCTAATTTGGCATGTCGCTGTTTGGAACGATAATACAAAGTATTCTTTTGTAATTAGGCCATCCTTGATGCGCTTTTTCTTAAATTCAAATTTAAACCAATTTGCCCTTAGTACAAAGTTTGACTGAAATTACCAAATCATCCTAGGCTCATAGGGTATTTCGTAAGATGGCTCATGAGAGTTCTAAAGGGGGTCCTATGATTGAATTCCAATCATGAAGAGTCTTGAAGAATTATTCGAGTCTAGAGTATCCCGGCGATGTGAAACCTCGCTCTCCCAACAATGGGATACAAAAGTGGTTCAATTTTGATAGTTCCCATCAGAGTCGTCAAATGTAAATGTCTAATTCTTTATAGGTAAAGAATCGTCTCAATCACCTGTCTAAACCGATCCACAACTGTACATGCAGTGCTAAATGTGCGACAGGTATTGAAAAGGACAAGAGAGCACACTTCAGAGAAGAGAGATAACTGAGGTTAGTCAAAGAATGACTAAAGACAACTGACCATAGGGGTGTATTCGAGCCGAGCTTGGCCCAGCTCAACTCAGCTTGAAATGGGTTTAATCTAGGCTTGAGCTCGGATCAGCTTGAAATGGTGCTCAAAAAATCAACTCGAAGCTCGACTAGAGCTCGAATCGATTCAAGCTCAAGCTGAGCTTGGATTGATTTATTTTATTTTTAAAAATAATAGTATTTTATACTATTTATATATATAATAATGATATATATAAATAAAATATTTTTGATTTTTTCATATAATATTCAAGCCGAGCCGAATCAACCAGGAATTGGCTCGAGCTTGGTTTGAAAAAATTTCAAGATCGAGTCGAGCCAAAATTTCAAGCTTGAGCTCGGCTTGATCGTGCCGAACCGAGCTAGCTCGGCCTATGTGCACCCCTAGTTGACCAGTATAATGGTGCATATTCCTCTTTGATCAGTTTGGTTGCCCACAATCTATTCTCCCCTTTCACATAGGGATGTGGTTCCTTATTTAAAGAGTTTCTTGGGTGTATTAAATCATATGTATCTCGTAACTACAACTGATGATTGTAACTGGTTATTGATTGTGATTAACAGTTCAGTTGCGTAATTGATTGAGATATCATATATTTCGCGTCGTTACCTCAGGTATCGTACGCTCTCTTCTTGCTTAAAACAAGCCGACGAAGGCGGTACTACTGTATTTCCCACTTTGGAGTGTGAAGGCGCCCGCCTTGGTCAACGATTATCTACCTTGCCCGCCAAACCACAAATCCCATCTAGTTCCACTAAGATACCTGGCTCGAGGTGCAATGACCCACAATGTAACAAAATCGGGAGCACATCGACTCACAGAGGTGTTATCACGAGAGCACAAAAGGCTGATCAACAAGTGGGCGCCAATCATGAACCACCATGTATCTACTTGAAGTTGTCATTGTTTAAGGTTCTTACGCCCATACTAAAGGTTGCACATTGCGGCACAGACATGGTGTCAAAAATCGACTCAATTTCGCCAAAGGTGACCAAATTAAGTCGACTTCCGTGGTGTCCGAAGCGAAATGCACCTATATTTAAAAAGAGTAGACTTCGTGATAAACTTCGACCGAAACAGAAAAAGTGTTGAGAAAATACAGAACTTCGATGGAAGTTAACTAAAGTGTACAAAAATAAATACAGAACTTCGGTGGAAGTTAACTAAAGCGTACAAAAATAAATACAGAACTTCGATGGAAATTAACCGAAATGTACAAATAATGTCCGTAAATTGAAGGGTTTTTAAGTTTTAACTTAAAAGGGTAATGCTAGTTCCACTCGCTTTTGAAATTACTCTTTTTATAAGGAAAGGCATTTGTCCCTAACATTAACCTTATTATAAATATAATTAGCTTTAAAAGAGAGTGTTGCTAGAATTAACCTTATTATAAATTATAATTTTATTATTATAATAATTTTGTTATTAGTCTATTATGTCCATAAGAGATTTTTAGTAATATTAAAAATTTTAAATAATTTTCTAATAGTTTTTCATAAATTAAAAATAATTTAATTATCCATCTCCTCCTCCACATATTGATCCAGTCCTGTAAAAACATTGAACTCATCAATTGTAGATTGAAATAGGTTTAAAAACTATATTGAATTTCAATTATTTATCAACTTTAATATGCATTCATAAGTTTTTCATGTTTCTAAAACAATTAACATGGATAATCATTGAAAAATTGAAAATATAGAAAAATATCAGGAAGAAATTATAGCTCAGACAAGCAGACAATGCATGTCACTTAACATGATTCTCACATTTAAATTTGAGTACTACATTCTTGCATCAATAATATAATAAATTATAAATGTGTATTTATGCTCAAGTAGTGAATTTCTAAAGTTTCATCTTAGATTTTCAATGTTTCCTTAAAGTTTTATAGACTTATTTAATTTTTACATAACTTCTTTGGACTTCCTCGAAACGTGTCAATTTCCTTAGCGACCAAAGTTTATACCGAAACCGAAGTTTAATACCTTGGGCGCAGAGACCTATACTAAAAATGGCATGCTTGGCATGAAGCAATATGCTCGAGGTACCACTAGCTCGCTAAAGGCGGTGATGGCTCGATGAAGGCGCCATACCCAAAAGACAGAGGCACAAAGTAGGCATCATGTCAAGATGCAAGATCCGCAAGGACATAGTATGCCAAGGTGCAAGGGCCTTATGAGACATTATATTAAAGGGGGTTAGGCCCACTGAGATGGCACACCCGTGGTACAAAAGGTCACTTGAACAATGCTATGACCATGGTGCAAAGGGTTACCTTAACGTCGGAATGGCCTTAATGGCATTGGTGCAAAGGGCTATCTTAACAGTGGCATGGCCTTGGTGCAAACGGCTACCTTAATGGCAGCATGCCCAGGGTGCTAAGACCCACGAGGGGGATGCATGCCAAGGCTCAAAGCCCGCTGAGATTTACTGGGGCGATTATACTGGTGTTCGGGGTGCATGGACCCACTGAGATGGTACATCCAAAGGCATCATAGCACGTCAAGGGAGCTATAATATGTTGTTCGTGTGGCCAAGTCAGGTGTTCAAGCCATGTGGAATCCATGTAGGACAAGTCAAAAAAGTTGCCATCAACAAAAGGGAAATGACAAGGTTACCTGGATTTGCCAATCGCTCCATCACTTTATGCAGAGCATCAGATCGTAGACACATCTGGCATCTCTGTCCATTGAAGAAACCGTAAGGAGAATTTGCATCTTGTCCCAGTTGCAATGCCTAAAAGCAAGGAAAAGGCGAAGGCATGAATTAAGTCTCAGACGTGTGGAAAATCATGCAAAGGCTTTCTTCATCTGAAATGCAGTTGAGCTAATGTTATAGACAGTATAATTCAAGTTCTTCCTCATTAAATATTCTGCCGATTTTGAACATTTCACAATTTTCCAGAGGTCATGAAAACTTTGCAGCCATTGGTTCAGGTCGTTTTGCAAGTATTAGGGCTTTTCATGAAATGGTCAGCAAACTTCCCATAACTACTATACAGACTGAATATTGCTTTTTATCACCAAAGGCAAAAGGATCAACAAACCTTTATATGGATGCATTAACATTTTTCTAATTTTATTCGATTGTAATAAGCATAAAATTGATATCTTAAAATCATATTATGGTATGAAAAGAACAACCAGATAGGCTTTGGCCACTGGATAACCATAATAAAGTTCGCTTCAAACTCAAGTTTAAGTCATCCTATGAATCTGAAATTTAAAACATGATACAAGTAGCAATTCATTGTGTGCTGCATTCAGTACTAAAAAAAAAGCAAGTATACCAATTTAATGGAACAAAGAAGTAGCCCAAGCACTCTACTCAGCAGTACTTAAGTCTGTATTCTCATTGGTCAAAAATCTATCTCCTGTTGTGTCTACCCAAATTCTAGCGCTGACCATGCTCTTAGACACATTTTTCTTTACCAAGTAAATAGGGAAATGTATCAAAAGACAAGATGTGAAAATTGGGGGAATACATCCCCTGCAAAGGGTGGTTGCCTATGAGCGGTGGCCAATGAGTAAAAGTCATATAATTTTTTTGAGACTATTGATGTTCAGGCACTTCAGTAGGTTAAACTTTGACTTTTCGGCAGTGTTACAATTTACAAATCTCATTTTTTGGGTTTTCATCGACCGAAGTTTTTCTCGGGAGATTTTCAAATATGAAGTTTTTCCCGCATATTACTCGGCTAAATCTCATTAACGATTAAAAAATATTATTTAAATTACAGGAAATAGTAATAATATCAACTCCCTACAAGTCATGTCAACTGTCAGCCTAACCACCTAATAAAGGGGTAGGATCAGCACCAATTGCAATCAAACTCAAGAGAGTTCAATTGCTTATGTGTCACATGTTAATTGGAGGAGGAAAAAATTTGAATTTGAATTTCCCGTTTATTTTTATTCTCCTCCAATCAACATGTGACACATGAGCGATTGAACTCTCTTGAGTTCAATTGCAATTGGCTGTGATCCTATCTCAAAGGGTACACATACTCAGTTTCACTTGTTAGCAGGTCACCTTATTCCTACATGCACATTTTGGACACTCCTCAGTGAGGTAAAAGCACCCAAGAGACACCTAAGCGAGAAGGGTTCCCTACGCGAGGAGACATTGCCTAGCGACCAAAATTTGCTCTCTTTCTTATTGAAAATTTTCTTAAGTTAATATAATTTTAAAATAAGGCATACTCTACTAAAAATTTTCCTCACTTCACTGCCTTATCCCAAATACTTGGGATCAGCAATACAAATCCTGTTCTGTCACTATAATTTATCAAAAGTCATTGCTTCGGCTAAATCGTGTATTCCACATTACTTTGGGCATTCCTCTCATTCTTTAAAAGCCTTCAATTTGCACCGTTCACTCTTTCTTATTGGATCCATTAGTGGTCTTTGATGAATGTGTCCAGACCATTTCAGTCGCCTCTTCATTCTTTTATCACCTATTAGGGCCACTCCCAAATACTCTCGAATACACTCATTTCTGATCTTATATTTTCTTGTCTTGCCACTCAATTATCTCAACATCCTCATCTTGGCTACACTAATTTTTAGTAGCTCAACATGCCGCTCTATAAGATTTGATAAAATTAGCAATATCACTTGTATTAAATTAAGATTAGGGTTAGAAAGGTGTATATAAAAGAGGAAAATAAGAAAAGACTAAAATGCCCATAGAGGGCTGATTGGGTACATCCAATGTTTCAAAACGTGAAGTGAGGCGTTAGGACCATAGTGACAAAGTCGGGGTTCATGATTATTCGGCAAGGGTCAAGTTTGGAAAATTCAAAAAAAAGGGGAACAATTCGGGAAAAAATAAATAATTATGGAAAGATATCCTACAATTTGATTAGATAATATACAAATAAGTAGTTTATTTTGTAGAACTAAATAAATTATTGTGAAATTAGCGAATAATTCGGCACACCTAAAATTTGCAGATAATTTGAATTTTAAAAAAAAATCGGAGAATTTTGTTACTATGGTTAGAACCTCAAAGATGCGTGACATAAGCCTCACAAGAAAGCTTCATGCTCTCTCATTTTAACAAATAAATAAAACATAAGAAAAATTATAAGAAGATTCAAAAAATTAGTGAAAGATTATTGTGTGTATATATATATATATATATATATAGAGAGAGAGAGAGAGAGAGAAAGACACATTTATATATATATATATATATATATATATATATATGTGTGTGTGTGTGTGTGTATTTATATTCATATTCGTGTACATTGTGTATGAGGGGGCGCACGCGAACACATAAGAAATAATATATAAATTATTTAACTATCAAAAAAATAAAGATAAGAAATGCAAGCAAATGCTGAAATTTAGATTTACTTTTGTGTTCATATACATATTGTGGATGATGTCCAATCATCAATTCATGTGGTGGATTTAGAATTTTAGTACAAAGTTGCAAATAAGTTATAAATTACATTGTAGGCCACTGACTCCAAATTTTTCCAATGTCAACTAGGGCAATAGTGTAAATTAGACCCAAAGGGTTTTAAAAGCCAAAATACGTTAAAAATAATAAATTAAGTTTTAGTTGAAACCAATATCATCATCATCATCATTTTCAATGTCTTATCTGAAATAAGTAAAGTGTTATTAGTTATTAGTTGAAACAAATAACAAATTAAAAAAAAATCGACATTTAAGTCCCAGTTGTGGCTAGAATCCTAATTTTGGTTAATGTATGAGGCGTATGTCATACACATAAAACAAGCTTCAAGGCGCGAAGCGTTTACCTCATGTGAGCCTCACATTTTGAGGTGTGAGAGCCTCATGGCGTTTTCCTTAAGCCTCGCCTGCGTAAGCCACACACGTCTTTTAAAACACTGGGTACAACACCCATACATCTAACACCCCCCCCCCCCCTCTCAAACTCAAGATGGGCTACCGTCTAGAGTTCGATGAACAAAAAATGACCCAAAATCATCTTGTACAAGCACATGGCAGCAAGGGTTCTGCACGCAAATCTTCACATGCAAATGACCTCAGTAGGCCAAATATACGGGCCTCAATGAACCAGCAATACAAGCCTCAAAGGGCCAAACATTCGGGACTCGGTAGGCCAAACACACGAGTCTCAAAGGGCCACACATGACCTCTGCAGGCTACAACTTCTTTGGGCCACACATATGACCTCTATGGGCCACTGGCATGAGATGCGGGTAGAACCCCTTAGCAGTTTAGGAGGAAAACAGCTACAAAGATTCAGATCTCGTTCTTTTTTGATTGGGTCGAGGCACAATGAACCAGATCTGTTCTTCAAATGGGTACAGAAACCTCTAAGAAGCATGTACCTCGAAAGAGCTTCTTAAGAAATTCTGGACAGATGAAGCGAACCAGCACTAGATGGAGTTGAAGTTTGCCTAACGACATTTCTAGATCTTTTTGGCTCCGTAGTAGGCTTGGTTTTCCAACAACTTTAGGCATTGCTGCAGTCTCCGGTTGGTGCTTTCGATGGTGTTTTTAACTTCGCAGTTGTTGGTTTCTTAGCCGGAGTGGTGGCTATCTCAAAACTCAAATGGGAAGAGAAGAACATGAATAGCACGAACAAAAAAAAAAGGACAGTGGCTAATAGGAAAAAAAAAAAAGAGAGAACAAAAAGAGGTCAATGAAAAAAAAATGCAAGAGGAGAAAGAGAAGTAAAATTTTGAGGTCCGTCAAGCGGCGCAGCCATGCCGCTCGTCGGAAGACAGGAGCAACAGGAAGACTTCATGCAGACCTTCTGCTCTGATACCATGTAGGATTTGATAAACTAAGAAATATCATTTGTATTACATAAAGATTAGGGTTAAAAGGGTATATATAAAATAGAAAATTAAGAAAAGACTAAAATGCCCTTAGAAGGTTGATTGGGTGTAACACCTAGACACTTAACACGCTCCATAAAGCATAGCAAGTAATATTGTTGTCTTATAAAAATTTCTTTTAATTTGATCAGATTGCGTCAATTACATATCACTCCAAAAGCACATCTTTGCTTCAACTACTCAGCTCTAATTCTAAAGGCAACACCCTACTCAATCTCTCCACCCTTTTGAATAATTGAGCAGAGATACTGGACTTGGTAGTTTTGAGGTACCTCCAGGTCATCTATCTTAACCACCACTTCCACCCTATTTGTATTCTTACTAAAGTTGCATTACATTTATTTGTATCGGTTTGACTTATTTTACAACCTTTAGATTTCGGTTATCCCTATTCCCTCCACAATAGTTTTGCATTTACCCCCGCTTTAGTTTCATCAAATAATACCATGTCATCTACAAACACCAAGGGAACTCCTCTTGAATATATACCGCTGTATAAAAAAATACGGGCTCATAGTTGACCCTTGATGTAACTACTGGGAACTCGTTTGTCTCATTACCAATTGTTCTCACGGTAATTACCACTCCCTCATGCATGTCTTAAATGATATCAATATACTCTCTCGAAATTTCTTTTTTCCCTAACACCGACCAGATTAATTCTCTAGGGAATGTATCATATATTTCTCTAAGTAAATAAATACCATACGGAGATATTTATTCTCTCCCCTACACTTCTCTGTCATTGTCTCATGAGATAGACTCAATTGTAGACCTCCCATGAATGAATCCAGATTGGGTTTTTTGAAATCCTGGTTACTTGCCTTAATCTTTGTTCCATCACTCTCTCCCATAACCTAATACTTAATAGTATGACTTAAAAGTTTGATCTTGCAAGAATTGATACAACTTAGGACCATCTTGATTCTTGTACATAGGTACCATAATACTTCTTAATGAAGTTAGAAGATTATGTCACCACTTTGCAAATTGAAGAAACGTTGAAAACACTCCGAGCACTGTCGGATTCAAGGTTGCTTAGGGTCCCTTTTTTGTTGAGACTTATAAAATCCGGCACTTTGCAAGTTTTGTTATGCATTTTCTCTTGAGAACTAAAAGGCTTGTGCTTTTCATTTCTTGGGTTGCAATTCCTGTAAGACTTCAAATGTGACAAAATTAATGATTTCAAATCTCATAAAAAATGGTAAGACTTGAAATCTCATGGTAGTAAGAATTAATTTTGTCAGAAACCTTGACGAAATGACTCAAATTTTCTAACAACTATCATGACAAAGTGTTAAGTGCCGAGTTTTACAAGTCTCAACAAAAGAATGGACCCTTAGAGGAAAACCAAGGGAAAGCTCCTACAAGTTTTTTTTATTGGTAAACGGAAAATATAGAATATATAAGATCGGAGCTAAAACAGGAGGGCTCTCAAGGAAAGCTCCTACAAGTTGCTAATCTATCAACTAAAAAATTAACTGAAAAAACTAGATCTAAGAAAACATGTCAAGTATTCTTGTTGTGATTGTTACATTTCATGACCTCCTTGCCCCCCCCCCCCCCCCCCCCTTCTCTTATATAGACCTCTTAATCAACCACCCCATTAATGACATGCATTAGAGACAAAGTCTTTACTCTAGTCATCCTAAAAAACCCCTAACATTCAATTCCTTATGCAATTTACTTTGAACTTAACCACCTAGGAATTAAAGCAAACTTTGGAAAAACAAGACTAATTTAAGGATTCTACAACTCCCAAGGCATTAACAGCTCCTTGATTGTTTGACTCCAACTAAAAAACTATTTTGACACATTCAAAACTTACTCTAATCCAATGTCCAGATTAGGATATTCTTATCACCAAACAGTCAAGTTGCCTATCAACTATTTGAATAAGGATGTGCTTGTTCGGTTGTTCCCGAACAACCTAGTTTCTTATCTAAAATCCAGATAAGACTGCGACTCCAAATAGTTAAGCTATTCTCTTCTTTCTCTTATTCTTCTTCTTAAAAAAGTTTGGCTGAACTTTGGCTGCATCATTTCTCCATGCTTCCGACATTTTCTTAGTCTTCAAAATATTTTTAAACAAAATAACGTCCAGATTAGGAATTAGGATATTCCTACCACCAAACAGTCAATTTGTCTATCCACTATCTAGATAAGGATATGCTCGTTTCCATATAGCCTAGTTTTTTATCTACAGTCCAGAATCCAGATAAGAGTGATAAGACTGCGCCTCCAGATAGTTATGCTATTCTCTTCCTCATCTTATTTTTCTTCTTAGAAATGTTTGGTTGAACTTTGTCTGCATCACTTCTCCATGCTTTCGACATTTTCTTGTCTTCAAAATATTATTAAACAAACTCGTCAATAAGGATATGTCAGTTTCTCCTACACATTTTCACAGTTCAACTGGAATACTATTGGGTCCTAAAGCCCTTCCTATATTCATTCTAGTAAGAGCTTCTTTCACTTCGATTGCCATAATTCAATGAAAATATTAATATCCCAATGTCTCTGGTGAGTTAATGTCTCCATCAAGTCTAAGGTCCTATGTGCAGTCTTCATCTAGTAATTTTTAAAAATATCCTCTCCTTAATCTCTTCATGTTCACCAGATTTATGGTCGCTAACCCTTACTACATATAAAAAGATCTAGGCCTCTAGTTTTTTTTATATCTAATTCTTACCAATCTATAGACATTTTCCAGCCTCTCTTTGCCTAGCTTACTGTATAAATCATCATATGCATTATATTTGGTTTGACTTGTTACTTTCTTAGTTTCTCTTTTAGCATTTTTATATTTTTTTAGATATTCCTCAACTCTAGTTCTTTGTCAAGTCTTTTAGTAGGACCTCTTTTCTCTAACAGCCTTTTGAACCTCAAGACTCCACTACCAAGTTTCTTTATGCGATTGCTTTCATTTCCGATTCTCCTAATACACACACACACACACACATATATATATATATATACATATATATATATATGTGGGTATTAGGCGCCTTTGTAACTAGCGATTTAGTGTCTGGGAGATGAGGCCTATGCAGTTTAGACGACCTCATCTAAACAAGTGCCTGCCTAGAGACTGATTACGTGATAGGATCCTGGCTAGCAAAGTGGAGTCCAATGCATTATCCTAGGCAACATTTTGACTACACTTTCTTTTAAAATTATTAGATGAGTAATTAATATGCCAAAGTTTAATAGATCTTGCATTGAAGACATCACTAGGAAGATATGTAGTACACGCAATGCAATTTTCCTTTCTCTACCACGTTTACTTTGAAACATGATCGATTTTACCATGGTTATGCAGCCCATGTATCGCATCAGAGGTCCACAGTTATTACTTGCAAATGGATTACAAAGTCATGGAGACGATTGAAAGCATCATAAACATAGATTTGCCTTTTCATGGAGTAAGAGACACAATTCCTTATGACAACGAAGAACAGGCTTTCAGAACCCCTAGGGGAGAACTTAGCACATCAAAGAATTGCCCAAAATGAGCCCTTGAGAACCCAATATGTGAATTCATTTTTGAACCAACTGATGAACAGATTTAATATTAAAACTGCTGGCTCCAATAAACTGGAACGGATAATAATGGGAGCTAATCATATGCATGTTTTTTAACAGGCACTTATGCTGCCTCCGTTCTAATTCATTATCCACCTATCAATCTACATAGTGATAGAGTGCAATATAAGAAATATAATTTGTTTTCTTTTCTCTCAACAAATGTACATCCTTTCAAAATGTACCTACATACATGAACCCATTTGAACAAACTACTGGAGGCATTTGCAAATAAGGTTCAAGAAAAATAAGTTTTAGCAGTTACCTGATGAATGCTCATCTCATCAAGATGAATCTGTGCATAAGCTCTGTCTTTCGCTAAAGCTGTTATATCACTGTCAACGAAATAATGAATAAATATTACCCTTGATTACGGAAGAGTAACTGGACAATGCTCACTTCCATCCACAAAAGAAATTCTTATGACAGCAGTAGGAAATTAAAAAAAAAAAAAAACTTACCTTCGAGAATATATATCCAGTAATGAGTCATTATCATCAACTATTGGTATTGAACTGACTTGAGCTGAAAAGGAAAAGGGCATAATAGCATAAGAGCAGACACAGAAGGTATATGGGAGACGAAATTTTGCACAAATGTAATTACTTACACTTCTCTACCAAACCAAACAAATTCCGACTCTCCTTGTTTTTAATTAATACTTGAGCTTAACAGATGTTTCTGAATAGTTTTGATCTAAAAAGAAACAAAATAAATGACAAAGAAAGACTAACATACTTTAGCCCTTATTCCTTAATATATCCAACCTAGAAACATAATTGAACATGTGCCCCTATTAAGGTACCCCATGCTTTTTTCTTTTTTTTTTTTGATAGGCAAAACAACTCATCAAATTAACATGAAAAAGACACAGAGTACAAAGATTCACAAAGAGTGAACCAGACTACAAAGAACAACACCCAAGCTAAGACCACCTAAACTAGACCATGCACAAAGCTAAAAAACCCTCTCTAAGGCGGAAGCACAATCTCCCCCCATCCTCTCGCTGAGGCCCAGGCTCCTAAACTACCCCATGCTTTTACAATCCACAAATTTAAATCAGTAAAATTCCTTCAAGACAGGCGCCCATTCCATCATCAATCTCCGTACATTTATGGTAGTTGCTCTCAGTAAAACCTCCATCTTCAAATGATAACTCTTCCATGCCAACAAATTGCATCAGAGCATATTTCCTCTAGGATAACTCTTCCACTCCGAAAATATATCAACCATATCTTCAGGGAAAAAAAAGGGAAAGAGAGGGGGAGAGACAGAGAGAGAGACTAGAAAGAGCTAGGAAAAAATTCATTCCTCCCTCACAATTTTGCATTGTAAGAAGAGGTGGCTGACATTTTTGTTGTCCTTGCACATCGTGCATCTCTTCGAAATTATGTCTTCTATGATTTATGAACAAGGTAGCCTATCGTCAAGCAAGGTTCAAAAGATCGACAATTTCGGCGATATATCAGTGATATTTATCAATATCGTTGGTTGGCGACACATCTACATGTTGTTTAAATTTTTTTACACCATATCGAGGATATATGGCCGATATCGTGCAATATCGGCCGACATATGTTTTTTTTTATAAAAAGGCTTGGCCTTTGGATATGAGAGTGAAATAAGGAGCTTCAATTGGCCATTGGAAGCTCAAGAACAAAATCTCATATTTTGAGAATTTATCCTAGATCTCCATTGGAATTCAATAAAAATTATCCTAGATCCAAAGTCCTGAAGAATAAAAAGTCAATTTTTCAGTTCAAGATCAAAATCCGCTTTTTAGCGCCTTTTTGAGAATTTCAACTTTCAAATGCTAAGGTATTTCTCAAATCTTATAAATTTAAATTCTGTCATATCAAAAAATTACTAAAACCCAAAAGTCCGGTGAAAAAAGTCTCATATTTTAGTCTTCAAAAATACTTTCATCTACAAATCAAAAAGTCAACTAACTATACAAATATGAGTATGGGAGTACAGCCTTATCTGGCAGTGTCAGTGATAATTGTGCTCTCAGGAACATAGCTAGGCACAGCCAGAGGGCCAATATCCATATGGATATGTTTTTGTGTATTCAATCACATCCATATGGAAATAGAGGTGTACAACCTCATTTGCTAGTGTCGGTGGCAGTCGAGCCTTTGCGTAACTCCTTTTGGTTTTGATTGCAGTTCTTAGAGTGGGTTGGATTATTATTATGTATGTTTAAATTATAAATTTATGATTGATTGAGAAATGAATGAAGCATTTTATGTAAGTTAGTTATGATTTAGGAATATGAATCAATTGTACATTATGTCGTCAACGCATATCTTTGCCCCCTTCTCATTGCATCTCTTATGTACATTGTTGTTTTTTTTAATATTTTTATTCTCAAATGTGTATTAACATCTATTTTCACATTTTCTGAAGTTTCACTGCAAAATTCCAAGTTTTGCACATTTTTTTGGTCATTTTTCCAAAAATCACCAATAAACGATATATGTTGCAATAAATCCCCGATACATCTTTTTTTCTCAACTCCTTGCAAATGGTGATCATTCCTTGGAAAACCCTTCCAATACCTAGTAGATAGAGCTCACCATAGCTTTCCTCTAGGATTCCACCTTCAAAATGCGAAAATGTAGCCCTCTTTTGACTAAAAGCCCAAATCTAGAGGAGTTTGAATAAGTTGGTATATTTATATTGTTCCACCTCTTGGTCCAGCAACTTTCTTCCAAGAGACAGGGTTCAAATTATTCTTCTTTTTCTTCAAGCAAAATGGCAGTTAACCAAAAGCTCCCAAGTGGGACTGACCAAGAAAGTCTTAGGCAAATATCACTAACACCATTTGTCTTCCCAAAATTGAATTCTTACCATTACCATTAAAAATAAATGGTATAAGCCATCACATAAAATTTTAGTTCCAATAACAATATCATGCAATGATATATCTAGTGTGCCAGAAGAAAATATATAAAAAATCCAATAGAGTCTAATCTTGAAATAGAAAGCAAATTTATCCTAATGGTAGGCGCAAAAATGACATGATGTAACACCAATTCCTGACCACCACCAAACCGCAAAGTGTATATTCAGATACCATGAACTTGTGCACATTCGGCATTTCTCATCAAAATGCATTTCTCTTCATGGGTTGGCGGCTTGAGATCATGAAACCCATGATTTTGCCTTTTCTTCCTTCCTTTTCAGTTTCCAGCAATTCGAACGGAAGTGAACGGAAGTGACCTAGTTTCTAGCAATAGAAATAAACCTTTTGATTAGGCTTCGCAACAAACTTTCTATTTTAATTTATGTTACCCTGACTCTTGTTGTTGTTCTTGCCCTCATCATTCTTCTTTTGAAAATTAGAGGCATTTCCCTGCTCAGATTAATTTGTAAGCTCAATACTATTTTTCTTCTTCCTCTGATTTTCTAAAACACACTGATTCAATAACTCATCCAGTGTCCAGCTAAGATTTGCGGTGTTATAATTTACCACAAAGGCCTCACAAGATTTGAGCAACTGAGATAGAATAGTCCATACTAGAAATTCATCATCCAAGCCAAACACTAAACGCCATAGATCCAAGACTGTAGAACTCGCCAGCAGTACATAATCCCAAATTGAACTTCCTTCCTTAAGTCTAGTGTTGATGAACTTAGAAATCAACCGGTGCTTCCTAGATTGTGAGGAGCCATAGAACTTGGTTTTTAAATTCTCCAATAAGCCTGTAGCAGTATCAAAAGACTCTAAACTAGTTTTTATGGGTTCAAACAAAGCTTTCTTGATTACGAGAATAACTGTTTTGTTTGATTGGTGCCAACAATTGTATAAATCCTTTTGAGTTACAGAAACACCAATAGGAGGCTCATCAGTCTCTAGAACAAACTTTTGGTTGTTAATAGCAATCAAAGCGTCTAGATCGCTTCTCCACTTAAAGAGTTAAACCCACTGATGGTCTCAACTTCAAAAATCCGAGAAATTGCATTATTAAGATTATATTGTAATTCAACAAGACCAGAGTCATTAATAATAAGAAATATTGCAGCTAAATCAAATAGAGATACAAATAGCCAGAACGGCGTGTTGTTATACAACTACTTAGGCAGAAGTTACAAATCACAATGTTCACGACTAATCCTAGGTTCAAATCAATGCAATCTTACCAACTTTGGCATGGCCTAACAATTGCGACATTCAAAACAATTCATAGTCATGACTCCCTAAATGAGAGCTTTAATGGTATAAAATATCGGTCCGTATCGGCCAATACGTACTGGTTTTTAGCCCACCCGATACGTTGGAACACTGGAATATTTTTTTATAGCGTATCGTGACCGTATCGGTACCGATACACATAGTTTAAACAAAGTTAAATTTTGTTAGGATCCCGTTTTCATTTTGAGGTGTTTCAAAACACCTCCAAACCCTATTCTCTCTCAAATTTCTTTCATAATCAAATTCTAAGCCTAAAACAACAACTCCATTGTTGAAAAACAAAGATCTCGGCATCTGATTTTGGATTTAAAAGGTCTTCCCCAAAATTTTGAAAGTATGTAAAAACTCTTAATATTCTTCATTTTACTTCTTCAAATTCATGAAAATAGGTTATAATTAACCCAAAATGAATAGATGAGTTGGCCATAGTGGTGTCATCATGTCTGGAGCACCTATAATGGTATCTCTACTCAATTCTTGATCGCAGAGTGACAGAGTATGAGCCGACACGAAGCTCAATGTGGTATTGATCTTCTATCATGTATGTAATATGATTTATAAATACAAGTCAATACTTTCTTGTGTATTTTATTAAATGTAAGGTTTTAATATCTATATTATATTTCCTATACTTGGTTGTGACTATGACTTGTATTTTCATACATATTTATCAGCGTGCACGCCTTTTTTAACTTATAAAATTTTTAACTCTCATTTGTATAGTTATAAATGTAATTAGAGGCCTTCATTTAGTTTGTTTTTAACTTATATTTGCATTAAAAGAGGTTTTATGTAAGGAATCCAAGTTTTTCCTTGTTTATCCAAGCTTTTTTTAGCGTATCCTATTTTTTTCGTCATATCCAACCGATACGATACCGATACACCGATACGTATCCTATTTTGGACTTAACAATACGGCGACCGATACCAATATTTTGAACCATGAACACAACACAATATAACATTCACAATCTTAGCCTTTCGGCTAACCAACTACTTCAGGAATGAGTGGATTATAGATGCGGCAAACTCATCCACATGATAACTTCAAAATGTGTTTGCCTCGTTCATCAGTTGCCAATGTAATCAAGTTTGATAAATTATGATTAACTCTTAAGTGTGTGTAGATTATGTCAGACAATAGCGATCATCAAGACTATATCCCGGGATCCAAAAGAATTTTCAAATACATTATAAATATAATCCATTAATATTTCGTAGTATGATCAAAATGGCATCCAACAGCTCCAACCGATGAGTTTGCTTAAATCAATCTAAGCCAGCGATACATATACTAAGAATTTTATTCAAGTTCTCTAATATCCATACATATACCAAGAACATTATATAAATGTGTGCATCTTATAAATAGGAGTATTAATTCCATTATTAATAGTCAACCAGTCAAAATAAAACAAATTGGTTAAAAGACGAAATAGAAATAATGTCTACCAATTTATTACTCTTATAATATCTCAATGAACAAGTTTTGCACTCAATATATTTAGTGTTAAGTATTAAAAAAAAAAAATCTTTAAAAATTATAAAATATAGGAAAAATTAAAAATCCGTATATGTTCCTCTTTTATACTTTCATAAACACCATAAATATGAATCATTAGGTATTTATTTACACATTTTATACTACGATTGACTATTGCGATGAAGTTAGGCAATCTCTCATGCATTTGTCAATGTGTTTATGCCCAAATGATGCTTTTGTTATTGGTAATGTTCAATTTGTGGTCTATAGTAGTGTATATGTTCCTCTATTATGCTTTCGTAAACATCATAAATATGCATCATTGGGTATTTATTTACATAATTTATAATAAGATTAACTATTGAGATTAAGTTAGGCAATCTCTCATACATTTGCCAATGTGTTTATGCCCAAATGATGCTTTTTTTTATTGGTAATGTTCAAATTGTGGTCTATAGTAGTGTAATGAGTCCTGAGTATACTTTTGTGTTTATTTTAGCATTTTCTAAAATATCAACTTAAGTTACCTAAAATTTCAAGGTTTCTAAAATTTTCCAATGTCGCCACATGTTTCCATGATATGTGTCGAATCCCAAGGGACTTTATCAACACGGACTTGAAACTCTCAACTTCTTTGAGTAACATGATACAATTGCTTGGAATGGAGCATTCGACTACATTTCACATCACTGCTCACATTATCATAATTGAACAAAATCAGAAGTCAACTGTTCTTTAGAGAAGATATCTATGAACATCATCAATCAAAGAACTCCAATTCTTAAGACCCTTCAAAGAAAGACAAAATCCTTCATATACTCTCATGAGATCAATCAAGTCATGAACTTTGCAGAAAAAGCATAAAGAAGATGTCACTTATTAACAACCAGATCTGTCACTTCCAGAGAAGACACAGAGAATGAATAATCACGTGTTCCGATACTTCCGGAGAAGGCACAAAGAAATGACATTAAGGGGCAAAGACCCCTTAATAACCCCAACTGATGATACTTATTAGTTATTATCCATGGAAAAGCTACCAATCTGAAGACAAATAATCTAAATAAAAGGTTGAAGAACATGAAGAGGGGCACCAAGAGCCAACTAGTTGTAAGGTGTTATGATGAAAAAATTGGAGGTTGTACGCCGTGAAAGATCATCATAGTTTCAACCAGTGTTTTAAACCTCGGCGACTCAATTCGAAACTCGGCCAAGTTGACTCAACTGAGTTTCGAGCCGATTCGCCAATAAACTCAGTTTCTCCTAGCAAAGGCGAGTTACTCGACCGAGTTACATTTTTTTTTTATGTGTGTAGAACTTATGTTTTGTTGTGAAAAAATTATGCATTATTTTGTTTATCATGTGGGAGTAGGGGTGTATCCAAGCCGAGCCAACTCGAAGGCTCGGCTCTGTTCAATCAAGCTGAGTTTAAGCTTGAATATTTGGCTCAATCAAGCTAAGCCAAGCTGTTATTTCAAGCTTGAAATGTGTTCTCGAGCTCAAGCCAAGGGCAGTTTGATTTGGCTCGATTGAGGCTCAATCCGACTCGAGTTCAGCTTGGCTCGAATATTATATATAAAATAAAAAATAATTATCTATATTATTTATAATATTAATAATATTATATTTTAAAATAGGTTCTAATAAGTCAATCCGAGCTCCAGCCAAGATATTATATTTGAGCCCAGCTTTTCAAGCTCAAGCCTGGCTTGAAAGAGCTCAAGCCAAGTTCGAGATTGGCCCAGCTCGGCTTGAATAACCCCAATGTGGGAGAGATTCTCGATTCACCAAAAGATCAGTTGTGAGACAACCAAATTCACCATTTTACCAGCCAATACAACCATACTCTGCAATAGTTGTATGATCTCACTACTATGGTTGTATGATTTCACTGAATCATGAAATTTCTTTTTTTCTTTTCTTGTGTTCTTCAAAAGTTCAGCTCATGTGCAAATAAAACTATATAATTTTAAAAGCTATATAATTATCCAACAGATATATATATATATATTTTTTTTTTTTTAATTCATACATACACATGTATATCTCATTTTATGTATATTTTATCATTAATGTTTATTTTATACCATAAATATATAACAAATATTGACTAATATTATATTTGTTCAAGTTTTAGGTGTCGTCATTCGGACGAGTTTTGACCAAGTTTTCTAGTCAACTCGATAAGGTTCTGAGTCGAGTTTTCTAGTTTTAAAACATTGGTTTCAACTTTCAAAAATATCACAAGCTAAAAACTAAAGCTATAATTAGAGAAAACAAGAAATCTACCTTGAACTAACAAAGATAGAGCAGAACTAAGAGACGTGTTGGGTCTCAACATTGCTAATGGCCGTCCATTTGACTCCCCAATTTTTGGAACCCATGTACCCAAAGGAATTGAACAAATTGGTTGTTGAAGGATGGGCAAGGAGCTAGAAGAATGTCTAAAATGCCTGCAAATACCTGGAAATTAGGTCCACAGGTTAGTAATAGAACACCTGCCTTCAATTAGCAAACTAAGAATAAAGCTTACATTTTAGTATTCCAGACAAGGAAGCAAGATGTAGTAGCTGTGGAAATGAACCATCCTGTGAAGCAGAATGGATAATGGGAACGGTGGCCACCTCGTTTTGCAAAATTTTTACAGCAACATCTTTCAAAGAATCATATGGGCCAGCCTGCACATAACTAACACTCTGAATATTACAATAAAGATACAGAATATTTCAAGCATCAAGCTACATGGAGAAATCTGAGGAAACTCAGTTCAACTGACAAGATCTTCAGCTAAAATATACATACAAGATGCAACATCCTTCAAAAATCATAAGGCCCAGGTGCACATCCATCACTTGGATTGCATGATGAGACTTTGAAACACCAATTCATTCACTGAATAGTAGTATTTATTGCAATGAAAACACTGCGTACATCAAACAACAACATAGATGGATACAACAGAAGAAACGCAACATGTTCATAGCATCTCAGCTACAATAGCCAACGAAACATTTTGTAATTAAGACTTAATATTCAGTGCACAATTGCATTAAAAAATGCTACCACAACCTTCAAGAAGTACCTTAACATTCAACAAAACTTATGTAAAAACCTGGAATTTAACCTCATGGTATACTGGACAAGAAGTTCCTTCAATGATTTATATTTTCTTGAAGGGGAAATGACAGTTTAGGGAAATTTCAGTTTTATTTATCTTTTTATGTTATAAGGAAAGATCTGTATTAATAAAGGGGACACCAAAAAAGGAGAAAAAAATTCACCAATTGATGAAATTGAAATATAGAAAAGAAACATAAGAGAGATAAAAACGTCTCCCACCTACCATACCCCACAATAAACCGCAAACCCTACTCAAAAACGAGAAAAAATATATAGGTCAACAAGGTCACCCCTGTTCGAACAACAAGAGAATAAGAACTTCGAAATGTGCGCTCAAATTACTTCCTAAGAAGAGTATTGAGTTCTCAAAACCCGCTTATTCCTCTCCTCCCAAATGCACCAACAAATAGCACCCGGGAACAATCTCCGCATCTTGAAATATTTTGGGGAGTTGTATGAGCTGTAAAAGGGCATGGGTGACTATCCGAACGGTTTGATTGTTTGGTCCGGTCCGGGTTTAAAAACATTGCTCGGGACGAATAAGAGTACTCAGAATGTGAAAGAAAACCCGCCTTATAGGTCAAACCCCAAAAAAGAATCTAAAGTAAAATGAGCCATGATTGTCCCTTTCCCAATCTCATTTATTGAGCTCTTTCCTATTGAAAGAATTTCTGTCAACTCCATGATTTTGATATATTTCAATCTCAATTTGTTGAGTTTGACTGATCATCATCATCACCACCACCACCATCATCATCAGTCCTTGTCTCAATTATTTACAGTCCACAATATGAATCTTGTAATGTCATTCTATTCCATCAAAATCCATAAGGCCCATAACCTCGACCAAAAGTGTGTGCTATCAAATCTTTTCTCACCATCTCTATCAATGTCATTTTTGGCCTTCCTCTCTCCCTTTTATATCCTTCAACTTGCATCAGCAGATCTGTCGAAAACCCTAAAACAAAGTCTAGTTCTCCTATAGTATTTATATCTATACCCGTATCATCTCATATCATTTATACTATTCCATTACGTTTCAAGCAAAATGATGCTTTCGTATAATATAAGACATTTAACTTTGGTCGAATTGTGAAAATGTGTTGAGTGCAAGGAAATAAATCTCGTCGAAACCGTTATGTAAAGGTTTAGTAATATCCGAACCGATACGAGTCACGTAACGTTAATAATAGACGTTATGTAACGTTTGACATTATTACATACCATGGATTTTAGGAACTCATATCTTTGAAATTTTCACTTTGTTTCCTCTCTAGCGCAAAAAAGACCACAACATCTTATTTTTTTCAATCAACTAGATCTAAGCTATGATGAGAAGGATCGAATCTTAGATTCCCACTTTTAGGGGGAAAATCAGTTTTGGCCTTTTTGATTTGGTAAAATTTCTCAACTTCATTCAATTGGCGTTTGGTTGTTAATGCATATTAACAAGTTCAGACTATAAATTTATGGATTTCATTATGAACCTATGATGATTTGGATTTGGTATTTTCATTTTTTAATCTCATTATGTATTAGTAAAACTTGATAAACTATTATCTTCATGCACGATATGCATTGGTTACGTAACGGCATTACCTAAAGGTTTAGGCTAGACCCGTTACATAGAACGAAAGTACTAACGTGATAAATCGTATGTGTAATGAATTACTGATTGCACAAAATTGTTAATGATTTTTTTTAATTGGTAAATGTGGATATATTAAACAAAAAGGCCGAGTACAATGCACAGTATACAAAGATGTTTTTTTTAGCGCGCTTTCTTTTGCTTTTATATTCATTAATTAGTGAATTTTCTATGTATCCTTCTTTTTCTTGTATATATATATATATGTATATAACACTATTACTGATTTTATAAAATTAAAAAAAAAAAAAAAGGATGGCAGATCTCTCCAAAAAGTTAATTTGAATATTATTGAGTATGAAATCCAAAGCATAATTAGAATATTATTAAAATATTTTAATAATTAAAATAACATATAATTATATTATAAATAATGTAATATTTATAGTTTTTAAATTTAAAATAGAACTTATGCAAATATCAAAACAAATAAGAGAGCACAAAGATCAACAAATGCATGTATTTTTCTATATATTTTAATCATAAATCAAAATAAAAATTGATTTCAAATTATAGTAATCAATATTTTATAAGCAAAAAGAATAATTAGGAAATGTCATATGAAAATACAAGCTAATGTGATATTTGACCGGTAAGCAACCATGATATATACATAAAAACAGGTATTACAGCAGGTATCTAAGGCCAAAGTTTACTAAGTGGCCAAACTCCAACAACAGACTATAAACAAAAGCATCTGAATGTAACAGCCAAAAAAAACAACAGAGATAAAAGAGCCAAAAAGAGGACAAAGCATTGGATCTCAAAACAAGAATTCCTCCAAAGAAACTGCCTCTCGACGGATCGAAACCCACTGATGGATTAGATTTCTGATGCAACAACACAGTCAGGGATGAAGAGAAGGAGAATATGAATCTTCAGATGCTCTCATGTTCCTCTCTTTCTAAATTGTCTAAGAGATAGCTCATGGTAGAACGGTCCAAATCAGTCCCCGTGCACCATTCAAACTCACCCTAGACCAGCAAGATAAAAAGCTATGTAAGGATGAAGGGAAGATCCAATCCACCCCGAGATAGGATAGAAAATGTCCCCAAATACCATACGCAACAGGACAATGTGAGATTAAATGGTCCACGGATTCTTTCGAATGGAGGCATAAAAAGCAATAATTAGTCATTCTCCACCCTCTTTTTTTAGATTATCACACGTGAGAACCTTGTCTAAAACCGCAATCCAAAGGAAAAATGATACCTTTAAAGCTATAAGACTAAGAGAGTTCCCTGGGCAATATCAAATTAGGAAACGGTGGCGAGGAATCTGAAATTAAGGATAATAAAGTGATCTCACTGAAAACCGACCATTAAGACCTCTTAACCAAATCCCAGAGTCCCTGACATGAGGACGAATGGGTGAAGAATTCAGGAACTGCAACAAACGGGTCAAGTTATCAAACTCCTAATCATTGAGGGCTCACCTAAGACTCGGGCACCAAACCACAACATCATTTCTAACTTCAAAGCACTGTGACACCAAAACCTCTTTGTAAGCTGCTAGCAGGAAAATATTGTCGTAACTACCCTTAATTTTTTCTGGACCACACCATAAATTCTTCCAAAATTTGACCTCCATGTTGTTGCCCACTTTGAACCTAATGTGGGGGGACAATAGGTGAGCAACCAACAGAATCCCTTTCCAAAGACACATTCCATGGGAGATCCTAACCTCCCTAGGCTCCCAACGAGAGGCCTCACCATACTTAGCAGATATAACCCTTCTCCATAGGTTGTCTCTCTCAACCCTGAATCTCTACACCCAATTTCCAAGCAAAGCCTTGTTAATTACCGAGAAGGATTTCAAATTCAAGCCCCCTGCCTTGAAAGATCAACATACCTGATTTCAAGCAACCATGTGATATATCTTATCTGTAAAATTAGCAAATAGATAGAACTTTTACCGCCTCTTGCGCCAGTGGTGAGCTGTGGCCTCTCTGTTGAGGGAGGTCTAGGGATCCAATCCCCCCGAGTATGAGTTGCAAGAGTTCTAATGCCTAAGCTAACCATTAACTGGACTAACGTAGGTAAATGATATCCACACGACCACAGCAAAAAAAAAAAAGTTTTAATACAAAATAATATCTTAAAATTTTAAGAATTAGGAATACACAAACATGTGAAGGATGCTATGAAGCCCAATTTTTCTATACATAATGTTTCTTGCTAATAATAATATGTACAAAACAAGTTCGAATGTTATTTAAATTATGTAAGATGACTTCAAGTCACATTGTAATTCTATGTAGATATGAGTTTGTTGTGTGACCTTATTTTGTATTTTTTTTTTCTTTCAGGGGACATTATTACCATGGTTGTAGACCATTACTGTGTAACATTGACTAAGTTTCAGGCATGACCTGCAGCTGATGTCACTTGTTATTATTGATCTCAATTTTCATATTCTAAATGGTTGAATTTGATTGTTCTATGAAATAATGAATTTTGAATGCTAGTTGATACTTCTTCATCATTTTTTAAAATTTCATCCTAGATTTAAAAAATTTCCATGTTGTCTCCATAGTTTCGGTAACTTTTAATGTTTCCTTAAACTTCCTCAAAATGTTTCTAAATCTCGCAATACTGAAGTTTACACCAAAATCGAAGATTCACACATTGCTCAAGTCTAACCAACAATTAGAGAAGTTCAAACAATGATATTCTTATCTATAAATTTCTTGCATATGCGACACTCAAACTATCTTACTCCATAATTTCTCAGAAAACAAAGAAAGAAAAAATAAAATAAAAAATCCTATCTCTGCGCACTTCAAACTCTCCAAAGCCTCCTATATCCAATGCTCAAAAAACTATTCTTACTCTAAAACAAGGAACAGTGCTGAAATTAAGTATTTATAAATTCAAAATCTAAAAAGCATATATTCTTGAATTTGGAATATGACGATACTGATCCAGGCAGAAGCAATAGCCTTGATCAATTCAAGGGACCAACCCTCAATTATGAAATTCTCCAAGTTGGAAGATTTCAATCAGGGGTATTTTTGTAATTTTCTCACAAAAATTAAATCCAATGCTAAAATCAAGTTTAGAATAATAAATTCTAGGACTGATCCAAATTTGAGATCAAGCAGATGAATAGTAAAGCTTCTAGGTCAAAATTAAGGTCCAGTGGCGATTCTGTAAATAGCAAAATTTTCCAGCTAGAAATTTCCACATAAAATCCCTAATTATCAGCAAGGGTATCTCAATTATGATAGGAGGAACAAAATCCCTCAATCAATTGAAAGATATTATTAAACCCTAGGTAATAATCCTTTTTTTTTGGGTAACGGAGGGTGTCCCAAACCCTTCTAGGGTGTCAGCACCGACCCACTCAGAATTTTCCCTACAGACACCAGGGTAAGTTGAGAAGTGGGAGTTGAACACAAAACCAAAGGGAGCAAACCCGAGATGCTAGCCAACTGCACTAATTTTTTTGGAATTTTTACCAGGTAAACCCATTTTTTTAAAGGGTTGGTAGCCTACTTGCCAAGTCCTACACTATGCTTATTAGGGATCAACCTAAACACACATAATGTAGTCCTTTGGAGAAATTTGATGAGAGCGAACTTGAACCCACGCCGAGAGAATGAACACCTCTAGGCTTTACCACTTGATCAAGGTGGCACCTTCGCAATTGACTATGATCCGAACCCTTTTATGGGATGTCTCCAAAGAGACCTAGGGTAATAATCCTACTCGAAGCAAATTCGCAATTTGGGCTTTTGTAACTATGAAGCAAACCAATGTCAAATCAATTGGGGGTCCAAGGATCTCACCAATATGAAAGGGGGGTTGGCAGCTATAGGAGTTGAAATCAATAGCTGCTTTTAATAATATTTTAAAATCTCCTCTATAATTCGGCACTTAGGGTTTCTTCAATAGTTTTGATGCAAATCAATCACACAAACATTTTTCAATGACTATTTCAGCAATAGCAGCTAGGAATTAATAAGAAACTCTTATCAAAACTCCCAATTCATTCATAAACTCCCTCATAAGAAAATTACAGCCAAACACTTATTTATAGACCCGCCTTAAAGACTTCCAAATCCTATTCTAACTCGATTGGAAACTAAATCTAACTGTACTTGACTACTACTTTTCTCTTTAAGAAAGAATTAGAAACTAAAAACGACTTCTACAAATAAATTTTCTAAACTAAACAAGGACTCTAACAACTTGATACTTTGATTTTTTTTTTTTACCAAAGTCCACCACCTGGCATAATTCTGCCCCAAAAAAATCAAGCCCCATAAGCTGGCCAAAACGTGTATGGAACCTTCCTTTTAGGAGCAGCCTCATAATAATTTAAAAGCCTATAAAAACCTGAAGGCCGATCATAAATTCATAATAGCCCAACCTAAACTCCATTGAGGAGCTTGGGTGATGTGACTCCGCATAAGAATTAGCCTCTTGTATCTGGGACACTCCAACCAAAGGCCAAAACCTCCTTACCACTTTACAGTCTTGTGCCACCTCTTATTCATTTACAAGTCTATCGGTATGCAAAATCTTTGCTTATTGGCATGCTGCTAACTAGACATGGAACCCCAGGCATATCTGTTACCTAACGTCTCTCCATTCTAAGGGGATCATTTCTTGCATTTCAGCCTTATGTGCTGTTTCTTTGTAAGCATAAAAAAAAATATGAATGGTTGCTCACCTATGAATTAAAAGCATAAAATGATTTCCAAATTATAGTAGTTGAATTTTCTGGTAATTGGGGGCTCTTTGGTTGATGCAATAATTCCATTTGAAAATGATTCATAGCTTCGTAACAATAAGTTTTTTCTTTATCTTAGGGAGGATTATTAAGGTCTGGATCAAGCATCCTCTTCTGAGTGTTTTAAGATTCTTTAAGAGATAGCTGTATTTTCTGAAAGATGATGGTCTACATTTATAGCCCAGTCTGTCCAGATATTCTATCAGACTAGAGTTACCATTTTGACCGAACATCCCCTCATGCTTTTCACTAACACGAAATAAACGCATTTGAAAATTATCAAAATATTTGGTCTTTCAACCCTTTTCAACACACAAATAGATGCATAAATATACACATAGAGACTTGTGTACATCAATAGAGGCACAAATTTGTAATATATATGAATATGCATACATGAATGCCAATTTTTAAATGTATATGCATTGTACACCTATAGTTTGTATGTGTATGCGCATGTATGTTTGTATGCCAATGTGTAGGCCACATATAAGAGGTACTGGGCGACATAACAAGTAAGCTCCGGGAATGTACAATCCAAGCATAATTTCAATGTAACTACCTTCACTCACAGCCATTGATGTTAACTGCATTCCCAGTCTTTCCCAACAGATAATTGAACTAAAAAATTGAAGTAGCAAAGCCAGTGATCCATTTACATGACACTCACATGGATTAGACGTCTTGGAAAAGCTCTCCCATGACTGTTAAGATGTACTTTTCCCTCTTTCCAAGCAGAGATAGTGTGTGTCTCTAGCTCTTCCTCCGTCAGATTTGATCCATGATTCCCGAGCTGCAATTCAGAGGATTAGAGAACTTCCGCAGAATATTTCTTATAGATAGGAATGTAAACTTCTACACGCACACAAGGATCATACAAAAGCCCATCTAAAAAACATAAACTCTCGAACGGAAAACGCAATGGTATAATGCTATTCACCAAGACTTAAAATATTCCAGTAACCAGTCAGAAGATTAACCTGTCTAGCATGCAATGACACAAAGCAGGTAAACAGAAATGTGTATTTCACCCAGACAAATTATTTTAGCTTTCTATGGTATAAAAAATTGTGCTTCAAGAGATGTGAAGAAAAATAACAGTCACAAGAGAAGTATGAACTTTAGAAATCACATCAAGGGTAACAACTTATAAGTGCATAAAAGTATACACAAGAAAGTAACAGATATAAGCAATAAATACAGGTTGACATTTGAAATTGTAGAAGTCCAGTGCCTCCTTAATCCTTATCAAACTGACCAATCCTTACTGCACAAACTTTGCAACACAATTTCCCACTTATTTTCTTTTCTTTCTTTCTTTTTCAACTCACTTATATGCTATAAATTGTCAAATATTTCTTGAGAAAAATAGCAATTTATTTCTGTGACAACTTGCACTTGCAAATATATAATATGCAGAAGATCTCCACTATGATCACCCAACATAATCATTTCCCTACCCACAAAACTCCTATCATCAGGAAACCCAACCAACTTCATGGCTATGCATTTAAACAAAGATCAAGGCCAAGCGATATTTACACTAGTTTCTCTCACCCAATCCATAATCCCACACACAGCAGCTTTCCAGGTAAGATAATTCATTCTGAGCAATTAAGTCTATGTAAGACCTTAAAATTTTCATCAACCATAGGGAAAAAATTAAGCTTTTCCTACCAAAAGGAAAAGAAAAAAAATTAAAGCTTTTCCTCCGAAATGATAACAGTGCAGATTTGCATTTGAAAGAAGCACCAATGACAAAAGAACCTTGTTTCCAGACATACCTCTCTTAATATTAAGATGAAGTCCAACGCACTAAGAACTCCAACAAATTGGCCCTTGCAGAAATCCCAAAGAGGAGCCACAGGAATTCCCTGGAAATAGTTTACTTCAGAAAAATTGTATAAACAAGCTAGTTACCACTTACCAGCAACAAGTAATGGGCTAGAACTAGATGCCTAGAACCTTATAAACAAACAAAATGGAAAACATGAGTTCAAAACCTAGAGGAACTTCAGAGGACCAAATTATATTAAAAGAACTGATGGTAAGGGATATTGATTTTATCTGAAACATCCAGTTGATATTCAGCACTTATAGATTAAGTATTGAATGTATGATGGGAGCGTATAAACCCGACGTCCCGGAAATTCCGGTCTCACTAATTTCTACAGCGATTTCCGCTTTCCGTTAAATCTTCATCTAGGAGTCATTCTTGATTCTCTTCCAAAAATCTAATAAATTGTACCCAATGCATCATGAGAAGTTTTGAATATAATTTGTCAAAATTATCATATTCTTAAAGTTGCCTATGTTTCGAAGCTTATTTATTTAAAAATTAAGGAGATCACAACATCAGAGTCATGCAGCAGAGAAGGAATCAAGTTAATCCAGGATCTGAGAATATTAACAGAACTTTATTCAATTTGAGCTTCAGAAGATTCAAAGATTACCTGCTCATAGAGAATATGGAATGCTTGCTTCACAGGTAGATTAACGTCCAAGGCAATGACCTGCAATGTTAGAAGCATTTAAATCAGAAAGTGGGGAACCATACCAATTTGAAGTAGTCAAATTAAGTAAAATTGACAAACGTAGGGTTCATAAAGAAGGGTGAAGCATCCAAACCTTGCCTGACTCGGGAAGCAACTCATAAGCTGTATGTGTAGACAAGAATACAGATATACGGTGGCGAGAGACCTGTAAATCAGCCTCTGATATACTTGGCACTGCCTCCTGCAGAGTACCATCTGACAATGTGACCTGTTTTGTATAAGAGAATAACATAAAGTATATATTAAAACAGATCATCTGATGGTAGTTGAAGTCCACCCTTAGGCCTTATCCACCTTTACAGCTCATATAGAAGTCAAAAACTCCGTACTACACAGTACACATGGATGAAATCCACGATACCAATGTTACACCACGAATGTCCTTTTTTCTAACCATTGATTGGTACACTACATATCACCTTCAAGACAGTTTGATTCTGACTGAACAATGAAACAAGCCTAAACAAAAACAATTTTTATGACTTAGGGGGTTTCTAGACCAAAATTTCAGATTCAATAATTATATATCATTCTGGACAGACCGCTGTTGACTTTATCTTACACAATTTACAGTTTTCCCCGATTAACTTGAAAAGAAAAGGTTTTTCTTATTGGAGAAATTCCAGAATCTAAGATGCTTTCATCGACCAAGAAATGGTAACTTATCCTAAATTCAAGGATGGGCCTAATTCATAAAGAATTAAAAGATGTGCTTCAAAGTTAGAGAATCAATGCCTAATTACAGTGAGGCAAACTATTACGGATCATGTTTCCTTTCTCTATCTTTTAGGACTTATGGAAAGAAAGAAACTGAATTTTTTTATAAAAAAATCCGGCTCCAAGGAAGCAATGACCAAGAAGATTAAGGTGATGCTATACCTAAGTAACCAAAGCTGGAGCGGGAGTGGGCGCAGGAGCGAGAGCGCGAGAGCGTCAAATTTTAATTTAGGATAGAGTCAAAACCTCTAGCATATATAAATAATATTTTAATATTTTTTCTAAGAACAAAAGTTATATTTTTAATTTATGAATGAAAAAATAAATAAAGGTCCCCACTTTACCGGCAACCCACACAAGTAAACAGTTAAACCACTAAATACCCACAATCTTCACTGATATCTAGTTTTATTTATTTTTTTATTGTTTTCGTAAAATATAGAAAAAAAAAAAAGAGCAAATAAAGAAAAAAAAAGTAATAGCAAATTAGTATGAAAAAGTTGAAAAGACAATGTTAGCTAACACAAGTACATTACACTTAATTAGATCAAAAAAATATAAAGACAAAACAAAAGTGGAGAGACAAAGGTCGTGTCAACCATTCTTTTTTTTTTTGATTGATAATCAGAGCATATATTAATCAAGGTGAGAAAATACAAGAAGAGTATAGTGCAAACAAAGTTTACAATGGCATAAACTAAAACTAGTATGATAGCATCACTATGATAGAAGTCATCTCAAGATCGAATCCAGATCAACCCCTCCATCCCGTATGGCGCGACCCAGTCCAAAATCAGTAGACGGATACGAGCTTAGATATGAGATATAGAGGATGTGGAATTTTCAAAAACTCATCTATTTCTCTCCTTCCAAATGCCCCATGAGATGGCTCCAAGTAAAACCGACCAAATTTCTCTCTTTGCACCAACCGCACTAGCCAATGTCCAACATAATAAGAAGTTCCAAAAGGAAGAAGGGAAGACCCAATCCACCTTATACGGGAGAGAAAATACCCCCCGGCCCCAGATGACACCCACAATAGGACAATGCAACAACAGGTGGTCCACCGTCTCCTCCGCTTGGAGGCATAAAAAGCATCAATTAGCCAGATTCCACCCTCTATGCTTTACGTGGGCACATGTAAGGATTTTATCTAAGAATACATTCTAGAGGAAGAAGGAGACCTTAGATGGAATACCTGGATTCCATACTTATCGATGTGGATAAGGTGCAAAAGATGAAGACTCACAACTCACAACTGATAGTAGTGGCGATTTGACTGAATATCGATGTGGATAAGGTGCAAAAGATGAAGACTCACAACTCACAACTGATAGTAGTGGCGATTTGACTGAAAATCGACCATTGCTGCTTCCAGACCATTTCCTACAATCCCGATCATCAGGACTAACATGAGCATAACTAAGGCTTGTCAACAAAATACCCAACTCCTCTATTTCCCAGTCATTCATTCAGATCCTTCATTGGTTTTGGGACACCACACTACCCTCCCCGCACTCATCTCAAAGCAGTCCCTCACCAACACATCCTGATATGCAGAGATGAGAAAAATATGCGAAAAGAGTCCTTTAAGGGCTCCTGACCCCACCAAATATCTTTCCAGAATCTGACCTCCGACCCTCTTCCCACCCTGAATCTGAACTTAGAAATCACAAGGTGATTCATTGCCATGATACCTTTCCACAATCCCACTCCGTAAGACCTCCTAACTTCCCGTGGTACCCTACAATACAAGACACCTCGCCATACTTTGCTATGATAATGGACCTCCATAGACTATCACGCTCCTCCCTGAAACGTCAAACCCACTTGCCTAATAGAGCTTTGTTCACTTGGGCCAAAGGCCTCAAACTGAGTCCCCCAACCCGCTTGGGACAACATATCTTACCCCAGGGAACTAAATGATAACTAAAACTCTCCCCAACCCTACCACAAAAACTCCCTCTGAAGCTTCTCAAGAGAAGCAGCCACCGACCTTGGAATGGTAAATAAGGACATAAAGTATGACAGGAGGCTACTAAGGGTATGTTTGATAAGGGTCAACTTTCCACCTTTGGATAAGAAAGAGGATTTCCAACTAGACAATCGATTGGCACACCGCTCCTGGATCAGCAACCAAACCGATGCCGCTTTGAAACCAACCCCAAGGGGCATCTCAAGATACACAGATGGGAGAGATCCTACCCGACACCCAAGGCAAATCGATAACCCTTCGATATCCATCACCTCCCCTACTCTCAAAATTTTTCACTTTATCAAATTCACCCTCAATCCTGATACGGCTTCGAACCATCGAAGTAAACATCTAAGGTATAGCAGATTTTGATACAATGGCCCATAGAATATCAAGGTGTCATCTGCAAACTGGAGGTGAGAGATGCATAGATGATCTCTCCCAATCAAAAATTCATCATGCAAAGGACCATTTACTCTGGTTAGCATCTGACTTGAGGTCTCAGAGACGATGACAAAAAGAAACGGAGAGAGGGGATCTCCTTGCCTCAGACCTCTCGAACTTTGAAAATATCTCACGGGGCTGCCATTTATAAGAATGGAAAATGACACGGAGGAAATGCAAATCTTCATCCACTGCCTCCACTTGGTCTCGAACCCATCCTGCTCATTACATAAACTAGGAACTCCCAATTCACATGATCATAGGCATTTTCTAGATCAACTTTGCACAAGAGGCCCGACTCCTTTGACCTGAGACATTCATCAATGCACTCATTGGCAATCAAGATACCATCCAGAATCTGCCTCCCTCCAACAAATGCAACTTGTTCCAGAGATATGATAGACCCCAAAACCACTTTTAGAAGTAAAGTGGTAAATCTGACAATGTTTATGGGGAAAAGAAAACCAAAACAGTCAAAAAACCCCTCTACTGAGTTCAAACTGCACTCTACTAAATTCAAAATTGCGCTCCCACAGTGAATCCGCTCTCAAACCATGGGAGCGAGGTTTGAGAGCGGAAGCGGGTGGGTATTTAGACGGGTTTGGGTTACTAAATACTAAGTGCTTTACCATTGTCCTTGATCCTTCCTACGCTTAAAAGAATGATTTTTGTATTCGGTTTCGAGTTAGAAAACCATAGTTCATCGTGAATCCACCGTTCATTTTTCTGTACAGCAAGGTTGTGATTAAGTGTTGCATTTCGGTCGCCTCTCATTCATGTACTAAATACAATTATTTTTTTTTATTCATCAAGAAAGAAATAGTAACCTATCCTCTCTATATTTCTTAGTTTCATCATTTCGCAATAGTTTTCAACCACGATAAAAAAAGTGTTGGCTTCATCGCAAGATTCCCAACAGCGGTAACATGATATCTGAATTAAACTTTGAAAAACCAAGTAGCACAAAATGTAGACAAAAGCAACAAAGAGATAATAGGGAAAAGGAACAAAAGAAAATGGAAAAACTCAGTGAACACACGCATATATGTAAGTAAACATGTGTGTATCTCTAAATGGTGGGAAGCATAAGTCCAGCTCCCTCAGTATCAAGAAGTACATTGCGGTGACCTGAAAATCTAAAGGATACACCAATTTTATAGTAGAAAGCCTACAAAGAGTTGAAAAATGTCAATATGCCTTGGCTGCAATCTCAAGTACAATGATGCACAAGAAAAGAAACAGAGGTTAAAGGTTCTTCTAGCTAGCTATTATGCCATCTATTAAGGGTTAAGAATAAACTCTCACCACACGACGAAAGGCATCATTATCCAGATCCATGTTGGATCTGGAACCAGGTGTCTCTGGACTCAAGATCGTAGGATTTGGATCAGGTTCCCTGGTTAAGAGGACAGTGTTCACTACCCCATAGTTCCCGCTTACAAAAGGCTGGTGCTCATCATGGCGCCATTCTCCGTCAACGAAGAACTTGTACTGCATGCAAAGGGAAACAACAAATAAGAACATCAGTCTTTCACAATAAAAAATATGCACGTGTATATCTACTTATCTAGCATTTTATGTATCAACATGCAAGCGTATAAAGTCCTCACAGTAGCATTCATTTTCCATGACAATAAGTAGGCAGCTTAAATAATTGGTAGTTCCTTGTATGTGTATATATAAATGCCGACAAATTCTAGCAGCTCCATGACATATTTCAGCAGTAAAACCTGCAACACATCTTGAGTTCCAGTGTATGTCTTCTATCCGGTGGGTAAGCCCTTAGAATCGATAGAAGGGGGCTAGCCGTTGGAATCGACTTCAATTGCCGATGACTTTCCACTGATGAAGGGAACTCCCTAGCAGCAAAGGTCTGTCCCCCGGTTCCCTTTCCCTCGCCCACTCAAGTTCATTACCAACCCAATCCAGCTGTTCCCCACATCTGATTGATCGAATTATTTTTATACCCTTTTTGGCTTAGATTATTTTACGAATTATAATCAATAAAACTAAATATAATCGATTATCTACAAAATTGTGTTTAGATGCCCACCAAAATAATCATTATACACAATCGATAATTGATTTTACCTATTGTTTTAAAACTCGTCGAGTTGACTCGAAATTCAGCTTAGTCAACTCGACTGGGTTTAGAGCCAACTCAATCTACACAAGTCTATGAGAAAATAATGCGTTAGGCACATACTCAAGTGAAAGAAGTAGTGAGCTCACTGAAAATCGACCATAGCTGCCTATGGACCACATTCTAAAATTACGGTCTTGCAGATTCACAAGGGCAAACACAAGGCTCAATAATAGAATACTCATCTCCTCGAATTCTCAATCATTCAAAACCCTTCTTACCTTAGGACACCATCTCAAAGTAATCCTCCACTAGAGCCTCCTTATCTATGGCTAAGAGGAAAATGTTGCCAAAAGCAACCTTTAGTTTCTCGGAGCCCCACCAAAGGTCTTTCCAAAACTGAACCGCACCTTGAACCTATTCTTAAGGACTAGGTGTGCGACTGTCATGATACATTTCCACAATCCTACCCCGTAGGTCCTCTTAACCTCCTGTGGAACCCAGCAAGAGACCTCTCCATACTTTGCCACAATGACAGACTGCCGTCTCTCACTCTTCACCCCGAATCTCCAGACCCATTTACCTAACAGGGCTTTGTTCACTTGAACTAACGGTTTCAGACTTAACCCCCCCACTCCTCTTAGGATGACAAATATCAACCCAGGGTACTAAATGGTTACCTAAAGCTATTGGCACGATCGTTCCAAAAAAAACCCCTCTACAGCTTCTTAAGGGACGCTGCAACTGACCTTGGAATGGTTAGGGTAGACACATAGTAGGGGGGGTAGCTGATAAGATTATTCTTGATAAGGATTAGTTTACCACCTTTCGATAAGAGAGATGATTTCCATCCTGATAATCAATTGGCAAACCTTTCCCGAATCGGATCCCACACCGTTTTAGATTTAAATCCCACCCCAAGGGGCATTCCGAGGTACATGGATGCCAAATACCATAACCGACACCCTAGGCAAGTAGATAGGATATCTACTTCCATCACTTCCCCTACACACACAATCTTAGACTTTGCCAGATTAACTGGTAAACCTGAAATGGCCTCGTCCTTCGAAACACCTAAATAAACACTAGAGAAAGATCAAGTTTTGGTGAGAAGCCCCACAAAAAACTAGGGTATTGTCTGCAAACTATAGATGAGAAATATGCAAGTGATCCTTCCCTATCACAAAACCATCAAGCCTATGGCCTTCAGCTCTTGATAACATTCGACTTAACGCCCCTGAGACTATGACAGAGAAACGGAGAGAGGGGATCGCCTTACCTTAGCCCCCTAGAGCTTTGAAAAAATCCCAGTGGCTGCCATTAAGAAGAATGGAAAATGACACAAAGGAAATACACATCCTCATCTATTCCCTCTATTTGGATCCAAAACCCATTATAACCAGCACATAGTCCAAAAACCCCCAATTCACATGATCGTACATTTTCTCCAGGTTAAACTTACATAGGAGGCCAAGCACCTTTGATCTCAAACAGTCATCGATGCATTCATTAGCAATCAAATTACCTTCAAGGATCTGTCTTTCCCCCACAAATGCTCCTTGTTCTAGAGAAATGATAAAGCCCATCACTTCATTTAATCTCTGACGACCAGAATTTTGGAAAGAATTTTATAGACATTACCGATCAGACTCATGGGACGGAAATCCTTCAGGTCTGAAGCCCCCTTTTTTTAGGAATTAGTAACCATGAAGGTGCTAATGATCACTTTATCAAATCGGACATAATGATATAGTTCCTTCATGACCTCCAGAAAATCACTCCCACTATTTCCCAACAGGATCTATAGAACTCAATGGTGAACCCATCTGGACTGGGAGCCTTATCCCCGGTCATGCCTCTAATAACTCATTCCACCTCCTCCATCTCAAAAGGTCGTTCTAACACTTCTCTTTGCACTGGGGAGAGGGCCAAATGGTAGAACGTCCAACTTCGGACGCCACTTTTCCTTTTCCCGATACAAGTCCTTATAATAAGACACAACACTATAATCAATCTCCTTGCTCCCCTCCTTCCACATTCCATCCACCTTCAACTTAGATATGTAGTTCATTTTGTTATGGGAATTGGTCATTCTGTGAAATAATTTGGTATTCTGATCACCCTCTTTCAACCATCTGACTCTTGACTTCTGCTTCTAACTTATCTCTTATAGACGCAAGACCCCCAAGTATTCTAATTTTTTTTGCCTCCTTAGCTCGAAGGTTGACTTGGGGCACCTCTCCCGAATCCTCGATAATATCTATATCACCAATTTCCCGAAGAAGGGAAGCTAGTCTGGCCTGGATATTCCTGAAGACTTCTTTGTTCCATTCCTTTAATTTAACCGAGAACCTTTGATTTAAGAGCAAATCTAGTAATGGCAGACCCCCAAACACCCGTAGTATGCCACACATTAGCCACTACATTCCTAAAACCCTTGTCCTCAATCCACATATTCTCAAAGCGAAAAGGGCTAGCCCCCCTTTGAAACACCCCGATTCCAAAACAATTGGAACATGGTCCGATATAAACCTGGGGAGAGCCGATTGGATGATGTTCGGAAATCGATTTTCCCAGACCAGGCTGATGAGAAATCTATCCAATCTACTTGCTCTCAAGTTAGACACCGTCTAAGACCAAGTGAAACGAGTTCCTTGCAAACGGATATCAATCAAACCCTGGCGGAAAATAAAGTCTCCAAACCATCTCATTTTGGCACTAATAACACAGCTCCCTTTTTGTTCCCTATGTGACTTAATACTATTGAAATCCCCTCCCATACACCACGGTTCATCCCATCTCACGCTGATGTTATCCAATTCCTCCTAGAAGTTAGAATCATCCACCGATCCCAATGGCCCATAAACCCCATAAAATACCCACTTGAAATCATCCCAATCATTCTGCATAGAATCGATATTGAATAGGCTCCCAAATCTGACTCTACCACCTCCAGTTTCCTTTTGTCCCAAAGTAACAATATGCCCCCAAAAGCCCCTAATGATGGTATTGCTAGCCAGTCCGTACTTGATCCCTCCCAAATATCCTTGATAAGAGAGTCCTTTATACCCCCTAGCTTGGTTTCTTGGATACACAGGATTGTAGGTTTTTTTAGGACACAAAATTCTTTAAGACCATCATTTTCTCCGCTAGCCCTAGCCCTCGAACATTCCAAGATATAATGGACAGACCTGTCATCTAGGAACTCTGTGGACCCTATGAGAACTCGGGTTAATCGACACTCCTCTATCGACACTACGTAATTACATAATATAGAAATTACAATAAGAGCTTTATTGAGATTGCAAACTATGTCATTTCTGTAATTGTTTTATTAGTTGTGAGTAATTATATTCTTTAATTGTTTTATTAGTTGTGTAATTGCTTTGTGATTTGCTGTTTGATTTTCAATTTATTAGTTGCGTACTTGCTTTATGGTTTGCCGATTGATTTTCAGTTCATTACATGTGTAATTGCTTTATTATAATTTTAATGTTTTATATATATATATATATATATATATATATATATATATATAGGTATATTTTATCATTAATTTTCAATTTTAACATACATAAATATAACAAATATTAAGAAAATATTATTCTATTTCTCGTTTAGCTGACAAGACTCGATAGAGTCTCAACCGAGCTTTTGAGTTGACTCAGCAACATTTCGAGCCGAGATTCCGAATTTTACAACATTGGTTGTACTGATTATAATCGATGAAAAAACAAAACAAAAAAACTCAAATATTTTTTAATTCACGTCGGCTCGACTACATTTGACTTCGCTTTCAATCAGCGTCTTCCCCTTCTTCTCACTTTCCACTCTCCCTTTTTACTCTATATATTCTTTCTTTAAATTTCTTTTTCTCTTTGCTTGCCCGGTATCAGTCCAAAATAACTGATTTTTTCAGCAAGTTCACCAAACAGGTACATTTTATGCATCTGTCATTTTTCAGTGATAATAACTCAATGATTAGGACCGAAATAATCTTACCCTAAACTCCCCTTGTTCCTATTAGTTAATTATTCAATTCACTTAATCCTCTTGATGAATTTAGAAAAAGTAGAGATTGTTACTATAACATCAAAAATATAATTCCATATCTGAATAAATAGTTTTGCGAGAAAATTATTCTCCAGACACAATGCTATAGAATATAGCATATATGAAATTAAATAAAGTTCAATTCTGAAAAGTATAGAAAAGGACACTACTCTCTCGTACAACGAACCCTTTCTCATCAGTGAAGCAAAGCTTTTGAGGAATAATCACAATTACAATTACATATTGTGCTTAGTGCCCCCCCCCGGTCCCAGTCCCAACCAAAACATAATAGGGAAAAGAAAAAGGCAAGTTGTTAGAGAGCAACATGATGGATCTTCTTCCCTGAACCCGACCCTGCACAATAAATGACCAAATAAACAGAGAATTGAACTTATGTACTGACTTGTCCTGACCAAATCGAGAGATCGCATCCTTGAGAAATGTTTACCATGATTTCCCCAATCAATTGTGTCATCAGCATTCACCACTGACCAAGCACGTTGATGATATTTACAGCATATGTAATTCCTTTTTGTCGGTGTTTACAACATATATAATGAATTAAGCATATTCAGTGTGATCATTGTGTTTATGGGGAGTTAATGGTGTTATTCAACAAATAACTCCAACGGCGACTAGATTAATTTATTTTCTTTTAATCGGTAAACCAACTTATATTAATTAGGTTTCTATTTGAACTCAAATAATTTCGTCTTTAAATAATGTAATATTTAAGAGCAACAAGCAACAATATCTCATTCATTTAGGGTAGCAGAAAAAAATTTGGATAAATCATGAGAGAAACACAAAATACTTTGAAGCTTTAAACATTATGATTTAATTTTTAACCAACTTAATCAAATTTTGTGCAATTTATAAGCATACATGGTTCTTTCAAAATTTTATTGGATAAATTATTTTATTTATTTTAACTATAATATTATGATTATGATGATCATCAACTTGCAACCAGGAGTGGAACCAGGTGGGGACACGTGCTCCCACTGAAATTTTGTAAAAACAGTTTTTTTTTTAAAATTTAGCAATGGGGAGTTCCAATCACAGCCAATCACAAATGAATTCGGAGAGAATTCAATCGCACCCACAAGTCAACAAATATCCCTTTTAACTCTTATTATAAATGGTTAAGATTCACTAACCCATATAGTTTAACAATCTAACCTTGGTTTTTAGAAATTCTTTTTTTTTTTAATTTAATCCTAGGGTTAAAATTTATTAACCATAGGATTAAATTTTTTAAAATTTTGTCTAAAAACCAATGTTAGATTATTGAACCCTAGGGGTTAGTGAATTTTAACCACGGTTAATACAGGTTAAAAGGGACATGTGTTGACCTATGGGTGTGATTGAACTCTCCCCGAATTCAATCGCGATTGGTTGTGATTTGTGATTCACTCAGCCATGGGAATGGAGGCTAGTTCCCTGAGCTTTGAGTCGGAGTCTGTCCAATTAATTGCGAGAACTTGGGATTGCATTCACAACGGGGCGGGAATCGAAGTTGGAGGTTTAATATTTTTTCTAAAAACCAAGGTTAGATTATTGAACCCTAAGGATTAGTGAGTCTTAACCATAGTTAACTGGGGTTAAAATAGACACGTGTTGACATGTGGAGAGTTCAATTGCAATTTACTATGATCCCAACTCCTAAACATAAAAATATATATCTTTTATATTAAGTTGATCAATTATCTAATTGGGCATAATCCTGGACAAGTTGTCCCCTAAAAAAATTATACCATATTATTTAAATATTTAATATGGCATAACCATGAGGCAAGGGGACAATTGTTCTTGAATTTTTGAAAACAATATACATCTTTTGTATCATATTATTTAATTATTTAACTTGACATATCTATAGAGCAAGGGGACAATTGTCTCGTAAACAAGGAGAAACAATACCCAAAGATATGTACGAAATGTATGGAAGAAATGCCCCAAGAAATTAGTCATCAAAAAAAAAATCGGGAGCTATGCCCCAAACCCTTAGACCCAAAAAATTTCATACCCACCTAATAATTCTCGACAAATATATCAACAATTACTACATTTTTCAATTAACCACTGTGTGCCCCCACTAAAAGAAAATTGTGGCTCCACCCCTGCTTGCAACATAAATATATCACAATGACCTCTAGTAGTTCTATAAAGGAATTCAAAAATATAGCAAAAATGAAGTCCAATGAGTATTTTCTTGAGCCCAATTGCCACTAAAGACGGAAACTATTATGATTACAAGCAGATGAAGTCCGCTGGTAACAAGATGACCTTCTTAAATTAATTTTTTTTGATACTTATAGATTAGAATCATTAGATTGAGCTAGCACGCATTAAATAGAAGTATCACAATATTAATCATAAGAACAAGCCCAGCAAATTGACCTGGTGATACCCGGGCGTTAAGCTGCAAATAGCCTGAAACACAGTGGGGCATCCCTCCACCGGAGACATTGGTAAATGTTCTGACCACCTATTCAGAAAATTACAATGAAAAATCCTATAAAATATCCACTTTAGAATGAACAAAATTTTCCTTTACTAATAAATCAAATAAAGAAATTTCTATTGGGTAATGATTCAACTGACAAAAGTGAATAAACTCAAAACACAAAAAAACTAAAAAATTCCTACAATATCAAAACATGAGTATTCAAGTCTCACCTCGTGAAAGATCCACTGAGGTATACCCTTCGTCCCCCATAAGGCCACACAAAACGTGCAGGGATTAACGATGTTCCTACAACTCCACTGGTTTCCGGCCCAGAATCCGTACCAGAAGAGAACATTTGCTACAATACTATAGAGAATACACAAATTCTATCCTCAGAAAGAAAAATTAAAAGGTTTTCTTTTGTTTGCTCCCTGTAAAAGCACTACGACCCAGTTCGGGCAACCATCTGGCAGCCAAATGCACCACTTTGCCTTAGCGAATTCTAGGGGGATAAAAGACACACGCATTTCATGTCAAATGCACAAAACCCTCAAATTCCACAATTAGAAAGTAGAAACAGCGATTCTGGCTATTTTCCAACAGGGATCCTCCACATCACGGCAGAGGACCCCTCAGTAATTAAACATTCCCCGCCAGCGGATCCAAACCACTCTCCACAAAACCTCAACAATTGACGACGACACCCACAGTCAAATCCACAATCTTCAACGCCAAAAATACCAAATAACCAACCAAGAACACCGAATTCCTCTCAATCAGCAATTCCACAGTCCTCCCAGAGCAAACACCTGCCAAATCCAGTATCCGTTAATCATAACTCCATTTCATTTAAGAATTTCAACCAGACCTCACCAAATCAAGCATCGGAAACCCTAAAGCTCTGCAAATCCACACTCAGTCCATGAACAAGAACCATTACTAATCCGTCCAGAATTCACCTTTGATCTAAACCATAACCACACCAATTCAACCAAATCTAATCTCAAACCCTATACAGCGAAATCGTGACCTACAAAAGATAGAAAAAAAGAAACCAAAATAAAAAATTACAGACAAATAAAAAACGGAAGAAGAACCCTAACCCTAGAAAAAAGCTAAAAATGAGAGAGAAATCTCACAGGTTATTCGGTACTGTTGCATCTCCAATCCCTGCTGCTCAGTGGAAAACACGAACAGAAGAGAAGAGAAGGAAAACCGGAGGAAACGAGAAGAATGATATTTGAAAGCAGTAAAAATATAATAATAAAATAAATATAAATATAAAACTATAAAAAATCGATATTCTTTTTCTTTTTCTAAGTGAGAGAATAAATTGGGGGTGGAGAACGGGTAGCGGGCAGGAAAGGGAGATCCGATCAGGTGGAGATCCACTCACAGCCCATTGCGATTGAACTCGAGGAGAGTTCAATCTTTCTTTTTTTCTTTTTTTTTTTCTTTTTTCTTTTTTTTCGAAACTGGAGGAGAGTTCAATCTCAACCACAGGTCAACAATAGTTCAATCTAACATTGGTTTTTAGAAAATAGAGAAATGCTAGCCCTAATCTCAGTCAAACTCTACTCTCAGTCTCCACCAACCACTTGTCTATTCTTGATGAGAGAGAGTGCTTTAACCACCATAACTGATTTGAAAATGGATAGGTGGTTGGTGGAGGCTGAGAATAGCGTTTGACCGAGAGTAGGGAAAGCACCCCTCTAGAAAATAATATTTTAAAAAATTAACCTTAGGGTTAAGAAATTTTAATCCTAGGGTTAATTTTAAAAAGTATATATTTTTCAAAAAACCAAGGTTAAATTATTGAGTTAATGAATTTTAACTACAATTAATAAGAGTTAAAAGGAACGCGGGTTGAACTGTGTGTTATTGAAATCTCCTTGAGTTCATTTGCGATTGGCCGTGATTCGATCTCGATCAGGTGACATATATCGGATCGGAGGCGCTCTACACAGGTGGGACCACTGAATACCCTCGGGCCTTGCCCTGGTGACCGTGATTCCCGGGCAGGTTCCCCTACTACGGGAAAAGGAGACCTTTCGGAGTTCCCCTATACAGGCTCACCGTACACCAAGAAAGGTAAAATTTTCATCTACGGTATTGTCACACGTAGTTTTTGCGCGTAGCGTATACTCCATGACACATTGTGACATTGAAAGTTATCGTGTTTGTAATTTGTATATAGAGATAAAATTTAGTCACTTTTCTACATGTCAGTGTCAATGAAAAACCATGTCCACGCGCGTTGATTGAGAATGATATTACAATTTCTTCTTTTTTTATCTCAGAGAAATTACGATAAGTGCGACTCCTCTCTTTCTGTCTTGGGGAAATATGCAGTATTACTGGTACCATCGTAACTAAAATGTTTAGGATTTTTAACATACGAGTACTGCACACTATTTTTAATCTGGACCGTTCAACTGCTTTACCCAGTTTTTAATAGGACTCTAGTAAGGCAAGCTGTTTTGGAAACGGACTGTTTATGTATATAAAGAGCAGTTTGATGTAAAAAGGATGGCCAAGAAATTGCATGTGTATATATATATATTGGTGGAAGTGTCTTACATGGGATTGTTCCTCAGACTCCTCTATTTGTTTCCGAGAGGTGGTCTGGTTGTTGGAGGACAAATGGACAGGGTGATTTGGCCCCTAATACGAGATTCCTTGGCCATGATTAGACCGCGGAGATTTTCCAAAGCAGTTTTCCTTTCATAATCATTGATGAAAGTAATGGAGACCATAGCTCTCATGTACATATGCCGCACCATATACACTTGCTACTTGTGCTCCGGAGCCACGAGTCTCTTGGGGGCTAACAATGAGCCAAGTTTATGAATGAATCATTGCTTTTGTTTGTGGCCATTTGTAAATAATATAATTTTTTTCCATAAGTCTAGGGCTCTAGCTCCACCCCTCTCCTTGGTTACATCCCTATTATTAATGTCAGGGGGCTTCGGCCCATGTAGCTCGGCTCCTACTTGTGTTGGTAGGAGAGTTGATTAACGTCCACTCTTTCAAGGTGCAGCTAATGATATATTCATCCCTTGCTCTAACCTACCAAATGGGTTGCAACCTAAAATTACTAGAGATACCTTATTATACTAATAACAACTTATTATAATATGTGCTGATGATGATCATGTGATACCCCCACCTCCTTGGTGGCCTTAGCTTTGGATTAATATCAATTGTCGATCATATGGTGGTGGGGTTTAGAATTTTTTACTTTTTTTTGTTGAAGATGTATTTTTCCTGAAGCCAGCTCTGATACCATCTTTGAATTTTGACCAAAACAAGTCATTGCAAATTGCCAACACTTCTACAATGGAGGTACTAAAATAACGAGAAACGACATCTCTAATCCTGGATGTTACCCCTATAATCGCTAACAATAGTAGTTAGCTTGCTTTAGGACCATTCGTCGTTGTAATCATGCCCATATAATCCCTAATAATAGTAGTTAGCTTGCTTTAGAACCATTCGTTGTTTGTTGTTATAGTGTCATCACAGTTGATTTTAACCAACCCCATCTCCGGAGGAGATCAACACACTTGAGAGTCAACATTGTCTCGGTTAAGGAGACTCTGCCTGGAAAAACCCCACCAAGAGGGGCTTTGATATTTGATGTAACCTCCAAAATCCAATTAATAGCTCTTTCAATAATCATAAGCTGGGTCTGGATTCTTCTTTTTGTAGCATGCTTTATTTCGAGCAAGTCAGAATACAGCATAAGATAAAAATCAGTAGAACTGTATGGTGCCCATCCTCATCCCTACATGGCAACACATTCAGTTGGGCCTCTAGCCAACAATCAAAAAAGTGAGATGGTTGTGATGAATCCGCGACGAGATGGAGGAGTCGAAACAGATCACTTGGGCTATTGGATATGCCAAAAATAAGTGGAAAATGCTCTCAACCACTTTGGCACAAAATGAGCATGTTGGGTTCCTCTTGTTGTCTTCTTCACTAAGTTCTTGTTAACTGTCCAATAGAAGTATGAAATCAAAGCCATAAAAAAGACTGAAACTTGAGGATTGGAATGGGTAAAGATAATAGGTTGAATTATTTTGTTATTTTGTTTTTTTTTTTGTTGGTACTTGAAAAGTGAGTTTTCTTTAGGTCTCGAGACTTCAAAATTTTGGGGTTCGACAAATTTCATTAATGTGCGAAATTATCATGTACTCAATTTTAGATTTCATGTGTTTACATTAAAAGGTAAAAGAAAAAGAAGTATTTACAACATAAGATAAATTTTATGTTCATTTTCTAATATTTTGGCTGCATCCTTAAAAATTGCTTTATTTTACTTGTGGTGTTTGGATTGCCAACTTGTTTAGTTGCTAAGGCCGAGAGAGAGCAAGAAATATTGTGGCAATGACACATTCTTTGGTGGTAGTGGTGACGGTAGTGATGGTGATGGTGACAATTGTGATAGTGGTGGTGGTGGCAGCAACAATGGAGGTGGCTGCAGCGGTGGTCGTCATTGGTGGTGGAAAGAGTGGCTACAATGGTATTTGTGGTGGTTAGGTGTAGAGACCTAAAATTTATAATGTATCTTTATGTGTGCACATTAAATGATAAACTTAATAATCGTGCCAAATTGTGATGTCTAAATAAATCATGTCAAATTGTGATGTCTAAGGAAATCGTGTCAAATTGTGATGTCTGAGGATTTTCTATGATTACACGTTAAGTAGGATTAAATACTAAGTGTTTAAATGAAGAAAAATGACCAAATAGTGCAAAAAAGCACCCACTGATCGACCCCTCTCCATAGTGGTTGACCACTATATCAAAAAATTGTATGGGGATTTTGGGCGAAGAATCATCAAACGGTCGTCAACCCCTTGACCAGCGGTCGACCGCCCCAGCACTCCGGTCGACCATCCACTTACTATTTTGGCCATAAATCATTCTAAAACTAGAATTACAAGATTTCTAATTTAAAGGAGACTCTAAAACATCATAAATAGGCTCTTACTCGTGGGCTTAGGGTTTCTAATCATTCTTAGAGTTCTTAAGGATCCAAGGGGATAAAAACCTAGAGTTTTGCTCAGCCATTACTAGGAGAATAAAGAAAAGACTTGAAGATCAAAGATCGAGACCACTCGCAAGTTTGTGATCGTAGGGAAGCGATTCACAAAGTATATATACTCTACTAGTCTTCAATACTATGATCATTGATGTAAATTAAGGTAAAATAAGATAAGTTTGAAGTAAGGACATGATTAAAGTACGTTTTCATCGTAAGAATTCATCTTATGTAAGGTTTACCATGTTTTAATGGATTTTCGATTGTGATTGAAGTATGTATGATCTAACAAGAGAGAATGGATTGATTTATGGAGTATGTATGACTGAATATAGAGAAAGGGATGTATGCCGGAGATTGTTTAAATGATTGTAGGTTAAATAAGTGATTTTCCGTAATTGTGCAAATAAGGATTTGAGAGTTATTATCTTTATGTATGTACCACTTGAAATCAAAGCATATTGAATGACCTATTATGCCTTAATGTTTGAAGAGTCATGATTATGTATGTTTCAATTGTATCAACCATGAGAATATATATCATAATGATCATGAATGATGTATGATATTGATTTTTGCCTGTGTGATATATGTTCGGGTAAACGGGCCTTGAATTGTGATATTAGTTGCTTAAGATTTTTTTCATTGTAGTGTGGCCTGCAAGGATGAACTTCTGATAGTTCTTGATTAACAATTTGAGTGCCACTTATTTGAGGATTTATCACTTGTTCACTCACGATAATGATGTATGTACAAGCATTATAAAACTCATGAACCAAGAAAGTAAGTATCACACAAGTGTGATTGCATGATCGAGTTTTCTCATAAATTGTGGATATCAACAAAGTAAGTTACTTAAGGATATGTCAAACACGACTCAAGTTTAAAGTTTCTCAAGGGTACTGGTTGTTTTCAATTTAATATACCTCGTAATAGTACTTATTTCGTAGAATAGTGACTAGTAAGGGTGTCAAATCAGAAAGGATTGTGCTAGTTTCGTTGCCTTCTTATCAAGATTAATTATAAATTAATGGGTGACAAAAGTTAATTTAAACTAAAATATAAATTAACTAATGACTTCTAATTAATTAATCAACTAGTGGATTTTAGTGATCTTAAGGAGAGAAGATCTAAGGTGTTTGAATTCACCACTATCCTCATTACTGATCTCGAATGTATCAATTCAAATTTCTCGAAGTTTAAACAATTAATGAGAGTGACTACAATTCCCTACTCATCAGATCGAGAATGATACAAATTTTATTTAAATCATAGGGATGTCTTATCTACGGTTAGCATAAGTAATACACATTTACTAGGGTAGTAAATCACTCAGCTTCCCTAAGCATAAAACATCTCAATATTTAATATTTTGAACAATTAATACCATTACATAAAATTCTCAATTAATAATCACATAAAATTAATGTGAATGATTTTAATATCAATTTCATAACATCTAAGACAATGATAGAAATTTGTCGAAATTAAATACAATCAATAAAATTGGTTGTTTCACAACCCTCTTATTATGCATTAAATGTTTACAATCTTAAAATCTAAATAAAAACAAAAACAGATATACAGTTACTTGGCTAGAGTTTCATCCATACCTTAGAATATAAGATTAGTTAATAATGAGTGAGAAGAACATCGTCTTCATCGACCAAAACAAAGAACATATCGCTTCACATTCATAGATCTTCAGAGCTCTTCTTCTCTTTAATTTTTTAAAATTCAGAACTCTTTTAAAGGTTAATAGCTTTCTTATTTAGAGAGAGAGAGAGAGTGGTTGCTAATTAAGGTTTTAAAAATTCTAATTGGGTCTAAACTATTCTCTTTATTTTTCTCTGCTAAATAGGGCTTTATAAACCTCCAAAAATGGCTCAAAACATAATTTTCTACGCATTTGAAAATAATTCAAAATGTCGCCCACCGATCGTTCAGCTAAGGGTGTGTCGATCAATCAACGCACCCTTGGCCGATCGATCACTGATGGGCAATTTTCGCTTATTTACTCTTTTTTTCTTCTCCTTTATTCTCCTTGGTTTAGTTGAAGTTTATACAAGCCTTTAAAGTTTGTAAATCTTCAATTTTATCTTCATTGTTTTGCATGAACCTGAAATCAATAAAAACACTCAAATGAAATAACATAATAGAGAAAATGACTTAACAAAATTAACAAGTGTATTTTAAGGTGCATAAATGTGTAATGATTAGCACCGATCAAGTACATCGTATCTGACTTCAATAATAAGTTATTCAAGGGTATATGACATATCTGAATCATAAGTCTAAATTGTTCAAGAATGCTAGTCTTTGGCTCTAAGTTCAAAGTTTCTCAATGATACATCGTACCTGACTTCAAGTATAAGTTACTAAATGACATTAGTCATCTGACTCCAAGTAAGATCTCAAATGTACCAAAAGAAAAGTAAACACGATTGAGCACATGTAAGAATAGTAATGAAAAAGATGTTTCTGCATTCTAATTTATGTATATATGCATATCTTGTTAAACCATAATGCACGCCTTGTTAAATTATGAAATGTATTTTATATTAATGTTTATGATATTATTAGCTAGGAGTTTATATTCATTGTGTGCTTTCGTTGCTCAATCAAATTCTTATTGTTAGCTGGTTAAGGATTTGATATTTGCGCAGATGGTCCTTGTATTGAGGAAGAGTATACAAAGGAATCAGAAGGTGACTATCTATAAGAGAAGAGGGATTTAGATCGATATCCCTACTATTGATCTTATTTTATTAGATTTTGATTGTTGTGTTAAAAGGAATTTGTAATCAGATTTATCTATGGATGATGTTTACGTTTAATTAATGGTTGAGAATAATGATAGATGATTTAGATGTTTCTATTTCATTATTAGTTATAGAATTAAATTCGATTGATATATTGATTGAAGAAATTTTTATGTTCACATGTCTAGTATGCCTTATATGCTCCTAACATGATGGTATGATAAGTAAGTCACGTGCCAAAGTCTCATTGTAGACTGAATGAGATTTTAGGGTGCGACATTAAGGGTGTCAAACTTTGTTCGATTAAATTGTTGGGTGGGCTTAGGCTTGAAGTCTCTTAGGTTTCAAGCTTATTTTAGTTTATTTCTAATCGGACTTAATTCGGCTCGTCATGGCCCAGTTGTTAAAAACCCCAAAATTAAAGCTAAGATTTTTTATATCAATTGAGTCCTTAGGCGGGTTGGCCATAGCCCAGCTAGCACATTTATTAATCCGGCTTGGGCTAGCTTGAACCCGGCTCATTGACACACTTTGTAATATCCTGTCAATTTAATTATTTATTTAGTAAGTTTATTAATTAATTGTGATTAAGTATATATTAATATTATTTTATTTCATAGTAGGGGTTTTATGGAAAATAAAATAGAGAAATGGATTTTTATTGGGTTTTATGTGGGCTAGGGGCCTCTTATTAATAATTAGAATTTTAAGGGCTTTTACCCAAAATTTTAAATTGCTAAAGAAGGGAGAGTCGGTTAACTCTCCCTTATGCATGTAGAAGGGTTTTAAAACCCAATTTACAGATTTTGAGAGAGAGAGAGGAGAGAAATTGATAGTGATCAACAAGGGGAATTGAGGACTTTTCTTGAATTGTTGCAGGAAGGTTTTTTTAGAAGAAGAAGGGTTATGGGTTCACTACTCTATTATGGAGCTGATATAGAGAAAGTTAGAGAAAGTTAAGATGGAAATGGAAAAGAAGAAATTCTGAATGAAAGGTAAGTAGCTAAGTTGAAATTTGTAATTGCAGAATTTCAGATTTTACATATCTTCATTGTTTTTGTCATAACGAATTCATTTCTTATTAGAATTAGTTCATTTTTGTTTTGCTGGAAAGAAGATTGGAACATCTTTATTTTGATATATATAATTAATGGAAGTGTTTTTATTCGGATAAAGGTGCTTGAATGCAAGTCGAAATCAGTACTAATTTTCGTGTTCGCAGAATTTTACAGTTTTGGGTACTGTTAGTGTCATTACGAATTTGTTTCTTATTGGAATTAGGTCTTTTTTGTTTTGTTGGAAAGAAGACTCGAATGTCTTTATTTTGGTATACAATATGCATGATTTAAATTCTAATTTAATCGGGCGAATTCATGTCCAAACAATAGTACTTTTCAGATTGATCAAACTTTAAGAAAAATGTTTTTTATTGTTTGGCATGCATGAGTTCTAATATAATTTTATTGCTATTGTTAGTAGTACAAATGTATGATTTGAATGTTTTCTGAAATAATGATTGAAAGATGGTACTAGATACACACATTTATGATATATATAAGTTTAATATTTGTAATAGTGATGAAAGGCCTTAAACTCTATTATTGGCATAGTTATTACTGAACTGAGCCTACAGGTTACCCCTATCACATGTACAACTGGGCAACTAGTGTGTTGGGATTTCCTCTGGCGGCTGTTCCTAGTAGGGCTGTATTCGGGCCGGGCTTGACTGGGCTTGGCCAAGCCCGGCTCGGCTTGAATAGTTTTGATCGAGGCCCGAAGCCCGGCTCGGCCCGAAATGGCGTTTGAATGTGCAGCTCGAAGCTTGGCCCAAATTCAAAATCTCAGCTTGAAGCTCGGCTCAGCCCGAATTGATTCAAGCTCAAGTCGGGCTTGGCTCGGCTCGAGCTCGGCTTGAATCCTTTTTAAAAAATAATAATAATAATATTTTATATTATTTATATATATAATAATGATATATATAAATAATATTTTTATTTATTTTTTTAATAATATTCGAGCTTGACCGAGTTCGGGCCGAACCGAACCTCAATCGAGTCGGGTCGAGCCGCACAGGGGTTGGCCCGAGCTCGGCTTGAATTAGATTTCGGGCTTTTTTTTAAAGCTTGGCTTGGCTTGAATTAGCTTTCGAGCCAGGCCGATCTTGGGCCGAGCCAAGTCGCACCAACAGGCCGATCGGGCTTTGTGCAGCCCTAGTTCCTAGTGGAGTCGGCGACTATAAAGGAGTACTAGAACATTTAACTGAGCCTCCAAGTGACCCTATTGTGCTAGGATAATAGGGCCGGCGACTATAAACGGAGTATCAGTTTAGGATAACACTTGATATTCAGTGATTTTGTTGGTCATATGATAACCTGGACATCTATGGGTGTGCTCAGCTATTTTCATAAGAATCGGATTTGCACAAATATAAATATTATTATGAAAATTGTGCTACAATTGTTTATGCATATTTATATAAGTTATGACCTTGCATAATTGTTTTTAAATAATCAATTGAAAGAAATATATTTGAGTATGTATTACACCTTATTTTTCATTCTTAGTAACTTACTGAGCTTCTCATCTCACCCTTGATAATTTTATTGTAGAGGAAGGATTTAAAGATGGTAGCTGAGAGAGAGCCTTTGGACCATATAGAGAAAGACAAGTGTTCTTTTTGTGTGTGAAAGGTATAGATGTGTATATAACGTATATGTATATCTTTTTATTGTATATACAGTTGTCTAATTAGAAAGCTCTGAATTACCAACTTTGGAAACAATGGAATGTAATATGTCAATATACTGAATGAATGGTACAGATCTTTTGGTTAGTGATAGTGGATGCATACTATGAGAATGGATTATGTTGCGAGAGTGTTTGGAATTGATAATTTGTGAAAATCCCTACTTTATGTGAGATTGACTATAATCATTAAAGAATGATGGATTGTTTGTATTTATGATTTTTGGATAAGATTAACCATGATATATTATTTTATTGATAGTTGTCATACCTCTAGATTCAGAAGGATTCGGGTTCAGGGTGTGACACACTTAGTGATGATGGAGATACTGGAGGTAGTGGTGTCAACCCGACCCTCAAAAACCTCCAAAATCGGTGACTTTTTCCATTCATAAAGCCCACAAAGCCCAGGTGAGCCCAAAATAATAAGACCGCTGACATGAGGGCTAGCTTGGCGACACACCTTTAAAGCTTAGGCCTCATTATATAATAAAAATATATATAATATTATTTATTTTAACTTGAAATTACTTATATAGTCTCCTTTAATGAAATATTTATTGAGGTGTGGTAGTACAATTTTGTTACTACCTCATTTATTTTCTATACTCTCTATCTTCTAACTTATTTTTCGTTTAATCATAAGTTGGTTAATGTAATAGGATAATTATTTGTTAATTTATTGTATGATTTCTTTTCACTTAAGCTCAAAAATAGCTTAATCCTTAGGAACCCTAAACATAATATCCGTTGTAGCCTTGTAGGATTATAAATTTTAAGTTTTATTTTTTATCAGCAGTCATAATCAATCAGTATTCGTAAGGCTTAAGAAATCTTAACAAGTAAGCCATAAACCCTGACCGTAATCCGAGTGAATCATTGGAGTTTTTCAACCTAAACCCTTAGCAAATCCTAACCCTAGACCCATCTTTGTTATGATTTTTCATAAAGCCAAAAAAAATATTGAATATACAAAAAAAAAAAATTCCTAGACCCATCCTAAACCCTATCACTCCAATCTTTAAATAAATCATAAACTCGCATTTAACTTAAGAAAGATTTTCTACTTCATACTAGTCCATCGGTTAAAAAAAGTTAAAATTTAACTTCATTATGTTGCTATTTGGGTTGCATTGCCGGTCCCAAGCCCAAATAAAAGGAGGACAATTGATGTCAGGTTTGCAATCGATGGTGGTTTAGAAAAAAATGGATAAATAACATGACAAAAAAAGTGTTTCCTTATTTTTCTTTTCAAGACTAGGCTTGGTCCTGAGGGTAGGACTTGAGCCTAGCAAGTTCAAGACATGCTAGGGCTAGGACTTAACCCTTACAAGTGAGGGATATGCATTGACAAACCTAGGCTCAGTCCAAGTCGGGTCCATTGACAACCCTAGTTGGAGGTAGCGTTGGTAGTGGAGGAGAGGATTAGCTGGAGGTAGCATTTGTAGCGGAGGAGAGGATTAGCTGGAGGTAGCAGAGGAGAGACGAAGAGGAAAGTAAGAGAGGAATAAAGAAAGGAGATCACTCTTCTTTTTATCAAGACTTTTTAATTAATTAATTTTTTAACCTTTTGTAGATTTTAATTCCACCCTTTGTAAATTTTAATTCAATATCTATTTTCCTATGCGTTTTGAAAACCCCACATTTCAAGAGTTTTCAAGTCATGAGAATTCTATACCAAAATAACAATCTTAAAAATTTCAATTTATGAGACTTTAAAAGCTCCACCTCTAATTCTCACAAAAAAGAGTAGGTCTAGAAAGCTAAGATCATATACGAGAGCATTTTTATTGCAATATTGTCCCTTTGGCAGTTTGGCTTGGATTATGTTATTTATTATAATTGATTTATCACATAACTAATAGAATTTGATTACAAAAATAAATAATTGATTAATTATTCCACTGATTATAATAATAAAAATAATTGAAATCTTATTATTTTTTAATTCACACCATGTTCGACTCAATCCCACAACTGCCCTTCACTTTCTTTCACTTTTCGTTTTCCTTTAGTCTTTATATATATTTTCTTTATTTTTCATTTATCTTCATTTCTCTTATCGAAGATCTTGCACAAGTAATTAATTCCAACAAAGTTAACTAAACATGTATATTTTGCACTGTTATATTTTTTAAATGATTATAAGTGTGCATATGGGTTTATTTATTTCTTAATTTAATTGCTGGAAAAAAAAGTTATTAAATTATTTAGATTTTCAATAATGTTTGGATAACAAATTATATAAGAAATTTTATAAAATCACAACTATCATTTTAACCAGCATGATCTTAAACAATTCTAACATGTTCATGATTTAATCAATTATTTTTTCAATAATTGTATGTCCAATGAGATTATATTATAAATAATAAAGACCAAAATAATCGAAGTTAAATGCACCCTAATTCTAGTAATTATAAGCTAACTAATATTACCTATTAATTACCCATATGGACTAGTGCCTTTTTCTCTTCTAAACGAAGAAAAAAAGATGAAGGGAGATATACATTATGAAGTGGCAAGATACACTAGCCATATGAGTCACCTTGGCTGTCATGTATAAAAAATGCATGTCTTTGCAATGATAGCAAATGGTCGGGAGGGATTACTCAATTCTTATCTCAAAGAGCAAATTTGAACCAAACCAAATCTGATACCCCTCCCCTTCCCCCTCCCCCAATTGTGAGAAAACCATTAATTCTCTCACAAAGGTGAAAAGTCAAGCACCTTAGACGTGGGCTCTATCAAGAAATTATTTTGACGTTTTTTTTTTCCTTTATAAATGTGAGCTCGACCCAAGGGAGAGGCTAACCCCTAGCTTCCTCACAAATGTCATAAAACCTCACATCTACTCGCTCCCGTATCATAAATGTTAGGACATTTTCCTTGCGCCTGCATACAATGCCAAATAGTCCTTTAATATTTGACAAAATAGGGCCAACCTTTTGATGAATTCCATTTACTTCTAGCATGTAGTGGCCTCCAAGTATTCGGTTTCAAATAGAAAAAACCCTCACAAGTGTAGCAGCACCATAACCAAATGGTAAAAGAAAGAACATTAAAGGAATGGGTAAATGGACTAATTATTCAAACTTCATGTTCAAAAAATAAAAACTCTAAAATATAATGTTTTAAGCTTATTTGATTTATTCTAAAAAATAATAACTAAAATTGAAATAATACCATTTGGTAAACATTTATTTTGAAGCCCTACATTATAATAATTAGATATTTTTCTCTATTGCAAAAAGTAAAAAAAAAAAATTGCTTATTTTGCTAAAGTTGTTAAGGATTTTAATATCATTTATGTTGTTTTTTTAAACGATAATTTGGTGCCTTAATTTTTTTATTTCCTATTATACCCTACTTTATAGCTTCAATATCATGTTGTTGTGTCATTTTAAAAAAGATGAAAATGCCCCACATAAAAGTGCTTATTTGTATGTTACCAAATAAACTATTAGACACCCCCGCCTCTTGCGTTGAGTGGTAGGGGTGTGGCCTTCCAAGGGTGGAGATTTGGGGATCTAATCCCCCCAAGAGGTAATGGTTGCAAGGGCCTCAATGCCCCAGCTAACTTCTGACTGGCTGACTCTACTGACTTAGGTAAATGATGACTAGGTCCTGTGGGGCCTCAAAAAAAAAAAAACTATTAAAACATAAGAGCACTTTCCTATAACAGTAAGTCTGAACCCCAAACCCAATCACTACCACAAAAGGAGTGAACTTGGCAAAGCAATCTAAATGTCAATTGTAAATGATTTCCAATAGCAAAAGTGGATGAAAGAATCGGGGTAGGACATGTGAGCATCTAAATCTTGTCCAAAAGATATGCTTCTCAAAACGGGGGTTACGTGGATATTAAAAAAGAGGAACAAATCTGAGTTTAGTTTTCTCCCCTAAAGCTAATAAAGAACATGGTTTTCCATCTAACCTATTTTTGAGCCTAGCTAAGCCGAGCTTGGCTTGAACTTGATTCGAGCTTCAATGTTCAGGCTTGAGCTTGACTTGAACAAGTAGCTTGATCGAGCTCGAGCTCAAGCTTGATTCAAGTTAAGCCAAGCTCGGGTTGACCCAAGCTTGATTTGAATTTCAGGGTTATTTTTGTAACGACCCCAAATCCTACCTTGACTAAAATAGGACATTGGGTCGCTACATTTCTTAAACCTGCTTAAATCTCATGACATACAACATGAGTCTCAAAAAATGAGAGTAATAAAATTTCGATATATAAAACCAAATCATTTTGCTTAAATCTATGGTCAATATAAACATAACCCACCGTAAATAAAATAGTCTGAAAAGCAACACCATCTAAAAGTCTATTACAATCCTCTTCTACTGACTCAAAAGTAAAAGCCTATAGATAAGGCCACCTGTCCAACTCTCGATCTCCCTCAACTAGAGGATCGTCTTCCTCCTCTACGTCGTAAGCCTCCTCCATCCAGGCTCACCTACAAACTAGGGCTCTACACCTGCCAAGACAAAAGTTTGGCTGAGTACAAAAACACTCAGTGTTTATAAAATTCAACCAACAACATAGTATACCTGAACTTAGTTAGAACTATAACCAATAACATAATAACGTAATCAGAGTGCGGAAGAACATGTGCTCATATACATCATATCATCACCTTGACTCAGGTACTTGTGAGAATCTTAGACTTAAGAGACAACATACTTATGAGATGCTTATGAGACCATGTGCTTGTGAGATGCTTATGCTTATGCACTTATTCAGATCATACATTTATTCAGATCTCTCATTGGACTTATTCAATCTGTCAGGCGTATGCAATGCTTATGTTTATGAGTTCTTGGGCAACTTATTCAGAACATGCACTTATTCAGATCCCTCATTGGGCTTATTCAGTTTGTCAGGCGTATGCAATGCTTATGCTTGTGGTCCACATGTGTGACTTGTGAGACTCTTATCTTAACATACACGTGAGTTTGTGCATAAGTGTTGTAATTAACATTCGAATCGGTCAACACTTAGATTCTGATCTCCCACCATGGAAACTCCACTATAATGTCTGATACCAAATATTTAGAGTATTCCCGGTTTGAAAGATTTTCTTCTAAGTATTGGCTTACCCGAATATCAATTACCATGCAAAAGAATTAGACATAATTTAACAAACAATCACATACAACTACCTTATCATGATTCTTAGTATAATTCATAATCGATTTCCAATAATTCCATAATGTTATATTAATATTTATCATCTCAAGCATTTCAACAAACACCCTGGGTACGTAATTTATGAATACATTGCCATTTCCTATTTACAATATTTCATCATACCATAATTCATTCATACAACCTAAACACAATCCACATTCATACATTCATCACATCCTCCATAGTATTTCTCATCCTCCATATCTTTCATCCATAGTATTAATCATCACATAATAGTTCATAGAACTCCAATCCATATTCACAAATCTATTTCCATACAAATAAACCATAATCCATATTTCATAGTCTACAATCTTACCATAAACATAATAACACTCCATTATTTCTAACTTAAACAATCTTAAACACATATCAATTTATAATAAGGTTGAGTTGGATAGCATATCAACATTTGGGATCCTTCCCTTGGATCCAAAACGCTCCTAAGAAAGTTTGAGGTTGATTTTCAAGTTTCCCTAGCAATCTTCAAGCAATCTCCTTCTTATCCAAACAATTTCTTCCTTAGAACCCTAGAAATGTCTAGAACCCTAAAACCCTCGAAATAGAACATTTATTTATAGTCTAGGATTTTAAAACCCTGATTTTTAAACTTTTTAAAAAAATCTGAGCGTGACTGCGATCGATCACACTTACCTTGCGATTGATCGCACTCTAGTGCGATCTATCGCACCTAAATGGTGACCTGTCGCAAAACACACCGAGAGCTTCTGAAAATTTTTGACTGCGTGTGATCGATCGCACCTTACCTGTGATCGATCGCAGCTAGCACAGTTCATGTTGTTCTTCAGCAGCATCACCTTTTCTTCTTCAGCATTAGCCCATCAGCATACTTATTTTACTTTAGTTTTAAATTAAAATAAGAAAGTACATCCCATTTGGATTCAATAAAACTAGAAAATTTAAATCCTTATAAATCAAATTTTCATTTTCCAGTTTTAGGCTAAAAACTAAAAATCTCGGTCGTTGTAAGATTTTCGATAGTCGATTTAACCACTCTATACTTGATAATAAAATCTCGTAAAATCGCATACCTTTATTTAACCTATAAACATTCATTTCGGGGAAAAATCATCTTAAAATTCAACAATTTATGTTTTTACTAAAACCACACATCTTCTAGAATTTCTGACATTCCTACACTTAGTCCTTTTTAAAATTTCACTTAAGATCATTAAGAAACAAGGTATCACATATATTAAAACTCATACTTGACCATTTAAACCCTTATTAATCGAATTAAAGACATGAATAAATCTTTGAGTCTCTACAATTTTGATCAATCACACACAAATGTAATTAAATTATAATACAAGAAACTATACAAAATTAATCTAGCATACACAAAAATCAGATTTGAGGATAGTGCTCAAGAGATTATTAGAGTTAAGGTTTTTGTTTTTAACCCCTCAACTTTTTTTTGTTTATATTAACTCATGATAAACCTATTTATTATAAGTTAAAAGGTATTATTATAACTTATTTAAAGAGCATTACTTATATATATATATATATATATATATGTGTGTGTGTGTGTGTGTGTGTGTGATCTATATAATATTACGAGTCGAGACCGGTCGAGCTCAAGACCAACCAAGCCCTAAACGAGGCAAGCCTTGAGCTAAGCCAAACCAAATAGAGTCTAGCTCAAGCTCGGCTTTTTTAAACATTCAAGCTCAAATAAAAGCTTGACTTAGTCATTCGAGTCCAAAAAATGACAGCTTGGGCTTGGTGTTGAGTTGAGTTCACAAGTCAGCTTGACTTAAATACAGACCTAGTTTTAGCTCGTTCGAGAGATGCGAAGGAGAAAGAGGAAGTTGAAAAAATGAATGACACTGGATGGTTTAAGAGATTTTTATATGAAGAGTGTTTTGGATATTTCATTTTTTGAATTATGTGAATAAATACAAAGTTTGGTAAACATCTATTTATTTGAAGATACACAGAATATTAGAATATTCTCTTTTCTCTCCCCTTCTCCATATATATTTAGCTCAAATAGGAAATGAGACAATTTACTGCAAGACATTTCGAGAAAACAAATTCTTGCTATTTATCTACGTGAGTGGCTAGTGGTAGTTTTAGGATAGTGATGCACAGTCACATCACACATGATAACGACTACTGATCTATTTGGAGTTCTCTCTTAGAACTTAATTCAAGGAACTCTCACAAAGGGAGCATACATTTGCCATCTAAGTTAGGAGACCAGTGTCTTTTTATGAGTATGTTCATTTGAACTTTTTTTATTTTATCTTCATTTCTACTATTATAATGAGAATAAACCCTTAAAAATGTTGATTGAATTTTGTCAATGTTAACAAAATAACCCCTACATTTATATTATTTATTATTATAATGAGAATGACATCTGTTCACTTATGTCTTATCTATCTCTACTATTACAATCACTATTGACATAACGAGAATAAGACTCTTAAAAACTTGGATTGAATTTTGTCACTATTAACAAAATTACCTTTGCACTTATCTTCTCTACTATTATAATTAGAATGATGACAAAATTACTCATACCCTTATATCTTCTCTCTGACTCTACCTCTACTTCTATTATCATTATTAACAAAATTACCCTTACACGTATATATTCTCCTCATACTTTCTCATGTTTCTCACACGACATCACATGGGTCTCATTAGGGCACCTCTTCCCACTCTCTACCTTCCCTTTTTCTCTCGTGCATTGCACGTGCGGCCCACTAGTATTTTTTAAGAGACATGCCCTAAATTTCCTCCATTGACCTTTCTGTGTATACCCTCAATATTTACGGTTCATTTGTATTGAAAGCTACCCACAACCGTAAACTTTATTGTATGTTTGCATCCATCAAAAAATAACATTTTTGTATAACTTATCTTATCGGCATAGTTATGAGATCTACCACAAAAGTTCTTCTGCTGTGATTGCAAATAGCCCTCAGGTGCAAAATATTGAAAATCGTGTCTATATACTAAAAAAAATTCCTTTGATTTCATATAATAACAAAAATATACCCTGTTTTCTCTCTTATTGTTCATTTACCTCATGGATATTACATGCCCAATTCATGAGCAATTTAGCACTGTCCCTTGACAACAAAAAATCACAATTCAATAGATTTTGCTAGCCTCACTTTCCGCTATTGTACTCTTCTATTTTCTCTTAAAAAACAAGGATTTTGTAGTGAGGTCCACAGAAGACCACACAAAATTCTTGTCCTCAGCATGGATGATGAGGAGTGTGCAATAGGAGGGAGGAAGTTGGCATAATTCCCTTATCTAACATTCTTGAAAGTTTATCTCATAGACCCATTTAAAAAGATAAATAGAATTACTATTTTTTTTTATTAAGGACATGGTTGATGGTCTGTCCTACACCCATTTGGATCAGGATTAATCCCGGAGGTTATAGTATGCTCTGTTAGAATACCGGGGGTGACAGTAATTAGATCTCGTGGTTTGGCAGTATGGGTAGTGTAACGGATAAAATTCGTAAAAATGAGTAAAAAGAAGGGGTAAAATAGGGATTTCTCACTCTAACAAATTCTAACAATTTAGCCGACATAAGCCCACTTGGGCTATGTGCTGGCTCTCTTGAGTGTTGTCTGGCAGGTGATCTCATCATGACTACACAAGTCATGATGACTCAAAATGCCTATAAATAAGCAAGAATCACCAGGAAGAAGGGATGGATGGTGCGGAAGGCAAGAGAGGAGAGAAAGGGAAGAAGAAGAAGAGGAAGAGGGAGATTTGAGAAGCTTGAGTCGTTCACACCCCTACCCCGAAGTGCTGTGCAGGCGGCCACTCACCTGATTCTCTTATCTTCCTTTGGTGTTATCCGGTTACTTGATGCTCTTTATGGCCTCACAATCAATTATGGCCACCAGATTCTCTCAAATAGGCCATGTCTGCCTGATGCTCTCCATGAATGGTCACACTGCCACTTGCACGGCCTTGCAATTGATTAGCCTGTTGAGTGCAATCACACTTGAACTTGTGTCTGACGATGTGAATGGTGTCGAATCCGTTGTGGCGTTGTCTGCTGTGAACAGTGCCGAATCCGTTGTAGCGTTGTCTGCTGTGAATGGTGCCGAATCCGTTGTCACGCTGTGCTGTGATTAGTGCTGTGAATGGTGCCCAATCCGTTGTAGCGTTGTCTGCTGTGAACAGTGCCGAATCCGTTGTAGCGTTGTCTGCTGTGAATGGTGTCGAATCCGTTGTCACGTTGTGCTGTGATTAGTGCCCGAGCTCGTTGTCCGTTGTGAGCTGTACAACGTGCCCGTTGTCTGATGTGCAACGTACCATTGTTTGATGTACAACGTGCCCGTTGTCTGATGCACAACGTACCCGTTGTTTGATGCACAACGGATGCACAACGTATACGTTGTCGGTGCCTTATCCGAGCTACGTTGTCTGTGCCTTATCCGAGCTACCTTGTCAGAGCTACGTTGTCAAAGCTACGTTGTCTGTGCCTTATCTGAGCTACGTTGTCAGAGCTACGTTGTCGGTGCCTTATCAGAGCTACGTTATTAGAGCTACGTTGTCTGTGCCTTGTCAGAGCTACGTTGTCTGTGCTTTATCCGAGCTACGTTGTCAGAGCTACGTTGTCTGTGCCTTATCCGAGCTACGTTGTCAGAGCTACGTTGTCTGTGCCTTATCAGAGCTACGTTGTCTGTGCCTTATACGAGCTACCTTGTCAGAGCTACGTTGTCTGAGCCATATTCTTTGTGCCTCCTGAGCTACAATCTCCAGAGCATAACACCAGAGCTCGTCCTCAAGTGCATATGCCCAGTGACCTCACGATAAGTATCTCTATACTATTATGTTCATATGTTCATGTGCTTGTGCCTTATGTTCATGTGCTTGTGCCTTATACTGACTTTATCATCGGAGCTTATTTCAGGGTGCACACCCGCCCCCTCAGACTCATTCACAGGTAGGGTTTTGCTATTATTCCTCTACCAGCAAAGCAGCTATAGACGTGTGGCATGCACAAGATTTTTCCATTTCAGGTAGATATGTCATGAATAATGTTGTTGATAGGGATTTCGAGACATCATTGCCACTAAAGCATCCTCAACGCCTCGCCTAGTCAGGGGCGGAGCTAGGATTTTTGGCCAGGGGGCTAATGGTAAGGTGTGGGGGTTCGGGGGCGTAGCCCCCCCAAAACAAATTAGTGCCAAATTTGTGGGTCATCTCATCTCTTTGTCTGTTGGTAAAGAATATAGTTTTGAGTAGTGATGATTAGCGGACCGGCTGCTTAACTTACCGTCGTGTCCTCATCCCTTTTAACACTCCTTTAATCCTAATTAAGCTTACCAAAATTAAATTTAAGATTTTTATTGTTTTTTTCTTCTAAAAAACTAGGTTGGATTGTTTAACTCTATGAGTGAGTGAATCTTAACCACAATTGGTGAGTGTTAAAGAGGGCCGTGGATCAATGAGGACCGGCCATTTCATTACATGATGGAAAACACCGGTAATTTAAGCATTTTCATATGCCTACACCATCTTAAATTAAATAATATAAATATATAAAAAAAAAATTCTTCTCAAAATGTTCAGGGGGGCTTAGATCCCCACCACCACCCGGCTTTGCCCTTGCTCATTGGCCACACCCACATTACACTATACAATAAAAAAAAATCCCAAAAGTTGAGGGCAGGCTTCAGCCCCCTCTGGGCCCCATGTGGCTCCGCCCCTGCGCCTAGTGTCCTCTTCATCAGCAATAGAACTAAACTCGCTCAAGGCGTACGTGTCCATAGCGCCAGGACCATGGCAATTAGAGCAAAATTATTGAACTAGTCAATCTCGTGTTAGAGTGAATAATCCAAATCTTAAGAAAACATGCACTCCAACACAACTCAATAGTTTTGATATATATTTTTTAATATATAAAAAGGTCCTTATCCCCTTAAAAGGTGGCAGAAGAAACAAGGAGGGGAATGCGACCAGTGTTCTTTAGTGCAACATCTTTAGTTTTATTGTCCTTCTCCAGCTATGTTCTTTAGTTTAATTGTCCCTTTCCTCTCCCTAACCACGCTCACATTCCTTTTGATTTGCCTATAGTCATTTCAGTAATATTATGGTCAGGATAACTGATTTAGGCTGACCTAAAATTAGATTAACCTTACTTTGCACTTTATCAGGATTTATATTACGAAGGCTTTTTCATTTTTCGAAAACAAAAGCATCTAGGAAAATATCTAAAAAAGCAGACAATTAATATCATTCCATTGATTTGATTTGGTTTTCAATATTCTAGTGGGGACGTTGGCTTCTCTTGCTTGTTGCAAGAATTCTTAGACCATAATAATATAAGAACATTGGGATCATGGATGAGGACAAATCATGGATAAGGAATGCAACAGTATATAAGTATATAAACAAGGGAAAAAATTAGGAGCTCAGGCATCCACAAATGACGGGACATGCGGCGATTAAAAGGGGAAAGATGTTAAGTGAGAAGTCAAAATCATGAGGAGAAAATGAAATGACTTCTCCCTAAATTATCGCCAAGTGCCCCTTCATTTGTGGATGCCCCGAGCCGCGTCCACCAGAGCTAATTTTTTGCCTGTAAACAAAGTTGTGGCCAGCATATTTGAAACAAAAAGTTTATTATTATTATTATTATTATTTTATTTTCTTGATAGGCATGAGAGCTGTTTTGTGAGTTAGCTGGTAAGGACGGATTTCGATCAATGGTTCGTTGTTTCAACACGTAGCGGCAACTTAGATTTAATCACAATCAATTGCGATTGAATTGAGGGGAAGTTCAATTGCACCCACAGGCCAACACGTGTCCTTTTTAATCCTAATCAACTGTGGTTAAAATTCACTAACACTTGGGGTTCAATAATATAACCTTTGTTTTTATAAAATAATATTAACCCTTAGGGTTAATGCTTTTTTAATATATTTTTTTTAAAAAACGAAGGTTATATTATTGAACCTAAATGATTAGTGAATCTTAACAACAGTTAGCTAGGATTAAAAAGGACACATGTTGGCCTATGGGTGCGATTGAACTCGCCTCGAATTCAATTGCAATTGGTTCTGATTCAATCTCGCGGCAACTTAGCAAGCCATCCTTAACAATAGATCGGATCACAACCAATCGCGATTTAATTCTCACCGAGTTCAATTGCACCCACAGGTCAACACATGTCCTTTCTAACCTCTATTAACTGTGGTTACGATTAACTAATTCTTAGTGTTCAACAATCCAAGTGATTGTTAGAAAAAAAATATTAAAAAACATTAACCTTAAGGTTAAAAAATTTTAACCCAAGATTAATTTTTTATAAAAAAAATTAAGTTAGATTGTTGAACCTTGATGATTAGTGAATCTTATGCTCCGTTTGTTTCGATGTAAATAAGGAAAAACAAATGAAATATAAGAAAAAATGTCAATTGTCCGACAGAAATTACATGCGAAAAATGACATTTTACGTGAAATTCTTTTGTTTCCCCTATTTTACATCAAAACAAACGGAGCATTAACTCCAATTATTAAAGGTTAAAAAGGACACGTGTTGACCTTGGTGCGATAGAACCCTGAGTTCAATTGTGATCGGCTGTTATCTGATCTCCCTTAACAAAAAATAAATTTATATGTACTTTGCTTCCCAGCTATTGGATGCTCGTATTGATCAATGCCAACCTTTCGATCAATGAGCTATTGACCAAACTCCATTAAATCCCCGACCTTCCCCTCGGAAGGCCACACCCCTACCACTCACGCAAGAGGCGGGGTGTCTCGACGGTTCTGATTTACTAATACGTGAAGAACATATACAATTGATCGACACACATGGACGAATTCCAAGCATTGTTGGTGACCAAACAAACAGTCAAAAATGCTCCCAACCGAAACCGAGTTCCAATTACCGCAGGCCCTAACCCTTCGAATGACATATTTACCCTTCAAAACAAAGTCTGCTGTGTGCTGTCTGTAACATGTGCAGATAATCACAAGGAGACAAGAATGGATCAGTGGATAAGAGTCAATTGCAATTGAACTCTCTTTAAGTTCAATCGTACCCACTGGTCAACGTGTGCCCTTAGAACCCTATTAATTGTAGTTAAGATTAACTAACTCTTAGGGTTAAAAATTCTTGAATAGAGTTAAATATAAATTTTTTAAAATAAGGCTATATTATTGAATCCGAGTGATCAGTGATTCTTAATCACAATTAATAGGGGTTAGAAGAGATACATGATAACATGTGGCTGCCATTGAACTCTCCTGAGTTTTTTTTTCTTGGTTCAAAAGAGATACTCAATCATTGAATAAAAGAGGAAACATCCCAACCAATATTACTATCATAAGAAAACACATCCTCGACCCTGAGCTCCCAAATACTTCTGGTCAAACCTTCCTGGCCACACCATGAGCAACCGAATTGGCCTCTCTTGGAACAAAAGAGGACAATACTCTACTAATAAGTTCTATCATTTGTTTAATATCCCCCAATCAATATACCGATTTCCCAATCTGGTACCCCTGCAATTGAGGAACTTAATAGATTATTTTGAATTCAATTCTATTAGCACCTGATTCCACCCTCTAGCAATGGCTGATTGCATCCCCAATCGAATAGCTTCCACCTCAGCCACTCTGTTGCTACTGTTCCTTAACGGTCTGCTAGTTCTAAGGAGAGTCTCCCCCTTATAATCTCGAGCAACCAGTCCTACTCCTGCTGCCACACCTGAAGTTAAAGCAGTCTCATCCACATTTATTTTAATCCATCCCCTATCGGGAGCCACCCAAATCTTACTCATCCCCTCCCTCTCCTGACTACTTTGTTGCTTTGGATCCAACCACTCTTTTATACATCTTTCCAATTTTTGAATAACCCCATATGGGTCAGGCACCACACCCCTAAAGACAACTTCGTTCCGAAGCTTCCAAATATGCCACAAAGTAAAACAAAGCGGAGTAGCTAGCATACTTTTCTCATTAAACTGAGGGTGTTGCAACCACTTAGCCCATCATTGCTTGAAGGAGATATTCAAATTATGAGGAATCTGTACTTTTCTCATTAAACTGAGGGTGTTGCAACCACTTAGCCCATCATTGCTTGAAGGAGATATTCAAATTCTGAGGAATCTGTAACGCTAGGCCGGACCCAAACCAAATACTCCGTGAGCTCGGACATGATAGAAATAGGTGAGAAATAGTTTCAAGGTAACTTTTGTATAAAGGACACACCTCCTCAACTGGGATCTTCTTTTATTGTAGGTTCATGGCCACAGCTACCCCATTATGACATAGTCTCCGCATAAAAACCTTCAGCTTGGGAGGCACCAACATTTCCAGATTTTACTCCAAAAAGGCTCGAGTTGAATTGCAATGGACTCATGTTATCTATCCTAACTTAGACAGTTCCATTTTAAAAAGGGTATTATCGTCAATTCACATTTTAAAAGAGTTTTCATTTGTGTTGCTTCACCAAACAGTGGGTAACTTTCGGACAATGCCGTCAAAATCCACGAAGAAAGGGTAGGAAAAGAAAAGGGCTAATAAGTGGGAAAAAGATGAGAAAATATTTTCCGGTAAAACCCCTTTCTCCTCTTGTCTTCTGGTTAGATCGGTCTGTTTATCTGCGGACTTAGATTATTTAGTAGGCAGAAAAGAAGAACAAAAGAGAAGGAAAATAAAAAAATAAAAAAATAAAAAGGAAACGAAGAAAACACGGATTTCGTTCATCAAAACCAGAGTTTTCGCCAATCGATTCGAGCTCTAGAGAGCTTGCGAGACGATCTGTGGTTAGAGGAATTCGCAATAGCTTGATTGTCAAAGGCGATCGTGGTTTCAGAGGCTTGCGGGAGAGTTATTTTGTATTTATTAAGGGTTTGGTGGTTTCGAGGAGGGTATGTGTTTGTGTCCGATCGCTGCGATTTTGGGAAATTTCGATGATGGGTTTTAATGGGTTTCTGATATCTGAGGTGGGTTCGAGAGATTTTCTGGTTTTGAGTCATGTCGGATTGTAAGGAAGGTGGTTTCTTCAAAGGGAATTGAGGGTTTTCAAGGTGTGTTTTTATGCTGTATGTGGGGAGTAGGGATGGGAGGAAGGCGTTAGGGTTAGGGTTTGGTGTTGAAGGAGAGATGGAGGAGACCGAGCTTGAAGAAGGCGAGGCTTGCTATTACCGGGATGACGACACAAGCATCGACCCTGATGTTGCTCTCTCTTACATCGTAAGGGTTTCTGCCTAATTTACTTCAATAAGTTTGATAATTTTCATTGGATTATTGTATTTAAATCTGTTGGCTTTGATAAAATTATGTTTATCTCGTTTGGGGTTTTTTTGGATTGAACCCATAAATGTGCACTGAATTATGGGTCTTCAGTTGGTAATTTGCGATGTTAAGGAACCTTACTCCATTGTCTGATGCATATGTTCTCGACGAGTAAGATATATGTTTTTAGAGATTAGGATTGTTAAAAGAAAACCAAAAATCTTTTAGAACTGTGCAGTGGGATCTCTTGCTCGGCTTGGTCTGACTCTTGAAAGTTTGTACATGGTTGGCTGTGTGATTCCAGTTCGAACCAATGTTAGGAGAAAGTATTGCTCTTTATCTATGAATAGAAATATGCTAGTGGCTTCTTGTTTTGAGCGAAGGTGCCATGTCAACTGTTTCGTTCCCACGGTTTAGACTTGACCTTAATGATTGGGAGGTGAATGACCTTATTCTCTTGTTTAATCCTCAGTCCTCTTTCACTTCTTGTCCTCAACACAAGGACAATTGTTTATGGTCTATGGACAACAAATGTCAATTCACAATGAGATCCTTTTAACACATAGTTGCACGTAAGCTATGTAGAGGGTGAGATGCTCGCTTTCCATAAAGCTTCTTTCTAAGAATTGCTTTCTATAAAACTCGCTTCCATCACATCTCATTTAGTGATCAAAGAGAGCTATACGTGTAGGACATTATGGGAAGATCTGAGTCTATAGAGTAAGGTATAGACCCTGAGCAACTTTTGTTGGATTGTAACCTAAGGCGCCTAGTTTTCCACACATCTCATGTGAGGCAAAATCTAAGATATGGATGCTTGTACTAGTATAATGGGATTGAGGCACTGTATCTCATTTCTCGCTTCTTGTTTCCTAAGAATATTTTGAGTCTCACTTACCGCTTTTGATCTGGTAACTATGTTTTATCATTTCTTGCGAGTCATTCTTAGCATGCCATTTCCCTATCGGACTGTGTAGAATCTAGGTATTCCATATAAAGTATTTTTCTTCCTTTGGTGGGTAACGCTGGACAAGATCTTCACATGCGATCATTTGAAGAATAGAGAGTTGAGGATGGCCAACCGCTTTTATATGTGCTTTGGGGCGGAGGAGTTGATGGATCACTTAATCTTACATTTTCCCTCTGAATTTGCCATCTAGAGTTGGTTTCTTTTCTGACTGGGGATCGTTTGGATCTTTTGTAGTTCCCTTTGGGATTCCTTATCTGGTTGGCTTTCTATTTCGTTGGAGGCTCCAACTTTGATGGTATGGGCTATGCTACCGAGAGCTATTGGTTGGTCTATCTGAAATGAAAGAAACAAGAGTTTTTATTTTTAATGGTATTTCATCCTCCGAGGAGCGATTCTATTCGAGAACTTGTCAACTTTGTCTATCTTGGTGTTCTATTAGGATTTAGGAAGGACCTTGAGGACGGGGGATGTTTTCGGTGCTATGATCTGGTAGCTTTTTCTATATTTGTTTTTTCTCTTATCAGTTAAGTTAGTTTTTATTTTTGTTCATCTCAATTGTGAACCTTTGCAGTATCTGCGTTTTGTATGTTGTTATCTTTTTCTAATATATATTGCATTTACGGATAAAAAAGAAGAAGAAAGTATTGCTCTTTATCAATTCTTGAGTCATGGAAAACATTTTGAATTGGTTCAGTACGCACATATAGCTGATATTCTTAAAAATAAATGGTTGTGGGAAGAGGGTTGGTCCATGATTCTCTTGGTTTTTGATGGTTGGATGAGTTCACTGTTATTGGGGCATAATTTTGCTTACTCAAGCTGTATGTTAGAGTTCTGAAATTATTGAGTTGTAATTTCTCTTCCATTCTTCTTTAAAACATTGCATTATTGTACTGATACTGAGTAGGCCCACATGGGAACTCAATTTCCAGATTCTACCATTTTGAAGCCAATGCAATAATAGGATCTCTCTCTTGGGGTGTGTTAACTGATATTTGAGACCAGTTTTAAAGGGAACCGGTTCACCTACAATAGGATAATGATACAAAATTACTTTCTGGAATATTCATGGTTACACCGCTTTTTATTTCTTAGATTCCTATTATCACTCTTTCCCAAGTACCAAAGTTTGTCCCATTATCAATCTTCTCAGCTTTATTGCCTTTCCACTCCGTCGGATGTAGACACATTATATCAAATCTCCTTCTTCCATTGTCCAAAAATAGAAAGTATCATATCGCCTCGGATGTAGACACATTATATTAAATCTCCTTCTTTTCATTGTCCAAAAATAGAAAGTATCATATCGCCCTAGGTCATCATATTCTGGTTTTTCAAATGTATATCCTGTGCACAGATCCGTCGTCGTATGAAGGAGATATTGCCATTTTCATAAATGCCATACCCCTAATAAGATATAAGGGTTTTATTCATCACCTTCAAAAAAATCTAATGTCCTAATTCTAGAACAATCTGAAATTGGGTGTTTGGGGGAAGAGAGAAAAATAATTGTATCAAATAGAGAAGGAACTGTTTAACCCTCTTCCTTATTTTCTCATCAGAAGATTTGATTAGTAGGACTTTGTTGCATAAACATAAACATTTTTCATATTTATGTACATCTGTTATAGGCACTTCTTCAAATTTCCGGGCCACTTTTTGTCTATTTTTTTCTTTTTGTGCTCTATTTTGTAATGACATTAATAAGAGTTTGGTTTTGGTTTAAGGATGAGAAGCTTCAAGATGTCTTGGGACAATTTCGAAAAGATTTTGAAGGTGGGGTTTCTGCAGAGAATTTGGGTAAGTGCTCCACGACAGAACTATGGATCTTGTAGAATTCAAAGAGACGCATAAATGCATTCTTCATACTCTGGAAGTGATGGTTTGGGAATTTATTCATTTTGACAGGGGCAAAATTTGGCGGGTATGGTTCTTTTTTACCTACCTATCAGCGCTCTCCTTCTGTTTGGTCTCATCCGAGGAGTCCACAGAAAGCTCAGAACTACAGCACACCGAGATCTCCTAACAATTTGCTGCCAGAGGTATATATTTCTAAATTCATGACAAATTTTATTACCATTAATAGTACATTCCTTAGGAAGGAGAAATCTATGCCTGACTTCTTTGTTGACTTGTGGAATTTTAATTTACTTGACCATGGGGGTTGTTATCATACAGGGTGCCCACCAAAACTCTACAATTTCATCAAGTGCTCCCCTCTTTGCAAGGCTTGGATATGCTTCTAGCAGTGCCGTGCCATTGCCTGATTCAAAGACACTATCTGTGGATAATTTAGTCAAGTTAGATGTATGCTTGTATTCTGCTCAGGATGTTGGGGAATTCACACGAAAAAACGAACCTGTGAACAAGTTGGTTAATCCGACCGACCAGAAAACGCTGAAGGTTCGTATCAGAGTGGGCACTGATAATATGTCAGGTCGAAAAAATGCTGAAATCTACAGTGGTCTTGGCCTTGATATTTCTCCATCTTCATCACTGGAAGATAGCCCTGCAGAAAGTGGAGGGATGTCTCCCGAATATCAAGAGACATTGGATGAATCTCCCACCAGCATTCTTCAGGTGATCTTTCTTCCCACATAACTTTAATTGCTGTCTCAGGTGGACTTGCAGTGCTGAAACTTTGTTTCTTGGTCGTCTTGTTGTGGTTGAGCAGATTATGACGTCTTTTCCGGTTCCTGGGGGGCAACTCTTATCGCCTATTCCTGATAGTCTGCTTCGCTTGACGGAGAAGGAAAAACATCTGAGAGACAGTAGATCTAGGTCTGCCGGTCATGCCCACAAGGGTAGCCTAGAAAGTTATACCGTGTTGGTAGATGAGTCTGCTTCCATAAGGGGGGATGGGAATGTGTCCCTAGATAAGAAAAAGACATTGATGGAGAAAAATGGGAGATCAGTAGAATTGAAGAATGGCAGCGGTAAGGATGCTGGGGATGACATCAGTTCCTTCTTGAAGAGGGAGATAGACATTGAGATCCAGGCGGGGAAAGAGTCTGTGTCTAATGTCTTGAAGCTACCACTTCCATCCAATTCAAAGTCCACTGTTGGTGACACAGCAATAGTTACTGGCAGGGCATCTGATATTTCTAGGGCAACCAATAAAAGTCTGGTGAAGGACGAATTCATATCCTTTGGTTTAGGTAAGGAGGAAGCTTTGGACTCAATATCCAGCCAAGAGGCTAGCAGGGCTGAGAAGCATAATGCCAAGACTAGTTCGGCAGAAACGGTTTGGGAAGATAAAAAAGCAAGTTCTCGTAAGGAGGTTTCAGCTGATTCGAGGAAAGGTGGAAGCAGCAAAGGTGACAAAAGTTATTACCCATCTAAATCTGATTCCAATGTCTCTAAGGGAGGGAAAGACCCTCCAATTTCTGTTGGACAGAAAGCAACATTCCACGAAATGGGGGGCATGAAATTGCTTCATGGAAGGGATCAAACATCATCAGGAGGCAAGAGGAAATCGAAGGGAAGCCAAAGTAATGGCACCTCAGCTGCAGAGTTACCGAAGGAAAGCTTGAGGGTTGGTTCTTCTGCAAAGCCAAAAGATAAGAAGAAGAGCACTCATGCTAGAAATCATTCATCTAGTAAAGTGGATGACGTAAAATTACACAAGGAATTGGGAAAGGCCAGAGAGAGCAATAGAGATTTATTTGAGGACACAAAATTAGAACAGGCAGAGAGCAGAATGGATTCGTTGGAGCCGCATTCTAAAGATAGGCCAAAAGACTCTAAGTTTGAGGTTGTTGAGAAAGAAACCCGTGCATTTGCTGACATATCAAAAGAGACATCAAATGGTAAAAGAATTGATAATCCGTTGACATCTGAGGCATATTTGAAAGCTGCTCCGAATGCTGCTCCTTTGACAGAAAACGTGCCTGTTTCAGATGTGAGTCCTGCAGTGGTGGCTCCTGTAGTTATAGAAGATAATTGGGTCTGTTGTGACAGGTGTCAAAAGTGGCGGCTTCTACCACATGGTACAAATCCCGACCACCTACCCAAGAAGTGGCTGTGTAGCATGCTTAACTGGCTGTAAGTTCCTTGGCATAGCATTTTTTAGTTTTATAGTTATGATAATGCATAACGTGACGAACTAGCATATCTGACTTGAATAAACTTGAGATTTTAGTTAAGACTTGGCTGAATTGTAAAAAGTATTTTTGGTTGCATCCCCGTCTCTCTCTTTCTCTCTCTCTCTCAGTTTTTTTTTTTTTTTCTAATCCTGGTCTGTGCACCATTGAAACTTGTTTCTAGGCCCCCTGGAATGAACCGGTGCAGTATCAGCGAGGAGGAGACAACAAAAGCTCTGAACGCATATTACCAAGCCCCTGTACCCGAGAGTCAACATAATCTGCAGAGTTATCCTGGTAGAGCTTCATTTGGTGGAACCTTGGTTGATATCCGGCATTTTGAACAAAACCACCAGGATTTTAGTTTCCATGCTGTGCCTAGTGGCAGAAAGAAGAAAAACGGATCAAAAGGCATATCAATTGCAGCTAGCCATAGTGGTCCGACACAGTTTTCGGACTCTGCAAAGAAGAATCAACAGGCCTATGTGAAAAGCAGAGGCTTATATGACGCAAATGAGTCTCCTATGGAATCCAATCCAGTGAACGAACCTGGTTTTCAGCATTTTAGTAAGTCGAGCGACTTAGCTTTGGAAAAACATAAACATAAACAGAGAGAGAAGCAAAAAATGCTCGAAAGCTATCCAGATGGAGGTATTGTTTTAGAAGCTCGCAATTCTTTGTGGTTGTCGAACTCCTTCCTATGGAAGTATGTAATTTTTTCTTGTTGTGTCCACAGATGATGCCAAGCACTCAAAAGAAAAAAGCAAGAGGGAGGCTGTCCAAGATGGATTTAAATCTTCGAAGAAAATCAAGACAGAAGGTGCGTATTATACTGACGAAGATGGGAATTCTGGTCATGGTGGGGCCATTGGGAGGATGAGGCCTGGCTCAAGTAGTGGTTTGCCAGCTAAGGCAACTGGAAAGGATCTGCAGAAATATAAGGAATACTCTTCTTCTAAGGACTCAAAATGTGATACAAAGGACAGTTTGCTACTTTCTGTAAAAGAGCCAAAAGACCAAGTTCAGGTTTCGTTGGATGGTGGGTCCCTGGATATGGGGAAATACGGTAAAGGGGATTCTGTTGTGAAGAAGAGGAAAGTGAAGGAGTGGCAGGATAGTCTGATTCACTCGGAGACCCTCCCAAGTATTGGGCATCATCTCCAGGACAACAGGATTTCTGTGAAGGAGACTAAGGACAGTGAACGCAGGAAGGAAAAGAAGGCCAGGGTTTCTAAATCTAACTGGAAGGAATCCAGTACAAGTAAGGGCGATGGTAGAACAGACAAAAAAGGTAGGGTGAACCGAGCCCTATTGTCAGGTAGTAAAAATCAACCAGTTGATGGTATGGAAGAAGGCAAAAGTACCGAGAAGGACCAGCAACTATTGCAATATCGAGGGAACACTGTGTCTCAACGGAACTTGGAAGGAATAGATTTGTTGAAAAGGGATTTGGGATATGGACAGCCTTCAATGGCAGCCACTTCAAGCTCTTCAAAGGTTTCAGGCTCCCGTAAAACTAAGGCCAACGTGAAAGGCTCACCAGTAGAATCAGTTTCTTCATCTCCTTTGAGGATTTCCAATCCAGACAAGCTTACATCAGCAAAAAGAAATCTCTTGGGGAAAGATGATCCAATGAATGCTGGTTTGACTGTTGTGGGTAGCCCGAGAAGATGCTCAGATGCCGAAGGTGAAGCTGGAAGTGATCGCTCTGGGACAGTAAGGAAGGAGAAAACTTTCTCTATCATACATCGCGGATCCCTGGAGTCTTCCATACTTGATTGTCAGGATATGGATGCTAATCACATATTGTCAAACAAAGCTAAAATACAGACTGAATTTTCTCCTCCTGAATTTGAGAACGTCCCTTTGGTGAATGGTGGCACTGATTACTTAGATCAACATTGCCGGTATCATAATGAGCTGCTGTCTAAGGACCATTGCCACGACGAGGAGAGAGTGAACAACAACCATTACCATACTAATGGGTATCTTCCACAGAAGTCTGGGAAGGGTTTCTCTTTGCAGTCCAAGGAGAAACACAGCAGTTCTAAATCTGATAATGATATAGATAAGATCAAGGCTTCTGATTCATTAATTGAGCAGGAAGAACTGTATCCAAAGAAGAGCTTGTGGTGTGTGGCAGAGACTGAATCTCATGATGGTGCACCTTACCATGAAGAAATGAGGGATAAAAACAGTTTTCCGGAGAAGTTTGGAATCAAGTCTAATAAAGATGAGAAGAAGTGTGTTGGTAAGAAAGAGTCTGCTGGAAAATGGTCAAGTGAGAGTGGTAGAAGAGAGACCCAGTCAAAATTTGGACGGCATGAAGGTTCAGATGTGAAGTTGGGTGCTATTTGCAGCAAGGAGGGGAAGTCTACCCCACAGCAGAACCTGCTGCAGGACCGCGAGGGTCAAAGATCCTCAAACCTGTTTCTTTCTGACAGAACTGAACGAATGGAAATAGAATCAGGTCAAGGGAACCTTTCTGGAGATAAGCAAGAAACACTGACTCGGTGTCCCCCACCAGTTCCTGGATCCCCCAAAGGAGGTGGATCAGATGCATTGCCAGTTGATGCTTCTGGTGGTGGTGATCTGTTGAAGGCGTCAAAACAGCTTAAGAAGGTTGATAACCAGAATGGAGCTCACCACAATAGTTTGAGACATCACATTCCTAATGGGCATGGGATCAGGGGTCTTAGTGCCCCAAGTCCAGTTAGAAAGGATTCCTCAAGTCAGGCTGCTGCTGCTAATGCCTTGAAAGAAGCCAAGGATCTTAAACACACTGCTGATCGTCTTAAGGTATTTATATATTGTTCTGTCTTGATTCTCTAGCTAAGTTTGATATGGAATTATGGCTGTTCCTCCCTAACTCTTGGTACAATTTGATCTTTTGTAGAATTCTGGGGCAGATCTTGAAACTACCGCCCTATACTTCGAGGCAGCCTTGAAGTTTCTTCATGGGGCCTCGCTCTGTGAACCTTTTACCAGTGAGAGTGTCAAACATGGGGAGATGACGCAATCGGTGCAAGTGTATACTAGTACTGCAAAGCTCTGCGAGTAAGTGAAATCAAAGCTGAATGAAGAACTCTTGTTGCTTGTGACATGTACTTTGAATTTTGTTTAATCTGAAATGGTTTGGGAGCATTGTCAATTTTATCAGTAGGTATTATATAAGATCATTTCTCATTTCATTCACTTGCATCTTAATAGGTTATCCTAATGCAGCATTTGGAGTTTCGGTATAAGTACAATCTAAGCTAAACGTCTGCCTTTCTGGCACTACATATGCATTTGTTGGTATTTTTTTTTTGCTTCTGTGGCAACTGGCAAGTGTCTTTTGTGGAAATTTTCAGTGAAAAGGAGGAATTATATCTTTTACGGGCAATAAGCATTTATATATTCCACATGGTAAATGATTCCATTTCGATGAACCTTTTTCACAAGGTTCCTGATTCCTTTCAAATTGGGGGGCTGGAGTTTGTGAGTGGTTTGGAGTGCCTCTTTGTTTTGCAAATGCCCCTTCTCCATTCTTTTACATTTCTCACTTATACTCATTGATGTTCTTCCTAGGGGTATTGCTGCACTACTTGGTCAATTTGACATCTTTGGGTTGCCTTTATGTTTTTTAGTTTAGGCATCTCATATGTGCTGTAAGGGGAAAAGCACTCATTACCAGTCAGTAGCCAATATAAACGTTTCGCTTACCATTTTTCCCAATACATTGATTATTAGGAGAGATTGGAGTGTTCTTTGTATTTTTGGAAACTTTATCCTCGTAACATTTAATTTTTGGTTGTACGAAGCGTGAACACGGATTTGTTGTGGAGGAGATTTTCCACAAGTCTCAAGATTCTTCTATTGTTTCTTTGGTTAGTTTGTCTCAAAGGCCAAAAGACTGTTGAGTGCTAATAATGACTTCAGACTTCAAATCTTGAAGCTTTGTGGGAAGGGTGTAAACATAGCGCCAAATTTCTGGCGTCAAGATCTAAAGGGTGATGAAGATTCTTGGTTTCTGTTTCCTAGTCGGGTTTTGTGGGTGGTTCTCTATTGATGTGTTGGTTTGGTGGGGTTTTCAAGTTCTGAAAAATGAGATCACTGTGATATCGGGTATTTATTAGTATCTGAAGCTATAGTTTTTAGGGTTCGTCTATCGTCTGGGTCAGACTGACATCTCTGTTGCTGAAAATGTAATCCAGTGGACAAGACATTAACTCATCTTTCTGGCCTCTTTGTAACTCTACCCATTTGCAATGATATTCAGTATGACAACTACTACATTATACATGGTTATTTTTCAGCTAGGCTCTTGTTCATGGAATTTGAGTGACCTTATATATATGATGTAGTTCAGGTTCAACATCACTTAAGAACTAGTCTGGAGTTATTCCATACTGTTTTTAAAGCTTGTACTGCAGTCATATATCCCTGTATCTTGTTTTTCTGATATTATTTTTTTTTTTGAAAAAAAATTGCAGCTTCTGTGCGCGTGAATATGAAAGACGCAAAGAAATGGCTTCTGCTGCTCTGGCCTACAAATGCATGGAGGTGGCATACATGAGGGTAATTTATTCCAAAAATTCCAGTGCAAGTAGAGACCGACACGAGTTGCAATCGGCTCTACAATTGGTTCCTCCAGGTAACTAGAATAAGGTCATGGTCTGGGAAATATATTAAAGTCTGTTACGTGCTCTATGTTTAGGTGTATGCGAATCACATATAACTACCTTTCTTGCCGAATACACTTGCTTTATTAGTTATATTTATTTGTTCTAATATGAAAATTGATTACTACTTTTTTAAGTTACAGAAAATTAATACCCTGTATTTTATCATTCATCTGATTAAAAATGCATCTCCCTTATTGGAGAGTTAGGAGGTACAAGATGTAACATTACAAGGGCTGAATGCCACCTCTAATAAACACAAGGAGTTTTGAGAGAAAAATCTTCAATTCTTAGAAGGCCCTGGTTCTGTTTCGGACAGTGATAATATGATCCTCAATTGAACCACCAACTCTAATTGCACTGGAAAATTTCACTAAAACAGATAGATGGTCCTTGAAAAAATCCACTATGCTATAAGCATGCAGGTGATAGTTCTAAAACTGAGTAGCAGTCTAGTAAATGAAGAGATGATATATGTTTTCTACGGCTTCCAGCACATAATCTACGCGTTGGGTAGAGAATGACCGCGGCATTAAAATCTGATCCTGCTTCTGCCTACTCATCGAGAAGAAAAGGAAAAAACAAATACATGATCAAAGTTTTCTTTAGTTTCGTTCATGCACGAAGAAAAATGAGAAGGAAATGAAGCTATATGACATTTAGAAGTAAATTGATTACACATTTATCATGATAGTTACTAAAATGAATCTTGAAAATAACAAATGCCCCCTACGCCTTCCATTGGATGTGTACTCGAAGAGGAAAAGAAAGTTGTTTGATATTTTATAGTTGTAACTAAATAGTTACATATCATGAGAACAGAATAAATGGAAGGGTGTTGGTTTTCCTTCTCTCAAAAGCTTTGGGTAATATTATTATGTTTATCTTACCCAATATCTTTTTTTTAATTTTTTCTGTAGGCGAGTCCCCATCGTCGTCTGCTTCAGATGTTGATAACTTAAACAATCAAGCAACACTGGATAAGGTTTCTTTAGCCAAGGGTATTAGTTCTCCTCAAGTTGCTGGAAATCATGTCATTGTTGCACGAAACCGTCCCAACTTTGTGCGGCTGCTCGACTTTGTAAGTGTAATCTTTGCTTACTCTTTTCATACCTATGTAGAAGTTCCGTCAAAGAAGAACCTTGCTTTGGGCATAAGTATATTTATAATAATTACCGTTCATTCTAAAGTATGGGCAAATTGCATGAATTGCACTGAAAGGGTTATACTTAATTTTAAAAAATCTCAGGTACTCCTTGGGTTATTAAGGGGAAACAAAGGGGTAACCTAAGCGTAGAAAGTAAGGATGACCACTGGAATCGCAGTGCAACACCACTGGCATCGCAGTACGTGTTGCACACTCCTAGGAGTTGAAACAGAATGCAATCTACTGCATTGCTGTTGGTAGAGTTACATTTGTTCCTACTCAATGGTTGTTTTAGAGTTTTTTTTTTTTCTTTCATATATACAAATGGGTGGCCTCCAGCCATTGTCTGGGTACCACCTTAGTTTGCTGCCTCACATAGAACCAATGCTTCTAATTCTCACACGCCTGATGCGGACATTGCATTCCTTGTAACTATGTCCTATACTGGACTAAGCAATAGTGTGAGGATCTTGAAATGTGATTCTTTTTCAGGCACAGTATATAAACTTTGCAATGGAAGCCTCAAGGAAATCACAGAATGCTTTTGCTGTTGCTAATTCAAGCTTGGAAGAGGCACGGCATGGGGAGGGTATCTCTTCTGTTAAGAGGGTCCTTGATTTCAATTTCCAAGATGTAGAGGGACTACTACGTCTGGTACGGCTTGCAATGGAGGCTATTAGCCGTTGAAGTCCAGTGTCAGTAGAGATTATGTCAAGCCTGTGAATATATTATGTTCCTCTGGTTTGCTTCACTGGTAAGCAGGTCTTGTGGAGGGGAAGAAGAAGCCGTCTGGATCTGTCTGCTGTACTACATAATACTTCCAAGAAAGAGACAGATTATTGCCAGCTCAGTTCCCTCTGTACATGTGTACAAAATGAGATTGATTTACAAATTTGTTATATATTCTTTCTGAGCCTTCAGCTGGTTTGTGACATGGATATGGACCTAGCCTGTTGACCAATGAGTTTCAAAGATGGATTAAGGAAGTGGATTCTTTACTAATTAAGGCTTCTGCTTCAAGGTTCGGAGGTTATACACATGTACTTTTACGGCTCCATTTGAGTTGGAGCTGGAGACGTCGATATGAAGATTTAAAATCATTCAGAAATCGGTTTGAGGTGGCTAAATACTGATAGAATTAGTTATGATAGATGCCATTTTATGGCATTTCTATGAAGAACTTTTCAAATTTTGTTTTTCATTTAATTTTTCTATGGGAATGGAAAACCAAGGTACCAAGGGAGGTTGCCAACATGTTCATGAAATTCTCAAGCTTGGTTTTACCAACTCAGCCAATTTTCTTTGTTCAAACGGTGTGAATTTGAGGGTAAAAGAGATGGCAGCCTCGGGTATGTCATCTTTCATTTCATCTTTATCTTTGAGTGTGCCTTTCTTTCCTTTCTCACCATTTTTAAATTTCTAATATTTATTTGCTTATTTGCTTGTAGGTTGTGTTATACAGATTCATGTTATTGCAGTTATACTGCTTACCTCTTTGTTGTTGATAAGGAGTAGGAAGAAGTTAGAGAAATATATTTGGAAAAAAATAAAATATAATTGTGGTATTCTGCATGGGGTTATTGCAGGAGATTTTAGCTGTAGGGTCACCTGAGTTATTCTCCTTCACTAAAAGGTTTGCATAGTTCTTAACAATTATCAATAATTTGGTTGGACCCTTTATTGTTAATTCGTCATTGCTATTATTAACTCCCTAACTGTTGATCTCGTTCTCTTATGGGCGGTAGGGGCCTATTTACATATGTCAATATACTAAACTAAAACTGGGAGCAGCACAAGTACCTTCTGTTGGACCTCATGCTACAGCTTTAGCTTGCACACACGGAGATCTAGCAGGTAAAGCTACACTTTCACTGGTTTGGTACTGAAGTAGCTGGAAATTTGAACTTTGAATCTATTTGCTCAATGAAACTGTAGCTTCATTGTACATACAGTGGGAATTCAAGCCTTTTGGCTTGGGACCATGATGTGATGGACATCGGACCCATGCTTAGGTTTACATTTATGGTAATTACTGTACAATTGGTAAATGAAGTTTTGGTTTGTCAAATTGATGGCTCGCATATTGTGTGCCCTTCGTCTCCTACATGACAAACATGCAGGAGGGGAGAACTCTCAACCCAAAAGACGATCCTAGCCATTTGGTCATTTGCTCGAACTGTTAAATATTGTGAGAGTGATTGGATGTCAGAATAATCCATTTATCCCTGATTCCTGATAGCAAAATTAGGTCGAGGAGATGCTTTATATGGCTACAAGTTAATTTTATATGAACCTCTGTCTTCTTGGACAACATAACTTACTTATTGATTGTCATGGTATATGCTTGAGAACAACTGCTTCACTTAGGAAAGAGGTTTTTTTTATAGTTCACATTCTGAGCAGTGCATTCAGAAATTTGTAGCAGTAACCAAAAAATTTCCCCTAATTGTTTAAACGGTCTGGAAAGACACTGGGCGCATCACAAAAGGAGAGCAAGAGAATATCCAACTACTATTGTTCTATGTACAAAATTGTGGTTGCAATAAAGTATTGTTTTTTAAGTTTAACCTAAGGGCATATGGCCAGAAAATCCATTTGATATAGGGCATGAAGGGTATTTATTCTTCCCCCTCCCTACCCCCACCACTAGAGATCCTCATTATTGGATTCTCTGAAGGTGGAATCTTAAGAATGTTAAATATGCATCTTCCAATATTTTTTTAATTACCGATAAAAAAATGTTATTTATTATTCTTGGGTGAGATTCTTTTTGTGAATGTTGCATACTGGGAGTTTGGTGAAGACATTATGCCAATTACTAATAGGTACAACTGTGGTTGTAGGGAAATTTCTATTTTGAGTAGGTAGTAGTAGGTGGGTCTACACCATTTCTCTTTGGATGAGTGTATCTATGTTTGTTCAGTACATATGAGGTGTATGTAAGGAGTTTGATTGATAACTAAGCATGATTTTGGTTTCAGGTAGATGAATGGATGCAGTGGCAGCGGCGGCAGCAGCAATTATCGAGGAAAGACAATGGTAATGAGCAATGGACCTCCACAGAAATTTTCTTTTCTTTTTTGCATGAATTGTGTACAAGCGCAAAAATTTCCCCTTTCCAAAATCCAAGATTTTGACCCCTGTACCACCTTCCCACGCTCCTCTGCCACGTGTATCATATAAAATCATTTATTTCAGGGCTCCATAATAAAATTTTACTGCCATTTTGGTTATTAAAGAGTTCTCATCCAGTGGTTTGCCTTGAATACAATTCTTAAAATTTTGACATTCGAAAGAAGCTCTCATGAAACTGTTTTCGAACCAGATCCTTCTCAGCAAAACTGTGTATGATCCCAATGATTTATCATTAATGTGTTATTTAGTTACTTAGAAATGAACTGAGCCTCTGAATTATGTAAAAATGAAGTTCAGATTAATTGGTCTTTGCAAGATTGCCTCCTTCCATTCTCCCTTTAAAGCAAAGCTTCCTCTTCATTTTTGTATTTAAATCTCGCAGACCGTATAGTGGGACATGTTAAAAACAACTTGACTGTTATGGAATTGTCTGAAATTTACACATTTTGTACCAATCTGTCACGTCTCGAAACTCTTGACTATTGAGTCTCAGGGTGTGAGCTACTTCAGTCACACTGAATCATATTATATAAATTTAATAATTCTTCAAACAAATATAATTTATCAAAGCAACTATCTACAAATATGCAATTTACTATATACACATCACAATTTTCACTGTCTACTAAAGTTTATAGTTCAACATTGACATTCTCAAGTCCAAAATATACTTCTGATGATATATTTTTTTCACTCTTTATATATATAGACTTCATTTGGGTGACCTAGGTAACTTAATAAATACTTCACATGTTGATAGGATTTAATGTACTTGAAGAAATGTAGTGAAAAATATATATGTTATTCAAGATAATATTGGACTAATTATTATATGCTCGTTTTCCAATAATAACTCAAATGTATAATAGAATTTTTGTCAAATCTTTCCATAAGATCATTTGTAGATTTATTTATAACTCACAAAATAACAGATCATTTGTGGATTTATTTATAACTCACAAAATAACTGGACATATCATGTAACTGTCCAAACTAATATAAATATGTTATCGCAAAATATTAGTGTTAGCTTATACTGACTCACCTATTTTTCACCGATGTTGTCACATCGTGAAAGCTCTCTCGAAATGAGACAAATTGAATTGGTAAATGGGATCCATCCATTCGTTCCAATGTGGTCACCTAAGACCACCCTAATACGTGGGGGGGTTTACTAGACGTTTCGTACTAGTGTCAAAACCTTATGCTCTCTCAGAATCTCTGAATACAATGTGAGAATGAAACACTCACAATGATTACTCATCAATTGGCTTACACAACCATAAACTAACTAGTAAATCCATGGATGATCCATTAGTGTGGTAATCTTTCATATATTGACTACCGATAAAATTGCAATAATATCATAAATAAATAATTCAAGTCAAAACTTATAGACATTTCAAATTTACATCTTAAATTATATATGATGCATTTCATATCCGAACGTCACAATGTAAGACATGGTCAAAAATTCATATATGAAAATTGTTATTTAAATTTCAATGCAATCTCGTGGTACACTTTTAAAATTTCAGAAAAAATCTTAACTTCACTGCTTACTCCCCAGTAGCCCATATGACTATTAGTATGTCTAGTCGGGCAGCGGCAGTAATATTTTTGATGAACTGTTGTTCCCTCAACCGGACAATATGCTACTAGCAAGCTGGCTTGATTAACCAAATAATTAATATTAGTAGATCTCAACATAGAGCTCTACTTGGTCATTTGTTTTTTTTTTTGATTCTTTTTTGTATGTTCATTTGATCAGCAAGTGCAATTACAATCTTTTAAAATGGTGATTTCAATTCGCATCTCTCACAACAAAATCCCCCTGGACACTCCAGTCCACACACATTCTCAACCGCCTCCTTGTCCTCCTCTTCCACATCCACAACCACCAACCGCATGTGTCTCCCAAGTACACCTAAGGGTGTCAATCCGATTCTTATCCGAATTTATTTTGTCGGTTAATTATTCACTGTCTGTCCAATATTTGATAGAATTTGAATAGTCAGACATGTAATCAAATACAAATTCAAATATATAGTACTATCTGTTTCGAATTCACAAAATAGCCTTGCAAGGTACTAAGAAAGAAAAGGAAACGGAGAAAAAATATATAAAAGTTGGTGGAAATTTACAAATAAAGAGCACTAGGACTACTTACGCCGAGCTAAGCCGTGGTGCTTAGCTAATGCTGCTGTTGTGGTAGGGTCCCATTCTCTACTACCACTGCTTTTCCTTTGTCTAGATGCTCGTCTATGGAGCCCTTATGGCCTCTCTTTCGCTCCCTTCTTTAGTCTTTTTTTTTTTAAAACAAGAACATGGAATTATTTATTCTCGAATTATGCTGTATGCGCTTCTAGTAGGCCTGTAAAAAGAAACCTTCAACAAGGGTATCCTACCCGGCCCTACCCTGCCCTTGAGCCGAGCTGGTACGTGTTTAGCTCGATCAAGCCAAGTTCAAGCTGAAGTTTTTAGCTTGATTGAGCCGAGTTGAGCTTTTATTTGATCTTGAAACTGGGCTCAAATCAAGGTCGAGTCAGGTCCAATTTGATTTGGCTCGAGTTTGAGCCGAACTTGAGCCAAGCCATTCTATTTAAGCCGAGCTTCAATCTTTATTTTTCTAGCTCGACCTGGGCTCAGCTCAGCACCTAATCAAACAACAGGTAAAAGGTCGGAAGTTCATTTGTTCGCTCTCTAATCGATGCTCAAACGAAAGGACTTAATTTTTTGACAGTTAGATTCCAAATATGGGAACAGAATAAATATAAGGAGTTTAATCGAATGACCGAAAAGACCGGAAGTGACTCATCTGAAGTTGAGGTGATTGGATTTACAAACCATACATTTTGTAGAGGGCAACGGAATTCCTTCCACTCGGGCACCAATATTTGCATGACAAGTGTCATTTAATTAGTGGAGTAATTGCATGCATTGCACTTTAACATCCATTAACCATGATAAAGATTACTCATCCTTAGGATTAAATATAAGAGTTAGTCTAGGGATATGCCAAGGTGTACTCCCAAATAAACTCTAAAATCCTAACTATTTATCTCGTTATTAAACGGTTAAGATTAGAGCTGATGTGGCATTAGAAAAGACAAAATAAGCCAACTCAAATCCTACCTTTTAGTGGTTGGTTTTAAACAGTTAAGATTAGGGAGTAGATTTGGAAGTACCTATAGACGGACTCTAAATATATTACCTTTTTTTTTAAATAAAAAAATGCTCCAAAAACCATCTCTCCAGCCACTCACTCACTCACTCTCTCATGATTCAACAGCATAATTTGACCTTATGGCCCATCAATTGGCCGGGTAGCGATGCTTTATGCAAACGAGATATCTGTATAAAAGGCTACATGTATGAGTGCCCTAATAATTTTTTATTATTATTTAAAGCGTCCTAATCCTACTCTCAAGGCATTTCTTACTCTTCAGCCAAAAATCTACATCCGTTAAACCAAGAACAAGTGTTGATTTTTGACTGATAGTTCGGATCACAGTCAATTGCGATTGAATTTAGGAGAGTTCAATTGCACCCTAAGCGCTATAGTTAAGAAGTTTTAACTTGTAGGGCTTTTTATTCTAAAAACCAAGGTTAGACATGTGAATCGGTCAATGGGCACTCTCCCAAATATGCTCCCTAATCCTAACCATTTATAACTAACCATTAAAGGCCAAGATTTGACTAGACTTACTTTGTCTTTTCTAATGCCACACCAGGTCGTATCCTAACCGTTTAATAATGGAGTTAAACCGTTAGGATTTTAGAGTATATTTCGGAGTACCATTGATTAATTCTAAAAATATTAACCCTAAGAAACCACAATAGATGGGCACGTGCTGCGTCGTGCATAGTTTAGGGTGCCAATTGGCTATGATCTCAACTCTTTTGACCGAAAGCAAGGATAAGTGTTGATTTGGAAATAGTAAAAGCATTCTCTTTTTTTTTTTTTTTAGGAAATGCTTTTGAGACCACAGAAGGGCCGAGACCAACAAGACCGTGCATCCGTGCACGGGATTTCCGGAGGGGCCTACCATATGAACGTGGACCCCACCTAAAATCCCGTGCAAGGATGCACGGTTTGGGTGATCTTGGCTCTTTTACGGTCTCAATAGCAAAGTCCTTTGTTTTTTTTTTGTGGACTTTGCTACTGAGATCCTTTTAGGGCCGAGACCACCGAGATCATGCTCTCAGAGCACGGGATTCATGTCAGGCCCATTTCACATTGTAGGCCCGACTTGAAATTCTGTGCTCCTAGAGCATGGTCTCACAGCCCTAAAAGGGTCTCAGTAGCATTTTTTTTTAATATTTTTTTTTTATCAATATTAAAGTGCATTTACGTGAGCCAATGTCTCACCTTTTTTCTTTGGCATAGAAAAATTCATGTGCATTAGTATGTCTTTTTCTCTATATAAAGTAACATATACTAAGCCATAGCCCAGTAACGACTAAGGAGAGCTTGCTAATTGTTAGGCCTAATAGGTTTCTGATCTCTGATTCTGTTTCCATGGCTCCTGTACCCCTTTCTCCGATCAATGTCGGCCACATCGACGACGTTCAAGAGCTGAGAAAGGATCGACCCTCAACGATTCCCGATAGATATGTTCGTGACATGGTCGAGAGGCCAACACTAGACACAGTGCCTCTATCTTCATCTCTGCAAATACCCATTATCGATCTTTCAAAGCTGATCAAAGGTAACAAAGATCAATCGCAGAGTGAACTGTTAAAGCTCTACTCTTCTTGCAAAGACTGGGGCTTCTTTCAGGTAAATTTCCACCCTAATCATCTTTGAATTGTTAGTTAGTTCTTGAAACTATCGTCTTTTGTTATTATGATAGGTCATTAACCATGGGATCGAGACAAGTTTGTTAGAGGCTATAGAGAAGGTAGCCATGGACTTCTTCATGTTACCTTTGGAGGAGAAAGAGAAGTATCCGATGGCGCCGGGGACTGTTCAGGGGTATGGACATGCTTTCGTGTTCTCGGAGGATCAGAAGCTGGATTGGTGCAACATGTTAGCTCTAGGAGTTGAACCCCACTACATAAGAAACCCAAAACTTTGGCCTACAAAGCCAGCCAAGTTAAGGTAATGGTGGCATAGTTCGAAAACCCGGCGAGTCACCCGAGTAACTTGGCCGAGTTACTTGACTCGATTGAATTTCGAGTCGAGTCGCTTCAAAAATCGAAGGAGACACTATTTGCCGAGTTACTCGAGTGAGTCAAGCCGAGTTTTTTGACTCATCAGATTAGTCGAGTCACATAAGGGTATTTTTATCTTTTTTTAAAACCTAAATTCGAACATCACACTATTTTTGCATCATATTTTTTTGGATCTACAAAGACAACCTACTATGGGTATTGTAAACCTAGTTTATAGGGTAGCGGCTGTAAAACCAGCGTACTTTGAGTTTTTTGTAACCTAGATTTTTTACGTTCTAGGTTTTTTACGTTATTACATATATATTCCTAGTTGAACCGAGTCGAATTGTTTTCGAGTTTTCTGAGTTACTCGACCCGGCTAACTTTCGAGTCGAGTCGAGTTTTCGGGTTTTTGAACCATGAATGGTGGTATCTATATATACATGAGTTTTACTAGATTTGCATTGTTTTTATACTTGTTTTTTTTTTTAATTGCAGTGAGACTATTGAAATGTATTCATCAAACATAAGGAAACTATGCCAGAATCTATTGAGATTCATCGCCGTGAGCCTCAGCCTGATCCAAGACACCTTCGATGAGATGTTTGGGGTGGCCGTGCAAGCGGTGAGGATGAACTACTATCCCCCTTGTTCGAGGCCCGACCTCGTGTTGGGTCTGAGTCCCCACTCTGATGGAAGTGCCATAACAGTGTTGCAGCAAGGCAAGGGTAGCTCAGTAGGCCTTCAAATCCTCAAGGACAACATCTGGGTGCCTGTTCAACCAGTTCCAAATGCTCTTGTCATCAATATAGGCGACACTTTAGAAGTTAAAACTTGATTCCCTCAAACATCTTAATTTGTTGAGATAATTTTTCATGGATATTTCTAATTCTTGATCATACAGGTTCTTACTAATGGAAAATACAAGAGCGTGGAACACAGAGCAGTGACGCACAAGGAGAATGACAGACTCTCTATTGTCACATTCTACGCCCCAAGCTATGAGATCGAGCTCGGACCTTTGCCCGAATTGGTGGACGAAAATAACCCCTGCATGTATAGAAGATACAACCATGGAGAGTACAGTCATTACTACATCACCAACAAACTACAAGGCAAGAAGACTCTTGATTTTGCTAAAATTTCAACTTAAGGACCCCACAAGCTAGGATTTAAACTTGGGTTCCCCTCTTAAGACTGTATAATATACGGGGAAAAAAATGTAATTACTGTAGTTCAGTTCCTCAGGTATTGTGAAAAGAATAAAGCAACCACAAAGCATATGTACTCCAAGTCAGTGATAATCTTTGATGGGTCCTACTGTTTCTATGACTCACCAATTAATGAATGCTTGTGGGGTCTAATGTACATAAGATTTTCTTCCCTTATGTTTGTTTGTGAGGTCTTTGATCTTGTTAAAACTGTAAGCATTTGAAAAAAATGAGAATCAAACAGAAGGAGAAGTTACTTTTACTATTTTGTCTTTGAGATTCCTAAAATGGAAAGAATTATGCAGTGATGGACTCATGGGGGAGAACCTCAACACCAAGACCACTCCATCTTTCCCTAAAATAAAACAGAAAATCGACAAAATCATCGGTATTCCATTGTTTTAAGGGGGGAGGTTTTCTCAGTGGAGGAGAGGAAAACTGGTCTTAGAACAGCACTATCAAAGCAACTTGCGTTGGGTTCTTGATGATTCTACATGAAATGACATAAGTGCTAGCACAAGACAAAACACAAACTCTCATGACATGAGATATGATGTAAAGAAAGGAAATAACCAATCTATTTAGGATAAAATGTAGGCACAGAGCCACCACAATTTTCATCGAAAGACTATACTTTTCCTCTTATTGTGCAAATCCATTGACCTAATTAGCTAAAGAAAAGATGATGTAATTAGCAAAATGGATATAACTAACACCCCTGGCCCACCCCAACTCAAATGATGACCTAATTAAGATTTGAGAAAATGTGACGTAACCTTGAGAGATTATACCTCCATCCCATCACCCCCCCCCCCCCCCCCCCCCCCCCCCCCCCTCCTGAAAAAAAAAAGAAAAAGAACACAAGTGAAAAAGCACAAATCATGATGTTTTTGATTGACAGGAGATAAGAATGATTTTTTTTAAATTCTAAAATGATGATATTATCTTCTGTCTCGCAACAACGATGATACTATTAGTGACACCAAACTTAATTATAATTCCTAAATCCAAACATATAGGAGATAAATTTGTTGGGATTCGAACTTTGCGTTTAATCCCTAAACCCTTTGGATCTTGGAAACTATGAATCACGGAAATCACACAACAAATAGAAAAAAATGCAGATAATAAAATAGAGACGAAAGACAAATATATACGAGGTTCGACAACATGCCTACATCCTCGGGAGTCACACCAATTAACTTTATTGAAGATACAGAGTACTTACAATTTTTCTTGTATTAGAATTACGGCCACTTCACACACTCATTAACCTAAAAAAAATATGAAAACTACTATATGTTTAGGGTTAAAACTGTAAGGCCGAAAATACCCCTGCATTCCCAACAATCTCCCACTTGGAGATAAGCAAAGCAACACTGAACTCCATAGTCTCAACCAAAGCGAATGTAGTGATCTCACCCCTCCTGGTATGGCTCCAGACATTCATCTCCTTAAGCATGAAGGCTAATTGAAATTGAACACAACTTCAGTTTCTCAATGGTGACTGACTTGGTCAACATATCTGCTGGATTTTTACTTCCCAAAATATTATCTAGTAACAACTACCCATCCTCTAAAAGCGAGCGAATAAAATGGTACCGCAAATCAATATGCTTCGTTCTGGCATGGAACACTGGATTCTTGGCAAGGTGTATAGCACTTTGGTTGTCACTGAAAAGAACACTGTTTTCCTGTTTCAGACCCAATTCCTTCAAAAAAAACATTTCAACCAAATCATCTCCTTGGTAGCCTCTATCACGGCTACATACTCGGCTTCTGTTGTGGATGATGTCACTCTCTTTTGCAAACGTGAGACCTAGCTCATTCATGTCGAACCAAAAGTATAGATATAATATGTGGTACTTCGCCTTGTATCATGATCACCGACGAAATCAACATCCACATATCCCCGCAACACCAAATCTTTCCTCCCAAAGCACAATAGTAAATTTGTGGTACCTCTCAAATATCTCAGTATCCACTTTATTCCTTCCCAATGTTGTTTTCCTGGATTGCTAGCATATTTGCTCACAACTCCCACTGCATGGGGTATTTCCAGTCTCGTGCAAACCATCGCTTAGGCAACCAATGACTGAGGCATAAGGAACCTTAGTCATGTCTTCTCTTCATCTGTCTTGGGAGACTGCTCATTGGAAAGTTTAAAGTGACTTTCTAAGGACGCGCAAACTGCCTTGGTATTCTACATATTGAACCTCTAGAATACTCATTCAATATACTCAATTTGACTCAACTTCAATGTGCCCTGAGTCTTGTCTCTGCTGATCCTCATCCCAAGCATTTTCTTGGCTGCACCCAGATCCTTCATGGCAAACTCTCTTGCCAACTGTTGTTTTAGCTAGTTTATCTCCTGTAAACAAGATCCAATTACAAGCATATTATCAACATAGAGTAATAAAACAATGTAACTGGACTCAAACCTCTTGAAGTAAGAACAATGATCTGTATTGCACATTTCGTAGCTATTGCGCTGCATGAAACCATCAAATTTTCTGTACCACTGTCTGAGGGCCTGTTTCAAACCATATAAACTCTTCTTGAGTCTATACATCATCTCTTCATTGTCTTCTTTATTGAAACCAACAAATTGCTTCATATAGATTTCTTCATCCAAGTCAACATGAAGAAAAACAGTTTTAACATCTAACTGCTCAAGGTAGAGATTCTCAGCAGCTACCAAACTCAATACCACTCTGATAGTGATCATCTTCACAACTAAGAAAAATATCTATGTATAATCGACCCCCTCCTGCTGTTGGAAACCTTTCACAACCAATTTGGCCTTGTACCTCTTACTGCCATCACTCTCTTGCTTAACCCGATAGACTCACTTATTATGTAGAGCTTTCTTCCCTGCAAGGAGTCTAGCCAACTCTCAAGTCTTATTAGAGTGGAGAGAATCCATCTCTTTTTGCATTGCATGCTCCCACTTAACTGACTCACTGACTTGCAAAGCCTCATCATAACTCTCTGGTTCCCCACTGTCTATCAAGAGCAAGTAATAAAGCGACAAAAGATATCTAAGATTAGGTTTGGGTGCTCTGGATGACCTCCTCAACTCTCTGGTAGGTGTGCTAGACTCTATCTTTGACACTATCCTCGAAATTGTCTCCTCTAAAACTGTCTCATTTGCCTGGCCAGTCTCAACCCTACTGTCATCTAGAAGTTCCTCCAACTCTAAAACTTGGATGCGTCTCCATTCTTAGTGGTACACCCATTGTTCTGCTTGTTTTCTCTATCTTTGTATAGTACCCTTTCATCAAATACAATATCTCTACTCCTGATGATCTTCCTATTCTTATCATCCCAAAAGCAATAACCGAACTCATCAATGTCGTACCCAATGAACGTACACTTTTGTGACTAAGCATCTAGTTTGTCCCTGACATGGTCACTAATATGAACATTAGACACGCAACCAAAAACCCTTAAATGTGAGAGATTTACCTCTTTACCACTCCAAACCTCTTCCCGTATCCCAAAGTTCAACGGAACTGATTGCCCATGATTAACCAAGTAAGCTGCTGTATTTACTGCATCTGCCCAAAAACACTGGCAACCCTGCATGTAACCGCATGCTCCTAGCATGCTCAGTTAAAATATTGTTCATCCTTTCTGCAATACCATTATGCTACGGTGTACCAGGAGGTGTCCTCTCTAAACAAATCTCATTAAGAGCATAGGCCTTCTTGAACTCCCCCAGCTCATACTCTCGATCGTTATCTGATCTCAAGCACTTCACTTTCAAATATGTCTCATTCTCAATCATGGCTTTCCACTTCTTGAAGATCTCAAACACCTCGGACTTGTGCTTCATGAAGTAAACTTATACATTCCTCGAGTGATCGTCGATAAAGGTAACAAAGTACGTCAAGCCACCAAATACGTCTGTATGGACAAGCTCTAGCTTGCAAGCCTAGGCCTGCACATTTATGGAAGCTAATCCTCTTCTGTTTCCTAAAGATGCAATCCTCACACGTGTCAATACCCACTGACTTGATGCCTGGTAGCTTTTCCTGCGATTTCAGAACCTTCATTCCAATCTCACTCATGTGTCCCAACCTACTATGCCACAGATTTGAACTCACCTTGCCATCTGCAATTGCGAGGGTGTCACTTGCATGTGAAGTCAAGTAAGGGGTACCATTCTTCATACCACGGACAATTAATTGGAGACTTTCCACGTATCTCCTGTGAATGTTGAGATATAACCTGTTGTTCCAAGCTGTCAAACTGAAACCAAATTCCACTTCAGTTTCGGAACATGTCTGACATCTTTCAAACACCACTTGAACTCATGCGTCTCAATCTGCACATCGACTCTTCCCACAATACTACAAGGCTCATCGTCTTCCAAGTATACTTTTCTAAAGTCTCCTGCTACATAATTCTGCATTACCTCTCTATTAGCAATCGCATGGAATGAGACACCATAATCAATCACCCATGACTCGGCATTACCGTCCATAGCAAGGATAAGTGCATCATGCAAAATATGAGCTTCCTGCTCGTTCTTATCCTTCTTTGGTGCTTTGCAGGTTATCACCATGTGGCCCATCTGACTACAATTCTAACATTCACCTTTAATAGTTCGCACTCTAGACTATAACCTATTTTCCTTCCTGGATTTCAATCATTTCCTATTCTGATTCTAACCACCCTATTTCTGGCTTCGGCTTCTCTGCTTGAGACTAAGGGCTGAAGCCAAACTACCTGAAGCTCCTATTGATTTTCTTCTAACCTCCTTAGTAAAAATCAAACTCACAACCTCACTCAATTTCAACTTCTCACTCCCAGCCAAGTTATTGATCGCAGTCACACTTCCCTGCCAACTAAGACAGGATTAACAAAACTTGAACCTTGTTGTCAAACATAATACAAACCGAGGTAAGCTGATCTACTATTGTGTTAAACTCACAGAGATGTAACATGAATGAGGATCCTTCTTTCATCTTGAGGTTCCAAAGTTTTTTCACAAGATGTACCTTATTCGCAACGGACGGTTGCTCGTACATCTTTGCTAGTGCTTCCATGAGATCAACCATTGTCTTCTCTTTCAATATATTGTGGGCTACTATTTTTGTGAGCGACAATCGAACTTGTTTGATTGCCTTCCTGTCAAGGATATCCCAATCTTCATCGGTCTCGTTCTTTTTCTTTCCCTTATCTTTACCCAACAATAGCTAGTAAAAATCTTTCTGATACAGATAGTCCTCGGCAACATGCCTACGTTCTCGGGAACCACACCAATTCACTATATTGAAGATACAAAGTACTTACAGTTTTTCTTGTCTCGAAATTACGGCCACTTCACACACTCATTAACCTAAAAAAATACGCACATTGTTATATGTTTAGGGTTAGAGCTGTAAGGTTGAAAATACCCCTGCAAAAAATACCTCTGCCCCCCCCCCCCCCCCCCCCCACAACTCCCCCGGGCAATCTGCTGAAGGTTGTCTACATTCCCAACAAATTTTACTTACACTGGCTTAGCAAATGTGTAAAGTGTACTAAACCCTATGGAAAGGGATGGTGGATTCATGCTATAGAAATGGTATAAGAAGGCTTGCAATTTTTCGTTGTTGGTGAAATAATAGTATATGAAAGATTTATTTGTTTTGCAGCTTGAGGTAAAGGAAGGAAAATCTTTCAAAGCTATTGAATGGAAATTCTCTAGATGTGTTGAATAAGTTCTCTAAACTTCCCATTCCAGATTGGAGAAATAACACGGAAAAAAAAAGTTTTGATGTTAAGAGTAGAAAAGATGATCACAGACAGAAAGAACCAAAAATTAGAATTGATGATGTGACCATCATTTGACAGTCTCATTTCAACATCTTGACTTTGGGATGAAGGCCCTGGGCCCATGGAGCTGGAATCCATGTTGAAGAACAAACAAAACTGAGCACAGCATGAACTCCTAGACTTTGACAACCCACTAAAGATTAAGTTGCCTAACTTGCTTTTACTAACAGTAAGGTTCTATGTTAGATAAACTTCTACATTGACTTCCACCGCTGGTTAAATTGACATTCAAGGCCTTGTTTGGATAAATTTATCTGAGAAGAGAAGAATTTTTTCAGGAATTACTTCATAGGAAGTAACTGTTGAAAAAGTTTGCAGGAATCATTCCGAAAACAAAAGGACGTTTGCTTCGCACATAGAAAAATTTTACTTTTTATAGATCAAAAGCCAAAATTTGTGTTTGGTTTGCACTTGTGAGAAATTACTTTTCTTTTTAAAGCTCCCTTTTACATCAACTTTCCAAGGAAGTCACCTCACCAAGTTTTTATGGATGTCAATTTTTAGACTTTAATTTTATCGACTTTTGACTACAATGGGAAGTCAAAAAAACTAACAGCACATCATTGTAACCAACTACTGACTTTTATTGACTTAGAAGTTGATCGAAAAGTCTTTCCAAACAGCACCTTAGTTTGTTGTTCAGTTTTGACTTTCCATCGAAGTCAAAAGTTGGCAAAGGCAAAAAAAAATTAATTTCTATAGAAAACTCGCAGGGATAACTTTCTTGGGAAATCACTAATCGAATTTTACAAGAAGTTGAAGCAAGACGGATTACGAATGAAAGTGAAGATTGTTTAAGAAGTATCTCATGAAGGATTTGGCTTTGGACTTTGGAGGGGTGTGATAGCAATAAGTGGGTCCCAAGCAAAAAGCATTGGAGACATTGAGTTGCAAATGCCAAACACAATTAAATAATAATACACTAATAGCAAAGCAACAAGGAGTGAGAGAGAAAGTTAGAAAGAGCCAGTAAAGAAGAGAAAAATAAAAGTGAGGAACTGAGGAGACATGATTTGCCGTTTACGAAACCCATAGCTATGCCTTTTTGGGTTGTGAATGTCATTAGGAGAGCTGTCCTTGGTTGCTACATCAACATCATCCATTCATTTTTCACCATTTTGCAACTTGACATCTCTCCACTCATTCATTGAATCTCCTTGTAACAGTTCCCTTTATTTATTTATTTATTTATTTTTGAAAAAAATTTCTCCAAACCAATGTTATCTGGTTAGTCGGTTTGCTCAGTTCGAATTCGTCACTTTAGAGTGAACCTGGATCGTTAGGAGTAGGGTGAATAATTCGTTTCTTGGTTTGTTTAGGTTCTTTAGTTTGGTTTGCTTAGCTTGGCTCCCTACTTAAGCATGTAAAACAAATATATCTTTTAAAATATATTATAAAAATGGATATTGATAGCTTCTGCAGGAATGCGCGCGTTTACGAGATGTCACGTGCTCTCTTAATACCCACTAACTCTGCCTCATTTAATACCATTAACTGTGGTTAAGATTCACTAACTTCCACTAACCCCTAGGGTGCATCCATATAACTTTGGTTTTTAGAATAAATTTTTAAAAAAAATATTAACCTTAGTTTAGTTAAGTTTAATCATAGTTAAAGGGGCTCTACAAGCCACCACATGTCCCTTTTAACACCCATTAACTGTGGTTAAGATCCACTCTCCCTTAGGGTTCATCCATCTAACATTGGTTTTTAGAATAAAAAAAAATATTAACCTTATTTTAGTTAAGTTTAATCATAGTTAAAGAAGGTTCTGCAAGCCGCCACTTGTCCCTTTTAACACCCACTAACTATGGTTAAGATTCACTCACCCATAGGGTTCATCCATCTAACCTTGGTTTTTAGAATAAAAAAATTATTAACCTTAGGTTAGTTAAATTTAACCATAGCTAAAGAGACCCTACAAGCCACCACATGTCCCTTTTAACACTCACTAACTGTGGTTAAGATTCACTCACCCCTAGGGCTCATCCATCTACCCATGTTTTTTAGAAAAAAAAAATTATTCTTAAATTAATAAACCTTAAACAAAGCTAAAAAGGATTAAAGGGGACATGTGGCAAGAGGAGGGGCATCCACGAAAAGTATCAGTTCCCTATAAAAAAAAATATTTTAAGCATACAAATAATATATTGTAAATACTTATTTTGAAAAATAATTTTTTAAAAATGCATTTTTATGAGGAGATCATTAACTTAAAAGTATAAATTTGTTTGAACCCAAAGAAAAAAAATATCAGTAAATTCTAATAAAACATTCAACAAACCAAGCCCATTTTAAAACCACGGTGTGTTCATTCCATTTCGCGAACTAATACGAACTGAAGCGAACTTGGTAACCCTACTCCAAACTTAAAATTCACAACACATTTGACTAATCAAAGATCTCTGGTTAGGTTTGATTCCATTTCAATCTGTTAAATTCATGTAATTTTCTAACATTGTTAGTAAAACTGCAAATCTCATTGAGAGGCATGTCTTTCCCAGTACCAGAAGGGGGGAAAGATCCTAGATCAGACAATATCATGTAAAGTCTATTTGGGAAAGTTCGAGATAGTGCCGGTGGGGGAGGTGGTGGAGGTTGAGAGGTTAGCAGCCTATCTAGGATGCAAAGTGAGGGTCGGTGGGGGAGGTGGTAGAGGTTGAGAGGTTAGCAGTCTATCTAGGATGTAAAGTGAGGGCTCTTCCTTCAGTATATCTGGGTATGCCCCTTGGGGCAGGTTTTAAAGCCAGGTTAGTGTAGGCTCCGGTCCGGGAGAGATTTGCCTCGCGTCTTTCAGGGTGGAAATCGTCTAGTTTATCCAAAAGAGAGAAACTTACCCTTATCAAAAGTACCATCAATAGTCTCCCCACATATTTCGTGTCTAACTTTACCATACTGAGATCAGTTGCGGCTTCTCTTGAGAAACTGCAAAGGGAGTTCCTTTGGAAGGACAAGGAGAATAGCTTTAAGTATCACTTGGTTGCCTGGGATAGCATTTGTTGGCCCAAAGGCGGGGGAGGCCTTAACCTCAAATCTTTAGTCCAGTTCAATAGAGCCCTCTTAAGGAAATGAGTTTGGAGGTTTGGTGAGGAAAGAGAGTCTATGGCGGTCAGTAATGGTGGCCAAATACGGGGAAGATTCTTGTTGGATCTCGCGGAGGGTCAAATGCTCGCATAGGGTTGGGCTTTGGAAAGGTATTATGGAAGTTGCTAATCTTGTCATTCCCAAGTTTAGGTTCAAGGTGGGTGTAGGGTTAGAGGTTATATTTTGGAAAAACCTATGATGTGGTCCAGCAAAGTTAGAAGATGACTTCCATAACCTCTTCCTATTAGCGGCTAATCCAGACGCCTTAGTGGGGAGCTATGCCGAGTTGAGCCCTGAGAGGGTGGTGTGGTGCCCGATTTTGAGGCGAGACCTCAATGATTGGAAAATAGAGGAGATGGGTCGGCTTCTTTTATGTCTTAGGACTTCCACTATGAGTCTCCAAGACAGAGATAGTAAGATTTGGGTCAGAGGCAACGTTGGCAGATTCTCAGTTAGATCATTGTTTCAATCTTTTGGGTCAGTACCTTGTGCTCATTTTCCTCATCGACTTATGTGGAACCCGGGTATTCCCTCTAAGGTATCTTTTTTCTTATGGAATGCGGCGTTAAATAAGATTTTTACTTGTGAACACTTGCAACATAGATGGTGGAGTTTGACTAACCGCTGTTTCTTATGCCTCCAAGCGGAAGAGACGGTGGATCATCTGCTGCTGCATTGCCCTATTGTGGGAAAAATATGAGGTTTCTTCCTTTCTCGAGTAGGGGTGGCTTGGGTCTTCCTTTCTTCCTTTCGGAACTTTTTATTCTGTTGGTCTTCGGTAAGTGTGGACAGTGTGCAGGAAGCTATCGGGTCGATTCTCCCTGGTGCCATCTCTTGGTCAATTTGGAGAGAGCGTAACAGGAGAGTCTTTGATGATTCTCCCTCTTCCCTGCCTTGTAGCAGATTGGATTTCCATCCGCCAAGATAGGGTGGACATGAGTACTATGTTTGTTTGACTTTGTCTACGGCATGAATTATACCTAGGTTTTGGGGGTGGCTTTTTCCTTCTTACTTTGAGTTTATTCTTGTGTAAACTTTTGTTGTAACTCTTTTATTTTCTTCAATGCAATTTCTGGTTTATTGAATTAAAAAAAAATCCCTATCTCGGCATAGGAGGGAGAAAGAATGAGAAGAGCGGAGGGGAGGTAGGGAAGGGGACAACGAGGGTACGGGTGGGATTTCCCATTGCCTGACAGATTATCCAAGGAATATCAAGCTGAGAATACAATCTTGTCCAACTGAAAACTGGCTTTTAGACAAACAGTTTGAACAGAAATCAGTACACTATCCCAGTTTATGGAACTCAAATTTTCGAATGGCTACACTTTATGGTCAAAACTACATGGGCAACTAATGAGATGGGTGGCGAATCACTGGTTCGGGTTCAGACTGGGTTCGATGTGATTACAGATGTTGTCAAATACAAAACCATACTTTCTATTGATTATTGAGAGGCGGAGACAAAGAAAAATGTTGTTTGCATTTAAAAGACAGCTCTTAAGTTGATAGTTTCTGGAAATGACAAACAGGAAAGCAGCCTGAGTAAAAATAGATTACATTTGAAGAGATGAAAAATTAAAATAAACAGCATGCTGTGACATAGGATCGTGGTAATATAATGGCAATGATGCAGCACCGCCCCATCACTGCACACGAACGCATTACATAATCAATTCTATTTTCTCTATTGTGGGTGGTGATCTATGGCAGTTGCACAAACTTTGCTTCTTAAGATATAATGCACAATAAATTTTCTGGTCCTGGTTCTAAGCATCATCTAAAAAAACGCAAATCTAATACCGACAGCATTTACAGCAGTTTGTGCTTCACATCCTCCAAAGACTGGTTACTCTATTTTTGTGTTATTTCCAGCAGATCCCCACTTCATAAGGAAGGTCCAGTATAGCACTACCTCATTTGGACATGAACAGGTTGAATCAGGCCAAGTACCTGAACATGTTGGGATTGTCCTTGTCTCTCTCAAGATAGTCCCGGGTGATCAGATCTTCCATCCGCTTCTTGATTGCCTTAAAATCAGGCTGTACATCCACATTGCAATGCAAATCATTTGAGTGAGCAGAATTGAGAAAAGAATTGTGCTGTAAAGTGCAAACCACAAAAGGGGAGGAAATAACCTTGAACATGCGGCCTAACTGCTCAACACACTCCATAACCAACTGCTGGTGGCCTAAAACTTTCCGGCTCTTCATGATACGCACAATTGAGGCATCGATAGCATATCGTCTGTCCTTATCAACATCCTCGATCACCTTTTTCTTCTCATCCACAGGAGGAAGAGGAATCTGCGGTTTCAACAGCCATCTCTTAATAAAATCAAATGAAGGAAAAAATGGCAACATGGAAGACAAATGTGAGCCCAAAAATCCTGAAACAAATCCTCGCCTTGATCCTCCTCATTTTGTCTGTAAACTTGGAATTCAACTCGAAATAGTCTGTCGGGGAGATAGTTTTTGTATTTGGTTCTTTATTTAGAATCTTATACTTCGCACATGACAGAGAGTGGAGCAATCTAACCACATCATCATCGGTCAAGTTTAGTTGAGTCAGGATTTCCGAATAACTCAATCTATCTGAAGCATTGAATAGCAGCAGGGCAGAGGCCTGTAAACAAGAAACACTAAAGCTCAAGCCCCTGTATTAACAATCAAGCAGCCTGTCAGTAGAATGGAGATTAAGGTATATAAGATGTTTTACCTGATAGGTTGTCACAATCAGCTCCATAGTTTTTGGTTCAAATTTTCCAATGATGTTACATGTACCCAATGAGTATATCCACGTAAGTTTTCTGTGTTTAGTTTTTGTTTGATAAAACTCCCTAAAAACTTCAACGCACTTCACCTGAAAAAAAAATATACAAATGGTATTAGATATTAGCCTTCAATGCACTTTACCTGCAAGATTCACATTAGAAGATGGACTTTTAAATTTACATTTTAATTTACATAGCGTTAAAAATAGAAAAGTAGATGTTACCATCTCCGCAGGAAGGTTGAGATCGAACGATTTATAACTTGGCCAGAATCCAGTAGTTAGGACAGTAACTGCCAAGTCAATCCCAGGATTTACATTTGTGTTTTTGCTAAGATACTCCTCAAAGTTGGTTTGATTTTCCCTTGCCAATGTCAAATCTGTCACCTGGAAGACGGAAAAAGAACACCAAACAGAACCTGATTACTTTCCAAACTATATACTTATATAGAGACAGGAGTTCTAGTCCATAAGGGATGGCAACTGACCATTCCCTCCATCTTTGAGGTGAACTGTCCACCACATTGCTGCTTCAGCTTTGTCAGAATACTCCTTTCATGGTCATCATTAGCACTCTTGTCAAAAAGAAGCCGGCGAGCAAGCTTTTTCCTGCAAGCAGTCAGGCAACACACAGTAAGCATCGAAGACTAGAGTCAAATGTGTGATCTTTTCAGAATTGATTGAAAGCAGACCGAAGCATTCTAAGAAAATGAGGGACTTTACCTATAGAATTCGGCAAAAAGGTCTTTATCACCAATATAAGCAAGCAGCTTTACAACCTGCAGATTAATCAAAGTTAAATAGCAGCGTTCAACACCAGGACAGGAGCAGTTAAGTGGAATATGACAAAGACTACCGATAATGAGAACAGGAGACTACCTTCTCAAGTGTTTCCTCAATGGCTTCGTCACTCAATTTCTCACTGCCACCCTTTTTAAGAATATTATCACAAAAAGTAGCCAGTAGTTCTGCACTCGAGCTGCCAGCAACACCCTTGTTGCAGAAGACCTCAAAAGCCTCTTTGAGCGCCTAGGAAAAAACAAAAGAAAATGAATTTTAATGGAAAAGTAATAGAATGGGATCCAAACAACTAGGAAGACACTCCCTAAAACAAACCTTGTGAAAAAGAGTGTGGTTCATAAAACAATTATTCACGTAGGCCAAGTACTTGTCATGCAGCTCAATTACTTTTCTAACAAAGATCTGAAGACCACGTAACCACGTCAATATCCATCCTTGATAATTACATTGTCAAATTCTGAACGTCCAAGTTATGAAATTTACCTGTTCCTGCAAACCGACTACATCTTTTTTTTCTGCCTGTGGAAATATAATTGTTAGCAGTGGAATCACTGATAAATTATGATATGATGAAGGAATGCAAGATTTACTATGATATTCGTGTTGTACGATATATCTAAGTGAATAACATAATCAGCGGCGAAAATAAGTCAATGATGACTGCAACAGATAGTAGCTGGTGGACTACATGATAAAAACACTTGATTAAGACAATGAGAAATAATTGTGGTTGAATAATATATTGAGGTAATATCCTTTAGAATTTAGATGACTTTTAAACAAGGTTAAGTTTGATTCAATGTTTCAAAGAGCGAAAGCGTGAGGCGTAGCGTTGGAACCTCAAGATGCATGAGGCGTGAAGCTTAAGGCTTGCAAAAAGCCTTACTCTACCTCATTTTAACAAATAAATAAGAATATTGCAAAAATGATCCCAACATATTAATTAAAGGTAATACATATATGTGTGTGCGCGTGTGTGTGTACGCACACGCATATGTAATACTATATAAATTGTTCAGCCATAAAAAAATAATTTAAGAGTGGCAAAAAAGATAAAATTTAGATTTACTTTTTTTTGTTCATATTGTGTTTGATTTTGGATTCCAACAAACAATTACAAAGCAGTCGCCAACTACATATGTTAGGCAATGGTTCCAAATCTTTCAATGTCTAAATGAGAGAATAACACTGCTGACGTGTTGGCCAAGATAGGTGGGTGGGTAGGGATTGCTTGTGGTATGAGCCTATCCCTTCTTTAGTGGTTTGTACTTGTACTTTTCTTGAGAGGTTTGTATTTTCTTTTTATCCTTTGATGAGGGCTCCCTTGTTGGTGACTGGTGAGGTGATAGCTCTTTTGTACTCTATTTAATGGTTTTTATTATATTGCCTGGTAAGGGATTAAAAAAAAATTAATTAATTAAAAAACAAAAATCGATTAACCTCACATGTGCTTGTGCTGTTGTGCATGAGATTGGTTGCTTTTCATTACAGGATCTCGGTCATGCCATTGGTAAAGTCTACATACATGTGAAACTAATGAGGTACACATATGCCAAGTGATGCATTCTAAGAAAATTGATGGGAGATGAGTCAGGTGAAAGATTGATTCTGGTACAGGCATAAAATCTGGGTTTAAGGATTCTATGAAACTATTGAGCCGCACAAAGAACAGGCATGCCAGACATAATTAAAGGTTGTGCTTCAAATTTATCTATAAGACTATAAGCACGAAGGGAACGTTTATATAAGAGCCCAAAACAATGATAATATTTAGCTTGTCGACCAAAAAACCTACAAATAGGGAATTCCACCCACCGCAAATGGCTAGACAGTTAATAAGGCAATCAGTGACATTAACAGTTAGAACTCCAAATCACTTCAGACCAACAATAACCTTCAACACTCTTGTTTATTTACATGTTTAGAATATCCAGCAGGTGAAAATTCCCTAAAAGGAGAGATTCACATGAACAAAAAACACATAGGATTCAGGCATTTCATTTAACTTTCTATGTTAAATGGAAAATTGATAGAAGAGCTCTTTACCTCGCATAAAAGGATCCAGAACATCTATCTAAAGGAATCCTTGGGATAATGGTTGCTATATCATATTTTAAAAAATTGAGTTACAGATGGCACTTGGCAGAGGCCCTAGTGACTAATGGCATTGGTTCATGAGTTTGTTCTATGAAGAAGTAAAATATTGCTCATTAATCCAAGAGTAGGAAGGAATAAATATTCATGTTCAAGACCAATGATGCAATGCAACAGCATATAGAAAGATATCAAATGCAAACAAAAGGAGTTTAATTCTTTCAAAGCATGCATATGTATCCTGTGCCACAACTCCATTGCAGTCAGTCCTTTGATTGTGATAAGGTGGCGGAAAATTCGCTGTTATATTTTGACCTTGAGAATGGCAGCTTCATGAAGGGTACAGAAAAAATTAAAATCTAAATCTTCCATCTAATACAAATATAAAGTGACACATGACAGAAAGTAAAATGTGCTCGCTGTACTCCTATAATCATATCTATTTGAAATATAAATGAAATGCAACTTGATAGGAGCCAAAATGAATGTTACTAAATTAAAGAAAAGGCAATCAGAACATCAAACCTTCTTGTTACTTGCTGCATCTTCGGCTTGTTTGACCAAGGCTGTACCTTCGGCAGTAACATGCTGCATCATAGATTAAAATTTTGAAGAGGAGTGATATCGTATAGGCTCCCTTTTATTCAACCCAAAAAAAAAAATGCAAGCTGAAATCTACCAAACCTGTTTAAATATATTTGAAACAGGGTCTAAGCCTCGATTTATTTTACTAAAGAGCCTATACATCCTTGAGAGATCCTCCACCTAACACAATGTAAATGAAATGGACAAATAATTTGCATTATTGTCCTTTATTTGCAAATGGCCAAAGCAACATCTTTGTACAATGACAAAAACAACTTAATAAATACCTTGTCATCTCTAAGCAATACGTGACAACCAGAGTGTTCCTTTTCAAGCAGTTGGTTTGCATATATGAACAACAACTCATGTTGCACTTTCTACAGGTAGAACAAATGGTTAATGAACAAAATTGAACTGGAAGAGCTACTTTCCCTCTTAAAAAACGAAACTTAATCAATAAATTAAATCATTGCATCCATGAGGAATTTAGTATTTCAGTAGCATACCATAATATCCTCCAATTTAAGACCAACTACAAAAACTGGAATTAAGGATATATGTTGTATACTTGTAAACACGGGAACAAACCTCCAGTAACTTCGGCTCACTGCTAGAATGCAGATAATGAGAAACTCTATCCTTCTCCCGTTTCAAGCACTCTTCAGACTGGGAATTGCCACAAAACTCATTCGACATCACGAGCTGGACATACAAATATACCACAAAATATAAAAAGAACATCCATCCAGGCCGGCCATGCAAATACCTTCAACATGTAATCTGGACAAGAGTCTTCAAGAATCCAGTTTGAAGCCTTCCGAGAATAATAAGCAGCAGTATCTTCAAGCATGGCTGCTTCAAAGTCATTTTCATAAAAATTCATTTGCCCCATTCCGATTTCAACAAATATATCTAGAACATTCTTCAATAATGCTCGGTCAATTTGTTCTCCCTCGCGCTCTTGATCGACCTGGTCCACAAACATTTGGTGAACCTTAACTGGGAACTGGAAAGAAACGGCGTTGACCATTGAAGCAATCGAATGAACATACCAGAGAGATTACAGCATCTCTGACTTTACCATTTACCTCCCGGTAGACCTGAAATTAGAGAAGAGCATGTCTAGAATATTCCACATTACACACAGACACACAAGTAAAATTGAAAAGAAACTAATAACATAAGAGGTTTATCCTGGAGTAGCTACCATTGTCTGCATACAATAAAAGAGAATTTTCTGTACAAATAAATAGTAATTACGCCATAGAAGTATAAACTCATTATGTACCAGATCACGGAAGCAAGTGAGTCCAACTTCATTAAGTGCAGGAAGCGACCTCCGTGCAATAAAGTAGCGATCAAGATAATAGAAGAAGCGGGAAAGCCACCTAACCATTATTTTATGATTTGCCCACCTTTTCACAAGCTCTCTCAACATAAACTCGTCGTGCTTTTCTCTTAAAGATGGCAATACCTGAATCCAAAAATAAGATGCAATGAAGTTTTATGAGAGTAGTACAGAGGATCACAAATAGAGAGGAGTTCATCTAGAGGTTATTTATATTAATATAATAAAAAAATTAATAGAAATTACTAGTGGGATCAAAAGAAATTAATATAATCTATAATACAAATGATGAGCTAGATAAAAAAAAGCCCAAACATATGTAGAATGAATTTCTCCAATGTATCCTCCAACAACAGACAAGTGGATGAGAAGGAAAGTTGACATAGCATTCCCCTAAATTTTTTGGTCTTTTGGCTTCTGAACTATATTAAGAGAAACATAAGCAGCAAGTACATCTTTTTACCCATAGAGATTGGCAAAAAGGTTAAATATATCTCAGCATTCCGAATTTCACATTGGGAATGAGTGACTAAACAAAGAACAAGACAAGTAACGACGGTTTCAGAAAACCAATTAGGACTGATAACGAGAATTTGAGATTGTCTTTTTGCTCAAGACAATTGATGGAAATGTTTCGATAGAAGAGGGAAAATCTCCATATGGTCCAAAGTAGTAAAAATGTGGCCTATTGTCATGGGCAATTTACGTTGCCAGGTAAATCCCGTGCGGCACTTGATCAATCCGTTGATCAAGTCAGCCTATTCAAACAGTTACCTAAGAAACAAGAGTAAAGCACACCACAATGCACAAGAAAGAAGCAAAGATCAATATTATTGCATAAAGGGGAAGGTTACAAGACACTATACATGTACTGGAAATAAAAGACACTAGGAGAGCAGGTGATCAAAGATGGTGCAAAGACAACCCACTCAAGTGAACTACCACCTCCCCTACAAGGTGGAATATAAACCTTTTACATGTTGGCAGAAGGAAACATCCTATGTGCTGGTGGAGTCATACTCCCTTATTACAAAAAAGCCACTAAGATTTTGACGACTAAACTACCCTTTTACAATAGATAAAAAGACACACAAAATAGTGTCACCACTAAGGCCATGCAAACATTGCTGGACGAATGGTCCTGACATACTCCCCCACTTGTTAAGTTGATGCCCTCGTCGACTTGTTCGCTAAGTATTCTTCAATCTTATCTGCGAAGGGGAGAAGGGTGACGCCTAGTTCCCAACTAGCTTCAGCGTCGGATAGCCCTTTTCCATATTACCAAATACTACATGTGCGCCGGCCTGGTTGGTGATGCTTGGACATGACGATCCGCAACAATACGTTCAATTTTTCTTTGAGGTACGGTCGTTACGGTAGCTGCAGGCCGGTTCGGAGTGTTGCGAGTGGGGTCTTCCTTGTCTGCATTATACGGCTTTAACACACTGGCATGGAAGACCGGGTGATATCTAAGAAATGACTCAAGCAGTTTCACCTTGTATGAGACTTTTCTGACCTTTTCAGTGATAGGAAATGGTCCTTCGTACTTACGGACTAAGTTTTTGTTGCCTTTACGAAAGAACTTCAAGTTAACTGGATTTAGCTTTATCAACACTAAGTCTCCCATCTTGAACTTATCTTGCCTCCTCTTTGGATCCGCAAATTTCTTCATCCTTTTAGTGGCATTCTCAAGATAAGCTCGGGCAATTTCTGCATTCTTGTTCCATTCTTTGGCAAACTTGTATGCGCTGGGACTGGTTCTTTGGTAACCGACAACAACTATATGAGGCGTTAGTGGTTGTTGCCCGGTTACTAGCTCGAATGGGCTCTTGTTGGAAGAAGAGCTTTGTTGTAAGTTGAAGCAAAATTGAGCGACATCGAGCAAGTTCACCCAATTCTTTTGATTGGCACTGACAAAGTGCCGAAGGTATTCTTCAAGGAGAGCGTTAAAACGCTCGATTTGGCCATCAGTCTGAAGATGACTACTTGTTGAGAAGTTGAGCTTAGTCCCAAGAAGTTTGAACAATTCTGACCAGAACTTTCCCGTGAATCTTGAGTCCCTGTCGCTCACAATGTTCTGAGGCACATCCCAGTATTTCACCACATTCTTCATGAACAAGTAAGCTGCTTCCTCTGCTGAACAGTGCAATGGTGAGGGGATGAAAGTAGCATACTTTGAGAATCTGTCGATTACCACCAGGATCGACCCAAACTCCCCCACTTTTGGCAAGGCCGAAATGAAGTCCATAGAGACACTTTCCCATGATCTCCTAGGGATAGGTAATGGCTCCAAGAGCCCCAGAGGCCTATTCCTTTCCACCTTGTCTTGTTGGCACACAAGACAAGTCTTCACGTATTCTGCAACATCATCTCGCATACGAGGCCAGTAGTAACCCCGTTCAAGTAAGGCATATGTGCGACGCCATCCTTGATGGCCTGCCCAAAGAGTATCATGACATTCTTTTATAAGATCCTTCCTTAGGTCCCCCATCTTTGGGACAAAGATGCGGCTTCTTTTTGTGTAAAGAAGTCCATCGTTAATCTAGAAGCGACGAGTCTTGCCACTTTCAACTAGTGGTCAAATTATCTTCGCCTGATGATCGGTCTTCAACCCTTCACGGATCTTATCATGCATAGTAGACTGCACCCGTTGCACACTCCTATGTATCACTTTCTTTAAGGCCACAAGTTCCGCTTTGCGACTTAAGGCATCGGCAACATTGTTGTACCGACCCGGTTTATACTCTAACTCAAAGTCAAATTCCGCTAGCAACTTTTGCCATCGCGCTTGCTTGGATGTGAGCTTTTTCTGCGTCATGAAGTGAGACACGACAACATTATCGGTCTTCACCACAAAATTCAATCCAAGTAAGTAATGCCTCCACACCCGAAGGCAATGTACTACGGCAAGCAACTCTCTCTCTTGAGCCGTGTAGCGATGCTCCGCTTCAGATAATTTTCGGCTCTCATAAACAACCGGATGTTCTTCTTGCACTAACACTCCTCTAATAGCATAGTCTGACGCATCAGTCTGTACTTCAAAAGGCTTCACCAAGTCTGGCAGTGCAAGAACAGGATGTTGGGCCACGGTAAGCTTCAGTTTCTCGAAAGCTTCCTGGCACTCCCTTGACCATACCCAAGCATGCTCCTTCTTAAGTAGGTCAGTCAATGGTGTTGCAGCTGCTGAGTAGCCTTTAATGAACTTACGATAGTAATTCACAAGGCCTAGGAAGGATTGCAGCTCGGTGGTAGTTGTAGGTGGCTCCCACTCTTGAATAGATCGGATCTTGTCCTCTTCCATTCTCACTTTTCCTTCGCCTAACACATGACCAAGGAAACTAATGCGCTCCTGCGCAAATGAGCACTTCTCCTTCTTAACATACAATTGGTTCTCCTTTAGCAAGGCTAACACCTTTTGCAAATGCTCAACATGCTCCTCAAGAGTTGAGCTATATACCACAATATCATCCAAATAGACCACAACGAACTTATCTAGGAACTCATGGAATATCTGATTCATCAGTGTCGAGAAGGTAGCTGGTGCGTTGGTAAGGCCGAAAGGCATCACCATGAATTCGAATGCGCCATATCTTGTCACGCAAGTCGTCTTAGGCTCGTCGCCCTCCACGATGCGAACCTGATAATAGCTTGACCGCAAATCAAGCTTACTGAAGTACTTGGTGGTCCCAAGTTGGTCGAACAAATCAACAATCAATGAGATGGGATACTTTTCCGCACGGTCAACTTGTTTAGTGCTCGGTAGTCCACGCAAAGCCTAAGACTCCCATCATGCTTGCGCTGGAAGAGGATTAGTACCCCAAATGGTGCCTTGGAGGGGCGAATGAAGCCTGACTCCAAGAGATCATCAAGTTGCTTCTAAAATTCTGCAAGCTCCAGAGGGGCCATACGATAAAGGGCTTTCGCAGGCGGCTTAGCCTCGGGAACAAGTTCTATCTCATGATCAATTGCTCGATGAGGAGGAAGAGACTTTGGCAACTTGTCAGGCATCACGCTAGCAAACTTTGCCAACACTTCGGTCACTTCATTCGGAACTGGATCTTGCTCTAGTTGAGACTCCTCCCTCAACGTAACCAAGTAAGTCATCTCTCCCTTTTTCAACCCTTTCTTAAGCTGTAGGGCCGAAAGCATCTTCTCTCCACCTTTGCTTGCCACTGTTGGAATCATACATGGAGAGTCACCAAAGATGCACAGTGATCGCAGGTACGGCATTGGCACGACCTTGGATTCCTGCAAGAACTCCATCCCCACAATGACCTGGAAGTCATCCATGGGAATCGCTGTCAAGTTGGTCTTTCCTGACCAAGCTCCCACTTCAATAGGCACCCCCTTGGCTACCCTGTGAATAGGCTTCACTGCTGAGTTCACGGCTTTGATGCTACTTGAATCTTTCTCTAGCTTCAATTCAAGTCGCTTAGCTTCTCCTTCCGCAAAAAAGTTAGGTGTTGCCTCCGTATCCACCATGGCACGGGTGGCCTTCCTATTGATTTTCAAATCAACGAACATGAGCCCTTTTGACTGTGGCGCCTTCTCATCACCCTGAGTCTTAAGAGCATTAAGCAACTTGATGGCTCCCATCTTAGGCTGCTCTTCCTCATCATCATCACTCTCGGACAACTCCTCATGCAGAGCCGAGTTACTCGTTGATGCCTGTAGGGCATTGAGGGCTTGGTTTTGCGGACAAACTGCTACTCGGTGTGGTCCACCACATAGAAAGCACTGCATCGGCTTAGAACTTGAACCCTTTGATGTTGAAGCTTCTTTGCTTGGCCCAGCCTTGCCATTGCTATGCTTCTTCCCATTCGATGGTCGAGAAGATTTATTGTGGCTAGTGTGGGTCGAAGTCACCTTCTTCTTGTTAGGGTCATTTGTGGAGTAGTCATTCAAACGCTCTGTTGTTGCTTGTGCTGAAGCTAAGTCTTGAACACGTTGCCTCTGCAACTCGGTCTGTGCCCAAGGTTTCAATCCCTCCATGAAGTAGAACATCTTGTCTTTCTCGGACATGTCCTTGATGTCTAACATGAGGGCCGAGAACCGCTTCACATATTCACGCACCGCGCCTGTCTGATGCAACTGGCGCAAATTCCTCCTAGCGATGTACTCTACGTTCTCGGGCAAGAATTAGGCTTTTAACTCCCGCTTCAAGTCCTCCCAAGTATCCACGATGCATCTCCCATTCTGAATGTCATCGTATCGTGTATGCCACCATAACTTGGCATCACCCGATAGATACATTGTTGCTGTTGAGACCTTGGCTTCCTCTGATTCCTGTCTCACGGCTCGGAAGTACTGTTCTATGTCGAACAAGAAATTCTCAAGCTCTTTTGCATCTCTCGCACCACTGTACAAGCGAGGCTCTGGCACCTTCACCCGACTATACGCCTCGGTAGGGCCCTGAGGGTGCAAACCAACTGTCATGGTAAGCACATTCAACCGGTTTGAGAGCTCCTCAATCTTGGCCTGGAGAGCATCCACTGCCCCCTTCACGTCCTCGGTCAAGGTCTCTACTGATCTGATTAATTCCTAGTGTCCTTGTTCCATGTTGCTTACTCGGTCATCCATCTGCACCAAGGTATGCAACATCCCATCAATCTATGCTGTCTGGGCTTCCAAATCATCCAAACGATCCTTGTTAGTGCGCGCTCCTGTCCCCTGTGCCATGTCTTCTAGCCTTGAATACACGGTTACAACCTTGCTCTGATACCAACTGTCACGGGCAATTTACGTTGCCAGGTAAATCCCGTGCAGCACTTGATCAATCCGTTGATCAAGTCAGCCTATTCAAACAGTTACCTAAGAAACAAGAGTAAAGCACACCACAATGCATAAGAAAAAAGCAAAGATCAATATTATTGCATAAAGGGGAAGGTTACAAGACACTATACAGGTACTGGAAATAAAAGACACTAGGGGAGCAGGTGATCAAAGATGGTGCAAAGACAACCCACTCAAGTGAACTACCACCTCCCCTACAAGGTGGAATATAAACCTTTTACATGTTGGCAGAAGGAAACATCCTATGTGTTGGTGGAGTCATACTCCCTTATTACAAAAATGCCACTAAGACTTTGACGACTAAACTACCCTTTTACAATAGATAAAAAGACACAAAATAGTGTCACCACCAAGGCCATGCAAACATTGCTGGACGAATGGTCGTGACACTATGCCAGCGCCTCACCTAGCCAAGATCCTTATCACCTAACCATGATTTTGGCGGGTATCATATAATTTTTAAAAATTTAACATTAAATGGTAAATTTTGGTCACCTAGGCATTGCTTAAAGAACCCCCTTATTGCCTAGGCACCACCTGGTCGCTTTGACTACACTAATATGGCCTATATTGGAGAAAGTATATGATAGAGTTCCTACAAATTAATTTGGTGGGGTATGAGGAAGAGAATAGTTCCAAGAAAATATAAAGATATTATCAAGGATATGTATGATGGAGCAGTAATTACTATGTGAAAAAATTGGCAATGAGATAAATGAATTCCCTATGAGTAGCGTTCCATAAGGGATTAGTTACAAGCATAGTTCGAAAACTCGGCAAGTCACCCGAGTAACTTGGCCGAGTTAACCAACTCGACCGAATTTCGAGTCGAGTCACCTCAAAATTCGAATGAGACACTATTTGTCAAGTTACTCGGGTGACTCGGTCGAGTCAAGCCGAGTTTTTCGACTCGCACAACTAGGTCAAGTCATAGAAAGGGTATTTTTATCATTCTTTTAAACCTAAACTTGAATGTCACACTGTTTTTGCATCATATTTTTTTTGGTCTACAAAGACAACCTACTATGGGTTCTGTTAAACCTAATTTTTAGATTTCGAGTCTATAAAACCAGCGTACTTTGAGTTATTTTAACTCGTGTTTTTCAAATTATTACATATATATTCCGAGTTGGACTGAGTTGAGTTTTTTTTGAGTTTTCCGAGTTAGTCAACCCGGCTAACTTTTGAGTCGAGTCGAGTCGAGTCGAGTTTTCAGGTTTTTGAACCATGGTTACAAGTCTATATCTTTCTGCACTTGTTATGGATGGACTAATGGCTCATATTCAAGAGGAGGCTCCTTAGTGCATGAGATTTTTAAATGTATTGATTGATGATATTAGAGAGCTGGTAAATGCAAAATTCAAGTAGAATTGTGGAGGGAAATCTTGGAAAATCTATGGTTCTTACTTACAATAAGTCGAACCAAGACGGAATATGATATGCAACTTTAGTAAGAATAAGAGGAATGAGGCGATAGTTAAAACTGATGATACTGTGACAGAGATACCCCAAAGCAACTAGATCTCATATTTTGGATCTTTTAGAGGACGTGTGAAACTTACATCTTGAGGTGAGGCTCACATGAATTACACATCTCACGTCTTGAGGCTCGCTTTATTTCTGAGACTTGCACTTCATACTTTACCCAAAACTAGGATATAATACACATAATTGTGACTTACATTTTTTTTTTTCATGATTTTTTTGCAACTATCTGTGGGAATCCGAAATCCGCCACATAATTGATGACTGAACCATGATTCAAAATATCAATACATATCGGACAATACATTCGGTTTTCCAATGGACTAATATGTATAAACAAATTAATAATTTTATTCATATGTATTGAACTCATGTCAACCATATCGTGTGTATCAGACTTGATACGTACAATACAACTCAACACAGATGGATAAAAGCTCAAAAAGTGGTGATTCTTGAATATCGGTTGACACAGTAACTTATCATAACAATATCGGCAAATACTCTTTACTACAATATCTTCCGATACAATAGAATCGGTATATACTACTATGATACGTTGATACTGGTACAAAATGCTATTGTATCGGTCGACACGTTACAAACCTGAGAATAAATGGGTTTGGAAGCCCTTTGGAGAGTTCTCAAACACCCTCAAGAGCTCTCCAAACCCTTTAAAAAAATCTCCTTCAATGCTAGATTTCGACTCATCCATTTCAGAATTTGGTGAAGAACATCAAATCGACTCTTCAATCTCAACTTCAAAGTTATCCCCGAGAGAGAGAGAGGGCATGCTTTTTTCTCCATTTTTCTACAATAAATATGCATATTGCATATATCATCATAAATCACTCCTAATGGAGTGCAAGTTAGTATATCTATGGATTTCATGTAAAACCCATGGATCTACAACCATTTATTTGGAGAAATCAATGAATTTTCAGCACATTTGAGGAAGAATCTGAAAACGCCTTTATAAATATGAAATAAAGGACTAAGAACCTAGGATTAACATCGGGCTTTCGTCTGTGGGTGAGCTATCACATCCATGATCTATCTGTAATTTTTGAAAAAATTTAATTAAAAATCTGAATATTAGAAAGTTTAATTTTTAAGTTATAATTAGTTACTTAAATTGTATATTATGTATGTAGATAAATTAATGGATGATCTACCACACCCATTGACTAGTCACGATTTTCAGGATAAATAATTTTAATTATGAATTAAAATTGGTATTGTAAAATAAAATTATAAGATCAACATTTTTTTACGACCGATATTGTAAAATTAAATTAAATAAATAATTTTTTATATAAATTATAAGATCGACATTAAAAGGTTAAACTCACAAATTATATAAACTCATGGCTCAACAATCTAGAAAAAAACTCAAACGATATTGGGTGGCAGCATGGTGACTAGGCCTACCAATCTGGCCCTCACGTGAGGGTACATGACCCGGTCTGACCCTCAAGAGCTTGCAAAATCGAGGGCTTTTTCCATCAATAAAGCCCGTAGACCTTGGTAGGCCCAAGAAAACTAGGCTTGCTGATTGGGCAAAATCCCTTACAGCTTGGCCCTCATTATATATATATATATATATATAGAGAGAGAGAGAGAGAGAGAGATTAATGCTTTTTCTTAGTACATGTTAGAAAAAAAATTCAATGATCACCATTGCTCCTAGGAAAAACTTCCCGATATATAACACAATAAAAACACACAAATAAAACTGAAAATAGCACACAAATAAATAGTACAATAAGAGCTTTGAGAGATGGTACAACATGCTCTGCTACCACATTACTCCAAGTATGTATAACAAATGATAAACCGTTAAGAATAGATTCTCCTAAACTCACATGTTTAGGCTTATAAATAAACTGTTAAGTGTTGAATGCTTACACCTATTGTAAAAAAAAACAATGAATTACATGTCCAATACAATATTCCAGATGAGAATGCCCCTCTCTCTTTTTCATTAACATATTAACTTCTTGAGGACACGATTGGCAGGTCATCACGCTAGGATCTTCACCAAGTGTTGTTTTAAGCGAGTTTGTTCACCACTTTTAAACACGAATCCGTAGTGTCCACTTCATCCTAAACCTGATCCCTTCAAGAGGGTCACCATTAGGGCTGTCAATGGGTTGGACCTAGGTCTATCCAAACCCAGTTCTCATTTGTAAGGGTTCGGCCCAAGCCCTCGCAGGGCCTAAACTAGCTAGCCCAAGCCCTACCCCCAGGGCCAAGATTGGACCTAGGCTAAGAAGATAAAATAAAAAAATTGTCATGATATTTTTCGATTTTTTTTTCTAAACTACTACCAACTGCAATCATTTTCTTAATATTAATGCATGTTCGTATGACTTTCTGATACGATACATCTTTCCAAAATCTAATATGGGAATCATTTCTCACCTTAAATATGATAGATGGTGAAAGCAAATTGGCTACGCCATAATTCCTTTCCACAACCCTAGACCGATTGGACCCCTAACTGGTTTCGGGCCCATAGGCTACCCCCTTTCCTCCCTAAAATGCCGCACTCACTTCCCTAGCAAAGCCTTGTTTACCACCCACCCTCTTTAGTCGACAGACTTATGGCATTGGGCCAAGTGATAATTGGCTTTGTCCCCCTTCACATTCCAAAGGAAATCCCTTTGCAAATGTTCGATTGGTGGCAATCAAACGTGAAATGGTGAATGTGGTCGGGAAATAGGTTGGGAGGTTCCTTAATGTGCTTTTGATGAGAGTCAGCTTGCCTCCTTTTGACAAGAGAGACGATTTACACCCAGCTAGCCTACGGACAAAATTCTCCACAACCGGGGACCAAATGTTTTTTTATTTAAACTAGACCCAAGGGATATGCTTTGGTACCTGGTTGGAAGTGATCCCGTTTGCACCATCAGTACATGGTTGGAAGATACTGATATTCTTGGTCCATCAAATGCACCACAAACACATGGGTGAGGGTACGAAGGCTGGTGTGGGTAAGGGAGTGCAAAGGGAGCCTAACCCTGGCGGTGGTAACAAGTATAAGCATCGTAAAGGTGCCAAAAGCAATTGCACTCTTTTTCCACTACAACAACTGACCTTAGAGTCTTAGTGGGAACTCTGGACCTTATTTTGTGTAACTTGTGTTTTGTAATAAGAGTTTGAATCTTATGCTCTGATGTGTAAGAGGCATTGACTAAGTAACTTGATTTTATTTGATAATTATCATATTTAGGGTTTATTCATTTTGAATGTTGTGTTAATGTTAATTGATGTTTTGTAATGATTAATCATGCCTACAAGATTGTCTAATATTAGTTGGGAACATGGAAAGAGGGTGAAGGAAGATACACACAGGTTTTGTGCAAATGTTGTCAGAAGGGTGATTTCAAGGAATCGCTAGATTTAAAGAGCACCAGGCTCACATGTCAACAAATGTTAGAGGACGTCTAAAAGTCCCCAAATAGCTCATAACGGTTAATGATACTCCATATATTGGTATCCAAACGAGAGAATGAAGTCATGAACAAGGTTGATGAGTATGTTGTTGTACTCGGGAGATTGTTGAGTACGTCTCAGAGGAGTTGGTGGACCATTGTTGCATCATTGTCCTTAGGTGAGTTGGATTAATGACAAATTTCTATCTTTGTTGAGGGTCTATTGGCAATTTCCCCTCAGGCTGCAGATGTCTTAATTAGTTGGATTCCTAGGGGATTGGAGCTTTGTGTCAAGCTGGTGTCAAGATGATTGCAGGAGCTATCTGTTGGAGCATTGGGGGGGGGGGGGGGGGGGGGGGAAGAAAAGAGTGTTTAATGGTTGCTCTTGTCCATTAGAGGGCAATTAATTTCAAGCCACCAATTTGCACTGTGAGGTGTGCAATTAGGGAAGATGTTGAGAGGCTTGAGCTGCCAAGCTTTATTCTGTAGGGGTGGTGTCTCCATCTTGGCATTGTATCATTTTCCCTTTCTTTATTTGGTTCACTGAACTTTTGTGCTCTTTTTGATCTTTTAATAAAATATTATATGTGTGTGTGTGTATATATATATATATATATATATTTTCCCTATATCCTAAATGGTAGTTTCTCCAAAGAACCACATTCATGATACTTATGAATAGAAGGTCAAGGTCAGTTACTCTTATAATCCAAGCTAAGAGAACCAATTGTAATGAAAAAATTCTCCATCTGGAATCTAAAACATGGAGGGTGTGATCACTCTGCAAAACACATAAATTAACTCAAATATGACTATAAGAGTAAAAAATGGTTTGCAACATGAGACAAAATAGTTTTAATACTGAAAATAATCTATCAGCTCTATAAAGGCCAACAATTCAAAAATCACAGGCTGGAGTACAACTAATTATGGTGTTAACTTAAGCAATACACACACAAAAATATATTCAATCTTCTCACCGTTGAAGTGATGTACTCTTCAAAGGACTCTCGGTATTTGTCATAAAGCTGTTGGGAATAATCGTGAGGGGGCTTTTGAGTGCACATATTGTAGATGGTTCTGTACTTGAAAATAAAGAAAAATAAACCCCATAGTAAACAATTAAAAATCCCATGCCCATCCAGACAAACAGTGAAAAAATTAAATTAATAAGAAAAAGAAAAACAGATGCATTAATAAAACAAATGAGAAAAGATACGTGTAGAGCAATATGTATTCCTTCGAGCTGAATTGCGGCTCTGGATGTCCTTCCAAGATGTTCTTCAGCTTTGTGATCCCCTTCTGCATGAATTCCCATCCTTGCTCTAAGTCAATTGTCTTGCGCTCAACGAACGTCATGTCGCCACCCTCTAAATTTCCTCCTCCAAGTTAAAATCTGCAAAGTAGTGATTGCCAAGCATTAAAATCTCGCATCCATTGCAGATGCAGTGGCAAAAAAAATAATAGCATTAACCCTAAATTCAGCATTCTACGAAACTAATTCCTCTCTTATGCGAATAATGAACTCCAAAAGCCATAAACCCTAGATTTTTGACCTCCTGAATCATATCAAAACGAGAAGGCCAAAATAATGCCCTAATCAAAACCCAAAGGCAATTTGATACGAAATCCTAATCAAGCTCATGTCAGATAGCCGAAAAAAATCACCACCCACTTAGATATCGCAAAATCACGAACTGAAATTGCACGAAAACGTGGGAGATCAATGAAAATAATAATCAGAAAGAAAAAATATATATATGAGAAAATCTGATGCCGTGGTGAGAAAGTGGAAGAACATAATAAAACGTTTAGTAAATAATTATTAAAAAAAAAATGTATTTAATTAAAAGGTTAAAAGAAATTCGAAATATAAATATGCGTGGTTTGGTTGGAGCAGAAACCCTAGAATCGAGAGGAAGGCGATGGAGGGGAAGAAACTAGGGATGGAGATAGATGCTTTGAAACGAATGAGATGGGTTAGGGATTGCTTCCGTCAATGCGCATTGATGTGAAAGGCAAGGAGTGATGGGTAAACTATAAATATGTCTTCCCTGTCTTCTCATTTTATCACTCATCATGATATCTTATTATTCTTCTCTTCTTTACTTTACTAGTATAATGAAAGAAGCGAGGTTAAAAAATTACTTGATTTTTTTTTCCTCATATTCCTAATGAGTGCCAATCTAATGGTATTTTATTATGGAAATAGTTAATAAGGCGAATTTTTTATGTTTTTCTTATTTTATCCATTATTTTTTTACTATTATAATGAGACTAATAGGTGGCACATGCGATGCAAGTGAGAACGAGGGAAAGGAGTTAACCACTGTTAATAGGAGTTAAAAGGGACACGTGTTAACCTGGAGGTGTGATTGAACTCTCCCCGAGCTCAATCGTGATTGGTTGTGATTCTGTTCTTTAAATAGATAGATGAGCAAGGATAGTTTGGGAATTAAAGTAAAACATAAAATTTTGTTTTATGTAAGGGTAGTTTGGAAATTTTGGAAAAACCAGGCTACGCATGCCTCTCCCATTATAATAGTAAAGATAAACGGGGATAACAAAATTGGTTGATTTTTTTTTTTGATATTCATAATGAGTCCCAATCTTATGGTATCTTATTATTATTTTCTTCTCTACTATTATAGTGAGAAAAACGGGGTTAAAAAATTGGTTGATTTTTTTTTTCTGATATTCTTAATGAGTCCCAATCTTATGGTATCTTATTATGAAAATAGTTAGTAAGGTGAATTTTTTATGTTTTTCTTATTTTATCTATAACTCCATATAAAACAAATTAAAATATTATGCTATCTTATTTTACATGAGAAAAGTTAATAGGGGTATTTAAGTAATATCAATTACAACTAACAATAATCTCTTTATATCTTCACGATTTCCTCAAATCTTTATCCTTATCTTCTCATGCTCCTTCCTTGATCTCTCTTAACAAAGAGTCACACCTTTCCCCTCTCTCTCTCTCTCACGTGCATCGCCCACTAATTACTATAATAAAATATAGTTTGTTTACAATTGATAACCCTACAACCCTGATGTAGGTGGGATTCACTCCCAAGTCTCTGATACGAAGCTACGAGACTTTATCAACTAAATTAGCTGCTGATAATCGATAAGAAGAAGAAGTTCCTTTTAAAAGAGTCCTTATAAAACAACTCTCACTTACTATCTATTAACTAAATATAAGGCAGACTTTTTTCTCCCCTCTTCCTTTCGCCATGTAGAATTATAATGTTCTCATCTTATGACACGTGTCACACTGATCACCTTTGTTCTTCTCATTCTCGAATGACACACCTCTCCCCGCCTCTTTCCTTTATCCTCACAACTCTTGTGAAGAGTTATCTCAAACGTATAGATTAGTATTAACCTCTTAATTCAAGAGAAATAGAGATATGTTGATCAAGCACCCTATCTCTATCCTTATCCTTATCACGTTTTTCTCTCTCAAAACCCTCAAACCACACTACTCTTTGATAGAGTTCTCAATAACCTATTCCCTATTAAAGGCCGGAAGTGAGAGAACTTGCGTGCACTACCTTCTTCTTCTCCATCGAGGCAGCGATATTTTGTTCTCTCATATCGCTTTGTTTGCCCATTACTCCGGCTGGGCATCCAACAGGTACTCTATCTACTCTGCTTTCTATCTCTTGTGATTTTAAATATCAGGTCTATCCCTACGGACACAAGTTTTACATAAACAAGTTTTCGACAGAAACACAAATTCTTACAAACCAAACAACTTTCACAGACACAAGTTGAAAAACAGACGATTTAGGTAGGGACAGATTGATTTCTATATCGCGGGTATCGGCGGAGCAGCATTCATTTTTTATCTCATTACTCCCAATGTTCGAAATATCGGCGATATATTGCCAATATTTTTCGATCTCGGAGGTGACCGATGTATCTATACCAAGTTGGAAAAAAATTACACTATATTGGTTGATATCGGCGATATGGACGATGTATCGCCGATAACCCACCGATAAAGACCAGAACCGTGAATCCAAATTATTTTTTTTTAAATGTCTACCGTTTTTTTTTTTTTTTTACAGATGTATCGGTATCCATCCAAAGAAATAAAGAGAAAACAATTTTTGAGAATCAGAGAAGTGAGATCTTTGATTTAGATGGAAAAAAAAAAGGTTTTGAGAAGAAAGAAGGAAGAAGGAGGCTTGTGGCCAGTGTACATACCTGTGCCGTTGCCATCACCTTCACCGGTTGCCGTCGCGTCGCCGTACTCTCTTCCCTCTTCCATTCGGAGCAGAGCTCCTGTATTTCTCAATCGTGAATGATCGAGTTTGGTTATTTGGTTTTAAACCCTTAAAAGGGTAAAGCTAACGTGACTCTTGTCTTTTAAACCTAAAAAAGATAATGTTAATGTTACTCAGTTTCTTTAAACATATAAATATTTCTATTTTAAATTATTTTAACCTAATAATGGTAATGTTAATTTCACTCTCAATAACATACTTCCCTTTTAAGTATTTTAACCTAATAAGGGTAATGTTAGTTTCACTCTCTTTAAAAATGAGGACTTAGGCTTTTAATTTTAATCTAAAATTTAAAAGAATAATACTAGTTTTAGTACAAAAATTTAAAATTGGGGACTTAGGCTTTAGTACAAAAATTTATAAGTGTTAACTTACAAATTTATAATTTTTTTTTTGGTTTAGTACATAATCTAAAAAAAAATATTATAAGTTAAAAATTTTAATACAAGGTCTTTTTGTAAAAATGATGTGTAATATAAAAAATTATATTATACGACAAAAATTAATATGTTAAAAATTAATATTGATTTATATTATACATCTAATTCAAAAAAATATTAAAATTTTTAACATAAGACGTTTTTAAAAAAAATTGAAGGATTATAATTGAAATTCATGTAAATTTTATTTAGTTATGAACTTGAATAATTTTATATTATTATTATTAATAGCTAATAATTTTAAATAATATAACTTATTTCACTAAAATTGATATAAAAATGACTAAATATTACTTAAGTATGTTATTTAATAAGAGAAACTAAAACAAATTATTTAAGTATTAAAAAGTAAAATTTATTAATCGAGACAGTGGAAGCCATTGGACCTAGAGGTCCTACTTGTTTACATTATCGCCACTTGTCAACGCATATCTTTGTTCTCCTCTCATTGCATCTCTTATATACATTGTTGTTTTTTTGATGTTTTCAATCTAAAATGTGTATTAACATCTATTTTAATATTTCCTGAAGTTTCACTACAAAATTCAATGTTTTGCTTATTTTGTTTGCCATTTTTTCAAAAATCACCGATAAACGATATATCTTCTGATATATATTTTTTTTTCACGGTTCGATATGTCGAACGATATCAACATTTATAACCTTGATTACTCCGCTACGTATCCTATAGGCACTCAACCTACTCCGCTTTATATTTTTTCTATTTATCGGGTTTTTTTAACCAATATGTCCCTACAGACACAAGTTTCGCATACACAGGTTGAAGAATCAGTTGATATCTACATGTACTCAACTTACTTAGCTTTCTATTTTTTCTGTTTATCGGGTTTTTTTAAACAATGTATCCCTACATACACAAGTTTCACATACATAGGTTGAAGAACCAGTTGATATTAGCATAAACACAAATTCTTGCAAACTAAAATTTCACTTGGTTTTAGATATACAGGTTACAGAACCTTTCTATTTGGGCATAATCACAAATACTCAGGAATTTTATTGTAGTTTGGAGTGGAATTATGTACATGGTGGGTCTTTATCATTAGATAAATGCCTCTTTATCATTATATGGTTTTAACTCTGTTTAGTGTTGGCGCATGTGGAGAGTAATCCCGATCAGAGCCATGTTTTGGAACAATATGTTCAGAATAGATTTGTTAGACCCAGATTTTTTTTAGGGAGAATATCAATTTTGTGTCACATAAAAATTAATTTCAGATCTGTTGCTATCATTTTATGGGCGTTTTCTCATTCCAAGTGGTCAATCAAAATTTTTGATTTTCAAATTTCATATGCATGATACATACGTGATTTCAAACATTGTGCATATGTAATCATTTTTACCCTTAATTGTTACTAAATTAGTGAGTAATTAATGCATGGTGCGACTCACTAAAAATATCTTTCTTTAGCGCTGGATTGTTCTAATCAAACATAATTAGTATCATATATTATAGATTAATGATTGCTTTTTTATATGTACACATTCATTAATTCATGATGTAGTTTATTCTAAATGTTATTTTATTTAACCTTATTAAGATAAATTTTAATTGATAATACTATACAATTTGGACTTTTGTAATCCCGTTCATCGCACGGGGTGTTTGCTAATATTTATAATTGATAAGTAGAAGAAACTCTTTTAGAAAGAGTCCTTATAAAACAACTATTCCAAAGCACAAGCATAGTGTCATCACAGACTCCTTCATGATTCTTATCTCTATTGAAAGCGTCCAGCGAATGTTGTTTACCATTCTATTACCATTCTTAATAGTTATGAAACCATCACCCAAGTCCTTGTTCTCTGCCCAGGATACTCGTGAGGGCATTCGAATTGTAAGGGATCAACTCACTTGGGTTTTTTTTTAGCCACAAAAAACAGAAGATTGGAATATGTTCTCTTCCTTGTTTTGCATTACTCATTCACGTAAGTAATGTTTTTTGAATTAGTCTATGGATACTCCCAAAGTGTACTCTCATGTATATTTTCGAATCCTAACCGTTTATCTCAATTATTAAACGGATAGAATTTGTACTGATTTAACATTAGAAAAGATAAAATAAGTCAACTTAAATCCTAACCCATAATGATTGGTTATTAAATGGTTAGGATTTTGCAATATATTTGGGAGTGTATATATGAGAGTACCCATGGACCAACTCATGTTTTTTTTCCCATGTTCCCTTACTTGTTTTGCATTACTCATTTACATAAGTTATGTTTTTTTCCACTGAAATTTTTATTGGTTAGATTTTAGATTACAAAAAACAAATTCATTATATTAACATTTTAAATAGTGTGAGTCAAATCCAACTGTAGTTAAGATTCACCTACCCTTAGGTTCACTCACCCATCATTGGTTTTTAGAAATAATATTAATTCTTTTTAAATTATTTTAATATTAAAAAAATCCTAAAAACAGTTTTGAATATTAAAAAAATATTTAATATTTTTTTCTAAAAACCAATGATGGGTGGGTGAATCTTAACCACAATTAAAGGGTGTCAAAATAGGACACGTAGCAACCTCATGGTTGATAACCGGATTTGCCAAACCCAGTTAGCACCGTAGATGATTTGGTTTCCTTCTTAAATAGTACTTAGTTCATAAATATTCATATGAGATCAGCATAATAACCATTTAATAAAACATGAGGTGCACTACTTGGACTATCGATATTGATATGAAAGATGGATAAATGGGTGGGTATCAATACCTCGATCAGATGATTTCCTTTTTTAGTTATTAAGCTTTGACAAAACTCGTGTCCAAATATAATTTTGAAGAAAATAAACATTTTTTTTTTTATAGATCAATTATTGATTGTTACATTTAGATCAATTCTTAAAATCATACCTACTAGCCTACTATTTATAGATATATATAAAAAAAAAAAAAAAAAAACAAACAAAATTGACTAGCCATTGAAAAACTAGAAAAAGTCTGGACCGCTTACGGAAAATGGAAATGGAAGCAGATGCCTCATCTCACCATCACCTCCACCACTCCCACTACCCCCGACAACAAGTCCACCACTATTGCCGCCGCTACCAACCTACCACCTTGACCACCACCACGACCGTACCCCACTTCTTGCACCACTTAGTGAACAATCTACAAGTTTTTTTATCCCTCAACCCCCCTTTTTCACCACTAGCCTACAACCACTCACTCGGCCCACCCCACTCCACTTCAAGCTCACCCTCATCCTCAGTAATCATTACGTTATAATGTTTTTTTGATTTTTTAAAAATCCAAATGTAATTTCATTGTTTATGTTATTTAAAGGGGTTTGCTATGATATGGTAAAAAAAATTAATATATGTTTTAAAATTTTAAAATACCAATTAACTAAGCATTAATCTTACGAGGTTAATGTTGTTCAATCAATAATTTAAAATGGATTTTCCTATTAGGTGAGCGCTCACACCTAAAAATAAAAATAAAAATGCATCTATCCGACTTAAAATGGATTTTGTCGTTTTTATCATCTAACCCCCTCAAAAAAAGAGAGAAAAGACTAGTATCCCATTGGACACGGGCTTCCATGCTTGTTATGGTAGTTATAAGTGTCGTTATTTTTTCTTATTACCTTAAAAACAAGTATAAATAATAAATTATTCTCTTAAAAATTTTATTTTCTTAACCCACGAATGCTATTTGTTTGGGTTTATAGGAGGCAGTGCATCATCAATGAGAACAAATCATCATTGAATCTAACTCAAGGGATTATTGAACTTCTGAATGGAAATCAAGATAATACTCATTGGGAGATTTCTTTCATTATCGAAGACATCTAGCAAATGCGGCATCATGGTGGCAATATTTTCTTTGTGCATCGGTAAAAAAAAAAATGTTTTTTTGGAAAAAGATACTATTTTATCAATCGAGTCACGGGTATCTAACATATTCATATATAACTATTTCCACAAAATAGTTTGTGGATTGGATTTCACTTGACTGTCTCCGACTCCATTGCTTGTGCTCGGGGGGTAGAAGTTTTATAGCCCGGAGTTTCAATATATAGGCTGGGAGGCCAATTCCCTTGCCCATCTTTCTGCCCGAAGAGGTCTCATTGATAGTATTTCTAATTGGTTATCTCGACATCCATTGTTGTCCCCGCCGGATTCCTTTCAAAATTCCGGTCATTGTGATTTATGAAGTTGTGCTTTCAACCAACAAAAAAAGAAAAAAAAGAAATGCGTTCGCCGCTTGTGGGTATAGCAATCCTCCGCGCAAAATTGCAGCTCTCCTTCGTAGATTTCACACCATAGTGATTACAAAAAATAAAAAAAGATTTCACACCATAAGGGGTCCCATGAAAAGCCCCGTCCAGATCAGATCAAAGCCAATTGTGATTGAACTCGACAGGGTTCAATCACAACCCATGTCAACACGTGTTCATGTTAATTCCTATTAACCGTTGTTAAGATTCATTAACCCTCAGGTTTAATAATTTATATAAAAATATTAAAAAAATAATAACCTTAAGGTTAAAAGTTCTTAACTAGAGTTAAAAACTTTTTAAATATTTGTTTGGGTTTTTGTGAAAAACCTCATATTTTTCAGCTATTTGTAAATATCCCATTGAGTTTTGTGTATTTGTATTATAGTTCACTAACTTATAAAAATTTTGCAAATCCACTATTCAATCAAAAAGTTAGTTTTTTTTTTTTAGTGAAAAAGTTAGTTGACGGATGTTAACTTTTTATAATACGACATTTTTAATGGATTGGATGGAATGCACACCTCTACAAGTTATCATGTGTCTCATTTATCCCATTTAACTGAGATTAATCTTAATTAACATAAGGTTAATATATATATATTTTAAAAAAATCTAAAAATCAAGGTTAAATGGATTAACTACGAGAATGAATGAATATTAACTATAGTTAATAGTTGTTAAAAGAGACACATGGCAGCTTGTAAAGTCCCCTTTAACAGTGGTTAAACATAATCAACTTAATGTTACTATTTTTTCTTCTTCTAAAATCCAAGGTTAGATGCATGAACCCTAATGATATGTTTGGTTGTTGAGAAAATATGTGAAAACATGGAAAAAAAAAACAGAAAACTCTAGATTTGTAATATGATTTTTAGTTGTGTTTTGCACAGTTTTCTATGTTTTCACCTATTTTCTCGACAACCAAACATAGGGTAAGGGTGAGTTAATATTAACCACTGGTAGTGGGTGTTAAAGGGACATGTGGCGGCTTGTAGAGCATATTTTAATTATGGTTAAACATAAGCAAAATAAAGGTTAATATTTTTTTCTTCTAAATACTAGGGTTAGATGCATGAACCTAAGGGTGAATGAATCTTAAATACCGTTAATGAGTGTTAAAAGGGACATGTGGGAGTTTGAAGAACCTCTTTTAACTATGGTTAAGCATAATCAATTTAAAGTTTTTACAAATTTCCTTCAAATAAAAAAGTTAAAAAAATGTTATTTCATAATAAATTTAGGAAAATAGTAAACGGACCCATGGATCCCAATTGATAACCTAAGGCATCCACCCATTGGTGGATGCCCTCCCTCTTAAATGCTCACCACAGTTGGTGAGCATTTAAAAGGGAGGGCATCCACCAATGGGTGGATGCCTTAGGTTATCAATTGGGATCCATGGGTCCATCTATCACTACTCATAAATTTAACATTAGTTAACTAATTTTTGGATGAAAATGTGGATTTGTAAGAAAAAGTAACTATAATACAAAACCACAAAATAGAAGGGTTTTTACAAATAGTTGAAAAGATAAGGGATTTTTCACATGATACCCTATTTTTTTTCTTTTAAAAATCCTGAAGTTTGAACCTTCAGTGAATCTAAAACACGAGTTAACATGTGTCCTTTTCAACCCTTATTAACCATGATTAAGATTCCTTAATCCTTAGGGTTCAACAATCTAATATTTTTTTTATAAAAAAATATTTATAAAAAATTAATGTCAGGGTTAAATTTTTTTAACCCTAAGGTTAATTTTTTAAAGAAGAATTTATAAAAACCAAGTTAGATTGTTGAACCCTAAGAGTTAGTGAATTTTAACCATGGTTAATATTGGTTAAAAACAACATGTGATGACCTATGGATGCGATGGTAAGGGAATGGTAGACCGTTACTAGGGTTTACCCGAAGAATACGTTAGATTTCCTCCTAAGAATAGCACAACCAACCCTCTTCCCCTTTGCAAGCATTTCAGCAGCACAAGCTATCTAAAAGCAAAACCCTTAAAACCTCTCCATTAGAGCTCGAACCTGCGGTTTCTGTTTATTCTCCTTTCTCTGTTCTCTTAGGGTTTGGAGTTGCCATGGCTGATTTCCAGACATCGACTCATCGAGCTAGGTGGATTTTTACCCCAAATGATCTGGTAATCCAATCTCTTGTCGCCATTTCCATTATCAAACCATGATTTAACCTAATTTTCTGAATCAGATCTGCATTGCTGCATCAAAGTAAATGCATATTTTTTTTATTCTTTTTATAATCCTCACCTGATAATCTAGAGTAATCAACAAGAGAAAATGTTTTTGATTGCGTATATTTTGTAATCACATTTAGTGCATCTTTCATATATTGTATATCAATCAAGTGTAGAACAGGTTATAATTTCGAATTTGAATTTTGTCTGTACTAGTAAAGTTTTGAGTCTGGTTATTAATTCTCATTTTAAACTTTGTAATTTTTCTCTGCAATAGATGGAAAAGTACCAAGGTACTAATCAAAGAGCGATAAAAACACTAGAACAGGTACGGTGCTAGTCTTGCTTCATCCTTCCATTTGAACCAAGTTTGTCCATATATTAGTGTTTTACTTTTGATTTATTTAATGCTTGTTCAGTGTGCAATTTACTAGATGCAACAGGAAAATATTACTGAGTAATCAACTAATCATGTATCTGGGACTATTATTATTTTTTTGGACCAGTAGCGGTGAAATTTTATTGATTTCCAAAGAGGAGAATCCCATGTACAAAATAGGTATACATGGAGAGGATGACTAGTGTCTCACACTAAATTAAAGCAATAAGAAAAATGATTATACAGAGAAACTAGAGTGAAAAGTGCCACTGAATTCTTTAAGAATGGAAGACCAAAGGGAAAACACTTCGGAAGTTGTATCAACCACTGAATCAATGGACCCAATATTTTGGACGAGGTTATGATGTTTTGCAATGTAATATTTTTTCATGGAAATGATATTATGTATTTAGCTTAAGTATATAAATTTCAGTTGAAGTTGATCTCTGAAGGGGGGCATCCCAGCAAGAATACATAGGCGGTTTAGCGCACTAAAACAGAGAACTATCACTTTGTCACAGAAGTTTCATAAGAGTGAACTTATATAAGTTGTATTTATACTTTAGCTCTTGTTACAATCTACAATAATTTGGCTTGAATAAGAGATTGGTTTTTCTGCAGAATTTTATCTCATTATCATCAGTGCCTTACCCCAACGATTTGGAGTTGGCAACTGTCTTTGGAGGGATTTTTTCTAGAACATTTTTTGAGAATAGGGATATTGATGCCAAGGTGCAAATATCACATAGCTATCGTGCTTATAACCTTCGAGATATGTGGGAAAACACAATGGACTTTATTAGAAGTAAATAGGCATTAGTGACCCTTATATTCTAGAGAAGAATGTTTTGGGTATGGGTTATCTTCAACGATAGATGAGCATGTCACTCTTCTTTATGTATAAGATTACACGCTTCACAATTGGTTTTTCTTTTCTTTGTTCTTTTTTTCTTCTAATATTTCCTGGCTCTACCATCCAACGAATTAATTGTGGTATAGTATCAATCTCATTTATTCCCATATAAATTAACCGCCCAATATTTCTTGAAGTACGGAGCGACACGCATGGAAGTAGACGTTGATGGGTCATTGTCCTACCCTGAACCTCAATTTGATGCAAAAGATAATGGTAAATGTTGTTTCAAATATTATAATTTTTCATCATTCTTTTTTTTTTGATTATAAAAGAATTTCTTCAAAATATCTTGATTGCTTGTTGACTTGGTGTAAGACATCGTGTTCCGGTGAAAATTCCTTAACATGCATGTGACAATTTTTTATTTTTGCACCATAGCTGAAAAACACTCCCTTCCAAAGCCACTTAATATTGAAGAAGAACAACTTATGCGGGTATTCTACGAGCAAAAGATTCAAGAAGTATGTGGGGCCTTTGGGTTCCCACATAAAATTCAGGTATATGTTTTGTTTCTTATGAAATCAAAAGACATTTCTATCAGGCTTTACAGTCACCCTTTCTCAAAAATGGTTCGTGGTTCGCAGGCAACAGCCATCATATACTTCAAAAGGTTTTATTTGCAATGGTCCGTCATGGAGCATCACCCAAAACACATAATGTAAGATCTGATTTTGATGTATTTCACATTTATCAACTAAAGCTTAGCCAATGTCATATGTAGTTATGATTTATGAACCACTGTGAAAATGTGCATGTTTCATTTATTGAAGTACACTGGAACCCATATTGAAGAATAAATATCATAAGGGAAATATTTTCTAACATGAGCAAGAAGATTGGGACGACAATGGACACAAATAGGATTGCTAGACATCAGACATGGATCTATGTTGCGGTTAGGGTTGTCCCAAGCCATAGCTGCATGATTGCATCTGAACTAGATATGTTAGAGGATTCCAAACCTTGATTAGTTTATTTAATTGTTCATTTTGTTATGCGATTCATTTGGTTCCATATTTCGTCTCATTGGTGGTCACCCATAGACACAAAATTCGTTATTATAACTGTGGAATTGAATTGTTGATGGTCACCCACCACCATATGTAGTTATGAACCACTGTATTTCACATTTATCATCTAAAGCTTAGCCAATGTCATATGTAGTTATGAACCACTGTGAAAATGTGCATGTTCAAGTATTGAAGTACACTGGAACCCATATTGAAGAATAAATATCATTAGGGAAATATGTTCTGACATGAGCAAGAAGATTGGGATGACAATGGACACAAATTGGATTGCTAGACATCAGACATGGATCTATGTTGCGGTTAGATTGTCCCAAGCCATAGTTGCATCCAATGTTTTAAAATGTGAGGCGTGAGGCAAGGCGTTAGGACCTCAAGATGCGTAAAACGTAAGTCTTACAAGAAAGCTTCATGCTCTCTCTTTTTAACAAATAAATAAAATATACAAAAATTGCAAAAATATTCAAAAAGTTAATGAAGGATTATAGTATATATAAACATATACATAGATAGAGAGAGCGAGAGAGAGTTGGTCTATGGGTACTCCCAAATATACTCCCTAATCCTAATCGTCTATAACTAACCACTAAGGGTTAGGATTTGACTTTGCTTATTATGCCTTTTCTAATACTACATTAACTTTAATTCTAACCGTTTAATAATTGAGTTAAATGGTTAGGATTTGGGAGTGCATTTGAGAGTACCTCCAGAATGATTCATATATATATATATAGAAAGACAGAGAAAGATACATATAAATAACATTTTGTATTTGTGTATATTGTGTGTGTGTGTGTGCGCGCGCGTGTGGGCACACACATAAGAATTGCTATATAAATTATTTAACCATAAAAAATAAATATAAGAAATGCAAACAAATGCTGAAATTTAAATTTACTTTTTCGTTCATATACATATTGAAGATTATGTTTAATATCAATTTATGTGGTGGATTTAGAATTTTAGTAATATATTGCAAATAAGTCATGAACTTCATTGTAGGCCAGTGACTCCAAATTTTTGCAATATCTATTACGGAAATAGTGTGAATTAGACTCAAAGTTTTTTAGAAGCCCAAATATGTCAAGCATGATATTACTGTTATCAAAATCGGACCGGACCGGCCGGTTGATTCGGAAAAACTGGGAACCGGTCCCCTCGCCAAATCCCAAAACCCCCAAAACCGGAACTCTTTAAGAACTGTGGTAGAAATGGTTGGGAATCGGTCAGAATCGGCTAGAACCGGGAAAAATGGGGAAAAAATGAAAAAAAAAAGTTTTTTTTTTTAAAACAAAAAGTACATGGTTGAACTAGACCGGTTGAATCAGGAACCGGTCACTCTGCCGGTTCGATGCCCGATCCGGTTATGAAAACAATGCATAATCTAATAAATTAAGTGTTAGTTGTAACCAATCATCATCATCATTTTCAATGTGTTTTCTGAAATAAATAAATTTTTATTTGTTGAAACAAATAATAAATTAAAAAAATGACATTTAAGTCTCAATTGTGGTTAGAACTCTAATTTTAGTTAATGTATGAGGTGTATGCCATAGACTTGAAACGAGCTTTAAGGTATGACGCGTGTGTGTCATTTGTGCCTCACACTTTGAGACGTGAGCCTCATGGGGTTTAAGCCTTATGGTTGAGCTTCAAGGCGTTTTCCTTAAGCCTTGCCCCGAGGCGATCCTTGAAGCGTACACCTCACATGCCTTTTCAAACACTGGACTTGCATCTGAATGAGATACATTAGAGAATTCCAAACCTTGATTGGTTTATTAAATTGTTCATTTTGTTATGTGATTCATTTGGTTCCATATTTTGTCTCATTGGTGGTCACCCATAAACGCAAAATTCTTATTATAATTGTGGAATTGAATTGGCTTTCTTATATGCACAGGTTAACTTGCATATATGCATCTTGTAAGGTAGAAGAAAATCATGTATCAGCAGAGGAGCTTGGTAAGGGGATTCAACAGGATCATCAAATGATTCTCAATAATGAGATGATAGTTCTTCAGGCATGCATATGCCTCATATCCAATTGTTTTCTCTATATATTGCGGACTGCATTCATTTCTTCTCAAGTATTTGCCTTTCTTTTGCAGAGTTTAGGATTTGATCTTATCGTTTATGCACCATATAGGTCAATTGAAGGTTTTATTGATGATATGGAGGTGAGTTTGGACATTTTTAAAATCGGTTTAGTGATGTATTAAATTGCCAATCAATTTTTCTGTTTTTCTTCATGATTTTTTTTTTTAAAACAAGAAAAAGTGTGGATCTTCTTTTGTATGAGGACTTTTGTTTCATCAATTATTTTCTCACACCACGTGGTTACTTTGACCTTTTCCTCCTTCCTGCATTTGGTGACATTTAGTGTTGGTTCTCTAGGATTTCTGCCAAACAAAGAATGAGCAGCTTCAAAAGTTGAAGGTACTTGTGGGTTCTATAGTTATTCTTTATGAGTTGTACATTACTGTTATGGTTTGTTGTTCTCTGATCCTTAATTCCTTAATAATATCACAAAGATTTTATACATTACATATTTTTCTATCATGTTGCCATGTTGGTGAACAACCTCATGATGCGATCATGTTCTAGAGATGGAATGGTTACATTATCAACGTGGGGCACATTTTTATTCTGTTTTTTTTTTTTGTGGGGGGTGGTGGTGGTGTTCTGCCATTATTTTGCTTTATTGGAATAGTTTTTTTTTTGGATTGCACTCATGGCACACTGCTTGAGTTTCAGCCAATATTTGTTTCCAGCTGTTGGGGTTGAAAGCCTCAATATATTGAAGTGGGCGTCAGATAACTTCCTTCAGTTCCTTGCTATAGAGTATCTGCCCCATGGTTAAAAACTTTACGAAAACTGGCACGCTGTTTGTTACGTAACGGTTTCGGTAGAGACCGTACCATAATAACGCCTTATTTTTTTTAAATATAAAATGGATTTTGAAACCCCACTTACATCACTTTTCTCATATTTTTATCTCTTTATTGCCTTACTATACCTGAAAACTGGAACTCCTTTTGGCTTTCATTGATCAAAAACAAAATCCAAAGGTTCAATCTTTGGATCAAAGCCTCGAACCGCAAAATCTTGAAAAACCAAGTTGGGGCTTTACTATTTGGGTAGGTATGTGTGTTATTTAAACATGGTAATTATCATATTTATGCTTCGTTATGTATTTAATCAGTAAACCTTGCTTTTAACCATTTTTTCTCAAAGTTTATATTTTTCGAATTACACACACACACACATATATATTGTTCCCCCTCCAAAAAATAAAAAAATAAAAGAGCTGCCTGTTACGATTTCAGACATTAATGTCTGTTACGTATGGTTTCCAAAATTCTTGAACTAATTGAGGTTTCAATCTATCAATTTGCACTGGTAGAAACAGTGAAAATTTGGGCATGAAGATCTTCAAGCAATCCATATGATGGCTCTGTTCCATGCCTGTAATGTTCATCGGAAAATATTTCTTCAACTCAAGCAAGTTGAACTACCAACTTTATTTTTTCCCCTTCTGTGAACAAATTGATTATACTGTTGTTTCAATCTCTTTGTAGGATTTGTGCGAAAGTGCAAAGCTGGAAGTAGATAAAATCATGCTCACAAATGCACCACTTCTCTTCCCTCCTGGGCAGGTATTCACCAGACTTCTTTTCTTCCATGTCGTGTCTTCAATTTGTAGGGTGGATTCAATGGGCTTTTTTGTGCAGCATACCTTAAAAAAGAAACAAATGTTCTTCCAGTTTGAACATATGGTGTTCTTCAATTATATGTAGCATCATTTTTGGATTCTTGCTTTTTTATTATTATTATTTTTTTTATGCAGATGGTAAACCACTCAACTCTGATTTGATTTGTTGAATATTCTTCCCTATATATAGGATGCTTGGCATTAGTTTGAAAAAGAAAAACTGTTTAAATTAATTGTCAGCACTATTCCTCCTGTAAATTATTTTCCGACTTCTACTCTGTACTCAGTAGTGGGTCAATATCACAATTTCTTGACATATGGTGGCTTCTACAGATCAATCTTACTGAATTAGAAGACTTGATAACTGAATCTACTTACTCCAGTGGGGATAACTGAACAATATTCTTTTCTTCTTCAAGAAGAATTTCCTTGTTGGGCACTTTTCTAAACATATGGTGTATACACATTGACAAGTCTTCTAGGGCTGAACTTAATTTTTACTCTCCCCCTCGCCCTTTTTTTTTTTTGTGTGGGGGGGGTTATTTTTCTGCATTTGGAACAGACTACTTAGATAGTTAGATTACATGAACAATTATATATATACAATCATCTCATAACTGTGAAGATGCACCCTTGTGTTGGGTGCCTTGTGTGACACATTGGGGTCTTGTCAAAGACCAACTGGCGTGTCTATGTACATAGTTAGAGGCCATGATGGAAAATATTATCATGCAGCAGAAGCTTTATGTGATTTAACATTTATCAATAATTTGAATATTAAAGCTTTTCCAACGCCCAGTTTTTAGCACTGCATTGCTGGTACCAACTCCCAAGCACATAAGGTGGGTTCCGTCTGGTCAATAGCTGATGTAGAACTTTACCAAGTCCTTTACATGAATCCTGAGACGTTTTCTCAAGCTCACACTAAAGCATTAGGATATGACCCTTGGATAGAATAGAGTGGTAGATTAGGATTCATGCAGCCAGCCCCACATAGTTGAGATTTGGATGAAGATGATGAAGAACCATCATGTTCAATTACATATGTAGTTAAGTTTTTAGGGCTTATATTGGACTCCTTTCACATTTCTGGTTTGGAAAATGATTAAATCTTGTGTTTCTATTGTTTAAGAACTCTTTTTTTAAAGCTTTGAATTTTTGTACATCTTGTGCAGTTGGCATTGGCTGCTTTGCGCAGGTCGAATGAATTACACACACTTCTCGATTTTGAGAGGTTCTAAACTGCTCGTAAAGTGTCCTTCAAATAAAAGTTAATATTTTTATTGCATTTGAATTTTTCTATTAACTGATAATTCATGATAATTCCATGCAGATACTTGAGGAGAATTTTCTCTCGTCAACATTCTACACACACCAGTTCAGAGCTCACTGAATCTTTGAATGCCATAGATTCGTGGGTATTATTTTGTCATATTAATTATAATATCTCGTCATTTAATTTGATGCAATTTATGTTTCACTTTGTGCTAGAACTTGCACTTAATTATAATATAGTGGCTATGTTAGATTCGGTCTGAGTGTAGGATTCTGAAAATAGGCTTTTGTTCATGATTGAAAAATTGCAATTGATAAGTATGTATTGTGCCAATCAGGGAGATTGGGGAGTATGTTGCTTATGGAAATAAAGCTTGGTGGCTAAAGTGGAGATGTGCTTTCAATGTGTTATGTGGCCCATGCATTTTGATCAAACTTAAATGACATTTTTGTAAGGCAATAGTGTTTTTTTTTGGGTCAAGTTGACCAGCTATGCTTTGTTGAGTAGAATGTTGGGCACCAAGAAGTAACGTAGTCATAGAATGAGGGTAGCTGAGATAAATGAATGGAGATACTAGAAGAAATAAGATCAGAAACAAACATATTTTAGAAAATTTAGTAGTAGCTCCAATATGTTACTAATGATTTGACGGAGATTGTTTAGACATGCTCAATGAAGACCAATGAAAGAGTGTGAGGCTTCTAAAGGGGCAAAAGGAAGGCCAAAAATGAAGTGGATAGAATTAGTGAGAAAAGATTTGACAACACATGCTCTAATCAAAGATATGGCTCTTGCTGACTACAATGGTAGAACACTATTTTTGTTTCCAACCCCCAAATAGTTGGGATGAGAAACTGATGAAGAATGTAAACTTTACTGTTATTTATAAAGACGCCTGGATGCCCTACCCTCCCTCAATTAGAATTGGAGTATGGAGGAGGAGATATGAATACCATTTCAGGTTCTGCACCTACTTTTGGTGGGGTAGCCTTTTTCCAATTACAAGGCTACAAGATTAGGATAGAAATTTTGAAACCCTTAGCTAAAGTGAAAAGCTAAAACCTCATTGTCTAACTTGATGAATGATTGCAAGGCTACATAGCTTAGGATACAACTTGGTTTCATTGATGTCCGAGCTTGCACGCTGATACCTTTCCCCTATCCGATAACCTGGCGTAACCTTTGTTGTACCTGTGTTTAATCCCCCATAATGATGCTCTCTGTACTACATATTCACATCCACAATCTGCTAACACAAGTTTTTGGTGTTTCTCGGATACTATGTTCTCCATTTTTAAATAGAAAAACGTTGTTTGATTCCAGACCTGGGTACTAATATTTTCTTATTTTTTGCTGGCCATCTGTACAGGTTAGAAAACTTAAGATCCCTACAGCCAAGGATATGAGGCACATCGACCGGAAACTGAAATGCTGTTGGGATCCAAGCTCCCAGGACGAGTACTTTTTTTCAAATTTATCTGATATAAAAATAACCTGTTATATTCTAATACCCTTCCTTGTACTAGTTCTGATTATTGATTGTTTAACAGCAATAAGAAACGAGAGAAGAGATCAAAGCACAAATCCAAAAGGAGTTCGAGTGAAATGCAAGGCGTGCCTTCTGCTGCTACATCGTATGTTCTACCCCTTCAGGAGTTTTCACATGTTTTGTGCATTGTCTCAGTTCAATTTTCATTTGTGGTAGTGCTGATATTTATTGGGTCTGTGCCTTTCAGGTGAAAGCACATTTTCGTGTTTTTTACTGTTCGGAGCAGCTTATTCCTTCACAGAAAATCACATGCTAGCAACATCCTGGTAGTTGTAGCAGAAAGATACCTCTGATGACAAGTATATAGAAAATTTGTCTCGATTCTAAAGGAATTCGACAGTCCATATTATTGTTCAATCATCAATTCTAAATTAATTTAAGAGTCATTTGAGATGATCTTTGGTCTGAATAGTAGGAATCCCTATCATAGTATCAGAGATGTGGTGCCATGCACTGGTTGGGAGCTACCTCGCCCAACAGGAACCACCTAGGATATTCCTAGGTTAATGGTCAACTTTATTGTTCTATTACAAACATCAATTAAAATTACAAGTACCCATTTGTTTTTTGTTTTTTCTCAGAACTTAGTGCTTCACAGAGTAAGTGTTGCCTATCTTTCTTTTGATCGATATCCAGGCCTCTGTGATCCAGTTAGATGACCTACTGCTAAAGAATTAGTAGAAATCCCATTTTTGACAGGTTCTGCAGAACAGCAAGAACCAATTAATACCATTTTCCGCAATTTGGATCTTACAAGGGGGACGCCCATGCAGCAATTGAGGAGATTTTTTATGCAGACATTATGGCCAACTGAACCAGCAAAGAAGAGAAAAAAAGAATTGAGCGGCCGGAATTGAAAGTTGGTGTGTGCCAAAATTTTCCACCAATATTTTTACTACATGTGCTGAGTTTGTATATATAAAAAAAGAAACATAGAGAAATGGTGCTTCTGTTGGGACTTATGTTGGTGAAAGTAATTCAGTGCTCAAGAAGCCTTGCTGGGCTCTTGAAGGTTTTTATTAGTTGGGCCAGCTGGCCCGAATAAAAGTAGCCAAAATGGATTTCGGGCCTTAGGTTTCTAAGCCTAAATCTGTCCACTTACTTAATCGGGCCAGGCTGGGCTGCAGAATTGATGAATAAGTCGCCTATTAAAAAATTAGTGATGTAGTGAATAATTTTGTTTGGTTTCAACAAAAAAAAAATAGTTATTATTTAAAAATAAAGACCTCTCTCATGCTCGAAGGATCTTGTAGGTCTCAATCGAGAGTACAAAATTAGGCCTAAGGTGAATAAGTGGTTATGCTCTCCCATAATCACCTCAACGAGATTATGGATTAATCAATTATTTTTATAATTGGTGTTGTTTTGATGCCAATTATGACTCTTGGCCTCTTTATATCGATACATTTCCCTTCTTCTCTTCATCTCCCTTCATGGAGGATAGTCGTGATGTTTTGATGCCACAAAACCGATGCCCTAATGATTCCACTGGTTTGTTCTTGGGCTACCATTAGCTAGAGAGCTCTTTCAAATGCTTGGCGATGGTGGCATTTTGGATGCCTTATATAAGGTTTGCCTCTCTTTCTTTGGGTCTTGATCTTGGTGTTTGTGTTAATAGTGGACTTAAATTTTATAATTTGTGTGTTGTAATTACAAATTTAGTGTAAAATAGATTCCTATCCGTGGATGATGTATATAGACACAATGGTATTGCTTGCAATGGACCTAATCTGTTCACTCGAGTGAGGATTACTCAAGCTTGAATTGGTGCATGCGAGTAAGGATACTAATAGAGAACCACGACAATTCATCGTCATAAATCAACAAGGAGCAATGGTGATGTATTTGAAGGATCAACTTCTGCCTTAGCCGATGGGCATCCGAAGAGAAGACTTCATAGATTAAATTAATCGTCATTGGTCCAGCCTTAGGTTTGCAAATGGATTTCTCAGGCTATTTTTCATCTAAAATCCTTAAAATTTTTAAAGGAAGAATTCGAGGATAGTGTTGCGCCAATAAACCAAATGTATTCACGGACGACTATAAGTTGTTTTTATTTGTTAAAAATATTTATTTATTTTTTCTAAAAACCAAGGGTAAATAGGTGAACCTTAGGGGTGAATGAATCTTAATCACAATTAAAGAGGGTTAAAAGGAGGACACAAGGCCTGAAAAGGGGAGCCGAGATGCCCCTCCTCGAGTCACCAACCGAGGTGGGGATTATTTTCCAATTAGGTTTCAATTACACAGAATGCACCCTAGTGGTTACCTTAGGTTTGATGTTTGTGTGTTTAGCTCTCTAAAAAAAAATATAAAAAATTGTTGAATGCCTTTACAAAAAAATAAGTTGATTCGCCCTATATATAATTAGTTGGTATATTGTCGGAGTACCACATTACCCATAATTTTGTAACATATATATATATCCCACTGCCAACTAGAAAGATGACACCTGACAATTAGTTTTTAAGTTCAACAATTGGATGTTAAGATAAGTTCTTATTAAATATTTTTAAATCGTTTGATTTAGTCATAGTTTTTCAACATAAATTCTTAGGATTTACTTAGATTTTACAGGTTACATAGAAATATCTAATTTTTCAACCTTCAATCGGATAACCTATAGATGTCTAATTGACTATTTTTTAAAGTTTTTATTAAATATTTTTGAATCGTTTGATTTAGTCATAGTTTTTCAACATAAATTCTTAGGATTTACTTAGATTTTACAGGTTCCATAGAAATATTTAATTTTTCAACCTTCAATCGGATAACCTATAGATGTCTCAATGACTATTTTTTATTTTCGTGTCTTCCAAGAATCTACTTTAACATCCAGGGTTAAATTTCAAACCAACTTATTCCATGTAATATTTTTAGGAGGTGCTCAGAACATGTTATATTGAGCTCTCCCCTATCTAATTAAATAATAATATTTATTTATTTAAATATTAAATAATATATTTTAAAAATATTTAGTAAATTTTAATTTTGATGATATAATTTTATTTTTATTTGATAGACATTATTATTTATATTAATTAATTGATTTTATAATAATAATTTATTATTATTTTAATAATATTTAATAGAAAATCATGTTTCTTAGTATTAAACTTAAATTGGGAAACATGGCCCCCCCAAATTTTTTGTAAATCCTTATTGGTGTAGTATGAATAGTGGGCCCCTCAACTAATTTTTTTTAGTATACTTGGCCCCCCAAATTTTTTTGTCATATATATAGTGGGCCCCCCAATGGAGTCCCCTTATGCCCTTGAGGTTGCCACATGTCCCTATTGACACCCCTTAACTATGGTTAAAATTCACCCAATCTTAGGGTTCACCTACTTATCCTCAAAGGCATTACCGGGAAATTTTTTTTTTCAAAATAAAAAAACTACCCAAAAAAAAAATATCTTGCGGGCTACGCCCCCAAACCCCCAAATTCCATAAACTCAAATCAAAATTTTTTTTATACATGTATTTTGGCCCCCCCAATGAAAAATTCCTAGCTCCACCCCTGTAAGAGAGGACTCTACAATAGTGGAGGATAGAGAGGGGCTCTAGCATGAGATAGTGGGTCCTAAACATGAATGATAGAGATTAAAGATCAAAGCTACGTGTCATCTCTAAGATAGAACTTATAAGATTGAAGAGATAAGAGTTTGGAGAACAAAGAGAGAAAGTCTTTTTTCTTTAGAGTACTAGCAAAAACCTGTGCGATACACGAGTGTGAATAAAAAAATAAAAAATAAATCTCTACTCTCTCTCTTTATCCCTCCTATCACAATTTCCTAAAATTTCTCTATATATTCTCTTTTTTCTTATCTCTTTTGCCCCTCTTATCATAATCCCCTAAAACCAATCTTCACTCTATCCTTCTTATTTCTATCCCTCTTATTACAATTTCCTAAAATTTCTTCTTTTCTAGAGGTTCCAAAGAGAGAGAGAACAATTGAGATTAGAGATACAATGGTGGAGGGAACAATCTCCTAAAATCCTTCCAATGGTGTTTGAATTGAGAGAGAGATAGAGAGAGTTAATGGTTGAGATTAAATAACGATGCCACGTGACATCCTTAAAATAGAACTCATTGGATCCTAGAGATTAAAGATCGGAGAGCAAAGAGAGGGGGTTAGGTGACACTTATATCTTTATATTATATTATAGATTAGTAGATAATGATATTTTGGGTTGCCCATTTATCCTACATCGGTTAATGATTGTTGAGTCCTTCTCCTTAAGTACTCCCACCTTACCCCTCTTTTTGGAGGTGTGTGTGATTAAAGGCTTGAGTTGAGATTGAGGGTTGTGTGTGCGCGTGTGGTGTGCATGATTGTGTGGTTAGTGATCAAAAGGATATTTTGGTATTTTTAAAGGAGACAATTTAATAAATAAGATTGAAGGATTTGAAGAAGAAGTCGATTTTCAACTAGTGACATCAAGAAAAAATATGAAGAAGAAGAAAACATCAACAATTGATTCTTCTCAAGGAAGACTAAAGAGGGAGTTTAGGAAACCAACTCGATTTTAGGAATAGTTTTATTCTTCGGTATTGTTCTTAGTAAAATCTTATGTAATTGTGTTCTTGTGTTTTTGTAGGGGTAATGTTTTATGTCCCCCAATTGTTTTTTCTTAATAAACACCCACTCTCATTAAGTGACATTAAAAAAAAAAAAACAATTTAATAAATAAGAGACAAAAAACACTAGAAGTCAAATTACATTTATTTTCTCTAGTTTATGTGAAAAGACTAAACTATCCTTTTAACTCTAGCGAGTTTAATAAATAATACAGAAGTAAAGATGTCTTGGTGGTCATTGCTCAGTTCACCCACTGAGAGAACATTAGCAACACCTTTATTTATTTATGGGCAGTGATTAGCACACCACGCATTTGACGATGTACTCAAATGCCACATGTCCCTTTTAACACTTCTCTAATTATGGTTAAGCTTAAAAAAACTAAAGTTAATATTTTTGTTTTTTATTTTTAAAATTAAGATTAATATTTTTTTTAATAAAAAAAATTAAGATTAGATTACTTAACCATAATAGTGAGTGAATCTTAACCTTAATTGATGTGTGATAAAAATGAGGCATGGACCAAAGAGGACTGCACATTTCACTACATAGTCAAATGCCCCAGGCAGTAAGTTGAGCATTTTCCTTTATTTTATGGGTAATATTGCATTGCGATAGCCATAGAATCCCTAGAAAGGGAAGTGATTTAAAACTCTAATTGTACATACTATCAAGAGCAAGGCCTCACGATTAAAAATCCAATAGTGCCAACCATTTAATGCATGTGCACCTTGTCATGGTTGGATTTTCAATCTTAATGCATTGTTTTCAGTAGTACTTGCTATTGAGAGTCTTCAATCTCTTTCCAGCTAAAAATACAATAAACGGAACAAATGTAGGCATGACGTATGACATAGTTATACATCGGAGTTAAAATATATAAAGGAGCTCTGCTTCACGGTGTTGAACGACTCCCCTTTTTACAAGTGACAATCTTATAATTTATAATTTAGTGTGCTGCAAAATTAACCCAACAAAGCTCAATAATTACATACATGCCATGCCCATAGTTTGTTTTAAAAGGGGAGCTCCGCTTCAACGACTTGAAGCATATATACGTTATGTATCTGGTTGTTGCCCTTTGCGGAAATTAGGGTAGTCAAAGCATCCATAAACGATTGGGGGGTTCTTGGGAAGGCATTACCTGGCCATTGCTTAGGCGATACATTATCAGTGGAAATATAAAAGTTTAGTAAGTACACTGTACCTGTACAATGATCGATTAGGCAACAAGAGTCCTGATTGGGTGAGACAATCCTGGGCGCCATTTTTGACTACACAGCTACCACATATTCCAACTCAACCTTGAATTATATAGATTCCATTTAAGTATCAAATAAACTAATGGAGTGAAAGTGTGCCTTTTCTTTTTATACTATTTAATATTGTTCAAATATCAACCAACGTTGGGCTAGTGGCCAGACCACGCCTCAAGAAACGGAGGTCTTCCCTTCCCTTGTTGGCCACCCTTAGATATTTATCTTGACTTTCCTGGTTGTGTAGTATATGGGGATTTGCACGGCTTGAGGGACTTAGTCGGGTGCTCTAGAGGCCCGGATACCGTTGTTCCAAAAAAGAAAATATTGTTCAAATATCTGTTTTATTCCTCCATTAATTAGATGATCTCTTGATTTCTAAGAGCAAACTTGATTACGATTAATTTGTTTCATCTTTAATTGTATTTATCAATATCAAGTCCTTTCTATTACTTTTAGAACTAGATTCAAGTGGAAAACTATTGAATTCATATTATTGATGTCACTATAAGAAATCTATCGATTAGGGATGATATTATGTACAAGAAATCTATCCATTAGGGACGGAAAAATGATTGTAGAGACGGATTTGGTCAGTCTCATTAGAGTTCTTGTAGTGTGTTGTGGTCAGCAGACCTGTACCAATAGGAACTAAATTGTCAAATGGTAGTTTTTGAAGGCAAAGTCCCCTTTTCTTCTCATTTTTCTATTTTTTTAACAAGAAAAAAAAATGGTGAACCAACACCTCTCAGCTCATAACGTGTCCCTTTGTACCCCTTTTAATTATAGTTAAGACTCACTAATTTAGGGGTTAAATTATTTTTCTTCTAAAAATCAAGGTTAATTAGACTTATTAACTTTAAGAATTAGTGAATCTTAACCCAATTAATTAAAAGGAGTCAAAACGGACATGTGGCAAGCCAGAATGCACACGTAAAAATCTTTCTCCTTTTACTAAATATACATATACAAAACTAAGTCAGATGAGGGCCCAATCCGGATCCGACATGATCATAAAAGGGTTGAGAAACCCCAACCCGAACCTGGTTCGCTTATAACTCTAACCCTAATCTCTGAAAAGCCTCAGATTGTCTCTTGCGAAGCCAGAAACCCTTCTCGGACAACCATAAAATAGGGGACATGTGGCGTTAAAAAGGAGAGAAAAAGGAGAGAAGTAATTTTATTTTCTCCCCATGATTTTGACTTCTCCCCACTTTGATATCTTTCCCCCTTTATCTCAACACCTTATCGCGTTAAAAAGGAGAGAAAAAGGAGAGTAATTTTATTTTCTCCCCATGATTTTGACTTCTCCCCACTTGATATCTTTCCCCCTTTATCTCAACACCTTATCGCCATGGTTGCCCCAGATAAGTGGTTTCTGGCTTCACCAGAGACAATCGGAGGCCTCTCTGAAAAATGCTGAGGGGTGTTCGGGTCATCACCACCCTCACTAAAGTTTCTGCCACCACACGGCGATATTCACACATAACCAACAACACTTATCGCATTCCAATGATGTCACGTGCAACACCAGGGCAAGTCCACCTAATGTATCCTAACTGTAACTTTTTTTTTTGGTAACCACTACCGGATTTATTGAAGAAGCCAAAGAGGCAATAGCTTGTATTGTTTAGGAAAGTATTTTAGAGGGGGATAGGTCCAGCCTTTGGTTTACAAATCCATATCGCAGGTACGCATATCACTATCACTACTCGTTTGTTTGATAGGCTATGCTATAGCGACCTAAACGAGCAGTACAAGACAAATATTAAGTCTTTGGAATCGAAGAAAAACAGGCAAGTAGGTTTGTCGCGATGTTCGAATATTCTCTTACACAGCCTTTCTAGTTGCTTTCAAAAGCCTACCGGTTTACACTCCTTTTACTCGTTTCTAAGGCTTTGGATTTTCTCTGGCCGGCGGACGCCCGAGGTGGGTGCTCGGGTGTCCATATATCAATGGACATGTAATGATAAAATAGAGAGACATCAAGTAGGGAGAAGTCAAAATCTTGGGAAGAAAATGAAATGATTTATCCCCATTTTATCACCACATGTCATTGATGTTTGGACTCCTGAGTGCCCACCACGAGTGTCCACCAGGGAAATCCAAAGCCCATTTCTAACTATTAGAAACCAGTCTCTGATAGATATTAGAAAAATGGTCTTCGGCCCCACGCATCATCGGACATTTGGCGATAAAAGGGGGGAGGTATCAAGTGGGCAGACATCAAAAACGTGGGGAGAAAATTAAACGACTTCTCTCATTTTTCTCGCCACATGTGGGATGATGTGTGTGAAGCCAAAGACCATTTTCTGGCATCTTCTAGAGACAATTCCATGCTGAAAGCAACCTCTAACTACTTTTATTGGAGTATGGAGTTGTTGAAAAAACACACATTTCTCTCTCTCTAGCTCTTGAGGCATTATTTAATAAGATATTGGAGAAAGTTTTGGCTATGAAATCAAATTCAAAATAAAAATGGAATTGCTGTGATCTGAAAGTCATTTTTTTTTATGTATTGCGCATGCGAGATTCTGATTTGACATGTTGTGATTAATCGGTCTATATGAACAATAATCAGTTAGAAGGATCCTTTTGTAATTGACAACTGTAAAGAGTCTCTCATAATGACACATAAAAATAATATGTTAGGTTTGATATTTATTATTGTAGAAAAGTAAAAGTAGAAGATATCACCGTCTTTTAAAAAGCTAATAAATGTAAACTTAACTTACCTTTTTTTTATGTGGAATTGAGTGAGAACTTTTGCAATTGTCGTTGTAAAACATCCCTTGTAGCTAACTATTCTTCAGTCTATATTTCCTGATTCGGTAATTGATCGGATTTTGGACAAAAATGAATATTTGGATTTAATACTATTGTAATTAGGCGGTTCTAATATGATGGCTCCCTTGACAGCAAAAGTTTTATCATTTTGTTGAGGCCCTCATATGAAGGCATATGAAGGGGGAGTTGAAAATGGAATTTCTGACTTTATATACCTACCAAGACAAAAAGACAAAGTGGGCTAATCCAAGCAACGGATTTACTCTTATTAACTCTTATACTATGTTTGGTTGTCGAGAAAATAGGTTGAAAACATGAAAAAGAAAAGAAAATTTTGAATTTCTAATACAATTCTTAGCTGTGTTTTGTCCAATTTTCTTTTCTTTTCCATGTTTTCATTTATTTTCTCGACAACCAAACATAAGATTAAGATTATAAAGAAAACACAAAGTTAAGGTTTAATTTTTCAAACAATTTTTAATTTTTCCCAAAAACAAGATCAAATTCTTTAACCTTAAAGGTTAGTAAATCTTAACCACAATTAAAAGGGACACACATCACATCAGAGAAAGAGGCTAGGCTTGAGTAACTTGTCCGAGTATTACACTCGGGCATCGTCTCTTCACAGTTCAGCCAACATGTCATAAGTTGAAGAGAAAGGAAAATATCAAACAACTGTTTCAATCTCTCTACGTTTTTTTTTTTAATATTATTTTTTGTCAATTTATCCCCACATGTCGGCTGGAGAGACCTCACGAGTATAATACTTGAGCATCTGCCAGAGGAAATTGCCTGAGTAAGATTACTAGATCCACAAAACCCTGGAAACATCAGCGGTGTGTTCGCCTTTAGGGCCTCAAGTTGCTTTCTGGCTCCAGTTTTATTACACTGTTTGCAACGAATAAAGACGAGATTGATCGACAGTCACCAGGGGCGGAGCCGGGAGGGGGGGCCATGCCCTGCCCCCCTCAAATTTTTTGTAAATCCTAATTCATGTAGTATGAATAGTGAGCCCTTCAATCCAATTTTTTTTTTTTTAGTATATTGCCCCCCCCCCCCCCTCCCCCCCCTCCCCCCAATTTTTTTGTCCAACATAGTGGCCCCTCCAATTTTTTATAGTCATATATAGTGGGCCCCCCAATGGAGTCCCCTTATGCCCTTGAGGTTGCCACATGTCCCTATTGACACCCCTTAACTATGGTTAAATTTCACCTAATCTCAGGGTTCACCTACTTATCCTTGGTTTTTTTTTTTTTAAAATATTTAAATAATTTTAATCTTAGGAGTTAGTGAATTTTAAACTAGGGTTCGAAAAGAAATTTGATATTTAAAAAAAAAACCAAGGATAGGTGGGTGAATCTTAACCACAATTAAGGGGTTCAGGGACTACGCCCCCTAACCCCCAAATTCCATACCCTCAAATCAAATTTTTTTTTATACATGTATTTTGGCCCCCTGCCTAAGAAAAATTCCAGGCTCCACCCCTGACAGTCACAAATTCATTCGTTATTTTGCATACTTTTATTATAAGCTTATAAAAACCGTGGGTCATTGTTATTCCAACTGTCCCTATGTTAGTAACATATCTTGTGGATTATTTCAAGGCTTAATAATCTTTAATCAACAGCTCGAGCGATATAATTAGACGATAATTAACACACAATATTTGAACATAATCCGAATGCGCTCCATTTGCATGGTGGCTCCAGGCGATGAAAGGACAAATTAAAGAAAAATTGAATCAGCCATCCAATTATTCGACAATCAAACTGGCAGCTTTGCATGATGGGCATCTCCGCTAATTAAATATAATATTATATGGGTGCAGGGCGGGGCCACAAGGGCCCAGCCCCCCCCCCCCCCCCCCCGAAATTAAAAGAAAAAATTCCCTATTTTATTCATAGTAGTGTGGTCTGGGAGAGGGGCGGAATCGGGGAAGACGGGCTCTAACCCCCCCTAAACATAAAACAAAAACATTTTCTTTATAAACGGATACAAACAGACTCAATGGCCCATGAGTTTGGCCCTCAAAAAAAAATCGGGGTCTATGCCCCCGAACCCCCAATGTTACCCCCCCCCCCCCCTCTACCTCACAAGAGAATCCTAGCTCCGCCCCTGTATGAGTGTTGTTAAAGTTCACTCAGTGGGGTAAACTTGGTAATGACCCCAAGACTTTTTTTACCCCTATATTAATTACCAAAATTCCTTAAAATTAAGGGTACTTCAATCTTTTATAAAAGACAAGTTATTAAATACAAGAGATAATAAATATAGTTTGACTTTTCTTGTATTATTTTCTCTCTCCTATTTAATGAATTCCCTATTATAAAAATGCTGAAATACCCATACATTCTATTGACTGTTATTCTATATATGGGGGTAAAAAAGTCTGATAAGAGTTAACAAGTGCACATATTGAGTAAAGTAATATTTATATTTAAAAAAAAAAAAAAAAAAAAACACTCAGAGGGAGAAGGGGGTTTGGCATACCCCTACCAGTGTATTGATAAAAAGGAAAAGGGGCATGAACCTTACCATTACAAAGAAGATAAAACATCAAAATCCTAACATGACCAATACCTAATTTATCCAGGAAAATTGGAGATTTAAGTTTAGACAATCTTAGACCAAATAAATAACTTTTGAACTTTGAGCATCATACCCATAGTTAGCCATATTGCCGATGAATAAATAACTCCTGAACTTTGAGCATCACACCCATAGTTAGCCATATCGCTAATCCAATAATTAATATGTGCTTAGTTACAATTTACAAATTATTAGTCAATCAACGTCATTGGTTAAGTGAGCCCTTGATTGTTTTTTTGGGTATAGTAAAAGACAAAGGTGTCAACTCATTGCCTTCTAAAAGAGGATAATTAGCTCCAAACCTCATGAAAGGGTAATAATATAGACAGGTTTAATCAACTAAACGGCTCTAATGGTATATATATATATATATATATATATTTTTTTTTCCAAAGGGAGAAAGGATATGCATGGAAAAGCCATATACTGAGATACAGTAGAGATTGGTGTAGAGGAATATTGGAATTGTACACAGTAAATCTGGTATACAGAGTCATGTTGGTAACTCTTTGATATTCTCTTCCCTCGAGTGATGGTGTGACGAATGATCAACCTACCATGTTTAGTCTGCTGCCGAGTCAAGCGCTTAACTCTCTAATCTGCTGACCACTGCTAGTCAACGTTACTTAGGGTTGCGACTTAACTGTAATTCCGACTAAAAAATAAAAGATTAGTGATCAGCAGACTGGACATTTAGCTATGTAGCCCGATGTTGATTTAAACCCTCTTTTAAATATGATTAGGTTTAATTAAACTAAAGTTAATATACTTATATTTCTATTTTAAAAACCAAGGTTATATAGATGAACTCCAGAGATGAGTGATAATAGGTATTAAAACGACATAGAAGAATGAGGACGGACATTTGGCTACAAGGCCAAATGTGCGGTCTGCTAATTATTTCCCAAAGAAAACTAACTTCAACTATGATTGAGAGGTTTTTTTTTTCAGAAATACTAGCCCCAGTTGCAAATCATCCAAAGAAGCAACTTAGTGACTACAAATGTCAAATATTTTCTGATTGTTATTTTTTAAATCTATTAAAATATCAAACATTTTCATGTGTAATGCTTATTCTTGCACCTGTGGTAAAATTTTGAGTAAATTCGATTGGGATAGCACTTTTTTTTTTTTTTGACAGAAATGTTAGCCTCAGTATTAGTATTCATGAGATGAAAGATAGTAGCAACAAGTGTCAACCTATTTTCTCTTTTATTAGGTAACATCATGTGTTACACTTACATTGTGTCCGTGAAAAAAAAAAATACCGACTTAGTGTGTTTGGTACTAGAGCTCCTTTTTTCTTAATTTTTTTTTTTTTGAAAGGTAACCATGATTTGGAGTTGGGACTACAGTCAACGGGCAAGGGCACGGTTACGGGTAAACAGCAACTTTCTTAATCTTAAGATGTTCTGAAGTGCACGTGTCACACGTGACAACTTCAAAAAGCAGGAAGTCCTTAAAAAGGACGTGATGCAGATGGAAGAGAACCAAGTGGAACACCCTACACGACAGGAGAAAGTTTTGAACTGATGGACAGCAGTTATGGTCTCCCAACATCTCGTAACCTATCTTTTTTTTTCGTTAGAGACGTAACCTATCTTTCAAATCGTAATATTCGACATCATAAGAAAGCCCACACTTTGATAGAATTACTAAACTGTCAAGACGAGTACTCTTCAACGAAAATATTCATTGCTATATATATTTTTTCCTTTTTAAATTAGAAGAAAATATTCTTCGGTGATTGTACACCATGTTTAAAAGTTAGAGCAGGTCCACTTCTCGTTTGTTCACTCTTTTTGTAGTTTTTATACTATTTTATATTCTTAATGAGACCCACATAAATGTATTATACTATTTTATCTTTTTGTATAAAAATGAGAGAGAGTGGACAAACAAAAAGTGGACCTAGCATTCCTCATAGGAGTTAAAAATGCTATTTTTTCATGGGCATGACATGTAACTATTACTTCAATTAGTCAATACTTGATAATGCATTCTCTTCTTAAATGAGATAAATTGTAGAAGGGCTACTCCATTATGGGGTGTAAACGCGGTGTTGCTCGAGTTTGGCTCGTGACATATATTGCTGGCTTGGGCTCAGTTCAAGTTCAATTCGAGCTCTCGAAAGTTAGTATGAGCTTGACTCATCTATTGATAATCAAGCTCAACCAGCTCGCGAGCTACCCTATTATTTTAAGCTCCTTTATCCCTAATTTTAATAAAATGAATTCAAATCAAAATCTTAAAAATTGAACATGCTCATAAAATTTCCCCAGAAAAATCTAAGAATTGAACATAGTTATTCTTTTAAGTAATGGGAGAAACATGACACTCTTTAAATTTCCAAAAAAAAAATGGTGAGAAAAATTTAAAACCTATTGGAATATGGTCATCGCATTCAATACCCATCAAATAAACTCAACGCAGAAAGTCATGGTTCTTTTGCTCAATGGGATTGACGACATGTACAACAAATAACAAAATCTTAACATTTTCGTAGAGTAAACTCAACAAAATCTTAGCTACAAAAACACATTCAACATGTAGAAAAATAAATCAACTAAAGTTGATAGGGATTTCTCAATACACAAAATTAATCACCCATACCTATGATAATGGACCACGTCTTAAGAAGCGGAGGTCCTAAGTTCGACACTTGCCATCCCCTTAGGGCCACCCGTACAAGGTTCCATGGTTCTCATGGACCTTGGACTTACCGATTCATGTGGGTTGCGGGGTTTAATTGTATGTGTTCAGCAATTTATTCGAAGGGTGGGCTTAGGATTCCTCGTTACTTAAATTTTATTTTTTTAATATAATCTAGAATGAAAGGGCAAGGAATTATGTGGATAAAGGTGACAAACTGGCAATGGGCCAAGTTTGGACTTAAATTTTGGTGATTTTTAAGGGTCAAATAATATTTCCATGGAATAACATCTAAAATGTTTTACTCTTCCCTAAATTAATGACCAACTTGGTTGGGTAGAGCCTAACACTTACTTAGTAGTCAGAACATTGCCATTAGGGTTGTATACGAAGTTGGATATTATTTGGATCTGATTTGAATTTGTATCCGAATAGTCAGACAATTATCTGAATAAGTATCCGTTGGATCGAATTTGGATGGTAAAATACTCTTCATTTACTAATTGGAGCGGATAATGGTGTATCCACTCCGCTGATATCCAATTGATTAGTATTAATATATAATTAATATTATTATATTTTTACAAGAATAAAATTCGATTTTTTAGGGTATTGGAATGCACATTTCATAATAGGATGAACAAATTTAGATATTTTGAATACTATAGTTGAATATTATCTAAATTCAGTTATTGTAATAAGACGAATTCAGATAATCTCTAAATTTAGTTGATATAATCAGACGGATTCGAATAATATCCCAATTTGATTGAATATTATTTTTTTGACATATACAAATACATAATTTATTTATTTTATTATCCGTCACAGAGTGTATTCAAATAGCAAATATTAGTGAACGTATTGGATATAGATACTGTGTACAGGGGCGGAGCCAGGACTTCATTGCAGGGGACTAACAATAAGGCGTGGGGGGTTCGGGGGCGTAATGCAGGTCAAATAGACTGGTGATCATCTCCAGTTGTAACCGGTTTTGGGCAAAACTGGTTACAACCTTGTGGTTACCACATGTCTCTCTTTACACCCCTTAACTGTGGTTAAGATTCAGCTACCCCTAGGGTTCACCCACCTTACTTTGGTTTTTAGAAATAATATTTTAAAAAAATTAACCCTAGGAGTTGGTAAATTTTAACTACAGTTAAGAAAAAAAATTATTATTTTTTTCTAAGAACCAAGAACAGGTGGGTGAACCTTAGGAGTAAGTGAACCTTAACCATAGTTAAGAGATGTCAAAAGAGACATGTGGCCACCTTGGGGAAGTAACCAGTTTTTGCAAAACCGGTTACAACTGGAGAAGAATACTTCCCGGTCAAATAACGTAATTCTCGTGAAGTCAGGAGGCCAAGTGAAATGAGATACGGCACACCGCCCATCAGAAAGATCCTATGGTGACCACCTATCAACGTCCCTTCCCTCGGACTTCCCGTATCGCTCATCTGTCCATCCTAGAAAATACGTACCCATACGTGGAGGACACTGCTTTTAAATAAGCCCCTCGATCCCCCCATACGTGGAACTCTCTGCTATTAAACAGAGTTTAAAATCATAAAAGTCTAGAGCCACGTGACCCTGTCACCAGGCTTTTCTCAGAGCTCCGGTTATCCCTTCAACCGGAGCTTCTATTCACTTTTAATAATCCTTATAAAATGGAACGAACCTCTCGATCCACCCCATCACCAAACCCTCCTACACTTTTCTCTCTCTCTCTCTCTAGTTCTTCCTGTTAAAAGTGTTCTTAAGCTACTACATAAATGTCTGAGGATGTGGTAAGACTAGAAGATACTAGTGAAGAAAGCCAAGAAGTACTGTCTCAAGAAATGAATGGAAAGAAGCTATCATGGCAAAAGCTGAGGCGATTAGACTCCTTGGAGGTCGAATCCAGGAAGGTTCACGGTCATCGCGGCCATGGCTCAAAGGTTGCAAATATAATAGAACTATTTCCAGTTTTTTGTTTCAACAATTTTTGGCCAACCCCATCTTCTGTTTTTTTCACAAAAATTGATTTTTATGTATATATTCATGGAGAAAATTGTTGTTATTAGAATTATTATTGTTTTGAGAATTTTTATTTTATTTTGTAGGATGTGGATTGGTGGACAATCATGCAGCTTGCCTTCCAAAGCCTGGGAATAGTATACGGAGACATCGGTACATCGCCTCTGTATGTGTATGCGAGCACTTTCAGCGAGGGTATCGATCACAACGACGATATCTTGGGTGTTCTTTCCTTGATCTTCTACACCATCACCTTCATCCCTCTCATCAAGTATGTCTTCTTCGTTTTACGGGCAAACGACAACGGCGATGGTAAGACGAGAAAAATTGATAATAATAATATTAGGATTATTATTTAGAAGGTGTCTATTGAGACCTTGTGGTCCCAGCTGGGTAAAACGACACCCTTCCTGTTTTGATTGATTTTTAGGGCATCCAAAAAGTTGGGAGTGTTAATATTTTGGCTACTAAAAACAAAAAACTTGATTCGGATCATTTTATTTGAATAAGTTAATTTGTACGATTCACTTAAATATTTTGATTCAAGCAAAATCATATGAAAAGTTATTTTATAAATTTGTATGGTTGACACAAATAACTTAATTCATGTAAAATAACATAATTCAACTAACCAGGAGTGCTTAGCCTTACTCTGAAGTTTTTTTACTCTCAGTCTTGGTCAATTTAGTGTCGTAAAAATAACGGATTAAAAATTGGATGCCTTAGAATCTGGCATATCTAGTTTGGAGTTGTTGGCCTCATGATCATTTTTTTTATTGTTTATTTATTTGACCCTTTTTTTTAGGAGGGACGTTCGCTTTATATTCACTGATATGTCGTTACGCGAAGGTGGGTCTGCTCCCGAGTCAGCAAGCTGAGGACCGAGATGTGTCAAATTTCCAGCTTCAGTTGCCCAATAATCGCCTCTGGCTGGCATCGAGGCTGAAATCGAAGCTCGAGAACAGCAAATTCGCCAAGTACTTCCTGCTGTTCGCGACTATGCTTGGAACTTCCATGGTGATCGGTGATGGAGTCCTTACTCCTTGCATTTCAGGTTTGCTTTTAATTTTCTATTTCTTCCTCAATGACTCTCCTAATTCCTTTGGAATTTCTGTGTGGCAACCGACCCTCTTCCCTCGGTTCTTCTTCATGGCCAAGAGTGTTTGAAGGCTAAAATTAAGTTAACTGTAATCAGTTGTACAAGAGGATCCTGACCATCAAACACTCAGGTCACATGGAAGAACTCAGATGATTAGGTTCTGGCTGCAGGTTGGGTCATGATCCGACTCACAAACATATTCTCAGCGAACCCTGATCAGTATCCGTTTACCTTGATCAGTATGCAAATGGGTTTAAACCTAAATAAGTCCAATTAGTTTACCAATACTCCCAAAGTATATTCCAAATATACTCTCAAATCCTAATCCTTAACTCAATATTAAATGGTTACGATTAAAACTGGTGTGACATTAGAAAAGTAAAAATAAGTATACTCAAATTCTGACTCTTAAAAGTTATAAGTTATAAATGATTAGGATTAGGAAGTTTATTTGGGAATATCCATAGACAGACTCTTCTTCTATAAGTTGACGTTCTGGGCTCCTGAACCGCTCACTAGAAAAACTTCTAATTAGGGTTCCCTTAAATAAAAAAAAAAAAGGATACATTGCAGGTTATCTTTGAATCCGATCCTTTGGGTGTTAATGTGGATTTTGTGGGGGGGAACAAATGACATAAAAATAGGTTTGTTACTAAATCATTTAATTAAATATTAAAACTCAAGAGTTTCTAACGAATTGGGATGGGCAACAGCGCTTGCTGTTGTGCTGTTGCCCATATGTGTCTAGCAAAATGGGCCCTATATCCATCATTTGGTGATCCCCATGTGAATGGTAAGTGGCCCCCATTTTATAAGACACATATGGGCAACAGCGCTACAGCTTGCGCTGTTGCCCATCCGAACTCGTTTCTAACAATTGGATTAATGAATCATAGAGAATTAATGCTAACAAACTACAGTCTAATCAAATAGTCTAGAATCATTTGATCCACCTATTTTTTACCCGTATTTCTCATGAGACCTACTTTGAGATCCAATAATTGGATCCCTAAAGAACATGCCACATGTCAAGATTTCAGATGGCCGCTCACTACAACTGCCTGAGTCTACTCTAATGGAAAGGTGGGTTATTATTGATCAGAGTAACATATTTGAGTAGGTCTATGGGTACTCTCCCTAATCCTAACCATTAATTTATAACTAAAATGTTGTAATTAAATCGACCCAATTATAAATGAAGCCAAATCCTCTACGGCAATCTGGTTATCCCCCCTTGAGGTAGTCATGTGTCCCTTTTGACACTTTTGACACGATTCACCCACTCCTAGGGTTCACCCACCCAACCTTAGTTTTTTTTTAAAAATATTAAATCTTTTGTTAAAATTAAAAAAACTGTTTTAAAGGTTTTTTTAAATATTATTAAAAAAAAATTAATATTTTAAAAAAAAAACCAAAGATGGGTAGGTGAACCCTAGGGGTGGGTGAATCTTAACCATAATTAAGGGGTGTCAAAGAGACACATGGCAACCTGAAAGGGTGATAACCGGATTTGCCAAATCTGGTTATCACCGTAGAGGATTTGGCTTCATTATAAATGGATTGAGAAAGCGCAATACTAACGAATCCATGAGTCCAAAATCTCAACTAACTAATGAAAAGTTGGGCTGATAGAGTGAGTAGAGGGATCAGGTCAGAAATTGCCACCCCTAACCCTATGTTTGGTTCTTGTGAAGAAAATAAGTGAAAAGAAAAGAAAAGAAAATTGAACAAAGTATAACTATGGAATTAGAAATCCAAAATTTTCTTTTCTTTTACATGTTTTTACCTATTTTCTCGGCAACCAAACATACCCTAAGTATAGGAAGGGAAGAATGGGGCAACCCGGATTTAAAGAGAAAAAAGAAAAGAAAATAATGATGAAAAAGAGTGCACTAAAGGGTTTACTGTCTCTTTTTTACCTAAAGTGGGCGGCTGCTATCTCATGTCATCAAATTAAAAATAAAAGCTCCCTTTAAAATTAAGTAGATTTGGTCATTAGAAAATGAGTCCTGAGAAGAGGACCGTATGTGCTCGTGTTCCTTTTAACACATTTTTAATCATAGTTAAGCTTAATTAAATTAAAATTAATAATTTTGTTTTTCTAAAAATTATGGTTAGATTGCTTAATCCTAGGGGGTTAACCATAATTGATGTATGGTAAAAAAGGGGTGTGGACGAATGAGATCAGCTTCTAAGCTGAGTGACCCTGGGTCCGTTTTCCATTTCCCTTAGAAATTAGTTATTTTTAATAAGTTGTCACGTGTATTAGTGTTGTTGCAAGCTTTTTGGATTGTCGTTGAATTTTTTTTTTTTTTAAAGGAGATTTTCCACGCTCTTTCTCTCTCACTGAATATTTGACCACGGGCTAATAGAGTTTTCTGTCCCAACTTGATGGCAGTTCTATCAGCTGTGGGAGGGATCAAGGAAGCTACTGATTCGATGACTGAAGGTAATCTCTCTACTTTTCGTATGTGTGGCTGAGACGACATGTGGTACTCTTTTAGGACTACAAAGAAAACCATGAACACATTCCATGGAGAAAATCAGTCTAATCAAAAATCAGTCTAATCAGAGATGTCTAGCCCGTCTGATGAATATCAAATTTATTATATATAAAAGATGGTTAGGATCTTCAGATTAAGATATTTTTGGGCTGTGGTCCATCAAGGGATTGTCTCAACACCAAATTTCCTTTAATTATTAATGATGCTTTAGGTTCAAATTAATTTGTACAAAAGAACTTATACAAGTGCCACTATTCTTATATACAGAGAGGATTGTTTGGACATCAGTTGCCATTTTGATCTGCCTATTCATGGCTCAAAGATTTGGAACTGATAAAGTGGGCTACAGCTTTGCTCCAATTATTTGTATTTGGTTCGCGCTCATTGGCGGCATTGGTGTCTTCAATTTCTTCAAGTTCGATCCCACTGTCATTAGGGCCATAAACCCCAAGTATATCATAGATTATTTCAGCAGGAACAAGAAGAAAGCATGGATTTCCCTTGGCGGTGTTGTCCTCTCCATTACAGGTATAGTGTTTTTCCCTGATATATGCAACATTCTTGAGAAATCTTTTAGTACATTAAAAAAAAAATTTCAAATTCTTTCACATATTTATGTATAATTTTGAGAATTCAATGATATATACAGGAACTGAAGCAATGTTTGCCGATGTTGGACACTTCACGGTTCGATCCATACAGATAAGCATGTGTTCGGTTACCTTCCCGTCCCTTATATTAGCATACGCCGGACAGGCCTCTTACCTCCGAAAGCACAATGACCAAGTTGCAGACACCTTCTTTAAATCTATACCAGGTGTGGTGAAGCCAAATATGTTCATTTCTTCATAGTTCTTCCTTTTGTGATCTCTTCTGAATGTTCATTCTCTAAGGCTACGTGTTCAAGTAGAAGAACTGATTTATTGAGTAACTTAAATTATCTCTACACTTGCCTATCTCACCTTATTACACTACTCTATTATATTCTCAAATCAAAGACTATCTCTTATAAGGCATACATGTTCATTTCTTCATAGTTCTTCCTTCATTTAATTGTGATCTCCTGTGTAAAATCTTTTTCTGAATGTTCAATCTCTTAACATGTATAGGTCTTTAATTATGGTGCAGATACTTTGTTTTGGCCCATGTTTGTGGTGGCTGTTCTTGCGTCCATCATTGCCAGCCAAGCTATGATCTCCGGGACCTTCTCCATCATCCAGCAGTCCCTCTCACTGGGGTGCTTCCCTCGTGTCAAGATCGTTCATACATCGGCTAAGTATGAAGGCCAAGTCTACATACCTGAGGTCAATTACCTGCTCATGTTAGCATGTGTAGGGATCACTGTTGGATTCCGGACCACTGCAAAAATCGGCAACGCATATGGTATTATCACCATCTTATGTCCTAATTTCTTGATTTCGTCCCTTAGGGTCCAATCTTTTACTGAGACTTACAAAGCTCGACACTTTATAAGTTGGGAGACTTCAAGTGCCTGGTTTTACAAGTCTCTTTTATTCTTTTGGTTTTGAAGTATAAGATTCAATAAATCAAAATTCCTACCATCATGATTTTTTTTTTGTGAGACTTGAAATCTCTCATTTTGCGGTTTATAAAGTCTGGCAAGAGTTACAAAATGACAAAAGAACAAAGATTTCTGAAAATCAGGCACTTAAAGTCTTCAAACTTGTAAACTGCAGAGCTTTGTAAGTCTCAACATAAGAACGGACCCTTATCTAACATGATGCAATAGCATTTTTAATTTAATCCGTCGACACTTATATCTTATTAATCAACCATTTCTACATACAGGAATTGCAGTTGTGTTCGTGATGACGCTCACGTCGTCGTTTCTAGTACTCATCATGATAATGATATGGAAAACTCACATAGTCATCATAATCGCATACGTCCTATGTATTGGCACAGTGGAACTCCTCTATCTAAGTTCGGTCCTCTACAAATTTGATCAAGGAGGTTATCTCCCCTTAGGTTTCGCCGCTGTCCTTATGATAATAATGTACACTTGGAATAATGTCTACCGAAAGAAGTATACTTACGAGTTTGAGCACAAGATTTCCCCCGAGAAGCTAAAGGAGATTACGACTGACACTAACTTCTGCCGAATACCGGGACTGGCCATCTTCTACTCAGAGCTTGTACATGGAATTCCACCTATCTTCAAGCACTACATAGCTAATGTACCAGCATTGCATTCAGTCCTTGTCTTCGTCTCTATTAAATCACTTCCCATAAGCAAGGTACCAGTAGAAGAGCGCTTCCTATTCCGCCGTGTAGATCCGAGCGAGCTTAATGTGTTCCGTTGTGTTGTGAGATATGGCTACACAGATGTGCGCAATGAGCAAGAGCCCTTCGAGGAAATGTTAGTAGAAAGATTGAAGGAGTTCATAAGAGAGGATAAATGGTTATTATCCATAATATGCAACAATGGAGAGTACGTAGAAGACGGTGGAGCAATGGAAAATGTAGCAGTTGTTGACGAGAATGTAAATAGGGATGTGCCGAGTTACGAAGAAGAGAAGAAAGAAGAGGTGGATGTAGTGGAGAGAGCGTGGCGCTCCGGCGTTGTTCACTTAATGGGAGAGAGCGAGGTGGTTGCCGGAGAAGGAGCTGGTATAGGGAAGAAGATTTTGATAAACTATGTTTATAACTTCATAAAGAGGAATTTGAGACAAAGTGACAAGGTGTTTGATATTCCTCACAAGCGCCTCTTGAAGGTAGGAATGACCTACGAGCTTTAGAATATGTAACAACAGTTTCTTTCTTTCAAGTTGTAGAAGGCAAAGCCACAATATTGCACATAAGGTGGAAATTAGACAATGTAACAAATGGTGATCAAATTCTATAAAACATAAAATAGATGCATATGCCCTATTCTAAATGGGACATATAGTGTAATACACATCCCTCATGGGCGAATTTCATAATATAAACATATGTTTTATTCAACAAGAATTGTACTACCAAATTTCAAGCATTTACATGGGAATGAGATTTCTCAAGTTCGGTGTCAAATAGAGTTGATTGTTGATGTGGGGGATTATCCTTCTGCTTTAGATGAATCTTAATCATTGATTATGCTCATTTAAGAGCAACCTTTGATTATGAATGGACTGCGATAGTTCATTTAATAGTGACCTTTAATTCTGTTCATTTAAGAGAAAAGACAAATATCTTTTGGATCATTATCTACACCCCAACAATCACCTAGTGGAGGCACTCCACTTGAGTTCAGTCCCCTACAAGCTTGTTGATGGTGGGTTCCTTCGCAGAGCCTTCGCCGCATTCCTTACGAGTGTCATTTACGTTTACTTCAAGAAGTACTTGTATAATCTAGAAAATAAGGTTTCAGTCAAGAAACCCAATGAGGTCCAGCCTTAGGTTTGCAAATGGATTTCCCAGGTACGTTTAATTATTTTCCATTGGAAAAGTTCCTAATTTTCCTTAGAATTCCGTGTTTTATTATTATTTATTTATTGACAAGGTGTTGTTCATGTGAAGGAATATAGTCTAGAACTAATTGAATAAACCCCAATTAAGCATCAAAAAAATTATCCATCAGCAATTCAAGAGAATTATCAGTGAAGAAAATTTCCATTTCGACGAAATCTTCCTTATACTCTGATGTAAGATTAGGAAAAGTTTCTTGGCAAACAAGAAAATTTACCCATTGTAAAACAACAATACTGGTGACCGAAGTAGTACTATCATTGAACCAAAAAAAAAAAAAAAAGCAGGTACTATCATGTTTTAAAGGGATTTAATCAAAACACATGTGAACATTCAATTACATCTTCGCCATAAAAAAGTACAGACTTGCACTCTATTAAAATAGCTTTAGCTTCTCTTTTTATTCCTGTTAGGATCTAGAGAGCAATAACCACTCCTATTTGCCTTTAGCTTCCTGAGTTCTAGGGGAATAGATGGTATTTCAATATACCCAAAACTGAGGCCAGTGTGATTAACAAAAATGTGTTCATTTTGTAAGTTTCTAATCTAATTCGTGCCTTAAATCAAAAATGAAAAAAAATCTAATTCGTGCCGTTGTGACTGTCATTGCCTGGTACTCAATATAATACACTGCGCATGCATGGTGCGGCATATAATGTCGACAGGGACTACATGGTGCCATGTTTGCATGGTGTGGTATTTGTCAACATGCCTCACAGTGCGATATTTGTTACTTGATGTCATGTATGCATGGTGTGATATCATAGTTTCATGTACCATTATTGTGGCAGGCAAAAAAATTAGCTTAAAAAAAATGCGCTGAATGTGCCCTATAGGGCGCACTGCGACACGTCAGACCATGAAAAATTGCTCGTAGTCACATGGCAAACTCATGAGCCACATTCTCCCTGTCATGGCAAATGGGTGCACCATATATACACTGTGCCGTACAGTTGTTATCCTTAATTAATAAATAGAAAATCAGAATTTCCAGAGTAATACTTACCTGACAGGCTGATGAATTGATGCCAATATTGAGCCAATGGAAGTGGCTTCCATGAGGAAGAGAACTCTAGCTAGCAATTGTGGCTCTTTGAGTCAATATTGTGCAGATGCAGAATTAATTGCTCAGAACTTGCCCTGTTCTTGGGCACATCCTCATAGCATATCCTCCTATTAAAATTGGTAGAAACCAAATGGCTGGACTATCAATGATTCCTTATCACTAAGTGAAAATTCATGAGAATGAAAACACCCGGCAACATTCTCAAAGCAATGATCATATTACACCACTTTATTGTATCCTCTAAATTATCTTTAATGCCATGCTTACATTTCTCGGATTCCTATCCTGCACAATTCTGGCAGTCAAAAAGGCATTGATGACTTGTGGTTCTTATTAGCGAAAGGGGAGGAGAGGAAGAGAGGGCAGTTCTTGGCTCAATCATCCCATTAGCTCCCTGGTGTTCTGCATTATCATCAATATAACTACCATAGTGTTCCCTCAGCTTTAAATCCAGCTACCCTTTATCTAATACTTCTTGCAAGTATTAACTACTTCTGCAGATAATTCAGGTTCACTTGGTCCACGTTAATAGTCGTTACAACATTTGTGCAGGTAGCTACTTATGCGAGAAGTAAAGTTGCTAACTTAGGACAATTGAGTTATAAACTATATGATTTGAATTGATCACGAGGCTCACAACTTGTCCTTGATCTGCTCCCAACTCACTCCACTTTCCTTCCTTCCTCCATATCTCATTCTTCTCCTTACCCTCTCTATATCATCCCATTTGCCTAATTCTGAATAAATATTAGATATTGTGACAAGAGTCGTGTTATCTTCACCTTCCATACTTAAAACATGGTCTGTAGTGAGTTGAGCGAGTTTGAGATCCCAATGAAGCCTGCAAGCAGCTAAGAATGTTTTCCAGATCAATGCATTGGGCTCATATGGCATGCCATCGATCATGCACTTTGCTCTCTCCAGCATCCCAGCCCTGCCAAACATATCAACCATGCATGCATAGTGATCCATGGATGGGATCATACCATGCTTATGGGTTATTGATTCAAAGACACAAACTCCGTCATCTACTAGCCCACAATAGCTGCAGCCAAATAACAGAGAGGTGAAGCTCACTTGATTTGCCTCAACCCCATACTCATCCATTCTTTCAAAGAGCTCCAAAGCTTCTTCACCATTTCCATGTTGAGCAAGTGCTGTGATCATTGCATTCCATGACACTACATTTGTTTTAGGCAATTCATCAAACAGTTTAAAACTTTCCCCCAAGGCCCCACATTTAGCATACAAGTCCAAAAGAGAGCTATTTGTGAACTCTTCATCCATGATCCCATACTTTATACTACATTCATGGATGCATCTCCCTTTCTCCAAATCAGCTAAATTACCACAAGCATTCAATACACTAGAGAAAGTGAAGCTATTGGGACATATTCTTGCTAACTGCATCTCCTTAAAGAGCTCAAGAGCGTCCGAATCTAAACCCAACTGAGACAATCCAGATATGATTGTAGTCCATGAAACAACATTTCTTTCATTCATCTTACTGAAAAGCTGTCGGGCTGTGTCAACTGCTTCCCCCCTGACCACCAGAGAATCCAAAAGTGCATTTTGCACCGTTAAATTCAGCCCCAAACCTCACTTAATCACATGAACATAGATATTCCTTTCATATCCCACACATGATTAGGTTCAATACCCAGTCAACTCATATCAATAAATAGACTCACTGCTTTGTCAAAATCGCCATTTTGGTCGTGACCATAAATCATGGAATTGTATAAAAGCAAATTGAGTAAAACAATCTACAACTCTCCTTTAAACATCCACATTTCATGTACATATCTACCAAAGAAGTGTTGATAACTAAGTCTCTCGAAAACTCGGACTTCACTACGACTCCATGGATGATTCTCCCTAAACATAGAAATTTTAAGCCACCACAAGATTTAAGAACACTAGAGAAAGTACACTCATCTGGATTTATATCTTTTTGCTCCAATTCTCTGAAGAATTCTAATGAGGATTCCTGAAGTTCGTTATTTGCAAACCCAACAATCATTGAATTGTACGGAGCAAGATCAAATATTGGGATGCTTTGGAATATCTTCTTTGAGCTTACTGTAAGGGATAAAATTCGTAAAAACTAATTAACGTTGGGGAACGAGCTGGCTTTTGTTGTTTTGTGCACGAAAGTGACACGTGGACGTATGTTTGAGTCACGTACTTAAAATAGGAGGATACACATTATCTGATGCATAGCGTTCACGTTGTACAAATTAAGACGTATCCGTGGTCTTGCGAAACAACGTTCTCGTTGTGGTTTCGACAACGTTTCCGTTGTCTTGCGCACAACGTAGACGTTATATTCTCGACAACGTTTCCGGTGTTAATTGAACAACGAACTCGCCGTAATTCAGATAAGGATGTCCAGGTCATATTTTAAGACATATACAACGTATTTGAGCTCGAGTCAACAACGAGACTGACTCGCAGGAGGAGATAAGCAGGAGGCGATCGATTGTTCTGACAAGTGGGCCGAAAGCACTGCCTCGGTATTTAATGCAGGTCACTTCTGTGTGCTGTCAGACTCAACCGACTGAACTAATGGTAGGCTTTCACGTGCGATGCAACAGGTGGTAGATTTTACTGACATATTTGGTAATGAGTGCAGGACAAGTGTTATGAGCATCTATGGGCATCTATGGTCATCTATGGCCATACCAAAGGTTAACCTATAAATACCCCGAGAATTTCAGTATTACAGGGATCGAAAGATAGACATATTTTATCAGTGCTCCTACTTGCTTTACTGTTCATCATCTTTTTCTTCATCTACTTACTTTATCATCGGAGTACAGGTCAGGGTATCACACCCTCCAACTTCTACCTTCTACCAGTAAACCAGAGGTGAACATTTGCAGCTGACATGTGTCCTTTCCGGTATTTTTCCCCCTCACTTACCATATCACCTAATCTACCATACATATCTATGAGAGAAGTCTCAATAAACGGTTGGAATCAAATCCTGTCTTTACGCTAAAGCTGTGAATTTGCTCTCCCACTTCTCTTCCCAAATTCGAGCAAGCCTTGATTAAACTTCCAAAAGTAAACTCTGTTGGTTTTAAATCGATTTCTCGCCGTGCTTCTGCAAACAATTCAAGTGCTTCTTCATAAGAACCAAAGCTCACTAATCCAGAAATCATGGAATTATACATCATTCGATCACCAATTGGTGGACTGGAAATAAAGACAGATGCTGCAGAGCCTAGATCTTCCAACTTCGAGTACATATCAACTAGAGACATTTTCACAAATGGATCTGATTCAAGATCAGAGACTATTAATTTGGACCCTTCCTGGTTTGCTCCTCACTACCTAGGCATGGATCTGTTTGCCTTCATTAATCCATTTCAGCTTCGAACACACCATAATCAAACTCGAAAAAACAAATTGGTTAGGAATTAGAACCTCTAATTAGATTAAAAGGAGTTATAATTATAATATAATTAGTATAGAAAAGAGGAGATATTATATATATATATATACACTACCGGGTGGCATGTGCGATGCACGTGAGAGCGAGGGGAAGGAGTTAACGACACCCGATTGAACTCGCTAGTGGCACGTGCAATGCACATGAGAGCGAGGGGAAGGAGTTAACTATAGTTAATAGGAATTAAAAGGGGCACGTGTGAACCCACGGGTGTGATTGAACTCTCCCTGAGGTCAATCACGATTGGTTGTGATTCTAAATAGATAGATGGCAAGGGGTAGTTTAGGAATTAAAGTAAAACATTAAATCAATATTTTGCTTTTATATAAGGGTAATTGGGAATTTCGGAAAAATCTTCTATGCATGCCTCTCGCATTATAATAGTAAAGATATATGTGTGATCTGTCAAGAGATCACATAACTAGAGCAGATCACATAACAAGAGCTTGAAGAGTGGACCACCCCCCTCTCTCTCTCTCTTCTATTCTCTTAGATATTTTTTCCTACCCTCTCTTGCAAACCTACGCCTACCCTAATCCCCTTAATTCCCGGTGACCATAGTTCACCACCTCTCTTTCTTCTCTTTTGTTTTGATTGTGATCATTATCAAGATTAAATTTTTATAGATCAAGATTGAATTTTGGAAGATCAAAAAGCGTTCTCGGATCAAGAAGAGGAATAAATATTAAAGAACATTTATCGAAAGAGCCATTAGATTTCGTTGGAGAAACGTTTTGGAGATTAAAAAAAAAAAGATATGTGTGAATCGCGAATTAGACTTTTTACTTGCGAAATTTTGTAAGTATAATTCTATTATTCATTAAATAAAATCAATTATAACTAGTCGATCTTAGAATTCGATGTATGCCCTTCAAAAACTGTGCTTTATAAAATCACAAAGAGACATACTGTCATATATCCCCCAAGTGGGGTGTCCAGGTCCATTCATTCAAGGATAGTGTGGCGGTTATGTGGCAGTAAATAAGCCCACCATGTTTAGCATGCTTCTAAGTCGGGCTTGACTCTCTAACCTACTAACCACTACTAACCAATGCTAATTGGAGTTGTGGCCTAACCGTATTTCGAATGCCAAAAAAAAGTATTAAAATCTTTGAAACACCTTATACTAGAGAGTGTAAACCAAGGTGTTCCTGCAAATAAGGTCAGCTGAAGGGGTGCAACTCAAGCGGACTTGGCCCCACCTAACGTGATCAATGGGCATGCTTGGGTTGATTATTCTTTCTATTTTGGGCTTTGGGCTTGGTAGAAAAATTCTGACCCAATATGAGGTTGGTTTGTCTTGGGTTTAGGCATCGACAATCTAGTCCGAGCCCCGAGCCAGACCATACATACATAATATGTAGATGAGACATGAAGGTTTGCACCCTGTTTGGTGTGGACAAAAATGGTTATTGAGCTGGACAAATACATGCACTGGATGTATCCCCTGGACAGTGACATAGGATCAATGTGGATATTCTGAAAGGAAGGTTTTTGTTATCTATTGCAAGTATCAGGAATGATGTTCATGTTGTCGGAGGTTATTCTAGTGTAACCAACTTTGGGAAAATTGTCAGGAATTCAGTTCAAGACACACATGGGGGTACTGATATTCGCCCCCTTTTGTTGAAAAATGGCTCAAATTATAGTTTTTGTTGGTGGTCGCTAGGGGTCAAGAAACCACTCGAGCGAGATTCACGAAATCTGTCAGTCTGAATAACATAAGTAATCCGAGACCATCTCACTTGGGCGTAGTCCTGCTCGATCGAGTTTATGGAAAACAGATTTCCGCATTTTTTTCTACGGTGGATTCCTTCGGGATATAAAAGTATTATTTCAACCTAGGATTTTGTAAGCAAAAAACCATTGAGGGGAGGTCATTCGAGAATGAGAGAACTCTTGTGTTGATTGTTATAGTGAAGAACTCCAATCATCATCGCCCATGGATGTAGGCTTTTGGCCGAACCACATAAATCTCTCGTCTATTCTGTGCTTGCTTGTTTGATAATTTTCCTCTACTTGTTTGATTGTTTAATTGGTACTCATCCGTTCTCGTTAGTTCCTAGGGTATTTTCTGCAACACCCTTAACTATAGATAATGACATAAAGTTGTGTCAATGAAATACGTGAGATCCACACGCATTTTAATAGTTTTAGAAGTCAATCCTGATTGCCCGAACGTTTGAAGTCGAAAAGAGCAACATTTTCCCGCCTTATTGGCTTGGACGGTCAAATATGCAGGAGGGACTGAGACATTAGAAAGCCATGGGAGCTAGATCTCCCGTTTCTTTCCTGGACCAAGGTCTCAATAAATTCTGATGCCCCAGTGCATCTGTAGCATATAGGAATGGGGTATTTGGGGTTGAGATGTTTAGAATACTTTGTCAGCACTTAAAACTTCCCAACTGTCGGATTTGTTTCAGTTTCACCAAGCAAATTATCATCCAAGTCTTAGTAACTGTAGTAACTGAAAGGTTAAGACAAGCCAATGGCCATGGCCTATGGCCCATAAAGAGACGACCTATAATAATTGTAGAGAATTATTTTATATTTCAAATAATTTCAATTACTTGAGATCGAAAACAAAAAAATGCCCAAAATTATTCTTTACACAATCAGGGTATCATTCCAGTCACTGACATGCACACATTTAAGAGAAGTTTCTTCACATCACTTGATCTCATCAATGGGATCTTTGGGCCAAAAATTATGTGAATTAGATGACTATAACCAGCGACATATCATATTCCTTGTGCAACACAAAAAAGATAGTAACTCTCCAATAAATCTTGATAGTGAGAGAGTGTTGTTGGAGTTCCATTGACTAATAATCTCTTTATAGCATTTTCTTTTGCGATTTCAGCAACTCTCGCAAAACCAAAAAGTTTCTATTTCTAACAAGGTTTCCAAGCTTTCAAAATACAGAAAACGTGTCACCAACCAAACACGTAAAAATCAATCTTCTGCAAATATGACGCCAAAGATGAACTCAACTGCACAAAATATATAGTGAAATCAGATGGGGAAGAATCTAATTCTCAGCAGAAAAAATGATGGAACCGATGCCAAAGGTTAGATAGTTCCAATTTCAATATATTAAGCACTAGGAGTAATTAAGAGAGTTCAAGCATAAATAAGGTCTCCAACTTAACAATGTAGCAATTGGTACCCACTACCCACCATTTGACAAGTCTAACTAGAGTTCCATCGCCAAACATTGACCCGATCAGATCATCCTAATTCTTAACCATCTTATCTATTGACTTATTTTTTTGAATCAATCAAATTATTCTGTTTGTATGTTCAATGAATCGTATAGATCGGATGGTTAGGGTTATCTCATCAGATTGATTCTACAGCCTAGGAGATCTTATAGGTGGTTCACATAAATCCCATCAAATAGTGCTTAACGAGCAGCTCACATTTTCTATTTATGTAATACATGTGGTTATTACTTATAAAATTTCATTTCCCATATTTTCTACTTTACTTTTCAACTTCCATCAAAACTTTTATATTCTATTGCTGACCCAAAATATTTGGAATAAGGCATTGATGATAATGATCAACTTTTCCATTCTATACTCAAATAACTTTCCTGTTCTTTCATAACATTTTTCTATATAAATTTATTGCACACCTTCCTCTCTGGGGATGTTAGGCTGATCAACCAAAAGTTGATGAAGTGCACCTAGATCACCGCCACTGCAAGATAAACAGTCTTAATATTTAGCAAGGAGAATTCAGCAACCACACAATTAGGAAGGCAGATTTTTAGCCAAATATGCAAAATAATACATATAAAAGAAATATGAGATATATTATAGTAGATCCAAACCTCACATTATTGTACACCAGAAAGATGCTATCACTATCATCGAAATGCCTATGCCTTGGCGTAGTGGACATTTTGATCATCTATAGTTAATGACATTTTGATCATCAAAATGCCTATGCCTATGCCTATGCCTATGCCTATGCCTATGCCAAGACTAGCACACCTGCTCACATTCAGGTCATCCTCCTTATATGGGTGGAAATGAAACATGTAGTACTGCTCTTGGAGCACCATCAAGGATTAAAATATAGTTTCGAGGGTGTATCGGTCCCACTGAAACCTATACGTATTGGTTGTAGACGATATATATAATTTTTTCTTTTAAAAAAAATAATCAAATGAGTTATAGGAACCAAATTTACCAAATATAAAGTCAAGGGAAGTGACTCAAAGACAAAGTAGCAAACATAGTTACCAAACACCTGTATTATACCCGTTTAATACTTGTATAATACTTTTAGAGGGGGTTGCCGTTTAAAATTCTATACTTTTGTCGTGTTACGTATTATACCCGTATTGCCATTTAACACCCGTTTAATACGCGAATTACATATTAAACGCGTACAATACGCGTATTTTTTCCGTTCTTTTACCGTGTTAAACGCTTATTCTACATTAAATGGTTGTTATTAGTTAATATCATGATTTTTATTTATTTATAATTATTAATTATTTTTTAATTTTCCTGTACTTTTGCCGTGTTTTGGCCGTATAACACCCCTACTTCTCGAATGGATCATTGCCGTATTATACCCGTACTCGTACTTGGTAAATATGGTAGCAAACACAATTACAATTATACACTTAATGAAGACATAAATAACTAATAAACAATACATATCGCTCGTTTCGTATCACCATAAATATCGTACAAGATTACTGAAACTTATTAGTATTGTCCGTTTCGACAATTTTTATTTCCATGAGCACCATAATACTAGTCAGAAAGCATTCTACTCCAACTAATAAAATGGCTAAAATATCTAAGTAGGAACTCTTGAGGTGGAGCATTTTCCAAGAGCATTACAAGTAGAAGGCACGATTGGAGAGAAATCTAAACACGAAAAAAAAATTACGCAAAGGTTTAGATTGAAGTGGTTGTCTAGACTCTGGACGCATAGAAATTACTTGAGAAAAACTAGATACTCACTTCTAAGAATCTATATGAGAACATCTATCTGCCATAGAAAATATGGTTGTGGTGGTCAGTGGTCTACCCGATTTGTCCAACAAAGTTGTGTAATTTTCTTAGTTTCCTTTTTATTCTTTTTTCAGGGTCTTAGTTTTCATAATTACATACCAAAATGTATGCTTAATCAACTCAATGTTTCTCATATAATCTATTTTGTTTTGCGGAGATATGTTATAAATAGTCCAATGTTCCATTCTAGAAAGAAGCATATTAAGAACCTAGGGTATATTCTAGGACAAAGACTCAGCTCTATTCCGGATGTGTACTGTGGATGCAAGCACAAGTGTTCATCAATCTAAGATGAGGAGTCTAACCCATTCTTGAATAGCTACTAGCTTGAAAAGAGGCTCAAATAGGGTGATCCTCTCTCCTTTTTTTCCAACTGAACATATCTAGACCCTTCTAGATAGACCGTCACATTTAGCAGACAGAAACCCCTAAACTATTTATTCACAGTGTAGTCAAGGCGTCGCCTAGGCGATTTTGGGCCTGCATCGCTTAGGTGCCCCTCTAGGCGGGCGATCCTAGTAAAAAAAATTTATTTTTTATTTTTTGCTTTAAAAAAATCTAAAATATCTCAATAAAAAAAAAAAACATGTAATGAAGAAGTAAGAAGATTCTAAATCGTTTTTTCTACTAAAAATATCAATTTTTTTCACTAAAAATATTGAAGTGTTTAATACTTCACTATGTCAACATGTCTTTGGTTATGTGATGAACGATTGTAATAGACTTTTTATTTTACATTTTTGTGGAATGTGGGTGTGGAGTTTTGGTCTTTTAGATGTTATATATAATAATATATATACGTGATATATATATAATTATATATATATTTATATTAAATTTATCGCCTAGGCAACGCCTCGCCTAGCCGGGGCTAATCGCCTAGGCATCGCCTAGACGCCTTGACTACACTGTTTATTCATTTTGTCATAACTATTATTAGCTTTCCTTTATCCTAACAAAATCTAATATGTTGAAATCCCATTATGTATTAAAGTTAAACCAAAATGTGGGAATTGTGTCAGAAGTTCACTTTTGGAAGGATTTAAGGTGTGGGACTGAGCGATTTAAGGACGAGTTTGGAAACATATTCCTTATTTCCCTATATAAGGATGCATCAGTGGCAGATTGTTAAGTAAAGAGTAATGAGGTATTTTGGTGTCCAAAATTAAGGAATGATATGAACGATTGAGAGATCAAAGATTTCCTTTGCCTCTTACAAAATCTAGGGTTCTCCCTCCCATGTCACTTAGTAGGAACTCAAGACTTTCGTCTAGAGACCATAATAGTCGATCATTACTACAATTTCTCGAATTAGCTCCTCCATGCCCTTTCCCCCATAGATCTTTGTGAAATCCCAAAATTCCCTCAAAAATATCGTTCTTCCTTTGTATTGCGGCTCTAAACGAGATTTTCACTCGTGACAACTTGGGAAAAAGATGTTGGAGGATGACTAACCGTTGTTTCCTATGCCTACTCGCGGAAGAATCGGTGGATCATTTGCTGTTACATTGTCCTATTGCATTTGAGATGTTGGGATATTTCCTCTCGAGGGTTGGGGAAGCCTGGGACTTCCTTGCTTCCTTTTATAATTTTTTATCTTACTGGTCTCTGGTTTGTGAGGATAATGCTTGTAAGGCGATCTATTCAATCCTGCCTAGGGCTATCGCAACTGATTTGGGAAGAAAGGAATCTAAGAGTATTTGAGGACTCTTCCTCCTCTCTGCTTCGTATATGCGTTAAATTAGGCACTTCATCTTGGAATGGTGGTTTATTCACCGAATGAATATGGGCCTAGGAGAGCTTCTTCACTAAATTGTATAGTTGCATGGTTTTATTTCAGGGATGTTGTGTAGCATAGTTACCAAACACCCGTATTATACTCATATAGTACATGTATAATACTTTTAGGGGAATCACCGTTTAAAACTGTGTACTTTTGCCGAGTTCCGTATTATATGCATATCGCCGTTTATACGCAAATTACGTATTAAAGCGTACAATACCCGTATTATTGTCGTTCTTTTATCGTGTTAAATGCACATTTCGTATTAAATGATTGTTATTAGTTAATATCATGATTTTTATTTATTTATAATTATTAATTATTTTTTAATTTTCTTATATTTTTGTCGTATAACACCCGTACTTCCCGAATGGATAATTGTCTTATTATACCCGTACTTGGTAACTATGTTGTGGAGTAGATAGTACGGGTTTTCAAGATTAATGCCCTTTATTTTCATACTCCTTCAAGTTTACTATTCAGTAACTTCCTGGACATGCTTTTATCGAATATGTAACCTCTTCGCTGATATATAATATATAATATGTTGTTTACCGATCGAAAAAAAATGTGCATCTAAATTACATTTTAAATGCATAATCGTGGAAGGGATGAGAGAATATTAAGCTTTCAAAAGTAAATGAAAGATGCCCTACCCTTTGCATACCTGGGTTTGAAAACAAGTGTTGGAACTACTGCAACCACCGATGATTTAAGAAGGTACCTGAAAATCTAAACTTGAGTCAGCTCTTTTTTGACCCTTCAAAAACCAATAGAATGATTAAAATTTAAGATTTTCGAATCAGATGATCACCAAGCAAATCCTAGGGTAGGCAAACAGTATCACATCTTGCAATGTAGAATAATTATGAGAAATCAAACTGCTTCTAATCAGCTTATTATTTTGAAACATATACCGTTGAATGAGGATAGGGGAGAAGCAAAAGAAGGAAACCTAAGACCTCTCTTGTGTAGACAGTAAATAAAGTTCACTAACTTCATGGCTATGCTGCCTTTGCTTACCAATATGATGGGATGCTTTAGGTTTTCCGCATGATTATAACTGGTCTGGTACCTTTCTTAGTAATATTATAGGGCTGTAAACAGGTCAAGTTCTGCACAAATTGTGCATAAACCGAATCCAAAGCAAGTTCTATATAACCTGACACAAAACCGTCTCTGTCCTAACGGGTCAACCAAATCAATAAGAAATGGTTTAATCCAGTCGAGCTACTGACTCGATCAAACCCATTGAAATCCCTACCAGATTACCATATTACCTCATTTAAGAGATTTATACATTTATTCTTTTAAAGTGGTTCAAAAACCAGACAAAAAAGTAGTTCAAAACAAATACAGCATGTATAAAAGCGAATGCACAATATTCTGAGCATCACCTAAAGTCAATATATCAAAATCCTTCAAAAATAGTTTCTTACTCTGAGTGGTGCATCTCATGAAGAACAGTTAGACGCTCTAGACAATCCGCGAGGCTTGGTTTTATCCCAACTTTTAGTTCCATTTGTTCCACAGTCGGCACCATCGAGCCCCCTTTAACTAGTTGCCTACCATCTCGAAGAATCTTCTCAAGAGACAAAACAACACCATGAAACTCTTGACTGAAATTTTACCAACAACAGAAACAATAACCCAAGAGAATTGGATAGAGTAGCATAACTAGCTTAGCTTCCACATTTAGGACATCCCAAGACTCCCAACATAAACAAAATATGTTATACTCTTTTTTATATAAAATAAAAATTTGAAAGTAGTGTTGTACTCCTATGCATAACCAATAAAATTATGCAATCAATGGAGGGACTTTCTGAAATTTTGTTACTTCCGGCTAAAGAAAATTAATCAATAATCAATTTTTTTTTCATTCTAAGATTGAAAAAAACTACTACTCCAACATAAATAAGACCCAATTTCCGGCATTATCCAAATATGATTCTAGAAACAACAAGTCATGAAGAAAAAACTAACTTCGCACCATATAATTTAAATAAGCGACAATGAGACAAGAAGAAAAATGTTACATTGTCATTTTCATTGAAAACAAAATGGTTTCTAATGATTCCATCTGATTTACCACGACATCCTCTCTGATGCCACTGATACATGCCAATCTGTGATAATTTTTGGACTCTTGCAACACCTGATCATGGAAAAACACAAATAAGAAGAATGTAGTGAAGAATCTAAAGATGCCCCATAGCTAGCAACTGAATATAATTATTTTTGCGAAATCATACCGGCAACCTCTCAATTATCAAAGATGCATTTCTGAACTGTCTAAGCAATCGAGATTGAAGTTCATTCCATCGATCCATTTCGTCTCTAACCTTTCTAAGCTTCTGCTGGTATTTCCTCACCATTGCCTCCATATACTCTAAAAATGGGGGGGGGGGAAAAAAAACCCCTAAAATTTTGACCTTCTGTAACAAGAAAACAACTGTCTCTTCCACCTCTCCCAAAAGCTGCCATCTCGCTTGAGATAGTCGTTAAGGTAAGGAAGAGGATGACAGGGAAAAAAAAATCGAAAAACCTGATATAAGATGAGAAGATTTTCACCGATGGGCTTCAACGACGAGAGAAGCTCTAGTCGAGTTGTCGTTTAGGGCTTCGTCCTCCAAACGAGAGGGTTGTTGTGTCTTTTATTTTAAAGGGTATGTTGGGTATTAAGTGATCATGATAAAACCATTAAGGGATATAAAAACGACGAAATTTACGTTTAACACACACTGGGAATAGCCCAGTGGTAGGTGTTTTTAGGAAAGAGGTTCCGGGATCCATTCCCGAGGGGGGGAGAGGGTTGGTACTCTCCACCCGTCCTTTTTTTTTTCTTTTCCGGTAGTCGATATCATTTACCTACGTTAATAGAGTCAGCTGATCAGAAATTAGCATGGGCAGTGGAGCTCTTGCTGCTCGTACCTGGGGGGATTGGATCCCCAAACCTTCCCCTTGAAAGGCCACACCCCTACCACTCTCCACCCGCTTTTAACTTAGAACAGATACTAACTTTTAACTGGGTTGCGGCTTAACCGCGTGTCTTAATACCAAAAAAAAAATCTATAAAAGATGAAATTTTGTTTAAAATGCCTTTCCAAATTTTGAGTCTTTACTTCCAATTCTTTTGGTTGAAATGGTATCATTTAATTATCACACTCTCTAAAAACCAGTATTGTCAGAACCAGACTGGACCGGCTGGTCAAACCGGGAACCAGACCCCTAACCGGTTCCCAAAACCCTCAAAACCGGTATGAATTCAAAACCAGTCGTTTTCCAGCAAATTGTGAGAACCGACCAGTTGAACCGGTAACCGGTGGAACCAGTGACTAATCCAAAAGTGCCACATGTCTCGTGCAGACAAACAAAGCATCGGTTTGCATGCTTATAAATTGCACATAATATGTGGTGCTCTTGCATTGGTGTTGGTAGTCTCCTCGCCAGCATCAATTGGAGAAGATCCCAAGTCGAATCGAAAATGTGATATAGGTCAAAGTCATAGTCTTTTTGGTGCCTTTTGCTTTGGCCTTGTTCCTATCAAGGCCAACTCCCCTACTATAGTAAAGTGGGAGTGAAAAGTGCCCATTGTGATTCTTCTTCTTTATTTATTTACTTTTTAACCTACATTTATAGGTGACATAGCAAATCAAGTGAAGAGGTTAAAAAATATCTCACTGCCACGAGCGACATTTCGATTGAGTGGTCGAGTAGCAAGCTGAGCTTACGGTCAATTCTTTATTTTCCTTTTAAATTCATGTGTTGCCAAGATGTATGTTCTGTCACGTGATTATGTGTGTTTGCGTTTGCATGTGTGCCATGTGTATAGATAGGTCTGCATGCCTAACAGGCTATCGTTAGGAGTGATTAACGAACAACGTGCTGACAAAACATAATGGTGGATGAGAATTGTCCCCTATGTCACGACGGTCTGGAATCAATCTTGCATTTATTCTTGGAATGCCCTTACTCTCGTAGTGTATGGTTCGGTTGCCGCCTGTCCATCCATATCACTGACAATATCACCTCCCTCAATTCATGGTGGCATAGATGGTTGTTACATCCAAGCTTTAATTCAGGGACGAAAGATCTGGCGGTCTAGATAAGCATTGTCTTATGGAATATTTGGCTTCTCCGAAACAATGTGGTGTTTAATGGCTCCCGCCCCAATCCCTGTATTACCATCTCTTGAGCAGATACGCTAACCAGGAAGTCCTGAGGTCAAATCTTGGTGAGCAACCCCAGCCTCAGTTCTCTCAGGCTGGGATCACCCCTCCTCATCGTATGCTCTCAAATCAATCATCGAGGCATGGTGTTCGTATTCAAGTTGATGGGGCTGCTATCCCCTCTGGCCTGGTTGTTGGAGCAGAAGTCGCGGTATGGAATTCCAATGGAGTTTTTTTTGTTGGTTATCAAAATCTCTCTTAGGTGGATCAGCCTGGGTAGCCGAAGCGGAGGCTATACGGTTTGGGTTATTAATGACTGAGAAATTTGGGTGGAGAGATGTGTTGATCAAATCGGATTCTAAGGAAATCATCGACTACTTAAATGGTAAATCGTGCTACATTCATTGGAATGTTCCGACAGTCTTGGAGGACATCAAAATGCTTAGTAATCGATGTAGAATCTCGGGTTTTTAGTTCATCCAAAGATCTTCCAACAAAGAAACTCATAGTAACACCCAAAAAGCTTTTGGATATAGTGTCGAAAGAGATATGCGGGTTGCAATATGTTGCTATTTGTAGAGACTCAAACTCTTTTTTATGTCATCAATACGATTAATTAGAGTTTAAATGGTTAAAAATGTGTTTTAATATATGTGATGCTTTGTTCTTTAATGATAAGTAAAAATTTAAAATAACTAAGTGCATGAATGTAAGAAATCCTAGAAAAGCTGTGGTTTTAGCAAAAATATAAATTGTTAAATTTTGAGATGATTTTTCCCGGAAATGGATGTTTATAAGTTAAATAAAGCTATGTGATTTTATTATTAAGTATAGAGTGGTTAACTCGACTATCGAAAATCTTACGACGATGCGATTTTCAGTTTTTAGCCTAAAACTGGAAAATGAGATTTTGTTTATTGGGAATTGGATTTTCTAATATTTTTTTATTGAATCCAAATGGGGATCCTTCCTTATTTTAATTTAAAACTTAAAGTAAATGAAATGAAAAGTTAAAAACATTTACTTAAATGTTTTAAAGGAAAATAAGTATGCTGATGGTTGATGTTGAAGAGGAAATGGTGATATTGCTGTTGTTGTTGAGAAAACAGGAATTGTGCTAGCTGTGATCGATCGCAAGTAAGCTACGATCAATCGCACTCAGTCAAAAATTTGGAAAAATTCTCTATGTGTTATGTGATAGATTATCATCAAGTGCGATATATCGCACTGGGGATGCGATCGATTGTAATGTAGGTGCAATCGATCGCAGTCGTGCACAAGAATTTTTAAAAAGTTACAAAAATCAGGATTTTAAACCCCTAGGCTATAAATAGAGGTTCTATTTCGAGGGTTTTAGGGTTCTAACTTTTCTAAATCTAATTTGACAAAGAGGAGAGAAAAAACCTAGAGTTCTAAGAGAGATTTTGGCTTGGAGGAGAAGGTTTTGCTTGAAGAAGAAGAGTTTTGCTTGGAGAAGAAGAAGATTAACTTGGAGATCAACCCTAAAGCATCAAAGAGCTTCATCTTGTAATTTGGATCTAAGGGAAAGATCTCAAAAGTCGATATAATATCCAACTTAATTCTATTATGAATTTATGTGTTTAAGATTGTTTAATATAAAAATAATGAAGTATTATCATGTTTATGGTAAGATTGTAGACTGTGAAATATGAATTATGACTTATTTTGTATGAGAATGGATTTGTGAACATGAATTGAAGTTTTTATGAAATATTGTGTGATGTTTAATATTATGAATGGAGAAAATGGAGGATAAGAATATGTATGGATGGATTTTATGAGTTTATGTGGTTTATGGATTGTGTACCAATGGAGGATGGACTTATATGAAGGAGGAGGAGTATTTTAGAGATTGATATTGGTGAAATTACTATGAAAAGTGATATGAATAATGATAAGGTAATATGTGTGATTGTTGTGTTAAATTATGTCATAATTATATTGTATGGTAACCGATATTTGGGAATGTCAAAGCTTAGAGGAAATACTTCATTATTGAGAATTTTCTAATCAGGGATATGTAACCTGACAGAGTTTCTTGACAGAGGTTTAAAACCTAAGGGACCTGAGGCTATGAACACTTGGATGCTACCCTTCAAGATTGCCCCACTGTGACTTTTAGCAATAACACCAGCCCCCACCAAGGGACCTGAGGCTATGAACACTTGGATGCTACCCTTCAAGATTGCCCCACTGTGACTTTTGCATATCAATAATGACATATAACTATTACTTTTATTATTTACTTGCCCATCTAGTTAAAGCAATATAATTCATAAAAAAAGAAAAGAAATAAAGAGTTAAAGCAATCTATACTACTCCTACATGCCAATTGGTATCCACATGGCACACTCCATTGCTCTCCATTTTCTTCAAATTAGTGCCGCATAACACACCCTTCAGCCAATTGTTTCACTCCACGTGTCAAAAATTCTCTCTCATCACATGTCATTAATCTCCCTTAATCATTTCTCTCCTCACCCACACTCACTACCCCCCCCCCCCCATTAATCTCCCCTAACTCGCCATTACACATTTTTCCTCAAGAAACCAAAAGTTTATCTGTCCGTCCATCTCCCAAGACGTCTACCACTATTCCTTTCTCCACAAGAAACCAAAACATGCATCTCTCTCTCTTTAATGTTCTGTATACATACATCCCTTGCCATCTCTTTAAAAACCCGATACATCTACTTCCTTCACATCTTTTCTTCCATGTGTTCCTCTCTTCCATCTATCTCTATCTCATGTGGTAATACATCAACAAAGGCTACCGGTTAATTAACTGGGACTGTATCCAGTTGGAGATAGGAGCTAAAGATCAATTCTAGTCATAGCAAAATTAATCAAAGGAAGCTAGAAAAATACAAGTAATTCTTTGTCTCTGTGGCAATGGTATTTGTGGTTGCTAATTGTTTTCCTCTGTTTTATTTTTTTCCAGAATCTCTACTTTCGAACAAAGCTTGAGCTCGTCGTGGGAGTTTCCTCAGATAGTAGCAGGGAATGGGGTTTCGATTAGGGAGAAAGAAGTGTAGACCTGTCTCAGCCATGAGCATCCATTTTCTGGACCATCCACCATACCTTGAAGCAAAAGCATGCTTGAAATCAAAGATAGACCCATCAATGGAAATTCAATAATAAAAAAAAACAAAGCAATCTGGCATTGGAGCACATAAGCACACTTAAAAATATATTACTATTAGAGAGCGAGAGAGAGTTGGGTAAACAAAGAAATGAGAGCACCGTGCTCAGCAGGTAGCTTGGACAGTTGATTTGTAGTTTCTCTCCTGCTTAGAAGTTAAAAGGAGAAAATTTGGGTTTGTGGTTTCTCTCCCGCTTATCTCAGGAGTCCTACGACTCCAATCCCTGAAAAAGGATAGAGAAATTCTCTTCTCTCCAGTTTCTCAGTATTTTTTGGAATATTGAGAGAGATTTTTTCCATAGATATCTACAAAAATATATCTATTGATCATTGGCTCAGGATCCTCTCGAGTTCAAACCGGGGAGACTCTCTCCGGTTTGAACCCCTAGAGGTCGCCACATGTCTCCTTTGACACCCCTTAACCATGGGTAAGGTTCACCCACCCTTAGGGTTCACCCATCCATCCATCCTTGGTTTTTTTTTTTTAATATTAATTCTTTTTTTAAAATTAAAAACTGCTTTTAATATTAGAAAAACTCTAAAAACAGTTTTTTTAATTAAAAAATTAATAATTAATATTTAAAAAAAAAACCAAGGATGGATGGGTGAATCCTAGGGGTGGGTGAACCTTACCCATGGTTAAGGGGTGTCAAAGGAGACACGTGGCGACCTCTAGGGGTTCAAACCGGAGAGAGTCTCCCCAGTTTGAACTCGAGAGGATCCTGAGCCTTAATCTATTGTCAAATTACAATAATGGATTTTCGATCCATAGAAAGAAATCTTTTAATCTTTCCAAAAAAAAACAAAAAAAGAAATCTTTTAAGAAAAAGAGTTTAATTATGAGGCAGCGTTTTGCTTAAAGACATTTGAGCGGAGGGCTATTCAAAATATATATAGATTGTGGTAGTCTTGTAATTATTTAAAAAAAATATTGAAAATTTTGTCCCAGTGGTAATGTATCTCCCTTTGGGGAGTAGAGACTCGGGTTCGAGTCTTGGGTGTGGCTGTTGACGCCCACCCTGAGTGCTAACCCTGCTGACCCTAACCCTGACATAGTTAAAGATTACCCATACCACATAAAAAAATAAAAAATTGATTGCTACCAACTTACTTAAATTCCTCAAGCTTACCGTCCCCAAAAACAAGGCGATTGGATTGTAGACTAATTAGTAACATTACTCGGAAGCTTGCCAAGGAAGTAATGCAGGGCAATAGTGCAATTTTTGTAAAGTGAAGAGCTCAAGTGAATACAGCACACCGCCAATCGGTAAGTTCCTGTGGGGACCACCTATCAAGTCCTCTCCCTCGGACTTCCCGTATGTCCTCTCATCGTCATCCTAGAAAATACGGAACCCCACATACGTGGAACTCTCTGCTTTTAAATAGAATTTTTAAGGGGGCAAATCCTCTCCAGTTATAACCGGATGTGGCACATCCGGTTATAACCCCTAGAGTTCGCCACGTGTCTCCTTTGACACCCCTTAACCGTGGGTAAGGTTCACCCACCCCTAGGGTTCACCCACCTATTTTTGGTTTAAATATTAATTCTATTTTTAAAATTAAAAAATTGTTTTTAATATTAAAAAAACTTTAAAAACATATTTTTAATTTTAAAAATAGAATTAATATTTAAAAAAAAAAACCAAAAATAGGTGGGTGAACCCTAGGGGTGGGTGAACCTTACCCACGGTTAAAAGGTGTCAAAGGAGACACGTGGCGACCTCTAGGGGTTATAACCGGATGTGCCACATCCGGTTATAACTGGAGAGGATTTGCACCCAATTTTTAAATACATGAAAGTCAAGAGCCACGTGACCCTGTCACCAGCCTTTTCTCAGAGCTCCGGTTATCTCTCCAACCGGAGCTCCTGTCCTATAATCCTTATAAAATGGATTAAACCCCCTCGATCCACCCATCTCCAAAACCTTCCTACACTTTCCTCTCTCTCTGGTCTCTCTCTCTCTTGAGTTCTTATTGTCACCAAAAAAAAAAAAAAGTGTTCTTAAGCTACTACATAAATGTCTGCAGGCGATGTGGTAAGACTAGAAGATACTAATGAAGAAAGCCAAGAAATGTCTCAGGAAATGAACGGAAAGACGCTATCATGGCAAAGGCTGCGACGATTAGACTCCTTGGAGGTTGAATCCGGGAAGGTTCACGGCCATCGCGGCCATGGATCCAAGGTCTGTAATTTTTGGCCAACCCCATCTCTCTCTTTTTTTTTTTTGGGGTACAAAAATCGATTTTTATGTATATATTAATGGAGACAATATTGTAGTTATTGATGGGGTGGTGTTTTCTTCTGATTTGTAGAATTATAGTTTTGAGAAGTTTTGTTTTTGTAGGGCGTGGATTGGTGGACAATCATGCAGCTTGCCTTCCAAAGCCTGGGCATAGTATACGGAGACATAGGCACATCGCCTCTGTATGTGTATGCGAGCACTTTCAGCGAGGGTATCAATCACAACGACGATATCTTAGGTGTTCTTTCTTTGATCTTCTACACCATCACCTTCATCCCTCTCATCAAATACGTCTTCTTCGTTTTAAGGGCAAACGACAATGGCGATGGTAAGTAACTTGCTCCTATAAGACGGAAAAAAATGGAAGATAATGATATTATTGGAGCTAAATCATCAACGGTGATAACCGGATTTGCCCCAAAGGTCGCCACGTGTCTCCTTTGATACCCTTTAACAGTGGGTAAGGTTCTCGTCTCCAAGGTTCACCCACCCAGTTTTTTATTTAAATCTTAATTTTTTTTAAAATAAAAAACTGTTTTAATATTAAAAAAAACTTAAAAAATAGTTTTTTAATTAAAAAAAAAATAATCAAGGATGGGTTGTTGAACCCTCGGTTGATGAATCTTACCCACAGTTAAGGGGTGTTAAAAGGAGACACATGGTGACCTCCAGGGTGATGATTGGACAAATCCGAGGATTTAGCTCTTTATTTAATAGGTGTCTATTGTGAACTGTACGGTCTACGAGACCCATCGCGTTCTGACTGATTTTTTTTTTTTTTTTTTTTTGGGAAGAGGTAATGTAACACTTAATACACCCGCAATCAGATCTAAGGAGGTAAATCGGCTAAGATGTCATGAGGGTGAGTTTGAGACTGAGCAATCATTTCAAAAACTGTCTCATTAATGGACGGTTGATGATCTCTTATACACGAGATTGGATTTGATCTTGCTCTCACAAGACCAATGTTTTTTGACTTCTTCCCCCCTTTTTACTCCCCTATGATGGAAGCAAGACCAACCCAAGACGGTTTTGTCTTGTGAGAGCAAGACCAAATCCAAATCCCTTACCCTATGTTTTGTTGTTGAGAAAATAAGTAAAAACATGGAAAAAAAAAAAATAGGGCAAAACATAACTAAAAATTATATTAGAAATCCAAAATTTTCTTTTCATTTTCATGTTTTCACTTATTTTCTCGGCAACTAAATATAGCTTTAAAGAATCTCGCAAGACCAAAACCCAAATCCCTTAAAGAAGCGTTTTGACGGATTTAAGGCATTGAAAATGTTGAAAGCCATAATATTTACTATTCATCTTGCTAGACTTTACTTCTAACCCAAGTTATTTCACTTATATAAGTTAATTTGTATGATTCATTCAAATAACTTAATTTAAGATGGTGTTTGTTAACACTAGTTAAAAAGAAGTTCTTATATGAAAATTATGTTTAGTTAGACTTTAGATTATTTTGTTGAAGGTTAATTGCATGTCTATATTTTAGAGATTTTAGAGATAAAAATCTCTATTTTAGAAATAGCTATGGAATTACTTTTTAAAGTAGAAGTTTTTATCCTAAAATCTTTAAAATGTAGACATGCAATTAACCTTCAACTAAACAATCTAAAGTCCAATTAAACATAATTTCAATAAACACTTCTTTTTAGACTAGTGTTAACAAATGCCACCAAAATAAAATAATGTGATTTAGGTTATTTTATGCATTTGTATGCTTGGTTCATTTAAATAACTTAATTCAAGCACAATAACATAATTTAATTAAAATAGAATAAAACAAAGTTTTACTGCTCAACAAGTAAGGACACTATAAAGTCCAAAAAAATTGGACACCCTAATGTCCCGCATTACTGTCTTTTGTTTCGAGTTGCTGGTCATATAATCATTTTTTATTTTATTTATTTATTTATATTACATTTTTTTAGGAGGGACGTTCGCTTTATATTCGTTGCTATGTCGTTACGCCAAGTTGGGTCTGCTCCCGAGTCAGCAAGCTGAGGACCGAGATGTGTCAAATTTCCAGCTTGAGTTGCCCAATAATCGCCTCTGGCTAGCATCGAGGCTTAAATCGAAGCTCGAGAACAGCAAATTCGCCAAGTACTTCTTGTTGTTCGCGACTATGCTTGGAACTTCCATGGTGATCGGTGATGGAGTCCTCACTCCTTGCATTTCAGGTTACTTTTAATTTTGTTTACTGCTATATATTTCTCCCTGAATGATCTAGAATACTCTCCTAATCCATTTGGAACTTCTCTCTGTGTTAATTCGATCCGAGTATGGAATGAAATCCTCATAGAAATATATAGGAAATATGGTATAAAATAGGTACTATTCAATTAGACTTTAATTTGTCAGCATTAATTTCTTAGGATTTATTAATTCCACCGTTAGAAAATTTTGATTTTCAATATTTAATAGTAAGAAAGGGATGAAAAATTTTAGATATAAAATTAGTCCATTTGGAGGAAAAAAAATCTAATGACCCCACTTAATGCTTGGCACCGGTATATTGAAAATCCAATGCTCCAACAATAACATCGAGAGTTTTAAATCACTTCCCTTAATTAAATGGCTTAGAAATGTTCGACCTAATTTTATGTCATGTGTTTCTCCCAAAAAATCCACACTAACACAAGGATCGTAACACAAGGATCGGATTCAATGATAACGTATCTTTTTTTCATGGGAATGCTAACTATAAGATTTTCTAGTGAGCGGCTCCTACTAGACTCGCTAGAATGTTGTAATTATATCGACCCGAGTATAAATGGGTTGAGGAAGCGTAATACTAAACAATCCATGAGTCCAAAATCTCAACTAACTAGTGAAAAGTTGGGCTGGTTGAGTGAGTAAAGGGATCGGGCCAGAAATTGTCACCCCTAATTGTTCGAAGGGTAGAATAGGCCAACCCGTGTTTACTAAGAGAAAAAAGAGAAAAAGAAAGATAAAAAAGGGAAGCATATCATCTGTGCTATTCCCAGTGTTCTTCCATCCTATGCCTTGAATGTTTAAAGGCCAAGATTTCATATTGTACAGATTTAATTGTTGGGTAAAACAATAGATCCGAAGGAAAAGATAAACAAGCACAATTAATGAATATATGAGGACAAAGAGAAACATAAGAGAATTACATGGTTTGACAAATAACCTGGCTACATCTACAGGCCAAGATCCGATTGCTTTCATCCTTATTCAAAGAAATCTTGAGAAATCAGTACAATAAATACTCTCCTCTTAGATTAATTCCCAACCCAAGCCTAGAACCTCTTGTACACCATTCTCAACTCACCTTCACAATGAAACTTGAAGAAGAATATCTATCTCTCTTTCCTAAAACCTTTCTCCAAATCCTATAGTGCTTAATCTCTTTCTATATTTCCACACACCAAAAACCCTTAAACCTATAATAACAAATATATAAGCCTAAAATAGAGTCCTAATAAAATAAGAAGTCTTAATTGAGCCACATACTCAACAATATACACATTAGCGAACACTCCGAGACACTGTCACAACCAAAAGAACCAATTTACTAATCAGCAAGCAAACCTTCAAGATAGAACACTGCATCACCCACATCCGGGACGCATCTCCACATCGAATCAGAATCTCTCTTAAAATTCTGTAACCTATTTGCAATTACCGCAAACCCATTTACAGATACCACAAACAACCCTTTGACCTTGTCTGCTTCTGTACCATCAACGAAAGAGATCCACTAGCTACATACACCCTCGAATCACCCCTGAAAGCCATCCACCAGATTCGATAAAACACGGCCAAAACCATTGTGTAGCTTGAAAACCGTCCTCTATTCTAGAAGAACCACGAACAAGGACATAGACTCATTCTCTTCGTAAAAGTCACATTATCACCATATTTACGAAAATCCTCCGAAGACCAGTCCCCGCTCCAGCTGTGAAAGAGACCATAGGTAAGCTTTTTACCCTTTGCATAACATCTGATTTTTGTTTTCTTGCAGACCTTGTAGAAGCTCCACTTACCAATTTGTTCTCATCTAGGAGATATAAACCATTACATTTCTTCCCCTTCATCAAACTAAGCATCCCCGCATAATTTTAATAACTCCACCACTTGTTGTGTAGCAACAACCCTTGGAGTCTAATTAACCAAGAGAAATTAGATTCTTTTGCAACTTAGGGACACAAAATATCCCTCCTAAAAAAGTCCTAATCACTCTATCAAACATCTTTATCTATACAGTTCCAAACCTTATGATTTCACATTCAGATCCATTACCCAATGACACCTTTCCGGTCCTCTTTTGGAAAGTATCAAAAGATTCTATATTTGAGCAAATATGAAACGAAGCCCTCAAATTTAATATCTATTCAATAGAAGAATTGTCCATACTTTTAGAGACTGTGAAAGCATCTCCAATATATTCTTTATTGTCCGTTGTTATTGTCGTCGAAGAATCTCCTCTGGAAGAACTCCTCTTCCCATCAACACATAACAAATACTCTTTTTTGAAGTGTCCTAATTCTTTGCAATGATAGCACTGGACCCTGTCTTTTTTCCTTGGATTTGGATCTGTCCTTGCATTTTCTAGATGCTCTCTCCAAGTCTCTTCCTCATCTCCGAGCAACCATAACATGATTATAATTCTCATCATGCATTGATTTTCACTTAATCTCATTAGAGACTAGTGCCGTTGTGACCTCCTCCATCTGCAATGTTTTATTACCATACATGAGGGTTGTCACCAAGTCTTCATATGATTTTAGAAGTGATGTAAGAAGTACCACAACTTGATCTTCTTCATCCACCTTGACATCAACTTTCAGCAGTTGATTCAAGATTTGGTTGAACACATTTATGTGCTCTATGAGATCTGCACCCTTTGCCAACTTCAAGGTATTGAATTCCTTTTTCAAATATAACCTGTTGGTAATGTTCTTTCCGTTGTAAAGCTTTTCCAACTTCTTCTAGAGTTTTGGTGTCAATTCCTCATCCATAATGTTATGCATCACGTTATCTGTAAGACAAAGGCATATTGTGTTGATTGCCCTAGCCTCAATGTCTACCCAATCTGCATCGGATATCTTTTTCGATTTACCGGACTCCTCCTTCAATGCTCTTATGAGGCTTTGTTGAACTAGGATATCATTTACCCTCATTTGCTAAAGATTGAAACTCCATTTTCTAGGAAAAATTGCCCAGAAGTTTTCAAAGTCGTTGAAAAATAATTATCCCTTAGCTCTGATACTAATTGTTGGGAAAAAACAATAGACCCGATGGAAAAGTTAAACAAACACAATTAATGAATATATGAAGACAGAGAAACACAAGAGAATTATGTGGTTCAGAAAATAGCCTTCCTACTTCTACGGGCCAAGATCTGATTGCTTTCTTCCTTATTCAGACAAACCTTGAGAAACTAGAACAATAAACACTCTCATCTCAGATTAATTCCCAACCCAAGCCTAGAGCCCCTTGTACACCCTTCTAAACTCACCTTCTCAATGAAACTTGAAGAAGAATCCCTATCTCTCTTCCCTAAAACCTTTCTCTAAACCTTAGAGTGCTTAATCTCTTTCTGTTATCTCCACACACCAAACCCTGGATCTATAATATATATATATATATATAAGCCTAAAATAGAGTCCTGATAGAATAAAAAGTCCAAATTGAGCCACATACTCAGCAGTAGCAGTAGCAGTAGCAGTAGAAGAGATCCTAACCTTCAAATACTAAGGGGTCATAGTGAAAACACAAACGATTTGGTTCCATGTAAAAAGAGAGCACTAAAGACTAAAGAGTCTACTTTCTCACTTTACCTAAAGTGGGCAGGATGCATGTTATCTCATGTCCTCAAATTAAAAATGAAATGTTCCCTTTAAATGCTGTTTTTTCCTTTAAATCTATGTTTTTTAATAATTTGTCACGTGTATTAGTGTTGTTGCAAGCCTTTTGGATTGTTGTTGAAAAAAGAGACGAGATTTTCCACGCTCACTCACTCTCTTTCTCTCTCTCTCTCTCTCTCATTGAATATTTGACCCTTGGCTAATGGAGTTTTCTGTTCCAACTTGATGGCAGTTCTATCAGCTGTGGGAGGGATCAAGGAAGCTACTAATTCGATGACGGAAGGTAATTTCTCAACCTTTCTTATGCGTGGTTCATTTTTTTTTGGGTAACTAAGGGTGTCCCAAAGCTTTCGAGCTAAGGACTAGTTTATCCACCCCCACCCACTCGAAATTTTTCCTACGGATACCAAGATAAGTTGAGGAGTTGGAGTTGAACACATGACCATAGGGACGACTTACGGAGTAAACCTGGGACGCTAGCCAATTGCACCAACCCCTAGTGAGTATGTGGTACTCTTTTAGAACCACAAAGAAAACCATGGTTGCTTACCACCAGTTCCATTGAATGGTAAAGTATAGCCAGCAGTTAGACCGGAACATGCGGGTTCCTCTTTTCTAACATATGGTGTAAATCAGTCTAATCGGAGATGTGTAGCCTGTAGGAACATTAGATTTATATAAAAGAACATATGGTTAGGATCATCAGATTCATGATATTTTTGGGCTGTGGTCCATTAAGGGATATGTCAACAGCAATTTTCCTTTAATTATCAAGAATGATGCTTTAATTACTTCAAATATGTGTGAAAGAACTTATACAAGTGCTGCTGTTCTTATATACAGAGAGGATTGTTTGGACATCAGTTGCCATTTTGATATGCCTATTCATGGCTCAAAGATTTGGAACTGATAAAGTGGGCTACACCTTTGCACCAATTATCTGTATTTGGTTCGCGCTCATTAGCGGCATTGGCGTCTTCAATTTCGTCAAGTTTGATCCCACTGTCATTAGGGCCATAAACCCCATGTATATCATTTATTATTTCAGGAGGAACAAGAAGAAAGCATGGACTTCCCTCGGCGGTGTTGTCCTCGCCATTACAGGTTTAGTGTTTTCCCTCATATATGCAACATTCTTGAGAAATGCTTTAGTCAAATAACAAAACAAAAAAATTCAAATTCTTTCATGTATTTATGTATAATTTTAAGAATTGGATGATACAGGAACTGAAGCACTGTTTGCCGATGTTGGACACTTCACAGTTCGATCCATACAAATAAGCATGTGCTCAGTTACCTTCCCGTCCCTTATATTAGCATACGCCGGACAGGCCTCTTACCTCCGAAAGCACAATGACGACGTCGCAGACACCTTCTTTAAGTCTACACCAGGTGAAGCCATACATGTTCATTTCTTCATAGCTCTTCCTTTTGTGATCTCTTCTGAATGTTCAATCTCTAAGACTACAATGTTTGTTTTTTTGTTTTGTTTTGTTTTTTTTTTTTAGTAGAGTCACTGTCAGTAGTAGTTAGCTTGGGCAGTGGAGCTCTTGCTTACTCATAAACGGGTGGAATTAGATCCCTAGACCTCCGCTATTGAAGGCCACACCCCTACCACTCACGCAAGAGGCGGGGGTGTTAAGACTACATGTTCAAGTAGAAGAATTGATTTATTATTATATATCTTTACACTGACCTAGAAATGAGATTTGGTATATCTCATTTCACCTTATTACACCACTCTACTGTATTCTTGAAGACTATATCTAATAAAGAATACATGTTCATTTCTTCATAGTTCTTCCTTCATTTGATTTGATCTCCTGTGTAACATCTTTTTCTGAATGTTCAATCTCTTAACATGCATAGATCTTTAATTATGGTGCAGATACTTTGTTTTGGCCCATGTTTGGGGTGGCTGTTCTTGCGTCCATCATTGCCAGCCAAGCTATGATCTCCGGGACCTTCTCCATCATTCAGCAGTCCCTCTCACTGGGGTGCTTCCCACGTGTCAAGATCATTCATACATCGGCTAAGTATGAAGGACAAGTCTACATACCCGAGGTCAATTACCTGCTCATGTTAGCATGTGTAGGGATCACTTTTGGATTCCGGACCACTGAAAAGATCGGCAACGCTTATGGTATTATCAATATCTTATGCCCTAATTTCTTGATTTCGCGCCTTAGGGTCCGTTCTTTAACTGAGACTTGCAAAGCTCGGCACTTTATAAGTTTGGAGACTTCAAGTACCTAGTTTTACAAGTCTTTTATTCTTTTGGCTTTAAAGTGCAAGATTCAATAAATCAAAATTTATACCATCATGAGACTTCAAGTTCTTTAATTTTTCTGATTTTTTTGTGAGACTTGAAATCTTTCCTTTTGCGTCTTATAAAGTCTCCCAAGAGTCACAAAATGATGAAAGAACAAAAAAACTTATGAAATCAGGCACTTAAGTCTTCAAACTTTTAAACTGTTGAGCTTTGTAAGTCTCAACAAAAGAACGGACCCATATCTAACCTGATGCAATAGCTAGCATTTTAAACTTAATCCATCGACACTTATATCTTATTAATCAATCATTTATACATACAGGAATTGCAGTTGTGTTCGTGATGACGCTCACGTCGTCATTTCTAGTACTCATCATGATAATGATATGGAAAACTCACATAGTCATCATAATCGCATACGTCCTATGTATTGGCACAGTGGAGCTCCTCTATCTAAGTTCGGTCCTCTACAAATTTAATCAAGGAGGATATCTCCCCTTAGCTTTCGCTGCTGTCCTTATGATAATAATGTACACTTGGAACAATGTCTACCGGAAGAAGTATAATTATGAGTTTGAGCACAGGATTTCCCCCGAAAAGCTAAAGGAGATTGCGGCCGACACTAACCTCTGCCGAATACCGGGACTCGCCATCTTCTACTCAGAGCTTGTACATGGAATTCCACCTATCTTCAAGCACTACATAGCGAATGTACCAGCATTGCACTCGGTCCTTGTCTTCGTCTCTATTAAATCACTTCCCATAAGCAAGGTACCAGTAGAAGATCGCTTCCTATTCCGCCATGTAGATCCGAGTGACCTTAATGTGTTCCGTTGTGTGGTGAGGTATGGCTACACAGATGTGCGCAATGAGCAAGAGCCCTTTGAGGAAATGTTAGTAGAAAGATTGAAGGAGTTCATAAGAGAGGATAAATGGTTATTATCCATAATATGCAACAATGGAGAGTATGTAGAAGGCGGCAGAGCAGCGGAAAATGTAGCGGTTGTTGACGAGAATGTAAATGGGGATGTGCCGAGTTATGGAGAAGAGAAGAAAGAAGAGGTGGATGTGGTGGAGAAAGCGTGGCGCTCTGGCGTCGTTCACTTAATGGGAGAGAGCGAGGTGGTTGCCGGAAAAGGAGCTGGTATAGGGAAGAAGATTTTGATAAACTATGCTTATAACTTCATAAGGAGGAATTTGAGACAAAGTGACAAGGTGTTTGATATTCCTCACAAGCGTCTCTTGAAGGTCGGAATGACCTACGAGCTTTAGAATATGAGGGGCAATGGGAGATAACTAAATAACTGTAATAACGGTTTATTTCTTTTAAGTTGTAGAGGGCAAAGCCATCAATATTGCACATAAGGTGAAAATTAGACTGAGACATAAAATGGACATGTAGCAAATGGTGATCAAATTCTATCAAACATAAATAGATGCATGTGGCACTATTCTAAATGGGGCATGTAGTGTAATATGTCGGAGAAATAACCAATAGAAAACCTAACCGACAAAAAAGAATAAACCAAAAACACACAAAAAGGAACGCAAAAGATATACGTGATTCTGCAACAATCTGCCTACGTTCACGGGTCAAGATCTGATCACTTCTTTATTCATAGAGGAACCAGTACAAAAACCCTCAACTCATCTTCTCTATGAAAACCCAAAGAAGAATCTCTATCTATCATACCTTAAAACTTTTCCCAAGTCCTAGTATGCTTTAACTCTTTCTATAATCTCTCACTCCTAATGTAAAAGCATTCCTTTGATCTTTCAATCAATCTTCAAAACCCTAAACCTATAACCAAGTATATATAGGCCTAAACAAGAGTTCTAGATAATTAGGAACAACCACAACTCGGAATTGGGAGTTTCCAAAAGCAAACAGGATTCTAAATCCAACAACCCGGAATTTTTCTAGAAATCAGCGCACTGAGCGATTGATTGCCACTAGGGGCGATCGATCACCCATCCTGGCGATCGATCTCCCCTGGTGGGCAATCGATCGTCCATCTTGAGAATCTTGGAATTTGAGCCAACATAATACGCATCCCTCATCGGCGAATTTCATAATATATACATATGTTTTGTTCGACAAGACGTACTACCCAATTTTATGTGTTTCAAAGGGAATGCGATTCATAAGTTCGGTTTCAAATATCATCTGTTAACTGGAGTTGATTGTTGAGAAAATGAGATTTCCCTTCTAGTTTAGATGAATCTTAATTACGCTCATTTAAGAACAACCTCTGATTAATGATGAATACGCGGTGGTGTTTCATTTAAGAGCTACCTTTAATTATGCTCATTTAAGAGAAACCTTTAAAAAGACAAATATCTCTTTGATCATTATCTACACCCTAAAAATCACCCTAGATGAGGTACTCCACTTGAGTTCAGTCCCCTACAAGTTTGTTGATGGTGGGTACCTTGCCAAAGCCTTCGCCGCATTCCTTATGAGTATCATGTACATATGGAATTACTTTTACTGCAAGAAATACCTGTATGATCTAGAAAACAAGGTTTCAGTCAAGAAATTCAATGAGATAGCCAGTAATCCAAACATTAGCGGATTCCCGATCTCGCACTATACTACTCAGAGCTTGTCCAAGACATCTCCCCAATATTCACCCATTATGTCACAAATTCCAGCAGGCCAGCATTGCACTCACTGCTTGTATTCATCTCAATCAAGTCACTGCCAATAAGTAAGGTCCCAGAAGAGGAGCATTTCTTGTTTCGATGCATCGAGCCTAATGAGCTATCTCATTGAATTTATAAGGGATGATTTGTTCATGCATAGAAATGGCTTGCTATGTTTTTCCTTCTTTTTCTTTGGTACAAGGGATCTTGTTACGAGTTTCTGTTACTTTTTTTATATAGAAAAATAGAGATTTCTCTCTGTCTCTCTCTCTGACTAAAACAGGCAATGAAGGAGTTCTTCAATTAGGATTCATTTATCTACTTTGGACTGATCCACATTGACTACACATACTTCTATGTGTATAATTTGTTATTTGCAACAACTGAAGAACTCAATCCCAAATTGAATTAGCATAAATGAATTGGAAGAGTTCCCAACTTTCCTTAGGATTGTGTGCTTTTATTTATTTATTGGCAAGGTGTTGTTCAGTGAAGGATATAGTCTAGAACTAATTGTTTAATTTATGGCCTTGACAACATCAAGTCTAATAAAAATACCCACTTGAATAAGTCCCATTAAGTATCGAAAAAATGATCCATCTGCCATTCAAGAGAATTATCGGTGAAGAAAATCTCCATTCAACTAAATCTTCCTTATACTTTGACGTAAGATGAGGAAAAATTTCTTGGCAAATAAGAAAATTTTGCCCAATGTAACACTATCGATGACATAGGAAGGTAAAACAACAATACTGGTGACTGAAGAAAGGGTCAGCTCGACAGTGAAAGGAAATTGGGGGAAAAAAAGTCAGGTATGTGATCCATACATTCGACGACCTTATCTCATTCTAGCTAGTTTGTGACAAACAGTTTCCTCAATGAATAAGGCATGACAAGCTGCAATATTAGAACACAAATTTAAGAAATCGACTTGAAGTGTATTATTGTAGAAGAGTAACTTGCAAATATCATCAAGGAACTACACTGTGGTAGTGATGGTGAAAGTATCCTCGGGAATTCGAAGTACTATCATTTTTTTAAGCGGATTTTATCAAAACCCATATTTGTGAACATTCAATTACATACTTCTTCAACCCCCCTTCCCCCCTAAAAAAGTATAGACTTGCACTCTATTAAAATTGCTTTAGCTTCCCTTTCTATACTTATTAGGAGCTAGAGAGCAGTAACCATGCACTCCTATTTGCATTTAGCTTCCAAAAAAAGTTCTAGGGGATTAGATGGAAATGCAATATATATACACTCATAACTGAGGCAGTGTGAATAACAAAAATGTGTAAGTTTCTAATCAAATTCGCGTCGTTGCGACTGTCATCACCTGTTACTCAATGTAATACACAGGCATCAACACCTATGTTGCGCATGGTGCGGCATATGTCGTCAGGCACTACATGGTGCGGTATTTGTCGATAGGCATTACATGGTGCGGTATTTGTCGACATGCCTCATGGTGCGATATTTGTTACTTAATGTCATGTATGCATGGTGTGATATCATAGTTTCATGTCCCGTTATTGTGGCCGGCAAAAAATTTAGCGTAAGAAGAATATGCGCCGAATGTGCCCTATAGGGCACACTACGACATGTCGGACCACGCCAAATTGCTTGATGTCACATGGAGAACTCATGAGACACATTCTCCCTCTCACGGCAAATGGGTGCACCATACGCGGTGCGTTTCTGTGGTTATCCTTAATAAATAGATAATCAAAATTTCGAGAGTGATACTTACCGACAGGCCGATGAATTCGATGCCAAATTTCCAGGGTATGAGCTAATGGAAGTGGCCTCCATGAGGAAGAGAACTCCTTTAGTACACATTGGATACTTAATTCCCTTCCAAAATTACTCTTCCAAGAAGAAGACTATCACATAGTACGTACGACATTGAAATATATATATAGTTGGTCCTATGATTTCTATGTTTCAGTCTTTTGTCTCCCACAATGTCTCATTTTCTCTATCCCTATGATCATAGGGAAGCCTCCTGTTTCTTTTATACTAACCTTTTGTTTCTTTTTAAACACTTCCATACCAAAACCTCTGTCGCTTCTAACCCATTGTACCCTGAGAGAGAGAGAGAGAGAGATACAAAAAGACACAGTGGGTCTTCAATTTGGAGGCCAGTGTAGCGACACCCATGAAAAAAAGAGAGCAGATGGTGTCCGTATAAATGGTTCCCCAAGAGGTTACAGAAACCTCAACTTGTATGAGAGAAACCCCAGAAACCCTAATTGGTTTCTCCTTATCTATTTACTAAGGAGCTCTAATAGGACTTCCATTAAGGTAGAAATTTGAGCACATGGTGTCCGTATAAATGGATCCAAGCAATTTTAATGTAGTAAATGTCACCCGCACGAGTGTTAGAGATGCCCTAACCCTAGCACATATGCAACCTTTGGTAATCTTTGACTAGCCTACATATGAAGATTTACATGGATGTGGACTTGCATAAGCCTAAATACCGAATCCAATGCATACAGTAGCATGTTTGGTATAGGTGATACTTAAGTTAGAGTCGAGTGCTCGTTCTAATTGCACCTCTTCTTGAATGATAAATTAGGGTTGCCCCAAAAGGTAAAAATGAGAGAGAGAAAGAGAGAGAGAGAGAGAGAGATGAACCCAAATTAGAGAAAGTGCTAAAAAAAACTAATGAAATTGAATATATGAACTATAATCATCATCCTGAATAGTTCATGATAAATCATATCATTAATTGACAAGAACTGAATAGAATTGATGGGTAGTGGATCCAAAACAAGACACATCAAAACCCTAAGTATCTAGCTAGCTTATCATTAGGCATATCAGATCTAAATGATGTAAGCAGATATGTTTCCAAATTTCAAAGTTCTCATCGAAAAATGGTGTTTATGGTGAATAATCATGATAGGGATGGATCATATAGATACTGACCTCACGGGTTTCCACATCACCAACCTCTAACTTGGATCAAGATCAAGACCAAAATCAAGCGACGAAGATTTGGAATTCGCCCCATATTGTATTATGCATATGCAAGATCAAGTAAAAATAATCAAAACCCTCATGTTTCATATAATTAAATCCCAAATACAAGCCAAGCTACAACTATAGGTCATCACAAACAACATAATTTGAGGGAGTTTATCTCCAGATTAGCTCTGGACTCAAGCTTATAACTAGTCAAACAATAATCTAAACTAAGATTCCCAACCTTATGCAAATGAAAACATCCATATGTGTGAAAACCTCTCCCCCATGACCTTGATCTTCACAATTGCCACCATATTTAAAGAGTAGATATTATGATATTGCTTTATATCTTCCAAATATCCTAAAATGGCCTAGAGATAGAGCCATTACTCTTCTCAATCACACTAAACTTCAATGGAGTAGGAGCTACAAGTTGGCTGCTTGGTTGTTTACTTCTATTGGTTGATGGTTCATCTTTGTCTTCAGTGTTGCTAGCCTTGTTCTGGTTATCTCTCTCTCCTTCTGATTCCCTGTATTTATGCAAATACCTTTTTAAGGACTCAGCATAGTCATCGAAGCCTAGGCTACCCATACCCCAACAAATATCATCTCCATTGACGGTCTTGCGCCTCTCATTGTGACACTTGCTTGATGCTTCAGCAGTAACAAAGCTAATAAACTCGGTTACACATTCTTGCATAGTTTCTTTGGCTTCTTTGGAAATCTTGGCACTAGGTGGTAGGATCTGCTTCATGATCCGGCCAACGTTGGCTATCGGCAACAAGCGATCTTGCTCCTTGATACCACTACCATCATCGCCTGAGGCACTGCTTGTACCTGAAAACTTATACTTTTGGCCATCAGAGTCAGGTCTAATGCCTATATTATCGACCATCTCTAGAAACAGATAAACATGATCCTGTCAAACATAGACACGTCGTCCTTCGGTCGCAGACTTTCTTCTTTATAGATACATATGTGTATGTACATGTGTATGTGCATAATGTGAGGGTAAACACTCCATGTCATGACTCAGACCCACTGCCTGTTAGTCTTATGTGGCATGTCATGACGCCAACATGGTTGGCATAGAAGGTGGGTCACCATGCTATAGGTTGAAACAGTGCTGTACAGCACAAGGTAATTTTAGCTTGGAGGTATGCCTAGCGACCCCTCTTGTATGGAATTAAGGATTTAGTGAGGGATTTGGGACAGATTTACAACCTAAAAGCTTCAAAAAAAGACTCAATATGATCAAGTATAGTCCAAATGGTCCCCTCATTCTTCGATAATTAATCTTTAATGCTCCCAATAAGTCTGGACTAGGCAAGATTAAAATATTGTCACACATTCAAACGAAAGGACTACGTTTACGCACGTGTGTTCGTGGTGGCGTGGATTCGATTAAAACTACTTTAAAAATACTGATTAGATCAGAAATCCTTCTAAAAAAACCAGAAATCCTAGTGTTGAGTTGCCTACTACTTAGGTTTTACTTAAGAGTATGTCCCTCTATATGACAGCAAAGCCTCTATTATTGAATTTGAATTTGTAAGGTTGGGGTCGAATCCTGGAACTCCGGAATGAAAAATAAGATGCTACTAAGACCTAGAGGCTATAGATTGTGATAGCTGGCCACACAGTGTCATCATGTGGGGTTCATTAGATTGTAGAAGACTGGCTCTGTGTTAATTAAGTATAGTGATTAGCCGTATGACTTGTTTTGTGGGTTCATGATCATTATTATGCTTGTAGCCAATCTTATGCAGTTGACATCAAGCATGTGAAAGCGTCCAACTCAAAACCAATTGGTTATGAGTGGAGAGGCCTTACATGTATATAAGGTCATAACTATTTATCTATTTAGTCGATGTGGGATTCTCTTACACATCCCCTCACGAGCAGCTCTAATTTTAGGTCTATCACGTGCGCCTTTTTTTTTTTGGGTCGTCAATCATGAAGCCTTTCTGTTTGGGTCTGTCATCGTGAGTATGAGCATAATTTGGCCGTTGGGCCTTTTAGGCTCTGATATCATGTGAAAGCGTCCAACTCAAAACCAATTGGTTATGAGTGGAGAGGCCTTACATGTATATAAGGGCATAACTATTTCTCTATTTAGTCGATGTGGAATTAATTCTCTTACAAAGCAAACCATAATAAGATCGATGCTTCAATGCCGTGAATCAAAGATCACTATCTCACAACCCAGTGAGACTCCCAAATGGTCGAGGAATTATTTGATGCGAGAGTAATTATTGTGCAATTTGGTATCTGCCTAATTTTTAATTGAGCGGTTGCTTTAGGGGAATAAGTAGATAGGTGGACCATGTACTGGATGGGTATCGATTAAAAGCTAGGATGAAAGATTAACAACAATCCAATTTGTGTTTACTTGATCATAATTAGGCCTTGTGTATAGATTACAAGCTTCGGTGAAAAATTTACATCCGTCCAATTGGTGTTTACTTGATCATAAGTCTGTCTTGTAATATTACACTATTCAAATCTTAATTAATAATCCCAAATACATGCCAATGGAAAAATCTTGACTATGCCTTGCAACTTCCTAAAGTGGTTCTAGGATGGTAAATCATGTGAACCAATGACAGGATCACCGCAGCGACTAACAATTCCTAACATATATCTCTCTATATGATTTTGAAACTGACATGGTTAAGTGAATATATTAGCGAGGAAATCCTGTGTTAGTTACAGCTTTGTAGTGTTCCAACACTTGAGTCACACTCACACATGTAGGAACCAGCCGCATCACAGTAGCATAATTACCAAGTTCACTAAACAACTAGGAATTCCAAATAAATTTAGCAAATCAAGTAGCCAAATTAGGCAAATAAGACTTAAAATGTGGTGCATTATTACTAAGCATATAGCTGAGTTAATATGTTCTTCATGACAATTAATACTGAGGTCTGCCATTATCGATCAAGCTTACCTAACAAAAGAAGTGAATTGCGAACCACGTGCATTGAAAACTAAGTAATATATGATTAAACTCACACATGATCTTTATCATCTTCAAATTTTGAAGTTACCAAATAATCCCAACAGTTTGATCAAAGAGGGAAAAAGGAAAAACTTGGACTGCTATTTAAGAGAAAAAGGTGCAGAAGTAGGTGAACCTAGTGTAAGAGAATCAATCCCACATCGACTAAATAGAGAAATAGTTGTGGCTTTATATACATGTAAGGCCTCTCCACTCATAGCCAATTGGTTTTGAGTTGAATGCCTTCACATTGTATCAAAGCCCAAAAGGCTCAATGCTCACAATCACGATGACAGACCCAAACATAAAGGCTGCATGATTGACGACCCATAACGAGGCACACGTGACATACCTAAGAATTAGGGCCGCACGTGAGGGGGCGTGTAAGAGAACCAATCCCACATCGACTAAATAGAGAAATAGTTGTAGCCTTATATACATGTAAGCACTCTCCACTCATAGCCAATTGGTTTTGAATTAGACGCTTTCACACCTAGCTTATTTGGGAAAATACCTAAACACACCTTTGTGCTACTTTTATTATTATAAGAATTTAAATGGTTTGGAATATATCCATATCTTTTTTTCATACTAACAAATCTTGGTATATGTTCCGAGGTTGTCGCCAGTCACGAAAGATCGCTTCCGTTCTTGCCAGACTAACCAATTATCCGAGTAAAATATGTGAGTGAGTACTGTATAGAGAACATGCTATGTGGTCCATACTATGTTTAGATGAGTAAACGGACGAAACTTAAACCAAACCTCAAGTTAGGTCATGATCAAATTAAGTAGTGGGAGATGAACAAAAGAAAACACTTAAGTTATGGGTCTCCTAAACTTTCTTGCAGACATGTATTAAGGTTTTATTAAAGGTGGTTAATGCTTGTACCTCTTGTTTTAGATAGTACACTTATATTATAAACAAAACACAAAGCTTCCCTCATTGACCCATCTAGGGTTTGGACTTTATTAGGTATTCCATTACAATAGTGCATTAAAGGAATGTGTCAAGCAAGTGGATGCAAGCACCAGATTCATGAAAGGGACTTGAAAAACCCTAGAAGTTGAAAGTCTTTTGAGGACCTTAAGAAAATGTTACATTCTGGGTATGTCTCCCCTTCTTTAGAGGATACCATCCCCACTTTGTAAGATTCCTCTCCCTCCCTCTCTTCCCTTGCATAAGTGCGCACCATATCTGATTCAGATATTGAATCTAGGGCTTGACACACTAGGGTTGGAGCAATGCTATAAAAGTCTACTTGAATTGTCTTTCTTAATGCATCTTTTCACATTCATTTAATTTTAGGGTTTCGTTACCCTATATAGTAGCTCTTACCTACTTTGGAATACATCTTTTTGTTGTACGACTGGAACAACTGTAAGGGATAAAATTGGCAAAAGGTAAGGGGCAAAGTGGGAAACCCCCCACCAATTCAAAGCACCTAAGTGGGCTCTGACTCTTATGAGCTAGCAAGTATCTTGCCTAAAGTCAAAGTTACTGAGTGTTATATTACAGGTGACATCATCATGACCACACAAGTCATAATGACTTGCTCCTTGCCTATAATAAGCAAGATCAATAAAGAAGGGAAGAAGGATGCGTAAAGGCAAGGGAGGGAAACCAGAAGAAGAAGAAGAAGAGAAAGAAGGTCTGGGGGGCTTGGGCCGAACCCTAACCCCGAAGGGCTGTACAATTGCTAGCCACCCACCTGATTCTTTCCACTTCATCTAATGCTCTTCATGGCTTCACGATCGGTCATGACCATCTAAAGCTCTCTCGGATCTACCATGTCCGCTTGACGATCTCCACAATAGTATATATGAGCACCGCAAAGCTATGTCCTCTTGAGAACCACAAAGTTAAGTCACCTGAGCACCGCAAAGTTCAGTATATCCGAGCACCGCAAAGCTAAGTAACCCGAGCACCGCAAAGCTAAGTCATCTCGAGCACCGCAAAGCTAAGTCACCCAAGCACCGCAAAGTTAAGTCCTCTCAAGCACCGCAAAGCTAAGTCACCCGAGCACTGCAAAGCTAAGTCCTCCCGAGCACCGCAAAGCTAAGTCACCCAAGCACCGCAAAGTTAAGTCCTCTCGAGCACGGCAAAGCTAAGTCACCCGAGCACCGCAAAGCTAAGTCCTCAAGAGCACCGCAAAGCTAAGTCACCCAAGCACCGCAAAGCTAAGTCACCCGAGCACCGCAAAGCTAAGTCCTCTCGAGCACTGCAAAGCTAAGTCACCCGAGCACCACAAAGCTAAGTCCTCCCGAGCACCGCAAAGCTAAGTCCTTCTGAGCTCCGCAATACAAAGTGAAGTCCTCCCAAGCTCCGCAGTACTTCCGAGCTCATTACATCCGAGCTCGGTATATTCGAGCCTCGACCTTCCAAGCCCGTACTCGTCCTGAGAGTACTCAACCAGACCTACCAAGCCCATACTCGTCCTGAGAGTACTCGATCCATCCTGCCAAACCCGTACTCATCCTGAGAGTACTCGACCCGACCTGCCAAGCCCGTCCTGAGAGTACTTAACCTGACCTACCAAGCCCGTACTCATCCTGGGAGTACTCGACCCAACCTGCCAAGCTTGTACTCGTCCTGAGAGTACTCGACCCATCCTTCCAAGCCTGTACTCGTCTTGAGAGTACTCGAGCCAACCTGCCAAACCCGTACTTATCCTGAGAGTACTCGACCTGACCGGCCAAGCCCGTACTCATCTTGAGAGTACTCGAGCCGACCTGCCAAGCCCGTACTCATCCTAAGAGTACTCAACCCGATCTACCAAGCCCGTACCCGCCTTGAGAGTAACATGTCTCGACCTGACCTACCTGAGTATGTTCCTAGACAAATGCACTTCTGAATGGACACTCACACAATGCCATCGCCTGTATACTTGCATAATGCATCTGGGCTGGTCATGTTCGACCTTTGTCCTCTGTGATCAAGTTAGATTCACACCACGTGTACTCGACCCAACCTGTATAGACATCCGACATCCAATTGATCTACCAAACGATCGACGGTAAGTATCTCTACACTCTAATGCTTATATGCTTGTGCCCTATACTGACTTGCATGTCGGAGTGTCTATGGCAGGTCGAACGATCGCCCACCTTGCGAAGGACGAACACGTGATGAACCGAGGACGAACCTGAGCTGAATCTTGGTTGATTACGTACGGAACGTCAACTCCTTCGAAGAGTGTGCCATATGACAAGGGTATGGATGACGTACGCATGCAGACGAGTGTGTAGGACCTGAACCATGCAACCTGTGACAGGTACCGTTAGCCCGGAAATTTCCCTTTACACAAACCTTATTGGATTCTCTAGCTTTTATTTATCTTTTTTTATAAAGAAATCTTGAAAAAGAAAAGAGATTAATTCCTACCCATTTCCCATAATATTAGCATAAAAAAACAACAAGACAAACTCAACAGTCCCACTCACAACAAGCCCACCATGAATAGGCTTCCCAAAGACAAAATAAGCTCAAAAGAAGGTAGTTTTTGTTGGGAAATAAAAAGACAAGGGTAAATTACACTCACCTCCCTGAGGTTTGATGAAATTTTAGAAACTTCTCTTCTTGTTTATGAAATTACACTGACCTCCCTTCAAATTTGGTTGTATGTAACAAATACCCCCTTCCGTTAGTTGGCCGTTACTTATATGGATGGACTTTGATGATGTCATCATTTAAATATTTTAAAATGTCTAAATTACCCTTCTTAAAGACAAAACAACTAATACAATAAAATAAATGATAATTGGGTTTGGTAACAAGGTTAATATTATCAAATTAAGGTTATTAACTTAATAAATATTTCCAAAACCAAAGTTAATAGTATCAACTTAAGGTAAATATATTTTTTTTTCTAAAAACCAATGTTAGATAGATGAACTCTAGGGGTGAGTGAATCTTAACCATAGTTAGTGGGTATTGAAAGGGACATGTGGCAACTTATAGAGACACTTTAACAGTGGTTAAATATAATTAACCTAAAGTTAATATTTTTTTTATTTTTTCCTGAAAAACAAGGTTAGATGGATAAATCCTAGGGGTGAGTGAATTTCAACCACAATTAGTGGGTGTTAAAGGGAACACGTGGCGGCTTGTAGAGCCCCTTTAATTGTGGTTAAGCATAATCAACCTAAGTTTTTTTTTCTTTCTAAAAACCAATGTTGGATGGATGAACCGTGGGGATGAGTGAATCAACTATTGTTAGTGGGTGTTAAAAAGGACAAGTGGCGGCTTGTAAAGATCCTTTAACCGTGGTTAAACATAAATAACCCAAGATTAATATTTTTTATTTTTTTTCTTAAAACCAAGGTTAGATTAATGAATCCTAGGGGTGAGTGAATCTTAACCACAATTAGTGGGAGTTAAAAGAGATCCGTGGCGTCTTGTAGAGCCCCCTTTAATTGTGGTTAAGCATAATCAACCTAAGGTTATTTTTTTCTCTAAAAACTAGGGTTAGATGCATAAATCCTAGGGGTGAGTGAATCTTAATCATAGTTAGTGGGTGTTAAAAGGGACACGTGGCGGCTTGGGATGTTGATTTTTTTTTTTTTTTGATGAGCTTCCAAACTAAGCTCACGTGTTTCCTCTAAGTAATAAGGTTGTTTTGGTTGAGCTTTCAAACTAAGCTTTCGTGTTTCTTCTAAGTAATAAGGGTAAAATTGGAAAAAGTATCATTAGTTAACAAAGTTAATATGATGAGGCTGACAGGGAGGTCAGTGTAATTTTAGAAACAAGATTGGAGGTTTTTGAAATTTCACTAAACCTTAGGGGAGGTGAGTGTAATTTACCCAAACGACAACTCACACACACAAAGTTGGATAGAGGAAGAGGAATGGAGACTATTCACGGTTTTGAAGGACAATGTAGCTAAAACTCACTCTTTTTGGATTGTTTCTCATAAGTTACATCACAAATGAGTCCCCATATGTATATATAGGTCCTTGGGGAACTTCTAGACACATTTATTGAGATTTAGTGAAGTTATACCTACTCTAACTAACCCAAGACTTTTCTAGAAAAATTTGACTATTTGAACTTTTTAGACTTCTTTCTTGAAACTTCTTTTACAACTTTTTCCCAAAATACCCTTACAAAATGTTTACTTAAAAACTTAGGGTTAATTTTCAACACCCCCTTCCCCCTTAAACCTAATTTTATACCATCAATCATTCCAAGCATCCCCTTCAAATTATTGAAGGAATCGGTCTTGAGGGGCTTTGTAAAGATATCTACAGCTTGTACTTATGAGTTTAAGGAAATGAGCTCAATTTTTTCATTCCTTACATGTTCCCGAATGAAATGAAATCTTGTGTCAATAAGTTTGCGTCTCTCATGGAAGACGGGATTCTTTGCTAGAGCAATCGCAGACTTGTTGTCAATATGTTCTTTGTGAGCTCCTTTTGATGAAATTGAAGCTTTTTTCGAAGATTCCTCAGCCATATAGCATGACGTACTCCTGAAGACCATGCTACATATTCGGCTTCACATGTGGAAAGTGTCACGATTGATTTCTTCTTTGATGACCAAATGAAAGCGGCATCGCCCATGTAAAAGACAAATCTGAAAATGCTTTTTCTATCATCCACATTTCCTCCCCAATCGCTGTCCGAGTAGCCTACAAGTTTAAAATTGTTGGATGGGAATTAAAACAAACCATGATTGCTTGTACCTTTTATGTACCGAGAATTCTCTTGGCAACCTTCAAGTGGGAGGATTTCGGTTCTTCCATGTATTTACTTACTAGTCCAACTCCATAGAGGATATGCCCGGTCTTGTGCATGTCAAATAACGAAAACTTCCAACCAAGCTTTTAAACAATGTAGAATTTACCGGCTCCACAATCAACATGTGTACTTACCGGCTTACATTAGCTTAGCCTTCTTGAGATATAAAGATTCCCTCATTCATTTGTTTTACCTCTATGCCAAGGAAGCATGACATAAGGTCGATGTTTGTCATTTCCAACTCCCTTATCAATGTTTCCTTGAAGTGCTTGAACATGCTTAGATCATTTCCTGTAAAAATCAAGTCATCTACATACAAGCATACAAGCAACATGTCTCCATTTGTATTCACTTTAGTGTATAGGACATGTTTATAGGGGACATTTAATGAAACCGTTTTCTTGAAAATATTGGTCAATTCTAGTACTATTCCATGCCCTTGGTGCTTGCTTTAAACCATATAAAGCCCTTTTCAATTTCAAGACTTTGCCTTCATGTCCTTTCAAGACATAACCCAATGGTTGTTCAATGTAGACTTCTTCTTCAAGGAAGCCATTCAAGAAAGGGGATTTTACATCCATTTGAAATAGTCTCCACTTATTTTGAGTCGCTAAGGAAATTATTAATCTTACAGTTACTAAACAGGCAATGGGAGCAAATACCTTACTATATTCGATTTCGGGCCTTTGATTGTATCCTTTAGCCACTAACCTTGCTTTATATCTCTCAACTTCACCATTTGCATTCTTCTTTACCTTGTACACTCATTTCACTCCAATAGCTCTTTGTCCGTTGTCAACTCCCATGTGTTGTTTCTTTCAATTGCATTGATTTCTCCATCAATGGCTTCTTTCCATCTCTTGTCTTCCCTAGCATCTTCAAAACCTATTGGTTCACATCGGCAAAGAGGCAAAAAGTGTTAGATTATCATGATTTTCACTTTCCTCATAGATCTCCCGTAGGTTTCTCATCCGTTGTGGTCTTTCACTTGACTTCCTTCCAATGAGTGACCATGTAAGATTGATGATGGAGGTGTGGAGTAGTTGGTGATTGCAGCTCTTGGTTTACTTGACCATCTTCATCAAATTGATGGAAGATGTCATAGGCATCCTCTTTTGTATTCCAATCCCACCTTCCTTCTTCATTGAACTCAACATCTCTACTTATGACAATTTTTCCATTGCTTGAATCATATAACTTGTAGCCTTTATAACAAGCATAATAGCCAATGAAGATGTATTTTGCACTTTTGTCATCTAGCTTGGTCCTCCTTTGATCCGGCACATGTGCATATGCAATGCTTCCAAACACCTGCAAGGGTGATACACCGGGTTTTCTTCTACTTCATGCTTCTTGTGGTGTTTGTTCCATAGGCTCCTTGTAGGACACCGGTTCATCAAATAAACCACATTCTACGGCTTTGGCCCAAAATTCTTTAGGAAATCCTTTACTCTTTAACATACTTCGGGCTATGTTAAGAATAGTTCTATTCTTTCTTTCAGCCACACCATTTTGTTGTGGCGTGTATGGAACCGTTAAAGGACGGCAAATCCCATGCTCTTCACAATAAGCTTCAAATTCTTTTGATGTGAATTTGTCTCCTCTATCGGATCTCATAGCTTTAATTTTAAGGCCACTATTTTTCAACAAGTGTCTTAAATCTTTTGAAAGTATTAAACACCTCCGATTTTTCTTTTAAGAAATATGCGCAAGTCTTTCGGCTAAAATCATCAATAAAAATTAGAAAGTAATTGTTCTTACCAAGTGAGCAAGGATTGATTGGCCCACACACATCCGCATGAATGAGTTGTAGTGGCTTGTGGCTCTTCTTGATGCTTCCCTTGGAAAACTTCTTCTAAAGTGTTTTCCCAAAAGACAACCTTCACATAGTTGATCCAGATGATCAATTGGCGGCAAGCCTCTCACCATCTCTTGCTTGGACAATAACTTTAACCCACCAAAATTAAGATGTCCAAATCTTAAATGCCATAACCAAGATGAGTCTTTTAAGCAAGTGTTTAAGTACTTTGCAACATCACTTTGAATGTTCAATAAAAACATTTGGTCTCTTGTCATAGCCTCTTTAGCAATTAAATTTCCCATTTGATCTCTAATCAAAAGGCTACGATCGATTTGTCATATGAAATCATAGCCTTTCTCTAAGAGTTTACTCAAGCTCAAGATATTATTTTTCATATTGGGCACATAATAGACATTGAAGATAAATTGATGGCTTCCATTCTTTAAATGAATTAAAATGTTACCTTTTCCCTTTACCGGAATCTTTGATAAGTCTCCAAATGTGACATGACCCCTTACCGATTCATTTAGCTCGATAAACATGCTCCTTTTTCCACACATGTGGTTGCTTGCCCCGGTGTCAAGATACCAATCGTTTTTCTAATTACTCTCATCTCCTTTGTATGCCAATAACATGGCTCTACATCTTCATTAATCCTTTCAACATAATTAGCTTCTCTTCAACATTGTTAGTACGACTTCAACATTCCAAAGCATAATGGCCATATCTTTTGCAATCAAAACATTGAACTTGAGAGTTATCATGAGTTTTGTCATAACTTAGTCTTCCATATGGCCTTGAGAAAGTTTCTCTTCCATGTCCTCTTGTAGGATAGGTATTTTGGCTTCTTTCTCCATTGGTGAAAATATGTATACATCTTCCTATTCAACGTCTGCGGCCATGACCTCCTCCTCTACCTCTTTGAGTTCTTGAACCTTCTTGTCCCTCTTTAAAAACTTTGATTGGAGTGCTTGTTCCAAAGATTCTTGCATTTTCTTATTAAGCCTTTCTTCATGAGCTTGTAGAGATCCCATGAGTTGGTCAATAGTCATGGAATCCAAGTCTTTAGATTCTTCAATGGCTACAACAATATAGTCAAATTTTGAATCTAAAGACCGTAGGATTTTCTCTACCACTCGGGTATCATCCAAAGTTTCACCATTTCTCCTTAATTGATTTACAACAACTAAAATTCTTGAAAAATAATCCAAAACTAATTCTGATTCTTTCATATGAAGGGATTCAAACTCACCTCTAAGAGTTTGGAGACAAACTTTCTTCACTTTCTCAACTCCTTTGTGACAGTTTTGAAGGATCTCCCATGCTTGCTTTGAGTTGGTGGCGGATGCTATCTTCTCAAAAGAGGCTTCATCGATTCCTTGATAGATGAGGAAGAGTGCTTTCTTGTCTCTCTTTCTTGCATCTCATAGAGAGTCTCTTTGATTTTGAGACAAAGTGGCTTCATCATTTGGTTCAACATAATCTTTCTTAATGATCTCTCACACATCTTGAGAGCCAAGCAATGCCTTCATTTTGATGTGAAGAAAATAGGAAGAAGATGAAGAGAGAAGAGAACACGTGACTTGCTCTTGGAAGAGGGTAGGCATTCACCTTTCAAAAACGTGAGTGAACCCTTGCCCTTTACTTTAGTATATACTAGTAAACACCCCGTGCATTGCACGGTAGATGAGAAGAAAAAAGATTAAAAAGTAAAAAGACAATGTCTATTTGTCACATTTAAATGAAATCATAGAAGATAATAATCCAAACTAACATTAATGAAGAAAACATATTTTAATCTATGTTTTAAAATGAGTGCTGAGAAGCGGACCACAATGCGTCCTTCCAAGCTGACCGCAATGTACCCGTGTCCCTTTTAACCATTTTTTAACTATGGTTAAGCTTAATTAAATTATGATTATTCATTTTTATTTCTTTCGAAATACTAACCACTTTTTTTTGTTGCGGTTGAATTGGCCAAGGAGTTGGACTCTTGGTATTCTTTGTTAATGATAGTACGGAATGTGAATTTACTTTTAGCAATGATATTTATTATTAATTAAGTGGGGTTCATAACCCCTTTTTCATAATAAGGGTTATTTATTAATAATTAAGTAGTGTTTAAGAAAAAGTAATTAAATGAGAATTGAGACGTGACAACAATTTAAAGCAAGAATGGAGGATTTGCACAACTTATATAACAATGACATATAAAAGATAAGAGTATTTGTAACTCATGCCAAAAAAAAAATTGTTTATATTCAAATAATAATTAATGACAATTTATTTCTTAAAAAAAAAAAATTCAAATTGAAGCATTGTTAGAGATATGAGGGTTGTGAAATATCACTTTTTAAAGAGCTCTACTGTCCAAGCTAACTTCTGACAGTCGAAAATCTCTGATGTATTTCAATCACCAAAAAAAAAAAAAAAAGAACCAGATGATGATTTCCTCATGTGGCTTACCTTTAAAATTAGGCATGAAAGTAAAAGTAACAGAGAAGGGACGAATGACACAGTAGGGACAAAAAATTGGATCTCTCTTTGATTTGGAAATTCATGTGATGCTATGAAGAGGTGTCCCTCATGCTGCCTTTGCCATAGACGTGCTAATACGGGATCGGATTTGGTTTTGCAAGAGCAAGACCGGCCAAAACTGCCTTGCTTGTGGGAGAAAACCGACATGTGGCGATAAGTCATTCTATTTCCTGCCAGTTTTTTTGACCTCTCTCCATTTAATTTTTTTTTCCCTTTTTATCGCCACATGTCCAAAACTGAACCAAGGCAAGACAGTTTTGGTCTTGCGAGAGCAAGACCAAGTCCGATCCCTGCTAATACAGGTGGAACCACCATTTGATGGATTCCAACATTCAAAGTGATGGGCTACTTCTAGAGATGATATAAACTGTGTTGGAGATTGGATAATCCAAAGACAAGGAAAAAAAAGTACAGAGAAATCACTTAAAAGATCTATGTACAATATGCTAGAGATATCTCTTTTGTGAGGATGGATCACCTCGATATGTGCAATGAATGGTAGAGGCAAGGAGGCCAGTTCCACCTCTTACAGAAGATGGTATTAGACTGCCGGGAAAATGCACCAAACCGCAACATTGGAGAAGATAAACAATGAATGATTGTACTTTTGAATAGAGGATATGAAATACCTAAATCACCCAATTAATTAAACCCAATGAAGTGAATGATCTACATGAGTACAAACTAAAACACATAAGAAAATAGCAAAAGAAAAATATTAAAATACATTTACAACCTTCCAGCACTCCATAGTCCAAACCACTTTCCTATCTAGCAGCTCCTTCACGTGATGCTATGACAGATATCTTGCTTCAACACACCACTATTATCATGCTTTGCTTCAACACGGGGATTTTGGGAGGATATATACCCTGTCTGTTTCGCACACTATTTTCCGGATCTCAAATTAAGAAAAATATGTTTGTTAGGGGGGGGGGGGGGGGGGATGGAGAGTTGTTATAACAGTGGGGGATGAATCAAGGAGACAGAGGTTTCATTGGGGGTGAGAATGCAGGGAATAAATGGGAAGGGGGTGGGGATACATGGAAGGAGGGAGAGATTTAATGCTTTTCAAGAAGGAAAATAGTTAACGTACCTGGGATATGAGGTGAAATGGCTAATTAAATGAGATTTAATGCTGGTAACCACCCGTCTTCAAAGAAATATATGGATGAGAGGGTTTCGTAACGTGTGTGTGAGGGGGAATTAATAAAAAAGAGAAAACGTATGAGAGGGGGTAAATGAGAGACAATTGAAATCTGAAAATTATGGGTCCCATTTGTAAAGGGGGATATGTTGACATGGCTTCACAATAGAAAAAGGGTCCTGTGTGGCATCAAAACAAATACATAGGTGTCATTCAAAAGGAGAGTTTAACGGTGTTTTATAGTAGTAGTATAGATATATTTGAATGATATTACAATAATCCTCAAAAATTAGAAACTCTCTAAAGTGATTTACATGAAATAGGAAACATACAAAAGAGTTTAGGAAATTCTCCTCAAAGAATTTGCATGAAATAGGAAACCATCCAAAAGTATGAAACGTGTGTGTCTCCAAAAGAGTTTAGGAAACTCTCCCCAAAGGATTTGCATGAAATAGGAAATATCCAAAAGTAGGAATGCTAGGAAACTATCCAAAAGTAGGAACCATGTGTGAAGCTTTCTTGGATATGGTATCCTTTCTATTCTTTAGGTAGTGAGCTCTAAAGATAGTGCCGACTTGGGGTCTCCTTCATCACTCCCCCTCAAGCTGGAGGGTGGTGCAGAAATCAAACCCATCTTGTCTCGCAAACTCTGAAAAGAAGCCTTAGGCAAGGCTTCAGTGAAAATATCAGCAATTTGTCCCGAGGAGGAAACGAACTAAGTAACAAGTGTCCCCCAAAGCTATTTTTTCACGAACAAAGTGATAATCAAGTTCAATATACTTCGTGCGAGCATGAAACACATGATTCACTGTCAAATAGAGATCGAGCACTGAGTTTATTGCAAAACAAAATTGGAGGTTTGAAAAGAAACACCCTGATGTCACACAGTATGTATGAAATCCAAGTTAATTTTGCAGTATTTGAGGCTAGAGCCCGATACTCAGCTTCTGAACTGGACCTGGCTATAGTAGATTGTTTCTTTGCAGCCCAAGAAATACAATTGGAATCCAATTAAACACAATAACCTATGAATGAAGTATAGTTGGTTCATTCATAAATTGACATACTAGATTGACATCACATGAGAGGTCCTGTCGTGTCAGCGTTAGGTACTGTAGAGCACCAACAATGCTTCTATAATTGGTGTCATTAATAGGGTTCACAAAGGAAGCATGTAAGTTGTGTTTTTGGGCTAGAGGAGTACTAGCATATTTATTGACGAGCATATCAGTGCCAGACAGAATATCGTGAGCACATTTTTGTTGAGAAAGGAAAATACCACCAGAGAAGGGTGTGACCTCGATGCTAAGGAAATAATGGAGAGGACCAAGGTCCTTCATAGCAAATTCAGAACTAAATTTGACAATCAAATGAGACAGGAGAGTGTATAATCACTGGTAACGATAATATCATCAACATATAGCAACAATAGAATAACACCTTGAAAACAATGAAGAACAAATAGGGAAGAATCAGCCTTACTACAAACAAAGCCAACGGAGAGCAAAAACATACTGAAATGATCAAACCAAGCTTGAGGGGCATGTTTTACACCATATATATATAGCCTTATTTAGATGACAGACATGATGAGGAGAAGTGGAGTTAACAAAGGCAGGTGGTTGTTCCATGTAAACAGTTTCACAAAGGAAGCCATGCAAAAAAATGTTTTTCACATCAAGTTGTCAAATGGACCAATTTCGAACGACAGCAAGAGAAAGGACAATGGGAATAGTAGTAGGCTTGATGACCGGACTGAAAGTTTCATCAAAATCGATAGCTTCTTTTTGGTTGCACCCCTTAGCAACAAGGCAAGCTTTGTATCTATCAATTGAACCATCTGGCTTGAGTTTGGTCTTATACACCCATCGAGAACCAATTATATTCATATCAGTTGTCTGAGGCACAAGATTCCAAATGTCACTGAGTTCAAGGGCATGTAATTCCTCCTACATAACATTAATCCAATGTGAACTCTGAATAGCCTTTTTGATGTTGTGAGGTTCAGGAAGAACTCCATGTGCGGCAATGAGAGCAAGCTTGGAAGAAAGATTGAGTTTGGTTTTAGACCGAGTGTTGTGAGGGTGATCGCCAATTGTGGAGGGGGGAGGAGGCAACACGGTTTTAGGAGGGGGGCGTCCCTCACTTGGGAGGCCAAAATCAATAACAAAGATGCCCTGTAACCTTGATTCATCAAACATAGTTTTGGCCTTTTGACTGGAATCAACATCTACAACATTATTTGTGTCCTGTTCAAGAAACTCATTAGAAACTTGATCAACTGCAATATAATAGGAAGAAGTGTCAGGATCATCAGGAAAATGAATAAAAACATCAATAAATGTAAGGGCAACAATAGGCTTCTCCCCCTCAACTATAGAAGCCAGAATATCAATTGTAGGCTTCTTCCCCTCAATAACAGAAACTGGAATATCAACAGTAGGCTGCACTCTCTCAATACCAGAGCTTGGGCTAGGAGATGGATCAATAGGCACAGGAAGCAATCCTTCCCCTGTAAAAAAAATTATCTCTAAAATTTTCTCAATAACCTCCTGTGGCAAAGCATTCCACTCGGAAAAATCTAAATACGTAGTGATGGATAAGGAGTCCTTGGATGGAGCCAGAGAGGTTGGTGGGTCTGTATAGGGAAGAACAAATTCATCAAACACCACATGACGAGAGAAAAACTCTCCGAGATGGGGGGTAGTAGCACCGAAAGCCTTTGTGCATGGGACTATATCCAACAAAAATGCACAGATAAGACTTGGGTTAGAATTTAGTTGTCGTTCGATCTCGTATATATGGGAAGCATTTGCATCCAAAGATCTTAAGAGAAGAATAATCCGGCTAGGTTCCATATAATTTTAAAAAGGGTGTTTCCATCCCAATGACAGTAGAAGATAATCTATTAATAAGATGTACAACAGTGAGAAAAGCTTCAACCCATAAATTCTTAGGCAACTTGGAATGAAAAAGTAATGTTAACCCCATCTCAACAATGTGTCGGTGCTTCCTTTCTGCAACACCATTCTGCTCTGGGATTCTTGGGCAATACATCTATCTCAAAATACCACAATTTTCCAGATGATTAATAAAATTCTTAGACTGAAACTCTCCACCACCATCACTCTGAAAATTTTAATTTTCTTAGAGAACTTATTTTCTACCAATTTTTGAAACTTCCGAAAGGCATCATAAAAATCAATTTTATTTTTAAGAGTGTAAATCCAAGTGAATCTGGAGTAATCAGAGAACTTTGTTACTATGCCACCAATTATTACTATAATGAAAATTTTATATTTAGGTATTGCATGCTCTTACTATTATGTTTTCAAGCAAATCAATAAGCAACATGTTAGTTGCATTCAGATCTCAAGCTAGCTCCATAATAAACCATTGTCAAGCTCCCTAATAAAACATTGATTGTTTAACTATGATCAAACATTGCTTCGAATAAATTATAAGTAACAAATGTTAATGTCTTTGTTTATATTATTATTATTATTATTATTATTATAGCTTGTTATAATATGATGTAAAACAAGGATTATAACTTGTAGTTAAAAGCGAGCTTATTTGATGGTCACAATTGAAAACTAGTACTACATGATTTTTGTGTTTGTGGCCGCTTCATTGTATTATTTTCATGGTTATGTTCTTCATAGAATTAAAACTTCTTGAATTCGACATATTTTAATTTCAACAATTGCATAGACAAATAATTGATAGAGAAATAGTTAAATAATTGGTTGAGAAAAGTCTTTAAAATTTAAAAACTTATTTTCACACCAGACCTAGAATGACAAAACACATACAAGTTTTTTGTCATTAGATGTTTTGAGTGGCATTCTTGTAAAATTGGGTTTTCTCCATAAATTAAGAATCCATCTTGAATCGACATGATGCCATCAACAATGCTGCAGTAGTGGTTAGAGAATAGTTACAACTAGTGAGAACAAGTTTCCTCTTTATATATACTAGTCAAAAAATGCACGTAGAATGCAAACAATACAAGTTTATTGTCATTAAGTGTTTGAGGTATAAGAAATTGGTTTAGTTTCCCATAGAAATAATAAAGAATGCTCAGGCACTCTTGGAATAATGACACGAATGCCACTCAAAATGGCCTGGAGTAGTGGTTAAGAAGTTCACAAACTACGTCAACTATAGTTTTCCTCTTTATATATACTAGTAAAAAAATGCACGTATAAAGTTTCAAACATTAACAAAGTTTATTAGATGTGTTTTGTCATTCTAGGTTTGGTTTAGAGCTTAATAAATCCACATATTGTGTGGTTGTTAGCTTTCCCCATAGATAAATATATATAATAGGCAACACCATTGCATCAGTATTGTATTTTGACTTTACCACAAAAGAATCTACAATAGGTGGATCACTACGAAATACAATAAATCGAACAAATGCAGAAGGACGTACGATTAGGTGGGGCCAACCAAGGATTTTCTAATACGGGTGCACATGACAGTTGATTGAAAATGATAGAAATTGTTGATGGATTTGTGGAGAATGAAGGGTACAAAATATTTTGGGTCTAGGGAATGTGGTTTTGAGGGTGTAGCTCCTGGGAAAAAAATTGATAACTAAGTTCGTGGGCCATTTCGTACATATCTTACGGATATTTGTTCTCCTTGTTTACGGGGCAGCTGCTCCATTGCCCCTATGACTATGTCCTGTTAAATAATTAAATAACATGAGATAAAAAAAAAAAAATTTTCAAAAGTTCTGGGATAGTTTCCCTCTTGCCCTATAAAAACAAAAATAAATATCTTGTTTATCCAAAGTTCAGGGAGCATGTACCCCGGCTCCACCATTGTGAGCGCCATTTTTTACTACACTTCTATCACGAGTTGGGATCTTTTGTAGTGACTTCTACAAGGATTCCTTGTAGAATATAAACTTGAGGGACATTTGGGGTAAAAAAGATTATGAGGGGGCATGTTGGGTATAGAACATGACATGGGGGCATTTTGAGAACCAAAAAGCTTTATGGGGCAATTTGGGTATAAAACATTGAGGGCATTTTGAGTTTATAAAATTGAGGGACATTTTAGAAATAAAGAAAATGAAATATGGGCAAACTTGAGGAGCATTTTTGGTAAAAAAAAATTTGTAAGAGACATTTTGGGTATAAAAACTTGACTTAGAAGAATTTTGAAAACCAAAAAATGTTGGGGACATTATGACTATAGAAAACATTTGAGAGCATTTTGAGTATAGAAACTTGACTTGAGGCATTATGGGAATCATAAAATCTAGGGAATAAGGTTTAAAAAAATTAGAAATAAAATAGGTGCATTTTTGGAATAAGGTAAATTTCAATCAGCATTTCTAAGTCTCATTTACCTTATATTAGTTGTAGTTTTGGGATTAAAATAAATTTCAATCAACGTTTTAAGTCTCACATTCTCTTTATATTAGTGTTTTAAATATCAGACCGGATTGGCTAGTTGAACCAGTAAATAGGGAACCAGTCAGTCAACCGGTCCCAAAACAATCATAACCGGACTGTTTTAAAAATTGGCCTTAAAACTGGGAACGGGTAGAACTGGCGGGTTCAATCGAAGAACTGGTGATACAACAGGGAAAAATTGAAAGAATTGGAAATGAAATAGAATAAATAAATATTTTAAATAATGAAAGGACATGATCCAACTGGACTGGTCGAACCGAGAATCAATCACCTAGCCGGTTCGACGAACGGTCCTATTTTGAAAACATTGCTTTATTTATATATTAGTAAATGACAAGTTTAGAATTAAATTAAATTCCAATCAAACTTTTAAGTCCCCTATATTAATAAAGCTAAAATTAGTAAATGACATATTTGAAATTAAGCTAAAATTCAATCAACGTTTATGAACCGACCATTATCTTTACAATAGTAAAGAAGATAGACAAAGAGTAAAGGGTAGTTTTGGAATTAAGCTAAAATTCATTCAAATTGTTTTAGTATCATTTTCTTTATATATTTATTAAAGGGTATTTTTAGAATTACTATAAAATTCAATCAACATTTTGAACCCGAGGGGGGTTTTGAAATTAAGTTAAAACTCAATCAACATTAAAATATTATTCACTTTATATATTGAGTAAAGGACAATTTGAAATTAACCCATTCTCTTTATATTAGTAATGATATTCATGCTTTCTCAATACAATGCAGTACGACTATACATTGGGCTGGCTGGCCCACGGGCTGCACTGCCAAGCCCGAATTAAGGTGGGCCAACCTAAGGTTCAATGGGTTTGGGTTCTATCTTCATTAAGTGTTTTGAGTTTGGACTGGATAGTAAACTTTAATAAAGCCCAGTTAACCCAGCTCATCCTGAAATTTAACAACCTATTTTTTATACCCACATTGTCCCACATAATGAAACTCTTAGTCAGTCAGTCGTGCATCCAAAACCCAAGGGATAGGTTTGGGTTTCATTCTACTTTCACTCTTTTTCTACCTCTTCAATTTCTACAGTTGGATTTGTTGATTTTGATTTATTAAAACAGTTTTTTAATTGGTTTTAATAAAATAAAAGTTCGGTTTTAATGATTTGGAAGAAAACCATTTGGTCAGATTTAAAATGGTATTTTTACACTAGTAGTTTTGGGGAGAAAAACCATGTTTTCAAAAGAAAACTGTTGTGACTTTTATTAGTACCACATCGGATATTAATGAGAGTTGAAACTAATTAAGAAGTAATCCCCTCTCCTTAGAGGTTGTACTCTTGTGTGTGCTCATACACCAAGTGTGGGTGCACTAGCAAGGTGTATCGCACCGAGCGCGACACGCGCATGCGCACGTGCAGGGGCAATGGGCCCTATGAGGCGCACTTTGTACTTCGCACGACGCATTGTCGCTTGAGTCGCCTATTCTTTTTAAGAATAGAAGTCAGATCAACGGTGTAGATCTGATCGGATTGAGATGGTGGTTCGGATTCCGTGATCCGTTACAGATCATGGGTGTGTGTCCAGGTTCATTGAACTTGGTGGGCTATTGAATGAGTCAGTTGGGGAAACCCAAGAGACTCAGTGAGTGGGTCGGTTAGGAAGCCCGAGTGGCTCCCAAGGCCTAGCCCTCACCGATATAAGGTGAGGATGAAGAGGAGGATTTTACACATAAATTGAAAATCATATCAGACCTCTGCGAGATTGAGCCCAGAAAAAGAGAACCCGAACCAGAGAAGAAAGCTCCAGAACTCCATTGGAGATCTGAAGCCCATCTCAAGGTTGAAGACGACTCAACCCAGTAAGCCAGATCATGTAATCAACCAATCCGCTTGGATCAGTTGATTCTCTGTCTCCAAACAGAGAAGTGATCTGACTAATAGTCTAGTCAATTGCGATCGCTCTGTAACCAAACAGGGCACTGTCCGAAATACTAGAAAAGAGAACAGAAGGAGAACTCGGCCAGTGTAATAATACACTGACCTCTAAGCATTGTTACCAAACAGAGCCCGTAGACAATTGGTTTCCAAACAGTGTGTCATTTCAGATCTGATTCCAGAATTCTCATAATCTGGTTTACAGAATCCATACAGATACAATTCTGGAACTGTGTCAGAATCCCTCCTAAAGAGTAATTCTGTTTGGCAATCACTTATGATAGCCTAATCTGGTTTATACAATCTGTGTAACCAGGATAACTCAGACCTTAACTGGAATAAGAATTGTGGGCATCCTAAAAGGAGGTTTAAGTACAGTTCCTACCAGATAGTGCAGATCTGTAGAGGAACGGATCGATTCCTGGCTAAGTTGAATCCCGGAGATAAAGTTGTCTTAATCCATTGCACAAACGGGAGACTCCAACTATCTTCAAGAAGTGCTTGTCACGCCTCTTAGCCGAAGTTGATTAAGAAATTTTTGTGGTCATCATGTGCAAGCTAATTGAACTAATTAACCAACAGAATTTATTCTCTCCACTTGGTTCTACGATTGGATATACTCTCCCTCTTTCTATACCTCTTCAGTTTCTACAAGTAAAGAGTGATTGCTTTAGAGATTGTCAAGTGAAACCCTAGCTCTCCCACCTACAGAAGCCAAATTTTAGCTTTGATCTTTTATTTAAAATTCATTATATGTTTTAAGGTACACCATTGCATTACTATGCAACAAATATAAAATTGAATATTGATTTGAGCATAGGCAGCCTGAACCCAACCCAAACTTACACTATCGTACATGGGCTGGGTTTGGGCTTCATGTATTGAAATGAATTTTGGTTAGAACTAGATTAGACATAAGAATAAATAAGACAGGTTGAGCCCAAATTAACTTTAGCACTGCCCAACCCAACTCGCTGATTGTACACCCCTACAACGTAGTTGCTTTCAAAAGCCTACCAGTTTATACGACTTTTACTCGTTTTCTAAAACTATTAAAAATTGGGAAGCAAACTCTAACTACTTTTATTGGAGTATGAAATTGTTGAAAAAACATAGGATTTTGCTATGTCTGTATAGGGCCAAGACCACCAGAGACCGTGTATCTCAGCTTGGGGGTGTAAAAAGGATTCGAAAAACTCTCGGATCTCAAGCTAAGACACACGGTCTCGGGGTGGTCTTGGCCTGGACGGTCTCAGAGAAGCATTATCCAGAAACATACACATCTCTCTCTCTCTCTCTCTCTCTCTCTCTCTCTCTCTCTCTATATATATATATATTAATAATATCTCAGCTTGGGGGTGTAAAAACGATTCGAAAAACTCTCGGATCTCAAGCTAAGACACAAGGTCTCGGGGTGGTCTTGGCCTGGATGGTCTCAGAGAAGCATTATCCAAAAACATACACATATCTCTCTCTCTCTCTCTCTCTCTCTCTCTATATATATATATATATATATATATATATATATTAATAATAATTGAGGATTATTTAATAAATAAAAGGCAGGCAAGTACCTAGGTTTGGCACGTTGTTAGAATATTCTCTTAGGTTGACATATACATGCTTTCCCAGTACAAATGTACAATGTAGTTGTTTTCAATTTTCAAAAGCCTACCAGTTTACGCGGCTTTTACTCGTTTTCTAAAACTATTAGAAACCAGGAAGCAACCTCTAGCTACTTTTATTGGAGTTTGGAGTTGTCGAAAATACATATACATCTCTCTCTCTCTCTATATAATATTAGTAATAATTGAGGCATTTTTCACTAAATTATTGGAGACAGTTTTGATTGTAATATCCAATTTGAAAATAAAAAATTGAATTATTGTGATCTTAAAGTCATTTTTTATGTCTTGCACATGCGAGATTCCAATTTGATGGGTCGCGGTTAATCAGTCTATATGTCTGGTAATCGATTCAATTTAGAACTAAGACTATTAGTTGGATTTATTAGTATAGTATTGTAATTAGATAGTGCTAACATGATAGCTCCATTGACGCCTTGCGTTTTATCATTTTGTTAAGAACCTTATGTGAAGGAATTGTTGTTGTTTTTTTCATAGTTGAAGGGAGAGTTGGATTGAGGTATTAATGGATCCATCATTTCTGACTTCACCCACCATGACAAGGAAACAAACTAGGTGTTTTAGACTGTGTTAAATGATAAATTTAACCCAAAAAAAAAAAAAAATTTAGCTCGTTGGCTCGGCTCAATCGGATGAGTTTAGGCGAAAGTTTTTGGCTCATTCCAATCGAGGCAAGTTTGAAATTATGTTCAAGCCAAGCTTGAGCTTGAACTATGCCCTGTTTGATTCGGCTCAGCTCAATTGAGGCTTAGTTCAGCTTGAGCTCGGCTTGATTTGAATATAATAAATATATTAATAAAATAATAATGGGAAATAGGGTCCATGCCTTAAGTTTGGAAATTCATTTCCCAGGTACGCCTATCACTGCTCAACAATAAAAAGTAATATTACTTATAAAAAATAATAATAATAACAATAATTAATGAATTAAGCTCGAGTTCGTGCCATCAAGGCTAATTTTTTGAGCTGAAATCGAGCTTGAGCCAAGCTTGAACAAGTTAAGTCGAGCTCGAGCTTGAACACACCTCTAAAATATAAAAACCTTAGGTCACTGTTATTTTATATGTCTCTATTAGTATCTCTTGTGGATTATTTCAAGGCTTTATAAGCTTTAATTAATCGCTCGAGCGATATCATTAGACGATAATTAGCACAATTAATATTCAAAAATTAGCCGAATGTACTCCATTTCTTTGGTCGCTCCAAGCGATGAAAAGACAAAGAAAAATGGAATCAGGCCCCAGCCAATTCCGATCGGATGAACGGCCGAATATGTGCTTAGTTATCCTTTACTAATAATTAATCAATCAAGTTCATGGATTAAGCTAAACTTGGATTATCTTTTTGAGGGGGGATAATAAAAGACAAAAGTATCAACTCATTAATTGCCTTCTATAAGAGGATAACTGCTAACTAGCTCTAAACCTAGTGAAAGGGTAATAATCTAGACAGGTTTAATCAACTAAACGGATCTAATGGTGTCTTCTTCTTCTTTTCCAAAGGGAGAAAGATATGGTGCAGCCAGATTCAGTAGAGATTGGTGTAGTCGAACATTGGAATTGTACGCAGTACACGTGTTATACAGAGTCCTGTATAGTAACTCTTAAATGGGCTATTAAAGTTTTTAGAATAAGCCTAAGTCCAGTCCAAATTTTATGTGGATTCGCCAAATGCCCATTATAGAAAATAAGTTTCAGGCCCATACAAGATGGTTTTCAGCTGTGATCCATCTCAGATCCAAACTCCCAATTTGTATTTTCCTCGTATCTTTTCATGCTAGATGCTCAGTCATGCTTTTTAACGGTTGGGCCTATTGCTGAGCCCAAAAGGGCCCATATAATACATTGTGCCCAAGTCGTTACCATATTGTTGGTGGAATGGACCGACAGTTGCTCCACTCTTAGATAATACCGTTAAGCGCCTCAAAATATTAAACAATATTATATACGTTTAAATAAAGCAGCATATTCCAGGATGTAAACTTGATCGGACTCCATCCTGGTGTTGGTGTCTGGGATAAGGCCGTAGAGAAATAGTCTGGTCAAAGGTTGGAATACCTCTTTATTGTAAAATTTTAAAAAAAAAACTTGGTAGTGCTGCAGGCTCTGGAGCTCAGGTTGATCAAGTCAAGCTCAAACTGACCAAGCAAAGCTATGTTTAAACGAGCTAAGCCAGAGCTATACCTTGTTTGATTTGGTCAGCTCGTCTCATTTAACTCGATTCAAAGTATATATATTTTAACTTATAATAAATAAGTAGAGGCAATAATAATTAAGGGTGTATTCGAGCCAAATTGGGCCAAGAAGCTTGAGCTCGGTTTGAACTTGTTCAAGCCAGGCTCGAGGCTCAAATTTTTAGTATCATAGCCCGGCTTGAAAGTATTGGCTTAGCTCGAGCTCGGCTTGAAGCCTAAAAAATATTTTTTTTATTTTAAAATATATGTAAAGGGAAATTGTCGGGACTAGCGGTACCTTACCGGGTTCATGTGCTGTACATTCGTCTCCATATGTACGTCATTCATACCCTTTGTCATATGACACGCTCTTTGAAGGAAGTGACGTTCCGCACATAATTGTCCAAGGTTTAGCTCAGGTTCGTCCTCCACAAGGTGGGCAATTGTCCGACCTGTCATATACTCCGACAATCAAGTAGGTATAAGGCATATGCATATAAGCATGAGAGAGTGGATATACTTATCGTGAGGTCATTGAGCATATGTGCTTGAAGACGGGCTCTGGTGTCGTGCTCTAGAGGACGAGCGATGGAGACGTAGAGAACGTAGCACGGGAGTCACAGAGGACGTAGCTTGGGGTCATAGAAGACGTAGCTCAGGAGTCACAGAGGACGTAGCTCGGGAGGCACAGAGGACGTAGCTCGGACAATGTAGCTCGGGTACAGTTGACAGTGGAGAACATAGCTCAGAAGACGTAGCTCGGACAACGTAGCTTAGGGTCACAAAGGACGTAGCTCGGGGTCATAGAGGACGTAGCTCGAACAATATAGCTCAGGTACAGTTGACAGCGGAAAACATAGCTCAGGTACAGTTGACAGTGTCAAACACAAGTTCAGGTATGAGTGTACACAGCAGTTGTGCAAGTAGTAGTGTGACATTAACATATCACCGAGTAGATAAACATCGGGTATTGACAAAGTGTAAGGGTACCGATTATGGAGAACATCAGGCGGACATAGCCGATTCGAGAGAGCATCCAGTGGCCATAATCAATCATGAGGTCGTGGAGAGCATCAAGTGGTGCCGAGAACATCAAATGAAGAGGAGCGAATCAGGTGGGTGACTGTCTTCATAGCCTTTCGGGGTTGGGGTGTGACGACCTAAGCTTCCCACTTCTTCTTCTTCTTCTTCTTCTTCTTCTTCCTCTTTCTTTCCTTACTTTCTCTCTTGCCTTCCGTACCATCCTTTTCTCTCTGGTGATTCTTGCATATTTATAGGCATTTGGAGTCATCATGACTTGTGTAGTCATGATGATGTCACCTGTCAGACAACACTTAAGAGCTAGCATATTGCCCAAGTGGGCTTAAGTCGATTAGTTTTTTAGAGTGGAGAAGTCCTACTTTACCCCTTTCTTTTATAAATTTTACCCATTACACTTAGCCCCTCCTCGATTCCTTAGACTTCGTTCGAGGTGCCGAGAATACACCATGGGTAAAATCTTCGAAGACGAAACATTAGTAGTACGGCTAGTCTTGCTTACAACGGGTGCAAGTGCCTCGGTCGGCAGAAGCCAAAACAATGAATGAGTTGTATGCGAATGTGGATCACTGTGGAGCTGCCACATTTGTTCTTTGTGCTCTGCTTTCTGCTCTCCTGTCTCGTTCGTTGTCTATGCTCTATTGTCACTCATACGTTGTGCTATCACTTGGAGATCGATGTTGTGGAGGAAGAGCTCGTCGAGGAATTAGAGCGAATCATTGACCATGAGGCCGAGCTTGTGGACAACGTGGACGATCTTGCATCAGCTCCTATTCAAGTCAGAGTAGTTGCTTTGCGTGCATAGTGCCTCAGAGCACATTAATGAGAATGGGAATGTACATGTACCATAACACCAAGAAAGATGAAGTCATAAAATGGTTCAACCACGTGAAAGTGCATGAACATGTGAAGATGCATGTGTAAGCACCTTATTTTTGCACCCCCTATCCCTCTTCCTACTTCTTCAAATGCTTCAAGTTTTACCCAAGGCCCAAGGCCATTTAGCTGAACTTGTACCCAAACAACTCAATCAAGCCCAATTACTTAATTTCATTACCTAAGCCCAAGTAGTCAAGCCTAATTACCTAATTGTCTTATCCAAAGCTCAATTGCTTTAGCAAAAGCCTAATTATCATAGCATAAGCCCAATTGTCATAGCTAAATTCTAATAACCATAACCCATGACCCATCTACTAAAAATCCATGATCCATAAGATCTAGTTCACATACCCACATCCATTCAACCCATATCCAAGACCCACAAACCTAAGCCCACTTTTCACTTTCCTACAAAAAACCTTTTATTTTTTCTTCAAACCTCAAATAGTCTCATTTTTGTGTTTACACACCTTTCTGACCACTCAATCATCTCTCACCAAGTACACACCTTTTTTACTAACTAATCACCTCCCTCACTCTCTTACACCTCTTACAACTCATTCTTACACCTCTTATAAAATAATTAATTCTCTTACACTTCTTTTGACCACCCAATCACCTCTCATCAAGTACATACCTTTTTGACTACCCTATCACCAACCACATCCATTTTGACCAACCAATCACCTCCCTTCTTCTCACCTAACCCTCTATTATTTACCAAATTGCCACAACCCCTTGAAAACTCTATAAATACAAGACACTCACAAGCCATTTCTTTCACCTCCAAAATCCCAAGTGGAAACTCTAACTTTTCCTCATCTTATCCCTTATATTTCTTTTTAGCCTTGAAGAAAGTTAAAAAAAGCTAAGGTTTAGAGTGTGTAGAGAATTCTAGGACTAAAAACCTAGAGTTCTTTAGTAACTCTCTTCCTTTGTAGACTATAAAAACCTCTCACCTCTTAGAGCATTGGAAAAGAAGTCTTGGAGGAGTAGGCACTCCTCCCTTTATTCTTCATCTTCTTCTTTACTTGTGTTTTTTATTTCTAGTCTTTTTCTATAACTATTTGGGAAGATTTCTCTCTTCTCAAGTTTAGTTGGGTCTCTCTACACAAATCTAATAGTGTAGAGGGACCCCACCTCAAAAGAAAAGAGATGTATTTTTTTCTTTCATGTAAATATTTCTATGTACCCACTAGTGTGGATATGGGTAGGAGCATAGAGAGTGGAAGCTAAAGCTATACCTCTCTTTTTATTTTGTTTCTTCATTTTGATTCTAATCCTTCATCTAGAATCCTTTGGGAAATTCATCATCACTCAAAATTTCATATTTAGAGTTCCATTACATCATTCATAATGGTGTAAAGGGACTACATTAGAGAGGAGATGATGAGTTTTCATTTTCTCCACTTGTCACTTTTTTCTTTTTTCTTCATGATTCTATTTTGAATGAGTAAATGATGATTTATGGACTTAAAGAAAATATTATCCAAAATGCCCCATACCAAAAACAATGGTATTTGATCTATTATCAACATTAATCCAACAAAATAGATATTGACAATAGACCATTTACTATTCATAATGCACGCCCCTCTTTATGTCCTAAATATAATCTTTTAGCGTAACTTTTCCTTAATCTTTCTTATGGATTAAATTTGACTTTAGTTAAGTTTGCCAAAATCCTACCTATACGAAAATCCAAAAAAACACGATAAAATTTCAAAATACTAAAAACATTATAAAATCTTAAAATATCAAAAAAATCTAAAACTACAAAAAGACCAAAAACATGATTGCTAGGTTTTCTTGACCTTGGTTAGCCTACCTAACCATGGTTAACACCATTCTAACCGTGGTTAGACCTAAACCTTGCACTTGACCAACCCGGTCAACTAAACCCTAGCTCTTGGCTAGACCCTTGACCACCATATGAACACACACACGCACCCTTAGCTTTGGCATAGGCTCATGTGTCAGAACTACGTTCGGTCTGATCTCACTATGTGAGTACATAAGCAACCCAGCCTGGGTCTGACCCTAGCCCATCTAGCTTTCTATCTTTCTTGGATTAACATTTGATTAAACACTTGGTATTCTAATTAACATTGAGATTAATTTGGCTTAAATTTAGGGAGTAGGTAACCATTGTAAAATGGGGGTCCTGGGATGCCTAACACCTTCCCCGGGATTTAATCGAACCACTTACCCTAACTCTGATAGACCATTTACCTTATCCAAATAAATCCCGAGACCTATCCCTTAGAATGAATAGGTGGCGACTCTCAATCAAACAATTATGTGAAAGTGGGTAGGAAAATCCCATGCTTACAGCATGAGCACGGGATTTCACTTGATAAATATACAGATGAGTTGCAGTAAAAATCATCATAAATGTAAACAAATGATATCTCATGTGAGTGACTCGTAGGGGGACATCATGACACCATGCTCAGATGACATTGCATTACGATAAGCCAATTGGTTGCTTAGCGGACATTGCATCTGACTAAGTCACATATGTCCCACAGTGAGCATCGTATTCAGATATGTGTTGAACCTGATGATACATCATTTGACATTACATTCAAGATGTTTTTTACTTGACATTTCTTCAATGGTCGCTTCTCTTGATCATGCACTTGACAATTCACTTGATAGTGCACTGATAAGTCACTTGAGAATTCACTTGATAATTCACTTTCAAGTTGTAAGAATACCATATGATGTGGCATAAATGATAGGATGGAAGAGAACCGCGGACTGAACGGCCAAGCCCCTAATGTCGTGGAGAGGATGCGTACCGCTAGCCCCCAATTTCATAAAGAGGACATTCGTTGGTTGTTTTGTTCGTAAGAATTCCCACAGACGGCGCCATTTCGTAAAGAGAAATTTTCTGGACTAGCAGTACCTTACCGGGTGTTGCATGGTTCATGTCCTGTACATTCGTTTTCATGTGTACGTCATTCATACCTTTTGTCATATGACACTTTCTTTGAAGGAAGTGACATTCCGCACATAATCGTCCAAGGTTTTGCTCGGGTTCATCCTTCACAAGGTGGGCGATCGTTCGACCTGTCATACACTCCGACGATCAAGTCTATATAAGGCATAGGCATAGGCATATGAGCATGAGAGAGTGTAGATACTTATCGTGAGGTCATTGGGCATATGTGCTTGAAGACGGGCTCTGGTGTCATGCTTTGGAGGACGAGCGATGGAGACGTAAAGGACGTAGCTTGGGAGTCACAGAGGACATAGCTCGGGGACACAGAGGACGTAGCTCAGACAACGTAGCTCGGGTACAATTGACAGCGGAGAATGTAGCTCGGGTATAGTTGACAGTGTCAGACACAAGTTCAGGTATAAGTGTACACAGCAGATGATCAATTTTGTAGTCGTGCAAGTGGTAGTGTGACATTAAGATATCACTAAGTAGATAAACATTAGGTATTGACAGAGTGTAAGGATACCGATTATGAAAAACATCAGGCGGACATGACCGATTCAAGAGAGCATCCGGTAGCCATAATCAATCGTGAGGCCGTGGAGAGTATCGAGTGGTGCGGAGAATATCAAATGAAGAGGAGTGAATCAAGTGAGTGACTGTCTTCATAGCCCTTCGGGGTTGGGGTGTGACGACCCAAGCTTCCCAGTTCTTATTCTCCTTCTTCTTTTTCTTCCTCTTTCTTTCCTTACTTACTCTCTTGCCTTCCGTACCATCCTCTTCTCTCTGGTAATTCTTGCATATTTATAGGCATTTGGAGTAATCATGACTTGTGTGGTGGTCATGATGATGTCACTTGTCAGACAACACCTAAGAGAGCTAGCATATTGCCCAACTGAGCTTAAGTCGGTTATTTTTTTAGAGTGGGGAATTCCTACTTTACCCCTTCCTTTTACCAATTTTACCCATTACAATATATATAATAAATAATATATTAATATTATAAGTATATTATTTATAACATTATAAATATGAAAATATTATAAATATTATTAATTAATAATTATATTATAAATATGTCAAGTCTCGAGCAATGCAGAGCCAAGCCGAATCAAGCTTGGCTTGAGCTCGACTTGGTTGTAAGTTCGATATAGCCAAAAAGCTTAGCTTGAATTTAACTTGAGCAAGCCGAGCCAAGCTGGCTTGGAGGTTTGAATATACTCCTAATAATAATAATAAAATTGATCAAAATCTAGTCTTTGTGTATGATTTAGATTAATTTTGTATCAATACTTATCATTTAATTTAATAATAAATAATTTTATAAAGTTTAAGTAAAATTGATCAAAATGAAACATTGAAATCCGTATCCAGCTTGAATCAAGTTGAAGCTCACTTGTTCAAGCCAAGCTCAAGCGTGAACAATCGAACGAACTCGAATCAAACTCAAGCCAAATTCAAACAGAATTAGAGCATGTTCAAACCAAACTCCAGTTTGGCTCGAATGAATGTCAAGCTATCCGGTAACTTCTGAAATGTTCTGAATCACGCGTGTAACACATGAGAGACAACTTGAAAAAAAGCCGGAAGTCCGCACGTGATAGTTGATACAGATAAAAGAGTTCAAAATGGAACACTCCACACGAGTCACGACATGAGAAAGTTTTGAACTGATGGACAGCAGCTACATGGTCTCCCTACATATATATTCAAGGATAAAGTCCTGGATAAAGCTTCTGAGACCCCTTTAGGGCCGAGACCACCGAGACCGTGCTCTTATAGCACTGGATTTCAGGTGAGGCTATCATGTGAAAGGCCCTACCTGAAATCCCATGCTCTTAGAGCGTCTCGGTGGTCTCGGCCCTAATGGGTCTCGGTAGCAAAATCGTATATTCAATGTAAGAAGCCCTACACTTGATGGAATTACTAAAGATGGGTGATCTTCTCCGGTTGTAACCGGTTTTTGGCAAAACCGGTTATGCCCATTTGGTCACCACAAGTCTCTTTTTAAACCTCTTAATTGTGGTTAAGATTTACCTACCCCTAGGGTTCACTCACTTATCTTTGGTTTTTTTTTAAATATTTTTTAAAAATTTACACTAAGAGTTGGTAAATTTATTCACGGTTAACAAATCTTTTCATTATTTTTTAATAAAAACCAAGAATAGATGGGTGAACCTTAAGGGTGAGTGAATCTTAACCATAGTTAAGAGGTGTCAAAATGGACAGGTGACCATCTAAGGGGTGTAACCAGTTTTGGCAAAACCGATTACAACTAGAGAAGAATACGACTCATTACTAAACTGCCAGACAACTAGAGAAGAATACGACTCATTACTAAACTGCCAGACAACTCTTCAATTACAAATTTGGAAAATCTTAAATTATATAGGTGTAATTTTATTTTATTTTTTAAAAAGTTAAATAGTATCTAATTTTTGTATAGAGTTGCCCCAAATTAAAATGTAATTTTTTTTTTATGTGAGAAGTTTGACCCTTTTACAAATTTTTTATTAGTATAATATTTAAAATTAAAAAAGGGAAATGATACTTTGCGCATCCGCGTTCCTATGAAAGGAACACGGATGTTTTCTCTTGCCTACACGTCCGTGTAAGTAGTTTTTTAAAGCAAAACGACACCTGAGATCTTCTCTACCTGTTCCTCTCTCCTTTCTCTCTCCTCATCCCTTTTCTCTCTCTCTCTCACATAACCAACTCTCTTTCTACACTTATCCTATTTCGTCTTTCTCTCCTCATGTCGCCACGAATCCCTTTTAACATTCACTAACTGTGGTTAAGATTCACTCAACTCCTAGGGTTCATCCATATACCTTTGGTTTTCAGAAAATAAAATAAAAAAAATATTAACCTTGGGTTGTTTAATCTAAACTAAAGTTAATGCATGCCTACATGTCGCCATGTGTCCTTTTTATCATTCACTAATTGTGGTTAAGATTCATTCACCCCTAGGGTTCATCCATCTACTCTTGTTTTTTAGAAAAAAAAATATTAAACTTAGGTTTTTTAACCTAAACCACAGTTAACATGTGCCTAAATATCGCCACGTGTCCCTTTTAACACCCACTAACTATGGTTAAGATTCACTCACCCCTAAGGTTCATCCATCTGCCCTTGGTTTTTAGAAAAAAAATATATTAACTTTGAGTTAATTGATCTAAGCCACTGTGATTAAGATTCACATAGGGGTTCATCCATCTACCCTTGGATTTTAGAAATATAATTACAAAATAATTAACAGTTAAGTTAATAATCTTAACTGAGGTTAAAAGAAGTTAAAAAGGGATATGCAGATGCAGTAACAAGAGGGGCTACGTGAAAGAGAGAGAAAAGGATGAGGAGAGAGAAATGAGAACGAGATAATAGGAAACATGTAGATATAAGATGTTAGATAGCTTTTTTCTTTAAAAGGCAGCTACAGGTGTAGGCTTCAGAAAGCATCCGCGTTCCTTCTTTAAAAGGCTGCTACAGGTGTAGGCTCCAGAAAGCATCCGCGTTCCTTTGAAGGAACGCGGATGCGCAAACTATCACTCCCCATTAAAAAATATAATTAATTTTATTTATATAATGACTCTCTTTCAAATAAAATAAACTATTTTTTTATTTTGTACCACATGATAAGAAGAAGATTGGAAATTCTCTCAAGTTGAAACCGAACTCTAAGGAGTTTGGTTACATTCCACAAGTCAACATGTATCCCTTTTAATACCCTTTAATTATGGTTAATGCGGATCTGATCAAAGAGACTCTAAATAAGCACCACAACATAAAATCACTCAAGGTGTGTCCTTTTCGCAGAACTTTGAGATGGAACTTTTAAAATCCTGGAATTTCAAAAGTGTAAGTCTCTTCGTTTACCTAAAGTCCTGGATCTTTAAAGTTTTGTGGAAGTTAAACATCCGTGAAAAACGGAACTTTATAGTTCCATGTAAAAGAGTTGGGACTTTAAAGTTTCGTCTAAGTGAAACTTTTAATTGAGCGAGAGCTGGTAAAACAAGCCTCTCATTCCAAATACACTACTCTTTTCTCATAGATCTCATAAGTATTGATGATATTAAGTAGATTATTGTCTTTTATTCAGATTTTGACATAATTTCAAATGACTCATAGAACATTGTCGAAAAATATGAGAACATTGTTGTATGATAATATGAATACTTCGAGTTATCAAAAAAATAATTAATTATATTTACATCGTATATTAAGAAAATAAGAAGAATAAAATTATATTTTATGATATTACAAGTACAATTAAAAAATTAAACATTAATGATTTTTAATATTAAATTTTCAACCCAAAGTTCTATGTCTAAAGAACAGTCGACTTGCAAAGTTCTAAAAATTTTGTCATAAAAACTCATGTCGAAAAGAACATAACTACAAATCTTTTAGGAATTTCAAAATTCAGATCTTTGATGTTCTAGCAACTTTCAAGTTCCTGGACCTTTAGAGTTCCATGAAAAGAACACAGCCTCAATGATAAAGTAAGATATTTTGTGAGAGCAACCCAAATGGATAATGCTTACAGTTGAGATGAATTTTCTCCTTCTGAGGATTTTTAACAATGGGGTGTTTTGATTTTTTAGGTCTCTTGCTTTGAGATAGTGTAACCATGCCTTATACAGTGCACAAAGAGTCCCTTTTATGAGCAACTCTAATCATACCTACAAGATACCTATTGTAGGGACCACCTATCAACGCCCTCTCTCTCAGACTTACCCGTAGGTATGCTCATCATCATCTAGAAAAGACTCAGGATTCTCTCCATGTCAAAACTGGATTATTTGAATCCAGTTATAACTGAGAGAATCCTGATTCCCGAGAAAATGCCAAAGCCTTATATGTTAATTGACTTAGGAATTCTCTCATATTATAACCGGACTCAAAGAGTTGCCTCATGTTTTGTAGATGCCGAGTGCTCAGCTTGTCTAGAGGCAATCTTTTGCCCAAAGAGACATGTTATAACATAGTGATGACACTTATAACCAGACTCAAAGGAGACCGGTTACGTCCCACGGGTCAATACGTGTCCCTTTTAATACCTTTAACTGTAATTAAGATTAACTAATTCTAAGGGTTCAACCAAATCAAAATTTAGTTTTTAAAAAAATATTTAATCTAAAAGTTAAAGTTTTTAATTAGAGTTAAAAGAACGTGAAAAGACTTTTGTGTTCCAACTTCTAACCGGATTCTAAGGCGTTGGTTATTCCCGTAGAGGATTTAAATTCTTTTTTTCTTATCTTTTGTTTTTGTGCGCGCGCGTGCGTAACGACGGGATTATCCCTGTTCACAAAAACCCACTGGGAAGATTACACCTGTCCATTCCGTTAGATGCTAACCTCAACACTAACGGCATACTAACGTCAACACTAGCGTGAAGCCCCTCGATCCCCAAAGATTACGAGTCTTTAAAAATAGAGTTTAAATACGCGAAGACAAGCGCCACGTGACCCTGTGACCAGGCTTTTCTGAGAACTCCGGTCATCTCCTGAACCAGAGCTCCTGTTCATATTAAATACTTATAAAATGGAATAAGCCCCTCGATCCACCCCTCACCAAACCTGCTGCACTTTCCTCTCTCTCTCTCTCTCTCTCTCTCTATAGAGTTCTTCCTGTCAAAGTGTTCTTAAGCTACAAAAATGTCTGCCGATGTAGTAACAGTAGAAGATACTACTGAAGAAAGCCAAGAAGTGTCTCACGAATTGAATGGAAAGAAGCTATCATGGCAAAAGCTGCGGCGACTAGACTCATTGGTGGTCGAATCCGGGAAGGTTCACGGCCATCGCGGCCATGGATCGAAGGTCGATCTGCAACGAAATATTCCCAGTTTTTGGTTATCAATTATTTTGGGCCAACCCCATCTTTATTCTGTAGAAATGTTCATTTTTATTTATATATTCATCATGATCATGAAGAAAATATTGTTGTTGATGACGGGGGTGGTAAGTTTTCTTCTGGTTAGTAGAATTATGGTTATTGTTATATTTGTAGGACGTGGATTGGTCGACAATCATGCACCTTGCCTTCCAAAGTATCGGCATAGTATACGGAGACATCGGCACATCGCCTCTGTATGTGTATGCGAGCACCTTTACTGAGGGTATCAAGCACAACGACGACATCTTGGGTGTTCTTTCCTTGATCTTCTACACCATCACCTTCATCCCCCTTATCAAGTATGTCTTCTTCGTTTTAAGGGCAAACGACAACGGCGATGGTAAGCATGCTTTGCTTGTGTAAGACGAAGAAAAATGGATGATAATAATATTAGGATTATTATTTAGATGGTGTGTATTGAGAACTGTGCAGTCCAAGGTTCACACGAGACCCTTCGCGGTTTGACGGATTTTAGGGCATCCCAAAAGTTGGAAGGCCTTACCATCGGTTCGTTTGGTGAGAGGCACCTATCCCTCTCCAGTTGTAACCGGTTTTGCCAAAACCGGTTACACCCTTGAGGTGGCCACATGTTCCTTTTGATATCCCTTAACTATGGTTAAGATTCACTCACCCTTAAGGTTCATCCACCTATCCTTGGTTTTTAGAAAAAATTTGTTAACCGTGGTTTAAATTTACCAACTCCTAAGGTTAATTTATTTTAAATATTTTTTCTAAAAACCAAATACAGGGGGTGAACCCTAGGAGTAAGTGAATCTTAACCATAGTTAAGAGGAATAAAAAGGGACATGTGGTGACCACAGGGGAGTAACCGGTTTTATCAAAAACCAGTTACAACGGGAGAAGATCACCGGTCTTGGTGAGAAAGTAAGGGAAAGTAAAAGAAAAGCTAAAAAAATTTTACTTGTTTTTTATTTTTGTTTTTAAAAATTAGTAACAAAATTTAAAATAATCAAGGCTACCATCGCAACAAAAAACAAAATTAGTAATAGAAAATTTTTGTCGCCATTGTTGTTAAAACAAAAACATAACCATTTTACACTACCACACCACCACCACCACTTCACCACCATCACAACCACACCACCACCACCGCACCTCAACCCCACCACCACTACTCCACCACCACCACTACCACAATCACTCCACCACCACCACTCTACCACCACCACCACCACAACTCCATCATGACCACCATCACCACTGACCATTACCACTACCACTACCACCACTATGGATTGAAATTGTTTACTTATTATTATATACATCATATCTCCTAAACGCATTTTTTTGTTTTTCCTTTTTTAAAACAAGTAACAGTTAGTAATGCCAAACATATTTTCTACTTAAAAAATTTGAAAACAGAAATTTGTTTTCAATATTAAAAAACAGAAAAATAGAAGTGTATCCAAAAGGCTCCTTTGTTTACTTGTTCTTAATTTTCTGGCCTTTCATTTTCTTGCACTTTTCTTACATTTTTTTATAAGTAACAAATTTTCTTCTAAAAATTCCATCAATCTTCGATGGTTGTTTTAAAATTTTATTTGTTTCTCTCTTCTTTCACCCACTTTCTCAACAAACTAACACACCCATAATAGTCCGGATATTTATTCATTTTTCAGATTAGTTAACTTTTCTGTATTCATTCAAGTGACTTGTTAATTTGTATGGTTCACGGAAATAACTTAATTCAACTAAAATAACATAATTCAATTAAAATCAATTTTTTTTAAGTTTATTTATTTATTTTACTTTTTTAGGAGGGACGTTTGCTTTATATTCATTGATATGTCGTTACGCCAAGGTGGGTCTGCTCCCGAGTCAACAAGCTGAGGACCGAGATGTGTCAAATTTCCAGCTTGAGTTGCCCAATAATCGCCTCTGGCTGGCATTGAGGCTGAAATCGAAGCTCGAGAACAGCAAATTCGCCAAGTACTTCTTGTTGTTCGCAACTATGCTCGGAACTTCCATGGTGATCGGTGATGGGGTCCTCACTCCTTGCATTTCAGGTTGCTTATAGTTTTGATTACTGCTATTTCTTCTTGAATGATGATACTCTCATAATCCATTTGTTGTCTCTTTCTGTGGTAATCGACCCGAGGATTTACCTTCAATGACGCAGCACACTCTTATCACCCTTTCTCGAGCGTAGAATGGGTTGGCTACGGGTTGGGTCAAGCGCCGACCAACAAGAATATTCTCAACAAACCCTGATTAGTACATACAAGGGTTTGGAAAAAGTTAAACCCGAAAACTTAACTCAATAAGTAGAGCTGTACTCAAGCCAAGTTGACTTGTTGGCCTCTACTCAAGTTAGGCTTGTTCGAGCCAAACTCAAAGCTGACATTTCAAGCTCGAACAAATGAAGCCAAGTTTTTATTTGATCCCGAATGTTTAAACAAGTCAGGACTTGTTTGATTCGGCTTGGTTTGAAGCTCGATGAGTTTAACACACACAAATAGATTATTGGATGTCAAAATAGGTCCCATGAGAAATACATTTCAACAGAGAAATGGTCATACTTTAACGGTGAAATTAGATAGGTGGTTGGCTTAGGCGGAGAGTAGGGCCAGCACTCCTCATTTGTAGATAGGGAATAATGGGCACTAGAGGGCCTACTTTCTATCTTTTACCTAAAGTAAAGTGGGCGGCTGTTATCTCATATCATCAATTAAATATTAAATGCTCCCTTTAAGTCTCTGATTGATTATTAAAAAAAGGAAAATAGTTAACATACCTAGGAAATCTATTAGTTAAGCTAAGGCTGGACCTCATTGGTCCATGCCCCATTCTTAAATGCTCACCATCACTATCTCTTTTTCATAATTATAAGATTTTCATTACCTATTCATTAAAGTGGGGAGATCCACTCTCAACGCTCTTGAAGCAGAGCTCTGCCTCATATTAACAATTTTTAATAAGTGTTTAAATATGAAGCGGAACTATGCTTCAACAGCTCCTTTTTACTATAAAATGGGTGGCAATCTGGTAAATTACGAAGAACAATCTCTTTACAAAATTGTCATTACCTTTCTTCATAATTACAAGATTGTCACTATCTACTCATTAAAGAGGAGGCTCAATGCTATGAAGCATAGCTCCGACTTATATTAACACTCTTTTAATAGTTTGTCATGTGTGTTAATGTTGTTGCAAGCTTTTTGTATTGTTGTTGAAAGAATGTAGTTTTGAGGCGAAACTATACTTCACGGAAAAGTGGAGCTCTCCTATTTTAGCGTAGTGCAGAGTGGTGACACTTTTGTAATTATGGAGAGACTCCTATAATTTTGAGATTGCCACCAATTTACACTAAAAAAAAGAGCTCCGCTTTACGGGGAAATGGAGCTCCCCTTTTTATTTAAACTCTTGTTGAAAAGATAAAAAGAAAAAAAAAAAGATTTTCCACTCTCTATCATTGAATATTTGTCATTTGTCTAATGGGGTTTTCTGTTCCTACTTGATGGCAGTTCTATCAGCTGTCGGAGGGATCAAGGAAGTTACTACTTCCATGACTGAAGGTACTCTGTCAACCTCTCTTAAGGAAAACCCATGATCCAGGTTCCTTTTTCCTAACATATGGCAAAATTCAGTTTAATCGGAGATGTTTAACCCATCCAAATATCATATTTATATAAAGGCTCAGGATCCTCTCGAGTTCAACTCGAGAGAATCTCTTGAGTTGGAGCCCCTACAGGTCGCCACGTGTCTCCTTTGACACCCCTTAACCATGGGTAAAGTTCACCCAACCCTAGGGTTCACTAACCCATCCTTGGTTTTATTTTTTTAATTAAAAAAATATTTTTAATATTAAAAAACCCTAAAAACAGTTTTTTTAATTTAAAAAATAATAATTAATAAAAAAAAACCAAGGATGGGTTAGTGAACCCTAGGGGTGGGTGAACCTTACCCATGGTTAAGGGGTGTCAAAGGAGACACGTTGCGACCTGTAGGGGTTCCAACTCGAGAGAATCCTGTGCCTTATATAAAATAACATATGGGTAGGATCATCATATTCATGATATTGTCCATTAAGGGATTTTCTCAGCAACAAATTTCCTTTACTTATTAAGATCAGTAAAATGAGGCATCGGATTTAGGGGTGTCAAAGGGCCGGGTTGGGGTAGGGCCGGGGTCAACCCTAGCCCTACCCTTCCTTATAAGAGTAGAGCCCTAGCCCGGCCCTAGCCCTTCAAGGGCCGGGGTTGATTGGGCCCTAACCCGGCCCCTCAAGGGCCGGGGCTAAGCCAGGCCGGAAGAAAGAGCGGAATTTTTTTTTTTTCATCTAAGATAATAAATTTTTTTTTCTACACCGACTGTCAACCTTACATGGAAATGGATACCCTCCTCTTTTATTCGGGTTTGAGATCAACAATGCAACAAAAAGAGCAATGACAGAGTTAAAAAAAAAATTTCCTTATCAGTGACAGTCATGCATAATAAACCAAAACATAGTGTAGATAAACAAGTAGAATAATAAAACTATATAGAACAAAATTGAAAATATGTTTAAATATAAAACTGAAAGTAGAGAGTAAGATATGAGAGAGAGAGAGAGATGATCGATGAAGAGCCGAAGTGGTATGTGACCTATGCGATTGAAGTTGAAGAATGAAGAGGCAAAGTCTTAAAATGTGAATACAAGTTAGGGTTTGGTCTGTGTTAGGTTGGTTTTTATAAGGTCTTTAGTTGGCGCAATTACAAACATAGCCCTACTTTGATAACGTTAATGAAAGGTTAAAGGAAGCATATTAGTAAAATTATTTAAAAATATTTATCTTAAGATAAAGTAGGGCCGGGCCGGGCCGGGCCGGGAAGGGCCGGACAGGGGGAGCCCTAGCCCGGCCCTAGAGAACAAGGGCTTCCAATTTTTTGGCCCTGCCCGGCCCAAGGGCTGGGGTAGGGCCGGGCTTTGGAGGGCTTTGGAGGGCCGGGCCGGGTACCCTTCTATATGGGCTTTTTTGACAGCCTTAATCGGAATGTCTCTTGTCTCTGGCAGATGCCTGAAAAAAGGTCTCGGACATCCACACATCATCCGACATGTGGCGATAAAAAGGGGAGAAGTCATTTCATTTTCTCCCCATGTTTTTGCTTCTCTCCACTTAATATCTCTCCCCCTCATTATTGCCACATGTCGGATAATGTGTGGATGCCCAAAGACCCTTTTTTCTGGCATCTGCTAGAGGCAATCCCCTGCCATAAAATGATGCTTTAGTTTCAAATTCGTATAAAAGAACTTACACAAATGCAACTATTCTTATATACAGAGAGGATTGTTTGGACATCAGTTGCCATTTTGATCTGCCTATTCATGGCTCAAAGATTTGGAACTGATAAAGTGGGCTACACATTTGCTCCAATTATCTGTATTTGGTTCGCGCTCATTGGCGGCATCGGTGTCTTCAATTTCATCAAGTTCGATCCCACCGTCGTTAGGGCCATAAACCCCAAGTATATCATAGATTATTTCAGCAGGAACAAGAAGAAAGCATGGGTTTCCCTCGGCGGTGTTGTTCTCGCCATTACTGGTTTAGTGTTTTTCCCTCATATATGCAACATTCTTGACATATTGTAGAGAAATCCTGTAGTCGTCGTAGAATATAATGGAATTAAACTCCAATTCTTTTACATATTTATGTATAATTTTGAGAATTGGATGATACAGGAACTGAAGCAATGTTTGCCGATGTTGGACACTTCACGGTTCGATCCATACAGATAAGTATGTGCTCGGTTACCTTCCCGTCCCTTATATTAGCATACACCGGACAGGCCTCTTACCTCCGAAAGCACAATGACCACGTTGCGGACACCTTCTTTAAGTCTATACCAGGTGAAGCATATATACATGTTCATTTCTTCAGAGCTCTTCCTTCTTTTGTGATCTCCTGTATATTATCATCTTCTTCTCAATGTTCAATCACGGTAACATGTATAGGCCTTAAATTATGGTGCAGATAAAATGTATTGGCCCATGTTTGTGGTTGCTGTTCTTGCGGCAATCATTGCCAGCCAAGCCATGATCTCTGGGACCTTCTCCATCATCCAACAGTCCCTCTCATTGGGGTGCTTCCCTCGTGTTAAGATCGTTCATACATCAGCCAAGTATGAAGGACAAGTCTACATATCTGAGGTCAATTACCTGCTCATGTTAGCATGTGTAGGGGTCACTTTTGGATTCCGGACCACTGCAAAGATTGGAAATGCTTATGGTAATCTTACGTCCTAATTTCTTGATTATTTCGCCCCTTATCGAACATCTGGTCAATCTACTTGTTGATGCAAAATAGCATTTCATACTTAGTTTATATCTTGTTAATCAATCATTTCTGCATATAGGGATTGCAGTTGTGTTCGTGATGACGCTCACATCGTTGTTGCTAGTACTCGTCATGATAATGATATGGAAAACTCACATAGTCCTCATAATCTTATACGTCCTATGTATTGGCGGAGTTGAGCTCCTCTATCTAAGTTCCGTCCTCTACAAATTCAATCAAGGAGGATATCTCCCCTTAGCCTTCGCCGCTATCCTTATGATTATTATGTACACTTGGAACGATGTCTACCGAAAGAAGTATAATTACGAGTTTGAGCACAAGATTTCCCTCGAGAAGCTAAAGGAGATCACGGCCGACACTAATTTCTATCGAATACCAGGACTCGCCATCTTCTACTCAGAGCTTGTACATGGAATTCCACCTATCTTCAAGCACTACATAGAGAATGTACCAGCATTGCACTCAGTCCTTGTCTTCGTCTCTATCAAATCACTTCCCATAAGTAAGGTATCAGTGGAAGAGCGCTTCCTCTTCCGTCGTGTAGATCCAAGCGAGCTTAATGTGTTCCGTTGTGTAGTAAGGTATGGCTACACAGATGTGCACAATGAGCAAGAGCCATTTGAGGAAATGTTAGTAAAAAGATTGATGGAGTTCATAAGAGAGGATTTATGGTTATTATCGGTAACATGCAACAATGGAGGGTATGTAGAAGAAGGCAGTGCATCGGAAAATGTAACGGTTGTTGACGAGAATGTAAATGGGGATGTGCCGAGTTATGGAGAAGAGAAGAAAGAAGAGGTGGATGTGGTGGAGAGAGCATGGCGCTCCGGTGTCGTTCACTTAATGGGAGAGAGCGAGGTGGTTGCCGGAGAAGGAGCTGGTATAGGGAAGAAGATTTTAATAAACTATGCTTATAACTTCATAAAGAGGAATTTGAGACAAAGTGACAAGGTGCTTGATATTCCTCACAGGCGTCTCTTGAAGGTAGGAATGACCTACGAGCTTTAGAACATGAAGGACAATGGGAGATAGCTAAATAAATGTAATAACGGTTTCTTTCTTTTACTCTTGTAGAGCAAAGACATCAATATTGTACATAAGGTGCAAATTAGACTGCAGACAAATAAAATAAAAGTGTAATAAATGGTGATCAGATATACCTATGCTTTGTTCATTGATGAATTTCATAATATATGCATAGATGCTTGTACAACCAAATTTCAAGCGTTTCAAAGGGAATGTACTATGTCAAATATTCTCCCGGCGTTGATGCTTGACATGGGAGACTCCCTTCCGGTCTAGATGAATCTAGACTGTTAATTATGCTCATTTAAAAGTAAACCTTGAGTAAAAAATGAAGAAGATAGAGATATCAATGAAAAAAGAACTTTATTGATGAGGAGTGTCCAATCCCATGTGGGCTTACAGGTGCCTCATAGAGAGCTTTAAAAGAGTGGTAGGAATTGAGAAGCCTACCCAGTTCTTTCCATCTTCCTTGAAGGTCTAGAACTAATTGTTTAGGCTATACATATTTCTATAGTATGACTTTGATTTGCGACAACTGAACAACTCAATCTCTTTTAACCAAAAAAAAACAACTCAATCTCAAATTTATGGGTCATAAATGATTTGGAAGAGCTCCAACCTTTCTTTAGAATTGTTTTATTTATTTGATTGGATGCCACATGGACCTTTTTGGTTCATTGGATGCCACATGAACCTATGGGCTACACAATGAGGGGTAGCCCTCCCTCTCCCATAAACCCCACCAACCCTGATGTAGGTGGGATTCGATCTCAAGTCTCTGGTACGACGCCAAGAGACTTTACCAACTAAACTAGCTGGCACCTATTTGCAATGTGTTGTTCATGTGAAGGAATATAGTCTAGAACTAATTGTTTGTGGTCTTGACAACATTAAGTCAAATAAAAATCCACAAGTAAGCATCTTAAAAAAATGATTCATTCAGTGATTCAAGCGAATTATTAGTAAAGAAAATTTCCATTCGACACTCCAAATATTTCTTATACTATGACATAAGATTAGGAAAAGTTTTTTGGCAAACAAGAAAATTTACTCATGGTAAAACCATCGCTGATATTTGATGGCCTTAGCTTATTCTAGTAATTTGTGACAAACATTTTCCTAAATGAATGAGCAAGGCATGACAAGGTGCAATGTTAGAACAAAAACTTCAGAAATAGATTTGAATTGTATTATGGTTGAAGAGTAACTTGCAAATACCATCATCAAGGAACTAAACTATGTGGCAGTGATGGTGCAAGTATCGTCGGGAATTCGAAGTAAAATATCATGTTTGAAGGGGATTTTATCAAAACACATATTTGAACATTCAATTACAGACTTCTTCACCAATTAAAAAAAAAATGGTATATACTTGCATTCTGTCTTGCAATCAACATTAAAATGCAATTTCAATATATATACCCATAACTAAGGCCAATGTGATAACAGTGTGTTCATTCTGTAAGTTTCTAATCTAATTCGTGCTGTTGCAACTGTCATCCCCTAATACTCAATGTAATACACAGGCATCAACTCCTGTGTTGCGCATGCGGCATATGTCGACAGGCACTACATGGTGCCATGTATGCATGGTGCGGTATTTTTCGACTTGCCTCATGGTGCGATTTTTGTTACTTTGTGTCATATATTCATGGTGTGATATCATAATTTCATGTTCCATTACCGTGGCCGGCAAAAAAATTAGCATACAAAGAAAATGCGCCGAATGTCGCCTTTTGGCATCTGTCATAGGGCACACTGCGACCCATCGGACCATGCCAAACTATTAGATGTCACAGGGAGAACTCATGAGCAACATTCTCCCTGTCATGGCAAATGGGTGCACCAAACGCGGTGCGGTACTGTGGTTATCCTTAATAAATAGATGAATCGATGCCAATATTCCAGGGTTTATGAGCCAATGGAAGTGGCCTCCATGAGGAAGAGAACTCCTCTAGTACAAATTGGGGCCTTATTCCATTCCAAAATTACTCTTCCAAGAAGAAGACTATCACATAGTACGTACGACATTGAAATATATATATATAGTTGGTCCTAGGAATATTTCTATGTTTCAGTCTTTTTGTCTCCCACAATGTCTCATTTTCTCTATCCCTATGATCATAGGGAAGCCTTCTGTTTCTTTTATACTAACCTTTTGTTTCTTTTTAAACACTTCCATACCACAATAATCTCCGCTTCTAACCCATTGTACCTTGAGAGAGAGAGAGAGAGATGTACAAAAGACACAGTGGGTTTTCAATTTTGAAGGCCAGTGTAGCGACACACATGAAAAATAGAGAGCAGATGGTGTCCGTATAAATGGTTCCCCAAGAACTTACAGAAACCTTAACTTGTATGAGAGAAACCCCAGAAACCCTAATTGGTCTCTCCTGGTCTAATTACTAAGGAGCTCTAACAGAACTTCCAATAAGGTCGAATTTGAGCTTCCTCGCTTAGGGGAAGATGATATAATCAAATTTAATATAGAAAAAGTCAGCACGCCCAAGATTTGATGTGTTTTTTCACGACAAATCATCTACTGTAGCCACCAAATTAACAATGGTTCCCGGGCAAGAATGTTAAAGATGCCCTAACCCTAGCACATGACTAGTCTACATATGAAGATGTCACACGGATGTGGACTTGCAAAACCCTAAATACCGAATCCAATGCAAACAGTAGCATGTTTGTTCTAGTTAAGCTAGAGTCGAGGACTTGTTCTAGTTACACCTCTTCTTGAATGATAAATTAGGGTTGACCGAAAAGGTAAAAATGAGAGAGAAAGAGAGAGAGAGAGAGAGAGAGAGAGACGAACCCAAATTAGAGAAAGTGATTAAAAAAAAAAAAAAACTAATGAAATTGAATATATAAACTATAATCATCATTCAGAATAGTTCATGATAAATCATACAATTAACAAGAACTGAATAGAATTTATGGTAACGGATCCAAATCAAAAGGGTCAGCAAAACCCTAAGTATCTAGCTTATCATTAGGCATATCCGATCTAAATTATGTAAGCAGATGTGTTTCAAAGTTTCAAAGCTCTCATCGAAAACTGGTGTTTATGGTGAATAATCATGATAGGGTTGGATCATATACTGACCTCACAATGTTTTCATCTAGTTACAAACTATGCCTGATGAGCGATCCCTTTCATCACCAACTTCTAACTTGGATCAAGATCAACCCAACGAGATTAGCGATTCACCCAATATTGTATTATGCATAAGCAAGATCAAGTAAAAATAATCAAAACCTTATGTTTCAATTCATATTTAAATCCCCAAATACAAGCAAAACTACAACTCTAGGTCATCACAAGCTGCATAATTTGAGAGAGTTTATCTCCAGATTAGCTCTGGATATGTCTCAAGCTTATAACTACAATAATCTAAACCAAGATTCCTAACCATATGCAAATAAAAACATCCGTATGTGTGGAAACCTCTCCCCCATGACCTTGATCAGCAACATTAATACCATATATAAAGAGTAGATCAGATTATGACATTGCTTGATTTCTTCCAAATATCCTAAAACGGCCTAGAGATAGAGCCATTACTCTTCTCAATCACACTAAACTTCAATGGAGTAGGAGCTACAAGTTGGCTGCTTGGTTGTTTACCTCTATTGGTTGATGGTTCATCTTCGTCTTCAGTGTTGCTAGGCTTGTTCTGGTTAGCTCTCTCTCCTTCTGATTCCCTATATTTATGCAAATACCTTCTTAAGGACTCGGCATAGTCATCGAAGCCTAGGCTACCCATGGCCCAACAAATATCGTCTCCAATGACGGTCTTGCGCCTCTCGTTGTGACACTTGCTTGATGCTTCAGCAGTAACAAAGCTAATAAACTCGGTTACACATTCTTGCATAGTTTCTTTGGCTTCTTTGGAGATCTTGGCATTAGGTGGTAGGATCTGCTTCATGATTCGGCCAACGTTGGCTATCGGCAACAAGCGATCTTGCTCCTTGATACTACCATCGGCGCCTGAGGCACTGCTCGCATCTGAAAACTTATACTTTTGTCCATCAGAGTTGGGTCTACTGCCTATGTTATCGACCATCTCTAGAAACAGATAAACTTGATCCTGTCAAACATAGACACGTTGCCCTTCGGTTGCAGACTTAGTTCTTTATAGATACATCTGTGTATGTGCATAATGTGAGGGTAAACACTCCATGTCATGACTCAGACCTACTGCCTGTTAGTCTTATGGGGCATGTCATGACGCCAACATGGTTGGCATATATGGTGGGTGCATGCTCTAGGTTGAACCATTGGTGGACAGTGCAAAGCAAATTTTGCTTGATGGTATGCCTAGGGACCCCTCTTGTATGGAATTAAGGAATTAGGGAGGGTTTTGGGACAGATTTACAACCTAAAAGCTTCAAAAAAACAACTTAACATGATCAATTATAGTCAAATGGTCCCCTCATCCTTTGATAAATAATCTTTAATGCTCCCAATAAGTCTGGACTAGACAAGATTAAAATAATGTCACACATTCAAATGAAAGGACTACGTTGACGCACGTGTGTTCGTGGGGGTGTGGATTCAATCAAAACTTCTTTAAAAATACTGATTAAATCAGAAATCCATCTTTAAAAAATCAGAAATCTTAGTGTTGGGTTGCCTACTACTTATGTTTTACTTAAGGGTATGTCCCTCTATATGACAGCAAAGCATCTATTATTGAATTTGAATTTGTAAGGTTTTTGTCGAGTCCTGGAACTCCGGAATGGTAAATAAGATGTTACTAAGACCTAGAGGCTATAGATTGTGATGGCTGGCCACATAGTGTTGTCAGGTGGGGGTTCATTAGATTGTAAGGACTATCACTGTGTTAATTAAGTATAGTGATTAATCGTATGAATTTTTTTGTGGGTTCATGATCATTATTATGCTTGTATCCAATCCTATGCAGTTGACATCAAGCAAACCATAATCAGATCGATGCTTCTACACTATGAATCAAATATCACGATCTCACAAACCAGTGACTCCAAAATGGTCGAGGAAATATTTGATGCGAGAGCAATTATTGTGAAAACCGGTATCTACCTTATTTTTAATCGAGCGGTTGCTTTAGGGTAATTAGTAGATAGCGACAATCCAATTGGTGGTTACTTGATCATAATTTTTCCTTGTAACCCTACACTATTCAAATCCTAATTAAAAATCCAAAGTACATGCCAATACAAATCTTGACTATGCCTTGTGATTTGCTAAAGTGGTTCTTGAATAGTAGATCATGTGAACCAATGACAGGATCACCGCAGCGACTAACAATACCCAAGATATATCTATCTATGATGACTATATGGTTCTGAAACTGACATGGTTAAATGAATATATTAGCAAGGAAATCCTGTGTTAGTTACCGCTTTGTTACGTTTCAACACTTGTGTCACACATGTAGGAACCAGCTGCATCATTGGTAGCATAGTTACCAAGTTCACTAAACAACTACGAATTCCAAATAAATTCAGTAAATTAAGTAGCCAAATTAGGGAAATAAGACATAAATTCTGGTGCACTATTACTAAGCCTATAGCTGAGTTAATATGTTCTTCATGACAATTACTGATGTCACACCATTATCGATCCAGCTTACCTAACAAAAGAAGTGAATTGCGGACCATGTGTATTGAAAACTAAGTAATATATGATTAAACTCACAAGATCTTATTATCTTCAAATTTTGAAGTTACCAAATAATCCCAACAGTTTGATCAAAGAGGGAAAAAGGAAAAACTTGGATTGCTATTGAGAAAAAAAGGTGCAAAAGTAGGTGAACCTAGCTAGCTAAACACTCCTTTGTGCTACTTTTATTATTAATAATTTAAATGGTTTAGGAATATATCCATCCCCTTTTTCATACTAACAAATCTTGGTATATGTTCCCAGGTTGTCGCAAGTCATGACGAAAGATCGCTTCAGTTCTTGCCAGGCTAACCAATCATCCGAGTAAAATATGTGTGAGAGTACTGTATAGAGAACATGGTATGTGGTCCATACTATCTTTAGATGAGTAAACAGATGAAACTTCAAGCTAAATCTCAGGTTAGATGAGCAAAGTAGTGGGAGAAGAACAAAAGATCCACCTAGTTATGGGTCTCCTAAACTTTCTTCCAGACATGTATTAAGGTTTTATTAAAGGTGGTTTATGCTTGTACCTCTCTTGTTTTAGATAGTACATTTATATTATAAACAAAACACAAAGCTTCCCTCATTGACCCATCTAGGGTTTGGACTTTAATTATTAGGTATTCCATTACAATAGTGCATTAAAGGAATGTGTCAAGCAAGTGGGTGCAAGCACCAGATTCATGAAAGGGACTTGAAAAACCCTAGAAGTCGAAAGTCTTTTGAGGACCTTAAGAAAATGTTACATTCTAGGTATGTCTCCCCTTCTTTAAAGGCCACCATCCCCACTTTGTTAAGATTCCCTTCTCTCCCTCTCTTCCCTTGCTTAAGTGCGCACCATATCTGATACAGATAGGGTTTGAATCTAGGGCTTGACACACTAGGGTTTGGAGCATTAATGCTATAAAAGTCTACTTGAAAGGAATAGATCGTCTTTCTTAATGCATCTTTTCACATTCTTTTTAGGGTTTCTTTAGCCCATATAGTAGGTCTTACCTACTTTGGAATACATCTTTTTGTTCTACCACTGGAACAAACCTTATTGGATTCTCTAGCTTTTATTTATCTTTTTATTAAAGAATTCTTGAAGAAGAAAATAGATCATTAAGAGCTTCTTATATCCATAAACTCACTTTATTCCTGACCCTAAAAAAAGAAAAATCAGATTTATTTTTTATTTTTTCAATGAAAGAATGAACCAGTAACTAAGTAAGTTTGATCAACCGCACCATTTGATCTACGCACCTTCAGGTGTAATTTAATGGACAGAGTCGATTGGCCCTGACTATGTGGATGCACAGATCACAACATTGTTCTATCTTGTATGCCGATCTAGCAGCGATCACTGTATGTGTTCCCTTGATCATGCTGTAACACTAAACTGTATCTATACTATACATTAATGGAACTATATGTATCCCATTCAGCTTATTCTTGGTAGGGACCACTGATCATATATATATATATATGTGTGTGTGTGTGTGTGTATAGAAAGATGTAGAGAAAATTCTCAAAGTGAAATTTTGAGCATTCCAAAAAGGAGAGAGAGAGAGAATTTCAAGCAACAACAAAGCAAAAAGGAAAAAAGATAAAACATATTTACTTCTATGCATATGGTTAGTTCAATAACACACGTGTGTTATTGGTGCAGTTGGCTAGCGTCCCAGTTTGCTCCCTGTGGTTGTGTTGTCAATTCCCACTCCTCTACTTACCCTGGTATTTGTATAGGGAAAATTCTAAGTGGGTTGGTGTGGATACCGGAAGGGACTAGTACTCCTTGGCTTGAAGGCTTTGAGACACCCTCCGTACCCAAAAAAAAGTTAGTTCAATAACACCTCATAGGAAGCACAAATCTCGTTCTCCGGTTTTTATCTGCCGAAGGTTAGGAGATTTTCAAATCTATTTTTTTTCTAGTATTTCTCGCTTACAGAAAATATAGTAATAAATATCACCAAGCTATAAATTCATAAGACCAACAATATTATGTATTTCTCATGATATTTTTAAAATATCAGCTAAATCTCGCGGTATTTACGGGTTAAAAAAATGAATTAAATTATATTTCTCGCTAGATTTTTAAAATGTCGTGATAAAAACAGAATTTTAAACTTTAGATAATTTTCTCAATTTTTCTCAGGAGAAATTGAATATTTTTTAGGAGATATGTAACAATGATAGGAAGGTCATATCTCATAAATATAAAACATGGACCATAAATTTCTTCATCTTATCTTGTCCAAGACCTATCATTTCCCATAATATTAGCATCAGAAAGCAACAAAACAAACTCATCAGTCCCAGTCACAACAAGCCAACTATGAATAGGCTTCCCAAACCCAAAATCAAGCTCACGACCAAGCTGGCACAGAGTAATTTATATTAGAAGTTGCAGGAATCCCTTTATGAACCTCCAATCAATCTATAACTGACATCACATACTCATCTGTAAATTAACCACACTCTCTTGCTTCCTTCATCATCTCCACACAAAAGGAGAAAGGCTTCTCAACCAAATCAACCACCTTTGCAGTGGAAAAAGCTGTAATTATAGCATTTCCTGTGAACCCCATGTGATAAAGGTGGGGATACCTTAGACCTTATGTCCACTGCAAAAAGAACTGTTGAAAACTCATCTGGGTCATCAAACACTGCCTTTGTTCTTGCTCTCCATAGATAGGCTACAATGGCCTCAAAGCTTGAACACTTGGTCATAGCCTTGTCTTTGAAGGTTTTGAGCATGTTAGGAGTGAAAGAGAAGAGGTTGTGAGTGCACTAGTCTAAGAAATTTAATGGAGAAAGAAGATATCTCTTTTAGATTTATTTATTCCTTATGTGGGTATTTGATCTGAGGTGGGTTTCTTGCACTGATAGATGTTCTGTCATTGTAGAGGACATGATTAATTTTGTAGGCCTTCACCTCTGCAAATGGAGGCAAGGTTCTGAAACATCTCACTGGTTGATTTCCCATCAAGTATGCCATGGTTTGTCACAAACCCAATTCAAAAACCTCCACATTTGAACCTTGTGACCTACAAAAAGACACACTAATTAACACATCAAATCTTGTTAAAATAAGTTAAAACAACAGATGAAATTAAGATTGCATGAATTGTGAAAAATGGTGTTTGGCAAGGCTCTTAAAACGACCAGTTTCATGAATAAGATGATGAAATGACGAATTTGGAGGAGAAAGATTTCCAAGATCCTTCAATCCAAGCCTGGATGTTGCACTCACAAGCATTGTTGCAGACAATCTCCAACCTATAAATTGTTTCAAGGTTGAAGCTTAGTATGGAACCAGAAGCACCTCACACGCTGCTTTCTTCAATGTTTTTAAAATATTTAGTGTTAATGAGATCCTGCATGGAGAAACCTCAAAGAAGTAAACTGTCTCATCAGAAAAAGCAACTGCTTGATCATTGTTTGACATGAAAGTTATCTCTATGGATGTGAGATTCTTTAGAGAAAGTTATCCATAGCCTTGGTTTGTTATGGATACATTGATCTCCATGGAGAATGGCTACTGCAGTACTCTTTGAGTGTTAGGTGATTGGGTAGTGAATACTCTCGATCCATCTCCACCAACCACCTGTCCATTACGCAAGGTTAAAGCACTCTCACCAAAAAAAAATGAACAGCCGGTTGGTGGAGGTTGAGAGTAAGGTTGACTGAAGAGTATGTCTAGAATTCCTCAATAATATAACGAAGTCTAATTTGTAGTTCATATTTTCATGTTGTGGGTTTATACACCATTCATGCACCCTAAACCCTAAACGAGGGCACCACACATTGGCATTCCTTTCATTTCATTGGGGTACACTTGCAAGGACTTTGCTTCTGAGACCGTCTTAGGCCGAGACCACCGAGACCGTGCCTAGCATGGGACTTCACCTTTGCCATGTTCCCACTGGCAAAGGTGAAGGGAATCAAGGCTAAGGGCTGTCAAAGGGCAGGGCTGGACCTTTTTTTACCAGGCCTGGGCCCTTCCTTGTAAAGGTGAGACCCTAGGCCAACCTTAACCCTCAGAGGGCTTAAATTGACTTGGCCCTAGCCTCAAGGGCCAGGACCTAAAGCAACACCACTGTAATTGCAGATTGTAATTGCAGATTAGACATCATTTTTCTAAGGTTATTGTGTTAGTAAATTGGTAGATATATCAATCGTCTCAGGGCTTAAATTGACTTGGCCCTAGCCTCAAGGGCCAGGACCTAAAGCAACACCACTGTAATTGCAGATTGTAATTGCAGATTAGACATCATTTTTCTAAGGTTATTGTGTTAGTAAATTGGCTTAAGGGGGCAAATGATGTAGCCAACCACTTGTACATCTGCTATGTCTTTTCATGGTCTTATAACTTCTGAAGTTTTGACAGATGGCAGTTCTTGCCCATAATCAGCTTAACTCTCAAGAAATTCTTTAAGCTTTCGTTCTTTTCAGAAGAAAAGAGGGAAGAAATCTGGCCAAGACAACCAAATCGTTGTTTCAGGTCCTGCTAATCGCCATTAACCAGCTTCCAGAAATCCGCCATGTGAACCTCAAGTTTAGAGGTCAATTGTACTTTTTTTAAAGCCGCCTAAGTAGAGACTGAGGGGTTGGCAGACCCCTACTGTTTATTAAATAAAATAATAAAAATTACAAGAAGGACAAAAAGAGGGATATAAAACCAAAACCCTTTAACCAAATAAGCAATTACATGATACAAACATTTTCAAGACCCAAAAGATCCATCATTATAAGACCTTTATCCGGATTAGGAACCTGTCCATTGTAGTTGGTACCCCTTGATCATAGTTATCAAATCCGTGTATTATACTAGTATAATACTTTTAGGCGGTCACCGTTTTAAAATGAAATAGTGTACTTTTGATGCATTACATATTATACGTATTGTATTGCCATATAATACATGAATTCCATATTAAATGTGTATAATACATGTAAATTTGCCGTATTTTTACCATGTTAAATGCATTGTTTTATTTACTTATAAAAAAATTAATTTTGTTGTGTTTTTCCCACATAACACCCGTACTTTCTAAATAGATTATTGTCGCATTATACCATACTCGTATATGCTCTTGATGATAAGAAATGTCTAAATAGTAGTTGCTACATAGTAGTTCTTTTTGGAGTAGATCGATTTCTTGTATATGAGATCTACTAAATAACACTTAGAAGTGTGTATAGATTTTTCAAGGAATAATTCAAAAATCTTATATTATTAGAATTCTGACACATGGGTGACTCCTATATATTCATTGCATCTGCTTTTCCTATACAAAGGATTGAATTCTCTTAGAGTTGTAATTACTTCTTTATATATATATATATATAAATTGTAATTGGCTAGCTTCATAATTTTTTGAGTAATCTTTTCTAATTTCTCTTGTTTTTCCTTTTTGAAGTGTCAAGAACTAAAGTGCTTAGTTCTAATAACTTAGGTGAAAGAAAATTTTCGGGGTTACGGTACGTGTCACAGGCTACATGGTTCAGGTCTTGTACATTCGTCTACAGGCATGCATCACCCGCACCCTTATCATATGGCACGCTCTTTGAAGGAATTGACATTCTGCATGGAATCGTCTAGGGTTGTGCTCTGCACGGGATCGTCCAGGGGTGTGCTCTTCACAGGATCGTTTAAGGCTTAGCTCAGGATCGTCAAGGGTTTAGCTCGGGTTCATCCAAGGTTTAGCTCGGGTTCGTCCAAGGCTCAGCTCAGCAGCATACAAACTCTCATTGAATGACACATCCTTCACAAGGTGGCAGTCGTCCGACTTGTCATAAACACTCTGACAGGCAAGTCAACATAGGGCATAGGTGTATAAGAATTAGAGTATAGAGATACTTATCGAGTGGTTGCCGATCGGCTGGCAGAGAGTAATCAGAGGTCTATCCAGGTCAGGAGCATTGTACGGGACCAAAGAGAAGGTCGAACATGACTTGGGCGGAGGTCGCACATGACCTGGACGGAGGTTGAACATGACCTGGACGGAGGTCGCACATGACCTGGGCAGAGGCTGAACATGACATGGGTGGAGGTCGCACATGACCTGGACGAAGGTCGCACATGACCTGGGTGGAGGCCGAACATGACCTGGGCAAAGGTCGCATTGTGCAAGTGTACAGGTCGAGTACATCGTGTGGGTGTCCATCCAGGAGTGCTTTCGTTCAGGAGTGTATTCGTACATGCAAGAGTGTACTCGGGCAGGTCGAGGGTAAGTGTACTCGTACAAAAGTATATTTGAACAGGTCAAGAGTGTAGAGACCCAAATCTTTTTCATGCTTTTTATGCAAGTATTATGAGAATAATAGTCCTTGTGGTGTTTTAATGCTTATTTAATTATATTTAACTAGTATGGTGTGATCAAGGTTTAATCAAGTTGTAAAGAAGAGGGATGTCATAACATACCTTCAACTTTAGGAAGCTCTATTTTTGTCACCGCTTATCGGAATTGAATGATTCTAGAACCATTAGAAAGGTATTAGAAACCTCTTCTAGGTTCATGTTTAATGATTTTCCAGATTTTGAGTCTAAGCTAAGTCAAAAGTGGGTTTTACAATATTTTGTCTGATGAAATTACAGAGCAATCAGCTTTAGAGCCTATTTAGACCTTTAAAAACTCAAACTTAGGATTTATCTATTAGAGACAAAATTGTTTCCCTTCGAAATATGAGTTCAACGCAATTTTAATCCGTCAAAATCTGATAAGCGAGTCAAAAGTTATGATCAAAATACCAAAGCGAGATAAAAATCAGTCGGAATCCGGAAAGGGGGTTGCAATCTATTGCAAACCAAGTGTAATCGATCGCAAATTTCTGTGATCGATCGCATTCAGACGAGTTTTTTTTAATTCCTTTCGGGTCTAAGTGCACCAAAGGTGCGATCGATCGCACGCGCGCCCAGATATTTTTAAAAAGTCGCATTTTTTGGGTTTTTAACCCTTGGGGCTATAAATAGGGGTTCTATTTCGAGATTTTTAGGGTTCTAAATCATTTCTAACCTAATTTGGCAAAGGAAAAAAGGAAACCTAGGATTTTGATGAAGAAATTACTTGAAGAAGAAGAAGATTGCTAGGAGATTGCAATGAGAGCTTAGAGATCTTCCTCAAAGCTTCTTGGGAGCAATTTGGATCCAAGGGAATGATCCCTAAGGTTGATATACTATCCAAATCAACCATATTATGATGTTTTGTGAATATTAGTATAATAGAAATTATAGAAATAGAAATTAGATATGTTTTTCCCTAATTTTGTATGAATTAAGCTATTATGGATGGAAATAGGGTTTAATAATATGGATGGAATATATGGAGGATGAAAAATACTATGGAGGATGGAATGAATGTATGGATGTGGATTGTATTTGGGTTGTATGGATGGATTATGATATGGTGAAATGTTGGAAATGGGAAAGAGCAATATATTCATAAACTACGCACCCAAGGTGTTTGTTGAATTGCATAAGAGGTTAAATACTAATATGGTACTATGGAATTGTTAGAAATTGATGATTAATTATGCTAAGAATCATGATAGGATATTTATATGTGAATGTTTGTTAAGTTATGCTTAATTATTTGTATGATAATTGATATTCGGGAATGTAAGAATTTAGAGGAAAATCTTTCAAATCGGGATTTCTCTAAGTATATGGTATGCGACAGCATAGTGGAGTATCCATGGTGGGAGATCGGAATCTAAACGATTACCAACTCGAATGTTAATTGCGAAACTTATGCACAAACGCACATGTATGTTAAGATAAGAGTCTCATAAGTAACAAATATAGACCACAAGTATAAGCATTATATACGCCTGATGTTCTGAATAAGCCCAATGAGGGATTTGAATAAGTGCATGTTCTGAATAAGCTGCTTAAAACTCATAAGCATAAGCATTGCATACGTCTGTCATTCTGAATAAGTCCAATGAGGGATCTGAATAAGTGCATGATCTAAATAAGTGCATAAGCATAAGCATCTCACAAGCACATGGTCTCATAAGCATAAGCATCTCATAAATATGTTGTCTCCTAAGTCTAACATTCTCACAAGTACACGAGTCAAGATGATGATATGATGTATATGAGCACATGTTCTTCCGCACTCTGATTATGTTATTATGCTATTGGTTATGGTTCTAACTAAGTGCAGGTATACTATGTTGTTGGTTGGATTTTATATACACCGAGTACTTTTATACTCAACCAGACTTTTATCTTGGTAGGTTTAGAGCACGAGCATACGGCGGAGTCATGGATTGAAGAGGCTTACGTTGAAGGAGGAGAAGGTGAGCCTTCCGAAGAGGGAGCCAGGGGTTTTGATGGTTACCCTTATTAGTTTATGTTTTGTTTTGGTTAAGAGATTTTTATTAGACTTTTAAATGATGTTGCTCATTTGATTACTTTACAGTTGGGTATTAAATTATTTGTTTATTGTGAGTGGTTATGTTGAGCATAAACTTGAGCAGGATGACTTGGTTTTATATATATCGGAATTTTATTATCCTCATTTTTGAAAACTCGTGTTAGTATATCTTGTATGTCATGGATTTAAGTAGGTTAAGGAAATGTGACGATTCCAAAATCCTATTTTAGCCTTATAGGATTTTTGGGTCATTACAAAGAGTGAGTGTACTCGTACAAGAGTTTACTCAGGCAGGTCGAGAGTGAATGTACTCGTATAAGAGTGTACTCGGGCAGGTCGAAGGTGAGTGTACTCGTACAAGAGTGTAATCGGGTAGGTCGAGAGTGAGTATACTCGTACAAGAGTGTACTCGGGCAGGTTAAGGGTGAGTGTACTCGGACAGGTCGAGGGTGAGTACTTGTACAAGAGAGTGAGTGTACTCGTACAAGGGTGTACTCGGGTAGGTCAAGAGTGAGTGTACTCGGGCAGGTTGAGGGTGAGTGTACTCGGACAGGTCGAGGGTGAGTACTTGTACAAGAGAGTGAGTGTACTCGTACAAAAGTGTACTCGAGCAGGTCGAGGGTGAGGGTACTTGTACAAGAGTGTACTCAGGCAAGTCGAGGGTGAGTGTATTCGTACAAAATGTACTCGGGCAAGTCGAGAGTGAATGTGTGAACATGCAAGTGGTCGAGTGCGAGACCGTGCAGGTTGTCGAATGGTATTGACATATCATCAACCAGATAAACATTAAAGCATCAAGGTGTAGGGGTACCTATCGTGCGATGCGGCATATCGTGTGATGTGGCATAGGCGGTCGGATGGTAGAGATCCACTGGGTGATGTCGATCATCGACGGGTATCCATCTGTTGGATCGAACGATCGTTTGGGCAACCCCCTTCGAGATCGGGGTTCACAGATCGAATGACCAAGCCCCCTCAGCCCCTTTTCTCTTCTTCTTCTTCTTCTTGGTTTTCTTCCTGGTTTGGATTTCACGCACCACCCCCACTCCCCTCTCTCTGGTACTTTATAGGCAGCCCCTTTTGATATTTTGCAAGTCAGTGAGAGGTAAGTTGGTGGGGGTTTCCCACTTTACCCCCAACGAATATTATCCCATACAATTAACCCCCTCTCGGTGCCTTGGACTTTGTTCAAGGTGTCGAGAATCCACCATGGGGTTTGGTTGGTCATTCTTGTCTTAAATAAGAGCAAGTGCCTTATCATAGTACAGTCGGTCATCCTTGCCTTGAACAAGTGCAAGTGCCTTATCATGGTCAATCATCCCTACCCTGAACAGGTGCAAGTGGTTTGTCATCGTTCAATGGACCATCCTTGCCCTGAACAAGTACAAGTATCTTGTCATCATGCAATCGGTCATCCTTGCCACAGATGAAAGTGCCTTGTCATCGTGTGGTCGGTCATTCTTGTCCTAAACAGGTGCAAGTGCCTTGTCATCGTGCAATTGGCCAAGCCCTGAACAGGTGCAACTGCCTTAGACAAAGCTAGGGTGTGGTGCTTGGGCAAGCGTGGCTAGTAGTTCGTTTTGAGCGTATTGTACGTGCTCGGACTAAGGCTTGTAAGTTTTGGACGTCAGTGAGCTACAAAGCCATGCTATTGGATGGATTCCGCATCATGCAATTTAGTTGAAATGGAGTCGTGCAGACCGGGCGAGGTTGTGTAGATTGGTTGAGGTTGGATCCATACACTCGTAGACCACATGCCAAAGAGGTGAGTTACCAGATTTGCTCCTCCGTCTAGGGATGAATGACTGGATTTGCCCCTCCATCTAGAGATGAGTGAACAGATTTTCCCCTCCGTCCAAAGATTTATAACTAGACTACATGCCAAAGAGGTGAGTGACCACATTTGTCCCTCCGTCTAGGGATGAGTGACCAGATTTACCCCTTCGTCTATGGATGTATGACTAGATTAATAATCAACATTGTATACAGAATACAAATCTTCACTGTTAGCCCCCAATACTATGGGGAGGATGTTTACTGCTAGCCCCCAATTGTTTGCTACTTTTTTTTTCAACTTCTCACAGACGATGCCAATAAGTTAAGGGAAATTTTTGGGCTTATGGTACGTGTCATGGGCTACATGGTTCAGGTCATGTACATTCGTCTGCAGACATGTGTCATTCGTACCCTTATCGTATGGCACGCTCTTCAAAGGAGTTGACGATCTGCATGGAATCGTCCAGGGACACTCTTCACGGGATCGTCCAAGGCTCAGCTCGGGTTCGTCCAGGGTTCAGCTCGGGTTCATCCAAGGTTCAACTTCGTCCAAGGCTCAGCTCGGCATACGAGTGTTGAATTACGCGTCCTTTACAAGGTGGGCGGTCGTCTGACCTATCATAGACATTCCGGCAGGCAAGTCAGTATAGGGAATAAGCGTATAAGTATTAGAGTATAAAGATACTTACGGAGTGGTCGTCGATCGATTGGTAAAGAGTATTGGGATGTCGAAGGTCTATCTAGGTCGAGAGCATTGTACGTGACCAGGGCAGAGGCCGAACATGACCTAAGCAGAGGTCGCACATGACCTGGGCGGAGGCCGAACACGACCTTGGTGGAGGTCACACACGACCTGGGCGGAGGTCGCATATGACCTGGGCGGAAGTTGCACATGCCTGGGCGGAAGCCGAACACGACCTAGGCGGAGGTCGCTATGTGCAAGTGTACAGGTCGAGTACATTGTGTGGGTCCGGGAGTTATTTCGTTCAGCAGTGTACTCGTACAAGAGTGTGCTCGAGCAAGTCGAGAGTGAGTGTAATCGGGCAGGTCGAGAGTGAGTATACTCAGGCAGGTCGAGAGTGAGTGTATTGGGACAGGTTGAGGGTGAGTGCACTCGTACAAGAATGTACTCGAGCAGGTCAAGAGTAAGTGTGTGAACATGTAGGTGGTCGAGTACGTGACCGTGCAGGTGGTCGAGTGGCATTAACATATCATCAAGCAGATAAACATTAAAGCATCAGGGTGAAAGGGTACCTATCATGCGATGCGACATATGGTGTGATGTGGCATAGGCGATCAGATTGCGGAGATCCACAGGGATGATGTCGATCATCGATGGGTATCCATCTATTGGATTGATCGATCGTTTGGGCAGCCCTTCAGGATCAGGGTTCACGGATCGTACGACCGAGCCCCCAAGCCCCTCCTTTTTCAAGCCCCTCTTCTTTTTCTTCTTCTGGTTTTTCCTGGTTTCCTTACTCCCCTCTCTCTCTCTGGTCCTTTATAGGCTGCCCCTCAAAATATCTTTTTGATAGTTTGCAAGTCGGTGGAGGGTTTCATGAATAATTTGTTGTCAATAATTAATACCATTTGATTAGAATCTCATTATTACAAATTAGCTAGATGTCTAGTTTGGATGGTATTTAGAATTATGAACAACAATTAACAAAACGTTTAGTGATTAGAATAATACTATTTATATATATCAATTTCAGGATAAGAACAATCGAGATCCAATGGCAAACCTGTACGTCATCTGGGCTCAAGAATATTGGCTCGAGAACAATATTAATACAGATTCAGAGCTCAACACTACCAACCTAATTGTTCATTGTTTTGTATAAATAACTAGGATGTTAAAGTTCACTTGAATCTTAATTTCTAAGTACTTGTGAAGAAGGATATATCGTACATTCAAATTTTATAATGGCAATACTAATTTTTTAAAAAGACATGATCAGTCTTTCGAATGGTGATCGAACAAATGTCGATTCATACCTGTTATGAAACAAAAACAGGTTCTCTTTGGTTAATGCCATGAAAGAGAATTGCAGTTTGATAAGCTAGACTTACCACATAGGCTACAATTGATAACATCCATTTCTCTTAACTTGTGTTATAGCTGATTCTGTCCATGTCCACGCATTTGGACATAAGACACACCTGTTGTCTGTAACTATTTCTTTGTTCAGAGCAGTAAGTACTGCCCGAGCATGGGCTTGAAACCACAAATCAGGGCCAGTGAAGAGAATCGTGTCCATGTCCACACGTTTTGACATGGGACTCACCGGAGCATGGGCTTGAAACTACTAATAAGGACAAGTAAAGAGATTTGTGCTGGTAACAAACCTGTACATCATCCGGGCTTGAGATCAATAATAATGTAGGTTCAGAGCTCAACACTGCCAACCTAACTGTTCATTGTTTTGTGTAAATAACTAGGATGCTAGAGATCACTTGAATCTAATGTGTAAGTACTTGTGATGCCCATTCAAATTGTATAATGGCGCTACTTGTGACATGATCGGTCTTTAAATTTTATGTTGATGGGTGCTAATTCTGAGTATAACAGTCAGTAAGAACGGTGATCACACAAATGCCAATTCATACCTGTTATGAAACATGAACAAATTCTCTTCAGATAACACCACTAAATAAAATTGACAGTATGATAAGAAAGATTTACCTTGGTAGCATATTGCTTTTAACTAGACTAGATTTGATAACATCCACTGCTCTTTTCACCTGTATTATAGCTGACTCTTGATATCTCCCCATTTGACTGACTGCTAGAAAACAATTAGAATAAATAACAGTGAATGAATGAAGAACTAGTTAATTGATATTGGTTCTGAACCTTATCTGACAAAAGAACTCAAACCTTTTGCTTCTAACATCTTCAGCCGTGTCCGTAGCTGCGTCCACGTTTTTCTGACACGGCTGTTGTATTAAAGAATCCGCGCAACATAGTTTACATCCGCAAGAACAACACTCAGATTAACAACCAATAACTTATACGTGCCTTATTTTCATCAAGGGCTTCAGAAAGAAGAGTCAAATACTTCCTCCTCTATTGTTATTGGCGCACTCTTTAACCTCACATGGTTCTCGCCAATACAAGTTCACGTCCACAAGTGTAAGCTTTGACATGGGAGCCCCATAACACTCTGAAGCCTTTGCTACAGCTTTCTCATTTGATACAACACAATGCCAGTACAAGTTCACATCCACAAGTGTAAGCTTTGACACGGGAGCTCCATAACACTCTGATTATGCCTTTGCTACAGCTTTTTCATTTGATACAACACAATGCTCAAGGGATATGATGTAGAACAAGTGGCAAACGACTTTTTAGAGTGGCAATATATGTTTAAGGTGAGTTGGAAGTCAAAATATGCACCTTAAACTTCAAACGGCCATAAGGTTTGATCCGGACATCGCCACGGAACCCACAAGTACTCAAATCGAAGCTCTTGACGAGCCGAACGTCGTGGTAACTGGCTAAGCCAGTTAAACCCATCGGAAGGCCCAGAAAAGACTGTTTAAGGGTCTAAATCTCACTTTTTAGAGAAAACTTTCTATTTTTGGCAAATTCTGTTTTAGGTCGTTTTAAGGTATTTTGGGTCCCTTTTTGTTTTAGAAGTCTTAAATAGTTATTTTAAGACTTTTGATAGAGTGTGGGTCAATTTAGGATTTTTACTATTTTTTGTAATTTTTACTATTTTAGAAATTAGGGTTTTTAGGAGTATATAAATACTTTTGTAAGCAATTGCAAGTTGCAACAGAGTTTTTATAAATAGAATTTTGAATTTATCTCCTTTTTCCTTGTGGATTCAAGAGTTATTCGTGTTGAAGATGGTGTTCTTCTCTTTTCACAAGTTCCACTATGTTAGGATGAGATCTCTATCCTTGAGATCAGAGATGCTCTGATTGTATGACTTGTTAACTGCACTTTTTTGAGAAACTGCCAGGATAAATATCAAGTATCCAATGAGAGCTTGCAAATACATTTCAGAGAATATGCAATTAAATACAATAGGAAAGAAAAACAAAATGGGAGGAAGCATTCATTATCTGGAATGGAAAAAAGAAGACCTAAAGAGGCAAATAAAGATCATAATAAATTGAATGAATTAATTTCGGACAAATCAACTAAGAGTTGGGGAATTGGAGATCCTGTGAACCAACTCCATTTTCCACAAACATATTGGTTACGAACTAAGTGAAATGACTATAATGAATGCCGATTGCAGTGCAGAAACATGATAGAAAAAAAAAAAACACCAGAACAAACACTTTCAAACCATGTAACATGATATTTTGGTCATCATGAAATTGTTAATTTCCATATACATAGTAGCAAGAACTAGTATAGTATTCTAACAAATAGCTAAATAAACAAATATTGATTAGATCGAGTATAGGGAAAATTAGCCAAAAGCAGCTTCAGAGAAGTGGCAAGACCTCCACCTACAGAGAAAAAGTAAGTAGGCTGAAGGAGAATGGAAATCAGGCAAGACTGGAAAATTGACTAGCAATTCCTACAGAAAGAGTATGTCGAAAAGGATATTCTTCTATTTTTTTTTTCTCAAAACAAACAAGTAAAATCTATTAAAACCTAGATCACAAAAGGCTTTACTTGCATTGAGTTATGCATCACATCTCGAAACACATTATGACAAAGAAGATAATATATTTCACAAAAGAAAAATATTTTAATAATATAACTTGTCCCACTAAAAGTTCTGTAGTTAGTTTAAATGTAATAACACACTTCCCATGGATGATTCTATGTATGGACGAATTGAGAATGGCTAAATTGGATATAAACAGGTAGTCCATCAACATGCTAATGGCATAAGCTGTCATTTGAGCATTTTTCTTCCACTACAAAGAAGATAATATTCTTCACAAAAGAAAAATATTTTAAAAATATAACTTGTCCCACTAAAAATTCTGTAGTTAGTTTAAATGTAATAACACACTTCCCATGGATGATTCTATGTATGGACAAATTGAGAATGACTAAATTGGATATAAACAGGTAGTCCATCATCATGCTAATGGCATAAGCTGTCATTTGAGCATTTTTCTTCCACTACAAAGAAGATAATATTTTTCACAAAAGAAAAATATTTTAAAAATATAACTTGTCCCACTAAAAAATCTGTAGTTAGTTTAAATGTAATAACACACTTCCCATGGATGATTCTATGTATGGATGAATTGAGAATGGCTAAATTGGATATAAACAGGTAGTCCATCATCATGCTAATGGCATAAGCTGTCATTTGAGCATTTTTCTTCCACTACAAATAAGATAATATTTTTCACAAAAGAAAAATATTTTAAAAATATAACTTGTCCCACTAAATATTCTGTAGTTAGTTTAAATGTAATAACACACTTCCCATGGATGATTCTATGCATGGACGAATAGAGAATGGCTAAATTGGATATAAACAGGTAGTCCATCATCATGCTAATTGCATAAGCTGTCATTTGAGCATTTTTCTTCCACTACAAACTCACTTTGTTTCAGCATTCAACACATCACTTTTTATCATGGTCATAATGTGGTGGCTTCCAACACACAATGATTGAGTGGGAACATTTTGGCCCAAGGTCTTAGTATGAAGCCAAAGTGATTTATCTAAGTTATATGGTTTAAGATTAGTACCCACAAAAATGGTGAAATAGTTATCAACGTCACCCGGTTCAAAATAAAGACTTTAAAAAAATGGGGTTATCTCAAGCCAAAGACCCGACCATATAACGTCTAGTGCTTTATTATAGCATTTTCATCACTTGAAAGGAATCCTAGACATTCTACATAGGAAAAAAAACATATGTTAAAGGGCCTTTAGGACCACCTATCGGACACCAACACAGGCCACGCCTTATTCATTACTGTTCGGTGGTGAAGCAGTGCTCCCGCTGGAAATACAGATACCCTTGCTATCCAAGAATCCATCACAAATGAAGACACGGCGAAAGTTCACCTGCCAGAACTGGAAATTCTAGACGAAAGGCAATCATGCCCAACAAAATCTAGAGGTGTATTAGTCACAAACGATTAATGCCTTCAACAAACGCATCAGACTCCAGTCATTTAAGAAAGAAGACCTCGTGCTCATTGTCCGAACTCCCATCGTTGTCACTCATCGAACTCGAGGAAAATTAAAGCCGAAATGGGAGGGACCATACGTCATTGAAAAAGTATATTCAAATGATGCATATTTGCTAATAACTATGGATGGGGAACAAATCATTCCCCCTACAAATGCAATGTTCCTGAAGAGATACTTCCCGTGATCTCTAAATGCTCACTAAGTTAAAAACTCGAAAGGGAAAGGGTGGGTTAGGCAAAAATTAGAGCACAAAAAGCTCGCTAGATTATCCTCAAAGACAATCTAGGCAAAAGTTAGAGCATCTTTAACAGGCTCCTGAATACAAGCTAAAGAGGTTCAACAGCTCCCGAATATGAGTCTAAAGTGTTCACCCTTCTGAACTGCGTTCGACTTGATCCCACCATAGGCACGTAGACAGCCTAAGAATACCATCTTAGGCCCAATCATCCCCTCAAAAGAAACACCATCCTCCTCAATGAAAGAAATTAACATGGCCCCACAAATGAAGAAGAAGGTTGGTGGCTTGTAGTCGGTGACACTAACCGGGTATTTACCGTCAACACTGCCCCACGGCCAAAGAAGAAAGTTGGTGACTTGTAGTCGGTGACACCAACCAAGTATTTACCATCAACACGGCCCCACCACCGAAGAAGAAGGTTGGTGGCTTGTAGTCGGTGAAACCAACCGGGTATTTACCATCAACAAGGCCCCACGGCCGAAGAAGAAGGTTGGTGGCTTGCAATCGGTGACACCAATCGGGTATTTACCATCAACAAGGCCCCACGGCCGAAGAAGAAGGTTGGTGGCTTGTAGTCGGTGACACTAACCAGGTATTTACCATCAACACGGCCCCACGACCGAAGAAGGTTGGTGGCTTGTAGTCGATGACACTAACCGGGTATTTACCATCAACACAGCCCCACGGTCGAAGAAGAAGGTTTGTTGTAGTCGGTGACACTAACCGGGTATTTACCATCAACACGGCCCCACAATCGAAGAAGAAGGTTGGTGGCTTGTAGTCAATGACACTAACCGGGTATTTATCATCAACACGGCCCTATGGCCAAGGAAGAGAATCGACGACTCATAAGCTACCCTTATCTCTTTAAAAAAAAAAGCTTGCTAAGTTGAAAACCCGAAAGGGCGGCTTGTGCAAAAATTAGAGCACACAAAGCTCGCTAGATTATCCTTGAAGATAATCTAGGCAAAATTTAGAGCATCTTTGACAGGCTCCTGAATACAAACTAAAAAGGTTCAACAGCTCCCGAATATGAGTCTAAAGTGTTCACCCTTTTGAACTACGTTTGACCTGATCCCGTCCAGGGTACGTAGGCAACCTAAGAAAATCACCTTAGGTTCAGTCACACCCCCAAACAAAACACTATCCCCTCCCCCAAAAAAAAGGTACGAGTTGTTTAAACTCCTTGCCCAATTCATCAGTCCCACCATAAACCAAAATTCAAACCGACATGAACGGAAACTGTCTAAACCAAAATTAAAACTTTCCTAGATATGAACGGAAACTATCTACCTCCTGAACTACGCTCGGCCTGATCCTATCCTGGGTACGTAGGCAACCTAAGAGATATATCTTAGGTTCGGTCAATTAAAAAAAAATGATGATGATGATGATACGGGTCATAATGGAAAGAACAATTACTTTATTACAAAATAGCAAAAGGGGAACTCGACGCTTAGAGAACTCACCTAACAAAAGGAGAACTCAGTAAAAAAAAAAAAGAGGGAAAAGATGTAACTGCCTGAAGCAGTCTTGTCGTTCAATAAATTTTTTGAGGATCATATCCCGAGCCTCCACTAATCGGCGACGCTCTTCAAATATTTGGAAGACTAACAAGCCAGGCGTCTCCATCCCTTGATGAACTTCATCGAGCTCAGAAGAGCACACACACAGATTAGACTCACCGGCCTCCAAAGCTGCCTCTGCCACCCTAACCTTATTCAAGGCTAGTTCCAGCTTCTTCCGGTAATCGGCCTCTTCTTTGGCCGCAACGAGAGCAACTTGGGCACAATTAACACTATTACGGTGACGAACTAAGCCTTCGGATAGTTGCGTTACCCGCTGTGTCAACCTCTCGGAACAAGAAGTCGCCCTCCACTAATCGGAGATGCTCTTCAAATATTTGGAAGACTAACAAGCCAGACGTCTCCATCCCTTGATGAACTTCATCGAGCTCAGAAGAGCACACACGCAGATTAGACTCACCGGCCTCCAAAGCTGCCTCTGCCACCCTAACCTTGTTCAAGGCTAGTTCCAGCTTCTTCCGGTAATCCTCGGCCTCTTCTTTGGCCGCAACGAGAGCAACTTGGCACAATTAACACTATTACGGTGATGAACTAAGCCTTCGGATAGTTGCGTTACCCGCTGTGTCAACCTCTCGGAACAAGAAGTCGCCCTCCCATCAAAATCATCTATCTTTGTGGCTCTGTCATACCCGCAGAAGAGGACGGCATCATTAATCAAAGCTTCTATTTGCTGTTGAACTGGCGAATAATCAAAGGACATAGCATCCAAAATAGAAAAGATGCTAGAAGTATTAGACTTTATTTGTTTAACCTCCCTCGGTCCCGGGAAACCAAAGTCTGACAAAGACCATCCAGAAAACGGTGAGCACCCTCCTGGTATACAGCCATCACGGACTCAGAAACTGGAGGTAGTGATCCTCGATCCGGACCTATCAAAAGTGAAAGGTCTTACCCTCTCGGTCTCTCCGAAGCGTTCTGCAAAAAAAGGAGGGAGTTAAAAAAAATTATACTTACTTCGGTATGTGGCGAGTTGAGAAGAAAGGGTGACCAGTTCCTCCCTCAAGGGATAGCTGATTGTCGCTCAGAACTCGGACGGCATGTCTACCAATGAAGTAGTAGATGTTGATCGATGATCAAATTCCAACTTGGGCCCCCCGGAAGTTTCTTCAGACTGGTTGACATCCCTTGCAGCATCTTAAGGTAGCTCATTATCCGAAGAAATATCCATGACGACATCAGTAGGAACTGATTGTAGTAGAGGTGCTTCTGAGGAAGATATAGTGGCTCCAAATTCTCCACTGGTTGATCTCGGAATTCCGGTCTCTTTGGGGGCAGATGTGTTTCCTACTTCGCTTGCATTACCCGGAGCCACTAAAGACGTCGGAACCAAAACTTCATCATGTACCTCCGCCCCTTCAGCGCTCGGAGACACCCTGACATCCTCTTCGGTAGCCAAGACCTGAGGGACCAAAACTTTGTCGTTCTTTTTGGCCCCCTCAACAGTAGGGGATGTAGCATCCTCTTCGATAACCGAAGCTGCTGGAATTAGAACTTCTTTGGGTACATCCTATCAAAATATTGTGTGAATGGCCGAATGAATTGGCCTTGAGTTCTGTATATTATATATAGACTTTACAAGGATGCTATACATGGAAAGCAAATAAGTTCTGGATGATTCTAGCCCTATACATGTAAACTATAATCTGTCAAATAATGTATGCTAACTGTACCGAATAATAAATGGCGAAATAAGGAAACAATTGTGGGCTCAAATAAGGAAAGAAGTGTGGACAGCAAAGCTGTCTGTTGACAGCCCCCCTCAAATTGATGCAGGTTGATCAACAAGCATCAATTTACTACTTAGGAAGCAATGTCGATGAAGAGTGAGAGCCTTGGTGAAGATATCAGCAATTTGTAGTTCAATGGAAATATGTGGAAGAGTGATAACACGAGCTTCGAAGGCTTCACGGATAGAGTGACAGTCCACTTCAATATGCTTTGTGCACTCATGATAAACAGGATTGGCCATGATCTGAATAGCACTTGTATTATCGGCACGTAGAGGTGTAGGATCGGTCTCAGAAAAATCTAACTCAGCAAGCAAACCTCGAAGCCAAATGATTTCAGAACAAGCAAGAGACATCGCCCGGTACTCAGATTCCGTAGATGACTTAGAGACTGTCTTGCTTCTTACTTTTCCAGAAGATCAATGCATCACCTAAGAACACACACCAACCAGTGATGGAGCGACGAGTATCCGCACAACCAGCCCAATCATCATCACTATAAGCAGCAAGGCGAGTAGAATTACTTGCAAGGAAGAATAAGCCACAGGCAGAAGCGCCTTGAACATAGCGTATGATACTACGGACAGCAGCCAAATGAAGATGACGAGTCTAAAGGAACCGGCTGACTTGCTGTACAGCAAAAGAAATGTCTGGTCTAGTAATGGTGAGATAAACAAGGCTACCCACCAACTTCCGGTATAAACTGGGATCAGCAAGTAAGTCACCCTCCTCTTTGCGAAGCTTGACATTTAATTCCATGGGAGTATCAACACAAGTAGCCTCTTGTAGGCCAACTGTAGCCACCAAGTCACTAGCATACTTATGTTGATTGAGGGAAATACCAGAGGGACTATGATTCACCTCAAGACCAAGAAAATATGTGAGAGACCCAAGATCTTTCATATGAAAGGACTCTGAGAGATGAGTTTTGAGCTGGCCAAGTAAAGTAGAATCGGAACCAGTGATCACAATATCATCAACATAAACCAAAAGAACAACAATACCCATGTCTAATTTCCGAAGAAACAAGGAAGTGTCATACTTACTCTACTTGAATGAAAATTGTAATAAAGTGGTGTGGAATTTATTAAACCAGGCCCTCGGAGCCTGTTTGAGACCATAAAGAGAGCGACGAAGCTTACACACGTGTAGTCGGAGAGGGAAACAATCCCGGGGGTGGCTTCATATAAATACACTCTTTAAGATCCCCATGAAGAAAAGCATTTTTGACATCCATCTGATGTAGTGGGCAATCACTGGAAGCAGCAAGAGCTAGAATCTTACGAACAGTAGTCATTTTAGCCACAGGAGCAAAGGTCTCTTCATAATTGACACCATATTCCTGATTATTCCCAAGTGCAACAAGCCGAGCTTTGTAACGATCCAAACTGCCATCAGATCGGACCTTGACTGAGTAAACCCATTTGCAACCCAGAGTGTGAGTAGCATGTCCCAGGTGTGATTGGCCTCTAGAGCGGCAATTTCTTCCTACATAGCTTGTCGCCAACAATCATGCTTGGCAGCGTGTGAGTAGCATGTGGGAATATCAAAATTGGACAATGCAGCAGTAAGAGATGAAATAGAATTGCCCGAACTAGAAGAGGGAAATCCATACCTATCTGGGGGTACAGACACTCGAGGAGAGCGACGTACCAAAAGCGCTAGAGGTGCTGCAACTAACTGAATCTGGAGCGTGGTAAGATCAGATATCGGGTGAGCCACAGGAAGAGACTGTGTGCGGGAGCGTCTCGTATACACAATACCTGGTTTAAAGTGAGAATTGACTGGATGAAGATCTGAGAATTGCTGCTCAAAGGAGGTGAGAACCACAGTAGAAGAGGATGGCACAGAGGACACAGGAAAGAAATGTTGATTTTCAAAGAAAATAACATTCCTAGAAATGCGCTTATATCCCAAGAAAGCAAGAATGCCTGAAAGCACATCGGACAGATTTAGCAGATAATTTATGTCGCTCATGAGGAGGTAAATGAACAAAACATACACAACCAAAGGTACGAAGGTTATCATAACTAGGTTGCTTAGCAAATAAGCGGAAATAAGGAGACTCCATATGTAGGACTTGAGAAGGTAAACAATTAACCAAGTGAGTAGCAGTATTCAAAGCCTCTACCCAAAACATGGATGGAACAGAAGATTCTAACAAGAGAGTATGTACCACATCTAGGAGATGACGATTTTTGCGTTCAACTACTCCATTTTGTTGAGGAGTAGAGGGACATGAACGTTGATGAATAATACCCTTAGAAGCCAAGAATGCCTGAAACTCGGTAGACAAATATTCACCACCGGAATCTGTGCGTAATGTCTTAATAGAAGCAGAAAATTGATTGTCAACATACGCAACTCAGTGAAAGTACGAAAGACCTCAGATTTAGAGTGAAGAAAGTAGACCCAAGTAAATCTGCTATGATCATCAATGAAAGTCACATAGTATTATATTTTTCATGTGAACTAACCGGAGAAGGTCCCCAAACATCACTATGGATAAGATCAAAGCAGTGAGATGCTCTACTAGCATGCAAAGGGAAGGGAAGAGTTTTGCTTTTACCAAGTTTGCAAGAAGCACACTCAAGAGATAAAGAAGAACGGTCTTTATTACCAAGTAAACTAGAGTTCAATACATGAGATAAGATCTGAGTATTGGGATGGCCTAAACGACGATGCCACGCCATACATTAAGATCTGAAACATTATTACAAGCAAAAGACTTAATAGAAGAAACTGGAGAAAAAACGGGAACATGCAAAAATAGTGGGAACAAGCGCCCCACTTCAGGTCCCTTCGCGATCGGCTCCCCTGTTACCTGGTCCTGCACAACATAACCATCACCAGAAAAATTAATAGCACAGTTGTTGTCAACTAATTGGCCAACAGAAATAAGATTCATGGAAAGCTGAGGAGCAAGAAACACATTAGTGAACTTAGAGGAGGCATCTCCGACAGCAGCTATGGGCAAAGAACTGCCGAACATGACATAAAGCGGTGGGATTATTAGTCAAGTGATTAGAGGCCCCCAAGTCCACGTACCAAAGTTTAGTAGAATGGTTACCTTGGAACCCCATTGCTGATAATGCCGAAATTAGCAGCTATTGCACCATTTCTGGGGTGCAGTAATTCGGTGCAAGAGGTGCAGGAACAGAGGACGAATCTGAAGGAGAGCCATGTGCTGCAGAAGTCGTTGCGGGAGGAACAATAACCGAAGTCTGAAGGGCGAATACGACATTCTTTGATAATGTGACCCTTCTTCTTGCAATAAGAGTAGAATTTCTTAGGACAATTGGCAGCAATATGCCCATATGCCTTGCAGCAGAAACACTGCAAGTTTGTAGAATTCATAGGTGGTCCTCATCATCGGGCAACATAAGCCACAATTGCCGTCCCAGAACAGCCATGAGATTGCTCTAGAATAGCTTGAGTGCTAAGACGTTGTTCTTTGCGAAGTAACTCACCAAAACAAATATCAAGAGAGGGAACAGGAGATCTGTTCAGTAAAGAGGAGCGGACAGATTCATATTCCGGACGTAGTTTCATGAGAAACTGACCACGCCGGCTAGTCGCGTGAAGAGTCTGAATAGTTGAAAGAGCGTCAATAGGAACATCCGCTGTAACCAAATCAGCATATTCATGCCAAAGAGTCAGAAAGGCCAAGTAGTAGTCCTGGATGGAAAGACTACCATGTTGAAACATGGCAATCACATGTTTAAACTGAAAGCGACGACATCATTATCCTGATGATAAACCTTCTTCAAGTAAGCCCACATGGATTGAGCGGAGCTATGGGGCCGCAAGTTGGTGACAATATGAGGCTCCACTGAACCAAGAAGCCAAGACATGATGCGTGCATCAAGCACAGCCCATGAAGGAGAAGACCCAACATCCTAAGAATTGTCAGAAGGGGATGGTTTTGCAACATCCGTGCCATCAATATGACCCCAAAGGGCTTTTCCCTTGAGGAAAAGTTCAAACTGAAATGCCCAGGTAGAACAATATGTGCCCATAAACCTAACACACACAGGTGCGAAATCCATAGAAAATAAATAGAACCCGAGACAAAAGAATGGACCAAAAAAAAAAACTGCCGAGAAGAACACCGAGACCTCAAACAGTGGCTGCCGAAAAACACCAAGACAAGCTGCAGAATACTGTTTCGAGAGACTTATGCCGAGATGATTGTGCTGAGAGGGACAGACCACTGTGCCGAGAGTAACCAAGCGAGCGAGACACCAGAACCACCAAGGGAAGGCTGTGCTAAGACACAAAAGTGTCGAGAAACGTAGAACAGAACCACGAGAAAGACAACGAGGAGAAAAGAAAATCATGGGTGCACCACAGGACCACACAGATTTGACTGAAACACACAAGTGGCACGTCCGAAACCGAGAAGAGAGAAAAATTCGAGGGAAAAAATTAATAGGTAGCTCTTGATACCATGTCAAAATATTGTGTGAATGGCCGAATGAATTGCCCTTGAGTTTTGTATATTATATATAGACTTAACAAGGATGCTATACTTGGAAAGCAAATAAGTTCTGGATGATTCTAGCCCTATAAATGTAAACTATATAATCTGTCAAATAATGTATGCTAACTGTACAGAATAACAAATGGAGAAATACGGATACAATTGTGGGCTCAAATAAGGAAAGAAGTGTGGACAGCAAAGCTGTCCGTTGACACCTCCCCTGCCCCAGTTGAAGGCAAGGAAGAAGCATTCATCATCTCAACATCCTTCACGATGTCTGAGATTTTCGGGGCCACCGCTCCTTCTTGTGTATCCGGTTCACTCACTAAAGGGGGGGGGGGGGATAAACACCACTGACCACACCCGATGGAGGCAAGTCTTCTTTGGTTCCTGACGAACCGCCAACATAAAAGTCTCTGTCGGGAAGCAACTGCTCCATCCGCGGCAAATGGTTCACTCTAACCAGATCCTCCTCCTCTTGGCGAGAATCGGGTGGAAGACGATCTCCGGAGCAACAGATTTCTCTGATCTCCTAAGAAATTTCTGAAATACTTCTTCAGACATAGCCATCTCGGTAAAAACACTCTCCCAAAGATCAACAGGGATACTCTGGCTCTCATCACCAACAATACTGACTTCAGGGCCTTCATCAATCACTGGATTATAATCTGATAAATTCTCTGAGGATTCCCTATCCTCTTCTTCATCCCGCTAATCGCATCGGGAAGAGTCGCCACTGTTACCCTTTCAATTGGCCTAGCCAATAAGATATCCTAATTCGGTTCTGGAGAGACAATCGTGTCAGCAAAAATTAGACAGCCTACTTCCCCCAGCAAGTCAGCCATGTCGTGAATTCGTTCATTGTACTCTTCATCCGCTGAACAAACGTCAACGGGTGAGTCTATTGGCTCAACAATTTTTGCCTTTTTAGCGACCCTGCTAGTGGGAAGTTTAACAGTGGTGCGTCTCTTCCGCTTCGCCGTCCCTCGCTGGCTTATCGAACCTGATGGCAATGTCGAGGCAGGGGGAGGACCATCAACAGTCCAAGCTCTAGGAGGTTCTAACAAAATGTCCGGCGCACCCTGCTTCAAATAAGCAAAGGTGTTATCCCTCCACCACCCCGCATAGAGCTGAGTGACCATGCCCTCAACTCCAAAATGACGTATACAGAAGATGCAACCCATGTGAATGCGGATCAAGTACAACCATTGTCTCTTTGCGAAAGACAGTTCTGCTGTTGTGCAACCTATTTCTCTAGCATCCAGAGGCACAACTTGTTCATACCCGAATTGATGTGCAAACCTATTCGGGTAATAAGGTTCAACAAAACATTCACCCCGAGCCTCCACATCATGTAGCCACACCGGAGAGAGAAGAGAGAAAGAAAATCAGGATAACTCAATTCCCCTCCGCCACGAGTCGGGGTGTCTTCAAGAAGGCGATCCTCATTAGGTTCAAGCGGACCCGTAAAAGGACAAGGACGGAATTCCCCCGGGTATATAAACATTCCAAATGGGTGATCTTTCTTGTCAAATTTAGCAGGGACTTGGTCCGCTATCAGTATTAAACACGACATGAATTTATCTGAGTCTCCGAGTCTTCTGGGAGGATAGGTCTTCGGAAAATGCATGTATGCCCACCCAAAGATTTATTGAAACGGCGCCTGAACCAAGATAGACTCGAGAAACCTACTCCGAGTAATGTCGCCCAACGCCCGATAGAGACTGCCAAAACTGGAATGGTTAGGCAATGCCTTTTACCAGTTGCCATTTGGCCAACAACCACAAAGGTTTCGGGGCGTATCGTCTCACTCCTGTTGTAAAACCAGGTCTGCAGGCGCTTCATCCAAATTTCTACCCCTCTTGGGTCTAAGATAACAGCTCTTGCCAAACCCCGATCCTTTAACTATGCCCTGTTCTGGAATTACATTTCCCAAGACAAGGTAACCATTAGGTGTCATCTCCTTGGGATCCCTCGTAATCTTCTCCTTGACATCACCAATGCCCATATCTCCAACGATTTCTAAGTGACATTTCAAGGAAATCCCACTGGCTTCGTCTTCGGTATCCTAAGGTTCACGGAGACACTCATTACGGACATAATATGCCATCCCTCTAACTGTCAAAAAAAAAAAAATGTTAGCCAAGAGAAGTGTTCACAGCAAGATGCTGAGAGCACCAAGTGTTCGTAACAAAATGCTATGAACATTAAAATGTTCACGGCAAAATGCTGAGAACACCTAGTGTTCACAGCAAAGTGCTATGAACAACAAAGTGTTGAGAACATAGTGTTCGCAACAAAGAGATGAAAACACCAAGTTTCTCAGCAAATTGTTGCGAGCCTCAAGTGCTCACAGCAAAATTGTCATGAACAAAATGTTCACGGCAAAAGAAAATGCTTTAAGCGTTTGAAATGGCATTTGCCTTAAAATCAGATACCCGCAGTAAAAAAAAGGGGGGCTGAGTGTTCGCAGTAAAAGTTTCGGACACTAAATGTTGCAGTTATACTGCGAACATTTAAAATTCACAGTAATTAAGCTGCAAACATTTAAAATTTACAGCAATTAAGCCGTGAACCCTAAGCAAACCCGTTGCAGCAAATGCGTAAAGATGAAGTACCCGTAATGAAATTGAGGGTACTAAATGTCCACAGGAAAGAAATGAGAACATCAAGTGTTCTCAGTAAATTGCTGCGAGCCCCAAGTGCTCACAGCAAAATGCCTTACGCATTAAATTGGCAGCAAATGCCTAAAGACTAAGTACCCGCAGTAAATTGGCGGGTACTAAATACCCGCAGCAAGAATTATTACCCACAACAAAATGCCATAGACCATGACTACTCACATCTTGTGAGCGGTCTAAGGCACACGGTAAAAGGAGGTTGGTGCTCGCAACAAAAGTTGAGAACACCAAACCTCACAGCTAAATACTACGAGCATTAAAGTTCGCAGCAATTAAGCTGTGAACCCTGAATAAACTCATAGCAGCAAAAGCCATAAGTTACACTTAGATATTAAACGCTTGCAACTTAATCGAACCATATGTAGGGTTCTCTGCTAACACCGAGAACCCTCTTTGTCAGAATCCAAGATGGATTCTGATTATTCAACACCAACCACAAACAAATTAATCTGATCTAGGGTTTCCTATTCAAGAAACCCTCTTTTCAGAATGCCTTAAACAAAGCAATTCTTCCCCATCGAGTTAAAAATGGATGCCAAAAAAAAGGGGGAGGGGAAAAGAAGAAAAGAAATAAAGAGGAAAGAAGGGGAAACCCACCTCTGGAAGATGAAAGAAAAGAGAGGAGAGAGAACTTGCAGTTGCAGATTCTCTAGAGAGCTCGAATCCTCTCTCTAAGTTTCGGAAGGCATGATGCCTTTCGAGATGCTAAGTCCCCCTTTCGAGACTCTTAACTAAGAATCCACCGTTCATTTTAAAAGGAATGGTGTTGATCAGAGAACTGCCACTGCAGTTCTCTGCATTTAATGTGGATGTGACACTCATCCTAAGTGTCCTATGTGCCAAAAAAAGGCACTAAGGCCTCTTGGCATTCCAACCAGTTGGCAGGATCTGAACGGTTGAGCAATCTCAATCATTCATATCCTGAGGGGCAGACTTATTTCACACCCCACACAAATGGTGGTGTGCATCGCCCACACCAGATCACAACCCCGAGAAGGGTTGTGATCACCTCACATGTGTGAAGGCACATGTGAGTCCTTACCGCCTCGAATTAAAACCAACAGAAAGGGTCTTTAATAGACCTCATCATTGCAGCAAGGATCTCCCTTGCTGCCCTGAATTGAAATAAAAGGGGTCTTTAATAGACCCCACTATGGTAGCAAGGATCTCCCTTGCTGCCCCAAATTGAAATGAAAATAAAAAGGGTCTTTAATGGACCCCACCCATGGCAGCAAGGATCTCCCTTGCTGTCCCAAATTGAAATTAAAACAAATGAGTCTTTAATAGACCCCATCATGACAGCAAGAAGCTCCCTTGCTGCCCCAAATCGAAATTAAAACAAAGAGGTCTTTAATAGATCCCACCATGGCAGCAAGGAGCCCCTTGCTGCCCCAAATTGAAATTAAAATAAAAGAAGTCTTTAATAGACCCCACCATGGCAGCAAGGAGCTCTCTTACTTCCCCAAATTGAAATTAAAACAAAGGGATCTTTAATAGACCCCACCATGGCAGCAAGGAGCTCCCTTGCTGTCCCGAATGGAAATTAAAACAAAGGGGTCCTTTAATAAACCCCACCATGGCAGCAAGGAGTTCCTTTGCTGCCCCAAATTAAAATTAAAACAAAGGGGTCTTTAGACCCCACCATTGCAGCAAGGAGCTCCTTTGGTGCCCCAAATCGAAATTAAAACAAAGGGGTCTAAAATAAAAGGGGTCACCATGGCAGCAAGAAACTCCCTTGCTGCCCCAAATTGAAATTAAAACAAAGGGGTCTTTAATAGACCCTACCATGGCAACAAGGAACTCCTTTGCGACCCAAATCAAAATTAAAACAAAGGGGACTTTAATAAACCCCACCATGACAACAAGATGCTCTCTTGCTGCCCCAGATTGAAACTAAATCAAATGAAGTCTTTAATAAACCCCACCTTGGCAGCAAGGAGCCCCCTTGTTGCCCCAAATTAATAGACCCCATCCTGGCAGCAAGGGAGCCAGGAAGGATCTCCTTTGTTGCCCCAAGTTGAAATTAAAATAAAGGGGTCTTTGTTAGACCCCATCATGGCAGCAAGGAGCCCCTTGCTATCCCGAATTGAAATTAAAATAAACGGGGTCTTTAATAAACCCCACTATGGCAGCAAGACGCTCTCTTGCTAACCCAAATTGAAACTAAATCAGATGGAGTCTTTAATAGACCCCACCTGGGCAGCAACAAGGAGTCCCTTACTGCCCCAAATCAAACCCAAATCAAAAGGGATGGAATCTTTAATAGACACCACCTGGGCAGCAAGGAGTCCCTTACTGCCCCAAATCAAACCGAAATCAAAAGGGTCTTTAATAGACCCCACTGTGGCAGCAAGGAGTTTCCTTGTTGCCTTAAATCAAAAATGGCTGAAAGTCATCCTGCACTATCATTTGGCAGTCCAGTAGTAGGTGTGATACCCACTACCACCTCTCCTCACCTCTCCCCACTCTCCCACGAAGAGGACAGAGGTCCCATTCACAAAGGAAAAGACAGTTAGAGGAGGTAGTTATCAAACCACCTCTTCCAAATAACTCCCACAGGATAAAAATGGGAATTAAATTGCAAAGGGGGGATCCGAAAAATCCAAGACCTGAGAATCAGAAAGAAGAATCCCCAAGGAGAATTCTTGAAGCTATGGAAGAATCCCAGCTATGGAAGCAGCAAGGTAGGCCAAAATGCACCTACTGTTCGTCTCTCTTTCTCTCTTCTTCTTAATCAGAGGTATCCCTCTCAAAGAGGGTGTAATTAACGGCATGGGTTAACCATGCCGGAAAAGAAGTCCCCCCACATAAAATCATAAACTCCATTAATGGAGGATTGTTTGAACAACGAAGTTCAAGCGTCTCACACTCAAGTGAGGCGCTCAAAATTTGGTCATTTCAAACTCTCTCAATGTGAGCAGGAACAACTCCAGCTACAATTGCTAGAAAATCCCCTGGGAGCCTGAAAATCACTTCACAGTCTTCAAGCTTAAAAAATTCACAAGAGTTGACTGTAAAAGCTACCTATCACTTTAAAGGGATCTCCATTAAAAAAGATCATAGGGGTTAGAAACAAAAGAAGAAAACCTTCAATATAGTTGGAAAGAAAAGATACCCATCTAACTAAGTTCAAGGCATCTGTATACTTCCCAGTTTTCATAAATATATAGAGAAGATCTCTGTTTAGATACAGTAGACTTACTTTCCCTTTAACTAGCAGTTTTCTGTCACATGGAGGATCCATATGGCCAATCCAGTCGTCTTACAGTATACTTGATGTTATAATTCATAACTTCATATAATAATCTACCAGTTTCGTTTCCATCAACATATAGGGCACTAGAAATGCTCCTATCGTGTTGTGCATTCTCTCTGTTCCATATATATTGATCTTCCTGAATCTATTCTCTTTGTATATTTCTATATCTCCTCAAATGTGAAAAAGTTAATCAAGGGTCTGTCACGTGGAGGATCCATATGGCCAATCCAGTCGTCTTACAGTATACTTGATGTTATAGTTCATAACTTCATATAACAATCTACCAGTTTCGTTTCCATCAACATATAGGGCACTAGAAATGCTCCTGTCGTGTAGTGCATTCTCTCTATTTTATATATATTATTCTTCCTGAATCTATTCTCTTTGTATATTTCTATATCTCCTCAAATGCGAAAAAGTTAATCAAGGGTCTTTCTCCATATTTTTGATCCCTTCAACTCTAGGAAATTGAATCTGTTTCAGTTTTTTAGATATGTGAGCACTATTAGAGGCTGGATTACCTCCCCTTCTTGAAATTTCTTATACTCTGGTCTCGAAATATTCATTTATCCATGGTATTTTGTTCTTCTCCGTCTGTTGAACATTAGACTCAAGCTTGTCCTGCAAACTCGCCATCTTCGTATGGTCCTCAACCCTATCAGACAGCTTTTATATTGAAACCATATAAGCACCTTTCATGCCATAAAAATGCCAGTAGGAAAAACCCAACAAAGTAGAATCCAAAGAGACTGGCCAGCACCAGTAGAAATCCAATTATTGTTTTCTTTGGATTTCAAATATTTTAATTTTTATTTTATATCATTTTATATTTTATTTTTTATTTTCGGGAGGAGGGCTACTTTAAGGCTGATTCTTTGTTTGTGTTTGTTTCAAGGATATATTTTTCCCTTGGAATGATTAATCAGAAAGATGGAATCCTACATCTTGATATTTGAATATCCATGGCTTGCAAGCAAGTCAATGATGAACGAGATTGAAAAGTAACACATATAACCCATTTTGGTCCATCACAAACAACAAAAAAATGAACAAATAAACATGAGAAAGATTCAAACCTAAAATCATTTTGGTAAAAACGAAAAAAGTACTGGTGTGGTTTTTCCTTTTCTAGTCTTAAAAGTAAATACTCAAACAGATAATGGTAAAACAGTGATCCTTGAGTTCAAAATATCCCCAATCAAACAGAATATGAAGTTTCTTAACCATTGTTGAATCCAAGGATTCAGATTGCTGATGTAAACTATCAGATCTTTTATCTACAGCTACAGATTTACCGCATAGTTTGGGTTTTTCTGCAAGCCTGGAAGGAGTTCAGTTACGAACTTATCCAGGATTCCTGAAAGAGTGAAACAAGAGAGAAAATGAAAGATAATGGAATATGATATGAAAAAACTTAACTAAGAAGATTTTAGAAAAAATATTAGTTTTGAGATTCAAAGTGTTCTTGAGTGTTCTTAAGGAGGAAGGTTGCCAGTTCATTGATGTTCTTCACTGTCCTTCTTCTCTCCCTTCAGAGAAGAAGACCCTTAATCCATTCGGGTCTCTACTATTTATAGAGAAAAAGTCTTTAATCAACCAATGCTCTCACATCAAAACATCTTTGATGTGATCACTAACAAAATTTGATATGACAGCTAACTGATTCTGACATATGCCAACTATATTCCATTAAAAGCTGTATTCTGTTAAAAGGAGCCATTATGTTAATAACTGATATATTCTGTTAAAAGTAACCTACATCCGTTAAAGGGAGCCTATCTGTTAAGTACCACGTGTTCTTTTGAGAAAGAGTTGCCAGCTCACCAAACCACCATAACCAACTTTCAGTTACGATTTAATCCTTTGGGCTGTTATGACCTAAACAGCTTTCAGATTTGTTCTTCAAAGGTTAAAGGAGTCAAACTACTTCCAAAAGAGTTTTTCTACGTTAACAAATTCCCTCCTAGCCCTCCAAACCACATCTTCCTTCCCCAGATACATACATATACATAAATCATCGTATACCAAAGGCGGTCTCAGCGGGCTGTTCGTGCAAGGGGACCAGCGTGGTCGCATCATGATGCCTCTTCAACTAAAGCCGAAAGAGATCAATATTCCTAAATCATGGACGCTAGGCCCTTTACGTCCAGACCTGGCACAACAAAGGAGAGCTCTTCGCAACACAAGGGCGTCGCAAGACAAGGACGGTAACACTACGCTCCAGTTTGACGAGCAAATCTTGGATAGGCCCCGGGCGTCTATCTCAGCAACACCGTATCCTCGAACCAAAAGACCAGACGAAGCTGAGCCACCACAGAACTCTTGTGGAATGATGAGACGGACGACTACAGAGGCAACGGAACGGGAACACGACAAGTATCTTACGGATCCACGGAGGAAGGCATGGCTCCGTGACTTTGCACTACCGACAAGAATAGCTATTCGAGACGAATGGTTACAGTCCCGAGCACTTTCCGGGTCAAAAGAGTCATTGCTCGACTATGTATATGGTTGCCCGCGAACTATTGCTGTGGTTGATAAACCACAATGGTCGGGACCAGAAGGACAAACTTTGGAGATCTCTACTTTTCCTCCTTTTGAACCTGTACAGATCCACGGAGGAAGGCATGGCTCCGTGACTTTGCACTACCGACAAGAATAGCTATTCGAGACGAATGGTTACAGTCCCGAGCACTTTCCGGGTCAAAAGAGTCATTGCCCGCGAACTATTGCTGTGGTTGATAAACCACAATGGTCGGGACCAGAAGGACAAACTTTGGAGATCTCTACTTTTCCTCCTTTTGAACCTGTACAGATCGACGGCGACAGAGATACTCTGGGGGCACCTCTCATACAAAGAGGAATCCCTGGGGTTGGAAAGGATCATTCATATATCCACCAGCAACTCAACTGGGCAAACTGTGCACTCCCTGACCTTCACGATGACCTGCTTAATCTCCATGCAGCAATCGGAGGACCTCAACCAACTCATCAGAGCCCAAAAGACTTTCGAATCAAAACAGAAGAAGGATCGTCTCAACGGCAGACGGTGTCAGGAGGCATTCAAATTATTGACGGGGTAGAAGTTATCTCAGGAATCCCTTTCCTGACAAAGCGGATTGGAGCGCTTGATGCTGTGAGTCACTTCTCAGACTCAGAATGCGGAAGTAGCAGTGAAGAAGAAACGGAAACAGAAGAAGATGAACTCCGAATTGGCGCGTTTGCTCAAAAGTTCAAAAGACGAGCGGCCCCCGTCGACCTATCCTACGATGATCCAATTCATTTCCAAGGCGGGTTTAACGACAAAACCATCTACCCGTGGACTATTGACAGACAAAATCAAGAGCAGATCAACAAAATGCTCGGATTTATCCTTGGAGGGAAAACACAATTAGTAGCCTATACTCTTATCTGCGAAGGATTTACTAGAACCTTGCGCTGTTGGTGGGATCAATTTCCAAAGGGTGCGAAGAATGCTATCGCCGCTTCAGTGCGCTTCGGAGATGATGCACAGGAGACCCAAAATCCGGTTGAAAGCCTATTGGCGACTATAAGGAGTCATTTTTGTGGCCCCTTAGAAGATGTCGAGAAAAAGCATCGCGCGGCTCTAATTGGATTCCGGATCCGACAACTAGGCGACTACGACTACTACAAGAAGACCTTTCTGGAACGAGTGTTTCCGGGTTACCACATAAGCTCGGGGAATTGGTTCGTATCAAACTCAAAGACGGAATATGGATGTTCTTACGTATGGAAAACTATTTTCCATGGTCGACAACCTAATTATCGAGAGCTGTAAAAAGAGGGTTGAACGAGGCGAAAAGAAATCCTTTGAGATTGGAAGAGATATCTGTCAACGGTTTGACGACCAGGAAAAAGAAGCAACGACCGAAATATGAACAGGGACGTCAGAAACGGCAATACAAGAACCAGAAGCAACGACGACCATTTCGGCGAAACAATCAGAAGCGCGCTTTGCCCCAAAAGAAGGACAAGCAAGTCATGAGCAAAGTAAGGGACGGGATCTTAAAAAGGTAAAATGCCACAAGTGTCAAAAGTCACTATGCTCGAGATTGCAAAGGAAAAAGAGTTAGTGCTCTGGAACGCGACTCATCTGATTCCGACTACATTGATTCTGAATGTGGCTGCGATACTTGCTGCTGTAATGAGAATGTTTCTCGCGGAAGTTCTTCATCCAGTGAGACGAGACGAGAAACGTGGCTACCACTGCAACTGCCACCATTACCCCCTCCTGACCAAGACATCTAGATGTCTTGGTCAGGAGGACGCAAGACCCACAAGATTCGGTTCAGTTATCCAACCTATCCGGAGAGCTCTGGTTCACCAACCTACTCTGGATGGGGAGATGAGTTCGATGACAACGTGGCAGGAGACAAGGTTCCGGATCCGGCCGTGCAGATGACACCACTCACGGCGCAGTTCAAGGCGGAACAGATCCAAAAAATCTAAAGAGATTGATGAATCCAAGCTCGTCTCCATGGAAGTTGTTAACCAACTATCCAAACTCAAATCTCATGTTAAAATACTTGATCGACGCATCAGCACCATTGAGGGAAAAGGCCCCCAGCTACACAAATGAGGTGAATGATCTCTTGGAGAAAGAAAATGAGGAAGAGCGAAGAAGGAGGACTGTCCATCAAGCACAGAAGTGGATAACTCAACTCACTATCAAGGTTTGTGGAGTCACTCATCGAGATGTTCTGGCGAATTTCGATTCTGGATCCGATTTCAACTGTATCCGATCAAGCCTAGTCCCCGCTCGTTTCTGGAAGAAGTGCGCTGAAAAAGCTCGAGCTGTAGACGGTTCACAACTTGAAGATGGTTCGCGACATTCATGTTTGTAAAGGAGGAGAATGCGTAAAGATGGACTTCATCGTGATGTCCTCCTCGGAAACCCGTTCCTCTCATGTTCAACCCATCACGGTCCAAAAAGATGGCATCAAGGTTATGCTGAATGGAAGACCAATCTTCTTCAGGTTTTTCGGCGTGAACGTGACATGACACAGAAAACCATTGCCAGCATGCAGCATGAGATCCCTACACTTCGGATAGCTGAACAGCTTCGAAGCGACAAAATCAAGACACGGGTTGAGGCTATTCGCAGCAAATTTGAGGAAACTGTTTGTTCCTTGAACCCCACGGCATTCTGGGAACGATACTCTTGGGAGGTAAAACTCCCGTACCGAAAGGATTTTGATGCAAGAAAGATCCCAACAAGGTCCAAAGCAAACCAAATGCCAGAGAAAATGCGAAGGATGATTAGAGCAGGAGCCCCTAGTCATGCCTTGGTTTCTATGTTAATAATAGAAACGAGCAGGAGCGAGGAATGCCCAGGCTAGTCATCAACTACAAACCACTTAATGAAGCTCTTGAATGGATACGGTATCCAATTCCAAATCGCCAGACACTGCTAACTCGCATAAGTGGATCACGTATCTTCAGCAAATTCGACATGAAGTCGGGTTTTTGGCAAATCAAGATTGCGGAAGAAGACAAATACAAGACAGCCTTCGTAGTCCCAATGGGACATTACGAATGGAATGTCATGCCCTTTGGACTCAAGAATGCGCCATCCGAATTCCAGCGCATTATGGATCAGATAATCAAGCCCATTGAAGAGTTCGCGATCGTGTATATTGACGACATCCTGATATTTAGCAAGGATCTGGATGCTCATACTAAGCATTTGGAAATTTTCCGGAAGCTAATTGAGAAAAATGGGGGGATGGCTCTTTCCACCAAGAAGAGGTCGAGTTCCTTGGCCAAAAGATTCTCAACGGAAGAATCCAAGTCCAAGATCATTCGATTGCCTTTGCTGAAAAATTCCCGGATAAGATCAGTGATCGCAAGCAGCTACAACGGTTTCTCGGATGAATTACTTATCCGATTACTACCAGGATCTTGCAAAAGGATCGGAAGATCCTCTCCAACCTGCTCAGAAAAGATAACAAGGAGCTATGGAATCCGCAGCAGTTCAAAAAATAAAGGCTCGCGTGCGGCATCTACCCATTCTTGCCCTTCCAGATGATAGCCTCCCAAAGATTATCGAGTCAGATGCATCAGATATCGGGTGGGGGGCTGTGTTGAAACAGAAGAATGGTAAAAAAGAGGACCCCATCCAGTTCGCTTCAGGAACATGGTCAAAATCGCAAGCAAATTATTCCGTTGTCAAAAGGGAAGTTCTGGGAGCCTTTAATGGGATAAAAAAGTTTCAGATTCATATCTTAAACCAGAAATTCCTACTCCGAACAGATTGCAGCTCGCTGAGGTCCCTAGTTCAGTGTCAGACATTTGGAAGGTGGCAGGCAATCTTTTCACTATTTGACTTCGATATTGAGCATAAACCAGGTTGTGAAAATTCTATACCCGATTTCCTGACCAGAGAATTCCTTCAAGGGTCTACTAAACGAATTGGTATGATGCGGAGAGAATGCAAGAATCTTGCATCTGATGACCCGATGAGATGGTATCACACCCACTCTGATCTTGTGATCCAAGATCTTGAAGACGGAGAGTTCAATCCAAGGTCAGCCAACAAAGCCGCCGATTCCTTGCTTGGCCTTCCTTTATTATTATGTCTTCCGTACCGATGATGCAGGAACCCTCTCTCTCGTATTTGAACGAGCAACTATCTGTTTCTTGGAGGACTTTGATGGCTTCTTTCCATGTTTTTGTTGAAAATTCCCCCCCAAATTTGCCAAGGCCAAGCAAGGAATCGGCGGCTTTGTTGGCTGACCTTGGATTGAACTCTCCGTCTTCAAGATCTTGGATCACAAGATCAGAGTGGGTGTGATACCATCTCATTGGGTCATCAGATGCAAGATTCTTGCATTCTCTCCGCATCATACCAATTCGTTTAGTAGACCCTTGAAGGAATTCTCTGGTCAGGAAATCAGGTATAGAATTTTCACAACCTGGTTTATGCTCAATATCGAAGTCAAATAGTGAAAAGATTGTCTGCCACCTTCCAAATGTCTGACACTGAACTAGGGATTTTAGATCATTCTTCAAAGTTCCCCTCAGCGAGCTGCAATCTGTTCGGAGTAGGAATTTCTGGTTTAAGATATGAATCTGAAACTTTTTTATCCCATTAAAGGCTCCCAGAACTTCCCTTTTGACAACGGAATAATTTGCTTGCGATTTTGACCATGTTCCTGAAGCGAACTGGATGGGGTCCTCTTTTTTACCATTCTTCTGTTTCAACACAGCCCCCCACCCGATATCTGATGCATCTGACTCGATAATCTTCGGGAGGCTATCATCTGGAAGGGCAAGAATAGGTAGATGCCGCACGCGAGCCTTTATTTTTTGAACTGCTGCGGATTCCATAGCTCCTTGTTATCTTTTCTGAGCAAGTTGGAGAGGATCTTCCGATCCTTTGCAAGATCCTGGTAGTAATCGGATAAGTAATTGAGACATCCGAGAAACCGTTGTAGCTGCTTGCGATCACTGATCTTATCCGGGAATTTTTCAGCAAAGGCAATCGAATGATCTTGGACTTAGATTCTTCCGTTGAGAATCTTTTGGCCAAGGAACTCGACCTCTTCTTGAAAGAGCTTCATCTTCTTGGTGGAAAGAGCCATCCCATTTTTCTCAATTAGCTTCCGGAAAATTTCCAAATGCTTAGTATGAGCATCCAGATCCTTGCTAAATATCAGGACGTCGTCAATATACACGATCGCGAACTCTTTAATGGGCTTGATTATCTGATCCATAATGCGCTGGAATTCGGATGGCGCATTCTTGAGTCCAAAGGGCATGACATTCCATTCGTAATGTCCCATTGGGACTACGAAGGCTGTCTTGTATTTGTCTTCTTCCGCAATCTTGATTTGCCAAAAACCCGACTTCATGTCGAATTTGCTGAAGATACGTGATCCACTTATGCGAGTTAGCAGTGTCTGGCGATTTGGAATTGGATACCGTATCCATTCAAGAGCTTCATTAAGTGGTTTGTAGTTGATGACTAGCCTGGGCATTCCTCGCTCCTGCTCGTTTCTATTATTAACATAGAAACCAAGGCATGACCAGGGGCTCCTGCTCTGTCTAATTAGCCCTTTGTCAATGAGATCCTTGATTTCTGCTTCATTCATCCTTCGCATTTTCTCTGGCATTTGGTTTGCTTTGGACCTTGTTGGGATCTTTCTTTCATCAAAATCCTTTCGGTACGGGAGTTTTACCTCCCAAGAGTATCGTTCCCAGAATGCCGTGGGGTTCAAGGAACAAACAGTTTCCTCAAATTTGCTGCGAATAGCCTCAACCCGTGTCTTGATTTTGTCGCTTCGAAGCTGTTCAGCTATCCGAAGTGTAGGGATCTCATGCTGCTTGCTGGCAATGGTTTTCTGTGTCATGTCACGTTCACGCCGAAAAACCTGAAGAAGATTGGTCTTCCATTCAGCATAACCTTGATGCCATCTTTTTGGACCGTGATGGGTTGAACAAATGAGAGGAACGGGTTTCCGAGGAGGACATCACGATGAAGTCCATCTTTACGCATTCTCCTCCTTTACAAACATGAATGTCGCGAACCATCTTCAAGTTGTGAACCGTCTACAGCTCGAGCTTTTTCAGCGCACTTCTTCCAGAAACGAGTGGGGACTAGGCTTGATCGGATACAGTTGAAATCGGATCCAGAATCGAAATTCGCCAGAACATCTCGATGAGTGACTCCACGAACCTTGATAGTGAGTTGAGTTATCCACTTCTGTGCTTGATGGACAGTCCTCCTTCTTCGCTCTTCCTCATTTTCTTTCTCCAAGAGATCATTCACCTCATTTGTGTAGCTGGGGGCCTTTTCCCTCTGTTCAATGGTGCTGATGCGTCGATCAAGTATTTTAACATGAGATTTGAGTTCTCTGAGTTCCTTTTGAAATTCTTGAACTGATGGTTGAGAAGGGCTTGCCGTCGAGAGTTTGGATAGTTGGTTAACAACTTCCATGGAGACGAGCTTGGATTCATCAATCTCTTTAGATTTTTTCGATCTGTTCCGCCTTGAACTGCGCCGTGAGTGGATGCCATCATGCCGATAGTTGGGAGGACGGCTGAGTCAACCTTTTCTTCGGGAAGTGGGAGTGGAAGTGGACAATCAGGTGGTGTCATCTGCACGGCCGGATCCGGAACCTTGTCTCCTGCCACGTTGTCATCGAACTCATCTCCCCATCCAGAGTAGGTTGGTGAACAAGAGCTCTCCGGATAGGTTGGATAACTGAACCGAATCTTGTGGGTCTTGCGTCCTCCTGACCAAGACATCAACCTTTTCTTCGGAAAGTGGGAGTGGAAGTGGACAATCAGGTGGTGTCATCTGCACGGCCGGATCCGGAACCTTGTCTCCTGCCACGTTGTCATCGAACTCATCTCCCCATCCAGAGTAGGTTGGTGAACAAGAGCTCTCCGGATAGGTTGGATAACTGAACCGAATCTTGTGGGTCTTGCGTCCTCCTGACCAAGACATCTAGATGTCTTGGTCAGGAGGGGGTAATGGTGGCAGTTGCAGTGGTAGCCACGTTTCTCGTCTCATAGCCGAGATTCGGCGAATAGTAGTGTCGGTATCACTGGATGAAGAACTTCCGCGAGAAACATTCTCATTACAGCAGCAAGTATCGCAGCCACATTCAGAATCAATGTAGTCGGAATCAGATGAGTCGCGTTCCAGAGCACTAATTCTTTTTCCTTTGCAATCTCGAGCATAGTGGCCAAACTTTTGACACTTGTGGCATTTTACCTTTTTAAGATCCCGTCCCTTACTTTGCTCATGACTTGCTTGTCCTTCTTCTTTTGGGGCAAAGCGCTTCTGATTGTTTCGCCGAAATGGTCATCGTTGCTTCTGGTTCTTGTATTGCCGTTTCTGACGTCCCTGTTCATATTTCGGTCGTTGCTTCTTTTTCTTGGTCGTCCTCTTATGCTCCAGATCAAGCCCAAACCGTTGACAGATATCTCAAAGGATTTCTTTTCGCCTCGTTCAACCCTCTTTTTACACCTCTCGATAATTAGGTTGTCAACCATGGAAAATAGTTTTTCATACGTAAGAACATCCATATTGACGTCTTTGAGTTTGATACGAACCAATTCCCCGAGCTTATGTGGTAACCCGGACAAGAACTTCTCCTTCCAAAAGGCCTTCTGATTGTCTCTAATTTGAAACACTCGTTCCAGAAAGGTCTTCTTGTAGTAGTCGTAGTCGCCTAGTTGTCGGATCTGGAATCCAATTAGAGCCGCGCGATGCTTTTTCTCGACATCTTCTAAGGGGCCACAAAAATGACTCCTTATAGTCGCCAATAGGCTTTCAACTGGATTTTGGGTCTCCTGTGCATCATCTCCGAAGCGCACCAAAGCGGCGATAGCATTCTTTGCACCCTTTGGAAATTGATCCCACCAATAGCGCAAGGTTCCAGTAAATCCTTCGCAGATAAGAGTATAGGCTACTAATTGTATTTTCCCTCCAAGGATGTAGGAGTTTGCAGCTGCTGCCATAAATCCGAGCATTTTGTTGATCTGCTCTTGATTTTGTCCGTCAATAGTCCACGGGTAGATGGTTTTGTCGTTAAACCCGCCTTGGAAATGAATTGGATCATCGTAGGATAGGTCGACGGGGGCCGCTCGTCTTTTGAACTTTCGAGCAAACGCGCCAATTCGGAGTTCATCTTCTTCTGTTTCCATTTCTTCTTCACTGCTACTTCCGCATTCTGAGTCTGAGAAGTGACTCACAGCATCAAGCGCTCCAATCCGCTTTGTCAGGAAAGGGATTCCTGAGATAACTTCTACCCCGTCAATAATTTGAATGCCTCCTGACACCGTCTGCCGTTGAGACGATCCTTCTTCTGTTTTGATTCGAAAGTCTTCTGGGCTCTGATGAGTTAGTTGAGGTCCTCCGATTGCTGCATGGAGATTAAGCAGGTCATCGTGAAGGTCAGGGCCAATCTTTTGGTCAATTGCTCGGAGTGCACAGTTTGCCCAGTTGAGTTGCTGGTAGATATATGAATGATCCTTTCCAACCCCAGGGATTCCTCTTTGTATGAGAGGTGCCCCCAGAGTATCTCTGTCGCCGTCGATCTGTACAGGTTCAAAAGGAGGAAAAGTAGAGATCTCCAAAGTTTGTCCTTCTGGTCCCGACCATTGTGGTTTATCAACCACAGCAATAGTTCGCGGGCAACCATATACATAGTCGAGCAATGACTCTTTTGACCCGGAAAGTGCTCGGGACTGTAGCCATTCGTCTCGAATAGCTATTCTTGTCGGTAGTGCAAAGTCACGGAGCCATGCCTTCCTCCGTGGATCCGTAAGATACTTGTCGTGTTCCCATTCTGTTGCCTCTGTAGTCGTCCGTCTCATCATTCCACAAGAGTTCCGTGGTGGCTCAGCTTCGTCTGGTCTTTTGGTTCGAGGATACGGTGTTGCTGAGATAGACGCCCGGGGCCTATCCAAGATTTGCTCGTCAAACTGGAGCGTAGTGTTACCGTCCTTGTCTTGCGACGCCCTTGTGTTGCGAAGAGGCTCTCCTTTGTTGTGCCAGGTCTGGACGTAAAGGGCCTAGCGTCCATGATTTAAGAATATTGATCTCTTTCGGCTTTAGTTGAAGAGGCATCATGATGCGACCACGCTGGTCCCCTTGCACGAACAGGCGACCACGCTGGTCCCCTTGCACGAACAGCCCGCTGAATGTCGGACTTGACGGTAAGATAGGGGCAATAGTGTTCAAGAGCTTGTATCCCAACTTCCAGGTGAAGCTGATGTTCACCGATCCGGGTAGCATGTTGAACCCCTTGGTCCTCATCTTGAAAGACAAGGCCTCCTTTAGGTTCCTTTCGGTGAGAGCCAAATGTAGGTTTGGCTTCTTGTAGAATGTTATTCGTCCTTTATCAAGGGGTGCATCTACCGCGCCAATCAGCATGCTATCGAAGTCCTGATGCCTACAATCAAGAATGCAGACTAGAATAGAAACGTCTAGGTCTTGACGAACTAGAGGGGTAATGGTTACCTCAAGGTGTCCGACATGGATATACCGCATCCCCTTGTGTAGATACTTTTGCAGTCTTTCTTGGTTCAGGATCGGGACAGATAAGGTATTATCAGCATTCTGAGTGATCTCGGAAACGCCCTCCTCTACTTCAAGATGTTCGGATACTCTTTGTGTGAACACCTGTAGAAGGTTTTTCAGTTTACTAGGCCTTGGTTGGAAAACTCTTTTTCCCGGGTCGTTGGAGACTCGCAAGGAGCCAGACCGAGAGAAATCATAAGTGCTGGAATATGGCACTATTCTCAGGGTGGATACGATATCCACCGTCAGGCCTCAATCATCTAGTACGAGAGAATGGGACTATGGAGGCCGTGATTTCCTCCAATAGTCCACAGGGAAATAGGGCAAGATACATCCCAGAATTACCTCCTGACTGTCAACCCAGGAAGTAATCCATACTTTGCTGGAATAGAAGATGGGGGGAACACACACGCTCATTCCCACGAGGAAGGTAATCAGTACCTTTACCCCCTGACAAGGCAATAGGGTACATGGTGATCTGATTCCACCAAATCCCTATGAAGACGAGGCTGAACCGGTAACCGCCTTTTTCATCTCAACAAAGTATGACTCCTTCGAGCTTCTGATCAGCATAAGCTCGCAACATCATTGATTCAAGATCTGTCTTGAAGAATAAGATTGATCATAATGGCATTAGAAAACATTCAATAATCTAATTCTACTTAAATCTTACCAAGGACGAATTTAGTCGTGACGAAGTATACCGCCTTTAAGCTTTCCATCAGATTTCTGAAAGCTTATCAGTTGATCAAAATCTGCTCATTTGATCATATCATTTGCAAAATACTCGAACTACTTCAGGCCGTTCAGAGTTCGGATCTTATTCTCGAACATGACATACTTCAAGGTATCTGAAAACTTATCACACTCAAAAGTGTTAAAACCATAAAAAAAAGAGTATAAATGAGCATCTGATACGCTATAGACTCAAAGTCTATTTTTAAGCAAAACATATTTTAAGGTAATGAACCTTCTAAATCACCATAATCTTTCATCCACGTGGCTTCTGACTAGTTCAGTTTTTGTTCTGACTAGGAAATGTTTTCCACATGTTAACGCATCATTTTCCATCATCAACATTTAGCCCCCTGCCTGCAAAGGCAGCGGCGAAATCCATCATCTTTATAAGGCGTCTGTGCAGGTAATCTGAACCCTTCAGATCATATCAGAACATGTATGTATTAAATACATCAAAATGTATTAGAAACGTATCAATTATATTAGAATATCGGAATGTATCAGAAATGTATCAAATATATCAGAGTATCAGAATGTATCAGAAACATCCAAAATGTATCAGGAATGTATCAGAAATGTATCGACGTATCAGAATATGTCAGAGCATATCAAAATGTATCAGGATATACCAACGTATCAAAATATATCAGAATGTACTAGAATGTACCAGAATATGTCAGAACATATCGAAATGTGTCAAAAATGTATCTTTGACGCTCAGAGCATCTTTGCTCTTGAAATAACTTGTCAATACATGACATCTTTAATCAGAAAGTTTCAAAACACATCAAAATACGTGAATCATAATGTATTAATAATATATTAGGAGATATCAGTATATTAGAATATATCAAAAACGTATCAGCATATACTGTCATATCAAAATATGTCAGAATGTATTCAAAGTATTTCTGATTTTTGGATAGCTCCAATTTAGAATGTACCAGAATATCTTTGATTTTCAAAGTATCGTTGATTCTCAATCCATCACATCATTTTATCGAATCATATTGCCATCTTTTACTTAAACGACGATTAAATCACCTGCTAGTTGTCAGACCAAACCCCTTGCATGAATTGCATCAAATCATCAAACTCTTTGTTGCCGCCAGCTGGCTCAAGACGCCATGCAAGACTTGTGAAGATATCAATGATGACTTAGGGTCACATCAAACTAAGCATATAAATCAGTGTCTTGAATGGATGCTTCCATAGATAAGATCTCAAACATATTATTCCCTCCATCCACAAATGTTAGGGCGAAAAATTCATTTATCACTTGCATCTGTCTTTTGAGATGATAGTTTCTATTGATGAAGGCGTAATTAAAATCCTTCAATGTGAAGATCCTTTGCAAGAAATATTTACAACCCTTTTGGGTTTACGACAAAGTCTCTTGCATCCCATCCAATACATCCTTTACCTGTTTGTTCTTTATATTCCTTTTCGATGACTAAGACTTGATTGAGTAAATGATAAGCAATGATAGCTTCCAAAAATTTGCTTGATGCATTAGCCCCCAGATCCGTCCTTCGCGGTCTCTTTGGTAACTCTTTATCTTCTAGTGATGTTGAAGAGATCCTTAAATTTGTTGGTACTAATATTCCTAACGGCTTTTCCTCTATATACATCTTTGATGTAAGTTTTGAGATAGATTCAATGTTAGCGTCCTTCAAGAATGCTTTATAATCCTTCGAATTCTGTCAGCATAATCTCATAGAGAAAAACCAGTCATCTCCAGGTTGTGTAAAAACAAAACGAGCAACAACTTCAAGGCGGAAATATATAGAGCAATCATAAAATTCTTTTATCCAGGCCCAAAACATATATAATCCTTTGCATTGTAGTGTAGTCATCGAATAATCTTTTTGTATCATCGCCTTCATATGATAATAGTAAAGAAGTAGGATCCGTAGAAGAAAATAATCAAGTCTTATTGATAGCAAGAAAAGCCAAACTCCGACAATAACGATAGCAATCCTTTATCTCCATATTAGTCTCAGTAATAACTTTCTCAAAAACTAGAGTAAGAACATATATCAGGGCGCCAAGAATAATACCATATATTAAGACTCAAAGTCAATAATCATAAATTCCCCATATAGACAAGTCAATTAATAGAAGAATAACACTTTTGAGTCTTCCAGTGAGTCCAATATCTCTGTGCAAGAACCAAGACACTTTTACTTCGGACAATCCCAAGAAAGGTAGAACAATTAATCTTTATATGAAGGCGTGATACTCCTTCGATAACTGAAATTATTTTTCAACAATTGAGCCTTCAATAATCGAGTCTGAATCAATGGCGGCAGAAATGCTTCATCATGGAATAACAATTAAGACGCCTTTAAGCAATATCAGCCATTGAGAATAAGAAGCTCTACATCTGCCAATAAGTGAATCCTGATAGAAGTAGAAGATAATATTCTCGTTGAAATAGGAAGCAGAAATCGTCCGAGAGAAATAAAATAAAGGCTTCAATAATAAAGATATCAACAAAGGTGTTGCAACTATATAACTCCCACTTTTAAATCAATGAACATCATTGGTGAAAGGATAATTCATATTTTCTCAATCTGAAGAATCTTCTAATACAATAAGTGAAACCTAGATTCAAGAACATAAGAATGTCAAGAAAGATATATTCTGCCAAAAAGCTTTAATCCATGATAAGGAGAAAAATGATTAGTGAGTAACAATAATTCAAAATTGTTCAAGAAAAGCTTAAAGCGAAACTCCTTGAACATAATCTTTTTGAAGTATATGTTTGAAGACTTCTTCATTTCAATGAGAAAAGATTTACTTTTGAAACCTCCTATACAGAATCATGCGATACTTTACCAAATAAAATAATCGACAAACAATAGCTGCCTTCACACAAAGGCGTAGATCCTTGAAGTACCTGTCAAAGGCGTTAACAAAATACTATAGATTCATTTTAGCATTAATACATCTATTATTTACGAAGCATAAATTTAGAAGCAACAAAACCTGACGGATATTTCATCTGAAAAATTTCTAGAAAGAAAGACGATCTGTTACCAAAGGCTTCAAGGACGATTTGTTACCAAAGGCGTCAAAGACTTAGCTTACTCTTTTTCAAGCATTATCAAGAAGTCTTCCACCAAAAATCAGTATCTTTATGTCATTGAATAACGAAGGCGTTTGATTAGACATAACAACTAAAGGCATTGGAGCTGAATGTGCCATTTGAGCCTCTGGAACATCTTCCTTATCTTTGAACTTAAGATTCTTGAAGTCAAAGTTGTATATTGGCTTGTTATGCATACATCTGGGCTAGATCAACGGCGTAAGCTTTCACTATCGACGTATCTGGTTGATATTCCATCTGAAGGAGTTCAGGAGAGAATAGTGATCTGATATCAAAGGCGCCTGAAAGTCTTGAACACTAAGCTTACTCTTTCTCGAATATTGCAAAGGAGTATTTGCATGTTGTGCTTCTCCAAAGCTAAGAGTTGAGTGCCTAGAATATGAAGAATGATCTCTTTTTCTGTATATATGCTTTTGTATAATGCCTTAGAGGACATCCGTTGAAACCAATTACTCAAGAAACTGCCTTTCACTTGATAGACCGCCGTCGTGATGAGCCACCTTTGATAATGTAATGTCTTGGATATGAATTCAAACGAAACGCCTTAGAGATGAACTCTTAACAAAACACAGAAGAGTATTATTAGGCAACATTATATTAAATTGTTCCAGTGTCAACTACCAAAGTAGTAGTATCTAACATGTCAGCCTATATCCAATGACAAATTCGTATCATCTAAGTAATCACGTAAAGTATCCAACTAGTTAAAATATATGATTATCGTGAAATAAAAGCTGCACATCATGAGCTTAGTGCCTCTATCAAGCATCCAAAAGAGCTGTTACCAATAATAATTATAAGATGTTTTTGTAAATTAGTTGAAGAACATTTTGACAAATCTCAACTTAAAGTGTCAAGCCGCTGTATAGGAGATTACCTTGCCATAAAACATTAAGCTAATAAAATGCATTTCCAATAGAGCGAGGGGGATGTCAGTTCATACAATTTTATTATCCATTCTACATAAGCCATCGGAGAAATGATCTAAGAAATTTATACTTTTGAGTATGCTTAAAACTGAAACATCATCAGTTGATCACCATATCAATACCAGTAGGAAAACCATACCAATCAAATTATCAAAAACACAACATCTTTAAATCATATTTAGAAAGATAACATAACTGGATCTGCACCAAGCATCCGAACAATACCTCAAAAAATACAGTACAATAGAATCCTACGTTCTTTTCGTCAAATGTGTATGCATCATGGTATAGAGACCTCCAAGTTGAACTAATAAATGTAATGAGTTTCAAATACTATGTGTCATAGAAGCAATGAGGCTCGAGTTATTTTGATACAGTTTTTAGGAATCATGCATGACTTTTAATCTAGGGCATTAAACCTATATAGCATAAATATCATGTATATATAGGAACTCCAGCCCATGCAACACATATCATGGGTTGGCGAGATTAACTATGGTAGCAATCAACTACAAGACAAAAGATAGTAATATCGAAGATAGATAATCATCACTTCTTGTTATCTAGTCCTCCTTTAACCACTAGGAGGGGCCTTGATTATCATGAGCCATGACCAAAGTAGTGAAACTTAACTGTGATAGTAAGTTTAAAATTTATGAAAATTCTAAGAGAGGTTAATTCAGCAGTCCAAATAAATGGAAAACTAACAGTATACGAAATCTAAATAATGTAGGATTAAAAAATTATATGAGAATGCAGATATGTAGTTGCATAAGAGTATCCCTTTACAAACTTTTCACAAAAGAGTGATACATTAGAAGCCAGTTTACAAGAAAATTGAGGTGTTAGATATGGACATGCAAAACATCAGTAACGGCTCTGTTTTTAAAAAAATCGAAGTATGAAATCAAGTCTCGAATATTTGAAACAGATTTGTGAGAGCACATGAATTAAAACATGCATCCAGTCTAAATATGCAAGCATGTGATCAAACCAAAAGAATACATTCAAACTAAAATTTCCAGTATTATTAAATGCAGTAAACCCAACCATATCCAGAATTTGGAAATAATCAATTAAGGAAGAACTTATCTGTTGAAAACAACAAGTCGAGTTGTGTGTTTAACACAACATCCTAAAAGCGCTAGTGAGCTATTGACAATCTTTCCAAGACATAGCAACCATAAATTCCTCCAAAATGAAGCACACAATCCTTTGAGTAGAGAGTGACACGTAAAAGTGGCCTTGAGGGAGAATGTTTGTAGGGGATACTTGAAGACTTTGCAATTTGCATGAGCCAACCATCACCACTTGAAATTCATGTGACTCTTATTCCGTTTGATGGTGATTCGGGCTTATGGGCTAATCACAATTCTTGGGGTACCCTTTGAGAACACTTAGGAGACCGTCTTGGACTTAGGAACCGCTTAGAGAAAAACTGCCTTGGACTTGGGATACAAATTTGAGAAACCGCCTTGGACTTGGGATACCACCTTTGAGAGATTACTTCGGACGGTCTTGAAAAACTGATTTAAGAAACTGCCTTTGAGAGCTGCTTTAATGGAACGCCTTCGAGACAGCAAAAGAAGAGAGAAACTCCATCACTGCTGAGGCTTCCTCCACTGACGGGGAATCATAAACTTTTTTTTTTCAGACTTATATCTAGTCCATGGCCTTCAGTTCTGTGTACCATACTACCATTTCAAGACAATGTATAAGCTTCACATTAGTAATCAATTTGCAGCGCTTGAGAATGGTCACAGCAACTTCCGGTTTGACACTTTGGCTCCAGAATCCACCTCAGAAGACACAACAACACATAAGCGAAGTAGGTTCTAGCCCATTTCCTTCACTTAAAGGTAGCATATATCAGAAACTTTCTCGTGTTATGCTGCTAAGGCACAAAGAACCGACTTCCAAGCTTCTGTTTCTATAGAAGCTTTCGAGCCCGGCGATGCCCACATGTACTTATTTCATTAGAACTTCTATTTCTCAACAACAATGCACAAACCCTTCCCAAGCCTTCTTGAAATTCACTTAGTCCAAATAGAGGTAGCACATTCTTAAATTCTTCAAAGTTCGCCTGTAATGGTGATTGCATAGGTCTCCTTGCAAAAACCCCACAAAAGCAACAGGAAAACCAAAGAAGAGTATAAAACATCACAGAAATCAAAGATTAGAAACTAAATTTACCAAAAGTAAAACAAAAAGAAAGAAAACCAATATCCGATGACCTCCGTTACTGCAGATCCAGAATTTTGAAGGAGAAAACTCCTTCTGAAGTTATTCCTTCCGACCTCATATGAACAAAGACGATTTAATTCTCTGCACAAATCACGTTGGATTTGTGCCCTCTCTTCCGTCCAAGAAATTATAGGCGAATTTGCAGAAATCCAGAGATATAACCAAAATGTAAATGTCTATTACAAATCTTGCAATCAAATAATTCTGTCTTCACACCATTATCTAAGTCGTCCATTTATAATCAACCATTGGTTGCCTTTTTGCTTCCTCAAGGAAGAAATAGAGATCTCGGTTACCGGGACACTCCAACATTTCTGATCATTTTTAAACTAATATAGATGAGAATTTCACAATGAATGAGATTTTGGAACACTTTTTTTTGAAAGTTGCAGAGTTTCTCAAAACTTTCGAAAATTCTTTAAGAATAATTTTGTTCAGATCTCAAAATTTGAAGAAAAGACAAAGCTCAAGGGAAATAATCGGAGAAACAGAACTTAAAACAGAGCACGCATAAATCTCAATATCATCAGAACTTCATCAAAAGTTGTGCAAATTGAGAAGCTGCTTTTCAGATCTGAACCGATCTTCAAAGTATAAAGATTGGCATCATCGATTCTCCACCAAAATCTGATTACAGGAACATTTTCATCAGGAAAGATATCCAAAAAATCTGAACCTCGCTCACTTAGCTCTATTGTTGTGATAGTATTGCCAAAAGATGATAACCATTGGATCTCTCATCTCTTCTTCCTTCTTCCCTCTCCAGATCTGAAGAAAACCAATAATAACAAGAGAAAAGCAGATGTGATCTAAAGATATGGAGGACGTCAATTCAGATGAGAAATCTGGGAAAAATCCCAGCAACAAAAGATTCAACAAAGACACCCAAAACCGAACGTTGTAAGACTTAAGAACAGATCGGGTCTATGATTGAATCCTTTAACCACAATGAAAATTGAAAATTCTCATTGCAAGCAATAATGGATCTCCAAAACGCTTCAGCTACTCAGTTTCCAGCATCAAAAACTTCAGTTCCCAAATCAGAAAATCCTTATGCAGATTAAAATTCTTATCTGAAAATATTTAGCATGAGGCATTTCGCTTAAAATGAAGAATGCACAGATCTCCTCCCAGAACCATTGATGATAGATTTGCAAATATAGATGATCCTCGTGAACAACTCAATGCCGAAGAATGGAGCTAAAATCTGGAAATTTAGATTTGGAAGTATAGAATTCTTCTCTCTATTCTTCAGGAACAGTTGAATTCAACATCTCTTGCTCACTATCTTATTTTAGGATTGATGCACCTGTTGGTCCCCAGCGGAGTCACCAATTGTTGAATCCAAGGATTCGGATTGTTGATGTAAACTATCAGATCTTTATCTACAGCTATAGATCTGCCGCATAGGATCAGCAAATCGTCATCACCAACCTCCTTAAATCTTTCTGGGTTATTCTGCAAGCCTGGAAGGAGTTCAGTTACACTGCAACAGCTCGAACTTCTCCAGGATTCCTGAAAGAGTGAAACAAGAGATAAAAGGAAAGATAATGGAACATGATCTGAAGGGATGACAGTGAAGAACATCAATGAACTGGCAGCCTTCCTCCTTAAGAACACTTTGAATCTTATAAATAATATTTTTCCTAAAATCTTCTTAGTTAAGTTTTTTCAGAAGAAGACCCAGAAAGAACACTTTGAATCCATTCGGGTCTCTACTATTTATAGAGAAAAAGTCTTTAATCAACCAATGCTCTCACATCAAAATATCTTTGATGTGATAGCTAACAAAATCTGATATATGCCAACTGTATTCTGTTAAAATGAGTCATTTATATTAATAACTAATATATTTTGTTTAAAGTAACCTACATCCGTTAAAGGGAGCCTATTTGTTAAGTACCACATGTTCTTTTGAGAAAGAGTTGCCAGCTCACCAAACCACCGTAACCAACTTTCAGTTTCGATTTAATCCTTTGGGCTGTTATGACCTAAACAGCTTTCAGATATGTTCTTCAAAGGTTAAAGGAGTAAAACTACTTCCAAAAGAGTTTTCTACTTTAACAAAATCCCTCCTAGCCCTCCAAACCACATCTTATAATCCTTCCCCCAGATACATACATATACATAAATCATCGTATACCAAAGGCTAAGCCTTTTGGATACCTTGTCTAGAGAAATCATAAGTGCTGGCTGGACGAGGGCACTATTCTCAAGGTGGATATGATATCCAAAGGCGGTCATAAGCCTTTTGGATACCTTGTCTAGGAAATCATAAGTGCTGGCTGGACGAGGGCACTATTCTCAAGGTGGATATGATATCCACCGTCAGGCCTTAATCATCTAGTACGAAAGAATGGGACTATGGAGGCCGCGATTTCCTCCAATAACCCACAGGGAAATGGGGTAAGATACATCCCAGAATTCCCTCCGCCTTCCAAACCAAATCTCATAATCCTTCCCCCAGATACATACATATACATAAATCATCGTATATCAAAGGCGGTCATAAGCCTTTGGGATACCTTGTCTAGAGAAATCATAAGTGCTGGCTGGACGAGGGCACTATTCTCAAGGTGGATACGATATCTACCGTCAGGCCTCATTCATCTAGTACGAGAGAATGGAACTATGGAGGCCGCGATTTCCTCCAATATAACCCACAGGGAAATGGTGCAAGATACATCCCAGAATTCCTTCCTGACTGTCAGCCCAGGAAGTAATCCATAGTTTGCTGGAATAGGAGATGGGGGGAACACACATGCCCATTCCCACAAGAAGGTAATCAGTACATGGTGATCTGATTCCACCGAATTCCTATGAAGATGAGGCTGCCTTTTTCGTCTCAACAAAGTATCAACGAAGTATGACTCCTTCGAGCTTCTGATCAGCATAAGCTCACAACGTCATTGATGCAAGATCTGTCTTGAAGAATAAGATATCATAATGGCGTTAAAAAACATTCAGTAATCTAATTCTACTGAAATCTTACCAATGACGAATTTAGTCCTGACAGAGCCTTTGAGTTTTATATCAGATTTCTGAAAGCTTATCAGTTGATCAAAATCTGCTCATTTGATCATATCATTTGCGAAACACTCGAACTACTTCAGGTCGTGAAGGCGTCTGCTCATTTGATCATATCATTTGCGAAACACTCGAACTACTTCAGGTCGTGAAGGCGTAGTGAGTTGAACAGCATGCTCGGAGTTCGGATCTTATTCTAGAACATGACATACTTCAAGGTCTAAAAGCTTATCACACTCAAAAGTGTTAACCATAAAAAACAGTATAAATGAGCATCTAATACGCTATAGACTCAAAGTCTATTTTTAAGCAAAACATATTTTAAGGTAATGAACCTTTTAAATCACCATAATCTTTCATCCACGTGGCTTCTGACTAGTTCAGTTTTTGTTCTGACTAGGAAATGTTTTCCACATGTTAACGCATCATTTTCCATCATCAACAACCATCATTATCTCTTTCTCTTAAATGTTATAATAGAAATATCTAGAACTAGCTCCAATAACCACTGAAATTTCCTAAGCAGTGGATATTTTTTCGGAAACCCATTTCTTTAACCTGCAGCATATGGCAAAATTTCCCACTCTTTTAAGAAACTTTGATTGAGACTATGACAAATTGATTGAGACTATGACAAAGGGTGTGTATCATCAAATTAAGCTTTGGTGAAGGAAATTGAGAACCAATGTACTGGGGTTGAGAGGTTTATTCAGTAATCTTCATGTGAAGTGGGAGGTCGTAGCATGTTCGTTACCGATTTCATTTCAATCTTTTGGGTGATTTTGATCATCTTACCAACAACTATCATATGTAGATGTGTTGATGCCCCATAGTGCGCCACCCGAAAAAAGAGAGGATAATATCCCGTAAGTGTTGTTTTTTTGCTTATGCAATTGCTATTAATTTATATTTATGAAGTTACAAATATCAATTAATCATTTTATTTTTATCATCCCTTTAGTCTTATCACACAGATTTACAATCAGTTTTCACACACACAAAAGGTGTTTTTTGTGTGTGTGTATATATTTATATATTTGAGGGGAAGTGGAGTATCTCATGTCCTATAAACAAATTTACAATAAATTTTGAAAACTAGATCAACCGGCCCTACCTTTGCTTCTGCTGCTGATTAAAGGCCAACGACTGGAAGCCTGCCCGTAATACAATGACCGATGCAGTAATAAGAAATGTAAATATTTAAGGAAAACATACCTGCACTTGTAACTGAAGCGATTTCAAGTACGCCTCATCCAGCATCGAAGCTTTGTCCAGCTAAAATTCGAAAAGAATGAATTAAAAAAGAAAACTCATAACACTTAATATTTTTAAAAAAAACTTCCCTCAATGCTCAAAGAGATGTACAGATAAAATAAATAGAGTGACCTTGTTGCAACGGGATATGAGTTCTTGCACTTCATCTTCTCAATTATCCTATCTCGACACCTCTGCATTAAAATGTAATATTATATCTAATAAGAAAACAACCACAAAGAAAAGAAACCCAATTCATTAGCAGGCGAACAGTGAAAGAACAGGCCCTCTCCGAGAGATTGTGAACCTCAGCAGCAAGAGCTCTTCTTGCAGATGTTGATCCACAAACTTGTTTCTTTGCATCAGCAGATTCAAACTTAGCATCCTTCTATAACAAAGAATTACATTACAAATTATTTTAAGTGGAATAAAACAAGTGAAGAGGAAGTACAGAATCCTATGACTGTCAATATGAAACCAGCTCTCAACAGATCATTAAATGCACGAGTGATTAACAGGACCATTCAATTGGTAGACTCTTATATGGGCCAAAAAAATACCGATCCCTTCTAGCATGTGTGCTATGACAATTAAAAACATGTGGCCAAATATATATATTTGGCATGATAAAAACCATGCTAGTGATTCATATAGGAGCTCACATGATGATAAAAAGTGTTTCATATAGGAGCTCACATGAACGTGTTGTATCTCCTTCATGTTTTTCTAGTGATTTCAGTAGTATCCAGTGTTTTAGTACGTAAAAAACACAGATAATCAACGATCCATAATTGATCTTTCTTATTTCAGATTCAAAAATTCCAAACTGTGCCCACAAAACCTCACTCCAAGTGTTCTATGTCAAAAAGATAAATGCCATGTCAAAAAGATACATGAACGTGTTGTATCTCCTTCATGTTTTTCTAGTGATTTCAGTAGTATCCAGTGTTTTAGTACTTAAAAAACACAGATAATCAACGATCCATAATTGATCTTTCTTATTTCAGATTCAAAAATTCCAAACTGTGCCCACAAAACCTCACTCCAAGTGTTCTATGTCAAAAAGATAAATGCCATGTGTACAATACTGGTAATCCACTAAGACTAGGATTTTTCCGGTGATGGATAAAATAAAACTGGGGGGGGGGGGGTCGACCTCTTTCCCCGGTGCACTGCTAGATTCAAAAGAATAAGTAAATTCTCTGTTCCATATATATTGATCTTCCCGAATCTGTTCTTTTTTGGGATTATATACTTCTGTATCTCCTCGATTGTGAAAAAAATTAATCAAGGGGTCTTTCTTCATAGTCATGTTTCTGATCCATTCAACTCTAGGAAGTTGAATCTGTTTCACATATATGTGAGCACTATATAGAGGCTGGAATACCTCCTCTTCCAGAAATTTCTTCTACTCCTATCTCCAAATTCTCTGTTCCATATATATTGATCTTCCCAAATCTGTTCTTTTTAGGGATTATATACTTCCGTATCTCCTCAATTGTGAAAAAATAAATCAAGGGGTCTTTCTTCATAGTCATGTTTCTGATCCATTCAACACTAGGAAGTTGAATCTGTTTCACATATATGTGAGCACTATATAGAGCCTGGATTACCTCCTCTTCCAGAAATTTCTTCTACTCCCATCTCCAAATGTTCATTTTATCCCGGGTGTCTTTGTTCTTCTCCATCTGTTGTCCAGTAGACTCAAGCTTGTCCTGCAATTTCGCCATCGTCCTAAGGACATCCTCAACCCTATCAGACAAAGCTTTTATATCGAAACCACCATAAACATCTTTCACGCCATTAAAATGACGGCAGATAAGCTCTTCATCGTGTAGGAAAAACCCAGCGGAGTAGAATCTAAAGAGACTCTATGCTTACAATTATAGTAAGCCCTCCACCTACTTACTCAAATGCCCAACCTGATCGAATTTTAATGCTTATTAGCTTCTGAACTTATCTAAATTAATCTACAGATTGATGATGCATGAAGCAGTAACTATTACAAGTTAATTTCTTACTCAAGTCAGAGGATTTGATGCTGTTTCTAGCTCCCAAATTTACAATGAAGCATATTAGCATACACATATGAAAGTCAGGAGTTTACCAAAAGAAAGAAGCTGAACCACTTCCTCCCCAGGTTCCATCCCTTGAAAAGCAATCGATCAAAGCTCAAAAACTGATCCAGTAATAGTTGGATCTCAGAAACTCTTTCTATTGGCAAATTTTCATAAATGCTCCAAGCTTCTACAGTAATTAAACAAAATACATGGGTAATCAACGATCCATAATCAATCTTTTCTTATTTCAGATTCAAAAATTCCAAACTTGTGCCCACAAAACCTCGCTTCAAGTGTTCTATGTCAAACATCCCACATTGAAAAAACATTTCCTTGTGGTGAAGTATTCCATGTTTATTTTTCTTATTGTCTGAGGAAGTCTTGATTACAACCAACTAAATAAATAAATTATAACTGCACAAGTCACAAGTAAAACCTACCTCCATAAATAAATAAAATTGCACAAGCAACAAGGTGTGTATCATAATTAGCAACTAATAATAGACTTGAAATTAAACCTCAATAAGCTTTGTTTTGGGTTCACATAATGGGGTTAAGATGTCCCTTTACACAGATTCAGTAACCGACACACTCACTTTCAATTTTGAATATGGATGTCATAGTTTGGGCTTCATATCAAAAGAAAATTCTGTCATTTTAGAGAACATAAAGACTGAGAATATATTCTGAGGTTATGGTTTTTCAAGACCATGTACAGGATGGTTTCCAAACAAGTATAACAATTTTATCATGATCAATATTATATTAAGAAATAAACAAGAAAAAAACACTATAATGATAAAGATCTTGGAGGTTTCTCCAACAATGTAGAAAGATAAACCTCTTTCGATTTAGGAAAAATAACCTACTTGTGTTTCTTGTACCTGAACTGCGGAACTAAGTACTTACAGCGCAAAGCGAGAACAAGAGCAAGAGCGATAATGAGAGCAAGCGCGAGAGCGTCTATTTAAAATATAGCATAGTGCTGGGAAGAGCGCAAAGTAGGAGCGAGGTTAAGAGCGGGAGCACAAGGGCATTGCATGGTTTTGGTTATCTAGTCATAGGAATCAAGTCCATCGGATTATCAATGAACAGGAGGTGTTGATTCAGTGTTGCATACAATCACTGGAAGGGGCCCCTAGGTTGTGAAGATAATTGTCACACTTTGTTCCCTCATCCTCTTAGTGAAATTCCCCATGCTGACACTAAAGTCCAGATCTATCCTTCTCTTCACAGGCTTGATTGCTAAAACATCCCTCCCTTATCAGAAAATTTACCAAAAGTGAGCCATTGGTGACTCATTTGAGCCTCTCCTCCAATTCAAAACATCCAGTACACATGGAAGTTGGAATAATTAAGATAGCTTGATAAAGCACTCAAAGCACAATCACTGCTAATTGCTCCACCGACCATTCTAGTGCCCAGTAATATCTACAGAGACTTAATTAACCTTGTCAAGCACTGCCTCCAAGGCAAAGGTTCACATCCATTAATTAAGCTTCTAGACTAGGTTCCAGTCGTCTTACAGTATACTTGATATTATAGTTCAAAACTTTATATACTCTTCCAGTTTTGTTTCCATCAACACAGGCACTAGAAATACTCCTATCGTGTTGTAGATTCTCTCTGTTCCATATATGTTGATCTTCCTGAATCTTTTCTCTTTATATATTTCTGTATCTCCTCAATTGTCAAAAAATTAATCAAGGGTCTTTCTTCATAGTCATATTTTTTGATCCCTTCAACTCTAGGAAGTTGAATCTGTTTGTCTTTCAGAAATATGTGAGCACAATCAGAGGCTGGATTACCTCCTCTTCTTGAAATTTCTTATACTCTGGTCTCAAGCTTGTCCTTCAAACTCGCCATCTTCGTATGGACTTCCTCAACCCTATCAGACAGCTTTTATATCGAAACAGGCATAATCATCCTTCACGCCATAAAAATGCCGGTAGGAAAAACCCAACGAAGTAGAATCTAAAGAGACTGGCCAGCACCAGTAGAAATCAATGTAGGAAAAACCCAATGAAGTAGAATCTAAAGAGACTGGCCAGCACAGGTAGAAATCCATGTTTTGTTTTCTTTGGATTTCAAATATGTTATTTTTTTATTTTTTTGGGGAGGGGGGCTGCTTTAAGGTTGATTCTTTGTTTGTGTTTGTTTCAATGATATTTTTCCCTTGGAGTGATTAATCAGAAAGATGGATCTCTTACATCTTGATATTTGAACATCCATGGCTTGCCAAGCAAATGGTCAAAAAGTTTGCATAATAAGGTGTCTAAAGCATACCTAATTTGACTTTGTAAGCATGGCTATATTTATTAATGAGATTGAAAAGTAACACGTATAATCCATTTTGGTCCATCACAAACAACTGAAAAATCGATCAGAGAGGTATATAAAAAATACAAATGAACCAATAAACATGAAAAGATTCAAATTTAAAATCATTTTGGTAAAAACGAAAAAAGTACTGGAGTGGTTTTTCCATTTCCAATCTTAAAAGTAAATACTCAAACAGCTAATGGTAAAAACAGTGATCCTTGAGTTCAAAATATCCCCAATCAAACAGAATATGAAGTTTCTTAACCATCATTATATATTTCTCTTAAATTTTTATAATAGATATATCTACAACTAGCTCCAATAACCACTGAAATTTCCTCAGCAGTGGATGTTTTTTCAGAAACCCATTCTTTAACCTGCAGCATATGGCAAAATTTCCCACTCTTTTAAGAAACTTTGATTGAGACTATGACAAAGGGTGTGATACTGGACATCATCTTGATATTTGAACATCCATGGCTTGCCAAGCCAAAGGTGAAAAAGTTTGCATAATAAGGTGTCTAAAGCATACCTAACTTGACTTTGTAAGCATGGCTATATTTATCAACGAGATTGAAAAGTAACACATATAACCCCTTTTGGTCCATCACAAACAACTGAAAAATTGATCAGAGGGGTTAAAAATACAAATTAACAAATAAACATGAAAAGATTCAAATCTAAAATCATTTTGGTAAAAACGAAAAAAGTGTGGGTTTTCCATTTCCAATCTTAAAACTAAATAATCAAACAGCTAATGGTAAAACAGTGATCCTTGAGTTCAAAATATCCCCACAGTTTCTTAACCCATCATTATATATTTCTCTTAAATTTTTATAATAGAGATATCTAGAACTAGCTCCAATAACCACTGAAATTTCCTCAGCAGTGGATGTTTTTTCAGAAACCCATTCTTTAACCTGCAGCATATGGCAAAATGTCCCACTCGTTTAAGAAACTTTGATTAAGACTATGACAAAGGGTGTGATACTGGACATCATCAGATTGAGCTTTGGTGAAGGAAATCGAGAAACAATGTAATGGGTTGAGAAGTTTATTAAGTAATTTTCATGTGAAGTGAGAAGTTGTAGCATGTTCGTTCCCGATTTCATTTCAATCTTTTGGGTGATTTTGACCATCATACCAACAACTATCATAGGTAATTTTCATGTGAAGTGGGAAGTTGTAGCATGTTCGTTCCCGATTTCAATACAATCTTTTGGGTGATTTTGACCATCGTAACAACAACTATCATAGGTAGATGTGTTGATGCCCCAAAGTGCGCCACCCAAAAAAAAAAAGGATAATATCCAGCAAGTGTTGTTTTTTCTCTTATACAATTGCTATTAATTAAGATTATAAAGTTACAAATATCAATTATTCATTTTATTTTTATCATCCCTTTAATCCTATCACACAAATTTACGATCAGTTATTATCATCCCGATTTATATATTTGAGGGAAAGTGGAGTATCTCATGTCCTAATAACAAATTTACAATCAATTTTGAAAACCGGATCAACCGGCCCTACCCTTGCTTCTGCTGCTGATTAAAGGCCAACGACTGGAAGCCTGCCTGTAATACCATGAAAACATACCTGCACTAGTAAGTAGTAACTGAAGTGATTTCAAGTACTCAATTGCCTTATCCAGAATTGAAGCTTTGTATGACTAAAATTCAAAAAAATGAATTAAAAGGGCAAATTCATAACACTTAATATAAAAAATAAACTTCCCTCAATGCTCAAAGAGATGTACGGATAAAATAAATAGAGTGACCTTGTTGCAACGGGGTATGAGTTCTTGTGCTTCATCTTCTCAATTATCCTATCTCGACACTTCTGCATTAAAATGTAATATTATATTTAATAAGAAAACGACCACAAAGAAAAGAAACCCAATTCATTAGCAGGTGAACAGTGAAAGAAGAGACCCTCTCTGAGAGATTTTGAACCTCAGCAGCAAGAGCTCTTCTTGCAGATGTTGATCCGCGAACTTGTTTCTTTGCATCAGCAGATTCACACTCAGCATCCTTCTGTAACAAAGAATTACATTACAAATTATTTCAAGTGGAATAAAGTAAAGAGGAAGTGGAATAAAGTAAAGAGGAAGTACAGAATCCTATGACTGTCAATATGAAACCAGCTCTCAGTAGATCATTAAATGCACGAGTGATCAACAGATTCAAACTCAGCATCTTTCTGTAACAAAGAATTTACATTACGAATTATTTTAAGTGAAATAAAACAAGTGAAGAGGAAGTTAAGAATCCTAAGACTGTTAATATGAAACCAGCTCTCAACAGATCATTAAATGCACGAGTGATCAACAGGACCATTCAATTGGTAGACCACCTCTTATATGGGCAGACCACCTCTTATATGGGCTAAAGAAATACCAATCCCTTCTAGCATGTGCTCATAGACCATGCTAGTGATTTTCTTGCTTCATATAGGAGTTCACATGAACTTGTGTTGTATCTCCTTCATTTTTTCTAGTGATTTCAGTAGTATCCGGTGTTTTAGTACGTAAAAGAAGAATACAAATTTTAAGTCTCAGTTATGTGGGTCTGATCCCAAAAAAATGAGGCTCAAATCTGAGGGTAGAACTCTATTTTGGGTAATGTATGAGGCGCACGCCTCAAACAAAAGATGAGCCTAAAGGCCCCGCGTGCACCTCATGTCAGCTTCACACATTTAGTGTGAACCACCAGGGTTGAGTGTCGAGGCTCAAGGCATAGGCCTCACACCGTCACACACCTTTTAAAAAAATACTGATCGTAGGTGGATGTGATGATGGTTAACAATTAGGAATCCCCAGTATGTTTTGAGGTATAACGCATGATCAATGGACCAGATTGATTTATATGAAATACACACTGCCGTAGGAAGAATCACTTCATAGTTCGTACAAGATGATGGATCAATCACATATTTTCTTCATTTCAATATTCAAAATAACTACCTGTAAGTTGGTATTCCAGGGACAAAATGATCATTCTGCCCAGTAAATGAGATCACTCTCCAGTCATTCATGAATGCGGTGGCTTCTTAAGAATGCCAATTATTCGAAAACCATTTGTTTTCTTTTTTAATGAAAGTGAGGTGCTCCATTCTGAAATGAAAAACACTATAGTGTAATGCAGAATTAAGTATTTCTTACTGCACTTGCCTTAGATTTGGTACTGTGTAATTGAGACTTTCTTTCAAATTTATCATCAACAAGATCCGGTGTGTAATTGAGACTTTCTTTCAAATTTATCATCAACAAGATCCGGTGTGTGTCCTACCTTTCAGACACTCTCAAGGACATATTATAGCCCTAAAACTAAAAGACCTTGATCTGTTAGACATAGACATGCCATCCAAGTAGTGGTAGTAGTAGGTCCTAAACAAAAAGATAAATGCCATGTGTACAATACTGGTAATGCGAATCTGTTCTTTTTTGGGATTAGATACTTCCGTATCTCCTTAATTATGAAAAAATGAATCATAGTAGTAGGTCCTAAACAAAAAGATAAATGCCATGTGTACAATACTGGTATTGCTATATTGATCTTCACGAATCTGTTCTTTTTAGGGATTAGATATTTCCGTATCTCCTCAATTGTGAAAAAATTAATCAAGGGGTCTTTCTTCATAGTCATGTTTCTGATCCATTCAACTCTAGGAAGTTGAATCTGTTTCACATTTATGAGAGCACTATATAGAGGTTGGATTACATCCTCGCCTGAAATTTCTTATACTCCTATCTCCAAATGTTCATTTTATCCCTGGTGTCATTGTTCTTCTCCATCTGTTGTCCAGTAGACTCAAGCTTGTCCTGCAATTTTGCCGTCTTCCTAAGGACATCCCCAACCCTATCAGACAAAGCTTTTATATCAAAACCGACATAAACATCTTTCACGCCATAAAAATGACGGCAGATAAGCTCTTCATCATGCAGGAAAAACCCAGCGGAGTATAATCTAAAGAGACTCTATGCTTACAATTATAGTAAGCCCCCTAATACAATCTGAAGGGAACCAATTAGTCTTGAAAGCTTACATCTCAGGAAGAAGAACCTCCCCATCCTGAATTTGGGGGAAAATAAATGTAGACTTCTGACAAATTGCTAAACGTTTTCCTACTTATTCAACATGATCGAATTTAAATGCTTATTAGCTTCTGAACTTATCTAAATTAATCTACTGATTGATGATGCATGAAGCAGTAACTATAACAATTTAATTTCTTATTCAAGATCAGAGGATTGATGCTGTTTCTAGCTCCGAAATTTACAATGAAGCATATCAGCATACACAATTACATATATGAAAGTCAGGAGTTTACCAAAAGAAAGAAGCCGAACCACTTCCTCCCCAGGTTCCATCCCTTGAAAAGCAATCGATCAAAGCTCAAAAACTGATCCAGTAACAGTTGAATCTCAGAAACTCTTTCTATTGGCAAATCTTGATAAATGCTCCAAGCTTCTACAGTAATCAAACAAAAACACAGGTAATCAACGATCCATGATCGATCTTTCTTATTTCAGATTCAAAAATTCCAAACTCGTGCCCACAAAACCTCGCTTCAAGTGTTCTCAATCGATTTCAGAGCTGGAAAAATGTAAACACGAAGCTTTCCGGATCCAACTTTGCAAGATCGATCGGATTGAACGCGTTGCTTCTCAAAAGGAAGAGTAAGTCGAAACCCTAGAAAGGCTCTGATCTCGTAAGCTGAAACCCTAACAGCTCTCGACTGTCATTTACTATGAAACATTGACTGTGATGAGGGGTTAGGTTTTCCATGAGGCCAATCAGCTCGAATTAAGCTAATTTTGCTTCTTGTATTGCCAATCGATCGTAGAGTTCTACTCTCTTGAAGGCAGATCATCGCCATTGATGGGATCTTCGCTTTCTTCGAGCTTTTAGAAATGGTGGTGGAGGTGGTCGATCCTCGTGTTACAAGGCGATTGAGAAAATGAATTATGTCCGTTGCAAATACCAGTTTAACTCTATATTTATAGCCAGCAAGTCCAACGGTCTAATAAACGGTCTAATCGGTCTTCTATGCTCGAGGGATCTAAATTTTAAATTTTTTTTTTTTTTGAAAACCTTGTAAATACTCTTCTGTTTTGTGATTTTGTATTATAGTCTATTAATTTTTAAAGTTTGCGAATCCACCATTTCATCCAAAAGTTAGTTAACCAATGTTAAATTTTTTATGAAATAACTTTTTAAACCTTTTTTTTTATAATGAGTTTGACGGAATGCACGCCTCAATAGGTTATCACGTGTCTCATATCCCTTTAGTTGGGGTTAAGCTTAATCGACCTATGGCTAATATATGTATTTTTTTAATCTAAAAATTAAGGTTAGATGGATTAACCCTAAAGGTGAATGAATCTTAATAATAGTGATTGAGTGTTAAAAGGGACACATGACAACCAACTTGTAGAGTCTCTTTTAACTTAGGTTAAGCATAAGGTTGATATTGTTTCAAAAATCAAGGTTAGATGCATGAACCCTAGGGGTGAGTGAATATTAACCATTGGTAGTGATGTTAAAAGGGACATGTGGTGGCTTGTAGAGCCTCCTGTAACTGTAGTTAAGTATAATCATTCTAAGGTTAATATTTTTTTCTTCTAAAAACTAAGGTTAGATGCATGAACCCAAGGGGTGAGTGAATCTTAACCACAATTAGTGGGTGTTAAAAAGGACATGTCACAGCTTGCAAAGCCCTCTTTAATTGTGGTTAAGCATAATCAACCTAGGGTTAAAATTTTATCATTTTTTTTTCTAAAATATAAGGTTAGATGCATGAACCCCTAAAGATGAGTGAAGATTAACCACTGATAGTAGGTGTTAAAAGGGACACATGGTGGCCTAATTTAACTGTAGTTAAGCATAATCAATCTAAGGTTAATATTTTTCTTCTAAAAACCAAGGTTAGATGCATGAACCCAAGGGGTGAATGAATCTTAATCACAGTTAGTGAGTTATAAGGTACATGTGGTAGCTTGTACAACCTCCTTTAACAGGTTAAACAGAATCAAGCTAAAAGTAATATATATATTTTTTCTTCTAAAAAGGTTAAATGGATGAATTTAGGGGTGAGTGAATCTTAACCACAATTAGTGGGTACCAAGCACTTCTCTTATGAAAAGTTTTTACAAATTTTCTTAAAATAAAATAAAAAATGTTAAAAAAAATATTTCATAAAAAATATAACATCTGTTAACTAACTTTTGGAATGAATGGTGGATTTGCAAAAGTTTTGAAAGTTAGTGGACTGTAATACAAAATCACAAAACACAAGGGGTATTTACAAATAGCTAAAAAGATAGGGAGTTTTTCTTAAAAATCCCAATTCAAAAACTATTATTTTTGTACTTCGTATGAAAAGAAGAACACGTGTTTTTTTGGAAGGTAAGAAGCAACACGTGTTGTTAAATGCCTTCGCATTTTGCAATGATTAATGAGTCGACAATGTTACCTCTTCGCTTGGTTCGAATTCAGGTTTGTGGGGTTTGAATTCAGGCTTGTAGTTCGCCACTTTAGAGTGAACCCGGTTTGCTAGAGGTAAGATGAAATAATTCATTATTCGGTTCGCTTAGGTTCTTTAATTTAGTTCACTAGCTTGATTAGCTACTTAAGCATGTAAAACAAAATATATATTATAAAATATATATCTTTTAAGCATGTAAATAGTATATTACAAATACTTATTTGGGAAAAAAATATTTTTTTTACGAACGGCTTGTGAACTCAAAGTATAAATTTGTCGAATCAGAAAAAAAATATCAGTGAATTTGAATGAAAAATTTGACAAACTAAGATTGTTTTGAAACCAATGTGGTTTGCTTAATTTCACGAACCAAACCGAACTGAACTACGAACTAGTTCGGGTTCGCTCGGTTCGCGGTTCACTATAGCATGCAGCGAACTTGGTAACCTGCTCCTAAATATACTTCTTAATCTAAACCTACTATTACAAACCACTAAAGGTTATGATTTAACTCGGCTTATTTTATCTTTTTTTAATATCACATCAACTCTAATCCTAATAGTTTATAATTGATTTTTTTTTGGGGGGTAAATGTTGATATCATGAGTCGGACTCAGATTAGACTCATGTAATGCATATAAACCCCTAGCCCAGACATCCGATATTGAGGAGAGCCCAGATTCGATCTCAAGATCTCCAGATTTACTATTCGTCCTTCGACCACTAGGCTACACCGGCTCGGGTTATTTATAATTGAGTTAAACAATTAGAATTGAAGAGTATATTTGAAAATACACTTTAGGAGTACATTAGACTAATTCATGATAAATTCAACAACTTTATTTTCTCGTATTTTAAAATTTCACCTTGTTTATATATATATATATATATATATCAAACTAACACATGCTATCATACTCACACACATGGTGGCACATGAGTCATGACCACAGTTCCAATGCGAAGCAACTAGGGCTGTCAACGGATTCAAAAATTATCTAAATCCGTATCCGTATATTATCCGATTACAGTATCCGGCAGAGCGAATCTAAATAGAAGTTTTAAGTATGCGTTTATAAACGGAGCGGATACAGATACTACACTATCAACTCCGTTAATTATCAGAACTGATTATGGATAGCTTATATGACAAGTATACCATTGAGACTATTTAAAATGTTTACTAAACTTCTCGGTACTTTCATAATTCTTTTAAGAGTATGAGGCTATAAATGTAATTATATAAGTACGATATTTATCATCTTAACAAGCCTAACCCCTATTCGTTCAAAGAATCAGTGAACATTTTTCATCTCCTCTTCTTCCTCTCATCTCCTCTAATTTCTTCTTCCTCTCCTCTCATCACCTCTATTATTTCATCTTTGTTCTTCTTCTTTTCAAAGTCCTCAGCAGCCCTTGAATGGAGAGTCAATGTTATTGGTCCGAAGCTTTGGAGTAGCATCAACAACAAACACCACCACCATTGCCTCTTGTTGAACCAAGTAAGTGTCGTGATCTTCATTTTTTTCAGTCTTTTTTTTTTAATGTTTTGAAGCCCTAATGACCTGACAAATTGAATTTTTTCATATACAAAAGCAGTAAATTTCTATCAATTTTTTACTGGATTTGAGTGACTTCTCTTTATGGTTTACTAGTAGAAAGAAAAAGATGAACCAGATTTTTTTTTAATTATTATTTTTTTAAGTATTCAGATAATTCGGATAATATCTTTATGGTTTACTAGTAGAAAGAAAAAGATGAACTGGATACGAATCTTCCTATGTGCTATCCGACCAATATCGGATCAGATTCGAATAGTGAGATAGGTTAATCGAACTGGATACGGATATACCCCGCTTCGAATCCGCTCTGTTGACAACCCTAGAAGCAACTATCATTCCTCTTTCTATTTTCAACTGTGAAGATTGCAGTAGAAACTCAGTAGGAAAGTTATTCAGATTAAACGGTGAAGATTGGGCTAACCATCTGTCAAAATAATGCAATAGATCAATGCGAGATAATTAATGTCTTATTCCAAAGATTAGTCGAACCCGCATTTCGTTATCTAGTCGATCACCTGTGTCCCCATGTTTCTTTTAGCTATGATTAAGCTTGATTAAATTATGATTAATATTTTTATTTTTTCTAAATGCCAATGTTGGATGGATGAACTCTAAGAGTGAGTGAATCTTAATCACAATTAGTGAGTGTTAAAAATAAGGGCGTGGACCAATGAGCTGCAATATTGTGGAATGCATAGTTCGTTAGGATCAGTAACATGGTCCTCCGTTATTCTACTCTATCAAAACCTAAAAGTATTACATTGATCAAAATCAGTTTTAATCTATATATAATATGTGTGGACTTTTTTTTTTCCTTTTTTCGCCTTTTAAGAACTTTGCATCAATTCGTTATTGGTGCTATCATTGACCTTCCTTAGGTGTGGAACAATCTTAATAAACTCTCTTATGCCTTTATTTTTTGCCCTCCTAGGTGCGCTTACAAGGTGGTTAGACTTGGACCGCAACTTGGCTACATTGTATTAGACCGATCTTACGATACACTAATACAATTTTTTGACCCCCATTATTGCTCTCCCAAGAGCAAAAGTCGAGTCATATTCAGGAACAGAGTAAAGATTTTTTTTGTAAAGATTTTTTTTGTAAAGAGGCAAGTCGATGGTTGATTGAAAATGTTAGTAATTGTTATCAGATTTGTAGAAAATGATTAGGTAGGTGCGATATATTTTAAGTGAATTTTTTTTTGACAACTAAGTTGGTGAGGCCATTTCATTTTGTATGTTTCATATATATCTTGTGGGTATTGTTTCTCCTTGTTTTACAGTAACAGTTGTCCCCTTGCCATATGACTATGCTTTATTAAATAATAGAGTATAATATATACTTTATTTTCAAAAGTTTAGATATAGTTACTGTAACCGCAAATTTCATGCGTCTCAATTTGCCTCCACTATCGTGTGGAGTTTATTATTTTTGTGGGGGACTATCCTTCAAATCCGGGTAAACACGGATTGTTAATTATCTTTCTAATTGGGGAAATATCTCTAATTGAGAAGAGGAACAAGAAGAAATAGATTTGAATAAACTTATATTTTTATTCATTCAGAGGAGTTGTTCAGGCGTTATATTGTGCCTCATCGATGTCTTGATATTGAGAAAAGAAGAGATAAGAAAGGTGGCCATTTTAAGAGTCTCACTTGGTATTTTGCATGTCGTGGGAGTTTCCTTCTTCTTCTTCTTGACTTTACTTCTTGCTTGTTATTTTCAAGGAAAGAAAAAATGGTTTTCTCATTTCTTCTGTATTTTCTTTGTGGGGGGGGGTTTCTTGTGAGAAACTCTCTTATTTATAAGTTTGAGAAATTCCTCTTTGGCATCTCTCTTTTGACTCCCCTATTTTTGGGGAAGTCAAACTTGGACTCTCATCTTACAGGAGGTCAGCTGACAATCTCCATTATATGGGAGACTCCTAGAGGAACATAGTCCTCTTTTTAGAGTACTTTGTACTGGTATTCCCTTTTTTGGGGAAAAACCCTTGATCCTCTTTTGAAAAGAGGGGGAGACAATATCCTCTCCTTAATGAGTGGATATCAAATGGCATCATTTCCTGGGATCGAGGATAGAGTCTTCATCCCTTCCCCACTTTGGGGTGTCATGTGGCACCCCATCATGAGATTTAAAAGAGGGGATCCCTATCTTGGGATCCCCAAAGTCAGGAAGATCTCCTTTTGAGATCTTCTTGCGTATGGCAGTCAGTTACTGACTGTCACAGCTCAGTTAAATGAAGTTTCACGTGTCAACCTTTCAAATGCTGACACCCATGGGGTATCCGTGAGTTTTTTTGTCCTCACAGATTGAGCACGTGTTAATCTCTCGGAAATTGGCACCTAAGGGACATCTATGAGGTTTTTATCCTTACGGATTGGACATGTGTCACCTCTCGGAGGCTGGCACTCAAGAGCCATCCGTGAGGTTTTGTCCTCACGGGTTAGACATGTGTCAGCCTCTCGGAGGCTGTCACTCAAGGTGGATCCGTGAGGTTTTGTCATCACGGATTAAAAACTTGTCAGTCTCTCGGAGGCTGACACTCAAGTGGGAACCTTGAAGTTTTGTTCTCACAGATTGAACACGTGTCAGCCCCTTAAAGGCTAACACTTAAGATGGATCCGTGGGGTTTTGTCCTCACGACTTGGACACATGTCAACCTCTTGGAGGTTAACACTCAAGATGGATCTGTGAGATTTTGTCCTCATAGGATAGCCACATGTCAGCCTCTAGGAGGATGACACTCGAGATTGATTCATGAAGTTTTGTCCTCACGAACTAGACACGTGTCAGCTTCTCGGAGGTTAACACTCAAGATGGATTCTTGAGGACTTGTCCTCACGAATTTGACACATGCCAGCCTCTCAGAGGCTGACACTCAAGAACTATCCATGAGGTTTTGATCCTCAGAGGCTAGACACGTGTCAACCTCTAAGCTCCCGGAGGCTAGCACTCAAGATTATCCGTGAGGTTTCAATCCTCACGGGGTTAGACATACATCAATCCTCATATGGACTAGCTCCTGGCATGTCCCCTGAGGCCTAATGGTCAAGCCGTCAGCATTAAAACGCTGACAGGCTAAAAGGACCGTGTGTGCCACAGGCACGCACGTATCTTAACCGTCTCTCTGGGAGGTGATGATCCGGTGTGTGCATGTGTATCAACATCTGTGCTACGGACGATGAGATTTCACTACTCACAATTACCCCTCGTCTCATAGCTATGTCCTATTAACTAATTAGATTATATAATTTAATTTTTTTTTACAAAATTTCACGGGCAGCTGACCCTTGTTCTATTGTTATGCCCACTCAAATAATTAAACAACATAATATAAAATATGTTTTTTTTTTTTTTTTTGGTTAAGGAAATTGCATCACAAGGCGATAGCTGCAGTCAAGGCAAAGAAAATATGTTTTTATTCAAAAGTTCAAAGAGTTGCCTCCCATGCCATATTATTTATAAGAAAAAATTAAAAAGTGTCTCCTAGTTCTACCTCTTGTCCTATCCCTGGATTGAGATAGGTAATACCAGTTGTCCACTACTCCATTTAAGGGTGGAGCCAGGAATTTCTTGCGGGGCTAACAATGGAGGTTTGGGGCATAGCCCCCAAAATGCTTTTTTAAGGCCATTTTCACAGGTCTTCACATTGGTTTGTGTCCGTTTATAAGATATATTTTTTTTTCTCAAAAGTGTAGGGGGCTAGAGCCTCCCGTCCCTCAGCTCTGCCCCTCTCCCAGGCTATGCCCCTATTAGTACTAGTAGGATTTTTTTTCCCAAAATTTCAAGCCCCTGCCTCCCATGTGGCTCCACCCTTGACTCTATTCTCCTCTTATATTTCATTAGATATGGAGTGGGGGTATTCCCTAGGCAACATGTGAGACTAGATTATCAATTTTACATGTTAATATGGATTAAAGGTAAATACAAGCTCCCACTTTCTCTAAAGGAGGCACACGTGTTTTCATTATCTTTGACTGTTTTTACGATTAGATAAAACTTCAACAGAAATAATTCAAAGTAGTTAGAGAAGATGGGAAGAGAGAAACTAGTGTAACATTCTCAAAACTATTCGAATCTTAATGTTTGGGTTTTGTATGGAGCTAAGCCATCAGTAGTAAACTATATTTATGGTCTAGCGCCATACAAACACTCGTAACAGTTTCTAAATTTTTGTAAAGATTGTTTTGTGAAGGTTTTTTTAAGTCAAAACCCCCTACCCTTTCAGTTATTTGTAAATATCTCGTTGCTTTATGTGATTTTGTATTATGCCCCCTCCCCATCTTTAAATCTTTTGCAAATCCACAATTTTTCCATAACTTTGTTATCGGATGTTATTTTTTTCATGAAATGACCAATATAACTTTTTTTATTTGAATGAGATTTGTAAAACCTTCCTACCCTTTAGCCATAGTTTGTTTTAGAGGGATTTGTAGCATGTCATGACTTATAAATGGGGTGTTTGATTTTTGAGCAGAACAATAGTATTAAGATTCCCTCATTCCTAGGTTTAAGTAATCTAATCTTGATTTTTACAAAAAAATAGTTTTTAAAAAATAACAACATAAGTGAGTGAATCATAACCAAGTTTAATTTTTTTTTTAAATCAAAATTAAATTACTTAAGAGTGAGTGAATCTTAACCACAAATAATGGGTGTCAAAGAAGACATGTGACGAGATGGGGTGTGCACCTACTGCCCAACGGAATATGCTATATGCTATCATCTCCTCCTTAGTTAAATGCATTTTTACCCATAAATTATGGTCAAGCCATCAATTTCTCCTGCCCATGTACTCACAAGTTTAGATTTCAGGAGTAGAGTTCCAAGCACTTCTCTTGTGAATTTTTTTTTTTATAAATTTCATCAAAAAAAGAGGTTAAAATGGTCATTTCAACCAAATTATGGATGGATTTGCAAAAAGATAAGGCAAGGGGGTACTGTATTTACGAATAACTTAAACATACGGGGTTTTCACAACAAAACCTTAAATAATATAATTATTGATAGCTCCTGCGTTAATTTTCTACCTCACTTATCAGAGCGAAATTTTTCGGCAGTCACAGAAATGAAACATGTGTCTCATTAACCCTAGTTAGGTAGGTAAGGTATGCACGTTTGCTGCATTGGTTGTTGGGGGTACTGTTGTTTTCTTTGTACATTGCGAGATTGTTTCCTCTGCACTTGCTGTATAAAATTCAAAGTGTCTAATGTTTTGGGATTTCCTCAGGATTGACCTGAGGAATTTCTTCGGGTTGAATGACATTCCGCCATCTGTCTAATTGATTCTAGGTGGTTAGCTTTAACTCAATAGTATTAATGGTCACAGAAGTAACCCACTTGGGTTTTAGAAAATTGTACTGCTACTAAAACAGATGGCAGCTATCCACACGTACGAAAAATCCTCTGGGTCTATCCCAAGGAAATCCGGAATCGCTGGCGTTATGGCGAAAATCGATTCTTACAACCGTCCACTTTAAAGCCCGATGATTAACCTTAGGGTGTGTAACGAATACACGAAAGTGATAGTGTGTGCAGGGTTTCGTGACTCTTTTCCATCGTCCGATCTACCATCAAGTGAAGATCCAAAATGTGGTTAGTCAACAAAATAGGGTTTTTTTACACCATGGGCTTGGCCCAGTGGTTGTGTGTCTATCTTTGGGGAGGTGTGACTCAAGTTCGAGTCTTGGTGTGGTCGTTGAGCGAACCATCATGAGTGCTAACCCACCTAACTCCTGACCTAGCTAGATAAATGATTTGAGCCTACCCAAAAAGGAAAAAAAAGGTTTTTCCCTTAATGCCACATGATTGGAATAATAAAAATGGGATGATACGGTAAATCAAAATATCGGTGTGTCTCGGAACACCTAATACTTGCCCACTGTAGCATATCCCAAGCCTGTAGGTGCTAGTGCTAACAACCTTAAATTCGGAAATTAAATTTCAATGAACTTTATATGACTAGTAAACCCTAAAGCATTTTTATAACCCCGCATTTACCCTTTCATTCGTTTAATTTTGCGGCGCTCGTAATATCGAAAGGTCACGGCATGTGTTGGCCCAGGCCCAGCCACGAGTTAGACAATGGTAATCGTCTGGTAAAAAATTTATTAAGTCCTTAAATTTGGGAACATGGGTGTTTGGATTTTGGCCAAAAATCCATTATTGTAAAATTGATTGTGTATAAATTAATAGTCAAATAATCATTTTTTCAAATAATAATATTTAAAGAATATGTATGAGTCTCTCAACTTCGTATTCTCCGAATACTATTACTTGATCATGAATTTCTACACAATTAATTTTATCAAAATTAATTTTTGATTAAAAAAATCAAATCCAAATGCCATCGTCAAATAATCACTTTTACAAATAATAGTATTCGGAGAATACGCCGCTTATAGATCTCAAGGAAAGTTATAAAGATCAAACGGTGAAGATTGTGCATGGGCCGATCAAACGCGACATTTATAATCAGATCAAAATTGATATTTTTTTTTTGGTGCTATAATCACTTCCAGAAACATAGGTGTCAATGGGCCACGATTAGCTTGCCCTTTTTGCGATTTTTGGGGAGGGGCCGTGCACGGCGGTTTAGAAAGGTTTTGTGGCCTGAATTCTACCCCGTTGATATAGCCTCAATAAAAAAAGCGTGGTCTAAATGCAATATACAAACATAGTACTTACTTTAGTAATTTAGTTGTGAGTACCTATTAATCAATTCCAGCAATCAATGGCCCATGCACAAGGGCTTCTAACCACTAGTCATTTTGATGTATTTATCCTATACTACTTACAGTACTATTAAATAACATAGTTACAGTGTTAATATGGATACCACTTACGTCTTCCTCTAAATTTATGTCATGATTTTCATTTATCTTTTTTTTTTTGTTTCTAAATTTTTTCCTTTATTATCTCTCTATTACAATGTTCCTTGTGGCAACTCTCCTATTAATCTTAATTAATTAATATTATTATATTTCGACAATGATGGAACTTAAGGTGAGGATGAGTAACATATTTCTATAATTTCATATTAAATAAACAATTTGATATAAAAAATGATTAATACGAAAAGAACTTATATAAGTTTATCAAATAAACTAATCATATCTTAAAATTTTATTTTATTTTTTAACTTTTTTTTTTCATTTTCCTATGCATCACACGAGGTATTTGCTAGTTTATTGTCATATATATGTTATTCATATTTAACGGCATGTTAGGCTTACTGTAGGCATTTCATATTTTCAACCAAAAATCAAAACCGGCTAAAACAAGAGCAAGTGGATTCTTCGATGAAAGTAAAGGCAAATGTTAGATTTTGGCGGAGAGTAAAGGTATCATGGCTCTCATATTAATCATCAATGTCTAATTCTAAATAGTTAGAGTTAGCGTCATAAATAATGTTTCATCGTTTTATTCCATTAAATTCTTCTGACTTTCATTAAATCTAATCATGTCATTGGCTTCCTATTCCATTTAGAGCATTTGATTTGCACATACTCCTCATTATTAATAGTGTCGTCATTACTTTTCAATAAATTATTTAGTCAACTCAAATTTTTAAAACCTTCTATAGAGCTATTCTCAAATTCTATTGAATGTTCTCGTTTTGCATCTTATATTTCATAGTTTTTCCACTTCATTCTTCTTAATATTTTCCTTTCAGTTATAAAAAATGTTGTCACCTATTAACCTGCTTCAAAAATATCGGTAATCTTACTATTACCTCATAAAAGATATATTTTAGTTATTTTAGCTATATTTGTGATGTAACCTTCGAAAGAATAATTTCCACTATAGTCATTCAAACCTAATTCTATGCATAATGTTTTCATCTCTCTTCATCCTTATGAATAATTGAGATGAGATACCGAAAATAGTTGGCCACTTTGAAATATCTCATGACATTCATTCTTAACTGCTGCTACAATCATATTTATATTTTACAAAAATTCTATTCCATATATTTTATCCTGATCTAATTTATTTTAAACCTCTTAAATTTCACTATATTCCTCCATAATTTTAATATATGTTCTTTTATTACTTAATACTAGTTCATGCACTATGGAACTTCTCATCAATTTATGAGTTGTTAAAAAAAAAAAATTGAAATATACAATACCCGCTCTAGTCACTTAATGTGAAGGTTGAGATATAAGAGATTGACGCTCTGGATGTTTCATAGGTAGAAAATGTGCCCTAAGGGAGAAAACTTGGGCCCTAACGGATATCCCTTTTTTTACTTTTTGGGTAAATGGTAACACACACAGTAGAACAACACATCCTTTTGTAGAAATTTGTTGGACCCAAGTCTCATAAGATCATGTGTGTGTGTTGGTTGCTACCATTTACCAAAAAAATCACAAGAGTATTAAACTCACCCGTTGGACGTGTTGGAGTTCACCCCCTTGGTCTCACATCGCTGAAGTCTTCCCCTCATAGCTTATAAGGCTCCTCATTTCTTACAAGAGATAAACCCTTTTGTAGAAATGTGTTGGACCCAAGTCTCAAAAGCAGGTAGCCCTTAGAGTGAATGTGGTAGTTGAAATTCCCAAACGATTACTAATTAAATTAATCAGAGCATGTATCAAAAAATAAAAATAGATGGAAATAATATTTTAATTGAGAGATATCTTTTAAAAAAAAGAGTCATGAGAATAGGACTTGGGGTCCTCTTCTAAGCTGACCACAGTGTCCCGTGTCTCTTTTAACACCTCTTTAATCATGGTTACCCTTAAGTAAATTAAAATTAATAATTTTTTTTTCTAAAAACCATGGTTAGATTGTTTAACCTTAGGAGGTGAGTGAATTCTAACCACAATTGATGGGTGGTAAAAAAAGGCATGAACCAATGAGATCCCGGGGTCAACTTCTAAGCTAATCTTGGGTCCGTTTTCCATTTCCCAAAAAAAATGCTTAACTCACCGGCAGTTCTAATTATGTAGCGAGCTGATCCTCATTGGTCCACACTTTACTTTTAAACACTCACCAACTGTGGTTAAGATTCACTCATCCTTAAGGTTAAACAATTAAACTTTTTTTTTTTTTATAAAATTTTTAAATCTTTGATTTAGTTAAGCTTAACTAGGGTTAAAAAGGTGTTAAAAGTGACACGAGTACACCGTGGTACGTTAGGATAAACGTTTCACTGCTTAAAAAACAAAGCGTGCTAGCGCAACTCTCATGCATTTACTAGTCTCTGCCAAAAACGAACAGAAGTCCTTGCTTTGAGTATAAATAAAAAAGAGTAAAAAGACATGACAAGGACAATTAGGTCATTTTAGAAATTAACCCAGGTTAAAATCGAAGTATAGAACCCACTTACGAATCCGGTGGTCTCTCTCTTTCTTCTTTATATCCCCTCTCTCACTAAAAACTCATATTATTCTCGCTCTAAGCAGAGAGAGAACGACTTTCATTTTGCTTATTTCTCCTCTCTTGACCTTCCCTCTCTTTTTCTCTCCCCTGCAAGTTCCCACCAATTGAATCTTCTCAGCTCCCTTAAACCAGGTAAACCTCCGTGTAATCTATCTCTGCTTGCTGTTCTTCATCTTAAGTTCTTGTTTTTGCTTTTTTTCATCTTATGGTTGATAATCCAGGTAAATCGATACATACCCATGAAGACCCATTTGCCTGGGTTTGAGTTTTCACGTGGGTTTTGACTGCCAAGTTCTTCCATGGAGGTTAGTAAATCTTTGTTCTTGTTTTTTCTGCATGTTATGCTGTGTTTATAATACGATTTAATGTAGTTTCCTTAGTGTTTCAATGGTTCATCAGTGTTTTAGTAAGCTGAATTTGATGGGATCACATGGGAATTTTTACTATGTTTGATGTGTTGTTGTTGTTTGGACAGTTTGTTCGGTTGGAATGTTGTTAGTTTGAGATTATGTGGCGTTTGGTATCATGAGGTTAATATACTTATTGGGTTTTTTTAATTTTTGTGTTATTTTTTAGTTTTAATGTTTATTTGCTATGTGAACATGTGGGGTAGCTTCAGATGTTCGTTTCGGGTTTGTAAATGGATTTGGGGTTCATTATCTTTTCCAGGTTCACAGCCTCGAAACTCTGTTTTGTGTATGTTTATTGGTAGTATTGTTTAGTTTGTAGGAATCTGGTTTGTGGGTTTTGTTGATTGGTTAGTGTATTGATGTCTGTCTGTGGTATATGTGGTGTTTAGCTTTGGCATTTCCACCGATTCGTTTAGAGGGAGATATTGGGATCTTTCTTGCTGAAATACTGTTTAATTTTAACCTATTTTACCTTTTTAGACATTTGGTTTGATTCTGGGTTTTTGGTTGAACTGAAGAAATCTTTAGCTCATGTATAAGCAAATGTATGACACTATGACTAATTGGGAACGATAATTAGTTCAATGAAATTTCCAACGCACGCTTTCTTATGAGACGTCTCCTGCTTGAATATTTGTGGGTTTCTGTTGTAGTTGTTTTAATGTATTACAGATTTGGTTATTAAACCTTTTGGGAATAAAAAATGGAAATTAACTTGGTATATTCTAGTTAGAGAAGCTCTTTGACAGTAATTAAACTCTTCGTTTTTTCCTGTTTAAAGACCTCCATGTGTACATGTGTGTGTGTGTGTGTGTCTATACATACACACACGCACACATGTATTGTGGACCTTGCCCCTATTGTTATTTTTCTGTGGAGTCTGATATTCGGAACTTGGTATTCACATTTATATTGGCATTGAGGGTTTACCATCCTAGTGTGCTTCAGTATTGAACCCACTGTACACAACTCCAATATGTTTATATGCTTCGAGACCAACATTTCTTATATCGCGAAGTTATTAACCTAGGGATAGCTGAAGTATCATGACTATCTGGTAGTCTAATTTACTTGGATTGTTGTCTTAGTAACTATTAGGCTGATTAGGTTGTACAGTGTGTAGAAGTGCCCCTTGTGGTGGAAATATGGGATGGGATGGCTCAAAGATACCCAAAAGATCCAAATTTTACCTAGTGGGTAATAAAGTGAACCCTAAGCATTGTGGCTTACTACCTACGAAGATAATGTCCGGGAAAGGTCTTGACATCTTACGAAAGATAAACAAAAATAGATGTCCATACAGTTAGAGGGGATGGTTTTGTTAAACTCCTTTAATTTTTGCTGTTTCAGCAAGACCTTCATAGTGCTATTGTCCTTAACATTAAATTTCTGTGTTTAAGAAGCATTTGATATCATAATGAATTTATGAATCCCATTTGTGCTTGTAAAACCATAGCTTGATTGGTTGTCAATAACACCATGAATCACATTCTTGTATCTCATGCTGTCTGTGGCATCATCAACTAGTTTAAATATATACTTCACTTCTTTGTAGGCCCCCGATCTTCAAAACCAATGATGACGTCTATTTAATTATTGGAATGAATGCGCTTCCTATTTCAGAACTTTAGTCATACACTTATGAAATGCCTTTGTTTGTTTCTTCATTTTTAATTACATGTAGTTTGTTATTAACTCAATTTAGAATTCATTTGGTCAACATATGCTTGCGCACATTGTTTGGATCTAAGTTATTTCAGCTTTTATTCCTTCATGGTCTGTTTTGAGTTGTACTTAATGTATTAGACTCCTTGTGCTCATGGATTCTTAGTTTGAATTGCTTGGCAGATGGATTCTGTTCGACTGGATCAAGATAGGGAGTGCATTGGAGACACATCCGTTGAGCAGTTACTTTCTCCAGGTTCTCCTGATATAAATGATATCTTTGGAGATCCACAAGTGCTTCCTCGAGTCGGAGATCAGTATCAGGTGGAAATTCCTTCCCTAATAACAGAAGCTGACCGTATTCAGCTTATAAAAAATCCAATTGATACAGAAGTCATGGCTGATGTTGCTCATTCTTTTCTAATGGGATTATCCATCTCAATTATGTGGGTCCATGATGAAGTTAATAATAATATTAAACATGAAGAGCTGGAATTTTGTGGTGGTCCAGATGATGCAGTTAACACAAAAGGGTCAGTAGACTCTGAATACAGCAAAGAAAGCCAGATTAATTCAAATAACAAAGATTCAATACTTGAACCTTTGGATGTTGCATTGGACTGTGGAAAAATATCAGGAGGGTCAACAAGCCTTGAACCTACAGTGGCAGGCAATAAGATAGACGTGGACTTAGTTTTGCAACAAGAAAAGAAAATTAACCTGGATCAGAAGTACAGAAGCAAATGCTACTGTCCAGTTCCTGGCTCTTTAGGTGATTCTTGGAGTGATATTGAACAGGATACTTTTCTTCTTGGTCTATATATCTTCGGGAAGAATCTTGTTCAGGTGAAGAGGTTTATTGAGAGGAAGGAGATGGGGGATATATTGTCATTCTATTATGGGAAGTTTTATAGGTCTGATGAACATCGTAGATGGTTAGAGTGCCGGAAGATTCGAAGCAGGAGGTGTATACATGGACAAAGGATTTTTACGGGATGGAGGCAACAGGAATTGTTATCACGTTTGCTTCCCCGTGTATCAGAGGAATGCAAAAATACTTTGCTAGAGGTATTTTATAGTGTCTACTACATATGCGGCATAACTTTTACTTCTAGAGTTTTCCAGAATAGGATAGATGATCAATGGTGAAATTTGCATATATGCATATGATTGTATCCCACTGAAATTAAATGAAATATTGTATTTTCAGAAATTTCACAAAATGTCAATGTTTGTACAGATGTGCTAAACTAACCCTTTCTCTTTCCTTTAGTGTTTGGCACATGTTATACTGTTCCTTATTGATATTGTTTTCGTATTCACTTTATGCAGTATTTTTCACATGATGATCTGTTTTTTTGGTTTCTTTGGTGTCATTATTTTCTTCTTTTGAATAGGAAACTTTTCGCCAAATGAATATATCTGATGAGAGCAGTTGAATTTCTCAAAGGGATGGTGGTTGAAGTTTACTTATTTCCAGTCCTAGAAATGTCCCGTGCATAATTCCTTCATATGATTTGTTGTGCCATTTGGCAAAGGATCAAATGAAAGAAAGATGTCTCCTTCAGGAGCACATGCTATGATGCTACAAATGCATGCCACTTTTTTCCCCGTTATATAACTCTTATGTTTACACTCTTTATGAACAAGTTAGTATCTTTCATTCTATTAACATCTTATTCCTCTGTGTGGTTTTATAAAGGATCTATGACTATGTATTCATCTCCTTGCTTTTGGATGCTCTTATTTCGTATGCCCATTTATATTCTTCCTTTTAACTAGAAGAAATGGTGGGAATTCACAGTCAACCTCAGCAAGTTATGTCTTCTACGCAAAAAAGTAATTTCCTCCTGTCAAGTGTTTCTCTGGTTCTGCCAAGCATGAATATTTTAAAGGTCTAGCTCTTTGGAACAAAATCAACCTTCCTTCCGGCTTCCAGTGGCCTTCCATCTACCCTCTGAATAATAGAGGAACCTCAACTGATGGTGAGACGTGAGATGGACCGTAAAAGAATATATCCATCCCATTTTTAAGAGATGGATTGCCATAGACTATCTACTGTCCAACTTGAGTGACGGAAAGTGTATTTTCACCTTGCTATATTGGCTAACCTAGATGTTTGGGATCATATCCTCCATATAGTTCCCCAGGAAGGGCCATCCTTTTCTTCTTCTTCTTTTTTTCCCGTTTTCCTTTCTAGATAAATACTCCTTTTCAAAAATAACATGTTGTGTTGTTTCCTTTTGCTGTCCTATTGGTGTTGTCTCTTCTTTGATGGGATAATTTGCCTTAGATGGGATCCATAAAAAAAGGATATGAATGATGAGATACTTCGAGACTCGGGACATTCTTTCACTGTGCCACCAAAATTTATTTCGTTTTCCTTTAAGAAGCCTCTCTTGGAAAAGCACCTAAACTAGCATTTCCTGATTCCACCAGATGAACAGTCTCTTCTCTTCTCAACAGAGGTGCAATAACTTGTTATGAATGACTAGGTGATCCTGGTTTGCGTTGGAGAAGCCTTTGATGAGAAGACATCAAGACGTGGTCTAAGGGAGAATACATGAAGTAGTTAAGTACTTCAATAACGTAGGCTATTCCTATTGAGATTCATAGTTTGTAGACCAAATTCCCACAAGCCTATGACATACTCCAAGACAGAGATTCTGGAGGAAAAACTAAAATGATGATTGTCCTTAAGTGGAGAATCATCTAGCTTCACTGCATATTAGAAAATCATTATCTGATCTAGAAAGATGAATGGTACTAGGGAGAGACATAAATATACCTGAGTTCGGAGAGATCTCTTGATCATAGTAACAAAGTTCTCCATTTTTTTTTTAATTTGTTAATAATTTTGCGACTTTTTTTTTCAAACGACTAATTCAAAAAGTATTCAAGATGAAGAAAGCGCAATTGTTTCAAAAAGTCGCGAATTTTGCGAATTAAACCCGAATTATTCACGACTTTTTGAGAAAGTTGCGAATAAATATCCAATATATGAAATATATTTGTTTATAGATTTTCATAATGGATACTTTTATTTTCTTTATCTCCCGACATTTTCCTGATTTATTTTTTCGAATGTTTCAAATTTTGCCAAATTATTTTGAATATTTCCCTAGCCAAATAATCCCCAACTTGGTGACTATGCTTCTGATAAAGGAATACAAATCCTTCTACAATTGTCTTAGACAGATAAATCTTTAAAATTGACACCTTTGGTTGGATTTTAGAGTCCAAAGATGCTTTCTCTTTAAGGTCACTAAGTATCTGAGTACCCCTAGGTTCGAGCCTACTTGTTAAGACTTAAGACCATTTGGGATCCGGTAATTGAAAGGGTTGAGAGGAGACTCGTTTGCTAGAAAAAAGGTTTCCTATCTCTTAGTAGGAGAGTGACTCTCATTAAGAGCTCCATGGCTAGTCTCCCGGTCTTCCGTATGTCGATCTTCAAGATGTCTGTCTCGGTAGCTAAGCATTGGGAAAAGCTTCAAGGGATTCCTTTGGGGAGGAAAGGGGCATGAACAAAGCTCTGCTGGAGGAGTGGTTGTGGTAGTTCATTTCTTAGGATAGGCTTTGTGGAAGAGGGTGATATACCAAGGTTAGGAGATCCAATCATAACTGCGATCCTCTTCAGGTTCCCTGCTGGTATGGTAGGGGAGATTCATGGAGCAAACCAGGTTCGTGCTGGGGCATTGGTAGCAGGGTTTGGTTCTAGGAAGATGATTGGAGTGCGGCAGGGAGACCTTGTGAGCTTTGTCTGCACTTGTATTGCCTTGTTCTTCTAGTGAGGTGTTAGTTAGTGCCACTGAGCCTTCTTTTCTATAGAAACCTTAGAGATAGGGAAAATGGAGAGTGTCTAAACCTCCGCAATAGATTGAAAAGGGTTGTTACTATGTCGGACATAGAAGACTCAAGCCCGGAAGGGGAATTCTAAGGGGTCTTTTACTACTAGTGACTTCTTCAACTATCTCCTAGAGAGAGAGAGAGAGAGAGGAAAGGGAGCTTGCCTTCTTTTCCACAAAAACCTTAGAGATAGGGAAATTGGAGAATGTCTAAAGACTCAAACCTCCGCAGCAGATTGAAGAAGGTTGCCACCAATATGCACATAGAAGACTAATAAGCCAGAAAGGGGAATTCTAAGGGGTCTCTTACTACTAGTGACTTCTTCAACTATCTCCTAGAGAGAGGAGGGGAAGCTTGTAAGAAGGCCCCAATTTGGAAAGATTTGGAAAGCTCTGGTTCCTCCTAAGGTTTATGTGAACGATGCTCTAGACAAGATTCTCACCACTGGTCACTTGAGGATTGGGGGTATGCGGGTGCCTGATAGACGCTGCATTAGCATGTGTCTCAAAGCAGAAGAATACATGGGGCTTATGCTCTTCCACTGCCTGATGGCCTGGGTGATTTAGAGTTTCTTCTTATCTCTCTTAAGGTTGTTTGGGGCATTCTAGTGAAGTGGGAGGCATCATTCTCGACTGGATAGGAGTCTTCAATAGAAGGGGCAACATCCATGTATGTGTATATAACACGACTCACAAGCAGATTTATTTATAGATTGATTGGGGTGCTCAGTACCTTGAGCCACGATGATGTGAGATTTATTTATAGATTACTTGAGGTGCTAAGTACCTTGAGCCACGATGAGGTGATATAGAAGTCATCAAGCAGGATTCTTTTTGGTTGACATTGTCTCTTAACTAGAGAATATGCTCTCAGGGTACAAAGCTTTCTAACCCCTTAGTTTTCTTACATAAGCAAGGAATTTTAGTAGTAGACCATGCCGTGCATGCAGTCCCTTAGTTTTCTTACTTAAGCAAGGAATTTTAGTAGTAGACCATGCCGTGCATGCAGTCTTTGGTGATTGACATGTTGGGAGCTTACAATCAGATGGCCATCTCCACTTTCAAGGTTGCCTCGGCTCCGTATATAGAAGAGATTACTTGATATTCAGTCCTAATTTCTAAGAAATGTATACTTTTCCAGCAACCATTGGTTGTTGGGGAGCATTAATTTCAAGAGGTTTCATGGAGAAGTTCCATAACTGGTCACGTATTCTTTGAACTCATTGGAAAAGTATATTCATTTATGTTGTTAGAGCTAATCTCTATCTAAACTGAATCAAAATCATTTAATGACAAAAAAATGAGAATTAAATATACATCAAAATTGTTTTAACAAGTAAGCACAAGCCATAGAAACTGTAATTAATTAAAATAAGTATTTTGTTCCACTAAAAGAGAGATAAGTCACGATCCCTGGACATTTGAATCAATCAACTCAAAGGACTCTTTAGAACGATTGTTACTATTTCTAAGTGTTGTTTGGGAGTGTTACTGTTAGATGGACTAAGGCCAAGGTGATTGAGTTTAACTTGGGTGGCTGCGCCGTGTCAGACTTAGTTGCCAAAAGAATATAAATCTTTTGCAATAATTTAAAAACTATTTACATGGATATGCAATAATGATTTGTTTTTATACTCATTTGTATGTACACATATGTAGTTCTAATATTTCTTGTCTAATTTAATTTATATGGATGACATGTCATGTCTGATGATACGTGTTGATATGTGTAGGATAGAAGAAATATTAAAAGTTACATGGTAGAGTTTAAATCCCACATAAAGTTAAGCCACTTCACTTTGAAGAATTGACAAGTAATAGAACATAGTCAGTTTGCTTGGCTTGTTGGGGCCAAAGTATCAGACAACAGTTCTTAAGAGCTGGACATGTTTTAACAGACACATGCTTTGCTGCTCCAGATTTCTAATGGAGAATTTAACACTAATATCCAGTCTGTCCTAGACAATTGACAAATTAGCAAGACTGCTCTTTATTAGAACCCAGAAAAAACTAAATAGATTTTTAAAAAAATAAAAAATTTAAAGGATTCATCTCTTAAAGTTTTTGATTACTGCATCCAGTCTGTCTTAGACAAATGACAAGTTAGCAAGACTCTTCTCTTTATTAGAACCCAGAAATTCTAAATAGATTTTTTTTTAAAAATTAAAGGATTCATCTCTTAAAGTTTTTGATTACTCAAATCTCGTAACATTCTTTGCACCCCCCAACCAAAAAAATGCAAAAGAAAAGAATACCACTCTTTTATGAGGTTGGATAAGAGTAGTCGTTCTCCAATATGGTAACCTCAAATCCCTCGTAGGTATCCTCATTGACACATCTGAACTATTGGTATAGGTATGACATCCATGCTGGATATGTTTCAGCCATACCCAATTATTTTCATAAAAAAATATTTAAAACCTATAAAGAATTTCATAATTTCCACAAAATAATAAAAGATACTACCACAATAGTATGATAGTAAACTAATATCACGCATTAACTGTATATATCTGTATCCCTGTACTCCATATTTGAGGTTGAAAAGTCTCGTACAAGACCCCTTTTACCATACCCAACACCTTTACCTGTTCCAGGACAGTGTAGGCCTCAATATTTTGGAGGTCATGTTAGGACGAGCGGAGGACATTGAAGATGTAGAGGCTATATATTAAATGAAGGAGAATGGTGTTTAGCCATTCAAATATTTTTTGTTAAAATTTACTGAGAGATATTGGTTTTATGTTTTAGTTGAGGAACTTTATAAACACACCCATCAGGGGTTGGTGCAGTTGGCTAGCGTCCCTGGTTTGCTCCCTGTGGTTGTGTGTTCAACTTACACTCTTTGACTTACCTTAGTGTCCGTAGGGAAAATTCCAAGTGGTTTGGTGTGGACACCCAAGGGGACTAGTCCTTGCCTCGAAGGGTTTGGGATACCCTCCGTTACAAAAAAAAAACATGGTAAACACTGGATTTTGGACAACTTATATGAAATGAAAGGGAACATTTCATAATCCTACTATAGGAATTAAGATCAATTAGTAAGAAAAGCAAATAGCTACTAAAGGAGTGGAGATATGGAGATAAATGATGAACATACTCCCACCATATGATGTGTTGCACTAGATTCGATAATCCATGCTAGAGTGGATTTAATACCAAGCTTATACAAAAAACTATCTTAGTCTCAGTTGGATCTAAACATTGCACACGGGAAACATGCTAATGTGTAGTGATGTGACAAGGTGCACCTCGAACATCGGAAGGCATACCAAGAATGTGTGAACTAGTAATAAAGACTGGCAGAATTAGTGGGCTCTAATAGCAGGTACCAAGGAAACATATCATTTCATTCGGGTGAGGAGTCACTATCATCAGTTCTGTTAACAAGCGTACAAGCAGTTACATTAAGATATAAGAAATCGACGCGTCTAGATTATTAGAGACACATTAGATGCTGACTTCTTTTGCAAAATAAGTGTCCTTTTTAGAAAGTTAGCTCCTTCATTAAATTTATATCTCCCTTTAATAGTATTTCAAATATGACGCTGCGCTTTTTCCAGTTGCTGGCTAGTTTATTATAAGATTAGTCATGCAGACTGTCTTGAAGGAAATTTGATATGAACCAAAGATCACCCTCTAGAGTAGCATTCATCTGAAGCTAGGAAAATATTCCATTAAAATCCATGGAAGCACCTTATTCTGAAGCAAACATCAGTAATATATCAGATGTCATTTCCTTCCTTCTAACAAATAGATGCTGGGCATGGGTTCTACAAATGTTGGCTCATCTTTGTCCAAACCCATGGTCCTCAAAACGAAAGTTTTTCCAACATTGTATGTGGAAGCCTCTTACATTGCTAATTACTTACAGTTCCCTTGGCTTCTTAAGTATTAGGTGGCTAATAAACCCATTGTTATTATATTTTATTGCAAAAATCTGAATCTTTGTTGCAAATGGTCACTTTGTTTTGGTAAATATTGAGCTTGTACTTGTGCAGCTAATTTTTTTCTTCAAATGCTTTATATCTGTTTGTCGGTGCTATGCCTGTTTAGAAATGAATTATGATCTCTTGTCAGGTCTCTAAGACATTTGGAGAGGGGAAAATTTCGCTGGAAGAATATGTCTCCACTTTAAAGGCTACAGTTGGCATGGACATTCTCATAGAAGCTGTAGGAATTGGTAAAGGGAAGCAAGATCTCACTGGCATCATCATGGAGCCTATAAGGACCAATCAAGTTATTCCTGTTCGTCCTGAAATACCGATTGGCAAAGCTTGCTCCTCTCTTACGGCCGTAGACATCATCAAGTTTCTAACGGGAGACTTCCGGTTAAGCAAAGCCCGATCGAACGATCTCTTCTGGGAAGCCGTTTGGCCCCGTTTGCTGGCAAGAGGGTGGCACTCTGAGCAGCCTAAGAATCAAAGTTATGTTGGTTCCAAGCATTCTTTGGTGTTTCTTATACCCAGTGTTAAGAAGTTCTCAAGAAGGAGACTTGTGAAAGGAAACCACTACTTTGATTCTGTTAGTGATGTCTTGAATAAAGTTGCATCAGACCCGCAGCTTCTTGAGCTTGAGGTTGAAGCAGCTGAAGGCAAGGAAGATCACAGGTGGGACACAGAGGAAAAATTGGACCAAGATGATTTGTCTGATCGTGAACGCCATTGTTACCTTCGACCACGAATTTCAAATTGCACTCCAGACCTCATGAAGTTTACCGTTGTTGATACCAGTTTGGTTCATGGGGAAGAACCATCCAAGGTGAGGGAACTGAGAAGCTTACCAGTCGACACTACAAATACTCACAGCCCCAGAAGTTTTTCAAGAACACCTGGTAGGGATACCTCTCGGGATATGCAGGATGGGCCAAACTCTGCTAATATGTTGTTGAATGATAAAGAGGATACTAATACTTCCATCCCTGCAAAGGATATGCTTGATAGGGGAGTCCCCACTGATTTATCAGATTCTGTAATTAGTTCTTCGAACCAAGGTATGTCAATTAATGGCACAGATCCCACCAATGTACTGTTGGACAATCACAATAATGGGAACACCAATATGTCTAATGGCAAGCAACCTAGGAAGAATATAAAGTGCCAATTCAGACGAAGGGTGAAGCCTGGTGATTCAAACTATTTAGCCCCTGTCACGAAACGGCGGAGGTTAACTGCTTGTAATCATGCAAAGACAAGCACCGGCACAAACAATATCTCTTTGGGCCCCCGATTAAAAGAAGAGGAGTCCCATTTCCAGTCAGACACACCTGTTGCAAGTGAGAACATGGTTTATCAAGTGGGTCCATCTAAGGAGAAGGTATCATTTACTAGTTCTTCGGCTAAAGGCAGCCCAGATGAGAGAAGTGAAGGCATTCTCATCGGGAACTGTTTTGGTACGGAAGTGTCTCATGAGAAACCTCAACCCCGTACGTTGATTGACCTGAACCTACCCCACGTCCCACCAGATTTTGAAACTGTTGAACCCTTCATAATGGAGGTGGCATACTGTGAGGACGATCCAAGTGCAGATGCGTCATCTTTTCCTTTTGAAACAATCCAGCACCCTGAGGATCCCATGGAATTGGGAACCTCTAATGGTGTTGCAAGTGAAGAGCAGCAGCCTATCACGAATGCTCGGAGGCAGAGCACAAGAAACCGACCATTGACCACTAGGGCACTGGAAGCACTTGCATGCGGATTCTTAAACACAAAGCGTAGGCGGAGAAGCACAGAGCTCCTGTCACAAGATAAATTGATTTCAAGGCCTTCCCGGCGGGCCCGCGGCAGGGTTGGATTTACTGCAAATTTTGGTATTATGGATTCCAAGGCAGAGGAGAGGGTGGATGGAGTTATTCATAGCAACACCGATATGATTAGCAAATCTGAGGGGAAAGGAGCTCACGAATCACTAGTAGTCCCTAAGCATGAAGTATTGATGTATAAAGATGATCCATCTGGTTAGGTGATGATTTACCTATTTCTGACTTGTGGATTGGAGATGCAGCAATGTGGTTGGTTCTCATACGCTCACGAAGAATCGTCACACCAGTAGGTATGTCCATGATCGGGCTCTCACTATATCTACAACTATTGTGGGGACCCCATTATCTTTTGGATGCTTCCATAACCCATGATATATGAAGAGCACAACAATCTTCACACTTCCAACTGCTGCAGCTGGTGTAACACAGGATGACAGGAATACTTCACACACTTCCAACTACATCAGATGAAGCATCTTTGAGGTTCTAAATATTAGGGACAATAGATGAGAGGAGGTTTCAATACGTGTCACATTTTTAGGACAACGTTGACACTTGACAGATCTGGTACTTCCCTCCCCTGTAAAATCTAGTTGCAGTTGCCAGTCACATTTGTTTGTTCAGCAACAGAGGCTGACTGCAAAAAGTTGCTGAGCGCCAATTTCCAATCTCAACCGGGATACCAATGACTGTTTCTGCAACTGTGCCACCTCATCATACAAGTGAGTAGCCATAATTATTCGTATTCTGATGTAATGAGTGTTTCTCTCTTGTGGTATTTTAAGGCTTATATTAATCAATAATTAATCAAAATTACTTTCAGGGTTTCTTGTTCTGCTGTTAAGCTTGATTCAACAAATGAACTTGCTGAATTACCCATCTTTTTACCATGAAAACAAGTTTGCTAAATTACAAGTAACTGTTTATGAAATAGATTGCTAGGTTTCTTTCACAAGCCAATTTGCCTACAGCTAAAGAAAAGTCAAATAGCTTTGATTTGCCTCTCGATTCTAGTAAACATGTTCCCTGAATTATAATAACAGAGAGAGACACAAAACCATACTTGTATTCACCCATGCATATTGATATCCATTTTTCTATATCAGTCATACAAGCAATATCTCTTATTTCAGAACCTTGTATATTTGAGCATACAAAATCTACATGAACGGTGTAAAATTATAGATGTATCTTCTGTGCTTCCCCATTTTGGGTGCCACTTATAGCATACACGGATTCCCTATACATTTTAAAGATTTGCAAAGACTACATTTATATTCGGGTAATATTTTTAGTTCCCTGAGAAAAACTCTTATTTAGGCTTCCATTTATTTCACCCTCTTAGTTATTATGCGGATACCATAGTGACAAAGTTTTCCGATTTTTTTCAAATAGTCATGTATAATATGCGACTTTTTCGTCGGAAGATTAATTCACGAAATATTTGTTGCTTTGAAAAAGGTAGTCGCGAATTTTGTAATTTATTCATGGCTTTTTAAAAAAGTCCTGGACAAATATATAATATATAAAATATATTTATTTATAACTTTCATTATTAGTAATCTTATTTTATATTTTTTTTTCATATCTTACCCGACTATTTTTTCTGATTTATTTCCAAAAACTGCAAAATTTGCCAATTTTTTCCGAAGTTTTCTGTTGACGAATAATTCCCGAACTCCTGACTTGGTAACTATGGTGGATACCGTGGGAATGGAAAATCTCCAAGAACCCAATGCATGACTGCTTGGTTTTTAGACGGAAGCAACATGTGCCAGAATCCAATTTTCTTGTGTTCTAGGGAAGTGCAGGTGGTCTCGGGAAGGCGACAATTAGATAAGCCTATATTTGCGAACTGTCATTGGTAATGTGGGTAGCTTGGAATAGGCAAAGCCATAGAAGTCACCGACTTATTTTTCTGACATTATATGCTGTGGTGAGTTATTCATTCGTGTTTTATCGGTTATGTTCCCTCATTTCTTGGATTCATAGCTGAAGTCTATTTGAGTTGATCTTTTGTCTGAGGTTGGTGTTTATTTGATCTTTGGCGAAGAGACTTGTTTAGATTCATTCACAATCTTTGTATGCTTGAAGGTAGGGTGTCAACGGGCTGAATTCAGGCCACAAAAAAACATCTTGTAAATGGGCCGGGCTTGGACTCCGACCAGGCCTATTTAAAATTACAAAAATGCAAGCGAAGCCCGATCAATTGACACCCCTGCCTGAAGGTAGCCAGCCTCAAGATAGTTCTTGTTGGTGAGGATTTTGATTACAAACAGTTTAGCTTGGAATTGAAGAGCTTTGCTTCTTTGAACCTGGGAGGAGTTCATCACTTTACCCGAACCCGTCCTATAGACAGATTCGCTAAACGGGCTTTACAGCCCAGCTAGCTTAGTCAGGATTGGGCTGCAAGTGGACCAACGTAGTTTTCAGAGCGGCAATCCTACTCCTTGGGTCAGTGTAGTTTCGGACTCCCAGTCAAGTCATGGGTCAGTGACTCAGAATTAACCAGACCTTGGCCCAAATAGTAGGTAGCCTACAGCCCAAAACATCTACAAACTAGGTTCTTTGGAATCTAGTTGAAGACTAAAATCCATCTAATCTAGATTTAATCAATGGTAATTAAACCCCAAATGGGAGCTATTTTCATTTGCCTAGATGCCACCACGTGGATCACCAACATTATTTTCGCTTTTTTTAACCACGAAAAAACCCAGTTAATAGATAGATGGTTAGGATCATTTGATCAAGATGACTTTTCGGCGAGATTGCTGTTGCTGAGGTGGGGTCCTCTCATGTCAGGGAATTTGATTCTACCAAATGCACCTGATCATGATGATTAAATTTTTTTTAGTGCTAATTAAACTAGATTTGTAAATTGTAATGGTTTCAATACTACTGAGTGACCTCCATTTCAGCGACTCCAAAATGGGCAACTTCTTTTTCAAGCTTTGGATTTCACTGGTCGAGGTCAGTTTGGCTGGATTTTGATAGTCCATTTAACACAACATCCATGAAGAAGATTAAAAGCTACTGGGGAATTTTCTTCATTTATCATAGAGAACAGGAAGTATTCAATGGGGCGGTGACACAGCATGAAAATGCATGCTTCTTAACCAATCCACCATGAAATTTACTCTAGCTTGACTACGTGTATTAAAGGGTGACCCACCATCCAATTGATGCATGCCATCTGAGAAATCTTCCATGCATGTCCCATTCTTTCGAAGAATCTGCGAATGGTTTACAAAGAAGTCTACAGATTGAATGGTGGTGATCATCTCATTATGTTTACCACTTTGTGTCCGATTCGATGGTGGGACTTTGACCCACCATGCCTGCTACTTGTCTTGATATTGTGACTTGTAAGCATACATACTCTTAGATTTACTAGGATTATCTTCAACCTTGATGTTACATTCAAGAGGCGTGCTTTCCCTACTCTCGGTCAAACTCTACTCTCAACCTCCACCAACCACCTATCTATTTTCAAATCAGTTATGGTGGTTAAAGCACTCTCTCTCATCAAGAATGGACAAGTGGTTGGTGGAGACTGAGAGTAGAGTTTGATTGAGATTAGGGCTAGCATTTCTCTACATTCAAGGGTGGCAATATGCTGGGTTTGGGCTTGAATTTTAGTAATTTTGAATGGGCCCAGCCCAAGCTTGACATATTTACAAGAGGCTTTGCAGCCCAAATTCGGCCCGATTGCCATCCCTATCCAGTTACATGCCCTTAAAGTCTTCCTATTTCAAATAACTGAACAGTTACATAAACCACCAACCTCTCATTTCAAACTCCTTTATGATTAGCATCCATTTGCTCTTTAATTACTCAAAAATGGAATAGTTAAGTACTAATGCAATGTTGAAAATCCAACTAAAAATTATGTTAAACTAACATTCCTATCATCCTTTCGACATCAAGGTGGCAAATTTCAGGTTTGCAACTTAATCAAAATCTTAAATTTCTTATTTTTCAATTCAAAATACGTCCATTTCGCCAATAAAAGAGTACCCATTAATTTTTTTAAGAAAATTTAATCAAACATCGTTATCATGTGATATAATATAAGTTTTTCAAAACAAATATAAGCGAGGACTGTCTCTTATGATGGATCTATCCATAGGGCTGCTTTTTTTGTGTCACTAAGCAGCTGGCTCAGCTCAAATTATAAAGCACGGCGACAAACCAAAATCAAAATTCTAATTTAATTGTCGTTTCTTAGGTTTTAATTTTCAATAATCAAGAAAAAAAAAAAAAGGACAAAATATATACCTTTAGAGTAGTTCGTCACGTCGTTGTGTTCATGTTTGCTTCTTCAAATACATCGAATTCCATCGATAATAACCAGGTATGTTTTTTGTCCTGATTCGAAACTCATGATGGAGAGAAGAATCATTAAATCACAAAAATGTCATTGGTCTTCATGATATCTTGAGCAGAATCTTAGAACTTAGCCCATTTTTGATATTTCAGCTTCTGTCTCCTTGTTGTTTACCATTTAGTAAGCTTGTGGAAGCTTAAAATTTATCATAATCCCTCAGTAATGCTGTTTAATATTTACAATATAGCTAATACACACACACATATAAACTGAATCCAACAACGTGCCGTAAAAATATACCGTAAATAGAGGCATAGTTTCGTCGAACACAGTAAAAATTCGACATTTAAATTCTGGCAAATGGAAAATATTTTCACTGATAGAGACCATCTAGGTAGTGACGACAAGGTTAAGCATATCCGAAATTCGACAAACAGATCAATCTGAGGATTGCTGGGGTCCGTTCACTCTACGACACAGGCGCCACTGTTACAGCCAAAATCTGATGATAATGGACTATTAATTTAGACTTTACAACATGTTTATTTGAAATAAAGTAGTAGTCACAACACCATGAGGTCCATGAGATATATAAAAACAGTGCAGCCACTAAGATAGTTAAGCTGTCTATTTGTATGTCGGTATAGGATAAAGCTTCTGAGACCGTCTAGGTCCGAGACTGTTCTGAGACTATCCCGACCAGCACGGTTTCAAAGGTGTTAAAAAATACCTTGGGAATCGTGCTGGCCGGGACAGTCTCAACCCTAGGCAGAGTCCATCTGTATATGCTATACAATGTTGGTTACTAACGAACTACCAAGTATTCCTCCAAATTACCACGGAGCCATTTAAAACATTTCTTCTCCATTTCCTATTCAAGAATTCTTATGTGTTTCCATGCCCCTTTGAGACTAAAGAGTTCATGGAAATGTTTGTTGGGACATCTCTCTAATGTTGGTCACATACAACAGAACCAGACACAATATCTCAAGATATTACTTCTAAAACCCTTATTAGATTTTTTTTTTCAAAACAATTTTAAGTGATCATTAAAATGAGTACACAACTAGATCAAACAATTTAGTGACTAAGACAGGTAAGATATTCACCTTTATCATTTACTAACGGGACAATGTTTAGCATTATTTTCTTTCAAACTCAATTTATTTATCGAAAAGACTTACTCCTTCCATTAAGAAAAGACACATGTTTTCCATTAACACTCTCTAATTAAAAAGAGAGCGAGTCTTAAAAAAAAAAAAAATAGTGATGCTAGTAACCGGTTTTGTCAAAACCAGTTACACACCTAAGGTGGCCACATGTCCCTTTTGATACCTCTTAATTGTGGTTGAGATTCTTTAACCCGTAGGGTTCACCTGACTATCGTTGGTTTTTAGAAAAAAATAATAGAAAATTTTGTTAGCTGTAGTTAAAATTTACCAATTCTTAGGATTAATTTTTTTTTTAAGAACCAAAGATAGGTGGGTGAACCCTAGGGTAAGTTAATCTTAACCATAGTTAAGGGATGTAAAAAGGAACATGTGGTGACCACAGTGGGTAACCGGTTTTGCCAAAAACCGGTTACAACGGGAGAAGATTACCAGTCACTAATTATTCTCCTCAAACTACTAAAAAACAGTCCATGGGGTCTTTTTCAGTTATCTCAGCCTTCCAATGGGATTTTTTTGGTCTAAGGCAACTACAACACAAGGTGTTCCAATGGGATTTCAAATCTCTCTCTCTCTCTCTCTCTACAAGTACACCTACATGGAGACATATAAGCTCACAGACCTCACATGTCCAGAAGTTCACATGATAATAATTCCATACATGTGTAACTAAGCATGCAAAAGTCCCGTCACCATACACGTTGAGAGAGAGAGAGAGAGAGAGAGAAGGGTCTGTTGATAGTAACCTTTCTCTGATAAGTCTTACAGGAACAGTAGGTCTGGATATAGCAGAGAGTACAGAAAGCGACTATGCTTAATAGTGCTTAATAACATCTCTTGCATGTCAAATCCCTATTTTTTATTTTTTTCAGGTAACAGGGTATCCGGGCCTCTTGGATCACCCGACTAATTACCCGGGTCGTGCAAACCCCCCTCACTCTACACAACCACGAAAGCCAAGATAAATCCCCGAGGGTGGCCAACAAGGGGAACGGACTCGAACTCAAGACATTCGCTTCATTCTTGAGGCATGGTCTTGACCAATAGCCCAACCCCTCGTTGGTATAACCCTCTATCTCTTTATTTGTGTGGGAATGCTATCCTTCTCAGTGAACATTTAACATTTTAATCTTTTTTTTTTTTATCTTTATGTATTGAATACCATTTGTTAAATATAAGAGTATTTTAATATTTTCATAAGGTGCAATTCATTAAATAAGCTATTCCTTTCATTCATTTTTTGAAGAATGCTAGCCCTACTCTCAATCAACCCATACCCTCACCCTTACAACCACTTGTCCAAAAAAAAAAAAATTTGTGTGACAAAAGTACTTTAATCACTGTAGAATTGACAAATAGACAAGTAGTTGGTGGAGGATGAGTAGAGGTTGATTGAGAGTAGCGTTAGCACCCTTCATTTTTCATTTTTTTTTAACAAGAAGACAAAAGAAGTGGCTGGCCTTATTTTTCACCCTACATTTTTCTTTGTCATTTTATTCAAAAGGGAAATGCTTCTGAGACCGTCTTAGGGCCGAGACGGTGCACAGCTGCATGAGATTTCAGGTGGGACCACCATGAGAAAATTGGTCCAACTAAAATCCCATGCACGGTCTCGGCCTTAAGACAGTCTCAAAAGCAAAGTCTTATTCAAAAAAAGGTAAGTAGATGAAAATGAAAAGAAGTGAATGGCAGGTTATGTTAGAATAAATCTGGTTTTGGGGTCAACTTTGGGTGTCAAAATAAATATGGGACCCACACGTTCTTTGAGACGGGTACACGTGGGTCCGTATTCTCCTACATGAGGAGATTAATGTGGTATATTTATTTTTTCAAAATCATTAAGTGATGAATGAGAAATTGACTCCAAAGATACCTACTTGAATATGAGTTATTGGTTGAAGAATGGTAAAGAAAAACAATCCCACATCGGATAAAGATAGAAACCAAAGTGTGTTTATATACAATTATCTTGGAGTAAGGGTTGGGCCCTTGGGACACCCAAGTTTTGTGAATGGGTGAGTACGTAGCCAAGGGTTGGATCACCACACGCCTGCCCCGCACCACGCCGCGACGGGTCGGATCCTGGTACCTATCTTTTTTGACAAAATTCGTTTGAATTTTTTACCCCCAAAAATCCGACAGGGTTATTACCATTTCCGTTTCCATTAGTGAGTTAAACGGTTTCCGTCTGAAGAGAAGAGGTGTGTTTGTTCGTCTGAACAGTCACCACCTTCTCTATATATAAAACTCTCCTCTTCATTTCATACTAACGAATTGTCTTACTGTATTGCATCCATTTAGTAGTCTATATATTGAGAGTATAAGCACGAATTCTGGTTCGACATACATACAGATTGAAGTGTTGTATTGTGTGACGAAGGTCATTGTATCCTGGGAGGCAAACGCTCAAGAATCGTGAACACCATAATGAGGGTGAAATCTATCTTAAGGACATAGTGTCAAACACTAGCCTTGATCAAGTTCTTCTTCTACAATTCTTCATTGTTGTAAGTTTTATTTCTATTTAATTTATTGTCTTTTATTAAATTAGTTTATGTTATTAATATCAACTGATCTCAGGAATTTTAAAGCATATTATTATATAGTAAAAAGATTTCTAACAGGTTAGACACTCCATGTTAGACATATATGCCCACGAAAGTCATTCCGGAATTGTATTTATCTATTTAATCAATAAATGCATATTCACACTTTGTCTTCTACATTGAGTAAAATATCAAAAGTATCTCATTTGATGAGACTACTTTGTCCCTTAGGTAACATTGTAGGAAAACCATTCAATTAGTTGATAATTGATTGCTAAGGAGATATGATTTTTCCGGTTCCTTGTAGACCTAAAATTGTTCTAAGTTAATCAGGATACATCTGGACAATGTATTCCTAATAACTTATACATTGTTAGTTTCATATGATGGAATGATGAATCTCAATCACTGAGAAAAGGGTTTCTTGACTAAGATGTGGATATAAGTAAGAAGTACTGATATTACAACTGGATCACTCAGTGGATACCCTTAGAAATATACTGTCTTTATATTTAGAGTAGTCAATTTGATAGATTGTCCTTAACCTGAGAGGTCGACATCTTCTCTAGTATTTGCCTATATAGCTTTGATGTAACCAATCGTCAATGTCCAACACACCGTATTAAATACGGGCTCGTTGGGTTATGTACGCTGTATAATTAGAAGAAGTGTGTGTACGCTCAACAAGGATTCCATTGCTCTTAACAGAGTAAATGATATTGAGTAGATACTTGTCAAAACCGAACTTGAAAAACTCACGCTGATATTTATCGATGAAATGGTTTTATCGAAGAATTTATTTTCTATATAAAATAAATGTAATTATTATTATTATTATTTATTTTAAAGGATTTCTAAAATGTTTCGAAAGTCCAAGTTTGACCAAAAATATTAAAGAGAATGGGTTCTCAATATAAATCAGGATTAAAGACAGTATTAGATATTGTCCTGTAAACTTATAACAATATTAGAAGTGGAGGGATGCATCTGTAAACAAATCTTGAGATAGAAATACCTGAAAGTAATTCTCTATTTTCTAGAGGTTAGTCACATTGTGTTAATGGACATTAACTGTGATTGGTGGAAGTCCAGAGATATAGATGACATTCTATAATCCTAATGGAGTGTGTAGGAAAGGTGTTTCCTAGTAACAATGCTTTAACCAAAAGGTTGAGTACTTGGTCCCACAACCGGAAATAGGAGATCCCTTTAGATCTCACGCACAAAGACTTTCTTAAAGTATTTAATTTAATGATTTATTAAATTAATTAATTTCTCTAAGTAATCACTATATGGTATACCGAAGCTCTAAAAAGTGGAATCACATTAGATGTGAAAAACCAAATGGGTAGGACCCATTGGGGAATATGATAAAAGATCATATAAGATGACGAAAAGGGGTTTGGAACCCTAGGGGCGTGTGGAGTGGGGCCCACCTAGGGTGGGACGCCCACTTCAAGGAGGTAATAATAATAATTGTTATTATTGTTTAATTAGTTTCTAATAACTAACTACTTATTGGATAAGGTTAGTTAGTTAGTTACTAATTAAAGATTCTTTGTTGGAAAAGGATTCTATTAGTTTCTTACTAATCAAGGAATCTCAATTGGATTATGATAAGGACAAGATTAGTTGTACACTAATGGATAAAATTAGTTTCCATTTTGATTAATCCTAATTAATTATGGAGAATCAATAAGGAAATAAATTGAGGAGTCCTTATTGGATAAGGATTAGTAGACTTGGGTTGCAAGCAACCCAAGCTTTCCTATTTAAAGAGGTGGACGTCCAAGCATTGAGGGACAATTAATTTTCCAGAAATTTCTCTCCCCTCTCCTCATTATCTCACGCCCTCTCCATCTCTCCCTTTGAGGTGAACGGCCAGCCCCATTCCACCCCCTTTCTTGTTCTCATGTCTTCTAGTTTTTGAATATCAAGAAGCTATTTTTGATCATCAAGAAATGTTCTTTATAATAATTAATAAAAGATTGGGTCTTTTAATCAAGAATCAAGAGTTGGAATTTTTGGAAGGGTCATTAGCTTCCATTAGAGAAAGCTTTAAAGAAAAAGAAGGTCCGTGTGGATTGCGAATGAGACTTGACATTTGTGAAGTTTTGCTGGTATTGCTTTTCTCGTGGATTTGACTTAACAATTTCAAAGTCGCAAAGGTGATTGTGATTTTTACTCTCATTGAATAAAATCAATTAGAATCTTAGTCAGATCTTGGGATTCGACGTATGCCCCGCAAGAACTGTTTTTCTAAAATAAAAAAGAGGCATACTTTCACTCTACTCACTATAAGTTATAGCCAGCACCACTACTGATTGAGGAACATATGGTGTGTGTTGGGTCGAGCATTTGTTGGACCCTTAATTACAAATGATGGTTGGATTTGCTCCAACGTCAATTGTCCCACTTGCTCCACTAATATGGATTGATGAACACATGGCATGTGTTGGGTCGAGCTTGGGCTAGATCCCACACAAGTGAGGCTAGGCTTAGACAGGCTAAGCTAAATCCAATGTTATTAGAACCGGACCGGTTGAGTGGCCGATTCCCGATTTGATGGGTCCGATTCAACCTTGTTCTTTTTTATTTTAGTTTTTTTTAAAATACTTTTTTACCCATCTATGATCGGTTGTGACCACCGGTTCCCAGTTCAACCGGCCAATTCTTCCGGTTTTCATGAAAATGACATGTTCTTAAAACGGTCTGATTTTGAGGGGTTTGGGAACTGATGAGGGGACCGGTTCCCGATTTTTCTGGTTCGACCGGCCGGCCCGGTCCGATTCTGACAACAGTGGCTAAATCCATTGACAGCCCTGAGTACATGAGTAGAATGGCCTTTTTTAGTGTGCTCCAGAATTGCGAAACAGGTGTAAAATGAATCTAGCTTAAGTTTGTCTAAGCATAGCTCTTACCATCTAAGAAGTAAAATGTTTGATGTATTTACCTAACAACCCTCCACTAAGTATTCCCCTCAAAGTACAACCTACCCATTAGAAAACACAATTCATTGTATATTTTCATTTATCGTGGATTGATCAATGAGATTTTTTTTATTAGACATCACATCATTTTATAGGTTAGTAGGTTAAAAGTTAGTGTTTGTTTTTTTGGATGGTAAAAAATTAGTATTTGTTAACTAGTTAAATAATTATTTTTTTAATTTTCACCAACTCTGGAGAATTGATATGAGTATACCCAAACAAAGGATAAACACTACCACTGATAGGCAAATGTAGATCAATGGGATTTCAATTCTAGCCGTGTACGTGCGTCTCTCTCTATCTCTCTCTAAGTACACCTACATGGATGCACAACCTCACATACCTCCCATGTCCTCAGAAGTTCACACGACAGTAATTCCATACAAGTAGGCATGCAAATGTCCCATCACCAACTCACTATACACATTAAGAGAGAGAGCTAGAGAGATCAGAGAGAGAGTAACCTTTCTCTGATATATTTTAGAGGAACATTGGGGAGGAATGCTAAACATACTCTTACAATCCTATTCTCATCCCTTTGAAGTAAACAAATGAATTTGTGTCCGCCCACTTGTGATCCCTATAGAAGCCTCCAATCTCATCACACAATCAGATGACCCAGATCAAGTGAAACATAACTCAACACAATTGGATGGCTCAGATCAAGTGAAACATAACTTGAGACATACTCTATGCAAAGCTACAATCAAGGGATCAACTCAATCTACACAAGATCATTGAACTGTTATATTTCCTTTTAGATGTGAATCATCTGTAATCTTCATTTCCTAATTATCTTTGATTGAGTTATCCTTAAATAAGGAAACTCAATATTGTATTTTCATTCCTTGTAACTGTATTTACATTATAAATCAAGGCTATCGTTCTCTCTCAATCTAAGAGAGTGAGAACCTTCAAACAAATCCCTTTTCTATTTCTTTTATTAATCCCCACACAAAGTCATTTATTTTAATATTAGCATTCTTGGATTGGATATAGGTGAGAGTACATAAGGGACTTACTTGCATGCCAAACCTCTCTCTCTCTCTCTCTCTCTCTCATATATATATATATATGATATGTTTCACTAAGACTAGTGAACTTGTCAACCTTCGCTAGTCTTTTTATCCTATATATGTATTGAATATCACTCAATTAAATATTTTGTGTATTTTGATATTTTCATAGGGGACAATTCATTAAAGAGCAATGACCCCCTCTCTCCTCAGGCCGAGAAGAGAACTATTCCTCTTCGCCCTCACAAAGCCCTTTTGAACTATGGTTGTAATCAATTTTAACCTTTGTGGTTTTTTTTTCTTCTAAAAACCAAGGTTAGATGCTTTAACCCTGAGGGTTACTGAATTTTAACCACGGTTAAATGGAGTAAAAAGGTGACATATGGCACAAAAGGGGTGAGACAATAAACCCCTTTCTCAACTTGAGGAGGGGATTATTTTCTTTCATTAAATAGGGGATAAAAAAATACAATAAAAGTCTAACTGTATTTATTCTCTCATGCATTTAATGATTGTTTCCTATGAAAAGATTAAACTATCTTCAACTTTAGTGCATTTCATAATTAATAACATGGATAAAAATACCTTACATTTGTGAAGGTTAACAAATTCATCCACTAAGTAAACGTTAGCAACACCCCATTGCATATATATATATACACACACACACACACACGTGTGAGGAATGCTATGCATACTCACATTTTTAGATAATAAAACAAGGGTAGTGTTACCCGCACACTAATAATTTATGACTACACACCAAATTTAAAAAAAAAATTTAAATTAAGTTTTAACTACACATTTAAATAAGAAATTGACAAGAATACCCTTTTAATCTTCTTCTTCCTTTAGTATAGTCCTCTCTTCAACAAAAGACACCGAAAACCTACAACCCTCTCTTCAACCAAAGGCACGGAAAACATCTATCTTCTTCTTGTCGTGTTAAAAAATAATCTTAAAAGCTCTATCAAGAATCAACCACGATGTTGTTGGACCCTTGTTGCTGAAAGTTGGTTAGATCTACCACCTTGCTTGCCCTGCATCACCTATGCATTACAAGCGCAATCATATTATTTTTTGATTTCATTTTGTTTCTAGGTTTTGTTTATATTTTACAATTTTTTTGAATTTTTACTAATTTTCATTCTAGGGTTTTTCTGGGAGTCATTGATTCTTCCGCTAGGGTTTACAAGAAGAATGTGGTTAACGTTCTAAGGTTGAAGAGCATGGGTGATTTTTGCTAACGGGCACTATTAAATGTGCGGTGATTCTCTACAACATCCCCTAATTTGAGACCTATTAGAGCATCGTCGATCACTTAGATGAGTCATATTTTCTTTTTATTATGGGGTCTTTGATCCAAGACGAAATGAAGATGTAGAAGGAAGAAGAGAGATGGCTGTCGGGTTCTTAGATAGGAGATGATAGGAAAAAAGGAAGAAGATAAAAGGTTATTATTGTTATTTTATTTACTTTGGTGGGTGGTTAAACGTTAAAAATCTTTTATTAAGTTTGGTGTGCAATCATAAAATCTTGGTGTGCGCGTAACACCTCCCTAAAACAAATGATTTTATATGGGGGCCACATGTGAACGAATAAAACAAATTGTTTTAGTATTAAAAGAGGAGACAGTAGGGAACCTTTTTGAATTGTGAGAGTATGCTTTGCATTTTGAAGCAAGCTCGTTTAAACCCTTAAGTTTGCCTTTGGATATTATAAAAATAGTATAGGTATGGAACATTTGTAGAGACCTTAACATTAAAAAAAAAATTGTAGAATTTTTCACTTAACATGTCCAAATAGATTCAAACAAACACAATAATTATGAAATGGAAGCACCTAGCTTCTTAATGCCCCATACAACCCTCTTTTTGAGGGTTGTGTGGGTGCTCTGTGATTTGTTGCATGTTGGGGTGTGTGAGTTGTGTGTGTGATTTTGTGTTTGTGTTATATATATCAAAAAAAAAAAAAACTAAAATATCTTGCACAAGCGGATCCAAATTCTTTAAGAAATTCTTAAGAAGCCTTATTGCATAGCCATGCTAACCCTGCTCTCAACAAAAACTAACATCTGTGCACTTTTAAATAAAAACCAATACTTATCTTTGTTATAACATAGTGTGTTTTTTTTTTTTGAGATTAATTTTCCTGGGGAGCTTTGCATCATGCAAGCTCCCTTTTTACACTTTATGGGGGCAAAAGTATAATTATCAATAATTATACTTTTACAGTGTAAAAAGAGAACTCCGCATTGATATTTAAACTGTTATTTTTTTTTTTTTTTGGGGGGGGGGGGGTTTGAGAGCACGGCATTGAGAGTGGGGTTAGCACCGGCACACCTCACCAAATGGTATACGGAACCGTTACGAGGATCTGTCAACTCTGTCTGAAGGATAATTTAGGACTGAAATGACCTAAATTTTCTCATAAAATATCATAAAGTATCCCTGCATTTTCTCAAAGTTTAGAAACTATCCAGTACGCACGAAGCACGTGAATACAGAATTTTGTTGGGTCCTTTTCGAGAGAGATTTGGTGAGCGACCGCCCGTGACGACTAAGAGGGTATTTTTGTCATTTGATAGATTCATGGCGGCTGGTTTGTACAGTGTTAATTTGGCAATTTTGGCTGATTGCAGCTGGCATTTTGGAATTTGTTCTTACTTTTAAGAAACTGATAAAACCAGAAGGACTAGAAGCTCTCGTCCGCCAGCAATGTCTGAACTCAGCAACTAGTAAACTACTTCACGGGCACCTAAGTATAAGAGGGTCTCATAAATACCCTCAAGATTTTCAAATATACCCAAAATACCACAAGTTTTTATAGAAAAGAACAATAAATTATTTCATTTAAATGAGGAACAGTCAACTGTAAAACATATAAATCTAATTTTGATAAAGTTTTACATCCATTTAATTTCTTTTTTTTATAGAATCTTATCACCACATATCAAACTATTTCAATTGAAAGTTATCTGAAAATTTTCAGCCCATTAAAATAATTGCCTCGATCTTTAGCTACCGACAAGGGATTGGACTAATGGCTAAGACCATGCCTCAAGAAGCGGAGGTCTTGAGTTTGAGTCCATTCCTCTTGTTGGCCATTTTTTGGGATTTATCCCGACTTTCTAGGTTGTGTAGTAGAAGGGTATCTGTACCGCGCACCCAAGGGACTTAGTCGGGTGCTTTAAGAGGCCTAGATACCCTCGTTCCCAAAAAAAAAAGTCAGTGCTCTGCTAAGCATTCACGACTAAACAAGTGGGTTTTGTGTCGAATACTTTAGCCATGTCACAAATCCAACTAGAGGATGAGGGTTACGTTAGGTTTGCAGTCAATATAAGTTTTTTGCATTGACAAATTATTTAGAATAAAATGACTGAACATGATTTGTGTTGCTGAGCCTAAATAATTGGAATAAAGCAAGTGAAGATAATGATGATGACTACATTCATTTACTAATGATCCATCAAATAATATTGTTCGTGAATGAGCGACCTCCTGGTGAGCCCTAGCTACAAATCGACTATACGAACTTAACCTCTTATATGAATTGTATCAAAGTTTGGTAGGCCTTGATCTTTCTTGTTAGTATTGACAAGACGAGATAGAAGACCTAGTGCAAAAATAATCAAGCGGCGGCTCATTTGGCTAACCTGGCATGTAAAACAAGTGCGGATTAAGTTTCGTACGAGAAAAGATATTTATATTATTTAAGAAAATAATATGATTTGTGTTATATGTCTAGGTTGATAGACTTTGTCCCCATATGAGTTCAAAAGAAAGAAGGAAAAGAAAGAATGCAAAAGAAAGAGAGAAATAATATCTAGAAGGTGCTCGGACGAAAGGATGATAGGACTTGGAATCGAGAAGGAAACTTTTGCAAAAGACTTGGATTGTAAACTGGATGTAATTAAATCAGGTATGACGAACTTACTGGGATGACTAACGTAAATGGTTTCGAATTTAACCTCTGCATATGCATGTATTTGAATCCACAATCCAAATCTTAGTAAGATTTTTATGTCCCTTGTCTATGTGTAATTATTATTGGTTTAACTATATATTAAACAACTCTGTTTTTCTTAGATAAAGCATGTATTGATAATGTAAGAATTGTTCTTCGTAAAGTCTTATGTATTTGTGTTCTTGTGTTTTTGTAGATGTAAGGTTTTATGTCCCCCTATTGCTGTTTTTTCTTAATAAACATGTAGGAGTCTGCCCCACTTCCCCTAAGTGGCATAACAAAGGGGGAAAAAAAAGCTCTGCTTCACGGCAGATAAGCAAAGCTCTCATTTTTAGTTTAAATGCAGTGAAAACTTTACAAAACACTTTCTCTTCACAATTACAAGATTGCTACAACCAGTAGATAAAAAGAGGAGCTCCGCTTTTCCGCCGTGAAGCAATAGCTTTATAGTTAAACTCGATTATTATATTTTGCACTAATAAAACCAAGGATAATGCTTTTGAGACCATATAGAGCCGAGACCACTCCAAGACCATGTCTCTCATCTCGGGATTCGAACGTTTTTCGAATCCCATGTTTTTTTTACACCGTCAAGCTGAGAAAGACAGTCTCGGGGGTGGTCTCGGCCCTAGACGGTCTCAATAGCAAAGTCCTAAACCGATAGTGGCCTTTCCTAACCCTCCCTCCCATACTGGAGGACTTTTCGAAAGAAAAAAAAGGGTCCCAGAGAACAGATGATAACTTGAATGGTATGCGATTTGTTCTAATTAAATTCTACTGATAATTAGTAGATGATGACTTAGTGTCAACAATATGATTACATTCTCTTAGTATATGAGAAATGGTAAAAAGGGTTTGACTCATTTGAACTGGAAAAAAGAGAAAAAGGGGCAATTCTACAGTACCCAACAAAGTTAGGGGCATATATCTAACTATACTCTTATGAACATAATATATATTTATAATACAAAGCCAAAGAAGACCCGGTTGTGATGTTTTTCTTCTGGCAGAAATAGTTATCTTCTTCACCATATATGAAGGAGAATTCCCTGGTTTTTGTCTTCCTCTAGTGAGAGCGAATCCCCGGATTTTGTTCACCAGAAAACAAATTCCCACCAAAAACAAGAAAGAAAAAAAAAAGAGTCCGTCAAGGGAAGAAGGAAAGAAAGACAAACTTGAATAACAAACACAATCTCTTCTCCTCAAATGTCAAACATCAAAGGTGATGGTGGGAGCTTCTCCTCAGGCAATACAAGAGAAGAGGAAGTCCAACAACTGCAAAATCAATTCAGTGGCTCGAACTCAGGACCTTCCACTACAACTAACAGCAATGGTTCCATCTTCCACCAACAAGAAGCACCAGTTAAGAAGAAAAGAAATCTAGCAGGAACACCAGGTAAGTTCAACTACTCCATGTACCTTCATATTATTGTTATTGTTTTTCATACTGATTTTAAGTCTTTTTTTAAAAAAAATTTTAATCGTGTTTAATTTAATTGTTTGGAATATCGCAATCAAAGTGAACCATGAAAGTAGATTATTGATGTGGGGTTTTTGAAGAAAAATAGAACTGAAATGGGTTTTTGAAATAGAGATTTATAAAGGTGTTTTTGGTTGTTATAAGATTAATATTAAGTTATTTGGTAGGAACGTCGCCCTTTTTTTTACTAATTCGAATGTAATGTAAGTATAGATTTGAAAGTCACAGGTTTGATTCACTCAAAGAGAAGCATGAAAATAGTGTTCTGAATTGGCTTTTTGCAGAATTTTTAGAACTAAGATGGGTTTCAGAAATAGAGAATTATTGGAGTACTGTTAGGTGTTGTATGGGTACAATAATTGCTGAAAACTGTTAGCTTTTAGTAGCATCTTTACTTTTTTTTTTCTTTTTTAATTTCCATAGACTGTTTTGGGTTAGGAAATCTTGGTTTACTATTCATGGAATATCAGTAATTTCCTTAGTTGATTTTCTTCTTCTTCTTCTTCAATTATTATTATTATTATTATTATTATTATTATTATTATTATTATTATATAATACCATCTACTTCTATTTGTTTTAAGTCCTTACTAGTAAATTAAATAAATGTTGTTCTTAAAATGTAACAGAAACTTCTTAGGAAAAACTTAGAAATAACAAGTTTTCTGATGCTAATAATTGAAGAACAGAAGGGAGACTAAGCCAAGAAATGCTAATTATCAGATTTTTGGAATCTATATGTAGATCCAAGTGCAGAAGTCATTGCTCTATCACCGACAACCCTGATGACGACAAACCGGTTTGTGTGTGAGATATGCAACAAGGGGTTTCAAAGGGATCAAAATCTTCAATTGCACCGGAGAGGTCATAATCTTCCATGGAAGCTCAGGCAAAGAACGAACACCGAGATGAGGAAGCGAGTCTACATATGCCCTGAGCCTACATGTGTCCACCATAACCCAGCTCGGGCACTAGGCGATCTTACAGGCATCAAGAAGCATTTTTCCCGGAAACACGGCGAGAAGAAATGGAAATGTGATAAGTGCTCGAAGAAGTATGCGGTGCAATCGGACCGGAAGGCTCATTCAAAGACCTGTGGTTCAAGGGAATACAGATGCGACTGTGGAACCATCTTCTCCAGGTTTACTTTAATTATCTTATTTGTTACTCCAATTAAATATTAAAGTGTCAAACGAATGAAATGTTTTGGGATCATTTGATTACTATATCGTATAGCACAAAACATCAATTGGGTGGTCGAGATGTTCGAGTTTGAACATGAGATTTTGCTTATTAGCCAATGGACTTGGCATTTTAAGCACTGCTTATATATGCATTACGTACTGTCATTACCACTGGCACAGGTTTAATTGAGATTTCAGATTAATCTTTTATTGTTTGGGCAAACAAATGGCATTATTGTCATTTTATTTTTCCGTACACCCTCCCTGGTTGGTTCAGTGGTAGAAAGTGTGTCCCCTCGGGCTTGAGTCCTCGAAATAGGTGTAACGGTTGATATGGTCACTACTCACTGACTATTGTAGCGGACTAAAACCGCATTTTATGCAGCCCCCAAAAAGTCATTTTAGTTTTCCAACAAAGAGAAATATTGACAACAGACCTACTGAAAATACATTTCTCTTTGATGCATTGTATACTTTCAGATTTCAATCTACTTCCATACGAAAAACGTCTCTTTTAGCTTTTCTTTTTCTTTACTTAATGGTTTTTGATGACTTTAATGGTTTTTGATGACTTTTATTCAACTACATGATCTTTTCTTAATAACCAGCTAGCTTGACTAAAGTCTCATTTCCATACTTTCATCTCTTTTATTATAATAAAACTGCTTAGCGGCTGGGCGATACTGTTCCCTTAAGTTAGCCCCACATTGCTTGGGTACTTGACTTGACTTGGGGTGTATAAGGATCTAATTACCCTTCATTAGTCAGGCCCTTTTGGAGTACGGGTTAAGGTAACCTTAGGTTGACAGTTTGTTTTTATGATCAAAAGAGGGTGAGAGTATGCTCAGCCTCTCTCTCTCTCTCTCTCTTGATCTACATTAAATTGTTCTTCATAAGTTTCTTATCTCAAAATTAGCTTATTAACCCATTGCTTCACCTTTGTGCAGAAGAGATAGCTTCATCACGCATAGAGCTTTCTGTGATGCACTAGCTGGGAAAAATAACAAAGTAAACCAGGGATTAATGGCCAACATGGGAGGAAACTTACAAGGCCAAGTCTCCGAGCTCATGTCACCGATACCCATAAACAACAACACCAACACAGGTATCGGAATATCCGATTTCAACCCTTCTGTGGCCAAGAACCCTCTCAAGCTCTCCCACGAACTCATGCCCATACAGCTGAAGCCCCTAAACATGGCAGGAGGCATGTTCTCGAGCAGCTTTGGTGTCCCAAGAAGCATCTCTTCATCCTCTTCTTGCCTTCAGCTCAGTGCGAACAGCCCATCGAGCTTTGACAGCCTCCACGACAGTAAAAATGGCCTCCAACTTGAGGGTTTGACCCACATATCAGCAACAGCCTTGTTGCAGAAAGCAGCCCATATTGGTGCAACTGCAAGTAGCAACATCAATTCTCCCATGCTCCAAAAGAGCTTTGTTACCGGCATGGCGGCGGTACCCCATTTGCGATATGGAGGAATGCTGCAGCATAATAGCTCATATGATCACATCCAATCACAGACACACCAATCACAATTAGTTGGGATGGATGGTGGAGGATTCACCAACCAGTTCTTGCAGAAAGGTCCACAACAGAAGATGTCACAGTTTTTCGATACAGCGGAAAGCTCGGCAATGACTGATATGGGAATGTTCTCTGCACTGTTTATGGGTGGTTATCAAAATCATGGATTCTTAAAGAACACTGAGAATGAGATTAGTAGTAGTACAAGTATGTTACAGGGAAGGACTGCGAATCCGGGGTTAGGCATCCCTACAACAGGGCCATCGAGGTTCTCCGGGAACGGTAATGGCGATACGATGACTGTGGATTTCTTGGGGATCGGAGGATCGAGGCCAGTGAATTTACATCAACAGCAACAAGGGTTGGAGTTTGAAGCAATGAGTCAGCAGAGATTGCAAGGATTGCATTCCTTGCAACAGCAGTTCTCACATGGACAAGCAGCAATGGAGAAACCCATCTGGGATGATTGAGAATAATAGGTCTTTTTTCTTTGTGTTTCTTCTTCTTGTTCTTATTTTGATGAGTTTTTCACTGATGTCAGCCATGGAAGAACCAGGTTCCTTTAATAAAGAGATCACCAAGTCCTCTCTCTGTAAAGTGGGTGAGACTAATGTCTTAAGGATCTCATTTTTAGGCAACGTGATATTAAGCTCAACATGAGTTGAAAATCATAGCAATGAGAAGCAATTGAAGTTCAACTGTTCAAGTATTAGTAACTTGGGTGATGACATATAGAACCAAATCCTCTATGATTATTACCTGACCCGGGGGAGTCCGGTTAAGCCCGTTGAGGTCACCACGTGTCCCTTTGACACTTTTAACTTTGGTTAACAATTCACCCACCCCTAGGGCTCACTCACCTATCCTTCGTTTTCAGAAAAAAATATATATATATATATATATTTGTAATATTTTTTTCTGACCAATGTGTTAAAATAGCAATATTTTTTTCTAAAAACTAGGGATAGTTGGGTGAATCTAAACCACAGTTAAGGGGTGTCAAAAGGGACACGCAGTGTAACCGAACTCCTTATAACCGTAGAGGATTTGAATCCATGATGTCAATGGGCTTCGCTGGGTCAACGGGCTTTAAGGCCCATCTCACACCAGCCAGAATTTTTGGCTCTATGTTCAGGCCAGGTGGCCTTTATTTTATGATGCAAACAGGTCAGGCCGAACGTTCAAAGTAGCTAACCCGCTTTATACCGTTCAAAAATAAAAGGCTAGCTAACCCTCTTTATGATGACTAATAGGAAGCATTTTATTGTAAGTCTATCGGCAACATGTTACTGTAAGGAGGAAGGAAAGGCGAAATATGGGTATGAAAAAATATTTGACTACACGACTTGATTAAGTTATGACTTATGAAGAAATATTTGATTACACAGACTTATTGAAGTTATGAAAAGAAAAGAATAAGTGAACATGATTGATGTCATTTATCTATATTTAACTATAGTAATTAATTCTAGTGTTAGTGATTGGGCTTAGCAGGTTCTCATGTTAGTAATAATGGTGAGTGGGTCCTGCTAACACGACACTCAATAAAAATTTCAACCAAATATATCTAGGAGTCCCTCACAGAACTTCCCTCTAACCAAAAGTCCTCAAGCTCTCTCATGTTAGTGATAATGGTGAGTGGGTCCTACTCTCCTACTAACACAACAATAAAAATTTCAACCAAATATATCTAGGAGTCCCTCCCTGGTAATGAGCCTAGGACTTCCCTCTAACCAAAAGTCCTTGAGGAGTGGTGGTGTTTGACACTCAACTAAATTTTTTTAAAAAAAATAAATAATAACAAAATTTAAAAAAATATATGTTTTAGGTAATTGTTGACTATGTAGGAGAGTTTGGCGGGCCCCTTCAAAATTTAGTAATTATATATATAATTAAAATAAAATAAAATTATAGTTAATTTTATTCAAACAATGACTCCCAAAAAGAGAAGGCCCTTTTTCTTTTACTAGACATTATTGAAATGCAAACATTAACGAATTTTATGGAAATTTTCGGCCCCAAATAAAGAAATTCCTATCTCCGCCCCTGGGTGTTGACTGTTGACGTATATTTTGGAACAAGCCAATGTGGACCAACTTACTTAAAGACCAGGAGTTGTTGGAAGGACACCAAAATCTGTGGGGCTTATTACCAGTAGAGAGTAAAGCTATAGAGACTACAGCACGTGCAGGGGACAGGGACCGCCCAACTTTTGTGACCATTGGGTCAATCTCATACTGCGGAGTTCAATACATGTGTAGATGATGCAAGTCAGCTATAAATGTAATCCTGTATATAATAACTAGCGGGTGGCGCATGCGATGCACGTTTGAGCGAAGGGAAAGAGTTAACCATAGTTAATAGGAGTTAAAAGGGACACATGTTAACCCATGGGTAAGATTGAACTCGCTAATGGCACGTGCGATGCACGTGAGAGCGAGGGGAATGAGTTAACCATAGTTAATAGGAGTTAAAAGGGACACATGTTAACCCACGGGTGCGATTGATCTCTCCCGAGTTCAATAACGATTGGCTATGATTCTAAATAGATAGATGAGCAAGGGGTAGTTTGGAAATTAAATCAAAGGCAAAGGGTAATTTGGGTTTTAAAGCAAAACATTAAATCAAAATTTTGTTTTTATGTAAGGGTAGTATGGGAATTTTGGAAAAATCATCTACGCCAGCCTCTCCCATTATAATAGTAAAGATAATAGGGAAATGCTTCTCATCTTAGGGCCGAGACCACCGAGACAGTGCTCCTCAACAAGCACGGGCTCGGTAGAGTCCTATTCAATATCAGTCATAGACATAAGATAAACGAAGTGATGAATCAAAAGATTTGTGAAAGGCCTTATTTATTAACAACTGGCTTTGATTAAATCTTCTTTACTGTTATAATGCGAGAGGGTGGCATAGCCTAATTTTTTCAAATTCTCAAACTATCCTTATATAAAACAAAACTTTGATTCAATGTTTTACTTTAATATTTTATTATAATTCCCAAACTACCCCTTATCTATTTAATAGGTTTAACTCCTATTAACTGTGGTTAACTCCTTCCCCTCGCTCTCACATGCATCGCACGTGCCACTTGCTAGTAATCTTAAATGCAATTCACTTAAGCATTTGGGAATGTTTAACTGTTAAGTTAGATCTGTAAATTAAAATTTTGTAACTGAGGTCTATAGCTGAATTGTAAATTACCTAGTTTTTTTTTTTTTTTTTTTTTTTGTTGGGGGTAAATTACCTAGTTTAATAACATAAACTGATTCAAAAGCTTGTTTGTTTGGAGTCGATCTATGGGTACTCCCAAATATACTCCATAATCCTAACAGTCTATAACTAACCATTAAGGGCCAAGATTTCCGTTTAATAATTGAGGTAAACTGTTAGGATTTGGGAGTTCTTGTACACTAATTCGTTAGATTAATAGCTGAAAAATAAGAAATCTTTAAGTTGTTATTGATTTTTACATGGGATCGACAGCTTTGGAGCACTAGTTTAGTTAATGGGCCACTAATATGGGCCCCAAGACACAGATGTGTTCCCGTATCCCCCAAAGGCTGGCCCAAGTAGCTCGCTTTCATTTTTGTGCCCGAGCCCATTAACTTCCCCCTCCCTATGAATAAGGGGTAGATAAAAGGTAAGCCATGGTCCAACTGCACGTCAAGAGCCGAAAATACAAAAGCCCACAAACGTTTGGCTAAATACTCCTGCCCTGCCACATTATTTTTGGGCAGGCCTAGCCTAACTATCGCCAAGTATTAGGTCCATCCCTAGATGACAAAATCCACTTCTGCATTAAAAGCCCAGCCTTTGGTGGTTGGTGTGCAACTAAACCACAATGTGCTTTTAATTGCCCACTTGCATATAGAAGTGGACCAGGCTGAAGTGTCAATTGTTAGCAATCAAGGATGAAAAATCCTTGTTTTCAGCCCGGCCTATAAGGCCCAAATGACAAGGGCATATTTAGGTATGTCAACCGGCTCAATTGGGCTCCAAAACCCTCTTGTAAATGTGTTCTTGTAAATGTGTTAGGCTCAGGGTAGGCCTATTAAAAAATACAGAAATTCTAGCCTAAGCCCGGCCCATTGACCCCTAGCCAAATTATATTCACTAGAGGGAGAGGTCCTTCCAAATTCCAAGTTTTCAAAGTTTTAAGGTCCAATAAATACCAAAGGAAAATCCTGAATTTGGGGCCAATACCAAGGGAAAATGTAAGCGCAAGTTAGGTATCATTTGGAAACTTGTATTTGGGGCCCATTAACATTTGCATCGTCATCATCATCCTCCCTCAGAAAATTTTGAGCCACTAGTTTAAATGGTAAATGTTCTGTTCATCTCCAAATCCAAGTCTCAGGTGCCCCATCCCCGCCTCTAAATGCCCTTTAGCCTATTCACAGATTATGAAAAGAACCCATCAAAGTCACAGCCCATGCCGTCCAAGTAATATACAGACTCAACGCCTTCGATTACGCCACCTTCTGTTCCCATGCCTATTATGATCCCGGTGCCCAGAGCTCCATTGCCTTGACCAGCCAGGTCTAGGATTCCAGTCAGAATCCCTTCTTCTCTGTTCGGGAAAGTTCCGTCCAGATTGGTTCTCCGGGAATCTAACCGGACTCCTCTCCGGACTCCACATTTCAAAATCCGGCTCACCCACAAAATCGTTTCTCTCCCAATGAGGGCTCGGCAGCAACGAATGCTGCACAAGTTCTCCGGGATAAGCATTATAATTGTTTTGGTTAGCTTGGGGATAATGATTTGATGCTGAGCCCTGCCTACCACTTCTAGAATCAGGCACATATGCCTGCTTTCCATGGTCAGCTGCATTTTGTGGCCAAGTGGGGTATAGAGGTGTAAAGACCGGCGGCTCAGGCAACAGAGGCGGTTGTTGTGGCCTTGGCGGAGTTGGTAACAGAGGCAATGTAATGGATTGTCTCTCCGGCGGATTCAAAACGATAGATACTGCTGCGGGTTTCACGCTGTTTTGACCATAACTTGGCATATCCACCCGCAGTGACTGAGTGCCTGCACTTGTAAAGTTTCGTGAACTGGTCACTGGGAAATGCTTCACGTGTAAGACTGATTCTGGGGCTGGCGTTTGTTGTAATGGAGAAATATTTGGTGGATTTTGGTGTAGGAAGGGAATTACTGCAGGAGGTTGTTTCTCAGGCGATAACCGGCGCGGATAAAATGATGTCGGTAGCTGTTGAGGCAATGTGAAGTTGGTGGTAGGAATTTGAGGTGACACCAAGCTGGTAGCAGAAAACCTTTCCAGCATAGGCACGGCAGGAAAAGTAGTGGCATCTCTAATATCCGTTGAACCTGGCTGCGAAAACGTGTCTCTAGACCCCTCGGATCTCCATCCACCCTGCAAAATTGGAAAAAAAACAAACTACATTAAAAGATAAAACGAAATGAGAAGAAGAAATAAAAAAGATTTTGTTTAGGAGGACGACCAAGGTACTCAGATGGTTCACAATTTCATATATATAACTACCACACACATGATCGCTCTTTCCAGACAATTGTCAAGATAGCTCATGTAGCAATAAGCGGGACTACCAGACAGGTACCTTGGACTCCATCTTCAATATTAGAGTTTACCCGGGCGAAAATTTTTGATTACACACCATTAGGGGGTTGCTTGAAGGAGTTGGAGACGGAAGAGATGTTATCACTTCTTCAACCTTCTCAGCTTGTCCACTTAACCCATTTAAAATCCCTGGCAAGCCAATGCCACTAGACTTGATCATATCAAGCAGCTTTACTGTCTCTGCAGTTGAGAGGTTACCACCTTGGCCAGAAGTCAAGGCAAAAACTAGTTCTGGGTTTTTGAGTAGAACAGCGAGCAACTCAAGATCTGGCTCCGGGTCATTCCCATTACTAATCTGAGCTGGGGTGATCACTGAAGCATCTGTGGTGTTTTGATTGTCACGAGGGGATGCCAGAGCTTCTCCACCATCAGGATCGGGCAGCTGTTCAATTGGGATTTCTGGGGTCAAAGTGTCATCATAGTCCATCTCAAGGTCCCACGGTTCCTTGGGATCAGATGGAATGTCTCGGATGCTGTGATAGATGGTTTCTTTCTCCCGTCGAATCCTTCCCGTCTGGACTTCGACTTCTTTGCTTTTCTCACCAGCACCAACTCTCCAAAGACAGTTGATCCCCACCTCTGCAGAAAGGACACGGCAGGAAAAGCTGAAATCCACAGATTATGTAATTTCAAATTCATAATGGAGAGGCTTCTCCACCTAAAAGGATAAAGAACATGTACTTAGGGAAGAAAGATAACAAAACACCATAATTGAAGCAAATGGGTATCTCTGAACTCCAAAGAATTGCTATGTACTATGAAGAAATAATAAAGAAAATGAAAGTGGTGGTTGATAGCCCCAAGTTAATGAGGTAAATCCCCAAAACAAATCGGGCCCCCACCCACCCCAAAAAAAGGGAAAAACAAAAACCACACAATCTTTTAATATCAGGCTAACATTTGGTGCTTAAGTAATTAAGCCTTCTTATGAGATTTTGCTGTTCAATTTCCAAATATGATAGGAATGTAACCCAGCTGAAGCTACCCTTGCTGCTACAGGGATACCATCAACTAAATCACTGCACATTGGGTCCAACCTACCAATAACAGAATCTGGCTTTTAGCTCGAGAAAATAATACCAAAAGCGCTGTAATAAGATGTGCTCAAGCCATTACTCCACAATCACACAACCAGTGCTCAAGTTACCAACTTGCAATAAGATGGTAAGCTACAATTTCTTCGGAAGTTAATGGCAGCAAATTAAGTGTTTTTTAGCCATCTGATACCGCATGGTTGTTTTACACTGGCCAAAGATTATCAATTTTCAGCACAGTTCTTGCATTTCGTGAGGAATACTTGAGTCAGGACCATCACATTACCAACTTTCATCCTGTCCAACCTGTGATTTATACATGACATCCATGCAGAAGGTGTACCAGCCACATTCAACTGCTGCCACCTAGGATAACTCTTGCATGAAAAACTGATCTAATCGGATGGATTCTAATGTTGCATTCATTTGATGGTCAAAAAATTCAGAAGTAATCCAAAAAGTCACAGATTGGACAGTTGGGATTACTAACTCATGTGCATAACGAAGGTGACAAGAATATTTGGGAATGCATACACTCTGTTCCTTTTATTACTCCCAGTCTCTTATTTTCAGGAAATACCAGGAGACAGATATACGAAGAAACATTTGTGGCCATCAATTTCACTGCAATGTATTTTTCACAACTCAATTGGGGTTCAAGAATTTCCCCAAAATAGGAGTTTTTAAGATTCGAGTTCCATTTTAAAAAAACATCTGAAAAGATCCCCCCGAGGATATATATTGGGAATTGCCTAAACAGCATTCCTCAATTATTTTTTCTTAAAACAAAGGTAACTTCCGAAAATAAAAAACAAATCACAAAATATAATTTCGTTTCTAAAGCAAATTCATTTAACATATAGTTGAAGGAACCAACAAGGAACACATAAAAAGCAAATGTACCTGGCGGCATCTGCCATGGGATTTGATCCCTTTTCAACTTCTCCCATGAGGGTTCCTGGGTGTCTGAGCTCGGCTTTGGATCACAAGAAGTTTCCGGTAAAGTAGAAGCTTTTGTGGCATGTACCGCAGATTTTGTGTCTTCCTGATTTTTAGGCTTAAAAAGAGTTCTAGATAACGGAAGTAAATTGCTGATCTGAGAAGTGTAAAATTTGTTCGGATCTTCGGTTTTCGGTTGATGGCTTCCATTAGAAGATGAACCGGTCTTGCCATACTTGCTTTGCATGAACATTGCACGCATTTTTGCTTTCTGGATATCGTCAGCAGACATTGGACGGCCTTGATTTGCCGGCACCACTCTTGCGACCTGCAAGCTTCTGCTGGCTGTTTTCTGGCCTGGCTGCTCCACCAGTAGAACTTTTCTACGCTCTCTGATTTCTGTAACTAGCTAAGGAGAAGAACTCCATGCTCCGCAGAGCATGTTACAAAGAGTGGATCATTGCAAGAAAACCAAAAGGAACACACCTCATGCAATTTAGATACATAAGTGAAGTGAAGTGGAAACCCTCAGGGAAACATAACAGCGCTAAGAAAACTTAGTTGAAAATAATTCTTTTTTAAAATAACAATTAGCAAAAAGATTTACTTCTCGGAACCAATATAATTACTGTAATAGAAGACGGACATTCCCGTCTCCAATCAGAGTGGGACTTTACAAATCTGTACATGTATTATGAAACTTTCCAGAAGTCATAACTTTGAATTAGAGCAATCCTCAAAAAGTTGAGGGAGGTATAGCCATGAAAATAGCAAGAGAAGGTGCTGGATCACCTTTTCCAGTATAGAGGCGACTAGTAAATCAATTATTCTTTAGAACTTCAAATTTATCATCAGGATGAAAAATGAAATATGAAAGCATGTATAAAATAGGAATATTTCTCACGATTTCTTAAGGTGTTGTCATAGGAAGGCAGATTTTGGTTGTTTCTTGGTTATTATCCATTAAAAAGAATCTCTTGAGCTTCTAAATGTGATAGGGTACCAAGGCAGGCATCTCAAATAAAGACATAGTAGACAAGAAAACTTGCTAGAGTACCCTCATCAAACATAATCCGGCCAGAGAAAGTATTTATGCTAGGATTCGTGAAGCGAAAATTTGTTGCAAAGGGGAATAAAGAGAATAATATCAATCATGACAATTAGTTATCTTTACTTACAGAATGGGGAGATAGAAGTTTGGGGAAAAAATAACTGAACGATGGCAGGTATTTCCACAGCATTTAGAGTCCTAATTAATAAAACTCTCAATGGAAATTCAAAGAGAATACCCACGAGTCAAGGGACACCATTAGTAGCAACGTCACTTGGTAGAATCATCTTTTAGGGCGATTTGATGGGTTTACTCTAAGAAGTCATAATAGGAAGCATGGTTCTTCTAAATCTTTCCCACAATTCATATGGATACTATGACATCATAAAATATCACCTTGCAGCAGGCAAAATGTATCTTCAAGTGCCTCGGAGCACCATGAATCAAGGTTAACTTAGGACAAAATCCATTGGCTGGTGTTAGAGTCGATGGACTTACAAAACAGTATATCCTACTGATTTTAAACTTAGATCTTTAGTAGATTCCTTCTAGATCGTAATCAAGGTATTAAACTTCAGTCGCTAAGAAAATCAACATGTTTCTAGAAGGTTTAAGGAAGTCCAAGGAAGTTATGTTAAAATTAAAGAAGTCTAAGAAACATTGAAAATCTAAGATGAAACTTTAGAGATTCAATATTTAAGCATAAATACACATCTAAAATTCATTATATTATTGATGCACTCCAATGTGAGAAACATGTTAAGTGACATGTGTTGTCTGCTTGTTTAAACTGTAATTTCTTCTTCATATTTCTCTATATTGTCAATTTTTTAACAATATTTTATCCTCTTTTTCAAGTGAAGAGAACATGTAAGGTCATTTTATTATCTTTATTTTCAATGATTATCCGTGTTAATTGTTTAAAAACCTGAAAAACTTATGAATACACATTAAAGTTGATAAATAATTGAAATTCAATTTATTTTCTAAACCTATTTCAATCAAGAATTAATGAGCTTAATGTTTCTATAGAAAGAGGTGGAGATGGGAAGTTAAATAATTTTAAATTTATGAAATACTATTAGAAAATTACTTGATTTTTTTAATTTACTAGAAAGCCCTTATGGGCATAATATACTAATAATAAAATTATAATTTATAATAAGATTAATGCTAACCATACTCTAATAATAAAAATATAATTTATAATAAGGTTTTTTTTATCAGTAATCAAGATATTAATATATAATTAAAGAATGGAAATCAACAAGAGTTCACAAGTGAACCAAGGAAAAACAAAAGGAAACAACAAGATCCAAGCTAAATCACAAGACTAAGTCAGAAATACATTTGCCGAGGGTCCCCAAGATATCCCCCAACAGAACACCACATTGTAACTAGATGGTGAACTCGCGATTGAATCTGAGGAATAGACAAATAAGAGTCTTCAAATACTCTCATATTTCTTTCCTTCTAAAGGGTTCAAGCTATTGCCCCTGAAAGGAAAGGTCACACCACGCCCGCCGGTGAAGGAAAATGTCACTGAAAGCCAGCAGTATAAGAAGCTCCGAAAGGAACGGGGAAAGATTCAAGGGATACGAAGATGTGAAAGCAAACAATATTTTTTAAAAAAACATTATAATTATAATAAGGTTAATGCTAGAGACACGTGTCTTTCCTTATCAAGAAAGTAAGTTTAAAGCGAATGGAACTAGCATCACCCTTTTAAGTTAAAACTTAAACACCATTCGATTTACAAACTTTTTCTGTACACTACAGTTGAATTCCACCGAAATTCTGTATTTTCCCAACACTTTTTTTTTTTGTTTCGGGTGAAGTTTGCCGAAGTTTACCACAGAGTCCAATACTTTTAAAATGCAAGTTCATTTAACTTCGGACACCACCGAAGTTGACCAAATTGAGTCGATTCTTGATACCTTGATTCATAATACCATAGTTGTCAAGGCGACCAAGCGACTTGAGGCGACAGACCCTATGGACGCCTGAGTCAATAGCCTGAGACGTCCGAGGCATTGCCTGATGAACTTTTTGTAGCAGAAATTCTCCCTAATGTGAGATCTATGAATGATGCATTTTCTTTTATAAGAGACCCTACATTCATATAAATTACATCATTGTCAAGATGCACTTTGATAGAACCATCGTTAGTGACAACTCTAAGAATAATAGAGGAGAATTTCAAATGTTGGAAAAAAATGGAATAAAAATTAAGTCTACAATGACTGCTGAAAGAGGGGGAGAAAGAGAGATTGTGAGGGATAAAAAATAGACAGCCTAACAGGAAAGAGAGAGAGAGGAAGGAGAGGAGGGAGAATATAAGACTAAATAAAAAGTACAAAAATAATCCATCAGTCAAATGTGACATTGAATAGGATAGAAAGAAGAGAAAGAGATGTCATACCCCTTTCTCTCATTTCTTTCTTTTTCTCGATTATACTCAATAGTCAAGATAAGTAACAAAAATAATATTGATAAGTAAAATATATAACTATAAGGTATGCACTTATTTAAATTATAAAAAAAAAACCCTTTAAATATGAGTTTATGAGAGTTTGGGGGGTCCTAGAAGGAATTTGGGACATTTAAAAGCTCTTAATTGGTTATTGGGCCACCTGAACTAGCTGTAATTTAACAGCCATGTAAAAAAAACAAACGGGGAATATATGGTCTTCTTCTTTTTTCTTCTATCTGCAAACTTTTTTTGTTGGATATACAAATCCTAACATATTATTTTGTAAAAGACATTAGAAGTAAATAAAATAACCTATTTTTTTGTTTACCGAATTATCATGTTCAAATAAAATAAAATTTTATATCTTTAAACAATAATAATATTATATATATACCAATTTTTAATAATGACCGCCTAAGACGGCCAGTCGCCTGAGCCCAGCAGAGTGTCTGGTCGCTTAGGCGACCGATTGAGGTGACGCCTTTAACAACTATGCATAATACAATCTACAAAATGAAAATATCCAAAATTACATCCTGCCACTCAGTGACAGCAGTACTCATATCAAATCCACTCACTAGTAGTTTCGTCATTCAAAACCCTAAGGGTGGCTGTCAATACAAGGGAGAGATGGACATAAGTTTCAATTAAACCACAACAATGATCGAATTCCAAAGAAAAATGGGGAATGGAGAGGAGTAAAGGTCATCCGAGGAAATAAAGTTATAGGAGTAGTGAGCTAGGGTTTGGAGATGAATACGTAAGACAAGATAAAACTCTAGCATGAAGACTGGGGAGAGATGCGGATCAGTAACATGCCAAGATTTTCAAATGATGTGGTTAGTGGATCTTTTTTTAGCATACTCTCTCCTCAGCTATGAAGGTTATAGCAAAAATGAGGGAAATAGTGGGGAAGGATGGGTATAAGATCATATATTTAACTTACTCTTTAGAATAAAAATTAGTGAAGAGGAAATTGTTCTCTTTTTGGGGCTCTTGAGTTGATTAGAAAATCATGAGTATGTGATAATTAAGGTTATTTCTCTCATTCTTCAGGATCCAGTATGAATTGATGATGCTCTGTCATGGCATCATCACAAGGTATCAGGCACCTATTCCTTCAAAGGTGGAGACCTCTTATAAGATAACAGGAAAGTATGGCCACCTCTAACAAAAAATAAGTCTTACTACCCATATGTAAATGATGCTTCAAGCAACGAAAAGATGGTTCATTCTCTTCTATTATAATGCATTGCTTGGAGAAAACTTAACTTCACTTGGGTTGTTCAGAATTAGTTGTGTTTTCTTAGAAAGAGTTGCAGAGTGAGAATATTAAGAAGATTTTTTTTCTTCTGAATTGGTTTTGGTGAGTTTGGATGGAGAGAAGTTTTAATCTCACAAACTGAAGTTAATTTCATCAACGTGACTATTAAGAAGAAATATATTTTTTTTTCCTTTTCCAAAAAATAAAACAGGAAAGTTTTTTCCAGCAGTTGGAAGAAACACTGAAAATCAATAATAAGGTGGATTGGAAGAAACATCCATTAGGATTCCAAAAACCCAAAATCACTGATAAGTGGTAACTACCGCAACACCCTGGGGCATCTGAGGACGAAGATATGTTGGACGATGACGGCAAAGAAAAAAGGTTGCTACAATAAAAAGGGAAAAAAGAGGAAAGAAATCGCAAATATTCTCCCGTTCCGATCAGCATTACAGACTTCCAATGAAGCATTGTTGGAAGGGTTTGATTACATGCATGCTGGGTCCTCTGTTAATTGAGATTCTCAATATGATGTAGTGGCTTTAAAAGAGTGAGGCCAACGATTCATGAATCATCATCAACGGTTTTAAATTTATGTTAATTCTGAGTATTTATTTTTATTTATTTCAATTCCACTTGATAGAAAGAATTGTTGACTCCATAGCTAGAAAAAGCATATCTAAACTTCCTTTTAGTGACTAATATTCTAACCCTTTACTTATCTTTTGTTTTAATATATTTATTTCCAAAATAAAGAAAAAGAAAAGGGAAAATTCCCTCACAGGGATATCAAAGAATTATTATATCCGCGCCTTATTTCAGTTGATTTACATCCTCTTAACATTTATTTATCAAAAGGAGAAAAAGCAAGTAGTCCATCAACGATAACAAAGTAAGCTACATCGTCCTCATGTTCTGAGTTCTTTGAAATTAGAGTGAACAAACTTGGATGAAATGAAATTCATTGTGAATGGTGAGGACGCCTAAAGATAGTTGTATAAAGATCAACCCCAAGCTTAACTGGGATGGTTATTTAACCCTAGTCCAACCCATCTCAAGAAATTTTAAACATTGGCCACGGTGTCACTTAAGGCCCTTCAGGGACCCTGGGCTTTAAATTTTCAAGCACATAGGGGGAAGAGGTGAGTAAAAGCCTTCAAGATCTTTTCTTCGAGTTTAGGGAATCTGTTTAAGGAGGAAGGACTCATAATATATACATCTTGGGTTTCCAGGAGGTTTGAGGTTCCCAAGTGGTTCCCCAATATTTTAGAGCATATCACTGAGCTCTTTGGTGGTTTCAAACATTTCATCTAACCCTGTTACAATTAGTGCTACTAGATATGCTGACTGACTGATTGTTAATTAGGCAATGACTTAACTGGCATCAATATACTGAGTTTATCTTTTTACTTTTGTATTTTATTTTTTCATTTCTCCTTTAATTAGATTTTACCATTTAGCATTTATTACTAAAAACAAAAGGCAAAAGCAGAAAATTAGCAAGGATACGGGGTGAAGATGCACTTCGAATGTGCTTCCTATTTGAATCATCTGTAGATGCTGAAAGCAGCTTTAGTGTCTGAGGGGGTTCCAATTTCCTGAACAAGAAATTCAAGCTTAAAGACCTCAACAACCACACACACAAAAAAAGATCCCCAAACAGCGCTGAATGCCTTGAAAATAGGATTCACACCTGCCAGCTTCTGAACTTTCACAAGTGAGAGCAAGAATCTCCTCCTGTGCAGCAAGAAAGAAAAATAATGAAGCTCCTGCGACATAAATATATTGCTTGCAGTGACCATTTGATTTCCACAAAGAACTTACAGGAATATCAACTTTAGACTGCCATGATTCACTGCTCAAAATTTCACTAATCCTGCATATGATAAAAGTGTGATTATAAGGAATGGATCGAGAAAAAGACCGAGTAAGAAGAAAAGAAATGGGCATGCCTCTGCTTCCGGATTATCTCTTTCTGTGCATCGCCAGGGGATATTGTGGAATCAGGTTTCTTCAGAGCTTGGCTTCTCACAAATATTTTGCTCAATCTTGATAACAGAACCCTTGCCCTGTTTGATATGTCTGATCTTCAAATCAGATAGATGAGTTTTAAAAGGCAAGGTGAAAATTGCAAGATCAAAATACAGCTGGGGCACAGATAAATTTTGGTTGCACGTATAAGAAATATTCAACAGTATGTCACACATCAAAGTGGAAGTATAGTACACATCATCCTTAGTGACAGTGGGTGAGTTAAATTTCTGCTAAATATTTGCCCGACTCCGATTTCGTTTTCTAATTTATGAGGACTCCAACTCATTAGCCGAGGAAGGTGAAACAAGGCAATCGTTGAGTAGGAAATTACCATTCCCTTCTATTTCCTTTAATACAAATGTTCATTTTCATCTTTGTTTACAGAAGAAAAAAGAGAAGAAACATGTTGCTAACTCCTCCATTTTTTAAATTTCAAAAACCAACTAAAAGTTGAACCACTAGAATTCTAACTTGGCATGTCTTACAAACTTAATTAAGTGCAGGCAGCACATATTAAGTTTGTAAATTCAACATCTACTGCCTGAACTAGGGCTGTTCTAGTTTGGAAATGTATACCCTCATCCAAGAGCACAAGCTTTTTCATGAAGCTCGGACATGTTTGGATATCTCTTAAAATGTGAGTGGTGAGTCATTAAGTGGTGTCATCCATGTCGCCAATCATAGCGTTTAGGACATATCGACATTTTGGCCCTCAACCTTGATAGAGCTGCTGCTTCTGCTGCTAACAATACTACTCATAACGATAATATCTGTTTTTTTTATTAGTGTTTGAACTAACCACAGTTGCCGCTACCAAAAATAGCATTAACCATATTGAGATGTCCTCAGATATTGGGAAAGAATTACATAACATCACCGACTTGGTCAGCTACAATTACAGTAGTTTATCATTCTTTCTCAAAATTCATCACTCTCATGACCAATAGAGATAATCAAAGCACATAAGCGACTTTGCTGGTTAGCAAGGATTTTTGTAGTAAGACACTCTTCCTCCATGAAAATACATCGAAATGAATTTTCTAAAATCGACAATCAATTAAAAGAAATTCATAGTTCTTGTACTGAATCCCGACAAGCTAAAAAAATCCTAGCAGGCTAGAATTCTGCACACGCTCCAAGAACAGCCCTGGTCCTCTCATTTTTAACCAGTAACTTGATGGCGTCAGCCGTCAAGCATAACTTAACATTATCTTAGTACTGATGATTGACTGATATAGCTCAAAACAGTCTTAGACATAATTAAAAATGACAGGTAAATAAATTTTCTGGTTATCTGCGGAAAGGCAACAACCATATTAGATGAGCACAGAAAAGAAATTTATAGATAGGGAGACTACAGCCACCAAAACCACAATATAATCACCTTCCAAAAAAAAAAACCACAATATAACAAATATTCACAACAAAATCACACCTGGTGTCCGGTAAAACCGCAACCTGTTTACAGTTTGCAGTATAGCTGACATTTGTGCCGGCAGAGATTTATGCAGTGGCAGGTGACAAAGAACCTGCATAATAAGCATTCAGATCTAGTTTAATGTTTATTTTAGGTGAAGCATAAAATGAACCAATATGGTGATTGAAATATACACCTTCAAAATGACAAGAAGAGCAGTTGTTTGTTCTTCAAGAGCTGCTTGGCTCAACCATGTCGCTAAAATCATTAAACCGCCTTTAGTTAAAAACCTGAAGAACACATCGAAGTATGGCTGCGTCAGGTAACAACAGAACTTACATCATAACATTAGCTTGCAAAACCCAAAAGAGAAACATAACGAGTACCAATTTAATACTGAAGAATTTTGTATTTTCAGGATCCACTCCATCAGCTTCACCTGCCCGGCGAATGCTTCTTCTTTCCTCATCAAATTGAAAATATTCTCCACAAAAGTTTTCTCAGAGTCATCTATGCCAGGTATAGTTTCCTCCTGAGTTGAGCAAAGAGACGCTTGTTCAACAGTATTAGGATCCACGGTGTTCAAAGGAACTTGATCAATAGGCATGGCAGGGTCAGAGCTGGTGGAGCAACAATCGTGAGCTGCATTACATGAATTAGATCTAATCACCTTCTCCCTTGACAAACGGACAATTTTCCGCACTCTTGAACGCTGACTAGCAAAGAACTCTCGAACCTGAAAAGAAGTAGCATGTGATTGTGAGCAAGCTATTTGTCTAAATTTACAAGCCGAACTCTTGAAGTATCTTCCCAGTTGAAGTAATGCAAACCTAAAGACAGACATAAAATTTATGTTTCAAGGTAGAAAAAACAGATAAAAACAGAAACATATCACGAGATTACCCAATAAGAAGTGTGTACCCAAGGAAACTTAATGATACAATGGACATATTCACATGTTACTAACAAAGTTGATGAGCTATGAGCTACAGCAAGTAGCAAGCATATTCAAAGTAATCCCCGTGTTTCACTCCTTCCATCCACGCAACTACGGCATTAATAGAGAATACGTCGAGGGATATAAGAGAAAAAATTAAGAGCTACAAAAGGCATAAGAAGATCTATCAAAGTAACATTCAAGGTAACTGAATCTCACCATCCCTAGGAGTGCAAAAGGCTCTAAGAGCATCAATGAACATATTCAAATAAGCATCAGAAGATATCAATGCATAATCAGACAATAGCTACGAATGAGAAAACAACAACCTGTGAGACTGTAACACCACAAAGAGCGCTGATTTCACGAGATTCCTTCTTGCTAATCGTATCCTTAATAGAGAAAACTGATTGCATATACTTCACTGCCTTAGGGTTTAGCAAATCCCTTGGTCTTTTCCCTGCAAACAAAGTGACAATAATTGGATAATGACTACATTACACTGGTTGTAGAACCCATACCACTCATAATACTTAAGAAGAATAGTTTCATGCAAGTGTGAGGCAAACAGTACAATAGATGCGAAGAACTAACTCTGATAGATATGCAAAAAACATCAGAAAAGAAAAAATGTATCAAGTAAAGCATACTAAATTGGTGTGAGAACGGATGCCTCAACAGTGACGGTGTATCTGCCAATAAGAAAAGAACCACAAAGCTTTTCTTGACCAACTAAAAGACTCAACAAACCCTGATTATCGTTGTTTTAATCATTTTTTTCATGATACAAAAAGGATTAGAAAAGTTTTAAAATAAAATCTGCAAAGTAGTACTACAACAAGATCTATCCTGCGAGCAGTAAGCCAATAACACATCAACTGGACCTCAAATAATGTGGTCATAGCAAAGGTCAACCAAGACTCCGACTTTGGTTCCCCTTACTAAATATTAATATATATATATATAGAGAGAGAGAGAGAGAGATGTGGCTAGTCAGCCCACCTGACTATAAGTTAGTCAGTTCCATTTCGATTGAGAGACACGTGGCATGTGTTTTTCAAATCCGACTGTTGAATGTCAAAGTATGTCCCTTGGTTGACACGTGGCAAAAAAATGAGCAAAGATCTCTAGACCGTTTGATTATAAGTCGGAAAATAGTGGTTTCTAAAGCTTAGTTAGGGTCTAGTGAATCCTAAAGGGTAAATGCTGACCAAACGGTCTGGAAATATCCGATCGGACTAATTTATTTTTATCGTGTGTCAATCAAAGGACCCACCTTAGGATCAAATGGTCAGATTCGAAAAACAAATGCCACGTGTCCCTCAATCAATATTGGAACTGACTGTAACTTATAGTTAGGTGGCTTGTCCTGTCACCTTATATATATATATATATATATATATATATATAATACTCAAGAAGTAATAGGAAGATGAATAATCCAACTAGACTATTATAATTTTGCAACATGTACTATGAGAGACTTGAAATTTTCACTACCAATTGAACTATATAATGCATTGTCAAAAAATATGATCCAAACATACTTCATGACTCACCAATTTTTATAGACAGTGAGCCAGCAGCCTGCACAAATGAAAATATGCAAAATGAATGAGTTATCGATGTTGAAAATAAAAATATCATCATCTAAGGAGACCTATTTACAATTTAAGAGTAAGAGATAAATGCTGCGTAACATCTCAATTTGAATCAAATATATGAACAAAAAAACGTGGAAAATTAGGTAACATCATAGAGTAGTAGAGTACAGCATTTCAAATTGAGAAAATTCTGAAATAGAGAAGTTTAACTGCAGATCTGAATATAGCTTAATGTTGGATTTCAGCAAATAAGCTTGTTCTGGAACATGTCTGACCAAACCGGCTAGTATGCTTAATAGGTCTGGGCTGTGAAGCTCCTAGGTCCATGCTTAATTAATGTAGCTGACTGAGCTTCTGCGCTAAGCTACATTAATCATCACATGCATTAAAAATTTACTTAAAGCTTGATAAATTTGTCCTTATGAACAACATCCCTTAGGTCTATGTCACAGATGGTCTTAAATAGGACAATCAAAAGTCCAGCTATAGATCTCAACTCAACAGCTTTCCCAAACGCTGTCTAACATGAGGTGAGGATATTGGAAGGTACCAAGGAAATTATTGCCTTGATTCCAATTCAACCAAATAATGAAAGAGAAGTGAACTTTTATGGTTTAGCCTCTATAGCGAGCACCTTTAAAGTGGCATACCTTGAAGTCAAATATACATATCAAGATGCCAGTTGAGTTGTTTTTCTATTTAGCTCAAGCTCATAGCTTAGAAACGAGAAGGGGATTCTCCCTCATAGTTACTTGTCTTTTTTCTCATTTCTTCTAGCTCATAGCTCAACGAATAAGATTCTCCTTACTTGTTACAGCTCTCTAGCTCATAACAGGAATAGAAAGGGAAGCTAAAGCTATTCATTCTATAGCTCCGAACTGTCTTAGCTACTACTACAAAACTGCTTGAAAGACCTTTAAACTGACTGTTAAGTAGGTTTCTTAAAGTACCTCAGGTGGTTGTGGTTTTCATATTTGCGTAGGTGATGACTGAACGCAGATGTGGTTCCTCAGTCGGTTTCTTAAGTGCTCAAAACCTCTGGAGTTTTGCTGCCATGTTTTGTGGAAGCCAGTAAGGGACGAGAGATGTTAATCTCACAATTGTTGGTAGGGGTGAGCATGAGCCCGAGCAGCTCGAGCTCAGCTCGGTTTGCTCGGGCTTATCAAACAAGCTTGGACACATTTTCTAATCTCATTTAGTAAACGAGCCGAGCTCGAACACCTTTGTACTCGGCTCGTTAAAAACTCAACTCGTTTATATATAAATTAATAATATATATAAATATACAATATATATATTAAATATATCACATAAATAATAATCTTTACTATTATAATGGGAGAGGCAGGCATAGCCTGATTTTTCCGAAATTCCCAAACTACCCTTACATAAAACAAAACTTTGATTTTATGTTTTACTTAAATTCCCAAACTACCCCCTTGCTCATCTATCTATTTAAAGAACAGAATCGCAGCCAATCATGATTGAACTTGGGGAGAGTTAAATCGCACCTCCGGGTTAACACATGTCCCTTTTAACTCCTATTAACTGCGGTTAACTCCTTCCCCTCGCTCTCACATGCATCGCACGTGCCACCCGCTAGTAATATATAAATACAATCTAAATACTTTCAATTTAAGGGTTATTTTTTTAAATTAATCATATATTATAGTTTTTTTCTGTAAATTAACCATATTTTAATTGAGCTCGTTAAAGTGCTCGATTTCCTTATTTATAAACAAGTCGAGCCGAACTTGAACACCTTCAAAAAACACCCTACTCAATAAAAGCTTGGCTCGTTAGGCTCAGCTCGACTTGATACTCACCCCTAATCATAGGCGTATGACTGTTCAATAAATGGAAGTAATTGAGGGACAGTCCTTAGTCATCCCGACTCCCAAGTGCTGAGTGATCTCCCATGCCTTAGGCAGGTGGTAACAGCCCTCATTACATTGGTCGATGCCTGAGCTGTAGGATACCAAGGTGGTTATCGCCTAGATGCATATGAATCAGTTACACAACTAGGGGTTAAGAGAACCTCGATTTTGACAACACAAAATGAAGTACTAATCACATTTATCTGATTTCAAGAAGTAAGAATCTTAATATCATATATCCATCAGAAAATACAAATGACATAATGGGTTCTCTTGACTTCATCCTAGTGCCCGGAATCGCCTACCTCGGGTACCACTCCCATGTTAGAAGGCAATTTCTTGGTTCAAGAGGAACCATCTCCAATCGCACTACCAAAATCAAGGAGCATGCTTTCTATTCTAAATTTCTATCGTCATATAAGCTATATTAATTTTTCACTTGGCTATCATATTACTTTTATTTACATAAGGAATTCTAGAGCATTGCTATGCACTATATGATGGCATAGTAGCCTTATCTACCATCTTAATGGTGTTTCACTTACTCATCGATCCTGATCATCTGGTCAGTTGGCTACCACTTAGACATCCTAGGATATGAAGGGTGTATATTCAATTGAGGACATGTACAAATATAATAAGTAAATGGAAACTAGCTAAATATTTAATATGTTATGGATGACCTAGTGTAGAGACCCGGATTTTTATTTCTCGATAATTGTGTCATTCATGTGATGTATGCAAAAAACTTCTAGGTTAATTTAATCTGTTACATGTATGCAAAAATAAGAAAATAAAATAAAAAGAGAAAAAGAGGAGAATCTAACCGACTTTTGCACAGTAAGGGCGGACACATGATTTCTTGCGGTTAAACGTGAAGGCTCGGGTTTTAAACCTATAAATACTCAATTAAAACCTCAAATTCGTAAGTTTATGCCTCCTAAACACTAGAGAGCTAGGATTTGAAAAAAAAAAAAAAAAAAGTTTGACATTGACTTTCTCTATCTAATTTGGATTTAATTTTTAAACTTACAACTAATTAATTTCTAATCTAGATTTATCTTTAAATTATATTGCTTGAGAAGCAAGTAATGGGGATTAGAATAGTGATTAAGACTTATTAATCAAGCACTCATTGCAAAACGGGTTATAGTCGTGGCATCTCTTTGAGAATTAATGATGCCTATGGAAGTTCCCATTGTTAGAGAGATATTGAGTTCCTATTATATTCTAATAATAGTTATTATAAATGAAAGCAAGAAAGGAGTATAAATGAAAGCAAGAAAGGAGTCTTTTGTAGGTAGGTTACTATCTTTCCTGTCATTGCTTCTACTTCATCCAACCACTTTTAAGGCCAATTGGAACGCAAAATGCCTTAAGAATATCTCTCAATTTTCAAAAAAGACACCTCCTATCCTTGCTATCTTAGATTTTCAATCGAACTTCTTTCAAAATTAAGCTACCCACCCACATGTACACAAAAATGCCTTAAGAATATCCTTACCATTCCTAATTTTTCAATCGAACTTGTACAACCACTTTTAAGGCCAATAGGAACACAAAATGCTTATATCTCTTTAATTTTTTTTTAAAAATGTCTCTTATTCTCACCATCCCTATATTCTCAATCGAACTTCTCTCAAAATTAAGGTACCCCACCCACCCACATGTACACACACATGCAGAGGTACTCCACCAATCCACTCGTCATATTAGTTCCCAAAACCTTGCAAAGTCAAAGCGAAAGGCAATGCTTGCTCATTCCATCATCAACTTTTTTCAAATGAACTAACCAATACCTTCCTTTACAAAACCAAGTATTCCTTTCCTTGCATATAAAACCAACAAAAATGAAAAAAAATTTCACATTCACTAATAAAATAATTCTTAATGGAGAAATTTTAGAACTTCCTCGAGACAGTTTTCCATCATATGTACCTTCTTTTCTCCTTCCTAATTCGATTATGGCTGGTGAATAGGGATGTCAATGGGCCGGGCTTCGGCATGCATTTTTGTGATTTTTGAATAGGCCCGAACTTGGATCGTTTACAAGAGGTTTCTGAGGCCCAAATTTGGCCCATTGAGACCCCTACAACCCTATTGGTGTTGTCACTGTAGTTGAAGCATCACCAAGGAAGTCACCTGGACGAACCCTAGGAGATGCCTAGGCACTAGGCGCCCTATAGGCGTCACTCAATTGTGCATTGGACATTGGTAATAATTCTATTATCAAGGGCACATCTGTAATAAATAAAAAATTCTCACCCTAAACCATCTTCAGTGTAGTGACCGGAGGCCTACCTCTAGTCAATGGTATTTGAGATTTTTTCCTCCTATTTAGGGTGCAATTTTCCTAAAGAGCTTCTCTTTCTTAATCTCCAATTGGTCTTTGAGAGTGGATGACGCTGCTCATAGCCCATAGGGTGATTCATCCAATCATCCGGGCATAGTTACCAAGTACACGGGTGCAAGTATAATACAACAATGATCTATTCGATAAGTACAAGTGTTATATGGCAAAAACACAACAAAACTATGGGAAAATTTTAAATTAAATTATTATAAAAAATAGCAATCATGATATTAACTAATAACAATCATTTAATACGGAATATGTTTTTAACACGACAAACGTGTGACAAAAATACGTGTATTATACACGTTTAATATGAAATCCACTTATTATACAATGATACGCATATAATACGTCATACGACAAAAGTATATTGTTTTAAACAATGACCCCCTAAAAGTAGTATGCAAGTACTAAACGGGTTTAATAGGCAAATTTGGAAACTATGCTTCTAGAGAGCATTTGCCATAGCATTTTGGAGGAGAGGAATCGAAGTGGCAAAGAGTGTTCAATAACTCGCATACCGCAATTCAAGGGATTTTTTTTTTATCGACAATCATGAGGATATATTAATCAAAAGAGAGCTACAAAGGAACATGAAACAGAATAAGCATGGAAATAGTTATTTGGGATATTGTTAATCTTATTTCATTGTGGTGTTAGATTCAAAATGCCTTTGAGGCCATAATAATCCTTTTTTCGATATGGTTCTTGAGTTGTTCATTCTCTTGCATGAGTCTGGTTTGTATCTTTTTTTGTTTTTCCCTTTTCACCCATCAGTGAACTATATGTATACTTTTCTTTTCTTTGCTAGTGAAATATATTTACTAAATTTAAAAATATATATATAAATAGGAGTTTTTTGTTGTTAATATACATTTGTTTATAATTAAAAAAAATGTTAGGTTAAAAGATTAAAACTACAACTTGGGGGGACCGACCATTTAGTTGCCCCACTTATAACTCTAACGAGAGAACCGAAACAGAAGTTGAAGAGATATGGGATTTGGTGTGGTATGACATATGTACTAAAATTTGATCTACATGACTACTTGATATTTCTAATAATTAATATGATAATATCTCAAGTCATTATTTACAATCAATGTTGCGGATGTATAATAGGATACACTTATTTATATGAATGTTTGAAAAAGATTCCCAGGAAAAAAGTTTAGTTTGTGTGGTTTTATGGGTAGGATGTGTTTATGTACTTATTCATGAATTATATTCAACAAATTATTTTGGTTGCCTAAGCACCTCTTTGCCTAGCCAAAGCAAAATGCCTAGCGCCACCTAGCCACCTTTACTTCACTAGGTTACATAGTTGAAGCACAAATTCCTATGGAACAGCATGCATATTGGGATGCATATTGGGATGAACTAGCACCAAGGCAAACAAGCCATTCAACCTACTGTCTGCAGCTTTCTTGGTAGGTCTTCTTATTTGATCTTAAACTCTGTGCAGAAACATCAAAATTCCAGCTGATGAGCACAATTTCTCTCAATATCCACTTACAATATCATAATATTCTATCATATAGAAAGTTTGTTTCTTTTCCACTATTGAACATGGCAAAACATCGGATTGACAACCTAAATTCAAGATAACTTGCAGACTTTTTGTGCCTAAATGCACATATGCATTACCCTATTCATGTTGTATGTATAAATTCCCAAAAAGAAAACCACACATAGATGCTTAAAACTATAAAGTGTATAATGATTTGTTGCAGACAATCTCAGTTGAATGATATGTCCAGAAACAAGATCCACTAAACATTTCTTTTCTCTTCGACTTGCTATGGCAAATATGTGATTTGACTGCCTAGAAAGAATGCCTGCAAGATTCCCAGTAGTATAATTCGAAAAAGAAAAATAACGGCTAACATTTGCGAATCCACAGACATTCAACACGCAATTTCATCGCTGCTCCTTAACTTTACTACAAAATGCTCGAAAATGGCGACCAAAACCCTAAGATAAACGTACCATTTCTTGAGAGAGAGGATTGACACCCGTTAGTTTGCATTGGGTAACAACGATATTCTGAAGCTGATCGATCTGACTGTGAAAAAGATCCTTCTGCGACTCCAAAAACTTCTGAAAAGTCTCCGTAGAGCTGCCAATATCTAGTTCTCCAAAGATTCCCGATGAATTTTCCTTTGGAACCTCCATCACCGGCCCGAAATATCAAATTTTCGCAGTCGATATCACAGATCGTGAAGAAACTAGATTAGATTCCGAGCATTGGGGCTCAAACGGGGAAAGAAAAAACCCTAAAACAAAGCAGCGTAAGCTCTGGTTCGAGACAAAGATTAAGATTAGGGTTAGTGTTAAGGTCTCGTACATATGCATATAAATCGGCTGCGAGAGAGAGAGATAGGCATTCAACTTCGAGTAACGATGAGTAGTCGAGGGACGAGAGTTGGTGGTGCCGCAAACGATCAATCTACTCCCGCGACGGCAATATGAGAACAACCCATAGTTTTGAGTGATTTATTTAGATTAGATGAGCAGTGATTAGTCTTCGTGTCCCTTTTAACCTTCATTTAATTATGGTTAAGCTTATATAAATTAAAGTTTAGATTTTTGATTTTTTGTTTTTTCAAAACCAAGGTTAGGTTAGATTGCTTAATCTAAATCTAGGGGTGAGAGAATCTTAATGACAACCGGCGAGTGTTAAAAACTGAGGGTTGGACCAATGAAGACCAACCATCTCGTTACATAATAGAAACCGCTAAGCGAAGCATTTTCTTTATAGTTTGCCCATGTGGTTGAAACTATTGATCGAAACGACAGTCTTTATTGTGCGTTTGAAAATGTTTCAATAGTAACAATTTTCAATCATTGTTTGTAAGTGGGTCTTGTTTAGATCACACGAATTAAGGATTAGATACTAATAATTCTAGTAGTAAACTATGGATACTAGACGTTCTGCATATCTAAACTATACGTTGTGCATATCTACACACGTGTAGTGCTAGCTAACACATTAAGTATCTACCTTGTCAATAGTAACATTTTTTTTGGTTTCACACCACAACCACAAGGTGAAGCGGTAGGCCAAAAAATTGGAAATTCAACCAACATTTTTAACATCTAATTCTCATCAAATTATTTTATATATATATTATAACCTATTGAGTTAGTTGCTTATGGTACGCTCCTTTCATCTCTGTAAACTTAATGTTAAAACCATCATCTATCAATTGTAGTCAAATTTTACTATGTTTTTCCTTACCTTAATTTAGGGGTCTCCCTCTTTTTACAATTTTTGCATGTGCAAGGTAACTAATAATTTATTTTAAAAAAATGTTAGAGGCGCTCGTTTAGTTATGAGTGTCTCTTTTGTAGGTTGCTTGTGGTTTTATTCCAAGATTTTGGTTGATGCCTCGGAATCATGTGAACCAAACGCGCTACCTTGCAATTTGGCTAGAAGTGGGTTTGAATTTTTTTTCTTCTTTTTTTTAAATAAACGTGGGGTGTTCGGAGTTCAAGACTATGACGAATCGCCACGTGCTGCTAGAGGATACTCTCCTCCTAGCAACCGATAACGCGGGTATGCTCAGACTTGATCTCGAGACCTCCGGATCTACGGTTCGTCTTCTAACCACTGGGCTACCCCCTTGTGATGATTAGTATCTTAAATTAAGTTTAATTGTGCGATTAAGAGACTAATTAGAAATTAATCATATTTAAGTATTAAGTTTGTAAGGTATTGTTGGGGGTAAATATAGAGACTTTCATGAAATTAAATGAGAATTTTTTGAACAAAAAAATATATATTTGAGAAATTTATTAAAAGAATAAATTTTTATTGATAGGTGCACTATAACATGATACACACGCCTGCACCTTACTAGTGGGAATGAATTGTCAAGATTAAATGAGAATCAAGGGCTTAGATTAAGTCACCCAAACCTAGGTATAAATATCAATTTTTCTTTCTCAACCCTAACCCTAATATTTTCTTAGAAAAATATAGAGATTTGAGAAGATAAGAAGAATGTGAAAGGTGGTGGGATCAAGCATCAAGCTAAAGCATCGGCCTTGTAGTGAGAGAGGTAAAGACAAATCTTAACCTTGAACTCATTTTTTAATCTCCTAATATTTTGTTTTAAGATAAATGAAATGGAGTCTAAATGATATTGGTTAGGATATAAAAAAAAAACTTATTCATGGTATTTTATTTCTAAAATCATTGAGAAAAATTACAAGAACTTGAAGTGAAAGCTCAGAAACCCCCTTTAATGGCTGCTGTGATATTACAGTCAAAAAGCGGCTCATTTATCTTGTAATTTTGCTTAGGATTCTCGAATAGATAGATTCTAAATTGTGATTTTGCTTAAGATTCTTGAATAGATAGATTTTAAATTGAATAAACTTTCATATAACTCTTGAATCACTTAATTTGAGCGAAAAATGAGAGAGATATGACCAAAATACCAGAGTAGGGTTGGATTGCACTTTTACCCGAGTTTAGGGATGAGCTCTCTATGCTCTACCCAAGAAAAATCCGAAAAAAAATCCAAAAAAATAGGTAAAATACCAGAATCCATTGGAAATCATTTAAGAATAATTTAAGTTCTTAAAACCTTTATCTAATTACCAAAATCACTAGTACTATTATACTTTAAAACTAGGGTCTAAGGATTTTATTTTTTTGTCTAACAGAAATTTCGCCGTAGTGTGAACTCCCTAGGCTTGACTACACTTAGGAATCATCGTTGAATTTTCTTGGTTGAGGTAGAGACTCTATTTCTTTAGTTTCATGTTGATAATTTTATTATTAAATGTATGTGATTTAACCTTTGGGTTTCATCGTCGTTTTGATATAAACTTGTGAGAATGTTGGAAGCCAAAAAAATACATATATATGTTTAGTTGTGGAGTTATATTTTTTGTAATGAGATTTTCCTAAATGCTTTTCATTGAACTATGAATTATTCGTCATTTATTAAATGAATATTATGAATAGTTCTTTGTATATGATCCATAATAGTTTTCACATATAACGTCCTACCATGTGAGTATTGGGACTTCAAATATATTGGAGACTATTGATTTTCTTACAATTACACACTATGTATTTCCTTAATTATTGATAAGAGAATTGGAATCTTGTTTTTTTTTTTTGATAATAGTAACTCATGAAATGAAAAATGATTGACTTGTTTGGTCTCTCGAACAAAACCCTCGAATGCGTATTAATAACGGAGGACACCGGTTGTGAGAGTGGTTCCGTTCCGCATAACCGGATGGTCCTGACATTACGCTGAAAATCAAATAGGGCATTGTGTTCCCTTGGGTGAAAATCCCTAAAGCCCCCGGGAATGACCTACTTGTGCGGGTTGAGAGTGTTGACCGAGCTACATGAAAATCAGTCTCATATATCACTACCTTGCATTCTTGGATTTTTTAGAGAGGATTGTGGAAATATTGGTTCAGAAATTAATAATATTCAACATTGCACTCATTTTTATATCATTCAAAAGAATTTCTCATTTATTTCAACATGTGAATTGTCAATTAGATTCTTATCCTTAAATGAATTATTTAATTGTGTATGCTCATATAGTTTTGAAACCTCGTGCAACTTTAGAAATATTGTTTCTACTGAGCGTTGGCTCACCCCTTATCGTTATTTTACAGATTTGAGCAAGGAAAAGATTAATTTAAAGTGAAAAGACCCTTGGGCTTGGTGTTACTATTTTGTTTTTGTACATATAACTTTGAATATGTACCTTTTGGACTATTGCTTATTAGCACATAAGCATTGTTATATGTATTGACTTGAGAATTATTGAATTTTATACTATCTATGTATTTTGAGCCGATGAGGCATGGGTATTGAAAATTGATATGGGATGAATGTAATAGTATGATTGGTGCCTCTTTCCTTAGTATTATGATAATGATACTACGAGATGATGCTTGATGTTTATAGTATTAATTATAGAAAATACCAAACGTTATGACATATTTTTTTTAATCAAAATACAAACGGAATTCTGCCGATTTTTTTTAATAATAATAATTTGGCAACAAATAAAATTTTTATTTTGAACAATAATTATTTTTACTCTAAAGATGTGATTACTCCTTGATCATATCCTGATTAGTTTAGGTCGTGACACCCCTGGAGGGTGGTTTCCAGTGTTGGAATGGTTCTCAGATCAAAAGAATTCCACAGGCAAGATTAAATAAGTACAAGTGTTGATGGCATCCTCTCGCATGATAAAAGTATTTAGTTGTACCTTTTGTGTGTTACAAAATAGTGATCGTGCACCAGGATTCTCTTGCAGGGGCTAACAATGGGGGTTGGGGCTACATCCCAAAAATATTTGAGGGCCAAGTCTATGGGCCATCCTGTTTATTTGTGTCTATTTATATAGAATTTTTTTTTTCTTAAAAGTTTAGGGAGGACTAGAACTGGTTCCGCCCTAATCCCTGGCAATTAAAAATATAGTAAAAAAAAACCAAAATTTAAAGGGAGAGCTCCCTGGGCTCCATGTGGCTCATCCACGATTGATGAGCATTTTTGACAAGTATAAGTAGTTGTTGACTACTACTAATTGGTCAACTTAAAAATAAAATCTACTTCAACCTATAACAACATTATAACAACATTGAGTCATTTTTTTGGGGTCCAAGTTATCATTTAACTATTGTGTTTTACAATCCGTCACAGTTGATGGATTAATAAATGGTAAGTAAACCTCTTAAGACGAGTGCTAGTCCGATGCACTAAGTTAATTTTTTTCCACATACATAATGAGAGTGCAACAAATAGTGTTGCAACCCTATAACAGGAAGGTACATTGTCACTTGCTGCCACCACCTTGCCTATAAGGAAGACCAGATTTAGGGACTACCCTAATGAAACGGGCAGACTCATATGTTTTGAGGGGCTCATTAGTCATTTACTCACAATAAACAAGTAAACCACCTTGGAACATCCAATGCGAGTGCCAACACCATGAGTTCCAATGGGCAACAGCGCTTGCTGTTGCGCTGTTGCCCATATGTGTCTTGCAAAATGAGTCCCATTTTTATCATTCGGTGATTCTCATGTTAAAAAGTGGGTGGGCCCTCATTTTATAAGACACATATGGGCAACAGCGCAACAGCAAGTGCTGTTGCCCGTCCGAGTTCCAACGCCACTAATCTTTGAGGCAAGTTGATAACTAACAAGGGAACACCCAAAACGTGTAACAACAATGTATATCTTGCGCATGATGCGCACATGAACACTCGGGACGCAACCTGGACATGGCGCAACACGCACTCCGGCTTCTTTTAGTTATGCTCGCCGTTTCAATTGCATTTCCATGGGTGTGTGTTAACTGTTAAAAGAAGTCGGGAACGAAACACAGGAATTTCATATACCATACGTGTCCGTACGCACCAGCCACCATAAATTGCCTTTTTACTAGTTTTAATTGAGTTTTGTTATTTTTTCTCTCTATTTGCTTCCCATTTCTCTACAGAAATGGCGATGGCGAGGGCAAGCTCTGGCCTTGCTTATCCAGAGAGATTCTACGCCGCAGCTTCATATGTAGGTTTTGGTGGATCTCCGAAGTCCTCCAAAGGCGTGATCTCGAAGTTTCAGAACGATGCAGCGTTGCTGCTCTACGGATTATATCAGCAAGTAATCATGAATTCTCTCTAATTTTTTTTTTCATTCATTCTGTTTCGTGGATCTGTTGCTGTTGAATTTGAATACGCGATTTTTCTGGTTTTTTCGCGTCAATTGTTGTTAAGATACTACAATGAGTGATCTGTGTTGGTCAAGGTTGCTTTATTGAAATTCAGGTAGATCTGGGATTCCGGATTGTGGTTGTCACTGGAAGAATTTTAAACCGGTGTGAGTGAAAACAGATCGGAAAAATATTGGTTTTACTAATGAGATTCTGGAGAAAATCTGCTGAGATTCATATTTGCATGTGGATTAGGGATATTTTTGTTGGACATGTTCATGATCAGAGGGAATTTAGGTGTACAATCGGTTGTTTATGGGTGAAACTTGGGGCATTTGTTCAACACGGGCTTATTTGACTGCTTTGAGAGATTTGTCTCGCGAAGAGATACTAAACTATGGAATTATCTTGAATGGTTTTATTATTTGATTGCAGGCAACCGTAGGACCTTGTAACATTCCCAAACCCCGAGCTTGGAGTCCGGTTGAGCAAAGCAAATGGACGAGGTTTGTGTGCATATGCAAGCCTGGAATTTTTGTTCCCTAATTTTTTTTTTTCATAGAATTTGAATTGAATAGTATGATTTGCATATTCATTATAGTATAACTAGACAAGACTTATGACATGATTCCATTCTAAGTAGGCTTAGCTGTTGAACCCAGGCATAAATCATAAACGTTCGGGACAAGCTTTATTTTAAAGCCATTTGCTGATTGACTCTAGGAGATGCTCACATATTTACTAGATGCCGAGCTTGTGATTTGTTATTCAAATGGGCTAAGTTGCTGTATTAGATCTGATTCAGAACATCTTGGTTAGATGGGATTTTTTATGACCAGAAGAGAAATCACTTAGCCTTATGAAAAAAGAAAGTTATTACTTCACATTTTTTATTGCAACTTCACATGAGATACTAGATGTGGAACTTGTAATTTGTGATTCAAGTGGGGCTAAGTTGTTTATTAGATCTGAATCGGAACATCTTGGTTGGATGAGATTTTACAAAGAGTAATCACTTATTCTTATGAAACAAGAAAGTTAGTGCTACAAATTAGTTATTGTAATTTCACATAGAGTGTCAAAGGTCAACATAATTATTGTAACTTTCCTATTGCCCATTGCTACAACTGTCAAAGGTCAACATAATTTTGCATTAGGCAGTGCTTACATTACGCATAAAAAAAGTGAGGCATGGCTTCCAACATCACGAGGCCAGATCATGGGCTGAAATTTGAGCTAAAATGGGAAGTACACTCCAAATACTCATTCTCCAAATCATGGAGTGGAATGACTCTTTAGGCACACGGCTCAGTGCTCACTATCCTTTGTGCATTCCATTTTCTGAATTGGAAACCTTAAAATCTTTGTCTTCATTGCAGTGGCGGAGGCATTTAGCAAAATTATGTCTAGAGCATAAGATATTTGTTGTTCAAAGGGTTTTTAGGGTTGTGTGAGTCGTGGGTGGCCCATGGTCACTCATCTTAAGTATGCAGATGATATTTTGTTGTTTATGGACACTTCGAGAGAGCAGGTGGTGAATATCAAGGTTTTGCTAAGATGTTTTGAGGCTTTGTCTAGACTCCTAATCTCTGCAAAAAGCATCCTCATTGGTGCGGGGGTGGCTAGGAAAGGTATATGCAAAGTGTGCACTATGGATTGTATGTTAGGCCGGTTCCTATTAAATACATGGTCTCTCCCTACTCCCTAGGGGCTAGACATATAGCCAATGGCAATTACGGATTTGGAGATTTAAGATAAGAAAAGATTGGTCCTTTAGAAGTAGAGTTTCCTTTTCCCTAGGTGGGAGGATAACACTCATCAAGCGTATCATGGATAGTCTTTTCAAAATGCCGGTGTCTATTGCTAAATGCATGGAGAAATTTCAAAGAGACTTCTTATGGGGTGGCAGGAGGGGAGTCCACTTGGTGAAGTGGGACTAGACTTTCCATCAGAAGGATTGTGGTGGTTGGGATTAAAGAGATTGCGGTTTATGAATAATATTTGGTGGGGAAATGGCTTTAGCGCTTCAGCTCTGAGAATTGGACTCTATGGAAAAGTTTGGGACTTCCATATAAGGTTGCACTTAAATCTTGTTACCTATCATATGGGGTTGGGGTCTGGAAAGGGATAATGAAAGTCTGGTTTTTAGAGCATTCGAGATTTGTAGTTGGGTGTAATTTTGTGAAAACAACTGGAGTGGGGCAGGGAGTTTTTGTGACACGTGCCCAAGGCTTTATAGTCCTGTTCCATAAAAAGATGTCATGGTTTGTGATCTATATGAAAGAAGAAATAGTGGTGATGTGTGGAACCCTGTCTTCTGACGAAACCAGAGAGATTGTGGAGTGTCTCAAGCTTTTTGATAGATTATTTATGGTGAAAATCAATCCTAATCTAGAAGACAAGCGGAGTTGGAAGGGCTGTGTGAGGGGCGTATCCACCACGAGCGATTTTTACAGCTTCCTCTTTGAAAAAGAGGCTCTGGAGCTGGTTAAAAGACCTCAATTTGGAAAGATTTGGAAGTCTAAAGTGCTCCTGAAAGTTCAAGCATTTGTTTCGTCGACGACTTTGGATAAGATCCTCGCGACAGATCATTAGAGGAAATAGGGTATGGTGATCCCTAATAGATTCAGTATGTGTAGAGAAGCCGAGGATGATGTAAATCACATTCTCCTTCATCATCATTGGGCATGGGCCGTTTGGAACTTCTATCTCTCCCTCCGTGGAGTAGGTTGGGCCCCCAAGGAGGTGAGTGGTGTTACTCTTGGTTGGCCGGAAGGTGTCTCGACAAGTAGGTACCAAGGTTGTTAAATTGTAATCGAATCGTAAAATCGTTTTAGGACCGATTCGATTCAAATCGGGATTCAAATCTTAAATCATAAGATTCAATCCATTTTTAAAAAAATTGTTTAAAAATACAAAAAATTACTTAGTAAATTAGAAAAATAGAATAATCTATTAACCAAAAGATTTCATTCATAATTATTAATAAAAAAAGTAATGAATATTTCATTGCATACACTATAAAAAACGCGAATGATCTCCATAAAATGGGAAAAAAAACTAATATCATTAAAGATAAATCAACAAAAGTAAACTCATATAATTATGTTGTATGAGATCAAATATCAAAAGACTTGTACAATTAAAAAGACTAATAAAATAAACCATCAAGTTTTCCCAAAATCCAACTCCATCATTTTTCTCATTCTTCCTTCTTCCTTTTTTTTTTTTCTCGTTTCACAGCAACAGAGAGACAACCCAAATAGGGGTTTTGGAATGTTCGTAACAGGAGTTTTCCTGTTTCTTCTCTCTTCTTAAAACACATAAAGTATCTTTAGAAAATCAAAATAATAAAAAAATATTTTTTAAGTATTGGTCCGTAAAAGGGGTTTCGTGCTTGAATCGTATGAATCGCATGAATCGTACGATTTGATTCGCAAATCGTAATATGAATCACAAATCAAATGGGATTTACCCAATTAAGATTTTTACATCCGATTTGAATCGTTTTGCTTGAGATTTGAATCGAATCGAATCGTAGGATTTGAATCGTAAATCGCAAGGATTTAACAACCATGGTAGGTACAACGTTATTTGGAGCATATTGCATGCGGAGATCTTTTGGAGACTTAGAGAGACAAAGGAGTATTTGAGGGTTTATACTCATCTCTTTCTAAACAATACTCTAATGTCAGATGGAGTTTGCACAGTTGTTCAGTTTGCTTTTCAACAATTTTGGGCACGCACAATGCAGATTTTCTGTATAGATAGAGCTGTGTAGCTTTATGCGATTCATTAGCATACTTTGCTTTTTGTATGGGAACCTTACTCATTCCCATTTCTCTTGTGCATTGTCTATCTATTAATACAATTCTCCTTGTTCAGCAAAATAAATAAATAAATGAACAAATGCATATGTTTCATGCTGACAAGTTATCGCAATGCCACCCTAACACTGTAGTCTAAGACCACTAGCTACCCACTAAATGTGACCCATTGAATGTGATTCCCAACCTTTGATTGACTATTTTAATCTTTCTGAATAGATGTGGAAGTCTTGCTATGTGCTGCTCACTGAATAAATTATTTAAAGAAAATAAGAACTATCCATAGAAACAAGCCTAGCTCTAGATTTGATAGCTCAACAATATTGTTTAGTCGACCATGTCCTATTGACTTTCATCCTTAAACTAAGGTTCTACTTGAATGATTATCCCATTTGAGTCTTTTTTCTGACGATTGGCCACTCAGCAATGTAGTATCTGAAATTGACACAAAATGACCAAAAATGGAATGAAATTTTACTTTGAGTACGGTGCCTTGTCGCAAAATGAAACCAACTTCCTCTCCACGACATGAGCTCCCTCCTCGCTTGTAGGATTTAAATCTTGTGCTCATATACCATCGTACTTAAAAGTGATCCCCAAATACTTAATTAGCCAATCCTCTGCAACCTTGAGAACATCCAAACATAAGATCTATCTGGAGATATGGTCACTCGGTTAAAAATATTCAGCTTGATGGAAAGATGTGATTGATCACTTGAGAAGACAATTAATCAAGCTTCAGAAATTCCTTCTTGAATGTAAATTATGTCATATCATTAGCATCTTTTAGTTGCTATGATTGCTGTGAATTAATATTTTTTGACATATAATCTTGCTTACCTTTTGAATTTAATTTTCCTTCGTCAAGCTGCACTGTAGAAACTTCGGCATGGTTAAAGAAAAGGAAAGAAACTTTGTTGTGGTATTTCATAAAAGAGTTGTGTACCTAGATTTCGTCAAAAATTTCACATAGACCAGTTAGTTTTATGCATTTATTGCTGACTTGGGTATCTTGCTGATTCTAAATCCTTGCCACTCTCTTGAGTGTTGTATCCTAAAACATGTTACAAATTATCTACAGTTGGCATGGGCTTGGAAACATGGCTTCAACAGAAGCAATGCGCCTCTTTGTGAAAATCTTGGAGGTCCGTAGAAACTTAATATTCAGGATCATATTATTATTATTATTATTTTTTCCGGAGGCTCATGTTATTATTATGCAATTTAGAACTTCAGGCAGCTGATTGTGAAATGTTTCATTTGTTTGAGTAGGATGAAGATCCAGGGTGGTATTCAACAGTACCTGAATTTGTCGTAGAGCCCATTGTAGATGTTGAGATGAATGTGAGTCCATTGAAAGTTGTTGTTATTGGGTTTTATTTTTCCTTTAATATTAGTGATCCATATTGTAGAATGTGATCTTACTACTGTTTGAAATATGTTGAATTTTCTATTACTCCATCCTGCATAGGTGAGTACAGATTAGAGATAGCATGTGAAAAACATTAGATTATATATTTGTATTAACCTATGCTTTTAGACAAAAATGTCATATCCCATATCTTTTGGGTAGGTTTGAATTTTCTATCACGCACCCAGTCCGTATAACCATGCACTTATGGAGAGTTAGGTGTGCATCTTCTGCCACAAAAAAAGACTAAAATGCCATATTCCATGCCTTTTATGTAGGTTTGAATTTTCTATCATGCACCCAGTCTCTACAACCACTCACTTATGGATAGTTAGGTGTGCATCTTCTGCCGCAAAATGTGTCCAATAGTTCGAAGACAATCCAAATACTTGACAAATTTGGATTTTCTTGAACAAGATTGTTTGTCTCTCTTGAGCACATGTGCAAGGCAGGGTTGTTGAATAAGGTTTTATGGGCTTTATTTCTATGGGCATTGTCTTTATGTTATCTCTTATATACTGTATTGTGGGTCTACTATTAGTAGCTCTTATATACTAACAGTAGACTATTAGTGGAATATAAATAATAAAGTGTGTGAGAGAGATCATTAATCTTTCTCACTATTTTTTCCTAAACCTAATCTCTTCCTTTTTCTTCTTCTCTCTCTCAAACCTTAATTTCTAATCCAAATAACCTCACAAACTAAACCAACTTGGTATCAGAGCCAAAGGGAAGACCGAAGGGACGAACTTAGAGGAGTACTGACGTCAGTCCGTACGGTACAGACTGTCAGAACGCGTCAAATTTTTTTTATTGTTCCATGTGATAGATCGTAATTTTCTGAGAATTTTTGTTATTTTTTGAGAATTTTCTGAGCTCCGGAGATGTACTTTTTTCTAGTGTTCGTCAAAAATTAGAAAAAAATCAAGATCTTTTTTTTGGATTGTGCGATTGATTTAGAAGTTTTTTGGGGACTAAAACATACTATGTTTGATCCATATGATAAATATTGACGGATTGAAACAAATTTCGTGAAGATCAGAGAAGTATTGAATGCCCGGCGAAAGTTTTTTACCGCCCGGCCAAAGTTTTTTACCCCCATAATTGTCCTTTTTTTACTATTGGGTCCTATTTTTGTTACTTGAAAATTGGTATATTGCTGGTGGGGGCTATTCCATAGATTTATATTATCCTGAACATTGTTAGGTTGTTGTTGGGTTGCTGTTTTTGGTGTTTTTCACTATTCTACCTATTGTGGAGATATTTTTGGATAGTGGAACCCTAGCTTGTTTCTATTTTTTTTGAAGATTAGTACTCTCTTCGGGTTGATTTGTGTAAAACAGCCTTGTGAAATTCACGATGGATGAATTTGAGGTTAGCCAGTCCTCTAGTTTCCCTGTACAGGGTGGATGGAGTATTGGGGTTAGTGCTAGACTGCTAGTGATGCACCAAACCTCCAGATTACTACAGTGAAGTTAGATAAGACAAATTTTCTTGTTTGATCTCAATCTGCCATGTTGTTTGTCAAAGGCAAGGGGAAGATGAGATACTTAAATGGTACTATCTCTACTCCCAAGTCTACAAATCCAGCCTATGCCAAGTAGGAGGCTGAGAATGCATTTGTCATGTCATGGCTTCTCCACTCTATGCAGCTAGACATCAGTAGTGCCTACCTGTTCATTCCTTCCGCCAAAGTTATATGAGATGCCGTGACAGAGACCTATTTTGAGATAGGGGTACAACCCGTGTTTATGAGTTGCTTCAGAGTATTTCACAACTCAAGCAGGGGGATATGTTTATTCTCACCTACTACTTTCCTCTTCGCCCGTCTCTGGGAAGAGCTAGATCACTATTAGACCTTTCAGGCTAAGTGTCCTAAGGATGCGACTACTTATACAGAATCGGGTGAACAGAATCGGGTGTTTGAGCTACTTGCAGGGTTGAATATGGACTATGAACAAGTCAGTGTTCAAATACTTGGTAAAGACCCGGTCCCACCTCCTAATGAGGTCTATACATACTTACACCTTGAGGAGCGTCGTCGGAGTGTCATGCTCCCTCCTCCTATTATTGATAGATTTGCACTAGCCTCCTTATTTCAGTGGGGAGGCAGGAGTGGTGGTCATGACATAGGTGGTCGTTTTGGATCTTCTGGACCTTTCTATTGATAATCGGGACAAACTTAAATGTGACCACTATGGGCGCACACGTCATACAAAAGACACTTGTTGGGATCTACATAGTCGTCCAACCTCATGAGGTCCTGGTGGTGGACGATGAGATAGGGATAAAAGACTTGGAGGGGGGTTCAAGTGCAAACTCTGTTACATCCATAGCTCCAGTATCTACTACTGTACCTCCATCTGATAGCCCTCACCTATCTCTAGATGAGATCTATGTCTTCCGCCATTATATGTCATAGTTGGAGACACCGAGTATCGCCAGTGCCCCCCTCAATCCCTTACTCAAGTACCCCAGCCTCGGCTCTCACTGCATCTGTTTCTGATCATAGTTGCTCCTGGATCATTGATTCAGGAGCATCTGATCATATGACTGATATGTCTTCCTTTTTTTCATCTTAATTCATTAATTTTGGTAAACACAAAGTTAAAGTATGTGATGGTACTTTATCATCCATTGCGGGTAAGGGGAGTGTTGATGTTACCCCCTCTATGTTCATTTCCTCCGTTCTTCATATTCCTAAGTTCATCTTGAATCTTTTATCTGTTAGCCATATTACCAAATTATTGAATTGTAGTGTCCCTTTTTTTCCTTCTCATTGTGTTTTTCAGGACTTGGAAATGAAGAGGACGATTGGTACAGGCCATGAGGAGCGAGGACAGTATCTGCTTGACCCTTTGCCTCGCATTGTTTCATCAGTCCAGCAGATACCCCATGGTGTTCAGAGTATTATTTGTACGAATGAATTATACCGGTGGCACAGACGTCTCGGTCACCCCTCCATTTCCCTTCTTAGGCGTTTGTTTCCGCATTTATCTGTTTTTAGTGAGCTTTCTTCTTTTCAATATGAAACTCGGGAATTTGCAAAACATTGTCGAACTTTATATCCCTATAGTGGTAATAAATGCAATTCACCATTTTCTCTCGTGCATTCTGATGTGTGGGGACCATCTCCTGTTACTTCATCGTGTGGTTTGAAGTATTTTGTTATTTTTGTGGATGATTTTTCTCATATTACATGAGTGTATATGTTAAAATCTAAAGGTGAAGGTGACACTGTTTTTCCTTATTTTCATATAATGATTGCCACTCAGTTTAACGTCTCCATTAAAGTCCTTCGTTCAGATAATTGGGAGGGGGGGGGGTATATGTCTGCTAGTTTGGTTACATTTTTTGATTCCCATGGTATCATTGGCACACCTTAACAAAATTGTGTGGTTGAACGAAAAAATAGACATCAATTGGTAGTCGCTTATGCTTGCTATGAATGTGCCACCCAAAATTTTTTGGATGTATTTGCTTTCTGCATATTGCTCATTCTGCTCGCACAAAGCTTGATTCTAAGGCTCTTTAATGTATCTTTCTTGGGTATGTTCCTCATTAGAAGGGTATAAATGTTATCATCCTCCTTGTCGGTCTTTCGTATCTATGGGTGTCACATTTTTTGAGTCTACTCTATATTTTTCTACTAATGAGACATCTCTTTAGGGGAGAGAGCATAAGCGAAGAGATATCTTCTTCTCTTCTCATTTCTATTTTTTCCTATGATAGTGATTGTAGATAGGGGGAGTGTGAATCTATGGTCAAAGAATTACAGGTATATAAGAGAAGGCAAAAAGAACCTCATGAGCCTTACCAAGAGACCTCTTCTGATCCAGGTAATATTGTTTTCATTCTAGTCTTGATATTGTTGAGTCTGAAATTCCTATTGCTCTCAGAAAAGACACTAGAACATGTACTCAACATCCTATCTCTAATGTTTATCTTACCATGTCTTGTCTTCTTCGTGTCGCTCGTTTGCCTTGACTTTGTCTTCTGTTTTTGTCCCTCGCAGTTTAGCAGATGCACTGTCTCAACCAGAATAGAAACATGCTATGAAAGAAGAAATTTATGCACTCGAAAAATATAGTACCTGAGATATGGTCAACCTACCATATAGTACTCGTAGTTTAGCAGATGCACTATCTCAACCATAATGGAAACAGGCTATGGAAGAAGAAATTTATGCACTTGAAAAATATAGTACCTGAGATATGGTCAACCTACCAAGAGGGAAGAGACCGGTTGGATGTAGGTGGGTGTTTATAGTGGTGAAACACCACTCGGATGGCTCAGTTGAGAGATACAAAGTTCTCTTGGTTGCAAAGGGGTATACTCAGACGTACGACGTAGACTATGAGGAGACATTTGTTCCAGTTGCAAAAATGAACTCAGTGAGAGTCTTCCTTTTTCTTGCAGTCAATCAGAATTGGTCCTTATTTCAGTTTGATGGGAAGAATGCATTTCTTCACGGTGATTTAGAGGAAGATGTATATATGGTACCTCCTCTTGGGTTCAAATGCCCCTCAGATGAAGGGAAGGTGTGTAAGCTAAAGAAGACTTTGTATGGACTGAAGCAGTCCCCCAGAGCATGATTTGGGCGATTTCGTAATGCTATGATGAAGAATGGTTACAGACAAAGTCAAGTAGACTACACATTGTTTCTTAAGCGGTTATGTCAGTAAGTGATTGTCTTGATTGTTTATGTGGATGGTATTGTTGTAACATGTGATGATTTGGATGAGATAAAATCTTTGAAGGGTACGTTAGCAAAAGAATTTGAGATCAAAGATCTAGGTTTTCTAAAGTATTTTCTTGGAATTGAAGTTGCCAGATCTAAAAAGGGCATATTTGTCTCTTAGCGCAAATATGTGTTAGATTTTAGGTTGAAGGGAATCCAGATTAAATTTATGCGGAAAACTGGATCCCGAGGATCTTCACACCATAGAATACAAATAATTCTATCTATATGTTTTAGGTGAATGATGTTCACCGGTGAAGTAAAAACCAACTCGAACCGTCAGAACTCTTTGTAGAGACTTCTCGAAGAAATATTCGAAGCTCGATCCTTGTTCTTCGCTATCCCCGCGAAGTTTTGAAATCTCAACTTGGTATTGAAGAAGCAAAGAGAAATAGATGGATTGTTGATGTAGACTTTCTATCACCAATAACCTTAAGAGTTCAAAACCCTAAAGTTGAAAAACCCAACTAAGAATACTCTATGCAGCTCATGAAAATCCAAGGGGATCTCCCTTGGTGCTCACGGTTTTGGAGAAGAGGAGAGAGAGAGAGATTGATTTTCACGGTTTGGGGGGTTGTGGTATATTTATAGGATTTAGATCATATCCAATCCTAATCCAATTACAACTTATTCCTTAGGAATTGTTTATTAATAATAACTCTTATTATTAATTAAATAAAAACCTACTTTATCTATAATTACTCTAGTTATAGTAAACCTACTAATTTAGGAGTCCTTCTCAAAAGAGGATTCCTTAATTAAAAAGATTAACCATACACCTCAATAAAGGAATCCTAATCCAATTAGGAGACCATCCAAAAAGGGGGGGGGGGGCGTGAGCATTAGGGGAGTCATGGACTCCTAGTTGTAATCCAATTACAACTTTATCTCTTTGTTCCTTGCTTTCCAAGCATTGGAAATTAATTCCATAATTAAAGGAGTTATTATTCAATAATTATTCAACTAACTTAATCCTAATCCAATTAGGAAAGCTTAAGTGGGCGCCCCATCCTTGGGTTTAAATCCATGGGCTTGGGCCCACATTAAAGGTCCATACTTTATGGGTTTATGGATATGGGTCAAACCCATTTCTCCTTTAATTAGGTTAATTAAATAATTACTAATATAATCTTTCAATTTAAATTAACAATTAATTTAAACAATAGATTAACTTTTAATCTATTTAATCAATGATTAACATTTAATCATTTAAATAATTGATTAACATTTAATCAATTTATGAGCTTGTATTTCTTATGTGAGCATCTCCACAGATTGCTCTGAGACATTCAAACCCTGGCTTACCCAATGTTATCCCATTGACCCTAAATAGGAATTATATCGGAATTGCAAGTGACGTGAGATATCCATGTTGCAATTGAATCCTAGTGTAAGAACATTAACCATTAAGGATCCCGCCACATGAACTTTTTAATTCAATTGATCATTCCAATTACATTATTCCTAATGGGCATTCGAGATTATTTATACCATCTAACTCATAGCCCATTGCACATCATCCGAGTTTCCAAGACTTCTGATTAAGCCATGAGAAACATTTTCTCATGTAAAACATTTTGAGAAAAACCTTTTATAAGTATAATATATTTTAATAAAAATATATTTCAAACTTATTTTGTTTCAAAATCACCTGCACAGGATTTAAGCTTAATCGATTGTCTTACCCGGAACTTGGATAATCTTTCAAATTAATGAGTATGGATTTCTTGTTTGAAATTCATCATGACTTGAACAGTTTTCTGACTATCCAACTGTCACCGAATCGTAGTCCCTAAGTAAGAGAATACTTTAGTGGAATCAAAATAGTTAGATTACTGCTCAGTTATAAATGAACTCATCAGATCTAAGGATCACTGAAGTTGTTCAATGTGAATGAGAGACCAACTATCTGATAGTATATTTATGCAAGAGGTCTCTCATTCCATGCAATCAGTCAGTATACATTTAAACACCCATATGCTGATGTGTAGTCTCCACTACAATAGTTTGAGATAAAACTACATCTCAATTATTGAGAACATCTTAGTATAGTGGCAACTGGCAACCATATAAGTGAAGTGCCCAGCTTCACCCATAGCTATGACTATATAAGGTATAAGGAACTGGAAAGCTATATCTGCCTGTGATAGTCCCATCACATAGCTTTCCTACAATATATCCTAAGAACCTTTGTCGATATCTTATATCGTATAGATCATCTCATGATCATGGTCAATTACCCACAATGAATACACAATAGATAAAGAAGAAATCTTTATTAATCAAATTAATAAGAACCTTACAATCTAAATGACTTTTCTGGGCATCATGTCTAACATAGGTTTCACCGATTCTTGATTTCTTTCGCACTCTAACTCTTCTCTTTACTTTATTTGTTTTGCATTGTGTGTAAAATTGCATAATTCATTTCCCTTTTAATTAGTATAATTAAAATTCTGCTTAAGGTATTAGGAAGAAATTTTAAATTGTCATAATATGTACTTAACCTACTGGAGGAAACAGACATGATGGGTTGTAAGCCATGTGATACACCTATAGACCTTAATCTTAAACTCAGTAAAGCTAGTGGGGAACATCTGCCCGATGCTGGAAGGTACCAAAGACTTGTTGACAGACTTATTTATCTATCCCTTACTAGGCCAGATATTGCTTATGCTGTCAGTGTAGTCAACCAATTCATGCATTCACCAATTATTGGCCACCTGGAGGCATTGAATCGGATCCCCCACTACTTAAAGTCATCTCGTGGGAAGGGTTTGTTGTATACCTGTAATGGTAACTTAAGGGTTGAAGCCTACATTGACTCAGATTGGGCTGACTTAGTTTTTGATAGACGCTCTACTTCCGGGTATTACACCATGGTTGGAGGTAACATTGTCACATGGAGAAGTAAGAAGCAGAATGTAGTTGTTAGATTCAGTGCAAAGGCAGAGTTTAGAGCCATGACACACAGTGTGTGTGAAATGCTTTCGCTCCAATTACTCCTGAGTGAGATTGGGCTTCCCACTGAAGGCCCTATGAGCTTATATTGTGGTAATAAAATCGCTATTAGTATTACTCATAATCCGGTGCAGTATAACAGAACGAAGCATATTGAGGTAGATCGTCATTTCATCAAGGAGAAGTTGAAGGCGTTGTATATTTGCACCCCGTTTGTGAAGTTAGAAGATCAACTGACTGATGTGTTGATTAAGGGTCTTAGTGGTATTCAGTTCTGAAATATTGTTGGCAAGTTGGGCATGAGTGATATCTACGCACCAACTTGAGGGGGAGTGTTGAATAAGACTTTATGAGCTTTATTCCTATTGGTCTTATCTTTATGTTATCTCTTATATACTGTATTGTGGGTCTACTATTAATAGCTCTTATATACTAATAGTAGGCCATTAGTGGAATATAAAGAATAAAGTGTGTGAGAGAGATCATTATTCTCTCTCACTATATTTCCCTAAACTTAATCTCCTTCTTTTTCTCTCTCTCAGACCTTAATTTCTAATCCTAATAACCTCACAAAGTAAACCAACTAGGGTGTCTGTCATGAGCAAGTTTTCAGAATTTGTTTATGTAGAAGCTGTCCTCTCAAGTCACTAGTAGCTGTCCCCTCAGGCCACTTTATTTATCAATAATCCTTAAAAGGAATCTCAAAATCCTTGATATAGGTTTGGTTTTCTGAGGATGATACAGTCCTCTTATATTTCTAACCTCGAGTTGATATTTGATAATGAATGCTCCTAGTTTAGTTTATAGGGAGATAAACTGAATGGGAAAGCAGAAAATGCATAAAGTAAACATAGCGAGATGACGCTAGTAGGGGTAGATCTCCTCACGACAAGATATCTCCTACTTCCCCTCCAAAAATAGTAATGGAAGACCAATCCACAAGCATGCGCCGAATGCAAGATAAGGTACGAATCCTAGGCGAAGAGGAATTATCAAACACGCGACAATTTCTTTCCTACCACACCTCTCAAGAGATAGTGCCAGGTAGCATAGTTCAAATATCTTCCTTAACCCCTACCAGTAGTGACAATTGTCAACCTGATAAGAAGCTTAACAGAGAGAAGGGGAATATGCATTCCACACCTAAACGGGACAGGAAAAAGCCCCAAATCCCAAAGGCAACCGGACAGTGTAAGGTCAAATGATCAACTGTCTCTTCCTCAGACTGGCACAAATAGCATCAGTTTGTCATACTCCACCCTCTACTATTTAAGTGATCAGTAGTGGAAATTTTATTTAAAGCTGCAGACCAAAGGAAGAAAGATACCTTTGATGGAACGCTTGAGGACCAAACAGCCTTATGAGGAAAGGAGTGCTTGGGTACTTGGCCAAATGACTATAAGAAGGATCTCACTTAAAATCGATCATTGTTGCTTCTTGACCACAACCTACAATTGCTGAGATGGGAACCAGGGGAATATGAACTCAATCTACTCAGGAGAAGTTGAAGGTCTTTAACTTTTCAATTGTTCAGGTTCCACTGCAATCGGGGGCACCATACTGACTGACCCCCCACCCTATCGACACAGTCAGCTACTGTTGCATCTTTGTTTAGGGCAATGAGGAAAATGTTCCCGAAACCATCCTTAATGGCACTTATGTTCTTTCCCTCCAAACCATGGTCCGTGGTTTGTTCATCTTTTCTTTAGGACCAACCTTGCAGGAGCTTTTTTTTATAAGTAAAAATTATTCCTTTATTAAATGGGACAACCCTCATATACCAAAGAAAAAAGGGTGGAGGGTCGGTCCTTGGAGGAGTCTGCTATATCCCATTTTGTCTTGAAGGGAGAAAAAAAATGTGAATATGCTTCTGTTGACCACTTGTTTTCTCCCTCTGATTGTTTGCGTACATATGTGCACGTGTGTGAGTAGGGGTGCTATTGGTGCGAGCAGGCAATGTTCACACACATGCTCTTCTATGTCTTTCACAAGCCTTTCTTATGTTCTCTGATTGTCATTGCAAGTGTGCACTCACGTTTGTATTCACGCCATGTTTTTATAATTTTTTACATGTATCCTAACTGCTAATCAGAAAAGAGAGTAAGGAATACAAGTTAAAGATCTTGTTGGGGGTTGATAATTATGTCTTTATTTTGCATTTATTACAAGGACCTACTATAGATTTGTTTTTTCTACAGCCAAGCCATAAGTGATTTTTTTTAAAAAAAATTTCCTGGTTCGTTGCAGAATCCAAAAGTTGAGTCTGTCATTCAGAATGGGAACTCTTTTCCTGATACAAAAACTATGTCCACGGAAAATGGAATTCTATCCGATACCCAGGATAAGGATGTTGTCTTCGAGGGCCTTGGTTCAGTTAGTGTCTATGATGAATGGGTTGCACCTTCAGTATCTGGCCAACGTCCGAAAGCCCGATATGAGGTATCGATTATCTCCTACTTGTAACTGTCAACTGATATCTTTCTTTTCTTTTTGGAATCTATTCTTGTCATAATATACTTCAACACTAAGTCTTCTTAATATCTGCAGCATGGAGCAGCATTGGTTCAAGACAAAATGTATATTTTTGGTGGAAACCACAATGGTCGTTACCTTAATGATCTTCAGGTATGCTTAGGGGTTACTTTTAGGTAGTTTTTAGCTCCTGTTTTAGATTCTTTAGTATCTTCTTCTATAGAAGACTGCATACTGAATCTCAATGTTTTTAATTATTTGAAATTAGATCCATAATTCCTTCTAAAGTTATCATAGACCAGTTTCTCAAGATAATATTTCAAAAAATAGATTCTATATCCGAATAATTGTAAGGTTTATGTTTTCTTCATAATCCTTGTCATTATTGAATTAATTATTTTTACTAATGCATCTAGAGGTGGCTACAAATATGATTTTTCTTTAACTTTGGGAACAATGCAGGTTCTGGATTTGAGAAATCTGACATGGTCCAAGGTAGACGCTAAGGCGGGGAAAGAATCACTGGAATCATCACATCCAGTACCATTATCTCCATGTGCCGGTCATTCCTTGGTTAGTATAGAAATGATTTCCATTTTACTTGACTTATTATGCAAAGGACTAATGAACTTATGTGTAGTATCTGTTTGGCAATATGTGGTTTCCCAAAATTCAGTGACATCATGTGATCAATTCTTTCTATAGATACAGTGGGAAAATAAGCTCCTTTCAATTGCTGGACATTCAAAAGATCCTTCTGAGACTATCTCAGGTTCGACTCATATCATCTTTATATGTTTCGTTTTCGATTTTTTCTTCTAATTTTGGATTTCTCATTATTTTAAATGTTTTATTCTTTTATTTTATTTCCTCATAACAGTGAAAGCATTTGATCTACAGACTTATACTTGGTCAATCTTAAAGACCTATGGGAAGGCACCGGTATTTATTCTGCATCTTTTTATTAAAAAGAATGCCTTTCTTTCTAAATGTGCATCCGCTTACTAGTTATCCATGTAGGTGCCAGCTAGTTTAGTTGGTAAAGTTTCCTGGTGTCTTACCAGAGACCTGGGATTGAATCCCACCTACATTAAGGTGGGGGGTTTATGGGATGGGGAGGGCTACCCCTCATTGTGTAGCCCATAGGTCCATGTGGATTCCAATGAGCCAAAATACTTTTTTTAAATAAAATATTTATCTTTGATTTATAAAAACTCGAGAACTTCTTACGAAGAGCATTCTGCAATTCTAATCTATGAGTATATACGTTGATTAGTGTCCTTGAATTATCAAGACCGGAAAATTGCGGCAAACTAACATTCAGGAAAGTTACTGCAGTTAGAATCATGTGTGTTCCTTACATTCTAATTGACAAGGATACACTCTGTTTGCGGATTGTTCCTCTTTACTAAGAACTTAGCTTCTGGTTTTTCAGATGTCCTGACACACTAACAGAATTTTGGCCATCTCCTGAATTACATTTTTATGTTTGGATTTGGATTTGGATTTTGTGTTGTTTTTCCATACTCCTTTGCATTGGACATGTTTCCCACACATTTATATATGTTTTGCAGGTATCACGTGGAGGTCAGTCTGTAACTCTTGTTGGGACAACTTTAGTCATATTTGGTGGTGAAGATGCAAAGAGATCTCTCCTGAACGATTTGCACATTCTTGACCTTGAAACCATGACCTGGGATGAAATAGATGCTGTGTAAGTGGATTTCTTGAAATTTCTGAACCATGCTTATGTATGAGTTTTGTTTCTTGATTTTGTGTCATGTTTGAGGAATATCGAAGGGTTTATGGTAGTCATCTGATTGACAATTATGAATTAGCTAATATCATGGCATGACTTCAAAGCGGTTTTGAGCCCTATTTTTCTCTCTTATAGAAATATTAACTAGCTCATATTGTTTGAGATGGCGGATATGTCAGTTGTTTTAGTTTCTTGACAAGATGTACTGTGTTCCATTGCATGGTTCAAAATATCAAATATCAAATGATGAATTGGTCAGGTGAATTTAAGATACGTATCGTGGGTACGCTTGGATACATGGGAAAAATTAAGATAAACTAAGAAAATCTTGGATACACGAGGAAAAACTTGTATACATTGTATAAAACTTATTTTAGTGCAAGATAGGATAAAAACAAACTAAATGAAGCCATACTACTATATTTATAAATATACATATGAGAGTTAAAAAATTTAAAATTAAAGTTGTCAATATCTGCATCTCCTCCCTCATCCACCTGAATATTAGTCATCAGAGTCATCATCAATCCCTCAAACTCATCATCATCATTAATCTCATTCACACTCAGTCCAACCTCACTCAGTCCAACCCACTAGTAGCAGCGCCGTCGCTTGGGCTTGCTCCCCCTGTCAGATTTGTCCTTAAGGGCTTCTCTCTCCTCAGCCGCTTTTTGTTTCTCTACCTCTTTCTCATTCAGGTGTGCCCTCATTACCTGGCTAATCTCTCGATGACACTGAGCGCAAAGGTTAACATTTGTATACACCCATTCGGCAAATGTTGTTTAAATCGTGTAATCCCACCACCTAGAGGCTCAAAACCCACAAAATATGCATCTTGTCCTTAACTTACTACCATCAATAGGGTCCACATGCAACCACCATATATCAACGTGCTCTACACTCTTCTTTGGTGCAATTTCAAACCTGTTTAGAATGAAACAATGATCATTAATAGATTGCATTTTAGAATAGCCTATTAAAATGTTTACAAATTTTTCTAACAATATGTGTGTGTGTGTATAGAACTAAATTAAAAATATACATTAAAAAAAGTTTTGGCAAACTATATATCATTTTTAGAGTTCACAGTTAAGTTGAATGCACTTATTTTAATGCAATATAAATATGCAAAGAAATTAAAAAATCAATTTTTTTTCAAAAATTAGGGTTCGTTTATGAATCTTGTATTTCATCCATAGAATTAACCCATTTCATTTTTTGAACTCTAAAATTAAGGTATTTTTCGAAATAATAAAGATTGTAGGTTTTCAGATTTTCAAAAAAAGTGATGAAAAATTATTGATTTCTAAAAAAAAAGGGGGTTTTGATATGAATTTTGCATGAAATCAATAGATCTACTCATTTTTGGTTTATAAAAATCCATTTTCATTAATTTAAATAACTAAAAAAAAAATAAACATGGAAATTTAGCATACCTTCAAAATTTTGGGAAAACTCATTGAATCTGAAATCAAACGCATAGATTTTTTTTAATATCCTAAAATCGGTATTTCCGGCTTATAAATTGATCAGAGAATAAAAAATTATCTCACAAGGGGTTCTAGGGGTGTTTTTAAAAACCAAAATGGAATCCCCTTTCAATTTTATATGTGTTTCGACATTATCGACCGATATTGTTTTGTATTATTTTTTAAAAACATGTTGAAAAGGTGATGCATCGATTTGTATCGAGGGGGTATCTAGGTGTATCGAGCATATCAAACTGATACGCTCGATACACTAGAATATATATATATATATAGCATCTGTGCAGGTGTATCAGTGGTATAAAAACTGATCCACATCAAACCGATATGCTCGATACGAACCATTTTTTTGATCCAAGATCCCTTGTAAGTTGTAACTGCTGTAACACAATGATTGTGATCTTAATCATATATTTTCTACTTCTTTATTTTGAGGATATATTTTTGTCGCAAATAAGCCTTTAAAGAACAAAACAGTAGTCGCAAGATTTTTTTGGTATCTTCCCTAATTAACTGAAAAAGAATTTTAGTCCTTTGAATTCTGCATCAGGTCCTTTTCGATTTTCATAATTCAAACCTTAAGCCAACTATGATGCAAATTTTATGTTTTGGAACAAAGACGTCCATATAGGTTGTACTTTATGTTATATGGGAATCTTAATCCTCTTCATTAATTTATAGGGGGGTGCCTCCTTCTCCGAGGTCTGACCATGCTGCCACAGTACATGCAGAGCAATACCTTCTTATATTTGGTGGGGGTTCACATGCTACATGCTTCAATGATCTGCATGTCCTTGACTTGCAGAGTGTAAGACAGCTGCCTCATGTCTCACTATTTTCTAGTTGCATTTTAAGGAACAATGTCATTAATGTCTTTCTTGGACATGGATGTTGCAGATGGAATGGTCAAGACCAACACAACAAGGGAAGATACCAACTCCACGGGCTGGACATGCAGGTGTGACAGTAGGGGAGAACTGGTTTATTGTTGGTGGAGGTGATAATAAGAGTGGTACGTATTTCGAAGCTTCAGCATTCTATTGTTTTATGGCTGTACTTTATATCTATATCTCTAGGTTACGTTTACTACTATAATGTTTTGTTCTGTCATTAAGTCTTCTAATAGCATTCACACTTTACTGTTCTAATACCAATGCAGATAGAGATTCTGTTGAGTATAAAGTATTATTGTAAGGACTATTTAGTTGTATCTTTTGTTTCCCTTGTTTCTCTTCCTTCTTTGTGAGGGTATTTCTGTAATCTTCCTATTTTTATATAGTCTAGTAAAGGAGGCTTAGAGACATAAGTACTCGTTCTCTTTTCTCTATGGGGTCTAAAAGATGCTTCGGCATTGACCAAGGCCAGTAAAAGAGGTTGTATTAATTAAATAACTGCACCATTCCTGTTTTTCCTATAGCATCATTAGTTTAAGGAAATGCAGGGCCCATGGACTTGAAATACTTAACTAAGACACTATTGGAGATGGGTTGAGCATACTTCTTTACAGAAAATCCCAGATACTTTTACGGAAAGTCTCTTTAGACATTCAATTTAAGGAAAATAATTTCTACGAGACGTGACTTAGTGGACACCATATCTTCATCTTGTATTTCACTTCTTGATTGGTGCATGGACTTTTGGGAAATTCTGATTTCTCTGAGATAATGCATTGAATACTTTGCTTGACAAATTTGTTTAACTTACCCCCCCTCCCCCTCTGCAGCAATAATGATAATGCAATAATAATAATTTTTGAATGATCTACAATACATGTTGGAGTACCAATGGTAGTTCCAGAGTCCAGACTACTTGTGAAGCTGTATCAAGTTTTTGATGTGTTGAATTGCCATGGAAAGGTTCAATTGTTCTCAAATGAAGCAGCAGTTAGGTTCCACTATGCAATTAAATTTATTACTCAACTATCCTGCTTGTCAACTTAAAAAAAGGGGATGTTAAAGATAAATGATATTGCTGGTTCGATTGGTGTTTTGAATTTCCCCACAATAAGAAAAATAATGATCGCCGTGGTGCCTGGTGGAATTGCTTTGTAATTTTTTATTCACTTTTATCTCTTAAAATTGGTACTTATGCCTTTTTCCCCTTATCCAGGTGTCTCAGAGACAATTGTTCTTAACATGTCTACGCTTGTGTGGTCAGTTGTAACCACTGTCCAAGGACGTGTACCTCTTGCTAGTGAGGTATGTTCTATTTCTTGAAATATATCTTTCATCAGGCTGTTTGCAAGATGACACCCAAAGCTTGTATCAGTTTCCTCATCCTCATCCTCATCATCATCATCATCAACGCCTCATCTAAATTATTTGGGGTCCGAAACATGAATCCTGTTTCGCCATTCCATACTACTAAAAGCCATGACTACAGTCAAGGCAAAACCTCCTATCAGTTTCAGATTTAAAATTATAAATTGGCACATGTATTATGCAATCTCGAATTTAATAAGGAAAATTTACATGCTGAGTTGAGATCATTTTTGGAACTTGAACGATGAGAGTATGTTACCCTCAATATGTTCGATTGTTAGAAACAAATGGGAAGCTGAAGTTGATGCAATGCTGTAATCAAATTTCATTAAGGAAAAACATAATGATGCATCTACATGAAGCAGATTGCCAAGTTTACTGCTGCACCTTGGGTTCAAGACTTGAAGTCGTCTCGCCTGTTTTTTTGACATAATTTATTTGCTGAGGGTAATAGTGAGTTGGAACCTCTGCAGCCGGGTTGGCCCAAATACACTAAACTGGACCGTTCTAGTGGCTTGATTCCATTACCGGAGTGTACAGAACAAGAACATGAAGAAGATGTGATACTGAATGGTAAAGAGCTGAGGACGAAAGGGCTGAGGAACAGAGGGGCTGATAATGACAGAACTCCTGGACCCCCTTCTTCTTGGGTCCGATCTCCTACTGGGGAGGGGTCACTCCTTATTTATAGTTTTTTCCTTTGGTTTGTTAGGATGACCTGCTGATTCTGTTAGAAAATATCAGATTTGGCAGGCCGTCATAACTTAGTTATGGTATGAGCCATTAGGTGTCTGTCACCTCAGCTTGTCTAAACTATCATGACTGCATGCTTTAGTGAGCATGTTCCTTAGGTTAGTGATTGGAGCCCTCTGATGTCTTTACCACTAACTGATCCCTTCTCGTACCCTCCAAACCACAGTAACCAAGCTCCCCCCCGAGAAAGATAACACGAGGGGCTTCACCAAGGCGGGTCATACGCCTTGGAAAAGTCTATCCGTAGGGTGGAGCCAAGTGTTGGACAAAGGCACCTTCACTGCCTTGGGCAACACTTCCAAGGGCTCCATTCTTCTAGTACTTGTGCCTGGGTGGTAATCCAGGGCTTACACAAGGCCCCAGTGCCTTGGGGTAATCCAAAAAGAAATTTCCCTTCATATGAGCCCACTTTTCAGAGGGCTTTGATGGGATGCTTGAGGGGTAATCCAGGGCTTTGATGGGATGCTTGAGGGGTAATCTAGGGCTTACACAAGGTGCCTAGGAGGTAATCCAGGGCTTTAGGTGAGGTGCCTAGGGGACAAATCTAGAGCTTTCGGGCTAGTCCTCCAACCTCAGGAAAACACGTTTGAGGACCTCAGGGAAGCACGTTAGAGGATTTGAGGTGCCTGAGTGGTAATCCAGGGCTTATGCAAGGTGTCTGGGTGGTAATCCATGACTTTAGGGCCAGACGGCCAACCTCAGAAAACACGTCTAAGGACCTTAGGGAAGTACGTCCGACGATTTGAGGTGCTTGTGTGTGTGTGCGGGGGGAGGGGGGTAATCCAGGGCTTACACAAGGTGCCTGGGTGGCAATCTAGGGCTTTAGGGCTAGGCAGGCAATCTTAGGGAAACACGTCTGAGGACCTCAAGGAAGCACGTCCGAGGATCTGAGGTGCTTGAGGGGCTAATCCAGAGCTTACACAAAGTGTCCGGGTGGTAATCCAGAACTTATGTAGGATGTCAGCTCGAAGGTGCCTCTCGTGGATTTGGTAAGCCATGGACTCGGCCAATCTATCGGCATGGGTGGTAAGTCCTTTCAACTCACATGATTGTTGAGATTACACGTGGCAGTGTTCATTTTCATGTATCAACAATTATCTTATGCTGAAATGTTTTCTTTATGATCCTAGAGGCCCATATTACGAGCATGAGGAATTGTGCAACCTTTGTTATTGTGCAAATAACATTTGTGGAAGTGGAACAATGGTAAACAAACACTAACATTATTAATCTGTTGTGATCTATTGTGCATAAGTTTGGCCAACTATAAATTGATGGGGTTGAGAAGAGTTAGGTAATGATGTGACAGCAACAAATTTCTATTAGAAATGATAATTTGAATAATCATAAACCTAGATATTGTAAGATCAAAAATCAAAATTAGACACCTAGGTTATCATACATTTAAAATTATTCAATTTGAAAAATGTGGAGACTCTGAACTGTTTGAAAAATGTTGAGACTCTGAACTGTTAAAAAAGGATCACTTCCCAATGGTGATGTATTCACTTTCTTACCTTAATTAGGATATAGATCTTTAATTTGTTTATAGAACTTGGATTATTATCATTGCATTTGTAAGAGAGGAAAAAACTATACTGGCTTTCCAAATCCCCTTTACCATCAGGCAGTAGAGTATTACTATTGTCATCTGATCGACTCTCCTATTGCAGGGCCTGAGTGTGGTCGTGAGCTCCTACAATGGCGAAGATATTCTTGTGTCTTTTGGAGGATACAATGGGCGATACAGCAATGAGGTTGAGAGTAGTTTTGATTCTTTTATGGACTATTATCTCCAAATTCCAATTATTTAATTTTAATTTTTTTTCTATTTTGTTTGGTACTGGGTAGGTTAATGTTCTTAAACCGAGCCACAAATCAACCATGCAATCAAGGATGATGGAGAGGCCTGTGCCTGATAGTGTTGCTGCCCTGCATGATGCGACAAATGCTACCAGAGATGTAGAATCTGAGTTTGAAGCAGGTCAAGAAGGAAAAATAAGGGAAATTGTTGTGGATAATATTAACTCTGAGTCCATGGTAATGAAATATTGGAAAATATTTTCAGTTTGTAGAATATCGAAATTGTTCATTGGGAAATCAGCTGCAATGAATTCCTGCAAGAATATTGTTGGCATGCAGAATTATATTCGAGCAGATACGGAAATTCATGCATGCATATTTAGAAAGTATAATACCTTATACTTTTAGTTCTACCTGAGTGATTTCATTTAATAAGGATACTGATCAATCAGTACTCCCTGACTTCACTAGATCAGTTTTACTCTCAAGTTTCCACTTTTTACTTACATCCTAGGAATCTCTTACATAGAATATCAAAAGCGAGGAATCCAATGAACGGCTTATAGAAACCCTCAAGGCAGAGAAAGAAGAACTAGAAGCATTACTCACCAAGGAGCAGTTGCAATCCGTCCAGATAAAGCAAGAGTTAGCAGAAGCTGAGACACGAAACGCTGACCTTACCAAGGTAAGCATTATCAGTGTTTTTGTTATAAATTCCCGGAGATGGAGGGATACAACTGTGTTTTGTGCTTTCAATGAATATTTCTGCTTCAATCAATATTTATGATTTCTGTTAAGCTTTTTACTTCCAGACTCTGCCATTGTGTTTTACGTAAGGTTATAATTTTTTGAACTTTAATGTAATCAAGGGGATCTGAAGTTAAGGCTATAGACTAGAGATCAATAGAAACACAGGATTTTGAGTGACCTGCTTGCTTCTAATAAAAATCCAGAATCCAACATCTCACGTGACTTACGAACTTCTAGCCTCGGCTACTGTACCCTATATTGGAGATGCAAAATTATCTTGGAATCTTATGCATCACAGTTTTAATCATAAAAGTTTCATATTAAATACAATGGTTGTTTACCTGAGAGCAAAACATCACACATACCATTATTTTGGCCGTCAAATGTCCTCAATTTCATTTTATGGACTTTGCAGGAGCTTCAGTCAGTACGTGGTCAGCTTGCTGATGAGCAGTCAAGGTGTTTTAAACTTGAGGTACGCTTCGAAGTTATTTTTTGTTGATTGCAGGCTTTTCAGTAAATTTTGATGTAGTGTAATTAGAAAATGCTCTGCCATCACCAAAGACTACTTTCAGGATTTGTTATGGAAGCATTTTTTTTAATCAGACTTGGGACATAGGAGTACCCTGCCTTTTACGCTTCGTTGTTCTATCTCATACGCTTCCATGTGTTCTATAGTGGAAATTCTTACTCCAAACCGGCCAAACCTTAACTATATGGATGAAGATTCGAAGCTATCCTCTTTTTCCATTGAAGTACCAGATTCTACAAAAGTGTCTTAAGATATAGGACTCATATATATTGATGGAAGAAAAAGAAAATGAAAAAAAGAAGGTTGTTCAATTTAGGTATGTAACTTAAAATTAATGGGAATGATCCCCACCAAACCTGTTGGAGCGTTGTTGCGAGACTTAGACCTTTTTCATTTAAACCTTTAATCCAAAGCATTCAACCATGTCATTGTGGTTGAACTGAAAATCCTCTTGTATAGTGGTTCCCAAGTGCTTTTACAAAACACACAATGGTTAACTAATTAATCTTTGAAACAGGTTGACGTTGCAGAGCTGCGACAGAAGCTACAAACCATGGAGACCCTTCAAAGGGAACTCGAGCTGCTCCAACGACAGAAGGCTGCTTCTGAACAGGCTGCCTTAAATGCAAAACAGAGGCAGAGCTCAGGTGGGGTTTGGGGTTGGATTGCAGGAACACCTGTGAACCAGAAACCTGATGATGCTTGAATATTCCCAAACCTGCCCTCCTTTTTCCCTTTGTAACTATTTTTTTTCCTGTTGATGGCAATAAGAGACCGAGATTATGTTTGGTCAGCAGGAAGCTCTAGGCGATCCTGCTGAAACCATAGTTTGTAACATGAGCTATAGTTAAATGCACCTCGGTCAGTGTTTTATTTTGGTTGTTACCATTTTTATCCTAGAAGTTGTATTCTAAGGAACAGAATATTTGAGTGAAACAGAGATAATGATTGTTTGGCGATATTGGGATGACGAGAATTATAATGAAAGTATATGCATTTTAGATGCCGCAAGAGTGTAATCCAAACAAGGGACAACCACCGCAAGAAAGGAAGTCATACATGTTTGTATATTATGCTGACAATTGGTATTTCATTGAAGAGATTAATCTTAGGTGATGTCATGACTGTAGCTTCGCCTTGTGGTGTTGTTACCTTAACCAAGGTGATGACAGTGTCCGGGCCGCTTAGAGCACCTAGCTAATCCCCCGGGCACCTGTAGACCCCCTCAACCACACACACCAGTTAAGTAGGGATAAATCCCTCACGGGGGCAACAGGAGGGAAGGGAATGGAACTCAAGACCTCCGCTTTTGCGTGGTCTTGGCCAGCACACCAACCCCTTTTTTGCTTGCTGAGAACAATAGAGAAAATTTTTGGCTTCCTAATACATTCGATCAAAATAATATATATAACTCTTAGTTGTATTTTTTTCTTAAAATTCTTTTAATTTCTCTGTTTTTGCCTATTTTCGGATAAGGGAATCATGCCTGTTGGTGCACCTACAATGTAATACCAGTAACTTGCTTTCAGATGATTTATCAAGTTATTTTAGAACAAAAGACTTGCTGTAAAGTTTATTTTATAACTAAATTACTAAAGAAAAAATAAGTTTGTTGCATATTATTTTTTGCTGAATTAGAATTCAAGTAAGCCTTTTATTTATATCATGAATTCCTTTTTTTTGGGTATGCTCTAATCATTTATCTAACTATGTCAGGGGTCAGCAGAGTTAGCACTCATGTTAGGCATCAACCGCCACACCAAATACTCGAACACGAGTCTCCACTCCCCAAAGGGAGATACACTACCATTGGGACAAACCCATGGTGTGTGTACCATGAATCATTTACTTATTTTTTGGGGGTAAATTATCATGTGCATCATGCATGCGCCATTACCAATACAAGAGAATTTCTGATTGTTCGATAACTTTCGCTACATAGAACAAAAAAAATAATTATCATACCGCCTAATTATCCATAATTATAAGATTGTTACTATCTATCTATTAAAAAAAGACTCTTCAAATAAAAAGTAAAATAATATCCGAACTTTAATACTGATTTTTCAGTGTACAATTATCTATTTATTTGTAAGTCGAGTTATGATCAAATCCGACTCTGCGGTGCACAGCCCATGTTTGACACCTCATTTTAACAAAAATGGAAAATGGGAAATAAACCACATGGTCAGCTAGTCATTGGTTCACGCCAGGGGCAGAGCCCATTCCCCCCCCCCCACCAATTCCTATAGTTCTAATAGGGGCTTAGCCTGGGAGAGAGGTTGGGGGCCGGGCTTTAGCCTTCCTAAATTTTTGAGAAAAAATATATTCCTTACAAGATGGGATTGTCTCTAACAGACGCCAAAAAATAGTCTCTGGCTTCCCACACTTCATTTCATTTTCTTCTGATGTTTTTGACTTCTCCCCACTTGATATCCCACCCTTTTTTATCGCCACATGTCCTATGATGTGTGGAGCCCGATACCATTTTTCTGGTATTTGGGAGAGACAATCCCATGCCATTCCTTACAAATGGACACAAACAGACAAAAATGAACTTAGCCTTAAAAAAAAAAAAAAAAACAATGCTATGTCCATTTTCCGGCCATCCACTCTCCTCTATTTTTGTACAAGAAAACAAAATAGTGTGACATTTTGTGTGGGTCCCATTACTTTTGTTTTGTCATTTTGTTTTAAATTAATAAAAATAGCCGGAGAGTGGATGGCCGGAAAGTGGACGTAACATTGCTAAAAATAAAATAAAATATGAAAACCCCATTGTTAGCCCCTCGCAAGAGAATCCTGGCTCCACCCCTCCTTTTTGACACCCACTAATTGGAATTAAGATTACTCTCCCGTAGATTTATCCATCCAACCTTGGTTTAAAATCCGAGTCAAAATTGTCACCCGACTGGGCCATGGCTCGGATTCATTACTCTCATCAAGGTCGAGCCTTTTCGGATTCGCGTTCAACCCGGCCCGCTGAAATAGTGCGAAGCACCGACCATGTACGTGAGATCCGATAAACCCTACAAATCAATCACATATCGGGCCTTTTCTCTCTCTCTCTCTCTCTCTCTCTCGATTACGTTTTCTACTTTTCCGGCGCGCGATTTCGAGCCCAAGTAGGAACAGATGGCAAGCTAATTTCTGTCGGACTTCTTCATCGAACAGCTTAAGAGGTATGATTTCTGCTTTTCGACTTCTAGGGTTTCTGATTCGAAGCTACAAACGCTCGATATCTGGGATTTCGTTTCCTGTTAAACCATCGCTGTGATATCTCCGATGGACAACGAGTCTCAGTTACATAGGAAATCTAATCCACCCTTATCGAGTGTTGAATCCCCGGGAAAAACCAGGGATTCGGAAAATACGCTTTGCGAGCAGCCTATCGATTGTTTTAATGGGGTTTTTGCCCGTGGAGACGATGAAGCGAAGTGTTTGACGATGGCGATGGGTTCTGAGGAAACCATGGTTTCTCCCCAGCTCGATTCGGGGGAATTGGAGAGTAAGATTGAAGTTAGGGTTTCGGATGGAGGGGTTTCAGGTTCGAGTGACAGAAATGATGCTTCTGCTGTTAGAAATGAGGAAAATAGGGTTTTGCCGGAGATTGATTCTAGGGAAATAGATAGGGAATTGGAGAGTAAGATTGAAGTTAGGGTTTCGGATGGAGGGGTTCCACTTCCAGGTTTGCATTCGTGTGGAAAAAATTATGATTCTGCTGTTGGAAATGTAGAAGAGGAAAAGAGAGGGTCTGAGGAAAATAGGGTTTTGCCGGAGATTGATTCTAGAGAAATAGGTAGGAAATTGGAGGCTATGGTTTCTGAAGTTAAGGTCAAGGACTCCTCACTCAGTGGGAGTAGAGATGAATTTGCAGCTGAAGACAGTGGAATTGAAAATTTCACGAGGATGACAGAAGGAGGGGCTACTGTTTCGTGGGGAGAAATAAAGGGAGATACAAAAATGGAGGAACAGACTGTTTCGAGTTCTGATTCTTCGTTTGCTTTGTTTGATGAAAGCACCGCTAGGGAGCCAGAGACATTGGGAGAAGGAACATGGAAGGCTAAGAGCCATGGATTCAAAGCAGGGGACATGGTATGGGGAAAGGTTAAATCTCACCCATGGTGGCCGGGGCACGTCTTTAATGAATCTTTTGCATCTCATTCTGTGCGCCGGACGAAGAGGGAGGGTCATGTATTGGTTGCTTTCTTTGGTGACAGCAGTTATGGATGGTTTGACCCAGGAGAGCTTGTCCCTTTTGATCCTCACTTTGCTGAGAAATCACGGCAGACAAATTCAAGGACTTTTGTGAAGGCCGTGGAAGAGGCTGTTGATGAATTCAGAAGGAGACGTGCGCTTGGCATTGCTTGCTGTTGTCGGAGCCCATTCAATTTTCGGCCTACAAATGTTCAAGGCTACTTTGCTGTTGATGTGGGTGACTACGAACCTGGAGGGGTTTATTCAGTGAAGCAAATGAAAAATGCAAGAGATAGCTTTCAGCCACATGAGTCACTTCACTTTGTACAGAAGTTGGCCTTGATGCCACGGAATAGTGAAGAAAGGAGCCTTGATTGGATTAAGAATATGGCTACTATTCTTGCTTATCGGAAGGCGGTGTTCGAGGAGTTTGATGAGACTTATGCTCAGGCATTTGGGATGCAGCCAATACGTCCTTCTCGTGATTCAATGGGAGTATTAGATCAGCCACTCAAAGTGCCGTCTCGAGGTATTAATTAATACACCTTTTCCCCCCAAATTTTCCGCTAATTTTTTTGATGTTGGTTTTACTAAATTTTTTCAACCGTGGGAAGGTGGTCTTTATACAAACATTCTGAACTTCTTGCATAGATAGAAGAGGCCACTTCCAAAAAGTATCATCTACTTGACATATAAAAAAACAAGTTGCATCTAATTTAGATTCCTATGTAGAACCATTTGCGCAATACGTAGAACATGTTAATTAGATGACACTTCTGGCAAGCTGTCTGTAACATAAATTTTCAATATATCTCCCTAGCAACTTACTCATATGTCTTTGAATGTTAGATATCTACTGTTGATACTCTCTGTCTCAACCTAACTGAAGATTTTTTATGAAGCTGAGCTATCTCAATGAACTCTTTGGCCAATTAAAAGTGAATCAGGTCATCCGGTATTTAGAAATACTATTCATAGTAGTGTCACCAACTTGAACAAGTGCTGCAGTTTGGACAATTTTTTCTGATTGTGCTCCAGTTTGGTGGCTTCAGACGGCCTACGACCAACTCATCCTATTGCTTAAAGCCTTAAATCACTTTGTCAATGTCAACTGGAAAAAATACCTTTTGTTTCACTTTTTTTTCCTGATTACAGCATTTTTTGTTTTTTATGTTAAGACTTAAAGAGTTCACCACTGCAGTTCTTTTAGCTACAATCATTTATCAAGGTCTACTAGTAATTATGACAGCTTTTCCCCTGTTGGGCTATCAGAAATTAATATGTGCTTGCCGCAAATGTACATTAGTTTCTTTTCATTAAGGTTCCCCCACATTCTCTCTTTATTTATTTATCCTTGAGGGAATAATTTCTCAGCAAAATACTTCTAAGTTATGTTTATAATCAGAACTCCTATTGATAACGTTTTTCACATCCTTTACTTCCCATTCATCAAAATACTTTCTCCTTATTTGAATTGTTTGCTATGTATAGGCATTGCTTTTGTTTTTGTAGGCTCTATCTTGTGAGCATGTGTTCCCTTATTTGATTGAATAATTTTTTGACTGAATGCATCTTTAAACTGTCATGCTCTTATGTTTCAATTCTGTTTGAGTTGGAACTGATATATAGTTGAGCGTTAACACAAATTTCCACTTTAAACATTGGGACTGAGAAAAATATTTTAAAGATAAAGGAGATACAAAAAGAGCATCCTATAAATTAAGGCAGCAAGATACAAAAATAAATACATAAAAATAATGGGAGAGCTTTGCCATAATATAATGCATCCCTCTCAACCCCACCATTTATCAAACAGTCCATTTATGTGTTTGCCGATGTAGGGATCTAAGAGAATAAGATGTTCAATTGTTCATTTGAAGGAAAAAGTTATCGTTGCAGAAGGAATATTTGGCTTATTTTATGTATCCTTCAGTTTAGACTTTCGAGTTTTGCTTTTGACCACACATTTAATGTCATTTGTAATATATAATAACACTCTCAAATCTTTAATACTAATTGGTCCATGTAATTTTCTAATGATTATCATTATCTTGGTTCACCATTGGTTCATCTAAGATGCAGTTTTTTCAAATGTGTCATCATATAGTTTCTTCTTTTATTGTTGCCAAAGATAAGATTACACAGTTCTTAAAATTCACGACATGTGAAGGCATGCGGAAGAAATTGAGATGTAGGTCGATTTTAGTGGTCTTTTACTTAAAATCTCTATTGGGAATAGGATTGCTAAGCCCTCACACAACATCTATTAGTTCAATCAAAATACGTTTCAAAAATATCATAAATAATTTTGAAGCCGAAAAAGCTGGTGTTTGGATGGATTTTTACTTAAAGTGCATGGATATTTTTCAGTTTAAATAGCCAATTCAATGTTTTGTTTTCCTTGTATATATATACGGATATATATCACTTCACTTTTTGTCTAAGTCACTTCCTTTTTTCTTTGTGAGTTTTGGGAATATCCCCATTCATAGGTCCAAGATCCACTGATCCACATATCTCTCTCTCTCTCTCTCTCATTCTCTATACTAGTGGAATGCACGTGATTGAACTGTCCTGATGATTGCAATAAAATATACACAATGACAAGATGAAAAATATTGATTTAAATAATTGATATTATTTAACCTTTTTTGATAAGCAAACGAGCTAATCATATTTTAATATTTGGAAAAAAGGAAACAAAGATTCACAAATAATGAACCGGGGTACAAAGAGGGGAATGACTATAAAGAGAGCAGAAAAGAAAAATCCTTAGTATTAGCAGTTTTTTAAAAGGCATGTAAGGCTTACACCTTGAGTTTTGCTTCAAAGTGAGGCTTAAGGAAAATGCCTTAAGGCTCAACCATGAGGCTCACGCCTCTAAGTGGGAGGTTCATAAGAGGAACGCGCCTTGAGGCTTGCTTTGAGTCTATGGCGTACGGTTCATACTCTAATTAAAATTAGTGTTCTAGCAACATAACTAAGACTTAAATGTTAAGTTAACTTTTTTTAAAAATTGTTTTTTTGTTTCAGCCAATAACAAATAACACTTTATTTATTTCAGATAAGGCATTGAAAACGATAATGATATTGGTTTCAACTACGCTTATTTTATTGTTTTTAACGTATTTAGGTTTTTTTTATCGGTAAATGTATTTAGGTTCTTAAAACTCTTTAAGTCTAATTTACACTAATTTCCCTAATAGACATTGCAAAAATATGGAGCCACTGGCCTACAATGTAGTTCATGACTTCTTTGCAATTTTTACTGAAAATATTAATCCACCACATAAATTGATGATTGAACATCATCTTCAATATGTACATGAACAAAAAAGTAAATCTAAATTTCAACATTTGCTTGCCCTTATATTTATTTATTTTGATAATTAAATAATTAATAATTTATATAGTATTCTCTATGTTTATGCCCACGCCCACATGCAATGGAGAAGAATACAAATATATGTATGTATGCATACATCTGTCTCTCTCTCTCTCTCTATATATACTAGCGGGTGGCACGTGCGATGCATGTGAGAGTGAGGGGAAGGAGTTAACCACAGTTAATAGGAGTTAAAAGGGACACGTATTAACCCACAAGTGCGATTGACCTCTCCCCGAGTTCAATCGTGATTGATTGTGATTCTGTTCTTTAAATAGATAGATGAGCAAGGGGTAGTTAGGAAATTAAAGTAAAACATTAAATCAAAGTTTTGTTTTTATATAATAGTAGTGTGGGAATTTCATAAAAATCAGGCTATGCCTGCCTCTCGCATTATAATAGTAAAGATATATATAGATCTTTATACTAGTCCTTGAGTCCTGTCCTCATGGGTGTTTTTTCCTATAGAGCATTGTGGAAGCTAGGCATCCCCTCAAAGGTCTCGTTTTTTCTTTGGATTGCTTCCTTGAATAAAATTCACACTTGCGACCATCTGCAACATCGAGGGTGGAAGATGGCCATCAGGTGGTGCCTCGAAGCCGAAGAGACTGTGGATTATTTGCTTCTTCATTGCTCTTATGCGGCCGATATCTGGGGTTTTTTTCTATCTCGTTTGGGTATGGCTTGAGTCTTTCCCTCGTCGTTTCAGGGTTTCTTAGCAGGTTGGTCTTGGCCAAGCCAGGAGGGGTCTTGGGAGGTTCTTTGGGCAGTTTTGTCGGGTGCCATATCGTGGATGCTATGGAAGGAGAGAAATCTAAGAGTTTTTGAAGACTCCTCAATCTCTCAATCTCGTTTGCGTGATCGGATTCAGATGGTCATTTTGGAATGGGCGGGAATCCACTCTGATGGGGAGGAACTTAGTGTTTTGTTGCGTTGATGCAAGTTGGGCGAGGAGGCTAGGTTAGGAGGCAGGCTTGAGATGATTGTTTAGGTTTTCTGAGTTTACTAGCTTGTAAAATTTGTTTCTGCCTTATCTTTCTTTGCTTATACTCCTTTTGATCTTATTTATATATTTTTGCATGTTTTACTGATAAAAAAATAATAATAATAAATAAATAAATACTTCAATCATTCATTAACTTTTTGAATTTTTTTGTAATTTTTCTTATATTTTATTTATTTATTAAAATGAGAGAACTTGAGCCTTTCTTGTAAGGCTTAAGTCTCACGCCTTGAGACTTAGGCCTCATGCATCTTGAGGTCCTAACGCCTCGCCTCACTCCTTTACGTTTTAAAACATTGATTATTAGAAGGTGAGTGTACCAAACCTACCAATGTCATTGATGTGAATACATCCATATTGATAGCCTAACAAATAAACATACGTAATTCGACAAACGACCATCTTAGTATTAGAGAAACTCAGTCTTGTTCAATTACATCCATAAAAAAAAAAAAAAAAAAAATTGGAGAATGTAAAAGACATGAATAGAATGAAAAACTGGCGATGAATAACACAATAAATGTTTTAAAATATAGTGCGGAAGAATACGATATATGCATATGGAAACATTAATGTACAAAAAATATTGCCCAGGTTAACTCGCTTGGAACTACCGGATTTGATCAAATTGGTAGGTTCAAAGTTCAAACGCAATGGATTATGGTTTAGGGAGTAAATTTTCTAGATAGGGTTTAACAAAAGAATAAGTAGAGAAAACTAATCAACTTCATTGAAACAAATAACAGATTATATAAAATTGCTGAGAAATGGAAATATTTGAAACACGGTTGATTTAAGTAATTCAAAGATTAAAGCTAACCATCAAATTTTTTAAAACTAATATAAATTCTATAAACTACACTAACCAATTTAAGAAGCCAACGGTTCCGAATCGCTAAGCTTTGCTACCACACATTGGAAAGTAATCTCCTCATCCTCAAATTTATCATTTACTTTACCCCATTGTTTATTTGTAAATCCAGAAAACTCAAAAAATGAGAAATTTGGGCAACAACATAAAAATTATTTTATGGAGAGTACCATGGGGCTCAATGCCAAAAAGTTTGGAAACTTTCTCGAATCAATTTAAATATTATAAATGTTGATTCGCTAGGTAATAAGCTATTGAGACAATTTTAATTAAATGCATGAATCCAGAGATTGTGAATATATCTATAACGTTGTTGTGGGATTCAAGAAGATTGTGTAAGCTACTGCAATTTTACTTTCCTTAGTGACTGGGTTACAACCAATTAAGAATGATCTCTACTCGAGTTCAATTGCACGCACAGGTCCACTGGTTTGCCTTTTAACTCCCTTAGAATTCAACAATCTAACATTGGTTTTTAGAAAATAATATTTAAAAAATATTAACTCGAAGAGTTAAAAGTTTGTAGCCAGATTTAAATAAAATTTTTAATCATAGTGTTCATCGATCTAACATTGGCTTCTAGGAAAAAGTATTAACCCGAACAGTAAAACATTTGTAACCAAGATTAAATATTTTTTTTATATTAACTGTGGTTAAGATCCAATAACCCTTACTTTTTAGCTCCCTTTAACTGTAGTTAAGATTCAATAACCCATAGGGTTCAACGATCTAACATTTTTTTAGAAAAATACTAACCTGAATATTTTAATAATTCATAACCAGAGTTGAACAATTTTTTAACCATAAGCATTCAACAATCTAACATTGGTTTCTAGAAAAAAAAAATGAACCCGAAGAGTTAAAAATTCATACCCAGAGTTAAATAATTTTTAAATATTACCTGTGTTTAATATTCAATAACTATTACATTTTAATTTCAATTAACTGTGGTTAAGATTCAATAACCCATAGGGTTCAACGATTTAACATTGGTTTTTAAAAAAAAGATGTTTTAAAAATGTTAACCTGAAATTTAATAATTCGCAACCACAATTAAAAAAAAAATTAACCCTAAGGGTTCAATGATCTAACATTGGTTTTTAGGAAAAAATATTAATACGAATTTCTAAAAAATTGTAGCCAGAGTTAAATAATTTTTTAATAGTAACTTTGGTTAAAATTCAATAACCTCCTTTTAACTCACATTAAGTGTTGTTAAGATTCAATAACCATTAGGGTTCAACGATCTATAACATTGGTCTTTAGAAACAAATATCTTAACCCGAAGAGTTAAAATTCATAAGCAGAGTTAAATAAATTTTTAATAATGACTTTTGTTAAGATTCAATAACCCTTACTTTTTAACTTTCATTAATTGTGAGATTCAATAACCCATAGGGTTTAACGATCTAATATTGATTTCTAGAAAAAAATATGAAAATATTAAACCGAAGAGTTAATAATTTGTAACCATAGTTAAACAATTTTTTAACCTTAAGGGTTCAACGATCTGACATTGGTTTTTAGAAAAAAACAATATTAACCTGAAAAGTTAAAACCCTTACCTTTTAATGCACATTAATTGTAGTTAAGATTCTATAACCATTAGGGTTCACTTATCTAACATTGGTTCTTAGAAAATATATTTAAAAAATATTAACCGAGGAGTTAAAAATTCCTAACCAGAGTTAAAACAATTTATTAATCCTAAGGGTTAAACCTTCTAACATTGTTTTTTTGGAAAAAAATATTATCTCGAGTTAAAAATTTGTAACCCAAGTTAAATAATTTTTCAATATTAACTGTGGACTGTGGTTAAGATTCAAAAACCCATATGGTTCGATGATCTAACATGGGTTTTTAGAAAAAAAAAAATTAAGTCAAAGAGTTAATAATTCGTAACCAAAGTTAAACAATTTTTTAACCCTAAGGGGCAAGTGATCTAACATTGGTTTTTAGAAAAAAAAATTTAACCCGAAGAGTTAAAAATTCAAAATCAAAGTTAATAATTTTTTAATCTTAACTATGGTTAAGATTGAGTAACCCTTACCTTTTAGCTCACATTAACTATGATTAAGTTTCAATAATCATTAGGGTTCAACGATCTAAACTTGTTTTTTAGGAATTAAAAAAAAAACTAGAATAGTTAAGCAAATTTTTAACTTGAAAGCTTCAACGATCTAACATTGCGTTTTTGGGAAAAATTATTAACCCGAACTGTTAGAAATTTGTAACCAGAGTTAAATAATTTTTTTAATATTAACTTTGGTTACGATTCAATAACCCATAGGGTTCAACGATCTAACATTGGTTTTATAAAAAAAAATAAAAATTATTAACCCGAAGAGTTTATAATTTAAATTCATAACCAAAGTTAAAATAATTTTTTAACACTAAGCCTCTAAGGGTTACGTGATCTAACATTGGTTTGTAGGAAAAAATATTAAAAAACTATTAACTCGAAGAGTTAAAAATTTGGAACCAGAGTTAAATAATTTTTTTTTTTGATAATCAAGGTTATGTTGTTAAACCCCAAGAGATGGTGATGCTTAACCACGGTGAATAGGGACTAAAAAGACCCGTATTGATTTGTGTGCGTGATTGAACTCATGGAGAGTTCAATCACAATTGGTTGTAACCTCATCCCCTTTCTTACACGTTACCTTTTTTTATGTTGGTTTCAATTAAAGATTAAAAGATACTCAAGTGCTGGCTCAATTTAAAAAATACCAATATGTTCCCATCTTCTCCAACAGGCCTGTAACATCCAGCCACTGTTAGTTTTTGTATTTGTTTAATTGCTTTGATTATTTCATGAAAATGCAACAAAAAGAATTAATAAAACAAAACATGTTAGAACTCAGATTGTTATTGAAATTGCATCTCAGGTATCGATTTTCAATTACTCTTCTTCTAATTGCAACTCGGATTCTTGTCAAGTCTTTCTATGGTCTTTAATGGCGGCAGGCCCTATATTGTTTTTCGATTTTGAGCAGTCGATTAAGTTTGAAAACGGAAGTGCATTCAAATTCTAATTTGTAAAAAAAAGGAGAAGGAGAGGAAACATACCATATTTAAAGACTGTTCTAATCAGCGGTCATAGACGTCTCCGGCAGTCATGATATGGAGTGTGGATCATAGAGAGGACTGTGCAATTTCTGATGTTTTGATATTTTAGAAATAGTATCAAGATAGGAAAGGAGAGAGAGAGAGAGAGAGAGAGAGAGAGAGAGAGAAGCGTGATGATTTTCATGGAAGTTGGAATCATGGGCAAATGGGGTTGTTTAAATCAATGTTTTAAAACGTGAAGGCGTGAGGCGAGACGTTAGGACCTCAAGATGCGTGAGGCTGAGGCGTAAGCTTTACAAGAAAATTTCATGCTCTCTCATTTTAACAAATAAATAAAATATAAAAAAAATTGTAAAAAGATTCAAAAAAAAGTTAATGAAAGATTATAGTATATATATAGAGAGAGATACATTTGTATATATATATATATATTCGTGTATAATGTGTCTTTGTGTGGGTGCACGCATATATATAAGAAATACTATATAAATTAGTTGAAACAAATTATTAAAAAAATGACATTGAAGCCTTAGTTGTGACTAGAAACCTAATTGTAGTTAACGTATGAGACGTACACTATAGACATAAAGCAAGTTTCAAGGCATGAGGTGTGTGCCTCATGTGAGCCCCATGAGGCTTAAGCCTCATGGTTGAGCCTCAAGGCGTTTTCCTTAAGCCTCGCCCCGAGGTGAGCCTTGAGGTGTAAGCCTCACACGCTTTTTAAAATACTGGTTTAAATGGGGATGCAACGGTTTCTTCATTACATATAGTGTAGTTAACGTATAACCTAGGAGTCGAGATAATTGGAAGGATTTAATAAGCTAGAAAATAGTAGAGATTTGAGGGTAGTTTCAATCAACGCTATCCATCCTTCTCACATTATATATGGATTTTGAAATGTGCGGCAAATTACATGGTTTTGATTATTTTTGACGAGTATTATGAGAGTTTTTATGACAGTAATTCAAATGTTTTGAAAGTGAAGATGCAAGGAAATGTCTTTGCTTCTCACTCTATTACCAATTTGGTTCTAGCTTATGAAATGATCCAAACAAAGTGAGATGTCCAAACTATGTTCTTCCTGCATGAGAGGATGAATGAAATAGTACAAGCATGCAAAGGCCTTCTAACTTCTTACTGATTGACAAAGCGTGCATGAGCAGGACTTTATGGATATATGCTCATTTGGGTTTGTATTTTTTGTTGTACTTCCCTATGGATAATTTACGGATAATCACATGCATCACTTTATTTCTTATAAATTGAAAACACCCTCTATTTGACCTCACTCTTTCTCTCTCATCTGATGATATTTTTTTTTACCGTCTCCAGCTCCATTGAGTGGTCCACTGGTGATTGCTGAAGCTCTCGGAGAAAGAAAGAGCTCCAAAAAGCCATTAAAAGTCAAGGACCAAGCAAAGAAGGACAAATATCTATTTAAACGGAGAGACGAACCAAATGACCACCCAACAGTCCATCACATCAGCCAAGGGCAAACAAAATTTTCAGCCCCGTCAATTTACAAGGAGGGAGCAGCAGCATTAGCAGCCGGAGATTATGTTTTTGAAAAGAGAGATCAAGCTGTTTCTATGAAGCCTCAGGTTACAGGGAAGCATGGAGGAATTGGAGCTGTTGGCAGGGAGGGTGCTGCATCCTTGAGTGGAGCTCTAAGTGCTAAAGAAGCCATAACTGCTGGAATTGGTAAAGAAGCCGAAACCGCAGGCAAGAAATTGGTAGTTGCTAAATATAGCTTGGGCGATGCTCAGATGAACATGAGTCAGATTGATTCACCCATGGGAGTTGCAGTTGGTTTTCCGACAAGTCAGCCTCCTTCCTATGGCAATACTCTTGCAACGCAAGATGGTCCTGGGGATCCAAAGTCACATATGGACAAGGGGATGGATGCTTGGCAGGAGATGAAAGAAAGAACGGGATCAGATGTGGCTGTGGGTCCCACAAGTTCAGGTGGCCATATATCTGATTTGTTGGGGAAACCTCAGTCAGCTGGCATAATAGATGGTTTGGACCGAACTTTTCAGCCAGATGGCGAAACTATGGTTGATTCAAAACACGCGAGTGCCAAATTATTGAACACATTTGAAGGTCTTCGAGAGCCGAGATTTCCAACTACAGTTGAAGATTGTCATAGACCTGATCAATTGCGGGAGACTGTTGGTGGTACTCCTCCATTACCTATAGATGGGAAGGTTCTCAGAATGAGTATCGACGGTGTAGTAAAGAAGGCGAAGGTTCACAAACGCCCTGGGGAGGGCTTGAGCTCTGAGAAAGCTGTTATGGGGGAGAAAAAGAAGAAGAAAAGGAGGAAAGAATCAGGCTTGGAAACCAGCCTGGATCATCCACGTAAGCTTCTTAAAACTGCAAAAGATGTAGAGTCAGTGAGAAAATCGGCAGGAAAATCCATTGGGATTGGTTTGATTCCCATGGAGATTTCACAGATGGGCCAACAGAGGAAAGACGATGGGGCTAGCAGGACCTTTCCCTCTGATTCTGTGGTTGATTTTGGAAATATTGAGGTTGAACTTCCGCAGTTAGTAAATGACCTGTTAGCACTTGCCCTTAATCCCTTTCATTGTGTAAACAGCCCTGCAGTTGTACGGCAGGTTTTCTTGCGATTCCGGTCTCTTGTTTATCAGAAAAGCTTGGTTCTGCCCCCTCCAGCAGAGGCTGAATCTTTTGAAGATCCTGCAACTAAGTCTCCAGCAAGTACTGGGGCTGCTGAGACTTCTCCAAGTGAAGATGTGAGGCACCTGCCTTCTGCTCCCAAAGCACCGAAACACCCATTCAGACTTGATCCCACAAAAGCTGGCCGGAAGCGTAGCATATCCGATCGCCAGGAAGAGATGTCTGCAAAGAGGCTGAAGAAACTGGATGAGCTGAAGTCATTGACTTCGGAAAAAAAGGCTGGCAACCAGAAAACTCTGGAGGCCCAGCGAGGTGACCGAAAAGAGACAGGTGTGACAGTTCCAGTGAAGCCGATGAAGCCTGATACTAACAGGAAGCTTGCACTGCAGGCACGGGCAGCAGAACCCACAATGCTGGTGATGAAGTTCCCTCCTCAAACAACACTGCCATCAATACCGGAGTTGAAGGCGAGATTCGCGCGTTTTGGGCCACTAGATCACTCTGCCACTCGTGTGTTTTGGAAATCCTCAACATGCCGTATCGTGTTCAAGCATAAGTCTCACGCCCACACAGCATATCACTATGCCATTCGAAATAATTCCCTGTTCGGCAATGTGAAGGTGAACTACCACGTACGGGAAGTTGAAGCCCCAGTTCCTGAATTTCCCGAATCTAGCAAGGGAAGGGCAGAAGACTATTTAGATGAGGTCCCACAAATTAGGCCCTTGGGAGCCAGTGATTCTACTAGTGAACCAAGGACAACGGCACTCCTGCAGCGGCCTCTGCAGTCCGCCGTCCAGCTAAAGTCGTGTCTGAAGAAGCCATCAGGTGATGAATCAGGGCCAGCCATGGGAATTGCAAGAGAGACCCCACGTGTAAAATTTGTGTTGGGCGAGGATGAAAGTATTAGGGATGAGCAATTGGTGGTTAGTAGTAGTAATGCAGGTGGTGATGCATCATATTCTCTTGCAGTGGATGTAAATAGTAAGAACTTTCAGAAGGTGAATCTTCTGCCTCTTCTTCCTCCCCCCCCTCGTCTTCCAAATGTGCATGAGATTCGTGGAGTCGAGCATTTTCCCAAAGCCCACCATATCTACTATAGCAATGTAGAGCCAAGGAATGAACACAACTACAACACCACCAGTACCAGCACAAGCAACATAGACATCTCCTACCAGATGCTTAACCTTCTGATGAGGTGTAGCGACATTGTAACTGACATGAAGGGCTCGTTCGGATATGTGCCTTACCATCCTCTATGATTAGAACAGCCCCGGAAATCAATTGCTTTAACTGTGGATTATATGAATGCACCAAGCTGCATGTGCCGATTTGCGGGTGCGGTGAAGACTGAAAAGAGTTTGTATCACTTAAAATGGAACCCAATTGGGGCCATGGATTCATCAAAGGAAGGGGAATGAAGAACCTGAAGTCAGGAAACGTACTGGTTTAAACAAAATACTATAAAGAATGTTTGTATATTGATAGATCTTCCTTTTTTCTTCTGGGTCTGTTTGTGGTATGTGCCTTATTGTACCTATGCATATGAGATTTTTGTTCTAGCGTGCTAAAACTTATAACCAAGTGATGGAGAAGGATGCCAAAACTACCAACTAAAACGGACAGAGCATGGTTTTATGGTTTTGAACTACCGACCACCATCTGATTCTGATGTGATGCCAAAACTAATTATTTCGGCTTTGGTTTTAAGTCTTCTTAAGATCAAGGTGGTATCCACTTCTTTATTTTTGGGGTAAATTATACCGACCTCTTGAGATCTGACGGATTGATGAAATTGCTGAAACCTCATTCCCCTCTTGTTTCTGAACATCCGAAGGTCAATTTTATTTTGGAAAAACTCGTCAAGTGTCATGTTATTAGGAGCCGCTCGTTGAATGCTTTAATAAGCATGACTCATTAATAACGTGACACGTTGTAGATTTATAAACCGTCCCATCAGAAATAGGAAAGATTAGTTAGTACGGAAAGGAGAATCTATTACTGAGAACAGAAATAGAAGGGAGTGTAGTGTAATGTCAGAAACAAGAGGGGATGTTTATGTAATTTCATCAAATCTCGGGAGAGTTCAGTGTAATTTACGCTTATTCACCCACCAGAGGTTGGTGCAATTGGTTATCATCCCGGGTTTGTTTCATGTGGTCGTGTGTTCAACTTTCACTCCTCGACTAACCATGGTATTCGAAAATTCTGAGTGCGTCGGTGCGGATAACTAAGGGGACTAGTAGTTCTTATCTCCAAAAAAAAAAAAAAAAAAAAGCTATTGACCTTTATTATTTTCTATACTAGTAGTAAAGATTAGTTGGGTATTTATGCATTGCCTTCCAGCAGCATCTTCGCATCAAAAAATAATGCACATGACCCTTCTCTTTTCCAATACGGGATGCGTCGCTGGCGTATGTGTATCGAGGATGGTGCTTTTGGATGTGGGATCAGTTTTCCTAACATAAAACTCCCTTTGACACCTTGCACATTACACTTTCCCTCTAGCTCATTTGGCCAAGTGCGTCCTATTCATATTCATATTGATGGTCGTAGGATCGAGCCATGGATTCCATTGACATCATAGAGCTGAAAGCTATCCTTCGTGGGATCCATTTGGCTGACGTGAAGGGTATCACACGTTTATGCATATATTCGGATGCGAAGTGGGAAGTGGGTGGTGGACAATTTAAATAGGTGTGTGAACATGCCATGGAGGTGGAAAGATGACTGGGAAGCAATATCGAGACTCATTAGCTCGTTGGAGTCCATGATCAATCTCTTATGTTTGGCGTGAATCGAACAGGCATTATATTACTTTGCTAGTCTTTGTAATCCCAATGAAACTGTTTTTTGTTCTTTTCATCGGGGCCTCGGATTGTCTTTGGCAAAGCCAGAGAGGGCTTATCTCGTGTTCTATAGAATATGTGACAAATGGTGGAGAAGTCAAAATCATGGGACCCACAATTTTGACTTATCCACCTGTAATAAGACTTGTGGCCATAAGTGTGTGAGAATAAAGGGAAGAGATATCATATAGGGAGAAGTCAAAAAAATGGGGAGAAAATAAAATGACTTCTCCCCATATTTTTGCCAACTTTCGCACAATGTATGGAGAGGAGTTTCTGGCTTCGCCAGAGACAAGCCAAGGCCTTGCATCAGAGATGCCTTCAGAGGTTCTCTCTTTCCTCTCTGATTATCAAGAAAGTTGTATTTGAGATGGAGTCAAATCCTCTACAGCAAATCCGGTTATCACCCCTAGAGGTCACCACGTGTCTCCTTTGACATCTCTTAACCGTTGGTAAGGTTCACCCACCTATTTTTGTTTGTTTTTAAAAAATAATAATTCTTTTTTTAAAATTAAAAAACTGTTTTTAGAGTTTTTTTAATATTAAAAACAGTTTTTTAATTTTAAAAAAAGAATTATTATTTAAAAAAAAAAAAACCAAAATAGGTGAGTGAACCTTAGGTGTGGGTGAACCTTACCCACGGTTAAAGGGATGTCAAAGGAGACACGTAGTGACCTCTAAGGGCGATAACCAGATTTGCCAAATCCGGTCATCTACGGTGATAACTAGATTTGGCAAATCCGGTTATCACCCCTAGAGGTCACCACGTGTCTCTTTTGACACCCCTTAGCCGTGGTTAAGGCACCCACCCATCTTTGGTTTTTTTTTTTTTTTTTAATATTAAAAAAAACCAAGTATGGATGGGTGAACCCTAGGGGTGGGTGAATCATACCCACGGTTAAGGGGTGTCAAAGGAGACACGTGGCGACCTCTAGGGTTGAAACCGGATTTGCCAAATCCGGTTATCACCGTAGAGGATTTGACTCCAACTTAAAATGCCGTTTGACAGTGCGTGCCCACGCTTTGTACACGGGATTTCTCTTTCATCATTGCCCCTGTGTTTTTTCCACTAAATTACAGCACTATCCTCCAAAAAGTGAGAAAAGAAAAACATAACGAATGGCATTCTAGTAGTTTCTTGAAACTCCGGCCTATCTGCCGCGTTAGAATCCCTTTTCCAGGAAAACGCACCCTTATAATCGGTTTCTCTTCGCTGTCTTTCTCCTCCAAACCCTAATATAAATCTAGGTTCGTTCCTCCTCCAATTTCGTTCCAAACCTATTTTTCTCAATCTCGTTCGATTTCAAATCAGCCTTAGATATGGAGTACAGGCCATTAGAGATCAACATTATCTCTGCAAAAAATCTTAAAGACGTTAATCTCTTCTCCAAGATGGACGTCTACGTCGTCGTCACCGTCGCCGGCGATCCACAATCGAAGCAGAAAACCCCCGTCGATAAAGACGGTGGGACCAACCCCACGTGGAATTTTCCGATGAAATTCACCGTCGACGAAGCAGCAGCCCAGCAGAACCGTTTGATTTTAATCTTTCAACTCCGAAGCGATCGGAGCTTCGGCGATAAAGATATCGGAGAAGTACATGTGCCTCTTAAAGAGCTCCTCGACAATGCCGGAGATAGAAATTCCGCTCAGTTCGTCAGTTATCAGGTCAAGAAATCCTCTGGTAAGCCCAGAGGAGAATTGAATTTTTCGTACAAGTTCGGCGAAAAAGTCGCCGGCGCCGTGACAAAACCCAAGGCAAACGAGCCTGTTACGGCGTATCCGGCACCGGCAGGACCCAGTTCAGGATACCCACCGTCCGGTGGGTATCCTCCACCTGGGATGGCGGCACCGTATCCACCACCGGCAGCCGGGCCTTATCCGCCGCCGGGTGGATATCCACCTCCGGCTCCGGTTGCGGGATATGGGTATCCGCCACGGGCGCCAGGTTATGGGTATCCGCCACAAGCACCGGGTTATGGGTACCCGCCGCAGCCAGGATACGGGTATCCACCGGTGCAGCAGCAGCAGGCGCCGAAGAAGAATAAGTTTGGGATGGGGTTAGGAGCTGGATTGCTGGGAGGAGCGCTTGGTGGGCTATTGATAGGAGATATGGTGTCTGATGCAGGTGCATATGATTCTGGGTACGATGCAGGGTTTGATGATGGTGGTGGTTTTGATTTCTGATTTTTCTTTCTTTCTTTTTCTTTTATGAGTGGTTTGATTTGATTTGGGGGAAAAACGAATATGTATGTGATTTGGCATTGGTGTATACCATTTAATTTTTCTTATGTTTAAAATGATTTTGGAGCTCCTAGAACATGCCTTTTTTTGTTTTTATGTTAGTGGTTTAAAGCCTAATATTTGAAGAAAATTGGGCAAGGATTAATTGAAGTTGGTTGAGCTCTCAAGCTCTAATAAAAGAGGTTATCTTGTTTGATCTGTTGTTCTTAAGCTAATGTTAGTGATTTCTTCCAAGTCACATTATAAAAATTACCGACACTAATACGAAATGGAAAATACGTATAGGTTTTAGTAGTCTCATGTATAATATTTATATTGATACGAAACAAACAAGTGATACGTATAAATTTTTAGTTATTTATTTTTTCATACATTGTTAAATCTTTGACTTTATATTTGATAAATTTGATTTCTATAATTTATTTGATTTAAAAAAAAGTTAATTTGATTTTTTTAAAAAGAAAACACTATATGTATTGTCCGAAACCGATAACGAAATCGCTACATATAGTTTTGGTTGTGATTCATACATCTCTCAAAACCGTATTTTAAAATATTGTACATTGCTATAGAAGTTGTGATCCATACATCTCTCGAAACGGTATTTTAAGGTATTGGACATTGCTATAATGGCTTTTTTTTATTGTGTAAAACGTTGGGCAATTGTTGCTTTAGGAGCGACAAGAAGCTTACCATGTCAACGAGGGGGAGAAGACTTTCTTGAATTGGTGGGGTAAAGTCGTTGACAAGAAAGAGCAAGAGCAAGTTTCATAGTTTCATGCATTATTGTTGTGGGAATTAGAAATAAACAGAAACATTATTTTTTATCCTTTTAAATCTATGGGATGAAGGGGAATGCTAGCCCCCAGTTAAAACTTAAGCTTTTAAACTCTATATATATATATATATATTTTTTTTTTGGTGAGAGATACGCGGTTAGGTTGTAACCCTGGTTAATAGATTAGTATCTGTTTTAACTCAGGGCGGGTGGAGATGACAACACTCATACCCTCTCGGGAATGGAACCAGATCAATAGAGTGGTGACTAGCACACACTACTAACGGTACTGGGGCAAGCGATGCTTCCCAACCCTATGATAAATGTTGCCTAGAATATTGTTGAAGCCATTTCAAAGAACTTTGGCTCCTTTGGTAGACAGACTTGACCTTTTGCTCGGACTTGATCTCAAGACCTTTAGAGAGTCATGCCTTGCCCTTTTTTTTTCGGTGATAGGTTAAGATGCGCACACATAACTCACACACACAGACCATGCCTTGCCATTTGAGCTAAGGGACAAGTGCATAGAAATCTCCCGTTAGAATCCATATATTTAAGTCATTCTCCGTTTAGAATCCATACATTTTAAGTCATTCTAACAAAATTGGAATTTGAAGAGTTGGGACTTGGGGTGTAGTAAGTTAGACACAAGTCGAGTATGGGGCACAAGTCGGGCCCATGTAAAAAATTAATTCAGGCCCAATATCCATTTAATTAGAAGAAGACCCGTAAACAAAACTAAACCCTATATGATCACTACCACTAATTAACATCCGTTGAGCTACCTGGCTTTCAGGGTTTTCCATTTTTGAGACATAAACAATAATTTACAATTTGATAGATGAATAAAAAAAATTCTACAACTTGATCTCCTCAGACAAGTCCACGTGTCCACACTTACAACTAATGACATATTGGACTTACGATAAGTTTATTGGGCTTATTGTTGAGCCCATTAACAATTGGACTTTTCTGCCTATTGCAAATGGCTTAGGGGTGCCAATGGGCTGAACTTGAGTTTACCTTTTTATTATTATTTTAATTAGCCCAACTCATTTACAAGCAGCTTTGTGGCCGAATTTATCTATTGACACCTCTACCAATGGCTACGTTTAATGTATCAGGTGGTCCACCTGTCACCATCTCTTTTGGCAGGTGTCATTAGATAATAATTTCGAAGGATTTGCTCTAGTAGACGCCCGAGCTGGGTGCCCGAGCATCCACACTTCATCGGACATTTGACGATAAAAAGGGGAGGGATATCAAGTGGGGAGAAGTCAAAATCATGTGGAGAAAATGAAATGTCATCTCCTCATTTTTATCGCCAAATATCCGATGAAGTGTGGATGCTCACGCACCCAGCCCGAGTGTCAGCAAATCCGAAGCCATTTTGAAGAGAAATTGATCACAACCAATTACGATTGAACTCAGGAGAGTATCACATATGTGGCTCTTGACAATTGGGGACTTGGGGGGAGAAAAAAAGAAGTGGAAAAATGAAATTAAAAAAAAAAAAAATCTCTACCGAAAAACAAGCACCACATATGCAATTGAACTCACAATTGGCTGTGATTTCAATTTTGATTGTGTAACAATAAAGGGTATCAACTAATTTGACAAAGCCAATCAAGTCCAGTCTGTTAAAAAGCTGGGCTAACCTCCAACGACACTCATCTCTTTTGGGGTTGCTTTAAACCTTTGTTAAGCTCCAAACCTTTGTTAATATGTTGGGCTTGGATTGGGCCTATTAAAAAAATCAACAAAATTCAAGCCCAAACTAAGGCCATTGCCACCTGTTGTATTCTTCGAAGGTACGAAAGACATTCAACTACGTGCCAATTGCGATGGTGGACCTTTTTTCTTAGGTACACTCTCACAATTCAAAAGTTTCTATTTTCTCCTTTTATTATCTAAACTAAGGAAGTGAAAATTGTCGGTTAGGGAGAGTATTGAAATGCGACTATGTTTAGCATTCAGGCTCTTCTTTTTTATGCTATCCTTGTTGATGAATCAAAGAATAAAAATGAGGATGGAATGTTACCGACACCTGCTTTTAAAGCGAGTGCTAAACACTCTCTCGCTTTGAGGAAAAACTGTTAATATGTATCTATCCAAAATGACAAAAAAGTCCTCAATCTTTGTACTTTACCACCAAGGATTCAATGGTAATTTGCCGTTAATTATGAACTTGTATCTCTCCTCGCTGTCGTACAAGGCACAGCTCGTCCCGAGTGCCCGAAACCAGTAGGACTCTCTTCGAAGTCTCACCAAATATATGGTTTTCATTACCCCCACAATCCTCTGAAATTCCAGATCTATCCTTCAATGGCGGCTCTCTCCGCCTGTTCTTCTCCTTCTTGGCCACTCTCCGATCCAATTTCTAACCCTAACCCTAGCCCTAACCCTAACCCTAGCCCTAGCCCTAACCCTAACTCGAACTTTCTTTCTGTTCCTCAACACGACCACACAGATCAGTCTCAGATTGCGGAAGAGTCTTCTTCATCTGTGGAAGAACGAAGAACTGCAGCTGAAGAACACGAGGAAGACGAGAATGAAGATGAAGAAGAAGAACAAGAAGAAGAAGCTCCAGCAAATTCAATCAACGATAATTTGTCTCAATCGCCTTCTTTCGTACCGTCTTTGCTTCACATCTCGTTCAATCAAGACCACGGATGCTTTGCTGCTGGAACCGATCATGGATTCCGGATCTTTAACTGTGATCCCTTTCGCGAGATCTTTCGGCGAGATTTTGATCATGGAGGTGGTATCGGTGTGGTCGAGATGCTCTTCAGATGCAACATACTTGCGTTAGTTGGAGGAGGACCTGATCCACAGTATCCGCTCAACAAGGTTATGATTTGGGACGATCATCAGAGCAGATGCATTGGGGAATTATCTTTTAGGTCTGAAGTTCGTGCTGTTCGATTGAGGCGTGACCGTATAATTGTTGTTTTAGAGCAGAAGATATTCGTTTACAATTTTGCGGACCTGAAGCTGTTGCATCAGATTGAGACGATTGCGAATCCGAAAGGGCTTTGTGCTGTTTCGCAGGTTTCGGGGGCTTTGGTGCTGGTTTGCCTGGGGCTGCAGAAGGGACAGGTTAGGGTTGAGCATTATGGGTCGAAGAGAACGAAGTTCATCATGGCTCATGATTCGAGAATTGCGTGTTTTGCCCTCACACAGGACGGGCGGTTGCTTGCCACAGCCAGCACCAAGGGTACTCTGGTTAGGATATTCAATACAGTGGATGGTACGCTGCTGCAAGAGGTACATGGAGGTCTAAATTACATCTTTATTTATCTTTCCTAGTAGACATTCTGTATTTTATAATTTGTATTCTGGGCTCATCATAGGATCTTATGGTTGCAATGTAATATTTCAGCCAGTTGAGCTAGGACTCGAGCCCGTGAAAATTTAGGTATTAGGGTAGCTTATTAGGAATATTGGCTATTTTAGTTGCTTGGTTGTTTCAATGTTCTTATCTAAGAACACCTGTAGTGTTTCTTTAAAAAGGTAAATTACTGTTTTCTTATGTGGAAAATACTTTTCCTTCGTCTATGTTGTGATTTAGGATGACATAGTTTTCTTCAAACTTCTAAGACTATAGGTGCATGCATAGTCAAAAAGTCGGGGTTCGGGAATAATTCGGCAAGGGTCAAGTACGGAAAAATTCGAATATTTCGGGAAAATATGGGAAAACTTCGAAAAAAAAGGGAGAGAAAAATTAATTATTATAAAAATTTAAAACGATGCTAATCAATATATCTAACAATTTGGTGAGATAATATAAAAAAGAGTAACTATAATCCACAATAATAAGTTTATAACATCCTTTTAACATCCAATTCATTTCATCAAGGCTTCAAAATTCATTAAAACATTAACTATCAAGATTAAAAACAAGACTATAGTATGCGTATTAATAAAATCACTCATTTATATTCATCAATTGCTCAAAAGCGTCATCAATATTGCATAATCCTCATTTCCAATAAATTTCCAAGATCATCCGTTTTCCCCTCCGTATTATTCGTTTTAAACGGATTTTTTTTTCTTTGTTTTATTCGTTTTAAACTATAATACGCGTTTTTTTCCCTAAAAAAAAATGGGTGTTAAACGTCGTTTATACAGTAGGGTATAAATGCGAATTATAAATAAGTTTTTTTTCAATAAAACGCAGTTTTTTGTGACTATGGGTGCATGAAGTGGGAACTGTTGTAGTTATTGAGCTGAGAGCCCCAAGCCCAAAATATATTAAGTGATACTGTGGTATTTTGACTATGGGAGCAGGTAGCTCTAAAAGGATTGAATTGGTGAAAGTTGTAGCTCTAAAACGGTGAGGGGAAGGCCAAAACGAACAAAAAAAAAATGGTGTAGATGGAAATAGTGGGAAAAGATTTTGATAACACACAATTTAATCAAAAGTATGGATTTTAAATGAACAGTGGCTGATTCATGTTGTCGACCCAAGTATTTGGGATAAGATATTAATGTAGAGGGATCACTCACAATTGGGAAAAGCACTCTTACAAAGATCAGGGTATGAGTCAATGTCAATGGTCCTCTCACATCTCTAGGCTTCTTATGGGTGAAAAGGCACTAGTAGCACTTATGCCATGCAGTAACGAGAATGCCTAGTATCAAGTCTGGCAATGAAAATTTCCACAGCCTTTAACAAAAAGCCAAAAAGAACTAGATAGTCTCAGCATTGTCCTCTAATTAGTGGCGTTGATATCCCTGTTGAGAGCAAAATGGATCTTCACTTTTTTCAAAGGATTCTTTGATGGTTTACTTTGGTACTTCAACTCTTGCTCTTCATCTTCCCCGCGATATTGATCTTATGATACTGTTTGCTTCTTTTTCCTCTACCCTATGAGAAAAAGTGTATCCCTTAGTAGTTGTGATGCCCTAGGTCTTCATTCCTCCCATGGTCATTCAGGATATTAAAGCACTCTTAGTGCATTATGCTACCTTGATTGCTTGGGGCCTTATCTCATCTCCAATTATCCCAGAACGTGAATCTTTATGTACTTCCTAAATTTGAGATTTTTGCGACAAAAAAAAAATCATTATAAAGGAAAAGAAAAATCAAAGAAAAAAAGCGCTTGAGCAGTGGTGCTAGTTAGTTGCTACCCGGATCCTGACTTGCTTTACTGTCACTACTGACCTCTTTCTTGAAAGAAAATATACCTTATATTCCAGGTTTCCTATCTAGATTCTAACCACGGGCATTCATCTTTAAGAGAAAACAAATACTTAGTTTCAGTTGGTATAGATTGAATTTGTTTCCAAAAATGTGTTATGGGACTTATGTCATGTTTTCATTTCATATATGTTAGTTCATGTTTGTCTCCATTATTTAACGTGTGATATTTGACTTCACATAACTTGATGTGCTATGAAAGGAGGTTTGGAATTGATTTGTCTATATTTTTTGCTTGATGATCCCCTTTGTTTGTTAGCTAATATTATCATTTAGTGTTCATATATTTTAATTGATGTTGATGAGTGCGTTACTTCATTACTCTTTGTTCATAGAGTTCACTTTTATATTCAGAGGCACTTAATGATTTTATTAGCTTTGTTAGATATAACAATTTGTTTTCATTATTCGATGTTTGTCAATAAATAGAATATGCACAAGCAATTTAGCATTACTTCTGTAAGTTTTTAGATGTATAAATTTACAGTAGATGAATAGTTATATAAGGCAATTAGTCTTGAACCCATAGTTCATTTGGTTGGCATTTGAAGTCAATTTCGTGTTTGAGGCACAAAGTACATATTTTCATTATGCATATCAAGTGAAGTACTTTATGCATGTGAAGTCATCTATCATCTTTATCAGTGCCTTATCGCAACCATTGAAGTTGGCAACACAAATCTTTTTCCACCATTTGGATCTATTTAGAGCCATATCCTTCATTAAAGTGTGTGATTTTAAATCTATCCTCACGATCTCAATTCCTGTCTTGTCGGCCTTTCCCGCCTCCTTTTAAAGCCTTCAACTTGATATACATGAAGGTTTAATCTGACATGCTCCCAAAATCCACACACATTATGTCTCATAATTGCACATATCCCGAGGCATGAACCTAGAACACATCTCAAAACTCAATGGAATTTATCAAAATAAAAACTATTACAGATGCAAATATCAAGCATTAACTAAAAATCCTTCCTGAAATGAAAAATCAAGAAACATCTCAAAGTTCTTTATAAGTTCTCACCACAATCTCTCTAACTTTTTTTTGATAAGTAATCAAGGCAATATATTAAACAAAAACAGAAGATACAACAGAATAAATCAGGAAACGTTCCACTAGCTAATCTAAGCCCTTGAAGAATCCCTAAGTCGTTCAGGTATCTCCTATAAAATATCAACATACAAGGGTGAGTCCAAAGCTCATCAAAAGAATACAACCATAACATAATTGCATTAACAAATCATATGATAAATTTGACTAAAAATTAATGCATATCAATTAAGTAGGTACATTTATAGCCAATATGGATCGTACTCAACTCACCCTACTAACCATGGGAATCCTTGAGATCTCACACAACTCACACTATCTATTGGGGTCTCACACAGCTCACTCAAAAGAGAATGAATTTCTCACACAACTCCACACAATTCTCTAATCCTAGAATTGTACTCTACACCACCCGGTATACAATTTGAGGGTCATACACAGCTCGCCCTAGGATCTATTCCTAAAGATTTTACACAACTCACTTCATGAATGACCCTTACACTTGTTCAACAACATCAATCATTAATATCCATGATAATTAATTTAACATGCGAGATAATAATTCATAATTTAAATTTAAGCAGACATAACATACTTTACTACAAAAAGGGTTCAGCTGTGTTCCTGCAATTGAAATCTTAGTTATAAATATCAAGTTTTTTTCTTTTGGATCAATAGCGCATCTTATTAAAAAAGGAGCAAAAGAAAAACAAGGAAGATACAAACAACCACAGAGTTTACAAGCAAGTAAACTCAACACTGGCTAGTGAACAACAAGCCCCCCCCCTCTCTAGTGATACCACAAATTAAAGCAAAATATTCTGGATTTATTTCCTTGTACAATGAACCCCTGCCCACTCCAAAACAGCCATTCGGATACAGTCACAAAGCCAGGGCGCGGTAGATGAAACATCTTCAAACACTCTACGATTTCTCTCTTTCTAGAAAAGCCAAGATATAGGCCCAGGAAGAACTCCCCAAATTACCTCTCAAACTCCCACCCCTCTATCCCATTACCAACAATCTAGGAGATGCCGAAAGGATGAGGGAAAAAACCCATGCCACCCCCATGCGAGATAGGAAGAAGTTCCACACCTCCTTCACTACGGGGCAATGCAAAAGAAGATGATCCACTGTCTCTTCCGCTTGGAAACACATAAAGCACCGGTTAGCCATACTCCATCCTCTATGCTGTAAGTGATCCACAGTTAGGATTTTGTCCAATGATGCAGTCCATAAGATGAAAGAAACCTTGGAGGGTATTCTGGGATTCCACACAACCGTATGAGGAAACGACCCCCCCTAGATGAGATAAAGACTGAAACAATAGTTTAACTGAGAATCGCCCATGATTGCTCTAGACCACAACATGCAATCCCTGACCTCTAGGCAAAGTGTAGATGAGAAAATACGCTCCAAAAGCCGAGACAATTCACTGATTTCCCAACCGTTAAGGTCCCGATGCATCATCGGACACCAAACAACTCCCGCTGCACTCCTCTCATAAGAATCCTCCACAAGAGCATCCCTGTTGGTGACGAGGACAAAGAGGTTACCAAAATCATCCATTAGACAAGTGGACCTTGACCAAATATCTTTCCATAACCTAATTTCCGACCCTCTCCCCACCCAAAATCTAAAGAAAGGCACAACCAAACCAGCAGTAGTCATAATCCCCTTCTAAAATCCCAATCCATAAGGGCCCTGGACCTCCCAGGGAATCCAATATGAATTCTCCCCATACTTGACTACTATCACATCCCACCACAGACTGTTCCTTTCCACTCCAAATCTCCACAACCATTTGTCTAATAAAGTTTTGTTCACTTGAATAAGCGGTTTTAAATTCAATCCACCCTCTTCCTTAGGGCGGCACAACTGGGACCAGACTACTAAATATCAAGTATTTATAACCTTAAAATCTCAACTCTTTTGAGATAATGGGGTTCAAGGCAGTGTAGTCCAAATGTCTCCTAGGCTACGCCTAGGCCACCGCCTCGCCTATCCAAGACCCCTATCTCCTAGACCATAACCTAGGCGGGCACTCAGTAAATCTTTTATAATATTATATAATGTAGGCAAAAAAAAGAAAATTTTGGTCGCCTAGGCATCGCCTTGCCTTGCCTAGAGAACACCATATCGCCTAGGACTACACTGGATTTCAGGGTTTCACAAGAATAAATAGGCCAAGTTACTAACCAATTATTTAGTAACTAATTAGTTAAGTTTGTTAGGGGGTATCTTTCAACCATCTAACAAATTAACTAATGAGATATGAAGGAATCCTAACAAAACGATTTTCCTATTCACACAAATCATATATACATTCAATTAATTTATTAATCAAATAATATATATGCAAAGGGGCATAAGAGAATCCTTAATACCCCCTTTAAGGATGTACGGTCATCATGGTTTAAAAAAACGCCGAAACCGTTACGTAAAGCCCGTTATGTAAAGGTTTCGGTGACCTCCGATAACCGATACCGTACCTTTACCTGTTTATCCCGAAACAAAACCGTAACACCTGAAATCGTTATGTAATGGGCGTTATGCCTGATACGTTGTAGGACTGGGTTCCGAAAATCCCTAAACTCATTCTAAAACCTCATCTTTGCTTATTCTCTTCTTCTTTACTTATTCTTAGTACCTTTTTTTTCCCCTAAAATCCTTTTGTTTTTTGTTAATTAACAACTTGATTTGGAATTTAATTCATAGATTCGAAGGAATCCAAGGCATGTTCTTTATTTTGAGTATGTTTCAACCCTCGACCCATCTAATTTCTTTATTTCTAAATTTTGAGCTTCGTATTGGCTTTAAAAGTATCTTGTTACTCATTTATTATATGTTTTTTTTTTTTTTCTATTTATTGGAAATTTTTGGATTTTTTTAAGCAAAAAAGAAAAAAATAAGTAAAGGCCAAAACCGTTATGTAAAGGTTTCGGCTGTGTCTGTTACGGTGTCCGAAACCCTTTTTTTAAACCTTGACGGTCATAGGGGTTATTGTAAACTCTTTACACAAAATCCATTAGCTAATGGTTAATTAATTTTAAAGCCCCTTACACATGACCGTACAGCTCTAAGGGCTAACGGAAAATATAAAGAAGCTATAATCACAATTTTAGAAAAATTAATGTGGAAAACTTTTTTCCCGTATTTGATTTTCGATTGAGGTTTTGACCTTCAAAACCATTGATTTTGGAAAAACTTTCTTCACGAAAGTTGTAGGTCTTTTCAAGCTCTTCGAAACGACATACTATCAGACCAAAATCGGACTTACGGTCTCAAATTTATGATCCGTATACCGAAGCTGATTTTCTCATTCAAACACAAATCCGAAAATCCACAATCAAAGCAAGCAATATTCTCCAAGAATGTTTCCTGAAAAATATAAAAATAAAGAACTCATTAATATGTTATATTAACCTAGAATCATCATGACAACACCAGCAGATTTATACCATTGCATAACCATAGTAGACACTGAATCTAAGTTACAATGGGTATTCATTTGCAAAAACTCCCAGATTTCAACATAAATCAATTCCAAAATTATACTAGCACATCAATAGTATAATTAAACACAATGATAACATGAATAAACACATTAATGGAATCATATGAATCTAATATAGTATTCACTTGCCTCTTTACTTGAAGATTAAGATTAAACGAGGTATATCCAAATCCGGAACGCCTTGAACGGATCAACCACTCTCTTTAATAATTCCCAACTTCGAGCCTCGGATTGATCTACCAAAACCTCGCAGCCGTTTTCCGTTTTCTTCGACACGTTCTCTATTCTGAATTAGGTTTATTAATTAAAGAGACTAATTAGATTTAGCTTTTGATTATATACTAACCTCTTAAACAGTGTTTTACTGAAAAGCCTTTACTAGTTGTGTTTGGTTTGAAGCCTTAACTAAAACTCAACTGTTTTGTCAACCCTAACCCTCCTAGGTTAGACACTAGGAACAAACGCCCAATAAAAATTATCAAACTATCCTCAGAGTGTGAAATTATCAAATTACCTTTAGAGTGCAATTAATTAAATTATGAATGAAAGGAAGTGCTTTTTGAGCATTTTCCAGTAATTGGATTTTGTGTGATGCTATGGGAGTGATTCCCAAAGGATTCTTGGTGTGATGCCATGAGAGTGATTCCCAAAGATCTAAGGTATGTTATTGATCTTATTCTCATTGATTTTCTGTTTTTCATTGAAACCCAAGTCAATCAAACCCTAGATCCTATTCCCCTTGCAAGAAATCTCACCCAAACCAAATCCTAGATCTCTTTCTTCCATTGTTCTTGTTGATTTTCTGTTTTCTATTGCAAGAAACCCTCACCCAACAAAACCCTAGCTCCCTTCCTTGCTCTCCAGCCTTTCCCCAACCCTCCTTCAACCACCCTACACCTGTCGCTTTGCTGTTCCTGCAACTACAGCCCTTCCAACAGTCTGCCCCTACACCTACAGCCCTATATTTGCTGTCCCCAGCCCTATTCCTAAGCCAGTACTGCTGTTCCAGCAAATCTGGAATTGCATATTTGTTGTTACAATCATCCATTTTACACTTACATCATTACCATTACCCCAAAACCCAAAAAACAACCATACCCACAACCTTAATACCATTCCAAACCCAAAATAGCCATACCCACAATCCTGATACCATTCCAAACCCAAAACAACCATATTCCCTAAACCCTAATTTTATAAATCCTTTAGTTTTGGCTGTTGGCTTTCTGTCTTCGTGGATCCCATACTAATTGATACCATACCTCACATGCAAATTTCAATTCATAACCCTTGTTGAGCCTAAGATAGTTTTTTGAAATCATTGATTGGACGAGGAAATCTGCATTGAATAAAGTGGTTGTCTTGTTGATCCCTAAGCTTGTGGAGTTATAGAATTTCATTAACCCTTGCAAATATAGCTGAGAGTCATTATTGTAGGTTTGTGACATGGCCTTGAAGAAGGTTGTTAAATCGTAATCGAATCGTAAAATCGTTTTAGGATAGATTCTAGTCATATAAGATTCAATCCATTTTTTAAAAAATTGATAAAAAAATAAATCAGAAAAATGGAATAATTCATTATCTAAAAGATTCATTCATATCTATTGATAAAAGAAAGTAATGAACATTTCATTGCATACACTATACAAAACGTGAATGAACTTAATAAAATGAAACATAACCCCAATATCATTAAAGACAGATCAACAAAAAGTAAACTCATGTAATCATGTTGTATGAGATCAAGTTTCAAAAGACTTATACATTTAAAAAGACTAATAAAATAAATTATCAAATTCTCCTAGATTCCAACTCTCCAACTCTATCATCTTTCTTTTTCCTCATTTCTTCTTTCTTTTCTCTTTTTTTTCCCATTTCACAGCAACAGTGGAAAACCCAAATAGGGGTTTTGACATGTCCATAACAGGGGTTTTTCTATTCTTTTCTCATATTAAAAAACATAAAATACCTTTAGAAAATTGAAAGAATATAAAATATTAAAAAATATTTGTTTAAATATCGGTTCATAAAAGAGGTTTCGTACTCGAATCGCATGAATCGTACGATTTAAATCGCAAATCACAATCTAAATCCCAAATCGAATAAGATTTACTCAATTAAGATTTTTACTTGCGATTTGAATCATTTTGTCTGAGATTCGATTCAAATCGTAAAATTTGAATTGCAAATTGGAAGGATTTAACAACCATGGCCTTGAATCTTCTTAAAATTGCTTTCTAAAATTTTCTTGATTAATTATTTGTGATAAGATTGTTATTTTATAGTTTTCCTTATTCTTGCTAATCAAATCTTGATATTAACACATTAGATTTTAGGTCATTGCATAGTTCTACATCAATCATCATATACCCTTAATACATCTTTTTCCTATTGTATACTCTCTCTATGGAAATTTCTCTCGTGATAAAGCCATAAAATGACCAAGAAACCCATAACTATCATTTTTTAACCAGTATACTTTCCTTGGATAATGGGAAGGCATGTAGAGTACCTATATATATATGTTATACATATGCCGCCAAACATGGAATCTTTATTAAGAGTAGAGAATGAGCATCCCTTCCCCTATATAGAACATTTGTGTGTAGACCTCTTTGTTCAATTAATTCATTAGAACTACAATAAAAACACCAGCATTAGATATATATTTTTTTTTGGGTAAGAGGTAATATAACACCTAGCACACACACGCAGTCAGATTCTATTATTGTGTTCGTTCCAGGTGAGACAAGGTCGAGATCTTTCTAATGGGTTTCATGGCCATTTTGTGGATTTATCACGTATTTATAGTTACAATATTTTAGGTGTTATTATAGGTGCTGCCCTTGGTGACCAATTTTCTTATTTTTTTTGTTTTTATGGGTCAGGCCTTATGGCGTAATCATTAAATACAGGAGGGATGATTTCTCTAGGTTGACCTTCTGACCGGAGGCTTGGCAGTATTGGCCTAAAATACTCATTCTAGTTCTGGCTGCCTGTGCTTTCTTGGTATCCATAGCAGCTGCCTAGGTAATCAGGCACAGTGGCACACGCCTTGGCGGGAAAACTAGCCAGCTGAACACGTGGGCGATAAGGTTGCACGGTGATAATATTTTTTAATTTGTATCTAAAAGTGCAAATACAGTGAACACATATCAGTTGCTTTGCTCATGTATAGACTGATGATGATGGGATCTTGTTGACGAATTATTTTTGTGTTTATTACCATGAAAGACATAAAAGTACAGTTGGTGTCTAAAGGATCGCTAGTGCTATCTACATGCACCCTATTGTCCTTGTTTTTCTATTGTAGGATTTTTAGTGTTACTTGTTTTATAAATTTTAATTTGAGTGGTTAGGTTGGTGGTTAGTTAAGTAGTTACATACTTTATTGAACTTTGGTCCCTCTCGTTTCCACTCTTCCCCTTTAATTTAACATTATCATATTAAACTAGCAAAGCTTGTAGATTAAGTAGCAAAACAAAAGGCTAATTTTCATTTTTAGGAGCTTTACCTGTTTATTTATGCCCAATGTCTACTCCCATTATATGTCTTTCAATATGGAGGAGCTGTTGTTCCCAAATCATCAGGCATATTCATGCTCACTTCTGCTTACCTGTTCTGGAAATTCTATATAGTGAAATTAAGCAGATATTCAATGTAGGTAAGGAGGGGTGCAGATAGGGCAGAGATCTACAGCCTGGCGTTCTCTTCTGATGCTCAGTGGCTAGCGGTCTCCAGCGACAAGGGCACTATCCATGTCTTTAGTCTCAAGATTAATTCGGGATCACCAGGGAATGACAAGGCACACATTGCATCTGACCCCAATCTTGCTGTTCAGTCAGCCAGTTCATCTCTCTCTTTCATTAGAGGTAACATGTCTTTTTAGTGATCTATGTTATATCATTCTCATCCTTAAGAGTATGTGAAACTGATAATGCACCAATGGACCAACTCTTAAATGGGGTCAACAAAGTTGGCTAGGTTCCATGGACAAGAATCACCATTAGGCATTAGGAGCCCGCTTAATTCCATTTGATTGATCTTCCATAACCACTGATGGGCTATTAAAATTATGCATGAAGTTTTTGACATTGAAGAATGACTTTTATCTACACTTCATTAGGGTCCGCCTTTGTGAAAGGGCTGGAAATGGGCACAATGATCCCTTTCCCCTCCATGCACTTCCTCATTACGGAAGACAATCCAGTTTTGACCGGCCTAGGCATACCAACAGCGCTTCCATCAAAATTCAGTCTGATCGGACTGACCTTCTGAGCCATGCAAGAGGGCTTGGCTCTAGCCATCCTAGTTCCACTATATATAAGCCTATCCAAAGTATTTGGAAGGTCTCCAATCAAAAGCTCTCTAGAACTACTTCAAAATAAGGTTTCACTCTACTAAACTCCGAGTAGTGTCACACCTCTCCAAGGAGGAAGGCCATTTTTTGTCTTGAATTGAAATATCTTCTATTTCCACAACCCTTATACAATTTATTAGGAAGAATCTTCTATAGGATTTCCCATGATCTGAAAGAAAAATGATAATTTTTGGACTCAAACTCTGCCGGGTTGTATATTTCACAGGGGTGTTGCCAAAGTATTTCAGCTCCGAATGGTCAGTGGCTCAGTTTCGTTTGCATGAAGCTTCCCAGTATATTGTTGCTTTCGGGCACCAGAAGAATACAATTGTGGTTCTTGGCATGGACGCAAGGTAAGCGAACATCATTAGATCAAAACTATCTAGATTCCCTTGTTACCATTGAAGAGTTAAAACTTAAAACTGATCAAACGGCTACACACACACACACACAATATTGGGGATGAGCTCTTGAAATGATTCAAAGAGGGAAATTGAGGGTAGGGTAACTATTGGTTCATGTGAACCCTACTATTTAGATGGCAAGGCCAATATTGATCAACATTTTACTTACTAAAGGGTTGGTGACCAATACATGGTCAATTAGTCTATAACTCGTTCGAAGATCATTTCCCTATATATTGGCTGCTCATTTAGTTATTCTTAACATATATATATTTGGAAACTCGGGGTATCCCCAACCCTTTGGGTCAGGACTAATCCCGAGGGTGTGACGGGAGCCCGCAACCCGCCACACCAGGAAAGTCCGTGCGGTGCTGGCCCCAAAGGAGTAGTGAGAAGTCGAACCCAAGACCTTCTGCTTCATGAGGCGTAAGTCCCAGGAACCACTGGTCCACTATATATATAGAGAGAGGGAGGGAGGGAGGGAGGGAGAGAGGGAGAGAGAGAGAGAGAGAGAGAGAGAGAGAGAATGACTGACCCATTTACCACTTTAAAATCTTGTGCCTTGTCTATATTGTGCCTGATTTTTACGCATATTGGATTGGATATGCAGCTTCTATAGATGTCAGTTTGACCCGGTGACAGGTGGGGAGATGACTCAGATGGAATATTACAACTTCCTGAAGCCAGAAGAAACCTCATAGAGGAAGCTGGGACATCTTTATTTTCTATTTTTGGCTACATTATGATATATTTTCTTTTCTTTTTATTTTCCTTTTGGGGACTGAATAAGTTGTAAATATGTATCAAAAGAGATGGGTTAGAGCTTGCAACTACCAACTTGGGCTGTTTGTGTGCATATATGCTAATAATAATATTAATGATAATGGAGATGCTTTTATCTGGATCTCTCTCTTTAAATCCACATTAGACATAAATAAATACTGTAATGTAATTATGTAAGTTTTTGGTTTTGAGTTATTAAACTTAGATTTTGTCGTTTACCAAAAAAAAATAAAAATTGATGGTATTGTGAAACTTGTCAGCATATTAAAAGTTTTTTTTTAAAAAAAATCTGGAGAGAAAAAGGCAATTAGTTCCACCTGAAGTGGCAAAAGCTTACTTATTCTTAAGTGCAAAATTTGAGAATTTAGTTGATGGAAAATGACTTAATAAGAAGGATCTGTATTGCACATTTCTCTGTAGCTTAAGGGCTGCCCAATGGGATTTACCTTGTCTGTCTGTGCGTGTGTCTTTTTCCCTTCTTGGCGGCTGTCAACCATCAACTCTCGAGATTCATATTGATCAATCGATCTCTGCGTCCTACCAGTTTGCTAAGTTGACTCACTCTTCCATTTGGGTAACCGTTATCTTTGCTATTCAAGTAGAGCGTGATCCATTGCATAGATAACCCTTTCAGGAGAATGGTGTTTGTAGTAGGTGAAGGGAAATATATCTTTTTTTTTAAAAACACCTAATGCGGATTCCTAAGGCATAGTCTATTAGTCTCACGCAGGTGATTTTCTTTCATGAGGTAGGAGTAATCAACAGAAGAAAATTCAGGGACCTTGCCTACAACACATCTCCGATTTCGTATATGTTCCTCTTTCCTTTGCCAGAAAACGGGAATAAAATTAAGGATCATCTGATCATGTTGAATTTTCTTAATCCATAGGGTACCTGTCAGATGGATTGTTCGCACTTTCCGCATTGAATTTCACATGGTTAAAAATAGGCAGTGCGTCCGAAACATCCGATAATTGTTTTTATCAATAATAAATTGCTAAAAGTAAAAGAGCAATTGGTATGAAGAATCATTTTTCATTAATCTATGCATGAAATTTCCTTCTTTTGCACAGTTCAGATTGTCTTAGTGTTTGCCAGGGGTGGAGCCCCCCCAACTTTTTGAAGTTTACAATCTGATTATATAAATGATTTTTCTTAAATATTAATCAATCCATTTTATAAGGACAGATCATAATTTTAAAGAGTTCAGCCGTTCAGCCTTTTTAATCGTTGTTTTTTACTCTTTTTTTTAAAAAAAATAAAAAATTTACCAATTCAATGGATTTGAAAATAGTAAGAAGGAAAAAAACCAATCTCTCAGCGACCGGCGCCAATAGCATCTCTTGCCATAATCCTAATCTCTCGGTGATTGGTGACAATAGCTTTAGCAATATCTCGGAACCCCTATGTTTATGCAAGTATGATTCAATCAAACTTTAATATTGGCCCTTGTTTTTCTTGTGATAAACATTTATTGGAATGCAACATTAATGAATTTTATGACCATAATTGAGTTATTACTCAAAAAAAGATCTTGAGGGCTACCGCCGAACCTCTAGGTCCCATAATTGTTTTTGATACACTTACTTTGGCCCCCTCAATGAAAAATTCCTGACTCCACCCTTATATATATATATATATATATATATATATACTTATATGTGAGCTGGGGTCTAGTTGGATTCTACAGGCTGGGCCATGCTCGGCTTGAACTCAGCCCAAACTCAACTTCAGCCATATAATTGAGCCCGAAACCAATACAGCCTACAAAAAACTCAGCGTAGTCCGTCCTTAACATGAGTTGGATAGACCGGACGGCCCGGCCCATTGTAAAGCCTTAGTCGTAGTGACCTATAGCATTCTTGTACCTACCAATATCATTGATTGTGGCGATCATTAACTCAACTCGGTCCGTGGGCAAGGTTTAAAATTTCGAAATTTCGGTCGATTTCGGATGTCCTATTCGAAACGAAATTTTTCGAAATTTCGGAATTTCGGCCGACATCTCACTGAAATCGCATTTAATAATAAAATATTATTCTGAAATTTGATTCGAAATTTCACCGAAATATTCCGAAATTTCGGGTCCGAAATTTTGAAATATTCCGAAATTTTTATTTTTTTATATAATATTAATTATATATATTATTATTTTATTTTTAAAATTAATATATAAATTTTTCGAAATTTCAATAAAAATTTCGGAATATTTCGAAATATTTAGGAATATTTTGGAATTTTAATTTTTTTTAAAAAAATTATTTAAAAATAAAAAATCAGATTTTGGCCGAAATTCCGAAATTTTCGAAATCTGAAATTTCACCCGAAATTTTCGAAATTTCGGCAAAATCTGATTTCCGAAATAAACCTAATTTCGATATCGGTGGGGTTGTCTGAAACTGAAATTTTGGAAATTTCAACGAAATTTAAACCATGCCCGTGGGGCAAAATTGTCATAGAAGGATGCAAGAATGATATGAATATACCTTCCAAAAATAGAATGATAGGAATATTTATAATCATACGGATGAATGGATGTATTATATTCCTATAGTCAGTGGGAACTTTAATAAAAAAAGTATTTGGAAACAAGTCTCTATTGATGGTGAGTCCTATACTAACTACCCGTAGACCCAATATGTTCTGTATCACATGTGCACTACAGAAACCGTAGTGAGTCGTAATTATTATAATAATGTTAGGTTTATTTTCTTTCTTAATCTCTTTTCTCTTTTTTTAACAAGAAAAAAAATGGAGGATATCACAAAAAAAATCTCAATTTTATCCTTTTTACTAAAAAATAAGAAGGAAAGCAATATAGTATCTGATACACGTGTTTCTTCTTGCTTCTTGTAATAATCTCTTTCTCCAATGTGGTGGTCGTCTACTGGTAAAGATATTATGAGGATCAAGTTAAAATTTTCCTAGAAGGAAAGACCCAAAGGAAGAAGATTAAAATCCTCTCAAGCCTTCTTATAGCTTAGTCAAAAGTCTCATCACTGTTAATGTCTTCTGACTCTACTTATTCCATCAAGAGAATTGGTCAATGTCATTTCAATAAACTACTGTACATAACTGGAGATTGATTGTGCATGTCTTAATATGTGGTACTGGTTGGTTGGAGGTCTTCAGTAAATCAGGATTAGTTGGCATTCTGTGCTTTTTGTTTGTCAGGATCGTACCACAACATGGTACGAAGACCACTGAGATATGGCTCCCGATTGTCTCTGGCGAAGCCAGAAAGGGCTTATCTCGGGGTTCCATAGAATAGGTAACAAGTGGTGGAGAAGTCAAAATCGTGGGGCCCATGATTTTGATTTCTCCCCCCCCTTATAATACATGTGGCGATAAGTGTATGAAAATAAGGGTAAGAGATATCAAATGGAGAGAAGTCAAAATTATGAGGAGAAAATGGAATGAGTTCTCCCAATTTTTACGCCAACTGCCGCACAATGTATGGAACCCCAAGAGCTCTTTCTGGCTTCGCCAGAGACAATCCGAGGCCCTGAGATATATCTAGTGATAGCACTACAGCTCGGGAAGCTCAAGATTGCTGAGCTAATAACATACAATAAGGCTAAGCTAATTACTTTATCGAGTGGTCGGGTTCCCAAGCTGGTAGTTAGCTCGGAAGCTTGGGATGACAAGCAAAATACTAAGTGTTGTCAGGTTAGGCTAGTTAGGTTGGAGTTCATGGTTAAGGTCCGAGCTCATAGTTAGAGCACAGAGCACGTAGTTGGGTGACAGGTCTAGGCTCGAGCTAGTTATCAAGTTGGTGTAGTGTTGTGTTACCACTTGTTCTACACATGTATGAATTGATTTTTATTATAGTGATTAGTTTATGATCAAGATCAAAACTTGTGGTCCGAACAAGGACGGGGCCCAATTATTCAAATTGACCGAGTATTGATAGGTTGAATGCTCAATGCGGTACTGTCACGAAGCAAATTTTTACCCCTATAATTATTATGAGTGGACTTTGCTTGTTGAGACTCTCGATTCAAGGCCATTGTTATTATTATTTTTTTGCAGAGTCTAATGGTTAGGGGTTAGTATCTACGCCACACAAATATGAGAAAATTACAAATCCCCACATGACGGGACTTGATCCCAGATCCACCCTCCTAAGGAAGAGATACACTACCACTGGGTTAGTCCCATGGTGTGTAAGACCATTCTTATTATAAGAGCACAACTTAGCCTTCTTGTTATCGAGGTTGGTGGATTTAAGGCCATTCTTATTATAAGGGCACAACTTAGCCTTCTTGTTATCGAGGTAGGTGGATCTTATTATAAGGGCACAACTTAGCCTTCTTGTTATCGAGGTAGGTGAATAAAGGTTTGCTACTTAGAGTGTGTGTTGGTTAGATGATAACATTTCACAGAAAAAAGATAAAAAATAGGTGTGCTATTGTAGCAGGGCAAGATTAAGATTAATGCTTGAAATGGATGCATAGGTAAGCTATATGGATATGCTAGGAACTTATATAATGGGGTTTTTCCTTAATTGTCCTTTGTAGTTTCGGTTTGTTCTCAAATGATCATCTCTTAAAAATCCTGAATGCCCTTATGATTATTTTTTCATAATTTTTTATTAATGAAAAATTTGAAACATTCTTCCACTATCACCAACACTTTAATTTTTGTTTGGTTGTTGAGAAAATAAGGGATGAAAAAAAAATAGGAAGAAAATTTGATTTTTCATTATTTAGTTACAAAAAGAAGTGAAAAAAAGAAAAGAAAATGGGGATAAAATTTCTATTTGATGGATTTCGAACTTTTAAAAAAACCTTGGATTTTGAAAAGAAAAAAATTATATAATACGTGGTTATTTTGAGAACAAACCAAACTACATGACAATCAAAAAAAAAAAAAAAACATTATGTAATCACCCCCAAGTATATCTTCCTTGTTGTTTTAGATCTTGACGGTCAGTATCTACTTACTTAACCGCAGCTTCACCGAGATGGATGGACCTCACATGCACCATGTTATAGTTCTTAATGAACCTTCCTCGACTCTCCCCTTATCAGTGACCATGTGCTACTATGTAAAATCAATTGCTATTTTTTTCATTTAAAAAAAAAAAAAGGGAACACGATGTAAGACCATTCAAAGTTAATTATAAAATACCCATAATCATTGAAACAACGAAAATGCCATTGAAGAGCTTCATGTAAGCATATCATTTGAAGCCTATAAGGGTATTCCTGATAAATAACTATTGCCGTCTGGTTTCTTTACTAGCTTCCCTATAGATCATTCTAGAAAGAAAAGGTCACTGATACTCCTCTTCCCCTTATAAATTCCCATATAACCTCAACGTTAAATCTCTCTCTCTCTCTCTCTACACAGGTCTAAATCCTAATCGGACGGCTATGGCGTGTTTGAAAGTCCACGGAAGTGTCTTTTCAACGGCTGTGCTGCGAGTTATCACTTGCCTCAACGAGAAAGATCTCGAGTTCGAGCTAGTTCCCATCAACATGGCAGCCAAAGAACACAAGAAAGAGCCTTTTATTTCTCTAAACGTAAGTACGATAAATATATAGCAGGTCTCGGGTTCAAATCCCTACTCATTGTTTTTTTTTTCCTTTTTTCTAATTTTATTTTCATTGCGTCCTGTAGCCATTCGGTCAGGTTCCGGCGTTTGAAGACGGAGATTTGAAGCTCTTTGGTAAGTTTCCTGCTATAATACGCAGATCCCAGTCGGTGCAAGATAGCGTGTACATGACTTCGTTGACTTTTGGTATGCAGAATCGAGGGCTATAACTAAATACATCGCTTACGAGTACAAGGAAAAGGTGACCCAGCTGATAAGCATGGATTCGAAGAAGATGGCGATCTTGGCGCAATGGTTGGAGGTGGAGGCCCACCAGTACGATCCGGCGGCTTCTAAGCTGACTTTTGAGCTGGTCATCAAGCCGTTGATGCTTGGCTTGACCTCGGACGGAGCAGTTGTGGAGGAGTATGAGGGCAAGCTGGCTAAGGTTCTTGATGTGTACGAGGCTCGGCTCGCTGAGTCGAAGTACTTGGCTGGAGACTGCTTCAGCTTAGCCGATCTGCACCACCTCCCCAGCATCAACTACTTGATGGGGACGCAGGCTAAAAAGCTGTTCGAGTCACGCCCGCACGTGAGCGCGTGGTGTACAGATATATTGGCAAGACCGGCTTGGACAAAGACTTTGGCGATGCAAAAGAAACCCTAAAAGGCTTAGGAGCCACAGACCATACAGAGACAATCGTCTCTCTATCTTGAATAATGAATAATAAATGTAGCGATGTGTTTTGTGCTATTTTGATTTCAGATCCTCTACGTTTGCTAGCCTGGTATTTGCATTGATGCAACACGTGTGTCCGATTTGATTTGTAATGAATAATGCTTATTAAAGCCTTTAATGAGCGGTCCCTCTAAAAAGATGATATGTGATAGTTTTTTTTTTTTTTTTAAATTTGTCTATTGAATTTTAAGATACGTCCATTAGGAGACCCTTGTCAAAAAATCAATCCGATCAGATGCATTTAGACCGTCCGATTAAATCCTAATTTGTCAGCATTAATTCTTTAGGGTTCACTAAACCCTAAATAAGTTACAGGAATGATTAATTTTCTCAAATTTGATCAAACGGTCTATAAATGGCCGATTGAGCTAGCTGATTTTTTTTTGTCATTTGTCTCTTCGGAGACCCCTCTTGACATCCAACGGTTGGATTCTAGAATAACCCGTCACGTCTCACATTACCCATTAAAGGCTTTAATGAGCATTGCTCATTTAAATACTACTCTATATATATGTGGGAGAAACCTTCATGCAAATGTGTGAAGGGATTAACGCTGACATTTTTAGCCCTCCTTAAAATAGAAGGGCATTTTAAGTCATTTTCATATCTCTAAAACATCTAAAAACATTTGAACATTTTGGCTACTGTTCACAAGAACAGTTCTGTCAAAATCTTCTCACCTTCCTCGTCTTCTTCCTATGTATTAGTAGAACCTTATATCCTTGAATCACTATTCTAGTGAATAGTATTGTGAATAGTGCTTTTGCATAAGCTGGTTTGAGTCAAGGTCTTATATGTGACCTTGGTATTCTATTTATGGAATGAGGGTTTTTGTATGATCCTAAGTATGGTGGTGTTGTGTAATAGTGGGGTGTTCCAAGTATGGGTGTAAGGTACCCGAGTTGAGCCATGGGTTCAAGCTAAGAGTACGTGAAATACTCTAAGTGTTGGAAAATGGTAAAACATGCAAAAATACAGGGTACCAGTCGACCAATATCCTTACCATTCGACCGAACCACTATCGGTCGACCGATAGTCCCTACCGGTTGACCGAACCTCTCTACCGGTCGACCGGTGATGTTGGTTTTGCCTTGTGGCCGACCTACTTTGGCCTCGGGGTGTTTTGGGTGTTTTACCTAGGGCTGTCAAAGGGCCGGGTAGGGGTAGGGGTAGGGCCGGGGTCAGCCCTAGCCCTACCCTTCTCTATAAGAGTAGGGCCCTAGCCCTTCAAGGGCCGGGATTGATTGGGCCCTAGCCCTGCCCTCAAGGGCCAGGGCCGGGCCAAAGGGTTTTAAAGGGCTAGGGAAAATTTCTAAGAAACACAAAAAAAATACATTATAAATAAACTATGCAAATTCCCTAAAACAACATCAATCTATCTTGCAAAGGCGAAACCACAAAAATCCATTAAACCATAAACCCAGAAAACAAAAATCTCTGAAAAAAAAAACGGTTGAATATGAAAAACTGAATAAAATCCCTAGGAGACGAAGAGTACCGTTTCTCAATTCGATGTTGGATTCTTTGGTGTTGATGTTGTAGAGAATGCCTTCATAGCGAATTTCGTACTTTGAAGTCAAGCTAATCAAGCTGCCAATGTAGGAATTGGCCAATCCACTAGATCCCGAAGTCTCTGCTACCACGATTTCTACAGTAGGAGCAAAGATGATAGAGCATCTGAACAAGGAACAATCTATCCATGCGATGAAGAGAGAGAGCAAAGCACAAATCATTGATCACTTGATTGAGTGATCTCCTGAGCATGAGAGAGGAAGAGACTGAAGAGGCGAAGACGAAGAGTCGAAGACAGAGGCGCAACTATTATGTTTCAATTTTCTGAAAGTGAATAGTGTTAGGGTTTAGTTTATAGATGGTATTTATATTTCTCTTTAGTTATGAAATTACAACATTAACCCTAATTTCATAATGTTAATGGGGGCATATTAGTAAAGTTCTTAAAAATATTAACCATCTTAATAGAGTATGGCCGGGCCGGGCAGGGACGGGCCGGACAGGGGGGTGCCCTAGCCCGGCCCTATAGAGGAAGGGCTGTTTGGAATCAGGCCCTGCCTGGCCCAAGGGCTGGAGGAGGGCCGGGCTGTGGCGGGTTTGGACGGGCCGGGTAGGGCCGGGTACCCTTCAGCGCAGGCCTTTTTGAAAGGCTAGTTTTACCAAGACCCATGAGGTCTATAAAGACCCCATTTTCGTGGCCTTAGGGTTACACTATCCTAAGAGCTTGCAAAGAAGAGAAAAAGAGAGAAAGAGAAGAAGGAAGAGAGTGTTTGGACCCTGATTTTTGGGTGTTCTATTTAGATTTCCAACCCAATGAGGTGTTCTTGCTTCTTGACGAATTCCAAAGCGCTAGACTAAAGGGATTTAGTCTTAGTAAGTTAGATACACTCTACTCTCTACCTTGTATTATTTCTTTTAAGAAAAGCTATGAAATTCTTATGTTCTTGAATGGTTTGGATGATTGAGTTGGGTGTAAACTATGTGGTTAATTTGTAAACTATCATTATTATGGGAACTCTATGATTACGTTCTATGTTTTAAAGGTTTTCTAAGCTTATCATGATGCTTACATGCTTAGTATGCTCACATGCCTATTATGCTCACATGTCTCGCATGACTCGATGATTTCTCATACAAACGGATTTATCGACGCATTCATAAGATTTTTAAGAACTCATAAATCATAGCTCATAAGCTTATAAGCATTGATAAAGCCAAACATCGAGTTGGTCAAGGATAGAGCATATCCAATGATATATCATATCCAGCTCAAAGAAATCTCATAAGAAATTGGATAAAGCCAACGAGAAGGTTAGTCAAGGATCTTGACAACCCACTTCTATGTATGCGATGAAGGGTATTTATATACCCGATTTTAAGTCTTTTTACGGGTGCTAAGGTCTGACTCAAAGTTATACTCATTAAGATCTCATATGCTCATATGATCTCATAAGTGAATCTCAAATGATCTAAGTGCTCTAAGTCTCTACGGATCATAATGACTTATAAGGAACTTTAAGAACTCATAAGACTCTGATTTTCATATGAACTTATAATGACTCCAAAATCCTACAAGACTAAAATAGGACCTTGGAATCGTCACATTTCCTTAACCTGCTTAAATCCATGACATACAAGGCATACTAACACGAGTTTTCAAAAAATGAGGATAATAAAATTTCGATTATATAAAACCAAACCATCCTGTACAGCGGTCATCTGTCCAACATAACATAATCCACCATAAACAAATATTCTGGTACTAATTGCAAAGTAGTCTAATACGCAATATCATCTAAAAGCCTAATTCAATTCCTTTAAAATTGAAACAATTAACTAGTAATAAAGATAACTATCTAAATCCTTAACTCCTTGCTCAGGAAACTCATCTTCTTCCCCTTCTTCCGTGTACACCTCCTCAGTCCACGACTCATCTCTTAGACCTGAAAGCAATGACAGGTCGATTGAGTATGAAATACTCAGTAGATAAACAAATCAACAACAACATAAAGTAACATGAGCAATATCAATATCATAGCTTAGTTTATGTATACTTAACCATAATAGATTCACTTAACATAAACATAATCAGAGTGCGGAGCATATAACATGTCATAACATCATCTTTACTCATGTACTTGTGTGACTCTTATTCATAAACTTGAACTTAACATATGCATAGACTCATACATGCATGATTCATAGTGTGTTTGTCCCGACAACGCATAAACATAGTGTTTTGTCCCAGCAACGCATAATTCATAGTGTTTTGTAACATAGTCGCGGCAACGCATAGGAGTGGTATGTTCGTAACTGTGGATTATTCTTTCATAGCATAACATGAGTGCGACAATGCGTAAAGTGGATGTTCGTAATGGGGGATCATTCTTTTATAGCATAATTCGGAATATGTTCGTGTCCAATGTATGCATGCTTGTGAGACAAGTGAACTCATGAGACTTAAATACTTATCATACGAGTGAACGTGTGCTTAAGTGTCGTGATTGGAATTCAAATGAGTCCTCCCTTAGATTCTAATCTTCTGTTAAGAAACTCCATTAGGTTACATCTCTAGTTAGAGAATTCCCAACGTGGAAGATTTTCCTTTAAGATTTGGCCTACCTGAATACCGATCATATAAGTAAATATGACATAATTTATCCTGACAAACAATAATATCTATTTAACTTAGTTTCTTAATAATCAATAGCGTTATACTAGCATTCATCATTCTTAAGCATTTTAACAAACACCTTGAGTGCGTTAATTATAGATACTTTGTCATTTCCCATTTTTTAACATTCTACCACACCACAATCCATTCATACAATCCAAAAATAATCCACATCCATACATTCATCCTATCCTCCATAGTATTTCACATCCTCCCTACATTCCATCCATAGTATCAAACTCATTTCCATATCTAATGAGCTTAATCCATCCATAATTGGAGAAAACATACCAAATCTCCATTTCTATTATTTCTATCATACTAATATTCACAAAACATCATTAATAGGGTTGAGTTAGAGAGTTTATCGACCTTAGGGATCTTTTCCTTGGATCCAAATCGCTCAAGAAGGCTTTGAGGAAGATCTTCGAGCTTTCCTTGCAATCCCCAAGCAATCTCCTTCCTCTCCAAGCAATTTCTTCCTTAAAACCATAGGTTATCTCACTCCTTTGTCAAATTAGGTTTAGAAATGTTTAAAACCCTAAAATCGTCGAAATATAACCTCTATTTATAGCTTAGGGGTTTAAAATCCTGATTTTCGAACTATAAAAAAAATTCTGGGCATGACTGCGATCGATTGCACTTAGGTGCGATCTATTGCACTTGATGTTGATCTATCGCAAATCTTACCGAATGTTTCTATAAATTTTTGACTGTGTGCGATCGATTGCATCTTACTTGCGATTGATCGCAACTAGCACAGTTTCTGCTGTTCTTCAGCAGCAACAACACCAACACCCTTTCTTCTTCAGCATCAGCCCATCAGTATACTTATTTTACTTTAAAACATTTAAGTAAATTTTCATTTACTTTAAATTTTAAATTAAAATAAGATAGTACCCGCCATTTGAATTCAATAAAAAATACTAGAAAATCCAAATCCTTATAAATCAAAAATTCATTTCCAGTTTTAGGCTAAAAACTGAAAATCTCGATCATCGTAAGATTTTCAATAGACGAGTTAACCACTCTATACCTAATAATAAAATCTCATAAAATCACATACCTTTATTTAGCCTATCAACATCTATTTTCGAGAAAAATCATCTCAAAATTTAACAATTTATGTTTTTGCTAAAACCACACCCCTTCTAGAATTTCTGACATTCCTACATTTAGTCAATTTAAATTTTTACTTAAGATCATTAAGGAACAAGGTATCACATATATTAAAACTCATCTTTGACAATTTAAACCCTTATTAAACGAATTAAAGACATGAAAAAAAATTTGGGTCACTACAAAACTCATACGACTCGTATGATTTTGGATTTTCATACGGAAACTCATAGGGAAATGGTTTTGGAAACTATACTTTTAAGGATTTCTAAGTCTCTAAGTCTTTTCATGTTCAATGAATTTCATGATCTTCCGAACTATTGACTTCGGCAGGTCCTGTTGATTTATATGCTCCTGAGCCTTGGGTCGAGGAGGAGTACTACAAGCTAGAGCCCACCATAGACCATAGACCATCACCAGGATGATGGAGCACTAGATAGGTGGCTCTATCTAGATTATTGCTGAGATAGGTAGGAGAGTTATGCTTGTATTTTTTGAGTATTGAGAGTGGGGCTTGTCCACTCCATACATATGTTGATACTATGTTGGTTCAGACTTGGAACCCAATTATGGGCTCATGTTACTAGAAATTTTGCTTCTGCTATATATATGCCCTGTGTCTTTCACAGGATGGTTTTGTTTAATATGATAAGTCATGAGTTAAAGTATCCCTAACTCCTAGGGGTATTTTGGATCGTGAAAGATTTGGTATCAGAGCCTAGGGATTAGTTTCCCTTGGGTTAAGTCGTCTTTTAAGCAGAAGCATGTTATCAGAGTTGAACTTAGAACTCAGATGAACTTCGTAACTTAATTAAGTTTGATATCGTGACATAATGGGTATCAAGCAAGTCTTTAGGTCAATCTAGGAAGTTAGATTCCAAGTATGGACTAATCCTCTAGGCTTATTATGTAACCGGTTAACTCATTAGCCGAGTTAAGAACTTAGCATCACTAGGATTTTCTTGGTATGCATATACTATTATGTGTATACTCCGATGTATACGATGCTTATATAAAGCACTAAATGCTCATCGAATTACAATATTCGAAGAGCTTGTCTTCCGTTAGACTTATTTTTGCTATTGCTCTTAGGATCTTGATCATGAGGCGTGGAAACCGAGGTAGAGGGTATCAGACTAGAAGGTCTAAGGGAGATACTCCACTGGGTGACAAACAACCCGACTTTATGCAGGTTTTGGGGTCTATGGCTGAAGTTGTGACTCTGCTAACAGCTAGGCAGACTATTGCTACTACTGCTTCACTCCACAACCTCCTCCTGTACATCACACTGCATGAGTAGAGGCTTTCCGAAGATTGTGGTCTCCTACTTTTTAAGGGACGATCGATCCCATGGCTGTAGAGACATTGATCATACAGCTAGAAAAGACCTTCAAGGCACTTCACTGTACTGATGAGCAGCGCGTCGAGTGGCCTTCCTTCATAATGGAAGGTGAAGCAGAGCACTTATGGAGAGGTACCCTAAGGCAGAGGGATGTTGCCAAGGCAGGGACACCCTGGACATGGGGCAAGTTTTTAGATGTGTTTTACGAGCAATATTTTCTCAGGTTTGTCACGGAACAGAAGGTGAGAGAGTTTGTGCTTCTCGAGCAGGGAGAGACGAGCGTAGCTGAGTATGTGGCTAAGTTCTTCGGACTATCGAGATTTGCTCCGTATCTGATTGCTACCGAGGGTATGCGAGTTAGAAAGTTTGAAGATGGATTACGGTCCTTCATCCGTGACCGGGTGTTTATGTTCCAGGTAGAGACCTGGAGGGAGATTGTGGGAAATGTGAAGATTGCCGAGAGGAATTTCTCAGGAGGAGAGATAGTGCTTTGTGAAGAGGTATGTTTCGAGGACAGTCCAATGACTGAGCACCGCCTAAGAAGAGGGTCACGACTGCTCCATTTCAGTCTTCTCAGCCTATACATGCCATGAGGCTTCCTTTTGTCCTATAGGTATCTTGCCCTACTTCTACGTAGGCCACTAGATATACACCGCCTATGTCCTCAGCATCTTCACCATTTGAGGAGTGCGCTATTTGTGGCAAGAGGCACAAGGCTGAAGAGTGTTGCAGACTTTCCGGAGGTTGCTTCTGCTGTGGTGATCATGGTCAGAGGATCTGAGATTGCCCACGTAGATAATGTAAGGCTAGACCTCAAGGAGGAAGACCTGCAGTCAGGCAGACAACACAGCAGGGGTCTTCACAGGCCTCCAGCCCCCTACAGTCCAAACAACCGTCTCGTCAGGCGAATCAGGGCAAGATCTTTGCCATGATTGAACGGGGCGCACATGCATCAGATGATGTTGTGCAAGGTACGCTCAAAGTCAATGGTCAAAGTTATACGAATTGTAAATTATGACTATTATGTGATGAATATGGTTATAAGTATACGGACATGCTACTTATATGTTATGTGTACGTTTCTATGCATTACTTGACGTAGGTAATTATAATACTCAGTCACCCTACTAATTTGCGAGTGCTTAGCTCGGGTGTTGATCGATACTGGATCGACACACTCCTTCGTATCGCCGAGTTTTGCTAAAGGTTTCTTCTCTGCGCCGAGTCGGCTACCTTAGGAATTATCCATTTCAACTCCGCTCGGCAAGTCTGTTGATGTAGACAAAGTGTTTCGAGGATGGGTTATAGAAGTCGGACAACATGAGTTTCCAGTCGATCTGATCATCCTCTAGTTTTAAGACTTAGACTTTGATGTCATTCTCGGGATGAATTGGCTCTCGACTCACTATGGGCACGTAGCGTGTTTCGAGAAAATTGTGAACTTCCAATCGGTTGGAGAGAAGCTGTTTCATTTCTGAGGGATGCAGAAGAGAGACATCGCCCGTCTTACAGCTCTAAGTCTATCGAATCCGGAGGCACAAGACTCCTCAGCTATCCTGGTTGTAAGTGAGTTTCTAGATGTGTTTCCCGAGAACTTGTCTAGGTTACCTCCAGATCGGGTGATAGAGTTGCCATCGAGCTTGCTCTAGGCATGACTCCAATTTCTAGGCTCCATACAGAATGACCCCTATTGAGCTTAAGGAGTTGAAAGAACAGTTACAGGAGTTGCAGAAGCTTGATTTCATCTGGCCGAGTTTTTCATCATAGGGAGCTCCTGTGCTCTTCGTAAAGAAGAAAAATGGGTTGATGAGGATGTGCATCGACTATAGGTAGCTGAACAAGGTCATAATCAAGAATCGTTATCCACTGCCTCATATAGACGATCTATTTGACCAGCTAAAAGGAGCAAGGTTTTTCTCTACTGCAGGAGTTAGAGAGAGAGAGAGAGAGATCACGTCTAAGGCTGTAAATGAAGCGGATTCAGAGCGAATATTGGTATATCCGAATTCGTATCCGGATATCCGAATCTGAATAAATATTCGGCGCAGAGTGAAATATGATATCCGACTCTGATTAAACTATCCAGATTTGGATAGTATCCGAATTATCCGATGAATTAAACATATATATATATAAATTAATTTTTAAAAAATGTAAAAATATATAAATTTTCATTAAAAGAAATATTTTAAAGGTTATATTAATTTTATAAATTTAAAATATATTATTTATATATTATATAATCAGACGGATATTTATCAGATCGGATATAACAATATCTGATTATAAACGGATAGTATTTTACTATTCGAATCCACTTCGCTGAATACCTATTCGGATAATTATCCGACTAAACAAATTCAGATACAGATAATATCCACATCCGTTTATATCCCTAATCACGTCTCTTTGTTGAGAAGCTATAAATGGCTTAGCTAGGCATATTAGTTTGATTTTTTCACCATTCTATTTTATTTTATGAAACATCACGTTGAGCTGTTGTCCATCTCTAAATGGAGATTGATTCACAACCAATTGCAATTGAATTTGAGGAGAGTTCAATCATACCCACAAGTCACCATGTGTCCTTATTAACCCCTATTAACCGTGGTTAAGATTCATTAACCCTTAGGGTTCAATAATCTAACTTTAATTTTTAGAAAAAAAAAAAACTTAATTGAAAAGAACTTTTAACTCTAGTGAAGAATTTTTAACCCTTAGAGTTAATTTTTTAAATAGTTTTTTCTTTTTTTGTAAAAATCAAGGTTAGATTGTGGAATCCTAAGGGTTAGTGAATCTTAACCTCCCTATATATATATATATATCATTCTATTAATAAAAGTACACAAGTATACTAAACTTTATTTAGACGTAAATACCTTTTAATTAAAAATATTAAATTATTAACATATTGTATCTATTAAAAATATTAATGAAGCTTAGTTATAATTCCTGGAAGTATTTTTTTTTGTTTTGGATTACAATTATAAGTTCTTGTAGAATTGGATTACAATTATTTACTATTATTTTTTTTTGGAGTTTTTCTTTCTATTTCTATAGGCTTCTTCCCCAATTGATAAATTTGTTAGAGAATCTTCCCCTCCAGCTCATGGCAGTGATGATATAGAAGATACAAACATTGATTACATTCCTAATACAGCTACTGACAGATTGACTCACAACTAGAGCAGCAATCTATGTTAGGAAACATGTCATCCACAAGGCAATCCATCCTTCACCAATCTCACGAACAGATCATGTACATCAGTAAAAAGGAAAGAACACCAAAGACTCTAGCTGTCAAGCCTCCCTCCACTCCTCAATTAGCCTCATAAGGAATTGCATTTACACTCATTCCTTTTGTATATTTCTGCATTCCATTTTTCTCTCAACACTCACATATATAAAATGCCTTGAGCATTCTCTTGTAAATGATCAAGTAATATCAAGAATATTTTCAATCTTTTTCATGGTATCAGAGCGTTAGGCAAACGCCATACACCAAAAGTTTCTCTTATCAATTTTCTCCCTCAATCTCAATTTTCTCTTATGGCTTCCTCCAATGCCTCTGCTTCATCATCATCATCACCAATCATATCTCTTGTTCTTCCTAACTACACTCAAATGGCTGGAGTGAAATTGGAAGGCCCTGGCAGCTATTTGAAATGGTTGTCCATTTTCTTACCTGTCCTACGCAGCAATGAACTACTAGGCTTCGTCGATGGGACTGAACCATGTCCCCCAAAGTGTCTGACCAATGAAGAAGGTCAAGCTATTCCTAATCCAGAATGCTCTATCTGGATCAAGAAAGACCAGCACTTATTAAGCTGGATCAATGCATCTCTCTCAAAAAAAGTCCTATCAACTGTTTATGGACTGAATACCTCTAAGCAGGTATGGACTGCACTGGCCAACAGATTTGCCAATCAGTCTCGTGCTCATGTTTCTCACATCAAGCAGCAGTTACAGAACCTGCGTCAAGGTTCAAAATCATGCTCAGATTATCTGCAATTCGCCAAAGGCATGGCTGACCAACTTGCAGTCATTGGCAAACCATTGGATGATGAAGATCTGATATCTTCCATCACCAATGGTCTCAATCCAAGTTTTATTCATTTTGTGACTAACCTTGCTTTTGCAACTCGGGAAAAACTCCTAAGTTTTGATGATTTTCAGGATATGCTACTGAATCACGAAATGTTACTCAACAACCATCAAGTTGCTGCCCTTGATGTTTCCACCTTTGCTCTGTTTGCTCACAAGACAAGCCCTCACAATTTCAAAAACAAAGGATTATATCAGTCCAATAGCAGACAACAGCCACACAACAACCATTATGCTAAACCAAATGGTTTTCCTGCATTCAGATCACAGCAAGAGAATCACTCACATGGTGCTCCCAGATTTAACAATGCTGCTTCAGGATTCTTCAACAACAAGACAAGTCAGCACCCTTCCCACAACAATGCATCCAATTTCTCCAACTCAAATCGTGCTCCTTGTCAGATTTGTGGGAAATCAAGTCATCAAGCTCTCGATTGCTTTCATAGGATGAATTACTCGTATCAAGGCAGACATCCTCCACCTCAATTGGCAGCCATGGCATCTCAAACAAATGCCCTTTATGATGAAGAACAAGAGTGGTTGGCTGATAGTGGTGCAAATGCACACATCACCAACAACTTGGAGAACCTCACAGATCAGCAGCCCTTTGAAGGAAATGAAATGGTTGCTGTAGGAAATGGAGCTGGCCTTAAGATTGACAATGCTGGTTCAACCCTTATCCATATTCCAAACTCCTCTTCTGAATTTCATCTTAAAAATGTTCTTCATTGTCCAAATGCTTCCGCTAATCTCTTATCTATTCAAAAATTTTGTTTAGATAATCATTGCCATTTTATACTCACCTCATCTCATTTTTTTGTGAAGGAAAATCTCACCAAGGCAATCCTCTTGGAAGGCAAGTGTGAAAATGGGCTCTATCCGTTGCGGTTTAAAGGGAACTCACACAAATCCAGCCGTGCCCTTGTAGCTTTGATAGGAATAAAGACCTCAGCCCTAATTTGGCATTTTAGACTAGGTCACCCAGCAAATGATGTTGTTTCTCGTATTGTTAAAGCTTTCAAACTTCCTGTTTCCTCCTTCAATTCAAATAAAATTGGCTTGTGTGATTCTTGTCAAATGGGAAAAAGTAAAAAATTGTCATTCTCTTCTTCAAATCGGCAAACTCCTCTTCCTTTACATTTAATTCACAGTGATGTATGGACTTCGCCTATCACATCTAACAGTGGATTTAAATACTACATCATCTTTGTTGATGATCACTCAAGATACACTTGGCTCTATCCACTTCACACCAAATCTGAAGTCTATGAATGCTTTATCAAATTTAAGCTTCTTGTTGAGAAACAATTCTCTTCCTCCATCAAACAACTTCAATCAGATGGAGGGGGTGAATACACATCACTGCATTTTCAATCATTTCTCACCAAAAATGGTATTGTCCACCGAAAATCATGCCCCTATACCTCTCAACAGAATGGCCTAGCTGAAAGAAAACTCAGGCACATTCTGGAAACAGGTTTGACTCTTCTAGCTCATTCTCATCTTTCTAATGTCTACTGGGTTGATGCTTTTCTCACAGCAACTCATCTCATAAACAGGTTGCCTACACCAACCTTAAATAATCTTTCCCCTTATCTTAAGCTTTATCACAAAGACCCTGATTATCAAACACTTAAGGTCTTTGGTTGCAAATGCTTTCCACTCTTGCGTCCCCTTGGATTACATAAACTAGAATATCGTTCCAAACCTTGCATCTTTCTTGGTTACAATTATGCTGGATACAAATGCTTAGATCCTATTACTAACAAAGTATACTTGTCACGGCATGTGGTTTTTGATGAGCAGAACTTTCCAGCCAAGGATCAAGCTTCCTCTCACTTACCCTCCAAGATCAATGCAATTGGTGACTTGCCCTTTACTCTCCCAGTAAGTTTACTCCCTCCTCCATCTCATTTAATTTCTAATTCTGGTTCTAGTAATTCATTTTCTGTTCCAAGCAGTAACTCTTCACAGCCTACCATCACCTTACCTATCATACCATCCAGTTCAACCTCTGAGATACCAACTGTATCCTCTATTTCTGCCTCTTCATCTCAACACCCTATGACTACTCGATCTAGAACTGGTTCAATTAGATCTAAACAATTCCCAGATTTTCAGGCTCACAAAGCCACTAAATATCCCCCTCAAATGTTTCACATCACCATCTCTGAATCTGAACCATCTTGCTATCGAAAGGCAGCTTCTGATCCTAGGTGGGTTCAAGCTATGACAGAAGAATTCCAAGCACTTTTGAAAAATGAAACTTGGACACTCTGTTCTCGACCTTCTCATCAAAACATCATCAGCAACAAGTGGGTTTATCGCATCAAACAAAAATCAGATGGCACAATAGAGAGGTTCAAGGCTAGGTTAGTTGCCAAGGGGTATGAACAACAAAATGGAATCGACTACACTGAAACTTTTAGTCCAGTCATCAAGCCTGCTACAATTCGTGTCATTCTGTCCTTAGCTGTTCAGTTTAACTGGTCTATAAGGCAATTGGACATTTCCAATGCCTTCCTTCATGGTCACCTGCTTGAAGATGTCTTTATGGAGCAGCCAAGAGGGTTTATTGATCCTGCTCATCCAGAATTTGTTTGCAAGCTTCACAAAGCTATGGACTCAAACAAGCCCCTCGAGCATGGTTTAATCGATTATCATCCTTCCTACTGAATATTGGATTCACTGCCTCTCTCTTGGATTCCTCCTTATTTACTTTACATTTGAACTCCACTCATATCTTCATGTTGGTTTATGTAGATGACATCATTCTCACGAGAACTGATGACAATCTAATCCAGTCCATCATTGCTCAATTACAGAAAGAATTTCCTCTTAAAGACCTTGGGCTTCTTCATTTCTTTCTGGGCATTCAAGTCTCTCGCAATGATCAAGGGCTGCACCTATGTCAAGCTAAATACATCTCTGATTTACTTCATCGCACCAATATGCAAGATGCTAAACCATCCAAATCACCCTCCCCATCTGGTTTGCAACTCTCTCAATATGATGGTGATCCATTGCAGAATCCTACAGAATATAGGCAGGTGGTTGGTGCTCTTCAGTACTGCACCTTAACACGCCCTGAAATTGCTTTCTCAGTCAATCAGTTGTGCCAACACATGCATGCACCCTCTACAGCTCACTGGTCTGCTGTGAAGAGAGTATTACGATACCTCAAAGCCTCCGCTCATCACGGGCTCCTGTACTCCAAAGGTTCTCTCCACCTCAGTGCCTATTGTGACAGTGATTGGGCTGGTAGCATTGATGACAGACGTTCCACAACTGGTTTTGCTATTTTTCTTGGCCCCAATTTGATCTCTTGGTGTGCTAAAAAGCAGGTTGTTGTATCTCGAAGTAGCACTGAAGCCGAGTACAGAGCCCTTGCAATCACCACTACTGAAGTCTACTGGTTGAGAATGTTGTTATGTGAAATTCAGTTTGCCCTTTCACAAGCTCCTACAGTTTGGTGTGACAATGTCAGTGCTTTGGCATTGGCTTCTAATCCTGTGTACCATGCTCGCACCAAACATATCGAAATTGACTATCATTTTGTGCGGGAAAAAGTTATCAATCGTGACATCATGATCAAATTCATTTCCACTCATGACCAACTTGCAGACATCTTTACTAAAGGATTATTCTCAGCCAGATTTTTGTTCCTTCGGTCCAAGCTCATGGTGTTTTCCTCCCCCATTAGCTTGAGCGGGGTTGTTAGAGAATCTTCCCCTCCAGCTCATGGCAGTGATGATATAGAAGATACAGACATTGATTACATTCCTAATACAGCTATTGACAGATTGACTCACAACTAGAGCAGCAATCTATGTTAGGAAACATGTCATCCACAAGGCAATCCATCCTTCACCAATCTCACGAACAGATCATGTACATCAGTAAAAAGGAAAGAACACCAAAGACTCTAGCTGTCAAGCCTCTCTCCACTCCTCAATTAGCCTCATAAGGAATTGCATTTACACTCATTCCTTTTGTATATTTCTGCATTCCATTTTTCTCTCAACACTCACATATATAAAATGCCTTGAGCATTCTCTTGTAAATGATCAAGTAATATCAAGAATATTTTTTAATCTTTTTCAAAATTTTCATTGTTGCCTTCCTTACTTGGATCTGTCCTAGTGACTGCAGCCACCCCATTGAAGTAACATGTCGTTGAAGTCATCCCCATCCGGCGATCATACGCATCAAAAGCGTTTGTTGCATGTGCAACCACATAGTCTGATTCGTAGCATGATTGCCCCTACAACAAAGGTGAGCAATCCAATTTCCCAGGTTTGTTGCATGTGCAACCACATAGTCTGGTTCGTAGCATGATTGCCCTTGCAACAAAGGTGAGCAATCCACTTTCCCAGGTCCACGTGCCCAATCCAACACAACCTGCAACATCCTCATATCAGCATTATCCCTTGCAATGCAATATGTATGGTTTGTACGTATGGTTTGTACTTTACAGTGTCATTTGCCAACACCATATACATATATATTATAAATTTTTAGATATTTTCAAAGGAAAAAACTAAAAAAAACCTTTGTACGAGGACTTCAAAATAAGTAACAAAAGTTAAAGAGAGAATCCTAGGAAAAACATAGTTCAAAATGAATTTTATCTCTTCCCAAAACAATGGATGTTTCTTCTCCTCTTTGAAAAATGAGTTAACTCTACAAAACTAAAAAAACAACGAAAAAATAGAATAAAAGAAGAGAAACAAAGGGAAGGAGAAGATTTTAAACAAAAAGAAAAAGATAAAAATGATTTGCATTCAAAGAAAAGATGAATAAATTTAGCTTTCTTCCTCATCCGTCATTAATCATGTTTGGATAAACTTTTAATTTAAGATCTTTTATTTATTTTTCCTCGTAGGAAAAATCATAAATAGATCATATATATCATAGTTAGAAGCATAAGAAGTCTATGTTACAATGATATCATTATAAAATACAAAAATATGTATATCGAAATAGTGATTCTTATATATAATATTTTCTTATAATTAATATAATTTTTTTCTACAAAGGTAATACTAAAAACAAATAAAAAAAATAAAGACCATTCAAAGTAAATTATGAAATACACATAATCACCCTTAACAATCATTGAAACATCGAAAATGCCATTGAAGAGGGCTCTCAACATTTGAAGCCTGTAAGGGTATTCCTGAAAATTACTATTGCCGTCTGGTTTCTTTACTAGCTTCCCTATAGATCATTCTAGAAAGAAAGGTCACTTCTAGCCATAGTCCTCGTCCCCTTATAAATTCCAATAGAACCTCAACGTTTTAGAGACATCTCTCTGTCTCTCTCTCTAGACAGTTCTAAACCCGAAGCGGACGGCTATGGCGTGTGTGAAAGTTCACGGAAGTGTTTTTTCAACGGCTGTGCTGCGAGTAATCACTTGCCTCAACGAGAAAGATCTCGAGTTCGAGCTTGTTCCCATCAACATGGGAGCCGGAGAACACAAAAAAGAGCCTTTTATTTCTCTAAACGTAGGTCTCGGGTTCAAATCCCTTCTCATAGTTTTTAATTTTCCCTTTTTCCTAACCTTTTTTTTCATTGCGTCCTGTAGCCATTCGGTCAGGTCCCGGCGTTTGAAGACGGAGATCTGAAGCTCTTTGGTAAGTTCCCTGCTATAATACGCATATCCCAATAGGCGCAAGATAGCGTGCACTTTGACTTCGTTGACTTCTTGTTGTGCAGAATCGAGGGCTATAACTAAATACATCGCTTACGAGTATGCGGGAAAGGGGACCCAGCTGATTTACCCGGATCCGAAGAAGATGGCGATCTTGGGGGTGTGGATGGAAGTGGAGGCCCACCAGTTCGACCCGGCGGCTTCTAAGCTGATTGGGGAGCTGGTCGTCAAGCCGTTGATGCTTGGCTTGACCTCGGACGGAGCAGTTGTGGAGGAGTATGAGGGCGAGCTGGCTAAGGTTCTTGATGTGTACGAGGCTCGGCTCGCTGAGTCGAAGTACTTGGGCGGAGACTGCTTCTCCTTAGCCGATCTGCACCACCTCTCCACCATCAACTACTTGATGGGGACGCAGGTTAAACAGCTGTTCGAGTCACGCCCGCACGTGAGCGCGTGGTGCGCAGATATATTGGCACGACCGGCTTGGACAAAGGCTTTGGCGATGCAAAAGAAACCCTAGAAGGCTAGGACTAGAGGAGCCAAAGACTATAGAGAGACAATCGTCTCTCTATCTTGAATAATGAATAATAAATGTAGCGGTGTGTTTTGTGCGCGTGGGCCCCGCACTCCTCATATCTTTAATCGAAGATATGGTAAGAGTTGGGTCGCAAAAGGTTCTATTTTGATTTCAGATCCTCTACGGTTTCTAGCTTTATGGCTCCGCATGGTATTTCAATTGATGCAACACGTGTTGATTTGAAAGATTTTCTTTTGAGTTCAATTATGTATCTTTTGAGTTTAACTATGTACGGAAGCTCCGGGTACCCATTTTATCTATAAAGTTTGATATTTATCCATATTTTTTAGAGCTCCGAAAATCAGAGCTAACGTGTTTATTTATTTATTTATTTTGGTTTACTGGTGCTTATTAGAGACGACATAGACTTGTGGGACCTTAGAGTTAATTTTTCAATTACTAATTTGTTTTTTATTTTTTTGTAAAAATCAAGGTTAAGATTGTGGAATCCTAAGGGTTAGTAAATCTTAACCTCCCTATATATGTATATATCATTCTATTAATAAAAGTACACAAGTATACTAAACTTTATTTAGACGTAAATATCCTTTAATTAAAAATATTAACTTATTAACATATGATATTTATTAAAAATATTAATAGAAGCTTAGTTTGTCTATAATTCCTAGAAGTATTTTTTTGTTTTGGATTACAATTATAAGTGCTTGTAGAATTGGATTACAAATTTTTTTTGTTTTTTGGGAGTTTTTCTTCCTATTTCTATAGGCTTGTTCTCTAATTGATAAATTTTCATTGTTGCCTTCCCGATTGGATCTGTCCTAGTGACTATAGCAACCCCATTGAAGTAACATGTCCTTGAAGCCATCCCCATCCGGTGATAATACGTATCAAAAGCGTTTGTTGCATGTGCAACCAGATAGTCTAGTTCGTCGCATGATTGCCCCTACAACAAAGGGGAGCAATCCACTTTCCCAGGTCCACATGCCCAATCCAACCTGCAACATCTTCACATCAGCATTATCCCTTGCAATTAGGGCTGTCAATGGATCAGATCAGGATCTGGATCCGATCCGAATCCGATCGGATTAGCCGGATTTTGGACCCAAGTAATGATCCGCCGGATCGAATTCGGATCGTAAAGTTAGAATCCGATTATTATCGGATCGGATTCGGATATAGAGTAATCTGATCCGTTTAAAATCCGATCCGGTTAGCAAATAACTTATTTTTGAAAGTTAATAGTTATAATGGCATATATGTAATATCAATAAAAGTGGAACCCTATTACTTAAGTTCTCATTATACTTAAAGTTAAAACCCTACTAATATCCTGTAGCACGGAAGTGAGAAACCAATTTCTCTTCATACGGTTTGATGAAAACCTAAGGCATCAACAGCTTTTGTGGATTGAAGACATCCGGCCATCAACAGCTTTCGTGGCTTGAAGAAATCCGGCCTTCACCTAACCGCCGGCGGAACTCAGAGGTAAGCAGCAAACCCCTTTCTCTTTTTCAGAAGAAGGTGGCCCTGCCATGTCTTGTATGAGTTAAGTACATGCATAGAGAGAGAAAGAGTTGGAGGGGTTTTGAGGTTTCATTAATCTCTTTTGCCTCAACCATTTGATTTAGCTTCACTGTAAAAGAGAGTGAGTGAAAGAGAAAGAAAGAGATTTTTGTTGTATGAGGGCTTCGAACTTCAAAGGGAGAATCTAGAGAGTGAAATGGAGGATCGCAAGGAGGAGGACAAGGGCGGCGAGCCATCGATGGAGGAGGCGCTGGGCTCAAGCTTAACCATGGAGAAGGTGGCTGCAGCCAAACAGTTTATCGAGAGCCACTACAGAGCTCAGATGAAGAACATGCAAGAACGAATGGAAAGGTAAATTATCCCCAATTTTTTCTCAGCATTTCCCATTTGTTCTGGATCTCGTTTTGGTATTGATTCCGCAAATAAATACGATTGAACTGAAATCCTACTATATCCGGATCGGATCGGATTCGGATCCTAAATAAACAATCGGATTCGAACTCGGATGGGACAATTCATAGTCCGACGGATCTCGGATCGGATTCGGATCAATGAGATTTGTAATCGGATCAGATTCGGATATAGCCAGATCCGATCCGAATCCGATCCGTTGACAGCCCTACTTGCAATGCAATATGTATGGTTTGTACTTTGCAGTGTCATTTGCCAACACCATATAAATATATAGTATAAAATTTTTTTAGATATTTTAAAAAAGAAAAAACTAAAAAAAATCTTTGTACGAGGATTTCAAAATAAGTAACAAAAGTTAAAGAAAGAATCCTAGGAAAAACGTTAATTCAAAATAAATTTTATCTCTTTCCAAAACAATGGATGTTTCTTCTTCTCTTTGAAAAATGAGTTAACTCTACCAAACTAAAAAGAAAAGAAAAATAGAGTAAAAGAAAAGAAACAAAGGAGATGAGAAGATTTCAACCAAAAGAAGAAGATAAAAATGATTTGCATTTAAAGAAAAGATGAACAAATCTAACTTTCTTCTTCATCTGTCATTGATCATGTTTGGATAAGCTTTTAATTTGAGATCTTTTATTTATTTTTTCTTGTAAGAAAATTCCTAAATAGTATATCGTAGTTAGAAGCATAAGAAGTCTATGTTACAACAGAAATCATTATAAAATACAAAGATATGTACACCAATATAGTGATTCTTATACATAATATTCTCTTATAATTAATATAACTTTTTTCCACCAAGGTTATTAATTACAAGAGGGTAAAAAAAAAATAATAAATAAATAAATAATAAGACCGACCATTCAAAGTTAATTATAAAATACACATAATCACCCTTAACAATCATTGAAACAACGAAAATGCCATTGAAGAGAGGGCTCTCAACATTTGAAGCCTGTAAGGGTATTCCTGAAAATAACTATTGCCGTCTGGTTTCTTTACTAGTTTCCCTATAGATCATTCTAGAAAGAAAGGTCACTGATATTCATAGTCCTCTTCCCCTTATAAATTACCATAGAACCTCAACGTATTAGAGACATCTCTCTCTTACTCTCTCTCTCTCTATAGACAATTCTAAACCCAAATCGGACGGCTATGGCGTGTTTGAAAGTCCACGGAAGTGTTGTTTCAACGGCTGCGCTGCGAGTAATCACTTGCCTCAACGAGAAAGATCTCGAGTTCGAGTTTGTTCCCATCAACATGGGAGCCGGAGAACACAAAAAAGAGCCTTTTATTTCTCTAAACGTAGGTCTCGGGTTCAAATCCCTTCTCATAGTTTTTATTTTTCCCTTTTTACTAACTTTTTTTCTTTCATTGCGTCCTGTAGCCATTCGGTCAGGTCCCGGCGTTTGAAGATGGAGATCTGAAGCTCTTTGGTAAGTTCCCTGCTATAATACGCATATCCCAATAGGCGCAAGATAGCGTGTAATTTGACTTCGTTGACTTCATGTTATCGCAGAATCGAGGGCTATAACTAAATACATCGCTTACGAGTATGCGGGAAAGGGGACCCAGCTGATTTACCCGGATCCGAAGAAGATGGCGATCTTGGGGGTGTGGATGGAAGTGGAGGCCCACCAGTTCGACCCGGCGGCTTCTAAGTTGATTTTTGAGCTGGTGGTCAAGCCGTTGATGCTTGGCTTGACCTCGGACGGAGCAGTTGTGGAGGAGTATGAGGGCAAGCTGGCTAAGGTTCTTGATGTGTACGAGGCTCGGCTCGCTGAGTCGAAGTACTTGGGCGGAGACTGTTTCACCTTAGCCGATCTGCACCACCTCTCCACCATCAACTACTTGATGGGAACGCAGGCTAAAAAGCTGTTCGAGTCACGCCCGCACGTGAGCGCGTGGTGCGCAGATATATTGGCACGACCGGCTTGGACAAAGGCTTTGGCGATGCAAAAGAAACCCTAGAAGGCTATGACTAGGAGCCAAAGACTATAGAGAGACAATCGTCTCTCTATCTTGAATAATGAATAATAAATGTAGCGGTGTGTTTTGTGCGCGTGGGCCTCGCACTCCTCATATCTTTAATCGAAGATATGGTAATGTTTATCCAACCTGGACTTGGGTCGCAAAAAGGTTCTATTTTGATTTCAGATCCTCTACTGTTGCTAGCTTATTGGTTCCGTCTAGTATTTGCATTGATGCAACACGTGTTCGTTTTGAAAGTTTTTCTTTTGGGTTCAACGATGTATCTTTTGGAGTTTAACTATGTAGGGAAGCTCCGGGTGAGATACATTTTAAGTTTGATACTTATGCTTCGCTTGTTTAGAAGAAAATAGAGGAAAACAAATGAATTTAGCGGAAAATGTCATTTGTCCTAAAGAAAGTACACTTGAAAAATTATATTTTCCGTGGAATTTATTTGTTTTCCCCTATTTTACCTCAAAACAAACGGAGCATTATCCGTATGTTTTTAGAGCTAAGGAAATCAGAGCTAACATGTTTATTTATTTATTTATTTTGGTTTACTGTTACGGTGGGATCGAAAAATCCACCCCCTCCCATGACCCCCAAGGGCCCCAATCCTGATGTTGGTGGTATTGGCGGATACTTTGAAAATGGAAACGTACGGTATTTGAATTGCTGTACCCGAATCGGATACATATCGGTAGTGCATTCTAAGATAAAACTTAGTTGTTTTTCATAATTTCTGTCATATCATCTTACTTGTATCATAGCAAAGCACTGTATCTAAGTATCGTCGTACCTATGCTTCTTAGGTCCATCCCCTCCCAACCCGGATGTAGGTGGAATTGGATCTTAGTGTCTCTAGTGCGATCCAAGAGACTACCAAATAAACTTAGCATCTATAGGGCTTATGTTTTTAATCAATCGAACAAATTTTAATAGCTTTACCAACTAGACTTAGCACCTATAGGGCTTCTGTTTTTAATCAATAATACAAATTTGAATCAATCTGAACCGTTGAATGAGTAGAATATGGGTTAAAATTAGTGTTGTTGTGGCATTAAAAAGAGGAAATAAGCTTTGCCAAATCCTGGCCCATTGGTGGTTAGTAATAGAACGCTTAGAATTTAGGAATATATTTTAGAGATCCCATAGGCCAAATCTCAATTATTTTCAAAGACCCAATTCGCCTGTTAGTTCAGATGTGTCCAATTGCAGTTGAACTCCAGAGAGTTTAATTGTGCACCTTCGTAACTCTGATTAAAAATATTGATCCATTAGGACCGAATTTTTGAGACTTATAAAGCTTGACACTTCACATTTTATTATCATGATAATTGGTAAGAAATTTGACTTATTTTATCAAGATTTTTAACAAGATTAATTCAAAATTTAAATCTAACCATTTTTTTATTTAGCTTTGAAATCATTTATTTTACTGGATTTAAAGTTACGAAAAGTTTTCGTAAGTGTCAAGAACAGATCCTTAACATCAGGCGTTAGTGAGTTTTGATGATTTTTAATGGGGTTATTTTTTTTAAAAAAAAACAAAGATTAAAAGGGATACATGTTGACTTGATTGATGAATAATCCCAACGAGATGGGATTTGGTCTTGCTCTAACAAGACCAAAACCATCTTACTTATATACAACGTCCAACATGTGGCACTAAAAATATAAGAAGTTATTTTATTTTCTCCCTGGAGTTTTTTTTGACTTCTCTCCCTCTGATATTTTGTCCTTTTTTTATCGCCATATGCCCAAAGCCCACCAAGAACAAGACGGTTTTGGCCTTGCTAGAGCAGGACCAAATCCCATCCCGATCCAGCTGATAGAAAAGTTAAATAGCTACAGCATCATCACTAAGGAACATTTTTTTTCCACTTTTTTTGTTTGTTGTGGAAGACCCATGCCGAGTCCATCACTCGAGCTCGAGCAACGAGGGCGGTGTCACTAAGAAGATTCGCATTATTGATGAAATATACCATTTGTGGGGTCCGCGTGATGGAAATGTAGATTGTAGAGTCTGTATCTGTCACAATGCCTTTTTAAGTTTTTTTTTTATTGTGTGTGAGATACGAGATATGGTTGTAGCCCCAGTTAGTTGGTTAGTATCCGTTTTAGGTTATTGGTGGGTGGAGATGACAACACTCACAACTTTTCCGTGATAGAAACCAGTTAAAAAAAAACAAAATTGTCGTGAGATTGGGTATCACAACTCGAAGGTTTCTCAACATGAGCTTCAAGATCTCATATTGTTTTTGGAGTCTCATGAGGATCTATCCCTTTTTAAAGGTCTCAACCAAGGTTACCTAATTCGTTGGCCATTTGTACGAGCCGCAAACTGATTCGAAGCAAATCAGTTTACGGTTCGGTTCGGTCCAATTCGGTCATTTGAGCGAACCGACAGGATTTGCAATATACTCCAAGTTCGTTGTTACACGTTAGGTCGTTTGATTTTATAATCAGGTTGGCGGAAGTGTGTAAACGATGTTGATTTTCCATAGACGTGAAATGGCATATGAATCAATCAATCATTAATACTTAAGGGCAAAGTTATCATTTCAAATAAATAAACTATTAAAAGATAGGGTTGCAATTCAGCTGATGAGGTTCTTCTTTAGTTTGTAAATATATTGTTATGTGTAAATATTTTACAAATTAACTCTTTTCCTATTGGGTTCAATTAGACTTTCGTTTGTAATTGTTAGGAAAATGACCATATGCCCTTAAGATATTCCATAACCTCATAAATCCCCTTTAATTGTCCTTGAACTATGGTTAACAATTTTAATCCTTATGGTTAATTTGTCTCTTTCTAATTCTTTTAGCTATAGTTAAGATTCACTATCTCTTAGGGTTAAAGCATCTAACCTTAGTTTTTAGAAAAATAAAATAAAAATTAACATGTCCCCTTTTAACTCCCTTTTTACTGTGGTTAAGATTAAAAAATCCTTAGGGTTAAAGCATTTAACCTCATTTTTAGGAAAAAAAAAATTGAACATCTCTTTTATTTCCTTTTATCCATGGTTGTGATTCATTAACCCTTAAGGTTAAAGCATCTATTAAAAAATTAACGTGTCCCTTTTAACTCCCTTTAAGTGGCTAAGATTCACTAACCCTTAGGATTAAAGCATCTAACCTGGGTTTTAAAAAAAAAATTAATGTATCCCCTTTTAACTCCTATGAGTTAGAATTTATATATATATATACGAACTAAGCTAGCGAACCAAACAAAAGAACCTAAGCGAACCAAGAAAAGAATTATCTCGTCCTACCCCTAGCGAATTGGGTTCATTCTAGAGTAGCGAATTGCGAACCTGAATTCTAACCAGGTAACATTGATCTCAACTTTGTAACATTTTTTGGATTTCCTCTTGAGTTAGAGACAAAATAGGAATGAAGTTCTTGTAACGTTTCAATGACTCTCTTGGTGGTAATGCCTCAACAGTTCTCTTGGCCACCTTTAGATTAATGCCAACACTCGGGAGTGGAATCTAGATCAATGGAGTGGTGACTAGCACACAATAACGATGGGGCAAGCGATGTTACACACGAAGCCTTTTTAATTGTTTTTTTATTTGATTGAAGAAGTTTTAACTTATGAAATTATTTTTTTTAAAAAAAATCAAAATTACATTTTTTAATCTTAAGAATTAGAAAATTTTAACCTCAATTAGAAGGAGTTAAAAAGGAACACATGTTAGCTAATGGCTGCAATTGGAAAATGTAACATGTTTAAGTCTGGATTCTGTCCAATCAACTGCACTTATAAAACTCATTTAATTGCCTTTTAACTCTGGGTAAGAGGTTTTAAGGTTAGTTTTTTTTTTTCTTTTAAAAAATTAAATCAGGAGGTCTAGGGTAGTACCGTAGTGAAAGGGACAAGTGTTGACTAAGTGGGTAAAATTGAACTCTCTCGAGTGAAATTGGGATTGAATATGATCCCAACTCAACAGGTTTTGTTTTTCAATACAATTATTAGTTTAATCAAGGTACTAGGCTACTCTTCATAGATCGAATCATAGCCAATTGCGATTGAACTCTCCGCCCACAGGCTAATATGTGTCCCTTTTAACTTTTATTAACTATGGTTAAGAGTCATCAAGCCTTGGGGTTCAACAATATAACTTTAGTTTTCTTTAAAAAAAATATTATAAGGGTTAAAAATTCTTAACTAGAATTAAATGATTTTGTAAGGTTTTCTTCTAAAAAACAATGTTATATTGTTGAACCCCAACTATTAGTTTTTTTAACTAGAGTTAATAAGAGTTAAAAGGGACACGTATTGGCCTGTGGGTGCAATTGAACTCTCCCTGAGTTCAATCGCAATTGCTGTGATTCTATCTCTACTCTTCAAAGTTCAAACCCTATACTAAATAAACAAATACAATCTATCTATCTATACTATTACAAGAAAACACATTTAGAGTATTTCTATGAATGCCACATAGGTATTCTTATTATTGCCATGTAGGACTCCTCTTCATTTGTGAGGCCACCTCATCAACAAGTGGGACCCACACTTTTTTCTCCTTTCAAAATTCTCTTTCATGCATTAATATCCCAAAACATTGGATAGGTGGCATGTCTAGAAAAAAATGTAGAGTGTTTTAATTCAATTGATTAATTCCTTTGAGGGGGTGTCTTTCATTAGTTACTAATAAGTGAAGGATACGTTATTAGATATAACGTCTTAGGCAATAAATTTTGCAGTTATAAAAATGTTGAGGGGCGTCTTTCATTAGTTACTAATAATCTTCTTATCTTTTTTTAATAGATCCTTTTAAGTTTCATAACTACTCCCTCAAAGGACCATGAAGCATCACCCAGCTTCTCTCCAAACACTAACGATTCACTCCCAACGCTTTCGGTTCTCTCCCCCTCTCTCTCCTCGCAATGGTTCTCTCTCATTCATTGGTCTACACCTATATTAAAGTCTAATAATTTTATAATTATTAACTTTTTTAACTGTTACTACATTGAGTATGTTTGTATTGGTAGGGATATTATTAACATTTAACCCTTATAAATTCAAAACTTAGAGGTTTGGATATTAGTGGATAGTGGTTTCTGAAATGACAAGGGAGGAAAATATGGACGAGGAGAGTAAAAGGAGAGGCATCATCTTCTTTGAGACGGTCTCATGAGTAAAGAGGACGACGAAGCCCACCCAAGTTAGGGGAATTCGATCCTGGATCGCTATCTCCAAGCACATGTTTTTATATTCTCTTTTATCCTCAAACAATAACCTTTCTCTCTCTCTCTCTGGGCGTTTGCTTAAACAAAGAGAGGTTACCCCTCAATTTCTTTTGTATATGAGGGAAAAATATATTTAAGGTGATTTTTTTATTACAAGAATTTAGTTGTGTACACCAAGGACAGGAAAAACATTTGTCTTTCATATATTGTATTAATGCAGTGTAGAGATTGCCTATGCACATATCAAACTAGGCCGTTCACTTAATGACGGGTCATCCTTAACTGCATTAGGGCTAAAGCCTTTCATGCAGCATCATGTCTCACCACGTGCAACATCTTAATCGTTTCACTGGTTAGTTCATTGGCCACAGATTCAGGTGCAGCAACTCCAGGGGTGTGGTCAAGTTTAAGATATGGCCCCTTCAATGCATGATGAAGCAGTTCATCAGGCTTAAGTTCAAAGCCCATAGATTGGTTGATGGCCTCATTTGCCTGCAAAATCTTGAAAGATGGATTAGATTTAGGTTCTACTTTTTAAATCTTGAGGTGCATCTACGTCATTTGGGGGGGTCCCTTTCTTAGATGTTTGCCACACACCATAACATCTCTGATCATTCATAAGTGTGTATATGTATCTCAATTAGATCATTTTGATAATTTGGTATGAGTTTTGTTGATATGTTAGCTTTTTTTTTCCCTTGGTGTGGAATGTTTAGTTGGTGCACCAAAAAAAAAAAAAAAGTTTAGTTGGAAAATACTTTGGGTAATTTGTTTCTTTAATTCATCAAACAACATTCGCAGAGATTTATGTCCATAAGATTGGTATCACTTCCTAGCTAAGAAATTTAGGTTAAATATTTATAAATACAAACTTTTTCTTCTTAAAATTATAATTGGATCATATATATAGTTAGATTTTTTTTCCAACATATGATTTGTGAATAGTTAATGCCTGAGATCGAGTATGGCTACCAGTCATCATATTTGAATATAATTAATCTCTATTTTGGACAAACTCTTTTGTTTTAAATTATTTAATTGAATATAATTAATCTCTATTTTGGACAAACTCTTTTGTTTTAAATTATTTAATTGTAATACGATTCATTTTTCGGTTTCTTCTCATACTAATAATATTTATACTTTTTTTTAGGATTCCGTGCACGGGCCATACTAGTTATATACTATATACTAAAGAAATAGGAGTGTCAACATGGCACTCCTATCTCATCTACTTTTTGAGTTTTTGTTGCCATGTCATTTATGACATTTATTATGTAATACATGCTAAGACCCCACTGTCAGATTTCTATCCAATGTTTGTAAAAAACGAAGAGTTTATTCGGTTCCCGAAGCCAACTGAAGGGTTCCATCATCTCCCCAATATTCATGACAGAATCCATTAATGCCCAAGAGTCCCCCTTCTCTCAAGCAAGAGGGTGAACTTCAAACAAAGTGGACACTTAGGATAATAAAAGTCTGTCTGCATGTTCTTCTTCTTTCTTATCCTCTCTTTCTTTCTTGATCAATATTAATTTGATGTGTTGCAAGTCCATGGCTGCTGCAAGAGGGAATTCGTAGTTCGTTGGTTTTCCTAAGTCAATGTCGGTTCATGTCGCACACGAGCTTCTTTAAGCTGTACGCCAGGTAATTACTTCAGTTGCAAACCAATCCCAATGGCTTAGTTATCGAAGGAGGGATAGATGAATTTAGTTATTTGGTTGATTTCACATGAGAAGCTTATAAGGGTAATTGGTGTTTATTTTGGTGTGATTTTGTAGGACTCCTTAAGAGTTTAGTGTGGGACATGCTTCAGGGGATAAACACATTCCTTATATGTTTAGAGCTGAAGCAAGTATTGATCAGTCACTCAGTTTGTGGATTAGTCTCGTGACTCATCTGTTATTCACATTCTATGTCGGGAGAAAAATTGACTAGTCCCCCCTTTAAGGCATTGTCTTAACTTATCCCGTACATTGCACGGGGTTAGATGGATTATTTTGTGATTTACAATATTGGAGCAATATATTGTGATTTACCGTAAAAGACACCAAATAACCGTTGAAGGCTACAGTGTCCCAAAACCAATCTGCATATTCCAAGATGCTAACTTTCTTGATTTAAATTCAAATTGATTCACTTTTTATTAATTTCCATAGTTGATTGATCTTTTCTGCTTCAACAGATTACTGTCTTTGATTTTTAATGGTTCTCTTATAGGGTGTAGGTGGTTTCAACACTTCACATTCAGCTGCTCGGTGAGCTCTTGCCCTCTTTCTTGCTATTAATTTTTTTCAAAGCTTTCAATTTTATTCATCTCAATTTTTTATTTTTTATTTTTTATTTGTTCGAAGATCTAGACTGAAAATAAACAAAAATTGTTTCAGTGCATATGATAGAGCCACAACCAATTAATTATATGATAACAAATTATATTACATATTTTATAACTTCTAAATAAAATAGTAATCGTTATTTTATTTAGTCTAAATAATTATATAAGACTTCCATTTACAATTAAATAGATGAGAACAGTATGTTTCTTTCATTATTTATCACAATATAAATTAGAAGACTACTTATACCTAATTTTTTTTATAAATCTTTAGACATTATTAACATTTTGTTTACACTCGTGCATCGCATGGGGTATCCGCTAGTAATTATCTATTTAAATACATTTGCTCCACTAATTTTTTTGAGAGTGGACTCGTAAATTCAATAAAAATAATACTTATCCTTGATCACTTTTAAAATTCCAAGTTAGCTAATACGCTTCCGCCTCTTGCGTGAGTGGTATGGGTGTGGCCTTTCATGGAGGAGTTTAGGGATCCAATCCCACCTGGGCATGAGTTGCAAGAGCTCCGCTGCCTAAGCTCACTTCTGACCGTCGGACTCTACTAATGTAAGTAAATGATATCCCTCACACAAAAAAAAAAAAAAAGTTAGCTAATCATTGACTTTATAGTGTGTGTGTTTTTTTTTTTTTTTTTCCTGTAAACTCAATCATACCACAAGGCAATGACTGAAGGCAAATACAAGGAAATATACACACACCACCCATGCAAACCCACACACACACATGCAGCCCTTGTAAGTTTCACCCTAGAGCTCCTCAAAACGGGTACCAGCCATTTGAGGCACGAAGGAACTTACAAGGGATAGCATGCTCGGGTAACTACCGATGTGGGACTAAACACTCACCCTAAGGCTTTCCCTTTTTTTTGGTAAAAACTATATAGTGTGTTTGGCTTAGCTTATTTTGATTATAAAAGTTTATAATAGAATCGTTGGGCATAAGATCATTGAAAAATTATAATAAACATGTCTCGATTACTTAAGAGAGTCCTGATTAAAATGATAATAATTATATAAAATTAATTAAATCATAAATTAAATATTTTAATCACTTTTTATTGATTAAATTAAGAGAAAATCAAAGCCAAATGCAAGTATGCAAGTATGCAACCTTAATGGTTAATGTTAAGCTAACTCGAGTTGCATTTTAGAGTCGAGCTACTTGACCAAACTTAAGCTTTGGTGCAAGCATAATTCGAACTCAAATGTTAAGGTACCAACTTAAACTTTAATCTCTTTTATTAAACAGTTTAAATACAAACGGAGCTTTTCATTACAGTGTCAAGCCAGAGCTTCCCTTTTTACCCATGGCAGTGGCAATATTGTAATTATGGTTAGAAAGTATTTTGCCAAATTGTCCCTATCTTTGTCATAATTACCAAAATGTCATGGCCTTTAAAATAAAGAAGGGCTCCATTTTTCTGCCCTGAAGTAGCTCCTCAAAATTACCCTCGTTATTAAATTTAGAAAACAATACCATTTAAAATCACACAACTTAGCAACTGATTTCATTTGGATCCAAATATCCAGGGACGTAGGAAGCCAAGTGGGGGTGGGCAGAGTCCCATGAATTTAGGTACATATTTATATTATTTATTTTAGAAGGGCATAGAGCCAGACACCCTAAACTTAACTTAAAACATAACTGAGTTTTGTATTAAATTGTTTAAGAGAGTATACCAATGGGCAAGGGGAAGCTGTCCCTAATTTATTTATTTGTAAATCTTTATAAACGGATACAAATGGATGAGATGACTTCCAAACTTGATTGTAAAAAAAAAAAACTTTATAAATGGACACTACCAGATGAGATGACCTACGAACTTAGCTGTAAAAAAAAATGGACTTCGCTATTGAGACCTTGTTAGGGCCGAGAGCCCCACCTGAAATCCCGTGCTACACAGCATGCTCTTGGTGGTCTTGGCCCTTACACGGTCTCAATAGCATTTCCCAAAAAAAATTGGGAACTATAAACCTCCTTAACCGAATATATCATACCTACCTAATCATTCTTTACAAATTCATCAATAATAATACCCTTACAAATGTTAGAATAATCAAAATGTTTGGATCTCATTCATGCATCTCACCACTTATTAGGGTAACAATCAGCACTTATTAGCGGTAGTCAATAAAAAGTATTTAAATGTTAGTTTCAAACACGAATCGAGATTTTTTATTTCTAAATTCCATGCCCTCCCCATCTCTATGGCTTTCTTCGCTCTTCCCCAGTATTGTCTTCCTTTTGTCTCTCTTGTTATACTTCTCATAGCTCTCATCCATTTTTTCCCTCTATCTTTCACCATATATGTCATGATTCGCCTCTTTCTTTATTCATTCTTTTCTTTTCTTTTCTTTTTCTATCGCACTCTCTCCTTGTTTCTATCACTTGACTTGGGATAAATAAACTATTTTTATTTGCAATGCGCACATGGAGAAGGTTAAAAATCTAATAATTGAGCAGACATGTTCTTGCTGATCTTGAAAAAAACTATTTTAATAAAAAAATATTAATTTAATAAATGCTAATCTAATTTTAGAATATTATTAATTAATATATTTTAAAAGTAGTATGGGGGGCAGGGAGGCAGATTCTATTTGGGTCAAAAAGAAAGGCCCAGGATTCTCTCAAGTAGAAACTTTTTATTTTGAGAATTTTTTTTTCCAGCAATGCCTATGAGGTCGCCCCTGATCCTGTGCATGCCAACAATGCCTTGGTTCACAAGGGTGGAACCAAGATTTTATTGTAGGGAGTAGGAATGTATTTGAACTGGGCTAGCTTGAAGTTCGTTTTATTGTAGGGAGTAGGAATGTATTTGAACTGGGCTAGCTTGAAGTTTGTCTCGGCTCAGCTCGATCAAGTCCGGCTTGAGCTCGAAAAATAGGCTCGATCAAGTTGAGTTGAGTTTTTTTTTGAGTTTGAAAATGTATTCAAGCCGAGCTAGAGCCAAGGCTTGTTTGATTCGGCTCGGCTAGGAAGCTCGGCCTGATTGAGGCTCGATTCGGCTCGAACTCGACTCGGCTTGAATATTATATACATAAAAAATATATATATCATTATTATATATATATATAATTATCATATATATATATATATATATATAATAAAAATATTATTATTTTTATTTTAAAATTAATTTTTAATCTGTAAGCACCCAATTTTTACACACTGCTTAACCATGGTTATCACCGGCCAAACCCTAGTAGCCCTAGGTAGATGATAATCCAAGCCCTAGTAGCCTTAGGTAGACCCTAATCTAAACCCTATGTAAACCCTAGTAGCCTTAGCCTAATCCTAGGAAAACCCTAAACCCTAGCCTAGTTCTAGGTAGACCCTAAATTTTAGTCTAACCCTAGGCTAACCCTAACTAAACCCTAGAACTAACCCTAGGTAGACCCTAGACCTAACCCTAGTCTAAACCTAGGCTAAATCCCCATGGGCTCAAGGCCCATTTCAAATAAAACCTCTAAGCCCTAGTCTAACCCTAGGCTAACCCTAGCTAAAATCTAGGCCTAACTCTAGAAAAACCCTAGACCTAGCCCTAGGCCTAACCCTAGTCCTAAACCCTAGGTATATCCTAGGCTAAAAATCCCTTGGGCTCTAGGCCCATTTCGGCATTCCATCCAAAAAAAGAAAAAGAAAAAGCAAGGCCCATGGCCTTTAAGGATTTTAGGGTGGGATCCACCTAAAGAAGAATTCAAAAAAAAATTGGGTTTGAAATTTTGGGCGCCAACCCAATGTGGCAAAGCCAACAGGGGTTGACCCATGTGCATAAGGGCTAGGCCCAAACTCCATGGGATAACTTAACCATGGTTAAATTGACATAAACTTGAATATGTCCAGAGTATCGGTAATCACTCTACCGACATTCTAGTAGTTTTTAAACCAGTGATATGAAGGCCCTATGGGCCTAACTGTGGACCAAACCCAGGGCCCAAACTCCGGCCCAGGACACGTAGCAACATATCCATATTCTTGGCTGAGCCCACCAACCCACTGACCTCCCCTTTGAGTAGCCAAACTACTATTCCTGTAAAACAGGAGTGGCGGTAATTGATCCACTGTCATTCCCAATATGAACTGTATTGAGAATGGCGGTAAACCAATTACCGCCATTCCCAGTTTACTTGAACAGCAACCTGGCCCAAGGCCCAGATCCAATTTGAGGCCTACTGAGCCCTTGACCTCCCTACCAGGCCCTGCTTCTAATAGGGGTTAGTTTAACCCCGATTAACTTTTAACCTTAGTTAAGTTTTCCAATTTGAAAATGCATATAAAATCATAAAAATCACAAAAAAATAGAAAAACTCAAAAAGGGACAAAAACTGACTTGTTAGTTTTGTTTATCCCCTCAACCATGGTTAACTCAACCCCGGTTAGTTTAACCATGGTTAAGTTTCCCAATCTTGCTAAATATCTTTAAAAATACCAAAAAAATATATAAAATCCAAAAATAATTCAAAAAGAGACTCACTAGGCCTTTCTTAACTATGGTTAGCCCCTAACCATAGTTACACTCTCCTAACTACGGTTAGACTCACCCTTGAGCATTTGACCTCCCCGGTCAACTAAACTCTAGCCTCTGGGCTAGACCCTTAACCACCCTATGCACACACAATACTATCCCTAGCCTTGGCACGGGCTCATGTGCCAGAACTACGCTCGGTCTGATCTTACCCTGGTGAGTATGTAGGCAACCCTACTCGGGTTCAACCATAGCCATCTAGCTTTCTCTTTTTCTTGGATTAGCATTCACTTAAATACTTTGGCATTTCAACTAATATTAAGATTAAACTTTGACTTAAATTTAGGAAGTAGGTAACCATTTATAAAATGGGGGTCCTAGGGTGCCTAACACCTTCCCCAGGACTTAATAGAACCACCTGCCCTAATTTTGATAGACCATTTGCCTTATCCAAATCAATCCCGGGACCTATCCCTAAGAATGAATAGGTGGCGACTCTCAGTCAAACCATAAATTATGAATATTAATGGATACGAAAACCGCGCCCATAGTCTCTTAAATGAGAGGAGAACATCGAAGACTTGTTCATAGTTAATCTCATCTTAAATCTTAAACAAGGAAAAAGAAGAGGCTTGACATCACATTAGCGTAGAGTCAATGCAGGACTGGAAGACTCATGTGTGTGTGTGTGTATATATACTAGTAGAGACCCCGTGTGATTCACGGGTGTGAATAAAATAAAAATCTCTACATCTCTCTCTATCCCTCTTATCACAATCTCTTAAAATTTCTCTACATTCTCTCTCTATCCTTCTTATCTCTCTCTTTATCCCTTATCATAATCCCCTAAAATCTCTCTCTACATTCTCTATCTCTCTTATCACAATTTCCTAAAATCTTTCCGATGATTTTTGAATTGTGAAGAAAACGTATGTATCCCCTAAAATCTCCCCAATAGTTTTTGAATTGAGAAGGAGACGTGTGTGAGAGAAAGAGTTAACGGTTGAGATTTTAAAAAGGGTGCCACATGGCATCCTTAAAATAGAATTTATAGGATTTCTAGGATTAAAGATTTGAGAGCAAAAGGAGGGGGTTAGGTGACACTTATTTGTTGGGGGTTAGGTGACACTTATTTCTTTATATTATAGATAGATATATATAGGAGAAAATGCATTTACACCCCTGAGGTTTGATGAAAATACACATAGACCCTCTTAGTTTTCAAAAAATATATTAGGTATCCCTACTTTTCAAAATAATGACACTTACACACCTTCCATCAGTTGACCGTCAGTCAACTTACATAATTGATGATGTCATGTGATAAAGTGTATATCCCTCTAAAATCATTGTTAGGTGTAATACGTGGATTACACAGAGTATCATCGTTTGCTTTACTCCACTTATAAACAAAGCAAAACCCCAAACAAGAACAATTGAACAAAGATCTGTGCCAGAGGACTGAGACAGAAATTCGACTCAAAGATCAAATTAATTAAGGAGAAAAATAGAAACTAAAAACACAATATTATAAATCACTGAACACATGTACAACTCTCGTAATCTGTACACAGAATGATCAAGATAAAAAAACATCATCATCTACATCACAAGTTCGTTCACCCACTCCAAATTAGGGCAAGACCAACCATTGTTGTTGATCTTTTCGTCTATTTTAAGAAAATCTCTCGACCCAAATGCTTGTGGAGTAGAAGGTGATAGAATGAACTGTTCTTGGTCTCCACAGTTAGAAGAAACACCAACCCATGAAAGATTTCTGCCGTTAACAGATGTAGGAGAAGCTGGAGTGAGATCCATACTTTCCATGGAGTTCTTAATGTAAGGTTTTCCTATAAGGCTATGGTCTAGCAATACTCATTGTCCAAACCCGGATAGTTGTACTCCAGTTACGGTTATAGTTGTAGCCAAACATGTGGCTTTGTGCATTATTAAAGAATTAGGGTTTTAGGAGGGAATTGGTATCCTTGATGGGTTAGGATACTAACAACCCCTATATAAGGAATGTTAAGGCTAATGGTCCCAGTTCCATCTCCAGAAAATTCCTGTAGAATTAGCATCTTCCTCATCAACAGACTTCGAGACCAGGAGTTGAAGACCAAACAAGCCATTACTGCTTATCGATCGGATTATTATATGGCAATCACATTCATCAATGGTGGGATCAGGTATGCATATCATAACTTATGATTCTAGTTCTATGGCTGTAAAGATTCTATTTCCTGTAGTTTGAAGGCTACAAGAAAGATAACATGTGGTATCAGAGCCTGAGTTGCTCAACCATGTTCTAGAATTATTTTTCTTAATTTATTCAGTGTGGATGTGCATTTTCGGGTGAGGATTCACTGCCAGAAAACGCACACTTAATCTCTATAAGTGCATCCCTGTAACTTAAAACCCCATGAAAAAATTGGTTCTTATTGTATCCAGAGAGTGATGGAGATAAATGAGAGAAACCCATTAAAGTAGAAGTTGGAGACGAAGCAACAAAGTGATAGAAAACACAACACCGATTGGAAGTAGAAGAACCAGAGGAAGAGACCTCCGGGGGTCCCTTTGCTGGAAATCCGTACATATTTCCCCAGAGTAATGAAACCTCTGGGGTCCCTTCGCCGTGCTTTCTCGCTGGGGTGCGCGAAGGGGCAGTCGGTCCTGTCGTGGCTCCGGCTACAATTTTGATTTCGTGATATGGGGAAACATTGCAAACTTTGTATATGAGAAAAAGAGGAAAATGACAACTTTCGTAGACCTTAGATCTTTCACTTATCAACATCAACGGTGAGATATCTGAATTAGTGAATGGTTTGTCTAGATGCACCTATAGTAGCTTAGAGACTCTAAAGTTGGATTTCAATAAACTGGGTGGACAATTGCCTAATTCATTAGGACACCTTAAGAAGTTAAGATATCTTCAACAATGGAAGAACTCGTTTTTGGGTTCGATCCCAGAATCTTTCGGGAGCCTATCATCCCTGAAAGAGTTATATCTCTCGTATAATCAGATGAATGGGGCCATTCCAAAAAGTATTGGACGACTTTCAAAGTTGGTTAGGTTGGATTTTTCTGAGAATTCATGGGAGGGTGTCATCACAGAAGCTCATTTCTCGAATCACGGAAGATTAAAGGAGTTATTGATCTCAGTAACACTTTATTCAATGAACTCCTTGGTTTTGGACATGAGATATGATTGGATGCCTCCTTTTAGGCTCAAATACATCCTTATGAGAAATTGCAAATTGGGCCCCAAATTTCCTGCATGGCTTAGAAAATCAAAATGAACTTGCCACCATAGTACTTAACAAGGCTGAAATTTCAGACATCATACCAGATTGGTTTTGGAAGTTATCTTTGTAGCAGCAGATCAATGAATTGGATATTTCTAATAATCAAATAAGTGGCAGGGTGCCAAACTCGTTAAAATTTAGTTATTTGTCCACTGTTGATTTGACTTCCAACCGCTTTGAGGGTCCTCTTCAACATGGGTCTTCTAATGTGAGTGTACTTTATCTTAGGGATAATTTATTTTCAGGACCTATTTCCCGAGATATCGGAGAAAATATGCCATGGTTGACGGATTTAGATATCTCTAAGAACATTTTGAATGGTACCATTCCCTTATCTATTGGTAAACTGGAGGGCTTGACGACTCTCATTCTCTCGCACAATCATTTATACGGAGAAACCCTCAGTTTTGGAATAGTGTGCAGAATTTGTATGTTATAGAGATGGCAAACAACAATCTATCTAGTAAGATTCCAAGTTCAATGGGTTTTCTATGTTCACTCCTATTCTTAACATTGAGCAACAACAATCTTTCTGGAGAACTCCCTTCCTCCTTAAAAATCTGGACTAACTTATATAGGCTTGATCTCGGCGAGAAATAGACTCTTTGGAAACATGCCCACATGGATTGCAAAAAGCATGTTATCTCTACGGATTCTACGCCTGTGATCAAACTTGTTGATGGAATTGTTCCTTCACAACTATGTAGTCTTTCTTATCGTCACATCTTGGACCTCACACATAATAGTCTGTTGGGATTCATTCCTTCTTGTTTGGGGAATTTGAGTGGTATAATCTCCATGAATCCAACCGATCTTGAATATGAGGGGACATTACTGGTTTTTTTTTCGAACTGGAAAGTTGGGGTTAGGCGGACCCCAACCAGATAAAAATTAAAAAAAATAGGGCAGTTATACCCTAAGATATGTACAACCCCGCGCATCATTAAAGACAATCCTAACTAACAAGGGCAGGAATAACTCCGGGCTGACTAGAGACTCACCAAGGGAGGTGCTTAGTTTTGAAAGGAAATCTGCCGCGCGATTAGCTTCATGGGGAGTATAACAGAATTCAAATATTTCAAAACGAGCAATAAGATCAACAATTCTAGAAAGAACAAAACAACAATCCCATGGCCATAGGCAGTCCTTAGAGGTACACTTGATAGCCCAATTCGAATCCAAAGCAACTTGAAGCCATAGGTAGCCTTTGGTTAAGGCCACTTCAAGACCCCTCATAATTGTCAAAAGCTCAACAAAAGGCAGAGAATTTGAATATATGAACACTTTGTACCTCATGAACAACATAGACCTCTCGAACAATAATCTATCGGGAGTGGTTTCTGAAGAGCTAACATGCCTCTTCAGATTAGGCACATTGAATTTATCCATGAACCATCTGACAGGAAAGATCCTAGAGAAGATTGGAAAGTTGCACTGGTTAGAAACTCTTGACCTCTCATTGAACCAACTCTCTGGCACAATTCCTTTGAGCATGTCTTATTTCACTTCCTTGAGTTACCTCAACCTGTCTCATAATAACCCGTCAGGGAAAATTCCATCAAGCAACCAATTTTCAACCCTAAATGATCCATCCATTTATGAGGGTAATGCCGCGCTCTGTGGGCTTCCACTCATAAACAAGTGCATAGATGATGATAAAATACCTCATTTTAACTATGGAGGTGGAGAAGGCAAAGATGATGAAGATGAAGATGAGTTTGAAATGTTCTGAGTCTATGTCAGTATGGAACGGGGATTCGTTTTGGGGTTGTGGATAGTGTGTGGCTCTTTACTGATGAAAAAGTCTTGGAGGTATGCCTATTTCCAGTTCATCGACAACATTAAAGACAAGCTCTTTGAGATAATTGTAGTTAATGTAGTTCGTTTGGAAATTAAAGGAAAATGTTAGGATGACGGACCACGTGATTAGTAATCTTCAAATTATGTTAGGTATATTATAAATACACATAGAGTGTCTTATATACCCTTCTTCTAAAAATTAAATCAAGCATTGATCTAGATTTATCTATGCACTGACGTATTATAATACTATTTAATGCTTCCAATGATAAATATATACACGTCAAGAATTGTAGGAGCCAGGAGGGTTGAGTGGGTGTACTAGCCTTGTTGCTGAGGGGAACAGATTACCTGGGCACGCCAGAGTGTTACGGTCAAAAGTTGTCAAGTACTGTTATGACCGTGATACTGGGCCGGGATGGCCTGAACATGAGCAAAGGATGCCAGTGCGGTGCCTAGGAGATAGGCGAGGCATTATGCAAGCGATAGCGCAGCGTGGTGTAAGGTTGGTGTCTTAGTGTTGGGTACCGAAGTGAAGGGACATGGAGGTGTCTTAATGTTGTGTACAAAGTACTATGGTTTGGGTGAAGTGCACACGAAGAGTTATGGAGTGAAGCTTGAGTTTGGTGCTTGGTCGGACACATGTGGGCGAGTGTTGTGGGGCCCACATGGTATGTTGGAAGTAGGGCTGACAGTACCTTCATTCGAAGAGAAAGTTAATACGAGTTTAATGGTATAGACGGTTTGTGGATATTCAGTGTATTGTTCCGTAAAAGACCAGTATGACTCCACCAACAATGGTGATGTTTCCTTCTGGTAGAGGGTGAAAGGTTTATCATCCACCTTGAGGAGAAGGGCGTAGCTCTACCTTCCCTTGTGGCACATCTGAGGCCACCTAATGAGCAACCCCAAAGGATTTGGGGGCGGACTCTAGGATCCTGAAGGGAATCTTGGAGTCTCATTGGATGGTTGTTGGAGCATCCAAAGACGGTGCAAAGGAGACGGACTTCCTAGCAGTGCGCAAGAGTTTTCGGGCAAGAGGTTTCACCCTAGTATGACCTTTAAGCGTGCGGTATGCAAGATGGTCGTCTAGGAGGGATGCGAGGTATGGTTGGGATACTCGGTCAGAGGACCGAGGATCACGTTGTGGGCATCATGCCCTCAATGCTGGGTAAACGGGGCAGTGATGCTCCTAAGCTATCCGTGATGCGTGGGGATGACCGATAATCGTGTTCGAGAGTATCGGGCCATGTTGGATGTTCGGCTTGATCGGGGAACCTTAGCATCATGAGAGATGCGCGAAACGGAATCTCGGTAACGCGGGAACCTTATGTGTTGGACGAGTGTCGAGTGCGACACGATGAAGTGATACGTAAGCCAGCTGAGCGTAGCTTAGCGGATGAGACTCGGTAGTGGATCGTACCTTGCCGTAGCATTGTAGCATGAGACGTTGGGTCGGTTCAGAGGATGGATAGTGAAATGGTATAAGGCTGACTGAGATCATGGGATGATCGATGCGCCGCACGGTTGTTCCGCAAAATCAAAAAGTGGACCGTGACAGTTGGTACCAGAGCACAGTTGCTCATAAGAGCATGGTTGCTCGTGGGAGCATGGTTGTTCGTGAGAGCCTGAAGCTACAGTTTGCAACAGGTGATTAGTTGGAGTGCACAAGTTGTTTCTACTATGGTTCCGGGTAGTGGGAGTGCTGCTGGCTACAGATTTTGTTGGCTTCTAGAGAGTGGACTTGTTACAGGAGAGACTTGTCCAGGATCAAGATGAAGTTCGACAACAATATAGGTATTGGTCTTTAATGCAGTGGTGTATTGGAGCAAGACTACTAGTGGATGATGGTCGATGGAATATTCAGGATCAAATGTGTACTTAGGGTGAAGACAGTGTTGGGACTTGAGGAGCACAATGTTGGTTCAAGATGAAGACTCCAGGAGTTGATGTATCAAGAAGACACGTAGTGAAATAACACAGTGGTGCGAAGATCAGATGAAGTGTTCTCTCAGTTGAAGACACAAGATGTTGAGGTACAAGAGTAACACAACTATGTTGGCAAGGTGCTAAAGACTTGAGTAATTAAATACTCAAGTCAAGATTGGAAGCTCAATTGTATGAGAGGATGCAATGGAGTGGATGAGTGCTATCTCAGGGTACGCAAGGAGTTGAGGTACTAGAGAGGCACAACAAGAATACAAGATGCAATGTACGCTTGAGTAGGGGAACACTCGGGCAGAATATCAAGAGTATGAGAGAAGTCCTTAAGAGTGAGGCAAGTAGGGAAGTCCTCAAAAGTGAGGCAAGGTGTTAAGGGTTGAAATGATGCAGTGGCTTTAAACAACTTCATAGGTTGTTGGCTACGAAAAATTGAGCTCAACGGATTGAGTTCAACACAAGTGATGGAGTTAAGAATCACAAGGAGAAGTGTGCCAATGGAATGGTACACAACCAAGGAAGACGTGCAAAATGGTTTTGCACCAATGAAGGGAAGAAACAAGATTAGTGCATCAGGGATGTGATGCACCAATGGAGAGTTTCACAGAGATTTGGCGTAGTGGACACTATTGCGGTTTCGAGTAACGTATAGGGTTGCTGGCCGTGTTGCATCGGAGGATGCGTGGTGTGTGTTTATGACTTTGGGTAAAGGATGTGGATATCGGTGCTATTGTGGGATGACTTTAGCGTTGAAGTGGGACAACATGCCGATGCTTGCATGCGTAAACTAAGGAAGAAGACTGCGGAGGAAGTACCATATGAGATACTGTTAGCTTGCGAGCCTCGTCATGGGTGACGTATTTCATGTTTAAGGTGAACGATGAGTATAGTTCGATGGAGTAAACTACAATGGATGAAGCTTCAAAAGTGAAGTGGATGGCAGCTGAATGCCTAGTGGAAACTGAAGATCAGGGTTGTGAGACCGAAGATCGAAGTTCATGGTGACAATCAGTGTCAGCGTAATGTTTAGGACAACCAAGTGATGGTCCTGGGAGGACCAAACATGTGTATGGAGATGTGCACTAGAAGAAATTCGAGAAAGATTATCCCTCTCAGAAGTTCGGACAATGGGTTGAAGACAGAATGTTGAAGACAAAGGCAGTGTACAGAGTCTCTAAGGCCAAGTTCAGTGTGAAATTGAGCGAAGTGTGGTAAATGTTTCAGACAAAATTTGTGAGAATGTGAAGTTTGAGACAGTAATTGATATGTTAGGCCGTCAGAAGTGGGTTCTGATTTATGGAAGGAGCAGGTGTGCAAGCTGTGTTGTGGAGTTGATGAATACTCGGTGAGAGTCGATGAGGACATCGACCTAATCAGGTGGAAGAGAGTGTCACGGTCAAAAGTTGTCAAGTACTGTTATGACCGTGATACTGGGTCAGGATGGCCTGAGCATGGGCAAAGGATGCCAGTGCGGTGCCTAGGAGATAAGCGAGACACTATACAAGTGATAGTGTAGCGTGGTGCATGGTTGGTGCCTTAGTGTTGGATACCGAAGTGAAGGGACATGGAGGTGTCTTGATGTTGTGTATGAGATACTATGGTTTGGGTGAAGTGTACACGAAGAGTTATGGAATGAAGCTTGAGTTTGGTGCTTGGTCGGATACATGTGGGCGAGTGTTGTGGGGCCCACATGGTATGTTGGAAGTAGGGCCGATAGTACCTTCATTCGAAGAGAAAGTTAATACGAGTTTAATGGTACAGACGGCTTGTAGATATTTAGTGTACTGTTCCGTAAAAAACTAGTATGACTCCACCAGCAATGATGATGTTTCCTTCTGGTAGAGGGTGAAAGATTTATCATCCAACTTGAGTAGAAGGGCGTAGCTCTATCTTCCCTTGTGGCACATCTAGGGCCACCTAATGAGCAGCCCCAAAGGAGTTGGGGACGGACTCTAGGATCCTGAAGGGAATCTTGGAGTCTTATTGGATGGTTGTTGGAGCATCAAAGGACGGTGCAAAGGAGACGGACTTCCTACCACTGCGCAAGAGTCTTCGGCCAAGAGGTTTCACCCTAATATGACCTTTAAGTGTACGGTATGCAAGATGGTCATCTAGGAGGGATGCGAGGTATGGTTGGGATACTCGGTCAGAGGACTGAGGATCGCGTTGTGGGCGTCATGCCCTCAATGCTCGGTAAACGGGGCAGTGATGCTCCTAAGCTATCCGTGATGCGTGGGGATGACCAATAGTCGTGTTCGAGAGTATCGGGCCGTGTTGGATGTTCGGCTTGATCGGGGAACCTTAGCATCATGAGAGATGCGCGAGACGGAACCTCGGTGACGCGGGAACCTTATGTGTTGGACGAGTGTCGAGTGCGACATGATGAAGTGATGCGTAAGCCAGCTGAGCGTAGCTTAACGGATGAGACTCCGTAGTGGGTCGTACCTTGTCGTAGCATTGTAGCACGAGATGTTGAGTCGGTTCAGAGGATGGATAGTGTAATGGTGTAAGGCTGGCTGAGATCATGAGATGATGGATGCGCCGCACGGTTCCGCAAAATCAAAAAGTTGACCGTGACAAGAGGCCCAGTCTCAGGGGTCCACATCACCTGCCATGTGGTGATAAAAAAGGAGCAAGATATCAGTTGAGGAGAAGTCAAAAAAAAGGGAGAAAATGAGATGACTTCTCCACTTTTTAGTGCCACATGCCGCATGATGTATGGATGCCCGAGGCCCAGCCTCGGGTGTTCACCAGAGGTAATCTTTTCCCGTGGCTGTGTTTGTGCGTGGGAGAGAGATGTAAACATTGTATAGCCGCCCCTTCTAGAACAATAAATACCAAGAGATGTCACCGAAGAGAGATTGGGCCTCCGCTTCCAAATCCTCTATTGTGATAACCGGATTTGGCAAATCCGGTTATTATCCCTTGAGTTTGTCACGTGTACCTTTTGACACCCCTTAATTGTGGTTAAAATTCACTCACTCTTAGGGTTCACCCACCCATCCTTGGTTTTTAGAAAAAAATATTAATTTTATTTTAAAAATATTTTAATATTAAAAAAACCCTAAAAACAGTTTTTTAATTTTTAAAAAGAATTAATATTTTTTTCTAAAAACCAAGGATGAGTGGGTGAACCCTAGGGATCGGTGAATCTTAACCACAGTTAAGTTTTTTTCAAATAAATCGGGGGCGGGGCAGGGCGGGGACGGTATAAAAAATAAAGACCCGACTCGGTTTCGGGGCGGGGGCGGTCTTAGTATACCCCGCCTCGCCCAGTCCCGTCCCAGAACCACTTTAATAAATAAATAAATAAATATATATATTATATTTATAAAAAAAAAAGGGCAGTAGGGGCGGGGCAGGGTAGGGATTTTATAAGCGAGGCGGAGCTGGTTTCACCATATATAAGCCCCGATTGGGGACGGGGCGGGGCGGCTTTATAATCGGGTCGGGGCTGGGGAGGTAGAAAACCGCCTCGCCCCGCCCCCGCCCCATTGCCATTCCTAGTCAAAAGGGACATGTGCCATCCTCAAGGAGAGATAACCAGATTCACCGATCCTTAGGGTTCACCCACTCATCCTTGGTTTTTAGAAAAAAATATTAATTTTATTTTAAAAATATTTTAATATAAAAAAAACCCTAAAAACAGTTTTTTAATTTTAAAAAAAGAATTAATATTTTTTTTCTAAAAACCAAGGATGGGTGGGTGAACCCTAAGGATCGGTGAATCTTAACCATAGTTAAGGGGTGTCAAAAGGGACATGTGCCATCCTCAAGGGGAGATAACCAGATTTGCCAAATCCGGTTATCACCGTAGAGGATTTGGCTACTTAAACATATCTGTCTTACAAGGTAGATCAAGTCACAGCAAATCGCAATTGAACTCGGGGAGAGTTCAATCGCACCCACAGGTCAACACGTGTTCCTGTACACTCCTATTAACTGTAGTTAAGATTCGCTAACCCTTAGGGTTCCATAATTTGACCTTGGTTTTCAAAAAAAGTATTAAAATTTTTTTAACTTCGGTTAAGAACTTTTAACCTTTAGGGTTGATATTTTTTAAATATTTTTTTTCTAAAAACTAAGGTTAGATTTGGCAATAACCCTTAGGGTTGATATTTTAGGGTGTACAATTGGTGACTACTAAAAAGTGGGGTTGAGATTGATATTTAAAAACTAAGGTTATGCCCTTGAGGTTGCCATGTGTCCCTTTTGACAACCCCTTAACTGTGGTTAAAATTTACCCACCCTTAGGGTTCAACCCCCAATCCTTGGTTTTTAGAAAAAAATTAAAAAATAATTAAATATTAAAAATATTAAAATATTTTTAAAATGAATTGATTTTTATTCTAAAAACTAAGGATGGGTGGGTGAACCTTAGGGGTCCGTGAATCTTAACCACAGTTAAAGGGTATCAAAAGAGACACATGGGGACCTCCAGGGTATAACTGACATGAATTCACCAAATCCGATTTAATTCCATTGTTAATCTCGATTAGTTGGTATGCCAAGTGCATTGAGTACGATGGGTCTTTGGTCCACAAGATGGAAACTTGATCCCTACAAGACAGTGAATTGAAGAATGGTTGTCTCTTCCCGTATGGGACCGGGCAGACTCACTGGGAAGATTTTAGTCTGCCAAGGAAGACTCGGAGTCAATTCAAAGTGCTTTCACACATTGCGGCTCGTCCAGCATTCATACTTACCCGGAGTGCTCTCCCGTAGATTTCAAATCTCCTTTAGAAGTTAGAATTAGAAACAAGCCCTAAGTAATTGCAGAAGTAATCAACTATTTAAGCTATAGAAGTGTTCGACATGTAGAAGGGTTTTAAACAGTCAAGAGAATCTCATCTTGGCCCAATCAACTCCTTGATTGTAGCCTTGGATGTGACGTCCAATGTGTGGGCTACATGTAGAATGGGGTTGAACCATGCTTTACGGCATGAGATTGTCTCTGGCAGAAACGAAAATTGGTTTTGGGCTTTCACACATCATCCAAACATGTGGTGATAAAATGGAAGAGAAGTCATTTCACCGTCTCTCACGTTTTTGACTTCTCCCCACTTGATATCTCTTCCTCTTTTTATCACCACATGTCGACAATCCCATGCCATGATTTACTTGATCTGATCTGTCTGATCGTGTGATCATACTAGACTCTAAAGTCTTCTAGAGAAAGCAAGTACACACGTATGTTTTTGGCGCGATTGAGAATTGATTCATACCTTCCAAAAAAAAAAGATTAAAATTTGAACATGAGCTTCCCCCAGGCCTGGTCATAGTTAATCTCATCTTAAACCTTGAACAGAGAAAAAGAAGAGGTTTGGGTTCACATTAGCGCAGAGGCAATACAGGAGCGGAAGACTAGTATATATATAGCATCCATATCCATGGCCTTGGCATTCGATGCAGCAACAACTCCTCGCTTAGTTGTTTATGTTGTAGTGTATGACCAAGCATGGCTAGCGGCAACACATCCATTCATATTCTGTTTCTCCTGCTGTCGGGGTTTCTTTACCTCGAAACCATTAAATTGGGTTCTTGCAATGGAGATCTTAACATAGGCTGCATAGAGATGGAGAGAAAAGCGCTTCTCAATTTCAAACAAGGCCTCTCAGATCCGCCGGTTCGGCTATCTACTTGGATTGGCGGAGATTGCTGCCGATGGAGAGGTGTAAGCTGCAACAATAGGACAGGACGTGTGGTCAAGCTCGACCTCGCAGCTTATGACTTGAGTGGTGAGATAAATCCTTCTTTGCTTAACTTGAAACATTTGAATTACTTGGACTTGAGCATGAACAATTTTGGAGGAATCTCTATTCCAGAGTTCGTTGGATCATTCGAGAAGTTGAGCTATCTCAATCTCTCTAGTGCATCCTTTGCTGGAACAATTCCTCGGCATCTCGGAAACCTGTCAAGCATGCTTTATCTAGACCTCCATTCGGAGTCGAATGAATTAAGCACGAATGGCTTGAAATGGCTAATTGGTCTCTCTTCTTTGAAATACCTCAATTTGGGAGGTGTGGACCTTAGCAAGGCATCATCTAATTGGCTACAAGCTGTTAACATGCTTCCTTCTCTGTTGGAGTTACACTTGCCTGGTTGTGGACTTTCCAACCTTCCTCTCTCTCTTCCCTTTATTAATTTTACATCGCTTTCGGTCCTCGATCTCTCCAACAATGGTTTCAATTCCTCAATACCTCTCTGGTTGTTTAATATCACCAGCCTTGTGAATCTCAATCTCAACAACAATTACCTCCAAGGTGCCATTCCTGATGCATTTGCAAACATGAAATCTCTCCAATACCTTGATTTGTCTCAAAATACATACATTGGAGGTCAGATACCGATAACATTTGGTAATCTTTGCAAGTTGCGAACATTAGATCTATCGCTTAACAACATCAGTGGTGAGATATCTGAATTGGTCATTGGTTTGTCTGGATGCACCCATAGTAGCTTAGAGACTCTAAAGTTGGGTTTCAACAAACTGGGTGCAAATTTGCCTAATTCATTAGGACTCCTTAAGAACTTAAGATCTCTTCAACTCCAGGAGAACTCGTTTTTGGGTTCGATTCCAGCATCTATCGGGAGCCTATCATCCTTGAAAGAGTTGTATCTCTCGAATAATCAGATGGATGGGACCATTCCAAAAAGTATTGGACAACTATCAGAGTTGGTTAGGTTGGATTTGTCTGAGAATTCATGGAAGGGTGTCATCACAGAAGCGCATTTCTCGAATCTCGGAAGATTAAAGGAGTTATTGATCTCAGTAACACTTTATTCAATGAACTCCTTGGTTTTGGACATGAGATATGATTGGATGCCTCCTTTTAGGCTCACATACATCCTTCTGAGAAACTGCAAATTGGGCCCCAAATTTCCTGCATGGCTTAGAAATCAAAATGAACTTGCCACCATAGTACTCAACAAGGTTAAGATTTCAGACACCATACCAGATTGGTTTTTGAAGTTATCATTGCCGCATCTCAATGAATTGGACATCGCTTATAATCAAATAAGCGGCAGGGTGCCGAACTCATTTAAATTTAGTTACCTATCCACTGTTGATTTGAGTTCCAACCGCTTTGAGGGTCCTTTTCCACTTTGGTCTTCTAATGTGAGTTCACTAGATCTTAGGGATAATTCATTTTCTGGACCTATTCCTCGAGATATCGGAGAGAGAATGCCATGGTTGACGGATTTCGATATCTCTAGGAACATTCTGAATGGTAGCATTCCCTTGTCCATGGGTAAACTGGAGGGCTTGACGACTCTCGTTCTCTCACACAATCGTTTATGTGGAGAAATCCCTCAGTTTTGGAAAAATCTACAGAATTTGTATCTTTTAGAGATAGCAAACAACAGTCTATCTGGTAACATTCCAACTTCAATGGGCTATCTAAGTTCACTCCTATTCTTAAGATTGAGCCATAACAATCTTTCTGGAGAACTCCCTTCCTCCTTGCAAAATTGGACTGGCTTGTATAGCCTTGATCTTGGCAATAATAGATTATCAGGAAACCTACCAACATGGATAGCAGAAAGCATGTCGGCTTTGCTGAATCTCCGACTGCGATCGAACTTATTTAATGGAATCATTCCCTCACAACTATGCAGTCTTTCTTCTCTTCACATCTTGGACCTCGCACACAATAACCTGTCAGGATTCATTCCGTCTTGTTTGGGGAATTTGAGTGGTATAATCTCCATGAATCCATATGATCTTGAATATGAAGGGGGACCATTAATAGTGTTAACAAAAGGAAGAGAATTTGAATATTGGAGCACTCTGTACCTCGTGAACAGCATAGACCTCTCCAACAATTATCTATCAGGAGAGGTTCCTGAAGAGCTAACATGGCTCTTTAGATTGGGCACCTTGAACTTATCCATGAACCATCTGAAAGGAAAGATCCCAAAGCAGATTGGAAACTTGAAATTTTTAGAAACTCTCGACCTCTCAATGAACCAACTCTCTGGCACAATTCCTCAAAGCATGTCTTCTTTAACTGCCTTGAATCACCTCAACCTGTCACATAACAACCTGTCAGGGAAAATTCCATCAACCAACCAATTCCGAACCCTCAATGATCCATCCATTTATGAGGGTAATACCGCGCTTTGTGGGCTTCCGCTCACAAACAAGTGCCCAGGTGATGATAAAACATCTCATTTAAACGATGGAGATAGAGAAAACAAAGATGATGAAGATGAAGATGAGTTTGAAATGTTGTGGTTCTATGTTAGTATGGGACCAGGGTTTGTTGTGGGGTTCTGGGTAGTGTGTGGCACTTTACTGATGAATAAGTCTTGGAGGTATGCCTATTTTCAGTTCATCGACGACATGAAAGATAGGCTCTTTGTGGTTATTGCAGTCAATGTGGCTCGTCTGCAAAGGAAATTGTCAGGAGAACGGACGACATGAATAGTAGTTTTCAAATTCTGCTATGTATATTATAAATAAAAAGAAGAGTGTCTTCTCTACCTCCTTGTAAGACAATAAATTATTGATCTGGATCTATATATGCACAAACATATTATTGAATACTTTGGATTGATGAATATAAGAAGGCCTTGAATTGTATAGTCCCCTTCTAGCAAAAGTTTTTTATGGTTGAAGGACTACATAATGTGTTCCTTCCTTCATTTGAAATCTAACCGAGTCAGGATTCTCCCAGCATATGTTGTATCCACCATAGTGACCCTATATTACTGGCTAATGTAGGAGAGCAGGTCTGCTGCAAAAACAAGTAAAGCCCCAGTGTGATCATGAGCTATTGCACCAGTTAGGCTTAGCGGCTTACTCCTATAAAAGGGTTGTAAAGGCCAGTGCCACAGTTTTAAGTATTGGAACTAAGCCTATGAAAAACAAGGCGGCAAGCTTCCTGTATTTGATTTCATTAAAATGATTTCCCCCTTCCTCTTCTTGGGTTTTTAATTAAAATCAAAGGACTGACCCATTTGAGATGGAGCACATGTTCTATTTTCAATCATCAGTACATTCACTTCTCAAACATCAGTTATCAAGTCACCAAACTCCCCCTTCCTTGATATGACACAGAATTCTTCATTCAATCGGACGTTGATCTCTTAAGTGATTTTTCGGTATGGAACTATTTGCAAACACAATCGATTCCCTCAGGTACCTAAAATTAGCGAGAAACCAAATTGCACAATTAGTTATGTAATAATTATTAGATATTTTTAAAATTCTGCAACCAACATTGAAGTTTAACTCACAGAGATGAGGTTGAAGAAAATTATGTGGACTCCCGGACTTCTTGATATATGAGAAATTCAATTGCGTGACCAGCAGAGTTACCTTCAAGTAATGCAGCAAGGCGGTTTAGTTTCTAAATACCATGTATGAATAACTTACACAAGGAAAAATAAAGGGAAAAAAAGGATGCAAGAAGTTGCTATTTTTAGTTTCCTGTGAATTGTGATGCCCCACCAAGGATCTGCCATGAACTTTGAAAGTTAATAGAGATTTACAATGCTCTGATTCATATATCCAAATGGACAAGATATGTAAGCTTTGTCAAGTGTTGTGTATGTTGCGTGATTGAAGTCGGGTATAACCAATGTTACCTGATTCCTCGGTTCGCTGATCAGTTCAAATTAATTATTACTTCTTGTCCATCTTCTTCTCCCAAATGCATGAAATGCTCATACTTCATCGAACATGGTCAAATATTTAAAAATAAATGTTATTAAAGTCACTAGTAATCCCTTTAATGTTATGTTTTTGTTACTATTAATCCATTAACTAAGTAAATAGATAGTATCAAATGTTGGGCCACCATCTGAATATATATATATATCCCCATCTTTTCTATTCCAAATTTATTCCACCCCCAATCAAAATTAACAACTCCCAAGCTAATTATTATAATTAAACTCCTCTCATATCCAAACAAAATGATATATCCATGCTAATAAACCCAACTTCCAAATACAATAAACGAAATTTAAGAGTCAGGACTCAGGACCATCTCAAACCATACCAAGCAAACCAATGGTAATTGAAACAACTATCACGACAAAAGAAGTATAAGATTGGATAGCAGTAGCAGCAGCTGTCGAAGTAGGTGTAGAAGAAGATGAGGGTGTCGTGGGAGAAGATGATCCATCTGCAGCAACTGTCTTGATCTTCAGTTTCATCCCTCCACCACAGTGGCCTGAGGAACCACAAGCAAAGTACCTGGTACCAGGTTTGCTCAATTTGATCGCATTGTTCCCACCGTTCTTGGAGTCTACCACGCTACCAATGTTGCAGTTCTTGTAATCACTTTCGCCTGCGAATTCGACCACGCTATGCAGTCCTGTAGTATACTTGAAAACTGCCAATAAAAAGAAATTAACTACACTAATGATGTTGATATTAACAATCCTAATCTACCCTTAAATTTCTAAATCATAATTATTACACATGGAGCATATATATATATATATGTCTGATCAAGACCATTCAAATCACATTAAAATAATCAGATCCCTAAAACTTGTATAGTGAAACTAGGGGTGATAATTTCTACAAACCCCTCAGGTAACAACACCTTGTTAATAATCGGTAATTATCATATTTTGCATATATAATGATTAATTTTATTAAGGGGCATTCATGTAAACTATGTCGACTCAAAATGAAGAACACCCGCAGCGGATCCTGTTTTGGTAAGCATCATTAATTGGCAAATGTTGACTAATACAAAATTGGACAGACTACTAAGAAATAAACTCTAAAATCCCTTACTCTAAGCGTAATAGAATTGAGGTGTTTCTTAATGAGTTGGGTTTGGGTTTGTCTTTTCCAAGCCATTTATAAATCAAACCGGGTTCGGTTTAGGGTTTTTCCTAATAGATGAACCCTCGACAACCCGTCGCAGCCCGCTAAGATCTATTTAATATTTATGCAGAAGAGAAGATTACCAAGTTGGTCTCCGACTTTGAAGGTTCGACCAGATGCCCAAGTGCTCAAGTCAGTAGATAAATCCCAACCTTGGCTTCCCCCAACAACATGCTGAGTTGCAAAGGCTTCTTTAGTGGCCAAACCCACAAAAACCAATGTAACGGATAAAATTCGTAAAATGAAGCGAAAAGAAGGGGTAAAATAGTGATTTCTCATGCTCAGAAATTCCGACAATTTAAGCCGTCATAAGCCCACTTGGGCCATGTGCTGGCTCACTTGAGTGTTGTCTGACAGGTGGTCTTATCATGACTGCACAAGTCATGATGACTCCAAATGCCTGTAAATAAGCAAGAATCACCAGGGAGAAAAGAGGATGATGGTGCGCAAGAGAGATGGATGGTGCGCTAGAGAGATGGATGATATGCAAGAGAAGGAGGATGGTGCCAAAGGCAAGGAGAATGGTGCCAAAGGCAAGGAGGATGATGCGAAAGGCAAGAGAGGAGATCAAGAGAAGAAGAGAAAGAGGAAGAGAAAGATGAAGAGGAAGAGGAAGAGGGAGATCTGAGAAGCTTGAGTCACTCACACCCCTCCCCTGAAGAGCTGTGTAGATGGCCACTCCACTGTTTCTCTCATCATCCTTTGGTGTTCTCCGGCCACTTGGTGCTCTTGGTGGCCTCACAAGCGTTTATGGCCATCAGATTCTCTCAGATAGGCCATGTCCGCCTGATGCTCTCCCTGAATGGTCACACTGCCACTTGCACGGCCTTGCAGTTGATCATCTGGTGAGTGCAATCATATTTGAGCTTGTGCCTGACGCTGTGAATAGTGCCCAATACGTTGTGCTGTGAATAGTGCCCAATACGTTGTGCTGTGAATAGCACCCAATACGTTGTGCTGTGAATAGTGCCCAATACGTTGTGTTGTGAATGGTGCCGAATCCGTTGTCCCGTTGTGTTGTGCATAGTGTTGAGCTCGTTGTCCGTTGTCTGGTGTACCACGTACTCGTCGTGAGCTGTACAACGTACACGTTGTTTGCTGTACAACGTACACGGTGTCTGCTACACGACGTACCCGTTGTCTGTTGCACAACGGATGCACAACGTATACGTTATCAGAGCTAGAGCTACGTTATCAGAGTATGTTGTCTGTGCCTTATCAGAGCTGCGTTATCAGAGCACGTTATCAGAGTTACGTTGTCAGTGCCTTCCGAGCTACGTTGCCAGTGCCTTGTCCGAGCTATGTGAGCTGCGTCCTCAGTGTCTTCCGAGCTATGTTGCCAGTGCCTTGTCCGAGCTATGTGAGCTGCGTCCTCAGTGCCTTCCGAGCTATGTTGCCAGTGCCTTGTCCGAGCTATGTGAGCTGCGTCCTCAGTGCCTAGCTTCCGAGCTACGTTGTCAGTGCCTTCTGAGCTGCGTCCTCAGTGCCTCCTGAGCTGCGTCCTCAGTGCCTCACCAGAGCTCACCCTCAAGTGCATATGCCCAGTACCTCTCCAGAGCTCGTCCTCAAGTGCATATACTCAGTGACCTCACGATAAGTATCTCTATACTATGCTTGTGCCTTATACCGTGCTTGTGCCTTGAGCCTTATCATGTGCTTGTGCCTTATACCGTGCTTGTGCCTTGTGTGCTTTATCATGTGCTTGTGCCTTATCATGTGTTTAGTGCCTTATACTGACTTTATCATCGGAGCTTATTTCAGGGTGCACACCCGCCCCCTCAGGCTTATTCACAGGTGGAGTTGGGCTATCATTCCTCTACCAGCAGAGCAGCTACAGACGCGTGGCATGTACGAGATTTTTTCCCTTTCAAATTGGCGCCGTCTGTGGGAAAAAGGAGCTTTCACAACGTCTGTGGGATAGAGCTACGTTGTCTGTGGAACAATTGAGAATCAGGTTAAGGGGCTTAGACAATCACAAATGACGAGCATCCTCTACGTCTGAATGAGGCTTCCACTACATGACAACGTAACAACGGAAATCGACCAGTGCATAACGTACTCGTTGTCTGATGCACAACGTATACGCTATTTGTGCCTTATACGAGCTACGTTTGAATGGGGCTTTCACTGCATGACAACAATCAAGAGGTAATTATCGAGTGCTTTATCAAGTGAATTATCGAGTGTATTCTCAAGTGATTTATCAAGTGAACTATCTAGTGCATGCTCTAGTGAATTTTCAATATCAAGTGAAATATCAGCCTATCAGTAAATGATCGATGAACTGTCTAATGCAACGTGTCATAAATGCAATGTCAAATGACTTATCATCTGAGTAGGGTACTCACCACGGGACACATGTGGCTTATTTAATGAATTGTCATCTGAGCAAATCTAGTGGCTTATACTAATGAAATGTCATCTGAGCGTGGTGTCCCATCTCGAGGCCTATCATATGAAATGTCAGTTGTCTGATTACATTTATGATGTGTTATGTTATGCGCTTCCGAACTCCTTTACTGTCATCTCATAATGTGTTTGTGACTTACAATCGTGATCGAGTGAAAAATCAAGAGACTTATCAAGTGAATAATCAAGAGAAGCGACCAGTGCCATATCAAGTAAAAAACATCGTGAATGCAATGTCAAATGATGTCTTATCTGATATGTCTGAATACGGTGATGGGACACTTGTAGCTTCTCCGAGCAAGGTGTCTTACCACACGGTTCAACACATATCTAAGCATGATGCTCACTACGGGACCTCTGTGACTCAGTCAAATGCATTACCCGATAAGCGACCAATTGACTTATCCTCATGCAATGCTATCTGAGCATGGTGTCATGATGCCCCATTACGAGTCATTCACGTGAGATAGCATTTGCCTATATTTATGATGGTTTTTACAGCGAACTCATCTGTGTGCTTATCAAGTGAATCTCTGCGCTTGTCAAGTGAATCTCTGTGCTTATTAAGTGAATCTCTGTGCTCATGCCTCTTCACGTGTTCATGCACGTTCTCGTGCTCGAAGTGCCTAATGATTTCATTTTTCTTGGTGTTGTGATACATGTACATTCCTGTGCTCTCTGACACATGCTCTGAGGTACTATGCACGAGTGAGAGAATCCGGTGACTTGACTAGGGGCTGATACAAGCTCGTCTTCGCTGGCGAAAGCACAATGTATCAGTGACAACGGAGCACCTACAATGGAAGAGAGCGGAGAACGGAGCACAATCAGTGTCTGCGGACCAGGTATCATTTTCGGGAATTTTACCCATGGAGTATTCTCGGCACCTCGAACGGAGTTCAAGGCACCGAGAAGGGGCTAAATGTAACGGATAAAATTCGTAAAATGGAGCGAAAAGAATGGGTAAAATAGTGATTTCTCATGCTCAGAAATTCCGACAATTTAAGCCGTCATAAGCCTACTTGGGCCATGTGCTGGCTCACTTGAGTGTTGTCTGACAGGTGGTCTTATCATGACTGCACAAGTCATGATGACTCCAAATGCCTGTAAATAAGCAAGAATCACCAGGGAGAAAAGAGGATGATGGTGCGCAAGAGAGATGGATGGTGCGCTAGAGAGATGTATGATATGCAAGAGAAGGAGGATGGTGCCAAAGGCAAGGAGAATGGTGCCAAAGGCAAGGAGGATGGTGCGAAAGGCAAGAGAGGAGATCAAGAGAAGAAGAGAAAGAGGAAGAGGAAGAGAAAGAGGAAGAGGAAGAGGAAGAGGGAGATCTGAGAAGCTTGAGTCACTCACACCCCTCCCCTGAAGAGCTGTGTAGATGGCCACTCCACTGTTTCTCTCATCATCCTTTGGTGTTCTCCGGCCACTTGGTGCTCTTGGTGGCCTCGCAAGCGTTTATGGCCGTCAGATTCTCTCAGATAGGCCATGTCCGCCTGATGCTCTCCCTGAATGGTCACACTGCCACTTGCACGGCCTTGCAGTTGATCATCTGGTGAGTGCAATCATACTTGAGCTTGTGCCTGACGCTGTGAATAGTGCCCAATACGTTGTGCTGTGAATAGTGCCCAATACGTTGTGCTGTGAATAGCGCCCAATACGTTGTGCTGTGAATAGTGCCCAATACGTTATGCTGTGAATGGTGCCGAATCCGTTGTCCCGTTGTGTTGTGCATAGTGCTGAGCTCGTTGTCCGTTGTCTGGTGTACCACGTACTCGTCATGAGCTGTACAACGTACACGTTGTTTGCTGTACAACGTACACGTTGTCTGCTACACAACGTACCCGTTGTCTGTTGCACAACGGATGTACAACGTATACGTTATCAGAACTAGAGCTACGTTATCAGAGTATGTTGTCTGTGCCTTATCAGAGCTGCGTTATCAGAGCGCGTTATCAGAGCACGTTATCAGAGCACGTTATCAGAGTTACGTTGTCAGTGCCTTCCGAGCTACGTTGCCAGTGCCTTGTCCGAGCTATGTGAGCTGCGTCCTCAGTGCCTTCCGAGCTATGTTGCCAGTGCCTTGTCCGAGCTATGTGAGCTGCGTCCTCAGTGCCTTCCGAGCTATGTTGCCAGTGCTTTGTCCGTGCTATGTGAGCTGCGTCCTCAGTGCCTTCCGAGCTATGTTGCCAGTGCCTTGTCCGAGCTATGTGAGCTGCGTCCTCAGTGCCTAGCTTCCGAGCTACGTTGTCAGTGCCTTCTGAGCTGCGTCCTCAGTGACTCCTGAGCTGCGTCCTCAGTGCCTCACCAGAGCTCGCCCTCAAGTGCATATGCCCAGTGCCTCTCCAGAGCTCGTCCTCAAGTGCATATACTCAGTGACCTCACGATAAGTATCTCTATACTATGCTTGTGCCTTATACCGTGCTTGTGCCTTGAGCCTTATCATGTGCTTGTGCCTTATACCGTGCTTGTGCCTTGTGTGCTTTATCATGTGCTTGTGCCTTATCATGTGTTTAGTGCCTTATACTGACTTTATCATCTGAGCTTATTTCAGGGTGCACACCCGCCCCCTCAGGCTTATTCACAGGTGGAGTTGGGCTATCATTCCTCTACCAGCAGAGCAGCTACAGACGCGTGGCATGTACGAGATTTTTCCCTTTCAACCAACACCAACACCAAGAGACCTCTACAAATACCAAATATTGTCATTTCTTCCTCTCCTTCTAGCCTTGTTTGAGGATTCCTATAAATTTATAAGGAGACCTGAAAACGCCCTCTATATATAGAAGTTCCATACCATATAAGTGGTGACTCAGGAGTCGTGACTATGAGTACTAATTCACAACATGAACATCATAATACTGTAATTTACCACATTGCCCCTACAAAAATGCTTTAGCCTAATACGAAAATTGGTGCGAACTTTGCGGACCGTGGTGCATGGGATGACCGGACGGTGTCTCACAACAATTTCAGAGAGGCATGCAACATGGGCGATTAAGTTGATACCAGCTTTTACTTGCTGTGATGGCTAGACACAAGGTGGTAGCACATATTACAAACTAGTTTTTGTATTTTTGTAATTTTGATCCAAACTGAGGCATCTTTGGATGACTCTGCATTTGTTTGGATTGCCCGCAAAGCAAAACACATTTGACTTTGAAGTTGTAGGACGCTTGGCTTTGAAACTAAGCTGTCATGATCTCTCACATGCACACTCTCTCACAAACACACACACATACACGATCCACCCCACCCCACCCCACCCCACCCATGATCTCTCTCACACGATGTCGTGTCCTCCCCGGCCCAACCCTCCATTACCTATTGCAAATAGTAAAGAAGGTATATAGTAGATATATATAGTTATTAGTATATCAATAAATTTATTATTAAAATTACCATATATACCTTAAAATATTTTAATGTTGGGATAAAGTGATAATTTCATCAACAACCCCTCTTATATAAAGTCATAAAACTAACCCTAACCTAACCTGACCTTAATTTCTCAAATATCTCATCTTTTTTTTTTGGGGGAAACGAGGGTATCCAGGCCTCTTAGAGCACCTGACTATTCCTTCGGGCACGTGCAACACCTCCCAAGCCACACGCACCAAGTAAGATGGGATTGCTCTCTAAGGGTGGCCAACGGAGGGAGGGGATTCGAACTCAAGACTTCCGCTTGGCCATCAGCAAATATCTCATCCCGTCTCTCACTTTATCACTCAATTGCTCTGCGATCTCTCCAAAGTCTTTAACTCTCATGTCTCTCTCTCAATTCTCTGATATGCTCTTATATTGCATTGCTAGTTTCAGACCATATACAAAATTCGTGTTAGGTTCGAAGGGATATTAAAGATTAATAGTGGGACCCACTATTTAGATATAATTGTAAAAATAGACACCTATAAATTATAATTATATATTCATGTAACTGTATAATATAATATAAGGATAACAATGTCCAATGCAAATATTTTAAAATTTAATAAAAATATCTTTATAAAGGGTTGTACTTTTAGTAGAAGAATGATATGTGTGTGTGAATAGGTGGCATGTATGCGTCTCAGTTTGAGTGACATTTGGTACTCCTTTGATGAAAAAATAGATTTTGCCGTTAAATCCCACTCATATTCAAGGACTTGTTTAGTTGAAATTCTTATACCCATTTTTTTTAGTCCTTTACTGCATTTTTGTAGAACAAATAATCTCAAAAAATCGAGTCCCAAAAAACAAAACTCTGGCTATGGTTGTGATTGTTATCAGATCACGTTATTTTCTGGCATGGGTTATCTCTTGATTAACCATACCACTTACCTATAACTAGGGGTATTAATGGGCCGGGCTTAGGCATGAGTTTTCGTGATTTTTGAATAGGCCAGCCCATTTACAAGAGGGTTTTGTCAATTTGGCCTGTTGACACCCCTACATACGACTCTCTTAAATGGGCTCCTGATTAATCGGTGCAAATCGGTGAGTCAATGGGCAATGTCTAGGGTGTTAGGAGTAGGGTACAATGGCGCAACGACAGATCATTCGGTCGTGTTGATTATTAATAAATTTTCTTCTTAAGGTTTAACATGTCACTAATTGCATTGATGCTCATAATGATACAGTTCATATCTAACTCTTTGATAGGCTTGCCTCTTAGTGACTCTATAGGTTTTGCTAATGCATAATTATCAGCTAACATAGAAAATTTGCTACTTTTCTCTTGATCAATGACGTCCAAAGAAGGCGATTATCGCGTTGTAGACTATTTCCTTTGCAGAAACCCCCATGACGAAATCGGCATGAGCATAATCCTTGATGAACTGAACGGTTAGCTTGTCTCCCTCATGAAACTTAAGACTGTCTAATAAATTTCCTACATCTCGAACATCTGAAAGTGCATCCTGACCTCCATAGCTGATGAAGAGAGGAAGGTTGTGCGGAATGTTGGACAGATTATAGATAGGAGGCTTGTTTTGTCCGTAATGCTCGACGTTAAAATCTGCATTACCATAGTCGTATCTCGCCACAATTCCATCTCGGACCGCTGAAAATAATTTCAATTTCATCTTTATTAGTCATTGTTTAAGAAATGGGGTAACATAAATTTTCACATTACAAAACATTTTTAAGGAATGCAAACCTATAATAACAGTAAAATGAAAATTAATATAAGTTTGGGTATCATCTTGAGATTCTCATACATAGCTATAGCCGGCCCTATAGATAGTTTCTCCTCTATTTATAACTAAAACAAATATTTGATCTTCGAGGACAGCTACGACATAGAAACTAAGGAAACTTACTTTGAGCTAGATGCACCATGTTCTTCGTCGCGGTAGATTGAGGCTCGTTCTTCAAGAAGAGATCAACCGTGGAGCCATTGAGGCAGCAATTTTTGCCTTTGTTCAATAATTTTAAGGTCAGGGTTAGTGTAATAACCAAAAATAAGCTCTCTAACTAATATGGATTAGTAGTAACAAGTACTGTAGTATTGAGATCGAATTCACGACTCCACGAACAAAAACGAATGAAATACAACATAAAATTTGTAGGCTTAGTAAAAAAAAATTTCTAGGCATTGAGAATGGATTAATACCGGTAAACGATGTCAGTAAGTCGTAGCAGTCGACCCCTGGATTAGAGCACAGAGACTTAATTGAGAAAGTTTGCTACAGGCTTCCTGTTTGCTTAGAAAGAAAACCCATTAGTCTTAGAGCATTTGTTTTGAGCTAAAGTTAGGGCAACTCTAAATTTAGAGCAGTTCTCAAGATAGATGACCTATATAAAGGATTTGGTGATACCATGAGAGGATGGATTCTTACCCTTTTGGATTGAACTCTGCAACACCCATTAATGTGGTTATCTGAATGAAGCAAAGACGATTACATCAGCATTTGGTGCTAGTTCACATAACCATAACGCTGCCTCCGAAATCTTTCTTTTTTTGTTTTTAGAAAAGTCACTCCCTAAGAGTGGAGGTTTGGCAGACCCTACTGGTTTATCTCTAGTATTATAATGCGAATGCCTCCATTCAAAACGTTGATGAAAATTTTTTGATACCTAAAATACCCTTTAATGTAATGAATATAAAGAAGTTGCAAACAAAAGTTTATAAAATACTGAAATTATGAGAATGATGATTTTGTCATTTCATCATTACTCTCTCTCTCCCCACATCCCAATCAATGTCTTTCATTTCATCACTTATCCACTCTCTCTCCTCCCTTTACCCTCCCTCTCTCTCACGTGCAAAAGTTGGGTCTACTAAGGTTTTTTTTTTTGTTAAGGTAACAACACCATAGGCGAAGCTACAATCAAACCGGGGAGAATCTCTCCAGTTTGAATCCCTAGAGGTCACCACGTGTCTCCTTTGACACCCCTTAACCATGGGTAAGGTTCACCCATCCATCCTTAATTTTTTTGAAAAAAAATATTAATTCTTTTTTTTAAATTGAAAAACTGTTTTTAATATTAGAAAACTCTAAAATTGGTAATCCCACTAAGTCTTTTTTTTTTGGGATGAGATATACGTTTAGGCCTCAACACCGGTTAGGTGTTAGTATATGTTCAGTTATTGGGCAGGTGGAGAGTATATAGAAACTCTTACCCTCTCGGGAGTGGAACCCGGAACCTCCCCCCAAAGCAGGAGATACACTACCACTGGGACAAAGCCCTGGTGTGTCCACTAAGTCTTCTTACTCTGATCTTTCTTAAAATTGGATTACAGTTAATTGTGATTAAAATCTATCCGAGTTCAATCGCACCTATAAGTCAACATGTGTCCCTAACCTTTATTTACTATATTTAGAAGGTGCAATTTTATTTTATTTTTGTAAAAGGTTAGTGAATCTTAACCACAATTAACAGACTAACTGTTTCTAAAGAAAAACGTCTCGCCAATGCCCTGCCCGCCCCCTTTTTTTGCTTTACCCAAAATGCCCTTAAATCTTTTTGTCTCAAAATGTCTCTACGTCATATTTTTATAACCAACATGCCCTCACAATTTTTTTCATAGGGAATATCTAAAATGTCCCTCAAGTTTCTACACCCACGATATTCCTTAATTTTTTTTCAAATGCCCTCTCTAGGATCGCTCTTCCTAGTCTCTCTCCCTTTCCCCTCTCTCTCACATGCATCGCACGTGCTGCCCACTAGTTAATAATAAAAAAAGAACGGTAGACATAAACCTTACCACACAAAGACACAAGAACACACATACACAAAACTTAGCTATGAACAATTCTAACATAATCCGTACAGGCTTTATCTAAGAATAAAAGAGATCTGAGCTTAGAAAGACTATCTTGAATATCTAAAATCCAAAAATTTATTTATTCTTTCACTTGCATTCAAGCCTTGATATGTATAAGGAACACAATGGTCATAACTGTGGGGGACCTTGACCGCTATTTACTGTTATAAAAATCATTGTAAAGGTGGCTACATTTTATTGGCTCTTTGAATATTTTTCTATTGAGGTACAATATTTTTACATATTTGATTAATTAAACTATTGTTAGCTTCCAAAAATAACGGTATAGTGGTTGCTATAATTCAAAATTTCGTCAACATCGACAGGTATTTAACCAGCATTATCACTGTACTATTCTTTACTATACAAGTTTAGTTTGGATGTGTTGATTATGCAGGCGATCATCGGTGGTGATAGAACATATATAGTTTAACATACCTCTCCAACGAAGGCTTTGGCTGCGAGAAGCCCAATCTTAGTGGTCATGTGGCTCAAATAAGCGACGGGGCTTAGCAAGGCTGCTGATCTCAACTTGTCCACCAATTTCCCTTCTGAGAAGGAAGCCAAAGCCGCCAAAGTCCCCTGTAAAAACAGGACCATTTGGGAAACATCAGTTTGATCTTAATAAGCATGATTATCATATCCTTTCTCTTTATTAAGAGGCTTTAATCCAATGCAGTTTGTTAGTCTAACCATGGAATGGCCCACATAGTGCAGCTTCTGCTGCCCTGTTTGACCGTACACGAAATCAAATGTAGCTGGGAGATCGTAGGCGACCAGTTCATCCCATGACCAACCCCAGTAAGCCTGTCAAATTTCCTATTACGAGAAACCTTTAATCAAACACTTGTAAATTAATTAAGATATTCAAAGGAGGGAAGTAAATATTCCCTGAAACCCAGAAATGTCCTCTGTGATCACTTTCATTTTGGTTAGAGAGCTTAACTATGGTAAAACACCATGTTTGGTTAACTTTTAAGCATGGTTAAGCAACCCTTAACCAGAAAAAATCTGGAAAAATGGTCAAAAATTCCAAAATAATTTGAGAAGCCCATAAATAGTCTCACTCGGTCATTTAACCCTAGTTAAGACCATTAACCATGGTGACCTCTCCTCCTTTAACTGTGATTAAGCATCCTTAACCACTGAAAAAATCCTCAAAAAAATCAGAAAAATTCAAAAAGACCAAAAATACTGATATTAGACTTTTTAACCATGGTTATTACCTCTAACCATGGTTAATCACCTTTTCAACCCCGGTTAGTAACTCTAACCCTTGGTTAAAACACCTTTGGGCCTACCGGGCCAAGCCATACCAATATTAACTGTTATTAGCAACCCTAATTATAGTTAGTTTGACTTAACCCCGACTAGCAATCCTAACCATAGTCAAACTTTGACTTAGCCTACTAGGCTTCCCTCATGGCCTATCGGGCCCAACCCTAGTTTACTGGACTTACTCCAAGCCTACCGGGCTTCACCATTGGCCTATCGGGCCCAACCCTAGTCTGTCGAACTTACCTTAGGCCTACCGGACCCAAACCATGTACTTTGAGGCCGGGCCAAACCAGCCTACCGAGCTTCACCATTGGCCTATCGGGCCCAACCCTAGTCTGCCGGACTTACATTAGGCCTACCGGGCCCAAATCATGTACTTCAACCAACCCCGGTCAATCAAACCCTAGTCTACCTGACTAGGCTCATTAACCACCATTGGTGCACACACACACACACCCCTAGCCTTGGCACGGGCTCATGTGCCAGAACTACGCTCGGTCTAATCTCACCCCAATGTGAATATGTAGGCAGCCTAACCCGTGTTCGACCATAGTCTAAGATTTTCTCCTTCTTAGATTAGCATTATCTTAAATACTTAAGGTATTTGATTAAAACTGAGATTAATTTGGCTTAACCCTAACAAGTAGGGAAACACTGAAAAGTAGAAGTACCGGGGTGCCTAACCCCTTACCCGGACTTAAACGAACCTCTTATCCTGATCTCGGACTGCAAGTCAAGACCTTATCAAAATCTCAGAGACTTATCTCTTCTGAATGAATAGGTGACGACTCTAAATTCTCCCCGTAAGATCAAACCAGGGTTTCCCCGAAACCCGCGCTCACATAATCATTCAATTGGAGCTCAAGCCAAGCTGAGCTTGGCTCAAGCCTGAATCAATTGGAGCTCGAGCCGTGCTCGAACCTAACCAAATAGATTCAAGCTGAGCTGAGCTCAAGCATAGATGAAGAAATTTCAAACTGAGCCGAGCTCAACCATAGATGAAAAAATTTCAAACCGAATCGAGTAGGGCCAAGCCCGACTCGAATACACCCCTAGTAGGGGGCATGCAATGGTTGATAAACAATGTTAGTAATATTGATGAATTTGTGAAAAATGATTGGCAGATACGTAATATTTTGGGTCTAGGGCATGGGGTTCAAGTGCGTAGCCCCCGGTTTTTTTTGTTGACGTCTAAGTTCGTGGCCTATATTTCATACATACCCTCCGGATATTATTTCTGCTTGTTTACAAGTAGGAATGACAGCTAAGGCATGGGGCAATGCCCCCTTGGCCTTTTGAAAAAACACGGTGACATACTCCTTAAACTTTCGAAAAAAAAAACATATTTTATATAATGTTGAATTATTTAACAGACAAGGGGGCAGTTGTCCTTTTAACATTAAAAAAAAATTATATCGTATTATTTAATTATTTAATAGGGCAAAGAAACTGTTGCCCCCATAAACAATGAGAAACAATATCGGTAGGATATGTAGTATGGATGAAATAGCCCACAAACTTAATTATCAAAAAAAAAAATGGAGGCTACTCAACTAAAAAATATTTTGTACCCGCCTAAACATTCTCTACAAATTCATCAATAATTACTAATATTTTCAATCAACCATTGTGTGCCCTCTACAATAAAATCTTAACTCCACCCTTGGTGGTAATAGGACAGGTTTGGACTTGAATTTTAATGATTTTTGAAGTGACTCGAGGCTCAACACATTTACAAAGGCTTTGAAGCCCAACTCTGTCCAATTGGCACCCCTATTTACATGGGACAATTATACTCCTTGCCCCATGTTTATGCTTAGTTAAATAATTAAATAAAAATATATATAAAAAAATATTTGTTTTCAAAAGTTCAAGAACCCACTTCTCCAATAATTATGTCCTATTAAATAATATATTATACTTTTTGTTAAAAATTTTAAGGAGGAATCTGCCCCTCATCATATGATTGCCCGATTTAAAAATTGAACAAAGTAGTATAATCCATAATATATATATATATATATTATTATTTTATTATTATTATTTTTTTCTAAAGCTCAGCAGCTCCATCGCCTGCCTTTAAATTATAATTTTTTCCCTAGAAGTTTAGGGCAGCTGTCCCCAAGTCCCATGCCCTGCCTTATAAAAAAAAATGCTTGTTTTTCAAAATTCAGGTGGGCATGTTGCCCTCCGCTCCGCCCTGTTGGTTTACATGCATAGGGTTATACAGTGAGTGGAGTGTTGCTGTCTATCTCCTCACCAACAACTACGAGAGAAAAGCCAAGTCATTCTACTTTTAACTTCTAACCAATAAACATATAATAGACCCTCTTGTAATTAATAACCTTGGTGAAAATGAATTGTATTAATTATAAGAGAATATTATATATAAGAATCAATATATTGGTTCATCAAAAAATTTCTTTTGAATGTATTATATTTTTCGTAAAAGTTTCATATACATACAAATGTATAATACTAACACACCAAAACTTTATATTATATACGATAACTTATTATATATAGCTAAAGTGTTTATAAGATCCATCAAACTATGTATTAATATAGTATAAAACTTATCTTATAATTAATAATATATTAGAGCTTTCTTAAAATATTATTAAATAGCAAGTATAAGAGATTATTAATTATACACTATAGAACCAAGTTGGTTCCTTATAATTTTATTAATTATTAGAGATTATTAAGTTATAAAATATTAATTATAAAAGGCCAACTGTATACGGCTCAGAGTGTCTCTGGCGAAGCCAAAAAAGGCTCTCGGGCAACCATAGAATAGAAGACATGTGGTGTTAAAAAGGGGAGAAGTCATCTCATTTTCTCCCATGATTTTTACTTCTCCCCACTTGATATCTCTTCCCTTTTATCTCAATACCTTATCGCCATGTGTCATATAAAAATCATGGGGCCCATGATTTTGACTTCTCTACCACTTCTTCTCCCTATGCTATGGTTGCCCGAGACAAGCCCTTTCTAGCTTCGCGAAAGACAATCCGAGGCCACTGTATACTAAAACTACTGATCCGGGTTGCAAGTTGCAACAAAACAAAAGTTTGAATTTGGATGTTAAACCCGTTTTTATTACCATGGAGCGAATTCGGTTAATAAGTACTTACCCTGTCAAAATGGGACCCGATCCATCCCGCTCCTTAATCCTTAGTTTACGTTGCCCATTCAAACCCTAATAAAACCCTAAACTACATTACGGTGGAGAAAAAGAAACCCCCCAGAGAATATCTAAACCCTAATAAAACCCTAACTACATTACAGTCGAGGGAATGAAATCCTAGAGAGAGAGAGAGAGAGAGAGAGAGGGAGATGAGGCCTTTGGACGAGAGAGAGACCACATTGGTGTTCGAAAAGCTCTTCAAATTCACAGGAAACAACCTCAAGAACATAATCGAAAGCCCATCTCACGAAGGCCCAGAGGAGAATCCAGGCCGTTATTGCTTTCGCCTGCAAAAGAAGAGAGAGTCTACTACGTGAGCAAAGCCTTAGTCAAACGAGCCACCAATGTCAGCCGAGACAAGCTGGTCTCTCTCGGCACCTGCATCGGCAAGTTCACCAATGGCGGTAAATTTCACCTTACCACCCAATCTCTTAGTCTCTTAGCTGGTAATGCGAAGCACAAGGTTTGGTTGAAACCCACTTCGGAAATGTCGTTTTTGTACGGTAACCATGTTTTGAAAGGTGGGTTGGGGAGGATTACAGGGGACACGGTGGCCGGTGATGGGGTTGTCGTGTTCTGGATGTCCGATATGCCGTTAGGGTTTGGGATTGCATCAAAGTCCACACAGGATTGTAGGAAATTGGACCCAAATGGGATTGTTGTTCTTCATCAGGTAGATATTGGGGAGTATTTGAGGATGGAAGACGAGCTTTGAAGGTGGGATTGGTTTGGTGATTATGTAATTCTATGATGTTTTCTGTAAGTGGGTTGGTTCTAGATGGGTATATTTATGGGTTTCTGTAAGTGGGTATAATTCAATTTTGATCAATATGAGTTTGAGTTTGACATTATATGATTTTCTTGATCTGAGTTGATTTCAGTAGGAACCTGTGAATTTTGGTCGAGGAGGGGTTTTCGAGTTTCCGAATTCTGGCTTCTTTCCATGCTCTGTATTGAATCAGGGATGGATGGTTTAAGGTCACCAAGATGATAAAGCTTAGGCCAGAGTAGGGTAGAGGCTTTAGAGTTGATTCTAAGTGGATTTTGGAAGAGATGAAATTTCTCGGTTCATGCTTCTTAGGTTTGATAGGGGTTAGGAACTCAGTTTTGCCCATTTTGAACTCGCTTGCATATAGATTGCCTCGTCGTAGCGAGCCATATTAGAGAGAACAAAAGAAACCTAAATATTGTCCATATATTTCACTTTTTTCTTTCTAAATGGAGCAAATGAACTATCATCACACAGAGCAGTTCTTTGGAAGTGAGCTCCAAGTCAAGGAAATGAGGTGTTGCGATTTCTGCATGCTATTTGTTTGTCCCGGGGACGGGATGCAGTGGACTTGGGTTGGGGGCCTACGAAATTTGATCTCTAAGTCACCTTATCTCCCTGTTATTAGATGGCCAGGCACAAATCTCGGAAATAACTCCGTGGTCACTGCACCTAGACACCCTCTTCGGCTTCCTGGTGGGAGCTTATTGATCTCTGTAGCATTTGGTCATGTTGCAAGTGGAAGGAGTTCAAATGGGTAAGCCATGGAAGATGGTTAGAGTAAGAATCTATCCTCTAGTTGATAGTGCTTCTGAAACTGCATTTGGAGCAAATCCCTTTCCTAGCACATTAATTAAACATCTCACCTGTGGTTACTCGCTGTTTGTTTTGGATTCATATTCAGATCTTGGCATCATTATGTTCTTCATGTTGCAGACTGAGAACATCTGATATGCTTTTTGCACTAGGAAAGATTCCCTTTAGTCATATTTCTAACTATACAAGATTACACACCTGCACGTGCAAATTTGTCGTAGAAAAAGATTTCTGTAATGTTTATTAGCGCACAAACACATGCACACGTCATTGGATTGTATTATGCATACATGTACAAATGTGAATTGGATTGTACCATATAGATGGCTTGTTCTCTGAATTTGCTTTATGGATAATTACGCTTCTTTTACTTATTTACTTGAGATTGATTCTTGAGTAACATTCGAGAGCTTGGAAGAAAATGAAATTACAAAGCTGCGTAAGCTAGAGGTGAAATATGGAGTCTTGACATAGATAGTTCATAGACAGTATAGAAATCATGCAGGTGTGGGTTCCTTCATTCTCTGTTTTCTTCCTAAGATATCCTATATACCGAATATTGGACTAATTAGATAACCTTCTGATTTATCATTTTGCGTGAACCATTAACCATATTTGTTTCCCTAATACCGAATAGTAGGACACATCTATTGGTGGTACCTGTGCCCTGTATGTTTGTCATGAGCACTTGAATTTTATTGCTTTCAGACTACTTACATGTTGAAAAAATGGGAACTTGAATTTTCCCCAAATACAAAAATATATCAGAGATATTGGAGGGTCAAATTCAAACCTCTAATTGTTGCCTATCTGACGGGAAAACATCAGAAATTACATCTGGGTAAGAGCTTATGATTTTCATCTGCATTTCCCTGAGATTGACAGCAAACTTGAGTGCTTCATTCATGGCAGTTCGTGCTCCCGCCAAAGCCACATCCAATTCCTGGTTGCACAAGTAATGAGAGCATATCTGATTGAGGATCCGGTCGTGCCTTTCTTGGAATCTAAGCAGCCTTTCCTCAGCATGTTCCAGAGCCTCAGTTACAATACTCAATTTTTCCATTGTAGTTCGTCTATTTTGCCATTTCTTCAAATTTGGCAAGCAGAGGAAGAACGACGCAGAGAAGCCGACTAGGGTGAAAACAATGCGGCCATAATCCATGGAGTTGCTGTAAGAAGAAGTGATGAAGGAGAAGAAGTGAAGGATCTGAAGGAAAAGAGTTTGATTCCTTGCTTAAATTAGGGGGCACATGTTGTGTTGCTTTATGTAATGTAGGTGCTAAACCAGGTTCTTACAATGATATTGTGCGTGTGTGATGGAAATCTGGGATACAAATCGCTAGTCTCCCACTATCTAGAGCCAAAACTTTGTTTACTTTTTCTGCTTTGGGTTTTTCCTTCAAAAAGAACACACAGGATCCTCTAGGGTTGCAACCTGACCAATTCTATCCAGTAGTTGCATCAATGCAACATCAGTCCCCTTAAGCCTAGTTGGCCATCATTAAACCTTAGGATTAATATTAACCCTATCTATGTTTAAAACAAAAAGGAATAAAAGAAGATAAACTGCACGATCTTGTGTCTATAGGGGTTGGTTGACTCACCGTTTTCTTGAAAGGAAAATGGCCATAACTTGCGTTGTGTTTTGAAGCTTTGAACACAAGAAAAAAAAACATATGTAAAAAAAGGAAAATAATCACCTCCTCCCTCGGTGACGCAAGGAGGGGCGTCTCTGCTCCCATTTTCTTGTCATGTGTCTCCCTTCTAATCTATTTAACAGTGGTTAAGATTCATCTATCCTTACTGTTCACCCATCTACTGTTCACCCATCTATCCTTGGTTTTTAGAAAAAAAAATTACTAAAAGGTTAAAAAAAAACTAACCCGAGTTAATGAGAGTTAAAGAGTTGGCTATGTGAGAGCAAGGAGGAATAGTCCCCTCCTCTGCTGATGAGGGGACTAGTGCTCAATAAATAAATAAAAACTGGCAAATTATACGCCTGTAGAATACATATATACCAGTTGAGTCAGAGGGGTATCTACCAGAAGCTGTTAGAAGAATATTTAACCATAAAGGGAAAATGGCCATAAGTTTTTTTTTTTGAAACTCGGGAATCCCCGAGGATGTGACGACTGACGTGAACCCGCAACCTGCCACACCTAACGGGGAAAATTGCACGGCTGGCCCCATAGGGAGTGAGGAGTTGAACCTAGGACCTTTCGATTTCATGAGGCGTAAGTCAACAGTTCATTTGAAGTTGTGAGCATGAAAAAAAACAAAAGTAGAAAAATGAGCCCTGCCTCAAGTTCTTAAATATCATATCACACACACACACACACACACACACACACACACACACTCTCTCTCTCTCTCTCTCTCTCTCTCTCTCTAAGTAGATAATCCCAACACATCTCTTTTCCTCTCCTGTCTGCCCTAACAACTTCTTATGAAAATTCACCCATCTTCGTCCATTTCGTTACATAATGGAAACCCCAAGTACGTCAAGTATTTTCCAACTTCAAACATAAACATACTGGAGAACTCGCAGACTCTCCCCTTTTCAACATCCTCATAAAATACTCATGAGGGCCATGGTTCCTTGATGCAACTTTTGAACTAAGTAGCCTGTCAATTGGAAGGTCCAGATCACTGAGATGCCCCACCAAATGGACGCAAAAGGACCCAAATATAGAGTATCGAATTCCAATCAGGCAATTCAGAAAACTGTTCAAGAAAATGGAGGTAGTTCTATATATTCAATAGCATTCATGGTGCTAATAATCCGTAAACATTATTCTTAGGTTCTTCAATTTCTATAAAACTATAACCCAAATCCTTCTTAAGTCCTCTCTCTTTCATCAATCTCCTCACTTCCTCAACATCACCCCATCTTCCCATTTCTGCATACAAATTAGATAACAGAACATAGTAAGCACCATTCTCAGGCTCCAACTCCACAAGCTTCCTCACTGCAAACTCGCTCAGTTTCAAATCTCCATGAGCCCTACAACTAGCCAGCAATGCTCCCCACATAACTTTAGTAGGCTTGAAAGGCATCCTCTCTATGAATTCGAATGCCTCGTCAAGACACCCAGCACGTCCTAAGAGATCAATCATACACCCGTAATGCTTAACACCTGGTGAAAATCCGTACTTTCCGTCGATCAGGGAGCAAAAGATCTGTCGGCCTGTTTGAACCAACCCTGAGTGACTACAAGCACATAACACTCCAATTAAACTTACTTCATCTGCCTTGATCCCTTCCTGCTCCATCCTAAAGAACCACCACACTGCCTCCTCGCCATTTTTCGCTAGTGCAAGCCCTTTGATAACTGAATTCCATGTAAAGACATTCTTCTCATTCATGCTATGGAAAACAATTAACCCCGCTTCAATTCTCCCACATTTTCCATACATATCAATCAAGGAAGTGCCCAAGATCACATCCAATTCCCAGCCATTCCTTCGTATGAAGTCATGTATCCAAACACCCATTTCAAGCGCCCCAGAGCTGGCGCAAGTGGATAATGCATTCACCATTGTTACACAATTCGGCAATACACCCGAGAACTGCATCTGTTCAAAAGCAACCAGTGCCTCATCAAGCTTCCCGGCATTCCGATTACCCGCAATCAAAACAGTCCATGAGACTGCATCTCTCTGTGGCATTTCATCAAACAACTTCCGGCATGTATCCATATTGCCACATGATGCATACAAGTTCAAGAGTGAATTTTGAACATAAATATCATTGAGATGACCTAATTTGGTGATATGGGTATGGAGGGATTTCCCTTTTCCAAGGTCTTTAAGCTCAGAAAGTGACTTGAGAATGAAAGGGAAAGTGAAATTGTTTGGAGAAATGGAGCTTTTGTGCATATGGGTGTACACAGAAATGGAGGTATGAGGAGAGTGGGAATGAGAGAAAGCTCTAATGAGAGAGTTACAGATGAAAACATGGGGTCTGTGGAGTTGGTTGAAGAGGATGAGAGCTGAGTCTAAGAGGCCTAGAGATTGGCAGGCATTGATGAAATGGTAAGCAATAGTAGTGTTTGAGTGGAGATTTGAAAGTAGGATTTGAGCTTGGATTTGGTGGAGTTGAGTAGGAGAAATGCAAGTGCTCAAGAAATGGAGAATTTTGTTTCCTATGTTGTTCACTTGTTGAGTGGTTGTCATGAGTTATATGTGTTTTGGACTGAAATATTCAAAGATTTCAAGTTCAGTACTTTAGAGCTTGCTTCTTTGCTCTTCAGACTGGGAGAATTGCTGGTTAGGTGTTAAAGAGTCTGGTTTGAAAATTATAAATCCAAAAGCGGGCATGAAAGGGCCAAACAAAATAAAATTAAAATGCGCATCCAGGGAATCGAACCCTGGTCAGTACCGTGGGAGGGTACTATGATACCACTACACCAGATGCGCTTATTGCTAGCTAAACATAAATTAACATTTATATATCATTTCAAGACATCCTCTCCTGTTAAGACACCACCAGTTTCAAAATTTCGAAGTTGTTTTAAAAAGAAAGTGATGTCTTTTTCTATTTCAAAAGGTTGGGCACGATGCCTAGCTATGTTGGGCTTGGTGTATAGGGATACATGAATGACGTGAAGAGTGGGGCCTCGGATTCTCTCTAGCCCATGCCAGAAAGGTGCTCTCAGGCCACCACACATTAAGCTTCAAGTGGCTCGAGAAGTCATTTCATGGGCCTCATAATTTTGACTTCTCTAGCCATTATTTGAGACATGGTTATAAAATGATGAGATAAGGGGGAGAGATATCAAGTGGGGAGAAGTCAAAATCAGGGGAGAAAATGAAATGGCTTCTCCCCTTTTTAATGCCACATGGCGCTTAATGTATGGAGGCCCGAGAGCGCTTTTCTGGCATGGGCCAAAGAGAATCCGAAGCCGAAGAGTGGACACAATGAAGCTGACAGGTGTCCTCGCTAACTGCTACTGGAGAGGAACCCAAGGTCAATGTGAATAAGTCTATGGGTACTCCCATATATACTCCCGAATGCCAACCCTTTGTTCAAAATAATTTTGTTAATTTAAGTACTAAACTTGGCCTTTAATTATTTGAATTAAAGGGCTAAGATTTAAGAGCATATTTGGGAGTACCCATGGATACTCATAATATAGCACCCCAACCTATACCAGACACATCAAAAAAAAAAAAAACCTATACCAGACACATCAACCTCTCCGACGTGGTCAACACGCAGACACCATTTTGATGCCCTGTGGTCCAAAGATCATACCAATCTGGCAGTCTTAACCTTCTGATTAACTGATGCCTAGAATGTCCAATTTTTTTTTTCTTGTGAACCGTTGGCTATCCATGAGCATCTGTATCAATGAGTTGGTGGAGTGATATCCACAGAAAAAAGGCAAGAAGTTGGTTTAATGATTCAGTATCTGCTTCAAATTGTTTCTCTAATGATATTCTTTCAAAAGAACTAGCTGATTGTATCCTTGTGCTCCCTCAGTGCAAGTACATTCACTTGTCATACTTTGGCCTTTCCAATTTAATTAATTGCAAAAAAAAAAAAATTAATTGAATTATTAATAACTGACAATAGGAAAACTGAAACATTCCTTTCACAACCTCCCATAACACTGAGCTGTGATATAGAAGAGGATGAAAGCAAGCCTCTCCAGCATTGCGTAGGATATTCAAATAATTCAGTACAGTGGTATCGATTTAACGCTTCTGTTTCGACAGTTTTGCTCCTAGCCTTCCTCGAACTGTTGTTAGATCTCGGGGAAGCTTGCTTGATTTATTTTTCCGTGTCTTTCTTCTGCATTTCCTCCTTTGTAGTCGCTGGCGACGGATCTCAGGATCAGCCCATCCTCTTCCCCATTCTGAAAAGGTGGAATTTGATTTGCGGTTTCTCATCGAAAGCAGCATGTCGGCTTCAGGGTGAACATGGAGAGTTTTCTCTGTCTCGGATTGCAGAAACTTCAATCCCAATTCCGTAGCCTCTGGGAATTTTATAGAAACGTGGATCTGCACAAGGGAGTGCAACGAAAAGAATCAGACTAAAATAGCCCCACACACGCATACACACGCATAAGAAAAAAGATAAAGCAGAATAATGGATTTTTCCTAAAGTATGACAGAAAGTATGAACTTGCCGTAGTGCACGACAACCAGACAACCACAAGGTTACACGTTTAATCCTAACTTCCCCACCTTAACCACACACACACATACATGCAAAAAGGAAGAAGAAAAAGAAAAGCATGCCTCAAGAAATATAAGGACGTCTCCATGCTTGATTCAATATGTGCAACACAATTTCTGAGTTCCATTTCCTCCACAATTTTTGTTTTAGTTAGTTCTACAGCTACTGAGCATTTCTCTGCATTTTCCAACTAACTTACGGATTTCTTTCCTTTTTTATATTATTATTCACAAAGTATAGGTAATTTCTGCCATTGCTGTGGTGTTCCTCCTAAAGGTTACCTTTGCATTTTTCTGAGGCAAGTTTCTCCCAAGTTACTAGCTTCCTTCGCTTGCTTCACCTTCCAGAATGAATAGCATTAACATATGGACGGACAAGACTAAGAGGGGCTGACATTTTAATCAATAATATCTTAAGAAGATTACCAAGGCTGTCACTCCTTGGCTAGAGAAGATCCCATTATATTTCTCCTTTTATAAAGCATTTTCTTCCCAAAGTCTTTCTTTATTTCTTATTCCTTTACTAAAAATTAATAGATTATCCCTTATTTGTAAAGAGGGGAAAACTAATTCCTGCAGTACTCCCCCTTTTACAGCTACAAGGGCGATTAGCTGATTGCACGTTTTGATCTGTAAATTGATAATCTGATATGAAGCAGCAGGCAATTTACAAAGATAAAATAAACAATACTTGAAACATGAAAAATATTAACTCTGGAGATTGATATTATAAATAATAATAATGTGGGTCCTTGAGTGGCAAGTGCATACCATGTCATCCCCATCTTTTATGTACCCTTTATCTTCTAAAATTCTAGCAAGACCTCGCCACCATAACTGATCACTTGCTGTATACTTCGGAAACTGTTTATATGGTAATCACCCGGAGTTCATCAAAGAACATAAGAAAATTTATGTTTTAAGTCAGAAACACTTATCCAAGATCAGCAAGTCACAAACAGTAATATTCTTTTGCTGCTAAAAGCCCAAAAAGTAATGTCTATATATTTAATTGATGAGTAAAAATATAAGATATGAGTTTAACATTTAACCAAATTACAAGTGCACTTATCAGAGCATTGTAGAATATAGATTATAGGATCCTACTTTTTTTTTCAAAAAAAAAAAAAACATGTTTTCCTTTTTTACAGATCTTTTTTTCTCCAATTACCCATTCAAGAATCATCAAACAAAAGCAGTGTGGTTGATTTCATAAACCAGTTGAAGTCAAATCAACACAAAGAGGCCAGACTTCATGATGGCCTGGCAGGACTAAAGCACATGTCTATCCTTGCACACCAAAAGTGAGATAAAATTATCTGTTTAGGTATATGGATTTAGGGTAGCCATGGGGTACTTTTCTGCAAGTATTATGGCATAATGAGAGAAGAATATTCACAAGGATTATAAATAATTACTAAAGTTAGAATCAATAGCGAGCATTGAATGACATTGAATGTCCTAACTCCTAAACTAACTTATGGTATGATATGTATCAGATGATGCATATGAATTTTCTGAATAAGTCATAAAAACACCATTTGTGTTGTCATAAGTTTTTTTATTGTTGTTCTTGTTGTGGAGTATTTATCTGATGTAAAGTAGTAGCAGCCCTTAACTCCTTATTACGTGATAGCTGCACAATTGGCAAGTCGAAAATACATCAATCAAGTGACTCAAGTCATTCATGTGAAGTGTGTTATCATTGGGTTTTCCAAGTTCTGCATTGCATTTTTTTTCGTCCCAAGAAACGGAGCGTTTTTTTATTGCCATTCCTGATCTAGATCAACTGGAAAGAAAAAGGTGCAAATTATTGATTCTTTCAACAGAGAGAACCTGGATCACGTGATTTAGGGTGTTATAAGATTTAACTCCTCTTCTATTTTTTATTTCTTACTTCAAGTACATGTATGACCTAACACAGACAGTTTTAGCATATGATATGACGGATAGTTGCATCTCTTCTATGGGGTTTCATCAGACATAATTCCACTTATATTTTGCTCCATTTTGCCTTCCTTTCTTGTATATGATAAATTCTATTTCTTTGGTGTGTCAGCTACGATCTTTTTGTTTAGGATGTAAATAGTAAATGCATCATAATTATCTGATGACTAATTATACTGCTATTATTTACAATTAAAAGCTTTATTATTTTCCAAACCCCATTTGGTTTTTCTTTGAAATTTTCCATCTCAGTAGAAGAGCACAGAAGAGCGTGCAAACATATACATATATATAGAGAGAGAGGGAGAGATAGAGAGAAAGGGAGAGAGCTAAGTCAAGTAAATTCAGGAACTACCTGTTCCCTGATTCTACTGACCACCATCCTGAAGTTTGGCTTCTCTACAAATCTCCCTCTTTTAGTACCGCTACATATGGCGTCGTTATAAGAGTCATCTCCATAACTGGTCTGCCCCTGAAATTCAACACGTACCTCTCATTCAGGAAAAGGTAAAACCTTTACTCACTAATGTCCACAACATGAACATAAAATGCAACTAATCATTTTTGTTGAGTATCTGCAAGAGTCGTGAGCGTGCATTAATTGCTTTCCGCACAATCTTCCTGGCCCCTATAGCTTTTTCCTTTTCTTTTCTTTGGGTTAAAGTGAAAATTTAAAAAGAAAGAAAGGAAAAGGGATCCCAGGCAATTACAATATTTTTGGGGGGAGAAGTAAGATGGACCAATGCATTTACATGTATAAACTCTTTTGCACTTCACTTCTTCTATAGGAAAGCCCAAGAGATGTTAGTGGAAGTAGCATATTTTATTCCCAAGACGATTTATGAGCAAATGAGCTATATCAATTAACTAAAATGAAACCATAATAAAACAACAAATTTTGGGCCTCTCCCTCTCAAATGTGAGCTACGAATACCTATTGTTACAGTGATTAAATTGACGGGAGGTACTATCGAAATAGAGAACAATTGAAATGACAATAACACTCACATACTGAGCAGCAATAACTTCCATGAAAGTATCTGCCTCCACCTTCAAGTTCTGCATTTCGGGAGGTCCATTAACACAGATATCACACCTGCATGTTGGAGTTCCCATAGGATAACTTTAAAAGAAAAACTCACGTAGAGATATAGGAATATGCTTGGGATCACAACTAGTATTACTTACGTAAGAAGCGTCAACAATTACTATTGTATTTGTGAATACTTCACAAATACAGTAGAAATGTAAGTACAAATGTTCTTTTAAACCTGGAATTAATAGGATTACACTGGCAAGTGGCATCATATCAGATGCAGAATCTCATTGGTTCACCTCTCCATGAGATATAGGCTTTTACCTTTTCGGAGCTTGCCATTCAAGAAACTAAGCTTATCTCAACAGCTATAAAAGAAGGGGAACCTGAAAGGAAATGAAGCATGACATACAAGAGACACTTCTTGCAACTAAAATCCTCCCCGAAGTACTCCACAAGTGTCTTTGCTCGACAACATGCAGTAGCCATTCCATATCTGCGCATGATCAAAATAAATGTGAAATGTAATGTTTAAAGGGCAGAAATTGATAGCAAGACAGGGAAAAATGATGAAGCCTGTAAACCTGAAGCAATCAGATAACATCGTATATGCTAGTTTTGTCTGTTCTTCACTTCTTTGACTTGGCAAAAGGGTTGGCGTTCTCGATAGGTTTGCATATAGAACTACATGACAAAACCAAACAAATTTAAATATGGGTACGAAATGTAGGCTGAAAACAGGATTTTGAAATAAGTTATATTCTAGAAACATTGTTCATTGATTATTATGGGTAATAACTGAATGTAAAATTTGTACTCATGTTCGAATAGAAGGTTTTGTGAGCCTTCAACATTACAAGGTAATTTCCATAAATCATATATGAACTCACTGCAATCTGCTAATTTCCCATCCCTTCCAGCACGGCCTGCCTCTTGGTAATATGCTTCCAAACTCTGTAATTAAGCTAAATGGTCAGAAGATGCATGGAACATCAAACTGGAATTGATACAGCGATAAATAGATTTCAACAACAGAGGCATCATAAATAAATAAGAAAAAAAAATATCAAACAGGGGTTAACCACAAACCAAGGGACCCTGAACACACACTGTAAGACAATAAGTGTGGGTTGCAGAAGTTTTTTTTTGTGGGTTGCAGAAGTTAACACGGGAAAGTAAACTATTGATCAATAATAAGGCGCCAACATATTAACATTGCAAGATGTTTTTTTGACAGTACAAAGACATAAATTAGAATAGGTTAAAACTAGTACAACCAATAGTAAAGAGATATCAAATATAAGTGATGGACCTGTGGCCAACCATAATGGATGATTCTTCGGACGTTTGACTTGTCAATCCCCATCCCAAAAGCAATTGTTGCAACAACCACCTGGAGGTGGAGAAAAAGAAAACTGACCGTCAATTTCAATTTTCATTCATTATATCTGATTCTAACTTCTCAAATGAAAATAAAGAATGAAGCTATGAGGAAAATGGTTCCATGGATAAATTTTGACTCATAAGTCATAATATTTAAACATTCTCTACATGTGAGCTTGGGTCTCAAACTCAAATTAGTTCAGATTTTTTAAAACTTAAAAGCCAAGTGAGACACAGTGATGACAATCCAAGTAGTTTATGAGAAGTGCTCTAATAATCATGTTTACTCTTGCACAAAAAGAAAATCAAGACCAGAAGATAGTGTTTGGGTGCATGCACGCGCCACTGTGCACTTGGGTTGTTGCCCCAAAACTGTTAGAATTAATGCACTGTCCACCCTATGTAATAGGCTCTAGAAAAGTCTAGTAGAGTCATTGATTACTCTAGAAGTAGTCCTAGAATACTCTATGTATGACGGTGGAAACTAAGAAATGTGTGAATGTCGGTTACCTCTAGGGATCTTCTAGGATCTCTCTAGAGATTGTAGAAGTCAGTTAAGGAAGCCTATAAAAGTGGCTGTGTACTCATGTTTTGAGTAGTGGTGAAATACAAATCCTCTCCTTTTAGTGCTTCTCCCTATTCCCTACTTTCTCTCCGTTATTCTCTCTTTCTTATCTCCATATTCCAACAGAGTGGTATCAGAGCACAGTTTGACATTGAGTGGGCGTCCGTTGCTGAAATAAAGAAAGAGACCTCAAGCAAGGAAGGCAATGGCAACTAATGGAAGCAGCCTAAATATTTCTCAACCCACTATTCCAATTTTTGGGGAGAACATTACAACTTCTGGAGCATAAAAATGAAGACCCTATTTCTCTCTCAAGAAATATGGGATTTAGTGGAAAATGGTTACAAGGAGCCAGAAGAATCCACAGTTCAAACAAATGCTCAAAGGGAGCAATTGAAGGAGACTAAGAAGAAAGATGCAAAAGCACTCTTCTTCATCCAACAGGCTGTCTCAGAAACTATCTTTCCAAGGATTATTGGAGCCAAAACTGCCAAAGAAGCTTGGGATATCCTGAAAGAGGAATTTCAAGGCAGCAACAAGGTAATTACTATTAAACTCCAATCTCTTAGAAGAGAATTAGAGAATCTCAAAATGAAAGATTCTGATATTATGAAAAACTATTTCTCTAGAATTTTAGAAATAGTAAATCAAATGAGAATATATGGAGATAAAATTTCTGATCAAAGGGTTGTAGAAAAAATTTTAATTAGCCTTCCTGAAAAATATGATCCCATAGTTGCTGCAATAGAAGAATCAAAAGATATTTCTACTTTATCAATCTCTGAGTTAATGGGTTCACTAGAAGCCCATGAACAAAGGTTGAATAGGCATGCTGAAAAATCTGTTGAGAATGTCTTTCAATCTAAACTAACCCTTGGATGTCAAGAATCTACTGAAAGAATGCAGACAGGAAAAAGAAGTGGAGACTCAAGTAAAGGAGGCAGAACAAGAAGAGGCAAAGGACCATTCTCAAGAGGAAGAGGAAAATGCAGCATTGATAGAGGTAAGAATACTGAAAACCTCCAAGTTCAGTGTTCTATTTGCAAAGAGACTGGTCATCTAGATAAAAATTGTTGGTATCGTGAAAAACCACAATGCGAAAATTGCAAAAAGTTTGGGCATCTTAAAAAAGATTGCTATTTTAAAAGTAATCAAAAGATAAATTTTTCTGAAGATAAAGGAGAAGGAAAGCTATTTTTCACTTGTCAAGTTGCTTTTGAAAAGAAACATGATATCTGGTATATTGATAGTGGATGCAGTAACCATATGACTGGTAATGAAAATATTTTCCTTGATATAGATGCTTCAATCAAATCTCAAATTCGTTTGGGAAATGGTTCCTTGGTACATGCAAAAGGAAAATGTACAATTGCAGTTGAAACCAAAAATGGAACTAAGTATATTCATGATGTTTTATTAGTTCCCGAATTAGATCAAAATTTACTAAGTGTTGGCCAGTTGATACAACATGGATATGATGTTTATTTTAGAGATGATTCCTGCATAATATATGATAAGAAAAATAAAAATCAAGTTATAGCAAAAGTAAAAATGGAGAAAAATAGGAATTTTCCTATTGAATTCAAATATGCAGGAAATGTTGCCCTAAAATCAGAAATTTATGATGAATCTTGGTTGTGGCATAAGAGATTAGGACATTTAAATTTTTATGGGCTGAAGTTACTTCATCAAAAGAATTTGGTAAAAGGTTTACCATCAATTGATATTAAAAATGAAGTAGATGTGTATTTGGAAAACACCATTGTGCTCATTTTTCTACAGAAAAAACAAGGAGGGCAAAGGAGCCATTGGAACTGGTTCATACAGACTTGTGCGGACCGATGCAGACCTTGTCACACAGCGATAACAGGTACTTTCTTATCTTTGTTGATGATTTCTCAGGAATGACTTGGGTATATTTCGTTAAACAAAAATCTGATGTTTTTCAAATCTTCAAAAGATTCAAAATTCTAGTAGAAAAGCAAAGTGGGTTTAAGATAAAAACTTTGAGAAGTGACAATGGTGGAGAATTTACCTCAAAGGATTTTGAGAACTTTTGTGAAGAAAATGGCATCAACAAGCAATTGACAGTTCCATATAGCCCACAACAAAATGGTGTTGCTGAGCGGAAAAATAGGACAATAGTAGAAATGGCAAGATCCATGCTAAGGGAGAAAAATCTTCCAAATAATTTCTGGGCAGAAGCAGTATCTACTGCAGTCTATTTGCTAAACAGATGCCCTACAAAATCAATCTATAATTTAACTCCCATAGAAGCATGGAGAAGGAGAAAACCATCTGTTAGACATCTCAGAATTTTTGGGTGCATTTGTTATGCACATATTCCACAGGAAAAGAGACAAAAATTGGATGAAAAAAGTGAAAAATGTATATTCTTGGGTTATAGCACAAACTCAAAAGGATATAGAGTATATAACCCAGAAACCAAAAGGTTGATTATTAGTAGAGATGTCATTTTTAGTGAAAATGAGGCATGGAACTGGAATGCAAAGAATGTGCAGGGAAAGAAAGTGTCTTTACAAGAAGAAATTTCTGAAATAGAAGAAGATGGAGAAGAAGATTCGGAACCATCGACTCCAAGATCACCCACTTCCTCGGGTAGCTCGACTTCAACAGAAGGTTCCTCATCAGAAACCCCACCAAGAAAGGTACGTAATATAAGAGATATTTATGAAAGTTGTAATTTCTTAGCAGTAGAACCTGAAACCTTTGAAGTTGCAGCAAAGCATGAGACTTGGGTAAAAGCAATGAAAGAAGAAATTGAAGTAATTGAAAAGAACAAGACATGGGAGTTGGTAGATCGTCCTGAAAATAAGGATGTTATTGGAGTTAAATGGATTTTCAAAACAAAGCTTAATTCTGATGGATCTATTCAAAGATATAAGGCACGACTTGTTGCCAAAGGCTACTTACAACAGTCTGATATTGACTTTCATGAAACCTTTGCTCCAGTAGCCCGATTAGATACCATCAGAATTTTAATTGCTCTTGCTGCCCAAAGGAACTGGTTCATCCATCAACTTGATGTAAAATCATCTTTTTTAAATGGGATTTTGAATGAAGAGATATATGTTGAACAACCAGAAGGATTTGTTATAAAAGGACAAGAGAAAAAAGTTTACAGGTTGAAGAAAGCTTTATATGGACTAAAGCAAGCACCACGGGCATGGTATAGTCAAATAAATGGCTATTTCAATAAAAATGGTTTTCAAAGAAGCAAGAGCGAGCCTACCTTATACATAAAAACCCAAGGTACGTCCAACATTCTCATTGTATCTTTATATGTTGATGATTTGATATTTACTGGAAATAATTGCAAGATGATTCAAGATTTCAAAAGGGATATGATGAATACCTATGAAATGAATGACCTTGGATTGATGCATTACTTTCTTGGGTTAGAGATACATCAAACAAGTAATGGCATCTTCATCTCACAAAAGAAGTGTGCAGAGAATCTTCTTAAAAGGTTCAATATGTTTGGATGCAAATCAGTTGCTACTCCTCTAGTAGTCAATGAAAAACTAATGAAGAATGATGGAGCCAAAAAGGTAAACGCATCATTATATCGAAGTATTGTTGGAAGCCTTCTATATCTTAGTGCTACAAGACCAGATGTTATGTACTCAGCAAGTCTACTCTCCAGATTTATGCAAAATCCTAGTCAGATCCATTATGGTGCAGCAAAAAGAGTTCTCAGATATTTGCAGGGTACAGTCAACTTTGGGATATGGTACGAGTCTACTACTAATTCAAGATTGATTGGATACACCGATAGCGATTGGGCTGGATCAGTAGACGATATGAAAAGTACTTCTGGATATACATTTTCACTCGGATCTGGTGTATTCTCATGGGCGTCAAAGAAACAAAAGACTGTAGCACAATCTTCTGTAGAAGCTGAATATGTGGCAGCCGCAACAACAACATCTCAAGCAATCTGGCTAAGGAGAATCTTAGAAGACATTGGCCAAAAACAAAAGGAAGGAACAGAGATTTTTTGCAACAACAAATCAGCCATTGCAATTGCAAAGAATCCTGTCAATCACAATGGCACAAAACACATTGCTATCAAGTATCACTTCATCAGAGAAGCTGTTGAGAATTGTGACATTCAACTCAAATATTGCAAGACAGAAGAACAAGTTGCAGATATATTCACGAAGGCTTTATCAAGAGACAAATTTCAAATTTTCAGACAAATGATTGGAGTTCAAGAAAAGTGCATTAAGGGGGAGTGTTAGAATTAAGCACTGTCCACCCTATGTAATAGGCTCTAGAAAAGTCTAGTAGAGTCATTGATTACTCTAGAAGTAGTCCTAGAATACTCTATGTATGACGGTGGAAACTAAGAAATGTGTGAATGTCGGTTACCTCTAGGGATCTTCTAGGATCTCTCTAGAGATTGTAGAAGTCGGTTAAGGAAGCCTATAAAAGTGGCTGTGTACTCATGTTTTGAGTAGTGGTGAAATACAAATCCTCTCCTTTTAGTGCTTCTCCCTATTCCCTACTTTCTCTCCGTTATTCTCTCTTTCTTATCTCCATATTCCAACAAAAACTACCCAGACATCACCTAAGCACCAGGTTGTAAATTTTGCCTTGTTGACAACCTAATGCAATGGTATAGATTCTTCACTAGAAGTCCTAAAAGTAAACTGAACATGCGACTGCTTATTCAAGTACAGATTCTCTATGCAGACTACCCTAACGACTACTGAAAGAAAGAGAGTTCAAAGCCCAAAGCTCTCCGCCTGAAAACTTCAGCAACCCGATAAAGCACTTTATCTCTTACGGCTTTAGCTTGCCCTTATAAGTAAGGGGGGCTAGATATGAAAGAACGGTATGAGAAAGATTGACATCCTGATTGATCCGCCTTCCGAGCCCGTCAACTATAGCGTGCCAACTTAGGCCAAACCAGCTATGTATGGAGGTTGTAGGTTTGGTGTTCAAGAGGAATAGAAGGATTAACGAATTGAGCCGTCACAAGGATTGTGCAACTTTGGAAGGATTTTGCTGGCACGGGTGCCATTCAGTCGATTATGCCAGAGATGACATGTGTCCCTAGAACCACCATCTCTTCATAGCACCATTTCCATGGATAGCCCATCAGTGCCAGCTGACAACCCTTGGTCAGCATCCAAAGTGGATTGGAAGAGATAGGACATTGACACCATCATGTCAGTGCATCAGCAGTGCGCACTAACACTGGTCCGCTGACAAATGAACCCAATTTCAGATTTCAAATGCGATCACCAACTTTATGTTGGGGAAATACACCTACCCACCTTTCTAGGGTCGATTTAAACCTTCAATCCTAAGAGATATAAATGCTTCTCACATTTCACACCTCTCTCTCTCACCCCCCCCCCCCCCCCCCCCCCAAACAACTGTTTCTCCATCTCCTCTTTGGTGTCAATGCACCATCACCCGTACGATTATGCAGCCAGTTTAGGCGGCTGATTAGGACAAATCTGAAACCCCTCATCTACTGGCATTAGTCTCAGGATTTGTGGAGTAAGAATAAGCGTTTAACTCATTAAGGCTCAGGACATCTAATATTTAAGAGAAAATTTTGGCATATGAAAATGATATTGATTCTTAAGATTGTCAATAAAGCTATTTAAGAAAAAAAAAAAAAACAATTAAGCATAAAAAAAAATCATTACATAAATCAATTTTTCTCTCCACTAATTATTTGAGATTTTATAATATTACATTTTAATGGCAACTTGAATTTCATACAAAGGATTACTTACGAGTCTTGAAGCTGAGAACTAAAAATAGTGATAATGACCAAGTCACTCTAGAGTCCCCACTCCACATAAATTGGCATTACACGTCTTTCCATTTCTTTAATAGCATCAAAGAGATTCAAATGAAATACATATTACTTTTAATGAGTAATAGTAAATCTATTAGGGAGATTTAATTGAATCCCACCCCTAGAGAGAGAGAGAGAGAGAGAGAGAAAGAGATCTATAAAACAAGGGGAAGAAGTTTCCTCCGTGTAAAAATGTCAAAGTACATAGTTACATGTCAAAGATTGAAGGTATCTCATCGCTTTGTGAAGAAGCTTAAATGGATATCAAATGCAACATCATCCAAAAGTACCATAAGGTTAATTCAATGTCTTAAAAAACAATTTTCAAGTGCTTAATGAGTCTTGCCAAAACCGTTACGTAATGGTCATTAACGCCAAACCCCATAAAACCGTAAAATGAATTTTTTCAAAAGGAAAGTCAACCGTTTCCTTACTTTCTTACTTTTCAGGCTTTCTCCTTCTCTTTCCACCGTAACTCGGTAACTCTCTCTACCATGGAATCTTACCCTTTATAAATGTTGCTCTATTATTTATTCATTTATCTTTTCATGCAATAACACACCGGTGACATGTAAGTTCAAGCATTTAAAGAGAGCGAAAAGGGCATTTAAAGAGAGGAATGTGAAAGGGGAAGTGTTGTGTTGGGATGGACTTGTCTTTCAAATTTTTCCTCTGGTAATTAATTTTTTAAGAGAGAGAAGAGGAGAAAGAGAGGCATATGGTTCAAAAACCCGAAAACTCGACTCGACTCGACTCAAAAGTAAGCCAGGTTGAGTAACTCGGAAAACTCAAAGAAAACTCGACTCGGTCCAACTCGGAATATATATGTAATAACTTGAAAAACTTGGGTTAAAATAACTCAAAATATGCTTTTTTTACAGCCTCAAACCTAAAAATTAGGTTTAACAGAACTCATAATAGGTTATCTTTATAGACCCAAACAAATATGATGCAAAAGTAGTGTGATGTTCGAGTTTAGGTTTAAAAAAAATGATAAAAATACCATTTTGTGACTCGACCTAGTCTGGCGAGTCAAAAAACTCGGCTCGACTTGACCGAGTCACCTTAGTAACTTGGCAAATAGTGTCTCCTTCGAGTTTTGAGGCGACTCGACTCGAAATTGAGTCAAGTCGAGTAACTTGGCTAAGTTACTCGGGTGACTTGCCGAGTTTTTGAACTATGCTCATAACTATGATTTGGATGGCTTGTAGTATCGTTTTCGGCTCTAGCAGGTGTAGTTTGGCCTTTCCTTCCCGAGGTGCTAGCATGGGCCTTGTGGAAGGAGAGAAACAAGAGAGTGTTTGAGGACACATCCTTGACCACCCCATGAATCCAAGCTTGGGTTCTGATCTCTAGTTTCAGTTTGATGTGTAGGGGGTGATGGTAGGGACCCTCTAAAGATTATCTTGGCTTCATAGTTCTTTGATGTGTGGATGTTTTGCATTTCCTTTATCGTTAATCTCTTGGTTCACTATTGGTGAGCCTCGTGATGTATGTCTGCCTTTCCTATTTTAATATATTTGCTATTTGCTAGAGAAAAAAACCTATGGTTGTGTGATGCACTTGGTAATAAATATTAAAGATAGTTTCAGGGATAAGACTCCTTTTAGCTCTTTTTTCTATAGATGTGCATCTTTAAGACATACCTTTTTAAAATTTATTTTGCTAAGAAACAGTTCCACCGATACGTAAGGGCACTAACAGCCGTAATGTAATGTTACTTTTTGTTATGTAACGCCATTACTAACATTACATACAAAAAAAACCTCCAAATATGTATCTTCGTAACCAACAACATGGCACTGGTGAAACTATTACGTAACAGCTTCGGCGATTTTTAAAACCCTGGGTTAATTTTCAAAAGCTATTGATAGTGGAAAGCTAAGAAAATATAAAACCATCAATTTCAAGTATCAAATTTTCAATTTAAAATCTCCATACCTCTAAAGCATTTTGATGAAATTCCTGGTGAACTTGCCTCAAGTGCGATTTTGGCAACTGGAAAAAGGAAGTTCAAAAATTAATTGTATACCAAAGAACAAATGTACTTTTCATGGTAGTAGAAAGATTTCATGGCAAAAACGATGATGTATGAAGGCCTATGCCACATCCGTAACTATAAACAAAAAGTCACAAGTTCACCCAATGACAAAATTATCAATGTAGAACAATCAAATACTCTATAGTTAAGGGGTGTTGTTTAGTGCATGAATCCATACCATGCAGAAGCAAGAAACTAAAAAAATAAAAGAAAGCCAGAAGTTAGGTATCCTCTTCTGCCTGTTTGTGCGACCATTAATCAACTTGCACCCAATCACTGCTCTATACTTAAAAATATCGATCTTCATGATAATTTGTTAAATTTTGGTTTCATTAGAAAGTAAGGTTTGACAATTTTACGAATCTATGACCTAGTAACGAGACTTTAAGAAAGAATAGGGGGTAATGAAAAAATTATCAATGTAGAACAATCAAATACTCTATAGTTAAGGGGTGTTGTTTAGTGCATCAAACCATACCATGCAGAAGCAAGAAACTAAAAAAATAAAAGAAAGCCAGAAGTTAGGTATCCTCTTCTGCCTGTTTGTGCGGGACCCGACCATTAATCAACTTGCACCCAATCACTGCTCTATACTTAAAAATATTGATCTTCATGATAATTTGTTAAATTTTGGTTTCATTAGAAAATAAGGTTTGACAATTTTACGAATCTATGACGTAGTAACGAGACTTTAAGAAAGAATAGGGGGTTAATACATTTGGAATAAAAATCTAGCAAACTTAGTATTGAAATTAACAGGAGGATAATGAGTAATCTAAATTATTCTGAAGCAGTTAAGATATAATTGTACCTTTGCATTATAGGCAGCAGCCCTTAAACCAAAGCTACAAAGATACTTTGCTAATCTTAATGTTTCTTTTCTAGTAGGCACATATATAAGAGTTGGCCCTTGTTCTAAAGGTCCTTGCAGAAGCCTCGATCTTTCTTCTGGTATGATTGGTGGATCCGATGTCTCAGAAAACCCACATGTCTCCCGGTTCTCAGCAGGAGAATGCCCATAGAATTCACCACAGGCAACTGCAAAATGGTGATCATGGTAATGAATTAATATTAATATAAAACAACTTTGTAATTTGATCATGAAGCAAATCATTTATCGTGTTCATGAATATCTACGACTCCCTACCGTACAGACTGAAGTATATGTTTATGGACAAAATATAGAGAGTATAAAAGCAGAAGATAAATTCTAGAGATGAAAAAAAAATGGCACCATCCAAATCATCCACACTCTGAAAGACGTCTAGCTCATCTTCCAGATATTCAACTGACATTTGTTTCTCCCTTGAAGCAGTTGAACCATTCCCATAGTTTGAACTTACTTCAGCACCATTTCCATCAAAGTAACCGCCTTCGGAGTTATCCAAAACACTCCGAGACATTTCATCTGCATCAGACATGATAGATCCACTGGAGTTGTCAGACTCGTCCTCTGAACTGTGTGAGATGGCATGATGTTCCCTTTTACCAACCAGTTTCTTTGTAGTGTAAAAATCTATCAATTCTTGGAAATCCTTCTCATAAGATGAGACAGAAGATGTTCTACTATGTTTTACCTGTAAATGGCAGAAACACATTGAAAAGATCAGTAACGCAAAATATGGATGAAGTCATAGTCACAGAAAAGCAATAACAAAGGAACATCCCAAATGAAATCCCTGAAAAAAAATCAAAGAATTGGACTAGGGATGAACTGTTTCTAACATATTGCATAATATGCATCCAACTGAAAATAGCACCAAGCAACAATGTGTTTACAAGAAACCAAATACATCCTAGAACCATACTCAGGCGATGAAAAACTCACTGAAAACCGAAGATTTGGCCGAAAGAATGAAGTGAGCACAATCTTCGTTTCGTTTGACATGCATAGTGACTTGAGAATGTCGTCTCGAACACGAATTGTAGCAGTAGCAGTCAATCCCATCACTGGTATATCGAACTTTAAAAATTTCAAATTGCAGGCTCTGAAGTTTTCTCTCAATACAGACAATCGCCTAAGACATGTTAAAGAAAATATTGTAAAGCTACACTATACCTCTACTTTTCTTACTAAAGATCTGCAGGCAGGAGTAAAAAAATTAATATTAAGGTACCGGTAGGGCAGATCATAAGTACAGTCTAGCAATGGTATATATATGTAGCTACATGCAGGGAGAAATTACAGTTCATGCATTGAACCAATCCCTTGTGACATCGGGAAAAAAAATTACATCCAACAGTACACAGAAAGAAATCTGTAGAACAGTTAGCTATGATCATCTGGTTGGGTAGTGATTGGGTAGCAGATTTTCTAAGTTGGCGCTGCTGATGGGTCACGCCCATGCTGCATGTGTACCTGGAATCTCTCGGCGGATAGTTCTTTAGGATTATCCATATCTGGTTTAGATTTCAATGTCACAGTATGACCTTGTAATCCAGTCACTGTTGCATAGTTGTATAGTCATCTAGTTGGAAGATAGAACAATTAAAGTCTTACACAGAAAAGAACAACAAACTGGATCATAAAGCAGAAAAGTAAACCTGTAGTCAGGTCGAAAATCATGGCCCCACTTAGAGACACAATGGACTTCATCAATGGCAAATAGTGCAATTCCACGATTTTCCGCAAGCCTCTGAAGAGGTCCTATGAGTCTGCAAGAAAATAAATAAATAATATTTTTCCTTCAAAAGACTCAGCAGTCAGCAGACACCCCTTTAAAGCATGATTAAGTTTATATTACAAATCCCTTACCTTAATACTGTCTCAGGGCAGACATAAATCACCCCATACATGCCATTCATTGCTTTGTGTTCCACACTGCTATCAGGTTGTCCAGATCCAAGGAAGCAAGCGGACACCCCATGTTTTGCAAGCTTTAAGCATTGATCATGCATCAAGCTTATCAAGGGTGAAATTACAACCACAACCTTCCCTGTCAATAATGCAGGAATCTGAAAACATAGAGATTTCCCTGCAGGAAAGGTAATTTATGAAAAGACCATAATCCGCAAGTCTGCTTACTACAATAGCGTCATTGGAAGAGATGTGGATGAAGGTAAAGCAAAACAAACATACCAGATCCTGTTGCAGCAAGAACAAGACAATCTTGGTGGGCTAACCAAGCCTCCAGTGCTTCTTTTTGAAAACTCTTCAAATGTGAAAATCCGAAATGTTTGTGCACGAGACTCTTGACTTTTTTATACCAATCTGGTCCTATTTCTTGGTTTTGTGGGCTATAAACAGGCAGTATGGTCGATTCTGATACACTTTTCAGATTATGGACCATACCAGAATGAGACACTTTCTGATCTTCCACAGGCCTACACAGCACATCTGAACAAGAAATTAATGCATCGGATTCACCACAAGTACTGTTTCTTTTGGGTCTACCAGTTGATTGGAGGTGTTTGGTGATCCTAGACTGTTTCATCTGACCCAAAGAACGTGAGGAGGACAAAACCCTTTTGCCCAAACTGTTTTCATTGCTTGTAGAACAATTAGAACCATTCAACGGACCCCTACTGTTTCTGCGGGAACCATTCAAAATGAATTCAACTGCATCATTCAGTGATGGACCCACTTCTTTAATAGCTTCTATAGCTACCGAAAAATCAAATCCCATATCGATCAGTTCTGCGATGACATGATCGGAAGATAAGTCACTCCCGCCCATGGTATGAAATCTGTTGTCAAGAAAAAATCTTCGTCATTCCCATCAACATTAATATCCAAGTTGAATCTGATTGTTATGATAACTTTTCTCTTGTAAATTAAGGGGAGGTGAAATGGAATTGCATGAGCAACCATATTGTACTTAGTGTAAAACTCTTACAACCTCAAGTTTTGATGTGGAATTATAGAAATAATTCGACTCGGCCTCCTAGCCTTTAACTTCCACATTTTCCATATTTGTTATATAGAAACAATGAAAGTAAAATTACCTACAAAAATCACGCTTAAGAGAAGGACCAATATCACAAAATGTGGATCAACTACATGAAAATCACTATATATACATACACACACCAAACTATCTAATGAATCACATTACAAAAAAAAAACATCACAGAGATCGTCTAACTCATAAAAATCCGATTTTTCATACAAGAATATCAATTTTAATCACACAAATGAGAGAGAATTAAAAAGAACCCACAAACGAATTTGGGGAGTATATATTCCAGGAATTTGTAATATTCTAAACTAAAAATTTCCATTACAACTGCAAATTGGAAGAGAAAACCCTAGTTTCCACAAATATCGCAGAATCGATAGATGAGGGAATGTTCTGATGCTCTCACCTATTTGAAGCGATTCTACAATCAACAGATCAACATTTCGATGATTTGCTCCAGGAATAGAGGAACAACATCTGTGGCAAAAACCAGCTAGAAACCCCAATGAGAACGATGAAAGGCAACGACGATACAAATTTTGAGAGCACCCTAGCGCGAAACTTGAAACCAAGTTTCAGAAATTTGAAGAGGGGTCGTCCTTTATATAGGTCCGCTTTTTTTTTCCCCTTATTTTGGGATTTGTTTTGTGAAAAAACACCCTATCTTCTTCACGTATTTGTTAATACCCCCTCATCACCATATCCCCTTGAGTCACTAGTCAGGCCCTTTTGGGGGAGTTGGGTTGGGTTTAGTCTTGTGTTGGCCCGTATGTGTGGTTGGCTGGTATGTGTGTGTTGACTATTCCATCTACCCAAAAAAAAAAAAAAACAAAGGAGAATTTTTTGGATTTGAAGAAAAAAATTCATTAAAAAGAAACAAAGAGGGTATGCTAGGGGTGTATTTGAGCCGACCTTTGAGCCAAGCTTGGCACTGCAAGGCTCGGTTTGAAATTTTTTCATCTATGCTCGAGCTCGGCTCATCTCGATATGTAGTTTGAAAAGCTTGGCTCAAAGCTTTGCTCAGCTAGGCTCGAGCTCGGCTTTGCTTGAGCTCGGATTGAATTATTAAAAATTTATTTTTATTATTGTATAATAATGATATACATATATGATATATTATTTTTTTATATAATATTTAAGCCAAGCCGAGCCGAGGAGATAGACCGCTGGAGTCCGGGCCTCCTTTCCTTATTGATTTATTTATTTGCCTTCCCACCCGTCATTACAACCCAACTTAAAGCCAAACGAAGCCTCAATCGGGCTGAGCTTCGAGCAGAGCCGAATCAAACAAGTCTTGGCTAGAGTTCGGTTTGATTACATTATTAAACTGAAAAAATAGCTCGGCTCGGCTTGATTGAGCCTATTTTTTGAGCTCGAGCTGAGTCGAATTTTGAGCTAGCCCGGTTCCGATACTCCCCTAACTGGTGCTACTTCCTAGCTTTAGTCCCACATCGGTTAATGATGTGCTCCATTAGTCCACTCTCTCCCCTTGAGTTAGGCTCTTTTGTAGGAGTTGGGTTGGGAACCGTATCTTCTGTGTTCTTTCTTGTGGCTAAGGTGTTTAAAGGCCAAGATTAAGATTACTTATACAACTATAAATCCTGTACAAGGCAAGTGATCTTAAACTTTGAACACAGGTAAGAACACATACGATATGGTTTCGTTGGGTTGGATTTAGTCTTGTGTTTGAGTATTCCATTTACCAAAAAAAAACAATAAAAAAAAATACCCCCTCGTCTTTCATATCTTGTGTTCACCCTCATTTACTTTTGATTCCTTTTGCAAATACCCCTTTACCGTTAAATTCTCAATAGAAAATATGCAACTTCTGTTAAGTTTATATCATGGTTAAATAAGTATTAAGACAAACTATTATTTTTAATCATTACATTTTTCATATTTTCATATCATATAGTATAATGATTTCGCCTTATTTGCAAATGCAATGTTACATTTAATATACACCTGCATGAAAACTCATGTTTATGAGATGATAATTGATACTATAAAACGAATTTATGTTTAAAGACAGTAATTATATCTTAATATTTATTTAACAATGATAAGCAAACAAAAGTCATATTTTCCATTGATATTACTACCTATGAAACCCAAGCAGGTGGGTGGACACATGGCGGCTCTATAAAGGTTTGAGGACACGTGGTGGGTTTATAGGTGTCATCTTAAACTCTCTTTTTTGTTATTTTCCCCTCTTAAAACCGTTACTCTAATAACTTATAAAACGTTCCCTTCCTTTCCTTTTATCCCCCCCCCCCCCCCCCACTCTTCATATGTTTCTCCACTTAATTGTAACCCCACATTTGCAAAGCCCACTTTTGGAAAGCTATAACCTTTCCTCTTTCTTAAAACGTTACCTATTCAAGAAAATTAAAAGAGGTTATTAATCTCTGCCAAGTTTCTGAGATCTTGCACATTCCTTTCCTCTTACATATATAGAGGCTTGAGCTCCTCAAACCTTCCCAATCTCTTTTTCTTTGTTTTCTAATTAACTGAGAATCTCCCTGTTCGTGGTGGGTTTTATCAGAAGTTTTTGTTGATAAACCAGACCCACATTTTCATTTCTCCCACTTATTCTGGTATTTGTAGGGTTTCCTTGATAGGTTGAGAAGATTTTAGGAGATTGGTTGAGAAGATTTAGGATAGGCACGCAACTCTTCAGTTTTTTGGTGGGGACGCAACAACGACCACAACAACATCCTCCTCTCCTTCTCCCAATTCCATTACCCTACTCCTCTGCAAGATGTACACCTTTATTCTGCAAACATGGCAAGAAAAAATCCATCAAACTCTCCTCTATTTCATCATTCAAGATCACATTGTTTGTGGATTTGCATTACGGTAGAATGTCTGGACGGAGTTGGGTGCTCTCCAAGACATCTCAATTATAATAAGGTCATGTTAACTATACTCATTAGGAAATAGCAGGTACTGTGATCCATTATTGGCTTCTTTTGTTTTTGTGTTCGGTCTTTGTAAATAATTCGGAAATTAGTGGTTGTGGATTTGTGATAAAGAAAGATTTCTAAATCTGAAATTAGTGGTTTTTTGTGTTCGGTTTGTGTAAATTTCCACCTTTCTTCTAAAGGAGGACAAATAGATGTAATCAGAGTGTCTATTGACCCAACTTGATCAACCACCCAAGTACATTCCATTTTTGGTTTTGCCCATCCAGAGCCATGACCAGCAAGTTAGCGGATTATTTTCTCAACCATTGAATTTGATTGATTTGGAGCAAATGCGCATTTGATTCCAAAAGTCATGCTATACAGAAATGCTGAAAATCATATGCGTATGAGAAGAAAGTAACTCTAATAAGGGAAACTAAACACCAAATATGTTGGTGTTGAATAATTTCTCAGCAAGCAACATTCCTTCTACATTTGACTCTCAAACAGGGCTGGCCCAAGCCATTTGGAGGCCTAAAGCCAAAATTCTAAATAAGGGTTTTTTTATTAAAAAAATTAATTATAAATGGGGCCTTTTTAATATTTTAAATGGACCTTTTATTTTTTTTAATATTTTAAATGGGGCCTTTTTAATATTATTTTTTTATTTTTTTAAATGGGACCTAAAGCAAAGGCTTTGATGGCCTAATGGATGAGCCGGCCCTGCTCTCAAAATCAAAAAAAATTCCTCTTAGATGATTTCAATGTCTTCCATGTATCATTTCCTGAATTCAAGCCTTGGCAGTTGTGCTGCTTCCTATCTTATTATTAACTATTTTATTTTTGCAGAGAATAAAGCAGGGGTTTGCTGGAGGTGTATCTTAAATTGTACACATCCATCATATCTTACCATTTATTCTATAATACTTTAGTATTTAAATTTTATAGATATGTATTGATAGATATATTTTCTTACCATCTCTACATTTAATTATCTACTATTTTTAATTTTTCATACCACCAAAGATTATTTTAGTGACATTTTTCTTCAACATACAATTTTTACGGATAATTAAATTTTTTTATCAATAATAATTTAAAATTGATAGTCATTACATTTTTTTTCCTTTTAGCATTACTGTACATCGCACAGGTTTCTTACTAGTTTTAATGATAAGGAGGAATTTGCAAAAGGAATTGAAAGTAAATGGGGAACAACAAAATATGAAAAATGAACATGGAAAAGGACAGCGAAAATGAAAGAACTGCACTTTTTCTGAGAGCTCTGAAAATCACAAGTGCTAGCTGCCATTATTTAGATGTTGGTAGGGCTTGGAGATTGCTTCCTCCCTTCTCCGATCACTGTATACTGTTGTACATCATCACACAGAGACACTCCACTACTGCAAATTGTGTATGGGCTGGGCTGGGCTGGGCTGGGCTGATTAGTACTAAGACCCAGCTTCCTATGGGGCAGGATTTTCAATTCGGAGTCCATAGATCTGGATTTACGCTTAGCAAACAAAACCGTGCACTACCCTTGTGCTCCTGCTCTTGAACCCCTCTTCCACTCTTATTCCATGCTCCTCCCAACACTATGCTATATTTAAAGAGCAATAGTACTGGCAAGGAGCGAACTATTGCTCCTCACTCTCACAAAGTAACCTACCGTGAACTCAGGTTAAATTTTAACCCTATAGTTAATTTTTTTCTATTTTATTTTAAAAAACAAAGGGTAGAAAGGTGAACCCTAGGAGTTAGTGAACCTTAACCATAGTTAGAAGGAGTTAAAAGGTGGACACGTGGCATGAAAAGGGGACCCAAGACGCCCCTCCTCACGTCACCGACCGAGGAGGTGATTATTTTCCCTAGTTAAAATAGATGTTTTTGCGTTCTCTCTCCCGCTTTAGTCAACGCTCTTCTTAGTTAGGGTTGAGACCCTAAGTGAATGGGCCTGGTTGGGCTTAGTCTTTACAAATTAGTTCATAGGTGCATGGGTAGGCTAGACCCATGGGCTTATAAGCCGAGCTTGGCCTTCAACAACAAGATTCAGACCACAGACCTGGCTTGGGTGTACATCTGTAGGCCTGTATAACTATCGGATTGAGCCTTTGCAATTTGATTTAGTCCTGCCTTAGTCCTTATCCAAGCTCGGTTTTAAGCCCAAATTGAGCTGGGTGTCAGCCAGAATATGAGCCCATCTCAGCTGAGTGAGCTTGGGCCTACGATCGACCATGCTGGGCCAGCCTGGGCCTAGCTTGTCAGCAGCCGTAGTCATAATCTTAGAAGTCCAACCAAGATTCAATTTGATCGAACATCGGCAGGGCATGTGTTGATTGATGCTGTAACTGAGTTTCATAGAGTCCGGATCTCAACTGAGATAAATCACTGAATTGAGTTGGATGAAACTACTATAAACTGAGAAGTTCCTTTCTTAATTTCACTAAAAAAGTAGTAATGTGTAATATGGCTTCCAAACTGATTAGCATGTAATTATTCATTTTCCATTGAGTAAAAATAATTCATTAGTGTGGCGTGGATTTTTTCCTTTTTTTTTTTTTCATATTAAGTAAGTGTGAAGAATGAGATGCCTTAAGCATTTATCATCCTGGTATTGAGCTATTTTTTCGCAGGACCTCCATGCAGTATTGTCACCGCAGCCGAGTTTTACCAATGCTAAATAATCCTTAGTATCGTGGCATGGAGGAACAAATGGAGCATCTCCCCCAGTGCAAAAGTTTAAAAGAAATGAGAGTTTAAGTCGAACTTGGTAGCATCAACTACCGGAATTTGCATAAGAAAATGAACGAGGAATCAATCGAACATAACGCCAAGTACCATGCATAACTCGGGTTACGACACCTGAAGTCGCCACATATCCCTTTTGACACCCCTTAACTGTGGTTAAGATTAACAAAAAAAAAATTGTGGTTAAGATTCAACCACCCCTAGGGTTCACCCACCTATCTTAGGCTTTTAGAAAAAATATTAAAAATATTTTTTCTAACCACGGTTAATTTTTTAAAATAATTTTTTTCTAAAAACTAAGGATAGGTTGGTGAACCCTAGGGGTGGTTGAATCTTAACCACAGTTAAGGGGTGTCAAAAGGGACATGTAGTGACCTCAGTAGCAGAACCGGATTCCCTCAAGTCCGGTTATAACCGTAGAGGATTTGGTTCCATATACTATGTGACACATGCATGGCATGAGGTTCACGAGTTCTAATTTCATTCTGGTTTGATTAGGGGGCAGTGATCTCCTCACTATCGAAGGAATACAGAATGCACATAAAATTTGTTTTAGAAGGGAATTGATCCCACATTCCAAATGTTTATGGGCTTTACTCTCGGAAACAATCAATGTACACAGCCTCAATCCATCATTTCTGATCAAAGTTCGGCATAAACCCAAAAATAGTTAGCTAACTCTTTCTCCTTTATCTTTAACCTTATACCCTTTATAATAAAATATTTCCTTTAACTTTAAGCAAAATAATAATTCTCTATGATTTGTAGAGGTAGCTTTTATTTGAAGAACAATAATCCACTCCTTGGGTGAGGAGCTGACTATATATTTCTCCTCGCCCTCACAACGCCCCATTAACTGGCCCTTAACTATAGTTAACAAGTTTTAACCCCTATTGTTAAATTGTTTTTCTCTACAAGTCAAAGGTTAGATGCTTTAATTCTAAGGAATAGTTTATCTTAACCACAGTTAAAGAGAGTTAAAAGAAGACATGGTGAGGTGAGAAAAGGGTGGAAGAGATGCCTTCCTTTACTCCACCACTAAGGAGGTGATTATTTTCCTTATTTGAAAGGAACCCGAACAAAATGGCACTTCTATTGTTTCTTAGGGAAGCAAATCATTGGTGTTATTCCCTTAGTTTCTTCCATGTGGTCATGAGTATTTAAAGGTCAGGATGAAATCATATATAATGATTTAACAGATGTACAAGAGATTCTCACCTTCAAAAACACTTAGGCCACAAGGAAGAACACAAACGGTTTGGGTATGTCTCTTAAGGTGGCAATTTCTGACTCAACCAGTCAACTTGCCTGACATTTTTTCTCTTTAACCCGTGGGTCAGTTTCACTCTTGGGCTCCCCAGTTGAATATATACATTAACTAGTTATATTAAGTTTAAAGGTCATTAAAGTTTAAAGTAGACCTAATTTGTTAATTTAAACTGTAAGGCAGGCGGGTTAAAGGTTCGTTATTGGGTAGGGTTAGGGTTCCCCTTTTCAATCCGTTTATAAACATGTCGGGCTTGGATGAGGGATCTATTTCCCACGGTCCACGTAGATTCTCAACCCGGCCCGCCTGTTCTTTGGCTCAGGATTACCTCTGGCACCCGCCCGAGCTTAGCGCTCGGGCATCCATCCACAATAAGGCACCTGGTATTTTTAAACGAAAAAAAATTCAAACCCAAAGAGATTTCTTATACTATTTAAATAGTATATATCATGGAGAATAAGTTCATCTACACCAGAGTAACTGGTTGGAGATTAAACTAAAGACACTCATTTAGTGATTAAGATGGATCATTCCTTTCTTAAAAAGGAGATTACTTAAAAGATGTTAGAAATATCTTCATTAAATGTATGTAGGACTTAGATTTTGGCTTCTCTATGAGAGACTCTCAATCCCTGTGGAGCCTAGTCTTCTATGATTCTCACCTTGTTCTCCGATAAAAGCTAACATGTTGGCAAAGGTGGTCGGATGGGGGGCTGAGAAATGTTCCCTGAATAACTTTATATGAAATAAAAAAGTCAAAAAACAAAGATTATCCTATATGGCATGTCGTGGAACCTCACGATGGCATGTCGGGAATCGGAGAATCATCGATATCCTAGGTGGACACCGAGTATGGGGTGGGTGATGTTCCTGTATGCCACTTACGCGCCTACGTCATTATCGCCATGGAAGAACTGTGTAGTATTATTCTACAAGGGTGGAGCCAGGTGGGGCCAAGCCCCCCTAGCCCTCCCCCTCCGTCTCCGCCTCCGAACTTTTGAGAAAAAAAACTTAAGTACATATACTATATTAAGGGGGCTGCATGCCCCTGAACTTAAAAAAAAAAAAATCTAAATTTTATACTATATTGTTTAATTTAAAACGCAATTCTGCCACTGACATAATTTTTTTCTGGTGGCACTCAAAAAATAAATTCAGTGAGCCCTCACCCCCTAAACCAAGAATATTTCCTATCAGTCTAATAATTTTTCACAAATCAATCAACCATTACTTGCTCCTATAAGAAAATCTTAGCTCCGCCCGATTCTACAATGTGCAATTAGGATAAAACTAAAGGGGATTCTAGGTGGTCCAGTGAGATATATAGGAATTTTAGGGAAGAAGACAAGTGGGGGACAAGTAAGAATTTTTGTCTAGCGACGAACTAGTTCGAACATGTACAGTCTCCATCGCAGGACCTCATTGCATGAGGAAGAAGGAGCAATATGGCAAGGAAGATAAAATGGATGCTCTAAAGTTGTACACGAAATGTATCAACTTTGGTTAGGCACTGGAATCCTCCCTTTACAGACCTTTGTGCTGGAGGACCACTCCTTGCTTTAGAGAGTTAGATATTGCATTTCTCCCCATGAAAGATATAAATCCGTAGGCAAATTGTCGGGAAATGTATAAAAATCATTGATGGTGTAAGTATATGTCATTGGTGATTGATGGTTGACCAATTCTGAACAGATATTTTTAGGGAAGCAGATCGTCTGTGATATTTCCTGTAGCCTTGAGTGTTGGAAGATCAGACATTGGATCGGGTCAGGTAATGCTCAAGTACGGTGAGGGCCTCGAATCCAACCCAACATGTTTATCGAACCGACCAAGTATGAAATCCCTCAATCCAACCCAACATGTTTCCATGAAACCGGCGGTTCTTTTTAAGTGCCTCTAAATGAATGTTTAGCCGCGGTTATATATAATCCCCACTAAATGTTTGCCTCTAAAAACCTTTAGTTTTGTAGTGATCTAACAAGTGGCTTGAGAGTGGGCTAGAACTCCTCAACTAGTGTTGTTAGAACTGGACTGGACCGGACGGTGGAATCGGAACAGGCCCTCTTACCTATTCAAAACATTCAAAACCGGTATTCTTTAAGAATTGGTTAGAATTGGACAAAATCGGCCAAAACCGATAGAATCAGTTGGGAACTGGTCAGAACTGGCCGGAAAAAAATAGGAAAAAATGAATTTTTTTGTAAAAAGTACACTGTTAAACCAGATTAATCAAACCGGTGGAATCGGGAACCGGCCACTCTACCAATTCGATGCCCAGTCTAAACAACACTGTTGTCAACAATTTAAATATGAGTTTGACGAGCTCTGTTGAATAGATAACCTAAGCAGCCCAAAATATACCGACAAATGTAGTTTGGAAATTACAAATATAAAAGGAAAGTATTTTTGTCAACTAAAATTTCTCTATAATTTCCAAAAGAGGCCTGCTAGCCCTACCCTCAGCCAACATGTTGGATTTTGATTAAAAACAAGGACGTTAGATAAACACATGTTAAAATAAGGCATATGTTGGATTTTGATTAAAAACAAGGACGTTAGTGTTCGGCTGAGAGTTGATTAGGCAATGCTTGAGGGTAGTGCTAACACGACTCATTTCCAAAATACCCATGTTACATTATTTAAGTAAACTAGTTAGTAATGAACTAAATTATGACAACCCTAAACTTACCGTGTATTATATGAAATTAATTAAAATAGTAGGACCGCACGGGTCTGTGGAGCCCATTACCCACAGTTTGAAAACCCCTTAACCTTAACCCGGGAAAATTCGGGGCGGATTGGGGATTCGGGTTAGAGATTGCCAATGAGGGACAAAGGGGATGAATAGTCAAACAGTAGGCAAAGGTGTGGAATAGTCAATTAGTTCGGCAAAAGCCCGGATTAGGAAAACCACAATTGTTCCTGTCCTTACTGTAAAGACATGCACACCAAACAACCGGAATCCATTTTCCATTTCCTGTGGTCCTACTACAATTCTCATCCACACAATATTGAATTTTGCATTCACTTTTCCTAAGCAATTTGGAGAAAGACGGCAAAGCTTTAGTAACTAGGCATCACATATTTCTAGTTATGGAATTACGATTCCTTGACCATTGTCATCCTTATTTGAAGATTTTCTTTTCTCATAGCACCACACTACAACCACCCATCAAATGAAATTCTGGAAGAATGGTATAATAATACTAAGTGCACATGCATGGGATCCACGTTCACTTTCGGATTGAGAGCGAGAGTGCTTTGAAGGAGAGCCTGTTAATAGGGCTGTCACTGGGCTGGGCCCTATATAAGTGTGCTAATAGCCAAATACTATGTTATAACGGTGTGTATATAACAATGTACGTGTATATTATATATGTATTATGTGTTAACACTATGGAAATCAATCTGCTCCTCGCCCCCCTAAACACCGACACATGTTCCTTTGTTAACTCTTTTTTAACTGTGATTAAGATTTACTAATCCTTAAAATCAATATTTTTAGCTTAGGAAAAATTAAAAATTTTAATCTTAATTAAAGGGAGCTAATCACAATACAAAGGAACACGTGGTGGCATTTAGGGGGCGAAACGCCACTCCTCTCTACACCCCTAAGGAGTGGATTAATGCTCAAATAATATATTTATAATAGCATATAAATAAAATTTACTGGGCTGGACCTTAAGGACTCAAATCTTAGTCAGGCTTACATTAATATGGGTCTAAGAAATTGATCTACCATAGCCTTTGGGCTTAAGAAATTGATGTGCGGACTTTTTAGGGGCCAAGCAAGGTGGGATCTGCTCGGCCGAGTAGCACACCTAAGCTTGTAGGTCCTATAAGGGTTACAACTTGTAAACTATAGTTCAAGGATAGTTAAAGGGGCTTTGTGAGGACAAAGGAGAGGACTATTGCTCCTTTATTTACCTTTATTTACCTTTTCGTATTTTGCCATCAATCCAGTGGCTGTGTTTTCGCTTAACATTTACCAAATAAACGGTTGTGATTATCCAATTGAAACATTAAAATCTGATGAGGAGGACCTTCTGACACGCTCAACTCAACTGAGAATATTGGACATTGGTGATTAATACAGTCTAAGAAAAATAAGTTACAAGCGGATATAGAATAGATGGGTTAATTTCAGTTTTCTTATCATTACTAATTGGGGCTATTGAAATTAGCCCCAATTAGTAATGATAACTCGTAATTACGGAATGCAACCTTTTTAGGTAATAGGGGATGCTACCTAATATAGATAAATGTTAGCCTCAGATGGAGACTTCTTATCTCTCACCGAGAGATTAGTCTGTTCCCTACCTCTGTAACCGTTTAAACCCATAACTTCCTCATTTGAATATAACAACGACATGTTCGAAACAATTATTTGCAAGATGCCTCCGGGGCTAGCACTCCTCAACCAACATAAGGCCAATGTTTTATTCGGGTTGAGTCCATTTAGGAGAACATTTTTCAAAAATTGTTTAACAAAACCAAAAAAATGATATATATATATATATATATATATATCTTTACTATTATAATGGGAGAGGGAGGCATAGCCTGATTTTTTCAAAATTCCCAAACTACCCCTATATAAAACAAAACTTTGATTCAATGTTTCATTTTTAATGTTTTAATATTTTACTGTAATTCCCAAACTACTCCTTATCTATTTAAACTAGCGGGTGGCACCTGCGATGCACGTGAGAGCGAGGAGAAGAAGTTTAACCATAGTTAATAGGAGTTAAAAGGGACACGTGTTAACCCGCGGGTGAAATTGAACTCTCCCCTAGTTCAATCGCGATTGACTGTGATTCTATTATTTAAATAGATAGATGAGGGTAGTTTGGGAATCAAAGTAAAACATTAAATTAAGTTTTTGTTTTATATAAGGGTAGTTTAGGAATTTCGGAAATTTCAAGCTACACCTGCCTCTCCCATTATAATAGTAAAGAAGATAAAGAAAAGATAAAGATAAAGAAGAAGATGATAGAATCACAGCCAATTGCAATTGAACTCAGGGAGAGTTCAATCGCTCCCATGAGGTTAACATGTGTCCCTTTTAACTTTTATTAACTGTAGTTAACTCCTTCCCCTCGCTCTCACGCGCATCGCACGTGCCACCCGCTAGTATATATATATATATATAATGTCAGCCTAGAAGTATTCCTTATTCTTATTCTCTATTTTATAATTTATCTAAATCTTTCTTTAGAGATAGTCGATGACTCCAAATGTAGTTGAAGTGATATTCTTTATAAAAATTAGTAATTTCAAAATTACTTAAAAAATTATTTAGAGTTATTGATTTTCTTTAGAGAATAGCTTATAGAAGGTGTAACAACAAGGAGTAAGAATATGAAGTACGTCTAGACTAATTCATATATATATATATACTATTATAATGGGAGAAGCAGGCGTGAATTTTATGAAATTTCTATACTACCCTTATATAAAACAAAACTTTAATTTTAATATTTTACTTTAATTCCCAAACTACCCTCATCTATCTATTTAAATAGTAGAATCACATACAATCGCAATCACACCCACAGGTTAACACGTGTCCCTTTTAACTCCTATTAATTGTGGTTAACTCCTTCCCCTTGCTCTCATGTGCATCACACGTGCCACCTGCTAGTATATATATATATATATATAGAGAGAGAGAGAGAGAGAGAGAGAGAGAGCTAGTAAGATAGTCTCAATCGCATGATTTAAATATTTTCGGAAGTCTCCCTTGCATTGCTATCTTTGGTTAAAATGATAATAATTTCAAGAGGAATGCTAGCCCTACTCTTGGTCAACCTCTATTCTCATTCTCTACCAACACTTGTTCACTTTATTGCGATTAAAAACATTTTTTTCACAAAAAAATGGACAGGTGGTTGGTAGATAGTATGAGTTGATTGAGAGTAGGTCTAGCATTCCTTCAATTTTTAAAAGAAGTTATGCTAGGGCAGCACTCAAGCCAAGCTAGCTCGACAACTCGGCTCGGCTCGTTTGAGCTAAGCTCAAACTAGCATTTTAGGCTCGAACGAATCGAATCAAGTTTTATTTGAGCTTGAATGTTTAAATAAGCCAAGCTCATGAAGATAGACCCTATTTAATTTGACTCGATTCGTATAAGGCTCAGTTAAGCTCAATATATATATATATATATATATAATATTGTTTTTATAATATTATTTATATTAATACAAAAATAATATTTTAAACCTTTCTTTTTATTATAGATTGTAATAATCTTATTTTTTAATGAATAAGTTTAAGAAAATATAGTGACAACAAAGGTTTTGAGAAGTTAAAAGCAGAAACTCTTATCTAGCTCTTACTTATTGGACCAAAGGATTACTCCTAAATCCTATTTTTATATATAAATGCATTAATTTTTTTTTGTAGTTCTTGTATTGTAATTTATTAATAAATTTTAATATTTATTAAAATTAATCAAAATAATTTCGTGAATCAAGCTTGAGCTAGCCAATGTAAGCTCGGTTCGGCTTGAATAAAGTTCAAGCTCGAACGGAGCTAAAGCAGGATCAAGCTTGTTCAAGCCAACCTCAAGCCTAAATATTCGAGCTCGAATCAAGCTTAAGCTGAGCTTGATATTCAAGTCAAGCTCAAACTTGGCTAAGCTAATAAACCCCTTAGTTATTGTCAAGCTAATAAGGAGATGTAGTGACACTTGCCGCAACTAAAGGAAGACTTAGGAAGTTTGAGACTGAGGTAGCATCTCTCTCTATCTATATTATATTATATACATATATACAAGATTCTGATGGTGGGGGTAAAGGAGGAAAACATGATTCATCCAAATCCGTATTTGCCCACACCGATGGGTACGTTTGCCCCAAGCACAATGACCCGGATAGCATCAATGTATCCCTTAGATGTTTGAACGAGCTCACATGGGCCCCACTTTAGCTACACCAAAGCCCAACACTTCGCCCAAACATCCTTTTGTGCGCACTCCCATTGATATTATTTCAATCCACAATTCCAAACTTCACCTATATATAAACACCATTCAACCCCCTCCTTCCACATCACCCACCTTACACAGTCTCTCTCTCTCAACTTCATTCACTCTCTCTCTCTCTCTAGAAGTTCAGATGTCTGGGGTGTGGGTGTTCAACAACGGCGTGGTTCGCCTAGTTGAGAATCCGGCGACGGAGAGCAAGGTGTTGGTTCACACAGCTAGTAATGAAGTTATAACATCATATGCAGATCTGGAACGGAAGCTGTTGTTACTTGGATGGGAGAGGTACTATGATGATCTAGACTATCTTCAGTTTCACAAGCCCTTGACCGTTCACCTTATCTCTCTCCCTAAGGATTTCAGTAGGTTCAAGTCCATGCACATGTACGACATTGTCGTCAAGAACCGCAACATTTTCGAAGTTAGAGACAAGTAGACCATTGTGTCTAGACTCTAAATTTCTCTTTCTGGGTCTTCTTTTCTTGTTCTTAGGAAAGCTAATAGAGCTAACGGTACTCGCCCACTCGGCCATGGGGCTTCACTGGACTACTTTCTGTCTCTTTTTCTTCTGCAAATTTCTTAGCATGATTAATCTGCAATGAAATTTGGGTTTCTTGTGTGCAATTTTGATTTCATTTTCTTCTATGAAATGGGCTATTTTGTTTTTGTAGCGCAAATCCGATTAGACCGCAACCACATCAATTCATGAAAATGGATCTCAAACCACTCACATGGACGGATGGATATAAATCTGCATGGACTTTGATTTTAGTAATAACAAGAACTAGTATGAATAGAGAGAGCCAGGTTTTGCTAGGAATATGACGTGGTTATTTAATTTGCTGACATGGCCCCATGTAGATGGATGCGTGGTTGATGACATGGACAAAAGAGGCCAAATTGGCAATGAAACATACTCCAATTAGCATGTTTAAATGTTCAATATCACCACTGTTTTTTGTGTTTTTTTTTTTTTTTAAATTTGAAATTTACAGGACAGATTTGAGTTTTGGGTCATGGGACAATCGGAATTCGGAATTTTAAAGATGTAGAAACTTAAATAGGGGATTTGATGGGAAAGATATGGTGGGGAGGAGGTTCACGTGAAGCCAACCAGCAGTTTTGCTTACTATCCACGTCGTGAAGCCACATGTCAAGCCCCCAAATTTATCCGAGATCCGATTCCTATGGCGGGGGAGAGAGTTGTAGTCATCACTCATAAGCGCCCAACGCTCATTAAAAGCAAATTGGACTTTCTCTCTCTCTCACACACACACATTTATGAAACACTAATAGTCTCTCTCTCTCTCTCTGAATTAGGGTTAACAAGTTGAGCAATAATTCGCTCCACGGTCAAGGAATGAATTATTGCTTCTTACTCTCACAAAGCCGCCCCTTTAACTGTCATGAATTCGGATTGGTTTATTTTAATCCTATGGTTACAAATTTTTATTTTATTTTTCTAAAAACCAAAGGTAGATGGGTGATCCCTAAGGGTGGATGCATCTTAACCACAGTTAAAAGGGGGGCACGTGACAAGAAAAAGGGAGCCGAGACGCCCCTCCTCGCGTCACCCACCAAGTTTTAGTTCTATGGTTAAACGTTTTTTTATTTTATTTTTTCTAAAATTTAAAGTTAGATGTTTTAACCCTATTGATTAGTGAATTTTAACCACAATTAATTAAAATTAAACGAAGTAAAAGGGGACACATGACAACAAGTCAACCAAAAAGGTGGGGGGACAGTAAATCACCTCCTCGGGTAGAGAAGGTGGTGATTATTTACCTTTATGAAATGAAATATCGGAGAGTTCACCCGGAATTGCTGCTGTCTTTCCAACAAATCATAGCAGTTTATAAGATCTAAACTTTATTTATGTTTAGAAGAGAAATTTTCAAGTCTTCCATCCTCGATATTTGCTGACTTTCCATTTTGGTTGATGGGCTGTCTAGGGTGATCTCATTAAAAGAAAATCCACTTGATTGGATGATCGTAAACATTAGATTCAGAAACTTGGTTTGCCTTTGGTTGTGTTTCTAAAATGACTTGACATCATCTCTAGTTGGTGTTGGCCAGGAGCATAGTTAGCAATTCGGCGTATAGTAAATATTCGATATGGAAATTATTCGAGTATAATTCGGAATTTACATTTAATAGTTCGATTAAAAATTCAGCGAAAAAAATGTAGAACGTCAAAAGTACGGTACGAAATTAATTCGAGTATAATTCGGATCAATACTCAATAATTTGTTGAAAAATTCGTCTAAATATATACAATTACATATATAAAATCACTAAAAGAATACATTAAATCTTTCCTCATATTACAGAAAATGAAAAAAAGAAATGCAATTAGAGAATTAGAGAGAGAGATCGCTCTTGGAAGGGAGAGTGGTAGTTGCTGGTATTGACAATACTATAAAGTTAGATACTCGATCCTCAACTGCTGGCGGTTGGCTGTGCTATTGTGACAAGTGGTGATTGTGAAATAGTTAGGATTTGAGATTTAGGGAGAGAAAGAGTTTCGATAGAAAATGAGAGGACCAAGTAATGGCCAATAAGTGTTTCATGACTGATGGCTGGCGACTATTAGTGATGTTCTGGCCAATGAAATAGGGGATAAGTTTAGAGATTGAGAAAAAGAAAGAAATCAAAAGAAAGAGAGTTACGTGCACATATAAGAAAGAAGAAAGAGGATTTGAGATTTATCTTACGAGTTTGTATATATATATATATTATTCGCGAATAAGTCGTGAACGATTCACGAATATTTCGCGTATAATTCGTCTTACTTAAAAAAATTCGCAAATGTTTACGTAGCTTTGATTAATATGGATGAATTGTATGTATGATTCGTTATAAGTATTATTCGTGTATAATACGCGAATTTACTAACTATGGTCAGGAGACCGCTAGTACCACTCCGATGGCGAGATGTACTCCTTGTGCATGTAAACCAACGCTCGGTTGGAGTGCATGGGTATGTGGTGTAAGAGTTTTTAATTAAAAAACCACGCGATCTCCTGGTTAGCACCAACTGAAGATGGTCCCGTGTCTTCAAAATATTGCTTACAAAGAGTTTTTTTTTTTAATTACTGAAATTGGTAATTTTTTATAATTTAATAAGAATTTAAATATGATCCAACGCTTTGCATGTGTAAAACATAGTGGTATTTTCATAATTACTAAGAAATAAAGTGGTATTTTTAAACATAATTTCCAATTAATTGCAAGAATGCCACCACATTTATACTGAAAAGGGGAGCTCATCAACATAACTTTTCTTTTTTGCTGAGTTCCGGATCATATTTAGTTTTTTTCAAACGTTTTTTATTTGTTTTTGTGGGATGCACCAAATAGTACTTGGGCAAATGGTGTGTGAAGAGAGTTGTACTTGGGCAAATGATACGTATCACTTACACAGATTTAATAATTATCAAAAATGATTCTTAAAAATGTTTCACTGAGAAATGGTTTAGGTCCCAAAAAACATTTGGCATGAAATACAACTGCCGGGGCCAGATCACACGATTAGTGGTTAGAATTAGAAGTAAAGGCTCTGTCTGTTCTGGAGGGAATTAAATGTTGTATTCACAGAAATAAATTCTCTTTTATTTTTCGGGAAAAAAAAATCCCTAAAAAATAAAGTAGCCCTCGAGAGTTATTTGCATAAAAACTTCATTTTTTCAGCGTGCCAAACACAAAAAGTAATTGTTCTATGGAAAAATAATTCCATGCACTTATTTTCCCTCCAAACAAGTGCAGTCGAAAAGAAAAAAAAAGGAAATGAAAAGATAAACTACAAAGATCACAACCTTTGTACATGATCATGTAAGATGCTCCTGCGTCTATTCAATCAGCAAATCAGCTAGGATCCAAAGTACATGTGCTACAAAGATAGCCCGGATTGCTGGAGTTACCTACAGATAAGAACACAGTATATATATCTGGATAAGAGTCTTATCGACACGTTTTGTTGAATCCCATTATAGGGTTCTCTCATTCTTGCCAGTCCAAGCCCATTCCTTCCATGAATGGGTTATTTGCAAGTTCTCTGAGCTTTCTATGAGTAGTCAGAGTCTCTTCCAAACAGAAGAAGCTCTTGAAGGGTATGGAGAAGAGAAAGCTAGCTAGCTAGCTCCATCTTATCCAATAAGGATGGGGCAAAAGAGATCTCTTTATGTCTTTTCATGAGTTTGGATTTGAATGGGTATGCTTTTGTCATGTCTTGTAGTGAGGATAACTAAAATGGGTTTTTAGTTTCTGTTTATATCACATATCAGCTAATCCTTCTTAAGAACTAAATAATTAGGGTTTTGGAATTTTTCAAGAAGCATTAATTAAAGAGAATGATCTTTGGAAAACCCATTAACACACTTGAGGATGTCGCTGAACCAATCCGGAGCGAAGCGGATTGCATTGAACCACCTGTTACAAGCTTACCATGGCCATTGCAAGCAGTTAAGATGTGATGCGCATCGAGCATAATTCGATGTTATAGCATTGGGATTAAATAATTAAGATTAGAGTTTGTAATCGAAAAAATAGTAGGAATTTTGAAAGTGAGATGGGTATAATAAGATTTGTTAATTCTGATAAAAGAGGAGAATATTCATTGGAACTCATTAATATACTTGGGGTTGTCGACAACTTCGTCGAACCAATCCAATGTTAGTATATTGTGGGTGTCACATATTGCATGGAACCATCCCACCACATGCAAGGCAGAGCTAGATTGTGTGTGTGTGTAGGCGAGTACGAATATTATGGGTCTGGGGGTGTTCAACCAGGGGTTCGGGGTGTAGCTCCTGTTTTGTTTTGTTTTTTAAAGACCAAGTTCGTGGGTCATCTTATCTGTACATTTCGTACGTATCATATAGGTATTTTATTTATGGAAAAAGATTAGCTCTGGTGGCTGCCTGAGCTAGGCGCTCGGGCATCCATAAACCATAAGGCACCTCACGTTTTTAAAGGGAAAATATATCAAATGGGGAGATGTCAAAATCAAGTGGAGACAATGAAATGACTTCTCACCTAAATTATCGCCAGCTGCCTTAGTGTTTGTGGATGCCCGAGCTCTTAGCTCGGGCAGCCACCAAAGCTGATCTTTTTCCTTTATTTATTTATTAGGAGTGCATCTACCCCTTATTGCAGGGCTTTGTCCTCTAAAATTATTCAGAATATAGTATAAAAATATATTATTTTCTTCAAAAGTTTACCGGCAGTTGCTCATTGCCCATGGCCCTATATATCGAAGTTGTGGGGGCAGCTGCTCCTGTTCTGCTCCTAATGACATGCCATGGCTTTTGTGGAATGTATCGAGCAAATTCGATACCAATCTCCTGTAGCCATCACATAGGTTGGATGTGACACGAATAATAATTTCATTTCATAACATTGGATTATATAAATAAGATTAGCATTTGTTTGAATGAAAAACAAGGGGATTCCAGAGTGAGATTGGTACGGAAATTAGAGAAGAGTAAGATCTAATTATGGGAAAGGAGACAAGGGTCTTACTTCATGGAGAAGGGACTGGTCTACTTTTTTGTTTTCTATCCATGCATTAGTCTTAGCTCAAAATAAGCTTATTCTAAAGGGTTGTAGGTTTGTTCTCCATAAAATGTACTTTTAAAAACCACATAACAAACACTAATAATGATGAAGACTAGCAAAAGGCATATATAATAGAAGCTGGCATAGGGCTGGTTAAAAAAACCGACCTACTCATGAATAGCTTGAGGTCGGCTCTTTAAAATGTCATTCAAGATCTCATTTAATAAACGAGCCAAGTTCAAGCATGCATGTGCTCTGCTCGTTAAATCCGTAGCTTTGTTCAAATATAATAATATTATATACAAATATATAACAAAAGTTTATATTATACATCAATTTTAAGCTAGACTATTTCCGCTTTGTGGTTGGGTGTTACTATCCCACTTTAGTCCGGTTGGGGAATAGACTTGGCAGAGATGTACAAGGGTCCACCAGTCTTCCATTAGTCATGCCCTTTTAGAGTGATTGTGTAGGTTTACTCTTATTGCACCTTAACGGTTCCTTATGTTTGATTGTGTGTGTTTAGGTGTTACTTTACCTCCTTAATCCCCCCCAAAAAAAAGTTAGACTATTTAAGCTTATCTTGAGCTCAAGTTGTCCAGATAACCAAACCGAGTCGAGTTGAGCTTAAGCTTGGGGTGTTTGTCACGTGCTCAAATTAAGATGGTCAAGCTCGAGTGAGCAACGAACCGGGCTTGAACACCCCCATTAATTACTTGATTCAGTTCAGCTCGGTATCGGCCCCTAACCTAGCACACTTTAGCTTAGTCCAAGAACTATTATATTTATTGTTAAAAGAATTATATCCCTATTGTTAGGCGTATTTTATGGGTACTCATTCCCTATGCTAAAGTTGGTGCATTACAATGCTTCGTTGTGGAAAAATGGTATCAAAAAAGCTAGAATGATTGGTAAGCAACGACTTTTGTGCTTCTAATAATATTAAAAAAAGAGTAGTAATAGGTATACGGATTTCCATTTGCAAACATAAGTGTGGTCTTCATTGGTCCACACCCTCTTAAATACTCACAAACTGTGGTGAGAATTTTAAAGTGGGGTATGGAACAATGAGATCAGTCTTAAGTTTCTTAAGTTTGCAGATGGAGTTCCCAGGTACGTTAACTATTTTCCTTAAAAACAATTGGGGTGAATGGGAGATGAGAGTTTTATTTGTGTCATTTTCTTAGAGGGTTTTGCATAGTAGGGATTCTGAGAGTATGCTTAGCATTTTGTTTAAACTAAACACCACCCTTCTAATAATACTTTACCCACCCTCCTCCCTTATAGGATTGTAGCCTTGTAGATTTCGAGCTAGGGGTGTCAATAAGTCTGATCTGGGTCCCAACCAACTAGGTTAGCATCTAGACTCCCCAAACCCTACCCGTAAATTAATCGGGTGGCAATATCAAGCTAGTCTCATCTCAACAGTCGTATGTTAAAAGCAGGGTTACCAAGTTTGCTGTCTACCCTAACGAATCGAAGTGAACTTAAACCAATTCACGGTTCGATTCGTGAAATTGAGTGAACCACAAGATTCTTCCAAACGGTCTTGGTTTGTCAAATTTTTTATTGGAGTTTATTGAAATTATTCTTCGAATTCAACGAATTTATATTTGGGATTTGACGAATTTTTCTTTTGGGTATGCGAAATGCTCATAAAAATACAAATTTTATGGATTTTCAAAATAATTATTTATAATATATTTATTTACGCACTAAAATAAATAATATATATATATTGAAATATAGTATAAAGTATATATTTCTTTTACATGCTTAAGTAAGCGAACCAAATTAAAGAACCTATGTGAATCATAAAACAAATTATCTCATCCTAACCTATGCGAATCGTAAAACGAATTATCTCATTCTATCCCTAGCGAACCACGTGCCGCAAACCCGAATTTGAACCGATGAACCAGGTAACATTGGTTCAAAGAAACATTTGATTGGCTTGAGTTATACCTATGGGTGGTAATGGGCTGGATTGGGTCGCATTAGTTTGGTTGCATAGGAGTACCCTCCACACTATTGCAGCCCATTTATAAAAGGGTTGAAAAGGCAGATTAGTTCACAATCCAACAAGAGACCCTCAACACGAACCCGTGCTTAACCTGCTTAAAAAGTTAAAATAGATGAGTCATAAATGGATACTACTCTCAAATCCTAATTCTTTAATTCAAATAACTAAGGGTCAAGATTAAAGTTGATGTGGCTTTAGAAAATGACAAAATAAGCCGAGCCAAATTTAATATTAACCCTTAATTATTTGAATTAAAGAGTTATGATTTGAGAGTATTTTTGGGAATATATCCATAGAGTGATTCAAAATTTATAAATAAGAATCAAGTACTTAAATTATAATGTTTATACTTAATTTAATATTTTATAAATATACGATGTCCATAATAGAATATATTTATTAACAAATCAATTAAGTAATGAGCATGAGAAATGGATTTTGGCTGGACCTCATTGGTCCATGCCCCCCTCTTAAATACCCATCACAGATAGCCTTAGATTTTAACATCTATTTCGCAGGTACGTTAACTATTTCCCTTTAAGTAATATGAGAAAATAATTTGAACTTAATATACAGTAATACAGATCTCAAACTCTCAACCCGAACCGTGAATACGGGCCAGATACAAACGAGTTACCGAGACAGGTCATAAATTGTCTGTCTTATCAGGATAGGAATTTCCCACCTGAATCGCTGAAGGCACATTCACATGTTAGGATTGAGGTTTTGGATTTATAGATTAGGTCAAATTAGTTTTTTTTGTCAGAGCGTTTATAATTGGGTTGGGCCAGGTTGGGCCGGGTTGGGCTTATTGGGTCCAAGGTCATAGAAGAGTCCACCACCGTACTTTAGCTGTTATATATTTCACTTGAAAGAGTCCACCACCGAAGTTTGCATGGGAGATAGCCAAAATAGGGCCATAGGTGACACCCCTTAACTATGGTTAAGATTTATTAACCCTTAAGGTTCAATCATGTAACTTTGGTTTTTAGAAAAAAAAAAATTTTAAAAAATTTAATTACAAGAGTTAAAATTTCAAAACTTGGATTAAAAGGAAAGTTAAAGGAGCTTTGTAAGTGAGGCAGACGGTTTTGGTCTGGGAGGGACATAGCAAATCCAATCCCCCCTTCCAAAGTGTACTCCCTAATCATAATCATGTTATAAAGTGTATTCTCAAATAGACTCCATAATCCTAACCATTTATTCATTTATTAAATATAGGGTTAGAACTGATGTGACATTAAAAAAAAAAAAGGATAAAATAAGCTAAGTCAAATCCTAACCCTCAGTGGTTTGTTAAAAAGGGTTAGGATTAGGGAGTATATTTAAAAGTATTTAGGGAGTATATTTAAAAGTATTTTTAGGAGTACCCATAGACTATCTAAATGCTCTTATATTTATTTACTTTAAATTAGTCAGGTATGCGGTTTCAGGTTGAGATGTCCCTTGTTCAGTTGGGTTCGGGTTTGTTTTTTTCCAACTTCATTTATAATTATTTTTGGGTACACGTCACACGGTTAGGCCGCCGCAACCTGTTCTAGTTAGCAACTGGCCATATCAACCACCACACTCATTCCGAGCTTGGGCTCATGATCGCTACAAATATACAAATTTGCTCAATTGAATATATATTTTTTTGGGTATAGTCTGTTAGTTTGGTTAGTATCAGTTAACAGTTAGCGAGTCTCTTGATGTGAGGGATACAAGTCTGGCGTGTCTGTGCAATTGGGTCTCATGGACCATAATTCAGGTGGGGTCTAGTAAATGTGATTTCTCTATATGGGAGCATGATGTTGGGGACAAAAGCAACCTACTGCTGGGTGGGCTTACAACAAAGACAATTCACAAATAAACCTGATTGGACTATCATCCATCCAATTAAAGAAGCTTCTTCAATTGGATTAGAGACTACTGCATGCATTTAAAACCTGCAAATTCATAATTAAATTTTTTTTAAAAAAATCTAAATATCATAACAGTAGTAATCAAATATCATTCCCTAAACTAGCCTTTATCGCTGCCAGGCTTGGTCGCCCACAAAATGAGAAAAGACAACACAATTGGAAGTAAGCCCCACCCAAAAGTGTCTTTTTTCCTGATCGTCGGGGTGATAAGCCAAGTCGTGATTAAGGCTACTAAAGAAAATATTATGGATAGACTTGAATGATTTACAAGGACCCAAAAAAGATTTTATTAGATAATTCCATATTCCTATTATAGAAGAAACTTCAATCAAATCAAATCAAATCAAATTCAAATCACCTTCACTTTATTATCCTACTCAATTCTCAATCAGCTACCACTCCCAAAACTAAAGATCCTAAGATCCTATCTCCCAAGAACCGCAAAGTGATTCATCCTGGAAATCCTACCGGTTTCGCATCACTTAATTTAAGCTTACACAGACGGGGTTGCATTATATTAATGGTGACTCTGATCATAAGAACAATCGAGTTGTAAACCAGTTTAATGAACTAAGTTGCTATATCTTTCTGAGCTATACCAGAAATGTTGCAAACTACTAACAAAGCTAGAAAGAAAGCAATCCAACTCAGTACGGTTCAGTTCAGACCATTACGCACCTTGAGATTAACAGAATTTAGGGTAGCTGAAGAGGAGCCTTTTTAACTTCCTCTTCCACAGTTGCAATCCATATATATACAGGTACATCAGCAAATATGGCAATAAACTAGCCAATTGCAGCTTTCATTCAAGAAAGTGATGCCAATCCCTGTAAAACTGTAAAAGTAAGGAGAGAGAGATTTACATTCACACACACTCCGTAAATTACTGACCACAAAGCAAAATGTTGCCAAGTGGTGCCAATACCCTGTTTATTTTCTAAAAAAGGGAAGGAAACAGATGGCTGTATTATATGACAAGACACTAACAACCAAAAACCTGTTTGCACATCTTTAACTCCACCTCAATCTCTCATTCTCTCTAGATCTTGCAGTTCAACAATGTCAGAAAAATCCTGATATGGACTGTCAAAATGCGGATTAGAACTCTTCCTCTCAAACCAAAACTCTTCCCTACTGAAATCAAACCGTTTGGAGTGAAGCATGTTCATAGGGACTAGGAAATTAGTTGGTGCAGTCAAATCCTTGGCAAACGGAAACCCAGATTATTAGGACCAGAAGTAACAGAACTCCTAGAACAACCAATTTTATTTTCATGTTCTGAAACCACATTTTCCGCCGGATTTGTGTCCCTTGTTTCTTAAACTCTTGGGCCTGCAAAAAACACCCAGCAGAACTGTTCAGTACATTATAGGGGAGATTAATATGAGAGGTTGTGATTAAAGTGAGAGCTGATCCTGCCAACTGCCAAGTAAGTGTAAACCTACCTGAGAACGCAAATCTTCGGTCTTGTCAGCTAGAATATCTAGCTTTTCCCCTCTATCAAGAGCCTGAAAAGAATTTCCAGGGTCAAATGAACATTAAAAGTAACTTCTACAGCCTGGTTCATCACTAAATGATGATCTGATCCAGATGCAAGAGTTTTAAGGGATTTGATTCAAGAAAACTATGCTTATGCAGGAGAGGAACAATTATTCAATGAACACCAAAAAGAATTAAATTGGAAAAATAAGAAAAAGCAAAGAACACGTAAGGGGAAAAAAACTAAAATGCACCAGTTAGTTATTGCATATTGTAGTACTCTTCTACCAAGGATAGTGGCATTAATATGGGTCAACTATTTTAGACCCTTGAATCTGTAAATAAATCCATCAAGCTTATCTTTTACAAGGAGTAGGGCCATTTACCACCTATCAGTGTTACTGTTATAGGTAAACCCCAAGTTAATTGGTATCAAACATCCATCCAAATCAACTAAAATTGCCTAGTGGTTTATAACATAGACATAATAACTCTACGCAATTATTATTTGACCAGTACAACAATCTATACCTCCACAACATTCTTCTTTTCTGGTCCCAATAAAGATCTGAAGTTTCACTTTAGTGCATATCAATGGATACCACCTCTGAGTCTCTGACTAGGTAACTTGGCCTCCAATCCCTGCTGCATGCTCTTTTGATGGATGCTTTCAATTTTTATAGTGTGATCCTAAGTATATAAAAAGAGCGATTTCTTCCCATGAAAGCATCACATGCTCCTTGAGTTGCATGGAAATAACTATCATCATGGATTTCAGTAAACTGGGATTTATCCAATTCCAGTAAAATGCTAAAGGGTTAAAAAAATAAAGAGTAGTGATCAGCGGACCCATGGGTCCGCTACTAATCTTACCCCCTTGTCCTCGTTTCCCTTTTAACACCCCTTTAACCCTGGTTAAGCTTACGAAAATTAAAGTTAAGATTTTGGTTTTTTTTCTTCTAAAAACCAAGGTTGGATTGTTAACCCTAGGGATGAGTGGATCTTAACCACAGTTGATGTTGTTTAAAAGTGGGGCGTGGACCAATGAGGATCGGCCATTTCGTTACATAATGGAAACCCCGGGTCCATTAACTATTTTCCAAAAATAAATATTGACAGTGTAATGTAATGCAGCTGTAAAAGAATAAATGGTGAATAAGAAAAAGAAGACAAGCGTTCTGCATAGGGGCATGCCCAGTAAATTAATCAACAGGTCACCCCTAGCTGAGGGAGGTCAAGAATATTTGAATTATAAGGTGCCCCAAAGAGCGGAGCAACAGTGGGTATGCTATCCTGTGACTGTTGGTACCACAAACCTGTGTTTTAATCCTGTCTTGACCCTATTAACTACTAACCCTGCTTGCTTAGCAAAAATAACAAAATAAATACAAAAATAAAAAGAATTCACTATACATACAAAGGATGTAAAAGTAAAATGCACAGAACTCGAGGAATGCAAAAACATGCTCATGTTTTTTTCCTAACGTGCTTGATGTTTATGTTAGCTTTGAAACGAAGTAGTAGCAAAACCTAAAATACAATACCTTGTCTATATTTTCCAACATTATACTTTTAACTTCTGAAACTTGAGCCTTCACTTTTAAAAGCTTCCCAATCTCTTCAGCATGGTCAATGATATACCGCATGTGCTCTTTCATAACTGGGCTGCAAATTTTTAAATCTTTTAACGGATTATTCTAACAAAAAACTTGCTATTCAAATAAAGAACAAATACATAGATAAAAACTTGTCTCCCTTGTGTAAGTAGAATTTCTTAAACAAACATTACCCAAACTCCTTGTTGAGACTTTTAGCAATAGCTGTATCTGCTTTACCGCCTCCATATCTCTTCTTGAAGTCCGCTTTCATACGTTCCAAAAAGGCTATTGACACCTGCTTCCCAACAGAGTCTTTGGCAACTACGCAATATGCTGCAAATTTCAGAAAGCATTAAGGATGAATCAGGAAAATAGTTTTCCTCATCTTAACTTTATGAATGAAACCCCAGTTGACCTTAACAAAGAAACAAATGAAAAAGAAAATGCTCCAACATCTTTGTGTTGCATTCACAACCATTAAGCACCTGAACTATGACCAAAGTATGCTGAAAAGATAATTGTTTGTGCATATCACCTTATCCCATACTAGACATTCAGCTCAAAAAATCACACCGTAGACATCTGTACTAAATATTAAGCGAGAACTTGGATGCCCCATATTTAAAATGTATACTTGAGATCAAGGATTAAAAATACGGTTTCGGGGGTTATATAGCTCCCAACCGAAACCTATGGTTTCAGCCGATACATATAAGCTTTTCTTGAAAATCAAAAAAATTAAATTAAATTTTAAAATATGAAATGAACTATAGGAACCAACTTTACCGAATATAAAGTCATGGGAAGTGATTCAAAGACAAAATAACAAACATAATTCTAATTACATGGTCAATGAAAACATAAATAACTAATAAACGATACGTATCGCCTGTTTCGTATAGGGGACTATCGAAACCTATACGTATTGTCCGTTTCATATCAGTTTCGGCGATTTTTATTTTCATGCTTGAAATCCAAACAAATCTAGATCAACACCTAGTGTATATGGGAAGACCCAATCTTTGATAGAAATATAAAATATGAATGACTAAACAGTTGGGATTTGACTAGAATTCTATTTTGGGTAAAATCCTATTTTGTGTTTAACTCTATTATTATGGAGTTATTTGTTGGGATTATAATTTTGGGAAATCCTAATTGGTTTGGAATTAGAATTTGAGAAATTCCTAATTGGTTTTGTATTCAAAATTTTCACGGCTTATCTCGGTGGGCTCTCAAGGGTTTGAGGGTTGGTTACTTGATTATCCTTCGTACTTCAAAAGATTCAGGTTGGTTCGTCCTTCGTACCTCAAAGGATTCGACATTCTGTTTCGAGCGATCTTGCTCGAGAGAGATTGCGTTTGGCTTGAGCAATTGGCAACGAGTTTCAGTGATTTGTTCCGTATTTCAGGATTTCGGTTTATGGTTTCGCTTGTGAGAGAGAACAAGAATTTGTGGGTTGTGTGAGAGCTATTCAGGGGCTATGTGAGAGCTTTTGGTTTTGTATTCTTCTTGCTCTTCACTTTGTAATCTTCCCTATTACTAGTGAAAGATTTTGGATCGTCTTTTGACCGTGGATGTAGCCCTTGGTGGGTGAACCACATATATCTTGTGTTGTAGTATGAATTAATTTCATATGTGTTTGTCATATTATCTTCAAACCCTAAGATCGCATTGCTTCCTCACCACATAAACTACTACTTCTACTTTCAATTTCATTTTTCGCCGGGAACCATCAATCACTCTGTAACGACCCGGAATTTTAATAGAATAAAATTATGCGTTTATAGGTCCTTAACTGAGGTTGATTAGTTAAGTGTTTGATAAATTTGTGGAAAATCAGGTTTGAAGGCGACGAGCTTCACCTTGAGCGTTGATCCTTTTCCCGAATGCGTTGGCAGTCTCCGTTTTGTCCCTAGACGTCTCGGAAAGCGCGAAAGAAGTAAAATCTCTCTTCATCTCTTCTCTTTTCCCTTATTTAAGCTACTTTATTTATGTGGAATGGTTTGATGATATTATGTGTGGATGGAAAAGGGTCGGAGACCTTATGAATGATGTATGGATAAGATGGATGAGAGTGAAAATGGAGCAGAGGGACGGAGCCCTCGGTTTCGGGCTGTTTCTAGCTCGGAATTTAGGCTCAGGGTGATTTGCGATAGACCGCAGGAAGTTATGAGAGCCTGACTGGACTTCTATATGTGTGATGTGATGTGATGTGATTTTGACATTGTAAGGCAATGGTAGGGTCCATTGGCTTGGTTAAAGTTCCCTATCGGAACGAATTTGATATGATGTGATGTTTTAAAGGCACTGATAGGGTCCATTGGCCTGGTAAAAGTCCCACCTCGGGACAACCTTTGTGTATGATGTGATGTTGTTGGGACATGGTAAGGTCTTGATGTTTGTTTTAAGGCAATGGTAGGTCTATTAGCCTGGTTAAGTTCCCTATCAGAACGAATCTGAGATGATGTGATGTTTTAAAGGCATTGGTAGGGTCCATTGGCCAGGTAAAAGTCCCATCTCGGGACAACCTTTGTATATGATGTGATGTTGTTGGGACATGGTAAGGTGATGGAATGATCTATTGGCCGGGTAATGTTCCACACCGGAACGGTATACACTCGAACTTGGTCCACGGGCATGAGGCCTTATTCAAGCAGGGCCTGAATAATTGGGGATTTCCTATGGTTAGAAAACCTAACCTACGCGAACTGCTGTCTGTGGTCCCTCTTTGGCTAGGTCCGGAGATGCGGTATCTATTATGAGCCCGGGTTCCTCCGTGACTGATAGTCGGGAGAGTTAGGACGGCATTGGGCCATGGGCTCAAGGTTGGATTGGGGTCTATGGACCCAGTGATGTATTGAGTTTACGAACTCAATGATGTTACCTTGAGGGGGCATTGGCCTGTGTCAGCAGGTATGCCCCAAACAGAGACTGTGATAATATATGATGGTAGCTGTCAGAGGTGTTGTGTCTGACAGGATTTGATGTCAGAGGTGTTGTGTCTGGTAGAGGTTAATGTCAGAGGTGTTGTGCCTGACAGGATTTGATGTTAGAGGTGTTTTGCCTGACAGGATTTGATGTCAGAGGTGTTGTGCCTGACAGAGGTTAATGTCAGAGGTGTTTTGCCTGATAGGATTTGATATCAGAGGTATTGTGCCTGACAGGATTTGATGTCAGAGGTGTTTCCTGGTTATTAGATGAGTGTTCCCGGCATGTCAGATGTGTTATTCCTGCCAGGTCAGATGTGTTTCCTGACAAGGGTGTCATATCAGAGGTGTTATGCCTGACAGAGTGATATGTCAGATGTGTACCTGATAGACAGGTGTTTCCTGATGGTCAGGTGTTTCCTGGTGGTCAGGTGTTTCCTGTTAGTCAGAGGTGCGTCTCTGGCTTATCAGATGAGTTTCATTTTCCTGACAGGTTGGATGGGTTTCCTGTTTATCAGATGTGTATCCTGGCTGATCAGATGTGTATCCTCGCAATCAGATGTGTTTCTTAACAAATGTGGTTGTGTGTGTGTCAGTGTTCCCATAGAGGGAAAATATAAAGTAAGTGTCAGAGGGGTTGTTCATGAGAGAGTGATATGTCAGAGGTGCTGTTCCTGATAAAGTGTGATGTGTCAGAAGTATTGTTCCTGGCAGTTATCGGGAGAAGACCCGGGTTATGTGTATAATATGATGATTTAAGGATTAATTGGGTCGACATATCCAATGATTGGTTATAATCGGAAGAAGTCCCGATTGGTTGATAATTGAGTCTGTGGACTCATGGATAGAAGTTGTACACGGGTGAAGGCCCAGTCGATCGAGTCTGTGGACTCAATGATAAAGCGTGAGCGGTTATCTGAAATGGTAACCTGATGTCGTCATGGTTCAAAATATCGGTATCGGTCGCCGTATCGGTAAGTCCAAAATAGGATACGTATCGGCGTATCGGTACCGTATCGGTTGGATACGACGGAAAAATTCAAGATACGCTAAAAAAAGCTTGGATACGCAAGGAAAAACTTGGATACCTTGCATAAAACCTCTTTTAATGCAAATATAAGCTAAAAACAAACTAAATGAAGGTCTCCAATTACATTTATAATCATATATATGAGAGTTAAAAGATTTATAAGTTAAAAAAGGCGTGCGCGCCGATAAATATGTATGAAAATACAAACCATAGTTACTTAACCAAGTGATAGAAGCTCAATTGCATTCATAAATCAAATGTATGAAAATACATAGGCACTTGCATTCATAAATCAAATGTATGAAAATGCATAAGCACTTACATTCATCTTGATGCAGGTCTAACCTTGGTTCCTCTTAATTGTTTTAGATGCCTAAAGTACTTATGAATGCTCATTAAAGTTAATAAATAATTAAAATTTAGCAAAAATAAAAAAAATTAAACTAAGGTTATATTGTTGAACCCTAAGGGTAACTCTTAGGGTTCAACAATATAACCTTCGTTTTTTAGAAAAAATATATATAACTCTGGTTAAAAAATTTAACCCTTTGGATTAATATTTTTTTACAAAAACTAAGGTTATATTGTTGAACCCTAAGGGTTAGTGAATCTTAACCAAAATTAAAGGGGGTTAAAAGGGACATGTGATAACTTTGGTTAAAATTTTTAACCCTTAGAATTTTTTTCACAAAAATGTACATATTAGCCTATATTAGTTTTGCCAAACGCCCCCTAAGGATTAGTGAATCTTAACCACAATTAATAGGAGTTAAAAGGGATACATTTCTAACCTTGATTTTTTTTAAAAATACTTTAAAAAATTAACTTTAGAATGAAAAATTCTTAACCATTGGGTTAAGTTTTTTTAAATCGAACCCTACATGTTAGTGAATCTTAACCACAGTTAATAGGAGTTAAAAAGGACACATTTCTAAGCTTAATTTTTTTAAAAAAATATTTAAAAAATTAACTTTAGAATTAAAAATTCTTAACCATATGGTTAAGTTTTTTAAAATCAAACCCTACGAGTTAATATATCTTAACCATAGTTAATAGGAATTGAAAGAGAGTGTTACAATCTTCCAAAAAAAAAGTTTGATTGTGTGTGTGTGACTGAGTGAGGTTAGCACTCCTCCTTCAATAAGCTAATGAATTATGTGGCTGGGTGAGACTAGCATTCCTCCTTATTGCTAATCATTCCTCCTTATTGCTAATCAACTGAGTGAGACTAGCATTCCTCTCATGTTATAACTTATAAGTTTAGAGTGAGACTAGCATTCCTCTCATATTATAACTTATAAGTTTAGAGGGAGACTAGCATTCCTCTCATGTTATATCTTATAAGTTTATAACTTATAAAGATTTCAACGAACAGAAAACAAAACCCAGTTCTGTTCTATTTCACCTTTGGCCGAAAGAGGGAAAGGGGCAAAGGCGCAAAGGCTAGCACTCTTTGGTTTTGCGATCAACAAATTTAGGTGATGATGGCAATGGATTTGGGCGACGACGGCAACGGCGGCAACGGCAACGGCGATTGAAGTGGCGATCTAGGTATGTACCCTAAATCCCTAATCCTTCTCTCCTACAAAATCTTTTTTCTTTTTTCTTTTTCTACTTCTCAATCTCATCTATAGAGTGTCATCCATGCAAATCTCTATCTTTTTTCCTTTTTTTTTGGATGGTTATTGTAAACTAACCCTTTCCCATCACTTTTTTTTCTTTTTTACTGTTGAAAAACCCTGTATCGAACCGTATCGAACTGTATCGGTACCGATACGGGCGATACGGTCGATACGTTGTCGATATGGGGTATTTTTTTTTCTCCACCGTATCTGTGTATCAGATACCCAAAAAACCGGTACGTATCGGCCGATACGTACCGATATTTTGAACCATGGATGTCGTGGACAATGACTAGATGAATTTGACAGCTTGGAGGTTGGGAACCTGGAATAGGGTGAGATAACACTGAGTGACCTCAGGTCACGAATTACGATATTACAATATGAGAATTGTATTATACTACTATATCATTATTGATGAATGTTATTATGTGGAAAATAATTTAGATAGGCTGTGGATTTTGTTGGGCTCTATGGCTCACATCTCATTTTATGTCTTCAGATTCTGAAGCGGTTACCGTTTGACAAGGAGTTACACTTTAGAGTCTGGAGGTATATCGGTGCAGTTGTGGTGCCAAAAGTAAAGACTAGTGTAGCTAGTGAGGTAACACATTTGCTTATGATGGGTTCAGTTATTATTGCTTATGTAAGCTCATAAGAAAAGTTGAAAATTCCTGCATTTTCGCGGGTGAAGTCTTCCGCTGTGTGTCATTGATGACCGGGCGCGCGTCTCAGAACACGACTTCCTTAGGCGCGGGTTCGGGGCGTCACACACTCACTCTTCCAACATTTCAAATGAACTAAATATCTCTCTCTACATGTGCATCTTTCATTACTTAAATTTAAATACTTAATGAACACAGAGATATAAAGGTGCGAAGCCATATCTATCAGAGAGAAAATATTGAGCTTTGATGTGGTCAGAATCTGAAATTCATAGGCTTGACAAGGATTCAGAGCTTCGTCAATAGAACTTTTCTCTTTATTTAGTCGTGGAGATCTCTCGAGACTAGTTCTTTATTACTCTTATCTCCTCTATGAAACATAGTAATTGGCAATTCTATATCAAAGTTAGAAGTTGAATCAATCTCAATCCTAACAACAAAAAACCAAAAAACCAGTCTTTTTATGACCAGAGGCACCTAAGACTTGTTTGATTCCGAAGCCAGAAAGCAATTCTAGTCTCTACATACAGAATTGAATAAAATCTCCACGTAATCGAAGCAAAACAGATTGTCATTATTCTGTAAGTTAGGGTTTTAGTTCCAAACCAAGTAAGGCAATCATAATGAATTCCAATTTCTTGTAAGCTAATCTCTCTACAATCCAATTCAGTTCACTTCACTTCAAATTCTAACTAAAATAACAAAAACAAAACAACAGATCAGTGTGGAAACACAAATTCTACCAAAAACCCTAAAAATTCTCAAAGAAAAGAGGGAAGAAGAGCAAAATACGAAGATCTGAGATCGAGATTGATCAGTTACCGTAACCGTCTTCGACGAGGAAATTGAAGGTGTGGTGATCGCAGTTGTAAGTGAATTTGTTGTTAGAGGAAGGGAGTTTCTGCAAGCACTGAGATGCGATTGCAGGGAAATTACCAGTGAACTCAGTGTACTCGGCCAAGATCATGGTTCCTCGAGCAACGAAACTGTAAATAAACGATTCCTGACTCATCTTCGTTTTGACTCTGCTCCGAACTCGGAAAAGAGGCAGCACCAGCTTCCGACTCGCCGGTGAGTTATTCGCTAGAGCCTACTTCTACGTTAACATTTTGCGGCGATTTTTGCTTTTGCTTTAAACAAAATACTTTGTTAAACCAGCAAGCGAAGTAAGTTAAAAGTACAGTCACAGTCTCTCTCTCTCTCTCTATAGTTTTCAGGCAGAGCTTTCAGACAGAGATTCTTAGCGGCGTGTTTGACTCCTTCCTATTATTTAAGTGTTAGCATCTGCATTAATCGAACCCCAGTCGCCGGAGCCTAGCTAGGGGTGTATCCAAATTCCAAACCGAGCTAGCTCGAAGTTCGGCTCGGCTCAATCAAGCAGAGCTTGAGCTAAAAACTTAGGTAGCCGAGCTGAACTGATTTTTTGAGTTTGTAAATGTATTCAAGCCGAGGCCCGGTTGATTCGACTTGGCTCAAAGCTCGGCTCGACTTGAATGCTAAATAAAAATTTAAAGAAAATAATATATATATATATAATATAATTATTATATATATAATAAAAAATATTATTATTTTTATTTAATATAAGTTTTTAAAATCTTAAGTTGAGCTCGATCCAAGATGAGCTCGGCTCAAGCTTGAATCAATTCGAGCTCGAGTCGAGCTTTTTGAGCAACAAGTCGAGCCAAGCCAAGCCAAGCTCGAGACTAGATTTTTAAATTTCAAGCCAAATCGAGTAGGGCCAAGCTCGGCTCGGCTCGAATACAGCCCTAAGCCTAGCATTTTCTTAGCGAGAAAGAATAATTGTCAGTTCATCGTTTTTTTTTTTAAACAAGAGTGTCCTGGCCAAGCCCAGACTAGTTCCACGTGATGTATAGGTAAACCCTCAACCCATACATTCGATATTGAGGAGAGGCCAGATATGATCTCAAGACCTTTGGGGTTTACGGTTTGTTCTTCGACCACTAGGCTACACTCTCGACGGTTGGGTCTGTTAGTTACACCTTCCCAATTCGATTGAACATAATCCCAATTAGTTTGTGGATAAATAAATACATATGATTAATGTACTGATGGAATTTGATTTACATTTAATTATTATTATTATTAATCAAAATTTATTTAATTTATTTGTTTATTTTACAAACCTGCTTATAATGTAATATATAAGATTTTAATCTGAGTTGGAGCCACTCCCAAGCATTCGAAAGAGCTCCACAGTCCACATTTCAACCCAAATATGGTGGCAGTTTTGTAATTATTTAAAAAGAAAGTGACAGTTTTGTAACATGATTTCAAATCTGCTATCAGTTTACAATGAAAATAGGAACTCCTCAAATGCTTTGAAGTTCAAAACTGAACACTAATATTTAAATTCTATTAGAATTCCAGCTCAATAAAGATTCTACAAATCCTTCCATCTCACCCTTCCTTGTATACACCTATTATTCGAACTCACCCTTTTCTTGTATCACCACTATCTCTTGAATTCAGGGATTTGCCATAGTAATTCTTTATTTATGTCTATCTTATATTCGTATAATGAAGCAAACAAGATTTTCTGTAATACCAAACTTCTCAAATTCGACATATAAAGAGCTTAACTACAAACATGAGCTCAGGATCAAAAGTGAATCGAAGATCCCAAAATATGTCTTGTCAGGGGTATTTTGAAAAGTCTTTGGATTTTCTCTGGCGGATGCTTGAGGTGGGCGCCCGGGTGTTCACATATCATTATATGTGTGGTGATAAAATGGGGAGAGATATCAAGTGAGGAGAAGTCAAAAATCACGGGAAGAAAATGAAATGACTTCTCCCCCATTTTATCGCCACACGTCCAATGATTTGTGGATGCCCGAGTGCCCACCTCGAGCATTCGCCGGAGAAAATCCAAAGGTAGCGTTTGGATTGGATATTTTTGGCCAAAAATCACTACTGATAAAATTGATTGTGTAGAAATTCATGATCAAATAATCAAATTTTCAAATAATAGTGTTCGGATGATATGAATTTGAGATACTCACATTCGTATTCTCCGAACACTATTATCTGAAAAAATGATTATTTGACCATTAATTTCTACACAATCAATTTTAACAGAATTCGTTTTTGGCCAAAAAAATCTAATCCAAACGTCCCAAAAGCCTTTTCAAAATTATGTAATTTTCAAAGTCTCACCATGGGTAAGACACTTGTCATTACTATCAATTCAATAAGTTGAAAAACATTTTTTTTTTCTTCATATAGGAAGTTATAGCCTCAAACAAATTTTAAAGGTAAAAGAGAAAAGTAGCTATCCATGTTGCAACAACAGTGAGAATTTGGAAAATTGCCGATGAGGCTGGCATTTCTCAAAATATTTATATGATGCGGTTCTTTTTAGATTTACATTTCCCAAAGAGTAGGCTATTATAATAAAATTCACAGCCCATCTTCTATTCTGAACTTAAAGGTTACATATATGAATCAAGTACTCTCAAACCATTGAGAGCACATGAAAAAAAAAAAGACAGATTGGAAGGCCTCCATCCCTCCTTCATTTAATTACAAATCATTAATGGGTTCATCTTCATCTTCTGAATCAGAGGAAACTCCACCACTTTTCTCATAAACTTGTTTTATAACAGGATCATACATCTCCTCAAGCTCTTTCATCTTCTCATCAAAGTCTTCCTTTTCTGCAATTTGATTATCATCTGACCATTCAAGAGTCTCCTTCAATGCACTCTCAAATTTCTCCTTCTCACTTGACTCAATCTTATCAGAGTGTTTGTCTTTGTCATTGATGGTGCTCTTCATGTTATAAATGTAGGTCTCTAGCTTGTTTTTGCCATCTATTCTCTCCTTCACCTTATTGTGCTCCTCTGCAAACTCTTCTGCTTCCTTCACCATCCTCTCTATATCTTCTTGGCTGAGACACCCCTTCTCATTTGTTATAGTAATTGATTCGGATTTCTTCGTTTCCTTGTCTTCGGCCCTCACTTGTAGTATACCATTTGCATCAACCTGGAATGTAACCTCAATTTGTGGCACTCCCCTATAATTAATATTAAACCTTACTGATTAAAAGATTTAAATTTCCTAAATTATTGATCACATTTCAACTCTGTATGTTGTGATAGGTGTCTAGTATTCCCCATAACAATGCAGGGGAAGTACTCTATAGTCTAGACAATCCCCAACAGGGTACAGGGGGGTCATGCTCCTGCTTCGGTCCGGAGGAGGCCTGATCTGTAGACCCGACCGAAGGGAAAAACTGCAGTGCAGATTGTTCATCATTCATATTTTTTTTGGAGAATAGTGAATTTACAAAGGGCTCATCCGTGGACGTAGGCACAATGTCGAACCACATTAATCTGTTATCTGTTGTGTTTTTTGTGTGTTTGTTTTTTTCTCTTTTTACTTTGATTTTCAACACATTTATCTGCTAAAACATCATCTTCTACTCTAGTTACCTTGAAGCTGGTGGAATTCCAGATAGATCGAACCTCCTGAGCTCATGGAAATCCTTCGTCAAGCTTCTCTCACCTTCATAGACCTAAAAAATTTCAAGAAAAAAATTTAGTTTATGTACAGGCAGAAAATTTATTCATATCTACTAAGTCTATCTTTTGTAACCTTAATCAACACTGTGGCCTGCTGATCTTGGTATGTTGTGAAGATCTGAGACTTCTTAGCAGGGATAACTATATTCCTTGGGATCAATTTCATCATGACCCCACCAACTGTTTCAATCCCCAGGCTCAAAGGTGCAAACATCAAGCAAAATAACGCTTACAAGAAACACAAGAGATAGATCAAAAAAGAGAATATCACACTAAATTTGATTAGTTCATGCAAATCATCGTGCTAATTTAGCACCTTCGGTCTCATCACCCCCTTCCCCACTGAGAATTCCACCCTGAACAGCAGCGCCATAAGCCACAGATTCGTCGGGATTAAGACCCTTATTAGGCTCCTTCCCATCACAAACCTTTTCAAAAGTTGCTGCACTTTGGGAATTCTAGTACTCCCTCCAACTAACACAATCTCATGAATGTCTGTCTTCTTCAACCTTGCATCATCTAATGCCTTCTTCATGGGCCCCATGGTTTTCTTGAACAAGTCCATGTTCAGCTCTTCAAACCTAGCTCTCATCAATGGCTCCGAGAAATCGATACCTTCGAAAATAGATTCTCTCTCAATGCGGACTTGATGTTGGCTACTCAATGCTCTCTTAGCACGTTCGCACTCCCTACGGAGCTTCCCTAGAGCCTTGTTGTCCTTGCTAATGTCTTTGTTGTATATTTTCTTGATCAGCTTAATGAAGTAGTCCATAACCCTGTGATCAAAGTCCCCTCCTCCCAGATGGGTATCCCCGCTAGTTGTGAGTACCTCAAATATGCCGTTGTCAATGGCTAATATGCTAACATCAAATGTTCCACCACCAAGGTCATAGACCAGAATGTTCTTCCCCCTCCCTTTTTGTCCAGACCAAAGGCAATGGCTGCCGTTGTGGGCTCGAGGATTATACGAATCACAATGAGCCTGGCAATTACGCTTGCATCCTTAGTGGCCTGCCTCTGAGCATCATTGAAATAGGCTACAAAAAAAAAAAAAAAAACTCCTTTACAACATAGAAACGCCTAAACAAGAATTGCAACAATAGAAAGTACTCATAACTGACAGAAATCGAGAATAATTTTTTTCAATTAATCTTCATGTAACCTCACTTTTGGAAATTTTTTGCAAGGTATATAGATTGAGGTTAATGGTTTATAAACAATTATCTGCCCTCGCCAAGCTTGGTGCGCGCAAAGTACCTCACTAGAGCACACACAATTGTGTAGGTGTTCACATGAGAACATAATTTAGAGGAGAGACGAGCTTTATTAGCTAGTCTTGAGTCGCTTAATCTCTCGACATGGCACTATTAAATGAAAAGGAAATTTTAAACAGAAGAATGCAAGCCATGCAGAAGTGGAAAAAAAAGAGATTAATTTTGAGCTGGAGCTCTGCTTCACAGCGTTGAAGCGGAGCTCCCCTTTTTACACTATGACCATGACACGTTTGTAATTACCGAATGAGGTTGGGGTAATTTCTCAACACACTAAATTACAAGTTTGCCACCATGATAGTGTAAAAAGGGGAGCTCAAGCGTAGCTCCTCTTTGTATTTAAACTGAAAAAAAAAAAAAAATCCAAACTCTAAGTAGAGGTGATACATGTCGTTGCGGTATCAGATTACTTTCGCAACAGATTAAAGAAACAACTTTCCTTTATCCTTTCTGCTTTAACCAGCATACGAGAGTTTGGATAGTATAATTTTATTTTATTCAATTAAAAATCATTTTAAAATTTATTACAATCTATAAATTTATTTAAATAAATCACCAAACTAACATACATACTCTTGACTTCGGAGCTAAATGGGTATGAGACTTACCTGGGACAGTGACAACTGCGTCATTGATCTTCTTCCCCAGATAAGCCTCAGTGGTTTCTTTCATCTTCACGAATACCATACCACTGATCTCTTCAGGGCTAAACACCTTAATCTCTCCATCCCTGATCTTCATCTCTATATACGGCTTCCCATCTTTGTTCACAACCTTGTACGGCAAAAACTTTATATCTCTCTGCACCTCTGGATCATCAAACCTACCAAAAATTCCATCAAACCCAGATCAATTACAGTTCTAAATAGAAATCCCACCATGGATTTTGATCAAAACATGCAGAATTTATGGGTTTTGATTACTTACTTCCGCCCAATAAGCCTCTTAACATCGAAGATGGTTCGTTCTGCATTGAGAGCTGCTTGATTCTTCTCAGCTTCTCCAATCAGTCGCTCGGTGTCTGTAAATGCTACCCAGGAAGGTGTGATTCTGTTCCCTTGATAGTTTACTATGATCTCGAAGTTCCGGTACACGCGCATGAATATACTAGAGAAATATTATGTGAGGGAAATATTATGTGAGGGAAATAATACTAGATCTCATAAATAATACTGAATTAGCATTCTTGATTAGATTAGGTTTGTATCTTGAAGTCAATATATCTATAAACCCTATTAAAGGTCATTCTAATCATCCAAGAATTCTTAATAGAATCGGTTTCTACACGATATCAAAGTAGGTGATCCATCACCTAATTTGATTTTTTTTATTCCACTTTTTTGGTAGGTGGTCCCGCCACCGTCTGCCAGGTGTGAAACCTTTGATTTTTATTTTTTACTTTAAATAAAAACCCTACTATTATCCTCTATACTTTTACCACCCCTAGGATCATACTCATACTCATGGATCTCTCTTTTTTCTTTTAATTTATTGAAGAGCTCTCCAACGAGAGTTTTTACTTTAAATTGTGGGTCATACTTCATATGTTTCGGGAGAAGATCATGACAGCCTGATCTAGTGGGCTACCGATTCTGAAAGACTCAAAAATGAGAGGGATGCGATATAATTAAACTTCACAGACTGACGGTGACCACTAAGCATAAAACTATTTGTCAACAAATTATCAAAGAAGATCAAGGGTGAGGAGTACTCGACTTGTATTAAGCACATGAAGATCTTGATCCTCATCTGTTTGAAGGGGAGTATTAAAGAAATATTATGTTATGATTTTTTTTTTTGTAATATCTATGAGATGCACAAGATCTCATAGACAATATTAAATTAGCATCAATCAAGGATTTGATTAGATTATGTTTCTATCTTGAGGTCAATGTAATCTCTATATAAACCCTATTAGAGGTCATTGTAATCATGCACAAAATAAGTAGTGCCCAAGTCAATCCTGATCATTGTCCTGAGCTTTGGAGATTCATCAGAAGCCATTACTGGTCAAACAAAAGAAACCAAAACAAAAAGAAAAATGAAAATTGAGGATCTTTCAGAACTTTTCTCATTATTAAACTCTCAAATACCTTGAATCAGTCATTCGAGATTCTTACCTGAAATGAACAGAAACATGAACGCTATTGTTCCATACTTTCCTGTCATTTTTGTTAGAGTTGTTATTTTATTCTCTGTCTTTGTTGTAATGGGGAGCAAGAGAAGGTGTAACAAATGTATTTATAGTTTAGGTGGAGGTGGAATTGGTGTCAAAAGAAATGTAAATGACAGATTTCTGATGTGTCAACTGCCCATTGGCTGGTTGTAGTCATGCAACGGTCATTTCCGCCAGCCAATTAGTTCTTTGTGCTATCATAGTTTATCCAATTAGTTTTCGCCACGCAACATTAGTTTGCAGGCTTTGGATTTGCTCTGGTGGACACCCGCTTCATGGAACATCTGGCGATAAAAAGGGGGAGAATCCATTTCTTTCCCCATGATTTTGACTTCTCCCCATTTGATATCTCTCCCCCTTTTTATCGCCAAATGTCCTATGAAGTGTGGATTTGGATGCCCAAGCACGTCCACGAGAGCAAATCCAAAGCCTAGTTTTCATGACTGTACCTTATAAGGCTGTCAAAATAGCCCGGGTCGAAGGGTACCCGGCCCGACCCTCCAAACCCGCCCAAGCCCTGCCCTTCCGTTCCCTTGGGCCGGATAGGAGTAGTCAACCGAGTCATAAACCCTCCTCGTCTCTCGCTATCCATCCCACTGTCCTGCAAAAGAGTAGTAGGCGAACCCCCTTACTGGTTTGATTCCTTATGCTTCTTGACCTTTCTATCCCTACCGGTGATTTCCTTCGTTTCACTGATCGACCACCCGCTATGAATTGCCCTACCTCCAATTCCTTTCTCTCTTGACCACCCATCCGATGAACGTGGGAATAACATAATTCTCAAAGAAAGCCTCATTTTTTTTTCATGTTCCTAGTTGTGACGTGTATCTTTGATCGGAGATGTAGGGCTCGAAATCAACAAGCCCTTTCTCTGACTTTATATATTGACCATTGTGTCGAAACCCTAATCCTACGCTTGTTTTCTCTCATTTTCTCTCGCGCAGGCTTTCACTCTCTCTCGCTCACGCTTCTTATTATACCTGACTATCACTAACAAGGAAAAACAATTAACTCTATCATTGCTCTTTTGTTGCAATGCCGGTCCCAAGCTTGGATAAAAGAGGAGGTTTTCCATATCTATGTCAAGTTGACAGTCAGTGTAGAAAAAAAATCTCATCTTCTCAATGACAAAAAAATTATCGCTCTTTTTCTGGTCCTTTGGCCCTGCCCTGGCCCTTGAGTGTAGGGTTATGGCCCAATCAACCCCAGCTCTTGAAGGGCTAGGGTAGGGCTAGGGCCCTACTCTTATAGGTAAGGATAGGACTAGGGCTAACCCTAGCCCGGCCTCTACCCGACCCTTTGATAGTCCTAGCCGTACTCATACCCTCAGGAGTAGGAAATGAAAAGTCTTCCACGTGTAGGACACTGACTTAATCATTTGGCCACCTCCTTGATAGAACAATATGTGTTGCACTTGTGACAACAAATATGCATACGTGTGGCGAATTATGATTTTTTTTTTTTTTTTTAATGTTTTGGTATGAGGTAATATAACACCTAACACACGCAATTAGATCTAAGATAACCTCTAAGGTTCATAAGGGTGAGTCCAAGCAATCACTCCACCACTTATGAATTCAGTACCCATTGAGTTCAAGTAGCAAATATCTGTGGCAAGGAACAGTTCTTAATATCTTGGCGGAGAATATTTGTTTTTAGAGGCGTGCTAGCCCTACTCTCAGGCCTTTCTACTCAGCCAAAAACCAATACATGTAGCAAGGACATGTGTTGGTTTTTGCCTAAAGCAAGGACATGTGTTGGTTTGTAGTTGAGAGTAGGGAATGCATGACAGTAGGGGGCTAGCACGGCTCATGTTTATAAATTGGCACACTGAAAAATGGAAATCAGCTATGTTGGGCCTAACCGTGTCACACTTACAGATAGGCCCATAGAAATCATAGGACAGTTCCAGACTATTGACTAATGAGCTGTTATTGTACATATGTTAATGATTTTGTGTTTTTTTGGTGGTAAAACATGTTTATGAATTTGAAATATTTTTAATTTCAGTCCAGTATAAAATTCATTTTACAAAAGAAAAAGAAGATATAGGCTTCTTTCTCTGAGTAAACCTGGGCTTCTACTGGGTCATTAGAGCTCATTGTCTATTTATTTGCAATAAGATATGTTTAGATTCTTGTGGGCCTTGAATGGGCCGATCCTGACCTAGCTTGTTCTCAATTTTTGTACATCTAGCAGTTTCCATGAGGTTTGCACCATCTCATTGTATTAATATTCATTTTTTTTTAAAAACAACGGAGATTTTTGGCCAAGGGAACGACATGATTGTTACATCCATGAGGTGGTGTCGTTGATTATCGATTATTTTCCGTTCGTTTTTTGACCTTACTGCCAATATATTGTTTATTCTTTGGTTGATTTTTTTTTAATGTGTGTTTATAAAGAAGTAAGCTAAATACATCAAAAAAAATATATATGAGTGCCTAACGAGGGAGGGCTGTCAATGGATTGGATCATGATCCAGATCCGATCTGATTAGCCGGACTTTGAACCCTATATGTGATCCAACGGATCGGATCGGATCGGTGGAGTCCGATTATAATCAGATCGGATCCGGATATAGGATGATCCGATCTGAATCCGATCCGATTATATTAACTTTTAAAAATCATTTTAAATATATTAAGTATTTTTTTATGCATAAAGTATTAATTTGAAAAAAATTGACATTATTTAGAGTTAATTAAGGTAATATTAGATTTTTATATTACTGAAATAGAGTTTTTTTTTAAAATTAACCATAATCGAATCGGATTCGGATCTTAAAAATATATCTGATTCGGATCGATTAATTAATAATCCGGTGGATCTCGGATCGGATTCGGATCTAAGTAGATCCGGTCCGAATCGAATCCATTGACAGCCCTGGTCACAAGTCACTCATGGCCTAAAAGTCCCAATAATAACACTGGCTAAAAACAAGTGAGGGATAAAAGACAAGGAGGTGAGAAAGACTCCATTAGAAAGATATGCATATTTTTCAGTTGATCCTTTTGAGTGTTGTTGCATCATAATTTCATTAACAATAATAAATTGAGCAGAGCTAACCCTACTCATAGGTATTCTTTACTCTCAGTCAAAAACAACACAACAACACGTCTTTGCTTTTAACAAAAAATCGTGATCTTGCTTTCAATCAAAAATCAACACATGTCTTTGTTTTAACATGTGTATGTTTTTGGCTGAGAATAAGAAATGCCTAAGAATAGGGCTAGCACGACTTCAATAAATTTTGTCAATCCCCCCTAGGGTTGCACAAAGCCCGGCCCATCTGTGCGGATTGGTTCGGTCCGGTTCGGCCCGAGATGGACTCGAAGTTTAGGCTTGATCAGGCTAAGCCAAGCCTAAAAAAAAGCTTGAAAATCCAATCAAGCCGAGCTCGGGCCAACCCTTTTTTGATTCGGCCCGGCTCGATTGAGGCTCGGTTTGGCCCGAGTTCAGCTTGGCTCGGCTCGGCTCGGCTCGGTCCGAATATTATTAAAAAAATAAAAATATTATTTATATATATCATTATTATATATATAAATAATATAAAATATTATTTTTTTATTTTTTTAAAAAATCAAGCCAAGCCCGACTCGAGCTTGAATCAATTCGGGTCGAGTCGAGTTTCGAGTTAGACTTTTGAATTCGGGCCGAGCTTTCAAGCTTGATATCGGGTCGAGCCGGGCTTCGGGCCTAAAACAAACCCTTTCGAGCCGAGCCGAGCCGAGCCGAGCCGAGCCAAGCCTGGAAAAGCCCAATCCGAATACAGCCTTAATCCCCCCTCATGAGAGGGTGGTTAAAGAGCCCCTTCTCCTAAAGGGAATGTCATGGGTTTGATCACAGGACAAGTTGCTAAGGTATGCCCCTTATTTGAGGGAGGTCATGGAGTCTAAGTCAAAAGGGGAATATGGATTAGCAACAACTCCAGTTGTAACGTACAACAAACATGCTATTGGTTTACCCTTAATAAAAAAATTCAAAGAAATGAATCTTCCACTACAATTTGTCTCCTAAAAGCATTCAAGTCTTTTAAATATTTCACTGCAAAAAACAAACATGAAAATAATTGGGACAATCAAATATTCGTGACGCAAGCATTATTGAATTAGATCCAAAGGTTTTTTTCTTGACCTAGCTACAAGGATGGGACTCTATAATTGGAAATATAAAATGTAGAATCTAAAAATTATTAGTCTTAGAATTGAGTTAGGCCAAAAATAAGAATTTTCTTTGAGCAATCATGCAAGACTTTTTTTTAAAATCTAAATTCTAGTGTAAGATATTATGTGCAATTAATGAACCTACCACTGAATCTAATGACTTAAAGTAAGGTCAAAGATGCTATAAGGTCATCGTTCGTTCCAAATAAATAATGGATTCGCTACAATTAAAAAAGAAAAGAAATGATGAAAGTAGAAATAATTTTCTCTACAGTAGCCCTTTGGCTACAACAGGGTTCTTGCTTAATGTACACTTTTCTTAGAGGGAGTTTCCTTCGGAGATGTGTCTTGCAAGGCCCACTCACCATCTACTCTTAATTAATAACTAATAATAGAGTCCGTACCACGAAAAAAATAGTAAGATCACTAGGAAATTGGACTTTAAAAAGTGTTTTAACCACCATCCATTATTTAAACATCCATTTGTATTCTTGTCATTCGTTACAAAATTAATAACTTCAACTTTTCATATGGTATGCCTTTTGCTTTCTCCTATGCTTGATAGGTCTCGTCTAATTTTCTACTCCACTCTTTTTGTCTTGTAAAAGGTCTTCTCTAATTGGTTTAGACTTCCAATTCTAGCATTCTTTGATGAGAAGGAATTAGAACCTCTTATTCTTTCACCCGTCCTTTTTTCTTTTTTCTATTCTTTTTACATCTAGTTACACTTGTTTTTTGTTTGGTCCTAATCATTTATCTACCAAGGTTAGGGGTTAGCAGGGTTAGCACTCATGGTAAGCGTTATCAGCCACACCAAGACTCGAACAAGAGTCACACCTCCCCAGGAGATACACAACCACTGGACAGGCCCATGGTGTGTATCTAGTTAGATTGCAACTCCAGTTAGTTAAGTATTGGTTCTTAAATTAGTATAGCTAGTTAGATACTTAGCAGGTTAGCTTGGGGATGAGCATTAACAGCAAGCGGTCATGGTGGTCATAGTCATAGGACTTGATCTCAGCCCCCTCATGCTTGAATGATACATGACCTGCCATCCTATCAATGGATTTGTTTCAGTCCCTCTTTGTCAACAGTCACTTGATTGCATTGTAAACTAATTAGCAGTAGTTGACTTATGAAACTTGGTAGCAATGATTTTTGTAACCCAAGGCTACATTGAACTAAAAAGTTGCTAAGAAATCATAAAAGTATCAATATAATATATACTTGAAGCTTCACCTTAAAGGGCATGCTTTGCATTTTTATTACTTAAAAAAGGCATGCTTCACATATTTATCAAGTAGGACATGACTTGCATTTTTATTATCTAAATGAAATGCTTTTGACATAATTATCCTTTTTAAGTATGCATATAAAAGCCAAACCCTAATAAGAATAGTATTGGAATACATACCCTCTTTGGTAATTTTCAGTTTGCTACATGTTAATGTTAATGAGGTCCAATCCATAAAGCACGGATTGTACTAGTTGAATGGTTCAAATCATCGGCCATGAATGACATGTTATTGAAGAGACTATAGAAAAGAGTGAGGGTAGGGATTGAGAGAGTATGCTTAGCATTAGTCGTATTGCTACTTGTTGGGTAATGGAATATAGTTATGCCGCAACCTTAACCAGCATGCCTTGCTTAGAAGCATATTGTGGGTAGGCTGTAATAAAAAAAGAAACTTGTAAAAGGGTATCCTACCCGGCCCTACCTTCCCTTTAGGATAGAGTTTGAGCCTAGTCAATCCAGACCCTTGAAGGGATAGGGCAAGGTTAGGGCTGATCCTAATTGCCCTTTGATAGCCTTACCCTAATTCCATCCCCTTAAAATCACAATCCTAATCCCTTGTACCCTAACCCTAAGCCTTGATTGGCTAATTTCCTAATCATGATATTGTGATTACCCCTAAAACTTTGATTGGAGCCTTAATTTGTTGTCAAGATAGATTCTATTTTATCTAGTTGTAGTATTATACTTTGTACCCTAACCCTAAGGCTTGATTGGCTAATTTCCTAATCATGATATTACCCCTAAAACTTTGATTAGAGCCTTAATTTGTTGTCAAGATAGATTCTATTTTATCTAGTTGTAGTATTATACTTGTTTTACCTTATTTTACTTTCATATTTATTTTGAATAATATCAATTGAATTATCTACTCGGTTTGACATTTGGGGTCGAAAAAAATCTTATTATGTCAAACTGAGAAAAAAATTTCTTGCTTTTCCTTCCCATCATTTGATCCTGACCCTTGAGGGAGGGTTAGGGCATTATCAATCTAAGCTATTGAAAGGCTAGAGTAGGATTAGAATCTTACTCTTATTAGTAAGTACAGGGTTAGAGTTGACCCCTTCTTCGACCCTTCCTTTGACAACTGTAATGTGAGCCTATCAACGATTACCTTTGATGGTTTGTGAGCCTATCAATCATCACACCTAGGGATGCACAATAAGCGAGCTGGGCTGGGCTAAATCCAGTTCAGGTTCGGCCCGTCTTATATACCCCTATGCCTAATCCAGCCTAAACTCATTCTAATATACGAAGCCCAAACTCGGTTTATGTACAATATTATAAGTTTGAGTTGAATTCGGGTCAACCTAGTTACTCAATCAATCTTTTTTTACTTGTAAAAATCGAAGAAGAAAGTGTGAGAGAATATTTCGAACTAGAAACCAAGTGTGAGGAGTAGATGAAATTGTAGACATTGAAGAGATAGAGAAAGAGGGAAAGTAGAGATGAAACTCTTGTCCCTCTTTCTCTGTTTTTGCATTTTCTCTAATGTAAGATTGATTGACTAAGAATTGTATTATGTGAGATAGAGTATAAGAAAGAGGTTGTTAAATTTTGGGTTTGACGTTGTTAACTAAGATTTATTAAGATTCCAGTCCAAACAACAATTAATGAAGGTAGAATCCAAACTCAATCCAAATTCATGCAACCTTAGTCAAACTCCTAATTCGGGCTTGGTAGTGTGAGCCATCCAAGCTCTAATCATACGGAGTGTCACACGAGAGAATGAAACCTAAACACCCCTATGTACGGAAGCATATCTTCTATGTTCTTTGATGTGATCATGGGTGTTTGAAGGCCAGGATCAATTGATTTGTCCCGAAGTAACAGTTCTATTGTAACGACCTCTGAAGTTTCGGACACAGAGGAAATGCTTCCATAGCACACTCCTGTTGCTTGGACAACACGTCTCTTCAAAACAAATAAAAAAAAAAAAAAATTTAATTATTTTATTGGGTGCACGCCCCTTGACCTTTAGACTACAATAGGCTGGTGCTAATTCATACTCCACAAAGCACCCCACTTTTCTACACTGTATCCCACTCTCCCCATCTTACTTCATTACTTGCTCTCCTATTATTAAACAGGAGCAGATGATCTTTCTCACTTTCCTCTTCCCCTATACCTTCAAACATTCAGCTCTCTATCTCTCTCTATAATGGCAGCAAAAAAGGCTCAAGAAGCCAAAGAATCCCTGAAATACAAGGTAAACTAGAGTTTTTCCGGATACCCATTTCTCCTTTTTCAACAATCTCATCTTTTTTGGTGTTTCTAAGCTCATCTCCTCTGTTTTTCAGACATGGGTCTTGAAAGTGGCCATGCACTGCGACGGCTGCAAGAGAAAAGTCAAGAGAGATCTAGACAGCATCGATGGTACCAACCAAATCCTGATTTTCCCTGAACATCTCTGTTTTCAGTTCTGTTTCAGCTTAAACCTCATAGTTTCTGATTATCAAAAAAAAAATAAAAAATTCTCATAGTTTCTCAGTTTTTCTCATATGGGTTTATATTTTCTTCCATTTACAGGTGTGTATACCACATATATCGATCACCAGCAACCGAAAGTTACAGTGGTGGGAAACGTTGATGCACAGATCTTGATCAAGAAACTGGAAAAATCAGGGAAACACGTGGAGCTATGGCCGGAAAAATCTGATAAAAAAGAAAAGAAACCAGACAAAGGGAAGAACAAAGAAACAGCACCAGCCCAAAATAATATCAGCCCTCCACTTCAGCACGTATATACGTACCCACCACCAGCTTACTATCCTGTTCCTCCCACCGGAAGTTACACTACGGCGTATCCTAGCAGCAGCTACGGTCCTTCATACTATGGCCAGCCACCACTGTATACGTATCCATACACTCACCTGGGGTCTTACCAACTGACCCCACCACTGTGGAATCGTTCAGAGATGTTTAGCGATGATAATCCGAATGGGTGCTACATTCTATGATCATGGGTTTGTCGGCATTTGACTCCGGTTTCTCTTCTCCGGCGACGGGGATACGTAGTTTATACTACTTGTTTAAGTGTATGTATGTGTGTCTGTTTGGGGGAGGGGATTGTAGGTTATATACTACTTGTGTAAGTGTATTGGGGTGGTTGTAGAAAATCAAAATAATAAACTTATATATATATATATATAGGGGGGGGGGAGTAGAAAATCAAAATAATAAATTTATATATATATATTTCTTGGCAAGTAGGAGTAAATCACTGAGGGTGGCCAACAAGAGGAAATACTCCCAGCTGGTTATCAATAAAAGAAAATTGAAGCACGCCATCCATCAACGACCCTAATGTTTTCTTAGAATAAAACCCAATATTGTAAAATTCAGTTATATACGCTGATGTGAAATTATAAAAATTTCATTGGAGTGACCTACTAATAATGCACCAAAATATAAGGTGCAATCATAACGGGAATATGGAATTTTGGAATAGAAAAGAAAGATTAGAATAAAATTTGGGAGGAATAAGATGCATGAATTTTTTTTGCCCGGATTAAATGGGTTTTCACTTTGTTTTTTAGTGCTTTGGTTGGGATTTGGAAAGACATTAGCCTTGTGATGCTTGGTTGTTTGCTTGACCTGAAATCTTTCCCTCCCTCTTTCTTGTGTAAAGGAGATTTTGATTATGAGAGAGTTCGGATGGGCAACAGTGCTTGTTGTTGCGCTGTTGCCCCCTTGTGTCTGAAAAATGAGGGCCCCACTGATGGTTGATGTGGGGGGCCATCCTTATTAAATGCAGGATCCATTTTTTTTCAGATACAAGGGGGCAACAACGCAACAACAAGCGTTGTTGCCCATCCGAACTCATTATGAGATCGGTATATTTGGGCAGCAGAACCGTCTCATGAGGGCTCTATGTACCTAATTGGCGACTAGATCTACGCTATAATCAACGACAAATAGCGTGAGCTCCATCACCAGTTGCGATGTTGCCCATCCGAACTCATTATGAGATTGGTATATATGGGCAGCAGAACCATCTCATGAGGGCTCTATGTACGTAATTGGCGACTAGATCTACGCTATAATCAACGACAAATAGCGTGAGCTCCATCACCAGCTATGACATTCACCAAAATTAGGTCTTCTTCATCTCTTCCTAATTTAGGATTGTAGATCAGATCATCGAAAAGAGGCGAATCATGGATGTAAACTAACAACTTAAGGTTGACCCCCATATACAGATCAGATTCGGGTGACACAAGGCAATACTTATTCCTATTAGTTTTCACACTCCTTATTCTCGCAATATAAAGAGAATCATTCGTAAAAATGGGCTTTATAGTTGTTGTCAGATACAATCCAGCTAAGGCCGAGTTCAAATCTCTTGTCAACGTTTGTGATAAATGGCTACTACAACCAATAAATTTCAACAATTAAATGTCAAAAACTATGGTTTGGGGCTTAGTGAACTTTTTTTAAAATCTTTTTTGTTGTTGTTCTTTCTAGTTAAGTTTGGAAATGTTAGAACCTAACCAACACTCTAAAAAGGCCCTTGGGTGATTAAAGAATAGAAAACTAAGCTCATAAATCATCGAGGATCGTAACATACAAATACGCTCTGCAGCAGCTGACGTTCATTGTAGCCCACTCTACAATGACTATCACTTTAACCTCTTTTTCTTGTAATAGCCCTTAGCATTCAGGTGCCGTATCCTATGACGGCTCTCACTCTCTCTGAGACTCAAACTCGACGTTTAGTGTTAGCTCTAATACCAAATGTAAGGAATTAAGCTTACCAATGCTTCAAAAAACCCTAGGGCAATTAAAGAGCAAAAAGTCAGGCTCATAAATCATTAGGGGATAGTGACCAAAAAAAAAAAAAATCATTAGGGGATATAACTGGAAAGTTATTGGATTTGTAGTGCTTGGCTGTTTGCACGACCTGAAATCTTTTCCTCTCTTTCTTATGTGTAGATCAGATACGATAATGAGAGGGGGTATATTAGGGTTTTGGGTGTAATGTTTTTTCCCTCTTTTTTTTATTTCACTTTTTGGTTGGGCTTGATAAAGCATTGGTCTTGTGATGCTTGGTTGTTTGTAGGACCTGCAATTTGTCCCTCTCACTTATGTTTAAGGGAAATTATGATTATCACACTAAAAGATTAAATGGAGAAAAAAGAGATAAAGAAAAGAAAGATAGTGGCAACTGCCACACACTTATGCTATGTTTGGTTGTCGAGAAAATAAGTGAAATATGGAAAAGAAAAGAAAATTTTAGATTTCTAATACAATTTTTAATTATATTTTATCCAATTTTTTTTTCTTTTCTATGTTTTTACTTATTTTCTCAGCAACCAAACATAAGGTTAGGGAATGTATCTTTGATCACCCACGTGAAGGGAGAAATAGACAACCATTGAGACAAGTAGGCTGGTGTAAGAAAAAGATTGTTAGAAAAACTCTCTTCTTTTAGTAAAATTATCGTTGGAGTGTGTGATGGTCTATTTTTTAGAGTGGTCTTTGCTTTTTATGTGTGGAAGGAGACTAGACTCTTACTTTGATTGCGTTTTAGCTTTTTGTGGACTTTAAAAGATTATGTAATGGATGAAATATATATATTTTCTTTTGGTAACATCATTTATCTAGGTTAGATGGGTTAAGTTAAGATTGAGGTTAGTACAAAAGTACACCTCTCAATCGTTACTCTAATAGACTCGAACTTGAGTTATTACTTAAAAGGGAAAAACGAAAAGTATTAAATTTAATTAAGTTGAAGTCAAGTTTTCAAAGATGGCGATGACAATGTTTGACTAAACCCCACTTAGGGAAAATTATCAAAACCTCCATAGTAGATCCCTCACTCTATCTCCCTTTTCTGCCGTGCAGAATATTCACAGGGGATAGTTCCTCCTTGCAAATCTTGAAGAGAATATGTAGAAAATCTTTCTACATATTGTTGAAGCCTAACCCACCTATTTCTCTATTTATTTATCTTCTTCAAATTTTAAATAGGTCTCTTGGTTTCATTTCTGATTTGCCATTTTAGCGCATTTGACAGTCTCTATGGCTCATGTCAAATAGAAGCTTATTATATTATTATTGTCATTCTCATTCGTATAGGGCTGTCAAAGTGGGTATATTGTTAAACAATCCAAAGAAATAAAGAGAAACACAAAAAATAAGAAAAGAGGAGGTTAGGGTTTCATTGATACTGTATAATGCAATCGAATACAAAAAGGGTATTTAACTTAAATACAAAGAGACTATATATAGGCTAAAGAAAGGAAACTGAAAAGACAGGGAAATAAAAGGATTATTCTACCCTTAATAAACAATAAAAAAAAATAACCCTATATTTCTTAACATTCCCCCTCAAACTCACGATGCGGCAGCTACAAGCATCGAGAGTTTGCCAACTAGAAAACGAAAACGGGAAATAGAATACGATTTGGTAAAGAAATCTGCAATTTGCAAAGAAGAAAAAACAAAAGGCAAAGTAATGGTGCCATGCTTGAGATGATGTCGAGTAAGGTGACAATCGATCTCAATGTGCTTGGTTCGTTCATGAAAAACCGAGTTGTGAGCAATCTGAATAAAACTCTGGTTGTCACAATACATAAGAATGGGATGAGAAAGAAAAACTCTCATATCTGCAAGTAACCAACGCAGCCAAACAATCTCTTTGGTAGTAGATGTCATAACACGATATTCTACTTTGGTTGAAGATTGAGAAACAATAGATTGTTTCTTGCTATTCCAAGAAATAAGAGAATCACCCAAAAAGATATAGAAACCAGTAACAGACTTGCGATCTATAGGATCACTGCCATGATCAACATTAGAGTATGAACGCAACTCCAATGAAGAGGTGGATGGAAGTAAAAGACTCTGAAAGACTGTACTCCGAAGATACCGCAAAATACGAAGAACAGCTACCCAATGAGTTGTAGTAGGAGAAGCAACAAATTGACTAACAACATGAACAACATATGCAATATCTAGATGAGTTATAGTGAGATATACCAAGCTCCCAACAATAATATGGTAAAAGTAGGATCTGACAAAGATATACCATCAGACGAAGAATACTTTGCGTTAACCTCAATAGGAGTACCAACAATTTTATTATCAGTAAGTCAACTCGCTGAAGAATGTCTGCAACATATTTCGACTGAGAAAGAAGATAACCTCTGGCTGAGTAGGCTACCTCAATACCCAAGAAATATCGTAGATAACCCAAATCCTTCATTTCAAACTGTTTAGCTAACTTTGTCTTCAAAACTGAAATACCATCAATATCATCATCAGTAATAATTATGTCATCAACATATAAAGAAAGAATGATACGACCTGCATCAGTACACTTAACAAAGAGAGCAAAATTATGACTACAGGAAGCAAATCCAAGGGAAGAGATCACAACAGAAAATTTCTCAAACCAAGCACGAAGTGTTTGTTTGAGACCATATAACGCTTTCTTGAGCTTGCAAACATACCCAGAATCATGTGAAACACCAGGAGGGGGCACCATATAAACTTCTTCTTGAAGATATCCATTCAAGAAGGCATTTTTAAGATCAAGTGGAGAGATATACCATTGACGAACTGAAGCTACTGCAATAAGAGTATGAGTAGTAGTCATTTTCGCAACAGGAGCAAATGTCTCCTCATAATCCATACCATATTGTTGAGAGTACCCTTTTGCAACTAATCTAGTTTTGTATCTCTCAATAGATCCATCAGAATTAGTCTTGATCTTATACACTCAACGACAACCAACAACACTCTCACTAGGAGGTAGAGGAACCAAATCCCAAGTACCTGTCTTATGCAAAACAGAAAGTTTCTCATCCATACCTTGCTGCCAAAGAGGATCAAGAATTGTCTTTTTATAGGAAGAGGGCTCAGAGAGACAATGAATAGAAGCTAAAAAGGAAGTAAAAGATGAAAAATAACAAGAATAAGCAAAATCTGGTAACTTTGTGGACTTACGAATGCGTATGGATTGACATAGAAGTGGATCTATCCACAATCTTAGACGGAGCTTGATGAACCATAGGAGAAGAGGGAGCTTCACGTGTGCCGGAGAGCAAAGTGTTAGTACCTGCAGAATGATCAGTATGAATCCGTCGCGTATAATGTAAAGGTAACGAGGGAAGAACATGAGAAAGGGTATTTGAAGTACAAGGAAGCTGAGATAACAAACTATTAGAATCCTCAGAAAAAGGATCTATACGAACAAGATTAGATCTAGTCAAAGCATGAATGGTGGATGGAATAGAAAAGAAAGGTATATGCTCGAGAAAAACAACATGACGAGACACATAAAGTTTCTGAGTAATTGGATCAAAACAACGATACCCCTTTTTACCTTCACCATAACCAGAAAGACACAAATAACAGATCGAGAGGACAACTTGCTGCGTTCTACATGAGGACGAAGAACCAAACAAGTACAACCAAAAACTCTAACGAAAGAATAATTAGGAGCATACCCATACAACTTTTCAAAATGAGACAAACCTGAAATATGAGAAGATGAAATTGTATTAATTAAACTTATAGCAGGAAGAACAGCTTCACCCCAAAATACACTAGGAATTGAGGCAGATAACAAGAGAGAACGAGCAGTTTCAACAATATGCCTATGTTTTCTTTCAACAACACCATTTTGCTCAGGAGTATCTGTACATGAAGTTTGGTGAATAGTTCCATCTAAGGTAAGCAGTTCACATAATTTATGAGAAGTGTATTCCCCACCCAAATCACACCTAAAACATTTTATAACAGCAGAATGTTGAGTTTTGACAAGAGCTCGAAAGGCTGTATATATCTCAAAGAATTCAGAACGATGTTTCATTAAATAAACCCAACAATAATGAGTATGATCATCAATAAAAGAAACATAATATCGAGATCGTCCTTTTGTGGCAATAGGAGAAGGTCCCCATACATCAGAATGAATCAAATCAAATGGAGAAGAAGAAATAGAAATACTTCGATTAAAAGGTAAAGCTGAAAATTTTGCCAGTTTACATCCACTACAATCAGAAATATCATGAGTTTGCAAATTTCCTAAAACCCCTGTAGATGCCAAAAATCTCAAACGAGAAGACGAAACATGACCAAGACGAGAATGTAATAAATAAAAACTAGAAGAAGAAGAACTCAAGTGAAAGGAAGACAAATCAACACTAGTAGCAGCAACAACTAGCACTTTTAACTCATCCAAAATATATAGTCCCCCCTTCCTACGGCTTGTCCCAATCAGCTTCTGAGATTGCAGATCCTGCACATAACAACAAGAAAAGGAAAAGGTGACCAAATTACCAGAATCACATAACTGACCAACATAAGCAATTTAATGTGAGTTTCGGAATATGATAAAGAGACACAGAAACAAAAGACGAAGAATCTGGAGACATGTGATGTGAAGCTCCAAAATCCAAGACCCATACAGAAGATGACATACCTGAAGAACTATGAGGCAACTGACCTACATAAGAAGAAGCAGACATAGCTTGTGGCTGTGAGGAGAGAAACTTCTGAAATTGCTTAGCCAGAGTATTAGGATCGGTGGAATGACCTGATGAAACTACTGTTGCAGTATTAAACTGTGGTGGTTTGTAACCCTGAGGTGGTCTATAAGCATTAGATTGTGATTGGTTGCCAAACTTCCAAGCTTGAGATTGCTGCTGCGATTGATTCTGTTGTCTCAACTTAGGACATTGAGCCTTCCAATGACCTTTCTGCTTACAGAAACTGCACTCGTCAAAGGCAACTTTTGTGTAAGGCTTATTCTGATTATTAGAGGGTGACTTAGAAGGTACTGTTAACATAGAAGTATTAGAAGTAGAAAGAATTCCCTTTTCATAATGAGACTTAAGACGTATTTCTTTAGCCAATAACTCACTGACAACTGAGTCAACAGAAGGAAGTGGAGAACGATGCAAAATTGAACCTCTAAGTCCCTCAAAATCACTGTGAAGTGCCGTTAAAAACTGTACCAACCGTTGCTGCTCTCTACGATCAATATAGGCACCACATGCCTTTAATTCTGTCGATTCTATAAGAGCCAATTGATCCCAAAGATCTGTCATAGCAGAATAAAACTCCTGAATACTCATATTCTTATGCTGAAGAGCTCGTATGTCATTCTTCAATTGATACTGCTTTGCGAAATTTGATTGAGTGAATAACCTCTGTAGATGATCCCAAACCTCCTTTGCTATCTCATACTTCGCCAACTGTGTACCTATGGAATGTTCAACAGAATTGTTAATCCAAGTAATAATTTTCGCATTGTTTGCTTCCCAGGTATCTATCAAAGTTTCATATCTCTATCAGTATTCTTGGGTTTCACAGAAGTTCCACTAACATATCCTCACATCCTTTTACCCTTAAGAAAAATTTTCATCACATAACTCCAACATGAATAATTCATTCCATCCAACCTCACACTCACAGACTGAAGTGAATCGTCTCTTTCACCAGCTATGATAAAGAAATAAAGAAAACCAGAACGCAAAAGGAAGAAAAACAAAATACTAGATCCGCGAAAGCTGTGTTTGAGATTAAACTTCCTCCCATGAAACCTGATTCTGATACCATGTTAAACAATCCAAAGAAATAAAGAGAAAAACAAAAAATAAGAGAAGAGGAGGCTAGGGTTTCATTGATACTGTATAATGCAATTGAATACAAAAAGAGTATTTAACCTAAATACAAAGAGACTATATATAAGCTAAAGAAAGGAAACTGAAAAGATAGGGAAATGAAAGGACTATTCTACCCTTAATAAACAATAAAACAAAATAACCTTATATTTCTTAACAGGTATAGGGCTATCAAAGGGGAGGGCACGACTAGATCTTATCGCCCTCACTTATAAGGTGAGCCCTAGCCTTGGGAAGGCCAAAGCTATCTAATTCTAAGCTCTACTCTCAAGGGTCAAGACATGGTTAGGGCAAGGCCATGGCCTAATGAGCAGCGAATGAAAATTTTAAGTCATATGATGTAGTACATTTTTTCTGCACTAACTATCTACCTAATGTGTAACCTACATATTTTATTTAGGCTTGAGTCTGTCAATACAATACACAGAGCTGTATGACGGAGTTAAATAAATTATCAATAGCAAACAGACAAAACTGCAAAAGAAAAAAAACTTATAAATATATTTAATGTAACTATTATTTGTAATAATTAGTTTATATTAAAACTTGATCTCCCTTATGTTTAACTACCTAAATTATCTTTTAATATGTATAACTTTAACATATCTAGTGAATCACTATTCCCCAAATGAATTCAATCTTGGCTACAAACTAAAGCTTCTATAGTGTTCGGTTTTAAAAAATTCCTAAACCGATCAAGTATCATTCCTCTAGTGCTTAAATTCAGACTCATAAGCAATAATTGAAACTGGAATCGCTAAAATATCTCGGGTCATCATCGATAAATTGGATAATTTGTTGAATTGAATTTTCACCAAAGCAATATATCAAATTTTGTAGATTTATCTATTGGTTCTTCTAAATAGTGATCTAACTCTTAGTTTAATTATACTTTTGTAGTTTGATCCATTTGTTCTTCAAACGGCCTCAAAAATCATTTTAATAATTTTCTTTGAACTTCTCACAACAACGTTTTCTACACTTGACGTTGTGTTTGAGGTACCAAATTTTATTTCATACTCATTATAAAGATTTCTAATAACTTATTTCTTATGCATTCTTATTATCTCATTTGTTAGGTTAGGAGAGAGCTTAAGCTATTTTATAAAGGAAATTGATGAAAATTACCACCATATCCCCACTTTTGTACCATTGAACTTGAGGCTTAGAGACTTGAGAAATGAGCAGTATCTCTCATATATATATATATATATATATATATAGTGAAATCAAGGCTAGGGCAGACATAAGTCTTATCAGGCCCAACCTTACCCTCCAGCCTAGGGGAAGAAAAAAAAATTAAGCCTTCTATTTTGTGGGCTTTAGAGCCCCCCACCTCATTGGTGGGGCAGATTGACATCCCTACTCATTCGAGGTGATCCGGGTTCAACACCCTTCAGGTGTGGCGGTTGAAATGTCCCCATCTGGCAGCTTCCAAAGCTAGGCTTCTAACCTTCAAACTACTTAACAGATACTAACACCGCTAAGAATGATTGCAGGCTAACCACGTTTCCTGTACCCAAAAAAGTGAGTATAATCACACACACAACAAGAAAAACAACAACAAAGAAAAAGTGAGAGTAGGTGTTTTTTTCACGCCTAGAAACCGATATCAAGATGTTGGATGGAGAGATTTTGGAATGGGCCATCCTTTGGTGGGGCATGATTGATAGAATCTATTATTAAAAAAGATGTATACAATCTTTTCTCGGACCCTATTCTTTCAATCAATCCATATTCCTTGCAAATCCTCAAGTGTTATTATTTTACAAACCAATTTTGGTGGGTTAGTTAGTGGGTAGTTTTTTTTTTTTGGTTGGTAAATCGGGGTGCCCCAACTTTTTGGGTTAAGACTAATCCCTGTGCGATGAGCCCACAACCTGCCACATCAGGAAAGTCCGTGAAAATCTCATGCAAGACTAACCCTAAAGAGGGAGTGAGAACTGAAAAAGTCAAACCCAGGACCTTCCACTTCATGAGGTGTAAGTTCTGGGAATTATTGGTCCATCCCTTCAGGGTTAGTGAGGTGGGTAGTTATTAAGAAATATTGGAGTCTAGTGGGTAGTATATTAGTAGTGGGTAATTTATTATGGGTGGAGCTACGCGCACCTCAAAATATGATGATTGCACCCCAAACTTTAAAAAACTAATTAAAAATTTCAGTATGCATAAAACAAAATGTGTAATTACAATATTGCCCATCTTCTTTGTCTTTTAGTCTCCAACTAAAACATTTATACAGAAAAGCTTAAGAACCGAAATGGACAACCCCTCTATTATTTCTATCTTCTTTTGGCCAACCATTTATCATACCAGCGGGTGTATTCTGATCACTTATTGATAGCCCCAGTTCTCGACGGTTGCAAGCTTTCAACTATCTACATGACGTTTTGCGTATTGTAAATCGAGGAGTACCCACCCATGAACCATGGGACAACAGATGGATGAGAAGTTCGAAATTCATATTGCGAGTGTAAAAACCCAAATCCATGGTCAATCTAATCATCAACATCATTTTTTTCCCTTTTAAATCTTAGGACAGATGATTCTTTGGTTATCAAAGAGACCATTCTCACCAAATTAAAGCACATCATCAAAGCATGTTTCAGAAAGAATTCCAAACAAAGGCATGATCCTAATATCCTCTCTAGGATTTTAAAAAGGAAGTAATGAGAGGTCATAGAAGTGTAATGAGATAGATATTTGGGTTTATGTTTTTGTTGATATTGCTAGAGAATTAGTTGGACAGAGATGACAAGAAGGAGAGCGTGGATGGGGCTTTGCTGGAGTGACAAGGTTGCTGGAGCTTTGCCGAAGTGAGAGGGTTGCTGGGGCTTTGCCGGAGTGAGAGGGGTTGTTGGGTCATTAGTTGGAGTCTTCAAGAAGAGACAGGACATCACGGGTAAATAGTCTAAAAAGAGAAAAAAGTTTTCAAAGAGTTAAATTTAAATGCATGCTTAATAGTTTTATGTAGAGTAGAAATAGAAAGATTAAACAACTAAATAAAATACATCAAATTTATATACAATATAAAAATCATGATCGTCAGTTATATCTCGCATAGTGACCATTACTGAGAAGAAGCCCACTTGCAATCCAGAGACATGGACATGAGCATCAGTAAGGGGAAACCTACTTGCAATCCAGACATGGACCTTATAGTACAGCTTAATGGTCGGTGTTGCCTTTTAATATTGATTAACACATAAAAAGAAACATCAAAGTTTAAAAATATGAAACTAATAACCTTATTAATTATTGATAAACATATAAAAAGAAACATAGTTTAAAAATATGAAACTAATAAACATATTATTGTTTAAAATGAAGTATAAATCTAATTGATTGGTACAAATCAAAATTGAAAAAAGAATGACAGCACTTGAGAAAATAAGAAGAGAAGGGTTATGCCAGCCTGGTACATTAACCCCCAATTTAACAAAAAGCAGAAAAATCTAGTCAAGGAACTGCATTTATACAATGGATTTTATCCCTTAAAATAACTTTTGTAAGTAAGAAATGAAGCATACTTGTTACTAGGACGTTTCACCTTTACTGCGTAGAAAGTTGTACCCCGAACCACATCAAGTGTGTAGTCATACTCATACCACACGGCTCCTTCTCATCATAGGTCCTTGCTTGCCTTCATGAAAACCTTGGCAGCAATCAATGTATCGGGTTGCTTATCATATTACTTGCCTAAATCTGTCAATTCAGATTCAAATAGAACGTGAGCAACCCATTGCGTCTAAACTGCAAAAGATAGAATGGGAAAACATAATTAGCACTGTAGTAGTTGGGCCCCTCTGCTCTTCCTCTAATCACTATATATAAACGTACTCCCCAACAGTACCAAGGTAGTAAAATATGCTAAAAAATACCATGTGCGCATTCCACCTACTCCCCTTCATCACTGTCTATCATCACCACCCCCTAAACCGACCACAACATTATAGGCAGCCCTCAAGCTTCCCAGACTGCAGCATACTCAACAACGCTGCTATAGGATCTTCTGCCAATCAGCCCCTCTCCATCATCAAGAACAAACTCGGCTTCCACGTATTGTTAACTACTAATATATACTATGATGGCCAGAGACTCAACGAAATCTCTAACAGGAAGTGGGAGAGGAAGAGAAAGATAAGGTTGAGAGAGGACATATGTCATGGAAATGAAGAGAAATCTAGATATGTTTGAATGAAGATGTGTGGGTATCTTCTGAGGTTATATGCGTGATAGATGGGGAATTTTAATGGTATAAAACGGCGGGTTTTGAATGGCAATGCTTAGCATTAGTGATAAGAACCCAAAATCCGGGATTTCTTTTGGAGTCATGGGTTTTGTAGTGGATTTTGAGAACATTGACGCTTTCTATCTCTGCATAAATGGTATGATAGAAATAGAAAACCTCATATTTTTCTTCTACTTTTCGAAACAAATTATAGAAGGTTTAAAATTTTTGATATCAATATTTGTAAACATATATTACCAAATGAAAAACAAATGCAAAGGAAGAAAGAAAGAAAAATAGTTGCTAACCTGAACGGCCAGAGAAGATCAATGCAAAATACAGACCAGTTCCGATAAATCTAGTGTACTTGGCTAATATTTTGAAAATTATTCATTAGATTTGAATACCTGTAACTTGCGCCAAAGATATTGAAAGTTTTGCCTCATTGTAACTTCCATTTGTGGTTCACAATTTATAAGAGGAGGTATCGTATGAGGGAGAGGGAAATGTAGATGGAGGGTGGCGTCGTTTGAAGGGACGTGCCTCACACTGAGAATCTGGAAGGGACGTTAGCCCCATCTGATGCGGGAACTCTTGGGAAGGGCAGGATTACCTCTGGTAGCTGCCCGAGCTTAGCGCTCGGGCATCCACAAAACAATGGGCATGTGGCAGATGTCAGTGGGCAGAAGTGGATTTCACCTGTCCCATCATTTTGACTTCTGCCCCACCGACAACTTTTTCCTTTAAAATGGCCACGTGTCCATTGTTTTGTGGATGCCCGAGCGCTAAGCTCGGGCAGCTAGTAGATTAGGAATTTTAAAGAATCATTGTCTTGGAAGCAAAGTAGAAATAGGATTCTAATAGGAATGCCACGTAGGATTTCTTAGTAAATTTGGACTCCAATTTCTTTATTATATAGTATAGATAGGTTTGAGATAACTCTTTATAAGAGTTGTGTCGTTTGAGGATAAAGGAAAGAGTCATTAATGTTAATCTATATATATATATATATATATATATATATATATATATATATTTTTTTTTTTTTTATGCATAATTAAAAATTTTATTATCTTTTTTCTAAAATTTGAGGTGGAATAAGTAAATAGTGGGATGCGCCTAACACCACCTTTTATAATTGACTGCTAGAATTATAAAAGAATTGTAATGATTTGATTTTAGTATCAATGAATGAATTATGAATTTTCTTAAGAGAGAGCTGGGAGGTATTGGTCTCTCTCCAATGTGTGGTTACAGGCTTAAAGTTGAGATTGTAGGGCGTGTGTGTGGTTAGTTAAAATTATCAACAAAAAAAATATATATATGTTTGTAGTTTATTTTTCATTTTTATTAACATGTACTTACATATTAAGTACTCGAAGAGAATATATATATATATATATATTTAAGCGCATGAAGGAGTGGAGCTCCTTTTGTTATAGGTAACTACGATGTAATGGAGCATGCGGAAGTCATGGATCTGATCAAGCCATATACATACAAGGAAAATAACCCGATAGAGGGTGTTGGATTTACGTATGACTTATATTATTTTAATTGTAATTAGGAATGTATTCGAACAAAGCTGGCCAAGCTCAATCTCGAATTGATTCAAGCTCAAACTAAGCTTGGCTTGGCTCGTACTCGAATTGATTCAAGCTTGAACCGAGCTCGGCTTGAAACATTAAAAAAAAATCTATTTATTTTATTCTTTTAGAGAATTATTATAATTAGTATATTAATATTAAATATTTTTATTTATAATATTTTAAATATTAAAAATATTATTAACAATAATATTTTATTATAATTATATCAAGCTGGGCCTAGCTTGAGCTCGGTTGATTGTAATTTGAGCTTGAAAAAAAGCTTGGTTCGATCACGGCAAAAAGCTTGGCTTGAACTTGGCTCGATCGAGCTGAGCCAAGCCTTCGAGCTGGCTTGGCTTGAATACACCCCTAATTATAACCTTTTATAATATTATAACCACAAAAAAATAATTGCTAAATAAATAAATAGGTCTTACTAGTCTTTACTATTATAATGGGAGAGGCTACAAGCCTGATTTTTCTAAAATTCCCAAACTACCCTTACACAAAACAAAACTTTGATTTTATGTTTTACTTTAATTCCCAAACTACCCCTTACTCATCTATCTATTTAAAGAATAGAATCACAGCCAATCACGATTGAACTTGGGGAGAGTTCAATTGCACCTCCTGGTTAAAATGTGTCCCTTTTAACTCCTATTAACTGTGGTTAACTCCTTCCCCTCGCTCTCACGTGCATCACACGTGCCACCCGCTAGTTTAAGATAGTACTAGTTAAAATGGTAATAATTTTATAAAGTTGATCAAAATCACTTGTTATCCAATAGCAATTTAAGATAGTTACAAACTGATTAGATCACTTGTCTAAGCTATTTAAGATAGTTATAAACATTTTGGGACAATAGTAATGGAATAACTTGGCCAGTTTCTTTTAATTGTTTTTGGGTACCATCCATTAGTTAAGGCAAACTGAATTATTATTGTAGAGACCCGAATCTTTTTCATGTTTTTATTTCATTGTGTTAAGGGTATTTTAGTCCTTGTGATGTTTGATGTTTATTGTTTTTTTATATTTAATTATGGTGATGTAAACTAGGCTTAATCAACTTGTAACGGATGAATGTCATAGCACACCATACACTTTAGGAAGCTCTAGTTTTAGCACCGTTTACTAGAATTGTGTGATTCTTGAACCATTAGAAAGGTGTTGGAACCCTATTCGAGATTCATGTTTAGTGTTTTTCCTCATTTTGAGTTTAAGTCAAGTCAATAGTGAGTTTTGTCTAATGGAATTGCAGATCAGTCAACTTTGGGGATATTTTAGTCTATAAATTAAGTGGAAATTGGAAATTCTAAAATTTCAGAAATGTTCATTTTCGAGAGACGAATCCAACGCAAGTTGAATCGTCAAAATCCGATGAACGAGTAAAAAGTTATGGCCAAAACAGTAAAGTGAGTCAAAACCTGCAGGAACCGATCGCTCGGTCAGAACCAGCGATCGATCGGTCCAAAACCGATCGATCGGTATCTATCGACTGGTCCAAAATTTTGTATGGGGAAATTTTCCAGAGAGTGTGTTTTTGACCGATCGCTCAGTCATAACCACCGATCGCTCGGTCCTTCGTGTTTTTGCTAATTTTTAGTAAGGGCTTTTTGGTCTTTTTGTTCTCAGACCTTGAGGCTATAAATAGGGGGTCCTACTCGAAATATTAAAATACTCCACCTAGTTCTAACCTAATTTGGCAAAAAGGGGGAGAAACCCTAGGGTTTTGAGAGAGGGTTTTCTTGGAGAAGGAGGAGATTGATAGAAGATTGCAAGAAAAGTTTGGGAAGCTTCTCCAAATCGTTTCGGGAGCGTTTTGAATCCAAGGGAAGGATTCCTAAGATCGATATACTATCTTAATCAACTCTATTTTAAGGTTTTGTGAATGTTGATGTGCTAAGAATTGTAGAAATAGATAGTTGATGCATTTTCCCTAATTTTCTATGAAATAAGCTAATTATGGATGAGAATGTGAATGGATATGTGGATTGGAAATGTAGGTAGAATGTATGGAGGATGGAAAATGTATGGAGGATGGGATTAATTTGTGGATGTGGATGAATATATTGATTGTATGGATGAATTATGGTTTGATGAATGCTTGAAAATATAGAGGAGAAATGGATTCATATTATACGTACACAAGGTGTTTGTGAAAAGGCTTGAATGGATAAATGCTATTATACTCTTATGAAATGGTGGTAAATTGATTATGAATTGCGATATGAATTATGATAAGATATTATATGTGAATGGTTTGTTAAGTATGTCTAATTATTTGCATGAAAATTGATAGTCGGGAAGGTAAGAACTTAGAGGAACATCTTTCAAACCGGGAATTCTCTAACTATTTGGTATGGGACATATAGTGGAGTTTCCATGGTGGGAGATCGGAACCTAAGCAATTACCAACTCGAATATTAATTTCGACACTTAAGCACATATGCACGTGTATGTTAAGATAAGAGTCTCACAAGTCACACATATGGACTACAAGCATGAACATGACATACGTATGACATTCTGAATAAGTATAAGCATGGCATGGTCCGTATCCACCAAGAACGGCATGTCTCATTACTGTGTGATCTGAATAAGTGCATAAGACATGGTCCGTATCCGCCAAGAATGGCATGTCTCATCCTTGTATGATCTGAATAAGTGCATAAGCATAAGCATAAGCATCTCACAAGCAAGTGGTCTCGTAAGCATAAGTACCTCATAAGTGTATGGTTTTCTAAGTCTAAGATTCTCACAAGTACACGAGTCAAGGTGATGATATGATGTATATGCACACACGTTCTTCCGCACTTTGATTATGTTATTATGCTATTGGATATGTTTCTGACTAAGTGCAGGTATATTATTATTGTTGATTGAATTTTATATACACTGAGTACCTTTGTACTCAGCCGGATTTTATCTTGGCAGGTATAGAGCAGGAGTACACGGCGGAGCCGTGGGTTGAGGAGACTTACCTTGAGGAAGGAGGTGAAGGTGAGCCTTCTGAGGAGGGAGCCGGAGACTTGGGCGGCTACACCTCTTAGTTTACATTTCTTTTCATTGAGAGAGTTTTGTATTTGACTTTTAGAGGATGTTGCTCAGTAGACTTCTTATTAGTTGTGTATCAGACTTGTTGGTTCATTGTGAGTTGTATCTATAGACCTTAGACTTGTGCAGGTTGGTTTGAGTTTATATATCGGAATTTTTATTACTCTCATTTTTGGAGACTCGTGTAATAGCCTTGTATGCATGGTTTTAAGCAGGTTAAGTGAATGTGACGATTCCAAAGTCCTATCTTAGCCTTAGTAGGAGTTTGGGGTCGTTACAATTATGAAGGACCTAGGCCCGGACTCAGGAGCTCCGGCAGCCGGAACATGTATGCCCTCATCAATTCAGGCCATTCTATAAATCAGCCATGTTTGAACAGATAACTTAGTTAATTGAGGAACCTTCTGACAGTCAAAAAAATGATGAGAAACAGTCAGTCAGCCGATAGATTATTTATTCAGAAAGTTACGAACTTAGGATAGTATATGCAGTAGCTATTTTTGGTCTATCCTACCCAAGAGGTGATCTTCACTTTAAATATCTAACTCAGTTGATAATAGTCATAAGTAACTAAATATCAGTAATACAAAGTGCTTATATTAAGTACAAACAGTATTGGATTGAATACAAGTTTCTAAGTCACTGTAAAATGCTTGTTTTTTCCATTTCCCATTATCCCAATTCAATCAGAACAGGTAAAGAAAAGCAAAACTATACAAATCTGACTCACTTTATATCAAGTCAGAGCTACTTAACACAAAGTATTAACCAGATTAGCCTAACCAATGGAGTTACATATAGAACAGTAGTTTTAGTTTTTACTAACAACTTTTTAAACTAGTATAGGTGTGGATGGAAAAAGGCAGGGCCAAGCACCATGGCCTAAATGTACCGAGCACTCAAATCTCAACCATTAGGCTTCAGGTTCTGGTCTGGATCTTTCTTTCGCTAATACAAACTGATGCAGCATGACAATTGGATAAATTAGGAGCCAACACCATAAAAGACTTTTGTCACTCCCTTTTTTGTCCGAATCTGAGAAATCTGAAAGGAAATAATCAGAAAACATCAATAACACGAAGTTTAAAAAAAACCACCTAAAGTCGAGAAAACTATCCAACCTAGCTTACATTGTAATTAGAGTACAATTAATTATCAAGGTAAGGATGTTATTTTTATATTTGAATAATTCTCATCTCAAACCCCATGGTTTTCCCCCCCAATTCGTGGGACAAACAACTTACCAGGAATAAGTAGTAACAAGAAACTAGCTGAATCAAAGTAACTAAGCTAAATTCAACGTAACTAAGCTAAATTCTGCATGTAAGATGACCACAGCTATCTACCTACCTTATCAGCAATGCAGTTTAGTGTTTAAAGTTTGCAATTCACCACATCTTTTTACTAAAGGAGAATTATCCTAATTTGGAAACTTACCTCTCTACATATTTTTATGCAAGTCACAAGGGTTTAGGAAATTCGATAACTATGTGTAGAACTTATTGCGTGGCCTGGCTGGCCACACATCTCTATTACATCTATGATTCTGGAATATCGTTTCATGAATGAGTTTTTTCAAGTGAGTCGTGTTTAAATGATCACATCTATGCTGGTCTTTTCTTACAAACTCAAGTGGAGCTTCCAAGTTCCATCTAGTGTTGGATCCCTTTGAAGTGCGATAATCCTTCTAGTCATCCGAAAAGTCGTCACCTAGTGTGAGGCTGGATATCTCATTGAAGGTCTTCCCAATAGATCCAGCATAGGTACAGAGCAAATTCACTTGGTGAAGGTGAAAATCCCTTTATTAAGATCCACTCGCTTCCGAAATCAGAGCAGAATGTGTGAGAATCACAAAGTCAATGAGTACAATTCCTTCTCAATTAATGATGCCATTTCAGATGAACTTGAAAATACATCATGTGTTAGAAGAATGAGAAAATGCAATTGGTGAAGGTGACAGTCCCTATATTAAGATCCACCAACTTCCAAAATAAGAGCAGAATGTGCGAGAATCACCGAGTCAATTAGTAAAATTCTTTCTCAATTAATGATATCATTTCAGATGAATGTGAAAATATCATTTCATCTTATTGATGAATTTCACTTTGATTAGCAGAATGGTCCTGACGCTACTCTATGGACGATGGCACCAAGTGAAGGTGATGGCATTCCTTTAAGCTATATAAAGGTAAAGGGAGCAGGACGATATGAAATATTCCGTGAGATGATGGTTGTTGGTGCGGGACTAGAAAGCATTGGATTGGATTTCAGTGTCTTCAATTGTTTTGGTAGATCTAACATGTTATTGATTTTGAACAGTGTAACACTAGGAGTCTAGGAGGCCAAAATGAATAAACCATACTTTCTTCTTAGCCTCTGTCAATAAACAAGATGCAACCACACAGATTCCAAATAGAATAAAATGACATTGAGTGAGAATACTCACAGTGTACCATCCCAGATAATAATAATAATAATGCAGATTCAACAAGGGTATAGAAACTAAGGCAGCCCGACATCAAGTTATCAGTACCTTCAAGCTCCTGATCTCTGAAATATCAGCAACATGGGTCCCTCCGCAAGGGCATCCAGGACTGCTCCCTAACTTTACAATACGAGGAGTACTGCTCTGCAGGAGTTGCAAAGATATAATAGAATTACTTAGTCGTTTTACAAAGAACAAATTATCGCATTGAAACTGGAAACCGAGGACAATACATAAAAAATAAACCAGTCAAAAGTAAGGCCTGTAATAAGGTAACAAACACTGTCAATTTCTTTCAGAAGATATTTATCCTGATCATTGACATGAAGAAGAAAGTCAAGCACGCTCAGCAGTAACTAATTCCTTAGGATTTGCATCAGACAAAATTTCTTTAAATAACAGTAAGGCTCAATGACTGGACCAGGTAGGTGTATCTGACAATGCATTCACTTCAAATCTTAGGGGACTCGTCTGGCGGAACTTAACAACTGTCCAGCAACAACATACCAGTACACATGAATAACAAGCAACGCATTGGGAGCCACCCATTGTATGGGTACCAACTAGGATTGGTTCATTGAATCATTCAATGAAAAAATACATGCAACCTATCAAACTCTTTTGACAGCCAGAAAATCAAAACTCCAGAAAAAAGTTTAGGGATAGATGGTCACAATCATTTTATTCAGGAGATTTTGGTTCTCTAGCATGTGACAAATTGAGTGACCCGATCCCACCAATCGTACATTGTATACCTGTATGCACGCCTTTTCCAGACCATCCTTAGAGCCTACCCAGACACGTATCTTACACTTCTACCCATAACGTACCATTATTTGATGTAGCGCTTGATTTGGTGCTTCTCATTACCAGTAGATCATTCTAGCATGGTGGAGTTATGGAGCCCTCTTGAAACTTGTTTCCTTCATGGAAACTTGAAGAATTACATAAGAAAATGTTGGGGCATTTCTTTTAAATTTACTTCTCTTTAGAATATTGTACCTCCAATCTATAAAGCCAGCCCATAGGAATGAATTAGGGAGAGTTGATTTGAATTATGAATATTGTGCTATAGTGAGCCTTTCTCCTATATATGAACCCTTGGGGTTTATCATGAAGGCGAAAATTTCTTATTCGTCCTAGTTGGGTGTTTTCTCTCATACATAACCAGACTTCTTGATTATTACTCACAAGTCACAATGGCAACCTATTCTTCGCAAAGTGTAGCAGGCAAGGAATTTAATTTGATTGAAGATAAATTTCTCAATTCCCACCTTGGGAATGTAATCAGGAAGGCAACCACCACACAACTCAGCAGCTTCTTCATATGGTATGACAGCAGCAGAAACCTGAAAGAAATTGGGTGCAGTGTTTGTAACAGTCATATAACAGAGAGAAAAAGTGAATTCAACAAAAAAGGGGAAAAAAATACACACCCTCCCTCCTCTAGAGATTAATGCATTAGCTTCTAGCTCTAATTCCATTTGTTTGCTTTGCAATTCATTCTGTGCAACCGTGCCTTTATACTCAACAAATGGCCTGAGAAAAGATGACTTCGATAAACGCCAAGTCGATGCAAGTGCAACCAGACCCAAATAGACAAAGATAGCTTTATATCTATATTATGAAAAGTATAACAAAGTTCAGATGAAGTGAATGGGGAAGTTTCCAATAAAAAGAAACATATAAATATTCCAATAAAACTAATAATTAAAAAGGCAAAAAAAAATCTAATCATCTCTTAATGAACATATTGCCTTAAGCATTTACATACATTTTTTCCATGTATCTTCTCCTTTTTTTTTAATAAAAAAATACGTATATATATGGCTTTACTTTAAAGACCTTCCTGTTTCATGAGGAAAATTATGACCTGCCTTCGAGAATTGAGGGAGTTTTAGAGGTGGTTCTAGGAAGGAAGGAATATGCTAAGAGCATGGAAATAAAAATCGCCGAAACTGATACGTATAGGCAACGGTAGTCCCCTATACGATATTTATATTTTATATTGATACGAAACAGGCAATAAGTATCGTTTATTAGTTATTCATATTTTAATTCATTGTGTAATTGTAATTATGTTTGCTACTTTGTTTTTGAGTAGCTTCTCATTACTTTATATTTGGTTCTTATACCTCCTTTGATATTTTTTAAATTTAATTCAATTTTTTTCTTAAAAAGAAAATTTTATACGTACCACCCGAAACTGAAACTGAAACCGAAACAAATAGGTTTTGGTTGGGACCGATACATCCCCTGAAACCGTATTTTTAATCCTTAGCTAAGAGCTCTTTAGTCAGATCATCTACACTTTGATTATGGTGAAGTAGAAATGAGGCCATGTTCTAACACCTTCCTTGATCCCCGTGTTTTCACTTATGAGTCTGACACTATCCTTTATTCACTCTGGCTTCTGGTTCTGAAATTTATGCAATTTTGAGAGAGAGAGAGAGAGAATAATCCTATAACTTGATTATGTTTAGTTCTTCAAATAATTAGGTTGATGTAGTGATTTTCACTCCTCGCTTCAGCATTATGAATACAGCTAGTCCTGCAATAGACTAGCAGTTCCCTGAGAGTGATTTTGAGATTTGATGAAGATAATTCTTATACATACATGCTAAGAGTTGTACTGCATCCTGAATTTTGCTAGGAAAAGGTAAATAAAAAAGAAAAATCTGTTCATGATCACGTGCATCAGGCACTTGAAGTTTTCTTATTCTTGAGAAAAAAAAAGTCTCTGTTTCACCATGACTAGTTATCCTAAAATTGTATATCAGATGAAATCTCAAAAGCTATAGGAACATGAATAGGTCATCCAATAAAATCACAGAAATTAATGGTCAAGAGGTATTACAGAGAGTATATTGCATTCTATATCCTTCCACTGGAGTTTGTCTTGTACTGCTTGCAAAGCTATTATATGTTAGTGTCACTTTGACAACCTTATCTACAAACAGTTCCACATTTTACAACTTCAGAGCTCTAATATATTCATCTGGCATTTTGGATCCAGTAGGAGAAAAGAATAGGTACATAGAATAAGGTACTCATTTTACTACTGCTACGAGATCATACCCAACAGGGAAATGATAGCCTTTGCTTGGCTCTAAAGAATCCAAACCAACATTTCGCATACATGCATCCAACAAATGCCCAGCCGAATGCAGCCTGCAAAAAAACAAAGATGAATAAAACATAAACAAATAAATAAAACAGTACAAGCTAGCATCTTAAGAAAATAAAAGAAGATCAGACACACAGATAGGGCTAATAATGTCATCTAAAATTAAGTCTGTTTTGATGTAATAGCTCAGAATGAATCGGTAAGCTGAAAAACACTAATCACTGAATGATGTTGGATAATTGATTAGTGTCGGAGATCTCAGTTCTTTCTGAGGGAAGTAACATTTTAGAAATCACTCCAAGAAGACCAGTACAAGCAAGGGCATTTTAAGAAGAGATTATAGATTTAGGGGCAGTTTGACTTAGATATTTTAGCGATGATCATAATCATTATTGCCTAAATAATCACGTTTAGCTACTAACTGGCATAATCAATTGTAAATAACCGATAATCGGTTTTGCCGATTATAATCAGTAAAAAACAATCAATTATTTTTTAGTTTTCACTTTTCTTCGTGGCTTCTCTTCTTTTGTCGGATGTAAAGATGTGTATATTACGCAGATATTAAGTATTAACCATTCATTAATTATTGCTACTACTATTTATCTTACAAATTACAATAGATAATGACGCCTAAATCTCGCCAAGAAATTGGAAGTAATTAAAGAACATCAACTATACTTCTTAAATAGTTCCAATAATAATGATTGTAGTTCAAATTAACCACATTTCATACATTACACCAACAAAGAGAGAAACCATTCTACTCCTGAATAATCTATACCTGGAATTGAGATTGCGTCGTGGCTCCTCGACACACAAGCAAACCTCTTGCCCTTTCTCAAGTTTCGAGTAGCATTCGGCACCAGAATTCTCAAGAAATCCGTAATGGAAAACCTATTAATGAACAAAACTCGAAGCACATTTAGAAAATTAGGGGAAAAAACAACCTAAAACCCAATAATATTACCAAAAAACGAAAAAATCCACTGAATTCGGCTAAAAACTCACTATTCCGTCTTTCAATCGAACGTCTTCGACAATGAACCTGAGATCTGATTCAGCAATGGTAATGGAACCAGTGTCCGACGGCTGACCACCGCCTTGGGGATAGAAGATGGTCGAATCCAAGATCAGAGCACGTCGACCATCGTCACCCTTTTGAAAATTGAAGTTAGGGTTTGTGAGATCTTACGAAAATTTCCAGTAGAAACCCTAGAAATACGAAGTTAGGATTGAAGGAAGTCGAAGACAAAGAATAGCTGACCTGAAAGCAAGAGAGAAGCGTTGCCTTTGACTGAAGCTTCCACATGTCATCGAAGTAAGCGAGCTTCGTTGCGCTTAGATCCATTGATCCAGCTTCAAATCTTTCTTGGAAGCAGTTGCAGGTGGTATTTATAATTTAATTGGAAGAAGTTGGTTTTGGGTTTGCTACTCAATTGCTCAGTTGAAAATCCGGCAATTCTCACTGCAAAACGAGGATGAAACCTAGTTTCTTTAAATTCTCTCCTTTTCAAACCCTTTGAATGGATGAAACGGTTTTTTTTAAGTTTCTTCCTTTCCCAAATTCTATTCTCATGTATTTTTCTTTCTATTCGGAGGTAGACGATAAATTTAGTCCCTTTTTTTTTCCCACTTCTACATATTATTGTCAAACCACTACAATACAAAACAAAAGGCATTTAGCCACGGCTAGGAAAAATCTCCGCTAATACATATCTAGGACGGTTGTTATATATAACCGTCATCGATTATTGTTACCGGCACAATATTAGAGGTGGTTTTTTAAAAACCGCCTTATATATAACCTTTTTAACGACGATTTTTATTGAACCGCCCACATAGAACCATTTAAACTACAGTTGTTTAAGTAATTGCCATGGAAAAGCTTTCCCCCACCATTTTTGACTTCCCACTTCGACCATTCCCACCAACATATCAGTGACGATTTTATAATATCTGTTGTGGATTGTATATTAGAGGCGGTTTTGTATTAACCATCGTGGATTATACCTGACAGTGGTTTTTAATAACCGCCGTTAAATCCCTTTATTTAGGGGCTGATGACTTTCTCCCATTTTCCCTCCTCTGCACAATTTCTCTCTTCTCTACTCTCCCCTCTCTTGCTCCCCCCATCTCCATTGTAATTTCTGACCATCTCCAGCCACCTCCGATAAGTTCTCTCTCTCCCTGGTTCTCTCTCTGTCAACTCTCTCGGTCCCTCACTCTGTAATCTCTCTCTCACCTCCACCACCTCTGTACCCTTCATTGTCTCTCTCAGAATAAAATGGAGGGTCTGATTTTTTCCTGAGCAGGGGACAGGTACCTGGTTCTAGAGCTGTAAACAGATCTGGATATTATTTGGATTCGATTTGGATCCGTATTCAAATAGTCCGTTAATTATTCGAATAAATATCATCTGGATCAGATAGTAAAACTGCTATCCATTTAATAATCGGAGCGGATTCGGATAGTGGTGCATCCGCTCCGCTAAACCGATTAGTTAATTATATTAATTAATATTATATATATTATGTTATTATGTATTTACCATACTACCCTTATATGTAATATTACACCATTATATTTTTAAAATTTTCAAATATTTAGAAGGGTATAAACATAATTATCTATCAAATATAAGTATCATTTATCAAACCCTAATCCCAATTCGTGTAAGCACTTTCCTCATCACTCTTTCATCTCCAAGACTCCAAGCAAAACCCTAGCCACACCAAGATTCCAATCCAAACCCTAGCCGCACCATTTTTCCATTGTTCCACAACATTGTCATCTCCTGGGATCTGAACATGTAGCAAGGTTTCACACGGATGGATGCAAGGACTCTTCTTGTGAGCTTGGTGAAGAATATAGCAAAGCCACAGAAGTTTATAGGCAGTGGATCTCACCCAAAGGTATGGGATCTTTGGATCTCTTCAAGACGATCCACCAATTTCTTGGCCCTAGGATCTTCAGAGCGGTTTGAGTGTTCAAGGGATCTAAGATGTGTATGTTTTGCAGAGTGACTCCAATGGTGATTTCAGCTTCTTCTCTGTTTCTAGGTTTTAGGTTTGCTCCTACAAATGAAGAACTAGTTTCTTATTTTTTGAAGCAGAAGATCTAATGTTTGGAGAAGAGCATTGAAGTGATTCAAAGGTTGATAACTGTAATTACGGGCCTTGGAACTTACCAGGTATGGAAGATGTTTTTACTCTTCCCTTCTCTTCCTCATCTATTGATCTGTGGTTTATTTCGGAAATGTGTGTTGTGTTGTGCGGAAATCCCTTGAGGATAGAATAAACGACAATGAAGAAATAATAATAACAAATAAGTAAAACACCACAAAGCAAGATTTACGTGGTTCGACTTAAATGTCTACGTCTACTATCACAACACACTAAATATCTTCACTAATGCAAGAGAAGAATACAATATAGAAGAGAAGAACTCACAACGAAGATCAACCCCAAGGAAAGCCCACAATGCTCTCTCTCACAAAAGCTTTCTTGTTCTCTCAACCCAAACCCTAACTAGGACAACCTTTCTCTCTTATGCCTTTTTCTTTAACATACAAACCCCACCTCCCAAGCCTCTCTTTTATGGCCCAAAAGAGACCCAAAATAAGGGGGAAATGAAACCCTACGGAAATAGGAGTTTCCCAAAATATAAAACTCTCCAAAACTAATATTTAGGAATTTCCCGAAAAACAAAATAGCATCCACCGATCGATCGGCCACTATTTGGCCGATCGATCGCCCACTGCAGTTCGAGCTAAAAAATCTCACAAATCTCCACCTTGACGAGAATCCCGCGAACACCCTATGATGTGTCATCTCACTTTCACCAACATAAATCCAAAACTGAATGCAAGGCTCTATCTCGCCGAACTTGAAGTAAGTCTAATCAACATTTTAGACTTCTCCACTCAAACTCTTTCACCCTATTGAGAAACGTGTGAAGTCTCCGACTCCACTTGCAAATCATCATCAAAGCTGAATGTTGTATATTTAGCAGTCTTCATCTTCAAATGCAAACCCACATTGTTTGCCAAAACTCGCGCCTCCTTTGCTGGGATAGAATTGGGAACAACAGGAGTTTTATTCATTTTAGATGCTCCATCAAAAACTGTGTTTCCTTGCAACACATATAAGTTCCTGCTTTTTCTACCTGTCATTACAATTGAGACTCCCTTTCGAACTTTTAGCACTCCACTTTGTGCATAGAATCTGCACTCCCGAGAGTCTAAAAAGCTCAAATAGATAAGATTTTTCTTCAGATCTGGAACATGCCTCACTCTCATCAATGTCCTCACTACACTGTTGTGCATTCTTATTTTGATTGTCTCTATCCCAAGAATCTTACAAGGTGTATTATTACCAATTAAGATAATGTCACTTTCAACCTTGTTGTAAGTAGCAAATCAATCCCTATTTAGACATACATGATGAGAACAACCAGAATCTAGAATCCACTTGTCCTTAGACCAACTATTAGTTGTAGTTGTTTGAATCCTTAAAATTTTCATTAGCCACATTGGCTGTAGTAGACAATTTTCTTTCCTCCTCATCATTCTCAGTTTTCTTTAACCGACAATATCTAGCTATATGCTCTTTTTTATGGCAGTAATAACATTCAATATGCTTGTATGATTTGGACCATTTTTTAGGTCCGTTATCCTTTGTCCTCCCCTCTCCTAGTAAGCCTGCTCGTGACTTTCACTATTTAGCATACTTTTTCTCAATTCATTAGAAAGAAGTGCAACAATAACATCTTCCAAATTGATATCCTCATTTGCATAGAGCAACGTAATACGGATGCACTCAAGTGAATGAGGTAGGGATGTAACAAGAAGTAGGGCTTTGTCCTCTTCATCAAATTTCACACAAATGCTCGTTAACTCAACAGTTATCTTATTAAATTCAGTAAGATGATCGAAAATTTTCGTACCTTCTACTATCTTGAGTGTAAACAACTTTTGCTTTAAGTATAACCAATTAGTGAGCGATTTCGTCATGTAGAAGCTCTCTAATTTCAACCAAATTCTTGAAGTCGTCTTCTCTTAAAAAATGTTGTATAGTACCTCATTCGCTAAGTATAGACGAATCACACTCATCGCCTTTAAATCGAAGTCCTCCCAATCTTCTTCCTTCAGATTTTCAAGCATCTTATCCTTTCTCTTCAATGGTTTGTGCAAGCCTTGTTGGATCAACAAGTCACAAATCTTTATTTGTCATAACCCGAAGTTTTTACTTCCATCGAATTTCTTAACTTCGAATCTGGAATTCGAAGTCTTTGTCGTCATTCCAAAACCAATAGCTCTGATACCAGTTTGTTGTGCGGAAACCCCTTGAGGATAAAATAAACGACAATGAATAAATAATAATAGCAAATAAGTAAACACACCATAAAATAAGATTTACGTGGTTCGGCCTAAATGCCTACGTCCACAGTCACAACATACCAAATATCTTCACTAATCCAAGAGAAGAATACAACAGAGAAGAGAAGAACATACAACAAAGATCAAACCCAAGGAAAGCCCACAATGCTCTCTCTCTCATACAAGTCTTCTTGTTCTCTCAACCCAAGCCCTAACTAGGACAACCTTTCTCTCTTATGCCTTTTTCATTAGCATACAAACCCCACCCCCAAGCCTCTCTTTTATAGCCCAAAAGAGATCCGAAACATGGGGGAAACGAAACCCTACCAAAATAGAAGTTTTCCAAAACATAAAACTCTCCAAAACTAATATTTAGGAATTTCCCGATAAAAAACAGCGTCCACCGATCGATCGGCCACTGTTTGGCCGATTGATCGCCCACTGCAGTTCGAGCCAAAAAATCTCACATGTTGCTGGTTTTAGTTTTACAATTCTTGGTAATTTTTTAAAATTATTTTTTACTTTGGAGGTTCTTTTTGGATATATTGTTTGGTAATAGGTTGAACAATTTTGGATATTTCAAATACTATAATCGGAATTTGGTTATTGTAAACGGGTGAATCATCTGAATTCGATTTGATTAATTGGACGGATTCGAATAATATCTGAATTCAATCAGATATTAAGGATACTGATACAAAATTTATTTTTTATTATCCACCGGATAATGGAGCGAATTCCGATACCAGATATTAATAATCGAATCGGATAATTTGGTATTCGCTTCGAATTCGCTTCGTTTACAGCCCTACCTGGTTTGGTTGGGAACTCTCGAGAAGCTATCGCCCATAGCTACCCTCTGTAAGCCCCAATTTTTGTTTAAATAAAGCAATGGTTTGCACGGTTTGGCAATCTAATCCTCCAGATCGCTGTTTGGGCAATTCTATAGCGATTTTTTTTATGTAATTCAATTATGGGGAGGGTAACACCCGTTTTCTTGACCGGTTCACATTTGAGCGGTCTAACAAAACAGTTTGGTCCAATTTTAAATACATTGCTACCAGAATTTTTTTTTTTTTTTTAAAAGCTTATAAGGAGTGCTACTCTAATTGTGTCTAGTATTAATTACCCATAATTGAGAAGAAGAAGAGGATTTTAGAACGAAGATAATTGTCAATGCAACTATTAATTTGATTATTCAAGCTATATTTAGTATTATCTGTACATTCAAAAAAATATATATTTAACTTTTTTACCATATTAGTAGATTAACGGTTGATGTGATTGTGATTAAAATTTCCCTTTGTTTAAATTTTAACATAAACTCCTCTTCAAGAAATACCATGGCTCTCCCAAAACAACTTATTTGCATGTGTATTTTAGAAAAACACAAATTTTAATGTTAGGAATACCCTTCTTTTATTTATATATTTTTTCAAAATATCCCTACAATTGTTTTTTGACATCATTTATCTAGATTAAATTAGGTTAGGACAAAGGTGTCTCTCAACCGCCACACCAACTGACTCAAACTCGAGTCCCTCTCAAAGGCTCTCAAAGGAAAAATACGTCTAGTGACTCGAGGAAACACAGAGACATTATAATTGGGCTGTTTTGAGAGAGGTCAGGGAGCTTCTTTTCATATTTAAACTTTAATTTTTGTTTCCCTATGATTAGATTGCCCAATAAAACATCTTGGCGGAGAATTCTCATCACCTCCATCATGGCTCCATGGAAAAGGATTCAGACTAAATCTCCTACGTCCCTATGGAGTGCCAATGTCGGCTCACTGGTCCAAGCTTCTCCAAGAAGGTTAAGATGGAAGTAGCACATTCTAATATTACTATTTGTAGGAGTAGGTTATATCGTATAAGAGGAGTCCATTTTCAAGTTTTCAACTATCATCTTCAAGTGATGCTCTGTACGTTTGGGTATCTTACGGACCTCTTTGCACACCAAGGGAGATGTTATTCTCCACTTCCTAAAGCAAAAGACATGTTGGCTAGCTTGTCATATTCGAATCATATCTCCTAACATTAAATTCAAATTTTATAAGGGCATCTCAAAAAATTCCACTTGTGGGTGGCATAACACTATTCAACTGTAGTAGTGATTAGACAAGTGTGTGATTTAAAATAAAATAATTAATAAATAAAGAAGAAAATACCCCCTAAATAAATAAATAAATATCATTTACTAAGTAAGGTTACCTAATCCGTTGGTTGCTAAAAAATATAGATGAGAACACATAAATTTTTTGGTTTTAATTTCTAAAGTAATTCTTAGCTGATTTATTTTTGCACATATTTTTCTTCTACCGTGATTCTTAGCTGATTTTTGTCCACCTATTTTCTCTTCTCAGCATCTAACATATGGCAACTAAAAAAGAAAAACGGTATTTATAAGAACGGTATTGATAAAATCACTTGAAATGTAGTAAATACATTGATGAGGAGTGTTAGCCCTACCCTCAAGAATTTTCTACTTCAACGAAAAATCAAAACTTGTTAAAGCAAAGATAAGTGTTGATTAACAATTATTTGTGTGAGCATTGGTTAGTGGACCACTAGTCCGCTACTTAAATTATTGTCCTATCCTTGTGTCCCTTTTAACACCCCTTTAATCATGGTTAAACTTATTTAAATTTAAATTATTTCGCTTTATTTTTTTTCTAAAAATCAAGATTGGATTACTTAACCCTAGTTAAGAGTGAGAGAATCTTAAAAATAGTTAGTGAGGGTTAACGAGATGTACAGTAAGTGAAGTATGTTAAGCATTTTCCTATTTGTGCAATGAATTAAAGCAACCCCAAGGGGATGGACCAGAGGTTCCTGGGACTTACGCCTCATGAAGCGGAAGATCTTAAGATCGACTTCTCACTCCCCCTTTGGGGTCAGTCACAAGATTTTCCTGGACTAACTGGTGTGGTGGGTTATGGGCCCACGTCACATCCTCATGGATTAGTTGTGACCCAAAGGGTTGGGGACACCCTGAGTTTCAAAAAAATAAAACACTATATATCATATTTTGCAGCACTTAAAGCGATAACCGCTCATTATACAAATAATTGAATGAGACCTAGTTATAAATTGGGTGATCTTATTATAAAGAACCTAGCTCTTATTTTAATTTGGTGTCCAGTAATAGCCGATTAAATACACGGCCAGCTTGCAAAGCGCAAGCAAATTGAAAAAATAAAGCAAAGGACAAATAATTTAGAATAGTTGGACCACCCAATCAACTATTAAGCTGACGTGTCATCCACAACCATGACGAATCTACCCTATCTCAACAGGACATGAGGGACCTTACCTTCCACGTGACATTTCGCCATGTCAGCAGACTACATACACCCCCCTAAAGCCCACACCATTCTGGGCTTCCCCTATAAATACCTACACATCCCTCCATGCTTCCAATAATATCTTAGCCAAATAACCTCTCAATTAAGGGAGCAAGGTTACAATGGAATCTCAGCATTTTTCTAGTGACAGTTCCCTGGTTCACGCCGCGAACAAGACGTTCGTAGAGAAGCTGAAAATGGTTTACGAAGCGGCGAGGATTTCGATGGCGGAGAATGTAGCTCTGAAGGGAAGCAGTGTTCCAATTTCGGAAGAAAATGAGAGACGGGGACGGAGTTTGAACGCCGAAGACCCGATCAGAACTGTCATGTTCTTGGGGTCATGGAGTCACACATAGGCTTTAATCAACTGGGTCATGAACCAAAATATGGTGTAAAGACGACTTATATATTTGGCTGATATTCCACCTTTCATGTAGGCTTTATCAGTCAGAATTCAATATGTATTAAGCTGATATTTTAAGGACTGTTAAATAAGATTGTTTTCTTTGACTAAGAGAAAGCTTCTAAGTTTGCATTTCTTAGTTTTGGTGGTGTATGTGTGGGTAATCTTTGCGTTCAGGTACATCACCTTCAACCATAACTTCCTGTATGGTTGCCGAGAATATAGGTAAAACAGAAGTAAAAAAAAATAAAATGAAAACCTATTTTATTTTCTCCTTCTCTATTTTCACTTATTTTATAAGTAAGCAAACAGGGGATAAGGGTTAATAGTGCAAGATAAGGGCCACCACATAATGCAAATTTCTACCTTATAGATGAAAGATGCATGCTGCACATAAGAAATGAAATAGTATAAATCAGGGTCCAAGAATTGAGCAAAGGTTCGCTCCACTGGCGAGGATCGAACTATTGCTCATCGCTCTCACAAAGCAAACTCAACTGCATGAACTCTAATTAAATTTTTATTAACTCTTGTGGTTAAAAATTATTTTATTTTATTAAAAACCAAAGGTAGCTAGATGGGTGAGCCCTAGGGGTTAGTAAATCTTAACCACAGTTAAATGGAGCCAAAAGAGGGACACGTGACATTAAAATGGGACCGAGACGCACCTCCTCGCGTTTATTTTCCCCAGGAATTAGGGTCATGAAACCCAATAGATTTATGTTGAATCTTTCTTTAATTGAGATTTGTTGGGATTTGACTAGAATTTTATTTTGTGTAAACTTATATCATGGAGTTATTTGTTAGAATTGGAATTAGAATTGATAAAATCCTTAATTATTTGAGGGTTTTGATTTATATTTATAAATAAGCCTAGAGTGTTGGCTTATTAAGTATGAGTTGTTGAGATGTGAGTTTTACGATTTTTAGGGGAGTGGATTTGTTTTCATGGAAAGCCCTAGTTTGGCTCTTGGGAAGAAGAGCACACTCACAGCTTATATTGAGACTCAAAGTACTTGATAGTGGGTATCCTTACACCTTAAACGATTCAGGTTTTGAGTGGGTATCCTTAGGATACCTGTTAAAGGATTTAGGTTTTGAGTGATTATCCTTACCCCTTAAAGGATTCAGATTGTTTGATTTTGTTCCTGGCAATCTCACTCGAGCAAGATTGTGTTGGCTCGAGCAAGCTATGGCGAGTTTTGGAATTTGTTATGTATTTTGGGTTTTTCTAAACACATTCGGTTTAGGTTTGTTTGTGAAAAAAATAAGAATCTTTGGGTTGTGTGAGAACCATTCAAGGACTGTGTGAGAGCTTTTGGAGTTGCATTCTTGGTTACTCTTCTCTTTTGTAATCCTCTTCATTATAATGAAGATTTTATATTATTTTTGATCATATACATAGAGTCCTATGATGTGTGAACCACGAATATCTTGTTTCGTGCTTTTGTTTTATTTGTCATATTATATTCAAACCCCAAGATTGCATTGTTTCTGCACCATAAGATTCCCACTTATGACTAGTTTTGGCAATAATATCTCTAATAAGAGAAAGTCATCAGTAACAAAAAAAAAGGAAAAAGAAATCTAACTATCGAGGACCTAATTCTTTTATCCTATACTATCACAACCTACACAAGGTGGCAATGTATTGAGTAGTTAGATTTGTTGAGGACAAATATACTCTAAACTTAAAACTTATTGCATATATAATTGGATTGAAAAGATCACGAACCTAAACCAATTCCAGTAACACACTAGGGCTTTGTCCCAGTGGTAGTGTATCCCCTGCTTTGGGGGGGAGGGGGGTATCGGGTTCTATTCCTGAGAGGCTGGGAGTTTGTATATACTCTCCACCCGCCCACTAATTGAACAGATACTAACACCAAACCGGCATTACGGCCTAAACGTATATCTCGAACCAAAAAAAAACCACCAGTAAGAGAACCTAAACCCCAATCACGCGTCCAACTCCTTCAGAATCTAGTGTACTCACATGTAATGCAACTTAGAGAGAGGAAATGAGGAGAGAGAAAGGAAAAAGGACATTAGTGAGATCCATGTGATATAATTGTTAGAGACATGAAAAAGTTTGAAAGAAAGGGAAGATATAAGTATAAGGATAATTTTATCAACATTAATTATAAGAGTAGTGACATAGAAGAGATAAGGGTAAGCGTAAGGGTAAGGGTAAGGGTAAGGGTAAGGGTAATTTTGTTATTCTCATTATAATAGTAGAGATAAGTGTTCAGGTAATATTGTCAATAACGATAAAATTCAATAACCTTATAATAGAGAAGATACACATAAAGATACTTTTGATCAAAATGATCACAAAATTTAATCAATCGCTAGTAAGGCCATATTCTCATTATAATGATAAAGATATATAATAATATAATAAATTAAATAGTTATATTTTGTTTAAGAATGATATTTAATTTAAAATATTTCAAGTAATGAACTATATATTTATTAATAAGTCAATCAGGGCGGCCTGAGAAAAACTTGAATCCCGTGAGTTGAACAAGCACAGTAGGGAGCTTGTAGCAAGCCATGACATAGGTAGGAATGGCAGAAGCCACCTAATGAGGAATGTTTTTAAAATTGAATCTAATCAATAAAAAACTTATCTGGGTTGAGAGTATGTGGTTGTGTGTGCGTGAGTGAGTGTGTGTGGTCTTCCTTCCGATTGCCTTCAGCTTCGCCTTATTAAGAGTAAAGATAATTCAAGCAATACTCTCTTCTTTAATGCACTCTTTCCCTATAAGTAGAAGTAGATGGAGTGTGGGTCTGCCTTTTCCTCTCTTAAAGATTGGGCCCACTATTGGTTTTCTTTATACAAAAATGAGAAGGACCAACTCTACATGGTGATTTTCACACCCGGGCAGTGACTGGTATATTTGGCAGGGACATAATGCATTTGTTATAATAATAACTAGCAGGTGGTACGTGTGATGCACGTGAGAGTGAGGGGAAGGAGTTAACCAAAGTTAATAGGAGTTAAAAGGGACACATGTTAACCACAGGTGCGATTGAACTCTCCCCGAGTTCAATCGTGATTGCCTGTGATTCTATTCTTTAAATAGATAGATGAGCAGGAGGTAGTATGAGAATTAAAGTAATACATTAAATCAAAATTTTATTTTATATAAGGGTATTTTGGGAAGTTTGGAAAAATCAGGCTATGCCAGCCTCTCGCATTATAATAGTAAAGATAATAATAATAATAATAATAATAATAATAGGTAATAGAGGGTGCATGTCCCAAAGCCTTGGAGCCAGGAACTAGTCATTTCGGGTATTCTCACCAACCCACTTGGAATTTTCTCATCAGACATCAGGGTAAGTTGATGAGTGGGAGTTGAACACACGAGCGACCATAGGGAGCAGGGGCGGAGCCTAGTGGGGGCATGTGGCCCCACTGAAATTTTGTGCATTTTTTTTTCTTTGAATATAGCCATGGGAATGGAGATCGAATCACAGCCAATTGCGACTGAACTCGGGGATAGTTCATTCGCACCCACAAGCCAACATGTGTCCCTTTTAATCCCATATTAATTGTGGTTAAGATTTACCAACCTTAAGGGTTAAATTTTTTTAACTAGAGTTAATTATTTCTAATAATTTTTTTTCTAAAAACCAAGGTTATATGGTTGAACCTAAGGGTTAGTAAATCTTAACCACGATTAATAGAAGTTAAAAGAGACACTTGTTGGTTGTGGGTGCGATTGAACTCTCCTCGAGTTCAATTGCAATTGGCTGTGATTCAATCTCATGGGAATAGAGACCTGTGCATGGTGCTCTGGTGCTTTGAGTCCGAATCAGTCAAATTATGATTGAACATGAGATTGCACTCACAATGAGGCGGGAATCAAAGTTGGAATGTTAATATTTTTTCTAAAAACCAAGGTTAGATTGTTAAACCCTAATGGTTAGTGAATCTTATCTATAATTAACCGAGGTTAAAAGGGACACATGTTGACCTATGGGTGCGATTGAACTGTCCCAAGTTTAATCGTAATTGACTATGATCCCAACTCCTAAACTTTTAAAAAAGTATCTACTATACTAATTAATTATTTAATTGGGCATATTCATGGACAAGGGACAGTTGCCCTCTAAAAATATTATATTATATTATTTAATTATTTAATATGACATAGCCATAAAGCTAAATGAAATTTGTCCAAACTTTTGAAAACAAAATATATCTTTTATATCATGTTATATAATAATTTAATAGGGAATAGTTATAGATCAAGGGGACAATTGTCTAGTAAACAAGGAGAAGCAATACTGGTAAGATAGGTATGAAATATATGGATAAAATGGCCTAAGAACTTGGTTATAATTTTTTTTTTTTGGGCCTATGCCCCCAAACCCCTAGACCAAATAAATACCATATCCACCTAATATTTTTTCACAATTCTATTAATAATTAATACCGTTTTCAATTAATTACTTTGTGCCCCCATTACTAAAAAATCCTGGCCTACCCTAACAGAGAGCAAACCTGGGATGCTAACCCACTGGACCCATAATGCACTTATCTTTCACAGTAAACCTTTTATGCTATCTGAAATATTGGGATAAGTTACGGTTCATTTATCTCTAATTAATTTTTCTCAGATGGAGGGTCCAAGCACTGCCGGAGCCAGGATTCTCTTGTAGGGGAGGCTAACAATGGGGGTTAGGGGGCGTAGCCCCCGATTTTTTTTTTTGGGCCAAGTTCATGGGACATCGCCTCTGTTTGTATCCGTTTTGTAAAGAAAATCTTTTTTTCTCAAAAATTTAGGAGGGTTAGAGCTCCCCGTCGTCCGGCTCCGTCCCTTTCCCAGGCTCCACCCTTATTATTGCTATAATAATAATTAAAAAAAGGACATTGCTATTGAGACCCTAGGGCTGAGACCACTGAGACCGTGCCCTAAGAGCACGGGATTCAGGTGGGGCCCATTTCACATGGTAGGCCCCAGCTGAAATTCCGTGCTCTTAGAGCATGGTCTCGGCCCTAAAGGGGTCTCAATAGCATTTCCCAAAAAAAAAAAATCCAAAATTTGGGGCCCATTTCACTATTGTGATGTTGTTAGGAAACAGGAAGAAAAACAAAAGATATGAAAAGAGAGATTCCTACGATTGGAAGGATAGATAATACAGTGATGGTGAGTTGGGGATTTTTTATAAAAATTGTTATTAAATTAAAATCTGGCTTCATAAATTTTATTATTGCAAGAGAAATACAGAGACCATTCACTTTTGATTTTATTTTTTTGGGTTAAACACAAGTAACACAGTACTATGCATAGAGACTGAGACCATTCACTTTAAAAGAGAAACCAGAAAAACAAAAACAAAAGTAGAAAAAGATTGAAGAAGGAAACGTATATATAAAGAGAGTTCTTAGAGACTGAGTAGGACTAAGCTACCTCGGATTTCTCCAAGTTGAAGGACTCTTCTAATCCTCTTCAAATTCTAAACTTGTTGTTTTGCCGAATACGGTAACTTTAAAGATGAATTTAAGCTGTCCAATATTGGAATTATCCCTGAATCCTATGGTTCAAATCTGAATTATATTTTATTAAGATTCTATTCGTGGATTTCTTTATCGGATAAAGATAAAAGATTTAAATCCAACCTTATAACTCTTCATAAGAGTTGTGTCGTTTGAGGATAAAGGAAAGAATCATTAATACTAATCTATACGTTTGAGATAACTCTTGGAGAAATCCGAGGTAGCTTAGTCCTACTCAGTCTCTAAGAACTCTCTTTATATATACGTTTCCTTCTTCAATCCTTTTCTACTTTTGTTTTTGTTTTTGTTTTTCTGGTTTCTCTTTCAAAGATCTGAGATGGGTATGGCAAAATTGGGTCGAAGAATTCTTCTTTTTTCTTTACATTTTTCATTGATGTTAGTTGGTATATCAGAAGATGTGAAGATTACAGTAAAGGGAGTGACCTCCATTGCTAAAACAGATGATAACTTCGTCTGTGTAACCTTGGACTAGTGGCCACCTGCCAAGTGTAACTACAATAAGTGCCCATGGGGAAAGCCGGAAAGGCTAGGATTCTCAATCTGGTATGAACTTTGATCTATTTACAAGTACATGTTCATGTATAAGATGATATGAACTTACGTAGTTTTTTGATCTTTGCAGGATTTAAACAACACAATTCTTCCAAACGCCATTAAGGGTTAGTTAAAAATAAAATTCTTTAAAATATTCTTAAAATATATTACTTAATATTCAAATAAATAATATTATTTAATTTTAAATATTCTTAATTATTGTCGTGCATCGCAGGGGTCTCTGCTATAGATTCATTTATAATTCATTTATAATTATTTATTTATTAACAAATATTTTCAAATTCTACCATTTGAATCTAATTCAGCTTCTACTTTTTCACAGTATCGCGTTGGCTTACAAGTGAGACACATTTTGAAAAAATGGTCATGCATAGCTAAGTATCGGTAAGATCACTAATTTTAGCATATCTTTAAATTTTAATGTGTCATGTTTATTTTTTTTAACAAATTATCTTTGCACGTTGAACTTCATGACAAAATTGGATTTAAAAAAAAAACAGAAACATGCATTTTTCTAACTTTTAGGTCAATACAAATTGATGAATTTATTTTTGTATTCAAATATTGATACATTAGCTTATTAACTATTCAACATAATTATACTATATTTCCAACAATATTACAAACAAAGAAAGCTATGCGATCACAAAATAGATATACAAAATATAGAAAGACATATTGGGTCAAGCAGTAGCAGCTAAAAAATTTTCAAGGTACTACAATTGATTACTTATTTGTACATTCAAATTATTGCGACATCACAAATAGTAACAATTTTTTTCTTCTTATCTTATTTTTTTTAGATTTAATGGAGCTATGAAGAATACTTACAACATTCTGTTATTTATCACAATATCATTCATAATTAATTGACATGATTATTATTGTATATTCCCAACATATCTGTAATTGTTTTATTTTTTGTACACGTGGTTTCACTTTTATTAATTATATTTACCTTCTACCTACACAGAGTGTTTGTACTTTTTTTTAAAATGATTTTATCAATGTTACTGTTTTACATTTCATATCAATTTTTTTGCCCGTGCATCGCACGGGGTGTTTGCTAGTTTCTTTATACTATAGATAGATTGGGATGAAAAAATTGGTTTCTAATGGTAGCATATGACATGTGAGCACGGGTTTCGGAAAACCCTGGTTTGAATCTTACGGGGTGAGTTAAAAGTCGACATCTATTCATTCAGAAGAGATAAGTCTCCGGGATTTGGATAAGGTCTTGGTCTGTGGTCCGAGGTCAACGTAAGAGGTTCGGTTAAGTCCGGGGAAGGAGTTAGGCACCCCGGCACTTCCACTTTTCTGTGGTTCCCTACTTGCTAGGGTTATGCCAAATTAATCTCAATGTTAATCAAATGCCTCAAGTATTTAAGAGAATGCTAATCTAAGAAGGAGAAAATCCTAGACTAGGGTCGAACTTGGGTTGGGCTGCCTACGTACTCACATAGGGGTGAGATCAGACCGAGCGTAGTTCTGGCACATGAGCCCATGCCGAGGCTAGGGGTGTGTGTGTGCACCAAGGCTGGCTTAGGGTCTAGCCGGGAGGCTAGGGGTGGTTAACCGGATTGGTCAAGTGCTTGGTATTGGGTCCGGTAGGCCTAAGGTGAGTCTGGTAGGTTAGGATTCGAGCCCGGTAGGTTGAGATTGGGCCCGGTAGGCTAGGATTTGGCCCGATAGGCCGAGATTGGGCCCGGTAGGCCAAGGGTGAGCCCGGTGGGCTAGGGTTTGGCCCGGTAGGACGAGATTAGGCCCGGTAGGCAAAGGGGTGAGGCCCGGTAGGCTCGAGGGTGTTTTAACCAAGGGTTAGGGTTGCTAACAGTGGTTAAGAAAGGTGATTAACCATGCTTAGGGATGTTAACCATGGTTAACAGGTCCAAAGTTAGTATTTTTGGTCTTTTTGAATTTTTCTAATTTTTTCGGGATTTTCTCAAATTTTTCCCAGCCGTCAAAGATGCTTAACCGCAGTTAATGAGAGGGAGGTCACCATGGTTAAGGGTCTTAACCAGGGTTAAATGGTCAAGTGAGACCATATTTGGGTTTCTCCTAATATTTTGAACATTTTTTCAGATTTTTTCCGGTTAAGGGTCAAAAATGGGATTGACTCTGATTAAGGGTCTTAACCAAAACAAAAAACGTTACAGAAGATATTTCTGGATTCCATGTAATATTTATGATTTTTTGATGATTTTTTCAGAATTTTTCTGGGTCATGAGCCGCTTAACAATGGTTAAATGTTAACCACGGGTGAGTTTAACCATGGTTAAGGGACCGACCGAGGCAAAAATAAGCCTAGGGTCCATGGCAGGGCCTAGACTGGCCTCCTACCCGGCCTGGGCCCCCACAAAGTCCAGCAAATGCAAAAAAACCCAAAAACATGTTACATTTTTAACCACAGTTGAAGAGGGTTTAACCATGGTTAACGAGGGAACCATGGAAAACCAAGACTACCAGTGGGTAGCCTGAAGTCCAGTGATCATTTTAAGCCTTTGTGGGGCCCAAGGGGAGGTCGGGTGTGGGCCCCACCTAGGCCCAAAGTTGCCTCATTGCACATCACATAAAATGACGATTTTTTTTAAAAACGACAACAAAACAGATTTTTTGGCAAAGTTTGTGGTGATTTTTACAGTGATTGAATCAACCCCTGGGGAATCCGAGACCATGGTCGCGAAGCCTGCTATGATGGAAACAATTTGGGCCCTTGTGGGGCCCAAGGGGAGGCTGGATGTGGGCCCCACAGAGGCCCAAAGTTATCCCATTGCACAGATTTTCACACTGTCGACCCCATTTTTTGGTTGATTTAACTATGGTTAACAGATGAATTAAAGACTAAAATTTCACAGGGGGGTAGCCCTATGTGTGGGGAGTCTAAACATGGCCTCAGTTTCAAACAAGGATGGGTTTAACCATGGTTAAACTGGGGTTAAAAGTGGTTAGTCAAAATTGAGTTTTTCTGAATTTTTTTTTGAAAAACTCTTGTGGGTGCTGTTTGGTTGTAAATCAGGGGGTCCAGGGGGATTCCTCATGGATTGAGGACCACCCCCCCCCCCCCCCCCCCAGACCTCCGGGAAAGACATGTATGCTGTGGTGGCGGGGGGCGGTGGTACAGTGGCCACGTAGCAAAGGGAAAAACCGCCCCGTCTACTGTTTTTTTTATTTTTTTGAGCTACTAAGGATTAAAAAAATAATAATAATAACAAAATGGGGACCCTGGAATGGGACTAGGGGTCCCTTACAATAATAAAAAAAACAGCAGCAAAAAAGGAGAAGGGGTAAGTATACCCTTTGCCGTGTACTCGTGGCGGAGGCTCGGCGATATGCTGCGGTGGCGATTGAACTCGGTTGGGGGCAGGCTTGGAGATGCACGAGGATGATCCGGGGCGGCCTATGGTTCGATTATGTGAAGTTTCAAGGGTTGGAGAGGTGTGGATGGCTGGCCCAAGGGGGACAAGTTCACTGTCATTTTTTCAAAAAATTTTCCAACAGTGGTCGTGGTGGCGGATGGTGAGGTTTGGTGGTTGCAAGGGTGGTATTTGGGAGTGGTCTAAGGCCTAACTCGATGAAAGACGAGTGGTTATGAGGATGGGGGATGGGGGATGGGATGGAGTGGCTGTATGAAACTTGCACTATTTTTTTTTTTGAAATCGGGTCCCCTTGAACAGTGGCCACTGTAGGGCTTTATAGGAGAAGGGAAGGAGATGGATAAGGTTTCTAGGCGTGGGGACATGGCAGGAGGGGCCAGCTGGTCAGGGGAGCCAGGGGCAGCAGCCACAGGTGGTGGCCTGGTGGGATCAGGGTGGTCTGTACGCCCGTCCCATTGGGGACGAAGGTGAACAGTACCACCCCTTAAAAAAAACGATTTTTTTTGCTTCTTTTGTTGTTTCCCAAAGACTTAGCCTCATGCATTGTACATGAATTTGGTTATTTGAGTTGGGCCCAACCCACATGTGGGCCCTGCCACATGGGGTTGGTGCCCAATCAAACCTCTTCCCTTTTTCTTTTTTTTAAAATCATTTTATTTCCTTTTTTTCTTTCTAAAAATTTGTTGTTTGGTTGGTTTTTTTTTTTTTTTGTATTTGGTTACTTGGGTGTTTGGTATGGGCCCAACCCTCATGTGGGCCTTACCACATGGGATTGGTGCCCAATCAAAACCCTTTTTATTATTATTATTTATTTATTTTGAGTTTTTGTTCTTGTTTACCCTTTTGGGCCTAACCACCACACATGTGGGGAAGGCAAAAATATCTTGACCAAAAAAAACTTTTGATTTTTTGAAAGAGGTAATGTGGGTCCCACTTGGGCTTAGTGGGCCCATGCATGGACTAAAAAGGGTTTTAATAATTTTTTTTTTTGGGGTTTTGGGCTTAAAATGGGCCTTAAGCCCGTGGGTCTTTAGTTTAGGGTTTAGACTAGGGTTTAGGGGTTTTATTTGAAATGGGCCTTAAGCCCATGAGATTTTATCCTAGGTTTAGACTAGGGCTAAGCTAGGGCTAGGCCTAGGGTCTACCTAGGGTTAGTTTTAGGGTTTAGCTAGGGTTAGCCTAGGGTTTAGGGTTTTCCTAGGGTTTAGATTAGGGTCTACCTAAGGCTACTAGAGCTTGGATTATCATCTACCTAGGGCTACTAGGGTTTGGCCGGTGATAACCATGGTTAATAGGGGGTTAACCATGGTTAAACAAGGTGTAAAAATTGGGTGCTTACATGACAATACCAAATTATGACATATGCTATAATTTAGGAGACCATTTGACTCATTAACTTTTGTTGGGTATTTACTGTTTTGCCCTCCAACGGTTAATATTTTTTTTTACCATTTTATCCTCTAACAGCTATATTTGATTTTTAAAAATATTTTCCCCTCCAACGGCTGTAATTTTTTCACCATTTTATCCTCCAATCCTTGGTTTTTAGAAAAAAATATTTTTTTTTTATTTTTAAATATTAAAAAAAAAAATTAGGGGTGATAAACCCTAGAGGTGGGTGAATCTTAACCACAACTAAGGGGTGTCAAAAGGGACACGTGCCGACCTCAGGGGTTGTGATTGTGAAAAAAATGGAATTGGCACAACCAATTTGGCATATTAGAGCAGCCTATGCCAAATATGACATTTTAGCACTGTAGTTGTGCCAAATTTGAAATTGGCACAACCAATTTAGCACACAGCATTGGAGATGCTCTGACGTGTTCAAAATTAGTCTCATGGGAGAGAGATGGTTTAGTTGGGGTTTAAAAGCCCTAATTTAAGTGAGTGGTCGCCACAAAGGATGGATAAGAATTTATGACATGTGGAGTGAAGCTATTGGTCAGAGAGTGTGCTATGTGGCACAATTTTGAAGAGAATGGAGAGCAATGGCGTGTGTCACGTGGATACCAATAGCTATATAGGAGTAGTATAGATTCAATGTCACTTGTGATTTAATAATGTGGTGAGAGGGTAGAATCCACTTATCTACGCCCTTTAATTAGACGGTATTGTGTATGAATTCTTTTTTTTTTTTTTTTGATTGAGGGAAGTTATGTATCACTTAATTTATTGGCATGTAATCATATGGTCAGAGGGAATAACACTCTTACAAGTGACCTGTTGTCTACCAGACTCGAGATGAGAGTGTCAATGGACTGGAACATGCTTGATTTAGCTTTGTTTTAACTGGGTTTCACACATAGTTACTAGCATGGTTCAAAAACCCCAAAAGTCAGACTCCACTCGAAAGCTTAGCCGGATTGAGTAATTCAGAAAATTCGAAAAAAATCGACTCAGTCTAACTCAAAATATATATAAGCCAATTAGGTAATTATCAATTTCTTGGTATTTTATCCAAGTTTGAATCACAAATAACTTAAAAACTCTGAATTAAAAGAACTCAAAATAGGCTAATTTTGTAGCCCTAAAAAATATGATACAAAAACAGTGTGAAGTAACTTTAGGCTTTAAAAATATCAAAATACCATTTTTTGGCTCGACCAAGTCTGGTGAATCGACAAAATTGACTTGACCGAGTCACTCGAGCAACGAGCAACTAGCTGAATAGTCTCCTTAGAGTTTTGATGTGACTCAAATTAGAATTCAGTCGACTTGAGTAACTCCGTTGAGTTTCCAGTCGATTCGCCGAGTTTTTGAACTATAGAGCATTTCACGAAAACGCAAAGTAAGAGCGAGAAGCAGGAAGTAATGCTCAACATATCTCTAGGCAATAAATCAGATATAAGCGCTTCACTCTCATTATATTAGTATTAGTACACATATCTTAAATTTTGACATACATGAGTGGAGAAGAAATTTCGTAAATGTATCTTTACGAGCAAACCAAAGAACTGGTACACCCATACAACCATACTGTGGCTGAATTCACGATTCGCATCTCGGAGCTTAGGAACCAACTGGCAATGTGTGGCATCAGAGATGAAGGCATCGTTGTCCCACCGAAGATAGGAGCTCGGCGCATCCAAATTTTCTTTCTTATGCCAGAATTCCGTCCAAGATATTGAGGGTTGTATATTACACAAGCAACGAGCACATTCGCGGCGGATTCTACCCCAAAGGTGCAAATGGGAGGATTGCCAGAAAAGATTTTATGAGGCCTTACAATGTGTTATGTATGACTCGGTTTAGCTTATAATAAATTCATTGTCACTGTGATATAATCATGTGGGGGAGGGTAGAATCCTCATACATATGCCCTTTAGAGGGAATTCTGTATGACTTTTTCTTTAAAAAATAATTATGGAGAGTGTTATGTGCCACATCATTTAGCTTATAATAAAATAAATGTTATTGTGATATTATCATATGTTCAGACTGTTCAGAGTTATAACCCCACTTATACATGCCCTTTTCATTGTTGTCCAGCGACTTGAGATTAGGGATATCGTTGGGTTTAGTCTTGTGTTTGGCCCGAGTGTTGTGTGTGTGTGTTGAGTTTTCTATCTACCAAAAAAAAGATTAGGAATAGCAATGGGCTAGGCTGGGCTGGGTTGGGCCATGGCTAGTGTGCCCCGTAAGGGCTATCTATTGGGCTGTGGCTAATTATTAATGGAGGTAGCCATGCAGTCCATTTCCAAACAATTCCTAAATCCAAGCTTGAAAAAACATTCATCAGCTAGTTAACTAACAAAACAACACAAATCCGACTCGTCTATCTAAGAAAGAAAGCAAATTCCATTTTATCACATACATACAATTTAAATAATTAAGCCAATGATTCAATTAATGACATTTAGGGGGCATATGGCTTATTAACGCATCAGTGGATGTAAAAAAAAAATTAGGTGATAATTAATAGTCTATTTCTAAAAACATTTCAAACTTTACATTTTCTAATACGGGCTGAGAAAATAGTTAAGCCAATGATTCAATCACCCACTGTAAAGAACCTAATAACGATGGGTCATTAAATCGTTAGTAAAGAAAAAAAAAACTCAATCCTTGCTCTGTATTAGGTATGCATGTCAATGAGTCTTAACAGGTATGGATAATATATTATTCGGTAATTTATCATATATTATATTACAGTGAACTTGGTGGACATTTAGGAGAGGATATCTTGACAAAAAACATTTAGATGGAATGATCGGCAAAAATCCATCAATTGATGGTTGAGAATTGAGATGAGACAGAACTATGAGTATATTTTTCTAGTTAAGAAGATACCATTAAAAAATTAAGAGGAAATTACCGTTAATTTATTTTGTTTATGGTAAAAGAGTAGAAATAGAAAGCAATATAGGAAAGAATGTTTAAAAAGGGTAATGCGATAAAGAAAATCTTTCTTTTTCTTATTACTTTCCAATTCTATGTGTTAGTAAGAGAGATACCATTAATATATTTCAAAATTTAAGATGAAATCACAATTAATTTGTTGTTTGGTAGTAAAAGAATAAAATTAGAAAGAAATATAAGAAAATATGGTAATGAAAAATACACTGAAATCATGAAAATCTTTCTTTCTTTAAGCTTTCCAAATCTATGTTTTACCTCTCTCTATAAATATTTCACTCATTTCTGATTCAAAACTACTTAAAAAAAATCCATTGACCTTGATTCTACTTATATTATACCAATGAAGAAAACTTTCTATCACGATTTTATGGGGCTGAATGGTGGTATGAAGACGGAAGTTGAAATACGTTGCGACGCAGCATCAAGCTCATCCGATGAACAATGGCCAATCCGAAAGATCCTTACAGTTTCAGATGCGAGTACTTCTTCTGGTAAGCTATGTATTCCAAACAACGCAGTAGAAGATCACATTATTCCAAATTTGACGGATGCTCAACGCAACTCCTACCATGGGGGTAGTGTAATTATAAATGTACGAGATTCGGACATTGGTATTGATTACTCGATGAAGTTGGTGCGCGAGAACCGTAGCCACATTCTTAGGAATGGTTGGAGTAATTTAATTAAACAGAGAAAATTCAATGGTGGACAGCAGATTGGGTTGAGATGTACTGATGGACAACTCTATTTTGCACTCTTAGACTAATATTCTTGAACATGGCTAATAAGTGGGTGGTCTTGTCGGGTTTGATTCCACATGCACTTTGTTTGTTTCTGATTATGATTATTTCATTGTATTCAGGTACTTACAATTATAATAAAGACAATTTTTGTTTTGGCCTATTTTATTAGATTTTTTGTTTGGAGACTAACCCTATGTTTTGGTTGGTAAGAGAAAATAAAAGAAAATTAGATAAAACACAACTAAGAATTGTATCAGGATTGAAAATTTTCTCTTCTTATTTATGGTTTCATCTATTTTTTCATAAGCCAACGAATAGTACTAATTGGCAGAGAAAACCAAGAGAATGATATTGAGAACTCAATGCAGTTCCTGAATAGGAATATTAGAAAGTTAAATTGAAGAACATGAAATATTAAATGAATCTCAATCATCAAACAAACTTAGTAAGAACGGATGAAGAGTTAAATTTTTTTTTTTTTTTTTTAAATGTGCTTTTGAATCTTTTTGGTGGTACGAATCTTTAGAGTTTCATTCCCCATGATACTAATCATCTTCATAAGTGGAAGAGTCTTCATGATGAGAAGATGTGATTCGTCGGTAATAGAAGTATGACCTAGCTGTTGGAACCAAATTTAACATCCTAGGTTGAATGACATGGTTGACAAACAGATGACAGAAGATTTGAAATGGGTTTTCAGTATATCACATTGTCCCTCAGCATATGGGATTTATACATATATAGGATTAGCTCTATGGGATATACAAGGAAAGTAAACAGAGGATACAGTTGTAGGGATATTCTATTTAAAGTAAGTGGATATAAGCTGGCTGTATTGGATCAATAGTACTCTAAGGATTCTGTAGATCAGATCTTGCTATTAACACTCCCCCTCAACTGATGATGCAAGAGGGGACCCGAGACTCACCTCCTCGCGTCACTGACTGAGGAGATGATTATTTTCCTACCCATATACCGGGAAGATGTGGACTTAGTGCAATTTGCAGAGAACCTTGAACACTTGGAAGCAGATTTTTTCTTGTGGGGAGCACTGGGATTTGGGCTCGACCAGGTCGCACCCAAGTTGGTCATGGGCGGTCCACTTCCCATTGGAGCCATGAAAGCTAACTTTGATTATCTTACACAACACATTATCACTGAGTTTGGCTATCAAGAAGTCCGCCATCTCAGGTCTCTCTCTCTAGATCTCTCTCTCACACAAATGTATTCTGATCTTTCTTTCGATTATGTGGGGGGCTCTAAAAACAACGGTTGGTGGGTTTCCAAGGCCTATGATGAATCTGAGTGCTAGCAATGTTGCAAAATTATTCGACGAGGCGTTCGAATACCATCTAGTGCCTCCCTTCGACCCTTATGGTGACAGCCTCTGTTTTTTTTTTTTTTTTGGTAATCAGCTATATCATTTATCTATCTATCTTAGGGCTTAGGTGGTCAGAACTAAGGGTGGCGCTCAACGGCTACACCAAGACTCGAACACGAGTCACTCCTCCCCAAAGGGAGATACACTACCATTGGGACAAACCCAGGCATGTGACAGCCTCAGTTACATGCTTGCTTCTTACGTGATACCGTACATGGGACTAGTACCCTACGTGGGTACCAATCCATTTATCAACAGTTATCATATATATATATATATATACTAGCGAAAGTCTCGTGCGATGCACGGGAGACAAAATAGAGATCTTTAATTTTCCACAAAATTTGATTTACCTAAATAAGTTTACTTTAAAAATTATTTTGTTAATATAAAAAAGTAAATAAAAATATCCTTTTTTAATATAATAACTTTGATGGAATTATTTTGGGAGTGTAGTCACCTTGTGTTGGGACCAAAAAAATGTCTTTAATCAATGTTGCCATATTACTTCATTGTATGGAAGCAAATGAGGTGTGCCATATGGAGACCAATTTCCTTTATTGATACAGTTCATGAAAATGGCGAATCAGCTTGAAGATGTGACTGATACCATTTATCCATCATTAGTGGTCATACTATCTCATAAAGCTGTCTTCATTTGCATTCGCTATGATGGATAGTTAAATTTGATATAGTCTTGTTATTGAGAACTTCAATGGGGATGTTGTCCTCATAAAACCTGTAAACTGAATGTTAATATACAAACTTGTAAACTGAATGTTAATATACAGAAGGTCAATTAAGATGCATGAATTTGAAGACAAAAATCAACGGGAGAATTATTCACCGCTTAAGAAACATAATACTATTTTAGAAGGAGAAATTTGAGGTAAAGTTGTGGGTGTTATAGGATTTTACATATATATACGAGGAATGCTAGCTTCGTTGTGGGGACTTTAGACATTTCTCACACATGAGTTACCTATCCCAAAGTATTTGTCATTTTGCCAAGGATGGGCTTCTAAGTCAGATGATTCTCCAAGGTTTTCAGGTCTTTCATTCAAACATGTGCCAAGCAGATTTAATATTAATCTACTCTTTTGCCTGCAAATGTTATAAGATAGCAATATAGGAAAAATAATGGCATGAGAGATTGACTGGTACAAAATTAAGGTTCCACCCCAAAATATATATATCAAGAAAAACATTTTTCACTTTAGTAACATCATTTTAGAATAATTCAAACGTAAAGTTTTGATGAGTACCGAATTCCACTCTGCCAGCCCAACTATTGGGGCGCTAGGGCAGAGGCTAAACCAGAGGAAGAACTATCTTCTTTGGAGAATGAGTCTTTAGAAACTCATAAATGATTTTAGAATGGTTGGATATATGCTCATGGCATGGTTGTTGAAGCCCCCACAATTTAAACTTGAAGCGAATGTCTTTGAGATTCGTTTGGTCTTAAGACCTTGTGTTCATTTGTTGGACTTAGCCTTCAGATGCGTCAGCTTATGCTCGTAGAATCTTGGGTGTTTGGAGATGAAATTCTTGAAAAGGTCAACATAGATGAGAGAGAGAGAGGGAGAGATGAAGTCCTGAGAGGCCAATAAAGAGTGGTTGCGTGTTCTAGCTTTTATAGAAAAAGTCATTGTGTGGAAATAGATTTAACGTTTCCAGAGAATTTGAAAGGACAATGCTTTATTGTTTTCAGGTTTAATTAGAAGATAGTAATTAAATGGAGGACGTGATATGTAACGTTTGAAGGTAGGATGAGCTATATTAGTTAGGTGATGAGAAGCCCTAAGGATGGAGCCATATTAAGTGTTGGGCTGGAGATGGACGACATGATATGTAACGTTTGGAAGTAGGAGGGAGTTGTATTAAGTAGGCAGTCAGGAAGTCCAAAGAATGGAGCCGTATTAAATTTTGGGACTACCTTTAATTTTTGTAAAACCAACTTGCACACATGGATTGATGATATTAAACCAAAGTTGTGCCAGTGGCACTAATTTGAAGCAAATGGGGTGTGCTATGTGGAGACCAACTGCATATGATGTAGAGACCAACGTGCATATAATATTAGTATAGAGTATGGATTTAATTATATGGAGGTCTTATTAATAATTAACTAAATGAATGTTTTATTATTTAATTTTAAAAATAATATTTGTAATTAAGGTTTCTTATTGAGTGGAGTGGATGATCAATTAATGAGGGAGATGGAGGATCCAAAAATAACAGTTTTAATTAATGGTTCCTATTAAGTTGATGATCAATTAAGATAATGTGCCACATCAGCAGACACGTGGCATTAACCTAAAGAGAGAATGGAGGATGTTGAGATATGCCATGTGGAACCAACCGGCATATGGTATTAGTACTAGTAAAAAGCCCGTGCGATGCACGGAAATGTTAAAATAAAATAAGTATAATTTTAAATTGATATTGAAACAAAATAACAATTAAATAATTTTTCTCGTTCTGAAGAAAAAAAAATAGTAACCCTTTATAATCACCCAATCTAGAATTTCTAAAAGTCAAAAAAGCATACATCACAACACTGAATTGCATCTCCCTGTTTACTTTAACAAAACCAAAAACAAAATTAAAAGAACATTAATTCATTCATTTCAATATATATTGATAAATGATAATTTGTTTCAATAATGTTTGTTTAGACACAAATGATGTCTTTCTTTCTATTTCAATAATGCAAATCATAGCCCATATGTTATCTTTCAAATTATATGATAACTAACTAACATGACAAAAGAAAAAGAGTCAGTCTATAGGCACTCCCAAATCTACTCCCTAATCCTAACCATTTATAATCAACCACTAAAGGTCAAGATTCGAGTTGGCTTATTTTGTTTTTTCTAATGCCACATCAGCTCTAATCCTAACCGTTTAACAACTGAGATAAACGGTTAGGATTTGGGAGTATATTTAGGGGTACACCTTGGGAGTATCCCTAGACTAATTCAAAGGAAAAATAAATGAAATTTTACTATGAGAGAGAATTGCTTTGTGAATATTTGCAGACATAATTGCCATGTAGAAATTAAATGATTCAAGAAGGATGATAACTTTAAAAAAAAAAAAAACTTCATCTCTATTTGTTACAGAAAAATATACAAACCTCTCCACTGATTCAAAAAAAAGTTTTGACATTAGCTTCCAGATAAACATCTATCAGATTTAAAAGAAGTAAATATGAATTAAAAGAAACAATTATTCAATAACTTAAATATATAATAAATTATCTTTAATTGGAATTGATGGCAACACAAATAGAGTGTGGAATACCAATTTTTCCCCTCAGACGCCTACTAAACCAAAATCATAAGCAATAGAAATTAAAAAATATAACAATCACAACACAATATATGGTCCTCCTAATTATCTCCTTCTTATGTCATACTCGGTTGTTTATTCTCCGCCAAATCGGCCTCCTTCCGCACGCCACTTCAAGCACCACCACCCCAAAACTGTAAACATCATTCGCCGTACAGCCCCACTACCGCTCCGGTGTAAGGTACCCGAGTGTACCAACCACTCGCGTATTCATGCCTTGCCCGTGCTGGTAAAACTTTGCAAGCCCGAAGTCACCGAGTCTACATCGAAAATATGCATCTAGTAAAATGTTGCTGGACTTGATGTCGCGGTGGAGCACTACATGGTCCTAACCATGGTGTACCTAGGTAGTTCAAGCCCTCTGCAACATCAAAGATCCAACGGTTGAGGCTACCGTTGGGCATGTAATCGTAGACAAGCAGCAGCTCGTTGCCTTTCTTGCACCAGCCTCGCATTTGGACTAAGTTCTTATGTTGGAGCGTCCCATGCTTGAGATCTCCACCATGAATTCTCTTAACCCCTTCTTTGAATCATGGTTGGCGCATTTGACTTCTACATCTGTTTTGTTGGTAGACCTCCTTTATCTACTTTGCCGAACCCAATACTCGAGCTCCCAATCTTCGATTTTATCTCTTCTTCTTCATCTTCTGCGTTTCACTTTTGCAAAAACCAGTAGCATATTGAATTGTAACCTCCGGAAATTTAATGAAACAATAACAATAAATTAAGAAATTTAAAATGGATGCTCACAAAATCCTTAAAAGTTAAATCCCTCTAAAGTTGCCATGTGCCCTTTCTTGTCCGTTTCAAACGGAGGGAATAAAGGATGTTCACATAGCCCTTCCCCTCCTCTCTCAATAATTTAATTAACGGTTACAAAATCAAAGAATATGTGGCAATCACAATCTTAAAGTTAATCCAAATGGGAAGGTGATAAGGAAAGAAAATAAAGACAAGCCATAATTAAGAATAAAAAGCCAAAAGAAAAGGAAATGCTTCGGTTATAAGAGGGGGTTTTAAGATTAAAAAAAAACGTAAAGGAGTTGGGTGGGGGGTTGTTGCCTCTATAATGAGAGAGAAGTTATTGAGAGAAGTCTTGTAATTTAAGATCATGTGTAAGGAGGAGATTGTGGGTCCTTCCAGTTGATTTTAATTTAACGATGTGGCCTCACAAATAAAGAGGAGTCTTACGTGGCATCGAGAGAAAGGATTAGGTGGCATCCATAGAAACACACTACCTGCGTTTTATAGTAATAGTATAGATAGATAGATATATATATATATATGACAAAGGATTGCAATCAACAGTAATAAGAGTTGATCTTCATTAGGGAAGCACTTGAGTTGAGTAAAGAAAAAATATCAACAAACCCTCAATTGATGCGCCAAGTCCATGCAAGAGAAGATACAAAAGGGAGAGCCCAACCAAACAGCTCAAGCAAAATCACATGACAACAAATGATGCTGTTCCCGAAGAACAGCCAAACCAAGGGCAACAACCTGATAAAGTGATCTGTCGATGCGCTAGATTATTCCCTACCGAAAGAGCTTAGGAACAATAGTATCAAAGCAAATATTGTAGTTTCTTAGGCAATTTAGTCATTGATAATGGAAGAGCCAGTGGCAACATGATACGCCGACTTGGAACTACTAGACCCACTAGATCAATCCGGCCTCCCTCTGGATCTAGGGAGATATAGACCCACTAGATCACAAATATTCACGGATTGACCCATTAACTGTTGATCTGGACCGATTAAGAAAATGGGTCAAGTAGGGCTGTCAATGGATCGGATCGGATCGTGACCTGGATCCGATCGAATCCTATCCAATTAGCTAGATTTTGGACCCATTTAATTATTGATTTTCCAGATCGAATACAGATCATAAAAGTGGAACTGATTATAATCGGAGTAGATCTGGATATAAGGTGATTTGATCCAATTAAAATCCGATCTAATTATAATATACTTTTATTAATATATGTAATATATTATTATCAAAAAATTATTAATTATATATGTAACTTATTTTTAAAAGATAATAATTATAATGACTTGAATATAATATGAATAAATGTAGAGCCTAATCATATAATTTTTCATTCAAATAGAATTTTTTTAAGAAATAAACATTAATAAGACCGGATTTGGATTGGATTGGATTGGATTGGATTTGGATCTTAAATAAATAATCGGATTCGGACTCGGATTAAGCAATTCAAGATCCAACCGATCTCGGATTGGATCAGGCTCAATCGAATTTGTAATCAACTCGGATTCGGACCATATATAAATTAGGTAGTGATATTTCTTGACAAGGTTGTTAATGAAGGCCAGTTTAGCAATTGTGAAACAATTGCATTTGCATATTTGAATCAAAAGAAAACACATCAGTATAACAATATTATGACATAGCAAAAGAAACTTGGCACTAATAAAATTTTTTAAAATTGAAACTTGGTTTATATGTACTAGTCACATGTTAATATTTCATGTAGACCCAACAATACAATAAGTGTCAACCTTTTGGACCTCTCGTGCATGCACGCGATGTGACGGATGAGAGATGTTATCTTGTACGTATGTTTTGGATGGGCCCACCGACCACATGAACGTTAGCTCTTCCCTTAAAATAAAATCAATTTGAAAAACAATCTCATGCAATCCTTTTACAAGGACTTAAACTATATTTTCTCTCTCCATCACATAAAATCTCTCTATCAGGCGCCATTTTGTGAACTAACCTATTTGACTTTAATTAATAGTAGAAGAGTGCTAGCTCCAATCGTATTTACTCCAAAAATTTTCATAGACGCAAGATAGGCCTAACACTTGGAGATGTTTTATCATTTTAATGGTTTAAAAAGTAAAAGTCAAAGAATGTTCCACATTTGTATGGCCCCAGTCCAGTTGCATCTTTGGAAGATTTGCGACTCGGGCTATCAAAATCTTTAAGGCATCATTCTTTGGTAAAACATTTAAAATTTCAGAACATTAATATTTTGAAACAAGAGGCATGAGTCCGAGGGAAAGGGTTTCTAATCTTTTTACACGATGGTATCTCAGATTTATGGAGTTCAAATTAATTAGAAGTTTCATATCCATAGAACTTAAAAAATCCAAATTTTTGGTGGAACTTAAAAGTTCCATATTTATAGAACTTTTACACTCTATGGAATAATATAGTTTTAGAGTCTTAGACATTAAGTTAAATTAGGCATGAAACAATGAAAGTTCTAGACTTTAAAAGTTCCACAAAAAGAACGTAGCTTAATAGTAATATGGTGATTTCTTGCCTCTCACACATCTTACACATCAACCGATCAACACTTTTACACTTCTTACAACTCTCTTACACTCATTACAACACTCAACCCATCAACTCACCTTACAACACTCAACTCTTTACCCACTAACTCCTTTTACCCACATGTAAAAGACACAACTCAATCTCTTAGTTTTCCTATAAATACTCATCTCTTAGCCCCTTAGAGTCATCCCTCATTACCCCTAGAAGGCTTCCACTTACTTGTGTTTCTCTCGAGTTTGAAGAAGTAAAAAGAAACTAAGATTTAGAGTTTGGAGAGAATTCTAAGACTAAAAGCTTAGAGTTCTTCACTAACTCTCCTCTTTTGTAGACTCTAACCAAAAAACTCCTCTTGGAGCATTGAAGAAGAATTCTTGGAAGAGTAAACACTCCTTCTTTCATCATCTTCTCTTCTTTTTTATCTCATTTTTATTGGGTTCTCTCTTCTTGGTCTCTCATTTCTCAAGCATAATTGGGTCTCTCTACACCAATCTAATGGTGTAGAGGGACCTCATATCAAAAGCAAGGAGATTTTTTTTTCTTTTTATACACATTTTTTTTTCTTTTTATGTACTCACAGGTGTGGATATGGGTAGGCCCATAGAGAGTGGAAGTTAAAGCTATACTTCTCTTTTCATTTTGTTTTTTTTTTGTGATTCTAGTCTTCTTTCTAGAATTCTTTATGAAAGTTTATCCCCTCTCTAACCTTCATTAGAAAGATATTACATCATTTATAATAGTGTAAATGAACCATCTTAAAAGGCAGATGATGAGTTTTCAATTTCTCTACTTGTCTCTTCTTTTCTTTTCTTCTTATTCTGCATGTTTTATTTTAAATGGTAAAAGATGATTTAAGGACTTGAAAGAGAATGTTGTTCAAAATGTCTCATACTAAGACAATTGTATTTGATTTATCATCAACACCAATCCAACAAAATAGGTGTTGGCAATAGACCATCTACTACTCTTAATGCAAACATCCATCTTTATGTCCTAAATACGATCTTTTAGCCTAACCTCTCCTTAAAACTCTTTTGAGTTAAATTTGACTTTAGTTAAGTTTGCCAAAACCCTACCTATATGAAAATCCAAAAAAACATGATAAAATATCAAAATACCAAAAACATGATAAAATCTCAAAACATCAAAAACACTGAAAAAATATAAAAAGACCCAAAAGAGACTTGTAGGATCTTCTTAACTATGGTTAGATCTTCTAACCATGATTAAATCTCTTCTAACCGCGGTTAGACTTAAACCATATGCACTTGACCAATCCGGTCAATCAAACCCTAGCCTCCAGGCTAGACCCTTAGCTACCCTTGGTGCACATACACACTCCCCTTAGCCTTGGCACGAGCTCATGTGCCAAAACTACGCTCGGTATGATCTCCCCTTGTGAGTACGTAGGCAACCCAACCCAGGTTCGATCCTAGCCTAGTTAGCTTTCTCTTTTTCTTGGATTAGCATACTCTAAACACTTAAGCATTTTCATTAATCGTGATTTTAATTTGACTTAAATTTAGGGAGTAGGTAACCATTGTAAAATGGGGGTCCTGAGGTGCCTAAAACCTTCATCGGGACTTAATCGAACCGCTTACCCAAACTCTCTTTTAGACCATTCCCCAGGGCTTAGAGATAGGTCCCGGATGGTTGGATAAAGTCTAATGGTCTACCACAACACAAAAGTTTTTACATGGAAATATTTCCGAGAAAAACTACAGGATCTAGTCCAGTAAGAGATATCACTAAGGCAAAGTAAAGATACTTATAAGACTTGGACTTGACTCTACTGGACTCGACACAACGATCCTCAACACTTGTCTCAATACCTCAATAAGTAATCATGAACTCGCAAGTCCCGTGATCAACCTCAGCAACCTGTAATTCTCGTGTTTCGACAATCACGATCTTTCGATCGATCTCCATCAATGACGGCTTCAGATTCCTCCGACCAAATAACCACGATTCTCCTCAGATCGATCTCCTTCACAAAGGCTCCGGATCACACAGGCTAATTATTCTTTAAAAGAATGGGTTGATGGCTGTTTAATTAACAAATCCTAGGTTGAATTCCAATCACAAGGAATAATCAAGTAAACAAGGTATGAAGAATGACTTGCAAACTCTAGGGTGTAAGAGGAGAGGAGAATGAGTTTGGGAGACTCTAATAATCTCAATAAGTTCTCTTTATACTATCTAAACTCTCTTAGGGGCAAATGTGGATCAAACCCTACTATAAATATGTAAAAACAGAGTTATAATCAAAGTAGAACATTGAAATCGCGCAGACTGATCGACTGGTTACATAGGGCGGTCGATCGGTCACTTACACACTTTCTAGACAACAAGTATCATACAAAATTTAAGCTCACCAATCGACCAGAATCAATGGTGGTTGCCCGGTTTGTCCAAAAAGCCTAGAAACATCTTTTTAAGGTTCTATACTGTCTAGCTAGTCACCTAAGGTCTCTAGCATGAATCCAAGTCAATTCTCCCTATGGTAACAAGGTATCTGGGTCACTTACCATTCTATGATTGAAATGAAGGCGATGATCGAAATGTATTCAGTCAATCTTCTTAGTCTTCATCTTCACTAGTCTTGTATACTTGAAATCAATGACTCAAGACATACTGTTTTGACAACAGAATAAGACAATACAAAAATATAGACTAACAATCTCCCTCTTTGACAATTATGTGACAAAATCAAACTAAAGTACATAACGCAATACTAACTCACCCAAACATATCAAACAGTGAATTAGGTCATTACATGACTCCAAACGAGTTACATAACACAATTGGAAAAACAACCTATATTGTAAACAATGAAGCTCTTGTCATGCAAGATTTGTCAGTTGCAAACCTGCACCTGCACATGCTAATAGAAACCCCAGTGAAGCATGTATGGTATATAAAATTAAATAAACACATATTGCTAGGAATGTACTGAACTAGGGAACTAATACCCTAACATTCTCCCATTTTTTGACACGAAGAGCAAAAGGTAGGCATGAAACCAATATCATGAAAAATATATCAATTTAAATTATATGTAATATCAAAGCAAGTATATACAATACAACCAAGCAAATGCAGATAATACAAGGACTATAGAGTGAGGAACAAGATATAATAATATAAAGCAAAAACTCCCCCTCAACTTGATCTTCTCCCCATGAGATCAAGGACACCACCTAAAAGATTTGACACCTATGCTAGAAAGGCCCAAGCCAACTAAAACTAAAAATACATAATAACAATAATACTAAAAAAATATAATTTTTCACACAAACATGCATTATAAGCATTTCAAGCTGTAATAATTTAAAATTACAAATCTAATGAAAAACATGATTAGTTAGTCCGACTGAGGATAATCATCTAACTAAATCTCACGGAATGCTAAAACATAGCCAATTTATTTAGTCACATTTAGTCATGAACAGTTCAAACCTAGTTAGATTCTATTATACTGATTTTTTACATTATGGTGCACCTCTATCTATTTTTATTTAACTCAATAATTTTCTATTTCTTTTGGTCAAATATATCCAAACTTTGAAGAATTCTTTTGATGTTCTTTTTTTAAACTTCTTTTCATACAATGACAGCTTTCACACTATTAGAGTAGGTAGTTCTTCTCTATTGGTGGTAGAGGCTTCACTCTAGCAACCCAAAAAGATACCTAACTTGTTATATAGACCATTACTACTATTTGCACCCAATAGTAGCTTTCACACTAGCCTAATATATAGTCATTTTCATTGCAACAATTTTTTCTCTTGGATGATACACAAAATGAGGATGACTAACAATATGGTCATTCTAGATTGGTCATCATAGGTCACACTCAGGGATAAGTCATACACCTACAGGTTGAGGAATTAAACCTCTCAACAGAATCAATCAGAGTGCAACAGAATCAATCAGAGTACATGTGAATTTTTAAAACATACACATGAAGAAGTCTTTAACTATGCAAATCAAAACTAGTTTAATTTTCAATCTAACCAAGAGACTACTAAATGTGTTATATTCTCAATCAACAATAATGACATGTTAAACCTTGGATAAGTATGAAAATAAAGATCACACAAGGAATCATAGAAGTCAAACAAGGGCAACATAACAATTTTTTTTAGATTTTGTTGTTTTTCAATATTTTTATAACTTTTCAAAATAAATAAAACAAAAAAACATATTAACACAAATAAAAACTAATATAAAAAAAAAACTATTAATTTACACAAAAAGTATAGCACTAGGACAAGGTATAACAAGAAAAACGCACCCTAGGCTATGAAAAGAACGAGCTAAATGAAGTCCTTGGGGTCTTTCATTCTCACCCAAATGATTTCAACAAATTTATTGGTCATTAACCGATTCAGATGAGGTTTCAAACAACACCTTTTACCTGTTTCTCGTGTTCTTCATTTTCCAGGATTGAGTACTAGAATTATGACGGGCATTATGGTTCTTCATGTTACCTCCTTTATATCTAGCATAAGTGCTGACGGTTAGTCTAAAAACATTCACAAATCATAGCACAATTAGCTACAATAAACAAAGAAATAAATTAAAATAAATAGTTTTACAATATTGAATCACTCGAACTGAGAGGCGCTCGAAGAGTCTTTCTTGAAGATAGTCGAAGCCTCCCATTGTGCAAGGGATAAGGTAGCTCTATCTCCGGGATTCAACTCAGCTCAGATTCAGCCGGTCTTTCCCTACAAGTTTGCACTACTTGGCGGAAGGCGACGGTACCCAACCTCCTTTAGAATGCCCGAATAAAATTAATTAAAATTGAATTTCTGCACATACTTTAAAGTTAACCACATATATAAAATTAATTAAATTAATTTTATTACATCAAAATTTATTTCAATTAATTTAATTTTATTTCAAGAAATCGTCCCCAAAATATGGTTTAAAACCGGATAAAATTATTTTGCCGATTATTTCAAAACACTTCTAAATTTAATTATTTAAATTAAATTATTTGAAGTGTTGCAGATTGTCCAAATATTCGACAGAGTCTCCCCATTAGCTTATGCGGTTTCGGATTGATGGATTAATCCAATTAAGGACCGATCCAAAAAATTGACGATCTGATCGGATTATCCCAAAATACTAGTCAGTTAGGACGGACCCAAAAGAGTCTGTCCAATTATTCTAGTCAAGAGACGATCCAATTGGATTGTCAAAATTGATCTCGAGGTCTGTCTAAAAAGACAATCCGTTTAGATCAATTAAACGGGTCCGAACTAAATAGTCTGGTCCCAAGAAAGATCAGTCCACATAATATGGCTGATCAATATGAAAGAAGAAGTATGTCTTGAACCCACCGGTGTATACCTCTATAATAGTTTATTCAACTTTGGTCTGATTAGAATCCCACAGAGCTTCGGCGTCTAAGAAGAACCATGTCTCAATTCCCTCATTCTCATTCTCTATTTATAGAGGAGATGGGATGATCACCATACTTAAGCAATTCAATAGATACACGTATGACATTAAAAACCACATGACTAGATGCATGATGTTCAAAGGTTAAGAGAATCAACCCATGAACCCATGCATGAACCCATGTGTTATGGTGTTGAAAATTCAAAGAATCTAAGTACCTCAAAAACGTTGGGCAAAAAAGAGCCTCAAGACAAATACTCCATACATGCACTTGATTGAAAGGTCCATGTCCCTTAATCATAGCCATTGGTTTCAATACCAAAATGATCCAATGATCCACATGAGATGAAAGAACCAATAACCAAAAACATTAAGACACACACTATCATGTCTCAAAAATATACATGTTGAAACCAAATTTAATAATAATAAAATCTTATAAATTTATTATTTTATTATTTTATTATTTTAAAATCAAATTAAATCCAACAAACCCCCACTTGATTTTATTTTAAAATATATATGGGCATTCAAGAATATCATGTGCATACATGAAGGTGTCTTTCAACTTGAACCTTCACTTAGTGCAAACAAATTAAAGATAGTTAAGGAACACAGTAGATAGAACCTTGAACTATGAACCCGAACTGACTAACCGGATCTATCGCACACACAATCCTTTCAGAGGTTATTTGTAACAAACAGCTCAGCATTTTTACGTCCATGCTTCAATCCCAATTTACTGAGAGCTCTAGAGATAAGCCTCAACTCATAAGAAGTGACGAAAACTTCTTACTCTCAAGAAGGTGAGTCTATCAAGAGTGCTCCTGTCATACTCCCACCATTTAAGGCGTATAGCACTCATTAAGAGAATTCTTAATAATTCTCAACCTATAACCACAGGATCATCTGTAGGTTGGTAGCCTACAGGATATGTACTATCTATCACATACAAGGAAGGGACACGTCTCAAAAGAGATTGATAGAAAGAAATAATTTCTTTAGTGATAGTGCTCAATAGTTATTATATGTAGGCTTGTTTGTCCCATTGAACCTGAGAGACTCATCAGGTTGGGTTTTCATCTCATTTAACTATTTTACAGACTTTAGTCTCATTCCCTTTGAAGTTTTTATCACAAGGTCTGTGCCAAGGCCCTTGGATAAAGGATCTGCCAAATTTTCTTTGGACTTAACATACTGAACAGCTATCTTGCCATCAGTTATAAGACCCCTCACATGATTTTACTTCAGACGAACTTGTCTGGATTTCCCGTTATAGTTTTCGCTGTATGCCTTGAGCATTGCAGTCTGGTTGTCACAATAAATTGTGATAGCTGGTACAGGTGTACCCCATATTAGTATATCTATCAATACACACTTGAGCCATTCTTCCTCTTTGTCTGCTGATGATAGGGCGATGAACTCAGATTACATAGTTGAATGAGTAATGCATGTCTGCTTCTTGGATTTCCAAGATATGGCTCCTCCTTCCAAAGTAAAGATCCAGGCCGTTACAGATGTGGACTCATCCAGACATGAGTTCCAAGTTGCATCACTATGACCCTCAAGTACAGCTGAAATTCTCCCAAAATGTATCCTATAAGTTAAAGTACCCTTGAGGTATCTGAGAACTCTAATAAATGCTCTCCAATGAACCTTCCCTGGATTACTAGTGTATCTGCACAACATGACCATTGCTTGGGCAATGTCCGGTCTTGTGCAGTGCATGGCATACATGAGACTACCAATAATTTGAGAGTATTCAAGTTGAGATACACTTCTGCCTTCATTCTTACTTAACTTAATAATGGAATCAACTAGAGTTGGGGCAGGAGAGCAATCGAACTGATTAAATCTTTTGAGGAATTTCTCTATGTAATTAGACTGAGATAGAACAATTCCTTGGTTACTTCTGATGATCTTAATTCCCAGAATTACATCAGCTTCACCCAAATCCTTCATGTCAAAATTCGACGATAGAAACTTTTTAGTGTTCATAACACTTTCCAAATCTATTCCAAAAATCAGCATATCATCAACATAAAGACAAATGATAACTCCAGAATTTTCTCTGAATTTGTTGTATACACAAATATCACAACTATTTATTTGATAGCCATCAGAGAGGAGAATCCTCCTGAATTTGTCATGGCATTGCTTGGGTGCTTGTTTAAGACAGTAAAACGACTTTAACAGTTTACACACTTTCTTATGATTCCTTGGCAGGACAAAGCCTTCTGGTTGATCCATATATATCTCTTCTTCAAGATCACCATTGAGAAAAGCGGTCTTCACATCCATCTGGTGGATGATCAATTCATTGATCGCAGCCAGAGCTATTAACAAACGAATAGTGGTCATCCTTGCTATTGGGGCATAGGTGTCGAAATAATCGAAACTCATTCTTTGTCTAAACCCCTTAGCAACCAGTCTCGCCTTGAACTTATCAACTGTACCATCAGATTTTAACTTTTTCTTAAAACTCCATTTGCATCCAATAGTCTTGCTTCCAAGTGGAGGATCCACTAAAGTCCAAGTGTTGTTAGACTACATAGAATGCATTTCATCATCTATTGCTTCCTTCCAATATGTAGCATCATTTGATGTCATAGCTTCAGCATAACTGGCAGGTTCTTTCTCCACATTGTAAGTGATAAAATCAGGGCCAAAGTCTTTAGAAACTTTAGTTCTAGAACTTCTACGAGGATCTAGCAAAATAGAAGTTTCAGGTTCTTTTCTCTTAGCACTGGACTCCAGATGCACCCCCACTATTTCCAAATTTTTCTTAAATGGAAAAGTATTTTCAAAGAAATTTGCATTAACGGATTCAACTATAGTATAAGGGGTAGGAGTTTCTAAGTTTAAAAACCGATATGCTTTGCTTGTCAAAGAGTAACCAATTAGGATACTATCGGTGCCCCTGGGACCTACCTTAGGCTAGTTAAGGTTAGGTAACCTGACTTGAGCAAGACATCCCCGAACCCTGAGATACTTTAGAATTGACTTTCTACCTTTCTATAACTCATAAGGAACCATTTTTGACTTTCTTTGAGGTACTCAGTTCAAAATGTGACATCCTGTCAATAAGGCTTCACCCCACAGGTTAGCAGGTGCTCTTGAGCTTGTTAACATTGTGTTTACCATCTCTGTCAAAGTCTGATTTTTGCGTTCAGCAATACCATTTTGTTGTGGTGTGTAGGGAGCAGACATCTCATGTTGAATCCCGTTGATTTCACAGAATTTTGTAAATTCAGCTTCAATATATTCTCCACCTCTATCGGACCTCAGAATCTTGATCTTCTTTTCAAGTTGGTTTTCAACTTTTGCCTTGAACATTTTGAACTTCTCAAAAGCTTCATCTTTCGTCCGTATAAGATATACATATGTGAACCTGGACGCATCATCAATAAAGGTGATGAAGTATCGCTTGCCTCGGGATAGGGTATTAGTCATTTCACAAATATCAGTGTGAATTAAATCTAGAGTTGTGGTAGACCTCTCGACTCCAGGAAACGAGGCTCTAGTTATCTTGCACTTACTACAAGCAATACACTTTTCATGCTTATCACTGATATGACATTCGATTAGTCTTTGGTTTACCATAGCTTTTATTTTTTTAAAGTTTATATGACCCATTCTACCATGCCACAAATCAATTGACTCAGTGATATAAGCAGAAACAGAAATCATTTCATTAACAATGTTGAGTTTGAACATCCCAGATACAACATAGCCTTTTCCAACAAAAACATCATTCTTAGTAATCACACACTTGTCAGACTCAAACATCATCTTAAATCCATGACGAATTAGTAGAGAGCCCGAAACCAGATTCTTTCGAATGTCGGGAACATGAAGAACCTCCTTGAGAAGAATCGATTTTCCAGAGGTGAACGTGAGCTCCACTGTCCCCTTTCCAACAATTTTAGAGGATGAGTGGTTTCTCATGAACATGTTCATACCCTCCCCCACTATTTCATAGGAGGTGAACATGTTTCTATCTCCACAGATGTGTCGGGTCGTACCAGTGTCGACCCACCATTCAGCATCTTCGTCAATCATATTAGCCTCAGTCACTATAGCTGACATTGGTTCATTTCGATAGTTCTTCTTCTCATATCTTTTGTTCTGATAGTTTGGCTTCGTGTTGAACATTTTCTTCTCTTCACATTCTCTTGAGATGTGGCCAGTCTTGCCACAACTGAAACATTCAACTTGCTTTCTTGGAGCAAAGTTTCGGTATTATTACTTCCTGATTGGCCTTTCTACTTTCTTGTAATCCTTCTTGAACTCTTTCTTTCTTGGAGGTAATGGATTGGTAGGCTTGCTCTCAACGACATTGGCATTAGCCACCGGTTCATCTTTCTTGTCTCTCTTAAGAGACTCTTCTTCTACCCTGATGAGATGGAGTAAAGTTTCGAGCAACAAGTCTTCTTTCTTCTTCATTAATTTAGAGCGGTATGACTTCCATGAAGGAGGTAGCTTTGCTATGATAGCATTGACATGGAAGTTCTCATCTAGTTTCATGCCGGAACTTACAATTCCATCTGCAATCTTTTGAAGTTCTTGAATTTGTTCAATAACAGATTGTTGTCGAACATCTTGAATTCCAGGTAATTAGCGACTAGGAATTTCTTCGTTCTAGATTCTTCAGCTATGTAAACAACTCGCAACATCTCCCATAACTCTCTACCACTTTTGGCTTTCTTTGAGAATTGATCATATAGTGCATGAGAAAGAGTTTAATAAATTGTTACGGCAAGTATATTCGTCGTCAATCCACTTGTGAGTCTTTTCAGTAGCGGTCTTGGTGGCTTCTGCAGTAACACCGGTTCCAGTCGGAATTTCATGATATTTTTCAATCAGCACGTACAGGACACTCAGTTGCTTGAGAAAATATTCCATCTGTTGAACCCAATGGTGGTAGTGCTTTCCATCAAACTTTGGTGCGGCATCCACAGGTACAACTCCAATCTTTGTTATAGTTGCCATAGGAGAATGACTATATCTTCAAATTGTTGACGGTTAGTCTAAAAACATTCAAAAATCAGAGCACAATTAGCTACAATAAACAGAGAAATAAAATAAAATAAATAGTTTTACAATGAATCACTCGAACTGAGAGGCGCTCAAAGAGTCTTTCTTGAAGATAGTCGAAGCCTCCCATTGTACAAGGGATAAGGTAGCTCTATCTCTGGGATTTAACTCAGCTCGGATTCATTTGGTCTTTCCCTACAAGTTTGCACTACTTGGCGGAAGACAACGGTACCCAACCTCCTTTAGAATGCCCGAATAAAATTAATTAAAATTGAATTTCTGCACATACTTTAAATTTAACCACATATATAAAATTAATTTTATTGCATCAAAATTTATTTCAATTAATTTAATTTAATTTCAAGAAATCGTCCCACAAAATAGGGTTTAAAACCGGATAAAATTATTTTGCCGATTATTTCAAAACACTTCTAAATTTAATTATTTAAATTTAATTATTTTTAAGTGTTGCAGATTGTCCAAAAATTCGACAGAGTCTCCCCATTAGCTTATGCGGTTTCGGATTGATGGATTAATCCAATTAAGGACCGATCCAAAAAATTGATGATCCGATCGGATTATCTCAAAATACTAGTCAGTTAGGACGGACCCAAAAGAGTCTGTCGAATTAGTCTAGTCAAGAGACGATCATTTGGATTTTCAAAATTGATCTCGAGGTCTGTCTAAAAAGACAATCCTTTTAGATCAAATAAACGGGTTCGAACTAAATAGTCCGATCCCAAGAAAGATCAGTCCACATAATATGGCTGATCAATATGGAAGAAGAAGTATGTCTTGAACCCGCTGGTGTATACCTCTATAATAGTGTATTCAACCTTGGTTTGATTAGAAGAACCATGTCTCATTTCCTTCATTCTCATTCTCTATTTATAGAGGAGATGGGATGATCACCATACTTAAGCAATTCAATAGATACACGTATGACATTAAAAACCACATGACTAGATGCATGATATTCAAAGGTTAAGAGAATCAACCCATGAACCCATGCATGAACCAATGTGTTATGGTGTTGAAAATTCAAAGAATCTAAGTACCTCAAAAACGTTGGGCAAAAAAGAGCCTCAAGACAAATACTCCATACATGCACTTGATTGAAAGGTCCATGTCCCTTAATCATAGCCATTGGTTTCAATACCAAAATGATCCAATGATCCATATGAGATGAAAGAACCAATAACCAAAAACATTAAGACACACACTATCATGTCTCAAAAATATACATGTTAAAACCAAATTTAATAATAATAAAATCTTATAAATTTATTATTTTATTATTTTAAAATCAAATTAAATCCAACAATAAGAAGTGTCATGACTATGCCTCTGTTTAGAGTTATGAGAGATTCTCAATATATCCTCATTCAACTTCCTAGACATATCCTCTAGGACCTCAACTCTCCTTTAGAGATTCTCATTTGAGTTATTTTGGTTCTTAGAACCATAATTGGGCATTCTCCGAAGTTTAGGACATCGAGGCCTAATATGACTATTCACTCCATATTTATGAAATGTAGGAATGAACTTCAGAGAAGAAGAGTCTTTCCCTTTAGTAGAGAAGGTGGGAGTTCACTCACACACTTGAAAACTTGTGTTTCTTCTATATACAAACAAGGACGCAACCCCTTTATATAGGAAGAGCAAGTCAGTAGAGTAGGGGGAAGCATTTGATGAAAGGCAATGCCAGAAATATGAATATTCTAGGGAGAGAGGGAGATAAGTCTAGAGACAAGATTTTAGATAGAGACAAGAGAGAAGCTTAGAGGGAGATAGAAAAAATTCAAGAGAGAGAAAGTGAGTCGATGGTGACTCTCAACACATCCTTTGTCATGAAAGGAGCTCTGTTTCACGGTGATGAAGCGGAGTTCTCTTTTTACACTATGAAAGTGACAATCTTATAATTATAGAGAAAAAATATATTAAAAAATAATCTCTCTCTCTGTAAATTACAAAATTACCACTATTATAGCGTAAAAGGGAGCTCGGCTTCAACACCATGAATGTCACAAAGGGAAGAAGGACGAGCTTCAAGCTTTCCTAATTCTTATATTTTAGAAGATTAGTCAAATCCTTTAAGCCGATTACCTGCACGCAAATATAGTTGCGTGCGACTCGTGAAAACACAGGCTAATTTGACAATCGAGTTTTTTTTTGGTAACCACTTGACAATTGAGTTGAGTGTTCCAATTTTTCTTTTTCTTGGAAAAAGGGAGCAAACGATGACAACAACGTTGCTGAATTTTTCTTTTTCTTGGAAAAAGAGGAGCAAACGATGACAACAACAACGTTGGTGAAAGATGTAGTTCTAAATCTTCCTGATTAAGAAAAACTATAGATTGATGGTTTGGCTTCGTCAAATCCTTGATGGGATATCCTAAGGTTCATACGCTTCTACTTCTCATATATACCTGCTCGCAAATATTGAATGATCAATAGCTAACATATCCTTTTAAACCCGCCATATGTCCCTGAGGTCACCACATAGTCCTTGTATATAGCTTCCCTCCATCTATGATTTAGGCCCAAAGCTTGGGAAGTGCAAAAAGGCATGAGCGGTGTAGTGTCCAGGGCGTTCTTTGTATGTATCCTAGGAAGAATTACAGACAATGAAGTCGCCGTCCATTTTGGGTGGGGGGATAAGCATACGTTCAACGAATTTTAAAAGACTCGTAATCTTCTCCCGTCGTAATCGGTTTTGCCATACCGGTTTCACCCTTGAGGTGGCCACATGTCCATTTTGACACTCCTTAACTGTGGTTAAGATTCACTCACCTCTAGGGTTCACCCACTTATCTTTATCCTTGGTTTTTAAAAGAAAAAAAAAATTATTATGTGTGCTTAAAATTCACTAACTACTTGAGTTAATTTTTTCTATAAACCAAGGATAGGTGGAGGACTGAGTTGAATCTTAACCACAGTTAAGGGGTTTAAAAAGGGACACGTGGTTAGATATTGCTTCAACGGATCAAAATATCGCAGATCATGCTAACCGGATGATGCCCCATGACGATGGCGAAGGAAAGACGTAGTTCTAATGCTTCCATCCTAATCACGCAAAACCATAAATTGATCGATGGTTAGCTATGTTCAGTAATCTATTTAACTTGTTCATTTCCAATAGTGATCTTGCAAAGCATAACCCGGAATTAGTAATTCTCTCTAATTAGAACGTTGGTTGAGCTCAGTTCACCCACCCCATTTTCCATCTCCTGCCCATCAGTCACCATCTTTGGCTTTGAACAATATTAGATATATAATCCACTTTAATTAAATCGAGACCCGGCAATTTCGTTCGGATGGTTGTTCACTGTCGGGTTAGAATCGAGGTCGAATTGGGCTAGAATCGGACCATAGGGGCTATGGCGACTATAAGTAATACTCAACTTCTCATTTATATCATCTCATAGTTCTCATTTGTGTTCTTTCTTGAAAATGGCTGTTACATTCACTTTCTACTTGTCATTCATGTTCTTGGTTTCAAGCAACTTGGCCTACTTTGGCACCTCTCACCCGACGTGTCAGGCGACTTATCCGCCGCATGCAATACCCATATATCCTGAAGATGTTGATCCAGTACAATTTGCTGTGAACCTTGAATACTTGGAAGCAGAATTTTTTTTGTGGGGAGCACTGGGTTATGGGCTCGACCATGTTGCACCAGAGTTGGCTCTGGGCGGACCACCACCTATAGGAGCCATGAAAGCTAACCTTGATTATCTTACACTAAACATTATCACTGAGTTTGCGTATCAAGAAGTTGGTCATCTCAGGTATTCTCTCCCTCTCTCTCTCTGTCTCTCTCAAAATCTCTCTCTCTCACTCAAAAGATCTTGTTCTGTGACTGTTTTCAGGGCTCTTATAACAACAGTTGGTGGGTTTCCAAGGCCTCTGTTGGATCTGAGCGCAAGCAATTTCGCGAAATTATTCGATGAGGCGTTTGGATATCATCTAGTCCCTCCATTCAACCCATATCATGACAGCCTCAGTTACATGTTGGGTTCCTACGTGATTCCATACATGGGGCTTGTAGGGTATGTGGGTACAAATTCAATTATCAACGGCTATAAAACAAAGAGAGTAAGAAACATAAATCCTCCCAAACTAAGAAATCTCTCAAGGATCAGAGCTTATACTATCTTATCCAACCAAGTCAGCCTTCAGTTAATGAAAACTTCTAATCTGTGTATTGCGTGTATTGATAATTATTTACTTACCATGTATTACTATTAATTGATTTTAATTTTCTAATGTTAAATACTTATCAAAAGATCATATATTGTTCTCATCAAAGGACATCATGTTGCAGCTTCTAGCAGGGCTCTTGGGCGTTGAATCCGGGCAAGATGCGGTTATTCGGATGTATCTTTACGAGCGAGCCGAAGAACTGGTGCACCCATACAACCATACCGTGGCTGAATTCACGATTCGCATTTCGGAGGTTAGGAACCAATTGGCAATGTGTGGCATTAAAGATGAAGGCATCATTGTCCCACCGGAGCTAGGAGCGGAGAATCGGACTTGTAGTAACGTACTATCGGCGGATTTAAATTCTCTCTCTTACGCTAGAACACCGGCCGAGATATTGAGGGTTGTATATAACACAGGCAACGAGCACATTCCCGGTGGATTCTACCCCAAAGGTGCAAATGGGAGGATTGCCAGAGAATATCTTATGAGGCCTTAAAATGTGTTATGTACGACTTGGTTTAGCTTATAATAAATCCATTGTCACTGTGATTTAATATATGTGAGGAGAGGGTAGAATCCTCATACATAAGCTGAATGACTTTTTTTAGGGTATTATGTACGACTTCATTTGGATTATGAGAAACTAAATGTTATTGTGATATAATCTTATGGTCAGAGTTATAACCCCACTTACACATGCCCTTTAATTTGTTGTCTATCCGACTTGAGATTAGGGATATCGATGGCCTGGGCTGGACTGGGCCATGGCAGGTGTGCTCTCTAAGGGCTATTTTTGTTGAACCGGGCCTAATTATTAATAGAGGCAACCATGCAGTCCATTTCAAAACAATTCCTAAATCCAAGCTTGAAAAAAACATTCACATCAACTACTTGACTAACAAAACAACAAAAATTCGACTCGTCTACCTATGAAAGAAAGCAAGATTCCATTTTATAACATATATAAAATTTAAATAATTAAACCAATGATTCAATTAATGAAAATTAGGGGGCGTATGATTCTAATAACATTTCAAACTTCACTTTTTCTAATACAAGCTTAGAAAAATAGTTAAGCCAATGCTTCAATCACTCACTGTAAAGAACCTAATACAAGATCACTCAATGATATGTCCTCATTAATGATGGATCATCAAATCGCTAATAAAGAAAAAAAAAACTCAATCCTTGCTTGATATTAGGGATGCATGTCAATTGGTCTTACCAGGTATGGATAATATATTATTGGGTGACTATGGTTCTAGGACTATAAACCATAAATTGAAATATTTTCCATAATGTTTATGGTCTTGGCAATGTTCATTGTCCAAACCCGGATAAAGTCTACTTCAGTTAAGGTTTTAGTTGTAGACAAACAGTGGTGGTTTATGCATTAATTAAGTATCTCGGGTTATAAGGATGGTCTATAGTTTCCTTGATGTGTTAGGACTCTAATGACCTAAACTCTAAGTACATATAATACTTATAAGCTATCGGTCCCAGATCTAACTCCTAAGAAAGCCTGCAGTAAATCATTTTTCCCATCAAGAGCTAAGGAGTCATAGAATCTGAAGACCGTGCGCTTCGTCATCATCAACAACTAAAGGTTTTCTTCATCATCTTCAATGGCCGGAACAGGTAAGTGATTCTTGAATCCATGATTGGCTAAGATCCAATAAATATAACATGTGGTATCAGAGCCTTGTGCTCAATCATGTTCAAGAATACATATGGTTTTTTCAATTAATTTTTAATAGAATTTACATTCATTTTTCCGGTGAAACTATTCAATTTTGTAATAGATTTAATTAATAATTTTTCCAGCGAAAATTCATCGTCAGAGAACCACCTGTCGGCTATATATCCTTGGGGTATCATCATTAACCTCAAGTTTTCAACTCGTTATCCTATTCTAGGATTTTCGGATATGGAGACATAGAAGATTTTAAAATAAATAAATAATAAGGGTTTCGGATCTGAAATCATAAGGAATATAAAATTTAAAAAAAAAAAAAGGAGGGTTTACAGTTTTTTGGCGATTGTGCTGGTTACCGGAGGTGAGATGCTGTCAAAAGTTAATGGAAATGTTTCCTCTTTGAATGGTCGTTAATTTGGCATCCCCCTTGATCGGATCTGAGTCTGACATTATATGAAGTTTTTTTCAAAAAAAAAAAAGGAAAGTTCGGTTTTCCAGTGATAAATCCATCGTCGATGACCGGAAGTCGAATCAGAGGATTCCATTGGGGTCTCCTCATTCCGGAAATTCCAACGGAACCAACCCCGACCCTTTTGGTTCCTTATAAGTGGGTCAACATGCCACTTCCCGTAAGGGTTTTGAAAACCCTCAAAAACAAAAAACAAAAACAAAAACAAAAAATTGGGGAAGAAGATGAGGGTCATTCAGATCTAGATTATGACCCGTACACAACCCATACCCAGACCCAAATCTAGTTTCAGATCGGATCAGACCGAACCAATTCACATTGAACCTAACTGATCCAAACCGAATTGTGCCCTAAGTGGGTTTACGTAAAACCGGTAGTCGTTCTGCACGTTACACGCATTCTAGACTGCGTGTCACGCGCTCTAAATTCTAAGCGTCACATGCCAATACAGGTGTGCCCCGCATGTGATGCACACTCTAGTATTCCTTTGCCAATCCCTGCTCGTGTTAGCGTATCCGACACGAGATTTGTGCGTGTCCTATGCCCCCTGACCTATTTTTGGCTATAGAATCTTATTTCAAGGTTTATTTGAGTTAATTTTGCCTTTGTGCTAAGGTTTTAAAGTATAAAGCATCATTTGAACCTAAATGTGAGGACCATTCTGGCTTTCTGGAAATTCTAAAGAACACATCAAATTTAAAGTAACTCTTGGACCACTAGTAAAGTATTCTTTATATATATATGGGGTTTGTTTGACCTAATTATGGTGTTTATTCCAATTTTTGGGCACTATAGATAGCCTTCTAAACCACAGGCAACCCTTGTGCCACTTTTCAAGTATGTTTGGTCAATTTTTGCCCTTACAAGGTTTCTCACGCATAAAGTAGCCACTTAATGACTCTAAAGAGGCCAAAGGTATCCCTATTGTATTGGGTACAGGAGTGAGCACATGATTAAGTTTCTTTGTGCATTTAGAATGACACTCAATATAGTTGTTAACTCTTGTAGACTTCAGACACCTATTGATTGTACACTTTGATGGAATTTTTCAGGAATAAAGTATTTCCTAAACAAATTTTAGGGGCTAAGACATGTTTATTCGTGTTTCAATTACATATATGGGCATGCCTACTTAGTGTAATGTACATGATATATTTTGTTCAACAAATTATTTAAAATCCAAGGCCTTAAATGCATGATGATTGCTTGTATAAACTGAATTTTGTTTTTAAAATTCATGAATTGTATTATCGTTGTGCTTGCATGTTTTAAATTATGTTCTTTTAATTTAATATCATGTGGAGGAAGGGTTTAGCATGTGAAGTTTTGAATGATACCCATAAGGATTGTATAATATGTTATAATGTTTATGAATGCATGTTTATTTAAACTATCAATAATTCCTTGGGGTATGGAATTTTAAGCAACTCCCTATTTAGAACCAACCAGATTGAAATGGTCGTGTTAGTCACCAAAGTGGCCTCGATCAGGAAAATTTAGGTGGTATTCAAATGTACATGATTGTACGATTACTTGCTATAAATTGAAAAGGGATTGTCATAAGGTTTTTCGTTTGATTGTTATAGGGGTGGTGATCAAGCCCAAAGGTGGTTCATCATCTTGTACAATTCAAACAGAACATGAAGGTTGGTGTGACTTTGCAAACTAGAAGAGTTTAGGCCCAAAGGTTTAAAGTTTTTGAAATTTGTTGTGTTCATAATCAGCTTGTCTTGTGGTGAAAATAATTTACCAAAAGGAGAGAAGTCGATCACATGTTGCATTCTCGGCCCAAATGAGGGAGTGTGATAATGCAAATGACTATCTCACTAGAGGATGCATTTATAACACTATAGTCACTCTGGATTGTCTGACTGATACCCCATCAGTCAGATGTGTTTTGCATCATAAGGGCATGAAGTAAGGATAATAATTCATGCATAAGGATGTTTAGATGCAAACATTAATGTGATTTGTTTTAATTATATCTAGTAATTAAGTTCTTCTGCAAATAGTTATTACTCTGTGGGCACTGAAAGTATCAGGTTAAGCTGACTTTAGGTAATCTAGATCAATTAGATTTAGTCATTTTAAGGATGAGATTGATAAATCTTTCATTAAAGATAAGGTCAAGACTAAGCATAGAAATGTCAAAAGACTGAGCTTAAAGACTGTAAATTGTCAATATCAAAGGTTTTTTATGGTAGATTCTCTAATATTATATAAGGTATTATTTGATAAGGTGGCAAGTTCAGTGATTATATACTTTGAGAATCATAAGTGTTTATCTAAGTCAATTGACTTATGTTTGATATAATGGATTCATTAGAGTTCATGGAAACATCCTAGATAAAGACTACAAATATGAATTAATTGGGATAATGGTCAACATAAAGTTTATGTTGCAGTTTAGGTTTGAATCTCTCCATGTGTACTTTAACCAATCTGTAATTAAACTAAAGAACATAAAATGAAAAGGAATAAATAATAAATAATTTTACCTCCATGTGGGTTAAAAAGAGAATGAATTATAGTATTAAAGTCTAAAAATTACATAAGGTGATGAGTGGCTAACCTTGATATGTTTTTGAGGCATCTAAAGATGATGTTTCATATAATTTCTTATGAATTGATCCTAGAACACCAATTCACATTCGTAACACCATGAAGAGATTCACCGGGATTAGAAATTTCAACAATTGAGAGAAATCTCAAGTAAAGAAGAATAGGTTAAATGCATATTTGAAAAGTAATCATTTCTTTATCAATTTGTTATTGCCTGTATGACCATGTTATTATAATTAATGATTTATAAAGTGGAAATGCATTTGCATTGAAATATAGTCTATTAAGAATTATCTAAAGTGATACAATGAAGTAATTTTAAAATTAGAAAATTTCAAACTAAAGATTTGCTTAGCAGCATTAAGTAAAGAAAATTTTAAAGGCTTCAAATAAATTTTTTCTCTACAAATACAGATACAGTGACTTACAAAGATATTTGAAATTGGTTTTCTCTCTTTCATTTGGTATAGAAATATTTCATTAATATAGATATATAAAGATATCAAAAAGCCTTGAATTTGTTTAAGATCCATAAAGTTAAAGTTAGTGATTTAGTAAAATGATTTAAGTTGTGAGGTTTGACCTAAAGTAAAGATCAGTTGGGCCGTAATTCAAGGTCATTTACTTAGTATCTTCAAGACTATGAGATAGTTAAAATACTATTTCATTTAAAAACATAATGAACAATTGAAAAAGAAGAACATGTTACCTAAGGTCATTAACAATTATTCATTTATGTTAGAATTTATATGGAGGAATGCTCTAAAGACCATAATGTATATTTCAAATTAAGTTCCTCGTAAAGCAATATTCAAGACACCATTAAGTTTTGAAAACAAGGAGAATTTCAAGAAACTAAATTGCTCTTTATTAGACATTCATAGACATTAAGGAATATATATCATCTAGTCTCTCTCGTAGAACTCACATATTTAAGATTAAAACGTGAAATGCAAAAAATGGAGATAACAATGGGAGTATAAAGTCTCTGCCTATTAAGTTTAAGGATAATTGTATTTCAGTCTATCAATCGGCTTAAAGAAGTGATGTTGTGTCACACCTAAAGTTCCTTATTTTGCTATAGTTGATAGTCATCATATAGGGGTTTGAGATGCTATTATCTCCTATTCGGTCTAATTTGTTTTGCTGAAAGTAAAACACCTTTAAGGATTTCTTAAAGAGATGAGATACAAATCTAATGATCTTGTAGATTATCTCAAAAGTAGTTCTTGATTTTGAGAATAAGGATGATATATTACTTTCATCAGGATAGGGGAAGTATTATGTTTGGTTATAGCATGAAACAAAAGTTGTTAAGTTAATGTTCATGTAGAAAAGTAATATTTAAAATTTAACAGGATTATATCTTACAGATATTAGAAGAGTGTTCCTACACAATGATCTTCATAAGGAAGTGTACACAAAATGATAGAAGATTCTTAGAAAGAAGATAATGAGCATTGAGTTTGTAAACTCAGGAAGTCTGCATAAGGTTTTGAGCAGACATTCAGGTGATTGTTTCTTTCAATTTTAGGGTGAATATAGCAGTTGAGTACATTAACATTAAAGTCAGTGGGAGAAAGTATATTCTAATGGAATATCATAGAATTGTGACATTAAGGATTTAGTGAGATGTCATTTAGGTTCACCATTATAAATCTCTATTTGTTGGTCTCATGACCTCTTGGAATTATCATAGAAAGCTTTGATTGAGAAAGTTTGAAGGATGATTAATATGTCATATTAAGTTCCTAAAGAGAAATTTGTAATGAACTACAGATTGAATAGTTAGAGTGTCCTAAAGCCTAAGACTGAAATGAGTGTTATAAAGTTTCATAATTGATTTTAGTTGAAGAGTTTTATGTATAAATAGATCATCACTCGTTCAGATATATCTCATACAGTTAGTTAAAGTTCCCATTAGTTTTGATAAATCTAAGTGTTAGAGCATTAATAAAAGTATAGAGTATTTGTAGAAGATTAAGGATATTGGCTCACATGTATAAAGGTATTGATACCCATCAGGTTATCGGGTATTCAGGTTCGGAATGTACTGGATGTCTGAATATCAAGTAGTCGACATTGTGTTATATTCCTATTAGTTGTGATGCTATCTAGTGATTAGTATAATGTTTTTCATTATGGAATCATCGACTAGGAAGGAAGGATACATGGCTTGTTATAAGGTTTTTTTAAACAAGTTATGTGATTTTGGAATTTTATCTTAGGGCTTTAGGTCTTTAGTTTTATTACCGGGCTGTTAGAGATAATTTTATGATAACTCCGCATCAATTTACTTCTTTAAAAAAAAGATTTAAAGTTAGTCTAAACACAAAGACGTAAAGTGTCTTGTTGTGAGAGAAAATGTTAGAGAACATAAGGTGTCTGAACCATTAACCAAAAAGTTGAATCTTAAGGTATTTTTAGAACTTGTTTTACAAATGTGATTAAAAGAAAACTTGGATTCATTTGGTTAGTGGGAGTATGTTACTAGCATTTCAGTTATAGATAAATAATTCTCTATTACAGTTATTGAGATTTGCATATTAGTTGTAATCCAAACGATACAACGATGCATTACTCTACATTTCCATTTTGTGTTAAATGGTGTTTTAATTTGTAGATTAAGTGACCAAGGTAAAATTCACGACCGAATTTTTTGATGTGTGATGCCAGTACATTATAAGGATATAATGCTTGAAACCATGGAAAATGAGGGTACTAGTATGGTGACTATGAGCACGGGATTTTGCATCCCTAATTAATCTCATGGGATTAGAGTCGCCACCTATTCATTCAGAAAGGGATAAGTCCTCGTTATTTGGATAAGGTGTTGGTATGCGATTGAGATTAGGGTAAGAGGTTCGGTTAAGTCCGGGGAACGTGTTAGGCACCCCAAGGCTTCCATTTTACAATGGTTCTCTACTTCATAGGTTTAAGCCAATTAATGTTAAAATTTATTAAAATGCCTAAGTGTTTAAGTTAAGACTAATCTAAAAAAGAAAAGTTAACTAGGGTCGAACCCTGGTTGGGTTGCCTACGTACTCACATTGGGGTGAGATCAGACCGAGCGTAGTTCTGGCACATTAGCCCGTACCGAGGCTAGGGGGTGTGTGTGTGTGTACCAAGGGTGGCTAATAGTCTAATCTAGTAGACTATAGTTAAGTTGACCGAGGTTGGTCAAGTGCATGGTTTAAGCCCGGTAGGCTTAAGGTTTGTCCAGTAGACTAGGGTTTGGGCCCGGTAGGTCAAAAGAGAAGCCCCATAGGCTAAGACAAAGTTTGACTAAGGTTAGGGTTGCTAACCGGGGTTAGGTCAAATTAATCATAGTTAGGATTGCTAATCATAGTTAAGGGGGGTGTGGTCAAGCTTGGTAGGCTGGATATTGGGCCCGGTAGGCCAAGAGATGTTAACCAAGGATTAGGTTTGTTAACCGGGGTTAAGGGGATGATTGACCATGGTTAGGGCTGCTAACCATGGTAAAAAGCCCAAAAATAGCTTTTTTGGTCTTTTTGTATTTTTTAAAATGTTTTTGGGATTTTTACCAAGGTCAAAGGTTGCTTAACCATGGTTAAATGGGTAAGTTACCATGGTTAAGGGTGTTAACCAAGGTAAAAAAAATGGCCAAAGCAGATTATTTTGGTCACATTAGAATATTTTAGATTTTTGTAGCATTTTTTTAGATTTTTACCAAGGTCAAGGGTTGTTTAACCATGGTTAAATGCTAACCAAAGGTTGGGTTGGCCTGGTTAAGGGTCCAAGGAGGTCAAGATGGGCCCAGAGGGTATAGCAAGGCATAGAGTGACCTCCTACCAAGATTGGACCCTGCGCAAAAGCCCAAAGAACAGTAAGTCAGTAATGGCGGTAATGGGATTACCGCCATTACAGAAACAGTTATAGGTGGTTTTGCAAAGGCTGTAGGTTGAGTTAGGGACTAACCCCAGGGATTCTGAACCCACAGGAGTGAAGACAGAAGTCCAAGGAGACCATGAACCTTTTTATGGGCCCAGGGAATGAGGGAATGGTCTGAGATGGGCCTGACATAGGCCCAAAGGCTCTGTGTTTGATAAACTGAAATGGTGATAGATGATCTACCGCCAATCTGCCAGTCTAGGTTTAAGGCCGATTTAACCATGGTTAACTGCAAGGATTGGGTCAAGCCTGGTAAAGGAAGACCAGGGGAGTCCAATAATGGCCCTCGAATGGACCAGGGTCCACCAAAAAGGGGGCTACAGGGGCTGTAAACAGGAACCCAAGAATGGCAGTAATTATTCTACCGTCATTCTTGGAATTTTTTTTATTTTGAATTTTTCAACTGGGGGCTACACCAGTTGGGTCCCAGGGGTTCCTTCATGGCCTGAGGGACCCTCAGAACCTAGAGGGGAGTTCTACGGTGGTGTGGGGCCTTGTACCCATGGTTACACCTCAAGGGGATTCCCCCCACACCTATGAGGAAGGTGGGGAGACCCCTATCCAGGTTTGATAGCAAAAGAGGCTGAAGTAAAATGGAAAATAATGACCCCTGAAATAGGACCAGGGGTTTTACATGGATCCAACAAAAATTAAGCAAGAGGGGAGGGGTCTACCTTCTCGGTTGAGCTGCAAGAGTGGTTACTGTCAGTGGTGTGTGGTGATGGAGTCTGGGGCAAGTCTGGGGTATCTCCTGGATCACCTAGGGATCTGCCTTGGTGAAAAAAATGGGATGGAAGGACTGGTGTTTGAGCTGGCCAAATAGGAATACGGCTTCAACTTAGAGTTTTTGGAATGAATCTAAACCCATGGATGGTGGGGAATTTATAGGTGACGATGGAGACCTAGGGGTGTTTAGGGGATTAACTCAGGAGTGGGGGACAAGCTGGAGAGGAACTGAGGTGGCCAGGAGGGGTGCAGTGCACTGGTTTACAGAAAACCTTAAATGGAGGTAATAATATTACAGTCATTTCTGGTTCGAGCCGAATGAGAATGGTGGTAATACTATTACCGCCATTTAGGGTTTTTGCCATAAAAGGCTCAGCCCTTGCACACTTGGGCCAAAAGCACTGTTTATTTAGCTATTACTGGGAATGGCAATAAAGTAATTACCGTCATTCCTGGGATTTTTGAATTTTAGGCTATGGGCTCCACTGCAACGGCCATAAGAGGCTTGTGGGCCTTGTTTGGGCCCACAGGGGTTTCTGGGCTTTGGATTTGAGGTTTTTGGAACCTTAGGGCTTAATAGGGTTTACCTAAGGTTAGACTAGGGTTTAACTAGGGTTAGGCCTAGGGTTCACCTAGTGGTTTGACCAGGGTTTGACCTAGGGTATGATTAGGGTTTGACCAGGGCTTACCTAGGGTTTAGGGTTTACCTAGGGATAGGCCTAGGGTTTGAGCAGGGCTTGGACCAGGGTTTACCTAGGATTAGGGTTTGTCCTAGGGTTAGGTCTAGGGTTTAGGGCTTGACCAAGGATTCAGCTGGAGATAACCATGGTTAAAAGTGTTAACCATGGTTAAAGGCAAGGGTGTAAAAATTGGGTGCTTATAGTGACCATGGAATGGTGTCATGCCATGGTGTTGGTATGATGACCTCCATGATCCGGTATTAGTGGTTTCATTTGTCTAGGTTTTGTTCACCATATTTAAGTATATTGGCTTGACTATTTGGAGTATGTTTTTAGTGTGGCCACACGTCTGTCATTTTCAAAATTAAGTTGTTTATCCGGGAGAGTCATTTTAAAAGGATTTTCTACATAAGTAAAATGTTTTCTCTTTTAATGATCATTGCAAACCAAGTGGGAGAATGTAAGATTTTCCATAAGGTTTATGGTCTTAGCAATGTTCATTGTCCAAACCCGGATAAAGTCTACTCCAATTAAGGTTTTAGTTGTAGCCAAATAATGGTGGTTTATGCATTAATTAAACATCTCAAGTTATAAGGATGGTCTATAGTCTCCTTGATAGGTTAGGACTCTAATGACCTAAACTCTAAATATATATAATACTTATAAGCTATCAGCCCCAGATCTAACTCCTAAGAAAGTCTGCAGTGAAGCATTTTTCCCATCAAGAGCTAAGGAGTCATGGAATCTAAAGACCGTGCGCTTCGTCGTCATCAACAACTAAAAGTTTTCTTAATCATCTTCAATGGCCAGAATAGGTAAGTGATTCTTGAATCCAATATTGGCTAGATCCAATAAATATAACATATATTATATATAGTGAACTTGGTGGACATTTAGGAGAGGATATATATCTCGACAAAAATCATTTAGATGGAATGATCGACAAAAATCCATCAATTGATGGTTGAGATGCGACATAGAGCTATGAGTATATTTTCTAGTTAGAAAGATATCATTAATATATTTCAAAAATTAAAAGGAAATTTCCGTTAATTAGTTTTGTTTATGGTAAAAGATCGAGTAGAAACATAAAGAAATATAGGAAAGTATGTTTAAAAAGGGTAATGTGATAAAGGAAAATCTTTTTTTGTGGTAGAAAAAGAATAAAACTAGAAAGAAATAAAATAAAATATGGTTTAAAATGGTAATGGAAATATAATGAAAAAAATAACGAATTCATGAAAATCTCACTACAAAATTTAAGATTTTTAACGGCGTTTTTAAATCGCCATGAAAAACCCCAAAAACGCTGTTATAGTCAATCACGGCGTTTCAATCCAAACGCCGTTATTGCTCGTGTCAGGGAAGGTAAAGACGGCATTTATCTTGACGACATTTTTAAAACGCGGTCATAGACTAACCTTTAACGGCGTTTTAAAAAATGCCGTTATAGACTCACCTTTGACGGCGTTTTTAAAAACGCCGTCATAGACCAAACCTTTCGCGGCATTTGTAGAAACGCCGTCGTAGACTTAACATTTCACGGCGTTTGATAAATGCCGTCATAGTGACCAATACCAATTACGGCGTTTCCCAAACGCCGCGAATAGTCATGACATAAAAAAAATTTTAATTTTTTATACCTGTTTTGTACTTGTCAACAATATAAATATTTTTTTCACCTGTATTATACCTATCAACAATATAAAATAAACAAAACCGTGCCCACAATAACATTATATATATAAAATTCTACATGGAAATCAGTATAAAATAAATACATCTAATCACAGGTGTCCATCATAATGTAATAGTACAATACACATGTCCATAAAAAAGTGTCAATAAATCGTAAGTCTAACTATCTTCATCTCGCTGGTTTCCTCCCGCAACTCTAAAACTCGACAGGTGTGTGCTGCCTGCTCCCTCCTACAAAGATAATTAAATAAAATTATTTATTAGAATATTGAAATAATAAAATTTACAGATTTCATAATTAATATGCAAAGAAGGTTCAATCACTAGCATGCATACAAACTTATCACTAACCGCACACCACACCAAATCCTAACCGGGTCTCGGTTTTCGATGTCGTTTCTTCTAACGTGTGTATTTTAACACAACCTAAGTGTGGGAATTGGTTTCAAGTGAATCCAAGGTCGTTTGGCCGATTTGGGTACCAAGTAGGCCGAGTTCCAAGTTTTAAAGAATAGTTTGGCCTAAACCTACAACCGCCCATCAAATCCTAACCAGACCTCAATTTCCGTTGCCGTTTCTTCTAACTCGTGTATTTTAACACAACTTAAGTATGAGAATTTGTTTCAAGTGAATCCGAGGTCATTTGCCCGATTTGGGCATCGAGTAGGCCGAATTTCCAAGTTCTAAAGAATAGTTTGGCATAAACCTACAACCGCCCATCAAATCCTAACCGGGCATTGGTTTTCGATGCCGTTTCTTTTAACGCGTGTATTTTAACACAACCTAAGTATGGGAATTGGTTTCGAGTGAATCCGGGGTCGTTTGCCCGATTTGGGCACCCTGTAGGTCGAATTCTCAAGTTCTAAAAAATAGTTTGACCTAAACCTTTAACCACCCATCAAATCCTAACCGGGCCTCGGTTTTCGATGCCGTTTCTTCTAACGCATGTATTTTAACACAACCTAAGTGTGGGAATTGGTTTCAAGTGAATCCGAGGTCGTTTGCCTGATTTGGGCACCGTGTAGGTCGAATTCTCAAGTTCTAAAAAATAGTTTGACCTAAACCTTTAACCACCCATCAAATCTTAACCGGGTCTCGGTTTTCGATGCCGTTTCTTCTAACGCGTGTATTTTAACACAACCTAAGTGTGGGAATTGGTTTCAAGTGAATCTGGGGTCGTTTGCCCGATTTGGGCACCGAGTAGGCCGTATTCCCAAGTTCTAAAGAATAGTTTTACTTAAACCTACAACCGCCCATCAAATCCTAACCGAGCGTCGAGTTTCGATGCCGTTTCTTCTAATGCATGTATTTTAACACAACATAAGTTAAGAATTGGTTTCGAGTGAATCTGAGGTCATTTGCCCGACTTGGGCATCGAGTAGGCCGAATTCCCAAGTTCTAAAGAATATTTTTGCCTAAACCTACAACCGCCCATCAAATCCTAACTGGGCCTCGGTTTTCGATGCCGTTTCTTCTAACGCGTGTATTGTAACACAATCTAAGTGTGGGGAGGGAGATAAGGATTTTGTGTGAGGCCAATGTGAGCTCTACTACAAAATACTTTTTCCTTTTTGCCCTGAAAAAGGAGAGTGTAATATTAGGAGTGTGGTTTTAGCAAGTGTCTAGTGTCAGAGTCAATTTGGTTGGGCTGCTGGCCAAGACCACGCCATAGGAAGTGGAGGTCTTGAGTTTGAGTCCCTTCCCCTTGTTGGCTGCCTTCGGGGATTTATCCCGGCTTTTTTGTGCAGAGTAAAGGGGTTTGAATTCTGCTGGTCGTGGTTGATTAAACAGCAGATACAAGGCAATCTAAATGTCAATATTGATGTACATGCAATACAAGGCAATCTGAACGTACTCATGAGTCATGAAAATGAAAAGCACATGAAAGTAAATGATACCAGCTTATAAAATGAGATCTAGGAATACATTTTGACCTTGGATTTGTATTTAAAATATGTCCTAACATGACTTGATCATGCATTAAGCCTTCACAACCAAATATGCCACTCACAAACCTACGAACCCATTTGATGGCTAGTAAGAGCCACTCCTGTAATATGATGTCCTCAATAACAACACAGTAGCCTCCTAATCAATAAGAATTTTGCTCAAATACAATGCATTTCCAAGTATGGATTAACACAACAGAACTGAGTATCATTCCATTAGTAACATGGAGACATGGAAGATAGTTTACCAATGCATACAAATCAAATTAAAGAAAAATTATGCAAGACATCCATATGACTTACCATGCTTTATGGGGCAAAATGTTAGGCAATCAAGAGAACATGTGCATTGATGGTGCATAGTTGAGATGAGGATGTTAGAAAACATGGGTTTGAGTACTGCAATTTATGCTCGTTACTAGTAAGGAACAAATTCATAGTCATTCTCTAAAGATTTATCTCCTTAAAAAATAAATGAAACAAAAGAAAATCAATAATTCAACTGACCTGATGGGAGATAGTTCTTCAGAGTGATGGGATACATCCTGGTTGATGCCTTTGGATGACCGCGCGGCAAGTTCCATCAAGAGAGCAGCAAAGAGGAGTAAAACTGAGAGGAACCAGTGAATAAAAATCAGATGATGGTTTAAAACATCAGAAGTAGTAAACAATATTGCAAACAAGAGGCACCTTCGTTCTAGTAATGCAGTTGACAACCAAAAATAAAACAATATTGCAAAACCATAACGTCATTTTTTATGGGAAAAAAAAAGATAACATACAAAGTCCCAACCAAGCCATCCCTGCAGCAAATAAGGAGCCAAAAAGCTGGCCGAGTGTAGCACTAGCACCAATGAACCCAAACAATCTTGAACCTGACTGAATGCAAAGTAAGGTTTGACTTGCACAAGAATCTAGTGCTTATCACCTTAATGCTACATGGAAGCATACAGAAATTAAGCAGTGCAACCTTCAAAATAGAAACATATTTCCAATCATCAGATCAACTTAATATAAGAAAAGTAGAAAACTACTCAATAGTATTTGATGGTCAAAACTAATCATAAATTAATAAGCACCCAAGAACGGATATAGTCGTACCCAAAGAAACAAGCCAATTCTAACTGAGATGTAAAACCATCCATGGTTACCCCAACCTGCAGAATATGCAGAACTGGCTTGATTAACATCGACCTTCAGATCCTCTTTAAAAGTAGAGGATTGAGAAAATGAAACCTCGAAATGGAATGTAGTACAGATAATAATTAAATTTCTAATCATAAATAAGCATACTAACTCATACCATCATAGTTACCAAGTTCTCCGGTTTTTTCAAAAACTCCCGAATAATACCCGACTTATTCGTCGAACGATTAATTCACGAAGTATTCGCAAGTTTTGAAAAAATAGTGGCTTTTACAAAAAGGCACGAATTTTGCGAATTAAACATGAATCGTTCACTATTTTTTGAAAAAGTCTCAAATAAATATCTAATATATGAAATATAATTGTTTATACGTTTCATATTTATTAATTTTATTTTATATTTTTCATTTTTTACCCGACATTTTCCCGATTTATTTCTGAATTTTGGCGATTTTTTCCGAATTTTTTCCTAGACAAATTATTCTCGAACCCCGACTTGGTAACTATGCATACCGTATTTATGTAGCATTGAGCTTTGCTCTTACCTTGGAACTAGAAGGTGAATATCCAGTTGAGGAAAAGTGCCATAGAATGAAGAATATAACAAGGGAGACACTAAAAAACCTGTGTATTAAAACCAATGCCTGAAATTTCAAGAGTCATCTATCATGTGATGAAATGAGTAGCAAACCCAAATCTAGAGAGCTAAGAGTTAGAAATCTTCTTGAAAATAATCAGTTTACAAAGATACAACAACCCAATGTTGAGATGTTACTATTCTCAATAACAGTAAGGTCTTAAACTTACTCTTAATCTATTCAATCCTATAGGATCAGCTAGATTGCCCAATGGTCAATATAAATACATGCTCAACTGCTCAAGTACCAGTTTCCTGACCTCATGTGAGTAAGGAAACCTTTACATTATATTAATTTATGTGTGCATCCTGAGAGACATCAACCTGTGACTGTTTCAAGAAACTATCGTGGGGCTAGATTATAGCTTAATATAAACATTTGAAAGGTTGAGTATGGGATTCAGTTAACGGTTGATAACAAGATATTTAGCACAAACAGCTTCACAACCAAGGTACCCATCAAATTAATCCAATTGTTAAATGTAATCAAATGCTTCTTTAAAATGGTATGATGGAATTAAATTTTTTTTTTTTATCATATTATAATGAGAGCTAAATAATAGAGATGATTTGGTGAAATGATTGTGAAATTGTCTACAATTAAGTAAAAGAAAATGAAAAATTTAGAATGCGGAATTAACTGCATGAATTTCAAAATCATGTTACATCTTTATTATAGGTGCTCCTGAACAGGGGCAGAGCCAGGGGCATCTGCCCTCCACCCCACCCCTCAAACTACTGAAAATCATGGAATTTTTTTTATTATGCATAAGCATGGGGTTAGCTGCCCCTCCTGAATATATATATAGTTAATAAGGAATAGTCATGGGATAGTGAATCATGTTTCTATGGATAAAACAAGGGGATACTTTCTCTTGTACAAAGGTGAATGATAATTGCAAACAATCATGTAGAACAAATTTCCCAATCTGCAGCAATAACAGAAAAAAGACCACCTCTCAATTTCATGAAGAGAAGAAAAAAGGTAAACCATTAACACATCAAGAAATACCCAAAAATCCGTATTTACTGAGATAGTCTCCAATCTTCAAACTGTATAATTTCTGGATCAAAACTGAAAAGAAACAGGCTTTAATAACAGAAAAGGGAAAAAACCAGATGGATCCAAGAACGTCATCACTTTAGGGAACTGAATCGGATTCTAAAGAGATATGGAAACAATCATGGAGTCTAAGATGCTTAGAAAGAGGTATAAGCATTTGTCTCTTGGGATAGCATTCCATAGGAATATGAAAAGAGAAAAAATACATGATAACAGAGAAAAGAAATGAAAATTGAAAAAAAAAATGTAACTAGGAGTTATTATTAGGGAAACCAAAATATTATTTTCTTCTCGGTTTTCACCAATTTTCTCGACAACCAAAAAGGGGAGAATTCACATCAGAGAGAAACCAAATTATGCTCATACCATTGATTGGAAATGAAAATAAAACTATATGAACTAAATATAGAATGAAGCAACAAGCCAACAAAGCAGCTCCAGTGAACAATATAATTTATAGGAATAAACAGGACACTGCATGTTGTGCTATCAATAGTCCAGATATTCCAGGAGATGCCAACAATCAGTGGGAGCGATAGATGTTTTTTCCATAAAATATTTCTTGATTCACAAATAGATCTAATCCCACAGCCCAATTAGTCCAAGGATCAAAATTTTCACCGAAAATTAATTGTTCGAAACCCTAATCCTACCAAAACAGATCTCATCCTTCTTCAAGGGATCATATATGTTTCTCAAAAATAAAGAAAGGAGAAAGATCCATATACCCTTACCTTCTTTCACTGTTCTTGCTGCATTTTCCACGATCTCCAAACCAACAGTCCAAAATCCCGTTTAAATCTCCCTTTCTGCTAAGATCAAACACGAAGTCAGAAAAAACAGGTATGAACCGTAATGAAAATCAGCCACATCAGCCACATTTTCCCCATCTACCCCTGCTCCGGATCACAAGCCCAAAATCCCGCCTTATTCTCTTTGAATTCTTGACGAAACATAGAAATCGAACCAGATCCCTCATGCACTCCTCCTCCACCGCTTCCTTGCAAACGTTAAGAACAAGAAGAACGAACGCAGTGACAAAGATCATAGAGAGATCAACCGCCGCAGCATAAACTTCTGCATCGCCGGATCGAATTTCCGGAGACACAACTGAGGCATATAAAAGAGAGATTCAGAGATAAATAAAGTCGTTTCTTCATGGCGGAGGAAGCTATCAATCGAGATCTGACGAAACCCTAGGTTGTTCAAGTAGAAAACAGGAGATTAAATGGAGATAAATCGCTGTTGAAGAAGAAACTAGCTTTATGGAAGATCTGAATAGAAACAACAGAGAGGAGAAAATAGGAGCTTTCTTGGCATAAATCTATTAATCAATACTCTGCCATTATCCATCGTATAAGTAGTTTTCAAGAGGTTTAACTTCAACAAAATCATTAAAACCAGGGGCGGAGCCGAGGGGGGGTCTGGGGGGCACGTGCCCCCCCTAAAATTTTGGGAAAAAAAAGTTTTTTTTAGGATATTGTGATTTGTGATTTGTGAGAAGGAAGATGGGTCACTCGAATGTCTGGAACTCTCATCCGAAGAGCTACGGCCCTGGATCTCGTGCATGTCGGGTATGTGGGAATCCCCATGCAATAATCAGGAAGTATGGGCTTATGTGTTGCAGGCAGTGCTTCCGCAGTAACACCAAGGAAATTGGGTTTATGAAGTACCGCTGAAGAAGGAAATCCTGGTGCAATGCAAGCATTGGAGGAAGCAGGATTGGTTTCGATGCTTTGTTTTTAGTTTGGACTTGATTCTGGAATAGTTTAAATTTTAATATCGAGTTGAGTTGGATATTCTGTTTAGACCAATATTGAGTCGAGTTAATCTTTTTAGACTAGTCTCTGGATCTTTTTAGTTTATAAATGACTTGATACCTGTCCTCTCTTTTTGAGTGCTATTAAATATATATATATATATATATACTAGCGAAAGCCCTGTGCGATGCACAGGGTAGAATTAAAAAAAAAAATAAGTTATACAATTTTCATACACAAAATATAATTCAGATTTAGGTTTAAAAAAATGAAGAAAAAAGGCTAGAAATAAGGAGAGCACTGCGGAAATGTAGCAGAGATGTAGACATTAGACTATTAGTTATGATGTACTAATATCCTTCCTTGTGGCCTTGAGTGTTGGAAGGCCAAGATGTGCAGATTAAATAGCTGTAAAAAAACTGTAGAAGATATCCTAGCCTACCAACACTCAGTCCACAGGGAAGGCCACATGGAATATCACAGACGACTTGCTTCCCTCACATTGGATGAGAAAAAAATAACTAAAAACATCCCTACATATTCATTTACAGCTATAACCCATAACTTCTAGCTTCATTAAAGGTGTCGTTCGTTTGGCGAGAAAGTAAGGGAAAGGAAAGGAAAAGTGTGTTTTCTTGCACTTTTCTTGCGTTTGGTTCGCAAGAAACACATTTTCATTTTCTTGCACTTTCCCAAAAGTGACAAATTTTCTTCCAAAACCTTCATCCATCTTTCGATGGTTGTTTTGCAAGAAAATTTAAGTTTCTTTTCTTTTCTTTTACATTACTTTCTTTTCTTTTCTTTTCTTTCACCCACTTTCTCGCCAACCGAGCACACCCTAAGGGATTATCCAGTATTTGGTAACTTAGCCCTCTCATTCACCCTATTGCAATCCACAGAAAACCATAAAATCCATTCTTAGAACCATCCCAAAACCTATCATAACTAACCCAAACATAGTAATTAACCCTACAACTTGAGGAAGAACATTTGCAAACCAAAATCAATGTTGGCAATGACTTCTTTCATACAAATAAAATTTTGGTCACTGTTGTCCAACATTAATTTTTGGTGTTAGACCTATTGTACTGAAAAGATTACAACTACACAATTGGAAGAATATTTGCAAGACTACACAATACATTGAATATTCTAATGGATCACATAGGCATACAACTTGAGGAACTCCCAAAAGGTGACCCACCAATTAGTAGATCCAATTCCACCTAATGCTAAATGGACAGATAATGATCCAAACAGAATGACAGAGTAGAAAGCATAGAATAGATGCAAAGTTGATACTTGGAACATTTTGGGCATATCAAAAGGTTGATTTCTTGAGTTTTCCGTAAGATGTTCAAGAAAGATTACCGGCTGAGATGCAAAGAAATAGAAGAAAAACCTAAATGACCAAAACTTGCACTGAAGATAAGTTGAGTTGAGACCAACTAACTATCCAACCCAGATTTCCCAATGGCTCTGTTCGTTTGAGAGGAAATTAGGTGTAGGAAATCAGTTCCAAGGGAAAAGTTTTCCTTCAAGTGTTTGGTATCCTGGAAAATACACTTTATTTTAGAAAACTTTTCCTAGTTAATATTTTACATGGAAAATTTTTCCCTTAAATATAGAGGGAAGTCAATTCCTTGGTGAGACCCTTTACTAAGGTCTCCAAATAGTGTTTGAGAGGAAATTAGGTGTAGGAAATCATTTCCAAGGGAAAAGTTTTCCTTCAAGTGTTTGGTATCCTGGAAAATACACTTTATTGTACAAAACTTTTCCCTGTTAATATTTTACATGGAATATTTTTCCCTTAAATATGGAGGGAAGTTAATTCCTTGGTGAGACCCTTTACTAAGGTCTCCAGATAGAAACACCAACTCTCCCAAAATATTTATGTTTTATTTTTTATATTTTTTCTTATAATGATTTTCTGAGATTTTTTTCCTTCTAGGTGAAGATGAAGAAAAATAATTCTCTTGGAAAAATTTACTTTTCCATCCCATTTTCTGTACAAAAAAACACAACCAATAGTTATTTGGATAGTTTTGCAAGAGTAGATGACAATAGCATGATCCCAGGTGTATGAACCAAGATGGGATGAGAACTTTTTCTGATAATTTTTTTTTCTTAATTGTGAATGATAATACCTATGACAATTACACCATTGAGATGGAGTGCACAAGTTCAGGTTAAAGACTCTGAGAAGAATGACAAAACAGTAAATGTACAGTCAAACACCAAATAAGTGGGAGAGCCTTGGACAATGAGGATGATGTCAATGAGTAGATTTTAAAAGAATAAAAAAATATAGAAAATGTAAGGATAGAGAACATCCAATTTTTGAATGGTCAGCGTTAAAAAAAAATTGGAAAAAAGGAAAAAATTAAACAACCTTTTGTTGATAAAGAAACCAAGCCCAAATCAATAAATAACATTAAGAGGGCTGCACCACCAGTTCAATTTGTAGTTCACAAAACAGTTACAAAGCACTCAAACGGATTAACAGATTTGGCATAACAACATAACAATTGAATCCTCAACCAATCCTAATAGTTGCTTCACCAAATGTCTAAATGCAATATTGTAGCATGTTCATCTCTGCAAGTCCGAAATTCTGATAGTGGAAAGAGATGTGGCAGTTGTTCCAAGTTGATGTCATGGCAAAACCTATGGCTAGCCAACTATATATAAGCCATGGAAATGCTCCAATGAACATGAAAGTATTTTATTTGGAAATCTACTGGCTAGTGCTTTAGAATTTTGAATGGTTTTTCATGAAATTCTAGAAGTACTTTCAATTTGCTAGTACTTCTTACAGATTACAATTAGATAAATGATCAAAGCGTCGAGGTTGGTATTGGTGATCATGATGCAGATCTGTATCGTCATAGATCCAAACCTCCTGAATGACTCAGCCATAACATCGATGGAAGTTGTGGACTCAGCTATAATACCGGCGTATGTCATCGACTCATAGGGATCCAAAAACCTCATAAGGAACTTGACATAAACGTCCATACCAAGAGAGCTATGATCAAGATGAGGCCGAACGCCGAAACTGATGCACCATCAAAATTCTCAAACTCCGGTGACTTAGACAGAAGAAGGAGGAGTATCTTGGCATCTTTTTTGGCTAGTGTCTTCTCAGAGTCTCTCGCTACGAATTCAGAGAGGCGAGAGGGCTATTCTCTTGAATTGATTGATTGGTTTAAACTCCTTTAAATAGATAAAAATGTGGTTTAAGCACCTTAAATGGAGAAAAATGTTTTGAATGTAGTTGGATCGAATTGGAGCCATTCTGCAGTTCAGATTTTAGAGAGAGGATTGATTCTGTGGTAGTTAGAAAGTTTGGCTTGAGTTTCGAAGAGTTGCATAGCTTTCCAAAACAATGTGCCGGTTGTTTGATATTTAAGGAAGATAGAGAAAGAGAGAGAAGAGGAAAGGGAGAAAAATAGGAGAAAGACGTGATGAAGAGGAAGAGGTCCAACCACGCCTGATTGGGGGAGATGAAAAGGGAGAGTAAAAGTGAAGAGGTGGGTCCCACTTTAATTGAGTGCTGAGTTTAATATATTTTTTTAAAAATAAATTAAAATCCAAAATCCCACCGGGGTTCACTATGAAATGAGTCGTGTGAGGGAATGAGTATAAGTAATTAAATATAATAATTAATTTAATCAAAAAATATTTAAGTAATAGGAGATACTTGAAGGTGAGCATTTAACCTATCATTTAATTAGAAATGAAGAACAATAATTAAAAGAATGATATGTCATCTTCTTATTTGATCAATTTCATAGTAGACACGACATCATCAGACACATGGCATCACCAAGAATAGAGAATGGAGGCCATTGAGATATGCCACGTGGAACCAACCGGCATATAGTATTAGTATAGATAGCATAGCATAGCATGGGCATGGGCATGGAGGTGTATGGAGATCCAATCACAGCCAATTGCAATTGAACTCGGTGAGAGTTCAATCACACCTACATGCCTACACGTGTCCCTTTTAACCCTTATTAACTATGGTTAAGATTCATTAACCTTTAGGGTTCGACAATATAATTTTAGTTTTAAAAAAAATATTAACCTTAAGGGTTAAAAATTCTTAACTAGAGTATTTTTATAAAAACTAAGATTATATTGTTGAATTTCAAGGGTTAGTAAATCTTAACCATGGTTAATAAGGATTAAAAGGGACATGTGTTGGCTAATGGGTGTGATTGAACTCTCCCCGAGTTCTTGATCTCAGGTAATTGCCCCTCGACTTTTGATTTTTTTTAAAAAAAGCTTACTAAACTCCTTAGAGTTGGTTACAACCCACAAGCCAACACATGTCCCTTTTAATATCTCTTAATTGTGATTAAGATTCACTAACCTTTAGGGTTCTACCACCTAACCTTGGTTTCTAGAAGGAAAAAATTAACTCTAAAGATTAAAGTTGTTAACTAGAGTTAAAGACTTTTGTTCTGTAACCGAACTCTTAGAATTTTGGTTGTAACCGTAAATGATTAGTCATGGGGCAACTGTCTTATGGAATTTTCAAAAAAAATAATTTTAAATTATTTAATAGGGCGTAGTCATTGGACAATAGGGCAACTGCTCCTTAAACTTTTAAAAAAATATATATATTATATTATTTAATAGGACATAGTTATAGGGTAAAGGAACAACTGCTCCCGTAAACTGAAACAATACCTATAGGATATGTACAAAATGACCCATAAACCTTGTCATCAAAAAAATTTTCGAGGGCTCCGCCCCCGAACCCCCATCCCTTAAACCAAATGTGCCCCCCCTATAGCAAATTCCTGGCTCCGCCCCTGATTAAAACCAACAGATCTAAGAAGAATAAAAGAAATAATCACCTTTGGTTCCTTCTTGAAGGGTGTTCTTGAGACCCTGTAAATTTGGGTTATGAGAACCCTGCAACAGAACCTTCAATTCATCCCCAAGACAACCCAACGTGGCTGTGTGTTGGGGAAGGAGGAGAGATACAAGCGAGAGCGAGAGAGAGACAAGCGAGAGAGAAATAATCACCTTAATGTGCCGAGGCAGGGGCAGCGCAGGGGAGCCGGAGCGGGAACAGGGGAGCTGGGGGCGGAGCAGGGGAGCCGGAGAAAGTGGCCGGAGCTGGAGCAGAGAGTAGTGGAGGGAAAGGGAGAGAAAATGTGGAGGGAAAGAGAAGTGGGAAAAGGGTCGGGCATCAGGCCCTAAATCGGCAAACACGGGTCCTTTCACGGCGTTTTAAAAAAGTGCCGTGAATGGCTATGTCTTCCGCGGCTCTTTTTAAAAAAACGCCGTGTTCGAATCCCCCAACTGCGGCGTTTTTCAAAAAAGCGACATGAAAACGCCGTGATAGAGTCCTTCCGCCATCTAATCAACGGCGTTTCTATAAAAACGCCATGGTTGACCGTCTTTCGAGACGTTTTTGTTAAACGCCACTATCTTAGGAATGGTTGGACTGCTTTAATTAAGGCGAGAAAACTCAAGATTAGACATCAGATTGGGTTGAGATGTGCTGATGGGCAGCTCTATTTTGCACTCTTAAGCTAATATTCTCATGCATGAATATGGCTAATAAGTGGGTACATGGTCTGGTTTGGTTTGGTCCCCCACTTTGTTTGTTTCTGATTATGATTTGTCTCATTGTATTCAGATACTAACAATGGTAATAAAAAGAGGGAATTTTCGCTTTGGCCTATTTTGATTAAGTTTTGTTAATTTGAGACTAACCCTATGTTTGGTTGTTTGGTTGCAGAGAGCAAAAATAAGGAAAGATACAGAAAATAAAAGGAAATGAAACCAAAACAAAGAAATTTCTTAAGGATCGATCAGAGCCTACTATCATATCCAACCAAGTTGACATTATGTGTTAATTATGATTATCGATAAAAAAAAATTGATGGTTGAGATGAAACATAGAGCTATGAGTATATTATGCTAGTGAAAAAGATATAATTAATATATTTCAAATTTTGGGAGGAAATTACCATTAAATTTTTTTTATTATGGTAAAAGAGTGAAAACATAAAGAATTATAAGAAAATATGGTTTAAAATGGTTATTAAAAATACAATGAATTAATGAAAATATTTCTTTCAACATTTGCGAAATTACCAGTAATTTGTTTTTGTTATGGTAAAAGAGTAAAAACAGACAGAAATATAAGAAAAATATGTTTAAAAATGATTATTAAAAAAACAATGAACTAATGAAAATCTCTTTCAAAATTTATCAAATTCATTGATTTATTTTTGACAATGGTTGTTACGTTCACCGTCTACTTCTCAGTCATGTTCTTAGCATCAAGCAACTTGGCCTACTTTGGCACCTCTCACCCGACGTGCCAACCAACTCATCCACCTCATATCATACCATATATCCCGAAGATGTTGATCCAACACAATTTGCAGTGAACCTTGAATACTTGGAAGCAGAATTTTTTTTGTGGGGACCACTGGGTTATTGGCTCGACCATGTTGCACCAGAGTTGGCCATGGGCGGACCACCACCTATAGGAGCCATGAAACCTAACTTTGATTATCTTACACTAAACATTATCACTAAGTTTGCGTAATGAAAACATCAACCTTTCGTTAATGAAAACTGAGAAATTTGTTAAGGATCGGAGCTGATACTATCTCATCCAAGTCAACCTTCCATTAATGAAAACTTCTAATCTTTGTACTGATAATTATGTATTTACCATGTATTAGTATCGATTTTAATTTTAAATGTTATATACTTATCATAAGATCATGTATATTTCTCTGGCATGTTGTTTTGCGGCTGCTAGTAGGATTATTGGGCATTGAATTCGGGCAAAAGGCGGTTATTCGAATGTATCTTTCCGAGCGAGCCAAAGAACTGGTGCACCCATAAAACCATATAGTGGCTGAATTCATTATTCGCATCACGGAGCTTAGGAACCAATTGGCAATGTGTGGCATTAAAGATGATGGAATCATTGTCCCACAGGAGCTAGGAGCGGAGAATCGGAACGATTTTTCTTATCTCGGGAACAGAAACAATCTAAACACGTTTGGTAAATCATTTTTAGGAAACAATTTTAAGAATCGTCCTACTGTAGGCACAATTTTTAGGGAACAAAAAAGTCACTTTTCGTAATCAATTCTGAGAAACATGCTTAAAACGAACAAGAGAAGCATCAATATTGATGAGATAGATGAGCCATAATTTTAAAAAAAAAAATTGGAATTTTATGATACTTATAAATTTGTTGATGATATAACCATATTTTATGCCTAAAACAATTTTTTTTTTTTTTCTTTTTTTCATCCAAACGTAATTTTATTTTTTCTTTTCTTCGTAATTGATTATAAATACAGTTACCAATTGCATTCATAATACAAAATTGATTATAAGAATAAAAACTTATAAGAATTAAATCTTTTTCATAATGAGAGAATTGTCAGAATTGATGTGAGACAACGAGCATATTCCCGGTAGATTCTACTCCAAAGGCGCAAATGGGAGGATTGCCAGAGAATATCTTATGAGGCCTTAGATTGTGTTATGTACGACTTTGTTTAGCTTATAATAATTTCAATGTCGCTTTGATTTAATCGTGTGTGTGTGTGTGTGTGTGTGTGTGTGTGTGTGTGTGGGGGGGGGGGGGGGGGGGGGGGGGAGGGAGTAGAATTCTCTTGCATATGCCTTTCAGAGGGTATTCTGTCAGTATGTTATTTATTTATTGAAACCAAATCCTCTACTGTGATAACAGGAATTGAGGTGGCCACGTGTCCCTTTTAACACCCCTTAATTGTGGTTAAGATTCATCCACCCCTAGAGTTCACCCACCCATCCTTGGTTTTTAGAAAAAAAATATTAATTCTTTTTTTAAAATTAAAAAACTGTTTTTAGGGTTTTTTAATATTAAAATATTTTTTTAGAAAGAATAATATTTTTTCTAAAAACCAAAGATGAGTGGGTGAACCCTAGGGGTGGGTGAATCTTAACCACAATTAAGCTGTGTCAAAAGAGACACGTGGCCACCTCAAGGGATGATAACCGGATTTACCAAATCCGGGTAGAGGATTTGATCTCTTATTAATTGAGTGTGTTATGTATTACTTGATTTAGCTTATTATAAACTAAATGTTAATGTGATATAATCATATGGTAAGAGTTATAACACCACTTACACATTCCCTTTCCATTGTTGTCTATCCGACTTGAGATTAGGGATACTAATGGGCTGGGCTGGGCTGGGCTGGGTCATGGCTGGTGTGCCCGGCTATTTTATTGGGCCGGGCCTAATTATTAACGGAGGCAGCCATGCAGTCCATTTTAGGGTATGGATTTTAGGGTATTTTTCATTGGGGGGGAGCTAGGTATTTTTCATTGGGGGAAAAATACATGTATAAATAAAAACTAATGGATTTAGGGTATGGTTCAAGGCTAAAAGAAATTTTGGGGGTAATTTTTTTATTTTGGAGAATTTTTTTTCCTGGTAATGCTCTTAGGTCGCAACGTGTCCCTATTGATACCCTTTAACTGTGGCATGATTCACCCACCTATCCTTGGTTTTTTTAAAAATATATCAAATTTTTGTTCAAACTAAAATTCACAAACACCTAAGGTTTAAAAAAAATAGTATTTTTTTCTAAAAACTAAGGATAAGTAGGTGAACCCTAAGGGTGGGTAATTTTTAACCGGAGTTAAGGGCTGTTAATAGGGACATGTGGCGACCTCAAGGGTGTAACGGGACTCCATTGGGGGCTCACTATATATTTGACGAAAAAATTGGGTAATTTAACGTTTATTATATCACAGTGAACTTGGTGGACATTTAGGAGAGGATATCACAACAAAAATCATTTAGGTGGAACGATTGACAAAAATCCATCAATTGATGGTTGAGATGAGACAGAAATATGAATATATTTTCTAGTAAGAAAGATACCATTAATATATTTCAAAAATTAAGAGGAAATTATCATTAATTTGTTTTTTATGGTAAAAGAGAGTAGAAACCGAAAGAAATATAGAAAAATATGTTTAAAAAAGGTAATGAAATAAGGAAAATCTTTCGTTTTTTAAACTTCCAATTCTATGTGTTAGTAAGAAAGATACCATTAATATATTTCAAAATTTAAGAGGTAATCGCAATTATTATTATATATATTTGACATTAAAAGAATAAATATAAATATAAGAAAATATGTTTAAAAATGATAATAAAAATACAATGAATTCATGATAATCTTTCTTTCTTTGAACTTTCCAAATCTATGTTTTACCTCTCCTTATAAATATTTCACTCATTTCTCATTCAAAACTACTTTAGAAAACCCATTGGCCTTGATTCTACATATTATATCAATGAAGAATACTATGTTTCACGATTTTATGGGGCTGAACGATGGTAGGCCGAAGGTAGTTCAGATACGCAGCAATGAGGCATCAAGCTCATCTAATGAGCATTGGCCAATCCAAAAGATCCTTTCAGCTTCGGATGCAAGTAGAAGTCAGGGTAAGCTTTGCATACCAAACGATGCAGTCACAAATCACATTGTTCCAAATTTGACAGATGCTCAACGCAACAACTACAATAGAGGGAGTGCTGTAGTTATAAATGTACGTGATTCGGACACTGGCACTGAATACTCAATTAAGTTGGTGCGCGATAGATTCGCCCACATTCTCAGCAGTGGTTGGACTGGTTTAATTAAGGGGAGAGACCTCAAGGATGGACAGCATATTGGTTTTAGATGTGCTGGTGGGCAACTCTATTTTACACTCTTAGGCTAATATTCTCATACATGAACATGGTTAATTAGTGGGTGGTCTGGTCTTGTTTTGTCCCACATTTTAATTTGTTTGCTTCTGATTATGATTATTTCATTGTATTCAGATTCTAACAATGGTAATAAAGTGAGAATTTTCGTTTTGGGCTATGATTACATTTCATTTGAAGACTGAAAAGCTTATTATATTTGATTAAAGTTTATAAACATATTCTAAATAATTAGTAATTAGCAGAGAAAATAAAATAAATGAGACTATAAGAACCCAATGTGAAGCATTATATCACTCTCAATCATCACATAGACCTTACTAATAATGGAAGAAGACCTTATTTATGTTGGTTAGAGTAGTATTAGATTCTGTCTAAATATGTAATTTAGATTGAATTTGCTGGTAAATGTAAGGGCTGCTGGGCTGGACGTGTACAAGACTTGCACACAGTTTGGTAGACCTAGAGGGTGGTGGGAAACAGGGGCGGAGCCAGGGGGGGGCCATGGCCCCCCCAAAAATTTTTTAAAACCTTAATGAACCAGTATGAATAGTGGGCCCCTCTGTTAAAAAAAAAAATTTAGTACACATGGGCCCCCCAAATTTTTTGTCCAATATAATATAGTGGCCCCCCCAATTTTTTTTGTCATATTTATAGTGGCCCCCCCCCCAATGGAGTCCCCTTATGCCCTTGAGGTTGTCACATGTCCTTATTGACACCCCTTAACTATGGTTAAAATTCACCCAATCTCAGGGTTCACCTACTTATCCTTGGTTTCTAGAAAAAATATTTAAATAATTTTAACCTTAGGAGTTAGTGAATTTTAAACTAGAGTTCAAAAAGAAAGTTGATATTTTTTAAAAAATAAGGATAGGTGGGTGAATCTTAACCACAATTAAGGGGTTAATAGGGACACGTGGCGACCTCAAAGGCATTACCGGGAAAAAAAATTCTCATAAAAAAAAAAATTACCTTAAAAAAAATTTTCTCGGGGGCGACGCCCCCGAACCCCAAAGTTCCATATCCTTCAATCAAAATTTTTTTTTTTTACATGTATTTTGGCCACCCCAATGAAAAATTCCTGGCTCCGCCCCTGGTGGGAAATGCTAGCTCCAATGAGTAAATCATTAATCAGTCCGTTACATGTAAGTACCCCCAGCACTTTGTAAGTTTTGCCATTTTGATAAGAGACCAAATCCGATTAGAGGATTTGCTTTCGTTTGGAGACCAAATCCTGCATGGTGATAACCGGATTTGGCAAATCCGATTATCACCCCATGAGGTCACCATGTGTCCCTTTTGACACCTCTTAACTGTGGTTAAGATTCACCCACCCCTAGGGTTCGCCCACCCTTCCTTGGTTTTTAATTAGAAAAATAATATTAATTCTTTTTTTAATATTAAAAACATAATTTTAGGGTGTTTTCAATATAAAATTATTTAAAAAAAAGATTTGATATTTTTTTCAAAAATCCAAGGATGGGAGGGTGAACCCTAGGGGTGGGTGAATCTTAGCCAAAGTTAAAGGGTGTCAAAAAGGGCACGTGGCGACCTCGGGGTGATAACCGGATTTGCCAAATCCGATTATCAGCTTAGAGAATTTGATTTCTTTTGATAATATGCATTTTCTTTGGAGAACCTGATGTATCGCACGTTCATCTCTTAGATAATATGCATTTTCTTTTGAACTTGATGTATCGCACGTTCATCTCTTAGGTTGTGATTCTCGTAAGCATGTAACTCATGAGAGTCCTGTTCGTGTAGGACTCTGATAACTATCATATCCAACTTTTCAATTGCCTACAGTTCTTGTGTTCAACCAAAAAAAAAAATTCTGTTAGTGAAAACTTCTAATTTGTCCAAGGTTTGCCATGTCTGGACCCCCATCGGGTATCCGAATAACTTTTCCCAGGTTAGAGTTAGGGTTAGGCCTTTTTTTTTTTTGGTGACGAGGGTATCCGGGCCTCTTAGAGCACCCGACTAGTTCCCCCGGGCACGTGCAGAGCCCTCTCTCCACACGCACCAGGAAAGTCGGGATAAATCCGGAGGGTGGCCAACGAGAGCAGGGAATCGAACTCAGGACCTCCACTTCGTGAGGCGTGGTCCTAGCCATCAGCCCCAACCCCCGTTGGTTTAGTTAGGGTTAGGCTTGGTTTCCCTCATGTTGGATCATAAAATCTAATCTGTATATTGATGATTATATACATTTTTTTTTTTTGGAAGGTAAACTGGGGTTAGGCAGACCCCTACTAGAGAAATATAGGTGGGATTCAATCCCAGGTCCCTGGTACGACACCAAAGGACTTTACCAACCATGCTAGTAGGACTATTGGGCGTTGAATCCGGGCAAGCCACGGTAATTATTCAATCATGTGGGGCATGCTTAATCTTAATCTTTTATTATAGACAGTACTTGATGAAAATATATCCAAATAAGCCCAATGTTTAGGGACCAAAAACGTCTAGCACCAGTGAGAATATATTCTCTAGCAATCTAATGATGCCATGTCCACACATGCTTTAAATGATGAGCCCCACTTAATTCTTGACATCATTGGATTTTTAATCCAATGATCCAGCTCTCGATAGTAGGTACTATCAAGAGTTTTAAAGCATGTATAGACTTGACACCATTGGATGTTAAATCAGGGCGGAGCCAAGGGGGGCCTGGGGGCCAAAACTTTTGAACAAAATTTTTTTTTTATGTATAGATATGTTTAGCATAGCATGGGCATGGATGTGGATGGAAATCCAATCATGGCCAATTGCAATTGAACTGGGTTAGAGTTCAATCACACCTACGTGCGAACACATGTCCCTTATAACCCATATTAACTATGCTTAAGATTTACTAACCTTTGGGGTTCAACAATATAACTTTAGGTTTATTTAAAATATAGTAAAAAAATATTAAGGGTTAAAAATTCCTAACTACAGATTAATATTTTTTTTTACAAAAACTAAGGTTATATTGTTGAATTCCAAGGGTTAGTAATCTTAACCACAATTAATAGGGGTTAAAAGGAACATGTGTTGGCTAATGGGTGTGATTGAACTCTCCCTGAGTTAAATCACGATTGATTTGTGATTCGATCTCAGGTGAGTGCCCCTCAGCTTTTGATTTTTTTTTTTTAAGTTCACTAAGGATTTAGAATCCTTATAAGTTATAACTGGACTCCTTGGAGCCGTTTACAACCCACAAGCCAACACATGTCCCTTTTAATACCTCTTGATTGAGATTAAGATTCACTAACCTTAGGGTTCTACCACCTAACCTTGGTTTCTAGAAGGAAAAAAATTAACTCTAAAGATTAAAGTTGTGAACTAGAGTTAAAGACTTTTGTGTTGTAACCGAACACTTAGGATTTTGGTTATAACCGTAAAAGATTATTCATAGGGTAGCTATCCTATGGAATTTTCAAAAAAAATATTTTTTTTTTAATTATTTAATAGGGCGTAATCATTGGAGAATGGGGCAACTGCTTCTTAAACTTTTCAAAAAAAATAATATTATATTATTTAATAGGGCATAGTTATAGGGTAAGGGAACAACTGCTCCAGTAAACAAGGAGAAACAATACCTATAGGATATGTACAAAATGACCCATAACCCTAGTCATCAAATTTTTTTTCAGGTCCCTTAAACCAAATGTGCCCCCCTACAAAAAATTCTTGGCTTCCGCCCCTGTGTTAAATCCAACAGTCGAGCTCCCGATAGTAGGTACTATCGAAAGTTTTTAATCACTTCCATATTTTATGGTAGGGCTGTCCTAGTCTCCTTTGTGTGGATTAATGGTTCATACCATTGGTGCTAGCACTCCCCACTGCGGTAGGCTTAGACTAACCATATGGCATGCATGCATGATTTTGTAAGTTTTTTTTTTGTTTCTGCTCGTTTGTTTGCACATAAATGGTGTTATTAGTTAAATCATTTACGATATAACATAATTTACGTTAATAAACGAGGAATTTTTCAGTTATTTTTTATTTTTTGGTTGCAATCTTTAAAATAAAGCAAAAAAAATTTGCATATTATTTACTTGTGTTTAGAGTAAATATATAAATAAAATAAAAATAAAATATATGTGAAAATGGGTACTTTTATTATTTTAAAATATATTTAAGGAAACGAGAATTTCACAGGAAAATTACATTCGTATTTATAAAATGTAAGTTCTTTTTTTGTAAAAGTTGCTCATTTTCCGTAAAATATTTTATTTACTAAAAATTTTACATGTGAATAAACACATGGAAAATGACAATTTTTGTGGATTTGATTTGTCTTCTCCTATTGCACATTGAAACAAAAGGAGAATTAAATACAAAGAGAAGCTGTGGGGGAAAATACTTGTTGTACTAATCCTGATACCATGTGTATGTCTTTGAACAATTGTTGCACCTCTGATCCTCCGGAATAAATAGGCAGGATGACCTGCGAATACACTTCGACAATCAAGTCAATAATATATTGATGAAGGGGGATAGAAAGGAGAGAGAGAGAGGTGCAATGGTTTAGAGTTTTCAGAAGGATAGAGACTCAATGTGCTTGAGTGCAGGAGAATGCGAATCCTTTTTTGTGCAGGAGAATGCGAATCCTTTTTTCTACTCCCTCCCTCTGTATTTATTGGAAGCAGATTAGGGCTACTCTGCTTCTTCCTGGTAGATCGAGTTTCCTCTTCATGAAGGTGATCACCTTGATCGGATAACGGTTCTGATTGAAGGGGCTTCTGTTCTTTTGGCTCTTGTTCAAATGTCTATAAAAGGCGGGAGATGATCTTCTGAGAAATTCTAAACTGTTTCGGCATCCTTGCTCCTTTGACCTTCGCCTTTCCTTACTCTCCAGTGTTCTTTGTTTTCGTAGAACAAGTGCTTCGTCCTCTAGAACTGCGATGAGAAAATGGGCAATGGTGTTTCCTAAACATTCGCTACTCAAGAGACTGAGATAGGAGGCGCCTGAATACTCCTCGGTGCCTGCCCATGTCCAGGTGGAGGTGGTCCATGCCCAGACTACGAGTTTGTCTTCGAACTCTGAAGGCGTCCAGTCCCAACCTTGGAAGGTTGAGTTTTGGTTTGGGGAGAGGCCCATTTCGGTGGGGTTTTCCTAGCCTCGGAATTCACGCATTGTGTGCCCCTTGATCGATGGGTTTCACTTGCCTAAAGAAGTTCAGGCGGCAAGGTGTTGGGGAGATCAGCCCCTAAGGGAGCTGAGGGGCGAGGGTTCTCTCTTTACCCTCGCCCTTGCTTTCTCCAATATCTAAGATCGGTTGCAGAGAGCCCAGAAGGAAAACCCGGCGACCATCGGGACTAGGGGTATCAATGGGTCAGGCTGGCTTGGTGGCCCGGCTCAATAAAAGCCCGCCCATTACCCATATTTTAGGCCCTAGGGCTAGGGTCAGGCTCAAATTTTTAGGCCCATTTAATATGGGTTGGGCTAGGGCTTGGCTACTTCAAATGCTTCAAATGTTTACTTCTAAATTTGAAAATCTGAGAATGAATGATGATGAAACTTTTGATGGTTTTTATGCTGATCTGAGTGACATTGTTAATTCTTGTTTTAACCTAGGAGAAAGAATTCCTGAGTCCAAAATTGTTAGAAAAATTTTGAGATCTCTACCTGAGAGATTTTGATTGAAAGTTACCGTCATCGAAGAGAGCAAAAATGTTGATGCTCTCAAAATTGAAGAGTTGGTTGGTTTCCCTCCAAACCTATGAGTTAAATCTGAACCCATCTATGAAACCAAAACCTATTGTTTTGAAATTCATCAAGAAATCCATAGATGGTTCAGATAATGACTTTAAAGATGATGAAGAAGAGTTGGTTTTATTTGCAAAGAAATTCAAAAAATTTCTGAAATTTAATAAGAGATTTAATCCAAAAAGACAAAAATCTTTTGAGAAGCCTAAGTCCAAGCACTTTGAAAACAAGAAACATCTTAAAAGTGCTGACAGTAAATCCCAAGGTGTTCAATGCTATGAATGCCAATGCTATGGCCATATTACCGCTGAGTGCTCTAATAAGAAAATATTTAAGGGCAAGGCAAAGGATGACAGTTAATCTGAATCTGAAGAATCAGATAGTTCTTCTTGTGATAAGACTAGGGGTTATATGGCATTCACTGCATCTTTATCTGGGATTGAAGAATCTTTTTCAAATGTTGTGAGTGACCAACACCATAGTGATGGTGAGGATGATGAGAGTTAGAATGACTGATTCTAAGGGAGACCTCGAGGCAGCCTAAGATGAGCTATTTCAGGAATGCCTAAAGCTGAAAAAGGTTCAATTTTTTATGACCAAAAATGTCAAATTTATTTAAATGGAAAGAGATGTCTTAGATCAAGTGGCTTCAGGGTTGAAAGCTCTTGTGTCACAGCTTGAGGAAGAGAAGGCTTCCCTCCTTGTCAAGACTCAACTTCTTGAATCTGATTTGCATGGTTGTCTTGATGAAAAGACAAGTCTTGAAATCAAGTTGACTGATCTTGAGCAAGATCAAAGGTATGGAGATGAGAATGGAACTACATCCACCACGAACACAGTCTGGTGCTAAAAGGCACCCTCCTAAAAATAGGAAGGACCCTTCAACTCAAAAATTCATTCCTACATGTCATAAATATGGAGTGAAAGGTCATATTAAACCTCGATGTCCTAAACTTCGAAGAATGTCCAATCATGATTTTGAGAACCAAAATAATCTTAATGGGAATCTTCAAAGGAGAGTTGAGGTCCTAGTGGAGAAGTCTAGGAGTTTGTATGAAGATGTGATGAAAATTATTCACAACTCTAGACAGTGGCATGGTCATGACACTCTTTATGCTAGATATAAAGGAGGTAACGGGGATAACCATAATGTCCGCCATAATTCTAGGACTCAATCCTGAAAAATGAAGAACAGGAGGAAGAGGCAAAAGGTCATACCTACCTCAACTGAAACGGTTAGAGACCAAATGGTCAATCAAACTGCTAAAACCGTTTGGGTGAGAAAGGAAGACCTGAAGGGCTTCACTTAGCTCTTGCCTGTCATAGCCTTGGGTGTGCTTTATTTGCTATATCTTGTCCTAGTGCTATGCTTGTGTATTCTAGTAGTTTTATTTTTTTTTTGTTTTCTGTTTTGGTTTGTTTTGCTGTTTTCTTTATTTTGAAAAATCTAAAAACATTGAAAAACTATAAAATCCAAAAATATTTTTATCATGTTGCCCTTGTTTGACTTGCATGATCTGCATTCCTTGTGTGATCTTTATTTCTATACTTGTCCAGGGTTGAACATGAGTTTATTGCTGATTGAGGATATATCACCTTCATAGTCTCTTGGTTAAGCTGAAAATTAGACTAGTTTTATCTTGCACAGTTAGAGACTTATTCATGTGTGTATGCTTTGCACTTTCACATGCACTCTAACTGATTCTATTGAAAGGACTATTTTCCTATCGGTAGGTGTTTGACTCATCCCAAAAGAGTGACCTTGGATGACCAATGTAGAATGACCATATTGTTAGTCATCATCATTTTGTGTATCCTCCATGAGCAAAAATTGTTGCAATGAAAAAGGCTACCTACTGGGCTAGTGTGAAAGTCACAATTGGATGCAAACAGTATGTAATGGCTACCTATGCGGACAGTAGTTATCTATCTTGGTTGCTAGAGTGAAAGGTCCTACTCCCAATAGCTAGGACTACCTACCTAGATAGTGTGAAAGCCATCATTAAATGAAAAGATATGTTCAGATAAAGAACATCAAAAGAAATCTTACAAAATTTGGAGCTATTTGACCAAAAGTAAAAGAAAAATATTGAGTCAAATAAAATGGATAAAGGAACATCAAAATGTAAAAAAATCAGCATATCTGGATCTAACTAGGTTTGACTTTTAAGATTTATGTCTCCAGGAGTCACCTTAGTGGTTAATGTCATATCCTTAGAAAGGGAAAGAAACCTTGATTTAGTATCTATCAGACCACCACTATACATATATTGCTTCACTTTTAAACTGTTCACTAAATGTGATTAAGTGAATTGGCTATGCTTTAGCATTTCGTGAGATTTAGTTAGATGTATATCCTTAGTCGGACTAACTAATCATGTTCTTCATTGGATTTGTAATTTTAAATTACTACTACTTAGAATGCTTTTGATGCATGTATGTGTGGCACATGATATTTTTTTAATATTATTATATGTTTCCTTTTTGTTTGGCTGGGACTTTCTAGCATAAGTACCCTGCTTTTGGTGGTGTCCTTGATCTTAGGGGGAGAAGATCAAGTTATTTTGTTGAGGGGGAGTTTGTGCTTTATATTGCTATTTTGTTCCCTGCTCTTTAGTCCCCGCATTGTCTACATTTGATTGGTTGTATTGTGATTGCCTTGATATTACACATGTATTAAATTGGTATATTCTTTGTGATATTGGCTTCATGACTACCTTTGACAATTGTGTCAAAAAGGGGGAGAAGGTTGGGTATAAGTTCCCAAGCTCAGTACATTCCTTGCAATACCTGTGGTTATTTATTTTCACATTTCATACATGCTTCATTGAGTGTTTTGTTTATGAGCATGTGTAGGTGCAGGGTTGCAGCAGAAGGATCTTACATGACAAAAGCTTCAACGTCTTCACTTTAATAATTTTTATCAATTGGTTTCATGTAATTATGTTGGAGTCATGTAATGTCCTAATTCACCGTTTGATATGTTTGGGCGAGTTTGTGTCAAGTCATGTACTTCAGGATGGTTTTGTCACGGAATTACCAAAGGGGGAGATTGTAAAGTACATGTTTTAGTGTTGGCTTATTCCAATGTCAAAACAAGTGAGTCTAGTGTATCTTGTGTCATTGCCTTCAAGCGTCCACAACAAGTGAAGTTGAAGACCGAAGAAGATCGGTTGAAGACTCGGTTGACCATATCCTTCGTTTCACTCATAGGATGGTAAGTGACCTAAATACCATGTTACCTTAGGTAGGAATTGACTTAGAATAATTATAATATGATACCTTAGGTGGAAATTGACTTAGAGTAACCATATGGACCCTAGGTGATTAGATATGTAGCCAAAAACAAGTTAAAAATTCTTAAAGTTCTTAAAAAACCAAGGTTGCTTGTAAGAGGTATATCTCACAAAACGTAGCTCAGATTTTGCTCCACAATATATCAAATCGACCACGTCGAAAATATCTACAACTTTTGTGAAGGAAGTAAGAGCTGAAAATGCATTTTTATACCTGAGAGTCGACCCAAAGTACCTAGGGTCGACCTTTGATATGGAAAAATTTTGTATGCTGAAAAATTCCAGAATGTGAGTGATTTGAGGGTCGACCCTGAGAGACACTTGGGTCAACCTAAGTGCACATTTGGGTCACTCCAAAGTGCCCAGGGTCGACCCTGATATGGTTTTTCTTGATAATTTTGTTTTGGCAACTTCTAAATCTTGGTCTTGGGTTCTCTATTTAACTAGAACCCTTCCAGTCTGAAAAAAGAGACTTTGGGAGAGGATTGAAAGGATTTTTAGTTATCTCTAGAGTTCATAGAAACTCTAATTTTGATTTTCTCTCCTTCCCTTTGTTAGTCCTTCTTCCATCCTAGTTTTTGCAAGTCAATGTTCCATTCTTGCTTGCTTGGACTTTCCCATTGATGGAGTCCATCTAGGATTTGATTTTAATCAAACCATCAACCCGTTTTGGAAAGAGCAAATTGGTTGGAGTGTTCCGAAACCTTTGCGAAGGAGATCGATCCGAGGAGGATCCTGGTTATGTGATTTGGTCGGTGGAATCCGAAGCCGTCATTGACAGAGATCGATCGTGGAGATCATGGTTGTCGAGACACAAAAGAAGAACAGGCTACTATGGTAGATTGCGAGGCTTGTGAGATAGTGATTGCTTTCGGAGGCGTGGAGGACTGAGTACTGAGGATCGAGGAAGTTGAGTCCGGTTAAGTACAGTTCGAGTCTTGGACTAGGTCTCGTGGTTTTGCTCGGAAGGGTTTCCACATAAAAATCATTGTGTTGTGGTTTGCTTGTTTCCCTTATTTCGCACTTTAAAGTTCATCATCCCTTCATTAATAATTTGATTACCTAATCTCAAAAATGGTAGATAGACTTATAGGGAGACCTAACCATCCCCTTGAAATTGTGAGTTCTCAACTCAAACATTGATTTGAGGTTCACCAGATTTTTTCAGTGCTGGGCTAGCCCGAAGTCCGATTGTTCGGCACGAAGTTTGGGTGGGCTGAGCCTTCCTTATTTTGGGCTGGGCTGAGTTTGAACAAGAATATAGGTCCAAAGTAAATATTGGACCGAGCTTGGGCTACCCTTAGCTCAGCCCGAATTCAGCCCTGCCCGAACTAAAGATAATTTATGCTTTTATAAATAGTATATATAGATAGAGAAGACTCACGAGCTAATCTCATTCTCATTGAATTGTGAGTGATAAGTTTCACATGGAGAAACTATTTTTGTATTTGCTATCTAAGAATGTTACTAATATTTTTTTTTAATATTATTCTTAGCCTTATTTATCAAGGGTTTGAATCTAGTTCTTTTGCTATTGGAGAAACACTTTCCAAAATTGATTACTAGTTAAAATAATTAGGTACCTAGAACAGTGATTGCCTAATTTTACTAAACTCTAAATTTTTTTACTAATTAAGTTCTTGTGCATTGCATGTCAGTGTTTAAGGGAAAGTTAACAAGTAACTATGGGAGAACTCAGCCCGAATTCGTCCCGTACTCAGCCCACAAGCTACTTCATTTGTGCCAGCCCGAACTCAGCCGACACTCTGCTTACTTCTGGTCAGCCCGAACTCGACCCGAAACCCGAATATATTTGTGAGCCGAGCTTGGACTGGAGTGGTCGGGGTAAGATTGGGTCGGGCTGAGCTTGGGCTTAGGTTTTGAACTTTGGGCCGAGCTTGGGCTAACCCCAGCCCGGCCCGATTGCCACCCCTACCCTCGATGTCTCATTCACTAACTTTCTAGCTAGCCCTTTAGTTAGTGGATCTACTAAATTCTTTACAGGTCTAACGAAATCCAATGCTATGACTTCGTTTCCAATTAGCTGCTTCACAATATTATGTCTTAGGCATATATGCCTATTTTTACCAATATATATATATATATATATATATATATATTTTTAGCTCGAGCTATAGCAGCTTGACAGTCACAATGCAATGAAATTGTAGGTACTGGTTTCGTCCACAATGGTATATCTAATAATAGATTTTTCAGTCATTCGGCTTCTACTCCTGCCTTCTCTAAGGCAATAAATTCTAATTTCATAGTGGATTGAGCTGTGCATGTCTGCTTGGTAGATTTCCAAGAGACTGCTGTTCCACCTAAAGTAAACACATATCCACTCATGGATTTAGTCTCATCTGAATCTGAGATCCAGTTAGCATCTGTGTACCCTTCTAATACAGCAGGATCCTACAAAGTGTAGGCCAAAATCAATTGTTCCTTTAAGATATTTGAGGACCCTCATTAAAACGGTCCAATGATCTTGACCAGGGTTATGAGTATATCTACTCAACCTCCCTACTACATATACAATTTCTGGTCTAGTACAGTTCATTAAGAACATCAAACTTCCTATGACTCTAGAGTATTTTAATTGTGATACATTATCACCCACATTCTTACTTAAATGTATACTAGAGTCGTAAGGAGTTTTTACAGGAACACTTTCATAATTATCAAATTTCTTTAGAATTGTTTCTACATAATGGGATTGAGATAATATAAGACCCTCAAATGTCTTAGATATCTTAATTCCCAAAATTACATCTGCTTCTCCCATGTCTTTTATTTCGAAATGAGAAGATAGAAATTTCTTGGTTGAATTAACAACTTTTAAGTTGGTTCCAAATATTAACATATAGACATATAATTACACCAACTTTATCTATAAACTTAATATATACACACCTATCAGAATCATTAACAACATACTCATTTGTTAATAAGACTTTATCAAATTTTTCATTACACTAGTTAGGTGATTGTTTTAGTCCATATAAAGACCTTGTGAGTTTACAAACCTTAAGTTCTTAACTTGGAACTTTATACTCTTCTGGTTGATCTATATAAATTTTTACTTCTAATTCACCATTTAAAAAGACAATTTTAACATGCATTTGATGGACTATCAAATTATAAATAGATGCGGTAGCTATTAGGACTCTAATAGTAGATATTCTTGTTACTGGAGAATAAGTATCAAAGAAATCTACACCTTCCTTTTGTTTGTATCCTTTAGCTACTAATCTGACCTTAAACTTGTCTATAGAACCATCCGTTTTTAATTTCTTTTTAAAAACCCACTTGTAGCCAATTGTTTTAGAACCAGGAGGAAGACTTACTAATTCTCATGTCTGGTTAATCATAATTGACTCAAGTTCTTCTTTTATGGCCTCTCTCCAGAAAGCTGCATCTGAATATGATAAGGCATCCTTATAAGTTAAAGGATCATCTTCCACCAAGAAGGCTGTTATAAAGTCTGGTCTAAAACTAGACACTTTTTTAGCTCTTTTACTTTTTCTTAGTTCTGAGTTTTCTTCTATTTTGCTTAGTTTTAGATTTTTACTTTAACTAGTGCATGCAAAGTTATCTTGTTTCAAAGGAACTACACTAAGCTTAGCTTTCATAGGAAATATATTTTCTAAAAATTCAGCATCTCTAGCTTCTATAATAGTGTTAGCATCTAACACATTATCTTCTGATTTTAAGACTAGAAATCTATAGGCTGCACCATTTTCTACATATCCAATAAATATAAAGTCTGAAGTCTTAGGACCTATTTTTCTTTTCTTAATTTCTGGTAATCCTACTTTAGCCAAACACCCCCACACTTTGAGGTATTTAAGATTTGGTTTAAAACCTTTCCATAACTCATATGATGTTATACCAGTTTTTCTATGAGGTATTTTATTCTGTATATAACATGCAGAAAGAATTGTTTCCCACCACATGTTAGAGAGTAGGCCTGAACTACTTATCATGGCATTTACCATGTTTATCAAAGTTCTATTTTTTCTTTCTACTATGCCATTTTGTTCAGGTGAATATGGTGCAGTAGTTTCATGAATAATTCCATGAAATTCATAGAATTTTCTAAAGAGGTGAGACTCATATTCTCCACCTCGATCAGTTCTAATTCTTTTAATTTTCTTTTCAATTTGATTTTCCACTAATGTTTTTTATTTAACAAACATTTCTAAAGCTTCCTCTTTACTTCTTAATAATTAAATTTTTGAGAACCTCAAAAAATCATCCACAAAAGTTATGTAGTATTTTTTACCTCCTCTAGACATAGTATTTTTAAGATCTCTCAGATCACTATGTATTAAGCGTAATAATTTTGTTTGTCTTTCCATTGATTTAAAAGGTTTCTTTGCAAATTTCGATTCAATCCAAATTTCACATTTATGAAAATCTAAATTTGATAATTCAGGAATTAATCCTAATTGTTTCAATTTTTTAATGTAAGATACATTCACATGACCTAATCTACCATGCCAAGTATCAAGGGATTCCACAACATAAGCAGAAGAGGTACTAGCTTTATTGATTGATTCATCTATTACATTCAAGATAAAAAGACCATTACTACAATATCCTTTCCCCACAAAAGTCCCATTACGAGTTAAAATTAACTTGTCTGACTCAAACACTAGCTTGATACCCACTTTTTTAAGTAAGGACCCAGAAACTAAATTCCTCTTGAATTCAGGTACATGCAGTACATCTTGCAAGGAAAGAGTTTTTCCGGAAGTGAGCTTAAGAAACACCTTTCCTTTGCCAACAACGGGTGAGGAAAGTGAATTCCCCATAAACACTTGTTCTCCATTTCCTATAGACTCGTAGGTAGCAAAAGCTACTCTGTCACTGCAGATGTGCTTGGTGGCCCCAGTGTCTACTAGCCAGTCATTTGCTTTGTTGACAAAATAAACTTCAGACACAACGGCTGCAATCACTTCAGATTCAGTCAGGTTTACCTGAGGTCTTGTGTAGTTTCTGTCTTTCTTCCTGAACTTACAGTTAGTTGTATGATGCTCTGGTTTCCCACACACAAAGCAATCTCCCGTTTTCTTAAAGGTATTGGAATTATTTCCTTTGAACTTGTTTTCAAATTTCTTAACTAGTTTCTGTCCCTTGAATTTTTTCCCAAACTTGATTTCAACCAGATTAGCCTTGGAAGTTATTTCCTTGACCTTTTCTAATTTATCCCTATTTCGGTTGTTCTCCTCAATCCGAATGTGGACTACCAAGTCTTCCAAAGACAAGTCTTTCCTCTTGTGTTTTAAAGAGTTTTTGTACTCTTTCCATGAGGGAGGCAACTTCTCAATTAGAGTCGTTGCCTGAAAAGCCTCATCAATTTTCTTACCTTCCATCAAAATCTCATTCACAATGAGTTGGAAGTCATGAACCTGAGGTATGATCGATTTCTCATCAAACACCTTATATTCTAAAATTTGCCTATGGCATATTTTGTATTTCCAGCCTCTTCAGTTACATACTTTTTTCTCAGTGCTTCCAAAATATCATTAGCATGCTCCAAGTTGCAATAAACATCATACAATTCATTTGACAAAGCATTCAACATGTAATTTTTGCAAAAATAATTATTTCTATCACATCTTTCATTATATGCAGATCTTACCGGTTCATCAAACTCAGTAGATTGTCTAGGATCAGATAAAACGTAGCAACATTCATTGTTTCCAAGAAAAATAGCTTCTTCTGCTGCCAACGTTTGTAATTCAACCCATTGAAAATTTCCGGTTTGTTAAAATCCTGATTTGGTTTAATAGCATCCATTATCGATTTCAAGAATGTTGATAATAATTTTCAAAAGTCAGAATTATAAAATAAAACTAACTTGATTCAAGAGTACCAATTTCTGAATTTCTAGTAGCAGTTTGCAATAGCCAGATCTCAAATATGATAGAATTATCTAATGACCAAATCTAACCTGATTCGTATTCTGCAATAACATGATATGGACAGCAACTTCTACCAGTTTATAATCTGCAATCACTGAATTCGAACAGCAACTTGAATAAGCTTTTCAAGACTGCACTGATACTGTAATCTGCAAAACAAGAATTTGAATATAAAAAAATGATCGATAGAGAAGAGCTGAGGTGTGGTTAGGACCACTGTCCTTGAAATCGATTTCGCCTCCACTAAGTTTTCCTTTGGTGCAGTTGGGGTAGATGGCGCCCGATCTCCAGGATTCAACAGTCATTCTTTGTTAATCGTGCACTCGAAATAACAACGACACTCGAACTCATGTGTAGATGATTTTTTCCCAAAGAAAGAATCAAAACCACTTAAAGAATAACAATGGCAAAAAACCCCTTGTTGCAGTAACTGTTGATTTGATTTTTTAAAAAAAATTAAATTAATAAAAACATGATCATTAGGATTTGGGGTTTTATTTTAATCATGGACCAAAACCCCCCATTAATTTAATCTTTGTTTAGGTTAGGTGTTTAATCTCTTGAAAGAGAGAAAACACACTTTTGGTGCATTTCTCTTGTTTCTTTAGTCCCACATCGGAAAAGTAAAGAAAATCTAAATAGTTTAATTACCCCCCTTGTTTGTTTATTTGTCAATAACTAAGCATGTAGTGTAGACTTTGACCCACCAATTCCTTTAGACAATATCTTGGGTGCGCGAGTTACGCACACGCACACGCTCGGGCTCAGGTGCGATGCGGGAATAGGGATTTGGGCGCTATGAGACGCACTTTGCACTTCGCACTTGCGCATCGTCACAAGTCGCTTGGGTCACTATTTCTTTTGAGTAAATCAGTACCATTCATCTAATCAGAACTGTTGATCAAGGTTAACCCTGATCAGATGATCATCGTGGTTGATCAGAGCCGTCTGATCAAGTCACAGGCTCGGTTTGAATCTGGGTCGTCGGATTTGGGTGTGTGAGATCCAAGGACACACATGGGTGTGTCAGTTGAATCAGATCCAATGAGTGTCTGGGTCAGTGGTGGCAGACCCATGATGGGATGCTCTGACCAAGGTCTGACCTACTTAGCCAAGCGGCCTACCTGTGGCAGGAAAGGCCTAGCCAGGTGGCTGAGCCCATCCTCATGCAAGGGGACCTTGGTCCTCTATAAATAGAGGGCCTTGGAAAGGTGCTAGGCTCTATTGGAACTCAGACCAGACCCAAATCTGTAAACTCAGACCAGTGAGCCAAGGTGAACCCAGACCAGTGAGCCAAAACCAGACCCTAGACAAAGTAGGTGCACCCTGGTCCAGTCCGGTTGAGCCATGGTCCATCAGGTAGACTCCAAACCAGGGACCTCTTAGGAGGACCCTAACCTGGAGACCTCCATTAATGGTGGACCTTGGAGCTCAAGGAAGAAGATGAAGGCCCATATTCCAGAATCCAGACCCAGCAGGCTATCCGGATCGATCCAGATCCATGGATACCAGGAAATGGACCGCTGTTTAGCACCTGATGAGGTTGCAGAATGCCTTCGGGCTTCTTAACCGTCCATCTGAGAACAGTCTACATGCAGACCGTTTGATTGCCCGATCTGGGAAACTAGATCAGGTATAACAATGGATCTGTCCTATAAGGATAGAACCATCTTGGTGGCCATCCGATTTCAGGTGTGAACCTACCATATCCACATGATGGATCCTATAAGGACCATCGTACCCAAACAGGGGGTATCTTGTGGAATGGGTTAATCTTGACAAGCCTGAACTTGTACCCAAACATAATCTGGAATTGATAAAATCGGATTAAGTATAGTCTTGTGACCAAACAGATTAGGAATAAGTTAAAATTGATTAACTTAAAATCTGTAACCAAACAGGACCTAGACAGAATTGATTTTGGCCAAACCATAATCAGATTATGTGCAGAATTGATTCTGGACAGAACCAAAATCTGTAACCAAACTGAATAGGTGCAGACCTAAACTGGAATAGGCTAAAACAAGATTAGACCAAAACAGAGTGGACCTAACCCTGTAACCAAACAGACTCTTAAACCCTAAGGGGTAAAATGATAATTTCATAAATTATCTAATTAATTAGATAATCTCTTTCTATAAATCCGATGGGACTTTAATACATTTGGATTAATGGTAAACCCTAATTAAATGGATATATATAAGTATATATTTAATTTTAAAGGGCATCTTAAAGGAAGATTAGTACCTCATCTTCTACCAAGTAGTGCAAACTCGTTGGGAAGACCGGAGAGAATCCGAGCTGAGTTGTATCCCGGAGATAGAGCTGTCATATCCCTTGCACATGGGAGGCTTGAAATATCTTCAAGAAAGACTCAATTGTAGCGCCTCTCAGTGAAGCAATTCTCTACCTGAATTAATTAAATTTTAATTGATTAATTATTTGTCATTATTATTTGTCTGTATTTGCTAAAGTGGCTATATGTGCAGGAATTTAGCCCAATTACACCAACAGTAACCCTTAATGCTTCTCTTTGTCAATAATTCTCAATGTATTCAAAACAAAAGATGAGATCGGGCTATTTATAATGCGATCAAACCTTTTGGTATTAAACACCTAATAAACAAAAATCCATTGGAATTTCTAACGAATCGGAGAAGTAAATCTCCATTAATCTAAGAAATGGATTGGCAACTTTCTAATATCTTAATTAAGGATATTAATATAGAAAAGAAGGTAATAAATCTCAGTAGGAAGATCAAGCTCTACCGAAATCTTACCTTTGATTTCTAGGAGTATCCTGTGAATATTGAAACTCTAAAGAGAGAAGAAGGAAAGACATTCTAAACCTTAAGGAAGGAAAGACGTTATAGCTTGTAGAAGAAGCTATACTAAAAAGAGAAATTATTTGGTGCTTCTCACACCAAGGTTATATGATGAAATCCTATGGGACATGATATTGTACTTTTCACAACACATTGTTTTTTATCAATAAACACAATAAGGGTGCTTACTATTTTTCATTTATGACAGTCCATACAAACACCCTGGGGTGCATTCGAACACCCTACCTAGATTTTGCTTATTTTTTGCATCTTTCAATTTTTTTTTTTCTTCATTTAAACACTTTAAACGCACCATAAACATTAATTAAAATAAAAACACATGATGCATATATAATTTTGACACTTTTACCCCTGTTAATCACATAATTGCATAAATGTAAATTCAAGTCTCTACATTTAGTGGGCATTTGCTAACTCTATATAATTAAATCTTTTTTTCTTTTGGAACAAGGGTATCCAGGCCTGTTAGAGTACATGACTAAGTCTCCGGGCCGTGTACTACACCACCAAGAAAGTTGGGATAAACTTGGTGGACTTTTTGGGAGGATATCTCGACAAATGTTTTGGGGAATTTACTTTCATATGAAGTTCTTGTGGGAATTATTATTATTTTAAATTTGATCAGACTCTTCTTTTTCATATCTTTTGATGATTTCCTTTCTAGGTTTTGATCTGGGAAATCAATGGAGTAGAGAATGGGATTTCGGTCTAACTTTGAGCTGCAAAGATTGTGTTTTGTTGTTCTACAAATTCACTTGAGCAACCCTGTGCTTGTATTCAAAATTTTCTTTTGTTTTAGAAATTTTCTTTTATTCTTGAATTTTTTTTCTTCTGTCGTTGGTATTATATTCTGAATTTTTATTGTGATGTTGTGGTTTTCAATGACAGTTCTCTAATGTAAATAAATTAGCTAAATAGCATTCGAATTTTCTTTTGAGAACGCATCCACGCAAACAATCATTCTCCTTTTGATAATATGTATTTTCTTTTTTTGAGAACTTGATGTATCGCCCGTTCATCTCTTAGGTTGTAATTCTCGTAAGCATGTAACTCATGAGAGTCTTGTTCGTGTAGGACGCTAATAACTATCATATCCAACCTAGTCGACCTTCCGTTAATCATGAAAACTTCTAATTTGTCCAGGGTTTGCCATGTCAATCTGGACCCCCATCGGGTACCCGAATAACTTTTCTCGGGTTAGGGTTTGGGTTAGGCTTGGCTTGGCTTCCCTACCTGTTGGATCATAAAATCTAATCTGTATATTGATGATTATATACTTACCATGTTTTACTACTAAATATTAATTTTCAAATGTTATATACTTATCAAAAGATCATATATTTTTCTCATCAAAGGGCATGTTCTTGCAGGTGTTAGCCGGGTTATTGGGCGTTGAATCCGGGCAAGACGTGGTAATTATTCAATAATGTAGGGCATGCTTAATCTTAATCTTTAGTTGTAGACAGTACTTCATGAAAATATTTCGAAATAAACCCAATGTTTAGGGACAAAAAATGTCTAGCACTGATGATATTCTCTGGCAATCTAATGATGCCATGTCCACACATGTTTTAAATGATGAGCCCCACTTAATTCTTGACACCATTGGATTTTCAATCCAACGGTTCAGCTCTAGATAGTACCTACTATTGAGAGTTATAAAGTGTGAGCATGAAATTTCTACCCACTTGGTTTGACTGAGAGTTGCCACCTATTTATTCTTAGGGATAAGTCCCGGATGGTTGGATAAGGTCTAATGGTCTCAAAGAGTTTGGGTAAGCTGTTCGATTAAGTCCAGGGGAAGGTGTTAGGCACCCCAGGACCCCCATTTTACAATGGTTACCTACTCCCTAAATTTAAGTCAAATTAAAACAAAATTAATGAAAATGCCTAAGTGTTTAAAGTATGTTAATCCAAGAAAAAAAGAAAGCTAACTAGGCTAGGGTTGCCTATGTACTCACAAGGTGAGATCAAACCGAGCGTAGTTTTGACGGTACATGAACCCATACCAAGGTTAAGGGTCTGCGTGTGTGCACTGGAGTGAGTAAGGATAGCCCGGAGGCTAGGGTTGACTAGCCGAGAAGGCCAAGTAAGCATCGGATTGGCTAAGGGTGAGCCCAGAGGCTAAAGTCAAGATTAACCATAGTTAAGTCGGTTTAACCATGGTCAAGAAAAGTATTGAAGAGACCAAATCAAATTTAGGTCTTTTTACCTAGGGTTAAGTTTAACCCTAGTTGTTGGTCTATGCGACAAAGGAGGATTAACTAGGGTTAAGTTTAACCCTAGTTAGAGATCTAAGGATAGTCTCAGGATAACCACAAGGCCTAGAACAACCTCCTAAAATTCTGGACTAAAAAAAATGTTAACTAAGGTTTGGTTTAACCTCAATTAAGGATTTATTACGACATGGAGTTTCCATGGGTTTTGGAACCCAAATGATGGAGCTTGAGTGAATCTGATGATGCTGGCCACTCAAAAAAGTGTTGGTTTTAATATTATTTTGGAAGATTGGCTAGCACGGGGCTGCCATTCCCAAAGATAATATTGAAAGCAACATTGTTTGGGGATGAAAAGATTGCAAGAGGGGGCAAGGGCGTGCTAGCCAGAGTCAACCGAGGTCTGGGTGTGGTCTGGGCATGGATGCATGGCTCCAAATGACCAACCAACACAAATGAAAATGAGAAGCAAGCCAAACTCTCAGTTTCGAGTAGCATTTTGCTATGGTATGGGGCCATAGGGAACTCAAATGATTAAGAAATAAAAAGAGGACCAGAGGGGAGCTGCATGTAAGAAAGGTGTCACCACCTTAAAACCAAGTGATTTTAACAACCCACTAAGGCCACCGAAAATGGATTTACCAACTTAACCACAGTTAAGAATTAACCGAGATTGAGTTGGGTACTAAACTCACTTTACAATTAATCCTCTAACATAGCTGACCATGGTTGAGAACTCACAGAAGTGAAATTGGGTATTGAACTCACATATGATAGTCCCCTAATGCCACCGAAATTGGACTTGACAAGCTAACCATGGCTAAGAACTAACCGGGGTTGAGTTGAGTATTGAATTCACAGAAGATTGTACTCTACCATTGCTGACCGTGGTTAAGAATTACTGAAGTGGAGTTGAGTTTTGAACCCACATAAGATGGTCCCCTAAGGCCAGTAAAAGGAGAATGTTGTATTCAAGTGGGAATCATCATATTGAAACCAAATGGGTAAATCTTAACCCACTGAAACCACCGAGATCTGGTCAAGGTTGATCATGGTTGAGAGTCAATCTGAGGTAGGTCCAGGCGTGCCTTGGGCCAATGGCAGGACCTAAAGGAGTCCTCCGACAAGGTATGAGGAAAAAAACACGGTGCTCTTCTTAGCACCCGCTGGCCTGGCACATGGGGGATTGACTCTACTTTGGGTGAGTCTGTAAACCCACGATGCTCTTAAACGGAGGACTCCAAAGTGAACACATGGGTGGCCAATGGGGAAGCTTAGTACTCACAGATTGTACAAGGCCAAGCTTAAGATTTTAAACTACCATGAAATTATTAAAAAAAAAAAAAGAACAGGAATGGAGAAGAAGAGGGAGTACCTCTCCTCTTGTAACCATGGGGGGCCTCCTATATTGCCATAGGCAGTGTAAGGGAGCCCTTAGTTTTCAAGGGAAGGGGCCCTCCTTCTTGGCAAGGTGATGATAACTTGATAAACAAAAGAATAAAATAAAAAATAAAAGAAAATGAAATGCAGAGGGTGCGCCTACCCTTCCTCTTCACAAGTTCAAGCTCAAAGGGTGTCTCTAAGCCTCGGGAGTGATTAGGTATGAGAGTATTCAGCCAAGGCTAGCACTCACAGGATACCAATCATGCTCCTTCATTGGTGGGGATAGGGATACTCACTAGAAACCTTTTGACAGCTATTTTTTTCTTTGGCTGAAACTCTAATTTTTTCTTCTTCGATCCTCTAAAGCTTGGTGGAGGGGTGGTATTTATGGAGTTGAGAAGGGGTCGATGGTAAATGGTAGGTGGAGACAAGGGAATCTGATTTGGTGGTCCAGGCATACAGAACAGCTCTCCACAATTTGAATTTTAACATTAAAATGGATAGGGGCAGGTCTGGGACATCTAGCTTTAACACCAAAATAGTGTTTCTTGGACTCCTAGCTAGGACGAGCTGGACACATGGGACCAACTTATCCGCTTACTAGGAGAGAAGTGGGATATTGGGTATGGTTTGGTGGCGTAGGATTGGGGTCTAATCCATGGACCATAGGCTTCGACCAAAGGCTTAGTGCTTTGGACACTAGCTTAGGGTTTGACCTAAGGTTTGCCTAGGGTTTAACCTAGGGTTTGTTTAGGTTTGACCTAGGATTAACATCGAGTTAGGCCTAGGATTAGTTTGAGCTAACCATGATTAAGTTTATTAACTACAGTTGAGGGGGGTGTAAAAATAGGGTGCTTACATAAAAGCATGTTTAGACATGACACCATTGGATTTAACCGTCCAGCTCCAAATAGTAGGTATTATCGAAAGTTTTGAATCACTTTCCATATTTTTATGGTAGGGCTGGCCTAGTCTCCTTTGCACGAGATTAATGGTACATACCATTGGTGCTAGCACTCCCCGCCACGGTAGGCTTAGACTGACCATGTGGCATGCATGCAGGGGCAGAGCTAGGAATTTTTCATTAGGGGGCCAAAATACATGTATAAATAAAAACTAATGGATTTTAGGGTATGGAACTTGGGGGTTCTAGGCTAAAAGAATTTTGGGGTAATTTTTTTATTTTGAGAATTTTTTTTTCCCAGTAATGCTCTTGATGTCGAAACGTGTCCCTATTGATACCCTTTAACTGTGGCGCGATTCACCCACCTATCCTTGGTTTTTTTTTAAAAAATATCAAGTTTTTGTTCAAACCCTAGTTAAAATTCACAAACACCTAAGGTTTTAAAAAATTAGTATTTTTTTTAAAAAAAACTAAGGATAAGTAGGTGAACCCTAAGGGTGGGTAAATTTTAACCATAGTTAAGGGGTGTCAATAGGGACATGTGGCGACCTCAAGGGCGTAACCGGACTCCATTGGGGGCTCACTATATATTTGACGAAAAAATTGGGTAACTTAACGTATATTATATCACAGTGAACTTGGTGGACATTTAGGAGGGGATATCTCAACAAAAATCATTTAGATGGAATGATCGGCAAGAATCCATCAATTGATGGTTGAGATGAGACAGAGATATGAGTATATTTTCTAGTAAGAAAGATATCATTAATATATTTCAAAAATTAAGAGGAAATTATCATTAATTTGTTTTTTATGATAAAAGAGAGTAGAAACAGAAAGAAATATAGAAAAATATGTTTTAAAAGAATAATGAAACAAGGAAAATCTTTCTTTTTTAAACTTCCAACACTATGTGTTAGTAAGAAAGATAACACTAATATATTTCAAAATTTAAGAGGTATTCGCAATTATTATTATATATTTTTGACATTAAAAGAATAAAAATAAAAAGAAATATATGAAAACATGTTTAAAAATGGTAATGAAAATACAATGAATTCATAATAATCTTTCTTTCTTTAAACTTTCCAAATCTATGTTTTACCTCTCCTTATAAATATTTCACTCATTTCTCATTCAAAACTACTTTAGAAAACCCATTGGCCTTGATTCTACATATTATACAATGAAGAATATTATCTTTCACGATTTTATGGGGCTGAACGATGGTAGGCCGCAGGTAGTTCAGATACGCAGCAATGAGGCATCAAGCTCATCTAATGAGCATTGGCCAATCCAAAAGATCCTTTCAGCTTCGGATGCAGGTAGAAGTCTGGGTAAGCTTTGCATACCAAAGGATGCAGTCACAAATCACATTGTTCCAAATTTGACAGATACTCAACGCAACAAGTACAATGGAGGGAGTGTAGTTATAAATGTACGTGATTCAGACACTGGCACTAAATACTCAATGAAGTTGGTGAACGAAAGATACGTCGGCATTCTCAAAAGTGGTTGGAAGGATTTAATTAAGGGGAGAGACCTCAAGGAAGGACAGCATATTGGGTTTAGATGTGCTGATGGGCAACTCTATTTTACACTCTTAGGCTAACATTCTCAAGCTTGAACATGACTAATAAGTGGATGGTTTGGTCTGGTTTGGTCCCACATTTTAATTTGTTTGCTTCTGATTATGATTATCTCATTGTATTCAGATACTAACAATGGTAATAAAGTGAGAATTTTCGTTTTGGGTTATGATTACATTTCATTCGAAGACTGGAAAGCTTATTATATTTGATTAAAGTTTATGAGCATATTCTAAATAATTAGTAATTAGCAGAGAAAATAAAATAAATGAGACTATAAGAACCCAATGTGAAGCATTATATCACTCTCAATCATCAAATAGACTTTACTAATAGGAAAATACTCACCTCCTCGGGCCAAGGAGGTGAGTTATAGTCCCCCCTTTTTGGGGCCATGTGTCCCTTTTTTACTTCCATTAATTGTGGTTATGATTCAGTCACCCCTAGGGTTCATACATCTACCCTTGGTTTTAAAAAAAAAATTAACCACAAGAGGTGGTTAATTTTTTAACCATAGTTCAAAGGATTTGTGAGAGTGAGGAGGAATAGTCCTCTCCTCGGCAAGAGGAGGTGACTATTGCTCTTATTAATAATGGAAGAAGATGTCTTTTTAAAAATGATAAATTACACTGACCTAGCCAAGGTTTGGCAAAATTACCGAGTCGGAGACAGAAGACCTTTTTTATGTTGGTTAGAGTAGTATTAGATTCAGTCGTATATATGTAATTTAGACTGAATTTGCTGGTAAATGTAAGAGCTGCTAGGATGGACGTGTACAAAGCTTGCACACAGTTTGGTAGACCTAGAGGGTGGGAAATGCTAGCTCCAATGAGTAAATCATTACATGTAAGTACTCCAGCACTTTGTAAGTTTTGCCATTTTGATAAGAGCATTCCTAGCAGCCTCACCAATTTAACGTATTCGGTTTGGTGAGTGTACAGTGGTGAGTCACTGTGCACTCACCAAAGTTAAATATATCTCTTTCCCTCTTTCTTTGTGAGCCCACACAAATAAAATAAAGGTTTCTCTCTGTGGTGATAACCGGATTTGGCAAATCCTATTATCACCCATCACCCCTTGAGGTCGCCATGTGTCCCTTTTGACACCTCTTAACATTGGTTAAGATTCACCCACCCCTAGGGTTCACCCACCCATCCTTAGTTTTTAATTAGAAAAAAATATTAATTTTTTTTTAAATATTAAAAACATAATTTTAGGGTGTTTTCAATATTAAATTATTAAAAATATTTTTTTTTTTTTTTTTTCAAAAATCCAAGGATAGGAGGTGAACCCTAGGGGTGGGTGAATCTTAACCATAGTTAAAGGGTGTCAAAAGGGACACGTGGAGACCTTGGGGTGATAACCGGATTTGCCAAATCCGATTATCACCTTACATGATTTGATATCTTTTGATAATATGCAACTTGATGTATGCACGTTCATCTCTTAGGTTGTGATTCTCGTAAGCATAAACTCATGAGAGTCCTGTTCCTTTAGGACTCTAACAACTATCATATCCAACTTTTCAATTGCTTACAGTTCTTGTGTTCAACCAAAAAAAAAAAACTTCTGTTAATGAAAACTTCTAATTTGTTCAGGGTTTGCCATGTCTGGACCCCCATCGGGTACCCAAATAACTTTTCCCGGGTTAGGGTTAGGGTTAGGGTTAGGGTTAGGATTAGGCTTGTTTTCCCTCCTGTTGGATCATAAAATCTAATGTGTATTGATGATTATATAATTTTTTTTTTTGGGGAAGGTAAGCTGGGGTTAGGCAGACCCCTACCAGAGAAACATAGGCAGGATTCGCCCTAGGTCCTTGGTACAACGCCAGAGGACTTTACCATTTTTTTTAAATGGTACAAGAGTAAAAACAGAAAGAAATATAAGAAAAAAAAATTAATGGTAATGAAAATATAATGAATTAATGAAAATCTTTCTTGCAAAATTTGGGAGGAAATCACCATTAATTTTTTTTTTTAATGTAAAAGAGTAAAAACAGAAAGAAATATAAGTAAATATGTTTAGAAATGGTAATGGAAAATACAATGAATTAATGAAAATCTTTTTTTCTTTAAGCTTTCCGATTCTATGTTATACCTCTCTTTATAAATATTTCTCTTATTTCATTTATAAAATTCACTTACTTAGATTCTACTTATAATATAACAAAACAATGAAGAAGACGTTATTTCATGATTTTATGGGACTGGACGGGGGTAAGAAGAAGGTTGTTAAGACACGCAACGACGAATCGTCGAACTTGTCTGATTCACAATGGCCAATCAGAAAGATCCTTACAGTTGTGGATTCGAGTACTATGTTGAATAAACTGGTTATTCCCAACACTGCAGCGATAGAGCACATTGTTCCAAATTTGACGGATGCTCAACGCAACAGCTACCATCAAGCGGGTTCTGTGGATATAAATGTACGAGATTTGGACACTGACTCTGATCATGCAATGAGGTTTATGTTTAGCAATGGCCAGCACTTACTAAGAGGTGCTTGGGGTAGTGCTTTCATCAGTAGGAGAGAACTCAGGGAAGGACAAGAGATTGGGCTGAGATGTGCTGATGGGCTGTTGTACTTTGCAGTCATAGGTTAATATTATCATGAACTTGGGTGGTGAGATAATAAGTGGGTGGTCTGGTTTGGTCTCACATTTTGTATCTATCTGATTATAATCATTAATAATGGTAATAAAGAGAGAAATTTTGTTTTGTGTCATTATCATTACAAGTTATTTGGATATTAAATAGCTTATTATATTTCACAAGAGTTTTCAAACATACTTTAAATCATTAGTAATTATCAGAGAAAACCAAAAAAAAATAAAAATGGGAACCGAATGTAAAGAATTATATGAATCTCAATCATAAAAAAATATCTTAGTAATAATGGAAGAAGAATTGCTTAAAAAAATAGTATAAGTTGACAAAGAGCGCGGTTTTGATTGATCGAGAACAAGAACTCGAAGAAGACCTTATTTAAGTTGGTTGGGGTGACATATTGTTCTAATTTAGATTGAATGCAGTCTAAATATGAAATTTGATTTAGTGTTCTAATTTTGATTCTCGTGTAATTTAATTAAACCTAATTTGGGTTTAAAATTTAGTCCCACATCGGTGGGTTAGGTCTCCTTGTGTATCCTTATAAAGCACCACCTCATTTTATTTGAGAGGGTTGTGTTGGAGCTGTAGCTTGTGCTACAATGTGAGTGTGATAGTATGTGTTCTATTCAACTAATCAAAAAAAAAAAAAAAACTGATTGTGGGACTGAAGGCGTAAACGATTTATTGGTAAGTGTGGGACTGAACGTGCAAGCAATTTGCCTAATCTCAGACCTTTGTTGGCTCTGGCCCTCTCCCACCCTGGTAGGCACAGACTGACCATGTGACAGGCATGCATGGTTTTGTAGGATTTTTCCTAAAGGAGTGCTAACCCTACTCAAGACCTTTTTTATTCTCGGCCTGAGCCAATCAAGTGTCCAAACTTTTTAAGAAATTAAAATATGTTTTAACCTATTATTTGGGGACACTTGATTGGCCAAGATTGAGAGTAGAAAAAGCCTAAGGTAGGGCTAGCACTCAACTGTTTTTCTATTGGAGCTTTAACAGGGGATCTAGAAGGACTGATTTTGGTTTTCTCAGCCTTTTTGTGTTTTGCGGACAAGTGTCCGAGGAGAGTTTGAGGAATGTACAATCAAGTGAGCAAGCTTACGACCTTGTCATCTTGATCGCAAGCACTACCTTCTACAGTAACCCTCCACCATTATTGCTCTATAAGCCATTGTAATAGCTTCATCAATCCAAACCTGCAACCTAGTAAAAACGGGGGTTGTGGTGCTGCTGGCCAGGACCACGCCTCGAAGCGGAGGTCCTGAGTTCAATTCCATTCCCCTTGTTGACCACCCTCGGGGATTTATCCTTTCCAGGTGCCTATGGATTGGGGGATTTCGTCGGGTGCCCTAATAGGCTCGGATATCCTCGTTACCACATTAAAAAAAATCTCCAACCCAGTCCATGTTGGCAGATTGTTTCACGTCCAAGGGAGAGCTTCATATAATTTTCCCCAATAAGAAACAAGGTGATGGAAAACTAGAACATGGATACATACCCTATATTTTATTTTGTGGAATTCTAATTTTTTAAATCACTAGACAGGATTCTCCTAGGTAAGCTTTTTGTAATTTTTCATTAAGCCAGGCCAAAGCCCAATGTCGATGGGTTATCATAGAATCAAAAAAATGCAAACCCAATCCTACCAAATGACACCCCTAACCACCATTTTATGGATACCTTCAAAAAAAAAAAAATGCATATTGCGCATAGGATTGGGTCGAGCCAGATTTGACGGGGTAAAATGCCTTAACTCAAGACCCAGATCACTTATAAATGGATTGGAGGGGCAAAGTCAAGATGAAACCCTTAAACCCATGGTCGAGTCGAGAGGAGGGTTCTGGGGGCCCTGGCGAGAATGCAGGTGTGATCCTAGAGGCGGGTGATGTATTTCGCGAGCCCAACTCCGGCCTGCAAGGGGTGGTTGAAGGCAATGGCAAGACGCCACTTGATTCTCAGGGAGTGATCTTCTTTCCTTCCTCTGATCTTCAGCCTCTGGGAAAGTTTTGGGATGTTGATTCCGACAACGATGAGCTGAATCAATACACTCCTTTGGTTTTTTCTAAGCTCGGGCGGGTCGGGATTCTCAGTGTCAGGGAGCCAGAGTTTCGGTTGAGGTTATTTCATCTGGCTCTTCACCCCCTTCTCGTGAAGATCCAGCATTTGATGCGCCCTCTCTCCTCTCTGGTGCATCCGTGGTAGGTGGAAACTCTTCAGCTCAACAGGACTCTGGAGCAGCGGGTATCTCCAACAGCAGGCCTGCTCTTCTTGATTCTCACCCTGCAAACCTCACCTCAACTTGTTTTGCGGGAGTAATGCCGGGAAGAGGTCCAAAGGAACAGGGCGTGTCGCATCCGGGAGCGAGAGCATCTACCAATTCAGTGTCCGACGGGGTTTTGCTCAATTTAGGGGATACTCCAACTATTCCCTTGGGAGGTACGCCTAAACCCTCAGTTCTCAAGATCCCCTCTCTTCCACTTTCAAAGAGGAAGAGGGTGGATCCCGAGCTTTCCTTGTGCTCAATTAATGAGTGTTCTGTTTCAATTCCGTCAATTTATAGAAACTTGATACCTCAGCTCAATGAGGAAGGGGGGACGGGTCTTTGTTCGAAGCCGGGTTATAGGGATCTTGCTGAAATTCCACCAAGACCCAAGTCAGTGTCTCCTGTCCTTGTTTCTCAGAGCGACCTAGGGAGTCTTAGGGGCAGCCCCCTATCTGTTCACAGTTGTCAGCCAGATATTCGGGTTCCAGGAAGCCCAAGCCAGCTTGAGAACCTTGGAAAGTTTCTTGGCCTCTCTTTTGTGGGTCGGGAGAAGGAAACCAGGTTGTTATTCAAGCGCCTTTCCAAGGTGGGAGGTGAGAAGTCTGAGAATTCTCGTCAGAAACCTAAGTCAAGGCGTGGAGTTAGTTCAGTGTCGGAGAAGAGGAGACTGGAGTGTGGGATCAACTATGATAGACCAGGATCGGGCAGTGTTCCGTGTAGTCCGGGGCTAGGAAAGGGGCGCCTAATTTCTCGATGATAGATTTCTCCATTTTATCTTGGAATGTCCGGGGTTTGGGTATGCCGGAGAAGCGTGTAGCTATTCAGCGTCTGGTAAGATCAAGGAGACCGGCGATTTTGTGTATCCAGGAGACTAAGCTTGAAGTGATTCATGAGTTCCTCATTCGGGAGATTTGGGACATCTCTATCCCAAACTGGCTTGTTGTTCCCTCTTTGGAAGTCTCGGGAGGGATTCTTTTGTTGTGGGATAAAGAGAAGTTGGAGGTGGCAGAATCAGAATTAGGGGCGTATTCAATATCCATATATTGTCGTTGGGTGGGGGAAGAGTTTCAGTGGGTCTTTTCTGGAGTCTATGGCCCCTCTGGTGGGGCTGACGATGCGGTGTTCTGGGAGGAACTGGACGATGTCAGTGCTAGATGGGGTGTGCCTTGGTGTTTGGGTGGCGATTTTAATAGTATTCGTTCCTCTGCGGAGCGAAAAGGAGGTTGTGTGGTGAACGCCAAGATGAAAAGGTTTGGGGCTTTTTTTGAGAGACAGAAGCTGATCGATTTTCCGATGAAAGGTTCTTTGTTCACTTGGGCTCACTCAGGCACTAGCAGGCTAGCGAGCAGATTGGATAGATTCCTTTGTTCCCCGGAATGGGAGAGTCAGTTTCCTAATTGCATCCAGTCCTCTTTGCCTCGGCCCATCTCAGATCATGTTCCTCTTCTACTAGAGTCCGGGCAGTTTCGGGGGGGTCCCACGCCGTTCAGGTTCGAGAATATGTGGCTTCAAGATGACAGACTTAAAGGGGTTGTGGCGGAGGTTTGGAATAATATAGCAGGTCATGGGTCGGCAAGTACAAGATTTGGGCTCAAGCTCAAGGCTCTCAAAGTCCGCCTCAAAGCCTGGAACAGAGAAGTGTTTGGCGATATCAAGGTAAGGTTGGCAAGTCTCTTGAAGGACATAGGGGAGTTGGATTTAGCAGAAGAATCAAGACCCCTCTCTACGGGGGAAGCTCACTCCAGGGAGGCAATGAAAGCGGAGTATTTACACACGACGAGATTAGAGGAAATCAGTTGGAAGCAGAAGGCTAGGGTCCGGTGGCTCAAGAAAGGAGATAGGAACACCAAATTTTTACATAGGATGGCTAACTTCCATCGGAAAAGTAACTTCATTTCTCGAATCAAGGCGGAAGGGGAGTGGCGAGAGGGGGCAGTTGAGATGTCGGATAGTGTGGTGTCTTTTTACCAAGATCTATACACGGAAAAAGAAGGTTGGAGGCCCAAATTGGACGGATTACCATTTGAAAGCCTTGCAGCTGATTAGAGAGAATCTTTGGAGGGAGTTTTTGATGAGGAGGTCTTGGAAGCTATCCATGATATGGCAGGGGATAAGGCTCCTGGGCCGGATGGTTTCACTATTGAATTTTACCGTTTCTGTTAGGATATTGTCGGGAAGGATTTCCTTGAGGTGGCAAGAGAGTTGTATAAATCGGGGCGTTTTGATAGAGTGATCAACACTTTTGTTGTGTTGATCCCGAAATTCAAAGGTGCTGTGGACATCAAAGACTTCAGGCCGATTAGCCTTGTTGGGAGTGTGTACAAGATCATATCCAAAATTCTAGCTCGCCGTCTGAAGAGAATGATGGGTCAAATTATTTCCCCCCATCAAGGAGCATATAGGGGTGGCCGTCAGATTCTCGATGGAATTCTTATAGCCAATGAATGTATCGATAGCAGGATTAGATCCAAGGATACAAGCGCTGTGTGCAAAGTGGACATGGAGAAAGCCTATGATCACGTCAATTGGGATTTCTTGGGTTATGTGTTGTTGAGAATGGGATTTGGCCCCAAGTGGCGTCATTGGATACAATGGTGCATCTCATCGGTGTCCTTTTCTATCCTTATCAACGGGAGTCCTGCTGGTTATTTTCAAAGTTCTAGGGGATTGAGACAAGGTGATCCCCTTTTCCCGTTTCTCTTCATCATGGTCTCCGAAGCTTTGAGTAGGATGTTGTCTCGTGCCGACGAAGTGCTCTTCGAAGGTTTTTCTCTCCAGAGAGAAAGGTTGAGGATCTCCCACCTCCAGTTTGCCGACGACACTTTAATTTTTTGTAGACCTGCCCATCAAGATCTCGGGTCTCTGATAGGTTTACTGCGATGCTTTGAAGCCGTTTCCGGGTTGCGGGTGAACCTGTCCAAAACAGATTTAGTGCGGGTTGGGGTGGTCCCTAATCTTTATACTTTGGCGGAGAGCTTTGGTTGCAGGGCGGGGTCCCTCCCTACGGTCTATTTAGGGATGCCCCTTGGAGCTCGTTCTAAATCAAAGGCAACATGGGTTCCAGTGTTGGAGAAGGTTGCCAGGAGATTGTCTGGTTGGCAGGCTTCGTTTTTATCAAAAGGGGGAAAGGTAACGTTGATTCAAAGCACCCTTAGTAGTTTGCCATCCTATTTCATGTCTGTTCTAGTCATTCCCCGCTTGGTGGCATCGTCTATAGAGCGTATGCAGAAAGAGTTCTTATGGCACGGGAAAGAAGGTGAGTTCAAGTATCACTTAGTTGAATGGAGTCGTATCTGCCGTCCAAAGAGGGATGGGGGTCTCAATTTGAAGTCGTTATCTCTAGTTAACAAGGCTCTCCTTGGGAAATGGATTTAGAGATTTGGGGAGGAAAGAGAGTCTCTGGCGATCTGTCATTGTCGCCAAATACGGGAAGGTTTCATGTTGGGTTCCCAAGGATGTCTCGAGAAAGGGATTGTGGAAGGGGATTATGTCTTCGGCCCGCCTCGTTACCCCTTTCTTCGAGTTCAAAGTTGGCGACGGGACTGAGATCAGTTTCTGGAAGGATGTGTGGAGTGGGTCCACGAGGTTGCAAGGGGATTTTACCTCTATTTTTCGCTTAGCCATGGACAGAAATGCATCAGTTGGGAACTACATTGACAGAGGCAGCGGGGGGGGCAGTTTGGTGTCCTAATCTGAGACGAGAGCTAAATGATTGGGAAATTGTTGAGTTCGATAGGTTGCTACGGCGGTTGGGGCCTCTCCCTCCGGATTCTCAAGGTCGGGATTGCAGAATTTGGTCTCGAGACAACAAGGGTCGTTTTTCAGTAAGATCCCTACTCAAGTCGCTTGAAGCAGGTCCTTCCGTTCCTTTTCCTCATAGAGCTGTGTGGAATCTAGGTATTCCATTTAAAGTATCATTTTTTCTATAGAATGCGGTTTTCAATAAAATTTTCACTTGTGATCACTTGAAAAACTGAGGGTGGAGGATAGCTAACCGTTGTTTTATGTGCCTCCAAACGGAAGAAACGGTGGATCACCTTCTCTTGCACTGTCCTTTGGCTCACAAGATTTAGAGTTTCTTTCTTTCTCGCATGGGCGTATCTTGGGTCTTTCCCTCGTCCTTTCAAAACTCCTTATCCTGCTGGGATTCGCTTCGTAGGGAAGGATCGTGGTTGTCGTTATGAAAGATCTTACCGGGAGTCATAGCTTGGTCTCTCTGGAGAGAGAAATAAGAGAGTTTTTGAGAACTCTTCTCTCTTCTTCTCACTTATGCGATAGATCGAGATCTATGGCATTGGAGTAGGGCTCAGTAAGGCAGGATAGGGTGCGACTAGACTTGCTATTTGCTTAATTTCTTGTGTTGTAGGGGTGAGTTGGGTTAGTTTGGTGGTTTGTGTTGGTTTTTTGTTTTTCGCTTTGGTTCACATTCTCGTGAGCTAAGCCATATTAGCATCCCTGAACTCTCTTTTTTCTCTCTTAATATTATTGCTTGCTTACCGATCAATAAAAAAGATGGGTCTTCAGATCACACCATTGCACAAAATAAAGTAACACAGGGATAAAGTATAATCTCATCCATCTTCCTAATGAAATTCAAGATAATTGATTTTAAAAAAAAAAAAATAGAAGTAGAACTACTAATCCTTGCACATCAAGTTCTCTACCCATTGTCAAGAAGATTCTCATAGAAGCAAAACCCAGCTGCGGAGGTAATCATCTCTCTACTGTTGTCGGACCTCAACTTTCTTCTTCTGCCATAGCCGATCAACAGCACTGTCAGCATCTCCCTGCAATTTAAAATACCAAATCATCATTAAGCTCAATGTCTAAATAAAAAACTGAACTATTGAACTGAATAAAGAAATTGGTTAAAGAATGAGCAGGAAAAATGAGACTAGAGGGGTATCTAGATCATATACATGTGGATGGAAATTGTAGTGCAGTGTCCCATATATTTGTAGGTAATCCCTATACACTCAAGTATGGCATTTGGCCAAGTCCATAAACCAAGATCCGGACTTCTGTAGCCAAATCCACAGAAATAGGTCAACAACCATAGACCCCTATATATTTCATTGAAAAGCTTCCACCTTCAACAGTTCAGAGACAATGTGGCACTGCGTAAAACAGATGAAGAAGAGGTCTCGAACATGGTTGGACCAACAAATCACCATCAAGAAACAATATCAAGCTATCCGGATGGTGCTGTCACATCAATGAGGCCAATGCATAGACTCAGTCTCCATAAATGCGTATGTTCACATATTCTAATCTTCACAGAAAAGGTGAGGTAATTAACCTTCACAAGACATTTCACCCACTAACTACAACATCCTATACGAGTTTTTACTCAAAATTTTGATATTCTACCCATATCTGGAAAATTGAGAAAAAAAAATTTAAGCCTTGCAATATGCAACAGCTCCTCCTTCACCACTGATCAAACAATGCATCCTTGTCATTAATATGTATCCTAGTTTTTAAGTAGGTCCAAGTGAAGGACTTAAATGAATCCCTAGTTTAAGGAGGCCCGAGTGCATGACTCAAAAAAATCCCTAGTTTAAGCAGGCCCGAGTGCAGGATTCAAATGGATTCATTTACACGTCTGAAACCCACCATATTTTAAATAAATTGGAAACTAGCACAAGTACTTCAAGGCGCCAAAATACACAAGTAATAGACAGGAAAGAAAACGTAATAATTTTTTTACCACCAGGTGCAACATTACAACAGTCAGCACCCACTACGAGAACTATGAACTAAACTACATGTTCCATTACCGCAGAAATGCTTTAAAAAGATAAATGAGCCAGAACAGGAACCTGAGCTCGGACGAATCCACAGAGAGCAAAAGTAGTGAAGTTGCCAGTATACATGCCATTCTCATCCACATGCCCAATATTAATCTGGACAGATGCATGGTCCTTCGAAGTAATGAGCCTATTTGTAGCAGAACTGCAATTACATGACATCACTTGTGTAGTTGTGTTAGACTTAATGTTCAAATATAGAAAATAAAAATTACTATATATATATATATATATGCTATCAGATGGATGAGATGCAACAGTTCTTAGTTTACAAACCATTTCCTGGGGATGTAAAGGTCCATGTTTTGCCCCTCTTCGTTCTGCATCTTGAAAGATTGTTTCAACGGACTGGTACAGAAAATCAAAATACCTGATTCAACCAAAAAAAATTCTAAGCATTTGAGGTTTAAATACCAAGTTTCTGTTTGAAGGCTTAAAAAGACTATATGCAGTTAAATGAGCCCTAATTTCAGGAATTACAACAGAACTAACAATTTGAAGCATCCCAAGCAAGACAAAACACGAGTTGATTAATTGTTACGTGCATAATTGGAATGGGTGATTCCAGTAGCTCATGCAACTACAGTATGGTGCTGAGGTGTAGTACTAGTTGGGGTGTCCAATAAAAAAGGGATATGATCACGTAGAATTCAGAAGTTTTAGTTGATGGAGAAAGTAGTCGTAGTAAGGAGTCAGAATAGGTGGTTGTTAAACAGGAGTCTTTTGTTATGGGTAACATGTGAGAGTTTGTAGGGGGGGTTTGTAGGTTCTGTGGTTGGTTATATGTTGTGGGAGTCCATTAGTGGGTAGTTTTGAGTAGGGCTGTCAACTATCCGAAATCTATCCGTATCCGTTTAAGTGGATATTTATCCGAATAGGTATCCGGCAGATTGGATTCAGATATCTATTAGGGTATCCGTTTATAAACGGAACGGATACAAAATGTGGGTTATCCGCTCCACTAAATATCTGAACCAATTAACTAGGTATATGAATTTTGATTACGAAATCTACCCCCTCATAGTTTTAAGGCTTTAGGTTTTAGGTGTAAATCCCCAACCATAGGAGGGTATTTATGTAATTTTGTAACCTCTTATCAGTGTTACCTAGGAACGTGATACAGGTGCCAATTGTGCAGGCGTCTAAAGGTGTTCCACACTAGAGGCTCTGAAAATCTCAATACGACTGCGCAGACTTATAGATTTTTGAAAATATTTTATATATATATATATATATAGAATATATTATAAGTAAAAAAATATAGAGAAAATAATAAGAATAGAGCGAGGGAGACCACTTGTCCCCAATTTTTTAAAAGTATATACCAAAATTTTAAAAAAATACTTATATAAAAAATAGAAATGAGAAAACAAGAGGAAGACGTACATATTGATCTTCGTTGGTGTCATCGCTCTCCTAGTAAATTTTTTTCTATGTTGCCAAAAAGGATACACAACTTCACAAAAAGTTCCTAACAATCTAAATATTTTAGGCAAATGTAATTTCATTAAAAGAACAAAAAAGCCAGATTATATATAGTATTTTTTCAATGACACGACTTACTTGAAGCACTACGTGCCTAACCATAATGTTAACGTCTCCATGGCACGGTATAAGCACGTACCGAGTGTCGTGTCACCGAGTGTCGTGTCAAGGTGTCGACACGGCAAAATTTGGAAAAACTGAAGTGCCTAGGTAACACTACCTCTTATATATACCCAAAAAACCCTAGAGCACAACAGTTACCTTTTCCTCTCGAGTCTCGCCTCTATCGCGGCTCGCAGTCTATCTCTCACATTGCACTCTCTCTCTCTCTCTCTCTCTCTCTATATATATATATATATATATGTTCTTATTCTTTCTTTCTTTTTTTGGAAGGTAAGCTGGTATGTTCTTATTCTTTACTCTCTGACCTCAAACCATCTCTACATTTCTTTTGCTTTAAAGTTTAAATCAGTATATTCGACTATTGTTAGGGTTTTCTTTTCTGGATTTCTGATTTTATGAATGATATGTTGAAAGTCAGCTGGGAAATTGATTTTCTAGTTTCTATGGTTCTGATTCATTTATTGCTGAAAAATCTGTTTGATGGTAGTTTATTCTATTGTTTGTAGTGATTTATTTCTAGGGTTTTTGGAAATCGTCGATCCCAAACGGTATCAAAACACAACGTTTTTTTCTTCTCAAGCCAAGAACAAACCCTAGCTCTCTGACATTCATAACTGTAACACTGACCCTTGAGTTTTCAATTTTAAGAATCTTGCTTCTTTCTTAGATTGTTATGATTTTTAGAGAGACTGCGAGAGAGTAAGGGATGCTTGAGAGTTGGCTAGCACCCCTCTTTTTCTTTTCGCTTTTGTTGTGTGAGGAGGGAATGGTCAGTAGTTGGAGGAATGGATAGTGGCTGTAGATGTTGATGAGAGAGTTCGATTTTGGAGGAATGTGTAAATGTTTATTACAGTAATAACAACTCAATTTAATATATATAGACTATTCAAGGTTCTCGTAGACTTGCATATGTCTCAGTAATGGCTCTTGTTTCATAACAGAAATAGTGCTTCAGGCAGGCCAATGTACTATTGACCCATATATGCTCAACAGTGTACCATTCTATGTAGAGATTTTCACAGTTTCATCAATTACCAGAACCATATAAGACTGATAGAGATTTAAGCTGTGATGCTTTATTGATTAGGACATACTGTTTATAGATGGGATGTCATGGCATATTTGCTCGAATCAGGGAACGTCAACATTGTATTTTGTTTTTTTTCCTTGCTGTCCAAAAGAATGTTTAGATACATATGTGATATGCATACATGTACGAAGTACAATGTAGATTAAACAAAATAGCTCTCTAACACCTGTAATTCTAGTGATTCTATTCTGTGGGTCAGCCTTCGGGGCGAGGACCAAGCTGTACTCAAGCAACGGTCAGGATGGTGCTTCTGCATTGGCCCTAGTTGCTGATGATGGTACATGCCAATCAATGGTGGATCCACAAGGCTATGTTTGCCAAGAACACAAGGTATTGTATTCTGCATTCTCTGTTTACATGTGCTCAGTTTACATAATTGTGTGGCTGCCTGCATCCACTGATAGTCATGTATGACATAATATTTATTGGTTTCAGGTGAAGACGCAAGTATATTCTCATTATGCAAAAATCCCAGTGGGGCGATCTGGCGAGACACCAGGAGCCAAGCCACCGGTTTTGTTACAGCATGGGCTCCTGATGGTAAATAAGCATTAATTTGGGGAAAGTATGCTTGTACCAGTTGCAACATAGGTTGATAAACAAATAGAATAGTTTTTTCTTATATAGACATGTTTTGGTAGCAGGATGGGATAACATGACTTCTGAATTCTCCGGACCAATCTTTGGCTTTCATCTTGGCAGTTAACGGGTTTCATGTGTGGCTTGCTAACAACAGTGTTGAGTTGGAACAAGTTTACTGAGCAGAAAGCAGTAAAATGCATTTGAGAAGAGATGTTGACTGATGTTATTCCACCCAGTGATATTGGAGTTACATTTGGTGACATTGGAGGCAATTGTTGATTTTGGTTATAAATGCATTATGTTACGAGTCATTTATTTGTAATTTGAGGATGAGAATATGCATTATCTGATTTTTTTTGTGTTATGAGTCATTCAATACATGTAATTGAAGGATGAGGAGAATATGCATTATCTGATTTTATTTTATTTTTGTATACAGCCATACAGGTCCCTAGCTAAATAGCATTCGAAAAATTGTAATCAGACACTATTCGGATTGTAATCGGATAATTGGTCGATTTCGGATACTATCCGAATTCGAGTATTCGAATTCAATTATTAATCAGATACAGATATTATCTGAATTCGCTTAGTTAACCGAATTCGAATTCGGTATTTCGAATATACTATCCGCCAGATATCGGAGTAGATACAGATAGTACGTAGAATTAATCGGAGCAGATATAGCACTATCTACTTTGAATCCGCTCCGTTGACAGCCCTAGTTTTGAGTGATTATAGGAGTCATTAGTGGGTAGTGTGAGGCATGGAGAATGAATGATATGTATATCTACCATCTATTATCAATGAGAATGCATAGAAAAACTATCTCAAGCATGGTTTAAAATATCGATATGTATCGATTGATACGGGCCGATACGTATCATGTTTGCAGCTACCCAATACACTAGTACGTGAAAAAAAAAACCTCATATCGAGCGTATCAAGCCAATACGGGACCAATACAAGCACAATACGCCCAATACGGGAGAGTTTCTGGTCAATTTTTTTCTCCTTTCGTTTACACTAGTATCCACACAAGAGACCCGTTACGCACCAACTTATTTACATAACTATTATTTAGGTAAATGTTTTAAATTAATTTTACTTTTATTTACTTAAGATATTAACATGTAAATAAGATTATCTCATCATTTGAATTTAATAAAAATTATCTTAAATCCAGATTCCTGAAAAATAAAATGTCAACTTTTCAATTCAAATAACAAAATCCTCGTTTTTAGCACCTTTCAAGGATTTGTTTAAAATTTGAGCTTTTAAATGATAAGATATTTCTCAAATATTAAAACTTTATAAATTTTATTATATCAAAAATTACCAAAACCCAAACCCAAAAGTTTGGCACAAAAGTTTAGTCTGAAAAATATTTTCATCTGCATGGTCAAAAAATAAACTAACAATGTAACTGTTTAACTTACATTAAGCTTAAAATTTATGGTTGTAATTCAATACACTTTTATTTAACTCATTGAATGTAAGGTTTTAATATCTAAATTGTTTTTCTTATAATTAGTTAAGTGACAATTTTGTATTTTCATACATTTTTATCAACACGCACGCATTTTTTAACTTATAAAATTCTCAACTCTCATATGTATGCTTATAAACATAGTTGGAGATCTTCATTTAGTTTGTTTTTAGCTTATATTTGCATTAAAAGAAATTTTATACAAGATATCCAAGTTTTTCCTTGGATAATCAATCGTTTCTTAGCGTATCCTGATTTTTTCGTTGTATCCATTCGATACGGTCTAATATATCGATACGTATCCTGTTTTAGAGTTACCAATACGGCACCCGATACCGATATTTTGAACCATGGTCCCAGCTCAGTGCAAGGAGATTAAACCCCTCAAAGTGGTTACTAACCAATCATTCTCAAGTTTACTCTGTTTGCTTGTTTCATTTTGTATCAGAGTCAGTCGCTCCTACCATGGTTGATGGCACCATAATGTCTCAGCTAACGGAATCCATGAATCAACTCAAAGAAACTCAAGATTCTCAACAGCGAAATCTAAACAAATTGGTCCAACAATTGAGTGTCTTAGCTACCAGCTATGAGACCCTCACCCGCAATCACCAAAGAGAGAGGGGAGCAATCCGTCGATCGTTCGGTCAACCGACAGGCCGACACCACCCAGCCCGATGCATTTAGAATCCACACTCAAACAATCCGATTGGATTTCCCCATATTTGATGGCGGCGTTCCCTCCAGGTGGCTCTACAAAGCCCAACAATTCTTCAACCATCATTAAACACATCCCCAACACAGAATGATGATTGCATCATTTCATATGGAAGGTAAGGCTCTTCCGTGGTTTAACTGGAAGGAGAACTCAGGGGCCTTGACCAGTTGGGACGCTTTTGCAAAGGCCCTCGAAACGCGTTTTGGCTCCATTGAATTTGATGACCTTATGGAGTCCCTCACCAAGCTCCACCAATCCTCCTTTGTCGATGAATACCAAACACGCTTTGAATCTCTTGCAAATCAAACCCAAAGGGTTGATGGAACCATTCATGATCGGTTAGAAGCAACCTCAAAGACGATATTCGTAGTGTGAAAATATTCAAACCCCCCACCCAGTCTGCAGCCTTTAGATTAGCAAGAATTCAAGAGAAAAGCTCAACTATAGATGCCGACCTCCTCAAACAATGGGAACTGCATCTTCACTTATCCTATTCATGGACCATCATCTGTTCAAAAACCAAATGTGCCAGTGAGCCACAATTTGAAATGAAGGAGCGCCATGATCGCGGTCTCTGTTATAATTGTGACGACAAATGGTCACTGGGACATAAGTGCATGATACAAAAGCTCTATCTCCTTGTTGGGGGTTGAATGCGAGGATGCTCTAAGCAAGTTGGATGACAAGGAGACTGACGAGGATTGCAACATTGCGGCTGAACCAGATGAGATGCTTGAAATCTCTTTGCATGCCATTGTTGGTACCACCTCCCTTCAAACCATGCGGCTGCCAGGTATTTTACAATACCTAAAGCTTGTGGTGCACTAGGGCATATCGACTCTGGCAGCAATCATAATTTTCTCGACTTGGCAATAGCCAAAAAGGCAGGTTTATCCATTCTTTCTAGTGGCCAGTTCAAGGTGATGATTGCCAATGGGGAAAACTTAGTCGGCCAAGGGAAGTGTGATGCAGCACCACTTTCACTACAGAACCAGCCCATTGTAACCATTTCTACCTCCTAGAGTTGGGTGGATGTGATGTTGTTCTCGGTGCTCATTGGTTGAGAACATTGGAGCCCATTTTATGGGTTTTCTTTAACCTCTCTATGCAATTTACTTAGGGCTGCAAACGGATGCGGATATCATCTGTATCCGATTCGCATCCGAATCCGTTTAGTCGGATATTTATCCGAATAGATATCCGGCGGAGCGAATTCGGATAGTAAATCACCATCCGTTTATAATTCGGATACTAATACATCCAATCCGATAAATATCCGTCTGATTATATAATATATACAAATAATATATTTTAAATTTATAAAATTAATATTTCCTTTAAAATATATTTTTTAAATAAAAAATTATATATTTTTACATTTTTTAAATATTAATTTATATTATTTTAATGTTTTTTTTTAATAATCGGATAATCCGGATTCGCATCCGAATCTAGATATTTTAATCGGAGTCGGATACGGATATCATATTTCACTATCCGCCGGATATTTATCCGGATACAGATATCCAGATATATAATCGGATACGAATTCGGATATACCAATATCCGCTCCATTTGCAGCCCTAAATTTACTCGTCGGCAAACTTGCAATTTACAGGATGCTTCTGCTTCAAGCTTGGACGTAATTGATAAGGAGTTCTTCTTATCAAAAACTATGAGATCTAGTAAGGAGTTCTTCTTCAACTTTTTAGCATGGTTGGGAACAAACCCAACATGTGGAAACCCCACAAATACAAGAGTTGTCCAAATTTCGTGATGTGTTTTGTGACTTCCACCCCAACGCCCTCAAGACCACCGAATTCTCCTTAACGAGGAAACACAACCCATCAATGTGAGACCATATCATTATCACCAATATCAAAAGGGTGAGATAGAGAGGCTGGTACGGCAGATGCTCCAATCTGAAATCATACGCCCAAGTCAAAGCCTATTTTCATCTCTTGTACTTTTGGTTCAGAAGTCGGACAGGAGTTGGTGCATGTGTGGATTATCGAGCACTCAATAAAGAGGTTGTGAAGAACAAATTCCCTATACTCGTGGTGGACGAATTACTTGACGAGCTTCATGGTGCTAGTTGCTTCTCCAAGCTCGACCTCCATCCCGAATACCATCAGATCAGGGTTCATGTCGAGGACATTCCTAAAACAGCCTTCCAAACACATGATGGTCATTATGAATTTTTGGTAATGCCCTTCGATCTGACCAATGATCCTACTTTTCAGCACTGTTACAAATCTCCCGAGAGATAACCAATTTCTCCCGAGAAAAACATCTACAGTTTAAAACTCTGTTTTTCGTGACATTTTAAAAATCTTGCGAGAAATATAATTTTTTTTTTATCTCATAAATATCGCGAGATTTAACTAATATTTAAAAAATATCATGAAAAATACACAATGTTATTGGTTTTATGAATTTATAACCTGGTAATATTTCTTACTATCTTTTATAATATCAATATATTTGTTTAATCATTGCCGAGATTTGGGCGAGAAATACCAAAAAAAAAATCAGATTTGAAAATCTTTCGAGAAAAACTTCGGCCGATAAAACCCCCGATAACGAGATTTGTAACACTGCTTTTCAGAGCCTTATAAAAGAGTTGTTTTAAAATCTTTCGAGAAAAACTTCGGCCGATAAAACCCCCGATAACGAGATTTGTAACACTGCTTTTCAGAGCCTTATGAAAGAGTTGTTTCGTCCCTTCTTGCATAAATTTTTTTAGTATTTTTTGACAATATACTAATTTATAGCAAGAATGGATCTGAACATCTAAGTCACCATTGAATTGCGTTGGAAGTATTGCGGACTCACCATTTGTATGCCAAAGAATCAAAGTGCAGGTTTGGCTGAGATAACATCAACTATCTCGGGCATAACATGTCCAAAGATGGTGTATCGGCTGACACGGATAGGATTGCTTGTATGTTGAGTTGGCCCATACCTACTACAATTAAATCCCTATGTGGATTTTTGGGCTTAACTGGCTACTATCGCAAATTTATTAAAGATTATAGAAAAATAGTGAGTCCCCTCACATAATTGCTTAAAAAGAATTCATTCACTTGGACGGAGACTGCAACAGGGGCATTCACCTGATTTTTCAATGCCTTTCACCATCGAGTGTGATGCATCCGACAATGGAATTGGAGCAGTGCTTATGCAAAATGGCTGACCTCTCGCCTTTTTTAGCCATGCCTTGAAGGGAAAATCTTATCATTAGTTCACCTATGAAAAGAGTTGTTGACTCTCATGACTATGGTACAAAAATGGCGTCCTTACTTGCTTGGACAAAGTTTCATCATCAAAACAGATCAATGGAGCCTCAACTAATAGCTTGAACAGCACATCGGAACGCCAACCAAACAAAGATTGATCTCTAAATTGTTAGGCTACAGCTTCGCACTTGAATACAAAAAAGGAACAGAGATTAAGGTGGCAGTTGCACTCTCACGCTGCACAGAAGAGGGGCTGTTGATGGAAATTACAAGACCTGTAGCATCTTGGGTAAACGAGATCGTAGCTCACTACAAAGAGGATTTGGAGATGCAAGGGATAATTGACCGGTTTACTAAAGGGGACCTTGATCCGATATGGTACACTAGTCACAATGGGTTATTGTTTTATAAAGGATGATTCCTCTTGGACTCTGACTCCCCAATTCGGTCTAAAGTGCTCTAACACATGCATGAAACCCCAACTGGAGGTCATTCAGGATACCACAAAACTTGGCACAAGGTCAAGGCTGAATTTTTTGGAAGGGCATGCGCACTTATGTGTGACAATACATCAAGGAGTGCTATGTGTATCAACACAACAAATCGGAGAATACCTCACCGGCCAGACTCTTACAACCATTGCCCATTCCCACGCAGATATGGAGTGAGATCGCTATGAACTTCATCGAAGGTCTACCCACTTCCCAATCCAAGGACTGCATCATGGTGGGGGTCGATCGTTTATCAAAGTATGCCCATTTTATCCCCCTTTCTCATCCATACACAGCTATTCAAATTGCTAAATTGTTCATTTATAATGTTTTCAAGCTCCATGGTATGCTAATCTCTATTGTCAGTGACCGCGACCACATTTTTCTTAGTGCTTTTTGGAAAGCATTCTTTAAATCTCAAGGGACTCAATTGAATCATAGTTAGGCTTACCACCCTCGCTTACCACCCTCAATCAGATGGACAATCAGAAATCGTCAACAAATGCCTGGAGAATTACTTGAGGTGCTATGCGCCTAGGCCCTATGTGGGATCTAAACCAAAGGAATGGGTGGAATGGGTCCCTATGGCTGAGTGGTAGCATAATACCAACACCCATTCCTCAACAAGAATTACTCCTTACAAATCGTCTATGGAGTCCCACCCCCACGTCTCATGTTATATGTGTCCAGTACTATTTGCGTTCAGGCGGTGGATGATGAACTCAGAGGGAGAGATCAAATCATGACGATCTTACGGGAACACCTAGTGGCGGCTCAGGAGAGCATGGTTACCAAATCGGGGTTCGGGAATTATTCGTCTAGGGAAAATATCGAAAAAAAATCGACAAAATTTCAAATTTTGGAAATAAATCGGGAAAATTTCAGCTAAGATATGAAAAAATTAAAATAAGATTACTAATTATGAAAATTATAAACAAATATATTTCATATATTAGATATATTATAAACAAGTCCTGAATAATGCGTGTTTAATTCGGATAATTCGTCATTTTTTGAAAAAGTCGTTATTTTTTCAAAACTAATGAATACTTCGGGAATTAATCGTTCAACGAAAAATTCGGGTATTATTCGGGATTTTTTTAAAAAATCAGAGAACTTGGTAATTATGCAGGAGAGGATGAAACGAATGGCGACCTCCACCGAATTGACTGTGAATTCTCTATTGGGGATTGGGTTTATCTAAGGTTGCAGCCATACCGCCAACAGTCTATGACATTGTGCATAGCTCAAAAACTCGCCCCCAAGTATTATGGGCTGTATCAAATCAGTGAGCAAATCAGGGCTGTCGTATACAAGCTCAACCTTCCGCTTGAGTCTCGTTTTCATTTTGTATTCCATGATCCCTGCTTGAAGAAGGGAGGAGAAAAAGTTCAGATTCAAACTCATATGCCCCCATTTCAAATGATGGCGCACGTTATAAAGCGAGGGAACTAAGCTACAACTAAAGTTCTCATCAAATGGCAAGGTTGTGCAGCTGAAGGATGCAACGTTGGAAGGTTACAACAAGCTTATGGAAAGGTTTCCGATTTGAGCCGTGACGACAATGTTCAATGATGGGGGAAGGAATGTTACGTGCATGATTAGAATGGTTGATTCCAGTAGCTCATGCAAATGCAGTATGGTGCTGAACAGTATGGTGCTGAAGTGTCCAGTACTAGTTGGGGTGTCCAATAAAAATTTGATATGATCACATAGAATTCTGAAGTTTTAGTTGATGGAGAAGTAGTCTAAGGAGTCAGAATAGGTGGTTGTTAAACAGGAGTCTTTGTTATGGGTAATGTGTGAGAGTTTGTAGGGGGAGTTTGTCGGTTCTATAGTTGGTTATATGTTGTGGGAGTCCATTAGTGGGTAGTTTTGAGTGATTATAGAAGTCATTAGTGGGTTGTGTGGGACGTGGAGAATGAATGATATGTACATCTACCATCTTCAATCAATGAGAATGCATAGAAAAGCTTTGTCCCAGCTCAATGCAAGGAGCTTAACCACCTCGAAGTGGTTACTCATTACTAACCAATCATTCTCAAGTTTACTCTGTTTGCTCGTTTCACTAATCCAATAAAATAATCTAACAATTAGACGTATTTGAACTTGCAAATGAGTGAATCCTTTGTTTTAAATTTTTAATAGGAATTTAAATGCTTAAAGTGACTATAATAGAATTTAAATCTTAACAAAACCCCAGGTTATAGATTTCATAACAACAAATAGCAAATCGAATCAATACCAAAAAAAAAAAATGCCATTTCATCACTTGCTTATCAAAAAAATGTCGCTTCATCAGATCATTTAAGAACATACAAAACAAACAGAGAAAGATCAATCATCTAACAAACCCTAGAGACGGGAAATATCAGCAAACAAATAGACAAAAAAATAAAATTAAAAGCATCAGAAACCATAGATTCATGGAGACTAAAGCAAAATCATGAGAATCTGAGAAGCGGCGAGAGAGGAATGGATCATACCAGAAAACGAAGGAGCCTGCGAGAGACGGTATCGAATAGAGAGGCAGCATTCTAAAGCATCGCAGCTTTTATAATTTCCAGCGAAACCCTAGTCTCTGCAGGAAACTTTTAACAGACCAAAATACCCCTAGTCGATCCAAGCCCTTATGGACCGGTTTATTGCTCATTAAATGTTCAACCCGTTTAGAGAACCAACCCCGAATACCCATTGAACAAGGGTTTGACAGTGTGTGTTGTGGTGTAGGGTGTGTGAGTGGGTGTATGCGTGTGTGCTTTCCTTGCCTTGACTGCAGCTATCGCCTTGTGGTGTAGTTGTCTTAAACCAAAAAGAATACCCATTGTACAGTTGGATGGATTTTATTTTATTTTTTGGGAAATGGAAAACGGACCCTGGGTCAGCTTAGAAGCTGACCGCATTGACCTCATTGGTTCAAGCCCCTTTTTTACCATCCATCATCAACTGTGTTTAACCTCTTAATGTCAAGCAATCTAACCATGGGTATTAGAAAAAACAAAATTATTATTTTTATTTAGTTAAGCTTAACCTTGGTTAAAAAGGCCATGAGACTCTTTGGGTCAGCTTAAGCGGACTTTATCCGGACTCTTTTTTTTTTTGGTACATTTATCTACCCTGATTTTAGTAGGTTTGGAATTAGGTCAGGTTGTCAAAGGCCAGGCCAGAGCAGGGCCTAGGTCTTACCGGACCAGCCCTCAAAGGGCTTGGATTGGTTAGGCCCAAGCTTTATTCTCAAAGGTCAGGCCCAGTCAGGGCTGGGTCAAGCCGAAAGAACTAAAAAATAATTATATAATGTTTTAGCAACTTTTCTATATTGATTGCACCTTGCTACCCTCATACACACTTCTATTATAGTGGGGGGTTCGATTCAATTATAGTGAGGAGTTACTGAAATTACTACTACATACCCCAATTGTTACCATAGATTTTTAAATCTGTGCAGTTAGATTTATAAAAAAGTTGAAAAACATTATAACTTATAAGAAAATTTTCAAAAGATAGCACTTTTTTATTACACATATACACAATAACCTCTCTTAAATTCAAAAATAATAATAATAACTGACTACACTGCAATGGTTGTCTCTTACACATACAAGCAAGTCTGTCGTAGTCTTAAGTTATTATAAGTCTTTAAGCTATTCTATTATATATATTGTAGTCTTAGGTTATTATAAGTCTTAAGATATTCTATTATATATGTAATATACTATATTTAATATTATATATTGTACTATGACATGCATGCAAAGTGGAGGGGCGAGGTGGGTGGGTGGGTCAGGTATTTATTAGGCTAGGCCCGTCCCTCAAGTAAGAAGGTTTTTCAAAATTAGGTTTGGCTTTGGCCTGAGGGCCCTAAGAGAAAAAATAAAGTCATCTATTTTTACGAGCTTTTAAGGTCTGGGTATGTTAGACATGATGCCTAGAAAAGTCATTTAGATTGTTAGACTCTTATTAATTTGATTAGTAAAAACTTCTTTTTAATCTATTGTATATTCATTATGGGTAATTAACCATGATCATGAGATGATCTATACGATATGAGATATAGATAAAGGTCCATATGATATATTGTAAGAAAGTTATGTGATTGGATTATCACAGGCAGATATAACTTTCCAGATCCTTATACCTTATATAGTCATGGCTGTGGGTGAAGTTGGGCACTTCACTTATATGGCTACCAGAATGCTAAGATATTCTCAATAGTTGAGATGTAGTTCTATCTCGAATTATTGTAGTGGAGATTACACATTAGCATATGGGTGCTTAAATGTACACTAACTGGTTGCAGTCAATGAGAGATCTCTTGCATAAACATATTATCAGATAGTTGGTCTGTCATTCACATTGAACAGTTTCGATAATCCTTAAATTTGATGTGTTCATCTATGACTGAACAGTGATCTAACTGTTTTGATTCCACCAACATATTTTCTAACTTAGGGAATACAATACAGTGACAGTTGGATAGTCAGAAAGCTGTTCGAGTCATGATGAATTTCAAACAAGAAATTCATGCTCATTAATTTGAGAGATTATCTGAGTAAGACAGTTGATTAAGTTCAAATCCTGCGTAGATGATTTTGAAATCAAAATAAGTTTTAAAATATAATTTTATTAAAAGATATTATACTTATAAAAGGATTTACTCAAAATGTTTTTCATGAGAAATTGTTTCTCATGACTTAATCATAAGTCTTGAAAACCCGGATGATGTATAATGAACTATGAGTTAGATAGTATGTCAATCTCGAAGGCCCATTAGGGATAATGTATTTGGAATGATAAATCGAATTAAAAAGTTCATGTGACGGGATCCGTAATGGTTAATGTTCATACACTGAGATTCAATTATAACATGGATATCTCACATCACTTGCAATTCCAATGTAATTCCTGTTTAGGGTCAATGGGATAATATTGGGTAAGTCAGGGTAAGAATGTCCCAGAGCAATTTGTGGAGATGCTCACATAAGAAATACAAGCTCAATAATTGATTAAATGTTAATCAATTATTTAAGTGATTAAAAGTTAATCATTAATTAAATAGATTAAAAGTTAATCTATGGTTTAAATTTATTGTTAGTTTAAATCTATGAATTATTTTAGTAATTATTTAATTAACATAATTAAAGGGGAAATGTGTTTGACTCATATCCATAAACCCATTTAATCTGGACCTTTAATAAGGGCCCAAACCCATTGATTAAAACCCTAGGGTTAGGCGCCCCCTTGGAGTAATCCTAATTGGATTAGGATTAGGTTAATTGAATAATTGTTAAAATATAATTCATTTTATTATGGAATTAAAATCCAATGGTTGGATTGCAATTAGGATTAAGATGAAATTAAGTTGGATTGCAACTAGGAGTCTAAAACTCCTCAAAGCTCATGCCCCCCCCCCCCCCCCTTCCCCCCCCCCTTCCCCTCTTTGGTTGTGGAATCCTAGTTTGACTAGGATTCTTCCATTTGTTGGTTGTTGATTTATCCTTATTAATTAAGGAATCCTCATTTAATAAGGACTCTTTAATTAGTAGGATTACTATAACTAAAGTAGTTATAGTTAAACTAGAATTTTATTTAAATTAATAATAAGAGTTATCATTAATAAATAACTTCTTAAGGGATAAGTTATAGTTGAAGTGGGATATGGATTAGATCCATTCTATAAATACCCCAAGACCAAAAACGTATGGGCAAGAGAATTAAAAATTCTCAAGAATTTTTTCTCTCTCCCTCTCCTCTCTCTCCAATCCGTGAGCCCCTGGGGATATTCCCTAGGGATTTTCGTGAGCTACTAGGTGCATCCAAGTTTCGTTCTTCAATTCTAGGGTCTTGAACCTTAGGGTTTTTTGTAATAGAAAGTCTACATCATTGCTTCATCTTTTTCCTTTTGTCTAAATAATTCCAAAGGGAGATTCTAAAGCTTCGTGAGGATAGCGAATAATAAGGATCGAGTTTCGAGTATTTATTGGAGAAATCTCTACAAAAAGTTCTGACGGTTCGAGTGGATTAAGCTTCACCGGTGAACATCATTCACCAATGTAATATGACAACAAATTTTAGATAGAATTTAATGTTTTATATGTTGTTAAGATCTAGGGGATCCAGTTTCCGTATAAATTTTTATCTAGATCCCCCTCCAGGATAGGGTCAGGGCACCCTCATCAAAGGGCTAGATTGACAACCTTATTGGCAAGGGTAGCAATGCCAATTGTTGCTACTATTGTGCGACTTTGGAACAAATTTGAATTTTGAGAGGGTTTAGCACTTAGCACCCCTAAACAAAATTTTATGTATATTAAGCACTATTATCAAAACCAGACCGGACTGGCCAGTCGAACTAGAAACTCTTTAAGAACTGATGGTAGAGCTGGTTGGGAACCAGGCAAAATCGGTCAAAACCAGGGAAAAATGGATAAAAATGAAAAAAAAATATTTTTTTACAAAAAGTACACAGTTGAACCGGTCGAATTAGGAACCGACCACTCTACCAGTTTGATGCCCGGTCCGGTTATGAAAACAATGATATTAAGTAATTGGGCGTACACTCTGCCTCTTGTGTGAGTGGTAGGGGTGTGGCCTTCCAAGGGGAAGGTCTGGGATCCAATTCCCCTGGGTAGAGCAGCAAGAGCTCCACTGCCCATGCTAACTTCTGACCGGTTGACTCTATTGGCGATATCGACTACCCAAAAATAAAGTAATTGGGGTAGTCAATAGAGCATTCCTAGCAGCCTCACCAAAATAACCAACAAGTTATTTTGGTGAGCCAAAGTACTAAAATATGCTTAAAAGGAGTCTCCACTAGCCTCTTCAAAATAACCATTTCAGTTTGGTGAGTGTTCAATACTCACCAAAGCTAAATATTTCTCTTATTTTCTTTATTGTGGCCCCACACAAATAATAAAATGAAGGTTTCTCTCTCCATTTGTATTATTGTGGTCTCATGCAAATAATAAAATAATGTGAGTTTTGGTTATTTTGGTGTGACTGTTGGGAATGTTTTAAAAAAGAGGATAGCCAAAATAGGAAAAAAAGAGTTTTAGCTATTTTGGTGAGTAAAATTTGGTGAGGTTGCTAGGAATGTTCTAAAAATGGTCTCCACCAACCTTTTCAAAATAACAATTTTAGTTTGGTGAGTGTATAGTGCTCACTATGTTTGGTCAGTACTGAATACTCAGCGAAGCTAAATATTTATCACCTTTATTCTATTGTGGTACCATACAAATAATAAAATAATATGAGTATTGGCTATCTTAGCTAGGCTGCTGGGATTGTTTGGAAAAATGTGAGTTTTGGTTATTTGGGTGAGTAGAATTTGGTGAAGTCACCAATCGGTTGCACTTCCCGCTCAAAATGAAAGGCTTCTTCTTCTTCTCAGGTACTCTCTTCGTTGTTTTTGTTTCCTTTCCCATCTGAATTCTCTATATTTCCAACGACAAATTCATCTTCAAGTTCAATTGACCATGTAATTCTCTAGGTTTCAAAACCAAAGAGCGTATTTGGGCGGAAATCCTCTGGTTGGATTGCAAACAGAACACTAGAATTCAATGTCGATGATGTTCAGAATCAGTTGTCTGGTTCCATCTAAACGAGGATCAGATTAGGTAGAGTAGATATACGAGATATCAGATGAAATGTCAATAAATCTGCTTTGAGTGACCTTCCTAGGATGATGGATAGATTTGCACTCGTGCTTTAGGGTTTAAGTAGAACGGATATTTTTGATAATCAGCTGATTAAATTCTATTAAAATCTTCGGATTAGTCTGATTGGATTCGAAACCGTCAAAAAGAAAGAAAGAAAAAAAAAAGCAACAAATGTGCATTTGAACCACTAAGCGATGCTTTCTTTGGTCAGGTCTAATTGTGGCATACCAGCAGACTTGGATTCAAAAATCTTGAGTCTTGAATGTTGATAAATAAATAAAAAGGCTGTTAGTTTTATATATGTTTATGCCTTTTAGATGTGTCAACAGTTTGTTGATGATACAGTTTTTGCTGTTTTTCTTTTATATGGAAGCTTGTGGACCTTTACACATTTCTTCTTTTATGATAATTATGCACTCATCATGTAGTTGTTAACTTGTTATAGAAATTATGGAATGTTCATCATCATCACATAATGTGATTATGATGTAATTATATGTAGGAGGTCTGATATCTACTTGCACATTGTCTGTCATTTTACCTCGAATAGTAGATTAGAAGCACACTAGGAGGTGCGTCTTTACCTTGGTCACCTCAGTGATTGAGATATAATTTTATTGAAATCAACATGATTAAATTATCTCCAGCGCCAAGCATGAGGCCTTTAATAGACGGACCAGGATATGGCATTCAAGATGCTTGAGACGATAGACTGTGGAAAATTGACTGGAGTAGACATGCATGGTGTTTTAGATTTCTGGCAGCTCCACCAAGACGTGTCTCATTCTCCACTTGTTAGTTCAACCTATACCTACTAGCATCGCAATTGATTCCCATTCTCGTTATTATGCACCTGTCCTGTAGGCAGTGTTTTAAAACCTGAAAACCCCAACTCGACTCGAAACCTTGACGTGTTGAGTCGACTCGAAAACGCAGCCTTGACTCGACCGAGTTTTGATCCCTAAAACTCCAACATTTTGGAACGAGAGGGTGGGGATTTGGGAGTGAGATTGTCGTGCCCTAACACCCCCATTTTGTTTTGCATTTATATAGGGGGGTGTTCTAGAAAAAATGTTACTTAACTCGGGCGAGTTGGGTGAGTCGAGTCAACCAAGAAACTCCCTTGTTAGTGGAATTTCCAAGTTTTTATGGCGAGTCGACTCGAAACTTGATCGATTCAAGTCAATTCGGCCAAGTTTCAAGTCCAGTTGCCGAGTTTTAGAACCATTCTTGTAGGTGACCCATGTGCCCTCAATTACCTTTCATTTCGTCAGGGGGATAAGGCTCAGTGATGTCAAGGCAATACTAAATTTGACTCAATTATGTGCATTGTTGGGAAAGCGATTGGATTGATGCTAATAACTTGCGTGTTTAGGAAAGATCCATTGGCAACACTATGTAGTGTACGCATTTCTGGAACTTGTCCATTGTGGCATTATCAAGTATCTTATCACAATATCACGGGTCTTTTGCAAATCGTTTTAGCATTTATTACTTTTGCAAATATAATAGGTGAGAAAGAGTTTACAAAATTGTATTGTTTACTCAATATGTGGATAAGTGCGTAAATGATTGGATGTGAACTTTAAGGAGTTGCTTGTGTAGGATTGGGGCCAATCTAGTCCAATGTGTCCAGTGTGATTATGTGGGTCCAGGGTAGGCTGGTGGAGACGGGATGATCCATGTCGATCAAATGAAAAATTGACCTGGTTCTCTCTTTTGAGGAGGCGATGAATTTTCATAGGTCACAGACCTCTGGTCCGATTTAATGTAGCGACTGTTCATGTCAATACCATAGAGACACGTGGGAGTTTGAATTGGCTGAGATGTGAACTCGTTCACGTGTCAACAAAATATTAAGGCCCTAATTGTAATAAATACGATTCCATATACATTTTTGGATGAGAAAAAAAAAGAGTCCCATTTTATGTAGATAAGTAAATTGTGTTTGCCATAATAAGTTATTATTCAGAGAAAAACTCTATCTGTAAGAGAAATACGCAGATTTTCTCACGTGCATATCTTCTCTCTCAATGGGTTGATGATCTGACTTGTCCATCTTTGAGCCTGGATTGTGAGGTGTGAATCAGGTGTTTGCAGCCTGGTTTGTGGTTAGTGATCCTTACTGTGATGATTTGTCAGCTTCCTCTCCGTGTGAAAATTTTCAAAAGTTATAAATAGTATGTGATCATGATACAATGACAAGATGTCAAAATCCGAAACTAGAAGAAATTTCCGCTGTGAATCTACAAAGGCTTGGGTAGAAAACTTACTTGCAAGATTCTTACCTACCGAAAAATGTATTAGAATTATTATTAAACCTATTATAATTTTGAAATCTTAAACTGTTATATTTTTTGTCATTCTGCAGCTTGCTTTTCGCACTCTTAACTAATTGTGGCCCGCCTACCAATCTCTAACATTTAAGCCCGATTTTTTTTGTTTTCTATACAATTTTTTCCGCCCAAATGCATTGTTGCATTTTTTTTTGAAGGCATATAATCATTTCTCAGCATATTTTGCAAAATTAATTGAGACATGTTATAAGCCATCTCTTTTGACTAGGCATATTTAGGCTGTTTGCTCTGTTTTTAGGACACCCACTACAAATGTTGATCGTCTGTGCATTCACTTTCCCCAATATGATGCATCCAAAGTGCAGCGGACCTTGGACTGCTTCATTGGTATAATGCTGGCCTCATTATTTATTGCCATCTTGGTGTTATCTGGTTGGTTCGATTTTTGAGGTAGGAGATCTCATTGATATGAACCTTTCCTTTGAATGGTGAAACCTCGAGAGTGATGTGCTTTTGCGCTACATGTATGGCACCTAGTTTATTTATTATTATCAGTTTTGGTATTTCATTCTGGGATTCCCTTTTAGTATACTGTAATATATAGGTATTGCAGCTAGACTATTTTTTTGTGAGAAGATGTATAAGGCAGCCGATCGCATTATATACTGTAGCCTCACACATTTCATTTGTGTGGAACTCCTTTTGAATGAACGTCGTCAAAAAGTAACTCGTCTGACAATTATGACTATTACAATTTGGATTGATGAGTTGCTGGGCCAAATATATGGCATAGGTTTGTAGCACCATGCAGTTATCTATATTGCATAACCTAGTTATATGTTAAGCTAGTTAGCTCCTTTAAGATTTCAAATAGTCTGTCAGTCAGTATACTTTCGAGTGGGGATAATATCTCCATTTTGATTCACGTGAAGCATTTGGTGCAACATCCTTTGTTTATGGTCAAATTCCAGCATTGCTTTCATTTTTTGAGGGATAGGAGGTTAACATTCACTTATTTTTTTAGGATGGAGAGTAAGATATTTTTTGAGGGATGTGAGGTTAACATACAGTTTATCCGTCTAGTAGATGACAACGATGCACTGTATGATCAGTCAACACCTCCATACTAGGAAGAGCAGCATCAAAAATGGTACTATCTGTTTCAGTCCTTGCAAAAATGGGCCGAAAGTTTGCTGATTCTGTCTACTTTTGTAAGTGCCCGTTTCTCACTTTATGACATGCTTACCATTACAAGCTTTCTTTTCTTTTCTGCCAACTAATCTCAATAGCTTTTTGATGATTCAAATAATTGGATTTCGTTTTGAGTGATCACCTTTTATTGAGCAAGGATCTTGATGGGTCTAATATCATGTATACATTGAAAACTCTATGGTTAAGGCGGGTAAAGTGGTTAAAAAATATGGCATGATCAGACCAATCAAGAAAAAAATGGCATGATTATGTGCTGTTTCTGAATGACTTGAAATATATGCATTTTAGAATAATTGCAGTTGAGTACATCAGTTTGGTTTCAGTTTGATTAGAGAAACCATTTTATAGGCTCACCAGAGAGACATTACATACTATTTAGAAAGTTCAATTGTAATGAATAAAATTAAGAGAAGAATCCATTGTTCATAATTATACACTGCATTTGGCTGATTAGAGGCTAATTAGACTATCAGAGTGAGATGCACTTGGGAATAATCAGATATTCAGAATGCTCATTTAGAGCCTTAGAAATTTCAAAAATGAAAAAGATAAATTGAAGGTTTACCTTAAATGTTACTTGTATTATCTGCAAATGTATTGGATCTCAGTATTGTACCTTTTTCAGTGTCTACTAGGATTGAAATTAGTTAGACATTTTCTTTGGGATAATTAAACAAAGAAACACGAAGAACATTCAATTCAGAATTTAATGAGCTCTCTTGGGTCAAAGTTGGGCTACACATAGGTGGCTTGAAGGAATGGAGTCTATCTTCTCTTCATTTATTTGGGTAAAAAAACATAGTATTTTGGCTGCCAAACTTCCCAAAGTTAGCTCATATGCTTCTTGTAGGGATGTACAATAAGTTAGCAAGAAGGCATAAGGGTGCAGCAAACACTTGACTGGTATTGACTGAAATTTACGATGGGTGTGATCAATCCATGGCATTTGTGCAGCATACTTTCTCCATTTCCACCCTCTTTTCCAACTGCACTAAGGTCACATCTCTCCTTTGTATATGACAATGTTTGGAGGTGTCTTGTTGATTCCACTTATCATTCAAGCATAAGCAACACCCCGCTTAAATTCTTGTGTCGAGGGAAGTGTCATAAGGGTTTGTTCTTTTGTTGAGACTTATAAAACATGACAGTTTGCACTTTGTCATTGTAGTTGGGAAATTTGAGTCACTTTGTCAAGGTTTCTAACAAAATTAATTCTTACTATCATTAGAATTCAAGTCCTATCATTTTTTATGAGATTTGAATCCATTCATTTTGCTGCATTTGAAGTTTTATAGGAAATGCAACTCAAGAGATGAAAAGCAAGATACATCTAGTTCTCAAAAGAAAGAAAATGCATATTGTCAAATGAAAAAAACTTGTAAACCGCTGAATTTCATAAGTCTCAGCAAAAGAATAGACCCTAAAATTCCCATTGAATGTTCCATTATAGCAAGTTTCATAAGTCTTAGCAGAAGGACAAAGGACAGACCATAAGAGTCCCATTGAATGTTCCATTATAGCAACTTTCTGTCCTGCTTGACATAGTTACCGATTCGGGGTTTGAGAATTATTCGTTTAGGGAAAAGTTCGGAAAAATAAGGAAATTTCATAAATGAATTTAGAAAATGTCATGCAATATATGAAAAAATATAAAATAAAATTACTAACCACAAAAACTATAAAGAAATATATTTCATATATTAGATATTTATTCGGGACATTTTGAAAAAGCCGTTAATAATTTGCAAAATTCGTGATTTTTTCAAAAAGTTATTATTTTTTTCCCTCAAAAGTCACGAATACTTTGTGAATTAATCGTTCAATGAAAAAGTCGCTTATTATTCGGGACTTTTTAAAAAAATTAAACTTTGTAACTATGCTGCTTGAAGTGACATTACCGTCCAAAAATAGATTTTAAGCTCACATTGATGACCAGCTCTTGTGTGATTATCAAACACAGATTTTTCAACTCTAGGGAGTGCAAGTCACACATATTTCACAATAAATTAACATCGTCAACAAGGTTGTAATTCTCACCCAAACATTACCATTCTGATCTTTCCATGAGTTCATTAATACTGTCCACACGATTTGGTATGGACAACTCAAGCTGAATGGGATACCAGGCATGGTGACTGGCTATCTTCCTTGATTAGTTTTGACATAGGAAGGGTCTTGCTGAACCCCAAATCCTGTAATGTGATAGAATGTTTCAAGTAATTTCTGATTCATAGCTAGCATATTCGACAATGACTGTTGTTTTCAATTGTCTCACACCAAATGAAAACTGATGATCCTTTTGTTTGTCTCTGTACAATCAAATTATATATGACAAGTGGATCGGGAAGGTCGGTAGGACCCACGATTAGGGGCGGAACCACATGGGGCCCGGGAGGGGCCTGAAATATTTGGGGAAGAAAATTAGTATACTATTGTTAGCCCGGGGGCTGCAAGAGAATCCTGGCTCTGCCCCTGCCCACGATTTGCAAAGGCATACTCTGAAATAGTATGAATTAGGATATCTTATTGTCAGAGTCAAAACATTTGAGATGCTTATAACATAACCCTTAGATCTAATTTTTTTCGTTTCAATCTAATCGATGGGATGGTTATGATTATTCAATGTGGTGCAACCCAGGAAATCTTCAATTGGAACCCATTAAAATGGCGGCTATTGGGAAATTAGGGTTTCACCTACTGTGTGTGTGTATGTGTTTGGCAGTACATGAAGTTTAGTCTCATTCACAGAAAGTTTTATATCTAAATAAAATTCCCAAACCTAAACCTTCATGGCAGGAAGAATTTGAATTGATCAACATTCATTCAAATCTATTATTCATTGTAGTATTTTATGATTTTGTTGGTAGGTTTTGAAGAGGTCAGGTAACTATGCTTTTTTCCTTTGCAGCAATTGAAGCCTCTTTGAATTTAATTTTTTTTTAAAAGTAAAAAGTAAAAAAGTCAGAGCTTCATCAAGGAAATTAGTAGGCCCATGTACAAAGAGTCAAAGATTAGGACAACCAAAAGCTCTGGGTTGTTTGGGGAATTTAGAAATGTAATGGTATTTTTGTCAATTCGTAGAGAATGTCTTTGTTTTGATTTGTCTTGGAGAATGATGATTGAGGAAACAGAAATCTAAAAATAGGGTTTTTTTTTTTTAAAAAAATTTAAATACATGGAGAGAAGAAAACGAGGCTGCTTGCACAGTTGCACTGGCAGCTGGCTTGGTGAAGGTTTTTGGACGCGCAAACTCCGCCATAGCGATCTGCGCTGGGGGACTTCTCCACAGCAACTCCAACGGCTACGTTACGTCACGGCCGCGTTTGCCAACGCCCAACGCCAACGCTAAGGCCGTTAATATTTTAAGTGTTGGCAAGACATGATTATAGGGCTTTGGATTCTCTGGCCAAGAAATGGCTTTTCTCGGGTTCCATAGAATAGGGGACAAGTGGCAGAGAAGTCAAAATCATGGGGCCATGATTTTGACTTCCTCACTCATAATAAGCCATGTGGCGATAAGTGTGTAAGAATAAAGGGGAGAGATATCAAATCGGGAGAAGTCAAAATCATGAGGAGAAAATAAAATGACTTCTCCCCATTTTTACGCCAACTGTCGCATAATGTATGGAACCCAGAGAGAGGTTTCTGGCTTCACCAAAGACATAGGGGTGTCATTTTCTGACCCGACCCGACAGCTCATATCATCTTTTCTCATTTATGGCCTCAGATTCTCTCTAGCGAGAAAGGCTCCTCTCGGGCAACCACAAAATAGGGGGATGAGATTTGGTCTTGTTCTAGCAAAAGACCAAAACCATCTTGCCTATGTACTACATCCAGCATGTGATGATAAAAAGGGGATAAGTCATTTTATTTTCTCTCCAATTTTTTTACTTCTCTCCCTTTGATATCTTCTCCCCTTTTTATCGCCACATGTCGAAAGCCTACCAAGAGCAAGACTGTTTTAGTCTTGCTAGAGCAAGGCCAAATCTCATCCCCAAAATAAGGGATATGTGGTTGGAGAAGTCATTTCATGGACCTCATGATTTTGATTTCTCTACACATTATTTGACACATGGCGATAAAGTGGTAAGATAAAGGGGAGAGATATCAAGTAGGGAAAAGTCAAAATCATGGGGAGAAAATGGAATGACTTCTCCCTTTTTTATTGCCACATGTCCCCTATTTTGTGGTTGCCTGAGACCACCTTTCTGGCTTCGCCAGAGGCCGTCCGAGACCTATCTTTAAATCCTTAGGTGTACTGGTTGATATACTTAATTTATTAATAAAATATAAATAAATATTGTATATCTAGGTATATTGGTAAGTCAAATATGTTATATATTTATTAATTTTAATTTTGTTGTCAACAAATTTTATATATGACATTTGATTTTAGATGACTGATATATTACAAGTGTAATTATCAGCATAAACAAATATTATTTTTGAGTTAGACTAATAAAATGACTCCTGATTCTCTCACTCACAAACGCCTTTTTAACTGTTTTTTTTTAAAAAAAACTTTGGCTAACAATTTTAACCTTTAGAATTAATATTTAATTTTTAAAAAAAAACTAAGGAGTTTGATTACAACTTGAGAGAATTTTGAGTCTAATAAAATTCGCAAATTAAGATATTGTGAGTCAAGTTGGAAAATCATTTTCCTTATATTTGGGTCATATATTTGCAAACGAGTTACATGATCGTGGTTTGGGGGGGAGAGTCCTCATTGTATTATCGGGCCAGGATTGGATTATATTTTAAGCCCGATAATAATCGGTTCAATGTGATGACGGAATAGTTAGTACCTCTCTAAACTAGAGATTGAGTCGTTTATTATTGTTATTTTTTTGGTATGAGCCACACGGTTAGGCTGCAACCCCAGTTAGCAAGTCAGTATCTGAGTTAAGTTAAAGGCGGGTGGGGAGTACAACCCACTCTCACCCTCTCGGGAATGGAACCCGAACCTCCTTCGTAAGGATGTGATACACCTACCACTGGGCTATTCCCAGGGTGTAGATGGAGTCGTTCGGTTAACAGATTCTTGGATGGACATGGGAATAGGTGCAAATCCTACATGCCTGCCTTTCTTTTTCTTTATTCCAATTATAGTATCAACCCATTCAACTAAATGTCCAGTTACCAACTTAACCATCATTCTCCCCTTTCAATTACGAGGTTACCCTTACAACATTTTTACGCTACCCTTTCTTGTGAGAGAAAATTCAAATTTTCTTTTTCACACCTAAACCTAGGACATTGATTCCATTTGAACATGACAGTTTTTTTTTTTGGTATACTCAATAACACCAAAAGGTGATTACAGTTCACAATCTCTCATCTAGGGCTAAACATATACGGATATATTATCTATATCTTATTCGTATCCAAATCCGTTTAGTCAAAATAATTATTTGAATAGGTATCTGGTTGGACGAATTCGGATAGTAATTTTATTATCCATTTATAATTAGATATGGATTCGGATACTAGTATATCAAATCTGATAAATATCTTACCAATATTATAATATATGAATTACATATTTTAAATTTATAAATTTAATATAACCTTTAAAATACATATTTTTTTACATGATTCAATACATTAAATTTTTATTTTTAATATAAATAGAGATAAAATATTAATTTAATATTTTTTTAAATATTAATTTATATTTTTCAAAACTTTTTTTTTTAAATAATCAAATAATTCAGATATTATCTGAATTCGAATATTTTGCCAAATATTTATTTGGATATTCGAATATATAATCGGATACGAATTCAGATATACCAATATCTACTCTGAACCCGTTCCGTTTACAACCCTATTCTCATCAGTATTTTGATAGATCCAATTTCCATCAGAAAAAATGGAAAGATCTCCAATTACCAACATTGTATAAAAAGTATGTCGACTTATTCACGACTCAAGACAAGTAGGGGCGGAGCAAGGAACTTTTCCTTGGGAGGCCGAAGTACAAGTATTAAGAAATTAATGGGTTTTGTGGAGCATTGCATGCATGACATATTATGGGGCATGGGATTCGGGGCATTGAAAAATATTTTTCGAGTAATAGGTCTATTGCGGTTATAAAATTTGTTAATGTTGTATTCTAATAAAAGTCTAGTACACAAGAAAAATAACAATCATTCTTTTAGGAGAGTCATTATATAAATAAAATCAATAATTTTTATATTATACAATAAAAAATACAAAATTTCCAGAGGACAAAACTTCTCACATTATGGGGGAGGCTCATTGCCCCTAAGTAGGAGTGAGGCGTTGTACAAGCTTTAATTTAATAAGTATAGAAGTTAAACAAAAATAAGAAATAGTGCAATTTAATGAAAAAAAGAATAGAGTCTTAAATGACATACCTAACCAAAATATCACTAATAATAAGTATGCCCCTACATTTTTTGCTTGACCATTTCAATATCCTTGATCATGTGGTGCCAGTGAGGATGGCACATCATTTGGTACAAAGGCAAAAATAAATAAATAAATAAAATTAACACAAACAGCATAATTAATAGAAGCAAAGAAATCAAACATGGTAATGAAGGCAAAGACACATCACTCAAAATGATAGTGGTTCATGTTATCTTTCAAGTAACAATGACACACACTAAGACTCTCGGCCAACCTTATCATACAAATCCTTACCCTAAGGCAGTCGGCCGAACCTAGGGAGGACAATAATAATTATTTATATAATGTGCATTGTTAGAAAGTAAATAACATAAAGAATATATACAAAATAAAGTTTGATGAATCGTCGTTAAAAGGATTTTTTTCTTATGGCCTGTAATATTTCATGGTCACTAACAAAAATATTCTCAACTAGAAAAATAAGAAAAAAAGAAAAGAAGCTTACTCTCTTTTTACCGAGCTAGTTCACTCAAGGGTAGCAAAACCATTTCCATTGCCTAATTCGAAAGAGGTCTGATTTTTTTTTAATTAATGGAAGGGCATCAAGTAACACGCTCTATACACACGCATAGTCAGACCTAAGGGTACCGCTAAGATGACACGAGAGTAAACTTACTAATTCGAAAAGGGCCTGATTAATGTAAACCCACACACAATACCTAATCCTTTTGTTTTGTCCTCATTCTCACTTTTTTATTTTTGGGGGTGGGGGTTGAAATGATATCATGTAACACACACCTCATTTTCACTTTAAAATTCTATCTTTTAATCAAAAATAATTTATATATATTTTTATTTATATTTTTAAAAATCCATGTGAGCATTGTACATCACTAATTTTTGGCCTTGGATTTTCTCTAGTAAAGCCAAAAAGGGTGGTCTCGGGCTATCACAATATGTGAGACATGTGATTGAATAAGTCATTTCATAGGCCCAGTGATTTTGACTTCTACATACATTATTTGACACATGACGATAAAATAGTGAAATATCAAGTGGGGAGAAGTCAAAATCATGAAGAGAAAATGAAATGACTTATCTTCTTTTTATTGCCACATGTCCCTATTTTATGGTTGCCCGAGACCACCTTTCTTTCTGACTTCGCTGGAGAGAATCCGATGCCCTAAATTTTTAAAATTTTTCTTTTTTGGAGTGACTAGTCTGTCAAATACCTAGTTGGACTAGTGAGTCAAATACATAGTTGATGGCTACTGGCTCTACCCACAAAAAACTCATTCCCAAACTACAAGTACAACCATATCAAGTGAAGTGGCATTTTCAGTTAATAATCACTAAACCAATGCCATTTCTTTACACTCATCATAATATAACACAGCTTGCCCTTTCCTCGTCTTACGCTCAAATTGCAATAGAGAGATCGAAGAGAGAGAGAGAGAGAGAGCTTGAAGTGAACAAAAATGGCAAACTCCTCTGGCCTGGTCTGTATAACCATTCTGATAATTATTTCATCATCAACCGTTGATGCTACTGGGGACCACCAATTAGGTTGGATACCGAAGAGATCGACCAGCTGCCAAGGCTCCATCCATGAGTGTCTGGCCGGAAACGAATTCGAGATGGATTCCGAGATCAACCGGCGCATCTTAGCAACCAGCCACTACATAAGCTACGACGCGCTGAAGAGGAACAGTGTGCCATGCTCCCGACGAGGCGCTTCCTATTACAATTGCCAGCCAGGAGCTGAAGCCAACCCCTACAACCGCGGTTGCACCGCCATTACTCGCTGCCGGAATCATTAGTTTCTTTGGCTTTTGTTGTACATGGGGATGTTGCTGTTATTAGTTGTTACTTGGGCCTTTGCTTTGAAGAAATGGGGATATGATGGTAATATTCCTATTGTTATAATTTCAGTTGGCTGTTTGTGTATAAAATTCTCTCTTTTTTTGCCTTTTTCTTTGGAATCATTCTCTATAGGCCATCATGTGTCCCTTTTAATACCTATTAACTCCCAATGCGGAACAAGAGATGCCAGGCTCATGAAAACAATGAACTGTTTAAGATTCACTCACCTTTAAGAGTTTGATTTTTAGAAAAAATGTTTTTTTTCAAATTTTTTTAAGAATTATAGTTTCTTAAGCAGAGCTAAAAGAGCATTTAAAAGAGGTGGCCGGACCAAATTTGATCTCTTTTTTTTCTTGTTATTATCGCGATGACAGGTAATTCTGATTTTTCCCTAAGTGGTAATGGGCTTTCTTTTTAATCTTTTTTTCCTTATTTTATTGAAATTTTGTAGGTAGAGATGCGATCTATTGCTTTGATATGGCTAATAAGAAAAATTGGGTGTGTGCTTTGTAGTTTATACATCTCTAGGAAATAGATACATGTCTATGTAAAAGACCAACATAAATATTTGTACAAAACTTCAATTTCTGCTCATTTAATATGTTTCTTTTCTTTTATGGGTTCTTTAGGATTCATTCTAGATGAGCTCCTATTTTTTCTAATAAGCGTTACTTTTTTTTTTTAATGAGTACTTCTATTTATTTTGATACCGGTTAATGATGCAATGGGAGAAGTTTTCATGTTGGCTGGCCCAGTTGAGGCTCGTCTTGGAATCAACATAATTCTAAAACTACGGAACCAACTGGATTCGAACCAAATCTTGATTTGAGAATCAAGCTACTTGCCCTTTAGTAGATCTGTCTCACGAAATTTTTCCTCTTGCCTTCAATTACATCTGAAAATGACTTATAAAAACTTGTACAAATCTTTCCATTTTCCAATTCGATCTTATCTTCGTTCCATAAGTTTGATATTTGCCTTGAATTTTATTCAAATGGTGGGTTCATTGAATTTGATGCTTTGTGTCCCGTCGCTAAAAGGTCTCGGCTACGGAACCCTAACTCTCGACGTCTCTAACCTCCTTGGCTCACGGCTCTTCTCAGAACGGTTCGGATGGACTTCATCGTTCTTTCCCAACTAAAATAGAAGTTCCTATAAAAATGCCCTACCTTTGAGTGTGGTTGGAACCATTGACTTACGTAATTGGGAGTAACCAATTAGGTTGAAAAATATTTATCAACAGATATTGGCCATTTCTTGACCTCAATCAATGAATTTATCAAGGTGTGCAAAGTTCTTATTATGAGAAAACGGTTGCAGATCTAAACGAGTACCTAGTCGGCGCAACACCCTTTCCATCTCGAGAACTAGAAGCAGCACCACAAATTTTCTTTTTGGATTTGGAACTTGTTCAAATTAAATGCTTCCAATTTATATATCGACGATATACTTACGGGAAAATGAAACTTCCATGGAAGAGAAGCAAATGAAACGCTTTCATAAAAATTCCAACTTTGGACAATTCAGACCCATAAGACTTTGTAATTATCTCTATAAGATTCACCATTAACTATTGACTGTGAATTGAATTTATGAATGGTTCTTGAATTTTGATCTCAAATTGGGTTTCCCTAAAGCAACTAATAGCATAAGAAAATAGAATTGATACAGAACTAGTTTGATCAGGGAAACCACAGAAAATCAGATAATGCTTTTCTTTTGTTCTTGTTGAAGTGTTAGAATTTGTTGAGTTTTGTAGGTATTTGCTAGTCTTGAAGTTCCTTCTCTCTTTTTATCTCTAGTCTACGGAAAAAAGGCAAGGAAGCATGAAAAGAGGAATTCTTGACTTTAAGGCAAACCTTAAAAGTTAAAATCTGAGAAAGATTCAAAATTTTCATCATGTTTAGAACCGTTGTTATTTCGGAAGGACACCTTTTTCCCTATTTTTAAATCCAAGACTGGTTTGTATAAAATTTTAATTAAGAAATATTAATAATTCACTACATTTTCATGATTGTTTCATTTTGGGTAAGTTTGGATGATCAACTGCTCTTCCACCAAGAGAAGAAAGAAAAATCACCCCGCCTCTTGTGCCAATGGTGGGGTGTGGCCTCTCCAGGTGGGAGGTATCGAGATCTAATCCCAAGAGCGACGAGTTGCAAGAGCTCCAATCCCCAAGCTCACCCACTAACCTTATACTAACGTAGGTAAATGATATCCACCTACACACAAAAAACAACGAAGAAGAAGAAAAAGTTCGGAACTTATAATTGATTTTGTAACCTCATCCTTACAAATTGAGGAATGCTAAGCATACACTCACACTTTTTAGATAACCCACTTGGGAGCCTCTTTATTTGTTTTATTAGCTCTTCTCGGGCGTTCATCTTGTTTCATGGCAAGCTTGACTCGAATAAGAGGTTTGAGTAAGGGTGATAGACCAATCCTATCATCACCACGAGGCGAGGAAGACAAAAACCAACTAACTATGGCTCTTGGCCCAGACAACATCCTAGGTGTAGGGGAGATCGGAGCAACAGGGAACGCCTAAATGACAACACCCGTCCTGGCTGCAGTAAGTAGATCGAGAGGTCATTTCAGATGAAAGAAAAAATGCTCCGCGGGGAACTCGTTTCATGTCGGCGTATTTGTGTCGGTTAGATGTTTACTAGATTCTAGACAAATGCTTCTTCTTCAAAGGAAGCCCAAAGCTCAACTACCATGTAGGTTGCATGTTTATTTTGTTGCACATATGGATGAATGTCTTTCGTGTTAGGGAGCAGGAAAGATAGAGTCAACACCCATCTCCATATACTCATCTTTGGTAAGAAATACTTATTCTTTTTTTTTTTCATCAGTTAAATTGAGTGTGAATTAGTGTTATGTACCATACCTTTATCCCTTTGAGAGAGTAAGCGAGTGCATATGATGAAGATCAGACGGAAAAATATGAAATGCTCATTTTTGGCCCTTGCCCAGGGTGGATGGGCTTGGAAGCATCATGGTGGTGGTCGATAGATTTTCAAAGTATGTCATCTTCATGGCGGTATTTTGGGTCATCAACGAACCGAACCATACTTTATTTATGCATTTGCTTCATCTGAGCCCCTCGAACCCACATTAGCTATCCCAACCCCCCTACTTCTTCTGATGGACTGAATATCACTTATGGCTCACAACGAATGAGATGGGGATGTAGGGATCATTTATTTATTTTCTTTATTTATGCGCACCCAAGGTGAAACTTTGAAAAGCACCACTTTTATCTTGATTTCAAACTCTTTTTGTTTGCTCTCTTCTTCAATGCTCATCAATGTTACCATTGATAGGGTGATGCCTTCACTTAGTCAACTGCCTCCACTTCTGATTGATCTGTATATGGATCTACGCCTGGAATTGGATAAGCTTCATTAAAAAAATATATATATGTTGGACCTTTCTCGCTCGAGCTTTTGGAGCAGGGGTTCGGGGGGTCATGGAGGCTGATGAGAAGGGGTAGGATGAGAGCTAGAGGCACAATCGCTCAAGGACCCAAATGGATACGGAGGGATTAGCGCGTTGTTGTCTGCATCTGTACCTGGTCAGTTTTGGGGGCGGTACAAAGTAAACCTCTTCCGTAGAGGCAGGTAGTAACCTAACCTTTAAGAGTTTGTTCAAGGGTGGAGCCCTCTTATCTATCAATGGAAAGATCTCTGTGCGTGGCGTTCCGTGGCTGCATATTAAGTCAAGCACATGTGACTGAGTCGCCCGTATACCTGAGCTCGAGAAAGAAAGCATATACTGACAGAGTCTCCTCCATTTCACAAGCGTTTTGTAGTAGTAGCTAAGACAGTTCGGAGCTATAAAATGAATAGCGAAAAAGCAGGCCAATTCACGCATCTTCCGTAAAGTACCAGAAAAGCCCTATGAGCTAACTTTCCATTTTACGGCAAAGAGCAATCGGACCTGTGAAAGTCACATCTTTTACTAATATACACGGGCTTCTGAAAATTGTGAGAGTATATATACTTAGCATTCTTCATATATATTTAATCAGAGTCGGTCTATGGGTACTCCCATATATACTCCCTAATCCTAACAGTTTATAGCCGACCACTAAGGGTTAGGATTTGAGTTGACTTATTTTATCTTTTCTAATGTCATATCAACGCAAATCCTAACTGTTTAATAATTGAGATAAAGGGCTAGAATTTGAGAGTATATATGAGAGTACACTTTGGGAGTACCAGAGTAATTCATTTACTCAACTAATTATTTAGCAGCTGCAAAAGCGAAAAAAATGAAGACACGTTTTCCTCCCATAGAAAAAGTGGGTAAGAGAGAAACTAGGGTAGCATTCGCCTAAGGAAGAAACATGAATTGTTTCTTTATCATCTTATCATGAGTAATTAAAGTCATTTATATCATGTGAAGAAAAAAAAAATGTATTTATGTCATAAAACTGCAAGCAAGATAGTCATAATCAACAGGTGTGATCTCATGGTTTTTATTTGGGAAATGTTTAACTTACCGCCGCATTTGACTATGTATTTTAATGTGTGGTTCTCATTGGTCTATGCCCCTCTCGTTTTAACACCCGTCAACTATGGTTAAGATTCACTTACTTCTAGGGTTAACCAAACCTTGGTTTTTAAAAAGAAAAAAACAAAAAATATCTACCTTAATTTTCTTAAGCTTAATCATATTTAATGGGGGTGTTAGAAGGGATGTGTGTGAGATTTCGAGCATTGTTTTGCTCGTTCATGATCCTGATGATATTAATACATTGATTCATCAATTCACTCATGATGATATCAATGTTAGTCAAATGGGGGGTGAGCTAATCACTGCCCTTTTTGTTTTTCTTCGGACTTCAAGCAAATTAGAGATCTTCACATACATTACATGATGGAGTGATTCAAGCAATGCCAAGAGCGTGACCCTCAATAGATAGATGTTACTCCTGTTTTCAAGTTCCCTTCTAAACTTCCCCAGTGCTATGTTGTGGCTGTTAATGATGGAGTCATCACCCTCATATAATCACAATTCAAAACCAAACAAAGGATAGTCCACTGTTTTTTTTTTGTTTAAGATATACGGTACTTAGGCCTCTTCAGTTCCCTTAAGATCATAGTTGCAGGGAAGCTATGTATAAGGTGAGACGTTCGTTTTACAACGCTTCCTTTACGTCACATTTAGTGGTCAAAGAGATTATAAATGTGCAGCGTAATGGAATATACCTAAATCTACAGCTTAAGATTCAGAATCGTTGGATTGAAACCTAAGACACATTTTTCTAAAAATATCTTATGTAAGTTAAATCTAAGGTCTCGCTGTGTAGACAAATATAACTGGAGTTTGATTTTCTAAATGGTTTGTCCACTCTTCCTCACTGGGATGCTATTACTTTGATGGACGATATCCAACAGTTGAGAGGGTTGTGTGGTCGGGTGAAATTCAGCTTTGCCTTTAGAGTTGCAAACAATGCAGCACTCAACCACGCACAGTGGGCTCTATCAGAGAGAATATGCTTTGTTAGCTCAGCTAGTATTCCCAGGAGGGCTTTCTGGAATCCATATATTCTGCTGAGTTTGGTTTTCAATAGAATCTTATCTTTCCAACCAATTTTTTTTTTATAGGTGCCCATATATCTTTTCTCTCGTTTCCCAAGGATTTTTAGCCACTCCTTGCTTTGTATTGTAATTGCTTTTCACTTTTGTTTCTCGCTTTGGTAACTATGAGCATGATAACGAAGAAATTCCAGACAAACAACAAATGTATATACCCAACTTGAAATTATATTGTGTTGCCTCTTAGTTGGGTGTAGTCCATACCAGACCAACCCTTTGGTTTTAATGGTGGATTTCCTCTCAACTGTGTTGCCTCTTAGTTGGGTGTAGTCCATACCAGACCAACCCTTTGGTTTTAATGGTGGATTTCCTCTCAACTATACCTCTTAAATTGCTGCAGAATGGCTGTTCAACTCCACCTAGAATTGTAGACCCCAAGTTTCGATGTCATGGATTGGTATTCTGTTCGGCCACTGGTATAGTATTAGAATTTGATCATAGATAATGAAGCATATCAAAGATCAAATGTTTCTATCACTCCACATATAAATAAGGGTAACGGGCTGAATTGGGACCACCAAAACCTCTTGTGAACAGATTGGACTTGAGTCTGGCTTATTCGAAACTCACAGAAATGCAAACCTAAGCCCGACCCATTGACACCTCCTGTAAACGGGTTGGACTTGAGTCGGGCTCATTCAAAACTCACAGAAATGCAAACCTAAGCTCGACCCATTGACACCCCTACATATACAAAGTAGTCAAAACATCTGACAAATGCAAACGCCAATTGTTCCTCTAAGTCTGCGATTGATCTCTCAAACGACATTTTACACAAATCCATATGTTGTATGTAGTATCTCAATTTAGTTAATCCGGCTTAAAAAATTGGCATTAGTTTTTGAGAAATGTCAGGTGAGTCCCAGATTCCATGCTTTCACAATGCTATTCACAAGTGTCGCTACTTTTACCTGTTACTTGGAGATCCGGTATAAGCCATCATTTCTTCTATTCAAAATTTTGTTTTTTAAGACATTTTGAAGGTAACGCCACGTATTTTACCCACCATGAGATTTTGGAAAAAAAATATGAATTGTGCGAAACGGTTAATACCAGTAGATCGAATCATCTATTTCAAAACATTGACAAATCACATCACTCCTTTCTTTATTTTATGTTAAATCATCTTCTAGATCTACTGGCTTGGACGGGACCAAAGGGGACGAAGAGCCCTCTGCCCCATATCTACTCCCAGGTAATTGATGCTTTGCTGCAACTCATTCAGACAGTTACCAATCTCATCAAGTGCATTGCGGTTAGAGAAACCAAGAAGCTAGCTCCATTCACATCTATCTCAAATATTGAACATGTTTATGGTTTTTTACATCTAAAATACAAGTGAAAGAGATGGGATACATAGAGAACATGGTAACTCATATGAAGGGAGTAATGAAGCTGTTTTCGGGTCATACACTCATAGCATTTGGGGTTTTCTTAACAATCTAACTTATGCATTCTTATTAATGTCATACCAAAGGGGTGGACCAGTGGTTCCTGGGACTTTCCTGGGTTCCATTTCTCACTCCCCCTTTGGGGCCAGCCCTGCACGGGTTTACCCGGACTTACCTGGTGTGGTGGGTTGCGGGCTCACGTCGCACCCTCGGGGATTAGTCCTAACCCAAAGGGTTGGGGACACCCTGAGTTCCCCAAAAAAAAATATATATGACCAAAGTTTAACACACTGACCTTTGATGGGTTTTTTACATAAATAAATGAAATAAGATCTTTCCCACAGTAATATATATATATATATATATAGGTACACAAGAGGTGGAGGGTACACCAATTGCAAAGCCAATCAGCCTGAAATAGGTTTACCTCTGGGAAAAGCTACATATACTAGAATTTAAAGTAGACTCAGCGGGCATTATGAGCTGCCAAGTCTGCTGCACGGTTTACACACACTTCAAAATTACTCTCTTGCAGTATTAGTATGGAAAATTTGAAGTCGCAACCAATTAAGGGAAAAAATGTGATTGATCACATTAAAGTTACTATTAATCTTAATTTAATGTGTGCAGTCAGCAGTTTTCTAAGTAAGCCGCTAGGGAGGAGAAGCAGCAGATCTGAGGAATCAGAAACTATTCCTATGGGACTCCAGGCGGCTATAGCTCGTGGATGAACAAGGTTATCTTGGAATCGGATTCCAAGGAATCTACCGATTTTCTTCAAGTTAGATCACCTCTTTCTCACTGGGAGATTGGTTTGATAATGGAGGACATTAAAAAAATGTTTGATATGGTAGGGGCTGTGCAGTTTATGAATGTCCCGAGAGCTGTTAATTCAGAAGCCCACATAGTCACCCAGGAGGGGCTTGTGTGGAGTATTCGAAATATTAAAGTGGGGGAGGTTCCCCCAAATGAGCGTTCCAACAGTAGGGAGAGGTTTCCTTTAATTGGTTGTATCTTTTGAGGTCTGTTAGACCTCAGTCTTAATGAAATTTTTTATTCTGCACCAAAAAAAAAGTCATCAAATAATGTGGTGCATCTAACACCACCCTATAATATTAACCTAGTCAACTAAATGTTCAGTTACCAACTTAACCACCATTCTCTCCTTTTAATTACGAAGTTACCCTTGACACATTTTTACGCTACCCTTTCTAGAGAGTGAAAAGTAAAAAAATTCTTTTTCACACCTAAACATAGGACATTGATTCCATTTGAACTTGATAGTTCCCAATCTTCTGATCTGGTTCTCATCATTCTTCTGATAGACCCGAATTCCATCTCAATAAAGGAAAAATATCCAATCAACCAACATTGTATAAAAAATGAATCTGTCGGATGTTGACTCTCAGAGCATCTCCAACAGGTTCCTTTCGCGAGTTTAGGTGGCCTGAAGGCAAAAATGAAACTCCAACAAGTCGGCAAAGTGAATCACCATTTTTAGGAAAGTCTCGACAAAGTGAATTACCATTTTAGGGAAAGTGAGAACACTTGCCAAATCTGGCGAGTGTTTCCAATTGCCAAACACTATTTTGTAAAACAAGACTGATGAAAGCCTGTGATACTCGAGTGTGAAGAAATGGAGAGTGGTGTTGGAGTTGCACATTAAAAACAATTGAATTTTTTTTTAGGGAACTCTCCATTTTAAATAAAAATAGAAAAATTTTAGATTTAGTGTTAGAGATGCTCTTATGTCATCTTATTCAAGACTCAAGACAAAACAAGTATATGCCAAATGATATAGTCTTTACATAGAAGAAACAAAACAATAATAATGTTATTTTCTGAAATAGATTAATAGTTACCATCTAGCAGGAGCTCCGGTTGACAGATGGCAGGACCATCTCTAAATATGCACTGACATGGGTATTTTGGGTATATGGAAAAATATTTATTTAACAGAATTAATCTTTCTTTATTTTTGTAATTCCCACACTACCTCTACCATGAGGTATATTTTAGGATGCACCAGTTATTTCTTTAACTGGAGCTCCTGTTCAGAGTTAATTTCTTAGTAAAAATAGAGAAGATAATGCAAACTACACGTGTTAATCTTTTAGCATTAATTTTAATATTTTGTACCTAGATGATCCACACCAATTGAATAAAACAATTCAATGGATTTGGGGTCCAATTCGAGTTTGCCCTTCTCAGGTAGTTTATAAATGGGTATCAGTTTGGCCTGAGTACCTTTTTCTTTGTTTTCTCTTATGTGTACCTTGAGAGTAGGGTTGTACATTGGGTCGGCTTGGCCCACAGCTCACACAACCCAGACCAAATTAGGATGGGCTAAGTTTGTCTTCTATCTTCATTAAATGTTTGGGTTTAGGCTGAATTTGGATAAACCTTAATAAAACCTGGTTAATACATTTTGGCCCAAAATTTAATAACATCTTTCTTTTACACAAACTAGCCCACATAATGAAACACTTAGTCAATCAGTCTTGCATTCAAAACCCAGGACTGAGTTTGAGTTTCTTTTCTACTTTTACTCTTTTGTTACCTTTTTGATTTTTATAGTTGGATCTACTCTCTCCACTTGATTTTACATTTAGATATATTTTTCATTTTTCTGTTCCTCTTCGATTTCTACAAGTAAATAAGGATTGATAAAATTACTGAGTTAGCTAGAGATTATTCAGCGAAATCCTAACTCTTCTCACATGTAGAAAATGAATTTTACATTTGATAATATCTTGTTTAAATTTCTATATATGTTTTAAGGTACATCATTCCATTACAAATATATATTTGAATATTGAGTTGAGAATGGGCTAGCTTGAACCCAACCCGAACTTTTAATATCGGACATGAACTGAATTTGGGCTTCATGTATTGAAATAAGTTTGTGTTTGAGTTGGGTTAGGCATGAGAATAAATAAGATAGGCAAACCCAAACAGTTTGTACCGATTTATAGATGGTAAAATCACCTTTTTGCCCATGAGTTAGTAAGCTTGGTAAAAGGGAGTAAAATCACCAATTCAAATTTTAATAGTGGGGAGAGTTGCTACTACACTAACCCGCCTCCAATTATTCTCTTTGATAAGGGCAACTAGTTTATTTTTAATTTTTATATTATACTTTTTTAAAAAAATACAAAATTTTGAGGGGGCAAACTACCCACATAATCAACCATTACATCCACATGTCGGGAATTGTCCCAGTGGTTGTGTATCTCGCTTTAGAGAGGTGTGACTCGTGTTCGAGTCTTGGTGTGGCCATTGAGTACCCACCTTGAGTTCTAATCCCCTGACCCCTAACATAAATAGATAAATGATATTACTAATTACCAAAAGAAAAAAAAACATTACATCCTAATTTGGGGAGGGTACTATATACAAAGTCATATATATATATAAAATTTAAATTGCGCCTATATAGTATTTTTTTTAAAATTAAAATTTGGGGGGTTCCTTTCCTTGGCCCCTCGCTCCGGCCCTAGGTAGGAGTGAGGGGTTGTCGAAACTTACTAAAAAATAATAGCATCTTTCATGACATCCCTAACCAAAATATCAATTAATAAGTATGCCCATAAAATTTTTTCGCGTGACCATTTCAATATCGTTGACCAAGTGAGTGCAGTTGAGAATGGCACATCATCTGGTACAAAGGCATGAATATGCCTGCAAGCAAATAAATAAATAAAATTAACACAAACAGCCTAATTAATAAAACATATACAAAAGTTTAGGAGCAAAGAAATCAAATATAGTACTGAAGGGCAAAGACACATCCGTACCCAGTAAAAAAAGAAAAAAAAATGTTATCTTTCAGTAACTATGAGGAAAGCAAAGCTTGCCCCATCATCACCAGTGTATGCTTGTCATCACTCATTTGGTCCGGTTCCATTCCCAAGAGGGTGTGAGTAGGGTTACAAAGTTTGCTACATATTATAGTAAATCGTGAACCAAGCGAACCCGAACTAGTTTATAGTTCAGTTCGGATTAGTTCGTGAAATTGAAAGAACCACATAATAGTTTCGAAACAATCTTAATTTGTCAAATTTTACATTCAAATTCACTAATATTTTTCTTTAGCTTAGATAAATTTATACCTTGAGTTCACAAAAGGTTCGTAAAAAGAATTTTTATTATTTTTCAGATAAGTTTTATATAATATATTGTTTACATGTTTAAATGATATATATTTTGTTTTACATTCTTAAGTAGCGAACCAAAGCTAGCGAGCAAAACTAAAAAACCTAAGCAAACTAAAAAACGAATTATCTCATCCTATCCCTAGCGAAGCGGGTTCACTCTAGAGTGACAAACTGCGAACCGCGAACCGCGAACCTGAATTCAAACCAAGTGAACCAACGAACCATGTAACATTGGGTGTGAGTGTTGTAATCTCTAACCCCATAAGGGTGGACTAGTGGTTCCTAGGCCTTTCCCCAAGTGGGAGGTCCTGGGTTCCATTTCTCACCCCCCCTTTGAAGGGGGATCTAGATAAAAATTTATGCGGAAACTGGATCCCCTAGATCTTAACACCATAAAAAGTATCAAAATTATCTAATAGTTTTAGTTATATCACCTCGGTAAATGTTTTTTACCGGCGAAACATAATCCACTCGAACCGTCAGAACTCTTTGTAGAGATTTCTCCGAAAAAAAATACTAGAAGCTCGATCCTTAGTTTTCACTATCCCTACGAAGCTTTAGAATCCCCTTTGGAATTATAGAAGCAAGAGGAAGAAGATTGATCAATGGTGTAGACCTTCTATCACCAATAATACTAAGATTCAAAACCTTAGATTTGCAAAACCCAACTAGGACCACCAATATAGCTCACGAAAATCCCTAAGGGTCTCTCCTAGGGCTCACGGTTTGGGGAGAGAGAGGAGATGAGAGAAAAAATTCCTGAGAATTCTTCTTAATGGTCTAGGGTGTTGGGGTATTTATAGACTAGGATCTTATCTTAATCCTACTCCAACTTGATCTTATCTGGTAGGATTTATTAATTAATAATAACTCTTATTATTAATTAAATAAACTCCTACTTAATCTATAACTACTTTAGTTATAGTAATCTTATTAATTAAAGAGTTCCTATTATAAGAGGATTCATTAATTAAAAGGAATAAGTCAACATCCTACACCAAGGTAGGAAATCTAGTCAAACTAAGAATCCACAAGGAGGGGCGTGAGCTTCTATGGGGCGTGAGATTTGAAGAATTAAAACTCCTTATTGTAATCTAATTACAATAACATCTTAATCCTAATTGCAATCCAATATTTGGATTTTAATTTTATATTAAAAGGAATTATATTTCAATAATTATTCAATTAAACAAATCCTAATCCAATTAGGATTACTCAAGTGGGCGCCCCACCCTAGGATATAAACCCATGGGCTTTGGCCCATATTAAAATTCTATTTTAATGGGTTTATGGATATGGGTCACACCCATTTCTCCTTTAATTATGTTAATCAAATAATTACTAAAATAATCTCTTAGTTTAAATTAACAATTAATTTAAATAATAGATTAACTATTAATCTATTTAATTAAATGATTAACTTTTAATCAATTATTGAGCTTGTATTTCTTATGTGAGCACCTTCACAGATTGCTCTGCGACATTCTCACCCTGACTTATCCAATGTCATCCCATTGACCCTGAATGGGAATTACATCGGAATTGCAAGTGACATGAGATATCCATGTTGCAATTGAATCTCAGTGTATGAACCTTAACCATTATGGATCTCACCACATGAACTTTTAAATTCGATTTATCCTTCTAAATACATTATCTTTAATGGGTCTTCGAGATTGACATACTATCTAACCCATAGCCCATTGCAAATCATCCGGGTTTCCAAGACTTATGATTAAGTCATGAGAAACAATTTCTCATGAAAAACATTTTTTTAAAAATCATTTTATAAGTATGATACCTTTTAATAAAAGTATATTTCAAAACTTATTTTGTTTTTCAAAATCACCTGCGCAGGATTTGAACTTAATCAACTGTCTTACCCGGAACTTGGATAATCTCTCAAATTGATGAGCATGAATTTCTTGTTTGAAATTCATCATGATTCGAACAACTTTCTGACTATCTAATTGTCACTGTATTATATTCCCTAAGTTAGAAAATACGTTGGTGGAATCAAAACAGTCAGATCACTGCCCAGTCATAGATGAACTCATCAGATCTAAGGATCATTGAAACCGTTCAATGTGAATGAGAGACCAACTATCTGATAGTATGTTTATGTAAGAGGTCTTTCATTGAATGCAATGAGTCAGTGTACATTTAAGCACCCATATGCTGATGTATAGTCTCCACTACAATAGTTCGAGATAGAACTATATTTCAACTATTGAGAACATCTTAACATTCTGGCAGCCATATAAGTGAAGTGCCCAGCTTCACCCACAGCTGTAACTATATACGGTTTAAGGAATCAGAAAGTTATATCTACCTGTGATAATCTAATCACATAACTTTCCTACAATATATCCTATGGACCTTTATCGATATTTCATATCGTATAGATCATCCCATGATCATGATCAATTACCCATAATGAATACACAATAAATTAAGAAGAAACATTTATTAATCAAATTAATAAGGTTCTAACAATCTAAATGACTTTTCTGGGCATCATGTCCAACACCCTTTGGGCCAGCCTCGCACGAGTTTACCCGAACTTACCTAGTGTGGCGGGTTGTGGGCTCGCGTTGCACCCTTAAGGATTAGTCCTGACCCAAAGGGTTGGGGACACCCCGAGTTCCAAAAAAAAAAAAAAAGTGTTGTAATCTCCACACACCCTTAACTTAGAAAAGATACTAACCAACTGGGGACTCTCAACCAACCTATCATATATAACACAACTCCTCAATTAATCAAGCCCTTTTGGAGTGAGTGTGTGGATTTACTCTTATGACACCGTAGTGGTACCCTTAAGTCTGAATGTGTGTGTGTTTAGAGTATCTTAATATCCATAACCTTACCTTAAGGCCGTCGATTGAACATAACTATTTATAATATGTGCATTATTAGAAAGTAAATAACAGAAAGACTATATACAAAAAAAAAAATATGAAAATATGGCCTGTAATATTTCATGATCGCTAAAAAAAATTAAAAAATCATTAACTAAAGAAAATAGAAAAAGGTTTTATCCTTTTTTACAAAAGCTCATTTCACTTAAGGTAGCAAAATCATTCCACTTCATCGGGAAAAAAAATTAGTACAATGTCTGATTTGATCATAAAAACCTAAACTTTAGTATACCATTTATCCAAAAAAACAAAGTATTTTTAATAAAAAAAACTTATTTATTTATTTATATTGTTTTAATCCTCACCTCCTTGGTCCATGATAGACGAGGGCGTCATGGAGTCCCTTTTTGGCCACGTGTCCATTACTAAATCTCTTTTAACTATGGTTAGGATTTATTAACCTTAGGGTTCATCCATCTACCTTTGGGTTTTTAAAAAAAAATTAACCGGAGTTTATGGTCTCGCCCGTGGACTCTTGCTTTAATTTTATTTTTTTTAATTGTTGTGCAGTGAGTCAAATATAGTTGGTGGCTACCCCCCCCAAATATTTTTTTTTTGCTTGCCAAATTACAAGCTACACCCTGCAAGGCTGCAACCATATCAAGTGAAGTGGCATTTTCCGTTAATAATCACTAAACCAATGCCATTTCTTTACCCTCATCAAAATATAACACAGCTCGCCCTTTCCTCGTCTTACGCTCAAAATTGCAATAGAGAGATCGGAGAGAGAGAGAGAGAGAGAGAGAGAGGTGAACAAAAATGGCGAATTCCTCTGGCCTAGTCTTGATCTTCGCCATCTGTATAACCGTTCTGATAATTTCATTATCAACCGTTGATGCTACTGGGGACCACCAATTAGGTTGGATACCGAAGAGATCGACCTGCCAAGGCTCCATCGCTGAGTGCCTGACCGGAAACGAATTCGAGATGGATTCCGAGATCAACCGGCGCATTTTAGCAACCGAAAATTACATAAGCTACGAGGCGCTGAAGAGGAACAGTGTGCCATGCTCCCAAGCCGGCGCTTCCTATTACAATTGCCAGCCAGGAGCTGAAGCCAACCCCTACGACCGCGGTTGCAGCGCCATTACTCGCTGCCGGAGTTAGTTTCTTTTGTTTTTCTTTTACGTGGGGACGAGAAGTTGAAGTTGATTTTACTCGGGCTTTGCTTTGAAGAAACGGGGATACGATGGTAATATTCGTATTGTTATTCTGGAATGCAGAGTAATTTCATCATTGTAGAAAATGGACAAATGGCTAGCGGAGGGTGAGAGTAGGGGTTAACTGAGAATAGAGCTAGCACTCTTTATTGTGTGATAATTACAGTTGAATGTTTGTGTGTCTTTTTTTCATGTGTCCATTTTTGGTACTCATTAAGTATGATTAAGATTCGAAAACCCTTAGGCTAATAATTCTAATATTGGTTTTTTTTTTTTTAAAATATATATATATATATATATTAACATTCTAATGAGTCATGTTTATTGAAGATTGTAATTAGTGGTCCCTAATAATGTGATACGTGGTAAGTTATTTCGGAATCTGACCGTTGGATGTCAAGATGGGTTGCCTAGGAGACACGTGATAAAAAGTTAGTTCAATCAAACATTTATAGGTTGTCCGACTGAAGAAGTGAAGATCAGCTATTTTATATCCTAAGTAGCTAGGGTCTAGTGAATCGTAAGGGGTCAATATTGCTACAAACTAGGGTCTTATCGGACAGTCTAAACATGTCTGATTAGACTGATTTTTTTGACATGTGTTTCTAATGGACCCATCTTACTATTCAATTGTCGGATTTAAAAAATATGTCACGTGTCATCTTTTTAAAGGGACCGCTCATTACAAACTTTAATTAGCATGGCTCATTAGTACCTCTCTCTCTCTCTCTCTATCTATATATATATGTATATATATTTAACGTGAGGAGTTAAAATTTCTTAATTAGAATTAAATGGGCAGTTAAAAAGGCTTTGTGAGTGCGGCTAGACCAAATTCGATCTCTCTTTTTCTCATTATTGTTGTTTTTTTTTTTTGGAAGTTGCGATGACTAAAACTTTTGATTTTTTCCCATTTTTCCCCTAATGGGTACTGAGATTTCTTTTATTCTTTAATTTATTGAAAATTTGTAGGCAGAGATAGATCAATTGCTTTGATATATAGCTAATGAGAAAAATTGGGTGTGCTTTTACTGGGAAGTGATTTAAAACTCTCGATAATACCTTCAATCGAGAATTGCACCCCTTGGAATTTCAATCTAAGGGTTTCAAGTATTAAGTGGGGCCATCATTTAAAGCATGTGAGGACATGAAGCCATTGGATTTTCCATCCAACGGTCCAGCTCTCGATAATAGGTACTATCTAGAGTTTTTTTTTTTTTATCACTTTCCTTATTGTATATATCTCTAGGAAATGGGTTCATGTATGTGTAAAAGGCTAACATAAATATTTGTACAAAACTTCAATTTCTACTCATGTTCCCCGCTTTTATGGGTTCTATTACGATTCATTCTAGCCGAACTCATATTTTTCTTTTTTTTTCACTAATAAGCATTACTTTTTATATATTTTTCTTCTATTTTTAATGGGTTCTTCTATTTATTTTGATGTCCTTCATATTTTATCATGTTTAGAACCATTGCTATTTGAGAAGACACCCTTTTCCCTATTTTCAAATCCAAGAGCATGACCCTTAATGGATAGATGTTATTTTTGTTTTCAAGTTCCCTCCTAAAGTTCTTCATGTCATATGTCGGGGCTGTTAATGATGGATCCATCACCCTCATACAATCACAATTCAAAACAAAAGATTTTTTTTTTTTTGGTCCAAGACATATAGTTAAGCCACTTTAGTTCCCTTTGTTTTCCATGATTTTAAAAGAAGATCATAGTTGCAAAAGTTATGTATAGAATGTGACGCTCACTTTTCAGGAATGTCATTTTTTAGACTTGCTTCCTTTACATCACATTTAGTGGTTAAAGAGCGTAAGCAACGTGATGTAATAAGCCTAAATTTACAATAAGTAAGTATCGTTGGATTAATTGGAACCTAAGGCACATTTCTCCACAAATATCTTATGTATAAACCTAAGGTATCATTGTCTATACTAATACAATGAGAGTTATTAGGTGCCCATATATCTTTTCTTGCATTTTCCAAGAATTAGTTAGCCACACTCATTGCTTTCTATTTGCTTCACTTTCCTTTGCTAACTATGAGCAGGACAATGAAGAAATTCCAGACAGACAATAGTTACATATATATACCCAACTTGAAAATATAATTTTTTTTTTAAATTGTTGTAAACTGTACTGAGATCCATGATCTTGTGGCCCCTGTCTGAATCAAAACAACTCTTAGTAGGTCGTAGTCCATACCAGACCAACCCTATGCTTTTAATGGTGGACTTTTCCTCTCAACTGTACCTCTTAAATTGCTGCAGAATGACTGTTCAACTCTACCTAAGAGGATAGCCCACAAGTTTCAATGTCGTGGATTGATACTTTGTTCAGCCACTGGTTTAGTATTAGAGTTTCATCAGGATAATGATACATATTCAGATCAAATGTTTCCTCACTCCAAATATAAATATAGGTGTTAGTGAGCTGAATTTGGGCTAAATAGGTCCAGGTTGAGTCAGTCCTATTCAAAAGTCAGAAAAATAAAAGTTCAAGTTTCGGCGATTGACATCCTTACATATACACAAAACATCTGAGAAATGCATACACCAATTGTTCCTCTTAAATCTGCGAGAAATCGATCTCCAAAATAACATTTTACACAAATCCCTCGAATGCTGTATGCATAATCTCAATGTAGTTAAATCCATATTAATTTTGGATTATAACAATTATTTGGATTATAATAATCATAAACAAACAAACAATACGAGTAGATGGAACCGTCCATTTCAAAACAAGCACAAAACACACACACTCCATTCTTTATTTTAGGTTGAGCCATCTTCTAGATTTGCTGGTTTGGACGGGACCAAAGGGGTCGGAGAGCCCTCTACCCCATCTATGCTCTCAGGTCATTGATGCTTAGCTCCAACTCATTCATACGATTGCCCAGCTAATCAAGTGTATTGCGGTTCGGTTAGAGAAACCAAGAAACTAGCTCCATTCACATCGATCTTGGAGGAGCTCTTAGATGGGCTAAAAGATCTGTTTAGGAATGATGTAGTTGGGATTGTGTTTCTCAAGTTCTGTTCTTTATAGACTTATAGTTGTGGGCTTTATCCCCTTTAAACCAAAAGAAAAAGAGAAAATTTGAAATTAGTTGATTTCACACATAAATAAATGAAATAAAGTCTTTTCCACAGTAATAAACAGGGTATTAATATGAAAATTTTGAAGTTACCACCAATCAGAAAAAAAATTTAAAAAAATGACTCGGTCGCATTAAAATGAACACTTAAAAAAAAATGACTGGGTCGCATTAAAATGAACACCAAAGAAAAATGACTCAAAATCTAAGTAAACACACTAGATTTGATTGATTATGTACCAAGAAAAGGTGTTAGAGACTTTGGTTCCATCCATCTAATAAATTGAGGGCTTTCCAACTCCCTCCCCATTAAGTAACTCGAACCTGTAGGTTCTCCCCCATGGGGGACACTTCTAGTAATTATTGAATACACTAACATTTGGTACCGTGGAATGCTGTTCACCCTCACCTATGATCACCCTAAACTGGTATCATAATCTCTCTTAAATTTGTGGATCCCACATAAAGAGAAAAAAGTGAGAGCTCTCACTTATTTATTTCTTAGACTAATGCTAGTAAACTGACAATTCAAAACCCATTAAGGCAGCAACACGTGTTATTGCTTGAACCAATTAAAAAAATAACTTACCAAAGGTAAGTTCATTAGTGATAGATCTTAAAAATGCTAGCCATAACATTAAAGTCAACAAGTCAACTATAACGGGTAAAATTCGTAAAATCAACTCAGCGTTGGAGAACGAGCTCGTTTTCGTTGTTTTGTTCACGAAAGTGACACGTGGACACGAGTTGGGGTCACGTGCTTAAAATAGAGGGGTCACACGTTGTCTGATGCACAACGATCCCGTTGTGCGCATTACGACGTCTTTGTTCTCTTGCAGAACAACGTTTCCGTTGTGGCTTTTACAACGTGCTCGTTGTCTAAAGCACAACGTGACCGTTGTACTCTTGACAACGTCTTTGTCGTTACATGAACAACGAGTCCGTTGTCTCACCGACAACGATGTCGTGCTATGTTTAAGGCATCTACACCGTAACCGAGCTCGAGTCAACAACGAGATCGACTCGTATGAGGAAGTGATCGGGAGGCGATCCATATTTCTGACAGGCGTGCTGAAAACACTGTTGCGTGCCGAAAGCACTGTCTTGGCAATTAATGCTGGTTACTTCTGCGTACTGTCCGATCCCGTCCGATTGGACTTATAGGAGACTCTCGCGTGTGATGCAATCGGCGGCAGATATGACTTGACATATTTGGCAATGAGTGCAAAACACGTGGTATGGACACCTATGGTCATCCATGGTCATCGATGGCCATACCAGCCTTACCCTATAAATACCGCGTGATTTTTAGTGCACAGGGACACGTTGGATCACGTTCAATCACATTTTTATCACCTGAACACACGTTTTGGCCATACTTCAGAGCATACTTGTTCAGTGCTTCCCAGCGCCTTGCGTAGCTTTCTGTGCCTCTTTCAGTGTTTACTATTCATCATCTTCTACCTCTACTGACTTTAGCATCGGAGTACAGGTCAGGGTGTCACACCCTCCACTCCAACCTTCTACCAGTAAACCAGAGCGTGGGAGAAGCTGTAGCTGACGCGTGTCCTTTCCGGAGTTTTGTCGTGGGAGAAGCAGCAGCTGACGCGTGTCCTTTCCGGAAATTTTCCCTCACAAAAATTGGCGCCGTCTGTGGGAAATAATAAACGAACCCCTCTTTGCTCTTTGTGATCATGGCTGACCAGTCATCAGTGTTCGGGCGTGAGGATCAAACCCCTCAGGCCACTCTTTTTGTACCGTCTGTCGTACACATTCCTGGAGTCAGTCCTTCGTCTGGGCAACCAGAGAGGACCGTGCCTCCTCCTGTCGAACTTTCTGTTTCTGATCGCATTTTGGCGATGTTGCAAGTGCAGCAGACTGCTCTGGATCAGATCACCAGGCAGCAGCAAGTGATGCAGGCGAGGCTAGAGGCGTTCGAGCATAGTAGGCTCGAAGTGGATGAGGTGCCACTGCAGAGGCCTTCCTTGAGACGTCAGTTTGACTTCTCTTCTTCTCCTTCTGCACCGGAGAACCGTGAAACCAGGTTTGTGCTTCATCCTACTGAAGGGGATGTAAGACAGCCTCAGGTTCTGGCAGAGCAGTGTATTCCCTCAGATCGTGTGGATTTACGGGAAGGAGCAGGGCGAGAAGACTTGAGAGGCAGTACCGGAGGTGCAGAAGCCTAGAAGACTTGGGTGACTGCCAAGGAGGTGGAAGCTTTGATCGGTGCTCGTGTTAAGAGCATGAAGGGAGGGATTCCTGACCACTTTGCTCAGTCAGCAAAGGATAACGTTGAGAACTCTCCTTTCACGGACGCCATCAATCAGTCGTATACTTCTTCGAAGTTCATAACTCCGATCTTCCCCATGTACACTGGAAGGACGGATCCGGAGGAGCATTTGTTTGATTTCAAACATGCGATGGCTGTTCGCAATCCAGATGATGACCTGTATTGCAAGGCCTTCCCCAACAGCCTGTCTGGGGCAGCGTCGAAGTGGTTCCGGAACTTGCCTCCTGGTTCCATCAGTAACTTCTCTGAGCTCAGGTCAGCTTTCATTGACCGTTTCATCATCAATAAGAAGAAGAAAGCAGGTGCAGATACTCTCTTCTCGTTGAGGATGAAGCCGGCCGAATCCTTGACGGACTTTATTTCACGTTTCACTGATGAAGTCCACAACATCGATAAGGTCGATGAAGTGAGCTGTATCGCTGCTTTCAAGAATGCTATCCCCAGGCATTCCGAGCTCTATAAGTCCTTGGCTCTTGACTATCCTGTCAAGATGGACGAGTTGATGGTACGTGCCACTAAGTACGGAAGGTACGAGGAGGACGTATCCGTTGTGCCGGTGCCGAAATCCAGAACGAGAGTGGTGGATGTCGTGGAGAGGACACACCGATCATCGAAGAGGAAGGAGAAGAAGCAAAAGTACGAGTCTTCATCATCTAAGGACTCGCCACCAAGGAAGCAGAAGGAGAGAGTAGTCTATGTGACCCAGCGGGATCAGCCGGATCGGCGCCCGCTGGAAAGAAATTTTAATCAGCATCAGAGTAGGACGGAGAGACGTCCTAATGATCAACAACATGCGAGGCAGCAGTATCATCCACGCCAGGTGCAGCCTCAGGTACAGCACGAGAGAGGCGTGCAGCCTAGTGAGCAGCGATCTTTTGCAGATCGAACACCGCGCATAAATTTCACAGTCAGCCCGGCGACCATCATAAGGTCGATGGAGGATCAGCCGTACTTCGAGTGGCCGGCTAGGGCGGTGCAGGATATTACATCGGGGCCACGGGTGCATGAGTATTGTCATTATCACAAGTATCGTGGTCATCTCACCAACCGATGCCGTATTCTGAGGGAGTACTTGGAGAGGCTTGTTCAGGAAGGGTACTTGGGAGAGTATCTTGCTTCTGGCAACGGTGGCGTGGAGCAAGCCAGGGAGCCGGTGTCCCAATCTCGTGGAGAAGAACCTGCCAGCAATCCAAGTACCAGTGGAGGAGCTTCCCGAAGCACGATCAATGTCATTTGCCGCGTGCAAGCACCGGAAGCAGATGTGGAGAGGAACTTCAGGGCGAAGGCCAGAAAGCTGTCTCACGATGCCGCAGTGTGTCAGGTGCAAGTGCCTAGCAGAAGCGTTGAGCAGGCACTTACCTTCACGGATCGTGATCTGGCAGCAGTGATCCGACCTCACTATGATGCTCTTGTTCTCACCATGAGGATAGGAGATTTCGACATCAGGAGAGTGCTCGTGGATTCCGGGAGTGGAGCAGACATCTTATATCTTCATGCTTTCACCCAGATGAAGCTGGATCCTTCCGTTCTCATCCCTGCTCAGACTCCGCTGTTCGGATTTGATGACAGCTCGATGAAGCCTGTAGGCGACGTTGTCTTACCCGTTGTGGCTGGACCCGTTGTCCTTCAGACCAGGTTCTCCGTCCTGGATGCGCCATCACCGTACAATGCCATCTTGGGTCATTGGTGGACTCATGAGATGAAGGCCATCCCGTCCTCGTACTACCAAGTGTTGAAGTATCCAACGCAGGACGGGCCTCAGGAGATCAAGGGTGATCAGTTGGCATCGCAGAAGTGCGATTTTTCTGCCTCCGTTGTGCCCTCATAGCAGTTACAGGTCATCCCCGTTGTGGAAGAGAGCTCGGAAACATCGTTGTGCAGACCTTCCGTTGAGCCCACGAAGGCTGTCAATTTGAGAACGGAAGAAGAGCCAAAGGTGTTGCAGATCGGGACGAGCTTGACAGCTAAGGAAGAGCTCGAGTTGCTGAGTTTCCTTAGGCAGAACCTTGATGTCTTTGCATGGTCTCACAAAGACATGACTGGCATCGATCCGAGTGTTATCTGTCATCACCTCAATGCTGATCCTGCTATCCCTCCAGTGAAGCAGAAACCTCGGAGGCTTGCTCCAGCTTATCATGATGTAGTAAACGAAGAGATTGACAAGCTGATCCAGTTCGGGTTCATTCAGGAGGTGCAGTACCCTGATTGGATAGCCAATATTGTGGCTGTGCCTAAGAAGAGCAGGAAGGTGAGAGTTTGTATTGACTTCACTGGTGTCAATAAGGCCTGCCCCAAGGACTTTTTTCCCATGCCAAGGATAGACAGGCTCATCAACGCCACTGCTGGCCACGAGATGTTATCCTTCATGGATGGTTATTCAGGCTATAACCAGATCCTCCTGGCGGAAGCAGACCGAGAGAAGACCACCTTCATAACGGAGCGGGGCTTGTTCTGTTATCGAGTGATGCCTTTTGGCTTGAAGAATGCAGGTGCCACCTATCAACGTCTTATGAATCTCATGTTCGGGCCACTTCTTGGCAAGACGGTTGAAGTGTACATCGATGACATCGTTGTGAAGAGTCGAGTACGAGGTACTCTGGTGGCGAACCTTGCTGAGCCTTTCTCTGTTCTGCGATCTTTCAATCTAAAGATCAACCCAGAGAAGTGCACCTTCGGGGTTACCTCAGGGAAATTTTTGGGTTATCTTGTGAGTCAGCGGGGGATTGAGGCTAATCCTGCTCAGATCCGTGCTTTGCTGGACATGCCAGAGCCTAAGTCGAAGAAGGAGATCCAGAAGCTGATAGGCCGGATTGCTGCACTCAATCGGTTTATCTCCAAGTCATCAGATCGTTGCAAACCTCTTTTCGAGTTACTGAGAAAAGACTCCATTTTTGCGTGGACTCTAGAGTGCTCTCAAGCTTTCCTTGCTTTGAAGGAATATTTGGGCTCAGCTCCTATCCTTTCGGTGCCCGAGCCAGGTGAAATCTTATATCTTTATCTGTCTGTTTCAGAGCAAGCCCTTGGTTCCGTCCTGGTCAGGAGTTGCGATGGCGTGGAGAGACCTGTCTATTTCATCAGCAAAACCTTTCTCAAGGCGGAGTGCAATTATAGCAAACTCGAGAAAGTATGCCTAGCTCTTGTCTTTTCTGCGGAGAAGCTTCGTCCTTACTTTCATACTCATTCTATCGTTGTCATCACAACGTATCCTTTGAAAGTCGTGCTGGCGGGGAGGATGTCGAAGTGGGCTGTGGCTCTGAGTGAGTTCGATATTCAGTATCGGGCTAGGAGTTCAGAAAAGGGGCAAGCAATGGTAGGTTTTCTTTCTGATTTCCCAGTGGAGGAGGAAGCAGAGGAGGTGGTTGTTGATCTTCGGGAGCTTCCTATTGAAGTCGACAACGGAGATATCGTTGTGGATGGAGCCGAGTCATCAGAGTGGAGCGGTTGGCTATTGTACGTGGACGGATCTTCTAATTCTAGTGGTTCAGGACTGGACGTTGTGCTTATAAGTCCGGACAACATCAAAGTGCAGAAGATGTCGCGTCTTGGTTTCACTGCCTCCAACAATGAAGCTGAGTACGAAGCCCTACTGCTTGGGCTGGAGAGTGCTCGAGAACTGCAGATCTCCAAGTTGAGAGTGTTTTGTGATTCACAGCTCGTGGTGAATCAGGTGAATAGAGTTTATGACTGCAAGGACGACCGAATGAAGCAGTATGCTACTCTCGTTCGTTTACAGTGTGAAGCATTCACCGTTGTGGAGATCAGGCATACCCGAAGAGATGAGAACAGACATGCTGATGCTTTGGCGTATCTAGCTTCCATGGTGCAGGCTGACGAGCCTAAGGCTATTCTGATGGATTTCCAAGAGTATCCTTCAATAACCCTTCAGGCACAGCGAGAAGTATTTTTTGTCAATCCTGTTCCGAGCTGGATGACAGGGCTGGTGGCTTATCTGAAGGACAGAATTCTTCCTATCAATGTGAAGGAGTCGAGGCGCATTCAGTTCAAGGCATCTCGTTATACCTTGGTGCAAGGAGAGTTGTTTAGGAAATCTTTTGGTGGGCCTTTGCTGAAGTGTGTTCATCCTGCAGATGTGGAGAGAATACTTGCTGAGTTGCATGAAGGTATATGTGGTATTCATTCAGGCGGGAGAACCATTGCCCATCGTGCTCTGGGGCAAGGTTACTTTTGGCCTTACATGCAGGCTGATGCTCAGAAGCATGTGAAGAAATGCAGCCAATGCCAGCGGTTTGCTCGTTTAATTCATACTCTGGCTCAAGAACTCAGCACTGTGTCTCAGCCTTGGCCATTTGCACGTTGGGGACTTGACATTGTAGGACCTTTCCCTAGGGCTCCAGGGAATCTGATCTTTCTTCTAGTGGCAACTGATTACTTCTCTCGGTGGATTGAGGCTGTTCCCCTTGCTCGTATCAGAGAACAAGAGGTGAAGAAGTTCTTCTGGGAGCATATCATCTGCAGATTTGGCATACCGCAGTCCATCATTACTGACAACGGGAAGCAGTTTTCAGGACGTTTGATTACCGACTTTTGCAGCGAGCTGAAGATCAAGCATGTTTTCTCTTCCCCATATTATCCTCAGGGGAATGGATTGGCCGAGGCAGCCAATAAGAACATTCTAAATGCCTTGAAGAGAAGACTGGAAGATTCGAATGGGAAGTGGACCATCGAGCTGCACAACATTTTGTGGGGGTATAGAACAACTCCAAGGAGTCCTACCAATGAAACTCCTTTCTCCCTAGCGTATGGTATGGAAGCTGTCATTCCTACTGAGATCAGTTTGCCTACAGTGCGTTCTTAGCACAACAAGAAGAAGCATGGAGAGAAAGATCAGAACACAGAACTTATGGCTATTCATCTCGATCTGCTAGAAGAGAAGCGAGAAGATGCCAGCATTCAGATGAGAAGGTATCAGCAACAATTGAGGAAAGCCTACAACAAGAAAGTACAACGGAGAGTGCTGCAGGTCGGTGATCTCGTTCTCCGAAGAGTGTTCCAGAACACGAGAGAGCTTAACAGTGGCAAGTTGGGACCTAACTGGGAAGGGCCTTATATCATGGAGCGATTGGGAAGTCCTGGAGTCTGTTACTTGAAAGACTTACAAGGTAACCTCATCTCAAAATCCTGGAACATTATGAATCTGAGGCAATTCTTTCAATAGAATCTGTGATATGCTACTGCATGCATCGTTGTGCTTACAAGTTTTCAGTGATTTTACATGATCATAGTGCTCATATTTCAACATGTGACTTGCAATATTATGCGCCTGCTCATTGTCTACACTCTGCTGTGTCTGGTTCATCAGTGTAATATTGTGAATGTTTTGCAAGTAATTCAAATAAAATTTCGACTGAACAACGTACTCATAACGAACACGAGTGGCTTATATAAGGATGTCATCTGAGCAAATCCTGTGGCTTATCCTAATGACATCCTCTAAGCATGTGCTTCGAAACTGAGTTACATTGTGTTCGTCCTATGAATTTTATTTGTCAGATTGCATTCACAGTGAACTACGCGAATGATGTATCTGGAGTAGTGCTTTGCTCATAGTGCTTTGTTCATAGTGCATGATCGTAGTGCTAGTTCGTAGTGCATGATCGTAGTGATAGCTCGTAGTGCTTAGCTCGTAGTGCTTTGCTCGTAGTGCATTGTTCATAGTGCATGTTCGTAGTGTGTGATCGTAGTGTTTCGCTCGTAGTGCTTGCTCGTAGTGCTTTGATCGAAATAATTTGCTTAAGTATGTGCATCAGTTATGATTTTCGCCCTCATACATACGTTCACATAGTAAAGTACCATATTCACATCAATGCTGTGGACCGTGAAAATTAACTCAACCACTTGTGTTGTGTTGCTTGTGCATACGATGTGCTGCGTTACGAGGTGGAAAGAGACACGTACATAAGAAAGTAAGCGATCTATTCATGAAGAAGGCCCATTTCTGGGCAATCACAGTGACGAACTCCCATAAGAGGGAAAGAAAAGAGTTTACATCATTAGAGAAGAGAAGCAGAAACATAAAGAGAAACAGAAACATAAAGAGGAGCAGCAGATCAGAGGGGCAGCAGATCAGACGAGCTCAAGATCAGCATCTATCGTTGTTGCAGCAGGGGCAGAAGTAGAGGCTTCAGCAGTTGGGGTTTCCACTGGAGTAGCTTCATCGGCAGCAGCAGGAACATCAGGAGCAGCTGGCTCGGAGTATGGCTCGGCAGGGAAGGGTGCAGGACCTTCGAGAAAGTGAGGTTGCTCGACGCCTTGGACCTCGGGCTCGTTGTCTAGCTCGATCAAGTCTCTGCTCTGAAGCTTGGAGACCGTGATGGCATCCTCTTCGTTGTCTATTTTCAGACGACCTTGTTGATGGAGCGATTCGAGTAGCTCTTTCTCGGTCTCTGCCCGATCCTCATCCAAGAGCGTGTCCAGCTGAGACTGATAGTGTTGTTGCAGTCTCAGGGTCACGGACCTCTCGGTGTCCTCTTGAGCTTTCTTGGCCTCCTCGAGCTCCTCCGCCAGTGCTGTCCTGGCTGCCTCAGTTTCCTCCAGCTGTCTGCCCAAAGCTTGGGAGACATGCTCCAGTTCGCTGATGCGTAGAACAGCGTCCTCTACCTCCTGCTTGGCCTTCTTCTCGGCCTCCTTTGCTGACCGTGTCTCAGCCTCGGCTTTTTCTTGTGCTTTGGTGGCAGTTTTCAACTTCACCTCAGCGCGAACAACGTCAGCTTTGGCTTGAGTCAGATCGAAGTCTGCCTTGAGTCTCTCTTCGACGAGAGTCTGCTCCAGCGTCTCAGTCCTGCCCTTCCAGTAGGTGATCCCGTCTCGGAGGTGATTGTAGCTATATTGGCTACGATCACAGAGTTCCTGTACGAGCACGTTCATTTGCAAGGAAGTGTCAGGGCGTTAGTACAACGAGGAGTAAAGTTTCAGCAGTAGAGTAAGAAGAAGAGGAAGTGAGAAACTTACTGTCGCCACAGACTGGCAGGCGGCATAGGAGAGGTCGGTCAGGTGGAGTTTACCGACCTCAGCGATGTCCCGGGGCAACCTCATCGCATGAGTCAGAGCTCGGGCGGTCTTCTCTGAACTCTGCACCGACTCGTTCACAGTCGGGCGACCAGTCCGGAACGAACGACGGTAGCATACGAGCTGGAAGACTCGTTGTGCCAGCTTCCATTGCGGCCAGGGCGACCACAACAGAACTTGTGCTGGCTGGGGCAGTTGCAGCTCTAGAGGGGCCAGGCGCCGAGCTGGCTTCAGGCACCACCGTTGTCACCTCTGCTCCTGGACTTGTTGCAGGAACGGCAGAGGTGGAGAGGGGAGCAGCAATGGCTGCGTTCTCTTTCTCCCGGCGTTTGTCCGCCTTCGCCTTATTTCTGGCCTCATACTCGGCCTGGGTCGGCATCTTCCTCTTCGGGTCAGCAGTCGCTGTACCCTTGGAAGGAGGGTTCCTCTTCTTCAACGGTGGTGGCGGTGGTGGAAGCTGAGCTGCAGGGCGAGCAGACCTTGGCTTCCTGCTCAACGGAGGTGGATCCATGCCAGTCATGTCTTCTTCTTCTTCGGATAAATGAAGTGCTGGTGAAGGTGCAGAAGTAGAAGCCAAACAGCCCGGATGCTGTTGCTGTTGCTATTGCTGTGGTTGTCGTCGTTGAGCTGTTGCAGCGGGAGTGCTAAAGGCGACCCGCGTGTCAGGCTCCAGCGGTTTCCAGCGGATGTATTCCCCACCTCGAGCACGTTGGATACCGGTAAGGAGGCCTTCTTCTTCTGGGGTCAACTTCTTGTATGGGATCTGTTAGCACCCCATTTTTACACCCCCTTTAACTATGGTTAATTCATTTAACCATGGTTAGCTCGGCTTAACCCTAGAGTTTGTGGCACAATCCCGGCCCAAAACCCATGTGTTTTTTTGCTAGGTCTTAGCCCTAAACTTGAGATTTTGCTAAAGCTTCAAAGGCCGAAGCCCCTAGACTCAAGTCTCAACCCAAGCCTTTGGCCCATGAGCCATGAGCTAAAATGTAAGACCCAAAAACCAAACCATTAAACCCTTGCTCATTACCCATGGTTCAAAACCCATGGTCCATTTCCTTTTCCATGCTTACCCGTACTCCAAAACTAAGACTCAGACTTGTATCTTGCACAAAAGGGGAAAAATGCGCAGGTGTTGCATGTTGTCCTCTGCTCCGCTTTGCTTCAACCTCTGCAAACACCAGCTGCCTTCTGCCCCTCCAGTTTGACCACCCAATCCGAAGCCTCTGAACCCTCCAGTTTTGACCTCCAATCATCTCTTAAGCCCTCAACCACCTCCCACTCAAATTACGACCATGCCATGCCTTGCTTTGCCTACAAATGCAGGTCATGGTCAAGCTTCGAGGGGAAGGAGAGAGAAGATCCCAGTCTCCGTTTCTTCTCCGGCCAGATTAGTGGCCCTCTTCTCATTTCCGAAGGGGCCAACACCACACTTCCGGCCAGCAGCACTTGTTTCCCATGTTTCTTCATTCTTGGCTCACTCTGATCACATCGCAAGGGGGTTTCAGCACTTCAGTGGTTGCAATAGAGAGATCTTCCATTAATTCTGTTCCACACCCACTCACATAATAGAGGAGAGGAGGAGGTAGAAAACTTGTGATAAAGCCCAAGGCACCACAACATGGTCCCACCATTCCCATCCTCGTGCATATACAAAGAACCCTAAGACCACCTCCATTGATGTTTTCTTTAGTTCTTCTAACTCTGGTCCTCTTTATCCTTCTATGCTTCCCTCTTCTAATACGGCCGGCAAGGAGTCTCAGTCGTAGCAGCAGCAAGGCCCCACCCCTTCCTCTCCAAACTCAGCCACCATCAAGCATCACGCCTTCACGCCCAGACCAGTCACCGTCCCTCTTTCTATTCTCGCTCAAATAGCACCTGTAGGAGCATCTTTGTCGTTTCCCATGGCATCGACCCACCGTACCCAAGCTGGACCAGTGACCACACACCCGTGTTAGTGGCAGCATCGACACAGTCTCCCCCTCTCTTCTTCAGCTCGGCTAGGAGTCTTAGCAGCAGCCCCTTTCTCCCTCTTCTTCCACGGCAATAGCAGGTGAACCTTCTTCCATTCTTTAATTCTTTTATGATAGACTAGTTGCTGGTCCTCACTTGGTTAATTTCTCTAGGCTAGCTCTAACATATTTACAATCTGTTTTTTTTATAACTTTAAATCTGTGTGGATTAGATTGTAAATTTAGTCTTAGTTAAGTTTTAAAAATTTGTAGAAGTTTAGCTTGGTTAGTAGTTAAATTAGTTTTAAAGTCTTTGACTTTCCTTTAGTTTTAAACTAGCTTGTGCTTAATGCCTAGACTAACTGTCATTAGATAAAGTCCCAACTCAGTTTTAGAATAGAATAGATCAAGGTTTTAAATTAGTTAAATTTAATTTGTTCAGTTCCAATTAGTTTAGTTTGAAATTTCATTTGATTTTTAAGTTAGTGATTAGATAGTTCAAATTAGTGTAACCTTAGGTTAGCTTTTAATCTAGTTAAGTATTATATGTTAGATCATTCTAATGTTAAGTTAGCTTTAAATTTAAATTTGTTTGGTTAGTTTTTACAGTGGTTTTAACTTGAGGACAACTCTTGTTTGGGTTGTTAGTTAATCTTTTTTTTTGGTAAGGTTAGAATAGCTTAATTTGTTAGCTTAATGTAATTTGTTAATCCAGACAGTAGGTTAGTTCCAAGATATTAGTTAGTATTAGTTTAAACTTAGTTCTTAGGTTAGTAATAATTCATAACCTATATTAGCCTTAAGACTTGTTTGTCTAGGATTAGTCATTTAATTAGATTAGTTAAATCAGCTTTCGGTTAATTTTAGATTAGTTTTAGCTTGTATAAAGTCTCTGTTGGTTAGTATCTAAGCTAGAATCTGTCTTGGGTCTTTTTTAGAATAGTTCTAATCTTAGATTAGTCTAAATCGTTTTGGTCAATTTTTCTAGGTTAGTTGCAACTTAGCTAAAATCTGATAACCCTTAAGTTAGTTTCTATAGGTCCGAAATCTAATCTTTAAGTGACTCTTAGGTTAGTTAGTTTGAACCCAATTCCTCTTTAGGCTAGCCTTAGTTAATTAAACTCTCTTTAGGACAATCCTTAGGATTAGATAACCGTAGTTAGCTTAGGCCCGTTGCTCCGCAACGAGCCTAAACTACTATTCAAAAAATCCAAAAAAAAATTGAAAAATAATCAAAAAATACAAAAACAATACAAAATCAAAAAGACAAAAAAAAAATGACCAAAGAAATCATCTTGCTTGCTTGCTTGCTTTCCTAACTGCGATTAGCCCCCTTAATCACAGTTAATCCCTTTCTCTAACTGCGGTTAGATTCTACCTTGCACTTGACCAACCCGGTCAGTCAACCCTAGCCCCTGGGCTAAACCCTTGACCACCCTATGCACACACACACACACCCCTAGCCTTGGCACGGGCTTATGTGCCAGAACTACGCTCGGTCTGATCTCACTATGTGAGTACGTAGGCAACCCAACTCGGGTTCGACCCTAGCCATCTAGCTTTCTTTATTTCTTGGATTAACACTCGATTACATACTTGGACATTTTAATTAACATTTGAGATTAAAATTGGCTTAAGTTTAAGGAGTAGGTAACCGTTGTAAAACGGGGGTCCTGGGGTGCCTAACACCTTCCCCGGGGCTTAATCGAACCACTTACCCTAATCTTTGATAGGCCACTTGCCCTATCCAAACACTCGGGACCTATCCCTAAGAATGAATAGGTGGCGACTCTCAGTCAAACCATATATTGTGAAAGTGGGTAGGAAAATCCCATGCTCACAGCTCTGGCGACTCTGCTGGGGACTAGGTTCCAGCTGAAACTTAAACTTAAGCCAAATAATCTCAAAATTAATTGAAATACCTACGTATTTAACTGGATGTTGATTCTTTATATCTTTTGGGTGTTTTCTTGTAAATGTGCATATCATACATGACATTGTAGTATAAATGACCCATTAAACCCAGTAGACAGGCTTATTACGCTCACGGCTGCTGGATGACTATCCTCAGTGACAGGAGCTTAACAGTCTTGGAGGTCCGCGGAACTTTGCCTGTTGGGTGACTATCCTCAGGAAACGGTTCTGAACGCTCCCGCTTACACCAATCGTCCATTTTCGAGGGAGTCGCATATACGGTGTTAAGTGACCCTCATCTTTTAGGAACACCTTGCATTACCCCTGCATGCATACATATAGACTAGGCTAGGTATAGCTTACAAGCAGCTCACTCAGAGGTATATGCTAAAGCCTAACCTGCTTGTACCCTATACCTGTCCCCCAACCATGGTTGAATATCAGGGTACTCTGTCCAGATAAACACCCATCCAGGGGGCATGTACTGAGCCTTTTGTTATGCTTGTAATAAAATACTTCTACCCTGTCTCCAGACATACATGTGAGGTTCAAATCCTAAGTTGTAATGGGAGAATCAATTCACCTATCTCAACTTTAGCTCAGTAGGCCCTGGCTACCAACAATCCAGGTTAGCAGAACGGAGTTCTCTACGCCTACCCTATTGGGCTACACCTATCATGTCATACCCTGTCCAATACAAAAAAAAAAATCAATCACCAAATCAAAAAATTCAAAAAAAAAAAAAAAAAAAATTCCCTCTTGCATGTCATTCCAACTCCAGACCAGGGGCATTGCCCCTGTGTCAACTAGACAAGTTATTTGCATGCATTCCGACTTTCTCCTGCATGATATTCCAATTGTCAGACTAGGGGCATTGCCCCTGTGTCATCTAGACAATTAGGTCATTTTGCATATACTCTAACTTTCTCCTGCATGCTAACTCAACTTCCAGACTAGGGGCATTGTCCCCAGGTCATCTAGACTATTAAGTCGTTTGCATGCCCTTGCTCTCCCATCTATTCCAACTCTCATTCCATATCTCCCATCTTGTCAGGAGCATACCCTGAGTCAAGCACAGATCTGAAAAGCAAGCCTATATCTGATCAACTCAGTTCCGACATGGACCCTCGAGACGGACAAGAAACTGACCCAGATACTCCAAGATCACAGCCTCAGGTTCCGGATTTTGAAGCAAGATTAGTAGAAAATGCCCAGAATATTGAAGATCTGAAAAACATTGTCCAGGATTTTATGAAGGCAGTGACACATGCCCTATCTTCCTCCAACTCTCAACCGGCCGAGGCAATAAGGCCATCACAACTTAACCCCCCATCTACTTCCAACCTTATCCCATCACTACCTACCATCAACATCACACCACAACCCATTCAACCTGCTCAACCATCATTCACCTCCAACATTCCTCCTCCACCAATCCAAACACAACATACCCATCATATTTCACCACCCCTTATAGACCACTATGAGGAAGAAGAGGCAAGGGCTAGTGGCGAACCACACATGGGGTCCGCCCATATATCTTCAAGCATTGCCCAAATCCCGGACGCATACCGGGAGATGATTGAGAAATTGGAGGAGCTGATAAAACAAAGTCAGGGATCCCGCAAATCCACTAACTTCAAGGACATGTGCATACATCCAGGGATCCAATTGCCCAAGGATTTCAAAATTCCCGACTTTGAAAACTACGGTGGGAAGGGATGTCCAGAGACACACTTGAGAGCATACCGCGGAGAGCTATTCCAGCTCGAACATGGGGACAAGTTGTTGGTACAATTGTTTCAGAAGAGCTTGAAAGGGCCTGCACTACAATGGTTCACCAAGCTGGACCCCAATAGAGTCCGGACTTGGGAAGATCTTTGCGAGACCTTTATCGCCCAATACTCGTACAATGTTGATCTGGTCCCACAGAGAGTAGACTTGGAAAGAATGTCCCAGAGGGACAACGAAACCTTCATCGAATACTCTGTTCGTTGGAGGGAAATGGCTGGAAAAATGAGCACCCCTTTACCGGAAGAAGAGTTGGTAACGACATTCCTCCGTACCCTCAAACACCCGCTAAAAACTCTCCTGGCGGCACAACCTATCTCTGACTTCAGCACCATGGCCAAGTGCGGTGCTAGGATCGAGACAACGATGGGTGACAGCAGATCATTCGACATGTTTCAGGGATCAAATTGTGCATCTTCCTCTCGTCCTCCCGTTCATTCGAAAAGAGATAATAGAAAGAAAGAGGACGATGGACACACGGTATCAGCCATACCAGTCCGAGTGCCCAATTTGCCGCGACGACAAGTCCAACAAACTAGGCAAGCTCAGCACCCCCAGGAGAAACTACTCTCTCATCAAATGACCCTGGAGCAGAGAAAGAACCGGGCATTCACTCCAATACCGTACTCTCCAACTGCACTTCTCCCATTCCTCCTGGACAAGAAGCTAATCACCTTGAAGGATCCACAACCCCCTCCGACTGTTCCCTCAAAGGGATATCGGGCTGAGCAACACTGTGAATATCATCAGTCGGCAGGACACCCTACGGACAGGTGCTATGACTTAAAGCACGCGATCCAAGACTTGCTGGAAACAGATAGAATCTGCTTTGCACCAGGGAACACGGACATCTCTCAAGTCCCTTTGCCCAATCATGCTACTCCGGGAAACTGAGGCGCTTCAGCCGAAATCTCTACAGTCAAATTTTGAGCAAAATCTCCTTGTTTGTTGTGTCTTTGTCTTATCTCTTCAATTGTCTTGTAGTTAGCCTTGATGGCCTATGTTAGTCCCTTTATCTCAGTCCAGTCAGTTAGTCGGCCAGTGGCCCCTTGAGTCTTTTGCTTTATATCGAGTCTGTCACCTTTTACAGGTTTTAATGAAATGACTCTTTTAGATCAAGCTTCATTGTGCTCTAAGATGCTTAATTTGGGAACTGAACTAGTTTCTAATGCCTGTAAGGAACAGTTTGATAAAGGTTGATCACTCAAATCAACGGATACCCTTCCGAGGTTGAACAAACCGAGATAAGAACAATACAGGAACTGAAGACCTCTTTGAGCCATCAAATGTCAATCAACTGAAATATGAGGCAATACAATGACCATACATGCTCTCGACCGATCGAGGAAAGGATAGGAGGCCATCTTTGATAAACCTTCACAATACCTCGCCTACCTGTGCTATATATATCCGCTAGTTAGATTGTTGAGCCTAAATAACTTTTCTTTCAAAACCCAGACAAGGGCACCATGTGAAAGTCAAAGAACAATGCAAAAGAAGAACAAACAGCACAACATCAAGTGGCTTTTTAGTCGAACTACGTCTTGACCTGATCCCTATTTGGGTACGTAGGCAGCCTGAAATCAGGTTCGGTCATAACATAGCAAATGTGCTGCAATACAAAGCAACCATGTACCAAAAACAAAAACAAAGGAAAAAAAAAGAAAAAGAGAAAAAAAAAAAGAAAAAAAAGAGAAAAACGAAAAAAAAAAGAGAAGGGTACATGAAGAATGCAGAAGCTGGTTCCATTCCGACACTGAACAAACATCATAGGGTGCCCTACCATTGCTAAAATAGAAACTTTGAGCCTTATCTCGTTTCTAACCAAACCACGTTTCGTCCTAAACATTAAGCCCTCCTTGATCTTTGAAAGGATCTGAGCATCGTTGGTCAAAGCATTCACCACCATGGTAATGAGGAGAGAAGACTAGAGAATTATAAGAAAAGAACAGAGCAATGAGAAAATGCAAAGCTTGTATACCCAGACCTGGTGAAAACCCGAAAGGGTCCAGGGGCAAAAAAGGGATGAATCAAATTTCAAATTTTCACGGGCATAGTACGGAATCATTAATCCTGCTATCGTGCAAAAATTACGTGAACCCAGTCCTGGTGAAAACCTGAAAAGGCCCAGGGGCAAAAGAGGGATAAAGACCAAAACAAACAACCCAGTCCTGGTGAAAACCTGAAAAGGCCCAGGGGCAAAAGAGGGAAAAATAAGTTGATACATGCTTTGCAAATATTTTTCTCCAGCAGATACAGATCTACTACAAAGATGATTAGAATCGTTCACCTGAAGGCAGAGGGACCTAGCTAGGTATCCCAATACAAGCAATCTCAGGCACAGTCAATCCATCTTTCAATCGTCAGTCTACCATCAAACCACCTGTCAGTCATTCCATCAGTCTTCTCAACAGGTCTGTCACATCTCTTGTTTGTCAGTCCATCGGTCTCCTTGTCAAGTCATCATCAGTCAGTCAAAATTCACTCTCCAATAGAGTTGATTCAAAGTCAGTTACTCATTCCTGCTAACGCCAGAGGAGCAATGAAACCAGGGCAGAGCAAAGTTGACAGACCATCCTGGGTGACATAGATCAGTATATCCCAAGGGGCTAGTGTACAGTCAAAGCATCCAAGTCAAGGAGCATATTAAATCCCTCAGGCTTTATATACAGAAAATCATAAGATTCATGCGACGGCTCAGGGTTACAACTCTCGCTCCCACATTCGACTTCATCTCGCTCCACAAAATCTTGGATTCATACTCACTCTCATCAGCTATCACATCAAATTCACCCACTAGAAGGCAGTCAGGTGATTGTCTACAGTGTCACATCTTATCTTGGTAAAGCAGTCAGGCGGCTGTCTGTACTCCTATCACCTTGCATCCCGAAGAGGCAATCGGGCGATTGCCTACAACATTGCATTCTATCTCGGTGAAGCAGCCGGATGGCTGTCTTTACCCCCATTATCTCTGTCGATCTTTTAGGCGGATGTTTATAGCATAGCGCCCCCTTCACTATTAAAGGAGCACTGGAACAGTCGATTTCAGTTGCGGCCTCTTGTGAAGTCTATTTCGGCTCGACTAGCTCACTGTTAAAGGAGTACTGTCCCGGTCATATGACCGGACGTCAGTTACGGCCTCGGTGATGTTAGCCCCGCTTTTGGGCGGATGCTTATGGCATTGCGCTCCCTTCACTATTAAAGGAGCACTGGAACAGTCGATTTCAGTTGCGGCCTCTTGTGAAGTCTATTTCGGTTCGACTAGCTCACTGTTAAAGGAGTACTGTCCCGGTCATATGACCGGACGTCAGTTACGGCCTCGGTGATGTTAGTCCCGCTTTTGGGTGGATGCTTATAGCATTGCGCTCCCTTCACTATTAAAGGAGCACTGGAACAGTCGATTTCAGTTGCAGACTCTTGTGAAGCCTATATCTGTTCGACTAGCTTACTGATTAAAGGAGTACTGTCACGGTCGTGTGACCAAACATCAGTTACGGCCTCAGTAATGTTAGTTTTGCACTCATCAACTTCATTTTTACATATTCATTCGTGCTCGACTAGCTTACTGATTAAAGGAGTACTGTCACAGTCGTGTGATCGAATATCAGTTACGGCCTCAGTGATGCTAATCCTCACCTCAACAATCTTCGGTGTACGGTTGTGTGATCGACCCTCACCTCGACAATCTTTGGTGTACGGTTGTGTGATCGACCCTCACCTCAACAATCTTCGGTGTACGGTTGTGTGATCAACCCTCACCTCATCTACCTTCGGTGAAACGGTTGTGTGATCGACTCTCACCTAACTTAATCTTCGGTGAAATGATTGTGTGATCGACCCTCACCTCACTTAATCTCCGGTGGAACGGACGTGTGTTCATTCCCCAGGCTTGTTTATCCCCTCATACCTATCCATACTTGTTTTGCTGGTGTAAAAATTGGTTGATTCCAGTCCTTGTCGTTCAATTGCCGATCCGACACTCTCCGACAAAGAGGGGCAGCTGTTAGCACCCCATTTTTACACCCCCTTTAACTATGGTTAATTCATTTAACCATGGTTAGCTCGGCTTAACCCTAGAGTTTGTGGCACAATCCCGGCCCAAAACCCATGTGTTTTTTTGCTAGGTCTTAGCCCTAAACTTGAGATTTTGCTAAAGCTTCAAAGGCCGAAGCCCCTAGACTCAAGTCTCAACCCAAGCCTTTGGCCCATGGCCCATGAGCCATGAGCTAAAATGTAAGACCCAAAAACCAAACCATTAAACCCTTGCTCATTACCCATGGTTCAAAACCCATGGTCCATTTCCTTTTCCATGCTTACCCGTACTCCAAAACTAAGACTCAGACTTGTATCTTGCACAAAAGGGGAAAAATGCGCAGGTGTTGCATGTTGTCCTCTGCTCCGCTTTGCTTCAACCTCTGCAAACACCAGCTGCCTTCTGCCCCTCCAGTTTGACCACCCAATCCGAAGCCTCTGAACCCTCCAGTTTTGACCTCCAATCATCTCTTAAGCCCTCAACCACCTCCCACTCAAATTACGACCATGCCATGCCTTGCTTTGCCTACAAATGCAGGTCATGGTCAAGCTTCGAGGGGAAGGAGAGAGAAGATCCCAGTCTCCGTTTCTTCTCCGGCCAGATTAGTGGCCCTCTTCTCATTTCCGAAGGGGCCAACACCACACTTCCGGCCAGCAGCACTTGTTTCCCATGTTTCTTCATTCTTGGCTCACTCTGATCACATCGCAAGGGGGTTTCAGCACTTCAGTGGTTGCAAGAGAGAGATCTTCCATTAATTCTGTTCCACACCCACTCACATAATAGAGGAGAGGAGGAGGTAGAAAACTTGTGATAAAGCCCAAGGCACCACAACATGGTCCCACCATTCCCATCCTCGTGCATATACAAAGAACCCTAAGACCACCTCCATTGATGTTTTCTTTAGTTCTTCTAACTCTGGTCCTCTTTATCCTTCTATGCTTCCCTCTTCTAATACGGCCGGCAAGGAGTCTCAGTCGTAGCAGCAGCAAGGCTCCACCCCTTCCTCTCCAAACTCAGCCACCATCAAGCATCACGCCTTCACGCCCAGACCAGTCACCGTCCCTCTTTCTATTCTCGCTCAAATAGCACCTGTAGGAGCATCTTTGTCGTTTCCCATGGCATCGACCCACCGTACCCAAGCTGGACCAGTGACCACACACCCGTGTTAGTGGCAGCATCGACACAGTCTTCCCCTCTCTTCTTCAGCTCGGCTAGGAGCCTTAGCAGCAGCCCCTTTCTCCCTCTTCTTCCACGGCAATAACAGGTGAACCTTCTTCCATTCTTTAATTCTTTTATGATAGATTAGTTGCTGGTCCTCACTTGGTTAATTTCTCTAGGCTAGCTCTAACATATTTACAATCTGTTTTTTTATAACTTTAAATCTGTGTGGATTAGATTGTAAAATTAGTCTTAGTTAAGTTTTAAAAATTTGTAGAAGTTTAGCTTGGTTAGTAGTTAAATTAGTTTTAAAGTCTTTGACTTTCCTTTAGTTTTAAACTAGCTTGTGCTTAATGCCTAGACTAACTGTCATTAGATAAAGTCCCAACTCAGTTTTAGAATAGATTAAGGTTTTAAATTAGTTAAATTTAATTTGTTCAGTTCCAATTAGTTTAGTTTGAAATTTCATTTGATTTTTAAGTTAGTGATTAGATAGTCCAAATTAGTGTAACCTTAGGTTAGCTTGTAATCTAGTTAAGTATTATATGTTAGATCATTCTAATGTTAAGTTAGCTTTAAATTTAAATTTGTTTGGTTAGTTTTTACAGTGGTTTTAACTTGAGGACAACTCTTGTTTGGGTTGTTAGTTAATCTCTTTTTTTTGGTAAGGTTAGAATAGCTTAATTTGTTAGCTTAATGTAATTTGTTAATCCAGACAGTAGGTTAGTTCCAAGATATTAGTTAGTATCAGTTTAAACTTAGTTCTTAGGTTAGTAATAATTCATAACCTATATTAGCCTTAAGACTTGTTTGTCTAGGATTAGTCATTTAATTAGATTAGTTAAATCAGCTTTCGGTTAATTTTAGATTAGTTTTAGCTTGTATAAAGTCTCTGTTGGTTAGTGTCTAAGCTAGAATCTGTCTTGGGTCTTTTTTAGAATAGTTCTAATCTTAGATTAGTCTAAATCGTTTTGGTCAATTTTTCTAGGTTAGTTGCAACTTAGCTAAAATCTGATAACCCTTAAGTTAGTTTCTATAGGTCCGAAATCTAATCTTTAAGTGACTCTTAGGTTAGTTAGTTTGAACCCAATTCCTCTTTAGGCTAGCCTTAGTTAATTAAACTCTCTTTAGGACAATCCTTAGGATTAGATAACCGTAGTTAGCTTAGGCCCGTTGCTCCGCAACGAGCCTAAACTACTATTCAAAAAATCCAAAAAAAATTGAAAAATAATCAAAAAATACAAAAACAATACAAAATCAAAAAGACAAAAAAAAAAATGACCAAAGAAATCATCTTGCTTGCTTGCTTGCTTTCCTAACTGCGATTAGCCCCCTTAATCACAGTTAATCCATTTCTCTAACTGCGGTTAGATTCTACCTTGCACTTGACCAACCCGGTCAGTCAACCCTAGCCCTTGGGCTAAACCCTTGACCACCCTATGCACACACACACACACCCCTAGTCTTGGCACGGGCTTATGTGCCAGAACTACGCTCGGTCTGATCTCACTATGTGAGTACGTAGGCAACCCAACTCGGGTTCGACCCTAGCCATCTAGCTTTCTTTATTTCTTGGATTAACACTCGATTACATACTTGGACATTTTAATTAACATTTGAGATTAAAATTGGCTTAAGTTTAAGGAGTAGGTAACCGTTGTAAAACGGGGGTCCTGGGGTGCCTAACACCTTCCCCGGGGCTTAATCGAACCACTTACCCTAATCTTTGATAGGCCACTTGCCCTATCCAAACACTCGGGACCTATCCCTAAGAATGAATAGGTGGCGACTCTCAGTCAAACCATATATTGTGAAAGTGGGTAGGAAAATCCCATGCTCACAGGATCTTCTTTGCGTCAACTGCACATAGAAAAGCAGAATGAGTACAACGAGAGATAGCAAGACGAAAACGTACAACGAGAGCAAAGTCAGGACAATGGTGTACAACGGACAACGGACGACTATAGTGGTATACCTGCTTCTGCTCGGAAGACGTTGGGGACCGTGGAATTCTCTGCCTTCCAGCCGCCAGAGACAACGAAAGGGATGACTTTCCACCTTCTTTCTCTATCGAGAATGCCTGAGACGAGCTCTGGATATCGAGGTTTCTTGTTCCACGAGTAGTAGGAGAGTAAACCATCGTCATTGCCTCGGCATCTGACGGCATGGCAGAAGTGGAATAGATGCCTAGCCTCTATTGGGTAACCGTCCTTGATGAATCTGATCATCATGGACATGTATTTGTGGAAGCTCGGGTGCATTTGTCCCGGTGCGAGTTGCAGGGTGGACAGAACTTCATCTAGGACGGGATGAAGAGGGAAACGGAGGCCAGCCTCAAGTTGGGAGAGGTAGACGACGGTACAGGCAGAACGCCTATCTATGATAGCGTCATCTCGCTTGAAGTGGAAGTTGACGTTGGAAGGGAAGTCGAAACGTTCCCTGTAGTGGTTCAGATGTGCCAACTGATGTTGGCGCAGAGCTGAGGATTTTTCGATGTAGGCACCATGAGGTGCGCTACCTGTGCAACTGGCTTCATCATCAGTAGGGCCTCTAACTTCCTCTAACCTAACGGGTTCTACGGGAATGATGGCAGTCATAGTGATTGGAAGAAACAGGGAAAAAGGGACAAGAACAGTGAACAGAGTAACAGAGTGTACACGGAGCAGAATCACTCCAAGAACCAGAGAAGAGAGAAAGGGAGAAACAGTAAGAAATAATAAGAGAAAGGGGGAAGAGCGTACCGAACAGAAGACTACTGAGAGACTGTTGAGAGCTTGAGGAAGATGAACTTTCGGTTGAGAAGGAAAATTGGCAGAATAACAGTGCTTGAAGGAACAGGATGAAAGAGAAGGAGTATTCGGTGGGGATTTTATAGGCATCTCAGATTTGTGAAACTACACCACTACCCTCCATCAGAGCCGTACACCTGTGTCAAAGGGGAGTAGAGCAGTGGCAAGATCGTCTTTTCACCAAAAGAGAGTAACCGTCAGAGTTATCAAAGCGTTTTGAAATTCGAATCGGCAGTGATGACAGCTTGTCCGCATTAAAAAGACGTGACGGTTCGCACGCGCAACCAGCTGGCGTGAACGGTCGATCTTCTCAGTGAGCGTTTTAAACACGCAATGTTACATCTTCCGGAGCAGTGCCAGGTATGATCTTTTTGTTCGTTTATGACGCTTCGAACTACGTTCCAAGCATCATAAAGGGACAAATTGTAACGGGTAAAATTCGTAAAATCAACTCAGCGTTGGAGAACGAGCTCGTTTTCGTTGTTTGGTTCACGAAAGTGACACGTGGACACGAGTTAGGGTCACGCGCTTAAAATAGAGGGGTCACACGTTGTCTGATGCACAACGATTCCGTTGTGCGCATTACGACGTCTTTGTTCTCTTGCAGAACAACGTTTCCGTTGTGGCTTTTACAACGTGCTCGTTGTCTAAAGCACAACGTGACCGTTGTACTCTTGACAACGTCTTTGTCGTTACATGAACAACGAGTCCGTTGTCTCACCGACAACGATGTCGTGCTATGTTTAAGGCATCTACACCGTAACCGAGCTCGAGTCAACAACGAGATCGACTCGTATGAGGAAGTGATCGGGAGGCGATCCATATTTCTGACAGGCATGCCGAAAACACTGTTGCGTGCCGAAAGCACTGTCTTGGCATTTAATGCTGGTCACTTCTGCGTACTGTCCGATCCCGTCCGATTGGACTTATAGGAGACTCTCGCGTGTGATGCAATCGGCGGCAGATATGACTTGACATATTTGGCAATGAGTGCAAAACACGTGGTATGGACACCTATGGCCATCCATGGTCATCGATGGCCATACCAGCCTTACCCTATAAATACCCCGTGATTTTTAGTGCACAGGGACACGTTGGATCACGTTCAATCACGTTTTTATCACCTGAACACACGTTTTGGCCATACTTCAGAGCATACTTGTTCAGTGCTTCCCAGCGCCTTGCGTAGCTTTCTGTGCCTCTTTCAGTGTTTACTATTCATCATCTTCTACCTCTACTGACTTTAGCATCGGAGTACAGGTCAGGGTGTCACACCCTCCACTCCAACCTTCTACCAGTAAACCAGAGCCTGGGAGAAGCTGTAGCTGACGCGTGTCCTTTCCAAAGTTTTGTCGTGGGAGAAGCAGCAGCTGACGCGTGTCCTTTCCGGAAATTTTCCCTCACAAAACAACACGTGTTGCTTCATGCGTGAGAGTATAGAATTTTGAGAATATGACTAGCTTTTTTCATGTAACAATATAAAAAGATGTATATTTCTTAATAATTCATTTTTTTTTTTTTAATAATGAAACAAAATATAAAAAATAGAAATAATAAATAAAAAATAAAAACTAAAAATAATAAAATAAAATAATAATAAAATAAAATAAAATAAATCCTAAAAGGCCATGGGCCTTGACCTTTTGGTTGAAAATTTTTTGATATTATGAACTTTGAAGCGGGCCTTGAGCCCATGGGGATTTCCCTAGGGGTTTAGACTAGGGCTAGGCTAGGGTTAGACCTAGGTTTAGGTCTAGGGTTTAGGTGAGCATGGTGTAAAAATTGGGTGCTTACACACACGTTTTGGCCATACTTCAGAGCATACTTGTTCAGTGCTTCCCAGCGCCTTGCGTAGCTTTCTGTGCCTCTTTCAGTGTTTACTATTCATCATCTTCTACCTCTACTGACTTTAGCATCGGAGTACAGGTCAGGGTGTCACACCCTCCACTCCAACCTTCTACCAGTAAACCAGAGCGTGGGAGAAGCTGTAGCTGACGCGTGTCCTTTCCGAAGTTTTGTCGTGGGAGAAGCAGCAGCTGACGCGTGTCCTTTCCGGAAATTTTCCCTCACAAAACAACACGTGTTGCTTCATGCGTGAGAGTATAGAATTTTGAGAATATGACTAGCTTTTTTCATGTAACAATATAAAAAGATGTATATTTCTTAATAATTCATTTTCTTTAACAATATAAAAGGGGCATATCAAAAATTTCAAACTTAGCCTCAAACTTGAATTTACAAAGTGCACACAATTAAAAATAAATAAATTTTGATGTTCTACTCTCCGTACCTTCACTCCAGTCAACCGTCCTCCATGCCTCTTTTTGAACCAACTTTTCACTTCTACACTTTTTCCTTGTTGTTGCAGTTTTTTGTGTAATTGGCTGTTTTTTTTTTTGGCTCTCGGCTTTCTTTTTCACTTCCTCTTCTCTTACATTAACTTGAAATAAATTGGTAATTCCGGTGAAGAACACGTCACAAGTGCAAGCCTGGCCTTCCATTTCTTCACATTTTACACCACTAAAAAAAAATCTCAATTTAAAAATCAAAAGAAATGCTCTTTCCATTTGATCTAAGCAAACTTATATTGATATTCCATGTCCCATAGTTAAATTTTTGTTTTTATTATAAAAAGTTATAACCCAAGTAATATTAACCAAGTTCATCAATTCATAGTGTGCCTCTCTCAAGATGGAGGTCCTAGGATTAAGCCCTAAAGAGCAATGTGAATTGTGGCTTGCAGGGATCCATTCGCTAATTAATTACTAACTAATTTGAATACTAATACATCACATAAGAAAAAGTTTGCTTAACATGCAATGATGAAGATGAAAAATAATAATGATGGTTAGAAAATGCTGGTATGCTCGCCATATAAATATGAAATATAGGCAAGAATCGTCTATGCATAAGATACATAATTTTTTTTCGTTTCAATTTCCTCTAATGTCCCACTGAAAAAATTCCTTAGAATAATGAAGAAAATGAAAAGAAATAGTTTTAGGGGTTTAAATTTCTAATTCTATCTTTCTCTTCATGTGACCTAATCCATTATAATTAGTGTGGAATATGAAGTCTTTCATTCCTAATTAATTGTTTAATATTGAATATCAACTTTTCCTCAAGCAGTACTGGAAATAAAAATTGAGAATCGGCTATTTAACCACGATTTCAAAGGATATATGGTAATGGATGATTAGCACACAACCTACATGTTGTTCACTGTTGTGGGTATTGTTAACAATCACAACAATCATACCACTTTTTGTTGCATGCGATATGTATGGATATGTATGACCTTCACCTGTGGCACAAATGGTAAGGTGTGCTCCTCTTATGAGTGTGACCTAGAATTGAGTCTTTGAAGCAAAAATGTATTTTTGCGATATGGTAAGAGTCCACTCAATAAGAGGTACTGTGGTATAGCCCTTTTATGGGTACTCAGATTTAAGAGAATTGCATGGACCAATGTATTATTATTTTTAAATACCTTTTAAGAGGTATTCTTGTGTTTAACCTGTATTCTCTAAGAAATAAGGATAAATCATTTATGAGAAAAATTTTCATTTCCACAGTATACCTCCAAACAAGCAAAGTAATTCTTTATTATTTTGTTGAAAATAAAAACTAAAAAGGGTTTTCAAAAAATTGAGCATGCAAAGTTGGTCTCCATTTGTTAGGAAAGATGCTTCAACCAAAAAAAAAAAATGTTAGATGAATTAGGAGCATTGGTTTTAATGCTCCTTAGAACATAGTAGACATAGGTAGCAGAGCATGTTCAAAACTTGTAATAAACTAAGACAATAGGGGGTTTCTAACGTCTGAAAAAAGAAGGGTATAAAGTTGAGATAATTTAGGGGTTAAATCCAAATTTTAATATGGAAAACTTAAAAAAATAAAAATTGTATTCCGTTGCCGGGAATCGAACCCGGGTCTCCTGGGTGAAAGCCAGATATCCTAACCGCTGGACGACAACGGAATATTGTTATACAAATCGCTTAGTAGTTAGTAGCCTTATTCATTAAATCCAAACTTCCTTTAGTCAGAACGGGTGGTGCTTTCCAACCAGACCCATCACCCCTAGTCATAGAATTTAGTTCATACAATGAATCCAAGATCTGTTTTTTCACCCACTACCAAGATCTCAAACTAAAAGTCCTTATATTTGTGAATTGTAATTCCTTGTTTTTGCCTGCACTTATGAACCACCTTATTATGTACATAATGCTGTGTTAGAGCTTGAGTCACTTGATTACCCTTGCCACGATGTACCCCTCCAATCTGCAGTGGAATCTGGCTTATTGCAGCAGCCGTCGCAAAATCTGGGAGCTCCATTAGTTTTTATTTTTTGCACTGGTTAGTAGGGGTTAGTATATGTTATCGGTGGAGTCAATAATCAAGCACACCCTCTCAGGGGATTGAACCCGAGACGTTGAGGGTATACACAACCACTGGGAGCTCCATTGATTAGGAAAATGTCTTAAAGTTCTCTTTTTGATAGCAACAGTCCCGTGTTTGTAACATGAAAAAGCTCACCATAGGCTAGCATCAGGTTACTGCATCAATCCTATATGCTCTATTTTACCTCCCTCAATAGTAAGGCTGTCAATTCGGCCCTCATGTGAGTGAGGGTACCAGGCCAGCCCTCAAAAGCCCTTAAAATCCAACCTTTGTTTTGTCAATTCTAAAGCTTGAGAAGTATGGACAACACCTCCAAGAGTAACATGAGAAGCTTGGACAACACCTCCAAGGGTCGGCTAGAGTTTTTAGTTAAAATGATCAATATAAATTTTTTTTTAACGAATTACGTAATATCCCATTTTTAAAGAAAGACCACTAACCATTGAGAGATTTCTAATTATCTAATCTATCTTAGTCGTCACCATAGTTAGTAAATTCGCGTATTATACACAAATAATACTTATAATGAATTATACGTATAATTCATCCGTATTAATCAAAGCTAAGTAAACATTGACGAATTTTTTAAGTAAGAGGAATCATACGCGAATCGTTCATGACTTATTCACGAATAATATATATATATATACAAACTCGTAAGATAAATCTCAAATCCTCTTTCTTTTTTCTCGCATGTGTATGCAACTCTCTTTCTTTTGATTTCTTTCTTTTTCTTAATTTCTAACCTTAGTCTCTATCTCATTGGCCACAACGTCATTAATAGTCGTCAACCACTGGTCATGAAACACTCATTGGTCATTACTTAGTCTCCTCATTTTCTCTCGATCTCTTTCTCTCTCTAAATCTCAAACCCTAACTATTTCACAATCGTCATTTGTCACAATAGTACAGTCAACCACCAGCAGTTGAGGACATAGTATCCGACTTTATAGTATTGTCAACACCAGCAACTACCACTTTCCATTTCAAGAGCGACTCTCTCTCTTTCTCTCAATCTTCAGTCTCCCTTCCACGTTCGACTCTCTCTCTCTAATTCCCCAATTACACTTCTTTTTTTCATTTTCTGTAATATAAACTAAAGATTTAATGCATTCTTTTAGAAATTATATATATTTAAATGAATTTTTCAACAAATTATTGAGTATCGACCCGAATTATACTCAAATTAATTTCATACCGTACTTTTGACGTTCTATTTTTTTTCACTGAATTTTTAATCTAATTATAGAATTCAAATTCCGAATTATACTCGAATAATTTCCGTATCGAATTTTTACCATATGCCGAATTGCTAACTAGGTCATCACTTGTGAGATGGTAGTAGTTTAGATTTACTAATTTTTTGAAAATTATGACAATTTTTCAAACTCAGGCCTGGCCTATGGCCCTGGGCCCAACCTTGGCCGTGTGGGTACTGGGTAGGGCTTGGGGTTGCTGCTCCGTATCTCTCACCCTAAAAAAAAAAGTAATCGATTCACACGCTGTACAGGTCCACTTATGGAAATCAGATCACACCCAATTGCGATTGAACTTAAGTGAATTCACTCATATGTACATATCACATGAAATTTGGGAAAGGAAAAAAATTCAAATTCAAATTCAAATTTTTTTCCTCCCCTCAATCCTCTGTGACACATTGTCTCGATGCCAATTAGCAGAATGAGATTTGGTCTTGCCCTCGCTAGGCCAAAACCGTCTAGCCCACTCACAAAGTTTCTCTAACTGCTCTCTTAATTCTAGTTAATAAATTTTAATCATTGTAATCAATATTTCTTTAATACTTTTTGGGATTTTTTTTTTTTTTGTGATAGAAATTTTTAATAGAGTCAGACTGTCAGTAGGAATTAGCTTGGGCAGTGGAGATTTTGCATATCAGCTGTTGTGTTCGAACATCTTTGCAAATACACTATCATGAGTAACAATTTTGCAAATTAATTCACGGTTTTACAACCGTTAGACAAACAACCTCAATTCTTAATTTCCTTAGACATTCAATTTGTTATTGTTAGGAAAATGATCCTTACAATATTTCAAAATCTCACAAATCTTTAACCACCCTTGAACTATGATTAATCAGTTTTAACCCTTATGATTAAGATTCACACCCTTATGGGATAAAACATCTAACCCTAGTTTTTTTTTTTTTAAATTAACGTGCTCCCTTTTAACTCCCTTTTAACTTAGGTTAAGATATACTAACCCTTAGAGTTAAAACATCTAACCTTGGTTTTAAAAGAAAAAAAATTTAACGTGTCCCCTTTGAACTCCCTTTAACTGTGGTTAAGATTCATTAACCCTTACCCTATGTTTGGTTGCCGAGAAAATAAGTGAAAACATGAAAAAGAAAAGAAAATTAGACAAACCACAATTAGGAATTGTATTAGAAATTAGTAATTTTCTTTTCTTTTCCATGTTTTCAACTATTTTCTTAACAACCAAACATAGCATTAGGGTTAAAGCATTTAACCTTGATTTTTTTTTATAAAAACAAATAGAAAAAATTAACATATCATATTTAACTGCCTTTAAATATGGTTAAAATACACTAGACCCTTAGGATTAAAACATCTAACTTTGGTTTTTAGGAAGAAAAAAAATTAACGTGTCCTTTTTTAACCCCCTTTAATTGTGGTTAAGATCAACTAACCCTTAGGGTTAAAGCATCTAACCTTTGATATTTAACCTATCTTTTAACTCCCTTTAATTGTGGTTGGGGATTACTAACCCTTATGGAAGGAAACACGTTAATTATTATTTTTAAAATACCAAGAGAAACTTTAACTCAAAAGATTAGTTGATCTTAACCATAATTAAAGGGAATCAAAAGGGGACACCTTAAATTTTAATTTTTTTAAATTAATGTTAGATACTTTAATCCTAAGGATTAGTGAACCTTAACCCCAAAAAATATTTAAAAAATATTGATTACAGTGTATTTGCAAAGCTGCTAGAACACAGCAGCAGCTCATATACAATGTGTTAACCAATGGAACGAGGAGCCAGACCAATTCCCATTCGCCAATTAGCTGTGATCCGATCTCGAGCGGATGGCGTAGCCCGGTCACAGGACGTGGACCGACGTAGCCCGGTCACATCAGCGTTCCTTCACACACAAAACAACCCTAAATAATATAGGGATAGGGGAAGAGGAAACTTAGTGTCGAAGTTGTCAAAGCTGATTCGTCGACAAGAGTGTATGGGTAATTCCACGCGGTTTCTCATTAATAGGCTTAAATTGCAGCCGTAGATTTCCGGGTTATAAAATGACTTCTTGTGCTCCCATCTTTATTCAGTATTCTATTCTCTACCTAGTTTAATTTCCAGGACGGTTCAAGAGCTCTCAATCATACATAGCGAAAATGGCTCAAGGAGATGCGATTCGACAACCAGAGATGGTAAGGATCTGTTTCCGTTTTCCGTTTTCCAATCAGTGCTTTTGTTCGTTAGGTTTTGAAGGCGATGGAAGGATTGGGGTTTCACTTCTCTCACTCTTTGTATTTTTGGGGAAAAAATATATAAACCTAAATTTCTTCGCGGATTTGAAAGTTAGCGTAGATTAATCGGAGATCGGTTGAATAACTGGGTTTTAAATCCCTTTTTAATGTTTTTTTTTCTTGATTACGTTCTCATCGAATTGAAGATCGATGGAGAATATGATTTTATCTTCTTGTTAGGGTTTCAATTGATTTCTCTTTTGTGTTTCTGATTGAAGGATCAGGACAATAATGAACAGAGGCTCAAGTATCTGGATTTCGTCCAAGTCACAGCGCTTTATGTTGTGTTTTGCTTCTCGAGTATCTACGATTACGCGAAGGAGAACTCCGGTCGTCTGAAACCTAGTGTTCAGACCGTTGAGGGAGCCGCGAAGACCGTCATCGGACCCGTATACGAGAAATTCCACCACGTCCCGTTCGATTTCCTCAAGTTTGTCGATAGCAAGGTGAGATTTCTTCCACTGAGCCTATCCTACACCCATAGCGCACTTTTGTGTTGTTTAGTACCAACTGCAGCCTAACCAGCCTAAATTAGGCAGCCAAACCGTAAATTGCAACAACTGATTAAAATAAGAGAATGAAAGTATGGCAATAATGAACAATTGTTTATTTATCAGAAGTAAAAAAGAATAGTAGTACCAATTAATTGTAAAACATCACCACACTGTTTTTTGGTGGAGGTATCATTTATCTACGTTAGTACATCGTCATATGTTAGCTTGGGCATTGGAGCTCTTGCAACTCATACCCTTAGGGGATTGATCCCCCGACCTCCCTCCCTCCATCGAAGGCCACACCCCTACCACTCATGCAAGAGGCGGGGGTGTAATATCAACACCTAAACTGTATTCATCATCAGATATATAAAGATAGATTCATCTGCAAAATTTTATTCATACCAATAGTGAACAAAATAAAATTTAAAAATTTGTAACACACTATTGATAGTTAAAACATGACTTACCTTAGTAAATATCCGTAAGCCTATAGTGGGATAGTTTAAAGTTTAAACGCATTTTTTTTCGACTTAAAATTATAGAAAGCTTTTTCCCATATTTCAAGCTCATTATATTTTTTTTTCCTAATCAACTAAAAGGGGTGGGGGATCATAATAAATGACCAAAAATAATACTATTAATTTGTGAGCAGTAGAGATGGGCATAGCTAACATCTAACCTAAAATCATTTTGTCTGCACAACATCAAATTATAGTGCATATTTGGATAGGGTCTCAATGGGTTGGGCCGGGAGATTTCGGCCCAATGAGCAAATATACCACCTCCATCCCAACTCCGTATTAATTGGGTTGGGGCGGTGAGTTGAGGAAAGCTAATCTCCAATCCGGGAGATTGGATCACAGCCAATCGCAGTTGAACACGGGGAGAGTTCAATCTCACCTATAGGTCAACATTTGTCCCAGTAACCCCTAGTAACTGTGGTTAAGATTAACTGACCCTTAGGGTTCAATAATTTAACCTTGGTTTTTAATTAAAAAAAAATATTGACAACTTTTAATCATGGTTAAGAACTTTTAACCCATAAGAGCATCTTTTTTAAAAAAAAATCAGGGTTAGATTGTTGAGCCCTAGGGGTTAGTGAATCTTAATCACAGTTAATAGAGGTCAACAAAGACATGTGTTGAAATGTGGGTGTGATTGAACTCTCCCCAAGTTCAATCATGATTTGTTGTGATCCAATCTCCCAATCTGGGGACTCGCCAGGGATTCCAGGCTTATATATAGTATAGCCTGTAGTTAATAAGTAGGAATAGTCATCCTCTATGGTTACCACACCAAGAAGTAAGCCAGACAAAACAGTTGCTTGTACTCTTTCATACACATTTAGAAACTCTAGATCAACAACACCATGACTACAATAACTTTATCCAAGAACAAACCAAACCAACTGTAGCAGACCCTGATCTTTTTCGAAGAGGAAATAGAAGAATACCTTCATCGCTCGTGTTCTTAACATCCGAATAAGAATTCTGAAGAACCGATCGAACCATAGCTGCATTGTCCCAATCAAAAACTTAATAATAGTAAAAATTTTAAGCTATAAGACGAAAGTAAATAGGGAATTAGGGATAGACAGAAGAACAGATAGATAAAGAGAGATGTTACATACCCTTAATCGTATAGGAGAGCTCCTTTAAAACAATACATCAACAATACATCAGAAGGCAAAAAAAACTAAGAGACAATAACACAAAAAGGGGAACAAAGAAGGAAGAAACCCTTAGAACATTGAAGAAACCCCTAGAAGTTTGTCGAAAATGATTAACCTTTCGTAAAACCGTAGAATGAGACTATAATCGCCATTAACAAAACCCAAAGATTCATATGCCTAAAAGAAAGGAAGGTAAAGATACAGAGCATGACCGGAATTCTCCATTAATTTTTTTGTCTTTTTTTCTCCTAGGCTTCTTTTGATCTCTTCATCTGAGAAATTATCTTTCCGAATTTGGGTAGAAATAGTAGGGATGTTTCGGATACTGAACATGCAGTAATTGTTGGAACGTTTTGGGAGAGAGACCATAAGAAGAACTGCATAACTGTTTTTTTTTTAAAAAAACCTGCTATCTAAATGGAGTCTTGGTGGTCACCAAAAAAAAAAGGGGGGGTCTTGGTTAGTTATGATTAAAATTACAGTAATATCCTTTATTAACTGTCTTCATATAACAAAAATAGGAATTTAAAGTAGGATTTAATGGGCATTATCAAAAGAGTCAAATCAATTTTTTGACCTTACCATTCTCTTTATGATAGTAGAGATAAGTAGGTCAACTTTAAGCGGTGTTAATAGAGACATGTGGCAACCTCACTACTAGTATTCTATTTCTTCTTCTATTGTCAAATTATAGCATTTGTAAAAAAAAATTTGGTTTCAATGGTGAGTGTGCCAAATTATAGGATTGCTTCAATTTGGCACCACATTTGACTTATTGATTTTTGACGAGTTTTTACTATTTTATCTTTCAATGGTTATGATTTTACCCTTCAATAGTTATATTTTGTTTTTTACTATTTCATCATTTAACCGCAATTTTTTTTTAATCCTCACAAGAATTCATATATATGGTAGGCCATTGTAGCTCCCTATGCCAAATCTAAACTAAACGTAGTTGTGCTAAATTTTGAGTTGGCACGTCAATTTGCAGAGACAATGGAGATGCTTTACAATTTGAGAGAATTTGAAGTCATGCTTATGCTTTGGTGTACCATATGTTCATTTATAACTGAATTTTGTTTTGGCACAGATATTGGAGATGCTCTTACAATTTGAGAGAATTTGAATTCATGCTTTTACTATGGTGTATCATATGTTCATTTATAACTGAATTTTGTCGTACTGGTTTGCGCACGCACTTGCAGGTGAGTGAGTTGGAACGCCACATGCCCTCGCTTTTGAAGCAGGCTTCGGATCAAGCTTTATCGGCCGCTCAGAAGGCTCCGGATGTTGCCCAAGCAGTGGCTTCGGAAGTCCAGCGCGCCGGAGTGGTAGCAAAGACGGTGTACACCAAGTATGAGCCAACAGCCAAAGAGATGTACGCGATGTACGAGCCGGTGGCCAAAGAGATGTACTCCAAGTACGAACCGGTGGCCGAGCAGTATGCTGTATCGGCTTGGCGCTCGCTAAATAGGTTTCCTCTCTTTCCGCAAGTGGCTGAAGTTGTGGTCCCCACCGCCGCACGGTTGTCGCAGAAATATAACCAGGCAGTATGTTATACGGCTGAGAGAGGGTACACTGTATCATCGTATTTACCGTTGGTGCCTACGGAGAGGATCGCCAAGGTGTTTGGTGATGAAAAGGCGGAGGGGGAAACTGCTGTAGAGGCGCATTGATGGGTCCTTATAATTGGTCTTTTGTTATCTTCGCCTTGTGGTGTTGGTACCTTAAACAAAAAAAAATTTGGTCTTTTGTAAGGTTCGGTTGGTTGATTATATACTACTGTAGAGGCGCATTGATGGGTCCTTATAGTTGGTCTTTTGTTACCTTCGCCTTGTGGTGTTGTTACCTTCAACAAAAAAAAATTTGGTCTTTTGTAAGGTTCGGTTGGTTGATTATATAATAATTCCTTTGATTAGTTACATCTTCAATGCATTTTGCCATTTGAAATTTTTTTTTTTTTCCATCATATGGTAATTCCTTTGATTATTAGTTACATCGTCAATGCATTTTGCCTATTTGGGTTGTTATGCCCATTCCATTTTTTTTTGTTTTTTTGGGTGAAAGAGATCGAATTTCATTCGTGCGGAGACCTTAAAGTCCTCAACGGGATACACACAGCTGTTGGTGACCCCCATCCTTGGGTGCACCGTGGGCTTCCGAGTTTGCATCTCTTGGAACAAACTAAAACTGTACTGTGCTGAAAAGTTGTCATTTTTTGGATATCCTTCATCAACATACAAGTTTTATTTTAAATCGATTGGGGTGTGTTTGTTTGGCGAGAAAGTGAGGGAAAGGATTAGAAAAGTGTGTTTTCTTGCATTTGGTTCGTAAGAAACACGCTTTCATTTTTTTGTACTTTCTCAAAAGTGACAAATTTTCTTCAAAATCCTTCGTTCATCTTTTGATGATTGTTTTGCAAGAAAATTTAAGTTTCTTTTCTTTTACTTTTTACTTTCTTTTCTTTTCATTTCTTTCCCCTATTTTCTCGCCAACCAAACACACTCTTATGTTATGTTTGGTTGCCGAGAAAATTGGTGAAAAAATGGAAAAGAAAAGAAAATTTTAAATTTCTAATACAAATTTTGGTTATGTATTATCTAATTTTCTTTTCTTTTCCATGTTTTCACTTATTTTCTCGACAATCAAACATTAAAGTAAGACAACAGAATTGATCCAAAGCCAATTTTTTTTTTTGATAATCGAAATCCTTTCCCCCCAACTCCGTCCAACTAACACGGGTAGAGGGCTGCCCCTGCTAGACAAAAACCTAAGTGAGGACATAAACACTGCCACTGAGACCAATGGGCAGGTGTCAAGTAGGTGAGTTACATGTTTTAATTTCTTGTTGTGAAATGGTGGTATAGCTCTATTGGTGTGCTCCACTTTAATTGGATTAAAACAATGGATATGAGTTTATGTTTTACTTTAATCAATTAAATGTTTTTTTAGTGTAATTCATATAATTTGCAAAAAAAGAAATAGTTTCTTTATCATTTACCTGCTATTAGTGCCTTCTCATAAGAGGGGCCACATCATGCCATTGGAGCAAGCAGTATTGCTGCAGATAATTTGCAATTCAAACAACTAATTTTTTTTGTTAAAAAATATTTATTAATTTTTTTATTGCTAATAGAAGAAAAAACTAATTACTATTAAAAATAAATTTAAATAAATGCTAAGCCTAATCTTGCAAAGTCTACTTTTACCCGATAATAAAACAAATGAATTAGTATGGGATTCACAAGTAAGTTGACCCAAAATCCTTAATTTTATTATCTAAAAAAAAAAGGTGAGAGTGGCATTCCTCAAAAATAATACAAAGCCCAAATTCAGCCGAGCTCGGCCCGGCCTGGCCTGTGTTACGGCAGGCTAGGATTGATTCGTCCAAGCCGGGCCGGATTTTTTCCGGCCTTTTTACTTGCCGGGTCGGCCCAGTCCATCGACACCGGGCATTCAGATAAAGAAATAGGGATTGGAGCAGTGGCACACACGCAGTGACAGAGAGAGAGAGCCAGAGAGAAGGATTCGATTAATCATGGCGACTTCTCTGCAATTAGCCATGGCTTCTTCATTAGCTCCTTCGTCTTCGTCTTCATCTCCTAAAAGACGAAGCTTTAAGAGTTTTTGCAGTATTAGCAGCAGAAACGCTGCTACGATTCCGATGCCTCCATTAAACCCTAAGGACCCTTTTCTATCCAAGCTCGCTTCAGTCGCTGCAGCTTCTCCAGACCCTGTTCTTCCTCGTTCTTCGGATTCTGATACTCCTCCTTATCTAGACCTCTTCGATTCTCCCAAGCTCATGGCCACTCCAGCTCAGGTAATTCGTTCTTCATTTCTTGAATTAATTCAATGAAATTTGTCTTCTTTCATGTTTCAGAAACTAGGTTGGTATTGTGTTTCTCTTAATTTTTAGATTTCTTGATCTTTTTGTTGAGATATCATTCCTTGAATCAGTTAATTGGTTACGTTTCAGTTTTCTTTGGTTTTATGTTCTTATGAACTGTTTTAGAAATTGGGGTTTGTGGGTTTGTTTGTAGTCATGGTTTATTGAGGTCCTTTTTGGATGAATTTATATATTACTTATTTTTGGTTGAACCAGGTGGAAAGGTCTGTTTCATATAACGAGCACAGGCCGAGGAAGCCTCCGCCAGATTTGCCTTCGCTGCTTCTCAATGGGAGAATTGTTTACATTGGCATGCCAGTAAGTATTTCGATATAGCATGTTCTCTTAGGGACCCTTTTTTGGGTGAGACTTATAAAGCTTGGCACTTTGCACTTTGTTATGGTAGTTGTTGGGAAATTTGAGTCACTTTGTCAAGGTTTCTAACAAAATTTATTCTTACCATCATGGGATTTCAAGTCTTATAACTTTTTGTGAGATTTGAATTCTTTCATTTTGCTTCATTTGAAGTCTAATGGGAATCGCAACCCAAGAGATAAAAAGTACTGTACATCTAGTTCTCCAAAGAAAATGCTTATTGTCAAATGACAAAACTTGCAAAAGTGCTGGACTTTGTAAGTCTCAGCGGAAGCCGGAGGCAGGCGGGGGTCTGTGGGGGCACGTGTCCCCACTGAACTTTTGTAAAAAATGTTTTTTTTTTAATATACCCATGGAAATGGGCCATCGAATCACAGGAATTGCAATTGAACTCAGGGAGAGTCAATCGCACCCACAGGCCAACACGTGTCCCTTTTAACATATATTAATTGTGGTTAAAATTCACCAACCCTTGGGATTCAATAATTTAACCTTGGTTTGTTTAATAAAATATTAATCCCACTGGTTTAAAATTCTTAACTAGAGTTAAAATATTTTTTTAGTATCTTTTTTCTAAAAACTAAGATTATATTATTGAATCCCAAGGGTTAGTGAATCTTAACCATAGGTAATAAGGGTTAAAAGGGATACGTGTTGGTTGTGGGTGTGATTGAACTATCCCAAAGTTCAATCACAATTGACTGTGTTCGATCTCTGAGAATGGAGGCTAGGGCTATTTGAGATTTGAGTTCAAGTTTGTCCAATTGCGATTGAAATTTGGATTGCACTCACAACAGGGTGGGAATCGAAGTGGGAGGGTTAATATTTCTAAATATTTTTTTTTTCTAAAAACCAAGGTTAGATTGTTGAACCCTAAGGGTTAATGAATCTTAACCAGAGTTAAAAAGGGACATGTGTTGACCTGTGGATGCAACTGAACTCTCCCGAATTTAACGCAATTGACTATGATCCCAACTTCTGAATTTTTTTTTTAAAAAAATGTCTTCTATACTAAGTTGATTAATTAGTTAAGTGTGCATAATTATGGACAATGAGCTTGCCCCCTAAAAAATTATATTATATTATTTTATTATTTAATAAGGCATAGCCATGAGGCAAGGGAACAACTATCCCTTGAACTTTTGAAAATAAAATATATCTTTTATATCATATTATTTAATTATTTAGCAGGGCATATAGCTATAGAGCAAGGAGACAATTGTCTCGCAAACAAGGAGAAACCATACCCATAAGATATGTACAAAATGTATGGATGGAATGGTCCAAGAACTTAGTCATCAAAAAAAAAATTGGGGGCTACGCCCCCTAGACCCAGAATATTCCATACCCACCTAATAATTTGTCCACAAATCTATCAATAATTACTACCATTTTCAATTAACAATTGTGTGTGCCCCCATTGCTAGAAAACCTTGGCTCCGCCCCTGGCCGGAGGAATATCGAAACAAGGGAGAAAGAAAACATTCCCTCTTAATGTAACCCCATTAATAGGGTGAGTTTATGCCAGGTTGTTTGGGCTGTTCCCTCTGTTTGTGGAAGGGGAGTCAAGAGTAGCCATACGGTAAGCCATAGGAGATTCTAGCGGGGCTATAATGCTATATTCATATTCTCAAGGAACAAGTTGATTACCCATGGAAATATATCATTTTATTTGGTTCTAGATCGTTGATTCATCTACAAACGGGATTGCCTTGGAGGGGGTTGATAGGGACAATCTGCTTTGTGAGCCCTCTCCTCCCTGACTTTGGTAGTTGTTTTGTATTCTTCGCTTTCCTTTATTTTATTTTCCTTTCAATTCCACCATGCTTTTGCAGTTCCTTCATTTTATTTTCCTTTCAGTTCCGCCATGATTTGTAGTTTCCTTTTGGTTAGTTCAATAAATTCCTCCGTTACAGATCAGAAAAGAAGAGCCTGTTCATGCAATCCAAGCAATCATTGGCTATGCCTCTTGATACTTCATAGTACTTGCAGTACTATTTTCCTTGCACCTTGATCCTACCTCGTACTATTAAGCAACTCATACATTTGTATTTTTAATCACACAATATGTACTACGTGTTAACCATTTGGTTTTATCAGTTGGTGCCAGCTGTCACAGAGCTTGTGATTGCCGAATTGCTTTATCTTCAATGGATGGATCCAAAAGAACCAATATATCTTTATATAAATTCAACTGGAACAACCCGTGATGATGGTGAAACGGTGCGTTTTTCATCAATTTCCCTTTCTATTATGTTTGTGCAATTTTTATTTTTAAAGATGAGATATTGTTATATCTTACAGATGATGTCCATCAATTGGATCGAGATGATCTTTAAATTTCAGTTTACTCCATTTGTCCATTCTAATGCAATGCCAGCCTGTAGGCTTTTTCCATTTGATGTACCATACATGCCTTAGTTTGTGTATGAGAACTTATAAGTTTTTATTGGTAAATTGTCTTAATATTAAAATATTATGAAGGGATTTCAATGCATATTTAAAGAACTTGTCTTATATTTTGTTGAACAGCTATCTTAATCAATTTTACACTTACAAGTTACAAAAGCACATGCTATGATTTTTTTTCTTGCATATAATATGGCATATAGTTGGATTGGTTTATGATCCATTGTCTGCTATTAAGGTTAGGGATTTAGTCCTTGTTTAGTTATCCATAACAAGATTTTGGAATATTCCATTAGAAATTAGACTTTTTTGCTTTTGTTCTTAGAATCTAAGCAATTGTGACGGCCTCTTTTTTCTGTATTGGAAATGTTTATGTAGTTTAAGTCTTTAAGATAGTAACTAAATGCACAACCAAAATATTCTCCTATTCTCTATACATAACGATAGCAAAAGGGAATGAATGTGTCCTTTTTGAATAATGCTATGCTCCTATCTACAATCCATTGTACTCTATTAGTGTGTGAGAGAGATCTTGAGTCTAAATTATAGTCATATCACAACCAAATGTTTTCATTCCCTTATTTATCTTGTCACCTCCTTGTATCGTACTTACTCATCTTTATATTTATTTGAATCACTCAAGTATTACAAGAAATAAGATAAGTAATGAGATTTTGAAAACTAAGGGGGCATTTGGCAACACTACTATTAAATACTTATTTATAAATAAGTTTGTTTGGTAAAATAAAAGTGGTTAGAACCAAAAAAAAAAGTACTTATAAATAAGTAACTCCATAAATACTTTTTTAAAAGTACTTATTAAGCTTATAGTAATGTTGCCAAACGCCCCCTAAGAATATGGTAGATGCATGGAGGAGAAATAATGTGATTACCTAGGATACAAGTACAAAGGAGATTTTAGAGTTGCATCAAACTATCAATAATGAGTTACCTATTAAATTATGTGAGAGAGCGATGGAAAAAGGACTAAGACAATTAATTGGGGTATCCAAAAACTAGTTCATATTTGTGTTAGGGAGGTCCATCATTGAAGCTATCTTCTTACTTAAACAATTGATAGAGAAGTTTGGACAAAAATTGAAAAATCTTCGTATGGTCTTTTATAGATAGGTGTTCTTATTGAGTTAATTTGGTGGGTATTGTAGAATAAAGGACTTCCAAGTATTGTTATCTTAAGGACATGTAAGAGGAGTGGTAAATACAATGAGAACAATTGGTGGTGAGACAAATGAATTTCCAGTTGCAATAGATTAAGATCATAGGTAATTTATTGATTAAAAAAAAAGGAAGGGGTAATTTATGAGTTCATATATTTAAACATTAATTATAGATGAATTGATGATAAATCATCTTCAAGAGAAGGTTCCTCGGTGTTTGTCATTTATAGGCGAGGGGGTATTGATTGATGAGAGTAGAGAGGGACATGCCAAATTAGAACAAGGATGATATCTTGGATTGTAAGGATTTTAAAATTAGTCAGACTAAATATTTGGAATACAATTTTAGTAAGAGGATGCATAGGGTGAGGCAGTAGTTAAGATTGATGCCCAAGAGATGCCCGACCAGTTTCATAATCTCGGCTCAGTTATTTATAAAGAGGGGCAAATTGAGGAGGATGTTGCGCATAAGAAATACTCTTTGGGATGTTTTGCCCTACATAATCTCATGGCATATATGGAAACAAAGGAATAGGATTTTTAACGGTTCCTTCGTTCCTAAATTGTATGCCTCAATCGGGTGGGAACTTTAGAATCAGATGACATATTTTGAGGATTTTAAGGATGTCAATCCTTATGATTTTATGTCTAGATGGAGTAATTTAATTTTTGTGCTTAAGATTGATGCCCAACCAGATTCACAATCTCAGCTCAGTTATCTATAAAGAGGGACACACTGAGGAGGATGTTGCGCTTTTGCCCTACGTAATCTCATGGGGTATATGGAAACAGAGGAATAGAAGGGTTTTAACGGTTCCTTCGTTGTTAAGTTATATGCCTCAATCGGGTGGGAACTTCATAATCGGGCGACAGATTTAAAGGAGTTTAAGGATGTCAATCCTTATGATTTTATGTCCAGATGGAGTAGTTTAATTTTGTGGACTCCTAAGCTTTTGCTTTTTATAAATTCATACTTGGGGAATAGACTCATTCCCTTTTGTATGGTCTTCCCCCTTAATAAAATTTCTTGTTATTCATGACAAAAAGATGGGGATACACTTCTGGGGTATTGCGTGATTGATGAATCGGGTTGAATTAAAAAAAAAAAAATTATAAGACAAGAATAAGACTACCTATGTTGTTGTGGACATCAGATCAACTGGTGTTAGGGTATACTAGCGTAGGAGGAGGAGAGCCCCTACACAGGTTTTCATATGGATGGATGACTTGTATATGGGTTTGGTTCAAGTTATCTATGGAGATCCACCGTTGCATCTTGTCCGAGATGGCGATTTGCCATTAGATCGCGATATAGAGGGAGTCTACCATCGGATCTAGAGCGTGAGGATTAGAGGGCTATGATGAGTCCATGAGATTATTTTAGTTTGATTTTTGGTTTTATTCTTTTTAGTTATTAAAGTTTATTTTATTAGTAATGACATTCTTGTAATTTTAGGGTTTATTTTATTAGTAATGACACTTTTGTAATTACTAAGATTAGATTTTTATTCTTTTGGGTAAATTACATTGACCTCTCATGAGGTTTGGCGAAATTGCACAAACCTCCTCTCTAGTTTCTGAAATTACACTGCCCTCCCCTGACGTTTGGCGAAATTGCGGAAACCTCTCCTCTGGTCTTTAAAATTGCATTGCCCTCCCCTGAGGTGTAGCAAAATTGCAGAAACTTCCCCTCTTGTTTTTGAAATTACACTGCCCTCCCTTACTAAACTCAACAAGTTGACGCTGGTAACAGAGGATGCTCTTTTACAATTTTATCCCTATTGATTTACTCAAGGAAACATCATATAACCTCGTTGACTGACTTCAAGAAGGGCATGACATAATGAAAATGAAAAATGCTTAACGGACCACACATTCCTCTTTGTAGCAAAATGTTGGTCCTCATTGGTCCACAGTCCCCCTTTTAACACCCACTAACTATGGTTAAGATTCACTCACCCTTAGGGTTCATTCATCCAACCTTGTTTTCCAGGAAAAAAATAATAATCTCAATTTAGTTAAGCTTAATCATAGTTAAAAGAGGTTAAAAGGGACACGTGGACATGGCGATCCACTAGATAACCGACCGTGAGGTCCTCTAATCATTGGTTAGTCAAAATTCATCTATTTCAGTAACGGCATACTAACGGAAGAGACTGACAACTGAACTAGATGGGAGGCCAGTGTAATTTCAAAAACAAGAGAGGGGGGGGGGGGTCTGCTATTTCACCAAACCTCAAGGGAGGTCAATGTAATTTCAAAAACAAGAGGGGAGGTTTATGTAATTTTACCAAACCGCAAGGGAGGTTAGTGTAATTTCAAAAACTAGAGGAGAGATTTCTGCAATTTCGCCAAACCTCAGGGAAGGTCAGTATAATTTACCCTATTCTTTTTCTATAAATACTCTCTTAGGGAATTGAGAATTTACAGAATTTTTAATAATCAAATAATGTTTTTAATTTCTCCTGTGAAAGGATTGGTGTGAAGCCAAGGTAACCTAGATCTCTTCCTTTCCATTGCTATTCTCTTTATTTTCTGTTTTTGTTCTTGCAAAACCCTAGTCATTCCCCATCACTGTTACAACCCTTTCTCCCAACCCTAGCTGCTGCCGCCAGCCTCCCTACTTGTTCCCTTTATTGTTACAGTCCCTGCAGCCAATCCCTAGGCTGCCGCACCCCTTTTTTCCCCTCTTTCTTGAGTGCTGCCAGTCCCTGCAACCACAACCTTCTCCCAATTCCAGCCACCAATCCAGCTACTGCCGCATCACCCAAAAGGCCAAAACCTCTTCCCATATCCCTGCCGCACTGACCCAACCCCATTCCTCTGTTCCTTAACCTCTTCCAGCCTTTTACCCTATTTTGTCAACCTGTGCTAACCCATTCCCTGCTACCTCAAGGCCCAAACCTGTTCCATATTGCTGTCCCAAGTCTCCTATAGCTCCCATCCCCTCCAACAATCTTCCTAGCTCACCCTTGACCACCCTATATGCCCTAAAACAGCAACTCAAAAACTCTAACCGTAATTTTCATCACCTTGATTACTATTGCTACTGGTTTTCTTTGATATTCCATTACCTATTGTTGAAATGCCTTACATGCATATTCCAAATAATAAACCTTGTTAACCCTCAATTGGTTTTCTTAAAATCTTCAAATTACTTAAGGAAATCTCATTGACTAGTGGTATAAATCCCTAAGCTAGTAGAAGTTCTCACTTCCATGCTCAATTCAGTTTGAGAAATCTATTATTGTGGGATTATGATTTGACCTTGGGCATTAATAGCCCCCTTGAAATTTTCATTATAATTGTGAAACTTAAATAGTTTGTTATTTTATTATTATTGCAATTAATTTTCTGATATTATAATCATGTCATCCTAGGTTAGTTGCATAGTCTTGCATCACATGCTTTATGGAGTAGTATGTTGGGTTATCAATTAGCAACGTATTCATAGAATGAGTGTAGTTGAGTTGAGGGTATTAAGATGGATTAGTGAAAAAAAAAAAACCATGAAAGATAATCCGACATGAGTGTATCTGAGAGAATCTGTGAGTGCATCCTAGAGAATCTGGGAGTAGCACTAATGGGGAGTAAAATAAGGGAGGGTCGTTTAAGGTGGTTATACAGCTTTAAAGAAGACCGATGACAGCACCAATAAGGAGTGTTTTGGTGCTAGTTGAAGTCTCTATAAGGGCAGAGGGAACCAAATAGAACGTGGTGGACAATCTAATATTTGACAACACGTGCTATAACCCTAATCATGACTTTTGATAGACTAGCATGCTTGGAAAGGATTTGTGTCGCTGACACCACATAATTGGATGAAGCACTGGTAAAGAAAGTGTACAAGGAGAAATGGATGGGTATACATCAATTTATGCACTGTCCAGATTCATTTGATATGCTTCTGGTGCCATATTTCCATCTGATTATTCTTTAATCTTACATAGATATCTATTTAAAGTATGGTGGTAATGTTTTCTGCTTTTTATGATTTCTTACGGCTTCTAAATGCTTATGTTTCAGGTGGGGATGGAGTCAGAAGGCTTTGCCATCTACGATGCAATGATGCAGTTGAAAAATGAAGTAGGTTCCTCTCTGATCATATATTGTTTTCTCCAAATTGTCTGTACTATTTTACTGGATGGTACAACCGAATTATGATTCCTCACAGTGGCCCCCATAAAGTAAGAGTGAGTGCTCGCTCTTTCTTGATGGGGAGAACTGCATCTCTTCAAAGGCAATGTTCAGTTATTGTATTCCTACAGGTTGGGGTGCTTACATTTCATTGCGCTGCTTACATTAGGTCTTATGTGAACATGTACTTCTTGGAAAAAATGATTTTTGCATAGTTTAGTTATTTAGTTTTCTTTTTTGCAATTCTGTTCTGATTTGTGTCATCTCTTGAATCCTTTTTTTCCAGCAGATCAATTTAGCTTGAATTTTCCAAATAAATAAATGTCCTAAAATTCAATGTTACTTGCTCAGAGTTACCTTTTTATTGGGTAGTCGATGTTTAGAAACGAAGCAGTAAAGAGGTCAATGGCATGCACTGAGATTTTATTTGTGTGAGACTGTGAGGTTGTATATAATAATAATTATAACTTTGATGAACTCTGAAACATAGACAATGATGAAGTATAGGCATTTTTACTTTTAACGACTGTTTGTCCCTCCTGAGCTGGGAAATCGTAATGATCAACATAACTTACTAAATTGTTGATTGAATGTAATTAATCTGTATCTCCAATCTGTTGTTGAGGACTTCTTAAACCTTTTTTTTTTAATATACTAGAGAAAAATACTTTGGCTTCAGAAAGGGAGAATAGTCATTTCCTTATCTTTCTTTCTTTATCAAATACAGATTAGTTAGACACGTTGAGGACTAGTATCAGTATGTGCATATCAAGAGGCTTACATATTCGCTAAAATAGTATTATGTGCATGTTGATTTTGTACGACTTGGTTTTTTAACCCAAGATAGATTTTCAAATATGAATATACTAAGTTATCTGTTGTTAGCTTGATCTCTGAAGAACTTCATAATCTAGATAGTCACTTCATTAAGGATAGTAACTTTGTTTTTAGAAAATTAAATTATGATGTAGTAATTTATTTGCATTTCTTAGTTGTTTCATAATGTACTTGGTGTTGCACATGCAGATACAAACAGTTGCTGTCGGGGCTGCCATTGGCCAGGCTTGTCTCCTACTTGCTGCAGGAAAGAAGGGTAGACGATTTATGATGCCACATGCCAAAGGTTTGATGTTGTATACTTGTCTAGCTTGACATCATGAATGCCACCCTTCTGCGCTTTCTTGGTATTCCAATGATGTCATGTCAAATGCTAACTTAATTCTGTTTCAGCCATGATTCAACAACCTCGTGTCCCATCATCCGGGTTAATGCCAGCTAGTGATGTTCTTATTCGTGCGAAAGAGGTTGGTTATGCTCATTCTATCACTTCCTAGCACTTGGCTGTAATTGATAATGGTAGTTTCGAGATAATTTAGTTATTGTTTTGACTTCCAAAGGAATCCGCTTCCTATATGTATTTGCAAAATCTGCGACTGTTTCACCTCTTGGTTGGCTAGTTATAATTAAACTGCAAGCTATTTATTTTTTGTGTTTTCATGAATTGCTGCTTAGTGCACACATTAGGATTTCTAACTAAAACTGCAAGCTATTTATATTTTGTGTTTTCGTGAAATAAGAGGTTCATTGCTTAGTGCACACATCAGCATTTCTAGCTTCCGCACTGCAGCAGTAGTAAGCACAAAGCAAGATATGCATGAGAAGAAAATGAAAAGCTAGCCTCTAAAAGTGTCAGCTTCCCCATGAAAGTCTTTGATGACTAATATTGACAATTTCTATTTCATAAATGAGGAAATTAGAACCAGACAGCCTCCAAGAGCATCAGCATATGCAGTGCCCATAAGTGCTAAAGGAACAATAATACCTCATTTCAAACAATAAAAGACAAAAACAAAAGATGGGTTCATAAGAGAGTTAAAGATGTTTACCAACAACAACAAAAAAAGAGGATTAATGATAAAAACTGTCTCATCTGGAATGGAGGACAATTTGTAGTGGATCAAAATTTATGATTATAAACAAGTCAATATTGGTCATTTCTCATGTTGACTTTCCACAGTGGATGTATCCATCCTGGCCACTCATAACTTGGTTTGGGAACTTTCCAGAAAGAGCATTGCTTTTTCCCTACCATTTATTTCATATTTTCATTTACTTTTAAAAGATTTCTATATCACCCTAATTGTTTTTGCAGGTTATAACAAACAAGGACACACTCATTAAACTCCTGGCCAGGCACACTAGAAATGTGAGTATAATGGATTGATATTAGTTCTTTCTTCTATTGTTATTACGAATTATTAGTAGGATAAATAATCACTCATTATCTTACTTGATCTTTCCTTAGTCTATTGAAACTGTATCGGGTGTTATGAAAAGACCATTTTATATGGATTCCGCAAGAGCTCTAGAGTTTGGCGTCATTGACAAGGTAGGTTGTGTTTTTATACAATGTCAGTAGGATTCTAAGGCCTTTTTATGTATGCACAAACACTAAAATGCATGTTATTTGGAGCGAGCATATTCCTTAGAATAACGGAAGTAACATGGGGTTCTTGTGGATTCAGATTCTTTGGCGAGGTCAAGAAAAGATTATGGCAGATGTTGCCTCACCAGAAGAATGGGACAGGAAAGCTGGCATTAAGGTCCTAGATGGGATGTAATTTTTCTCCAGTAAACCATCCCTTTGTTTGTAAGTAGTATGGCTGCCTTTTCTTATATACATTAATTCATGGGTGGCTCAATACCACTGCCATACGAGGAAGTTGTACGGTAAGCATGTTGAAAAAAAAGCATAGGCACTTTGATGATATCTTTCAAATCATTTAGCTGCTTAGTAAGAAAGGGTTTTCAATGGTATTAAAGATTAATTTGTGTTGGGTGGCCAAAATGCACAGATTAAGTAGTCTTTGTCAGAAGAATTCTGTCATTGTAGCTTTTCCCCCCAAGAGCTTTTTATGATCTGCTTGTGTATGGTTGATAAACCTGATTGTTCCTCCATTCTATAATGAGCCAAGTAAATGTGAAGATGAAAAGAATAAGAAGCGATGCCTGTTATTATATATGAAGAACAAGTAAGCTAGGACCTTAACTTCACAGAAAAGGTCGTTTATATGCAGAAATGACCTAGTTGAGCCTAGCAGTTGGGGTTGGTGGCCTACCAATTTCCAATATAGAGGTGTAAAAGATTCTTGAATGGCCGATTTGAATTTGTGGCATAACCCTTTTTGAACTGGGTTTGAGCCATGGTTAGGAATTTTGGATGTCAATGGGCGTGGCTCATTCTTGGGTATGAGTTCACAAACGAAGCTTGTTTTGTGCTAGGCTTGGCAAGCCTTGTCGAGACTTGTTTGCGTTTCTCTACTCAGAATTGCACCTTTTTTTTTGTGTGTTGATGATTTTATTTACCTACAGTTAGTATCAATGGTTAGTAGTTAACATTTGAGATTGGAGTTCTTGCTATTCATCACCCGGGGGAATGGATCCCGTGACCTCTCTATTGAGAGAGGCCACACCCCCACCATTGGAGCAAGAGGTGGGGTGTTAAGAATTGCACCCATTTGGTGGCTGGTGGAGTTCCACTGATAATATGGTGATTAAGCATCCTTTGATGATTCAAAAGTATGCATGATCGATGTGATGTGATTTTTATTTTTATTTTTTTGGTAAAAAGGCTTTCATTGATCAAGGAAGAGAAACAGACATATTTTGGACCGTCCCCTGATTCTGGGAGGCTCTCAAGTTACTGGGTTGAGGAGGTTCATAACGTTGGATGCTATCAATTAAAGCCTCTTGGGCTTCGGCATGCGCTGCCGCATTACTACTCCGTCAAGTAAAGTTGGACTGAACATCCATAATGAGGTTACACAGGTGACGAGAATGTCGTGGATAATGGCATGGAGCTCCCAATGAGTTTGATCAGGTATGTATTTGATAATCGGCCTTGGATTGTCTCTGGCGAAGCCAGAAACTGGTCTCAGGGTTCCATACATTGTGCGACAGTTGGCAAAAAAAAAAAATGGGGAGAAGTCATTCCATTTTCTCCCCATGATTTTTACTTCTCCCCATTTGATATCTCTCCCCTTTATTCTCATATGCTTATTATCGCCACATGTCTTAATATGTGTGGATAAGTCAAAATCATGGGCCCCACCACTTGTCACCTATTCAATGGAACTCCAAGACAAGCCCTTTCTGGCTTCGCCAGAGACAATCCAACCTTTGCGTCAGATTTCAGGATGACTTGGGTCTATCTGTGTTGAATAGCCACTTGAACCCCAACTTAATCGCTATACCTTCGGCAATGCGACAGCTACCTCCATGTAGAGCTTTCCGAAATCGTGTGATCGTGGCTCTTAGGTGATTACTATACCTCTTGATCGATGTGATATTTCGTCCAGCTTTTCTTTCTCTCCAAAAAAAAAAAAAGTGAGATTTAGGAAATGAGAAATCCTGTCCACGCCAATTGAAGATGGGTAAGTCCATGTGATGTGGGTTGGAACTTGGAACCCATCGGTCTAACCCTATGAGATTTCTTATACCCAAGCGTTTGTCCCCACTGGCGGCAATTATGATTCATATCCCATTTCAGGGCACTTTTTGTTTGTAACCTCTTGCTTATATGCTATAAGGCATGACATTTGAGGTTTCCAAAAGTGTCAATCAATTTGAGTAACGGATTGGAGCCATTTCCAGGGTGACCACGGTGGCGTTTCGATAGACTTCCTCAATGACTTTTGGCATTGGGGAAGTCAAAAGTACTTCCACCAAAAACAGGGTTGAGGTTGCTTCCGCAGGAAGTCTTTTGACTTCCATGGGAAATCGATGGAATGGACTAAATTGTTGAGAAGTCAACAAAAAGTTATCTTTTGAAAGTGCAACCAAATGAAAATTTTGACTTCTATGTGTAAACTATAAATGTTATTTTCCTCTCCAAATGACATTTCCAGACTTCTTAGGAGTTACTTCCTGTAAAGTAACTCTTGAAGAAAAAAAATTTCCTTCTCAGAGAAGTCTATCCGAATGAGACCTTAGTGGCTGTACCTCATGAAATGAATTGGCCCTGCACAACTCATTAACAAACAAATATGAGGGACTTCTGAGATCATATTGCCAAATCACCTAGTATTTGATAAGACAGTGATCTGATGAATCAAAATTAATATTAGTCAGCAATGCTAGTTAAGGGGTACATTTAGAGGCAAACCTTCTCCGTATGGGGAATGACATGGTCCCGTCTTCACTTGAACAGGGCCCATAGATTCTGGTGGGGGAATTCGCTTTAAGTGGTCGTGGATCCTGGTGGGTGGGGGTGGGGGACAGCTATAGGGATCTAGTTAATTCATTGGGTACTTAAGATCATATAGGGACTCTGTTGTGTAGACATACTGATTATGTGGGGGAATCAAATATCGATGCGTATGTGAAGGAAGTTCTCATCCCTTCAGCATCTTCCGGTTTCATGAAAAACAAGAAATAACGGAAACTCTGCCGAGGATTCTAGGTCCAGAGGTATGATAATATGACGAGACCAAGAGAAGAAGAAAATCAAATGAAGTCACAAAAAGGACATAGGTTAGAGAGCATGAAGTTTTCAATTTAAATTATTCAGGCCCTCTAACTGCAAGAACATAGCTTAGAAAGCATCAAGTTTTAAATTTAATCAATGCTTCAGGCCCTCTAACTGCAAGAACATAGCTTAGAAAGCATCAAGTTTTAAATTTAATCAATGCTTCAGGCCCTCTAACAGCAAGAACATAGCTTAGAAAGCATTAAGTTTTCAAATTAATCAATTCTTCAGGCCCTACTGCAAGAATATACCTTAGAAAGCATGAAGTTTTCAATCTCTTAACTGCAGAAAGGGATTTAAATCTTTTAAAATTCAGCCAGGTGAATCATTGATTCAGCCACCTTCTTCTACAAGTAGAGTCTGGACACGCTACTTGGAGTTGAGGCGAAAAGAGTAGATCAAACCAATACAAATGTTTTTTGAGCTTCTAAAGAAACAGTTCAAACACGCAAGTCGATAGGCTCAGAACACGAAATAAGAACTATAACAATGAATGAACCAAAACTAATGAAACAACAATGACAATATCAGTACCCTCTTGGTTCCACCTCAATTTCAATACAATTCATCATGCCAAATAACATGATTATAAGTACCCGCAGAAGTTCAAGATCAAATAAAACGAAACATTATTCGGGAGAAAAACAAGATTGACTAAACCATGCTTAAATTGTAATTTATCTCATGATTGGCTCCTGAAGTAGACTAAAGATTGTAACAAGAAAGGAATAAGATCTAGTACGCAGAGTAATTCTCACCAGCTCCAGGCCAGATGCTCCTAAAGATGGTTATGGCGATAGGAAGAATACCCATGAGTGCAATCTGAAGCTGCTCCGAGCTGCTTGTCCTAACCGTGATCTGCCCACTCATCTTGTTGTTCAATCCGACACGGACAGCCATCTTAGAACTCCGTCCAATGGAGAACTGAGACTGCAGATTGGCCCCCAGTGCTAGGTCACCTCTCCACCTCATCAGAGACAGACCTAAGGTGGACTGGTCCTGGCCGATTGGAAAATCCTTCTCTTTCAGGCGTGCTTCCAAGTTGGCTCCATATGCCATATCACCCTGAGATCGAACCGCACCGGTGCTCCCCACCAAAATCAGGCGCTTTCCAACTGCAATCTGATCCTCAATTTTGAGTCCTGTAGCCACGTTTTCACCTAAGAAAGTAACGGATACCCCGGCAGCTGTCTTGTTCTTTTTGAAGTTTTTGAATTTAGTTTCACCTCTGAGGATGTAGGCAAGCTGCTTGCCAATGGTTTGGATGTCAAATCCCGCCATGGTAGATCCACTCTCTCCATGCTTGGCCGAGACCGAGGAATCCAAGTGTATGTTGAACTCCTTCTTATCCTTTGTGATTTGAACAGCAATCCCTGCCGGAAACCGGCCAGCAATTGCAAGATTCTCCTCGAGGCTGACACCATCATACCCACAATCGTGGTCCCAGCCGTGGGTGTCCAAAACCGGCCTTGCCAGAAGTTGCGATGTTGGCTCCAAGAACCGGTACCTGTAGGCCGGATTATCGCCATCGAAGGAAGGCGGCAGGACCATGTCAGGTAATGGAACAGGCACAGCTGCCGGACTCCCATTCTCCTGATCGACATCTTCCCCCAAGTAACCATAATCATCCCCACCATCCTTACCTTTCTTCTTGATCTCTCTCAATCTTTTCACCTCCTCTCTCAACTGTTTCTTCTGAAGGAGCTTCACCCGATAATCGTACTCCTCAAAATATGCCTTCCTCTGCTCCTTGCTGAGCTTAGCAATCTGAGATTTCCTTAGAGGCTTAAACGGTGGGAGCTGGTCATACTCATCCTCATCTTCTTCTAGGTCAGAATCTGACAAGTCCCCCAAGTCAATATCAGAGTCACCATTCTCACCACCCTGATCAGCAGAGAGTTTTGGGTGGGGACGAGACTGCAACAGCGAAGACAACAAGTAGGGTAATGGGGGTGAACGGACACGGAAGCCAAAGAGCTTCCGTTGGTCAAATGGGTCTTGAGGTTTCGACATAGCATTCACTTCTGATAGGATCTTCATAGAGTAGCACAACATCAATAATTGGGGTTTCCAACTTTGGCCATTCGGAAGCACTCTTTGCCCTTCTCTGTTCTTTCTACATGAGGGGTGGTTCTCAACAAGAGACACTGGATTCATCACACGCAGATCACTCACTGCTTGCCCGATGGACTGCTGAACAACATGGGAACGCTGAGCAACAAACACTTCATAGCTTAAGGAAGACCCAGATGGTCCATCTGGGGGTGCAGAAGCAGCATGGGTCAGGGTGACAATGGCGCTTCGCCAGATCGACGAACCTAGAGAACTAGTGATCGACCTTAATAATGGAAGATCATTAAGGTCTCTGGTCTGGGTGTCCAGCCGATCAATGTATAGGACGATATCCGGAGGGCATTTCTTCGTGAACTTCTGTATTGATGACAAAATTTTCCGGTTGAAAGCTTGTTCCATGACAGAAGGTCTAAGACCTGGCGTGTCAAAGACCCGGATCTTAACTCCATCAACCATTCCAATTATCTCTTTTACAGCAGTCGTAGCAGGCTCAAATGCATCAATCTGGGCCTTCTCTTCGCCGAAAATGGAATTTATGGTCGCACTCTTGCCCACCCCAGTTTTCCCAAGGACCAGGATGTTCAGAGAGAAGTCTAAATCATCTCTTCCTTCCGCTTCAAGCTGCATTGCTGTCCGCTTGGCAGTTTCAAGGCTAAAGGATTGACTGGTGTTCCTCCCAGCGGCAAGGACCATCCTGTACAGAACCTGTGCAACTATCGAGTCTTCAGGAGAATTGCCTAGTCTCTGGACAAGCCTCAAGAATTTCACTCTTATAAGTTGTATCTTCTCCAGCTTCTTCTTTTCTTCTTCACTTAAGTTGTCCTCTGATTCTTCTCCAACTCTAAGGTCCGAAGAAGTAAAGAGATTGGGACGGTTTGTCCGTGAAGCAGGTTTCAGAGACCGGATTGAGGATCCCAACCCGGCAGGACGCTCGACAGAGAAAAGTCTGGAACCATCTGGAGAGGTGATCGTGATATTGGAACCATCTGATCCTGCACTAGTTGCTGCTTTCAGGAGAGCAGTCAAGGCAGCAGAATCAAATAGCTCCTTTCCGTCTCCTTCCTCATCAGTGTCCACTTCTTCATCTGAGTCTGTGACAATCTGTCCATCAATTCTTTGAGAATGATCTTGAGAACTCCCCGCATCTGAGTGAGAACTGGCACCTGCTCCTTGTTCCAACTCCTTCATGATCTGTTTGGCGGTGTCAGAGCTTCCAAAGTGTAGACCTTCAGCATCCTCATCTGAAACTGATCTTTCATCTTCTACTTCTTCATCTTGATCATAGTTTGCTTCATTTTCAGCCTCTTGTTTTACTTCTGAGTCTAAAATTGAACTTGGTGCTGCAGATTCAGGTCTTTGGGATTTGCTAGAGGTCCCATTTTCCAGTCTGTCACCCTGAGCAGTTGTTACACACACATCGTCATTCTCTAAATGTTTGGCCTCCTGGACTGGATTTGATTCTGCAGAAACTGGGGTAGAGTCCACAGTCTGAATCTCATCCCTCCCATCTACTTTTCTACTGGACTCATATTCAAGTCTCTCCGTAGCTAAGTTGACAATGGGCTCATTAGGTTTAACCCCAGAACCAGTTTTTGGCTCAGTTTCAACTTCTAGTTTCTCAACGTTATTGTCTTGATCAAGAGTAACACTTTCATCAACACTAACACCATTCTTTTCATCGCTTGGGTTATCTGCCGATACTTCTGCCACAGAATCAACAGAAAAAGATCCCTGGCCCAAATTGCAATCTTTCTCCACCTGTGCAACATCAGTTTTCGATTCCTGAGGCTTCATTTCTATGGTTTCATCAATTCGGTTAGTAAGAGGTCCAAGGTTTTGGTCAGAACCACTGTGGTCTACATCACTGTGTTCCTCAAACTCGGCAACATCAATATTTTCAACAACCAACTCGGAATAAACTGGTTTTTCAGCAACAGAGCTTGCTAGATCAGATCCAGTACTCAAACTCACACTTCTCCCAACTGTGACCTCCACCTCTTTCATTTCAGGAACCCTATCCTCCTCCATGTCCGGAACAACACCTGCTTCCGACTCCAAAAAAATGGTGTGGTTGGTTTCAGTATCTGAATCCCCTCTCTTAGCGCAATTCATATCTTCAATTGCTTTGACGATCTTAGAGTCTACGGATTCCTCAATCCCAGAGCTTACTTTATCAGTTCCACTACCCAAAATTGCACTTTCCTCCGCCACCTCAATTGGCAGTTTGGCATCCATAACCTGATCCCCTCCGACTGTAGAGTTTGAACTTACAGTCACGTCACCATTACTCAGAGCCTCATTTTTCAGCTCCTCCACCGCTCCATCATTCAATTCAGTCTCTTCCTGCTCCTGCTTTTCAAGTGAAGAGTTTACATCCTCATCCAATTTTGGATTTTCAGATAAGATATCTTTTGCCATCAAAGTCTCAACAGAGGTCTCCTCGGTAACATCAGGAACCCTGTCTTCAGCCAAAATTGATTCTTTGATAGAATTATTCTTTAATGAGGGCTCTTTCTCCTCAGAACCATAAACTCCATCTTCAGGGTTCTCAACCGAACTATCTACTTCGATCACCTCAGAATCATTGGCAGCAATTCCAAGCGATTCAGGAGAACCATCCGCAACAGGTCCCAATACAACCGAACCGGAATCCAGTTTTTCAACAACCAAAGAATCCCTCCCCATCAAGCCCCTGTCTTCATCTCCTTCATTATCTAAAACACTGATTATAGGAGTTTCTACCACACCATCAGGGTTCTTAAATCCCCCAACATGACGAACCCTAACAATACCCGAAAACCCATCATCCTCCACTTCACTCACCATCCCTTCATCAGCAAGAACATCGTCATCATCCATTGACAACTGAGCAATTGGTATCAAATTCTTTGGAGATGAAAAATTCGAAGAACCCAAAACAGATTCAACAAAAGGGGCAATAATTTCATGCTCCATTTCACCACTCCTAACAAAAGGGACACCATTTTCTTCCCCTTCCATGGCGATTTCTAAGTTTTCTTCATCTGGGGCAGCAACAAAAGACCTCTCTGACGCGTTTTCGAACTCATCTTCACCACTCACGAATCCCTCAGACTCATAACTACTAACACTACTACTACTACTGTTATCGATTCCATTCTCGTTAATTTTGATAGCAGTTTCTATATCAGAATCAGAAGAGGGAGGAGCTCGGATAGGAAGAGAACCTGATGAAGATAAAGAAGAGACCTTTAATGGAAACTGTTGCTGTGGAGACGCCTCAGCTGGTAATGGGGTCGCTTGTGCTGTGGAAAGAGAGACAAATGTCTTTGACTCCATGGATTTGAGCTTTTGTTTCTACTGGAAAACACAGATGCCGAAGCAAAAGCCACACTTTTGTGTGTTGGAAATGCCGGGTTAGGTTTTTCTCTTTGTTTATATCTTGGTTTCTGCTGTTGTTAGATTAGGTTGGATTTGGAATGGAGAGCCACAAATGGGTAGACAGAGGGCTGGATAAGATAGGAGAGACTCTTGCAAGGGAGTTTGGCTGTTTGGACAGCTAAAATGACAGGAATGACCCTTGCACTAGATTTTGCTTTCGAGATCTTTTTAGGATTTTTTTTTCCTCATATGTTATTATTTATCCAAAAAAAAATTTTCTTTTTTTAGGATGCTGATTGGTTTTGTTTTTTTTTTTTTGTTCAAGATATACGTTTAGGCCGCAACGCCGGTTAGGTGTTAGTATCTGTTCAGTTAATGAGTGGGTGGAGAGTATATACAAACTCTCACCCTCTCGGGAATTTAATCCGGTACCTCCCCCCCAAAGCAGGGGATACACTACCACTGGGCCAAAGCCCTGGTGTGTGGATGGTGATTGGAACATGGTGCTCGCGAACAGCTCAAGCTCACCTCATTAAAAACTCAATCTCATTTGTTTATTTAGTAAATATGTCAAGCTCGAATGTGATTTTTAAGTTCATTTAGCTTGAGCACATCCCTACTCGCCTCGATTATATATTTGAAATTATTAAAATATATAAGTTACATACATTATTAACATACTTAAAGGGCAAAAAAGAGAATATGAATTTTAAGGGACAAAATTGATGATTAGAGGTCATCTTTAAGATATGTGTTGTTGAGCCTCCAGGCTTGTTGTGCACTTGTGCTAGGTTACTTTACGTTAGACTAAGGTAGTAAATTAAATGATTTTATCCCATTAATGGGGTTATTTTTAAACTAATCTTATATTTTACATTTATTTTTAAACTAAACATATTTTAACTCAACACGTAAAAAGCTCGAGCTCGGTTAGTGTTTGGCCCAAGCTTGGTGTTGCTCGTTTATAAACAAGCCGAGCCAAGCTTGAACACCTTGATCCACTTACATTGCTCGATTAAAGCTTGGCTCGTTATGGCTCGGCTCAATATGCACCCCTAATAGTGAGCCTTTGAACATTAATATCATTTTATTTTGGTTTAATATCATTCTATATTTATGTATTATCTTAAATGTTTGAGGCTAGCAACACGAATCATCTTTTTTATTATGAGTCATATCTTTAATTAAATTGCAAGTCATCATTTTTTTTTAATTTTCATGTACCTATTTTTAATTTGCATCATGTCGTTTTTTTTTTTTCATTTGATCCTGTCAATGGTTTTCGTCACATCAAATCATTTCAATCCCGCCTCAACAAAGAAGGGTTATGATAATATTAGCATTTGGCACAAAAATTTGCAAAATCAAAGGGTTGAATTATATTCCATAATGAGCTCATGCTTATTTAAAAAAATAATTTATTTATCATTTCATTAAAAAAAATTATGTATACCTAAAAAAAATACAACAATATAAAATATCACCATCATTTTGAGATGTGAAGTGTGTTTTGGACACATAAACCCTAACCCCAAGTGACCTTTGATCGAAAGAAGAGGATAAAACTATATCCAAGATTCAATGGTTGGTAGTTACTCATTTGGATTAGGGTTTCTTTGGTTCTGCCACAAGGGTGGCAGATATTTTTGTTTAGTTGTGTTTGCATGGTAATGTAGGGTTGGGGTTCTTGGACGTTTGTATGGTTCTGCTTGTTTTGTTAGGAAGAGTGTTATCCCTTATACGTGTTTTCTTATACTCCCTCTTATTCCTCATCTCGAATGCATGGCTAAAATTTTCTTTTTACTTAGCTCAAACAACTTCTAGATTTTCAATCCCCATCTCAAATCGCATGGCTAAAATTGTATTTTTCCTTAGCTCAAACAACCTCTAGATTTTCAAAAAGCCTTTCTTTTAACTCTTACAAGCGCTTGGGTTTGCTTGTTTAAGGCATTTTAGGCATTTAAAAACGTTTGTTTTCATTTTAATGCATTTAATTAATACAAAAAAATAAGAAAATAGAAAATGGACCACAAAGTCCTCTTCCATTTGACCACCCAATTGCAAATTGACACATGGTAGATTGGCAATGAAATGTTATTTTATTTTTAATTTTATTTCTCTTTCCCAACATGTTGAAATTTAATTGGTGTGGTCAACTTGCAAGGTCCTCTAATTAGAACTCAAAAAAATATCACTTTTCCAATTTATAAGAAGTAATCTTTGAAAAAATTTGTCTAAGTTGAGAACCATTTTTTCAATAAAACAAATTTGTTAAAATAATTCATGCAGACTTTTTAAATTACGGTTTTCAAGGAAATATGAAAAGTTGTGCAAATTGTGAAAACAACTTTTTTTTCCTAATTGTTACTCAATAGTTGTGCTTATATCTTCACTAATATAAAGAGAATGACAATTTTCAAAGGATTGATTGAACTTTTATTTAATTCCAAAACTACGATTTGTTCACACAGGTTCAAAATGTTTAATGAATTTTAGTTAATTTCAAAATTACTTTACTCATTTAGGTTCAAAACATTAATTGAATTTTACTTAATTTCAAAATTGTCATTTACACATGAGTTTAAAACATTGACTAAATTTTATGAATTTCAAAACTACCCTTTACTCATCTATAAAGATAATGATACTTTAAAAACTACCTCTTTGCTAATATATAAAGAGAATGATACTTACCAAATTTAATTAAATTTTAGCTTAATTCTAAGACTACTCTTTATTAATATATCTATCTTCTTTACTAATATAAAGAAAATGGTCGGGTTTAAACGTTGATTGAATTGTAGCTTAATTTTAAAAATATCATGTACTAATTTTAGCTTTATTAATATAGCGGACTTAAAAAGTTGATTGAAATTTAATTTAATTTAATTATAATATTGACCTTTATTAATACTAGTAAAAGTGTGCGAGTGTAGCACGTAATAATTTATTTATTGAAGATTTAATTAATCTGTGTTTAATAATTATTATAAAAAATAATTTTGATAATTAGTAATTAGTCAAATTATTTAAAATTAATACAACTATTTAAGATTCTAATTAATTCATAAAATTAAATTTTCAAAAAAGTTGTTCTATATACATATTTTTTCGTAATTATTAAAATACTACATTCGTAAATAGTATTGATTAACGGACCATGCTAGCTGAATGCCAAAGGTTATTGGGCCATGTGTCTAGTAAAAAACGGGCTACTTGTGTAGCTGATTGAGATATATATATATATATATTTCTTGGTTAGAATGTTCTTAAAGTTTTTTTAATCTCAAAATGCCCTTAAATCAGGTTTCTATCCAAAATGTCTTCAAATTTTTCCCTATAGTCAAAGTGCCCCAAATATTTTTAATTCCCAAAATGACCCTAAGCCAAATTTCTCTATCTAAAATGTCCATCAAGTTTGTCCATATTTCATTTTCTTTATTTCAAAAATATCCCTCAACTTTATATACACAAAATACCCTCAATTTTTTATATACTCATGCCCCTAAAGTTTTGTGGTTCTCAAAATGGCTCTACGTCGTATTTCTATTTTCAACATGTCTCTCATAATTTTTTTACCCAAAATGTCTCTCGAGTTTCTATACCAAAAATGTTTTTTTTTATTTCCAAAATGCCCTTCACTAGGTTCCCTCTTCCCAGTCTTTCCCCCTCCCCTGCATCGCACATGCCCACTAGTTGATTATAAGCACATTTTTTCAGCATAATCAAGGTCCATGACAAGCATGTAAGGGGCTCTGGGCCAACCTCGGCACTTCAATTCCAATCGTGCCTTACATGGATTTAAGCCATTCAAAGCTTCTTCATATGTGTGGGGGCGGAAGCGATACCATCAAGGGGTATTCTCAAGCTAATATGACAAACACACAATACATAAGATATATGTGGTTCACCCATCTCTTGGGCTACATCCACACTTGAAATGGTATATGTATACTTCTACTAATTAAATAGAAGATTACATAAGAAAATGATACTATAAATATAAATGCATGAAAACAAACAAACAAAAAATGATAAAAACGAAGGAAAAATCCTTGATCGAAAGAAAAATTAAAAGGTTGGAATGAATTCAAGCGCAAAAAAAAAAAAAAAAAAAAAAAAAACGGGAAAAAAAACTATAAATATAGTGAAGATTAAAAATGAAGATAATCAAAACCCTTTAAAAGAAAAAAAGAAGAAGAAATAAATAAGAGATTTTAATGAATTCAAAGTCTAGAACGAAGAAAAAAACATATGAATAATGAAGATATTACAGAGGAAAATGATAATATATATGAACGAATTCTTATCTCTACACCCTATGAATCAAATCGAACGAGCAAAATCAAAATCTTGTTTTTCTTCCGTAAAAGGAATAGGAACAGGAAGAAGATTGGTTCTCTCTTGTGTAAAGAGAAAAAGACATTTTTGTCCATCTCACGATAAGTCTCACATGTGTGTGACATTTACATAAGTTTAAGCCTAAAAAAATTATTAGAACCTATTATGAGGGTTTAGCAAAACTTAGAGCTTATTTTGGTAAAAACCCCAATATAAATGGAGCTCTACAAAACGGACCTGCCAATGTTATACACGTTATATTCACTTGCCAATGTTATACACGTTTTATTCACTTACTCACTGTTACTAAAACGAAGCCACAAAGTGCCAATGTTGTAAACACTATTACACCCACTACCAAAATGGAGCTACGCATCTTCTTTATCTTTATCTTTACTAATACAAAGAGGATTCCCGGTTTAAAACGTTGATTGAATCATTTAAAATTCCTAAACTACCCTTTCTCTTATCTCACCATCTTTTTCTCTTCTTATATTATATCATCTGAAATAAAGAAAACAACCATGTTTAAAACGTTGATTGAATTTCTCGGTAATTCTAAAACTATCAGTTGCTCTTATCTCATCTTTTTTATCTTTTCTTATTTTATATGTTTGGTTAATTCCCATACCTCTTACTCATCTATAGTAGGCTTGAAATTCTCTGAGTATGCACTCCTGAACTGTGGTTAAGATTCACCCATCCTTAGGGTTCACCCACTTATCATTGATTTTCTTAAAAATTAATCATAGGAGTTAGAGAATTTTAACCAAGGTTTAAAAAATAAATATTTTTTTTCTAAAAATCAAGGATAGGGGGTGAACTCTAGGGTTAGGTGAATCTTAACCACAATTAAGGGGTATAAAAAGAGACACATGGCAACCTTAAGGGCATAATAGGACTCCAATTGTGGTTAAGATTCACTCGCCCTATGGTTCACCCTCTTATCCTTGGTTATTAGAAAACAATATTAATTTTTTAAAACCCTGGTTATGATTCACCTAACTCTAGAGACCTATCCTTGGTTTTTAGAAAAAAATATGAAAAAAAAATTAATTCCATGAGTTAGTGAATTTTAATCTTGATTTAAAAAATTCATTTTTTTTTTCCTAAGAACCAAGGATGGGAGGGGGGGGGTTGAATCTTAATCATAGTTAAGGGGTGTCAAAAGAGACACATGGCAACCTCAAGGGCGTAACCGGACTCCAATTGTGGTTAAGATTCACCCATCCCTAGGGTCATTGGTTTTTAGAATGTTTTTTTTTAAACCCTGGTTTAAAATTCGCTAACTCATAGGGTTAAATTTGTTTTTCATGTTTCTTCTAAATATCAAGGATAAGTGGGTGAATTCTAAGGGTAGGTAAATCTTAACCACAATTAAGGAGTATTAAAAATGACACATGACAACCTTAGTGGTGTAACCAGACTCCTCACTCTCTTGGCAAAATATCATGGAAGAAGAATGTCTCGCCAAGGTCCCGCCCGCCCCTTTATTTGCTATACCTAAAATGCCCTTAAAACTTTTTGAGTCTCAAAATGTCCAACGTCATATTTCTAACCAACGTATCTCTCAGAATTTTTTTCATACAAATATATCCGGATAGAGGATACCTAAAATGTCTTTCAAGTTTTTATACCTAAAATATTTCTTAATTTTTTTTTCCAAATGCCTTGACTAGGCTCCCTCTTCCCGGTCTCTCTCCCCATCCCCTCACTTTCACGTGCATGGTACATGCCGCCCGCAAGTTATGCATAACGGTGTTATCGCAAAATGAATGGGCTAGCCCAACCCTAAGCCTGGCTTTACTCAGGCACAGATATCGGGCCCTTGACAACCCCTGCCTAGCCCATTGACAACCCTATGCTCATTCAGGCAATTTCCAGATCTAAAAGGACAAATCAGTCAATTTAATCTCACAAGAAGAGGCACGTTCGCAGCGAGAAAAAAATGCGCCGGCGGTTTAACAGAAAAACCCGCCTTTTCCCGTCGAGGAGGGCACATATTGACAGGGTTTGCTCCAGGGAGCACGTTAGCCAGAACCAGATCCAAGCTGCGAAGAGAATCAACTATAACAGACTATAGTACGCCTCTCCCTTCTTTACAGCGATGGCGTGGGCGCAGTACGCCCTCTCCTCATTCCCACCATCATCTTCTAACAACAGTATTATAATTACCAGAAGAACCCTAGCTTCTGTATCCCCTTCCTCTCCATCAAAATTCACAAAGAGAAAGAATTATTTACGTCCGAAGCTTTTAAAAACCCTAACAAAACCCAACCCCATCCCCAATCTTCCTCGAGAAACCCTAGAAAATCCTAGCAGTCGCAGCGAAACCCTAGTAATCACACAAAATCAGGAGCTTGAGATTGCATTTGATCGGAGTATCGGTGAGATTTCCGGTGATATTGTCGGAGAAGAAGAGAGTTATGAGCAGAAGGAGCTGGAATCACGGGATGAATGTGTTTCGGATTCCACCGGCGCCGGAGTTTCTGACGCTGTTGGTGTTGTTTCTTCAAGGTCAGTACTTGAACTTGCATTATATATGCTCGGCCTTTTTATATTTCAGACCATATGTGCTGCTTGGGTTTTTGGATCTGTTCTTGATAAGAAATCTGGAAATGAGGAAGGAGAGGTTGAATTGGAGGTTATCGGGTCAGAAATTGTGAATGAGAGGAAAAATGGGGATTCTTTGTTGGATAGAAGTGGTGAAGCTTTTGGGGAATTTTTTGCTTCTAAACCAGGGGTTGTTGTTCTTGGGGATAATTCTCAATACGAAGAGCAAATCATTGAAATTAGGGCTATGGCAAGGGAAGCTCGGGAGAGTGAGGCAAAAAAGGCGAGGGCCAATGATTTGGTACCGTCTTCGAATGATGTTGGGGTTAGCAATGATGAAGTTGCTGCTGAAACTGTAAATTCTAGTGCTAAAACTGGGATTCAGAATGAGGTACATGGACGCTTAACTAGGTTACAGAAGAAGCTTCGTTCTCTTCGGGAGAAGTCACCCATGTCATCAGTTAGTTTTTTGAGTAATTTAGATGAAACTAATGATAAGAAAGATTCAGAGAGTTCGGATGCCAATGGGAAAGCTGGAACATTAACATTTAAGAAAAAACACAAGTTCAGTGGCTCTCCCACTAACCCTGGAAATAACCCCAAGGGATTTCAGAGTTTGAAGGATGACAGCATTTCTAAAGATAATAGCAGAAAAACTGGTAGAAAATCATCTTTGAGGAGCAGAACTAGTCCCAAAAAAGATTTGGATTTATCGGTTCAAGAACAGGAGCTAGACCTTCTACCTAATGGCGATGCACAGGAAAGTAATTCCATCACAGAGGAAGGAGAGTCTTATTTGCTGAATGATGAACAATTGGGAACATCTTTAACAAAGGTGCAGAAAAATGAAGAAGCTGGAAGAAAATCGCTCAGCAAAGAGTTGAATTCCTTCCAAGCTTGTGACAGGAAATCAGGGAAAGAAGTGGTGAGTTCGAAAAGGGGGATGGCAATGGGAGTTAAGGATACTGAACCCAAGGGTGGTAAGGTTCCTAAATCATCTTATCCGCAGGTGTACTACAATATGTAGATGTTGATTACATTTTTTTTTCCAGTTTAATGAGCTTCCCTTCATTGTTTTTCCAATCATAAGTCTTTCTTGGGATTCATTGTTTATATCATTAATTAGGAATTCATATCCGAGCTCAGTCACCCTCAAAAACATAGAGATTATCCAATATATCTGATATATGGGCATTTAAGATTAATATGTCCAAAGGTGAAACACTTTGCTCATCTCCAGGCTCCCACTCATACCCAATGTTGTGTCACACATCCAATCTGCCTTCATGCTTGACTACAACTTTATCCGGCCGGCATTAACCTCACTGCAAAAGTAATTCTACTCCTAGATGCAGTTTTCTTGTCCAATCTGAGAGGAATTCTGACCAAACTCAAAATCGTACTGTGCAGCAACCCTAACCAAAGTTTGAGTGGCAGATTTGGGAATTTAACTCAAATTGAACTGAACTCAGTTCTAGATTTTCCAAACTGAAATCTCCACTTTCATAACAAGAGGTTTTCCTTTACATCCAGGGATTGCCCTCTCTGTCTTCCTCATTGACAAACTTAAAGTCTTTGACAAGTAACATGCGTTTTCCGTTGAAAATAGTTCAAAGGGCCCTTAAGACACCACACCTTGTTCGTGGCAGTCTTCAAAGGAAAAATATGGAGGTTGCTTATCCAAGGAGTAAACCACCAAAGCATCAGTTGATCTCTCATTTTCCAGACCATCTTTATTGTTGGGGCACATAGCAAAAGAAACCCCATCATGTCAAACCTCTAGTTCTACAAACTCAAGCTCCAGATCTGCAAAACCACGAGCTACCCCGGAAAGAGAACTTCAAGATTTCAGAGCCAAGCCTGAGATGAGCGAACCATCCCCAGTACCACCAGGTTTACACTCCTCTTCCACCGGGTCTAAGCAAGAGTGCACTAGCTTGCCGAGGACAGGACAGGACAGGACAGGACAGGACAGGACAAGACCTCCTCAGAGTAGTCTTTACCAACTTCGCGAGCAGGGGGTTCCCCTGCAGAAGAAACCATTGCTGTGTCACAAGTTGCAGCCATTGTCGATTTGCAAAACTGAAAAGGAACTTGCAACACCTAGGTCAATCACTCCCACATACAAATTATGATACAAAATGTATTGTGTCAATTGGTATTCCATGCTATTTGTTCACATGTTATTTGTACTATTTCTCTTGACATTCTCGATAAAAGCTTGGTATACGGGGACACTTCACTTTTCACATACCGAAAGGGTCATCTAGAATTGGCATAAAAACACAAGAATCTTTACTTGAAGTTCTGCTCCCACTTTGGAATCTCCTGATCACAAAGACATTTCAGGTCATAAAATAGCTTATTTTCTATTCTTAATTGTAAGCTAATGAAACTGAAACCAGCATTATGTCCTGCTAAATGCCATTTCACCTCTTTATTCCAGTCTTAAATCAGAATTGAATACTGTGCGTTTTTTTTTTTCTTTCTTGCAAATCATTTTCTGTCATCTTTAAGATATTGAGAGCTGCTGAAAGAATATTATAAGCTTTTATTTGTTGGTATCATTAATAAAATCAAAAGCAGACAAATATGTTAATACTTTGGTAAGTTTTCAGTTATTTGTTAATTTTTTCCTAGGTGGCATTCAAGAGAGCAGTCATGAAAGGCCTTTGAATAATTCAGTAGAGCCAAGAAAAAGCTTCAGAAAAGAAAACCTGGACTCTTCCACAACATCCTACAAGCAGGCTGCATTAAGTATGAATGGCAGTTCCAGACAGCTTTTACAAACTAGAGAAGTTGAAAAGAAACCCATAGTCAACAAAGATGGAGATAAGCGATCAGATATGAAGAGTGATTTGTGGTGGCTGAATCTTCCTTATGCTCTAGTATGTAAATCCGGCTCTTACACGGTCACTTGATAAACTTCTCTAGTTTCTCAGTATCACAATTTTACTTGCCTGAAAGAAGTTTAGGATGCTGGTAGGCTTCTAATATTATTAGTATATACGATGGGGTCCTTCCCTCAGATGTGGTACACATGCTCATTGATCTGGACTGCCTGTTATTCTATCATTTCACTTAATATTTTAATGAGCTAGTGGGCTGTTTTCCAGCACAATGGACAATCTATTAGCCGCAAATCCAGCATAACAATGGTCTGGACCATCTCGTCAATTGCATTCTTTTGGGTGGTCATTTGCAACCATCCGGAAGAAGTTCATCTGGTTTGGATCATTAACTTGGGTTGGTTTTTTGTCCAGACTCCACTGCATTTTTTTTCCAAATGAATGCTAGTGATTCATCATATATTGTTTGGGGGAGGAACAATAGTATGTCATTGCTACAAATATGGATTACATTCAACTATTTCCTTCCTATTTATCCCTGTCCAAAAGGGACAATTTGAGTGAAAGGTCCCAAATCTTTTAGAATGAGTCTGTTTTTGTATGTTATTTCATAGCAAATGTTTAATCCATAGAACCATAGTTCATATATTTGCATCTGATATATAACTAAGCTATTTTTCTGTCTCATTTTTTTAACAAGTCTTGTCAAACTTTTTGAAGAAAGTCATTGTAGTAGTTCTTTTTCTTTTACTTTTTGGTAGGTAAGAATCTTGCAAGTGGTGTTTTTACCCAAGCCTTGTTGGTCAAATCTTTCAAATCCATGTCTGTTGGTATTCCGTAATTAGACCTAACCAACTGGGCAAGCACCATTATTTTTTCCTACTTTGAAATCAATTGTTACGTGCCCTCTTTCAGGCCATTCTTCTACGTAGAGGTCCTGGCCGTGAAGGACCAAGAGGACTTTATACCTTAAAGATCAATTCTTCTGCACGGGATGAGAGTTATTTGTCTTATACTGTCGCATTTGAGGACCGCAGCGATGCCACTAACTTCTGTTATCTACTGGAGTCTTTTTTCAATGATCTGAATGATTTCAGCGCCGACGTTATTCCTTTGTCAATAAAAGTAAGAATCTAAACTTGATGTTTTATTCCTCAACTATAAATTTGCCTGTACATTTTAAATCTTCACCCACTCCCTGAATGCTATGCATTTAAATGGCTGAAACCGAATTGAAAATGCATGGGAACTGGGACCTGTTGTTCGATGGTTCTCAACTATGGACTTATTTTTGCAAGTAAATTTCCTTCCTGGCTGGGACCCATTGAACAATGGGTTATGATAAACTGCTTGTGTGCCACGTTTCCTTTATCAGATGCATCTTTTCACGATTGATGAAGCAGTGACGTCCAGTACCATGAAAGTAATTGGATTATTTTTCAGGAACTAGATAAAGCAGTGAAGTCAAGTACCATGAAAGTAATTGTTGTGAGGAAGGGGCAGCTTCGGCTTTATGCTGGACAGCCACTTGTGGATGTTGAGATGGCTTTGCGCTCCTTTGTACAATGAAAGCAACATACATAATGCGCTCCTTTGTACAATGAAAGCAATATACATAATGCACCTAAAAGTACAATGAAAGCAACATACATAATGCACCTAAAAGGAAAAATGGATGAGGAAAGAAGACAATGGAAACTACTTTTCTTTCTCTTCTAAGGTTCAAAAAGTCACGAGTCTGGGATGTTATTGGATGATTCCTCCATGAAGTGGTGGTCCAAAGACAAGAACATCCGCTCATCTATCAAAATTTTCTGAACGGAGAGGTGTGGCCTTTCTGATAAGCCAGACAACTGTACCCTCTTCACTGGGGAAGAATTCTGAGCAGCCGTCCGCTCGTCAACTACTTGGATCAAGCTGGAAAAATTAGCTCGAGGTGTATTCTGTGCCGAATAGATTAACATGCTTGAATTTTGTTCTCATTTGAGAATTATCAGTCTCCAATTTGTTTTATAATATATATGAGCATTATGTCATATTTCGAGTACATTTGCGTTGCTGATGCTAATTTGTCTATTTTAACTGCACAATTGGTGCATCATTTTTGCATACTGTGTAGGAAGAATCTTAACCTTCTGATCAATAGCAAAGGGTTGAAGGGTGGGAATTAATTAGGGTTGGTGGTGAATTAAGAAATGAGAATACAATATGATATCCAACCTATTCAGCCAAACAAAATAGTGCAGGCTCTAAATGGTTGTGCTACTAATGGGTTGACCTAAGTGTTGTTGCTGTATGTACTGGAGCATATGGTTCCCTTTAAGGTTGAAGACAGATTACATTAAAAAAAAAAAAAAGTGGCATTGCCAGTGTGTGATCACATGTTCAGAAGACACTGCTTCCAAATGTTCAAGTCCCATGCATCAATTGACCTGCCCCTTTAAAGGTTAAACCACTAACCTTGTCAAATATAGGACAATAGAAGGGAAATTCATGTGAAGTTTTAGGTGGTTCTGCTTGTGGAAGGAGATCACAAAGCCAAGTGCGTGCTCCCTAGCCCCACCATGTCAGCCACATCCCGTTCTAGGGATAATGCTTTCCTTCCTAGGATTTTAGAAAATGTTAACGTATTGTCTTTAAAAATCAAAAATGCGTTCTTTCGGTGGCCTCAAGGAGAGAGTTTTTAAGAAGCTCAGTGGATGGAAAGAAAAAATGTTATCAAGAGGGGGTCGAGAGATTTTGATAAAGGCGGTGATTCAAGCCATTCCTGCTTACACAATGTCATGTTTCAAACTTCCTAAATCGTGGTGTACTGAAATTCAATCGGGCATTTCGAAATTTTGGTGGGGATAAAAGGGCTCGGAACACAAAATTCATTGGGTCAGCTGGGCTAAGATGTGTAAGGTTAAGAAGAATGGTGGTTTGGGGTTCCGTGATCTCCAAGTTTTTAACTTAGCTCTTTTAGCAAAGCAAGGGTGGAGGCTCCTTCAGAATCCGCAGTCTTTGTTCTATCGGGTTTTTAAAGCTAAATACTTCCCTAATGGATCTTTCTTGAATGCTAAGGTGGGTTCTAATCCGAGTTATATTTGGAGAAGTTTTTTGGCGGCTCAAAATTTTATCCATTAGGGTATGGTTTGGAAAGTTGGAAATGGGAGCAACATAAAGCTTTGGAGCGACAAATGGACTCCTCGGCCACTTAAATGTAATTCAGAGGTTGATAATCTAACATGGGTTGGCGAGATCATTGATTCAGTGACCAGAAGGTGGAACACATCCATTATTGATAGAGTTTTTGATAATCATGATGCAGCTATGATTAAGGCGATTTCGCTTAGTGATATTTCTGTTTCAGATAAGATCTTATGACATCCTGGGCAATTTGAGAAATTTTCAGTTCGTTCAACTTATCATTTTGTCATACGAGATATGGAATCCAATAATAGAGATAATGATGCAGAGGGTTCCAATGTGGCAGATATAAGGCGAATTTGGAGGCGGATATGGGGTCTTGGAATACCGAGTAAATGTAAGCATTTTATGTAGAGAGCTTGTATAGATTCCCTTCCAACAATGGTAAATCTAGTCAGACGGGGTGTTGCAACGGAAAAATCATGTCGCATTTGTTTATATCATTCGGAATCCGTGACCCATGCATTGTGGGCTTGTCCTTTGGCTCGAAATGCTTGGGCGTTACTATCGGGAAGAGCTCAGAAAATGTCAACAACTGAGGATTTGGATTTTCTCCATATCATGCTAGATTTTGAATCTCAGGCTTCAAAAAATGACTTGGAATTGGGGACAATGATATCTTGGGCTATTTGGGATTCGCGCAATAAAATACTTTGTGATAACTATCAACTCCATCCAACTCAGATTGTTCACGAAGCAAAAACTTTATTAGAAGATTTCCAAGAATTAGCAATGGTTCGACATCTCTCTTCTGGAAATTCCAGCTCTATTATAACGGAGATTTTGGCTAACAGATAAGAGTAGATTCTCAATTGATAGTCTCTTGATTTATTTATTTTTCTTTTTGAATGAAGTAAATTCAAATCTGTCCATGAATATGGTTCTATGTAAATCTTTGGTTTCATTTAGCAATAAAATTTATACCTTTTATAAAAAAAAATAATAATAAAAAAATAAGGCATTGTTATTAAAATGACCGAATTAACACCAATCTTTTGGTTATTTCTTTTTAAAGTATAAGGTACTAGGGTTAATTCTGTCATATTCTAATTAATTTTTCTTTATTTTCTTCTAGTCTTTCAATAGTTTACATGAACAGTTCTCACTCTCAAATCGGGGGAGGCAATCCTTTTAGTGAGTTTACATAAGCAATTCTGGAAAAAAATAAGGATTGCTTGAAGAATAATGAAAAATCCAAACATTTGCTACAGAAACACAACCATACGCAGCCAAAGTTTATGACCCCCCCCTCAAGTATATGAATAGGTTGACAAATGCTAACCCAATATGAAGACTTCCAAACTCTCGTTATGGTAGCGACATATGTTACTAGTATTTCATGTTACCTTTTAAAACCGGTTGAAACCATGTAACTTCTCCCTTGGAAAAAAATTGTTTTCCTTAACCGGTTCCAAGAGTGTTAACATAATGAGAGTTTGGAAGTGTACGCTTGGTGCAAGCACTCCTCAAATAGGTTTGTTTTGTAGGATTAGAAAACGTTTTCCATCTCTGAATAGGTAGGGGTGTCAATGGGGTCCGATTCGTGCTGGCCTGGCCCAACTGATAAATAAACGGGCCGGGCCGGGCCGGGCCGGGCCAACCCACTTATTAATCGGATCGAATTAGGCCTGGGCCAGCCCATCTAAAAAATCATGTGCAATTTTTTCTCTACAAATTAACGGGCATAATCGGGTCGGGTTAGTCGAGCTAAGCCCGGTTAGAAGCCTATCGAAACGGGCCACAGGTTTTAGACTCCAAGTTCAAACCCAAACCAATTAATAATTGGGCCGGGTGGGCTCATGGCCCTGCCCATTGACACCCCTACGAATAGGCTTATTTTGGTTAAGTCATTACAAGAATGGAGTTATAAGCGGCCTCCTTTTTTTTTTGTAATGGAGGGTGTCCCAAAGTCTTCGAGAGAAGGACTAGTCCCTTTTGCTAATATTACCTATCTCAATTTAAGGATGCAAGTCGAGTTCAAATATATACTACCGTTTGCAATTGGGCCTAGTTTGGAATTCAAAGCCTTTGTAAATCTATTGGGTTTCAAGCCAAGTCAAGCCTATTAAAAAATCACCATAGTTCAAGCCCAAACCCCAGCTCATTGCCACCCCTAATATATATTGCTAGGGGTGATATCGAGTCGAGCCGAGTAGTGATGTGTTCAAGCTTGTTCGTTTATTAAACGAGCTCATAAATCATATTCAATTTTGATTCGTTTATTAAATAAATGAGCTTGAACTTTACTAGCCGAACTTTAGCCAAACTCGAGTAATTCATGAGCAACTCGTTTTATTGGATATAACTATTTATATTAAGTAAAAATTTCACTTCATTATCTTAGGTAAAGAAATCACAGTGTTAATTAAAATTTGAGTACAAGATTATAATTATATAAATGATATTCTTATCAGATAAATTATATTGAGGAGGTGACTAGTCAGCCAGGCTAATTATACCTTATAATCAACTCACCTCCTTTATACCATTAGATCTTAAACAATGGTTGTGATTAAAAGACCCTTTATTAATGGTATTTTGTAGTTCCCAAAAATACCCTAATAAGATTCTAAACAAGTTTATTTCTCTTGCCCCATTCTCTCTCTTCCGCCCTACTGGTTTTCTCTCTCTCTCACTCTCTCCCCGTCCAGCTTTCTCTCATTGTAAAACTTCGAATTTATAAAGTGATTGAAAGTCCTTGTTTATTTGTTAGGTTGCTAAGCCATCAAAATACGGTGTACAGGGAAAGTTGAGGAATTCGTAGAAAAGCCAAAAATCTTTGTGGGTAACAAGATCAATGCTGGGATTTATCTTTTGAACCCATCTGTTCTTGATCGAATTGAATTAAGGCCCACCTCAATTGAGAAAGAGGTCTTCCCTAAGATTGCAGCAGAGAAAAAGCTATTTGCCATGGTCCTACCAGGGTTCTCGATGGACATTGGACATCCGAGGGATTACATCACAGGCCTGAGACTGTAACTAGACTCCTTGCGAAAGAAATCTTCATTCAAAGTAGCTACTGGGTCTCACATCATTGGAAACGTTTTGGTTGATGAGAGTGCCGTAATTAGAAAGGGATGTCGGATTGGACCGGATGTAGTCGTTGGCCCAGGATGTGTTGTCGAGTCAGGATTAAGACTCACGTTGTACAGTAATGTGTGGGGTTCACATTTAGAAGCACGCCTGCACCTCCAGCAGCATATTTGGGTGGCACTCCACAGTTGGACAATGGGATCGTGTTGAGAACATGACCATACTCAGAGAAGATGTTCATGTTTGTGATGAAATTTACAACAATGAGGGAGAGAACCAGGGAGCCACGGCTTCAAATGGAATTAATCCAATGATCAAAAGGAGTAACAAGGAACAAATCTGAGCAGTTGTTTTGAAGAAGAAATTTCAGGTTAACATTGGGTGATCAGATACAGAAATTTTCTAGATATCCAGAAATTTCGTGAAAGCCTCTTTAGGCTATCCGGTGATCAGATTCATACGCAATTTCTAGATATGGCAATGCTACTCTATTGTAGCACAGTCGATACCTCAATGGCCCCTGAAAACCTAGCTTTATCCAAAGGAATGCTTGGCTGAACCCGGGCTTTTTAGAGAGAGAGGATGCACTGTAAACCCTAGATTTCAAGAGAAGAAACAAGAGAGGAGTGAGAGGAGAGGGGAGAGGGGAGAGGGGAGAGTGAGGGTTAAGATTTCTTACCGGAGAGAGTAAGAGAAGCCTCACGCCGGAAGGGATGAAGAGAAAGGGGATTCTCGGCCTTCTCATTTTTGAACTTGTTCCCGCCGGAGGGGATGAAGAGAAAGACAACTTGTTTTCTACTTTAAAAAAGGATAGTTTGGGTAATTATAAATTTAGTATAAAGAAGTCTTTTTATTCTTAGCCATTGTGTGAGATCTAATGGTATAGAGGAGGTGAGCTGATTATAAGGTATAATCAGTCTGGCTGATTAGTCACCTCCTCAATTATATTATATACTATTAATCCTTATTAGTATATAATTCATGTACTTAATTTTAATATTTAAATGAAATAAATATATTTTAAATATTTTAGTAGATTAATATGTATGTATAATCGAAATCGAAATGAAGTGTACAAGTTTGACTCCTTTACTAAACGAGTTCGAAAATGGTGTTCAAACTCACCTGTATATTAAACAAAAGATTAATACTCCAGCTTTTAACGAGCCAATCCGATTAGTTCACGAACATTTTGTTTAATAACCATCGGTCCGGTACCTTATTGACAGATTTGAGGTTCGAGCCTAACCGCCTTTGTAAAACTGGGGGTCAATAAAAGAAAGAAAAAGATAAAAAAGTCTGTAGGTATTCCTAAAACCATCCAAATTCACCCTTATATTACTCCCCAACCCCTCTTTCTAAAAGCAGTAGAAAAAACATAAACAAATTAATTGAATCTTTAAATCTCTCTCCCAATTTATCACCTTCAATTCTCTCCTTTTGATTCTCTGCAGCAAATTTCTGATCAGAGAATTGGAAGCTATGGTCGAGACCAGGCGAAGTTCTGCTTCATCGAAACGCCCTCTTTCTTCTCCAGCCGCTTCTCCTCCTCCCAACGGAAAGCGCTCCAAGGTACGTTTTTTAGATTAGGGTTCTTCTTTCGTTCATCAATCTCTCCCTGTACTTTTTTTTTTCTTTTTTCCTTTCTTTGGTATGAATTTATGGGTTTGAGGCGGTTTGTTTGATTATTGTTGGAAACATAGGCGTTGGAGGCGTCGTCGTCGACGAACGATGTTCCTCGCGATTCGCGGGTTGATCATCGAGGTTCGTTGAAGGGATCAGGTTCTGTTTCTCGAGACCAAGAGCTTCATCCATCTGATCCGTTTGTAGCCGATCCTTTGAAGGATTCCGATGATTGCGATGCTGCAATTCCGGAGGAACCCCAAGATGCTGAGGTGGAAGGCAATGTTTTAGCGTCACCGGTGTATTTAGGTTGGATTTTGCATGTACTGTAATGTTAATCTTTTCTGTTCTTTATTCTATTTATATTGATTTTGGGTTGTTTCCTTGGTGGGGTTCAGGCGAGTTTGGGGTGGAAGCAGAGAAATTGGCGAAGTCCGTTGATGTGGCATCTAATCGGTTGAGGAAACGTCCGACGAAACCTCGTGCAAAGGTTGAATGGGGAAAGCTTCTGTCCCAGTGCTCTCAGGTGGGCTTCAGTGATAACTTTTTTTTTGTTGGTTCTGGATTTCCAGTAAAGGCTGTCTTTTTAATTCGTGGATTTACAAGATACAACAAGGTCTTTCTGTTGTTGGTTCTGCTTGTTGATTTCTTAGAATCTAGGTTTCATGCTTAATCTGCATGTTTTGGCACTTCGCCCCCAATTTTGTTGTTCCTAACATTGCATGGTTGACCCCCCCCCCCCCCAGCCCACCTCACATATTAGCTTTCTAACAGTGCCAGTTTGTTATGCCTTCACATACACAATGGAATGACATAGGGGACTAATAGGCAAGAGCTGGATTACTTTCAATTGATATGTGGCAAGTTATGGTATTCCGATACAAATAAAATTTGTCAACAGCTTCTCAGTGTGAACCTTCATTGAGTAAAAATAGTGCTATAAACTTAAACATCTGCAACCATTATTTGGAATTCTTAGAGCATGAGAATCTCCATTGCTCATAATCTCATTAGCAATTTGGACCATGAATCTTAAGGGCTAGGGGATTCTCAATTAGACCAATGAGGTCAGTATTTCTTAAAGGGAAGATCAGATATCGGAAAGAGGAAAGATTCTATAAAAGAGCAAGAGATCTACAAGTGAGCATATTTACAATCCCCGGTGTCCTCCTCAACAAAGCGAGAAAGCACGTTGGGGAATTCCGATGGGGTTAAGCATACCTCCTCTATACAATTACAAAAAGTGGATAAAAAGTTTTCTGCCCTATTAGTTTCTCGAAATACATGGTAAACATTTACGCTTTCAAAGCTCCGCATCAAAGTAGTAATCTCGAGAAGGCATTGGTGCGCAGCCCTGGGCCATTCAAGAAGGCCATTGATGCAATCAACAACACTCTTAGAGTCAGATTGAATAACTAGTTTCATTATGCCCCAAGACTGCGCCTTGACAAGACCCCTTTTAATAGCCAGGAGCATAGTTGTCAAGGCGATTAGGCGACATATCTCATGAACGCCTGAGTCAGTAGCCTGAGGCGCCCGAGGCGTCGCTTGATAAACTTTTTGTTGCAGAAATTCCCCCTAATATGAGATCTATGTATGATGTATTTTCTTTTATAAGAGGCTTTACATTCATATAAATTACATCATTGTCAGGATACACTTTGATAGAACCATCGTTAGAGACAGTTCTAAGAATAATAAATGAGGATTTCAAGTGTTGGAAAATAATGGAATAAAAATTAAGGACAATGACTACTGAAAGGGGGAGAGAGAGGGATAAAACATAGACAGCCCAACAAGAAAGAAAGAGAGAGAGGATTGAGAGGGGAGATGAGGGAGAATATAAGACTGAATAAAAAGTAGAAAAATAGTCTGACAGTCAAATGTGATGCTGAACAGGGGAGGAAGAAGAGGGGGGAGAGGGAGATGTCGTACTTAGTACTCTCATTTCTTTCATTTTCTCGATTATACTCAAGATAAATAATAAAAATAATATTGATAAGTAAAATATATAACTATAGGGTCTGCACTTATTTAAATTATAAAAGCCCATTTTAAATATGAGTTTATGAGAGTTTGGTGGGGGGGGCGTTCCCTAGAATTTGTTAGTAGGCCGCCTGAGCTAGTTGTAATTTAACAACCATGGAAAAAAACAAATGAGGACTATATGGTCCACCCATAAACAGAGGGAGATAGACCAAATGGTCCACCCATTGAGGGAGAGAACAAGTTAACATCAGAGAAACATATTTGACACCGTTCGTCTCTTCTTTCTTCTTCTATCTACAAACTTTTTTTTTTAGATATACAAATCCTAACATATTAAATTGTAAAAGATATCAGAAGTATATAAAATAATATTTTTTTTGTTTACTGAAAAATCATATTCAAATAAAATAAATTTTTATATCCTTAAATAATAATAATATTATATATATATATATATATATATATATATATATCAGATTTTTAATAATGACCGCCTGAGGCGGTCAGTCGCCTGAGCGTAGCAAAACGCCTGGTCGCCTAGGCGATCGCCTGAGGCGCCTAAGGCGACACCTTTAACAATTATGGCCATGAGCTCCACGACCACTATTGGGGCCGGGTGAGTACCACAAGCGATGCCAATCAAGGCCTTCCCTGAGTTAGTTTCGAAGAACACACCCCATGCCGGCCACCGTGTTACGAACCGACCCATCAGCATTAAGACACTAAAATCAATTTGGGGGGGGGGGCACCAAGTAATAGACGGGTTAACAAAACCCTCAACAATTTCCCAGGCGCCAAAGAAAGACCTAGATGCCGTTGTGTCCATGACATGGGAATTCACGCCCCGAAATCTCATATGAGTATCATTAATAATCATAGCCATGATACTCTGGGGCGGAAGGAAAGAGTTCTGGAATATGCGTCGGTTCTGCTCACACCACAAATGATATATATGGATGCACACAGAGCAACCCTCTTGATTTGTTATTTAATGGTGGGCCCCCTAAAGTGAGCTAAGAGCCATGCCACCTCAGACCTCCACGGTTTAGTACGACGCCTATTGGAGCCACAATGCCCTAGGATAGCAAGCCAAACCTGGCGCGAGTACTAACATCGAAAGAATAGCTGCTCTCTGTTCTCAATGTGCCGCTAACATACCACACAAGTAGCTGTACAGATCAGTCCCCTCCTAGGAAGGCGTTCTTGAGTTAACAAGGTATCACTGAAGGCTAGCCACGCAATGAAGGAATGTCGCAGAATCCCTCCATAAAACCAATTTGAGATTTTAGCATAAAGCTTGCACCAAGCCGACTTGAGAGAGAAGCTACCATTCGCTGTCTCAGTCCAAACAACACGGTAATAATTCAGCACATGGAGGATTGGGATTGTAGCCGTATCCTCCCAAACCTGGATCAGCAACGCGCAATGCGGCCGTGGGGTATTCCACTCCCCATTCACAATAATAGAACTTACCTTTTGGAGTTCATTCAGACCAACGCGCCTCCTAAGGTAGTTCCAAATGACGCTACTCGGATGCCATGGTTCAAGCCAAAGAGCTGTGTCACTGCCATTCCCTATTTGATGTTTAATGGACCCTTCCGCTAAGCTGCAGACCCTAAGGATGCTCCTAAAGGCACCATGAGCACGAGTATGGCAGCCGAACAGTCTAAATGGAATCAACCTTGAGGTAACACTTGTATATCTAGTCATACCATAGAGAGAGAACCCGAGCAGCCAGGCACCAAACTTGTTTAACTAGCGAAATAGTATTCCACGACTCCACTGTTCTAAAGCCCAAGCCCCCCAATCCTTAAGCTTGCAAACGTCAGCCCAAGCAACTTTGTGGGGCTTCTTATCTAGATCTGCACCAGCCCAAAGGAACCGACTAAGCAGCCCCTCAATTCGGGCAACAGCCCCATGAGGGAGCTAGAACAGATTGCTCCAGAATATATGAACCCCGCTTAAAACCGAGCGAATCACCTCAACACGCCCCGCATACGATAAGCTCTTGCATCTCCAAGAACGAACCTTGCGCTCGATGCTATCAATGAGAGGTTGGCACTAGGCATGGCTAATGCAAGATCGATCATAGAGGGGCCCCCTTTACCATTCTGTATAAATGGGCTATTCTATTTGTGCAGACATGATAGAGGGGCACATCCAATCCTTGTTTGTTCATTAGTTCGCAGTTTGGTAGGTCGCAAGGCTCATAACCTTGAGGTCATGGGTTCAAATACTGTCTCCGAAGATACCAGGGGGGCGCCGAGATATCGGACAGGGAGAGAACCCTCAGTCAAACCCAACATAGAACAAATAGACCGGTGGATAGGGAAGCTCGTATTCGTAAAGAATACTTGAGACTTGCCCATGTTAACTTGTAGACCAGAAACACGGGCAAAGTGGTCGAGGACCCGACTGATACCTCTCGCAGATGCCTCATCAGCCGAAGCGAATAAAAATAAATCATTAATGAAGGCTAAGTGAGTGATAAGAGGATTTGAGCAATGCGGGTGCAGCGAGAAAGCCCCTTCAAATGCAGCTTGGTCAATAAATCAGAGCGCATAACACAGTTTTAGTAGAATGAAACTAAATTTCCTTGCAACAAGTGGACAATCCGACAATATGCTTCCATTCCCATCATCTAGGTGCTTTCTATTCTATTCGGAAAGTTTTACACAAACAATGTCACATTGGATTGGAAAGCATGGAACTTTTGGTCAAGAAGATATAAGGATTTGACAATCATTAGATGATGCAGTATACTAAGGCAAGGTAAAGGTGACCAAGAGCAGTCATAGATTTGTTCCACTGTGTACATCAGGTTGGACATTTTTTGCTATTTCCCTCTTGTGGGATTTGAAATAAAAGTGCACTTAAAGTCTTAGCAATTTGCGCTCAACAGAAGAACTGGCAATTTTCTCAAGTATGACTTGTACTGAAACTCCCAAGCGGCACAACAAAAGGACAAAAGTCCTAAGTGAACTTTTGTTATTGTAGCACATAATTGTTGGAGGGCCATTTGAGTATGTGTGAGATCTATGATGCTCAAGACATGAATTATGCTTCATTTAGAAGAATTGAAAATTTTCTTTTCGAAATGTTTATTTTTGGAAACAATGTGATGGACTTCTTATTTTTTTAAAGGACGACAAAGAATGGAAAGAATTAACCAACTATTACAAAGCACAAGAATTCAGAAGTAAAATAATCAATACAATTAATATTAATATCAAAATATAAGGTGAGACCATGAGAATATTGCTTTAGCAGTTTAAATTGGATCATTAGTCTATCATGTGGGCCTTTTGGTCTCAAAGGACTTCTGGCGGAATTAGCTAGGCAAATGTGTCTCCTGAAGAAGCGGCAAGCTAGTCGGTGAATAAAACCATTAGTAGAGGTGAACAAGGTCTTGTAGGGCAAATGGCTGTGGAGATTCAGAGAGGAGAGGGATTGAAAGAAAGTAATAGTAGCTAAGTGTGGAAAAAAGTCTTGGGTGAGGGATTCCCATGGATTGGGATTGTGGAAAGGTATCGACGTATCGTATCACAAGTCTGTCATTGCTATTTATGCAAAATATTAGATTTAAGGTTAGGAATAGGGAAGAGGTTAGGTTTTGGGAGAATCTTTTGGTGTAGCTCCTCACGGGTTATAGAGGATTTGAGAATCTTTTCCTTTAGCTTTAGATCGATAAGCCTTAGTGGCAGATTTGGATAGAGTGTCTGAGGAGTTTTAATGTTGTCCTAAGTTGTGGTGAGGGTTGAACGATTGAAAATTAGAGGATATGCAACGACTGTTGAGGCGTCTGAGTGAATTCCCCGCGTCTCACCAGAATAAGGGATGAATAGTCCATTTATGGTGAGATCATTTTTACCGTCATTTGGTTTAGGTCTCTGTCATCAATTTCCTTACCGTGCTGTGCAGAATCATGATATTCCATCAATGGTGTCTTTATTAATTTGTATTTCCACTTTAGATAAGATTCTCATTAATGATCATTTGTAAAATAGTGGGTGGAGGATGTCCCATCGTTGTTATATGTGCCGTTAAGTGAAGGATTTGGTGGATCATTTACTTTTGCATTGTTCCTTTTCATTTGGCATTGAGGATATTTCCTTGCTCGATTGGGTGTGTGTGGTTGGTCTTCCCTTCTTCCTTTGAGCACTTATCTTGTTGGCTTTCAGTGAGTTTGGAAACTCTTCAATCGGCTTAATGGGATGTTCTTCTCGGGGCTATTGCACGAGTCATTTGGAAAGAAAGGAATGCATGGGTGTTTGATCATATATCCCCCACCCGCTCTCCTGTGTTTGAGGATGAGGATTAGATACATACTTTTATCTTGTGATCTATTCAAAGAGAGGGTGAGTACTTGGGGGCCCTTATCTTGTGAAGACCAAGGTCTTTGCTCTTTGAAACATTGTGATTAGGGGGGCTTTTTTGCTTTTATTTTCATGTATTGCGCTTGATTTTACACCCTTGTGACCTCCCTTTGCATGTATTTTCTTATTTCTGATTTAGTTATTATATGAATCACTAATTAGAGATTAAAAAATTCAAGTGAAATACAATTCCTAGAGAGAGGGAAGTGATCGAGATTGGCATCTAGTGGAGTTGGGAAAATCCCAGACGAGATTCCTTACGTTGATTTCGATGAATGATTGTTACACAATACATTGATGAGTAGTGGTATTATTTTTAGAAATGTCTTTAATGCTTGCATAAAGGTATCATTGGGACCGATAGGAAGAACTCCAATGAAGTAGAAACCTTGATCTATTGATAAAAAAAAAAATTGGAAACCTTGATCTTTTGGAAGGACTTTTTTCTTCTTCATCATGTTAGATGTTCCCATGGATGTCTTGGGTTGAAGGTGTTTTTTAGTGCTATTTGTGGTTCCATGTAGAAAACTAGAAATTCAAAGGCCATAGAAAGTCACGACTGTCCATAGTAGGTATTTATCTAGACATCTAAAAATCGTGTAGAGTCTTATTTCTTAAAGTTTGATTAAGAAGGGGGAATCCTCAGCCGAAGATGGCACTTCTAGGCATCTTTTGTACATTGTGGAAAATGTTATCTTGTCCTCTTTTGTTTCATTCTCTTTAGTGAAAATATTTATTATTGGTAAGGAAAAAATTTACATTAAACTTCATTCAACTAGAAGTGAAAGGGACCAAGATCATTGTGGCAAGTTGGCAACAGTCTATGTCCATTTAAATAACTAAAAATTTATAACCATAAGAACCCAATTAATTACTCTTGCTAATTGTGGTATAATGGTTCTCCAATGCATATAGGGTATTATATTTCCTAATTGATTTATGATTAATTAAAAATCTGGTTTGAGAAAATACGAAACAAGTCAATCTTAAGCCTTAATCAAGTTCAATAATAAGTGTAAGGTGAAGGTCACGAGTTTCTTGTTAGGAATCAACTCAAGTAACTTAGGGGCTGTTTGGCTTAGATTATTTTTTGATTACAATTGGTAATACAAATTATAATTGATTATGGCCTAAATAGTAGTGTTTGGTCAACGATCAAAATAATTGATTATACATAATCAATAATTGGTTGTAACGATTCCCGTAGGTGGTCTCTTGGGATAAAATTCTCACATGATCTTTTATAGCTAACCGATGTTTTATGTGCCATGAATCGGAGGAGTCGACATATCACTTGTTATTACATTGTTCCTTTGTGCTTAGTGCTTTTTCCTATCGTGATTGGGTTGTGTGAGTCTTTTTTGACTCATTTCAAAACTTCTTATCTTGTTGACATTTGGTGAAGGTGGAGCCTTGAGTTCTTTTATATCTTCTACCGAGGGCATAGCCTGCTCCATTTGGAAGGAGATGAATCGTCGAGTCTTCGATGAAGTTTATTTCTCTTTAGAAAGGGTTTGTTTGAGGACTTGTCAGCTACTTATTGCATGGTGTTCCATTAGGAGTGGCTGTGAGCCTGTGAGGACAATTCATCGCTTTTTTGACTATTGTAGGTCCTCATATATTAGTTTACTTCCTCCTTTTAATTTCATGTTTCTGTCCGGATTCATTTTCTTATGACCCTTCTTTTGTATTTCTTTTGCTATTTATATGATTCTAATTTACTGGTAAAAAAATAAAATAAAATTGGTTTTGGCGTTTGTAATCGATGAAAAAATAATTTTAAAAATCCAATGATTTTAACCAACTCGACTTCATTTGGCTTTTTTTTTTTTTATCAGTAACATATGAAAAATAGGGTAATACATAGATGACAAAGGAGATCACAAGAAAGTGAGCTCAAAAGCTGAAAAAGAAGAGACGAAAACAGAGTAATAGCTGCTAGAATGAAAAGAAACTAATAAAAACAAACTAGTCCAAAAGTAAAACAGTTTACTATCTTTCGACCATTTCTCCTCACCTTCTCACTCACCCTTCCTTTTTTTCCTTTTATTTTTTTGTTAGTCATTTTATTTTGCTTTCTCTTCTTGGACTTCTGGCTTAATTAATTATTTTTTATACCAAGTTAACCAAACATGTATGTTTTACGCACATGTTAATTTTTTAGTGATTACAGTCCCTGTAATTATGGCCTAATATATATATATATAATTATACATATTTTTTCGAGTTGGCCGAGTTGAGTTTTTTTCGAGTCTTCCGAGTTACTCGATCCAGCTAAGTTTCGAGTTTTTGAACACTGGTAAATATTATTTAGGTGTGTATGTGAGATAAAAAAAAAATCTAGTATTTTAACAAGAGTATCATCAAATAACTAGCATTCATGATAGATATTAAACAACCTCAAACTAAAGCATCACTCTACTAACAAACAAGAAAAACGTCTCTAATAATTTGTGACCATAATAAATTCAAAATTTTTTTTCAGCCAGACTATACAAGTCTTTTTCTCCAAGACTAGGTTATGTTATGGTTTTGTTCTTGTAAAATGGAAAAGGATCCGTTGTTGATCTGTTAATAATGAACAGTGTAGGCCTACCTTGTTACAGCCTACCCATTTGGGGTTTGTTGTAGACCATGCTATGATGGTCATGGAAGGTGGCCACTGTGCCGTGACGACTGTGAAAGAAGGGATAATACAAGTTGTCATGATTACTTTAGTGAAGAAAATCCATCATGCATGTATCCTGTTAAAGACTTGCCCGAGTCGATCGAGTCAATAAATCGACCCAACTCAGCCTGACTCGTTCGAGTTTTCTCCGATTATTCAGAACCGAGTTTTTCAAGTGAGTTGACTCGAAGCCCAGCCGAGTCGAGTTGACTCGGCCGAGTTTTAGTACTATGATATTTATCCAAATGTCCCTTAAGGATGAAGTTTTTTCGCTTGTACCTCATTTAGTCATTTGGGCCAAGAGCTTATAGGTGCCTATGCAATCAACTAGTTAACCGTTTGGGACCTTTGGTTTATGCATGGACTAAAATATAAAGCATTTCGAAACATTTTGATATGTAACATATCATATTTTTCATTATCAATATGATACTCTTTATGTACCAAAACAAAATACATGTTGTATCTATCGTATAGGTACTCTGAAAGAAATGATACATAACGAGACTTATTGAACTTGAGGCAAGTGCGGCATTTTAAAGCTCTAAAACTCAATTGTTGTGCTGTTCTTTGTTTCCTTTCTTCAAACCCCTTCTTCTAACCCTAAAATCAATGTACTTTCAATCAAGTGAAAAACATATTCAATCTCCATGGAGAATGGAGATCGAATCAAAGCCGTTCTTTCACTATCCATTGAGTTATGAGAAATTCACTTTATTTTTTGTTTTTAGTATGTTAAATCCCTTGAAATGAATTAAAACATTATTGTAGAGCATAGATCTCTGGACTTGTGGCAAAATACACACACACACACACACACACACACACACACACACATATATATATATATATATATGATTTACATCAACGAGATTTGAAGTTGTATTAAATTTTTAAGCCGAACACTATATTTCATTTTCGGTCATTTATACAACTAATTTAGGTGTGTTTTAAATGTATGTAGTGTGCAAAGGGTCATTTATCAGATCCCCACACTAACCCTAATTTTAGGGGGAACAATATATGAATCCTCACACTAACTCTGATAACTAACTAATGTGTGGACGAGAGGATCCGTTCTGGTTATCCGAGGTTACTACACGAAGTAGATCTAGAGAAAGCTTTCGATCACGTAAACTAGGACTTTCTAGACTACTTGTTGCACAGAATGCAGTTTGGGATCCAGTGGAGAAAATGGATGAAAGCATGCTATGCTATAGTTTTGTTCTCGGTCCTTGTGAATGGATCCCTGCAGGATTTTTCAGTAGCTCAAGAGGTTTAAGGCAAGGTGACCTCTCTCACCTTTCCTCTTCAACATTGGAACAGAAGCTCTCAACAAAATGATCTTGAGAGCGACAAAGTCAATCATCACGGGATTCCCCATTGGGAGAGGCGATTTATCCATATTGTATTTGCAATTTGTAGATGACACACTAATCTTGTGTGACGCCTCCTATAGATAGCTTCTTCACCTGAGATGTTTGCTGGTCTAAAGATTAACCTCTCAATGAGTAAACTCCTAGGGGTCGATGAGGTACCTTATCTTTAGGAATTGGCATCTGTGCTAAGGTGCAAACTCAGTTCCCTCCCAGCTAAATACCTGGGCCTCCCACTAGGGGCTTCCTTCAAATCCAAATCATCTTGGATCCAATTGTAGACAGAGAGTGTAAATGACTAGAGGGTTGAAAATCAACATACTTATCCAATGGGGGTAGGTTAACCTTTCTCAGAAGCATCCTGGGTAACCTCCCAACATACTTCCTTTCATCCTTGTGTAAGTGTCCAAAAGAGTGGAAAGCATTCAAAAGAATTTTCTCTGGAACGAGAAAATGGTCAATCGCAAATACCACCTTGTTGATTATAGAATAGTTTGCCTCTCAATTGAAATAGGCAGTTTGAGCATTCGCCTACTATCCCTAACCAACAAGGCTCTCGTAGGGAAATGTCTTTGGAGGTTTGGTTCCAAATGATATAGCATATGGAGGAGAGTAATCTCATCAAAATACGGGGCAATCTCCAATTGGGAACCCCCTGCGGTTAGTGGTCCCCATGGAGTCGGACTACGGAAAGACATCATGAAAGGATGAAAATTTTTCTCTGATAACATCAAGTTTTGAGTAGGAAGAGGAAATGAGGTATAGTTCTAGTCGAACAAATGGTGTGGGTCCACCACCCTTCGTGAGTCGTGATGACTTTAGGCTGATTTAGTCCTTAGCGTCGGATAGATCCATCTCAGTAGAATCTTGTATCAAGTACCTCTTAAATATAGTTTTTTTTTAATGATACCTCTTAAAATCTAGTTTGGTGTCCTCGCTTGAGGCGTAGCCTCAATAATTGGGAGTTTGAAACCCTCTACCATCTAGTTAGAATCCACTCAGTCCCCACCTTCCCCACCCTCAGGGACGTCGTCTGTGGTCTATAGACAACAAATGTCAGTTCTATCCTAGACCACCATTTCCAGTATAAATCAGTATGGAAGATAGGCCTACCTCTCGAGGTATCCTTCCTCCTTTGATCTGCAGCTTTGAGGATACGTTGGATAAAATATTAAAATGCAATCACTTTGAGTAGAGGGGTGACAAATAGCCAAGGGGTTGTTTTATGTGCCTAGACTCTGAGGAGACGGTTGATCACCTTTTGTTGCATTGCCCTTTCGCCTAGGTCTAGAGTTACTTCCTCTCCCGCCTGGGAATCAATTGGGTATTTCCCTACTCCTTTTGGGACTTCTTATCCTATCAGTTTCCGGTGCATCTGGGGGAAGAGGGCTTTGAAGGTCGTACATTGTTACTAGAATCAGTAGCTTAGTCTTTATGGAAAGAGAAAGGAACATAAGGGTCTTCAAGGGATCTTCTCATCTTCATCTTCTGCCAGAACTTGTCACAGGGCGGGTCATCTCTTGATGCATTTGTGCTCCATTCCGGAAGATTTTGATGTAGCATGCTTGTATTTTGTATTGTAATGCCATATATATATATATATTCCCCCACTTCTATACTTCTTAGTTGGTCTCCATGGTTCTTGGTTCACTCTCTTGTGAACCCTAGCCACTCTTCTTTTTAATATATCTCTCTCTAGTCTCTATTACTGATTAAAATATATATGAATATATATGTATATTTGATAAGAAAATTAGAAAAAATAATATTTTGAAACAAATTATTAGTTTTAACATACATAGTAGTGTTTTTCTTGGAAATAATTTTATGATATTAGTATATAGGTAATCTATTAGGTTCATATATATATATATATATATATATATTAATTGTTATAATATAAATTATGAAAAAAATTCAAAAAATAATTATTTTACTTTCACTTGGATTCTTATTAGTTTTTAGATTGTGTTGCATTGCTTAGATGTAACTTGAATCATTCATCCTTTATTAACATTCAATTAGTGTTTTTTAGAATTGTTGACATAATTAAATTTTTTTTTTCATAATATATGTACATTCGTCATTGGAAAATAATATTATAAAATTTAATTATACGATTAAATTGTAAGATCAAATTATACAATGTTATACATGTCACAGGTTATATAAATCCATACCTCAAGAACCTAAAAGAAACCCAAATGATTTTAATGGGCACTTGGCAGCGTGGTGACACTGGAAGGGAATAGGTTTGAGTTCTATTCTGATTCACATGCTCGGTCCATATGAATTTCGATCTCTTCTAAGTTCTAATGACCTAGCTGAGCTAACTGATCTGCTACAAAATTAATATTCTCCTTGGGGCTTGACTGCACTGACAATGATTAGAGAATAGAGAGTCCCCTTCCATTATGATGTCTTTAATTCTCGCCTCAGGTGCTAGTTGCATTCCGCGCCACAGGGCCCGACATTCAGCTTCCATTATTGTGATCTGACCAAGAGGAGATGTGAATCCTCCTAACGGTTGCGCTCTATAGTTCATTAGTTCTGAATGCCTCCTCTCACTGCTGCACCTCCATTGCTATGCACAGACTCATTAAAGTTATGCTTGAGCCATGGTGGGTCTAGTGGTCTCCATCTGATCATCACCCAATGATTTGAACCTTCCAAACTGCTCTCATACCTGCCAGAGAAAGGTTGGATTAGTCTCCATATATTGCATATAATATTAGCCGCCTTCTCTACAACTAAGTAAGGTGGAGTTTTCTGGTCTTTAAAAACATGATCATTCCTTGTCAACCAAATTACCCAAATGAGGAACATGATTTTCTGACTAGGTGATTGGGGGTTCGCTAGGCGAGCGTTGCTTAAGCGATGCCTAGGCTACGAAATTTATTTTTTTCTATGAAAATTATAAAAATTGTTTGCCTACCTGCCTAGATCATGATTAGGCAATAGGGGTTCTGGCTAGCGAGGCGGTGGCCTTGGCATTACCTAGGCAACATTTTGACTACATTGCTGTGAAGACTGAAGATGTGGAGATGCTTTTTATGGAAACACTTACTCTTTTGAGGCATTAAACAATCTGAGTGCTCGCTATGTGTCCAACATGTTTTAGATGATTTTTAAGTGATCAAGTTACCTTTTGACTATATTGCTGGGAAGACTGAAGATGTGGAGATGCTTTTTTTAATGGAAAAACTTACTCTTTTGAGGCATTAAACAATCTGAGTGTTCGCTATCTGTCCAACATGTTTTAGGTGATTTTAAGTGATCAAGGTACCTTTGAATTTGAACAAAGAAAGTGAATTGTTTCAAAAATGTCCATGCTATTGTTTTTGGAGTGCCGGTACAGCTTGTCACATTAACGAGCTTCTTGTATAAGTAAAGAAGTCATCAACAAAGTTGAAAAAGAATTGGTTGCTGTGGGATGCTAACATTTTGGAGTGAATAGGGAAGGAGAAAAATAGTAGGCTTTTGCCACATGCTATTAAGTGAGGTATCTTAAGAGAAGGACATGCTTGAATAATTTGCATATTTGAATACTTATCGAAAAAAGGAAAGAGAGAAACTCCTTAGTGCACAAACAAACAGATATTAAGTTCATACATATGTATTTAGATAGGTAAATCCGTAAATGTATTAGAACAATCAAGAATGAACAAATGACCGGGAAGATGATCCTCATTTACTGTTTGTTGTTATTTGACTTCTATTCACTGGTACTTATTTTTAATGCATGATGACCTTTTTGTGTAAACTTCTTGGTTGCTAGATCCATAGTTGTCAAGGCGACTTGAGGCGATAGATCCCATGGATGCTTGGGGCGGTAGCCTGAGGTGCGCCCGAGGCGTCGTCTGATGAACATTTTGCTACATAAATTTCTCCCAATATGAGATCTATGTATGATGCATTGCCTTGAGTAAGGGATCCTGTAATTCATATAAATTGCTAAATCTCAATTTTCAAGATGTACTTTGATATAGAACCATCCTTGGAGGCAGTTTAAGAATAATAAAGTGAGATTTCAAGTGTTAAGAATAACAAAATGGAACAAAAAAAACTGTCTACAATGACACTATCAAAAGGGGGAGAGAGGGATTGCGACGGGAAAAAAATAGGAAGAAACAACTATTTATAGTGACAGTCAAACATAGGAGAGAGAGAGAGAGAGAGTAGGATTGAACAAAAAATAGAAAAATAGTTCGATAGTTAACGTAACGCCAAACAAGGGAGAGAGGAGAGGGGGGAGAAAGGAAGAGACCGTACATCTTACTCTCCTTTCTTCTCAATTATACTCAAGGAAAGTAATATAAAAAATATAAATGGGGACTATATGGTCCACCCAAAAACATAAGAAGATAGACCAATTGGCCCACGAGAGAGAGAACGGGTTAAAATGATGGAAACATACTTGACACCGTTCGACTCTTCTTTTTTCTTGTATGTGTGAACCTTTTTTTTTGTTGGATATACAAACCCTAATATATTATATGGTAAAAGATATGAGAAGTATATAAAAATAGTCTTTTTTTCCCAAACTACCATATTAAATTAAAACAATTTTTTTAATTCTTAAATAATAATAATATTACATATATTAGATTTTTAATAATGACCGCCTAGGCGACCAGTCGCCTGAGCCCAACAGGCCGCCTTTTCGCCTAGGTGACCACCTGAGGCGCTTGAGGCAACGCCTTTAACAACTATTGCTTGATCTACCTTTAGCAATTTCCATGAATAAACTTTAAAGGTCATAATATTTTTATGGACTCCCGTCTTCAGAAGAGTTCTATTTTTCTTCTTTGGAAGGATTTTTTCCTCTCTCCTTCTTCTGAAGTTCTTAGCTAACCTTCTTGTTTTCATGCAGCCCTTTCCATTTTTGAGCTTCTATATATTAGGCCTCGGGAGTTCTTGATTCTTTACATGAACTTCAAGTCTGGAGTACTTTCTATATCTCTTCTATATGATAGTACTTCTTCAGTTCTTCCTTGCATGTAGATTATAATATGGCTTTGTTGTGTCATGATTTAAGTGTGTTAGTTAGAAAGGCAGCATCCATTTCCTTGAGAGGCATGGACTTTCTCACTTCCTTGCCAATCTTTGCTTTTGAATGCGTCTTTTATTTTTGACGGTATCTTGTAATTTGGCAGCTCATATTTTCCTAATAATTTTGCTTCTTAATGGTATTATAACAATATAATTTTTATTGCCCCAGAATCCTGACCTGCCCATTTGTGGTTCTCTCTTCACTGTTGGTCAAAGCCGACATTGCAACTTATGGTTGAGAGATCCATCCGTTAGCACAATTCTTTGTAAACTGAGGCACATAGAGGTACAATCCTAGATATCCTTGGATCTACTTGCAACACAGATAAATTTTCTGGAAATTAATGCAGAACATGGCAATTTGGCAAATACATTTTTGGTCTTTAATTCATTTCCCAGTATGGGCTATATTATAATATAACTGACTATTTTTAATTACAAAATTCTTACGGACAGCGAAGAGGTTCATCTGTTGCTTTACTAGAAATATCAGGTGGCAAAGGTACTGTCCAAGTAAATGGCAAGATTTACCAGAAAAATTCCACATTAATCCTCAGTGGAGGAGATGAGGTGGTTTTTAGTTCATCTGGTAAACATGCATATGTATCCTTTTCAATATTTGTTGGTGCAGTTTCATGCTATGAAGTTTCTCTATTATAGTCTGGATACTGCCCTGATTTTGATGGATCAGTATAAAGTTTATCCTCATTCCTCCGTTTTAGGAGAATCAAGTTCCTTAACATATTATCAGATTTTCCAGCAACTCACGAATGAACACTTGACTACTCCAAGCATGCCTTCTTCAGTCAGTATATCAGAAGCTCAAAGTGCTCCGGTCAAAGGAATACACTTTGAGGCAAGATCGGGAGACCCCTCGGCTGTTGCAGGAGCATCAATATTAGCATCTTTATCGAATTTGAGAAAAGAGTCGTCACTTCTTCCACCACCTGCCCAAAATGGTGAGGATGTACAAGGTTTGGAAAGGCCTGCACTAGCTTCTGGTTGTGACGTGTCAGATAACCGTATTCCAGACCTTGATATCAATTGCCATATCAAGAAGGATAGTTCTGAACATAACGATGGGACTGGTGTTTCTTCAAGTGAGAAAGCTGCTGTTGTTATATCTCCTGAACTTACAGCCACTGAAACGTTGCATCTTAATACCCTTGGGTTGGGTGCTCGTATTAGCACAGAAGTTGGAAAGATCCCTGGGAAAAATTTTGAATTAAGGCCGCTTTTGCGGATGCTTGCAGGACCATCTGCTTCTGACACAGATTTATATGGAAGCATTTTCAAAACACTTGATGAGCAAAGAGAAACTAGGGAACTCCTCAAAGATGTTGATCCATCAACCATCTTTTCCTCAACTAGGCGCCAAGCATTTAAAGATAGTTTACAACAAGGACTTTTCAATTCAAACAATATTGAAGTTGAGTTCGACAATTTTCCATATTATCTAAGGTACAACCTTTGTTTTTTGAATTGGTTTCACTTTACTTCTTGAAATGTGTCCTACTTAATCTTCTTTCTTGTTCCTTCTTTGGTTGTGAAATGTTCTTGGCATTTCCGGCCGTGATCTTCGTTTTTTTATACATGATGATTTGCATGCCTGACAAATGTTTAGTTTCTTCCTGCTGCTGTGCTTTAATGAAGTGAAACTTCTTTTCCTTCGTAGATATGTATTGACATATAAACATAATTAAAGCATCTGCTGATGGCCAGTTGTTTGTATTGCAAGAAAAACGAGGCACAAGGTTTCTTGACCATTTATATTTGTTATTAATAAGGCTGATATCTTTGCAATTGCATTCTGATAATGAATCTTGATGCCTTTATTCCCCTTGTATCTAGAAGCAAAGCGATATTGGTTACTTTTTTCAGTTCAGGTTCAATTTCGCGTTGTAGGTTTGTTTAAGAGAGCTGGTTGCTTGATGTTTGTTTTGCTTTTGCCTTTTGCATGTTAGATTGTTTTGGCACAGAATTGTGTCGTCCGTAAAATTTTTATCTTCTCTGAACAACTAAGATTACATGAGTATGTGGACTTGTTGACAGGTACCCTTGCAAGCTGCATCTTTGTTGTCACAAAACTTTGACATTTCATATATGTAAACTATTTTATGGAGTGTACAAGTTTATTTTCGGGAACTGCTTGTATGTGTGCATTCCTTGCCATTAGTAAAATGTGGAAAAGGGGGATGATGATAGAATGTTGCCATCTCTTTTATGTGTTATTTGTTTATTTCGTTGCCCCATTTATTAGTAATTTAAATTTAAACCACAAGTGTGGCTTTTCTTTTAAGTGTAAAAATGATTTTGTTGTGTAATATTTTGATTGATGATCCTTTTAGAGTGATTGATACATACCAATTGGACTTGGTCTGAAATTTGTTTAAGTTGGTGATATGACCGGCTATGCTTACTAGAACATATTGTTGTCTAATGAAGAAACATGTGCATAGAATGACTGTAGCCAAGATTGGTATGTAGTAATGTACGAGGGGCAAGACTAGGAAAGGTAGAATCATAATGGAATGAATCAAAGGACTTTATGAATCATTCTTAAGAGATGATAATATAAAGGAGAGTTAACCCCCAAATAGTCGGGAACGTTGATGATGATCTTTGAAACTTCAATTCTCTTGTTAGGCACTTGTAATCTCCAAGTCAACAATGATCATGTGGACATTCCTGCTTTTTCTAAACTTCCCATTGATTGTCTAAGTAAAGAAAAAGAAGCCTCAATGTTTGATCTCCCGGGCATGATGCTGTACCAGTTTATTTATTCCTTTTTAAAATTGTCTTAATCTCTGTTTCTTCACTCTCTTCCATAGGTTATAGTATGGTTCGCTAGTTTGGTCTCCATTTAATTGCTTTAATTTTATATATCTCATTTGTTCTTGTATATAGGTACCAGAACGTTATTCCTCCTTTTTTTTTGCGAAATTTTTTGTCAGCCAGGCTATCTAATTTTTCCCATTCATTTCCAAACCTGGTGTAGTCATTTAAATGTCGATGATCCTCTCAGGTTGGTCATCGTTATGAATTCAAACTTTGGTTGACTTGTAGGACAATTTGTGCATAATGGTGTACATACCCTTCTCTCCTCTTAGAATATATATATGTTTGTTATTAAGTTATATCTCTATAAATTTTTTCTCCCGTTAATGGATGTTGTCATTTTTGTCAATAATATTAGTTGTAAAAGTATAATAACCATGTCGTACATGTGTCCAGACATATGCACATATTTAGCTCCATTCATATGCGTCAATACATAATTATGTGTCATATTTGTTACTAATTTCGTCCGTATTGGAACTTCCTCAAATCTTGGCATTTGTTTGTGAATATTTGGGAATTGGTGTTATATCTAACATTGTGCATTGTAACAGCGAGAACACAAAAAATGTTCTGATTGCATCCACTTATATACATTTGAAGCGTAATGAAATTGCCAAGTATATCTCCGACCTCCCCACCCTGAGCCCACGAATATTGTTATCTGGTCCTTCAGGTACTACCGTCTTTTTTTTTCTTTTCCTTTTTTGTAATTTTTTTTTATTTTTTAAAGACTTTTGCTATCTCTTATCTTTTTTTCCTCTTTTTAATCCCTGCCTAACATTATAATCCTGCTGTAGGTTCTGAAATATATCAAGAAACCTTGACAAAAGCACTGGCCAAGCATTTTGGTGCTAGACTGCTTATAGTCGATTCTCTCCTGTTGCCTGGTGTAAGCTTCATTGAGTTTTCTATTTGAACTTCTTGGGACATTCATATGCTTTCTATACTGTAACATTCTTGCTTGGGACTTCATGCCAAAAGTCTTCCTCAACAGGGTTGATTTCCTTGATTTGGTTGTGGAAATTCCAGTTGAATCCATAGTAACCAAACACCCGTATTATACCCTTATAGTACTCGTATAATACTTTTAGGAGGAGTCGCCATTTGAAACTCCTTATTTTTGCCATGTTACGTGTTATAATACCCGTATTGCCGTTTAATACCCGTTTAATATGTGAATTACGTATTAAACGCGTACGTTCTTTTACTATGTTAAACGCATATTCCGCATTAAATGATTGTTATTAGTTAATATCATGATATTTATTTATTTATTTATAATTATTAATTATTTTTTAATTTCCCTGTACTTTTACCGTGTTTTTGCCGTATGACACCCGTACTTCCTGAATGGATTATTGCCGTATTATGCCCATACCTGTGCTTGGTAACTATGGTTGAATCTAAAGAAACCGATACAACTTGTGATCTGCTTCAATTTTTTTCTTAAACACTTTCAAATTATTTCAGGGACCGTTGCCAAAAGACTCAGATTCCGTAAAAGAAAATTCAAGGTCAGAAAAATCGGGTGTGTTTGCTAGGCAAGCTGCACGTACATTACAGCTTAAGAAACCAGCTTCTAGTACTGAGGCTGATATTGTTGGTACATCTACGCTTAGCTCTCAAGCTGTTCCAAAGCAACAGGCGTCAACCGCATCATCCAAGAACACATTCAAAACAGGCATATTATTTCTCTCCATACTATTTTCAGTTAACATAGTGTTTGGATAGATTTTTCAGCTGATTTTTATTGACTTCTCGTTCCAAGAAGTCAAAAACATGTCTGGTTAGCTACTCATGACTTCCCGCGGAAGTCTGAAATAAATAAAAGTGGAAAATTCGACTTCCTTGAAGAGCATGTGTTGGGTTTCTTCCGTGGGAAGTCTGATTTCGGCGAGAAGTTTGATGGAAGGTGGTGTTTACGACAAGGGTTTTTTCTCTTGCGTCCTTTATGACCCCTGTCCTTTATGACCTTTCTCTTGGAGATCTAATCACATCCAATTGCGATTGAATTCGGGGAGAGTTCAATCATATCCACAGGTCAACACGTGTCCCTTTTAGCCCCTATTAATTGTGGTTAAGATTCTCTAACCTTTGGAGTTCAACAATATAACTTTAATTTTTAAAAGAAATATTAAAAAATATAACCTTAAGGTTAAAGAATTCTTAACTAGAGTTAAATATACTTTTAATATATTTTTAAAAAATCAAGATTATATTGTTGAATCCTAAGGGTTATTGAATCTTAACCACAATTACTAGGGGTTAAAAGGGACACGTGTTGGCCTATGGGTGTGATTGAATTCTCCCTGAGTTCAGTTGCAATTGGCTGTGATTTGATCTCCTTCTCTTGCCCTTGACACATGAGACAGTATTAAAGCATGTGTAGGGTTGCTTCCCAAGGAATGATCTATGACCCTTGTCCTTAATACCAAAGGAGCAATGGTTAGGGATTTTGCAGTCCCCTATGCAGGGGACTGCTGTGTCCATGTGTTCCTTTTAATCTTTTTAACTATGGTTAAGCTTAAGTAAATTAAGGTTAATATATATATATATATTTTCTTCTAAAAACTAAGGTTAGATAGGTGAATCCTAACCACAGTTAGTGGGTGTTAAAAAAGGGAGCGTAGACCTATGAGGACTGTGCATTCCCCCACATAGGCAAATGCACGGTCCGTTATCTATTTCCCATGCAATGAACAATTAGTCAATCTCAATCTTAATTAGGGCTTCAATCCCATTTGAAATATCTTAGCAAACCCATCTCTGTAAATGAGTATTTACTTTGCGTTTCTATCATTAGAGGAAGAGATATTTTGTTCTTCAAAAGGGAAAAAAAATTGATCACGGATAATTTTTTAAAAGTTTTGCCAAACAACATTTTTGACTTCTTAATTCACAAGAGTAACTTTTTACTAATGCAAACCAAAGTAATTTATTTTCAAAATGACTTTTGCAGACTTCTTTAGGAATTGCTTCCTCCGTAGTAATTCCTAAGAAGTTATTTTCTTCTCAGAGAAGTTTAACTAAACAGGGCCATAGTATACTATGATCTACTAATTCCTTAGTTCTCATCCCTTCAATTTCTAAGTCGCATCAGCATTTGTGAAATTGGCAGGTGATAGAGTAAGATTTGTGGGTTCGTTACCTTCTTCTGGACTTCCTCCTCTTCAAGCTCCTTCAAGGTAATCTCTGTTTCCATGCAAATTTAAGTGGAGTATGAATGACCTTTGAATTAATCATCTGGCAAGTAATATTTGTCCCTAATCTAAAGATAGGAGCTTATGACCCTTTGATTCCCTAAATCGATTTTGCTAAAGTATTTGCTAATAATTTAGCTGACCTAGATGCAATAGCTATCTAATATCCAACCTCAGAGCCTCAATGCGCTTCTTGAAGTTGGGCATCATAGGCATGGTAAGAGCACATTTGTATAGGGGTAATGCTCAAGCAGTGTAGTCAAGGTGTCTACGTGAAGCCTAGGCGATTGAGGTTCCCTAGGTGACCAAATTTTATTTTATTGATCAAAAGTATAAATTTTTTAGTTATCAAAGTATAAATTTGAGATAAAGATTAATAAATAGAAATAAAGCATATATAAGATTTAAATGTCAAAGTAATGAACATAGTTTGGATAAAGGTGGAGATAACCAGAAGCAGAAACTCTAGAAAAAATCTATTTAGTTAAAGATGTTTTATCATATACACAGTGACAAAGTCGGGGTTCGGGAATAATTCGGAAGGGGTCTAAGTTCGGAAAAATTCGGTAAATATAAAAACATACCGAACAATTTGCTTAAAAAATATACAAATTAAGTAGATTTTTGCCAAATTTGAGAAAATAATTCGGGAATAATTCGAAAAATGCGCAAATAATTCGGGATTCTAATAATTCGCGAACCAAAATATGCGCGAATAATTTTGAAAAAAACGGAGTTTTTTGTTACTGAGCATATACATATATGTTCTTTTTTATTTTTCTTGTAAGTAACTTCTAACATTATGTGGGTTAAGGGTATTTGACACTAACACTCTAGTGCCCAGAAGACGAGGCCTAGGCACCATTAGGCGACCTCGTCTTAGCGAGTGCTTGACCGATACGGGTCCTGGCTAGGCGTTGGTGTATGTGTTGCCTAGGAAATTTTTTACCACCCTTTGCAAGTTATATTCATGGTCCAATTTTTCGAGAATTGCTCAATACATGTTGACATTCCGCTTGACTGAAACGCAATTCACCTTACAAGCCCAAATTCCCAAGTTTCCTTTGAGTATCGACTGTGTCGTATCAGTACATACACTTTACAATACATGTTGACCGTGTGTATAAAAGCTTGTTTCAAGCTTGAAAAATCCATCATTCGGTTTCTTTTCCTCTAGCCCCAAAAAAGCCATTTTCTAATTCTAAAACCCAACTCTTTTAACTTCCATTTCCTCAGAAAACAAATTAGATCTTCATGGAAACCAAATCAAGAAGGAAAGATGTTTCGAGAAGTGTTTATATATTCTCTTTCTGTTGCATTTAAATGTTTTAAATGCTAGTAAATGCTACAAAAAAGGTTTGTGATTCATAGATCTATGACTTTCTAAGCAAATCCATTAATATACGACATTGGACAAGAAGATTTGACTGTTTAGTTTTTGCCTTTTTATAAGGAAAAAAAGATTATACAAAAAAAATTAAATAATAACTCTAATACTACTAGTTTAGGGCTCATATAAATATATATCATTATTTTAAGGGTGATAAATTAGATTCCTAACCTAGTTCTATTTTTGAAAAAAAGAGGGTGGAGTTTGGCAAATTGTTATTACATCTGCTTGGCAAAAGAGGTAACGGTGGACCATTTGATGTTTTATTTCCCCCAATGTTTTGGTTGTGGAGCCAAGTTCTATCCAGGTTTGGGGTTCATTGGGTATTTCCATTCACTTTCCTAGACTTCATCTTGAGTTGACCTTTGCGAGGCAAACATTCTTTGATGTCATTGGGGAATGCTCCTAGGCGCCTTATATTGGGAGGTGTGGTTCGAGCAACACTAGAGGGAATTTGAGACCTCATCTTCCTCCAAGGAGCAAGGTTCTGATATGTCACACTGGTGGGATAAAGATATATCAGAGATATATAATTTTTGGAAAAAATGAGAAAATATGTAGCAAAACATGAAATTTTGCAGTGAAACTTCAGAAAATATTAATACCCATTTGAGAATAAAAATGTTTAAAACAACAATGTACATAAGAGATATAATGGAAAGAGGGCCAAAATGTGCGTTGATAACAATGTATGATTAATTCATATTCATCACCAACTTCTATAAGGCTCCGTTCTTTTGGTGGAACTTTTAAAAGCCTGGAATATTAATGTTTGGGAACAAGAGGCAAGAGTTTGGGAAGAGAGGGGAGAGGGTTTCTAACCCTTTTACTCGATGGTATCTCGGATTTATCGAGTTCAATTTAATTAGAAGTTCCACATCTATGGATCTTAAAAAAGCCAAAATTTTTGGTGGAATTTGAAAGTGGAATAATATAGTTCTAGACATTATGTAAAATTAGGCATGAAACAATGAAAGTTCTACCAAAAGAACGGAGCCTAAAATGTTTCATTCATTTCTCAATCAATCATAAATTTATAATTCATAACAATACAAACATACATAATCATAATCCAACCCACCCTAAGAATTACAATCAAAACCAAAAGGCGTTAACGCAAAGACTCGAAGTCATCCTTGTCCTGACTAGGCTGACGATAATATGGGTTATCCACATATGTACAATATTGTGCCCGGGTCATCACATTATGGTACATTAATGTATACTCAAGCACATATCAATAATAGTCATTTGGTCCAAAACGTAGCAACGTGATACTGTGGGTACTGTCATTGGTCATGATATAACTTATATATATATATATATATATATATATATATATATATAATGTTGATCTTTTTTTAATGAAAAATGCTTAATTTCTAAAATAAATTATTTTCTCATTTTTAAAAGTAATAAACAAAAAATAAAAATGTTTATCTTATTACATAAATAGCAAGTTTGTGGGATGTAAATAAATATATATGATTAGTTTATGGGTGATCTATGAGAACCATTGACTAATCCTTCTTATTGATAAATAAAAATACTTAGTTTATTTTTTTTGTAATTAAAATTTTGTAAAAGAAATTTTAATTTTTGCATCAACCCCCGCCTGTCGCACTGGGGGTTGGTGGATAGAGGAATGTTTTACTCAATGAATTGGGAGAGCCAAGGTTCTAAACTTCGGTGTTTAGACAAATTTTGATCACTTACGACAGCAACATTTTGAGAAGGTTTAAGAAAGACCAAGGAAACACTTAGGAAATATATGACTCATCAAGGAAACTTCGGCAATCTAAGGTGAAAATTTTGGGAATGAATAACTAAGCATAAATGCACATCCATAATTCATTAAATAACAAAATAGAAGTATATTGAGTATCGAATATAAGAACAGGCCAAGTGGGATGGGTTTTCTAAAACTGTAAAGCGAAAGGTGCATATAAATGAGTGTGTTATATGATAATATATGCCAATAAAAGAGAAATATCCCAATTTAACACTTAGAAATACTCATATAGTCATGACTCATAACCACATAGAGCTTCGATGTGCATCATCTCTGCCTCGAGTCTCGACAAGGAGGTTGACGAAGCTGCTAATGGTAGTATTGAGCTCAAGGCATGTAATTTTGGTACCAATTGGTGTACTCCCGGATATATTGTTGTACCATGGTCCTATAGTAATAACGAGGTTAAATTTTTCAATGTTTAAAAATCTGAAATATTGTTGTACCATGGTCCTATAGTAATAACGAGGTTAAATTTTTCAATGTTTAAAAATCTGACCCACCCAACCCATGGTCTTTTCGGGCATCAGTACCCACAAGCTGCCCTAACTGCTGGAAGTTTTGGTGCTGAGCCACGCTTGCAATTATGTAAGAAGACCCATAGCCTTGCCCATAACCAAGACTATCGGCAGTGCTATGTCATCCATAGCCATTGTTATATGGCGCCACTCATTATTATGATAAGAGCAATAGTCCTCTCCTCGCGGGGAGCAGAAAATTGCTCCTTGCTCTCACAAAGCCCCTTTAACTTCCTTGAACTATGGTTAACAAGTTTTAACTTCTGTATTAATTTTTTTTCTAAAAACCAAGGTTAGATGCTTTAATCCTAAGGGTTAGTGACTCCTAACCACAATTAAAGGGAGTTAAAAGGAGGACCCATGGCGAGAAAAGGGGGACGTGCTGCCCTCCTTCGCTCCACTAGCGTGGAGGTGATTATTTTCCTTATGATAAAGATCATTTGCCTAATTATTGTGTAATTTATATTTAATTATAGTATTTATATATAAATATTAATTAAATAAATTTAATTTCAAAAAAAAAAAACTACCAAACTTGTAGAATGGGTAAAGTGTATTAACACAATTAACTTATGTACAAACAAATAGATTTACATATTTCGTGAATTAGCATAATATGTTTAATAAACTAATAAGGCATATCATAATTATTTTTTGAATTTTAAAATGAAAAATAATTTCTTTCCTGAAAAATAAGATTAATCCGACTAAGTTGTAGATTGGATGCATCTAAATAACATATAAAAGATTCAAATGAAAACATTGAAGTTTGGGTTGAATTTAGGGAACAGATTTTCCCTTTTTTTTTTTCTCTCAAATTTCATTTCCAAATCTGATTTGATCTCCTAAAATCGTGTGAAGATGCATGAATCTACACACGATTAGATCAATTATAAGTTTATCCTATTTGCATGAAAAAATTTATTAAAGAGCACTCAAAGCGATTTACCTTGTTTTGGAAAAACCTCATTGATCTTCAAAACCCACCCAGACTGGGTGTTTCCATAAAAATGAAGTTGAATCACCAAAAGAAAATTTAAAACTCTCAAATGGAGGAAGGGATTCATGAAAATGGGAAAAATGGAATTTTTAAGGGAAAAAGAGAGTTTCTTAGCAAAAATAGATGACTTTGGTCGACTTCATTTCGTATCCGACCAAAGTCATGTGATTTATATAAAGATTTATTAACATTTTGCTGATGTTATTTATATAAGGATCTGTTAACATTTTGGCTGATGTTACCGAATGTTGTCGAAATAACCCTATACTATTTACACTTAAAAAATTGAATATTGTTTCGGTGGCTACCGGAATCAACTTGTCAGTTTTTCAAACAATGGGCCTAAGTCATGCCTATATGGAACGTTGAGAGGACGATAAGCCTACTCTATTGCGCCGTGTTCGTCTAGAATGTGTTTTTGCGTCCCCTATGCTACAGTCAGTGATGACATAAAGGCGCCACTGTGTGACTATGCTCCACCACATATTCCACCACACTCTGCTTTCACATGCAAACTCAAGAACCCCTCTTTTGTTTAGGATCCTCACTTTCCGCATGTAAGGAACTCAAGCCAGTGCAATATAAGGATGACTCTGGTGTTGGGCAGCAACACCAAAATAATTGAGGGGGCTGCAACACCAAAATACTTGAGGGGCCTGATATGAGTCGATCTCCCCCATTTGATTTTGTGCTCTCTTCTTGGGATGTCAACCCTACAAGGTGTCATTTGTGGCCAGTTTAGGCCTTCTGATCTGACTGCAGCATACCCCTTTCCACTTCATTTTCATCTCCAACCTTTGCTCTCCCTTCTTTGAAGTCTGAACAGGTGAGCATCCTCCTCAACAACCGGACGTATGATGAAATTGGCGTGTGGAAACGCCGGTTAGAACAGCCTTCATGACTTCTCCGGGTCTAAGATGTGCCCTCCTCGTATAGTTCTTCCCCTTCTATCACCAAATGAGCCTCAAAGATTGACTTAAACCTCCTTGCATATGGATTTGAAGTCTTTGCTCTTCACCAGGACCCTTGTAGAGACCAACCTCCTCCAATTCAGAGTGTTGATTTGCCTTAACGAATCCCCCAATAGCAGTCGTGGATAAGGGTGACTTCACTAAGTTTGCAAGGGTATTCTGACCCTCTATAAAACCACAAAAGATTTCTGTCGAGACTTGTGACTCGGGTTCTAGGAGTCTATCCTTAGGGATAAACTGTTGAAGATACGCTTTCCTTCATGAAGGATCCTTATAGCCTCAGTTCAGAGGGGAGAACGATCAAACTTAGACCACCATTGAGCTTCCTAGTCTAAACAGATTATGTGGTTCTCTAACCATTCGAGACCCAATCCTTTATCTGGTCTTCCTCTGGTTCTGCCCTTAAAAACTCCAGACTAGGCAACACCAGAAATAGCTCTTCTTCCACCCCCACCTCATCAACAACCACCACACGATTCGAACTTTTGCCTATACTCCTCGCTTTACTAAACCCTAGCCACTGCTGCCACTCCTTGAAGATTTCACCATTTACAACCTCCAGACATGCATAAGCTTCATCAACAAATACAAATAGTTTGTGGGAAACAACGATGTTTGTTTTGGCCAAAATAGGTTCAGCTAAGGGATATGGTTTGGTACTTTCTATTTGTATCTATCTATCTATCTATCTATCTATCTATCTATCTATCTATCTATCTATATATATATATATATATATTTGTGTTGCCTATCAACTAGTCGAGCTACTAGGAAATAGTACTAGCATAAACTTTTTTAATTGGTAAATAAGCTGTAATAAGAAAAATAAACAGAAGGGTATAAAGGAGATTCACTGATCAGCGAATAAGAAAGATAAAACTTACATAGAAAATCTAAACAAGCAACTCTACCCAAGGCCAAAACAAGGAGAGAAATCCAATTCATAACTATCCAAAAACACCGAAACCCAAGAGAAGAAATTTGCATAACATCCACCAATTTGTCCACATTATCAAAGACTCTTCTGTTTCTCTCTTCCCAAATGCCCCAAAAGATGGCACCCAAGATAACCTTTCAGATCCCTCTCTACACATTATCCACATTTCTAAGCATCCCATTGGAGACTAAGATCTGAAAAGTAGAGGAAAAAACCCAATTCACCCAAAAGCAAGCCCCTCCCCCACCCCTAAAGGCCATGTTCTAGATGACAATTAGGGATGGCAATATGACCAGCCCCGCCCCTATAGGGGTGGTTTTTTTTCAAATAAATCGGGGTGGGGCGGGGCGGGGATGGTATAAAAAATAAAGACCTGACTCGGTTTCGGGGTAGAGGCGGTTTTAGTATACCCCGCTCCGGTGCCCCACCCCGGAACCACTTTAATAAAATATATATATAAAAAGGCAGTAGGGGCCGGGGTGGGGATTCTATAAGCGGGGTGGAGCTGGTTTCATCATATATAAGCCCCAGTCAGGGGTGGGGCGGCTTTATGATCGGGTCGGGGCCGGGGAGGTAGAAAACCACCCCGCCCCATTGCCATTTCTAATGACAATGGATGAACAAATGATCGGTAGATTCCTTCTCAGCATGCACATAAAACATCTATTAACAAGAATCTTAAGTCTCCAATTCCTTTTCTTCAAGTGATCCAAGGTGAGAATTTTATCCAAAAACAAATTCCTTAGGAAGAAAGAAATCTTTGATGGAACACCAAATTTTCACACAACTCTATAAGGAAAAGAAGAGCTAAGACTATCCCTCATTAGTCATAACCATATGGAATGATCTCACAGTGAACCGGCCCATACCTCCCTAGTCCAAATATGCTATCACTAGAAAGGAGAAATGCTGTGAGGATTTAATAAAGGGTAAATTACACTAACCTCCCCTTAGGTTTGGTGAAATTTCAAAAACTTCCCCTCTTGTTTCTGAAATTGCACTGCCCTCCCTTCAACTTTAGTTGTATGTGACATATACCCCCTTCCCTTAGGTTGCCGTTACTTTAATGGATGGACTTTGGTGATGCCATCATTTAAAAAATTTTAAAGTCTAAATTACCCTTCTTAAAGATAATACAATAAAATAAATGATAATTAGGTTGTTAAGTATAAACTTAAGGTTAATATGTATTTTCAAAACCAAGGTTAATAGAATCAACTTAAGGTTAAATTTTTTTCCCTAAAAACTATAGTTAGATAGATGAACTCTAGGGGTGAGTGAATTTAACCATGGTTAGTGGGTATTAAAAGGGACATATGGCGGCTTATAGAGTCCCTTTAACTGTGGTTAAACATAATTAACCTAAGGCTAATATTTTTTATTTTTCCTTAAAACTAAGGTTAGATTGATGAATCCTAGGGGTTAGTCTTAACCACAGTTAGTGGGTGTTAAAAGGGACACGTGGCGGCTTGTAGAGCCTCTTTAATTGTGGTTAAGCATAATCAACCTAAGGATATTTTTTTTCTAAAAACCAAGGTTAGATGGAGGAACCCTAGGGGTGAGTGAATCTTAACCATAGTTAATGGGTGTTAAAAGGGACATGTGGCTGCTTATTGAATCCCTTTAACTGTAGTTAAACATAATTAACCTAAAGTTAATAATTTTTTTTAAAACCAAGGTTAGATAGATGAATCCTAGGGGTTAGTGAATCTTAACCACAATTAATGGGTGTTAAAAGGAACACGTAACGACTTGTAGAGCCCCCTTTAATTGTGTTAAGCATAATCAATTTAAGGTTTTTTTTCTTCTAAAAACCAAGGTTAGATGGATGAGCCATGGGGGTGAATGAATTTTCACTATAGGTAGTGGGTGTTAAAAGGGATGTAACCACATCTTTCCTTAAGTAATGGGGGTAAAATTGAAAGAGATTATCATTTGTTAACAATGTTAAAATGATGAGCCTGACAAGGTAGGACAGTGTAATTTCAGAAACAAGAGGGAGGTTTCTGAAATTTCACCAAACCTCAGGGGAGGTGAGTGTAATTTAGCCTTTAATAAAGTGCTTTCATTGTGAAATGAAGAACTTGGTTGAATTTGAGTTTCTTTACAATTTTGAAGTCTTTCCAAGAAATATTAAGAGGAGAAATGAGTAGGATAAACATTTATCCATAAATATTTTTTTAATCAAATAGTTTTATTGTTAAAAGTAGATAAACTAGTTGGCTTTTTGTTTTAATTTTGGTCGGGTTGTTATAACTAGGGTTCATAGTTGACCACTAATGTTCTAATCATGGATCAAAATATCGACCATATTGGGATTTTAGGATATTGAAACAAAATTCTCATGTACTGATAAAAATATAGAATTTCAATGGATATTGTGCCATATCGACTGTATCGTAAGCAATGCAGTGAAAACTCTCTCTCTCTCTCTATCTATATATATATATATACATATAACCACATTTGAGGTGTTCTAAACTCAAATTTTCCTCGGCTCATTTACTCCAAATCTTTTCTTCTAAACCCTAAAACAATCTATCCCACTAGATCAAATTATTGAAAAATTTGTTTGATTTTCGTGGAGATTGAATGGAAGGAGATATTCCACTGTTCATTTAGGTATGTTTAATTTTTTTTCTTAGTTCTGAATTCTAGCATATTGAATCCCTTGAAATGGATCAAACATTGATTGTATATCATAAATCTATGGATTTATGGCCAAGTTCATAGGTCAGTGACCTTCAACAAGGAGATTTTAGTATTTTTTTAATACACAAAAGTAATCATTTCAATCCATTTATACATCTCATTTAGGTTTGCCATAAATATACGTTAGTGTTCTAAGGGTGGTCTATCAGACCCTACAAGGCTACACGAAGCACTTAAAAGCAAATATTTTTATTTTTTGGATATTAAAAATTATTATTCCAAAAATAAAATTAGGTATTTTAACGTAAATATTAAGTATTTAAGTTTAAAATATTTATAATAAGTTTGTGTTCGTTAAAAATATTTAATAGATCCATAGATTAATCCTTATTTGTGTACGCTAAAAATAATTTTATTTATATAAAAATGTTTTTGAAAATTTTGGAAATTATTTTTTTCTTAGATTCTAATATTAGTATAATAAGTTTTTCTTGCGTACAAATGAATGTTTTATTAATAAACTATGGTTTTATTTGTCTCAATGTTTGATATATCATATATGTATTTATACATTTAAGCACAACGTATTTGCAGTTCTAGGGAATAATGCATTGTGGTAGCTATAGGATTATAACTATCATATTTTGAGGTTATCTTTGCAATGAAATAAGTTTGGCTTCAGGTTTCTGTGAGTTTTCATGAGGTTCCAACGGTTCTTGAATTTTGTACAGCGTTTCTGTCCATTTCCTCGATACGTTTCCTATTTTGGACTTACCGATACATACCTCAATACTGATAATTTGAACCATAGTTCTAATAGGTAACACAAGGAGTTCAACACGGTGTCAAATTTGCATAGAAATAATTTATTCTGGGGAATTAGAGGCTGCTCTTTCAGTCTTGCACTTAATTCATCTTGTTAGCCAAAAAAAGTTGCTGATGATAAATTCATAAAACTCTTGCACCATGACTGCTTGAATTGACAACATTATCACTGCTATTGATTTCTTAATGTAGTTTTTTGTTGTTTCATGTGAAATATTTTTTTACCTACTTTGTGTTTGTAGGGGACCTAATTATGGATATAAAGGCAAAGTACTTACTTTTGAAGAAAATGGATCATCTAAAGTTGGAGTTAGATTTGATAGAACAATACCAGAAGGCAACGATCTTGGGGGCCTTTGCGAAGAAGATCATGGTTTCTTTTGCACCGGTGATTCCCTTCACTAAGTCATCCTCTCTGATGATATGTTTTGGTCTTTTTTTTTGTTTATACTGCTATATTTTGATATCTATTACTGTTTTGGTGTAATGACTATCTGATATTTTGCTATGCAGCTGATTTACTTCGTTTAGATAGTTCCGCAGGTGACGATATTGACAAGCTTGGCATTAATGAACTCTTTGAGGTGAATGTTTGCCACTGTGAATAGGTCAATCAATAAGATATGTAGCTGTTATATCATCCGCGTTTCACGTGGTATAATTGGAAGCATTTCATTCTCAATAGGTTGCTACAAGTGAAAGTAAAAGCGGTTCCTTAATATTGTTTGTAAAAGACATAGAGAAGTCTATGGTAGGCAACCCAGAGGTGTATGCAACCTTCAAGAGCAAGCTTGAAAATCTGCCAGAGAATGTAGTTGTTATTGGCTCGCATACTCAGATGGACAACCGTAAGGAAAAGGTAAGAAATTGATGTTTTTTTTTTTACTGTTGGAACTGTGCTTTTCCGGCACTCAAGAACATATTTGTGGCTTACTAACATAGTGCCCCCTTTTAATACTGTTATGTACTCTATTATCCAGTCCCATCCTGGCAGTCTTCTGTTCACAAAGTTTGGAAGCAACCAAACGGCTCTACTTGACTTTGCTTTTTCGGTATGCTAATCATTGCCCTTATTGCTTCTTTTCTAATTAGTTGTGTGGTTTTGCATGTGTGTGGCTTATCTCTATCTTGTGTTACTACGTGTGACTTCTCCTTACACTTCAGTTATATATTATCATTTTCTGGACTTGCTTATACTTTTAAGCATCTTCATGGTTTTTGTTAATTAACTGCAAGTATTTTTTATCTCATAATTTATTAACAATTGAACTTATACTATAATTGGTGCTATAATAATATCGAACCCTACCAATCAAAAAATCTACTGAACTTATACATGTAAAAGGAGGAACCTCATTTTGCGAGGTTTCACATAATCTAGATAAATAGAAGTGGTAAAAGCGATTGCTTATTTGGGTAATGTGATTTTTTTTTCTCCATATTTGTTTTACTGGCTATAGATAAAAACCCTAAATCACAAGATTTTTCCCTTTAGTTGGATTGAAACTGTAGTTTTTCCGTGTATTCTGGGTTTTAAATGCATTGGGGCTATACTTCGGCCCCCAATATTCCGGAGGATCAAGTTTATATTACATGCAAAATAAGCGGTGGCTATTTTGTTCATTCTTTTCCCCTGCATTCAAAAATTAATTAGATGCACAGCTATTATATAGACTTAATAGTATAATTATGTATTATTCATAGTACTGCAATTGGACATTTCATTTTGTAAGTTGGTTGTTTTAAATATACGCTCTTATTAAAGTCTTATAAAACTATTCATGTTCAATCTTTTTCTATATTTAACAAGCCTATATGTATTTATGTAATATTTTGTAAGCATATATTTTATTGGTGTAAGTAAACAATACAGATCACTGTAGTGATCCCTTCTATTGCTATAACGATCATAATGCAAAGTGAGGCGATTGCCTTCTCTCACTTTATTGCTATTTGTATTCAATGTGAAGAATAAAATACATAATCTATGGTAATGTTAATTTAAGTCCTGCAAGTGAGGAAAGAAAAATTTAATGCACCCAGAACTGTCACACCAGAATCCAGTGGAGTGTTGGTATCCAACATTCTTCACAGCCTCACAGTCACAGGTACATTACCAGTTAAAAAGAATCCATGCAACATAAATGGAACTTCTTCTAGAGTTTTGGTACCTACTTAAGGATGGAGATGTTCTTGGGATCTGAGTGTAGTATTTTGTCATGATGACTGGACATTAGGGTCTACTGCAAGTCAAGACAAATTTGCATTACTGAATTCCTGCATTGGGGAATTTCTTTCGCAATGCAATACACACCACACAGGTGCATGTAACTTTGTAAGACCCTTTAATTTCATGTTTTTTTAGTTTCCCTTGTTTGGAAGAAAAATAGTACACAGGTGAAGTGAATGGAATATATTGGTGGAAAAGGACCCAATGACTGATTTTAGTTTGAACTTTGTATCCTGCATGATACAATTTTCGTTTCTTGATGACTAACAGTGTGAATACCATTGAGATAAGTGTATCATTGTCCTTATATGTGTCATTCTTTCACTTGGAACGACATAGCGTTGTTCTATTGTATAACTCATTCCAATTATGCTGGTTCTATTTTGTAATAAAGTGCGAGCAAGTGCACGGGCAGTCCACAGCGCAAGGTGAGTTCCAGTTAGAATTCCTTTCCTGGGTTTTCATCATTAGGATCAATGTATAAGAATTCTCGTGGTAACCTGTATACTGATTGTCTACGAACAATATTCTGGTGGGTTCACTTCCTTGAAGGATTCAATAAGTTGATGTTGGGTATCATGCAGGATAACTTTGGTAAATTACATGAGAGAACCAAAGAGATACAGAAGACAGTGAAGCAACTCATTCGTCTTTTCCCAAACAAAGTTACTATACAACTGCCTCAGGTAATAAACCTACATCCAGTTGGTGTAATAGTTTTGTTTTGTATCCATCGCTGTGGAAAGCAACTAACGTTTATGGGAACTATGGCAGGACGAAGCTCTACTTTTGGATTGGAAACAGCTGTTAGATCGTGATGTTGAAACTTTGAAAGTACAGTCAAACATTGTTAGCATTCGCTCAGTAAGTAAATGGCCAACTGTTGCGTCCAATAGTTGTTATTTATCTTCTAAATCTTTTTTCTTTTCGATTATGCTTGATTCTTCTGTTGTCTGTATATCTTTGAAATCTTTACAATTCCGCAAGCTGCCAAGCCAAAAAAATATTTCTGTATTAATTGGACTGTTATTTATCTTCTAAATCTTTTGCCTTTTTCTGTTATGCTTGCTTCTTCTGTTTTCTGGATATCTTTGAAATTCAAATTCCTGCAAGTTGCTAAGCCATAAAATAGTTCTGTAATGATTGGAGTGGCTTTTGCACAAATAAAAAATAAATTTACAATAGTATCTTGAGAGGTCAGATACCAGAATGGCTGAATGTCAAATGGTAAGGATTTAGCCTCGTAGGGTGTGAATTAACTTTTGCATGGTATATAACAGTTTCGGATTTTCCCATCTACCAACAAATTTGTGTCAGTAGGAGGCATCCTAAATTTTTACTTTTGATATTCTTTATTTGTGTAGTTGCATTACATATATGTTTCTCAGATAAGCTTTCCAGTGGTTAAACCTTTGTAAACACAAGAAAAAAAGGGGGAAAAAATGGTAAAAATTAAAATCTCGGATGTAAATATAGAAGTTCCTAATCTGGATACTGGTGGTTCAATTGTTTGAAATTTTGAGTCATAAGATGCATTTTCCTGACTAAAATGACACATACTAAGTTGAAAATGAAAGAAAAACGTTGGCATATGAGTTAGCATATTGAATGTGATATCTGTATCTCCAGATATAACTCGTCATTGTGCGTATTATATCCAGAATTGAATTGTCATGATATTCTTGACAGCTTCTAGATCTTGTGGTGATACCGATTTGCTTTAGAGTGGATCGACTGTCACACCTCTATTTTCATCATTGCTTGGTTTTCCTGAACACTTGATGCTTACTTCATGCTTATCTTGAATGTTTATGTAAACCATTTCATTCATGTTTTCAGGTTCTAAACCGAAATGGACTGGAATGCCCCGACCTTGAAACACTAAGCATAAAAGACCAAGCCCTTGCAAGCGAAAGTCAGTACTATCTGAAACTAACATTTGCACTTTTTTTTTATTATATTGTATCCACTGAGCTGATTTAAGCTGTTATATAATGCTGCCTTGTAAATTTTACAGGTGTGGAGAAGATAGTTGGCTGGGCTTTTAGTTATCACTTTATGAATAGTACTGAAACTTCTGATGAAGATGCTAAGCTTGTGATTTCCAGTGAAAGGTAACTGTATTCTTTTAATTACCAAACTTTGTTGGAAAAATAAATGAACTTGATGGACTACTGTATGCTGGCTTGTTAACATTATAATTTACGTATGATTTTTCAGCATTAGGTATGGACTCAACCTTCTACAGGACATCCAAAGCGAGACCAAAAGTTTGAAGAAATCACTCAAAGTAAACTGGATAACTTGTCTCTTTATAACTTTTATACACTTATTATATTTTTTTGCCAAACAATCTCTTTTACTTTTTGTAATAATTGGTTTTAGTATATTGTGGATTTTGACCTTGAGGTTTTTCAGGATGTGGTCACTGAGAATGAATTTGAGAAGAGACTTTTGGCTGATGTTATTCCATCCAGTGATATTGGGGTCACATTTGATGACATTGGAGCCTTGGAACATGTAAAGGACACGTTGAAAGAATTGGTGATGCTTCCTTTGCAAAGGCCAGAATTGTTTTGTAAAGGACAGCTGACAAAGGTTTAGCTGCCTAATCATTTTCTGAAGTGAATTTCTTGATGTGTTAGAATCTAATGCATTATAGAAATAAATTTGAGATGGTTTACCTTGTCTTCAGCCTTGCAAGGGAATACTGCTCTTTGGACCTCCTGGTACAGGAAAAACAATGCTTGCAAAAGCTGTTGCAACAGAGGCAGGTGCAAACTTCATCAACATATCAATGTCGAGCATCACTTCGAAGGTATTTCTTTTGATCTAAATGGTGACTGTTCAGCTTTCTTCTGTGAACTTCTTCCTGAATCTGATGCCTTCGTATTATTTACAGTGGTTTGGTGAAGGAGAAAAGTATGTCAAAGCAGTATTTTCGCTAGCAAGTAAAATTGCTCCTAGTGTTATTTTTGTTGACGAGGTTAGTTGAATATGTCAGTTGGTTCATTTGCATCTCTTAATAGATGGCACCTCAGCATTCGTTTTTCAATGGATGAACCTTCTGTTAACCTGTGCTTTACCTTTATGATGCTAGTTCTGTCATAAGACTCATGCATTATACATCTTTGGTGATTTGTTCCCATGTTTTGTTTGTTACAGGTTGACAGCATGTTGGGAAGACGTGAAAACCCAGGAGAACATGAAGCTATGCGTAAAATGAAGAATGAGTTCATGGTAAATTGGGATGGTCTTCGTACAAAAGATAAAGAACGTGTATTGGTACTTGCTGCCACCAATAGGCCGTTTGACCTTGATGAGGCTGTTATAAGGAGACTTCCCCGGAGGTAAGCTTTAAACTTTTGAAGACTTGCTTTGATATAAAATGCCTATGCATCCTTAATTAAGGAATCATTTTCAACTTTTTGTGCAAATATGTCCTGCAGATTGATGGTAAACCTGCCAGATGCCCCAAACAGAGAAAAAATTTTGAGAGTTATATTGGCCAAAGAAGAAATGGCACCTGATGTTGATTTGGAAGCAGTTGCAAATATGACTGATGGGTATTCTGGAAGTGACTTGAAGGTTGAGTAGATTTAATTTTCTAGCAATCTGTGATTTCGACCTTTGTTAGAATTGTGAACTTTTGCATATATTGAGTCCTTCTAATCAGTCTTTTTGTTTCAGAATCTGTGTGTTACCGCGGCCCACTGTCCCATAAGAGAAATTCTGGAGAATGAAAAGAAGGTTAGTCTTATATACTATATATTTGGCGGTTTTCACTCAAAATTAAAATTGTACCTTCATAGACTCTTAATTATGTACTTTACTTCTATGCTTTATATGAAATCCTGTATCTAATTCTCTTCGAATGTTAAATAATTGCTTGTGGAAAGTTTTAGTTAACTGATCATCTCAGTACTACAGCGTTTCTTCGTTTAATTTCATTCATGCCGTTGTGTATACTCATCAAGAAATTTAATTTTGTTTGGTTTGACTCATTATATTGTAAACTAAAAAATTGATGTTAAGCTCAATAGTGGGCCGCATGTACGATGTTTGTGTGAGAGTGGGAAGAGGGACCCTAGTGAGAGTGTGAGACACGTGTGATGCACATGTGAGAGGGAGAGATGTGGGAAAGTATGGAAGGAGGGAGAGGCGTAGAGTGGAGAGAGGATTTTGTGGAAAGAAAAAATTACCCCTAAACATGAAAGAGAAACATTTTTAATTTAAAGGGCAATTTTGTTATTTTAAAATATTCAATCTGAGTTTTTAACATGAGAGTCCTCATTATAATAGTGATTTTCTTTATTTATGACTGTGAAGATACAAGTGTAAAGATAATTTTGTTCAATCAACATTTATATGTACCCGATTCTCATTATAATAGTAGAGATATAGAAGATATAAGTGTAGGGGTAATTTTGTTATTCTCATTATAATAGTAGAGAAGATGCAAGTGTAAGTGTACTTTCGTCAATAGTGATTATAATAATGGAGGTGGAGATGATTTAAGTGGAAGGATAATTGTCATTTTCATTATAGTAGTAGAGAAGATATGTAAGGGTAATTTTGTTGATTGTTAAAACTTCAACCAAAGTTTTTAAGGGCCCTATTATCTAAGGGTAATTTTGTCAATAGTGAGTATAATAGTAGAGATGAAGAAGATATATGCGGAAGGGTAATTTTGTCATTCTCATTATAGGAATTTTGTTGGTAGTGAAAAAATTCAATCAGTGTTAGGGTCTTATTCTCATTATAATAGTAGAGATGATGACATGGTTTCAAGTGGTTACTGCAAGCCTTGTTCAACATTTTCACAGCCTCTCCTTACTGAGGCAGCTTTCATACATGAGTTGTTTTCTCTGGATACATCCTCATCCCTTTTTCACCAAGGACATGAATGAGAGCCTCTTGAGAATGTTACATGCTTAATGATCAACTCAAGTTAACATAGCAACTCAAGTTAACATAGGCAATGAGAGGCAAAAACTCCAATTCCTTTTCAGCTGAATATTTTCTTCACTCCAATTCCTTTTCAGCTAAAAGAACTGAGTCGCTTACTGGATTACACCCTTCAGAGTTACTGATGGAACCCACTCCATTTTTCATCGCCATTATTAGAAGGAAAACATTGGTATACATGTTTTGAATGAAGGGCCAAACACAATTCCAATATAAATATGTGGTTTTCTCTGAACTCACTAAAAGTACATTTCTTGAATTTTTTAGTGGTATACACATTTTGAACATATATGTTCAAACCAACAGTGGACAGACATCCTTTAGCATAGTTTTTTTTTTTTCGGTAATCAAAATATATCTAGAACAAGAGAAAATGTACAATGCTAACACAACTACGAGGAGATTACAGGCAAGTAAACTCGAGAAGTTAGCATACAATGAAAGCAACGAAAGCGATAAAAACACTAAAAAGTCCCTCCCTCGGTGATCTAGGGACCCAAGACTTACCTCACCACCCCCTTTGCTACTGCTGCTGATTGCCTTCCCAAACTCCAGTCCAAAACAAGCTGTCTTATCTGAGCACAGATACGTAATGGGGGGATGTTGAGTCCTCGAATACCCTTTTATTTCTCTCTTTCCAAATGGTCATGCTATAACCCCAGGAAGCAGCAACTACACTGACTCACTAGCACCATCCACACTAGCCCAAGACCAACAAGTTAAGAAGTCCAGAAAGGAAGAAGGGAGCGGCAATCTAAACCTCTGATGTTTAGGTTGCCCTGATAAGCGAGTGGCAAAAAAAAAGTTTATCCTTTCCAAAAACCCCTCCATCCTATGTATCCAGGAAACTAAAATGGCAATCGCTCGTCCTCAGATTCTTCGTGATCTTTGGGGTGACAAATCGATTGATTGGCTCAGTGTCCCTTTGTTAGGTGTTGGGGGAGGCATCCTATTGGCTTGAGACCAAAGAAAAGTCGGGAGTGTTGGAGTCTGAATTGGGGGCCTACTCAATTTCTATCTTCGGTCGTCTAGTGAGGGGGGAATTTAGGTCTTCTCAGGGATATACGGCCCATCCGGGGGTGTGTCTGATGTCGAGTTCTGGCAGGAACTCGAAGACGTGAGTGTTTCGTAGAACGCCCCGTGGTGCTTGGGTGGGGATTTCAATTGCACCCGCTTCCCCCACAAAAGGAGGGGGCACCATCCTTCTTGGCTAAGATGCGTAGATTTGGGAACTTCATCTCTAGGCAGAAGCTGATTGATTACCCGCTCCGAGGAGCTCAGTTTACGTGGTCTCATCTTCCGTCTGGTAGGTGTGCAAGTAGGTTGGATAGATTCCTATTCTCAGTTGCTTGGGAAGACATGTTCCCCAACCTTCTCCACTCTTCCCTCCCCAGACCTACCTCAGGTCATGTTCTGATCTTGCTAATGTTCTGATCTTGCTAGCATCTGATTGTTTTAAAGGTGGGCCTACTCCATTCCGGTTCAAGAATATGTGGTTCCAGTCGGTGGGATTTAAGGCTATAGTGTCGGAGGTTTGGGATTCTCAAGTAGGTTGGGGTCTTCTAGTACCCGTTTCGGGCTGAAATTAAAAGCCCTCAAAGCAAAACTTAGAATCTGGAATAAGGTCTTTGGAAATGTGTATGAGGAGAAAGCCAGGCTTCTTCACCACATTGAGAGTTTTGATGCCATTGAAAATCTGAGACCGCTCAATGAAGAGGAGAGTCAGGATCGGGCTTCTATGAAATCTGACTATCTGAAAACTATTAACTTGAGGAGATAAGTTGGAAGCAGAAGTCCTACATTAGATGGCTTAAAGAGGGGGATCGAAACACAAAGTTCTTCCGGTAGATGGCCAACTTTCATAAGAAGTTGAACTTCATCTCCAGCCTTGAAGTTGGTAAGATTATGAAGACATACCCTCAGGAGATTGAAAAGTGTGTGGTTGAGTTCTACAAGGACTTATACTTGGAAAAGGTTCCATGGAGGCCCAAGTTGGATGGCCTTCAATTCGATGCTATCTCGGTCGATCAGAGCTTAAACCTTGAATGAGAGTTCCGAGAAGAAGAAGTTTTGAGTGCCATTCAATCCTTGGCCGGGGACAAAGCTCTTGATCCTAATGATTTTATCATTGAGTTCTATAGAGCCTGTTGGGAGATTGTGGATAAGGATCTCTTAGCCGTTTTGCACGAGCTTCATGAATTAGGAAGATTTGATAGGGCGATAAACGACACGTTTGTACCCTGATTCTGAAGAAGGCTATAGCTAAGGAGTTGCGAGACTTTAGGCCGATCAGCTTGGTCAGTAGTGCATACAAAATTCTGTCAAAAGTGTTGGTCATCCGTCTTAATAGTGTTCTGGGCTTCGTCATCTCCCCTCAACAAGGTGCTTTTGTGCGAGGGCGTCAGATTCTAGATGGCATTCTAATAGCTAATGAATGTGTTGACAAGCACCTCAAGGAATCCTCCCTAGGACTTCTTTGCAAGCTTGACATGGAGAATGCTTACGATAATGTGAATTGGGAATTCCTCCTTAATGTGATGCATCGTATTGGATTCGGTCCCAAGTGGAGAGCTCGGACATTAGCTTGTGTATCCTCGGCCTCCTTTTCGATCCTTCTTAACAGAAGCTTCAAAGGCTTTTTCCGAAGCTCTAAGGGTCTAAGGCAAGGGGACCCCTTGTCTCCGGCTTTATTCATCATTATCGCGGAAGCATTGAGAAGACTGTTGTCTAGAGCCAATGGGCGGTTCTTTGTCAGCTTCTCTATAGGTCGGGAGCGGCTTAGTATCTCCCATCTTCAGTTCGCAGATGATACCCTAGTTTTCTGTGGGGCTTCTTGGTCTCAGCTCCTCCATATGTTTTAAGGCAGTGTCAGGTCTCTGCGTCAACTTGGGAAAGAGCGAAATTATCCAAGTCGTTCATATCCCCCACCTGGAGTTCTTGGCTTCCAGTCTAGGATGCAAGATAGGATCCCTCCCCTCCACATACCTTGGTCTACCCCTAGGCACTTCGTTCAAATCCAAAGTAGTCTGGGGTTAGATTCTAGATCGTTTCTCGGCCAGTTTAGCAGGGTGGAAGTCATGCCTCATTTCCAAAAGCGGTAAATTAACTCTTCTCAAAAGTACTCTTAGAAGCCTCCTGACATACTACATGTCATCCCTTTCGCTTCCCAAATCCATAACCATGTCCTTAGAGCGGATTCATCGCAACTTCCTCTGGGAGGAGCGAGGGGAGAGACGTAAGTATCACCTAGTCGAGTGGAACCAAATTTGTAGGCCGCTCCAAGATGGGGGTCTAAATATTGCCCCGCTGATCTCGGTGAACAAGGCCCTCCTGGGTAAATGGGTCTGGAGATTTGGGGAATAGAGGGAGAGTCTGTAGAGGAAGGTAATTGTTGCAAAATATGGGGTCGTGTCCCCCTGGGTGCCAAAGCAGGTGAGTGGTCCCCATGGTGTAGGCCTCTGGAAGGGCATTGTGGCCGTTACTCCACTCGTAGCCCCGTTCTGTAGATTCAAGCTTGGGAATGGGATTGACATTCAGTTATGGTCAGACGTTTGGTGTGGCCAGTCGAGACTTTTAGAGGAGTTTGGAAGCATTTTCCCATTGGTCATTAACAAAAAAGCCTCAGTACCCGATTGCTTCGAACGGTTGGGTAGGGAGTTTGTGTGGTGTATTAGGTTCTAGGGGAACCTAAATGATTGGGATGTTGAGGCTATGCATCGTCTCTTGGCGCGATTGAGCTCCTTCCCCCCTCGTCCCCAGTTTGGTGATGTTAGGATGTGATCTAAGAGCAACTCCGGTTGATTTTCAGAGAGATCATTATTACAGACATTTGCCCCTAAACCCCGGTCTACTTTTCCTCAAAAGACTGTGTGGGCTAACCAGGTTCCCACAAAGGTATCGTTCTTTCTCTGGTGTGTGGGCCTAAATAAAATTCTTACTTTGGACCACCTAAAGAGTAGGGGTTGGAGATTGGCAAACCGATGCTATATGTGCCTTAACGAGGAAGAGTCTGTGAATCATTTATTATTGCATTGCCCGGTTGCATGGGGGCTCTGGTCTTCGTTTCTCACTCGATTAGGAGTAGAGTGAGTTTTCCCCCTCTCCTTTTTGAGCTTCTTATCGGGTTGTCAATTGGTGTCGTTGATGGAGGCTGCGGAAGTGGTCCGGACTCTCTTGCCTGGAGCAATTTCTTGGACGATTTAGAAGGATAGGAATAGTCACGTGTTTGATGACTCCCCCTCTCCTTCCTCTCGGATCCTTGATCGTGTGAATCATTTGATCGTGGATTGGAGTTTCACATCTCAAATGGGTGCGGAAGTAAGGGATATTCTTTTGTTGTGAGGAGTTTGCATCATTTCTTGCTTTTGCCAGATTCTTTTTGCTGTTGTTGTTTTGTTGTGTTTCTAGTTAATCGCTTGTTTAGTTTACATTTCTGTAAACTGTTGTAATTCCTCCTGTTCTTAATATATTTGCTTATTATTGATTTTAAAAAAAAAGGCCCAAACCATACCTACTCTTGAGAGGAAAAAACCCGAAAGACTTTGCACATAATAGCAACGCAAGAGCAAATGATCCACTGTCTCTTCCTCCCGCATACACATAAAACAATGGTCAGCCATAGTACAACTTCTATTTTTCAAGTGATCACAAGTGAGACTTTTATTTAAACTTTTAAAGCTGCATTTCAAAGGAAGAAAGATACCCTTAAAGGAATGTCTGAAATCCACACAATCCTATAAGGAAAAGAAACTAAAGGTGCCACATCTAAGGATTGTACCACTTATCTCACTAAGAACCGGCCAACGTGGCCTTTAGACCAAATCCTACGATCCACGTTTTGTGAACTCAAAGAAACAAATCTAAGACGTTCTAGAAGACGACACAGATCATTGATTTCCCAATCGTTGAGATCTCTCCTAAACTTTGGGCATCAAAACACCGCACCCGAACTTAATTCCTAGCAGTCTGCTACGAGAGCATCCTTGTCGATAGCTAGAAGGTATAGATTATTGAAATCGACATTCAGATCGTAGATCCACACCACAAATCTTTCCAAAACTTGACCTCTATCCCACTACCCAGTTGGAATCTGACATGGGGAAAAATTATACTTGCCTTAGCCATGATACATTTCCATAACCTAGACCCATAAGTCTCTTTAACCTCCCTCGAAGACCACCTAGAAGATTCCTCATATTGGGCTACTATAACAGCTTGCCACAAACTCTCTCCTCTCCAAACCTCCACACCCATTTACCTAGAAGAGCCTTGTTCACCTGAATTAAATGCTTCAAATTCAGACCACCTAGCTGTTTAGGACGACATATTTGATCCCAGGCTTCCAGATGATATTTGAATTTTTCCACCTCATTCCATAGAAATTTTCTTTGAATTCTCTCAAGTTTGGCCGTGATTGAAGCTGGGATGGCGAATGTGGACATAAATTTGTCGGTAGGCTACTCAGGGTACTCTTAATGAGGGTTAATTTCCCCCCTTTCGATAGGAACAAGAATTTCCACCCTCCTAATCTACTGGCCACTATATTCAAAACCAAACCCCATATTGATTTTGCCATATAACCTGACCCGGTCGCATCCCTGGATAAATTGTTGGTAAGGAGCCCACTTTACACCCTAAGCAACTAACTAGTTAGTAGGACCCCTCCTACTGCCACTATTTCACTTTTTGACAAATTGATTTTCAGACTTAATATTGCTTCAAACCATCTGTACAGAATAAGCTTCTAAGCTTAAGTAACTTTCTACATGAAGTTCCACAGAAAATCAAAGTATCATCAACAAATTAGAGGTGAGAGAATTCATAGTCTATCCTAAACCCTTCGAAAACAATACCCTCTGCTCTGGAAAGCATTCTGCTTAGCGCTTTTGACACTAGGATGAAGAGAAACGGAGACAGAGGGTCTTCTTGGCTGAGGCCCCTCGAGCTATGAAAGTAGCCCACCGGATTATCTTTCATCAAATTGGAAAACGATTATGAGGAATAACAACTCCTCATCCACTGACACCATTGAGGGTCGAACCCCTTTTTTTTGGGTAATGGAGGGTGTCCCAAACCCTTCGAGGCAAGGACTAGTCCCTTCGGGTGTCCACATCGACCCACTCGGAATTTTCCTTATGGACACCAGCGTAAATGGAGAAGTGGGAGTTGAACACACAACCATAGGGAGCAAACCTGGGATGAACACATAACCCAAAAACTCCAAACTCACATGATCATAAGCTTTTTCTATATCAACTTTACAGAAGATCACGAGAATACCAAATTTGAGATGATCATCTATACATTCATTTGCTATCATGATGCCATCTAGAATCTGTCTGCCTCTATCAAAAGTACCTCGCTGAGGGGTTATGATGGAGCTCATCACCTCTTTTATCTTAATGGCAAGCACCTTCGATAAGATATTACACATGTTGCTAACAAGGCTAATTGACCTAAAGTCTTTAATAACCACAGCTCATTTCATCTTTGGAATCAGCACCACAAATGGACTATTGATCACGTGGTCAAAATGACCAGTGACAAATAATTCTTGCATGACTGCCAAAAAGTCACTTGCCACTATCTCCTACCAACATCTATAGAACTCTATGGTGAAACCGTCCCGACCAGGAGCCTTATTCCCAACCAAACTGTGAATTCCTTGAAGGACCTCTTCTGCCTCGAAAGGGCCCTCCAGGCTCTCTCTCTGATCAGAAGAAATTCTATTGAAAGGTAAACCATCTAGCTTGGGGCGCCACAATACCTCTTCTCTATACAACTCTCTGTAATAGGCCGCCACGCCCTCTTTAATCTCGGTAATACTGTCCCTTCAAACCCCATCTACCTTGAGCCTAGATATGAAATTACTTTTCCTATGGAAGTTAGCCATTCTATGAAAAAATTTGGTGTTGCAGTATCAACACTTGACACTGTTTGGTTGGCACTAGAATTTTGCCTCCTTGTTGTGCCTTTGAACACTCGATTGGTAAACAATGTTCCATGGAAGCTTCCCAATATCATTGAAATGTTCTGCTGATTCTTTTGGGAACTTTACCAATTTGAAGCCACCAAGTGGCAGAGAGTTTTGGTAAACTTTTGCCTCTTTTATGGGTCCATCAAAAGTCAGACTTTGCTAGTTTGTGCAGATGAGATGTAGAGTTCTTGGATAAACAAGCAATTGTACCTCTGATGTAAGTGCTTTTATCTCTTGATGTGCCTAATATAAAGGTCTAATTCACTGTAGCACATCCTGGCTTGTCTTCTTGCATTTTTTTTAAAAAAACTAGTGCCATCTGAAATTGTTCTCTTTAATACTACTATTTTCTGTACTCGCCTCGCTGATGAAAAGTTCAATCTTGCTTTAGGTTTTCCACTACCGTGTGTATATATGAACATTTCTCTTTTTCCTTTTTTCCTACATAATTTGAATTTACATAACTTCCTTCCATGCTTCACATGCATCTAGTTTTCTTCCAAGGTCAAAATTTAGAAGAGGACAAACCCTCCAGGAGGCTGTTTGCATGTATCTGCTTGTTCAATCTTTTCTTTTACAGTTAACTTTCCATGTCTAATCTTTTTGAGATATTGATGCAAAAACATCCCTTGTGTTTCAATACACCGCAGATGAGATGATATTTATGACACCTCTTCAATTTGTAGCTTCCTGTCTATTACGATAAAATTTGAGATACACTTATTTAATGTTTGACCTTTAAATTCAGTAGTTCCTTTAATTTGTGTTATTATCAAGATGTCCCAAAGGCCAGAATCTTGTGGACGAAGATTCATTTTCTTTCTTTTTCCTGTCTCCTCAACCTGCAAGCAACTACCTCCAGACTTTTAACTTAAATGCTGGGGCACTTGGCAATTGGCAATTGGCAATTGGCAATTGGCAATTGGCAATTGGCATCATCATGGTTAAAAAAATACTATCTCTGTAAATTTATCTTGGGCATGTATATGAAATAAATATTGGACAGAAATGTCCAAACATCAGTGTAGTTGCATTTGGTTTGTGTCAATTGATGTGGTGGCATCATAGTTCAGTATTCTTTTCTGGGATTCATTAAAAAAGTTATGCAGTTTGTTGTTGCTCTTAATATCTGTTGCCAAATAATTTGAAAATATGTTTCGGGCAAATTTCAGGAGAAAAGGTTAGCATTGGCAGAGAACAGACCATTACCTGCATTGCATGGTAGTGTGGACATTCGTCCCCTAAACATGGAGGATTTGAAATATGCACATGAGCAGGTATCATATTTTACTCTTTTCCTAAAGCATTAGTAATAAGAGGAAACTATTGAAGTGTCTTCAATTTTTCAGGATTTTATCGAGAGCCCCCTAGATTTTACACGTGGGCAATATTTTATGAAGTCGTATTTAAAGGGATACTGTATAAAAAAAATGAAAAGAAAAAGAGAATTTGTAAAAGAAAGAAGGAAATTATACATTTATATTATAAGAAACATGTGAATTGAAATAGGAAAAATCCATGTTTAACCCATATATACAATAGATTGTGTTTTGCTTACCGTTGACGTATGTCTCTAATTAATGATATGTGAACATAAATTAGGTCAATAGACTTTTTCTGTGTTGTTGCCCAACTGAAATGGGATACATATTGCACGATACTTAATTCATGCATAATAGTAAACTTTTGTTGTGCAGACTCATGGAAAAAAATTAGGTTCTTAGCATTATCAATCAATAAAAGTTATTTTAGCATTTAAAGCACATTTATGAAAGGGGCCAAAACGTCAGCACTGTATGAACTGTTTCCAAAATAGGAGGCACCTTTTATCTTTTCCATATTTATATATTTTTTTTAATTATGATTAAAATATCATCTATGTTTGAGCTTCGGATTTTCTAGAGCTCTTGGAGAAATTCTGTAGTTTCCAAATTATTCAAGTCACGATATATATAGGATGTGAGGGTAATTCAACTAATTTAAAATTAAAGATGACAAGCCCGAAGACCATTACATAACCCACTAAAGGGCTCAAGGATTGGAGAACTCTCCATGTGAAGATCATGGATTATCATGACATCTGTTGCACCTATAGAAGATAGTCTTCCTTTTGCTAGAAGATGTGCTTGATGTATCACATATCTTTCTGTGGACGTAATGCAAAATTGATCAGAATTCAGATTGATCGGACACATTTTCAGTAACCTTTTCCAAATTTTAGCATCTCCTCTTATTAGGATGTTACCATGTAGGTATGTGCAAGTTTTTCATCAGAGTCTCCAAATATGAGCGAGCTCCTCCAATGGAATGACCTATATGGAGAAGGAGGATCAAGGAAGAAGACATCACTCAGCTACTTCATGTAGAGGAGGTATCTTATTTGCATAGTTTAATTTCTTTTTTCTTTTTTTGTGTATTTATCTGCTTATTTTTGTTCGTTTCCCATATAGCCCGGCAGAGAGTAGGGACACATATTGATGGGTATTCAATCGCAGGTTCCCCATGTATTATATATTTTGATTGATATTTTATGTAATTTTTAACTTATATTTTGGGAAAGTACTTGTCAAGCTGGTGATCTAACCGGAGCTATTTTGTCTGAGTCGAGATGCCTTTCTGTTTGTACATACAATTCAATTAATGCAATAAGCAGTCATGTTTATTTTCTCTCAATTTTGTGGTTTCTTATCTTTAATAAGTTCTGTGTGTCAAACTTAATTGTACAGGAAGTTGAGGCAATGAAAGTTCCTCTTTAACCTTACATTCCAGGTTCAAATAAGAGCATTAAATGAGTAGTTTAATGTCTTGATTTTCCCTAGTTGAAATGCCTGATGGTGTTTTCACAACGTTGATCTTTTTCTTGCTTTTTTTTTTTTTTCCCTGGTGGACGAGATTGCATTAAGTGGAGTACGTATAACCCACCACGGGTTGGTGCAGTTGGCTAGCTACCCAGGTTTGCTCCCTATGGTCGTGTATTCATCTCCCACTCGACTTGCTTTGGTATCTGTAAAGAAAATTCCGAGTGGTCGGTGCGGATACCGATACCCGAAGGGATTAGTCCTTGGCTAGAATGCTTTGGTACACGTACAAGGGGAGGGGGTATTCCCTATGTAGCCCGTGGGATTAGTCTGAGCTCTCAAGGTTCGTGGATATCCACGGTTATCAAAAAAAAAAAAAAAAGTAGGAGTCTTGCCATAGCCTCGATATGGTCTCTCCTCCATGAATTGGTAATAATAATAATAATATTAATAACAATTGCATTGTGATTGGAAGGCTCCCATTTGAGCAGTGGGGCCCCACAAGTGAAAGAGTATCGAGCGCAACAGGTGTATCTCAATTATTTTATTTTAAACCTTTTTTTTTTTTTTTGTTGAGAAATGACCGCAAAGGGGCCGAAGACCACAGCGAGACTGTGCATCACATGCACGGGACTCAAATTTTTATTAAATCCATTTTTATTTTTCTGAGTCCATGCACGGTCTTGACCCTTTGCGGTCTCACAAGCATTTCTCATTTTGATTTTCCAAGAGATGATTGAGAAGTCATTCTTGCACAATGGTGTGAGGATCTGGACAGGACGGGACTGGGCAATTAGTCATAAACACAAAAGTAATCTTCAAATTAACTGCTGCTTTGGAGATTCTGTATTTGATTGTTGAATGTTATTGGAATATCTTTGCAGAATCCAAGATATTACAGGATATTCTAAATCTAATTCATCCCACTTCTCAGCGGTCAGTTTTCAGCAGGTCTATCCTAAGCCAAAGGGGTGTTAGAGCCTCGTGCAACCCTCATTTTTAGGTTTATATCACTTGCCTAAAAAAAAAAGGTTATACAGCCCTGCATTATCTTTTATACAATCTCTTTATATGAAACAATTGAGATATTAACCCAGCAAAATGGTAAAGCTGAAACATGGAGAGATATGACCAGAAGATTCAGACGATAACTGGGATATTTGAACAAATATGATGGATACCTGCTCGTGCACTTTCTAAGTCCGGTGCTTGCACCATCACGGTGCAAGTTTGCACGGGTCTCTCTGGCTGACACAAAGTAAAACAGATCAACAGGGGAGTTTTTGCAGGAAGTTAAACTTTTAACAGAATTCATCTACTGTTTAACAGAATTCATCTACATAAACATGACAATGTTACCTCGTACAATGTCAAACAAGCTGCACAACAGCAGCAACTCGCAAGGCCCCACCTTGGAGAAGATCAGCAAGCTCATCAAATAACAAAGCTGTGCGCCAGCCCCATCCCTTGGGAGCTTTTGGTAATAGAGTCCCCGTTTGTTTAAAGCTTCCAAACACCATGACTTCTCTCTTTGATGGACAGATCAACTGAATAAAGATAATAAGAAACATAGACCAAAGTAATGTAACACGATTCTTTGTGTGTTTAAAATAATTAGTAGAGAAAATGGAAAGCTTTTTGCTTAAAAGGATTTACCTGATAACGAGCAGTAACCTTTTCACGAGAATCTACATACATATGAACCTGAAAATAGAAAGTTATTAATGAATGGGTTTGGACTTTGGCAAAGCACCAAAGGCCCACCTAAAATACAATCTAGGTCATTAGAAATCGTTGACCATTTCTTGGATGGCTGTCAAAATTCATACTGATCGAACGATGTTGACTGTCCAACAAAGTTTGAAGGCTACAAATATTATGGTCAATGGCCAGGAATAGAGAGGCAAAAGGCATGTTTCGGAGTTATCCTTGCGGAACTTGGGTGACAAATAAAACACGTTAAAAAGAAACATCCTTCTGGAATACAGATGGTAACTTTTTTTTTATTTTTTTATCAAAACCAAGAAGAGCCCCAACCTTTCTTAGAGATTCAGCCATCTCTGCCTTCCGTCGGTGGAGGAATAATCCTGAATAAAAATGAAGAAAGAAATGTGAACAAGTCAGCATAGACTGCAGAATATCCAATAGGAGATCAGAAGACTCCAAAAAATTCAAAGATACAGATTCCTCAAGTTGATTTCTCTGCATCCTGATGAACAGAATAACATATTCTCTATAATGAGAACCTTTCTACTAGTCAGTATCTTACCAAGAGTGCGGCGTCCTTGAGGGTCTTCATCATTAAAAGCCTGAACACTAATCTATAAAACCCGTCAAGAAAATTTATTTAAGAATATCCCAATACGGATGCTTGGAATGCCTCATCGAAGAGAAAAGCTCTATGGAAAAAATGACTAATTGATATAAAATACCTTCCAGAGAGAACCAGCATAAAATACTTCTGGTGAGTGCTTTACTTGGCCATCAGTGAGTCTATGCACATCCTCAAATTCTACCCTGAGAAACCAATAAATATTTGTCACAACACAGATTCAAGGTTTCACCAACTGAATAAGTGGAATTAAGGAAGGAAAGAAAAAATAGCAGTCAAGAATTTGACAGGAAAATGCTGATATATCTTAGAAGAGACAGGTTATAGGCAACTATAATACTTCATTAGGATGAGCAAGTGGTTATGGGAACTGCTCATGGAAGCCGGAAATTGAGATTAGTTACACTAGTAGTTGGTCGGAGGGTGGATTAATATCTCTTCTCATACACTAAGGGATGCAAATAGCTTCACAGTTTCCCTAGTAGAAGGTGTAAATAAAGACTTCTTGTATATAGGGAATTGCATTCCCCAACCTTCTCTTTAATCTATACATTAGTTTTGTACAAAAAAAGAAGTATATTTCATTAGAAAGATATAGGGAATTGCATTCCCTAACCTTCTCTTTAATCTATACATTAGTTTTGTACAAAAAAAGAAGTATATTTCATTAGAAAGATACAGGGAATTGCATTCCCTAACCTTCTCTTTAATCTATACATTAGTTTTGTACAAAAAAAGAAGTATATTTCATAAGAAAGAAGCAAGCAGCACTACATAATTAAGTACTAAAGGTCAGGAGTGAAAGAACCTGATAAAATGGTCAATCAGGATCAACCTGTGATGGAAGTTTATGAGTAGGATCTCACCTCTCTTCGCACCAATCAATGGATCATAGTCCAGACTGATTCAATTCATCCAATCAAAAATTACTTTGGTGTGGGCCGTGACACCTTATTGCCCAAACAAAGTGAATGATGTAAAATTTTGGGCAATGGCCAAGCATTCCATCAATTTGACGGTTTATCTATCCATACCACTGATTGCATCCACTAATCCCAATGGAGGCAAAATCCCACCATCTGTGAAGGGAAACTATCCCGTGCTACATTTCACAATATGTGGAACATATGAATTTGGAACACGCAAGTTTATCACAAGAAATAGCAGGATAGACAAAAGGCAAAGGCAACCTACCCAAAACGAAAGGACGGGAAGTGACGCAAAGGTGTTTTCATATCCAAGGATATTGAAGAGCCACCTTCGCCATTTTCCCACTCTAATCCAAGATTATGCTCCGGTGACCCTAGCATCTGCACAGGAATACCAGTAGTACTTGGCCCTGCAACCGAAGCTATAGTTAATCTGCTTTGCAGATCCGGACCATAGGCTCCCTCTGTTTGCTCTCCATGAACGACATTGCTCCCTCCTTGGTTAAGCCCAACCAAAGCCGTCAACCCATCTCCAGACAAGTCTCCATTGAGGTCAGGTCTAGCCTCAGATTCATCGTTAGCAAGAGACTGCTGGCAGTTTCTGTTGCCAAGTCCAAAGGGGACACGGGAAAAGACAAAACGTGTTGGAGGCCAAGTAGCAGCTGGCACAAACGTAGTTCCCCGCCCAATACCAGCAAGCCCATCAATAGGCCCCCTGACATGTAATCGTACAGGCCTAAAGAGGCCATTTCCTTCACCTTGAGCAGCATCAGCGACATATACATTTCCCGTGTTGCTAGCTGGATTGTTCCGATCATGCTCTTGCATGTAATAACCTGCAGGAGTAACTCCATGTGCAAATCCACATGACTGCCTACATGCACATGCCAGGCTCAGGAGACAGCAATTTTTGCACGTATCAGCACCAAGTTCTTGCACCCTGTGGCTTAGAAGCATCTACACGAAGCCACACAGTTAATATTTTCAGATTAAGTAACAGTTCATAACAATATGAATACTTGCATCAAGATGGGAGGATGGTGAGCTGTCCCACCTGCCGGTGACTTATGATGGCACACAAGCTAGGGGTTTTGGACCCACTGTGGAGTGTCCCACAATGGAGATCTCCTGGACTGAAAACCAAACTACCTATAAGCCTTTAATGGACCCCATATTCTAGTATCCTATTGACCACTTAAAATAGTGTAACAGATCAGATAGTTAAGAGATGGTTAGACTAGGAGAGTTCCTAGGTTCGAGTCATTAAATGTTTGGGTCCCAAACCCTCTGCTTGTGTGCCACATGCAGAGCACAGACAGGTGGATGGCTCTTCTTCTCCTCCCTTGTCACAAGCATTCCTGGCATTCACCTGCAAGATTAAGATGGAAGGATGCTGATTTCTGACCTGTAGCCAAGGACCATCATTCACGGCTTTGCAAGGAAATCCCAACTCTTCAAGCTGCTTTCTTACATTTAGAAGTGCCTCAAAAGACATATTACAGTATAAAAGAGAACCCCCTTCAAAAATATTTATAAATGCGTCATATTCCTCCCCCCGAATCCCAAAGTTCCCTTTAGCAAAACTTTTCACCTGTCTTCTACCCACAATCCTGCCACCCCACGAAGGAGGAGGCACACCACATCTTCCCCACTCACTGGGCATAAGTCCATTACAGGAAGAAGTCAGTGAAGAACAGTGCCTTGTTTGGTCCCTGGGAAGCCAAATGTTGTTATTTAAATGGTAGCATGTTCCTTCTTCAGATGGTCCCTCCATAGCCACTCCATTCCCCGCCATTCTACTTGCTTCAACACCAATAGGCATTTCAACACAAGCACAGGAAGTTCTAGTTCCATCTGAATTTGAAAACGAGTTACTTAATGATGAAGGTTGTTCCTTATTGCAGGAATATCTTGGCTCCAAATTTGATTGAGAGGATGCAGCGTGTCGTATTTGTGATTTAGAATCAGAAACCCCTGTATGGAAATCAACCACACAGTCTGCAAGCTCAACCAGGATACTATGAGCAGTATTATGGCCTTCTAGATCATCCTTTAAATTTAAGCGTCCTAGTCCAGATTCTAGCTGTTTATTAGTGCTGCTATCAATCAAATTCTTCCCTTTTACTCCCAAAGAATCAGAATGAGAAGGGGTTCCTATCTCTGAACTTGAGCTTCTTTGCTCAGGATGTTCCGCCTTAAAAAAAGAACCTTTTGCAAGTAGCGTGTACAATGCCAGTTCAAACCTTCAAATAGAAAATAAGAAAAAAAAAAAACATGGGGTGTTACTGTTATCCAGATTCAAAGGGTTAAATTTATGAATAATAAAAGCCAACTTAAAGCAATTATGGCATCCCTTACCGTTTCTCTTCACTAGGTACCCACAGTTCGTCCGAGGTCAGCAGTGCATGCAAAGTTTGAGATGAAAGTTTAGGGAACACCTATTCATTGCAGGTGCTGTTTAATCATTAAAAATATTTAAAATAAATAGTTGAGAGCCAAAGAAATCGAGATCCTAGAAAACTAGTTGAAAGTTTAGGGAGCACCTATTCATTGCAGGTGCTGTTTAATCATTAAAAATATTTAAAATAAATAGTTGAGAGCCAAAGAAATCGAGATCCTAGAAAACTAGTTGAAAGTTTAGGGAGCACCTATTCATTGCAGGTGCTGTTTAATCATTAAAAATATTTAAAATAAATAGTTGAGAGCCAAAGAAATCGAGATCCTAGAAAACTGAAAATCAAAAGGCAAACACAAGAGAACATATTCTTACCATCCGAACTACGAAACTACAATTGGAAACATATAGAAAATTTTCCAACTGCTGGAATATTAGGGATGCACTATTGGACCACAACGAGCACCACATTCACATTTTCCCATTTGGGCTCTCGGACGTTCCTACGACTTCTACAACTTAATAAGTGTTTATTAACAGCAAATTAGGGGGTTCTTTTGCACATACTTTGGTTAGTAAGTTAATTAAGGGTATAATTGGTAGTTCACTTTAGGTAAGGGTCTAGTTATTAAAGTAGCCAGTAGGGCTATTCTAGACATTATACTTTCAGTCGAGGTGTAACTTGCTCCAGAATTTTCATTATGGATTATAGATCATTTGCTTAAGAAATAGCAGAAGACTCTCTTCTAGGGCATAGAAGTGATTTCTCTCCATTCCACTTGGTCCGAGTATCATTTTCTATTTACTTCATTATTTCCTTGTTCTTTGTTGCTTTTTGTGTACCATGTCTGCATTAATTAATTATATTTATAAGTAAAATTACTAAAAGTGAAATTATATATTGAGAAAGTGGAGAGTGAAATAAAATAGCACTCCAACTAAACTATTATCAAACAGGCTCCACAGTGAAAACACACACACACACTCCACTTAAACTATTATGAAACAGACTCACAGTGCATGCGCGCGCGCGCGCAGAGAAAAACATATGAAGATTGCACTATTCTTGTCAATAGGTTCAGGAAAGGTAGAAAGGCATTGGCAGAAAAAACATAATGATGAATGCACTGAACACTTTTAGCATTATTATTGCTCAATGTTGAAAAGCCCAGCATTCGCAATCAATAGTAATCTTCATCCTGTACCTCTTTCAACTCCATGGCACCACTTTGACAAAGGTAGCCCCAGCAAGCATTTCTAACACGTTCCCCATATATGCCATAATCTTGGCTCTCTGCAAATACCTGAATCATGAAAAGAATCAGTTGAAACCCAAAAGAATCAGGAGCATACAGCTACCAAAAACAAGGGAAAGCAAGTGGATCTGACCTGATATGCTAAGAAGTTTGAGGTCCACAGTTCAGATATGATGAAGTCTGTGCAAATAGCACATAAATCCTGCAGCAAAATCTTCACGATATAATAACAAACGCACAGAGCATAAAGCCAGTAATAACTATATTGAGGAAACGTAGAAAAAAAAGATCCATCAGGAACCCAAATCATAGGCTTCTGATGCATACTAGAGAGGGAACTAAATGACTGTACTTCATAAATGAATATAGGGTACCTGAAGGTCCAGAAAGGATGCAGCAGCAAGAACGCGAAATGCATTATTATCATTAAGTTTAGGATGATGCCCATAGAGATATGCCAAGGCCATTGCAATTGCCTCCCCGTTAACATTGTTATCATCAACATGCAAGGTCAGAATTGGTGCACTGGCCTCTTTCCATGGACCGTGAAGCATGTTCCTGCCAGGCACATTAGATGGCATCAAAAAAGTTGCACCTAGTAAGTTGCAAGCACTTCATAGGTATTCATATTCTCTAACTGCATCTATCAGTGTTAAAATTGCACACTGAACATACAAGAGGTTACTAGGACATCATTTGGGGAATGATAATTATCAATAAGGTAAAATATTTTCCTTATGTGTATACATTCAATGGAACAAGACTACAGTACTAAACCAATGCTTTCACTCTTCCTCCATCCACCAATCATCCATGAGGTTTCCATTCTCAAACTAGCATATCTTGATTTATGAAGCATCTTCTCATTCATAATGAGTAGGTGGTGCATGGCAGACCTTATCGAATATAAAAACTAGTAAAAATTCATTTAATCAGGAATGTGGATGATAGTTTCCATTGCTGGCATGGTTGCATGACAATAAATAACAGTAAGAGAAGGGGAGTGGCAATTTTTAAGGTGGATGCATTATGCATAAAGCATCAAGAATGTGCACAAAAACTTTACGTAATAAAATGAAAATAAAAGAACTTTCAACAGTAATCATATGCCAAACAAACAAAGCCACATACTAAAATCAAATAAATGGATGTAAATATGGGTAATAGTCCATGTGAAAACAGGCCAACGATCAAAGGTAATATGATTGTTAGAGAAAAATCTTCACCTAGAGGTCCCAACTCCCAGCCAAGCTTTTTATTCTAAATTGTTTCGTCATCATTATCATCACCATTGTCATCATCCAAGCCTTGCAGAATTATTTGAGGTTAGCCACGCAATCTTGTTTTGCTATTGCTACTAGCCAAGACCATATCCTCCATGTACATGCTTTTGCATCCTTCCTCACCCTCTCTACATATATCCCTTTGGGCCTTCTCAACTTTTTTGAGCCTTCAAAATGCACAACTGTGCTCCTCCTCACTGGTTCCATCAGCAGTCATCGTTGCAAATGACCACTCAAATGACTCCCTCTTATGATAGATAACAAAGTTGTTTTCGTCATAAAAGAAAAGGATGAGCAAATCTATTAGAGAAGAGAGATCCGTATATAAAAGTGAAACTATTCACTTAACGATTATGTTTGTACTTTAATCACCTATTGGAGCAAATCCTATGTCACCTTGCATCTGTCCCATTCTTGCCACTCATCTATTTCAAAATCTTCATCTCTGCTACGGTCACTATGTACACTGTTTCTTGATTGCCCAACATTATACAGAGTAAAAACTAGCCAGTCTTCTTATTGTCTTAGAAGAGCTTCCCTAAAGTTTGATTGGGATTTTTGTCAGAATAAAACTTACCAGTCTTACTGATGTCTCAAAGAGTTTCCCTTGAGTTTGATTGGTATTTTTAAGTCACATAGAACTGCTACAACACAAAGCCCACTCCAGCTGAGCAGCATTCTCCACAATCTCTCACTCGTGGATAACCTAAATAGGCCTCTAAATCAAAGGAAAACTCCTACAAGTTTCTAATCTAGCAACTAAAAAAACTAGCTGAAAGAACTAGATTTAACAAAAGTTGCCAAGTATTGTTGTTAAATTTCATAAACCCCTTACAACCTTTATATAGGCCTCTAAATCAATCACCCTAATAATGACATATGTTGGAAACAAGTCTTTATTTTAGTCATCTTATAAGACCCAAACATTTATTTCTCTGTACAACTAACTTATTTTGAACTTGCCCACCTAGTAACCAAAGCAAACTTTGGAAAATAAAAATAACTCATTTAAAGGACTCTTCAACTGGCAAGGCATTAACAACTTTTGACTCCTACTAAAGAATTGTTTGGATGCATCCAAAACGAACTCTAATCCAATGTCTATATTAAGATATTCCTTCCACCAAATAGTCAAGTTGTTAATCTCCTATTCGGATAAAGATGTGCTTGTTTCTAAACAGCCTAGCTGCTTATCGAAAAGTCGGATAAGACTGAACCAACCTCCAGAAAGTTAGGCTATTCTCTTCTTCCTCTTATTTCTATTCTCTGAAATGTTTGACTAAACTTTATTCGCATCAATTCCTCCTTCTCTCGAGTTTATGGCATCGTATACTTCTAAAGCCTTAGGATCCATCACGTGTAAATCTGCATAATCGACCCAAGTACCATCCTCTTCATCGTCACCCTTAACAAATTAGATACTCGGTGGTAGAATGATTGCCATCAGCAACTGTCCACTTGGAAAATATGCTTGCAACTTCATCATCATGACCATGATAATGATATAAATCTGAAACATTAAATGCAGAGTCAATTTCTAAGGGACCCAACACTTCTTCATAAGCATTATAATTGATTTTCTTGAGAATTTTATATGGCCCAATCTTCTTCCGGCTAAGATTTGAATATGTGCTCGCTAGAAACCTTTTCTTTCACAAGTAAACCATAATCATATGGGCGATGATTAGCACACCCCGCATTAGACTATGTACTCTAATGTCATAGCCACGTGCCCCTTTTAACACTCCTTTAACTATGGTTAAGCTTAAGAAAATTAAAATTAAAATTTTTGTTTTTTGCTTATTAAAAATCAAGCTTAACCATAGGAGTGAGTGAATGTTAACTACAGTTGATGTGTGGTAAAAACGAGGGTGTTGACCAATGAGGACTGTACATTAGACTACATAGTCTACTGTGGCAGTAAGTTAGGTATTTCCCTAATCATATCACCCTCTTAAATTGTTTGGAACCTCATTCTTTTACCAGCATAAGCCTTGTATTTGACTCTTCTAAGTTCTATCTTCAACTGAATTTTCTCATACAACTCCTTCATTGTATCAGTCATGTGTTCATCCTTCATATTACCTTTTCCAACCTAAAGCAAGGAAACCAAATCATAATAATAATTTGGGTGTTTACCATACACTATATTTAAAATGCATTTTTCCTGTAGTTCCATTCGTTGAGTAGTTATAGGCAACTTCTACTAGTGTTGTACAATGATCTATAAAGGTTAAAACACACGAACTCAATAAAATAATCGACCAATCGTAGATGGAAGAGGACAACCACAATCTCATGAAATTGGATTTAATGTTGGCCGGTGACGAGGAATTTCTGTGCAAAAGTCAGGTGCATCAACTAATACCCAAGGCCAAAAAAGTGGAACAACTAGCACTAATTTTGGAGCAAGTGGCACCTCATCCCAATTTGTGGGGTCCAAAACCATTTGTACAAGTATGAGGAATAATGACAAATCTTTTGATTTCCAACAAGTAGCCAATAATTTAACCGTTGAAAATGAAGAACCCGTGATCGACAATAATGATAGTTAATTTAATGACATAGTCAATGATGAAGGGTTGTTGGATTTTCAAGAAGTGACATGTGACGATCAAGATCTTTCAAGCCTTGTGGTACACCACTTAATGAAGATAGGCGAATAAATCACCAGCTTGAAAAGAAGTTCATAACATTCCGATCATCGTCAGAGCCAATATTTCTTAGATAAAAACCAATGAAAATCTCCTACAAGTTGCTAATCTAGCAAATAATAAAAAATGGCTGAAAGATCTTTATTTAATAAATTTGTCAAATAATGTTATTATTGTTGTTGTTATATTTCATATTTTCATGCTTTTATATAGACCTCTAAATCAATCACCTTAATATTGGGTAATGACATAAATGAGAAACAAAAGTATATACTATAGTCATCATAGAAGACCCAAACATTCAATTCCCTATACAACTAACTTACTTTGAACTTACCCACTTAGGAATTAAGGCAAACTTTGAAGAAAAAAAAATCTATTTTACTCTAAGTAACAACTTTTTAACTCTGACTCCTACTAAATAATTATTTGAATGCATCCAAAACTTCTTGTAATCCGATGTCCAGATTATGATATTCCGTCAAGTTATCAATCAACTATTCGGATACCGAACGGCCTAGTTGCTAATCCATACTGATAAGACTGAACCGCCTCCAAATAGTTAAGTTATTTTCTTCTTCTTCTTAGAAATGTTTGGGTGAACTTTATCTGCATCAGGAATTCACCAGAAATTGTGTGACGGAAAAAAAAAAAAAAAAACAATGATGATCACGAATAATCGTAAAACCCCATATCAAGATCATGGATTTTGATATTCATATATTAATGCTATATTGTTCTGTTCAACAAATGTGTAAGCAAATAAACAGGAAATTGAAGGAGAATGCAACAATATGTTATGAATTGTCAAACAAGTTCTTTGAAAGAGACAGAAATTGGCGTCCACAAGGACTAAATTGCATAATGTGACAAGTGAGAATACCGAAAAAAAAGGGAATGTAAGATAATCACTACAAAATGTAAGAGAATGACAAGGAATTTGAAATAGAACCTGAAATATGAACTACGAGAGAGGATTAAACGATGAAGATGATAAGTACAACCCATTGCCTGAACGATAATGTCGCAGAAAGATCCCGAATTGAAACCCTCCAGCTGAATGTGATCGCAGAGAGAGGTGAGATTGCAATCTAGGGCTCGTAATTCGCCACTGCTCCGATCGTTATCGGACTGTTGGAGAGGATGAATTGCCATGTTCATAGCGTTTCCGTACGATCGCGGCTTAGGGTATTGAGGTTCCATATCACTCTCTGTGTCCTTTCTGTTCCTCTGGCTATTGTGAGAAACCAGAAACCGACGCCATTAACGAAGTTCTGAAAAATGGGGGGTAGGATAAGATGATAGTTCGTTTAGGCTTCAAGCATGTAAATAATATATTATAAATACTTATTTAAAAATGATTTTTTTTTTTTATTTTTTATTTTTTATGAACGGTTTGTAGACTTAAAAGTATAAATTTATTGAATTGAATTTAAATACAAATTTTGACAAATTAAGATTGTATTAAAATTGAGTTAGTCTATGGGTACTCTCATTTATACTCCTTAATCTTAACCGTTTATAATTAATCACTAAGGGCCTGGATTTTAGTTGGCTTATTTTATCTTTTCTATTACCACATCACCAGGAATCCTAACCGTTTAATAATTGACATAAACGGTTAGGATTTGAGAGTATATATGGGAGTACATTTTGAGAGTATCCTTAGACTAATTCATTAAAATTATGTAGTTTGCTCAATTTCACAAATCAATCCGAACCAAACCAAGAATCAATTCGGGTTCGGTCGGTTCACAATTCGCACTTGGTAATCCTGTTTCATCCACGGTAAGGTGTGAATGTCTCCTATCAATGAATGTGATGTAATATAGCGGGAGTATTGTATTCAAATAAGGTCGGTCCTTAAAAACCATTGCTAGGGACTCCAAGCAACCCTGAAACTTGCAAAAATGTGAATGATACACGAGTTTTTTTTTTTTTTTTTATACATGGGTAATGCTAGCTCCATTTTGTTTTAAAGTCAAATAAAATGACAATGTTCCTTACTTTCACCAAGATAGGCCATTTTGGGGAATGGTTTGGGTTTTGCACCATGTGGACCAAGTTGGTCTATGTGAGTGTGTTTTTAACCATTTTAACCACAAAAAAAAGGAAAAAAAAGATAGTGTGTTACTCTTCTCCACTAACAAAAAGACAAATATTTTGTACTAACACACGACATTAAAAAAATATTAATTTTAAAAGAAAATGAAGTAGCATTAGTTTTTTTATAATTAATTAAAAACTTAGATTAAAATAGGGTGTTATTACGAGCACACCAATATTTACTGATTTGACACCAAATATATCACTTACTAATTATACACTATTAAAATGTAATAAATTATACGAGCACGTAAAAATAAATATCAATAATTTTTTTTAATTATACATCATTCAAAACTGAAAATTATAAAACATGATAATTCATTACTCTTTCGAGGACTCAAACCAAAATAAATTGGTATCAAATGAATTAAACTCAATTCCTTATACATTGCACCTTTATTTGTGTAGGATAAAGAGCTTGCAACAAAATATTATAAGAAACTAAACGTTGAAAATGATGTAGAAGAAAAGTTTACAATATTTCATGTAATCGACTTAAAAAGATTATACATACCATAAAAGACAAACTCAAATTTGACAAAATATAAAATACAACAAGGAGGAGAGGAATATTGAAGAACAAAGAATAACAAATTTAAGGTTATTAAGATGGGAAAAAGCTTACAATAGTTAATGTTTCTACAACTCGTTAGCTCTCTGAATGTAATGTAAAATGAGCTTTGTGGTTGGTTCTTAGAAGGAGAAAAAGTTTTTAGAATATGTTTTAAGATTATGGGTGCTCATAGAAAATACATTTTTTAAAAAAAGAAAGTTTTTTTTTATATGATGTCTAGTGAGTAAATATTGGTGTGCTCGTGGCAATACCTTTTTTTTTGGGGGGGGGTAACTTAGGGCGTCCCCAACCTTCGGGTAAGGACTAATCCCCGAGGGTATGACGAGAGCCCGTAACCCACCACACCATAAAAGTCTTAGAAAAATCCCGTGTGGGGCTGACCTTAAAGGGCGAGTGAGATGTCGAACCTAAGACCTTTTGCTTCATGAGACGTAAGTCTTAGGAACCATTGGTCCACCCTTTATGGCACAACTATTTTAAGTGCTTTTTTTTGTTATAATAATAGGTAAGGTAACACTCTAAATACATTAAGTGGAAACCAAATCCTCCGGTGATAACTGGATTTGGCAAATTCGGTCACCACTCCTAAGGTCGCCATGTGTCCTTTTTGACGCCCCTTGATTGTGATTAAGATTCACCCAGCCCTACTCTTTCACCCACACATTCTTGATTTTTTTTAAAAAATATTAAGATTCATCCACACATCTTTGATTTTGGTTAAGATTCACCCACACATTTTGTTTTTTAGAAAAAAATATTAATTCTATTTTTAATATAAAAAAATGTTTTTAGGGCTTTTTATTATTAAAATGTTTAAAAATAGAATTAATATTTTTTTTCTAAAAACCAAGGATGAAAGATTGAATCCTAAGAACGAGTGAATCCTAAGAATGATTGAATCTTAACCATAGTCAAGAGAGACACGTGGCCACCTCAGCGTAGAGGATTTGTCTCTCTTAAGTGAGTAATATGAATCTCATGAGTTTTTAATGATTTTTAGATTCATTGCCTGTGGATCGGAGCTTCCATGATTTTTATTCCGATCCTCCATCATTTTTTCATAGAAAATGGAAGCTTCCATGATTTTTTCAAACACCCACCAACTCAACACTGAAAAAAGCTGTCTTTTCTCGATTTGAGGGCAAATCCCAATAATAGTGGAATTATTAATAGTTTCCACTAAACGATAGGCGAATAAGAAGAGGCGCGACTAATGCTATATTGTAATTATTACTTGTTTCCACTAAAAACGATTATTCAAACAATTTAAACCTATTTTTCATTGAAAACCAGGAGTCCATTATAGGTAGGAGTACTTTCTCCTCTGTTTCCTGTCTCAGCAGCGCAGGTTATCATGGAGCTGATGTATCATTCTTCTACCTTTCTTCTTCCTTCAATTCCTGCTGATAGTAAGCCCAGTCTATCGTACGCCCTTATCGTGCTTAACCAACGCCTACCTCGATTCACTCCTCTGTTATGGAAGCATGGTACGTGTCCTTATCATTCACTCTCGTATCCTTATCATTCACTCCTCGATTCACTCCTGCTGATAGGGTTCTGTGATTTTGTAGAGCAGCCCAGCTAAGTCTGTGCGCAGATGGAGGTGCGAATCGAGTATTCGATGAAATGCCGGATCTGTTGCCTAATGAAGATCCTCAAGAAGTTCGAATCAGGTTATCCATTTTTATAACAAACTGATTTATTGAATTGCTTTGATGAATTACACATTAACCTAAGAACTAGATGTATGATACTTTTTCTTAATCTTTTGCGTAAGATTTCAAATACAACGATTTCTAATCTCTTAAAATTTGATAAGACTTGAATTCTTATGAGAATTAATTGTGTTAGAAACCTTGAAAAGTGACGTAACAACTACGATGTGACGTAGTGCAAAGTGTCAAGTTTTATGTCTCAGACTTAAAGATTTTTATCAATTTAAGTTTTTTTTTTTAAAAAAAAATCTGATATTGAGAAAAGTTTTGAATTTGGTTATGAACTTGTATCATGTGGTATCAAAATTCATTTTTTTAATTTGAAATTATATATAATATCAGGAGAATTTGTTTGAAGATCAATTGATTCAACACCCATGGCCATCATCCCTCGATCTCTAATAAAACTATGATGAAAGGGTTTTTCTTTATTGTTAGTTTACTCTGTTATTTGAATTGGATTTGTTTATTTTAGGATAAGAACTGTTGCATTGAATTTGCACTAGAAGATGTTTCAGAAAATTGTATTAGAACTTAGACTTAGTAGCGGATTGGAGAAACCATACCATTTTGTCATAGAGAAGTTTGACCATTTTGTCATAGAGAAGTTTGACGCCATCAGTTAGTTGACAATGCTTAGGGTCCATTCTTTTGCTGAGATTCATAAAGTATGGCACTTTGTAAGTTTTGTCATATGATAATATGTATTTTCTTTTGAAAACTAGATGTATCATGTTTTTCATCTATTGGGTTGCAATTCCTGTAAGACTTCAAATGCAGCAAAACGAATGATTTAAAATCTCATAAAAAATGACGAGATTTGAAATCTCATGATGGTAAGAATTAATTTTGTTAGAAACCTTAACAAAGTGACTCAAATTTCCTAACTTCGATGACAAAGTGCCAAGTACCAAACTTTATAATTCTCAGCAAGAGACCGGACCTTAAAATGCGCGAGATTTCCTATCTAACTATCAAATTTTGTGCCAATGAACGCGTAACGTTCCTTCTGATCTAATGCTTTCATTGCTGCTTACATGAGTTGAAGATATTTCTCATTCAACTATGCTGATAAATTTGTCTACATCATTTTGACTATCATATGGCGTGGACTGGAACTAAATTCTTCATAAATTCATGTATGTGGCAGCTCTAGAAAACTTATGGCCTGAAAAGTTATAGTTTATTGTTCTTGTAATGCCATGGATTTATTACATGAAGTTATGAAGATTGCTCATGGTCCCAACTTTCTCTGAACTGGATGGGTTCAAACAACTTGTTTCTGCATAATTCAGGTCATCATGGTAGTGCAATCTGGACAAATGTGGAGTATCTAGTACCTGTAGTCTCTCACTTAATTAGAACCACCACCGAAGCCTGGAGTCACTATATTAAGACGGGAAATTTTTCCCTACAATCTGGATGTTCTATCAATTTCTACAGTTTTGATTTATTTTTTGATTCTTATGTACATGAGGCCAATACTCATTATTTTCTAACAAATCATTTCATAATATTCTCTTTTCTTTATTCGAGGTACAAGCCAGATGTAATTAAAGGAGACATGGATTCAATCAGAACAGAAGTACAGGATTTCTATTTAAACTTGGTAAGGTAGCAATTCCATTCTGATGAACCAATTAGTTTGATCCTGTTGATGATGTTATACTGAATGAATCAAACGTATGTCAAGGAGACCATTCACATAGCTTGCCAATACATGTCTTGGGGGTAATCAAATTTACTTGAGACTCGGAGGTCATTCTAGGAAATCATGGTCATTTTTTTTTCTTTTCGTTTGAAAAATTAAAATCACAAAATTAGACTTGTATAGGTTTTCCCAAAAAAAATTGCATTGGCTGGGTTCACATCAACAAAGAGAAAATAAAATAATAAGAAACTGAATATTGGAGAAAACAATAGTGAAGAGAAGAAGGAAGGGGAGAGGGAAGAAGGAAGAGACTACCCTGCATATTTTTTGATACACAATAAAGGGAAAAAAGAAAAAGAAAAAATCATCTCTGAGTTGTAGCATCAACAGTGTCATTCAGAAGATGCCCATTCAGCTTGCAATTATTTTGCTTAACTCTAGTAATCTATTAAACTCTGTCGAGCGGCACTTTGCACTGCATTGTCGGTCCCAAGTTCAGATAAAGGAGGAAAGTTGCATCAGGTTGACAGCATGTGAATAACCTTGCTAAGTGGCCCAAGTATTATGACTTGAATCTTGAATTGTTGTCATGGCTTTTAATAGGGTGGAATAACGAAACAAGATCCGTGTCATGATGATAAACTATAATAATCTATCACTTATGATTTTATGGTGGAGCTTTCATCAAAAATCAATTTTGTTTCTCTGTTTCTTTTTTAAATGCCCCCAAAGGATGCTAGCTTGCTAATTTGGTAAAGTCGTGGGGTGTCGAAACCACAACCTAGGCTCAAAATCCATCCTTACCTGATAACTCACTCTACATCACGCTTGTCTATCCAAACACCCCCTTACCTTTGTTGGCACCATGCAACATTAGTGTGTGCGTGGGGTCCTTCGCAAATATCTTCTATTGAAACATAATTTAGAAAGTGGATAATATTAGAAATTATGAAATATAATAATAAAAAAACATGTTATTAGTATATATCATTAATCATATATCATATATGTATTTGTGTGTGGTGATAATTTTAGAATATAATTAAATTCTCTATCGTTAATGGATATTATAATCTATCAGAAAAAAGAAACTAATATATAGTTTATATTGCCATGTTCATTACCCTAAGATTTGGGTGCAAGTTAATCATCTAGACAAATGCTCATAGATGATGCCTGTGCCTGCAGTTTGCTCATAATGCTTCAAGTTGTGGTGATACTGTTGCTTGTTCTCATGCATATTTTCAGTTATTGGGAACCATATTTGTTGGGTTGCTTATACTTGTTCATGGATTTTAGGGGACCAACATATTGGATGAATCTCATGATCAGGACACCACAGATCTACACAAGTGTGTAGCTTATATTCGTGACTTCACACCAAACCTGGACAAGTCTAATGTAAGTGACTTCAAAAACTTTCTCAAGCACTAGTTAGTCTCCTTTTGTGGATTTACCTTATTTTCTATAAGCTTGCAATTCTATTTTGTTATGTCGAAGTGCTTATGTTTATGTTTATTTCTAAGTGCTTATGTTTATGTTGCAAACATCAAATTCTTTTCAACACCATTTATCCCTAGAAGTTCGATTGGGAAGTGGAAAGTGAAAAAATCTTGTTGGCGCTTTAGTTGCAACAATAAAATATATTGAAATAGAATTATTTGTGTGCATACGTTTTTTGCTCTCTCTCTCTCTCTCACACACACACACACACACATAATCATGGTCTCTTTGTTAATGTTGTTGCTTCATTGGTTTTTATGCATGCTTAAATTGTAGTTATGCATTCTTGTTGCGGGAGCACTTGGTGGACGGTTTGATCACGAGGTTGGAAACATCAACATTCTGTATCTTTTCTCGAACATGCGGATAGTTTTACTATCTGACGATTGCCTCATCCATCTTCTTCCGAAGACCCACCTTCATGAGATTCATATCCTGCCATCTGTTGAGGGTCCCGAGTGTGGACTTGTACCAATTGGGACACCATCTGCCAATACTACAACTACTGGGCTCCAATGGAATCTCGGTAAGTATATCACCTTTGACCAGAAGTTTATTGATCTTTAATAGTTATTTCTTGGTATGGTCAGTTCATGAATGGAAATCAGGTAGCAACCCCCAGCCTCGAGTACTGCCTTGCGGTGTATCCTGGTTGGGACAGTGCACCATTTGTTCATCGTTGATTTCTGATTTCTTTATTCCAAATATCGCTGGTATAGGATCTGATTCACCAGTTATCTTGAATTCTGTTCATTTCCAGCTGACACGGAGATGAGATTTGGTGGTTTGATAAGTACGTCGAACATTTTACGTGAGGAGAAGGTTACGGTACGATCGGATTCGGATCTTCTCTGGACAGTATCAATCAGAAAGTTGACATGAGGATATCAGTTTGAGCTGTTATACGATTCACAGTCTGTATTGCAATATCTATTTTTACTTCTTTTTTTAGAACAAAATGAGGTAATTCTGTGCTACATGGATATCGTAACAGGTTTAATTGGTGGTTATGCTCATCTTATTTTGGATTATAGAAATAAGTACTAGAAAGAGTCTGATTATCAAATATACCTTATATCAAAATGCATTTACTCTATAAAACTGAGTTCAGTTCTCTTCCATCTCTACAATAGCCTTTGGAGGCAAAAAAAATTTGGGAGGTAATGTCCCAGCTAAGAGATCTGTAATCAGCAATAACCATATGCTTTTGCTCTGCCATGTAATCAATATAGTTCCAATCAAATTAAAAGAAAATTTTTACAAGAAGAAATTAATTAATTATACTCTGTAGAATGTATAATTATTAAAAGAAGAATGCTAAGCATACCCTCATTTTCGTACTCCCACTTCTTTATTTTTAATAAAACCAGAGAAGTTCTAGCCCCAAAGTTAGAATCTTTTTTTCTTTCAAACTCCCATTGTGGGGTCTAACACTTAGCATTGCTACCTTTCAACGGTTTAAGAAAACAAAATTTCAAACCATAAATTTATGGTTTATGTTGGTTTTCCAAGCAACATGAAAAAGTAGAGTAGCGACACTTGTTGCTACCTACTATAGTGTGAGCTTGGAATTCTTGCAGAGCTAGCATTTCTTACAAAAAAAAAAAAAACAAATTAATTTTTGTGGGGCTCACAAGTGGGCCGTCAAAAAAAAAATTTTGTTTTAGAGAAATATGCTAGCCCAATCACAGATTTCCAAGCTCTATAATGGTAACGTCTAAGTGTTGCTACTCTTGTTACCTCGAGAACTTGTATATAGACTATCAAATTTTCTTTTAACATTTTTATTTCTTTAAATTAAAGGGTACACAAAACAGTTTGTAGTAACTGACCGACGTGAGTGTTGTGGGTGTTGTGTTTTGCTGCACCAGATTGCGTGTGTGTTGTGTTTGTTTGAGTGTTATATATACCTTATCAAAAAACAAAAAAATGTCATGTGTTGGACCTACCACTAGAGTTTAGGAGAAATTTAAATTATACGACCAGGGTAGCACTCATCTTTGTTTTATGATCAAAATAAGGGATATTATGGATTTTTTTTTGAATCGTTAGAGTAAGTTCTTATGGATTTTTTTTTCAATTGTTGAGTATATTTAGTCATCCTCCTATTAAAAAACTTAAATAAATGAGGAGTGCTAAGCAGACCCATGGGTCCGTTTCATATCTTACACTGTGTCCTTGTATCACTTTTAACAACCCTTTAACCCTGGTTAAGCTTGACTAAATTAAAACTAAGATTTTAGATTTTTTTTTTTTGAAATTAATCCTAGGGGTGAGTGACTACTAAATATAATCACTCTAGTTAAGACTTAAGAGTTGTGTTTGGTTGCAGGGCTGCTGCATCCACAATTGCTGCCAAGTTTCACTCGTTGAATGCGTCTAAAGACCCCAACCAGTCAACTAGAGAGAGAGAGAGAGAGAGAGGGAGAGAGGAAATCCTAAATGGGAAATCCTTCTCTCTGCTTCAAATTCACTGTCGTTCTCTCACTCTCTCTCGCTGTTTCTTCATCATTTCATCTCCCAACCTTCTCATCTTCACCATTTTCTATCAAAGCTACTTCGTCTCCTCCCAAAGCATCAGCATCAGATCTACTCTTGCTCCTTGGTAGCAGAGAACAAGCTGCGATTATCAATACTCAAGAAGCCGACGAACTCAGATCCTGCTTGAAATTTCTTGTTCCGTTTTCTCCAAATCAAGCTAATACGAATTTGGAAAGATATTCGATCGGACACAGAGAAATTCTCTTCGAATACGGCAATAATCGACGGAGACCTGGGGAAAATTTCTGTGGTCGGAGGCGGAGGAACGAGGACGAGCTAATTTGGTGGCCGCCAGAGCCGGTGATGGAGCTCGCTCGTCTCGCGGTTGATTCCGGCGGAGATCCGGCTGCGATACAAAGAGCCCTGGACCCAACGATGATTCCTGTGAGTTTGCATTTTTTCCTTATAATCCTCCGTCTTTTATATGGAATTACATAAATATTCATGCATCTTAAACACTATGTTGCCAAATCCAAAATCCATTGGATCAAAGTCAAATGCTGTTCTAGTAGTTCAATCTATAACAACATTAACTACATGATATCTGTCACTTCATCAGAAGATGTAGTTCTAGTTAGAATGAGACGTAGTAACAGGCTTCGTGTTCTCAATCCCAATTAGTTGTAAGAAACTTAGAATCTCATTCTTGTGTTGGTTATATCAAATTACGCTTCATCTCCGACAGAATGAAGAGGCCCATATAACATTGATAACTAAAGCATATAATCTTTAGTAATATTGTAATAAAATAGGTACCTGATGTTGAAGGATCGAAAGAGTACCGGTGCGAGCTCACAAGAACTCCTTACGGGAGGCGCTTCATAGATGAGGTTTGCATCAGTAGTTCCCTTGCAATTGTCACATTAATTTATTGTTTGTTGAACTTTAATTTAGACATATTTTTTACATTTTGCAGGAGTTGAATTCATACCTTGCATTCTTATTTGAACTTATTGCTACTCGTGGTCCCACCGTCGGGTTGAATGTCTCATTAGATCGCTATGACTTATTTCATGGCCACCTTTTTCTTGCCAGGGACTCTGGAAGACTAGGTATTTTGTAAGTTAACAAATCATTCCCTAAAACGCTCTCGTGCACAATAAATGTTTAGTATGGACTCTTAGGTATGAAAATTAATTCTTATTGTGACAAAATTCAAGGTCCTTAATTCTTTAGAAAACAGTACAGCTGTATAGGTGGCACACGGGCAGAGGAGTGAGACCAATCATTGGATAGTTTGTACCTAGGCGGTCTCATTTTCCAAAAAAAAAAAGATCCAATCTGATAACCTAACCATCTGAGTTATTGAACTCTTTTGGTCAGTCAGAAAAACAATGGCAAAAGGTCCGTCTGGTTGTGAATACCGTTGCCATTCATTTAGCTAGCCTGGGACATTATTATTTATCATCCAGTCCTCACACCTGGATAGCTTCTCCGATCATGAATGCAGTTGCCAAAAGGCCCATCTGATCATGAATGCAGTTGCCAATCATTTAGCTAGTCTTGGACATTATTATTCAGGTCGTACAAGCTTCCCTTTCAGACTGTTTTACCCATTGTAAGAGATGACCCAATGGGTAAGCACTTCCCTATTTTGTATCCCCTGTCTGCCTCCGAATTAACATGTCAATCTAGTCCGGCAGAACAAGAAAGGACGAAATGGTCATGGTCATCCAATCTGGTCAACGTTTTATGCGTGAAATCTCCTGTGGACCTACTTATCAAAAAAAAAAAAACCGATGATTGGAAAAGTTAATCAAAAGTTGACCTAGTTAGGCCAGGACTTGCTCTATACTGTATTATGCTTTCACTAATCTGCTTACATAATGAGTTATAATGGACAATTGGAAAAGTTTTCTTGTGCTGCTGATGACCTTCACGGCTTTACCAGGAAATTCTGACACATTATAAATCGATGACCTTCACGGCTTTGCATGACTTAATGGTAGCAATTTGGGCAGGTTCCATGCTAAAGAATACCCAGCATGCGAAAAGGAAGTGTTCCCTTACAATATGGGTTATTGCCAAATAGGTAAACAATAGCTGGATAGAATCTTATGTGTTAATATATTTGTAAGCTTAGTTACTTTTGAATCTTCTATTCTATCGGATTGGGTCTGCTCACAATGTTTCAGCTTAGTCAGGCGGATGCTGTTCTAATCATCATGTATTGCTTTTAGGGTCTAATGTGAGGTATGATGATTCAATGAACCTGAGGAATATTCTTTGGCTGGCTCCACTGCCAAGTAGTTCCACTAAAGCTTGGGTGGCTCCTGGTACCTCTCTCATCCAGCATTCGAGTAGAAACAAATTGCTGCATCAATATTAGTTAATCAAAAGTGTGCCAGCTTCCAGGTTCTTGATAGACACAACTGGTGTAGCTTTCACACAGTGAAATACCCATACCATACATGCTGTCCACCATCCATCCATCTGAATCATTCAATTGGTGGGACACCTCTTAGATTTTCCATGTCCCTGGGAGATGCTAATAACACAATCCAATATCTTTATATATATGTAGATATGTTAAGTCTTCATATTAGCATTATGTTGGCGCTATAACTCATCTAAGAGTTGGCCAATTGATTGAATGATCCTGATTGATACAGGGGTAAGCCACGTGTAATGTGGTGTTAATAAGACACAAAATTTGCATATTCTTTTATGGTCAGAGAGTTTGCCCTTTAGCTCATTTCTGGGTTGGCTACTTTAATGGAATTATGATGTATTTTTCCATTCTAATGAAAGAATATATACTTCTGAATGATTGTCTAGTTTAACATAGATAAGTGTTTTCTTGTGTTCTTTATTTTTTCTCTTTTACATAATAAAATATAACCTAATCTCCTTATTAAATGCCGGTCTTTTAATTCCAGGGACTGGAAGTGGAAGTTCATGGGGCTTTTTTTTTTTTGGGCGGGGGGGGGGGGGGGGGGGGGGGGGTACAATCAGAGGGCTTTCAGTTCTTTTTCTTGCACTATTGTCTGGGAGAAGTATGGTTGTATTTGAATAGAAGTTAGAGATTAGTACTTTTGTCCTGAAATCTATCTGAATTGGTTTCAATCCTGTGGATAGGAGTCCTGGTTGTCCTGGATGCTCATCCAGGAGGAATCATATATAGAGATCTCATACCAGAATATGTAAATTATGCAAGGACCATATATGAAGGTTAGACTTTTTGTTTTACTTTTGGTGCAATTTGGATGTAGTGTATCAGAAATGTTATCCACCAACCTGGAATTTGGAAGGATTAAATTAATGCAAAGCTCTTGGCGTTTCTCAGATGATTTCGGGGATGTTGTAGTTGATGTCAACTACTTGAATGTAGGAGGTGTAGCTGCTGATTATCAGGTCTTCATTTGCTGAGACCCTTCTCAAGGTAGGCACTATTCTTATTTAAAAAGTGATTACTGACATATCATGTCAAATGCAAAATGATAAAACTATTAATGTACTCCCACAACTTGTTTCATTGAGCTAATTTTCTGCTCAAGGATATATAAGCTATGTTCTATTGAGAAGTGATTATTCAGTATAGAGATGGTCTTGTTCCAAATGACTTTCAAGACAGGGATGATTATTGTATATAGTATTGTAGCTTGTAATTACTGTCTATTAGTCCCTAGTCTATATGCATGGAGAATGTGTAAAGTATAAACTGGTGTGATCATACCATCCTAGGGTTAAGAAATATCTTAATGCCAAAAAGTTCTCTACTTGGATATTGCTTAGCCATTTCGTGTATTGATTATCACTCACAGATGATAACAACCAAGCAATCAGAACTTAACAATCTAGATACTGAAGCTTGAACAACAATGAAATGCCATGGTCGACTATCAGGGATTCAGGATAAGGTCATAGCATCAAATAGCTTGATCTCTATATTAACATGATTTTATTGGTTATGGACCTTCCAACTGAGCAATCTGAATTGAAGAGACACAAATGGTTTAGACTTTAGAGTACTGGCACCAATACATAATTCTTCAAATACATGAAGGGCAGGAAAAGGAAAAAAGAAAAAGACCATGACAAGCCAAGAGAATATGAATATCCCCTTAAGTGTGCACTGGAAGCTTGCTGGCCTTTAAAAAGATTTGGATCTTCAGTCAGGTAGTAATGTGCGATCGTTGATGAAAACAATATTGTCTCTGTTCAGAGGAGATGAGAGATTGAGAAATGAGAATAGCTTATTTGTCACTAAGGGTGTAAAACAAAATTTTGACCTCAGGTTTCAGGTTGAATGCTAGAAAATTAGAGCACACCTCATTAAAATTGTAGAAATTCTTAAAAAATAAGAAAAAGGGGGAAAAAAAATGTTATTGATTGGTAGATATGAAGAAGGACCAAGATGTTGATGAAAAGGAACCCCAATCTCGTCCTAAATTTTGTACTTGGATCCAGGTGGTGTTCTTCCGGGGGGATATGGAACAAGAAAAGAAAAAAAGCATTAAAGCTTGTTCTGTCTGGAGAGTGCCTGCATCCTATATATATGACAAAATCTGCAATGGTAGTACCACACTTCATAAACGATGATTTTACAAGCCAAGCATAACTATTAATTTATCATATTTATGTGACTTTATTGTTCAACTTATGTATTTATATACTTTGTATACTGTTCTATATTAAGAAAAACAACTTCACAATTTTATTCTACCTACTTTGACAGTATATGTCAAAGTTGGTCTGAAGACTCTAAACCTATGAGATACAGTCTCTCCAACTCTATAATATTTTATCAAAGCTACATTATAGGCTTTATAGCGACATCATGTATATATTCGATAGAGAACTTCATTTTACAATCCAAATTTACTGTCTAGTTATTCAGATGTCTTCATCCTGTTTAACCAAAATCCAATTCTAGAGGGAGAGCGATATATGATTTGATGTTTGGGTTTCTTTACTTTTTTTTTTGTTTCGTATTCAGCATCACTTTACACCAGGTTAGTATTTAGTGGGTTTAGTTGGATGTGGATCAAGGCCACATCAACCAGGGGACATCCACCAACTTTGATTGTACCCATGGGATTGAATCCAGAACCTCCCCTCCATTGGGGGATGCCTTAACGGGGGGACATCCGCCAACTTTGATTGTCCCCCATGGGATTGAATCCAGAACCTCCCCTTCATGTTGGGGATGCCTTAACCACCCTCTGATGAGGGAGATTTGGCAAGATCTCTTTACTAGAAATGTTGATTCTCTCTCCCGTCCCTCCCTCTTCCCCCTCCCCCCCCCCCCCCCCCCCCCCAATCCATAGCAGACAAACTGTTGCTAATTAGAATCTTCTTCCTAGGTTTGGAGTCTTGCTTATTGTTTGGGAAATAAAACTAGGTTTATTTATTGTTGATAATTCGTTTTGGGGTTTTATTAATCTCACATTTCTATTCTTTGGACCTTTTTAATGATGGAGTTTAGTTTCTGTACAAGGAACCTTTGTTGTTTATGATGGAGATTTAGTTTTCTGTTCTAAAGTTTGTTTATTTCTATTATTAGCTGAGAAAAGAATTAGCTTTTGTTTCTAGATTTTTAGCATAGAATGTGGATTTCATGGATTGAGCAATTTTTCTTCTCATTGGCTCTGTTTGATCCTCTTTTCCCGTGTATTGTTTTGTGGTTCTTTTTGTCCTCTTGTTTATAGAATTTGGGGTTGGTTATTTTATAAATCAATCTAGGTACCCCCTTCTCTTCTTCAAAATCAGACTACCATCCTCTATAGATAATTAACAAACTGATTGTCTAGCTCTAAGCAGTGTATGCTGTGATATCACTTAAGATTGAGAACTGAGATCCCAATAGGTTGAATTCATATAGTTTTAAGGGGGCAGCTGGGCATTTACTCCCTTTTAATTTTGGGTACAACATTTTGGACTGAACCACTGATGAATGGCATTAAAGAACGAAAAAACAAGAAGAAGCAGCAAAACAGGGATTCTCTTGTGTCCCTCTTCAATCCAAAAGTGCTATAGAGAAAATAGTAATATCTGATGCTGATTTCATTTGAATTCTATTAGTTTTTTTTTTTTTTTTTTATAAATGTGGATATCTAGAGCCTTGTATTCTATTCGTTTTGATTGTAGATGAAATGTTTTTTTTCTTCTGTTAAGCGATCTTCATTTGGGTTCTTGTAAATTATCATTGGACAGCAGGGATTCTCTATATTCGGAGCAATGGGTTTGCTTGATATGATGCAAATGATCTATAATGAAGTGGGTTAATTTGAAGTCAGCAGAAAGATGGTAATATTGGTAATTTAGGATATAATAATCCTCTTTGTTTCGAGGAGAATTATCGTGGATAAATGGAGTTTGGTGATATTAGAAGTAAATTAAGTAATGGATTAATTTGAAATTGACATGGTTATGTTGGTAGTTTATGATATAATATTGTTTCAGATACGAATATAATGGTGGTTGGATAAGAGGACTAATAAAGGTTTGGATTTGATGATCTGTATCTTTTACTTTGCCAGAGTTTGAATCTGATAGTTTTAATGAGTCGCGGTTCTATAATTATATGGTTAGAGGGTCTCTTCTTGATGCTATCTTTATTAGATTGTCTAGTATTAATGCTGTAAATATATTGGGAAATAGTTTCTGCTGCTCTTTTCCTTTGGATAATATTGAAACATGACGATGTGTGATTATTTGGGTATTAATTAAGGGAAACTTTGTTGTGAATAACACAAGAACTGTATGCATGTAGAATGCAAACTAATTAGGCTATGTATGAAACTGATATTAGGAAGACTTGACACATGATCTCACTAATTAGGCTATGTATGAAACAAATATATGGATGAACAAATGCCTGGTTTTTCACTTTTAATCCTTTAATTTTATTTTATTTTATGTACTTGTTCTTATTATGTTGTTTGCAATCTGATATATTTGTATTCGCAATGTGAGAATAGGTTGAAGTAGTTATCTGATGATTCTGATCTGCTGCCTTTCCTACCACATGATGGAGCAGATATGTTCAAAGGCGTGTGTGTGTGTATGAGAGAGAGAGAGAGAGAGAGAATGTACTGTTTTTTACGCCTCATTTGTAGAGAGAGAGTGAGGATGTACTGTCTTTACGGCTCAATTGTATGGTCTTTTTCTTCTGATGGTGGTATTTGCCTTTAGTCTCTCTCTCTCTCTCAGTGTAATATTAAGGGGTTTCTTCCCCTTTGTTTTTCTTGATTCCTCTGTGAAGTTGTAGTCAACAGAACACTGGATGGGTGTAATGTTGGAGCAATAGTTGTTACTTGTCTCCTTATACAATCTTTTGGAATGGCATAATAATGCTTGTTACTCAGTCAACTCTGTGTTGCATTACATAATGCTTGTTTTTTTTTGTTGGGTACACTCAACTCTTTGTCGTGCATTTCATAATGCTTCTTGTTCACTCAACTCTTTGTCGTGCATTACAGTCCCAAACCTAGTTGGGTTGGGTCAGGTCAATAGCCAATGTAAAAAAAATCTCACCAAATCCTTTCATAAATCCTAAATTGTTATGGCATTACAGCATTTATGTTGTCAAACTCCAAATATTTGAATGTGGATTTTGAGTTGGGTTTCTTAGGACTTTGTTTAGAAGAAACTTAATGAATTTTTAAAATATATGTATAGATCCTCGATGCTTTATTTCAAATATTTTGAGTTGACAACACGAATCTATTTCGTTATTTTGTTCTATTAAAAGACATATTGTCGGTTAAGTTATAAAATATATATATTTGAATGCAAATAATATGCAATAGATCAAACCAAATATCCCTGCTATTTATTATACTAGCGGGTGGCACGTGCGATGCACGTTAAAGCGAGGGGAAGGAGTTAACCATAGTTAATAGGAGTTAAAAGAAACACGTGTTAACCTAGAGGTGCGATTGAACTCTCCCCGAGTACAATCGTGATTGGCTGTGATTTTGTTATTTAAATAGACAGATGAGCAATAGGTAGTTTGAGAATTAAAGTAAAACATAAAATCAAAGTTTTGTTTTATGTAAGAGTAATTAGGGAATTTTCGGAAAAATCAGGCTACTCCTGCCTCTCCCATTATAATGGTAAAGATGTTGAGAATTTTTGGAAAAATCAGGCACTCCTGCCTATCCCATTATAATAGTAAAGATATGAATTCAATTAATATGCAATTGATCAAACCAAATTCCCCAGCTATTTTGAGCATTACATTCGAGCACACGGTGGAGAAAATCCACATATTAAAAAAAAAATCAATTTTATATTTACACTTTAAAAGGGGTTGCTCTGTGTAAAAGATATTTGGATTCACTACTAGGCTTGTATTCAAGCCAAGTTGGCTTGTGAGCTAGTTCAAGCCAAGCTTAAGCTGGCATTTCAGGCTTGAATGACTAAGCCAAACTTTTTATTTAAACTTTTTACTTGAGCTTGAATGTTTAATTTTTTTTAAAAAAAAACAATTCAAGCTTGATTTAGACAATGTTTGATTTTGGCTCAAAGCTGGGTTCATTTAGGGCTCCGTTCAGCTTGAATTCGATTCAAAGCATTGTATATAATATTTTTTGGTAGTGTTCTTGATCTAGACAATGTTTGATTTCAGCTCAAAGCTTGGTTCATTTAGGGCTCGGTTCACGAATTCGATTCAACGCCTTATATATAATATTTTTTTGGTAGAGTTGTTTTTATATAATATTATTTTTTAACTTATAATATATAAGTTTCACAAATAATAATGATAAAAAAAACAAAAAAAAAGTTTGAGAAGTTAAAAACAAATGCCCTAATCCTAACTCTCTACTTCTAGACATAAGATTATTTTCAAATTTGATTTTTTTTGTGTATAATTAGATTTATTTTGTGTAATTTTTTGTATATCTTTACTATTATAATGGGAGGGGCAGGCGTAGCCTGAAATTTCCAAAATTCCTAAACTACCCTTATATAAAACAAAACTTTAATTTAATGTTTTACTTTAATTCCCAAACTACCCTCATCTATTTATTTAAAGAAAAAAATCACAGTCAATCGCGATTGAACTCGGGGAGAGTTCAATCGCACCCACGGGTTAACACATGTCACTTTTAATTCCTATTAGCTGTGGTTAACTCCTTCCCCTCGCTCTCACGTGCATCACGCTATTATAATGCGAGAGGCAGCTGTAGATGATTTTTCCGAAATTCCTATACTACCCTTATATAAAAACAGAACTTTGATTTAATGTTTGCTTAAATTCCCAAACTACCCCTTGCCTTTGATTTAATTTCCAAACTACCCTTCCTCATCTATCTATTTTGAATCACAGCCAATCGCGATTGAACTCAAGGAGAGTTCAATCACACCCACGAGTTAACACGTGACCCTTTTAACTTCTATTAACTGTGATTAACTCCTTCCCCTCGCTCTTACGTGCATTGCACGTGCCATTAACGAGTTCAATTGCACTTGTGGGTTAGCATGTGTCCCTTTTAACTTCTATTAATTGTGGTTAACTCCTTCCCCTTGCTCTCACGAGCATCGCACGTGCCACCCGTTAGTTAATATAATAATAAATAATTTGTAGCTGCATATTTGATCTCATCAATCAGCCACATTGTGGCCATTCGCACAATCTGGACCGTCGAATTGATGAAAGCGTATGGCCCCACGATGTGTTTAATGTGTCGCTCATAGACTATGATTTACACTTTAGTATATACTTCATACAACGTGTCAACAGATGAGAGATTAGTTCCTTTGTGGGGCCCACATGATATTTGTGCTTTCGTCTTCACTGCCTTGGACATGCGCACTACGCACCCTGTACATTTTACCATTTAACGGTTCAGACCGACTCGGATCTTTGTCTCTTGCTCGCACGTTCCCTACACTCTCTGCACAAACCGTGGCGTTCTCTCTGCAACTATTCCTCATATATCTAATCTATTTATCTCCAAACCCTAATTTCTCTATTTTTCACACTACTTCTCCAAACAAATCTTTTAACTTCAGTTTCTTCGGCTTGAAGAAATCTCGAGAAGCATCCATGGCGGAAGCCTGGATTGATCGGGGAGATCTGTGGAAGAATAAGGTTCGAGCTTTGCAGCTTCGACTCAGGGATCATTTTCGAGTCGCCGTCGATAGACATCGACGCCGGCCTAGGTTTTCAGATGGTTATTACTCGTCGACGCTGCAACGGTGCGTTCTACGCCTTCGCAATCTCCGTAGAGATTCATTGCCTTCTTCATCATCTTTCTATCGCAAGCGAGGTAGGTTTGTTTTGCTCGCATAGCAACTATTGTTTCTATTTCTCTTCAAGTAAATGTTGAATGCTTTCTTAGATCCTTGTTTAGTTGTTTGTGAAATTTTGGTTCCGTTTCTTATTATCTGATAATTCTTTGTATACAAGTTTGTAATTGTTACGTACCTTTCTAAATAAAATAAAATAGAAAACATAAAAAGAAAAAGGGAGAGGAGATATGGCTGATTCGAGGCAGCCCGGGACCTCCATTGATGCCTCTTCAAGAGGGAGGGGGGGGAACCTCAGATTACATTCACCTATTTATAACCTCCTAAAGGAGTTATAGAAACTGAAATACCAGTAAAGAACTACTAATAAGTAATAACTATTTAAAGGATAGGGAAGACAAGAGAGGTGATATAGTAGGAGGATGTGTATGTTCACATTATTCCATTCCCCTAAAAACAATCTTTGTCGTCAAGGTTATGAAACATCTATCAAGCAAAGGAAATAGATGTCGTAAAGGTGACTACTTCGAGAGCATTTTCCTTTTGACCTTTAGCCTTCACAACCTTTAGCCTTCACAACAGTTGCAGAATTGTGACTGGCTCTGATACCATTTGTATCATGCTTTTATCTTCTCCTGAAAAAATAAAGATTAAAAGGGGTTCTCTTCGAGGTGAACCAGCCTCCTTTGAGTTACTTCGAGGGTAACAAGACTCTTATGAGAAACTCTCTTTGATTTCATTAATTTCTTGCAATTTACAGAATTTTAAGAAGTTTAAATAGATAAATATCCCTTCCCATAACCAACCACTAACTCTAGTCATGTGGGGGCCTCTAAATAGGTATGTATCATTCTTCACCCCTTGAAACAACCTTGTCCTCAAGGTTGATATAATAATACATATAATTTTTTTTCTTCTTCCACAAATTCTTTTGCTTTTTCTTCTTCTTCTTTACAGCCTCTTGCATTGCCACTTTATTTCCTGCTTGAGAGATAACAAGGTAAATTGTTAAGATAACAATTGCACCAAGCTTTTGTATGCACGAATCCCATTCATTAACCATGCCATCAAGCTGTTGCACCATAAAATTTTCAACCAAGGCATTCTCTGTTGGATCCTTGCCGATCAAAGCAGGTTCCCTGATCTCATTCACGTTCTCTACAGTTTTAAGGTCACTTTTCACAACGTAGTCCGGTTCTCCAATCTTGAGCATATGGCAAAGCTCCTCAAGTTATTAGCCTTGTTTTCTTGAAATCGCTTGAAGCTTCTTCACGTCTTCCAAAATCGACCGTATCCCTTCTTCCATGACCAGAATCGTCGGCTCTGATACCATCTGTTACATAACTTTCTAAATAAAATAGAAAACATAAAAGGAAGAAGAGAGAGGAGATATGGCTGATTCGAGGCAGCCTGGGACCTCCATTAATGCCTCTTCAAGGAGGTAAACCTCCAATGTTCTCTAAGAACACATTACATTCATTCTTCTTTTAAAATACAGATATAAATTACATTCTCCTAGTTATAACCTCCTAAAGCAGTTATAGAAACTGAAATATAAGTAAATAACTACTAATAACTATCTAAAGGATAAGGAAGACATGAGAGGTGAAATAGTAGGAGGATGTGTATTGGGTACACATCATTAATTTGGTTATTGCTGTATTTTTTTTATATTGGCCATCTTTAGTCTGTTTCATGATTTTTAAAGATCCATTTGATTCACAATATATCCATTGTTATGGAAAATAAGGAAAACATCCTACTTTTCTTAAAAATTTATCATTCGATATAACCAATGTATAACTACTGAAAAAACCTTGGTTTGACATGTAATGATCTATTTAACATCAATATATAGTATCTTATCAATGAAAGATGTTAGTTTTGCTAATCTTGATTAAAAACTTGTGATTTGAATTATACAAGTGTCGGGACTTGAATTATACTAGGATAATTCGGTGAAGTTCTGCCGGTTGGTACTTTTAGCTGTAGAAAATTTTGTTGTTGATTTAAAATGTTTTCTTTCACCAGTAATATGAGATTAGTGTTTTTTTTTCTTCGATTGGTTAGTAAGATTGGATTAGATCCTAGAATTTAATGTTATTGTGCGGACCTAGTTCTTGTCAATTGTGATTGAAACCTTGCAATGGTAATTTTAGTGATACCCGTGTTTCAATGTGATAGATTATGTGCTTAGGGTAACTTACCTTGTATTAGGAAATTCAGGGAGTTCAAATTTAGTTTGGAAGATCGTGTCAGTTCCAGTGCATATCGGATTAGGAAGTTTAAATTATAAAGGATTAGGAAGATCATGGAGTCTGAGTTTTAGTTTGGAAAATCGTGTCATTTCCATTTGCATATCTGATTAGGAAGTTAGCAACTCAAATTGATCATCCAACTTGGGGAGGAATCCTGGTGCAGATGTGGCTTTTCAGGTTGATAAGAAGTTGCAAAGCTAATCTCCTTCTTATATTATTAAGATCAGTGTTACATAGAATAGTCCATTATCTGAACATTCCCATGTCAAGCTTGTGTCACACATGCACCAACAGGCTCATTAGAACAAAATCTTGAAGTTCTTTTCTTGCATTCAGTACGTACTACATTGTCTGTGGGTGTATGTATCTGTATTGGAGTATTAGCAACAATTAGATATTGACTTATGAATATCTTGTGCCTGCAGTTATCAAGGATGTTGATGCAATAGAAGACTCGGTCATCACCCGCATGCTTCAGGCTCTGGCTGTTCCTATTATTGGAAATGTTTGTCACATGTTTATGCACGGGCTTAACCATGTGCAGGTATTTAGAATTACCTGACATTAGATGTTGATTCAGTTTTTTCATTTTTCTTTTTCTTTTTTTGGTGTGCATGTGTGGCCCTTCTTACTGCAAGTCTCAAATTGGCTGGTATTACAGATATTTGGTGCAGAAAAACTGCATCAAGCATTATTACAGAGACCAGAAGGCAAACCTCTTATAACGGTATGAGTAATCATCCCTATTGTAAAGATTCTTATCGTTCCATTCACTATGAATTGTTACCCTGTCATATGGAAGGATTTACGTACTCATTTAGGATAATCTACATTCTTTGCCTTGCTCTTCAATGAAAGCGTATAGCCATGATAGACTTGTTGATTATTATTGTTATTATGCTTTGTAGGTAAGCAATCATGTCGCTTCTGTGGATGATCCGCTTGTTATTGCTTCTCTGCTGCCACCAAGTGTTCTATTTGATGCTCACAGCTTGAGATGGACGCTTTGTGCAACTGACCGGTGTTTTAGCAATCCAGTGACTTCTGCATTCTTTCGATGTGTGAAAGTTTTACCAGTTTCTCGTGGTGATGGGATTTATCAGAAGGTACCTTATTAGTAATGTTTTGGCTTCGTCTTTGAAGTAATTATATAATTACTAAATGGCATTTTGAAGCATCTATTTGATTACTTCTATCACAAATCTGGTATGCCTTTTACCATTGGAGCCTTGTTATTCTTTTTGATATCTGCAGTAGCCTCCAGAAAATTTTATATGTATGTTTGGGTGAAGTAAAGTATTAGGATGCCAGTTTATTAAGGTTTTCTCTCCCTTGATTGGTAGCTTGTAATGGCATCTTCTGTGTAAATCAGCAAATGATGGAGCTTAAGTTTGCAAGTGGAATTTAACAGCCTACAATCTTGGTATGGCTCCTTGTCTGGAGCTTTGTTTTGAGAGAGAGAGAGAGAGAGAGGTAAATGTGGGGTCTGATCGTTGAAGAGACGCTACATTGCAGCCGAATAGGTGAAGGGTTTGATGGGGATCTTCAGTAGGTTCCATAATCCGGCCTCTGTTAATAGGGAGTAGAGAACAACTGCTGTCATCCGGTTTCAAAGAGAGATCCTGCTATGGAAATCACATGGGCTTTAGGCTAGCCAGATAACCAGGCAGTCCATAATAAAATCGGCCCCTTGGTTTTTCCTCCTTTATGGGGGATTGGAGTATTATTTTGCTGAAGGTGTTGTTCTGACTTGTGATTACCCTTTAAAATCTGGTGTTCGAAATGTGGAGGTACTTTTTAATCCACTAGAAGCAACTTCGAGTTTCTAACTATTTTTTACCTGAAGGAATCTCTTCTGTAAATCAGAATCCTGATTCTAGAAAAAGAGAGAGAGAACAACCAGTATCATTGTATTGTGGGTCTAAGTTCTTCAGTACTATGTGCTATGCATATTTGGCCTTCACTCTCGTCTCTATCCATGTGTTGTGTTTGTTTTTCCGGACAATAGGTTGCGCTCACCATACATCTTTAAATTTTTGTAGGGGTTGGACATGGCCATTTCAAAACTGAATAATGGTGGGTGGGTCCATATCTTCCCAGAAGGAAGTCGTTCTCGGGATGGTGGAAGAACCATGGGATCCACCAAGAGAGGCGTTGGAAGGTGAGCACTGATTAAAAAATGAAAATTATGAACGTGTTTGTTAAGGGTAGAAAGAACATGAAAAAAATGTTAAAAACTTGCTTGTGAAGGGTTAATTAAGGTTATTGTTATCACATGGCTCTTTTGCTTGTTCCTGTCAACATAATCTAGAAAAATATATGGATTTATTTCTTCATTTGTTTCATAGTTTTATTCATGGTTGTAAAAATCGACATGTTTGGTACATTTCGGGCAAATTTGACATTTTGGGCAAATTTGTTGGTTTCTGCAGTCTCTGAAACGAAATCCACAAGTTATATAAGAACTACAGGATTTTTATTCGAAACATCGTATCGTGTAGTTATGAGTGTGTATCGTTTTGGGTGATTTCCAGAGATATGTTATTGTGATGTTATTGTGCTTTATATTAAATGTTAAACTTTGAGTGAAATTTAGTTTTTCAAAGTCAACTGTGTTAAATTTATTGAATCCAATTAACCCTTTTCCCAATTAAAATATTATATGGATATGCGTGTGTGTGTGTGTGTATAAATATAACTATTTCAAATAAGCAATAGTGACATAAAGTTTTAATTTGACACATAAAAATATCCCAAAGAGGGGGGGGGTATGGATCTACAAATATATGTTTTCTTTATGTATTTTGTTCATAATGTTCTCATTAAAAACAATTTTTTAATTTAAAATTATTTTTTAATAATAAAAAAAAATGAAGTAAAGGGATTGGGCTAGTAGCAAAGACCACGCCTCAAGAAACGGAGGTCTTGAGTTTGAGTGCCTTCCCCTTGTTGGCTTCCCTCCGGGACTTATCCTGACTTTCCTGGTTGTGTAGTCACTGTAGTATGAGGGGATCTGCACGGCCTGAGGGACTTAGTCGGGTGCTCTAAGAGGCCCGGATACCCTCGTTCCAAATAAAAAGTAGATCTCGTTTGAAAGTAAACACGGGTATATTGTATATCATAGTTGTACAATTGACATTTTTTTATCCATAGTTGTACAATTGGCAATTAAGTATTCCTTTTATGATTTTATCTTGTTAATCCTCCTCTCACCTTGTCAAGTACATGGCAATACAGTGTTTTACCTTTGCACCGAGAATTTTGAAGCCCCTTATATGTTCTTGATAGTTATTTGAGGAAAAAATGTACTTTGCTTGCCTGTCTGAGAATTGATTGCATCATCCCTGAGCTGTCAACTTGTCATGTTCTATTATAGCTAAAATTTGGTGATGACTTGGAACATGATATATATGATTCAATTTTTTTTCTACCCCCTCAGGTTGGTCATGGATGCGGACAATATCCCCCTGGTTGTCCCATTTGTGCATACAGGGATGCAAGAAATCATGCCTATAGGAGCCACCTACCCAAGGATTGGCAAGATGGTATGTACCCTTGGTTACTCTTGTGCTTTCCACTCACAGCCGCTTATTAGCGTACATGCCTACATGGTACACCACACGACCTACACGAGGGGCTGCTGGGACACTCGACCTGCAGTCAGTTCCACCTTGCATATCTCCCAGGCCAACAATAGTTCAGATTGGATGGGCTTGTTTAATTGACACGTAGATGCTCTACTGCACTTCGTTCCTTTTTTTTTTTATCATTTATACAAACGTTAATAGACCAGATAGGATCATTAGATGAAGACAGTTGTTGGTCTAGGAAATCTGCTTGTGGAGATCCAACCTCCCTGCTTGTGCGTCGCATACAGCAGAAGCAAGTAGTATGACCACTTTCCATCCTAATATGAGAATTACTTGTATACAATAGTTTAGGGATCGGCATTTCTTGTCCATTATATACTCAAAGGATTTGTTAATCAGTCTGATTGCCTAAATTATTCTACATTCTTCTCTCATGTTCTCGACTTAACACATGTATTTAAGGAGGTAGTCAAACATATATTGTCCTGTTTAACCCAATTCTTTCTTCATAGATTGCCCACTATGAAATTGCCTCCGATTTAGGTGGGCTACACCAAAAATAAGCTGATCTAGGTGGACAGCACTCAGCAGGTATCTCTTTACCGACTCCAGAGCTGTACCATTGAAATAAGTGCTGAATATTCATCTCACAGTCGTAAACATAGTGGACAACCTGGCAAGTCTACTTTGGTTCAAGAGGTGTTAACAATTTCTTAGGTCTCGGAAGTGTCAAGTTCGAGTTACCCGGTTACAAAAGACATTGACTTTGTTCAGCCTTTTCGTGACCCTAGACTTTTTCCCTAGTTAATGGTGACTACAAATCATGGCATGAATAACATTATCATATTCAGATTTTTAATTGGACAGTTATTTACATTATTTAATATATCAAGTCATGTTCTTTATTATTATTATATTATTATTATTTAATATTGTTATTATACATTATTGAATATATCAAGTCATGTTATTATTGAATTAACCAGCTCTTTTGGCTACTTGAAACATGTAGGTGACAGTACTTATTGGTGATCCAATACATTTTGATGATCTACTTACTATGGATGATACCCAACATGTCTCAAGAGGAAATTTATATGATGCCATATCTTCAAGGATCGGTCATCGACTCCATGAGTTAAAAGCTCAAGTGGACAAATTAGCTCTAGAACAGTCACTCCAACTCCGAGATTATTCCTTGCAGAACACAGAACGTGCGGCTGGGATTTTGCAGCAGGTTGATTGGGAAGCATTTGGAATGGAAACTTACATACTTGCCGATGATGATTCCTCCTCTTTGAGACAGACAATCCAGACTCAACCGAAGCTGAATCTTGACCAGTTACAAGGGCCCACTTCATCTGATCGATACTTTAGGATGGGTTTCTCTTATGAAGTTGGTATTATGTCGAGAATTCGTGGTTATGTAGACCCAACTGAGCTAATGGGGTTTGCAGCTAGAGGTTTGTTCATGAACTGCAGAATGCAGCAGGAGAGTACGACAAGTGTTCATGAAGTTGGACCCTTGAGGGCGTGGAAACAATTCTTGGAAGCCAATGTATTCCAACAATGGAATTCCTGCTAACTTCTGGTGACCACAATCATCACCAATGCAAGTTTGGGCAAGACAAGCCTTAACAGGGACAGGTTGTTATAAGGTTCCAATTTTACCCATTTATTGGAAATGAAGCATATATATATGTTTCACTCTACTTGGGCTTTAAGGAGAAATCATGTTACTTGGAAGCTGCGACTGTTAAAATGGTTTACCCTGATCCCAAGTCTCGCACTATCCTTGTTTTGAACCTTTTAATTGGTTCCCCAGCAACTGAAATGCTTGGATCAGCATAGCTTCGGCTCAATTTATGGTATTTAAACCCGAGTGACTACTTTAATAGGGTGGTTTGCAAGCTAGTAACATGGACTTACCGTTTTTGTTTTTCTTAGGTTTAACTGTTCAGTTTTGACCTGAGTGTTTCCTTAGTTTTCACTATTCCATTTTGACTGTCACGGGTATGAACGGGAACTGTTGTAATATGCACTGCAATGCAATTAGTAGGTGAAGACGTGGATTTTGATGAATGTACTAGTGAAATAAGATAGCTGATTTTGATATTGTGAATTCTTGACAGATCCAATGAGATTAATGATATTTCTGGTTCGTTCGGTGGGGAAATTTCCTGAGAAAAGTCCTTATACATAAATTTATAATGAAATATCACAGCTCATGCACAAAGCCACAAACTAATCCAGACCCTTCTGCCAGCACTAACGTAATCTGAGCTTGCATTGCCACTCAAAAGAGATTCCTTTGAGACCCTTCTTATAATTCAAAATTTCTAAGATGCATTTCTTGGGGAATGCTATATTGAAATAAAGCAGGTCAGCTATCATTTTCACCTGCTTTATTTCCATGCGGGGCGAGTCTGCTTAGCAATTAATCCCTAAATTTCAGTCCGAAGGCAGTGCATTTTCTATATTTTCTAGTTGTCGGAGAAGGTCTGTTCAGACTCAACAGTGTGTTTTTCACCTTGTAAATAGTTAGTGCTTCAAGTGCATGAAATTATAAAATGTACTTTTCATAGAAAAGTAGAGCAGTGCTTACCCAGATTCAAGTTTCCAGTCAACAACAGCGCACATGAATTAATGGAAATAGTAGAGGAAGGGCGGTGAAGATGTAGTAAGAGAACGATTCATGTGAGAACGACATTCTTGGTAAAAAGTAGGGTGCATTGTTCTTAGATAAGAGAGTGAAAGACAAAATGGAAGGTCAGGTGATGAGTTCACTTCTCAGTATGTTAGAAATTTATAGTAATTTCAAAGATAGTTTTAGAGTTGGAGAAATGAAATATTAAATAGGTCACTTGGAAACAACCAGAACTCTCAAGGCTAAATGAAATGGAGAGAAATCAGAGTTTGAGCAACCTCAGCCAAGCTAATTGCATCGATGCCCCTGGTAGATTGCCCGTATAATATGTGAACCAGTTTTTACCAGTTCTGGTGCTCTCTCGGTCTCTCCACAAGGTTTCAACTGTTTTTAGTTGGGCTCAGTTCAAGCAAATTCACAAGTCTACTTTGGTTATATGGGGTTGAATTTTAATTTAAGTTGAAAGGGGAATTGAACAGCAATGGGCAACCAAAAGCATGTCAGTAGTTTGGCCAACAAAAGAAGTAAATAGATGGAACTAATAGTTTGTGATTTTAATGTCAAAAGTTTTCGCAAAAATCCATATCTAGGTTGCTGCAAAAATTGGACTGAAAATTGGAAATAACTCAACGAGAGAGGCACCAGTGAAAAAGGATGTGATCCCTAGTTCATCCTCCTGATTAGCTCATTAATATAATCTTCACGATTTCCAGCATCTCCGCCTTCAATGTAATGGTTTCTCTTCTTCTTCAAGCCTCCTGATGGAGCACTTAGCTTAAACGGCCACAGGAAATTGTTTGCTTGCTTAAAATGAGGTCCCACTGTCATGATCTCATAAATCAGATCTTCCATGCAGATTATTTCATACTTGCCGAGGGCCTGCAGTTACATTTATTTAATATATCAATGATGGAAAATATTAATGAAAGATAAAGATTAATCCAAGATTAACTGTATCCTACCTGTTCAACAACTGAATTATCAGTCAACGCAATCCGCTGCTTGTTCAGCTTTCCATAACCCCTCTTATAAATCAACTCCTTCACGCTTTTTAGATTAGGATATCTGTAAAGTGTGAGTTGAAACAATAAGGGGGTCCAGTAATTTATATAGATAATTTGTTTTAAGAAATTGAATACAGACCACAGAACATCCTGATCCAAACAGGCACAGTTGTTTTTGTTTTTGCAATAACCACTCTACTCACTAAAAGGTTGAAGTGGACCAACATGTAGTAAATCATGTTAGGACCTAACAGTTCGATCAGTTCAAAATGGCGGTTGAACAGCAGAATACCAGTGCCCCTTTTCCCCAGTTTTTTTTTTGATCGGTAAACAAAAATATTATATATGAAAATAAGAGGGAAACACAAGAACTGGTTAATATCCTAAACTCTGCCAGGTTAATATCCTAAATAATTCCTTATTCCAGATCTGAAAACATAAGAATGATGGAGAAATAAGAAAGCTTACCCAAAGGTCACATAAGGCTCAACCCTCTGCAACATGTTCATGGTTGCTTTGTTCACTTTGAGAAACACACCGTTGAATATCTGAAGCGAAAATTTACGGTAAGAAACATAAAATCCCAAGTTTTTAGTCGAATTTTAGAAGCAAAAGCCTAAGAGATTTGACCTGTCTCAAACGTAGAAGTTGCAAAATCTTTCTCGTTTTCGGGTGCATCGCATTGATACTATCAAGAAACACCAGAAGAGAATACTGATATAAGACCCAAAGATAAAGTTTGGATTTGTACTAAAGTCAAAAGTGAAAATTGATTCAAGCCCAGCAGAAGGTTAGTAAAAGGAGTCCCACTTAAATGGCTCAATGTATGTAACTGACAAGGTCCAACACAGTAGGATGAATTGAGAGTTTGAAAGAAAAAGGAATGCTAAAAGAAATTTAGATGCAGGGTTTCCCAGGGAACAGCTTTAATGTGTCGTTTAATAATCTAAAATTCATTTCTTCTAACAGGGCTAATATAGGTGTATGCAATCTATGTGGACACGTGAATATAGATGGTTAGATTTCATGTTGTTTCTACTTGTTAATAAAACTGCTATCCAAAACCAGGTCGAATGAAATCCCATAATAGTATTACTATAATACTAACAATGAGGATAATAATAACAACAGCAACACTTTTCTTAGATTCTGATATGCATCTCTCCAACTTAAAGGTCCATTCACTGGAAAAATAGGGGAGTAATAGCTTTTATTATTCCAGTAATACATTTATACAGATATGACGAATAAATAAGTTGAGCATATCAATAGCCATTTGAGATACTTACAGTGTAATCAAAACATCCAGGCAATAAGAGATCCCTAGGCAAGGTGTTGCCTAGGTGATGCCAAGGCCATGCAAAAATATTTTACTATTAAAATTATAAAAATAAAAGATATCCATATATGTTTGCAAATAGTAATTAAAGAAGTTAAAAAAAACATATATAAGACCAAAATGTCACTACAAAAAAATTAAGATCATAGTTTGGACTGGAGAAAGAGGGAAAGAGAGAGCCAGATATGGAAAACCTTGACAAACAAACCCCAGACAAAATTTGTTATACACAACCTGTTTTATTTTGTATAGTGCTTTTCTTTTCGGTTGTTGTAAATAACATCTAGATGATCTCATCTTAATGTTTGTCCATAAGCCTAGACACTGATAGGCACCAGGGGTCCTAGACAAGCAACATTTTGACTGCAGTGGTAACTATGATTATATTAAACCTAAACCTGAATTTTTTGGGTGAGCTAAGTTTTTCTATGTCTAGATGTACAAAATTTCAATTAGTCAAGGATGGCTGTCACTTGAAATATCTAGGCAAGAGCTTCCAATATATCTCATTTACATCAGTGGGAAGTGTTCTGAAATTTGAAAGAATAATTTACTTTACCAATTTTATATGGTTGTTAATAGCACATATAATATTCACAGCCAGTAAAATATTAAATTTTCAGATTATATACAGAATATAACAAAAATACCCAATGTAAATATTTTCCTATTTTTAATTACTTATTTTAATAGGTTTGTTGATTCATTACAGTTTTCAGAACTGCATAAAAATCAACCAAGTGAGTGATAGAAATAAACCAAACACTAGTTATCCTCATATAAGTTCAGATATAAAGATAAGATTTATCTAACCGGACATGATCTCCTGAGTTGGCTAAAAGCATAGTTGGGCTTATCAAAGGATGGTGACCAATAATGGTATAGTGTGTTAACTCCCTTAGGTTGAGTTAAGAGACCATTCCTCTTAACAATTTAAACATAATAATATATATAGATCCCCATAACCTAAAAATACTCGTTACAAGGTTTAAAAGGTGGACTTCATTCCTTGAAGGAAGCAAATGCGAAGGACAAGAGATCTAGAAGCGGGAAGATAATATGAAGGAGATACTAAAAAGAGAGTTGCACCTTGGTATACGTTTCCTAGAATTAAGAATTGATTAGTATATATTAGTGGCTTTAAGTGCAGAGTTTATGGTATTAAGTGTGCAGTTGGACTCATGGTTGAAGGTAGGTGAGGAAGGTTTCATAAAGGGTAACATCAGATGTTGTGAGATTCTAAAGCAAGAACTGCATTTCCTGAAAATAGGAGCAGGGTGCACCAACTATGAACATGCCGAAAAGAAAAATAAGCTCACCCACGGATACGGATAATAAACAACAATTTGGCCTCTGGGTTAACATAGAAACCTCCTTTCAGCTTGGCCTCTCGCTTCAATCTGATCAACTCTTTCTCCTATAAATTACGTCCAAGAGAGAAATCCAAGAGTTTATCAGTATAATGCAGAACATTGGGGAATGACCCACAAAGACATGGCAATGAGACTATATAATAAGATAGCAATAGGAGAAATAATACATAGTCAATGCATAGAAACAAGTTTCTCACCTGTTCTGTGTATTCTTCTGCATATTGTTCAGCCCTCTTGAAGATGAGCTTGCGGTTCTCGGCATTCTTCTTCTTTTGTGCTTCCTCGGCTTGCTTCTTGGCCAAAGCCCATTCCTCACTTCTCTTCCTCTTCTTCAAGACAGACTCGGGAACAATAGGCCCTCCCTTGGTTTCTTCTTCACCCATCTCTGAACCGGAATAATCAACCCAAAAAAACCAAGATGCAAGATTTAAAACCACATTAACCAGAATTATTTAATGTAGAACTGAAAATCAGAAGCTCAAAACACCTTTTTCTTTACCAGACCATCCCCCCCCCCCCCCCCCCCCCCCCCAAAGGGGAAAAAAAATTACACAGAGCATTCCACTAATTTCTTCAAAAATGAGATTAGACAATCCTTAAATCATGCAATCGATGATAAGTATATCTACTATAAGTATATAATAAGTGCAAATGTTCTTATTCACCTTTCTACATGATGCCTGATAATTCACAGATTGGAGGCCAACGAAAAGCCAGTTTCCTTGATCCACTAAATAAAAGATATCCATAAAAACACTTGTCTACGCTAACAAAATCGTCCTATCAGCAAAAACCTGGACCCCATACCATAAACTCATTTAGCTACCTTTAATTACTCAAAACCAAATAACAAAAAGATGCAATTCCTATCACCAGTTAAGTCCACTAAATCTACCCCATAAAACAGAAAACAATCTTCTTGCTGCTGAATATACCAGTTTAGACTAAATGTATTTTTGGAAGAAAAAAAACATTTTTCCTTTGTAGGCAAAAGACAATCCATATATTAAAACTTAAAAAACTATAAAGACCCAACAGACAAAGCCATAAAACATCTCTAACATTTTGAAGGCTCTAACAGATCTCAAAGATTTAAAATGCATCACCAAATAACTGATAACAAAGGAAGGTTTCCAAAAATTAGAGAGTTTTAAAACAGTAATGTAGACTCTTAAATAGGTAATAAGAACAAAGACTCTTCTCCTTCAAAATACTGTTTTAAATACATAAAATATAATAATTTCCCACATCAATAAAATTTTGAAGAAAACAAACATGACAACATAGGGCTTAGCGGAGCTACTGCATATAGGCAAATGTGTCTTTTGGACTTGAACTTGCTTAGTGTAAACATAATTGAGTGCATAAAGAGATTGTTGCACTAGGTCTTGAACCAATCCCTTTTATTCATAAACCGAGACAATTTATCACACGCAATATCTCCTTCACAATGTCGAGTTCTTACGGTTGTGCACATTTCAGTCAATTGCAATATCTCAGTATTCATGAGTGCTCTAGAAAATTAACCTAAATTTTCATAGGAAGCGGTCCCACTTCCACACATGTATAGGTTCTTCTTTCAAGGATGCCTTGTAAGTTGTAACTCAACACCCCACAGACTTTTTTTGATCGGTAACTCAACACCCCACTGATAATAAGCTATAAATAGCATTAAGAATCAATGGATCAACCTCCTTTCGTTACAACTTACAAGTAGTACTACAACACCATAAGGATGGTCATGAGATAATCTTCTTTGTAGTGCCCCCACCAGGTCCCTCAACAACTTGTTTGTCCAATTGAACCTAGATCTTAAGACCTCCAGTCACATAGGTTGGGTTTCCATTGTCGATGATCTATTTTTCAATATGTTAGTATAGATTTTTAACTAATCCTTTGGTCAACATATCTACTAATTTTTACTTTGACCTTACAAAATCACTTGCAATAATTCCATTATTCGGAAGTTCTTTAACAGAGTTAAGCCTTCAACGAATATGTTGGGATTTCCCATTATAAGAATTGTTTTTAGACCTAACTAAAGCAGCTTGGCAATCACAATGAATTAAGATAGCAGACATAGGCTTGTTTTAAAATGGTATATTCATTAGGCTTCTTTGACTTTATCTAAAGCTATAAACTCGGATTTCATAGTGAAACGAGCAATGCAAATTTGCTTGGAAGACTTCCAAGACACTGCACCTCCTCCAAGAGTGAACACATATCCACTCGTGGACTTAGAATCATTAGAATCCAAAATCCAATTTGCATCATTGTATCCTTCTACAACAGGAAACTTATTGTAATTAAGACTATAGTTTATAGTATATATCAATATCTCATCACCCTAATTAAAGCATCTCAGTGATCTTGTCCTGGGTTGCTAGAGTATCTACTTAGCCTCCCTATAGCATAAGCAATATCAGGTTTAGTGCAGTTCATAATATACATTTGACTACCAATGGTTTTAGAATACTTAAGCTAAGATACACCCATACATATATGTTTCTATGTTTCTTTAAATTACAGTTATGGTCAACAGTTTTTTTTACTTGTTTGCAATCAAATTAATTAAATTTTCTAAGCATCTTTTCAATGAATGAGTTTGAGATAGAGATATCCCCTCAAGATTTCTTAGAATCTTAATTCCAAGAATTATATCTGCATTACCTAAGTCTTTCGAATCAAAATTCTTTGTTAATAATTTCTTAACGCTTTCAATCACATGTTTTGAATGATAAGAGTCTTTGTTCTAATGACCTATTTAAGAGTCTACATTACTGTTTTAAACTCTCTAATTTCTGAAAACCTTTCTTTGATATCAGTTATTAGGTGGCGTGTTTTAAATCTTTGAGACTCCTTTCTTCAAAACCTTAAGGCTCCGTTCTTTTAGTGGAACTGTTAAAACTTAACAGGTCCGAAACATTAATATTTTAGAACAAGAGACAAGAGTCTATGAAGAGAGGGGAAAGGGTTTCTAACCCTTTTACTCGATGGTATCTCAGATTTATCAAGATCAATTTAATTAGAAGTTCCACATCCATAGAACTTAAAAAATCTAAAATTTTAGTTGGAACTTGAAAGTTCCATATTTGTCGAACTTTTGCAGTCTATGGGATAGTATAGTTCTAGAAATCAAGTAAAATTAGGCATGAAACAATGAAAGTTCTAGACTTTAAAAGTTCCACCAAAAGAACGGAGCCTAAGAGATGTTTTATGGCTTTGTTTGTTGGGTCTTTATAGCTTTAAATAAATGAAAAAAGGATTTCTTCCAAATATACATATAGCCTGAACCAAACAACTGGTGGTCCGGTATACTCGGCAGCAAGAAGAAAAGTTGTCTCCTTGCTCTTCTTTTTGTGTGTGAACAACATCTCATGTCTCTTCTTCATTTTAGTCAACCTCTATTCATTTGTTCTAAACATTTTTGGGCCGAAACATCAGTGGAATCATTGACCCAAGGACATACGGTGCTCGCCTGCTCGAATCCTTGGGACGAGATCATTGAACCGTGGGAGTGGACGCCAGTTACCTGGAGCATGGTGGTCTATGGAGATCCAGCTGGGGCAAAATCACCTTGAGAACAGCATGTTCAATAAGTGCCTCAATCTCCATATTGATAAGTCTAAACTTTGATTTTAGAATATATAGTTGCTGTTTCAAGTTACAATTCCAGCTACATTGGATTATTAATTGTTGCCAGATACAGGTAAATTTCTACATAAATATATTCAGATTTATAGTGCTACATATCAATTTTTATTCAACAGAACTCATTTAGGAGTTGAATCATAACTGAATCTAATCACCATAATCTATTACTCCTGGTAGCATATTTTAAATTTTTTTTTAAAAAAAATCCATGCAAATGCCCAAATCAAAAAAATCAAACTATAAAATAAATCAAATAATCTACTAATAGCAGTTCAATGTTCTACCCATTTAAACATTTTTTAAACATGGATCCATGCATAGAGGGAATAAAATAGCTACAAAAAAACTATATTTCTGAAGATCAAATACAAACATCTGTAGATGATTTGTTACAATCAAGAGAGAGAGAGAGAGAGAGAGACCTGTTTGATGCAGATGCCGGAGCTGCAAAGATGACTGCAGGGGCCACGAGGGAAAGGAGGGAGAGAAAGGAGAAGAGGACTACTTATAAAGAGTTCAGATGACTTAAAACGCCCTTGAATTCTGTAAGATCCTTCCGCTTAGAAGTTAGAAATCTGTATATTTTTATGAATTTTGAAGGGTGCTTTTGTCATTCACTCAAATTGCTTTTTGCCTGTTGATCGGGCGATCCACTTTCTAGGGCAAAACACAAGAAAGAAACTCTTTAGAATATTAAAGTGCGCCGTTGAGGGCCTTGGGCTCTTGAGGCTAATCTGATCCATTAGCAAAATAGACTATGGTTTTCTAATGTAGTACATGTGAATCGGGTCGGGCCTTCGGGTTTCCTATCCGTAAGAGTGGGTATTGAAGGCGGTCAAAATTTGGTTAAAACTTATCCCCGGACCACTAGACTTATCCTCAATGAACTTTGGTTAGTCAGGCCTTTTTGGAGTGGTTGCTTGAACTTACCCTTATAGCAGCTTAGCGGCTACCTTAAGTTTGGCTGTGTCATCAAAAACATTGGTCAGTGCGCATTTTAGCCCACTTCAGTGACCCATATTTTCTTGAGGTTAACTATGAACCGGAGCTCCTAAAACATGTTTTTTTTTTTTATGTTATGGGATTTTGGTAAATATTAAAATATTATAAATATAACGATGAAAATGAGCTCTGATTAAAGAGATAATCAGAACAACTCAAAAAAGCCTTACAACAGTGGTAGTTTGGTACAAATACAAAGACGGATATTTTCTAGCATTAAATTTTGTTTATATAATTTTCATAATACTCCTGTCAAGAAACCATATCTCATCTTTTCTTATGATGTCATGTAGCGCGATGTATGTGGTTTGGCTCTCAGCTCTCTTTGGTCTTCCCTAGTAGTAAAGAAATCAACTTCCTTGATTGGTGGTATCGGATGGTGAAGATCCCAGCTTTCACAAGCCGAAACAGTCATCTTGCTATTCGTATCTCAGTGACCTTATGGTGTATTTGGTTACATAGAAATGAGGTATGTTTCAAAGGTGGAAAGATTGACCCTGTTATTACCATTCAAAATTTAGAGAACTTGATTGATGAAGCTATAAAAGTAGTGTGGGGTCAAGACCCAGGCGATTCCCGATTGGATCTCTCTCGGGTTAAATGGACACCGCCCCGTTGGAGTGGAGGAAGATTAATGTGGATGGGCTTGCTATTCCTAATCTTTCAGTGGCGGGGGCAGGATAGGTGGTTAGGGATTATCAAAGTCTCTTCCTTACTTCTATTTGAAAGCCCTTTGCAGGGGGGTATCAGAAGGGTTGCGGAGGCCGAGGCTATCAGAATGGGTTTCTTCGAAGTGACATATAGGAGGTGACTGAGAGTTTAATCGAGGAAACCGATTCAAAAGAACTCTCCGATGTCCTTAATGATGTCCCCCTTTTAAATACTCACCAAAACCCGAATGTCTATCACAATGGTACTAATGCCCCATGGGATGAGGATAGATAATGAGGTGGTGCCTTAGATTTAGAAATGGAATTCATGGGTATGTTAACTATTTCCCTAATATTAGTCTCAGTATCCGATCCGGGCTTCTCTTCGAAGAAGTGGCTTTTGTATTCCCTTGGACTTGGCAATCCTTAGACTAATATAGAATTACATGGACTCATTTACCAAAAAAAAAAAAGGGGTTTTTTTTGGATTGCTCTGATTATTTGTTCAATTGAAGATGTTGTTCGCAGCTAATCTCAATATTGTAAAGGTATTTTTGTTCATAAAATTAGGTGGTGTTACATGTACCCCACTAATTTATGAGCACACCCCAAATTTATTTAAAATTTTAAAATATTCCACACAAATAACAAAATGACAAAAAACAAAATCCTCCCTTCAGTTTCTTCTTGATGTCTATGGCGACCTGTAACACCTCTCTACTTCATTTATTCTTCATTTATTCTTTATCTATGATCAAAGATGTTATAACACCTAGTTTAAAAAAAAAAAAAAAAACAATTTCTATAATCACCCTTCTCCAACTCCTATTCAATTTCCATTTGGCTTTAACATGAACATGACTTCAACAACAAAACATGTTGATTGATCTTGAAAACGAAGAACACAATACAAAACACATCAAGAGATTAAAAAACGTAAACGAAACACAATTCTACAATTACAAAAGTTGATCACATAATCGAATCAATAGAACCTCGCTCAGCCCTCTACAGAGCTCTGCCACTCTTGGTACGGTAGGAAAAAAATTTATTTTGTCAAAATTTTGGGGGGGGCTTCAGCCCCTGGCCCCATGTGGCTCCGCCCCTGGTTATGACAAAGCTGAAGAAGAGGTAGGACATTTTTGTCACTTAATTATTTTTCATGTTTATTTCAGATTTTAAATTTTTTTTCCTTGAGGTGTGTATTCATCAATTAATGGAGTGCGCTTAACACCACCCATAAATTATTATATTTATTTTTCTTATGCATGCTGGCCGACCTGCTCTCAACCAAAGAACACCGCCTGTTGAACTCTAAACAAGTGTTGGGTTTTTGTCCGAGAGTAGAGTTGGCACAACTCTTTTTTTAAAAAATCATATTTACCTGGAGCTCCGAAAATGAAAAAAAATCTAGAGCTCTAATTCATAGTTAAAACGACGCCTCCTGGCATTGGTCCAGTGGTAGGTCCTGTATATTGGTGAGGGGGTCGAGTTTCAGTCGAGGGTTGTGGCATTGAGACCCACCATTAGTTTTAACCTAACTCACCAACTTACTAATGGGGTTGCGGCCTAACCCTATATCGAAGTCCAAAAAAAAAAATCATAGTTAAACTCTATTTTTTAGCCGCACAAGGGCTTTGTCCCAGTGGTAGTATATCTCCTGCTTTGGGGGAGGTACCGGGTTCCATTCCCAAAAGGGTGGGAGATGTATATACTCTCGAGCCGCCGACTAACTGAACAGTTAATAACACCTAACCCGTGTCGCCGCCTAAACGCATATCTCAAAACAGAAAACCCTATTTTTTTTTAACTTCTAGCTGTGAAAACTGAAAAGAAAAAAATTAATTTGAGTAACTGACTTCACCGGTGCGCATTTTAGCGGACTTCACAGACCTCTATATCGGGTGCAGTTATACCTTCAGTTTCAACAGTACCCAGTCCCCACCAATCAAAATCATTTGAACTCTTAGAACTCCCCCCTTTACAGATCACAATACGCACTGTGTACAATGCGCACTCTGCTTCTGTCCCCTCCACTGTAAATCTATAATCCTTCCAAGTCACTTTCGACGAAGAGAGAGAGAATTCCCCAAGATCCATCTGAGATCTCCTCAGCCATGGCGGACCAAGAATCTCCAGAACTCGAACCAGAGCTCAGCGACAAGCAGAAGAAAGAGATTGCTAAATGGTTCCTCTTAAATTCTCCTGCCGGAGAAATCCAATACGTTGCCACAGGTTTTAATCCATCCATCCATCCATCCATCCATCTCAATCCCTTTCTCAAATTCATCTGTTTTTTTTTTTTAATCAATCTCTCTTTGGGTTGATTTTCCAGATCTTCGATCGGTTTTGATGGACGAAAACGTATATAATATGGCGGTTTCGGAAGCATTTCCTATGTTCAACAAAGCTTACATGATATGTCTGGAGATGTCGGACAGAAGCGGAGATGTAAGTCTGAAGATCCATTATTTTTATCGTTTGAGGAACTTTCTAATTTGTATTGGCATTTTTCATATGTGGCTCCTGTAATTAGTTAATTTTAGGGTTTAATCTAGATATTTCGAGCTCCAAATCGATTATATAATCAGAAAATTGTGGTAAGAGCTGTAAACTTAGATTGCTGGAATGGACCATGAACTGGAAGAAGATTACATAAATGCAATTATATCTCACCAAGTTAGTTGAATGAGAGGTAACAATTTGGCTGGATTGGATGCTTTTAATCTCTCATAGTGTCTCAAATGTCGCCCCCTGGGCTGTATGATCATTCTTCAAGGAGTCTACAATTGATTATTTTGGTAATGAAAACATTTTGACGATTTCTGTAAAATTTGATTGGCTTTAGGATTGAGCCTTCACCAGTCAGTCAGTTGTTTCACCAGACAGTAATCTTTGGAATGTAGCACACACTTAGGCTACTCACTTCCATAAATGCCAAACCCATCTGTGGAGGGATTCTAAATAATTTCGCAATAACTTTCCAGAATTTCTTATGTTTTACAATCACATTTCGATGCACAAAGTACCTATTTTTTCTAAATTGTGTCTGATTACTCTCTGTTCTGCTGTGTTTTCAGGTACTGGTTACATCATTTGGTGAAATCAATGAGAATGAATACCTTGATCCTAGGACTGCCCAAGTTGCTGTGGTCGATCACATCAAACAAGTAATTCCTGTCTTTTTCAAGTATCTGACGCAGTGCTTTTGTTTTTTAGTAAATATTTAAAAAGATAGATTGGGATGAATTGTGTGTGTGTGTGGGTGTTGGGGGTGGGGGGGAATAACACCTTTTTTTTTCAAGATTTGCTGCACTTATGGGAATCCTGCTTATATCAATTCATTCAGTCTCCCTAATAGTCCAATGCTTATATGTTTACTAAACATACATAAGTGCCTATTATATGTTTATGTTATGTGCTTTAGTATTACTCTCCCACTGTGTATTCAGCTAAACTGGGTATATATATAGAGCAGAAAATAGAGAAGAAGATTTAAGCGACAGAAAGAGTCAGTTGTGTAGAGTTACAATGAAAACTGTCACACACAGGAAATGTAAACTAAGGAATATTACATAGATAAGTAAAAATGTAATTTAGGCTTTTTCCACTTTAGCGACAAAACACCAAAAACTATAAATCTTCTAATGTTTGTTCTGTTGCTTTATTCTCTTATTAACGATTATGACTGTCTTCTTTTATTTTACCATTATTACTTTGTCTGAATCGTAAGCATGTGATCTATGTGCAGTCTTTTGTCTTCATTGTCAACTGTCAAGTGATTCTTTATAAGGCTCAAACACACTTTTTACTGTAACTTGGTGAATTGATTCAGGTTTGTACAGAGGTGAGACCTGCGACTGATGAGGAGCTTCCATCCTTGTATATTGAGGAATTTCGGTACGTCTGTCAGTGTCTTCAATGTCCAAATATGTCCATTTGATTATCTGGGAACTCCTTCCAAACGGAAACCAGTGACTTCTGCAAGACCGATAAAATCATGCACACTAGACCATGAGGGTTGTCTGGTTTATGTAAGAAGTCCATTCTTATATTCATGTTGGAAACAAAATAACTCCGAGATTTTTGCGACTCATTTCCACGCGTTTCCACCCATTTGGAAGAGGACTTCTCCAAGTGTATTCTCCACCCAAATAAAACCTGCAAACTATTTTTCTTGCAAGAAAGTCTATTTATGAACAATCTTGCTAGAATGAGGTCAGCGTTGTCTAGTCATCTGCAGGTGGGCGATGCACTCGTGAGCAGTGATATAAATGAAGGATATATAGATGTATAAGGGAAATCAGAGATGGAAAATATGAATTTTCCCTCAGTATATGTTTATATTCCATAGTCTGCATATTTCAGCAATGAATATCTCCAAGAACTTAGAGTAGACACATCCAGAATTGGGGATTTATTTGCTTCAAAGATGAATGTCTGCATATTTCTTTGGGATGCATGGCAATAGAGAAGTCATTTTATTTCTCCCGTGTCTACGAGATCATGTCAGTTGTGGCTTAGCTGTACTTCAATGTATAATATTAAACTTTATGTCGCAGTGCTTAAACATTTGAATTTTGTGAAGGTATTAATAAATTCTCATAATCTCCATCATCATTTTCATTAATGCCTTATCCTTATAATTAGGGTTGGCAACATGAATCTTGTTCCACCATTCCGTTCTATTATAAACCATAATTTTGGTTAAATAGCATGTTATCAAATCTTTTGTCACTATATCCATTCATGTCATTTTTGACTTTCTTCTTCCCATTTTAGAGCCTTTAACTTGCACTAATTCACTCCTCATTGGAATTGTTAGTGATCTTTGCTAAGCGTGTCCAAACCATCTCAGCCGACTCTCTTTATTTTATCGCCTATTGGAGCCATTTCTATATTTTCCAATCATTCACCTCAAGTCCTCAACATTCTCATCTCAGGCTACACTTAGGAGCCAAACATTATGCTCCATAAAGCATTACCGGTGTTATCACATCTTATAGAAGTTTTTGCTTTTGGTTTGATCGGATGTGTCGGACTTTTGGTTTGATCGGAATGTGTCGGTCATATAACACTCCCGAAACACATCTCTACTTTAGTCACCGCTCTAGTTGTTTGTGCAACATTTTCCTCAACCTCTCTATCCTTATTAATTATTGAGCCAAGCTAGTGGAACTGGTCACTTTGAGGTATCTCCTTATCATCTATCTTCACTACCTACCGCCTCCACTCTATTGTGTTATCACTATTGCATTCCATATAATAAGTTCGCATCACTTAAAAAATAATTAATTTTTTAGTACATAGCTGTGGTCTTACATGTGGAGATCAAACATGTTTGTCAGCTAGACTCATACCCATACCCGACAGATATATTCATACACCCCAGGACTACCATTGTAGTCACAAGTGTGTATCTTATCAGTAGTTGGTCACTACTGGCTAACAAAACTACATGCGTCATGCTCAGCATGGAGGACCATTAAATAATATTTGTGTGACTATTTTATTTTTGGTAATTCCATGTTTGTTCTTGTAATTTTTTTCTCTGGTTCATGGCAGATGTGCTCTAGATGCAGAAATTATCAAATATGTTAGTGAAGCTTATCCCAAAGGTGCCTGTTCAGTTTACTGCATTAACGGAAAAGACGTGGAAGAACCGGGATCTGATTTTGAGCTTGCTGTGGTGATTTCAGCTGCTAGACATAGCCCACAGAATTTCTGGTGCGTGGAATTACAAAATGCATAACTACTAACACTTTTTTTTTAGGGGGCGAGGGGGGATTATAATTAGCTGGTTGGTTTCACTTGATTCCACATGGTTGTCTTCTGTAGATTTACTTTATTTTCTGCTATTTGTTGTGTTTTAAAGGTGTGGTTTTAGTCCCATGATAACATCTTTCATGGGGCTGGAAAGACATGAAGGTTGAGTGGCCTGTTTATAGATCAGGGGACATTTTATCAAATGAAGGTACCAAAAACTGACTTTGTGGGACAAATTGGAATAGGTAAGTTCTTAGTTTAAGAATTGTAGTCAGTAATTTCTAGCTATAAATAACATATCAGTAAGTCAAAACTCATTGGTACATGTAGCGGGTGTAAGTCCCGCATAGGAGATTTCTTAGAATCAATCAGGTCCGATAAGCATATGTCCATGAGGCAGAAAAAGGAATGAAAAAAAGAAAAAAGATCCGGTGAACTGTCCATTGGAAAGTCCATAGATCTGATGGCTTGATCCTCCAGTCAAGTTGATTTTTTAATGATAAGATTTTCTTGGTGGGACCAATAGGATGGTGGGTCCCAACACCTAGCACATGGGCTATAGTCCATAGAGTTATCATTGAGAAAATGAAAATAGTTGAATATATGTGATAATGAACAACCTACACCCTTTAAGGCCGCTCTATTTTATGCAAGACAAGGAGGTGATATTAAATTGGTTCCTCTTTTGAGTATTAAATGGTAAGTGTGAGGTATAATCCTCATCAGTGTCTATGATGTACACTGTTTAGTTCATTAATGCTTAAACTCAGAGAGAGTGACAGAGATGTAGGATTTGCTAAAAGGAAATGCTCACTTGAATATTTATTATTCGATTAGTGCGTGGATCAGTAACACCGAATGAAGAACTATTCATATTTCAGAATCCTAATTCACAGGCACAGCCGTAGTGCTACAAAGACCTATGGGCTATATGGAGTACAAAAACAATAGAAATTTTGACAGGTCAGAATCTTCCTTGCCTAAGTCATGCTCTTCTATTGGATGGACTAATTGTAATTGGGAAACCTTTCTTAAGGAACTGTCGGACATCCATTTCTCCGATTTTATAAAAAAATTGGAATCAAATTAATTCTGTTGAGCCCTCCTGTCTCAGGGTCTTTTTTTTTGGGCCAGAGGAGAGGGGATCTCTCATTCCCCTGATACTTGTATATCTCTTTTCTTTATTATTACAGTTCTCATTACCTAAAGAGACCATTGGCACCTTGGGGTGCACTACGTTTTGGTTGCTACCTCCATATTTATAGTGAACGTGCTCTTTGTGTGCTTCTTTACATGTAATTTCTTATTTGCATTTCACACGGTCATTTTACGTTCAGTGACTTGTCAATTTGATACTAATTCAAACCTGATGGGTGTTGATCACTTTGTCCACTTAAAATCATTCATAAAACCCCCCTGATTGGAGTTGCCTTCTACCCATACCTTTATAGTTCATACATGGGAAGATAACAAGCAATTTTGTCAGACCCTTTTTGCCTTTTACAAAAGTCTCCTCTGCCCATGTACAATACCACCTGAGTGCGAGCCACAAATTTCTTCATTTTCTCAATCCTATAGTTTGCTCTAAAGCTTCTGTTTCACCATCCATGAAAATTCTTTACTATCCATAGGTGCACATATTCATCAGATGCCATCAATCTCCTTGAAGGGTATGGCTAGATTGAATTGTGATGAAATCTTGGCTGCACGTCAAGAATTCTTTGCAGATGAAGAGATGTCAAAGGGGCTTCTTAACTCCCAAACAAATCCTCCTACATCTATATATAAATGCTGGTTTATCAAAAATGCATGGTCAGAAGGACTAAACTGCATTAAATAGGGGGAAGCAAACTGTTTTCGGAAGTTAAAAACAGAAATAGCACGTTATAGGTAAATCAAGTCAGTTTTTGGAAGTTAAAAACATGAATAGCATGCTGAAGGAGTTCAATGGGATTAGTCATGCTTGTTTCTTCTCTAATTCGGATGCCATAGCTCATGACAATACTAGAGTCGATATATATATATATATATATATGAGTTGGTTGAGGGGTACTCCCTATTTTTACACCTTATCTAAGCCAGTTTTTAAAGAAGATTAGTGGTTCTAAATGTTGCCGAGGTGACATCCTTTACAAAAATAGGTAATCTAAAATCACCCTTTCTTTAAAGCCATTAATCTTTTTAAAGAATGACTTAGATAAGGTGTAAAAATAGGGAGTATCCTTATATATATATATATATATATATATATATATATATAGATAGATAACTAAATATAGAGAAACAAGTAGGTCCATAAGAAATGCAAGAATCTAGTGAAGTGAGAAAATATGGAGTCGCAAGAAAATGGTAGGCTTTGAAGCTGAAGAAGAGGAAGTGGTAATTGCTTGAATCAGTAAAAGTTACGGGACCTATTTACAAACTTTTCGTAACCTGAGAATTCAGACAACTAGGCAGTTGCTATTGAATATGCACATGCGTTCTATATCATGAAGGCAAAGCTTTGTATTACTACTTGAGTACTTGTTCAATTGTATTTTTTCCTTGCATGCATAATACATCTACATCACGTGATATCCTGAGGGATGCTGGTAAACCGGGTTGAATACTTTATGAAAAGGACAGCAGAGTATTAGAAATCATAGCCAGAAAAGCTTTTAAAATAGCAGTGTCCAAAATGCCTATTCTCTTAAATTTGTAGATGTTACACTTGGAAATCCAATAATCCATCCACTGGGTCAACTGTATTTCCCTTTCAAAACTCTTAAAGTTGTATTGTTAAATATAAAGTTTCCACAACGTAATCCACTGGCTGAAGTTAGGAGCCCTTTATCTCCATCAAAAAATAGATATTTGCGCACTAAACCCAATCCCTTGGCTAATTCAAATGATTGTGGTCAATTGGCTAAGTTTCATTTTCATTAGCTTATGTGGCTCTGTAAGTTTTTATATATATTAATTTACCAATGTGTCCTTTAAGTAAGGTGGCTCTCCTTCATTAGCATGGGTAGATCTAGAGAATGCCATTTTTCACCCTTTGTCTGCTAGTAATAACAGTCTTCTCATAGATTTCTCTCGAAAAATTGACCAGCATGAATGTGGAAAGTGTCACTCCATTAGAGAATCATGCTTCTATTAAGAAAGACGTATTTACTATTTACCAAGATGTGGATAGTCACTTCCTTAGAGACTCATGCTTCTATTATGACGTACCTTAACATTTACTATTTATAATTGTATTGATAGCTCTGCTTCTATTAAAGAAGGCTCTAATTTTTGTTTTGTTCCTATTCACAGCAATGGAAGTTGGCGCTCAGTTTGGAACATTGAGTTCAAGGATGATCAGCAAGTAGTGGAAGTAAGAGGCACAGTGCAGGTACTGCTTAACAATTTAATGTGGCATCATAATAGCAAATGTACACAAATATATGATTGTTTAGATTATATGGCTTTGTGTTTGTGTACATGCGGGGTGCATGCAAATGCATGAACTGAGTGAACCAACACTAGCTAACTGTGGTTTGGTTCAGGTAGGGGCTCATTATTTCGAAGAAGGAAATGTGCAGTTAGATGCGAAGCATGAATGCAAGGACTCAACCATTTTTCAGGTTATTATTACCAATCCACTCATCACATCTTTCTTAAACCAATTTGTCTAGCACTCAAGCTAGATTGAATGTCATTGTCTTTAGATTCAAAAATGCCATTTCTGATTTTATTATGGGAACTAAATTAGAGTGGAACAGTTGTACATTATACAGCAGGTCCATAAGGGGACTGAGAACATAAAGATAAAGAAATCTAAAGTAGAGCGGAGAATGGTATAACGACACCTTAAAGATACATGTGGGACATATTAGGTTCTGGGGCCCACATTCTGTCTACTTCTGAGGAAATCTCGTAGGCGAAAAAATTTCCCATCCTTACTGTCCAATCTAATGCATACTGTTAGAAAAAATATGGCTAATAGTCCATAGAAACGGTCAATAACTTCGATGGTTAGGGTCATCCATCCTGATCATTTTTTCACCTAGGTGATCTTCCAAGCCATGCTGGCCCTAAGAAATATTCTGAAACATGATTGAATGACCTCTGAAATTAGATTTGCAACACACCTGGTGAGACTTTTCCTCAAACTTCTTGTTGAAATCAAGAGATGACAACATAAAGGAGCTCACGGATATTGAAACTTCATATTTAGGGGACATCTGTTTAATTGACATTTAAGTTTCCTTTTTGTCGGTGATAACACTCTTTCCAATTAATTTCCATCCAAATGTAGAATGGTATCCAATATCTTTCAAGGACACTACCTTTTTGAAATCCCCTTGACTTCTATTTATCTCATTATCAACCTTTCTTACTCCCATGAGACTCATTCACTACATATTTTCATATTGTTTACGGAACCAAATAGCTACAAAACAATTGGTCAGCATGTGGTTAAATTGAAGATGCTGGTAACTGAAGCATATCCCATTCTATGTGAACTTTTTTTACTGGTTTCCCATTCTTCACAATCTATTTATATGGTTGATATTTGTTGTTTCTCTTTCATTCAGTCCCCTGAAGATGGTGCGATTTCCATAACAAACATTATTCGCCACCACGAGACCGAGTACATGGCATCTATTGAGGTTCTCATTATGTCTCTGTTCATATTATTAGGTGGCTGATTGTTTGACATAAATATTTTTCTGACGATTATGCATTGGCAGGCATCCTACTCGAATTTGCCGGATACCACTTTCAAGGTACTCTTCTGATTTTCTAGTAATTTCTCAGGGAAAAAAGTTACCAGCAATGCCAGTTTGGTAGAAGAATCAAGTTGGATTCTTATGCATCTGTAAATGTCATGGTTGACTATTATCCTTCAAATTGATATACATGCAACCAATCCTCGCATTCCAGTTGATGTGCCACCTCTTCGATGGGTTGTAGCCTCAAAGTTACACCCGATTATACTGATGAATCTTTTTTCCAGGAACTATTTGTGGTTGGCTCTTGGTAACACGAATCCTGCTCCGCTTTTCTAGTCTCTCAAGAGTCATATATTAAGTTGAAGTGTGTGATCAAATCTTTTCTCACCATCTCTACCCATGTCCCTTTTCACCTTCCCCTCACTCTTCCAATTGTAACATCCCAATTGAAGGCGCTAATAGTCCAGTGTACCATGTACTTAATGGTTAAGACCACCAATTGGTCTTTAGCCCTTTATGCACTTATTAAAATACCTATGGTTCTGATCAAACACCTATTTTGCATTTTGTGGAAGTGGCCAAAATACCAAATTTTATTGAATTTGTTGCCACCATACTGATTAAAACATGGTCTACAAAATTCCTTTTGTATCAAGTTACCAAAATACTTGAATCTACCCTGTGGATTGTCCATGAAAACAAAGTTTTTATAAGAGCTTGATCCTCAATATACAAAACCTCTTTCTACAGACATCTCATCTATGTCATAGAGTTTTAATTCAATTGAGTGTTGAAAATCCTGTATACTTGTGCATTGTGATGCAGGACCTTCGAAGGAAACTTCCAGTTACTCGCACCCTATTCCCATGGCATAATACTTTGCAGTTTAGCTTGACAAGAGACATTACAAAAGAACTTGGAATTGGGAAGTGAAAATACCATATCAGAGGTAAGGCATGTTTTTACGCATAGAGCGAGCTTGTTCCATCCTAAGGTGATCTTTGTAATTTGGTTGAATGAATCCTTGGAGAGTCCATTGCTTGCCTTCACTCATTTGCCACTTTAGTGCTCATATTATTAGAGTTTCTGTATTCGGCGAAGTGTCATAACTCATAAGTGATTTATGCTCTCTCTCTCTCCATTTATCTTGTATTCATTTCATTAGATGTTGATGTAAAGCAGTAAAGTTGGATTACTTTCATTTCTGGTGATATCAGTGGAATAGTTTAGTAATATAGGTATCCCAAATATGGTTAAGAATACTTACGTGTCTTGAAATTATATTGAATGCTGTTAATTTTTAAAGAGTATATTCCGAGCCAACAAGCTGACTCAAGCAAAGTAGTGCAAAACAAAACAACAACAAAAAAAAAAAACTACAACACAGTCTATACTGTTTTCTATAGTCATGAAAGCAATCCTGCAAGGGTTAATGCATAAGTCAAAAATAGTGGAGGTTTTTGCTGATGGGTGCTCTTAGTTGATTCTGACTTCTGAGTGGCATGAATTTTAACAAATGAAAATTTGAATATGGATCAGCAACAGTGCTTGCAGTTGCACAAATGCCGAACTGAAATGTGCCAACATCAACATACATATGTCATCTGCTGTTGTGATGATGCCACCGCGAGTGTTGACGGATGCAGCAAAATGATCTTGGTGTTTATGCAACACCAAGTGATGTTGCGTACTCCCAAGTATTTAGTCCATCTTTCTTGGGTCATAATGGTGCTTTAATTACAGCTTGTGAGACCTTTAACTCAAGGAATGTGTTTGTTTCGGGCACTTAGTTATGCTGTTGCTATTTTACTTAGCTGTTGGCATTTCTATTGGTAGTAGGAATCAGAGAGACCCATTCTGCTAAATCAACTGTTGCATTGCTGATATCTTCTTCAGCTCCTCTGGCTTTGTTTCGCCTAGGTTGTGGTTTGATGTTTTAACCCTTTATGCTATGTTTGGTTGCTGAGAAAATAGGCTGTGGAAAAGAAAAGTGAAAGAAAATAAAGTTTTCTAATTGTGGGGGGAAAGAACAGGGAGAAAATTAGCTCATTATTATCCTTCAAAGTGGGGATTCCATTTCCTTCTAAAAAGCTTGGATTTGAGGAGAAAATAATACCATTTCCATCTCCCATTGCGTCTCCAAGACGGTAATTATAAAGCTACATTTTCATACATGTGTGCTAGAATTCGCGATTGTACATTCAAATAAATGAGAATCCATTCCAGTTTCAGGGACTAGGAGGATGAAGAATTCAAGTTGGTTTCGCTAATTCAAATTGTCGATCAAAGTACAGTGACTTCAATTTCAAGGCATACACACAAGATAACCTGCTTATGGTTGCAAAGTTGTGGAAGGCTGGGGTGGCTGGGGTTTTAATACGTTGGGCTGAGTTTTGCGGGGCTTTATACATGAGCAATTGCTGGACGGGACGCCCTCCTCACTTTCACCCTTCGTTTGGGGTGTAAAAGGGTGAAAGTGAAGAAAAGTGGGAGAATCCCACACTTTCCCTTCATTCGGCTGATGAAAAAGGGTGGGTTTCTGGAGAAACCACTTTCTCCACGGTAGCTACTTTTCTCCCACTTTCACCTATTTTAGATTGAGATTAATTTACATGTGGGGTAAAACGGGAGCTCTGCATGATGCAGTGCTCTGCTTCATATTTAAACTGTTTTAAATTCCACCAAAATAATGGAATCATGAGAGAAAAGCACTTTCCTCCTCACTTTTTTCTCAAATCAAACATCCAGCAGAAACTACCCATTTACACGGTTACACCCCCAAAGGGCGGGGCCCAAACGGACACACACATAGGGGGGGTTGAGTTGCGGTCGCTAGAATTGGTTGGCCCTCAACCAAAGTTTTTATTGCACCCTTTTTTAACTCGTTCAAAAGTCAGTCAAATAATTTGGAAAAAAAGGCTATTTTCACAGGAAGAAGAAAGAAAAAGTTCCGTTGCCGGGAATCGAACCCGGGTCTCCTGGGTGAAAGCCAGATATCCTAACCGCTGGACGACAACGGATTGTTGTGGTACATCATATGTTTTATTAAAATTATACAATATAAACTAGTTTCAAAACTTGAGTAGGAAGGAACCCGCTCGATCCCTTCACAGAGAGATCGAAATAGGTATTTTTTTTTCTTCTATAATTTTTCCTAATTTATTTTCTTCATCTTTCAATTTTTATTTTATTGAATTCACTTGTTAGGGTTTTGTATACAATAAAAATATTCTCGTCTGCGATTCCGTACTTGGAGACTAGATTTTTCTCTGCTTTTATGAACTCCATGAGAAGCTTGGACTTCTCTGGATTTAGGGGTTTGAACTGAATCTACTAGGGTAATCTGGTTGATCTGTGAAAATTCAGAAGATTTGGGAAGCTTTTGATTTACTTTTGCTTATATCTTGACGACGTTTTGATTGCAGGTTGCTTGTCGTTGCTAGGTTTGATTTTTCCCTGTGTTTGAAGATGGTATGTTACTTTCTGAACGAATTTTAGGGTTAGGGTTTGGTTCTGTTTCGTTTTTCTGGAGTTTTTTTTTTAGCCTTTCTTAATGACTCAATTGTCGTCATTGCAGCTTCCTCTTTCTCTGCTTAAGACCGCACAAGGGCATCCCATGGTAAGAGCTTAGTCTCTCTTCAGGTGGTTTTAGGGTTAGGGTTTTGAGGTGTCCGGTACTTCACCTTTGGGGAAATTTTTATTTGAATTTATGTTCCTGCGTTTTATTTTTATTCGCCTTTTTATGGATTAATTTGTTGCGGCAGTTGGTGGAGCTGAAAAATGGGGAGACTTACAACGGACATTTAGTGAATTGTGATACTTGGATGAACATCCATCTCCGTGAAGTCATCTGTACCTCAAAAGTAATTTCTTTCTTTAGTTAACTGGGTTCTGTTTTCTTTCAAGAAATCAAAGGCTGATGTCTTTTCTTATACTTGGTTGCGTCTGAGATTGTCAATTACATTGTAGGATGGTGATAGGTTTTGGCGAATGCCAGAATGCTACATCCGTGGGAATACTATTAAGTATCTTCGAGTTCCCGATGAGGTATGTTAAAAAAATTTACTAACCTCAACCTCCAGCAAATTTTTTGAGTTGCATTTTTTTCCTATACACTGCTCTGCTTTTATAGCTAAGCTGCACATCTTAACAAATCTTTGATAATATATAAGATTTTGAAATTAATGTAATTAACTCATTTTCTAAGCTGTTCTTGTTGTTTAGTTACACAGATAAAACCGGAATAGCTTTTCTGTAATGACTTCTTAGAACAAGCTGCATTTTCCTTTTTGTGCAACATTGACAGACTCAGGATTGTGAACGGCTGGGAAGGCTCGTTCTTTTGTCTAAAACTAATTAATTTTGACTTTTTCACTTCTAATTAACCAATCAACCCTTGATATCTGCCCATTGAACAAATTTTCATATTATTGTTGAAGAAACCAAGTCTAATTTTCCCCCTTTCTGTTATAATATGAATGTGGTGTTCGAAAATAACAATAATTAAGCTAAACAGGAATTGAAATTGTAACGAACAGATTGTTGAAGTTAACAATAAAGGAATGGAACATTAGATGATCCCAATCTTTTTCCAACTGGTGTATATGTTCTCATTTATCACTAGCCTATGGGGATTATTCCAATGAAATTCCATCCATTTTACTTGCGTCGCCGATTATGGGATTTCCATTCTACCAATGAGAGCTTGTTCAGTTGGTAAGGCCTGCTCATGGATATTTAGTCTTTTAAAGGATTTTTCATCCAAATTGGATAGTCCATTTTTGTCCATAAAGTCATGTCAGTTTGGAAGGAGGGATATGTGTAGGCCTGTTTCTTGCAGATCACTTTTTTTTTTGCATTGTTGTTATTCTTGTATCTGGGGAGGAATGACAGGTCTCTAAACATCTCATCTTGGGGACAATTCTTGGTAGAAGTTAGTGATAATGTTGTTGACTGAAGTCTTCATTCCTTCCAATTTCTAAAGGGAAAAGTTATAAGACGGCAATAGGACTAGTACTTTATCATATGTTCATAAAGTGAGTTTAGTGGAACTAAGGTTATTGAGACGTGGAAGTGGCAAGACTAGCAACGATAAAATCATAACTGTTCGCCTTTGAGGGAACCTACTATTGCCCCAGGTGATAAAATAAAGGTGTGTAGATTGAGATGGTTTGTCATGTGCAATGAAGACTCACAAAACTAATGAGAAGGAGCCTCTGTTGCAGATTGAAGGCCCTAAAAGGGTGATAAGAGTCTAGGACAACTACAAAGGATGTGGATAGTCGAAAATAAGGGTAGTGCAGGTCGTAAGGATGGCTTAGCTGACAGCAATATCAATTTAAGAAAGTAATAATTATTATAATCTTTTTTTGCATTTACCGATAAAAAAAAAAGTGAAATACAACAGCCTAGATTAAGTCAAAGGTTCACAAAGAATATGAACCAAAGACAGGAGAAAATATATAAACTAATAGAAGCTAACCAAAGAAATATATATATATATGGAAGTAAAAGGCCACTATAGCCTATCAAGCAGCCTTCATCCTCGATGTTCTTTTTTATAGCACACTATGCTAAGATCAACTATTGAGCTCTCTGATACCTTCGACCCTCAGAAGATGCGATTACCATCAAAGACTCTCATGTTTCTTCCTTTCCATATAGACCACCCAATGGCCCCCGGAGGCCGGAAGCATTGCTCATATCACCAACATAGGATCCTCCATATGTATCGAACCTGATAAGGAAATCTGAAGGGAGCCAGGAAAGATCTAAATGATTCTACGATTCTCAGTTGGCGAAGAAATTGATCCCAAATGACGTAAGCAAAGGGACAATGAAGCAAGATTGGTGTACAAACTCCTCCGCCTCAAGGCACATGTTAATCAAAAAATGTACAAAAGCAAACATAACAGAGACAAGATTTACAAGTGTGTATTGGGAATGGAATTATTGTCATTGGATTGTGTACAAAAGCAAACATAACAGTCGAAAGACTGTATTGCCAACACCCATGATTTTTATTGACACGTGTATACCCGACACATGATTGACATTGCAAACAATAGGAGCATAGTGTCATTGTCACATAGTATGTATTGGGAATGGAATCATTGCCATTGGGGTAGGGATGCTCGTATCATCCCCCTATGGAGAATGCAATTCATTACCCTCTAAGTAATGTCACATTCAATATCATTGTAGGGGCTTTATTAATATTTATCATTTATGTCCGCATTCATAGCAAGGCTAACCATTTTGCTGATTGATTTTCCAAGTCAGATTTCAAAATGACTTCTTGTGTATCTAGACTTGCTTCCCTAATCATCCTTTTGTTTTCTATTTCTTCTTTTAATAGAATTTTTGTTACTTAATAATAAAAGACTGTCAGACGTGAGTTGCACTTGAATGACTAGTAAATGTTCTTCATGCAGTTCAGGCCCAAAAGCTTTCTCTACTTGTTCCCAAGGGAATGGTTGAGGGTGTTATCGGTGGTTGTTATGCAAGATATTAAGTAATAAGTAGTCTTCGCACTTACTTTATGTCTACCCTTACCATCCCAAGGTCAGTTGTCGCTTCTCTTGAGAAGATGCAGAAGGAGTTTCTGTGGAATGATAGAGGAGATAGCTTTAGGTACCACTTAGTACATTGGGCTACTATTTGTCATCCAAAGATTAGTGGGGGATCTAAGTTTGAAACTTTAGTTCTAGTGAATAAGGCTTTGTTAGGTAAATGGTTTGGAGAGAGGGAGTTTATAGTGGTATGTTATAATGGTAAAATATGGAGATGTTTCTTGTTGGGTCCAGCAGGAGGTTAAGAGTTCTTACGGAGTAGGTTTGTGGAAGGGTATCATGACGGTTCAGTTTTGAACCTACATCGTTAGAGGTTTAGTTTTGAAAAGATGTATGGTGTGGTGACGAGAGATTAAAATATATTTTTGAAAAGATGTATGGTGTGGTGACGAGAGATTAAAATATAGTTTTGAAAAGACGAGAGATTAAAATATGCATTTGAGAATATTTTCCTCCTAGCCATAGATAAGGATGCTCTAGTGGAGAACTATTTCGAGTTGTGGGATGAGAGGGTCGTGTGGTGTCCAAAGTAAAGACGTGATTTGAATGCTTGAGAAATTAAGGATTTGGGTAGTCTATTTTTGCATCTCAGGTCTTTCCCTTTGATCCCCCAAGGCAAAGACTGTAGAATTTGGTCCAGAGGCAAAGACAACAATGGTTGATTCTTAGTAAGATCACTTCTACTATCATTTGAGTCAGAGTCTTATGCACCATTTCCTCGTAGACTTATGTGAAATCTAGATATTCCCCTAAGGTATATTACTTCCTATGGAATGCATATTTGAATAAGATCATTGTGATCACTTAAAGAATAGAGGGTGGAGGATGACTAATGTTTCTTGAGCCTCCAAGTGGAAGAGATGGTTGACCACTTGCTCATGCACTTCCCTATTGTGAGTGTGATCTGAGAGTATTTTCTGTCCCAAGTAGATGTGGTTTGAGTCTTCCCTTCTTCCTTTCAGAACTTCTTATCCTGCTGCTGGTCATTGGTTAGTGTGGATAGTGCGCAGAGGGCAATATGGTCGGTTCTCCCTGGGGCCATATCGTGGTCAATATGGAAAGGGAGAAATATGAGAGTTTTTTAGAACTCCCCCTCTTCTTTTTCTCGCATTTGATCACGAATTCGTTTACTGGTCTTAGAATGATTCTTCATTCAGAGTGGAGTGGATCTAGGAGCTGTGTTGGGATGAAGTCTTCATGCTCTTTTAGTTCTCTTTCTATTGAGTTTACGCTATTGTAAACTCTCTTATTGTCTTATATCTTTGTCTATCCCATAGCTCTCTTTTGATTTAGGGTGCTGCTAGGAGCACCCCAATAATTTCTTATTTTACACCAATACTTAAAAAATCATATTTTATTTTAAAATTTTCCTTTTCTAAGCGCACCCAAACCCTAAGCCTTCTTCTCCAAAACTTGGACCTTCTTCTCCAATCTCTTTACCAACATCATCAGATCGTTTCTTGATGAAGACTCCAACAATGGCGACAATTACTGTACCTGTGAAAAGCCCTCTCCATTCACCCTAGCATGGAAGAAGCCATCGAAGACCTTGGTACTCAGGTCTCATTAATTAGGCAATCCACAAATTTTTATCAAGCAACTCTCTATATCAAAACTTTCGCCCAACTCCTTGTTGAATTCTTGGATACTAAATTATTTAGTGAATTTGGACTGGTTTGTCCTGCGTAACTTGTGGCAAAGGGACTCATATGTATCTTGTAACAGAGGGAGGACTCCTTATATTGTAACAAAGGGACTCCGAATAAGAATTAACAGGTGGGTGTCCGCCCAACCAGCCACCTCCTCTAAATCTATACCATTTCTAATGGTTTAAACTGGAATGATGACTTCTCATCTTGGCTTTCATTTAGAGACCCGGTATTGTGTTGATTTGGCACCAGAACTCTCCTCTTGCCAGCCACAGACAATTTGTTATGTTAACGACTAGTTAATCATCCAGAGAAACCTCATTAGATCATTTTGTGTGTTCTGGTTGAAGACCTTGAAAGCAGACTAATTTCAATCAACTTTCTTCTACTACTTTGCATAATCCCCCCTTGAATGTTGAGGTCTTTTGAATGTATAATTTTCTGAGACTTGGTGAGTTACTCCAGTTAATCATTACACCTATTTCCTTCATTCAAGGGCCAGAGAAACCCTTTCCTTCATGGCTAGAATATTGTTGAAAAAGGAATAAAAAATGATATTTAATAGGTTCTCTTTATTCAAAGATCGATGAGAAGAAGAATAGGCTTCAGACTCCCAAAGTATGCTAAGACTATCAAATTCAGACGAGGCTTTGGTGTATAGGTAGAAAATTATAGATTATTTTTTAATTTTGGTGTGCTCATAAAATTTAATGTATTTAATGGTGTCGGCCCAGCAGAGTGCTTTCGTCGTTTTGGTGTTCTTTCCGATCTCTACGCATTTCACCGCTCCACCGGAAATTCCCTCTGCCCCTACCGTACTCTAGCTTGGTAGTTTCCACCGCTTGTCCAGGGTTGAGCCCTGGGATTTGACGGCGGACTTGAAAAGCCACCTACAGACGCTTTACGCCCAATCATTCCGGATAACGCTTGCATCCTCTGTATTACCGCGGCTGCTGGCACAGAGTTAGCCGATGCTTATTCCCCAGATAGTATAACCAGTAAATTATATGTTTGGTGTACAATAAGAAAATGTTGGTGTGCTCGTCGCAGCACCCTTGATTTATATATTCGCATGATTATCGATATTAAAAGAAAAAGATATTAAGACAAATTTGTACTCTACTACTACTGCCTTCTTGTTGTATGGGATAATTGCCATGTGCGTGCAACTGACATGAAAATGATCTCTTTTTATCTGAGGATTGAGGAAATAACTTATAAAGGCAGTGTTCTTTGGTTGCTTTGTAATGTAGCAAGAAGTATCAATCCACTCCTTGATTTCTTAATATTAATTCTTGTCATTGACTTCATGGATTCTGAGACTTAACTAAAGTCTGACTACTCCCAAAATATTTGACCATTAATTGTCATATGTTAAAATCTTGAAGGCATCAGTTTCTTTTGTTTCTGTTTTTTTATATTCTTTTAAATTTTGTGTGGCACATTAATTGATTATGGTATTATTGGCTTTGCTTTCCAGGTGATTGATAAAGTTCAGGAAGAAACAAAAAGCCGCACAGGTATTTTTCTCTCTGTTTTGGTTATTTAAGTCAAAACTTAAAAGGAACCAATGTAGTTTCATCTAAATTTCTAAAAATGTAATCAGTTACAGGATAGCCCCATTTCAGAAGGAATAATCTTTCCTGTATTTCAGAAGAATCGATAAAAGACAACAAACTTTTACCCCTCCCTCATTTTGTTTTCGCTTTAAAAGTTGCAGTTGGAGTTCTTTGATCATGATCCTACATCAGCCTGACCTCTTTATGCGTCACATTCCCATCAAAATGATTTAGTTCATCTTAGTGTGCACCTGCTATCTGCTGATCCCATAGTTTTTAGGGGCTCTTGGACTTTCTGCACCATGATTTTTTTTAAAATTCAAACTTCTTGGTCCAGTTTGTACATCCAGATGGTGGATATCTTACTGTAGAGAAATGGAACACTTCCTCCAAATTCTATTCATCCACTTGATATACTGAAAATGGGTTGGTTGAACTTGAAAATTCACTCATTAAATGAGTAAACAATTGAATTGGGTTATTTTATAGGTTCAGAAATATTCTATCCCTTTGCATTGATTAATTTAATTTGATAGAAAAGTAGTACATTAGGAATCAAAATGGATTCTGAACGAGAAAACAAAAGAAATAATGGGGTTATTGATTGCTCAATAAATTAAAATGCCTATGGGCTTTTCTTTGAGCTCTTTTGAGAATTATCCAACTTAACTTGACTGTTTCCATTTGTCAATTTTACTTGTTCAGATAGGAAACCGCCTGGGGTAGGGCGTGGAAGAGGAAGAGGCAGAGAGGAGGGTGCCAGTGGGAGGCCCGCTAAAGGCATTGGACGTGGCCTAGATGATGGAGGTTCCAAAGGAATGGGTGGAGGCCGGGGCAGAGGTGGGCCCGGTGGTAGGACTGGTGGCAACAGAGGTACAGCCTTACCTTTTCTTTTGTAATTATATAATGAAATATGCACTACTAGATACGCATGACCTTTGCCTTTACCTGAAACTATCTAAGGTAAAATAACCCATTACCTGCATAAGATGTTCACTCCCTTACATATGACACATATATACCCACACAAAGATACATCACACATGCCACTTTGTCCCTTTCAGTTTAGAAAGGTTTTACTGATATCAGGAAGGCTAACACTCCTTTTTCTGTTAAGAAGTTCAAGCTTTGTCAATGTAGTCAACTTTAGGAAGGTTGCATATTTCATCCTTTTGTTGGTCGGCTAATTGAATTACTTTTGATAACACAGGTGGAGGACGTGGCCGTGGCTAATAGAAGTTAAAGTACTGAACAACTTAATGGGGTGAGTTTGCCACTTTAAAAGGCATTTTGCTCCTTGTATACCCAATCCATGTGAATGCGCAGTAATGAAAGATCCTTCCTTTTCTTTGGACTTTGGATCTCATTTTTGCACAAGTGGTTGTGATGGACTGTATGGAAAGTTTGCTTCCAAGGACCAGATGTATTAGAAGGGAAAGAAAGGAAAAGCTTGTTTTGTCGGTTGCTTCTTCCTTTTGCTTTCATGTTTTTGAGATTGTAATATATAGTGATTAAAGGGTAGTGCAAACTAGTTGATGTTTTCCATTTAGTTTGAGATCCATTTCAAAGAAAAGCTCGACTGTTCTTTTGTATTATTTCCTATATTGAAGGCACGTGGGGACTCGTCTTGGTTAAGAAGTCACGAGCAAACTCTACAATTTAAGGAAAAAGATTAACTGCAGTATTATGGATTATTCCCTCCCCACCCGAAAAAAATTTGTCTTCCTTCAGGAGAAGGCAGGTCATGCATAACATGTTGCTCTAGATTACAAGAACAATCCAATAGGTTGATAGGTGTAGTTGGAATGTGCTAATTGGAGATGTCATCGAGATTCCTGCAGTTTCTTTATTTAAAATTAAGGCTTTTGTGCTATTTCTATTGTAGAAATGCACCCGAGTTGCAGTCTTCCCCACCCGCAAGGTGGTGGTAACAAGTGTCACTCCGTCTCCTTGTTATAGGTAGCAACATTACTTGTTGCATCCACACTGCGTCTGAAAAATTAATTGACGTAGTGCATCTGGGGCTAGCACTCCTCTTGCTATTGCTTTCGCTCCTGCTCCCATTCTTGCTCTGCACTCTGGTTACCTAGATATGGAGGGCAGCTATATTTTTATTATGGGCGTATTTCCAGTATTTCTTATTATTTGCAGGAGTGTGCATAGCAAGCAATTTGGCCTAGCAAACTTTCCTGCATTTTCTTGTGCTAATGTGCTTAGTGACCATGAGACTTTCCTGTACTTGTGCTAATGTACGTTAATCTAAAAACTCTGGTTCATCTCTTTGATGTCTAGTCTGATATTTTATTGCCGTAGCTAAAACTGATTGACATTGTATTGCAACCATGCATTGCATTGTCAGACTCCAAAATAATAATAAAAAGAAAAAGACAAATTGTAAGAGGCCATTTGTTGCTCACTAAACTCGCAAGAGCAATGCTGCTGTTACCATTACTCAAATTCCATTACTTTATTTTCCAATTCTTTCTGCCCTTTCACCATAGGAACCAGCTAAACCTAATCTAAACAAAAGTCTCTGAGCCGCATCAAACACACAAAAGTGAAATAACCACCTCTTTTCATTTGCCAATCGGGTAGGATACCATTACAAATTTTCAAATGGTGTCATTTATGTGAAGTTAAGTTCCCTGTGGTCCTGATCATTAGGGCACCAAATTACAACCTCATAGCTCAAAACTCAAAAAGCACACTGTTGATTTGAGCAGTCAATTCCCCTGGTGCAAGCGAGCAATCCGTAAACAAGCAAGGAAAGATTGATTTCTTTCTCCCAGGTTTTTTTAACGGAACCAACTGGTTTCACACCGAGGGGAGTGTGAGCAACTATTTGAGTCCAAGTCATTTGTTTTTCATTTATCGATAAGCAAACAATAAAAAGCAAAGGCCAAAGTTTACTCTGTAAACTCCAACCAAGTAATACAACAAAAGATCATACAAACCAAGAAATACAACAGAAGATCATACTCAATATGTCAGATCACATGATAGCAAAGACAAGAAACCCAAAAGAAGCAGATATCTCTATCTCAAAACAGAATTTCCTCTAGAGATATCTTAATCTCAAAACAGAATTTCCTCTATGTTAACAACCTCTCAACGGATCAAGCATCAGTGAAGGCGTAGAGCGTAGACATCTGATGGGGAGAGGATAGGAGGGGAGAGGGAGAGTGTGATTCATATAATCTCATATTCCCCTCTTTCCAAATCATCCATGAGATAGCACCTTAGCATCTGTTAAGGCTGCCCAAATCACTCTCCAAACTCATCCTAGACCAACAAGATAAAAAGTTCATAGGGATAAAGAGAAGGCACAATCCCCCTTAGACGATATAGAAAATGACCCCAAATACCAGACGCAACAAGACAGTGTAGAAGCAAATGGTCCATAGATTCTTCCACACGAAAGCATAGAAAGCAACGTCCGAGTCATTTGTTCATTGCTATGGTGGGATCACATTCTATAGATGGAATGCTCACTGAATAACAGTCCAGATATTGCAGCTACAGGTATGATCTCAAGTGGTCTTACATCCCGGTCGGATTTGTATTGCTCACTAGATGTTTGACAGAATGGATTCTAAACAAGCCCATCCAGTCAACTATGGTATGTTATTTGACATTTTGATTCGCATGATCATTGGCTTGCAGCTAATATGCCACATGTATGCAAAGGAAGTATGGAATTTTGTATTGTGAAACAGCACATTTTCTTGAAAATAGAAATAAGATCTAAGATGCAACTTACTGTAAATAGCCATCAATAATAAGATAGTAAACAAGAGCATATTCGACAACACTCATCATATGAAAAAAAGTGAGATGAAGACGCACAACTGCCTACTCTCAGATTCTCATCAATTTAATCTCATCTCAAGATACATCTGGCAGGCAATTTTTTTTTTTTATAAAGGTTTTTGCTTGCCTACCAGAACAGGTGAGATTGAACTTAACCATGTCAGAAAACACACGCATTCGTCCAGTCCAGTCCCACTGATAAATACCATTACCCAAATTGTGCCAACCCAAAGGTAGCTGTTGATTGTAAAGATATCTTAACCTACCATGTTCATGTTCTTGGAGCAGCATCTGGAGCTTCTCCTTCCACCTTTTCCACTTCTTGTCCTTCAAGCTTTGCCACTTCTTGATCTGCAAACAGAGATAAGGAACTCCATTAAAATAGGTGGACAAGGATGTCGTGATCATTACAATTATGGGGCAAATCTCTGCAATTCTTTTGTGTTTGATGCACACGAGTAATCCACCATCCTAAAAGTCTCATCCATGACATATCCTAGTGCAAACCTCATCAGACGCCAATACTTATCATTGGATGGATTGATTTTTGGCCAAGTTTCAATCTCCAAGGGAATCATTCAGTGTTACCTAAGACACTTTAGTTTTCCCAAATTTTACCATGCCGACACTTGGACACTACACGATACTCCATGGCACAACACGTTACTCTTTGATACGTGTCTATACCATGTCATGGTGATATTAACATTATGATTAGACAAATGGTGCTTCAAGTATGTCGTGTCATTTAAAAATACAATTGTAATGAACTTTTTGTCAAATTATGTTTTTTTTTTGGAAACATAGACGAAATTTTACTAGGAGAGCAACAACAACAACGATCAATATGTACGTCTCTCTTCTCTTCTCTCTCTTGTTGCGCATTTTTACTCCCTATATGAGTATATTTTATAACTTATGTATATACTTTTTAAAAAATATTGGGGATTGGTGATCCCCCTCTTTTTATTATTATTGTTATTTAAAAATTTTGAGCTATAATATATATATATATATATATACATATAATCATTTTTTAAAATTTGTACGTCCGTACAACCGTATTGGGATTTTCAGAGCTTGCCGTGCCAAACACCCCTAGACACCTAGACACTTGGCACCCTTACCACGTGCCTAGGTAACACTGGAATCATTAAATGGTGGATCCCTGATCTCCTGCACCGGTCACTAGTGCATATCTAGGAGTTGGCGGGGAAGAAATAAGAAGGCATGTAGCTCAAAGGAGCCCATCCTGACACAAGTATCTTATCTACAGTTAAAGGGACTTAAAAAGATTTGATCTATGTCTTAGTGGAGGAAAATGCAGGTGTTCACTAGTTCAAACAAGAACAAGTGCATGCGGATCCACCCATCAAAACATACATATCAGTAATAAGCTTCTGGATTTCTACCTTCATCATCACTATCATCGAGATCATCACCCATAGGATCACCACCCATGCCGCCCATGCCCCCCATCATGCCCTCCAGGCCACCCATGCCCCCCATGCCGCCCATGCCCCCCATCATGCCGCCCATGCCCCCCATCCCGCCCATGCCCCCCATCATGCTCTCCATGCCCCCCATGCCCCCCATGCCAGCAAAATTCTACAAAAGAGAGAATAACTAAAACAATTAGCACAGATTCCAAAGTCAAACTTCAAGAATAGAGGAACCATTGGTTAGAATATCCATACCGATAAATCCATCCCTCCCAAATCCACGTCAGCAGGACCTAATCACAAGAAGTAAAATTCACTATTTCCAACTAAAGGCACAAATACATAAAATCAACAAACATAGCTGGAGAGATTTGAGGAAGCAAACCATAGTTCACAGAATAGCATACCATTATCGTCATCTTCATCCACCCATTTGTCCCAATCAACTTTCACATAGTGTGGTGTCTTGACATCCCCGCGCAGTAGCTTCTTCCACCATCCCTTCTCTGCCTTCTCAACCACACAGAATACACTCCGGACACCCGTGTTTATTTTGCTTTCCTAGTAAAATCAGAAATTTATGAACAATACCAGAAGAATATAAGAAGACTACATCATTAAAATAATTACTTAAGGATGGATCATGCAAGTTCCTAAGTCTAACCAGCAGCACACATCACACACCTGCCACTCAATTGTTACCCTCTAAAGTCTAAGAAATCCCACGCACGAAAAAGCAACCAAATTTAATGACCCTAAGCTATTGACAACATATAATGTACATTACATTAGTTAATATTCTTTTTAAAAGCTGTACCCACTGACAAGTCCCTAGTGACTGAATGTATGAAGTTTTTTTATTGACCATTTCAAATATTTCCTATGACCACAGAAAATAGTGCTATGGTTAGGTTCTTCTAATCAGGTTGATTTTGAAAAAAGGAGACCACTCAGGTAAGAAACATTGAGTGGCCGGTCACTGTTCTATATTCATGTGCCAAATTTGTAGAATGTGCTGAGTTGTCATTCATCTGTTATAAAATAAGTATTGGTCAAGTAATAATAAAAGCCTGCCAAATCAAAGTTCTTAAAAAGCAACACCAAATGTTAGAAACAAGGCTCTTACCTCTACATTCACCTTGTCGTAAAGATCCAATTTCAGTTCAAAAAGGTGATTTTCTGCTCCGGCAGTAGCAGAGAAAGTAAAAACTCCATCTGGCTCAAGATTCACCTTTGCATTTTTGGCATCTGGCAATAAAACTGTAACATAAACCTTGTCCAACCTTTCGGCCCACTTCACCTCAGGATGGCGACTACAATGTTTGAATTTTTAAGAAGTCAAGTCAGCCAATAAAATAAAGACGACTGCACGGTAAAAAAAAACACTTTTGAGCTTCAATAAAATTGCAAAAGAGAGGAACAATATGCAAGGAAGGGATTGTTACCCTATCATTTGCAAAAGTATTTCTTGCAGAATTTCACCAACCAAAAGCATCAGAAAAAAGGCCAGCAAATCCCATATTCATGCCTCAATTACTTGTCATTGTAAGTGTACTTAATACGATAGAAGATTGAATTATTGTCATGGTGGATCTCACTAAGTCACTCCTGGGGCAGGGACAAGTATGTATCTATATCTAGATTCGTCTATAAATTCCTAAGATTTAGGGTTTGTAGACTATATTTCACTGGTTTCTGTAAGAAAATGATCACAACCAACCCAACTTCAATCCTAGCTGATTCAATACTCAATAGAAATTTCATGTCTCACCAAAAGAAATAGTGTGAACATAAACAAAATGGAGTAACAGGTACATTATTGAAAGGATTTTATTATTATTTACTAATAGTACTTTTGAGCTTAATATAAAGTATAATCTGATCAATGCATATATATAGATATAAATTGACTGTTGAACTAGACAATGACTAATTAATAGTCAGCCAAGTACACTAGAATAACACAGTTTTAAATATACTAAAAGGTGTAAACTGCAAAAGTGCTAATATAGAATATAGGAAGTTTACTATCTTTTCCATGACACTTGCATTAATTTATTAAATCATTAGAAGTGAATTTATATTAGCATTTGGTACAATTAAACCATTACTGATTAAATTTTGTAAAATATTAAGTTCACTTGTAATTATTTTCATGCAATTGATTATAGTTACTGTTCAATATTATCGAATAATAATCCGTTTCCTCTCTCCTTCTTTTATCTATAAAAACTATCTGATTACCGATATAAAAAAAAAAAAGTGTAAATAGGGATTGAAGAAATTGACGCAGCATATAACTGTAAACAGAAAGAATCTTCTTAGTCGAAAGGTCAAGATCCAACATTTGATAATTGCTAGTTGAAAGGTTAAGATCCAACATTTGAGGATTCCGTGGCCGTGATTTGAGATTGGAAAAGGGGGGAGGGAGAGAGAGAGAGACCATTTACATGAAAGATAAGAAAAGAGAGAAGCTAATGTGATAGCTGGCAGTAAGGATGCCAGCTTGCTAAATTTTTTTTTTGGAAGGCTTTTTTTTTTTTTCAAACCAAGTATCTATTTTAGTAATAGAACTACTACCTCCAACTTGCTAAGTTGGTAAAGTCTTCAGGTGTTGAAACCATGAACTGGGTTCGAAACCATCACACATACCTATCCAAAAAAAAAAAAAAGTGAAAGCAGTAGCATCTGATGCATACATATGTCAAAAGAGCTTCATACCACACTCAACACAGTCCCAATTATCACTCAAATTATCACTCAAATTATTCGCTTTGAATCAATACATGAACTGGACTCCAAAATTGGACAAACAAGCCACTATTTATGCATTCTTCCTAAAAGACTCCTCATGAAATAATGGTATTTAGTTTAAAATGATTTGAAAAACTCTTCAATGGTAATCACCAAGACTAGTATTTATATCATCTACAGTCTATTCAGTAAACGCCCAAAATCATATTTTTGGTTAATCTCACCATAACTGAGATCCTCCACAGAGACAATTAGGTGTTTTATTTCAAGGATCCATATTCCATATTTAAGTGGGAAAAGAGAAAAAAATCCAAACACCGAGCCCTTTCTACTCCGAACTGAAACGAAGAACAGATAAACCCTAACTGAGACATCTAACAGTTAGGGCAACATTAACAAGATCAAAATAAGAACCTACAATACATTTTAAAAACCCAGCTAAAAGCGGACCAAAATCAGATTTCCAGCACAAAAAGCAAAAAACGAGAACAGATCAATAGAGTCTTAAATTCGAGATCAAACTCATTAATTTAAGAAAATGAACAAAAACGATATCTTTAACAGAAATGGAACATGGAATCTGAAAGGAAGAAAAGAAAAATCGAAATGGAAGTAAAATTCACCTCATCATATCTGGAGAAGAAAACCCTAGAAAGCAAAATTGAGTCTTCTGAGTTAGAGTTTGTGAGACAGAAATGTGAGCGGCGCTCTAAGTACTTCAAACGCACGTCATGTGTCTTGTTCTTGTATATATATCGGTAGGTTGTTAATGGGCCGGGCCGGGCCCGGCCGGACCGGGTGGGGTATGTCCAGACCATGCCTCACTTGTAAGGGCTCGGGCGAAGCCCTCACGGGCTTAAACTAGCTAGGTCCAAGCCCTATCCACAAGGTTAAGACTAGGCATGAGCTTCAAAAGAATATAAAGAACAAAAAATTGTTGTTATATTTATCAAAAATAAATAAATAAATTTAAATCGCAATCGGTTGACAACTTGACATCAACCATCCTTCATTATCCGAGCTTGGGATCGGTAATACAACTCAAAGAGCAGCACATCAAAGTTTTAAAAAAATATTGGCGGAATGGTGGTAAAATAGAAAATTATTCTTAAGTGAAAATATAATAATAGTTATACTATTAAAATTTTAAGGATTTATTCTTTTATAATGAAATTAAACCTAATATATTATATATGTTTTAAATCATAACCATGAAATAATAAAAGAAAAGAAAAATTAGATAATAAACAAATCATAGATAATTCCCGAGTCCACCAATGTTGAGGGGTCCCAATTAAGAGATATCTCTGATGATCCTAACCATCAAAGACAACACTTTTTTTTTTTTAATAAACGATCCTAGAAACACAAACACGCTAATTGTTTAATTGGATTGATTCAATGGCCAAGAGTGTTGTTGATCCCACTCTCCTACTTGTGCAACATTAATACATTGTATGTTATCCTTGACCTTTGGTAAAAGCCCTAGAGGGGACCGATGGTGATGACTAATGACAAGGATTAGAGAATGAGAGAGTAACACTATAGAGATTGACAAACAAACAGATGGATTAAAAAATATTGAGAGAGGGGGGGGGGGGGGGGGGGGGTTTTTTCTCCATGGTAGTCTTTAAGTAAGGGGTGTATATTCAGCAAGTTAAATGCTTGGTTTATTTAGTATTTGCATTTAAGTATGTTAAGTATTTAAGATAATTCACATATGTTTTTAAGTTTTAATCTGATCCGTTGATCTAGAATAAATGAATTAAAACATTCGAGATTTAAGGATTTTTCTTTGATTGATCCTATAGTTTGGTTTTGTTTTCAAAATACCCACCTTTTAAAAACTCTTATCTGAATGCCCTCACACACATCTGAAGGAATTTGTACATGCGAACTTTTTTCATTTTATCCAAATCATTTGAAGGAAAGCCATTTGAGTCCCCTCATCAACTATGGAGAGCTCTCTTCATTCCTTATCAATAATTGAGCTCCTTTGTTGATCAAGAAGAGTTCCCAAAAATTTGAGAACTCTTTCGATTAAGATTTTCACAAGAGAGCTTCGTTCCTCTAAACTACTAACCACGACTGTGAGAGAACACCATTGACAGAACAAAAACACCAATTTTCGGGTTTCTTGCGTTTTATATATATACGTTTAACACACATAAAATGATTATAATCATGACATTTATGATTTTAAACCTTAAATATCATGTTAGATGATTTTACATGTGTTTTCTTTGCATTTTATTTTTATGATTTACAGTGTGCGATCGATACTCAACAAGTCGGGTCAATACTTCGTATCGATACTGGTTGTGTTCCAAGGTTAAAGACGATTTGTATCGATATGTATCAATAATATCGATACAGGTCAATATGAGTATCGATATATGTCAATATGAGAATCGATATTATTGATACAAGTCAATATGAGTAACGATATGGGTCAATATGAGTATCGATATTATAGACAAAAATTACAAAAAATGTCATTAGAACCGTGAAAGTGCCCAGAATACCCTCTAAACGACCTCGAAATGGAAATCTGAGCATGGAAAACTGCATTTGGTTGTTCAACTCAAATATGTCTCATCGAGCTACCCCAAATTCATATATTATAATAGTCAATTGGACTTCCAAATTAAAAGTTATGGTCAAAACAAGTTATGTCGTTGGGTATCAATATGTATTAATATGGGTATTGAGCCAGTGTATCGACCATGTGTATCACCCGATTTCGATCCTGCGTGCATAAATCTTTATTTTTTGTAATTTTTTCATCTTTTTTCAAGATAATTTATACTAAAACATCCATTAAAGGAGAAATGAGTGAGGAGCTTCGTGAGATGGGAAGATGAGGAGAGTGGGAAGCTTCTCCAAGCTCATGCGCACGTATGTAAATCCCACTTTTTTTGTTCTTCAAAACTATTCTTTTAAGTGTTGGTGGTAGTAGAAGGGTGTTTCAGACTGTTCATAAACAATGAATTATGAGAAAATAGTCAAAAGATCATTATGAGAATGATTTTTAAAATGTGAGTATTTTGAGAACAAAGCCAAACTATAGAGACAATCAGCGAAAAACCTCTGTGATCTAAAAAGTATAACAAGTAAAAAACATAGTAAGCGAATTTGAACTTAGTTCATCTAGGTAAATAAGTAGGGTTGTCAAAGTGCAGGGCCAAGACAAGGCCTAGGTCTTACAAGACCTATCCCTCACCTATAATGGTCATGCTTAGCCCTCAGAGGGCCTGAATTCGCTAGGCCCAAGTCCCACCTTCAAGGAACATGGACAAGGCCTAAAAGAAGAGTAATTTTTTCCCTCCATTGCCACCAGATACCAACTTGCAATCAACTCTTCTACTTTATCCAATCTTGGAGCTGGAGATGCAATGCAAAGAGCAGCACTACAATAGAACCAAGGTTGCCCAGACTAACTTGAACTCTAATTCGGGCCCAAAGTTGAGTTGAACCCAACTCAGCCCATTGAAACTTGGGCCAAGCACCCTTAACTGGACTAGCCTAGGAGGTCCTCTGCTCTGCCAATGCCCAAGAAAATAACTATAATTATATAAAGTTATAATTTGTAAATATGTGAGATTCAGACCAAGTTTTTTGAAAAATTGTTAGAAAATACAAATATATTTTTAAATAAATCAGGAAAAAAAATACAATAATTTATTATCCAAAATATTTAATTCATATATAATGATCAAAGCAATGGATGAACACAACGTTACCTGGTTCGTCGATTTGCTCGGTTAGAACTCGGGTTTGCGGTTTGCAATTTGTCACTCTAGAGTGAACCAGGTTCGCTAGGGTTAGGATGAGATAATTCATTTTACGGTTTGCTTAGGTTCTTTAGTTTGATTCGCTATTTAAGCATGTAAATCAAAATATATATTTTATATTATATTATAAAAATATATCTTTTAAAAGAATATAAACAATATATTACAAATAATTATTTTAAAATTAATAAAAATGTCTTTTTATGAATGGTTTGTGAACTCAAAGTATAAAATTGTCGAACCTAAAGAAAAATATCAATGAATTTGAATGAAAAATTTGACAAATGAAGATTGTTTTGAAACCACTATGTGGTTCGCTGAATTTCATGAACCAAACCACGGACCAGTTTGGGTTCACTTGGTTCGCAGTTCGCTATGGCATGTAGCGAATTTGGTAACCCTGGATGAATATTTTATTCCATACACTACAAAATGCGAATGAACTCTGTAAACCAAAACGTATCCTTAAATATAATCAAAGATAAATAAAAATAAATAAACTCATATAGCCATGTTGTGTAACACCAAGTATAAAAAAGACTCGTCTTCTCCAAGAGTCCAACTCTCCAACTCCAACATCTTCCTTCTTCCTTCCTCCTCCTTTATGTTCTCTTCTTTCAAATTTTTCTTGTTTCACAACAACTGAAAGAAAACCCTAACAAGGTTTTGGCATGTCCGTAATAGAAGTTTTTTTGTTTTTTCTTTCTTCTTAAAAGACATAAATTGCATTTTAAAAAATAAAAAATATATTTGATAAGTATAAATTCATAACAGAGGTAATCATACGATTTGAAGCGCATGAATCATACGATTTGAAGTGGAAATTACAACCTGAATCACAAATCAAATAAAATGTAACTCAATTACGATTTCTGCCCGTGATTTGAATTGTTTTACCTGAAATTTTGATTTAAATAGTAAGATTTGAATCATAAATCACAATGATTTAACAAGCATTGTTCTCATCTCAGTGATTGGAAACATGATTGTAACATAGGGGATTGAGCCCACTTTCTGGGTCTTACTAACTGAATGATAGTTACCTTTTGATTTTTTGGGGATAGTCCAAAAAGGTGATCCCTCCTCCATATTAGATGGTGGGTATGGATGGCAACGAAACAGGTTAATCGGCTAACCCACCCCGCCCCTATTGGGACGAGTTTAGGAAGCTCTTAAACGGGGTAGGGGACAGGTATGAGAATGAAATGTTAAACCTGAGCCAGGTTTGGGTCGGGGATGGGTTTAAGTCGTTCCAACCCGACCCACCCCGTTATATTGTGAAATTACTATTTTACCCTTAATTTAATCCTTAAATTACCATAATATATTACTTATAATATAAAATATAGTCTCGACCCGTCCCACCCTGTCTAATGCTTAACTGGATGGGGTAGGACGGGGATGGATTTAAGAAATGTTTTGAAAAATCAGAACCGACTTGCCCCGCCCCGACCCAGGGTAGGAGTTTTCCATTAGGGGCGGGGGCGCCCGGGCCCAAACCGACCCATTGCCATCCCTAATGGTGGGTCTGATTGTGTAGGTGTTAAACCTATTTCAGATGTCGTAAATTGTCTCCAAATTTGTTTGGGATGTCCGGAATTCAACAGGTCCTTCCTCTAGGAGCACACCTATGACCTAATAGGACTATCAACGGGCCGACATAGGTCAGACCAAACTCAATCAAAAAGTAAATTTTGCCAAATTTAAGGATTTTTTTGATAAACGAGTTTTGCTGGCATGAGTCAACCTAGTTAGAAACTTATCTTTTTTTTTTTTTTTTGGTAAACTCAATCATACCAGAAGGCAATGACTGAAGGCAAAAACAAGGGAATACTCACACCACCCAAGCAAACACACACACACCACATGCAAACTCACACACACCACACACATGCAGCCCATGTAAGCTTCACCCTAGAGCTCCTCAAAACGGGTACCAACCGTTTGAGGCGGCAAGGAACTTATATGGGACAACATGCTTGGGTAGGAAGTAAAACGGGCATAAGGGATCGATTAGGCCCAATCCTGGCCATCGATACCCCTAACCTAAATCACCTTCTCTCATGCAAGAGCTCTAGAATGTGTCTATCACAATATTAATTTTTATCTTTCCTTTCATTTTTTTGGCTGAATGGTTAAACACACTCACATAGACCAACACACATACACAAACAGTCCACATGAGGCTACTTAAACTCAACTCATCTCACCAAAAAGGCCTATCTCTTGTGAGAGGAAGGAACCTTATATGAACTAAAGTTTAGCTATGGCTAACCGATGTGAGACTAAATTGGATAAGACGAACCGTTCAAAGTTTTATCTACTTGAGCAAATTGATTCAAAGTATACATAAATTATATCCTATTAGCCTTACTTAATATTAAAATATATAAATGTATAAGAAAGTACAAATAACAAAAGAGTGGGAATTCTGACTCCAATATTTTAGCAGGAATCGGAATTGAAATTAAGGAATATGAATTTTTTTAATGGGAAAACAGGAAGTGGAACCGAAAAATAAGAATATTGGTTCCATGAATTAAGTGGAGAATGGTAATTAGAGTTGAGGAATAGAACTTTAGTTCCAGTATTCAGTTCCAGTAGTCAGATGCCTTCCATTATATACTCTAATTCATCTTTGGAACCAAGAGCAATGCTAGCCCTAGTGGCAAAGTTTCACACTTTCGCTATAAAACTAAACTGCACGTGATTGTTTTTACTGGTTTTTTTTCCCCCAATTAATTAAAACAATAATTTTAAAGTAGAAATAAATTATTTTAATAATTTATAAAGATAACCCATCTAAGCACCAAGGATATGTTTGGATTTATGGAATTGGAATTGACACAAATAATTTGATTTTTCACGGCCCTTCCTTTAGAAGTGGCCATCTATGATCTATAGGAACCCTTTGAGGGCATCTGGCATTTATGTGATAGTGCACCCAACTAATCACGTTATGGTGATTAGTCTATTTTCTTTCCTAAATAATTTTATGACAACTTCCTACATAGAGAGAGAAAGAAAGCAAGAAACCAACATGGTTTAAATCAACAACCACAGACCAAGATTATAAACCTGTCAAACTCATCAACATGGACCATCCTCTCTCTATATATGTACATAGAGGATGGTCCATGTTGACATAAGGATGAGAGCTTAAAAGGTATGGAATCTTAGTAAGTTGGAGAGACTTAGACTAGCTCTATTGAGAGTGTCTAGATTATTTGATTAGACATCGTAAAATTAGAGAGATTTTTATAACTTAGGTAGGGTAGAGTGAACTCTCATGGGGCGTTTGGATTAAACTTTTTTTTGACTAAAAATCAATTATGGTAAAATAGTTTGTGTAGAAATTAATGGTCAAATATTCATTTTTTCAAATAATAGTGTTTGTAGAATACATAGGTGAGTCTCTCAATTTCGTATTCTCCAAACACTATTATTTGAAAAAATGATTATTTGATCATAAATTTCTATACAATCAATTTAATCAGAATTGATTTTTGGCGAAGAAATTCTAATCCAACACCACCTTAAGATGCATGTGACAAAAGAATAGCCCATTGAAGAGTATTAATCATTTGATTATATGTCGAAAAATCAACAATTTTTATCACTTAAATAGTGTTTAGTGAACTCTGAAGAGTGAATACTAACTAACTAAGGTCTAATCAAACGGTCCAAAAATTCAACTAAGTTAATTTTTTTTTGATACGTATCAATCAAAGAACTCGTCTTTAAACTGGACAATCGAATTAAAAAACAAAATGTTAAAGTATTTCTCAGTCAACAACAGAATTGACTATAACTTATAATCAAGCCGTCTGTCATATTAGTTTGGTTTGAATTATTTCAGCTAAAAACGCATATAGATAAAAGTGAGAGTAGACATATATATTTCTATGTCATGTGTTTTAATTATTTATTAAAGTTATGAAAGAGACCCTTGTCATGGTTGGGCAGGTGTACACGTAGTCTCATAGCAATTTGATGATTATCACGAAACAAGTGAATTAGCTCACTGATTTTACCAATCTTCATATTCTCTATGAAGTATTTTATTTAAACGGTATTAAGATGAGACAATATTAAAACTATAAACCAGGTTTTATATGAGTACATAGATATTATATATTTGTTTCTTACTTTACGAAGAGATAACAACTCTTCCAAGGAGGAAAACAAAATCTGAGGTAAATTTTCATCATCCTTATATATCCCTAGTAAAATTAGCATCTGTATATCCAAGCTAGAACTTTAAGTTCAAAAGCTTGAAATATAGTTTAAGATGCTTAATTCCTATTAATAGCAACATAAGATTCTTTGTACAGCTTGCCAATAAGGCATCACATATATCATGTTTTCATAATTTTGACAAGTCATGAAGTTTTCTCAACGAAATACATGTGATTTACCATCACGCTTACCTTTTCAATATATGACTATTATTATTTTATAATATAGGTTTCATCCTATATTTTAACATAAGGTTATTATCATATATTTACTTCTATCAATTTTATCATACTTGAATTCAATAGTCACAATAATTTAATTTGGGAGTTCTACACTATATGCTCCCACTATTCTATACATGCTTCTACACTATATGCTCCCACTAATAGATAAGTGTATTATTACAAAATACTAATGGACATTACACTTATCTATTAGTGGGTTTATTATAATTTAATTTTTTAAGTTTGGTTATACTCCAAATTATTTATAAAATAAAGGTATTTACATCCAAGTAAAGTTTAGTATACTCCTTATACTTTTATTAGTAGAATGATATATAAACTTTGGCAATTTTTTGACGTGTCAACAATTCCTTAGTGGGTTCTAAGACATTGCTTTAAGTTTCACTTTCTTTTTAACCATTGATAGTGATGTGAGAAAGGCCTTTGGGATTTATCCCGGCTTAACCGGTTGTGTAGTATAAGGGGATCTACACGACCTGAGGAACTTAGTCGAGTGCTATAAGAGCCCGGATATCCCCGTTACCAAAAAAAAAAAGTCCCGGGATCCCAACTGATTGTTGACAGTTTTACAGATGATGTTGAGGTGGGCCCACTTACCCTAAAATTAGCACTGGCTTTAACAACTAATGTACATAAGTGTTGCCTAAAACAAATAAAAAAACCTGCATGGTATGAATGCACACCATTTCGGGTGAAAGTGCACTCTCTTGTTTGATACTCCTTTTGTACATGTAACCAAATCCTACAACCATGCCTTATTTAATACAACAATTATTGTAGTGCTTACAGCTTATAACACAAGCAATAGAATAAGATGAGTCTTTTGGTTTTGGTCTTGCCTTAGCCCTGCCCATTTATAATATAATAGGTTTTTGTGGTCCGGCCGGCCCATTGACACTCCTAAACACCAAAACATGAGAGATGAAGATCATAAATTACAATCGATATTATTTTTATAGAGATTATCATCAATTTCTAAATAAACACGTGTTTCAATATCAGCAAGTTAAAAAAATCTCAAGCATATGCCTACCAGAACTTTTTTTTTTTTGTAAGAGGTAATATAACACTTAACACATACACACACGCAATGAAACCTAAGATAACAGCTAAGGTGCCATAAGGGTGAGTCCAAGCAAACCCACTCCAAAGGGTGTGACTAATGGAGGGTTGATGGTTCCTTATACACTCCTTGCAAAATTAGGGCTAAGGTGATGTGGGACTAATATGGATAGTAATACCCAGCCGCAAAACAGATTTGTATGCACATTATCATGTCACAAGTTTTACCAATTCCTAGTTGGTGAGCATTAAATATTAGGATTAATGTCAAACCAATTAAAATTTTGAAAAGAAATTTAAAAAATAATAATGAATTAATTAAGAGATTCTCTTAAGCATATGCTTGAGGGAATCTGGAGAAAGTAGAAGAAATTTTAGATTTACTTAAGAAGTTCTCTTGTAGGGATATGCTCGCTGGGTTCCAGACTCTACAATCAAAACTACATATAAAACAACATGCCATTTTTTGCTCTCTCAATTATTTGGGACTGCAACATAAATTCTCTTCCACCGTAGGATTTAACAAAGTATTTTTTTTTTACACTGATTGCTAACTCAATGCAACCCTTCTCTACTCATCAGGCTTGGGTCCGTCAGTGCAATGTGGAGAAAGGCACTGGCAGAGCTAGTTCTGAGCAATCTCGAACTTCTAAATCGGAAAACTATATTTTAATTACCCGACTCACAAATAATAAAACCAAATCAAGCTAACTCTGAGCAATCTCGAAATTCAAAATCAGGCAAACTATATTTTAATTAACTGGTTCACAGAATAATAAAACCAAACCAGTGACAAACCAAATAAAAAAATTCAATTAAAGGTATTTTAAAATTGGTAGCAGAGCTTATAAAGTTTTGTCTATAGAAATGGACATGGTGGTAAAAAGGTTCTATCAACTTTTAGATTTTTGATCCAACGGTTCGAAATGTATTTCTATATATACACACTTGTACATAACACTAGTCCCTCTAATTTCCTTAATAATTACAACACAGGCAAAACATGTAAGTGCTTTCCATATGCACTTGGACTTTCATTCTTAGTATATTCCTCTAACCCCCCCTGTAATAATTTGTTGTAAATTTGAAAAGGGAAGTGCTAGTCCAGACTCGCTCATTACAAGAAAAAAAAAATAAAGGACATGTTATATGAAACTCAACAAGTCATTTGTCTTTTCAAAAAAATTCAAAAACAAAGGGCGAGTCTGCTTAGAGAAGAGTCGGTCTAGCACTCCCCATTTGAAAAATATTAATTAGAAACTAGGATATTTTTATCAAGGCATGTGGAAGTGAGATAAGATCAAGCATCATTGATTCATAAAGTTACCTTTATGATTTTTTTGTACATTATGCTACTCTTTTTTTGTATACTAAGGTAGGGTATTGCCAAAAAAAAAGAGTGACATTACTTAATTAGTAGGTTAGCTTAATGTCTTATTCATTGTTTTTAGTTTTGTTTTTCTTGCTAGAAGTTTAGCTTAATGCATAATTACAACTTACAAATAAAGCTTGTATATGAAACATGACATTGGCGCACACACAAAAAAAAAAGAAAAGATATATATATATATATATATATATATGAAACACAATTTCTTAAATAAACTAAAGAAAAGTACTAGCCCTAAACAAGAGTGCTACCCTAAACGCACTAAGTTAATTTTTTCCCAAAGACGCAAGGTGGGTGTAACACTTGGTGTTGCTACCCTCTAACAAAAGGAGATGATTTTAACACTTTTGCCATCACCTTACGTCTTTAGAAGACTGCGACTGTGACTAGCGTTTCTATTAACAAATAGCTGATGCCGATGGCTTGCATGGGAGGGTGGTTAAAGGCACCACTCACTAGTGGTAGGCTTAGGGATTCAAATTTGTGAAATTCATGCAGTAATTATTCTACTTGCTATACGTTAGAGAACGCCGGATCCTCTTAATGATGCCCACTAAGGAGAAGTTAAACCCTCTAAAAAAATTACTTTTAATATTCAATATGTTTTACCCCTTAAAACTTACGGCTATTTATATAAGTTGAACCACTATAAAAAAATATTTTAATAAGAAAACAAACAAAATATGGTAGTAGTTAAGATAGATGACGAACGAGGCATTTCAAAGCGACAAATTTTGACATATTGACTTAATTATTCATAATAAAGGACAAATGATGTTGCTCATATGATTAGAGTCGGATGCATAAAATGGTGATATGCTTCTAAAGTATTAAAAGAAAAATATTATAAGATAATGATAAAACTGGATATGTTTTACAGATCAAAATATTGGTTAAAAATAACATATTACTAAATTTGTGCATATAGTAGTTTTAATATGCAATAAGATAATAAAAACTCACTAAAATGATTTGAACATTTTAACCCCCCAAAAAAACTAAAATGATTTGAACACATTTAACAAAATTGTGAACGGTACAAATAAAAATGGGTGAATTAGTGTGTTAAATGTTCTAAAAAGACAAGAAAAATGTTGAAAATAACATGAATAGACACTTTTTTTGTTGTTGAAGGGTATCAAGTAACACACGCACACGCACACGCACACAATCAGACCCAAGGATACCTTAATAAAAGGGAAATACTTAACTTACTACCGCAAGAGACTACCTATTCTAATGTACATTCCTCATTGGTCAATGCCCCCTTTTTATCACACATCAACTATAGTTAAAGATTCACTCACTCTTATAGTTAAGCAATCTAACCTTGATTTTTAAAAAGCAAAAAAATCAAAATATTTACTTTAATTTTCTTAAGCTTAACCATAGTTAAAGGAGTGTTAAAAGTGACACGTGGTCATGGCATTAGACTACTTATTCTAATGTGGGGTGTGCTAATCACTGCCCTAAATAAAATGAGGTGATATAATAAAGGACTTTGCTACTGAGACCGCAAAGGGCCGAGACTGTGCTTGTAATGCACGGATCTCAAACTTTCATTAAATCTATTTTTGAAATTTTGAGAATTGTACATCACATGCACGGTCTCAGTGTGGTCTCGGCCCTTTGCGGTCTCACTAGTATTTTCTTATAGGGAAATGCTTTTGAGACCGCAGAAGGGCCAAGACTACTAAGACCGTGCATCAATGCACGAGATTTTAGGCGGGGCCTACCGTATGACCATGGGGCCCACCTGAAATCCCATGCATGGATGCACACTCTCGGTGGTCTCGACCCTTCTGCGCTCTCATTAGCAAAGTCCTTTCCTATAATAAAATGAGTGTTACCGACACAAATAATTGTTGTAATTAAAGTAATGTTAATCACACCTTATACACATACACCCTCCAAAAAAAAAACATTACACATGAATTCAATACTTGCACATAATGAGAGGGCGCATCTTCCCCCATTTAATCTCAAAGATGAAATAATCAAAGCATGAGAATATTGATTTTAATTATTAGGAAGATGGAAAGGGAGAGTAGTGGTTACTCCATTGGTCCCAATATTTGGGATTTTCATTCTAACAATGGGTTTTACTTGTAGGCCTATTTTATGTGGTATATTTGGAAAGGGCATAATGACCTTTCATTTTCTCAAATATTATATATGGGGCAGGTGTATTATCAATTTTCACATTTTCAGGCAATGTTAACAGATGACAATACAAGCAACTACTCTCAATCAGCAAAGCCAAATCCTTCAAGAGTCTAGGTGGTCTCCAGCGGCCCTGAACGTGGAATTATGCAATATATTTCATGCCCCCTCAGTATTGGAGGACACCCTCTTACCATTCTCCAAGTCGACGGTGTTGTGAATGCTCCTCAACACTGTATTACTGCAGGATGTTATGGTTGTACTACTCAGCAAATTCAAGTAGGTTCTGCTTCTCTTTGTGCAGCTGGGTCAAATGCTCTTTTGGCTATCCGGTAGGGAGTTCTAGTGGCATTTCGATGGAAGTTTTGCAGAGTAGAAATTTTGTCCGATGCAAATGTCATTATAGATGCAGTAGTCCAAGGACATGCAAACATTCCTATAATTAATTGGAAGTTTTTTGTCAGATCTTCATAGACTCATATATGAGTTTCGGTCTCAAGGTCCTCAATATTCTTTAGTGATCTCATATATACCTCGTAGATATGTTGTACAGGCTCATCGTATAGCCCAAGATTTGGCCAAGTCTGGTAGATCGGGTCTATCCTTTGTAAGTCCAAATGTTTTAATATAAATGTTTGGTTACCAAAAAAAAAAAAAGTTTATGGGTCATTCATTAGGAGGTTGATATATTTGTCCCATGGCGGTGTGTACATCCCATATAAGGTGTGCAAGATTCCACTACCCAACAATGCTTGCTTCATTGGTAGTATGCGCATGGCACTATCGGGATGAAGTCTTGTGAGGGTGTGCGTCACCCACGTAACTAGAGAGTTTTTTTTTTTAATTATGGTAATTGATAAGAGCATCTCCAACGCACTCCCTACTGTGGCTCCCTTCACCAGAATAGGGAGGCTGAAGCAAAAAAACCCACTCCAATACACTCGCCACAGCAGCTCGCCTTTATAGGGTTGATGAAAAACCTCGCTACTGGTAACGAGCAAAATCAGGTCGCCTGATCATTATTAAATTTTTATTTTTTTTAACGGTATAAAAAGCAACGGTTATATCATTTTCTTCAAAACCCAAACCTTCCTTCTTCCTCTCTTCCATAAAATTCCAATTTGATTGTAACCTGTGATTGGAGAAACTGTGGAACAGCGACCAGAGAAGTCACACAAGCCACGAAGGTTCGCCGTTCTTTGTTTTCCCTTCTTTTTTTTTGTTCTGCTTCATCAAAAATCTTCTTCTGCAACTAAACTTTGCATTGCCTGATAGGTGTTTGTTGATATTCCCAAATGATTTTCATGAATATGCTTGTATATAGACGGTTACCCGTAAAGCTTGTTCTTTTTCCACTGGGGTCACAACTGGTAATAGTTTTATATTTCTGTGATGGAAGACATTAGGATTCTAACTTGCTAGACAGGGGATGGGAGGAAGATGGTCCTTTAGATCCTTTTGGCTAAAGGTTACCTGCCAAAAGAATACAAAAGATGAGGTAGTTAGCTTGAGGGGACCCCTAAAGGACTTAAAGGGCATTATTGCAATGACACTAGTGAGTTCAGGTCAATGGATGGTGTAATTGCTTAAAATCCAGTGTTTTGAGATAATTAGCTTCTGGACATTCTTTACCACTTTGTTTAAAGTTGGAATGTGCGTCCCTCATTCTTCCAATCTCATTCAGACAAAGGTTACAAGACCTATCGAGCATAACCCTACCTATGTCTAATTCAAATATACTGTTGATCTTGAAAGCTTGAATCAAAGTGACATGAGCTTGGGCCATGATGATGTCTACTAAGAGAATATTGGTGTCTGAGGGACCATGTGAAGCTATGGTTTTGAATGGATGGCTAGGTGTGGTGGGAGGATGAGAAGCCGTAAGTGGACAGGGTTTCACTGTATAAGCTTAAGAACCCAGCACCACACTCATGGCAAAGATGCTTTTTTTTTGCTAGACATTAGGATTCTAACCTTTAACCTATATATACCCTTTATACTTGAGCAGTAAATCAAAAGGATATTCAATCATGAAATGAATACTGTGAGCATGTATTTTTACCCATCTCACAAAGATTGTTTGACTTGAGAGTTGCTGCTTATTCATTCCAAGAGATTGGTCCCGAGTGATTTAGATAAGGCTAATGGTCTATCAGAGTTAAGGTAAGCAACTCGATTAAACCCCGGGGAAGGTGTTAGGCACCTCAGGATCCACATTTTACAATGGTTACCTACTCCCTAAACTTAAGCCAATTTTCATCACAAAATTAATTATAATGTTCAAGTGTTTAAAAGAATGTTAACCCAAGAAATATAGAAAGCTAGATGACTAGGGTCGAACCCGAGTTGAGTTTGCCTACATACTCACATGGTGAGATCAGACCGAGCGTAGTTCTGGCACATGAGTCCATGTCAAGGCTAGGGGTATGTGTGTGTGTGCATAGGGTGGTCAAGGGTCTAACCCGGAGGGTAGGGTTGATTGACCGGGGAGGTCAAGTGCACAAGTGTTAAGTCTAACCGTGGTTAGAGGAGATTTAATTATGGTTAGGTGAGCTAACCAAAGCTAAAGAGGTTCTATAAGTCTCTTTTTGGTCTTTTTGTATTTTTATATTTTTTTGGGGTTTTGAGGATAGTTGAATGTTTTTGGTATTTTGATTGTATTTGAATGTTTTTGGTATTTTCAGATTTTATCATGTTTTTTTGGATTTTCATATGGGTAGGGTTTTGGCAAACTTAACTAAAGTCAAATTTAATCCAAGAGAAAGATTAAGGAAAAGTTAGGCTAAAAGATTATATTTAGGACATAAAGATTGATGTGCATTATGAATAGTAAATGGTCTATTACCAACACCTATTTTGTTGGATTAGTGTTGATAATAAATCAACTATCATTGTCTTTGGTATGAGGCATTTTGGATAGTGTCCTCTTTAAGTCCTTAAGTCATCATTTATCAATTCAAAATAGAACTTGAAGGAAAGAGAAAGAAATGAAAAAAGTAACAAGTGAAGAAAATGAAAACGCATCATCTCCTTTCTAATGTAGTCCCTTTACACCGTTATGAATGATATAATGACTCTTATGAAAATTTGAGTGATGATGAGTTTCCCAAAGAAATCTAGAAGAAGGACTAGAATCTAAATGAGGAAACAAAATGAAAAGAGAGGTATAGCTTTAGCTTCCACTCTCTATGGGCCTACCCATATCCACATTAGTGGGTATATAAAAAAGAAAGAAATATTTACATGAAAAAAAAGAGAAGACATCTCATTAGATTGGCGTAGAGAGACCCAACTAAACTTGAGAAGAGAGAGGTCTTTCCAAATGGTTATAGAAAAAGATTATAAATAAAAAATAAAAACAAATAAATATAAAGTAAAGAAGAAGATGAAGAATAAAGGGAGGAGTGCCTACTCCTCCAAGACTTCTTTTCCAATGCTTTCAGATGTGAAGGGTTTTTAGAGTCCACAAAGGAAGAGAGTTAGTGAAGAACTCTAGACTTTTAGTCCTAGAATTCTCTACACACTCTAAATCTTGACTTCTTCTAACTTTCTTCAAGGTTAAAAAGAAAAATAAGGGGTGAGATGAGGAAGAGTTAGAGTTTCCACTTGGAATCTTGGAGGTGAAAGAAATGGCTTGTGAGAGTTTTGTATTTATAGAGTTTTCAAGGAACTGTGACAATTTGGTAATTAATAGAAAGTTGGGTGAGAAGAAGGGAGGTGATTTGTTGGTCAAAGTGGATGTGGTTGGTGATTGGGTAGTCAAAAAGATATGTACTTGATGAGAGGTAATTGGGTGGTCAAAATGAGTGTAAGATAATTAATTGTTTTGTAAGAGGTGTAAAAATAAGTTGTAAGAGGTGTAAGAAAGTAAGAGAGGTGATTGGTTAGTTAAAAAGGCTTTGTGAGAGATCATTGAGTGGTCAAAAAGGTGTGTAAACATAAAAATGAGGCTATTTGGGGTTTGGAGAAAAAATAAAAGGTCTTTTGTAGGAAAGTGGAAAGTGGGCTTAGGTTTGTGGGTTTTGGATATGGGTTGAATAGATGTGGGTATGTGGACTAGATCTTATGGATGATGGGTTATTAGTAGATGGGTTATGGGTTATGGTTATTGAACTTTAGCTATGACAATTAGACTTGGACTATGGTAATTAGGCTTTCACTAAAGCAATTGAGCTTTGGCTAAGACAATTGGGTAATTAGGCTTGACTACTTGGGCTTGGGTAATGGGATTAAGTAATTGCGCTTGATTGAGTTGTTTAGGTACAAGTTTGGCCAAATGGGCTTGGGCCTTGGGTAAACCTTGAAACATTTAAAGAAGTGGGAAGAGGGATAGGGGGTGCAAAAATAGGGTGCTTACAAATACTTTCTTCAGTTGTTTGGTAATCATCAAGGCATGTCCAAACAACTTACAGATGTATATTAGTATTGATATGGTTGTATAAGTTATTTGCTCCAATTTGCCTTGCAATGCTAACTGTTCTATTTGCAAGATTGAATTGTGAAATAGATTTGTCATTTGCTACTTAAGTACATGTTCTTGCTTGTGTAGAGGCAAGCAAACATCTCTTTTCATGTGAATTAGGCCTTCACCGGATGAATTAGGCCTTGTGTAGAGAGGCAAGCAAACATCTCTTTTCATCTTTAATTGGAATTGCAGAACCAGAATTAGCAATGCATGCCCCGAGATATATTGCAGGACCAAAGAATCACATTTTTTTATTTAGCAAAAGTGTTTATTGTAGAACGTATGACTTATGACTCATGCCCCTTAATGTACATATACTACGCATGAGAGTTTCTTTTAATCTTCGATTGATATTTAGTATTTTTCGTTCTTTTTATAGATGAATTCTCAAGAATATGTGTACTACTACACCAATCTTATGTGCCATGGAACCAATCTTGATGATTGCTTTTTGGAAGCTTCGGATCAAGTTGCCACAAGTGTTTTACAAAATACTTAATGCGATCAGGAATAACTAAGTTACAAGTTCCTACGATTGGTTGTGCCGCTGCCACAAGTGCTCGACAAGGTCCGATTGGAGTTGAGAATGAGTTCCTCTGTCTCTGATGCGACAAATACCTCTAATGAATTCTATAAGTTCAGTTGTACGCTCGTGCGACACTGGTGCATGGGGGCTTTCATCGATTGCATCATAGTTTGAAGTCTTCTACTCCTACATCTCGCTCATCCTCAACGATCATGTTATGCATTATTATGCATGTCTTCATAATATCTTTGAGCGTTTCAAATTTCCAAAAACGTGCAGGTCTATGCACAATCGTAAATCGTGCTTGAAGCACTCCAAATGCAAGCTCTACATCCTTCCTTGCCGATTCTTGAGCTGCAACAAAATATTTTTGCTTATTCCCTTGTGGAGATGAGATTGTTTTTACAAATATTGACCACTGCAAATATATACCATCGGCGAGATAGTAACTAATTGTATAGTCATTACCATTAACTGAGTAGTTGACTACAACAGCACGCCCATCAGTGAGATCGGTAAATACAGAAGACCGTTCTAACACGTTGATGTCATTATGGGATCTCGGTAACCCAAAAAAGACATGCCATATCCAAAGATCGTATGACGTCACAGCTTCCAAAATAATCGTCAGTTCATGGATATGGCCAAAATACATTCATTTCCACGCAGTCGAACAATCAATGCTCCCCAACATCCCAGAGAATCCACGGTTTTTCCAACCGCTAGCAATCTAGCTGTATCAGTATTGTTTGGTGACCTCAAGTATTCGTTCGAAAAAATTACAACAATCGCTTGAACAAATTTTTTTAGACTTTCTATTGTGGTGCTTTCACCAATCCTCACGTATTCGCCCACATAATTTGTTGCTACTCCATAAGTGAGCATTCTCATTGCAGCAGTGGTCTTCTAAAGGGAAGACAAACCGAGCGTTCAAAGAGCGTCTGTCTTTTGGATGAAGTATGGATTGTAGGCTTCCACTGCATATTAAATACGTAGAAAAAGAGAACTTTGCATTCGGAACCTCCTCCGAAATAGAATAGGAGGATATACAAGTTTTTTAGCAAAATAGTCATGAAAAAATCGTTTATGGCCTTGAACTCTATTACGCCAAATGACTTCTGTGGCCTTGAACAAAACCACGACGTCTTCTCGATCATTTCTTTTTATTGAGTCATTCTTCTTCCATACAAGCTATTGTCATGATCTCCAACTCTTCGTCGGAGTCTTCAAACTCTTCACAAAACATATTGTTTTGAACGACGTGATCCATAGAGAGAAAATGACCAAAAAATTCAGACAAAACTAAGTTGTGATGAATGAAAATGAGAGATGAAATGGTTCTATTTATAATCGGCGGTGTCATCTCATTCAAAAAAATATGACTGTTTGAAAAAAATGACCGTTATAAAAAATACGACGGTTGAAAATATGACCATTTGAAAAAAAATGACCGTTATAAAAAAATATGATTATTAGAAAAAATGACCGTTAGGAAAAAAATGACCGTTGGTAAAATTACTCACATTGGAAATGTTCATCCGTTGAGAAAAATGACCGTTTTTCAAAAATTAAGACCGTTGAGTGTCATCTTATTCAAAAAAATAAAAAAGAGTATTTAATAAAAATAAGGAAAAAATAGAGAATAGGGTTGAAGTTGAAAAGAGAAAAAGGGGCTCTGTATTTTAGGAAACTCACCATTTTAGAGTAAAAGTAGAGAAATTTTAGAGACAGTTGGAAATGCTCTAAGCCTGCCATGTTTACCCCCTCCTAAATTGGGCACGACTCTCTAGCCCACTAACAAAAAAAAAACAACTCTTAAGTGGGGTTGCAATCTTCCCCTATTCGGCTATCATAATAAATTAGTAGGGATTTATTGAGCACCCTCTTCTAAATTGTCCAAACTCGAAAGTAGTGTAGCTAGGAATATCAACTGTCAGCCCATTATATACATAGTACTATACTCTCTCGTCAGTGGTGTTAGTATCCATTCTTAGATGTCTAAGTACCAGAAGCCTAACTTCGTCATGCCTAATGCGAGTAGAGGTGTCAAACGGATAAAGGTTTTACCCGTATTTGATTCGTATGTGTTTGAATCTCTGTTTACTAGGATAATTATTCAAAAATATAGCGAATTTAAATATTAATTTTACTATCTGTTTATAATCGGATATTGATATATTCAATTCGATAAATATCCGTTCAATTATATATATATATATATATAATATTATAAGTTTATGAAACTACAATAATCTTATATTTTAAACATATCTTTTTACGCAATTAAAATATTAAATTATTATTTTGTAGTATAGATGAAGATAACATATTAATATAATTTTTTTAAAATAAAAATGTATATTTTTAATTTAAAGTAATCAAATATTTTGAATATTAACCGAATTTGAATATTTTAACCAGAGTCGGATACAAATATTATATTTCACTATCTGTCAAGTATTTATTTAAATTTGGATAGTTCGATATAAAATTGGATACAGATTCAAATACACCACTATCCACTTTGAATTAGTTTCGACTAGTGTTACTTAATTCGCTGGGCACTAGGATGAACCGTGATTTGATTCGAAGTGAACCAGTTCATGGTTCAGTCCAATTCGGAGTTTGTTGAGCGAACCGGGATATAAGGGGTTTCATACAGTGACGTAAACTAATTAAAAAAATGAAACATACTTTGAGAAATGTCTCCATACTAAGAAAAATACTTTCTCCTTAACTCTCTCTCTCTCCTTTTTACATGAGGTCACATCATTTTTTATTTGAATTCTTTCCTTTTTGCATGAGGTCAAATTATATTTTATTTGAATCGATTATTCTTTCTTATTCTCATTACACTTAAAGTATTTTTGATTTCCATTATGAAACGAAATGGCTAGTCCGCAATGGTTTACGCCCCCCACTTTTTAATTGTGGTTAATATTTTCTCAACTTTAGGGTTAAGCATTCTAACCATAGTTTTTTTTTCTTTAAAAAACAAAATCTTAACTTCAATTTAGTTAAGCTTAACTAGGGACACAAAGACATGGGGTAAGTTAGGTAGTGAACCCATGGGTCCGCTAATCACTGTGAAGCGAATTAAGTTAGCTAACCAAACAAACAGTCTAAGCGAACCGAAAAATGAATTACCTCATCCTACCCCTAACAAACCGGAGAATTGCAAACCGGAATCCGAACAGAGCCAAGCGGGGAACCAGGTAACATTGGTTCCGAGTCTTCCGACAACAACTCTAAATGAGAGTGGAACATTGATCACCCCAATAGACAGAGTCTGATCTTGTCCAATTGCAACTGAACTTGAGAGAGTTCAATTACACTCACAAAAATCCTTTTAGTTTTCCTTTTAACTCTAGTTGAAATTTTTTAATCCATAATATTAATATTTTTTATTCTAAAAAATAATATTAAATTATTAAATCCTAAGGATTAGTAAATCTTAACCATAATTAATGAGGGGTATAAGTGACACGTGTTAAAATTAGCAATAATAAAACGGTGAGGGCCATTTAACTATTGTGTTCTCGGGTGTACGTTAACAAAGCTCAGAAATGGGCTTTCTTAAGCTTCTTTATAGGGATTGCATGCACGTACAACTCACTATTTTATTGCTTACAAGGACAGTGGTATATTCCGTAAATAGACTATAAACTGTGTCGTTCTCGTAACAGAATCATTCATATATACCAAGACAACTAGACCAGCACAAGCCACCTTCGTTGCTTGTTCTATTTATTTCGTAGCCGTCAAAAACATTATATTAAAAAACTCGTGGTTGATTCTATCTGTTCGAGTTTCCTTTCTGTTTTTTTTCTCTGCAACTCTTTTGCATATTAATGGTGGCCACCATTTCTCCACGTCTCTCTACGTTCAAAGCTCGTTGATACAGGTATATAAATATCGAAAATCATATTCAGAACTATTGGAAAGACGGATATTTCTTTTACCAGTTCTCTGGATTTGATGGGGAAGGGTTTAATGGGTTTGAACTCGCATTTTTTGGTTTTCATAGATTATTTTATAATGGGTATTGATTATTTAGTTTTTCCTACTGGGTTTTTGAAGTTTTGATTGCTTTTTTTTTTTTTGCGTATATTTTGATGGGCTGTTTCTCTGTTATTGCTATTATGGAGGATTTTTTTCCCTGGTTTTGTTAGTCTTTTTTTTTTCCGGGTATTTACAGCGCATTTCATCTAGATTTCGGATTGTTCTAATTGTCTCTGTTCTAAGCTTTAATTTCCTTGGAAAGATCATCTTATGCATGCCCCACTGTATATTTTTTATACAGTTTAATAAGAAATATTAATATTTTTTTTCCAATCGTCGTGGATTTCATGGTTGTCTGATGTGATCCCATTTTAGCTACAGAAGAATCTGAACTGCATTTCCGACATGTTTTTTCCTTTCATTTTACAAAGCCTTTTGAGTGTTGAAACCCATTTGATTTTTAGACTTGTTCTTTAGTCTTAAAGCACTACAGAGTAACTCAGCCCATTTTTTTGCTCTGTTTATTCTCTCTGTTTTTAAATTCCTTCTCTGTTATCAGTAATCTAGATTTTAAATGGTAATGAAAAGCTCAAGTATATCGGCAATCGATTTCTTTCTTTCTTCATTATTTTTTTCCATATATAATGCATTTTTCCCATTTGGGTTCATGATTTTGCTCAATTTTGATTTATTCGCATTTGGTTTTCTTAGTTTAACTATTTATTTTCTTGGTTTGCTTCAATGGGGGTGAAATACTGATCCATGTAATAAAAATCTACATATTTTCTCTGTTTTTGTGTTTCTTTTACTAGTAGAACGTATAATTGCATGTCTCTCTGTTTAGGATTTCATATCCTATTTTTTAATATATTTTTTTATGAATTTTTTTCAGCAAGATAGAGAAGGGGAGGTGGATGAGAAGGGAGCATAAAGGAGGGATTTTTCTTTGTTCTGGGTGTAATTTTTTGCTTGTGAACATGTCATCTATTTCTTGGATCACATCCCTGACATGTTCAAGCTCTCTTATCCATTCCTCAGAGAAAACTTCTTCTCTTTCAATCATATTTCAATGGTTAAGATTCATCTTCCTGTCTCCATGTCCTCAAAGAGCTGTGATCTTCTCTGTTGATTTTCTATTTTTGTTCATCCTCCTCATGTTTTCGATCCAAAAGCTCTGTTCTAGAGTCCGTTCCCGTGGTGATCTCAGCTCATCCATTAACGAACCCCTTATTAGAAACAATAGAGCTCATCTCAGAACTGGTCTCTGGTTCAAGCTCTCTCTTATTCTTACATCTCTGTTAGGGATCTGTTACACAGTCCTATGCATTCTAGCGTTCACTAGAAGTTCTCGGTCGCCATGGAAGCTAACCAAAGCTCTTTTTTGGTTAGTTCAAGCAATAACCCATTTAACAATTATTATTTTAATAGCTCATGAGAAGAGATTTGAAACTGTTACTCATCCCATATCCCTTCGTGTATACTGGGTCGCAAATTTCATTATGGCTTGTTTGTTCACTACTTCAGCTATCATACGGTTGATCTATGTGAAAGAAAATCAACATCCCGAATTAAAACTGGACGATATATGTTCCTTAATTACTTTTCCGATAACTGTTCTCCTTCTCCTTGCCGCCATTAGAGGATCCACTGGGATTACAGTAACCAGGGAATCTGAATCAGGGCTGGATTCAGAAACAAAATTATATGAACCCCTTTTTAGTAAATCCAATGTGAGTGACTATGCATCAGCTTCCTTATTCTCTAGAGCTGTGTGGCTTTGGATGAATCCCCTATTGAGTAAAGGCTACAAATCCCCCCTCAAGATTGATGAAGTCCCATCACTTGCACCTGAGCATAGAGCCGAAAAAATGTCAGAGCTCTTCGAATTAAATTGGCCTAAGCCAACTGAAAATTCCAAGCACCCGGTTTGTACCACATTGCTCCGTTGCTTCTGGAAGGACCTTGCATTTAATGGTTTCCTTGCGATTGTGCGACTGTGTGTCATGTACGTCGGCCCAGTACTTATCCAAGGATTTGTCAATTTCACCTCCGGGAAGGGAAGCTCACCCTTTGAGGGATACTACCTTGTAGTGATCCTCCTAATTGGGAAATGCATTGAAGTACTAAGCGCCCACCAATACAATTTCCAGTCTCAGAAGCTTGGGATGCTCATTAGATCCACCTTGATCACCTCTTTATACAAGAAGGGCCTCAAGCTATCGTGCTCCGCCCGGCAGGCTCACGGGATTGGACAGATTGTGAATTACATGGCCGTAGATGCTCAGCAGCTCTCTGATATGATGCTGCAGCTGCATTCCATATGGCTGATGCCGTTACAAGTCAGTGTTGCCTTAGCACTCCTATACAGCTACCTTGGTGCCTCAATGATTTCAGCAGTTGTTGGGGTTGCTGCAGTTTTGGTCTTCATTTTGTTGGGGACCCGCCGGAATAACAAGTTTCAGCACAATGTGATGATAAGCCGTGATTCAAGGATAAAGGCGATAAATGAAATGCTTACTTATATGCGTGTGATCAAGTTCCAAGCATGGGAAGAACACTTCAATAAGAGGATTCAAACCTTCCGGGAATCAGAGTACGGGTGGCTTAGCAAGTTCTTGTATTCGGTCTCTGGCAACATAGTTGTGATGTGGAGCACACCCATAGTTGTAGCCGCTCTCACATTTGGGACTGCGATTGTGTTGGGGGTCCCACTTGATGTGGGGACGGTGTTCACGGCGATGACAATCTTTAGAATATTACAAGAACCGATCAGGAGCTTCCCGCAAGCCTTGATCTCGATCTCGCAATCAATAATCTCCCTAGGAAGGTTGGACGGGTATATGATGAGTCGAGAATTGGTGGATGGATCGGTAGAGATAGACGAGGGTTATTATGGTAGGATTGCTGTGGAAGTGAAGGGTGGGGTCTTTGGTTGGGATGATGAAGGCAGGGAGGAGGTTTTGAAAGATTTGAATTTGGAGATCAAGAAAGGGGAGCTTGCCGCAATTGTTGGTACTGTTGGATCGGGAAAGTCTTCGTTGCTGGCTTCAATTCTTGGTGAGATGCAAAAAATCTCGGGAAAGGTATGAATTCTAACAATTAATTGGGCAAGTTAGATTTACTTTCATCTGAGTTGTTTATAACTGTTTTGCATTGAAATTTTTAGATTAGTCATTAGTTGCTGCATAAGTCCAATACCAATTTTTTTTTTTTGGGAAGTATTATAATCGTGGGTCCATGTTAGATATGCATATTCATCTTGACCGATGAATTGTCAACTCAACATCTCTTAGATGGGTTTTAGTCCAAAATTACACTTGCTAGTTAATTATAGGCATTAACCAATTCTAATCATTGTTGCTCTTCCCATGGACCCTAAGAATCTTACTAATTCACGTGCATGTGCAGTTGTTGAGATAAATCACTTGATGGGTCTCACGACTCTCACCTGCGAATACTTGCTTCACCACTGCACCAAGAAACAGTTCAAACAGATGTATCCATTCATGTGGAGTGGATGGTTTTGGTCAACTGATCGGGTTAGTTTTTGGCTTAGAAGATCTAATTGGTAATACCTGTCGAAGATTGGGTCCCATTCCCATGTACGTGCCTCATATTTTTTCGCTATGATGTTGGTAAAGATTCCTTGGTGCTAACCTATTCTATATAGTTGTTTTCGGATGCACCTATGGCACTGGGCTCCATGCAACATGGGAATTTCCGTCATACACCTAGCAACAGGTTATAGATCCCAAGGTGTTGACAGCTGTAGAACACAGCATGCTATGTACCGGCCAGATTCCCTCTGCCTTCAATCTAGTAAATTTCATCTTGTTGCCATGAACTTTACCTTATGTTTGGTTGCCGAGAAAATAAGTGAAAACATGGAAAAGAAAAGAAAATTGGGCAAAACACAACTAAAACTTGTATTCAAAATCCAAAATTTTCTTTTCTTTTCCATGTTTTCACCTATTTTCTCAACAACCAAACATAGCATTAAAGTCTATAGAATGGATGGTTATGGTCATCTAACTAGGTTAGTTTGTGGCATAGAAGAACTCTTAGGTGAGGACTGACTAACATTGGGTCCCCCCTCCATGCATATGAGGTTGGTATATCGTTCTTTTCTTTCACTTTGAAAGTTGATTGGATCTCCTCTACATGAAATTACAAAAGACAGAAGGAACACTAACTTATGGGCACATGTCTGTTACCATGAAGTTGACGTTGGATTAAAGGACTAAAAGCCATATATAAATATATGAAAGTTGTTTAGTTTTGTTAATGTTCATTTTGTCCTTTTATTTTGATTAATTCAATTCGTAAGCTAGTCTCTGTCACTGAGAGAAATTGTCTATTAAGATTGGATTTTGTTCTGTCTTCTATTATCAATGACCAGTATCTGTTGACGGCCTTTTGTTTTTAGTCTAAAAACTGAGGATACCTATAATAACATACACTGGGACATGCAAGATGCTCAGTATACAGAATTTTATGGCTCCTGCCTAGGATATCTTTTAGCCCAAATTTTAATCTCATATTTAGGTCAAACCCATTCAATATAGTGACCAAAAGCTTCAAGGGAATGGATCATTACGATACTTCAATTGTATCAATTTTCTCTGCAGAGATGTCTTCTTGAGTGGGGACATTGAAGTGTGGTCCCTACCTTCTGCATATGTTCCAAATGCAAAACATTGTTAGGAAGATGACTTGTGCCATTGTAACGTGATCATTTTACTTTTTTCTTGTCAGTAAAAAAATTATTAAAGGAGATAACTGAAAACACAAAGAAATATGGGGTAATTAGTGGATTTCCACTCCAATCTACAAAGAGTCTCGAAGAACACCTCCCTTGGCAAGCAAATCCACCAAGTCATTAGCACTTCTAGGAATGCTCTCTCTCTATGCTGCATCAATGACTACCCTATTGACCAGGAACTTCCCATGAAATGGGATCCTTTTGAATGGGCTTCATCCTTGCAATCACACTATACCAGATGGATCAAACAGTCATATCATTTCATTTTCTGTTGCTACTGTATGTCCAATAATCTCTATTGTGATAGTTATGATCATAAAGTCTGACAGCAGCATGTCCCAGAGGTGTCCCAATGAACAGAAACCAGTCAGTTTCTATTGAGATGTTAAACCATATTGCATGGTGGGCTGTACCCAGCTCTATTCACTCGTTATTTATTATAATTCGAGGGCGATCTTGTGTTTCGCAGCCATATTGAATAATTGATGATGCAGCATCTATCTAAGAACGATTTGTTGGCAGTGATCACCCAAATACTATATATGCTGATGTGCTTGGTGTGTCCCAGCAATCACTGCTTCCTGATCATGACTGCACTGCAGCTGAAAACAAGTTATTTTGTGGTTAATAGATACTTACCTCTATACCCTTCTATTTTTTCTACTATGGTAACATGTATATATCCTTTTTCCCTACAGGTTACAGTTTGTGGGACCACTGCCTATGTGGCACAGACATCATGGATCCAAAATGGGACCATCAAAGACAACATACTGTTTGGTTTACCGATGAACATTGAGAGATATAGTGAAGTGATCAGGGTGTGTTGCTTGGAGAAGGATTTGGAAATGATGGAGTTTGGAGACCAGACTGAGATTGGAGAGCGTGGTATCAATCTCAGTGGTGGCCAGAAGCAACGAATACAGCTCGCTAGAGCTGTTTATCAGGACTGTGATATCTACCTTCTTGATGACATATTTAGTGCCGTTGATGCTCACACTGGATCAGAAATATTCAAGGTGACGACATTCTTTACATAGTTCATGAGAAATAATTAAAACTCTTCATTCTCCTTGTTTAAATGGTACTATTAGGTAGTTCATAACATATGCTGCCACATGCTACTACTACTACGCCTGAAATAAATTGAACTATCGATGAACCCACAATCTTTTTCTACTATGCCTGAAATAAATTGAATTATGGACAAACCCACTATCTTTTTCTCCTCATTACAGGATCATCTAGTTATGTTTTTTTTTACTACCTGCCACCTGGAGCAATCAAGTGGTTTTCACATATAAATTTTTATGGATCCAAGAACCAGCATTGTTTTGATCATGATTGGACAGTGATCTGGTCTTGCCTTACAAACTGCTAATCGGTATACATCCTCAATAAAATCAGGAACATTAACAACAAAAACCAATTGTTGACTTCTCTTATACCTTGAAGTCATGTGATCCTAACTTCTATAACTTGTTTCAGGAATGTGTGAGAGGAGCTCTCAAAGACAAAACCATTTTACTTGTAACCCATCAAGTTGACTTCTTGCATAATGCTGATCTCATTTTGGTAAGTATGATCTTATTTCTTTATTTCTTGAATCTTCATATTTATTAGATGTTTTGTTTAATTTAACAATACATTTTCTAAATACAATCGATCGCTTCACAAAATTCTCATGCATTTCTTATTGTAATACTACCTGTGTTGTTTGGGGGGAAATACTAAGATCTCCATCTTAAAGACTGTCCATAAATGGGATAGCCGTTACACGTCACATATGCGCAGACTGCAGTGTTGCACAGACATGCACAAGGGTGCAGAACTCGGATACGAGGTGTCGGACATGGCAATCCCAAAAAAATGTTTCAGGTACACCATGCAAGAGAGGATATTTTTAAAATTATTAAACTTTAAATATTATATAAATAACACTATACGATTAAATAGAAAATAAATTAAATATGAAAGAAAATTATTGCAAACAATACCAAGTAATGTATTACAAACTACAATTAATCAAATAATATAAATAAGAAATGAATTAAATCAAATAAACAATGAAGTAATTAACATATATTAATTTTAATTGTCAATGCTAATTTGAAAGATGATTAATTTAAAAGAGGTTTTTGTGTCCCAAATTCAACCCGTTGACCTCTCTCTCTCTCTCTCTCTCTCCCTCTTTTTCTTATGTTATAGGGATCGTTAATTCTTCCTATTCATTTTTTCCTATTAAAAACAAGTAGACCGTGGTTTCTTCTCCTCTTACTCTACTGGCTTCTCTTTTTTAATGATGAGAGTTAGAAAAAAATTGCTAAAATTTATGCTAATTAATGCAGTTGCGTGATTTTTTATATAATAAACAATAAATTTTTATGGGTATTGGCCTTATTCGTGTCCATGTCCATCTGTGTCCAAAATGCATAAATTCTTCTGATATGGATCACAACTGGTGTTGGTGTGTTCGTCTATGTCCACACGTTTCGACATGGGACATGTCTGTTGTTTTAATGAATCCGTGCAACATAGGCACAGGAGAAGATCCACCATTCATTGTCCCAATCAGGACTTCTCTAGGCTGCTACATTCTGGTTGACAAAAATATGAAAAAATTATTTGGTCTAGAAAAAATTGGGCAGCCAGTTAGCTTGACTGTTGGCATTCAAAATATCCAGCGTGACAGCGGATGGAGTCCCATTTGCCTGCAAGTATGCCACATATACTGCTATATGTCATTTATGTACTTAATTTGGTCCATGAAACAGGAACCTAAATTCAATTCATGATTAATTTTATAAAATCATTTTTCTTTTCCTAAAGTTTCAATTAAGGGTTTCTTTTGTGTCTGATAACTTTCTCATGGAATAAGCAACCTTGAGTTCACAGATTAAGTCTTTCTTATTTTCTTTCCTCGTAAATTTGTAATGCATGATAACCAGGTCATGCGAGATGGAATGATCGTCCAATTTGGAAAGTATGATGATCTTCTAGATTCTGGCACTGATTTCAGAGCGCTTGTAGCTGCACATGAAACTTCTATGGATCTTGTAGAAATGAGCACTAGTATTCCTGGTGGCAACTCCCAGCAAGCACCAACATCGCCTCAAGCCTCTTCAAATCAAGGGGAGCCAAATGGTGAAAACAGGTCTCTCGACCGACCCAAGTCCGAAAAAGGGACCTCAAAGCTCATTGAAGATGAGGAAAGAGAAACTGGCCATGTTAGCTTGCATGTGTACAAGCTATACTGCACTGAGGCATTCGGGTGGTGGGGAGTAGCGGCTTTGTTGCTTATGTCTTTGTTGTGGCAATCATCTCTAATGGCGGGTGATTATTGGCTGGCATATGAGACTTCAGAAGATCACGCTGTGTCATTCAATCCGTCTCTTTTCATTCGTGTCTACTCGATCATTGCGGCTATTTCATGTTTTTTGATTCTGATCAGATCATTCCTTGTTACTTTCTTGGGGCTCAAGACAGCTCAGATCTTCTTCAAGCAGATTCTTCATAGCATCCTGCATGCTCCCATGTCATTCTTTGATACCACTCCTTCGGGACGAATTCTTAGTCGGGTGGGATTGGTCACACTTTCTCAATTTTTGTTGCAGTGTCATTTCTTCATGTTAATGTTTACTCAGGATTTGGAAAACTTGTTCCAAATGCTTCTGGTTTTAGCCATTAAATCAGTAGTGTGGGTAATCAAGTAAACGAACTATCAGGTGACTTGGCTGACAATGTTTGGACTGATCATCTTTTATTATTTATTCTTTTTCTTTTTCCAGGCATCAACAGATCAGACCAACATTGACCTCTTCCTTCCCTTCTTTTTGGGCATGACCATTGCCATGTACATCACATTAATCAGTATCATCATCATCACTTGTCAGTATGCTTGGCCAACGGTTTTCGTCATAATTCCACTGGGTTGGCTGAATCTCTGGTACCGGGTATGAACATTCTTACCCTTTTATTCTTGGTCTTTATCACTAGAGAAGTGCTGTCCCCACTCTCCCTTTATTGCACTTCCTCCTTTTATGGGAAGACAAATATTTTGTGTCAATATTTGTGTCCCCACCACAAAATCCTTTTCTTGCCCCGAAAAAGGGAGAGTGCAATTGGGGAGAGTGGGGCTAGAAAATTCTTGTCACTATTGCTTTGTAGGCTATCATTTAAAAAGAAAATACCCATCATCATACAGGTCATGCCCATGCATAAGGCAGGACTAATCATTCAAGTCCATCTCCAAAATTTCAACCTGATTGGTTGACTCTAGTCATGCATTTTGTCCCATTCTTTTGAGTGGCCTATAAATTTGGTATTTACTACATTCAATGAACTCAATCTTTGATTCTTTGGTATAGTATATCCCCTGACAGGGAGACATATAGTAGCATGAAATCCCAATATATATATTACAAATGAGATGGAGACATGTTTTTCTCTAAAACTTCCTGTATCTATGGGACTGCAGGGATACTTCATTGCGTCGTCTCGCGAGTTAACTCGTCTTGATTCGATCACAAAATCTCCGGTTATCCATCACTTCTCTGAAAGCATCTCTGGAGTTATGACAATCCGGTGCTTCAGGAAGCAGGGAAGGTTTTGTCAGGAAAATATCGAAAGGGTGAATGCAAATTTGAGTATGGATTTCCACAATAATGGATCCAATGAGTGGTTGGGATTCCGTCTGGAACTGATTGGGAGCTTCATCCTATGCATTTCCACTATGTTCATGGTCTTGTTGCCTAGCAATATTATAAAGCCAGGTATTTTACCCCCAACGTATTATAAACACTGGTGCTATGGTCACATGATGGGAACACCCTGCAACTCTGAAGGGTCCCACGTATGAGACATGGCCAAGAATCAATATGATTGGATATTCTTCTTATCTTAACCATAGATTCCACTCTATTATTTTGGATGGTGAAAATTTTTATGGTTAAGTTCAAGAAAACAGTTTGAGATCAGAAGATCAAAATCATCTGACCATGCTTATTCCAGGAAATCTCCTAGACCCGACCCTTCCAGTGGGGGTCGTGGCCCATTATATATGAGGCACTTGCATATATATTGGGATTAACAACTGCTCTGTGACTCATGCTGCCTTTCATTTATCAATATCTTCCTTTTCTGTTCTATTTAAATGCTGTTTGTAACAACTGCACCAGGGGTTGGTGCAGTTGGCTATCATCCCTTCAACTCCCACTCCTCGACTTACCCTAGTGTCCGTAGGGAAAATTAAATTCTGAGTGGGTTGGTGTGGACACTCGAAGGGATTAGTCCTTGCCAAGGGTTTGGGACACCCTCCGTTACCAAAAAAAAAACTTTGTATGATTCTCATGTATACTAGCATGCTTAGGTGCGTTCTTTGGCAATATAATCATGCGAACTAAATTATTTTATTATTATACAGTAATATAAATAAATTTAACTGTGCGTACATGTTGTGCTTGTGTTTTTGTCGGGGCCAGTGTGCTCTTACACCTATACGCATGTATGTGTCTACGTTAATTGTTTCATAAATACATGTGTTCAGGTGTGCATGTGTTGTGAAGAACCATCTCCATGCATGACATCGGAGAAACTTCTCTATGGGGGAATGAAACTTTCTGCTTACCATTAAGAGATTTCTATTTTCCATAGTTGAGGAACTGATTTATTGTTTTATGTGATGTAGAATATGTGGGCTTATCACTCTCCTATGGTCTGACGCTTAATGGTGTACTGTTTTACGCCATTTATATGAGTTGCTTTATTGAGAACCGAATGGTTTCGGTTGAGAGGATAAAACAGTTTACGAACATCCCGTTAGAAGCAGCATGGAAGATCAAAGACTGCCTTCCTTCTCCGAATTGGCCCACCCATGGCAATGTCGATCTCAAGGACTTGCAGGTAACTGACCTGAATCTTTCTGGGTATCTTGCTCTTTCTTCTCTCTCACACACACTTTTTCCCCTTCTACGTCCAAACTTTTCTTGAGATTCAATGTGCAATTCACGAAAAATGGCATTTATTGTTAGTTCATAGAGTTTTTTTTCTAATTAGAGACTGAAAGGGCACATCAGCCTTTTTTTGCATGCATGGAACATACCTATCTGCACCCCTGATGTAAAATTATGCAAACTAAGTTCTAAATGCACATTTCCTTGGGCTTAAAATTTTATGGGAGGGAAATCTGCATTCTTGGTCTCCCCATGATTGTAATTTTGTCATACATATGGCACTAACACAGAAAGATCAGAACCAGCCATTGGATAGGAGAAATCACGTTGGCTGATAGTTGACCCAATCTAACGTTCCTGACAATCTGATTTATGAACTTTTTGTTTTCATGGCCAATCTCCATATTTTTTTATCATTGTCCAAATGTGTGATAAATTGGAAGCAAGATCTCCCTTACAGTACCCTGCAGACTTTTTCCTGACCTTTCTTGCCCCTTGTGTATGGGCATATTTAAGTTGGGACTTGCATATATATTCCATTTTCCATAAAATAAGAATACTTTTGTTTCGTGGGTTAAGTTTTGCGGGAATGAAAATCGGCAGGTTTGGTGGCAACGCGAATATAGGGAAAAAAAAGAGAGAAAGAGAGAGAAAGAACAAACACACAGTCTACGAGATTTATATGTTTTATGATGTTAGTGACCAAAAGTACTATAATTCAACACAAAATTAAGCCTTCTCACCAAAGCAAATATGAATATCATGTTTGGAAATATAGCGACTTGCTCCTAAGCATAAATGCGATGAACTTGCGTCTTATTAATGTGGCCCCGGATGAACTTCTGTTCCTTCTTGGTGCATGTTGGAGGCTCTATCTGACCAAAAGTTGCACAAATTCTTGATGAACAGGTTAGATATCGGCCAAACACTCCTCTGGTTCTCAAAGGCATTACTCTTAGCATTCAAGGAGGAGAGAAGATTGGTGTTGTTGGTCGAACAGGGAGTGGGAAGTCAACCTTGATCCAAGCTTTCTTTAGGCTAGTGGAGCCTTCAAGAGGGAAAATAGTTATTGACGGTGTCAACATTTGCAAGCTGGGTCTTCATGATCTTAGATCTCGCTTTGGGGTCATACCTCAAGAACCTGTCCTTTTTCAAGGAACCGTGAGAAGCAACGTTGATCCGATTGGACTGTATTCTGACGAAGATATATGGAAGGTAAATATGCTTACTACTTCTACTACTACTAAACAACTAGGGGTGCAACTCAGGTGAATAGGTTTGGCTGGTGGCCAACCCAAGCCCAACGCTAGGTGCAGAACAGCCAGATGGCGCCTGTCCTAACCTGAGCATTAACTCGAGCCCAGCCGAGGTGCTCATTTCTTAACCTTGCCCCAAAACGGGTTGAAACAGTTGCATCCCTAATAATATTAGAAATATAGAAGTAGTATTTTGTTGTTTCCCTTTTGGATTTTAATTTCTAAGTTTTGGGTCAGTTATTAAAGCGAAGCCTTCATGGTTTCATTAGAATTATATAAGGAGAGAATGGTGAAGCGAAACAAATTTGGCCAATGCCTTCATTGACTTGGCCTGTTTGAATGATCTGATGCTCACATGTAGACGCATGCATGTGAGCACACATTTTCAGATTTTCTTGAAGTCTGTTATATTGTTAAAGTTAGTTTAATTTTTCTGGGAGTAGTTTGTGATTTTCTCCTTTTTGTAGAGCCTTGAACGCTGCCAACTTAAAGATGTGGTGGGTGCAAAACCAGATAAACTCGATGCTTCAGGTATTTTACTCTCTTTCATGTTTTGTTTTTCCCTTTTTTGTGTACACGTTGAAATGCAATCATCTTTTCCTTAAAAGTACACTCTAATGACCTAGATTTGTTAAATTTTTCCATGTCTTAGTGGTTGACAATGGAGACAATTGGAGTGTGGGACAGAGGCAGCTTCTCTGCTTGGGACGAGTCATACTGAAGCGCAGCCGTGTTTTGTTTATGGATGAGGCGACAGCTTCTGTTGATTCACAAACTGATGCCGTAATTCAAAAGATCATCCGAGAGGATTTCTCGGCTTGTACAATTATCAGCATTGCTCACAGAATTCCCACGGTCATGGACTGTGATAGGGTGTTGGTTATAGATGCAGGTATGTGCTTCATGCTATTGCTTTTGCACCAACCTTCAAATGAAAACTTACCATGAAATCATAAATTTACTAGTAGATTGTTTTTTGTGTTAAAACTAGTAGATTGTTTATACCGTTATAAGTGTTATGTTTAAAGATCTACAAATTGAATTGTATGGTTTAGTTAACTTGGCTCAGGCAGTCATAGTTGATTCGCCTGTCTAGTTAGTCTTACAAATATATGTGGAACATGACAAGTTGGATGAGTTGGATTTGGTCCAAGATACTTGTAATCTGATCTATGTTGATCGAGTTTCCTGAATGTGAAAGAGAAGGGCAAATCCCTCTGCTAACGGATAATTATACTATTGAAAATTCTTATATTCAAATATAACAAAAATGGAGAAACTAGAATTGCCCTTGAGGAAGAAGACATAGTACTCATATTGTGTTTATTGAAGAACAATTAAAGGTGGTATTTTTTTACCCGCCTGTCAATCCGCCTTAGGATTGAGGTTATAGACACACAGATCAGGCTCGTGTTGGGTTTTTCTCAACTCACTTATAATTGGGATGGATTTGGGTTGGGTTGGGTTCCTGGGTACGATGGATCGTGTATCAATTAATAATTTTATACTTAATATATATTAACAATTAATTTCAAGTTTTGATGTTATTATAATGTAAAACATAAATAATTGTGTTCTTGGATTTATACTTCTTGTACTAGCTGGGTTGAGACTTGAGAGGTTTTTTCTTGGGCTCGGTTCAGGGTTATATCTTAATAAACTCATTCATAAAAGTACTGTGTTCGGATTGGAGGTTGATCCCCCTTATGAACAGTTATGACGAACTCAAGTGTCACATCTGTTTTCTGCTTTCCTCTAAAATTGCAAGAACCTTATGATTCATGAATCACCGCTACCAGTGAACAAATCATACGGATCATATAGATTTTCTGGAAACACAAGTTCTCACTGCCACTCGTAACTGTCCATTGTTCTTGGGCTGCATATACTATGCTTCTAGCTGCACATTTATATGATTTATTTGATAGTAGTCATTATGTTGCTAAAAGTTACGAATCCAATGTCCTTTCTGTTTTACAGGACTGGCGAAAGAGTTTGACAGACCGTCTCACTTGCTTGAAAGGCCCTCGCATTTTGGTGCATTGGTTCAGGAATATGCCAACCGCTCTTCTGGATTATAGAAAACACATGTGGAGCTCTCTGGTCGTTACTGGCGCTACAAAAAAAAAATGGTACAAGTTGCTGCCTCATCTTAGTAATATATATCAAGAAGCTCCGTAGAGCTGAAAACATAAATCCAACTCCCTGGTAGTACAAGTTTTGAGAATACTGTCTAAATAACGCCAAATCTGGCATATTTAAATTACATAATGTTAGATGTGATGATGGGGAAGCAAAATAAATATCCTTCAGTGCTTGACCAACTATTTGGAGTCGGCAACAGGAATCATGTTCTGTCATTCTGTCTACTACACCTGATCAGGATTCATGAGCTTTACAATGGCTGCCAACCTAATGAAACCTCCATCTGGGCTTGGAACCGGCAATGCAGATCAGAGCTCGGCGTTGAAGGAATTAGATTGGATTAACTATTAGATGCTTTAAAGTTTAAAAAAAATAAAATGCTTTCATTGAAAAATAATCAATGTTTCTAAATTGAGAAAAACTAGTCCAGCTGGACCCATTTACCACGTATTACAATGTGTCTGGTGCAAATTTTTTCTTATAGTGCACGATTATTTGCCTTTGCTAAATTTGTGTCTGTTTTTTTGGGTGAGACTTGTAAAGTTTGACATTTTGCTAAATTCCTGCTCTTCATCTCTTGGATGGATTGTAATTCCCATAAGACTTCAAATTCAGCAAAATGAATGATTTCAAATCTCATAAAAAAATGAGACTTGAAATCTCATGGTTGTAGCCCAGTGGTCGGAAGACGAACCATAGACCCGAAGGTCTCGAGATCAAAGCGCACTTCGTTATCTGTTGTTAGGGGGAGGGTATCTCTTGGCAGCTCATGAGGATTAGTCGGAGTCTTGAGCTACATACACCTCACATTTACCCAAAAAAAAAATCAAGATTGTAAGAATTAATTTTGTTAAAAACCTTGACAAAGTTACTCAAATTTCTTAACAACTAACATGATTGCTTTAAAAGTTTCGAACCCTTAGGAGTGCAAGACCCATACACAAAATTCAAAGAAAGAAGCTATGATTTATACCGGTTTTCAAAGTAACAAGTAAAAGTAGCTACTCTTTTTTGTGTATCTAATTGTAGGCGGCAAGAAAATGATCTCTTTTTGCATGTCAGGGACCAAGCCCAACCCAAATTGTGAAATTACACATAAACCTACTATTAAACCATTTGAGAGGGTTAAATGAGTAATTTTATAAATATAAAATAATATTATATATATATATACTTATATCATCAGTAGTTATATGTGTAGGATTAAAAACATTAGCTACCGTGTAACAACTTAAGAGAAGGACCGGGAAGGGAGGTCTCTAGCTTGGCCCAACATAACAAGGATTTGAATTTGTGGGCCCTGACCTGCCCAAGGGCTCGGGAAGGGTCTGGCTTTGGTGGGCCGGGTACCCTTGGACAAGGGCTATTTTGACACCCCTACTCCTGAGTCCTTACGAAGATGCAGACCCTTAAAGCCCATCAATGCATTGGGTCAGCCTTTGTAATCCTCTACCCTTTAACCCAGTTCAAAATAGGCCCAGCCCACACAACACTGGAATGGAAGCACAATTTTCTTTATTTTTGATCAGATTGGAGCCCAAGGCCCGGTCCGCCTGGAAGCCCAATTCTCTTTCATTCCTGCCCTAGCCGCCCCTATTTAGCCTGGTTATTCGGCTCTGTAGAGAGAGAGAGAGAGATGGGTAGGTCACGAAGAAAGTCGAAGAACTCGAGGCCGAAAGTGAGAGTGGGACTGCCGAAGAAGAACCCTAATGTATTCAAACCAGCTTTCAATCTCCCTCCCAAGCTTCGTTCCCTCATCGATCCTTCCACTAATAAATGGGACGATAAAGCTAGCGTTCTTCGTAACTACAGATCCTTCGGCGTCGTCTCAAACCCTAATTTTCTCGGCGTTCGTTCTCGTACTTCTCACATCATCGAAAGCGATTCTCTTCAAGTTCCTCTTCCTCGGGAGAAAACCACCACCATTGATGCTGTTTCAGAGTTCGAGCCCATTGATTCAGGCAGTGATCTCGAAGAAGATGGTTGGTTGTCTCCTTCTCTCTTTCTTTTTATATACCTATTTATTTTAATGGATTTGTTTTATGTTCTTGATAAGCCCTGGATTGGATTAATAGTTTGATGCTACTGTGTGTGAGCTTGCTGGGAAACAGCTGTTCTAGGAGCTTGTTTTCCGAGCTTCTTATTTAGCTGGACGCGTCTATGGAATTTTAAAGATTTTTTGAATACAGGGTTTTAGCTAAAATTTAGGTATGATCTGTTAAATTGGGAAAAATTGGATTTTGACAAAGTTGATACAATCCATGCAGTGGTATTGAAAGAAGACTGTTCTTGTTAGAAAAAAAAAATTGAGATTAAGATTGTTCTTCTGTGAAATTCATTAGCTGATTAAGAAATGACGTTAGTATGCTCTTTCTGCGGTTCATATGTGTTGGAGGTGTGGACTTTCCTGGACGAACTAGGTGAATTTCAGATACTATCAACTTGAGGAGTCAAAAGGTTACAAAACTATCTAGGGCTAATAATCTCCTGTAGGGTTTACTCGGCTCAGGTGGGATGCAAAACTCCTTTTGTTTTTATTGCCCAATTTATTTTGAAGCTTGTGTATAAGTAATTTCTCATTGCTGATTAGATCATGAATCTCCAAGAGTTCGGAAATTCACTTTCATGGGGAAGCTCATCTTGTTATTTATCCAATTCATAGTGCTGCTGATATTTTCTTCTAATATTTGTATAAAATTTCAAATGATGAGCATGAACCCCATAGAGTAGGACTCTTTTTAGAGTTAAGTTGATGAGCATAAACCATATTTACTCGAATCCTTTGCTTATATGGAAATCAGTGCTTGCAAGTTGCAACTTTCGTACTTGAGAGTTCATATCTCGAGCAGGGAGTGCCCTAACCAAAAAAAGGAGATCACTTGTACTTCCAAATGGTCTTTCTGGATAGAAATGGCAGGCACTTAGTGCTGTGATGGTATATGGTACCTTCTCAAGTCTCAATTCCACATCTTGATAGTATCTGGAATTGAGCTAAGCCGGTCCCTGAGTTTCTATAGGGAACCTTAATTTCCATCTGCATGTAGATATACTGTTAGAGAATTCAAGATAAACAGTAAGGATGCGTTTGGATTTGTGGAATTGGGGGATGTAATTGTCAATTCCTTCCTAGAATTCTAATTTCATCATTTGGAAACATTATAAAAATTATGGAAATTAAATTATGCAATTCCATAGGGAATTTAAGTGGTGTAGTTAATTCGTCGCCTAGGCCTTTTTGGGGGTGGGGTGCCCAACTAGGTGATTAAGCAGTCGGAAAATAGCTAGGCCGTCGCATAGGCAACGCCTAGATGTCTGGGCGTCCGGTATCTGGGCGGTCGCCTAGGCAACGCCTCTCCTAGCCGGGGCTAATCGCCTAGGCGATGCCCTTCACCCTTCACTTTCCATATTAGATTAGTAGAGAAATAGGAAGTTGGAAAAATATATCATTTATTGTTATTTTGCTAATTAGTAGGGTGGAGATCTTTGAGATCCTTAGTTTTAGGAAGTTTAGTAGGATTTTCTTGTTTTAATTATAAAAAAGTGTAATTGCTTGAGAGAATGGATTGATAAAAAAACCTCTCAATTCTTAGGAGATTGATCTTCTCGAAACGATCATTATTGATTTTCTTTTGTTAGGATCCGGGATCCTAACAATTTGGTATCAGAGCCAGGTTATTTTGACGGAGATGGCACCATCAAGTGTACCAAGTTGTAAGAAATTAGATCAAACAATTAGAGAGATGAAGGAGACGATAGACCAGCGGTTCGAAGAGCAAGGGAAGGAAGTGTGTGGCTTCCAAGCTTCAATCCTTCATTCAATTGAAGCCCTCTCTCGTAAGTTCGATATAATCGTCACTTCTCATGCTAATGATTCGGTGGTGCGAAATGGAGAAGAAAGAAACTCCGACTGCCGGCATCAAGAAAGAGAGATACTGGCCTCTAATTCTCTGTTTCACCTTCATATTTTGAAACAAGCCCATGATAGCCCAAAAAAGGCCATTTGAGCTATTATAAGACTCTCCAAAGAGTCAAAACTGATTTTTGTTGGCCCGATATGAGATCTCACATCAAGTGTCACATTAGGGAGTGTGATATAGGCCAAAGAAACAAGGTTGAGAATCTTGCTATTGGAATGGGCATCTGGGTTGGAATTAATTTTGTAAAAATTGAGTGGCCTTCAAAGAAGAAGACACAGAAGAATAGGAAGAAGAAAAAGAAGGAGAAGAAGAATAGGAGGAAGAAGAAAAAGAAAAAAAAAGTATTATTATTTTTTTAACCCTTGAGGACAAGGGTACTTTAAGAGGGAGGGAGTGTTAGGAACCTTTTTTCTTCACCCTTCACTTTCTATAAAAATATTTTTGGAGAAATAAGAATTTGGGTTAGTAGATTACCTATGAGGGAAAGAGAGTCTTATAGAAATAGGAAGTTGGGGAAATATCATTTATTGTTATTTTGCTAAATAGTAGGGTGGAGATCTTTGAGATCCTTATTTTTAGGAAGTTTAGTAAGAGTTGTTTTAATTATAAATAGGTGTAATTTCTTGAGAGAAGGAATTAATTAAAAAACCTCTAAATTCTTAGGAGATTGATCTTCTCAAACGATCATTACTGTTTTTCTCTTGTTAGGATCCGGGATCCTAACAATTTGGTATCAGAGCAGGCTACGGAGAACTACGCTTCTTCTTTGATGGAGATGGCACCATCTGGTGTACCAACTTGCAGGGAATTAGATCAAACAATTAGAGAGATGAAGGAGATGATAGACCAGCAGTTCGAAGAGCAAGGGAAGGAAGTGTGTGACTTCCAAGCTTCAATCCTTCATTCAATTGAAGCCCTTTCTCATAAGTTCGATACGATCGGTGCTTCTTCTAATGCTAACAATTCGGTGGCGCGAAACAGAGAAGAAAGGAATTCCGACCGCCGATGTCAAGAAGGAGACAGAGATTTAATGACTAGCAATATAGTTACCCATCTGCCTACAATGGGGCTGTTATGTATCGATTTACCACGATTCGGAGGCGACAACTCTGCAGGGTGGGTCTACACGGCAGAACAGTATAAAAAATATCATAAAATAGCCGATGAGCAGATGACCATTGCTACAATTCATCCGATGCAGTACCATTGTACCGATAGGTCGAAAAGACTGTTGGTGAATTGACATGGCAGCAATTCAACAAGGCTTTGTGCGTACACTTTGGGGCAATAGATGGCTGTGATCCCAACAGTAATCTCTCCAAACTTCGCCAAGGTGGTTCGGTACGTGAGTACCAAACTCAATTCGAGCGGTTGGCAGTTCGTTCACCAAAGTTTGCCCAAATCATTCCTAGTAAGTGGCTTCACATCCGGATTGAAGGATGAGATTCGAGTGGGAGTTAGAATGCTCAAACCCAACTATTTAGGGCAAGCCTTCATTCCCGCTCTAATGCAAGAAGAAACAGTGATGGTTAAACAAAAAAATTTACAGCCACGTGGCTCGATGTCTAGCAACAATCTCAAGGAAGGGGGATCGACTCCTAAACGGCTCACTCCAACAGTGATGTATGAGCGTCGAAAAAAAGGTTTATGTTTCATTTGTGATGAAAAGTTTCAGCCCGGACATCATTGCAAGACACACCTTACTATGTTGGAGGGGTTTATAGTGGAAGAAAGTGGAGAAGGGCAACCAGAAACCGATGAAGAAGCCAAATGGAATCGTTGGAATCACTATAACTAAGAGTTTCTTTTTTTAACCCTTGAGGACAAGGGTACATTAAGAGGGAGGGAGTGTTGCGAACCTTCTTTCTTCACCCTTCACTTTCCATATTAGATTAGTAGAGAAATAGGAAGTTGGGGAAAATATATCCTTTATTATTTTGCTAATTAGTAAGGTGGAGATCTTTGAGATCCTTAGTTTTAGGAAGTTTAGTAGGATTTTCTTGTTTTAATTATATATAAGTGTAATTGCTTGAGAGAAGGTATTAATTTTTATTTATTTTTGATCAATAAAGCATTTCATTAAACTAGAAAGGAGGAAACAAAATAGGAACCCCGGCCGAATGAGCTTACAAGTATATAAACTCAAGGCCAAGGAAACTCAAAGAAAATACAATACCTCAACCCCAAGGGAGAAACCAAACTAATACAAAACCTCCTGCAATTCCTCCCTTCCACAAAAAAGCCTTGCCCATTCCAAGACCGCCAACCTGATCCGCTCGCATATCCGAGGAACAGGCGAAGAGAATTCATCAAAAACTCTGTGATTTCTCTCTTTCCACAACATCCATAAAATAGCCCCAGGTAACACCCCCCAAAGCATCTTCCAAGCACCAGCCCCTATCTCCACCGACCAGCACGAGAAGAAGTTGATGAGGGATGAAGGGAAAACCCATTCAACCCCCATACGGTATAAGAAAAAACTCCACACTTCCTGCGCCACGGGGCAGTGAAGGAGAAGATGGTCCGTCGTTTCTTCCGCTTGGTAACATAAAAAGCATCTATTGGCCAAACTCCAGCCTCTATGTTGCATGTGCTCAATAGATAGGATCTTATTTAGCGCTACGGTCCAAAGGAAGAAAGTCACTTTCGTAGGTATTCCCGGATTCCACACCACTCTATGGGGGAAAGACGCACTCACCAACAGGGATAGCGATTGGAACAACAATCGCACCGAGAACCGCCCTGAACTGCTATTGGACCAAATCCTACAATCCTCCACATCCGGGCAGGGGGACGACCCTGAAATACGCTCCAATAACCGAGACAAATTGCTATTCTCCCAGTCATTGAGATCCTATCGCAGCCGTGGATACCAAACAACTCCCGACTCACTCCTCTCGTACCAATCAACCACTAAGGCGTCCTTGTTGGAAACTAGAGTGAACATGGAGAATGATTTTGGGTAGTTCCAAAAAGCTCCCCCAAGAGGGACCTTAACTCCTCTTTTACGATTCTCATGAGAAAGACGATCTTTTACGAAAAAGGTTCGTATTTTATAACATTAAAAAAATAATATGCTAATAGAATTCACTATGCATCCAAGTGATGGAATCATGAAATATTTGGAATTCAATTCAATGGTTTATAATTTCATGGAATTCAATTATTTGGGTCAATTCCAATTTTATAAATCCAAACACACCCTAAATTTCTATATGGAACTTTTTCCCCCTTAACTGTACTACTTAATTGTTCTATGAAGCTGTTGCGCTGGTATTTCTTGCTAAATGTTAACACTTGACATTTCTTTGGGTCCATGTAGACTTGAAATCGGTACTTGGAAAGAAGCGAAGAGATGGGAAGACGACACCTTTGCAACCATTGACTACCATGCAACGTATTCATATAGGTCGGCTGACTGAGAAATATGGAGATGACTACCAGGTATGGTGTAGTCTGTTATTATTTCAAGAGCTCGTAAATTTGTTGGGTTTGTATTTTCTCTTTTGTGATATATTATGACATTTCTTCACTTCGAACTTATTATTTGGCAGAGTATGTTCATGGATACAAAACTAAATGCGATGCAGCATTCAGTCGCAACTCTGGAGAAACTTTGCAAAAGGCATTACACCAATCAAAATAAGAATCCTTTGATCTTGTCCGGTTGACCGAGGTTCAATTTGGATTCTTTGATCGTGTCCAGTTGACCAGGGTTCAAATATAGCAGTTGAAACTTTGAATTGCTCAAAATATCAATAGTGTTCCAAATCAAAACGAAAATCTGGAGTTACTATTGCTTGTCAAATGTAATCTGCCTTCACTGGTAATTGGGTCTGATTTTTGTCTATTTCAATTTATTACATTGAAAAAGGATATTTGGATTGTAGACATTTCATGGTGTTAGCAAAATTTCCTACAAAGTTGGGTGTTTAGGTAATTAATCCTTGAATTAATGCTAATATCGGAGGCATGACAAGCACATGTTTCCTAAAAATTATTTGCATGTCTATATCATAAAGACTCCCTCTGTAGGATGTATTGGGTTCGACTCAGAATAGACTGGTAGAAATTTATAAATTTTGTTTGGGTGATGCAGCAGAGGGTACACTCACCTCACTAACATCAGATATTTTATTTTGTCTTTTTTTGTCTACGGCTATGGGGGTTTAATGTCATCTATCTATTGTTAGTTATTGTTCTTAGTAGGATAAGCGGGACATTCTGCAACATTATTCAAGGAGAACTTCTAACGACCCCTGAGAGTGACCAAGGATTAGCACCATAGGGCTTTCTTTTGCGAAAACTTATAAAGTTCGGCATTTTGCAAGTTTTGTCATTGGCCTTTTTTTTGTTTTTTAAAATTGAATGTATTGTGTTTTTCATCTCTTAGGTTGCAATTCCCATGAGACTTCAAATGCAGCTAAATGAATGTTTTGAAGTTTCATAAAAAATGATGAGACTTGAAACATATAGTGATAAGAATTAATCTTCTTAAAAACCATGCCAAAGTGATTCAAATTTACTAACAACTACCATTACAGATTGCAAAGTGTCAGGCTTTATAAGTCTCGCCAAAAGAATGGACCTTTAGAGTGCTAGTTTGCTAAGGAATCTACCATTGCTTGGTTTGAATTTTTTCTTGGATGGGTTGTAACTTGAAAACATATCATCCCAACAATGCCATGTGGTTCTGTAGCAGTATTGCACAAGGAATAACACGAAGTCGCAAAGACTGATTTGAACAGATTGTCTTACAATTTTAATAGAGTAGAACAAAAAAAACAGGATTCATGTTGCTGACCCACCCCACATATTTGGGGGTAAGGCATTTATGATGACGAATGTTACTTTGCCACTATTGGTCATTGTAGATTTTGGCTCTTTTGTTCTGCTGGCTCTTCTATCCAGTTCTGGTGCAGACATAGAATGTAAAAATTTTAGTGTCTCTGGTCACTGAATTTGATGCAGAAATTTGACCGACTGAATACCTAAAACAATTTGTTCATCATTTAAAAAGTGTACTGCACTCCACATCCTAGGGGTTCTGCATATGGGTCCGTTATAACAAGAACCATTACATTTATATTATTATGTTACATTTTTGGATCTTAGATGTGTGTTAAAGACAGTTATTCAGGGAATGCGACGATAGACTTCGGATTCATTAGGTATGCCCAATTTTTACTTACCCTATGTTTGGTTGCCGATAAAATAAGTGAAAACATGAAAGAGAAAAGAAAATTTAGCAAAACCCAACTAAAAATTGTATTCAAATCCAAAATTTTCTTTTCTTTTCCATGTTTTTACTTATTATCTCGACAACCAAACTTAGCATTAAGGTTGGCCCAATGCTATACATAATATGAGGAGTGCTGGCGCCAAGACGCACTTAGTGGATTTTTTTTTCCTACAGACGCTGCGTAGGCGCAACACGTGGTGTTGCTAGTCTATGATAGGAGATGTGCTGTCACATGCACCTTGCGTCTGGGGATGCCTGCAACTGGTGCTAGCATTTCTGACATAATATATACCACCAGCCAGTATTTTGGACTGAAGGTTAGTCTTCAGACTAATCAGATGGACAAAATCTCTAAGGCTAGGCCAATCCTTGGCTCTACGAAAAATGAATGGGATGTTGTCCAGGCAAAGAGAGGAAGTGGCAAATTCTCAATATCAGTCCCATGAGTCATGACCCATATTCGGCCTTATAAAAGATTATTGTTCTATCATCCATGGCAAAGAGAATGGTTTAACTTTACTCGCTGGGAAAGGACCTGGGCCATGACCCTTATGGTTGTCCAGGTTAGTGGATGATCTCCTTGGTTGCCTTGGATCAGCCAATTGTCCTTGACTTCGGCAATAGATCCGAATCGGATTCAACCCTCTCCTCATTAAGTAAATGAGCTACCTCATCCACAATATAGATATACTAGCAAAACCCCCGTGCGATGCACGGGTAGTAACATAGACATGAAACGAATGAAAAGATAATGAATAATTAATATTCAACAAAATTTGAAGTTTTAAGAGATGAAAAAAATTCTGTAAATTTTGATGAAAATATATATTTCATCAATTTAGTTTTAACTCAAATGAAAGTAAATAAGCTCAGATTTGAGGCATCCTAAACAATTAAACTAAAAACAATATATGGGGTTAAGTCAAAAAGATACCAAGTAAAGAAATGTTAGACTTAACTCCGACTCTCAACCTCCACTAGCCACCTACCCACTCACCAACTCATAGTACCTCTTCACCACTCTAATACTATTGTCATATTTCCTTCTATACTTGTCGCCAAATTCAAAACAACTATAAACAACCCCAAGTGAAAATTTTCAGTCAAGAACTTACTTTAAATTCAGAATTACACATTCCTTTAAATTTAGCAAAACCCCATCTCTCACTCATCAATTGGGCATGATGTAAGAGTAATGTGGATTTATTTTTATATTACCTAACTATCACGGTTATTCTATTTTATCTTGCTCCATTTTGAGAATATATGTGTTTCCATTGCATACACTTTCATACACAGTTGATTGTGGGCCTCTTCATTGAAATTTAAGTCCACAATTGATGCTGTCATATGAAGCCATCTTCATAAGTTGTTATCAAGAATGGCGGACAGCAACAACTTGCATAATAAACTCTTTGGTTTGTGAACACTTGCATCATAAACTCAAACGAACACAAAAAAAATTAAAAGAAAATATTAAGAACACTAACGTTAGGTGTGACTGGTTTACACTGCTCTTGTGAGGACCATAGGGGTGAGAATCCATGAGTGTACGCACCAATAGCAACAATTGCCTCATATGAGAGAGAGAGAGAGAGAGAGAGAGAGGTGGGTTGGTGGAGAGAGAATTTCAAAGGGGAAGAAGAGACCGTTATATTTGAAGGAGAAGAGAGTGTTTGGCTGTGTGATCTAGGGAGACGAACTACGGGAGTAGTGTTTGGGGTGTTGCAAATTTGGATGAATTCAAATGAGTCGATAAAGAGTAACTTAGCCATGCAATGCTCTTGTTATTTGGCCAAAACCTATCTCATTTACAGACAGAGACTTGGATTTTTAATGGGAAAACCTCTTATTAATACATCTAATATATATAAGGAAACAAATTGAAGAACACGTCAAAAAATAAAAAGCAAATATAAGAAAACGACCCATATACCCACATGTACCAAACATTGGTAGAGCACGGGCTATTCTCCTCAAACCATTGATTTAGATGTTGATAGATACCTGAAAAAAAGAATGCAATAAATATGGGAAAAAATCATGATACACAAACATGATTAGGCCGTAGGGCCGGCCCATCCATTAGGCCATCAAAGCCTTTGCTTTAGGCCCCTTTAAAAAAGATAATAATAATATTTAAAAAAGCCCCATTTAGAATATTAAAAAAATAAAAGGCCTATTAAGAATATTAAAAAGGCCCTATTTATAGTTAATTTTTTTTAATAATATTAAAAAAAAAAAGCCCCATTAAAATTTTTTGCTTTAGGCCTCCAATTGGCATGGGTCCGCCCTATTAAGCTGGGTGGAGAAGAGAGAGATGAGTGGGGCCTACCTGAAGCGTCAATGACTCAAGGAATGGTAGATGCCCCTCAAACCTGCAAAATCACAATTGAAACCTAGCTTGTAATCTCATTTATCAAAGAAATGAGTTACTCTAAGGTCCTTTTGAGGAACCAGATTGTAGTAAGAATGGTAAATCTCATTGAACATTGGTAGGTACTGCATAGGGGGTGGAAAGTTGTAATGGGGAAGAGAGTCTCTTTCAGACTATTTGGACGAACTTGGAGAGAGAAAGAGAGGCACAAGGAATACGAAGGGATATATAGGAAGAGACTCTTTGGTTACCCCCAACGTTGGAGAGAGAAATAGGGGTGACTCTTTGGTTACTCACAAATTGTTTGAACATCTACAAGTATTTAAGAGGGGGGGCATGGACCAATGAGGTCTAGCCTTGGATTTTAAAATCCATTTCCCATGTATGCTAATTACTGCTCTTAATAATTCTTCTGATAAGAAAGTTGAGTGGATGCACCCACTCAATTAATTATTCTTTTAATAAAGAATGAGTAGTTGGTGACTCTAGTTACTGCAGAAGGGTTTGGAAGTCTAAGCAACTCATCTTGCAATGAATTTATAATTGTTCTAATATGAAAGTCCAATGGGTGACTTAATTAATTAAGAAGTAAGTGGGCCCATAAGATGGTTAAATGTGGAGAGATAATACTTGACACGTGACATATTCTCATTTGATCAATGAAAGAGTAGACGCCACATCAACAGACACATGAGATCACCAAGAATAGAGAATGGAGGTCATTGAGATATGCCACTTGGAACCAATTGGCATATAATATTTGTGTGTGTATATATATATATAGGGACTTACTACAGTTCACCCAATGTGTGAACAGTTTAACATTCACGGCTTTGAAAATCTGATGACATTTTTGTAATTGTAATGAGAATCAATGGTATTTTTATAGTTATAAGAAGAAAACTGTTTTTCAAAACCTTCCTTAATTCTCTTTATAATTACCATACTACCATCATTTATGCTTGGTCAACGATTTATTGTTTTTCAAAAATGTTCTCAATACTTTGTATTATTACCAAACTGCCATCTCATTATGGCTGCGTGAACGATAAGCAGTTCATGCATTGCGTGAACTTTAGCTTTTATACATACTATATGTCGGTTGGTTCCACGTGGCATAACTCATTGGTCTCTATTTTCTATTCTGGTTCATGCAACATATCTTCTAATTGATCCAATAAAAAAACGCTACGCCACTCTTTTAAGTATTGTTCTTCCTTCCTAATAAAGTAATGGGTTAATTGCTCACCTTCATCCACTCACATTCTTTTTTTTTTTAATTGCAATAAATTAAATTGTAACATTAAATATTTATTTTTTTCATCTAATTTTATTCTTTAATTACAACTAATTAAGTTGTAACATTTAAACTATTAAAAATATGAAATCTAAGGGTCTCTTCTTTCTTCCCTCCACATTCTCATTCGTTAATTGCAATTTATTAAATTATAACATCTACCACCCTCAAATTTTCTAATTCTTAGTCTACCTTCTCCTTAATCCCCTATAAATAGTAGACAAATTCACAAGACACTTTTCATTCTCAAACATGTAAGGATTTGACATGTTATACATTTTAGTTAATATGGTTCACCAGGGAGGTTTTTCCTAAACATTGGAGCATCTAGAGTGGAAATCTTAAGAAGTTTGTTTTCACGGCAGCTATTAGGAAGTTCTTAAGTCTGGGTGCTTTATGACATGAGTGCATTTTCGGGTATTATATTTTGGGTAATTTAATGCTATTGGAAGTTGTCAGGTTTTGGTTCTTGCATTACTTACCTTTATACTTATGGGTCTCTACAAGGAGCTTTGGCAGAGTATTAGTGAATTTTAGATACTATTTTGGTTCTTCTATTTTGCTCTTGCAGTAACGATTTGTAATAGCATAGATTATTCTCACTGAAATTAATGAGATTCGCGCTATCATTGATATTAGGAGTAAAAAAATAAAATTCAAATTATTCTTGATATTCATTTGTGTTAAATTGTCAAGTGGTTTCATCTAAAGTTCTTCATCTCTCAATTAATTGTAAAAAAAAAAATTAACCATAATAAACGAAGGAAAGAGATCTTTCTTAATATAATAGTTTATCCTAAATCTCTCCTTATATATAAATTATATTGATTTACTTAGGTGATAATTAATTATATTAACTCTCTAATTAGTAAATACTCTATAAAAAATTAAGTTTCTTGACATGATATCTCTATTTATTTTTATTTTGTATTTTGTTATATTATGCAAATCAGTGGTAGTGTTTAAGTGAGTCTTACTAGAAAATTTTAATTAGTAGTTGTTTCGGGTTGAAGAATAGGAAGAGATTAACATTTTTTCTTCTATGTAAAATTTTCTTTATAATAAATAATTATTTAAATAAAATTATTTAAAGAACTTATTTATTTATAAGAAATATCATCATCTCTAAAATTTTTATATAATTTTGACAAATTAAATTTTTAGATGAGATGAGATGAGATATTTTTTTTTGATAATGATGCAAACTTACTTTCTTGAAGTTATATAATAATAAGATAAAAATTATATATAACAATAAAATTATGAATTTTTAAATGATTAAATTAACTACTTTTAATAGGATATAAAAAAATCTCACAAGAGATGACTAAACAATCATAATTTTTCTTCTATTTTATTTTTATTCTTTTCTTACTATCTATTTTTAATTTTCTCATCATATTTTTCATTTATTCATTTTCTTTCAACACCCCGTGTATTTGCATGAGGTTTTTGCTAGTATCCCACATATATATATATATATATATATATATAGACACACACACACTCTCTCTCTCTGTGCATGAACACATGACTCGTGTACAATCCCTTGGCACCAGATTTACGTTTCCCTCTGGTGTTTGATTGACGCCTGCAAAGCCCGTAAAAGTGTCCTAAAAGTTCAAAAGCTCAAATTCGATATGAACTCCATTTTTATCTGTAGAAGATTGGAAACAAAAGAAAACCAAATGCCAACTCGAAAGTCGCTTCATTTGACTGGCCTCAAGAATAGTCTATCTGGTTATTGATCATTATTACATTCGAAAACCATGCATGCCTGATGGAAGGTTTTCTCACCAAACAAGAAAGATTTAGATTAGAGATGAAAAGTATAAAATTCAAGTCCTGAATTCAATCTCTTTTGACTGCCTAAAAACACCGATGGGTGTTATTAGGAGAAGCTGGGGAAATGAGAGTTGTAGGTTAGATAGAATACCGATGGGCAATAGCCTATGATACACAACAAGGTAACAATTGGCTCTTCTTGCTTATTTCTTACAATCTAGCCCTGATTACATGTACATTGTTTTAAACATATCTTTCTGTCCCTACTTACTCTTGAATTAATCAAACTGAAGCAGAACATTTGGCAGTCACCCAAAAATACTTGGATTATTTCTCAACCCCACGAAATAAATATCCTTTAACAATACAAAAGGTATGTTATACAAGATATAACATTTTAACCAAACACTTAAAAACTCCAACCAAAAACCCAACACCTAACATATAGCTTCTAAATTCTCAATCGTACCAAAGACAAAAACAAAAATGTTGTCATCAATCAAAACAAGAACTACAGCAAGCACCTCCGTTTCGAAGCTGCTTAGTGTTGTTTACCTCCTCTTTTAACACTTGACCTCCTTCAACCCATAGGCAAAGTACAAAAACGTTGGGTCAGTGGCACTAGGGCTGTATTCAGGCTTGGCTTTCCCCTGCTCGGCTTGAAATGGTTTGTTCTAGGCCCAAAGCATGGCTCGGCCCGAAATCAAGCTTCAAAACTCGGCCTGAAGCTCGGCCCAAATTCAAAAGCTTGGCTCGAAGCTCGGCTTGGCCCAAATTGATTCAAGCTCGAGCCAAGCTTGGCTTGGCTTGAGCTTGGCTTGAATACTTTTAAAATAATAATAATAATAATAATATTTTATATTATTTATATATATAATAAAGATATATATAAATAATTTCTTTAAAAAAATAATATTGGAGCCGAGCCGAGCTTGGGCCAAACCGAGCCTTAATCGAGTCAGGCTTCGAATCGGGCCGAATCAAATAAGGGCTGGCCCGAGCTCGGCTTGATTGAATTTTCAAGCTTTTTTTAGACTCAGCCCAATCAAGCCTAAAATTCAAGCCGATCTCTGGCCGAGCTGCACAATTGGGCCAATCGGGCTTTGTGCAGCCCCAAGTGGCACCTTCATTGTAGTATGCAAACACCGTGCAGCCATCATCATGCATGCTCTCCCCAACAAAACTGCAAAAGCATGCAAACTTATTTAGAATATGTATTATTATAATGGGAAAAGCTTCTAAGACTGCACGGTCTCACCGTCTCAGACCTATCCGAACCGCACACCAAAACCCGGGATTTTAGGGCTTTGGTGAAAAAGGTTGCCATAACACTTGATAATAATGGGAAGAGGGAAAGAGGAAAACGTACAATTGGAGGTCACTGAGCTTCGAAAGCAGGTACTTGGTTGCTGCTTCAATGTTCTTCTTGAACTCCTCTTGCTTCTCTGCTTCCAATTTGGGAGTCGGGAACTTGCATGATATACCTCTTCATGAACGTAACAAACTGCTTCTTGTCAAAAGGAGGTTGCTCCTGCATATAATATTACAAGAATACTTCCCAGATTTGGCTTAGGAAATTAAATGGGCTCGAATCACGGAAAAGATAAAAATAAAAGACAACAAACCTGGAGCCTGAATGTGTCAACGATATCAACAACCTTGGCTGCCTGGTCTTCAATACCCTCAGGCCTGCCCGTCCATTAAGCCATCAAAACCTACGCTTTAAGTCCCAAAAAAATGAAGGCCTCTAAACGTGGGCTTTGATTATAAACCTGATTTAGTGAAAAAAAAACCCTAAAAAAAGTTCTATTTAAAAAAAGCCTCATTTTATAGTGAGTCCAATGAAAAAAAAGCTTCATTTAGAATCCTTGCTTTAGTCCTCCAAATAGCTTGGGCCGGCCCTGAACACCCTCATCTTCATCAGCACCTTCCGTAAAAGGGTTGGCACCAATGTCTACATCAACTGCTCCTTGAACAACCCACTGCCAAAATCCAAAACATATAATATGCTCTAATTGTTCTTATTGCTCAATATTGTCTACTATTCATATTTTAATATCTAAAAAAACGTACCCATATGGAAAAACTAATGCATCGATATCTCCTTAAATCTATGCTGAGCTGTTCTTTTTATTTTATATTTTCCCTTTCCTGCGAGGGGCAGGGCTTCGGGAGTGGGTTGAGGGGTTATGAAAATGCTCAAACTGACATAATTAGACTAGGTATAAAACCAGCTAGAACGCTAAGTCTGAGAGAAGCTCATCACCTGGAATTCATTAACAATATTTAACTGATCAATACTAGCGTGCCAATAAATGTCATTAACACATTTAAAATCAGACAAAAATATTGCACAACGATGTGTAGAAGAGAAGAAACTGTAGAAGAGAAAAGGATAATGAGAGTCGCGAGTCGGGACAAGACTATTTAGGCGAAGAATCTTAAAAGAAAACTACATAAAAAGCCCTGCCTTTCTAAAAAATAGCAATTAAGTCTCTTGTTTAGGTTTGGAGCCAGTTTGGGCCCGTTTGCAATCACTAAAAATAGCAATCAAGTCTCTTGCCTAGGAAAGGAAACACACACATTTGATGGAGTCAGTTTGGGCCGGTTTGCAATCACTCCCAATAAATAATTCTCTATTCCTAGAAACTTAAGAATGATATTTGTCTAAATCCGAAACAATTCCAAGAAATGTTCTCATTTTGGAGTAAGAATTAAGGAATAAAAATTTATCACTTTTCAAAACTATTTCTTTGATTGGCTCTCTCAGACAAGAAATTATTATTATTATTATTTTTTTTCCATTTTCTTATTTATTAAATTTTAATTTTATTATTTGTTATTTTTTTAGTTTTCATTTTATACTTTTTTTTTAAAAAAATTATTAATTTTTTTTCTTTATTATTTTATTTTTAAATTTTCTTTCATCCAAACTTATTTATGTTCTTAGAATAGATCTTGGCTTATTGTTGTCAAACGAGTTTCAACGCATAATTAATCTTGAAAATACATTTTCAAGATGAACAATTCTTCTTGAGAAGATAAGACTCGGTAGAATTGATACCAAACGGGCTTTGATATAATGATGTATAGCCCACGATCCTTCACGTGGAAAGGGACTCAGCATCCCAGATGTCCTTCAATTGACAACTTATTAATATTATTTTTAGAAGATATATTCCAATGGGAAGAGCTAGCCCAACTCCAAGTCAAAGGACTAGTAGGATTTACCCAAAATTATTTCCTTACAAAAACAAAGAGTGGAACCTCAATCTCAGAGTTTTTTTTTTCCAAAGTCTTGAGTAGTCAAGTGGTAGCAACACAGAGCATTGTTACCCTTTCAAAAGGTTAAAAAGCAAAAAGAAAAATTAAACAAAAGGAATATATGATTTGCACAAGTTCTCAAGGTAGCGACACTTGTCGACCACCTTTAGACTTTGGAAGTTTGAGACTAGGGCTAGCATCTCTCTAAAAATAGATCAAGTGGAAGTAGCATTCCCTTTTCTAATTAGAATTAGTCTAGGGATACTCCCAAAGTGTACTCCCAAATATACTCCCAAATCTTATCCGTTTATCTCATTTATAATCGGTTAGGATTAGATATGATGTGGCATTAGAAAAAACAAAATAAGTCTAACTCAAATCCTGACCCTTAGTGGTTGGTTATAAACGGTTAGGATTAGGGAGTATATTCGGGAGTATATTTGGGAGTACCTATAGACTGACTCTTCTAATTAATGTGCCTTTTTTTACGACAAACAAAAAAAGAGCTTTGGTCCAGGAGATAAAATATACCTTGCAGTGGCATTTCAAGAATTATATAAGAAAATTTATATGAGGAAATTTTTTTTTTTTTTTTATACTCAACATTTAAATAATCCCTACATTAAGGCATATTTTGGGAAGCTCCGATTAACTATTGAACTAGTGCTCCTGTTTGTAATTAAACACTTTTTTAAGCTCAAAATCTCTTCGGAAACTCTATACCACTTTTGTATCTAGCCTACACATGCCAATTATAATGTGTCATACGTCTTTTTTGGTAAATTTGAGGCAGAGATTTGCTTCACGTGTAAAAGCGGAGCTCCCTTTTTTAACCTAAGGTTGTGACACTTTTATAATTCAGGAGAGAAATGGTGGCAATTTTGTTAAAACACTTTCTCACCCACAATTACAAGATTGCCACAACTTTATGCTGAAAAGACCTCTGCTTTTCTGCAGTGAAGTAGAGCTCCGCTTGGTTTTGACCTTATCACTCATCCCAAATCCATCAAGTAATCCTTCCACAAACACCATTGAGCTTCCTCACTGAAGCTTGGGACCTCTATTGAGATCGGGAATTCGTGAAAGCTTCATCAACCATTTGATCAATTAAAAGACAAAATCCATGTAAAACATGAACAATATAGCTTCATACACACGGAAACGAAACAATATATACACAAAGATGATTTCAAGTAATACGTAATGAGAGTGTATCTATATAAGCATAATACACATTGCCAAAATCCTGATTTTCAAAATGTAGCAAAAATCCGAGAATCTACCAAAGTGACAGGCAGAACATGAATTCTAAATTCAGATTGAACATGAATTCACACGAATTTTGAACACACTGTGAGATTATGAATTTGATGAAATCAGATCCCCTTTACGTGGGTTCTCCTGATGTATTTATAGATGAGTACTCCTTACATGAGATACGAGATAAGACTTAGGAGATTACATGTGATCATGATTGTATGCGTTGGAACAATTGTGGTGTACAAGGACACTAATATCCCCCTCAAACTCAAGGTGGTTGAAGGATGAGTTTGGATTTGAGTAACCAAAATTTAGCTTTAGGAAGTCCTTTGGTGAAAATGTCTGCATTTTATTGATGAGTCGAAACAAAGAGAACTCGAATGTCTCCCAAGACTATCCTTTCTCTGATGAAATGATAATTCATTTCAATGTGCTTACTCCCAACAAGGAAAATTGGATTTGTTGTCATGTAGGTGGCACTGACATTGTCACAATATAGAACGGTTGGTAAGGATAAGAATAAACCCAAATCATGAAGCAAGGAGCAGATCCAAAAGATATCAACAGTGGTGGTAGCGAGAGCCCGATACTCAGCTTCGGCTGATGATCGAATACAGTGGGCTATTTCTTTACACCCCAAGAAATCAAATTGGATCCAAAATACACACAATAACCCGTGGACGATCTTCTATCATCCGGATTGCCAACCCAATCCGCATCAGAATAGGCAATGACTTGGAAAGAGAAGATTGGTGAAATGAGAAGACCTTGATATAGGTTACCTTTGAGGTACTAGAGAATTTGCTTGGCAGCCATGAAGTGGACCGTAGTTGGTTTGTGCATAAATAAGGAAACATGATGGACGACATATGCAATGTTAGGCCTTGTGAGTGTGAGGTACTGGAGGGCGCCAACAAGTTGTCTGTAGGAGGTCGGATCGTCAAGAGGGGTGCCATGGTGCACTGACAACTTAGACCCAGTAGTGACAGGAGTGGAGCAAGTTTGACACCTGTCATGCCAAATTTTTCAAGAAGATCCCATGAATATCTGTTCTACGTGAGAGTAATGCCACCGTGTGAATGAGATGCCTCGATTCCAAGAAAAAAATGAAACCGACCAAGGTCTTTCATTTCAAAAATGCGTCCCAAGTGAGTGATAAAGGAACTAATGAGGGCTTTAGCACTTCCTGTGAGGATAATGTCATCGACGTAGAGGAGAAGAACCATGGTACCCTTGGATGATTGGTAAATGAACATCGATGTATCCACCCGACTGCTCCGGAAACCAAACTCGAGGAGATAGGTGCTAAAATTTTGAAACCATGCCTGAGGAGCTTGCTTAAGCCCGTATAAGGCTTTGTGAAGCCAGCGGACATGAAGGGGATGATAGTTGTCAACAAAACCCTGTGGTCCGTTGCACATGCAAATTTCAAGCGTCTTTTGATGACTGATATCTTGAACCTTACGGTCAGATTACCTCTATTATTGTATGGAGTTTATTGTTTTTATGTGGGAGACTATCCTTCCAATCTGAGTAAACCTGGATTGTTAATTAACTTCTCGATTTGAGAAAGAACCTCTGATTAAAAGAAGAATAAAGAAGAACAAATATTTTGAATAAATATATTTATTTATTTATCGGGGTTGCCTAGATCTCATGTAGGCGTTACAGATACCTCATTGAGATCTTTTTTATCAAAAAAGGAAAGAAGAAAGAGAGGTGGTCATGTTGAAGGGTTCACCTGATGTTCTCTATTGATGAAGATCTTCCTCTTCCTTAGTTGTATTCCTGCAAAAAGAAAACCTTTTTTTTGTTCTCTTTCCTGTGGGTTTTTTTTCCTTCGTATGCTTCTTGGGAGTTTCTTGCGAAAAAATTCCCCTTTTATATGTTTTGGAGAGTCCTTTTTGGACTTTCCTTTGACTTCCTACTTTTGTAGAGGTCAAAAAGGGTTTTCCTCTCTTTTGAGAGGGACATCTGTTTTTAACAGTTGGTTTTCCTTATCTTAGGAAAACCTAGGACGTTTAGGATTCTTTTTTCTTGAAGGACTCTAAATTGGTTTCCCTTTTTGGGAAGCCTGAGAGGATAAGACATTTTCCTTAAAAAATGAAAGAATGTTATCTTCCAAAAGGGAGAGGATTACTCTCTTAGTTGAATGGGGTGCTATGTGGCACCCTTTTATTAGGGGTTCTCTCCCACGTGGCAGTTAGGTACTGACTGTCAGCTAGGGAAAGTGGTTGACCCAGGTCCAAGGCCTATTTGGGTTGCGGACCAGGTCACTAACCTTGGTCAGTCCGCGGACAGAAGGGTGGGACCATGGGTCATGCCCGCAGTCTGGGTCAGGTCCATGGCCATTTTATAGCCGCGGACCAGGTCCAATAGGGCTAGCCCGTGGACTATCTGGTAAGGTTTGTCTGCAAAGATTCGAAATTGGGTCTGTCAGCAAGGACAAACCCTAGCTGTCCGTGGGGCATTATTGCCCTGCTGCCAGTATTATTACCCGCAAGTATGGAAAATCTGGAGGTTTCCCATGAAGGAGCTCATAGGGAGATCAACGATGGAGTGTGGTTGACGACATGCGATTGATTAAGAAGACCGTCATGGATAAAGCTTCCAACCAATAAGATTTGGGCATCCTGGCATGAGCGAGAAGGGTATTGGTTGTTTCAATCAAGTGTCGATGTTTCCTTTCAGCCACACCATTTTGTTCCCGCGTATGAGGGCATGAGATTCGTTGAGTAATGTCATACTAAAGTAGATGAGCTTGAAAAGCCGAACCTATGAATTCGCCACCTCCATCACACTGTAAATGTTTCACTTTGCAAGAGAACATATTTTCAGATATTGACTGAAATTTAATAAAGCAGTCCAAGCATTCAGATTTTTTCTCATAGGATATATCCATGCATAATGACTGTAGTCATCAATAAAGCTAATATAGTAGCAGTATCCAGATGAGCTAGAGATGGGGAGAGTCCCCAAACACTATGAATGAGAAATAAACGAGAGGGAGATGCATGAAAGACTATATTAAATGTAAGTTCATTGCTTTTGGAGACTTTGCAATTGGAGAAAACAAACTTTTTATTGTTTGGAAACAAAGAAAGACAATTTGCTGATGGGTGGCCTAGCCTCCAATGCCAAATAGATGCTGAAACTTTATTGCAGAAAAGTGCGACCTTGGAAGAGGAAGCACAATGACAGATAGGATAAAGATCACCATCAATCAGTCGTTCTGGGAGTAGAGTCCCCGACTTGAGATCCTTAACACGAAAACCCTAAGGATAAAAAATAAAAACACAGTTATTATCCCTTGTGAAATGAGAAACAGAAAGACTATTTTTGGTGATGTTGGGGACTAATAAAGTACCACGGAGATGCAAATCATTATGAAGGGAGGGAATGGAAGTATTACCCACATGAATGATGGAGGCAATAGAGGCATTACCAAGCTCTACAGAATCAGTACCAACATAGTCAGAGACCTGATGAAGGTGAGTAGGATCATTGGTCATGTGATGGGTAGCTCCAGTGTCCACATACCAGTTGGCATCAAATGAATTCTGAATAGTCATAGCTACGAAGGACTGAAGAAGAGTATCATCTTGAAAGTCATAGTTGAAGCGATTCCAACATTGCAATGCATGATGACCTGGATGATCACAGATCTGACAAACCAATTGAGAATTGTTGGAGGGAGGAGCACTACCATTGGTGGAGTTGTTGAAGTGAGGATGGCCATTGCCACGGCCCAAACTCCCTGATGAGTAGTCATAGTATGAGTGGCAGCCATGATTGGATCCTTGAGAGAAAGATCTATTTCCACGACCCCTTGACTGGTTGCCCAGAGAGTTATTCTGAGAGGAGAAGAGGGCTGAGGGCTATGCATTGGTAACAACATTATGTGGATGAAGATGAGCTAAACGGTGTTCATGTTGGATAAGGTAAGAACGCAACTCCTCGAAGTAGATGGATTCAAGACAATTTGAGATGGTTGTGATAAACGATTCATAGTCGGATGGTAGCCCATATAAAGTGTGTTGCACTAGATCATCGGATATGGGCTATTGAATGGCGGCAAGAGAATCCGAGATGCTCTTGATTTTGAGTAAAAAATCAGAGATAGCAGTAGTACCATTCTTGATGTTTTGGAGTTCGCCACGAAGGCGCATGGATTGGGCATGAGATTGTTGTGCAAAGGTATTTTCAAGAGCTTTCTAAACATCACGAGAAGAGTGTAAGCCGACAATATGAGCTAACACACTAGGTGTTAGGGTTCCATTTATCCAACTTAGGATAAATTGATCAGTGCACCTCCATGAGAGATAGGCCGGATTTTGTTGATCTCCAACAAGAGGAGAGGGCGATGGGATACTGCCATCAACATATCCAAAGAGATCCTACAAGAGGAGGATAGGTGTGATCTGACCACGCCAGAGAAGGAAGTTTGAACCATTAAGTTTTATGGACACCAACTGGCTGATGTTGGAGATGTTCAATTGCAAGATTGGAGCGGTCAGTGGACTAGCAACAGTAGAAGATGGCGTTTTGGAGACAGTAGAGTCAGCCATTGCTGGGTTTAAAGCTTTTGCAGAGCGTGTGCTCTCATACCATGTGAGATTAAGAATTGGAATGAAATTAAATCCCCTTTACGTGGTTCTCTTGATGTATTTATAGATTAGTACTCTGTACATGAGATAAGAGATAAGACTTTAGAGAGAGATAAGACTTAAGATATTACATGTGATCACGATACATGTGATCATGATTGTATGCCTTCGAACAGTTGTGGTGTACAAGGACTCTAACACACACAACCTGAACATGAATTCTGAATTCTTCTCCTCGTCTCTCTATCCAAATCTCACCAGGATGTACAAATCCGGAGAACTCTTCCATCTGAAAATATCCATTTTCAACCCTTTTGCGTTTTCCCAAGCCATGGTGTTGAGATCCTGCGAGAGGAAGCTCTCCTTTGAAATTTTCAACAACGATGGATCTATCGATGATGAAACCTTCTTATACAGATCAATTTCATATAAATGTCAGGAAAATGGAGAATGTTTGACTTCTCGAATGGAAGAACAAGGGCTCAAGGAAGAAGAAGTTAATTGTGATCGATTGGAGTCGGATTCTCAGAGCTATAGGATTCAAACCACAATTTGTGAGGAAATTACAGTCTCAGAGGAGAAGGGAGAAAGTAAGAATACATCAAATTACGGAGTCATATTTTCAGACTTTGCACAACCATCGTCTTCCTTTCTTGGAACCGAGGTAGAGGAGCTTAAACGAGAGTGGTCTGTGTGATGATCTTGCAATGGAGGAGACAAGCACATCTATGAGTTTGGGTTTTGAAAGAGGAAAATGAGAGAGGTGAATGAGAGTAGATTTTTTATAGTGGAAAAACTTTTTATTTTTATTTTTAAAGGGGCTCATTTTGGAGAGATTTTCAATAAAAATATACTCTTTGACGTGAACGATAGGATGATCTATTAATGGCTACGATCAAGACACTCACCACACGTTCTAATGCAGCATATGAAAACCCTTATCTCTTTGAAGTTAGGGATTGATGAACAATTCATGAACAACAACGCAAGGACACACCCTTGATATTTACATTATTATGTTAGAAAGAAGAAAATGAGAGATAAAAGAAAATTAGTTCATTCATTTAAAGCACCTACTGTGCTTAAAAATATTAATTCAACGACAAAATATTAACAAAGAAAGAAAGATACAAATCACACTAACTTTTAGAAAACAAAGATACAAACCACACAACTTTTAGAAATCAAAGAAACTACTTTTCCAACTTAAACAACAGTTACTACCGGTTGACAGGCTACTCGGCTATTGCTTTAGACTAGATTGGATTGATTATAAATTGATATTCGTCTTCATTTCTTTTTTTTGTACCAATAATTAATATTAGTATTAATTTCAAATTGATTAGGACCAAGAAAATCTGGCTATTCAGTCTGTAGATGAAAAGCTTGGATAGATTGTACTTGAGTTGACACTTCGACTCATGTCCTAGGGTGCGAACTTGGACACTCATGCTTTTCAAAACAAAAGCATTAATTCGCAAGTGGATTATTCCCTGGGGTATTTTGACTGAAGCTCTACTTAAGTAAAGCTTCTTCAAGTCTGAATTTGTGATTGCTTTCTTGAATAAGTAGACTGGCGGATCGTAGTTAACGTCTTCAAATGGACATGTGTGGGCTGGGGGGGGGAGGGGGAGTTGGGTGTGTTACTGTCACCATCAACCATTGTGGGAAAAATAAAGTAAATGATTAATGTGACACAAATTGATTTCTACAAGCTTCATCATGTTATATAAAGGCAGAGGGAGAGGGAGGGGGAGGGGCTCTATATGTACAACTTGGCACAGATATTTGGTATGCCCATTGTGAGCGAGATATTTTATCGCTTTTCCTTTCGGGTCAGGTCTTGCAGAGGAACGACGCTAAAATGACCTTTAGGGAGGCTCACTTGGTTGACTAAGAGTTGCCACCATTATCTAATCCAAGAAATGAGAAAATCCTAATTAGGGTTGAGCCCGGGTGTGGTTGCCTTCTGTCACAGCCTTAGTTATTTCTCCAACCTTGACTGTGCGGCACTCGGACTAGAGTCCGTCCTAGACGAGTCAGCCTAACTCAGACTAGCTTCTCAAGAGGAAGAGTGGAAGAACACACTTGGGGAATGCTTGTAACTCACTATATTACTCACAAGAAAGCTATAGAACTTTTGAATGGATTACAAATGAAGGGGCATCCCATATTTATAGGCCCTAAGGGAGAGTTCTAGAGTTCTAGAACTCTCAATCACCTCCTTTCAAGGAAACGTCTAGAATCTTCCTAGTTCTAGATTAATCCCACATCCTCTCTAGGAAATGTCTAGAGAGTTTCTACTATCTCTCTACTTTTAGAAGAATCTCTACAAGTATAGACAAGCCTTCTACAGTATATATACAAGTCTTCTATATTGTATATGCCTACTAGGTGATTGATAAAATGTCTAAGTGAGTGGGTCGTGACACTACGTACCCGTCGGAGTGGGATCAAACTGAGAGTAGTTCGGGTGGAACTTAACCCATGTCGGGGTTAAGGGGTGTGTGTGTGCACTGAAGTGGCTTGGGTTAGCCTGGAGGCTAGGGTTGATGGACTAAGATAGCCAAGGGTTTGAGCCCAGAGGCTAAGGTTAAGGGTTGAGCCTGGGATGGCAAGGGTTTAGCCTGGAGGCTAAGGGTTGAGTTTAACCAAGGTAAATTAGGTTAACCATGGTTAAAGATGGGTTAATTATGGTTAAAATAGTTAACTATGATTAAGAATGGTCAAGGTCGAGTTTAGGGCCTATCTTAGCCTTTTACAGATTTTTTGGGGTTTTCTCAATATTTTAGGTCAAGTTTTAACCCCGGTTAGGATTTGAGTCCGGTCAAGGTGGGATTAACCATAATTAAATATGTTAACCATGGTTAAAAAGGTATCCGGGGGCAAACCAAATATCAAATTGTGGTTTTTGTATTTTTTGAAATTTTTAGGGTTTTTTTATTTTATTTTAGAGATTAACCATGGTTAAGGAAACTAACCAGGATTAAATTTAACCCTGGTCAAGGTCTGGACAAAGTCTGAAATGGGCCCAGAGTATGGCAAAGCTTAGAATGACCTCCTACCTGGTATGGGCCCTGGGCAAAGCCCAAAATATAGAATCTCTGACATTGGCGGTGGAAGGTTTATCGCCAATTCCAGGTTTTTTCTGGAATTTACTATACAGCTAAAGAGGCAACAAAGGGAAGGCTTCAGGGGGTCTAGAGACCCTTAAGCAACTTCAGGGGTCTCTCACAGACCCCGGGCCTAGTCTAAGATGGGCCAACAATAGGGTTTTTATTTTTAAAAAATAGAAAACCCCAAAATATCGCGATAAACTCAGTACCGACATTCTGGGCAGTACTTATTCGGTTAAGCTGGTCTGGTGAGGCGAGGATGATCAAGAATAGTAAGAGAGTATCTCAAGGGTTTGGTCCAGGCCCTAGAATGGACCAGGGCTTTAAGCAAAGAGACATGAGACTCATTGTTATGAGCATAACCCAGAATGGCGGTACTGAGATTACCGTCATTCTGGGTTTTCCCAAATTTGAATCATTTTCCCCTATGGTTTTGCACCAAGGCTTTACCTGGACTACCCTCATGGACTGAGGGTATCTTAGGGGTTTAGGGGAGTTGTTAAGAGGATTTGAACCATACATAAGGTAGACTCGCTCTACTCTTGGATATGGGATCCTCCATCCCATACAGGGGTGAGATAGGGGATCCTATTCCTGCAAATGAACGAACTCAGGTCCTTGGGAAAGGACCAAGGATACCAAATCAAATGATAAATAAGCAAAAAAAGAGGATAAGGGTCCTACCCTTCTTAAGCTTAAAGCTTCCTATTAGTAAGGATGATCTACATTCCAGGGGAGAGTGGGCGTACAAGGGAGGAAGGCCAAGGCTCTTCCTTAGGTCCTTAACTTCCCACCTGGAGGCAAATGAATGATGGTCTAAGGTTCACTAGACTCCCTACGAAATCTGGGCTGGGGTATTTGATCCTACAGGGTTTCTTTTTACTGGGATTTCTGTAAATTTCTTGGAAATTTTGGAATGGGGAATAAGGCTTGGACAAGGGTTTGTATTTATAGGAAGAGAGGGGCTAAGACTCAATGGGAATTTGTATAAGGGTAGGTAAGAGGTAATGGAGTCGCCTGGGAGCGTGCCTGTAGTGCACAGGGGACATAGAGATGGCTTACACGCAAAAATTGGGAATGACGGTAATTCCAGTAACACCATTCCCTATAAGACAAAATAGATAAGGGTAGTAGAAATTCTACCGCCATTACTGGATTTTTTCCAAAAATGGGTCTAGCCTATTGACATTTGCTTGCACGTGGTACGTATTTTTTTGAAAAAAGAAATGTCGGTAATTAGATTACCGACATTCCAAAATATTTGAATTTTTGGGCTTAGGCCTCCCCTAGGACTGGCTTGGGTTTATGGGCCCATGACTGTCAGGCTACATGTTTTGGCCCTATGGCCTAAGTTTTGGGTCCTAAATTGGCCTTGGGCCCGTGGCTTAGGTTTTAGGGCATTGGCTAGGTTAGGGCTAGCTAGGTTTAAGCTTGGGGTTTGACCTAAGGTTAAGGTTTGACCTAGGATTAGGGTTTGACCTAGGGTGAGGTTAAACCTAAGGTTGGATCTAGAGTTTGACCTAGGGTTAGGTTAGGTAGAGAAGGGGTGTAAAAATTGGGTGCTTACACCCACTACAAACAAGTTGTGTGACCTCTTAAACACAAAATTTGTGATCTTTTTGTAGAGTTCTACTTCTACCAAGAGGTATATCCAAGTCGAGCCAGCTCGGCTAGATCAAGCCGAGTTTTATCTCAAAAATTTGGCTCAATCGAGCAGAGTCGAGATGTTTTTTCGAGCTCGAAATGTGTTCAAGTCGAGCTCGAGCCAAGGCCTATTTGATTCGGCTTGGTTTGATTGAGGCTCGACTTGAATATTATAAAAAATTTAATATGTTATATATATATATATATATATAATTTTAAAAATCAAGTTGAGCTCGGCTCGAGCTTGAATCAATTCGAGAGGAGTTGAGCTCGAGCTAAGCTATTTATATTCGAGCCGAGCTTTTTGAGCTTGAGTCGAGCTCAAGCTAGGATTGAAACAATTCAAGCCGAGTCGAGCTTGGCTCAACTCAGCTCGGCTCAAATAAATATAAGAATATACGAACAATTTGATTAAAAAATATTCAAAATAAGTAAAAAAAAAATTGGGTCAAAATTTGAGAAAATAATTCGACAAATTCAAAAATAATTTAGGAATCCAATAATTCGGAGAATAATTTGGCAACCCAAAAATATGTGAATAATTCGTAAAATTTTTGAGAAAAAAATGGAATGTTTTGTTACAGAGTGAGTGATTGTATATCTCCCTTTGGGGAGGTGTAACTCGAGTCTTAGTGTGCGCATTGAGTACCCAATCCTACCGTGAGTTCTAACCCCCTAACCCTAGATAAATGATTAGTGCCTACCAAAAAAAATTGTTGATCAACCTGAATTAATAGAACAACTTATGAGACTAACTTGGAAAGGAACCCATGAGTTACTAAACATAAACATTATAATTCCTTACCTAATAATTTGAACAGTTTGATTTGAATTTGTGCCAGTCCATCGAAACATTCTTTCCGACAATCTAACCACGTTAAGGTCTACTCGTAATTATGATTTAAGCTATTTTAATAAGATTCTATGGTCTAAGATTAGTCCAAGAGGAATTTCCTCCAATACTTATAAATTGGACCATGTATCCAATAATTTAATTACGTCAGTATTAATTCTTGTTCAATTATGATTTTCCTTTTTTTTTATAAACAACTTAACAAATAAAAAATATGGTAAGCAGGACATAAACACACACAGCCACACAGAGACACACAGCACCCCACATGAAGCTTCACCCAAGCCTCACCTCAAAATGGGTACCAACCGTTAATTATGAATTTCGATTGACATATTTTTTTTTGATACCTCCTCCGGCAAATCGGTAGAGGATCTGAACTCAAGTGGACCATAGGAGATGAAAATGGAGTCTAAAAAGTGATGGCTGCGAATATTCGTTACAGCCATAAATATACTTTTTAAATGCTTGGTGGGAGAGGAATAAATAAAATAGAACCACGAGAGTTTGTAATTTTGTATACCAATCTCCAGCCCACCGGAAAAATAAATAAACACTTTTTGGGCTTGTTTGGTTGATGAGTATTTGGTGTCCTTGCTTCGGATAAGATAATGGGCCGGCAAACCACTTTTTTAAGTAGGACTACAAGCAAAATGTAATTTTCCGCCCCTAAATATTTTTTTTAGTGGAAATGTTATCATGTAACTAACATACACTAAACTCAGACACACAACTGGACCTAAGGTAGCCGCTAAGATGTCATAAGGGTAAGTCCGCTAAGGTGTCATAAGGGTTAGTCCCCTAATTGGGAAGTGTAAGTTGGCAGCATTAGTTTTGCAGTATTGCAAGGAACCAATAAGAAGCTGATAACACACCATGGGATAGCCCAGTGGTAGGTGTATCCCTTCCTTAGGAAAGATGTTCCGGGTTCCATTCCCGAGAGGGTGAGAGTGGGTTGCACTCTCCACCCGCCTTTAACTTAGAACAGATAGATACTGACTTGCTAGCCAGGGTTGTAGCATACCCGTGTGTGTCGTACCACAAAAAAAAAAGCTGATACATAGGGGTGGTTATTGAACAAAATGTTCGTGAACTACTCGGGCTCGGCTCGTTAAAAGCTCGAGTATCGTTCGTTTATTTGGTAAACGAACCGAGCTTGAACACCATTTTCAAGCTTGTTTAGTAAACGAGCCGAGCTTGAACACACCCCTACTCGGCTCGATAGAAGCTCGGTTTGATTATATATATATATATATTTAAAATATATTTATTTAATTACTTAATTTATTTTTATTATTATTTTATTAATTAATTATTATTATTATTTTATAAATACTAAAAATAATTAAGCTCGACCACGACCACACCCCTATTCGGCTCCGTAAATAAATTGGCTATTGTATGGAGTGTAAAGGCCCACTGGTCACTGCCAACGGTACTCTTTGATTACAAGATAAAGGCCCAAGTTAGCCTGTTTATAGCCAACCATCCATTAAAACATACTAGTGACTCGTGAGTGTTTGCAAGAGTTTTTAAACCCACATCGGTAAAAGACAATAGATACCTAGGGTATGTTAGCTTATAAACGCATGGGACTCCTACTGCTAACAAGCTAAACCACGTCAAGTTGGCTTTGAACTAGCCACGATTGAGTTGCGAGCTTGAACTCGAGCTGAGCCAAACTCGAGCTAAAGATACTTTCAACAAGCCGAGTTCGAACACAGGTGAGGAGCTCGAATCGAGTTCGAGCTCGAGCTTGAACACATACAAATTGTGACGAGCCGAGCTTGAACACCCTATTACTCGGCTCGGCTTGGCTTGCTTACACCCCTACTGATACATGAGAAAAAGTGTTAAAGAAATTATCACATCCATTTTTTTAACATTTAAAAATATTATATTTCTCATCCTTCTAATATGTCAACAACCTATTAATCATTTGCATAACTGAACTACAAACATCATTTCTGGAAGTTTCACCCCCACTTTTCTATAATGTTGCACTTGAAGGTTAGAAAAATAAGAATATTAGAAAGTCATCTACTAAACAAAATGAAAATACACATGTCCATTGGCAGTGTATTCTCATTTGGGTGGACATGGGTTGATTCCTATGAAATGGTGTGATGATTAAAAAATTCATTGTTTGATTATACTTAGCTTCAAGCCCATTAACTTAGATAAATGATGCATACACTTAAAAAAAAAAACATAGAAATCACCCCTTCAAAGAAATACTTCTCATGTCCTCGTCAAACAATTACCTAATTTGTTCCAAGCTCCTCACTTTCGAGTATAGAAAAAGGGAAAAAAATTCCTAACATTCAAGGAGAAAATTGCAATATTAGTATATTATAAATTTTTTTGTAATATTTGGAAATTATGTATTTATTGATATAGTTTTTCCCTTTTTGGGTAATTAAGAGCAACTCTTGGCTCATGCCCCCAGTCCCCTGGTTCCGCCCATGCCAGTCCCGATCATAAGTCTTATAGGTGGTATGCTGTGATTTGCAACATGTATAGTTTTCTTGTCCGTGTTGGCCCTCTACCCTACGGAGAATCCTATACTATTTTTACTATTCAGTTCTACACATAGTATTTTTAATATTCAGTTCTACACATATTAATGAAAAAAAAAATACGCATTTATTCAGTACCTTTTTCTAAAGCCCTATTGCTAGCACCGACTTTTGTACGATTCATATAATAAGAAGAGAAATACTGCCGCAGTAGACCACTTATTCTAATGTACAGTCCTCATTGGTTAATGCCCCCTTTTTACCACACATCAACTCTAGTTAAAGATTCACCCGCTCCTATAGTTGAGCAATCTAAGCTTAATTTTAAAAAAGCAAAACACCAAAATATTTAATTTAATTTTCTTAAACTTACCCATAGTTAAAGGAGTGTTAAGAGGGACATATGGCCATGACATTAGACTACCTATTCTAAAGTGGGGTGTGCTAATCACGGCTCTTTTTACAAAATGCCCAAATTATATGCATTTTTTTATCGTGATATATGAATCCTTTGGTTATATTAGAGCATTGGTTTCTGTCTTTTTTGGTATCAAGAATTTAATGTTAGGAATCTCTGCAGTTACCTATTTCATTCTACAGCTTAACAATTTTGGACTCAGTATATGTTGATGAAGCGAGAAAGTTTACGTGGAGAAAATCACACTGTATTCTTATATAGACAATATGAACATTCATAACCCGAGTTCTATAAAAAAAGAACCCGTAATCGAGCTAATCAAATTGCCAAATACCAACTACAGAATGTTTTTAGAAAACATAACTTTCTATTAAATGATATTAATATAAAGACAGCATGTATCTAAGTTACAGAGTAGTTAATAATTGTGACAATAGTGCATCCTAAGACTCTAGAAAAATCCCTCTACTTCCATGTAAGCATGCAAGCATTACAAAATAACGTCAAGAGAAGTTTCGCTGACACACCAAGGCTTATTATTGGCAAAGAGGCTTTTCCTATCAACCTATGCAAATGTATTACAGTCTTGGGAAAAAACTATGATAGAATTTCAAAGACAACCAAAAAAATATAGGGAAAACTAAAAAAGAAATGATAGATTATAAGGGTGTTTGATGGAGAAGAGAGGTGTAGTCGTGGAGAAGAAACAAACCTTGGAGCCCACTTCAAATGTGGTTTCATCTTACTTTGATTGAGATCTAGATATGCCAAAAGACAACTGGCATCTATACTCCATATATTATAGAGACCCAAATTTCTTTCCGTATAATTACTCCGCTATTAAGGGCATTTTAGTCAATTTGATTTGATAATGTGTATGTTCGTGTGTTAATAAATGTCATAGTTTGTTTAATAGTTTAAAACAATTAAACCAACATAAGAGTGGAATAGAAGAAAAGGAAAAAAAAAACTAAGAAAACAGCACAGTCAATCGACCGCCAAGCCTACCCGGTCGATCGACTGTCAAAAAAGGGGAAACAATAGGTTTAGGAGCTCAGTTGGTCGATCGATCTCCACCCCCCAGTCGACTGACTGTATGAGGTTTTTGCAAAAACAGGAGAATCATAGCCCCCTCTGAGCCAGCCGGTCGACCACCCATCCTGGCCGGTCGACCGACCATTAATGTTTTGGGTTTTTAACCCATTTAGCGAGTTTTTAAAGGGTATTGTGGATTTTTTATGACCTTAGGTCTATAAATAGTCTTCTATTTAGGGGGTTTGAAAATCCTAAATCTCTCAAATCCTAATTTGACAAAGTAGAAGAAACCTGGGGTTTCTAAGTGTTGGCTTGCTTGTGAAAGAAAAAGTTGCTTAAAGATTGTAAGAAAAGCTTGAAAATCAACATCAAGCCTTCTTATGAGCGTTTTGGATCGAAGTGAACGATCCCAAAGGTCGATATACAATTCAACTTAACTCAATTATGAATTTATATGTGTTTAAGATTGATTAAGGTAGAAATAATGGAGTATTATCATGTTTATGGTAAGATTGTAGACTATGAAATATGGATCATGATTTATTTTGTATGGGGATGGGTTTGTAAATATGGATTGAGGTTCTTATGAAATATTATATGATGTTTAATATTATGAATAGAAGAAATTGAGGATGCGAATATATCTGGATGGATTCATGTGTGTATGTGGTTTGTGGATTGTGTACAAATGGAGGTTGGGCTTATACGAAGGAGAAAAAATATTTTAGAGATTGATACTTGTGGAATTACTATGAAAAATGATATGGATTATGATAAAGTGATATACATGATTGTTATGTTAAATTATGTCATAATTATGTTGTATGATAATTAATATCCGGAAAGGTCAAAGCTTAAAAGAAAGACTTTTATGTTGAGAATTCTCTAACCAGGGAGATATAACATGGCGGAGTTTCTTGGCGAATGATTAGAATCTAATAGATGACCGATTCGAATGTTAATTACGACACTTATGCATAAACTTACATGTGTGTTAAGATAAGAGCCTCAAAGGTCACACACATGGATCATAAGCATAAACATTGCATATACCTTGTAGGATTGCATAAGTCCGATAAGAGATCTGAATAAGAGCATGAATATTGTTACGTTGCTCAAAGAATCATAAGTATAAATATTGCATATGCTTGGTAGGACTGAATAAGCCCGATGAGGAATCTAAGTAAGCCCGACGAGGGATTATATGATTATTGTTAAGCTGCTCAAAGACTCATAAGCATAAGCATCTCATAATCATGTCGCCTCCTAAGTCTAAGCTTCTCACAAGTACACGAGTCAAGGTGATGATATGATATATATGCACACATATTCGTTCGCACTTTGATTATATTATTATGCTATAGATTATGGCACTAACTAAGTGCAGGGATACGATGATGTTAGTTGGATTTTATATACACCGAGTGTTTTTGTACTCAGCTAGGCTATTATATTGGCAGGTGTGGAACTTAAGTTAGTTGTTGAGCCTTGGGTAGAGGAGGCCTACTGCATAGAGGAAGAGGGTGATCCCTTTGCTGAGAGAAAGCGGGACTTGGGCAGGTCGCCTTATTACTAGGCCTTTACTTTTGAGTTGTGAAGAGTTATTGTATCAGACATATTATACTTTATATGATGTTGCTTAGTTGATCACTTTATAGTTGGGTATCAGACTTTTATGGTTATGTATATGTTGATCATAGATTTGTGCAGGATGATTTGCTTTTATATCGAATTTTATTATTATTATTTTTGGAGACTCGTGTTAGTATACCTTGTATGTTATGAGACTTAAACAGGTTTAAGAAATGTGACGACCCAAGGTCCCATTTTGGTTAAAGTGGGATTTGGGGTCGTGACATAAATAGTTGTTGTGCGAAAGCGTGCAAATCAAGGTGAAACGAATCCAAAAAACCAGCAAATCAAACAAACAAAATAGAAAAAAAAAAAAAAACAAACAAACAAACCAAACCAAATGGAGAGACACGATTTACGTGGTTCGGCAATATGCCTACGTCCACGAGCAGCGGTGATCGATCACTATATTAAACTAAAGAGTTTACAATGCTCTCACTCAGAAAACTCTCTTCCCAATACACCTGAAAAACAGCTCTCCTCTCTTACAAAATAAACCCTAAAATTACTTTTTATAATTAGGGTTACAACATAAAGACAATATGGGTAAAATACCCAAAACGGGTCGGGTCAATATTCGGGTCAAAATTTTGGCCGGGGGCGAAACCCCACACATTGCCCATTTGTCGGGTCATCCGGGTCGCCAAACGGATCATCATGAATCCGGTTTGAATTCATGACAACATCCAACAAATCTCCACCTTGGCTTGAATTTTACCAAACCATCCAAAAAAATACAAGAGAACAAACCACGCTACCTCCAAATGCGCCCCTAGGCGCCATGCACCCGAAGGTGCTCAAACCTGAGAGATATTGATCAAGTCTAAACAGTGCTTGAACTTGACCTCAGTAACCACCTTAGTAAGCATATCTGCAAGGTTATCTGCAGTCTCAATCTTCTGAAAAAAAATATCACCTTCATCCACAACTTCTCGAACAAAATGAAAACGTACATCGATATGCTTTGTTCGAGAATGATAAACCTGGTTCTTTGCTAAACAAATTGCACCCTGACTGTCACAGTAGACCTCAATGTGCTCCTGAACAATCCCCAAGTCTTCAATCAACCCATGTAGCCAAATGACCTCTTTAATAGCCTCTGTCACTGCCATGTACTCTGCCTCAGTAGTAGATAAAGCAACTGTTGACTGTAACGTCGATCTCCAACTCACCGGTCCTCTAGCAAGAGTAAAGACATAACCTGTAGTTGACCGGCGTTTATCCAAATCACCAGCATAGTCTGAATCCACATATCCAACCACGTGCTGACTAAGTGTATCATCCCTCTCAAAAATCAGCCCAACATCTATTGTACCCTGAATGTATCGCAATATCCATTTTACTGCCAACTAGTATCTTTTCCCTGGATCATGCATTTACCTGCTCACCATACTGACAGCATGTGAAATGTCTGGCCTAGTATACATCATAGCATACATTAGAGCATCAACTGCATTAGCATACGGAATTTGAGCCATATACTCACGCTCCTCATTTGTGCTCGGAGACATCAAAGCACTAAGCTTGAAATGAGGGGTCAAATATGTACTTACAGGTTTTGTTTTGTCATCCATACCAAACCGCTGTAACACTTTCTTCAAATACTGTATCTGTGACAAGCAAACTGTCCCCTTTACTCTGTCTCTTTTAATTTCCATACCCAATATTTTCTTAGTTTCCCCATGGTCCTTCATTTCAAATTCATTCCTCAACTGAATCTTCAACCTGTCTATCTCCACTTTGATCTTAGATGCAATGAACATGTCATCTACATATAAGAGTAAATATATAAAGGAACCATCACGAAGCTTCCAAAAGTACACACAATGATCAAATTGACTTTTTGAGTACTTTTGTTCCATCATAAACTGATCAAATCGCTTATACCACTGCCTTGGAGACTGTTTCAAACCATACAACGATTTTCTCAGTTTGCAAGCCTAATTCTCTTTACCAGTCACCTTGTACCCATCTAGTTGAGACATGTATATTTCCTCCTCCAAATCACCATACAAGAAGACAGTTTTGACGTCGAGTTGTGCTAACTCGAGATCAAACTGAGCAACCAAAGCTAGCAAAATTCAAATAGAGGAGTGCTTAACAATGGGAGAAAAAAATTCATTGTAATCTATCCCTTCCTTTTGGGGGTAGCCTTTAGCCACCAATCTAGCCTTGAATCTCACACTGTTCTTTCCTGAAGAACCTTCCTTCTTTATGTATACCCACTTGCAACCGATTAATTTCTTTTCCTTTGGAAGTTGTACTAACTCCTAAGTCTGATTTTTGTAAAGTGACTTCATCTCCTCATCCATTCCCTTCTTCGACTCTATATTTTCTGAATTTTTTAAAGCTTCTCTGTAAGTTAGTGGAACATCATCATCAACAACTGGAAGTGCATACGCCACCAAGTCAGTAAATCTTGCAGGTTTTCAAGCTTCCCTTCTAGGTCTACTGGTTGTAATAGAATCTGATTGTTGTGGGGTTATATGAACTGGAGCTTCTTCCTCAACTGAGCTTGAGTCCTCACCACCTGAATCTCCTATGAGACTATTGATTGTCTGAACAATCTTCATTGGAACCACTAGAGCCTCAAACTCCACCTGCTTCGAAATTCCATTTTCTATATTCTCCTTCTGAGAATCCTTCTACTTCATTTGATTTACCATCTCAGACTCCACAAAAGTCATATCCCTGCTTAAAACAAATTTCTTTTCATCTGGACACCAAAGTCGATATCCATTCACACCTGTGCTAAAGCCCAAAAATATAGCTTTCTTAGCTCTAGGATCCAACTTAGTTTCTTTGACATGAAAAAAAGCAGGACAACCAAATATATGCAAGAAATCATAATCTGTAGCAGGTTTTCCAGACCATACCTTGATAGGCGTTTTTCCATCATTTGCAGTTGCAAGCAACCTCTTGATGAGATGACATGTATATGTCACTGCTTCAGCCCAAAATGTCTTGCCCAATCCAGAATTAGACAACATACATCGCACCTTATCCAGTAAAGTATGGTTTATGCGTTCTGCTAATCCATTCTGTTGCGGTATATCTCTAACTGTGAAGTGTCTAACTATCCCCTCATCTTGGCATACTTGCAAAAATGGATCTGACTTGTACTCACCATCATTATCTGACCTGAGTCTTTTTATCTTTCTGTCAATCTGGGTCTCAATCATCTTCTTCCACTGAAGAAACACATCTAAAACTTCACTTTTATGCCGCATTATGTACACCCAAACTCGCCTTGAGAAGTCATCAATAAATGTGACAAACCAATGTTTACCTCCCAAAGATGCAACTTTGGTAGGTCCCCCATACATCTATGTGAACATAATCTAGAGTCCCCTGAGTACGATGAACTGTTGTCACAAACTTGACTCTAGTCTGCTTGCCCATAATGCAATGCTCACAAAACCCGAATTTTCCAGTCTTTGCGCCTTTTAACAAACCTTACTTCACCAATCCTTGCAAAGCTTTCTTTCCTGCATGCCCTAAGCGCATGTGCCATTGTCTGGAAGTATCAGACACAATCTCGTTTGGGCTGTCAGAAACTACTGCTCTCCCTATGATTGTATTCCCATCTAGAAAATACAAATTTCTCTGTCGAGTACCCACAAGTGCACCAAATACAACTTAAAGTACTCCACCTTCCATAGTAATCTTGAAGCCCTTTGAGTCTAAAGATCCTAATGAGATAAGATTTTTCTTCAAGTTTGGTACATACCGAACATCTGTTAGAATTCTAACTGTTCCATCATGCATCTTCAAACAGATTTATCCTATCCCCTTTGTTTTACGGGCATTATCATTTCCCATTAAAATAATTCCTCCATCCAACTCATGAAAACTCGAAAACCAATCCCTATTGGGGCACATATGGTAAGAACAACCGGAGTCCAAAATCCACTCATCAGAATGACCAACTGATGGTGAAACAGTCAAAACAAATTCTGAATCATCATTTTCAAACTGAGCAACATTCGCATTCGAACCCTTCGTTTCCCTGTTTTTCAATTTTGAACAGTTCTTTTTCCAGTGTCCTTTATTACGACAAAATACACACTCATCCTTTGCTGGAATTTTTCTTTCAGATGATGGTGCCCTTGACTTCGAACGAGATTTACCCCGCTAACCAGATTTTCTATCACCTGATCTACCCCTTACAGTCAAAGCTTCTTATGTTGAGTCTCTATTGACTTGTTGGTCTTTCTTTCGATACTCATTATTCATCAAAGCATTTGATACATCTTCAAATTTAAGTTCATCTTTTCCATAAATTAAAGTAGTAGACAGATGATCATAACTATCAGGTAGGGAATTTATCAAACATAATGCCTTATCCTCATCATCTATTTTTACTTCAAGATTTTGCAAATCAGCGAGAATTTTAATATAACTATCTAAATGCTCAGTGATAGTAGTGCATGGTTTATACCAAAAAGGGAAGAGTCTCCTCTTTAAATAGAGTCGATTTTCAATGCTCTTGGTCATATACTTGTTCTCCAATTTCTCCCATAACTTCTTAGCCGAAGTCTCCTTCATCACAAAATATTTTTGATCTTTAGCGAGACAAAGCCTAATTGTGCCGCAAGCCTGGCGATTTATTTTCTTCCAATCATTCTCTTCTATATCATCGGATATATCCTCCAGAGTAATATCCAACTCTTGTTGGATTAGAACACCCAAAAACTTCGCATTGCCACATGCCAAAGTTGTTTCTTCTATCAAATTTCTCAACTTCGAATTTTGCATTCGAAACCATAGTTCTAGCTACCGATGCAGGTCTCGAAGACGAACCCTCAGCAACTGCTTCACTCGTTTCCACCATTAATCCAATCCGTAGAAATTAAACAATACCGATGTCACAACCTGGGCACTCTGATACCAATTTGTTATGCGAAAGCGTGCAAATCAAGGTGAAATGAATCCAAAAAACCAGCAAATCAAACAAACGAAATAGAAAAAAAAAACAGAGAGACACGATTTACGTGGTTCGGCAATATGCCTACGTCCACGGGCAACGGTGATCGATCACTATATTAAACTGAAGAGTTTACAATGCTCTCACTCAGAAAACCCTCTTCCCAATACACCCGAAAAACGACTCTCCTCTCTTACAAAATAAACCCAAAAAAATATCTCTTATAATTAGGGTTACAACATAAAGACAATATGGGTAAAATATCCAAAACGGGCCGGGTCAATATTCGGGTCAAAATTTTGACCGGGGGCGAAACCCCACACATTGCCCATTTGTCGAGTCATCCAGGTCGCCAAGCGAGTTATCATGAATCCGGGTTGAATTTATGACACCATCCAACAATAGCTTGGGGTTCACAAGTAGATAAAGAGATGCAAATTTTCGAAAGAATAAAAAGGTATCTACCACACATAAGACAGTTTACAAAGAAGTGAAATCTGTATATGAAACGGATGATGATGATTGGAGGATGGAAAGAGTTTGTGCCGATTGGGGTAATGTTTGGGAACAACCGTCAAAGAGTTGTGTTTTGTGGTAACTACCAAGAAAACACCCTAAAAATTCTCTAAAGCCGCCACGTAGGCCACCTAGAGCTCGGGTTTAATCTATTACAGAGTTGCCTAGCCTTGAAAAAAAAAAAATGAAGAGTTGCATGCAATCCATCCAAAACCCTAAAAAGTGAAGAGTTGCATCCAACTATGAGACTCTTTAAATTGTGAGGGAGGATTCTTGGAGAGTGGGACCCACAACACTAAAAAAAAATTAAACAATTGCGTCCAACTAAGAGACTCTTTAAATTGTGAGGGAGGATTCTTGGAGAGTGGGACCCATCTGACACTTGTCATAGGATGGTAGTCCTATGTGGCAGAATGGGAGAGGGAGAAAATATTCTCGCATAGTATTAAGTAATAGATTTAGGATTAATTACATGACATAACCTGTATTATGCCAAAATGACGTTCAAGTTTCTTTTAAAAAAAATTCTATCATCTTACCTATATTTAAAGAATTGAACAAATAATAGAAACTCGTTGTTAAGTGTCTCTAACGCTAATTAATATTTTGATTTGAAATAACAATATCATTCTTAGATTAAGTAACATTTCTATAAATAAAACCGTACGAGTAATATTGTCATTTTAAATTAAAATCTTAACTATCGTTAGAGACGTGTCTCTGTTTATTTAATTCTTTAAAATATAGGTATGAGAACAATTATTTTTAAAAAAGAGGCATTTAAATGTTATTTCGAACAATAAAGGTTCATACAAGGAATTAACCTAAAATTTAATTTGTTATTTGGATGCAAAAGACCAAAGCTTTATTATATGAGTTTAAATACAAAGAAGATTTCTGCTTCTGTTAAAAAGGGAGCTCCCCTTTTTTACCTTTTGATGGTGGCTTCCAATTATGGAGAGAAAATCTTTTACAAAACCGTCATCTCTCTATAATTACAAAAGTGTTACTGTCTTTTATATTAAAAAGTGAAGCTCTGTTTTTTTCCATGAAGTTGAGCTCCGTTTTGGAGTTAAACTCTTATTATATAGCATAATTCTAGTAAACTGCATTCGTGCATGGAAGCAATGAAGCGATATGATATCATGGACGTAAAATCAACTCCCCGATCCTTTGAAGAAGCAAGAGCTCCATTCATCCAGGTGGGTCTACCAAGAAAGTACACCCAAATGCATGGAGGTCTGGCTTGCGAGGTTTGACTTGCTTGGATAAACTTCTATGAGAATTGAGAAAGGATGGACTTCTTTAGAATAACTTTTAAGAAAAACAATTAGAGGTCGTTTGGATGGACTTCCCCCAACAACTTTTGGCTTCTGCTTCTAAGAAGTAAAAAGTTGACATTTTAACATTTGGTTTACTGTTTTGGTTTGACTTTGCGCGGAAGTAGAAATGGTAGGAAATCAGTTTTTAGACTTCTTCGAAAAGCCAGGCAAGTGAGCTTCGGCAAGAAGTTGTTTTTTTAACTTCGGCGGGAAGTTGGACGAAAACTATCGACGCCGATAAAAATATCGGTCGAAACCCCTGTTCTTTTTTAACGCTGACATAAACACGGCTTTTTTTTTTGGTAGGGTTTCAGAGATCGAAACCCTTGTTCACTCTGATTTCGTTGCCTCTGCTCGTCTCTGATTCCTCCGGCATCTACTCGTTTGTGATCTCGCCGGTGCTCCAAAGGTGAGAATCAATCTGACAATTCCTTTTTCCACTTTTGGAATTCTAGGCGATGATTTCAATGCTTAGATCATGAGATCAAGAACTGGTCCAGATCTTATTTGTTATTTCTTCCTTGTAATTTCTCAATTTTGAGGTATTTCTCTGGTTTTCTGTCCTTTTTTCTGCATTTTTACTTTCAAATTCAAATGGGGTTTCGGTGATAGATTCAGAGCTTGGTTTTCTCAAAACCCCACTTTTTTATTTTCCTTTAATTTCCCATTCCCATCTTGCAGATGTATTATTATTCTTGTTCTGTATCTTCTTTTTCTTATTTTTTAAAATTATTTTTGCTACAATTTTCAGTCTGAATTTAAGATGGGGTTTCTGTGTTTGATTTCAGATATGGTATTGTGAAAAAACCATCTTTTCTCTTCCCTCAATTTTGACTATTTTTCTAGAGATAGATAGGTTTTATGTAGCAAGTTCAAATCTTGATGGTAGTTTCAGATGGTATACCATGAAATCCTATTTCTCCTTCCACCTCCCATATTTTTTTTCTCAGGAATTATAATTTGGATTTTCAGCAGCAAGATTCATATATGATATTCTTCTGTTTTTGCCTAAATTTTGGAGATGTTTGATTGCCATTTTATTACTATCAGCAATCTACATTGTCTTTGATCTTTAAAAGTTAGATTTTGATGCTTCCTATACCATTTCTGCAAATACCCAATTCCTGAATTTGGTTTTCTTTGCCAGATTTAAATCGACATATTGATGCTCTAAGGGTTATATCAATACTCTTTAAGGACTCTGTTGAAACCCTACCCATCTCATTTTATGTATAATTCAAGTAGAATTTGATGCCTTTGTATTCTTTAAGATCCCTTTTTTTCTTGGGGGGGGTTTTGTTGGATATTGATTTGAGGCTTCAACTTCGACAGCTCTATAGCAAAAATTTTGCTTGATGAAGCTTCTACTAGAAAAGTATTGCTTGAAGCTTCAAATGATACTCATTTGGTATAAATCATAAATACTCAAGCCTTTAATCCCCTCCTGGCTCTTTAAAGCCGTCAAGCTTCAAATGATCCTCATTTAATCCCCTCCTAGCTCTTTAAAGCTGCCAAGGTTGTTTGTTCCTTGTCGAGTCCAGCAAGAAATTAACAATTTGGTTTTGTTGTTGACTGTTGTGCATGCTTTATAGTATACAGAAAAAAGAAATCATCATTCTAGGGCAGCATGGGAATGGGAGAGAATGGGAATGGGAACAGCATGGGAATGGGAGGGAATCGATCTCTCCTGATATTAAGGGGGTTTGATTTAATTTAATTTAATTCGGTGGATTGGGGTTTGTTGATGTTAACTCTCATTTCTAAATGGAGTTTTGGCATTTAATAGCAACAAACATTTCATATAATGTAATTTTCTTATCTCAATATCTTAATCATGCTCTGATCTCATTGCGTTTGGGCTGTTTGAGTTGGTATTGTTACAGTATATACTGTGCTCTTGTTTATTTAACTTGATCAAGGGCAATGCGATGGATCTCTGTCTTATTTGTTGTATCTCATCATTATTATACTGTTGAAAATTTTGGACCAAATAGAGCTTAAATGCACAATCAAATGGATCAAATTAATCAAACAGTTAAAATGCTTCAACAATGCTTCTTTGATTCTTGAACTAATTCAGCATAGCATAGTAGAAAAGATGATTCTCTTGTCAATTATAGAACAGGCTTTTCACATCAAGCTTGCAGGAATTTCTTCCTCACCTTGGTGGATTGGGGAAAGTTTGATTGTTTTCCTCTTAATTTTCTTTATAGTTTCATCTTTTCTCGCTTTCATTCATAAGTTCTATTATGAAATTATTCAAAAGAACTTTTAGCTTCCCTTGTTGAATTATTGGTCTCTTTGTAATTATGCTTTTCTTCGTACTCTCCATATGTAATTGGAATTACAATTTGATCTTCACAGGCGGTGAAGAAAGGAGACACCAATTTGGTCTATTATGATACTGCATTTACTAAAGATTTTTTGTGAATATGAAGATGATGCTTGGGTTAATGAAGAAGCTTCGGTTTTAGATGAAGACAATGAAGCTAATACGGGAGACATTGTCCTACAACGTGAGGACGAAGAAATGTGTGCATATAAAGATAGGCTTGCACAAGCTTGTGATGAAGTCTATGATTGATGTTGATGTATAACACTTATTGTGGACACATGTTTATGATACTGCATTTACTAAATACTAGAATATTATCAAGAAATTTGTGGACACATGTTTATGTTCTACACATATGATTGATATTGATGAATAGGTCACTGTTTGGTAATAGCAACTAAAAAGAAATGTGCAAATGATGGTGAACTTAACTATGGTGCTGAACATTTGAAAATAACATACATTTGTAATTAGACTGGCTTTAAATCATCGTTGGATAGAACCATTCAATTTGTGCTTAGTGCTAAATACCCATTTGCAACTAATAATGTTCATGGTAGGACGATAAAGTACCAACTACCATGTTTGATTTTTGAGCAATCCATTGGATTCTTCAGCATCAGGCCATTTGGAAAATCGACAGCTGGTGGGATCAGCGGGTCCTTCAAAATAATTCCATGGGAATGAGATGTTTTGAAGCAAACCAAGTTCGAGCTATGATGGGCAACCAACTAGGATGTAAGGCTGATTTGAACCAGTACAGTGGTTGGAGAAACTTGGCCGCAAACCAAGTTGGAGAAACTAGCACATCATAAAGTTTTCAAATGTTAAAAAAAAAAAGTTTTCAAAAGTTACTTCTTGCAAGGGTAAACCAAACATAAATTTTGACTTTTGAATTCTTAAAAGTCATTTTTCAGATGTGCAAACCAAACGCTATTTTATCCACCAAATGACTTTGTAAGACTTCCTCAAGAGTTATTTCCTACAAAGTAACTTTTGAGGAAGTACTTCTCATCTTTGGGAAGTCTATCCAAACGCTACCTTAGGATTTTGCTAGGTTCATCACAAATCTTCAAAAGATGCAACTAGGGTCATACAAATGTCAACATTCTTTAACTTTTGATTTTTAAACCTTTAAAATAATAAAGCATCTCCAAGTGTTAGGCCCATCTTGTGTCTAAGGAAAATTTTGGAGTAAATGCGAATGGGACTAGCACTCCTCAAATAATTATAAATAAAAAAAATTAGACTTCCAACAAAAACTAATCGGGAGCAGCTTTTCCTAAAAGCTAACATTTCATTATTTTTATGATATCTGACTCGTGGTGAAGTTACTCTCTTAAGTGTTGAACCAAACAATATTTTAACCAACTTTTAACTCGTCAAGAGCCAAAAGTTACTAAAAGTCAATTTAGAAATGTATCTAAATGAGTGTCTCAACTATCCCTCATAACTAGATTAGAAGCTATTGATGATTATTGCTTGATTTGTTTTGAATCTCGTCTAGTTCAATAGCTAAGAAGATACGAAAAAGTTACAAAAGGTGTTTGAATCAGAGCTAATTCCTGTAATGGGTAAATTTCGTAAAAACCTAAGTATGGTAGTAACGAGCTCGTCCTCGGTGTGGTGTTATCGTTTGAGCTCATTTTCGTCGTCTCTTCGACGACGAGCCCGTGGTCTCATAGACGACGATCACGTCCTCGTTTCGACGACGGGGCCGTGGTCTCATAGACGACGATCACGTCCTCGTTCTGACGACGTACCCGTTGTCTCATAGACGATGATCACGTTTTCATTCAGACAACATACCCGTCGTCTTATTGACAACGACCCCGTATCCCAACACATAATGAAGTCCGGCGCTACTGCCCAGTCGCCTGGGACTAATCCTACCTCTACGATGGTAGGTGGGAAACATTGTCTTGGCATTAAATGCAGCATTAAATGCCATTTAATGCTAGTCACCTCGGACGAGTTCCTACTCTATGCCTGCTCTTTTTTATATGCAGATACACGTGCAGTACGAATGACCGGGAGATCTATCTAAAATGATTACTGAAGTACACATCAGAGATTTGAGGTGTGCATGGACATCCATGGGTGCCCATGGCCATGGCAAGAGTGGCCTATAAAAACCTGTGAAAAACAGTGTGAAAGGGAGGAAATTTTCAAGAGCTAAGACCCTCAAATTCTCTGTATTTTCTTATTATTCATCATCTTCTACACCTACTGACTTTATCATCGGAGTACAGGTCAGGGTATCACACCCTCCACTCCAACCTTCTACCGGTAAACCAGAGCTTGGGAGGAGCTGCTGCTGACGCGTGTCCTTTCGGTAAACTCCCCTCACAAAATTGGCGCCGTCTGTGGGAATCTTTAGCCGAAACCACCCTTTGCTCATACCACCTCTCTCGGTCAGCATGGCAGACCAAACTCCCCAGTCTATCGTCGAAAACCATCCCCCTCAAGCCATTCCCTGCACCCCTTCCACCATGCAAACATTCGCATCAGGCCAATCTTCTGGACAACCAGAAAGGCCCATGACCATACCCGATCCAATCCTGTTACTATTACAACAACAACAGGCCACTCTGGCCCAGATAGTCAGCCAGCAGCAGTCACTGCAGGAGTGGCTTGATGCTTTAGAGCATGGTAACTTGGAGATCGATGACGAATCTCCTAGAGGGGGCTCTGCGGCTCGTAAACTCAATTTCCCTTCTTCCCCTCCCCCCAAAGCAACAGTCCCGATCTCGCCGTCTGCACCAGAGAATCTGGAGAGAAGATTCACTCGCACTCCTTCTACTGACGAGACTGCCTATCCTCGTTCTCTTGGTGCTCATGCTGAACAACGAGATCTCCGTGTCAGCAACGACGGGTTGAAGACAGGCTTAACCCTCAAGGACGTGGAAGCCCTGATCAATGCTCGAGTCAGAGGAACGACGAGCGAGGCCTCTCTCGATCAATACGCTCAGAAGTACAAAGACGAGGAGGAGACGTCCCCTTTTTCCAAGAAGATTGTCGAATCTTATACCCCATCAAAATTCGTGGTACCGAATTTTGTTAAGTTCGATGGGAGGAGAGATCCTATTGACCACCTGACGGACTTCAAGAATGCAATGGCTGTTCGTAACCCAGATGATAATCTCCTCTGTAAAGCCTTCCCTAGCAGCCTGACTGGAGCGGCTGCGAGATGGTTCCGTAATCTACCCGCGGGGTCGATCAGGTGTATGGCTGATCTGAGGTCAGTTTTCATTGACCAGTATATCATTAACAAGAAGAAGAAAGCAGGCGCAGATTCACTCTTCGCCATGAGAATGAAGTCGGCGGAACCCCTGAGAGATTTTATTCAACGGTTTACCGATGAAGTCTCTAATATCGATAAGATCGAGGACTGCACTTGCATAGCGGCCTTCAAGAATGCCATACCCAAGAGTTCTAAGCTCTACGAATCTCTCGCCCTTGACTGTCCAATCAAGATGGACGAACTAATAGTCCGTGCCTCTAAATACGGGAGGATGGAGGAAGATATTGCAGCAACGACGAGACCCAGAGCACGAGGGGTAGATGCTGTGGAGTGGGGAAGCAAACCCTCCTCGAAGAAAGGGAAGAGACCAAAGTATGAATCATCCTCCAGCGACGAGGAACCACGGTGGCGCACCCGACAAGAAAAAGTGGTGTATGTTGAACGACGGGAAGAACCGAACCGACACTCGTTGGGAGTCCGCCAAGATGTAGACTCGTCAAGGAAGACGGATCTACGTCCCAACTCCCAACGGCGGGACGACCGTGCCTATCAGAGACGAGAGGAACCCGGGCATTACAAGGAGAGGGAGAATCAGACCACGGAAAGACGTCCTTTTGCATCTCGCGCTGGTCAAGTCAACTTCTCAGCGAGCCGGCGACGATTATGAAGACGATGGAAGACAAACCCTACTTCGAATGGCTAGCACGGACCGTTCGTGATGTCACCTCGGGACCCAGGGAGCATGAATATTGTCAGTACCACAAGTGCCACGGGCACCTTACAAACCGTTGTCGCATCCTGAGAGAATATCTGGAAAGATTAGTCCGTGAAGGCTATCTGGGAGAATACGTGGACTCTGGAAGAGGAGAAGAGCGTATTACAGATCCACCCACTCGATCTCATGAGGGAGAGCCATCTGGTCATATGGGCCGAGGCGGAGAAGCTCCGAAGGGAGTCATAAATGCCATCCATCGCGCTCGAGTACCGGAAGTAGATATTGAGCAGCAGTTCCGAGCGAAGGCAAGGAAGTTATCACACGTGGCAAAAGTTTGTCAGGTGCGATTGACAACGAAGGAAGTCGAGCAGGCCCTATCGTTCACTGATCAGGACATGACAATTGTGGTCAGGCCTCACTACGATGCTCTCGTCTTGACTATGCGAATTGGCGATTTTGACATCAGGCTAGTGCTCGTTGACCCTGGAAGTGGGGCGGATATCCTGTATCTCCATGCTTTCGCAAAGATGGAGTTGGACCCGGCAGTTCTCGTCCCTGCACAGACCCCCTTGATAGGATTCGACGGGAGCTCGATGCAACCCGTAGGAGAAGTCGTCCTACCGGTCAAAGCTGGACCTATCATCCTATCCACCCGGTTCTCCATTGTCGACGCGCCGTCCCCATACAATGCCATCTTGGGGCGATGGTGGACTCACGAAATGAGAGCTGTTCCGTCTTCCTATTATCAGGTACTGAAATTTCCTACTCCAGACGGACCCAGTGAAATACGAGGAGATCAGCTGGCATCGCAGAAGTGTGATTATGCCTCACCCGACCCACTCAAATAGCAATTACAGGTCGGGTCCGTGGAGGAGGAGAACACGGGTGAATCGTTGACGAACCACTCTGTTGAACCCACGAAGCTTGTCAACCTGGGGACGGAGAACGAGCCAAGGACGCTACAAATTGGGACCTGTTTGACAGCGGACGAAGAGCAGGAGTTGATAAATTTTCTGAGGAAGAATCTTGATGTTTTCGCTTGGTCCCACGAGGACATGACGGGTATCAATCTTGAAATCATCTGTCACCATCTCAACGTCGATCCCGCAGTGAATCCGGTTAAACAGAAACCTCGCAGACTTGCTCCGGCGTACCATGAGGCCGTCAATGAAGAGATTGATAAGTTAATTCAGCATGGGTTCATTCGTGAGGTGCAATATCCGGAGTGGATAGCCAATGTAGTAGCTGTTCTGAAGAAGAACGGGAAAGTCAGAGTCTGTATTGATTTCACTAATGTTAACAAAGCTTGTCCGAAAGACTTCTTCCCAGTTCCCAGAATCGATAGACTTATCACTGCCACTGCGGGTCACGAGATGTTGAGCTTCATGGACGGGTACTCGGGTTACAATCAAATCCTCTTAGCTAAGGATGATCAAGAGAAGACGGCCTTCATAACGGAGCGTGGTCTATTCTGTTACGGGGTCATGCCCTTTGGCCTGAAGAATGCCGGGGCCACTTATCAACAGTTAATGAATCTGATGTTTGGACCCTTGCTTGGTAAATCGGTGGAAGTGTACATTGACGATATCGTTGTGAAAAGCCGAACTCGGGTCTCTCTTGTAGCCGACTTGGCGGAGCCGTTTTCCATTTTACGCACTTTCAATCTGAAGTTAAATCCTGAGAAATGTACATTCGGCGTCGCCTCGGGCAAATTTCTTGGTTACCTCGTCAGTCAACGGGGCATCGAAGCAAATCCCACGTAAATCCGTGCTCTGATAGATATGCCGGAACCGAAGACAAGGAAAGAAGTTCAAAAACTGACAAGACGTATCGCTGCTCTTAACCGGTTTATATCGAAGTCTTCTGACCGTTGCAGACCTCTGTTCGAGTTATTGAGGAAGGATTCCGTTTTCAGGTGGACAGAAGAGTGTTCCCGAACTTTCGCCGCCTTGAAGACGTATCTAGGCTCCGCTCTGATCCTCTCCGTGCCTGAACCTGGTGAAGTGTTGTACCTCTATCTCTCCGTTTCGGAACGAGCCATTGGCTCCGTGCTGCTCAGAAGTCACGACGGCATAGAGAAGCCTATTTATTTCGTCAGCAAAACATTCCACAAGGCAGAATCCAACTATAGCAGAATGGAGAAGGTATGCCTGGCTCTTGTCTTTTCTGCTGAAAAGTTACGTCCTTATTTTCAGGCACATACCATCGTCGTCATCACTACGTACCCTCTGAAAACTGTGTTGGGGCGACCTGAAACTGCGGGACGTATGTCAAAGTGGGCAGTGGCACTCAGCGAGTTCGATATCCAATATCAGGCCCGAACCGCAGAAAAAGGGCAGGCCGTTGCAAGCTTCCTGGCCGATTTCCCCGTGGAGGAGGCCGAAACTTCAGTAGAGCCCGACCGTCATGAGCTCCCAGACGATGCAGAGGAGGATACCGTTGTGGAAGACGAGGCAGGAGAGCGAACCAAATTGACGACGTGGTGCGATTGGGTCTTGTACGTAGATGGGTCGTCTAACGTCAACGGTTCGGGACTTGGTGCTGTTCTTGTCAGCCCAGATCACGTTAAAGTACAAAAGCTGACGCGCCTTGGTTATGCTGCCTCCAATAATGAAGCTGAATATGAAGCGTTAATACTTGGGTTGCAAAGTGCCCGAGAGTTGGGAATTTCTAAACTCCGAGTGTTCTGTGATTCACAGCTCGTGGTAAACCAAGTCAACGGCACCTATGAATGTCGAGATGAACGGATGAGACGCTACGCTGCACTTTTACAAGAACAACGAAAGGCTTTTGATGTCATCGAGATTAAACATGTCCGAAGGGACGATAACATGTATGCTGATGCATTGGCCTACCTCGCCTCGATGATGCAAACTGATGAATCCAAGACAATCCTCATGGAGTATAAGGAATGCCCCTCCATTGAACTGCAAGCGCAACGAACGGTGTTGTCCGTAAATCAAGTGACGAGCTGGATGACGGGCATTATAACTTATTTGAAGAATGGAATTCTCCCATCTGATACAAAGGAAGCAAGACGAATACAATATAAAGCTCCCCGTTATACCCTTGTGGATGGGGAACTGTACCAGAAATCCTTTGGAGGACCCCTTTTGAAATGCGTGCACCCTGAAGACGTCGAGAGGATTTTAACCGAGCTCCACGAGGGGATTTGCGGCATCCATTCGGGAGGACGGACTATCGCTCATCGTGCTCTGGGACAAGGATATTTTTGGCCATACATGCAGGCCGACGCACAAAAGTACGTACAAAAATGCAGTCAGTGTCAGCGTTATGCGAAATTAATTCATGCCCCCGCTCAGGAACTCAACATCGTATCTCAACATTGGCCTTTCGCTCGTTGGGGACTTGATATCGTAGGACCATTTCTTAAGGCTCCCAGTAATCTAACTTTTCTGCTGGTCGCCACGGATTACTTCTCTCGGTGGATTGAGGCTGTTCCACTTGCGCGTATTAGAGAACAAGAAGTGAAGAAGTTCTTGTGGGAACATATTGTCTGTAGATTCGGCATTCCGCAGTCCATCATTTCTGATAACGGGAAGCAGTTCACAGGAAAACTCATTGCCGACTTTTGCCGAGAGTTGAAAATCAAGCACATCTTCTCTTCTCCTTATTATCCTCAGGGGAATGGCCTTGCCGAAGCAGCTAACAAGAATATTTTGAATGCCCTCAAAAGAAGACTGGAAGATTCCAAGGGAAAGTGAACCAGCGAGTTACATAATGCGTTGTGGGGATATAGAACAACACCGTGGAGCCCTACGAACGAGACCCTGTTCTCTCTGGCATACGGGGCGGAGGCTGTTATTCCCACCGAAGTCTCCCTGCCAACGACACGTTCCCGAAAGAAGCACGGAGAGGAAGACAAAAACGTCGAATTAATGGCTATTCATTTGGACTTGCTGGAAGATGCTAGTATCCAGATGAAACGGTATCAGCAACAGTTACGAAGGGCATACAACAAGAAAGTACGGAAAAAGATTCTTCAAGTCGGAGATCTCGTTCTTCGAAAAGTCTTCCAAAATACACGAGAAGTCAATAGCGGAAAGCTGGGTCCCAACTGGGAAGGGCCATACTGGACCGTGTCGGGAGCCCCCGTGTGTACTACCTTAAAGACCTACAAGGTAATGTAATTCAGAAGTCGTGGAACATCATGAATTTAAAACAATTTTTCCAATAAACTTGCGCGTTATGAGCATTTGATATGAGCATGTGATCAATCGTTTTTATTTACATATCCAGTACTTAGTAAAATGTTCTAGATGTGTTACCACGACGGGTGCATTTCACTCGCACAGGGTACTCACCATGGGACACAGGTGGCTCATACAAAGGAATTGCCATCTGAGCATACTGATGGCTTATACTAATGGAATGTCCTCTGAGCATGGTGTCCCACCACGAGTTACCACGGCGGGTGCATTTCACACGAACAGGGTACTCACCACGGGACACAGGTGGCTCATACAAAGGAATTGTCATCTGAGCATACTGGTGGCTTATACTAATGGAATGTCCTCTGAGCATGGTGTCCCACCACGAGTTACTATAAGTTCGTCTTTATGAAATGGACTTTTTGTCGAATTACGTCCGTAGTGTTAATCCGCGTCGTTGACAACCCGTTATTAGAATGATATAGTGAATTATATTCGTTATGAGATTTGTATCCAATCACGAGTTAATTATGTGCTATTTGTCTTATTTGAACGAGATGACTATTCCGGATCAATCGGTTGCAACACAATGACCACAAAAGGAGATATATATATAAAATATTTGCTGACAGGAGTCGAACATGAGTACATCCGATACAAAATATGAAAAGAAAGGGATAGGAAGGAGGAAGGATCAGTCTTCGCCAATGTCAACGACCACGACAGCGTCGTCAGGAACGATCGGAACGTTGTCGGCAGCAACAGCGGGATCGGCAGAAGTGGTATCAGAGCTTAGGCTTTAGGTCTCTAGGGTCACTTAGAATCTTATACCACGGCTTGACAAGAGCATATGTTGGAAAACAAGTTAGGAAGAAAGTAAGTCGGAAGAGAGTCTTGATCCAAGTGTAAGACAAAAACCTTAGTCTTAGTCGAAAATGGTTGCTGTAACCAAGTACGGGTCTTAAGTACGCTAGAACACTAAAGTATAAGTATAATGTGATGAATACTCTGATGACTTGATGTGATGTGTATTAGTATTATATAACTAATACAAATTGAATTATTGTGAAATGGCATTGAAATAAACTGTGGTTTCAAGTTAGACTCATGTGGTGCTATTGTTCTCAGGACTTTAGTCATGAGACGGAACACACGGGGTCGTGGACCACATACCAGAGCTTCCTCTTCTTCACGGGATGAGGATGAGCAGCCGGACCTCTCTCAGGTCTTAGGCTCTATTGCTGAGACACTCGCCATACTGGCGGCTCGGCAAGCTATACCATCATCGGCGGCACCTACTCCACCGCCCGCAGCTCCAGTACATCGTACCGCTGGAGTTGAGGCATTCAGGAGATTGAGGCCTCCACCCTTCCATGGGAGTGTGGACCCTCTTGCTGCGGAGGCATGGATCCTTCAGATGGAGAAGATCTTTACGGTCCTCTCACCTACAGAGGAGGAGAGAGTAGCATGGGCAGCTTTCATGCTAGAGGGTGAAGCCCACCATTGGTGGTTGTCCGCATTGAGGACGAGAGACTCGACCATGCAGGGTCTACCTTGGACTTGGGAGGAGTTCAAAGATGCTTTTTACAAGAAGTATTTTCCGATTGGAGCACGGGAAAGGAAAGAGAGGGAATTCATCAACCTTGAGCAAGGTTCGATGTCTGTGGCCGCTTATGAGGCCAAGTTCTCGGAGCTATCACGCTTCGCGACTCACATGGTTGCCACCGAGGCAATGAAGGCAAGAAGGTTTGAGCAAGGGCTCAAGGATGTTATCATGGAGAAGGTTTCAGTCTTCAGACATGCTACCTACTCTGAGGTAGTAGACAAGGCCTTATTGGTCGAGGCCAATTCAGAGACAGTGTCCAAGAAGAGGGAGTTGGCGAGAGGCCAAGCTAGTAGTTCAGCACCTCTAGAGAGGCGGACTCGTACCGGTCCTTATCAGTATGCGTGGCCAGCACCACCGATGAGGCCATCTTATGCGCCTCCAGCTCCCTGGCAGTATGTGTCTCAGGCGCCGAGACCTCAGGCTCTTCCAGCCCCACGGCCTGTTGCACCTCAGATGATGAGGTATGCTCCGCTTCCGGCCCCTCTGACTTATACACACGAGGTCTGCACTTCATGCGGTAAAAGGCATTCGGCAGGAAATTGTCGAAGAGCATCTGGTGGATGTGATCATTGCGGTCGCCAGGGCCACATGATCAGGGATTGCCCTAGCCGGCATTTACCAGGCCAGTCTCAGGGTAGTAGGCCCCCAGCACGCCCAGCAGGATCATACCAAGCGTCATCTCAGACTACCCGGTCTACACCACAGTCTCGCCAGGTGAACCAGGGGCGAGTTTTTGCCTTAACAGAGGGTGATGCACTTGCATCTGACGATGTGGTGCAAGGTACGCGTTTGGAGTTATTTTCTTTATTCGTGATGGTTATGTTATGTTTTATTCCATGTGTACGTACTTGGTATGCTATATATGTATATACCTATGTGTATACACTGTTGATGCTTGAATTGACATAACTAGCTAAAATTTCAGGAGCCCTACTAGTCAATGAGTGTTTGGCTCGAGTGTTGATTGATACCGGGTCTACTCATTCATTTGTCTCGCCGAGTTTTTCAGAAGGCTTTTCTGTAGAGCCAAGTCAGCTAGAACTAGAGTTAGCCATTTCGACTCCTCTCGGCAAAACAGTATTGGCAGATAAAGTGTATGGAGATAGTGTGGTCCAAGTTAGGAGCCACGAGTTGGCGGTTGATCTCATCGTCCTTGGATTCCAAGACTTTGATGTTATATTGGGAATGGATTGGTTAGCAGCACATCATGGGCATGTAGCTTGCTTTGAGAAAATGGTACTCTTCAAGCCGGTAGAAGGAAAACCATTTCACTTTCGAGGGTTGAGAAGTAGAGACATTACCCGCTTTGCGGCGTTGAGCTTAGCTAACCCCGAGGCAAAGGACTCATCGACTATTCCGGTTGTGAGTGAGTTCCTGGATGTATTTCCAGAGGAGTTGTCAGGATTACCTCCAGACAGGAAGATTGAGTTTGCGATCGAGCTTGCACCAGGCACAGCTCCTGTTTTCAGAGCTCCATATAGAATGGCCCCTATTGAACTCAAGGAGTTAAAGACTCAGTTGGAGGAATTACAAGGCCTTGGTTTCATTCGACCAAGTGTCTCACCGTGGGGTGCCCCGGTGTTGTTTGTTAAGAAGAAAGATGGCTCGATGCTGATGTGTGTCGATTACAGGTAATTGAACGAAGTCACTATAAAGAATAGGTATCCCTTGCCTAGGATTGACGACTTGTTCGATCAGTTGAAGGGAGCGAGATTTTTCTCAAAGATAGACCTTCGATCGGGTTATCACCAGTTGAAGATTAAGGCGGAAGATGTTCCCAAAACTGCATTCAGGACTCGGTATGGACACTACGAGTTCTTGGTAATGCCTTTTGGACTCACGAACGCGCCAGCAGCCTTTATGGATTTGATGAACCGGGTGTTCCGGCCACACCTTGATAGGTGCGTGATTGTATTTGTGGATGACATCTTGGTCTATTCCCAGACACGGGAAGATCACACACGCGACCTATGCCTTGCTTTGGAAATGCTAAGAGAACACAAGCTATACGCCAAACTTAGCAAGTGTGAGTTTTGGTTGGAAGAGGTGGCATTCCTAGGCCACGTGGTTTCTGCAGAAGGTATCTCGGTGGATCCGAAGAAGATCGAAGCAGTTATGAGTTGGGCGAGGCCCAAGAGTGTTACTGAGATACGTAGTTTTCTTGGATTGGCAGGCTACTACAGGAGATTCGTAGAGGGTTTCTCTAGCCTTGCAGCACCACTCACTTACCTGACAAGGAAGAACGCCAAGTTTGTATGGAGTGATAAGTGCGAGATCAGTTTCACGGAACTGAAGAAGAGGCTTACTATAGCCCATGTCCTTACTGTGCCATCTGGACCTTATGGGTATGAGATGTATAGTGATGCCTCACACGTTGGACTTGGGTGTGTACTCATGCAGCATAAGAAAGTCATTGCCTATGCATCAAGGCAATTGAAGGAGCATGAGAAGAATTATCCCAGCACGACTTGGAGCTTGCGGCGGTCGTGTTTGTACTTAAGATTTGACGTCATTACCTTTATGGGGTGGAGTTCTATGTGTTCACTGATCACAAGAGTCTCAAGTATCTCTTTTTCCAAAAGGAGCTGAATCTAAGGCAACGGCGTTGGATGGAATTTCTGAAGGACTATGATTGTACCATTCAATACCACCCGGGCAAAGCAAAATGTAGTGGCTGATGCTTTGAGTAGAAAACCTCAAGGGTTGTTAGCACACATGTTAGTTCAAGAATGGAAGCTACTAGAAGATTTGGCAAATCTAGACATCAGTGTGAATAACTCTGTTTGTGGTCCTATCTTGGCAAATGTTACGGTTCGGCCGTACATTATAGATTTGATCCAAGAATATCAAGCCATGGATGCGGAATTGTTGGCTCATCGGGACAAGGAAGTTGCTAAGGGTAGTGAGGACTTCTTTCTCACTAGTCGGGGTGCTATCACATTCAAAGGAAGGTTGTGTGTTCCGGCCAACGCAGATCTTCGACGAGAGATCATGGATGAGGCACATCGTTCGAAGTACACAGTGCATCCAGGGGGCACAAAGATGTACCGGAACCTCAAGAGTCACTTTTGGTGGCGGAATATGAAGAGGGAGGTTGCGGAATATGTAGCACGATGCTTGGTGTGTCAACAGGTAAAAGCAGAACACATGCGGCCCGCCGGTCTATTGCATTCTCTTCCTATTCCCGAGTGGAAATGGGAGAACATATCCATGGATTTCATAGTTGGCTTGCCAAAGACGGCAAGGGGCTCAGATGCGATATGGGTAGTAGTGGATCGTTTGACAAAGTCCGCTCATTTCTTACCCTACCGTACTACCTTCAACTCTAGTCAGTTGGTTGCCCTATACATCAAGGAAGTAGTTAGACTACATGGGGTGCCAGTCAGTATTGTATCAGATCGGGATCCAAGATTCACGTCAAGATTTTGGAAAAGTTTCCAAGAGGCTATGGGTTCCCAACTTGATTTCAGCACCGCCTTTCATCCACAAACGGATGGACAAACCGAGAGAGTGAACCAAGTCATTGAAGACATGCTTCGAGCTTGTATGTTGGATTTCAGAGGCAGTTGGGAAGAGCACTTGCCTTTGGTTGAATTTGCCTACAATAACAGCTATCAGGCAAGTATCCAAATGGCACCATTTGAGGCCTTGTATGGGCGAAGTTGTAGGTCTCCTCTTTATTGGGATGAGGTAGGAGAAAGGAAAATACTTGGTCCGGAGTTGATTGAGCAAACTGCAAACACAGTTAAGATCATCCGGGATCGATTGAAAGCCGCTCAAGATCGACAGAAAAGTTATGCGGACACACGCCGTAGGGACTTAGAATTTCAAGTAGGGGATCAAGTTTTTGTGAAAGTATCTCCTAGCAAAGGGATCATGAGATTTGGGAAGCGAGGCAAGCTCAGTCCTCGGTATGTTGGGCCTTTTGAGATTATCACACGGGTTGGTGAAGTTGTTTATCGAGTAGCTCTTCCACCTCACATGGCTGCAGTTCAAAACGTCTTCCATGTGTCCATGCTTCGGAAGTATCTTGCGGATCCTTCCCATGTCATAGACTTGGAACAGTTGGAGATTCGAGAGGACCTCACCTTGATTGAAAAGCCAGTCCAGATTTTAGATCGAAGGAATCAGGTGCTTCGCAACAAGACAATCCCTTTGGTTCTTGTGCAATGGCAACACCATGCTCGGGAAGAAGCTACATGGGAGCATGAAGCCGAAGTCAAAGCAAAGTACCCAGAATTTATTTAAATGAGTTTTGTATGAAGTCTGTATAGGACTTGTAATTCTGTTTGATTTGTAATGCTAGTATCGTCTGAATTTCGAGGACGAAATTTTTGTAAGGAGGGGAGGATGTAGAGCCCCGGACTTTTTCATGCTTAAAACATGACACTTTCGTTGTCATTTTGCCTTTTAAGAGGTATAATTAATAAATAAGGAAGAAATTGGAAATTTCGAAACGTCAGGAATGTTCCTTTTCGAAGTACGAACACAACGCAAGTTGAATCGTCAAAATCGGATGAACGAGTCAAAAGATATGGCCAAAACAGTCTGGACCTGTAGGAAATCGTAGCTCGGTTATGCACTAAGGACGTGCTCTGACGTCGTACTCTGATAGCGTAGCACAGACAACGTACTCTAATAACGTATACGTTGTGCATCCGTCGTACAGCTCACCACGGGTACGTCGTGCAGCTCACCACGGGCACGCTGTATATAAGACAACGGACTACGGGCTCAGCACTATGCACGGCACGAAGTGACAACGGGCTCGACACTGTACACAACTTGACAACGGGTTCGACACCCTTGTCAACAGCACCACGAGTTGGCACTGTTCACGGCACCACGAGTGGGTACTATTCACCGCACAACGAGTGGGTACTATTCACCGCACAACGAGTGGGTACTGTTCACCGCACAACGAGTGGGTACTGTTCACGGCACAACGAGCGGGCACTGTTCACGGCACCACGAGCGGGCACTGTTCACGGCACCACGAGTGGGCACTGTTCACCGCACAACGAGTGGGTACTGTTCACCGCACAACGAGTGGGTACTATTCACCGCACAACGAGTGGGCACTATTCACGGCACAACGAGTGGGCACTATTCACGGCACAATGTGTTCAGCACTATTCACGGTCCTCGCGTCATTTCAGAAATCCCAGTAAGGGTAGTACGGTCTTTTGGTCAGTTCACTCTTACCTTAAGAGTTTAACCCGAGCCTTTAGGGCATCATTCGACACTTAGAGAGTTTGAGAGAATAGAAGAAAGAGGAGAAGGCGATTCCAACCTAGGGTTTCCATTTGGGAGAGAAATCAAAGGGTTTGAAACCCTAGATCAACCTCAAGCCCGTTTTCTTCAAGATTTCGGTGCAAGCATTCGTGGAGCTCACGAATCAAACTAGGGCAGCAGCTACACAGTCGTTTTGGAAAGGGGTTTCTTCCTCATTTCTTCAAGGTCGGTACTTTTTACTACCCTCCTAGTTATAGTTCATCTTTTCCCTTCATTTCTTTTGATTTTCTTTCATTTACACACGTGCTATGAGATGGATGGTTGTGAATGGTGAATGGAGATGGAATGGGCGATTGGATGCCAATGGTTGTGAATGGTGAATGGAGATGGAATGGGCGATTGGATGCCAATGGTTGTGTTGTGATGATTAAAATGGGGAGGGCATTGTTCCAATAATGAACATACATGCATGATCTGAGTAAAACCCATCTAGAAAAGCATGTTGTAGGGTAAATGAATAATAAACACACCATGTTTGATGAAATGCCAAGGTGAATAAAGTGAGCTGTAAATTAGGAAATGCATGCCTAATAAATTCTGAATATTGCTAGGGCCCATGATAGTGTGTTTCCTGTTTTTCCTAAATGCTATGAATATTGAATTGCTCAATCTTTAATGTTATGTGTGTTGTGAAATTTCCCAAATGTCATGTTTAAATTTAAATGCAAGTATGTACACGGTTCCCACGAGCACGGCATGCATGACATGATTTATCGAGGTTTCCAAGAAGATGGATAGAGGTGGGGCATATCCTACGATATGTTTTACCTCGCTTTTCACAAGTAGACAAGAACCAACATTCCACGAGGGGTCTCCCATCACTCACAAGTGCATATCATAAAGAAGGGTCTCCCTTCCCTCGCAAGTACATACATATCATAAAGAAGGGTCTCCCTTCCCTCGCAAGGGCATTGCATAAAGAAGGGTCTCCCTTCTCTCTCAAGGCATCTCACAAGTGCATCTCACAAGTTACATGATCACAAGCAAGCATGCATGACATGACATGACATACAAGAATCAAGCAAGATAGACAAGACAAGCTTTCACGTACAAATAGATATTTCAAGTCAAGTCAAGTGCACGATGTTTTCAAGAGGATTTATCGGTTTTTCTACGAGTTTCAAGCATGATTATAAACTGCTTTACTTCCTTGTAGGATATAAATTGTTTCCGTTTGACAAATATGAATTGCTCCTGATTATGTATTGTCATGTTTATGCTATAATCGTTGGTTAGTATTCAGTACCCGCTGAGTATTCCATGCTCAGCCGTACTTCTTATGTCGGCAGGTTCTGAGGGAGCTACTACTCCATTTGATGTTTGTGCTCCTGGTCCATGGGTGGAAGAGGAGTACGTCGAGGAGCCTTTGGAGGAACCTCCAGTAGAGGGTTACCAATAGGTGGTTGTAGATTATGAGTGGTTTAGCTGTGGGTGAGACGAGAGTCAGATTTATGTCTTTTGGCGGGCATGTCCGTACTTTCTTTTGGATTCTTTTTGTATAAACTTGGATTGATTATGTATATACATAGAGGTTTGGTAGACTTCCGCTATACCATGTTAGAGCATGTTTCCGCTGTTTTGTCCTCTATCGTATATGCTCTGTGGGTTTTGCAGGTTAGTTGTCAAGCAAGTCATGATTAGTCTTCCAAAGTTCACTCTAACTCTTAGGGTGGGTTTTGGGTCGCGACAATGGTCTTCTGACCGAGTTAAATAACCGTCGGGAAAAACGAAGCATCCGGAAGATAATGATGACAGCCTGCCAAGCATTTATGAGGTATGACGTTTCGGCACGCGCAATACAGCTGGCACGACGCTACGTCTTCGCGTGCAGAATATGTGACCTATCACCATTCTGAGGTTAGCAGTATCTTCTCCTCTGTCGTTTCGCCATATTTATGACACTCTGAACCATGTTCAGAGTATCATAAAGGGGCATTTGTAATGGGTAAATTTCGTAAAAACCTAAGTATGGTAGTAACGAGCTCGTCCTCGGTGTGGTGTTATCGTTTGAGCTCATTTCCGTCGTCTCTTCGACGACGGGCCTGTGGTCTCATAGACGACGATCACGTCCTCGTTCTGACGACGTACCCGTTGTCTCATAGACGACGATCACGTTTTCATTCAGACAACATACCCGTCTTATTGACAACGACCCCGTATCCCAACACGTAATGAAGTCCGGCGCTACTGCCCAGTCGCCTGGGACTAATCCTACCTCTACGATGGTAGGTGGGAAACATTGTCTTGGTATTAAATGCAGCATTAAATGCCATTTAATGCTAGTCACCTCGGACGAGTTCCTACTCTATGCCTGCTCTTTTTTATATGCAGATACGCGTACAGTACGAATGACCGGGAGATCTATCTAAAATGATTACTGAAGTACACATCAGAGATTTGAGGTGTGCATGGATATTCATGGGTGCCCATGGCCATGGCAAGAGTGGCCTATAAATACCTGTGAAAAACAGTGTGAAAGGGAGGGAATTTTCAAGAGCTAAGACCCTCAAATTCTCTGTATTTTCTTACTATTCATCATCTTCTACACCTACTGACTTTATCATCGGAGTACAGGTCAGGGTATCACACCCTCCACTCCAACCTTCTACCGGTAAACCAGAGCTTGGGAGGAGCTGCTGCTGACGCGTGTCCTTTCGGTAAACTCCCCTCACAATTCCTTATGTCGAGATTGCATATGGTGTGACCATTTCTTAACGCGGCAGTGATTAGCACGGGGCCGGATTTGATTCGGCTCTCGCCTGACCAAAATTATCCAGCCTCCACATAATAGGGTGACATATGGTGATAAAAAGGGGAGAAATATCAATTGGGGAGAAGTCAAAAAAACAGGGCAGATAATAAAATAACTTCCCCCCTTTTTATCGCCACAAGCCGCATGTTTTGTGGAGGCCGGATGATTTTGGTTTGGCGAGAGCCAGATCAAATCCGGCCCCGATTAGCACACCATACATTAGACTATGTAGTCTAATGCCATGACCACATGTTCCTTTCAACACTACTTTAATCAGGGTTACCAAGTTCGCTTTATACTAGAGTGAACTGTGAACCGCAAACCGGAGCGAATCCGAACTAGTTCGTATTGGCTCGCGATATTGAGCGAATCAAACGGTGGTTTCAAAACAGTCTTGATTTTTTATTCGAATTCACTTATAGTTTTCTTTGGATTCGACGAATTTATACTTTGAGTTCACGAACCACTCATAAAAAAAACATTTTTTTAAAATGATTTTTCATAATATAAATTTGTAAAATATTATTTATAGGCTTAACAATTTATATTTTTTTATAATATATTATAAAATATATATTTCTTTTACATGCTTAAGTAGAAAACTAAGCTAGCGAACCAAACTAAAGAACCTAAACGAATCGAGAAACGAATTATCTCATCCTATCCCTAGCGAACCAGATTCATTCTAGTGACGGACCGCAAACCCGAATTTGAACCGAGCAAATTGATGAATCAAGTAACATTACCTCTAACTATGATTAAGCTTAAGAAAATTAAAATTATTTTTTAAAAAAAATAAATAAATAAATTAAGGTTAGATTGCTTAACCCTAAGAGTGAGTGAATCTTAACTACAATTGATGTGCAGTAAAAAAGGGGCCATGGATTAATGAGGACTGTACATTAGACTACATAGTCTAATGCAGCAGTAAGTTAAGGCCCTGTTTCTGTTTTCTGTTTTTAAAAATAATTTTGAAATTTTTTTACACAAAACATGTTTGGTAAATATGTTTATGATTTTTGTTTTCGAAAATTAATAACAATTTTTTTTTAAAAAGAAGGTAACAGAAAATTTTTACTAAATCTATTTTTGGAAATAAAAAACAAAAAGCATTGGGTGTTATGCCACCATCACCAAAACCACCACCACCAGGGCCGCCCGTCCATTAAGCCAACAAAGCATTTGCTTTAGGCCCCATTAAAATAAAAATAAAAATTAAAAATTAAAAAGGCCTCATTTAGAATATGAATAAAAGACTCATTTAGAATATTAAAAAGGCCACATTTATAATTAATTTCTTTTAATAATATTTTTTTTAAAAATTTTAAAAGCCCCATTTAGAATTCTCGCTTTAGGCCTCAAAATGGCTTGAGCCGGCCTTGACCAGCACCATCACGACTCCACTAGCCACCACTCACCACACCACCACCACCACCACCACCACTCCACCACCCACAAAACCACCACCACTCCACCACCCACCACTCTCCTCCACCACCACCAATCCACTACCCACCACACTACCACCACCCACCACCACCACCACCACCACCACTCCACCAATCATCATCCACCACCACCACACTACCACAACTACCCCCACCACCACCCACCACCCACCACTCATTCCACCACCCACCACTACTCCTCACACCACCCACCACCACCCACTCACCACCACCACCACAACTAACCTCCACCACCAACACCCACCACTACCACTACCATGAATTGAAATTGTTTACTCATTATTATGTTCATTTTTACTATTATAATGGAAGAGGCGGGCGTAGCCTAAATTTTTTGAAATTCCTAAACTACCCTTATATAAAACAAAACTTTAATTTTAATGTTTTATTTTAATTTCCAAACTACCCTTATCCATCTATTTAAAGAATAGAATTCAATCGCGATTGAACTCGGGGAGAGCTCAATCGCACCCGTGAGTTAACACGTGTCTCTTTTAATGCCTATTAACTGTGGTTAACTCCTTCCCCTTGCTCTCACGTGTGCAAGTGCCACCCGCTAGTCATTTCATAACCAAACATATTTTTCTGTATTTCCTTTTTTTAAAATAAGTAATAGTTATAAATACTAAACATGTTTTCAGTTTAAAAATATTGAAATTAAAAACCAAAATTTAAAAACAGAAAAACGGAAGTGTATCCGAACGGTCATAGTATTTTCTTTTCTCAACCGCTGATTTTGGCGGGAAGACTTGGGATACGTGTCAATACACGGTTGAATGCTGGTGGGATCCCGTCAGTAGTTTTACTGGAGAGGATCCCCTAATCTTTTGACCACGTTAAACGTTCACGTGATTGAGATCGGACGCCAAACCAACCCTTCTCCTCCCTCTCTAACCCGAGTTAATAAAATGACAACGAGTCAAAACAGATAGACATGTTTGGTAGCAATTATTTCAACCATAAAAAAATCCTACAAGATTTTCAATCAAATCTCAGCCGTTCATCAATTCCATCATGCGAACAATTTCAATCGTGTCCGACATCGGCTCTGAAAAGGTTCGAACAAAGCAATTAATGCTACAATCTGACCGGTCCGAGCGATAGGGAAGCAGAGATAGAGGGTTTCGGATTTTCCCCTTTTCGATCGATTTCTGTCCTCCATTTCTCTGCAATTCCGCGAAAGCTTTGATGGATTTACAGATTTCTAGGGTTTCCTGGTCTCGATTCTTCTTTTATTAGTAGTTCGGAGGTGAAATTACGGATTTTTTTAGGCTTTGGAAAGGATTCGGGAGGGAAATTTACGATTTGTTCGCTCAAATTAGCGTCTTGATCAAGGGTTATGGGCTCGGAGGATACTGATATTTTGGATAATGGAGGTGGTGGAGGACTATCGTTTGGTGCTTCGTCGGTTTCATGCTCGATTTGCCTTGAATCAGTGGACGATAAAGGGGACAGATCGAGGGTAAAGCTGCAATGCGGACATGAATTTCATCTCGGTAAGTAGAAGTACGAGTTTTTTGGGGAAAATTTATATGCTTTTTGATTGAAATTATCGAATTCCTAGATCTAAATATAGGCTTTGCCCATGCATGTCGAGGCTAGATCAAGTTTTTGATTGTTATTTTGTTTTTATGTCGTGGATATTTTTGCAATTTTATTTTTTTGAATTTGTTGAAAATCTGCAGTTTTGTGAAAAGATTACATCCGTGGTTTGGGATTGTTTAGTCAAATTCTGCAAATTTATTTCTTTTAGCTGTTTGATGCCAAGGCTGTTTTCACATTGTGGTGGCGATTAATTTTAATAAATATATAGAATTTTGAGTGCTTTAAGTAGAAAGTTTTAGGATACATCCTAAGTAGAACGGGATTTGTGAGTAGAACAGGATTTGTTCTTGGTGGATGAATCTCCTTGCGTTGAAAACAGAAGGTTATGTTTCTATGAGAAATAAGGTTGGTGGAGAGCATATTTCTAAGGCCGCTTTCTTTCTTTGGAAAGCTTTTTTTAGATAAGATTATCACTTGTGACCATCTGAAAACAGAGGGTGGAGTTTGGCTAATCGGTGCCCTTTGTGTTGAGTAGAAACGGTGGATCACTTGTTGATGCATTATCCTTTTGTGATGGAGGTTTGGAGCCATTTCATTGAGCAAATGGGTGTGGCCAAGGTATTTCCAAATTCCAAGCTTCTTATTCTGATGGTTCTCGGTGAGTTTGGAGGGTCCCATTTCTACTCTATGAGGTTTCCTTTTGGGTCAGGTTACATGGTCAATTTGAAAGAAGTGAGTCGTAGAATTTTTGGATTGATGCTTAGTTAGTAAGGACTTTGATGAAATGGGTCTTTTACTGTTGTTGTGACGTTTAAGTTAGGTCATTTTTTATTCCTTTTGGAGTTGTGGGCCTTGATTCAATTTGCTCAGCTTCACTTTCTTCTATTTAGCTCTTTTTCCTTGTTGTTGCTTATATCCTAATTTTTCCTTATTTTTTCAGCTTCTGAGTTTTGTTCCTATATTTTTATACCCTCTAATTTACTGATAATAAAAAATTGCTTAGTGGAGAGCTCCTTATGGAAACCAACCATTTTGGGAATTGAGATCTTTTTGAAACCGAAGGGTGAAAGAGTTGCATGCCATCATCATAAAAAATACTTAGTGTTAATATATAGCTTATAATCTTCTTTGTGAGCATTATATAAGGCACATGCTATGAGTTTGGTTCTTACTTACTAATGTGACTACAAGGTCTTTACTCTAGGATGATAATTACAAACATAAAAAAACCAGCAGTGCAAATAAAATAAGAGTAAGCATCAAGCAACACCCATAGCTAATACAAATGAAGAGACGATCGCTTCTTCGCCTATCTAGGCTACCATCACGCTTGTCAAATGTCAACCTATATGAATGAGTTTTTGTCGCGCTTCAAATCCCATCGTGGTCAAATGAGACCTTGGGCTTGTGACACTGCCTACACAAACTTGTCTTAACAGTATATAAGACATACCAAAATGAGAATCTAAAAATTTCTCTTTATTAACAATAATAAAGTCATTGGATATAAATTAACCATTATCCATAAGTGACCAACTTGAAACTTAAATAACTTTAGATCATCCATCATGATTTCAATGTCAAATTAAAACCTAAGCAACATCAATATCAAAATATATATTACAACCCTTGTTTTAATAAAAAGCTCTACTGGATCAATAATACGGATATCGATCCAAATCAATTTTCTCCTCATGAAGGTCACCTTCTCGCTCTTCTTGATACTCTTCCTCAATCTACGGTTTGGCAGTAGGCTCCAAACCTAAACCTGCCGACATCCAAAGTTCGGCTAAGCAACGAAATGCTCTACGGATATAAAATTCAGCTAACAATATAATAACATGCATACTTAATCATGCTTTCATACATAACATATTTACATGATCAGAGTGCGGAAAACATGTGAGCATATCATATCATCAAACTTGACACATTCAGACAATCAGACTTATCAACTTATGCAGACTTATGAAAGTGTGCAGACTCATGGACTTGTACAGGTGCATTGTCAATGCTTTTTAGATGCATGCATGTCAATGCTTGTCAGATGCATGTACTTGTGAGACTTTACCAACTTACCATGCATGTGAACATGTGCTTGAGTGTCGTGATTAACTTTCATCTAGGTTATCCCTTAGATTCTAATCCCTCACCATCAAAACCCCACCATAGTGTCTCATACCACTATGGTAAAGAATTTAGGTTAAAAGATCATCACCTAAGTCTTGGCCTATCTGAATTTCAACCACCATCCATGTTTACATATTTTATAACTTATCATGGAAATCATTCCACAATACTTTGTCATAAATTCATAAATTCAATAGCATAGGTCATAAGGATTAATCACAACCATTCATCCTCATCATGCCCATTTGACCCACATTTGTGCATAAACTACCCTTTGTCACCACGCATGATCATTTCCCATTCATATTTTTATCAGTGTAGTCAAATGTCGCCTAGGCAATGCCTAGGCCACCGCCTCGCCTAGCCAGGACCCCTATCGCCTAGTTCATGATCTAGGCAGACACTCAATAATTCTTATATAATTTTATATAATGTAAATATAATAAATAAATTTTGGTCGCCTAGGCATCGCCTAAGAGCAGGCATCGCCTCGCCTAGGGAACCCCCTATCGCCTAGGCATCGCCTGGATGCTTTGACTACATTGATTTTTATTCAAACCCTAGAAATCCATCAAAAACCTCCGCCATAGTTCCAAATCTTAATCTCATACATGAATAGGGTTAAACCTTGAGCAATATCACTATACAATCTTAATACATAAACCCAATTTCTTGTTCAAATCTTGACAATATATGCTTAATCACATTAATAACTTAACAATCCATACTTAGAGTAATCTCTTAATCTTCCACACATACTTTTCAAATCGTAAATCATTAGCAAGATAGTATATCTTACATTTCAAGATCGTTTCCCTATGATCATTTGCTTGAGAAAGGCCTTTGGCGTCGATCTCCAAGCTTTTCTTCCTCTCCAAGCAACTCTCTTTTGAAAACCCTAAGTTTTCTCTCCTCTCTCTCCAAATTAGGTTTAGAGTCCTTAAGAAACCCTAAACCCTTGCATAATGGCCTATTTATAGGGTTGGAGGGTCTTAAACCCTGAAAATCCTCGAAAATAGGGTTTTTCATAAATTTTTTTGAGAAGATCGTTCGAACGGAGTTAGTGGCCGTTTGAACGCATATGGGGTCCATTCGAACACGCATCGAACGAGGGGCTAGAGTGGTCATTGTTTTTGCAACCTTGATAGGTCGTTCGAACGCCATGGAGTTCGTTCGAACGCCCTACACCATATTTCCTTATTTTTCGCGTTTCTTCATTTGTTTCTCAATTTTAAACATTTTAAACACACCATTCAACATTTCATACATCCAAACATTCAATGAACATTTAATTGATACTTTTACCCTTGCTAATCACATAAATGACACGAATATCAATAAATGGAAGTTTGGGTCTCTACAGTTTGAATGATCCTAATACATTTAAACCATTAAAACTATATCCTTATAACCATGGCTACCATCATAGCATTCATTAAGTTTTCCCTCAAAGCTCCCATATCTTGTTTTGGTTATACTTGTATTAGTATAACCATATTCGGGTGTTTCAGGACTCCAGTTGTGCTTCTTGCTTAATTGAGTTGTGTATGTTACAGTAAAGACCACTTTAAGTCTTTACTAGAAGTGGTATGATGTTAATCAAGGTTCTGAATGTCAATATCACTCGACATGTCGAGCCTTAGAAAAAAGATATATCGGAAGATATATCTTTTATCGGTGATTTTTGAAAAAATTGCAAAAAGATGGGACAAAACATGAAATTTTGTAGTGAAACTTCAGGAAATGTTAAAATAGATGTTAATATACCTTTTAGAATAAAAACATTTAAAAAAACAACAATATACATAAGAGATACAATGAGAAGAGAGCAAAGATGTGCGCTGACGAGTGACGATAATGAATGATTGATTCATTTCTCAATCAATCATAAATTCATAATTTATAAGACACATCATTCTCCACATAGATACAATAATGTGCCCCGCTCATCACATTATATTAAAATTTTAATATAAGGACCTTATATTAAATTTTTAATACATTGTTTTTGGATTAGGTTTCTAATATAATTCAATATTAGTTTTTAACATATTGATTGTCATATAATATACTTTTTTACATGACATATCATTCTAGAAATTTGTTGTACTGAAAATATTTTTTAACATATTAATAATTTGTTTGAAAAGTATCAAAACTTTTAATGTTATAATATATTTAAGTATATTAAATAATTTTATATATTTTTTATTAGTTAAATAAGTTATATTATTTGGTCGATGTTTCTAAGTACATTATTTCGAATTTTTAACTATTAATATAATAATAGATTATTGAAATTCATAACTAAATAAAATATTCATGAATTTCATGTATAATCCTTAAAATAAAAGGCCTTATATTAAAATTTTAATGCTTTTTTTTTTGAATTTGGTGTATAGTATAAATTAATATTAATTTTTGTCATTAGGTGTAAAATATAATTTGGTGGATAATATAAATCAATATTAGGCCTTCTATTAAAATTTAATTTTTTTTTAAATTTTTTTTTTTTTATGACAATTAAAGAAGAATGTTTAATGATCTGGGAGTGACCCTAGCATACCCTTGTTAGGGTTACTAAAGTTAAAACATAAGATAAGAAAAATATGTTTAATGAAATAGGTGGTGGATTAGGAATGACCCTAGCATACCTTGTTAGGGTTATTTAAGTTAAAACATAAGAGTTGGAGTGACCTTGGAATTCCCTTGGGTTATTAAAGATAAGAGTAAGCCCTCAGGCTTCATCTGTATTCGATCAACAAAGCCACACAGAAAAAAAAAAAATTGCTCGGAGCTTGGAAAGGAAGAGACGAGAGGAGAGGCGATGACCTCGACGGCAAAGGCTATAGCCCACGACAACGGCGGAAACTCACGAAGATGGTGATGGCGATGGCGATGGTAACGGCGATGGTGAGAGGTATGTACCCTCTTGCCTCCCTCTTCTTCCCTCTTCTTTCTTCTCTACTCTCAACCCTTTTTCCCCTTTTTTTTTTAAAATCAAAGCTTATGTTTGATTCTTTGCATGAATGGTATGGTATTCTTTGCCTTTTTTTTTTGGATGATGCATTCACATCTGGAAAAAAAAAAGGAATACAGTTTGTTTTTCAAATTTGGTCGATATCGGGAGATATCCCCGAAATATCTCCGATATCGCCGATATCTCGGCGATATCTTCCGATATGATGTAAATTTTTTTAACCAGGGTATAGATGTGTCGATACTGAACGATATCGAAAAATATCGGCAATACATCGCCGATATTGTCGAAATTTCGAACCTTGATGCTAATTGCTATTTATTTTAAGATTGGAAAATGTGTCTTTAATATTCTAAAACATTGCTCAATTACATTTCTCAATGAGGAAAGGGCGTAATTGGATAACGTTTTCAGGTCAATTGGCCTTTGACGGTTTGACCATCTATGTAGTCCTGTAAATGTAAATGATAACGTATTCTGATATGGTGGAACAAAGCCTTGCGTTTAAGAGCCCCATCATCAACAACATAGTATTTGCATGAGACAATAGCAATTGACATTTTAAAATTCGAACTCTATTCACAGAAGTTTGTAACAAAAGTGAATTGCATGTTGAATGATCACATAACCCTCACATTCCATGTAAAATTCCTTTCCCTACCATGGTACCATATTTGTATATCAGTTGAGATTATGACATAAACGTGTGTGCCATCAATTGTATTGATACAGTTCATCAAGCAATTATACTTGTTATTAGTCACCTAAAGAAAGTAAAAAAAAAGCATTGAAGACGTTGATAAAGATTTTATTTGCTTAAACCACAAATTATGTTTTGGATTTGTGAAAATTTCTGGCAAGGTGCAAGGGATGAATGGGTAATATTTCTCACTCAAATTTGATTATCGCCATCAAGACATGGTTGAAACGTCAACTTTTTTCCCCAAGTGTTGGAAGTGTTCTTGCATCAATCTTATATTCTTATTTCTTTCATTGTGGTTTATAATTATAAAAATACTGCTAATTGTTTCTCCACGTGCCGACTCCTTCCACCACTCTATGAGTGGTGCAAGGTCTATTGCGTATTTGAAAACGTTCGTAGAATTAAATTAGATGGTCGTCCAAAACTTCATATACAAACAAATATCCTATGAGGATTGAATGTCTACATGGTAATTTGCAAATGTATGGTTTGTACTTTGTATAGAATCTGCTCCCAAATCATTTCTCAAAAGCAAGGGATGACGGAAGAAGGAGTTCGCCCCCACCAATGATCATTACAATCTGATCTACCCTAATCTTTATTTGATTGTGTTTAATTTGCATGGAAGACCATACCTGGCTTGTTTCCAACGTCCAAACATGTTTAATGCTCTCCAAACTCCATAAAAATCATTCCAGAAAAAGAAAACAAGGGCAGTCTGAAATCCCAACACTATTCCTTGAGCTATAAATGAGAAACTATATCAAATCAATACTAATTTTTGAAGCTTTGCACAGTGTCAATATTGTGATCTCATAATTAGTTTCATTAATCAATTTTAAGGTAGAATTTTTTTGTTTCTTCTATCATGTCACCACCTGCATTCCATTGTTTCTTACTAGTTGATGATTATAAGATCCTAAGTGTACCCCCATGAATCAATCATTCATTTGTCGCCACTGAAGCCATACTCGTAATAATTAAGAGGAAACCAGAAACTAACAATTTCTTTGAACACAAGGAGAGCAGTTTCTGTAAGCATGAGAGTAGATATTTCCAATTTCAATAGCAACCATAGCACCCATCACTATTCGAAAATAGAAACAAAACAAAGAGAAATAAACAGATCAAGCATATAATGTATTTTGGTAAAAGAAAAAAAAATCACCAAGGATTAAAGCATTGATCCCATTAGACATTGCTTTTAAAAACTAAACTACTAAAGCATCTGAATCAGACATATGAACAATCTCCATACAATAGAAGCATAAAAACATCTAATAGATGCACTGTTTTATCATTCTATTGGTACAATTTTCCTGTCTCTTTTTTTTGTTTCCGACTTTCTCATAATCATTTTTTTTCCATAATCAGATATCTCCTAATTAAAGGGACAAAAAGTCGCTGGGGATCCCAAAAAAAAAAAACCACTTCAGATCTTAGCTGCAAAACTGCATGGTCTAATCCCTCCAGATTTAGTGGAAATTTGCAGCTAAGTATAAAAAATAACAGTTAAAATGCTAGGAGTTTAACACAACAATTCACCAGCATATATTACAAATCCAGCTTCCCCAGGTAACAGAAAGCATGTAAAATCAAGCAAACAACCTCAGTTGTTTCTACTCGATCTTAGCTACAAAATTGCAAGATCTAAACTCCAGATGTAGTGGAAATTTGCATCAAGTATCAAACTTAACAATTAAAAACTTAAAATACAAGAACCCAACAACAATTCCCCGACATCTATAACAAATCCAGCTTCCCCAGGCAACATAAAGCATGTAAAACCAAGCAAACAACCTCAATCTCCTCTGCTTAATCTTAGCTGCCTTTACTTCTTTATTTTAATTTTTATCAGTCTGTCTTTACTAGTAAAACAACCAACCTTATTCTTTTCTTAGTCAACTAGTAGCATCACCCAAGAATCCAATCAATATAAGAGAGAGAACTTGCAGAACAAAACAATTGCAATTAACGCCCAGGCTTTTCAATCCTTTTGAGAAATTATTCTTGTAAATTCAGCAATGATGTGGCCAGTAATCCTCAACCAAACCAATTCCTTCAATTCAGTTAGAAAATAAAACCTAGGTGACAAAACATCCACTCTTTTCGAAAAATTCTCATCCAACAGATTAATAACACCCAACATATCCAAGCAAAACAAAGAAACATCAATTTTTTTTTACCAAAAACAGAAACTAAGGAAGAATATACAAAATCCAACTCACTGAAGAATCAAATTATAGTTAATCATAAATCTACCAGATCAATTGACCACAAAAATTCATGAAAACATAACTACTAAATACCGTCGGCCTCACCAGTTAACACAAATTTTTTTATAAAAAAATTCAGTTTTGTTTCTATCATACCTCGTGTAGAAGAAATCTTCACTGACCTCCAAAAGGAGCACCAATTCCAATCTTAATAAACAAAAACGTAGAAATCAAATGGATCGTTCAAAGGCAGAAACAAGAAAAGGTGCAACAGTGATGGTCCTATCATGTTTAAATAACTTTTGAGAAGCATTTTCTGTCTTGATGATGATGATGAATGCTATTTACTGATCAACAGAAGATGGTGATGATGATGATGAACTCTGAAGTGATAGACCCTGTTGAGTCTTCCTACCTCTTTAGAGGACACTGGTGTTGTTATGTTATGTATTTATTGAATTTATGACTTGAGAAGCATTTTCTGTCTTTATGATGATGATGATGATGATGATGATGATGATGATGAACTCTGAAGTGACAAAACCTGTTGAGCCTTCCTACCTCTTTAGAGGACATTGGTGTTGTTATGTCTTATGTATTTACTGACTTTATGATATCCTTAAAACTTATTATATCCTTTATTATATTTTGAATCATTAATAAAATTTAATATACTATTATCATTGCTTATATATGGTATTTTGTTATGGTTTTGATTGTTCTTTCATGATTTTCTTCAGATTGCATTGGTTCAGCATTTAATGCAAAGGGAGCGATGCAATGCCCTAATTGCAGAAAAATTGAGAAAGGTCAATGGCTTTTTGCGAATGGTTGTCATTCATATCCCGAGTTTAGCGTGGATGACTGGACCCACGATGAGGATCTCTATGATCTAACTTACTCTGAAATGGTAAAAAGGAAGAGTTCTACAACTATTTGGTTTCATTGAATTTTATAATCATCTCCTAGTTGTCAGAGAAGGTTTGCAGTCATATCTGTAGTCAATTTTTACCCTCTCAGGATCATTTTTCACCTTCCCATTTTAGTTCTACTATAGAGGATCAAAAATTCAACTACACCAATGACAGATTTGGTTAATAGAACCGTTTGAGCACCGCCCATTTTCACATATTTGATATGAATTTATATTCTACACACAGGATTTTGTCGTAGGATAAATTTTTTTGTCATTGTGATTTTGTCATAGGATAATTTGTTTTGCTAGTGCAATCGTTTTGAATGGAAATACCAAAATTTCTTAAAATTTGCTCAGAGATAGGGAGGGAGGAGGTTATGATGCTCATTCATATCAGGTGCAATGATTATACTTTTGAGGGAAGGAGCTGGATATGATGCCTATTCCTATCCAGGTGCAATGATTATGCTTTGGATGGAGGGAGCTGGATATGATACCCGCTCAGCATTCAACGCAAAGGGAGTGATGCACTGATTAGAGGGAGTGACGAAAGGGATAAGAGAGGACAACTGAGGTGGAAGGACGCGTAGCCGCGTAGTTAGCTAGACTAATTAGGAGAGGCGATGCCGTGGCAGTGGTTACCAAGATGTCTGGGGAGGTTCTGCCGTCACTAGGGAAATTCCAGGGGCATTTAGTTTGGAGAAGGCCCCAATTTATAGGATCCCAAGTCATACAAAGAGAATGTGCAGGTTCGTACACCCAACTGCATAGGACATTCGTCGCTCATTTGTCCTTCGTCATTTAATGCAAATCAAGCTCCATTAAATGGACTGTCGCTTGCACTAAATGGGATGACACGTGGCAGACAGTCATTAGGCCGCCTTGTGTCAGTCTCATGTTGCCAACTGAATCCCTTGCCATGGTCTTGCTGCCATTATGCAGGCAGGCTATCCTAGAGCAGTGTATTAATGGAGTCACTTTGTCTGTCCTTGTGCCTCAAAGTGGGCCGACCAAGTCATGTCTTGAGCATCCCTTTTGACTACGAGTTGCCTCCCAGGGCCAACCAAATGTCCTGTCTTCTTTTGTGCCAATTCCGAAACCCTGGATGCGCTTCGTAACATCCTCTTGGTCCAATATATGATATATCTTTCGCATACCGACCAAAGCACAAAACCCCATCATATCCCCCAAGGTTGAGGTTCGGTGATTCTGGTAGGCGCTCTCACCGTGCCCACCATTTGGCACCCTAGGGTCAAGTACACCCTAGACTCGGCACTTTGTGCTAAGGTTGATCACCTAGTGGATGCCAAAGGTTGAGCCATTTGGGGTCGAAGGCGGGATGATCCTCTGGATGCCTTGAGGTTTGTTGAGGGCGGAATAATGTTCCTTACACCTCGAGGTTTGCCTTCCCGTCTTTCGCAGGGCATGGCACTGCAAGGGCGTTGTGAGGCCATTGATCCGGCATTCTGAGGAATGCCTCAAGAGTGTAGGAGGGCGTTTGCTTTGTTTTTCATGATGGAGGCATCCGGCAAGCGCTTTTGTGGAGCACACTCTTTGACGTGGTGTTTGATCCGTAAGTGCCACATGCCCTTGTTTGAAAAGCCCTATCAACACTCATTATATGAAAATTTTAGCCGTAGGAAACACAAGTGAAGAAAAGGCTCAAACATCATGGCCAAGTAAAGAACTACTTGGCATTTGACAGTGGAAACACATCTAAATTGAAGTTACTGGGTGGAAAGTAAATTTAATCCCAGTTTATAATGCTTGAACGTCTGAACCTCATCATTGAAGGTAGTGGGTGGAAAGTAAATTTAATCCCAACTTAACAATGCTTGAATGTCTGAACCTCATCTTTGATTTTTTGGCCTCAAACTTAGCATACACCTATGCGTTTGTTCAGTCTCGTTTAACCAGGAGCTGTATGAAGCAATATTGCTTAATTAATACAGTTGTTAATTTCAATTATTTATTCAGATTAGTTATATGTCCCATGCATTTATTTATTCATTATGTGGTGTACTTAAAGGTAATTGTGTTAATAAGAGAACATTTATTGTGGATAATAGTTGGTGGATTTTTTCTGTCTAGCATCTGGGTACATATTTTGAAAAGAATTAAACATCGTGCCCAGCCATTCAGATTTGTTTTCGTGCGGTTCTTTTCATAAAAGTAGGCACAGATGTATGAATGATTGATTTCTTTTACGAACTTTCTAATTTCTTCTGGGTTCTGAATGTCTTATGCAGCCATTTGGAGTTCACTGGTGTCCATTTAGTGGATTGACGAGAGTTCCTTCATCTTTTGAGTAAGCATGATCTCTCCATATATGAGCTTATATTTGAGTTACTTCTGCTTCTATTTCTATGTTGAAACTTCGTGATTGGTCTGATTTTTTTTTTTTTAAATCCCTGCGTTCTCCTTGGTCATATGTGCATTTTCATGCTATTAACCATGATTATACATTTTCGACAATCTATAAACTAGAGCATTACAGTGAGTCCAGGTCTTTTCGTTCGTCTATCGTTTCATATGTTCTTTTTTCCACATTTCAGTTCCAATGCCTGTAATTTAAGTTCAACTGTTTTAGAAAACCAGCAAGTCACTCACTTTTTGCATCTGCGAACTGAGAAACTTTTGATTATCTTGTATGTTCCACCCAAATTTAATTTTTATTTGCCACGTTGGCATGGTACATTGGATCCACTGCAACCTTAAAAAGTTCCAACAATCTATAAACTAGAGCATTACAGTGAGTCCAGGTATGTTTGTCCGTCCGTCTATTGTTTCATTTGTCCATCCGTCTATTGTTTCACTCACTTTTTGCATCTGCGAACTGAAAAACTTTTGATTATCTTGTATGTTCCACCCAAATTTAATTTTTATATGCCACATTGGCATGGTACATTGGATCCACTGCAACCTTAAAAAGTTCCAACAATCTATAAACTAGAGCAATACAGTGAGTCCAGGTATGTTTGTCCATCCGTCTATTGTTTCATATGTTATTTTTTCCACATTTATGTTCCAATGTTTGTAAGCTAAGTTCAACTGTTTTAAAAAACAACAAGTCTAACTCACTTTTTGCATCTGCAAACTGAAACTTTTGATTATCAAATTTATGTTTTATACGCCACGTTGGTGTGGTTCATTATTTGATTTCGGAATAAAACGCATCATGGGCTTATTATGATGTTTTTCAAATGGATCCTTTGCAAACTTCAGAATTTCCAAGAGTCCGTTAGGTTTAAATTCCTAGAAAGACACAACTACGAACCATTGTTGCCAAAATCTAATCTGTTTTGCAAATGGATCCTTTGCAACCTTCAGAAGTTTCAAGAGATCATTAGGTTTAAAATCCTAGAAAGACACCACTAGGAACCATTTTTGCTCAAATCTTACAGTTCACAATTTGATTCATTTGAATCCTACTATAAAATTGAAGACAACACTATGAGCCATTGTTGCCAAAATCTTATCTGTTTTGCAAATGGATCCTTTGCAACCTTCAGAAGTTTCAAGAGACCATTAGGTTTAAATTCCTAGAAAAACACCATTAGGAATCATTGTTGCCAAAACTTTACAGTTCACAGTTTGAATCCTACCATAAAATTGAATCTTTACCCAAATGATCAAAACCCTAGGTCTGAATCCTTTTTTAGAGGAATTCTATGATGTTTATTTGGATTCATGATTTTAATAGTGTTATCCGATCAAATACATGATTTTTGTTGAAAACAAGTCAATTTTTTCAAGTGAAACTTTGAACCCTAATGTCTGGGGATTTGTGGTTCTTTTTCTTTTAAATGAAACCGAATGTTGGCAAAAGTGGATATTATTGGGAGCTTTGCACATAGACATGTATAAGCTACAAAAGCTTACCGACAAAAGCACAAAGCTGGTATAAGATTATTTCTACTTTACTCATGTATGTGGCATGAAAAATTCCCCTTGCAACAATTCAAGACTGGGTGCATGACACACATGTATTGCAATGTGATATGCAACTTCAAAACAATTTGATGAACAATAAGAGAACAATTCAAAACAAGAAAAGGTTTAGATATGCAAAAGAAGATAAAATGAATGACATCTTTGAATGACGAAAATAATTAAAGGGATGAAATTAATTGTGAAATGACGTTATTGATTGATGGAGTTGAAATTTTGTTTCGTTTGTTAATGAAATTCAGACTTGGACTTGACGAGAATGTTTATACATTATTGGGAACCAACTGCAAGTTGGTAGGGGAGGCGGTACAATTGAATTTCATTCATTCAATATTGATTCCTGTACTTCGGGAGTTGTTCAAGTCATAGAATTGATGATAAGAAAGCTTTTCTTTTCTTTTGCTTCATCAAGAAGTTGTTCAATTTGTTGATTTTTTTTCTTAAATTAAATGGATTGTCTACGTAAGAAAACCTAACTTTATGGCAATGATATCTTATGTTAATATTTGATGGTGAAATGAATGAAAAATACGGTGTTATTAGATCAATCATGCAATATTTTGCGATAGTTTATTAATCTCTAGATAATTTGTGATTTTCAACTTCAAGATATTTTTCTTTTTAGTTTAGATCCCTATGATTTAGGATTCAATTCAAATCTACTCTCTTATGAATTTACACTTCAATTCAACTCTAACAATATTGTTGGGAACCCATTGGGTCACATTAAATATTGGTTTTTATGTGTGTTCAGCCCAATGTTATAATAACCAAATCGGTGACAGATTTAGTGGATTGGCAGTTAGGGGTTCACTGATTCAATTGGCCTGTAAAGTTAAGAAAACTTGTGAAAAAAGGGGAAAATGAGAAAATACTGACAACTTAAACAAAATTTTGAATTAAAAATATCCATGAATAAGATGCATGATGACATAATCATTCATTTAATCAAAAACCTGTAAAGAATAAACTTTTAAAGTTTGCATTTTTTGTGTTGGGGTTATGCTCTTATTTATCTTGTTTCTTTTAAGAGACCACCCAAATGGAGGGGGTCCATGGATTGGCACACAAACATACACTTCACGATGACGAAACCCTTTACTCTATAGTCTACTAAAGGGAAAGTGATAGCAACTCATTCAAATTCAAACTCTACTACCTTCTTTCCACCAACTTAATTCATGTATCTACGTTTCCCCTATCATGTGACTGCAATTGCCGCTAGTGCACCTGCGTTGTGGCCCTTGGGTTTCATTAAAAGAAAAAAAGGGTTAAATCAATTTGATGGCTTGGAATTATTTAGTTGGGTCATAGTAAACTGAGTGAATTCATAATTTTAAGTATCTGGATCGATACTGTATCTGATCGGATGGTTAACATTGCTCCATGATTGTTTTTGTGATGAAAATTACTCCAGCCCTCAACAGGTTAAACTTTTTATTATTTTTAGTTATTTCCGGCAAAAAGAGCTGGTCAAAATGACCGGATTTAGTCCAAAACACCTATTGGTGACTCAGTTTTCAAAATGCATTGGATCGGGCTGGTTTTGTGTACCAGTCACCAATTCTCATGGTTACCAGTTCGACTGGCCCGTTAAACCAGTTTTGTAAAAAATGGCCGTTATATACAATCCAGTTATTGATGTCTTTAAGAACGGTCATCGGTGTCACCGGTTTTGTTCGGTTTTCACGGCACTGGCTCAGCCAACATTGAAACTCATACCACTCGACTGAGTCTGTCATGCCTAGGTTGATTCCGTGTCATACTTTTATGACAGTCTCTGTGGGTTGAGCGAGTTGCTGACACAAGTGATTGTCAACGCGCCTCAAAATAGATGTCTCACCCAAATGGCACCCGAATTCTCTGAAATTTTGAACCCAAGCTAAAAATCTTATCTACTTAAGCTCAACGTGATCTTTTCTGACCAACTCAAAAGCGCAGTCCTGGGTTGTATTTGCTTCTCATCTCATCACAAAGTCATGAGATTTCAAATAAGATCTGCAGCTTCGTCACAGGAAATAGCTTATCAAGAAATACTCTGCCAGACTCTTTTAGCTCACTGTAGCCTTGCTGATGCTACAATATATATCCTCCACTGCAATCAGACATTATCTGCCTATCAATATCAAGATCCAAGAACATTCAAGGTAGATTGTTATAACTCTTGTTTATGCAATCAGGATAGTTCCTATTTTCTTTAGCAAATGAAATCAGCTGTAAGAATAAACACTTGTTTGATTCTTTCAATGTACCAAGATCCAGTAAAAAATAAATTATTGCTTTAGACAATCTAATTGGTTCAAAGCATATGAAAGCAATTTAATATGAGAGCAAAAGATTTTACATACAATTGAACGATTTCTCCCTTTTGGTGGGTAAGCTGGGATTGAATTTTCAACCTTGGGTTGTGGACATTTAAGCTACAGGTTACATCTCCTTTTTAAACTCGTTTACATCCATGTAGTACTTTTTATTTGTGGTTGGTTCTCCTTGAAACAGGGAATTATTATTATATCCAAAGACCCTACTTATTCTTTTTAATCTAAATATATTAAATTTATTGAAAGCTTTTCTTACCAAATTGTCATTCTTTCTATCTCCTCACATTTTCTTCTTCATCTTCAATTTTCCCATCTGACCTTAAAACACCAATTAAGAAAGAAAAGGGTCATTATTTGGAAATTTGGAAATTCAGGCCAGAGCCAATAGCATGCGGATATCTAAAGACGACTTGAAAAGGATGGACCTCGAACTCATACTACTGCAAACTCGTGGTCGACTTCTCTCCAAACTGAGGGAGGGAGAATTATACATCCTGCATCTAGACCTTTTCTTGAAAAGCCAAGGTTATTTTGTCATAATGGATATGATTGTAAGGTAACTTCATGGATGATATTTTCTGTATTTTTTTTTCAAATTTTCCTATATAAAGGGAAACCCGTCATCTATCTACCAGAGAAAATTGAGCACCATCATGTATCAGCCGACTTTGTTTTGTATTTTGTATTACACTTTTTCTCCTTCTTGAGGCTCTATGTCCCATCTCTTTATTTTCTGCTTCTTGGTGAATACTACGAATTTTCTTGCAAATGGAGGTATTAATGGGGATGCTATGTACTGTTGTGTTGAGAGCTCTACGTCCCATGTGTCTCTGTTCTTCTTCTTGGTGAATGCTACGAATTCTCTTGCAAATGGAGGTATATATGAGGATGCTATGTACTGTTGTGTTGAGGTTTTATTGTATTTTTCCTTTTTGATTGTGTTAATGTCGTTGCTTTTAAAGGGCTTTGATTTCTTTTTACCGTTTCATCATCTCTTCTAATAAAATTTTCCTGTTAATAGCAAAGAAAGAAGAAACAAATGATAAACCTATATCCCCAACTTCATCCTTGCTCTTTCTCTGACCTGTTCATGTTTTAAATCTCGCAGGGAAGGAGAATCTCCATCAACTGCCTGTAAGTTTTTTTTTTTTTGTAAATCTTTTCTGAGCTGGTGCTTTTGCTGTTCTGAGTTTCAGTGGGCCCCTGTTATAAAATTTTCTGATAGCGAAATATCATTTAAAGCAGATCATGATCTACTGGGACACCCTGCCATCTTTACTGAACATACGGCTGCACCATCTGCTGCTCGTTCATGCCCCTATGTTGCCTACTTTGGACCGATTCAACCGTCGTCCTCTAACTCTGGTGAAAGTGTTGCTGATGGTCCTAACTTCAATCATCACTGGAATGGTATATCTGGACCCAGCGAGAACTCAAATTCCCATGTTTTTCCTGCTATGGATCTCCACTATCACAGCTGGGACCACCATTCTCCTCCTTTCTCTCCATCCAGCAGCCGAATTGGTGGTGCTGATCAGACTTTGGTTCCATCTGCAACACTGAGACCTACTAGGGGCGATTCTGACGGCATACCAAGATCAGGACCATTTATGCATCCATATCTTCTTGGTCATGGGTAAGCCTTGAATAATCTGAATTATTGCCTGAGTTGTTTTTTCCCTCTTTATTAAGCATTATGATATTAATTATGCATGCATTTCACTATCACAGGTCTGGTCCTAGAGCTGGCAGCTCAGCGGTTCCTCCTTACCCAGGCAGCAATGCTCGGGCCCATGACAGGGTCCAGGGTCTCCATGCATACCATCAACAGCAACAACCTAGCAACTTACCTGGCATACGTGCACCCATCTTTTCTGGTGTCAGGAGATCCAGTGGTCCAAGGGGCTTGGCTCAAGTAGGGCCAGTGGCATCATCATCTGATCACAATGGCGGTTTCTATGTCTTTCCTTCTTCGGGCTCATCTGGTCGGAACCTCCAAGAATCAGAAAATCCATTGCGGAGTCATTTCTATGCATGGGAAAGGGACCGCTTCGCTCCATTCCCGTTGATCCCAGTTGACAGAGAGTCAAGTTGGGGGCCATTCCATCAGGCTGCAGGTGGATCAGATTCTGGAAGCAGGTCTAGCAACTTTTGGCAGAGGCAGGGATCCGAGAGGACATCATCACAAAGTCGGTCGGAGCATTCTTCCTATCAGCCAGTTCATCCCTCTGGTAGGATGTTTCCTTTCATATGAAGCACACAACTCTAGTGACTGAAATTGAAAATATATGTTTGAAACGATATGATGCTCCAGACTGTAAATCTCGACAGACATATCCTGTCGTGTGGCCCCTAAAACTGAACGATCATTTGGCAGTCACACGGCCTGTGTGATGACTTTGGCTTCCTCAATTTCTTGGCCTGAGGATATAAAATAAGATCTTTTGAATGGCAAGAATGAATTTGTGCACCTGTCCACTGTTTACAGCCCACGAGGCTTGGGGTTTAGCAATAAGCCGCCAGGGCTGTGTTCCAATGGGTTATATTGTGAAAACCTAGACCCAAACCTTTTCCCTTGACAGGTAGCCAACAGGTTTTCCTTTCCTCACTTTTGACCTCAGGAAAAAAAAAATTCAAGTGGCTCCGTTCATTGAATCAATGAGCCCATTTACCACCTTCTAACATGACACTGTGTAGTTGGAAGTTGGTACCATCCAAGCGATGGATTGAACCCTGTCAGTAGTTTGATTGTTACCCTAATATTTAAAGCCCTGAAATGCTTCTGTTTTAGAATAACCGTCATGTATAGGAAGAGGACAAAATAGCAATTGAGTTTGTTGAGGATGGGAATATACATGAAGGAAAACGGCCTAACAGCCTCCTGACTCTGCGACGCGGTGTTATTAGAATATACACTAGACTTGATTTCGGGTTGTTCACCCTCTGCCCTAACTAAAGCTTCCATGAAATACAGGCTTGACTCATCTGCCTCAAGTCCCATAACCAGTTGGGGCGGGCAGGGCAGCCATTCCTTCGGTGGAGAGGCTGCAGGTAAATTTCAGTTGGAGACGATGCTGGTTTGCAGGGTAGAGAAGAGCAGGAGTGCAACCCTCAGTTCGCAAGAGTTTGGATATGATGATTGGGTGATAGTCTTGTGATTGCTTCCAGTTTTGGTTCCTTTTAGGATAGTCATTAGTCATGGAGGCCATTGAGAAGTCGCAGAGCATTGTTCCTGTGATATCGACAAGTATCACGTTCGTACTTATGGGAACCTGGCTAGAAAGTTGAAACCTATCCAATCCAGTCTAGGTGCTTTGAGAAGGGATGCAGATGAACAGTGGAGACATGTTGGGGTTTGAGAATGTAAGCAAATCATTGTAATGTTGGAGAGTAATCTGAATAATTGGTTCCAGTTCAATGATCCATTCGCCGGAAGTGATGTGGCTCATCCCTGCGCTTGTTCCGAGTCCCTTCCTGGGATTAGCCTGGCATGTACTTTGGGTCACGTGCAAGAAGAATCCACAACAGAAACAAAACTTGGGTAGCTGCCCATATTTGAATTGAATTGAATTGAATTGAATAGAGGTTAAGGCCCAGACTCCAGAATGACAGATGTGGTGTTCTTCTGAATTGAAATAGAAATCACTGCCCCCATGATATAGAGTGTAACTCGGTCTTCTTTGCATTTGTTCACTATCTAGGAGATCCAGGCGCTAAGAGAGAACAACCATTATGCACAAGCAGTCACAAAAAAACCGCATTTCAAAAAAACTTGTTTAAAACATGCATTAATACGCGTATTACAATTTAAAACAAATAATACGAGAAAAAAAAAGCGTTTTAAATTGATAATATGAAGAAAAAAAAATCTTCAAGAAAAATTTGACATTCCTAGATATACTCGAAGCTAAAGGGAATCATAACCTTGAAAATGGAACACCCTCTTCTAGTGAATCTTTAAGGAATAAGGATGCAAATATTGATGACATTGATAAGTCACTTTTGAACGACTGATAAATAGAAATAAGTGATTTTATTATGTAATTTACATTTTGTAATATTTTTGTTTATGAAAGTGTGAGAATACTTTTTTTTTAATCTTGATAGATAATGTCTAAATGAATTTTGATGTCTTGATAAAATAGAATTAAATATTACAATAATGGTATGAACTTATTATTATTATTGTTGATTTTTTTTCCCCAGTATATTATCTCACCAAATTGTTAAACATATTTATTAGTTATCATGTTTTTTAAATTTTTATAATTATAAAAAAAATTAATTTTCTCCATTTTTTTAAAATTAATTTTCTCCATTTTTTTCCCCCAAGTTTTCCTAGATGTTCTGTACTAAAACCAACCCCAACTTTGTTACTAAGTGTACAAGTAATCAGCCATCCTAAACAAAATCCAGATGTTGGAAGGTTCAATCCTCCCTTAACCAAAATGATTATGGCAAAAACAAAGCAGTTATCAGGAAAACAATGACCAAAGAAAAGATACATTAATTAAATAGAATAACAAAACATCCTAACAACCAATCGCCCATTGTAATCTTTCAGAGCTTGGATGAAACATAAGCAGAAAATTTGATAAAAAATAAGGGTCATAATTCAACAGAGGTCTACAAAACCACTTTAAGAAAGATATACCATACATGATTGTTTATAATCCATCCATCCATCCATTCATCCAACTCAAATAGTCTAACTGGTCTGATTGTTTTAGGTGCCCCGGAACGTTTAATTGGGCATAGTTAAAAGCCTTTTCCTCACTAACGCCCTCTGGAGTCGACAGATTGGCTACGATCAGATCTCACCTATTAACCAAAAATTCAGTCAGATCAGAACCCAGAAAAAAATTGTTGCAAATAAGGGATCATTAGGTTTGAAAAGCAGAAAAGTCTCATTATCAACTAAAGGAATTATACAGCAGGTGAATGAGATCGAGATAAGCTCCGGCTCCGGCTCTTGCTGGGAATGCGCTTCTTTGGGCTTTTACTCACACGTTTGCGGCGAGGAGGCTGCATAGTGCCGAATTTAGTTAAGAAAGACAATGTGAAGCAAGCAATGGCATGACTTTTCTAGCCTGCATGAGATTTTACTTACAGAAGGTAATGGAGATTTGGATCTTGAACGAGATCTGCAAAATTTCCAGAAACAACCCAATTCAATATCCACAACGTTCCTTTAGAACCTCTGATCCAAAAGCCTTGACGCCTCTTCCATGTCAGAATTACCAAATTCAAACGGGAGAGAAAAACCCATAAATTTTAGTAGCATTCAACAGAGAAACACTAAGAGATCTAAATCTATAAAAACTCCCACCTCAACATTAGAAAAAGACACTTCACCCAGCAGGTCATTGAGAACTTAGATGACCCAATTGAGTGAAGACAAAGACCTCAATAATGTATATTTAAGTTACTAGATGATAGGAGAGGAGCATCCTTCTCATTTGTACCACCAAAATCCAGATAGAGTCCTGAACGCAAGTACTAGCGTGCCAATATTGGAGAAGTGATTTTGAATTTGTTTCGACCATGACTGAAGGACGCAATAGCACTTAGTTCACAGTAATTCAGTCGCAGCCCATGATCTTCTCCGTCCAACTCAAGCACCCATGGGCATGGGACATGCATACTGTATTAGAATCAAGGCTCCCAAAGCTGCCCATATACAAAACAGCATACCTACACAACCAAAAGGGTTGCAGGCATTTGCATCATATCCCATCAAGTTCCTAGTATGCAATCCCCAAATCGCCGCATAAATCCATATCTAGAAAACAAACAAGGCAATCTTCATAAACAAAGGGATGCTGATAATTGGGCAACCGGGTATGCTTTCTCATTTACGCCATCCACTTTCGAAAAAAACAAATAATGAAGTGGAGCAGAAACAAACAAAATAAGAAAACCACGGGATATTGTAGCAGCCTCCTCGACTAGAAATTCTCTCTGGTAATTTGACAAGTGTGGGAACTTTAAAAGAAGTGGTCAACAAACTGTGTGGGAACTTTAAAAGAAGTGGTCAACAAACTTACTATATCGAAACACGGAGCCAAACCATATTAACAAGGATTAGGTAACAATTCAGTTGAAATGTCATATTGGGGAGTACCACACCCAATAATGCGCAAACTGCAACAGATTGCCCAAGCCAATGCTGTCGCAAATTCAAACAGTCAACAAAAATGTAATCCGAGCAAGTGAAGGATAAAAAGGAAAGTTTGTTGGTTGTAATTTGGTACAACTGCAGGTAGGTACAATTAGCAAAACCATGCAAATGGGAATAATAATACTAAAACACCACACACAATATATATATATATATATATATATATACACATTTAAATTTAACATTAAAGCGACTTCAGTTACAGAAAGTGAATCCTCCTAATGCATGAATCATGCTTTAATTGATGATTTACAACAAAAGCATATAGACGACTCAGATATAAGCAAGCCAATACAACATGAACAGAGTTTGCTACCATACAAATACATCTCAATTATTCTGAAGAGTTACTGGACAATTGTGAATTTAAATTGGTCCAGAACAGATGGATAAACGGAGGGTTTATGAGCAGCAACTTCAAACAAATTCGTCCTATCCCAATTCAACGGCAAAAGAGAAGGGGATCTTTAGCAATCATATAGCACCAATATTCTACCACTTTGTTGCAATAAGCACTCAAACCTTTCTACAATGAGCATAAATTTACATCTTAACATGCATTGGTAGGCCAAATTAACTGCTTCACTTTATGGCTCCGTTCTTTTGGAGGAACTTTTAAAAGTCCGGAATATTAATATTTTGGAACAAGAGGCAAGAGTATGGAAGGAGAGGGGAGAGGGTTACTTACTCTTTTAGACAATGGTATCTCAGATTTATCAGGTTCAATTTAGAAGTTCCACATGTATGAAACTTTAAAAATCAAAAAAATTGATTGGAACTTGAAAGTTTCATATTTGTAGAACTTTTGCACTCCATGCAATAATATAATTCTAGACATTAAGTAAAATTACGCGTGAAACAATGATAGTTCTGAACTTTAAAAGTTCCACCAAAAGAATGGACCCTAAGAGAGAAAAAGAAAACATAGGGAAACATTATATGAATATCAATCATCAAACAGAGCAGTAAAAATGGGAAAAGGAGGGCATACTTTAGCAAAGAGCGTGGCTTTGATCCAGAACGAGAACGTGAAGAAACAGATCGAGATCTAGACAGAGAACGACGTGAAGATCTAGCCTTTGGAGACTTGCTGCACAACAACTAACTCTTGGTTAATACCTGTAGCAACTAAAGCCAAAACCTAAGCTTAATATGCCCAAACGACTGAAGCAGACCTCCTGCTCTTGCTTTTAATATTGCCGGGACTGCGACTGTGGCTTCTGCTCCTCGACTTGGATCGACTGTGACTGCGACTCCTAGATAAGCTCCGTCTTGATTCATACTCCTTCACCTATTCAAGCAAATTGAAGAGTAAAATCCATGCAGATATAATTGCTCAACACAAAAGAAATCAGAATCCAGCACGGTAAGTTCACCAAATTATACCCGTACATACGCCCGAGAAAATGCATTCCGAAACTCGGAATCATCAAGTTTCCTGATCTGCATAAGAAAAACAGAAAAGAATATTCGCTAAGAACTGTCAGACATTTGATATCGACTCACTGCGTAAAAATGATCAACAGAATATTATACTGCGTATTTCATGTCATCATAGTTTGTGTAGTCCACAATCCCTGTGGTGCCTACAAAAAAATCATGACAAAAAATACTTAGAAACATCAAATAATTTAGCCAATGAAAAATGGTGAATCTTTTCTATTTAAAAAAAAAAAAACTAAAGAGAGAAAAAACTTTTAAATAATGAATCAATATATAATGAAGCTCAGCCAAAACCAAGAATATATCCAGTTCATTACAGATGGCACACCAATATGCATATTGACATGCAAAAGTTTGAGAGGAGAAATACAACAAAGACATGATAAATATATTATTTGACACTGATACCTAATATGACACAAAAACACATTAGGCAACTCTAGCATAAGGATGAAGACATACTTATGTCGAACATGTTAAAGCTGATTTTTAAAAAGACCTCGAATAGCCAGACCAAATGTATAGGAACAGTACAAAATGATAATGCAAGGAAAATAAATGACATTAACAGCGATATACATTAAGTATGCATGAATGCGAACAAGTTAATTTTCACAATATCCATAGTTCCATACTACTTTAATCATTGGTTTACTTAATTAGTAGATGTTTCGTTAGAGAGAAAAAAGATCGAGAGCTATGTCAGGGTGGTAATACGGTTCCAGCCTTTGGATTCTAAATTCAATTAAAACTTGAAATGGCGTACATATCAATGATGTAAAAATCAACAGTGTAGATCAAAGGATAACAGTGGTCCTCAAAACCACTATTGACATTATTTTTCACAAGTCAGGCAACACATCCAAGCCTGGACTAAGATATAAACACTTAGCAATCAGCAGTAGATAATCAAAGAAATTACTCACTTGGAGATACTTATAGATGTGTGTGCATCTGCAATGTGATGCGGTGGGGATGTTGGGATTTCTAAAGCCCACTTAGTGTCTGTTTCCACTTCAATAACTTTTGACAAAACCACAACTCCTAAAACACGTGGGAACACTTTTTGGACAATAAAGGACAAGTAAATTTTACCTAATACAATCATTTCTTTTGAATATTAGCATACATGTGCAACCCAAATGAAAAGGTACTACTAACATTACTTTGTGAATTGGAGGAGAGAAAAAGGAGATGGTTGTGGGTGGCTTTTCTAGGGACATCATGTAGTACAGTTACTACAGAAAAGGCCTAAAAACTAAATAACAAGAACAAATTTAATTGAAGATATTTTCCGGTTGTTGGGAGAAGGGTAAGAGTGTCTAACAAATGCCATTATCTCTTTTGTAAAATCTCTTATCTTTCAGCTTGATTCCTTTTTTACAAGTAAAGGTAAAATTTTAAAACAAAAGGACACAGCCCCACATACAACAATAGGAGAAAACTATCAAGAAATTAAATCAATAGCCCAAAAAACTGTACAATCATCTATCTGTTGTCATGTCTAAACTCTAAAGCCACCCAATTAGAAAACAAAGATGCAAACTTGATCCCCTTGAAGTCCTTGAGAAAACAAAGAAATAGTGGCATCATGATATTGTCGATAATTGATTGGAAGGGTGTATCCAACCAATTAACAGCAAATGCTCCGGTTCCTTCCTTCCTTCCAAATAATCCAGCATATAGCAAAAGGTGTGTCCTCCATAAAATCCTACACTGATTCCATAAAGAGCCGCACAGTGAACCCTGAATGAGACCATGGAGAGATCTTGGAGTGACTAATCTACTCCAAAATGACAGAATGAAAATCAATATTCTGTATTAAAGGTCACAATGTAGGAAGAAGTGATTCACAAGCTCTCCCTAATCTTTACATAGGAAGCAAATCTTAGGCATTACTCTCCTACTGATTAGATGGTTCCACCGTGAGAATCTTATCTAGCAAAGCAGTCCAAAGAAATAAAAATAAAAAACAATAATAAGAACTTTGGACGGATTGAATCTCCCAATCCTTTGTATCCCTCCTGAAATGTGGATTCCAATCATCCCATCAGATCTGATTTCAAAATAGTTTTCCAACAACGCTCCTTCCTCTGCTGCCATGGTGTGCAAAGGTCTAGGAAAGCTTATGAAAGAGAAGCCTCTCCACACCAAGTTTCCCTCTCAAAATATCACCCAGATACCGCTACCTATCTTGTACCGCATATTAAGGATGGCAATTAGGCCAAGTTCGGGCTTCAGGCCGAGCCTATTCATTATTCAAAAATACCAAAACTCAAGCCTATACTCGACCCATTGCCACCCCTACAGAATATCCTTGGTAAACTCTAGGCACTTTCTTTCCACGGCTCATGTCATAACCATCCAGAACTTCATTGGTGTCCCAACCCGACTCTGGCTGCCAAATTTATCCGCAATGAGAATCCTTCGTAGATTATCTTGCTCCTGGACCTTGACGGCCTTTTTTATCGACAACCTTGAAAGCCATTTACCTAGAAAAGATTTGTCAACTTGTTCTATGGGTCAACAACCCAACCCTCCCACTTATTTTGGACAGCACACTGCTCCATTAAACCAAATGATCCTTTTGATGCCTTTTTGTCATTCCAGAAGAAATCTCGTCCAACTTTTTTAGTCTTGATGCCAGTATGGCACAAAAACTGGCAGTGTGAACGCGGACAGAAAATACGTAAGCAAACTAGAAAATGTGTTGCAAGTCAGGGTAACTTGCCACCTTTGAAATGATACCTTCTCCAAGAAGTGAGTCTCCTAGCGTTCCACCAGCAGGTCCAATAGAGCTTTGGAGCGATAATTAGCTCCTAAAGGAAGTTCTAGATTGGAAGATGGGAAAGATCTTGTCCTACAACCCAAACTCCTATTACCATGCAATATTACTCACATCCCCGACTGCAAATACTTCATTCTTGCTTAGATTTACCCAGATACTAACTCATAGCAACAAATTGTGCATCTCAAGTATCTAAGTTGCTCATGACTTTGTATAAGATGATGGCCGTTTGCAAACTGAAGATGAAAAATGGTCGAACTGTCTAGTCCGAAGGAGAAGCCTACTAGCACACAACCAATTTCAACCTTTTTAATCAGTCTGCTCAGAGCTTCTAACACAACAATGAACACGAAGGGGATCGAGGTCACCTTGTCGTGGGAACCTAAAACTTTGAAAAAATCCATTAGGCAACCCGCTGACCAAAACCAAGAAAGATTCTGTAGCAGGGTTACCAAGTTCGCTACATGCTATAGCGAACCGCGAACCAAGTGAACCCAAACTGGTTCGTGATTCAGTTCGGTTTGGTACGTGAAATTGAGCAAACCACAATGGTTTCAACAATCTTAGTTTGTCAAATTTTTCATTCAAATTCACTTATATTTTTCTTTAGATTTGGCAAATTTATACTTTGAGTTCACAAACCGTTCATAAAAAGACATTTTTTTTTTTTCAAATTAAGTATTTGTAATATATTGTGTACAGGCTTCAAAGATATATATTTTGTTTTAATTGCTTAAGTAGCGAACCAAACTGGAGAACCTAAGCGAACCGAAAAACGAATTATCTCATCCGAACCCGAATTCGAACCGGCGAACCAGGTAACATTGGTCTGTAGAGATGCAAGTCATCATCCACCCCGGCACCCCCTGACACTACTAGAAGGCTTCCCATTCTTCTCAAGATGTAGTCTAGAAAGCTCATATTAACATGGTTGTACGCCTTTACCAAGTCAACTTTACAGGCAACCCCAAGAATATCACTTCTCTAACACGATTCGATGTACTCATTTAAAATTAGGGTGCAACCCCATAAAATATGGAGCCTCCATCACATGTTCTCGAACATGAACAGAGAAGGTCTTGTTTTTATGCCCCCGCAATTTAATATAATCGATATGTGATCTGATCATAGCCTCAGTAAAACTTCTTGCAGTACATATGAAAATCTTTTTTTCCAATCTTGCAAAGACTATAAATCTGTCAAGCAGATATGGGGCTTGATGACTGTCAGATGATGTGAACAATGCATCGTTTAGTGTAAGATAAAGCAGAAAACTTTTTCTCCAACAAATTCATCAGTTTTTTTCATTGCTGGTGTGATCCTGTTGCTTCCTTTTCCTCGTACGAAAACATGAAGAGTTGAAATCCCCTTCAATACACCATGGGGCAACCCAAATGTTGCCTACCTCTTCCAGCTCCTCCCAGAAAGTGGGCTGATGATTCTTTTCATCCAGTCTATAGATAACTGATAGACCCCACATAAAAGAATCCTCAACGTTTTCAACGAGAAACAAAACTAAGTGCTCTTACGTAAACCTGCTCCACCATCAGCCTATCCAACAAGATAAGAACTCCTCTGATCCACTGCCGATAATAAAGCTCATTCTCATTTCTGTGACTCCAAATATCTGCTACACAGCCTGCACTGCAACCAATTGCATATTAAGAAGGCGCAATTTCGTTTTTTTTTTTAAGTATAATAAGACAGCATCTGCCTTCTACTTATTCAAAGCAGATTTTACAAACAGGCTGTAGCTGGGCGGCCTGGCCGATCCCAACCCCCTCACATTCATCATCATCATCAACGCCTTATCCCCAAATATTTTGAGTCGGCAACGCGAAGTTAGTTCTGCCATCTCATTTTATTGAGACTCATAACTTTGGTTAAATCATGCAATCAAATCTTTCCCTACTATCTCCATCCACGTCATTTTTGGCATTCCCCTCCCAATTCACTTCTTTTACTGGAGCCATTAGTAATTTAGTAGTCTTTGTTGATCCTATCCATTCATCTCAAATGACTGTCTTGTTTTATCACATATTGGAGCCAACCCAACCTCCACAAATTCTAAGACATAATTCTTACTTCAATCTAGTTATCCCCTCTCCCCTTCCTAGTATATATCCCCTACGTTGTCACCTGATCTGCCCTCATAGTTGATGTTGTTGAATAGAATTTACACTTCCCTTGGTATCCTTGCCTTCCGAGTTTCAAGACGATGTCACACTAAGTCACTAACCAATAACTGGTATTGGATAGATGACCACCCCTTTTCTGTGAATGGTCCCTTAGTTTGTTCCTCAAGATGTTCGAAGATAAGCCCACTCTATCAGGTTGTCATCAATTGACGTGTCCTCATATTGTAGGCCAACAAAATGATTACCTCTTAGCACCTCACCCTTATCAAAGAGGTCAACAGCCCTTATTCTTGATTTGTCATGAGAATCATTAGAAGAGCAAACCTAATTTTTCCTAATGATTTCCTTGTCAATTAAGAGCATTAGTGGTTCCACAAAAGCAGGCTGGGTGATCCATACAAAAAGAGCTCATTATCATCTGACTCGACTGGGTCCAGTCACCAGTCTTTATCTGCACTTAATTATACACTAATAGGTCAAGAGGATTGAAGAAATTTATTGTTTGATCAACATGCAACCATAGTTACCAAGTTCTCCGATTTTTTTCAAAAAATCCCGAATAATACCCGACTTTTTCGTCGAACGATTAATTCACGAAGTATTTGCAAATTTTGAAAAAATAGCGACTATTTCAAAAAGTCGCGAATTTCGCGAATAAACATGAATAATTCACGATTTTTTGAAAAAGTCCTGAATAAATATCTAATATATGAAATATATTTGTTAATACCTTTCATAACTAGTAATCTTATTTTATATTTTTTTCATTTCTTACCTGACATTTCCCTGATTTATTTATGAATTTTCCGAATTTTGGCAATTTTTTCCAAACTTTTTCTGAGACGAATTATTCCTAAACCCCGACTTAGTAACTAAGCATGCAACAACATTTAGTGGGCATCGACTTACCATCACCCTTTCTCCTTATAGTGGCCGATTTGATAGATGGGAACAATGGGAGCTGGATGGGCTTCCTTTGGAAAGGAACGCACCATAAATACCTCTTGGACAACATCGACTAGAATTTTTGTTGCTAGAAGAGATGTTGTGCAGACATGTGATCTTAAGGTCGATGGCAACAGAAAAAACATGGATAACAATAGATATCAAAAGAACACGTAATTCCAACACAAGATTTACATGGTTCATCGCATGAGTGATTACATCCACAGGCGAAGACAATCCAAGTACTATGCAAAGATTACATAGTACATCTATTTCCACTCTTAAACGCAAGAGAGTCCGTTATCTACGAGAGCCACTGAATTAACCATGAGCCAACACTTCATCCCAAGAGCCACTCACTCTTTTTGAGAACTACATAGGCTCTCCTCGAGAGCAATCCTGCTCTCACTGAGTTCTTTACTCGCTCACAAATCCTCAGCAATACCATAGGCCTGCATCCTATGCCTATATATAGGGTTTTTAAACCGAAACCCAAATTCCAAACCAACTAGGATTGTCCCCAAATTCTAATCCCAAATCCTAACAAAGAAAAGCCTCATGCCCCTTAAACTTGTTGTGTGCCTCTTTCTCCAACATTCTTTTCTAGACCATTGATTTGATTTGCCAACTTTTTATTGCATTCTAAAAATATAACCAGCTGAATTCTTTTGCTAGCAGATTGTGTTGGTTTGGGATGATTGACCCTAGAACCCCAAACTTTCAGGATAATAGATATCATCGTATTGGAGTTATGGCCTAGGCCTTTAAACGGTCTCCAATATGTACGCTTCCTGTGGGAAACATGACTTGAGTAGTAAAGTGGGCCACATGTCACTGATTTCAAGTTCATGGCTCCAGCCGCTATCAAGCCATTCCCGAACCTGACTCTTCTACCTTGTTGTCGCCTCATCACATCAAGACCCAATTCTCGAAATATAATATTAGGTTAGATAGCATATTTGACAGGCATGGCGTTGCGATTTTGATGTCCGTATACCACAAGTGTACTTTCATGGACTGTTACAGCATCTGATATGGAACATTGTCCAGCCTTTACCGTCTGATTGTAAATCACTTGCAGGGTCTTCAACATGAAACTTAATGAGGCCATCCCAAAGTCCTGTCATCGTTGTCCCCCAATGTACTTAGGCCATGTCATCATTGTTTTCAAAAGTGCTTTAGCCATATCATCACCCTCACACGTGCTTTAGTCATGGTCGTGTAGAGCCACATAGCCATGGTTGTTAAATCCTTACGATTTGTGATTCATATCCTACAATTTGAATCAAATCCCACACAAAACGATTCGAATCGCATGTGACAATCTTAATTGGGTAAATTCATTCAATTTGCAATTCAAATCGTAAGATTCATGTGATTCAAGCGATTCCAGCACTAAACCCTTGTTACGGATCGATTCTTTAAAAACAAAATTAATATTTTTTATTCTTACAATTTTCTAAAAGTACTTTGTCTTTTAAGAAGAGAAGAAACTGAAAAACCTCTGTTACGGACATGCCAAAACCCCTATTTGAGTTTTCTCTCTGTTGCTGTGAAAATGGAAAAATAAGAAAGAAAAGAGGAAAAATGAGGAAAGAAAAAGAGGATGCAGTTGGACTCTATGAGAGCGTTAATAGTTTATTTTATTAGTCTTCTAAATTGTACAAGTACTTTGATACTTGATGTTATACAACAAGATTATATGAATTTCCTTTTGTTGATTTAACACTGATGATATTAGGGGTTATGTTTCGTTTTATGAAGTTTATTCGCGTTTTGTAAAGTGTATGCAATGAAAAGTTCCTTACTTTCTTTTATCAATGGATATGAATGAAATCTTTTGGATAATGGATTATTCAATTTTTTTGATTTATTAAGTATTTTTTTAACAAATTTTTAAGTATGTATTGAATCTTACGATTTACGATTTGAATCTTGATTTGATTACGATTTAACAACCGTGCACATAACCCCTAAGTGCTTTAGCGGGGTGCATACAAACTTCTCGACCAAACAAGATCTGAGGTATCACTTGCTCTCGTCAATCTCTATAGGATCCATCTCCACAAACCCATTGGATTCTCTGATCTTAACTGTGCAATAATGCAAGTACCCCCATCGAGCCATATGGGTAGCCCGAACGCCACCTGGTACTTTTATTGTTTTGTACTCCAGCCTGTTTGAACAATTGTGATAGTGGTTCACTCAGTCACCTCATTGCCACTAATGGAGCAGCAGTTGTAGTTTCCACAAGGTAGAAGATCAATCGACTCTCCAATCTTTAAATAACCTCCCCTGAATCTGAGAATCCAAGGAGCCCTACCTCCATGTACCTAATCGTTCCTTCTGCCATTCCAGCCTCTGATTAATAGCAGAAGAAAGAACTACGTTCTTGACTTCCTCTACGATCCATTGAATGCCCCTTGGGCAAACTTAAGATTAAAGATTCGAATGCAAAGGTCACCTTGGATTTTTAATGCCCCCAGCGTACAAAATAAATAAACAACTTTCCACGCTAACTTCAAAGTTTTCCCTGGCATATGCTGTATGTATCATTTTTAATGTATGTATGTTAGTGGTTTTATCTAGTATATGAACATAAATATGTACAGGTTAATATGAACTTAAGTATATACAAACTTCCATCATTTTTTTTGGATGAGTAAGGGATGATCAATCACACAACCAATTGAGCAATGGGTTTGAGTCCAAAATTGCATGCATGACATCAACTTCATCAAGGTTTCATCTATAACACCTCGTATCATCAGCAGATTTATAAAGGTCATCATCTACAGAACTACTACACCTCATATCCATTTGACACGTATGTGCACGCATGTGTATAAATTTCACCAGCCAAATACTTTAAATAGATAGTTGTATGCCTGTAAACCAATTTGGAACCTTAAAGGTGGAATATGCAATATATTTTGGTGGTTATTATGTTGGACGTTTTAGGGAACTTCAATGCCAACCATCACATTATATATATATATATATTGACCGGAGTTGGTGGTTGTTAAGCGTAGATAGGCGTGTGTAGTGTGACTTACATTGGCTAACGGCTCAACCCGGCCTTGCGCCTGCTACACTACACACGCCTATCTACGCTTAACAACCACCAACTCCGGTCAATACCGCAGAGGTCAGACTCACCACCACCACACACCCCTTTCACAGGGCTCTGATACCATTCACTCCCAGGACTAGACACAATGGTGGTGAGTCTGACCTCTGCGGTATTGACCGAAGTTGGTGGTTGTTAAGCGTAGATAGGCGTGTGTAGTGCAGCAGGCGCAAGGCCGGGTTGAGCCGTTAGCCGATGTAAGTCACCTTTTGTCACGCTGATTTTCTACAAGCTGTCGGAAACTTAGCCCACCTGTAAATTCTTCAGTGTGCCGTAGAATAGGATGAATCATCGTCTCTTCCCTCGTAGCATGTCTTCTCGAGAAGTTGACTGTCAAGACGACACAATGAATAGTGAAGAACACAAGTTTGTGAATAGTGAATCCGAGTTAAATAATTGGAATATACCTAAGGTAGCAGTAGAGGAAATCTACAGACTAAGTACATTTAAACTATTCTCCTCACATTCGATAAAAACAGTTGAGCGCACTTTACCTCTTAGGAATCATACGTATAATACTTATAGATTATTAGATAAGCACACTATACATACTCTTAGTAAAAAATACAACTTTATACACTTTGGCATGATCCAGGTGGCGGCCAAGCCACTTACCAGATTAGGGATTAATAGTTCCATTTTACTATGTCTTAGAGACTGTAGGTTCTTAGAGTTTTCAGATAGCCTCTTAGGAGCAATCCAGACTAGTACAGCCCAAGGTCCAGTTTATTTCAATTATTATCCAGATTTCTCTTTAGATTTACGTGATCCCCATATCATAGATAGTTTAACCTAGATGTCCATACTAAAGGTATAAACATGAAACCAGGATCCAGACCCTTAGTTCTTGTTTACAGAATTAGTTATAAGGTCATGAATACTACGTTAAATCCAAAAACAATTCACCATTTTAATAAGAATAACAAGTTTAATGAAATTATTTATGGTCATCCAGATAATGAGATCCAACCTAAAAGAATCATTAATTGGGAAGATATTGAGTTTCCAGAAAGTTGGAAGTTGGTCCATGTGATTGAACCTCCTCCTATGCCAGTCCAGGAGCCTAACCAGATCCTTGATCATGGTAAGGGCAATATTGAGTTAAGATTTCCCAAATTACTTAGGAACCCTTCTTTTAGAATGCCTTTCAGAGAATCTCATTTCCATTCAGGTAGATCTTCTTGTTCCAGTATTCCTAGTACTTCTAGCACAATACATTTAGAAGATACTTCCAGACTTCCGCGCAATACTCCATTTCTCCATACTTCAGCTACTAATTTCGATTGTCAAGACAATTCCAAAAACCCGGGATATGTATATGTATCTCAACCTCCAGAAGCAGAGTATGTCCATACTCAACCAATCAGGTCTACACCTGAACAGGTTCCCCTCCAGACTAATCTAGAAGGAGTAAGGAATTCTTCAATTCCAGAACCGTACTATATATATATATTCACTCCCAGGACTAGACACAATCAATGAACAAAGCACACAGGTTACCGCCTAATGAATCTTGGTTAAATGAACTTGAAAGATACACTAACATAGCAGCATGAGTGAAAGAGCTACATCCTAGTGTACATTTAAACTATCAAAAACTTAGTTGCACATAGGAAAACAAAACATCAAACGATATATTTATTGAAAACTTGAAAGCATATACAGTACGATTAAAAGTGAACTACCAGTTCCTTAAACTGAGATTGTAGACGGACCGCTTGTAAGCCTCGGGTATCCACACTGGATATTTAGAGCGGTCCGTCTACAATCTCAGTTTAAGGAACTGGTAGTTCACTTTTAATCGTACTGTATATGCTTTCAAGTTTTTAATAAATATATCGTTTGATGTTTTGTTTTCCTATGTGCAACTAAGTTTTTGATAGTTTAAATGTACTCTAGGATATAGCTCTTTCACTCATGCTGCTATGTTAGTGTATCTTTCAAGTTCATTTAACCAAGATTCATTAGGCGGTAACCTGTGTGCTTTGTTCATTGATTGTGTCTAGTCCTGGGAGTGAATGATATATATATATAGCCCACTAAATAATAGCAAGGACAATGAATAATAGTTGTAACTACTGATAAATAACAGTTCTAACGTATCAAAAACTATTAATGAAGTCCACAGTTACCATATGAAACTATATATTGACCGACTCAGTTCTCGGATTATGCATACCTACCCAATCACCTACACAGGAAAAAGGAACTAAAGATAATAATAACCAACAATACACCTACTTCCACCAATTAACCATACCCATACATAGATAATATCAAACAATTATTAATCATGTCTCATTTCTTAGTGCAACTTAAAGACAACAAAAAAGGAATACCCAATCCCGCACCTACTTCCACCCACAGAACATAAACCACACATAGACAGTATCTTGTTAAGAAGAATCTTCTTTTCCTAATTATCTAATAATGCTACACCTATGTTCCCTAAAATGGCTCATTTCTAATCATGTCTTCCCTTGTCTAAACAATCATCCATCTCAACTTCTTCCAATCATGTCTTACCTTCCCTTGTCTAAACAATCATCCATCTCAACATCCTCATCTTGGTTACACTCATTCCATAATCCATATACGCAAGCATTCCGCTTCATAGATCATACATAGTCTCACTATGCCCATGAAACTCCCCCATTAGTTTATTAAGAACGTGTCAGTCACAAAGCGCTTGCAACATAAAACTCCATCACTAAGTATCGGCAGCATCGTCCTCTATCTTCCGTGTCTTCCGGATAATACAAGCAAGATAACAGATTGGGGAATGGGGCACACAACAAACCAATTAACCACGAACAAACATGTACAGGTACTCTTCCCTGTAGTTGGCTCCTATTATTTTTTACACAAACATACACGAAAACCACAAAAATAGAGGTTGAATGCCACTTACCACCACCAGCACGGAACACTTGAGAGAAACAAACATCCCCAGCACGACGCATATGGTCCTAATCATTGAATACATGTTATCAAGATTTCATTGAACTGGATAAGATAAACTAGTTCAATAAAAAGGAACAAGATGAAGGGTAGGGATGGGATGGGGAGAGAGAAGCAGAAAGATATATATATATATATATATATATATATATATATATAAGATGTCCATAGAATAAAGATCATGCTTACCTTTAGGTCCTGCCAAGAAGCGGAAGAAGGTAATCCAGTAATCACCACTGCATAATAGAGCAATATAAGATTGATTTATGATCATATGCAACCTAATAGAAGAAGATAGGACATGGGTATCAATGACTATACACACCGCGATAGTCAGAGCGCTTGGAGACTCCACCACGGCCACCGCTACCACCGCCACCACCATTGTAACTACTACGACGATCTGTTGAGGATGATTGTCCTCGCCCACCATGTGCAAGTTCAACCTTTAAATACATGGACGAACAATAAAGCATAAAATACGAGATGAACAAAGTAAAGAGGATATCTAATCAAAATATCAAATAGCAGTTTTAAAAAAAGGAAAAAAAAAATTATATGGATGACTAACCCGTAACCTATGTCCATCAAAGCTATACCCGTCACGACCACGAATAGCACCGTCAGCATCGCGAGCCTCTTCAAACTGCAAAAAATATTGGACAAAATGAGATGAGCAGAGGAAAAAAATGCATCAAGGAAGATTTAAACACCCGGATAAAATGTGACAAAAGGTCTGTACAAATTGTGGATGGAACAACTAATCAAAGAGCTACACAAAATCACGAATTTATTGCTCAATGTCGTCGTATTATTATCCATAGATTTCAGGATAACAACTCACCTCAACGAAGGCATAACCTGGGGGTCTTGGTGGGATCTTCAAATCAATGTCGACAATAGGCCCATACTGCAATTAGAAAGCCAGTGATGTAACACAAAAAAAAACCATATAGCAAATAAGCAAGGCATACAAGTAATTCAAATTCATTTTTCAATCCATGATACAGTACTTATTACTATATTAGAACTAGTACTACCAGATTACCAAGTTTATGCTATTGTCAATCCATAGGATGTGCCATTAACTTTGCAAAACTTTGATAACCCGGGCATTTCAATAATATTTTTAATACTTTTTATATTCATTTTTTTCTTCTCAATTTATAATTGCTTTACCTAACCATATATCCCTCATATGAAATTTCTGAAAATGCTAACATTCACCCAGTAAATGTTATTATGTGTACAATATATCACACAAATCACAAGCCAGTCAAGTTGAAAATGGAAGCATAAGAGATGAAAATCTAAAGTTACTTTGTAAAACAGATCTTCTACTTCTCTCTCACGAATATCACCAGGGAGATTGCCAACGTAGAGAGTTCGACTTGCACGGCTACTCATTGTTCCTGAGACCAAGATAAAGTTAAATAATTATATAGTTATAGTGATAACAATGATAAAAAAATAATAATAATACATTATCGAATTATTTTTTTTTGCAATGTCACCCCAATTACGTTTTGAAAAAAAAAAGAAAGTTCATCAAAAATAAACAGAAAGAGAAAGAAAGAAAGAGAAAAAAATAAACAAACAAACCCACAACATCAAACATTACATTCAGATTTGCACAAATGCCAAACAGCTGTCAAATAAAGAAAATTAAATGTATAGAAAACCACAGAAGCTGAATTGATATTAATTAAATATACAAAAAACACAAGAAAAGGTGAAACCCCACGAACATGTCCTTGTTTGGATAAACTTCTCTAAGAAGAGAGGGACTTCTCTAGAAGAACTTCCAAGAGATGTAAATTCTAGAAAAGTTTGCGGAAGTCATTTTGAGAGTAAAAGACTTTTTCCCCCGGTAAACAAGATCATATATATTAAAAGCTTAGAGCATATATTACAAGAAAAGAAAAAGGCAAAGGGATCACAAGGGAGTGAGCCTAGAAAGAAAAGAGAAGCAGCAAATATAGCAAGCAGTAACTAGAAAATAATCTAAGTTTAGGGGGATCCGGGAGAGGGTCGCCGCCGCTACTCAGATGTCATGACAAGCTAAACCAACTCAGCATTATACACTAGATAAGAATCTGCCTAGTCCTCAAACGGACTAAGTACACTAAACAATCCGGTCAAAAAACCTGTGGTTTTCTCTTTCCAAAGACACCGTACTAATGCACCTGGGAGGAGAGAACAAAAGGTTCGGGCTTTAGGAATTACCCTAACCGTAATCCAACAAGAGTGGAAGTCCCGGAAGGGATGAGGGAAGACACAACTGCTCCCTAGCCAAGATAGAATGAATCCCCAAATCTCAAAAGCAAAGGGGCAATGCATCAATAGATGATCCACTGTTTCCTCCGCATTGAGGCACATAAATGATAAAACAACCATCGGTCATTCTCCAACCTCTATAGATACATCGGACACCACCAATACCAACAAATATCGGTGATATATCGCCGATATTGTCGATATTGCGAACCTTGAGTCTAACTAACCAGTAACCACTAACCTAACCAACCACTAACTCTAACTAACCACTAACTTTAACTAACCACTAACTCTAGCCATGTGGGACCCCCTAAATAGGTAGGTATTACAAAGATAGAGAGAGAAAGAAAGGGAGAGGGCAAGAAGCACAGAGCAGAGAGACCACAAAATCTGAAACCTCTTCAAAGAAATGTGTTATCAAACCCAAAATGTTCTCAGATTTTACATTACTATTCTTCGCCTTCATTGAATACCATCGAAGCGCAGAAGAACCATCTATTGTCGGGGCTTTGAGCACTTGCCGGAATCCAAGAGGGGGGAGGAAGAGAAAGAGAACTCTGTTGCCGGAATCAAAGAGGGGAGAGGAAGAGAAAGATGCTGGTTTTAGACAACACAAATGAAGAAAATTGTCCGAGGAAGGAGACTGCTAACAAAAATTAAAAATCCCATAATACCCTTTCAAGCATAAAAGGTAATGTGATGGTGGACGTTAGATCTCCCGATCAAATGGTTATGAACATATGTGAACATATATGTTCTTTTTCATGTCTCTCGATCCCTTCCTTATATATATGTATATATATATATATATATATATATGATAGAGATGCCACATGGCACCTCTCTTTGTTCTCCATTCTTTAATCCAAGTGATTCTAAGAGTTCTCATACATTTCTCTCACTCTATACATGTCTCTCATTCTAGAATCTCATATGTTTCTCTCTATACAAATCCCTATACACATCTCTCTTTTATCTATCCTTCAAATCAGCCACTTCTCCCACGTTTCTTACACTCTCCCTCAAACGACACGAATCTCTCTCAAACTACCCATATTCTGATGTGGAATCAATATTTTGGAGATTTGAGTTTCTACCGTGTCATTAATTAATTGGAAATTTGGAAGGTACATGTCTTCTATCCACATTTATGGAAACACACTCTTGATGGATGCAAAGCTAGGGTCATACCAAACTCTATAAACAAAATCAGAATGAGATTTGAAGGTAGGCACTTTTGTGCTTCAATGGGAATTTTTTTGCTAAGAATCTCTTCTATGATTTATGTTTCCATCTTATTATTTGTAGGTGGTTTGCCTCTGTTGTGTTTATTTTTAATTTTCAATACTTATTACTATCTTGACTCTTAACAGAGTCATGAAACATGAAATGCATTGGCTGCCATAGAAATGGTGTTGTCGGTTACGATGGCTACTAGGTCTCACTGGTTATCGGAGCAAGGTGTCGTGCCATCACCAAGATGATGACTGCCATTGAAGAGATGGTGGGTATGAACGTCTTATCAAGTGATAAAACTGGACCCTCACCCTCATAAAGCTTACGGTTGATAGAACCATGATTGAGGTTAGTGATCGATTAGATGGTTTTGGAATCTATCATGAATTGTTGATCAATGACTATGGGTCTTTTGGTTTTTGGCAGGTGTTTGCTATTCTATCTTGCCTCTTCATATTACAGAGTATTAAATAGGGGTGTTTTTTATAGGTATTAAATAGGGGTGTTATCTTTAGGGAAGAGCAAGGATCACATAGGTGCATTTCCTTCCTTTCAACGTCGTGGAAAAGTGTACTGCCATAACCTAATTTTCCTTCCCTTCAACGTCGTGGAAAGTGTACTTGCCATAACCTATTTTCATTCGGTTTGTCAGTACTTTCTAATCAATTTGCTATGTTATGCATGTTGTATATTTCCCATAGTTGTCAAGGCGACCAGGCAACTTGAGGCGACATACCCCATGGACGCCTGAGTCAGTAGCCTGAGAGGCCCGAGGCGTCGCATGATGAACTTTTTGTTGCAGAAACCACTAATTTGTGATCTATGTATGATGCATTTTCTTTTATAAGAGGTCCTACATTCATATAATTTACATCATTGTCAAGATGCACTTTGATAAAACCATTGTTAGAAACAGTTCTAAGAATAATAAATTAGGACTTCAAGTGTTGGAAAAAAATGGAATTAAAATTAAGTTTACAATGACTACTAAAAGGAAGGAGATGGGAGAGAGAGAGGAATTATGAGAGATAAAAAAATAGACATCCCAACAGGAAAGAGAGAGGAAAGAGAGGGGAGAGGAGGGAGAATATAAGTTTGAATAAAAAGTAGAAAAATAACTAAACGGTTAAATGTGACACTGAACAGGGGAGAAAGAAAAGAGGGGGGGAGAGGGAGATGTCGTAGTGTCGTACCTTTTACTCTCATTTATTTATTTTTCTCAATTATATTCAAGATAAGTAATAAAAATAATATTGATAAGTAAAATATATAACTATAAAACTTACACTTATTTAAATTATAAAAGAACACTTTAAGTACGAATTTATGAGATTTTGGACGGGGGTAGAAGGAATTTGGGGGCATTTAAAGGCTCTTAATTTGTTATTGGGTCATCTGAGTTAGTTGTAAATTAACAACCATGGAAAAAAGAAATGAGGACTATTTGGTCCACCCATAAACAGAGGGAGAGAGACCAATTGGTCCACCCATTGAGACAAGTTAACATGAGAGAAACATACGTGACACCATTCGTCTCTTCTTTCTTCTTCTATATGCAAACTTGACACCGTTCGTCTCTTCTTTCTTCTTCTATCTACAAACTTTTTTTGTTGGATATACAAATCCTAACATATTATATTGTAAAAGACATGAGAAATATGGAAAAATAGTATATTTTTTTATTTACCGAACAATCATATTCAAATAAAATAAATTTTTATTTCTTTAAATAATAATAATATGATATAATATCAAATTTTTAATAATGACCACCTGAGGCGGTAAGTCGCCTGAGCCCAGCAGAGCGCCTGGTCGTCTAGGCGACCGCCTGAGGCGTCGCCTTTAACAACTATGATATTTCCGTTGTTGCATCTTAAACATGTTAAAAACTAAACAATATTGTTACACCGTAATCACATATTTTGTAGGTTTGTTATCCTTTCTTGCCATTTTTAGGATCCAAAATCATATTTCTTTAAGTGCATTCAATAATTTAGATTGGCGAAGTTGTCATCAGGTTGTCTTAGATTTGGTAGTATCTCCATCAAAGTAATTTGGACATCGCATTGATCATATTTTATTATATACCTATATGTAAGCATTCATGTAATGGAATGAGCGAGTATGGTGTGCATTTTTTTTTCACACCCGTGCATCGCACGGGTTTTCGCTTATATATACTGGTGGGTGGCACGTGATAGAGAGGGGAAGGGGAGAGAGACCGGGAGGAGGAATCATAGTGAGGGTATTTTGGAAAAAAATTAAGGAATATTTTAGGTATAGAAACATGAGGGACATTTTGGATTAAAAAATTAAGAGGGACACATTGGTTATAGAAATATGGCGTATGGACATTTTTAGAACCAAAAGGCTTTAGGGGCATTTTGGGTATAACAAAGAAAGGGGACGGGCGGGGCCTTGGCGAGACCTTCTTTTGGAGTGTTTTGCCAAGAGAGCGAGGAGTCCGGTTACGCCACTGAGGTAGACATGTGTCCCTTTTAACACTCCTTAACTATGGATAAGATTCACCCACCCCTAGAGTTCACCCACTAATCCTAGGTTTTTAGGAAAAAAATATGAAAAAAAAAAAATTAACCCTAGGTGTTATTGAATCTTAACCAGGATTTTTAAAAAATAAATTTTTTTTTTCTAAAATCCAAGGATAGGTGGGTGAACTCTAGGGGTGAGTGAATCTTAACCACAGTTAAGGGGTATCAAAAGAGACACATGGCAACCTCAAGGACGTAACCGAACCACAGTTAAAGAGTGTTAAAAGGGACACATGGCGACCTCAGTGGCGTAAGGATTCCGATTATAACCGTAGAGAATTTAAAGTTTATATATAGATGATGAGTAAGGGGTACTAGGGGAATTAAGCAAAACATTGTCTTATATATATGATGAATTAGTCTAGGGATACTCCCAAAGTGTACTCCCAAATATACTCCCAAATCTTATCCGTCTATCTCAATTATAAACGGTTGGGATTAGAGCTGATGTGGCATTAAAAAAGATAAAATAAGTCAACTCAAATCCTGACCCTTAATGGTTGGTTATAAACGGTTAGGATTAGGGAGTATATTCGGGAGTATATTTGGGGGTATCTATAGACTGACTCATATATGATTATGATAAGGGCAGTTTGGGAATTAAGGAAAATTCAACCTCCGTTTTTTTAGGAGGCATTCTCATTATCTTTACTATTATAATGTGATAGGCAGCCGTAGATGATTTTTCCGAAATTCCCATACTACCCTTATATAAAAACAAAACTTTGATTTAATGTGTGCTTTAATTCCCAAACTACCCCTTGCCTTTGATTTAATTTCGAAACTACCCTTGCTCATCTATCTATTTTGAATCACAGCCAATCGTGATTGAACTCAGGGAGAGTTCAATTGCACCCGCAGGTTAACACGTGACCTTTTTAACTATTATTAACTGTGGTTAACTCCTTCCTCGTTCTCTTACATGCATCGCACGTGCCACTAGCGAGTTCAATCGCATCCGCGGGTTAACACATGTCCCTTTTAACTCCTATTAACTATGGTTAACTCCTTCCCCTCACTCTCACGTGCATCGCACGTGCCACCCGCTAGTATTAGTAATAGATAAATAATAGATAAGCATTTAGCCAAATCGAGCCAAGCCTTCACCGAGTCAAGCTTCAAGCCATGTCAGACTCAAAAGGGGCTGACTTGGGCTCGGATCCTTCAAGTGTTCAAGCCCGAAATGCCTGTTTGAACTCGACTTGAACTAGCCCAGTACTTTTTATTTTGCTGTTCCACATGTTCTTACAAAAATGCTACAAAAAAATCGACCTAAAAGGCATCTACAATCAGCGGAAGAATTGAGCGGACAAAAAGGCACATCATCTGCATAGTGGATTACAAGAACAAAAGCAATCACATTATCAAGAAAATGTTCCTTTTCTTTTCACCGATAAAAAAAAACGTTTACAGGTAAAACCCTAATTCAGGAACAGGTATAATGTATAACGGAAAAGAATAACATGTACATAAACAAATAATAATAATAATTCCATGAATAAAAAATTTAAAAAAAATTAAACTACACGAACAAAAGATGATTTGTACTTAAAAGAAAATATCAAAGTACAGTTAAATCAAGAACTAGAGCATTTTCTCTATTGAAGTTTCTAGGGTTTGAATCTAGGTGAGTTTAGCTTACCTTTGCACAAAAATAAGGATTACAGAAGCGTTGAGAGAGCACGGACTCGGTGAGGGAGAGCTTCGAGGGCTATGGGTTTTATCTGGGTTAGAGAAATAGGGCTATCTACGATTTGCTAAAGGCAAGGTGTTTCGCAGACGTACGATTGTATCTTGTACTCCGAACTTTGATGCATGATCTAGCAATGGAAGGTTCGGATCTAGGGATGTAGTTTTTATGGTGTTCTTGATAATACGAGATAACAGTTCCTTTTTATAAATATTAAAAATTAAAAAAAAATATGGCCGGGCACAGGATACCGGTTACATATATTTTAACCATTTTTAACCTTAGATGCTTTAATCATAATGATTACTACCTATGAAGCGTGAGCAGTTGGATGGACACGTGGCAACCATTGAGAATGTAAGCTCCCTATCTCTCTTAAAACCCACTCTTTGTAACGTTTACTATCTATTGAGGCCTTTTGTACCACATGCCGCTATAGAGAGTTCAATGGCGGATGCGTTTTCAAATTCATAGACTACATAGAGTTAATGTGGTTTTATTATTTCATACGTTATGGTCTTCTCAAAAGTTTTCAAACGATTATGCAATATGTAAGCTCGAGAGTTAACGGGGTTTCAAACGTTATGGTGTTTTCAAACGTTTCTCCCTTTATGTTTTCCACAATTTCCAACTCTCTACCTTCATTCTCTCATTTTCTATATTTTTATCATTTTTTCTAGATAAATAACTCCCTACAAATACTTCAACAATTGTGGCTTGAGCGAGATTTCGGCGTGTTAAAAGGTTAGTGTTCTTCAGGTAATTGCAAGTGTTCTTGCTTTTGATTCTATTTCTATCTCTCCAAAATGTGATTTTCAGCTGTAATTATGTTTCTCTTTCTTATCCCTGCTCCGTGGATGTGATTTTGACGAACAATATTTCGTTGTTGCAAGAATGCTTACTGAGGATTCAACCTGCATCGAGAAGCTGTTCTTTTGCTGCAAATGATGTAACCTATTATGTATAGACAAAATGATCATTATGTATGGCTTTTGCTGTAAAGTATCTGATTTCGACATTTGGTCACAATTTTTACATTTTTGATGCATCGATTGTGATTTTGTATATGCAGACCGTGTATTTTTCTTTGACAAAAATTTACTCACTTCTGTTTGGTTTGTTTGCCTGTACGTGAAATAGAATATACCCAGTTTTTCTATTTGGTAGGAACCTTTAAATAAGCTAGAAAATTGGTCTGTTTTACTTTTCTACCTTTTGGATCCAATGAAAATTGGACAGTAATTAAAATTTGTATGTTATACTGCTTCGTATTTCAAAGATTTTGGCAGATTAAATACATAACTATGTCTATCAAACTTATTAAACATCATAAGCTAAAATAAACTAGAAATGATTCAGTTGTGGTTGTAAAGAATAGAGATGCCCACAGAGTAATAAAATATTTAACCATTTGAAGTAAGAGATTGGGCCTATTCCTGTACTAATCTGATTTTCTATTGGCTTGATTACCCCCAATGAATTTTAAGTCTATGCTGAAAGGCACGTATCATTTGTATAGCTGGGTTTTGAAGCAAAGTGCCCAAAGAAGATTAAGTGAACTAGGTATTGTATCCTTTAATTTCCTTTGCATAGATGGGGATTGAAGTAAGTGTCCCAATCTGATTAACTACTACAATTATAACTTATATAATACCTATCCGGAGGCACAACAAATGCAATCTGAACCATCTTTTTAAAGCCATCAATCTAGATTAGCCCAAGTGTTTCTAGCCCTTATTATCCAATCTAAATAATAGTAGGGTGACCATAATTATCTAATTGGTTGTTTGCTTTTGAGTAATAGTAAACATCTCAGTGCAAGGTTTCTGGCCTTAATGGCCATGATTAATACAATGACTCAATGACTCAGTGTCTAGCTAGATGATTTCATTGGCCATAATGTCCATGGCCTTACTGTCTGAACAATCAATGATGTCACAACTGGCCTTAATTGATGAGAAGAGGAGAGGTTTAGTCAGTGGATTGGTTTGAGGGTCTGTGGTGGTCTTCTGATTGAGATTTGAAGGGTTCAGGGATGGAGATTGATGCTGAAGATCTTTATCATTCTCAGATTCGTTGGATTTGTAAGGGTGTGTGATCAAGAATTGTAAGAACTTATAAGTGATAGTCATATAAATATCAACTTAAATCAATGATGATAGATGGTAAAATTCTGAAGATAATGATAGTTAGATTCTTAGGGTGTGTGATTAGGAATAGTAGGAACTTAAAATTATAATCAGATTCTTAAGGTACAAATATCAAATTAATTCTACCAATCTCACTGAATTTCAAGTTAATCAATTTTAAATTACAATATCAATTTAAAAATAATTTGCCATACAGTAATCTTTGTTCTTTTGACATTTCCGTGCTTTGCACGGGCTACTTGCTAGTAATACATTAAATCCAGGAAGGGGGAGGCCCATTGGCGGCTTTAGAGGTTGTTTAGAATATTATAGCCACATGTCATTTTATTATTGGTTATAGTAATTTGGAAGGAGGAGGGTGTCAGTTCATGGGTCGGTTTATCTTGCTGGATACACCCCCATGGGAGAATAATAGGGCCTGCACCTTTCCATATACTCTCATCCTCTAAAATTTTGAAATGGCGCAACTCTTGTTGTGGCAAATTAGGAAGGTGAGGGGTTGTATTGGTTCATGAGTGAGTGGCAGAATGTGGGTTTGTGAAACCACAAAAATCAGGCAACGACTGTCCAACAGAGGAGCAACTCAAGTTTTGGTATGTTTGCACGTAATGAAGAACGATGCAAAACCATTTTGCACGTCTTCCTTGATTGTGTATCAATCTGATGGCACACTTCCTCTTGTGATCCTCACTTAATCACTTGTGTTGAGCTTGATCCATCAAGCCTAACGTTTTTGTGGCTAACAACCTCTAAAGTTGTCTGAAGTCACTGCATCATTTCAACCTAACATGTGGCCTCACTCTTGAAGTCTTCTCCCCTAAGTCTTCATTTCTTGGCAGACAGTAAATCACCTTCTAAGGCCAAGGATGTGATTATTTTCCTTGGCCTTATTGTATGTACCATTTTTTTAGCTTCTTTTGGGGACGGTAAGCTAACACCTTTTTACGCATTATTTAGAAAGATTTTTTTTTAAAGAGGGATACTACACGTATTCACATTTTTACAAATAAAATCATTCTCCCCTCTTTTTATAATAAAAACATGTTGGTGTGTTAGCCCACTCACAGAAAAGGGATTTTCCCTGAATACCCTCGGGGTTCTATTGAGGGCTCGAAATACACTCACTTTCCCAGTTTACTTTTATACACCAAATCCCTATTTATATGACATAAATGCCCATTGTCCTCTTTCAAATCAAAGTCAAAGAAGTTGAAAGGGGTTTTGCGAAACTCACTTCTTCCCCATTCTCTCCCTCTTCCTCACCGTAACACCAATTGTGGATGCCCCGCTACTCCCACTTACTCAAGCAGCTGCTCATGCCACTAGCTCTCACCATTATTTCGTTGATAAGTCCCCATTCTTGTCATACACATGTTTCCATTGCCATAGTTTGCAATGGTAATAGGGGAAGTTTCCCAAAGAGTCTTGTTTTGGGGACTACTTCTTCATCTTACCGAATGGGTTTTGATTCATTCATGGTTTCTTCTTTTATTTTTTATTTTATTTTCTGGAAGATTCATTCAAGTGAGTTTTCTTCTTATACTTCGAGAGAGTTTCTTGTTTCTTGGTGTTTTAGAGAGAGTTTTGTGATATTCCAAAAGTAATTTTTCTTTATTTCTAAAATAAGAACATATGGGGAATATGAATTCAGAATCCATAAATCCAAACATAAATGGAGGCATAATATATACAAAAGAAGCTATAAATTATGATTTTTTAAACCAAACAATGACAAGCGAAATCCTTAATGGCTAGTAGCGGTTGGAGCAATGGCTAACAGCAGGCAGGAGCAGGGCAGGAGCAATGGCGGGCAGTCGTTGTTAGACATAATGCCTAGAAAAGTCATTTAGATTGTTAGAATCTTATTAATTTGATTAATAAATGTTTCTTCTTAATCTATTATGTATTCATTATGGGTAATTGACCATGATCTTTAGATGATCTATACAATATGAGATATCAATAAAGGTCCATAGGATATATTGTAGGAAAGTTATATGATTAGATTATCACAGGTAGATATAACTTTCCGGTTCCTTATACCTTATATAGTCACAGCTGTGGGTGAAGCTGGGCACTTCACTTATATGGCTACCAGAACGCTAAGATGTTTTCAATAATTGAGATGTAGTTCTATCTCGAACTATTGTAGTGGAGACTACACATCAGCATATGAGTGTTTAAATGTACACTGACTGATTGCATTCAATGAAAGACCTCTTGCATAAACATACTATCAGATAGTTGGTCTCTCATTCACATTGAACGGTTTCGATGATCCTTAGATCTAATGAGTTCGTCTATGACTGGGCAGTGATCCGACTGTTTTGATTCCACCAACGTATTTTCTAACTTAGGGAATACAATACAGTGACAGTTGGATAGTCAGAAAGTTGTTCGAGTCATGATGAATTTCAAACAATAAATCAATGCTCATTAATTTTAGAGATTATCCAAGTTCCGGGTAAGACGGTTGATTAAGTTCAAATCTTGCGCAGGTGATTTTGAAAACAAAATAAGTTTTGAAATACATTTTTATTAAAAGGCATTATACTCATTAAAGGATTTTTTCAAAATGTTTTTCTTGAGAAATTGTTTCTCATGGCTTAATCATAAGTCTTGGAAACCCGAATGATTTGCAATGGGCTATGCGTTAGATAGTATGTCAATCTCAAATGCCCATTAGGGATAATGTATTTGGAAGGATAAATCGAATTTAAAAATTCATGTGGCGGGATCTGTAACGGTTAATGTTCATACACTGGGATTCAATTGCAACATGGATATCTCACGTCACTTGCAATTCCGATGTAATTCCCATTTAGGGTCAATGAGATAACATTTGATAAGCCGGGGTATGAATGTCCCATAGCAATCTGTGGAGGTGCTCACATAAGAAATACAAGCTCAATAATTGATTAAAAGTTAATCAATTATTTTAAGTGATTAAAAGTTAATCATTTAATTAAATAGATTAATAGTTAATCTATTGTTTAAATTAATTGTTAATTTAAACTAAGGGATTATTTTAGTAATTATTTGATTAACATAATTAAAGGGGAAATGGGTTTGACCCATATCCATAAACCCATTAAAATGGACCTTTAATATGGGCCAAAGCCCATGGGTTTAAACCCTAGGGTGGGGCGCCCACTTGAGGAATCCTAATTGGATTAGGATTTGTTTAATTGAATAATTATTGAAATATAATTCATTTTATTATGGAATTAAAATCCAAGTATTGGATTGCAATTAGAATTAAGATGTTATTGTAATTAGATTACAATAAGGAGTTTTAACTTCTCAAATCCCACGCCCCATAGAAGCTCACGCACCCCCCCCCCTTGTGGATTTCTAGTTTGATTAGGTTTCCTACTTTGGTGTAAGATATTGACTTATCTCTTTTAATTAAGGAATCCTCTTATAATAGAGACTCTTTAATTAATAGGATTACTATAACTAAAGTAGTTATAAATTAAGTAGGAGTTTATTTAATTAATAATAAGAGTTATTGTTAATTAATAAATCCTACTAGATAAGATCAAGTTGGAGTAGGATTAGAATAAGATCCTAGTCTATAAATACTCCAACACCCGAGACCATTAAGTAGAATTCTCCATAATTTTTTCTCTCCTCTCCTCTCTCTCTCCAAACCGTGAACCCTAAGGGAGACACCTAGAGATTTTTGTGAGCTACATTGGTGGTCTTAGTTGGGATTTGCAAATCTAAGGTTTTGAACCTTAGTATTATTGGTGATAGAAGGTCTACACCATTGATCCATCTTCTTCCTCTTGCTTCTATAATTTCAAAGGAGATTCTAAAGCTTTGTAGGGATAACAAAGAACAAGGATCGAGCTTCTAGTATTTTTTCGAACAAATCTCTACAAAGAGTTCTGACGGTTCGAGTAAATTAAGCTTCACCGGTGGAAAAACATTCACTGACGTGATATGACTAAAACTCTTAGATAATTTTGATACTTTTTATGATGTTAAGATCTAGGGGATCCAGTTTCCGCATAAATTTTTATCCGGATCCCCCTTCAGTCGTTCCCTCACATACTTCAACAAGAGCTTGGAATATGTTGGTTTAAGGGTAATGTAAGCTAGGAATGAATGAAGAAATCATTCACATGATGAGAAAGTGGGGGAGAATGATGCCTATAGTGAGAAGTGAGAGAGATAATGGTAAAGGATTTCGTAACCCCTTCAACTTCTTTGGTTTTGATTTGAAAGAGGGCAAGGGCATTTATGTCATACAAATAGGGATTGGGTGTATAAAAGTAAACATCGGTAAATTAGATGTATTTTGGTGCTTAATAGAACCTTGGATGTATCTAGGAAAAAAAAACATTTATTTTAGAGGAGTGCTTTCCTAAACGCAGATTAAATTTTTATTACAACTCTCGCATTAGGTGCAACACGTGTTATTGTTACCCTTTCATAGTTTAAGAAAATAAAATTTCTCAAATGTAAAAGTTTTAATCTCCATAATACTAAAGACAACAATGAAAAATAACAACACATGTCGCAACCACCATAAGAGCTCAGAAATATGTGGGACTGACAAGTCTCCTTATTTTATTATAAAAATAGTCCGTGTATGCAAATGAGAGTATGCTCAACATTACACTAGTTTTGAATATGTTTGTGTCATGTTACAATCAAGTGGAACACTTTTATCCGAGTGTGGATTAGCAACAGCCCCAGAAGCATAGTATTGGTCTATTCAATAAAAATAGGAGAATGTTAGCCGTAGTTTCGCTCTTTCTCACTTTCTCTATAGGACCAACAAGTGTCCCCACTTTTCTCAACTACCTATGCAACCAGTTAAAACTAAAAAAAAGGAGATGGTTTGAATATTGAAGCTTTAAGAAGAACTAGGAAAGGGAGACAGTTTGAATGACGTTGAAGTTGTAATCGACTACAAAGGCATAAAAATATTTTTTTTGGATTTAACTGGGGTAATGTGTGTTTCGACCAAATTTCTTTTGTTTTTGTTTCTTTCTTCTCACTTATTTTCTCGGGAACCATGTTGCAAAATATATACGAGTTCACAAATATACAATGACACGGTAAAGTATCTATTACTCATCCCAAAGGACCAAATTCTTAAATCAATTTTTTTGTTAACTATTGTAGGCTACTAAAGGGATGTTCTACTTATAGCCAAAAAAATCCAACAAATCAATTAGCAACAATAGCAAATCAAATCAGATTTTATCATACCTATTATGTTGTGTAATGCAACACTGTTGAATAAAAAAAAACCTATTCTTGTATTAGTATCAATTCGTAATTCAAAATCTGTGAACTCTAGACACAAAATCTCCCAAATACCTATACTGGTTTTAACTCAAAAGAGTATTCAATAACCAATAATCGACAAAACCAAAATTTTGTAGAAGAAATAATACGTTAGAAGGTAGGCTGTGGCATGGTAGTTAACCATTGTCCTTAAAATCGATTTCACCCCATTTGATTAAACTCGTAGTGAGAATGGGATATCTGCGCATGACCTCTTGGATTCAACAACCTTCTTCTATAATAGATGCGCACACGTAAATATCGTAGATCACTCGAACTTGTCAAATTTGTTGTCATTTTTTTATTATTAAATCATGTAGATTTATATGGGTTCAAAGAAATAGGGAAGAAGATGGAATGTTATTTGTTTTCACTTACAAAGAGATAATGTTTTTCCTTATATTGAAGAATAGTAATAAAAACTCTCATATAAATAGATGTTATTTACAACGGTAGAATGTGACTGAAATGCCCACTAAAGATTCAAAGAGCCCCCAAATGAAAGCTCATTAAACACCCACAATAACATGTTTATACAGATCTTAAAAGGTTTAAAACCATAATAAAATTAGTAAGAAGTATATTATAAAACAATCACCAATATGGGACAAACACTCACTGTTTTTGTTTTAATTCTAAAATTAAAAAAAAACAATCCCCCATTTAACACAAAAACTAAAGGAACTAAACTTTTGGGCAAAGCAAAAACAAAGTGCATTAGTATTGATGGCCAAAGGACTTGAATCAATATTTAGTGTAAACTAGGACTTACAGTCATTGGTGAAATTGTATTTATTTATTGAACAAATTATCTTTGTTGTAAATCGATTGAATTTGTCACACACACTTTATTCTTTAAGATTATACAAGTTATAACAATTTAACACATTTTGGTTGTGTGTCCTACCTGAATATTCATTAGTGCTCTAGATAATTTTTCTAAATTCTCATAAGAAGCGACCCCACTTTTACACTCATATGGGTGAGTCTATCAAGTGTGTATCGTAACTAGACACACCATCACCTATAAATGATATGGATACATTTAGAGTTTAACTCAACCTCACATTGTTACAATTAACACTATCTACATCATAGAGGATGAAATATTAAATATGACAGTGTTCTCATCGAATGGTTCAGTGATTTGTTTTTACCCATTGAACTTGTTTCATGGGATCTCCATACACATAGGAAGTGTTGTCATCACTTCCATTCGTGTAATAAGCTTAAGTCTCGTCTCTTTCGGTGTTTCGTTCACTAACTTTCTAGCTAGCCCTTTAGTTAGTGGATCTACTAAATTATTTTCAAATCTTACGAAGTATAAATTCTTAAACCATGTAGTGAACGTTAACAACACCCATATATGTATGACTTAGGATCTTCTTCAAGTGGTGCTAGTGAGGACACGACCATCATCAAATTGTAAGGCACCACACACATCAACTAATGCATCAATTTATGTGCACTCTTGGTAAGCGTGCAAAGTGGATGTGTAGCACCTTTCCATTGGTGCTAGTGGTCTCCTCGCCGGCACCAACTGAAGAATATCCTAAGTGTATATATATATTGTAAAGGGAAAAATTCATAAAAAGAAGGAATAAAATGAGAATTTTTCACTCTAACAAATTCTAACAATTTAGCCAACATAAGCCCACTTGGGCTATGTGCCGACTCTCTTAAGTGTTATCTGACAGGTGACCTCATCATGACTACACAAGTCATGATGACTCCAAATGCCTATAAATAAGCAAGAATCACCAGAGAAAAAGAGGATGGTGCGGAAGACAAGAGAGAAAGTAAGAAAAGAGAAAAGAAGAAGAAGAAGAAGAAGGAGAACTGGGAGGCTTGAGTCATTCACTCCTCAACCCCAAAGGGCTATGAAGACAGTAACCCACCTGATTCACTCTTCTTCATTTGATGTTCTCCATAAACGGTACCCTTACACTCTGTCAATATCTAATGTTTCATGTTTATCTAATTGGTGGAATATGAAAGTCACACTACTACTTGCACGACTTCGCAATTGATCATCTACTGAGTACACTCATACTTGAACTTGTGTCTGATGTTATGAGTTGCACCCGTTGTACCATCCGTTGTGCTATTCGAGTTGTACCCGTTGTGCCATCCGTTGTGCTACCTGTTGTGTCATCCATTGTGTTATCCGAGTTGTACCCGTTGTGCCCGAGTTGTGCCTAAGTTGTACCCATTGTCTGAGCTACGTTGTCCCGTTGTCGTGTGCACAACGTACCCGTTGTTCGAGCTGCGTTGTCTGAGAGTTGCATTGTCTGAGAGCTACGTTGTCTAAGAGTTCCATTGTCTGAGAGCTACGTCCTCTGTGCCTCCTGAGCTACGTCCTGTATTGCACTCAAGCTACATCCTATACCTCTTCATAGCTCATCCTCCAGAGCATAACACCAGAGCCCGTCCTCAAGCGCATATGCTCAATGACCTCACGATAAGTATCTCTATACTATCATGCTCATATACTTATGTTTTATACTGACTTTATCATCGGAGCTTATTTCAGGGTGCACACCCGCCCCCTCAGTTTCATTTGTAGGTGGAGTTTTGATATCTTCCTTCTACCAGGAAACCAGAGATTGTTGCAGCTACTGACGCGTGACGAGTTCAAGAATTTTCCCCATCATATATATATATATATATTGGTGTTAGAATTCAACTTCTAGGTTGGAGATGCACTCCTTGTTCCCACATTGCTGCAATCCAATGAACTGTGCATGTAAAGACCCCATCTTTTACTGTGCAGTACAATATCACTTAATTATTTTAGGAAAATGTTTAGCCTACGGCCATGTTTGGCTATGTAGTCAAATGTGCAGTCCTCATTGGTCTATGCCCCTTCTTAAAACCCAACAACTGTGGTTAAGATTCACTCACTCCTATGGTTAAGCAATCTAACATTAGTTTTTAAAACAAAAATAAATAAAAATATTAACCTTAAATTTCTTAAACTTAACCAAAGTTAAAGGGGTGTTAAATTGGACACATTGACACCTCATTTGACTACATAGTCAAACATGTGGTGTGGTGGGCTAATCACTGTCCATTGTTTTATATTCCCCTTATCCAAAACTAGTAGACAAAAAGAGAAGCCGCCACCCCTGAAAACTAAGAGTGCCACTTCCCCGAGTTGGGATCATATTAAATTGTGATTGAACTCTCGAATTTCAATCAATCACATACGTTAACACATGCCCCTTTAACAGGGGAGGAGCCAGGAATTTTTTTCTTGGGAACCGAAATACATGTATTAAAAAAGTTAATTGATTTGGGGGATGTGGTCTGGGATTCAGGGGCGTAGCCCCCTCCTTTTTTTGAGTAATGGGTCTATTGTAGTCATATGATTCGTTAATGTTACATTCCAATAAAGGTCCATAACATGCCCCTTTTGAGAGAGCCATTATATAAATAAAAAGGAAAATAAATAGCGGACTGCACATTCGGCTATGACTGAATGCCGATTGTCATTGGTCCACACCCCTCTTCTTAACACCCACCAACTGTGGTCAAGATTCACCCACCCCTAAGCTTATCCATTGTTAAAAGTAGTGTTAATAGAGACACATGGATCAACAATAGAGACACATGGATCAACATTTGGCTATCTAGCCGAATGAGTAGTCCACTAATCACTGCTCTAAATAAAATTAACTTACAAATATTTGGAGGGGTCAAACTTCCCACAAAGTCAACTATCTAAAATTACTTTGGGGGTTAGTAGATAATAGTAAAAATATATTTAATATTTTTTATAATACTATATATATAATTAAAAATTTAAGGGGCCATGGCTCCCCTCGCCCCTGGATCCACCCCTACTTTTAACATGGGGCCCGGGGGCTCAAGCCCCCCCCCTTGAAATTTTGGGATTTTAAAATTATTATTGTATTAATAGATCGGGGGAGGGGCGTAGGGCTCTAGCCCCCCCTCCCCCTAAACTTTTTAGAAAACAACACATATTCTATACAAACGCACACGAAAAGACATGACTCATGAACTTGGCCCTCAATTTTTTTGGGGGGCTCGTTATCCCTGCAAGAGATTCAATTGTTAACATTTACTAACTGTTAAGGTTAAGCAATCTAACCATAGTGTTAGAGAAAGAACATAACAAATGTCAATTGTAAGAGGTTAAAATTTATTAATCATAGTTAAAAAGGTAGTTAAAGGGGTTTTGTAAGTGCGATTGAACTCGCATCGATTATTGTTTCTCAACCAATATCAGTTTTCGACGTTTCGTTCCATTCTCAGTGGTAATAACTCTGGAAAATATAGAAGAACCTTAATACTTCCATTATTACAAGCAAGGAAAGCTCTTTTAGAGAAGCAAGGGCGGGTATTTCAATAATTTTAACAAAATGATTTTGCCAATGTTTTGTTTGTTTTTTTTTTTTTTCGCTTTACCTATGCGTGAGTAGGGTTAGTGGTTAGTGTGGAGATTGGAGTTCTTGTGGACTCATCACCCGGGGGATTGGATCCCCAAACCTCCCTCAACTGAGAGGCCACGCCCCACCACTAGCGCAAGAGGCAGGGTGTGATTTTGCCAGTTCACTCTCCTCAATTACATCATATCTACATCATGGGTTTGTCCTAGTGGGAGAGTCCCCTTTTTGGGTAGGTTCTGGTTCGATCTCGAGGGTGAGATGGTTAATATCCACCCTCTGCCAAGCTGCAAATGTTAGGCTCTGATTTGAATAGATACTAACACTTTAACTGGGGTTGTGCCTAACCGTATCAATTTGAAACAAAATTTGTATCTTTATCTTTTCTTTATTATTATAATGCGAGAGGCATGCGTAGATGATTTTTACGAAATTCCCAAATTACCCTTATATAAAAACAAAACATTGATTTAATGTTTTACATTATTATAATGCGAGAGGCATGCGTAGATGATTTTTACGAAATTCCCAAATTACCCTTATATAAAAACAAAACATTGATTTAATGTTTTACATTAATTCTCAAACTACCCGTGCCTTTGATTTAATGTTTTACTTTAATTCTTAAACTACCCCTTGTCATCTATCTATTTAGAATCACAGCCAATCACGATTGATCTCGGAGAGAGTTCAATCACACCAGTGGGTTAACACGTGTCTCTTTTAATTCCTATTAATTATGGTTAACTCCTTCCCCTCGCTCTCACGTGCATTGCACATGCCACTAGCAAGTTCAATCGGGTGTCATTAACTCCTTCCCCTCGCTCTCGCGTGCATCACACGTGCCACCTACTAGTAAATTAATAAATAAAATTACATCACATCTCCTCGTAAATAAACATGCCATTATTTTTTCTTCTTTAATTCTTAAATTGGGAAAAATACATTCACACCTCTATGAGATTGGATGAAAATTAATATACATATACCCCCTCAGTTTTCAAAAAATACATTAGGTACCCTTACTTTTCAAAATAATGAAATTTACACCCCTTCCGTCAATTGACCGTCAATCAATAGACAAATCTGAAGATGTCATGCAATAAACTCAATAAAATTCTAAAATTACCCCTTGAATCATTTTGGGGAAAATACGTTTACACCCCTGAGGTTTGACGAACATACACATAGACCCTTGAGGTTTGATGAAAATACACATATAAAATTTTCTTGTAATTAGGCCATTGTTCATTATGATTAGGCTTTTTAATTCATTGTTGTAAGCACCCTATTTTTGCACCCCCTATCCCTCTTCCCGTTTCTTCAAATGCTTCAAGGTTTACCTAAGGCCCAAGCCCATTTGGCCAAACTTGTATCCAAACAACTCAATCAAACTCAATTACTTAATTCCATTACCCAAGTCTAAGTAGTCAAGCCTAATTATCCAATTATCTTAGCCAAAACTCAATGACTTTAGTGAAAGCTTAATTACCATAGCCCAAGCCCAATTGTCATAGCTAAAGTCTAATAACCATACCCATCTACTAACAACCCATGATCCATAAGATCTATTCCACATACCCACCTCCATTCAACCCATATTCAAAACCCACAAACTCAAGCCCACTTTTCACTTTCCTACAAAAGACCTTTTATTTTTTCTTCAAACCCTAAATAGCCAAATTTTTGTGTTTACACACTTTTTTGACCACCCAATCATCTCTCACCAAGTACACACCTTTTTGACTAGCCAATCACCTCCCTTACTCTCTTACAACTCATTTTTACACCTTTTACAAAACAATTAATTTTCTTACACTCCTTTTGACCACCAAATCACCTCTCATCAAGTACATACCTTTTTGACTACTCAATCATCAACCACATCAATTTTGACCAACCAATCACCTCCCTTTCCTCTCACCCATCTCTCTATTAATTACCAAATTACCACAACCCCTTGAAAACTCTATAGATACAAGACTCTCACAAGCCATTTCTTTCACCTTCAAAATCCCAAGCGGAAACTCTAGCTCTTCCTCATCTCACCCCTTATATTTATTTTTAGTCTTGAAGAAAGTTAAAAGAAGCTAAGGTTTAGAGTGTGTAGAGAATTTTAAAATTAAAAGCTTAGAGTTCTTCACTAACTCTCTTCCTTTGTGGACTCTAAAAACTCTTCACCTCTTGAAGCATTGGAAAAGAAGACTTGGACGAGTAGGCACTCCTCCCTTTAATCTTCATCTTCTTCTTTACTTGTTTTTTTTTATTTTTTATTTCTAGTCTTTTTCTATAACCATTTGGTTAGACCTTTCTCTTCTCAAGTTTAGTTGAGTCTACCTACACCAATCTAATGGTGTAGAGGGATCACACCTCAAAAGAAAAGAGATGTTTTTTTTTCTTTTATGTAAATATTTATTTCTTTTCTATGTACCCACTAGTGTAGATATGGGTAGGCCCATAGAGAGTGGAAGCTAAAGTTATACCTCTCTTTTTATTTTGTTTCTTCATTTTGATTCTAGTCCTTTATCTAGAATCATTTGAAAAACTTATCATCACTCAAATTTTCATATTTAGAGTTTCATTACATCACTCATAATGATGTAAAGAAACTACATTAGAGAGGAGGTGATGAGTTTTCATTTTCTCCACTTGTCACTTTTTTCATTTATTTCTTTTTCCTTCATGATTCTATTTTGAATTGATAAATGATGATTTATGGATTTAAAGAGGACATTATCCAAAATGCTTCATACCAAAGACAATGGTATTTGATTTATTATCAACACCAATACAACAAAATAGGTATTGACAATAGACCATTTACTATTTATAATGCACATCCCTCTTTATGTCCTAAATATAATTTTTTAACCTAACTTTTCATTTATCTTTCTCCTGGATTAAATTTGACTTTAGTTAAGTTTGCCAAAATCCTACCTGTATGAAAATCCAAAAAAACATGATAAAATCTAAAAATACCAAAAACATTATAAAATCTCAAATATAAAAAAAAATTTAAAAATACAAAAAGACCAAAAACATGCTTGCTAGGCTTTTTTGACCTTGGTTAGCCTACCTAACCATGGTAACACCCTTCTAACTATGGTTAGACCTAAACCTTGTACTTGACTAACCCGGTTAACTAAACCCTAGCCCTTGGCTAGACCCTTGACTACCTTATGCACACACACACGCACCCTTAGCCTTGACACTGACTCATGTACTAGAACTATGCTCGGTCTGATCTCACCCCAATGTGAGTACGTAGGCAACCCAACCTAGGTTCGACTCTAGTCTATTTAGCTTTCTATCTTTCTTGGATTAGCATTCGATTAAACACTTAAACATTTTAACTAATTTTGAGATAAAATTGGCTTAAATTTAAGGAGTAGGTAACCATTTATAAAATGGGGGTCCTGTGGTGCCTAACACCTTCCTCGGGGATTAATCAAATCACTTATCCTAACTCTGATAGACCATTTGCCTTATCCAAATAAATCCCGGGGCCTATCCCTTAGAATGAATAGGTGGCGACTCTCAGTCAAACCATAAAACGTGAAAGTGGGTAGGAAAATCTCATGCTCACAATTGTAATTAGGCAATTATTCATAGATCACTTCCTTGATTGAAAATATGAATCCTACATTTTCACCACTAGCCACTAATAATACTTTTAACTCATTGTAATTGTTGGATTTGCAAAGTAAGAGTGCCTAATGTATTTTTTGAAAACTGAGGGGGTCTATGCATATTTTCGCTAAACCTCAGGGGTCTATGTGTATTTTCGCCAAACCTCAGGGGTGTAAATGTATTTCCCCCAAAATGATTCAAGGGATAATTTTAGAATTTTATAGAGTTTATTGCATGACATTAGCAGGTTTGTTAGTTGACTAACGGTCAACTAGCAGAAGGATTGTAGGTGTCATTATTTTGAAAAGTAAGGGTACCTAATGTTTTTACTGAAAACTGAGGGGGTCTGTGTATTTTCATCAAACCTCAGGGGGTGTAAATGTATTTTCTCCTAAATTTAAATAGACCGGTAATTAGCAGACCGCACATTTGGCTGTGTAGCCGAATGCCGGTCTATGTATCTCTTTTAACACCCTTTTAATTATGGTTAAGTTTAACTAAATTAAGGTTAATAATTGTAAGTGATAAAATTCGTAAAAAGGAGTAAAATGAGAATTTCCCACTCTAACAATTTAGCTGACATAAGCCCACTTGGGCTATGTGCTAGTTCTCTTGAGTGTTGTCTGACAGGTGACCTCATCATGACTACACAAGTCATGATGACTCCAAATACTTATAAATAAGCATGAATCTTTAGAGAAAAAAGAGGATGCGGAAGGCAAGAGAGAAAGTAAAGAAAGGCGGAAAGAGAAGAAGGAGAGTTGAGAGGCTTGAGTCGTTCACACCCCTACTCCGAATGGCTATGCAGACAGTCACCCACCTGATTCTCTCATCTTCTTTTGATGTTCTCTGGCCACTTGATACTCTCCACGGCCTCACGGTCGATTGTGGCCACCGGATGGTCTCTCGAATCGGCCATGTCCTCTAGATGTTCTCCATAAACGGTACCCTTACACTGTCAATATCTGATGTTTCATGTCTATCTATTTGGTGAAATGTGAAAGTCACACTGCCACATGCACGACCACACAATTGATCATCTGCTGAGTGCATTCATACTTGAATTTGCGCATGACGTTGTCAACTGTACTCGAGCTACGTTGCCCATTGTCCCATTGCCGAGAGCTTATTTCAGGGTACACACCCGCCCCCTCAGTTTCATTTACAGGTGGAGTTTTGCTATCTCCCTTCTACTAGTGAATCAGAGATCATTACAGTTACTGACGCGTGGCGAGTCCGAGAATTTTTCCCCTTCAATAATTATTTGCTTATGTTTTATTTCTAATTTTTTTTAAAAAAAACAATGTTAAATGGAGAACTCTAGGGATGAGGGAATCTTAACCACAGTTTGTAGGTGTTAAAAATGGAGATGTGGACCAACGATGATTGGATGTAGCCAAATGGGCAGGCTGTCAAACATTTCCCATTTAAATATAACTTAAAGTTCTTTTGAAAAAAACAATAATTACCGGACTACCCTATTCCATGTCCCTTAAGGTTAGATGGATAATTCCTAGGATGAGTGAATCTTAATCACAATCAATGAGTGTTATAAGGCAGGCGTGGACCATAATGATCACGCTTTCCACTATGCAGGACCTCGCATTCTACAAGCATTAGGAATGCAACATAGCGGAATGCGTAAATATTTTTCTTTATCAAAAGTTATGCACCCCAATTTAGGGAATGGATCGCTGGCCTCATCCCACATGTCGACATGTGTCCTTCTTAGTAAAAATATTGTTATTATTCAAAACAACTCAAGAATAAGTTTACAGTCAATTACAATTATATAAGCACAGCAATGGATGCGACAACTAATACAAGGAAACCGTGTGATGTTAGTTTGGAAACCGTGTAGGTGGATATGGTAACATGAATCTCAATATGAGACAATCACGAATGAAATATCTTTGTCTTGAGGTTTTGATTCCATGTAGTGCTTGTTCTCAAAGGATTGGTTGAAGATCCGATCACAGGAGAGTTGGTATCGTGTGTGCTATTACGGCCCCGCAAGCTAAACGGCAGGTCAACGACGTGGAGCTTGTTTTTGAGCATTTGAAAGCGGGCGGAGGTTAGTCCCTTGGTGAAGATGTCCGCTACTTGATCAATGGTGCCAACGAACCGAACATTAATGTCCCGACGAACCACTTTTTCGCGAATAAAATGATAATCCACCTCAACATGTTTGGTGCGGGCATGATACACGGGATTAGAAGCAAGAGAGATAGCACTTATGTTATCACAGTAGATCAATGGTGGTGATTTAAGATAGATGCCCAAATCGCGCAATAACATACGGATCCAATACAACTCAGCAGCTGTGTTAGCAAGAGATCTATACTCGGATTCAGTGCTGGATCGTGCAATTGTTGGCTGTTTTTTTGCGCTCCACGAAACAAGATTGTGGCCAAGAAAAATGGCATATCCGGATGTGGATCGGCGGTCATCCAAATCTTCGGCCCAATCGGCATCTGAATATGCAGTTATGCTGAGTGGTCCTTTGCAAAAATGGAGACCGGAGGTGACAGTGCCTTTAAGGAATCGTAAGATTCATTTAAGGGCCAGCCAATGACTCGTTCGCGGTGAGTGTAAAAATTGGCACACTTGGTTAACAGCAAAGGCGATGTCGGGTCTAGTTAAAGTAACATATTGAAGTGCTCCGACAAGACTCCGATATTCATGAGGATTGGGAAGGGGATCGCCATCAAATTGAGATAGTTTAGTGCCTGAAACAACTGGTGAGCGGAGCGGCTTGGCACCATCCATGTGGGCACGAACAAGGAGTTCTGTGATGTACTTTGATTGAGTAAGATAGAGACCTGATGGCGTACGATGAGCTTCAAGGCCAAGAAGTAGTGAAGAGAGCCCAGATCTTTCATGGCAAAGAGTTTGCTAAGGTCGGTCAGGAGCTTGGAGAGCGCCCACTCTTTGTTGCTTGTGACCACGATGTCATCTACATAGATAAGCAATATAGTCATGGTCTCATCATCCTTACGAATGAAAAGAGAGGTGTCTGCCTGAGAGCCTACAAATCCAAGGCCCTGAATATAAGTGGTAAGACGAAGGAACCAGGCCCTTGGGGCCTGTTTGAGGCCATAGATCGCCTTGTGTAGTCGACACACATGAGAGGGCCGAGTTGGATCTACAAACCCTGGGGGTTGGTCCATATAAACTTCCTCTGTAAGAACTCCATGGAGGAAAGCATTTTGCACGTCTAACTGACGAAGCAGCCACCCTTGTTGAATTGCCAAAGAAAGAACAACCCGGATCGTGGTGGGCTTAACCACGGGGCTGAAGGTGTCACTATAGTCAATACCCGGCTGTTGGTGAAAGCCTTTTGCAACAAGACGTGCCTTGTATCGTTCAATGGTACCATCAGAGCGTTGTTTAACTTTATATATCCAGCGGCAACCGACCACATTTTGGTCAGGTCGGGCGGGAACCAGGGACCATGTGCCTTGTTGTAGTAAGGCATCAAACTCAAGAGCCATGGCAGCCCTCCACTTGTCATGTTTGATCGCCTGAGTGTAGCATGTGGGTTCACTAGGTGTTAGAGAGGAGGTAAGGGCTAGTGGTAAAGGATATTTGGTGACAGTGAAAGTCTTGGGTTTGAAAATTCCTGCCATGCCTCTTGTTTGCATGGAATGGGTTGGCACCGATGATGTATTGGGTGGAGGGGCATGTGTTGGAATAGGTGAAGATGATGAACCGGGTGAGGTTAGAGGTGATGGAAGCATCGGATGGGGCATGGATGGACTAGGTAACGAGTTTGGAAGGGGATGGGTAGTGGCATCGTGGATTGGGTACGGAGTGGATGTGCTGGGTAGCGAGGTGGGAAGGGGAGGACTAGTGGCATCGTGGATTGGGGAGTTGGGTGGCAGATTGGGATGTGGAGCTAGTGAAGGGAGTGGAGAATCGGTCACTATAGGATTGATTGTCATAGGGGTGATGGGTGGGCCAGATGTGGGTCGTTCACTTTGATTAGGAAGTTGAAGAAGTGAATAGGTGTCAGTTGGTGGCGTGGCTACTTGGGTGGGATCCAATCCAACAGACGGGGAGGAAGCGTAGGCCTTATCCACATGCGCATAAGGAAATGTCGCTTCATCGAAAATCACATGGCGAGACAGGTATACCCTCTGAGAGATGGGATCAAGACACTTATAGGCCTTGTGGTTTCGCCCATAACCAAGAAAAACACAAGGCATCGTTCTGTATGACATTTTGCCATGGGAATAGGGCCGTAGATATGGGTAGCAAGTGCAACCAAAACTACGGAGAATGGTGTAATCAGGGGACTTTTGGAATAGTTTCTCATACGGAGAGATGTTGTGAAGGATGCGTGTGGGCATACGGTTTATTAGGAAGACTGTTGTGGCGAAAGCATCATCCCAATATGAAAGAGGTACACGTGAATGGGCCATAAGTGTTAAGCTCGTTTCAACTATGTGATGGTGTTTACGCTCTGCGCGGCCATTTTGCTCGGGGGTGTAAGGACATGATATCCGATGCGAAATGCCATAGTTGGCCAAAAAATCACGAAACCGAGTGCTCATGTATTCTCCTCCGCCATCGGTTTGGAGAGATTTAATTTTTCGGTCAAACATGGTTTCAACTAATGATTTGAAACGGACAAAAACATCATAAACTTGGGATTTAAAGGCAAGAGGAAAGATCCAACAGTATCTACTGAAGTCATCAATAAAAGTTACATAAAATTTTGCACCATTTATTGAAGTAATTGAACTAGGTCCCCAAACATCCGTGTGCACAAGTTCCAAAGGGTATTGCGAAATAGAATCAGAAAGTTGAAAAGGCAACCGAGAGCTTTTCCCCATTTGACAAGATGAGCAGATGGTTTGGTGTTGTGATGATCTGCCAAGATGAATATGAGGAGCAACCTGTTGAAGTGTTTGATGAGATGGGTGCCCTAATCGATGATGCCAAACAGAACTAGATACCGTACTACTGGTGAATGCCGAAGGAGATGAATATGGCTTATTCTTGTCATGCGGTTGAAAGTGAAGTGGATAAAGGCCCTTACTGCTCCGTCCTTGGAAAAGGATCTTCCCCGATTTGTTGTCCTTAACAGAGAAACCAGAGGATGTGAAGACAAAATGACAATCATTATCTTTTGAAAATTGAGAGACAGATAAAAGATTTTTGGTAATACATGGAACATGAAGAATATCTTGCATGTGAAAAGTAGATCCATTTGAAGAGTAAGAAGTGGAACCAATATGCTCAATATGTAATCCCTTACCATTACCAACTGTGAGGTTGTCACTGCCTTCGTAGTCTGAATGTAAGGAAAGATTGTTTAAATCAGCCGTGACATGATTGGTTGCACCAGTGTCGGTGAACCAAGTGGAATCTTGCCTCATTGCTGCCATGGCTTGTAGCTTTGGAGGAGGTTGACGCCCCTGAAATGAAAGATCTAGACGGTGGAAGCAGTCAAGAGCCGAGTGACCGACCCGGTTACAAATTTGACATGAAGGGGCATTACTTGGTTTAGTGGAATGATTGTTGGATGGATTGGCTCGTCCTCCATGATTCCGACCTCGGCCACGACCACGAAAATATGAGCTTCCACGAGATCCACCACGTCCCTGTGCACGCGAGTGGGTAGACCGATTGGTGAAAAATGCAGTTGAAGGTTGTTCGAGTGTTGGAGTGGTAGTATGAGAGTCCATACGCATTTCAAAGGTAAGAAGTTGTCCGAATAGGTCCTCAAAATTGATCGGAGTGTCACGGTTCACCACCGATGTGTGGACAGGATCATATTCCTGGCCCAATCCATTTAAAATCTGATTGCATAAATCATACTCTGTGATTGGCTGACCAATAGCTTCTAGAGCGTCAGCAATATGCTTCATTTTGTCGAGGTAATCTGTTATAGATGAACCTCATTTCTTGAGATTTTGAAACTGTTGTTTCAGTTGTAAAACACGAGACCTGGATTGTATGAGATGTAATTTCTCAAGTCTAAGCCATACCTCTCGAGACGATTGCAGGCCGATCACACGTTGGAGAACAGTCGGTGTGAGAGTGGCATTGATCCACAAAAGAACAAGTGAATCTTGTTCCATCCAGCGCTCATACTCTGGATTGATGTTGGTCGTCGGTTTATTGTTATCATCATAAAGGAATTGTTCTGGGCACTAAGAGGATCCATTTACATACTTGAGAAGTTTGTTGGTGTGTAGAATTGGTACGAATTGGCTCTTCCATAGCAGATAGTTGTCACGGTCTAGTTTGATCGATACTAGATTCGTGATATTAGGAACAACAATATGACTGGTGAGCGATGAAGATCCAGCCATTGTAGAATGATCTCAGTTGACAGTGATCTTCCCAAGTTATGGCTCTGATACCATAAAAATATTGTTATTATTCAAAACAACTCAAGAATAAGTTTACAGTCAATTACAATTATATAAGCACAGCAATGGATGCGACAACTAATACAAGGAAACCGTGTAGGTGGATATGGTAACATGAATCTCAATATGAGACAATCACGAATGAAATATCTTTATCTTGAGGTTTTGATTCCATGTAGTGCTTGTTCTCAAAGGATTGGTTGAAGATCCGATTACAGGAGAGTTGGTATCTTGTGTGCTATTACTTAGAACTCCTTAACTATGGTTAAGATTCATTATCCGGTCCAACCATGCAACCTTGGTTTTTTTAAATTTAACTATACGAGTTAAAAATTTCATCTCAGACCAAATCTGATCCCTCATTTTAAGAGGTAGGTGGCATTTTTTGTAATTTTGTTGGAGATATTTTTAAAAGGGTCATTTTTTTTTTTCTTTTGTTGTTGTTGAAAAGATGATATTTCACTGAGGAATGATATTTTCACGATTGTCAGTTCACTCAGGTAGTGATTACGATAATGCCCAGATATTTTCAATGGGATATTTTAAGAACGTCACTTTATTTTGCACCAAATGGGGAGTGCTTTAACACTTTTTAAGAGTGTGAAAAGCCAATTAGAGTAGAGTAATGCTAAGCATATTCTCAACAACATGTGAGGGACAAATCTTTTGTTTTATTGTCTAAAATTATAAGATATTTTTTTTTTGTTTAAAATCTAATCAATTAACTCACTCACTCACACGATGAGGCCAACACACACGCTTATGAGACTAAGTTCACACACCTCTTCAAAATGGCTCATCTCTCTCTTGAAGAGGGAGAGGAGTCTTATAAGGCAAAAAAAAAGAAAGATGGGAGTAGAAATTATGAGTATCTCTACTATTATAATGCAAGAATGGTGGATAGCATTACCTAAAAATATATCCTTAAATTATATTTCTAGATTAGATAAGTATTTTAGGGTATCATATTAATTTAAAAATAACTAACCACATCTCTACTAATTAGGAGCTATTTTAGGAGATTGGGATAAGAGGATATGAGAGTGTTTTAAATGTGTAGGGTAACTCTCCTAGATCTTATCCTAATAAGGATTCCGTTCCAAATGAAACGGTTTTACCATTATTCTCTCCTAAATTTTTTCTAGGTATTATATTAATTTAAAAATAACTAACCACATCTCTACTAATTAGGAGCTATTTTAGGAGATTAGGATTAGGAGCTATTTTAGGAGATTGAGATAAGAGGACATGAGAGTGTTTTAAATGTGTAGGGTAACTCTCCTAGATCTTATCCTAATAAGGATTCCGTTCCAAAGGAAATGGTTTTACCATTATTCTCTCCTAATTTTTTTCTTACAATAATAATCTATTAAATCTTACAATAGTTAAATTCATTGTTTCCGGTTACTTCCCGTTCACATAAAAATTTATTTATCATTTAATTTAATATCTTATAATTGTTTGGATTGTACACGCACGTGCCTTCCACTGGTATTTATTAATTTAACCTTCCCTTTTACTCTAACTTGGGTATTTTTCTTTCTATACAGAACTTGATCATATTTTGGACTTTCTCACAAATGGAAAGAGTGCAAATGGATGCTAGCACTCTTGTTTTTCTGGCAAATGAATCTTGAGATCTTTTTTTCTATACCGAGAGAAGTCACACCCCACTAATGGAGCAAGAGGCATGGTGTTTAGCACCCCTTTTCAAAATACTCAACATACTTGATTCATTCACTACAAAAACGTTATCTTGAGTGTTTTTACAACCAAATCACAGAGTTAATATACCACCATATATATATACATACACAAAGACAGTAAAAACCTAGTGTAGATCTTCCTAATCCTCGTAATCACTGTCGCGGCGCTTGAATATGTTGACTTGATTGTATAAGAGGAAGAGTAGTAGTACAAGGAAGAGCCCGACACCTACCGGAGACCCACTAAGGCGGTGAATGGACTCGGGTTCACCTTTGAAATAGAAGTTGGACACTCTAGTGCCTCGATCCGACAGAAGGAAGACGAGGAAGAGGAAGAGGAAGATGGGGATGATGAAGAGCCCAAAGGGGCTTAGGAGGGCCGAGAGCAGGTCAGCTATAGCTTGGCCTAGGTCGGTAAATAGCAAGGGCACCCCAACAATGATGCCCACCACTACCGCCAGTAGCACAACATGTGGCGCGCCACGACCTTCGTCTATCATTCTTGGAGTTGGAGGTACCATGCTCTTCTTTTCTTTTTTTTTGCTTTGCTTGCTTGAGAGTGAATGGGCTGTTCTTGAAATAGTTTTAGACGCGTTTGTCAATTGAATTACTGCAGCTCCTCCTTATAAACTTAATCCAAGGTCGGTTCATCCATACCCACCTGTCCATTTGTAGTTGGTACCCGTGGCAGTGTGTCCCTCACACGATGACTTGGATGGTTTGGTCACTTTGGGGTCAAGCCTATAGTTTGGCCCGGCTTTGCGGCCTACTCCTATTTACATACCCAAAAAAGGTCGGTTAACCCCTCGATGGAACTTTGCTACTGAGTTCGTAAAGGGCCGAGACCGTGCTTATGATGCATCCAAAATTTTATTAAATCAGTTTTTGAAATTTTGAGATCTGTACATGTGATGCATGGTCTCGGCCTTTTACGGTTTCACTATCATTTTTCAAATTTATAGAGAGAGAGAGAGAGATACCGGTGTCGCCATGGGCATAGCCACATGGGGCCAGGTGGGTTGTAGCCCCCTGCCCTTTTCTAAAAAAGAAAAAATAATTCCCTACATACTATAGGGGCATAGCCTCGAGGCAAAGATGAAACCACGGGCGAGGGGATTTTTGCCCACCTAAACTTTGAGGAAAAAAAATAACTAAATTTATATTATGTATTTAATTGGGTTAGGTACGGTTTCATCACCCTAAATCAAACATATCTTCTAAAAGGGCATGATTTGAAAAGTTTTATCAAATAGTGTATATATTTTAATATTACTCTTGTTAGTGTTTAAATAAAAAAAATCACCTAAAAGGGCATTGTTTAAAAAGTTTTACAAAATATGGTATGTATTTTAATACGAGTCGGTCTATAGGTACTCCCATTTATACTCTCAAATCTACTCCTTAATCCTAACCGTTTATAACCTATCGCTAAAGGACAAGATTTGAGTTGACTTATTTTGTCTTTTCTAATGCAACATCAGCTTTAATTTTAATCGTTTAATAACTGAGATAAATGGTTAGGATTTGGGAGTACACCTTAGGAGTATCCCTAGACTAATTCTTTTAATATTGCCCTTGTTAGTGTTTGGATTTTATATGCATAGCTAAAGGGTAAACATGTCAAAGCATGTCTTTTTGGGTAATAAAAATGTAAAATATGTCTTTTTTGATAAATATGTCAAAAGGGTTGGGTGTGTGTGAGTGTGCGCATGATCTGTATGTTAGTGTCAATTAATTTGTGATAACAAAATACAAAATTACTCCCATCTAAGTGTGTTTGTCCCCCTATAAAGCTCCACACTCCTCTCGTTTTTGAGGGGTGTGTGAGTGCATTTGGGGGGGGGGTGGTGGTGGTGGTGGTTAAGTGATAAAAAAAAAAAACAAAATTAGTCCCAAAATTGGTGAGATCGAACTATGCTTATGCCCCTATAAAGCTCCACACCCCTCTCTTTTTTGAGAGGGTGTGTGGGTGCACTTAGGGTTAGGTGTGCGTGGGTTGGGCCTAGATTTGTGTGAGTGTGTGCATGATGTGTGTGTAAGTGATCAACATGTAAAAAAATGTCACAAGCATCTCTTGTAATAAAAACGTAAAGCATGCCATTTTAGGTGAAGCGCCTTATTTAATTCAAGAGAGCATACTCATGAGCAAGGGGAGCCGTTGCCCTTAACTTTAAAAAAAAAAAAAAAAAAAAAAAAAAAATATATATATATATATATATATACATTTTTTTAATAAATGGACACAAAAATATAAAATGGCCTATGAACTTGGTCCTCAAAAAAAAAAAAAAAAAAGTTCTATGCCCGAACCGTGCGTGCGACCAAGATTATTTCATACTTGCATAATCATTTTTTATAAATCCATAAATAATAATTACTAAATTATTAGTCAATCATTGTTAACCCCTACAACTACAAGAAAATCCCGACTCCACCCCTGGTGTTGGTTGTAATTTAGTATATAAACATATATTATATAGAGGAAAGGAACGAATGTGATTTAGTAAATAAACATATATTTATACATAGAAACTGGTTCCAGCCTAACTGTATTTACGATTTAAAAAAAAAGTCGATTGATCCATCGTCCATGGAAGTAAATTTGTAATTTAGAAAATAAATATATTTTTTATATGGAAGAAATCTGATGTATGTGTCACGCAGGTGGAAAAGATAGTCTATCATAGTTGAGAGGGGTTTTTCCCAGATTACCCCTTTAGTAAGAGGTTCTTCCCCAAATAACCAGGTTTTAAAAACCATTCTCTAAATGCCCCCACACACATGTACATCTATTCGCACATGCGAATTTTTCCCATTTTATTCAAATCATTTGAAAAAAAGACTTTGGGTATCCCTACCTCATTTCCGACAAGTTTTTCGTCTCCACCCTATTTTCGACGGGAGAACTTCGTTCCCACCCCATTTCCGGCGAGAGATCTGTGTTCCAAGAGTGTTCCTTTCATGTTCTTTTCGTAAAAAAAGGTCATTAACCGAAGAACAACCTTCATTTTCGGGTTTCTTGTATTTAAAAAAAAATGAATTCAAAAAAATCATTGCATTTATGATTAATTTATGAAAAAATGTTTATAATTATTGTATTTATGGTTCAAAACCTTAAATTTCATGTTATATATGTGTTTACATGTGTTTTTTTTCATTTTCTATGATTTACAGTCATGTTTCCAAGCTTGAAGACGACGGTCGATGCATTTTGCACAGGGTCGATGCATAAAATGCACGAGGTCGATGCACTGTATCGACCTAGTGCATTTTATACGCGGTCGATGCATTTTGCACGGGATCGATGCACATAATGCATGAGTTCGATGCATTGCATCAACCTAGTGCATTTTGTACGCGATCGATGCATTTTGCAGAAGGTCGATGCATAAATACACGAGGTCGATGCATTGTATTAACCTAGTGCATTTTGTACGGAGTCAATGCATTTTACACGGAGTCGATGCATAAAATGCACGAGGTCAATGCATTGCATCAACCTATTGCATTTTGCACGGGGTCGATGCATAAAATGCACGAGATCGATGCATTGCATTAACCTAGTGCATTTTGTACGCGGTCGATGTATTTTGCATGGAGTTGATGCATAAAATGCACGAGGTCGATGCATTGCATCAACCTAGTCCATTTTGTATGCGGTCGATGCATTTTACACGGGGTCGATGCATTGCATCAACTTAGTGCATTTTGTACGCGGTCGATGCATTTTGCATGGAGTCGATGCATAAAATGCACGGGGTCGATGCATGAAATGCACGAGGTCGATGCATGAAATGCACGAGGTCGATGCATTGCATTAACCTATTGCATTTTGTATGCAGTCGATGCATTTTGCACGGGGTCGATGCATAAAATGCACGAGGTCGATGCATTGTATCGACCTAGTGCATTTTGTACGCGGTCGATGCATTTTGCACGGGATCGATGCATAAAATGCACGAGGTCGATGCACTTTATCGACCCTACGCGCAAAAAACTTCGAGAAACTCAGATTTTTGCGATTTTTTCATCTTTTCTTTTTCTTTTTAAATATTATTCTTTCAAAATCAGTATAAATGGTAATGGAGGGGTATTTGGAAGATGAGGGGAGTGGGTGAGCTTCATTCATCTCATCCACGTACGTATCTTCTTCTTCTTCTTCTTTTTTGAAAGAAGAACTCTCACCGGAAATGGGGTGGGAACGAAGAACTCTCGCCGGAAATGGGGTGGGAACGAAGATCTTTCATCCACGAACCCAAATCCCTCTTCTTCTTCTTCTTTTTCTTTCAAAATCAATGAAGGGGTATTTAAGACTTTTCATAAATACTGAATTATGGAAAATAGATTATAAGGACATTTAGAGAAGGGTTTTCAAAACCTGGTTATTTGGGGAAAAACCCCATACTAGAGAGGCAATCTGGAAAAAACCCCTAGTTGAGAGCTATTCTATGCTGGAAAGTCAACTGATTGGGTGGTCTTGATCATCCCAACTATAGATTTGACTTATCATGGTATCTTTTCTTAACGCTCCTTATCCAATAGTCGTCAAGATCATGTGGTCAGTACCTTTAAGCATGTAAGTGCCAGCTTAGTTTAGAAGGTAAAGTTTCTTGGCGTCGTATTAGAGATATGGGAATCAAATCTCACCTATATTAAGGTTAGGGGAGGTTTATGGGAGAGGGAGGGCTACTCCTCATTGTATAGCCCATAACTCCATGTGGCCTCCAAAAAAAAAACATTTACACCTCTTTGAGGTTTGGCGAAAATATAGACCCCTCAATTTTGAGAAAATACATTAGGTATCCTTGCTTTTCAAAATAATGACACTTATACCCTTTATGTGTGTAGACCTTTAGTCAACTAATGGTTAGGCCCCCTAAGGTGGCCACATGTCCCTTTTTAAACCCTTTAACTGTGGTTAAGATTCACCCACTTTCTTGGTTTTTACAAAAAAATAATAAAAAATTATTAACCTTGGTTAAAATTTTCAAACTCTTAAGATTAAATTTTTTTTAAATATTTTTATCCAAAACTAAAGATATTTGAGTGAACCCTAGGGTTGGGTGACCTTAACCATAGTTAAGGAGTGTAAAAAGGGACACATGGCCACTTCAGGGGGCCTAACCGGTTTTTTTACACGTGGCCACCTCAGGGGGCCTAACCTGTTCTTTTACACCTACACTCCTTAACTATGGTTAAGGTCACCCACCCCTAGGGTTTACTCAAATATCTTTATTTTTTAGAAAAAAATATTTTAAAAAATTTAACCCTAAGAGTTAGAAAATTTTAACCAAGGTTAATAATTTTTTTTTAAAACCAAGGAGGTGGATGAATCTTAACCACAGTTAAAGTGTTTAAAAAGGGACATGTGGCCACCTAAGGGGGCCTAAGCGTTAGTTGATTGACGGTCAACACACATAAGGGGTGTAAGTGTCATTATTTTGAAAAACAAGAGTATCTAATGTATTTCCTGAGAACTAAGGGGTCTATGTGTATTTTCGTCAAACCCCATGTAAATGTATTTTCTCAAAAAAATGAAAATGGAAATTTTTTTTTCCTATATGCATAAATCCTACAACATGATGGCAATGCAAAGGAATGGGTGATGAGAGGATTAGGATCATTGCAGATTGATTTTTAGGAGTGGTAATCCCTATCACATCAATGTCAAGATTACTTTTGCATTTGCTTTAATTAATTTCCAAAGTAGTTTTTGTTTTTTCGTTTTGTATTTGCTTTAATTAATTTCCATAGTAGGTAGTTTTTGTTTTTTTGTTTTTGTTTTTTGGTTTTGGGGATCAAGTTTTTCTTTTTAAAACACCTCTCAGAGTGGGGGAGGGGAGTTTGACAGACCCAACCTATTTATTTGAAGGGGGTTAACTGTACTAAGTTAATTAGCTAGCCTCAATCTCGGATTTCTATAACTATACAACTTTACAAACAAGTAAATCTATTTTTCTAGAAAAGAAAGGGAGGTCATCTCGATAATTTAACATAGAATTTGAGGCGTGCTAGCCATACTCTCAAACATTCCCTATTTTCAATCAAAAACCAATACTGACTAAAAGCAAGAACGTGTATTAATTTTTGATTGAAAGTAAGGATATGTTGCTTGTTGGTTGAGAGTAGGAAATACTTGAGAGAATGACTAGCACACCTCAAAGAATTTTGTTAGTTTCACTCTCCTCATTTTCACTAGCTCTCTTCATAAATTAACATGTCATCATCTTTTTTATGGGATTAACTATGAAGATGAGGAAATACTTGATAGTATAGCTAGCATGCCTCAAAAAAATTTGCTAGTTTCACACTCCTCACTTTAACCATCTCTCTTCATAAATTAACAGATCATCATTTATTTTTAATGAGATAAACTATGAAGAGGAACTCTGGTTGAAGATATAACCCAAGCAACCCAAATGCTTTATGGAAGGGTACTTTAGAAATTAAAATATAAAAGAAGGATATTTCTATCAACTAATTTTTTTTCTTGGTAATTTTCAAAATACTTCTATATCAAGCATATTTTGGGTTACTTCAATTATCTCTTCAACGGGAACTCCTTTTCATGGGCTAATCTCTTTTTTCTTTTAATTCTTAAATTTAAATATGATTCAAAGCTCTGCTAAAAAGTTATTTATGCTCCCATTCTAAGTGTTATTATAGTGGCAATTTTTTTTTATAATTCAGTGGGGGGATATTTTCAAGATTGTCGCTTCACTCACTAATTAGGATAATGTCAAGATATTTTCAAGATGTCACTTTATTTTATTTTATTTTTTCGCTCTGGAATGTCATTTTATTTCCAAGGAGATGCTTTCAAGAAATCATCTTATTTTGCACCAAATTGGTGAGCTTTTACACTTGCATTGATTGTGGTAAAAGCCAAATAAATCCATACAAGACCATGTCTTGAAAGAGATCTAGCCTTTAACACAGGAAAGCCATAGATGACAGTAGAGCAATGATAAGCATATTCTCACTATTCATTCTCTTTGTTTTAGTTTTAGTAAAGGTGAGAGTATGTTAGTATTCCTCCTAAAAGTAATTTGACCGTCTCTTTCATGGGGTGATTAGGGTTGACTCTATTGGTATATTCCTCCTAAAAGTAATTGGCCTAACTTCTAAACATCTTTAATTCTGGTTAAAAAGTTTTAACTCTTATGGTTACTTTTTTTTTTTAATTTCTAAAAACTACGGTTAGATTCTTTAATCTTAAATATTAGTGAATCTTAACCATAATTAAAGGAAGTTAAAAAAGGTAAACTTGGCGAGTTGGAGAGGCTAGGCCAGATTATTTTACTTGTTCCCAGCCGGAGTAAATCCTAAATAATCCCAGCCAGTCTCTGCAGAACTTGGATCATATTTATACTTTTTATTTCAGAAGGGGAAGAGTGCAATTGAAGAAGAATGAATCTAGCACTCCCTTTTAAACCTAATGAAAATTCAACGTAGTCATTCCTTCAATCCAAAACATTATATTGGGTGTTCTTATAACAAAATCACATAATTAATACATGAAAATATACTTACCACTATACATCCAAATAGAGTAAAAGATCACTGTAGATCTTCCTAATCACCACACTTAGTTTCGCTGGCTCTGAGTATGGGGACTCGAGTGCATAAGAGGAACAGCAGTAGCAAAAGGAAGAGCCAGACGCCTACCGAAGACCCACTAACGGCCTGGGCTTTACCTTTGTAACAGGGTTTAGACAGTGCTACGCCTTGATTTTCCGATAGGAACATGATGAGGAGGAGGAGGAATAAGATGGGGAACAGGAGGAGCTGAAGGGAACTTAGGAGCCCACTTAGGAACCCCAAGATCGCCCCCGTTATAGCTTGGACTAGGTTGCTGAATAGAGTCGGTACCCAAACCATGATGCCTACAATTGCAGCGACTAGTAGAACATGTGGCGTGCCTCGACTTGCTTCTCTCATTTTTTGAGATGATGATGCTATCTTCTTATCTCCTTTAATTTCTTGGTAGTGGATAGACTGTTCTTAAGATGAAAGAGGTCCTTAGACGCATTTGTGAGTAGAAATCCACCTCCTCCATTAAAACGGCAATGGTTTTCATCTGGTCTAGACTTTTTTACATCCCACCAGGAACGATCTATTTAAGGAGCTATTTAATTAAGGAGGTGATAACATGCATGTGGTGGATGGTACCTCCGCACATCCCAAACTCAACACTAAGCTGGTGATAACATTCTAATGGATGGTACACCCACATGTCTCCAAGGATGCCGACTCATCACGTGTCCTCTTTTAACTATGCTTATGATTCACTCATTAACCCCATGAGTTAATGAATCATAACTAAGGGTAATTTTTTTTAATATTAAAAAAAAAAAAAAATTAGATTATTTAACTTAAAGGGTGAGTGAATCTTAACCTCAATTAATATAGGTGTCAGAGAATGAGTGGCGAGCTGAGGAAGTGTGCCCATACAGCCCAATATACGCATGTGCATACAAGCTATCATCTCCTTAAATAAAAACCTCTCCACGCGTCAGCAAAAGTGGCTATGGCCATGTATAATACTTAGGCATTATGTGCCTACAAACCATTGCCAAGAATTTTGTAATATAGAAAATAAATATATGTATTTATATAGAGGAAATCTGAGGTATGTGTCACGCAGGTCTACCATAATAGACAGATATTCTATGCTAGAATGTCAACTGATCAGGTGATCTTGATCGATCATCCGATCTATAGATTTTGACTTGCCACTCCTTATTAAATAGGACTTTGCTACTAGACCGCAAAGGGCTGAGACCACGTCGAGACCGTTAACAGATCTCAAAATTTTCATAAATCTGATTTAATTTTTTTGAGATCCGTTCATCACATGCGCGGTCCAGTGTGGTCTCGCCCTTTGCAGTCTCACTAGGATTACCGTATTAAATATAGTCTAGCTCATGTGATCAGTAACCTTTAAAACATGATGGCAATGCAAAGGAATGAGTTATGAGAAGACTAGGATCATTCCAGGTTGATTTTTGGAAATGGTAGTGGTTATCGCTATCACCTTTTCTAATTCTTGTTCGGTAATCGCTATCACCTTTTCTATTTTTTGTTTGGTAATCGCTATCAACATTTTGGATTGCAAAACAGTGCTTCAACTGTTAAACAAAAGACTAGATCAAAGGCTATAGCACTTACCACAAAAAATACAAAAAATAGGAGTAGTAGGCCCACCACGCATGTTATTTGTAAGTTTGTATTACAAATAGACAAAAACAACACATCATACTTATATAGACAGATACGGAGCTACACGCCTGACACGTGTCCCTTTTAACATTCATTAGTTGTCGTCAAAATTGATTCACCCATTAGATATAATCTATTTTACATTGATTTTTAGCAAAAGAAATTAAAAGAAAATGTAACCTTTAAATTGGTGAAGTTTAAACAAACTTAAACACGGTTAAAGAGAGATGAAATGGGAAGACATTTGGATATTAAATGAAATACAAGATTAGCAGATCAGCACTTTTTTTTATACCAGAGGAATGGGACAATGGAGTAGTTGTCTACTAAATAAATTATACCTACTCTCAGTGAACTCATATTCTTACTCCCAACTCTCAAAACAAAATATATCTTTTATACCATTTCATTTAAGAAACAATTAACGAATTCATTTAAGAATCAATTAACAAGTATAGTCATTGGGTAAGGGGACAATTACCCGTAAGCAAGGAAAAACAATACCCGTAAAATATGTTCAAAATTCATCAATAATTACTATCACTTTCAATCAACCTTTGTGTGCCCCCTTACTAGAAAATCTTGGTTCCGCCCTTGCATGAGTCTATAATTCTCATGCAATCTCTATAAGCACCAAGGTACCAACGACATCCTGGCCCTAGAATTAATTTGGGAGGGAGAAACACAAATGCATTAGACTCTCGAGCCTCTGATGTTTGAAAGATTTTTTGTAAAAATGGTAGATCCTCATGAAATAGCTTTTTTTGCATATTTTTAGTATACTTTCAACCTTTTGCTCCCCTGACGACAGGGTTTCAGATTTTGTTTGCAGGACTTTTTTTTTGTTTTGTTTGCAGGACTTGAAAGTAGAGGAAAGAAACATTACAAACATCTAACAATGAACATGACTGTAATTGACAATAAGCACTTTTAGTGCATCTGACATGCCCATCTAACAATAAACATTACTCTAATTGACAATAACAACACATCTCCAAAAGAAGATACGCCCAACAGAAAGCTGTACAGTGTTCCTCTACTAAATCTATATAAAAAAAAAACATCGAAAGTAGCCGCGCAATTAAGCAAGAGTCTGGCTAATAATCCTGATAACCTACTTCAGATTGTCCTTAGCTCCTTCAATGGCTCCACCAACAACTCATTTTTTGTTGTTGTTGTTGTAAAACATACTGGTTGAAGCAGAGCCCCCAAAGCATTGTTTGTAGTAGGATGTACTCTTGAAAGAACAAATTTTCTCAATCATCAGCTGATGATAGAATGTTCATGATGAAGCTTGTGAACAACATCAATATGATTTGTGTGTGTGCCCGCGCCGCGCAGTTGTAAATGGTGTATGTTGATGAAATTTCTGTAGTAGGAAATGATTAGGCATCTATTTAGGACTTGAATGGACATCTCCAATCGAAATTGCAAGTATGAGTTGCATTTGTTTCCGAATGTATGGGAACCAAGAGCTTGTATTATTTGTTGGTGTAATTGGACTAAATTCCTGCACACATAGCCACTTAGTAAATACAGACAGATAATAATGCAATTAAAAAAATAATTAATTATTTAATTAATTAAGGTAGAAAATCGCTTCGCTGAGAGGCACTACAAGTGAGCCTTTCTTGAAGATAGTTGAAGTCTCCTATGTGCAAGGGATATGGCAGCTCTATCTCCGGGATACAACTCAGCTCGAATTCTCTCCGGTCTTCCCAACGAGTTTGCACTACTCGGTAGAAGACGGAGTACTAATCTTCTTTTAGGATGCCTTTCAAAATAAATATATAAATATATGTATATCCATTTAATTAGGGTTTGCCTAATTATCTAAGTGTCCTAAAGTCTCATTGGATTTACAATAAGAGATAATCTAATTAATTGGACAATTTTCAAAATTACCATTTTACTCCTCACGGTTTAAGGGTCTATTTGGTTACAGGGTTAGGTCCACTCTGGTTTGGTCTAATCCTGGTTTAACCTATTCCAGTTTAGGTCTGCACCTATTCTGTTTGATTACAGAATCTCGTTCTGTCCAGAATCAATTCTGCACAGAATCTGATTCTGGTTTGGTCAGAATCAATTCTGCCTTAAGTCTCGTTTGGTTACAATTTTAAGTTAATCCATTTTAACATAATCCGAATCTGTTTGGTGACAAGATTATACTTAATCCGATTTTATCATGTTCTATTTCTGTTTGGGTACAAGTTCAGGCTTGTCCAGATTAACCTATTCCACAAGATACTCCTGATTTGGTCCATCGTGTGGATATGGTAGGATCACCCGAGATCGGATGGTCACCAAAATGGTTCTACCATTGTATGATAGATCCACTGTTCTACTCGATCTAGAATCCCAGATCGGGTAATCGAACAGTATGGACGGTTGAGAAGCCCGAAGGCATTCTGCAACCTCATCAGGAGCTGGACAAAACTGCCTATTTCTTGGTATCCATGGATCTGGATAAATCCGGATAGTTTGCTGGGTCTGGTTATGGGTTTTGGGCCTCTGGATAATGGGTCAAGGTCACCATCTTCTCCATCGAGATCAAGGACCACTATTAATGGAGATCTTCAGGTTAGGGTCCTCCTAAGAGGTCCCTGGTACGGAGTCATCCTGATGGACCATGGCTACTCGGAGTAGACTGGACCAGGGTGCACCTACTCTGGTCTGGTGGCTCACTGGTCTCCCTCTTGGCTCATTGGACTGGGTCCACGGATCAAACTCACTGTTCTCTGGGCTCCATGGTCTAGGCTCACGGATCAGACTCTGGTCTGAGTTCCAACAACTCTCAAACCCTCCCCAAGCCCCTCTATTTATAGAGGACCCAGGTCCCCTTGCATACGCATGGGCTCAGCCAACTAGCTAGGTCCTCCTGCACCAGACAGGCCACATGGCACACAAGGTCAGGCTTTGGTTAGAGCAGCTCATCATGGGCATGTACCCACTGACCCAAGGCACTCATGAGATCTGATCCACCTGACACACCCATATGTCTCCTCGGATCTCACATACCCAGATCCGACGACCCAGATCAGTCGGCTCTGATCAACCACTCTGATCATCCGATCAGGGTCAACCTAGATCTACGATTAAGATTAGATCAACAGTTCTGATTTACTCAAAAGAAATAGCAACCCAAGTGACTCGCGACGATGCGCACGTGCGAAGTGCGCCTCATAGCGCCCAAAGCCCTATGCCCGCACCTGACCCCGAGCTCGTGCGCTTGCGCACCCTAGTTATCATCTAAAGGAATTGGTGGATCAAAGTCTCCACCTCACTCTTAGTTGTTGACAACTAAGCAACCAAATGGGTAAATAAACTCTTTAGATTTTCTCTACTTTTCCGATGTGGGACTAAAGAACTAAGGGAAATGCACTAAAAGTGTGTTTTCTCTCTTTCAAGAGATTAAACACCCAACCTAAACAAAGATTAAATTAATGGGGGGTTTTAGTCCATGATTAAAATCAAAACCCCGGATCCTAATGATCCGGTTTTTAGTAATTTAAAACAATTTTAAATCAAAATCAACATTATTTGGCTATAGGGTTTGTTAGTCAGTTCTTGGATAATTGGATGATCTGGGGAAGCTCACCTACATAGCATATTAAAAGTCCCAATGTTCAAAAAAGGAAGTTGTATGAACTATGAACATTACAACCAAAAAAAAAAAAAACTATGAACATTATTTTTTTCCTCTTATGATTTTTCAGTAGCCACTTCTTCATACATGAATCCAAATTGCACAGGTTGCTCAAATGATTTGGACAATCTCAAACGATATGTTGTAACTATCTTAGTACTAACTTTGGTGCATTCAAGAAGTCTGACATTGTTGCCCAACTGAAAATGGGGTTGAATAGAGTTGTGCCATATGCTCAATGAGTTAGACTGGTCTCATTTTACTCATGAAAGGCTTAGATTGCTAAGAAATGCGTGGAAACAAAGCATCATCTACATTGCAAGTTTGCAACACCACCAAAATCTTCAGGAACAATCCAGCACTTATAAATCAAACCATTTGCAAAAGGTGAACTCAGCTAAAGGACCCTAACAAAGCAAAAATTGGAGCAGTTTTCAGAGGCTTAGACATTTGCAAGTCCACTTCAACAGCCTTTTGGTTGCTAAGAGTGATTCTTATAATGCTATTATTTCTTATATTGCTATCTCTTGCACTAAAGGATCAAAGGAAGGCCAATTAAGTATCCCATACCTTGGCAAGGTCCCAGATTTTCTCGCAATGGAGTTTGTGTTTGTTATTTTTGACATATAATACATAGCACAACAGGAATGGAACTCTCTTCCCTAATCTCGTGCCACATTTTTCCTTAAAGATCCTGTTCTTTTCGAAGGAATTGGAGGTGAGAATTCGTAATTCCTTGGAATTGTCCATTTTATGTTGTTCTTTTGCTTCTCATTTCTCAGGATTGCAATTCCCGCAAAACTAAATGACAAGATTTGCAAAGCTCAACACTCTCAACAAAAGAACGACCCAAAAAGAGAGTCATTGCTTATGAAAAGAAGTAACTAGATGATATTAAGTCCTTGGGCAAAAACAATCAATTCATTGTCAAATTTAGGATGATTGGCCTATTTACTCCACCTTAAAATAGGCCGTCAAAACTCGCAGATTTTATATAGTGTTTTCATATCTATTGTTTCTGACCCTCAAAGATAAGATATTGAAATTACATCACTATAAACACATAACACATTGCAGTAGCGAAAGAATAATTATTTCCAATCATGGAGTGATCACCTATTTTCTAATGTTAGAATATTGAACCTAAAGGTTAGTGTATCTTAACCATAGTTAATAGGGACATGTGTTGACTTGTGGGTGGGATTGAACACTCCCCGATTAATCGGGATTGGCTGGGATTCCATCCATCTAGTAATTTTCGATTATCAAAGGGATAATGAGGAGTTCTTACAGATTACCCCCAACGCAAAATTTTCAATTTTTTCCAAGGGATAGATTAGGTATTTTCTCCCTCCCAACCCCTCTTGAATTCCAAATTTCTCCTTATCTCTTCTTATATCTCTTTAAGAACACTAGTGGAAGGCACGCGCATTGCACGTGCATGTATAGTCCGATGCATGTGAGAGAGAGGGGTGGGGGAGAGCGACTAGGGTGAACCCTAGAGGTGAGTGAATTTTAACCACAGTTAAGGAGTGTTAAAAGGGACATGTGTTAACCTGTGGGTGCAATTGATGAGAAAGGGATAGTTTGAGGTGGGTGAATTTTAACCACAGTTAAAGAGTGTCAAAAGGTGTAGATGAGAAAATGGTAGTTTGGGAATTAAGTAAAACATTAAATCAAGGTTTTGTCCTAAGGGTAGTTTGGGAATTTATAAAAAATAGGCAACGGTCTGAGAAAGGGGTAGTTTGGTAGATTGTAGATGAGAAATGGGTAGTTTGGGAATTAAGTAAAATATGAAATAAAGGATTTGTAAGGTTTGTATATAAGGGTAGTTTGGGAATTGGGAAAAATCAAGCTACGGTTTGTTAAGGGGGGTAGTTTGGGAATTTTCATCATTAAGGGGGCTTCTCTCTAGAAGATGATGGGATTCCAAATGTCATCATGCCCCCCATCTGCTTGTTAATTATTCATACCCAGTTTTTGGCTTTTGTAAGAGTTTTTTCTTCTTCTTTATTATGGAATTTCTAGAAAGAAAGGCACTGGAAGTTCCTAAGGAAGGAGAATAATGCTCCTGAAGCTTTTAGTCTCCATTGGCCGAGAAAGAATTCCAAGCTTTTTTAGAATCCTTGATTAATTGAGACCATAGTTACTGGGAAGCTAAGTAAATGGGATGCTCGCTCCCCAGGAAGTTCTTTTCTAGACTTGCTTCTCAAGGAGCTCGCTTTTATCATGTCTCAAAGGATGCTATGTACGCATGAAGTAATGGGATAGAGCCGGGTCTAAAGCCTAGGGTTTAAATCCTAAGCAAGTATCATTAAATTAAAACCTAAGGCGCCTATTACTTTACAAATATCTCAAGTAAGATAAAATTTAAGGTATGATAAACCATCTTAATAAAATGGGAATGTGACACATATCATTTCTTACTTCTCATTTCCTAAGGACTTTTTTTTAGCCTCAGCTTCCCACTTCCTCACTTTGGTAACTACGGGCGAGACTTCACAGATCAAATAGTAGGTTAAGAAACCAATTGATAACCGCAATTACAGTTAGGATTATCTCCAAATTGTATTCTTACTGACTAAATTTCCATTAGAAGTTCTTGCTCTGTAATAAAACTCCCTATCATTGAGGTTTCCGGCACTAGAAAAGCTCTAGTGCTGATTGCTGCAAAGGGTACCATATCCTTGCAATGTAGTTTTCTCGGAATTGTATATATCAGCATGCTCTTGAAGAAGAAATTAAATTGGGTGCGGCTAAAGAGGATCAGATTGGTGTACTAAATCTATGTTGCCACTTTGGTATTGTATTAATGCTAATACTCTGGGGGTAAATGGAGGATCCTGTATAATTGTCGATGGGGCGTTTGCCATCAATGGCAGTGTGTAGAAATGAGAAAAATGTGAAGTCATAATGGGGTAGAGTATCTCCACTGAAGCTGTCGTTCCCACTTATAGCCTTTTGTATTTGTTATCATTAATCAAGTGTTGAATTTGTACTCTGTTTGTTTTAAGTTCTCTTCTGCATATGTAATTTAGTAACTTGTAAGCTAGGAAGCACGGATACTTTGAAAATGGAAACGTATCGTATCGCCGTACCCGTATCGCCGTATCGGATATGGTATTTTTAAGGTAAAACTTAGTTGTTTTCATAATTTCTGCCGTATCGCCCGTATCGCCGTATCTAAGTATCGCCGTATCCGTGCTTCCTAGCTTGTAAGTATGTGGGCCTTCCTCAAGCAATCCCCTGTGACTCAACCTTTGTTCTTGTACAAAAGTGTCCTCCCCTTCCTGTTTTTCGAGCTCATTAAGGCAAGCGGCTTCCTCAAGCGCCTCATTTGTGTCTGTCTGTGATCGTGCCTAGCCGGGCAGTTCATCGGAGCTGCTATCTGGGACCAAGCAGAGCAATATCACGAGAGGGATTTCCTTGACCGCTTCTGCAAGCGTTTTCGATGGGTTTGATCAGTGACTGATAGTCATCCTCTCCGTCTGCTACTTTTGCTATTTTGGCTTGCATATGTTAAACGTGATAGCATTTCCAAAACAAGAAAGAAAAAGAAGCCCTTGCTTTTCCACTGCTCTCCTCTCTGTATAACAACTCTACAAACAACAGCTACAAACCGAACATTGAGGACCATTGTAGTAGGGGTATGGAGCCAACGTCGCAATTTAGGTATAGCTTGCTGAGTCTAACTTCGTCCACACCGTTTTCCCAGTGGTTGTCTTGACTCAATTTACAGCAGTTTCGGAATCCACACCCCCATAAGGGTGCGGCATGCCATCCGACTTACCGCAACTGATGACTGCCTTCTTGTGCTGATGACATCGTCCATCACCGTCTCTTAGTGTTTGCTCCCCTCAGAATAAATACTGGACAAGAGTAGGAGAGATTCCTGTTTTATTTGGGTAGGTGATATAAACCCATAGCCACATGCTTTTAAAAATATGTTATGGTCCTATGGAACCCTCTCTAAGTGGGATTTGAAATGGAGCTCTGAGCCATATCATCTGCCTTGCCCTTAGGATCCTTAATTCTGTAATACACTCATATATTAGATGCTAGCATTTGCAAAAGAGTACAGTTGATTTCAATTGATTGATTTATCTATTTCAGTATGTTTCTTTGTTAAGTAGACCTTATGTCCCATCTTATAGACCTTAAAATACATAATAAAAAGGGTAATACCAGGCACATGGTTTACAATAAGGAGAGTTGCATCCCTATTCCCTCGGCCAGTGTGTCCCACTCCCAATCTACGAGATCTTTTCTGTTAAAAAAAAAAAACATCCTAGAGAATTTTGCTTAGACCATTCATGATATTGTTAATAACTACTGGAAAGAATTTATAAAAATTGGATGGTCATGGTCATCCTGTTAAGAATAGATGTACTAGGATGGTTCCACTCCCCAGTCTTCCCTGCATGTAGACCATGAACACAGCTGTGTATCTTCTGGAGGAGGGGAACCTCGGATTCTTGTTCCTGTGTGCCTGTTAGCGATCAAGCTGAAGATTTTGGTCCACATTTTCTTTGGGTCACTTTTGGTCCACCGTTTGTTTATTATTTTCCAATCCCAATCCCAGTTCTATTTCTTTTATTGTTTCGCTTCGGCGCTTGTAAATACATTTCTAAGGACTTGACCTAATTAACATAAGCAAATGTTGGATGCTGCAGTTGTGAAGCCTGGTAAAGAGCATGCAGGTGCAACATTTGAGATTCCCTCTGAGGAGATTCTCCCCAAGTCTTCTGTTTAAGGAGAATTATGGGCCACAATGTGATCCGCGCTTATCCGTCAATGCTTCAGGGGCAACCATTTTTGTAATATTGTTTTTTTGAATGTCTTATCCCTTGTTATTTGATAAGAAACTGGTAACGATTAATGCATGCCCTCTTATTTATTAATCTCAATATTGACTGCTATTAAGTATTTTTTGGAATACTACTCTATGATAGGATAAGTAGAAGCAATACTCAAACTGGAGCACAAGGATTGAAGCAGAAATCAGTAGTGATGTGGTGACCAGGTCGTCTGCCATCCAAAAGCCACCTTTTTGGATGATTCTAACTATCGGATCTATGAATGAATTATTACGCCTTTGTCTCCAGGATCTTGGGACAGATCCCCAAGGTCTCGAGTTCAACTCTTCTTGGGCTTACCTGGTTTGCATGTCATTGCATGCATTCGAAGGAACTAGTCCTTCCTTGTCAGGGTTGGGACACCCTCCCGTTACCATATACTACGCCTTTGTCCATACTTACCATGCCTTCAAAATCATGCCATAGAGGATATGAAAAGGGATCATGTAGTCAGGCCTTGGCTACTTATTTTACTTTGAAAATGGCACTTTCAGAAATCAAGGTAGAAACAGATTCACATTCACACCATAACACCTTCGTGTTCTGGATTGGGAATACAGTAGTCATTAACAACATTCTTTTGATGTAAAATTTACAGTGGACTGATATTTTAAGGGCCCTGTTTGGTTGCCTAAAAAATAAGCGAAAATAAATAGAGAAAAGAAACAATCGGTGCTAACTTTTCCCCATTTTTCGTTAGATGGGGAGGGACTGACATATAGGGAGCCTAATCTTCGGGTTCAACCTCAACACACTCCTTATCTTCTTCCCTATTTCAATCACGTCTCTCTGTATCCACAAAACCCAACGGTTAGTTTTATTTTTTTTTTTAAATAAAAAGAGTAAAAATGTGATGGCGAGTTGATTTTGATTGCCAGATTTGGCGAGTGGAATCGTCTTCCCTAAAGTAGCGAGCCCACTCGAGTTCGAGTCTTGGTATGACCGAGCACCCACATGAGTGCTAACCTCCTAACCTAGATAGATAAATGATTAGACCCTACCAAAAAAAGAAAAGAAGAAAGAAAGCATTCTTATATATGGAGTCATCATGATATAAAAATATAATACGTATCTCTTTTGACTTAGGATCGTCTATAGCCAGAGACGTATTCCATGATGCCGTGTGTCCTATAACTTCCATATAACTTCCATCTCCTTTCAATTTGGAAGCAATATTGTTCACAGAAAGAAGGGGAAATGGTTAAATGTAGGTCATTTTGGAGATGTGGCGAAAAAAGGAAAACAGTAATATTAACTTAGGTTATTTTGAAGACGTGGCATTCCATGATATAGCAAAAGAGAACATCTTTGGCTTCTTAAGTCATCTCTTTTAAGTACAGTCTTTTCCTCTGAACAACCCCATTTGATAAGATTAGTATTAAAATAAAGAGGCGTGCCACCCTCCTAGGCACTCCATTATCTTAACCAAAACCAGCACGCTTGCTCGGACATGTGTTGATTTTTGATAGAAAACAATTACAAGTGTTGATCTTTGATTGAGGTAGGCATGGCGGAGCTAGGGGCGAGAGGGGCCATGGTCCCCCCCAAAATTTTGAAACTTTAATATATAGTATGGATGAATTTTTAAAAACTTACATAATATATAAATTTTGTATATAGTAATTATATATATATATATATATATATATATATATATAATATAAAATGATTAATTCCTTATGTGTCTCTTTTAATCCTATTTAAGATTTATTACCCCAGAGTAAATTTTTTAATAAAAATAAAGGGTAGATGTATAAACTTTAGGGGTTTGTGAATCTTAACCACAGTTAATAAGTGTCAAAAGAGATATGCGTCAAATGCCTTCCAATTTCTTTTCCTTTAATCGTGATTAAGCTTAATTAACTTAATTATTATTATTATTTCTAAAAATCAAGGTTAAATGGATAAACATTAAGGGAGAGTGAATCTTAACCATAATCAGTAGGTATTAAAAAATGTATAAGAAGCGATTAAGACCGGGTCATGGCTTTCACTTTTCTTGTTAGTGATGAAATTTTTTATGATCACTGACCCGCTACTCAAAAAAATAAAAATAAAAATAAATAAATAAAAAATAAAAATTCTCCCAGCTATGCCCCCGAACCCCAAGATCACATAATGACCCCACTTAAAATCCCGTACTCGGCAGCATAGTATCTGTCTCGGCCTTAGACGGTCTCAGAACTCAGAAGCATTAATATCCTTTTAAGAACGTGCTTTTCATTTCAAGTGTTTCACACGCTGGTTCGATACCGTACGGTTCCGCTAGCGCTCCCGTCAAAGTTAACAAAAGGCACCCAACGGGACACGGGGCTCCGTAACAAAACCGCCGTGTCTCCCCTTCATAGAATCAGCGGCTGAAACGACCTCCTTGCGTGCCTCTCTTTCTACAAGAAGGGACGAACCGACCTCTCTCTCTCTCTCTCTCTAGAATTCTAGGGGGGAAAAAAATGGCGGAAACTAAGAACACAGTCGAATCTATCAGGCATTGGGTCGTCGAGCACAAGCTTCGAACTGTTGGTAATACTAATTCATGTTCCCCTTCTTTTCGCCTTTAAATTTTGATTTTTTTTTTCCCGTTTTTAATCTGTGTCTGAGACGGATTTTGAGAGCTTTGAATTTGGTGTATTTTATTGGAAAAGGGTGTCTATGGCTTAGCGGTCTGGCAGGTTCGATAGCTTATAACTGGTCTCGACCCAGCATGAAAACCAGTGTCAAGATCATTCACGCTAGGTACCTCTCTCGATTTCTCCTTGCAAGGGTTCTTAATATTATTGAGTTTTGTTTTGTTGAATGCTTGGTTCTTGATTTCCATATTTTTTTGGGTTCTATCTCCATGTGTTTGAATTTCTGCAAACGGGTTGAACTAATTAAACATGTAGAGAAATTAGAAAATGATCAAATTTGGGTTTAGGGTTTGGTCTACATGCAAACTTTGAATTATTAGATGTAATTTCCTGCCGATTTCTTCATGTCAAAATTGGAACTCAAATGGGTTGTGTGGGTTATGCTCGAAAATTGTAAATTAGGAGGAATACGTGGTCTCTTCATTAAGTTCCATCATCCATGATCCGATTTTTCGATAGCGATGATCAGATAAAGTGGCTCGTAGAGTTTCTCCTGTTTGCGAGAACTCTGAAAGTTCCAGTGCTTTGAAGGAAGTTAGAAATTGAACATTTGGGATCAGCATACTAAGGGACGGCTGTAGAGCGGAATGGGATTTGTGTTGCCGACCCCAAATATTAGGGATAAGCCATTGATGATAATGATGATGATACTAAGGGACGTATAATGTATTTAGACTCATAGAGGAAGGACAATGGATATAAGAAAAAAATGTGGGTAGAAATTGAGCAAGTTGGGTCATTTAATTTGATTTATGGGTAGGTCATTTGGAGCCGATTACTGAGTTAACTGAGGATGGAAATGAGAGGAGGGATGTCATCAAATTTGAGAGGAATTTGCATATATAGTTTCAGTTAAATTGAGTGTTTCTGGCTCTTAAGAGTGCACTCTTTGGAAATGGTTTTGGAAATGATAGTTCTGTAGAATCTTGTGCTATATCCGAATAGCCCTAGGTAACAATCTGGGCTTTTCTGGAATACCTTCTAAGGAGGATGAGCTTTGACATTAAATGGAGGGCTTGAATTCGAGCATGTTTCGGTTTGATTAGAATGTCTGTCTTTATTAATGACTCCCCGCATGGTTACTTTAGGAGTTTTCGAGGCCTATGTCAAGGGGACCTACTCTCCCCGTTGTTTATCATTATCGCGAAGCATTGTGTCATATGGTCCAGAAAGCCTCGCCCTCAGTTTGGGAGGGCTTCAAAATTGGTTGTGGAGATCTCCATATCTCATATCTTCAATTTGTAGATGATACTCCTTTATTTAGTGAAGCTTCTAGCATGAAATTGGCTCTCGTCAGATGTCTTTTCCGATGTTTCAAAGCAGTGTCAGGGCTAGAATTAACTTTGGAACAAGTGTTATGTTCGGAGTATGTAGTGTGTCTAACGTGATAGAGTTGACAGCCTATTTAGGGTGTAGGATGGGGAGATTCTCAACATACATATCTAGGGTTACTCTTGGGCGCTCTGTTTAAAGCGAAATAGGCTTGGAGTCCGGTTATTGATAGATTCTCCAAGTGTCTTCAAGGTTGGAAATCTCGTTTCCTCTCTAAAGGAGGCAAGCTTACACTAATCAAAAGCACCCTCTATAGTTTACCCATATACTTTCTTTCTCTGTTCAAGATTCCAATTTCGATTGGTTCCATTCCTGAAAGAATTCAAAGAGATTTCCTTTGGAATTTGAAGGTTGATACTAGGAAATACCCTATGGTAGACTTGAAAACCATTTCCCTACCTAAGAGTGGTGGTGGTATGAATATTCATCCCCTCATTAGGGTGGACATGACACTTTTAGGGAAGTGGCGTTGGTGCTGTGGTGAGGAGGAAGGCAGTGATATAAGCTAGGCATGGGTCAATGGATAGGTGGCGCCTTAAGATTGGTCTGAGTCCAATGAGGGTCGGGGTGTGGAAAGCTGTGTTGCAAGGTTGGGTAGAGTTCTCTAACCTTACCCACTTTAAGGTGGGCAATGGGGAACATCTCAGTTTTTGGAATGATTATTGGTGTAATCAATCTACTCTTAGGCAAAATTTCAACAATATTTTCCTTCTTGCATCAAACAAGGACTCATTGATAACTGATTATTTGGAGTAACAAGATGGGGTTCCGGTTTTGACTCCCAAGCTGAGGCGCAATCTATTCGATTGGGAGGTCCGACCTCTTGGGGTTATTAACCCATGTTTTGCAAGTTACCCCTAGTCCTACCACCAAGGAGCCTGGTTAGAGGATTAGTCATGGGGTAGCTGTGTTGTCCCATAAAATTTTAATTTTCTTAAAACTATTTTGTTTAATTATGTAAGGGCATAGTCATTGGACAATGGGACAATTCCTCCCAAAATTTTGGAAAAAAATATTATATTATTTAATATGGCATAGCCATTGCATAATGAGACCTCTAAACCTGTAAAAATCAAAATATTTTGCTGAGGAGTTGATGGATCACTTACTGTTGCATTGCCAAGTGGTGAGAGAGCTTTGGTCTTATTTCTTTTCTCATCTTTACAACCTTTGGATATTTCCTAGATTCTTTCGGAACTTCTTATCTTGCTTACTATTAGTGTTGTTTCTGTCTCCACCGGGGGCAGTTTGGCCTCTCCTACCAAGGGCAATAGCTTGGTCCCTTTGGAAGGAGAGGAATAGGAGGGTTTTTGAGGACATATCCTTGCCCATCATCGGGCTCCAGATAGGACTACAAACGGATGCGGATATTATCCGTATCCGAATCCGTTTAGTCGGATAATTATCTGGATAGGTATCCGGCGGAGCAGATTCGGATAGTAAAATACTATCCGTTTATAATCGGATACGGATTCGGATACTGTTATATCCGATCCGATAAATATCCGTCCGATTTATATCATATATATAAATAATATATTTTAAAATTATAAAATTAATATAACCTTTAAAAATTTTTAATAAAGATTTATATATTTTTACATTTTTAAATATTAATTTATATATTTTTTAAAATTAATCAGATAATTCGGATACTATCCGAATCCGGATATTTTAATCGGAGTCAAATACGGATATTATTTTTCATTATCCGCTGGATATTTATTTGGATTCGGATGTCTGGATATATAATCAGATACGAATTCGGATATACCAATATCCACTCCGAATCCGCTCCGTTTACAGCCCTAGTTCCAGACACAGGTTTGATTTCTAGTGTCAGCCTGGGCGTCAGTAGGGTGTGATGGGGGTGGTAACCCTTGGGGAGGTAACTTTGCTTAGCCATATTTTCCCAATTGTAGTCTTTCTTTTGTTGTTTCTCTTGGTTTTGCTTTTCCTTCTTTGGTTTACTATTGGCGAACCTTGCGATGTATGCCCTCTTCCTTTCTATCTATATATTTAGCTCTACTTATTATCGATCAGAAAAAAAAAAAAATTTCTGGGGAACAAATCAACCACCTTGCTTGAATTTTTTTTTGAAGATACAGTAAACTATTCAAAATCACCTGATGAATCACATTGGTATTAGCTTCTTCTGTGTTTTTTGTTAATCAGTAAATATCAGGCACATGTTTGGAATGAAGTTATCTCCATCTATTTGATGGTGGATTTTACCTGATGTGATGGGATAAACCAAGGTCTCCACTTTTGGAGGCATCCTACTAAACAAAACCTTTGGATTAGAGACTGAATACACTGCTTCCCAGCCTCCCTACACACACCAAAGCATAGTTCAAAAACCCGAAAATTCGACTCGACTAGAAAGATAGCCGGGTCGAGTAACTCGGAAAACTTGAAAAAATACTCGACTTGGTCAAACTCGGAATATATGTGTAATAAGTTGAAAAACCTGGGTTGAAAAAATTCAAAGTACGCTGATTTTACAGCCTCAAACCTATAAACTAGGTTTAACAGAATCCATAGGAGGTTGTCCTTGTAGACCAAAAAAATAGGATGCAAAAATAGTGTGACATTCGAGTTTAGGTTTAAAAAAATGATAAATATACCATTCTGTGACTGGACCTAGTCCGACGACTCGAAAAACTCAGCTCAACTTGACCGAGTCACCGAGTAATTTGGCAAATATTATCTCCTTCGAGTTTTGAGGCAACTCGACTCGAAATTCAGGCGAGTCGAGTGACTCGCCAAGTTTTTGAACTATGCACCAAAGCATTAGATTTTGGCTCTGTCAACTCTACTGAAGGATATTTTGAATTATTTTTAACTAAAGCCTCATCATCGCCTTTGTATCCTGTTGTCCACCAAAGCTAAGATCTTACAAAAGCGATTAAAGTATGTAAAGGTGCTAGAAAGTGCATTCTTAATTAGAATAGACACTTTTTAGAGGCCTATTGGGCCACCACTTGTAGATGTCATTGTTGTGCGGAAATGCGATGTAGGGTCGATGTCAACGTGAGAAAGATAGATAAAATAATATAAAGAGAATATAAAACCACAACACAAAATTTATGTCGTTTGTCATGCGAATGATTATATCTACAGATGAAGACAATCCAAGAACTTCAACTATGCAAAGATTACATGGTACAAGGATATTCACTTCTAAACACAGAGTTTGCACTCTATGAGAGCCGTTGGAGGGCCTTGAGGTTAATCATGAGCCCTCTCTTCTTTTGAGAGCTATCCGTTCTCCAAGAGTCACTACTATTCTTCCCGAGAGTCATCTACTCTTCATTTCATGAGAACAACTCTGATTCTCTCCCATAGAATCCGTTCTCTCAGGGAGCCCTGCTCACTTACACATGCTCAACCATACGAGATGCCTAAGTCCTTAGATCTATTTATAGTGTCTTAGAACATAAACCACAATCCTATACCAACTAGGATTTTCCCTAAATACTAATCTCACAAGATAACTCCATAGAGTTATATATCAAATAAAATTCTAGGCAAATCCTAACGGTCACTTCTTCAAATTAAACTATTGCAATTTTCCTTTAAGTTTGACTCAGAAGTCCTAATTTCACTTCACAACATCATAAATCACTTCTCTAGATCTTATTTCCTTCCCTAAATAATGTGTATTTCAGCAGCTAAAGTGTTTGCATCAATGTATAGAAGGCGAGATATCAATGAGCCATCTTCCCCACATGAAAATCTCATTATATCTGGAAACCGAAGATTTGAGCCAGCACAGGTTTGAAGTTGCTGGTTCCTTTTTTTACACATTTAATAATGTGGCTCGTTTTACTGGCAATGTTATGCTTTTCCTAAGATGTTTGAAAATAAATCAATTGGTTTAACCTCTGATGGCCCAAATTTTGGAGCTTCGGTACTTGCTACTATTGCTATTTCCCTCTCTTCCAAAGGTTGAGTGCTGCCCATGGTGGCTCATTTTCTACTCTGGCTCATCAAAAATTGGCTTTAAGTTTTGGCAATCACATATATGGGATGGACCGATGGAGAGAAGATGTTTCTCCACTTCGCCCAACCCACTTCCCTCTTTCCTACTATTCCTCCTTGTCCCTCTACCTCCTTCCCCATTTCCCTTTGATTAAGCGTGAGTGCTCATTTTAAATGGACGAGAAGACTACCCATGTTATCAAAGTCCCATTGGAGCCATGTGGCATTAATTTTTTCTCTTTCAACTTCATGTTGTCTTGGTATTTTGATCAATGGGAGAATGGGATTGTATGTATGCATGTCTAACTTTTGGGGTTAGGGAGAATTTATTCCCTTAATGGGAAGTAGCCAAGGGTCATTTATTAAAAGAACCTGTAAATCTAAAACTAGGCTTTCTTAGACAAAACATACCCCTTGACTGGACATAGAATGGGCATATTTTTGTTGTTTTTTGTACATATTAAGAAACAATTTCCTTCCACTTACAAAAACTAACCGAAACAACCAATCCTAAATTTGAGATTCACTGACCAACAGGAATGCAAACTTTTCACTTTTCTTGAACTTGATAGAAGGTGAAAATGTGTGTGTGTGTTTAATCCTTTTATTTTAAAATCCCAGCTCTCCTTTGGAGGGCAAAAAGTTGCACCTCAAAAGCTGATGAAAAGTTCCCTAAATTTAGTAATTACTCTCATTATGATGTATTTCTGTGCTTTAAAAGAATAACGCACTTTATAACACACTTCCCAACTTCTGGTGATGTTCTTGAGTATCTGCAAACAGCTTAGGACTGTTGCATACTTGCATGGAGTCTTCCTTAACTGAAAGTCTGAACTCTGAACTTTTCTCTTGCAACCTTTACTTCCTGGCTCCTGCAAGCGTAACATATACAGGTGATTTAAACGAGTTCTCCTTTATAGGTGCAGTAAAATCACTTTCACTTAATAAAAGAGTGGTTCAGCTTCTAATGGACCACAGACGATATGTCATGTGGTCTTACCCACAGAATTTAGGGCTTAGGATACTGAGACCTTTCTCCTTATAAATTGTATAGTCACAATCCTAGGACGCTCCCACCTCAAGATTGCAACAATTGGTTGTCTTGTTATTAGTAGAATTTTAATACCAATACCTATTCTTTAGAACTGGGAATAAAAACCATGTGGTTGCTATGTTAATTGTAAGGAAGTTGTTTAAATAATTGGTATATTTTGTTCTCATTTTTTTGCTTTTTACTAAATGCAACCTTGATAACTGTTTTTCCCCCCTTGTTTTTCTGCTTTTAACTTGATGCAGCTTGAATAAATGTTTTCTTAATACAGGTTGCATGCACAAGCTCTTACACTGGCGGCATTAGCTGGAGCTGCAGTTGTGGAGTATTATGACCACAAATCAGGAGCAAAAGCAGACCGATATGCAAAGTTCCTCCCAATGGATTCCCATCCTCACAAAGATTGAAGGAAGACTTTATTAAAATGCATGCATTAGTGAACTCTACCATTTTTCACTCAATCATAAAGCGGCAATGCTCCTATGCCTATAAAATAGTTGGTGGATTGGATTTATATGCATAACAATTTACTTTTCTTTTAATTGTTTCCTTTTTAGTTTTTTTTTTTTTTTCCATTCAAAATCTACTAAAGGGTCGGTTCTTTTGCTGAGACTTATGAAGTCCGGGACTTTGCAAGTTATGTCATTTGACCATATGCATTTTCTTGAGAACTAGATGTATCTTGTGACCCACCCTGTTTGCTTACTTACGAACAGTGAGATCAAGGCAACTTATGTTGTCAAATTCATGGAATAATATACAATACCTCTGCTGGTTCATGAGGATCGTTTTACTGTTTCTAAAGTTTTTTTTTTTTGGTTGAAGGATATCATTTACATCCGCAAAGGTTAGTGGTTGGCATTGGGGATTGGAGTTCTTGCTACTCATCACCCGGGAGAATGTATCCCAAGACCTCTCTATTTAGAGAGGCCACACCCCTACTATTAACGCAAAAGGCGGGGTGATGTTTGTAATGGTGAGAAGAGACATTTGTTAAAAGGTATTAGGTGATGAGCTTGAGCTGCTATTCAAACTCATAGATGTAGGTATTTGTCAATTTTTCGAATCTAAAAGGGTTGTGGAAACACAGCAAGATCTATTGAATGAAAATGAGAGTTCCTCTGGAAATGGAGACTGGATTTGGTCAGACCAAAACCGTTGGCACTCATAAACCCTTTAACTGTTTTTTTAGAACTCCGGTTAACCAGTTTTAACCCTTTAACCCTTAGAGTTGATATTTTTTTTCTTTAAAAACCAAGGTTAGATGGTTGAATCTAAGGGTTAGTGAATTCTAACCACAATTAAGGGGTGTTAAAAGGGACACGTGTTGACCTGTGGGATAAGGAAATCCCACAGCCTGGAATCGTTAACATGTGCCCAGAAGGAGGTTGCCCAAAACCAAGGTTTCTCTCTCTAAACCGGATCTTATGCTTAGGTTTCAGATTTACAATTAGCTCGCTCATATGGGATGATGCCCAAAAAATAAAAAATAAAAAAAAGTTGTTGGATACTCTTTTAAAGTCAAATAATCAGTCTGAAATCCTACCCCAATTGCAACGAGGATTACCCTCTTCAAGGGGCGGAGCCAAGATTCTCTTGTAGGGGGGCTAACAATGAGGGTTCGTGGGCATAGTCCTGGATTTTTTTTAGGGCCAAGTTCATTGTGTCCCTTTAAAACAAATATATTTTTTCTCGGAAGTTTAGCCCGTTGCCTTGACTCCACCTCTCTCGCAGCTACACCCCTATTATTACTATAGGTATTTTTATTTTTTTCAAAATTTCAAGCCTCCTTGGTCCCATGTGGCTCCGCCCCTGCCCAATTCCCTTCCGGAGTCATGTAACTATTTATGGAATCAGTCATGGTATTTCAATATAGGCCGAGTTATGTCCCACACCATTGCCAACTAAATGAAGTTGTCACGATAAGTTTGTAGAAATGTTCAAATCAATGGTAAGAGATCCAAGCCATGCGCTAGACTATTCCTGCAACAATTGACCTTTGTCTCTGCGTCTGGTGAAATTCAATTCTTACTTCTTAGTGCTGGACATGAAATTTAATTATTGAATCTAATTCCAAAATTGCAGTTCATTATCTAAAAGAAAACTTTGATCCTCGGGGGCAAGTAAAACCTCTTCTCAGAGTGATACATGAATACTTAGGTAGTGTTTGAATACACTTTTAAATTGATGTTTAGCTCATGAAGAGTCAGAAGTCGATTAAAAATGTCATTGTTAAACATTTAAGGGAGTAACTTTTCTATGAGTCAAAATTATAAAAAGTCGAAATGTTATTTTGAAGCTGCCCTTAACCAGCTTTTGAAAGAAATCCCATTTTTTTTTTTTTAAAACATTATTTTTAAAACTTACTCATCTAAAAGCCCTTAAGGAGTGTTTTCATTCCTATGGAATACAGAATTGTTCTTTGAAGGTGATCCCAAATGGGTCCTAACATGTTTTTCAAAAGCGTGTGTGCAACATACATGGAGAGAAGCTAATTGTCCAGCAGATTTTTTTTATCCATAATTATAAAATTGATTTTTTTTTTGCATCATGATGTTTTTTTTAGGAGTTACGTGTTATTATTAAGTAAGATGCAAATATAATTAAGCCTCTCCCCTTTCTTCATTCTTTCCTTTTGTTTCTCCAATCAAAGTGTTAAGGTCCTTCCAACTTTACCCTCCACTAGCAAGATCTTTCAAGTTTCAAAGATCTTGCTAGTGGAGGGTATGTCTGGTTATTTGAATGGAGCTCACTTTCAGAGGATTAAATAGGTAAAATACCATGAACTAAAACCCAAATTCAGAAATTGCTTACAAATGAAGAATCACTCATTGACTATGTCTAGTTAGCTATCTTACAAGGACAAAACTATCACTAATGAATGCCTAAAGTCCTAGGCTAGTCCCACCTTACAAGTCGTTATACCTAATATATTCGCAGGCCCCACAACACCTACAAACAAAAACATGTCCTTAATGGAGTCTGGATCAAGAGTGGAACGTTCCACACCCATAATGACCATGTACATTCCTTTCAATGACCTACCGAGCTAATGGTATGGGTTTGGTATTTGTACAGAATGCGAGGGTAGGGTGCATCATCCACCGTTCACCTTCCACACATCATAGCCATTTCTCAAGAAGCAGAAGTTGAAATTGAATTGGCTTGCCAGCAAAACACAGCTTTGGCACATCTAAGAATCTTCTGTGGCACCCCGCCAGCTTACTTCAACGGTAAGGTGTGGCCCTATTATGACGTATGAGAGAGGTCTTGGAATGACTCGCCAGAAGTTTCACTTGTTGTGCGAAAAAACGCAATCTTTGGGTTATAAGATAGAGTTAGTCTATCGTACTCCCAAATATGCTCCCAAATCTACTTCCTAATCTTAACAACTGTTTATAACTAATCACTTAAGGCCAGGATTTGAGTTGTCTTATTTTATCTTTTCTAATGCCACATCAGCTCTTATCCTAACCGTTTAACAACTTAGATAAATGATTAGGATTTGGGAGTATATTTGAGAGTACACCTTGGGAGTATCCCTAGACTAATTCTATAAGATAACATGAGAAATAGTAACCACTCTTCATGGGAACTATCAGGGCCTTTTCCAAGGGCAATCCACTCTCCCTGAAAGCTCTAAACACTCACATCATTAGTTTACTTAATAATAGGGGTGTCAATGAGTCGAGCCAACTTGGCTCGATTAGAAATAAACCGAGCTTGAGCTTTTACTTTGAGCTTGTTGAGCCGAGCCGAGCCAAGCCTTAAAAGTGAGCTCGAAAAATAAATGAGCCGAGCCTGAACAATAGATGGCTCAGTTTGGCTCGGCTTGACTCGATTAATTTTATAATAATACCCTTTAAAAATCAAATTTATATTATATATTTAGTATACCTTTTTTTTGGTAAAATATATTTAATATACATTAACATAATTATTTTCGTTTAAGTTTTAACTCAAGCTTTCACGTGAGTCATATGACATCCCAAAAAAAAAAAGTCATTTTAATTTTTTTAAAATTGAATTTAGTGTTTATCAATATATTTTAAAAAAAAAAAATTTATCGAGTTGAGCCGAGCCGAGCTCGAGCTCAACGATTTGTGGACGAGCCGAGCCAAGCCTAAGCCTCTTTAAAATTCCAACGAGCCGAGCCGAGTCGAGTCGAGCCAAGCTTGAGCCTCTGTAAAATTCCAAGGAGCCGAAGTCGAACAGTGCCCAACTCGACTTGTTGACACCCCTACTTAATAAACCTAAACTATAGGCTTGCTTATAAACATAAAATCGAATCTTAAACCAATTTTCGAAAATTCTAATCTTAATAGATAATTTCATAATAATAAAGTTTTATACAAAATAGAATTTCAGGCAAATCCATTGCTTTCACATGTGAAACTAGCTCTCCATTTTAATGCAATATTTGGTGGCAGTTATGTAATTATAAGAAAAGATGAGGATTATTTTGTATTCTTATAATTAAACCATCATCTTAACAAAAGGAAAATAATCACCTCCTTGGTTGGTGACACGAGGAGGGGCATCTCGGCTCCTCTTTTCTTTTCTTGTCACGTGTCCTCCTTCTAACTCTTTTCAAAAGTAGTTAAGATTCATTACCCATAAGATTCACCCATGTATCATAAGTTGTTTTTTAAATAAAATAAAAAATTTAATCATGGAGTTTACAAAATCTAAGCCGAGTTAATAAAAGTTTTTTTTTTTTTAAAGAGCAATGAGCAATGCCAACTATTGCTAATAATAAAAAGCTTCCCTTCAACGTGATGTAGCACACAAAATAAAAGGAAAATAATCACCTCCTGGATTGGTGACGCGAGGAGGGATGTCTCGGCTCCTATTTTCTTGTCACGAGTCTCTCTTCTAACCCCAATTACCCGTGGTTAAGATTCATCCATCTTTAGGGTTCAAGTATCTATCCTTAGTTTTAAGAAAAAATAAAAATTAACTCAAGGATTATAAACTTAACCCAAGTTAATGGGAGTTGAAGGATCGATCCTATGTGACAGCGAGGAGCAATAGTTCGCTCCTCGACGGTGGAGCAAACTATTGTTCAAATAAAAATCTTCAAAAGGTCTTTTGTCTCTCGTGGCCGAACAGTGAGGAAACGTGCGAAATGGTTGGGTGCCACGTGTTCGTTTGACAGTCAATGTCGCTTGAGAGTGAAAACTGTCCGACGTGCAAACGAAGTCGAGTGTAGACCGCCAGGAATCAAAGATGGATCTCCCCTGGTCGGTCTATTTCAACTATCTAGTTCTTGTAACATCAAATTACAAAAGTACCCCGTCCTGATTGATATATTTACTAAAAAAAAGATGAAAACAAATTTCCTTTTTTTCCCTTTTTTTCAGACCTAAAGTAGAAGTCCAAGCAACCACTCCAAAAGGGCCATTCTTAAGGAGGTTGTTGGACCCTCATACACCCCTACAAAATCCACTTCCCAACCAATATAAGACTAAACTTGGGATACACCCTAATGCAAGAGGAAAGTGATTAAAAACTTACCTACTATCGAGAACTGCAAGGTCGGCCCGTCCATTAGGCCTACAAAGCCTTTGCTTTAGCCCCATTAAAAAAAATAAAAAAATAATATTAAAAAGGTCTCATTTAGAATATTAAAAATAATATAAAAGATTCATTTAGAATATTAAAAAGGCTCTATTTATAGTTAATTTTTTTTAATAATATTAAAAAACAAAAAACAAAAAGACCCATTTAGAATTTTCGCTTTAGGCCTCCAAATGACTTGGTCCGGCCTGGAGAACTCGATAGTTGGATTTAACATCCAATGTGCCATGTTTACACATACTAGAAATGATGGTCCCACTTAAATGCTTGACATCCTTATATTTACTGAAACAATGGATTCAGATGTTCCTTCCGGTGAAAACAATACAATTTCACTATACCTACTATTCAGAGTTCGACGGTTGGATTTAACATCCATTGGTACCATGTTTACACATGCTTTAAATGATGGCCACTTAATGCTTGACACCCTTAGATGCTGAATCAAACGACTTTGGCTCTGGAGAGTTTTTAATCACTCACGGGTGAAAACGGTCAAGAATGTGAATTGTATATATCTGGTAAATGGCAGAGGTATTTGAGTAAAACATTATAATTGTTTTAGAGAGGTGCTAGTCCTACTATCCAAAAATTAACGCCTCTAAAAGCAAGGACAGGTGTTGATTTTTTTAAGGCTTGAAATTCTCAACAAAACAAAAGCCTTCTTTGTAATTCTGTTTAATAATTTAACATTTAGAATTAAACTTTTTTTTTTATAAAAAAAAATAAAGGTTAGATGGTTAACCCTAAGGGTATAGTTAAGGGGTATTAAAAGGGACACGTATTGACCCGTGGGACGTAACCCGACTCCAAGGAAGTAGTCCGGTTATAACAGTAGAGAATTTTAACTTCTTATTATTATTGAAAGCATGGACACGGGTAATGGTTTTGGCTGAAAATAAATAGATACGGATAATATTCGTATTTGATTCGTATTTGCATCCATTTAGTCGGATAATTATCTGAATAAGTATATGGTAGAGCGAATTCAAATAATAATTTTACTATCCGTTGATAAACGAATATGAATTTCAGATATTGATATATCATTCAATAAATATTTGACCAATTATATAATATATTATTATATATTAAAATCTCATATTATAAGTTTATAATACTAAAATATATTATAAATATCTATTTTTTAACATAATTTAATAATTTATACTGTCATCTTTAATATAGAAAAGATAAAATATTAAATTATTATTTTTTAAATAAATTTTTTACATTTTTTTATACTAATTTATATTGTTTACTTTAAAAAAAAAAGTAATTGAATAATTCAAAATTTTTAATTGGAGTCGGATATAAATATCATGTTTCACTATTCGTCGGATATTTATTTGAATTCAGATAGTGGATAGTGGCCGGTGAGATATGTAATTGGATACGAAATCGGAAATGTGGCCATTTAAAGTTGGCCTAGCTGAAAATAGAAAATGTTTGTGAGTACGACTAGCATGAAATGTGGCCCCGAGAAAAAGAAATCTTATGCGCCCATCAGTGCAGAAGCTAAGGAGGGTCTAAAACCTCATAGACTTGACGACAAGGAATGTTGCACCCAGTGTTCTCATAAGTCATAACCAAACCAATCGGTTGAACTAGTAAAACTGGGAACAGGTTTGGTCTATGATCCCGAAAATCACCAGGTCACCCTATCAATTCGAAGCCCAATCTGGTTATGAAAACTGTAACGGATAAAATTCGTAAAAATGAGTAAAAAGAAGGGGTAAAATAGGGATTTCTCACTCTAGCAAATTCTAACAATTTAGCCGACATAAGCCCACTTGGGCTATGTGCTGGCTCTCTTGAGTGTTGTCTGGCAGGTGACCTCATCATGACTACACAAGTCATGATGACTCAAAATGCCTATAAATAAGCAAGAATCACCAGAAAGAAAGGATGGATGGTGCGAAAGGCAAGAGAGGAAATAAAGGGAAGAAGAAGAAGAGGAAGAGGAAGAGGAAGAGGAAGAGGGAGATCTGAGAAGCTTGAGTCATTCACACCCCTGCCCCGAAAGGCTGTGCAGGTGGTCACTCACCTGATTCTATCATCTTCCTTTGGTGTTATCCGGCTACTTGATGCTCTTTATGGCCTCACAATCGTCTATGGCCACCGGATTCTCTCAAATAGGCCATGTCCGCCTGATGCTCTCCCTAAACGGTCATACTGCCACTTGCACGACCTTGCAATTAATCATCTGATGAGTGCAATCATACTTGAACTTGTGCCTGACGCTGTGAATGGTGCCAAACCCGTTGTCACGTTGTGCTGTGAATAGTGCCGAATCCATTATAGCGTTGTCTACTGTGAATAGTGCCGAATACGTTGTCACGTTGTGTTGTGAATAGTGCCGAGCTCGTTGTCCGTTGTCTGCTGTGCAACGTACCCGTTGCCCGATGTACAACGTATCCGTTGCCTGATGCACAACGTATACGTTGCCAGTGCCTTGTCCAAGCTACGTTGCCAGTGCCTTGTCCGAGCTACGTTGCCAGTGCTTTATCCGAGCTACGTTTCCAGTGCTTTATCCGAGCTACGTTGCCAGTGCCTTGTCCGAGCTACGTTGCCAGTGCCTTGTCCGAGCTACGTTGCCAGTGCCTTGTCCGAGCTACGTTGTCTGTGCCCTATCCGAGCTACGTTGTCTGTGCCTTATCTGAGCTGCGTTGTCAGAGCTACGTTGGCTGTACCTTGTCCGAGCTATGTTGTCTGAGCCATATTCTTTGTGCCTCCTGAGCTACAATCTCCAGAGCATAACACCAGAGTTCGTCCTCAAGTGCTTATACCCAGTGACCTCACGATAAGTATCTCTATACTATTATGTTCATATGTTTATGTGCTTGTGCCTTACACTGATGTGCTTGTGCCTTATACTGACTTTATCATCGGAGCTTATTTCAGGGTGCACACCCGCCCCCTCAGACTCATTCACAGGTGGAGTTTTGCTATTGTTCATCTACCAGCTGAGCAGCTATAGACGTGTGGCATGTACGAGAATTTTTCCCTTTCAAAATGGCGCCGTCTGTGGGAATGAGCTACGTTGTCTGTGGGAACAATTGAGAACGAGGCAAAGGGGCTTAGACAATCGCAAATAACGAGCGCTTTCTACGTCTGAATGGGGATTTCATTGCATGGCAACAATCAAGAGGTAATTATCGAGTGCATTCTTAAGTGCTTTATCAAATGAACTGTCTAGTGCATGCTCCAGTGAATTTTCAATATCAAGTGAATTATTGAGTGAATTATCAGCCTATCAAGTGACTTATCAAGTGAATGATCAAGAGAAGCGACCAGTGCCATATCAAGTAAAAAACATCGTGAATGCAATGTCAAATGATGTCTTATCTGATATGTCTGAATACGGTGATGGGACACTTGTAGCTTCTTGATGACATGTCATCCGAGCAAGGTGTCTTACCACACGGTTCGACACATATCTAAGCCTGATGCTCACTACGGGACCTCTGTGACTCAGTCAGATGCATTGCCCAGTAAGCGACCAATTGACTTATTTTTATGCAATGCCATCTGAGCATGATGTCATGATGCCCCATTACGAGTCATTCGCGTGAGATAGCATTTGTCTATATTTATGATGGTTTTTACTGCAAACTCATCTATGTGTTTATCAAGTGAATCTCTGTGCTCATGCATCTTCACGTGTTCATACCCCTTCTCGTGCTCGAAGTACCTAATGACTTCATTTTTCTTGGTGTTGTGATACATTTACATTCCCGTGCTCTCTGACACATGCTCTGAGGTACTATGCACGAGAAACAATTGCTCTGACCTGACTAGGGGCTGATACAAGCTCGTCTTCGCTGGCACAAGCTCGTAAGCTCGGCCTCGTTGTTCGCAAGCTCGGCCTCATTGTCAGTCTTCACGCGAAGGCACAACGTATCAGTGAGAACGAAACATCTACAACGGAAGAGAGCGGAGAGCGGGAATTTTACCTATGAAGTATTCTCGGCATCTCGAACGGAGTCCAAGGCACCGAGAAGGGGCTAAATGTAATAGATAAAATTCGTAAAAAGGAGTAAAAAGAATGGGTAAAATAGGGATTTCTCACTCTAGCAAATTCTAACAATTTAGCCGACATAAGCCTACTTGGGCTATGTGCTGGCTCTCTTGAGTGTTGTCTGGCAGGTGACCTCATCATGACTACACAAGTCATGATGACTCAAAATGCCTAAAAATAAGCAAGAATCACCAGAAAGAAAGGATGAATGGTGCGAAAGGCAAGAGAGGAAATAAAGGGAAGAAGAAGAAGAGGAAGAGGAAGAGGGAGAGGGAGATCTAAGAAGCTTGAGTCATTCACACCCCTGCCCCGAAGGGCTGTGCAGGTGGCCACTCACCTGATTCTATCATCTTCCTTTGGTGTTATCCGGTTACTTGATGCTCTTTATGGCCTCACAATCGTCTATGGCCACCGGATTCTCTCAAATAGGCCATGTCCGCCTGATGCTCTCCCTAAACGGTCACACTGCCACTTGCACGACCTTGCAATTAATCATCTGATGAGTGCAATCATACTTGAACTTGTGCCTGACGCAGTGAATGGTGCCAAACCCGTTGTCACGTTGTGCTGTGAATAGTGCCGAATCCATTATAGCGTTGTCTGCTGTGAATAGTGCCGAATACGTTGTCACGTTGTGTTGTGAATAGTGCCGAGTTCGTTGTCCGTTGTCTGCTGTGCAACGTATTCGTTGTCTGCTGTGCAACGTACCCGTTGCCCGATATACAACGTACCCGTTGCCTGATGCACAACGTATACGTTGCCAGTGCCTTGTCCGAGCTACGTTGCCAGTGCCTTGTCCGAGCTACGTTGCCAGTGCTTTATCCGAGCTACGTTGCCAGTGCCTTGTCCGAGCTATGTTGCAAGTGCCTTGTCCGAGCTACGTTGCCAGTGCCTTATCCGAGCTACGTTGCCAGTGCCTTGTCCGAGCTACGTTATCAGTGCCCTATCCGAGCTACGTTGCCAGTGCCTTGTCCGAGCTACGTTGTCTGTGCCCTATCCGAGCTGCGTTGTCAGTGCCTTATCAGAGCTACGTTGTCTGTGCCTTATCTGAGCTGCGTTGTCAGAGCTACGTTGTCTGTGCCTTGTCCGAGCTATGTTGTCTGAGCCATATTCTTTGTGCCTCCTGAGCTACAATCTCCAGAGCATAACACCAGAGTTCGTCCTCAAGTGCTTATACCCAGTGACCTCACGATAAGTATCTCTATACTATTATGTTCATATGTTTATGTGTTTGTGCCTTACACTGATGTGCTTGTACCTTATACTGACTTTATCATCGGAGCTTATTTCAGGGTACACACCCGCCCCCTCAGACTCATTCACAGGTGGAGTTTTGCTATTATTCCTCTACCAGCTGAGCAGTTATAAACGTGTGGCATGTACGGGAATTTTTTCCTTTCAAAAACATTTGGTTGCACCACTACAGTCCAAACATCCAATTGACCGATACCACATCAAATGTAGATTGAATTGTTTTCGTGACAAAAATCAAAATTTGTGTTTAGCATGCTATAAAATGATAGTGACAATTTTGTAAAGAGTTCTTTCCATAATTATAAGATTACCACCAATTTCACACAGAGTTCTTCTTCGCATTCTTTTCATTTCACATTACCAAAGCCTATGGAAAAAACACAAATAATTTACAATTTTGATGCGCCATTAGCCCTTTGGGTATTTGAGCTCAGGAGGGCGTTTTGGCAATTTAAATTCTAACTTCAAGATGTCATATCCTCTGTCTCGTCTGGTTAGTTCAGTCATTATTATAAAATGTATAACATGTCTTTTAATCAATGTCAACTTATTAGTTTTTTAATTTGTTGTTATTTACTTTAAAATTCTTAAATGCTCATTACTATAATTAGTGAGCTGGAGATCTTTTATTTATTTTATTTTATACGTTATTGACTTTTTTCTAAGGTCTAAAGCAAGTCTTATCTCTCCAAGAAATCCATTTGGTCACTCATTCTATCGTTTCTTTGAGGGATTGGTTTTTACTGAGCATCCGCATTCCATCATGGAGGATAACGTGTGCACCAATGAATCAGCGTGGAGGTGTTTTGAGTTACTATTCCGGTAGATCAGTCATCAGTCATCTGGAGCAATCCAAAATTTGCCATAGGAAGTAATAATTTGATAATTATGAACACAAAAAAGGATATTTTTAGTAACAAATTTTTTCCATAAATACCTCTTTCCAAGGCGATTTTTGGATTACTCCGATTGACTATTCAACTAGAGCTCCTATTCATTGTTTTGTTTGTTTTTATTTTTTATTTTTACATATGGGTTTTTCCTCAGACTTTCTCAAACATGTTATACAACTCTTATCGCCTAATTAACACCTCCATCATTGGTAGTGGTACATCCTATCTAAGGGTGGTTATTGAATAAAATGTTTGTGAACTACTCAGGCTTGGCTTGTTAAAAGTCAAGTATCGTTCGTTTATTTAGTAAACGAGCCGAGTTTGAACACCGTTTTCGAACTCGTTTAATAAACGAGCCGAGCTTGAACACACCCCTGCTCGACTCAATAAAAACTCGGTTTGATTATATATACATATTAACCTACTAAAAAATTTAAAATATACTTATTTCTTTTAAATATTAAAATTAAGTATATCTAGTATATACTAGTAAAGATTAATAGTGTATAACGTATTTTATATGATAAGAATACCCTTTATATAATTATAATCTTATACTATAATTTTAGTTAACACCGTGATTTATTTGCCTAGGATAATAAAGTGAATTTTTACCTAATATAAATAATTATATCCAATAAAAAAAAATTGCTCGTGAACTACTCGTGTTCAGCTAGTAAAGCTCGAACTTGTTTATTTAATAAACAAAGTCAAGCTTGAACATGATTTCTGAGTTCGTGTAATAAACGAATAAGCTTGAACACACCACTACTGGGCTCGACTTGGCTCAATATCACCCCTAACCCTAACTCTGACTCTGAGGCTATACTCGGTTTCAAGTTGCTTAGTAGATTACGATTGAAGGAGAGTAATGTTAGGACTTCCACGTTATATAAAAGGACTACAATATAGTTTTAAATTTTTTTATTATACCTGTTTAAGATTAGTTGGTCGGTAGTTAAGTATTAGGATTCAAGTAAGTTGCTAAGTTTATCCTAGTTAGCAAAATACAATGTTATGTAACAAGATTACAAACTAACTCATCTTTTTAAACAGACAAAGAATCTTAACTCTTAGTTCCGTTGAATTTTCATTTATAATTGTTAATAAAATGATTATTATGACCTTATGATTAATAAACATTTTTTTATAAAAAAATATATTAAATTAAGCTAAGTAAGTACATAAATCAAGTTTAAGTCAACCCGAACTCGACTCGGCTCGGTCTGAATAAGTTCGAGCTCGATCGAAGCTCGAGCTCAATCAAGTTTGTTCAATCCAAGCTCAACCTAAATATTTGAGTTCGAATCAAAGTCAAGCCAAGCTCAAGCCGAGCATGTGCATGTTCAAGCCAAGCTCAAACTTAGTCAAGCCTGACTCGAAAACACCCCTAGCAAAACCCCCCAAAAAATCTTTCAACTTTGCATTAATTTTTGATTAATGCTTAATTAAGTTTTAAATTGGAGGAAATGCGTTAGCTTCTTTAGTAGTAGTCATTACTTATATGGGCCACTCACAAACGAAAAAAATACGTTGGAGGGATAATCTTGACGATTTTATGAGAATCCTTAAACTAGAAAAGAAAATGATATTATCACAAGGTGCGTCTCAACCACACAAAATAAATTAAAATTAAAATTAATAAATAGAAGCGTCCAAATGACTCCTCCAGTTCCCACCAAATTGCCTTTCAATAACCGACTAAGGAGGGTTTGTACTGGGCAGTGGGCACCAAAATGAATATAATATTAATATTTTTAAGAGGCAACCTAATATACAATAATACCCTCTCATGTCCTAAAAAATTATAAATGTGCCATTCCACTACTCTCTAAAAGCTTTTACCTTATAATTAAATGAGAAGATTGACAAAATTAAAAATTACAATAATCATAAATATTTATAGACCAAAATGCACTTTCCATTAATGACTGACAATCAATGTAGTTATGAATAACTCTGCTGTGGGACCCATCAGAACCCTATAAATAGCTTCAATAAAAATTATATTTATTTAAAATTAATGGACTTTTAACTTTTAATTGTATTCATGTCAAATTCGTGTAAAAAAAGGATAGTTGTACTATCACGCGTTCCAAGTAGGGTTTTGACTTGACTAGGCTTGGGACTGGGCTAATGGTAGCCTAGCCCATGTAACGCTTAACCCCGGTTTAATCTTAAACCGGATTCTAAGGTCGTAGATAATCCAAAATTATCATAGAAACACTCCATTATACGTACGGGTACAACATATTTTTAATAGACTAAAGTTAAAATTTATTGATGCAAAGCATATTTAGTGTATTGAAATTAAATTTATATGAGTATATGGTGGGTAAATTTCTTAAGGATTTAATAGGAGTCAATCAAGGTTCAAGAGTGGTCAAATAGTCATTTGACTTATCGAGTTCTAGTGTAATTTTTTTTCGAAATTGAGTTATAATGTTATTTTTTTATTGCGTTCTAATATTAATTAATTTCATAGAAGATCTGGGTCCGATGTAACTTATGTCTACTTAATTATGTCTACTTAATTATAAAAAGAGAAGGGACGGGTCACCTTTTGGGACATTTCAAGTTGTGTTAATTCTGTAAAGAGTCAATCTATGGGTAATCCCAAATATACTCTAAAATCTTAATCCTTTAATTCAAATAATTAGGATTAAGCCAAAATAAGCAATGCCAAATCTAATATTAACCCTAAATATTTGAATAATTAGGTTAAAATGGTTAGGATTAATGAGTATATTTGGGAGTATCTCTATAGACTGATTCTGTAAAAGGCTTTGTCTTCTAAGAAGATTATTTCTTCTTCATAACTTAGTGATTAATTTATTGCTATAATTTTCAATAATTCTTTCAACTTCTATCTTCTCTTTTTCTCATTTTTAATTTCTAGATTTGGTGTACATTCACTTGTTAGAATTTGTATTAGTTGTTTAGATGAAAAGTAGAGGTGGCAAAAGAAAACTTTTTTTTAAAAAAAAAAGTTCTCATTTTTTCAGAGAAAATTTTGTAGTATTAGGTAATTATTTCCATCAAAAATTCGTGGCAAGTGGACATTAAAGATTTCCTTTGAAAATAGTTGGGTGGTAATAGAGGCAAACCAACATTTACGGACTTTACATCAAACATAAAAATTTATTCCACATACCATTGTCTTCATCTATCTTCCTCCATCCAAAGACTCATCTCTACTCCAGTGTTTAAAAAATCGACGAGTTGACTCGAAACTCAACCGAGTTGACTCGGGTCAGACGGATTTCGAGTCAACTCGGTTAGAAACTTGGTGGTACCATTACTCGGTCTTAAACTCGCCTGACTCGGCCGATTTTTCGTGACTCGACCGAGTCGAGTAGATCAGATCGAACTCGAAAGGGTATATTATTTTTTTTTCAAACCCTGAAAAACTAAAGATAAAGATGAGATCGCCAAATAAACTCTCTCTTTTTAGTTTACTCAGCTCTCTAATCTTTGAAGAAGAAGAAAAGAAGAATAAGAGAATATGAAGTAGTGGAGATTAGGTGCTCATCAGTGAGATTAGGTGCTTGAGCTTCATCTCTAAGGCTCTATTCTGACGATATTCGGTGTGGTAGATCTCTCTGTGTCTCTCGTAAGAACTCTGTGTCTCTTGTAAGAACTCTGAGTGTTCGGTTAATCTCTCTTCTCTTCTAAAAGTTCAGGGTAAAGGTTAGGTTCTTTTGTTTTGTGATTAAAATATATAATAAAATAATTCAAAAAATCTGATTTGATAGGAGACTGGAGACATAAAGCTTCCATCTTTGTTTCAAGTAAGAAAGGGTAAGCATCATACTTTGAATAGGACAAATTTTTTTTTTTTAAAAATCAAATATTCTTTCAAAATAAAGGGTGATTGGACCGTATGGGCTTTGAAAGCATTTATTAGTTTTAGTACTTTCAATGAGATAATTTATTTTTAAAAAATACTTTTTCAAATTAATAATTAATTAATTATTTGTTAATTATTTATTTATAACATGTAAAAAAATAACAATATGAGAAAATAGTAATTAATAATTCATTATATAAGTTTTTAGTATAATTTTTTTAATGAATAATATTTTTATAATATTATTTATATATAATATCATATTAGATGTAGTTTTATAATTAATTTTTTAATTTAAATAATTTTATATAAATATAACAAATATTAATAATATATTATATTTTTCGAGTATTAAGTTCCGAGTTTGATCGAGTTTTGATCGAGTTTTCGAGTTGACTCAACTCAACAAGGTTACGAGTCGATCTGAGTTTTTGTGTTTTAAAACACTGCTCTACTCTATTCCATTATCGAGAAACTATCGTTTTCTAATGAGATTTAAAGAGATATAACTGTATTAACGGTCGCCTACTATGGGAAAAGGAATAGTTTTATAAAAAAAAAATCAGAGTTATTGATTGAGATGTGAGAGAAAGAATATGATGTTTGATTCTTATTGGAAAAATTATCTTTTTAAGTGAGATTTGAACAAAAATAATAAATTTACAGTCACAACAATGGAGAAAAGACAAGCTTGAGAAAATAAGTTTTGATCATGAAAATAAGATGATGTTTGATTTCCATGAGAAAAATTACAAATTTTCAGAAGTTTGAACGAATACTAAGAAAAAAATTATAAGAAATGAGAGACCTATGATCAATTCCCGCTTGTGTTTCTTTGGTAGGGGTCTACCTAACCCCAGCTTACCTTCTAAAAAAATAAAAAGTTTTGGTGTAAAGTAATTGTTGGTTTGGGCATGACACAACTCCAAGTAGTTCTCTTAGGGTCCATTCTTTTGCTGGGACTTATAAATCTTGATACCTTACACTTTCTCGTGGTCCTTGTTAAGAAATTCAAGTCACTTTATTAAGATTTCTAGCAAGATTAATTATTATTATCACGAGATTTCAAATCTTTTTTTTTTTAATGAGATTTAAATTGTTGCATTTGAAGTCTTAGGAGAATTACAACCCAAAAGATTTTTAAAAAATTTAATTTAGTTCTCAAAAGAAAATGCAACAAAAACTTACAAAGTGAAAAAAAAAAAAACAAAAATCCTTATTTTCCTTCCAAACGGAGCCAGCCTAAGTAGAAGTCCACGATGGTGCTCCTGGCAGTTATTTAACAAGAAATTCCAAATGTGCTCCTAATTTAGTTAAAAATTTACTAAATCAAAAACAAAATGTTACTTCCAAAAAAAAGAAAAATACAAAATGCTAACATTTCACTAAAAAAATTAAGAGTGTGTTTTATAGTTAAATCATTACATGATAACATTTCACCGAAATAAAAAGGCTTCGGATTATCTCTTGCGAAGCCAGCAACCATAGAATAGGGGACATGCGGCGATTAAAAGGCTAGAATTATCATTTCACCATTCATGGGTTAAAATTTAAAAGTTGAAACCGGAAAAATAATTACTGACAAATAGTGGGCATTTTCGTAATATTAAACAAGACCAGTGGGTATTTAAGGAGGTTTTCACACCTTAAATACTGAAACACAGAAAGCATCGGTCAAGCGCCGAGGAGCGAATTCCCGGCGAGAATTCCTGCAAAAAAGCTAATGTGCCTGCGAATTCAAGCCATCTGAATCTTCTACATAAAGGGTTTCCATCTCAGCTTCTGGCTTCACCTCTTTCGATTCCTTTCGACCTTCTCCACAAAACCCATTAATTTTTTTCCCGAGAATTCCCGAATCCATCGTCGAGAAATCCATTTCAATTGAAAAGCCTTCAGGTTAGCGAGAAAGCAGAGAGCGGAAATGGGTTCGGATCTGATTTACAGAGGCCATGAAACCCAACCTCAGGCCGACGTGTATTCTCCAAAACCCCAAAAGCCATGGCTCTCTCTCTCTGCAACTCGCCCAATTCGCTACATGCTTCGCGAACAGCGTCTCGTCTTCGTCCTCATAGGAATCGCCATCGCCACCGTCTTCTTCACCGTCCTCCCTTCATCGCCTGCCCATTTAAACCACAAATATCACCCGATCCCCGACTCGTATTTCCCATCCGAGTCGACCCACCTAACTCACCGAGTTGCTTACGAGCACCTTGGCGGCTTTGGGGCTATGAATTCAGGTGGAAAGGTTCCACTCGGGCTGAAAAGGAAGGGTTTAAGGATCGTCGTCACTGGTGGGGCTGGGTTCGTCGGAAGCCACCTTGTGGACCGTCTGATCAGCCGGGGAGATAGCGTAATCGTCGTTGATAATTTCTTTACCGGAAGGAAAGAGAACGTCATGCACCATTTTGGGAACCCCAGATTCGAGCTCATTCGCCATGACGTCGTCGAACCATTGTTGCTTGAGGTTGATCAGATCTACCATCTTGCTTGCCCTGCCTCGCCTGTTCATTACAAGTTCAATCCCGTCAAGACCATCATATCCTTTTCTTTTATTTTTTTTATGATTCGATTTCTTTCTGGGGGTTTTTTTTTTCCAGCTCTGTAGTTTTCGATTCGTTTTCTCTGTTTTTTTTTTTTTTTTGTGGGGGTTTTGGAAATCCTTGATTCTTCTGACTAGGGTTTACAAGACCAATGTGGTGGGGACTCTGAACATGCTCGGACTAGCGAAGAGGATCGGTGCGCGGTTTTTGCTAACGAGCACCAGTGAGGTGTACGGTGATCCTCTACAACACCCCCAAGTCGAGACTTATTGGGGCAACGTGAATCCCATCGGTGAGTCAGATTTCTCGTTTTGTTTTTCTATTTTCTTCCCGTCGCCGGCCACCTGAATCTTACATCTCGTCTACCGGTCCTGCTCTCTTTGGTATATGTTAGTAAAACCATATAAGGTTTTTCTAATTTGCGCCGGAGGAGCATGTATAGACCTAGTTCTAAATCGCGTGTTTTCCCTCGAAATATTGATCCACGTGGGGGAACGGTTAACTTAGATCAGGTCGGGATTTCCGTGGTCTTCAATGGTGGCCGTGATTGACGGTTCACTAAAGGCGTATGTTAGAATTTGGCCTCTTTCGTTGTTGGAAGATGAACACGCGCATATAGTGGACTTGACTAAGGCATGAATCTTAGAAAAAGAACAATAAAATTTCTGCGTAACATAAGATAGATTTCCACGCGCAGTAATTGCGCGTGGTGATGGCAATATCATGTTATAGGTGTCGAAATCTGACACTGGTGGAGTTCGTTCGTGACTGATATCTGACACACATGGGGGCTGTTGTGCAGGTGTTCGGAGCTGTTACGACGAGGGAAAGCGTACTGCAGAGACTTTGACTATGGATTACCACAGAGGAGCTGGCGTTGAGGTTCTTTTTTATTTTTAAAATTTTTTTTTTGTATAATAAAAAACTAAATATATCCGTTGAAAACGTTTTTTTTTTTTTTGTTACAGGTGAGAATTGCTCGGATCTTTAACACGTATGGGCCTCGTATGTGCATCGACGATGGTCGTGTCGTCAGCAATTTTGTTGCCCAGGTATTTTATTTATTTCTTAAAATAAGAAAAATCCCATATAATTGTTTTTGTTGATTTAATTGAATCATTATAATAATAAAAATAATACAGGCATTGAGGAAGGAGCCAATGACTGTTTACGGGGATGGGAAGCAGACCAGGAGTTTCCAATACGTTTCTGATCTGGTAAAAATAGTTTTTCTCAGTTTCTTGTCAAAATTTATATTTGGCCGTTTTTATGGGTGTAAATGGCATTCGTGTTTTAAGCAAGTTTGAATTTGAATTTGGTAAGGGGCATGCGTTTTGCATTCATGTTTTGTTTAAAGTAATGCTTTTGATTAGAGAGTAAGAATATGTTTTAATTAGCATAGTAAATGTTCAAGGTTGCCTCTTTTAAAAGGAAAAGTGTGGGAAGAGCCAAGGGAGGTGTATGGAGTGAAACTTTGCAACAATGGTGTTTGTAGCTCAGACAGACAGGACCAATAGCATGATGACACGTAAGGAAAAGTTGTTAGATTGTGTAACCTTTAAAATAAAAAAAATAAAAAACTATCACATAACCTTTAAGATTTTTTTTTTGGTAATAAACGATAACTCTCATTGAAAACTAATGGAAAGGGGAGATTACAACTGAAGAACGGGAATCAGCTCTAGCTTGAGGGAGGTCCCTGGGAAGTAATGGCTTACGCAGACTTTTGTTCAGAACTTGCTGGGCTAACTCATGAGCAAGGGTGTTAGCAAGTCGGTTTACATAAGTGAAACTGAACCTAAACAATCCACTCGATCGGATAAGAGAATCAATGTCCTCGATGATGGGGTATATCTCAGCATTGATTTGCTGGACCTGCCCAGTGAGATTCCACTATTTCTTTGGAGTCGGATTCTACAATGGTTTGGCGCCATTCTTGTGATATGGCCAGAGAGACACCTTCCCTGATGGCTTCTGCTTCAGCTCGCCTAGCGGAACCACCCAGGAGAGCCTTGCTTAGGCGACAAAGGATCTCGCCATGGATATTACGAGCAATTAAGCCCACTCCCGCTGCAATACCGCTGCTCAAGGCCGCTCCGTCGACATTGATTTTAATCCAACCACTACCAGGTGGGTACCACTGGACTTCAATTCGGCCTGAAGGTGAGGATGGATCACATCGTATTGGAGCTATAAAATCCCTTAACAAGGACTCCGCGTGTTTTATTGTGATGAAGGGGTCGGGCACTATACTTTCAAAGATGGCAGTATTCCTAGATGTCCATATAGCCCACAGCATGGTGGAAATATTAGTTCCCAAATAATAATTGTCCTTGGCAAAGGCTGGTTGCGTTGCCCACTGGTTCCACCATTCATGACAATGAGCAGAAATTGAAGAGGGAAGATGAAGGGATAGATGGGAACCAAACCAAACGGCCCTAGAGAAAGGACAATGGAGAAAGATGTGGTGTATAGTTTCCTCCTCGGAATTGCACAGAGGACATCTAGTGTCCACTGTGAGTTTCCTCTGCACCAGATTATCTGCTGTGGCAAGGGCATTATGGCTCAGTCGCCAAAGAAAAGTTTGCAACTCGGGTGGGATCGGTAGCTGCCAAATCATTCTCCAAGACTTGTCTTCCATCACCGAGTCTTTGCGACTCGTTGAGGGCTGCATACTTGTGCTCCATTGATTTGCCAAATGAGTTGCTGAATTAACTTTGAATTGGCCTGAGTTAGTAAAGTGCCATGTAGGCCGATCGGGGGTGCTATGTAAACTGATAGGAAACTTTCGAATTTCAGAAATGGTATTTGGTGAGAAATATTCTTCCAAAAGGTTGAAATTCCAGCATCCATTCTGTTGATCTATCAGCTGACTTACTCGCATGTCATCAGAAGGAAGGCTCCTCCTTAGATTAGGTTGAAACATAGGCATATTAGGAACCCATGGGTCCAAACCAATTCTAATGGAATCTCCTGATCCCACCTGCCATCTGAGCCCTTTAGTAAGCAAAGACCGCCCGGCTAGTATACTCCGCCAACCCCACGAAGGTCTGTGGCCTAGTTTCGCTTCACTGAACGAGCAATTTGGGTAATACAGAGCTTTGTAGATTTGAGCCCAAAGCGAGTTAGGTTGAGTAACCAGTCGCCACCCTAGTTTGGCCAGCAAAGCAAGGTTGAAATCGCGTAAGTTTCGGAACCCCAACCCTCCTTTTTCCTTGGGAAGACAAAGAGTGGCCCACTTCACCCAATGGATCTTACGAGAAGCTTCATTGGACCACCAAAATCGAGCTATGGCAGAGTTAATCGCATCAATCCACATCTTTGGTAGTTTAAAACAGCTCATGGAGTATGCGGGGATGGCTTGTACAACAGCACAAATCGTAACTCCTCGACCGGCCTGAGAGAGCAATGACCCCTTCCATCCTTGCATACGCCGGAGGATCCGCTACTTCAAAGTTTCAAAAATGTTGCTCTTTGAACGCCCAAACTCAGCTGGAAGGCCAAGGTATTTGCTTGGTGGAGTGTGATTTCGAATGCGAAGGATCCGGCCAACTAGTCGACGAAATTTAGGTGGAGTGTTGTTACTGAAACTTATGCCAGACTTGCTGAAGTTGATATGCTGTCCAGTGGCTTTCCCAAAAGCTTGCAGAATATGCTTAAGGTTAGACGGTTCCTCCAAATCAGCTCTAAGAAACACTAGGCAGTCGTCGGCAAATAGTAAATGGGAGATATTTGGGGCCGGCCGGGCTAGCTGAATACCAGAGATCTTGTTCTCCCGATGGGCTTGACATAGTTGGTTAGAAAGAGCTTCTGCACATAATAAAAAAAGATATGGTGAGAGAGGGTCACCTTGTCGAAGGCCCCGTTCAGGCTTGATAAATCCTTTGGGTTCACCATTAATCACCACCGCGTAGGAGACAGTTGAAATGCATTGATGTATGAATTGGATCCATTTGTGACAGAAGCCCAGCTTCTTCATCATTTCTATCAAGAATTCCTACTCCACCCGATCATAGGCGCGACTCAAATCAAGCTTCACAGCCATTGTCCGCTCTGTCCCTTTTCTCTTCTTCTTCAAATAGTAGCTGATTTCATGGGCCACCATAATGTTATCCGAGATTTGTCGACCACTTACAAATGCCGATTGAGCAGGATTGATGAGAGTTGGGAGATACCCACGCAACCGATTTGCTAAGATTTTTGCTATGACTTTATAAATCACATTGCATAGGCTTATCGGTCGGTATTGATTCAAGGATTCCGGGTGAGGAACTTTGTGGATGAGAACGATATGAGTGAAATTTGCCTGTCGCAAGAGAAAACCATGTTGGAAAAATTCAAGAACTGCTTTGCACACATCCTGGCCTATTGTGTTCCAATGCTTGTGGTAGAAAATGGATGACATTCCATCTGGGCCTGGGGCTTTAATTGGGCCAATTTGGAAAACTGTCTTCTTGATCTCTTCTTCTGTTACCTCCCTGCAGAGATCAGAATTCATTTCATTTGAAATCCTAGGTTGCACGTCTGATAGAAGCTGGTGAATGCCAGTGGGGTTTGAAGTGGAAAAGAGGTTTTGGAAATGATTGATTACATGGTTATCAATGTCTTGCTCTTCGGTTAACCAATGTCCCTGATCGTCCTGGATCGCCTTCAATCTGTTCCTTTGTCGTCGTTGAATTGCCGTGGAGTGAAAAAATTTTGTGTTGCGATCACCCAGAAGGAGCCAATTCACCCTGGATTTTTGGCGCCATCTTGTTTCTTCCTGGGATAGCGCCTTGTCTAATTCCATGGTAAGCGTCTGGATGGCTTCACTCTGATGAGGGAGGTGAAGAGAGTCTTGGAATTGAGCAATTTGATCAGAGAGGGTGGATATTCGCTGTTGAGTGTTGCCAAAGGAGCACCTGTTCCAGTCCAATAAACCTTGACGACAGTTTCGAATTCGCTGAAAAAGTCGGTGCATCTGGGAGCCCACACACTCTTTTTTCCAGGCTCCCTTAACAATTTCCTTACAATCCGGGTGTGAGTCCCACATTTCTTCGTATCGGAATATTTTATAGCGCTTTCTATGAAGGGCCTCATCCTCAAGAATAATTGGACAGTGGTCTGATCCAATTGATGGAAGAATTTTCACTATAGAATTTGGGTAAGCCATTCGCCAAAGATGATTTGCCAGAGCACGGTCCAACCGTGCTGAGATCAGTTGCTCACCTTGTCTTTTGTTTGTCCATGTGAATCGGGGTCCCTGGAAGCCCAAATCCATCAAATCACACATATTGACCATTCCTTGAAAATGTCGCAGCTGCTGAGGTCTACAAGGATTCCCCCCAGCCTTCTCCGAAGCATCAAGAACTTCGTTGAAATCTCCTAAGCACAACCATGGGACTGAGCGTTGTGATCGTGAATTGACCAGATACTCCCACAGTTTGCATCGCTCAGTATGGTCTGTAGGGCCATAGATCAAAGATAAATCCCAATGGGTGGCAAGATGCTGATCGAAAATAACAGCTTCGATGATATTTTTTCCACCTGATGTAATTTGCAGTGTCACCGAATCCTGACAGAGCACCGCTAATCCCCCCGAAAAGCCAATGGGTTCCACTGTGTGAATGAGGTTCATACGGAGATTTTTTGCTAGTTGAAGGAGTCTTGGTCTTTTATTCTTCGTATCTATTAAAAAAACGATTGTTGGACGATGATGAAGGATATGCACCTTCAGCATACGAACTGTCCGGGGTCGTCCTATCCCCTGACAGTTCCAAGCTAAGAGTTTCATTGTTGGCGGGGGGACTGCTCTTCGGCAGCCGCCCCTAGTGTCATCGTTGAAGTTCCTGATTAGGGAGGAGTGGGGATCTGATCATGGATTATTTCAAATTCCAACTCAGTCGCCATTGGGCTTGTAACAGGTAAGGGCCTCTCAAGGAGAGAGACAGGAGGTTTGGTTTTAAATATTCGGAGTGGGCCGGGCTTGAGAGAGGATTTGGGTTGTTTTAACGTTTTGGATTTGGAAGGGTTCGGGTCGAAGTTGGAAATGGTTTCGGGTTGCTGGACTGAGGGTATCAATAGTGGGTCTGTCGACTCAAAATGATTATTGGGATAAGGACTGAAGGCATTGCGGGGAGGTGTCACAACGGAATAATCTGGATAAGGCTCAGTTATAATGGAATTAGTGATGGGGGATAGATGATCAGGGTGGACAGCTACCTGCAGACCCTTTGCCAGCTTTTTGGGACGTGGATCAGGGCTTCGATGGCCTTCTGGAGCTTTTCGGGATAGGGGTCTGGTATCCCTTTCGGTAATGATTGGTGGTGGCATTGTTTGTCCACGTTGCAGGCTTTGCTGGAGACGTGCTTCCACAACGGATAGAGGGATGGCCGCCTTCGAATCATAGACCCCTGGCGGTTTTGGTGTGTCAGTCGAATATTCCCAGTGCCCTGCTGGCACCGACTCCTCCACTGGGGTCGGAGAATTTTGTCCGATGACCGGCAACACAGCCGGTTCGTTCTCCATTACTGGTTGATCCTTGGCTGTGGCAGATAGTTCTGAAATGATGTCCGGAATTGGCCAAGTAAGGAGGTGGAACAAATCAGCCCTGAGCCAAGGGCCGTATATCGCCGAGATACTGTCATCAGAATTTGCTTGCCGGCAATGTTTCTCAGTGTGTGACCCAAACAGCCACAGGAATAGCAGACCATGGGGAGTTTTTCAAAAGTGACTGGGAAGGGTTGAGTTTCTCCAGAGATAAGCTTCAAAGTAACATAAGGACGTAATGGATACCTTATATCAATGGTGATTCGGAGACGAAGAAACTTCCCTTTGTTGAGCCCTATTACCGGACATTCATCAATATCGGTAGAACCAATCCTCCTGGCAAGAAGAGTACTCACTTCCGGCGTTAGATATTCTGGTGGTAGAGCATGCACTTGGGCCCAGACCGGTAGTAGAGATAGATGGAGTTCTGAGACTAAGATATCGGGTTTCCATGGCGTCAGTAGGAGAGGAGATCCATCAAACGACCAGGGTTGATTGTCAAACACTCTCCGAAGCTCCTGAGGGCTAACGAACTGGAATAGGATAAACCCATTGGCTAATTCCATCGAGGATACCGGCTTCAGTGAATTCCATGCCCGGATTGTGGTCTTTATAGCTATCGCGGAGTTGAGAGGTTTATCCGATACGAATTTGCCGATGAGGCTGTGTTGCATCTCATTAACCTTAGTGGTGACCATTTGGGGGTTGATTGAGATTGGGGTGTTGAGGTCTTCAAGGGTAAGTTTGTTCTGCATCTCCTTCTCTAGACCCTTTGGAGATGTCCTCCCGCCGAAGCTGTTATTGCGAGAGGTCATGGATAGACGATGACTGAAATGGATGAAATATCTGGCTGTAGCAAAAAGGATAGGAAAGGAATAATGGCTAGATGAGGATGGAAGAACAAGGGGAAGGTGGAGAGCAATCTGGGAGAAACTGATGAGTATGTCGTTGTAGGTGGGTGGGTAATGAGGAAGAAGGAAAAGGGGGAAAGATAACCAGGCCCAAAGCGAGGGAAGGAAACGAATAGGGAGAGGAAGAGGGGGAAAACTCTGCTACTCCGAGCTATCCGGGATAAGAAAACCTACCATGGAAATGGAGGTCGGGAAAGTTCTCAAGGAGACGCCTGAGGAAGAGGTTAATACACACCATGAGTTTGTCCCAATGTTAGTTTGCCTTCCTATTTGGGAGAGATTCCATGATCGCGAGGGGTGCCAAGCTTCAAAAGCTAGACAATAACCCACTAACTAGAACATAACTAACACTACTAACCGGGGTTGCGGTCTAACCGTATGACATGTACCCCCAAAAAAGTTGTTGCAAGTTTAACTTGACTTCGAAGGCTGGTAGGAGTGGGGTGTAGGTGGGTTGTGGTGTAGATTTTTCTCTGTTCTTCTCTCTAAAGAATAGTTAGTACTATATGCAGTTAATATGATAATATAGTTGTCTGGGAGATATAAAATTGATTGAAAGTGTTGTGTTTGGGTGTGGCAAACAAACAGGTAGAAGGTCTGATAAGGCTGATGGAAGGGGAACATGTAGGTCCTTTCAATCTCGGAAACCCAGGCGAATTCACCATGCTTGAACTTGCTCAGGTATGTAATGTGTCTTGGTTTTACTTTTATACATACATTTCTTGTTATTAATGTTTCATGTTGTGTTCTGTTCCCCACTTCACATGGGACCAGGCTGCTGATTTTCCCTTCATTCTTCACAACCTAATTAAAATTAAAACAGTCTTTTCATACATCACTTTGTAAATGAACAGAGAGTTAACAGGAGAGGTGAATGATTCCAATATCAAATCCCAGCAATTTTTTTTGCCATAATATCCATTATAAGACATTTGAGGATTGTTTTTAGAATTAGAAAAAGGAGGGGGATCAATGGGAACCTACCCGATTACTAGATATTTAGAGAACTCAATTTGTGAGGTTTTTGGTGGTGGGCCGATAGTCATGGGGTCAACATCACCGCATTATCTTGCGGAGATGCGGTAGGTTTGACAAATGGGCATTGACACTTGTTCACCTCTTTCTTGATTCAGACTCCATGTATGAAGTTGCTTTCAAGCTGATTTGGAAGCTAGGAGAACTTTGTTTGAACTTCGAATTAGATCCGTTTATGTCTCATTTTACAACAAACAAGAGCTAAATAGATTGATAGAGATGGAGCATTTTGGATTTTTTTGGTTTGAAATTACCAAGTAACCTTCTCTGTGGCATTGGATTTTTGGTGCAGGTGGTACAGGAAACAATAGATCCCAATGCAAAGATAGAATTCAGGCCCAACACAGAGGATGACCCGCACAAGAGGAAGCCCGACATCTCAAAGGCAAAGGAGCTTCTTGGTTGGGAGCCTAAGGTGGCCCTTCGCAAGGGTCTCCCTCTCATGGTCTCCGATTTCCAGCAGCGCATCTTCGGCGACCACAAGGAAGGTGGTGCGGTCACTGACACGGCCCGGTCTTAGATTTGCATATTATTGAAAGATAAAGAGAAAAAAAGAGAGAAATCACTTGAACCAACTCTCCCCATCTCCTCCTGAAAAGTACAACAACAGCAGCTCATGAGCCCCTTAATCTTTTCTTCTATTCTGAATAGTTTCTAGAGCCATTGCTATCGGCATTTGTTCAAGTCTTCTTTTTTGGTTTATTCTTATGCTTAGTATAATCATAGACAGCAAGTTTCATTGATGTCCTTTTTTACTACTTTGTTTATCTTATAAAAGCACAAGTAGATGTATTTTGATTTTTGAAGCAGCAGCAGTAGCTTTTGTTATATGAATCTTATTTTACATTTGTTACTTTATATTTTATGTTTAAATATCTGTCCTCTTCTCCCAAGTATTTGGGGGTTGTGGATCCCGAGCTGGGCGCTCGGGCATCCACACTTCATCGGGCACCTGACGAGAAAAAGGAGAAGTCATTTCATTTTCTCACCATGATTTTGACTTCTCCCCACTTGATATCTCTCCCCTATATTACCAGGTGTCCGATGAAGTGTGGTGTCCAATGAAGTGTGGATGCCCGAGCGCCTGGATCCCATACACAAGGTCCCAAAATAGTAGGTGGGACAATGGGCAGTTTTCTGGGGTATATTGATGAATTAAATGCCTTGCTGCGAGGGACTGGACCCACCACTTAAAAACACCAATGGTTAACTTAACCGTGAATTTCTTGGTTCACGGATGTTCTATTATGTTGTCTGCACGTGGGTTTTTTTAGTCTTAAGAATCTTCAAATAAGGTGGAATGGAGACCCTACATGAACTGTCCCAAGAAAGAGGAACCCAGAAACAGTTTCCTTAGCCTTGGATTTTACAGAATCTGGATCCCCTACAATTAGAGGGCGTTTGGACACCGAGATAAAGTCATGCAAACTGCTTTTTTTTAGAGGGCTTTTAAGTTTGATTATAACTACAGCTGAGAATGTGATCAAGTAGATTTAAGTCATTTTAGAGTTTGATGAAATGAACTTGTTTTGATTTTAAAACTACGGCACAAATAAGTCAATACTCCAAATTTATTTTTCAATCCCAAGACGAAAATAAAAAATAATTTGCAAACCACATCATTAACGTTTTCAACGTCCCACAAGAATCACTCGGAAAAGTACCACAAACCTAAAAGATGCATTCCACTCCCTATGATTAAATCTGAGGACTACTACAACTACTCCCTTGTTTGCATATTTATTAATGGGGACCGCCTCATGTAGAAACTAAGCACCAATGAATCAGGGGCCATTTGACATCAACTCTGACGATTCTCTCATTATGAAAAAAAAATTAATTCTTATAAGTTTTGATTCTTATAATCAATTTTGTTGGGTGAATGAATTTGGTACCTGTCAATCATAATCAATTATGAAGAAAAGAAATAATATAATTACGTTTGGATGAAAAAAAGAAAAATAAAAAGAAATAGTTTTTTTAGGCATTAAATATGGTTTTATAATCAACACATATAAGGATCATAAATACCAATTTTTTGTTTTACTATCCCTCATCTATCTCGTCAATTTTGATGTTTTCTCATTTGTTTTAAGCGTGCTTTTTAGAATTGATTTTGAAAAGTGACTTTTTTTGTTCCTAAAAATTGTGCCTAAAACTGGACAATTCTTAAAATCGTTTCCTAAAAATGAGTTGCCAAACACATTTAGACTGTTGTGTTTGTGTTCCCAGGAGAAGAAAAATCGTTGCCAAGAAACAATGTCAAACAGCCTCTTAGTGACTGTTAACATAAGCAGGGGTGGCAATCGGGCCGGGCTGGGTCGGGCTGCGGTTAGCCCAAGCTTGGGCCAAAGTTCAAAACCTTAGCCCAAGCTCAGCCCAACCCAATCTCAGCTCGAGCACCCCAGCCCAAGCTCGGCTCACAAATACATTTGGCCTTCGGGTCGAGTTCGGGCTGGCCCAAAGTAAGCAGAGTATGGGCCGAATTCAGACTGGCCCAAATTAAGTAGCTTGTGGGCTAAGTACAAGCCGAATTCGAGCTGAGTTCTCCCGTAGTTACTTGTTAACTTTCCCTTAAACACCGACATGCAATGCACAAAAACTTAATTAATAAACAAATTTAAAGTTTAGTAAAATTAGGCAATCACTGTTCTAGGTACCTAATTTTTTTAATTAGTAATCAATTTTGGAAAGTATTTCTCCAATAGCAAAAAACTAGTTTCAAACCCTTGGTAAATAAGGCTAAGAATTATTTTTAAAAAAAAATACTACTAGTAACATTCTTAGATAGCAAATACAAAAATAGTTTCTCCATGTGATACATATCACTTCCAATTCAATTCAATGAGATTAGTTCGTGAGTTTTCTCTATCTATATATACTATTTATAAAAGCATAAAATATCTTTAGTTCAGGCCGGGCTGAATTTGAGCTGAGCTAAGGACAGCCCAAGCTTAGCCTAATATTTACTTCAGGCCTATATTCTTGTCCAAACTCAACCCAGCCCAAAATAAGGAAGGCTCAGCCCACCCAAACTTCGGGCTGAACAATCAGGCTTTGGGCCAGCCCAACCCAATTGCCACCCCTAAACATAAGGAACGGCCTTACAATTGTGGCCCAGACTCTTCAAGCAGTCAAAAGGAACATTCATGGCTCACATCAGAACACATGAATCATTGGATAGTTGCAAAAAGGTAACAATACCTCAATGGTCGCCACTCTAGAGTGAACCAAATTGGCTATGGGTTGGATGAGATAATTCATTTTTGCTTAGGTTCTTTAATTTGGATCTCTAGCTTGGTTTGGTTGGCTTACTTAAGCATGTAAGACAAATATATATATATATATATGTAAATAAATATATTATAAATATTTTTTCTTAAAAACCCATAAAAATGTATTTTTATGAGTGGTTCTCAAACCCAAAATAAAAAATCATTGAACCTAAAGTATACATTCACCGAAATTCAAAGACACATATAAGCAAACTCGAATAAAAAAATTTGGCGAACCAAGACCGTTTGGAAAAATTATTTGGTTTGCTCAATTTCACGAACCAAACCGAAATGCATTCGCTATAGTAGACAGTGAACTTGGTAACCCTGGTCGTGACAGTGCACATAACCGATGCACCAACTACTCACTTCCTCAATGGGCACAACCTAAAAGACATACTTGAAGATCTAAAGTTCTAATCAAGGATAACAACTAAGATACTAATTTAGGTGTTAGTCAAATGTACCAATTTGAAGTTACTGACAATTCAATACATGTTCTTCATGACAGCGAGGGAATGATAGTAGTATACCACCTCACACGCTCCGACAATAAATGCTAAGCTTAACCAGTGGGAGAGGAGATGTGTTAGAGCATTTAAGCTGATTACCCCTAGAGATCCCCTCTCCCCCGAAGTTCACACAGTCTCACCAACTTTGTTTCAGTCATCCATCTTTCAGCAAATCATATCAGACAGGATTATTGATCAGCTAAAGTAAAGAGACTGTGGCCCAATGGCTTATAATGAGCAAGTGGGCAACATGTACAGGAGGCACTCTAGGAAGACAGAACAGAGGCAGGGAACGATATGGGAAAAGTTATGCATGTTTCAAACCTGGCAAAGATACTAAAACCAATGGAGAATCCAGTGTCAGGTGATAAATAATATTTACTTCCTCAAATATTCAATTCTTCCAAACGAAAAGCCTACCATTAATTCCTCTGAACAAAACAAATATGACATTGAATTGTAGTTAAAGGAACTTACACAAAAGAACAAGTGATTTAAGCCACCTGGTCCCATAAAGTCTACAAAGCAACAAGTGATTTGAATCACCTGGTCTCATTTACTTCCAAAAAAGGAAAGGAGCATGGTGATTTAAATTCCCTGGTTGCTTCTCCCTCCACAAAAAGTTCAGAACTACCAGCTTCTATGAATCTATCAATACCTGCAATAGATGCTGCCTAATTATACCACCTCAACAGCATTAAACAATACAAGTTCCACTATGTTTATATTATTTCATTCACCATAGCAAGTCCTACATAAGAGTGATGATACTTCCAAAACAAAGGGTGTTTGAACTGCCAGCTACGTGATATGATGTTAGTCAAACAAGAAATATACCTGTGTCAGGATTGAGAGAACTTTGATGGATCATCCCATCAATATGAAGGTTAAAAGTTGCAACAACCAACTTATGTATTTCAATGACCACTCACCACAATTTCAAACACCCAAAAAGTAGAAGACACTGCCCAGAAGGTTAGGCTCATCAGATCAGGTCAATCTTGTGTAGATCTCTAAGTAGAACCATCAAGTTGCAACTTCTGAATGGACCCATATGTGTACCACACTACCACATACCAGCTGAAATGTGTCCAATTTATTTTTTTACTAGTGATATATTCGCTCTTTTTCTTTAAATTTTTGACAAATGAACAGAATATTGTGATCTAAAAATCAGTTTGTGGCCCAATTATAATCGCATGCTATATGAGCATCAAAATTAATAAGCTAAGGTGTTTGCACACCATGCTTTAACGCATTTTGATGCATTTAATGAGATAAACACAAAATGGTCGTTTGGCGACAGGTAGGGGGCACGTGCCCTCCTGAGCTTTTGAAAAAAAATATTATTATGTTATTTAATTATTTATAGGGCATAGCCATGGGCAAGGGGGGCAGGTGCCCCTCCTGAAATTTTCAAAAATAATTTGTTTTACTATGTTATTTAATTATTTAATGGGGCACAACAATGGGCCTTGGGTCAGCTGGCCCCTAAAGAAAGAGACAATAGCTGTAGATTTTTCGTAGGGATGAGATGGCCCACGAAGTAGGTGGGTTTCACTTGTTTTTAGAATCATAGCCTCTTTTCATTTTATCCCTCTTTTGGTTATGAAATGGAGGAAGGCTCTTCATAGCTTCTTTTCTCAATCCAAAAGCCCCAATGTTGATTTAAAAATTTCCATGCCTTTGCTCAAATCTTCACATTCTTTCCTAGTTCTTAATCTTTTCATTGGGTCAGAGGTAAAAAATATCCTTATGAAGCCTCTATTCATATCATGGAGCCAAAATTAGCACCCTTGTGATTCTATTGATTAGATCCTTTCCACATCATGTTTCATTTAGAGGAGCAGACGTCTTCTAGGACACTCTAATAGTTCATAAATCTTTCTCTTAAGTTTTAAATCTGAGACTTCGCCAACTTCTTTAGAGTGTCGCTTCTCTTTGTCCCTTTCTTTGGATTGGGAATGAGAGTTGCTCCTTCATGAGCTCCCTCTTCAATCCATCTAGCATACATGATTTATACCTACATACATGTTAAGAGCCTTTTATCTCAAAGTATCCTACATACCTACTATCCTCTCTTGTTGAGTTTCCCTTATCATTTTGAATTAGACATGAGAAGATCTTCTAGCCTCTATGACCCATTAATGACCATGGAACCCTTTTCTGACACGAGTCTTACCTATTCTCATCCCATTTAAAAGATCATTTCCTTGACGTTTCCTTTGGCTTGCAAATAAGAGTGGCTCCTTTATGGGCTACCTATGTAATTCAATCAAGCCTAAATGATCTCTACATTTCACTCACAGCATCACTTTCTCGTCAAGTATATCTTCTTGCTAAGTTTTTTGTGCTATGTTCTAATTAGGGGAAAAAATCCTTTCTAGGAACTCTAATGGTTCATGATCTCCCTTGTGATTCAAGCAAACCTTCCTTCTTTTATCTTCTTGATCTTTACATGAGGTATGAAGTTTCTTTTGATCTCATCCCCAAGCCTCACATGCCTACATTTGTGAAGGGTTTGTTCCCCTTTCCCTATCAATAGTGTTATGTTTGTCTTAACAAGGGAACATTTAAGAAAACTCATTTTAAGCAATACCATGTCTATTAATGCTTGAGACAAACAAAGAAATGCCCTCTTTGATAGGCCATTTCTAGTCTAATACAGCTCATATTCTTCCATGTTATTCCTTTATAACATAGATACCCCTCATTCATGGGGAATATGTTAGTACATTATGGTGAGGAAGGATTCTTTGTAATGAGATGTCTCTACCTTCACTTTTAGGCATATTTCAATCTCTTTTATATGGTGCACTCTAAGCTTTCAAATAGGGTAATCCTTATGGATCTGCCCGAGACAGCAAGGCATAAGATTAAGTCATAAAGTTTTCATCTCTTCATTCATTTATTGATTTTGTTTAAAACTTTTAAAAGTTTCTATTCTTAATCCAGAATTTCAAAGACACATTTTAAGGAAATTGATATGGCATGGATAACCGTCTTCAATAGACGGATAAATTGGTGGTGCCTAACACCTTCCGTGATTCACTGACAAAACTTCCCTTTCTAGAATCTCATGCGCTTTTGAAGACTATGAGCCATTTAAGTTGTATTTGATTTCAAGCAATTTTTTCAAACATTATTTTCATGGTGACCAATCAAACCATTATCTATGATCAATGGCAACACCAAATTTCTCATGTTTGCACACCTGTGTGTTAGCAGGTGAAAGACCTCTTTTCCAGACTTTGGTTGCTATGCTACACTTATTAACACATTTTATTTCCAAAAGGAAAGAGCATCCAACACCCCTAAAAAGAGCAATTTTATTTTATCTTCCAGTTGTTTAATATTTTTTTAAGGTAATCACTATGTGATTCCAAAGCAAAAAATACCAATACACAAACCAACAAAGGTTCACGAAGGGTGAACCAAAGAGACCGAAGGCCAAAACCAAAGCAGAGAAGAAGTACATACCTTATCAAAATATAAACCAAACAATAGCGGCTAAGATTAAAACAAGAAAGAACTCCCAAATCTCTCTTGATAGAAACCCAAGACAATATAAGATGGTGAATTCTCTCCTGATAGAAATCTAGTTGTTAATGACATTAACCACTTATGAACAAAGAAAAGACACATGCAGCGTTACCACATAATTTCCGTAGTCCTTATGTGCAATCCCTGTTGACTACGGTGGAGGAAGCACTCCTCGTGTGAATAAGAACCCAGAAACGGGCCCCACTGTAGTTTTTGGTACACATAAACCAACTTAGGGTCCCCCTCCCCATATCCAAGATGGGGTGAATATTTAAGGAAACATCTAACATCTGAACGGTTTTTAAAGAGTGAATATATGACAGGCATGCAATTCATTTTGTCTACTTTAACATCAAGTCATTCAATCTAGAAATGCCATAAAGCACCATCACCTCTCATTTAGGATTCCTAAGAACAATGATAACAGAATCGCCACGAAGGAACATCTTACTGATGAACCTATCCTTGTTAACTGGATTAGCTTTCTTCTTGCCTTTACCTGTCTTTGGTACCTATGCAAAAATTTCGAATGTTAAATTAAATGTAACAATAAATTAAGGACATAGAAGGATAAAATTCTCCTGGATCATACCAACCTCAGTCCACATCTCCCTGACATTTTCAAGAACCATGTTGCAGTGCCGATCAAAGGCTCTCACACGGCCAAGAAGCTTCTTGTTATTTCGGCAATTAATGAGCACCTGAGACAATAGAATTTAGAAGATACGCCTTTACAGCATTTATCTAAACCAATCCCAAGGTAAACATATTATATTCAAATAACAATCTTTCCCTTTGTTTTATACCCCTCTATAAAGTATAAACAATCTCATTACTTAATATTACTTTCAGGGTCATTTATTGAAGGATGCAAAGTCCATTACCTGAGTGTTATTTTTAACACTCATCATCAAAACAGAAAGTGGTCCAGTGTTAAATTCCTCTTCCTCAGTCTTGCCGCCCTGCCACAAACATCTTGGATAAGCATTAAAAAAATGGAATTGATAATGACAAAGATCAAAGATCATTGTATCCTATAACTAAAAGCTAATTAAACATTTTAAGGATTGCTAAGATCATAGTTGCACTAAAGCTATGTACAGGGTAGGAAGATTGCTTCTCATGAAGCTCACTTCCAACACGTTCCATTTACTGGTCAAATAGGGCCATGTATGTGACACGTGATGGGATTGACCTGAATTTACAGCCTATAGTGTAGACCTTGAGCAAGTATCGTTGGATTGGAACATTCTTGGTAAAGAATTTATATAGTGTTGGGCATGAAGGAAATATTTAAAGTTCACTATAATTAATATTTAATAAAACCTTAACTTTTATACACAAGACAATTTTTTTAGACAAAAGAATCCAGCAGACCATATGCATGCAAACTGCAAAGATTCAAAAAATGGGCTCTAAGTGGTAAAAACTAGGAACCAAGTAGTCACAACTCACAACTATATCGAGGTATAGAAAATATTAACTCTTTTTCCTAGAAAAAAAAAAACATATCCAAGAAAAAATGCAGATTAAACTAATTCTAAAATACCACATGAAGTTTAGACAAATTGTAGCATGCCATGATGTTTATACAGAGTAATTAAATAGATAGAGCCTCTCACCAATGTCACCAATCAGACATGGTAAAGAGATCAGACTACCATGTTAATGCAATTTCATCTACCCAATGAAAATATGAAAAGAAAAAAAAAAACTACATAACCTTCTAGTAACAAAAGGTAAAACTCTACATATATGCGTGAACCATATGTTTCAAACACAATTTTCTCAAACAAATTTCAAGTGAATTCTGGATTTTCTTTGAAATGCATTTTAATAAGCAATTTAGAAAACTCAATCTTGGTATGTTATCTTCAATTTGGTTTCACTACCAGTAACTAAAGTGGTAAAATAACCTTTAAAATGTTTAGAAATAATAATACTAATAATAATTTTAAAAAAAAAAAAAATGTCCATAGATGACTAAACCATGTGATTTGTATCCAGTTTTGGAGAAATTTACTAATGTTGCATTTTATGTTCTTGACAATGGTTGTATACAAATGTTTGAAATCTCATTTCAATAATGCTACAAAGAATAAGAAAATTGAACCGGAGAGAGTAATTACTAACATGGTTTGAAAAAAATTAAAATTTAACTTACATGCATTGGTGACTGATATATACAAGTCCCTTAGTACTTGCCATTTACCAATCTACCATTTGAATTCTCATTAAATAAGCCAGATGGATATCATAAAATCTCATGAAAACATATGATTCCTTATGCAATTTGCGTTGAGTGTGTATATCATGTATGTGATATTAGAGGTTTTTAGTACATGCAGCAATTAATTTACTTGAACCGTTTAAATAAACTCACAGATCAGATGATTAAAAAGTGATAAATAACATAGAAAGCATAAGAACACGTGCATAAAATTAAAAATTAAAACACAATTATAAAGAAGACAGTGACACCACCGGTCAAAAAGACAACAACTAATTGCTACTAAGGCCTTATTATCAGGGTTGTTTGAAAATATATTGTATAAACTGTAAGACAACTTACATTGGCATCCTCCTCCATTGGCCGACTGTAGAAAAAGAAATTTAGATTGATTAGATATAACATTCGGTGGTGTGCACAAAACAGAAACCAACGAATCATATGCTGTAAATAAGCGATTGCATACATGGCCAATAAGAAAAATGATAAGAACTACATGTATTGCAATATTGCAAGTACCAGAATTACAGAACATACAGGAGACACAAATCAGATAAAAAAAATGGTAAAGTATGAACAACGAAGAGGTGAATATCAAAATCAATTTATGAACAACTATGACACTCAATAGAGAGGGACCCAAACTCCTTCATATCAAAATGTCTAGGATAGCCAAAGGTCCAACACCAACATTAACATAGGGCAAAACCACCCAAGAACAAAAATATGGATGAAATTTTATTGTAGCACGATCTTGACACTCCTCCTAAGATTCAATGTGAAACAATCTAGCAACCCATTTACTATCTCACGACTCCTACCCACTTGTATTTCAAGGGGGGTTGTACAGTTTTCCTTCTAGAGAATAAATTCTTAAGTGACAAAGGGAACCTACTTTGGTCTATAATTTATGAGATCGCATGAAGTATTTAATTTTGGGTTTTAGTTAAGTTGGAAAATAACAAAATGTGGATTTTCCCAGGTGTCTAAGATGACAGTAAAAATTGACAAGTTTCTTTTCTTTCCATTATTTTTCTCCAATTCTAGCAGTTTGATACATAGTATTACAATAAACCTCAACAAAAGATAGATATGTTCACTGCTTCCCATTAAGCATAGTTGTCAAGGCGACCAGGCGACTTGAGGCGGCAAACCCCATGGACGCCTGAGTCGGTAGCCTGAGGCGCCCGAGGCGTCGCCTGATGAACTCTTTGTTGCAGAAATTCCCCCTAATATGAGATCTATGTATGATACATTTTTTTTTATAAGAGGCTCTACATTCATATAAATTACACCATTGTCAAGATGTACTTTGATAGAACCATCGCTAGAGACAGTTCTAAGAATAAGAAAGGGAGATTTCAAGTGTTGGAAAAAAATGAAATAAAAATTAAGTCTACAATGACTACTGAAAGAGGGGAGAGAGAGATTGTAAGTGATAAAAAATAGACAGCCCAACTGGAAAGAGAGAAGGGAGAGGAGGGAGAATATAAGACTGAATAAAATCAGAAAATAGCCCGACAGTCAAATGTGACGCTAAACAAGGGAGAAAGAAGAGAGGGGGGAGAGAGAGATGTCGTACCGCTTACTCTCAATTATTTCTTTTTATTGATTATACTCAAGATAAGTAATAAAAATAATATTGATAAGTAAAATATATAACTATAGGGTATGCACTTGTTTAAATTATAAAAAAAACTCCTTTAAATATGAGTTTAAGAGAGTTTGGGGAAGGGGGGGCTTAGAAGGAATTTGGGGCATTTAAAGGCTCTTAATTTTTTATTGGGCCGCCTGAGCTAGTTGTAATTTATCAACCATGGAAAAAAACAAATGGAGACTAAATGGTCCACCCATAAACAGAGAGAGAGACCATTTGGTCCACCCATTGAGAGAGAGAACAAGTTAACATGATAGAAACATACTTGACACCATTTGTCTTTTTTTTTTCTTCTATCTGCAAACTTTTTTTTGTAAGATATACAAATACTAACATATTATATTGTAAAAGATATGAAAAATATATAAAATAGTATATTTTTTTGTTACCGAACTATCATATTCAAATAAAATAAATTTTTATATCCTTAAACAGTAATAATATTATATATATTAGATTTTTAATAATAACCGCCTGAGGCGGCCAATCGCCTGAGCCCAACAGAGTGCCTGGTCACCTAAGGCGACCGCCTGAGGCGCCTGAGGCGACGCCTTTAACAACTATGCCATTAAGTTTCTATATTTATCACTACTCCACCCTCAATCTTCCAATAAACTTCAAATAGATATGGGTGAGTTTGATTGGTTCCTAATTTTTTTCAATATCTTATGCCACTCAAACACCAATCTTCAAATGATACTTAGATAATGAAAACATTCATTTCTCATGTACTATTGTATTAACACTCTCCATTTGCCACCTTAACTCTAGTCTTTCCGCAATTAAATAAAAGGCATAATTATTTCTAAATAACCCTAGATAATGTGTCTTGAATCTACCAGTATAAGTGGAAATTCATGGAATTGGATATGTTCCTCCCCATAATGAAAATAATTAGTTAACATTTTCGATTCTTCCTAATTTTTTTCAATATCTTATGCCACTCAAACACCAATCTTTAAATGATACTTGGATAATGAAAACATTCATTTCTCATGTACTATTGTACTAACACTCTCCATTTGCCACCTTAACTCTAGTCTTTCCGCAATTAAATAAAAGGCATAATTATTTCTAAATAACCCTAGATAATGTGTCTTGAATCTACCAGTATAAGTGGAAATTCATGGAATTGGATATGTTCCTCCCCATAATGAAAATAATTAGTTAACATTTTCGATTCTTCCTAATTTTTTTCAATATCTTATGCCACTCAAACACCAATCTTCAAATGATACTTAGATAATGAAAACATTCATTTCTCATGTACTATTGTACTAACACTCTCCATTTGCCACCTTAACTCTAGTCTTTCCGCAATTAAATAAAAGGCATAATTATTTCTAAATAACCCTAGATAATGTGTCTTGAATCTACCAGTATAAGTGGAAATTCATGGAATTGGATATGTTCCTCCCCATAATGAAAATAATTAGTTAACATTTTCGATTCTTTGAGCAACACTATCACATGCTGCAACTACAAATTGAAAAACCTAATTTGAATGTATTATATTGCAACTGGTGAAATAATTATCGTTATTTGAGAAACAGACGAGTAGATGAAGATCAGATGTACCTCATCTTGAATCCAAGCAGCTAACGCAAACGAATCGAAGCTTTCTGATATTTTCTTCTGCGAAATCTGCAAACTAAACAACAAAGGGTTCCTTGTTTAAAGCCCTAAAAACAAAATAATCTCTCACCGAATTGAAGAATTGTGCACCTTTTCAGTGAGTCGAAATGAGAACTGATATAGATACAGAAGAAATGGAAAAAAAAAATACTGTAGGAAATTAAAATTGAAGAACTTACAGAGTTAGGGTTTAATGTTCGGGGTTTTAGGGTTGATCACTGCTCAGTCTCGCGCCTTTCCACTTGCAAAGTCAAAACTCAAAACTAAAGCTGTCAATGGGCCGGACAATATCTAAGCCCAATTTTAAGGTGGACAGTATTGAGATAAGCCTTTAGGACCTGAATGAATAAGCCCATGGGCTCGGGGTTATAAAATAGTAAACATTTTTTTTTTCTTTTTAAAAAACATGATGTTTTAATGAAAAATAAAATGTGAAGCATCGCTTGCCCCCCATCAGTAGTGTGTGCTAGTCACCACTCCATTGATTTGGGTTCCACAGAGAGGGTGTGAGTGTTGTCATCTCCATCCGCCCATGAATTAGAACAAATACTAATTTACTAACCGGAGTTGTTACCTAATCGTGTATCTCTCACCAAAAAAATATAAAAATAACTATATATATCATTAAACATTAAAAAAAACAAAAAAAGTTATTTGACAATTAAATATCACTTTTGCTTGCTCTAATGGTTTGGTTTAGCCACTCTTATCTTTACTATTATAATGGGAGAGGCAGGCATATCCTGATTTTTTTGAAATTCCCAAACTACCCTCATATAAAACAAAGCTTGCTCATCTATTTATTTAAAGAATAGAATCACAGTCAATCGCGATTGAACTCAGGGAGAGTTCAATTGCACTTGCGGGTTAACACCTATCTCTTTTAACTCCTATTAACTGTGGTTAACTCCTTCCTTTCGCTCTCACGTGCATCGCACGTGCCACCCGCTAGTTAGAGACAGGTAGTGAGATTTTGATTTCCAATGGGTGATCGCTTACAAGAGTTTCACTCCTAATTACTAAGTTTTATGCTATAAAAAGAGTACGCCCTCCCCCCCCCCCCCCCCCCCCCCCCCCCCCCCAAAAAAAAAAAAAAAAAAAAAAAACATGCACCAACTTAGATCTAAAATATTTAATATTTGCTTAATTATTCTCCACAAACCCATCAATAATTAGTAAAATTATCGATCTTGCGACAAGAAACTCCTAGATCTAGTCTCTAAAGTCTTGATACACATACTACCAATGGTACTAGTGGGTAGGCCTGTAAAAAAAAAGCTCAAGTCGAAGGTTATTTGGACCCGGCCCTTCAAAACCCACCAAAGCCCGACCCTTCTCCTGCTCTTGGGCCGGGTAGGACCCAAAACCAAGAAGCCCTTCTTCCATAAGGCCGGGCTAGGGCTAACCCCTGCCCGATCCTACCTCAACGGTTATAATCCCAAAATGCCCCAGCCATCCACATTCTTCTAAAATGAAACATCCCCTCACATTGAATCAAAGATTTAGTAACCCAAATGTAGAGATCATTGAAATGGAAGAACAGGGAGGGTATGATCCCTATCACCGGCCAAAGCATTGAACCCTTGTTGGTGAGTCTCTGAAGCACGACACTACAGATGAATAGACCCATTAGAGCCACGGCTACATCAGAAAACCTTAGGTGAGCACCTACCTTATCCATTATAGAGGAAACAAGGTTTCTCGTCAACACAGGCACAATGTGATTAGAATTGTTGGGAAACATAAAGGACATAGATGCTTATTAGATAAGTGGAATGATCATCCTGTGTTTATAAGCGCAAAGGAAGAGGAAGCTAATGGTTGCACTTGCTTCTCTGACTAAATTTGGCTAGTATTTACTCCAAGTGTCTTACACAAGCACATGATATATTGATAGAACCTACCATGTCTAAGAAATGTGAGAGAAGATGAAAAAAAAATCCCATAAAAAAATTTTTCACTCTTTCTTCCATCCTGGCCCTTGACGACAGGGCTAGGGCACAATAAACCTAGCCTTTTAGGGTGTGTTCGATTGAGGGATAAATGGGTGGGAGAAAGTAAAGTGAAATACAGTAAAGTGAAGTAAAATAAAGTGAAAGAATTGTATAAATTCTTTTATATGTTTGGTTTGAGAGAAAAGTTTAGGGAAAAATATAAATTTTTCCAAAATTACCCTTTGTTCTCTTTAGGAATAGGGTTCAACAAAAAGGTAGATTTGGAATTGGAAGTTTTTACTTTACTTTCTTTCACAATTCCAGCTTTTTGGTGGAATAAGGTTTGGGTGAAAGTGAGAGAAAGTTGTACACTATTGAGAAAATTCAAGTTTTACTTTACCTTAAACCTCCCACTTTCACCCACTTTCTTTCACATTCTCCCCTCAACCGAACACACCCTTAAGGACTAGGGCCCTACTCTTATAAGGAAGGGTAGGGCCCTACTCTTATAAGGAAGGGTAGGACTAGGGCTAGGGCTAACCCCGGCCTGCCCCTCCCTGCCCTTGGACAACCCTACCAGCGGGCAAGTGTGAGATTATGCCTACATGATTCAGGTTAATGTGTCGAAAGTTAACCAAACCTGAAAAAAAGTTGGTGGTTTGATGGATCGTGTCAGAAAGTGCCAAGTCATTTTTACCGTCACCGACACCTGGCGGTCAGCAAGCCGCGAAGAGAAATTCCGCTAGACCAAAGTTACGCTCCTCTGCCGCCAACTTTTAAAACCCGAAAATGTACACCACCCCAAGCCTACAAAAACCCTAACCCTAACTACAGCTTATCTTGTCAATTCCTGCGGAGCTTTTATCTTCCTCTCCAGCGGCGACGAACCACTCTCAGGTACGTTACAGGAATCTCCCACCATATCTCTATCTTGCGCCGGTTAGCAACTGCGAAGCGCAGGTTTACTACTTCGTTTTTTTTTTCTGTGAATTGCAGAGGAGAGAAGCGAAGATGAGTCGAAGTAGCGCAGCGGGTCCCAAGGGGAAGAAGAAAGGATCGACGTTCACGATCGACTGTGCGAAGCCGGTTGAGGATAAAATCATGGATATTGCATCACTGGAGAAGTTCCTCCAGGAAAGGATCAAGGTCGGTGGTAAGGCCGGAGCTCTCGGGGATTCCGTCACCGTCTCCCGTGACAAGAATAAGATCACCGTTACCTCCGACAGTGATTTCTCTAAGCGGTATTTCTCGATCCATCTCTCTATTTTCATTCATATTTTTCGATTCTATCTATATAGATATGAACAATTGAGCATAGTTACCTAGTCGGGGTTCGGGAAAAATTCGTCTAGGAAAAAGTTTGTCAAAATTCGAAAAAGAAATCGGGAAAATGTCGGGTAAGAAATGAAAGAATATAAAATAAGATTAGTATAAACACATATATTTCATATATTAGTTATTTATTTGGGACTTTTTCAAAAAATCGTGATTAATTTCTGTTTAATTTGTGAATTTTTTTCAAAACTCGCCAATACTTTGTTCAACAAAAAAGTCGGTATTATTCGGGATCTTTTGAAAAAATTGGAGAACTTGGTAACTATGGATATGAGCTGTAGATCTTTAAGAGCTTACCAAATTGTTTGTTATTATTGCAACACGAGAATTCATTGAGTTTGTTTGGAACTTATCTTTGATATACTGATCGATGGACTTTGGTTGCTGAGATTCACTAAATGATGAAAATTTGAGAGTGAAACTTGTCCCTTTTGCTTTCTTTCAAATTTCTGAAAATTGCACATGGAAACCGAACTTAGCAATGTAGTTAAAATATCGTCTGGGCAATGCATAGGCCACCACCTCCGCTAGCTAGGATCCATACCAAAAGGCTCACTGCTTGAGCAATAGGCAATGTGTCAACTAAGGAACCTCCTGCTGCATACGCATTGCCTGGTTGGTTTGACTATTCTGCAACCTAGTTTAATGTTCGGCGAATCTTCTATTGCTAGGGAATTCCTGAAGTATAAGCCGGAGAATGACACTCTAGATTTTATGCCGTTGTGCTGCGTGTCCCAATAACCCTGTTGGTAAGCTTGGTCTGCTTTAACCCATAGGGTTAATGTTGACTCAATATGTATTTTTGAAACAAATTGCGCTGTTGAAAGTATGGGTGGCATTTGGGCCAAGTTTGGGCTTCAAAACATTTGTAAATGCGTTGGGCTTGTTGGGCCTATACAAATATCCATAGTTCGAAAACTCGTCGAGTTACCCGAGTAACTCGGTCGAGTTACTCGACTCGACTCGACTGAATTTCGAGTCGAGTCACCTCAAAACTTGAAGAAGACACTATTTGCCGAGTTACTCGAGTGACTCGGACGAGTCAAGCCGAGTTTTTTGACTCGTCAGACTAGGTCGAGTCACAAAAGGGTATTTTTATTATTTTTTAAAACCTAAACTCGAATGTCACACTGTTTTTGCATCATATTTTTTGGGTCCACAAAAACAACCTTCTATGGGTTCTATTAATCCTACTTTTTAGGTTTGAGGCTGTAAAATTAGTGTACTTTGAGTTCTTTTAACCCAGTTTCTTCAAGTTATGACATATATATTCCGAGTTAAACCGAGTCGAGTTTTTTTCGAGCTTTCCGAGTTACTCAACCCGGTTAACTTTCGAGTCGAGTCGAATTTTCGGGTTTTTGAACCATGCAAATATCACCAAAATTCAAGTCCAAATTCGTCCGGCCCATTGCCACACCTACGCGAAAGTCGGGGACACTCTTCAGCTTGTGCAATTCTGAAATTGAGTCATTTTCAATTACTATAGGTAATCGAAAAGAAGGGATGTTTGCTAATTTGCTGCTCTGTGACACGCTTAGGCATGGAAATGAAAACTAGAACTGTTTCATGAAAAGTAAAATGGCCATATATGTTTTGAATATGGGATACTATTTACCTTATAATCCTATTTCATTATGTGGATGAATGGAAAACAGGTTTCATGAATGTCTTGTTGTTATTGGAATGGTATTCAGAAATCAAGCTATGAACATATAGAGTGTGGTTAGTGGCACCAATGGCATTTTATTAGAAATTGAATACAACTTAAAATTATTTCATCAAATGGGAGGAAAAACTGATCTCTTTATCTTTCACATGCATATTTGCGCAATAGACTTTTTTTTTTGTTCGGGAATATTTTCCAGAATACCACTATTCCGTGAGAATGCAATATGTCAGAGCAACTGGATCAGTTTTTCCGATGACATTTCCAATTTCGGAGGTCTCTAATTGAGTGACCAAGCCAGTGCAGGCCTTCTTCTTTATCACATGGCCATGTGATGGCGTATTATTCAAGTAATTCCTCCTTGCTTGCCTAGAATCTGAGAATCTTAATGAGCAGGTGGTAATGCGTATGCTAGACTTATGCCTTTGTAACTGTAGTTTGTTGTGTTAACTTCGTTACTGTGTCGGTCTCTACTACAAAAAGTTGTTCAATTTTTACAACCAATTTTTCTACTTAACCCATAAAAGTGTTTTTTTCATTAAACTCATTGAAATACATACCCTCCCTCCCTTTTTTTTTTGCGTAGGAGTGAATGTAAGCTAGGGTGCGTTGGAACCTCCAAGGTAAGTACGTAACCTTGCTTGTAATTAATTTGGTTTTAGTATCTAGATCAAAGTAATGACAGGCAAGGTTAAATTGGAGGTTTCTTGATTTCATTTGTTTGAATATTTTGATACAAATAAGATAACCACTTTTACACCTACAGATCTGTGCTATTTTGAAATATTAAGTGCAGCAGCATTGTCATTCTATCTGCTTGACATCTGTGTCTCCTAATGTATCATGGGCTATAAGAAAGCAAGAAGAAAACGGGTAGGGTGGGTGCACCAGGGTTGATGGACTGGATTTGAGATTATTTGCTTGCTATCTGCTTAGTCTTCTTGAGCATTCAAATGTTTTCTCTTAGTCCTTGCTACCATGTTTCAGTCCATCTGAATCAGATACTGTTTGGAGTTTGAATTGCCCTCCTATCGTAGCCAATACATGCTTATTGTCTTTACATTTGCTTTTCAGGTATCTGAAGTTTTTGACAAAGAAATACTTGAAGAAGCACAATGTGCGGGATTGGCTTCGGGTGATTGCTTCTAACAAAGACCGGAATGCTTACGAGTTGCGGTACTTCAACATTGCTGAGAATGAAGGGGAGGAGGAAGACTGAAGATCCGAATCAGTGTTTCCTTTTATATTTTCGTTTTTCCTTTGTTCTTTATTTGATTAGAATCTTTGCCTTTTGGTCAAGCCTTAAATATCCTGCTTTCCCTATTATTACATTGGAAAATATAAGACTGTTTTGTCTCTAGAGTTCCCTATTGTTTTTGGCTATGTTAACAGTGGCATTTTTGCTTTGATCTTATCTTGTGTTGACTTTTGAGCGTTTACTTGGTTTACCTTATGTCCAGTGAAGGAGAGTATAAATGTGTGAATTGCTTTCTTTAGATGCTCTGCACATTTTACAGAATGCTTAACGGATATCATTTGACAAAAGGGATTTTGATCCATGTTGTTTTTTGTGCAACTAGTCTTTTTGGTTTTATCAACGCCACTTTGTTGCCATCCTGTACCATGAGTCTTGGGTTTACATTGTTTCTGAAAATTCTAACTGTTTTGATCAATGTTTTGTGAACGCTCTATCAGAGGTTCTGATTTGGTTTGGATCATTCCAAACATTTGGGGTGGCTGGGATTTTTGGTTGGAAGGGTATCAAGTATAACACACATGCACTTAGGGGTGGCTGGGATTGATGATCTTGAATACACATCTTTTGTTATCTATCTGGTTTAATACTATTCTCATATAATTTGTTTTGCTTAATGACTCATTACTATGCTCAATGTTTGAACCTTACATTTTTATGGTCCGAGTGTGTGCAGATTAATGATCTTAAGAGGACACAACCCCAGTTAGCTGGTTAGTACGAGGTATGTCATGTCACTATCGTTACATTTAATTCACTTGTCCAACCATGTTGTATGCCATGTCATGTCATTTTTTGTTTGGTGTTGGCATCATTCCTTTATATATGTTCGGTGGGTCAGGACTGTCAGATGTTAGTTTGGGCATTGGAACTCGTGCTCGGGGAAATAAATTTCAGACCTCACTCCACTGAATGCCACACTCACGCCCCTACCACTCACACAAGAGGTGGGGCTGTTTTGTATGTCATGTCATTAAGTAGTCATATTAATCGTTACATTTAATTCACTTGTCCAGTCCAACCATGTTCTCCTTAATGTGAGGGATCCGTCCCAGTGGTAGTGTATCCCAGTTTTGGGGGGGAGGTACAGGGTTCTATTCCCGAGAGGGTGGGAGACCGCCCACTAACTAAACAAATACTAACACCTAACCGGCGTTGCGGCCTAAATGGCCTAAACATATATTGAACCAAAAAAAAAAAAAGTGAGGGATCTGTGACGGGTTAGTATGAGCAAAGCTGCGAGTGAACTTATGCATTGTCACGTTATTATTAGTGGGCATATAACTTGTTACGCCCATTCATAGTTTTTTACGATGGAAAAAGCTTAACTTCAATGGTTTCCGTTGTGTAATGAAATGGTAGGTTCTCATCGATCCACACCCTACTGTTTAGCACTCACCAATTGTAGTTAAGATTTACTCATCCATATGATTGAGCAATCCAAACTTGGTTCTTAGAAAAAGAAAATCTTAACTTTAATTTAGTTAAGCTTAAGTATTAAAGAGGTGTTAAAAGGGACACGGCGGTGTGCTAATTACCTCAACGCTCCTCAATTTGATAAAAGTCAAATGCTAAGTCATCGGTTATAATGATTTATCCGGATATGGGTTGACCTTTTTTCTCCTTATGGTACATGCGTCATTGCTGTAGGGTTTTGGTGAGCGAGCTTTGGCTGCCGAGGAAGCTTGAGATAGACCATAGTCAATTGTAATTGCATGTGTCACATGTGTATTGGAAGAGAAAAAAATTTAAAATTACCTACTTTTTTTTTTAATCCAACTCACCACCTTACACATATGCAATTGAACTCCAGCTGTGACCTCGTACTTAATTTGTATTTTCTCTACGCTTGCAAGAGCAAATTCCTGTAGCTTTAACATTATTGTGCCATGTGTCCCTCTAACACTAGTTGTCAAGGCCCAGCTGTGTCATGTCAACATTTTATTAAACCTAAGCTTGGGAATGTTAACCTTATGGTTAATGTTAACTATTATAGACCCGTGCGATGCACGGAAATTAAAACAAACAGTCCATAATATATTATAATAGAAAGGAGATCAGATAATTATGACGTTATCAACACGTGTCCCTTATAACCTTTATTAACTATGGTTAAGATTCACTAACGGTTTAACAATAACATTGAGTTTGTAGAAAAAAATAATTAAAAAATAGAGTAGTGATATGTGAGCATTTAAGAGGGGGGCATTCACTAATAGGTGGATACCTTAGGTTTTGAAATGGAATTCATGGGTACGTTAACTATTTCCCTAAAAAATATTAACTCTAAGGTTAAGAATTTTTTATGTTAGGGTTATTTTTTAAAAATATTTTTCTAATAACCATGGTTAAATTGTTGAACATTAAAAGTTAGTGAATCATAACTACAATTAATTGGGGTAAAAAAGGACAAGTGTTGATCTATGGGTGCGATTGAATTCTGGGAAATCTTTATCGCAATTGAATCTGATCCGATCTCAATGGGAAGACTGGGAAATCTTTATCGCAATTGAATCTGATCCGATCTCAATGGGAAGACGGGTTGCAATGCTTTTAAGTTATGAAATGAAAATGTTACAAATTGAAAGAAGAAACGGTTATAACAATTTTAACCCACATATCTCTACTCTCTCTATCTTCTTCCGATTATGTGTCCCATCCCACTAACTCTTGTAACTCTTTTGTGATTTATTCTGATGGACGGTTTGAAATGGGCATGTCAGCCCCTTCATATAGCAAATAGCAAAAACCAAAAAAAAAAAAAACAGCATTGTGTCCACAGAAACTCTTTCCCCAATAAACACTTTTTTATACTGTACTGGTTAGTCGGTGTTAGTATTTGTTTTAGGTGAACACCACGCTCCTATTGAGGGAATACTTGCTCGACCAAAAAAATATTTATATATATTTGCACAAAAAAATAACATGTATTACATGTGGTTCTTTTGTTTTCCACTTAGTTGGTAGAAAAGTAAAGGAAATTGGCTCAACACGAGAGGGATGGATTATCAACATAAAGTTTTTGTTGACAGTCGTAAAAAAAACCGGAAGGGTGTCGAACTTTCTAAGACACCGGAGAAAAACAATGATGTGAAACGTCATAGTGAAACCCACCAACCATCTCCTCTCCCATCCACCTCTTTCCCCTCCCACCATTACTCCTATTGAGCACTTGATCCACTCCTATTGAGCACTTGATCCACTGCTAGTAGGGGAATTCACTTTAAATGGAATAACAAATATCAAAAGGGGAGTGATAGTTTGCGCATCTGCGTTCCTTTGAAGGAACACGGATGCTTCTGGAGCTTACAGCTGTAGCAGTTTGTTTTTAAGAAAAACTAGCCTGACTTCTTCCATCTACACGTTTCCTATTCTATTATCCCGTTCTCATTTCTCAATTTCATCCCCTTACATAGCCCTTTTTCTGACCGCATCTGTTACCTTAGTTAACATCTATTAACTTAACTGTTCATTATTTTTTAATTATATTTCTAAAATCCAAGGGTAAATGGATGAACCTTAGGGGGTGAGTGAATCTTAACCACAGTTAGTAGGTATTAAAAGGGATATGTGGCGATATTTAGACACACATTAACTATGGTTTAAGTTAAACAACCTAAGGTTAATTTTATTTTTTTTCTAAAAAACAAGAGTAGATGGATGAACCCTAGGGGTGAGTGAATCTTAACCACGATTAGTGAATGATAAAAGGGACATGTGGCGACATGTAGGCATGCATTAACTGTAGTTTAGATTAAACAACCCAAGGTTAATATTTTTTTTTTTTATTTTCTAAAAACCAAAAGTAGATGGATGAACCCTAAGAGTGAATGAATCTTAACCTCAGTTAATGAATGTTAGGGACTCGTGGCCACATGAGGAGAGAAAAACGAAATAGGATAATATGTGAGAGAGAGAAAAGGGATGAGGAGAGAGAAATGAGAAAGAAAGAAACAATCTCGGGAGAAGATCCCGGTGACGTTTTGCTTTAAAAAACTACTGACAAGTGTAGGCAAGAGAAAACATCTGCGTTCCTTTCACAGGAACGCAGATACGCAAAGTATCATTTCCCATATCAAAAACTTTAAATGGAATAACAAATATCAAAATTGCCTGCATGTTGGCCCAATAGTTCTATTTTAAAGAGTGGACTACCTTCAAATCATCAAAAACCACTGATGTGAACTCACAAATGATCAGTATGCAAACACCTTTGAATCTCTCTCTCTCTCCCTCCCTCCCTCCATACATGCAAATTACAAAGAAAGGCACTCAGAGATAGAAAGAAGTGTTTGAATAACTGTTTAGTGGTGAGATGGGGTGGAGGAAGGGTGGAAACAACAGCTAAACAAATACTAAAGATGGCCAAAATCAACCATTTCTAAAAATTCAATTAGAAGAAAGACCACCGAAACCAAAATCCAATTCATCAAATCACCACCTCTCAATCTATAAATACATGGATATCTGATTCTATCATAAGATTGAAACAACAGGGAGAAAAAGAGAGGAGGATGAACGTTTAAAAGAAGTTATGGGAGGAGTGTTACATCTGCTCCTCTCTATGAAACGACAGGGAGATGTGAGGTGGATGTGCGTTCAAAAGAATTTATGGGAGGGGCGTTACATCTGCTCCTCTTTATGGAATTAAAACACTCAAAAAACAAAACATTCCAGAGGTTCTTTGGAGCTGCCACCTGTCTCTAACCTTCTCTAAAGTTGCCATCTGTCCACCCACCTGCTTGGGTTTCATAGGTAGTAATGTTGTCAAAGCAAAAAACGTTTTTTTAGGATATAGTAGGTGTCGTTTGGATTGGATTTTATTAGCCAAGAATCAATTTTGATAAAATTGATTTTGTAAAATTAATTGTCAAATAAACACTTTTTCAAATAATAGTGTTTGGGGAGTATGAAGATGATAGACTCAACTTCGTATTTCCCAAACACTATTATTTGAAAAAATAATTATTTGACAATTTATTTTACAAAATCTATTTGATCAAAATTGATTTTTAGCTAATAAAATCTAATCTAAACGCCCTACAGGATTTCCACTTTTAAGATTTAAATTTCCTTCCTCACTTCAAAGACCTGCCCAACGGATTATTGTTCCAACTTCCAACCCCTCAAGTTGAAAGCTTAATAACATCCCCGCTTGTTGCATGAGTGGTATGGGGGATCTAATTCCCCATGTCATAGTTACAACTGCTCCACTGCCGAGCTAACTTCTGACATGTTGACTCTAGTAGGTAAATGATATCTCCCTGTGGAGCCCACCCAAAAAAAAAAGTTGAGAGCTTAGCACTTGCACATTAGAGAGGGTGGTGCCAGTACAATAGCTGGGCTCTCCTGTACGCTTCACGAGAAACTCTTGACACCTCTCTCGATAGCTTCGTTTTTTTTTTTTTTGCTGTCTAATATGCGATTAAGCCGTCACCCCGATTAGATGTTAGTATATGTTCTGAGTTAGTGGGCGGGTGGAGAGTATACAACACTCCCACAATCTCAGGAATGGATCTGGGACCGAGTGTGTGGTGACTAGAACCACAACCAATGGGGCAAGCTTGGCTTCCCAATAGTAGTACTATTGCTAGCTGAGGTACTATTGAGAGCTAAACCGTTGAATTGAAAATCCAATGGTGTCCAATATTACATGCTTTAAATGGTGGGTTTTTAATCATTTTCTCTTTTTTTTATATTATAAATTAATATCATACTTTCTCCTATCTTGCCTATTAAATTTTTTTTTTTTTTTGAGCTGAGATACAATTAGGCCTAACCCAAGCTAAACATCACGAGCCTATCAATCACAACACCAATCACTCAAAAGATGCTTATTCCCGATCTCAATTTTCTAAATTCTCATCATCGTTTTGACATGTGTCATTTTTTTGTTGTTGTTATCGATGGAACTGGTTGAGGCCATAATGTCGTGTTTGAAAACAAAAGAAAAAAAAAAAAGGACAAAATTACAAAATCTCTAACTGGGGCTACCACACTTATATTTTTATTTTTATAACTGTAGATATCCTGAGCCTTGAAAGCCCGGACTAGTGCCACGGGCTACCACTCTTCGAGGGATTGAAACCTAAACAATTCACATGGATGATACTTGTCACTGCGGCACAAGCCAGCCGTGTAAAGACCGTTATTTCTAAGTCTTTTTTGGATGGTATTTATTATTTCTATTTTTTTTGGGTTGGGAAGGTAAGCTAGGGCGAAACACAAAAACATGTGCACGTTAGACAGGGCGGTGCCAGTGGAAAACCTGGCAAAAAGCCAAGGAGCTTTTGATTGAGATTGACTCATTGACCCCTTACTAAACCTGACTCTCCCTGGACCCTTCACGAGGCGAGTTGTCGCTATCCGAGAAAACTCTACCGCCCCTATCCTTCTATTATTTCCGGACTCGTGGATGGTTGCGATGACATCTCGCCGCATATATCGACGGCTTCAATTTTCTAACTTATGAAGATTCGGCAACATCACTCAGGCCCAGGATTCTCTCAAGTTCAACTTGAGAAAATCTCTCAAGTTTGAACCCTTAGATGTCGCCACGTGTCTCCTTTGACACCCCTTAACCATGGGTAAGGTTCACCCACCCCTAGGATTCACTCACCCATCCTTGGTTTTTTTTCATATATTAATTATTATTTTTTAAATTAAAAAAACTGTTTTTAGAGTTTTTAAATATTAAAAACAGTTTTTTAATTTAAAAATTAATAATTAATATTAAAAAAAAAAATCAAGGATGGGTGAGTGAACCCTAGGGGTGGGTGAACCTTACCCATGGTTAAGGGGTGTCAAAGGAGACACGTGGTGACCTCTAGGGGTTCAAACTTGAGAGATTCTCTCAAGTTCCCACTCACTAATCCAATCCGGATACCACGTGGCAGACTCGGAAAGAACATTCCTCTAAACCCTACTTTGACTCGGTCCCTTGAACCCTTCGAAAGGCTCTCTCTCTTTTCTGTCGAACGCCGCACAGCTCATGACCCTTCTCTCTCTCTAATCTCTATATAAACCCCACAAACCCTCGCTCTCAAATCATCTCAGCGACCTAAGAGAAAGAAACGTTTTTGAAGGGGGAGGATTTCTGAGAGGTGTAATCGCTTCTGTGGAAGGTTTTCGAGAAACAGAAAAACTTCTACAGTAGCGACTATTATTCTCCTGTTCCTGATCAAATGGCTCGCTCTTTCTCGAACGCTAAGCTTCTCTCTGCTTTCGTTGTCGATGGGGTCTCCCTTGCTATCAACAGGTGATTAATCTATCGGTTCTTGATGATCATGCCATCTGAGCCGTTGGTTCTTATGAGATTTCCATTTCTTTGTTTACTCCTCCCGTTTTCGTTATACCCCAGAACGAATCCCTGCAACCCAGCTCGCGTGGTTGCGAAATCGCTCCGGCTAAGCGCAGTTTGGTTTGATTGATACATGATGAATCTAACGTGCGCTGGGTGAGGAGAAACGCGATGTTTGGTACTAGTTATATCTAACATGAGCGTAAGGTTAAGAAGGATACCCTGAAACTGGACCTGATGATCGGAGGTCCTGCGGCGGAGAACCGTTGATGTTTTCTTTCGCTATATTTTAGCCACCTTGTTTTGTAACTTTAGGGTGAAGTGAGATTAACTTTTGGCGCACGTTAGCGTTTCTTTGTATTATATATGTTGTAGTAATCATTTATTATGCTTAACCAAAAAAAAAATAAATCATTTATTATGAAAATTTAATAAAATTGTGGTGATTTATTGTTATATATTACAGGCGAGGTTACGCTGCAGCATCACAAGGTGTAGTTTCAAGCGTGGTGAGAGGAGGGGGAAGGAGCGGTGGAACGGTGAAGCAAGGAGAGGAGAGGGGGATGCAGAAAGATGGATCGGAGACTTGTTCGTGGGTCCCAGACCCGGTGACCGGTTATTATAGACCCGAGAATCGTGGGGATGAGATCGATGTGGCGGAGCTCCGAGAGATGCTGTTGAACCATAAGATCAGGGAACACTAGAAAGGAGCTATATTTGGTGGGTGGGTGTTTTATCACCTCCTTTTGGCTCGTATATTCACTTGGAATTTCATGAAGCCTCCTGTCCGTCCTAGATTCGGATGTCCCTGCCCTTCCTTAATAATAAATAATATAAAATATATTTTAGTCCATTTAATGAGCTGTCTTTGTCATTCTCTTTGAGATTTTGCTTGTTTTGTTAAACAAGGTCGATGTGCGCAGCGTGAATCCCTGTGAGGGTGGTCGGGTCTTATTTTGATAGATCCACCCAAATCATGAACCCATTAACATAGTAACAAGACTTACCAATGGTGTATCCTCCTTAGACCCTTTTTGAAGTGATTGGATTAACTGTATGGCACTTTAGCGCTGTGTGTGAGTTTAGTCAGTATTAGTTACCATTCAAAAATAATAATAAGGCCTTGGCTTGCCTTTGGCGAAGCTAGAAAGGGCTTATCTCGGGGTTCCATAGAATAGGTGACATGTGGTGGAAAAGCCAAAATCATGGGGCCATGATTTTGACTTCTCCACACACAAATGGACATGTGGCGATAAGTGTGTGAGAATAAGGGGGAGAGATATCAAAAGGAGAGAAGTCAAAAATCATGGGGAGAAAGCCCCTTTCTGGCTTCGCCAGAGACAATCCGAGGCCTAATAATAAAGGATGTGTGTGGGTCCCAGTTATATTCCTGATGTTATCTCAACGATTTAAAATCCAAAGGTGCATGTATGTTAAAGGTACTCAGGGCTCGGGACTACCCTACCACTCATTCCTTTGCTCTTTCGGTTGTGTTGTGTGAATACGGACGGTTAAGGGTCGCTTATCTTTTCTTTGGTAGTGCGTACTTTAGAGATAAGAGAAGCTATTATGGTATGATTATGGTTGGAAAACGTTAGATTGAAAGGGAAGTTATTATGGTAAACGATATCCACACAAAATAAGGAAGTTATTATGGATGGTAAGACTTGATTACCAAAGTGTACTCGTATCAACTTATCACAAAATTAAAATATTAAAAATAATAGAGAGGTTTTATATGGGATTAATTTGCCAAGTAAAGACGTTATGGGTTGCACAATGAGATCAACCTTTGCCGAGAGAGCAAATCATTTGGAGGGAGTACCACTTAACAAAAAAATTCAGCATTATTGCTGGGTGTAGCTGTCCCATTTTAGTCCCACATCAGTTAGGTACTAGTTTTTGCAGAGGTGTATAAGGAGTCATTAGTCCTCAATTAGTCAAACCCTCTTAGAGTGAGATTGCATGGATTAACTCTTATGGCACCGTGACTGTGTGTTTACGGTGTTACTTTACCACTTAACCAAAAAATAAAAAATTGGAAGGAGGCCTCCACAAGTGAGTATATCACTCCTCACAGTGCTCTCACCACATCTCATGGAAATAGATCATGTATAAACCACCCATATGAAGGATACAAATGAGGAAGGTGTCCTAATTAATTCAAAAGGTCTAATTAAATAAGCATTAACCTGATGACTTGAGCAACACTTTTCCTCCACAATTTTATTGGTTATGTGGGCCACTCACAAAAAATAATGGAAACCTGTCTAGACAAATTATTCTCACGTCACCAAAATCAAAAGAATCGAAATGATTGGTTCGTTTGCAAGGGTTCCTATAGCAAGGGCCGGTGAGAGATTGGTCTAAATTTGCACGCGTGTCCTCACCTAGTAAGTAGACAATAATCTTCCAAGGGTTTGGCTTAACGACTTTGGAATTTTTTGGCTCAACATCTCCAGCTCTTTAAACCAAATTACAATCTCTTTAACATTGTTCCAAGTTATGGTTGAAACCAAACCCCCACCCCAAATCTCCCATTAATATTTAGATCAATGATGTGTATCTCCATTAAATGATTGAGGATTGATAAATTGAATAATTAGATAATTCATTATAGATACCCATCCACTACATTATAATCCATTAAGATAACCACTTGGATGAATTATTGGAGCTAGCTAGATAAGGGGGAATGGATCTAATCCCCCTAGTCCCTTCATCCATTTTATTCTGATTTTTTTTTTTGTCGGCAGGGTCGAACCCACCCACAAGTTTCTGTTGTATAAATTGTGCCCTAACCACTGCCGCTAAACTTTGGACAATTTTTTTTAAAGTTGAAGGGAACACTATCTCTGTTGTATATTCTAAAGGGGCTACAATAAAATGAAAAGTTGAGAACTTGTTTAATCCACACCCTCTACCCTCTCAAACATGAAATAGTAAAAATATAGTCACAAGTGTGCATTTTCTTTAAAGGAGGGGGTGGATAAGGAAAAGTTCTCCTTTCTCAAGCCAACCAGGGATGCTTTAAAAAAAATTACACTCCTCACTTAAAATTTTAGACTACTACATATATGCATATAATAAATAACCCAAACCATAAACTTAGAAGAGGGGTTTCTAATACATGCATCTGGACAAGTAAAATGAAGATAAGAGCAAATGCATTTCTTTGCTGGTTATGGTGTGTGGGGAGGGTGTCCTACAAAGGTGGTGGGTAGGGTCTTATGATTTGATTAGAATATCCAAAAAACCCATGTTTGCCCCCAAGTTCAATGTAAAGGGTAAAGGGTCCCAAAATGAAGATGACTGTTTCTAGCTTGAAGGAGAAGAAAATATGCACGGAAGATAAGACAGCTAATTAAAGGGGAGAGCAGGCCTTGAAACAAGGAGAGAATACATGAATGATAACAACTTGTGTCAAACCATATTTTGGGATAAGATTGGTCATTCAATTGAGTCTGAAATACAACATTATTATTTATAATCACTAGCATAAATCTCATGCACAGGTGTGAGTAAAAAAAAACATATCTCTACACTATCTCTCTTATCAGAATAATTCCTAACATTTCTCTCTTTTCTTATCTCTCTTTTGTCCCTCTTATCACAATCTCTTAAAAATTTTCCCTTTCTAGAGGTGCCAAGAGAGAGAGAGAGAGATTATAGTTGAGATTAGAGATACAACGGTGTAGAGAACAATCTCCTAAAATCCCTCAAATGGTGTTTGAATTGAGAGCGAGAGAGAGAGATTAAAAAAGGGTGCCACATGGCATGCTTACCAATGGTGTTTGAATTGAGAGGGACACTGAGAGAAAGAGAGAGAGAGAGAGAGCGATATGGCATGCTTACCAATGGTGTTTGAATTGAGAGAGAGAGAGAGAGTTAACGGTTGAGATTAAAGAAGGTGTCACGTGACATACTTACCAATGGTGTTTGATTTGAGAGAGAGAGAGAGAGAGTTAACGGTTGAGATTAAAAAAGGGTGCCACGTGGCATCCTTAAAATAGAACTCATAGGATTATTGAGATTGAAGATTGGAGAGCAAAGAGAGGGTTAGGTTGTAGAGCCCCGGAACTTTTGTATGTGTCTTGGAATGCGTGTCAAGGTACGATGCGTTATAATCTCCAATTTTCAGGAAATAAGAAATTGGAACCTTTGAGAATTTTGCCTTGGTATTATAAAATAATTAATAAGGTACTACAGCCTTAGAATGACCCTAGTCATGTCTAGAAGAGGTTAAGATGGAAGTGGGATAAGTCCAAGTAATGAATTGAGTGAAAAATGGACTCAGTGTCGAAATTTGTTGACCACCGATCGCTCGGTCCAAAGTAGTGATCGATCGGTCCACAACCGATCGATCGGTATCTGTTGACCGGTGCACTAATTTGTAGGGGGAATTTTTCCAGAGATAGTGTTTTTGACCGAGAGCTCAGTCAGAAACACCGATCGATCGATAAGCGACTGATCGCTCAGTTCTAACCACCGATCGCTCGGTCTTTTGTGTTTTTGCAGAATTTCATTAAGGGCTTTTTCGTCTTTTGGGCGTTACACCCTTGCCTATTAAAGCTTGCTCGAGTCATAAGAGATTCATAAACCCTAAGACAAGATTTTGAGAGAGAGTGAGAGAGGAGAAAGGGCTTTTTGACCTAGGTTTTCAACTTAAGGGAAATCAAGGGTTTAAGAACCCTAGATCATCACAAGCTTGGATTTCTTCAAGCACACGGCTCAAGCACTCGAGGAGCACGTTCTTCAAGCTCGACAACAACTCCACACACGTTTTAGAGGTTTTCCTCATCTTTTCAGGTCGGCACCCTATGCTACATTCCTAGTTCATATTCTTCTTCTTTTTATGGTTTTCCCCAAATTTTAAGCATGATAATATATTGGGATGAATGAATTGAGATGAATGTTTGTGTATGGGCGATGAATGCCGTGTGTATGTTTTTTGATGAATGAATGAAAGGGGAAGGACATTGTACCAATAAATACCCCTGTTGCCGGGAGTAAGTCATCTAAGATGGAAAGAATGTATTCATTAGATGAAGAAGAGGTGTGGTATCCCTACTCTCAGTCAAAAGTTAACACGTGTCAAAGCAGGGACACGTGTTGATTTTTGATTAAAAGTAAAGACAGGCTGTAACTGGTTGGGAGTAGGGGATGTATGTGAGTAATGAAGGGATCTAATAGCCAAACTCTTGGAAAAGAATAAAAGAAGAGAATAAGGCCGTTGAACAATAATTGGAGCAACTCAAAAATTGGCCCTTTTTTTGGCTTGGGAAGTGGCATTTTTGATTGAAAAAATATACAGTTATAAAATACTTCTTTGTATTCATAATTACCGAACTACCATTTCTCAAAGCAAATTTTGGGATTTACTGCGAGTGCTTATGCAGTACATAGCATGCGAAGTACTTTTCATACTTACTTTTGCAGCTTAAACGACCCTAAAGCGCAAAGAGTGTGATACTGTGGTTTAACTGGTTAGACAAAGTAAAAGGCAAAGTGTCATTCCTGTGAAATAAAAAAGTGTCCCTTATAAAGAAGAGGTTTTTATTCTCATACAACACATATTTTCATCTAAAGTGCCCAGAGAGTACAAGACGCATGTTGCGTTTTTCTGAGTAAAGATATCCTAACTTCAAATAAATATTTGATTAAATTTCTGTGTGAGACGTGTCAATAGCTCGTTCACTCCAAATTGGCAAAGGATCGTTTCAGGCGATGCCAGAAACATGATCTTGGGCTTCTACACATTACGCGATATGTGGCAATAAAAATGGGAGAAGTCATTTCATTTTCTCCCCATGATTTTGACTTCTCCTCACTTGATATCTCTCTCATTTTTTCTCACCACATGTCGCATAATTGTAAAGTAGTCAAAATCATGAGAGACAATGAAATGACTTCTCCACCACATGTTGCCTAATGTGTGGAAGCCCGAGACCATGTTCTATTATGACATTGCTAGAGACATCATTTGCCCTCTAAATTACTAACACTAACAAGATATTTCGTATGCCACCAAGAAAAAAAATCTCATTAACGTGTCATCTTTTCTCTTTTTTACCCGTTACGTATAGGGCAGAGGCGTAGAGCTAGGGCAAGGGGGAGCTGCACCTAAACTTTTGAGAATTTATATATGAGTGAAAATTTGAGGTAGAGTTTTGCTTCGGGAAATGGAGCTCCCATTTTTAGTGTAAAACAATGGTACTTTTGTAATTTAGGGGAGAGACAGACAATTTTGCAAAGCACTTGCTCTCTTATAATTATAAGATTGTCACTGTTTGTTTACGGCACAAAGGGGAGCTCTGTTTTTATGTCGTGAAGCATAGTTATTTTTTGTATTTAAACTATATATATTATGTTATTTAATTTTTTAGTAGGGCATAGACATCGGCAGGGGCAGTTGTTTTCCTACACTTTTGAAAAAAAGAAGATTTGTTATCATATATACTGTGTTATTTCATTATTTAACAGGGCACAAGACAATTGCTCTCCAAAGAAAAAGAAATAGTACTCGTAGGATATGACATGCAAGATGATTTACGAATTTGGTCATTCAAAAATAAATCTCAAATATTTTATGTCTACTTGATTATTTTCTACCATAAACGAAAATTTTGCCTCCGCTCCGGTCACACAATTAGGTTGCAGCCTTGCAATCCTAGTTAATAGGTTAGTGGTTGCAGCCTCACAATCCTAGTTAATAGGTTAGTGGTAGGTCGTATTTCTCAATGGTGAGAGAAGTCGAATCTGAGTCCACGAAAGATAAATAAATTATCACGTTATATGATTTTCAGTCTATAATTTTGTATAATTATGTAGATATTATTTTACTCTTGATGTGATAGTAGAATGTATTACATTTTAATGATGTACAATTGTAAAGTGTTATATTTGGCGTTCAGTCGGTAAATATTTCACGAGGAACAACCGAAATAAATAAATAAAAAGTGAGATTGCTCAGTAAGAACTGAAGACCATTTACATAGGCACAAGAAACAAACCAGGACGCTCAAGCTCCGTCCCCTAGAAGAAGCTGATTTCATCAAATTGAAGCAAAATAAATGACAGAGGAGACAAAGAGAAGCGGTGCCGGAGTTGCCTTCGCAAAACCCTCCTACGATGAGCGAAAACCGGCAGCTCCGGCCAAGAAACTCGTCATTAAGAGTGCAGACATGAAGGATGACCTCCAGAAAGAGGCCATTGATTGTGCTCTCTCTGTCAGCTTTCTCTCTCTCTCTCTAGCACTTAATAAATCTTCTTTATTTTAATAAATACCCATTTCATTCTCTATTGGGTTTTGTATTTCTGTTTTGGTTCTGATCTTTCTATAGGAATTTTATCAAATTTAGGCTTTTGAGAATCACAGTGTTGAGAAGGACATTGCTGAATATATCAAGAAGGAGTTCGATAAGAAGCACGGTCCCACCTGGCATTGTATAGTCGGTCGCAATTTCGGTAACCCCATCTCCAAGTTTCTTTCTCATTATTTCTGTTTTCTTCTCTAATCATCTCTTGAAATTAATGGGTATTCTCCCTTTTCTTAGATTAGTCATCTAATGATATTTGGGTTTCAACGAATGTTACCAATTTAGTTCTAATGCCGTCGATTCATAAGTTCACTAGCTGAGTAATTCTGTTGTGTGGATAGAAATAGCATAGGTCTTAATTTAAATTCAAATTGATGGCTATTCCCCCTTTTCTCAGATTAATCATCTGATGATATTTTGGTTTCAAAGAATGTTGCGAAATTAGTCCCGATGCCGCTGATTCATGAGTTCATTAGATGAGTAATGCTATTGTGTGGATAGAAATAACATAGATCTTAATTTAAATGCTATTCTATCTCCTCTATCCAGTATGATAGAGTGGTGCATGTTGAAAGACCGTGAAGAATAGGAGAAATATGAAGATGGGAGGGGGGAAACCGTGGGGCTGGTGATCACCGGGATCAAGGATTTTCTCAATGATTTTCTTTCTTCTTCCATTTGTTATTAAAGACAATCAGGATCAGGATCTATTTATTTATAGATCAATATAGTTGGATGTGCCATTTCATTCCTGGAGAAGCGCCCCTCCATCCAAAGAGTTGCAACCACACAAAGAGAAACATCGGTTGGCAATAGGTTTAATGGTTTCGAATGGGTTATGTTCAGCAACTATTCAGCAATGGTTGAAACGGTTGGCTTGTTGTAACTGCTTGAATTAAGTAGCAATAAGAGAGATTGTAAAATGGGAATGGACTTCATTAGTTTGTGTTTATGCAATGGCACTTTATTTTGTGAAATTCGATAGTTAAATGAGCTAAATGTAATTGTGAAATCACACTAAATTGGATGATTTTACCTTACCTATCAGTTGTTTGACAAAATGAACAAGTGGAGTGACAAATTATTTCTTTACTATAGAGATCATAAACACTGTGGTTGAGATCCTGAAGGAGATTCCATCTTCAGATCAGCAGTAAATGACTTTAGGTTTCAGATCCCTCTTGGGGATGGGATCCACCCCAAATTAAACGATAAAAAAATATATGGGAAAATGCTACTAAAGCAACTGATCTTGTAAAAGAATGAAAACCAGGTGTTTTTTTTTTCCTAATTGTTGATATGGAGAAGGTATGCAGATTGTTATCATTTCAGTCTCCACTACTGAATGCCAATTATACAACAATCACTGATAGAATATATTAGCATGTTTCCCAACACTTGAGGCACTTGATACGACTTTCAGTAAGTTTCCTATGTAATTCCATCAATTAGTTGAGTTTTGCCCCTTCCCTTTAGTGGAGTTTATGTGTTGTCATGGAGGAAGAAAATGAAACAATGTTATTTCTGACTTAATCTTTCTGAAGAAGCAAAATTCTCAAAAGATTGATTGGTAAGTGTGGATGGAGCTAGAGAGGCGATTCTACCTGGCGTCATCTCTTGGATGATCTGGAAAGAGAGAAACTTCAGAGTATTTGAGGTTTGTGGATTGGTAAGGGGTTGTGGATTATGAGCTTGGTGTGGGTGTGACGTTGGAGTGAACGAGTGAGCAAGACGGTAGGGTTTTTTAGTGTGTGTACAGGGGGCGAGCCAAGAGATGGGGGGCCTAAGAACGTGTGAGGGAGAGAAAGGGCATGAGGGAAATCTAGAGATGGATGGATGGATGGGAAGATGTTTGGGTGGATGCAGCCTACAGGGGTATTGGAGAGGAGGGACTCTTCCTCCTTTGATGCAAATTGTGTTAAATGGGTGAGAGCTCCTAAAGGATGAAGGTGGTAATTGCCTAGGGGAGAGAGAGGCTAAGTGGGGGGAGAGAGAGCTTTGATTATGAGTGGTGATGGTGAGAACAGAGGGTCGTGCTTGGCGTTACCAGAGTGGTGTAGCAGTCTAGTAGAGATGAATCACTCTTCATCTCCTCTCTTTTTTTTTGGTCCTCTAACAATCAAGGTTGTTAAATCGTAATCGAATCGTAAAATGGTTTTAGTACCGATTTGATTCAAATTGGGATTCAAACCATTTAAAAAAAAAAATTGTTTAAAAAATGCAAAAAATTACTTAATAAATCAAATAAATAGAATAATTTATTATAAAAAAGATTTCATTCGTATCATTGATAAAAGAAAGTAATGAACATTTCATTGCATATACAGTATAAAAAATGCGATTGAACTCCATAAAATGAAAAAAAAAAATCCCAATATCATTCAAGAGAAATCAACAAAAATAAACTCATATAATCATGTTGTATGAGATCAAGTATCAAAAGACTTGTACAAATAAAAAGACTAATAAAATAAACTATTGAAGAAAACTATCAATTTTTCCCAAAATTCAACTTCATTTCCCCCCCCCCCCCTCTTTTTTCCCGTTTCACATCATGTCAGCAACAAAGAGAAAACCTGAATAGGAGTTTTGGCATGTTTGTAAAAGGTTTTCTTGTTTCTTCTCTCTTCTTGAAAGACATAAATTACTTTTAGAAAATCAAAAGAATAAAAACAATATTTTTTAAATATTAGTTTGTAAAAGGGGTTTGATGCTCGAATTGCATGAATCTTACAATTTGAATCGCAAATTGTAATCAGAATCACAAATCAAATGTGATTTACCCAATTAAGATTTTCACCTCCAATTTGAATCGTTTTGCTTGGGATTCGAATCGAATCGTAGGATTTGAATCGCAAATCGCAAAGATTTAACAACCATGCTAACAATGGTGTGGTTAAATAGGGAGTGAGAGGGGGGTTTAGGTGTAGGGCTACGTTGGGAGGAGAAATAGGTGTTTGGCCTTTTTGGTGTGTATAGGGGCTGCCGAAAAGAGGAACCCAGACTTCCTCTTCCATGCAAGTTCTAGGAAAGGGGTGATAGAGAGAAGGATACACATGAGAGGGAAAGGAGAGAGCGAATAGACCAACTTGGTCTCTTCCCTTGGTTAAAGGTGGGTTTAGGGTAGGGTTGTTAGGGTAATAGGCTAGGGTATGGGTAATGGGTTTGGTTCATGGGCTTGGGTCATGGTTTTGGTTAGGGGCTTTGGTGAAGGCAAAGGGTTAGGTTCGAATGTGGTTAATTTGGTTGGGCTTGGGCAATTGGGATTATGTGATGGGTTTGGATTTGGGTTTGGGTAAAGGGCTTAGGTGATGGGTTTGGTCTTGGAAAATTATGCTTAGGTTATGGGTTTGGGCTTGGGCTTAGGCGATGGGCCTAAGCTTGAACTTGGGTAATTTGGCTTAGGTGATGGGTTTGGATTTGGGTTTGGGCTTAGGCGATGGGCCTAGGCTTGAACTTGGGTTCGGGTAATGGGCTTGGTCTTGGGTTTGGGTTTTTGGCGGATCTGTCTCTCGAATTCAGGGGCTCCTCGGGGCTCTCGAGGGTGCAAAATTGGGGTGCTTACACTTAACTCATGGATTAAAAAATCGCCGAATACGTATCGGTTGAACCTGATCCCCGAAATCATACCTTTACGGGTTTTTTGGGAAAAAATAGGATTTGACTGAAGCTGTTACGTATCGCCCGAGTCCTGCAATACGTAACGGTTTCGGCTGTAGGACTCGGCCGGCTTTTTAGGTAAAAAGGGGTTATGTAAACCCCTCAAAACACACCAAAACCATTTATTTCGATTCTCTCTTTTTCTCTACTCAATCTAAGCCCTAAAACCTAACATCCTTTTAATTTTTTTGTGATTGAAAACTTGATTTAGGGTTTGGATACCTCCCTTATACTCGTATGATCAATCACAATATACTAGTATAGTACTGGCCCTACTGGCACTACACAAGAATTTTTTCAGTGGCTTATTGTTACACGGCTACGCGGCCTACGCCCAAGCCCAAGCCCAAGCCCAACACTATGAACATATCTACCACTAGTCTTACATTCAACCAAATAGAGATGATGATGATGATTCAGCCTGTAATTCTATGTGACTTTAGCACGTAGCAGTGTATATTTTTACTTTCGACTCATCTACTATCTTATATTTCATTATTTCTACATTCTAAACTTGATATTGACTTTAGAATAATGTTGTTACACATCCACTGCATTTTATTTTTATTTTTTAAATTTATTGTGATTTTTTTGGAATTTTTTCAAAATAAAAAACGGTATCAGTTTCAACTGGGACCATTATGGTCCCCAAAACCAAGTTTTTAATCCTTGGCTTTGCTTTTTGGCTGCTCTTTATGCATGACTTTCTATATATATTATTTGAGAAAAAAAATGCAAAATATTATTAGAACATTATTATAATTAGGCCCGTCAATGGGCCATGCCAGGGTATGTCCAAGCCTGGCCCTCACTTGTAAGAGTGAGGCCTTAGCCCAATCCAAGCCCTCAGAGGGCTTGAATTGGCTAGTCCCAAGCCCTACCCTCAGGCTTGAGACTAAAAGTTTTTTTTTTGTCATGATAATTAGTGTAATTTTTTTCCCTAAACAACCTCTGATGCCAACCTGACAGCACATGTACTTGAGATGGATCATAACCAAGCTTTTGCTTCATTCAAGCATGTGAGAGTTGGCCCAAAAATGTATTTTTAGAATATGAAACATTAGATAGACTGAGTATGGGGATTGATTTATTATCCAACTAGTTTAATTACTACATACCAATCAACATCTATCATTAAAAGGGAGAAACATTACTTTGGGGTGTAACATCTATCATGCAATTCACACCAACCACCATCAAATCCTAGACCTTTGTATATGTTCTATTTGGAGGGACCAAGCTCATATAATGCTGAACTCTAATATCGATTTTTGACAAATGAAGATACATTTTGGCACAAATAGGAAGTCAATGATTTTGTCTCTACCCACAAAGCGTTTAAGGAGCTTGAACTGCTAACAAACAGAGTAACTTCTACCTACATGAGAGAGAGAGAGAGAGAGAGAGAGAGAGAGAGAGAGAGAGAATTAGGAGGAACTCTATGGATTAAACTCATGGCATATATATATATATATATAATGTGGTAACAATCATTCTAACAGGGAAGGGAAGGTTTCGCATGGTTGCGGTCTATGGAAGGCCATCATGAATTCTCAATAAGATGTCTCAAAAGGCATTAAATTTGAAGTGGGTAACGGTCTTGATGTGTATTTCTAGAAGGACGTTTGGTGTGGCATTCTACTCTAGGGCAAGACTTCAAGTTTTTGGTTTCCATTGCCTTTGATAGTAATGCCTCCATGGCTTCTTGCTTGGATTGGGTGGGAAATACTCAGGTGTGGATCCCAACCCTTAGACGGACTCTAAACAACCGGGAATTAGATGAATTTTTTTGCGTCTAGTCAATCAGCTCTTGGAGACTAGTCCTCCTTCTCACAGAGATTATCGATCCTGGTATAGAGATGGTAAGGGTCCGTTTTCAGTGGGATTCTTCGTTTAGCCTTTGTGGTCTTATCCTAGGTCCTCATTTCCTGATTGGGCTGTTTGGAACCTAGGTGTTCCTTCAAAGATATGTTTCTTTCTTTGGTTGGCTTTTCTTGATAAGATCCTCAATTGCGACCATTTGCAAAATAGAGGGTGACGATTGGAACTTGCTTTATGTGCCTTGAGTAAGAAGAATTTGTGGACCACCTATTGTTGCATTGTCCATTTGCTTCGGGTATTTGGAACTAGTTTTTATCTTGCATAGGGGTTGCTTGGACCTTCCCTAGATCCTTTCAAGCCTTCTTATCCCATCGGACTGTAGTAGATTGAGAGTTCTTGGTATCAGTGTCATGGGCATTACTTCTTGGGGCTTTCAGTTGGTCGATTTCGAAAGAGAGAGAGAAATGTGTTTTTGACAACGAGGTTTCGTCGGCAACAAGTGTTTAAAGGAGGTGTCGTCAAATTCTTCTCTCATGGTGTGCAACCAAGAATGATGTCGAAGATTTGGAAATTCAATTTCTGATTTGAGGTGCCTTATTGCGGTTTTCAGTCCCCTCTACTCTATTCCCTCCCTTTTGTGCATTTTTTCAGCATTATGTAATTGTAGTTGCATTTTTATGTAGGACTTGTTTTAGTAGGCTTTGTTTCTTTTGTTCACCCCCTTGTGATCCTAGCTTTGTAGTTTGTATCACTTCTCTTTATCCTTATATATATATTGATGGTTTACCGATAAAAAAGGAAAAAAAACAATTAATAGTGGCTGTTATTTATATCTATAAGTAACCTAATATATATTACCTGTTACCATCATATTGGCATAAGGCTTATGGTAACACGGTAGGCTAATGAGACTTCACCCAAATTATCACTGCATCTTGCATGCGATATGGTATGTTTGAAAGTTATTTTCTGGGCCTGAAAACAGATTGATAGTTTGCATATACGTGTATAACATATGGTGCAATACAGTGATCTTGACGTTTGTATGCTTGATGTTTGAAAGTAGCTCTTAGTGATCTTAGAATTGAGTTCTCTAGATTTTGTGAAGCTTGTAACTAGGCCTGTTTCAGGTCTGCATCGTGCATGTGGACATGGTCTGTTTGAAGGTTATTTTCAGGCCTGAGTCAGATTGGTACCATGGGTCTGTGCTTAGGGATCAACATGCATATAAGTCCATAGGTAATATCTATCTCAAAAATTTATGACATGTATTATGCAAAGTATTAAATTTGGGTTTCGGTATAAACTTCGGTCACTAAGGAAGTTGACACATTTCGAGGAAGTTTAAGGAAGTTCAAAGAAGTTATGTAAAAATTAAAGAAGTCTAGGAAACTTAAAGGAAACATTGGAAATCTAAGATGAAACTTTAGAAATTCAATACTTAAGCATAAATACACATTTAGAATGCATTATATTACTGATTCAATCATGTAGTACTCAAATGTGAGAATCATGTAAAGTGACATGCGTTGTCTGCTTGTCTGAGCTGTAATTTCTTCTTGATATTTCTCTTTATTATCAAAATTTTTAACTATATTTTATCCTCTTTGTCAAGTGAAGGGGATATGTATTCTCTTTATTTTTCAATTTGTTTTAGAAACATGAAAAATTTATGAATGCACATTAAAGTTGATAAATAATTGAAAATAAATTTAGTTTACCTATTCAATATGCAATTGATGAGCTCAATGTTTTTACTGGACTGAATCAATATGTGAAGAGGAGGAGATGGATAGTTAAATAATTTTTAATCTATGAAATACTATCAGAAAATTATTTAATATTACTAAAAAGCTTTTATGGGCATAATATACTAGTAACAAAATTATTAGAATAATAAAATTATAATTTATAATAAGGTTAATGCTAGCAGCACTATTTTTTAAAGCTAATTATATTTATAATAAGGTTAATGCTAGAGAAAAATGTCTTTTTTTACGAAGAAAGTAAGTTTAAAGTGAGTAGAACTAGCATTACCCTTTTATGTTAAAACTTAAAAGCCTTTAAATTTACAAACTTTTTCGGTACACTTCGGTTAATTTTCACCAAAGTTTTGTATTTTCTCAACACATTTTTTTCCCTGTTTCGGTCGAAATTTATTGAAGTTCACCGAAGTTTACCGCGAAGTCTAATATTTTTGAAATTTAAGTGTATTTCGCTTCGGAGACCACGGAAGTCGACTCAATTTGGTCAACTTCGGCGGAATTGAGTCGCTTTTTGACACTATTATGATATGCGTAAAAGAGGTGAAGGCAATCACCATGTGATAATACATGAATGATGCTATTTTTTTTTCTTTCGAATTCTTACAACCCCCACCCCACCCCACCTCTCCCCGACTTAGTGATAGTGTGGAGTAAGACTATAAGACGGAGTGCAAATATTTGAGGGGTTTACAAAATTGATTGTCCAGCTAGCCGAGTGCAAATCCTCTAAAGGGAGCCCTGCAGAAATATTTTTATAAGGGCCCACCACTGCAAATCAAAAGCCAAGTAGCCAACACATCCCCATGTGCAATGTTTCTTTTTAAACCCAAAAAAATTGAGATAACCTTGTCTTTTTGTTTTTTTCTAGAAAATACCCTCCAGAAAGGATATGTATCAACTTGTGATTGACGTTGGTGGAACGTAATATTGAAGCAGGTAACACATTCTAACTTCACCATTACTGATCAGTTTTCCCAATTTTGGTCTGAAACATCCACATCTAGAGGATAGGAGAACGTATTTTTGTGTGATTCGTGCAAACCAATACATGAAAGTGATATTGGAGAGTGCATGACAATAATGGCAGGTATTGTGACCAGTAAGTGAGAAAATTGAGGAAAATCAGATTGTTGGTATCTAAACAGCTTGATCATTTAAAGGCTCTTCTGGCACCATCTTTGTAATTCTCGCTGTTAATGGCTTTAATGGTCAAACTAGAATCCTTAACTCATCCAAATTACTTGGCATTTTAGTTGCAGTTGTGGGACACAATTTTTTGCTCTTCCTTGGCAGCTTATATTTATTTGCTTTTCCCCTTGGCATATGGGCAAATGCTAAATTGTTCCAATAGTGCACGGGCTCATATATTGATGCCCTAGAACAATCTTTGAAAAATGAGGGACAAAAGGAAGGAAAGAAAGAAATTTCTTCTCCCATTTCTTTACTATGTATAGGACAAGAGGTAAAATTGATGGAAAGTTTAGAGAGAAATGTCAAAATTTTCTATATGGTCTTTAATTGCTTGGAGAAAGCATATTAATTATTATACAGTTTGTGTATAATTATATTTTTAATTTGGTGATACTGAGGGAGAAAGAAGTTCTGACAAGATATATTGATATCATTTAGGCTATGCATGAGTGAGTGCTAACTACAATGAGAATAATCAGTGGTGGGATAAATGAGTTCCCTGTGAGTCTGTGATGATAGATTTACATCAGGGGGTCAGTTATGGATATCTTTCTACATTTGTAATAGTCAATAGATGAATTATCGTATCATATTTGGAAGGAGTTTCCTTGGTGTATGTTATTTATAGATAACGTGATAATGGTTAATGAATCTAAAAAAGGGGGGTTAAATGCAAAAATAGAATTGTAGAGAGTTACCTTGGAATCTAAGTGCTTTAAAACAATTTAGACCAACAAAGAATATGTGGAATGCAACTTTAGTAAGAACACGGATATGAGTGAGGCAATTAGTTAAGATAGATGGCTAGGAGTCATCCTAAGGTGACCAACTTCGGTATCTAGGCTCAATTATTCGTAAGGATGGAGATATTGAGGAGGATGTTACCCATAGAATTAGAGATGAGTGATTAAAGTGGAGATGTGCTTCCATAGTGTTATGTCACCGATGCATTCCGATTTGACGAAACGAAAATTTTATTAGACAACAAAAGGGTTAACTATGCTTTATGGAGCATAATGTTTGGCAACTAAGAAATAACATATTCATAGGATGGGTTTAGGTGAAATGAGTATGTTGAAGTGGATGAATGGAAAAACTAGGGAAGATAATATCAGAATTAAGCTCATTTGAGAGAATTATGGGGTAGTTCCACATCATCGTTACCAGTGCCTTCGCCTAAAGATTTGGTGTTGGCAACATGAGAAGTCGTTCCACCATTCCATTCTATCCATATCCAATGATGAAGACCCATGTTGGCACCAACAACGAGTGTGCAAGTTGAAAGCTCTAAAATAAAGAAGAGAAGGATGCAAAGGACGAAGATATGACTCTCGTTAAACTAAAATGATATAACAGGATCGTGTTCCAACCCAAATAATTGGGATAAGGCACTGACAAAGAAAAGGAAGTGAACAGATAGGAAAAGGTGAATCTTGCAACATCATGAGTCCATATGCTTATGTACACTTTTGTCGTAATTAAGCAGTTTGGTGCTCTTTATTGTATCTTGAAAGTATTAGATAATTTATGTAGTTTTTTATCCCTTCTAATTTGAACTCTCACTGAATAGAAATTCAGATTCTATCTAACTTGAGTGCGAGTACAAGTTGTAAAGTAAAAACATAACTAGTACGGCTGATCAACCATAGACAGTTTTAAAGTCTAATCAGAGAATTAATTCATTGTAAAGTAAAATCATAACAAGTACGGCTGATCTACCATAGACAGTTTTAAAGTCTAATCAGAGAATTAAATCATTAATCTGGCTCCAACATGTGCTACTTGCAAATTATGGAATGAGGAGTATTTGAAAATACTAGTCATGTTTCGGTTGGACACCTAGAAAGAGATGAAAACCATAGAGGTTTTCCTCCTGTGAAAAGAGAAGAACAAACTGTTCTTACCTTGACTAATTAATAAAATTACCCAGAAATGGCAAAAAGAGGAGAGCAATAAATACAATGGAGGGACACTGTTCTTACCTTGACTAATTAATAAAATAAACCAGAAATGGGTTTTCCTACTTTCACGTATTTTCTGCACTTAAAGGTTGTGCACTCCTCTGAAAGTCTCAATAAGTTTGGGATCCCTGAAAGTTGTCGATATAAATAAAACTAAGAATTTCAAATGTGTACTTATATTTTATGAAGAACTTAGAATATAAAATTTTGAAGATGACAGAACACCAAGATCACATGATTAATTGTGTTGACTTCTTGTCACTGATAGTCTTTTGCATGTAATTAGAAGATGAGGGGGAGTAGGACCAGGAACTGTCAGGTTATTGAACTGCATCATCTATATCATCCTTTGCAACTGTAATTGGTGTTTTATCCTAATTACTTTATCTTACAATGAACTGAGGCGGAGTACACCATTACTTGTCATTTTGCCTCCTTAATATACTCCTTTGCTTATTATTGTAAAAAATTATAAAAGAAGAAGAAGATATACAACTTATTGAATCTTTTAACAAAGTTACTTGCATTGACCATTTTACCATCTGGTTCTGTTTATACAGGTTCATATGTGACTCATGAAACAAACCATTTTATTTACTTCTATTTGGATCAGAAAGCAATCTTGTTATTCAAGTCTGGTTGAAGATGGTGGTGGTGCTTATTACGATGACAATGATGGTGAGTTTATGTAGCTGGCTCTTGTATGTATTAACTGAAAACCATAACATACAAAGTCTAGCAGAACATTCTTGTTCTTAATCTGTATATTTTCACTCAAAATGGGTTTACTGGACTTGAATCTCAATCTCCTATTTCGTTGTCATTTGAGGTTTTGCTTATATTAAATATCAAGCTTAGTTAGATGTTTTAGATATATGGGATTTCACTTGGCCTGGAAAAAAAAAAGCACGCAAATTCGGAAGCAGATCTTGTGAAATTAAATGATTAGGTGCCGTTTTATAATGGAACTTTGTAGTTCCTCACATGATGTGTTCCAATAGCTATGCTATCTTAATGATCTGGATCATTGGGCCACCCGCGAAATTTCATAGTTGCAGTGAAGCTATGTACAGGGTGGGAAGCTCGTTTTCTAGGAAGCTCGTTTCCTAAACTCACTTCCTTGGACAGACTCGTTTTCTCAGACAGACTCGCTTTCATCAGGTCCCATCTAGTATTCAAGGGAGTTGTACATATGAAGTGATATGATAGACCACAGTTTATAGCTTAGGGTATAGACTCTAAGCAAGTATCGTCAGATTGAAACCTAAAGCACATATTTTTTCCAAAAATTTAATGTAAAATGAAATCAAAGGTATATCTACCAATAAATAACATAATGAGAATGAGGAGCCTATATCTCATTTCTTGCTTCCTGTTTCCTAAGTTTTTTTTGAGTCTCGTTTCCGTTTCTCGCTTTCGTTGTACTTCTCGTTTTCGTTTCTTGCTATGGTAACTATGCAAAATTCGCACCAAATCATGGTGAAACCCCATCCATTAAAGTTACATCTTCATTACCAGTGTTTTATCCCAACCAATGTGGTAGACAACGTCAATGTGAATTTTGTTATGTCATTCTATTCTATCAAGAACCATAACTTCACGTAGATCTTGCGTTATCAATTTAGCAAATTTCATCTGTTAGGAATTTGAATAGAATGGAAGAGTGCTCCATCTATTGGAGGAGACCCTGAATCAGTGTTATAATCAGGTATGTTGATAGAATCTCTTTCAAATGATTCATGAGTTTTACATTAAAAAGAATGATTCATGAGTTCTATTTCAAATTTATTTATTTAGTGCCAAAAAAATTTAGCCTTGTTGAAGATATTGTATAGTCAATAGTGTGAATTAATCTCTATCGAAGATAATGCCTTGTTCTTTAACCAAAAAAAAAAAAAAGATAATGCCATGTCCCGGATGGATGGATGTCATGCAGAGAATTTAAACAGTCCAATATGGACATTTTCTACACCATCTGTCTCCTTATCACCGCGGCAAGACCAAAATAATGGCTTAGGAATTGGAACTCTTAGGAGGTGTGTGAATGCTTAAATGAAGTAATTTGAAAATTCTGTTATTTTGGAATGATTTGTTCTTAAATTAAGAGCAATAATCCTCTCCTTGGGCGAGGAGAGGATTATTGCTCTTCGCCCTCACAAAGCTCTTTTAACTGCCCTTGAACTATGGTTAACAAGTTTTAAACCCTATGATTATTTATTTAATTATTGGATTTTACTGGCCCAGTCGTAAATCTTTCCCGGACGCAACTTGGTGGCTATAAATGTCAAACACTTCCTGTCTTTATCTTTTTTAATCCGTAAAAGTATCAAACATTTCCACATGTTGTAGCTACTCTTGTGTCTGTGGAAATATCTGGAGTAAATGCGACTATGGCTAGCACTCCTCTTAATTAATTTTTTCTTCTAAAAACTAAGGTTAGATGCTTTAACCCTAAGGGTTAGTGAATCTTAACTACAATTAGAGAGTAAAAAAGAGGATACGTGGCACAAAAAAAGGGGGTGATACGATAGTTTAAAAATCAAATGAGAAACTTTGAAATGACTCCCATGGCTGAATCCATTCCCTCTACTAATCAAGCCAAGGGATATATTCCTTCACTAAGTAGTCTGTAAATTTTCATCTCTCCACTTGCAACCCACACATTAATGAAATGAAGATCAAAATGTAACTAGAGTTGTATTCGGAATATCAAAATTTCCTGTTCTTTCCCTCGTTTTCTCTTATTTTCTAAGCAATCAAACAAGATGACATATGATTGAAGAAAATAATGTATATGAGTGCCAAATTTGGATACAATTTGGTAATAACTTTGAATTTTTTTTTTCTTATACAAAATTTTTTGGTAAACAACTACGGATCAGAAGCATCTCCATCCACATCATTTGGAAACCGACCCCACCAGGATTGACATTCCAATGAATATCATCGGACACATCGACGATACCATCTTTGGTGATATTACTCTGAAAGCCAGTAAGTAAGATAGCTAATTTTCTCGAAATGTGGCATTTCAATTGCTAAATTAAAAAATTTTCTTTTTAGCTTATGAAAATATGTACTTGGGCATATTAGTCATATGATCCATAAGATAAGTACATCAATGCTTATAAAGGGATAATAATTATCATAATTTTGTTCTTTTTCAATTAGATACTGTCGCAAGCTTTACTAATCTTTACGAATATATATATTTTTTTCTATTGCATATGAATAAGGTTTGCTAGTTAGTCAATTATTGGTTGTTGAGTTGCCATATTTGGTTGGTTGGGAAGGTGAGTGAATCCGTCTATCACATTGCTTTACGGACAATTTTTACAAATTCTTTTCCTACGTGGGACTCGATTTGAGGAGCCTAATGGGGGTGATTGGATTGGATTTTTTTGGCTAAAAATCAATTATGATAAAATTGATTGTGTAGAAATTAATAGTCAAATAATCATTTTTTCAAATAATAGTGTTCGGAGAATACCTAGGTGAATCTCTCAACTTCATATTCTCCTAACACTATAATTTGAAAAAATAATTATTTGATCATGAATTTTTACACAATCAATTTTATCATAATTGATTTTTGGGCAAAAAAATCCAATCTAAACGCCACCTAAATCTTCTTGGCAGAGCCATTCTGATCTACATAACCAATAAAAATGTATCACGTCTCTTTACCTTTTTAAAACCCTACTTTGTCAGCATTAAACTATAAGATTTAATACTAATTCAAAGATACATTACATATTTTTATTAAGATGAGTCCGAAAAAATGATATACAAAAGAAGATTTTGGGCTTGGGTCCTATGACCTCTAAAACGAGCTAGAGAGACGGGTATACTATTCTTTATGTAAAATCCCCAATAATGCGATCCCTATGTAATAAAATAAAAGAGTCCTGAAGGGTATGTACTATTTATTACTTTTTATTATTATGGGTTCATGAAGAAGCATATGGTTGAACAATGGCAAGACATAAGGACACGTTACTTAGTAGGTCCATTTGACTGTCTCATCTAGTACGTTACTATAGTCTTTGTTCTATTCAAGGGGCACATAGAAAAGGAAAAAGTAGGTAGATTGTATGGTCCTAAGTTGTTAACGTTTCTTATGTTTGTAACTTGAATTTACCCAGTGTATTAACTTGCACGATTTTCTACCATGTGCACTGTTGCTTCAAGTAACCTCCAAAAACCATAATCTGACTTTGCAAGTAGAAGAAGAGCCTGTTTCCACTTGTATTGATCTAGCAAAACTTTTCAACTTTTTATCAGCTTTTTCTAAAATTCAAGATGGCTTAGAGGAAGTAGAATAACATAAGAAAGTCTCAATGATCCCAGATATGCATATGAAACAGTAATGCAATCGTTATCAAATACAAATGCTTTTGAAAAAAAAGTTAAATTTAGCTTAAATTATTCGGACCAAGTTCCATTATCATCATCATCATTACCACCTTATCATCATCACCACCTTATCTTGATCGACTCTCTATTATTTTATTATTTATTTTCCAAATTGTCTCAAATGCATTCATTTTTTTTCTAAATAAATGTTACATTATATTGCTTAACTTCCAAGAATAATGCTCAGGGTGAGGGGATTGAGTTGGTTCTTCTTCTAAGTTAGTTATGGGAGAACTAGAGGTAACTTTGGTAGCCCATATAGCCAAGAATCCAGATTCTCTACGGCTCTCTGGCAAGTAAAAATATTCAACATATGTCCAAAGTTTTCAAATTTTTTAATCAAATTTTTTTAAAAAATTCAAATTAAATTTGAATTAGCCATTTAACGTTGACATATGAGACACATATTACATTTTTGTGCTTGTTGAAGAAACCCTCTTTGACAAGTACCAAAGAGGATCCTTTGTCTATTAGCCAATTAGTCAGTGATTATGCTCCATTTAGGAAATAGCCAATAAGCCTTGTGATTATGCTCTATTAGTTGAGGAAAGTTTGGTTGTCAGCTGGTCTTGTTGTCAATAGGGTTTCAATGGGCTAGGCTGACCTGCGGCCCTAATCGGACTGACTCAGGCTGGGCCGGCTTGGCCCGCACCTAGATCGTAGACAACCGCAATTATCAATGAGCGCTTAACACGGTGTGTCCCAGTTATTAGATATAGGTTTAGAGAATATAGAGTGGTGTAATAATGTGAGATTAGATACACTGTATCTCATCTCATATCTAGGTAGATTTGAATTTGAAATAGATTAGTATTAAATCTTCGATTGTATTTCATCTCATATTATTACACCACTTTGTATTCTCTAAACCTATATCTAATACCAGTAATCTTCACTTGGTTCAGATTAACCCTAAAATTTTTTAATTAAATTTAGTAAAAGCTAAATGATTTTCATCAAGATAACCTAACTAAGTTTTAGTAAAGGCTGAATGATTTTCGTCCACCAACTACAGTAGACAATTAGGGTTTTAGTTAGCTATAAAAGTTGCGAGTGAAAAGGGGACCGGATTCAATGTTCATAATTGGGCATTGTTCTTTGTGATGATAGCCATTTGGTTAGGTTTGTTTTTTTGTGAATAACGTGGCTCAGGTGAGGGTCCAGTAACTCAGTAACTCAGCGCAGTATGTAGATATATATCCCTTCAGTATTTCATTTCACTAAAATGCGCGTCAGATCATTCGACCGTAGTGTTGTCGTGCCACAAACCAACACACACAATTGCTGTCCCAAAAAACGGAACCAAAACTATAAACCCACGATAAATGCTAGCTACATACGACAGACTTCTAAACTCTCAATATGTGTCAGTTACTTTCCATGTTACCATTAAATTTAAATTCGGTTGAAACCTAACTTTCTCTTTAAGAAAACTGTTTTCTTATCGGATGGCAATGACTGGTGTTCTAAACTCTCACGTAGCAACATATGCCAGCTGCTTCCAGTTATATTTTGAATGGTTGAAACCAAATTTTGTTTTACTTCACCTATTGAAGGGTAACAATCATGAGCGAAGTTGGGGCAAGGGGGACAGTTGTCTCCTAAACTTAAAAACAAAATTAAATTTTATATTATATTATTTAATATAAGAGAGCATAACATAACCATGAGTGAAAAGACAACTGCCCATTAACTAAACTTAAAAATATATATAATTTCTATATTATATTACTTAATAGAACGCATCGCCACGGGTAATAGTCATAGTTGCCCTTAACTAAAAAAAAAAAAATTCAAAATTCTTTACAAATGGATGAGATGATTGTTTTTCAAAGGTTATGCCTCGTTACCCCCACACTCCACACCCTCATAAGCCTATAATATTTTGTACCAATCTAATCATTCTCTATCAAATCCATCAACAATTATTATCAATCTTGTCTAATTGCACCTTGAAAAAAATCCTAACTCCACCCCTCATAGCACAATGCAGTGAAGAGTGTTGGGAAAAAAAAAAAAATTGTGTCTCAGGTAACACCAATGTTTTTTATTTCAAAATTTGCGACGATTTCGATCAGCCAACCCGAACTGAAATCCTGAAAAATTGCAAGATTTCGGCAAAAATTCAAAATCCAAAATATTAATATTTTATTATATATATATATATATATTTTATTAATATATATGTTAAAAAATAATATTTTATTAAAATTTTATATATTTATATAAATATTATTATTTTATTTTAAAAATCAATATATACATTTTCGAAATTTCAGTAAAAATTTTGAAAAATTTCAAAATTTTAATAAAAGCACAATAAAAAACATACCTATTTAAAAATAAAAATCAGATTTCGGCCAAAATTCTAAAATCTTAAAAATTTGAAATTTGACCTGAAATTTCTGTTGAAATCTGATTTTTGAAATAAACTCAGTTCCGATGTCGTTGGGTTGGCTGAAATCGAAATTTCGTGAAATTTCAAACCTTGGCTAGCACTTCTCAAATGTTATTTATTAACTAATTAACCAACCTTTTAAATAGATTAAAAATGCCAAAATACAGTTCGTCGACACATAAATCCCGCACTTTTTCCGGCAGCGAAGTGAAAACTGAAAACAACGGTTCTCAGGAAACCATGGGCAGACCTTTTGGTTTCTTACTAGGAAGCAAAACGATAAAAGGGTATCTCAGTCGTTACAGAAGAAGCAAAGGGCAAAACCGGAATACTAATCGAAAACCAGTTCAGTTCAGTTCTTGCTCTCTGCACCCCGCTCGCTTTCTGGTCCCTTTACGATAACGTGATGCAGAAGACGAAGTTGGTTTCATGGAAGCAAAAGAACACTTCTCCCTCTTAACACTCTCTTCTTCGTCCATGTAAATCTGCCTGTACCGGCACTCCACGCTACAAAAAGCTCGATCTCCTCTGTAAGAAACAGCAACAGATCATGAACGAAATCAAAAAACCCACTAGATCTTTTGTAGTTTAAAGAGAATCCATGATCTTAGTTTCAATGAACAAACTCGGAGATAAACCAAAGCAATGAAACTAAAAAAAAAGATCTGGGGGCTTCAAAGAAAAAACATAGGTTTCACTCACTTGTACATATAGATGTCTTTGCCAGGCAAGAGTCTCTGTCTACAGAGAAAACAGGCGTCGAGAAAAGTAATTTCCGGGACAGGTGACGAAGAAGACCAAGACGGCGACGATGAGAAAAGAGGAGGAAATGATTCTATCATGGTAATTCTATTAATAACTTGTGGCCTTTTATTTATACTCTTTTGGCCTTCGAGGATAATACTCAAACCAACCATCTCTCCTTTGGTGGTGGCGGTGGCGGTGGCGGTGGCGGTGGCGCTGGTGGTGGTGGTGGAGAGCTTTGAATTGGTTCTAAAGGAAAACGAAAGACAGAATAATAAAGGGTTTAAAAAAGGTATGAGGCCGTAAGGATGGAGACGGATGGACTTGTGATTCTCTCCACTGACCGGATTCAGGGGAATCCGGTTAGCCACTAATGCTGCGACGTGTTCCTTTTTGACATCCCTTGTCAAGATTTACCCACCACCCCCAAATTTTTTATTTTTATTTTTTCTCTTTTTGGTTAACTGGCTGTCCGCAGCTCAAGACTTTGACTAATCCCCATGAGTCACCCAAGGATACCCCGAGGCGGATGCGCAACTTGAGTGCATCGAGACTCGATCGTAGGACCTCTGGGTTGGGCGACACTCCTAAGGGTACCCCTAGGGTCATTCCCCTATCCTTGATTTTTAAAAAAATATTAAAAAAAAAATTTAACTCCGGTTAAAATTTATTAACTCTTAAGGTTAATTATTTTTAATAATTTTTTTAAAAAATCCAAGAATAGAATAGGTGAGTGAAACATAGGGCGGTGAATCTTAACAAAAGTTGAAAGGTGTCAAAAGAAACACATGGCAGTGTCAGTAACGTAATCAGTCCGGTTACAATTGGAGATGATAACGAGTGAGATGTGGGTAAAGGGGAGGTGGGTCCCAAAGTGGGGCCTACAGCAGAAAAAGTAAGAGGAAGGACGATTAGCTTAATGGGACGATCTAACTTGTAGTGGTTGATAAGGGCCACGTAGAAAAGTTGTTTTTCTTTCGCTTTTGTTTTTGGTTTTAAATTTTTTGGATAACTGTTTTTGGTTTTAATGGAATGTGAAAAAAAAGAAATTATATAAAAAAGAATTTTCAGCGTTATCACTCCTATAAAAACACTTTTGTCCGGGCGTTTTTTTTTACTGAGACCGATACGACATGTCGCCGCTACGGTTCTCTATCTCCCTGCTCTACACAAACCCCGTACAAAGATTCTTTCATTAAAGCCGGCTCTTCAGTCTCCAGTGCCACCTGTCCATGGCCACCAAAATTAATGGTATTCATGTCATTGTTGCCACGTGTATGTGAGGACAAAACCCCCCAAAGGAGAAGACTGTGGTAGGGTTGGGCCTGGGATCTGATAGTTGTGGATTGATGGACGGCTCAAATTAAATTCCTTACTGCATTCAAAGTAAAATAAAATAAAATGGTTTGATCTTGATCTTAATTGTGATCGGAAGGCTAAAGTTTGATCCGGGTTTTCTAAAACAAGTCAGTCTGTAATTCTGTATAAGCTTTTTAGGCCACAAATGCTAGGCCTCGGATTGTCTCAAGCGAAGCCAGAAAACCCTCTCGGGTTCCATACATTGTGCGTGACAGGTGGCAAAAAAGTGGGGAGAAGTCATTCCATTTTCTCCCCATAATTTTGACTTCTCCCCCATATGATATCTCTCCCCCTTATTCTCATACGCTTATCACCACATGTCTTGTAATTGGTGGAGAAGTCAAAACCATAGGCTCCATGATTTTGACTTCTCGACCACTTGTCACCTATTCTATGGAACCCCGAAGACAAGCCCTTTCCGGCTTCCCCAGAGACAATCTAAGGCCCAAATGCTAATAGTAGTTGGTTCCCTTATTTTCGTTCTGTGGGCCTCCTATTGGGTGGGCCTATTGTCCCAAAAGAAGCTGCCATTAGCCCATAAGTGATGGATTAGAGTGAATGACAGTAAGAATGTTATGAGTGGGGTCAAATGTTGAGGATGACACAGTACAGTACAGCACAGCCTTAAGAGTGTGTTTGGTAACGAGTTTCAGAGTTTTCTGGTATTACCACACCGTGGGGCTAGCCTAGTGGTAGTATATACCCTCACGACGAGATTTCGGGTTCAATCCCGATGGTGCATGTCACCCTTAGCCAAGCTTCAAATGGTAAGCATTAACCCACTAACTTTAGAGCAGATATTAACCCCAAAGTCGAGATGACAAAAAACCATGCACAATAAAACAAGTGGCTCTTTAATTGTGCTAATTAGAAGTTTTAACTCTTAAGTTAATATTTTTACCTTAGTTTTTAGAATAAAAATTCAAAAAATTATATTAACTCCGGATTAAAACTTTTTAACCATAGTACAAATGACACGTATTATGTTGTGGGTGATACTGAAGTCGAGTTCAATCATAATTGACTATGATATGAACTCATAAAAACATCTCTTGTCAACCCCTTGAGCTTATGCAAGCAGGGGTATCGGTATCGATGGACTAGGCTTGGACTTGCATTTTTGTAATTTTTGATAGGCCTAACCCAAGCCTAACTTGTTTACAAGAGGTTTTTGTAACCCGAATGTTATCCATTGATACCTTTGCATGAACAAGTATATAGGATACCCCAAGTTTTTAGGTTTAGGATTCAAAAATAGTGTGAGCGCGGGTTTCGGGGAAACCCTGGTTTGCATCTCACGGGGTGAGTTAAGAGTCGCCACCTATTCATTCGGAAGGGATAAGTCCCCAGGATTTGGATAAGGTCTTGGTCTGTGATCCGAGGTCAGGGTAAGAGGTTCGGTTAAGTCCGGGGAAGGGGTTAGGCACCCCGGCACTTCCACTTTTCAGTGGTTCCCTACTTGCTAGGATTAAGCCAAACTAATATCAATTTTAATCAAATGCCTTAAGTATTTAAGATAATGCTAATCTAAGAAGGAGAAAATCCTAGACTAGGGTCGAACCCGGGTTGGGCTGCCTACGTACGTACTCACATAGGGGTGAGATCAGACCGAGCGTAGTTCTGGCACATGAGCCCGTGCCAAGGCTGGGGGTGTGTGTGTGTGTGCACCAAGAGTGGCTTAGGGTCTAGCCGGGAGGCTAGGGGTGGTTGACCGAGTTGGTCAAGTGCTTGGTATTGGGCCCGGTAGGCCTAAGGTAAGTCCGATAGACTAGGGTGGGTCCGGTAGGCCAAGGGTGAAGCCCTGTAGGCTAGTTTGGGCCCGGTAGGCCGAGATTAGGCCCGGTAGGCCAAGGATGAGCCCGGTAGGCTAGGGTTTGGCCCGGTAGGACGAGATTAAGCTCGGTAGGCCAAGGGGTGAGGCCCGGTAGGCCCAGGGTGTCTTAACCGAGGGTTAGGATTGCTAACCGGGTTAAGAAAGGTGATTAACCCTAGTTAGGGGTGCTAACCATGGTTAAAAAGTTCAATATCATATTTTTTGGTCTTTTTGAATTTTTCTGATTTTTTTTTGGATTTTCTCAGATTTTTCCCAGCTGTCAAATGTGCTTAACCGCGGTTAAGGAGGGGAGGTCACCATGGTTAAGGGTCTTAACCATGGTTAAATGGTCAAAAGAGACCATTTTTGAGTTTCTCCTAATATTTTGGATTTTTTGAGCATTTTTTCAGATTTTTTCCGGGTCACGATTTTTTTACCCGTGGTTAAGGGTCAAAAATGGGGTCGACTCTGATTAAGTGTCTTAACCACGGTAAAAATGTAATTGAAGACATTTCTGGATTTCATATAATATTTATGATTTTTTGATGATTTTTCCAGAATTTTTGCTAGGTCATGGGCCGCTTAACCATGGTTAAATGTTAACCACAGGTGAGTTTAACCATGGTTAAGGGGTCGACTGAAGCAAAAGTGGGCCCAAGGTCCGTGGCAGGGCCTAGACTGGCTTCCTACCCGGTCTGGGCCCCCACAAAGTCCAACAAATGCCAAAAAACCCAAAAACATATTACATTTTCAACCACAGTTGAGGAGGGTTTAACCATGGTTAACGAGAGAACAATGAAAAATCAGGACCACCAGTGGGTAGCCTGAAGTCCATTGATCGTTTTAAGCCTTTGTAGGGCCCAAGGGGAGGTCGGGTGTGGGCCCCACATAGGCCCAAAGTCGCCTCGTTGCACATCACATAAAATGACGATTTTCTTAAAAAAACAACCAAACAGATTTTTTGGCAAAGTTTGTGGCGATTTTGCCGCTGATTGACTCAACCCCCAGGGGATCCGAGACCATGGTCGCGAAGCCTTGTATGAGGGAAAAAATGTGGTCCCTTATAGGGCCCAAGGGGAGGCCGTATGTGGGACCTACAGAGGCCCAAAGTCGTCCCTTCGCACAGATTTTCAGACTGTCGACCCGACTTTGGGGTCGATTTAACTATGGTTAACGGATGAATTAAGGGCCGAATATTTACAGGGAGGTAGCCCTATATATGGGGAGTCTAACCATGGCCTCGGTTTTGACCAAGGCTAGGTCTAACCATGGTTAAACCTGGGTTACAGGTGACTGGTCGAAACTGAGTTTGCAGAATTTTTTTTTGAAAAAATGATATTGTTGGGGGCTGTTGTGCTTGAACCAGTGAGGTCCAGGGGACTTCCTCATGGATTGAGGGCCCCCTAGACCTTGGAAGAGAGCTGCCACGGTGGGGGATTGTGGAACCTGTGGCCACGTCTCTAGGCAAAGACTCCCATGCACAGTTTTGAACCACTGTAAAAGGAAACATAACCAAGCCAACTGGGACCCCTGGAATGGGACCAGGGGTCCCTTACAATGGTAGGAACAGCAGAAAAAGAAGGGAGGGAGGAGGTATGTATACCCTCTGCCGTGTAATGGTGATGGAGGCTCGGCGGTGCTGCAGTGGCGAGTGGGGAGACTGTTGCGCGGTTTTGACAACCCTGGGCAAGGTGGCAGCTGCCTTTTTTTTTTTTTTTACTCTTCTCCCCCTAAAACGATGGCTACTGTGATATTATGGTGGACTGAAGGGGGGTCAAGGTAGCTGGTATAGGTGCCTGTGACCTAGAAGGATGAGGTGTAGAGGCTGGAATGGAGTAATAGCAAGTCTTTTTTTTTTTTTCAAACAGTGGAGATGGTGATAGTGGGTGGACCTAAGGGATTCTAGGTTGTTAGTAGGGGATGCGTGAGGTCTAAGTGAGTGGGCTATGAAGAATGGAATGGGGAAGGGAAGTAATTGTAAGTTTTTTTTTTTTTTGAAAAACCACCAGTGAACAGCAGCCTTCGTGGGTTTAAATAGAGGAAGAAGGTGAGGAGAGAAGGTGGATAAGGATGAGGATAGGATCAAGGCGCGTGGGGGACAAACCTGGAGAGGCCAGGTGGTCAGGGGAGATCCGAGCAGGAAGAAATCGGGAGGGACTGTACTCCATCCTCACGACAGGGACGATGAACAGTCCCCCATAAAAACTGATTTTTTTTTTTTTTATTGTTCCGGTTCTTGTGGGTTTGCTTATGTGAGTTGGGCCCAACCCACATATGGGCCCTGCCACATGGGGTTGGTGCCCAATCACACCCCAAACTTTTTTATTCTTATTTTTTTTTGTTTTTCTTTTCTTTGGTAAAAAAAAACATTTGTTTTTTTTGCTGTTTTTTCTTTTTTAGACTTAAAAAAAAACCTTCTCTTTTTTTTTTTTTTTTTTTTTTTTTTTTTTTTTTTTAGACTTAAAAAAAAACCTTCTTTTTTTTTGTTGTTTTTTTTTTGTTTTGTTGTAAAAAAAACTTTTTTTTTTTTGTTTGTTTGTTTTTTTTTTCCTTTTGGGCTAAACCACCACATGTGTGGGGAAAGCCAAAAGTGTTTTGCCTTAAAAAATTGAGTTTTAAAAAGTAAAGTAGGTCCCACCTTAGATTTGGCTTAGTGGGCCCATGCTTGGGCTCAAAAATAGGGTTTTATCCATTTTTAGAGTTTTGGACTTAAAAAGGGCCTTGAGCCCATGGGACTTTGCCTAGGGCTTGGGCTTGGGCTAGGGCTAGGCTTGGGCTAGACCTAGGTTTAGGTGAGCAGGGTGTAAAAATTGGGTGCTCACAAATAGCTTATGGCAATCCTAACCCTATGGGTGCATTCGTTTGGTGAGAAAGTGAGGGAAAGAAAAAGGAAAGTGTGTTTTCTTACACTTTTCGTGTGTTTGGTTTCAAGAAACACACTTTAATTTTCTTACATTTTCTCAAAAGTGATAAATTTTCTTCTAAAACCTTCTTCCATCTTTTGATGGTTGTTTTACAAGAAAATTTAAGTTTCTTTTCTTTTCTTTTACTGTACTTTCTTTTCTTTTCTTTCACCCATTTTCTCGCCAACCGAACACACCCGAGTGTGTTTGGTTGCCGAGAAAATGAAAGAAAGTAAAAGAAAATATGGGAGAGAAGTGTTCGGTTAAGAAGAAAAGAAATTGCAAAAATCTGTGGGGCTCAGAGATTCTTGTCTTTTAGTGCATAACTTTCTTTCAAAATTTTCCTTCAAAAAGGTAAGTTCTTTTACAAGAAAGTAATGTTAAAAGTTTTGAATTTCTATTTTGTCATTAACTAATGTCACATCATCTATTACATTTCATGTAAAAATGAATTATTGGGAAGGGTAGTTTAAAAATATCAACCTACTTTCTTTCACTTTCTTTTCTTTGATACCAAACACCCAAAAGAAAATTCATTTTCTTTTCTATCCCTTTCTTTTCTTTTTATTACTTTCTCTCATTTTTTTTTCCTTCAACAATTTCTTGCAAAACGAACAGATCGTAAGGGTGTCTTCGTTTGGCAAGAAAGTGGATGAAAGAAAATAAAAGAAAAGAAAAGAAAGTCAAAAAAGAAAAGAAATTTAAAATTTCTAGCAAAATAACCATAAAAAGATGGATGAAATTTTTAGGAGAATGTTTGTCACTATTGAGAAAGTGTATGAAAATGAAAGTGTGTTTCTTGCAAAACAAACGCATGAAAAGTGCAAGAAAAGACACTTTTCTTTTACTTTCCCTCACTTTCTCACCAAACGAATACACCCTAAGGGTGCGTTTGTTTGACGAAAAAATGGATGAAAGAAAAGAAAATTAAATTTTCTAGCAAAATAACCATCAAAAGATGGATGAAGTTTTTAGGAGAAAGTTTGTCACTATTGAGAAAGTGCTGTAGACAGTTGCAGAAGGAATTGGTTCAATCAAACTTTTAGGAAACCCTAGCCCTAAAAGCTTTGTGGTAGCCATACAATTCTTTCTGCAGTTGTCTGCAATAGATCTTGATTATTGTAAGAGGAAACCTGCTGCAGGGGGCTATGGTAGGAGCTAGTTCTACCATCTTTTGGGTTGGGGTTCAAGAGGAGCTGATGGACCTAACCCTAACCATAAAATCTTATGTGGCAGCCGTAAAATTCATTCCTCAATCGTATGTAGGGGATTTGATCTTGCAGCTGATCTCTCCACCCACGAAAGGAAGGAAAAGAGAGAGTGACATGTTTTTTTTTTTTTCACAATCTAGGGTTAGTATCTAGTCTATGAAAGTGTGGGGGAAATCACAACGCCCACCTGCATAGGACTCGAGCCTAGAACATCCCTCCGGGCACACTACCACTGGGCTATGTATTCTCATGAGTTTGCAAATTTGTGCATGAAAGAAGAAAGAGCAAACCACATTATTTACATGTATGAGATGTGAGCCATTATGTATACGCACATAAATAATTTAAGAATTACTATTGAGAAATTAGCTTTCACTCTTAAATATAAAAAATCTGCTTTTTTTTTTAGATTAATAATTACACATTTACCCCTCTTAGTGTAAAAAGAGGGCTCCGCATGATGCAGAGCTCTGCTTCATATTTAAACTGTTTTTTTTTTTTTTTGTTCAGTAGGGGGCAAAGCCTGCAAAACTACAAAGAACAGGATCTATGGGAGTTACTACCCCGATAACATCATTATGAAGCAGAGGTTTTAGCCCTTGTAAAAGCTCCTCCAAGGTGCTCTTTACTCGAATCATTGGATACTCTTACTTTATAAGGACCGTTATAAAGGTAGATAAAGGTCGAGAGACCCTACAATTGTTGCTCCTGTGAAGTATAAGGGGTGATAGCTATACGGGTACGACGATACTTAGATACGGCGATACGACAGAAATTATGAAAAACAGCTAAGTTTTACCTTGGAGTGCTGTATCTGATACGGCAATACGAGTACGTTTCAATTTTCAAAGTATATGTGCTTCCTTGTGAACAATAATGGCATGTAAATAAAGGTGTCAGAATCGCAATCAAAGTAGATGGACTCATTTTATTCTATCGGTAGCGGTTCAAAGTCTTCCAACAATTGCATTAAAAGTATATAAGTTTGGATACGTGGAAAGGAAATTGAACAAAAGAATTGAAATCTATGAAATTAAGAATCATTAAATTAAGTTCTGCAAAATTTATGCACTAATGATTAGATGAAATTGAACTACAAAATTTTAATTTTATTATATGGATGAATAAAAATTATATAAAAATATATTAAAATTAATATGCATTAATAATTGGGATTGCGCAAGAGTAGATGAGGTGGTTATGTTAAGGGTGGCAATTTTTAACCCAAACCATCAACCTGCTTGAATTAGTCAATCTTTTCACATGTTAGGGTCAAAGTTGTTGGGAAAATAATAGACCTGACATAAAAGATAAACAAATACACATAAGGGAATACAAGAGATATACGTGGTTCGACAATAACCTGCCTACGTTCACGAGTCAAGATCTGATTACTTCTTCCTTATTTAGAGAAAGCTTGAGAAACTAGTACAATATTGTTCTTATCTCAGATTAAATTCCAACCTAAGCCCAGAGTCCCTTGTACATCCCACTCAAGTCACCTTCTCAATGAACCCAAAAAACAATCCCTATCTATCCTCCTTTCAACCTTTCCCAAGCACTAATATGCTTAAACATTTCTATTATTTCACTCTCAATGCATAAGAATTCTCATATAAACCATAGACCTATAAGCACTTATTTATAAGCGTATACAAGAGTCCTAGATAAATAGAAACAACTATACTCGAATTAGGAGTTTCCTAAGCAAATATGGACTCCAAAACGTGTTGGACCGCTCGAGCGCAACCCAAAAACTTCATTTTCTTGCACTTTCTCAAGAGTGACAAACTTTCTCCCAGAAAACTTCTTTTATCTTTTGATAGTTATTTTGAGAGAAAATTTAAGTTTTGTTTTTCTTTAACCCACTTCTCGCCAACGAACACACCCTTAACGTTTAAGTGTAGGGGTGTATTTGAACCGAGCTAGCTCGAAGTTTGGCTCAGCTCGGCCCCAAGAAGCCTAGATTGAGCTTGAAAAATAAGCTCAATTGAGTCGAGACGAGCTATTTTTTGAGTTTGATAATGTATTCAAGCCGAGCTCGAGCCAATTCCTGTTTGATTCGGCTCGGCTCGAAGTTCGGCCCAATTGAGGCTCAACTTGAATATTATATATGTATCATTATTATATATATAAGTAATATAATTATTATACATATAAATAATATAATTATTATTTATATATATATTATAATAATATTATTATTTGTATTTAAAAATTAATTTTTAATAATTCAATCTGAGCTCAAGACAAGCCGCGCTCAAATCAATTGCAGCTCGAGCCTAACCGAGTAGATTCGAGCCGAGCTCGAGCATAGGTGAAAAAAATTCAAACTGAGCCGAGCAAGGCCAAGCACGGTCCAACCTGGCTTGAATACACCCCTATTTAAGTGTTTGCTACAATTGTAAGTCGTATTCCCTTTGGGAGAGAATTCGAGTTTGAATTTAAGAGACAAGACAAGAGATCGAAGTTCTACACCCGCCAGCTCCAGGATCTCTGGTAGAGTTGTTAAATCTGTGCAGGATAAGAGATCCTAGCATTGCAACACTCAAGGCAACAACAGGAAAGAAGATAGACGATTTGCTTCCATCAATGGGCGGGGCTTGGGTTTGCATGTGATTCTGAATAGGCCCGGCCCGCGATTGACCCGTTTTCCATGAGGTTTTTTTCATTTTTTGGTTCGGGTGTTTCAGTTTCTATCTCAGAAACTTCCAATCCCCGAATTGACTAATCGCTGAACGATTTTCCTTTTCTCTGCGGTGTTCTTTTCTCTTCAGAGGCCTTCGAAGCTTTGGCCATGGCGGCTCCATCTTCTGCGTATCAGAAGCTCCTGAGCATTGGAACCAAGATTGTCGCCGTTGGCAGAAACTACGCTGCTCACGCTAAAGAACTCGGCAACGCCGTCCCTAAGGTCTATCTTTCTCTCTCTCCCTCTAGATAAGATCTAGAATCGCTCCAGAATTTTACTGTAAGATTAGATCATCGAAGAAACGCTGAATTCAAATCTCTGTTTATATCAGATCCTGTTAAGAATTCGATTTTCCCTTTATTTAGTATAAAGATGATTTTCTAGCTGCATTGAAATCATCCGAAAAGTTATTAAAAAAATCGCTAGGTTGCAGTTTCTCTTCTCGCATGATTATCATACCAAGTACACGAGGGCTGGTAATTATCAAAATTCTGCTAACTCAATTAAGTTATCAGGAGCCCGTATTGTTCATGAAACCGACCTCATCTTATCTGCCAAATGGAGGAACGATCGAAGTTCCACACCCACTGGAGTCACTTGATTATGAAGTGGAGCTGGCGGTTGTAATTGGGCAGAAAGCTCGTGATGTTTCTGAGGCATCTGCAATGGATTATGTTGGAGGTATGATCACAACATTCAGAGTATGTCTTCTAAGTTTTGATTTCACTCCGAGAATTGAAATTGCAATTGTATCTTTGTTTACCATTTCCTTCATAGGTATTACAAAAAACCAAGATTTCTAGATCAGTACACATGTATATAATACAACTCCTTGATCTAATACTCCTACATAAACCCATAGTAATTAAATTACCACGAGTTTACTCATGGGGCGTAGCTTCTTTAAGCCATGTGCTAGTCCTTAAATATAGATATAATCAATGCCTTACTAATTTACTGTTAAATCGTAGTCACTCAATGACAGGGTACTTCATTATCTCTAAGCGGTTGTGTTGGTAGACCCTTATATTTTTATTTTTATATCAGGCCATTTCACTGGATAACTGACAGATATTTTTGGGAACCCCAAATATAAGTTCTATCTTCCAGACAAGAGACACTGGCTTTACAAAATTGGATGGATGCTGATGTCTAGCACCGTGTACCTTTTTGTTAATGGAATCTATTCTATTGACGTCCTTCAATTGGTTTAGGGATCTCTTTAAACCTCTTTGCTTTATGATATCAATTGTTACTAATTCTGTTCAGCTATTATTCTGAAGGTATTATATGGCAGCATTTTGAGTTTTTGGTTGCCCATCCATGTTGTTATGCTTTACATAGTATAATTACAAGTTGTGTGAGCACTATTGTCCACAATGTCAATTTCTACTTTTTCTTCTTTTATTATAGATGAATTCTTTAGGTATCAATCTGGTATACAAGGACAGTGTACCAATGGCATATTGATATGCATGGCTAGCATGTTTTGTTGGTGGAGCATATTCTTTTGATAGTGATGAACTCACCTAAGGGATCTCCTAGGCCGGGAATCAGCTCAAACAGATAATATAAATATGTAATGTGCTGCAAGGTCGTTGGTAGACCACATTACTATCTTGTATCTACCCGACATGTGAATATATTCTCTACTATATATCACTTAGGGTTCGTTCTTTTGTTGAGACTTATAAAGTCCGGCTCCGGCACTTTGCAAGTTTTGTCATTTGACAAGATTCATTTTCTTTTGAGAAATAGATGTATCGTGCTTTTTATCTCTTGAGTTGCAATTCCCGTAAGACTTTAAATGCAGCAAAATGATTGATTTCAAATCTTTTAATAAATGATAAGAATTGAAATCTCATGATGGTATGAATAAATAAATGCAGCAAAATGAAAGATTTCAAATCTCATAATAAATGATAAGAATTGAAATCTCATGATGGTATGAAATTTTTTTGTTAGAAACCTTGACAAAGTGACTCAAATTTCCTAACAACTACCATGACAAATTACAAAGTGCCAAGCATTATGGGTCTCAGCAAAAGAACGGACCCTTATGGAAGTTGGAACTGGAAATCCATGATAGTTATAATGTTGTATATAGCATATAGCACAGCACAACACGATACAACATATACAGTATATGGCTTTGAATTCTTGCAGCCAGTTAATGGCCATGGGAAACACCCATATAAGTTATTAGGGTGACAGTCTGCTTTGTCTAGTTTTACAGGTTTTTTTTTTCGAGTGCCATGTTCAACTTTTCAACTAGTATTTTAGAATTGTTAAAGATGATCAAATGATTTTCTTGTATTTGTAATCACATTGTTTCTACTTTCTATGTCTAATGGCCACCAATGCCATTTGAAACGTTGTGTTAGCATAATGTAAAAATTGAAATTTTATTGGCTACGTTTGGATGTTATAGGTTATGCACTTGCCTTGGATATGACTGCAAGGGAAATCCAATCTTCTGCAAAGGTAGTAACCTTTTTCTCTTCTTTTTTCTTTTTAGTACAAGCAAATATGGTAAAGATGCACCAAGCTGCAAGATAATTAACTGTCAATGCCATTTATCTAAGCGACATCTTTCACAATTACTGTAGTTTTATTGTTTGGTTTTCAACTTAAAGTTCTAAAATTATTAGTTCAATTTAGTCTTTGATCAGTTTGATATTAATCCTAATTTTCTTTTGTAGTGTTTCTATAATCTATCTATATTATATGATGGAACAACTATACTATGTTATGTAAAGAGAAGTGGCGATTCTAAAAAAAGAAAAATAAAAGAGAAGTGCAGATGAAAGACAAATGGGAATTGACAGAAGAATTCTATATGTTGTACAATCTATTATGCATGCACTTTTATACACGCGTGAACATAGAAATCTAAATGCAAAATATTTTGTTTATTTTGATGAAAATTGTGAATAACTTCAGCAAATATTTCTGAATCTATTTTTCTTATGCAGCAAATATACGTTAATCAAGGATTAAAAACTCGGTTTTAGGAACCGTAACGGGCCAGACCGTTCGGTCTTTTTTTACTTTTTCTTCTTTCTCTTGATTTTTTTTTTAAAATCACAATAAATTTTTTAAAAAAATGCGATGGATGAGTAACAACATTCTTTTAAAGCCAATATCAAGTTGAAAATGTAAAATTAATGAAATATAAGGAAGTAGATGAGTCGAAAGTAGAAATATATACTGCTATGTGCTAAAGCTACATAGACTTTCTTCAAATCGATGATTCAAACCTCAAATCAAGTTTTCAATCACAAAAAATGAAAATAATTTTAGGTTTTAGAGTTTAGAATGGGTAGAGAGGAAGAAAAAATTGAAAGAAGTGGTTTTCGTATGTTTTTAGGGGTTTACCTAACCTCTTTTAAGTTTTAACTAATAAAGTCGGGCGAGTCCTACGGCCGAAACTGTTACGTATCGTAGGACTTTGGCGATACGTAACAGTTTCAACCGAGTCCTATTTTTTCTTCAAAAAACCCGTTAAGGCACGGTTTCGGGTAACAGATTCTACCGAAACCAATACGTAACTGTTTCGGCGAATTTTTAAACCATGATGTTAATAGGACACTATTTACTCATTCAGGAATACTGATGTTCTTTTCTTCGGGGTTATAATGCATTGTATCACTAAATAAGTGTACATTAATGTGCTTGCAAGTGGTATTCACATTGCAGTTGCTCTTTTCTTTATTTTGTTTGCCAGTCAGCAGGTCTTCCGTGGACAGTTGCGAAAGGGCAGGATACCTTCACTCCAATTAGTTCAGTTGTAAGACACGAACCTGCATTTTGTTCTATTCCTCTTTCTGATGATTATATTTTATACCCAAGTTTCAGTTTAAAGATTGAATCCCCATAAATCAATTTATGCACAAACACAAAGCTTTCTATATTTAATCATCTTTATGAGAAAATAAAATAAAATAGACGGTTTTTGGTTTTTACATGTTTGTTTCTTCTAGTAGCACATCTTTGTTTTACAGTTAACATCTGTTAGCTTGCGCTAATTTTTTCTGCAGCTGCCCAAGTCAATGATACCAGACCCTGACAACTTGGAGCTGTGGTTAAAGGTTCTAAAAAGTTCATAGTTTCTGCTCTATTTTCTTATGTAATTACCTCGTTGTTTGTATCAGTGGTTATGAACTGGTTGGAATCAAATGGTGCCAGTGTGGTTACCAACAGGAAGCGTTCGAGAGTTGAGTAATTCCTTCTTTGTCTGCAGGTAGATGGAGAAATCAGGCAGAAAGGTTCAACCAAGGATATGATCTTCAAGATTCCATTTCTTGTTAGCCACATAAGTTCCATCATGACGCTTCTAGAAGGAGATGTCATACTAACAGGTATTGTCCATATATTTGTTCTCGTTGCGCATCGTAGTTTCCATATTAAAGCCATCATATTTGTGAAAATATATGATGAAACTGTTCTCATTCTCATAATAGGCTTGTCAAATCATAGTTGCAGGGAAGCTATATACAGGGTGGGTTGCTCACTTCTTAGGAAGCTCATTTCCCAAGCTCACTTCCATCATGGCCCCCTTTAGTGGTCAAATAGGGCTATGTATATGAGAGGTGATGGGATAGACCCGAGTCTACGGTTCATGTTGTAGACCCTAAGCAAGTATCGTGGGATTGGAACCTATGGCACCTAGTTCTCCACACATATCTCATGCATGAATGCCCATACTAATATAATGGGAGTGAGACGCCCATATCTCATTTCTTGCTTCTTTCTTGCTTTCACTTTGCTTCTTGTTTTCTCTTCCCGTTCTAGTAATTGTGTCAAACTATGAGCCTTGGTAAGAAAGAAAGGTACATTTTTTTTTTCACACTGTAATACATTAAGTAAATATTAATTCTTATGTTGCCCATTGATTGCCATCAACTTAATTCCTCTTAAGAGGAGAAGTTACTAACCAATTTGGTGAGAGTACTTACTTATATTCATTTATTAACACTGGCCTAACACAAGTTTTTTTCACCAGTAGTTAAGATGCCGTAACATGGGAAGCTTATCTGGTTGCATTATTGATGCTATATCATATAGGTGTTGATAGCTTAATCATCTGTATGGGCAAAACTGGATTCTGGGTGTCTAACTATGCTTACTGATTCTCTTTATGCAGGCACCCCACAAGGTGTGGGTCCCGTGAAAGCAGGCCAAAAGATAACCGCTGGCATAACAGACCTGGTTGATGTTCACTTCAATGTTGAAAAACGTCAAAAGCGAGGTTATTGAGATAACCCCCTCCACCCCTGGCAGTGGCAGCATTGACAGTTATTGACAGAATATATCCCATTTTGCTTCAATACAAAGTGGATGCGTCTTTCCACATTCATTGTTCTGTCTGAGTTGATTTGGCTGCCATTAAGGAAAATGATGCAAACAAACTGTGTTATTGGAGTTATTGACTTAAAAAGTTTACTGAAGATGAAGGATTACTCATCAGAGCTTTAATTTGCATTTCATGTTACGGCAATAAATAATGTAAAATTTGGATATTATTTTTAAGTTGATTTGAGTTGAACTCGCTATGGAAGTTTACCCTTCTGCTTGGTTCAACTGAATTGAAGCTCCTGGGTTCCTTGTGAAAGAACAAATTTTGCATGAATGTAATGCCATCCCTTTTAGGGTCTAAATTAGTACATTCATCTTGAGGCATATTTTCATAACAAGAGGAGAAAGATAATGAAGCAGCTAGGGAGCTCGGAAACAGAAGTAATTACTATTTTGGACTTCAGATTCAAACATCCCAAGTTCATCAAAATTGGAGAAACTCTAATCTGTTATGAGGCTCAAGTGGTCTTGGCTACATTTTAGTTTCAAAACTGAATGCATCTCCTTTTTGGCTGAGTTTGTAGTAGAGGACAGCAACACCTTCTCAACGATCTTGCTACTGGTGCCATGATACCAGGATGTTGTAAAACCTTAGTCCCATATAAAGAGGTCTATATAGTTTCAATCTGTTTTAAGCAGTTGTCCAAGACAAGAGTTTTGTTGATTTCTGGGGTACTGTGAGACGAATTACAATGGCATTAGTTTCTCCCAAGAGATACTATAATGCTATATTTACATGTTTCAATCACTAAGCTGAAGAAGAACAAATGAAATCCTCCCAACTACAAGAAACTCAAATCTGACACATGCATATACAGTAGTTACTCATTTCCTTTCCTAAATAAAAAAAGAACACCTATGTGTATATGTGTAGCCATATACAGTATTTACATGTTTCAACATATATGTGTAGCCTTATATCTTCTAACCTAAGCTTTGGAGAAACCAAAAGAAATATTTCAACTGTTTTACTGAATAGGAGATTTACAAGGGCTACAACAAGCTTACAACCTTATAAGGTAAAACCAGAAGCAGTGTACAATATGAGAAATGCCATTGATATTTGTCCGTGATACGTCCTGGACATGAATATGTCCATAGCCCATTACACTTAGCAAGCCCTACTTTATTTAAAAGATGACAATGAACACCTAATAGAATTTACAGGAACGCCCCATAAAGAGAAAACAAAACAAGTCAAAACTTCTGGATGAAGTCATAAATGTGTTCACTGATTTCAGCTGGCTTTTCTTGGCTGATGAAGTGACCTACCCCTTCTATTACAACTACTTCCTCCAAAAATGGCACATATTTCTTGAAGCCGCCATTGTGTATATATTCCTTGGCACCTGGGATATTATAGGTCAGGTCCAGTTCACCCACAATAAACTTAACCGGCACTTTCACCTGTACCCCAGTCCATGGTGCTGTGAGCTCCCAGTTTCTGAAATAGCAAAAAAAATATTACGAGGATAAATTAGCAGAAAAATGTACTATAAAACACAGTGAGATGAAAGAGGGTTTTCATTAAATAGAATGACATGCAGAATCACATCAGGTTTTTGGACTTCTTAGGGATACGGCTTAATGATATAAAATTGAATCTATAATCTAAAGAACCAGTTAATTGCTAATCTAGATAGGGTCTAGTTCATGCCTCAGGCAATTGACATCTTCTTTGCTTACTAATCGCAAACAGAAATTCTAGCAAAGCCCTTCAATTGTTCCATGACAAGCATTATTATGAGAAATTGAAGACTCATCCATTTTGCCCTTTTGTGGACAAGACAAAAAAAGGGGGTGAGCTCCACAAAAAAATTATCATATTTTTTGTTTTCTTGTCAACAATAGGGGAAGGTGAACGAGAAGGAAAGTGGACCTAGCATTGCTCAATTTTGTTTTTGAAAATGATTCAACTGGCTGATGGGAATTTCATTCTCGTTATTTATATTAGTAATGATAAAGACATGCTATTTAATTTCAATGAAGTTTGTAGCAAACATACAGGTCCATAGCTCGGTAGTAGTTCAATCCTCCAGTGAAGCCTTTTTGGTCAAATTTACTGGCATAATAATTAATGTCTTCTTCTGACAACCAAGAGGGCAAGGTAATTGTAGTATCGGGTGAGCCTCTGACCCTTCTCTCTTTTGGTAAAATAAGCGGACCTGGATTGCGATTTGCCAGAAATTTCTTTAGTACTCTTGCTGTACCAGCACTAGCAAACATGTCTTCTGCTTCGCCAAGTTCCTACGACATAATTAAGCAACATAGTCCGATGGGTTATTCTCACCTTTCAGACATAAGAACTATGGACTACCATAACAGCACATGCACGAGAAAATTGTGCCAAAGACATCACTAGCTAAGATCATCATGGCACTGAATGAGGAATACTCACGTCACGAATGGAGGATATGCATGTTATAAAAATTTAGAGATTATTGAACATGCTAATAAATCTGAAAATGATACCACACAAGACAATAGCAATTTGCCAAGCACAAATTAACAAAAATCAGAAATAAGAATTAGAGAAAACTTATCGATCAGTGTAAGTGTTTCGAATGAGGCACAATACTGAAATCGATGTCCTTAGGACCGATTTCGCCCCCTTGGAGTATCCCCGTTGATGCAAACGAGTTATGGCGGCCGATCTCCAGGATTCAACAGTTGCAGTCTAATAGCATGCACATGCAAATTAGACTCACTAATGAACTTCTGATATGACACCCAACTCAAGAAAACCCAACTCAAAATATGAGATAAAAGATGAAAAGACTCTTAACTCTTTTTTCTACAAAAACATCTTAGAGATGAAAACCTTCTCTACAAGAAACCTTAGAGGTACAACCCCTTTTATAATAGAGATTTCTTCTCATGATGATAATGGGCATTAATAACCCATATCACAATCCACTAATGAAATCGGTTACACCAAATTAAAAACCATTTAAAATAGAAAAACAGTTACAAAATTAAATTTTTAAAAAACATTAAAATTTGTATCACAAATTTAAAATAAATACAACAATCCCCCACATGATACAAATTTTAAAAACGAGTTAGGTAGCCGTGAAAATGAAGTGCATTGGTATTGATATCTTTTGGACTTTGAATCAATACTTATTGTAAGCAAGATAGGATTTACAGGAATTTAGTGAAATAATATTCTTGAACCAAACGCCTTTATTGTAAATCGGCTGCGCATGCCACACACACAACATTCTCTATATCAAATAAGTTCTAACGGTTTGGTACATTTCGGCCTTGCACCCTACCTGGATTTTCATGAGTGCTCTAGAGAACTTGCCTAAGTTCTCATAAGAAGCGACCCCACTTCTACACTCACATAGGTGAATCTATCAAGTGTGTATTGTAACTAAACACACCACCTAAAAAAGATATGGATACATTTAAGAGTTTAACTCAACCTCACACTGTTACAGTTAGTACTATTTACACCATAGGGAGAGGCTATTAAATATTTGATAGTACTCTCATCGAATGATCCAGTGACTTGTTTTTACCCATTGAACCTACTTTCTAGGATCTCCATTCACATAGGTTGGGTTGCCATCACTTTCATTCATGTAATAGGCTTAAGCCTCATCATCCTCGATGTTTATTATCAGCTAGTCCACTGAATTAACGGATCCGCAATGTAATTACTCTCTCTTAGAGTAATTAACTAACCACCTGTAGGATAAATATCTACTGGATAATCACCTGCAAGATAATCATCTGTAGTACAACCATATACATGATATCCATCTATAAAATGACTAGCATAATACTTCATCTGACGTATATGTCAAGATTCTCATTATAAATATAATTCATTGCCAAGGTGGATCTTATTCTTATTTTTGCGTCATTCAACAAATAAGATTTTAAGTTATTCACCTTCTTTACATCTCCATTCTACAAGCATGTAAATTTAAGCTTTATAGTGGAATGAGTTTTGTCTGCTTGGATGATTTCCAAGAGATAGCACCACCAACAAGGATGAATAAACCCACCTGAAATTTTAATCTCATAGAGATAATAATATATCTTCAGATATATAAATTCAGGTTATTTCAACCAAATTTACATTTGCCTCTATCATGTCAAATTTATATGACTAAATCATTGACATATAATTCTCACAACTCTAGGTTATAAATAAACTCTAGGTTTATAACATATCATTGACATATAAGCAAATGTTTTACTAGGCTGCTTCAATCCCCACTATATACACATATGGACACTTATCAAATTTCTCATACTCCCAATTTTATAAAATACCCCCACAATTTCAAATATAATAAAATATACCCAATGTTTAAAAATGGGTTTCTCTTTGAAAGAGCTTGAAAAAATACTTCACCAACCACATAGGTTAACTCAACCACATGATCGGATCATCTTCAAATCAATCATCATTTATCAATAATATGACCCAAAACATATGGTGTTATTTGGAGGTTGTTGGTAGTACTTAACCAATACACCATTCACATACAAGTTTTGCTTTCTCACAAATCTCAGTTTAATTTTTGAAAATCTATGACCTGTCAGCCACACCAATACTGGAAATGTGGTGCACGAGCATGGTGAATATGGTCTCAAAATGGGCCCAAATAGATTATGTGTAGCAAGCTTTGCTACCATACATGCAGCCACACTCCATCAAATTGGTTTCTCTAAGAAGAAGAATAAACTCTCATGATTGTATGGAAGTACATTAAATCAATATGTATTTGGGAGTAGTTGGGACTACACATTGAGGTATATAAAGAAAGCAATTCTTTCTTAGCAAGGTACACCCACACTTTGGGATATATAAATATATATTGTTTTAACCCATTCCACATTCGCACGGTGGTAATTAAATTTCCACACTCAAAATCACTCGTTTCCGAGGCTATATCGCTATAGAGGTGGGACAGGGACTTCCCAAGGTTGGAGCTAAGCCAATGCTTAGATTGAACCCATTCATTACGTCACGTAGTTGGACGGTTAGACCTCAAGTTTAAACCCCTCTTAATTATATTATAATCATCATAGCCATTTTTCAAGTAGCCAAAAAAATGACCCTATTAGCTCTCTGCCACGGCACCAAGATTAATAGTTGGTTACTAGATACTACCAGCACGCCCTCCAACAACATCGTAGCCTAATTAGCATAGGACCCATCATTTCTACCATACCCATAACCTTGATTCCCAAAGCCGGGAGTTCCACTAGGAGATAGACCTTATGGTGTAGTAACACCATTGCCGCCACTACCAACACCTTGAGCACTCCAAGGAGTTGAGGTCCCTTGTCATTCCACATTTATTTAATTATTAATACGTGTAATAATATAGCAAACATTTAGCATGGTTCATAATGGTATTTCAACAAATAACATTTTTCTCATTCAAATATGGTTATGAACTATTGGCTTTTAACCTGCTTTCTTTAAGGCAGTAACACTACTTGGATAATTTGATGAGATTGTTTCACCAACAAGAGAGATTTAAAATCTACTCATGGATTTTGTCTCATCTGCATATGAGATCTATACAATATTTTATCTAATAGCAAAGTCTAAGCCATGATCTCATGCCCATTTTCCCAAGACTTTTAAAAACCTCTTACTTTAAAAGTTATCCAAAGCAACTGACCTAAGTCATGAGGGTTTCTATTCAAGCAATAGATGGCATACACAAACACCTAGTTGAAAATAATTCATTTAGGCTACTTATTATTCTTGAGCTTTTTAAAAGCTTGGCTGCTGCTTCTCATCTAAGAAGTTCTGCAAATAGGCCATCCAAGGTTAACACATCATCCAGTACCCATGTTGGCCCTCTTCCATCACAATTATGCAATCAGCATTTCTTAGAAAGCTAATTGGACAAGCTAAGTCGACGAGCTAAAATTATAGTCAAACATCCTAACATGAGGATGTTAAGAGCCCTATTTGCTTTAAAGAAAAATCAAGGCCACCAGTAACCTCATCGAGCAGGATAATAGATAGAATTGAAAGCACTGCCCCAACCAGCAAGCAGAGGCTTGACCACAAGTAAAGTTACCGATACTACTTGCTTCTTAACCATTCCAATTTCAGTCCATCATTTATTTTATTTTATTTTTATCATCCAAAAGGATTTCTTCTATTTTGCAATGCTTGCTGATAAAATTTCAGCAAACCTCCTCTCCACATGATCCAAAAACTGAATACACTCTTCCAAGGAAAAATTACAAATACTCAACAAAGGCTTTACCATCATGAGCCATAGCACCCATCAGAACCCAATCGAGAACAAATAACCCCAAAAGCCCTCTTGATATCATCATGTATACAACAATTTGAAAACCCTAAACCTTAATTCATCAAAACTATAGAACACCCAAGATCTGCGAAAACAGAAATTTAGAGAAAGAATTAGCAAACAGGAGTTTGAGAATTTCTTTCTTCCTCACTAGGGTTTTGTTTGCTTTTCTCCAAGATCCAAACCAATGATCCATCGCGATCAAAGGATCGGTCAAACAAAGCGGTGAGAATAAAGATAGACACCGTCTCACTCTTCTAGTTCACCCTTTCTCCCTCTTAAGGATGTTTTCTCGTAGTTTTTCATTTTCTCTGTCCAAATCCAGTCACGTTAAAAGATGATTTTCATTTTTCTCCTTTTCAAAGACTCTCCAACCCTAAAGAGACATGATGCACAATTCTACCCCCACACTTTAAAGTATCCAGTGATGCTCATGTATGGTCACAAAGATTATCATTCGGGAAAGGTTTCAAATTCTATAGAGAATAGGTCATGTTCAATAACAAAAAAAAATCGGCTTAAGATTGTTGTAAAAATTTAGAGATTATTGAACATGCTAATAAATCTGAAATGATACCACAAAAGACAATAGCATTTTGCCAAGCACAAATTAACAAAAATCAGAAATAAAAAATAGAGAAAACTTATCAATTAGTGTAAGTGTTTCGACTGAGGCACGATACTGAAATCGCTGTCCTTAAGACTGATTTTGCCCCACTTGGAGTATCTCCCTTGATGCAAACGGGTTATGGCGACTGATCTCCAGGATTCAACAGTCGCGGTCTAATGGCATGCACTCGCAAATTAGACTCACTAATGAACTTCTGACATGGCACCCAACTCAAAATTAGTGTTTTAAAAGGTGTGAGAGGCTTATGCCTCAAGGCTCGCCTCGGGGTGAGGCTTAACCTAAAGGCTTAAATCTCAAGAAGCTAACACCCCAAACTGCAGAGCTCGCATTATGTCTAGGGAATGTGTCTCGTACATTAATTTTAAAAAATAGGGTTCTAAGACTCATGCTTCATGATTTCTTTTATCAATAAAATTAATTCAATTTTAAAAAAATTTTTGTTGTTATTAGTCTAAATTAGCACTTAATTTATTATGTCTAGTGTATTTAGGCTTTTTAATACATTTTTGAATATATTTCACTTTAATTTTCATAGTAGACATTGCGAAGATATGGAGCCATTGTCTAACATATGTAGTTGGTGACTACTTTATAATTGTTTGGTTGAATTCAAAATCAACCACGTGATGATTGAACACTATCCATCTTTTAATATATATATATGAACAAAAAAGTTAATATAAATTTTAGCTTTTTTTGCTCTTATTTTTTTTAGAGTTGAAAAATTTATATAGTATCACATATGCGTGTACACACTCACTTGTATGTGTGTGTGTATATATATATATATATATATTACTCTTTATTATTTTGTAATATTCTTATTTATTTATTTGTTAAAATGAGGTAGCTTAAGGCTTTCTTGTGAGGCTTAAGCCTCACGCATCTTGAGGTCCCAATGCCTCGCCCCATGCCTTCGCGTTTTAAAACATTGCTCAAAATATATGAGATAAAAGACGAAAAGACTCAACTCTTTTTTCTACAAAACATCTTATAGATGAAAACCTTCTCTACAAGAAACCTTAGAGGTGCAACCCCTTTTATAATAGAGATTTCTCCTCATGATGATAATGGGCATTAATAACCCATATCACAATCCACTAATGAAATCAGTTACATAAATTAGAAACCATTTAAAATAGAAAAACAGTTACAAAATTAAAGTTTTAAAAAACATTAAAATTTGTATCACAAATTTAAAATAAATACAACAACGCAAAAACTATCCTCCCTTGCATCTGCCATACACGTGGCACAAATCCAAAGGATATGGAGTTAGAGATGATGTTTCCCACCAAGAATATTGTCCAAGTTAAGAAATTAAACCAACCGAATGAACTTAACCATTTGATCTATACTATTTCCTAGACTTTCACCAAATTTTCATGACCGTCTAAGAAAAGGCAATAGATCTATGGTTAGAATCATCCAAATGTATTAGTCATTGTAGTCCAAGTGAGATCCTTCATGGAATCCAACATATGTTGGGTACTCCCAAGATGTGGGCAGCACGTAAGGCAGAGACAGATAAGGGAGTGTCTTCCTGACTTGATTATCCATCTTAAAGGAAATCACAAAGCATATAAGATATAAGGTACAATTTACTCTCATCAATTGGCACGAGATACGAGTACATAAAATATCATTTCAGTTGATACAATATTAATGATCATGTTAACAAAGAAAGGTATTCATCGTTCTTTACAGATGCATCATGCAGGAATTATCTATCAGAATATAAACTCTTCTAACCTTTCTTTGCTCTCTCTATTATCTCATCCAAACATCTAAGTTCATTTCCCGCAGTACAAATGCCCAATGCTCAAGAATAATACTATGCTATAAACAATACAAAATGTAGCATTAATATTGTACATTTTTTAGGCCCACTATGGGGCATCAATATCATTTATTTACAATTAGTTGTTAGTGTTAGGGGTGAGTGGGCTTCCTGCTACATCACCCCAGGGGAACTCTTAGCAATCAAATAGGAGTTCCCCTATCTGGGAATTGAATCTAGGACTTCCTCCTAATGAGGGCCACACCCCACCATCCTAGCTAGAGAGGCAGGTGTGCATTATTAACGTTATACATTTTGGACTTGATTGTTCTAGTCAGTTATGAGACCATGGGGTGAAGAGGAGGTTTCTAAGCACAGCAGAGTGGGAATGAATTCCGGAGCCAGAAAAGCACATTTGCTTGAAGGTTGTTAAGAGGTGCGTATCCAATAATCAGGACCATTACGGGTATCCTCAGTATTTCAGAGCTGGAAAGTTTGGGCAAAAATGGTGAAACTGGGTGTAATATTGCAAAAGGTACCTACCAAATTTATTAGAGATATTCCATCCCAAAAATCCTCACAACAACATAACAGAATCATAAGAAAATCACTGTGATTTTAGCAGTCTATCAGTTTGATAAAGCCTAGTAGATACTGGTGGGCAATTTAGTTAGAGTTTCTTGAAAATCCCAAAAGACAGGCTTATGCAAGGATGGCACATACATATGACAAGGTAGAGAAACATGTATGGATGCTCACTGTCACAATTATAACTCCGCAGTGTGATCATGAACCCTTATTCGAAGAAAATTGCCAAATTCTAATAATTCTTCTAGCAATAAAAAAGCCCCCTTGTCAAAAAAAGAAAAACCAGAGTTATATTTACGACTCCCAATCTTTGCATTTCTATCTTTTCTGACAGTCCTAATTTGCTTCTGACTTCTGTTTAGGTATGTTAAGTTATGTATAGGGTAGATTATGGTTGGGTAGTTGCTAACAAAGGGACTTTTGTTTCCAAAAACTTAGTTTGTTTAGGATTGTTGCTATATTGTCTTGTCTAGTAAGGAGAGTTAGCAAGTTAAGACTCTTAAGAGGTTATAGAAGGTTTATAATAGATTCCTTTTGGATAATGAATGAGAATTGATAGGTTTCATTACTTCGAGAGAAGTTGAAGGTGTTGATCTCAAGATCAAGAGGTGTAATCTTCATCAAACGAGGTTAACCTCCCTCCAATGAGACCAAAGGGTTAAATGTCCCTTTGATGGATCATCTTATTCATCTTTTCTATTTTTCTCTTTTATTCAGTTCATAAAATGCATGTAACAGATAAGGACTGTTACAAATGGTATCAAAGCTAGGTTCCTGTTGGCCATCCTGTTGATTTTTGGTGCACTCGTAACTCTCTTACCGTACCACGCCTACTTTGTGATACCCTAGGAGGTGCTGTCCGACCTAACTGACAGGTTATCCTCCCTGTCTTGGATGGCCTTACCTGCCCGCATGAGTTTACCTACAGTAGTGGGTTGGGTCTGATGAATGTGAACTGGATAAAACAAGCTAGGTAGATGGTAATAGACTAAAATAACCACAAAAGCATACAATTAAGGTAAATAAAGAACCAAAGAACTATTCCTCCTCAAAATCCTTTCTGATGACACACCAAGAACACATAAGCAATACAGAAATGTACACATTTTTCACATAATGGGCAGATCCCCAAAAATCCATTCTATTGTGTTCTATTGTTTTGTTAGGTTAAAAGAGTTTAAAACCAGTTCGCCTAGGCAATGCCCAGGCGACGCCTTGACTACACAGTCTACACTGAACAATCCTAATTATTTTATGACTTTTGTTTAGGGTTTCTATGTTAAGTTACGTTTTTGATAGATTAGGATTCAGTAATTGATACATAAGGGACTCTTGTTTCCCAAATATTAGTTTGTTTAGGATTGGTGCTATGTTGTTTTGCTAAGTTAGGAGAGCTACCAACTTAGAACTCTTTATGATATTATAAAAGGCTTGTAATAAATTCTTGTTGGACAATGAATGAGAATTAATAGGTTGCTTTCTTTTGATAGAACTAGGAGGTGTTAGATCACTCTAAGGATATTAAGAGGTGTAATCTCTCTCTAATGAGGTTAAGAGATACTGATCTCCCTCCAATGGGACCAAAAAGTCAGATGTCCCAATGACAAGATCATCTTCTTCCTTTGTTATTTTCTCTTTTATTTGGTTATTAAAGTGCATGTAATAGATCGGAACCATTACAGATTTATAATCATTGAGAAAAAATCAGACTTTTTTTTTGGGGGCCTATTCAAAGCATATAAAGATCAAATCCTTCCCAACAAAATTAATTGAAAAATCAGAGTTACCCAAAAGGCTAAAACAGAGGGCTTTTGCAAAAACAGAAGGACAAAGTAAAACTAAATGAATAATGGATCATGCAATAAACTAAAGATGGGTAGGACCTGAAATCTGCAAATATAGTAATCATCGCCAAAGATAGCTCTCAAGCTCTCGACGGGCTTCCTAGACGGCTTCCTTGGCCTAAATTCGACGCTGAGGTTCACCAAAGCCTTCACCCGGTCAGGGCGAAACAAGCAGAAATACCAAGCGACTACAGCTCCCCAGTCATGACCCACCACAAACACCTGGTCTCGCCCGAGTGAGTCGATCAGGGCTATCAGGTCCCCTACGATTTGAAAATGGGTGTAGCTAGTGAAGGAAGCTGGAGCGTCGGTGTCACCAAATCCACGAAGGTCTGGAGCCACGGCACGGTAACCGCGGGCAGAGAGATGGAGCATCTGGTGGCGCCATGAGTACCAAAGCTCAGGAAATCCGTGAAGAAACAGCACAACTGGGCCTTCGCCTATCTCTGCTACGTGCATGTTTATCCCATTCACGCGCACCATCCTATGCTCTATCCCTTCCATCTCTCTCTTACTCTGGCGCTGTGGAATGTGGTTGCTTTGCTTGGGTTTCTAGAGAGCTGGGAAATGAAGGTGTGAAATAAAAATGTTTTTCGATTCAACGGAAAGAAAATGTAACATTTCCGGTGTTCGGTTTAAAAGGGCTTCGGATTGCACTTTCTTTCAACTCCAATTTCCCCGTGTTATGTTAAGATAAGATTTACTAAAAAGAAGCATGAGATGATTGATTTTTAGGGTCCGTTCGTTTGCATAGACCTGTACTGTATAACTTTGGCACTATGCGCTTTTGTCACCATAGTTGAAAGAAATTTGAGTTACGTTTGTCAAGTTTTTAACAAAATTAATTATTACTATGACGAGATCTCAAGTCTTATCTGGTTCTGTTCTTTTATGAGATTAGAAATCATTTATTTTGTTATATTTGAAGTCTTACGGGAATTGTAACCCGGGCTCACGTCACAACCTCAGAAATTTGTCCCGACCCAAAGCCGGCTTGGAACACCCCGAGTTCCAAAAAAAAATACAGCTTTTTTTTTGTTTTTGTAAATCGGGGTGCTCCCAACCCTTTGGGTCAGGAGTCTGGATTATTCCCTGAGGGTGTGATAGAGGACCACAATCAGCCACACCTAGTAAGTCCGGGAAAACCTGTGCGCGTTAACCCCAAAGGTGGAGTGAGGAGTGAGAAGTCGAACCCAAAACCTTCTGCTTCCTGAGGCATAAGTCCTGGAACCTCTGATCCACCCCTTTGAGGTCAAAGCATGATACATCTAGCTCTAAAAAACAAATGCATACTGTCAAATGACAGCACTTGCAACTATTTTACTGAAATAGGAGGTTTATAACTTATAAGGGCTACAACAAGCCAACAATCTTGTAAGGTAAAACCAGAAGCAGTGTCCAATATGAGAAATGCCACTTATATTTGTCTCTGAACATGAATATCTCCATACCCATTACACTTAGAAACCCTAATTTACCTAACGATGACAATGAACACCTAATAGAATTCCAGAAATGCCGCGTGAAGAGATAACAAAACAAGTTAAAACTTCTGGATGAAGTCATAAATGTGCTTGTTGATTTCATCTGGCTTTTCTTCGTTGATGAAGTGACCTACCTCTTCCATTACAACTACTTCCTGCAAAAACGGCACATCTTTCTTGAACCTGCCATTGTGTATATATTCCTTGACACCTGGGCTATTATAGGTCAGGTCCAGGTCACCCACAATAAACTTAACTGGTACTTTCACTTGTACCCCCGTCCATGGTGCCGTGAGCTCCCAGTTTCTGAAATAGCAAACAATAAATTAGCAGAAAAAGGTACTATAATAAAAACAGACGAGACGAAAGGAGGAACAGGTTTTCATCAAATAGAATGGCATGCCGAATCACATCAGGTTTTTGGACTTTTTAGGAGTTTGGGATACAAATTCATGATATAAAATTGAATCCTTCAACAAAAGGGGCCAGTTAACTAATCTAGATAGGGTCTGGTTCATGCCTCAGGCAATTGATATCTTCTTTGCTTACTAATCGCAAACAAAAATTCAAGCAAAGCCCTCCTATTGTTCCATGAAAAGCATTATTATGAGAAATGTTGGGGCAGGTCAAAGGTTCTGCTGAAACTGGACATGTTGGACTAGAATATACACCAATCATCTCCAAGTTGTTTCTGCAATCAGTGTTACATGGGCATGGAGACAGGTGGCAGCATTAGACATGTTTGCTAAGTCATCATGAGAGAATTTATGTTCCGTTAACAAGAAATTACACCTAAGATGAGACTGCTGTCCATGTGAAAGGTCCTAGTTTCTGTAAATGATAAATATCATAAACAAATGTTAGAGGGAAAAACAAATCGATGTTAGCATAATGCAAATAAATAAAACCATGGAAGATGAATTCTTGTAACAAATGAAGACTCTGAATCTTTTGAAATAATTATTTTGAAAAAGATTCAACTGGCTGATGGCAATTTCATTCTTGCTAATTATATTAGTAATGATAAGGACATACAATTTATTTTCTACAAAGGTTTGTAGCTAACGTACAGATCCAAAGCTCGGTAGTAGTTCAATCCTCCAGTGAAGCCTTTTTGGTCAAATTTACTGGCATAATAATTAACGTCTTCTTCTGACAACCAAGAGGGCAAGGTAATTGTGGTATTGGGTGATCTTCCAAACCCTGTCTCTTTTGGTATCATAAGCGGACCTGGATTGCGATATGTCAGAAGTTTCTTTAGTACTGTTGTCGTACCAGCACAAGCAAACATGTCTTCTGCTTCTCCAGGTTCCTACAACATAATTAAGAAACATAGTCCGATGGGTTATTCTTACCTTTGAGACATAACTCATAAGATATATGGACTACCATAACAGCACCTGCACAAGAGAAAATAGTGCCAAATACATCACTAGCTAAGACTGTGATGACACTGAATGAGGAATATTCACCTCAGGAATGGAGGATATGCAAAAACTATCCTATCCTGCATCTGCCATACACATGGCACAAATCCAAAAGGATTTGGAATTGGAGATGATGTTTCCCACTAAGAATATCTTCCAAGTTAAGAAATTGAACCAATGAAATGAACTTAACTATTTGATCTGTAATAGTTCCTTGAATTTCACCAATTTTTCACGACCATCTAAGAAAATGCAATAGATTGGATGGTTAGAATCATCCAAATGTATTAACCATTTTGGTCCATGTGAGATCTTTCGTGGCATCCAACATATGGTGGGTATTCTCCTGATGTGGGCCACACACATGGCAGAGACAGGTAAGGGAGTGTCTTCCTGACTTGATCATCCCTCTCAAAGGAAATTAACAAAGCATCTATGATACAAAGTGCAATTACTCTCAACAATTGACACGAGACAGGAGTACATAAAATATGATTTCAGTTGATATAATATTAATAGTCAAGTTAACAAAGAAAGGTATTCATTGTTCCTTACATATGCATCATGCAGGGATTATCCTGAAAGAACATAGAATATAAAATCTTCTAACCATTCGTTGCTCTCTATTATCTCATCTAAACACCAAGTTCTTCTCCAGCTGTACAAATGCCCACTGCTCAAGAATAATAGGAGGCTATAAACAATACAAAATGTAGCATTAGCATTATATATTTTTGGGGACAACTATGGGGAATCAATATCATTTATCTAGAATTAGTTGTTAGTGTTAGGGGGCAAACCCAAGGGGAACTCTGACCAATCAATTGGGAGTTCCTCTCTCTGGCATAGTCACAAAATTCGCCGAATTTTTGAAAAGTTCATGAATTATTCGTGAATTTTAGGTGCGCAGTCTATCAGTTTGATAAAGCCAAGAAAATTGCCAATTCTACTAATTCCTCTGACAATAAAAATGACACCCAATCTTTGGATTTCTATATATATATATTCATTGGGAAAATCAGAATTCTTTTTTTGCCTTTCAAAGCATCTAAAGACCAAATCATTCCCAAAAAAATTAATTAAAAAGGAAAGAAAACCAGAGTTACCCAAAAGGCTAAAACAGAGGGTTTTTACAAGAACAAAAGGACAATCATGGATCAAGCAATAAACTAAGATGGGTAGGACCTGAAATCTGCACATATAGTAGTCATCGCCAAGGAGAGCTCGTAAGGTCTCAATGAACTTCCTCGACGGGTTCCTTGGTCTAAAGGCGACGCTGAGATTCACCAAAGCCTTCACGCGGTCAGGGCGAAACAAGCAGAAATACCAAGCGATCACAGCTCCCCAGTCATGACCCACCACAAACACCTGGTCTTGCCCGAGTGAGTCGATCAGGGCGATCAGGTCCCCGACGATTTGAAAATAGGTGTAGCTACTCAAGGAAGCTGGGGCGTCGGTGTCACCAAATCCGCGAAGGTCTGGAGCCACGGCACGGTAACCGCGGGCCGAGAGATGGAGCATCTGGTGGCGCCATGAGTACCAAAGCTCAGGAAATCCGTGAAGAAACAGCACAACTGGGCCTTCGCCTATCTCTGCTACGTGCATGTTTATCCCATTCACGCTCACCTTCCTATGCTCTATCCCTTCCATCTCTCTCTCTCTCTCTCTGGAGCTGTGGTTGCTTTGCTTGGGTTTCTACAGAGCTGTCCTTATTTCCTTCTGCTTGGATGTAAAAAGATTCTTTTTGCTTGGGAAATCCAAACCAGTGATTGGGGTTTTAGTAATATAATACAAAAATTTTATATATTAGATTGGATTACCTAAAAGGACTTTGCTACTCACACCCCTAACCACCGAGACCGAACTCTACAGAGTACGATTTTTAGGCCCCACTTGGAAAATGGAAAGTTGGAGAATGTATTGATAGCCTTTTAATCAAAAAGACACTTTTTTTTATCGTCCACACTCAAAGTATTTTAAATATTTTTAAAACAAGTGTTTTTATCTTTTGACACACTACTAAACTAAACAAGTCCCTTGGATCCGGAAACAAAGGGGCTCACCCATCTGATCTGACCACAAGATGCAATTATGATGGTCGTAGTTCACGTTTTTTTTGATGGCCTGTTTAAATGCTTGGCCCCACAGATTGCGATTACGAATCCTTTTATAACAAACTTTTTGGTAGGTGGGAAATGCTATGTCCACTTTTGTAAGTTTGTACGTGTAGTAATTCACATTATACTAATGGAGAAGATAAGTATAAAAATAATTATCAATGATAATACTTCTAAAAAATATATATATTTTACCGAAATCATGAGAAAACATAGAGAAAATAACAAATATTTTTTTGGTTTCAACCTTACAACATAAAAGGAATAAGAAAGGAGACCATATAGAACTATTTTAAAAAGTAAAAAGATAAAGAAAATTTTAATTGTTAATTGTAACACGATTTCGTCAACGAGCCCTATTCTCATTACAATATTAATAACATAAGGAAGAGGGATTCTAAGGTCACACGTGCAAGAGATAAAGAGAAAAAGAGGGAAGAAGATAATTGTAAAGATAATTTTGTCAATAATGACAAATTTCAATCGTAGTTTATAAGTGTCATATACTCATTAAAATAATAAAGATAGAAAAGATATAAGTGACAAAAGTATTTCTAATATTAGAGAAGATAAGTATAAGGGTAATTTTGTTAATATGAACAAAATTCAATCACCGTTTTAAAAAATAAGATAAGTGTAAGTATAATTTTTTTAATGGTGAAAAAAATCAATCAACATTTTTAAGGGTTCTATTATCATTATAATTGTGGATAATATAAGGTAGTGTTGCCTAATTCATTTCCTAATAATAATAAAGATTTTCAACATATCTGTAGCCTAATATTTGAGCTGTGGAGAAACCAAAAGAAATATTTCAACTATTTGACTAGAATAGGAGATTTATGCTACAAGAATCCAACAACCTTGTAAGGTAAAACAGGAAGCAGTGTCCAACATGAGAAATGCCACTGATGATATTTGTCTGTGATACATCCTGGACATGAATATCTCCATACCCTTTACACTTAGAACCCTAATTTACCTAACGATGACAATGAACACCTAATAGAATTCCAGAAACGCCGTGTGAAGAGATTAAAAAAACAAGTCAAAACTTCTGGATGAAGTCATAAATGTGCTTGTTGATTTCATCTGGCTTTTCTTCGTTGATGAAGTGACCTACCTCTTCCATTACAACTACTTCCTGTAAAAACGGCACATCTTTCTTGAACCCGCCATTGTGTATATATTCCTTGACACCTGGGCTATTATAGGTCAGGTCCAGGTCACCCACAATAAACTTAACTGGTACTTTCACCTGTACCCCCGTCCATGGTGCTGTGAGCTCCCAGTTTCTGAAATAGCAAAAAAAATATTACGAGGATAAATCAGCAGTATAAGAAACACAGACGAGACGAAAAGAGGCATGGGTTTTCATCAAATATAATGAGATATAATGAGATGCCGAATCACATCAGGTTTTTGGACTTCTTAGGAGTTAGGGATACAAATTCATGATATAAAATTGAATCCTTTTACAAAAGGCTCAGTTAACTAATCTAGATAGGGTCTGGTTCATGCCTCAGGCAATTGATATCTTCTTTGCTTACTAATTGCAAACAAAAATTCAAGCAAAGCCCTCCTATTGTTCCATGAATAGCACTATTATGAGAAATGTTGGGGAAGGTCAAAGGTTATGTTGAAACTGGACATGTTGGACTAGAATATACATCAATCATCTCCAAGTTGTTTCTGCAATCACTGTTACATGGGCATGGAGGCAGGTGTCCGGTATTAGACATGTTTGCTAAGTCATCATGAGAGAATTTATGTTCTATTAACCAGAAATTACACCTAAGATGAGACTGATGTCCATGTGAAAGGTCCTAGTTTCTGTAAATGATACATATACGATAACTATCATAAACAAATGTTAAGAGGGAAAAACAAATAGATGTTAGCATCATGCAGATAAATAAAACCATGGGAGATGAATTCTTGTAACAAATGAAGACTTTGAATCTTTTGAAATAATTGTTTTTGAAAAAGATTTAACTGGCTGATGGCAATTTCATTCTTGCTAACTATATTAGTAATGATAAAGATATATTACTTATTTTTTACAAAGGTTTGTAGCTAACGTACAGGTCCAAAGCTCGGTAATAGTTCAATCCTCCAGTGAAGCCTGTTTGGTCAAATTTACTGGCATAATAATTAACGTCTTCTTCTAACAACCAAGAGGGCAAGGTAATTGTGGTATTGGGTGATCCTCCAAACCCTGTCTCTTTTGGTATCATAAGCGGACCTGGATTGCGATATGTCAGAAATTTCTTTAGTACTGTTGTCGTACCAGCACGAGCAAACATGTCTTCTGCTTCTCCAGGTTCCTAAAACATAATTAAGAAACATAGTCCGATGGGTTATTCTTACATTTGAGACATAACTCATAAGATATATGGACTACCATAATAGCACCAGCACAAGAGAAAATTGTACGAAATACATCAGTAGCTAAGATTGTCATGGCTAAGGTTTAAAATAAGGGTTTCGGACACCGTATCGGACACGGCCGAAACCATTACTTAACGGTTTCGGCCTTTTTTTTTTTTTTTGCTTAATAAAAATCCAAAAAATCTCAATAAATAGAAAAAATTAAAAAACATGCAATAAATGAGTAAAAAGAGACTTCTAAAACCAATATGAAGCTCAAAATGTAGAAATAATGAAATTAGATGGGTCGAGGGTTGAAACATACACAGAATCCAATCCAAAGACTCCAGACAAACTCCAGATAGGGATCTACACATTGCTAAGTACTAAAGCCACATAGAATTATGGCTGACTCATCATCTTAAATCAAATAAATAATAAATGTTTATGGATTTTAAGTGGAGTCCATGAAATTCACATGCATTTAGTTAGTTTTAGTTGAAATGAATATGATTTGAGTAAAAATTTTGAAAAACCTTGCCCGATTTAGCTCACGAAGTGAGTTCTCCCCCAAATGAAGAACTTGTCTTGGATTCCTTCAAATCTATGAATCAAACCTCAAATCAAGTTTTTAATCAACAAAAAACAAATGATTTTAGGAAAAAATGGTAAAAAATAGGTAGAGAAGAAGAGAGGAAGCAAATAAGAGTTTTTAGAATGAGTTTTAGGTTTTTCAGAACTCTTTAAAACGTTGAAATCGGGAACGAGTCTTACGCCCGAAACCATTACGTATCGGGCGTAACGCCCGTTATGTAACAGTTTCGGGTGTTATGTATTCTTTTCAGAATTATTTGGTAAAGGTAAGGTTTCTCGGAGGCCACTGAAACCGTTACGTAACGGGTGTTACACAACGATTTCGACGCTTTTTTAAACCATGGTCATGGCACTGAGTGAGGAATATTCACATCAGGAATGGATATGCAAAAACTATCCTCTCCTACATCTACCATACAAATGACACAAATCCAAAAGGATTTGATATTGGAGATGATGTTTCACATCAAGAATATCTTCCAAGTTAAGAAATTGAACCAATCAAATGAACTTAACTATTTGATCTGCAATATTTCCTCAAATTTCACCAATTTTTCACTACCGTCTAAGAAAATGCGATAGATTGGACAGTTAGAATCATCCAAATGTATTAACCATTTTGGTCCAAGAGAGATCCTTCGTGGCATCCAACATACTGATGTGGCAGCCACACGAATGGCAGAGACAGGTAAGGGAGTGTCTTCCTGACTTGATTTTCCCTCTCAAATGAAATTAATTAAGCATCTAAGATACAAAGTATAATTACTCTCAACAATTGGCACGAGACAGGAGTACATAAAATATGATTTCAGTTGATATAATATTAATAGTCATGTTAACAAAGAAAGGTATTCATTGTTCCTTACATATGCATCATGCAGGAATTATCCTGAAAGAACATAGAATATAAAATCTTATAACCATTTGTCGCTCTCTATTATCTCATCCAAAAACCTAAGTTCTTCTCCTGCTATACAAATGCCCAATGCTCAAGAATAATAAAAGGTTATAAACAAGACAAAATGTAGCATTAGCATTATACATTTTCTAGTCCCACATGAGGCATCAATATCATTTATTTAGAAATTATTGTTGGAGTTAGGGGGTGAATGAGCCTCATGCTACATCACCCAAGGGGAACTCTGACCAATCAATTGGGAGTTCCCCTCTCTGGTTCACAAAATTTGCTGAATTTTTGAAAAATTCTCGAATTATTCTTGAATTTTAAGTGTGTAGAATTATTGACGAATTTCAAGTTTGCAGAGTTATTCATAAATTCCAGAATTATTCATGAATTTTTCGAATTTCCCGAATTATTCGTTTAATTCGATAAGTAAACTATTTTTTTGTTTATTATCTAATCAAATTGTTAGATATATTTTTATAATTATTAAAAAACCATTATTTTTCCCGAATTTTTCAAAACTTGACCCTTGCCGAATTATTCCCGATCCTCGACTTTGTCACTATGCTCTCTGGGAATTGAATACTAGACTTCCTCGTAAAGAGGGTCACACCTCATTTACGTTATACATTATGGAGTCGGTTGTTTTAGTCAGTGATAAGACCAAAGAGTGAAGAGGAGGTTTCCAAAGCAGAGCAAGAGATGGAATGAATTCCGGAGCCAGAACAGCACATTTGCTTGAAGGATCAATACTGATAAAGGTGTGTATCCAATAATCAGGACCATTACAGGCATCCTCAGTATTTAAGAGCCAAAAAGTTTGGACAAAAATGATGAAAACTAGGTGTACAATTGCAAAAGGTACCTATCAAATTTATGAGCAATAACCCCTCATATCCACAACTCCTCACAGCTGACTAAACGAAATCATAAAACAATCGCTGTGATTTTAGCAGTCTATCAGTTTGATAAAGCCAAGTATGTGATCAAGAACCCTTATTCGAAGAAAATTGCCAATTCTACTAATTCCTCTAACACTAAAAATGACACCCAATCTTTGAATCTTTTATGCCCATTCAAAGCATATAAAGACCAAATCACTCCCAACAAAATTAATTAAAACAGAAAAGAAAGCCAGAGGCACCCAAAAGGCTAAAACTGAAGGTTTTTACAAGAACATAAGGACAAACCAAACGAATCATGGATCAAGCAATAAGCAATATATATATATATATATATATATAGAGAGAGAGAGAGAGTAGGGGTACTCCCTATTTTTATACCTTATCTAAGTATGTTTAAAAGAAGATCAATGATTATAAATATTGTTAATGTGACATTATTTACAAAAATAAGTAATTACAAAAATTATCCATTCTAAAAAAACATTTAGAATCATCTTTTTTTATTAAAAGAATGACTTAGATAACTTGTAAATAAAGAGAGTATCCCTAGAACCAAACTATAGAACCTAAGGGAACTAAGAAAGGAATTGTCTCATCCTACCTCTAGCCAGACCGGTTCATTTTAGAGTGGTGAACTGCGGACTGAATTCAAACAGAACCGACAAACTAACATTGACTAGAACTGTTACATGCTTATATTAATCGATGACAAAAATCAGAGTTCTTTTTTGCCTAATCAAAGCATATAAAGATGAAATCATTCCCAACAAAAATAATGAAAAAAAAAATCAGAGTTACCCCAAAGGCTAGAACAGATGGCTTGTACAAGAACAGAATGACAAACCAAATGATTCATGGATCAAGCAATAAACTAAATATGGGCAAGTTGGGTAGGACCTGAAATCTGCAAACATAGTAGTCAACGCCAAAGACAGCTCGCAAGGTCTCGACGGGCTTCCTCGACGGGTGCCATGGCTTAAAGGAGACGCTGAGGTTCACCAAAGCCTTCACCCGGTCAGGACGATACAAGCAGAAAGACCAAGCGATCACAGCTCCCCAGTCATGACCCACCACAAACACCTGGTCTTGCCCGAGTGAGTCGATCAGGGCTATCAGGTCCCCAACGATTTGAAGAGAAGTGTAGCTACTAATGGAAGCTGGAGTATCGGTGTCACCGAATCCACGGAGGTCCGGAGCCACGGCACGGTAACCGTGGGCCGAGAGAGCGAGCATTTGGTGGCGCCATGTGTACCACAGCTCAGGAAAACCGTGAAGAAACAGCACAACTGGGCCTTGGCCTATCTCTGCTATGTGCATGTTTATTCCATTCACGCGCACCATCCTATGCTCTATCTCTTCCATCACTCTCTTTCTATGGGGCTGTGATTGCTTTGCTTGGGTTTGTAGGACACGATGTGTTGGGCACAAACGATCAACAGCGGAACCGTTGCCCATCCGAACTCAGTTTCTAGAGAGCTCGGAAATGAAGGAGTGGAATAAAATGTTTCCATTTAGAAACACCTTGTCCTTCTTTCCTTTGGCTCGGATGCAAAGCCACTCTGTCTTTACTCTTTATTCCTTTTGCTTTTTTCCTAGACACGATTGCTACTCCCACAAGCCTCGTCCATGGAAATAAGGATGACATAGCCGAGGTCATACCTTTGAGTCTAGGTGTTCTTCTCCTTATAGAAGCTGTAATTTGAGTCAATGATGTGGGTCTATTTTCTTGAAGGAATCTATTCTGTTTGAAACGTTCCATTGTTCCGATGGATGTTCACTTCTTACTATCATCATTTCAAGATAGCAAAATCACTCACATTCATCGAGAGCACCTCATCATCATCTATTTAGGCAAGCGCTTTGAGCATCCTTACCTAGGATAGGATTGGAGATATCATCAGATCGACGATCTACTGATTCTGTTAGTTCCCCAAGTGTGTTCCCCTTCCACAAGGGAAGTTTGTGATTCATGTATATTTCCCTTAATTGTTTTACTTAATTTTCTTCCTCTTTTTTCATTCATTGATATTAGAATATTTATACAAAGAAGATAACGGTTACAACCAATAAGCTACTACTCCAACAAACTCAAAAGACTCCCGCTAACTAGCAACTACTTGAACACGTTTGCCAATAACTAAATTAACACGTTGGTATCAATCCACCCCACTAAGATTGCCCTTCCTCAAGGGCTTTTGTAATAATTTTTTATTCAATAAAAAAAATATCATGTCCTTTCTCCATTTATGTTACTATTAAAGTAATGTATTTTTAAAAAAAATTGTTTCTATTTTTTTAATGCACGATTACACTTAACAATCCCCTTGGAAAGAAAGGGGCTTTACCCATCTGATCTGGCCAATGGAACACACGATGCAATTGTGGTAGTTACCTTTTGGGATGTGGCCTGTTTAAATGATGCCCCACATATTGCGAGTACGAATCGCTAATTACCAAAAAAAAAACCAAATCCTCTACTGTGATAACCGGATTCCCCCTTAGGTTGTCACATGTCCTTTTTGACACCTCTTAACTGTGTTTAAGATTTACCCACTCCTTGGGTTCACTTACCCTATCTTCAGTTCTTAGAAAAAAATATTAATTCTTTTTTTCAATATTTTAATATCAAAAAACTTTAAAAATAATTTTTTTTATATTAAAAAAAGATTAATATTTTTTTTCTAAAAACCAAAGATGGGTGGATGAGCCTTAGGGGTGGGTGAATCTTAACCACAATTAAGAGATGCCAAAAGAGACATGTAGCGACCTAAGGGGTGATAATCAGATTTGCCAAATCCGATCATCACAGTAGAGGATTTGGTTTAAAAAGAAAATCGCGAGTACGACTAGGAATCCTCTCATAGGAATCCTCTTGGTACTTGGTAGTTGGGGATACTATGCTTCCTTTTTGAGATAGGATAACAGTTAATTGCAATTGCATTCAAGCCAATGCAATTGCATATGTGGTAGATGTTATATGTGGTAGATGTTGATTGGATGAGAGAAATTGAATGAGATTAAAAAATTTTAATTTTTAATTTTCCAATCAACATCAGCCACATATGCAATTGCATTGGCTTGAATGCAATTGCAATTGACTTTGATTCTATATCATTTCTTTCTCATTCGTTACTTTTTTTTTTTTTTAAATAAAAGACAAAAAAATGTAATATTTGTGGTCCATCACCTTTTTTGCCTTTTAATTCAAAAAATCAGAAACTTGATTTAAAAAAACAAAAAGGAAAACAAACCTAACATTATCCCTTGATAGTTTCATGGAGTGTCATTAGTTATTACTCCTTATGTCTGCGAATGCATTTATAAAGCACTAGTGGCTACACTGTGATGCACATGAGAGAGAGGAAATGAGAAATGTATGCGAAAAGAGACCCTAATGAGGCCCACGTGATGTACTTACGTGTGAAAGTATTGCAAGACATAAGTGGATGGGTAATTTTGTCCATTAGGATTATAATAATAAAGATAAAAATAATATAAAGGTAAGATTAATTTTGTCAATAGTGACAAATTTTCATCAACACTATGAAGGGCTCTATTCTCATTATACTACTACTAGCGGGTGGCACGAGCGATGCACGTGAGAATAAGAGGGAATCTAGGCTGCACGTGCGATGCACCATAGAGAGAAGGAAGGAGATAAGAGTAATGACAATTTTGTTAAAGTGGCAAATTTGAATCAAACGTTTATAAGTGTCATATTCTCATTATAATAGTAGAGAGAAAAAAAGTGTAATATTTATTTTGTCAGTTTCATTATAATAGTAGAGAAGAAAAAAAAGATATAAGTGTAAAGATAATTTTGTTAATAGAGATTATAACAATGTAAATGGTAAGTATAAGGGTAATTTTATCGATAGTGAAAAATTCAATCATCGTCTTAGAAGAGAAGATAAATGTCAGGTAATTTTGTCAATAGTTACAAATTAAACTCAATCAATGTTTTCAAAAGCCTATTCTCAATTTAATAGTAGATAATATATAAGGAAGGTAGTGTTGCCTTTTTTTTGGGTTGAGGTGCATGAGAGAGAGAGAGAGGAAAGGGGATAAGTGTAAGGGCAATTTTCTTAATAGCAACAAATTTCAATAAACTTTTATAAGTGTCATATTCTCATTATAAAAGCAGACATAAAAAAGATACACGTGAAAGAGTAATTTTGTCATTTTCATTATAATAGTAGAGAATATATAATGTAATGGTAATTTAGTTAATAATAATTATAATAGTAGAGATAGAGAAGATATATGTTTAATGGTGATTTTGTCATTCTCATTATAATAATAGAGAAGATAAGGGTAAGAGTAATTTTGCTAATAGTGAAAAAATTCAGTCAATATTTTTAAGGTTTTTATTTTTATTATAATATTGAAGACAGAGATGATATAAGTGTAAGGGTAATTTTTTCATTTTTATTATAATAGAGAGAAGATAAAGAAAATATATTTGTAAGGGTAATTTTGTCAATATTGATTATCATACTAGAAATATAGAAGATAAATGTTTAAGGTTAGTTTGTCATTCTCATTATAATAGTAGAGAAGATAGAAAACACATGTGTTAGTAGAATTTTGTCAATAATAAAAAAATTCAATCAACCATAGGGTCACATTCTCGTTATAATAATACATAAGATAAGTGTAATTAAGGATAAGTTTGTCAATAGTGATAAAATTCAATCAATCTTTCTTAAGGCCATATTCTCATTATAATAGTAGAGCGTCACATTTTAAATTCAAGAGGAATGCTAACCCTACTCTCAAACTTCCATAAGGGAAGCTATACAGGCATGTTATTTGAGTGAATTTAGCCGAAAGTTTGGTCAAGCTCAAGCTTGGCTTAAACATGCTCCAACTCAGCTTAAGCTCAAACTTAATTTAAGCCAAGTCAATTGAGATTGACTCAAGATTAATTTGCAAGGTTATTTTGATCAATTTTTAATGATTTTAACATTTGTATTTTTAATTAAATACAATACAATAAACTACATAAATTAATTTACTCATACGACAAAAAAAAAAAAAAACTAGATAGTCCTCCAATCTAGTGTAGAGAGTTAGGGTCAACTTTCTTTTGTTGTTATTATCTCATAAACTAATTTATTATAAGTTAATAATTATTATATTAATGATAAATAAAGTTTTTTTAAAAATGTAATATATTTTAATATAAATAGCATTAATAAAAAATATTATATACAAAATTTTTGGAGTTAGAGCTTAAGCTAAATCGATCCCTAAACGAGTTGAACTTAAAGCCGAACTGAATCAAACAAGGTTTCACTTGAGTTTGACTTGTTTAAACCTTCAAGCTCAAATAAACACTTTGCGTGATTCGTTCGAGCTTGAAATGTCACTTGGAGCTTGATTCAAACAAGCCAAAGCAGGTCTAGCTGGCAAGCCAATTGGCTTGAATGCAACTCTAAAGCTACATGCCATGTTTTTTGCCGGGCTTTTGCAACTGATTAAAGCACTAACTATTCACAACTTTCACTTTAAAAATAATCACTTTGTAAAGTAAAAGTGGTTCACTTTAACAAGAAGTAACAAGAAAAAAACAACTTGTGTTTAGGAATGTCAATAGATTGGATAAGGGTCAAATAAGACATTTCCCTTACCTATTTACTATTCATTCCATACATATCTTATCCTTACCCTATTTGGTATGGTAAAATGGTGATCAAGTAATTGAGTAAAACAATCACCTCACTTTTACCTGTTTTAAAGTAATTTACTAGTGGGTAATTGGTTAATTAGGTAAAAAGTGTGTAATTAAGTTAAACCTAATAAATTTATGTTAAATCAAATTAAAAACTTACCTCATACCACAAACCCTTCTTATTTATATAGAACAAAAAAATTATCAAATTACAAAATAAAAAAATTTCTAGCTAAACACGACATCTCATAAAACTTAACTCATCCATAAAGCAACAATAATGTTTCATACAAATTTTCTATAGCTATATTATGATTTAGGGATATATGTGAATTAAATTGTCAAATACCCTCGAATAATTGGGTAAAAACGTAGGATAAACCCAAAATGACCTATTTATACCTCCCAAGAATCTCAAAGAGGGAAGATGATCCATTGGATTAATACAGTTCATCAAGCAAATCATTTCTCAACATTCCGATCGATGTGAGCCCTTTTACACGCTACTCAAAGGAGGAGCAGAATTTGTGTGGGACGAAGAATGTCAGCAAGATTTTGACGACAGTCTATTAACTATCCTTTTATATTATCAATGGGATGAGAAGTCCATACCCTCCTAAGTCGGGTATGATATAAACGGGCAATCGGTTAAATTGTTATCCATTAACTTCCTTACTTGTGTTGTTCCTACAGTGAGAGTAAGAAACTTTTTGAATAGGTGGTACAAGAAGCTCTCTTCAACTAAACAAAATCGGGAGCTTGAGCTTGGATTTGGATATTATCTGATGTTGTTGACATCAGGTTGCTTAAAGGTCCATCTTAAGAAGGAACCCTATGTGGTAGTCGGGCCCAGGGCCGGCCCGTCCATTAGGCCATCAAAGCCCGTGCTTTAGGCTCCAAAAAAATGAAGCCCCAAAGCGTGGGCTTTGATGGCTTTAGAAACCTGATTTGGTAAAAAGAAATTCTAAAAAAGACCCCATTTTATATCGAATCCAATTTTAAAAAAGTCTCATTTACAATTCTCGTTTTATACCTCCAAATGGCTTGGGCCGGCCCTGGTCGGGGCAGAGGGTAGTGGTTCCTCACTCCACAATGGGGCGAAATAGGCAATAGTTACGCACATCTCAACACACACCCATAAGTTCATATCTTCTGCTCTTTTGTTTCTTTTATTTGCATTAATTAGAGACATACTAATCGCGTTAAACATTAGATCGCCTAAAAAGAAGTCAAACTTCTTTTGAAAGTAGGCTCATCAAAATTGGAGAACCCTCCAATCTGTTTTGAGGCTCAAGTGCTCAAGTCTTGGACACATTATATGTTTTAACTAGGTGCATCTCCATTTTGGGTCTCAGTTTGTAGTAAATATTATTTACCTGACACATGCATCTACATTTGTTACTCATTTCCTTTCCTCATAAAAAAAAAGTTTTTCAACATATATGTGTAGCCTTATATCTTCTAACCTAAACTGCATGTGGAGAAACCAAGAGAAATATTTCAACTACCTTGTAAGGTAAACCAGAAGCAGTGTACAACATCAGAAATGCCACTGATATTAGTTTGTGATACATCCTGGACCCATTACATTTAGCAAACTCTATTTTATTTAAAGATGACAATGAACACCTAAAAGAATTACAGGAACACCGCATGAAAAAGATGACAACGAACACGTAATAGAGTTATAGCAATGCCGCATGAAGAAATAACAAAGCAAGTCAAAACTTCTGGATGAAGTCATAAATGTGTTTGCCGATTTCAGCTGGCTTTTCTTGGTTGATGAAGTGACCTACCTCTTCCATTACAACTACTTCCTGCAACAATGGCACATATTTCTTGAAGCCTCCATCGTGTATATATTCCTTGACACCTGGCATATTATAGGTCAGGTCCAGGTCACCCACAATAAACTTAACTGGAACTTTCACCTGTGCCCCAGTCCATGGTGCCGTGAGTTCCCAGTTTCTGATATAGAAAAAAAAATTACGACGATAAGTTAGCAGAAAAGAAGTTACTATAAAAAACACATTCGAGACAAAAGGGACACAGATTTTCATCAAACAGAATGAGATGAATTCTTGTTACAAATGAAGACTCAGAATCTTTTGAATTAAAAAAATTGAAAATGATTCAACTGGCTTATAGAAATTTCATTAATTCTTGCTATTTATATTAGTAAACAGAAGTTTGTTGCTACATACAGGTCCAAAGCTCGGTAGTAGTTCAATCCTCCAGTGAAGCCTCTTTGGTCCAATTTACTAGCATAATAATTAACGTCTTCTTCTGACAACCAAGAGGGCAAGGTAATTGTAGTATTGGGTAAGCCTGCGAACCCCATATCTTTTGGTAGAATAAGCGGACCTGGATTGCGATCTGTCAGAAATCTCTTTAGTAATCCTGTTGTACCAGCACGAGCAAACCCGTCTTCTGCTTCTCTAGGTTCCTACGTAATTAAGCAACATAGTTCGATGGGATATTCTCACCTTTAAGACATAAGCATAGTAACAAAATTCAATTCTGCTAATTCCTCTAACAATAAAAATGACTCCCGATCAAGAAAGAATAACCAGAGTTATATAATATTTATGGCTTCAAATCTTTGCGTTTCTATATTTTGTAATTGTTATACATGACCTTTGTTTAGGATTTCGATGTTAAGATACATATAGGGTAGATTAGGTTTTGGTAGTTGCTAAATAAGGGACTCTTATATTCCACATCTTAGCTTGTTTAGTTTTGATTCATATACTGTTTTGCTAAGTCAGATAGTTAATTACCAACTTAGGACACTTAAGAATATATTACACCTCTTGCAATAGATTCATTTTGGATAATTGACTGAGAATTAATAGGCTTTTTCTTTTGACAAAACTAGGGGGTGTTGATTTCTCTCGAATGAGACCAAGAGGTGTAACCTTCTCTAATAAGACCAAAAGATCAAATCTCCCTTTAATGAGATCATCTTTTTTCTTTTTCATATATTTTTCTCATTTATATTATTTGGTTCTTAAAGTGCATGTAACAGATTGGACTGTTACAAATGGTATCAGAGCAATGTTCTTGTTAGCCATCTTGTTGGTTTATGGTGCACACCAAAAGCAAGAAGACAATTGTATCAATGAAGCACTTTGAAATGCAAAATATGATTGAGATGATGAAATTGATGTTAGCATCAGTCCAAAAGCTTAATGAGGTATCAGCTCGACAACAACATACTGAGAAGATCACCATGCAAATATTTGCATCCAACCTTGATGACAAGTTTGTTGTTATGGGGGATGGAATGTAACAATCTTAATTTTTTTTTAAAACTTTTGTTTAGAATTTCTATGTTAATTTACGTATATGGTAGATTAGGGTTGGGTAGTTGCAAAATAAGGGACTCTTGCTTCCCAAATCTTATTTTGTTTAGGATTGCTGCTATGTTGTTTTCTAAGTTAGGAGAATTACCAAGTTAGGACTCTTAAAACATTATAAAAGGTTTGTAATAGTTTTTTTTTGGATTATGAATGAGAATTAGTAGGTTTTTTTTTTCCCTTTTAAGAGAACTAACTAGGATTTGTTGATCTCTCTCGAATGAGATCAAGAGGTGTAATCTCCCTCTATTGAGGTTAAAATGTTTAATCTCCCTCCAATGAGACTAAAAAGGTCAGTTATCCCTTTGATGAGACCATCTTCTTCCTCTTTCGCCTATTTTTCTCTTTTATTCCGCACATCAAGTGCATTTAACAAATTGAGACTATTACAAATAGTACTATCAGAGCTAGGTTCTTGTTGGTTTATGATGCACACCAATAGCGAGAAGAGAACTGTATCAATGGAGCATTTTGACATGCAACAAATGATGGAGATGATGAAGTCGATGCAAGCATACGTCCAGAAGCTTAACAAGGAATTGGTTGCACAGTAATATAATGAGAAGTGCAAGTATTTTTGCCCAACCCTATTTTTATCAATGTATTTTTGCATCAAACCTTGATGACAAGGTTGTTGTCATGGGGGTGGAATGTAACAGTTCTATTTTTTTTATGACTTTTGTTTAGGATCTCAAAGTACAGTTACGTATATGGTAGATTAGGGTAAGGTAGTTGCTAAATAAGGGACTCTTGTTTCCTAAATCTTAGTTTGTTTACGACTGCTACTATGTTATTTTCTAAGTTATGGGAGTAACAAAGTTAGGACTTGTGAGCACGGAATTTTACCTTATTTTATTTCGGGCCGGGTCTTATGGAGTAATGACGCTAAAACGGCCTTTAGGGAGGCTCACAGGTTGACTAAGAGTCATCACCTATTTATTTAGGGGAAATAAGACTCGAGTTTAGATTAAGACTAATGGTCTCGATTAGAGTTAAGGTAAGTGGTTTGATTAAGTCTTGGGGAAGGGGTTAGCACCCCGAGACCCCCGTTTAAGACAGTTACATACTCCCTAGGTTAAAGCAGTCTAATTAAGCTAAAATTAATGAGAATGCCTAAGTGTTTAGACTATGCTAATCCAAGAAGGATAAAAGCCTAAACTAGGGTCGAACCTGGGTTAGGTTTGCCTACATACCCGCTAGGAAGGGATCAAACTGATTGTAGTTCAAGCGGCACTTTAACCCATGTTGGGGTTAACGGGGGTGTGTGTGCACCAAAGTGAATTGGGGTAGCCCGGAAGCTAAGGCTGTTAGGCCCGGGAGGCCAAAGATTGCACCGGAGTGGCTAAGGTTGCACCGGAGTGGCTAAGTTTAGGGTTAACCATGGTTAAATTTGTTAGCCATGGTTAGGGGGAGTGCCCGGGGACAACCAAGGTTAGAATCTGTATTTTTCAGGTTTTATGATTTTTCCAATGTGTATTATTTAACTAAGGTTAAAGTAAATTAACTAGGGTTAAGTTTAACCCCAATTAGAGGTCAGGTCAAAGTCTCAAGTGAGCCCAGAGAGCATAGCAGGGCCTAGAATAGCCTCCTACCTGGTCTAGGCCTTGTGCAAAGCCCACTGTAATAAAAGACTGGAATTGGCGGTGAAGACAATACCGCCAATTCCAAACCTTCACAAATTGGAAATGGCGGTACCGGAACTTCCGCCATTTCCAGTCCTTCCAGAACAGTGGCTTTGCGGCTATGGGGTTAGGTCAGGGGAAATACCAAGTTTGAGCCTTGGACTTAGTCTAGGTTAGACCTACAGTGGCGTTATTGTTGAATTAGAGGAGAATCTAAAAATGTCGATAAACACAGTATTGACATTCTGGGTATTTTCCAGATTCATGAGATTTAATCATGGTTAAAGAAACCTAGAGGGTCTAGGATGATCAAGGTCAATAGTAGAGATCCCAAAGATAGGATCCAGGTCCTAGAATGGATCAGAGACTGGTCTGATGAGGTGAGGGACTACTGTTAGAGATATGGTCCAGAATGATGATACTAAGATTACCGTTATTCTGGATTTCTTCCAGAAAATTCGATTTTCTTTCTAGCCAGATTGCTTCCAGGATCTTCCTCATGGATTAGAGGGATCCTGGTAAGCTTGAGGAAGTTAAAACATCACCTTCCTATGCTAATAGGTTCATTAAATCATGAAAAAGGGTGGATCTATCATCCTTGAGAGGGTCCCCTTGCCTAGGAACCAGGCTAGGGGACCACTGCACCTGGAGTTATTAATGACTAGAGGTCCTTGGAGATGGACCAGAGCCTAAAATCAGAAAATAAACAAAACAGAGGGGGAGGGGGAGGGGGAGGGGGGGGGGGGATCCTACCATTTGCTTTCAAACTTGACTAATAGGGAGAGCAAGTCGGATGTGAAAGAAACCATACAAGAGGGGACCAAGGTCTTCCCTCTGGTTTTACTCAGCACAAGAAGGACTAAAAGCTCTTGAGACAGGAGGGTTGAGGATTTCGGATTCACCAGGGTCTGCAACAAGGATTTCTACAGGGTTCTTAATAGGATTTTTTGGCATGGGTTTAAAGAAGAGAATGAGTTCATATTTATAGAAAATGGAGGACCTAGGGCAGGTTGGTAATTCGAGGTGAGATTGGTGAGGGCTTAGAAGCTTGATTGGAGGTCAACCTGGGCGAGCAGAGGGATGCAACACTCAAAAATCGTAAACATCAAGAATGGTGGTAATTTCAGTACCACCATTCCTGGTGAAGACCAAAATGGAAATAGCAGTAATCGAATTATTGCCATTTAGGACATTAACTTAAAAATGGGCTTGGCCAGGCCTCGGTATACCTAAGACACTGTAACATTAGCATGAATTAAGTAATGTCAGTAATAGGATTACTAACATTATTTAAATTTTAAATTTTTGTAATTGTGGGTCCCCCTAACGGTTGGATAGGGTCTATGGGCCCTTGTTTGGGTCCATGGGGATCTGGCTATGGATTTCTGGCCCTGGATTCTGAAATTGGGCCTTGGGCCCTAGGTTAAGCTTGGATCTTAGCTTGAGGGCTTAACTAGGGTTCGACTAGGGCTAGTTCGGGTTGGGTTCTAAGGTTAGACCTAGGTTGAGGTTAGGGTTTTGGTTAGGCCTAATGTTAGCTCTAGGGTTAGGGTAGGCTAACCATAGTTAAAGTTGTTAACCATGATAACGGATGGGGTGTAAAAATTGGATACTTACAGGACTCTTTAAAGGCCTATAATAGATTCTTTTTGAATAATGAATGAGAATTATTAGGCATTTTTCTGTTGAAAAAACTAGGACATGTTTTTTTGAGAGAACTAGGAAGTGTTGATCTCTTTTGAATGAAATCAAGAGGTGTAATCTCCCTCTAATGAGCTTAATAGGTGTTGATCTCACTTCAATAAGACCAAGAGATTAGATGTCCCTTTGATGATATCATCTTCTTCTTTTTTTATTTGTATTTGTATTTTATCCGGTTATTATTGTACATGTAATAGAGCTGGACCAGGGTTACCCCGATTTGCTACCTACTATGCCAAATTGCGAATCGGATCATGGAGCGATTCATTTTGGTTCTTAAAAATTAGTGAACCTCATAATCATACCCAACAATTCCGGTTCGACAAACTTTCTCTTTGGGTTCAATGAATTTGTATTTTGGGTACGGTGAATTTGTTTTGGGCTTACGAACGGCTCATTTTATGATCTTTTAAATAAGTATTTGTAATATATTTATTTACAGGTTTAAAGTATATATATTATAATATATGATTAAGTAAGCAAAGTAAGCAAATCTCAAGTATGATGATGGTAAATGGTTATATATATAAGCGAACTAGCGAACCAAACTATAGAACTTAAGCTAACTGAAAAATTTATTGTCACATCCTACCCTAGGGAAGCCGGTTCATCCTAGAGTGGCTAACTGTGGACCCAAATTTGAACAGAGTGAATCCACAAACTAGGTAACATTGACCAGGACTGTTAGATATTTAAATTCATTGAGAAAAACAGAGTTCTTTTTTCTCATATTCAAAGCATATAAAGATCAAATCAGTCCCAACAAAATTTAATGAAAAACATTGAGAACCAGAGTTTAATTGAAGGCTAAAACAGAGGGTTTTCACAAGAACAGAAGGACAAACCAAATGATTGATGGATCAAGCAATAAACTAAAGAGAAAATGGGCAGGTTGGGTATATATAGGACCTGAAATCTGCAAATATAATAGTCATCGCCAAATACAGCTCGCAAGGTCTCGACTGGCTTCCTCGACGGGTGCCGCGGCTTAAATTCGACGCTGAGGTTCACCAAAGCCTTCACCCGGTCAGGACGAAACAAGCAGAAATACCAAGCGATCACAGCTCCCCAGTCATGACCCACCACAAACACCTAGTCTTGCCCGAGTGAGTCGATCAAGGCTATCAGGTCCCCTACGATTTGAAAACAGGTGTAGCTACTAAAGGAAGCTGGAGCGTCGGTGTCACCAAATCCGCGAAGGTCTGGAGCCACGGCACGGTAACCGTGGGCAGAGAGATGGAGCATCTGGTGGCGCCATGAGTACCAAAGCTCAGGAAATCCATGAAGAAAAAGCACAACTGAGCCTTCGCCTATCTCTGCTATGTGCATGTTTATCCCATTCACGCTCACCTTCCTATGCTCTATCTCTTCCATCTCTCTCTCCCTCAACCTGAAACTGTGTGGACTGTGGCTGCTTTGCTTGGGTTTTTGCAGAGCCAGGAAATGAACGTGTGAAATAGAATGCTTTTCATGCAAACACAAATAAAATGTCCTTCTTTTCTCTTGTTTGGATTCAAGGACACCGTGTCTTTATATCATGGACTCAGGATCTTCTCCAATTCCAACGGGAGGGCAACAGAATATCTTGGCATGGGATTGTATCTTGGAGATGCCAAAACAATCTCATCGAGCATCCACACATCACCCGACATGTGATGATAAAAAGGGGAAGAGATATTGGGGAGAAGTCAAAAACATAGGAGAAAATGAAATGACTTCCCCCTTTATCGCCAAATGTTGGATGATGTATGGATGTCCCATGGGAATTTTCGGGCATATGCTAAACACAATCCCCTATCGATTATTTTTGGTAGATGCCCAAGATTCCATCTTGGGCACCACTCTTTAGTTGACGCGTGGGAAGATATTTAATTAGAGAAGTGATAACATGCATTGCACATTCCGTTAAGTGGCATACACACCTCCCAAGCTCGTCACATGTCTTCTTTGGCATCCATTAACTGTGGTTAAGATTCACAAATACTTATGGTTAAAAAAAATATATATAACTTTAGTTTTTTTAACAATATTTTTTTAAAAAAATAAGTTTGGTTATGATTTCACTCACTCACGTGGTAAATATTTTTTTAAAACTAAGGTTAAATTATTTAACCTAAGGATGGGTACATATTAACCATGGTTAATAGGTGCCAAAGAGCACACATGACGAGCTTGAGAGGTGTGCGTGCACCACTCAATAGAATGTGCAAAGCATGTTATCACTTTTCTAATTAAATGTCTTTTCAAATGTCAATTGAAAAGTAGCGGCCGAGATGGGATGTTGAGCATCTACCACAGACCAACAAGAGAGGAAACCACCGCCAGTGACATGTGTCCATGTCGTGCTAGCCACATACCCTCCATATGCACGCACGAGGATTGTATGCCAGAAAAATTGTCTGAGATATCCACACATCATTCGACATGTGGTGATAAAAAGGGGAAGAAATTAAAAAATGGGTAGAAAATAAAATGACTTCTCCCCTTTTTATCGCCACATGTTGGATGATGTGTGGATGCCTAAGATAAAATTTTTTTGGCATCTGTCAGAAATAATCCAATACCCACGTGCAAGTGACAGTAGGCGGTATTATCCCCCTTGGTAACATCTTCGTAATTTAGTAATGGGAGGGTCCTTTCGATTAAAGTAAAATGGAGTGTCCTTACTCCCTTGGTTATGGAATGCATGCGTTCGTTTTCCGGGAAAGGGGACAAAGCAAAAGGAAAGAGGATCGGATTTAGTCTTGCTCTTGCAAGACCAAAACTGTCTTGCTCCCTATAAGCTTTTGACATGTGGCTCCAAAAAAAAGGGAGAGAAAATGAAATGACATCTCCCTTTTTATCATCACAATGTTGAGCAGAGGCAAGACGATTTTGGTCTTCCGACAGTAAGACTAAATCCAATCCCAAAGAAAAGATAACTGACCGGTTGGAAAGAAAGTCAAACTTTACTTTCTCTTCTTTAAAGTCCAGTCATACCACTAATTTCTCTCATATATTTTCTTCACCCGATCAAGGTTAAAGGTTACAGTGAGAGAAAAGAAAACCTCCACGTTAGAGCTTTCTCATTTTTCCTATTCTACTCCTTCCAACCTTCATTTTATACAAGAATAATTTTGGTCTCTTTAAAAAAAAAATCATTTTCATTTTACTTTCTGTTGAAACGTTACAGAAGATGGTTCACATTTCAAATTATGAGGAAAATGTTAGGATTTTTCTTTTAAATAAAAACTCATGTGGTCCGGTGCAATCTTTAAGTTTTTCAAAACTCGGATTATATTGCTGTCAATAAAGAATGTTAAGGTTAATGGGTCCCATTAAAGAGATATAATCAAACTGGGACTCTTTAAGTGTTATTAAAGCTAACAATATGGTCAGGATTGGCGACCGTTAGATCTTTGGTGTGATCCCTCTTAACCATTGGATCTTATGATGGATAAGGTTCCAATGGTATATAAAGCAAAAGGGAGGATCCCTCTTTTCTCTTACGTCATTTGGAAGCCCCATTAAATCAGACCTAAGGAGAAAAGAGAAGACTCTTCTCATCCTCTCAAGCGCCGAGAAACTCAGCATCACACAGAAAGGGAATAGTAAAATTCCAGCGAAAATGTATGAATCTTTGTCTCCTTTTGATTATGAATTCTAGAAAAATTGATTGCATGGTCTAGATCTATGATTGAAATAATCTTGTTTAGGTTTAACATTATTATTCTTGAATCCCAACAGGAAATGCTAAACCTACTCTCAAACTTCCATACAGGATCTATATAGACCTAGATTCGAACACGCTGAGACGAGAGCTTGATATGCGTGAGCTTGGTTTGAACATTTTGGAGATCAATTTAAGGTTGACTTGATCTTGATTCAAGCTCAAACTTAATTCTTGTTGAGTCTATCTTGAATTGGCTCAAGCTTAATTTGTAAGGGTATTTTGACCAATTTTATATAATTTTAATATAAGTATATATATATATATATATATATGAGTTTTCTCATATCACCTGCTGGGTTTATTTTAGTTTGCAAATACCCTGTTATACATTTTAGATTTGCAAATTAACTCATAGTTTGCAACAGTTAGCCGAAGAGTCTCATTCCTTCTTTCTGTTAGTATTAGGATTGCATTAAAATATATTTTGAAACTGCCTATAATATCCTTGTGCTATTTGCCTAAATTGCCCTTGCATGATAATTGTGGGTTTCCCTTTTCTAGAAAAATAAAAAATAAAAAATTAACCTTAGGTGGATTAAGACAACCATAGTTAAAGGGTGCTTTATAAGACCCCATGTGTCCCTTTTAACAACCACTAATTGTGGTTAAGATTCACTCATCCATAGGGTTCATCTATTTAACCTTAGTTAAAAAAAAAATTATTAACCTTAGGTTGATTAAGCTTAACCACAGTTAAAGGGTGCTCTATAAGCTGTCATGTGTCCCTTTTAACACCTACTAACTATGGTTAAGATTCAATCATCCCTAGGGTTCATCCACCTAACCTTCGTTTTTAAAAAAAATTAAAATAAAAAATATTAACCTTAGGTTGATTAAGAATTAACCATAGTTAAAGGGGGCTCTATAAGCTACCACGTGTCCCTTTTAAGAAATCCACTAATTGTGATTAAGGTTCACTCACCCCTAGGGTTCATCAATTTAACCTTAGTTTTTAAAATAAATAAAAAATTTAACCTTAGGTTGATTAAGACTTAACCACAATTAAAGGGGGCTCTATAAGCCGACATGTATCCCTTTTAACACCTACTAACTGTGGTTAAGATCCACTCACCCCTAGGGTTCATCCATTTAACCTTGGTTCTTAGAAAATAAAAAAATATTAACCTTAAGTTGATTAAGCTTAACCACTGTTAAAGGGGGCTCTATAAGCTGACATGCGTCCCTTTTAACACCCACTAACTGTGGTTAAGATTCACTCGCCCCTAGGGTTCATTGGTTTTAGAAAATAAAAAAAAATATTAAACTTAAGTTGATTAAGCTTAACCACAGTTAAAAGGCGCTCTATAAGCCGACATGTGTCCTCGTTAAGATTCACTCACCCCTAGGGTTCATCCAACCTTATTTTTATAAAAAAAAATAATATATCAACTTTAGGTTGATTAAGACTTAACCACAGTTAAAGGAACTCCATAAGCTGCCACATGTCCCTTTTAACACCCACTAATTGTGGTTAAGATTCACTCACCCTAGGGTTCATCCATTTAACCTTGGTTTTTAGAAATAAAATAAAATAAAAATAGTAACCTCATGTTGATTAAGTTTAACCATAGTTAAAGGGTGCTTTATGAGACGCCATGTGTCCCTTTTAACAGCCACTAACTATGGTTAAGATTTACTCACCCTTAGGTTCATCCATCTAACCTTGGTTTTTAAACCATAAGAATAAAAAATAACCTTAGGTTGATTAAGCATAACCACAGCTAAAGGATGATTTATAAGCTGCAAGGTGTCCCTTTTAACACTCACTAACTGTGGTTAAGATTCACTCACCTCTAGGGTTCACTACAAGATTTATTTATTTTTTTACCGATGGCTTAAAACCGTCGGTAATATATTAGTTTCTGTTGGTATAGGCTTCACCGACGGAATCTGAACAGTCGGTAGACCGTCGGTGATATAGGCATCAGTAAATCATATACTGATGGAAAAAAAGCAACTGTGGCTGATAGCGACGGAAAAATTACCATCGATATACATCAAATTTCATTCGAGGTATGCAAGTCCTCTTACAACGGTTTGTAATATTTCTGACAATTTATAATGAAATACCGACGGAACTTAACCGTCGTAAAGTATTATATACCTACGGATATTTTTCTGTCGCACATATTAAAATACCAACGAAGTACTTACCGTCGGTATAACCTTATATATACCGACGGTTTGTCTACCGTGTCTATTACCGATGGTATGTGACCGTTGGTACATTTTTTAGTTAAATTAGTAGTGACGGTAATATTACCGTCAGTAATACCCATTTGGGAAAAAAAGAGCACCTATATATAGGTCAGTACCCTATTAACCTGTCACCTGTGTTCAAACACAATCTTATATACATTCAAACACAATCTTATACATTCATATATTTCCCATCCACGGCTAGTAATATCACACAAATATCCCATCCACAGGGCGGGCCAAAAAAATACATGTTTGTGAAATATAAAGTCCTTTATAGCTCATCAATGATGGGTATCATTCGGCGGTAGAGTAGAGTCTACGTCATACAATGAATAGTTGGACATATTGTTCACCTTCCGCCCAAAGCTATGCATATAATCTTCTATTCTGGACACAGTGTCTTGCATGACGGAAATCAATGCGCCCTATGACTGTATCATTACCACGAGCTCTGCTTAGCAAGTCTTGGTTGTGGTTTCTCGAGGCTAGGCTTCATGACACAACTGTCGCCACTGCTCAGTCTCTGCTGCAACGCTTGACACATGCATGTCAGTAGGCGTGACCCTGTGTCTGTATGTACGGACACACCCATGAGTATCTGCGCCCATGACCTATATAAATATCTCATTTCGGGCGGTGTTGTTGGCATTGCTCTCGAAGCAATGGGATGCGAGGTCATCCATTTGCATCTGAAATCCAGACAACAACTCAAATTAGAATAAGCGGATACCAAATTTGAGGCAATACAAATAGTTTAACACAAATAATAATGTAGATTTTTAGAGGCGTATATCTACCATCGCCGCTGCGGATGCTGCATCCATAGGAGTCTCATCCCGTTTTGTATGAGTGGCTTAGAAAAATACAATCTTGTCGGATTCTATCTCTCAGGATTCACCCGTTGCTATCGATGTGAACAATTTACAGTCTGAAATAGTCAAAGTTTACAATTTGAAGCATCGTAAATAATTTCTAAGCAAATGAGCAGGTATTGAAACTCAAATGGAGACCATAATGATTTATCAAGTTCTAAAAGATCACATGTTTTCTTGTAATATCTCCAAGGCCACTAGGGAAGTTATTCTTGCATTTGTAGGACTGCTAAGTTTACTTCTCCAAATTTTTGTTGGATTAAAGGGATTTCAAGCTTATGCATCCAGGTATTTTATGTTTAGCACAGCACTATCCATTACAAAAATCAAAAGTTTACCCTCATGTATATTTACATCTATTGAGGTAGATTAAAACTTATTATATGATAACTTAGATTCCAAAGATATCCTTTCACACAATATTATTAAATTCATCTATCTAATCATGATTTTTAGAGTTAGAGAGAATAAAAATAAATCATAGGTTGATTGAGTTTAACCATAGTTAAAAGAGGACAAATAGGACATGTCATACCTATAGAGGTGTGTGCATTGCGTACATGGAAAGAATCATACCCGTATATGATGAAATTAGAAGGCAATGAGAGAAAAAAGAGGAAACCCACAAGTATCATGGAAGGGCAATTTAGGTAATATGTAAAAGTATTTAACCCATTAAATGGCACAAAGGTATTATAGGCAGTTTTGAAATAGTTTTTATCGTAATCATAACAAAAATTAAGAAGGAATGAGGCTCTTTGGCTAATGGTTGCAAAACAATGAGTTAATTTGCAAATCTGAAATGTATAACAGTCTATTTGCAAACTAGGAAGAACCTAGCAGTTGATATGCAAAAACCTTACATATATATATATATATACTAGTGGGTGGCATATGCGATGCACGTGAGAGTGAGAGGAAGGAGTTAACCACAGTTAATTGGAGTTAAAAGGGACCCATGTTAACCCGTAGGTGTGATTGAACTCTCACCGAGTTCAATTGTGATTGGCTGTGATTCTATTCTTTAAAAATAAATAGATGAGCAAGGGATAGTTTGGGAATTAAAGTAAACCATTAAATCAAAGTTTTGTTTTATATAAGGGAAGTTTGAGAATTTCGGAAAAATCAGGCTACGCCCAAGGTTTAAAATTTCATTGAAATTTCGGTTTCAGACAACCGCACCGATATTGAAACTGGGTTTATTTCAGAAATCAGATTTCGGTCGAAATTTCAAAAATTTTGGGTGAAATTTCGAATTTCGAAGATTTCGGAATTTGAGCCAAAATCTGATTTTTTATTTTTAAATAATTTTTTTAATTAAAATTCTGAAATATTCCAAAATTTTTACTGAAATTTCAAAATTTTATATATTCATTTTAAAAATAAAATAATAATATTTATATAAATATATAAAAATTTAATAAAATATTATGTTTTTAATATATATATATTAATAAAATATATATATATATAATTAATAAAATATTAATATTTTGAATTTCGAAATTTCGTCGAAATCCCGCAATTTTTCAGGATTTTGGTTCAGGTTGGCTAGCCGAAATCATCGATAATTTCGAAATTTCAAACCATGGCTGCGCCTGCCTCTCGCAATATATATATATATAAGTATTTATAAATAAATACAAGGACCTACAAAAAATTAATTAAGTCATACATAAAAAAAAAAATAGAGGTTTTTGCATATCAGTTGCTAGGTTCTTCGTAGTTTCTAAATACAGTATTGTGTGTAAACATTTTGCAAATAACGCATTGTTTTCCAATAGTTAGATAAATACCCTCAAACATTACTTCGGTTACAATTTTGTTTGAAATTGTTACTAAAATGACTATTATGCCCTTAATATATTTCATAACCTCACTAAGTCTTTTTAACTGTTTTTGAACCATGGTTAATAAGTTTTAACCCCTATGATTAAATTTTTTTTCTAAAACTAAGGATAGATGTTTTAACTTTAAGGGTTATTGAATCTTAAGCATAGTTAATGAGAGTTAAAAGAAAACACATTAATTTTTTAAAAAGAAATTCAAAAAATGAAGGTTAGATGCATGATTGAATCTTAATCATAGTTAAAATGGGACTTATTAATTTTTTTTCTAAAAACCAAGGTTAGCTTCTTTAACCCTAAGGATTAGTGAATCTTAGCCACAATTAAAGGGAGTTAAAAGGGAACACCTTAATTTTTTTAAATTTTTTTTTCTAAAAACCAAGGTTAGATAATTTAACCTTAAAGGTTAGTGAATCTTAACCACAATTAAAGGGAGTTAAAAGGGGACATGTTAATATTTTAATATTTTTTCTAAAAACTATGGTTAGATGCTTCAACACTAAGATTAGTGAATCTTAACCACAATTAAAGGGAGTTAAAAGGACAAGTTAATTTTTTAATATTTTTTTTTCTAAAAACCATGGTTAGATGCTTTCACCCTAAGGTTAATGAATCTTAACCACATGTAAAGGAAGTTAAAATGGGGACACATTACCAAACAAAAAAAATAAAAAAGAGACACATTAATTTTTTTAAGAAAAACCAAGGTTAGATGCTTTAACCCTAAGGGTTAGTGAATCTTAGCCAAAGTTAAAGGGAGTTAAAAGGGACAAGTTATTTTTTAAAAAAAATTCCTAATAGATGCTTTAACCCTGAATAGTTAGTAAATCTTAACTACAGTTAAAGGATGTTAAAAGAGATGTTCAATTTTTTTTTTCTAAAAATCAAGATTAGATGTTTTAACCCTAAGGATTAGTGAATCTTAACCATATTTAAAAGAAGTTAAAAAGGAGTACGTTACTTTTTAAAAAAAAATTTCAATAGATGTTTTAATTCTAAGAGTTAGTGAATCTTAACCACGATTAAAAAGAGTTAAAACTTAAAAGAGATGTTCAATTTGTTGTTCTAAAAATCAAGGTTAGATGCTTTAAACCAAAGGATTAGTGAATCTTAACAACATTAAAGAAAGTTAAAAGGAGACATGTTACTTTTTAATTTTTAATTTTAAAAAAAAAACTAAGGTTAGATGCTTTAACCCTAAGGAATAGTGAATCTTAACTATAGTTAAAAGTTTTTTTAAAAAAAGACAAAGTAACCATAAGAGTCAAAACTTATTAACCATTGCTCAAGAGCAGTTAAAGGGACTTTGTGATGGTATGAAATATGTTAAGGGTGTTATAATCATTTTAGTGATAATTTCAAACGAAAGTCTCATGGAAATAAGGTTTGAGGGTATTTGTCTAATTGTTGGAAAACCATGAGTTAATTTGTAAAAGGTATAAACATAATAATGTATTTACAAATTAGGAAGAACTTAACCGCTGATATGCAAAAACCCCTAAAAGATTTATGTATAGTCATCTAAGTCCCGAGCAGAGAGTTAGAGTCAAACTTTCTTTTATTATTATCATCTCATAAAATTATTTATTATAAGCTAATAAATATTATAATTCATGATAAAAATAGTTTTTTTTTGAAAATATTATATATATTAATGTAAGTAGCATTAACAAAATTGGGTGGTTAGCTTGGATTTGGATATTATCTGAATTTGTTGAAGGTCTACCTCAAGCTCTTGTAGAGGTATCTATCTTAAGAGCCTCCTGAGCACAATTATTTTGTAGGAGCCCACTACCCAATAATGGGACAAAATAAGTAGGGAGAGGGGTCCCACTACCCAATAATGGGGCGAAATAGGGAGCCAAAATCATTTCCGGTGATAACAGGATTTGCCAAATCCGGTTATCATCCCTAGAGGTCGTCAAGTGTCTCCTTTGACACCCTTAACCGTGGATAAGGTTCATCCACCCCTAGGGTTCATCCACCCATTTTTGGTTTTTTTTAAAAAATATTAATTCTTTTTTTAAAATTAAAAATCTGTTTTTAATATTAAAAACAGTTTTTTTATTTTAAAAAAGAATTAATATTTAAAAAAGAAAAACCAAAAATGGTTGGTAAACCCTTGGGGTGGATGATCCTTACCCATGGTTAAGGGGTGTTAAAAGAGACACGTGACGACCTTTAGGGGTGATAACCGGATTTGCCAAATCCGCTTATTACCGTAGAGGATTTGACTCCAGTAGGGTAATGGTTTCACGCACCCGTAAGTTTATTTTCTGACATGTTGCGTGAATGGTAAGGGTGTGGCCGTCCATGGGAAGGTTGGGGATCTAAACCCCTTGGAGTAAGGGTTGGAAGAGCATCAATGCCCCCCGCTATCTACTGACCGTACTGACTACTGATGTACGCCCATACCAAAAAAAAGGCAGCAAATCCTCTCCGGTGATAACCGGATTTTGTAAATCCGGTTATCACCCCTAGAGGTCACCACGTGTATCCTTTGACACCCATTAACCATGGGTAAGGTTCACCCAACCCTAGGGTTCACCCACCTATTTTTGGTTTTTAAAAAAAAATAATAATTCGTTTTTTAAAATTAAAAAACTGTTTTTAGAGTTTTTTTAATATTAAAAACAGTTTTTTAATTTTAAAAAAAGAATTATTATTTTAAAAAAAAAACCAAAAATAGGTGGGTGAACCCTAGGGTTGGGTGAACCTTACCCACGGTTAAGGGGTGTCAAAGGAGACACGTGGTGACCTCTAGGGGTGATAACCGGATTTGCAAAATCCGGTTATCACCGGAGAGGATTTGATGCCCAAAAAAAAAAGGGGAAAAAAATGTTTATTTTCTGCACTTTTGTTTCTTTTACTATAAATGCTATCCGAATCTCAACCTCTCATGGACGGGATGGGATTTGAATAGTCCGACCAAAATCATCGGGGTTGATTCGGGAAATGTGGTGATAAAAGTGGGAAGATATCAAATTGGAGAGGAGTCAAAAAAAAACTGGGAGAATATATGACTTCTTACCTTTTTACCGCCTCATGTGGGACTAAAACCATACGGATGGTTTCGGTCTGTCTATCGTCAGTTCAAATCACATCCCTTCAATGACGCAATGTGGTGTGACATTTTTGACCTTTTTTTTTTTTTCAATTTGTTAAAATATCAAACAGTTGCATGTTGTTCAACTATTCTTGGGTCTCTGGGCTTAGCATTCCTCCTGTTATTAGTACTGAAAAATTAGCGCGAATAGCGTTGAACATTAAATTGCTAGTAGAAAAAAAAATTGTCAAAACAACTTTTGAAAGTAAGCTAACTAAGAATTTATTAGAAAAATGCTCAACTTACTGTGGATTTCAACTATGTAATGAAATGGCGGTCTTCTTCAGTCCACATTCCACTTTTAAAAACTCATGAACTGTAGTTGAGATTCAATCCCCCCTAAGGTTAAGCAATCCAACCTTGGTTTTTTGAGAAAATTTTTTTATGATTGTTAATTAATTAAAGACAGATTGCCATTCTTGTAGACAGGTTACGGTGTTTTCTGTATAATTATTTCTTTTTCGATAAAGATATTGGCAAAGACCTCAAAATCATTGGTTGATTTTGCTACTATTAAGGAAAATGATGCAAACAACCTGTGTCAAGTTGACTTAAAAAGTTGTCACTGAAGATGAAGAATTACCCATGAGAGCTTTAATTTGCATGTCATGTCAGGAGATAGATATTGTAAAATTTGGACATTATTTTAAGTGGATTTGAGTTGAGCTCGCTGTGGAAGTCTACATGTCTGCTTGGTTCAACTGAATTGAAGCTTCTGTGAAATAAAAAAATTTGCATGAATATAATGCCATCCATTTTAGGGTCTAAATTAGTACACAAACAAAAATAACCACTGTTATGTTCTAACTAATACAATCTCCATTTGGCCTAGAGGACAGCAACACCTTCTCGAAGATCTTGCGACTGGTGCAGCCATAGATGCTGTAAAACCATAGTCCCATATAAAGAGGTCTATATGGTTTCAAGACAAGTGAGTTCTGTTGGATGAAAAGGCAATTCAAAGGCGAACTTGTCGTCCAGCAGCCATATAATAGGGTTTCTGGGGGTACTGTGAGATGAATTACAACAGTACTTACAGTAGTAAATAAATGACAGTAGTTTCTCCCAGGAGACACATTCATTTACATTGGTTACTTATTTCCTTTCCTAATTTTTTTTTAAAAAAGTGTAACCTTATATCTTCTAACCTTAGCTGTGGAGAAACCAAAAGAAATATTCCAACCACTTTACTGAAATAGGAGATTTAAAAGGACTACAACAAGCCTACAACCTTGTAAGGTAAAACCAGAAGCAGTCTACAACATTAGAAATGCCACTGATATTAGTCTGTGATACTTCCTGGACATGAATATCTCCATAGCCCATTACACTTAACAAACCCTACTTTATTTAGAGATGACAAAGACACCTAATAGACTTACAGGAATACGGCATCAAGAGATAACAAAGCAAGTCAAAACTTCTGGATGAAGTCATAGATGTGTTTGTTGATTTCAGCTGGCTTTTCTTGGTTGATGAAGTGACCTACCTCTTCCATTACAACTACTTCATGCAAAAATGGCACATCTTTCTTGAAGTCACCATTGTGTATATATTCTTTGACACCTGGCATGCAATAGGCCAGGTCCAGGTCACCCACAATAAACTTAACTGGGACTTTCACCTGTGCCCCAGTCCATGGTGCCATCAGCTCCCAGTTTCTGAAATGGAGAAAAAACATATTACAATAATCCAAATGCATCTAAATAAAACTAGGGGAGAAGGAAAATTTCACTCTTGCTATTTATATTAGTACGAGGAGTGCTAGTCCCAGTCGCATTTATTCTAAATTTCCCGGTAGATGCGAGAGTAGATATAACACGTGGATTTGTTTGATATTTTAATAGAATAAAAATAATAATAATCAGGAAATGTTTGACATTTGGAGCTACCAAGTTACGTCTTTGGAAGATTTGCAACTGGGACTAGCATTTCTGTATTAGTGATGATTAAGACACGTAAGTTTGTAGGTAACATACAGGTCCAAAGCTCGGTAGTAGTTCAATCCTCCAGTGAAGCCTTTTTCGTCAAATTTACTGACATAATAATTAACGTCTTCTTCTGACAACCAAGAGGGCAAGTTAATTGTAGTATTGGGTGACCCTCCTAACCCTGTCTCTTTAGATATCATAAGCGGACCTGGATGGCGATATGTCAAAAATTTCTTTATTACTGTTGCTGTTCCAGCACGAGCACACACGCCTTCTGCTTCTCCAGGCTCCTACAACATAATTAAGCAACACAGTCCCATGGGTTATTCTTAGCTTGGAGACATAAGAACTATGGACTATCATAACAGCAGCTGCACAAGAGAAAATTGTGCCAAAGACTTCACTATCTATATATATATATATATATATGTATGTTTACACTTAGTCGGGGTTAGTATCTGTTCAAGGTGGGGAAACACTCACGCTCACCTCTCTCCCACTGGTTCGATCCCAGGCCTCCCTCCTAGTGAGGGGGATACACTACCGCTGTGCTAGTCCTAAGGTGTCATCTGCCATATTAATTTGAGCAAAAATGTTGAAACTTGGTGTACAATTGCAAAAGGTACCTACAAAATTTATGAGAGATATTCCCTTATACCCACAACTCCTCACAGCTGCTATAACGGAATCATAAAAAAATCACTGTGATTTTCGCAGTCTATCAGATTGATAAAGCCTAGTATGTGCTTATTGAAAGAAAATTGCCAATTATACTAATTCCTACAGTAAAAATGACTCCCAATCTTTGCATTTCCATTTTTATATTCACTAACAAAAATCTGAGTTCTTTTTCGACTATTCAAAGCATATAAAGACCCAAATAATTTCCAACAAAATTAATGAAATAAAAAATAAGATGAAAACAAAAATAATTTTTTTTTAAAACGATAATAGAGATACATCTAATTATGGAAATACAACTAAATTTCAATTTAATCAGATCTTAGCAAACCAATTTAATTTAAATATATTCAAATTCGAAACTAATTGTGACGATATAAAAAGTATCTCATCACATGTTATTATCCTACTCCATTCTCTATCACTTATAAGAACAGAAGGACAAACAAACCAAATGGTTAACGGACCATGCAATAAACTAAAGATTGGCAGGTTGGGTAGGACCTGAAATCTGCAAATATAGTACTCATCGCCATAGACAGCTCGCAAGTTCTCGACGAGCAGCTTCCTCGACGGGTGCTGCGGCTTAAATTCGACGCTGAGGTTCACCAAAGCCTTCACCCGATCAGGGCGAAACAAGCAGATATACCAAGCGATCATAGCTCCCCAGTCATGACCCACCACAAACACCTGGTCCTGCCCAAGTGAGTCGATCAGGGCTATCAGGTCCCCAACGATTTGAAAATATGTGTAACTCCTCGAGGAAGCTGGAGCGTCGGTATCACCAAATCCGCGGAGATCTGGAGCCACGGCACGGTAACCGCGGGCCGAGAGATGGAGCATCTGGTGGCGCCATGAGTACCAAAGCTCAGGAAATCCGTGAAGAAACAGCACCACTGGGCCTTCGCCTATCTCTGCTACGTGCATGTTTATCCCATTCACGCTCACCATCCTATGCTTTATCCCTTCCATCTCTCTCTGTGGGAATGTGGTTGGTTTGCTTGGGTTTCTACAGAGCTAGGAAATGAAGGTGTTAAATAGAAGAGCAATGCTAGCCCTACTCTCAGCCAACTAAATAAAATGTTGATCGGTAGAGAAGTAATTAGGGGTTAAAAAATTTTAACCTTGTGGTTAATTTTATTTTATTTTGTTTTTCTAAGACCAAGATTAAATGGGTGAACTCTAAGGTGAGTGGCTTTAACCAGAGTTAAAGTGAGTCAAAAGAGGGACATGTGGCAAGTAAAATGGAGCCAAGACGTACCTCCTCACAAGACGCACCTCCTCACGTCACCGACCAAGGAGGTGATTATGTTCCTATAAAAATATATCAAATTTCAAATTATACTAAATTCTTTTAATGTAGTGTAATGATCAAATATTCGGATCCACATACACCCATCTTGTTTTATCAAGTTTTATTATGGGAATAATTATGAACAGGAGCTCCCTTGAACCCTCAATGGAAGTTCCCCACTTTTTGCCTTCGAAAGGGGCATTTATGAAAAAAAAAATGTTCCCAAAAAAAACTCTTCTTCTATGTTCATAATTACAAAACTATTACTTCCTAAGGTAAAAAGTGGGTTGCTGTTGACTGTTCCATCGGAGCTCCTCTTCATAGTTAATCTCTTTTATTATTACGTTTGTTTTATTTTATTTTAATTAAACAATTCGTTTGAGTTGACAGTTGGTTTTAAAACACTTTGTCATTACGAATGAGAAAAAAAATTCACTTTTATTTCCCACCTTGTGGCCCGGACAAGGTAGGTCTAAATCAAGCTAGGTCCTTGAAGGGCTAAGACAGAATTAAGGTCTTGCCCTTATACGTTATAAGTAAGGGCAGATTAGGGCTTTGCCCTGACCTTTGACAGTCCTACCCTTGTTGCGTGTACGGTATTTTAGGTGCTCATGCACAAAATTTTGGGGTAGTGCATATGGGTCCAATTTTTGTTACATTTTGGGCACTGTTACATTTGGGGCAGTGCATGTGCATATATGGGTCCAATTTTTGTTACATTTGGGGCAGTGCATGTGCATATATGGGTCCAATTTTTGTTACATTTTGGGCACTGTTACATTTGGATCAGTGCATGTGCATATATGGGTCCAATTTTTGTTACATTTTGCGGCCGTGATTATGGGTCCAATTTTTGTTGTGTTCCTACCAAAAAAAAAAAAATACATTGTGTCTTTATTCCATTGACATGGGATCTTCTCAAGTTGGTGCTCGCAAGGAGTCCACCAACATCTAATCCGAATGTGCCACATACTCTCATGCATGCCAATTAAGGCACTGTGCAGTCTTGATAAGCGTACACAAAATTGTGTGGTGCCTTTTGGCTCATCAGCACCAGCACCAACTGAAGAAGATCTTAAGTCTATTTCATTTTGCTCGGGAAGAGATGGGTTTCTACTAATATAGATTCTTATAATAGATTAGATTATTAAAGCAAATATAAGATGCTTGCTTCTGTTTCTATATAGAGAAGTTGTAAAAATAAATTAATTAATTAATTAATGCTAGTCTTTTTTGGTGGGCCTCACAGGATCTAATATCATGTACCTACGTCAATAAAATTAACCGGTAAGGAAGTTAGCTGAGTAGTAGAGCAGTTGCAACTCGTACCCTCTCGGGAGATTAGATTCCCTGACCTCTCACTGGGGAGTCCACACCCCCTACTCACGTAATAAGCACGGGTCCTAATGCCAATCACTTTTTGCTTTTTCTATCACGTCATTTTTAATCTTAACAGTTTAATAGTTAAGATAAATGATTAGGATTTGGGAGTATAAATAGGAATTCCCTTGCGAGTATCCGTAGGCTAATTCGTAGTCCCCTACACCTAAAGTGTTACACGTGATTGCTTTTGAACCTTTCCGAGGGCTTACTCATCTGTCCAGTGGTACACATGATGGCAGCAATTGTCGTACGTCTTTTGGGTGTGGGTTCTTTAAATGGCTGGCCGGTAGGTTATAGGGTCCGCAATTGCCCAAGGGCTCAGGATCCTCTCGAGTTCAACTCGAGAGAATCTCTCGAGTTGAAACCCCTACAGGTCGCCACGTGTCTCTTTTTATACCTTTTAACCATGGGTAATGTTCACCCACCCCTAGGGTTCACTAACCCATCCTTGGTTTAATATTAAAAAACTCTAAAAACAGATTTTTTAATTTAAAAAATAATAATTAATTAAAAAAAAAAAAAACCAAAGATGGATTAGTGAACCCTAAGGGTGGGTGAGCCTTACCCATGGTTAAGGACTGTCAAAAGAGACACGTGGCGACCTATAGGGTTCCAACTCGAGAGAATCCTGTGCCTTGGCAAAGACTACCTACTCATCTCGCTATAAAGCTTTTTTGTTTTCAAGTGAAATAAGGTGATTCTGTATCACCTAAAATAACTTAATTTATTTGAATCAGATAATTTTTGTGGTTCACCCGAGTAACTTATTTCAAACAAAATAAGATGATTGATATTATTTTAATTGAATCAATTAATTTGTATGATTCACCAAAAAAATAACATGATTTATTTAATTTTTACTAATTCAGTTAAAATAATGTTTATTAGTTAATTTGTATGATTCATACAAAATAGCGTGATTCAAGTTATTTTAATTAATTCAGTTAAAATAACATGAATTAGTTTTTTCGGGATCAATAGGTTGTCAGTGAGTGTTAAGTTAGATTCCACGCTAATAGGGATGGTCTCGATTATCATAGAAGTTTTATCATAATTTTTTTTACTTGAGATTATTTTCAATTGGTGCTGGTGAGGACACTTTCATGGCGCTACATACCTAATGTATAAGCCTACCAAAGTGTTGTGCACGTACAGTAATGTCTGCAAGGGTACGTGACATTATAGGAGTGGGTGCTCTCCATCTCCTTGCCAACACCAACTGGAAATGATCCGGGTCATCTTTTTCTTAGAAACAAAAAGGAAAGGAAAATACTTAACATACCCGTGATTTTCACTATGCAATGAAATGGTCGTCTTCATTGGTCCCGGGCCCACTTTTAATTATTTTCTAACTGTGGTTAAGACTCACTCCTAAGGTTAAGCAATCCAACCACGGTTTTTAGAAGAAAAAAAACTAAAATAACTATAATTTAGTTAAATTTAACCAAGGTTAAAGTGGTGTTAAAAAGGGACACAGGGTAAGATAAGGAGACCCGTGGGACCGCAGATCAGTGCTCAAGGAAACCTCATGTACAAGCTATCTAAGTATGTGACACGCAAATTCAAGTTGGCGGTCTCCTCGCTAACTAGTTGAGAAGATCTAAATCGAAAAGTTGATGGTTGGCCAGCAAAGCAATGTAGTAGTATCCTTTGAATCAAAACAAAAAGTCAAAGAATTATCTTTGGCTAGAAAGAAAAAAATTTTCAGGCAATCTACAAATCAGAGAACTTGTGGCAATAAAAAGGGGAGAAGTCATTTCATTTTCTCTCCATGGTTTTGACTTCTCCCCACTTAGTATCTCTCTCCCTTTTTATTGCCACATGTCCACCGATTTGTAGAGCCAGAAAATTTCTTTCTGGCAAGAGACAATCCTTTGTCAAACAAAAAAATAATAGTGTCCTGACTCCTTACCATAAGGGAAGCTACATTGACATGTGTTCTCAAGCAGAAGCCGAGAGCTTGACAAGGTTCAGCTTAACTGAACATGTTGGAACTTGGCTTGAGGTTGACTTGATCTTGATTCAAGCTTGAGCTCATATTAAGCTCAAACTTAATTCAAGCCGAGCTGATTTAGAGTTGGCTCAAGCTTAATTTGCAAGGTTATTCTATTCAATTTCACAGAATTTTAATTAAAAAATTACACAAAATCAATTTATTCATAAGCAAAAAAATAAGATTTAAGGATAGATTTCCAGTGTAGAGTAGTGTGTCAAATCTTGATCTCGAGTTTTTATCAGCCGAAGGTTTTTTTCGCGAGATTAATTTTCAAATCTGAATTTTTTTTTTGGCATTTTTCGTCTCAATCTCGACAATGATTAAAAAAATATATTAAAATTACAAAAAAATAGTAATAAATATAATCAAGTTTCAATATCGTAAAACCAATAACATTGTGTATTTTTCACGATATTTTTAAAATTTTAGCTAAATCTCACAATATTTATAAAATAAAAAGAGAAAATTATATTTCTCACGAGATTTATAAAATATCACTATAAAATAGAGTTTTAAACTTTAAATATTTTTTTGGATTTTTCTCTGAAGAAATTGGGTATGAATTTTTCTCTGAAAAAATTAAGTATTTCTCGTGAGATTTGTAACAATGGTGTAGAGTAGAGAGTTAGGGTCAACTTTCTTTTGTTGTTATTATCTCATAATATTTGTTATTATAAATTAATAAATATTATAATTTATATAATAAAGAAAGTTTTAAAAAAAGTATTATATATTAATATAAATAGCATTAACAAAAATATTACATTAAAAATATTTTGAGCTAGAGCTTAAGTCGAATCGAATCCTAAACGAGTTGAGCCGAATGAAACAGGTTTGACTCAATTTCGGCTTGTTTAAAAACATTTGAGTTCAAATAAAACCTATATGCTTGATTCGTTCGAGCTGAAATGCAAGCTTGACTCTGGATGAGCCAACTAAGTCAAGCTGACAAGCTAGCTTGGTTTGAGTGCAATCGGTGTTTTGAGAACTGGACCGGCTCAGTCGGTTCAACCGGGAAAATTAGGAACGGGCCGGGTCAATACTCCTATGGTTTCCAAATATTCAATAATCGATCATAATTCAAAATTGCTTGAAATAAGCTTAACCAAAAGAATCAGCTACTGGTTCCAATAATCAGTCATTTTGTTTTAAATCTCATTAACTGTTTTCCGATAGTAAATAGGAAAAACAACTATTCTCATTCTCCATAGATAAAAGCAACCCAATGGGTTTCAATATTTAAAGCTCAATAAGGCATTAAATGCTTAATAGTGAAAAGCAATGTTGATTTTGCTAATATACCTTTTTTTTATGATTGTTAATTAATTAAAGACAGATTGCCATTCTTGTAAACATGTTACGGTGTTTTCTGTATAATTATTTCTTTTTCGATAAAGATATTGGCAAAGACCTCAAAATCATTGGTTGATTTTGCTACTATTAAGGAAAATGATGCAAACAACCTGTGTCAAGTTGACTTAAAAAGTTGTCACTGAAGATGAAGAATTACCCATGAGAGCTTTAATTTGCATGTCATGTCAGGAGATAGATATTGTAAAATTTGGAAATTATTTTAAGTTGATTTGAGTTGAGCTCGCTGTGGAAGTCTACATGTCTGCTTGGTTCAACTGAATTGAAGCTTCTGTGAAATAAAAAAATTTGCATGAATATAATGCCATCCATTTTAGGGTCTAAATTAGTACACAAACAAAAATAACCACTGTTATGTTCTAACTAATACAATCTCCATTTGGCCTAGAGGACAGCAACACCTTCTCGACGATCTTGCGACTGGTGCAGCCATAGATGCTGTAAAACCATAGTCCCATATAAAGAGGTCTATATGGTTTCAAGACAAGTGAGTTCTGTTGGATGAAAAGGCAATTCAAAGGCGAACTTGTCGTCCAGCAGCCATATAATAGGGTTTCTGGGGGTACTGTGAGATGAATTACAACAGTACTTACAGTAGTAATTAAATGACAGTAGTTTCTTCCAGGAGACACATTCATTTACATTGGTTACTTATTTCCTTTCCTAATTTTTTTTTTAAAAAGTGTAACCTTATATCTTCTAACCTTAGCTGTGGAGAAACCAAAAGAAATATTCCAACCACTTTACTGAAATAGGAGATTTAAAAGGACTACAACAAGCCTACAACCTTGTAAGGTAAAACCAGAAGCAGTCTACAACATTAGAAATGCCACTGAGATTAGTCTGTGATACTTCCTGGACATGAATATCTCCATAGCCCATTACACTTAACCAACCCTACTTTATTTAGAGATGACAAAGACACCTAATAGACTTACAGGAATACCGCATCAAGAGATAACAAAGCAAGTCAAAACTTCTGGATGAAGTCATAGATGTGTTTGTTGATTTCAGCTGGCTTTTCTTGGTTGATGAAGTGACCTACCTCTTCCATTACAACTACTTCCTGCAAAAATGGCACATCTTTCTTGAAGTCACCATTGTGTATATATTCTTTGACACCTGGCATGCAATAGGCCAGGTCCAGGTCACCCACAATAAACTTAACTGGGACTTTCACCTGTGCCCCAGTCCATGGTGCCATCAGCTCCCAGTTTCTGAAATGGAGAAAAAACATATTACAATTATCCAAATGCATATAAATAAAACTACGGGAGAAGGAAAATTTCACTCTTGCTATTTATATTAGTACGAGGAGTGCTAGTCCCAGTCGCATTTATTCTAAATTTCCCGGTAGATGCAAGAGTGGATATAACACGTGGATTTGTTTGATATTTTAATAGAATAAAAATAATAATAATCAAGAAATGTTTGACATTTGGAGCTACCAAGTTGCGTCTTTGGAAGATTTGTGACTGAGACTAGCATTTCTGTATTAGTGATGATTAAGACATACTATTTAATTTCAACATAAGTTTGTAGGTAACATACAGGTCCAAAGCTCGGTAGTAGTTCAATCCTCCAGTGAAGCCTTTTTCGTCAAATTTACTGACATAATAATTAACGTCTTCTTCTGACAACCAAGAGGGCAAGTTAATTGTAGTATTGGGTGACCCTCCTAACCCTGTCTCTTTAGATATCATAAGCGGACCTGGATGGCGATATGTCAAAAATTTCTTTATTACTGTTGCTGTTCCAGCACGAGCACACACGTCTTCTGCTTCTCCAGGCTCCTACAACATAATTAAGCAACACAGTCCCATGGGTTATTCTTAGCTTGGAGACATAAGAACTATGGACTATCATAACAGCAGCTGCACAAGAGAAAATTGTGCCAAAGACTTCACTATCTATATATATATAGATATATGTATGTTTACACTTAGTCGGGGTTAGTATCTGTTCAAGGTGGGGAAACACTCACGCTCACCTCTCTCCCACTGGTTCGATCCCAGGCCTCCCTCCTAGTGAGGGGGATACACTACCGCTGTGCTAGTCCTAAGGTGTCATCTGCCATATTAATTTGAGCAAAAATGTTGAAACTTGGTGTACAATTGCAAACGGTACCTACAAAATTTATGAGAGATATTCCCTTATACCCACAACTCCTCACAGCTGCTATAACGGAATCATCAAAAAATCACTGTGATTTTCGCAGTCTATCAGATTGATAAAGCCTAGTATGTGCTTATTGAAAGAAAATTGCCAATTATACTAATTCCTACAGTAAAAATGACTCCCAATCTTTGCATTTCCATTTTTATATTCACTAACAAAAATCTGAGTTCTTTTTCGACTATTCAAAGCATATAAAGACCCAAATAATTTCCAACAAAATTAATAAAATAAAAAATAAGATGAAAACAAAAATAATTTTTTTAAAAAAAGATAATAGAGATACATCTAATTATGGAAATACAACTAAATTTCAATTTAATCAGATCTTAGCAAACCAATTTAATTTAAATATATTCAAATTCGAAACTAATTGTGACGATATAAAAAGTATCTCATCACATGTTATTATCCTACTTCATTCTCTATCACTTATAAGAACAGAAGGACAAACAAACCAAATGGTTAACGGACAATGCAATAAACTAAAGATTGGCAGGTTGGGTAGGACCTGAAATCTGCAAATATAGTACTCATCGCCATAGACAGCTCGCAAGCTCTCGACGAGCAGCTTCCTCGACGGGTGCTGCGGCTTAAATTCGACGCTGAGGTTCACCAAAGCCTTCACCCGATCAGGGCGAAACAAGCAGATATACCAAGCGATCATAGCTCCCCAGTCATGACCCACCACAAACACCTGGTCCTGCCCAAGTGAGTCGATCAGGGCTATCAGGTCCCCAACGATTTGAAAATATGTGTAACTCCTCGAGGAAGCTGGAGCGTCGGTATCACCAAATCCGCGGAGATCTGGAGCCACGGCACGGTAACCGCGGGCCGAGAGATGGAGCATCTGGTGGCGCCATGAGTACCAAAGCTCAGGAAATCCGTGAAGAAAAAGCACAACTGGGCCTTCGCCTATCTCTGCTACGTGCATGTTTATCCCATTCACGCGCACCATCCTATGCTCTATCGCTTCCATCTCTCTCTTACTCTGGCGCTGTGGAATGTGGTTGCTTTGCTTGGGTTTCTAGAGAGCTGGGAAATGAAGGTGTTAAATAGAAGAGCAATGCTAGCCCTACTCTCAGTCAACTAAATAAAATGTTGATCGGTAGAGAAGTAATTAGGGGTTAAAAAATTTTAACCTTGTGGTTAATTTTATTTTATATTGTTTTTCTAAGACCAAGATTAAATGGGTAAACCCTAGGGTGAGTGGCTTTAACCAGAGTTAAAGTGAGTCAAAAGAGGGACATGTGGCAAGTAAAATGGAGCCAAGACGCACCTCCTCACGTCACCACCGACCAAGGAGGTGATTATGTTCCTATAAAAATATATCAAATTTCAAATTATACTAAATTCTTTTAATGTAGTGTAGTGATCAAATATTCGGATCCACATAACACCCATCTTGTTTTATCAAGTTTTATTATGGGAATAATTATGAACAGGAGCTCCCTTGAACCCTCAATCGAAGTTCCCCACTTTTTGCCTTAGAAAGGGGCATTTATGAAAAAAAATGTTCCCAAAAAAAACTCTTCTTCTATGTTCATAATTACAAAACTATTACTTCCTAAGGTAAAAAAAAGTGGGTTGCTGTTTCAATCGGAGCTCCTCTTCATAGTTAATCTCTTTTATTATTATGTTTGTTTTATTTTATTTTAATTAAATAATTCGTTTGAGTTGACAGTTGGTTTTAAAACACATTGTCATTACGGAATGAGAAAAAAAAATCTCTTTTATTTCCCACCTTGTGGCCCGGACAAGGTAGGTCTAAATCAAGCTAGGTCCTTGAAGAGCTAAGACAGAATTAAGGTCTTGCCCTTATACGTTATAAGTAAGGGCAGATTAGGGCTTTGCCCTGACCTTTGACAGTCCTACTCTTGTTGCGTGTACGGTATTTTAGGTGCTCATGCACAAAATTTTGGGGTAGTGCATATGGGTCCAATTTTTGTTACATTTTGGGCACTGTTACATTTGGGGCAGTGCATGTGCATATATGGGTCCAATTTTTGTTACATTTTGCGGCCGTGATTATGGGTCCAATTTTTGTTGTGTTCCTACCAAAAAAAGAAAAAATACATTGTGTCTTTATTCCATTGACATGGGATCTTCTCAAGTTGGTGCTCGCAAGGAGTCTACCAACATCTAATCCGAATGTGCCACATACTCTCATGCATGCCAATTAAGGCATTGCGCAGTCTTGATAAGCGTACACAAAATTGTGTGGTGCCTTTTGGCTCATCAACACCAGCACCAACTGAAGAAGATCTTAAGTCTATTTCATTTTGCTCGGGAAGAGATGGGTTTCTACTAATATAGATTCTTATGATAGATTAGATTATTAAAGCAAATATAAGATGCTTGCTTCTGTTTCTATATAGAGAAGTTGTAAAAATAAATTAATTAATTAATTAATGCTAGTCTTTTTTGGTGGGCCTCACAGGGTCTAATATCATGTACCTACGTCAATAAAATTAACCGGTCAGAAGTTAGCTGAGTAGTAGAGCAGTTGCAACTCGTACCCTCCGGGATATTAGATCCCCTGACCTCTTCCTTGGGAATCCACACCCCCTACTCACGTAATAAGCACGGGTCCTAATGCCAACCACTTTTTGCTTTTTCTGTGACGTCATTTTTAATCTTAACAGTTTAATAGTTAAGATAAATGATTAGGATTTGGGAGTATAAATAGGAATTCCCTTGCGAGTATCCCTAGGCTTATTCGTAGTCTACACCTAAAGTGTTACACGTGATTGCTTTTGAACCTTTCCGAGGGCCTACTCATCTGTCCGGTGGTACACATGATGGCAGCAATTGTCGTACGTCTTTTGGGTGTAGGTTCTTTAAATGGCTGGCCGGTAGGTTAGGGTCCGCAATTGCCAAAGGGCTCAGGATCCTCTCGAGTTCAACTCGAGAGAATCTCTCAAGTTGAAACCCCTACAGGTCGCCACGTGTCTCCTTTGTTACCCTTTAACCATGGGTAATGTTCACCCACCCCTAGGGTTCACTAACCCATCCTTGGTTTAATATTAAAAAACTCTAAAAACAGATTTTTTAATTTAAAAAATAATAATTAATTAAAAAAAAAAAAACCAAAGATGGATTAGTGAACCCTAAGGGTGGGTGAGCCTTAACCATGGTTAAGGGCTGTCAAAAGAAACACGTGGCGACCTATAGGGGTTCCAACTCGAGAGATTATCTCGAGTTGAACTCGAGAGAATCCTTTGCCTTGGCAAAGACTACCTACTCATCTCGCTATAAAGCTTTTTTGTTTTCAAGTGAAATAAGGTGATTCTATATCACCTAAAATAACTTAATTTATTTGAATCAGATAATTTTTGTGGTTCACCCGAGTAACTTATTCCAAACAAAATAAGATGATTGATATTATTTTAATTGAATCAATTAATTTGTAAGATTCATCAAAAAAAATAACATGATTTATTTAATTTTTATTAATTCAGTTAAAATAATGTTTATTAGTTAATTTGTATGATTTATTCAAAATAGCGTGATTCAAGTTATATTAATTAATTCAGTTAAAATAACATGAATTAGTTTTTTCGGGATCAATAGGTTGTCAGTGAGTGTTAAGTTGGATTCCACGCTAATAGGGATGGTCTCCATTATCATAGAAGTTTTATCATAATTTTTTTTACTTGAGATTATTTTCAATTGGTGCTGGTGAGGACACTTTCATGGCGCTACATACCTAATGTATAAGCCTACCAAAGTGTTGTGCACGTACAGTAATGTCTGCAAGGGTATGTGACATTGTAGGAGTGGGTGCTCTCCATCTCCTTGCCAACACCAACTGGAAATGATCCGGGTCATCTTTTTCTTAGAAACAAAAAGGAAAGGAAAATACTTAGCATACCCGTGAGTTTCACTATGTAATGAAATGGTCGTCCTCATTGGTCCCGGGCCCACTTTTAATTATTTTCTAACTGTGGTTAAGACTCACCCCTAAGGTTAAGCAATCCAACCACGGTTTTTAGAAGAAAAAAAACTAAAATAACTATAATTTAGTTAAATTTAACCAAGGTTAAAGTGGTGTTAAAAAGTGACACAGGGTAAGAAAAGGAGACCCGTTGGACCGCAGATCAGTGCTCAAGGAAACCTCATGTACAAGCTATCTAAGTATGTGCACGCAAATTCAAGTTGGCGGTCTCCTCGCTAGCTAGTTGAGAAGATCTAAATCGAAAAGTTAATGGTTGGCCAGCAAAATGTAGTAGTATCCTTTGAATCAAAACAAAAAGTCAAAGAATTATCCTCGGCTAGAAAGAAAGAAATTTTCAGGCAATCCACAAATCAGAGAACTTGTGGCAATAAAAAGAGAAGAAGTCATTTCATTTTCTCTCCGTGGTTTTGACTTCTCCCCACTTAGTATCTCTCTCCCTTTTTATTGCCACATGTCCACTGATTTGTAGAGCCAGAAAATTTCTTTCCGGCATCGCCAGAGACAATCCTTTGTCAAACAAAAAAATAATAGTGTCCTTACTCCTTACCATAAGGGAAGCTACATTGACATGTGTTCTCAAGCAGAAGCCGAGAGCTTGACAAGCTTCAGCTTAACTGAACATGTTGCAACTTGGCTTGAGGTTGACTTGAGCTCAGTTTAAGCTCAAACTTAATTCAAGCCGAGCTGATTTAGAGTTGGCTCAAGCTTAATTTGCAAGGTTATTCTATTCAATTTCACAGAATTTTAATTAAAAAATTACACAAAATCAATTTATTCATAAGCAAAAAAATAAGACTTAAGGATAGATTTCCGGTGTAGAGTAGTGTGTCAAATCTTGATCTCGAGTTTTTATCAGCCGAAGGTTTTTTTCGGGAGATTAATTTTCAAATCTGAATTTTTTTTTTGGCATTTTTCGTCTCAATCTCGACAATGATTAAAAAAATATATTAAAATTACAAAAAAATAGTAATAAATATAATCAAGTTTTAATATCGTAAAACCAATAACATTGTGTATTTTTCACGATTTTTTTAAAATTTTGGCTAAATCTCACAATATTTATGAAATAAAAAGAGAAAATTATATTTTTCACGAGATTTATAAAATATCACTATAAAAATAGAGTTTTAAACTTTAAATATTTTTTGGATTTTTCTCTGAAGAAATTGGGTATGAATTTTTCTCTGAAAAAATTAAGTATTTCTCGTGAGATTTGTAACAATGGTGTAGAGTAGAGAGTTAGGGTCAACTTTCTTTTGTTGTTATTATCTCATAATATTTGTTATTATAAATTAATAAATATTATAATTTATATAATAGAGAAAGTTTTAAAAAAAGTATTATATATTAATATAAATAGCATTAACAAAAATATTACATTAAAAATATTTTGAGCTAGGGCTTAAGTCGAATCGAATCCTAAACGAGTTGAGCCGAATGAAACAGGTTTGACTCAATTTCGGCTTGTTTAAAAACATTTCAGTTCAAATAAAACCTATATGCTTGATTCGTTCGAGCTGAAATGCAAGCTTGACTTGGATGAGCCAACTAAGTCAAGCTGACAAGCTAGCTTGGCTTGAGTGCAATCGGTGTTTTGAGAATTGGACCGGCTCAGTCGATTCAACCGGGAAAATTAGGAACGGGCCGGATCAATATTCCTATGGTTTCCAAATATTCAATAATCGATCATAATTCAAAATTGCCTGAAATAAGTTTAACCAAAAGAATCAGCTACTGGTTCCAATAATCAGTCATTTTGTTTTAAATCTCATTAACTGTTTCCAATAGTAAATAGGAAAAACAACTATTCTCATTCTCCATAGATAAAAGCAACCCAATGGGTTTCAATATTTAAAGCTCAATAAGGCATTAAATGCTTAATAGTGAAAAGCAATGTATCCAATATTTAAAGCCCAATAAGTCACAATATTTAAAGCCCAATAAGTCACAATAAGGCATTAAATGCTTAATAGTGAAAAGCAATGTATCCCATTGTTCATTCTGCACAAACCGAAGAAACCCATCACATTGTTGACTGTTCATAAACCCCAACGATAGTTTTGAGGGAGCTACACATGAGAGGTCCTCTTAGCCGTGGTATTAAAACTCGGTGATTCGACTTAAAACCTAGCCGAGTCTACTCGACTCAACTAGGTTTTGAGTCAAATTTGAGGTAAAACTCGATTTTAACACTAAAAATCGAGTAACTTGTCCCGACTCGATCGAATTTTATATTTTTTTTGTTAAAACAAAAAATTGAATAAACCGGTCAACCTGTGTGACCAATTTATGTTTTTTTTTTCTTTTTTTTAACATACCTCACCCACTCTTAAACATAAATACGAAACAAAAGGGAGGTGTTTAGTATATATTGAATTATATATCTCATTTTAGGCATGATTTATCATTAATTTTTAATTTATACTATATATATAGTATTAGAAAAATATTATATATGTGTGAGTTTTAGGTGTCATTACTCGGACGAGTTTTACCCGAGTTGACTCTACTCATCAAGTTTCCAAGTCGAATCGAGTTTTCGGATTTTAAAACATTGCTCTTAGCCACCCATTAAGGCATTAAATGCCAAATAGTGCAAAAACTATTCAAGTGACAGATTGAAGGCTAAAGGAGCAGTTTTTCTGGCTGTTAAACTGGTTGAACTAAGAACTAGTCACTCAACCAGTTTGACAAGTCTGATTATTGAAACACCGAGTGAAACCCTAAAGCTACATGTTATGTTTTTCGCCGGCTTTTGCAATCGATCAAAGCAATAACTGTTCACAATTTCCACATTAAAAATAACAACTTTTATAAAGTAAAGGTTGTTTGTTTTTAACAAGTTAAAATGTAACAAGAAAAAACTTGTGTTTAGGGACGTCAATGGATAGCTAAGAGCCAAATAAGACATTTCCCTTACCTATTTCCAATTCCTTACATGTTGCGCCCCAAAATCTCATATTAGTCAAATGAGACTTTGGACCTATGATACTCATGTATAGCACTTATCTTACAACATAATACATACCAAAATGAGAACTTGGAATTTTCTCTTCAATAATCAAATATAAATCATCATCCACTGATAGGCGACCAACTTACCTTAATAAATTCGATCATTCGTCATGATCTCAAATCTTTAAATTTAACCTACACAACCTCAATCTTTAAAAATACTTTATTACAATCCTTAAACAAATAAATAACTAATTGATCAATAATATGGATAATGATCAAAATCGATCTCTCTCTCTCAACAATCACCTTTGGACTCCTCGAAATACTCTTCCTCGATTCAAGGTTCTGTAAACTGCACTGAACATAAACCTGCCAATATTAATTATAAAATCGAAAGAAGTAATTACCTCATTAAAAAATTTAAATATCATAATTAGATGTCTGCTCAAAATCTTATACAGACTTTCAAGCTTACAAATTTGAAAGCTTACAAATTTGATGCATCTTAATCTTCTTCTGAGAATCTTTTGATCAATTTATATATACCTTTTTCATGAAGATTATTATGCAAGAATACTATCATAATATCCATCAAATATAACTCTGTATCTAAATGAGCCTAGAAAACCAACATCATCATGACAGAGCTCTTCTTAGTAACTGAAAAGGTATCTTTCAATTTAAAAAGGACGTTTACAATTAACTCTACTAGATCCCAAACTCTAGGTTTTTTTATGGACATTAATTGATCAATTATTGCTGTATGCTATGACAAGGAATTAAGACTTTTTCCTATCTTAATGGAAGGTAAATATAATTCTTGTTGTCAAAATTTGAAATTTGACTCTTGAACAATCTACAAGATCATCATGTATGTCAAGGATAAAATTCGTAAAATATGTAAGTGTTGTGACAACGAGAACGTCTTTGGAGTTATAACGGTGGATACAAGCTCGTATGCATTTTTGAATACATATTCGTTGTGCGCATGATAACGGACCCGTTGTGTTTTGCACAACGAAAACGTTGTCCTCTAGACAACGGACTCGTAGTCATCAAGACAATGGTCTCGTCATCGGTGCGACAATGGACCCGTGCTTTAGTCAACAATGAGACCGACTATCAGGACCCGATCTTCAGAAGGGGATCATTTTTCTCTGACGTTAGATGGAAAGCACTGTCTTAGCATTTATTGCTAGTCATCTCAAATGGGTTTTCGACCCGAAACCAACCTTAGAGATTACAGGCTCACACATGTGACACATAAGGCTTCAGATATGTTTGACATATTTTGGTAATGAGTGTAAAGCTAGTGACATGGTCATCCATTGTCATTGATGGTCATTCCATGGGCATCCAGAGCTAAACCTATAAATACCCCCAGAGACTCAATGCATAAGGATCTCAGCTGTGTGGAATTTCAGTGCTTCAGCATCCAATCTATTATCAGAGAATAAAAGGCTTGAGACTCAGAGCATAAGAACAAATATCAGTGCCCCATCTCAGTGCGATAGTGCTCTTACTACTCATCATCTTCTATACACACTTACTTTGGCATCAGAGTGCAGGTCAGGGTTCAAACCCTCCACCTTCAATCTTCTACCAGTAAACCAAGATTGTAGTAGCTACTGAAGCTTGGCTTCTCCGACAAATTCCACTTCAAAAATTGGCGCCGTCTGTGGGAATTTATAAATGAACCTCCTTTTGCTCATCTCCATCACTATGGTTGGTCGAACCTATGCGTCTCCAATGGAAGATCAAACCCCAGAGCCAGAGAAGTCTCAAGTGGACCAGATCATTATGCTGTTGTTGTATCAACATACAATCTCTCCTGATGCAGTTAGCCAGCCAGCAGCAGTTGGTTCAAGAGCAAATAGAAGCGTGGGTGTATGGCCTAACTGAATCAAATCGTGCGCTACTCCAGGGTAGGAGTAATCAGATAGTAGAGCAACGCCCCTCCTCTAATCAAGTTGAGCAAGTGATGTTCATGGCCTGTCCTGCAACAATCATGAGAGCCATAGAGGACGATCCAAATTTCGAATGGCCTGTACGTGCATATCATGACATCACCAAGGGACCGCGGGCACAAGAATACTGTCATTATCACAAAAGTCATGGTCATACGACTAATCGATGTAAAAACTTGAAGGCCTATTTGGAGAGGTTGGTGCAGGAAGGCTTCTTGGGACAGTACGTGCTTCCCGACGATGAAATACAAACAAGTCCATAAACTGTGAGCGACATACGACCAATAACGAATGTTCTTTACGTATGGGGCTGTCAGTTATATGATCACCGGAATGGGGTTTTCTATGCAATACCCAAGAGGTATTTTTCGTGTTCTTCCATCTTCCTGTGTTCAACGTATCTAATTACTTCATGTTTTGCTTGATGTTGTGATGCATGTATGTTTCGATACTCTATCATCCTTCGAGGTGGTGTGCATAAGACGACTGGAGGAAGGACGAATGTAAGTGTATTTTCGCTGATTCGAGCTCGTCATCGTTAAACGTTGGCACGTCCTCGTGGTCCGATAAATCGGTATCGCTGGCACGTCCTCGCTAACACAGGCTTGTCCTCGTTGCCCGAAAAGTCGGCCTCGCTGGCACGTCCTCGTTGTTCGTAGGCTTGTCCTTGTTGTTCGTTAAGTCGGCCTCTCTGGCATGTTTTCGTTGTTCGATGGCATGTCCTTGCTAACAAAAGGACGCAAATGAAGGTAAATCAATCCGATGATATCAAGGTTCATGCCAAGTATTTCTACTATTTATCTTTCGGTGCTAAGTGTTCCTTGATGCATGAGTTCTTATCAATGATTGATAGAATGCCAAAATATCGTAAATGTAAAATCAAATGGTTGATCATCAAGAGCTCGGTATTCACTGTGGGATATATGTGGCCTAGTCAGATACATTCTCTAAGCAACCAAGTGGCTTGCAATGTCATCTGAGCATGACGTCATGGTGTCCCATTACGGGTCCCTTAAGGATTCAGTGTGTGAGAAATTATTTGCATAATTACATTTGCGGTGTTTTGTCTCTACCGCGTGTCTGTAGTGTCAGTTCTTGGGTGTATGGGTTCAATAACTATGTTTATGTTATCATGAGTTCTCAATGCATTTGCTCGTACTCAAGCGCATATTAATTCACTCTTCTTGGTTTCCTGTGACATATATATGCTCTGTGCCTTGTGAAAGTTTCTAATAAGTGCAATACGATAGACAAGAGATAAGCGCAAAAAAGTGTTTCACTAAAGAAAAGAGTGCACAGCGGACAACGGAGATACAAAGCGTGCATCAGAAGCACAAGAAAGCAAAACAACAATGGAAAACGAGAAAAAAAAAATGGAGTTAGCGTTTCGTCCAGGAGCAGCAGCAGTTGGAGCGATGACGTCATCATCATCAATAGAGACAATTGCAACAACAAGAGGTTCAACAGGAGGATCAGCGGGAAGAGCTGGCACCCTAGGAGTTGGCTCAGTGGGTAGAGGGGGCCTTTCAACTCGCTCGACTTCGTTGTCTTCATCATCGTCCTGGGCATCTTCTTGACCAGCGGTCTCAAAGTGGATAGTCTCGTCTTTCGATTGCTGAGGAGACTCGGCCAATCTTCCTTGTTCTTGGAGCTGCCTCATTAATATTTTTTCAGTCTTGATCCAATCTTCATCCAGCAGCTGGTCCATCTCATTTTGGAAGTGAATGCGGAGATTTTCCATTAGAGCTTCTTTTGCAGCTTTGGCCTCTTCAAGCTGCTTCGCCAAGACTTCCTTCTCGGCCGCCAAGGCTTCCTTCTCAGCATCAGATGCTTTAAGCCATCTGCGTAGAGTGTTCAAAAATTCATCTAGCTCACTGATCTGGAAGATAACCCTTTCAGCCTGTTCCATGGCTTTCTTCTCTCCCTCTACTACTTTGCGAGCCTCTACTTGAGCTATGTCTCGTTGTGCTATGGCTGAGGCAAGTTTGCCTTTAGCATTCCGAAGATCTGCCCGAGCCTTCACCAATTCGAGGTTCAGCTCTTTTGTCTCTTCTGCCCTCCTCCTCTCCAGGTTGGTGACCTTTTCCTTCAACTCATTGGATGTGCGCCTGAGGTCGTTGTAATTCTCATGCATCCCCGTGAGCATGTTGCCCAACTGTGGGAAGAAGACATTATCAGTGAAAGAGGCATAAATTGAGAATGAGAACATGCGAAGTATAGATAAATCTTACCATTGCAACAACTCGGTTTGTAGTGCCGAATTTCCCCATCCAGTGCATGCCTCTTGTATCAACGATGTCTTTGGGGAGCCTCATCGCTAAGCACATAGACGTGGCTACATAATCGTGATCCATCGCCGTGTGAGCAACAGTCGGGCGAGGATATCCGCGTGGGAAGACGGGATTCCACTCAGTAGCTTCCGTTGTGGCCTCCTCTTGTGTTGTAGCAGAGGACGAGGCAACATGAGTAGCATTGGTAGCAGCTGTGGTGTTAGGAGTGGCAGTAAGAGAAGGAGTATCAATGGCAGTAGTGGTGGGGATCGTCGTGATGACCATAGGTTGATTCTCAGTTAGTAGTTTGGCTTGTACAGCCGGTTCTTCTATCTCTAGCTCAATGGAGTTGAGGTCGTGGCGGTCGCTTCTTGTTCTTGTTGTTCTTGGAGTCCTTGGTCGTACTTCGCTTCTCGTCGTGCTCTTTTGGCCCTTAGTTTTTTCAGGGCCGCGTCCCTCTTCCTCTTCTCAGTTTTCTCTTCCACTACAGAAGGACGGGGAGGACATGTAGACCTTAGAGCTCATGGTGCTCTGTGCAGTGAAGGCATTAGTTCAGCCATGTCTTCCTCAATGACTTCGTCAAGGTAGTTTACAGGGTCGAGTTGTCTGTGTTCGGTGGGAATAGCAGTTTGTGGTGTGCTGTCCATAGCAAGTTTGGGCTCCGGAGTTTGCAGTGGCCTCTAGGTGATATATTTGTCTCCTTTCTCGTTACAGATATTCCGTAGTGGTTGTTCCTCTGCGGCATTAAGATCCGCGAAGCGTGGCTTGGAGATATCTTTGCAAAGAAGACAAAGGTGATTAGTGGCAACAGACATGAACACCGGAGTTCGACAGCGGAAATCGGAACAAAGTCATCAAACCTGTGGTGAATTTGTTGGGGACAGGATGAGCAATCTCAACCCTTCAGGCACCTGAGACAATGAAGGACATTTCCTTCCAATGCCTTTCTAAGTCAGGGAGATGTGTGACGATGTCAGGAATCTTGGGCCATTGACTCCAAGTGAAGTAAGTGTTATCTCCGTCCTCGGTAGTCCCCTGGTACTTAACAGCGTGACGAAAGTGAAAGACATACCTAGCCTCTATGTTATAGCCGTCTCTGTTAAATTTGGCCATCAAAGACATGTATTTGTAAAATTTTGGGTGCATCTGACTCGGGGCTACCTGGAGGACTGCGAAGACGGAATCCACAATGGGTTCCAGCGGAAACCGTAGTCCAGCCTCGAACTGAGCGAGGTAGACAACGGTGCAGGAAGAGCGGTGGTCAATATGAAAGTCTTCATGCTTGAAATGGAGGTGGACGTGAGGAGGAATTTGATATCGGATTCTGTAATAGTCGAGGGCATACCTATACGCTGGTTTGGATTTGGGTTTGGGAGCAGACGAAACGACACCGTGGGGAGCACTACCTAAACAACTAACTTCGTCAGCACTATCAACTCTAACTATTTCGGCAGACATGTTAAAGGCAAATGGTGGAAGAGCAGAAAATGCAAAGGAAGAAGGAGAACCAAAGGGAAAGAAAACCAGAGAAGCAGAGAGCAGAGAGCATAAATGCAAAAAATAAGGACGAAAGGCAACAGTGAGCTAGACAAAAGCAAAAAGAAAAATCAGAGAGAAAGATAGCAGAAAAAGAGTCTTACCGAATAGGGGGTTGTGCTGAGAAACTAAGAAAGCAAGGGGCTGCAAATCATCGGCGAGGAAAATTTCTGGCAGAATAACAGTGCAAGAGATCAAATAAAGAAGAAGTTATGTGCATCCTATATTTATCGACAATTCAAGAGTTGCAAGACGAGATAAGCCTCTATCGTTGTCGTACACGTGATCAAATGCGGGGGGTAAGATGGCCATTTCCATAAATTCAAAAATAGCGTGTCAGGCTAATCTTCTTTCAGGAGAGAGTTAACCTTCATCTCTGGCGTACACGTCAGTGACAACAAGGGCATGATTGTCTTTTTAGACAAACAGAGTAACCGTCGAAGAGAATGAAGCGTCTCGAGTTTCGAAAATACAATGATGACAGCTTACCATACATTAATGAGGCGTAATAGTTTTGTGGACGTACTACAACTGGCACGACAATGCAACTTCGCGTACAGTTCAAGCAACGTATCAGTGTCTATGGACAGAGGTATTCCTCTTCTGATGTGCTGAGAGGTTTATGACACTTTGAACTACGTTCAAAGTAGGGCTGTATTCGGGCCGGGCTTGGCCAAGCCCAGCTCGGCTTGAATAAGTTTGATCGAGGCCCGAAGCCCGGCTCAGCCCAAAATCATGTTTGATTGTGTGGCTTGAAGCTCAACTCGAAAAAAAAAACTTGGCTTGAAGCCCGGCTCGGCCCGAATTGATTCAAGCTCAAGCCGGGCTTGGCTTGGCTCGAGCTTGGCTTGAATCCTTTTTTTTTTTTAAATAATAAAATTTTATATTATTTATATATATAATAATGATATATAAATATATATATATATATAATATTCGAGCCGAGCCGAGCCGAGCCGAACCTCAATCGAGCCGGGCCGAGCTCGGCTTGAATTAGATTTCGGGCTTTTTTTTTAGGCTTGGCTTGGCTTGAATTAGCTTTCGGGCCGGGCCTATCTCGGTCCAAGTCGGGCCGAGTCGAGTTGCACCAACGGGCCGATCGGGCTTTGTGTAGCCCTAGTTCAAAGCATCATAAATGGGCTAAATGTAAAGGATAAAATTCATAAAATATGTAAGTGTTGTGACAACGAGAACGTCTTTGGTGTTATAACGGTGGATGAGCGTATGCATTTTTTAGTACGTATTCATTGTGCGCATGACAATGGACCCGTTGTGTTCCGCACAACGAGAACGTTGTCCTCTAGACAACGGACTCGTAGTCATCAAGACAATGGTCTCGTCCTTGATGTGACAACGGATCCGTGCTTTAGTCAACAACGAGACCGACTATCAGGATCCGATCCTAAGAAGACGATCATTTGTTTCTGACTATCAGGATCCGATCCTAAGAAGGCGATCATTTGTTTCTAAGGTCGACCCAAAACCGACCTTAGAGATTGTAGGCTCACACGTGTGACACGTAAGGCTTTAGATATGTCTGACATATTTTGGTAATGAGTGTAAAGCTAGTGGCATGGTCATCCATTGTCATTGATGGTCATTCTATGGGCATCTAGAGCTAAACCTATAAATATCCCCAAAGACTCAGTGCAAAAGGATCGCAGCAATGTGTAATTTCATTACCGATCCATTATTAGAGAATAAAAAGCTTGAGACTCAAGCATAAGAATAAATTTCAGTGTTCCTTCTCAGTACTATAGTGCTCTTACTACTCATCATCTTCTATACACACTTACTTTGGCATCAGAGTGCAGGTCAGGGTTGAAACCCTCCATCTTCAATCTTCTACCTGTAAACCAGAGATTATAATAGTTACTGACGCGTGGCTTCTCCAACAAATTCTACTTCAATATATATAGCACGTCTCCTCTCTTCAAGACCTAACTTCTAGTGAAACTAAAATAGACTGAATAGGAAATAATAACATATCAGACCTACATATGATGACCATCAACTTTATCAAAATAAAGGACTATAAGTGTGAGAGGGACGCCACTTCTAAAAGACAATAGATACACTGAAACCGGTTATCCTTAATCTTAATAGACAGAAGTACTATTATCATCATTCCAAGCATCATGCATTTCTAATTTTAGTCATGCGAGTATTGCGAGAGGGATATTATTACTTATATACCTTAAATCCTTACGATGATGAAGAAGTAACTGCCTTGAGATCTAGCTTCTCCTTGTATCCGTAACTCATTTGATCATTAGACACTATCTTATGAGGATTACAGTTTAAATTATACAATGCATCTTTAGAGCATCGCCTTTACAGGGATTCTAGCATAAATGAATGACTGCCCATACCCTTAAGGTACTAATGACTTATTTTTAATAACTTCATTTTGTTCTTAAATAATTGTATAGAATACTATTTAACTATGCCATAATCTTGAAGATATTTAGTAAACTATCTCAAATTATTATCCGACTAGTTTTTACTTAACCATGTCAAATCTCCCAAATTACTCACTGAAAGAATATTAAATTTATCTTTATGGATCTTTTAGCATATCCAAGGCCTCTGATTTCTCGTCCTTTAAAATTATATATCTAAATATATATATATATATATATATATATATATATATATAGAATGCAAAAAAAATATCTATAAGTTGATAAAATTTCCCTCTATCTTGTATAGGAGAAAATCGATTATAAATATTTATATAGATCACTCACAATCACCAGCATTTACCATATTCTTCTTCACATCTTCAAAAAAAAAAAAAAAAACCATATTCTTCTTCACTGGTGATTTCTCTCCATCATTTAAATTTCTAATGCTGATGAATTTCTTCATGGTGTTATGATCGTGAATTGGTATTTTAGGGTCAATTCACAAACAATAATATGACTAATCAAAATTATACCTCAAAATCATATTAGTGATTGTCACTCATCACCTTATACATTTCAACACCTCATAAAATCTATCACCCTCCTGAACTCATATGAAGGCAATTATATTTTGTATCTTTTCCTTGTGTTCCATAGGTCAATTACTGAATAGTCAAACTGCACAGGGAAAATATTCAAACCTAAACTGCAACAGAAACTCGATATTGACTATCATCTCAACTGAATCCATATTTGTAGCCAAATTAACTATATATTAGATGGATTTCACGAACTCAAATGAGTCAATCATATCAGAAATGAGTCCATAAATACATATAAACACTTATGCATTTCAAAGGAGATGATCACTGGACTTTCGCCTTATTAAGAAAATCCTTATCAATCATGAAATTGAGGTTCCTATCGCAATATGCAAATTACAAAATCCTTATCAATGAAATTGAGGTTCCAATTACAAATAATCATAGAGATCGAACCATTCATAACCATCAAGCTCAATATTGACATTTCTTATTCTTTATGCTTAATTAGCCTTTACCTTAAAGGCATTATTATTGATAGATTCAATTTGATACTTCCAGTTAGAAACTTTTGACTCACCGAGGGTCTCAGTGCCCACTGAGTAACAATAAATTGCAAAAGAATATAATAGGAGATTTATAAGGGCTCCAACAAGCCTACAACCTTGTAAGGCAAAATCAGAAGCAGTGCACAACATGAGAAATGCCACTGATATTTTTCTGGGATACATCGTGGACATGAATGTCTCCATAAACCATTACTTAGCAAACCCTAGTTTATTTAAAGATGACAATGAACACCTAATAGACTTAAAGGAACGCCACATGAAGAGATAACAAAGCAAGTCAAAACTTCTGGATGAAGTCATATATGTGTTTGTTGATTTCAGCTGGCTTTTCTTGGTTAATGAAGTGACCTACCTCTTCCATTACAACAACTTCCTGCAAAAATGGCACATCTTTCTTGAAGCCACCATCGTGTATATATTCCTTGACGCCTGGCATATGATAGGTCAGATCCAGGTCACCCACAATAAACTTAACTGGGACTTTCACCTGTGCCCCAGTCCATGGTGCCGTGAGCTCCCAGTTTCTGAAATAGAGAAAAAGATATTACGATGACAAATTAGCTGAAAAAAGGTACTTTAAAAGATGAAAGGGGCATGGGTTTTCATCATCAGATTTTTTGACTTCTTAGGGATACAACTTGATGATATAAAATTGAATCTATAACCAAAAAGCCCAGTTTACTGCTAAGCTAGAAAGGGTTTAGTCCATGCAATTGACATCTTCTTTGCTTACTAATTGTAGACAAAAATTCAAGTGAAGCCCTTCAATTGTTCCATGAAAAGCATTATTATGAGAAATGTTGGGGAAAGTCGGAGTTCTGTTGAAACTGGACATGTTGAACAAAAATATAAATCATTCATCTCCAAGTTGTTTCTGCCATCAGTAGTGTTACATGGGCATGGAGGCAGGTGTCGGCATTAGACATGTTTGCTTAAGTCATCATGAGAGAATTTATGTTCTGTTAACCAGAAATCACACCTAGATGAGACTGTTGTCCATGTGAAGGGTCCTAGTTTCTGTAAATCATAAATATACGATAAATATCAAAAACAGATGTTAAGAGGAAAAAACAAATAGATGTTAGCATATTGCATATAAATAAAAGCATGGGAGATGAATTATTGTAACCAATGAAGACTCAGAATCTTTTGAACTAAAGAAATTGAAAAAGATTTAACTGGATGATGGCAATTTCACTCTTGCCATTTATATTAGTAAAGATAACAACATACTATTTAATTTCAACAGAAGTTTGTAGGTAACATACAGGTCCACAGCTCGGTAGTAGTTCAATCCTCCAGTGAAGCCTTTTTCGTCAAATTTACTGACATAATAATTAACGTCTTCTTCTGACAACCAAGAGGGCAAGGTAATTGTAGAACCGGGTGACCCTCCGAACCCTGTCTCTTTTGGTACCATAAGCGGACCTGGATGGCGATATGTCAGAAATTTCTTTATTACTGTTGCTGTACCATCATGAGCACACACATCTTCTGCTTCCCCAGGTTCCTACAACATAATTGAGCAACACAGTCCGATGAGTTATTTTTACCTTTGAGACATAAGAACTATGGACTACCATAACAGCACCTGCACAAGAGAAAATTGTGCCAAAGACATCACTAGCTAAGATCATCATGGCACTGAATGAGGAATACTAATGTCAGGAATAAAGGATATGCAAAACAGTTTAAATATAAAGAGGAGCTCTGCTTCACAGTGTTGAGCGGAGCTCCCCTTTCTGCACTATGAGGTGGCAAATTTGTAATTATTGTGTTTTTCAAAATTACCCTACCCTCTTTCATTAATTACAAACATGTCACTAACATATTTTAAAAAGGGGAGCTCCGCTTCAAAGCTGTGAAGCAAAGCTCCGGCTCAAAATTTATCTCTATGCAAAAACTATCCTCTCCTGCATCTGTCATAAACATGGCACAAATCCTTAGCATTACGCATTTTTTGGGCTTACTATGGCGCATCCATATCATTTTATCTACAATTAGTTGTTAGTGGGTACATGTGAATGAATTCTGGAGCCAAAAAAGCACATTTGCTTGAAGGTTTTGTACTGTTAATCGGTGTGTATGCAATAATCAGGACAATTACAGGGATCCTCAGTATTTCAGAGCCGAAAAGTTTGAGCAAATATGTTGAAACTTGGTATACAATTTGCAAAACCTTACCTACTAAATTTATTAGAGATATTCCCTTATATCCATAACTCCTCACAGCTGACATAACGGACTCATCAAAAAAATAACTGCGATGTTAGCAGTCTATCAGATTGATAAAGCCTAGTATGTGATCAAGACCCCTCATTGAAAAAAATTTGTCAATTCTACTAATTCCTCTAGCAATAAAAATTACCCCCAGTCTTTGCATTTCCATATTTGTATTCATTAAGAAAAATCAAAGTTCTTTTTTGCCTATTCAAAGCATATAAAGACCCAAATCATTCCCAACAAAATTAATGAAATTAAAAAAAAATTACAGAGTTACCTAAAAGGATAATAAAGAAATACATCTAAACAAATATGGAAATACAACTAAATTTCAATTTAATCGAATCTTAGCAAACTAATCTAATCTAAATCTATTCAAATTCGAAACTAATTGTGATGATATAAAATGTATCTCATCACGTCTTATAATCCTTCTCCATTCTCTATCACTTACAAGAACAGAAGGACAAACAAACCAAATGGTTAAATGTTAATAGACCTGAAATCTGCACATATAGTACTCATCGCCATAGAATGCTCGCAACTTCTCGACGGGCTTCCCCGACGGGTGCCGCGGCTTAAATTCGACGCTGATATTTACCAAAGCCTTCACGCGGTCAGGGCGAAACAAGCAGATATACCAAGCGATCATAGCTCCCCAGTCATGACCCACCACAAACACCTGGTCTTGCCCGAGTGAGTCGATCAGGGCTATCAGGTCCCCTATGATTTGAAAATAGGTGTAGCTACTCAAGGAAGCTGGAGCGTCGGTGTCACCAAATCCGCGGAGATCTGGAGCCACGGCACGGTAACCGTTGGCCGAGAGATAGAGCATCTGGTGGCGCCATGAGTACCAAAGCTCGGGAAATCCGTGAAGAAACAGCACAACTGGGCCTTCGCCTATCTCTGCTATGTGCATGTTTATTCCATTCACGCGCACCATCCTATGCTCTATCCCTTCCATCTCTCTCTCTCTCTCTCTCTCTCTCTCTCTCTCTGGACTCTTGAGCTGTGGTTGCTTTGCTTGGGTTTCTACAGTGCTAGGAAATGAAGGTGTGGAATAAGAGGGCCTGGGATTGTCTCTGGCGAAGCCAGAAAGGGCTTATCTCGGGGTTCCAAATTCCAAAATATACTCCGAATCTAACCTGGTGATAATTACGAGACCGTCCTGGATAGAGACCACCTCGAGACCATCACTGTATTGCATGGGATTTTATTTTTTTTTGTTTGAAGCTTGTGCTCTTTTGTTTTTTTTTGTTTTTTTGATCCCATTAATTACAGTGACGGTCTCAGGGTGGTCTCTACCCTGGACGGTCTCAGATGCATTACTCAATCTAAAATAAGGGTTAGGTTTAATTTTGGAAAATAGAAGCCAAGACCATGAGATTTGACTTGAAATAAAATGTCTTTCGCGCAGACACCCTGTCCTTATTTCCTTTTGAATTTTGGTTGCATGCGAGGACAAATGTTTCCTGGAACTGATACTTTAGGCGTCCGCGTTCCCTCCACGGCACACGGACGCCCCTCCTCTTGCCACATGTCCCTTTTAATATTTTTAGGTTTTTTCTTTTAAAATTTCAGTTATTTGTAAATACCCCTGTGTTTTGTGATTCTATATCGTAGTCTATTAACTTTTAAAACTCTTACAAATTCACCCTTCCAAAAGTTACGTAACGGAAGTTATTTTTTTATTAAAATAACTTTTTTAACCTTGTTAAATGAGTTGGATGGCCCTATTTATCATCCTTTAACTAAAGGATAAGGTTAATCAAAGGTCAATATTTTTTATAAAATATCTAAAATTTAAGGTTAGATAGATGAAACCTAAGGGTGAGTGAATCTTAACTACAGTTAGTGCGTTAAAATAGACACATGGTGGCTTGTAAGTCTCTTTTAACTATGGTTAAGCATAATTAATCTAAGGTTAATTTTTTTAATTTTTTTTTCTAAAATCCAAAGTTAGATGCATGAACCCTAGAGGTGAAGGAATATTAACCACTAATAGTGAGTGTTAAAAGAGACACGTGGCGGCCTGTAATGCCTCCTTTAATTATGGTTAAGCATAATCAATTCAAGGTTAATATTTTTTTCTTCTCAAAACCAAAGTTAGATGCATGAACCAAAGGGGTGAGTGAATCTTAACCACAGTTACTGGATATTAAAAAGGACATGTGGTGGCTTGTAGGGTACCCTTTAACTGTGGTTAAGCATAATTAATCTAAGCTTAATATTTTTCAAAACTAAAGTTAGATGGATGAATGCAAGGGGTGAGTGAATCTTCACCACAATTAGTGGGTCTTAAAAAGGATATGTGATGGCTTGTAGAGCCCCTTTTAATTATGGTTAAATATAATCAACCTAAGGTTAATATTTTTTTATAATTTGTTCTAAAATTCAAGGTTATAAGATGCTCGAACCCTACGGGTAAGTGATTATATTTAGAACAAATTATATAAAAAATATTAACCTTAAGTTGATTATATTTAACCATAATTAAAAGGAGCTCTACAAGCCATCACATATCATTTTTAATACCCACTAACTATGGTGAAGATTCACCCACCCCTTGCGTTCATGCATCTAACCTTAGTTTTGAAAAATATTAAGCTTAGATTAATTATTCTTAACCACAGTTAAAGGGTGCTATACAAACCATCACGTATCCTTTTTAAGATTCACTCACCCCTTTGGTTCATGCATCTAACCTCGGTTTTGAGAAGAAAAAAATATTAACCTTGGATTAATCATGCTTAATTATAATTAAATGAGACATTACAAGCCGTCACGTGTCCCTTTTAACACCCACTATTAGTGGTTAATATTCACTCACCCCTAGGGTTCATGCAACTAACCTTGGATTTTAGAAAAAAATTTAAAAAAATTTAACCTTAGATTGATTATGCTTAACCACAGTTCAAGGAGACCTACAAACCACCATGTGTCCATTTTAACACACTAACTATAGTTAAGATTCACTCACCCTTAGGGTTCATCCATCTAACCTTAATTTTTAGATATTTTTAAAAAAATATTAACCTTTAATTGAATAACCTTAACCCTAGTTAAAGGGTGATAAATAGGACACGTGATGACTTATGAAGGTGTGCGTTCCATCCAACCCATTTAACAAGGTTAAGAAAGTCATTTCATTAAAAAAAATTAACTTCCGTTATGTAGCTTTTGGATGGAAGGATGGATTTGCAAAAAATTTAAAAGTTAGTGGACCATAATACAATATCACAAAACACAAGGGGACATTTACACATAACTGAAAACATAGGGGTTTTTTTTACAAAAAACTCTCTTTTACCATTGTTTAAGGTTTATTAATTTTAGATTTTATTTTTATTTTTTTAGTAGAGTAGATGAATGAATCTTAGCAGTGAGTGAATCTTAACCACGGTTAGTGGGTGTTAAAAAAGACATGTAACTGCTTGTAGAGCATCTTTTAACTATGATTAAATTTAACCAAATTAAAGTTAATATATTTTTTTTATTCTAAAAATCAATGTTAAATGGATGAACCCTAAGGGTGAGTGTATCTTAACCACAGTTAGTGGAGAGTTCGGATGGGCAATAGTGCAACAGCTAGTCCAACAGCGCTAGCTGTTGCACTATTGCCCGGTTGTGCCTGAAAAACAAGGGGCCCACAATCAACAAGGTAGGCCCCACATCAACAAAGAGAGCCCCACTTGTTTTTTCAGGCACAACCGAGCAACAACACAACAGCTAGCGTTGTTGCCCATCTGAACTCGTTAGTGGGTGTTAAAAAGAAACATGTGACAATTTGTAGAGCTCCTATAACTATGATTAAACTTAACTAAACTAAGGTTGATATTTTTTCTTTTTTTTATTCTAAAAACCATGATTATATGGATGAACCATAAGGGTTAGATGAAAATTAGTGAATATTTTTTTGGGAGATATTCAAATCTGAATTTTTTTTTAGAATTTTTTACCTAAATATCGGCAATAATTAAAAAAATATATTAAAATTACATAAAATAGTAATAAATATAATCAAATTATAAATTCATAAAGTCAATAACATTATGTATTTATCACGATATTTTTAAAATTTCGTGATATTTACGGAATAAAAAGAGAAAATCATATTTCTTGCAAGATTTATAAAATATCACGATAAAAAATAGAATTTTGAATTTAAGATGTTTTTCTCGATTTTTCTTGGGAGAAATTAGATATTTCACGGGAGATTTATAACAGTGGTGTAGCATAGAGAGATAGGGTCAAATTTCTTTTGTTGTTATTATCTCATTATATTTTTATTATAAATTAATAAACATTGTAATTTATAATGAAGAAAGTTTTTTAAAAAGTATTATATATTAATATAAATAGCATTAACAAAAATATTATAAATAAAATATTTTGAGCTAGAGCTTAAGCCAAATCAAATAGATTTGGCTCAATTTCAACTTGTTTAAACATTTGAGTTAAAGTTAAAACTTTGCTTGATTCGATTGAGCTGAAACGCAAGCTTGACTTTGGTCTGAACGAGCCAAACCAAGTCGAGCTGAGAAGCTGGCTTGGCTTGAGTGTAACCGGTGTTTTGAGAACTAGACCAGCCCAACCAATTCAATTGGCGATTCAACCAAGAAAATTGGGAACCGGTCACTCCTATGATTTCCAAATACTCAATAATCGATCATAATTCAAAATTGTCTGAAGTAAGCTTTTACCAAAAGAACTAGTTGGTTGAACCAGTAACAAGAAGAATCGAATATCGGTTGCAATAATCAGTCATTCTGTTTCAAATCTCATTAAATGCTTATAGTAAATAGGAAATGCACTGATAGGCATATATGTGATCTCCATTTGCAAACCTAAGGATGGTCTTCATTGGTCCACGCCCCCACTCTTAAATACTCACTAATTGTGGTGAGAATTTCAAAGTGGGGCATGGACCAATGAGAACTAGTCTTAGGTTTGCAAATAGAGATCCCAACTACGTTAACTATTTTTAAAATAGGAAGTAGCTATTATTTCTATTTTCAAAGTGGGGCATGGACCAATGAGGACCAACCATAGCTTTGCAAATGTAGATCCCAAATACGTTAACTATTTTCCAAATAGGAAGTAGCTACTATTTCTACTTTTATTCTAATAGTAAGGAAAATAATCACCTCATCGGTTGTGACGTGAGAAGAGGCGTCTGGGCTCCCATTTTCTTTCCCTGTGTCCCCCTTCTAACCCCCTTTAACCATGGTTAAGATTCATCCACTCTTAGGGTTCACCGTCTACCCTTAGTTTTTAGAAAAAAATAATAATAATAATTAAAGGATTAAAAAACTAGCCCTGAGTTAATGTGAGTTGAAGGATCGGTCGGCTATATGAGAAATGAGGAATAGTAGAGGGACTATTGCTCTATCTCTCCAATCGTAAATAGGGAAAACAACTATTCTCATATTTAAAGCTGACATTAAATGCTAAATAGGAGACCGTTTGGGGTGTGTAACATGACACTCAATCCTATATGCCTTGGGCAAACATTCCCAACATTCAGTGCTACCTATTTATATAGAGATTAATTATCATTTTGTTTGCGAATGTATTTGTAGGGTGAGTGAGTTTTTAATCACGACTCAAAGGATATCTTCACCGAAGGCCTTCCAAGTTCCAAATTTCATTTTTTTTTAGGTCCAATATGATGTTCAGCCCCCCATCAGCTTGAGGGGTTGTGTAAACCATATCCCAAAATATATGAGATAAGATATTTGTTTCCATTCTAATCTCTTTCCTAAGAGGCAAGATAAGATTTACCAACTTTATCTCACCCAAGAGGTGGGTCATATACTCTGTATAAAGGATTGTGAATATACCTTGAAACCGCTAGCAAGTTGCTGTTCCTAAACTTTCAGGCCTATGGGTGCAATTGAACCCTCCTGAGTTCAATGGCTATTGAATATGATCCTACTTGCTATGTATTGACGAAAAATCACAATACCTCGATAATTGGGGTCTATAGAACTGAGTCATCAAGATTTTGATATTTATGGGGATGTTTGGTAGCGATGCAAGTCTATTCTATTTATTAATATTAAATCTTAAACTGCATATAAGCGTTCGTACAGAAGGGCAGAGCTAGGAATTTTTCATTGGAGGGGGGGGGGGGGAATACATGTATAAAAAAAAATTGATTTGAGGGTATGGAATTTGGGGGTGGAGCCAGGAATTTTTCATTTGGGGTGGGGGGGCAAAATACATGTATAAAAAAAAATTGATTTGGGCGTTGGGGGCGTAGCCCCCGAGGAAAAAAATTTCGGGTAGTTTTTTTATTTTGAGAATTTTTTTCCGGTAATGCCTTTGAGGTCGCCACGTGTCCCTATTAATACCCCTTAATTGTGTTTAAGATTCACCCACTTATCTTTTAAAAAAATATAACAAATTTCTTTTTGAACCCTAGTTTAAAATTCACTGACTCCTAAGGTTAAAATTATTTAAATATTTTTTTCTAAAAACCAAGGATTAGTATTGGGTGAATTTGAACCATAGTTAAGGAGTGTCAATAGGGACATGTGGCAACCTCAAGGGCATAAGGGGACTCCATTGGGGGCCCACTATATATAGGACAAAAAAAATTGGGGGGGCCACTATATTATATAGGACAAAAAAAATTGAGGGGCCAAGTATACTAAATTAATTTTTTTTTAATTGAGGGGCCCACTATTCATACTAATGGAGTGAGGATTTACAAAAAATTTGGGGGGGGCATGGCCCCTCCCCACCCCCCTGGCTTCGCCCATGGGCATAGCCCTTGAGAAAAAAATTTTGGGATAGTTTTTTTATTTTGAGAAATTTTTTTTCACGGTAATGCCTTTGAGGTCGCCACATGTCCCTATTAATACCCCTTAATTGTGGTTAAGATTCACCCTCCTATCTTTGGTTTTTTTAAAAAATATCAAATTTCTTTTCGATAGTTTAAAATTCACTAACTCTTAAGGTTAAAATTATTTTAATTTGTTTTTCTAAAAACTAAGGATAAGTAGGTGAACCATGAGATTTGGTGAATTTTAACCATAGTTAAGGGGTGTCAATAGAGACATGTGGCAACCTCAAGGGCATAAGGGGACTCCATTGGGGGGCCCACTATATATGACAAAAAAAATTGGGGGGCCACGATATTATGTAGGACAAAAAAATTGGGGGGGGGAGGGCTGGGCTCGTACAAACATTTCCTAATGGGTTTGGGCCAAGCTTGGTTAAAAAGGGGACATGTGCTTAAGACTCCTAAGCCCAAACCCACCCAATTATTTAATCAGGACGAGCCTGACTATCAGTTCCCCTCCCCTTGGGGATCGGATCAGTAGCATCAACAAGTGGTGGGCCATGATCAGATAGATAGAAATAGAATTTCATCCAATCCCCAAGAGATGGGTGTTAGGTTTATGTCTTTATTTTAGCCGTAGTTAAGGCTCTTTTATTCATTAGGTTTTATTATCCGGGTAATATAAAGTGAGAAATGAATTTTTGGAGCCATCAACGAAGAGAGAAAAATGGGTGTACAATGGTTTTTGAGTGTGATTTTTGGGTATTGAAATACACCTGATATTTTCTTTTATCATCAGTCTCGTAGTGAATTCTTTGAATAAGTGTTGTTCCGTGGACGTAGGTTTTTACGCTGAACCACCTAAATTCTCTATCATGTATTATTGTATTTTTTTCTAAATTCAATTTTTTGTTGTTTCTCGCTACAGTACTAACTTTGTGGAAATGACACAAAATTATCTATGGTTATAATCGGCCTCCTTGGAGTCTGGTTATGTCATATAGGTCAACATGTTTCCCTTATATTACCCCTTAACTGTGATTAAATTTTCCTAACCCTTAGAGTTCAACCATCCAACCTTAGTTTTTAGAAATAAAAATATTAAAAAATATGAACTCTAAAGGTTAAAATAGTTAACTAGAGTTAAAATAGCATTAGAAGACTTTTATGTTGTAACCGGACTCCGTGGATACCGGTTATAACTATAGAGGATTCCAACTCGAGGAGATTGAATCACAACAATGGGGACGGGGCACCCATTGGTGCACATCATCTGTTTGTTGTCTTTCCAAATTCCAACAGCACGACCCATAATTTGGTTTCGGAGTTTCAACCCACTTGTCCATGTAACGTTTCAAACTTCAAAGAGACAAAGCAATGTTTTGGAAGGACTGAGGATATAGTCGAATCTGCTTTCAACAAAACTGATGTGTAGGCATATTTTCCGTGTGGACCTTTGTATTTTCTTTTGCTTTTAGGTGGGATTAGGTATTTTGAGTCTACTACCATACTGATACGCTTTCATACTCTTACTTGATGTCTAAGTCTAACCAATCCCTCTTTGATCCTATAATCAACAAGATTTTTGTTTTGGAATTAGCTTGTTATCATGCTAAACTTGTTTTACTAATTTGCATTTCCTTACTTATGGCCTTGTGCCACTTTGGTAGAGGGGAAAAAAGGCAGAATTCTTAATTACCGGTGAGTAGTTTATAGGTAATATGGGTAGTATGGCATACAAGTAACTATCTTTAAATCCATTTGAGATTTTGTTACTTTCTTACTCGACCCGAATCTCAGTTTCTCTCTAAGACTATCCCTGAGGATGCCTGATATGCTTGATGGTAAGGTTAGTATCACTACATTCACCTTTGGCATACTTCCATGTGGTATTCAGTCTAGCTTCAATCCAAATAAGATACCATCTTTCAAGTTGTAGCCTACAAGGCTACATGGACTTCCCCTTGCTAAAATTATCTACCCATTCGCGGAATTGGTAGAGCATTATGACTTGTTTGCCAATATGATTAAGCTATCTCCATCAAGGGGCGGGATAAAACCATCTTTTGGTGTTTGTGTAGCAATCAACTCATGCTTGGAAATTTGAGTACCAAAATACAGGGCTAGGTCTCAGTTTCCCCTCCTAAATGTTCACAACCAAATAATCAGACCCATATCATGTTCTTTTCTAGAAAAAAAAATGTTACCCTGACAAATTTGCGACAAATAAAGAAGAGGAATGCTAGCCCTACTCTCAATCAACCCATGCTCTCACCCTCTATCCACTACCTGTCCTTCCAAATCTGGTTGGTATAGTCGGACAAATTTGAATAATACCCGAATTCGATCAGAGATTGTGGATATGGATATAGAATTTGTTTTTTTATTATCCACCGGATAACAGAGCGGATATCAATAGCAGATATTAATAAATAAATTGGAATTCCGATATTGTGATATCCGCTTCAAATTTGCTCTGTTTATAGCCCTAAGTGCTCTAATCATTGCAGAATGGATAGGTGGTTGGTAGAGGGTGAGACTAGGGTTGACTGAGAGTGAGGCTAGTGCTCCTGTATAAGTGAAACAGGTCGTAATGTTGTGATAATTCTCAAGTGTCATCTATATTTCTCAAAAAATACTAAAATGCCTCAATGACACAAAAGGAAATGCGCGTGGCATATAAGGAAATTACACGTACACTAACCAACATAGAGGGGAACGGAACCAGTTGCAAGGCTTTTCACTACAGCCCAGGGCGGAGCCAAGATTTTCTTGTAGGGGTAAGCTTTGGTTGATTAAAAATATTAGTAATTGCTAATGATTTTTATAGAGAATGATTAGACGAGTATGAATTATTAGGATTTAGGGAGATGGGGTTCGAGGGCATAGGCCCGGATATTTTTTTTTTGATACAAAGTTCATAAGTCATCTCATTTGTACGCTTTATACAAATCCTAAGGTATTGTTTTACCTTAGTATAACTGGCCAGTTGTTCTTTTGCTCTATTTTTATGATTTGTTAAATAATTAAATAACATAGTATAAAATATATATGTTATTTCCAAAAGTTTAGGGAAGAGTTTCCCCCTTATCTCATGGTCGTGCCCTATTAAATAATTAAATAATATAATATAATTTTTTTCAAAATTTCATAAAGCAACTTATCCCTTGCCCACTAGTTATGCTCTATTAAATAATTTATCAACATAATATATATTTCCAAAAAGTTAAAGGGTAGCTACTCCAATGCCTCATGGCTATGCCCTATTAAACTACAATTATTTTTCAAAAGTTCTTGGCAAAGCTCTCACATGCGGCCATGCCCCATATTGTACCATATAATTATTTTTTTCAAAAGATTAGGAAGACGACTGCTCCATGGCTGTGCCCTAAAAAATTATAATTTTTCCAAAAGTTTAGGGAGTAGCTCTCCTTATGGGTCATGACTACAATGTCTTTTTTTCTTTTTTCTTTTTGTTCTTTTTCTTTTTGCATGGTCTCAGATTCTCTCTAGCGAAGCCAGTAAAGCTCCTCTCGTGCAACCACAAAATAGGAGACAAGTGGCTAGAGAAGTTATTTTATGGGCCCCATAATTTGGACATCTCCCCATATTATTTGACACATGATAATAAAATAGTGAGATAAAGGGTGAGAGATATTAAGTGGGGAGAAGTCAAAATTATGGGGAGAAAAAGGGAATGACTCCCCCCCCCCCTTATTAAGGCCACATGTCCATAATTTTGTAATTGCCCAAGACCACCTTTCTAGCTTGGCCAGAGACAATCCGAGGCCCATCTACTGTGTTAAAGGTCAAGGTCTCTTGTTTGTTTGTACTTTGTAGAGATGGCCTTTAACACAGGCAAGGCCATAGACCATTTGCTTCGTACGGAAAGGGATTACTCCCACCAATATCACGCAATTTCTGTCTTATAGCATTTCGTTGTTTTCCTCTATTTTTTTATTTTTTTTTATGGAAAGATGAGATTGTTTTCCTCTATTAAGAACATGCGAGTGTTTGAATAATAAATGACCGTTGTTTGGAAACGAAGTTTCCTTGTAACATGCCGTTAAGGGTGCTCAATCGCCATTGACTACCAAGCCACCAGTCAAAAAAGCCACCAAACGACGACCGGAATCAAAGTTTGAACTTATCAAAAAAAATCAAAGTTTGAAAACCAGATGCTGAAACCACTTGCAAGCTTCCTACAACCTTCGTTCTTTCTTTTCCCGCAATAAAACCCTTCAACCCAACTCTCTTCCCCCATCAAAATCTCTCATTCTCTTCCCCCCTAAATAAGCTCTCTCTCACCAGAGTCCAAAACCACTTCCAATTCTCCATCAACCCTTTGAAATCAAGCTATGGACGACAATTCTTCTGGTATCCCAAGAGGCTATTCCTCCAAGGGCTATGCTTTTAGCGGCAAGGTAATGTTGTGCGCAACTGTTATCCTGTTTACAGTGATAGTCCTCATAGTCTGTCTCCATATCTATGCTCGCTGGTTCCTTCTCCGAACCCGTAGACGCAATCTCCGGCGAAGCCGCAACTTAATATTCTACACCGACGCTGTTTCCGTCGCCTCTCGCGGCCTCGACGCTTCTGTACTCCAATCTCTCCCGGTTTTCGTCTATTCCACGAAAACCCACAACGAAGTAACAGAATGTGCCGTTTGTTTATCCGAATTTGAAGAGAACGAGAAGGGTCGTCTCCTTCCGAAATGCAACCACAGCTTCCACATCGACTGTATCGACATGTGGTTTCATTCTCACTCAACCTGTCCGCTTTGTAGAGACCCTGTTAACCCAGAAATCACGGTGCCTGTGACGGAATCTCCGGGTCCGGGGGATGTTGTTATTACAGTGGGTGAATCGGAAGAAGCTGAACCGAGTTCTGGGTTGTGTCCATCGTGTCAGCACGGTGAGAATGAAACAGCACGGTTTTCTTCTCAATGGGTGGCTTCGTCGTCGTCGTTGGGGCCGAGAAGGAAACCATTGGAGATGGTGGGTATTTCAATTGAGGTGCCTAGAAGGAACGAGGACTTTAGGAGTTTGGAGGAGGAACAAAGACTGGGGGGGTCGCCGGGAGTTCAGGGATTTAAATCGCCGGGAGTACAGGGATTTAAATCGCCGGGAAGTCGGATGCTTTCATTGAAGAGGATTCTGGGCATAGATAGAAGAGATGGAATTTCTCCTTCCTCTGCAAATACAAATGATGCCACGAATCTCGAAGGAGGAGAAGATGCTCAACCAGATGGAGCTCAAGCACAAGCGCAATCTCTCAGCCTCAGGTGAGAACTCAGAAGAGGAGAATCATGACTCATGAGGCGCCTCAATAACCGTTGACCGTTCTAACGTTCCAGAAATGCTGGCCCCAGTCGCAGTCGCAGTCGCAAGTGGGAACAAGTGTCTGACCATTCATTCCATTCCAAGTTTAGCAACACCACGTGGTGTGGCTGTGGTGCACCCACTCTGCCTTGCGGAAAAATTTTGATTTCTTGCGTCTATAGAGGGTGGCATACAGATATTGTGGAAACAGACTCCATTGTAACTTTTTTTTGTTTAGCTCTTTTTCGATGTAAAAGCTTCGCACTTTCGAAAAAACAAAACGAAAGAGGGAAATATATTGTTTTTTATTCATTTATTTAATTCAATGTCTTTAATGATAAGTTGGTAGACAAAACAGGGGCAGTCTTGATTTTTTGTTTTATTTTTTTTAAATGTTATCCAAATAACTAGCACACACCCGCTTCTTGCGCTAGTGGTGGTGTATGGCCCTTGTGTTGGGGGGTCCAATCCCTCAGGGTGGCGAGTCCCAAGAGCTACAATCTGCCAAGCAAGCTAAATACTAACAAATTGTTTTAACTACTAACTATAGTTAAATGATACCCTAGGAAAAATTTAAAAAATAATAAGTCCTAACAATCACTCCAAAGGACCTGTCTTATGGGGCTGTCTTGATTAGTTAGCATAAAACAAACTCTTATTATAGGGCAGAGCCTATGCCCGAACCATTGTCCTTAGACCTAAACTATTTTGTACATGGCTAATCATTCTTTACATCGATCAATCATCACGTGTCCCTTCACAAGAAAATGAACAATGTTACTTGGTTCATTCGGTCGAATTCCAATTCTTAATTCATGACTCTAGAGTGAACCCAATTCACTAGGGATAGGATGAGATAATTCGTTTTTTGATATGTTTAGATTCTTTAGTTTGGTTCGCTACTTAAGTACGTAAAAAATATATATTTTATATTATATTATAAAAATGCATATCTTTTAAGCATGTAAATAATATATTATAAATACTTATTTAAAAAACAGTAATAAAAAATATCTTTTTATGAACGGTTTGTGAATTCAAAGTATAAATTTGTCGAATCTAAAGAAAAATATCCATGAATTTGAATTAAAAATTTGACAAACTAAATGTGGAACTTTCAAGTTTTACCAATATTTTTTGATTTTTCAAGTCTCATAGATGTGGAGTTTTTAATTAAATTGAACTTTATAAATTCGAGATATCATCAAGTAAAAGGGTGGGTTAGAAACCATCTCCCCTCTCTTCCCAGACCCTTGCTTTTTGTTCAAAAACATTAATATTTCTGACTTTTAAAAATTTCACCAAAAGAAGGAGCCTAACTGTTACTTGAGGAGTACTAGCCCAATCACACAAATTTGATTTTTTTTTTTTCTCCAAAATTCTCATTGTAGGTGTAATATGTACATGTCATTGCTCCCTCTTGAACATGTTTAGAAAGTTTGCCACGAGGCTTGCATTTCTCTTACACATAGGAGTGCTAGCCCTAATAGCAAGATATTAAACTTTTTCTAAGCTCTCGATATAGGTGCAACACTTGACCTTGCTACCTCTTCAAAAGGTTTAGAAAACAAATTTTCAATCTTCTATAAACCAAGGTTTCCGTGCTTGGATGGCTGCTCAGAATCAGCCTCATGAAAAAAAAAATTTCAGGAGGTTCCACCCCATGGAAACACTCTTTAATGGAACTTTTGTTATAACTGGTCTTGACCAAGGAGTGAAAAATCATGGTTAGGTCGACCATGTCAGACCCGATCATGAGTGAATAGAAAATCAAAAACGTACATAGGTGTTCTAGCAAAAATACTTAGAACAATTCTACCACTTCTACTAGGACTAACCTTTTTAGTGCTAGTTAAACACAAGAATCAGCCTATACGAAGAAAAAAAAATTCTTTGAGGAGGTTCCACCCCGTGGAAACACTCTTTAATAGAACTTTTGTTATAGCTAGTCATAAATATGAGTGAAATATCATGATTGGGTCGACTAGGCTAGGCCTGATCATGAATGAATAGAAAATTGAAAACGTAAATAGCTTCTTCTTTTTTTTATGCTTTCCAAAAAACATGTCATGATTAAAACTAGCATTTCTCTATGAACGTATAAATTCATCATGGTGATTTTAATAAAGAAGTTACTTTTACATATCCTTTCGCACCAAACTATGTTGTAAACCGAACAAACACTAGATAAGCAATTAACAATTTTAATTTTTCTCGCCAACAAAATGCACATAAGAAAAGTAATTCACTCTTCTTATGAAACGTAGAGGCAATGATCTACCGTGCCGACTCAACACAATACCAATCATTATTAATTTGGTCAATTTAATAACAGATTAATTACCATTTCATCACCCTAAAACAAAAATCACATTTTAAGGCATGGTTTGCAAATTTTTACCAAATATGATATGTATTCTAATATTATCTTTATCAGTGTTTGGTTTTTATATGCATACTTAAAAAGATTAATATTTCAAAACTATGCTCATTTATAAAGATAATAAAAATGCAAAGCATGTCCAATTTGATAAATGTCAAAACATGTCCTTTTAAGTAATAAAAATACAAAACATACCTTTTTAGGTGAAGCGCCCTAATTAGGGGTGGGCACGAGCCGCTCCAGCTCAGCTCAGCTCGGTTTGCTTATCCAACAAGCTTGAATACCAATTTAGAGCTCATTTTGTAAACGACCAAGCTCAAACACCTTAAAAGCTCGGCTCATATATATATAATAAAATTATAAAATTTATACATGTAAATATTCAATCTAAATAGTCCAATTAAAAGATTTTTAGAAAATTAATCATATTTTAATTGAGCTAGTTAAAAGCTTGAGCACAAGTCGTACCGAGCCAAGCCGAGCCGAGCTCAATTTCCTCATTTATAAACGAGAAGAGTTAGAACACCCTCAGAAAAACGACCTTGCTTCATAAAAACTCAACTCGGTTCGGTAGGATACCCACCCCTAGCTCTAATAAATGGTTCATTTGAAATCAATGGTAGTTCGCGATTTGAATTGCCTCACAAGATTAACTTGGTATTCTGTCTCTTTCAAGCCCATACCACCTTCTTAGAAATATATCAAACTAGTCTGGTCTGCTGACCTCCGCTTGCTTTGTCGTATTCACTACATTCAAGGAATATAGATTATAGAACAACCTGCCTTGCCTTTTCAAGACTTTGGCTCCAAATCACCGAAATATGACTTTTTCTCACTTATATTCAGAAGCATTGAGATAAACTATCCCTAAATGACTTTGATGATGCCACATTAGCACTGGCACTTGCACTTAATGCAAAACTGTAATAGATAGACCAGATATTTGGGATCAGCCATTACTCTTTAGTCTTGACGGACTCAAGTTCGCTCCACTACTGGCCCCACCACATCAATGGATCATGCTCTAATATTCTATGGCAGTTTCTATGCCATGTGCACAATGATCTTGACCGGATCCAAGTTCCTACTACTAAATTGGATACAAGTTAGCAATTTTTTTTATTTTTTTTTTGGGTACTATGGTTAGAGTTAAAAGTCAACCATTCGAATCTGGCCAAAACGGTGGACACCTCAATCGCTGCACTTGAAAGGAGTGGAACCCGGATAACCCCCAATGTCAGGAGGTGTGGTTACATTGATGGGGTAGCTCCGGGAATCTATGCCGATGCAACTTCATGGATTGCTAGCTTAAGCCCGGCAATTGTGAGCCGACCTAGTTGGATGACGCTACGACCAGTCGAAATTGTGAGCCGACCTAAGTATATCCGTAGATATTAAGGTTCTCTTCAACTACTTTAAATAAAACCACTTGGTCGGCTCACAATTCGACATGTACTAAACCAAAAACTGACCTGGCCTGGTCGTAGCGTCATCCAACTAAGAGGGATGCATCCTGCTGCCCAGCATTTCAACTTTGGAAAATAATCACCTCCTTGGTCGGTGACACGAGGGGCGTTCGGCCTCCCATTTTCTTGCCATGTGTCACATTTTTAACCCCATTTAACTGTGGTTAAGATTCATCCACCCTTAGGATTCACCCATCTATTCTTGGTTTTTAGAAAAATAATATAAATAAGCTTAACTAAAGGATTTTAAGAAAAACTAGCCCAAGTTAATGGGAGTTGAAGGGTTGGCTATGTGAGAGCGAGGAATAGTCCCCTCCTCAGGCTGAAACTTTATGTGCCGCTGGTATAAGGATATTGTGTTTCCCTAGGATTTAGTGGACAAGTAGCACTGGTTTGACCAAAAACAATTTGAATGGGTATTTCCTTCGATTTTTTTTTTCGGATAACAATTTGAAATCTTATATGATGTAGTAGAAGCTGATCCATGTTGTAATACGACACCTAAACAATGATAATTGAGCATTGATGAAAATGTGATGTTACAGGGCCTCATTGATATAACTGTATATCCAAGAGCCTAGGTTATCATCATAAGCCAGAATAAATACATGTACAGAAGCCTATCTACCATTGTTAGTAACCTACAAAGTGTTACGGTTGGATCAAACTAGGGACCCTAGAAGATCACAGCTTTACTTGCCAACAAGTTGTGTCATCCGGCGAATTGTAATTCAGCCGTTTCAATCGGTCGAGAGCTCCGTCTTCTCTTGGCTTCAGGGGTGCACCTAACAACACCGCCAACCTTACCAAGCTTCACAGAAAACTTGCCACTCGGTTGTGATGATTTTACTGTTGAGCTAAATCCCAAAGAGGATGAACGGACTTGTGGAAGCTTTTCATCACCTTTGGTGCAACCTTTCCTCGTAGGAGAGTTCCCTCTCTTTTTCGATGAACGAAGCTGCACTTCCTTCCGTCTCGGGTCATGCATAAGGAGCCGCACATGGAAGGGATTTACAGCTGTGTAACATACGGATTCACCACCCAATTCACCTCTATCCAGATCAACATTTCCATTGTTTACCTGAAACAATAAATGATAGCTTGAACAATAAGAGCTCACTTCGTGTTCATCTTCTTTAAAAATTTAAGCTGTACCCATAATGTCTACCAACATTATGGTAGTACACATGATACGCAAACAGGCTGAGTGGAATCCTTTACAATGCCTAGTGATTGTCCCATTGGGACAAGCTGGGCATTTACAGATGAACACTACACAGGAAGAGCTTACAAACATCACAAGGAAATCACCAGTTGCAGAAGTGCAGAGAAAGTCCTAGCAACATCATGCTTTTCTTGGCCCCTAACGACATCTGCAAAGGACATGGCACCTTCACAATCTGCTTGCAGAGAGAGTTTGTCTAGAACTCTCCCACTGTATTCATGAATATCAAATGGAGTGCGCAAATCCTGTTAGAGAAAAAAAAACTCCCATTAAAAGACTCGAACTGGAAAATTCATTTTAATATTGTTCATAACAGTCATAAGCATGATTGAGAAATAGCAAAATGTAATTTACTTGCTCCTCCAGGTTGTGCTCAATTCTCTGTTTCCATGTTGAAACCCGAGCAGCCAATTCTGTCTGCTTCTCGGTTTCTGCGATGCTAGCAAGGAGAGAATCCTGCATGAAAGAAAGCAGGTTACCCAAAAGTTGCCCTAAGAGACCAAAACAGTTTCACAACATTGATCCCATTACACAAAACGAAAATATGTTATCCATGTGACTGAATGCAACTAAGACATTTTCAGGGTCAAAACTGTCGTAGTTACAGTGACAAAAGTTGAGATTTGATCCACATGCCACTCTTTATGTGAAAATTTTTATTAAAAAAATGTTATTAGTGAATTCCTGCGGGCTGTAAAAAGTAGAATCTCACAACCAATATGAGGTGGCACACTAAGGGTGTGTTCGTTTGGTGAGAAAGTGGGTGAAAGAAAAGAAGAAAAATAAACTTAAATTTTCTTTCAAAACAACCATCAAAAGATGGATGAAGTTTTTGAGAGAGAGTTTGTCAAGTTTGAGAAAGTGCAAGAAAATGAAAGTAAGTTTCTTGCAAACCAAACGCAAGAAAACTCACTTTTCTTTTACTTTCTCGCCAAACAAACGCACTCCAAGGGCCCTGTGCTTTAGAGTTTAGATACAACAAATCACTTGCAAAACCCATGCAATGATCACACACATGCCGATTGGCTCATGCAAGCAGAAGGCACCTCTATGGCAGCCAATCAGAGGCTCCCATATCATCCCATGCCCTGAGACAAATATGCACAAGCCACCTCAAGAGTGATGGCCAATCAATTGGTGCCACATCATCTGCTGCATCCATGGGATATATAAAATCCCTCTCAAAGAACCACATTAATAACCAAAAGGCAACACCGATAAACATAAATAAAAAAACAAAACACAACACCGATAAAAATAAATAAAAAACAAAAGGCAACAACACCAATCCCTTGCCAGCACATCCTAGAGATCCCTAACAATAGGGGATTCCCTCTCATGCCCATAGTTGCCAAACACCCATATTATACTTGTATAATATCCATATAATACTTTTATGGGGGGTCGCCGTTTAAAACTGTGTACTTTTGATGTGTTATGTTTTATACGCGTATCGAAGTATAATACTTGTTTAATACGCAAATTACATATTAAACACGTACAATACGTGCATTTTTGCCGTATTTTTAACATGTTAAACTCATATTCCGTATTAAATGATTGTTATTAGCTAATATCATGGTTTTTTATTTATAATTATTAATTATTTTTTCATTTTCCCATACTTTTGCCGTGTTTTTGCCGTATAACACCAGCACTTCCCCAACGGATCATTGCCGCATTATACTCTTACCCGTACTTGGTAACTATGCTCATGCCGATGCATAAGGAAATGAGAAGCATCTGACTCCCCTCTTCGAGCAACAGTTCTCTCCAAGATAGGAGAGCACATTAAAATATAGACAAGTATCCTCTTATGAGAGGACTCCCACTCTTCCACTAGCCCACCAACAGGCAATTGGGGCAAATCTCTGACAAAGAAGACCACACATCCCCACACACAAGGTTTGAGCGGTTGTTCCTTCTGCTTTAATATAAAAAGAAGAGTGTCCCCACACATGCAAAGACAATAGACATATAGATACAGAGACAGATCATACTCTCCAAAGACTAACAGAGACTACAGAAAATCTGCAAAATAACTGGAGGAGATTACTTGAGAAGAATAAAGCCAATCTCTATAATTGGGGATCCAAGGAAAGACCATAGAGGCCACACTTGCTTCCTTCTTTTTAACTATGTTACATATGAATGTAAAACTCTTCCATTGGAGGTATAATGTAAATCATACTCGGGTATACCCCCCCCCCCAACAAATTGAAACATGAATAAAAAACCGTGTTCCATACACATGTATGTCTTTCTCTCACTTCTTTCTTCTTAATCAGAAGTAGCTTTCAACGGGTGTAATCAATGATCCAAATTTTATCTAGACCAGAAACATGATCCCCCACACTAACAATCAATTCCGTTGATCCACACTCAATGAGAGATATACTTAATTCATGCAAGAAAAAAATCTTGTATAATGCAAAAACAGTAAAATCACATCATGATAAAATAGTCTGAAATGCATGGTTGGGCCTGCCTCAATTGGTTGACGTAATGTTATGCAACCATGTGATCAAGGGTTCAATCCCAACTCACACAGCAAAATAATAGTTAGAAAATGCACCTAAACAATAGTAGATACGACTGCATCAGCTGAAATCGCTGGTACCAACGCATGGTTTATGTGATGCTGGAATATGCAGAAACTAAGCAAAGAGAAATTTTGAGACAAATGTTTTGGTTTGGCAGACACATTAAAGCAAATTTCATACAAAATCAAGCAAAAAGTAGCAGTGTCCAATGAAGTATTGTGGTCCAAGATGGGATAAACTCAATGAAGTGCACTTCGCAATGACTTGTTAAGGGACAATATCACTTTGCGCTGCAAAAGTCAAAATTTGCACAACAGTAATGCAGTCCATTAAGATAAAATAGTTGTGACTAGTGTGAGATCAAATGGTTACTATGAATTAAAGTATTTATTTTAGTATACGACCTCGTCTGTCGATTCGTGATGGAGAAAAGAAAATTAGTATTTTTAAAAATACTCATGAATTAAGAAAACAACAATAGAACCCTAGGAAAGAAGATAGCGGGATCATCACCGGCACAATACAGATATGCAAGACCCATTGATTGATATCTAAGAAAGTGAAAATTTGGACAGTTACACTGAATTATCAAAATAATAAAAGAAAAGAAAGAAAAAGGTTGTTTCAAAACATATGAAAAGCCGCAGCTACAACAACAAAGTGATGCAATTTAATGCAAATGCGAAGTATCCAGAGAAATCTATGCTTACCAGGTGTGAGCGGCAAAGATCTTCCAGGCTTGCATGAGAATTTGGATCTTCTTGTTCAAAAGCTTCATTGTTATCAAGGTGAAAAGCATCGTCACCATGCTGCATAAAGATCAAAGAATAATTAATCCAACATAAATTGTTTATTCAGTCTTTGCCTACCATTAAATATATATCAAAGAAAATTCTTGGCATGCCTGACCTCTTTTTGGTAAAGGGGTACTTCTGCATCCATGTAATCTGGCACATCATCAACATCATGGATGTTGGTATCATAATCATTGTCCTCATTTGCAAACTCAGGGCTACTATACGGGTTGTAAGTTTCATGTCCCTCAGGAGCAAGGGATTGTCGTAGCTGCAATTAGAATATTAAGTATCATGTAAACCTTAAGATTAATATGCGTGAACTATAAATTTCCTGCAAATAAAACCTTTTCATAAAGTGGAGGAGATTGGAATTCCCGTGATCTTTCAATGACATGAAGGTTCAACTCCCATGTTTCTGTGAACTCTGGACTTATAGTACCATGCAATTTCGCAAGAGGAAATTGTGTACTTATATGGATACGCTTAGCAGAACTTATCCCCTGCCTTCTGAGAACTTTAACTGCTTTGAATAAAAGTAAAAGAGAATCATCAACACATTCAGTTATAAATAATAAGAGATAATAAGAAAGAAGCAGAAAATCATCATCTACCTTTCTTAAACGGTTTTACTTTCAAATTCCCAGGTTCATGGGGATTCAAAGGTTTCCATGGATCATCATCGTCTGAATCATCCCCAGGTTCTGAATATCCACAATCCGCTTCATATCCATGGTAGTTGTTTTCAGGAATATTACAAACATCATTTGGGCAAATATTATTATCAATGACTTCAAAATTAGAATTTATCGCAGGAGTTCCATTGAGATTAACATCCTGACTCTTCTTCAGAGATGATGTATGGGCAGTTCCCCCAGATCGTCTTGTTGGCGATTGAAAACTCTTTCGAGCTTTGGAATTTAATGAGCTGCCTCTGTGGGAAAATTTGTTCCCTTTACCAACTTTATCCCCATTCAAAAAATCATGAATCGCTACCGCGTCACAAGGATCTAATAGAATGAAGTCTTGGTAAAGATCATTGGTGGCTAACTGCAATCATATTGTGATCTAAAATGAGTAGAATGAATAAAGAAAAAAAACTCATGATTCAATTGTCATATATTAGAAGCCAGAGTACCAGATATGATTCTAATTCCCCAGCAGCACCAGTAGTATCTAAACAATCCCCTTCAAGCACAACTAGATTTGCAGGGGGCTTCACAAAGTGATTAAAAGTATCATCTTTACCAACTACGTCATTGATGCAATTCCAATCTTCCACTGCCAATGCAAACAAATATCAGCAAACCAACCACACTGTAACTTTACTAAAGCTGAGTAGGCAATCAGTAAATTACCTGGAACATCATCCAAGCCCAAAAACAGTTCATTCTCTTCATCAGCAACAGCATGGGAATCAATTCCTTCAGGTTGGACTGAAGTACTTTCTGCTCGATCCTGCGGCCTGTGTAGAGAAAATCAAAGGATAATTTCAATGTATGATTTTTATACAGAAGAGAAATAAGAAATCTACTATTAATAGTAATCAATGTAAACCCTGTGCAGATATGCTCATATCGCTCTGTTCTTGTAAATACATATAGATCTCTTTTGATGCTAGATAACTTTGACGAGCATTGGGAAACTTTTTTTCCCCAAAGATTTATAAGCTAGCTCTGACATGCCCAGAAGCTCATGTTGCTCTATTTATGCACATGACCTGTTGAATATCAAGGGTAAATATTAATTCTGTTACTTGTACTCTAACCCTTTCTCTTTCCTTAACCTTTACGCGTCTTTTTTTTTGTCACTCTTAAGAGAGGTGAGGTACTATTTACATTAATACTCTGCCAGGATGTAATCTCTTTTTACCTTTTTAATAAACAGGTTATGTCTTTTTCTTCAAGAAACTTCACTGAGTTTCCCTTCCACCCTCTCTCTATCAATCTGTTGGGAATGAGATCTGACAACCAAAGCCTTGAATCCTTGATGCGCCTTACCCTTGACGCCTTCGTTGCACAAACACGGACACGAATGGCAGAATCCGATACGGATATGAGGTGTTGCATTCAGTGAGCATCAAAAAAAAAATTTGAAAACTCCAAGGATATTTCAATATTTTAGTGCATTGTTAATTGGGACTAGGGATGGCAACGGGGTGGGGCGCCCCCTACCCGACCCTGCCCCTAATGGAATATCATACCCCATCCCCGTCCCAAACCCGGGGCGGATATTTCAAAACACTTCTTAACCCATCCCCACCCCGTCCCGTCCCGTTACGCACTATTTGGGGCAGGACGGATCGGAAGTGTTCTTCGTGACTGGATTTATTGAGCTAGAAGTGGATTTGATCAAGATTTACAGCTTTTCAAGAGAAATGAATCCAAACCCTCGTTTACTATCAGTCGAGTTGCTTGAAATTCTTCTATGTGGGGTTTTATTCTTTTGATTTGGGTTGGATTCTTCTGTGATTTTGAGAGAACTCGTCTGAAGGGAGGAGAAATGGGGTTCTGGTAAATCATGGATAGTTGAAGATTTGAAGGTCTGGCCATGAAATTTTCTCTGCAAATGAAGTTATAAAAAATACCTGATTTTGAGGAGAAGACGAGACAGTATTCATTGCAGACACGAATTGTTGCTGAAGAGACTGCATTTTCGAATTTCAGTATTCTTAATTTGGCCCTGCAACAGCTTTAAACCCATTGAAATTGAAGACCTTGTTAACTATCGTTGAAGGTTCTCTCTACGTCTAGGGCCTCTAGGCTACTTATGCTAGGGTTAGGCCTAAAATTCTTCATTTCTCAAGCCAACTTCTGGGTTTTGATCATCGACGGTTTCTAGATTCGTCCCCATCCCTTTCCACTGTAGATTCTTTGATGGAAACCCTAAACCCCCACCTATTTATAGGTGGGGTATCAATGTTATTTTAAAATCAAAATAGGGGTAAAATAGTAAGTATATGTTATAAACGGGGCGGGGCGGGGCGACCTAAATCCATCCGAGGCCCGAAACCCGGCTCGGACCCGAGCCGGGTTTACCCATTAATTCCCATTCCTGACCCTACCCCGTTTGAGAGCCTACCAAACCCGTCCTAATAGTATCGAGGCGGGTTACCTGTTTACTCCGGCCCGTTGTCATCCCTAATTAGGACACCTTATGATGTATATCATATAATTATAATAAGAACATAAATGAATATAATAGTGCTTTATTCACCACCTACAAACCTTCTAAAGATAAATTGGTACACCTATCTATAGCATATTGAAAAGGTCGAAGTTCAGGAAAAATCAGCAAGGATCAAGATCGGAAAAATTCGGGAATAATTATAATTTTTTTAATAAGTACAAAAATATATCCGACAGTTTGATTAGATAATATAAAAAAATAAGCAATTTACTTATCAAACAAAATGAATTATTTGGAAAAAATCGGCAAACTTACAATTCGCGAATAATTCAACACCCCTAAAAATCGCAAATTAATTCGTGATTTTGTCAAAAATCTTACAAATTTTGTGATTATGATATATAGTGCACATCAATTTATTTTATGTAAGTAACGAATAGAGAAAAAATAAAAATGAAGTTTCCAACCAGAATATGATGTGTCAGAATCTGATATGGAAATGTAACTAGTATGGATGTGAAAGGGCCAGGGCAAGGCCTAGGTCTTACAAAGTCAAGTCCTCATTCACAAGTGTGAGGCCCGAGCCCTCAAAGGACGGACTGGCCAGGCCCAAGCCCTACCCTCAAGGGCCAGGGACGGGTCAAGGCCGAAAGAACCAATATATATATATATATATATATATATATATATATATATATATATATATATTTCGACATATCATAACCTGAAATTGTGATTCTCTATGTGAAGACTTTCAGCCATCGTTTTACCCTTGTTCAGTTGTCCATGCAAATAGAAAATTCTTCGATTCAAGGGAAAAAAATCAAAAACCAAAAGATGTTTCTTGATGACTCGAGGTGACTAAGGGTGTGTTCGCTTGGCGAGAAAGTGGGTGAAAGAAAAGAAGGGAAAAGAAATTTAATTTTTCTTTCAAAATAACCATCAAAAGATTGAGAAAGTTTTGGGGAGAAAGTTTGTCACTATTGAAAAAATGCAAGAAAATAAAAGTGTGTTTCTTGCACACCGAACGCAAGAAAACTCACTTTTCTTTTAATTTCTCTCACTTTCACGCCAAATGAACCACCATAAGGAGATTAGATGGACGAAAAGTAGAGGAAGAAGATAAATTAGACGATATAACTAGAACTTTATAGAACACTATCCTTACCATAAAGGCAACATGCCATGAGATATCAAAGAGAACAGCACTGCAATACATTTGGCTTCAATGACCACGAGAGAGTATACACCCACCATGATTGGTGTCTTCGATAGCATGGTTGAAGTATGGAGTTGTTGTTTTAGGCCTACAAATTGATTTATTTTTTTTAAGTTGAAAAGATGGATTCTAGAGGTTTTTACAACACTCAAATGTTCAAATGCTTCGGTTTTATAACGTATTGATGAGTATCAGACCAATACTTGGTATTTTTATAAGTTCTATGTGCCAGGAAGTTGGTATGCCCAAAAGGCCCAACCCAATTTGTATTAAGCTAATACGCCTGATACGCACCGATAGTGAAAACCCTAATCACGATAGGATTTCATTATTTGTTGACCACCACATGTCAATCAATGTGGTACGAAACCTTGTAACCCTCCCTCTTTGACCAGGTAGACAAGCAGTAGCTCAGGTCTCAGAGGTTGTCACCAGTCCTAGGATCCCTTGAATAGAATCCACTTGTCCAGGCGGATGTCCATTGGACACATGCTTGTATGCAACTATGCATGCATTATTATATTTCATAAGAGAGGGAAATTCTGCATCTTGATCCTCATTCTCTACAAAATAGAAGAGGACACCTCAATATTAATTAGTGTCCTCCCATAAGAGGACACTCCCACTCTCATGCCCACAACCAAACAAGTACACTAACTACGACAAGTTTCCTCTCCAGCTAAAGAATAACACTTAAAATGTTCCTTAAAAGACGAACAATTTACAGACTTTGAACATGAATCTTTAGAAGAAGTTCTTGCATCGAAGAATTCAGCAAACAAATCCCCAAAGACTTGAAAAGACTATTGAGGAAACAACAATAGAGAATGCATGGTAATGCCTCGACATGCTACATGCTATATTTTTTTCTTTGGATTCCTTTTCAATATACCTAAAATGCCATTTATTGAAGGCATCATCACGCAGCCCCATGGGCAAAATATTGAAAGACATCAATCACATATGATACTAATAAATTAAGATCAATTCTCTCATTTTTCTTCTTTTTAATCAAACGACGATCCTTGATGAGCATAATAAATGGCTCAAATTCTATCTGAGCCCAAAGTATTGTCCCTTACATAAAAATCAACTCCATTGATTTACTTATCTGGATAAGTGACATTGAATTTAGATGTCATATACGCACAAAATTTGTGTGGACTCTCTCTCTCTCTCTCTCTCTCTCTCTCTCTCTCTCTCTCTCTGAGATTAATTGAGAATATATTTTCTTGCCAAAAGGGTGGGTCTGTGTGGTGACCAAGCACAACTAAATGGAAAAGAGTCACTTCTACCCTGGACTATGTTACTGATCCGATTAAAAGAACGAGTCACTTCCACCTTGAACTATGGTACTAATCCGATTAAGAGAACCTTGTGTTTAGCTACATGAGTTAGGAATACTGCAATTGATGCATACCTTTTCCTTGTGTTCAGCTACGTGAGTTAGGAAATACTGCAATTGATGCATACCTTTTCCTTAATAGGAAACCGTTGCACCTCTAATATCCTCCTCCCTCTCCAAATAAACACTCCTAACTATCAACTTGGTCATGAGATAGGATTCCCTATGAAGATTAGCTATCTAGTGGAAATACCCTGTGTTTTGATCACCCTCCTTCAACCATCTGATTCTATACTTCTGCTTCAAGTTGATCTCTTCTTGACTTAACAATAACTGATACTTCATTCTGAGACTCTATATTAACTTCAACACTTCCACTTAAATCGGGACTAATTCTTCCTTGACATCTAATGCCTCCAACTCTCCTAATATTCTCCTATTGTTAGAACTTAGAAGAGAGTAAACCAATTTCTTTGTTCCAAGTTCCAACCTTTCAATCTTTTCTTCAAGATTTTCACCTTCAACCCAAAAATGGAGCTCGAATAACCCCAGAAGGAAAGCAACTCCCAAACCGCACGCATGAAATCCTTAAAGCCTAAATGACTTAATCACATGTTTTCGAATTTAAAAGGTTGAGGGGCCCCTCTTATAACACTAGATTCCAGCAATATAGGAATGTGGGTTCACTTTCAACAACTTTGAGGTCTTTGGTCCAAGACTGATTGCAAGAGTTCAGGTGAAAAAATGAAGGAGCGAATACAAAGACTAAACCCACATCTAGAAAGTAAAAAATTGTCACTAATGGAGCTTCTGGAGAAAGAGCTGAAAGGCAAGTGTGGATTCAACTTCATGGTCGGTTTGAGATGAAATATTTAGGCGCTCTACGGCAACATCGACTTCTTAATTACTACTATTTATGTGCATAATTGATTGCTTTACCTGGACCTTCCTTTAAGACTACTCAATCATTCTCGGTAACCCTCCAGATCGGACTACGTCAATCTTCTATTCAAAAAGCAAGGAAAACCTACTCTATCTATTAATCTATTGCGGGTGGTCAAACGTAAATTTCGGAGGGGTGAACGAGATTGCACTCAAAATTTGTCTAGCTTATTCAAGACTGGCTTTGAGTCCAAATTTGGTCATGTAAATTGTGCACTGTTAAAGGGGTAATCTACGAGTCGATGTTGATTGTCCATGTAAATTTGACTTGACGCCCTTCCTCTCAATTTGTCCGCAAACTTAACAAAACCTTCTTGAGCCACCCATTTTGGTGAGACGACAATGTAGCCAACAAAGCAGATGAAGGCAACAAATAATCAAGCCCAACCCCGAGATTTCGAATGAGCCCTTGGAGGACGCTACTCGCAGTTTTCAAATTCTAATGTAAAATTTCAACACCCCCTCTCATTGTCATTACCATCATCGACCCTCCTCCACCATTGATACTCAACCTCATGCTCCTCTTCCTATCCCTATCCCTATCCCTATCCCTATCCCTATCCCTATCCCTGTCCCTGACCCTAATTTCAGGCTCCTTCTCTTTCCCTTTATCCAAGTCCTCTCTCTCTGAAGCCTGATTCTTCCCACGCTGGCTACCTAATTTGCAACAAGCAGCTGAACCGGGAGTTGTTGAATCCATGGGAATAGCTAATACAGATGAATCTTGTGATTGAAAATTATGGCGAGAATAGAAGAAGATTGTCAAAACAACATGAACCCGATATGAAGATGCAGACAAACAAGATCTCTTGCTCGAACTAGTCATTAGTTCAGATGAGGGGGCTGCTAAGGAGACCTCCATCTGCTTTCAACTCCGTGTTTCCATACAAAATACCCCTCAAAACAAGAACCCGCTCACCTTTGGGGGCGATTAGACGTTCACCAATCCACTGGATTCCAGCATATCTTATCACCAAATTTCAATTTTAAAAAATAACTTTATCAAATCAAATCAATCAAAACCAAAAACCCTGAACAATAAAACCATTTTTGTAAATGTAGCTACAGTTTTTTTATAACTTTATGGAGGCTCTACTTAGTAGTTAGTACTATGTTCCTATCAGAACTCTTCTTTGGAACCATTTATCTCAATCTTCATCTTTGCAATGAATATACCCAAATTTCATCTTCCAACTTTTCCTCCTAGGATTGCCTCATACTCCTACAACACCAACTCTTCATCGCTTAGATACTCGGTGCAACTTGCTCAACCAATTTTACCAATTGTTCTCAATATTTTCTTGTATATAAATAGGATTATCCGCTTCTTTTATGTTATATTATATACAAATTTCATCATTGAACTTCACCATAGGGATCCTCTCATGTAGTAATCATTGTCATTTAACAATTCAAATAAGTGAAACGAGAGGGCAGGGCATGCTAGTGGGTGTTTGAGGATACATATATATTCTCATAATTAAGAATAAATACAGAAGAAAATTCTTAAATCTCATAGAAAAACACCTCAATGCAAGATTTTAACTTTTAGAGGATGTCGGTCAAGATTGACTAAGATTACAAAGCACAAAATTTCCAAAAACCAACCAAGTCAAGTAAAACTCAACCAACTGAATGGTGTGCTGCGATTTTAAAATTTAGAACAACAGCACTCAGCAGTCAATCGACTTTCACATACGTCAGACAAGTTTCGCACCAAGTTGGGAAGTTAACAAGTGTTGTTTAGGTCTCTCAGTGGATCCGTTTGTGGTCCACCACAAGAATCAAAGAAGGTTGAGATTGCATATGATATAGAAGAAAAAGGGATTCAAATAATCATTCCGAATCTCAATAAATTCAAACATATGGCCAACTAGAAACACTTTAACAAGCAACAAGAAAAATCCTAATTAAACACAATGAATTCGAACCTCTTCTGTGAAATGAACTCCAAAGCATGCACAACCAAAGAATACAAATATTCCACTTTTCGACTGTAGACCTGAATTGAACCCTGAAGCAGCAGAGCAGCTACATATGCACCAACACAAAACGAGAAAATTGATAGAAAAATTTAGGGGAGATAGAGAAAGAGAGATGACAGACAAAGTGTAGGAGAGGAACAAAACCTTCAGCGAAATTCACAGAGAGGTGACCATCCTCATCTCCGGTTATCTCACCGGAGCAAATCTTCAATAGATACTCCTCAAGGTTCTTGGCAAGATCGACGGCCCAATTTGATTCGAGATCACGATGCGGTTGTACAATATGGAATCCGGTGCTGCAGCCTTCGCCGCTCTGTTTTTCTCTATCGTTATTCATCTTCAACAAGGCCAAAAGAACGCTCCATGCCGCGCTATCTCCATTCCATCTGAAACCCTAGACCTTGAATGTAGGGAAAAGAAACACCCAAAAAATAACCTCGACAGGAAAATTAGGGTTCCAGGAAGAAACCCTAGAAATGGAAGATACCCTAAAAATAACCGCCCTTAAATCTTGGTTGGTTCTGGTGCAACAGAGAGTGACGGGGGTTGGGACGATGGAAGCAACTACAGAGATTGGGATGAGAGAGAGAGAGAGATGTTTCGGGGTTCAAAAGTTTCGGTGTGACCGTTTTCCCGCTCGCTTGAGATACTAGGATTGTACGCTGGGAGCGTACTACGCACACATTTAGAATAAATATTGCATGAGTCGCGCTCCACCATGCAAATTCTTGTGTGTCCTTGATTGAATGTTGACGCCAGTGTTTTCATAACCTGACCGGTCGTGGAACCGGCTGGGTTGTTGTTTTCAGTATGAACGTGTCCTTTTTTTTTATTAAAAGACAATGTTTTCTCATTTTTATCTGGTTCTGGCGGTTCTCAACGGGTTCTACCACTAGTTCTATTGGTTCTAACCGGTTTTTAAAGAGTTCTGATTTTTGGGGGTTTTGGGAATTGGGTAAGAGGATTGGTTCCGGTTTTTCCAATTCGACCAGCCAATCTAAACTTGTTTTGATAACATTGATTGATGCTAGTCTAGTAATATGGAGCAGTGATAGCGGACCCTAGGGTATGTTTCCTATCTTACTTGTGTCCTTTTGTCACTTTTAACCCTGCTTAAGCTTAAATATATTAAAGTTAAGATTGTCTTTTAAAAAAAAACTAAGGTTGGATTGCTTAACCCTAAGGGTGAGTAAATCTTAACCATAGTTGATAAGTATTTAAAATTGGGGCGTGGACTAATGCGAACGGGGATTGGAAATGAGTATGCTAAGTGTTATCCAAATCTTGTGTATTTTTCCACATTTTTGTTTTACCAATTTTAGAATTTAAAATACAGTAGACATGTTACCGCGTGCGTTAGAGTGTATGCCAGGTTTAGTCCCACATTGGTTGGGAAGTGGACTTTTTTTGGGTAGAAAGTTATCATGTAACATACATACATGGGCAGAGCAGGGGTGAAGCCAGGTGGGGGCACTCAACTTTTGAAAATTAGTTTTTTTTCACCTTTTTTGTAGGGTTTACCATGGGAATGGTAGAAGATGCCCCCAAAACTTTGGGAAAAAATGTTATTTTTTGAGTTGAGATCATATTCGAGTTCACACACGTGTCCCTTTTAACCTTCATTAATTGTGGTTAAGATATACTAACCCTTAGGTTTCAACAATCTAACCTTTGTTTTTAGAAAATAATTAATTCTAAGGGTTAAAAATTAACTAGACTTAAAGGGGGCTATGTAATTGTGATTAAACTGTCCGAATTAAATCATAATTGGATAAGATCCGGACTCGTATTTTTCATACTATGTTGTTTAAGTATTTAATTGGGCATATGCATGGGACAATTGACAATTGTCTCCTAAAAAAATTATACTATATTATTTAATATTAACTAGTGGGTGGCACGTGAGAGGGAGGGGAAAGAGTTAACAGTTAATAGGAGTTAAAAGGGACACGTGTTAACCTGTGGGTGCGATTGAATTGAACTCTCCCCGAGTTCAATCGTGATTGGTTGTGATTCTATTCTTTAAATAGATAAATGAGCAAGGGGTAGTTTGGGAATTAAAATAAAATATTAAATCAAAGTTTTGTGTTATATGAGGGTAGTTTAGGAATTTTGGAAAAATCAGGCTACACCTGTCTCTCGCATTATAATAGTAAGGATATGACATAGCTATAGGACACGGGGACAACTGTCTTTGAACTTTTGAAAACAAAATATATTTTTTATACTATTTAATTTAATTATTTAATTATAACTATGAGACAAGGGGACAGCTGCCCCGTAACACAAAAAGAAACAATATTCACAAGATATGTACAACAATGTATGAATGAAACAACCCGATAACTTAGTTGTCAACAAAAAATTCAAGGACTATGCCCCCAAACCCCCCCATCCCCTTAAACCCGCAATATTTTGCACCCACCTAACCTATCTCTACAAAATCCATCAACAGTTACTACTATTTTTAATCAACGATGGGTGCCCCCACTATTAGAAAATCCTGGCTCCGCTCTTGTACATGGATATGTTTGGTTGTCGAGAAAATATGTGAAAACATGGAAAAAAAATCTGGATTTCTAATACAATTTTTAGTTGTATGTTGTCCAATTTTCTTTTCTTTTCTCTCTTATAACTTAGTTTCTTGGCAACCAAACATAGGGTAAATGCACGCACGAAGTGGACTTCACCAAGAGTGTATAAGGGGCCATTAACCATCCTTATGACAGACCCTTTTAGAGTGGTTGCTTGGACTTACCCTTTATGGTCTTAGGTCCAGTTGTATGCTTAGAGAGAGAGTGTGTTAGTTACATGATATAATTTCAACAAAAAAAAAACCAATCTGGCTTTGTTAGCACGTGCGTTGGGGTGTATCCCGGATTTAGTCCCACATCAGTTAGGAAGTGGACTTCGCATGGGTGTATAAGGGGCCATCAACCCTCATTAAGATAAGCCCTTTTGAAGTGGTTGCTTGGACTTACCCTCACGACACCTTAGCGACTACCTTAGGCCTGGTTGTGTGTGTTTCGAGAGTGTGTGTTAGTTACATGATATATTTCAACAACAACAACAACAAAAAATAGTAGACAACATATCAAAATGGTTATAATTTTGTTTGTGATTTTTGTTTTGTTTTTTTGGTAGTATATTAATAAAAGAAAATGGAAAACGAACCACATGGCTTTCTTCTAAAATGACCATCAAATTGCAAATTGACACGTGGCAATGAACTACTTTTTAAATTTTTGTTGTCTTTCCCGATATGTTGAAATATTTTTCTTTCCCAATGTGATGACATTTTGTTGATGTGGTCAGCTAGGAAAAGGACCATGATGTCCTCTAACTCAATAATAAATAAAAACTTTATTACATTCTAAAAAAGCCTTTTACAGACTTATTCGAGCTAGGATTTAAATTACATGCTTAGCGAGTCAATTAATTGGTATAATGGTGTCCCTCCAAACATGAGAACAGAAATACTAGCACTAGTCGCAGGCCTCCCCAAATGCAAGGTGGTTGCAATAAGTAGCATCACATCTCCTGTTATAGGGTAGCAATACCACGTGTTGCACCGACACTGTCGCGACCTAAAATCCTCGTAGAAGTTATGAAACTTTGGCTCGTGACTTATACTTCAAATCATCTTACATGAGCATTTAAAGCAATGCTAACAAGCGGAAGCTAAAATTTTTCTTAACAACTCTTAATCGTATTCCAAAAACATCAATAGAACTGAACATAATAAAAGTATAAGAAGGTAAACGAGTAACAACAAAAAACATGAGTGGACGTCTCCAGTTCAAAGTAAGTCTTAAGTCTATGTACACAAGTCACTCTCGTACCAACTCTCAACAATAGTCCATGTAAGGCTACTTGTCAAGGCCTTTATCTTTTCCCGGATGTTCTTCATCGACACCTTCTTCAATGTATTCTTCCTCCACCCATAACTAGAGCACAAATGTCAAAATGAGGATCTACCGACAATAACAGTTCGGCAAAGCATTAAAGACTTAGCGTATACTACTTATTAAACAATGAAGTTATAAAACGATAACAAGATTTCATAAACAGTTCATATATAATTCAATTTCAGAAACATAACATTCTTCATTTCAAACATGCAAAAATCATAACTTCGATATTCATGTGCATCTTTGCTATTATAATGCGAGAGGATTAGGGGTAGATGATTTTTCCGAAATTCCCATACTACCATTATATAAAAACGAAATTTTGATTTTATATTTTTCTTTACTATTATAATGCTTCCGAAATTTTTGACTACTTCCATCAAAATTTTTTTTACTACCCTTATATAAAAACGAAATTTTGATTTAATATTTTGCTTTAATTCCCAAACTACCCCTTGCTCATCTATCTATTTAGAATCACGGCCAATCACGATTGAACTCGGGGAGAGTTCAATTGCACTCGTGGTCCCTTTTAACTCCTATTAACTATGGTTAACTCCTTCCCCTCACTCTCACATGCATTGCACGTGCCACTAGCGAGTTCAATCGCACCCGCAGGTTAACACGTGTCCCTTTTAACTCTAATTAACTATGGTTAACTCCTTCCCCTCGCTCTCGCGTGCATCGCACGTGCCACCCGCTAGTATTTTTTAAAACTATATACTTTCCTTTACTTTCTTCGAAAATCATATGTTTTTATCATTTTCTTAATATCTTTTACTTTCATTTTCTCATCTTTCTTTCTTTTAGTTAACTTAGTCGAGTCAATCTTTTTTACTTAGGACATCAAGTGGTTAGTATCGGTTCCTTGTCTGACGTACACTAAACACTCACCCAATAACATCTTTGTACATTCTTTCACTTGAGATCAAATGACTAGTATTTGTACATGATCTGACGTACACTAACATCTTTCTAATAACATCACTTTACTTGGAATCAGGTAATTAGTACCGATATTTGGTCTGATGTACACTAATACCCTCCCAATAGTATTTTTTTTTAATTTGTTTTTTCTTGGGATCAGGTGACTAATGGTGTATATGGTCTAAACATGCTAACACCCTCCCAATAGCATATTCTTCATTTTACTTGAAATCAGATGACTAGTAGTGTACCTGGTCTAAACACACTAGCATCCTCCCAATAATAAATTTTCTTTTCTTTGTTTCATCTTCTTTACTTTGCTTTTTGGATACCCGTACATATACAAAAACCTCGATCATGCATATACAAGTGCTAATATAAAATTTGTGAGTGACATATAGACAATAAGACCTTAACAACATAGTATATTCATTTCAATCATCAATTCATAATTCTAAACATGCTCACATATCAAATAGATATGCAATTTCATCCTTTAAGCATACTCTTCATCAAATCAATGCATCATTATTACCACTTTTCATTAATAAACCCCCACAAGAGCAATTTAGTCAAAATTTGCATAGAGACATTTCATCAAATACTTTATCTTCATAATTTAATTCAATAAGTAGTATAGTCAATTCATTTAATAGAGCTTCACCATTTTAATCAATTATTTTCATGCTTTCAAGTTCATTTCTCATGAGGAATTCATAATAAAAATCATTGATATGGAAAAAATTCTTCAACATATCAAGGAATAACATACTTTTCATTCAAATTAAACTAAGAAATTACAACAACAAGGTTTAGCAAAGAGTATCGACCTCACAAGACTGGATCTCTTTAGTCCAAAGATTGAAAAAAGAGTTCAGAAAGTTTGAAGGTTGAATTCCAATCTTGAAAAGGAAGATTCAAGTTCCTCCTTGCTCCTCCAAGGGTTTTCCTTTAAAAACCTAGGTTTTACTCTCCTCTTTGTCAAATTAAGTTAGAATGACTTAGAATATCCCAAATCCTCGTATTAGGTGTCCTATTTATAGTCAAAAGGGGTTAAATCTCAAAATTTCGGATTCAACACAGTAAAAAAAAAAAAACTGTTTTTGTTACCTTCATTCGAACAAAAATGCCTCCTTTCGAACGGATATGGCCACAAATTTTATTTTATTGTCATTTTTCTTGATTTCGTTCGAACGAAAGTCTCAAACTTTGTTTTCTTTGTTTATCTTCCAACTTCACTTCTTAAACTTGAGTTCATACTTATTTTAAACATCCTAAGACATCTTTTATGATTTAAACATTAGTCTAATCATTTTATTAACCCTGAGTATGACACATACTTTATTATTCACCATTTTACAATTTTTCCGACACATAGGACATTTCTTCTTTCCCTCAGCTATTTAAGCACTTAGAATACTCAGAACACCTATTCCTAGTGTCAAACACTCCCACACACACATATGCCCCTACTAAGACTTTCATATGCATTCACCCTACACCATGCACTTGGAAAACTTTTGGTCTTTTCCCAATCCATGTAGAAAAAACTATTCACTTCACTATTCATTATTAGGGGTGTATTCGGGCTGTGCTTGGCCAAGCCCGACTCAGCTTGAAAGGATTTATTATAGGCTCGAAGCCCTGCTTGGCCCGAAATCAAGCTCGAAAAGTTGGCCCGAATTCAAAAGCTTGGCTCAAAGCTTTGCTTGGCCCGAATTGATTCAAGCTCGAGCTGGGCTTGGCTCGAGCTCGGCTTGAATCCTTTTAAAAAAATAAAATAATAATATTTTATATTATTTATATATATAATAATGATATATATATAAATAATATTTTTATTTTTTTAATAATATTCGAGCTGAGCTCGGGCCGGACCGAGCCTCAATGGAGCCGGGCTTCAAGCCAGGCCGAATCAAACAGGGGTTGGCTCGAGCTCGGCTTGGCCCAATCGAGCCTAAAAATCGGGCCAAGCCAAACAATCGGGCCGATCGGGCTTTGTTGTAGCCCTATTCATTATACCATTTACTAAGTTTCGAGGTTCTACAGACACTGTGTCTGTCGTTAGCACTCCTCAACATGGAAAAGGCAACGGATTACCTCTTGGTAGGTGCTCGAGATTCACACTCAAGCACCAGTCTTCAGCTGACGTTAGAGGAATGGTGTTTTCACTAAGGAGGTGATAGCATGCATCTCACATGTTCCGTTGAGTGGGTACATGCACACCTCCCAAGCTCACCACATGTCCTCTCTGACATTTATTAACCATAATTAAGATTCACTGGTTCAATAATCTAATCTTAGTTTTTAGAAAAAAAATTAGCCTTAATTATGATTTCACTCATTCATGTAGTTAATTTTTTAAAGATGTTTCTCTAAAAATTACGTTTAGATTATTTAACCCTAAGGGTAGGTGAATCTTAACCAAAGTTTATGGGTGTCAAAAAACACACGTGACGGGTTAGGAAGGTATGCATGTACTATCCAACGGAACATGTGACATATGCTATCACCTAATTACTGGAACACAAAGAGTGGTGTTGGAGTGAATTTCGAGCATCTGTCAAAGGTAATCCGTTGCCCCATGGGAAAAGGAGCAATTCCTGGGGGCATTGCTGGTGGATTAGTGGATTGTAACCGATCTAAGATAGTAAAACTTGACAGCAATGCCCCCAGGCTATAAATAATCACTTTGTTTTATGTATGGGCGTTCACAGGAAATAAGTGGAAGCATACTCATCCATTACTATAAAGAAAAAAGAAGACGTGAGGCCATACATGTTCCTTAGTGATTTTGGTGAGGAAACAACAGTCTCGAGGGTTGTGTGGGAGCTATGACTATTGTCACCAGAAACAACAGTCTCATTGTCTAACATCTTCTCCCACAGGTTGAACCCGGGACGTCCCTCCTAGTGAAGTGGATACATCACCACTTTCCTTGCGTGTTACATGTTCCTAAGTAATTGGGAGGTTTTTGCAACTATTCTTGCTTCTAATATATTAGCGGGTGGCATGTGCGATGCACATGAGAGCGAGGGAAAAGAGTTAACGACACCCGATTGAACTCGCTAGTGGCACGTGCAATGCACGTGAGAGCGAGGGGAAGGACTTAACGACAATTAATAGGAATTAAACAGGGCACGTGTTAACCCACTGGTGTGATTGAACTCTCACCGAGGTCAATTGTGATTGGCTGTGATTCTAAATAGATAGATGGCAAGGGGTGGCTTAGGAATTAAAGTAAAACATTAAATCAAAGGGAGGAGTAGTTTGAGAATTAAAGTAAAACATTAAATGAATGTTTTGTTTTTATATAAGGGTAATTTGAGAAAATCATCTATGCATGTCTCTCGCATTATAATAGTAAAGATAATCATGTATTAAGTTTAATTTGATGTATAATTAAAAAAATTATAGATATTTTTCTACCTTTCCATTGCAGCACTCTTTAAATATAATAATAAAAATATATAATTGTGATAGTAATAAAGTTTTTACAATTACTATTTTATATATTTAATCATATTCATTCAAATTACAAGTTGGACAGTATTCTCTTATTGGGTAGAGTTTTTTTTTTTTTGATAACCGTGGATATTGAAAGCTCAGACTAATCCCACAAGCTACATAAGAAATACGCCTACCCCATGCAACCGTTAGTTAGGGGAGTCAGGAATTGAACTCGAGACCTCCGGGTTTAGGGTTCATCCAAGTGACTATTGAGTTACACCCTCGGGGGGTTTTGTTGGGTAGAGTTCGAGTTAGGCTTTTCAAATCATCTAAAAAGGGGTTGGATTGAGTTTATGATCTATTTAATCCAAAATTAACTTAAGACACATTTTCATCCTTAATTAACGTTAAGATAATTTTTTTGAGGTCCGTATATTTCACCCAATTCCCCCCAAATAACACCTCTTATTGCAGATTTGAATTCTGCTATTTTAGCTTGTGAAATCATTGTTTTACGTTATCGTGAGAATGCCAATTTCAACTTATCCCTTTTTATAATACACCCAATAAGAAAGAACTGAAATTCAAGAACACCCTTATAATACCAAATATTTGATTGTATATATAAGATTTACACTTCCAAACGCCCAACATTTAACTTGTTTTTCCACATGCATTGATTAGTCTTTTTTCATGGATCACAACTTAAAAATATGTGCGTTAATCCCTCAAAGTTCCAAATTTGGAGAGATTACACAAACAATATTGTTTTGGGGGGATATTATTGAGGAGCGTGGTTCACAGACCATCCAATGAGCCACCACCAACCATAAGTATACAGTCATTCACCCATAACCAATGGACTTTGTTATTGAGACCGCAAAAGGACGAGACCACAACTAGACAGTACATGTGATACACGGATCTCAAAATTTCATTAAATCTGTTTTTGAAATTTTAAGATCCATGCATCATATGCACAATCTCGATGTGGTCTCGGCCCTCTGCGGTCTCACTAGTATTTTCCATAACCAATTTTGCTATTGAGACTGCAAAGGGCCGGAGACCTTGCATGTGATGCACGGATCTCAAAATTTCATTAAATCCGTTTTTTAAAATTTTAAGATTCGTGCATCACATACACGGTCTCGACCCTTTGCAGTCTCACTAGATTTTCCATAACCAATACCTTAATGCCCATTCTAAAGCTCAAAATTTAGGAGTTCTTACGTTTTTGTTTAATAGTTATGATTATTAATTAGTACTTTGCTATGGAGACCGCATTAAGGCTGAGATCTCACGCATGTGCGCGGGATATCAGGTAGGGCCCACCATGTGATGATGGCCCCACCTGAAATCGCACACACATGCGTAAGGTCCCAGAGGTCTCGGCCCTTATTCGGTCTCAAAAGCATTTCCCTATTAATTATTACAAAAAAATAAAAACTAGACACATAGTCAGCGAGCAGACTCGGCCCATCTGAGGACTCGCCCTGGCCAAGAGTCTGTCAAACATTGCCGAAAGAATCAAAGAAATGTTAGATTTAGTGCTAGTTTCTTTTTTTTTTTGCCCGTAATAACTAATAACCATATCATTTAAACAATAAAACCTAAGAACTCTTAAATCTTTAAGCCTGACAATAGGCTTCAATGGAGGGCATGGGCTGCGAGCTTGTGAGAAATATGAGTAAAAAAAGAGAATGTTAGTCAGCAACATTTGAGAACATCTCCATTTATATGTTTAGGAGAAGACTCAATCAAATCAACTATGACTATTCGCTTTACGCACAGATAAAATCCTGAAAATCATTCACCATCTGATGGATTTCCAAGAAGAACTATGTGCGATCGAAGAAAGAACGTTCATTAAGAATTGAAATCACCAAAATAAGTAAAACAACATAGACTGCATCGTTTTACTGATCAAAAGAGAAAAAAAGAAGCAGAAGAGACTCCATCGTTTTCCCTTCACTATCTTACTACAACAAAGCCAAGAAAAAGGGGAAAGGATCGTTTTTCCTTCACTATCTTCCTAGGGTTTGGAGGCAGCAACCCCAAACCCTAGAAACCCCCCCAAACCCTAGAAACACATCCAAACATAACCTCCAAACCCTTCTTTATATAGAGAATCTCGAGCCGGTCTCTTAAAACAAGCCTAATCTAATGTAATATGACGATAATACCCATTGACGAGGCTTACAATCCCTCAAGAAACCATATTACAAGTATGAAAATCTTAACCATCAAATTAGTTGTTAGGGTCGATAGAATTAGGGGTGTATGCGATCCTAATCCAGCCAAGCTTGGCAAGTTTGAGCTTGAATGTTTAGGCTTGAGCTTGACTTAAACAAGCTTATCAAGATCGAGCTTTAATCAAGCTCTAACTTTACTCAAGCCAAGTAGAGCTCCGGTTTACTCAAAGTTTGATTCACATTATTGTTTTATTTTAATTTTATAATAATTTTAATAAAAATATTTATTATTAAATTATAATGTAAGAAATTATAGAAAATTAATAAATTCATATACACCAATAAAATATCAGGGTTTTATCTTAACTTTTTGTTATTATTATCTTTTAAATTTATTGATTAAAAATTATTATAATCCATAACAAAGAACATTAAAATTTTCTTTTGTATTAATATAAATAACATTACAAAAAACATATTGTTTGTTTATGTATATATATATATATAATATTTCAAGTCAAGCCAAGCTTATGCCAAATCGAGCCTTAATGAACTGAACTTCAAGCCAAGATGAGCTTAAGCTTGGCTTGTTTAAATACTCAAGCTCAAACCTAAAATAGCTGTTTGACTTGGTTTGATTTTGAACAACCCAAGCTGAGTCAAGCCGATGAGCTCGGCTTGAGCGCAGCCCTAAATAGAATTACAATGACAAAGTGAATAAGAAAAGCCATTCATTTCGACAGATCATAGCCTGGACTTGTGATTCTCTATGTGAAGACTCTCCTCGTTCTGCCCTAGTTTTTTTTTTTTTGTGGTTAACTCAACTACACCACAAGGCAATAGCTGAAGGCCAAGACAAAGGAAACACAGCCACCCCATGCACTCACACACACACACACACCCCACACAATCTGCTCTTGTTCAGTTGTTAAAAAAAAAAGAAAAAAACTCTTTCAATTCAAGAAATAACAACAACAACAAAAAACTGTAAACCAAAATTATTTTTTTTTGATGACTCGGGTGTCCCCCCATCTATTTGGATCAGGACTAATCCCAAGGATGTGCACAATATCCCACAAACCATGCACATGAGGGGTAGGCTCAAAATCAGAATACGCTCGAAGAAAGAAAGCAACTAAATTGAGAAAAGGAGATTTACCCTCCATATGTAAATCATAAGAAGCACTAACAAAGAGTCGGCTCCATGTCAGAGTTTTAAATTTTAAATTTTCGGGTAGGGAAGCTGATAGGGGGCAAAGACATGTTCCTGAGTTCTGACCCAAGTCTGGAGTATCAACAATCGTCACATACTTCTTCACCAACTTACCTAGCTAGCATCTTCAAAGAAAGTTCCTAATAGAAAGTAAATATTACCGGGAAGCCCAGTAACACACTGCAAAGAAGTTCAAGAAAGCCCAGGCAAAGCAATATTTTTCATTATCCATTCAAAGAAAACATGCACTATAGCTAAAGAATGAAATGCCCATACAGATTTCAAACTGAGTCTATTTCATTATAGTTCAAACTGATTTGATATGCTACACACCTCAATAACATGTTCTGATCAAACTTCTTTGTAAAGCTATAGATTAGCGTGATGTATAAAGATGCTTTCAAGGTAGATAACTTGCTCATGTTATCCAAGGAAGATCCTTGAATTAATAAATTATCTGCTACTCAGTCATTTCCTTCAAGTGCACCTCAATTTAACTGCCAACTCCACCCAATCAATCATAACTAGCATTCAAAAACTTCAGCAATTCATTGCGGTTGGTTTCTGCCAACTTGTCCTCCTTCGATTTGTCAAGCTTCAATTGAATCTACAGAAAAGGATACAAAAAAATAACCACAGATGCCTCCCATAACCCTTAAGATTTTATGGCAATGAGACAAGTTACATAACACCCTCACCTTTTTGCCAGATACAGCACTGCGACGTACACCATCATCTTTGTCCCGCCCTAGAAACTGGAATAAATGGAGAACAAGGTTACTACTGCAAGTAACATAACTGGAAAGTTGAAAATGCAAGTGTTACTAAAAGTACAAGGAAGAACCTTGGAGAGCTGTACAGGGCTGCTACTTCTCTCATCCTGCTGCTTCTATATATAATCTCCCATTGCCAAGACAAACCCCGAGAAAGAAACAACATTCATGCCAGTCAATCAGTGCCACATCACCAGGTTACAGACCCCAGCTCCAATGTCGAAGAGCCAATCCATAAACAGGCAGCAAGTAATATAAGCACTTCCATACATCAACAATAAACATGCATTTATAGGCAAACAATATAAAGAATCCCCCAGTAAATTCCTAGACATGCACAACCGTGAACCAACCAAATCAGTACAAGCACAAGAAAATATATTGGATGCACAAAGATTCCAGAAATCGTCTTGTAATTTATCCACCATAAAGAATTATACTGTGAGAAGAAAATGCCCTTCATATTAGTTACTAAGCAAGTCAAAATAGAACATCCTTATGCAGAACTAGGACAAATCTATTGGCCAGCTTGATAGTTTGACAAAGGCACATTTTCTAGTAAGCAAATTCAAATGCCAAACCATATATTATTTCATCCATTCTCCTGTTAAGTCTTCAAGATTTCCTATGTTAATACCGCAACTATGAGAGATACAGTATATTCAATAGTGAGTTTGTGGTTCATTGGACTGGTGCACAGATTTAGTAGCCCGCTCCAAATGCAGTGCTTGAGTTGCAGATAAATTTAGTGATTTCACCTGACTAACAAAATAATTATAATATATTATTTCTCAAAGATGAGTGCTAGCCCCAGAAGCATTAAGTAAAGAATTTTCCAGACGCAGAGTGGGTGCAACACATGGTGTTGCTACCCTATAACAGGAGATGGTTTGACACTTGTTACCACCACCTTGCGTCTGTAGAAGACTGCGACTTGGGCTAGCATTTCTGTTTCGCAAATAGAACTAATGTTATATAAACTTTGGAAGGACGACCACATGGACCAAGACAGCCACTAAAGGCACTTGTAACAAAGCCCAAATCTTTATGCAAGTAGAAGGCTGACAAATAATATCTATCTTTATGTCAAATGCAGTTGATTCAGTCCGCTACTGGATCATTTTGAAATATGGTTGAGATTACAAATACGGAGCAAAGGATGAAAAAGAATGCTGAGGATCCGTTGCAGAGCATTTAACCATATTCTAATATCAAAACAAAAAGTTACAGAGAGAAAAGTGGTCTACCTCTTTAACTTTATGCTTACGGCGTTTGTGGCGGTGACCCTTGCCTCTGTCCTTTTCCTTGGTCTAAAAAGCAAAAAGACAACGAAATGAAGCAGATTCAGAACACAATGGATCCAAATGAAAGGTATCACAAAAATAAGTTGTAAAAATACCTTCTTTGGTCTGTCCTTCTGTCTGTGCTTCTTTGGATGATTAGATGTTTCATGCTCACTGTTAGAAGAACTATCGCAACTATAAATGAAAAATAAGCACAAGATGTTAGCATGCAGGTCATCCCTAATGGTTTCTTTTCGTCTAACTAAATGATGGAAGAGAAACCTTCAAAAAGTGAATAATAGGAATTTCTAAAGAGAATAATATTGCAGTATAGGTCTTCAGGCATGGTACCATGGTAAGCAAATGATACACATTGACACAAAGCCAGTTGCTAATGCAGCTGGTTGCATTGATTGCTCTATTCTGGTTCTTGAGCTTGAGGCTATCGGGAAGGGACTTGAAATTGTTGTATCTAGAGGCTACATGAAAGTCGTAGTGAACACAGATTTGGAGGTGGCTTCCAAATACATCGATGGTTCCCAGCAACCATGGTAAATTTGTTTTGTTTCCCAAAATATAGATACTCTACATGTAATTTTGATTTTGTTTTATTTTCTCACATTTTTTTTTGGGAGGGGCGGCAGGTTTCCTAGCAAAATACTGTATCCTGAGTCATTTCATAGACCTCTCTTTCTCGGTATCATAGTCCCTAGATTGTAAATATCTTTTTTGAGTACTTTTTTCCTGGTTGGGATCTGTCTATCCCCTTTTTCATTTAAAAAACAGTAAAAAGATATACTCAACCACAATTCCACACCAAAGAATACAGACAGTACAAGGGGAGCTCACTTTGGATGACATTGGTCTTGGGCATGTACAGAATAGTCGAGATATGGGTTCTATACTGGGGTATTATGGCAATTGGCAAGTGTGCCTCTTCTGAGACTGCCTCAGTGGAACATATCTAGTCAATATTCTGAAAACTGTACTAAATATTGAGAAATCGCATGTTGATGTACAACAGATTTCTAAAGAACACCTAAAATAATGAAAAATAGAAAATGACCAAAGCAATCAAATCTTTAGCTTCCATCCATCTCATGTCTTATGATAAAACTAATTTCAAACATTTGGCAATCACAAATGCATTGAGTAACCATTTTGCATGGAATACACAATTCATGAATTCAAATCAAACCCTAACATTCAAATTGGCTAATTAGGACTTCATAAGAGTTTAAAAATTGTCTGAAAGTTTACCACTGCATTTGAATCAAGAACAAGTTTACCAATGCATTTGCTTCTAATGAGTATAAAAAACCCATTGTTGGAAAGAGCTAAATGGTTTTCAACTAAATTGAAAGAAACATTTTCAAAGCAACTTAAGGCAATCCAAAACATAAAACCTGATATTTCCACCACAATCAGTAGCTAATTATTTTAATGTAGAAAGAGTGTACAGACTCCCTTAAAGTGAAAAAAGAAAAGGTTATATTATTTGGGTTGAGCACTGATGAGATCCTTTCCCTTCTACATGTATGCATGCTCTCTTACATGAAGTTCTCTAGTGATGAGATCTATTGGTCTAGTAGTGGTATGTGGGAAGTGGTGGGTACTAATGTGCATAGTTAGTGGGAGAAAGTGGGTGGTTAGTATGTACATAACAAGTGGGTGGTTTAGCTAGAGAATGAGGCTAGGAATGGGCAGCCACATGTCTTGGCAGTTATGTATAGGAGTGTAAATGGGTTGGGCTGGCCCGTGGCCCGGTCCGGTTTGAGCCCGCTCGAATTCGTTTATCATTGCCGGTTTATTATTGGGCAAGGCCAGGCTTGGGCCTATGCCTTTAAATCCATTGGGCCTTAGGATATACTTCTAATCGAGCTAGCTCGGCCTGATTACCCACACACACACACACATATATATATGTAATCATAATTATAGATGATAATTTATAACTAGAATGTGGTGTTATAGAATTACCCCTCGAATTAAGTTGCGTGACAACATTTATAGGGCTGTAGGTAATTGCAGACTTTACTTTACCAGCACTATCTCAACTCTCATTTTCTTCGGTCCAATTCTCTGATCTATATATATATATATATATATATATATATATAATTTATAACTAGAATGTGGTGTTATTGAATTACCCCTCGAATTAAGTTGTGTGCCAACATTTATAGGGGTGTAGGTAATTGCAAACTTTACTTTACCAACACTATCTCAACTCTCATTTTCTCCAGTCCAGTTCTCTGATCTCTCTCCTCATCTCTCAGACACTCACTCTTGCTATAATCTGCCTCGGTGCTAGGGGTGTATCCAAATAGAGCTAGCTCGAAGTTCGGCCCGGCTTGAGCTCAAAAAATAGGCTCCATAGAGCCAAGCTGAGCTATTTTTTTAGTTTGAAAATATATTCAAGCTGAGCTCGAGCAAAGGCCTATTTGATTCGGTTCGGCTTGAGCTCGGTTCGACTTGAATATTATATATATATATATATAAGTAATATAATTATTATATATATAAATAATATAATAAAAATATTATTATTTTTATTTTAAAATTATTTTTTAATAATTCAATCTGAGCTCAAGCTAAGTTGAGCTATGCTCGAGCTCGAATCAATTCAAGCCCGAGCCAAGCTCGAGCCTAATCGAGCAAGTTCGAGCTGAGTCGAGCTTGAACATAGATGAAAGAATTTCAAACTGAGCCGAGATGAAAAAATTTCAAACCAAGTCAAGCAGGGCCAAGCCCGGCTCGAATACACCCCTACTAGGTGCGATGATGCCTCCCTCTCATATTCTCACTCCGTCTCAAACATGACTCACAGTCGCCACTCACAAGTCACAGCTTAGTTGCTCACGCTCACACTGTTATGCATTCGGCACTCACAAGTCATAGACTCACTCACACCGGTGGTGTAAGGCGACTCAGGCCAGGCCTCTCGGTCTCTCACTCTCTCTCATGATGAAAATGGTCTCATTACATTTTTGTGTTTTATTTCGATCCTCAAGCATTACCATTATTCAGATTGTTGAGCATGTATAACTCAATATCAGGTGTTCATATATTTTTGGGAAGCTAATGCTGTCGCTCATAGAGCCAACTGATATTGGAATGAGGTTGAAACTTAACTTTTCGAATTACTACCCTTTACATTGCCATATGTTGTTTCTTTGATTTCTCCATCTTGGTAGTCAGTTGCTCTTTCTTAAAATGTAACTAATGCTTATCATTTCCTTAATGAGGAGGTCTATCTACTTTGCTGCCTAGGAGATGTGAGTGCTAGCCACTAGCTAAACACAGTTAGCATCAAAGTACCACCTCCAATCAGAGCATTCATTTGTCTTTAGGATCTAAAAATTAAACACAGTTCTATCTCCGATTTGATCCTGTAAATTTCATTGCCCTTTTACTTTTTAAAATTTGTGGAGTTGTGGTTATGGCATTAAGCTCAAGTTTGGATCCTTTTTCCTGATTGTTTGCTGGCTGTTTTTGGTTTTGTTTTCATATATCTAATGAATATGTGATTGTTAGCTTCTAGTAAATGATTCAATTACTCAACAGAAGCTAAGCTGTTATTGTTGTATATTATACATATGGAGCCATACAGCTTGCTGTGTCTACTGAGTCGCACAGCTTGTATGGTTAGGCAATGGTTTTCATGCCATGGCTTGCCAAGCTCTGGAAGAAATGAGGTTTCATGTGGGAAACCATATAGAGGAGAAACTAAGATCTTGGCTTATTCCCAAATTCTTTGTCAAAGGGACTTTGTAATAGAAGCACAAAACTCAATTTTGGATTGAAAAAATAAAGCAAGAGTGTGTGAATGAAGTCTAACACTCCGGATCATCCCGTGGACTCTATTTATTTATTTATAATTATTAATTACTTTTTTAATTTTTCCGTTCTTTTGGCGTGTTTTTGCCGTATAACACCCTTACTTCTAGTTCCCGAACGGATCATTGCCGTATTATACCCGTACCCGTACTTGGTCACTATGGTTGGGATGACCTTCACTGAAACCCTACCTACTCTCCTGTACCCTCCAATCTCGACAGGCTAAAATGGACATGATCTCTAGCCCGACTAACCAAATGTTCACTGGAGCTTACAAGAGCTCAAAATTTTGGATGAAGTCTAACGCTCTGGGATAACAACCTAAGAAACTCAAACAGAAGTACCTCAATCTCATTCTGAGGGTGCCTTCGAGAATTTCTGAAATGAGAGGTCTAGGAGTATGTGGGAAATGTATGATTAGTATGTCCATAGTGGGAGAATGCGGGTGGTTAGTATGTACATAGTTAGTAAGTGGGCGGTTTAGCTAGAGAATGACATTAGTAATGGGTCGCCACTGTTGAAATAAAGATTTTAATCAAATCAAACACACAGAATTTACGTGGTTCACCCAGTGTGGGTTGTGTCCACGGAGACGGTTGTCTTCTTCACTAGTTACAAGCGAAGGTGACAAGGATTCTCTCCTCTTTCTATTCTAAGGAACTCAACAATCTCTCTTAAAACCCTAGGCTGAATATAATAATAATATATATATGTAGCCTAGTTCCAAATACCCCCCTGAGCAAGAAGAGGGGGGGGGGGAGGGCGCTGCCTTCTGCAACCCCCCAGCCAGCTCATCTCGGAGTTGGACCCGCGGAGTTGAAGTTGAGTGATTACAGTCTTGGAGTCTAACTCAAACTAAATACAAGACACATCTACACAAAGCCCACATGTCTTGGGTATTTATATAGTTATTCTATTTATACTATATAGTACTCTTTTATTTGGGTGCAGAATTTTAATGAAAAACTCCATTGTTGGAGCTTAAGAAGACCAACCCCTCAAAGTGGTTAATCATCTCTCTTATTCTTTTTTTTAATCTTTATTTTGTATGAAGAATTTGTATCCTATCAAGCACATATCAACAATGCTGAGGAGATCCTACTAGAGTTAAATTTTTTCAAAGAGGTCAACGAAAACACATAATCAAAGCCCTATACAAGTAGGGATGATTGAAGCTAAGCGAATGCTATAAAAGGACTCATCTTTCGCAGCATTTGGCATAAAAAATACCGATGATACCCTCGTATAATTGATATATATTTTTTTCAATTAGGTCAACGAAAACATATAATCAAATCCCTATACAAGTAGGGATCTTATAATTACAGACGATTAATGATAAAACCCAAAATTAGCACAACAGTTCCCAGAAACCCTAACCCTAGAAAAGAAAAAAACAAAATCCAAAACTCCAAAAGAATTAAAAATAAAACATGACAGACTAATTAAAATAACATAAACGTATATTAGGATATGAAGAAAGAAAAGAAAATTTATAATTAGGGTTTACAAGAAACCTGTAATCAGAGGTAGAGGAAGAAGAGTAATTGTCGGAAGCGTTATGTCTTCGTCTACGCTTCGTTTTGGAGCGGCTCTTCTTACGGATCTTTAAAGCGTCTTTGTCTTTGTCTCTGCGACGGCGACGGCGTTCTCGACGAGATGAAGAAGAGGAATCAGATGAAGACGAAAGAGACGACGAAGCGGCCATGAAAGAGAGAGTCAGAGCTCTGAGCTGCCTTTCTTTCTCTTTCGGACCAGAGAACGGTAAAATACAGAGAAGAAAACCCGGTCGAGTTTTACTCTCTTATCATCGACTGAAAAAGTAAGAAGCAAATGGAACCACAACAGAGATTCGGTTGCATTAGCAATGGTGCGGCTCCTGATGGGCCTGATCCCTAATTCTAGCGTCCTAATATTTTGGGGTCAACTTGGGCAGGTTTGGGCTAACAAACTTACATGATTTGAGCTTGGGATCAGAATCTCAAGCCCATCTGATGTAAGTTTGGGCTTAAGGACACCCCGCCTCTTGCGCCGGTGGTGGGGCTCTGTCGAGGGAGGTCCGGGGATCCAATCCCCCAGGGTGATGAGTCTACAAGAGCTTCAATTCCTAAACTAACCACCAACCTACTAACTTAAATAAATGATATCTAAAACCTAAAAAAGAAAAAAAAAAAAAAAAAAAGGGCTTAAGGGTGCAACTTGTGTGGGTCGGTTCGAATCTTGAGTTGGGCTTGAATTAAAAAGATCCCAGTCCGACCTCATATGAGGCTTGAATCAAAACCCAACTAGAGCCCAAATATTTTACTGACAATTTGATATAGATATTAATTATGAATAGATATTGTTTTATTCTTTCAGGAAGAGCTATGAAAGATATAGTTTACTTAGAGCATTCCTAGCAGCCTTGCCAGATAGCTAAAATGTGTTAAATAACGCCCCCAGCAGCCTCACCAATTTGATGTTTTCAGTTTGGTGAGTGTACAATACTCACCAACTTTGGTGAGTCACTGCACACTTACCAAAGTTAAATATTTCTCTTTCCCTCATTTTTTGTAAACCTACACAAATAAAATAAAGGTTTCTCTTCCTTTTTTTTTAATTGTGGAAGTGACACAAATGATAAAATAATGAGAGTTTTGGTTATTTTGGTGAGGCTGTTGGGAATGTTTTAAAAAAGTGCATGGCTCACCGACATGACTTTATGTGAGTTTTGGCTATTTTGGTGAGTAAAATTTGATGAGGCTGATAGGAATGCTCTTAAATACTTATGTTTGTAGGGTTCATATACAACTTTCTATCAATGCTAGTTGGTAAAAAATCATTTTCAAACTCCATCTAAAATGATCTTCAATTTTGTTAGGTCCATTCTTTTGCTCAAGACTTGTAAAGTCCAGCACTCTACAAGTTTTGTCATTTGACAATAAGTATTTTTTAAAAAAAAATTGTATAAGTTTTTTCATCTCTTGGATTGCAATTCCCATAAGACCTCTAATATAACAATATAACAAAATGAATGATTTCAAATCTCATAAATAATAAGACATTAAATCTCATCACGGTAATAATTAATTGTGTTAGGAACCTTGACAAAGTGATTCAAATTTTCTAACTAACATGGCAAATTAAAAAATGTCAAACTGTATAAGTCTCAACAAAAGAATGGACCCTAACTAACACATGAGATTTCTACATCAAGAAACCATAAAAATATACAAGCATACGATTCCTTGCTTTGTCTTGTTTCCCTAGCTCAATTCCAAATGAAGGGTTGCAAGAAAGCTGTGATTTATATCAATAGCTTTCTCCAAGATTCCAAGCATGTTGCAGTCGCTTATTGTTTATAAACTGGTTAAGGTTTTAGGGGATCTTCTTATTTATGTATTAGAATTTTATATCAATGTCTTATAATTTAGAGTTGAATTTTTCTTTCTTATTGTGATGGTTACAAATTATTAAAAATTTTATACCTTTCTTTAGCAAGCCAAATTATTAAATCTATGTTACCACAGATGTGCCACACCCACACATTTTATTAAAGAAACTATCAGTTTATTAATAAGAAAAAGCAATGGGGGACATAAAATCTTACCCCTACAAAGACAATACAAACTATTCCTTAGATTGAGTAGGTTTCTTAACCTCTCTCTTTGGTCGGCTTTAAGAAGAATCACTTGTTAATGCTTTATTCATATTCTTATTTCTCCTTGAAGTCACTGTTTAAAAACCATCTTCTACTTCAGATTCTTCAATAGGAATATCGTTTCAAACTTGTTTCGGCTCATCTAATATATTTCTCATGTCAATAAAAATCTTAACATAGTTCAACTCATTGATTGTAGCAGAAGTCTCAACTCCTTTGATCACTTCTTCACCTATAGTTGGTTTACTCAAGGAACCTAATGATTTAGGTATTTGCAAATTAAGATCCATCAATTGAGTATCATTATCTGCATTAATCCTACTTGGAACTGCAACAAATCCCTCATGCTCCACCACTCTAGAATCAATCGAAACCTGAGCAAATTGATGATCAGGATGTGCAACTAATTTGTCAACACCACTCACTGACACAACTAAGCAGGCCATAGTCGAACAGACAGTCTCACCAATCACAACATCACAAGAGTACTGCAGGCCATCCCAAGGTCCATCTAGATCTAAAGGGGCATGAAGCATGACATAAGCATTTCCACAAACAGTTGGCGAGCCCTAAACCAAGGGGGCAAGAGAACCTGCTAATAACATTAATTCGTCCCATCTGTTTCATATTCTCACCAATGTGCTTCGGATCACCCATCTTCTCTAGCACCATATTATTTTCATTATCATCATCTGGGTGCACTACTCGGAGAATTGCACCCCGTTGAGAATGCTCCAATTCTTGATGTTAGGCCATGAAGCCTATTGTACCTTATTCGAGAATTGCAATGATTTTCATCGAACCTACATTATTTTCTTCTGCCATAATAACTTCATCACTAATAACCATTGTATGGCTATTACCTGCATCACACCGAGTTGCATCTTTTCTCGTATACATAACGTCTGAATTCAAAACATCCTTACCTCCAACCAGTTCTCCATCTAGCATAGTAGCTAGATGTTTCTCTTTGTTCTGCCCTCCCCTTTCGCAATGATCGCTATTGATATTTGTGACCCATTTGAATATGGATTCCTTCTCCTTTTGATTATGCGGGATATCTAATTGAGATCCAAATTTCTCCACACACTTTTCTATCTTAATTTCCCCACAAATTCTTGGATTAGAACCATTAGTTCCATTACTTCTATGAACAACAGAATATGACTTCCTCGAATCTGAGTTTTTACGATTACCCACCTTGCATTGCTCTTCATCATGACCTAGCTTTTGGCATGCCAAACAATACGAGATGTCTTTCTCATACACAATTTTTTTGGCATCTACCAGATTCGCTCATCCCCAACCAAAACCTTTGAAGTTTTTCCTTACTAATATTGATTTCAATGTAAATTCTTGCTAAACTAGGTCTGGTAATACTTCGTGTTGGCCCATTAGCAATTAAAACTCTCCCAACCAGATTACCTATTGACAATTAATTATTTGGATTGCAAAAATTGATCAGTAATCCAGAAGATTTATCCAAATCTGAACTACTGGTGGCTCGAATCCATATTTAAAATATGAAGACCATTTGATAAACCTAACCAGTTTTCTGGCCACATAACAGACTTCATTAATCCAAACAACCAAGTAATCGGATTCCGATTCAAACTGAATAAGAGAATGCCTAGAATCTAGAATACTAACAGCAAAATCAAGCATAGTGTGAAAGTTTTTCTTGATGAATACCTTCAACTCGGATAAGGATGGTCAACCATATGCGCATTTAGTGATACGTGAACTTAAATAACTTAGATGATCTCTCTCTTTTTTTGACAGAGAAGAATAAAGCTGGTTCGCCTTAAAAACTCGAAGGTTTCTTCATTATCGTAAGGGAATCCATTCTCTTGGAAGGGACACCATGCAAAGCAGATTCAAGACGAACCCCAAACACTTGGGCATATCTGGCCTTTGGATCTGGAGGCCAGGAGGATGGGCTTCCACCCAAGGTGATGGTAGCCGCTGGCTCCTCCATGAAACCCTAATCTCCTCAAACATGTTATTATGTTAATCAGCCCCAAGAAAACTTGAGGTTTCAAATCTCGTTCTATTTCTTCATTGATCTTCACTAAGATCTTGATCTCCGAACTTCATAAATCCAAGGTAGGTTGGGTTCATCATTCGCACACCTACACATAGGGTTGTCAATCTAGCCCTTTGATCTTCAAACTTGGCCTGAACCTTCAAAGCCCGCAAAATATAGGGCTTTTTTTCCTTAATAAGGCCCTAGGGCCAAGTTGGGCCTAATCTTGAAAGACCCTCTTACTTGAGGGCTAGGCTTGGTTAGGGCGAGTCAAATATTGAAAGACTCTTCCTTGAGGCCTGACCTGACCCTCCATTCTATATGTTGTCTTTCAAAATTAGGCCCCTCGGCCCTCCATTCTATATGCTATACCATATACATATAATATTATATATTACATATATAATACAATAACTTAAAACTTATAATAAGCTAAGAGGCTAATACATACTTTGTGTACGTGTAACATATTATTAGTGCAGTCTCTTACTAGAATTATTAAATGTTACTACTTATAAGTTGTAATGTGTTTCCTTTAAAAAATAAAAAAATATAACAATACTAATACTAATAATTTAACAGTAAAAATTGGGGGTGTACTAATACTAGCAATCTAACAGTACTAAAACTCCATCACGTTGCTCTTTAAGTTGCATTGTCGATCCCAACCCTGAATAAAGGAGGAGGGTTGCATGTCAGGTTAATAATCAATGTAGAAAAAAAATCACTAAAACATGATATAATTTTTTTGTTGTTATTTCGGCATTGGTCTAACCCTAGCCCTTGAGGGGGCCAGTTCAGGCCCTAGTGAATGATAACCAAGCCTATAAAACCTAGGCCTACCTTGGCCCGGCCCTTTGACAACCCTACCTACACTATGCCATATACTCACCATAATTACAATCCATGGGAAGACAATCTCCACGCTCTTGGCCTTAGAGCTTACAAAGTAGAAGATATAAGTATACGGTTTATACGAAGAGGAGCTTCGATTCATGGTGGAAAAATGGAGCTCCCCTTTTTGCTTATGGTGGTGGCACTTTTCAAATAATGGAGAGGAATAATTTTTTTTCAAAATTACCCATCCTTTCTGTATAATTACAAAAGTGACACTGTATTCACCTAAAGAGGGAGATCCACCTTTCCCGCCGTGAAGTAGAGCTCGTCTATGTAGTTAAACACCAAGTATACTGCTCAAATAAGAGAACAGATTAAGACTTAAGAGATAAAAAAACTAATGACAAACAAGGATTTGATAACACACTCTAATAGAAGATATGGTGCTTCATAGACTAGAATGACTAAACACCATTTATGTTTATGAACCTAAATAATAGCAATAAAGCACCGAGAATTGAGTTCATAGAGGCATTTTGAATGCCGCTATTGAAATAACTTCTCTGACAACAATGTCCGATACAAGAATAGGGAATCAAATCGTTTGTGTTCTTCCCTGGGTTCTTCCTTGTGGTCATGAGTGTTAGAAGGCCATGATCATTTGGTATGTATGGACTTAACAGTTGTAACCACCTCTTGGAGAAATCCTGGTCTTCGAATAACTCTGGCCACTAGGAAGAACCCAGGGAAGAACACAGAGGATATAGTTCCCAAAAATAGTAAGGTTGAAGAAGGGAATTACATTGTATTAATGCAGAATAATTCCAAAATTTTGAATGATCTTATAAAATTTATATCAATTACTTTGACTCAAATTATATTGTATGTTTGAATCAAATCCATTTTTAATTTTGTCAAAATCCAAAGCTAAAAGTATTTGCAAATATTGCAAGCACAACCACCTCTCGGCAATCCAATCATGGATATCACGCCAATTTATATATATACATACTATTAATGTAGCACGTGCAATGCACATAAAATTTTCAATAATTAACTTTTTAAAATTCCTTATAAGTTCATAGAAGAAAATATTTTTACTAAGAATTTAGTAATGAGTATTTATTATATTTAAAAGGTTTTGTGCTTTTTAAGTAATTGGTATGTGATTGCTCGTCAATTATTTTAAAGTTGATTTAAGTAATTGTTTTTAAAATAATATTGTTTTTAAAATAATTTTATTCTAAAATAATAAAATTAATTAAGAACTTAAATTATCATATTAAGAAATATTTAAGTAGTTTTTTTTAAAATTAAAATAAATACAAAATGTTTTTATAAAAAAGTAAAATTATAATTAAGAAAATAATTTATAATAATTAATTAAACCCTAATAAATTACACTAACTAAGCCATTGAAAGATTGCAAAAATATTTTAATCAATAACTAATTAAAAATATTTAATTAAGTAATTAATACCAATTAATTAAACCCTAATAAATTACACTAACTAAGCCATTAATCGATTGCAATGTTATGATTTTTATGCTTCTTGTTGTAATAATGATGTTTTATTCAATATATTTTATAGAAACATTTAGGCCTATAGTCTATTGTCTTTCTTTTAAGTGGAGAATCATTAAGAATTAGAACTTTTGAGTTAATACAACTACAATTATGTACAAGAGAGTTTTCAGTAAAGTTGGAATATTAATTAAATACATATACTAATTTATATAGTTTAAACGTAAAATTAGAGGAGTCCAGACCTATAGTTAGAAAAACCTTGACATCAAAATCTTCTTCGGTGAATGATAAGCTCAAGTGTCTCGTATCAATATTTATCATTCTAATATATATGACGACTACAAATGTAATAGATAATCTATAGAGTAGATGGCAAGGCTAGATCTCAGAACCTCCTCTGTGATTAGTGGCCCAAAAGCAAGCTCTTGAACTAATCTAGATAATGAACTATCTTTTATCTAGTTAGAAGCCTGACTCAAACCTGAATTTTCCACTGACTCCTTTTGAACAAAATCTGAATCTAATGGACTTCTACCAAAAACCAAAATCCAATCCATCTTAGGATTCTGGATTTTTGCAAACCAATTTTGGAGTAGAAGCAGAACGTGATCTAGGAACAATCACAGCCTGAACACCCTCTAAAAAACCACCAAAGCCTAGGCCTGACCCATCCATTAAAGCTTCAAGTCACCCTCTCTGGTTTGAAGTTGATGAAGACATAGCTTTCTTAACAAAATTCGGTTGTGATTCAGTTATTCTACTAACAAGTTAATCTAACTGCGATTAAGTAAATCAAAAGTATGTTCTAGAGAAATAGAGAGAAAAAAAGAAAAGACTACAAGGTTCATGTTTCTTTTCCAATAGCACAACCCAACATTACAAGGTCCATGTATCTTTTCCAAGAGCACAACCCAACCTGCAGGCAGTATCTATTGCACAAGATAGTATAGAAATACATGAGATGCCCGGCAAGCTTGCCTTGTGATCTTGCATTGCTTTAGAACGACATCCCTTCTTCTCACCATGTCCTTCGGTGATCAATAATAAGGATGAGAATGGGTCTTCCTCCATGCACATTGAAGACTTCAACCCATTTAATTGGAGACTATTACATATTAATATAGTCCTTCCAACTCTCTATTAAGTGAGAGTCATTTTCAATGAGAACAACAAAATAGATAGAGATCGTTCTTTTCGCACATAATAATCATGGTTCCCACAAAATAATGAATATAATAAAAAAAATTGAATCTAAATTAAGGTTTAGGGGTAATTAGTCCACATAAAGTTCAGTATATTCCTTGTTCTTCTAGTAGTAGAGAAATGATACTAAACCAACTTTCCTTTCCCGAGAGACTCTCTTTCTATAGAAATAGAATTCTTCCCTAAAATATGGTAGAATCCTAAACCAACTCTCCTTTCCGAGACTCTTTTTCTTTAGAAATAAAATTATTCCCTAAAATATGGTAGAGACTCTCCTTTAGGATTCTTCCCTAATAAGGTAGAGTCCTAAACCAACTCTCTTTTAATAATGAGTCCCACATAATATGAATATTGATTTAATTGAAGTTTGGTTATATTATAAGTTATGTATTAAATAAAATGAGTTAAAGGGTATTTATGTCCGAGTAAATTTTTACATACTCCTTGTACTTTTATTAGTAGAATGATATATATATATATATGATTTGTAGGTAAATCCTCTTAGTCTAAACTAAGAAAAAGTAAATTAATATTGAGAAAACTAATGTAGATTAACAAGACTTTGAATTTCAGAAGGGGAAGATCAATACTCTTTCTCTGATATTGATCAAATACCATTGCAAAGATGAATTCCTAATACAACCAGTCCTGTGAATGATAATTATAACAAACAACTCTATTGGAGTGTATAACAACAGATGGATGCTTGGATGGTGATCTCACTTTGCCCTCTCTCTTCTTTCTTTTTTTGTATATAATTTCTTTTATTTTTATGACTTAATGGAAGGATTTGATCTTAGTAAACCAACACACATTGAAAAAAGGAAGAAAGAAGAAAGAACATGGGAACCCTTTTCAAAATACATATTCACTCAATGGAATTGAATTTTGTTCTTCTACACTGCTGATAATCCAGAAGTGTAGGGAATCCCAGTGGGCTTGATCCAGCTATCACCCTTAATAAACCTCCCGGCGGTGAAATCTACAGCATGCTGCGGCGTGAGCTTCTTGATGCCGCGCCATGTCACTCTCTTCTCCATTGCAGCACCAGGACCTCTATTGCTGTATTCAGTGTAGAAGCAAGTATTGAGAGCAAAATCACCCATCCATGGCAACCACCCTTCTGGTTGGATCAAGTCATCGATCTGACTTTGCATGATTATGGTTCTTGAGTATTCCTTCCATGGCCGACCTAAGTAGGATCGGATCGTCTTCCTGAGAGGAAAGTACAATGGGTCTGCAGTGATGGTGCAGTTCTGGAGGACAAGTGCCGTAGGCTCGCGCCTTTCCTTCCTGCCTTGGGCAGTAACAATGCACTGTTGGTTCTCCAATGGCTTCCTCACCACCATTTTGCAGTTTTGGAAAACTGCAGCAGCATTTCCGAAGATGAAATCGATTGTACCAGAGATGGTGCAGTCGCGGTAGAATTGGCGGTGGGTGTGAGTGTAGAGGGTGTCTTGGTACGCATCCATCTGGCAGTTGTAGAAGATCGACATATCTGATTGCACCCGCAATGCTACAGCTTGATGCTTTGCTGCACCAGCAGTGTTCTCGAATCCGATATCCTTTCCAATGAAGCCCTCTCCAAGCACAGCTGTATCATAAAGATATATATGCAGATTATTAGAATGGGAAGAGAGAGAGAGATACCTGAAATTAGAGCTGTATTCTAGTCGAGCTTGGCCAAGCTTAAGTTTGGTTTGAACATGCACAGCTTAGCTTGAGTTTGATTCAAGCTTGAATGTTCATGCTTGAGCGTGGCTTGAACAAGCTTGATCCCAGCTGGGTTCAAGCTTGATTTGAACTTAAATGTCATTTTGATCAATTTTACATAATTTTAATAAAATTATTTATTATTTAAATTTCTTAAATTATAATACTAGAAGCTACACAAAATTGATCTAATCATATGCAAAAATCGAATTTGAAGATAGTCTCCAATTATAAAGTAAAGAGTTATGGGTAGGATTTTTGGGTGTGGTCTCCCTGTTGAGGGGTTGAGGGAGGTGTCTTGGGATCCAATCCCCAGGGTGACGAGTCCGCAAGAGCTCCAATCTCCCGAGCTTACCCACTAACCATTGTTCTAACAATTAACTGTAGTTAAATGATAACCTTAGCGAAAAAAAAAAAAAAAAAATCAAATCAAATCTGGACTTTCTTTTGTTACCTCCTACTTATTTGTTATAAGTCAATCTATAGGGAAATGCTTTTGAGACCGCATAAGGGCTGAGACCTCCGAGACCTTGCCCATGTGTGCGGGATTTCAGGTGGGGCCCACCATTTGATGAGGACCCCACCTGAAAAGTCAATATATAGGGAAATGCTTTTGAGACCGCATAAGGGCTGAGACCTCCGAGACCTTGCGCATGTGCGCAAGATTTCAGGTGGGGCCCACCATTCGATGAGGGCCCCACCTAAAAAGTCAATATATAGGGAAATGCTTTTGAGACCGCATAAGGGTTGAGACCTTGCACATGTGCGCGGGATTTCAGGTGGGGCCCACCATTTGATGAGGGCCCCACCTGAAATCTCGCGCACATGAGCGAGGTCTCGGCCTAATGTGGTGTCGGTAGCAAAGTCCCAATATATATATACTTTGAGTCGAGCCGAGATCTAAACAAGTCAAGCTTGGAGCTGAGCCTAATCAAATAGGGTTTGGCTCAAGCTTGGCTTGTCCAAAAATTTGAGCTCAAATAAAGCTTGGCTTAGGGAGCTTTGCTTCAACGAGCCGATCGAACCACACGGAGCTCACGAACCAGCTTGGCTTGAATGCAACCCTAACTAGAATAGTAAAGGATGCTAGATGAGGTACGTATACGTACCAACTGTGGCTGTCTTGAAGGTAGGGGTCCCGTCGATGAAGTTCTTGCTCCCGGTGATCTTGGTCTTTGTGGGGCCGTCTCCGATCATCATGACATGGGTCATGGTCTTGTTAATCTGCACTTCCTCCTCATAGACTCCCTCCTTGATGTAGATTACGAATGTCAGGTTGCTCTTCACGGGGATATCATTGAGTGCCTCGTTGATGGTCTTGTACATTCCACTCCCATCCTTAGCCACAACCACGTCGGGTTTGATATCTTCCGGAACAGCTGCAAGGAGTCTGCGTTTCCCGCCGGAGACCCATGAAGGGAATTCGCCATTATCGGGGACCGGGAGTTCTGATTCCTCGGAGAGGAGCCGACGGCTAAGGATTGGGACCTGTAAGGAGGTGAGGACCGAGGAAATGTCGGTAACAATGGCGAGACTATTGCTAGTGAGCTCTCCGGCGGTTTTCAATGCCTTCCTCATGGATTCTCCGGCATTACTAGTAGTGTTTTCGAAGCCATCTAAGCAAGTCTCTTGGTATGTGATGGCAGCACTGAGCCAGATCTTAAGGTCGCCGAGTAGGTCATCGAATTTGCTGATATCGAACCCACCCAATCGCTCAAAAGAATTCTGGAGGTCATCAATGGCATAATCCATGAGTTCGTGGCAGTTATTGAGAGCTTGTGAGGCTCTTGGGTCCTTCTCTAGTTCTATTAGAACAGCAGAATGATTCACAGCATCGTTGATATGGTTCATGGCAACCTTAAATGCGACCTTGATGAGGTCTTTTGGATTAGTAGTGTTTCCAGCAGTAGATGAGAGGCTATCAATGCAGGCTTCTTTGTAATCTGTGGGTTGGCAAATGACTTTGATTGCCTTCATAGAGGTTGACATTTCACCACCACCACCTGATTTGCCATTTCCACCATGACTACGGCTGACACCCACGGCCACCGCGACGACCATCGCCACGAGAATTAATGAAGCGACGCCGATAATGGCAAATCTCTTCTTTCTCTTTGCACCATTCCCTACATTCTCCCCTGAGACATGCCCATATGCACTTAGAGACATGTTTGATTGGGAAGCTCTATCAATGCCCCAAGGCTGGAGTAGAATTGCCTTGGAGACAGGAGAGCTGCTAGAAAGAGGAGAAAGAGAGAATCAGAGATGGTGGGGGTCTCTATTTTCAGCTCTAACTCCCCCTGGATCTTATTTTTGAGGCTTGTTAATGGAAGTTATATATAAAGAGTAAAGACGGAGGAGAGAGGAGAGACAGAAGAGGTTAGAAAGCAGTTAGATTTGCTATTAAATACTAGGCATTGGGGGAAGCGAGTCACGACAAAATAGAGGGTCGTTGGCATTTTCCCAAAATGAGAGAGACACCAAATACAGGTAAAGGGTTGCAACCGCTCTCTCTATTTTAAGTTATAACGGTTTAACCCCCCTTATTTTAGTCATTTCTGCAACGGCTGGTATATGCAAGATATATCTTATAAACTAGATCAGATTATTTCGTATTTTTTAAGAAAAACCTAAGAGTGCGACTAATGTTTTTTAAGGACGATTTATTAGGATAGGGATTAAGAAAGAGCAGAGAGATATCATCAATGGTACATTTCTTACTAAGCAGAAAGCTGGAACTGTTATACTATCGATTCAGTAAGTAGGCGGGGTAAAATGTTGAAGAATATCTGTGATCACCACTCCAATCATGCTAAGATCCCTCAAAATCTTGTTACGATTCACAAACTCATGATCAAACATGAAGTAACTTGGAACGAGTCTATTAGTGATTACCACACTATATAACTGGTTACAGTAACTAATCGATGCACTTGAGCAATTCAGATATGCAAGCCAGTTTGATAAGTGTCTCGACCAATACTCCTCAAAAGACCAGCCTAATGAGGTGCGGAAGATCAATTTACTTATTAAAGGCACGTAACATACAATCACGCTTCCGCAGCCGACGTCCTCGACGGCTCTCACTCTAGAGCGGGGCACTACTCCGGATTTAATTCCATAGTCCTCCCTAGGTAGCCCTTTCCGTGGCAGCTTTCACTCTAGGGCGGGGCACTTCTCTGACCTTTTTTCCATGCCCTCCTCAGGTGGTCATTTCCGTGACTCAAACTCGTGATGTGATGTTTGGTTCTGATACCATTAATAAGTGTCTTGATCAATACTCCTCAAAAGATTGGCCTGATAAGGTGCGGAAGATCAATTTACTTATTAAAGGCACGTAACACTGTGTGTATGTTGCATTGACCAAATCTAACTCAGAAGAGATGGAAGAGATGATCACGAGATCTGCTAAGGCTGAATGGAGATCCAATTCAAGTGCTTTGATCCAGAAGGTGTAGTTTTTTTGATATATTGCAGACCCTTATGACTAGTTTGGATGGAACATTCACAGACACTGCTGTTGCCTAGGAGTGTAAGAAGAAAGAGGAGAATAGATACAAGAAGCAAGTAGTTAGCCTTTTAGAGGAAGAGAGCTATTTCCGCCCCCACTTTTTGCTAATGTCACCACTTTACTTATTTATTCCTGAAGTTAGCAACAGTTGGTATTTGAGATTGGAAATCTTTTGCTAGTGACACGCTTTATTTGACCTGTTGGTCTTGCCTAACTATTGTATCATTATTAGTTATTAATATGGGATCGAACCCCAGTCAATTGCAAATATTTTATTTTGGTCCGGGATATTAAGAAATGTTTTATTGTAATAAAGGGAATGGGATACACTACATCAGTATTAAGTGGACTTCATTACAGCTTGATTATTATCAAATATTAGATTTGATTATGTTGTAATAATGACGAGTAGCCATTATAATAATCCGAGATATTCAATAGAACCAGTTTTAGAGAGCATGGTGAAAGAACTGTCCAAGCTCTAGATTACGTGTTATGGAGGTTTGATCAAATAGATTTTTGAGATCTCAAAGGAGGGACCCTTTACATTTATTAATATTGGATGGAACCCAGTCAACTGCAAATATTTTCTTTGGTCACAGAGAACACGGTGAAAGATCTGTCAAAACTATAGATTACGTGATAGTGTTAGAGTTATCATTATTATTAGTTTTTGTTGTCAGCATCATTTTCCTACATGAGTAGGGTCACATGTTAGCTGGGGCATTAAAGAAAGCTCTTGCAAATCATATTGGATGAATAGGGTCAGATGTTAGTTGGAGCTCTTGCAACTATTGGATGAGTACGGTCAGATGTTAGTTTGGGCATTGAAGCTCTTGTAACTCATACCGGGAGATTGGATTTCCCGAACTCCACACCTCTACCACTCACGCAAGAGACGAGGGTATAGATTACGTGTTATGGAGGTTTAATCGAATAGATTTTTTGGATCCCAAAGGAGGGACACATTACATCTGCCCTCTAGCTTATTTTGTATTTTGGAAGGTGTGTCCCTCTCATGAGCATACGGGATATTAAGTCCAAGATTTCCCTCCACACGTGGCAATAAGAGGTCCACTTACCAAATTCTTAATCCACCGACTCTAACTAGATAAAGGATGCCTTATTACCAAGAAAACAAGGAGAGACCCATCATAAAATATCCCCTAATTCTGTGCATGCAGCATGTATGATACATGTTTTTTTTGAATTAGTCGGGATACCCAAAGTGTACTCCCAAATATACTTTCTAATTCTAACTGTTACCTCAATTATTAAACTGTTAGGATCAGAGATGATGTGATATTAGAAAAGACAAAATAAGTCAACTCAATTCGGATCTTTAATGGTTAATTATAAATGATTAGGATTAGAGAGTACCCATAGATTGACTCGTTATTTTATGCATGATTAACTTCTTTATAATTAGAGGAATGCTAGCCCTACTCTCCATCATCTCATACTCTCACTCTCCACCAACCACATGTCCCTTTTATTTTTTGTGAAAAAATGTTTTAATCACAATAAAGTGGCTGGTGATCGGTGGAAGGTGAGAATAGAGGTTGACTGAGAGTAGGGCTAGCACTCTTCTCTTTATTGATGACGGCCGGAACCTATCGTTTACCTGTGTGTGGTATATAATGCACCACTCATCATAATCTTAGATTAATATCATCTAAAAGAGGAAACTCACTCTATTATAATCCATATAATCCTAGTAGAAGCTTTATTACATTTCCCAGTATGCTTCCCTTCTGATACTATTTTCTACTCCACCATTTGAAGGAGTTAAAAACCTGAATTGGTGTTACATGGTATTTAATTTACTAAACAATTATAGGAATAAAATTAGAAGAGGAACATGAGGATCGATCTCAATTAAGTTATTGCTCATAGTAAGCCACCACTGTTAGGCACTCCTGTTGCAGGTAACCAATCATCCCCTATTATGAAGTTGGAGACAGTGAAATTTGCAGCATCCATGGCATCTATCACAAGGTAACCAGGCCATGTAACTCTATTAGTAGTTACTGATCCAGGCCCTGTATTGTTAAACTCGGCATAATATAGCGTACTTAGCGCGAAATCACCCGACCATTCTCTCCAACCAGTAGGATCTATCAAGCTATCCATGAAGGACTGCATATACACAGTCCTAGAGTACTCCTTCCATGGTCGCCCTAGATATGTTTTAGTAGTGCCGTTACTCGAAGCTAAGTCATCGGCCGCTCTGATAGTACAATTATGGATGGAAGTGCCGGTGTTCTGATTCGGGTCTATTCGACCTTGGGCGGTGATGGCATTGAACTGACCCTGCATTGGCAGCCGTGGATATAGGTTGCAGTTTTGTAGAACAACAGCTGCATTGCCAAATATAAAATCTACTGTCCCATATATGTCGCATTCCCTATAGAATTGCCTGAGGGAATGGGTGTATAAGGTATCCTGGTACCCTTCGAAGCTACAACTGTAGAACGTCGACAAGTCGGCCCCATTTCGAACTGCCACCGCCTGGTGCTTGATCGCCCCGGCGGTATTTCGGAAAGTTATATTCACGGCGACGAACCCTTGTCCAACCACAGCTGCAATAGAGATATTAGTGTTAACAAATTTCAACTTGCTCGAAAATAGGGAACATAAGAGCAAGTGGCCATAGTTAATTACTTCTACTGTATAAAATACTTGTAATATACCATGGCAACTCCACGCCTAAACGTGCTTAGGCCTTGTTTGGATAGACTTCTCTAAGAAAGAAGTTTGCAGGACTGATATGAGATTGATTTGCACACACAAAAGTCTACGTTTTTAATAATCAGAAGTCAAAATTTTGTGCTTAGTTTAGACTTGTAAGAAGCTATTCTTTTTAAACCCTTCCCCCTTTTGTTCTCGTTCCTCAATTTTCCGTGGAGGTCCATTGTCGACTTCCCAAAAAAGTCACACCCTGCCAACTTTCCATGAAAATTATCAAAAGTTACTTGCCAAACCAAACAAATGTTATAACCGTCCTTTTTTGACTTTTCGTCCAAAAAGTCTATCCAAACAGGGCCTTAGATTGTTGTTTCTTAGGAAATCACAACTTAAAACTCAAAACTCAGAACTTAATGTTGTAAGAAATTTACTTACCAAAGGTTGCAGAATTGAAAGTAGTCCAGCCATCGACCACGCTTCGATTGCCTGTGATCACAGTCTGGTTAATGCCATCTCCCATCATCATCAGATTCCTCTTGTTCTTAATAATGGATACATTTTCCTCATAAACCCCAGAAACTACATAAATAAGAAAGTAGCCATCGCTAATGTCGGTCTTGTTTGGAGCTACCTCCACTGCGTCATTAATGGTGGTGAAATTTCCAGTACCATCCTGGCTCACGACCACCATGTCACGCACCAAGATATCATCTGGAGTACTTGTCTGAAGAAGATGTCTTCTACTTACAGATTCGAAGATCTCACGGTTTCGGCTCGACATTCTCAAAGGCAAGCGACCATGTCGTCCAACTTCCATGTCGGCGAAAAGGAGCTTCCTCCCTTGTGATCTCTTCCTTTTATGAACCCAACCACGGCTGAACAGGGCTAGAGAAACACTGTACTGCTTTGTTCCATTAGAAAGAGGGGTGGTCAGACCGTTCTTCACACTCCCAGCCGACGCTGTCGATTCAAGGCCTTCTAAACAAGTTTGTTGATTCGTCAATATGGCACTAAGAAAGGTCTGAACGTCGTCGGCTTTAAGACTTGGGAGATTTGTTGTAGAATTGATGGTTTGAATCGCACTTGACAAGAAATCCATGTTTAGTCCAGCTAGAAGTCGGCAATCTTCGAGAGCCCGAATGGTGGTTTCCGACAAAGTCGACGGACGGCTGAGATACCGGTCGACCAAAGACAAAAAAGTGCTAGCTGTTGACAAAGACCGGCGAGCAGAAAAGCGGCCATAGTCGTAGATATTGCCTGTCCCATTAGGTGAGAGGAAGGTTTTGCAGAAGGAAGGATAAGGGGTGGATTTGCAAATGGTCTCCGGTGATACCCGCGTCGACGGCGACTCAGGGACGGCGGCAAGAGATGGAGAGAGAAAGATGAGAAGGTAAGGAATGGTGTGGAGAGAGGAGAAGAGCTTTAAAGCCATGGTTTTGATAGAGCTTAAGATGGTTTGAAATATAGGTATTAGGTTCAATATATAGAGGAGAAGTGATTGGTTTTACTTTGATTATTATTAGGATAATAATACAGAGAATGTACTTTGATTAGACTGATTATGTATTTATGTAGAAGAGAAAAGAGGAATGCATGAATTTTAGGTCAATTTCATGACTTCACCAAAAGCGCGTCGATCTAGAGCTACAGTTACATGTAGTCTTCGATATGAATAGAGAAGCCAAGCTGTTATTTTTGTTGTTTTATGAGGATTGATGACTCTCGAACGTATTTCACTCGCCACTCGGTCAGAAATGGATACCTGCTAACCCGATTAGGGATACATTCAGTACCCGGATGTTCGTATTCGGGTATTATTTTTAGACCCGGATGATAGAACTCCGCTTCAATTGCCCTGGGATCCTGGCATGGAGCTTTCAATTTACTACCTGACCATGACACATGACCCAATAGGTTGAGTTTGGAACATGGTTTTCAAATACCGTTAGATAATCAAGAAAAATTGGCCTATGATTTTTTGTTCAATTCATACACAGATGAACCTGCACGTATAAATCAGTGATTCATTGGAAATTTTCATTTTTATTTTTTGATTGATGTAGTTTGATTGTTTGAATATATTTGGAATTTAAATATGAGCAGAGCCCTTTACAAAGCGTTGGGGAGGGGGAGCTCCCCTTAAAAAAGCAAAGCTTCCGTGGCAGTTATGTAATTACAAAAAAAAAAGTATATTTTTGTAGCAAGATTTCACCCACAATTACAAAACTGTCCAATTTACAGTGGAAAAAGGGAGCTCCGTCAAATGCTTTGAAATGGTGCTCTAGCTCATATTTAAATTCATATATGTATACATATGTATGGAGGAGTTTAATATGAGTGGGACTCTGCTACAAAGAATTCAATGATAAACTAATGACAATTTTGTAATTATGGGTGGGTCAAAGAGTTCAATGGTAAATTAATGGCAGTTTTATAATTATGGGTGAAATCATATTACAAAACTGCCATTCTTTTTCCTTGTACATGATTACATAAGAGTCCTGGGAAGCGGACCTGGACCGTTGTCCGTTTCTAAGCTTACCCAAGTATCCCATGTCTTTTTTAATCATGATTAAGCTTAATTAAATTAAAATTAATAATTTTGTTTTTTCTAAAAACTATGGTTAGATTGCATAACCTTATGAGTTAACCACCGTTCATGGATGGTAAAAAAGGAGCTTGGACCAATAAGGTCACTCGGGGTCAGCTTCTACCCTGGGTCCATTTTCCATTTCCCATTACATAACTGCGACCAAGCTTTGCTCGGTAAAGAGGAGCTCCGCGAAACACTTTGAAGTAGAGATCCTTAAACTCTTGAATTCATCTAGTGAGGTTGAGAAAAAGAAATATTATTATTGCAATCCCACTTGCTTAATGTGGTGAATATAATATAATTGTTATTTTGAAAGATGATTAAGTTAGGGGTTGGAGACAACTCGGATTTGCCTAGCAAAGTCAAACTCCAAAATGAAACCAAAAGCACAAACATAAATATAAGCCATCCAAAAGAATACACGAAAATACGAATAGAAGAAGTTCTGAGCTTTGAAATATCCAATTTCAACAGCCTTGCTGTGTTTTGCGATCCGGCGTCGGTCCTTATTAAACACACAACCACCGACTTCTCGAGTTGGTGGGGAATGAGCTCAAATAAGTCAAAACATAAAACAATCCCTTTCATTTCAATACAAGTGGGTTTGTTTATAGTTTTATGGGAAGTGATCTCTACTATCGATTGGTTGGGCCCTACGAGAGAAAATCTAACGACGCCAAACATCTAGTGGAGCCCTCGAAGTCATGGACAAGGAATACATGAACGAGGCCTAGGCAGCCTAGGTGGGATTTCTAGAAATAGCATTGGGGAGAGGAAAATGAAAGAAATAATAGTACCTGATTGTCCTATGACTTATATTAAGACTGAGCAGACGGTAGGGAATGCTCCTGCCTCCACATTTGAAGGCGAGATTCGACATAGTGGCCAGATTTGTGGCTTTGAGATCTGAAAGCTTACTTAGAATAGAACAGCTCCGCATTTGGCATTTATTATGTGTCTTGGTATTGTTAAATTTTCAATTAGTTGCCCCAACTCTCCATAATAGGAACTATCTAGAGTTTTAAATCACTTTCTTAGTTATATTTTGTCCACAGGGGATTCTTGATGTGGCTAATCCATACCGTCCATCTGGTTAAGGGGACATGTGGGCACTGCATGCATGCAGCCAAGTCAGCCCCCTATCCTGGAGAGCGGATGGGCCTTTTGCAACGGCTACCGCAAAAAGTTCCTCATAATGTTATATTGGAAAACAGGGTTTAAATTAACTGTATTTAACTTTTTAAGAGATAGGTGACATCTTTTACTTTACTTGTACTTTTCTACTATAATAAATGCTAACGCTAGCCTTCTTTTCTTATTTGGTATCATGAGAGACCATTTGCAGCTGCTGATTGCAAAGTATCCCTTGCAGCTAACTATTGTTTGACCACTTGTAGCCCACCCCACTTGTAGCCAATGGGCTACAACAAGCAGCCTATTGGTCTATTAGAATAAAAAATAATTTTTACTGTCACATCAACTTTTTATATGATTTGAAAAATGGAAAGTGATAAAGAAGGAAAAAATAGTCACCTCCTCGGTCTGAGGAGGGGAGTTATTGTCTCGTCTCCCCTTTTTGGGGCCACGTGTACCCTTTTTACTTTCATTAATTGTGGTTAAGATTCAGTCACTCCTAAGGTTCACACATCTACCCTTGTTTTTTAGAAAAAAATTAACCATAGGAGGTGATTAATTTTTTAACCATAGTTCAAAGGGTTTGTGAGAGCGAGGAGGAATAGTCCCCACCTCGGCACGAGGAGATGACTATTGCTCTAAAAAAGGAGACCAAATCTTCTACGGTTATCACTGGATTTGCAAATCCGGTTATGATATAGAACAAATGGCAAACGATTTCTTGGAGCGACAAGATATGTTTAAAGAGAGTCAGAAGTCAAAATATGCACCTTAAATTTCAAACAGTCATAACTTTTGATCCGAACATCGCCTTGGAACTCACGAGTATTCAAATCAAAGATATCAACGAGCCAAACGTTGTGGTAACCGGTTAAGCTAGTTGAGCCTATCGTAAAGCCCAAAAAAGACTGTTAAAGGGTCCGGATCTCATTTTTTAGAAAAAACTTTGTATTTTTGACAAATTTTGTTTTTGATCGTTTTAAAGTATTTTGAATCCGTTTTTGTTTTAGAAAGTCTTAAATAGTTCTTTTAAGACTTTTGGTAGAGTTTAGATCAATTTAGGATTTTTACTATTTCGGGAATTAAGGTTTTTAGGAGTATATAAATACTCTTGTAAGCAATTGCAACACAACTTTTATTAATAGAATTTCGAATTTCTCTCTTTACCTTGTGAATTCAAGGGTTATTCGGGTTGAAGACGGTATTCTTCTTCTCTTTTCACAAGTTTCACTACGTTAGGTTATCACCCCTGAGTTCACCAAGTGTCTCTTTTGACACTCCCAAGGTTCACCCACCCATTCTTGTTTTTTTTTAAAAAATATTAATTCATTTTAAAAATATTTTAATATTAAAATATTTTTAAAAAGAATTAATATTTTTTAAAAAAAACCATGGATGGATAGGTGAACCCGAGGGGTGGGTGAATCTTAACCATAGTTAAGAGTTGTCAAAAGGGACATGTGGCCACTTAATGCTTGACACCATTAGATTGAAAATCTAATTGAGAGTTTTAAATCACTTCCCTTTGAAAATTATAAAAAAAATTTACCTTTTTATTTGGGGTGGACTAATAGGCTGCCTGTTGTAGCCAACTGGGCTCCAAAAAGGCAGGATGGGATTTGATCCGGTGATAGTCAGACCAAAACCATCCAATGATGGTTTTAGTCCAACATGTGGCGATAAAAAGGGAAAGTCATTTCTTTCCCCTCCCCCCTTTTTTTTGACTTCTCTCCATTTGATATCTTCCCCCTTTTGTCACACATGTCCCTCATCAACATCATCACCGGATGGTTTTGGTCTAGCTATTGACAGATCAAATCCCATCCCCAATAGGGCTGCTGCCCATCTGGTCTCCCTATCCTGCCGCGTCTTGTTAGCCATGAACATCCCAAATCAAGAGAATCGTTGAATAATGTATTCAACTTGCATGGTTGGGTCGGGCCGGGAAATTACCCGCCCGTTTATATAATTGAATAGACAATCCATTGATTGACGGGTCGTGAAGAAAATACAACCCCTGGATGGCTGGATCCTAGCGCACTGTTGGATTTCTTTCAGGTTGGTGGGACCACCTGGCTTCTGCCTAATCAAGATTGGACCTACAATACAGAATGGGTAATAATCCTGTATACACACCCCACTACACCATTACGTACACAGTATTTCATATACTACCAGTGGCATCTATGCATATGTTTGACTTATTTGGTCAAACCGATCGAGAACTTGACGCCGGTGGCCGGCAACCACGACCCTCCGTCAATGAACCTCTCAACAGTAAAGAAACTGGCCGCTGTAGCATCGCTCATGACATGATAACCGGGCCATCTGACTCGCCCGGCTAACGATGAACCCGGTCCATAGTTCTTATACTCGCCATAAAACAATGAGCTCAGAGCAAAATCCCCAGCCCATTCGAGCCACCCACGTGGCTGGACCTGATTGGTCATGTAAGTGTTCATGAAGACAGTGCGCGAGTACTGCTTCCAAGGCCTCCCCAAGTAAGTGGGGTAGGTGGCGTAAACGAAGCTGTCCTGTATGGAGAAGCCTGTGCTCTGGTAGGGGTTTTTGCGTCCTTGGGCAGTAATAGTGACCTTCTGTAAGGGTAAAGGTTTTCGGGTGAAAATGTTGCAGTTCTGGAGGACAGCAGCACCATTGCCAAAGATGAAGTCGATGGTTCCATAGATGTTACACTCGCGGTAGAATTGGCGGAGAGAGTGGGCGTAGAGAGTGTCTTGATAGCCTTCGACGCTGCAGCGGAAGAAGGCAGAGTGGTCCGAATCAACTCGAAGTGCCACGGCTTGGTGATTTTCCGGTCCTGCTGTGTTTCGAATTGTCATGTCTCTCGCTATGAATCCCTTTCCCGATACCGCTACAGAAGGAGACGGAAACCAAACGGATGTAAGACAGATTTCTGTAAAGGTTCTAACTTCTGACAAGAGCTGCACTCAAGCCTAGCTAGCTCGACTCAGTTCGGCTCGTTTGAGCCAAGCTCAAGCTGGCATTTCAGGCTTGAACTAATCAAAACCAGCTTGAATGTTTGTTTAAACAAGCCAAGCTCAAGCTAAAGCTAGACTTGTTTGATTCGTTTCGGTTTAAAGCTAGACTGTTTAGGGCTCAGTTTGGTTTGAGCTTAACTCGACTCGAGATAAGCAACCTTTACCCCTTGGGGGGGATTAGATCACTTGACCTCCACACCATTGGAAGGCCACACCCCTACCACTCACGCAAGAGGCGGGAGTGTTCTAGTTTCTTATATTATGTAAAATTAAGCAAAATAAATTTAATGAATCAAGCTTCAGTCAACCCAAACTCAGTTTGGCTTAAATAAAGTTTGAGCTCGAATAGAGCTTGATCAAGCTTGTTCAAGTCAATCTCAAGCCTAGACATTCGAGCTCGAATCAAGCTCAAGCTAAGGTTTAGCGTGTTCAAGGCAAGCTCAAACTTGGCCAAGCTTGGCTCAACTCAGCTCGAAATGCATCCCTAGTTCTAACATGATAAAAAGAAAATTAGAGGCGTGCTACCCCACTCTCATGAACTCTAGCCAAAAACTAATATTTCTAAAAGCAAGGACATGTGTGGATTTTTGGTTGAGAGTAGGGGATGCACTAGAGTAAGGCAAGCACTGTTGTTTAAAATGTTTGCACAAAATTTACCTTATTAGAAGTTTTAACTTGGCTAGCACTCCTCTCAAAGAAAGGTATTTCTGTCGCCTAAGTAATTTAATGTAATTCTTCAAATACTGCTATTAAGTCAAATTTTGGGAGCTCCGGTTATCTATTCAAAAGAAATTTCAACCATCAACAAAATTCTTTAAATTCTTGTTTGCGGTCGAACTCTTAATTTAACTAGAGCTGGAAATTTTCAACTATCAACTGCCCCACTTTAGACGCCTTCATGCATTGGTTTGTAAGTCAGGTTGGGGTTTTAGTTTTCTTAACCCTTTTATAATTGAGCCAAGTTTGGTTGGGCTTCCTTAGTCGGAATACCTGATTAAGTTTTAATTGTTTTCGTACAATTCTAGTTAAATATCGTTAAGTACTTACTGTATTAAATATTTATTTTCAAATTAATCATTTAATCTTAATGTAGTTTTAAAGCTAATCTATTTATTTTAAGAGTTTTAATGGTTTTTAGTAAATATTAAAATAATGTAAGGACATTTCTATCCATTAAATTTTATATTTACCGGTGTTTTGGGGAGCTCCGATCATAGTTAAACTCTGATTTTAAATCAGTTAATAGGACTTGGGTTGAAGGTAGCTTATAGGCTTGAGTTAGCCTTTTTAATCATTTGGGTTGGGTCGATTGAGTGTATCAGAACCACACCAAATCCTGCTCAACGGACCCGATTGGGCCTAACCCAACCCGTTGATTCACCAGTTTTATTCCCAAACTACCACGGGCCGGTCTTGGATCAGCAAATTTTAGACCATGGCTGGTCCTTTGGCCTACATTATTAGGCTCGTTATGGATCTTATACATATCCTAAAATTCAATGAAAATTGAATTGTTTTTTGATCAAGGCTAATCTTGGCCTAAACATAAAACTCGTGTACGTTAGAAAAAAAACAATGCAATAGGCACTCACCAACAGTAGCAGTTCGAAATGTAGTCCATCCTTGCATGAAATTCCGATTGCCCGATACCACCGTGACCCCCATCCCATCCCCTACAAGCATAATATTGGTCTTTTTCTTCTTCAAATCGATGTTCTCTCTATAGATACCCTTCTTTACATGGATAATATACCTCCTCTCACTGTAATTAGGAGCTTCATACACCGCTTGCATGATCGATTGGAACTGCCCGCTTCCATCCAATGCTACAACCGCGTCAACGTGCATACCATGGGAGCCAGCAAGAAGAAGATCTCGATCGCCATCCGTGATCCATGTTGGGAATCCCGGATATTCCCTTCTTTTAGGACTATCTATGGGTGGTTCAATGGGTAATCTATGCAATCTACTATACATGGATAACACATTACTAATGAGTTGTGTAACTTGTTTTAAGCTTCCCTTGATGTAACTCTTTATGTCGCCATTGGTGCCCTCGAAGCCTTCGAGACATGTATCTTGGTTACTTAGAGCAGCACTTAACCAAGCTTTGAGATTTCCTTCATAGTGAATGTTTTCCGAATTAGCTCGCATCTTCTCCATCTCGGCTAAAGACCAAGCCAACTCGGACACGGAGAAGTCTAGAAGTTCCTTGCAGTCCTCAACTGCAACTTGTTCGCGGGGATTGTTCGATAAGACGTAAAATTTTGTAAACAATTCAATGGCACGTCGTGCTTCGTTCATTGTCGCCGTGAGTGCAGCGCGGAGTATTGAAGTGGGGCTTTGAGATCCCTTTCGCTCACATTCTGATTGTAGATTGGAAATACATGATTGGGGAGCTATGGTGCCTATGCAAGCTTGTTTCATCATGTCTTGCATGGTAAGGTTATTTTTGTGTGGGAAGGATGCATCAGAAAGGGCTTCAAGGGAAGGTAGGATAAGGAGAATAAGAAGGAAGTTAGCTATTGCCATTGTTAGGCTGTGATAGGGAAGGAGACAAGAGGAAAGGTTTTGGGATTCCAACTTCCCCAAAGCCTCCGGAAGCATAGGTGAGACAATGACGGGTTCTCTACCCCTACGGAAATGGAGCGACAAAAGTTTTGAGAATTCAAGAGAAGGTCACGGCAAGATGAGCCGTTTATCATTACGAAAGGTATCAAGTGGAAGTTCACAAGAGAAACTTTTATGTGAGAGAAGTTTATACATAGTTTGCCTTTCAAGAAAGAAATGCCTTTCTCTTTTATTATGCTTTCCCCTCAACAAAGTTCAAGTTATGCTTCTATGTGGGGTAATTGGTTTATTATTCTATTCTATTTTTGCCGTGCCGACTTTGTTTAAGTTAGAATCTAAGTAGGCTTCTTCTCTAAACTTAGTGAGAACTGGGATCCCCTACATGTATCGTGCATGGCCGTCATTCCTACCCCTCCACACGTCACACCATGTTTTGCGGCTTCGGATTCTCTCTGGCCCGTGCCAGAGAGATGCTCTCGGGCCACCACATTGAAGCGACAAGTGGAGGGAGAAGTCATTTCATTTCTCCCCTGATTTTTGACTTCTCCCCATTTGATATATCTCTCCCTTTATCTCACCATTTTATCGCCAGGTGTCAAATAAAGGGGGGAGAAGTCAAAATCATGGGCCCCATGAAATGACTTCTCCCTCCACTCGTCCCTTCATTTGTGGTGGCCCGAGAGCATCTCTCCGGCACGGGCCAGAGAGAATCCAAAGCCATGTTTTGCATATATAGGTGACAACCCAAAATTCAAATCCTTTCAAAGATTGTATTCAGCACAATTAGTCATGACCATGATGACTACATGTCTACATCTTAGCGCCGTAGATTATTTTTTAATCTTTCACAACATACTTTCTCCATGAAGGCTCTTGATCAGGTAGGTAGTGATAAGAAAATGATTTTATTGAAAACTTGGATGATTACAATGATCTAATAAAGGTTAAATAGATAATCCAAAACTCTTTACTTGGTATAATCTCAAAATATAATCCTAATCTAATACTAAAGATTATAAGTGTGATGAAATACACTTATAATACAAAGTATCTACCCTACATTTATTTTCCTAATACTCCCCCTAAAACATATGGAGATTGAAAATCTTCATAGATTTCCCGCAACTTGAGTACTCCTTAGCTTTCCAAATTTAAAATATGATTGCCTGCTAGCTCCTGGACTTGTTGTCATACCTAGATGTATATGTATATAGATGGGTAAAGAAGAGGGCCTTTGATGGGCCAGAGATAAGACCTCTAATGGGCCAAAGAAGAGGTCTCTGATGGGCCAAAGAAGGGCAACCTTAATAGGATTGAGATGAGCCTCATTGGGCCTAAAATAATGGTCACATGGACCTCAAAATAGGGCCTCTGTGGGCTTGACATGTAAACCTCCATGGGCTTCCTTTTATCTCGCTTTTGTTTGCTTATCTTCTTTGCAAAAGACATATAAGCTCTATACCAAAGAAATTAGGGTGCGAACGTGGCACCCTATTTCACTTTTTTTCTCATTTTAGATGCCACATCACCCATCACTACTTCTCTCATTAGTACATCTCTCATTTATTTGTTAGGGAAATGCTATTGAGACCGCAAAAGGGCCGAAACCTCCAAGACCGGGCATGGATGCACGGAATTGTAGGTGGGGCCTACCATGTGAACGTGGGCCCCACCTGAAATCCCGTGCATGAGGCACGGAATTGTAGGTGGGCCCACCATGTGAACGTGACCCCCACCTGAAATCCCGTACATCCATGCACGGTCTCGGTGGTTCACATGGTAGGCTCCACCTGAAATCCCGTGCATCCATGCACGGTCTCGGTGGTCTCGGCCCTTCTGCAGTCTTAGTAGCAAAGTCCTATTTGTTAACCTAAATACCGTTTCATTTTTTTTTTTTTTTTTGGTAAACTCAATCATACCACAAGGCAATGACCGAAGGCAAATAGAATGGAATACTCAGTTACTCACACCACCCAAGCAATCATACACACACCACATGCAAACAATACCGTTTCATTTTAGGTATAGAGTTTTCAAAACTTTTCCTTTCCAAAGAAGCATGAGAAGTCTTTTCCTCAATCTTCTCATCGTGCATTTCCCACACAGTCGAGCGTGCATCACTACCCAATAAATGGATTTTCTTCCTTTTCTAAGGATTTACCGTTCTATTTCTCCAATAAAGAGTTACCCTTCTCTTTGCAAGCACTACCTCATTCATCTCTCTTCCCTCCTCTCTCCTCTAGCTCTGGTCAAGATTTGTCTGCATCATATCTTCTTGGCTAGGGAGGATCGTGTCTGTCATCCCACTCGCTCTTCCAGGGCAGCGGCAACCATCTCCGAATTCACAGGTCAGTCCCACCACCACTCTCTCTCTCTTCTGTGCACACAACCAACCTATCTGCCCGTAGGTTAGTGTTTTTCTGAACTTCGTGCATCTACTTTCTTATTCAGTTTTGTTCTTATTTTAGATGTTATCTTGGTTCCCCATATAATATATAATGCAGACTACCTGTTTGTAGAAATGTTTTTAAGATTTGTATGTTGAAAATCTGAGCCTGAATTGTTCAATTGCCTTTGGTCTTGCTGCAGAATGATCACCATTTATATATTGTCCCATCTTAACCATCTGATCAATCGTATCTTTTTTTTCATGACTCAAAAGCCTAGAGTCAGATCACAATCACACTGAAAATGGTTCTATTTAGATCATCAAACTCTCTTATATTTTTGGATTTGTGCTTCATGAAAACTCAATAGGTTTATAGTGTCCAGCCTCATCCTGACATGTTTGAACAGTACTTGGATCCCTTGTGTAAGTAGGTCTGCATGCATGTCCAATAACCTGCAATATTTTTAAAAGAAAGGTTTCATAACATAGATAATTTTGTAACAAATACCCAAGAACAGTACATCCAACAGCAGAATGATAATTTACACCAATTGATTAAAATAATTACTAACAACAACAAATGGACTTGGAGACTCCTTGGGTATGAGTGAAGGTGAAGATGGCTCTGAAACTAGCACAATACAACAGAATCATAGTTACAATTAATGGTTGCATAAAGTCATATATAGAAGATCCTCAAAAGACCACCTAAGCCTGATTTGCAACAGATTAAGTGCAGAACCAACTCTATAAATCCCAAGTGATGAAGAAGAAAAAGCGGCAGACATGTATAACAATATGTAAATGGCCTAAGATTTAAGGTGTTTAAAAAAAATTACAAAAGAATTTTGTAATTCTTTTCCATAAGCATGCTCAGAGTGTCATGTAACTTAAAGATGTCACTCTCATCAGATTGGAAAATAGAAAAACTCTAATAGCTACTAAAATTAAAAAAACACAAGTATCCAAGTAGTGTTTATAGCAAATAAGAATGCAAAACAATCAGACACTAACAATTCTAGAATAAAAATACATCTAGCACAAATAAATTATAGATCATAAAGAACAATAATGTTAACCAGAAAAATGGATCCAGTGGGCAGCTAACCATAACACACAAGGGGAGACTGCTTACAGCCATGCATAGGCATTATGCATATGAGCATATCCAAGTCCCCTAGGTTGACATAGCCACACTCCTCTTCCTTCCACCAAATTTATAGGATAAAATATTAAGATCTCTTTATCATCTTCAACTTACGCTATGAATCCAAGCTTGATCTACACCTACATATGCTCTTCCCAAACTTGAGTCGACTTATCAATTTTCCTGAGTACTCAATTGAGGTCCTAGAATTCATCCTAACCATGGTAAGTAAACTAATACTACAATGTTTAGAATTTCCATTTGTGACCATTATTCTCAAATAATCCCTCTTACCTTATACTGAAGAATGACAACAATAATAAGGGACTAATAAAAAGACCCACTAACCTAAAAATATGATAGGTAAATTCTCAAAGACATTTTAGAATACAATTCCAATTTCACTAATAATTCCAATTCCAAGAAATTAAAGATCACTAATAATGTAATGAAGTAAAAGGAGTTCCACAAGGATGGGAAACCAAAGTACGAAATTAAATCCCTACATATTATGTTCAATTCAATTTTAAGCCCTTGAACCCCAAAGAAACAGCTTGCAATATCAATGGCTGATACACTGTCACTTTGGCTTGCCAATGCAGCAAAAGTGGCATATCTGCAAGTACTCAATGTAATATTATCTTCTGCTCCCACAAGGTGGTGAAGGTAAGAAATGCCAGCATTTAAGCACTGTTTACAACTACTTTGCGTTGAAAGTGACATTCTGCAATTCTCCGTGGCAAGCTCATTTGCGTTTAATAGTAGACCCACTTAATCTTTGGTGCCGTCAGATTTTAAATCAGATGGCCACATGTCCCTCTTTTAACTCCATTTAATTGTGGTTAAGATATCATATCTACATATTACTATACCAGTTTATCATTCCAGTCAATTCTAAGATTGTTAGATAAAAAAGCAAAAACCTTTACCTCGACCAAGTAGCTCCAAAGATCTTGCAAATTCTAGCCTTTGTGAAGTCCTTTTCGTTGTGGAGTTCTCTCAACAATAGTCATAGTCATAGTCATAGTCATAGTCATAGTCATAGTCATAGTCATCTTTGGGGTTAGACCTCTAAAAGTTCCTTCTATGATATTCTAGCCTTCCCAACAAAGCTCTGGCTTCCTGAGATACATTATGTTAATTTGATTATAGTCTTAGTCATAGTCATCTTTTGGGATGTTAGTTAATATACTTCTGATATACATTATGTTAATTTGATTATTTTATGTCATTTAAAGTTTCCTTATGTTATTTAATATATCAATTTCATGTTTTGTCTTCTTATACATGTTGTGCATTTTATTACAATTTTATTAACAATATACTTTTATTTTGTTTTCTCAATTTACTTTTTGTCTTCTTAACCCGTGCATCGCACGGGCTCTCCACTGGTGAGTTTATTAAATAAAAAGTGAGAGAGAGAATCGGACTGAAAGCAGCGTGAAACAGTAGCAAGGGATGGCAGTAGACATTACAAAGTAGGGAGAGTGTCAGACTGAAAGCAGCATCCATTTGATGAAGCTTGGTAAGCAGCAACAGTTGGAGGGTTTCAGATTCTAATGTGATAGTCATGAATAGATGATGAAAATGGATTCTTGTGCAGTTGCACACGGATAGTGATCACGGCTGTTGTTGCAGCCAATCATCTCTCCCAACCGTACTTTCATAGTTTGTCCCTTAGAAGTGTCTGAAGGCATAACAACTAGGGAAATGCTTCAGAGACCTTGTAGGCCGAGACTGTCTCGGTCACAACACGGTTTCAAATGTTTTTTTGTTAACACTTTTGAAATGTGTTGTGGCTGGGACGGTCTTGGGACAGTCTCGGCCCTACACGGTCTCAGCAGCATTAGATGACACCGTCACCACTACCAAAGATCGTACGATCACGATCTCATACCTAATACCTAATGGATAGATAATTTAAAATAAAAATTATTTTTTATCCAATCATCAGATGAAAATGATCAGGTTTCTTGTGCATCGCATTGTCACATTTATTAAAACCACATTTTATTGGTTTGCTATTTTACAATCATTAGGACCGTACACTAACGTGTATTGCACGTGTGGTCCGTTAGTACATATAAATATATGATGTCAAAATTATAAAATGAAAATTTAATCGTTTAGCTTCTAATACACTGACTGCAATGCAGGAAATATATATAAACTGAGGACTTAGTTGGTCGTGAACTCGTGATTGAGGGTTAGGCATATAACTAGCTTTCCCTCAAAGCAATGAATTGAAATATGCGACTTTGGGTCCGCCACATTACTTATCACTGCTTAACCTCCGTAGCAATAAGCCAAAACTAAAAGATAATTCTCCTAAAATAGTAACTATAAAATTTCTTTCGATATATAGAATCCAAACCATCCTGAACAACTGGAATAAGTCCACATAACCCACCATGATCAGGTAGAATAAGGTTATCAAATAACAATGAACAGTCTAAGCAACATCCAGGAAATAACATAAGTCTAAAACAAAACAACTCAGAAAATAAACTACGATCTATTAGTAGGGATAATTATCAACATCCCTAGCTCCCTCCTCTAAAAGCTCACCTACTTCTCATTTTTCAAAGTACTCCTCTTCCACCCAAGAAGTTGCTGTCTGATCCTGCGCTAGACTTGAACGACAATAACAGGTCAACTGAGCATTGAATACTCAGCGGATATCCAAACTAACCAACAATAGCACATGCATATATCCAATATTCAAATTATGTAACAATTGTAAAGTTAATAGCAATTTACTATAACATGAACATAATCAGAGTGCGGAAACATGTGAACATCATGACTTAGCTTGACTCGTGTACTTGTGTGACTCTTGAACTTGTACCATGAATGCTATGCATGCTTGTTTTCCCATAAAAATAGTTATCGAGATCTTTGTATTTAGATTCATGAAGGTGCATCAATAGAAGCGTAAGCCCCTAGAGCTCTTAGATCCTAAATGTCCATGATAATTATCCAGGACTTGAAATCTTATCAATGGAGAGCAACAACGAATACTGGAGCTACTTGAAATTCAAGGTCCTTGTAAAATCATGCAGTATCCTTGTCCTTGTACTTGTATTTCAGTGTTCAGAATCCTTGTACTTGTAATTCAGTGTTCAGAGTCCTTGTACTTATCCTTGTCCTTGTCCTTGTAATTCAGTAACCAATGTCCGTGCAATGTCCGTGTCCATGCAATGTCCGTGTCATGCTCATGTACCCGTGAGACTTGTAAACCACCACACATGCGAACTTGTGCTTGAGTGTCGTGATTAACATCCGAATTCGGTCATCACCTAGATTTCATCTTCCGTCAAGAAACTCCGCTAGATTACATCTCCCTAGTTAGAGAATTCTCAACATGAACAACTTCCTCTAGGTTTTGGCCTATCCGAATATCAATCATCATGCAACATGAACAAGTATAATTTATCATAACATAGTTCATATCTTGTCATGCTCATGCTAACATTTTCTAACATCATTATTAGACATAATTCATCATAACATATCTTATTGTACTCATACAAACCTTCCAATATCATCATTTTCCATACTTAGTGTTCTTAGACATTTCAACAAACACCTAGCATGCGTTAGTTATGTATACAATGTCTTTTCTATTTTCACATTCTGTAATCATCACATACCCATCCATAAACCACGTTTATTCATTTCAAACCTAACGTCAATCCACACATTCATAAATCATCCATTCTCCATTACAGCCCATTCACCATCATTTTCATTCATTCATAATCCATAAACATAACCCATAATTCAATTTAAGCTTCTAAAATACAAATCCATCCATATCCTTACTTATCATGCAAATCCAACACTAATTCATCATTTATCATACTAAATCAATAATCATAATAATGCAAAAACTAGATTAGAGAGGATATTGACCTAAATTCATATTTTCATTCTTTAATTCATCCATATTCATGTAAATCTCTTGATGATCCATACATATTCTTATTTAAGCATACAAAATATCTTAATGGGGGTTGAGTTAGAAGGGATATCGACCTTAGGGATTCTTCCCTTGAATCCAACTTACTAGATGAAGCTCTTTCAAGCTTTGGGGCTTACTTTCCAAGCTAGGTCTTCTTCTCTCTTGAGCAATTTCTTCCTCTCCAAGCCAAAACTTCTTGAAATCCTAGGTTTTTTCTCAAATCTCTCTCAAATTAGGTTAGAAACCCTTTAGAATATAAAACCCTCAATTTAGAAGTGCTATTTATAGACTAGGGGTTTAAAACCCTTAATTCTGGAACTCTTTTAAAAGCCTGATTCGCGAGTGGCGATCGATCGTCGCCCTCCTGGCGATCGATTGTCGAAGAAACAAAACCTTATTTAGATTTTCTGTTCAGACGATCGATCGTCACATTAGTGCGATCGATCGTCGCACGAAACAGAAGCTTACCCAGATTTTAGGTTCTAAGCGATCGATTGTCGGTATCCTGCGATCGATCGTCAGCTTTGATTTTTCACCAAATTAACACTTAAACCATTTAGACTACACCACACCATTTAGATATAATTAAATACACAGTAAAACATAACAAAAGACTATTATACCCATATTAATTGCATTAAAGGCATGAAAGTCGGTTCGGGCCTCTACACGGCACCACATAACCCTAATATAATTAATGCATTCTGGCAGTCTAATATATGTACCTTAACAATAATAAATGCTAAACCCTAGGGTTTATCCTATGTGGCATCGTGAGGGGTCATGCATCTTATTATTGTTCTCATAATATTTAGCAAAATCTGTTATCTTCTAAACAATCAATGATTTCCAATCTGACATCAACATCTCTCAACCCCTGGGGTATGGGGGTGGGGTATTCCCTATACAGCACGTGAGACTAGTCTGAGCCTTTAAGACTCAGCATATCCACGTTTATCGAAAAAAAAACACATCAACATCTCTCTATTAAAGTAGTAGATACTTTGATCTCTTGTGAGAGGACCCACCACCACAAACCAGGATATCCACGTTTATCGAAAAAAAACACATCAACATCTCTCTATTAAAGTAGTAGATCCCTTGATCTCTTGTGAGAGGACCCACCACCACAAACCAAGTAAGCATACTCTCACAATCCCTACTCCCTCCCACTTGTGGTTTGTGGGGCTCACACTTAATCATAACTGAGGATTGTCTCTTGCTATAGCTAAGACATACCTTTGGTTGTATCATTATGATGTCACGTGTTCAAAAAGCCTAACATTTTTAATAGCATTAATCATATCCCCTCTTTCCTTGGACTGCGTTATTTGAATTCTAAGAACATAAAAGTTATGGGACATGTGAACACATGACATCATAGCAGAACAACCTTAGAGAACGTCTTTGGCTATAGCCAAAGACAATTCTAAGTTAATCATGGTGTTATTTAAAGAAACTGAATTATTGAAGAATTTTTGGATGATTTACAATAACCTCATAAAAAGTTTATATAGATATTACATCATCTCAAGATATAAATTTTATCAAATTTAAATTTTAATCAAATCTTACCTAATTTAATTAAATTCATATCCAAATCTACCTATTACACCACTCTATTGATTATCTAAGATTTTCTAATACTCTCCCACAATTGCATGATCTTTTGAAGAAGGATCAAGCAATTGGTTACAAAAAGAAAACCATAATCATTTTATTTTCGTTAATAAGTCGCTTGAATATCCAATTGTATATGTTGGTAGTCATCGTCTATTTTTAAATTCCATTATTGTCACATCCCACTCATCTTAGAGCCTATTGGAGCCGGTGGCTCACTAGATTAGACCATCATAATTTCTCCCAATAGCACATAAAGAGAAGTCGATTGTTCAGAAAAATGGAGGTATCATTGTATAGAGACATTTCAACTATAGTTTGGTGATGACTATAGCTTTATAACTAAAAGAAGAAATAGAGAAGAAGAAGAGAAGCTTAGGCCGAACGAGGGCATTGCCACCCTCCAAAAGAATAAGATTGAAGGAAAAAAATCAAACTAAGGTTCCATCAACTTGCTCTGATACCATGATAGAAACTAAATATTGATAATTCTTGGATTATTTATAATGACCCCATACTTAACATTCTTCTTTAACATAATTGATACTTGTTGGGTAACTTTTTTAGATAACACACAAATCAACGAACACACACCAACACAAGCGCACACACACAACCCTACAATCAACAATCCTAAACCCTCCGATGATGAGATGATTTCTTCTTACGTCAAAACACTTTCTGCTATTATCGGAAGGTGAGATTTGATTATTCTCTCTTATTGAATTTTGATTTATCAATTTTGGATATTTATGTTGTTTTGTCCTTGTCTGGTGTTTACACCAAAATCTTACACTCCGGATGGACAGTTAAGATTATGACACATGGTAGAATTTTTATTAGCCAACAGATGACCGAAGTCATTACTGAAGAAATGTACTTTAACTTCGGCCATGAATTTCGGCCAGCGATCGAAGAACGACCGAAGTCAACTTCGGTCATGATTGGTCAACCTCGGGACACGTGGCAGTCATCAAAGGTGGAACACGTGACAATCATCGAAGGTCAAGTACATGAGACACGTGACGGTCATTGAAGGTCAAGTACGTTGGACACATGACAATCATCAAGAGTTTAGATCATGATTATATGGAAGTTATAACTGTCAAACATGAGACACATGGCATAAGATAGATAACAGAATTAGTAGATGAGACAGTTATCATAATTACCAATAGAGCTCACACGTAACAAAAGAAGATAAAGACAGATGAAGGCTTGATCAAGGAACAGTTACTCTCAAAGACACTTGACAAAATCTGATGATATCAATACATAAAATTGGTGGGAACAGTTATTGAAACTGCCAATGAAATCTATAAAAGGGCCAGCATGAAGAAGACTAGGCCCCTCAGCCAAACCCAAATCAGCAACACCTTACTCTTCAGCAACCTGCCTTTTGACAACCTTATCTCCTCCTCCGGGAGGGACCCTTAGCATAGTTTTCTCCTTTGGGAGAGTCTCCTTAGTTACTTTTGTATCCATCTCCTATGGGAGAGATCTTAGTCACTTTAGCTTCAACATCCACCTCGATGGGATTTTGTATTTGTCTCTGCGACTCACTTCGATCGCATGATAACTTAGCATAGTTTCCTCATTCGGGAGAGTCTACATAGTCACCTTTGTATTAATCTCTTGTGGGAGAGATCATAGTCACTTTATCTTCAGCATCCACCTCAGTGGGTCTTTGTATTTGCCTTTGTGACTCACTTCGATCGCATGATAGTTTGTAAGTTATCTTTTATGATTGCTTTCAATCAATTCTAATTATCATTTTTTGTTTATCATTTATGTCACTTCTGTCAATCATATCTCACATCCAACACACACATCACATTATCACAATCGACTTTGCCTTTAAATTTGGAAAGCCCTTTGGCCACCGAAGGCATTATAGAACTCATTATAGAAGGATGAACCATCCCCTCTCTAAATCGCTTGACCGATATATCTAGCGGTGGTTGACCGGACAGCTGAAGTGAACGCACTCTCGGTCACTCGGTCCGACTCGACGCCTGGGGTCTAAAGGTTTTAGTCTGCTAATGCGCCACGTGGCGCTGACACGCCTGGCAAACCATATTTCCAGCCAACATCTGTTATTGGGTTATCAACGAAGAAGAGGCTAAGAAGAAGATTGACTTAGTTTGCACGACCACTTACACAGGTTTCGGTGTTTTGATCTCTGAAGAGTTCTCTTAGAAAGAATTTTGTAAGGGATAAAATTCGTAAAATTGATTAAGTGTTGGAGAACGAGCTAGCTTGTGTTGTTATGTTCACCGAAATGTGACACGTGGACCACATGCTTAGAATAGAGAGATTTTCTGTTGTCTGATGCACGACGTTTCCGTTGTGTACTTCGTAAACGTACTCATAGTCTTGTGAACAATATGTCCATTGTGCTCTTGACAAACGTGCCCGTTGTACTCTCGACAACGTTTTCGTTCTCTTACACAACGAATCCGTTATCTTCTGATAACTAGGTCCAAACCTCATTTTAAGGCATACACAACGGACCCGAGCTTGAGTCAACAACGAGACCGACTCGCAGGAGGAAGTGATCAGGAGGTGATCGTTTTATTCTGACAAGTAGGTGAAAAACACTGTCTTGACATTTAATGCTGGTCACTTCTGCGTGCCGTCAGAAACAAACCGACTGAACTAACAGTAGGCGCCCACGTGTGATACTATAGGTGGCAGATCTTTCTGAAATATTTGGTAATGAGTGTTGGGCACGTGGTATGGCCATCTATGGTCATCCATGGGCATCCAGGGCTAAACCTATAAATACCCCGAGAACTTCAGTGTTTAGGGACAGAGAATTTTCTGCCCTTTTCTCTCACTTGCTTTTGTGCTTGTTACTATTCATCATCTTCTACCTCTACTTACTTTGGCATCGGAGTACAGGGCAAGGTATCACACCCTTCAACTCCTACCTTCTACCAGTAAACCAGAGTTTGTGTAGCAGTTGCTGACGCGTGTCCTTCCCGGAATTTTCCCCTTCAAATTTCAACTGATAACACTTAAAGCAAGAGATGAATGCCCTCATATGCATGCCAACTAGAAAATGCACCGGGGATATAAGATAGTTGCATTTCCATTTTTGACTGAAAAATGATGCTGATGATTGTGTTTTGGCATGTAGTCAGGGGCCCAAGATAATTGTGTAACTTTGCTGTGAACTTGGCTAAAATAAAATGGAGGGTCATAGTTCTTACTTTTCTTTAAAACTTAATGTTTATTTTCTAGGGAAGAGGTATAGTTGGAATTGGGATGGATGAGAGAAAATTTTGAAATTACTTTATGATGTGGTTTCTTTTGTATCGGGGCGTAGCTCCAATAGGGAATAAAGTAAGGAGAGTCAACCGAGATATTTTGAACATGGGCAATGAAGACTAGTGGCGACAACCATGAGAAGAGAGTTGGTAGAAATTGAAGACTCTAAAAGATGAGGTGAAGGCCAAAAAAAACATTGATAGAGATAGTGAGAGAAAATTTTACGGTACACACTTTAATTAAAGTTACAAATTTTGATGAGATGGAATGATAGAAAAGTATTCATATTGTTGCCATCAAATAGTTGGGATATAAAGCTATGAAAAATCAATTGAAATGGGCATTGTTCGGTCATCTTTCCCTGGTTCACCATGACTCAATTTTCCTTGTTGTCTTACCAGGCACTCTCAAGTAAATCTGCTTTCCAAAAGCTTCAACAGTTGTTGCAACATGCAAAGACCCGAACTGCCCGACACAAGTTTGTAAAAGAAGGCCTTTTTTTTTAATACTTTGCCTCTACAGTATTAATCAGAATTTTGTACTCTTTAAGTTCTTGAGAGAGCAAGCTGCCCTATCTGCTAACGAAATATCAGCAGATACAGTAAATACATTTGTTGCTGATTCTGAGAACGAGAATGAATTAGAAGAGTTCCCAAACTATTCCAAGGAGAGAAACCCCATGTGGAAGGAAATCCTCATTAATGTTGTAGAATTATCAACTGTGAGGAGAAGCAACAAAGATCTCCACCTTCAAAACGGTAGAGTTGGGTTCCCCAAGGTCAATGGGGAACATAGCAAGCATGTGCAGCGTATATTGGGTTCTTGTCAAATGGGAGTTCTTGTCAGGGGGAAATGGTATCGCCAAGATGATACATTCTTACATTCATATGTATAAGGAAATCTTGCCATTTTAGAATAATAAAATCTATACATGAAGATGTCGAAGGCTCTTTCCATTTATATATTTGTCACTCTTTTTGAAGTGAAGTGAGTGTGGTTGTAAATTTGTAATGACTATCATTTCTTTCCAATTGGGTTCAGTGGCACAGACCCATTGAGCTTAGATAATAACCATCTCCAGCTCCCCATTACTGCATTACATGTCTGGTTTTATCTATCTTAAATGCTTCATGACCGATGATTAGCTCTGAGCACCATACAACGCAGTGATGACCTTGTAAATGTAAGTAGATGATTCAAGACACAAGAGAAGGAAACATATAAGAGTCGGATTTTTATTCTGTACTTGAACCCATTAAAGAAATATGGATTGACAGAGCTTTCAAATTGCAGGAGACGAGAAGAGAGAATCATGAATGAGAAGATGATTAGATATGGGTGGCTATATAATGGGCAAGCAAAAGCAGAAGCAGTGCTGGCACCAACATTGGCAAAATCGAAATTCTCCACCTTGATGAACTCAAGATTGGATCATCTACCATCATAAACTCAGGTTCCCTCTTATTCAAAATCATCATAGTTTTTCCTGTAGTTTCATCATCAGAACTATACTCATTATCCTTTTCATCAGAAACATCTTCTTCTTCTTCTTTGACTGCTTCTCTAGCTTCTTTATTAATCTTCTCTCCTGGATTCTGAAACTGGAACTTCGTCTCATCCAACTCCAATGACACTTCTTCTTCAATGAACTCCACCGGCCAAATTGCTTCCGCACTAGATTCCATGGAAGAGTCTCCTGTTCCTTCGGAACCTTCTTCTCCTCTCTCTTCAACATATTCTTTATCATTTTCACCAACATCATCTTCCTCTTCTTCAATTTGCATTAATGGGTTTTCTTCTGCTTCCATCTCTTCCTCATGAATTGTCTCAGATTCTACACCCTCCTCGACTACTCCACTTGCCTCTACAGTTAGAGAGTCTTCAATGGAGCCGATGTTCTTGCTGATGTTTTCCTGCTCGAGTAACCCAACATCGATGTCCGAAAGACCTTCAAACTTGCCCACAGGAACTGAATCCTTGCTGATACCATAATCATCAAACTCCACGCACCTTCCCATTTTCATGTAGTCTGATACAATCTCATGCTCACCACTGGTAGGTGTTTCATTTCCGCCATATACTCTAAGCTCGGGCTTCTCTTCTTCCTGAACAAAATCACTTAACTCTTAGTGCTCTTAAGGCCAGCGAGACTCGGCGAGTCAGGTTAAGAGAATATATAATGGGGAGCAGAATTACCAAGATCAAACTTTGAATCGTGATCATCTGGGTTGTACTGATCTTCGATGTTCTCCCATCGCTGTTGCAGCTTCCGTTAATTAGTAGAATCAAATACAATTAAAACAAAACAAAACAAAAAAAAGAGAGAATAATACTCTCTATTTAGTACTTTAGTGTATTCAAGAATACCATTCATATTTTGCAGTTGGAGATGGAATTGCAAGAAGAGAGCGAATCCCTTCACTTCCTTCTTCATTGTTGCCCCTCTTAATGGATTTTCGAGTTCTCGGCCTTCTTTTATTTATTTTATTCGTCAAAGCTGCTATAAGAGCTGCTGCAGCTAAGGCTCCACCCAACACAAGAAGTCCTCCAATCCCACCACCACCACCACCATTAGTACGGACGGTCACAACTAACTTCTGCTTTTCTTGCTTAGAGTTTGTCTTGGGCTCTTCCATTTTACTGGGATTCTGGGATTTCTTGGGGTTTAAGTGGGGTTGTTTGGAAGTGTACAGAAGATGATGAGGATTGGATTTCTAGAAGAGAAATTTCTGGTCGGAGTTAGAAGCGGACGCCTTTGGTAGAGTCGCTAAGAGTAGTTCGGAAATTTCCGCAATCGAAGATTCCATCCCCTATCTAATCTCTTGTCTTCTTGACTTTGAGCTTTGGCACCATCTCGATCATTGGAACGAGTCTGTAGCACTCGTGTTGCACGTTTATGAGAGCGGTGATTTATCAAGTGGTGAGTCCATCAAAAGGGTACCATAAATCTCCTCCTTGCTAGTCTTACTCCTCCGATGTGGTCTGGCCCTCGTCTGGCCTAGGGATGGCAACGGGCAGGTTTTGGCCGGGGCGCCCCCATCCCGACCCCACCCCTAATGGAAAAATCATACTCCAAACCTGTCCCAAACCCGGGGTGGGGTGCTTCAAAATTTTGTAAACAATTTTTAAACTCGTCCCCGTCCCCGTCCAACCCATCTCCTTAAACACTAGATGGGGCGGGGTGGGTTGGGGCTATATTTCATACTTGGAGTCAAATCCTCACCCCTAGAGGTCGCCATGTGTCTCTTTTGTTACCCCTTAACCGTGGGTAAGATTCACCCACTCCTAGGTTCACCCATCCATCCTTGGTTTCTCTTTTTAAAATTAAAAAACTGTTTTTAGAGTTTTTTTAATATTAAAAACAGTTTTTTAATTCTTTTTTTAAATTAATATATTTTTTTTAAAAACCAGGGATGAGTGGATGAACCCTAGGGGTGGGTGAATCTTACCCACGGTTAAGGGGTGTCAAAGGAGATATGTGGCAACCTCTAAGGGTAATAACCGGATTTACCAAATCCGGTTATCACCGTAGATGATCTCCTTCATATTATATCCACTAAAAATTAAATAATTTTAGTATTAAAGTAAGGAAAAATAATGATTTGACATTATAAATGGGGAGGGGAGGGGAGGGGCGGGGTGGGGCGGCCTAAACCCATCCCTGGCCCGAATCCGACTTGGGGTTAACATCAAATTCCCAAACCCGCCCCTACCTCGTTTAAATGGTCCCCAAACCCATCCCAATAGGGATGGGGCGGGTTACCCGATTAGCCCACCCCATTGCCATCTCTAGTTTGGCCCATCCCCAAAGCTCCTTGAGCCGTCCCTTTAACCCTTGTTAAGAAAATTATTATAGTTAAATTTTATTTAATATTTTTTTCACTGAAAACCAAGGTTAAGGGGTTAAAAGAGACACATGTTGATTGGTTGGATGAAGGCTAGATGGTTTTTGTCCAGCGAGGGTTAAACGAAATCCATTTCCGCTTCAATTGCATTCGCCCCTTTTAAGGGTGAGGAATGTTAGCCCCAATCGACTATTAATTATTGGATAAAGCTTTTGATACTTTTAGGACCGAGACTACCGAGATCATGTTCTAAGAGAACAAGATTTCTGGTGGAGCCCGTCATGTGAAATGAGTCTCACCTGAAATCTTACTCTCTTAAAGCATGCGGTAGTCTCCGTCCTAAGAGAGTCTCCGTAACAAAGTCCTTAATTATTTCATAAAAGAGAAAAGTCAAATATTTTCTTTTAGTGGACCTACATTGTGTTTGATTTTTGAGGAGTGCTAGTCCTAGTCTCCTAGACACGCCAAGTCGATTTTTTTCCAAAGTGGGTGTAACATGTGTTGTTACGTATAGGTGGATGCTTTGACACTTGTTACTATTGCGTCTTTGGAAGATTGGGACTGGGGCAATCAATAGTTAACATGATTTGAGCTAGTTAAGATTGTCAGAGTCTCTAGTAGGGGTGTTATCGAGTTGAGCCAAATGGTGATGTGTTCAAGCTTTTTTTTTTTTGTTAATTAATCAAACTAGAAAATCAAACTTGAGCTTGACTTCTTTAATAAATAAACAAGTTCAAACTTTAATAATTGAACTCAAAATGAGTTAGAGTCGTTTGTGGGCACCTTAGTTCATTGGATATTGCTATTTATATTAGGAATTTTTTTAAAAGAAACTAGGTATTGGGCTGTTGACTAGGACCAAGCTTCAGACAGCGGAGGCCCTGAGTTTGAATCTCTTCCCTTTGTTGGCCACCTAAAGGGATATATCCTATCTTTCCTGGTGCGTGTGGTTTAGGAGGTATTGCACATGCTCATGGGAGTAGTCGGGTGCTCTAAGAGGCTCAGACATTCTCGTTACCAAAACCAAAAATTACGGTATTCATTAAAATTTTAGTATAAGTTTATAATTGTATAAAAAAATATTCTTATAATGTAAAAGAGATTATATACTATTAATCTTTACTAGTATATAATAAATATACTTAATTTTAATATATAAATTAAGTAAGATCATTTTAAATATTTTAGTATGTTAAGTGCATTTGCATCTATATATATAATTGAGCCGGGCTTTTAACCAGCCGTGTAACTGTGTGCTCAAGCCTAACTCGTTAATTCAATGAGCTGGAAAATCTAGTTTAGGCTTCATTTTTTTATTAAATAAACAAGCTTGAGTGAGCTTTTTAACAAGTTAAATTTGAGCTGTTCACAAGCAACATGATGTTAACCACCTCTACTCTCTTGTGAAGGTACTCGGTCCAACCCTCCAAAGCCCGTAGTAGAGAGGGCCCTTTTTTTCAAAGCCCAAGGATTGGGGGGGGGACCAAAATCTTATGACCCTCTGAAATAATATAAAATCGTAAATATTTTAAGTAAAGACAAGATACACACCCTTTGAATAAGGTTTTTACTAATATAAGGATGCAACATACATATACAATAATAATATAAGGACAAAGGATACTGATACAAACCCTAAGGGTGTAGCCCAGTAGCCGAAGGATGAATCATAAACCCGGAGGTCTCAAGGTGGTTTCCTGGGCTCCCTTCAATATCAATTGTATGGGATGAGGTATTCTTTATGCAATACGTGGAACTAGTATGAGTCAGTCTTTAAGGCTCAGGATATCATATCTTGATAGAACCTTCAAGTCCATAACATGTTTTTTTTAAATTATTTTTCTTTTATTATTACAAAAATGACATAGTGAATGGAGGGAGAGTAGGGTTAGCACTCCCCTTCCGAAAAGTCCAATGGTTTACCTACTTCCTATTAGGGTTGTCAACGGATACCTATTATCCCGATCCCAATTTGTTTATTCAGATAATAACTATCGATACAATACGGATATTGGTATATATGATTCTATAAATATTTGATTGATTATATAATATAATATATATATAAATAATATTATAAGCTTACAAAAATAAATTATATTAAAAATATATATTTTATATAATTTAAAACATTAAATTATTTGTAATATAAATGAAATAAAATATTAATTTATAATTTTTAAAAAATAAAAATTAATAATTTTAATAATTTTTTAGCATTTTCTCGTTCTTTTAAAATTTTAAAAAATTATCAGATTATTCGTATATTATTTGAAATCAAATATCTGGAGTCTGATATAAATACCATATTTCATTATCTATCGAATATTTATACAAATTTAAATAATCAAATATATAAATAAATAAATTCGTATATACCTCTATCTACTTCCTAGTTTCTTCTCAAAGCTATATAAGAAAGATTCGGCACTACTTAGGGTTTTACCGCAACCATATGTGGGTGTTGTAAAAGATCAAACTTCAATCGAGTTGACGTCTTCCCCTCGAGTATCAAACTCGCCTGTGTTTTCCCTTGACATGATAATACTATGTGCTTTGCTAGCGGTCTTCAAATTTTCAATTACTTGAAAAGCGAAATCATATTCATCATCTAGTCTTACGTTGACCTTCCATTTACATTACTTGCCGTCCAAAAAAGAATCAAATGGTTAGGTGGCTTAAGTGATTTTTGGTGTAATTACTTCTACCCCACAATTAAACGCTTTTTAATGGAATTAACAAATTAAACGCCTTTGGATTGATAAGAATATAGGCAACTTGTCTAGCAAACGACAACCCAATATGTACCTTTAAAGCTTAAACACTTAAATTATGTGAAGCTTATCCTAGATTAATGCACCTATTAGTCAAATCGTGTTTCCAGCTACTTCGTCACTTTCTTTACTGTTCTTCAAGCGGGACCTTGTCGGTGGTAAGGAATTTACTCAAATGCCACTAAATTTACATTTTAGATCCTTATATGTCTACGGTCCACCTACCCTCAATCTACAATCTATTTACATGTCCAGCCATCATATGGTTAGGATGGCGTCGAGTCAATCCTATCTTCTTGCTTGAGCAGATGAACGCATGAAAGGAAACCAAATATTGGTAGGTTAGGTCCCACAAGGATTGTTTTTATACAGATAAGTGTGTTTTTAGTCATCTGATCAAGGGTATATCCTTCTTTTCCATGGCTAACCTTCTAGAACGATTAATGATTCTCCCGCGCAAGTAGGATGGCATTCAAGCAAAGTTGGCTCATGACCTCGGCTTGGCTCGTTCAAGCCTAGCTCAAGATGACATTTTAGGTTTGAACAACCAAGCCATGCTTTTCTTTGAGCTCGAATGTTTAAATAAATTGAGCTTGTGCCAGACCTTATTTTATTCGTCTCGACTCGAAACTTGGCTTGTTTAAGGCTCTGTTCAACTTTAGTTCAGCTCGACTCTAAATATTATGTGTGTAGGGGCGGAGCCCCATGGGGCCCAAGGACTAAACCCATCTCTCAATTTTTGAAAAAAAAATATTTGTATTGTTTCAGTTGGGGGAATAGCCTAGAGTAGGAGTGGAGCTGCTAAAGCCTCTCCTGAACTTTTGAAGAAAAAGATACATTTATTCTCATATTATTTAATTTAAAAGAGCATAAATGGTAACAAATTGATGAGATGTCCCACAAACTTGAACATTAAAAAAAATTGCTTAGCCTCCTACAAGAAAATCTCGGTTCCACCCCTATATATATATACATGTTTTTAACCCTTCATGATAAATGCTTTTGAATCACGTCCGTTTTGGTCATCTTTTTGCGGTCCAAAAATTCTGTAGTAATTGATCTTAAATTATAATATAATAATATATTTTAAACTTATCATATATAAGTTTAGGAGGTATAATAATAATAAAAGCAAGCAGACAAGTTTAAAGAGAAAACACTAACCTTGACCTATGGACTATAGACCAGGGTTACCAAGTTCGCTACATGCTATAGCGAGCCGTGGACCGAGCGAATCCGAACTGGTTCGTGGTTCGGTTTGGTTCGGTCTGGTTCGTGAAATTAAGCGAACCACATAGTAGTTTCAAAACAAACTTAGTTTGTCTAATTTTTTATTTAAATTCACTGATATTTTTTATTAGATTCGGCAAATTTATACTTCAAGTTTACAAATAGTTCATAAAAAGATATTTTTAAAAATCATTTTTCAAGTAAATATTTGTAATATATTGTGTACATGCTTAAAAGATTTATTTATACAATATATATTTTGTTTTACAAGCTTAAGTAGCAAACCAAGCCTGCGAACCAAACTAAAGAATCTAAACGAACCAAAAAACGACCCTAACGAACCGGGTTCACTGTAAAGTGGCGAGAATTGCGAACCGCGAACCTGAATTCGAACCGAACGAACCGACAAACCAAGTAACATTGCTATAGACTATCATCAAATTTGATAAATCCGATTTTTGTGTGTAATTAGATTAATTTTGTATAGTTTCTTGTTTTTAAAATAATAATTAATTTTATTAAAATTATATTAAATTAACCCCCAAATTCAAATAAACTTGAGCCAAATTGAGCTTCTTGGCTTGAGTCAAGTTCAAGCTCGATTACCCTCATTCAAACTAAGTTCAAGCCAAACATCTGAGCTTGAATCAAGCTCAAGTCAAACTTAATTATGTTCAAATTAAACTCAAGCTTGGTCAAGCTCTACTTAAATTCAGGGCTATGCCCTCTAAAATTGGTAAAAGGTAGTGTTCGTTTTGTGATATATGGGACCATGAATTTACAGTAATTACAATAAGGTCTACACAAAATTAGGGGTGTATCCAAGTTAAGCTAACTCGAAGACTCGGCTCGATGAAACTGAATTTAAGCTTGGATATTTGGCTCAATCAAGCATAACGAAGTTATTATTTTGGTCTTGAAATGTGTTCAAGCCGAGCTTGAGCTAAGGCTTATTTGAATCAATTCAACAATATTGAGGATCCATTCGGCTTGAATATTATATATGTAGTAAATAATAAAAAATAATATATTATTTCTAATATTAATATATATTTAATTTAAAATAGATTTTTAATAAATCAAGTCGAGCATGACTCAGTTCGAGCTCGATCCAAGTTATTGTATTTGAGCCAAGATTTTCGAGCTTAAGCCTGGCTGAAATAGTTGAAGCCGGGCCGAGCTTGGACAGCTCAACTCTAATACGCGGTGTACACCCGTTACAAAATTCTGTCTTCTTGCCGCAAAAAGATGAGAGTGTTGCAGGGAGTAGGGACTCACAAATCTGTGTGCTAGACTAGACTTGCACATGCAAAACCGACTAGAAAATAGAAAGAGAAAAGTTAAACGCCACGAAAGTGCAGTTGTACTGCTCTGTCTCCAGCAACTTCTCAGACGGCTACAAATCCCCCATCCTCTCCTCTCTCTCTCCCAACGTATTTACTTCCATCTATCTCTCTGTCCTCCATAGCTCGTATCTTCTATCCTACACCCTCTGCGTTATCAACCTCTATTCATTCCTCAGTTTGCTAAAATGTGCGGTGGTGCTATAATAGCTGACTTCATCCCCCGCAACCGTCGCAACTCCTCTTCCGACCTCTGGCCTGACCCCCCTTTCTCTCAACTTAACAATTTCAATTCCGAGTTTCGTTGCTTCAGCCAAGAAAAAGTAGCCGTTAAAAAAGGGTCCACCCCTTCAGGTAAATAAAACTCTATCTATTTGTATGTTCATGTGAGTTTCCGAGTGTGGTTTTGTTCTTTTTACTGAGGACTTTATTCAAACAGGTGATGATCATGGTGAGAAGAATGGGAAAAGACAGCGAAAGAATTTGTATAGAGGGATTCGACAACGACCATGGGGAAAATGGGCTGCCGAAATTCGTGATCCCAGAAAAGGTGTGAGAGTCTGGTTGGGTACCTTTAACACTGCTGAGGAAGCGGCTCGAGCTTACGATAAAGAAGCAAGGAAGATAAGGGGCAAGAAAGCTAAGGTTAATTTCCCCAACGAAGAAGATGATTATTCCCGAGATACCCACATGCCCAGTAATCGAAACCCTAGTCTTCCTTCTCAGATTTACAGTAACGATCTCCCAAAAAGTTTAAATTTTGGATTTGGTTATGATCTCAATCAGATTGAAGCGTATCCGTCTTATGGGTTATATGGCGTCCCTGTCGTAAACCCTAACCCTAACGCTGTTGCAATTCCTAATGAAGAAATTGCAACGTCTGAATTAGGGGATGTAGATTTTTCAATGGAGTTGTTCGGCAGTAATCAGGACGATAGCGATGCTTGTTTCTCAGAAGTGAAGGTGAAGGTGAAGGAAGAAGAAGAAGAAGAAGAAGAAGAAGAAGAAAAGAAGGAGATGGTGATTGGAGAAGAGGAAGATAACGAAGTCCAGAAGCTGTCGGAAGAGCTAATGGCGTACGAATCGTATATGAAATTCTACCAGATTCCTTACCTGGACGGGCAATCCGCGGCTTCGAATCCTGTTCAGGAAGGCGTGGTCGGAGGTGCTTCCATGGAGCTCTGGACCTTCGATGATGATGATGCTCTTTCTTCATTGACCTCCACGACTCTGTAATAATGGCGGTTCCTTTCTTATGTTGTTCGTTTGGATTTTTCAAGTGGTTTTGTAAATTGGGGGATTTTGATGATCTCATAGTATGCTGTAGGATATTCTATTAGAGTTTCTTCAGATTGATTGTATGAATTTGGATTTTGATCGTCAAGTGACTAGCCGATCCATCCCATTACTACAGAGATGAACCCAATCCAGAATATGAACAGTGAAAGAAAATTCTTTCACCCAAAAAACAAATAAAAAAAATACTTGCTTCTTTAATATTTTGGATCTTACATAAAAGGAGCTGAAGAAATAAAAATTTCATATTTGATTTTTAATTAGACATATATATATTTTTTTTTTTTGGGGGGGGGTCATTTATCTATATATGTCAGGGGTTAGAACTCAAGGGACTACCACTTATACAAACCCAGGTTTGTAATTAGACTGTTGAATCTGATAGAAATTTTGCTACTATCTTAGAACCGTTACAGTTACAACCACCAGTCAGCTAAGCCAGAGGAGCTAAAGTTTAATATTTGCTTGTTTAAAATAAATAAATGAAATTATAATAATATGTTTATGGGTGATTATTATTTTTGGCACTATACAAATGGGCTTTCATTATAAAGCTTTATTAAATTTTTTGAGCCCTAGACCCTTCTTATACGTTACAAATTTAATTTATCCATTAAAAAAAAAAACTCTCCCTGTTTTGTTCGTGAATCTTTTCCTCTTATGTTTTGCTCTCCTCTTTCCTAAATTTCCTACCTTCCGGAGCAAAGCTCTATTATTTAATTATTTCGTTTTCAATTTGTCATTCTAACTATTTCTTTTAGAATCTTGAAGGGTGCGTTGTGGTTGGGCTCACGAACAAGGGAGTTCATGATAAGTTAATGGTTATTGAACATGGGTTTTCATTTTAAAGTTCTCATTCGTAGGAGTAAGAAGATGGCGTTTGGTAACACTTGTCTAAAAAGAAGTGTTTATTTGAAAATTATGCTTAGTTGGACTTTAGATTATTAAGTTGAAGGTTAATTACATATCTACATTTTAGAGATTTTAGGGGTAAAAATTTCTACTTTAAAAAATAACTTAGCATAATTTTCAAATAATTAAGCACTTCTTTTTAAACTAGTGTTACCAAACGCTACCTAAAATTAAGGTTTTTTTTTGGTCTCATAATAACAATTTAGTATCTGATTTTCTTTAAACTTGTTATGTTTTTGTGATCATTCTCCTAATATGAAAAATGATGCATTATTGTAGCAATCTTTCAGGTCATGTATCAAATACCCCTAATTGGCTTGTCAGGTGGAAAATGGGTTCGTGAATATATGAACTTCTATTACGAGAATAGAACCTCTAAAGTTATGATTGTGAGTCGTCAGATTACCTACGAACATCTCTTGTGCATACTGCATCAATTGACGAAATTGACCCAAGAAGAATATGATAGTAGATTACAATTTTTTACCACTCTACAACAATCTGGCATCCACACATCTCTAAGTGAGATTAAGAACAATGAAGATGTGTAGATTTGTTTTGTTATAATAATACATTTCATGTGTATTGTAGCTTTATTATAGTGTGTTCCATGATCATAATTAGGTTTATTAATTTTTTTAAAAAGTACCTCAATGGATTGAGAAATTAGCGTAAACTTAATTCAAGTAATTAGGATCGATACTCTATATTTAGCAATCGTAAAAATAGTGCCCATAATTCTCTAAATTTAACGACTAAAAAATAGTGCTTATGAAATTAGCGATCACTAACCTGTCTTTAGTGATTGATACCTAATTTCAGCGATTGATAACTAATGTTTAACGCTAAAAAATAGTTTACGGAGATTTTCACCTTCAGTTGGCATTGACAATTTTTTTTGTCATAAATTAAACTTGTAACTAATAATATTTCATAAAAAGGCCATATCGTTTCCATATTGCTCACAACATTCATTATGTACACTTTATACACTCCTACAAACATACATTCAAAATTGAATATATTAAAATAGTCTAAACTTCATAAAACAACTACTTCCCATGCGTCATACATTAAAAGTTTAAAGACTTGCACAATTTTAAATATTCACATGAAATTAAACTGCTGTCCAAGGTTTGGACCCTAAATGGGGGGGGGGGGGTGAATAGGGTCTATGACAATTTAAAATTTCTCCCTAATTCCTTGAGCAGAATTTCAATTATACTAATTAAAAGGAAAATGAATTATATAATTCTACATAAACAATACAAATCAATAAAGTAAAGAGTAGGGAGAGAGAATGCAAACACAAAATATTGTTCACGAGGTTCGACAATTCCGCCTACGTAAAATTCATCACGATCTTACTCACACAATCTTCTTACGGGTGAAGACCAAACATTTTACAACTTTTTTCATGGCGAAATTGAAGCCTAACCAATTTTCTTCCGAGCGAAGATCAAGCTTAAACAACGTAAGAGAACAATCATCTATTCGCTTTACAAAACTCTTTATTTCAAGGACAAGAATCCACCGATTCTTGATTTCACTCTCACTTTATATGGAAGTGTGGATAAAATCCGAATTTGTTCATTAGATGAGCTAATAAAAGAGTTGAATACTCAATAAAAGATCTCTCAAAGATTGGAGTTGAAATCTGTTTAAAACTGATTTGAGGATTCTAGGATATAACTCAATAGATTTAAAATTTTAAGCTTTGGAATGAATGATTGGAGTTGTAATTCATCTCATTTTAGTTCATAAATCATTCCATTTTATAGTATTTTCAAAGATATAATCATTGGAGATGCATTGGAAAAGATATGACTGTTGAAAACCAGACATTACAGACTTTTTCTAGGTTCCGCATGATTTCGCCGACGAGATTGGGTTGGCGCTCTGAATTCTTCGACAAGATGCAGACAAAAATAAAAACAATAGCTTTGCGGTTGATTTCGTTGATGAGGTTGAAATTTGTTCTCAATTTTGTCAACGATATTTTCTATTTTCTTCTGGAATCTCATTTTAAACAAACCTAAATGATCGGAATTTTAGGTCTTCTATTTTATTTTAATCATGATTTTGGTCATTTCAAATGATGTCTTAGTGCCTTAAAATGTTATTTAATTTTGTTCTTAGACTTCTATGATTATTCTAGGCTTTGAGCTTTCATTCAACCAAATTTTGAAAACTTTTTACAAAAGTCCTAAACACTCTCAAAATAAAAACTAGGACTCTAAACCTTCTTGAGAGTTGTCGATTCTTCTTCACCTTGATCTTGAATCATCTTCTTGGATTTCATCTTTAATCTTATTTGAGATTGCATCTTCATGACTTCTTGAATGATCTTTTCTTTCATGAGTTCAGCTCTTTTGCCTTTGGATCTTCAATTTGATTAGATGACTTGTTGATCTTTTCTATGTTTTAAGTCTTGGATGGTTTGTTAATGCTCTTGTTAATCTGAATTTTAATATAAACTCAATGAAATATTAATAACACAAATATCATTACATTATTGTGTTATCATCAAAGTCATTGATGTTACCTTAGGTAAAAATCTAAATGCTAACATAAACAAAATATTGTATATAGTTGGAATAGTTGACATTAATTTTTTATTGCTAAATATTAGCAGTTGACCTATAAATTTAACGATTGATCGCTAAATATTATTGATCGATAACTAAAACTAAATATTAATAGCAGTTGGCCCATAAATTTAACTATTGGACGTATAAGATTACCTCCAGATCAACACTCAAGATCTCATCCAAATCAGCCTCCTTGATCCTCTCCAGAAATATGATTGCATTGATTAGATTGTAATTCTGCATATAAGATCTTTCCTTCTCTGTTTTGGAAAGTTTATATTCTGTACACCTCAAAGTTTTATTCTTAGAACTCAATATCCATTATAAATATACAGTGTGTATACCCACGAAGGGCAACACACAACATTCTTTCCTGTGAGAAATAATATGGTATCAGAGCCATAAGTAGCTTTTTTGGCTTTATTCTTTTCTCTTTATTTCCTGTCTCTTCTTTGCTTCAGTGATCATTCATCATGACTGATCCTAACCAAGAAAAATTTGTGGCTTTTTCATCAAACAATTTTCCTTCGAGTTTACCAAACATGTTCAATGTGACAATTAAATTAAATCGTAGCAACTACATTCTTTGGCGTAGTCAGCTTCTTCCGATTCTCATTAGCAGTGATATGATCGACTTGATCGATGGCTCCTATACAGCCCCACCACCAACTATCGAGCTCGCTAACCCCGAAGAAGGTAAGCGTTCAACCCTTACCAACCCGGCATATATTGCATGGAGGAAAAAGGACCAACTGCTTCTTAGTTGGATTTATGCTACCATTACCCCAACTGTATTTTCTCAAGTGGTTCGATTTACCACGGCGCGGGATACTTGGTTGGCCCTTGAGAGATCATTTGCCTCTCAAACTACCGCACGACAATTTCAGATTCGCATGGAACTACAATCCATTAAGAAATGACAATTGTCCATTAGTGATTATCTTGAGAAGATCAAATCACTGGCAGATGAACTTGCTGCCATTCAACAACCGTTGCCGGAAAGAGAATTAGTATTTTGTGTCTTACATGGTCTCTATTCTGACTACCATCCATTCATCACCACGGTTACAAATAGAGAGCTTCCATCTTTTGAGGAATTATATGGTATGCTTTTAAGCCAAGAGATACGGCTGAATGAATACCACAACTCACACTCTACTTCCGCTTTATTTACTACTCGAGATCGAGGTCAAGGACCTCGTGGTCGTGGCAACAACCGAGGTGGTCACTTTAGGGGCTGTGGACATGAACAGAGACAACACTACTACTCCAATCGCTCTAACACTCCTCCTCATCAGCAACGCAGCTTTGTTGGGTTTCCACCACAAACCACTCAACCACCGGTCACTTGCCAAATTTGTGGCAAGCATGGGCATACTGCCCTTAAGTGCAGGAACATGCATGATTATTTTTATCAACCTGATGATCTCCCTATAGCGTTTAATGCCATGAATATTGCAGCCGATGGCTATGATCCCAATTGGTATCCCAACACTGGAGCTACAAACCACATGACAGCTGATGGTAATTCCTTCACTACTCGTTCCGAGTACAACGGCACCGATCAAATACTTGTTGGGAATGGTACTGCTCTCCCTATCTCTCACATAGGTGATAGTATTTTGCATACAAAAAATGCCTTTTTCAGTTTACCAAATATTTTACTTGTGCCTAAGATTCAGAAGAACTTAATTTCAGTTGCTCGTTTTACACGTGAAAATAATTTTCTATTTATATTTTCACCATGGGGTTTTTGCATTAAGGATCGTCAGTCGGGGAAGGTTCTCTTTGAAGGCAGGAGCAAGGGTGATCTTTACCATATACCAGCCATTGTTGACACCAGGGGACATACAACTTCTCGAGGTTTGTTTGCCGGGTTGGTTCGAAAAGGCACATCTGCAACGGTTTGGCACAATAGATTGGGACATCCCAATTCCAACACCATGGCTTTTTTATTTCGCAATAGGTCTCTTTCAGTTAATGGTAGTTCTGTCTTCAATCAAGTTTGTCCTGCATGTTCAGTTAGCAAGAGTTGCAAGCTTCCTTTTAGTCGGTCTGAGTCCAAAACTACAGATTTATTTGAGTTAATCTATATAGATTTATGGGGTCCCTCTCCAGTTACATCTTGTAGTGGATTCAGATATTATCTCATTTTTATTGATGACTTTTCACTGTTCACATGGATTTACCCATTGTTGCGCAAATCTCAAGCTCTTGATTATTTTATACAGTTTAAATGTATGGTTGAAAATGTGTTTGACAAACACATCAAAGCGCTGCAATTAGATGGAGGCCGTGAGTATGATAACCGGTCATTTTCTAATTATTTGCATACAAATGGTATCCTTCATCGCCTCATGTGCCCACACACTCCCGACCAGAATGGAGTGGCAGAACGGAAACACCGGCACATCATTGAAACTGGGTTAACACTCTTGTCTCAGTCTGGATTCTCTAAAGAGTTTTGGTTGGAAGCTTTTACTACAGCTTGCTTTCTCATTAATAGGTTACCGACACCTAAGCTTGCAAACAAATCGCCATTTGAGATCCTTTATGGTCGGGTACCCGACTACGATATCCTTCGCTCCTTTGGGTGTCGATGTTATCCTCACCTTGTTCCTTATCGGGATCACAAGCTTGATTTCAAATCGAAGCCATGTGTGCTCATTGGTTATCCAATGAATTAAAAGGGATATCGTTGCCTTGATAGAACCACGGGCCGTGTCTATGTTTCCCGCCATGTGATATTTGACGAGACTTGTTTTCCTCTTGCAGATATGGCAAGCTCTACATCTTCCAAGGTCACCACAGATCCTTCTCATTCAACCGTATGGCTTCACCCAATTGAAAGATTTAAAGCACGGTTAGTGGCCAAGGGCTTTAACCAACAACAAGGCCTCGACTTTGATGAGACTTTCAGTCCCGTGGTCAAGCCTCCTACGATCCGACTTGTCCTTTCCCTTGCTATTCAACATGATTGGCTGATTCGTCAATTAGATGTTAAAAACGCCTTTTTACGTGGCGATCTTAAAGAAGTTGTATATATGCGGCAACCTCCTGGCTTCATTGATTCTACACATCCGAATCATGTGTGTCTTCTTCATAAAGCCCTCTATGGACTTCGTCAAGCCCCACGTGCTTGGTTCAATCGGATTAGCTCCTACCTTCTTGAGTTGGGATTCCTATGCAGTCAAGCTGATCACTCAATGTTTATCCATCGCGGTGTACATGGCACTGCCATTTTGCTGCTATATGTCGATGATATTATCTTGATTGGTGACAATCCATCATTCATTCAACAATTGATTGTTAGTCTACGCTCTCGCTTCGAAATAAAAAATCTTGGTTCTTTACACCATTTCCTTGGTCTTGAGGCTCATCGTGAAAATTCAAGTCTCCTCTTGACTCAAACCACCTATGCTTTAAGTCTGTTAAAGCGTGCAAATATGGTTGGAGCCAAACCATGTGGATCCCTAGTTGCCGTTGGATCCAAGTTGTCGGCCTATGATGAAGAACCCCTTACGGATCCAACTTCGTACCGAAGTTTGGTAGGTGCACTGCAATATCTCACTACCATTCGACCCGATATTACATACGCGGTAAATCAAGTATGTCAATTCATGCACCAACCCCGCAGCTCTCATCTGGCCGCCGTTAAGCGCATATTGCGCTATATTAAAGGTACTCCCTCCTTTGGCCTTCATATAAAGAAAAGTCCAGATCATCAGATGCAGATTGGGCTGGGTGTCCTGATGATCGTCGGTCCACAACGGGCCTTTGTGTTTTTCTTGGCCCTAATTTGATCACCTGGCTCGCAAAGAAGCAACATACGGTATCTCGATCTAGCACTGAGGCTGAGTATCGTGCCCTTGCCACTGCTGCTGCAACTTTTCAATGGCTTGCTTTTCTTCTTCGCGATCTTGATATTCGCTTACCATCTCCACCTTTGATTCGGTGCGACAATCTCAGTGCTACTTATCTCGCCTCTAATCCAATTCTCCATGCTCGTACTAAACATGTGGAGATTGACTACCACTTTGTTCGGGAACGTGTTACACATGGGTCTCTCCGGGTGCTCTTCATCCCAAGTATAGACCAAATTGCTGACATCTTTACCAAGGGACTTTCAACTCCCCGGTTTTGTTCCCTTCGTTCCAAGCTGACCGTGCACGATGCTAGCCCGCTCATCTTGAGGGAGGGTATTGGACGTACAAGATTACCTCCAGATCTCATCCAAATCAGCCTCCTTGATCATCTCCAGAAATATGATTGCATTGATTAGATTGTAATTCTGTATATAAGATTTTTCATTTTCTGTTTTGGAAAGTTTATATTCTGTACACCTCAAAGTTCTATTCTTAGAACTCAATATCCATTATAAATATACAATGTGTATACCCATGAAGGGCAACCCACAACATTCTTTCCTGTGAGAAATAATATTAACGATTGATCGCTAAATGCTAATGATCGACAACTAAAATTTGACAATCAATCATTTTTTTTATTGACAACAGGCGATCGCTAATTACTAATGATCGACAACTAAAATTTGACGATCAATCATTTTTTTATTGATGACGGTCGATCGCTAATTCCCTAGTCTCTAAAAAAGTGCAATGAGATAAGTAACCTTGCTTGAGAATCTCTCACCAAATGGAGGATGGAGACCATCAAACCAAACCAAACCCAGAATTTTTTTGCATTAGTTAAAGCATTGTTTGCAAAATATTTTGCTTTAACCGATTACAAAGTAACAAAAAAAAAAGGAAAAAGAAAAAAGCAACAAGGGGTGTTGCTTCCACAGTAAGAATATGTGTTAATTTATTTAAATACGTACTGAGAGTAGGGCTAGCATTCTTCAATAGGGAAATGCTAATTGTATAGGTCCAAGAGGAATGTTAGACTTAATCACGTTAATCTTTAATCACCTCCAAAGAAAAAGGTCGAATACTTTTTGTAAAGCCCAAATCTAAAACATTTATCCTTTTTTTTTATGAGGTGATAAAGAACGGATGCAATTAAGTCCAACACTCCCAATAGATGGAATGGCTTGTGCTAAGACATGTAGGAGAACGCCCCCACCCACTAAAGAAAGAACATTGCTCTTCAAATCCTAGAACTTTGAAAGAACATATTCCTTGAGATAAGCAAATATAAGAACTGAATTAAAGCCAGTTTCAAAAGGTAACTTGAAATTAAACATAGCAACAATGGTTGTTGTAGTATAGGGCTACAAACAACCAATGACTTTGAATATGTCAGAAATTGTATATATTCACAATTATTATATACTTTTATTTAAATTTTGAATATTTATGAAAAGATTAATGTAACAAATATTCTGATGTTTTTAGAGGCCAGTGATTGTTTGTATCGAGGCCAGTGGTTGTTTGTAGCCCTAGGTTCCAATCACCATTATTGCTAAGTTTCATTAGGTAACTTAGTGCGAAGTATGTTTGATTTTGTAGATCGGAGCAATTAACCAGCGGAATTAATTTCCATGACATATTATGGCTGTAGATGACATGAGACCCCTGGAACCTAATTGCCGACCTAGATGAGCAACAATGCATATCAAGGAGACGAAGAAGATAAATGACTTCTGTATGATCAAATTTTGAGCGTCTCAATCCCAACCGCCACTCTGGAGCAGTGATAGGGTGTGGACAGGTGCATTGGCACCCACACCACAGACGGGAAGATTTCACTACCCACAATTTTCGTTATTGACATTCACAACCTCATAGGAACAAGAGATTATCCTATGCAAATAGATTATTATTAATAGCTGGGGAGAGACTGGCTTATTATATTACTCTTGAAAGAAATGCTAATACTGGGCCAAAGACAAAAGGTTTGACTGTCCACAAGTGATTCAAGTCACACGGTGCATTATTAGGTAATAGACAACTGAAAGGTTTAGGCGTTTAGCTCATGCAATTTTCCTAACCTCTTCATAGTACATGAAGTTGCTTAATTTTTACCATTTAGGATATTGCCAGCCCTAGTATCTCCTCTGTTGCACTCTTTACATTTTTTCGATAAACGTGGATATGAACCTTAAAGACTCAAACTAGTCTCATGTGCTATACAGGGAATACACCCACCCCATACAACTAATATTGAGGGGAGCCCAGTCGGGTTCACGGTTCGTCTTTCGGCCACTGGGCTACACCCCCGGGGTTCACTCTTTAAAAGAGGGAGAGGAGGTAGCAAAATGAGTTGAGATCACACTCAGTCGCGATTTAACTTGGGAGAATTCAATCACAGTCAACACAATTCCCTTTTAACCATCATTACATGTTGTTAAGATTCATTAGGGTTCAATAAACTAACCTTGGTTCTTTTAAAAAAATGTTAAATTTTTTTGACCATAAGATTTAAAACTACTTAATTAAAGTTTAATTAAAGTTAAAAGGGTAATTAAAAAGACTCTTTGAGTGCACCGGAGTTCAATCACAATTGGACAGGATCCGGACTCTTGCAGAGTCCTTATCGAAGAAGGGAGAGTGTTGAGTAGGGCTAGCATTCCCCTGCATTGCTTACAAGGGTGAAATCAACTGGGCCACTAACTTTATTTTTGACTCATAGCCCAATTTATTCTATCTCATGGTCCCACTAAAGATCTCACCCATGTTTGGTGAGTTTGTATGGACAACAGCGCTGCTGTTGTGCTGTTGTCCGTCCGCATCTTACAAAATAGGCCCCACATTTAATGAATGGTGGTCCCATACAAATAGTAGATGGCCCCCTTTAATAAAACACAGACAGACAACATGGTTGCTTTGGTTCTTATTTTGGTGTAGTACATGGGCCTGGGGGCTAAAATTTTGAATTTTTTTTTTTTAATAGTATTAATTATAGGGGTGTAAGCCTAGGAGAGGAGCAGAGACGTCCTAAACTTCTGAGAAAAAAATATATTCCTCACAACGGACAAACATACCTTGGCACATGAACTTGGCCCTCAAAAAAAAATTAGGGGGTATAGACTGTATAGTTAACCCCGCCTGCTGAGCCTCATTAACGATCATACAATGGGTGTACTTAATTAAGAATCTCAGCAGCTAACTGCATTGAGAAGCCTCATTAACGATCATTCAGTGTCTGCACTCTGCACCTAGTCCACTAGCTTATGCATCTTACTTTTAAGGAGAGAGCTTTCTCTCTCTCTCTCCATTTCGAATCTAAATAGCAGAAACTGCTAATACGCCTGACGAGGTGAAACAGGCAAGTCCAAGTCCTCAATGTGCGAACTCAAACACCGACTGAGCACCGTTTCGCGAATAACAACATGCAGTGGCCATCAAACAGGTGCAGAAAAGGAGTCCGTTACCAATTGCTCCATTTGACCATATGTCGTCGTTACTGTTGCAGAAAATAGGCACACGTCTCTAACCGACATACTCTCGCACCATCCACTTTCTCCTGTGCTTTGCATGTCCTTTTCCCATCCTAGCTTAAAGAATTTTGCTAGCCTTGGATATTGTATGGCCCACAACTGCTAATCCTACTTTCAGCAATATCAACTCATATAAAACAAAAACAAAGAAGCAGTGATTACCTGAAATCTCTATTTGCAAACCTAAGGTTGGTCTTAGTTGGTCCATGTCTTCACTCTTAAATACTCAAACTATGATCCTCCAATGAAGATAATCAGCCTTAGGTTTACAAATGAAGATCACAAGTACGTTAACTATTTTCCTTTTACGTGGACTAATGAAGATAAACCTTTGGTTTGTAAATATAGATCCCAGGTATCCTATATATATCACTGCTCAAAAAACAAAAATCAGTACATGTTAAACGAAGAACTAATGTGGACTTTTAATGAAAGCAAGGGCAAGTGATATATTTTAGCTGAAATAGAGGGAAGCAAATCGTCCGTGTTCTTCCATGTGGCCACAAGTTTAGGCTGGGATCAAATGTGTTGTACAGATTTAACAAGTGAAAACAGTTGTATAAGAGATATCATCAAAAACCTAGGCAATAGGGAAGAACACAAATGATTTGCTTCTAAAATAGAGAATGTCCCAAAGTGGGGTAGCATAACTCTTTACCTAAAGAGGTGAATTCAATTGTGGAAGAGTGGGGCTAGCCACCCTCAAATTTGTTCACTTATCTTCTAATTCGGTGAGACTGCAATTGTGGGATTAGCACTTTCCCAAATGTATTCAAAGTTTCAACTTGTCTTCTAATCCATCTTTCCTAATGAAAAATGTTGTCTTCTAACTATATTTAATGAACAATGCTAATTACCATTAGCTTCTTCAAAATTAAGCCAATGTAGCAATTTGTGGGAAGCAAATCATCGCTCTTCCCTATGGCTATGAGTAGTTAAAAGTTAAGATCAATACGCAAGAATTGTATTAGTGAGTTACTAATTGCTTCTCCTAATAAATAAGAAAAAAGATCCTATCATTCAAATACTCAGCCCGAAGATCCGAGGGAAGAACACAGACGATTCGGTTCCCAATTGGAGCTAGGGAGTTGTAAGAGTAGAGTTAGCGCACTTCATGTTTAGTTTTTTTTTTTTTTTTGAGGCGTGCTATCCTTACTCTTGGTCAAACTCTACTCTCAGTCTCCACCAACCACCTATCTATTATCAAATCAGTTATGGTAGTTAAAGCACTATCTCTCATCAAGAATAGACAAGTGTTCGGTAGAATTTGACTGAGAGTAGGCTAGCATTCCCCTTTTTTATTTTATTTTGGAGTATAATGTTTAGTTTTACCGCTCCCTCCCTCCCTTAATTAATAGACTCGTAAATGAAAATGGCATTTTATAGATATCCAGTAACGGCACTCAGAGCCAAAAGAACCCCACCCACATTACTATTCTTAGCCCTCTCGTCTCTTTCTCGCCTCCACTTCTCATTTGCTCTGCAGACCTTTCATTACGTCTGTTCAACCTTTGTCTCTACTTGATGCTTTCTCTCTTTCTCCCCTATAAATTTGCCTCTCCATACACATTACCTCTTTACCCTTCTCCCCTCTTCTTCCATGTTCTCTCTCCAAATGGGTCTGTTTTGGGCTCTGGCATTCGCTGCTTGCTTCGCCTTCCCGATCGTTACCGGAGACACAGACGACGAGAGGCAAACGTTCATTGTCCGGGTTCAAAACGGCTTGAAACCCTCTGTCTTCTCCGACGTCGAGCACTGGTACAGTTCCACTCTTCGAACCCTCAGTTCTAATCCTTTAGTCTCTGAAAAACCCACAACCCATGAAGGACGTAGTAATAAGGACTTTCTCCATGTGTACAAAACCGTCTTTCATGGCTTCTCTGCAAAACTAACTTCTCAGGAGGCTGAAGAGATTAAGAACCGCCCGGGAGTTCTCGGTGTCTTCCCGGACCGACTTCGTCAAATTCAGACAACTCGGTCCCCTCAATTCATGGGACTCAGGAGCAATGGTCCGAAAGGTATACTGGCCGGGTCAGACTACGGTTCTAATGTAGTGATCGGGGTTCTTGATACTGGTATATGGCCCGAGCGACGGAGCTTCCATGACCGTGGACTTGGCCCCATCCCGGCTCGCTGGAAGGGTGAGTGTACCGAAGGAAAGGGTTTTTCCAAAACCCTCTGTAACAAAAAGTTGATCGGAGCAAGGTACTTTCCGTGGGGATACAAAGCCAGCGCTGGAGGACTCAACGACACTACTGAATTCCAGTCAGCCAGAGATAACGATGGGCATGGGACCCACACAGCATCTACTGCCGCCGGGAGGCACGTCCGGCTAGCGTCGTTGCTCGGATTCGCTCCAGGTGTTGCAGTTGGAATTGCACCGAAAGCCCGAATTGCCGTATACAAGGTCTGTTGGGAGAAAGGCTGTTTTGACTCCGATATACTCGCCGCCTTTGACAAGGCGGTTGACGACGGCGTCGACGTGATTTCACTCTCTGTTGGTGGTGGTGCTGTTCCGTACTACCTTGACCCAATCGCAATGGGAGCGTTCGGTGCAATGGAGAGAGGGGTCTTCGTATCGGCATCGGCCGGAAACGAAGGTCCCGGCGAGATGACGGTGACCAACATAGCTCCCTGGATAACAACAGTCGGTGCCGGAACAATAGACAGAAGCTTTCCTGCAGACCTTGTATTAGAAGACGGTCGTGTCATTACCGGAGCTTCACTCTACAGTGGCAAACCCTTGCCTGAGAAAACGTTTATTCCTCTCATTTATGCCGGAAAAGCTTCGGGCCGGAATCGTAGTGGAAGTTTTGCTGCAGCAACTTGCATGCCTAAGGCGTTAGATCCGGAGCTCATACGTGGCAAGATTGTGCTTTGTGATCGAGGTGGTATTCCACGCGCAGCAAAGGGAGTGGTCGTAAAAGAGGCAGGTGGGGTAGGGATGATAATCGCTAACGTTTCGCCGGAAGGAGAAGGTCTTGTAGCTGACGCGCACGTCCTTCCGGCAGTAGCAATCACGGAGTTCGCCGGATACACTGTTCACGGCTATATCAGCTCGTCTGCAAACCCACGAGCAACGTTCGTTTTTCATGGGACCCAGTTGGGGGTGAAACCTGCACCGGTCGTTGCATCGTTCTCATCAAGAGGCCCAAACCCGGAGTCTGCCTATATCGTTAAACCCGATCTGATTGCACCAGGTGTCAACATCCTAGCGGCCTGGCCAGATGGGGTGGGTCCAACAGGGCTTCCATCGGATACCAGGCGGACGGAATTCAACATAATCTCCGGTACTTCCATGGCTTGCCCTCACGTTTCCGGTCTAGCAGCTCTGCTAAAAGGCGCACATCCCGATTGGTCTCCGGCGATGATCCGGTCAGCACTGATGACTACAGCGTACATGCATGATAATGCAGGGAAGCCGTTGCTAGACGAGAAGAATTACAATACATCAACGATGTGGGACCATGGATCAGGACACGTGGACCCGGAAAAAGCGGTTGATCCGGGTCTGGTTTATGATCTGAGGGTGAATGATTATCTGGGTTTCCTCTGCGATTCGAACTACACTCGTCGGAATATTCGATCGATTGCAAGGAGGCAAGTGAACTGTACTAGAAAGGAAAAGAAGCCATGGGACCTGAATTACCCATCAATCTCAGTTTCTTTCGAGCAATCAGAAGACTCAAAACAGTCCAAGTTCGAGATTGCTGTGACGAGGACAGTGACGCACGTGGGGGAGGGTGCTTCGAGCTACACAGTAACGGTCAACAATCCAACAGGAGCCGTTGTGGTCGTTGATCCTCCGAAGCTGGTATTTAGAGAGAAGGGTCAGAAACAGAGATACGTGGTCAGGATTTCGGCAGAGAAGGTGAAGCTGCCACCTGGGAATTCACAGAGTGAATTTGGTATGCTAACATGGTCGGATGGCAAACACGTGGTCAGTACACCTATAGCAGTGGTGTGCCAGCTTCCTTACTAACATGTCTAGTAAACATAATGTAAGGTCTTAATACTTTATTAGTTATAGGTAGTTTTATACCGTTTATAAGGTAAGAGGATTACAGTTAAATCTTCTAAATGAAATCAAGTTGAACGCTAATCTTGCTGTAGAATGGCTATCAAGGCTATCATCATCCCTGCTGGGGGATTGCTAGTCCCACTCATTGCACTCTCCCTTTTTCTATGTGAAAAATTTAGGATTTTGTGTGGGTCTGGTGGCCCACTATAAAAATCTTGTCTTGCATAGAAAAATGATAAAGTGAATAGAGGAGAGATTTTCTCTTTTTTTTTCTATTGTTTCTTCTTTATCTTATTTTAATAAATCTGGTTATGTCCACCTTAACCCCGGCTTTTCTCGTTCCAAAAAAAAAACAAGAGATGAGAGTGAAGAATCATTAAGTGGTAATGCTTATTATGCAAACTCTTAGGTTCTATTAAAAGCGTTGGGGACGAAACGAGAGATGAGAGTGAAGAATCATTAAGTGGTAATGCTTATTATGCCAACTCGTAGGTTCCTATTAAAAGCGTTGGGATCATATTTAATCGTCCGGGTTTAATCCTATTCACAGGTCAACACGTCTCTTTTAATAAATCTTATTAATAATGATGTAATTTAGATTCACTAATCTTTAGGATTCAACTATTTAACCTTAGCTTTTGGAAGAAATAAAAAAGAGTATTAAAAAATTTAAAGGGTTAAAAGTTGTTAATTAGAGTTGAAGGACACTCACAAAAAAAACGTAACGTTTGTTTGAGATTTTCAGTTCTTGATAGGTTTTTTTTTAATTTTAAGATGACCCCTAAAGGATTGATGATGATGATGATTAATTAGAATTAATGGAATGCAGTGGGAGTGTCGTGAAACACCATCTCAAGCACATGATTGAGAGGATTTTGGTCCTATTTTTTATTAGGGTCAATTTCAATGTAAGAGAGTTTGAGAAAGTCCCAATTCAATGGGCAACATGAGCATTTGGAGCTGTTGTGCCATAATCAACAAAGATCATACCGGGAGTAGTCCCACAGGCAAATCGCCCCTCCACAATCGCAGGTCTCAGCCAAAACCACTAGGAGGATGGGCTTAGGGTTATACTTTCGGGAAACGCGACAACTGTCAGCTTGCACTGTTACCCATCCTCTTTTTGGTCCACAAGCTCTTAAAAATGGTCAATTCAAACAAGCAAAACCTTCAATATTAATTAGAAGATGAAAGATGATTTTTTAACTCTTTGACCTGACATTTTACACTTCAAATGCCTGATTGCACACCTTTAATCTGGATCCTTCAGGCATATATAGGATGACCCTTAAATGGCAAAAATATTAAGACCGAGAAAGCTGGTGGTTCTTGGGAGCTTTCCACGAACCTCCGCACTTCGAAACGACTGAATGTCACCAAGATCCTGTTTTTTTTGAAAGGTAAGTTGGGGTTAGGTAGATCCTTATTAGAGAAACATAGGCGGGATTCGATCCCAAATCCCTGATACGACGCTAAGGGACTTTACCAACTAAGCTATTTTTTTTTTTTTTTGTTTAAGCTACCTGGCACCTACAAATAGTTCGCCAATGGACTTACCAAGATTCTTTTATATTGAAGCACTAACAGAAGATTAAGCTATCGTTGTATCAAACACAAACTAAAATTAGCGACGAGCTCTTCTGAGTATGAGTGTATGACCTCAATCCTATGACTAGAACTGAGACTTTAACAAGAGAAAGTAATTCATTATTCATTAGCACATATATATATTTTTTGGTGGGTACCATTTACCTACGTTAGTTAGTATAGGGTTAGTGGTTAGCATTGGAGAATAGAGTTCTTGCTACTCATCACTCGGAAATGAATCCCGAGCTTAGTAACCCATATCGTGGACCACCCTACTCGCTCCCATTTTCAAACCTCGCTCTCACGGTTTGAGAGCGTATCCACCACCAAAGCGGGTTTCCAGAAGACACAAATGACACTTTGGTTTTTTTTCTTATAAAACTTTACATTTTTACCCTTAAGGTCAACATATAATGGCAAGGGGAATGTTCTTACGTGTTTGAGCTTTTTTTTCCCCTTTTCTTTAATTATTTTTGTATTTTGTAGAGTCGTATTAGGAAGTCAGTTATTACTCTCTTTTCAACTTTTTTATTTACTTAATTTTATAAAAAAAAAACATGGGATTACATCTCTCTTGTTCCATGCTAATAAACTAAAAAATAAATAAATGAATCCTTTTTTTTTTTTTTAATTTATAACTTTTTATATATTTTATTTTAATATATATATTAAAAATATAAAATTTTGTTTTATATTTTAATAATTAGTTAGCTTTAGTTAAATTACTCCATACATATATATGGGCACTCCGGAGGTGCTCTCGACCCTAACCTAATTAAAATTTAATGTTCTCGCTCCCGCTTAGTTACTTAGATCCCAAGACCTTTCTCTTGAGAGAAGCCACACCTCACCATTGGCGCAAGAGGCGGGGTGTTAGACTTAATCCCAGACTTAATTGCCCCTAAAATAAAAAACAAAAACAAAATACTTTAAATATTTTTACCTTCCAAAAAATGTAAACCCATCTAAAAGTGTTGTCTTTCTCCTATTTTTGGCGCTAAGAAGAAGCGCAATTGAGGCAAGCACCATGTCTCTCTTATCAAAATAAACAAATAAAAGCTGGTGAAGATGGTCAAGTAACCCTTCATTGTCCCAAAACATGTTTTTCTGGCTGACCCTTCATTATCCGAAAAAATGTTTGGGAAAACTTAAGTAGCAATAGTGGTGACTTTGACCACCTGTTTGGAGATATGGTTGATTGTTCGCCCTTTCGTTTGACTATTTTTTATCACCATTTGGATGATGAAAACCTTTCAAAGCAACGAATGAAAAATCATTTTCCTTTTTTCTTTTTTCATGCTGTTCTTATTCCCATTTTGATACAAAAAACGAATGAAAGAATTAAAAGAAAAAGACTTTGCTACTCAGACCGTCTTAGGACCAAGAACACTAAGACCATCCTCTAAGAGCATGAAATTTCAAGTAGGGCCTACAATCTCGTGCTCTAAGTCTCAGTGGTTTCGGCCTTAAGACGGTCTCATAGGCATTAATCTTAAAAAAATACTACTCATCTTCACCTCCATCATACATGGTATTTGGGCCTGACTTCAATGCCTTCAATGATAAGCCCTCCCTTCAAGTGATCGCCCTTCACCTCCATCAGACTCATCTTAACCACACCCTCACCTCCTTCATTAACGAACTCCCCCAACTCAATCTCCATCCACCCATCTTCTCTATCACATGGCACTCTTCCGTCCCCTTCAATGACTCTAGATCTCAACAACATCTGCATGCGATTTGAGTAAAAAAGGTGCTCCATCTTCTGTTTTTGACTGTCTTGCCGACGTAGATAAGCTGTGCCTGTGGTCACTAGGCCACCTACTTCAAGAGATATCTCTGCTGGTAGCGAGTCGAGACCATATGCACGATCAGAAATTTTCATAATGAGATATGCAGCGTAAGTTGTATTTGGGGTGAGCATTCCAGTGTAGATCTTCCCATGAATTTCCAATTGGCAGATAGTTCTGAGTTCAGCCACCTCGGAAAACCTGCAGAGGAGAAAAGATGACATACATTTCAAAATTCATCCAATGATTAATCCACGAAGTATTCGCGACTTTCAGTAGAAAGAATACGAATTTTCAAAATTTATTCTTGACTTCTGTAAATAAACACAAATTATTCACACTTTTTTTAAAAAAATAAAAAAAATATTATTTATAAATTTCATAATTAATAATTGAGTTAAGTACCGTTTTATCGCCCTAAACCAAAAGTATCACTGCTTACGGCATGGTTTAAATTTTTTTACCAAAGAGGGTATTTATACCGATTATAACCGGATAGTGTTTGGTATAAAAGTGCATAGCTTAAGGGTAAATATGTCAAAATAATGCCTTTTATGCCCATCTTACAAATAATTTTTCGATTTATTTTCAAATTTTTTAAATTTTATCGATTTTTTTCCATTGAAGAATAATTTCCAAAGCTCCACTTGGTAACTATGCCTTCATTAGCATTGTGGTGCATTCGATGTTTGACGAAACCCACCAATGGGTTCCCATTAAAGAACCCAAAATGAGGACTAACCTTGATTCAGGTAAAGATTTCCAACTCCAATCCATCGGATCATTCCCCCATGTAATGGAAAGTTCTCTGGCAGAGAGTATATTACATTTTCTTCCTGAAGATTTCTCCAATGCAAAGCTCTGTCAATACAGAAGAAGACCCCATCATTATAAGGCTTCTAGTTTTGGTTATGAACCCACTCAAAGCTCTTGTTTATAAAAGAAATTGATTTTTATTTTGCAAAAGAGAGAATGAAGACCTACCTTGTTACCACCATCAATGAGAAATGGATCACAGAGATGGAAAAAGAGGTCTTTCTTGGATGAAAACTGTACAGGAGAAACCGATCTCGAAAGGATTTCCTGATAATCAGAGGGAAGAAATCTCTCCCAAACGACATCAGAGTCGGCTGCTGATTGAAAGATAGAAGAAACCAGTGAAGATCTACAGGCATCCAGGGGAGAAGTAAAGGAAAGAACACTAGAAATACAGCCTTCCGGCAATATGTTGATGTCTAGACCTTCCATTTTAATAGATTCTGAAAATGACAATACACAAAGAAGAAAGATAGCCAAATGTAATCTTTTGTCTGTATAAACTATCACAGAGACTCACTATGCTTGTGTTCTTCTTCCATGGATTGCTCATTTCTCTTATATATATTCAGAGATTCGATCAGTATCATTTGGCCAAAAGAAAGAATGAACCGCCGCAATTTCTGACTCGACCCGTCAACCCACCCAAACTTAACAGTCTTTTTCCCAATCCCTTGTACTTCGGGTTGAACTGGACTCCTATATATTCACGAGAAATGCTAGCAGCACTCCCCATTGTTTTATTAAATATAAATTGTTATTATAATTAAAAATATAATTAATTCCTTTAATTATTTATTTTAAGGGGGTTGGACATTTGGGTTGGGGTTGGGGTTGGGGTTGGGTTGAGGTTACAAAAAAACCATTAACCCGATCCATATGTGACATGACCCACGGCCATCTCTTCCATTTGAACTGTTCAAGATAGCCTAAAAAACAGTTGCAGTTATAACAGATACCCAAACTTCCTATTGATTTTCAATCCAGTTTATTTTAATATTTGACCTATGCCGACATTTATATAGGTTGACCAGTCGAGATTGACTCGGTAGACGTTCGTGTGGACTGTCCAGCCATATCTGACCGAGTTCGGATGAGCGACAGCCCACGCTGTTGCCCATTGGGCAACAGCTCCAATAACAAAATGGCATATCATTTGTATAAACACATAAGAAGATCTTAACGGAGACGGAGACCTTCTGTTCCTTTGGGTGTGAAATCAAATTAGTATTTAAATATTAATACTATTTGGGTGAGAATACAAATTAATATTAAAATATTTTATTCATTTAATGTGTTTTTGGGGTTTTGAGAGATGTTTAACAGAGGAGAAAAGACCACCAGTCTTTTCCTCTTGGGGACGTATTCTTCTCCAGTTGTAACCGGTTTTGCCAAAACGGGTTACACCCCTGAGGTGGCCACGTGTCTCTTTTGACACCTCTTAACTATGGTTAAGATTCACTCACTCCTAAGGTTCACCCACCTATTCTTTGTTTTTAGAAAAAATAATAATTTTTTTAATTAACTGTGGTTAAAATTTACCAACTCCTAGGGTTAATTTTAAAAAAATATTTTTTCTAAAAACCAAAGATACGTGGGCTAACCCTAAGGGTAGGTAAATCTTAACCACAGTTAAGGGGTGTAAAAAGGATCATGTGGTGCTCATAGGGGAGTAACCGGTTTTGCCCAAAACCGGTTACAACTGGAGAAGATCACTGGTCTTTCCTCTTCCACCTCCCTTATTCTCTAACTCTCTCATCTCTTCATCTTGCAATCGAGTGTCTTCTCTTCACATGCCCTTATTTTTATCTTGCTCTAATCAAAATCATGCCATTGACTTGCAAAGAAGGTGTGCATGAGCTTGTAGCTATTAAGGTGCTGCATGCACTTGTTCATCAGCAACAGACGTAAGGTAAAGAAAATCACAAGGGACAAATCATCAATACAAAATATCAAGTGCATATATAGGATTGTTCAGTGTCTCTTGAGATCACAAAATCTGCCACCATGAGGATTGGTTCTTTGGTTTATTTATTTTGGAGGAATTTGCTCATTTCTTTTAATGTTTTTAATCCTTGAACATGATGAGATTCATTTGTCACAATTAAGCAAAATTAACAAATTATTAGTTATAAATGTGACACCGTTAACCTCAAACATAGTCTCATGCCTAAAGTTTAATTAACCATGTATCCAACTTCATTTAGCCAATTTAAACAAACCATTTGATGTAGCCGAAATTTCCTTTTGGCCAATCGATGAAGCAAGCACATCGGGGTAAACCCCAAGCAAATTCATTTAGCCATTTGATCAAACCAGCCCTAATTTGAGAAGCATTTTTTAAAAATAAGTAAGCCTAGGGTTAAATTTTCATAACCCTAAGATTAATTTTTAAAAAATATTTGTTTCTATAAACCAAAGTTAAATTAGTGAACCCTAAGAATTAGTGAATCTTAACCATGGTTAATTGGGATTAGAAAGGACACGTGTTGAACTTTGGGTTTGATTGAACTCTTCCCGAGTTCAATCGTGATTGACTGTGATTCTAGAACTTTGGGTTTGATTGAACTCTTCCCGAGTTCAATCGCGATTGACTGTGATTCTATCTCAGATTTCAGATGGGCATCTGAAGACCTTTAATTCTATCTATTTGTTTGAGCTGATTCAGAATAGCAAATCGAGAGAGATCTAGAGACCTCATGGCCAGCAATTACAAACCACCCCAAATCCCCTTTTTCTCACCATGATAAGGAGGATAACATAGCAAATTATACTACTTAAAAAAATGAGAAATTTACATCATTCTTAGAAATTATAGTTAAGTTATTGATTCATTACAAAGAAAATCCAATTCAAATCCAACAAACAATGAAGAAATTACTAAGGCAAATTAAGAGAAAACAAAAATGAGAAATTTTGAAGCTTAATTCATTTGCCTCTTTTGTTGAGATTCATCTTGTAATAATAATGAATGGAGAGAAGACCTTTGACGGAATCATGAGAGGAAAAATGGTGAGAGAGGAGAGGACGGTGACGACAACGAATATGACGAAAGAGACGGAAGTTCACCGTCTCCGTTTAAAACTTCTTACGTGGCTATGACAAATGACATGGCGTTTTGTTATTGGAGCTGTCGCCAGATGGGCAACAACGAGGGTTGTCGCCTATCCGAACTCATATCTGACCATTGAGAATTTCTTTCTTTTATACTTGTCATTAAGGAATTGGGGTGGGGTGAGAGGATGAAGATGGGTTTCAAACTCAGGATTTTGAGGTAAGAAAATGAAGAATTGACCAACTGTCTGCCCAATTCCCCAATTAGAATGTCGCACATGACAATGTGAAAATCTGATACTCATATAATCAGTTATCTCTAAGTATTATTTCTTTTTTAACCAATGACTTTGCAAAAATCAGCCGAAGATCTTGACAAAGTTTCTTATTGCCACGTGTGACATTTCAATTAGATAGTTAAATACCAAAAGCTGACCATTAACCAAAAAAAAAAATACCAAGATGAGCATACTGCCTGTTAATCACTTCTATTTGAGGTACTATTAACACAGTAGAGAATCTAATCAACTTGACAAGTGTTCTTATAATACTTCACTAGGAGGTGGCATGTGCGATGCACGTGAGAGCAATGAGAAAGAGTTAACCACAGTTAATAGGAGCTAAAAGGGACACGTGTTAACCCGCGGGCGATTGAACTCTCCCCGAGTTCAATAGCAGGTGGCACGTGCGATGCATGTGCGAGCGAGGGGAATGAATTAACCACAGTTAATAAGAGTTAGAAGGAATGTGTTAACTCACTGGTGTGATTGAATTCTCCCCGAGTTCAATTGTGATTGGCTGTGATTCTATTTTTCAAATAGATAGATGAGCAAGAGGTAATTTGTGAATTAAAGCAAAACTTTAAAACATATGGGTAGTTTGGGAATTTGGAAAACTCAGGCTAGGCCTGCCTCTCCCATTATAATAGTAAAGACAAACTAGTATTAATTAATACAATTTAAATACAAAGTGGAGCTCTGCTTGCTTTTCTGAATTGAAGCGGAGCACCTCCTTGTAGTGTATGGCGGTGACAATCTTGTACTCATGGAGAAAAAAGTGTTTTGGAAAATTGTCATGTCATTCCAAGCCCGACCCATACGCATTTTTAATATATATATTAAATAACAAATATAAAAAAAAGTAGATCAGATTAGACACTGTTTCGACTACTATGAATTTAATGTTACACTTACACTTGTGTGTGTATAACATTGATAAAAAAAAAAATGTAAATTAATTAAAATAAGGCAAAGAACTATTTATGCAGTCATGCTATGGTGGGTTACAGAATGTCGGAAATTTTCCAATTCTCTCAAGCTTGGTTGCAAACCCTGCCGTAGAAATTGTAGTCTCATCGTAGCAAAAGGTTTATGATGTGGTTATTAAGCAAACCAGCCTTAGTTAATAAGAAGTTAGAAGCCTTGGTTGATAAGAAGTTGAAGTCTAGTGGCGACCTTGATGTGATATCGGACATGGTTGTTTCGGGCAACTCTAAGTTTGTTGAATGAAACTCATGATCTGAACACACCCATTTCGTAGCTTGGCATGAGAGGCTGAGAGCGTAAGGCTTGATTTGCTATGTAAATTTTGTTATTTTTTTCTTTGGTGCATTTGAAAAACAATATGTAATTCAAATATGTTTTTTTTTTAAAATAAAAGTTTGATTTTTTTAATGATCATGGATTAAAAAATTTTACTGTTAATTAGATAAAGAGATTACATCAGAGCCCCGATTTGGCCCAAGTCTAGCCTAACCCATGTTAAGGTAGGGCTAGGGCTTGACTTGTTCAAGCCCAATTGGACTTGGGCTGGGATTGGGCTCAAGAGGTTCTTGGACGGGCTGGGCTTGGACAGAATTAGGCCCGGTCCAAGCCCAGCCGTTCACACCCCTAACTACCATGCACTAAAAGGGAGAGCTCAGCTTTTCAATGTCTGAAGCAAAGCTCTACCCCAAAATTAGTCTTTAATTAATAAAAGAATGTTTGGCTACCCAATTTGGAAAAGTCAAAAGCAACACTCCTTACAGTAGATGCTTGTTTACGCATGCTACTACAATGGCGTAGCGGGGAGAGTTGGGTGTGTCATATGGATCACTGTTGGCTTGGTGACCTCATATTTCAATCATATATAAATAAAGGTTTCCTAAATAAAGGCCAACAGTTCGCTCCACGCATCCACAGGCGAAAAGTGCACTATTCACAAAGCCGCCCCTTCAACTATCATGGTTAATTTTTTTCTAAAATTCAAGTGTAGATGAGTGAATCTAAAGATGAGTGAATCTTAATTACAATTTAACAAAAGTTAAAAGAGGAACACATGACAAAAAAGAAAAAAAGAGAACCGAGATGCCCCTCCTCGGGTCAGGGACCGAGAGGTGATTATTTTCTATAAATAAATAAGAGACCTCATAGTAGAAGAGATCTCTTAGGTGGGAATGAAACTGCACAATATCAACTCTTGCTTTAACAAAATTAACAAAATACATAGGGTAACCCGATTTAGGTTTGTCTCGGGGTCAATGAAAATCATATACCCAGATATCCTTTCAGTAGGTGTGGAGCCTTATAATAATCCACGGCTAACCCCCGAGATGGACAACTCACCAGCAGCATTGACTCATCTGCCCTTCCAATTGTTTTACAGGACACTTTTATTGATCATATGTGAACAATTACGTGATTGACGCCATCAACAAGTGCTGAGAACAGTGCTATACATTGAATGCTTTGTCAGGTAGAGGGCTAATATAAATGACAGTTTTTTTTTTTATATATAGGAAAATGCTAAACTTGCCATGCATTCCTATTATGTAACACTAGCCGGTAGCACATGCAATGTACATGAGAGCTAGGGGAAGGAGTTAACCACAGTTAATGAGAGTTAAAAGAGATATGTGTTAACTCGCGGGTGCGATTGAATTGAACTCTCCCCGAGTTTAATCGCGACTCGTTGTGATTCTACTCTTTAAATAGATAGATGAGCAAGGGGTAGTTTGGGAATTAAAATAAAATATTAAATCAAAATTTTGTCTTATATGAGGGTAGTTTAGGAATTTCGGAAAAGTCAGGCTATGCCTGCCTCTCCGATTATAATAGTAAAGAAAATGTAGGTCCTCATTGGTCCACCCTCTACTTTTAACATTCACCAATTGTGTTCAGTCACCCCCTTAGAGTTGAGCAATCCAACCTGTTTTTCGAAGAAAAAAAAAATCTTAGCTTTAATTTAGTTTAAAGGGGTGTTAAAAAGGGACACGATGCTAATCACTGCCCTTTTTTATGCCTACCACTTCAATGTCAAATAGTCACATGCATATTTTGTTTAGTGGCCAAAAAAAAAAAAGCACATGCATTTATTATTTTTTCTTTTTTGGTGGTGTAGGCATCATTTATCTAATGTTAGTAAGCGAGATATTAGTGTGTTAACTAGTCAAAGGTGAGCTTCAACTGTCACACCCCATCATGGGACTCGATCCCGGTCTGCCCAAACAGGAACGTTCACTCTTCCACTTGGACCAATGTGTAGGTGTGCACATGCATTTATTTAAGGAAGTGAAAAACCATATTAATGATGCATCATGACTTGGAAGCCAATTATCCACCTCCCATATCATGAAGAAAATGAATACGCGAGCCACATTCGCCAGTGATGAATGAGTCGAAATCACCCACCTTCCTTTGTCTGAGTCGCCCTTGTATTAAATCGAAGTTCGAATAGTTAAGACCTAAAATCGATTTGATCATTTGCTGCAGATCACCAATTTAATGTATTAGATCGATGAATTGGTGGGCCATGGTAGGATTAATAGAGGAATGATTATTCTTCCATAGATTAGAGAATTGCACATCAATGAACATCTTCGAAGAGGCCTGATTAGTTATTGAGCCACATAAGGCCTTCTTGGGTTTGGTTTGTGAGCTACCTTACTAAACCCATGAGTCTGGCCCAAGCCCAGCAAATAAGAATCCAATTAGGGACAGTTTGGGACAATGTTACTTTGGTTCGTCGAGTTCAAATTCAGGTTTACAGTTCGCAGATCGACACTCTAGAGTGAAACTGATTCGCTAGGGATAGGTTTTTTAGTTTGGCTTGGTCTGCTACTAAGCATATAAAACAAATATATATTTTAAAATATATTATACAAAAAAATTATCTTTTTTAATAGTTCATGAATTCAGAGTATAAATTTGTTAAACTCAAAAAAAAATATCAATGACTTTAATTTAATAAATTGACAAATCATAACCATTTTGAAACCACTGTGTAGTTCACTCAATTTCAGGAGCTAGTCCGAATCGAACCACGAACTAGTGCGGATTTACGATCCTATAACATTCAGGTAAACTCGGTAACCTTGATTTAGGATATCTCAGACTTCTCATTCTCTACCGTTATAATTGAACTCGGAGAGCACATGTCCCTTTTGACACCCCTTAAAAGTGATTAAGATTCATCAACCCCAGGGTTCACAGTTGAGACACCTATTCTAATTTTTTTTAAGAAAAATATTAAATCAAAAGCTTCAGTTGAAATACATACAAAACCCGAAGAAACCATTGCTTCTAGATTTTGACGTGGATTTTGCAGTTTCTTTATCTTTGGATTAGAAGAAGAGCAAAACTAGAATCCGTCTCTCTGGACGGACACTGACCGGAAAGGGACATGCCAAACCGGTTTTCCGGCAATTCTCTCCGGATCTCACGGTGGTTTTCCGGATCAGAGAAAGAAGTTTTGATCTCCTTTAATGGAAACAGAGCAATTCATGTCCGGCGGTGGTCCCCGCTACTTTCAAATGCAAACGGAGCCGTCGCCGGCGACGTTATCTTCTTCTCAGTCTTTCCGTCAAAGCTCTGAACTGACATGGATTTTCGAAGAATTGCCCATGGCAACGATTGTCTCAGTCTCTCGACCTGATGCAGGCGACATCAGCCCCATTCTTTTATCTTATACAATTGAATTCCAGTATAAACAGGTACTTATCGATTTCTAGTTATTTAGGGATTTCAAATTTATGTTCTTGTAATTTGCCACCGTTGATTTCGTTCGAAAATCCAACAATTAGGGATGAGTTTGGAATCGACGACTTCGTTTCATAGATCTCTAGATTTGAATTACGTATAAATGAAGAAAATTGCATTTATTTGTATTTCGGCTGTCTGTGTTTTAGTTATGATGCAAGAGGCTAATCTCAGTAAAGTGGAATTTGATATGGGCATGCCTGAAAGCTCGTCTCTGATTAGGTTTGGGACTCGGCGAGTGTGAATTTCTCTAATTATGTTATTTAAGGACACTAGTTTCTTGTGGTCGTCGATTCTCAAAATATTTTGGTACACTAGTTTCTCAAGTTTTGACTATGGCAATAGATCCTTGTTTATGGATCAGAATGAATTGAGTAACCCTATTCGGATGGCGCCTTAAAAGGGCTGTTTCATATTAAAAATTTAAGGTTGACAACCCTAGTGAGGAAAGAATGAGTCTTAAAAGTTTTGTCTGGTCTGGTCACATATTCAAACAAAATGGAGGTTCTAGCCCTTCTTCAAGGTTTGAATATATACAAAGAGCGCTTAGTTGGTTATGCTCCTAGACCTTTGTTACACTATGTTCCAATGGAGTATGTTTGCCAAGTATATAGTTCAAAATGTTATGAAAACAACACAACGGGAAATGAGTGCAAGCCATAGATGTAATATAAGCTGTGTAAGAATAACAAATTAAGTGGAAAGTTCATTGGAAGTATTGAGAATTAAAATGTCAGGTTGATTACTTGGGTCAAATCAGAAGTACGGATTTTTAGTACATTCGAGTGCCTGATCTAGTGTCTCCAAACAATAAATAATAAGATCAACATTAAATCTCATGAGAAAATATTTAATCTAATGGTATTCGCATAGGGTTTACATTACTGCTGTAGAGGTGCACTATATTCATTCAATCACTTACCAAGGTTCCAATCCAACAAGACTTGCCTAGGGTCTATACCCTTGTCTGTAGACTCTAGTCTATCCCATCACATCTCACATACATAGCCCTCTTTGATAATTGGATTGGACGTGATGGAAGCGAGCTTCCCACCCTGTACATAGCTTTCTTGCGACTAATGTTTATGCATTAACCACAAGAAGCCACATTTGCAAGCAGTAGAAAATAAGTAGATAACCTGTACATATATAATGCAAGAATATAAGAGATGGTCCATGTTGAATGTGATTCTGGGAATACTTCCTCCGGTAAACAAGGAGATTTGGGCAACTATTTTGGTGGAATATGAAGAATGTAATCTTCATCATAAAGTAAATTTTGATCTGTCAATATGTAATATCAAAGCTGGTCTGGGGCCTTTTTCTGGTTTTCTTTTGCATAGGTAGTTGGTGGCATTAAAATTTACTAGGTGCCAATATGACCTTTCTGTTGGAAGTACTATTTTAAAAACTAACACAATAAGATAGCTACTTATTTCCATTGTTAGTTTAGTTCTATATTTAATTTTTTGATTCATAACTCTGAATGAATTGAGAATTTTATTATATTCTGATTGAATGGATTTTCTCTATTTAATTTGGCTTTCTTTTACCGACCAGGGATTGGTGCAGTTGGCTAGTGTGGGTTTGCTCCCTGTGGTCATGTGTTCAACTCCCACTCCTCGACTTACCTTGGTACCCGTAGGGAAAATTCCGAGTGAGTCGGTGCATATAGCTGAAGGCACTAGTCCTTAGCTCGAAGCCTCGAAGGCTTTGGGACACCCTCCGTTACCAAAAAAAACTTGGCATTTTTTTATAGCACTTAGTCAATAGAATTAGCTTTCGTGTTTTAAATCTTTTAGTGATTTAAAACCTAATTGGAAACTTACTGACTAGATCTGTTGCTTGTTGTCTTTTCATGTCTAATCGGTATTTTCTTATGAGCATCTTTAGTTTTGAGAATCTATCTCCTAGAGTTCTAGGACTAGGTGATCATATGAAATGGGCTGGTATCCTCTGCAGCAAGATGCTTCTCCTCTTTGTTGGATACATAATCGATTTCTTATGGTAGTGGAAAAAAATACCTGAATGCTATGGTGAACTAATTGTGTGTTTGTATTCCTTAGTTCAAGTGGCGCTTACTGAAGAAAGCTTCCCAAGTTATCTATTTACATTTTGCATTGAAGAAACGTGCAATTGTCGAGGAAATTCATGAGAAACAAGAGCAGGTGTGTATATTACGTGGAGCCAGTCTCCTTTCAGAAGTTAGCTTTTTAGCATTTCTGAATTCTGACCTTATAGGCTTGTTGCCTATCTAGAAATTTGTGGTATTCTCACTATTCTCTGACTTTTGGGCTCTGCTCTTTCACTCATATGTCGTAAAATACTTAGAGTGAGTTGTTAGTGCCAAATGAGTTATGATTCCATCTATTGTGAATTTGGTAAGGTATGGAATTTTGATTAAGTTTTCATTGGAAGGTTAAAGAATGGCTCCAAAACCTTGGAATAGGAGATCACACAGCAGTTGTGCAAGATGATGAAGAACCTGATGATGAGATTGTTCCTTTACATCATGATGAAAGCGCTAAAAACAGGTGACACTTGATGTTGTATCACTTGTTTAGTTGGATGCTTAGCACGAAATACATCCTTTTGGGCTTTCATTGCTATAGTTCTCAAGGGTTGGTTTGTTGTGCAGAGATGTTCCATCCAGTGCCGCTTTGCCGATCATTCGGCCAGCCCTAGGAAGGCAGCAGTCCATTTCAGACAGAGCAAAGGTGGCAATGCAGGGGTATTTGAATCATTTTCTGGGGAATTTGGATATTGCAAACTCCCGAGAGGTATGCTTGGAATTTTCACCATTACCGATGGGCCGATGTTTCTCTTATTTTAGTTGCCAGTTATTGAACTTCAGATCCATCCAAATAGATGTTGGTGTTCTTTTATGTACTAGTTGCAATCATGGTGCTTGTATCTATGTTAATATATTTTTTTCCCAGAAAGTGCAAGTTTATTTTGGAGAGTGTTCAGTATTGGCTTGTCACATGTCCTCACAGAGTCACAATGAATGCGATAAAGCTATCCTTTTTTTTTTTTGGGCAACTGAGTGTGTTCCAAAGCCTTCGAGCCAAGGACTTGCTGTCCATTCTGCTTTCCTAATATGATTAGCCTTCGCCTTTACTAATACATATAGTTACTAGAGCGAGAAACGAAAACGAGAAGCAAAGCGAGAAGCGTGAAGCGGGAAACGAGGCTCAAAAAAACCTTAGAAAAGGGGATGCGAGAAATAGGCTCCTCATTTCCATTATTTTATTATGGGTAGCTATATCTTTGATTTTTTTCTTACATGAGATTTTTGTGGAAAAGTTGGTGCCTTAGGTTCCAAACTGACGATACTTGCTTAGAGTCTACACATTAGGCTATAGACTATGGTCTACCCCATCACTTCACACATCCAGCTCCCTTTGACTACTAAATGGGACGTGATGGAAGCGAGCTTCCTAAAAAGCGAGTCAGGAAGCGAGTTTGGGAAACGAGCTTCCCACCCTGTACATATTTTCCCCGCAACTATGCTAATATGATTAGCTGTCGATTCTGCTTCCTAAGCCTTTGATTGCGGCACATCTGACTTGAGTATTAATATGGATAATAGTCCTTGCTCATGTGTCTGAAATACTTACTGAGGAAGTGGTTCTTAATTTTTCTACAAAGGATGATTTTTGTTTAATCCTGGAGAGACTGAAATCAATTGTTTAATACTGATTTCAGCATCTCTTCAGTCATCTTTCAAAGGCTATATATGTATATATCACATATATATAATTAATTTTCTTCGTTTTGGTTAATTTGGTAATCATGGAAATTACCTTTTCCATCCCAAAAGGCTGACTTCTTATGCTTGGTAGACTTGTGGACGATTAAATTAGATGGTACACATGGCCCTGCTAATTATCAGAAAGTGCCTCTCTCTCTCTCTCTCTCCCTTCCTTATTAATAGAAGCAATCACATTTTAATGATAAGCAGCCAAAGCCATGAGTGTATTTTGTTTCATGACTCACTTGTACAGCTTAAAGTAGTTTCTTGTCTGTCACACAATATTTAACAACGTGCTCTCCTCTCCTATCCTAGAGTTTGACAAAGTTTCCCATTGACCCATTTTGCCTAAGATCCTCTGGGATTTAGCTAGGCTCCACTTGGCCCCTAACGTAGCCTAGATTTAGGCCAGAGATAGACGTATTTCAGAACTGTTCTGTATGGGCTTCACATTGTCTACTGCCCAAACAGAATTACAGCAACTGTGCGGTGGGTTGCAGATGATGTGCAGCCCATACAGACAGTGCTGAAATCAGCACTGTCCTCACTGACTTATGCCACTTTGGGATGTTCCCTTGGGTTCCTCACTTGTCTCTTGGGTTTTCTGAACTCCTAGCCCTACCTAGATTAGATTTTAACCATAGTTAGCTTGCCTAACCCCCACATGCTCCAAACTTGCATGAGCCTAAAAGAAAGAATAGAGAGCTTAGCTATTCTCTCCCATTCATTAGATTGCATACTTAACATCTAGAAATCAATATTACAAGTATGCCATTACTACATATACTCTAGTATAATAACATCCAAAGGTCTACTATACCATAAAGGCACAATAGACAAAAACAGTATTCAATCAACACTCCCCCTCAAGTTGGTGCATAGATATCTCTCATGCCTAACTTGCTAATAATACTGATGGATTGTGTTCTCCCAAATTCTTTAGTCAAATCATCTGCTAGTTGATCCCTGGTCTTCACAAAAGGAGTGCAAATGTCGCCCGATCTCAACTTCTCCTTGATAAAGTGATGATCAACTTCAATATGTTTCGTGTGATCATGTTGCACATGATTATGAGCTATTTTGATTGTCGTCTTGTTGTCACAATATAGACTCATGGGTTGGGCTGTATTCGGGTCGGGCTTGACCAGGCTTGGCCAAGCCCGACTCGGCCCGAAATCATGTTTGATTGTGCGGCCCGAAAAAAAAAAACTTGGCTTGAAGCCCGGCTCAGCTCGAATTGATTCAAGCTCAAGCCGGGATTGGCTTGGCTCGAGCTCGGCTTGAATCTTTTTTTTTTAAAATAATAAAATTTTATGTATATATATATATATATTAATAATATTCGAGCCGGGCCGAGCCGAGCCGCACAAGGGTTGGCTTGAGCTCGGCTTGAATTAGATTTTGGGCTTTTTTTTAGGCTTGGCTTGGCTTGAATTAGCTTTCGGGTCGGGTCGGGCCGATCTCGAGCCAAGCCGGGCCGAACCCAGTCGCACCAACGAGCCGATCGAGCTTTGTGCAGCCCTACTCATGGGTCCTTGAGCAGGAATATCAATCTCTGAAAGTGGCAATCGAAGTCATAGGAGTTCACAGATCCCATGTGTCATAGCTCTAAACTTTGCTTCTGCACTAGATTTGACTACCACTGGTTGCTTCTTGCTCCTCCATGTCACAAGGTTGTCACCCACAAATGAACAATACCCAAACGTGGAGCGCCTATCTGTAATAGACCCTGCCCAGTCTGCATCTATGTAGGCTTCTAACTGTAAGTTGTGATGACTAGCATACATTAATCATTTCCCAGGGGTGGACTTGAGATACCTGAGTATTTTCTACACTTTCTCCAAATGTCCTGAGGTCGGTGCGTGCATAAACTGACTTACAACACTGACAGCATATGTAATGTCTGGTCTGGTCAAAGAGAGGTAAATTAGGCGCCCTACAAGTCTCTGGTACCTCCCTGAATTTGAAAGACGTTCCCCACTGTCTTCACTAAGCTTGTGGTTCACATCAGTAGGGGTGTCACTAGGTTTACACCCCATCATCCCGGTCTCCTCAAGTAAATCCAGCACATACTTTCTCTGAGAGACAAAGATACCATCATTTGATCTGACAACTTCCATCCCTAGGAAGTACTTCAGATGGCCCAAATCTTTGATCTCAAATTTCGGTGACAACTTACTCTTTAGCTTTCCCATTTCATCATAATCATTCCCGGTCATCACAATGTCATCCACATACACAATAAGGATAGTAACTTTCTGGTGAGAATGCTTGATAAATAGTGTGTGGTCTGCTTGTAGCCATTCTTCAATATAATAGTGCAAAATTTCTCAAACCAAACTCTAGGAGACTGCTTTAAGTCATACAATGTCTTTCTTAGCTTGCACACTCTCCCCTTCGCTAAGACTCTCATAAAGCCAGAAGGAGATGTCATGGACACCTCTTCTTCCAAGTCACCATGTAGGAAGACATTCTTCACATCAAATTGGAATAGGGGCCATTCTTGGTTGGCAGCAAGGGACAACAACACTCTTATAGAGTTCATCTTGGTTACGGGGGTGACGGTCTCCTGGTAGTCTATACCATGGGTCTGAGTGTATCCCTTGGCAACAAGCCTTGCTTTGTACCTATCAATTGAGTCATCTGAAAGATGCTTTAAAGTAAAGATCCACTTGTAGCCCACTGGTCTTTTCCTTTTAGGAAGCTCAACAACATCCTAAGTATCACTCTTTTTAAGAGCCCGCATCTCCTTTTCCATTGTCTCTCGCCATTTTGGCTGAGATAGAGCATCTATCACACTGCGAGGAATAGACACAGAAGACAAAGACAAGACAAAGGAGCGATACGAAGGAGATAAAACAGAATATGAGACAAAGTTAGAGATAGGATGAGCACAAGAACGAACATCATTCCTTAGAGCAATAGGAAGAGAAGAATCATCAATTAACTCAGGATTAGAATGAGGGACATTACCTTTGACTGATGGATTAGAGGAGACTTCTTGGAGGGAAGCATGAGGACCTTCTTTATACTTTTTCTTCTTTCTTTAATATCCTTCAAAGTATGAACAATTTTCCCTATCTAGCACTACCACTATCAGGAGGCAATGAAGTTGGAACTGGCAGAGGAAACTCAAAAACATCTCTTCACTGATACTTGCCCCCTGAAGAGGTCTTCCTGTCACAATAAAAGGAAATGGACTTCAATAATTTTATATCTAAGGTTGTTAAATCGTAATTGAATCGTAATATTGTTTTAGGACCGATTCGATTCAAATCGGGATTCAAATCGTAAATTGTAAGATTCAATCCATTAAAAATTTTTTTTTAAAAAATGACTTAATATATTAGAAAAATAGAATAATTTATTATCCAAAAGATTTCATTCATATTTATTGATAAAAGAAAGTAATGAATATATTATTGCATACACTATAAAAAACACGAATGATCTCCATAAAATGAAAAAAAAACCAAAATCATTAAAGATAAATCAACAAAAGTAAACTTATATAATCATGTTGTTTGAGATCAAGTATCCAAAGACTTGTACAATTAAAAATACTAATAAAATAAACTATCAAGTTTTCCCAAAATCCAACTCCATCAACTTTCTCCTTCATTCTTTCTTCTCCTTTTTTTTTCTCGTTTCACAGCAATAGAGAGACAACCCAAATAGGGGTTTTGGCATGCTCGTAATAAGGGTTTTTATATTTCTTCTTAAAAACCATAAAGTACATTTAGAAAATCAAAAGAATAAAAAATATTTTTTAAGTATTGGTCCGTAAAAGGGGTTTCGTGCTCGAATCATAAGAATCACATGAATCATATGATTTGAATCGCAAATCAAATGAGATTTACTTAATTAAGATTTTCACCTCCGATTTGAATCGTTTTACTTGGGATTCGAATCGAATCGAATCGTAGGATTTGAATCGTAAGTCGCAAGGATTTAACAACCATGATTATATGCATAGAGACAAATACCTGGCGAAAAGAAGGATGGTAACATCGGTAGCCTTTCTGACTTGAAGCAGGCCCAAGGAATACACACTTGAGAGCCTTGGGATCAAGCTTTGTACGGTCAGAATGAGCAATATGAATGAAGCACACACACCCAAAACTTTGGGAGGAATGAGAAACAAACACGTAGAGGGGGATAGCACCCGAATAGGAATCTAGAAATTCAAAATACGAGATGAAATGCGATTGATAAGAGACACTGCAGTTAAAAGAGCATGAGACCAAAAGACCTTTGAAACATTCATAGCAAATAACAAAGACTTGGTCACTTCCTACAAATGACGTTTTTTTCGTTCAGCCACACCATTTTACTGAGGAGTATTGACATAGGTGGTCTAATGAATAATGTCAAAACTATCAAAATAGGAGGTAAGATCCCTATACATATATTCTCCTCCATTATCAAATCTAAGAATTTTAATTTCCACATCAAACTGAGTAATAATCATGGCATGAAAAGATTCAAAGACTGAGCATACCTCACTTTTAGATTTAAGAAGGTAAACCCAAGTAGTACGTGATAAATCATCCACAAAGCTAACAAAATAGTGAAAACCAGACAATAAGAGGACTAGGGAAGGACCCCATACAGAATGAACCACAACAAAAAGAGTCACTTTTGTTCCCACGAGAAGGGTAAGAAGTTCTACAATGTTTAGTCAACTCACATGACTCACATTGAAAAGAACTACCAGAACTGGAAATAGATAACTAAGCAAATAAATGCTTAAGTAACAAAAAAGATGGATGACTAAGATGACGATGCCACTGTAGCAATTGATCCTGAGTAGTAATACGAGCACTCGAAGTGATCTGCTGGACAGGTAATGCAACACGTGGTAGTGGGTCCAACACATACAGTCCTCCCTTATGTTCCGTACCAATTGTCTTCCTCGTCCCTAAGTCCTAGAAAATACAATGAGAGGAAAAAAAGGTAACACTACAATTTAACGATTGTGTAATGTTACTAACAAAAAGGAGATTTAAAGCGAAATTTGGGACATGAAGAACATATGATAGAGGCATAAAAGGAGTAACAGGTATACTGCCTTTTTCGGCAATAGATGAGGAAGTGTCATCGGCAATATGAACCTTATCTCGACCAGAACTGATAAGGTACGACGTAAAAAGGGAAGACATACCCGTCATATTATCGGATGCACCTGAATTAATGATCCAATCCAAGAGTGACTGCGGAGTGAGGCCGAAGCACTAAGGGCTGAGGCAAAAGTACCTGTGTAGGCAAAAGAGGATGTAGAAGGTGCAAATGAGGACTCTAACTAAGCCATTAAGCGTCGGATATGTTTCATCTCATCACGAGAAAATGCATTACTGTCTGAAGAGTGTGTTGCGGATGGAGGAGAAGCAACAAGAGCAGGTGCAGTTGAGATAACGGAATGGGCACTGGAGTGCCCTCTACCACCAAATCTGCCTCCCATACTTCACCAAAGCTTCCCCTCGAGCTCCACCAAAAGGACCTTGCTGTGGTGGTTGACCATTGTAGACACCCCATTTTTGCACGCCCCAATCCTTTTTTTTTTTAGCTCCAAGCATCAAATGGTGAACTCCAAGACGAGATCCGGACTCCAATGAATCCAAGATCAAAGGTAAAAGTCAAGCCCAATCCAACTCGAGCCTAAACCAACCAAGAACCCAAGGGACAGGGCCCGTTAAGCCTAAAAGTAGGCCCGCGCCCTTTAAAAGAGCGCGCCACCTTTTTGCCAAATAAATCCTTCCCGTGGCCTTTAAAAAGGCATGGTACAGAAACCCTAATTCGTCTTCGTTTTGCATGCCAACATGTTTGGGGTATTTTTTTTTAGTCCCACATTGCCTAGAAAGAGCGAAATCCTTATTTTTCACCTTATAAAATGAGCCACACCCCAACCCATTCCTAAACTTTAAAAAGGCCAAGCTTTGCCAACCCATAACTTGGAGAAACCTCTAATTTCGGTGGGAGCCTTCAAAAAACCCAGAAATTCTAGCCATCAAAGTTATTAACCTAGGAGTGATCTTCACCAACTTTGGGGAAAAACCATCAGAGTTCGGATCTCGCGGAATCATTCTCTTCTCTTCAAACACTTGGAGTATCTAAAAGGGAAAAGGTATGCTACATTCCCATCTTCTACTTCTACCCGTCCAAGTCTTTTCTTCCCTCACTTTCTCTTAGTAGCTCAGCGATTTCCCTCTACACGGTTGTGCGGAAGTGGAAATCCGGGTGAAAGAAAGGACTGGAAGACCAGATCTTCGACTTCTTTATTTCATTTTTATTTATTATTTGTTAGTAGTTTTTTGTCCATTTTCCACCCAAATGTAGGCAGGGTCCCTCTTAACTCGGTCGAGGAGAGAGTGTGACTATTCGCCGATTTAGGGAAAAGAGGCTTTGCTGCGCAAGTAGAGAGAAAATCACCCTAACTCGGTCAAGGAGGGGTGGCTTTCCAATCTCGAAATAATAAAAAAGGACAAACAAAGAAGGGAAAATAATTTTAAATTAATTTAATGGAGAAAATTAAGAGGTAACCGGCGTTCGATGGATGAGGTGGGGTGCCTAACACCTTCCCTAACTCATAAGAGAATCCCCGGGCCCAATCTCGGTTTTCTTTTAAATCGAGGGTTTTATTTGTGGGTGACCAATCACACCCGGATTTTGATTGGTGGCGATTCTAACGATCTCAACTTCTCATCAGTTGAAAAACATGGATGTGGGGAAGAGATCGACCCGGGCTGGCTATCGCACAGCTGGCGACTCCGCTGGGGACTTAGAGGATTCAAGCCTCGATTAAATTTTCTCCATTAAATTAATTTTTTGTTATTTTCATTTTGGTTTGTCATTTATTGCTTGTTTTCTTTTGCTTTATCTTTTGCACCGTTGTTCACCGCATTCACTTTTCCCTCATGTTGTCCGAATCCGGACTGACCCCCATTTTTGGAACTAAGTAGTTGAACGACCGTGGATAGTATCCCGGAAACGGCGACGAAACATTCCAACTCAGATCGCGTTGAATAAAAGAAGTGCACGGGTCGTGCATGGATATTCTGTGATTGTGGGACCCTTTTTAGGTGGAATTTAAAACCCTGTGAACCCCATATAGAATTATTCGTGAGGACGCGTTGACTTGCATGGTTTGATAACAATATTGAATGATGGAAATGTTTAGAATAGTCATCTGCATAATGTTCAACTGAGTGGTGTCGTAAGTCTTTGGTATCCGCACCGGATATTACAGAGCAACTACCTAAAAAGCTCAGGCATTAGAACATTCCCTGTTCACTATTTTGGTTATCTCCATGCTTTGTTATATGTTGATGATCCGAGATTTTTAAGTCTCTGTTGACAGACACTTAATTGTGAGGAACTTCTCTTTAATTAAAACCTCGAACTTCAAAAAAAAAAAAAAATTTTGAGTCATTGGTAAATCCCCCAAGTCCTACGGGCAACCTTGTTAGAGGTGAAAACCTCTATCCCGCCTTTGTGTTAAAATCCCCTAAGTCCTATGGGCAACCTTGTTAGAGGTGAAAACCTCTATCCCGCCTTTGTGTTAAAATCCCCTAAGTCCTACGGGCAACCTTGTTAGAGGTAAAAACCTCTATCCCGCCTTCGTGTTAAAATCCCCTACGTCCTACGGGCAACCTTGTTAGAGGTTGAAACCTCTATCCCGCCTTTGTGTTAAAATCCCTTAAATCCTACGGGCAACCTTGTTAGAGGATCATCCTCTATCCCGCCTTTGTGTTAAAATCCCCTAAGTCCTACGGGCATCCTTGTTAGAGGTTATACCTCTATCCTGCCTTTGTGTTTTTTCCCCTAAGTCCTACAGGCAACCTTGTTAGAAGATCATCCTCTATCCCGCTATTTGTGATTTTTCCCCTAAGTCCTACGGGCACCCTAGTTAGAGGATTACACTTCTTTCCCGTTTTATTTTTACCCCTTCCCCTAGACTTTACAGGTTAGCTTTGACTCATTTTTAGAAAAAAAAAAGAAAGGAAAAGAGTTAAAATCGAATCAAAATTTTAGCTAGAGGAAAGTCTCCCACCAACAGAAGTGTCCATCATCAGAGATTTTTTCTGTATTTGATCTCTTTGGTTTCCAAGTTATTCATAACAGCTCCAGGGAAGGAAGTATCATTTGCATTGACTCAGCTTATCAGGAGCCCCTATTTACTGAGGTCTAGACAAAACATACTCGGGATGGAAGAAAGCAATGGTCCCTCCCGTTCGAGCGAGATTTTGGCAAGAAACCAGGGCTAACTTCACTGATATGAAAAGTATTCTTCAAAAACTGAAACTCATGGCGCAACGACTCTTGGACCAGAGCAAGGGACTAGAGATCCCTGGAACATCTGATGTACATCCTCCGAATTCTCCAAAGCAAACACGGACAAATGCTCCGCCACATGGGGATCAAGTAAAACCGGTTTACCTTGGAAAAAAAGAAGAATGGCGTCATGAGAGACCCAAGAGTGCGCTAGCCATACAGGTAGAAAAGCTTGCAAAAGATCTGAGATCGGTCAAAGGCTCCGATCCCTTTTCCAAGATTGGTATTTTCGATCTCTGCCCATATTCTGTGTCAAGTCTCCCGCCAAATTTTGAGATTCCCAGGTTCAACAAGTACAATGGCCAAGGCTATCCTATGACACATTTAAAACTCTATAGAGGTACCTTGGGGATATACGGGAAGAATGAGCAGCTGATGTTGCAGCTTTTTCAAATGAGTCTATCAGGAGGAGCTCTCCAATGGTTTGCAGAACTTGATCACTCCAGAATCAAGTGCTAGATGGACCTAGCAGAAATGTTTGTGGCTCGATATCGGTACAATATGGAGGTAACTCCCACTCGGTTAGATCTGCTTAAAATAGAGAGAAATACATCAGAATCATTCAGGGAACATGCATACCGGTGGCGCGATATAGCCACCAAGGTCAGGCCTCCCATGATGGAAGAGGAGATGGTCAGTACTTTCATTTCAATGTTGAAGGCCCCGTATTACGAGCGCTTAGTGACACAAACAAAGTCGAGCTTCGCAACTATTGTCCGGTATGGGGATGACATTGATGAAGGGGTCAGGACTGGGAGAATTATGAACTATACAACTTTTCAGAAGGTAATGTACTATCATGGTAGTGAGAACTCTGCCCTAACAAAAGCATATGAGGGGGACTCTGAACCGTTTCAGGTGCACTCTCAGCCTCAACTATCAGTAACAGCGGAAGGATACATGCAACCCACTCAAGTGGAAATGCCTCAACAAGAGTAACAATGCATAAATTAGAGTCAAAATTTGCTTTCGATGTATGATGAAGACATCACAACTACCTCTCAGGCAATCAATGTCATAGACATGGAAGGATGCAATGTTGGACCGTCTCCATCTCCAGCCCGATTTCAAGCTCATTTGAACAAGAGTCAAGTCTCCCCTATCTCCAACACCATATCCAAACAGCAACCATCAGTTCAACAACAGCCTGTCATCTTGTGCCGACCCTCCCCCATCGTTATTGCATCCAATCCCACACCACGACAAGTAGTGTTTGATTGGCCTACCCCTCCATCCAACCAAACTCCCGCCCCACAACCTGTTGTGCTTGATTGGCCTACCCCTCAATCGAACCAAACTCCTGCCCCACAACCTACCGTGCTAGATTGGCCTACTCTACAGTTCCAAACAGACTTGAAAAAGGCTCCATTCGATTGCAATAATATCCAACCAATAAGGAATGAAGTCCCAGGAGAGGTAGTTGTCGAGGTCGAAGATTTCAGGGGGTGCAGACAGACTTGTAAATCAGACTTGACCAAGCAAAATGAGAAAATCAGAGAAAATGGGGAAGAGAGAAAAAGAAGGTGAGAAAGGAAAAGAGGCCGAGAGAGAAAAGAAAGAAGAAGAGGCCGAGAGAAAAAAGAATGAAAGAGAGGCTGAGGGAGAAAATGAAGAAATAGAGACTGAGAGAGAAGAAAAAGAAAGAGAGGATGAGAGAGAAGGAGAAGAAGAAAGAGATGATATAAGAGAAAGAAGAAGAGAAGATGAAAGAAAAGAATCTGGAAAAGCAAAAGAATACAAACTCTTCAGTGGATCTATGGAAGACATCTTTGAGCAGGTTAAGAAAACAGAGCATTTCTTCGTTGAACAAATGGGTCCACAAGGGAAAGAATATAAAGAGGACTGGGATGAAGGTCAAAAAGGTCAGAAAGAAGATTCAGACCAATCAGGTATTTTCTCTTGTGCAGGTAATGAAAATTCAATCCACCCTTTGAGGGTAAATAGAAAGGTGATGAATTGGAAGGTGGCTCCCATCTTGTGGTACAAGCTCGACCATACCTTAATGGTCCCTGGAAAGCAAGATTTCATTAGATATTTGGTTACCACCCGAGGATAGGCCTTCAGCCTCGGGTGGTATTAATTTAGAAGACAACTCTTTTTATTAAAAAAAAAATGGAAAAAACAAAAAAAAAAAAAAAATTTGGTAAAATATGATGAAAATAATTTAACTGAAATAAATGAAAATGGGTAAAATGGATCCTCTAAAGAAATTTCATATTTCTGGATCATCATGAGAAAGGCATTAAGAGTTAAGACCAATATAGAAGAATCTGAATCCAAAAGCCTAGGTTCAAAAGAGAGACCCAAGATGGTGACCATTAAGGTCCAGCTCACTTCTAACAGCTAGCTAATGTAAAGACATGCAGATATGAGATCCTGAATGAAATAACTTCAAGAACAAGCAGATGAAGGTACCATGCGAGCAGTTCAAGATCACCCACCATGATTCCTCCTGATATAGACCACGGGTGAAAGGAGTCATAGAAGTAGCAAATAAGAGACCTGAAGTGGATAATTGAAGGATGTTCGTGCATATCGAATCTCAGGTGGTGCAATTCTACGATGAAAGCCAAAACATGATGACACGGGCTTACCTCAAAGACGATGGTGTTTCCAAACACAAGTTGATTCATCTCGAGAATCCAAGCTAAGCCATCCCTACATAACCAGAAAGGTGTTCTCTGGGGGGAGCTCTCATCATGACAGAAAAAGAAGATCTTCCTGAGCCAATTAATTTGGACTCTGTCAAAAATTCAAAAGGTACTATGAGTAGTTCAATCTTGAGTTGCATGGTTAAAATTGAAAGGAAGAGAGGCCATCCTTGCATTTCTCCCATTAACATTATATGTCATCTAGTCAGCCCCTTTTGAGCCTTAATATTCGTTTCACAACCAAACTGGGACATTTTGCACCAACACTGGGGCATTTTGGGTACAACTGAGTAAAGCCGAAAGTTCAAGGTACCCCAGCATTCATAAACTGGGGCAATTTTTAGTGATCCTGTGATCAATTATGAAAAAAAAAAAAAAAAAGGTCAATTGCTTCCGCAAAGTTCAAGGTACCCCAGTGTCCGTACACTGGGGCAGCTTTTTTTTTTGTCCCCCATAAATTTTTTTTTTTAAAAAAAGCAGGGGACAAAAATGAGAAAATCAAAGTAGTACAAGTGGGCAAAAACGAAAAGTTAGAGTAACCCCAGTGTTCATACACTGGGGCAGTTTTTAAGTGCCCTGTGAAAAAGTTGGGGAGGGAAAAGCAAGACAAGCGGAAAAATAGTCTAAGGAGAAGAGGAACAAAACCCAAAAGCAAGCAAATGTCTCAGTTCTTCCCAATTATCACAATCTTTGAGCCTTCATCCTTTCTTTCAAAAACCCTAACCATAGCCTACGTTTTGTCCAACCATTAAAGTCCTCTCGGATCAATGATAACCATAAAATCTTAAAATTGGACTACACATATGCATACATGAGTTCGGGCGATGACGAATTAGAGTGATTGAGAGAAAACTATAAAGAAAAGCATGACTTGAAAGAGCACAATGAAAACCTGACAGGGTGTTGCGAGTAAAAATGTCAAGTCATGGCAAGATCAAATTATTGCGGGCATGATGAAAACCCCTTTGGGGCGTCAATGCGCAAAAATTTCGCAGGCCAGACCTGTTGAAAAACATAATTGGCATCAGAAGCAAAAAAAAAAGGCAGAAAAAAAGGAAAAAAGAAATCAGCTGCAACAGTCAATTTTTCATCATCACTAGGTCTCAATGCTCAAGAGAGAACAGAAGCAGTTACAAGTCAAATAGTACCATATAGTTGTTGCACTATTGAGGGTTAATCCAAAGGACATAGGCAAATGCAATAAAGTAGATACTATGTTGGTCTAAACATTTTGAAAGTGGCCTAAATCATGCCCATCAATTTTAATCTTATCATAATTCTCATCATCATATTTTTCAAAGAAAAAAAAAGTGTGTGCTTTCTTGGATGTTTTTGAACTACGCTGGTCTGATTCTCTTTTCAAGGGATACATAGGCAACCTTCATTGGTGCGACCCCACTGATGGAAAGTTTTCTGGTTTGTTTATTTCTTTTTCTTTTTTTCCACTCTTTAAAAAAAATAAAAAAGATTGTGACCCGCATTTTAACTGGACTCTGCAATGATTTCCAATAATATTCTTCATTTGTTTTATTACAAATTACATACAAAATCATAAATGCAGAAAGTGAAATCTCTAAATCTTTTCCAATGGTTCTCGGCTCAGTACAGTCGACTTCAGCAACACCATGCCCATCATCAGCCTCTAGCTCTTTTTTTGCTCCGCCCACCTGCAAAGGCATTAATACAGGGAGTAAATTGCATTATTTTTCTTGGCATAAATACTACTGCATAAACTGATAACTTTCGGGGAATCAAATGATCAATGTCAAGGTATAAATATGCATGTTTTGAAAGAAATATCAACTAACTAGTATTTACCTGTGCAGGACCAGGAGCAATATCAAAGTTCATATATGGGTCGAAATAGTACTTTCAGCTGGAGCTTTATGCTGCAAAGCAAGAAGAGAAAAAAAAAAAGAAAGATTTTTAAGCACGCTTACCTCACTTACCTGCAATCAATCAATGGTTGTTCGGTTGGAAACCGTGCTACATTAAACTTTAGATTTGTTTTTTGAACTTAATATGCATACCAATCGACAGTCTGATTCATTCCATAATCATGATTGTTTGACTATTGCTGCTATGAAAATGGTGTAAGCATCCTTGAACTGAGTTGACAAATTGAAAAAAATTATTTTTGAAAAAATTGTTTAAAAGCTTCCAAATCTACCTTATTAACTACCCCCTTTGCACAGGTTCGGATCGGACCTGTGAGGGAGATTGAGGTCCATGATAGTGCCCACGTGCCGGATCCGTCTCCGTTTTCCTTTACTTTTTCTTACCGAGCTTTTAAATTATTTTGAAAAAAATTGATTTGTGAAAAATGTTTGACTCAATCAAGGATGCACACATTAGTTTTCAAGTGCAAAAATGGGCCTATGTCTATTCTTCTTTGCTGTTCTTTGCAAGCAAATCCGGCAAAGAGGGGCAGCTGTAGACATCCCATTTTTGCACGCCCCAATCCTTTTTTTTTTAGCTCCAAGCATCAAATGGTGCACTCCAAGACGAGATCCGGACTCCAATGAATCCAAGAACAAAGGTAAAAGTCAAAGCCCAATCCAACTCGAGCCTAAACCAACCAATGACCCCAAGGGACAGGGCCCGTTATGCCTAGAAGTAGGCCCGCGTCCTTTAAAAGGGTGCGCCACCTTTTTGCCAAATAAATCCTTCCCACGGCCTTTAAAAAGGCGCGGTACAGAAACCCTAATTCGTCTTCGTTTCGCGTGCCAACATGTTTTGGAGTTTTTTTTTTTAGTCCCACATCGCCCAGAAATAGCGAAATCCTTATTTTTCACCTTATAAAATGAGCCACACCCCAACCCATTCCTAAACTTTAAAAAGGCCAAGCTTTGCCAACCCATAACTTAGAGAAACCTCTAATTTCGGTGGGAGCCTTCAAAAAACCCATAAATTCCAGCCATCAAAGTTATTAACCTAGGAGTGATCTTCACCAACTTTGGGAAAAAACCATCAAAGTTCGGATCTCGCGGAATCATTCTCTTCTCTTCAAACACTTGGAGCATCTAAAAGGGAAAAGGTATGCTACATTCCCATCTTCTATTTCTACCCATCCAAGTCTTTTCTTCCCTCACTTTCTCTTAGTAGCTCGGCGATTTCCCTCTACACGGTTGTGCGGAAGTGGAAATCCGGGTAAAGGAAAGGGCCGGAAGACCAGATCTTCGACTTCTTTATTTCATTTTTCTTTATTATTTGTCAATAGTTTTTTGTCCCTTTTCCATCCAAACGTAGGCGGGGTCCCTCTTAACTTGGTCGAGGATAGAGCGTGAGTGTTCGCCGATTTAGGGAAAATGGGCTTTGCTGCACAAGTACAGAGAAAATCACCCTAACTCGGTCGAGGAGGGGTGGCTTTCCAATCTCGAAATAATAAAAAGGGACAAACAAAAAAGGGAAAATAATTTTAAATTAATTTAATGGAGAAAATTAAGAGGTAACCGTCGTTCGACGGATGAGGTGGGGTGCCTAACACCTTCCCTAACTCATAAGAGAATCCCCAGGCCCAATCTCGGTTTTCTTTTAAATCGAGGGTTTTATTTGTGGGTGACCAATCACACCCAGATTTTGATTGGTGGTGACTCTTACAATCTCGGCTTCTCATCAGTTGAAAAACACGGATGTGGGGAAGAGATCGACCCAGGCCGGCTATCTCACAACCATGAAGTTCCCAACATGTCTCTTTGGTGTGACGTGGGCGACCACAATGTTCACACCAAATGCCTGCACTTGCATCACCATAAGTACCAGAACGGCCTCCGCCACGAGTACCACGACCACTGCCTCTACCGCCCTGTGACAAGAAGGAGAAAGCAGGCATCTCCTGAGGAGGAGGATTAAGATCGCAATGCGACAACTCTCCTCCTTGTGCAAGTATGAGTAGGCCTCTATTAGGGCAGGAAGAGGCTCCTTCCCCAATAGCTGAACTCTAACTTGCTCATACTTAGGATTCAATCTTGCCAACAACTCAAACAACCGTCAAATGCTTCTTGTGAGCGACAACATCAATACTGCACTTCGCCTGGAAGGAATAGTAATGATCCAGCCATTCCTATAGACGTCGAGAAATAATATGTAGAAGGAGGGTTGCCCCCCTACCTCAACTGGGAGATGCTCTAGCGTAGCTCGTATGCTCTAGCCCCATTCCTCAATTCCAAGTAGGTTTGTGTGACAGCATCTCATATCTCCTTAATCGTGGAAAGGAACAGGTAGCTACTGCCAAAGTCGGAATGCATAGAGTTAAGGAGCTAAGACATCATAGTTGCATTCTCGGCCTCCCACTTGTCAAAGGCCTTATCAGTCTCCTTAGACATAAGAATGGTCCCTCTCAAGTACCTCATCATTCATTTTCCCTTCACAAATAACATAACAGATTGTAACCATGCCAAAAAATGGCTATCATTCAACTTAATAGGAGTGATTTGCACATTTGGAGTATCCACGTGTCCAAGGTGCACTTGCCCACCTCTAGTCTCAGGGTTAGAAGAGTCTTGGCTCACTTCCGAATCACCCATTACACCAAAAGGGGACTGATTTACACAAATCAAGTCCTTAAACTATCACCACAAATGAATACACAACCCAAATCAACATTTCCAACTTCACACAAAGGATTAACACAACCCAAAACAACATTTCCAACTTCTCACTACTTTTATCAAACACTTGGAGGGCACCCAATTTGCACATCACCTTCATGGAACATTTTTCACTTTCATACATATTTTTTCAAACACTTAGAAGGTCCAAAACAACATTTCCAACTTCACACAACTTTTGTCAAACACTTGGTGGACACCCAACTTACACATCACCTTCATGGAACACTTTTCACTCTCACACAACTTTCCTCAAACACTTAGGGGGCACCCAACTAGCCTTCAAGAGAGACCAAATACCATTTCTCATGCACATTGCCATTAAAAATTTTTTTCAAACAATCCAAAAACACTTTTTCACGATAACTAGTGAGTAAAATCCTTATCCGAGCTTCAATGTTCCACCAATCAACATGAGACCTCCCCCAATTCTTCGAAATTCCCATACGGATCAAACACAACCAACTAATTTCACAAAACTCCAACTAACTTCACAAAACTCCCATCTCCATGCCTCAAAAAAAATTGAAATCAATATCACAAATTCCTACACATCAAGGCTCATTAGATGGGAGAAAAAACTAGGTTATCCATACCTTGGCCGTATGGCCCTTAGATCTTGAGATGCTCTGATACCAAGTTGACTTGATTAGTTTAGTTTAAGGTTAGGGTTTGAAAGAAGGAAAAAGGAGAAGAGCAAGAAGAAGAAGTAGAGGAAGAGGAAAAGAAAGAATAGAGAGTTTAGCTATTCTCTCTCATTCATTAGATTATATACTTAACATCTAGAAATCAATATTACAAGTACGCCATTACTACATATACTCTAGCATAGTAACACCCAAAGGTCTACTATACCATAAAGGTACAATAGACAAAAATAGTAATCAACACTCAAAACCAAGCATGGATTATAAAATGTAATATTTCCCTCCTAATTTCTCTTAATTTGGTTTAAACTTATGGAGTAACTATAATCATTGGATAGAGGTTTAGGGGTGCCTAACACCTTCCCCTAGGCTAAATGAATCTCTTTCCCTTAATCTCATTTTGACCATGCCATATCCGTTAGACTTGGGGATCCTATTTTCCCCCTAATTTAAGTAGGTGGCAGCTTTGTCTTAGGTTTTTTAGCATCATTCTGTTTTGAGGATATTCTTCCTAATTCAGAAAGGCAGTAGAATTGTGCCTTTAGCCTTTAGTTGAGGATGTCCAGTCACCTCACTCCGCCAAATGTGATTTTTCATTTTCAATTCTGTGTACCTTATCCAGAAAAATCTCGGTCTTTCAATGTTGTTTATAAAGTTCCACTTTTTAGAATAAATGTTTCCGCTGACATCCTTCCATCTTTGTTGTTGATCTCCAACCTCTATGATTAACCTCTTTTCATTGGCTTATCTTAGTCAGCTTCCTTGGTCTCCTCTTATTCTGATGCATTGCTCAACTGTTGAACAATATCCCAATCCCCTTCCCTTTGATCACATCAATCAATGGCATGTGCTTGTGTGCGTGACTCTGTGTTAGCTGGAATATGGATTTGAAATTTGTAAATCTTACGCATCTATTTTATCTTCTTCTGTGGACTGCTTTGTATTTTCAATGCTTGTTAACAGAAATTTCGCTTTGCAGTTTTAACTACTTGTACACTTTGTCTTTCATTACTGTACCATTTTTTGTCTGCCCATCACTGTGAATGGTTATGGATTGTAGGTTTGCAAGTTTTTGGAGGTTTCGAAGTTATCATTTTCCCCAGAGTATGGCCCCAAGATGAAGGAAGATTATGCAATGGTGAAGCATCTACCAAAATTTCCAAAGGATGATGATAGAAAATGTTGTCCATGCCATTGGTTCTGTTGTTGCAATGACAACTGGCAAAAGGTAACAGAATCTTATTTCTGAAAACAAGGTTCAAGTTCTATGGTGTGTACACTGTTGCAGATTCACAAACTTGTGTATGTGCTTGTTGTGTCTTGTGTGTGTGTGTGTGCATGTGTGTGGTGGTGGGTGAAGTTCTGTCTATCAGGTGCTGCCTGAGCTCTTTTGCTCACACTCTATAGTATTGATAACAGCTTTTATGTAGCTTTTACTAGTATCAGTTATGAATAACAATTGTGCATTCCGAAATCCTTTGTAATGAATCGTTTTCTCTTCCTGCTTTGATTTCAAATGGCTTATAAATTTTGTCGATGTCATATGGAAGATGATGTCTATTTTACCTTAATCTTGCATCCTAGTTATATTCAAGAGAAGTTTTATTGGTTAGGCATGAAGGATGGTGTACCATCTTTATAACAGAACATGTTACCCATATGCATTAGGGTGGACCCATCATTTGATGGGTGCCAATTAGGAGATCTCCTATGCCAAAAGTGAACTGATAGGATGATCATAGCCATTTGAGCTCTTATAATATATGCTGAAAAATTCCACGAGGGAAAATCTAGTCATCCAATGAGATTGTTTTTGGAATAGATAGTCCCCTCAATGGGACGCATTAAATACTGGGTCCTACTCCCTTGCATAGGTGCTGCACTCACTTGTATAAGGGCCATAGAACGTCCTCTTTGTCTAGCAGTATCCTTAGTTGTTCCCATCCATGGAGGTTCTGTCAACCAGGTGTTGGCTGAGCGCTTTGCATTACAGTCTCTCTTATCAATAACAGCTTTTACGTAGCTAGTACTTGTATTGAATGTGAATATTGATTATGCATACTGAAAAAATCCCTTGTTATGAAGCCTTTTACCATTCACTTCCACTTTGAATTTCCTTACATATTGTGTAGATGTCAAATGAAAGATGGTTTTAAATTATATGAATGACCATTTTTCCTTTGTGTCCTATTTATATTTAAGTGAAGTATGTATACATGAAGATGGTCCAGCACATAGTTATCAGTTCACATTTGAAAGCAAAAAGTAAGAAGCGAGGCTCAAAATCCTTGGGAAACATAAGCGAGAAATGAGAAATGGGGTGCCTCACTCCCATTATACAAGTATGGGCAGCCATACCTTTGATTTTGCCGTACACGAGATTTATGTGCAAAAGGAGAACTAGGCGACTTATACAAGTATGGACAGCCATACCTTTGATTTTGCAGTACATGAGATTTGTGTGCAGAAGGAGAACTAGGCGACTTATACAAGTATGGACAGCCATACCTTTGATTTTCCCGTACATGAGATTTGTGTGCAGTTGGAGAACTAGGTGATTTAGACTATTGTGGACCTTGTATAAAAACCATCCGATTTGAATGTTTTGTTCTTGGCTTGGAATAGAATAATATAAATAACAGAATTAATATTAAAATACTATGAAAAATATATAAGCTAATGGTATTCACGGAGGATTTATTGAACACCATTGAAAGAATAAATTTCTGTCTTTAAATTAAATACCGTGAAAGAATAACATTTATCGTTGGATTATTCCCGATACAGTGTCTCGAAACATTTTCAAATAGAATAATATTAATAATAAAATTAACTTTAAGTCCCATAAAAAACCATTTAATCTATTGGTTCCCGTCATCATTTTGCGCGCCTTTGATTTCAGATCCCTCCAATAAATACAGTTGTTGGACTTTACACCTATGGCTTGGTGAAATCTTTCCTCACAATAGGGTTTACATCACTGATTGTAGAGACACTATTTTCTATTAATGCCAAGAAGGTTCTTATCCATCAATACTTGCTCAGGGTCCAGTCACAGGCTGTAGACTCGGGGCTATCCCATTACGTCCTACATAACCCTCTTTGACAACTAGATGGGATATGATGGAAGTGAGCTTCCTTCCTGGGAAGTGAACTTTGTAGTTTGTACATAGCTTCCTTGCAACTATGGCCCAACATCCTCCTAAATGAACACATTGCATGCATGCATTAGGGGAGAATCACCATATCACCATTTGATAGATGCCACTGCCACATAAAGATCTATGTCAAAAACAATCTAAGGATGACCATACAATTTAATATCTCACATTCTTTTGGATTGAAAATGTATGGCAAAAGACCCCACCCCCGAGAAAAAAAACTACGGTCATCCAGTCAGGTTGTTTGTGGTGTAGGTATTATCCTATTTGGGGCTGATTGATTGTTGGGTCCTACTCCCCTGCACTTGAGCCACACACACAGGTGTAAGGACCGTAGAATGTCCTCCAGGTCTAACTGCCATGGTCCTTGGATGTTCCCATACTTATAATTTGGAGAGGATAACCATAACCATTTGATCTACCCCATACTTTTGAAGTTGGTGTTATTGCTTGAACCTTCACCTGTCTGTCCTTTTCTCTTCCTACCAATCAATTGATCTCATCTACCTCACCATATGCACTATGCCCCTCTTTAATGCCTCACAATTGGTAAACTTTCAGTTCCTGTTACCTTCTATCTTATTTGTTTTTAATATAGGATATTGGAGCTTAAATTTTGCAGCAATTTCGCACAGGGATGACACTGATTGTCATGGAGCTAGTGTTTTATTTGTGATCAAATAGAGTATATTGCATTATAACTTTCAATTCCTTTATCTCCTCTCATATTTTATCTGTGCTATTTTTTTCCCTTTTTTTTGCTTATCTGGTTATTTCTGTTAAAGATTTCAATAGCATTATGAACTGTCTGTGAAATACTGATTAAGAGGTGCCACATTTATTTTCCCTCCTTAAGAACATGCACAATTCTTAAGTGTCTTATGTGTGACATCCATGTTTCTTGACAGTTGAAATTTCTCTTACAGTGCTGATGGTTATATAATATGCATTTCATAATATTTGACCATACAGATTATAGCCTATATTGACTGATAATTGTGTGGCATACCCATCATTAGGTAAATTTTAAATGAAAATGCTATACCCCAGGAACGTGTGTTCCATATGAATCCTATTAGAGTACCATATCTTATTTTTACATGTGACCTTTTTATGTTTACTGCGATACACATTTTTAGCTTTGGTTTACATTGTCACATCATACTTAAATTGTGTGCAGGTGTGGGTGGTATTGAAACCTGGATTCTTGGCCTTTCTGGAAGATCCTTTTGATCTCAAACCTTTAGATATAATTGTTTTTGATGTACTACCAGCCTCAGATGGAAATGGAGAGGGCCGAGTATCTTTAGCAAAAGAGCTAAAGGAACGTAACCCTTTACGCTATGCATTTAAGGTCAGCTGTTTTTGATCTTTTTTTATTTTTGTCTAAAGGTCAAAGATACTGATTATCTATTTGGCTTATTTTATTTTATTGGTTATGGCCTGAGAGGCTTCAGTCACATTTTATTTGGCTTATATATAATGCTGTGGTTTAGTATCAGTTTCTTTTCTCTATGTAATATTGGATTCTGTTACCAATTAATACTAATATGTGGTGCTTAATGTATCTTCTTTGTAATTCTAACAATTGGCATTTGTAGTAAAAAAATATAGAATAACTGCTAGTCTTACTTGTTTTCATACGATTTTATTGAACTATATATAATCCTAAACTGACCCTTATACTGTAACAGATACAACAAACTTCTTTTTTTTAATGAGGGACTCTAAAGTGTTCAATTGAATGAACCAGAGCTTCTAATTACATCTGAACAAGAAAAGGGACAATATTTTTTTTTTTTCTGTTAACAATATTGCTCATAGATTTTTACTTGAATAAAAAATAGGGGTGGCAATTCGTTCGCAGCCAGGTCGGGTTGGGGAGCAACCCGGTTTCTTGAATATTGACCCGAATACAAATTGGGTTAGTATAACTCAAATCAAAACCAGAAATACCCCTGCGGTTTTCCGGGATGTTTGGTCATTTGAGTCGGATCAGTTTCAAATTTCAACACTCTGTGCATAGCATCAACACAAACCAGAAAAGTTCAAATTGAGTTCGAATACCGAACCCTGAAGAACTGGGCAGGCTACGGGTAGTGGGGTTATTGATGGCCACTATGTTTAAGACTGGAGAGTGGTGGTTAACCCAGTCAACTTGCCTAAGAAGAAGACACCCATCTTTCTTTAATGTCTACTCTTCTCTCTCTCTTTCCCCTCATGCGTGTGTGTGTGTGTATATACTAGCAAAACCCCCTTGTGATGCACGGGAGTACAAAGAAAAATTAAAGAGAATAACTAAAAAAAACAGTTGAGATAAACGTGAGAGGATTACTGAGAAATATTGGGAGGAGTCGTGTCCTTTGAAAGAGTGTCTTTTGAGAGAGAAAAGAGGAATATGAGATACATGGGAGAAAATTTTGGAAGAGATAATTGGAGTTTTTTTGGAATCAAACAAAAAATGAGAAATAGGTGGGGATAGAGAGAGAAAAGTGGGGGTGGGGGGGGGGGGGAAGGGACACGTCTCTACACACCCTTATCTAGATGAGAAAATAGAGGACCACAATCCCCTAAAATCCCTCAAATGGTTTTTAAATTGAGAGGGAGACGTGTGTGAGAGAAATAGTTAACGGTTGAGATTAAAGAAGAATGCCATGTGGCATCCTCTTAACGATTCATGGGATTGAAGATTGGAGAGCAAAGGGAGGGGGTTAGGTGACACTTATTGCTTTATATTATAGATACATACATACATTCACGCATATGTTATATGCATCAGATCTGTTGTTAATGTGCTCATACAGTTACCAATGCTTTGTAAATGTCAAACCATATTTGCTTGTATGTCAAATCATGAACGGATTCATAATAAACCGGTTCACAAATCAGTTCCTTTTGGTTTGTGAGAATCAAGTGTATTTAAAGAATTTGTAAAGATTTTGGACTTGTCCAATTTTTTTCACCCCACCAAGAAAGAATTCTTGTTGAACTCTTATTCTCTCATTAAATACTTGTCCAGTTTTAGGGCAAGGACTCTATTCTAATATTTTTTTGATTTGTTCGTGAATATATATATATATATATATATAGCACTCTGATTAATTTGTTGATTTATGTTTTCTTACTAGTGGAGATTCCTTACTTGAAGAATATCCTTAATTCCAATGAGAGTAGTTAAACAAATTAGGTTAGTGTGTATGATATATATGCTATATAAGTAATTGCGTATTGGGTCACAGTTAGGGGTGTTATCAAGCCGAGCCCGAGTAGTGGTGTGTTCAAGCTTGTTTGTTTATTAAACAAGCTTGAAAATCAAGCTTGAGCTTGGCTTGTTTATTAAATAATCAAGCTCGAGCTTTAGTAAACGAATTTGAGCCAAGCTCAAGCAGTTCGCAAGCAGCTTGGTTCTTTGGATATAGCTATTTTTATTAGGTGAAAATTTTACTTTATTATCTTAGGTAAAGAAATTTCGGTGTTAAGTAAAATTTTAGTATAAGTTTATAATTGTATAAAGGGTATTCTTATCATGTAAAATAGATTATATACTATTAATCTTTACTATAATAAACATACTTAATTTTAGTATTTAAATGAAGTATGTATATTTTCAACGAGCTTGAAAATCTAGTTCGGGCTTGGCTTGTTTATTAAATAAACAAGCTCGAGCTGTTCACGAGCAACATGTATCGTTAACCATCCCTATTCCCTAGTCACGGTGAATGACCACCAAAATACCAAAATTATATACCATCTCAAGCTAATAATGTAGATTGTAGACATCGCTATGAACATAATAAACCATGACCAGATCGTTTGTTCTTGAACTAGAAGTGCAAAGTGTACTAAACAACAAACTATGGCAAATATAACTTATAATTATAGAAGCCTGCCCCCAATGAACCATTTCTGAAGTTGAGAGTTGTGAACCGCAAACAAGGTTCTAAATAACTGTTTCGGTGTGTATAACACGTCTTGCCAGAACCTTTTCGTAGTAACGGTTTTGGCCGTTACAGTCGAAACTCGTAATGCACATAACTACCTTTTCATGTGGACGATTTAAAAAGATTTTAAAAAATGTAAAGTCGAGGAAATACATATAAAATTAACCATCATTGACATTAAATGCATATTAAACATGAAGATACTGCTTTATCAAGTTTAATTAACACATAATAATATAAAAATGAAAATATATGACCCAAGTCATTATAGATTTACACTTGAGATCAATGATTCTATGCTAATACACATTAATAATTATTCATTGGAAAAAGTTGAGAAATCTTACCAAATCAAAAACCCCGAACTGATTTTGTTTTTTCTTTTCTGAAAGTGGTTTTGAAGCTTCTATCCATCTATTTGTAGCATTGATCTAGTGTTTGATCCCAAGGAAAAAAAAGATGGAATGGTCGTTTTTAGCTCTTGAGGAGGAAAGAAAGTTTAAATTTTGAAAGAAGTGAATTAGAATGGGTTTTCAAAACATACAGAATGTCATATAACATCAGACGTGATGTAATGGCTATCACTTAAACGTAGTGTGACTCGTATTGGTTCGAGTATTACTGAAAGCTTTACATAACAGCTGTTACATAACTTTTTCGGCTAGATATATTACCATGACTGCAAATCTGAATCAAACTAAACGAACCATAAAATTAGGTAACTGTTGTCAAAACTAAAATCTGCAGACATGCAGCAGTCACAGAACCTTCTAACTTGTCATTTTCTTTTCTATAAGGACAACATAAAGTTGAGTGTAAGTTTCTCCTGTTTGGTCAAATGTAGTCTCTCCGCTGTATTTCTAAGGTTGAACAAGCGGCACACCTATGAACTGAAAGGAGAAATAAATGTCTGTGTTTTTGTATCGTTCTACAGTGTACAAATGGCCCTTGAGTATCACATGTAAATGATGTATCCATGTGAGAATAGCTTTGTCAAGCAATTAAAGATTGTTTTGCTTTCTGTAGAATGTTTTTTTGGAATTATCATGCACTATATTGGTAGCAAAATGAATCAAACGATGTAAAAAATTGAACATTTATGAAGGCGCAGTGAATCATTTTTTATTTCATTTGTTCAAGTACTTTTTTGTACTTTGAGTGGTATTTCAGCCTTTAAGTTTACCTTAAGTGTGATATAATTAATGGATGGATACATATGTATTTCTAATCAAATTAGCCATTGTAACTTGTAAGTTCACTCTCTAATCAACATATGTTAATCTCGTAAGGTGTCTTGTGGAAACCGGAGCATAAAGTTAAGAACTAGAAGTAATGCTAAAGTTAGAGATTGGGTTGCTGCAATTAATGATGCTGGACTAAGGCCTCCTGAGGGCTGGTGTCATCCTCACCGCTTTGGTTCTTTTGCTCCACCAAGGGGTTTAACTGAAGATGGCAGTCAGGCTCAATGGTTTGTAGATGGGCGTGCAGCATTTAAAGCGATCGCTTCATCAATTAAGGAAGCAAAATCGGAGGTCAATTTCTTCCAATTCTTGCACACAGTCAAATTCAATATCAGCCCATATTGATGTCCTTAGAATATTCAATTTTAAAGCAGTGCTGAAATTATTGGAAGTTACATGCAGATATTCATTGCTGGCTGGTGGCTGTGCCCAGAGCTTTATCTACAGCGTCCTTTTCAGGATCATGGTTCCTCTCGGCTCGATGAGTTACTAGAAGCAAAAGCTAAGCAAGGGGTTCAGGTTCCCATCTTTTTTTCCCCTATAAATTATTCTTTGTTTGTTTTCGATACTGTGTTGTTCATCTGCATCAGTGATGTCATGGTTTAGGTCTTAGGGTACTCTTGGCATAGTATTGAGAATACCCATCTTACGGACCTATCAATAAGGCTTTCTAGATATGCTGTGAATCTTTCCTATTTGATTTTCAAATTTCACACTTCTTAGCTCTTTAGTATCCAAGATTTATGTGTATGCATAGTAACAAAGTTCTCCAGTTTTTTCAAAAAGTCTCGAATAATTCCCTACTTTTTTGTCGAACAACTAATTCATGAATTTGTGAATAAGTCGTGAATTTCACAAATTAATCACAACTTGGAAAAGGTCCCAAAGAATATATCTAATATATGAAGAAGTCCCCAATATTTTGCCGATTTATTTTTGAAATTTCTGAATTTTACCATTTTTTTTCTGAAATTCCCCCTAGACGAATAATTCCCAAACTCCGACTTGATTACTATGATTGGTAATTTGGTATTAGGTTACTTTCTCTTTATAATTATTAAATTTATTTTTTAATTTTCCATTTTCTCCCGAAGTTTTCCTGACTTTGCTGAATTTTTTCGAATGACCCCGCCGAATTATTTTCAAACCCTGACTTTGTTACCATGTGTGTATTTACACATTTGAAAATCGATCCAAGTTTTTGTGTATGTACACAAATGCAAAATGGACCTACATTTTCTGTAATAGGCATGGTTTAAAAAATCGCCAAAACCAATACGTATCGCCCGATACGTATTGGTTTCGGTAGAACCCGTTACCACTTACCTGATACCTGACCTTTGCTGTTTTTTTAAGAAATTATAAACTCGACCAAAACCATTACGTATCGCCCAAGTCATATGATACGTAACGGTTTCGGCATAGGACCTGTTTGACGTTTTCATATAAAAGGGCTTACGTATACTCCTAAAAAGACTTCAAAACACTCTTCTTACATCTTCCTCTTCCTTTCTACCTATTTTAAGCCCTACTTCTATGTGACTTTAGCAGTATGTTTCTACTTTCGAGTCATCTATTGCATTATATTTCATTATTTTATTTTTCTCTACTTGATATTGACTTTAGAAGAATGTTGTTACCCATTTACTGCTTTTTAAATTTAATTTCTTGTGATATTTTAGAATTTTTTCAAAAAAAAAAAGAAGAAAAAAATGACGGAAATTGATACGTATCGGTTTCGGTGGGACTCGATACAGTCCCTGAAACCGAGTTTTTAATCCTTGGTAATAAGGGCCCATTTGGTTCAGATTATTGCAGTTATAACTTATAAGTGATTATGCCGAAAAAGCGCTGTCATGATTAAGCGCTATTGTCAATAAGCGTTGATAGCTATAATCTTGTTTGGTTGGCACTCTACGATATGCGACTATGTGGACATTTTTAAGAAGTGTATTTTGGTCATTAGAAAAATGATATTTTGAAGAATCTCTCTCTCAAGCTTAATGAATCTTGTTGACCTTATTGGGTGCAAATTTGGGTGCTTAAAATAATTTTTACATTCTTAAAGGTGCATAAGCGGTTATGTTTCACAATAATCACCCCCTGACGAGATTATGGAATCATCAGTTATTACATAATCGCTTATGATGAGTCGAACCAAATGCTATTATTGGGACATAATCCAGGCATAAGCGATTAAGTCCCAAATAAGCGCTTAAGATAATCTAAACCAAACAAGTCCTAAATGATTCTAGTTTGAAGGAAATTTAACATGTGATATCTCTTCTTCAACAACACATTATTTGCATATTTGCCTAACAACTTACCGATGCTGAACACCGTATGAATTCACTAGGGCTCTGTCCTTTTGCATATGTATTACCCTAGAGAGATATATGCTATTAACATGGATTTTAGGGAAATAAAGAAGAATTATATAGAATTCAACTACTTATCAAAATTTTCAATATTTTTACTACCAAACATGTTAGAATCATGCTGTGTTCTCAAAAATACATATTTTAAATACAGTACATATGATGTAGCTCTTACCTCTTGGCACTTTTGTTATCCCTTATAATTAACCTGTCTTCATGTTGAAGTTACGGGTTTCTCACCAATCACAAGTTTAAAATTAGTCTATGATTTTTTTATTTTTGAATAAAATGGCAGGTCAATTTATTGTATCCCTTATGGTCACTTGCACGCTTGTCGGGTATATATATATATATATATATATTTTTTTTTTTTTTTAAACTAACTGATTTCTTTCTCTAGAGGAAAAACATTTCTGCAGCTTCAAAGGGGTACACATAAGGAAGTACTCTGCTTTGCCGTAAAACAATGAGTAAATATGATTATTATGATAAACTTTACTCAGGGAAGAAGACAGTAAAAAGCCAGCTTATAACATGAAAACAATCTCTCTCTCTCTCTCTCTCTCTATATATATATATACACACACACACACACTATCATAGATTCTTTCACGATGCAGATTTGTTTGAGAACAAAGTGGCATTACTGGCAACTTTTCTTACTTTCTATTTCTGAAATGATTTTGGATCCATTTTCATGTTCTGTGCTGTCAATTGAAGTTTTAACATTATGTGCAGATTTACATTCTTCTCTACAAAGAGGTTGCTCTTGCTTTGAAAATCAACAGTGTCTGTAGTAAGAGAAGACTTCTCAACATTCATGAGAATGTGAGAGTATTGCGGTATCCTGACCATTTTTCAACCGGTGTTTATCTGTGGTATGCAATTCGTGTCTGAAGTCTAGTTAAAGTTCTCGTTGAGATTGGAATGGGGAAATTTATATTGTTTGTCTGGTCTATCTGTACTTCTTTAACATGGGTTCTTGCAGATGCTGATTATTCATTTCCATTACATATAGGTCCCACCATGAAAAACTTGTCATTGTTGATTACCAGATTTGCTATATTGGAGGCCTGGATCTATGCTTTGGCCGTTATGACACATTTGAACACAAAGTGGGTGATTGCCCTCCTTTGATATGGCCTGGAAAGGACTATTACAACCCCAGGTATGTCCCTGTTTTTCTTTTTCTTTTTAGCAAAGAGCTGATTCAGAACTATCAGTAGACAGGTTCGATGAGAAAAAATGGGATAAAAGTATTACACTAATTATTGTTCCATCTTAGACATTGTATTAGAACACATGTTGTGGATTTGTAGTTGTAAAATCAATAGGTTTTATCCTCAAAATCATATCAATAAGATGATTTGATAGTCAAATGATGAACTTTTTTGGTGAACAGTTGCTTATAGCTCTTATTACTATCCGGATCAAAGCAAGATGGTTATAATCATCAGTTGATGTGAGTTTTTGGTCTATGGTCCATTCAAGATGCGGGCCATTAATTTGATGCTCCTAGTCTATATTAAATTTAAATGTAACCATTTGATGGATTATATAGCAGACCTTACCATTCCCCTAAAAAAGGAGCAGGCTTTACCTGGATGAGACTCTGACAATGGCTCATCCTTTGTTCTGATTCTTCTGAATAACTGCAAGAAATTAGTAGTCGGTTCTGCACTCATTGTTTGTTTGTAATGGATTTCTGTTCTGTTAGGGAATCTGAACCAAATTCTTGGGAAGATGCAATGAAAGACGAATTGGATCGTGGAAAATATCCTCGTATGCCATGGCATGATGTCCATTGTGCTCTTTGGGGACCACCTTGCCGCGATGTAGCTAGGCACTTTGTTCAGCGCTGGAACTATGCAAAGGTTGATTGTTTCTTACTTACAAATTACAATACCGTTTTCCTGTCAAAACTTTAATATCCTTTGGGATCATAATATAACCATGCATTCTTTCAGAGAAGTAAAGCTCCAAATGAGCAAGCAATTCCACTGCTTATGCCTCAGCACCACATGGTTATTCCACACTACATGGGAAGAAGCAGAGAGGTAGAGGCTCAAAGTAAGAGCGTGGAAGACAACCATGAAGACATAAAAAGACAAGATTCCTTTTCCTCTCAATCATCATTACAAGATATCCCATTGCTTTTGCCTCAAGAGGTTGATGAACTAGATGCTTCCAATGGAGACCTAAAATTAAATGGCTTGCACATAACTCATAATCTCCTCGATCAGCAAAGCAGGATCAGTCGAAGTCTTCCGTTCACTTTCCGGAAGTCCAAAGTGGGACCTTTAGTTCCAGACATGCCGATGAAAGGCTTTGTAGATGACCTTGATTCCATGGATACTCATAGGGAAATATCTTTGGATGTGGTGGCACAGTCTGGCATGCAAAATTCAGATGAGTGGTGGGAGACACAAGAGCGGGGTGATCAGGTTGTTTCTGATGAAACTAGACAAGTTGGTCCTTGTACCCCATGTCATTGTCAGGTTAGCTATATCACTTGAAGTCCATTGAAATGCTCAGAATTTCTTTTCGGATTTCTAGGCTATTTGAGTGGACTTATAAAATTTAACAAGATTTTTTGCTTATTTTCTCTCATCTTTTTTGTCTATTATTATTGTTATTGTTATTGTCATTGTCATCGTCATCGTCATCGTCGTTGTTGTTGTTGTTGTTGTTGTTTTTGTTGTTGTTGTTGTTGTTGTTCTTATTATTATTATTATTATTGCTGCTATTATTATTATTACTATAATTGCTATTATTTTTGCATTTATATAGCAGAGAGCCCGAGACATATGTACCTGGCAGTTAAATCCAAATAACTGTTGTTATCGCTCCCAAGATCTATTGTACATTGAAGGTTCTATGTTTGCTAATTTAAGTGGTATACATTTTTCAAGATTTTCATACCTTTATGAATTTTGAGTATATTTTTCCTTATTATTGTTTGATGGTGTTAGTATATGCTAGCCGGGGGGAATTAATGAACTTTTTTCCCCATCATAACTGTACATGGAGGATCTTCATGAGGGGTGGTTTAGAAGTTGAACGTCGTTATTTTATTGACAAAAAATAGGGAGTGTGTTCTGTGGGATTTTTGTACATGAGAAGGTTAAATAACGAAACATGTGCGGAAAACAAATTAGAAATTTGAGAAGGAATAATTTGGTTCTAGAAGGTGCTCTGAGGGATTGATTAGTTTTAAACTGGGCTACAAATGCTTCCTAGGCGATGGCATGCCTTTTTTTTGTCCAATGAGTTTAAGTTCAAATCTGTCTCTACCCCTTGTCAAAATTGTCAATGCAAGATAATTGTTAAAAACTCTATACTGTCAGTATGTGCTCAGGGGCGGAGCCAGTATTTTCTAGCAGTCGGGGCACGTGATGGGGTTTTTAGGGCGTAGCCCCCGAAATTTTTTTTATGACTAAGTTTTTGGGCCATTTCACCCATATTTCGTACATGCATTTCTTACGAGTATTATATATTTCTCATTGATTACGGTATAACTATCCCTTGCTCCATGGCTCTCACCGTTAAATAATTAAATAATATGATATAAAAGATATATTTTGTTTTCAATAGTTCAAGGAACGTTGCCCCCTTGCCTCATGGCTATACCTATTAAATAATTAAATAATATAGTATGTTTTTTTAGGGACAATTGCCCCGTACCATAATTACGCCCAATAAAATAATTAAACAACTTAGTATATAAATATATATTTTTTAAGTTCACTAGCATCTGCATGGAGATCGTATCACAGTCAATTGCGATTGAACTCAGGGAGAGTTCAATTGCACCCACAAGTCAACACGTTGTCCTTTTAACCTCTATTAATTGTGGTTAAGATTTACTAACTCTTGGGTTCGATCAACAATAGACCCTTGGTTTTTAGCAGGAAAAATAGTAGAAAAATTTTTAACTTTGGTTAGGAACTTTAAATCTTAGGGTTAATATTTTTTTTAAAAAAAAGAAAGTTATATTGTTGAATCCCAAGAGTTAGTGAATCTTAGCTATAGTTAACAAAGGTTAAAAGGAACATGTTGATGTGTTGACTAGGTATGATTGAACTCTCCCCAAGTTCAATCACAATTGAATGATCCACCCATTCTCAGGCTTGCTTAAAATAAAGGGAAAAAAAAAAACTTTTTTTCAAAATATTCAGTGGGGGCACGTGCCCCCACAGGCCCCCACCTGGCTCCGCCCCTGTGCGCTGCCTGGATGTGTTTTTGTACTTTTGCCAAATGTCAAGAAATGCAACCAACTTTTAAATCATCCTTGCATCTAGATGAGAGAAATTGGTTAAATAAACTTGAAGATTGATCTTATAGAATGAGTGTTCAAAATTATTAAAAACTGGAAATTTGGAAAAACTAAAAATGATTATGCACTTGCAGAGTATTAGATTTGGAAGCCAGAACCAGAAGTCTGGCAGTTGAGATACTGTCAGTGACTTGGTCATAGTAGATCACCAAGGAAGTTCTCATGCTAAATGAGCATCAAGGATTTACTGACCAACAATACATAGGGACAAGCAAAATCAGTTTGAAGTCGACATATACATGCTCGAAAAAAAAAAAAAAAAACTCAATATAAACATGCTTTTCTTTATTTTCAACTACTTGGGACTTGGTAGTTGGTACTCATAAAATTTCATACATGTATATCTGTTACCTTTTCTTATTATCCTTCTCTATCATTATATTTTTATTTTCAGTTTCTATTTCCTTTTTGGACATTGCATCAACTACCATCTATAATGACCTCTGATGTTTAGGTTATTAGAAGTGTTGGTCAGTGGTCTGCTGGAACAAGTCAAACTGAAGAGAGCATTCACAGTGCTTATTGCTCTCTTATTGAGAAAGCAGAACACTTTATCTACATCGAGGTAAAAAGTCTACACAGAATGAGATTTCCATTTTGTACTTTTTGCATATTATATTAATCTATATGGAAGCAACTCTTTATTAATCCTATCAGTGATGTATAATATAATCATATCTTTCTCAAACTTCTCACTTGAGCTCTCTCTTTTGGATGTGTGCTCAGGCATGTGTATAAGAAAAAAGAGCATTGTAAATCTTCAACGAACTAGCGAAGCTAACTTGGCTCATTGAAAGCCCCCCTAATATACTTCCTTCTTGATGCTGATGCATAAAATTTATGAGTCATTTTCTTTAAGATATTTTATGAGTGTAGACAAGACAAGGTTGTCAAAATGATTGACTGAAAAACTACAAAAAGACTCATAAATGATGAGTGAACTTAGGAATAATACCAATATGTTATAAAATAAAGGAGAATGGACTGAGATGATTTCGTTTTATCAACGAAGACAAATGAAAGCACCAGTGAGGGGATGCTTTGGTGTAGGTTGGAGGCTTTAAATAGGGTAGGAGAAAAGCCGGAAAGGACATGCATTGAAGTAGTTAGACAAGGTATAGAAGATTCATGCTTGAACAGAAGATATGGCCTTTAATAGGAAGGGATGGGAATTTATGTACTTGACCCCAAATAATTGGGATAGGGCTTCAATGATGATGAAGATGAAGTACCTTTTACAGATATTTTATTCAACAGATACTTGTGGCATTTGGTAGTCAAATATATGTTGTTTCCATATTGTCTTTCTAGTTTAACTACTCAGGCTTAATTTTAATTTTAATTTTCAGTTCATATCACTGATCATTTGTTATGTTTACTGCCCACTTGTTCCCAGAATCAATTTTTCATATCAGGTCTTTCAGGAGATGAGATAGTACATAATCGTGTCTTAGAAGCATTATACAGGCGTATTATGCGAGCAAACAAAGAACATAAGTGTTTCAGGGTTATTATTGTGATACCACTCTTACCTGGCTTCCAGGTACCAAATCTTGGTCAATTTCCCTCTCATTTGAAATTAAAGTATTTATCTTTTTGTTTTGAATTTTAAATTTAACAGGGGGGTCTGGATGATGGTGGTGCGGCATCTGTTAGAGCCATAATGCATTGGCAGTATCGAACCATTTGCAGAGGACAAAATTCGATATTGCATAATCTTTTTGATCTGCTTGGTCCTAAAACACATGATTATATTTCTTTCTATGGTCTCAGAGCTTATGGTAGACTTTTTAATGGCGGTCCTGTGGCCACCAGTCAGGTAGTGTCCTGCATTTAATGTACTTCTATTTATTTGCTTCTATTTTTCCAGTTTATGATAGCTAAGTTAGTGTGTAATGGACAAAATTCTAGTTTGTACTCCATTCGTATTTTCTTTTCTCCAAGTTAACGTATATTCTTCTTGTTTACACAGGTGTATGTGCACAGCAAAGTTATGGTAATTGATGACCGTACAGCCTTGATTGGATCAGCTAATATAAATGATAGGAGTTTGCTTGGATCAAGAGACTCAGAGGTATCATTTTGTGTCTTATCTTGAGAGTTGTTTTGCATTATATTGTTCATTCATCAGTATGAAGGTCAGTTCAAAGTTCAAACCTGTTTGATTTGGATGATAACCTGTGATTTCAGCCCAAATCGTAGCACTTTGCTGTGTATATCAAACATAATATAAATTAATATGCTTCTTATTATCGATCAATGAAAATCATAAGCCATAAACTTAATTTGTTAAATGATATACTAAAAATATAAGTTACAAAATCAGTGCTGAATTCAGAATGTAGAATGTGTGAGCCGTGATCATCATATGAAATAAATATTCTATAAGAATAGTGAGTAGTTCCAAGGATTACCCCAGAACCAGAAATTAGTCTTCACCAATATTGTATGATTCTTCCAATGATTTCTAAAAATTACAACCATTTTGGCATTCCTTTCACATTGCTGTCCTACCCTTTTATCTTCTAATTTGTGGGAAAAAAATGTGTGTGATAAGCGAGTACTGTTATCTTACTTTTACTGATTCACACAAATGTTACTGTGGCAGATTGGTGTTCTTATAGAAGATAAAGATTTTGTAGATTCATCTATGAATGGAAGACCATGGAAAGCTGGCAAATTTTCTTTAAGTCTTCGCCTTTCGCTTTGGTCCGAACATCTTGGTCTTCGTGCAGTAGAGGTCAGGAATTTTGAACTAATTGAATATTGCTCCAATGGCTTTGTTTTCACTAGATACTTCGCATCAGATAGGAGATAGTCAAAGCCTGCCACAGAATTGCATTTGGGGTGGCTTTTCACCTCATTCTATCAGCCCATTGCTGCCAGTTCATCCATATCAACGGGAATCGACTGGGCTTAGGTTGTAGAAGAGCAAGAGAATACAGATGACCTGATGGTGCTGTTAAGCTTCTTATAATAATGTATATCATTTGTCTAATACTGTACTCTTCATCCTTTCAGATCAGTCGAATCAGAGACCCTGTGGTTGATACGACATACAAGGATTTATGGATGACAACTGCAAAGGTAAGAATAACAGATATAGTTGAATTGAACTTGTGTATATGCAATACCTCTGGGTATCTTGCAACATTTCCATTTTCCAGGAATTTAGTCCAATGAAAGAACTTTAGTTCAAAATTCCTTGAGAAATTAGATGTCTTGTAACATGTATTTTCGTTTAAATCCTTCACACCGATATATGGTCTAAATATCATGAGATTTTTATATTTTCTAATTAACTTGCAATAGATTTCATGAGCTTTTCACAAGAAAATTTAGTATATAGAGGCGAGATACTAGATGATCCTTGTTAACCACAACAAATGATGTCACTGCCTCTTGTTCCAGACAGTCCTGTCAAGAACTTTCTAGCATAGTAACAAAATTCTCTGAATTTTTGAAAAAACCGCGATTTATTCGCGAATTTTAAGTTTGCCGAATTATTTGTGAATTTTGTGAATTATTCCCAAATTTTACGAATTGTTCCCGAAGTATTTGAAAATTTCACAATAATTTATTTAGTTCTACAAAATAAACTAATTATTTTGTATATTTTCTAATCAAATTGTTGAATATCTTTTCATAATTATTTATTTTTTCCCGAATTATTCCTGATTTTTTCTTGTTTTTTTTCCGAACTTCACCTTTGCCGAATTATTCCCGAACCCTGACTTTGTCACTATGCTTTCTAGTAGATGACCAAAATTATTGATTCTTAAAAATATTTTTAATGATCAGAAAGAAACTATGCTGCAAATCCACCAAACAGCCTAGAACTATAACCATATCTTTGTAGTAATGATTTTTTAGCACTTAAGGTTTCCAAATTACTCTGTGTGTGTATGTGTGTGTTCCATCTCGAAGTAAGAACTAAGTTCTATGATCTTTCTGACAGACAAATACCATGATTTATCAAGATGTCTTTGCTTGCATCCCAAATGATCTTATGCACTCCAGGTATGATGCATCCATGAGTTTTTTTTTAGAATAATTTTGCGCGTCCTCTCTTTCCCTTCTTGCCTATGTGCTTACACATTACTATTACTTCATTCCATTACGTGCAGAGCTGCAATCAGACAAAGCATGGCCCACTGGAAGGAGAGGCTCGGGCATACCACAATTGATCTAGGAATAGCCCCTGATAAGCTAGAATCATATCAGAATGGAGATATCAAGGCCACAGATTCCATAGAGAGATTAGAGTCGGTGAAGGGGCATCTCGTTTCTTTCCCCTTAGATTTCATGTGTCTAGAAGATTTGAGACCTTTTTTCAATGAGAGTGAGTATTATGCATCTGCTCAAGTGTTTCACTGAGTATACTCCTAAAGAGGGATCAAAAATTATGTATAGCTCTATAATGACTATTGTATATCGAGTTCACTCGCTAACGGGTAGACCCCTTGCTTTGTATTTAATATTTCAGAGAAATTCAAAAAGGAGAGAGTAATTCCATCAGAAAAATGATCATGAATGGCTTTAGTCAAAGTCCTGTTGGCCTTGATGTATGTTCTATACAGGACTAATCACTCGTTGTAGTATAAAATACATCCAAGAGGAGCATTTTCTTATTCATCCCTCTGTCTATCCTTGCATCTTGGACTGTGTAGCGGGAAATTGCTTCAAGAAGTAGAAGCTTTTTTACAAAATGGGAACTGGAGCTGGCTCCGGACAATTGTGGAGCATTGAGTTGGGCTCTATGCTACAACCACTTTTTGGCCACTGCTAGAACCACTACCATTGTAGCCGTTACCACTATTTTTTAAAATCTCTAATTATTATTTTCTAGTGTTCTGTCTTGTTTTAATTATATGACCTGCAACTTTTAAACTGTTGAATGGGCTAGGATTATTGGATTATGACTTAGATGCCAAGTTTTAGTTGTCCAACTGCAAATGTTCTAGTCGACGGATTTTAATGATTTCGAGTTGTTTGACAGTGAATATGAGAAATTGGATCCTCAATGGGTTTAGGTTTTGGATTCAAGATCCTGTAGGCGACGCCTGCTCCTTTGGGAAATGGTTTAAGGAAGAGCTACAGACTCCAGTACAGGGATGGATTTCCCCTTTGCGTTTAAAAGCTCTTGATTCTACAGAACTTCGCGCGCAGACACACTACCTTCTGAGTATTAAGACCAAACAGAGGAGTTCAAGTTCTTGACGCTGCTTTGAAATCAAAGTAGCAACTAACATGTACCGTTTGGGGTTTCAGTGCAAGGTTTCAAGGATGAGGGAAGGCTAGATTCAGTCCGGCAAGGATGGAAAGTTGGAGATTTAGTGCAAGGTGTTGAGGAGAGAGTTTGAATTTTATTTTAAGAATGGTATTCTGGATACAGAGGCATATAGGTATACCACTATGCTAATGAGCGGCCGCCTCTCTAGAAAGATGATATGTGACAATTTTTTTTGAATCCGACTGTTAGATGTTAAAAATAAGTCCATTGAGAGACACTTGTCAAAAAATCAATATGACCGGATGTGTTTAGTCATTTCGCTAATAGATGGAGTTCAATTCAAATGGAACAAATTATTATTATTATTGTTTGTGAAACTGTTTTTCAAACAGATGAAAATAGATGGAGTTCAATTCAAATGGAACAAATTATTATTATTATTGTTTGTGAAACTGTTTTTCAAACAGATGAAATACGAAGCGGAGCTCTGCTTTAAAGCAAATAAATGGATTATAAGCTAGAGATTGCAGTGGAAGAGAGATCGTAAGCACTTTGATTATCTTCCTTTAGACAATGGCAATATTGTGTACATGCAAAAGGGATTGATGGGATCTGCCCGGTGCGGTACTATTTTCTTTTTTGAGAAGTACAGTAACACGAGGTTTTTAATTTAGAAATTATTTGAGACTTGGATCAACCAAGCTGAACCAAAATCTCGAAAAATTGTGAGATTTCGGCGAAATTTCGAAATCCGAAATATTAATATTTTTATTAAATATATATGTTAAAAAATAATCTTTTATCAAAAATTTAAATATTTATAAAAAAATATATATATTTTTAAATTAATATATAAATTTTTGAAATTTCAGTAAAAGTATCGAAATATTTTGATATTTTTATAAAAAAACCTATTTAAAAATAAATTTATGAAATTTTGAAATCTTTAAAATCCGAAATTTGATCCGAAATTTCGGCCGAAATCTATTTTCCAAAATAAAGTCAATTTCGATGTCGTTGAAGTTAGACGAAACCGAAATTTCAAACCTTACAGTAACACACAACTCAACTCACACGCTCTGTACCAAAGGAATCAACCGACCAAAACAAGTACCAACTGGTTGGAGTGTGTCATGGGTTGATTCCTTTGATACAGACTGTGTGTGAGTTGTGTGTGTGTTCCTGTGCTTCTTCTAAAAAAAAATGTGAGTTGTGTGTGTTCCTGTGCTTCTTCTAAAAAAAAATATTAAAAAAAGGTGGATGGGATACTCACAATCATATTATTCTATCATAACGTGGATCATCAATACCAATGTCTTATATTAATTATGTCTCACAATTTTATTTTATCAAAATTTTGTAACTTCCATATTAAAAACATGTCTTATATTTTAAATAATTGAAAATAAATCAACTTACAGTAACTCAATTTATTATGACGGAAGTTTATGGTATAGACTCTAGAGTCAAGCTATTTTTTTGTTTTGGGTAACCTAGAGTCAAGCTATTGGGGCAGAAGGTGTTTGGTTCTTTAATTGTGCCCTAATAATTAGGGCATTATTTTGGCGTAAAGATGGCTCCAAGGTATGCAGGAAAAGGCATTAACAGAAGACAAAGTTGGAGAATTGATTGGGTTACATCTACTCTTTTGAGTCCGCCAATGAAGAGCAAGTTAGGGTCTAAAGGTGATATTATTAACGAGGTCACTAGGATGTCGTTTTCTTGTCCGCCGCCCCACATGTGATCGTTGCCATTACGTGTCACCCTCTTTTATTTGCATCACTCAGATGAAAAAAATGTTGTAAATGCTTGACAAGACTCTCCACGTTGAAAATAATCAGGTGATTGTTGGACTTTGTGTATTAGAGAATTATTTAACTTATTGTAGCATTTGACAGATCTCATTGGTCCATGCCCTTTTATTACACCCGTCAACTGGGGTTAAAATTCATTTATTCTTAAGCATTATAATCTTAGTTTTTCAAATTAAAAATAAAATAAATATTTACCATAATTTTATGAAACCAAAGCTTCAACCACCCCTTGAAGTCACTACATGTCCCTTTTGACACCCCTTAATTATGGTTTAGATTCATCTATCCTTAAGATTCATCTACCCATCCTTGGTTTTTTTAAAAAAAATATTAATTTTTTTTTTAAAATTAAAAAACTATTTTGAAGATTTTTTTAATATTGAAATATTTTTAAAAGAATTAACATTTTTTCCCTAAAAATCAAGGATGGATGGGTGAACCCTAAGGATGGATGAATTTAACCATAGTTAAGAGGTGTCAACAACAGGATACTTGGCGACCACATGAGTGATAATCAGATTTTCCAAATCAGACTATCCCCTTAGAGGATTTGGCTTCTAATTTTATTAACTTTAATCATAATTAAATGAGTATTAAAAAAGACAGGCGGACACGACAATTGAGACTACTTCGTAAAATGCGTGGCCTTTTTTTATTTCTTTTACGAATGAGGGCGAGTCTGCCCGCCTCTCAGTCCCCTAGCAAACGTCGGCTCTTGTTTTTATTCCTTTTACAAAGATCATCACGTGCGTTGTAGTCTTGTGATGTGTAAGTAGTTTTTATAATGTTGAAACTTATTCAACGTCTATAGTTTTTGCCAGAAATGCTAACTCTAGTTGCAGGGTAGTGATAACAAGTGTCAAACAATCTCTTTTGTTATAGGGTAGTAACACTTTTGCATCCACTTTCCATTTTTGGAAAAAAGGAAAAAAAATTGACTTTGTTCGTTAAGGGCTAGCACCCCTCTTAGTTTAACAGGGCAACTCTAATTTTTACTAATTTTATTAATTGGTCAACATTAATGTAATTATCTCATTTTGTTATAACCAACAGATTTAAATGTCACAACTTTTATCTATTATCTCGGGAATCAATATAAACTATCAATTCTTCTTTTTAAAAATTATGTTTTTAACTTATTGAAGGGGTATCAATGTCACGTACTGCACCAATGTGAGAGTTTAAAACAAAATTTGATTTGTGCGACGGACACTAGCACTCCATAGTAAAAAAGAAAAAAAATAAAACAAAGTAGCACTCTTTGATCCGGGAAGCAATGCTTATCCCATTGGTTGTGTGTAGACATGTAGTACACAACCACTTTGATCCGGGATCAACTTGAGAGAGAGTGTGTGTAATGGTTCCGCCCTAATTGTATGTGTTGAACTAAAAATATTGAAGAAAAAAAAAACCTAAATAATGTGTTTTTACAGGAAAAAGAAATTGATTGTGTTCTTCAAAGTCCCAAGTCGCAACCAATACCGAGTCGGGAAGCTGAAATCATGATCGACAAATTGTATTGAATATTGATTGGAACTCTTCATAGTCCATCTCTAGGTGGGGATACTAGTACTATGGACTTCAAGCTGCAACCCCACTTATGTTTTGTTCATAGCATTAAATAATGACCCATCTCTCCTTTTTTTTTTTTTTTGTTTCAACTGTAAAAATCCATTAGTTTAGTTGTTCCAACTTCTAATTATGGATTCTGGTCTCATGCTTTTGATACGCCCTTTCTATTATTGCAATCAATTATTATTTTTTGGTTAAGCATTCTTATGGGACGCCGACACCAAATGCAATCAATTGGTCAATGGACTTTGATTGTGTACCATTATTAGGCATGGCAAGGCGTTGGGTGGGATCGGATTTGGGTCGGAACAGATTTTGGTAATTTTGGTATGGTAAGAACAATCCCAAACCAAATCGAACCACCGCTTGAAAAAGACAAGCCCAAACTCAAACCAGGAAAGCCTCTGAACCCGAATCACACGCCTAACCCCATTCACATAAATGAATAAATTAACAATATTTTATACTTAAAATAATTACATTTTAATTATAAATAAGAAATTAATTAGGTATAAAGGCCTTAAGGCCTTGGAATTAAACCCAAACCCAAGCCCGACACATTGATCCAGAAGCTCAACCTAAGCATTTGAAAATTCCACTGGGTTCTGGTGAATTGACGGCTCCGGTCATGAAAATTGTCATCTCTAAGACGCATCTGAATTCTGTCCAATTGCCCTTTTAATTCTAGTTAACAAATTTAAAACTTTAGGCTTATTTTTTTAAAAAATATTTCTTTAAAATCAATGTAGATTGTTGAACCTTAAGAGTTAATCTTAACCATAATTAATAGAATTAAGAGACACCTAATGACTTGTGGGTCTCGAGTTCAATCGCTATTAACTGTGGTCCCAACTCTTCTAAGACTCTAACCACTATAACGACTTTTTATTAGATGGAAGGGTTACAATTGACTATTTTTTTTTTAACATTTAGGACCAATGGTCACCAAAATGAGTGGCTACCCAAGAACCATATGGTAGGTAGATATGTTGGGCAACAAACATACATATATCCCTTGCAAGATATTAATAATACATAAATGAAGTGTACAAAATGTAACATTGTAAGCTGTGAAGATTCGATTGCTTTGATTAGATTTGATTTTTCTCTCCATAAAATATTGGGGTTTTCTTAGGCCATTTGTATAGAATATTCCTGATAAGTACATGATATAGACATTATTTAAGTAGAACCAGACCCCTATCTAAAATGCGCCCATGTGTAGCTTTAAGCTGAGCACCTTCAATTCTTTACCCCCAAATTGTCCTCCATTATTCGTCCTTATTTGAGGAAGAAATTAGGGTTATTACAGTAATTAAACACTAACGTTACTCGTGCAGAAAGATGGAGAAAGAGAAGCCATACGTAAATGCTAAAGCTACCCCTCTAGTTGCAGAGCTAGACGTACATGTTGTACGGAAGCATTTTTTGCTTTCTTACTACAAGTTAAAAGAAGAAGAAAAATCATGGAGTGCAAGCGATCTGAAACTTTCGAGTCTCGAAATCTCAGTTCAACTCGCCGGAATTCGGTCAAAATACGGCCGACAAGAGAAGATTTCCGACGAGAGTTTCAGATTCCGGTCTCTAACTTCTCACTGTCCACACGAAATCGACGCAGAATCAGGTTTTGTTTCCAATTTATTCGGTTAATAGTTTTTTATCTGATTGTAAGTTTGGTGAATTTCGAGTTTTCTTCGTAGAAAAATGTCTTTTTTTGATAAAAAGAAATTTTGTTCTGGTTTGAAGGTTGGATGCTCTGGTGCTGGAATTCCACGTAAGAATGAATATTCTATGTTAATCACTTTTCTTTTGGGGATCAATCTGCTAAAAATGATATTTTTAAGTTCTTCTTCTGAGATTCTTATAGTTTGGAGACAGTCCACCTCTTTATGCAGTTCAAGGAACACTGAATCTTCTTTGGATGATTTCCCCTCTTGATGTTGAGAATTTGAATATGGATATATAGAGAAAGAAAGGGGCTTGCAATTCTCCTGAGAAATTGAATAGTAGAGACAATGGAACATTTGTCGTCTCTCTTCAATGGATTGGCCAAGTATATGTCCATCAGAAAATGGAGGAATTTGGGGGATGATGTTGGAAAGGAGGCTGCGGAAGCAATGGCTAAAGAAGCGAAGAAAAACGGCTTGATATTGCGATCCTCTGGAATTGTTAATGCCAATGGTTCGAACAATTTCGCCTCGGTGTTCTCCAAGAGAGGGGAGAAAGGAGTGAACCAGGATTGCTTCATGGTGTGGGAGGTATGTTTATCACTTGTTTTGGTAATTTAACAGTTTTATTTTGTTTTAGCTCTACAGATATAAATGTGTTACTTTTACATGAGAGGAAAAAAAATGTTGAACCAATCATTAATTCTTATTGTTTTCTCATTGTTTGAATTGATAAAAATGGGCTTTTTTGTATGGTTTTTAGGAATTTGGGTGCCAAGAAGACATGATCTTTTGCGGGGTTTTCGACGGGCATGGTCCATGGGGTCACTTTGTGGCAAAAAGGGTCAGGGAATCAATGCCATCGTCTTTGCTGTGCAATTGGCAGGAGACTCTTGCTCTAAGTTCCCTTGACCCAGATTTTGACGTGGAGTCAGATAAAAAGCTTCATTGCTTTGATATATGGAAGGAATCCTACTTAAAGACTTGTGCTGCCATTGATCAGGAGCTTGAGCAGCATCGTGGTATCAATTCCTTCAACAGCGGGACTACTGCTTTGACAATTGTCAGACAGGTAATGGAAGTTCTACAATTCTAGTAATCTATTTCTTCCTGTTTGCTGTTGAATGTGCATACTTGTATGCTTTATTGTTATAGTTTTTTTTTTAAATGTAATTTTTCTCATTCTATATTAATACAATGTTATTGAAAAATGAGAAAGATTCGAATTTGGAAATGCACAATATGTGGCATCTTTACTGGCTAAGATGAGAGACAAGAAAAAAGCACAAGCTCGTTTACATGTGCAGGGGAACTAGCTGACTGTAAAAAATTTCTATAACACATACTATTTTTGGATGAGTTCCCCATTAAGTTAAGGGGAGCCCCTATTACGAAAAGAAGAATGTGAGAGAGAGAGAGTTAAAGATAAAGATAAAGAAAAGAATGATGATGAAAACAACAAAGAAAAATGTTGCAACAAGGCCAAGCTTGTTTATATAGATAGGGAACTTGTCTATGTGAAAGTTTTCTTAAGCTTATCCTATTTTCTATTTCGTTTCTTCCCTTAGTTCCGTCAGCGAACAGTCTTTAGTTTCTTCTAGCCCAAAGTCCCTTAGTTGAGTGCCATCCATGGAAATAAAAATCGGCAAAACCGATACGAAACGGACGATACGTATAGGTATCAGTAGCTCCCTATACGATATTTATACTGATACGAAACGGGCAATACGTATCATTTACTAGTTATGTATGTTTTAATTCAGTGTAGAATTGCAATTGTGATTGCTACTTTGCCTTTGAGTAGCTTTCCATGACTTATATTTGGTAAATTTGGTTCCTACAACTTATTTGATTTTTCAAAAAAATTTAATATGATTTTTTTATTTAGAAAGAAAAAAGAAAAAATTATACGTATCGTCCGAAACTGATACATATTTTCTATAACACATACTATTTTTGGATGAGTTCCCCATTAAGTTAAGGGGAGCCCCTATTACGAAAAGAAGAATGTGAGAGAGAGAGAGTTAAAGATAAAGATAAAGAAAAGAATGATGATGAAAACAACAAAGAAAAATGTTGCAACAAGGCCAAGCTTGTTTATATAGATAGGGAACTTGTCTATGTGAAAGTTTTCTTAAGCTTATCCTATTTTCTATTTCGTTTCTTCCCTTAGTTCCGTCAGCGAACAGTCTTTAGTTTCTTCTAGCCCAAAGTCCCTTAGTTGAGTGCCATCCATGGAAATAAAAATCGGCAAAACCGATACGAAACGGACGATACGTATAGGTATCAGTAGCTCCCTATACGATATTTATACTGATACGAAACGGGCAATACGTATCATTTACTAGTTATGTATGTTTTAATTCAGTGTAGAATTGCAATTGTGATTGCTACTTTGCCTTTGAGTAGCTTTCCATGACTTATATTTGGTAAACTTGGTTCCTTCAACTTATTTGATTTTTCAAAAAAATTTAATATGATTTTTTTATTTAGAAAGAAAAAAGAAAAAATTATACGTATCGTCCGAAACTGATACATATAGGTTTTGGTTGGGACCGATACACCCCCCGAAACCATATTTTTAACCCTTGGTGTCATTAGGGTGATTTAAAGGGAATGTGGAGATACTTCCTGAACCGAGTGATAAACAGATTCTTTTATACCACAGCTTGTGTTGTGGCTAGACCAAGACTAGAGGTTCCAACTCAAAAGCCTAAGAGAAGGGTCCACTATGGAGGAGCCCCTATTACCACAAGAGAAAAAACAGAAAACAAAATCATTAAAAAAAAAAAAAAAAAAGGTAAAGAAAACCATAATGATGAGAAAAAATAAATGTTGCATATTTTGATATAATTACATTTACGTGATAGATAAACATTGAAGAAATTAATTGCTAACGCAAAGTGTATAACAAACTCATAGATAAACAACATAGGGCTTAAAAAATTTCGAAATATTAGTTATCCCTGGGAGATTATAGTTGGTGCTTGTTGTGAAGAATTCACGAAAGCCTAGTTTAGAAACTGGTATAATTGCTGAGACACAAGTTAATTTCCTTTTGGCATGTCAAAGCATTTGAATAATCTGGAATTTCCAAACAAAAGATATTACATAGAGAAAATTAGGCAAAATAATTCTCTCAAGATGATTGTTGCAAAACCTTTTTCTTCTTAATACATCAAAGCTTTTTGACTTGATTCTAATGTGGAGTCTGTATACAGTATGCTATAAAAACTAAATAGGCTCAACATGGGCGTTACGATCCCCTCAGAATATTAGTTATGTCTTCTCATGCTCTTGAGGCATTGGAAGTGGTAAACTCAAGGTTTAAAAAAACGGTTTCGGACACCGTAACGGACACAACTGAAACCTTTACGTAACGCTATTACGTAACAGTTTCAGCATTTACTTATTTTTTTTTCTTTTTTACTTAAAAAAATCTAAAAAATTCCAATAAAAAGGAAAAGAAAAACATATAATAAATTAATAACAAGATACTTTTAAAGCCAATATGAAGCTCAAAATTTAGAATTAAGGAAATTAGATGGATCGAACATTGAAACGTACCCGAAATAAAGAACATGTCTTGGATTCTTTCAAATCTATTAATTAAACTCCATATCAAGTTGTTAATTAACAAAAAACAAAAGAATTTTAGGAAAAAAAATGTACTAAGAATAAGTAGAGAAGAAGAGATGAAACAAAGATAAGGTTTTAGAATGAGTTTAGGGATTTTCAGAACTCAGTCCTACGACCGAAACCTTTACGTATCGGGTGTACGCCAGTTATGTAACGGTTTCGAGTGTTACGGTTTTGTTTCGGGATAAATGGGTAAAGGTACGGTATCGGGTATCGGAGGTCACCGAAACCTTTACATAATGGGTTTGACATAACGGTTTCGGCGTTTTTTTAAACAATGGGTAAACTAACTCAGAATCCAAAAATACCCTATTCAGTAATTGATATTTATGTGCGGTATTTCTGCAGATGGATACGTCCATTTAGAATGACTAAATGACATGTCCATTGAATATTATTGACTCTCCACCTAGTCACCCGATTTTGACCTCTTACTGTAGTTGTGATCAATGGTCCTCGAAAAGTTCATTGGTTTGATGATTAGTATTGTATGTTTGGTGCCGTTTTGGGAGCTATGAGCTATCAGAGATGGCTCATCAATTGTACAGTCAAGAAAGATGACACTTGTATCTACTTGATAGCTAGTAGTGGCTATACTAGAGAGAGAGAGAGAGAGAGAGAGAGAGAGAGAGAGAGAGAGAGTTTCAAACGCTGACTTTGAAGTTTCTGCATGTTGGTGGTTTTTAGGGTTACAGATTTATTAGTTAGTAGAGCCTAAGAGGCTAATCCTAGCATTAAATCTTAAGTTTGTTAAATTGATAGCATAACTTCTTTTTCCTCCCAATATATGTGCCAGTGTTGTTCATTTTTCATGTAATGGACATAATTAGTTTTGAAGATGTCAGCTGGTTAGTAGGTAGTGTCTGCAAGTGTTGATGCCACAAACCTGGTTTGAAAACATATCTCCGCCTGCTTAACAAAATCCTAGGAGGAAAATGGATAATTGATTTTGTTTTTTGTTCACCAAGTAAGCAAGAATATTTCTGGGGAGTCCCAAAGTATTTGGGATATAAAAAATATATATAGTATACAGTTGGTCCATGTGTAGGCAATACTTGATGTTGTCTTTTATTAACACAAGACCTCTTTTAGCATTCTGAGCCTATTCAAATTAAATCAAAATTAGCATGAAACTTCTCCAAAATGATGTTTTGCTAGGGTGAACTCATTGTCATAGCAAATGTTGGTGACTCTCGTGCTGTGTTGGCTACGACATCTGATGATGGCAGCTTGGTACCGGTTCAGCTGACTGTTGACTTCAAGCCCAATCTACCTCGTTAGTCTCTCTCTCTCTCTCTCTCTCTCTCTCTCTCTCTCTCTCTATATATATATATATATATATATATGAATGTAATCATAATGGATCCTTCTCTGTCTGTGTTGGTTGCAGAGGAGGCTGAGCGGATAGTTCAATGCAAAGGGCGAGTATTCTGCTTAGATGATGAACCAGGGGTTCACAGGGTCTGGCTGCCAGATGGGGAAACACCAGGATTGGCAATGTCAAGAGCCTTTGGAGACTACTGTATAAAGGACTTTGGGCTTATTTCTGTCCCTGAAGTGACACAAAGGAATATAACCAGCAAAGACCAATTTGTTGTGTTGGCAACTGATGGGGTATGTATTGTACTGTTGGTTGTGCTAATTTTCACACGATCACAGAATGCACCGCTTTTTACTTTTCCCTGGGCTCTAGCACTCTGAGAAGATTTAGAAAGGAAGTTCTTAAGTTCAGGACAGCAAAAAAGCATTCTTACTGCATGAGTGATTCTTTTTTTCTACCGGTACTTACTGCATAAGTGATTGAGATCTTTAGAAATCTGCACAAGGTTATTACAGTTTGTACATATGTAATTGGGGAAACTTGAATTTTTTAAACAAAACATTTGCCCTCTTTCTTAAAATGATTATATCAAGAGTTTAAAATTCATAAATTTAAAAAAATATTATCAAATTATAAAGGTTTAAAATAACGAGGAACTGCTGTAATCCTTTTCTGTTTCTTTATATACATGCTTCTTACCGATCAAAAAAAATGTGGTCGGCCGTCCCTGTTGTGACGGTGCCTTTTCTGCCATTAAATATGATTCTTTATATGTTTAATTTTGTAAAAACAAAATTTTAACTCTATATAACGGGGATAACTGCCTCTCTTTTTTTGGCTACAACATAACATCTAATGGCGGTTACCATTTTGATGGCTGTTATATCAGTAATGACACTGTTCTTTTTGAAGATGTAAATCATATCTAATTAGAGTAAATGTGAAATATTTGCTAACTGCAGATAAAATTTAAAATGGCATACCCATATGTTTTGAACATATGCAATGGATAGTGGATAGCCATCTTCCCATGGGTCCAACCTTATGCCAAAAAATCAACCCAATTTCTTGAACAAGATATACGGGACACACTGTCTTGGCACAAAAAAGAAAAAATCCACCTTTTCAGAACGCTTCTGGTCCATATATTTATTTGGAAAACTAGACCAATTTTATCTGGAAACTGATTGTTATTGTTGGACATGTTTCAGAGAAGCTTTTAACAGTTATTTGCAGTATAAACTAGAGGTAGGACTGAGAATCAGTTAAGATTTTAATTTTCTTTTTTCCTTCAGGTGTGGGATGTTATCTCCAACCAAGAAGCAGTGCAGATTGTCTCTTCAACACCAGATAGAGAAAAATCAGCTAAACGGCTAGTCGAGAGTGCGGTACGTGCATGGAAACGTAAGAGGTGTGGCATTGCAATGGACGACATTTCAGCTATTTGCCTCTTCTTTCACACTTCCCCATCTTATCAGCAGATCAGCCCCATTCCATTGCTAATATAGGAATGAGAGAGCAAATGAATTGCTTTTTGCCCTGTATTTTTTTGATATATAAGCAATCATGTTTAAATGTATATGACTTTAATGGAATCTTCCATGTCCTTCCAAAGTTTTAATATCTTCATCTCTTGCTAGATTAGATATATACTTATTTACAAATAGATGAGCAAAATTAGCAAAGAGAATGTATAAAGAAGATTTACCTATGATGATGAATTACATCCCAACCAAGGAACGAAAATCAAGTTTTAGTAGGGTTGATGTGATATCCTAGTCGTAAACTTCTTTTGTAGAAAGTACTGATCAAAAAGGGTTGTAGAAACGAGTGGTAATCAAGCTAGTATCATGGGAAACAAAATATCGACTTCCCAGTTAATGGCTTTACTTTGCTCTACAAGCATCAAATGCTAGAAAAGATGGAAAAGAGCATAGCATTTTCTTTTTAAAACAACTTAAAAAGTTGGTTTTGTTGGTCATTATTGAGAAGCCAGAAGGATTGTGCAAGACCGTTGAAAAATCAGTAGACCATCTGTTGATCCATTGCCCTCTAGTTCATAGCGTATGGGGGCACTTCCTATCTCACTTGAGTATGTAGTGGGTCTTCTTCCGCAACCTCAAGAACCTAGTCTCTAGCTGGTCTCTGTGTAATGTGGATGGCTATCTGTGTGGTGTGTGGAGGTTCTTCCGAGGTCCATTTGTTGAGGAATGTGGGAGAGACAATATCTTTGCCTCTTGTGATTAGATGTGCTCGCATATATCGACAACTGGATTTCTGTTAGGTGGGATATTGAGGTTCTACGAGAGCTCTCTTTTATTTTATTTTATTTTATTGAGGAACAACTGTAGTATTTTAAGTGTATCTTGGTTGCTTGTTTCTTCTCTTTCTAGTTCACCTCTCAGTGGACTTGCTCTTCTATATCTGTTTTATTGCTATTAATGCCATATCTCATTAACTGATATATATATATATATATATATTTTTACGACATTCTTATTATCTTTTGGCACAGCCTAAATTCTTAGTATTTAAGAGAAAATGAGGGGAAAAGTGAGAATAAGGAGATTTATGGTTTAGAGTGTGGGTTACTCCCAACTTCTTTTGTTCTTCTGCTACCAAGCACCCAAAGGCCTATGGTTGTTGGGGTGTCATCCTCATCAGCTGCCGTCCAAGTTTGTGACAATGGTGTGAAGGCGGGGGATTGTACTGGAGCAACATTGTTGGGTTGTTTTTGGTAGAGTTGTAAGAGAGGGTTTAGTGGGTAAATTCTTGTTGCATTATCCTTCTAATTTTATATCGAATAGTGAATTCCTTTTCATCGTATGGCCCGTGATTGTGAAGCCCTCTTCTGAGTGAACCACGTAAAATTGTCTTGTATGTTTGTAGTTATCTTTTTCGCCCTATTTTCTTCTCCTAGTTTCCACAAGATTCTTGGGTTTTCCATGGGTTGCCAAAATCAATTTGTTCATAGTTTGGGTGTTTGATTTTTCGGTAGCCTGACTCATAGCGGTGGGCTATTCTGCTACAAAGATGTTTTATGGTTGACATAATTTTTAATCTTTTCAGAGAAGAACCCGATGATTGGAGATACTATGCATAATAGAACGGTGTAGGAAAAATTCCATACTTTACCAAGTCCTCTTTGATTGAGTTTCTTGTCACTCCTTAGAGAAGTGTTGCCTCTTCTAGGCTTACTTTTTTTTTAATCTCAGTTGTCCTGTTATTTGGGTTTCAAACTAAGAACCTAGAGGTCTAGATCCACCATCAATTTTCTACATCCTTAATATATTTATTTCACATTGATGTGCCTGCCTTTCCATGCATCAGTTTCTTAAGACCATTGAATGCTTTCTACTAGTAGCATTAATGCTTAAGATTGGCGGCAATGGATCTTCTAGTCTTATAGCTTGTTTCTAAAAGGAGTTGCATTAAGTTTTGCCATTGTAGAGTCTCTAGGTTCAGAATGTTAATTGTTCTCTTTTAAGTGCATTTGATGGTCTCTGTTTCACAAACATGCCAGTAGAAGTATAGCCTTGGTAGTGTCTTCTTCTCAATGCCAAGGGCTACAAAAAATAAGGTAGCTCTATTCTCAACAAGGGAAGTACAGTTCGAACTTTGTAGTACAGGCTCAGAATCCTTTTTGGTAACAGATGGTAGATCATAAGCTTTGCTGCCCAGAAGAGGGTTTTGGTGCAAGAGCATAGAAGCAGCCATCTTCAAATATTTTCTCTATAAAACTCAAAATAAGAATGTCTTTAAATTGACAAAAACAGAAAGGCACACTATCTTAAAAGGCGGAGGCGTGATGCGATGCACTAGGACCTTTAGTAAATGATTCAAACATTGGAAAGACATTACACAATTTGTTAATTTAAAATGTTTTGTTAGCGAAATTATTTTAAATAGTTAATAAACTATCTCAAAAGACTCAAGAGAGTCACATACCATAAACGACATTGTTTTGGTGAGAATCCCTTAAATTAGTGGGATATTGACTAATATTTATTAGATCATTAGATAGTGAGGTCTACATGAAGCAACTGTCATCCGACTCACAAATCACAACTTTTGAGTAGTTTTAGGAAGATCATTCCCCTTGGTTAATTGGTGCAAACAGGATTCTGATAGCACAAAATCTAGCGTACATCCCAACTAAATAAAATGAGAAAAATCCTTATGAAATTTCATGGTTCAGTAAGGAATACAGCAGGGTGGAGGCATTTTATTTTTAAAGACTTGGCTGTGCAGATGTAAGTACTCTAGTCTTTATATATTTGCCATTCTTCTTTGGGCTCAGTGATCTGTGTAATCATATTTTTCTGTGCCTCCAGTGGATGTAATGCAACAAATACGTCTAATAATTTTGTTTACCTAGAAAGAAAAAAGAAAAAAGAAAAGGAATGACGGAGAGTGATGGAACCTTAGGTAGAAGGTCTTCTGCATTTAAGATCAGAAAAGTGTGAAATTTTCTGATCACCAATGATAACCAGACGAGGACTCGTTACTAGTCTCGTGCCTGAAGAAATCAAACTAGAATTATCGCAGAAATATAGCACTGGCCTTCATATCACAGGCCACGAGCTAGCAGACTGCACCACTACCACCACGGCACCCCATTGTAAATTTGCAGCAGTTATATCTCGTTTGTACTTAGCATTATTTTTTGAAAATACGTTGTTCCTAATTTGGATGAGACTAACTATTTTTAAGGCATTAATTCTTCATAACATGTTAAATAACATCTGTAGGAATTGAATTGAACAGGGCAGCATCTAAGAAAAACGATAAGGGATCAGAAGAACTCATACATCAAAAGAATATTTACAGAAGTTTAATATAAAACAGATGTTACACCAACGACCATTGGGTATTGTGGATGTTATAGTGCAGTGAAAAAATGAAAATGAAGACAGGTTCTGCAATTCATTGATACGTTACTTTTGTTATATTCATATTTAAATTACATACAAAGGTTGAAAAATGAGAAACTCTGATCCTTCAAATATGTATCAGTTCTGGGCAAACCCAGTTGAGAAGGGAGCCTATAGTCCTAGATCCGGAACAGCTCTTTGATTTTTCTCAAATTGCCCAAGGCTGATCCTTTCTATGATATTGAACTGCACGCAAGTACAAGGTCATGTACAACTTAACTTTTAGTGTGATATTTTTTAAAAGGAAAATGATTGTGAGACCGCCGGTCACAAGGCAACCCAAGACCGAATGCGGGGATGTGGGATTCTAGGGTGTCCAATTTTTTGGGATGCCCTAAGTGTCCCTACTACTGATGATCATATAAAACTTGTTTCATGTTATTTTAATTGAGTTGTGTTATTTTGCTTAAATCAAGTTATTTGAATGAACCATACAAATTCACCGATTCAAGTAAAATAACCTGAATCACGTTATTTTGCTTGAATCAAGTTACTTAAGTGAACTATACAAATCAATTGATCCAAGTAAAATAACTTGAATCATATTATTTTACTTGATGCGGGTAAAATAATCCGAATCAGGTTATTTAACTTGAATTATATTATTTTACCCGAAGACAGAAAAGTCTTCCACAGGATGAGTAAGAAGTCGGGATGTTATAACATCCCAAATTTTTGATGGCCTTAAAATTCTGCCAAAATGCCAACGGTTTTGTGCTGAAATTGCACAGTTGTCCTGAAATTGCACAGCTCAGTTGCAAAGTCCAAGTTTGTTCTTTTGTTGAGACTAACAAAGTTTGGCACTTTACACTTCGTCATTGTAGTTGGTAGGAAAATTGAGTTATTTGTCAAGGTTTTTAAGAAAATTAATTCTTACTATCATTAAATTTCAAGTTTTACCATTTCATTTTTTATGAGATTTGAAATCTTTCATTTTGTTGCATTTAAAGTCTTACGGCAATTATAACCCAATAGATGACAAGCATCAATACATTTAGTTCTAAAAAAAAATGCATTTTGCTAATTGACAAATCTTGCAAAGTGCCGGACTTTATAAGTCTTTGTAAAAGAATGCCTTTATCAAATTACATTTACTAAGCACATCCAATATAGTTGAAGTGTTGGGGAAAAACAATAGACCCGACAAAAAGATAATAAGCACACACATAAAGAAAAAGAAGATATATACGTGGTTCGGCTATAATCTATCTGCCTTCACAGGTCAAGATCTGCTTTTTTATTCATAGAAACCTTGAGAAACTAGTATAACATTGTTCTCCTCGCTTATTAAATACCAACCTAAGCCCAGAGCCTCGTACACTCCACTCAAGTCACCTTCTTAATGAATCCTAAAAACAATCTCTATTTATCCTCCCTTCAGCCATTTCTCAAGCTGTACTATGCTTAAACTCTTTGTATTATCCCCACTAATTTAACTTAGCAAACCCTAGATTATAATCACTTATTTATAAGTCTAAACTTGAATCCTAGACAATTAGAAACAATCCCTCTCGAAATAGGAATTTCCCAAAGCACAAAAGACGGACTCAATCGCGTTGCACCGCTCAAGCTACGCCTAGTGCTGCCCAAGCAAATCGCTCTAGGGACCTATGCCAAAAATTGCCGCAAAACCAATCGAGCTGTGGCCTTCAAAATTTTGAAATCGAGCCAATATCCGGAACTCAATCCTAGCTCTTTCAGTGACCAAAAAAAAAATCCTAGCTCTTTCGTATCTTAGAACTTAGGATCTGAAGGATCCTCCTACTTGATGCCCAAGAAGTGTCCAATCATACATAGGTATACCATCGCAGTCATGTATTCTAAACCATTTTTCATAATTTTAATCGATAACCAATCTTAGATCCGATTGTGTACTTGCTTTTCGAGCTAGGATGGTTGAGAGGTTCCGAGTGAAACTCCATAGAATTTGTAAAAAAGATATGTTTGGTTGTCGAGAAAATAAGTGAAAACATAGAAAAGGAAAAAAAAAATTAGATTTCTAATACAATTTCTAGTAGTGTTTTGACTTATTTTCTTTTATTTTCCATGGTTTTACTTATTTTCTCGACAACCAAACATATGGTTTGACTATTAACTGTGATCGTTTGTCCTCCCATGGTGAAGTTAAGGTCCTTACATTTTCCTATTCCATTTTCGTAAGGTAGTGAAGACTCGGCTTCCTGATCTTAGACTGTAGTCGGCGGAGTCACATGGAGACAAGGGGGCTGAAGTTCCCCCTGAAATTTTTGGAAAAAAAATTCTTAAATCTTCATTGTATTAACCACCCAAAGAAATATGATTTTTTGAAAATACATCTTTTGAGAAAAAATATCTTCTTCACTAACCAGCCACAAATAGATGCGATGACCCATCAACTTAATCATTAAAAAAAAAAAAAAAAAAGGGAGAACACCCCCCACCCAAAACCCCATTTTTAGCTTTGCAAGAGAATCCCCATTTTTAGCTTTGCAAGAGAATCCTGGTTCCGCCACTATCTGTAATTCGGGTTCTTAAACCCAAAAAAACACATCATCATCATCATCATCATCATCATCATCATCATCATCATTTTCTTCTAAAACTGGGCCATCATTTAATTATAGAGGAATTTGATAGGCGAAGAAGTACTTTGGGTGTGCCCCAACCATGAAACATGCAAATATATTCACAGTGACCAAACTACCCTTTAGAAATATACAAACGACATAAATGCCATCCCCAACCAAAAATTACGAGCTTCTGTATTCTCTCTTCCCTCTTATACAGTAGTTTCTCTTTTGTGATGACATCTTCTCTTCGTCTCTCACTCTCTGTCTTCGTCTTTCCACGCGCACCTATAGCGTGTCAAAAATCCATTGATCTTCCTGTATTCGCACTCTCGACTTCTTGCAGAAAAACCCATACTTCTCTACACCATCAGAAGCTCCGGCAATCTACACATATAATGGCATCAGATGGAGATGGCCGAGCAACGGCTCCGATAAACTACACCCAGTGGCCCCAATTGAACGAAGAATCCGATTTCGAAGCTCTCCTCTCTCCCAACGCCTCTCTCTCAATCTGCGGCTTCGGTTCTCTTCTCTCCGGTACGTCATCATTCCCCTCTCCGGTTCTCCTTCATCTCCGTTTTCTGATCTGTTCTTGGACCAGAAACAAGTGCCAGGAGTACATTTCCGGATCTGATCAACTTCAGGGTTGCAAGATTAAGCGGGTTTCGACGCGTCTTTGCTCACGTTGCTCCAATTTTCTTTCAGCGTGGGATTGCTAATGCTGAAACTGGGGTTACACTTTTACCTAAAATTGTGTAATTTTGTTTTCAAATATCCCCTTTAATTTTATTTATAACTTGTATTGTTACAAACATTTCAGGAGATTTCAAGCTTAAGTGTAGAACCTTGTGAAGGTGAAACCCTTATTGTTACTGTGTTTGAGGTTACTCGATCAGAGGTAATAAAAAAATCCCAACTTGCTTTACTTTCAAAGACTAACTCCTCATCTTGGGCTACCATTAAAAAAAAAAACTAAAAAAACTCATCTTGGGCTCCTTTACAGATTCCATCTTTCATGGAGAGGGAGCACGAATTCCGTTTTCTAGCTGTAAAGTACTAAACTTTATCCTAATTGTGAACTTCTTTGATCTTTTTAGTTGCAGTTTGTGATTTGTTTATTCATATAGGTGGTACCGGAAACACTAGATGGGATACCGCATACTAGTCCGGCGGTGAGTTGAGATGGACAAGTCATTTTTTTTTCTTTGGGTATCTGTTTTTCCTTCTGATGTTAAGTGGAACAGTAATCAAACATCTAATTGATGGATTGGGTGGTCAATGTAGGTGCTTTGTGCTCGTTATAGTGATGAGGAATATTTTCAAGTTAGATGCAAAGGTAAATTTGACGTGGATGCTACTAATTGCAATTTGCAAGTCAATATGAAATATAGGTATTCATTGGTCACCCATTATTCGTATTAGGTTTTAAGGTGCAAACTGGTACCGAGGTGTATATAGGTTTGTCTTTTAGAAATTGATTGAGTATATGAATAACTCGAGAAGTCGACTTGATTTATTCAAGAGATGAACCAAGTACTTGTAACTTCAAATCTAATAGACTGTTAAATCATTAAAAAAAAGGAAAGAAAAAAAAAACACTTTCAGACCATATAACCTGAAATGATCTGGACTCATCCTCATTGCTAATCCTAATTAATCCTTCCAAATCTGGTATAATTGTATCTAAGGTGGTGTTTGGTAACACCAACCTAAATAGGTATAGCTTATTTAAAAATTGAGCTTAGTTGGACTTTAGATTGTTAAGTTGAAGGTTAATTGGATGTCTAGATCTTTTTGAAGTAGAGAGGTTTTACCTCAAAAGTAATAAGGAGACATGAGCTCCTTTTTTCTTTAGAGGCAAAACCTCTACTTCAAAAAGATATAGACATCCAATTAACCTTTAACTTAACAATCTAAAGTCTAAATAAGCTCTACCTATTTCGATTAGTGTTACCAAACGTCACCTAATTGTTTAGTTTTTTTTTTTGGGTGGGGGGGAGGACTTCGTGGAGAAACCACCATGAATTCTTACCTTCTGTTACTCAAGAATACCAGCCAATTGAGACTCAGTTTCATGGCAAGACTAATTAGACATGATATATTTCATCATTATGCAAATCTGTACTTTTTTTTAACATTAGTATTCATCATGTATCTGATAGTTGGATGACTCCTGGTTTGTGAATTACAATTCACATGAGCTGTGGTAGGTTCTGGATTGATGAGAATTTTATGTCACTACTCACTTGAGGTCTGAATTGAGTTTTGTAATTGTTAATTATGAATTGCCTTTTTATGGAATTTGTTCTATAAACTTTCCGACCCCAAACATTCTGTCTGTTATAAAAGTATTATGTTTCTTAGATTTAAGTGCTGGTAGGCTACTTCAAATATTGGCCTTTCATTCTTCAACAGCTACTTTGTTTGTAGTGCTCTAATAAATGTTGAAGTAAATGTTGAAGAAGAATGTTATTATAAGAGCTAAGGCTGTAAATAAGCTATTCCTATGCACACCATAATTCTAACAGATGCATAATATGGCTCTCTTATGGGACTGACTGAAAAAGAGGGAAAAAAAAGTTGCCACTGGACCTGAATTGGTCAGCTCACCCATTTATTCATCCATACTAGAATCAGTACAGAAACTGATTTGCAGATGATAAAGAAAACCAGATGGTAACAGATTATTCCTCACCAAACTTCCGTCATGTATATGGTATTGATGTACTATTCTATTATGTTTTACTGTATCCAACTGTCCCTTGAAAACTTCTCTGTAACAGTATCTGTTCCAGTGGATTGTGGTATCTTTATTACATCTGCCCTTCGTCATACAAATCTTCCTCCTATGCTTCCTGGAACCTTTGTATTCATGCTATATTGCTCATTGTGTAGGTATTATATTTTATTTCTAACACCTATTGATTTTCTCCCTCTTGTTTCTTGAAAATGTTCTATTATATAGTTTTATTTATTTATACAATAAAAGTGATCATATCTTCTCTTGTCTTTAGCCTTCAAATGAGTGTCATCTGTGTATGTTAATGCAATACTGTTTTACTTTATGAACTTACATTGGCCGAGTTCCAAGGAGGGGGAAAAAAACTTTCATTAACTTATCCATACTTATAAGAGGTTTTCTGATGACTGCCTTCCTATTCCATATGCGAGTGACTTCTATCCCCTTCATTTTCGCCTCATGGATTGCCACCACAAGAAAAGAGCTTTGTTTCTATCCTGAAATTCATTCTTCCATTGCAAACTGTGTTATATTAATCTTCAGTGCTCCACATCATGGTTCAAGCCTTGTTAAAATTTTAAAGTACTCGTGAGTGAACTTCAAAATATTTTTTGGATTATATTGAGTCCATTTTACTTTCAATATTTCTCATACTTCTTCATCCACTTTGCTAATTATTGTTTCATGCAACCTTCTCTTTCACAGGAAGCAAGGAGATATATTATCAGCGATATGGACGGTATAACATCGATAAGATATGGCGGGACGACATCTTACCTTGCCGTGTATATCTTCGACACTGGTAAATTCCCCTTTTTTATGCATATCTTCTCTTTGTATACCTACAGTCCTACACTAGTGCTAGTAAGGGATATAGAATAATTACAACGCATAGTGAGGTTGGAACCAAAGAAGCAGCCTCTTCTCTTAATTCTTTTATTGCAGACCTATATGGGTGATTGAGTAAACTGCCTTATTCATATACAATCTATTCCAACATTAAATCAAAGCTAAATAATCCATTTGTTCATAATTTGAGGATATTGGAGCATTCTGTTTGTTTACTCTTTTCCTGGTATGAGCATTGCATTTGTAGCTCGTCCTATCTATAGATTGTTTTTCTCGACTATGTGCTTATTTTGATTGGATGGTTAGGATCATCCAGTTGCATCAACCTTCGGTCTCAGAGATCTCCTGGGGGACCCACTGAATGTTGGCTTCCAAAACCTCTACATGTATAGAGTAGGATCTGGAGGTGCAAACATTATGATTTAAGCATCCATCTATTTTAAGTACTCCAATTTTGTCTTATGAGGATGCTTCCCAGGTACTTGTGCATCTGGTATCTCTATGTATTCTTGTTTCACATCAGGCAACTAAGCTATTTCCTTTGTCAGCCCCAAATACATTGAGCAACCTAAGCTTTTGTTTCGCTCTATTAGACAGATTTGTTTTGCAATGCACAATTCTCTGAGTATAAGATAATAAGTTTCTTTTTACAGCGTGTTGGCGGCAAAAAATCTTGGCAATGAAGCCTACAACAACTTCTTAGATCACACTTTCCTTGGGGATCGTAATACAACAATTCGTCAGCACTTGGTTACAACAGGTTCAGGCATCATGGAAGAGGAGCCCCCGGAACTGCTCAAGACCCGTTATGGTGGCTAATATCAACAAATCAAAGACCTCCATTGTTGAATGGACAATCTTATCATCAAGCATAATATATCAATGAAAGGAAGCATGGCCATCAAAAGTTCAAATTGTTCAATGGTGATTTTTCAGAAGTTGGTCAGGGAGGGCAAAGTGTAAACTGTTACGAGACAGAACCTAGAATTTTGGCAATTTCTTGATTTATTAGCAATAAATTGTATGCAAACATGTGGGGATTGAATTTGTAGTAATAAATTGTACTCCTGGATGCAGCCCAGCCTGGGTGAGTGCTATAAACTCGCCTTTGGTTAGTAATAACCAACATCTTTATGTTCATACATTTTCATTCTTTGATTTCTCATCCTCACAGATTCTCTGGAAGACTTGTTTTCTTAAAAGGGAGAGGAGAGCAGCACATTAGCATCAGTGCTGCACCAAATGAAAAAAAAAATGATCATATGGCAAAGGGAAGGGGGATTGTTTGGTAGTCACATTAACTCCATATGATGGACTTGTACCACCATGCTAACCGAGTATATCTCTAACCTGTTGCAAACCATTAAAAGAAGAAAATAGACTCACGGTGCCATTACACTTGTGTCGTGGAAATTAAGTGGTTGTATGCAGGGGTGGACCTAATTTGTGTATAGTTTAATGTTCAACATGTGCATTACATTCAGGTCCATGGACATGAGGCGGAACCAAAGCTCGGCCTAAAATGCCAGACTCACTGACTGTCTGGCCATCCAAGCCACTGTTCTCAGCTGTATCTGTTGATCGATATTAGAAGTTTAAAGTTGGTACATCCCAATGCAATTTATTGCAGATTGTCCCTTGTACTATGTAAATTAAAGGCTTAATCACACTTGCAAGATGCTCTCATAATACCTGCAGTTTAGAGGAAGAAAATGTTGTGCTTAACCAGTTCAGAGACATGATTTCAGTAGCCTGTTCTGGTTATAAGCCAGTTTAACCAGATGATGCAGTCAACTTTCTTAAGCACTGGCTTTGGTTACAAAGATGAGCAGGACCAAGAGATTTTTGACCGAGGAAAAATTCATTCTGCAGAGAGCTTGAGCTTGTGCAAAAAAAAAAAAAAAACCTTCAGGCTAATTGATTGAATTATCCCATCTTTAATCCTCAACAATCACAACATATAACCTGCACAAGGGTTACTCTATGCAGGACAACTTGTGCAACAATCTGAAAGTGGGATTCTGCTTGCTAATGAAGATTAGAAATATTGGTTAGATCAAACACCCACAGAATTCTGATTAACTCCTCATGCCTAGGCTGGTAGCAGGATATAAAACAAGCCAGATAGTAGCAACCAGTGGTGCTTCCACTTAAAAATGATCAGTTCCGTGTTTTTTTTTATAGGTAATCAAAATTTCATATAAGAAAGAATATAATTAGATAACTCAGATTCACAAAAAGTGAATAAAAGGACAAAGGAAACAAAAAGCAAGTAGATCATGGCTAAACAAATATGAAAAACCTCATAACGCAAAGATCCGAAACAGTACAACCAAATCTCCAATTAATCAAGGAAACTCAACACCCCCAATCCTCAAAGTCTGTCTCTGATAGCGGTCCAATCAAGCAGGAGGTTTCAAGTTCACTGTCTAATCTTTTCTTGGGAAAGTGATGACTCTTAAAAATACACGCCTGTTCCTCTCTTCCCAGATGGACCAAGAGATCGCACCTCAATTGTATCTTCTACCATTCAATATTGTCTCCGTAAAAGAAGAAATTTGGTGGTGCAAGCAGCATACTTGACAACCCCACATTCCTCTCATAGAGCAGGAACCAGAAGTCAGATGATTCTGCATTGAGCAAAATTATTCTCAGAAGGTATATAATTCATTAGATTTCAACAAGAAACCATAGCAAGCTTTAAAAGATAATCAGTTCAGATTCTACCGGAAGTGCATAGCAAGCTTCAAGAGATTATCAGTTCAGACTCTACTGCACTTCCAACGTATACTGGAATGAAGATGCCCTCGTCAGCTCATATTCTCAACGAATCGCTTACTTTATAAAGCTTGTTCTCTTAAAAAAAATTTGCACAAGCTTGAACATATAACCACCATGCCCATCATTAATTTGTAATGGTATTTTCATTTCATCTTCGTACTAGCTGTTTACATTTGCTATTTCTTTTTCCCTTTCTTTACCCTCTTGGGAAAGAGTTCTTGAGGCTTTAAAAGAACTTCACAATGCATCTGTGCCCAAAGCTTTTCAAACTGACTGTGAAACCTCTCCTGAAACCAGTCCAGAATTTCTGAATGCAATTCCTGAGGATTCTCATTCCAAGTCTCTCTTAGTATGGCAAGGCTGTCAATTGTCCTCAACCTAGTTTTCAATTTATTTAGAAGATTCCCAACCCGTTTTTGACCCATCGCCTCAGGCTTCAAAATGCTACCTGGTGGGGCTGCCATGAACTTCTGGACAGATCTTAGGCATGGCAACACATGGCCTTCAAGCAAAGCATAAGCAAATACAGCCACTCGATGGACATCATTTTTGACTGGCAAACTATGTAATGGAAGCTGCCATAGATGAGGTCCAAAGGTTGGACTGACCCAACAAAATACTTGGTCATTTAGAGGTTCATAATAAGGTTTCGGGTCCGTAAGGGGGGCCGAGAAGCTGCACAGAGACCCAGCATATTTAACAAGCCAATCTGCTTTCACAGCTGTTACTCCATGCACATATGGTCGTTTCGAGTGAAGTAGTTCACTGTAAACCAGATACTCCGGGGTTGATTGAGAAACAGAAGACCGACGATGGAGAAACACGGTTTCTTTAACCATGCATGCTTGATAGCCACCCGCATTAGCTTTTCTATCTCCATATGAAGACCCTGAGACTACTCTAATGCGCTTGGCAATCCTATCTGCCCAACCAGCACAAATAGCCTGCCCTAAAAGCTCCTCCTCGTTCAGTAATAAGGGATGCTTATCAGAGGAAACCCTCCAAGCCTTTTCAACTTCCTCAACAGTTCCATGAGTCCATGAAAATTCTTGCTGAAAACCACCAACAAAGCTTTGACGACCTACCAGTTGAAGCAGCTGCTTTCTAAGCTTGGACATTTCCTCCATGGTTTTCAGGTGTAATGCATTATCTTTGCAAAATTCCACTGGGTTAACCGCAAGCTCAAATGACTGCAGAGCATAAGCTATTGTCAGAGCATCACTGCTAGGGTTGGAAAATTTTGCACGGGCCACTTTAGCAATTTCTTTCAACTTCTTTTGCTTCAATTTTTCTTGCTTGTCTAGAATTTTATCCGAAGTACCAGTTTTCTCATCTTGATCCAAATCATCTCTATTTGTGTGGCTTCCCTCAAAATGCATAGTAAAAGGATTTGACAAGCTCAAAGCTGCAGCTGCAGCAACTGCATAACCCAGAACTAGATTCGCTCTGGCATAACCTTGCACTTTCCTCATAATTTGAATAACTGTAAGGAGCATGCGGGAGTGATGAGGACTCATGGGATACTGTGCCATAGCCTTCCCAAGGGACGTGAGTCTTCCTTGGCCATCAAGTGCTTCAAGAGCCTTTAAGCAACGCTCTGCTTCCATCAGGGCAGTGGCCTCAGGAGGAGTTGGAAATGGGAAATTTGCAACCTGGAAGATACAACAAAAAAGAAAAGGCTCAGAACTTTGGGAATGAGGAAATACAAGGAACGCAAGGTCAATCATAATTACCAAACTAGCTATAACATCCATGTATGGCGGCATAAGTTCAGTGACATTTAGTAATGTGGGATTGCAAACCATATAGAGGTACTGCCTATGAATCAAATAATTACTAACCATGGTGTAGACCATAAGGGTCATATACCAATGTGCATGACACATGTACAACAGGTAAGACCAACCACTCGGAAGGTCCCACCAAGCAAAACTTCACTAAATCAAATGGTCATAACCATCCATCCATGAAAAAATTGGAAATGCAAGAAATAGGCAAGAAAAACTCCACAAATGCTTATAACCATCTGATCAGGTCAATTTTTGACATGGGACATACTCCCCTACTGGATGTTTACAATCATCTAACGAGATCAATCTTTGACATAGGCCAACCCACCGCATGTGCACATATGTACAGGCAATTGTGAGACCGTCCTTGGTCCAATCAACATGTACCTTGAAAACTCAAGCCTCAAAATATGAAATACATATAAAACCCACCTTATCAATACCCATGGATTTCAGGAGAAGGACAACACCATCAACGGGTATTTTAGATATTTCGGCGCTCGAGAAGTCACAAAGTATGTTACTAAAGACTGCAGAGGAATAGAGACGGTAACAGTGGCCAGGCCCAGTTCTTCCAGCTCTTCCTGCACGTTGAGCAGCCGATGCCTTGCTTATCCATTGTACTTCATATGTTTCCATACCATTGGAGGAGTTGTAATTCTTGACCTTCTCTCTTCCAGTGTCAACCACATACCTTATGTCTGGGATAGTTAAAGAGGTTTCAGCCACATTGGTAGCAACCACAACAAGCCGCTCTCCTTCCTGAACCTTTTCAAATACACGAAGTTGTGCTGCTGCAGGTAGCATGGCATAAAGAGGCAGGACACACAATGCACCGGCACAGAGACCATTTCCTCTTTCCTGTTTCTTCCCCAAAATGGGAGTAGATTTGCTTGAACATCCTTCTGTAGCTTGAGTATCAGGTAAACCTTTTTTTCTCTCTGATTTAGGGTTTGATGCATTTTTGTCAGCCAAAACCTCAAAAGCAGCCTTCAGAGAAGCAAGGCTTCCAGCTTCTCCTAGAACATCGACAATATTAGCATCATTCTCTGGGGTGTTGTGGTCCAAGGAATCCCCATCATCACTATCAACTTCCAGTTCACTTTCTGTCCCCAAACCGTAGGAGAAATCTGAGTCATCCTCGTCTAGAACAGTGTGATCCTCGTCATAAGAGCTAAACCTGTCAATTTGCTGGTGGTCTAAATGACCTTGAATCTGAAATGCTTCATTAATGTCTTCCATATCAAGTCCCTGCTCAATGGGCTCTGTATTTGAGACTGCATTTACCTCATTCTGTGTCTTCCCCTTAGAGTGATTCACAATTAGCTCCCTTGAAGCTTTACGCAGCTTCTTGCACAAGTACTCCACTTCCCTCTGCCCAGTGACAAAGACAAGTATGCCACCAGGTGGCAGCCTCTTATGAATTAACATGACTTTTTTATAAGCTTGGCCGATGTAGTCCACAATCTCTGTTCTCTTTGAGAAGTGTATAGTCACAGGAAATTGTCGGGTGGGAACTTCTATAACAGGTGGGGTTTCACAAAATAATTTCTTTTCTGAAACAAAGTCTTCAACTCGCAAGGTGGCACTCATAAGCACGAGTTTTAATGGAGAAATCATATTTTCAGGACTGGGTCCTTCACCTGAAAGCACCTTCTTTTGCTGCTCCTTGTATAATCTCTGTAATCAAGCACAGGATCATAGCCCATAAAGAAATAAGATACATAAAGACAGAAGAGCCATAATTTTTGGTTCATGACCCCTTAGAAGTAATATTACTGGTTTCTAGCTCACACCTGGCGAAGTTGTATAATACGAGAAAGCATTCCAATAAGTATGTCTGTATTCAGGCTCCTCTCATGAGCCTCATCCAGAATGATAACAGAATACCGTGTCAATAAGAAATCACCCTGCACCGCAACAAATTTTTATCAAAGGCATGTTGAAGGGAGCCGGCAAATTCAGTTTAGTAGATATACAAAACTAAGCCAGTTGTATGAATATCCCCGAAGGGAGTCACATGAGCAAAGAATGTCAAAAATGGAATAGCCAAATAGTCACAAATGGATCTACAACAACAAGAAAATCAACTTAACGATCAAGACTCAAGAGTCCATAATGGGGTCAAGTGAAAAATATGTTTCTAACTGAAGCCACGATGCCACGTGTAGGTTGACTCTTAAGAGCATCCCAGGGCTTCCAGTGGGATTTAAGCCATCTGCGACGTGCAAAAGGTCGTTAGAAAAATCAGAAACAGAAATTTTCGAGAATTAACCTATTCTAGTTTCTATAGTCAAGATTGAAGACCTCAGAAAGAAAAAATAAGGTAGCTTGATGGAGTACTCACAACTATAGTTGAGTTTTGAGGAGGTACCAATTTATATAGAGAGATAATCATATGAGAAAAAAAAAAAATTTGATCTATAATGAGAGTGACATATTAATCAAAAAGAGCTACAAAGGAAAGAGTTTACAAGAATGTAAACTCAAAAATAGCTACAAAGGAAAGAGTATACAAGAATGTAAACTCAAAAAAATAAGGAAAACAAAACAAAGCAAGAAACAATCACAACTCAGGATTCCTTTGTATTGAAAAATAAATAAATAATTTGAGAAACACCTTGAGCTTTTATTAACCATTTCTCACCATGTTTAGGGTTGTTTATTTCCTCCTCTCTCTTTTTTTCCCTTTCCTTCTGTCTTTCTTTTCTTTTTCTTTTTTTGGGTGGGGAGAAAAGGGAGGGGGGGATTCTCTTATCAGTCTTATGTTCATTACCAGAATGTTCAGGGAGAAATTCAACTAAACCATGATGTTTTTTTTATTGAATCAAGCCAACTGTCAGATTCATCTTCTTTTTTGGATTATAGCCTTTAAATTAACAGAACCTAGCAGTAAGGAAAGTGGCATATAATCAGAATAGTTTTCAATTAATTTACAGGAAGGCCCAAGCAGGCAAAAAATGCACTTCAACTGAACTCTCATACAATGTTGAATTGTATATTACAATATAACCAATTATCTGTCTTGTATGATGTACACCTAAGCAGGTAAAATTTTCTGTACAAACAAATATTTATGGGGCGTTTGGATTGGATTTTTTGGGCCAAAAATCAATTATGGTAAAATTGATTGTGTAGAAATTAATGGTCAAATAATTATTTTTTCAAATATTAGTGTTCAGAGAATAAGTAGGTGAGTCTCTCAACTTTGTATTCTCCGAACACTATTGTTTGAAAAAATGATTATTTGATCATGAATTTCTACACAATCAATTTTATCAGAATTGATTTTTGGCCAAAAAAATACAATCCAAACGCCACCTTATTATCGCAAAGTTTTTGCATCACATATAGACAGATAAGAAGTATATTCAGTGCAAACCTGCACTTCTCTAAGCAAAATTCCATCTGTCATGAATTTGATGGAGCAACTGTCTCCAATCCTCTTGTCATGCCTAACTTGAAATCCAACCTCCTTTCCTAGACGAAGACCTAGCTCAAACGCCACTCGCTTGGAAGTGGCAAGGACTGCCACACGGCGCGGTTGGGTAACCCCAATGATTCCCCTTCTAACACTAGGCATGTCTGAACCAAATCCAGCTTCATAAAGGAACTGCAAAGTGTCAATCGAAAAGTTAAAAATAAGGCCCTTCCTAAGGGGAAAAGAAACCTTGAATTCCAGCTAGTAAAATATGAGAAGCATCAAACTAGAATCACCTGAGGAACTTGAGTAGTTTTACCACACCCAGTCTCTCCACAAACTATAACAGTGGAATGCTCATTTATAGCTTCCATTATCTCCTGTTCCATCATGACTATTGGAAGATCCTGCCTTTTGCTTTCGACCTCATTTGGTCTTGATACATGCACTACAGCTGGGGCAGTAAGAGATCTTTGCACAGCATAATCTGCAAGGATGCTAGTATTGCCAAAATCTATTCTTGGACTATCATCCTTCCTATCCTGCCGATATCAAACAATTCCAACTCATATTAGTAAATAATCATAAAACAAGGTTACCATTCATACGAAATTGTGTTCATTTCATTCAAAAAAGATCATAACATGCTAATGCTATGGGTGTGAAGCATACAGGTGCTTTGGTGCTTTTTCCACCATCATAATTACATGATGTCAACAAAGAATTTTTCAGATCTTTCGGCATACATGCGCCATTGTCCTTATCGGCAAGTTCCTTGGCTGATAAGGTAGTATCGGATCCATCATCTCTACCTAATGTGCTGCTACAAGTTGGTTCTTGGAAAGAGTCCAAAGACCCAGAAGAATTATTAAGACCTTCTCTTTCCACCATCATTGGTTGCAGAAAGTCCTCAGTACATTCCTGCTTTGAGTGGCTTGTATCAATATCATGTTCACTTTGACAGAAAGCACTATTATTACCCCTTCTCTTGAAAGGTCGATCATCCTGTGGCACTTCTAAACCTGCCTTAGAAAATTGTACGACTCTCCTACGTTTTTCCCGCTGAGTTTCAACCTACATGTATATAAGTCCATTGAAAAATATAAGATCCAAAAGAAGTTATTTTTACTGAGAAAGAAACTGCATTAGTTCATTGCTACAAACCTGACCAATATTCCCTGAAGACCATAAAAGTGAATATGCATCCTCTCGAATCTTGTATTTCCTGAAAATGTAAATTATTAGTAATATTCATCAAGGGCTCCTTATCCACTCTCAGAGAAAACATGAACCAATATAGTACTCATTTATACAGGTAAAGACTGCAATCGGTACATACTCCAAGGTCCTGATGTGTTTAGATAGCAAGGCATCTTTCTCCTTCTCCTCCTGCACATACAAGAAATAATAAAAAATTTAAGATCTAACAAAACGTGATTATAAACAGGTACAGGCTAACGCGACATACCTCCAACTTCTTCAGCTTTCTTTTCTGGGATTTGCTCAGGCTTGAGTTTCTCTCTGCCTTACTCTTTTCACAGATCAAGACAATGAAATTCAATACTTCAGAAGCACATACCAGTACTGGAGGTAACATTGTAATAAGATTTACAATATAACAGACTATTAGCTTGCTGCATATACCTGATTCATGCCTTTCGTTTTCTGGGATTTTCTCAGGCATGAGTTTTTCTGTGCCTTGCCCTTTTTGCAGACAAATACAAGGGAATTCAATCATTCGGAAACATACATAAGTATTGGGAGTAGCATAGTAACTAAATTAAACATACTAATTAGCTTGCTGCGTATACCTGACTCACGCCTCTTATTTTATTCTTTTTCTTTTCGGGCAAGACAATTGCATTGCTATCATCAACTCTGGAACTATTAAATGCAAGGCAAACAATAACAAAAAAAATATGTAGTTGTAAGAAAAGAATACAAGATTTAAAAATAAAAATTAAAAATTAAAAAAAAAAATTGCACTGGGTATGTTTCCCACACCTATAACAAGTTTAATACTTTCTTTCAGAATATATCCGATTATATATATATATCCTATCTATACACCAAGAAAAGTCAGTTCTAAGCAGACGATTCCAGGCTGAATTTCATTGAAGGGAAGTAAGCTGACGTGATCAACGCTGCAGACTAGCAGGGTACTTTAAGTACACCATTTCAATCAAGATTCATTACCTTTAGAAGCAACATTCTTTTCTTTCCAACATCGAAAACAATTATTTGTTAAAAGGGAAAAGACCCACTTATTGGTAAGAACAAACTGTATGAGCAAATTTTACATTTGAAGCCCATCCTGTCCAAAAAATTGCAAGTTCACATCCATGGGATGTCCCAAATTCTCAGAACCTAGACCCATCCTCTGCTGTTTAAACTCAATTCTGCAAATAATGATACCAAAAAAAAGCTTAAAAAATATTACTATAAAGATTATGTTGGCACAATCGTAACTAACAGATTTCTTCCAATAATCAGAAAAAACTATTGATTTTATATAAACAGATTTTCTTCCCATAATAATTTTAAAAAAAACATTGACTTTATATCGTAGAACAAATCAATAGTGCATACTCTATAATCATTGACTTTATGGCAATATTTCTCATCATAGAAGACCATAGTGAAGTACCTCATGATGATGCGGGAGCATGGAAATATAAGGCCCACTGAATTCCAGGTGGACCAATGACAAAAATCAGTTTTTGAATAAGAGTTCACAAGTAGAAGTTGAAAAACCTGTTCCTGTTCCGTCAACCAGAAATTACAAGTATGAGTACTAGGCGCACAAAAATCTTGTTTTGCTCAGCATCTTCACTACTGCTCTCAGCTCTTGCATGAACCCATATAACTTACCATGAGTTGTAATATTTGTTGCCCAAGTTGGGAATTCATAGAGCTTGTATGTGTAAAGGGAACTCATAATTCTGGAAAGATTGCAGACTTTGCCAGCATATAAGAATTGCTGAGGTAACCGTGTCAGGATACCTACTATAGTTGTATTCATAATTTTATCAAGGACAATTGTCATATCTACAATGCAATCTACACAACATAAAAAAGGAAAAACAAAGGTCTAGAGTGAAAGCTCATCCTCAAGCTTCACTTATCCCTTTAGGTTTAAGATTTAACAATAATCCAACCAGAAAGAACTAAGGATTTCTCGATGGGTTTAGAGATTCATGTATGTATTCCTCCCTCCGTTTGCTTGCATGGAAAATGAGATGGAAAAGAAAACTTTTCCGGCGGAATTTATTTTCAAGAAAAATTTTCCTCATCTTTTATTTTCTACCGTTTGGCTAGAAGAAAAAATATCTCAGAAAATCATATCATATATATTTTTTTTGTGTGCGCGCGCTTAGATTGTCTTTTTCCTTGTCATTTTCAAGTGACTCGTGATTCTCTCCAGTTGTAATCGGACTCGGGGGAGTCCGGTTATGTCATTGACGTTGCCACGTGTCCCTCTTGACACCCCTTAACCTGTTAAAGATTCATTTACCCCTAGGGTTCACCCACCTACATTGGTTTTTAGGAAAAAAAAATTTAATTAATCCCGAGTGAATCTTAACCACAGGTCCACAGTTAAGGGGTGTCAAAAAGGGACACGTGGCAGCATTAGTGGCGTCTGGTTACAACTGGAGATGGTTACAAGTCTTTTCAAGTTCCCTATATTAAACCCAATTAATATCAAAACTGCCACCATTCATCAGCAAACGCATTGATGAAGGAATCGTTATGCATAAAAGATGAAGGAACGAGCCCAAATTTCCCTCCCAGTAAGCTCCAATCCAATCACAATTTCATCTACGGGAACCCAAATCCAACATAACCAGAGTTCTTTATCCATCAAAACCCAAATTATGCTCACTTAAGCTTGATCATTACACATTTCAGCCCTCAAATCCAGATCAAATTTATAGTAGGGTTTTTATAGTGAGTCTCAATTCAAACCAAAAGAATAAAAATCAGAATACAAACAAAACAAATAGAGATTGTGAATAACGAACAAGGGTTTGAGAGTTTGATCAAAACCCTAGATTTCATATTAGGCTGTGCAGATTGAGTTTAGGCAAGAGATTTGAACCTGAAAACAATCTTGATTCAGCGGATTCAAAGTTGGGAGTCAATCTCGGTGTGAGACGAAAATAGAGAAGGAAGAACAAGCGTTGAGGAAGAGTGAGCGTCGAGGATGATCGAGCGTGAGTTGAGGAAATGACTTCTCTCAATATTTAAGAGAAAAGTTTTCCTTTAATATAATGGAAAATATTTCTGAAAGAGAAAATTTTCCCAAGAGTACTTTTTGGCCTGTTTGGAATTTGGATAAACTTCTCTTTAAATTTTCGGAAGAACTTCCTAAAAAAGTAGCTCCTCGAGGGAGTAGGTAAAAGCCATTTTAAGGAAAAATAACGTTTGGTTGTACATACGAGAAATAACTTCCCAATACGAGAAGTTAAAATGTGTGTTTGGCTTTCTATAACAAATAATAACTTTTCACTTTACTAGATCATTATTAAAGAGGAGTATCTTCCTTTTAACGGTGATTTATATTTTTAACCATGTTTAAAAAAAAAACATAGTTAAAAATGTAAGCCCAAAACTCCTAAAAGGCCTATATTATAAACTAATCCAAATATGATAAGTATAATGCACAATTAGCTGACCAATGTTCCAACTAAATAATCAATTCATTCCCTTAAATCAATGTAGTCCTTTGATTGGATTGACCTACTAAAGCATAATCTAGTGCTTCTTACTACAAGGGAAGTGAAAACAAATATTCATGATGCATAGATTATATATATAGATGTCGGCAATTATACTTAATACTTTTTGTGAGGAGCAATAGCAACACACTCCTACACCCCCTGTGTGATTTTTGTGTATGGGGTTGCACATGGACATAAACATACCAACAAATGCTCTTATTACAATCAAAATCATCTTAATCAAAGTAAACCCCAAAAACGACTGCACTTAGTCACTTACTAAGAGAATGAGTTTGTTGGTTCAGAAATGTCAGTAATTTTTTTTTTGATAACCAAATTCTAGTAATTCATCTCCCCTAAACTACTGCCTTCACTTCCTCATCAATTATAAAATTCATGAAAACAACTATTATAGGTAATTCATCCATTTTTAAAATTCATGAATACATCATGGAAGTCCTTCAAACTTGCGCAAACTCTCTCAGAAACACTGGTGAAAACCAATGACCAGAGAAAACATTTACACATTCACTACAAATGAGTTCTCAACTATATTCGTAAACAACCCTCCAGCTCCATTATACGTTTATGTTCTCAGAAACAAAAACCCCCATCTCCTCATTACACACAGAGAAATTGAACTAATAAGCCTGAGAATCTCAGCTCCGATCATTACGAGCGTAACAAGAAATAAAGACATTACAGGCAATGGTATCTCGTTGAGACATATCATCAAACACCTAGCGCACTTCGTCACCATTCTCACATGAACGATATAAATCCATTACGGCAATCTAATAGGTGCCCATCTCGCAAAATCCTGGCATGGATCTGTTTACCTCCCATTAATGATGACATTCGGGTACAAAACTTAAGAAAAAAGGAAGAAGACAAGGGCTCTGTCTTGAACATGATTTTATGATGGAAATTATTTCTTTTTCAGAGCTTTGGATGAGTTCTATTCTTTGTTGTTTCTATTCCTTTATCAGTGGCTTTTGTAATGGCCATTGCTGCTGTTGAGGAGCAGCTATGCGACAAGTTACCTTCAATGAAAACCTAAAGATTGAGAGAAAAAAAAAAAAAGGAGGAGGAAGAAAGGAGGTGCTGAAGACTTACCAATGAAAAATGATACGATGGGAAGAACTGAGTAGCAGTTAAACAACGAGAGAACTCTCAGGGGTAGCAGCCCTTCACTGTTGTGCGAATGAAGCCCTGATTTTTTTTTTTACCCCAATTTATACTGCCGTTAACAAAAGGATTCCGTCGACTTCCCGTGGAAGTCGTAAAATTGACTTCCAGCAAAAGCCAGTGGAACTAGCCTTCATAGGAAGTGAGTTTGGTGACTTCCAGAAATTTCCAACTTTCGTGGGAAGTCCTTTTACGTTTTGAAAGCCAAACGACATTTTGAGGGAATTTTGAATTTTGAAGGGCCAAAAGTTGCTAGAAGTCGCCCCAAAAGTCTATCCAAACGCAACCAAAAATTTTCCATGACATCAAACACATACAAACAAACAGAGCCTATGGGTTTTCTCTAAATTTAGTTCTCTGTGCTTGAATATCAGGCAAACAATCAGAAAATATTGATCTTTGCTACAGAATACCTTGCTAAACCATGTTTTGATTAACTGAAATAAAGGTCAGATCAACTCTTCAATTGATAATTGAAATCAATCTGTGAGGACAATAAAATCAGAGAGAAGAAAAGATTACTCACCACCAATAAGCATTTAGCCCTCTTTCCAGTCGCGAGAGAGCCCTAACCCAACAAATACCATCTTAATTTGGTTTAGGAGTTGTGGACGAGGGCCATGGAACGAGCACCCTTTGCCCTTTGGTAATGTTTGCCGAAAGAGAGGGAGAAGGGAGAACGCCAGAGAAAGTGCAAAAAGAAATTTTGGGGAAGCGGTAGAACATGCTACAATAGTACTCGGGCAATCTAGGTCTATTGTAGCATGCTCCACGCAGTACAATGGTATACCCGTATAGTAGCTTAGGCTTCTTTATAAGGGTGATTTTCTTTCTGGAGTCAAATCCTCTACGGTGATAACCGGATTTGGCAAATCCGGTTATCACCCCTAGAGGTCGCCACGTGTCTCCTTTGACACCCCTTAACTGTGGGTAAGGTTCACCCACCCCTAGGGTTCACCCTCCTATTTTTGGTTTTTTTTTTTAAATATTGATTCTTTTTTTAAAATTAAAAAACTGTTTTTAGAGTTTTTTAATATTAAAAAAAAGTTTTATATTTTAAAAAAAAAAGAATTAATATTTTAAAAAAAATATAGGTGGTGAACCTTACCCATGGTTAAGGGGTGTCAAAGGAGACACGTGGCGACCTCTAGGGGTGATAACCGGATTTGCCAAATCCGGTTGTCACCGGAGATGATTTAGCTCCTTTCTTGAAAGGGAATAATCTAGGTCTAGAGAGTCCGGATCCATTGCGATTGAACTAGGATAGTTCAATCACACTCACAGTGCCCCCTTTTAACCCTGGTTACTAAATTTCAACTCACACTCACATAGCCCCCTTTTTAACCCTGGTTACTAAGTTTAACTCCTAGAGTTAATTTTTTTTAAATATATTTTTCTAAAAATCTAGGTTAGATTGTTGAACCAGTTAATGAATCTTAACCACGGTTAATGGGAGAGGGACACGTGTTGCCTTGTGGGTGTGATTGAACTAGGGTTGTCAACTGGTCGGATTCGGACCGGATCTTCCTAGATCCGAATCCGATCTGATTAAGAATCCGACATATCCGATCCGAGATCCACCGGATCATTAATTAATCGATCTGAATCCGAATCCGACTATATTTTAAAGATCCGAATCTGATCCGGTCCGATTAAGGTTAATTTAAAAAAAAACTCAATTTTAATAATATAAAATTCTAATATTACCTTAATTAACTCTAATTAATGTTAATTTTTTAAAAAAATTAATACTTTATCCATAAAAAATCTATTTACTATATTTAAAATGATTTTAAAAAGTTAATATAATCGGATCGGATTTTAATCTTATTGGATCATCCTATATCCGGATCCGATCCAATTATAATCAGATTCCACCGATCCAATCAGATGGATCACATATAGGGTCCAAAGTCCGGCTAATCGGATCCGGATCATGATCCGATCCATTGACAGCCCTAGATTGAACTCAATGAGAGTTCAGTCACGATTGAATATGATCCCAACTCAAGAGTCAGGTCAAGGGGGTGAGGTGTTCCATGGTAGAGATAGGATCACAGTCAATCGCAATCTGTGTATTGGATGCCGTATAAGACCAGAATCATAACGACTTCAATGTTGTTCATGAATCACATTAATATTAGATATTTAAGTGATTATTTGTTTGATTTCTTTGTAAATGATCATATACTGGGCAGAGCTAGGGGCAAGGGGGCACTTGCCCCTCGACTTTTGAAAAAAAAATTTAAAAAATAATTTAAAATGGCATAGCCATGGGACAAGGAGGGCTGCTGCCCGCATGAACTTTTGATAGTTTAATACGCATAGCCATGGGTATGGGACCAACTCCCCTTGATTTTTTTTTTTTAATATAGTTTAAAGGGCATAGCCATGGCCCATGGGGTAACTGCCCCCGTAAACTTTTTTTTTTTCAAATTATACTATGACATGGCATAGCCATGGAAAAGGGACCAGCGGCCCCCAATTTTTTTTAAAAAAATGTATGCATTGCCATGGGGCAAGGGGGCAACTCCCCCTAAACATTTGAAAACAAAATATATATTTGTATTATTTTATTTAATTATTTAACATGGAATAGTCATGAGACAGGCGCAGCTATCCCCATAAACAAGGAGAAACAATACCCATAAAATATATACGAAAGGAAAGATTAAAATCATACAAGGACTGCAATCTTTTTTTTGGACGGTGCATTTATTTTATTAGGAAAAAAATATACAAATCCTTAGTAATCACAGAAGGTACCGAGTATCCTTTGTAACTCATATTGAACTTTGTGCAATTAAACGATGCCCATATGGAGATTCATCAAACTTCGTTTGCTCTGCCTCACTCTGATTTATAAAACCATAGCGTGCAAAGCAAGTTCAGTTTGGGGTTCAGTTGGGTTTCGCCCACTTTTGGTACAAACAGTGGAGCTAAGAATTTATGTCTTGAGTTGGGGTTCATTAACAATCGAGTTTCAAGGAATGGGTTCAAACAGTATGTCTTGAGTTGGGGTTCATTAAGAATATATCTTTGAGTTGGTGTTCATTAACAATTGAGTTTCGAGGAATGGGTTCAAACAATAGATCAAAGCGATCCAAAGAGAGGCCGGTGTCACCGGTCTGGTACCAGTAGCTCAAACGAGCATTCAAGGGGAAGAAGCAACCAGTGCTGCTACCGATGTAGAGTTGGGGATAGGAAAAAAACACTCTCATCTTACCGGTGAGTTTTCTTTGGAAAAAAATCAGAATAAGAGGGGAAAATACCATAGAGAAAAGGAGAGGGCTTACTGTTGATAAGTGTCTTGACCAATACTCCTCAAAAGACCGGCCTGATGAGGTGTGGAAGATCAATTTACTTATTAAAGGCACATAACATATTACCATACTTCTACAGCCGACGTCCTCAGTGGCTCACTCTAGAGCGGGGCACTTCTCCGGATTTTTTTTTCCCATAACCCTCCCTAGGGAACCATTTCCGCGGCGGCGGCTTTCATTCTGGGGCGGAGAAGTACGAGGCACTTCTCCGGCCTTTTTTCCGTAGCCCTCCCTAGGTAACCCTTTCCGTGACTCGAACCCACGTGGTATCTGGCTTTGATACCATTGATAAGTGCCTTAACCAATACTCCTCAAAAGACCGGCCTGAAGAGATGCTGAAGATCAATTTACTTCTTAAAGGCACGTAACACTTATTGATTAGCTTTCTTTGAAGCACTGGCGAGATCAAGCACTCAGAGTGGAGTGACCTCGAGCAAGGGCTGTGTAGAATCAAGGGTTTTGTTCAATGAACTGAATCCCTTTTTTAAATTAAAAAAGGGCGTTGATCAGTTAGATACAAGCAATAGGAGTCGACTTCCCACGGGAGTTAAAAAAAAATATTCGACTTCTCATGGAAGCAGTCTCACTGGCTTTTCAGATAAATAAACAATTGACTTCCTCCGACTTTTTACTTATGTGGGAAGTTAAATGAAAAATAGCAAACCAAGACTTGTTTGGATAAATTTCTCGGTAAATTAACAGAAGAACTTCTTGAGAAAGTAGCTCTTTGGAAGAGTAGGTAAAAGTCATTTTAAGGAAAAAATGTTGTTTGGTTTCTTCTTGCGAAAAATAGCGTCCCAATACTAGAAGTCAAAAATGTGTGTTTGGCTTTCCATGACAAAGAGAAACTTTTCAATTTACAACAACTAAAAAAAATAAATTATTTTAATTATGTTAAGATACATTAATATTGACAAATGTATATATGAGAATATAAGAATGACAAAAATATTATGAAATTTTCCTAAGGTGTAACATATTATAATACCCAAATAATATGTTCTTTAGGAGATATAAAAGACTGTTTTTCCAAAAAGACCTAGTCTAAAATATTATATTCTTACATCACCTCATCAAATACAAAACACAACTCAAAAAAAATTGAAACAGAAAGTATCGTTCAAATGACATATGACACAGTCACACAAGCCGGTCTCTAAATTGGCTCATTGCCTCTGACTGGTTGCCTGGTGATAAGTAATTCTTCCTCTGAGTCTGAAAATTCTTCACCCTCCCATCGTTCATCCGCGTACACAACAAATATGTTATCAATTGTAGAGAAAGAATAACATTCAAATGCCACATGTACATAACATAATAACATATTTATTTAGGTCTACACTCTCTTTTAGAGTGCACTCTACTAAAATTCTAAAATCCTGGATCATCTAAGTGAATGGAAAGGAACCAGACATTACAACTAACAGTACTACAAATACACATATAGTCGTCAGTGCATTGGTTAGTGTCAAGGATTAACATAATCATTTTTACAAAAAGAATAGGAGTATGTTCTTCCCTAGCTAGAGATCGGAAAACCGCCCAAGTACTGCATAGTGAGTGAAAGGAGCTAATTAGCAAACTATGATCGTATCAGTGGATATATCTTGTACCTATCAACCAAAAAAATTTAAGGCAACCAGGAATTGGACTCTAAACTCTACCAGTGGCAATGCGTTGTGTTGCATTTAGATTCCAAGCCTGGAAGGAGGGAAACCGATGTAAACTTTGCAAAATCCTACTATATATGAATCATGATTAGTTGTTTCCAAGCATATGCTAGGGTATTACCGGGAAGCAAAACACTATGCCAAGACCTGGTTGCAATGGCAGGGGTTGGCAAAGAGATTTCCTAGAAGAAGATAAAAATGGAATTATCTCCATCTCCATTCATGATATGATATTCTTCTCCATTAATTAAAACGCCCAAAATCCATTACAATCATGTAAAAAATAGAGGAAAAAGAAAATAAAAAATGAATGAGGGTTAGAGCAACGACAATAGATGCCAGCTTAGAGCAACAACGGAATAAGGGTTACCGACGACAAGGAGCCGATCGCCGGCTTAGAGCAGCGGCGGCATAAGGGTTTCCTTCAATGGAAACCCTAGAATGAGAAACAATGAAACGGGGAAAAAAAGGACTTACCGACGACGAGGAGCCGATCTCCGGCGGTTTGAACGGCGGGAGAGCTTTGGGAGCAGGCGCCGGTCACGGGAGAGGAGACGAGGGAGATGGGTTCTCTCTCGTCTCTGAGTGAGAATGAAAACCAAAAAAAAAAAAAAAATTATATACTAGCACGTCGACTTCCCGCGGAAGTCCTAAAATCTGACTTCCCGCAAAAGCAAAGGTCCACTGGCTTATTTTGCAACTTCCCCCGACTTCGGACTTAGGACTTCGGCGTGAAATCACTTTTGGCATCCAAAGAAACGTTAATTTTGTAGGATTTTGACTTTTGACTTCCCCCAAGCTAGAAGTTGTTAGAAAAGTCTAGCCTAACGGCAAATATCATGACAACTTCTTAAAGGAGCCAAATCATCTACGGTGATTAGGGGTGTATTCGGGCCGGGCTTAACCCTGCTTGGCTCGGCTTGAAAAGGCATACTCTAGGCCTGAAGCTCGGCTCTGCCCGAAATGATGCTCAAAAAATGAGCTCGAAGCTCGGCTTGAAATCAAAAACTTCGCTTGAAGCTCGGCTCGGCCCGAAATGATTTAAGCTCGAGCCGGGCATGGCTTTACTCGAGCTCGGCTTGATAAAACCCACTCCTGACTACCCTAACAATAACCCGATCTAGAACCCTAAAATGCAACAAAGATCATGAAAACGAAGGATTTCGGGTAGGAACGACAGAAACGAAACTATAATTAAGTACTTGTTCCACCATCACCAACGATCACGAGCTTGAAGCTAGGGTAATCGACGGTTTGCTGGTTTGGAAGCGCCTGTACAAGAAAAACAGAAAACCCTAAATATCATAAGCAAATACCCTAAACCAAACTCTAATCCTAAAGACATTCAGGAAAAGAGAGAGGAAAATAATAATAATAATACAAAATCACCATTTTTTTCCTTTTAGTTGTGCAACCTGTGAGTGTTTTGTTCCTGGAGAGAAGAAGCTGTAGAGACTAGAGAGTTGTTTTGCTCTTCCGCCTGCAGCCTTGCTTCCACAAGAAGACAATCAGGAAAAGAGAGAGAGGAGATGACGATTGATGATGAGAAAGCTTTAGGGTTCTCGAATCACGAGAGCTCTAACCTGACAAAACATCTATGAATTTTACTTGTGTGTAACTTACTTATACAAACCAATTATTTATACACACCATCCTCACCATCAATTCATGTTGATGCGCCCATCCAATGGTGGATATTAAATACCACTTACAGGTAGGGATTTGAGAGTTTGAGAATTATATATATATATAAACTAGTTGGGCCGAGCCGAACCAAACACAACCAAGCCGAGCTTCGGGCCGGGCCGGATCAAACAGGGGTGAGCCCGAGCTCGGCTTGAAACTAGTTTCAAGCTTTTTTTAAGGCTTGGCTTGGCCCTATCGAGCCTAAAATTTCAAGCTGATCCGGGCCGCACAATCAGGCCGATCGGGCTTTGTGCAGCCCTAACGATGATAACTGGATTTGGCAAATCCGATTATCACCCTTAGAGGTTGCCACGTGTCTCCTTTGACACCGCTTAACCATGGGTAAGGTTCACCCACCTCTAAGGTTCATCCACCCATCCTTGGTTTTTTTTTTTTTTTAATGTTAATTCTTTTTTTTTAAATTAAAAAACTGTTTTTAATATTAAAAAAACTCTAAAAATAGTTTTTTTAATTTTTAAAAAGTAATTAATATTTTTTTAAAAAAAAACCAATGATGGGTGGGTGAATCTTACCCTCGGTTAAGGGGTGTCAAAGGAGACAACATGGCGACCTCTAGGGGTGATAACCGGATTTGCCAAATCCAGTTATCACCGTAGAGGATTTGACTCCCTTCTTAAAATAAAAATAAAAATTCAAGCCCCAAGTTCCACCCTTGCCAGAGGGTAGGGTTTGGGCCTAGGCAATTCAAGCCCTGTGAAGGCTTGGTTACAAATGAAAACTGGGCTTGGACAGACCCCAACCCAGGCCGGGCCGGGCCCATTGACAGACCGAAGCGTGTTTGGGGACCTCCGGTTCATATTCAGACTGTGGTCATATCCATGTGCCAACCTTTCGGGAGTAAAGCAGGAGATCAAAACGCACGCCGTTTCTCAATCAATCGGACTCTTTTGCCTTTGTGCACGCTTATATATATATATTCTCCAAGGCTAACGTACGCAATGACGCTATTGAGACCAATGACACCCCTCGTGGAGGCAGGATACTGTGTGTCTTGAGTGCATGCAAGTTGACCGTATTCCTTTTAGGTCCTGGTAGTTGCAGTTTTAGCCTGAGCCATTAGAGAACGCACCAAGCAGGTCATAGAAAGAGACCCAAGTGGGCTCACGTATGCGTCCTCCACAATAATTCATATACTTTATTCCACATGAGGTCAGCCACGAAACAAAGTAGCCGTGTTACCTCATTTTGTAATTTTTCCCAGGGTGTAGTGATACATGTGTTTGAACTTTGAACCGCCCGACTCGACCTTTTTCTAGCCACTACATTTTATTTGGCCATGCGTAGTTCAATAGGTGCATGAACCGACGAGATCGAGTTTGTTTATATGTATCAAATAATGCAATTGGTCGAGCATTTTGAACCCAGGTAAGACCTTGGTATTTCACAATCATACCTTACTGAACAATTGACTTAATTAGGAGTTGTCGCTCCAAAATTATACTGCCATATACTATGGTGATGTTGAGGCATAAGCACAACGATTTGGACATACATCACCAACTTAGCTGGTAGTGGATTAATCAGTCACTGAAGTGGAAGACATGGAGCTGATCTTCCAGTTATATAATAAATTGTTTTCTTAATTGTCAACAATGTAGGTCGAACTAACCCACCTATCTAGTTCACGACGAACACACGGGATCAAATCACATCAACCCACTACCTTATTCTTTTTCTTCTGAACGTTAGTTTTTATTTAAAATATCATTAATCCAACTATGGCGTGCGAGTGTGCAGGTGTGTGCGTGAGAGAGAGATCTCCGGAATAATTATTTCCCCCATATTAAGAAGAGTGCTAGTCCTAGACGCACTTAATGGATTTTTTTTTTCCACAAACGCAATGTGAGTGTAACATGTGGTGTTGCTACATACCATATAACAGGAGATGTGCTACCACCTTGCGTCTGGTGCTCGCATTTCTGTATTAAGAAAATATCAAACTAATTATATGTATTTATATGGGAATGCTATCTTCACTAAGACTAATTGTATAGTTAATTTTATAAGACAACACCATTTTTTGGTACCCTGGTTGGTAAGGGCACAGCCAATTTGGGGAGGGGTTGTGTGAATTCTAACCTTGTTTTTTTTTATTTTTTTTTGGGGGGGGGGGGGGGGGGGGGGGGGCGGTTGATAATGTTATTAATTAATTAGTAATAGATTTGTTTGGGGGTGGGAATTGATAATGTTATTAATCAGTAATACATTTGTAGAGAATGATTAATCAATACAAATATTATGTGTTTTGGGGAGGGGGTTGCGTGAAATCTAACCTTGTTTTGCCGCCCAGGGTGAGGAGCAAGTTGATGGGCTATCTAATCCGTACATTTTGTACATATCATAGAATTATTGTTTCTCATAATTTATGGGACAACTACCCCCTTGCCTCATGGTCTTGTCCTTCTAAAATATAATCTTTTTTTCCCAAAAGTTGTAAGAGGTAACGGCCTCCCTTGCCACATGGCTATCCCATATTAAAATATATATTTTTTGTAAAAATTCAGGGGTAGCTATCCCCCATTGCCCCGTCTCCACCCCTATCCTATTGTTTAATTGTGTTAGGGTTGGGGATAGTATCTCTTCATTGGTTAGTGGAACAGGAATCCATTTTGTGTGACTCAACACACAAATCTTGTGTCAGCCTGATGACTAAAGTCATTTTGTGTATGCAACTCAACACACAGATCCTGTGACACCCCGGTGATTAAAGCGACATTTACACAAATCGTGGGTATACTAGTAAAAACAAATTGTCCTTCACAACTTGTAACTTTACAAACATATCCTTTATTGTGGGGTGGGGGGCACACGAGTGACAAAATATGTATGCCGCACACACAAAACGAACTCGGTTCAACTAACACCATGAGGTAAATGATATCTGGCCCTGTGGGGCCCACCAAAAAAAAAAACCTACCACCATGAGGGTTATACACTGTGCGAAGAAGCATAGCTATATTTAAGAGGGCAGTACTCGTTTTAAACTAGAAGCATATGGATATTTCTCACAAAAGGAGAATCACGATAGTAGAAGAATAAAGTAGGATGAGAACTGAGAAGATTTACGGGGCTATTGCCATGAACCGAAGCAACATCTTGCAATTACAATACTTTTTGTTTTTTATTTTTTCTTAAAGAAAATCTTTTGGGCTTAAGCAGTGAAGCTTACATAGACCACTAAGGTGATCCAAATTCCATCTATGGTCTATATATAGAATCTACTTCCGTAAAGCAACACCTTTTCTTGGGTGGGATTTTCTTGCTTCCTAGTTTTCTTACTGTGATATGATTCATATTGTATTGATATGACCAGACACGGTGATTAGACAACGTGTCTCCTTATTGCTAGAGGTACAAAAACGGGACCATTACCAATCAAAGAAAAACTATTAGGGCCCACCTTTTTAAACCAATAAGTAGCAAACAACTGTCTACATCACAAGGGAAAGAGCAAGGAGACAAAAGGAAATAAGTGCCTCTAATATAAAATAAAGACTTTGCTAATGAGACCCATTAGGGCTGAGACCATGTTCTAATAGCATCGGATTTCAGATGAGACCCATTTCATATGGTAAGCCCCACCTAAAATCCCATGCTCTTCGAGCATGGTCTCAATGGTCTCGACCCTAAGGGGGTCTTAGAAGCTTTATCCATTAAATAAAATAAAGACTTTGCTATTGAGACCCCCTTAGGATCGATAGACCATGCCCTTAGAGCATTGAATTTCAAGTGGGGCCCAATTTACATGGTAGGCCCCACCTGAAATCCCATGTTCTTAGAGCATGGTTTTGTTAGTCTCGACCCTAAGGGGTTCTCAGAAGCTTTATTCTAAAAGAAAAAAAGGACTTTGCTACTGAGACCCCAGTTAGGGCCGAGACCATGCTCTAAGAACATTGGATTTCAGGTGGGGGCCATCTTACTTGGTAGGACCCACCTGAAATCCCTTGCTTTTAGAGCATGGGCTCGGTGGTCTCTGCCCTAAGGGGTCTCAGAAGCTTTATCCTAAAAAAAAGTCCTGAGAAGTGGAGGAGTTGACCGTAGTGTCCCCGTGTCCCTTTTTACACCTTTTTAATCAGGGTTAAGCTTATTTAAATTAAAATTAATAATTTTGTTTTTCTAAAAACCATGGTTAGATTACTTAACCCTAGGGGATGAGTGAATCCTAACCACAGTTGATGGGTGGTAAAATGGGGGCGTGGACCAATGAGATCCCGGGATCAGCTTCTGACCTGGGGTTGTTTTCCATTTCCCTAAAAAAAAAAAAAAAAAATTATAGCTAACAAGACATAGCCTTGGATAGGAGTAGAGGGGACGTGCCCACTAAACTTAAAAATGTATATATAATTTAATAGAGCATAGTCAAGATACATGGGGGGCAATTGTCCACTCTAACTATTGCAAAGAAATTTTTAACATTATTTTGTTTAATTATTTAATAGAACATTGTCAGAGGATAAGAGAGTCGTTGTCCCTGGAAAGAAAATATGGCGCTGCTGCGTGAAGACCACCATTTGCTAGCCAAACACCAAATTAAAATTAATATTATTAAATCTCCATTACATGTTAAAAGAAAATGGAAAAAGGCAGTTATATCCATTGTTTTCAAGCATTATTTTCATTATCAAGTGTAGAAGCATCTTGGAGATTTGTCGAGATCTCCCAAGTCAAGAATGGGTTAATATCTACCTCATTTCCTTGAGAGACGACATCCCATAAAATAAAAAGTTTAGAATCGAAGCAAATAGGTTATTAGAAGCAATACTTGTACAGGGCTCAACTCACTCAAGTCTGTAAGAGGACCAACTATATGATTCTTCAAGGCTATGCAGTTTCTGTGATTGGAAGGCAACATTACTATAGTGATGTACAACTCGATTAAAAACTACATAGAAAAAGATGGAAGGAACACCAAAAGTAAAAGGGATTAGAACTCTACATCCAAGATGCGTTTTCTTCATTTTGAAAATTTATGAAAGAAGATAAATCAAAATATAAAAATGGAATTTTATGATAGAAGTTGTAGAGATTTTGTGTGGAATTCAAATCAGCACCGTGTATGTTTGGTGTTAGTTTATGTATTTCAGAGAGAGAGAGAGTGCAATAGAAGGTGAAAAAAATATGTTGCTTAGTTCAACAAGTTGTGGTTGTTGGATGAAGCGACAAGAAGAGCTTAAAAACAGAAGAGAGATGTTATTGTCTTTTTCTTTTTTCTTTTAATGTATAATTAGAATTTAATGATTTAAATGTAATTCTGGTGTATGGCAAGCAAATATTGGCCTACAAATAGCAGCACCCAAAAATTATATTGTATTATTTAGTTATTTGATAGGGCATAGTAATAAGGCAAGGGTAATTGTCTCTTAATTTTTTAAAATAAAATATATTTTTTATATTATTTTATTTAATAGAGCATAACGAAGTTATGAGGCAAGGAGACAACTGTCATCATAAAAAAAGAAAGACAATACCGGTAATTTATGTGCAAAGCATATGAATGCAGTGACTTGCGAACATAGTTGTCATTTTTTTGAAAGTACACCCCAAACCCCAATGCCTTATGCCCAAAATATTTTATACCTGCTTAATTATTTTCCACAAACACAAATATTTATTCATAACCTTTTCAATATCTGGTAGATGCTCGAGATCCACACTCCGCACCACTCTTCAGTTGACGCGTGAAATAATGTTTTACTAAGAAGGTGATAACATGCATCTCGCGTGTTCTGTTGGACAAGACGTGCATACCTTCCCAACTCGTCACATGTGTTCTTCGACATCTATTAATTGTGGTTAAGTTTCACTTACCTTTAGGATTAAATAATCTAACCTTAGTTTTCAAAAAAATATTTTAAAAAATAACCACTTGATTGAGTCAAATCATAACCTAGGTTAATTTTTTTTAAAATTAAGGTTTGATTATTTAACCCTACATAAGAATGAATCTTAACCATGGTTAATGAATGTCAAAATGGACATGTGGCAAGTTTGGAAGGTGTTCATGTACCACTCAATAGAATATGGATTTCATGTTATCACCCCCCTTAATTAAATGTCTTCCCACCCGTTAGCTGAAAAAGTGTGCATTTTACTGTTTTCAATCAACCATGGCTTGATCCTCCAAAGAAGAGCAATATTTGAGGAACAAACTATTGCTCCTCGCTCTCACAAAGTTGTTTGGTGTGAATTTAGGTTAATTTTTAACTTTGTAGTTAAATTTTTTTGTTTTTTTTAATCTAAAAACAAAGAATAGATGGGTAACCCTAGAAGTTAATGAATCTTAACCATAAGTAAAAGGAATTTAAAAAGGGACATGTGGCATGAAAAGGGAACCCAAGACGCATCTCCTTGCATCACGAACCGAGGAGGTGATTATTTTTCTCAAAGAAAAAGCCTAGCTCTGTCATGCACATCACAAACGTCCACACCATGTACAAGTGTGGACAAGTCCATCCTGGTAGTTTCTCTTTATAGTTCTATAGGGCCTCAAATTATCTCTGACAGTGTCAGAAAAGTGGTATCGGGCTACTACATTGTTAGTGACACTTGGCATAAAAGAGGAAAAATCATTCATTTTCTTCCAATTATTTTGACTTCTCGCCACTTGATATCTCTCATTTTTCTCACCATTTTACGGTCACATGTCGCATAATGTATAAAGAAGTCAAAATCATGGGGATAATAAAAGACTTCAGCCAAGTGTCGCACACATTGTGATATATATATATATATTTTTGGGTGAGACACATTGTGATAGTTTGACACCACTTTTTTGGCATCTGCCAAAGAGAATTTGAGGCCAACCTCGGATTGTCTTTCGAAGCCAAAAACCCCTCACGACAACTATAGAATAGGAGACATGTGGGGATAAAAAAGGGAGAAGTCATTTCATTTTCTCCCAATTATTTTGACTTATCCTCACTTGATATCTGTCACCCTTTATCTCAACACTTTATCGTCACATGTGATATAGTGTGTAGGGAAGTCAAAATCAGGAACCCATAATTTTGACTTCTCCACGACTTTCCCTTTTCTATGGTTGCACAAGACAAGACAAGGTGTTTCGGGCTTCGCCAGAGACAATCCGAGACCCTTCTATACAATGAACGTGGTTTGATAGCAAAGGTACCTTAACTACTATGCGAGTGTCTTGATAGGAAAGGTACCTTAACTATTATGCGAGTGTCCCACACTTGTGCTACTGACAGCGTGTTGTAGACCGTTGATTCGCTGCTTCCCCAAATGAGTGGATGTAGTCTTACTAACGTGTGATCATTGCACCATGTACCGTGAACGACTCTCTTTCATCGTATAGATGCCTGTAAATGCCCTTGATTTCAGACCGTCAGTTGTCAAAAAGTTTGAATCGGTTCTAAATCAATGGCTATAAAACTGCAATACACTAGTAATCAGTGTATCTTTATTGCGGGGAATTTCACCTCTAAGTAGTTAAAAAAGAATCTATATAACTGGGGAACGTGCAAACGTCTAGTCAAAGTGTCAAAAATTGCCGAAAATGCACGTGACTTGTTGTAATAAAGAACTAATGGAAGGGTATTTTGGTCAATTAAACTTATGTATGCGCAATTTATGTCTAATCTTTTGGCGTACGCTTTACTTTTTATGGGGCAACATAGTCCAAAAGGTCGTCTTAAATGTCATTTTATCGTATAGATAAACGCATTACAATTTAAACCTGGATATGTCTCGATCTTTTGCGATATCTAATAAAAATTCGCGGTACTTCCGCGAGAAAGTTCACATTATAAGAAAACGTAACTTTCAATACAGCGCGGATGACGATAACAGAAATTATCGCGATAAAATAGAAAAGAGAACTTGCCAGAAAATTTCTTTCTTGTTATTATTCCGGACAACGTGCAAGCTGCAATCCTCTAATCCTTTTGCCGGCCCCACTATCGTTTTCAAATTATCGCCAACAATAAGTGAGCTGCAATGCTGCTGCAAAAGGTCCCTAAGCCACGTAAGAAAACATGGTTAAATTCAACTTAAACTTATCTTTAAAGGTTTTTAAAAATACGGTGATGTCTTTTATTTATAATTTTTTTAAAAATAATAAATACTAATCTTAACCTTATTTTTTATGGGACATTGTGAGAATCCTTTACAGTTGTTACAAAACGTTCCTTGCATTTGATTATTGTTCAATTATCGTCCATAAGAAATTGTAAAGGATAAATATTAAAAGAAAATGCTAGTGAGATCGCAAAGCACTGAGATGTGCTGCACGAATCTCAAAATTAAAAAAAATGTATTTAATGAAATTTTAAAATCCATCCATTACAAGCACGGTCTCTGTGTGGTCTTGCCCTTTACGGTCTCAATAGCAAAGTACAATATTAAATATACAAGTCACACCAGTTGGTAGTTCCTTTCACTCGAGTGAGAGGTGGGGTTAAGAGCTAATCCTTTTTTCTACCAACAAACTAGAGTTGCGGTGTAACAATATTCAGCTTAAAAAGGGATAAATGTCCATAAAACACTATCACATGTTATTTAATGAGTCGTGAGTCGTGAAAGGTGGTGGTGTTTCTCAAACCCTCCTCAACTAACAACTATAAGGAAGGAAAATCGTTTCAATTTCCTACGTTTACACATGATGGTCTTGACTGTTTGAGCAATAACACGATAGTTTGCAATAGAGCACTGCTTACCGGACCCATGGGTCCGTTTCCTATCTTACCCATGTATCCTCGTCCCTTTTAATCCCACTTTAATGATGGTTAAGCTTAACAAAATTAAAATTAAGATTTTTTTTTTTGAAAAACCACGGTAATTGGATTGCTTAATCTTAAGAGTAAGTGATTCTTAAGCACAATTGGTGAGTATTTAAAATTGGGGCGTAAACCAATGGGGATCGGCCATCCCGTTTCAAAATGGAAACCACGGGTATGTTAACTATTTTCCTTTGCGATATACAGACTTGGAATCCTCCACGGTTAACCCAAAAGCCTTTTAAATACTCTTTTACTCTAGTTAACAAATAAAGTTAAATTCTTTTCAAAAATTACGGTTAGATGATTGAACCCTAAAAGTTAAAAGAATTTTAACTATAGTTAAAAGAGTAATAAAAGAAACTAGCAACACTTGGAGGCACCACATATTTTTGTAGGTGCCCACGAAGTGCATAGATCTCAATTGGTGCATACAAAGATACGTACGTGACGCCTACCGGAGTGGATCCCATGTCAAAAATTAAAATATCGAGAGGATTTTGACGAAGGACGGAAGGAATTCAAGTGGAGTAAGAGACACGTCATGACCCGACGCCTTTGTTGATGAGGTGGATGTTACAAAGAATATCCAATAGATTTGAGTTTGGGGTTTCGAATCCGCAAAGACCCAAGTTCTTTCTCTCTCTTATACGAAATTGTTTCCTCATGTTAATTATCACTTATCAGATAAGTACGAGAACGTATCAGTGATAAGTCGGTGGGAAAAGAAAGACTCCTGCAAAAACGCATTGAAGAAAGCGAGACGAAGTTGCTCTTTTCTGTCCATTTCTCTATGCTCTCTCTCTTTATCTATTCTCTTCTCAGCAGCTTTTGTTCTCAAGCTCTCGTTGAAGATGAAGATGAGAGCAGAAACCCTAGGAGATTCTCGAACTACGAGCGATTTTCCGCCATAAAAGCGTCAAAATTCGAGCTCTAATCTATTTTTGCTCGGTGTTCTGTGAGTTTTCTCTTACATTTCTAGCTCAATTCGAACAAAAAGTTCATTTTTTCTGTAATATTTTTTCCTGATTTGTTCGTTTGATTTGAAACCCTTGCTTGTAGGCTTCCGTTTTCAGGGTGACCTCTTTAATCTGAACATCTCAGAGGATTTTGAACCTTTTCCCTTAGTTATTGTTTCTGGATTTGACTTTTAGTTCCATTTAGGGAGGAAAAAATGTCGTCTTTGAGCAGAGAATTAGTGTTTCTTATACTCCAATTCCTCGAAGAGGAGAAGTTTAAGGAGTCTGTGCACAAGTAAGCTTGTACTCTTCTCTCTCTACATCTCCTCTTTCTTTTTTCTTTTTTTTGATTCGTTTATGGTTTGATGTCTTTGGTGATTTGTGTTTGCGGTAGGCTCGAGCAAGAATCAGGATTTTTCTTCAACATGAAATACTTCGATGAGAAAGCTCAGGCTGGAGAATGGGACGAAGTGGAGAAGTACCTCTCCGGATTTACCAAAGTCGACGACAACAGATACTCCATGAAGATTTTCTTTGAGATCAGGAAGCAGAAGTATCTTGAAGCCCTTGACAAGTATCTCGGATTTATAGTTTTTAAAATATGTCATTTCCTGGAGTTTATTCTTAATTAATTAAATTTTTTGGAGCTTCTTTGTTACTCAGGCATGATAGGGCGAAGGCTGTTGAGATATTAGTGAAAGATTTGAAAGTATTTTCGACTTTCAATGAAGAACTGTTCAAAGAAATCACTCAGCTTTTAGCTCTTGAAAATTTTAGGTAATTGATGATTTTATTGCATATAGGGTATGTTAAAGAAGGAATTCGCAAAGCAGAAAAACGTTTGAGCTGAGAATTAATTGTTCCATTTTGTTATATTCAGGGAACTTGAGATTTATCTGAGTATGGAAAAATTAGGTTCTCTCTTTCTTTTCGAATGCAGGGAAAATGAACAGTTATCCAAGTACGGTGACACTAAATCAGCTCGAAGCATAATGCTGATAGAGCTTAAAAAACTGATAGAAGCAAATCCTCTGTTTCGAGACAAGCTAACTTTTCCCACTCTAAAGAATTCACGACTGCGAACTCTAATCAATCAAAGGTAAAATTATGGCTGGACAAGCAATATACAATTCTCTGTCTGGTATTTCGTTTAAACTATTAAATCTTGGTTCTGCTATATAAGTCAGTTCTGCACCGTAATTAGGTTTATGGAACCATACTAATATTTTATTTTTTGACATATATTCATGATTACATTAGTTATGGATGAATTAGCAGATTTTATTCAAGAGGAATTTCCTTTGTGCATGTTATTTGTGGATGATGGAACTAAATAGGTGGTAAATGCAAAACTAGAATTGTGGATGGTGTCTTAGAATCTAAGAGTTTAAAACAAGTTAGACCAATACGAAATATATGGAATGCAACTTTAGTAAAAACACGATTACGATTGAGAGTCTGAGACAGTAGTTAGGAATTAAGACTCATGACTGGGAGATACCTCAAATGAGATACTCAAAAGTAACTTGTTTTAGTGTCTTGTCTCAATTATTTATAAGGATGGAGAGATTTAGGAGGATATAGCCCATAGAATTAGAGCTGGGTGTTTAATGTGGAGATGTGATTTCAGAAGGGGAGGAGCCAGGAATTTATAGTAAGGGAGAGGGGGGCACACAGTGGTTGATTGAAAATGTTAGTAATTGTTGATGAAATTGTTGAGAATGATTAGGCAAGTACGAAATATATTGGGTTTAGGGGGATATGGGTTTGCCCCTAAATTTTTTTTGACAACCAAGTTCGTTGGCTATTTCGTCCATACCATATATCCTACAGGAATTGTTCTCCTTGTTTATAGGGGCAGTTGTCCCCCTTGCCCTATGGCAATGCCATGTTAAATAATTAAAAAACATATTATAAAAAATATATTTTGTTTTCAAAAGTTTAGGGCTCCCTTGCCCAATGGCGATGCCCTATTAAATAATTAAGTAATATAGTATAAATTTTTCTCTCAAAAGTTTAGGGGGACAGCTGCTCCCTTGTCCCATAACTATGTCCTGTTAAATAATTAAACAACATAGTATAAAAGATAATTGTTTTTCAAAAGTTCAAGCTGGGTAGCTGCCTCCCATGCCCCATGGCTATACCTTATTTAATTATAAATTTTCTTGGGTAATGTTAGCTCCACTTTATTTAAGAGTCACTTTTTTTGAGGGAAAGAAATGCGTTGGTTTAAAACACACATCTTTCTCTAATTGGGAGACAATTAGATAGTCTTTCCCTTGAAGAAAGTCAACTTTAAAAGAAAGTGGAGCTAGCATTATCCAATTTTCTATTTCAAAAGTTAGGAGGGCACTAATAGCCCTAATACTATTAAGAATAGGTGTGGGCGGCTACTGTCATTTTTAGATTGCAACTCTGTAATTCTCTTTTGCACCAAAACATAGTGAAATCTCGGCGACTCTGTGGACGTACCTCAATTTGAGGGAACCACGTAAATCTGTGTTTTCTGTATGTGTTTGTTCTTGCTATTTTTCTGTCTATATTTCGTGTCTCACATATCCTGTTTAGGTTTCATTCCCTAACACTAACCACCTTGCCCATGCTATATTCTATGAAAAAAATTGTTGGTTTTTCAAAAGATTAGGGGCGGCATATGCCCCCCCCTACTGGCCCGATTTCAGAGTGCTATATGATCGGGCATATTAATGGTCAAACTACAAGAAATTTGTTATAGGACAACGATAAGGCAGCTATGCTTTATGCAATAAAATGTTGGGTGTCCGAGAAGAAACATATTTATAAAATTAGTGTAGCTGAGATGAGAATGTTCAAATAGTTTACTAGCAATATGAGGAAAGGTAAGATCAGAAATTAGCTCATTTGAGAGAATCTGGGATTATCTCTAATAGGTGATAAAATAAGGGAGAGTCAACTGAGGTGATTTAGGTACGTTCAACGGAAACTAATGATGGAACAAGTGAGGAGTGAGCTGGTCTAGGTTGAAGGCTCTAAAGGGCGAGTAGAAGACAAAAGATAATGTGAATAGAGACAGTGCTGATAGATTTTAAAGCACATGAATTGATCGAAGTCATGACTTATAGTAAAATTGGAATGACAAAACATGATTTGTGTTGCCCCAAATATTTAGGATCAGGCACTGCTAATGATGTGTCGTTAGTGTTATTAATTCTTACTGTTACAAATATTGCGCTAGTGATTCAATATGTTGAGTTTGACCAAGGTATGTTTTTGACTCCTAAAGTACGGGTTCATGGTCTGCAGTTTGAACTGGCAGCACCAACTGTGTAAGAACCCAAGGCCGAACCCAGACATTAAGACCTTATTCATGGACCACACATGTGCACCTCCAAATGGAGCTCGTGTACCTACTTCAGTTAATCTTCCAGTTGCAGCAGTTGCAAAGCCTGCTACTTACACACAGCTTGGAGCACATGGAGTATGATATTCATCTCAGAGGTTTTGATTTGTTCTGACTCATTTCATTTCTGAAATGCTAACTGATGGACTTCTTGTTTGGCTTTTTTAACCGTACAGCCCTTTCCACCCATTGCAGCAGCTGCCAATGCTAATGCCTTAGCAGGCTGGATGACAAATGCCACTGCTTCCTCGTCTGTTCAGTCAGCTGTTGTTGCTGCATCATCGACACCTGTTCCACCGAACCAAGGTCATAACTATGCTCCAGTTAGAGTTCTGCGTATTGCTTTGCAAGGCATATCATAGTTAAAAAAAAATTGACTATTTCTGAGAAACCATGTGGATTTCCAGATTTCTTCTTGTTTTACAAAATTTTGGCAGAACAATTTTTTTATCGATAAATAAGCCACGTATCATAGATAAAAAAAAAAGAAGATACAAAGAAGTTCACTGATGGATAACCAAAAAATAGAAAAGATATACAAACCGGTCACTCGCAAGAGCCTAGTCAATTAAAGGAACGGACAGAAAAAAGGTCGCTGGCCCAGAAAATCAAAATCATCACGAATCTCGCACCACGATGTGATAAGGTTAAGAATTCCACAGATGATCCCCTGGATTTCAAAGTGGGAATTACAGATTTCGGCAGAACATTGACCTAAAAATGTTTGACACAGGTCACCTTGTACTAGAATTTCCTTCTTTTTCCCCCCCCCCCCCCCCCTCTCCTTTTTGTGTTCTTCTTGTCCAAGAGAAACACGAGAAAAGCCAAAGTATAATTAGTTCTTACGCTTTCCACGCATGGCTGTTTCTTGACCTTCATTATCCTTTTTAAACCTTTCTGGACACACGTTAATGCATTTGGTGGATGGAATCTTTCAAGAAGCTTTGGTTCTTCCATTGCTCACTTTTATTAAAGACTCTTCCACTAGTAAACTGTTGGTTAAATCCTCCACTTGTGTGCAGCAACAAGTGGCAATGAAATTCACATGCTGCGTGATCTCATGGTTCTAATGCTTCTATCTAACAGACAACAGGTTCAAGTTCGTTACTTTGTCAAATAATAATAATAATTTTTTTTTTGTGTGGATGTTTTCTCTTCAAAATTTTTACATGACCCTCTAGTTAAAATAGTGAAAACTGACCAGATATTGATTATGAGTGCATATATGGTTCACCTGAACCCACCCATGGAATTTATTTCTACCGCACTTCTGCAGATCCAAGTATTTCTACACGACTATGTGCTGACTTGATCTACTTTTCCTTTCCAACAGTTTCAATTTTGAAACATTCAAGAACACCTCCAAATGCTCTAGGTATGGTTGATTATCAAAGTACCGATCACGAACAACTAATGAAACGTTTGAGACCAGCACCTGTCGATGAGGTAATCCTGCAGAGTTCCAAGTCTTCATATTTGCAATTCTGGGATATTTTAGCATGCCTTGTGTGGTCTACAGAATTATTTCTGTTTTTGGTAATGATCATGATGATTATTGGTTACTTCTTTTTCCTTCCATATTCAGGTCACATATCCAGCACCTCCTCAACAAGGGTCATGGTCACTGGATGACCTGCCAAAAACAGTAGCTTGTACGATGCATCAGGGATCCACTGTCACAAGCATGGACTTTCATCCTTCTCATCACACCTTACTTCTTGGTATGTAAGTCTTTATGTTTCTGCTACATATATATATATATAAATCTCCAACCTTGTATTTAAATTACCCTGCAGCTTTGTTCCCTTTTCTGACTTGGATTTATCTTTTGAGTAGTTGGTTCTGCCAATGGTGAAATCGCACTATGGGAGATTGGGTTACGAGAGAGGTTGGTGTCAAAGCCGTTCAAGATATGGGATAGGCCAGCTTGTTCATTGATGTTTCAGGTTCTTATTGCATCTTTGAATCAAAGACCCATAAGTTGTACTTTTTTTTCTTTGGAGATCACCCGGTTTATCCACTATTTGTCATGGTATTTTGTTTCAGTAAACAGAAAGCCTTATCTAGGAACTTAATTTCTGATTGTACATTCAGTACTTACTGGCTTTTGGTGATGATCATATTAAAGAAAGAAATCAAGAATATTAACAAGATGCAGCCCAAGTATTCATATTCTGAACTTAGATTATTTATTTATTATTATTTTTGTTATTTTTAATTCCTATAACTGAAAATTGAGTTACTAAGATTTTAAATTAAACCTGATGTGGTGGTAGCTCTGATGGATTTTGTTATAGAAACTGTAGTCCATTGCTTGCGAATTTGAACTACTGGTGTTGGAGTCTTACAACTGAGTCTCTTACAGGCTGCCATGAACAAAGACCTGTCAATATCTATCAGTCGTGTAGCATGGAGTCCAGACGGAAATTTGATGGGTATGTGTGCCTCAACAGATGACCAGCATTGATCAGATGCCTGTTTATATTTCCTTACAATTTTTTGGGTGGTTGTTGTTGGTTCAGGGGTTGCATTTAAGAAACATTTGATTCAATTGTATGCTTATCAAGGACCTAATGATCTACGCCATATTTTAGAGGTGTGTTGTGAATTGCTGCTGCCTATGACAACAATGGCGAAATTTGTAACTGCAGCTTGACATTTTGCCCCTTTGTCCTGGCAGATTGATGCTCATGTTGGTGGTGTCAATGACTTGGCATTCTCTCATCCAAACAAACAACTATGTGTAATAACTTGTGGAGATGATAAGCTGATAAAAGTGAGAGCATGAAAAATAGCAGACCTAGAATTTAAAATGGTTACAATTTTCATGTATTTTTACCCTCACTAATTGAATTAAGTACAACAGGTGTGGGATTTGAGTGGACGAAAGCTTTATAATTTTGAAGGCCATGAAGCACCTGTTTATTCTGTATGTCCTCACCACAAGGAGAACATTCAGGTACAACAGTTTTCTGTTGCTAAGTTAGTCATTCATATTGGTGATTATTTTCAGCTTCCTGATTAATTTTTGAAACAAAGATATAATACCATGAGAAAAGAAACCCTACCTGGAAAAATATTTCATGAAAAAATTTGAACTAATTATTGACCGCCACTGACCAGCAGCATAAATATTCAAAATTTCTGATTTACTCCTAATTAGCAGATGTATTGAGTGAATTGCTTGGATTGGATGAGAATACGGTAATGTAATAGATCAAGATTTTTCAACATATCTTTCCAACGAATTAATTTGAAGAACATTATGTGCTTTCAACTTTCCAGTCTCTAAGCTACATGCTCAATTTTGTCTGTTATGTGCACTTTTATCTTGATCCATGTTACATTACTAAGTCTGAAATCTCAGTACATTATCACTAACCCTAACTAAGACTAATGATTGGGAGATAATATCTTTGAGTTATATAACCAAGAAAAGATGTCGTTAACGTAACCCGAGACATTTTTTTTTGATCGGTAAACAAGTGCAATATATTATATATCAAAATGAAAGGATACAACTATAGCTGCTCTATAAAAATAGAGAAAGATGTGAATTAAAAAGAAAGAGTTTACATGGGGTAAACTCAATATAAGTGAGAGATGAGGGAACAGATGAAAGTTACAGTACCCCGAGGCTTAAGCATAAAGGATGGGCTTTTGTGCTGATAAATAAAAGTTATATGTGAAATTTCTTACTCTATTAAAGATATGGCTCCCAGTGACATTATGGTCTCCATTTGTAAATTTGCAGTTTATTTTTTCTACCGCTATTGATGGGAAAATTAAAGCCTGGCTGTACGACAATATGGGCTCTAGAGTTGACTATGATGCTCCTGGACACTGTTGTACAACTATGCTTTACAGTGCTGATGGAAGTAGGTGAGATTAGAAAACCCCAAAATCATGAACATTATATATTTCTGTCTATATGCAGCTGAGCACTCAGAGATATTCATGGTTTAATGAGTGATACTTGAATTACTATTTATTCTTTCTGTCTTTCAGATTGTTCTCTTGTGGGACAAGTAAAGACGGAGATTCTTTCCTTGTCGAATGGAATGAAAGTGAAGGAGCAATAAAGAGGACATATTCTGGGTTTAGAAAGAAATCAGATGGTGTCGTGCAATTTGACACAACACAGAATCACTTTCTGGCTGCTGGTGAAGACAACCAGATAAAATTTTGGGACATGGACCATATCAATGTTCTCACAAGTACAGATGCCGAGGGTGGACTCCTGGTCAGCACTTTCTAATTTATTTTCTAGTTTTCATCTGAGTAATGTCTTCTTTTGAATCATATCCATGACATCATCACTTTGATTGCTTCCTCTAATTTATTATCTAGTTTTCATCCGAGTAATGCTTCTTTTGAATCATATACATGAGATCATCACTTTGATTGCTTCAGAGCCTTCCCCGCTTAAGATTCAACAAAGAAGGAAATCTTCTTGCTGTTACTACAGCAGACAATGGAATCAAGATCCTCGCAAATTCTGATGGTCTCAGATCTTTGAGAGCAATTGAAAGCCGATCTTTTGAAGCATTGAGAGTGCCCATTGAACTTACTGCGATTAAGGTTATGATCTTATTCTTTTAAAAAAAAAATCATATTAAGGGGCTATATAGACCTTTGCTCAATCTGTTATTTGTTTATTGATCAGGTTTCAGGTGCTGCTGCGGTTGCAAACAACAGTCCAGTCATTAGAAGAGTGGAACATTTAGACAGAAGCTCTCCTGCCAGGCCTTCTTCAATTCTTGTATGTCAGATAGTTGATTAAATTTTTTTTAAAAAAAGGAGTTAGGGGTTTGATGCAATGCTGAAGCATTAGCCTGTTTGAAGTAGGATCTACCCAAATTACTCAAAATCCCAAATTCAATAATTCGGCCGCTAATTATATTTTAGTAATATTCACTCAAAAATTGAATTGAACAATATAAAATTGATATAGAACAAATATGGAAGGTATTGGATTGGGTTCTAGGGTTTAGAAATCTATTTAAGATCATCTCCAATAGGCATGAAGAATAAAAAGAGAATTGGAGTTTCACAAAAAGCTGTAAATTCAGTTTAGGATCGGCTCAATCGGTCACCAATCGATCGATCTAAGGATTTAGACGATATAAATCAAAACCTAATGAATCGAAATAGTATAATCAAAACCTAATGAAATTAAAAAAAAAAACCTAATGAATTGAAAGTCTAATCTCAAATCTAGGGTTTAATCCAAAATTCAACAATAATAATAATGCAAAAATGGAAATAATCGGAGAATTCAAGGTAGAGATCAGACCTGTAACCAATATAGGTTTCGGATCAATGAGTAGGGCTAATTGATGTAGGACATAATAGGGGGTCTTTCATTTTGAAATTTTGGACTTCTTAAGTAATATGCTAGGGGTCTTTAAAGTGCAGAATTTAACCCTAATCACTGAATTTAGCCCTAGAAAACAAATCCCCAAATATATTGATCTCGATCAAATATCAATTTCTTTCTAAATCAATCTAGATGAAATTTAGGGTTTTTGAATCGTATCTAAAACTTACAAATTTAACCCCCAAATAAATCAGTACCTTCAACTAGAAACAATTCCAGCCTTCCAGGTGTTCTGAAATCTTCAACTTCCCAAAGTATTGCTTCAGTCCGAGTTAAATTTCTCCCGATATTGAATTAATTGATTTTTCAGGGTTTTGTAAGATTGGGGAAAATTCTTAAATCTTCACAATAATCCAAATTAAACTAAAATAATCTCAATTCCAGTAATAACAACGGGACTGAAACATACCCTAGTGGTAAAAGGGCTTTGAAATTTCGGATTTTGGTGAAAACCTATTTAAGCTATATTGGTTCAATTCAAGAAAAATCTGCAATTAATTGATTCTTCTAATAAATTGAGACAATTGAAAAATCAGATTTAATTAACTGATGATAATCTGAAATTCAGGATGAAAAAACAAATTAAAATTACCTTATATGATAGATGGATTGGTGTTGACTGTTGAGCGAGTCTACAACCTTGGAATTGATCTTGCAATCTCTCCATCATATTAATGAAGAAATTTTCAACACTAGTTCAGCACTAGAGAAATTATAAGAGAAAAATCCCTGCAGAATTTTATTCTAAAGAAACAAAGTAACATATATATATATATATATATATATATGTTACTTTGTTTCTTTAGAATAAAATTCTGCAGGGATTTTTCTCTTATAATTTCTCTAGTGCTGAACTAGTGTTGAGTGTATGTATGGAAGGAGATAGCCTTTCAACCGTAGTTGCAGGGAAGCTATGTATAAGGTGGGAAGTTTGCTTCCGTCATGCCCCATTTAGTGGTCAAAGGGGACTATGAATCTAGGAAGTGATGGGATAGGCCTGAGCCTAAGGCCTACGACATAGATCCTAAGCAAGTATTGTTTGATTGAAACCTTAGGCACCCACTTCTCCACAAATATCTCATGTATGATAATTTAAGGTATAGTTGGTCATCCTAATATAATTGGAATGAGACACCTATATCTCATTTTTTGCTTCCCATTTCCGAAGGATTTTTTGAGTCTCGCTTCCCGCTTCTCACTTTTGCTTTGTTTCTCATTTTTGCTTATTGCTTTGGTAAATGTGCTCTCAACCGTAATACTCTCTAAATTGGACACTAACTCAAATAAGTAACAAAAGAGAACTTCTAGATTAATGAAAACTCATATTTAAATACTTAATACTCAACTCAATATTTGTCATAAATAAAAATTCAAAAATGATTTAAAATAGTAAATAATCAGAACTCTTTCTAACTTGACTTAAAAGTAAAGTAAAGTAACGAATCATAATTTAGGAACAACTCTATTCGACTTGTATTCAGCCTGGCTTGAGCTTGATTCAAGCTCTAATATTTAGGCTCTAGCTCGGCTTGAACAAGTTTGATCCAGCTCGAGCTTGAACTTGATTCAAGCTGAGCCGAGCTCGGGTTGGCTAAAGCTTGATTTGAATTTCAGGATTATTTTGGTCACTTTTACATGATTTTAATAAAGCATTAATTAAATTAAAATAAAGGGAACTACACATTTAATCCATTCATACACAAAAACAAGAATTAATTACATTCTTTCAGTCCAGAGAGTTAGAGCTCGAATTTGATTCAAGCCGAGCCGAGCTTGGGTTGGCTCAAGCTTGATTTGAATTTCAGGATTATTTTGGTCACTATTACATGATTTTAATAAAGCATTAATTAAATTAAAATAAAGGGAACTACACATTTAATCCATCCATACACAAAAACAAGATTTAATTACATTCTTTCAGTCTAGAGAGTTAGAGCTTGAACTTGATTCAATCCAAGCCGAGTTCGGGTTTTCTGAAGCTTGATTTGAATTTCAGGATTATTTTGGTCACTTTTACATGAATTTAATAAAGCATTAATTAAATTAAAATAAAGAGAACTACACATTTAATCCATCCATACACAAAAAAAAGATTTAATTACATTCTTTCAGTCCAGAGAGTTAGGGTTTTTGCTTTTATCTTCTCAACTTTCTTTTGTTATTATTTTATCATAAACTTCTTAATTATAAGTTATGATAAAAAGGTGAAAAACTATAATTATATATTAATATAAACAGCATTACAAAATATTTTTTTATATACTTATATATGTGTGTATATATACATACATATACATTCAAGCTCAAATAAAAGCTTGGCTTGGTTCATTTGATCCTAAAAAGCCAGCTTAAGTTTGGCTCGAACGAGCTAAGTCAAGTTGATGAGGCAGCTTGGCTTGAGTGCAGCCTTAGACTCTAGTAATAGATAACTTCTTGAATAACTCTGACTTAATTAATAAAGATTCTAGACTTTAATTAATGTATATTAACAACTTACTGAAGACAATAAAAGTTACTAACTCTACTAAAATTCTGTAAAATAACAGAAACTACAAAAATACTCCTAAGATGGGAGATTTTTTAAATCTCTCAAAATAGAAGGTTTTTCACCCCCCGCCCCCCTAAGGTGCCGCCCCTATAGTTTCTCAACCACTTTCACGTGGGTGGGTTGATTTTACCTTGTGGCCCACTCTTGAGAAATCATATTTTTTTTGGATTTCTAGGTCTTTTAGACTTTTGCAAGACTTGAATAAGGCTTCATCTTAATCTGTTGTTTCTTTTGAATATCACATGGAGGGTGATCTGGAGGTCATCCCCTATAGGTATGGGTTGGTTGGCATGTGGAGTCATGGTTTTCAATGACTTGTATTGGATTCAAGTCCTATTTTCGGGTGGTGAAGACCTACCAAGAAATCTGATAATTTTTTCCGCTAGCTTTTACTGCATTACCAATGGTATGGTGCGACAACTATAGAATTTGATTTCTATGATTGTCATGATCCTACCTCAATAATCCCCCTTGATCTAACTTCGGCTAGCAATAATTCTTCTCAAACTCTTGATCAAAGATCAACACCATAAAGTATGATAGCAATCACTAATTCAGCATTAATAAGCTTGACTACACTCAATAAGACTCCTCATTAAAGCTTAAATTCAACTCAATCAACTCAACAATCTACAAAACCCAACCCATGATCCCTGTATATAATTTCAGAAATTTAGCTTAGTAACTTGAGTCAAACTCAACTTTAGACACACCTAATCTCTTAAGCAACATAAAAGAGAATATTTGTCTTCTAAAAAAAATTTAACTTCTTAAATCATAAAATAAATCTACTAATAATAAAAGACTTCTAACAAACATTAACTCTAATTTAGGCCCAAATAACTAATAAGTCCAAATTAGCAAGTTGGTCAAATTAGTGTTTTGGCCAAAATGCCCTAGTCAAAATTAACCTATGAGCCTTCTCTAATGAGGTGGCTCATAAGGCTGATGTGGCTTGTCTTGGAAACTCCATAAAGCTAGCTGAAACCATCTAAGAGAATTCGAGCCAGTTGAACCACTTGATGTGGTGGCTCGGGATGCTCTTGCATCCAGATTCTTTTGAAACTCTTTATGTTAGTTGCAGCAATAACTATGTGACTTATTCGTCAAGAATGAGCTTGGCATATCAGAAGCATATCTATGCCTAGGCTCTGATTCCCCAATTTCGGGTTCTGCAACTACTACCATAAGCATGTCAAAGAAATTTATATCTACCAGAATGTCATTCTTGCTTCTAAAGAGAGTCTTTGCTAACTGATATCGCTTGCTAACTGATATCGCCTGATTACCGCTTAGCTAAGTTGTTCGCTGGCCTAACAAACAACTTTGATGTTCTGGGCCGCTGGCATTTACTTATACTAAATCCTTTTTTTGGTAGAATGGAGTTGATCCTATGGCTAGAAGCATGGAAAAGCCAAGAGCTGCAGATGATGTACCTGATAAACCCAAACCCTGGGAATTGGCTGAAATTATGGATCCTGTGCAGTGCCGAGTAGTTACCATGCTGGACAGCGCAGGTCCTGTCAGCAAGGTGTGTTAAATATTTTTAATTTCTCACTTTGTTACAGTTTATCAATCTTATAATGTTGTAACGGGATTCATGTACAGGTTGTTCGACTTCTTTACACAAATTCTGGTGTTGGTATATTGGCCCTTGGGTCAAATGGTATTCAAAAGCTATGGAAGTGGAGCCGCAGCGAACAAAATCCTAGTGGAAAGGTAATAGTTAGCATGAGTAAGTTTATTTATTTATGTGATTCTTGTGGAATATTTACTTTTAACTTTTTCTTGAAGAAGAGATTTCTGAATTTATTGAGGGTTTATAGGCCACTGCCAGTGTTACTCCACAGCATTGGCAACCAAACAGTGGTCTTCTTATGACTAATGATGTCTCGGATGCCAATCCTGAAGAAACAGTCCCATGCATAGCACTCTCAAAGAATGACTCGTATGTAATGTCTGCATCTGGTGGAAAAATTTCATTGTTCAACATGATGACTTTCAAGGTAAAGAGGTAGCGATATTGTGTATGTGTGTGCGCACACCTGTCTGTGAACTTATGCTTCCATGTTCATGTATTGCAGAGTTTGTCAACATTGACAATCATTGTATTGTTGGGTGTGAAATTACATTGATCTGCAGGTAATGACAACATTCATGCCACCTCCACCTGTCTCAACCTTCCTAGCATTTCATCCTCAAGATAATAACATCATAGCCATTGGAATGGAGGATTCAACTATCCACATTTACAATGTTAGGGTTGATGAGGTAATTACTTCCAAGCATCTGATTAAGTTTCTGTCAGGGGTTTGAATTGCTTCCTCAAGCAAGTAATTTGTTATGCTATTGTCAGGTGAAAACAAAATTGAAAGGTCACCAGAAACGCATAACTGGTTTAGCTTTTTCCACCAACCTTAACATCCTGGTTTCATCAGGTGCTGATGCTCAGGTGAGTTCACCTCAACCATGGTTCTTTTGCTATTCTGTTTATCCTGTGACGTGCATTCTATCATACTAACTAATCATCTAAGCCCATGATAATTAACCTTGAAGAGTTATTTCATGATTAAACTTTCCTTTTCTATCAAGACTCGGGAAGAATGGCTCACACCCTTCTAGGTTTTGAGTGGGTTATATTTATAATAAACCAATGGGCCCGAATTAAGGCAAGTACAAGAATGAGGACTGCAATATACAAGGAAAGTGAATAGGTATAAGGGGATGAAATATAGAAGTTAATATCCTCTTATATCCTTATAAGGGGATGAAATATTGAACAAGTTGAGGGATCAAACTGTCAGCTTGTTGTGTAAGTAGGAGAATTGTGTGGAGGTGAGACCCGTAGCAAATAGCGAAGACATCCACGATCTGTTCAGAGTAGGGGTGCAACTTGGGCAGGTTGGGTTGGGGCCAGCCCTAGCCCAACCTTATGTATGAAACATTAAAACCTCCCACCCAAGCCCCCAAGCCTCCAAGCCCAACACAACCCGGCCTCCACCCCAACCCTCCTGGCCTATCCCAACCCAACCCAAGGTCTTAACCTCATCCTTGCCACAGCTCGTGTTGGGTTGGATTGGTCATGTTGCAGTGTTAAAAAAACAGTCCAACATATGCAAAAGCATAAAAATATATATAAAAAAACACAATTCACACCGAATGAAAAGTAAAAAAACATATTATTACCTAAATTAAAGTCAGCAAAAATGAACCTTATATCATTGACACATTCATAGTAATATAAGTTGTAACACCTAGGCAATCAAGAGTTCAAGACATGTTCACATGTAGAATATCATCAATGGCACATCCACACCTAAAGCAGTAAAAAAAAACCCATAGACCTAGTATCATCATTCAAGACATGTCTTAGCATAATCATTAATCAACATGTAAATCTACAATCATACCTAAAGCACTCAAGAATCAAGATATATGTTAGACTTCGGAGGAAAGGAGAGATAGAGCTTACTAGTTGGACTTTGGAAGCTTGGAGCAGTAGAGAAGAAGACGGAGCAGAGATTAAGAGAGCACCCAGATGGATGCCTTAGTTTTTTTTTTTTTAGAAAGAAAGTAGATACTAGGAGAGGAATAGTTGAATAGAGATTCACTAGAGAATTAAGATGGAGAGAGCCAAGAGGGGTTTAAAATGAAAACTTATTTTATTTATTTTCTTTTGAACTTTATTCTAATTATTATGCATTTGTTTTAATTTGTTTACATTCTATTACATATTTTATTTCACACACACACACACACACACGCACATATGGGTTCGGGTTGGGTTTTTAGAATCCCAACTCAAGCCCAACCCAAGGTTGGGATTCAAGCATATAAACCCTAAGCCTTTAAAATTCAAACTCAAGCCCAAGGTTGGGTGTTTAGAATCCCAACTCAAGCCCAACCCATAGGACCCTCCGCCTAAGCCTTTAAAACCCTAAACCCTAAACCCTAATCCTTTAAAATTCAAAAACTAAACCTACATACCAGCAACTATGACCCATAACCCGTCTACTAACAACCCATAATCCTAATCCTAAGAACCAAATCCACATACCTATATCCACCTAACCCCCAACCATAATTCATACCTAATAACTCATAGTCTACAACCCTTAACTCACTAATTCTCTTAAACCCCTTACAACACTCAACCCTTGACTCACCAACTCACCAATTACGACACTCAACCCTTCACATCTTCTTATTTCTTACACCTACAACACTCAACCCTTAACTCTCCAACTCTCTTACACCCCTTACAACACTCAACCCTTAACTCACCAACTCTCTTACACCCCCTACCTCATTTTATAGCCTTGAAAAGAAGAAGAGAAGTGAAAGAAGTAGGTCTCCTTCATCCTTTATTTAATTTTCCATCTTGTTTTTTAGTTAGTTTCCAATCATATCTTTTTGCCTTAGGGATTTCCCTAGTTCTAGTCAATTTCTAGAAGCTTAGAGAAGGCCTACCCCCTTTCAAAAATAATCGGCCCCCCCAACATTAAAAATGGAAGAGGGTAGGTATTCTCATTTCCCTCTCTCCATCATGTATGTCTCTCCTTTGTTTTTTTTTTATGCAGAGATGAGTATCAATAGGCCCATGAGTGAGGCAAAAACCCCTCCTGCAAGCTTAGTTTTGACCCTAGTTTGCTTGTCATTACCCCAATGCTCCATGTATGAGCCTAAACTACTAAAACAAAAGCCAAATACCCAAAAACATTCACATAACCCAAAAAATCTCAAAGTAGCATGCTCATGAACTACATTGACTTGATCTCATTAATTTGGGTATGTAGACAGCCCTAAGGGGTCTCCAACCCACCTAGGTTACTTTTTCTTGTTTAAGCATAGTTTGTTAAATAATTTAGCATGGTCGTGTGTTCAACTCCCACTCCTTGACTTATCCTGATATCCGTAGGGAAAATTTCGAGTGGGTCGGTGCGGATACCCGAAGGAACTAGTTCTTGGCTCGAAGGCTTTGGGACACCCTCTATTGCAAAAAAAAATAAAATAGTCCCTTTACAATTCCCTTTATTTGACTTAGATTCAGGGAGTAGGTTACCATTTTTGGATGGGGTTTAGGGACGCCTAAAACCTTTCTCTAAACTTAATAGAATCTCTTACCCTAGATCTCAATTTGACCTTAGGCCTTATTCGTATAATATAGGGATCCCAATTTCCCCCTAAATAAATAGGTGACGAGTCCATAAAAGGCGTTTAGCGTCATTCCTCCCAAGGGATTGTCCTGGGAAGGAAAGATGGCAAATACCCCTGCTCACACATTATATGTATGTACCGTTCACACTACTTATGTACCCTCTATACTTGTGCTTATTGGTCCTTCACCTTTTGTTGTTCTTCCTCACCTTGCTATCTCATATCTGTGAATGTTGCTTCACCTACTACATCTTTTCTTTTCTTTGGTTCCAAATCTATCTTTTCAGCACATGACTTGACCGAAGTTATGACTTTTAATAGCAAATAATGACAGAATATGATTCATGGTGTTGACCCCAAAATATTTGGGATAAGGTGTTGATGATGATGGTGGTTCGAATCTATCTTTTGACCTCTGTTTGTATTGGGATTTGCCTAGAATTATATTTGATTTAAACTCTAATATCATAGAGTTATCTTTTTGGATTAGAATTTGGGGAAATCCTAATTGGTTTAGGATTAGAATTTAGGTTCTAAAACCTTACAAATAGGCCTAGGCTGTAGGCTAATTGTAATGGATGAGGATATGTAAGTGGATAAATCTCCCAAGCAGGGGGGTTGTTCTCAGGGAGAGCTCGGGTATTCTCAAGAAGAGCGGGTGGCTTTCAGGAAGAAGAGTGGTAGCTCTTGAGAGACTGGGTAGCTTTCGGGAAGAAGAGCGGGCTCATGGTTGATCCCAGCAGCTTTCATGGAGAGCAGATTCTCTATGTTTGATAATGGATATCCTTGTGCCATGTAATCTCTAGATAGTTGAGGTTCTTTATTGTTTCGTTCATGGATGTAGCCCTATTGTGAGTGAACCACATATAACTTGTGTTATCTTTTGTTTTCTTTATATCTCTATTTTTGTCAGTGTTTCCCACATTGCAATTGAATCCCTCACGTTTTTCCACACAAAATTTTGTACATTTAAAGTTTACCATCTGCGTTAAGCTGTTAACCTCTCAACCCCATCTTTAGTTATATGTGTATCTTTTTATTCTAACTTGTAAGTCCATCCCGGAACCTGCTCTTGTTTTTTCTTATTGTATTTCCATGAAGACAAATACTCATCTATCCTCAGAACCACGAGTTCATCCTATTGGCTGATAGAACAAAGGAAAAAAAAATTACCAAACTCAATATCCCTCAGAATTCATGACGTTCCACCCTTTCATCACACAGTGATGCTAGTTTATGCACTTTGTTCCTAGTTCCTACTATACTACGAAACTTGTGCAATAAAACCCTCCATTTTCGTGGTAATTCAACTTGTGATATTCTTTTCGAATTCATGTCCTTTCACAGTTTGTGTCAAGTTGATTTATTTTCTTTATTCAAATTGGATGGAGCGTTGATATGAGCATGGTGTGTCACACATTGGCATGTGAAATAGTTTTGCCTTCGTAATTTGAACATGGCAATTGTTCTCTTCAGCTTTTCATATGGAACACTGATACATGGGAGAAGAGAGAATCAGTTGCAATCCAACTGCCTGCTGGAAAGGCGCCTCTTGGTGATACCCGAGTACAATTCCACTCTGATCAAATCCGATTGATGGTATTCCATGAAACACAGCTAGCAATATATGATGCCTCGAAGATGGAACGCATTCGGCAGGTAGAAAGCTACGTCTCAATTGTGTGACATTCTGATGACTGGTAACAATTTTCTTATGCATTTTTCCATTGCAGTGGGTGCCCCAAGATGTACTGTCTGCACCCATATCTTATGCAGCATACTCCTGGAACAGTCAACTAGTTTATGCTGCTCTCTGTGATGGTAACATTGGGGTGTTTGATGCTGATAGTCTGAGACTAAGATGCCGTATTTCCCCATCAGCATACCTGTCCCAGGCAGTGTCAAACAGGTAAGTTAAGAGTATCAAGGCTTATCCCTGACCTCGTTATTGGATGGCTTTTTTGTAATCATCGTATGTGTACTTAGTTTGCGGTATCTAAAATTTTCACTTACTTTTTATTCTTTAAACTCAATACTGATTACAATTACATTTTTTAATAGTTCTCAGAAATGATTCCACTTTTGGGCTGGTACTTGGCAGATTTTTATCTTACCAGTTACTTTTTCCCCAATTTTGTGCCCATGTTGGATTGATTAATCTGCCATTAAATAAATAATTTGACTTGTAATTTCCTTCTCACAGCGTCTTTAATTCCTTTTTCTTCTCACTGGTCACTGGCCAGCTTCTTTTGCCAACTAGTCTACTGTTATTTGTGTTTCGATATTCTAGGAGTTGCATCAAACTTCATCTTGATTTTAGTATTCTTTCAGATCTTTTCTTCTTCCTGTTGACCAGATAGTAATTTTCATTTGATGTTACAGAAAGTTTTCAAATTGGTTGTAGACGCATTGATGATCAAGAAATTTCTAATATCTCTCAATCCGTTCAATACCTTATTTTTGTGGTCAATTGTGTTCGACATTGTCATCTCTTTGGGGTCCTATTCTCTTTCATATTTTTTGGTTTGCTTAACTTAAAAGCAAATGCTTTTGTTACTTAATCTTTGCCATTGAATTGTGTGATTTTCTTTTTTTGTAGCGGCCAAGTTGTGTACCCACTTGTCATTGCGGCACACCCACAGGAGTCAAATCAATTAGCTGTTGGATTAACAGATGGGTCTGTTAAAGTGATAGAGCCCTTAGAGGTGGAGGGGAAGTGGGGGGTAACAGTGCCTGTTGATAATGGAATACCAAATGGCAGGACAGCAGCATCATCTGCCACAAGCAACCCCACGTCTGAGCAGCTCCAAAGATGAGAATCCGTGTATGTTTGATTTATCTAAATTTGTATTTTATTAGTGTATAATGGTAGGTTTCAACATTTCGTATGTGCCTTATCAAAGGTAAGGATAGATAGAAATGATTAGAGAAAGAAAAATTCGTGTATACTGTATGTTATTGGTTCTAATCAACATCATATTTGAAACATTGTTCCCATGTTTTATTTTATTCTTTTAAACTCACAGTTTGCATTCATTGCTTCAAATGCTATAAGCAAGTACCCTTTGAAAATCATTGCAAAGTTTGAAGCAAATCGCACTAGTATTATAATCATTGATTTAAAAATTGCAAAACTGGAATATATTGATAATAACAATAATCTATTAAGTAAATGGTCTTTATGAAATTCACTCTTGAGTATATAATTGAAGATATTTGATTTTCAATTATAGATTTTATTTGATAGATGGAATTTCAATTTTAAACTGCATGCTACAGTGATTTTATGTATTTTTAAAAAAAGCTTTCAACCTTTTAACAAAATAAATAGGGAACTGGTGTTGAGCCTCCTGCTCAATTAATTGACATTGTATACCGCATCGAGAGTAGCGGGGTTGGTCTGTGACTCTATGCTTATAAACATCCACATCTGGAGAGATTTGAAGTTAAATGGAATTGGTGAAATCTATGCCAACTAAAGATAAATATCTTGGGGGTTGTTGGCAACTCTTGATTTCTGCCAGGAGGCTTTGCCTTGGATGCCTCTCAAACAAAGGAATGCTTGTTTCTTCTTTTCAACTTTCTTACATTTTTTCAAAGATTTCCTTAAACTTCCTAGAGATGATCCAAAATTAAGTACTGGTAAAAACTGAGCTTATCCAGTGAGTTCAGTGATTGGCTGTGTCGTGGATTATATTCATGTTAGTCGCATGCCCTCGTGAAGACTTTTGGCTGCTTTGTGAAAAATGTGCTCAGGCTACTCTACTCTGTCGTCTGATGAAGTAGCAGTTTTCCAATCCATATATTGTCAACCTTATGGTAATGCTCATATGATAAGTATATCCAGGGGCGGAGCCAGGAAATTTTCGTGGGGGGGGGCTGAAATATGTGTATAAAAAATTTAATGAATTTGAGGGTATGGAGCTTGGGGGTTCGGGGCGTAGCCCCCAAGAAATTTTTTTTTTTGGTAATTTCCTTTTTTTCGAGAAAATTTTGTCCCAATTATGCCCTTGAGGTCGCCACATGTGCTTATTGATACCACTTAACTGTGATTAAGATTCACCCACCTATCCTTTTTGGTAATTTCCTTTTTTTCGAGAAAATTTTGTCCCAAGTATGCCCTTGAGATCGCCACATGTGCTTATTGATACCAATTTTTTTTTTCCTAAGGTTAAGTAGGTGAACCGTGGTGAATTAACTCCTAAGGTTAAAAAATTTTCAATCTTTTTTAAAAAAACCAAGGATAAGTTGGTGAACCATTGTGATTTTAACCATAGTTAATGGTGTCAATAGGGACATGTGGCAACCTCAAGGCCATCACCTGACTCCATTGGGGGCACTACATATAGGACAAAAGATTGGGGGGGCCACTGTGTATATAAGACAAAAACATTAGGGGGGGCCCGCTATACTAAAAAAATTAAAAATAATTAGAGGACCCACTATTGAGTAGGGGGGGCCATGGCCCCTCCCCGGCGCCGCCCCCCCCCCCCCCCCCGGGCTCCGCCCCTGAGTATATCTGTATGATAAAAGTGTCAAAATTTTGGGCACATCAGAGATGCGTGGATTGGTTAAATGGGTAGGATATGGGGATGTCAAAAAGACATTGAAGTAGAGGAGAGAAGTAATACATTACTCATAAATTTTAGGATTAAAAGATCAGCGATGAAACTCATAGAAAAAGTGTTTTAAGCGGGAACTGATGTCCTTCAGCTGTACAACTTAGAACAAATTTCACAGCAGTTTTCTTTTATTCCACCATAAGTAAATAGTCATGCCAATTGATTTGCAGTTCATAGGCCAACTAATACACATAACTTTAGGATTAAAAGATCATGCGATGAAACTCGTTAAGTGTTTTAGGTGAGAACTGTGTCCTTCAACAGTACGCCGTTGAGCAAAATTCACGGCAGTTTTCTTTTATTTCCACCTTAAATCAATAGGCATGCCAATTGATTTGCAGTTCATAGGCCAACTAATATTAATCCAAATACATTCTTCTATCCGTTGTACGGAAATCCTTTAGGATAGAATAAACGACAATGAGAAAATAAATATAGCAAATAAGAAGCACACACCACAAAGCAAGATTTACGTGGTTCGGCCTTATGCCTACGTCCACGGTCACAGCATACCAAAAATCTTCACTAATTCAAGAGAATAATACAAAAGAGAAGAACCCACAACGAAGATCAAAACCCCCAAGGAAAGCCCACAATGCTCTCTCTCTCAAAATCTTCTTGTTCTCTCTATAACAACCTTACTTTTCTTCTTCTTGACTTTTTACGAACCCTAACCCCAAGCCTCTCTTTTATAGCCCAAAAGGGACTCCAAACACAAGAGAAAACAAAACTCTACCTAAATAGAAGTTTCCCAAAGCTAAAACTCTCTAAAACTGATGTTTAGGAATTTCCCGAAAATTATCAGCGTCCACCGATCGATCGGCCATAAGTGGCTGATCGATCGCCCAAGCCACCGATTGATCGGCCAGACGACCACCGATCGATCGCCCGACCACCGATCGATCGGCCACTGTTTGGCCGATCGATCGCTCACTGCAATTCGAGCCAAAAACTTACAAATCTCCACCTTGGCGAGAATCCCGCGAACACCCTTCGATGTGCCTTCTCGCTTTCAGCAACATAAATCAAACCAAATGCAAGGCTCCACCTCGCCGAACTTAGAGTAAGTCTAAACAATTTTTTTTTTTTTAGACTTCTCCACCCAAACTCTTTCACCCTATTGCGAAAGATGTGGAGTCCCCGACTCCACCTACAAGGCATCATCAAAGTTAAAGTTATATATTCAGCAGCCTTCATCTTCAATTGCAAATTCTCATAGTTTGCCAAAACTCGCGTCTCATTTGCCGGGTTAGAACTAAGAACAACAGAAGCTTTCTTCGCCTTAGATGCTCCACCAAAAACTGTGTTTCCTTGCAACACATACAAGTTCCTGTTTCTTCTACCTCTCATTACAATTGAAACTCTCTTTTGAATTTTTAGCACTCTACTTTATGCATAGAATCTGCAACCCCGAGAGTCTAAAAAGCTCAAAGAGATCAAATTTTTCTTCAGATCTGGAACATGCCTCACTCCCGTCAATGTCCTTACTACACCATTGTGCATTCTTATTTTGATTATCCCTATCCCAAGAATCTTGCAGAGTGTATTATTACCCATTAAGATAGTGCCGCCTTCAACCTTGTTGTAGGTAGCAAACCAGTCCCTATTTGGACTTACATGATGAGAACAACCAGAATCAAGAATCCACTTGTCCTTAGACCAACTATTCTTTGTAGTAACCGAAAGGACCATGAGATCCTCATCCTGATCCTTAGAATCTTCATTAGCCACATTAACTGTACTGGAGGATTTTCTTTCCTCCTCCTCTTTCTCACTCTTCTTTAACCGACAATATCTGACTATATGCTATTTCTTATGGCAGTAATAACACTCAACATTCTTGTATGATCTGGACTCATTTTTAGACCCGTTACTCCTTTTCTTCCCCTCTATTAGTAAAGCTTGTTCATGACTTTCACTACTTTGCGTACTCTTTCTTAACTCATTAGAAAGAAGAGCAACAATAACATCTTACAAATTGATATCCTCATTTGCATAGATTAATGTCGTACGAAGATGCTCATACGAGGGAGGTAGGGAAGTAACAAGAAGTAGGGCTTTGTCCTCTTCATCAAGTTTTACACCAATACTTGTTAATTCAGAAACAATCTTATTAAATTCACTAAGATGATCGGAAATTTTCGTACCTTCTACCATCTTGAGTGTAAACAACTTTTGCTTAAAGTATAACCTGTTAGTGAGCGATTTCGTTATGCAGAGGCTCTCTAACTTCAACAAAAGTCCTGAAGCCGTCTTCTCTTCTAGGATGTTGTATAGAACTTCATCAGCTAAGCATAGACGAATCACACTCATCGTCTTCAAATCGAAGTCCTCCCAATCTTCTTCCTTTAGATTTTCTGGTCTTTTATCTTTCCTCTTCAAAGCTTTGTGCAAGCCTTGTTGGATCAACAAGTCACGAACCTTTATTTGCCATAACCTGAAGTTTTTACTTCCATCGAATTTCTCCACTTCGAATCTAGAACTCGAAGCTTTGTCGTCATTCTAAACCAATAGCTCTGATACCAGTTTGTTGTGTGGAAACCCTTAAGGATAAAATAAACGACAATGAGAAAATAAATATAGCAAATAAGAAGCACACACCACAAAGCAAGATTTACGTGGTTCGGCCTAAATGCCTACGTCCACGGTCACAGAACACAAAAAATCTTCACTAATCCAAGAGAATAATACAAAAGAGAAGAACTCACAATGAAGATCAAAACCCCCAAGGAAAGCCCACAATGCTCTCTCTCTCAAAATCTTCTTGTTCTCTCAACCCAACCCTAGGTATGACAACCTTACTTTTCTTCTTCTTGACTTCTTACAAACCCTAACCTCAAGCCTCTCTTTTATAGCACAAAAGGGACTCCAAACACAAGAGGAAACAAAACTCTACCTAAATAGAAGTTTCCTAAAGCTAAAACTCTCTAAAACTGATATTTAGGAATTTCTCGGTAATTATCAGCATCCACCGATCGATCGGCCATAAGTGGCCGATTGATCGCCCAAGCCAACGATTGATTGGCCACACGACCACCGATCGATCGCCCGACCACCGATCGATCGGCCACTGTTTGGCCGATCGATCGCTCACTGCAATTCGAGCCAAAAACTTACACCGTCAGATTTAGTTTTATTTCTCCTGAGGATCTTCACAAGCACATTATAATGGCTAGAAAATTAGGTCTGCAGTCTCTTTCAATGTCTAACCTAATATTTGTCTATATTCTCTGCATTGAAACTGTTGGCATGGCTATGAAAGGATTGGGCATGTTATAGACACCTCTTTCCTTCACAGTAAAGAAAAATTTACTGAGATTTGATCTGAAAGCTAATTTGAGACTACACATGTATCCTTTTTAGTCTTTACTATTTAAGCGTGTTTGAGGTGCTTTTTTTTTTTTCTGTGTCCAAAACCCAGTGACCCAAATGGTTGGAATCTGAACACTCAAAAAAAAGTAGAGATTGTCTGAAGGAGAAATTGTCTGATAGAGCAGTCAGGACCACTTGTGGTGCAACTAGTTGAAGATTCAGATGTATAATGATATGCACCCAGTGGATAGTAGAGAACCCCTTATTGTGGTTCCTGGCCACTCACAATGCCGCATGAGATAATTTCCTCGGTATTTTCTGCACAATCCAGGAGAGGGATCGTTTGGTAAGTTTCCCCAAAGGGGCCACATCTTTTCACAGAACTCGAACTGGTATTATCATGTAACATTTCAGCGTCCTGTTTTTGTAGGGGAAAGGGTATGAATGCAGCATCTGGAGCAAGACATGGGCAGGTGGGGATGGGGCCTTCGGATTCTTCTGTCTAAGAGAGGTGGGGCTCTTGGTCTAACTCGGAGACCTTTGGGTGTTCTCCCTCTGTTCAAGAGTTGGATCTTTTTTTTTTCTGTCTTTTGCTTCGGATATCATTTACCTATGTTAGTACGGATCCCAAGACCTCCCTAAACAGAGAGGCCACACTCTACCACCACTTGGGGGGATTGATCCTTCTTTAAACTCTGATCGAATCACAGCCAATCGTGATTGAACTCAGACACCCACTAGTCAATACATGTCCTTTTTAACCCTGATTAACCATGGATAAGATTTAGTAACCCTTACGGTTCAACAATCTAAACTTGGTATTTTGAAGTTGTTTTTTTTTTTAAATTTACACTTAGGGTTAATATTTCTTAACCCTAAGGTTAATTTTTTTTAAATAATATTTTTTCTAAAAACCAAGGTTAGATGTTGAACCCTAAAGGTTAAGAAATTTTAACTACGGTTAAGAGGGGTGAACACGTGTTAACCTGTGGGTGCGATTGAACTCTCCCTGAGTTCAATTGCAATTGGCTGTCGATCTCCTTTAAACTTTATAAAATGGTCTCCAAATTGTACTCTATGAAATGGGGAATGCTGTTACAAAAAACATCCGATTACCCTGGCAGACGCCTGAGGCCCAGCCTCGGGTGAACCTTCTGCATCCACCATGTGGCGCGAAAAAATGGGAGAAATATCATAAGTGGGGAGAAGTCAAAATGAGGGCAGAAAACGAAAATGACTTCTCCCCCTTTTCTTGCCGGATGTTGGATGCGGAAGGTGAGTTCAAGGAAATCCGATACCTCTACAAATAGCCCAAATAATTGATTTTTCGCTTATCAAGGATGGAGGTGGGAGACGTCCCATAATCCATTACCAAATATGGAATATAAATATAAATCATAAAAATAAAACTTTGATTATGTTTCGATGTGGTAGATGAAAAAAAAGTGAACTTAATATGTTCTTACTATAGACGTAACACCAAGGGAATAGTGTATCCCATCCTTACAGGGGAGGTTCCGAGATCCATTCCCGAGAGAGTGAGAGTGTTGTGCTCTCCACCTATCCTTTAACTTACAACAAATACTAACTACTAACTAGGGTTGAGACCTAACCACGTGTATGTAACCAAAAATAAAATAAAACAATAGACGTAAAAATATTATTGAAATGTTTCTTAATCGCCGTTCCCGTTCCCGTTCCCCTTCCCGTTCCGGCACCTCTGGGCACGTCGGACTTCGATCGGAGCATCAGTTCATTGGCATTTTCGTTATTTAACGAGAATATTAACGAAACGGTGGCAAATCCTCTCCAGTTATAACCGGATGTGGCACATCCGGTTATAACCCCTAGAGGTCGCCACGTGTCTCCTTTGACACCTCTTAACCATGGGTAAGGTTCACCCACCCCTAGGGTTCACCCACCTATTTTTGGTTTTTTTTAAAAAATATTAATTCTATTTTTAAAATTAAAAATATGTTTTTAAAGTTTTTTAATATTAAAAACAATTTTTTAATTTTAAAAATAGAATTGATATTTAAAAAAAAAACCAAAAATAGGTGGGTGAACCCTAGGGGTGGGTGAACCTTACCCACGGTTAAGGGGTGTCAAAGGAGACACGTGGCGACCTCTAGGGGTTATAACCGGATGTGCCACATCCGGTTATAACTGGAGAGGATTTGCACCCCAGTCAAATCTAATAGAAACGCTGTGTTAGTCAAACCGCCAACAAAGAGGCTCGGAAAGGGTAGGATCGTCATTAAAGGTATTGAAGAAGGGGAGCGAGAAGGGGAATGAATAACGGCAAAATGGGAGTACCAAAAATAAGTGACGACAGGCTAGCCCCATTTGAATCATATGATTGAGGTGGGTCCCACTCTCGTCCTGGCAACCCACATGCCAAACACAGCTCTTGGTTTTTTATTTTTAGCTTTCTCTAAAGTCTAAAACAAAATCAAAAGCAAATACTTATAGATCATTACTTCAAGGATTTGTGCTTAGCTTTAAGCAAAGACAGCCCAGAAGTTTCTGTTTCTGTTCTTTCTTTTCCTATTTTGGGGGCGATTAAGGAGAGCCGAAATTAAGGTTAGCACTTAAAAAGTAAAAACCCACCACCTTCTCTCTCCTGTTTACAGAGGAGAAGAAAGAAAGTCGTATCATATGAACGTAATGGAGAGCCGTTTTAACTTTTAATAATCGCTTTTAGTGTCGTTTCAACTCTTAGTTTAAGAAAAAGGTTATTATTATTATTCTGTTAATAATTCTCTTTGCACTTTCTAAGTTCCATTGCCTTTTTTTTGGGGGGGTAATTAATTGCTATCGTTTTCTCTTACTATTTGTTTTCTTTTATTACACGCAGCTTGTTTCTTCTTCTTCTTCAGTTCTTATTTCTGTTCTTTTCTGGGTATCAGATTGCTGTTGTTGTCTTTGGTTTGCTTTGAAGGAACTACCAGAAACACATGAAGAGGCTAGTAAGTACGTTGCTTTTAATTTTGATCTATTTTCTTGTTGATCCTGAACTTGGGTGTTTGAAATATTTGTTATTTGGGTGTTTTTCCCAAAAAAAAATATATATATTTACTTTAAATTTTGTTGTGGGTATGTAGATTTTGCCCTTTAGAGGAAATTTTGAAGCTTTATACTGGATTTTTAATCATTGGTTATTTTGGGATGCTTAGAAATCTACTTATTCACTCCCTCCTAACCTCCTTTTTGTGATTGTCAGCTGTGTAGATTTTGTTAATTTGAACTGGTTCTTGATAGGGGTATTGGTTGCAGTGATACAAGTTTGTGTTTTCTTTTCTTGTAGTTCACTTATTTGCAAGTGTTACACTTGTTTTTCTTTCTTCAGGCCATGTTTCGAAATTTCCAGTTCTGCATTTTTGGTGTTCTTGTTGGGGAGTTCGTTTAGGTTTTTGGTTTCTTGTTCATGAATTCGGCTCATTAGAAGCTTACCTTTGGAGGGTTGTTTTTGTTTGTAGCATTACTTTACTTGCTTTTGGAATCATGTAGAACAGAAGTCCTAAATTTTACATTTTGTGTCACAATATTTGTTCTACTTTAATTTCTTCAATTTAGTCTGTTATGTTGCTCCATTTCCTCTGGCTTCCATTTCAAAATCCACTTGAATTCCATTGAATTATATGTGCTCGTTCCCCATTACCTAATTTCTATGTGGATATTTTTTTTATATTCATATTCAATTTTTTTTTGTTTTTTTATTATTCTTACAACTTTGTCAAACTGATCACCTCTGTTTCATGGTGGTCTTGCCCAATATTCCTTTTTATAATGTTCGTCACCCTTGTTCAGTTGTTCCTGAAAACTCTGTTGCTCCACTTTTTTTCTTCTTCTTATTTATGTAGTCATATATAATTGGATATTGAACTTTTCCTGAGTGTGGTCTTGGGAAATGGCTCTGTTGTCTGTATTTTCTCATGAATTTTTTATCAGCATTAATGGACTTTTGGAATGTAGGACTTTCTGAGAATTGGTGTTGATTTTGCATTGTTCTTTTTTTCCCATTTCTTTCAGCTGCTGCTGCTTTTGCTTCTGGCACTAAGCAATGCCGTTGAAATTAATGGAGGAGGAAGTGAGGGGCAGTGCAAATACAAGAGGGCCTTGGACCCCAGGCCTCATAGTGTGTCCATCTTGGAGTTTGGGGCAGTTGGGGATGGGAAAACATTGAACTCAATAGCCTTTCAGAATGCTATTTTCTATCTCAAGTCCTTTGCTGACAAGGGTGGTGCTCAGCTGTATGTGCCCCCGGGAAGGTGGCTTACTGGAAGCTTCAACCTTACCAGCCACCTTACGCTCTTCCTGGAAAGAGGTGCCATCATTCTTGGATCTCAGGTTTTCACCCCGTCTCTTTGTTTTTCGTGTTTTTGTGTATTTTTAATTTTTTTCTCTTTCGGAAAATTTTAATAAGAAATATATTCCTAAGAATATAAGATTAGAACATTCATCGGAGGCGTTTTGTGAGCCTTGGGCTATTGGCTAAGTGATAAATGATTTCTAATATTCCACAATGATCCATTTCATTTACTTTTTCATCCTCCTCGTTCCCTGTTCCTTGGGTGATAGTTTTTGTGTAGTGTTAACAGACCTAGAAATATGTTATTAATGATTAGAATCATCAGATAGACCGAACCCTGGCCTTCTATGTTCTACTTAGGTAGCAAGTATCAGACTTGCAACCTCAATGTTGCAATCCGAAACATCAATTTAGTTGATCTGTAGATTTGACTTGAAAAAAAATGCTTCTGTTAATTCAGTGTTTTTATGTTCAACTGTCAAATGCTATGAGATCTTCTATCTTATTAGCATATATGGGATTTGATATCAACTTGTAGTGGCTGTACTGTTATTTATGTATCTGATATCCCTGGATCTTTCTATTACGGTGCTTCTTAGATTTTTCCACCCTTACTTTCCTTGCTCTTGCAGGATTCATCTCACTGGGAAGTCGTTGAACCCTTACCGTCATATGGTCGAGGGATCGAACTTCCTGGTGGAAGATATCGCAGCTTGATAAACGGACATGGGTTAAGAGATGTGGTGATAACAGGCATGGATATCTCTGAACTTCTGGTTTTTCCCACCAGCCTTTGATGTACTTGTAGGCACCATAATTTTGTCTCCCTCACATAACATGCTTACACTCATTAACTGCACCAGGTGATAATGGAACTATCGATGGCCAGGGTTCTGTTTGGTGGGAGTGGTTCAGCTCCCATTCCCTAAACTACAGCCGTCCTCATCTTGTGGAATTTATCAGCTCCATTGATGTTGTGGTTTCGAATCTAACCTTCTTGAATTCTCCTGCCTCGAACATCCATCCAGTCTATTGCAGGTATGTTGGATGACCTGACTACTCTAATGTGTTCCATTTATTTGTAAATTATTTAGGAGGAAAAGAAAGTTTAAAATGAGGAGTTCATTTCATTTTTGTATTTGGCTATAATGCAGCAATGTACACATTCAAAACATTACAGTCCATGCTTCACCCGAATCTCCTCACACCAGCGGCATAGTACCAGGTTTGTGACGATCCATCCATTTTCCACTTCTCAATGCATCCTAAAAAACTTATTACACCTTGAAATCTTTTTTTTTTGCTTGTGTCTTGACTTGGGATATTTTTATATTTGCACTTTTTTGGTAATTGCTATTAAATTTTTCCTGAAATACAAGATTCAACTTTGAAGTAGGACTTTTAACTGATTGGAATTTGAAATCATTAGTTGACCATAATGTTACCGATTTAATGGTGCTCACTACAACGTGGAAATTTAATGGTCCTGGTACTTTAGAATCTGGTGGTTAGAATTTGTACGGACAATTTTTTTGTTTGGTAATTAGTGGTTAGAGAATGGGTGAATGGAGACAGTTCTGCAAATGAAAAAAATGTGTAAAGAATTTATTAGGGCAAACTATGTGGAGATTAGCGAAGGTACTAAATATATGAAGATTAGAGAAGGTACTAAATATCCTCAAAACTTATTTTGCATATACCATTCGAAAAAATAATAAGGCAGAACTGCTAAAAGCTAAGTTCTTTTATAAGTTATAACCTTGTATCACATATTCTGAGGTGCTCGATGAACCACAGTAACTGCTTTTTCACTTAGTTTCTGCTTTCTAGGTATAAAAGATATAGTACCCAAATAATTTTCTCATCTCCAAATTGCCTAAATTGGAGCTAAATACTGCTTGATTTTGGTAATTAGTCTTAACTGTGATGAATCTAATTGGATTCTGTTTTAAGTCACGCCAACCGATCCTTCTGCATGTTTTAGATTCATTTTTCTCTTTTCAACTTAAATCGGTAACATGGGAAGGATTATAATTTCTAACTGCAGTATCTGTATATAACATGCATAAAACTTAATTTTCAGATTCTTCTGACAATTTATGCATTGAGGACAGCAGCATCAGCATGGGCTATGATGCCATTGCACTCAAGAGTGGTTGGGACGAGTATGGCATCTACTATGGCAGACCCACCACAAACGTCCACATCCGGAGGATTCACCTTCAAGCATCTTCAGGCTCTGGCCTGGCTTTCGGCAGCGAGATGTCTGGTGGCATCTCCAACATACTTGTGGAGCACCTCCACCTGCACAACTCATTAACAGGTATCAATCTCATGACAACCAGGGGCAGAGGTGGTTACATGAAAGACATCCTTATCTCCGATGTGGAAATGGAAAATGTCCACCAGGCAATCGGGGCAACAGGTCAATGTGGGTCCCACCCAGATGAAAATTTTGATCCCAATGCACTCCCACTTGTCGATCGCATCACCTTGAAGAATGTGGTTGGCATTAACATCACTATCGCCGGAAACTTTGCTGGAATCCAAGAATTTCCCTTCACATCGATATGTCTATCCAATATCTCCTTATCAGTTACTTCTGACCCTACCACTTCTTGGGTCTGTTCAAATGTCTTGGGGTTCTCTGAGTATGTGTTCCCTGAACCATGTCCTGACCTCCAGAGCTCATATTCGAATTCTTCCTCGGTGTGCTTCTCCTTCCTATATTCGAATGGTCATGCTGCTGTTCTATGAGATCATCTTTAATCATTTGTTTCAGCTCCTGTATGCTGAGTGAGAGACTAAAGCTTGCATTTCCATCCTCAACTATGACCGGATTCTAATCCCAATAAGACAGATCTCCGATCTTCATTTCTTCTTTCCTTTGACACTCGCATCTTGCAACAAAACTCCGACGGTGGCGTTGCGACCCAATCAGCAGCTTATGTGTACAGCCTCATTTCTTCATTCATGTGTAAGGAAATTTTTGGCAGTGTTGATATCCCAAGGGACTGGGATATTGTCAGTATTGCTTTTGTTTTCTATTTTGTTTTTAATTTATATTACATTGTAAATTTTTCTGATGTGGACTGCCATGTGAGATGTGTATGGTAGATGGGCAAGAAGGTTTCCATGTGGAGTGATAGGATTGGAATAAAGGGTATCTGTTCAAACTTCCAAGTAAAGAAGATTAATTAAAGAGAAACCTTTGGTCTTTAGTGGCACTGTGTTGTTGCTTTCCTGTTTGAATAGAAACTTTGTTGCATGACCTTGGGCTACTTAGAAATATGTTTCAATCTCCCACCAAATAATCTCCCACCAAATAATACATTAATCTTGTAATGTAAGGTGGAATTGTTGATAATTTCTCATTTGAGTCCATATGCTGCCCTACCAAAAAAAGAAAAGTCCATATGCTGCTTTCTTCCTCATTTCTGTGGATAATCCAATAATTAATTCCAAAGAAGTAGCTAGGTGGGTGTTGCATGAATAACCCGACGCACATATTTAAAACACCATTATTCTAAGCACATAAGCACAAAATTGGAAGGAACATGGCTAATAAGAGGGGCAATGGCTAAATGCGAGTTGTTGAGATTAGGCGTGTTCAAATGGGTTTAGTACTCGTAAAGTGAGGTTGGCTTTTGACCATGATAATCTTCGAGGTGGGATTTAGGTGTTATTTTTATGTCAGAATATTATTACAGTAATATGTATATTCAATCTTTAATAACTTAAATTGTATTCACAGCAGTAATTAAATGAAACAATACAGTAGTAGAAAAACTGTTACTGTAAACAGAATATTAAAACTAAATTGATTTTATAAATCTATTGTTAAAAGCAGTGTATTAAAGGTCACAAAATAAATAACTCACTGGTTGAGGAATTGAAATGAGCAACAGATCAAGTCGAGTAGAACTCTCTCCTTAAGACAGATTTCGTCCCTCGCACAGGTGTTTTCAAATAGCGGATGTCTGTCTCCCAGGATAAAATGATTTTTACACAAGCAGAAGAAGCACTGCAATCTGCTTGTCCAGCGAACCAGAAACTTATGCAATGTACCTCTCTTGAATAACACAGACTTTTGAATATGCAGAAGAGATTAGAGGTTAGGGAGTAGAAGAATAAATTTTCGTACTCCAGAATATGCACAATAAAAGCCTTAAATAGCAGGCAAATGAGACTATCCAGAATGGTCATGTCTCTTGAGTTTCAATTTTAAATCCAAATGATATAACTGTTGGGTTAAAATAGCTGCTGGAATTAACTGTATAAGTTGAACGGGCTCTGGCCCAGCAAAACAAAAAATAAATATAGGGGCTAGGCTTATTAGAACCAAGACAAGCCCAGCCAGCCGACCGGGCCGGACTCGGGCGTGGGCCGGCGGTGCGCGTGTGAGGTTGGTTCCACCTTGGTGTAAGTGCTCACCCCCAAGGGCTCACCCCTTACTCCAAGGTAATGGTATTTAAACCACACTATAGGTTCAATAGTTTTCCAATGTGGGACTATTAACCTACACCATTATTCAACTTACAACGTATGTTCAAGTGGCCCACTTTGAGATGAATTTCTCATTCACCACTTCACTGTTTTGAACAGGTGAATATACTACGTTAATCTCCTCATGGAGGAGAACACGAATCAACTTGGACCCGCCTCAAAACCCTTGTAGGTCCCACTTATATTTTGGATCAAAGTTTGTAAAAAAAACTTGTTTTCCACATACCCAGATTTTTCAAAATAGTGTTTTTCCAACATTAGGTGCCACTACACATGCCACTGCCCTTTTCCCATAGTGATGCGGTGAGTGGAGAGGGTGTGGGTGCAAGGACCTTGTGGTCGGGGCGTGTGTGTGTGTTTGGGTGGGTGAGTAGACTATAGCGTTTGTGAGATTTGTGTCTACCAAAAATGCGAAATATTTGGGACAAAGCACTGATGATGATGATGATTGATGGATGATATATATACAAACATGAATCATGTTCATAGTATATCATATGATAAAAGCTCAGCTTATTTCAGATGTAGTAGACTCTGTAATGTGAAGAAAAGGATCTGAAAATGAATCTCTTCCAAGGCTCCAACACTACATTAGTATGTGTATTAACAAGAAGATAAACCCACTTCAAAGTTCAAACAAACTCAAATTGCATGAATTTGAGAATATTTCAGCAAAAAAGATGAAACTGATCACCTCTCACCTTTCTTGCACTATTATCCGTGTATTTAGGGAAGCTAATTCGAGGGTAGACAATGTTGGTTAACATAGCATGTGTTTAGTTCCTCATTCGTTTTTAATAATTCTCATCAAGCTCTTTCTTGTCTTTGACCTTTTTCTTGATAAAGCTGGTGTTGACTTTATTAGAATTATTAATAGATGAGGTTATTCTTCTTTTTTGTAAGGGTAAGGTTATGTACCCAAATTTGATTTTATTATTAACTAGCGGGTGGCACATGCGATGCACGTGAGAGCGAGGGGAAGGAGTTAACACCACCCGATTGAACTCGCTAGTGGCACGTGCAATGCACGTGAGAGTGAGGGGAGGGAGTAAACCACAGTTAATAGGAATTAAAAGGGGCATGTGTTAACCCACGGGTGTGATTGAACTCTCCCCCGAGGTCAATTGCGATTGGCTGTGATTCTAAATAGATAGATGGCAAGGGGTAGTTTAGGAATTAAAGTAAAACATTAAATCAAAGGCGAGGGTAGTTTGGGAATTAAAGTAAAATATTAAATCAATGTTTTCTTTTTATATAAGGGTAATTTGGAAAATTCGGAAAAATCATCAACGCATACCTCTCCCATTATAATAGTAAAAAAGAAGCATTTAATAGTCTCTTCTCCTTATATGGCAATCACTAACAATAGTACGTCTACTAATAAAGATAATTAGGAAAAAGCAACAGAGAAAAGATTCAGAACCTACCATAAGCAAATAAAAAGAACTACTATCACAAGAGGCTGTCAAAAGCTTTCAGTCTTCTTGTTCCTTATTTACTTAGTCTCATGGGAGGAACTCTGGTAACTGTCAATGCTTCCAATCTTCTTATTCCTCATTCCTTTTCTCATGGGATGAAACTCTGGTAATGGATTGTCATTCTCATCATAATGAAGAGAACCCGAGAATGGCCTGCACCTCTCTCCCATTAGAATCCTCTTCTTGCACAGCTCTTTGCCCCATTCGTCTTCTTCATCCCGCCCGGTTACTTTCTTTACGGGTAACTGTGCCTTCCTCACCTTGCAGTTGATCGGAACCCTTGTCATACCCCGGCAAGACTTGTAGAGATTTTCTTCTTTTTCAATCTGGTGGTCACTAGTACCAGTTCTAGAGCCAGTACCAATACTACTACTACTGGGGAGGCTTCTTTTATCCTTCAAGCGAGTCTTCTTATTAAAGACATTCCAAAAAGGCAATTGCACTTTCAAAACTAGCTTGGATTGTCGAGATTGCTTTTCGTGAAACTCCATCGGTTTTACGTCGTCATCATCATCTTCAATGTCCAAGAGTTCTCTCAAGGCGCGAGATTTCCTTAATGGTGACTTGGAAGCAAGCACAACCGGATGATCCTTCTCCAATGCAGTCTCATTAATGATCTGAGTCTCTTCTTCGGTGCATATACTGCTAACATTAACACTACTAACAAAGCTGTTATCTAACGAATTCTTACCACCAAAGGCATTAGAGATGAGAGAAGCAGCTTTCTTCAGGAAAAGCTTTCTGGGGTTCCCCCTTTTCTTCGTGCCGTTACCCTTCTCCTTGTTGTCTGTGTTGATAATATCACTTTGACATTCTTTTCTTATTACAGTCTTGACTAGTAACTTAGGGATCTTGATCCTTACCTTTGGTAATGGGTCATTGAGAGATCTAGATTTCTTGTTGATGCTTATGCTGATGAAATAAGACAATGGAGACTTATGTGGAACATTGGAATCTCTCTCTGTAACAAGAGCCCTGCAACTGTTGTTGATGCTAGTGTTGGACTTCTTCTCTCCCATTGTTTGGAGAAGTGATGATGCCATGGTTGCCTTCAAAGAAACGAGTTAAGAGAATGAAATCGAGATGGGTTTTGGTAAAATAAAGAGATGAAGAGGTAGAGATAGGTACGATGGATGTGTCATTGGTAGAGAGATTTAAGGGAGAAATGAAGTTTTGTTGGTTGGATGGAATTTGAATTAGGGAGATGAGAGATATATATATAGGGCTCTCATTGGCAGGAAGTAGGTGGTTAAATTACTTAAGTTTTGTTGTTAACAAACATCTTCTAACAACTTCCAAGGATTTAAAATTTTAAATAGCGAGGATTTAGGTGATTGGAGCTACTGAGTAATGATATTGGTATCTGCTACACGCATCCATATTCTTCAATATCCGGGCCGTTCATTTGGTGGACTACGAGGTATTCTGGCAGTGGAGAATAATTTCTTCGGGTTTTCACCCTTTTTTTGTGCCACGTGTCCCCTTTATTTGGGGATCGTATTTGGTTTGGCAAAACCATCTGATCCACTCACAGAGCCCCTTTAGATGCCCTTTTAACATAGGCTAAGAAATTTTAATTCCGTAATTTTTTTTTTTCTTCTAAAACCAAGATTAGATGTATGAACCATAGAGGTAATTGAATCTTAACCGCAGTTTATGGATGTGAAAAGGGACACATGGCAGCTTGTAGAGCTTAGGCCAGATGGTTTTGGTCTGGGAGGGCCAGACCAAATCCAATTCCCTTTAACTGTAGTTAAGATTCACTAACCCTTAGGTTTAAAGCATCAAACCTTGGTTTTTAGATTTTTTTTTTATCACAGATTAGAACTTGTCAACCATAGTTCAAAGGGGCTTCGTGAGAGCATGGAAGAACAATCCCCTTCCCGGACAAGAAGGGGACTATTTCTCTTCGGCAATAGCCCAAAAATCGTCTTGAATGGTCAATCTTGACCTTCCAAGAAGAGTGAGTCGTGCTTGGAAGGTTGATATAGATTATAGGGTTACAGATCATCCAAGATATAATATACTGATTGAACTGTCCAATTTGATTGGTCAGTAGCTGTAGGTTTCAGGCACAACATGATGCAATAATCAAGTGCAATTGTTGTCAATTGTCATGATCTAGCAAGCAAACAGCTCTAGTTTCTGTCATATGATACACTATCATGGTCTCATGGGGTGCAACAAACAGCATCAGCAATCAAAACTTTGGCCTAAAAAGTTGTTGGGTTGGCTATCTAAATGATATATTAGAAAAAAAATGACAATCCAATTCCATGTCTAAGATGAGGAGCAACCTATGCAACACTATAAACAACTTAAGGTGGTTGCATTGGCTATCTAAAGAGGAGCGCTTACCTTGGAAAAGCATGAACCATCAGGCATTTCCCAGCAACTCTTTGTATTAAATAAGGAATACTTTCGAAAGAACATGATAGAAACTGCTCTGACAAATACAGAACATTCATCAAGATGCCACAGCAGATGGAGGAGAGAGTTGAACCCAAGCAAATTCCTCTTGGTAACTCAAGCTTGCTTCGCAGGAGACTGCACATGTGTACACAACAATGGTTGCCCAATCCAGAGAGTCTGCATCGTTCCTCACTCCAAAGTAATAAAGCAGCTGGGGCAAGATCTGCATCCACCATTAAACCACTAGTTTAGGAACATTCCAAAAGTTTTATAGTATAGAGATGCATTAACGTAGATGGACTAAACTGGTCAATGGCGTGGAGAGAATGCAGTATCGCAAGAGAAGAAAATGAAGTAGTCTGAAGCCAGACATTTGAGCTCATATAAGAATAGAGAACTGTGAAGGGAAAAGAATTTCATACCTGGAACTCGAAACACAGAGGACCACCACAGTAGTTGCATTTAGGAATATCCGCCTTTGACAACCGACCACTTGACATAGGCCAGAGTGGTTTAGCCTTTGCATCCCTGCAATATCTGTTAAATTTCAAGGGACCAAATGATCCATTATGCAATTCTGGTAAATCTTTTTAATAGACAAATAGTGATTACAGATATATAGACACAAGGCACTCACCTCAACACTTGCTCAGGGGCTTTGGCAATGCGGACTTGGAAAGAGGCCCAACTATTTTTATCCCCGTCCCCCTGTTTAACATCCAAGAGAACATTTGTAAGAGATCCAAGCAAAAAACTATAATTATTTGTGTGACCATCCGTACCTCAAAGTTGTCCGACAGTGACTTCACCGTTCCATCCATTCTGTCTTTAGAAACCAATGAGCTAGCATAGTTATTATCTTCAGACACTTCTAAATCAAATGCACATTCATCCTCATTTATGATCTCAAATGCTGGCCACAGAGTGCTGCTTGCAACTGCTAGCAAATGAAAAGTTAAGGTGAATGTTAAATTCTGACTGGTCTAATACCTAAGAGAATCTATCTTGCAGAATCCAGAAGAATTTGGGCAAATTACAGAATGTATGAGATATACATGGAACATATGGTCTTCTAATCTAGATCATAAACTGTTAGGCCAGAATTTGGTGAGTATAGCTCAAAATCTATAAGTCAGACAATTCTGGGTGAACTATGAACTTCTCTGTGCCATCATTAACCACTCTTTTGCTTAGATATTCATCGTTTAGGTCTTAGGTAAATGTTTAGGATCATCTGATTTGTCAAATCTTTATGCTAAGGGCCATTTAAAAGAGTGACCTAACATTTGGAAATTTCAGATCAATGAGCCTGTGGTTCATGAGGAGAACACATCCTGGACTTCAACTCAGTGTATTCCGCACAAATAGCCAGGTATTCCCATCCATATGATTTACAAACCTTTAGGCATCTTTGGTGAAGAGGTTCTACTGTTACTTGGGCTAGATTCAGAAGAAAGAAGAGAGATGCTCATCTGCCGACAGTCAATCCTATGACCTGAATGCCAATGTGTGGCCTGCAACAAAAAGAGCATTTTTGGCATGGATGATCTTAAGTAATAAAGCAAAATAGACACCTCATTATCCCGAAGCCCAAAATACCTGGTGTTTCTCTGAGCAATAATGCGCTTTCCTGCAACTGCTACAGACTTTGTCTCCTTTCCATGTACCACACCAAGTACAAAGTGCAGCTAAAACAAGTCACCATTGAAGAGATGAGATCACTGAGATACATGTTTAAAAAAATCAAAATGTGTCTTTACAAGTGCGTACAGACACATGACAGTCATGAGTCTTGTCCCTCGACATAATAATATCATACATGTCAGACTACCTAGGAATTAATACATATCGTCTAATTGCTGGGCTACCTCTTGAACTGGTCACTGGTGGTGTTATCGAGCCGAGTCGAGAAGTGGGATGTTCAAGCTTGTTTATTAAGTAAACGAACTCGAAAATCAAGCTTGAGCTTGGCTTGTTTATTAAATAAATGAGCTCGAGCTTTAACACACAAGCTCGGGCCGAGCTCGAGCAGCTTGATTCATTAGATATAATTATTTATTAGGTTTAATGTGACGCCCCGAACCTGCGCCTGGGAAATCAAGTTCCAAGACGCGTGCTCGTTCGTCATAACCACGCATGCGGAAGACTTTACCTGCGAGATTTTTCAACTTTTCTGATGAGCTTACATAAGCAGTAACAACCGGTCATCACAATAACCCATCATAAGCAAATACGTTACCTCACTGGCTACAATAGCCGTTACTTTTGGCGCCACAACTGCGCCGGTACACTTTCAGAATCCATCAAGTATAACTCCTTACCAATCGGCAACTGCTTCCAAATCTAAAGACATAAAATGAGAGGAGTGAGCTATAGAGCCCAGCAAAATCCACAATCCCTCTACGCTATTTTCCACCTAGTAACACTCATCATCATCAATAACGATATAGTGTTGCAATACAATTCTTATATTATAATAATATATAATCTCGTAATCCGTGACCCGAGGTCACTCGGGGTTATTTTACCCTATTTCGAGGTTCCCAACCTCAATTTCCAAGTTCATCCAATCATCGTCTACACCACTAGGTTACCATCCCAGACAACTGTTCACACTCTATCCTTGAGTCTGCAGACTCAATCAACTGGCCTTCACCCGTATTCAACCTGAGTCTGTAGACTCAATATCCAAGTTAGAGTTCGTAGACTCGCTATCAATTTCCAAATCCGTTAACATTAATTTTGTTACCACGGCGTCCCATACCCCCATGATAACTATCGAGATCAACTGGGCTTACACCCAATGAAATCAAACTTTGAGTCCTTAGACTTCGTACAACCTTGAGTCCATAGACTTCATACAACCTTGAGTCATTAAACTCCGTACAACCTTAAGTCCATATACTCGATACACAATCCGGGTATTCACCTGCTAGAACCAACACAATCGTCTAATCTCAGCCACGGTGAGGAACTTTAGCCTCATGGCATCTCTATCAGACAATACAACCATCTGACTCAACCACGGTGAAGAATTCTATCCTCACGACATATCTATCAGATTACAGACAACACAACTATCTGACTCAGTCACGGTGGAGACTTCTATCCTCATGACATATCTATTAGATAACACAACCATCTGACTCAGCCACGGTACAGACAACATATCTATCAGAGGCATCACAACCTACTGACTCAGCCTCGGTCATGGTTTAAAATATTGATACGTATCGACCGATATGGGCCGATACGTATCCTTTTTGGAGCTATCCGATACAGTGGTACCCTAGAAAAAAAAACTTCCTGTATCAGACCGATACAGGCTTGATATAGGGGATTTTTTTTAAAATTTCCTTCCATTTACACTAGAATCCACAACACAGACTTGATACTCACAACTTATTTATATAAAATATTATTTAAGTAAATGATTTTAAATTAATATTATTTTCATTTACTTAGAATATTAATATGCAAATAAGGTTATCCTCCATTTGAATTCAATAAAAATTATCTTATTCAAATTCATGAATAATAAAAAATCAACTTTCAGTTCAAGAACAAAACCCTATTTTTAGCACAATGGTTGCCCACTGATCATAGGTGAAATCCCTTCGCTTCACGTCAAGCTTGGAAGCCGTAAGTCAGGCTCCCTTCACCTCTCTGAAGCGAGAAAGCGAGCAGCAAGCTGAAAAATTACAAGGCGCGCTAGCGCCCTTACTACCTTATATATAAGGGAGGCTTGAAAGCACCTACTCCTATAAGACTCTACTAAGCAACTCTACTATTATAGTCAAGGGCCTTTCAAGCTTGACTACTTAGAGACTTGATCAAAATTTCAACTTCCAAATGATAAGGTATTTCTCAAATATCGAAATTTCATTAACTTTATTATATTAAAAATTATCAAAATCCAAAAGTTTGGTAAAAAAATCTCATACTTTAGTCTTAAAATATATTTTCATCTATAGGTTCAAAAAGTCAACTAACAGTGTAACAATTCAACATAAAAAAAACTTAGATTAAGCTTAAAATTTATGCTTGTAATTCAATACATTCTTATTTAACTCACTGAATGTAAGGTTTTAATATTTAAATTGTTTTTCTTAGATTTAGCTAAGTGATTATGGTTTGTATTTTGATGTCTTCTTATCGGCACATCATGCACGCCTTTTTTAACTCATAAAATTCTCAATTCTCATATTTATGGTTATAAATATAATTGAAGACCTTCATTTAGTTTGTTAATAGCTTATATTTGCATTAAAAGAAATTTTATGAAAGGTATCCAAGTTTTTCATTGAGTATCCAAGCATTTCTTGGCGTATCCTGATTTTTTTCACCGTATCCATCCGATACGGTCCGATACATCGATACGTATCCTGTTTTGGACTTACCGATACAGCAACCGATATCGATATTTTGAACCATGGCCTCGGTACGACATATCTATCAGATAAAACAACCATCTGACTCAGCCATGGTACGGACGATATATCTATCAGAGGCATCACAACCTACTGACTTAGCTTCGGTACGGCATATCTATCAGATAACATAACCATTTGACTCAGCCACGGTACGGACGACATCTCCATCAGAGGCATCACAACCTACTGACTGAGCCTCGGTACGACATATCTATCAGATAACACAATCATCTGACTCAACCACGGTACGGACGACATATCTATCAGGGGCATCACAATCAACTGACTCAGCCTCGGTACGGCATATCTATCAGATAACACAACAATCTGTTCTCCCCTGACCTAGTCAAAGAGGATCTATGGATATCAAATCCACCCACTCCCGACTATTAGTCACGGAGGATTATACTTTAACCTTGGTTAGGTTTTTTAACTACAAGTTAACCCCAGTTAACCCAAGCCTCGCTTGGTTGACTGAAATACTCGGGCCTCGCACCCGTGAACCAAATCCGGTAACACACCGTCCTGTTAGGGAACGCTTCCAGGCTAATGGATGTGTCCATAGCCTTATACGGCTGCAAAACAACTTTTCGACAACCCATGGTGAAGATACAAAACAACTTTTTTTCTCTCTCTATATGCCAAACAAGACACCAGAGAGAAAATCAGACGCCACCAACACGTCGGGGACGTCGAAAAACCCCTAGGTGACCTCTCTCTTCCTTTCTCTCTCTAGATTGGAGTCGGGGCAGCACTTCGGTGCTCTGTAAACTCTGTGAGAAATGAGGGGGGTTGCCCCCCTTTATATAGGCAAGGCAAGGATATGGGGTAAGATCATGTGCAATGCACATGACCAAAGTGGTGTGGCGTTGACTGATTTGACTAGGTTTGACAGGAGTTTCCCACTTTTTCACGCATATGCCCTCCGAAACCCTATTATATGATACCCGATAGTGATGAAACTTCAGATGACCGAACTTGGGATAGAATGACACCTACTGTAAAAATTTCGGGAAAAAATACTGAGCTTTGACAGCTGCACTTTAGTTCGGAAGAAAGCTGCAAAACCCATTAATTTTCTGATTTCGAATACAAAACAGGTCGTCGTTTCTTCGTCTGAGATAACTAACTGCTGAGACGATAGACATTAGCCCCCACAACCGACCAGCACGCATTAGTACCAGCCGCACAGATTTCTATTAGGATCTCCAACAGATATTGGGTCCCACTTAATTTCTGAAAATTTGGAAATTTCCCATTTTTCTCAATTTTATCACACATAATGACCTCGCGGTCCCGCGAAATGATACTTGACGGAACCGATACGATAGGGTTGTGTCCCGGCAGTCGACCAGCACACTGTGTGTGATTTTCGCGAAAAGATACTGAGATTTCCTCTGTGCACTTCAATTCCGAACAAAACCTACTTTTTATTAATTTAACAAACACTTAAGTATTTAACCCCAGTTAAGGACCAATAAATGCATAATTTTATTATTTAAAATTCTGGGGCGTTACATTTAAAGTTTACTTTATTATCCTCGTATAGGTTTTAAAAAAAATTAGTGTTACCTTAAATATTAGGAAAAGTTCATAATTTTTTTTTAATCGATAAACTAGAATATGCATTAAACAAGGAAATACAAACTACAAGAAGAGTTTACAAGAGAAAAAACTCAAAACAAAAAAAACAAAAAGGTCTCCCCGGGAACCCAGGCACAAAGCACACCATAGGTGAACTCATGCTAACATAGTACCTAGATCCACCCTATCTCGGCGGATGGAAATCCATTCTTCCACTAGCATCCGGATACGAAGACAAATATGAGGCATAAAAGAGGGAGAATCGTTGAAGACTCCTGTTACGCTCTCTCCAAATCGACCAAGAGGTAGCACCAGGGAGAACCGACCAAATGGCTCCCCGCACGCTATCCGCACTTACGAAAGACCAACAGGATAAGAAGCTCAAAAAGGAAGAAATGAAGAAATTATGAAGGATACTCTTATTATGTAAAAAACATTATATACTATTAATCTTTTCTAGTATATAATACATATACTTAATTTTAGAATTTAAATGAAGTATATTTAGATATTTTAGTAGGTTAATTATATATATAATTGAGCCGAGCTTTTAACGAGCCGAGTAGGGGTGTGTTCAAGCTTGGCTTGTTAACTAAACGAGCTCGAAAATCAAGCTTGAGCTCGGCTTGTTTACTAAAAAAACGAATGAGCTCGAGCTGTTTGCGAGCACCTTTGTTTGATAACCATCCCTGCTGGTCACCATCCTATGAACAAATCATTTGGTAATCAAAATATCCGTCTGAAGAGTTCACATATGGCCATGTGTTTGATATATAGCTTAGAGAATCTGGAACTTTTGTTGCCCTCATGGACAGAACACCTCTTCCATTTGTGCGTGTTCATATCATGCGTTCAGTTGTCAACCATATATATTTTTTGATCGGTAAATCAAAGCATAAATTGATAAACAAACCAAGTATAAAATACTAAAAGCTAGTTGTCAACCACATTGATTCACAAATTTAAACAGCTACTGCATAAACTGCAATTCAATAGACCACATTTTGTAATACCTGCTAAAGCATATAAAAATCAGAAACAAAAATTATAATACAACAAACAAAACCTTGAACAATAGCATAGCATATTAGTAAAAAAAAAAACAATAAGAAATCATCCTCCTTAATGAAAAACATGGTTGTCAAGGCGACTTGAGGCGATAGACCCCATGGACGCTTGAGGCGGTAGCCTAAGGCGCCCGAGGCGTCGCCTCATGAACTCTTTGCAACAAAAATCTCTCACAATATGAGATCTATGCATGCTACATATTCTTGAATAAAGGTCCCTGCAATTCATATAAATTGTAAAATTTTCATTGTCAATATGTACTTTGATGGAACCATCATTGGTCATTGGAGACCTTTCTAGGAATAATAAATAGGGATTCTATGGTTGGGAATAAAAAAATAGAACAAAAATACATACAATATACAATGATTGTCGAAAGGGGGGGAGAGACTGTGGAAAATAAAAAAATAAGTCTATAGTGACAAATGAACAAGAGAGAGAGAGAGAGAGGTAGGGAGAAAAGAGAGGGAGATGAGAGAGTATGACAGGATAAAAAATAGCCCAAAATTCAATGTGATTGCCAAGAAAGAGAGGAGAGACAGTACCAAAAGGTAATAAAGAGTCATATTATAAGTAAAATATATGTAATTATGGAATTTGTACTAATTTAAATAATTAAAGGCCCTCCTTTAAAGATAGTTTATGAGAGCTTTGGGGTCCTAGAGGGAATTTTGGGCATTTAAAGGTTTTTGTTTTTTGCTATTGGGCTACCTGAGCCCAACTATATGCTTGGTTGCCTATGCGATGCCTTTAACAACCATGCAAAAAACAAAGGGGACAACCTACAAATAGAGGGAGAGAAAGAAAGAGACTAATCACCCATTGAGCTAGAGAGATGACATGTTAATATGATGGAAATATACTTGATACCGTTCGTCAATTCTTTTTTCTTTTATCTACAAATCTTTTTTTTTAATATTTAAACTCTAACATCTTATATGGTTAAAGACACGAGAGGCATATAAATTAACATGCTTTTTTTGTTGACCAAACTATCGTATTCAAATAAATAATATTTTATACTCATAAAAAATAATAATATTATATATATCAGATTTTTAATAATGACCGCCTAGGCGACCAGTAACCTGAAGGCCCTGAACCCAATGGAGCGCCTGGTTGCCTAGGTGACCGCCTGAGGCGCCTAAGGCGATGCCTTTAATTACTATGTTGAAAAATCTAATTTTTTTCTTCTAAAATAATAGTTATAGACGTGGTGGGAACTAGTTATCAATTTGAGCAATTCAAAAGAGAAAAGACAACAATATATAAGCAACAGTAAAAATCATAAAAGTACCTCCAATTCCTGATGGTTTGTCAGTCCCGTCGTGTCTTGGGGGCTCACTTGAGTAAAAAGGATTTTTGCGGGGCAGCTGGCAACGGAAAACCTTCACACTGTAGAAACCATTCCAATGTTAGGACAAAATGAAATTCAAAATAACAAAACAACCCCGATATAAATGAATGTAGGATTCCCCAACACCACCTTCGAGATGGTTTATCTGGTCGGCGTTTCCATTGCTCGTGTTGGTCTTTGAGAAGACACGCCATTGATAGGCACATGAATACAAATATTGTCCGATGAAATGTGGATTCTTTCTCAGAGATTGGTGCATAAACCTAGGAACTCAACAATGAAAAAGAACTTTTATTATGATATGATTGAAGTGAACACGACAATATGTTTACGCGATCTATTCATGCAGGAAGAGAGATGGGATGGAATTGTATCCCTACCTCTCGTACTCATGGCACAGACCATGGAAGCTGCAAACTAGAGCTCACCGTTTGATTGGCCCCATGCCCAGGGGCGGAGCTAGGAATTTTTCCTTCAGGGGACTGAACTACATATATCAAGAAAATTAATAGGATTGGGGTATGGGGCCTTTGGGGTTCGGGGGCGTAGCCCCATAATTTTTTAGGTCTATCGTGGTCATAAAATTCGTTAATGCTGCATTCCAATAAGGGGTTCAGTAACAGTAAAAAGTGAAAAACATGGGCCGGTCTTCATTGGTTCCAACCCAACCTTTTAATTCCCACTAACTGTGGTTACTTCACTCACCCCTAGGGTTCATCCATTTAACCTTGATTTTTAGAAAATCTATTAAAAATAATAGTAACTTTAAGTTGATTAAGCTAACCACGGCTAAAGGGGATGTAATGGGAAGACATTTGATTATGTAGTCAAAGGTGGGGTGGGCTAATCACAACTCTAAAATTACTATAAACTTTATTTTTATATTATAGAGATTGTTTTTTCACGCGCGCGTTCTATGTTCAGTGGAACATGCACGCATCCCTTGCTTGACACATGTCCCTTTTAACACCCATTAATTGTGGTTATGATTCACTCACCCTTAGGTTTTATTTTTAACCCTAGTTAAGATAATAACTATTAACTAGGGTTAAAAAGGGACACATAAAGTATCAATCCCTTTATATTATACATATAAAAAAAATTTTAATTTTTTGTTTTTTTTTTTTTGGGGGGGGGGGGGGGGGGGGGGGGGGGGGGGGGGCTACCATATACAAGATTTATATATAATTTTTTTAATATTATACATACAATATATTAAAATTTCAAAGAAATTGGGAGGGTCATGGCCCCCCCTCACCCCCTGGCTCCGCCCCTGCTCACGTGGCCACGCCCCCACTAAGGAGATCTCCTAGAGGTCAAAAATCAACCTGGACAGATAAATCTAACATCCAATCTATGTTCTTCTTTTCTTGGCGGTTAGCAATATTTCTCATGATCTACAAACGGATATGATAGTTTAGATGTTAAAACAATTTGATCAAGAAAATCAGTGGCCGAGATCTTCTTGGATATTGGTATTAGATACCAATCTCTGCATGTTGGGCAGATGTAGAGTGGATGGCATCATCCTGTCCCACTCTTATTAGCGAGTTTCTATGTCTAGCTACCATAGATTTACTAAACAGTACACAACCAAATGCTATTGAAAAAAAATTATTAATTTTTCCTTACGCTAGAGACAGTAATTTAATCAGTGATTCATTGCTATATCAGTTTCTTGATTTTTATAAATTAAAGATCTACAGGTCAGAACTTATACTGACACTTGAAATAATAAGTAATTATTCACTTGCGGGGGCGTTTGACAACTCTTATCTAATCTATTGGTGATATTCCATAAAATGTAATGCTGCCTAATAGAAAAAAACTTAATTGGGAAAAGATTAAAAATAATATAAACCTGAAGTAAGAACTGCAGAGGCTCGCCGCAAATGTCGCATAAACGAGATCTTTCTGATGGTAAATCAACTGGATCCAACCAAGCCTGCATAAAGAGAAATAGAATTATTCAAAACCGGGAGAAAAAATCTTCATAAAGAGTATGGTAGAAAAAGAAGTTCTCGGGTTTACAACATACAGGCACGCCTCCGGCCTTGCTTGGAAATAATTGATGGAGAAGAGAACAATGACTTTTAGACTTTTCAAGAAAACCTAAGGTCACAGGCTCTTGTTCTTCATCTTCTTCCTCTTCTTCATCATCATCATCATCTTCTTCTTCTTCTTCTTCTACTTGTTCCTCTTCTTGGAGAGAGGAGATCCGGAGAGAACTGAAGTTCTCCGGAGAATCACCATTTACTGCGATTTCCATTTCGTTGGACATTTGTTGTTCAATTTCTAAGGACAGAAAGGCACCCCAATTAGATAGAAGTGACTGGAGAAGAAAATATCATTGCTAACTACTAAGAAGTTACAAATTGGATTCCAGAACAAGTAATCGACTCATAAAAGAATCAATTTAGAGATCAGTATAGTTCAAATTAAAGTACAGCTAATAATGGTGAATCCAACAAAAGTGATAAGCCACAAGGTATATCCGCATCCATAACATGAAATCATGCCCACAAAAAGACCCGTTCAAAACATTTTTTAGCTAAAATTTAAATACATAACCTAAAGCCCAGTTTATTTTACTTTTTTGGTAAATGCAACCCAAGTACCACAGTAAAAATAGAAAAATGGTGGAAAGCTATAGGGGCAGTGTAAGAGTAAGACTATTATTTAACCATATATGTAAAAAAACACATTAGCCTAAGATATCAAAATCAGAGAGAAGGGGCTAAGGCCCCAACTTTAATATAAAATGGAAACTCATAACGTTCTAAATCAATAAATCTAAGCCCCAAAGATTTTCATTGCCCCCATCCAAAGATTTTCGTTTATGGTCCATCAAATAGAAGCACTACAGTTCAAGATTATAGATAAATGAGCATGGATCAGACACAAATATAGATTTGTACACTGAGTTCCAGTCTGGAATTCGTCTATCCACCCATAAACAAACCCTGCCTAATTTGTTATAGTCATAAGTCATAACTTTCCACAGCCACTAAAAAAAAAAGCAAAATGAATAGAAAAAGAAAGTTAGACCTCAAAACTATGTTCTCTTTCATATAGAGGCCCAATGACAGAAACCATATAGTTATTATATATATGACAGATTATTTAATTATCAAAATAAACTTAATCTATTGAATTTCAAAAACAATATATCACATAAAACAAAAAATTTCAATTTTAAAACTCGGTGAATTGACTCGACTGGGTTTCAAGCCAACTCGAGTACTCTGACGAAAACTTGGGTTATGCTATGGATGATGAGTGACTTGGTTGAGTCAGCCAAGTCGACTCGGCCAATCACTTTTTTTATTAAAAAAAATTACACTCGTATAAAAGAGTGAGAGGGGAGGGGGGGGGGTGTTAGGACTAGAAACTGAACCCAAAACCCTCTTAGTCTCTCTCGTCTACAGCTTTCCAACAACAACAACAGTTACGTCTCATCCATCTTTCTCCCTGTCTCTCACACACTCTCTCTCTCTCTCACTCGTCTGAAAAATAGTTGATCTGGAAGATTTCTCTGTCCGACATTCTCTCTCTCTTTCTCTCTCTCTCTCTCCCTTTGACAGTCAAGGTGAACATTTGTTTATTTACCTATTTATTTATTTATTTTCTCTCAGCTATCTAAATTTGACAAGGAAGTTAAGGTGGATGTAGCCTTTTCTACTACAGTTCAGATATAAAGAACAAATATAAGGTTTGCTCTCTCCGTGGTATTTTTCTATTACATATTCACGTGGTATATGCATATTTGTTTCTTGTTTTGGAGTGAATTTTGGACAGCGCAACAGATATTCATTTGTATACATGAATCCATTAAACTTTAGAGCACTGCTGTGTAATGAGGTTGCACTCCTCAATTCAATTTCAGTCACTCATATGGACCTTTTGTTTTGGGTAATGAGTTCAACCAGCCAGTAGAGTGATAGAGTCTAGTTTAGCAAACACACACACTCATTATTGCAGTGTTAGGTATATATATATATATAACAAATATTGAAAAAAATTATATTTTTTCTAAACGAGATTTCACCGAGTTTTGAAGTGGACTGTACTCGGCAAGGTTTCAAGTTAAGTCAAATTTTAAAACACTGTAAAAATCCCAATTTGCAGCTTATCCCTCCATCCCCCCACCCCACTCACACACACACACACAAAAATAGAAAAAAAAATCAAGTGCAGTACTTTCAATCTGATTAAGTTGGTCCAAACCAATGAAGAAGATTATTTATTTATTTAGAGAATAAATTAATTAATTAACACAATTAAATGAACAAAAAAAAAAAGGATTTCGTCAAAAGATAGCATATTTGTGGTTAAAATCTATCCAACATATAAAGAATCAAATCGAGAAGCAATAATCTGTGTATCTGGAATGAAATTATAAGAAAGAATCTCAGATAATTAACTTCATAACGAACGTGTAATAGGTATAATTTGGTGCTATAAATGGCGAAAATTGATTCAGAAGATCTGAAAGTAATGCGGAAAAAAAGAAATTTAACCTTAAAATTCTTCTTCTTTGGCGGATTAATAAAGAAAGTGTGGATCGTCCTGCTTCTTTTTCTTCTTCTTCTGAGTGGGAGATTTCGGCCAACTAGGGTTCTTCCGCTCACGCTCCTTTAAAATGACGCTTTTGCCCTTTCTTCAAAACCCTCCCCAAACCCTTTCTCTCTCTCGCACCAACTTTCACTCCGGCGCACCCTTAGCCATATCCAGTCCTTGCAGGTCAGCTCGTTGTGGTTGACAGTAGGTGCATGAGAACTGAGAAGGTAATACTCCCGTGGTTAGATTTACAAAAATGGAAAGCGATAAAAACTCAATATTGTTTCTACTATCGAGAGTTGGACCGTCAGATTTAATATCCAATTATTTCATGTCTTCAAGTGCTTAAAATGAGGGCCCACCTAATGCTTGAAACCACTGGACCTTGAATCCAAGGGTCCAACTCTCAATTAGTAAGTACTATTGAGAGTTTTAAATTACTTCCCTATAAAAATATACATATATGGAAACAAATCTACTAAATCCATGGTTCAAAAACCGATTTGATTCGACTCAAAAATTAACCGGGTTAAATAATTCGGAAAACTCGAAAAAAAAACTTGATTCGGTCAAACTTAATATATATGTAATAATTTAAAAAATTGTGTCAAAAGAACTCAAAATACGCTGGTTTTACAATCTCAAACCTATAAACTAGGTTTAAGGGAACACATAGTAGTTTGTCTTTTTAAACCAAAAAAATATGTATATATAATAAAAAAAATAGTGTGACGTTCGAGTTTAAGTTAAACAAAAAATGATAAAAATACACTTATATGATTCGACCTAGTCCGGTGAGTCAAAAAAACCCAACTCGATTCGATTGATCACTTGAGAAACTCGGTAAATAGTGATTCGTTTGAGTTTTGATGCGACTTGACTCGAAATTCAGTTATGTCGAGTAACTCGGGTGACTCGCCGAGTGCCAAGTTTTAGAACTATGACTAATTCCATTAATCAACTTGAATCTTGAACTCAAAATGCAAAGCAAACAAAAAGACAACACAATATGACCCAAAACAAGTTCTAGGCCATATTTATAAACTTCGATCCTCCATACAAGAATGATTCCCCAAAAAATACGATAAAACAGCTGGGGATTCATTTTGGCGATTTGGGCATCATTCCATTAATCTGGACATCATTTGACTTTGTTCTAGCCTATTAACCAAAAATGGTAAATCTTTGGACAACTTTGTTTTAATCCAAAATTACATCTTCACCATTTCCCTCTTTCCCATTTGGATGGCTGAAATAGTGCAAATGAGATTGAATTAGGGATGTAATCCGGCTAGGCTCGGCCCGGAATAGGCCCGTTTAAATAGTGAGTTGGGCAGAGTTAGGCTATTTATTGAGTATTTTTTTTTTTATAAACGGTCCTTGTAGAACCAGGCCAGCCTAATTAGAAGTATAGCAGCCCTGAGCTTCAAACTTTTAAGTACAAGCCCATCCAACTTTTAAATCACGCTGGACTGGCCTGCACCCAGCCCATTGTCACCCCTAGATGGAATCCCAAAACGCAGTTACTGCACATTCACTTGTTGCAGGTTTGTTTTCGTTAGAGCGGTCAATGGGCTGGCCGTGTGCTGTTTAGGCCCCAGGCCAACCAAGAAAAATGTTGAGCCTTAGCTTGGCCAATGCCCAAGCCTGCCCTAGCACAGGCCGAACTCAGGCTTTACAAAATAACAATTAATGTTTTTTTTTTTGTGTGGAAATACATCTTTCCGTGTGCGTGTTCCACCCAGTGGAACGCGTGCGCCTCTACACCTTGCCACATGTCCCTGTTTAACCCACTAAATGTGGATAAGATTCTTCCTTCTTAACTTGGTTTTTTGAAAAAAAATATAAAATTGGAAAAACATTAACCTTAGGTTGATTAAGCTTAACCACAATTAAATGGGTTATATAAGTCACCACGTATCCCTTTTAACACCCACTAACAGTGGTTACGATTCACTCAACCTTAGGGTTCATCCCTTGGATTTAGAAAAAAATATTAACCTTAGGTTGACGGTGTTTAACCACAGTTAAAGGGGGCTCTTCAAGCCGCCACGTGTCCCATTTAACACCCAATAACTGTGGTTAAGATTCACTCACCCCTAGGTCCATCCATCCAACATTGGTATTTAAGAAAACAATTAAAAATATATTAACATTAATTTAATTAAGCTTAACTATAATTATAAGAAGAGAAAAAATGACTCAAGGGCGGAATGCGGACGCAAAAAGAATCACTGCCCTTTTTATAAAATGAAATTTGTATCATGAAAATGAATTGAAGAGATTGATGAAGATATGGTGAAGATATGGTGCCATGTGTATATGGCATTAGAAGTTTTTATTTTGGAAGGTAAACTGGGGTTAGGCAGACCTTGACCAGATATTTCAATATAAACATGGTTACATATGGAAATATTGTGCAATGAAAATATGAATATGAGATTATGTTAGGGTCGGACCTGAATTTCAAGCAGCTAAACTCTAGCCCGGCCCATATAGATATGAGTTTCTTTAGAGGCAGGTTATGAGGCTAAAAGTGGGCTATTTCCAAACCCGGCTGGGCAGCCTAGCCGGGCCCATTGATACCCCTAGTTCTTGTTTGCTCATTCAAAAACTTGAACTATAAATACAGCCCTAGTCCAGACCAAATGATGGATTAATGATCACCTAAATAAGATTTTAGAGAAGCTTAGATCTAAACGTAAAGGGAGGAGACATATTGCATCTCAATGAGTAACGTGAGTCTAGATACCAAAATTCCTATACAGTTTCGCATAGAGGATTTGAGCTCTTGTTGCTTTTTTCAAAACACCTGCACTTGCCTCTTGCAATAACGTTTCTCTTGGGGTCTTTTTAAGAGATTTGTGAAATAAAACTGATTTTATTGGATTCTCAAGATGATTACAAAGAGACAATTATGATTTATATAGAGATTACATTGACCTCAAGATAGAAACCTAATCTAATTAAATCCTTGATAATCCAATATTGTCTATGAGATCTTGTGTATCTCATAGATATTATATCATTACTTTCCTAACATAATATTTCCCTAATATTCCCCCTCAAACACATGAGGATCGAGATCTTCATGTGTTTGCCACAAGTTAAGTACTCCGCACTCCTGATCTTCTTAGATAATTTGTTGACGAATAGGTCTGTGCTTGGTGTTCACCGCCGGTCTGTGAAGTTCATCTCTATCGCATCCCACTCATTCTTGAGTTTGTCGGACCCGGTGGCCCACTTGATCAGGTTGTCATGATCTTCTCTCAAAACACATGATGTATGACCTGCGATTTAAAGAAAAAACTCTCGTTAGAGAGGTCTTCAATAAATGAAAAGAAAAAGAGAGATCGTGAAGCATGAGTATGAGTATGAAAACTGATGATTGTAAATTTATAGAGGATGATAGTAGAGTTTTTATTTAAAATAAAAATAAAAATCAAACGTTTCATATCCGGTGGGTGGTGATGGCTCCACCCACCGGAAAACGGAATAAAAACAAATTCCAAATAGGCGGCGGATCGCCCGTTCTGATACCATGAACAATTGATTTATTGAGAATTCTTGGATGATTATAAAGAGATACAATTATGATTTATATAAAGATTACATTGACCTCAAGATAGAAACCTAATCTAATCAAATTCTAATCAAATCCTTGATTGATGCTAATTCAATATTGTCTATGAGATCTTGTGTATCTCATAGATACTATATCATTACTTTCCTAACATAATATTTCCCTAATAATTTGCTCTCCTCTTTGGGGTAGGAAGAAGAAGTTCTGCAACTCATCACCCCTAAAATATGACACATTTTCCATGTCATGAAGACCATAAAAAATAATGACCAATTACGGACGAAAAAACATAGATGCCTTCAAAGGCATTTGTGGGCACATCCTTGGAATCAGTCACACAATGAGTCATCAAAAAAAAAAAAAAAAAAAGATGTCTCTAATGTTTCTGGACCCGACTCACAAAACCTAATAGTAACTATCATTATCTTATTATGGTTAATGGGAATGGAGCGACAAAAGTTTTGAGAATTTAAGAAAAGGTCACAAAATTATCAAAAAAAAGAAGAAAAAGAAATAGAAAGTCACGGCGAGCCATAAGAATAATACTTGGTATGGCATCAATATCTCACTTCTTGGTCTTCGACCCAATCCAGATTTCATGTAAATTTTTTGACTTTAAGGTGGGTTTTCATGTAAATTTTTGAGTTTAAGGTAGTTCGAAAAAATTAGAACAGAAAGACTTCCTTGTTCATAAGACTTTTTCTTAGAAGATCGATGGGTAAGTATTGCGTTTCCACGCTGGTAGGAGCTATCACATTAACATCTACGAAGTCAGAAAAATCGTATAACTCCACGTCTCTATCTTACTTTTTGTATTTGTGAGAAAAAAATTGCACCTATTCATACATTATATATACACACTAGAATATAAAGAAATAAAATGTCATGTGACATCCCTTTTGAGTCTTTTCTTTCTTTCAAACCTCTTTTTTAATGGGTCCCGCCAAACACCATCGCCACTTTTTTCTCTCTAACCACCTTAACTTTTCTCTCTAACAATCCAAAGTTCTTCACTTCTCTCTCTCTCCCTTACTTACGGCTTCTCATCCTTCTCAATCCTCACTTCTCTTTCTCTCTTGCTGACTTTGATCAGGCCCACCATTTTCCCAATTTCTTTATCTCTAACCATGCCCACCTCTACCCTCTCATTTCACATACCCACTTCTCTCATTTGTTTCTCAAAGGAACCTCTCTTTCTTCCAAACAAAAATCACCAGACCCCCTCTCTCCCTCGATTTATTTCATTGCAATCACCCTATCCTGTCTCTCCACCTCAATTTATTTCTCGTGCATCGCATGGGGTTGCTTACATATAGATATGATGGTCTTGCTATCGCTCACCAAGCGAAGTAAATTTAGTAACCTTCATCAAGACATTTTTTTTTTCTTGTATTAATTATCAAACTCACTATAGTTAAAGATAATTTAATATTTCTATAGGAGACTAATCATTAAATGTAAGAGAAAAAACCTTCAATACAAGCTTGTCTTTGTCCGCTATGTAAGAAAGAGTATGAGACACACTCTATCTGAAAGTTAAGGTACCACGTGCTTTTCAATGGATGTAAAATGGATTCTTTATCGACTATGCACATAATTGACCTTTTAGTGAGAGAGCTTTTAGTCACCAATACAAGCTTGCCTCACGATTTTTTTTCCATTATTGAATGTCTCTCCAACAAGAGTCTTTCTTCGAATCATGGTTCATACTTCATGTGCTTTTGGGGGGAGATCACGATCGATAACCTGCTTGGCTCTAGTAGACTCATAAAAATGATCGAAATGCGACAGAGATGGACTTCGCAAACTGATGGTGATTACGTACTAAACATGGTTGGATAATTTAGTTATTCATCAACAAATCTCAAAGATTAAAAAGTATATATAAATGGCTGACATTTGTAACCAATTGTATGCTCCTTTTTCAAAGGATCATGCAATTACAGGAAGGTGATAGAAAATAAAGTAGGATAATAACTGTATCTAATCACAAGGTGATTTGAATTTGAATTAATTAGGTTGAGTAAAATTAGATTTTGATTTGATTTGATTGAGGTTTCCTTCTAGAATTGAAATATTAGATTATCAATTTTAAACCCCTTTATAAGCTATTCAAGTCTATCAATAATATTGAGTTTCTTAACAAAAAGCAACGCTTGTATGAAGTTTTCATCTTTTGGAGTTTTTAAAACACAAATTGAAATAAATAACAATCATAGGTTGATGCTGTCCAACTAAGCTGATAAGACATGTGTAGCTTTTGTGCAACTGCCTCAAAATTTTTTTTTTTGTTAGACGTGGGTATCCTGGGTCTTTGACTTAGACTACATCCCACGTGTTGCACAAGTCACCCCCAACCCGTGCAACCGATAGTGAGGGGAACCCAGGTATCGACCTCGATACCTCCGGGTTTACGGCTGGTCCGTTTGGCCACTAAGCTATACCCCCAGGGGTAGTGCCCGATTGTTTTCTAATAGAATAATACATGTACTTTATTAATTAATTAACAAATTATTTTTTCACAGTTTCAACAAATGTTAACTTTTTTTCATTCCAATCAAACATAACAAAAACCCCATTATATTAAAAGAAATATCAGACCAAGGGACTTCACAAAGGTAGCCATTTTTGAAAGCTTAACCATAAAACATGATAAGAGGGGGAGCCACTAGGCTTTAACTGGACAAAGGCACATCTAGACTTAGGCGTAGGCATCAGGGTTTTCCAAGAGGTAGGCTTCCACAACCTTGTACATTCCCATGGCTCTTTCTTTACCACCCTTGATTTCCTCTTCTTTGATCTCAAAGTCACCAACGGTGTGGTACTCGCTTGTCATCTTACAAACGCACCCACCGCGGCCTCAAACTTAACCTCGTAAGCAATTGATTCAATCTTGTCCATCAACACATCCCCTTCAATCAAAGTGTACTTGCACACACAATTCTCTGTATCAAGCTCTTCAATTCGATGCTTCACATATTTGAAATGGCTACCTGCATTATACACCAAATAAAGTGAACTTACGTTAGTTTTTGTCTAATATATTTGTAAGCACCCCATTTTTGCATCCTTGAAGTCTAAATGTGATTCTTTTTTTAAAAGTAACTTATTCATATTTTGGAACGGTGTAAAATTTTATGTTCAAAATATTGTCACCAAAGTGTCACAAAATTAACAAATTCACATGTTCTTTAACCTTCGGCAAAGTTGATCAGCTTGATGCTTCCAGCTCCTCCATCGCCATGGATCATTTCAACTCTTTTTATCGCCTGAGGCATGAGCTTGGGGATCAGATTGTGGGAGTCAAGGATCATGGCCTTGAACATCCTTGCAGGAGGGACTGGACAAGCAAACTCCTGGGTGAAGCTGGTGATACCCATGTTCTCATAGAGTAAGTGATGATACAAGGAAGAAGAAAGAATAGGAGAGAGCAATTGGCTTAATGGGAAGTTCTTGGGTGAGTGATGGAGATGGTGAAGACTAGAGGTGGTATTTATAGATTGAGATTTGAGGGTGTTCCTTGGTTTGAAAATGTCAAAACTTCAAAGACTTAAAAAAATAAATGAACTTTTTTTTTTTTTTTATGGAAAAAATAAATAAACTTCAAAGACTTTAAGGTGCCTTAATTTTTAATTTAGACTTTTATTACTGGTGGGACCATTTTTGCTTAAAAAACTTCAACTTGGTATTGAATATATATAGAACGCCCATTTTGACTATGACATATATATATATATTTATATATGAAAGTGATTTTATGTAATCACATGATCTAGAGGGCGAATATCCGGATCGAATTAATAGAAAATCTCTCTAAAATTTTTCACATCATTGTACATGCCTTATCTCAAAATAATAGTCTTTGCCTAGGTTGAGCTGATTGGTCTGTTACTCGCTGTCATGTTTATGAGTTTTATCGTTTAAAGGAAGACTTCCTTGACTTTAGTACTGCACTATGGATGGGACCTGACTCTGAGAATATGTTATGTTTGGTTGCCAAAAAAAAATAAAAATAAAAATAAAAACGTGGAAAGAAAAGAAGTTTGGATTTTTAATACAATTCTTAGCTCTGTTTTATTCAATTCTTTTTTCTTTTCTCTATTTTCACATATTTTCTTCGCAACCAAACATAGGGTGAATGTGAACAAAGATTCCCATAATTTCTCTAAAAGTCAGTCAAAAGGACTACTGGGTAAGATCTATTTTTAAGCTTAGCTACATTAAGCTCGAACTTGAAGTCGATCATGATAGGTCAGGTCCGGGCATTCATATGGAGTTATGGATAAATTTCGGAGAAGACTCTACTCAGACCCGGCGTTAATTAATTGTGGTCCTCCCCTTAATTTAATATCTTCCAAGGTAGGCCCCTTGATCAATGATGTTGTCGTTTAACCTCAAGACCAGCGGGTTTAACCGTTATTATCTACTAGCTTTGTCATTGATCCAATCTACAGCCTATAGTTACAGGAATCACAATTCTCTCAACATTTAAGGAACATTCACTAGCAATTACCCATTAGAAAGGAATGCCCCTTGTTGGCCACCTTGGGGATTCATCCCCGCTATCTCGGTTGTGTAGAGTGAGGGGATTTTTACACGGCCCGTGGGATTTAGTCAGGTGCTCTAAGAAGCCTGGATACCAGCGTTACTTAACCGCATAAGCGATCGCTTTGATCTTTTCTCAACATATATCACCTTCACCCAAAGTGCACTTGCACATAATTTTCTTTGTCAAGCGTGACAATCTGGCGCTTCGCATATTTGAAATGACTACATGCACATCGAACCAATTAAAAATGTTTATGTTATGGTATTCCTGATGAATTATTTATGGCACTGTGCATGTAACATCACTTTACTATGTCTAGCTTATGTTTCTAGCTAGTTAATTTCTACCCCTCGGTGAAATTGATTTGCTTTATGGTTCCAGCTCCTGAGTCTCCTTTTAATTATATTGATTCTAATTATCTACTGAAACGTGAGATTGGGGCATAGATTGTGAGAGTCAAACGTCAAGGTCTAGCCGGATGAATCAATCGAGGACTCAGAGTGATGACACCCATGTTAATTCCTTTGGAATAAGAAAATAATTTGAAGGAAGGAAAAGAGAGATCATTTGGCTTGATAGGATCTTGAATGGTGGATCTGGTGTGATCATATGCAGTTTCTATAGCCTAAAATTCTATAGTCCAGATTAAATGTCTATGGTACTCCATTATCGAATGAGACCTATTTCCCCATGATTAGCAGATATTTTCCAAACCGTGGGATAGTTTCTTTAATGAACTTCAACTAGTTAGAGAAGAGACCAAGCCCAGCTCTGGTCTTAAAAAAGAGAGAGCCAAATCCTACCGGGCCTTCGGCGGCTTAAACAAGTTTGCCTGTGCCACAATTGAAAGGGGAGATTATGTCTGAGTTTCGATCGGGGTAGAACTTTAATTTTGCGAAATCTTATAACGCGATTCTTGATCTGTTATAAAACCTAAAGTCGAAGCTTTACTAGGACATTTGGTGAAACAGAATTGCAGAACAGTTGAGATAAGGCTTTTTTTATAAGATTTGAATGAAAACTTTTGCCATTTCTTTGGTTTTTATAATATCTAATTGCATGATTATGGGGAGAATTCATTGTTGTTCCAGTCTAGGACTTGCTATTTGAAATTAGAACAAAGATATCATGTGTACTATTCATAAATCTTTAGTAAACATCTCTTGGTAATTCGAATACAAGCCAATCTCGCTATAGGAAATAACGAGGTAGCGGAGTTCTTATTATCAAGCCAGACACAGTGTCCACCAAAGAAAAGAGAAGAGAAGAGAAAGCCACACCAACTCATAATAGAGGGAAAAATAGTAGGGAGTAACTCAAAAAAGGCACACTAAGCATAGACATCGGGGTTAGCCACGAGGTAGGCTTCCACAACCTTGTACATCCCCATTGCTTTATCCTTGCCTTCCTTGATATCCTCTTCTTTGATCTCGACGCCAGCCTTTGTATGGTACTCGCTTGTCATCTTGCAGACGCATCCCCCGTCACCACTTGCCTCAAACTTAACCTCGTAATTAATCGAATCGAGCTTGTCCATCAACACATCTCCTTCAATCAAAGTGTACTTGCACACAAGATTCTCTACATCGAGTGCGTCAGTCTTGTGCTTCAAGTACTTAAAATGACCACCTGCATAGCGAAAAATTCAGTACATGATCATGTTACTTCTTGTATAATATATATATATATATATGTATGTATGTATGGCAGTACTAATTACATGAGTGTCGGTTTAATGTGACTAACCTTCGGGGAAGTTGGTTTGTTTGATGCTTCCAACCCCACCAACTCCTTCAATAAATTCGATGCTCTTAATGCCCTCAGGCATCAACTTGGGGATCAGGTTGTGTGAGTCGATGATCAAAGCCTTGAACATCCTAGCCGGAGCGACGGGGGTTGTGAACTCCTGAGTATAGCTGGTAACACCCATTTTTGCTTAGAGCTTAAACAAGAAATGATCAAACAAAGAAGAAGAAGAAGAAGGAGGATGAATTGGCTTAATAAGGAGTTTTTGGGTTGTGAAGATGGTGAAGAGAGTGGTGGTATTTATAGTGAGTCTGAGGTGCCTTTGGTGTATGTGAGGGGAATTTACCGAAAGGACACGCGTCAACAGCAGCTCCTCCCAAGCTCTGGTTTACCGGTAGAAGATTGGAGTGGAGGGTGTGGTACCCTGACCTGTACTCCGATGATAAAGTCAGTAGGTGTAGAAGATGATGAACAGTAAGAAAATACAGAGAGTTTGGAGATCTTAGCTCTTGAAAATCCCCTCTCCATCACACTGTTTTTCACAGGTTTTTATAGGCCACTCCTGCCATGGCCATGGGCACCCATGGATGTCCATGCACACCTCAAATCTCTGATGTGTACTTCAGTAATCATTTTAGATAGATCTCCCGGTCATTCGTACTGCACGCGTATCTGCATATAAAAGAGAGCAGGCATAGAGTAGGAACTCGTTCGAGGTAACTAGCATTAAATGGCATTTAATGCTGCATTTAATGCCAAGACAATGTTTCCCACCTACCACCGTAGAGGTAGGATCAGTCCCAGGCGACTGGGCAGTAGCGCCGGATCTCATTCCGTGTTGGGATACGGTGTCGTTGACAATAAGACGACGGGTACATTGTCCGAATGAAAACGTGATCGTCGTCTATGAGACAACGGGTACGTCGTCAGAACGAGGACGTGATCGTCGTCTATGAGACAACGGGTACGTCGTCAGAACGAAGACGTGATCGTCGTCTATGAGACCACGGGCCCGTCGTCGAAGAGACGACGGAAATGAGCTCAAACGATAACACCACACCGAGGACGAGCTCGTTACTACCATACTTAGGTTTTTTACGAAATTTACCCATTACAGTGTATAATCTCATTTCTTAATTCAATGTCCAGCGCACTCCAATAAAATGAACGCGGTTCCTCTTTTGACTGTTATGACCATAGAATTTTCAAAGTAGTGGGGCCATTTTTTTTTATTTTTCTTGGTAATAGGATGACTAAACGTACTTGTATAGATGGGCTGGGCCAATGTGATCCCCAAAAATAAAATAAACCTCCTAAGAATAAAATAACTTGGGCCAAGTCCATCTCAGGGCTAAATCTTTGGGTGATTCGTGGTTTGTTAGGCATCGTATTTCAGGAACGATTTTCATTATCTTGAGAACAGAAACGACGTAAATGTGTTTAACAACTTGTTTTTAGGGAACAATATATATAATTTTAAGAATCATTTTCTTTTCAACACAATTCAACAAAACAAAAAAAGTCGCTTCTCAAAATTAAATCTGAAAAACATGCTTAAAATAAACATGGTACACGTGAAAATGGATGAAATAGAGAGGACATAATAAAATTTTGGGTATTTTATGAGATTTACAAATGTTTTGATGAATATAATCATATTTATTACGAACAACAATCTCTTCTATATACATTATTTTTTCATCCAAATGTAATTCAAAATTGATTCTAAGTAACAGTTGTCAAATGCGTTTTTTGCACAATTAATTATAAGAATCAAAACTTATGGCAATTAATTATTTTTCAAAATGAAAGAATCATCAGATTTGATGCCTAAAAGTCCCTCATTTATTCTAGTAGGCACAAGAGGAAGCCTGTTATTTGTTCAAAGAAAGAACTGAGGCCAACCCGTTTTCAATAGGCCGTCAAAAAAGGCTTTATAAGCCCATTTACCAGGGACATGGTAGAGCCAAAAGCCCAGCATAAAGTGAACCAGGTTAAAGAGACCATTGGGGGTGGAATACCCAAATGAAGGTTATTCTCCACAAAGTAATCAGTGTCTCTATCCAAATAATGCAAAGATAAACCAAAGAGAGAGATATATTGTTATTGGATTAGATGTGTCGGTGATGACTTAAATCATATTCTGCAGCGTACCCTAAAAAGAGAAAGTAACTATGATGTTAGGAGCCCATTGATATTTGGTGGTATTTACATCTTGGAGGAGCAGAAGGGCCCACGTGATCATAAATCTAAGCAATTAGTTCAATGAAAACACTCTTTCCACGCTTACAACATTATCATATCCATATAAAATATATATATATCAATGACCTAGCTCAGTAGAGCCTCTAATGAGCGGCCCTATAGAAAGATAACATGTGTCCTCTAATGAATTCACCTCAACACCAAACTGTTAAAAAAAAGTGATTAAAAATTTTGATAGTACCTACTATCGAGAGCTGGATTGAAAATCTAATAGTATTAAGGCTTACATGTTTTAAATTGTGGTTCCTACTTAATGATTAATACCATTGAATTTTTAATCTAATGGTTCAGCTCTCGATAGCTCTCGATAGTAAGTATCATAGAAAGTTTTTAATCACTTCCCAAAAATAATTCTCACATGAGGTCTTTTTAGAGGCGGCTCATTGAGATTCTAATTGCGCGTGGCCCATTAGTACCTCCCTTTCTATACAAATAAATAAATAAATGTCGGATGCAATCTTTACGAGTCAATAGCTCATTTACCTCTTTTTTATTTGAACCTTTTTTTCACTTCTTTATCATTTAAGTTGGAGTTTGGCCGAAAGTGTTAGTGATACCATATATAAAAATGCTACATGTACAAAGATTTTTGCTTCCACCCGACATCCTTATCTACTTAAATTTGTCTTAGGGCACATGGGAGGGGACCATTTTGATGCGGGGAATCGAAACATCATCTCATAAGGGTCCTATTCTAGGTTGCGGTTGGTTTATAAATAGGTAAGATGCGAGTAAAATGTCTTACTCTATCCTTTAACTGGGTTATTCAAGAGTAATTTGATAATTATATATATATATATATATATATATATATATATGTGTGTGTGTGTGTGTGTGTGTAAATCTTTATTTAGTTATACTCCTATAAATTATAGGATGAGTTAATTTTTAAGTGATTATGTTATTGTTTTACAGATGAATTAAGTTTTATGAGATAATGTATTTTATTTGTATTTATTTATTTATTTTATTGTTATGTATGAATAAAAATAGTTTGGATTGAGTATGCAAAATGTAATTTATTTGATTTAACATAAATTTTCAATTTTATGAAAGTATCACCTATTTACTCAATTGCTTGTTTCCCAATAGGTAAATTGCTTTAAAATAAATAAACAATCCCCGAAGAATATTTTACCTAAATTGGATTGTTAAAAGTAAATTTTATCCTACTATATAGGATAAGGATAAAGCAGATCACAAATATTACATATGTAAGGAAAATGTCTTATCAGACCATTATTTTCATTTTTTTGGGTAGGTCAATCATTTATCAATCTAGGTTAGAAGTTAGGGGGGTTAACACTCATCGTATGCCCTCAACCGCTATACCAAGACTCGAACGAGTCACACCTCCCCAATGGCAGACACACAACCACTGGTACTCTACCCATTGAGAACTATATTGTTTGCCCTGGACATCTCAAACACTTTCCTTGTCCAGAAAATTTAGGATAGAGAGGGAAACTTGATTGCAATGTTCATTGTAACCTTAGATTGCAACTGAGCCATGGACAGCTGACACATTTGAAAAAAGTTTTCATATATGCACCTTTCTAAAAGAAAAGAAATAAATATATTTTCTTATTATTTAAAAGTTTTTGACACATTTCCTGATCTGATAGTTTCCCCTTAGTCTACTGCCTCAGCTGTAATGACCGCTATAATGACCATTGCTTCGAAGTTTTACTTGGATCGATAAGGTTATTTATTCATGCCTCATGAAGAAGTACCTTTGGATAAAATTGGCATGTGAGGAAAGGTGGGGTGAAATATGTATATCTTGTCAGTCTTTTCACAATAATATAGTCCCACGGGTAAGGGTAGCACTCTCATAGGATTTCTTTATTGCTGGCCCACCTTGAAATACTCGATATCATTTAGCTACCTTTAGTTTTAGAGTAAGAAAGTATGTGAGTATATTCTCTTACCATATCACTCAAGAGTATGACTATCGATCTATTGAGAATTTTTTTTCTTGATATTAGAATATCCTAATAAAGGGCACACCTTTACCATTGTAGCTAAAGGAGGAGTCAATGGGCGGAGCGAGGGGCCATGCCCTCCCTCAAAAAACAAAAATGTAAATTTTCTCTTCTTTTAGGTATATTTTTTAAAAACAATATCTAAATTTTGTATATAATGCCTCCCAAATTAGTACGTAGTTATTGAATATATGGGAAATTTGGCCCCTTCATAATTTTGGAAATTTTTATATGTATAATAAAAAATTAATTTTATTTATATAATGGATATCTCAAAAGCGAGGGGTCTAGTTTTTCTTGTTCCTCACACCTCCCAACCCCAAACATATTAATTTTTCTTGATACATTTTATTTGCCCCCACAAAGAAAAATTCATGGCTCTGCCCCGGGGGGAGGGGGTGGTTATTCCTCATATTTAGGGGAAGAGCAAGGGGGTAAGAGGAGGGGTGGGTATCAACCGAGCCCGGTAAACAAGCCGAATTTTTATCGAGCTTTGACATTTTTCAGAGTGTTCAAGCTTGGTTCGGCTCCACATGGGATCTATAAGTGTGCTTGTGCCCTTATAAAGCACAACACCCTTCTCTATTTTTGAGAGGGTGTGTGGGTGCATGTGGGGTTGGGTGTGTGTGTGTGTGGGTTGGGCCTTAGGGCCCAGGTGTGTGTGGGTGTGCATGATGTGTATATAATGTGTGAGTAAATTTGTGATCAAAAAGAAAAAACCTTGGTTCGGCTTGTAAATGAGCCTAACAGAGCTCCAGCCCATCCAAGCTTTTAATGAGCTTGATTAAATATAATTAATTCTTAAAAATGATCAATCAAAAAATAAATCTTTAATTAAAATATTTAAATTTTATATTTTTAATATATATATATATATATATATATATATATATATTACGTAGCATAATTTTTTGATAATTCCAAAATTGCCCTTATTACAATCATTTACATAAGACAAAATAATGTGATTGAGTTTGTACTTAAATACACATCCCGGGAATAGTGGTAGATCCCTTCCTTAGAAAGGAGGTTCCGGGTTCCATTCCCTAGAGGGTGAGAGTGAGTTGCACTATCCACCAGCCTTTAACTTAGAACAAATACTGACTTGCTAATTGGGGTTGCGGCCTAACCATATCTCATACCAAAAAAAAATAAAAAATTTGTACTTAAATCTCACTCCCCCTTATTCTTTCATATATTTACCCCCTTATAAACGTAGCCTATTTTTGGTAATTCCTAAATTGCCCATATCATAACTGTGTATATAAGACAAATGTGATTGAGTCTTTTGCTTAACTTTACATTAGTTAAGCTTAACCACAACATGCCACGTGCCTCTTTTAACACCCATAAACTATGGTTAAATTTCACTCACGCTTAGAATTATCTATTTAACCTTGGTTTTTAAAAATAATATATAAAAAATATTAACTTTAGATTAATTAAGCTTAACCACGATTAAGAAGGGAAATGAATGATTGCATGCCTCCATGGGATGCCACATGTCTCTTTTAACACCAATATACTATGGTTAAGATTCACTCACCCATATGATTCATCTATCTAACCTTGGTTTTTAGAATAAACTATAAAAAATATTAATTTTACATTAGTTAAGCTTAACCACAATTAAGAGAGGGAAAATGGATGATTGCATGCCTCCACAGGATGCCACATGTCCCTTTTAAGACCCATAAACTGTGGTTAAGAGTCACTCACTCCTACGGTTTATCCATTTAACTTTGGTTCTTAGAATTTTTTTTTTAAAATTAATTTTACATTAGGTAAGGTTAACCATGATTAATAGAAAAAAAAGATGGTATATGGCGGGCAGTAGGCGCACATGCGCTCTGCTAGGCGGAACGCATGCACGCAAAGTATCACGACCCATCTATAAAATAGTAGACATGAAATTCTCTACGACCGGTTATGCCCTAGGGTCGGCATTGAATTTTAATCAAGGTTTAAAATTAATATTTTTTCAAAAAACCAAAGATAGGTGGGTGAACTTTAGGGGTAGGTTAATCTTAACCATAGTTAAGCGGTGTCAAAAGAGACACATGGAAACCTCAAGGGTGTAGACTCGAACTGTGGTTAAAATTCACCCACCCCTAGGATTCACCCACTTATCCTTGATTTTTAGAAAAAAATATTAATTTTTTTGAAACATTGGTTAAAATTCACTTTATTTCCTAGGGTTAGCTTTTTTTTGCATCTTTTTTTCTAAAACCAATGATAAGTGGGTAAATCATAGGGGTGGGTGAATCTTAACCATAGTTAAGGAGTGTTAAAAGGGACACATGGCGACCTCAGTGGTGTAACCGGACTCCTCGCTCTCCGAAAGAAGAATGTTTTGCTAAGGCCTCGCCCGCCCCCTTTCTTTGTTATACCCAAAATGCCCGTAAATTAAGCTTTTTAATTCTCAAAATGTCTCTATGTCATATTTTTATAACCAAGTGCCCCTTACTATTTTTTTTATTCAAAATGTCACTCAAGTTTCTATACCTAAAATATTAATTTCTTAATTTTTTTTTTCAAAATACCTCACTAGGGTCTCTCTTTTCAGAATCTCCCCATCCCCTCTCTCTTACACGCCCACTAGAATATATATATATATAATTTAATATAACATAACCATGGGGCAAGGGGAGCAATTGCTTCCTACACTTGAGAAAAAAAATATCTTTTATATTATTTTATTTAATTATTTTATGGAGCATACATATATATATATATATATATATATATGTGGCAAAGGTCGGGCACCCTTATTATGAAGAAACAATACCTGTAAGATCTGTATGAAATGTACAGAAGATATAGCCTAGTGATATGTAAGAAAATTGATCTCCTTCTGAGTTTAGGGGGTCAGATTTAGAAAAAATTCTATTGAAGTAGTATGGACTTTGAATATGAGAGACTTGGATATTGTAAGCATTTTCTAGAATACACACTAGATGTACCTCTATCTCAATCTATAAAAACTACTATTTTCCTCGCCGGCTACATCAATCAAAAACTCCCAAACTCTTGCCTCATACGATAAAGAGCATCGGCGATGGAGCGGGGCTGGAAGCATCAAACTGATCAACTTCACTGAAGCTTAGCCGCCTAAGATTTATTAATTGCAGTATATATGTTACTCATTCAGTGCTATATTCAACGACTAATGTGACCGCCATGTTTTATCCAGTCTGCTGTGAAGCTAATCATTTCAAATTCGAGAAGCACTGCGAGCTCGACAAAGAGAATTTTGTGTGCAAGTACATTTTGATTGAAGGTGATGCACTGGTGGATTGAATGATTCACTTACGAGGTTAAGTTTGAGGCCTCTGATCGATGGCGGATGTGTTTGTACGATGACAAGCGAGTATCATACCACTAGTGACGCCAATTCATTAGTTCAAAGAAGAGGAAATCAAGGTAGGCAAGGACCAAGTAATGGGGATGTACAAAGTTGCCGAGTCAATCTCTAGTTTCTCCTTCCCTACCACAGGTGGGTGTGGCATCTAGCTTTCTTGGTGACCCTGCCTTTAGCTTATTTTATGAATTCCTATGTTGTGATATTGCTTGAGATGTTTGATTGAAATGGCAAGTTGTTGTAAGATTTCCAAGCAATAAGGTCCCATCCATGGTGTAATGAATGGCCAATCACACATATTTCTCTTCGTCAATGGCTTTGCTTTGAGGCACATTGAGGCAAGTCAGGATTTGCGATTTGGGGTGCAGGTTGTGATAGTCCATGGATCGTGGCAAGCATTCGTAAACAATAGAAAACCATTTCACAAATCTTTAGTGAACATCTCGTAGTGATTCTGATACAAGCCAATCCCGCTAAAGAAAATCAGGCAGTAGCGGAGTTCTTATTACCAAGTTCGCCAAAGAAAAAAGAAGAGAAGGGAAGAGAAATTTAGCCACACCAACTCATAATAGAGGGGAAATAGTAGGGAGTAACTCAAAAACAGGCACACTAAGCATAGACATCGGGGTTAGCCACGAGGTAGGCTTCCACAACCTTGTACACCCCCATTGCTTTATCCTTACCTTCCTTGATATCCTCTTCTTTGATCTCGACGCCAGCCTTTGTATGATACTCGCTCGTCATCTTGCAGACGCATCCCCCGTCGCCACTTGCCTCAAACTTAACCTCGTAAGCAATCGAATCGAGCTTGTCCATCAACACATCTCCTTCAATCAAAGTGTACTTGCACACAAGATTCTCTACATCAAGCGCGTCAGTCTTGTGCTTCAAGTACTTAAAGTGACCACCTGCATAGCGAAAAATTCAGTACATGATCATGTTACTTCTTCTATAATATATATATGTATGACAGTACTAATTACATGAGTGTCTGTTTAATGTGACTAACCTTCGGGGAAGTTGGTTTGTTTGATGCTTCCAACCCCACCATCTCCTTCAACAAATTCGATGCTCTTAATGCCCTGAGGCATCAACTTGGGGATCAAGTTGTGTGAGTCAAGGATCAAAGCCTTGAACATCCTAGCCGGAGCGACCGGGGTCGTGAACTCCTGAGTATAGCTGGTAACACCCATTTTTGCTTAGAGCTTAAAGAAGAAATGATCGAACAAAGAAGAAGGATGAATTAGCTTAAGAAGGAGTTTTTGGGTTGTGAAGATGGTGAAGAGGGTGGTGGTATATATAGTTGAGTCTGAGGTGCCTTTGGTGAATAATCTCATTTCTTTATTCAATGTCCAGCGCACTCCATTATAGAATGAACCCTGTTCCTATATATATTGACTGTTTATTAATACATGACCATAGAATTTTCAAAGTTGCGGGGCCATTTTTATTTATTTTTCTTGGTAAATAGGATGACAAAACGTACTTGTATAGATGGGCAGGCCAATGTGAGCCTCAAAAAGAAAATAAGCCTCCTAAGAATAACATAACTTGCGCCAAGTCCATCTCAGGGCTAAATCTTTGGGAGATTCGCTGGTTGTTAGGCATCGTTTTTCAAGGAATGATTTTTCCTTTTCTCGAGAATAGAAACGGCATAAATATGTTTGACAACTCGTTTTAATGAATAATTTTAAGAATTGTTCTATTTTCAACACAATATTAGCATAATAAAAAAAATGCTTCTCATAATTAAATCAAAGAAACGTGCTAAAATGAATGAATTAAATCAGAAAAATGTGCTAAAATGAACATGATACGAGTGGAAATGGGTGAAATAGAGAGGACATAATAAAATGTTGGTTATTTTATGAGATATACAAATGTGTTGAGGAATTATAATCATATTTAATCCTTACAATAATCTTCTCTGTTTTTCTTTTTTTTCCCATTCAAACGTAATTCTGTTTCCTTCTTCAGAACTAATGCGTTTTCTGCACACTTAATTATAAAAGTAAAAACTTATAGCAATTAACTTTTTGTCACAGCCCTCATTTTTTCTAGGCATAAGAGGAAGAGCCAAAGCCCAGCATAAAGTGAACCAGGTTAAAGAGCTCATCGAGCATTCGTTAAAAAGCTCATTGGGGGTGGAATGCCCAACTGATCAAGGTTATTCTCCACAATGTAATCAGTGTCTCTATGTATATGTATATATATATATATATATATTATTGGATTAGATGTGTCGGTGATGCTTAAATCATATTCTGCAGCTACCCTAAAAAGAGAAAGTAACTATGGTGTTAGGAGTCCATTGATATTTGGTGGTATTTACATCTTAGAGGAACAAAAGGGTCCACGTAGTCATAAATCTAAGTCATTAGTTCAATGAAAACAATCCTTCTACGCTTACAACATGATCATATCCTTATTATAAAATAAAATAGATCGCATACATAGAGAGAGGTACTAATGGCCAAGTTCAGTAGAGCCTCTAATGAGCGGCCCTAATCATTTATCTACCTAGGTTCGTTGTTACGGGGTTAGCAGGGTTCCAAGACTTGGACACAAGTCACACCACCTCAAAAGAAGATACACTACCATTGGGACAGGCTTATGGTGTAATTATGGTTTAAAATATCGATACGTATCGACCGATACAGGTTGATACGTATCCTATTTGGAGCTACCCGATATACTGGTACGCTGGAAAAAAAAAAAACTTCACTGTATCGGGCCGATACAAGCCCGATACCTCGATACAGGGATTTTTCAGTCAATTTTTTTTCTCATTCCATTTACACTACAATCCACAATACAGACCTGATACATAACTAATTTACATAATATATTATTTAAGTAAATGATTTTAATTTGATTTTACTTTCATTTACTTTAAATATTAATATGTAAATAAGGTTATCCCTCTGGTTATGATGCGCCAACCCAACCCTACTTATAAGGAACCACTGGTTATGATGCCCCAGCCCAACCCTACTTATCAGGAGCCCCTGGTTATGATGCTTAGTCCCAGTCTTTGATGATAGTTATCGACAGATCACGACTCAACAGTAAACATATGTATAAATGTCAAATGTACTTGGGCATGTACCGCACGATGATGACTTGGACACAGTGGTGTCATCATGTCTGGATCACTTATAATGTATCACTCTACTTAATTCTTGATCCCACAATAATAGAGTATGAGACGGCACGAAGCTTAATGTGGTATTGAGCTTCTATTATGTATGTAATTTGATTTGTGAATACAAAGGTCTATGTATTTTCATATTTTTGATTTATGAATGCAAGTGAGCTTCTATCACTTGGTTAAGTAACTATGGTTTGTATTTTTATACATATTTATCAGCATGCGCATTTTTTAACCTATAAATTTGTTAACTCCCATATGTATGAATATAAATGTAGTTGGAGGCCTTCATTTAGTTTGTTTTTAGCTTATATTTGCATTAAAAGAGGTTTTATGTAAGGTATCCAAGTTTTTTCTTGCGTATCTAAGCTTTTTTTAGCGTATCCTGAATTTTTCTGCCGTATTCAACCGATACGGTACCGATACGCCGATACATATTCTATTATGGACTTACCGATACGGCGACCGATACTGAAATTTTGAACCATGGGTGTAACACACATTGACACCCATCGATTAATTTTAAAAAAATAAAATAAAAAAATCCCACATGAGGTCTTTCTAGAGTGGCGGCTCATTGAGATTCTAATTCAGCATGGCCCATTAGTTCCTCTTTCTAAATACAAATAGATAAATGCCAGATGCAGACTTCCAAAGCTATTATACGACTCATAACAATCACGAGTCCAGTTGTACTTTTTTATTTGAACATTTTTTATTTTTTTTATCATTTCAATCTGTTGGTAGGTAAGTTGGCATTTGGCCGAAAGTGTTACAGATATATAGCATAGAAAAATAATAGATGTACAATGATTTTTGATCCCACATGGCATCCTCTTCTTCTTAGATTTGTCTTGGGGCGCAAAGGGAAGAGGCCATTCTGATGCGGGGAAACGAAACATCCATCTCATGGACCTCATTCATTTATAAATGGTTAAGATATGAGTATAAAGTCTTACCATATCCTTCTTACTTTTTCCAATAGTACTTTGATATATACAGTAGAGTTCCTATGGTGATTTATTAGAGACTCTAGTAAACATTGGATTAATTTTATTTGATTTAATATAAATTTATCAAGTTTTATCCAATTATAACTATTTATTCAAAAGGCAAGGGTAAAACAGATGAGAAATGATAAATATGTGAGGAAATGTCTGATCAATAAATATGTGAGATAAAGGTCTGATCGGACCATCACTCGTACCCATTGACAACCATATTCTTTGCACTGGACACCTCAATACTAAATTAGGATTGAGAGTAAAACTTGAAAGCGATGATCGTTATAGTTCAAGGTTGCAATTGATCAATGGACAATTAACGTATCAGAAAAATTTGTTAGATATGCATTTTATATAATATAAATATATTAGTATTATTATTACTATTATTTTAAAAACTTAGTTTCTGACACATATTTATGATGTGTCAATTGCCCCTTATCTGCTGCAACCCCAACCTGTAATGACCATTGCTGCCAAGTTTTACTTGAATTGAAAATGTTATTCATTCCCCGGAGGGAGTACCTTTGGGTAAACTTGACACATGAGAGTGAACGAGGTGGTGAAATATCTTGTCGGTCTCACTGCTTCAGCTGTTATGTTTAGAAATCGTCGCACTGAAAAATATAGCCCTGTACGAGTATGGGTAGCACCCTCATAGGTTTTCTTTTTGTTGGCCCACCTCCAAGTCCAAATCATTTAGCTACCTTTAGTTTTAGAGTAAGAAATATAGTTACGAAAGACTTGTATTATATCTGTATAATACCCGTATAATATTTTTAAGAGGTCGTCTTTTAAAATTCTGTGGGTCGCCTTTTAAAATTTTGTATTTTTGTCGTGTTACATATTATACCCGTATCAACGTATAATACCTGTTTAATACACGAATTACATATTAAACGTATATAATACACATATTTTTACCATGTAAATGCATATTTCGTATTAAATAATTGTTATTAGTTAATATCATGATTTTTATTTATTTATAACTATTTTTTAATTTTCTCGTACTTTTACCGTATTTTTACCAAATAGCAGACGTACTTCCCAAACCGATTATTGTCGTATTATATCTATACCCGTACTTGGTAACTATGGTAAAAAAAATGGGTGAGTAAGTTCTCTTACCACGTCACTCCACCCATTGAGAATTTTTTTCTTTAATTAATACCAAGATTTCTAATTAGGGGCACACTTTCACAATCTTAGCGATGATTACTTGAACTTAGTTCCAAGGGTAGACATGAGTTAGTCCATCCCAAGTAGGACTGTCAAAGGCAGGGCATAGGTTTTACTAGGCTCGACCTTCGCTTATAAACGTGAGGCCTTAACCCTTGGAGAGCCCTGAAGTAGCTAGTCCTAATCCTTATCCCCACCCTCAAGGGCAAGGCAAGGCCCAAAGAGGAGGGAAGGAAAAATTTTAAGCCATATGAATTAGTTGGTTTTTTTTACACTAACTGCCAACCTGACTTGTAACCATTAACCTTCATCTGGCCGCTTGGGGTCAAACTACTTAGGATGTGTGTCCCATAAAATGTTATTTGACCTTTTTCCTGGGGTTATTAGAGTTGACTCGATTGGGAGATAAACAAAAACAGTCCCACGGCTTAGAAAATTACTCTCCTTTTGGATTTGAAGTGGTCAGAATTAGAAAGACAGGTTCATTCTCTAATGAAGTAGCATAGACTTTGAATGCGGAAGAGAAACTTCAGTTATTGTAAGCATTCTCTAGAATAGAGACTTTCACACCAGATAGACCTCTATCTCAATCTATAAAAACTACCATTTTCTTCCGCATCTACATCACTCAAAAGCTCCCATACTCTTGCCTAATACCATAAAGAGCACCGACATAGTCCAGGGCGATGGAGCGGTTGGAAGCATCAAGCAGATCGACTTCAATTAAGATTTGCTTCCAACAATTGAATTACAGTATGTTACTCATTCGGTGCTATATTGAACAAGTAATGTAAGCATGTTTTATCTGGTTTGCAACGCAGCTAGTCATTTTAAATTCATCGAGCTCACAAAGAGAATTATGTGTGCTAATTCACTTTGATTGAAGGTACAGGTTGTGATAATCCATGGATCGTGCCCTTGAGAATTCTAGCTAGGCTGAACATCCGCAGATTGTAACTCTTGGGGTGAAAAACTAGAAAATCATCTTCATAAATCTTTAGTAAACATCCCGTAGTAATTCTGATACAAGCGAAGAGAAGAGAAAGCCACACCAACTCATAATTAACTCATTATAAAGGTAAGATAGTAGGGAGTAACTAAAACAAAGATACACTAAGCATAGACATCGGGGTTAGCCACGAGGTAGGCTTCCACAACCTTGTACATCCCCATTGCCTTATCCTTGCCTTCCTTGATATCCTCTTCTTTGATCTCGACGCCAGCCTTTGTATGATACTCGCTCGTCATCTTGCAGACGCATCCCCCATGGCCACTTGCCTCAAACTTAACCTCGTAAGCAATCGAATCGAGCTTGTCCATCAACACATCTCCTTCAATCAAAGTGTACTTGCACACAAGATTCTCTACGTCGAGCGCGTCAGTCTTGTGCTTCAAGTACTTGAAGTGACCACCTGCATAGTCAAAATACAGATCATGCTCATGTTATTTCTTGTATAATATATATATGTATGACAGTACTAATTACATGAGTGTCTGTTTAATGTGACTAACCTTCGGGGAAGTTGGTTTGTTTGATGCTTCCAACTCCACCATCTCCTTCAACAAATTCGATGCTCTTAATGCCCTGAGGCATCAACTTGGGGATCAAGTTGTGTGAGTCAAGGATCAAAGCCTTGAACATCCTAGCCGGAGCGACCGGGGTCGTGAACTCCTGAGTATAGCTGGTAACACCCATTTTTGCTTATAGCTTAAAGAAGAAATGATCAAACAAAGAAGAAGGATGAATTGGCTTAAGAAGGAGTTTTTGGGTTGTGGAGATGGTGAAGAGAGTGGTGGTATTTATAGTTGAGTCTTGAGACTGAGGTGCCTTTGGTGTGTAAGTCTCCATTCCAAATTCAAAGTCCAGCAAAGTAATATATCTAACTCGTCAGATTTATCTCTTGGCTCTTCCAAATACGAATCTAATTCTGATCTTATTTCTTTAAGATTCTTAAGGGCTCTATCCTTTCGTGTCTTCGCTATATCACTATCCCCAAATAATTTTCTCAAAACATATTCTAAATACAATTGTTTATGTTGAGGATCCAAAATTATAGCAAGTTCAAAAATCGGATTATAATCTTCCCAATATTTATCAAATTTTACTTTCATTTTTTTAACTATATCGCGGAGGAAATGATTTTCACCATGTATTTTCTCCATTAATTCAATATGTATCTTAACCACTTCTTCCAAAAATAAATGTATAGTTGGGTATTTAGTTCCAGAAAATATATTTGTAGCTTCATAAAATTTTTGTAAAAGCTCGCATATTATCTTTGCTTGGTACCATTCATCATCTAAAGAATTACATTTATAGTTTGAGTCTATTATTTCTAATCGAGCAAAAACTTCTCTAAATTCTAATGCAGCCTCTAGCATAAGATAGGTGGAGTTCCATCTCGTAGAAACATCGAGGGGTAACCCCTTAACATTATTTAACTCTAATTCACTAATAAGTTCTCGAAATTTATGTGTACGTGTTGTTGAATTTTTAATAAATTTTACCGATTCCCGAATATTTTGAATAATCGGGTTTATTTCTCTCAACCCATATTGTACAATAAGGTTGAGGATATGTACAGAACAACGCATATGAAATAACTTACCTTCTAATGGAAGAGCTTCTTTTCTAGTAAGATGAGTTTTCATAACTCTTACAATATAATCATTGGTACTACAATTGTCTAAAACTAAACTAAATATTTTTTCAGAAATTTTCCATTTTATTAAATTTGATTTAATAGTTTCAGCTAAAGCCAACCCTTTGTGGGGTGGATCAACATTAATAAAGTTAATTATTCTTTTTTTAAGGTTCCAATCAGAGTCAATATAATGGGCTGTTATAGCCATATATCATAATGTTTGGTTGGATGTCCACATATCAGACGTGAGACTAATTCTCGATAAATTACTTTAAAAAAATGTTAACATTTTTAATTTTTCTTTTTTATAAATTTTCATACAATCAGATTTGATGGTGTTACGTGACACCATCTTAAATAGAGGTTGTAGTACACTACTGTAATAAATAAAACCTTCATGAGAAACTGTATTAAATGGATACTCATATTGAATAATTATTAATGCAAGGGCTTCTCGGCACAACTTTGGGTCAAATTTATGGGCCATAGGACCACTATCTTTATAAGACGTCATGAGTGGTTGTGTAGGGTCAAGGTTTGGCCTTTTCTTACAGGTCGATTCTAGGTGTCTTTTAATATGACCGACTCCATTTTTAACACTATTGTCCAATTCCATTTTACAATGGTGACATACAGCAACACGTACATTTTTTTTTTGTCCATCTTTTCCTTTTCTACTTACTGTCTTTTGGGTGAAATGATTCCAAATTATTGAGGCCTTTTTAGATATTTTTTTAATGGGTTGAGGATCTTCAGTCTCTGGTTGTGAGGAAGAGGGTGATGGATGAAGAGGGTCGGGATTTGTTATGTTCCCCTCTCTAACTTCCACAATTCTAGGGTCCTCGGTATGAGTTAAATCAACTAAAGGAGAACTGGCATTACTACTAGTACCGGGAGTTGACATTTTAGCCTAATAAAAATTAAATTAAACTTAGGATATGAACTAAGATTAACAGAATATTGGCAGATTATCAAATTAGAGTATTGGCAGATTATCAAATTATCAAATCAAACTAAACTTTAAAATCAGATTATCAAACTAAGATTTCAGAACAGAAAAAATTGAAACAGATTATCAAATTATCAAATCAAACAAAATTAATATTATGGATTATTCAAATCAGATTATCAGATTATCAGATTAACAGAATAGAAACTAAACTCAGATCAGATCAAAGTGGAATCAGATTATCAAATCAGAGTATTGGCAGATTATCAAATTATCAAATCAAACTAAACTTTAAAATCAGATTATCAAACTAAGATTTCAGAACAGAAAAAATTGAAACAGATTATCAGACGATTCAAACTAAACAATATTCAGGGGTTAGGGTTTTATAATAAATAATTATCAAACTAAATAATATTCAGGGAAAATTAGGGTTTTAGAATTTTCTAAGGGTTAGGGTTTCGAAATTAGGATTTCAGAATTTGTTAAAGGTTTAGGGTATGAACTACTTAGGTTAGGGTTTCTAAATTTTTCTAGGGTTCGGGTTTCGAAATTAAGGTTTTAGAATTTTCTAAGGGTTAGGGGGTTAGGGACTTGGAAGCTTGAACAAAAATAGAAGTGGTGGTGGTGATAGCCTAACCGATGTAGCTGTGAACTGGCCTAACCGATGGAGCCGTGGGGCGTGGCTGCAGGGTCCAGACTCCAGACTTGAGCTTGAGCCGTGGCCGTGGCTGTGAGTCCGTGACAGCAGTAGAGATCTCAGAGGAGCCGTGTCCCGGTGGCCGTGAAAGTAGCAGAGATCTCAGTGGAGCCTTGGCCGTGACAGTAGCAGAAATCTCAGAGGAGCCGTGGTCGTGACAGTAGCACAGTCGAGTTCCCGTTTATTGATCAACCAAACGGAGTTTCAGTTCCGGCATTCGCGAGATTTGGTCCGGCGAACTATGGAGGACTTAGTGATGCACAGTCGAGTTCGCAGCAGGCTCTCAGATGAGCGTGAGAACTGAGAGTCGAGAGTCTGAGAGAGTAGAGGTGTAGCCTGTAGAGACTGAGAGTCTGAGATATGAGAGAGAGAGAGAGGGAGTCAGGGAGAGATGATCGGAGAGACGATCGGAGAGAGGCGATTCGTAAGAACTAAGATTTAGGGTTAGGGTTGTAATGAGTATATATATAAAATTAATTGTGATATTACGTTTTTAACCCCGGATTAAATTCGTTAAAGAAACGTTAAGAAGGGTATATATGTAAATTGTATAACATAATAAACTTAAAATTAAAACTAATACCTCCGCTTATATGCCACACTTATGGTATAGTGGCGCTCGGGATGGGCCGGGCTTGGAAGGGTCGGGCTGGGGCGTGATCAGACCCAGCCCTATTAGAGGCGGGCTGGCAAATTTTTGGCCCAACCCGGCCCAAGGGCTGAAGTAGGGCCGGGTTGGGACGGGTTTTGAAGGGCTGGGCCAGGCCGGGTACCCTTCCAACCGGGCTTTTTTGACAGGCCTATAAGCGGGTTCTTAGAGATGATAGAAAGTGAAAATATTGAAGATATTGAGATTGTTGTCTATTTTATGGTGTAAATGTGTAAGTTATTGTCAAATAATGAGGGTAGTCATCAAATATAGGGACACACCTAACACCACCCTTAATTTATTGTAAGCACAACAGGAAGTCTGTTATTGATCAAAGTAATTGGGGCGTCCAGTTTTTCGATAGGTCCTCTAAAAGGCTTAATAAGCCCAATTAATAGGGACATGGTAGAGCCCAAGCCCAGCATAAAGTCTACTAGATGAAGGATCCCATTGGGCTGGACTTACCATGTGAAGGTTATTTTCCACAATGTAATAAGTGTCTCTATCCGATTAATGTAAAGACAACTGAAAAGGTTTCTTTTTTTTCCTCGAGATAATTCTACATTGAATAGACTCTAATTTGTCAGCATTAACTCTTTTACGTTTCACTAGATCCTTAGTTTACACTAGAGAAATAACTAATTTTCTCAGCTTTGATAGACCAATCGTACTTATTTATAACGGTGAAATGCGTAGAGATCGGAAAGAACACCAACAGCGAAAGCACTTTGCTAGGCCGACACTGACACTAAGAAATTGTCATATATTTCTCGGAAGACTCACCTTGACATCCAATGATTAAAATCTCACACAAGTTGTCAGGTGTCCACTATTCAAGAAGCCCCTCACTAACAACTTGTAGTAAGCAGCACCAACAGAATGCTAACAGAATGCTAAGCGCAGAGCATACTTCCAAGCTATTAGGTTAACCAAAGAATGGTAGGAACAAAAGACTTTCAAAAACCAGCATAGTGGCGTCAAATTACTGTGGGCCTATGCTGTTCAACAACTTGTTTAAAATATGTACGGATTTCCATAGAAAACTGAATTTTCTATGTTTGGTTTCTCACTTTTGAGTGATTAATGCATGATCCTTCTACTCAGTTTGCAGTTTCTGCTGTGGGTAATATTGAAACTAGCTAGAGCCTACAATAACATCATCGATGGACAAGTTCAAAATGTGCTCGAGATTTGTACGAATCGTGAGGGTATGCACTTCTCAATGTTTACTACAGGAAAAAAAAAAAAAGAGAACTAATTATACTACCAATTAATTTTGATTGTCATTTTCAGAATCCAGATATGCTAATATTTTGTATTATCCCTCCACTTCACCTGATGATCTCCATCCCATGTGGAGGAAATTGTTCTCAATTGCCTCAACATTCAACCAAAATGCTATCAGCAAAGGAAAATGATCATGGTTAAATGGCTGAAACCCAGCAAATTCCATCAAGTTGAACTCTAACGACGCCTCCAAAGGCAACCCAGGTCTAGTTGGTGGAGGTTGTATTTTCAGAGATCATACAGGTAACATGGTGTTGTGCTCGACAATACCTATGGAGCACACTCAGCTATAATCCCTAAATACTAAAGAATTTGATGTCTATTATGTTGAAGTTGGCTTGAATTAGAAGAATACCAAAATGGGTGATCGATCGTCCACCAAGGGAGATCGATCGCCAGTGCAGAGATTTTTGGAATAAGCCAGATTTTATGCTTTTGGAAACTCCTAATTCGAGTAAGAGTTTCTATTTTCTAGGACTTCGAGTTTAGGCCTATAAATAGGGGTTTATGGGTCTAGGGTTTGTATGGTTTAAGAATGTGAGTTTAGGGCTCCTAGGGAGAGCGGGTTTGCTCTCGGAGAGAGCCCTAGTTGTTCTCATGAGGAGTGAGAGATAATTAGGGCTTAGAAAAAGGTTGAAGGGATGATACATAGGGATTGTTCTTGGGTTTCATTGAGAAGATGACTTGAGTAGGTTGTACAAGGGGGCTCTGGGCTTGGGTTGAGATTTAATTTGAGAGGAGAATGTATATTGTACTGGGTTTCTCAAGGTTTCTCTAAATAAAAAAGAAGCAATCAGATCTTGACTTGTGGACGTAGACAGGTTATTGCCGAACCATGTATATCTCTTGTGTTTGCTCTTGATATGTGTTTATGTGCTTATTGGTTTATTCTTTTACATTGGTGTTCTTATGTTATTTTCCCAATATATTATCTATTGTAGTCTTATACAAATGTTTTTTAGGCACTCCCACTTCCTATATCTTTTGAGGATTACAATTTTTAAGCTCTCATACAGATTACCTACCTTTGAGGATTATAGTTTTTAAGCTCTCATAAAGATTACCTACCTTTCCACCATCCGCTTTATTAGCAAATTTTTCAATAAGTCATGAATAATTCGTGTTTAATTCCTAAAATTCACAACTTTTTGAAAAAAATCATTTATTATTTGATTTTTTTATATAAAATTGGAAAACTTTGTTACTATGCCTACAATGACTTGTAACTGTTGCCATGTATTCCCTAAGATCATATAGCTGTATAATTAGATGCAGCCCCTGTTGATCATTTCCAATAAAATTAAGAACTTGGAAATTTCTTGCATCTGCTGGGTAACTTATTCTTTATGGATGGATCTAATTAATGGCTGAGGGGTTGGCTTCTCTGGGTACAAGAGGTCTTTGATGAGGTGGATCCTTGTTCATACCACTATTTTCCTTCCTCCATTAGAGTAATACAATGATGGTTTTAGGTTGGAAGACTATGTTGATGGTCCATATAATGGATCATGGCCAACAGCCCACCAATCTTTCAGGTGCTTGTTATGTACTCAAAATACATTTGGATTACCACCATGCTAAAAGTCTCCTCCTCAAATTTCAAAATATGATTTCCTTCCTTCTCCCAGCTTATTTAAAGAATCACGGGAACCCTAATTTGCAAAGTTGGAATTAAGTTCACTACGCCATGCATTACTTCATGAGTAGTACAAATAAAATAAAATAAAATAAAAGATGATTTCCATTAATTAGTGTTCTTGTTCATTTGCACTTCTAAGAGTCAGATGTCAATGAAACCAAGGGTTTGTTTGTATAAACTTCTCTGAGAAGGGAAGGACTTCTTCGGAATAAAAGGAAAATTTTTATAAAAAAAAATTGGGACTTCTCACAAAAGCTAGTTGGGGGCAATTTCCCTTAAAAGCTAACATTTTGACCCTTTATAACTTTTGACTCGCGGAGAAGTTACACTCGTGTTAAACCAAATTATACTTCATCCGATTTTTGAATCTTCAAGAGCCAAAAGTCAATTTATAAGTGTAACCAAACACTACCTCACAATGTTATCGCTTACTCCAGTTGTGTTCAAAATCAGAGTTCATTAATGGACCAAATCACACACTAGTTTCTAATCTTCTGTCGTTGTCCTTAGCATTGTATATTGAATTAAGAGACATTGTGATTCTCCCATTCACAGAAGTTACAAGCTTGAACTTATGTTGAACGTCGCCATCTACATAGTAATGACTTTATAGAGTAAGTAGCAGATGTAAACGTGTCAGTCACCTGAGTTTTAATTTGTTGGCATGAGCTTAATCTAGGTTCCATTAGCCTCTAACCGATGATTGTATTGGCTGTTAATGTGCACTAACCTATGATAATTGTATTGTCCATTCCTCTTATAGAACAATGTATCATCCCCACTACTTTTAATTATTCAAAAGAGACCACTTAAGGAAATGGGATTCCCCTCTTACGACAAGTGGCCCTAAGAATTCTAAACAAGGAAAGTGGGTTTAGGTAAGTTTGATTAGTCTAATATATGTTGATTACCAACAAGTACCTGATAATTTTTGTGTTTGGACCTATTTTTGTTATTTTTTTTCCATTGCTACTGTAGAGGCATGAATTTGTGACCAAAAAAAATGCTCAATTCCCATTACAAAATAACCAAATTAATTCAGATGTATCTTAGAGTTTGTACTGGGTCGCAATTTAGTAGCTCATTCATTGTAATCGAAAATACTACTAAAAAAAAACTAAACTAGCTAATTGGATTCACAATTCATGGGGGAAGCACTGGCATTGAAAATGATTTTAATCCGCATTTAATTAGGGATTATATATGTAATGGTCTCTCTCAGTCACGCAATTAAAACCGTGACAATGACCATTGATTGTGTGATTATGCACTAAAAGGAAGAAGCCCTTTGATTGGTTTCCAAATTTTTGTTTATGTACACATAATTATAAAAATGTCCTAAAATATACATGGCCCATATGTGAGTAACTTGAGTGAATTTGTATAAATAGGCACCTAGCTCTTAGCTTCTTCTCATGCTTCTCTCTGGTGTTTATCCCACTTCTAGTTATGAACACTATGGTGATGATCATGGTTGTGATAGTTTCTGTAATTTCATTAGCGCACATCTTCGCACTTAATACTTGCTCTAAATGTGGAAACATGGAGATCCCGTACCCTCTTAGCACCAGTAACAACTGCGGTGACCCAAGGTACAGAGTCTACTGCAACAATGGCAGTCTAGAGTTTCTATCAGCTGAAGGGTATTACTATGAGATCATCAGCATTAATCCAAGTGCATTTAAGTTCATAATTAGTCCGCCCAAAATCGCGAAAAACATTTGTTATTCTTCTGACCTCATGGTAGGAGGTCTAAGGCTCGACCAGAACTCTCCGTTCAACATATCTACTCATAACACAGTCATGTTACTTAATTGCTCGGAGAGAGTCCTCTTATCGCCGATGAATTGTTCTTCGAACAGCCTGTGCAGGCAATTTGAGGAGATTTTTGAAGGAAGTGAGTGTAAAAACACTCTTTGTTGCACTTACTTGAAGGATGCATCCATCACTTCACATACGATTAGAGTTAGAGTTGGAGGTTGTACTGCATATACTTGTGTGGTGGATTTGAACTCTGGAAAATCTCCAGCTTCCTGGAACTATGGTATTGAGTTGCAGTGGCTACCTCCCAACTGACTCTATGTAACTGTCTTGTAATGTTTTCCAAAGCTTGGAAGGTCATGGTCCTCTATATGGAACTTTGTATTTTTCTCCTTCTTGTTCTTTCTGTCTTTCCTTGTGTATGGTGCTTCTCCTTGTTTTATCCTCCTCGATGAGTTTAGGCACTCCAAGTGAGGTGATTTGGGCATTTCTTTCTGGTGCCGTAGCATGGAGTATTTGGAATGAGAGAAACCTGAAAGTTTGATGATCTCTCGAACTCTCATTCTCTCTTATGTATATGCATCAGGCGACTCATCATGTTTTGGTGCTCATCTCATAAAGAGATTGAGGATTTAAGAGATTCTACCATTGTAGCCAAAGTCTACAGCTACTGACATCTTTGATGTTCCCCTCTGTAGTTGGTGCCTAGCCTATAATTTCTGCTTTCGAGTTTACTTTCTTGTGAACTCTTACTGTATAGTTTCTTCTTTTGATATTTAATGGAGACTTTGTTTACTTATATATAAATTTAAAAAAAGTAATGAAAATGGGTATATATCAGGAATGCTCTTTGATCTAGACAGGCCAATCAAAACAATATGCCGTTGGGGTTAGTCCTGCTCCTGCATCGTAAGGCCACTTGTACAGTCAGTAGGAGCCCTCTACAAGTTGGTGAGGCAACACCCCATGAAGTGAGGTTGCCCCGCTGTTGATCTACCATATTGTGTAAATACCTTAAAAATTGATTAACTGATTGGTTAACTTGCAGGAAAAAGTGATTATTTTTATTGCTAGATTGCACACGTTTTTGGATTTCTGTGAAAACCCTGTAAAAGGACCAGCTTAAACAACTTTTAACGTTGTATTTATGTAGAATTCCAGTTCTGAATTAGAAAAGATATTATACAAAAGAAAAGAAAGTTTACTTTTCTTGTGTACAGATAAAATTTTGTAAGAAAGTTATTATTTTCTTTCTAGCAAGCTACTGTAATAGATGGTTCCACTGGTTCATACACAATGTACTCTGCAACTCCTTAAGCCAGTATCAATTACCACACTCAGCACTACTACATGAACATGATTTAAATCCCATAATACCACTTCAGATAAATAGCAGCAATCAATTTTAGTAGAACTTGGATTCATAACTCAAGAGTCAAAAAAGATTAACCAATATTTAGAAAATGAAGATCAGAAATGGAATTCAAGTGAGTCAAAGATAAATTCAACTCAGTGAGTCAAAGATAAATTCAATTGTTACTGCAATTTTCAAACATAGCAGTTACAAGCACATCTGCAAGAGGGATATACAAAAAATGGAAATGTAAAAAATAATTTGTATTTCATTATCATTATTATTTTAAATAATAAAGAACACTGAAAGAAAGAATTTGCAAATAAATTGACACTTTTATAAACAAATGAAAACCAAAAAGGTGGGGCACCATACCGCTTGAGATCACCACTACCTCTTGAAACCAAATAAATTATCTCTCTCTCTCTCTCTCTAAAAACTTATAAAGAAACCTTCTTACCACCCCTAACACAACATTATTCTTACTTTCCATTCCCAGCCTTCTGTGTTCCATCAACAGAAACATGCTGCCTCCCGATCCGGTGCACGGGTGGGCTAACCCCATTCGACAGTTTCCGCGATGGCATAGGACCTAATGTAGGAATTGAACTCCTATTTACAACAAAATAGTGCTGTTAGAAATAATTCAATTTGATAAGTAGGCAATACTTGGAACTAGTAAATGAGGGCACAGTGCAAGTTTGCAAGTGCTCATACAAGTTACCTTAGTTCTGGGCTCTTTGCAGGCTTCGGATGAGTTTTTTTGATCTTTGACCCACTCTCATTAGATATGCTGGCAACTTTGGGAAGATTAAACTGCCAAAGCAAGTCCGGTTCGGAAGAGTCACTAGTCACAGCATCAAGCTCATCCGAATCATCAGTAGAAGCCATCCCAAACCGGTTTCTTTGTATATCATAGTTGTGGTTCTCCTTTTTGCTTGCCGCTATTTTATTATATGGGTTTTCTGGGTATATTTTTGAAGAATCTGGGAGAAATCTCTGGTAAAAAAGCTCAGGCAACTGCCTGTTCTCTTCTTCCCAACATTCTAATGGGTTTTCATCATTACTTACAACGTCAATTTTGTTCACCATGACCTTATCAACCCAATCTCCCGATCCCATTTCTTTCTCATCCCCCTTTTGATAATTTAGCCCAGGACTGATGACAGGCTGCCAGGGAGGTGAATTCATTAATAGCTCTTGAGGGTCAAAGCTTTGCCCCTTCGGCCTCAATAAAGAGTTGTTGCGGACCTACAAAACCAGAGCAACGATAATTGTAACAATCTTGCTAAACAACTTAAATGATAAACTTTAACAGTAGAAGCTATAGTTTTGAGTCTTACAGGAAACCATACAAGTGAAGCAAGCAAGTTCACTGTTCCACTTACAAAAATGAGGTAAAAGATCATAGCTGACTGATCTAGATTTTTTTTTTTTAATGAAGCTTATAAAATAATGACCGTCAAAAAATGGTAATTTTATCAGATAATTATGATCATTCAAGGAAGACCAAAGAGGGAGGTTAGGAAACCCACTCGATTTAAGGAGTAGTTTTATTTTTTGGTAATGTAAGAACTGTTCTTAGTAAAGTCCTATGTATTGGTGTTCTTGTGTTTTTGTAGGGGTAAGGTTTTATGTCCCCGCATTGCTTTTTCTTAATAATCAGGTAGGGGTCTGCCAAACCCCTCACTCTAACCGAGTAGCTTAAAATAAAAAAAAACGATCATTCAATCAGGTCGAATGCTTGACCTGAAACGGGTTGAGCGATAAACAAAATGGTGGGTTCATGCCCCTAAATGTGCACCAGGTGTGCACCGTACCCAGTTTCAATAGAAGAATGATGTGTGGCACACGTGTATGAATGATTAAATGTAAGAAAACCTCTAGTGCATGGAAAACAATCACAAGTTTGTATATCAAAGATACTAAATGTGTTATTAAAGGAAATTATAGTCCACTACTTGCACTCTTGGTGTAGAAATATAAGTTCTACGCTTATCATATCCAGGCTTAGCAAAAGAAAAAGAAAATTATCAATTCTCGATCAAAAGGTTCAGTTACCTCTATGTTTCCTACATCCTCCATTGGTTGCCTGCAACTGCTGTGACCACCTGGCATATCTCCTCCACCCTGTAGATTACAATGTAAAGGTGATGACCCACCAGTCTTCATTCTGCGCCTCTCAGGGTTGCTGCTGGATATGGAATGCCGAATGTGCTCTGGTTCTCCCTCTTTTCTTGCTAAGGCTGCCTTAAGACTAGCAATCTGAAACATGAATTGACGATAAATAAAAATTCTCAATTTTTTAAAATGTAAAACAAGAACTACCATAGAAGTGAGAAAATACTTCTGAAATTATCATGCAAAGGGAAACAGGGAAAGCAAGAGATCCTAACAACCTGTTCTTTGAGCTCTTTGACATCTGTGCCATCTTTGTTTAGTCGGGCAGCACCAAGCTCAACGGTAGCAACCCGCTCAGCAAATTTGAGAGTACTAATTGTTTCTCCAATAGCATCAGGCTCAGGGCTTATATGAACAAACATTAATGTCTTGGCTTGCCCTCCTAACATAGAATTAAAACCCCAGACAACATTAGAATAAAAAAAAATGATAAGATAATGAAGTTCTAGTCTACCCAATAAAAAGGTGAAAATTAGTTTAATCTTACCAAGTGAATCTTGGAGTAACTGTGTGAGTTTACTGTTCCTATAAGGGACATGTGAATTCTTCTGGGCAAGGGAAGAGATCACATCTCCTAAAGCAGAAAGAGATTTGTTAATATGTTGTGCCTCCTTTAATCTTTCTCCTGTCACCTCAGATTTTTCGACCCTCTCACTTCCTGCCAGATCAACCAGATGCATACAGCCACGAAGTATAGTTCCGGATGTCAAGTCTCTTCCTTGAACATGAACTGTCAGACAACTGCAAATAAATACCAAATTAAAGTTAGCACTATCTGAAAGAAAATTGCTCCAAAAGCAAAAGAAGAACCTAATAGTCATACCTATGAGAGCGACTACTACGGTCATTGAGTGCTGTTGCCCCAACAGCACGGTTCCTTAGTCCAATGTTCATCAGATATATAACATCAGATGTTGATGCAACAGGTACAAGGTTTGCATCTGGTACATTGAGTCCCTTCTGAGAACTGTTACGGATTTCTAATGTGCTTAAGAGTTAAAGATAATTCTGGAAATAACTCAATAAGAGCAGGATATAGCAAAACAAAATGATGTAAAGAAATAAATTAGAGGGGAAAAACTAATGTCGTAAAGGAAAACAAAATGACAAAGAAATAAACTAATGTCATGAAGAAAAACAAAATGATATAAAGAAATAAACTAATGTCATGAAGGATATCTTTTGCTAAGACCATCAGTAACAAGGAGATCCCTAACTTGTTCGTTGTAAATCTCAATCATTTGAACAGAAACATCATAGCAAAAGGTGTCTTTTCTTTGTTCTGAGAGAAGAAATAAATCGCTCAATGCCCTGTAATTTACACCTAAGCTTTGCTCCGTAAACTCTTTAGGTCCAGTCTGGATAAGTAAACCAAATGAATCGACAAAAGGTATACGCCTCAGTAAACAGCCATTAGTGAAGGAAAGCTTGCAATGGGCAAATTATCGTCAATATTGAAGAAATTATTTTTTATTACAATCTCTTACCATAGTGTATGTTTTTCCTGATCCTGTTTGGCCATATGCAAATATACAAACATTGTAACCATCAAGAACGGACCGAATCAGGGGCTGTGTATCTGAAAATACCTCCTCTGCAAAACAAAAGAAATATTGTTGTGATTAAATGAAATTCTAGGAAGAAGGGAAAATTATAAGAACCTTAAATGGGGACCTTATCAACCTTGGGTTGCAGATGGACCAAATACTTTGTTGAAGCTGAACAATCTGCGTCCTTCTTTCCCATATTTTGAAGGGGTAATAATCGTAATGTTTCCTTCCTCTATGTCACCCAAAGTGCTCAAACGATTTGATCCGGCCAAGAAGGGTCTCACTCGGCAGTAGACCCTTATACTTCCTATTGGACAGAAACAAGAAATCAGGCAAGCCCTTTTGAGGAACTAAACTACATTACAATGTCAATGTCAATATAATTAGGCTTTAGGAAACTGGCAAACGTTACCTTTAAGGTCTTGCACTTGATTATATAGCTTACGGTTCTCCTCAAGAACTCTATGGTATCCAGAAGCAGCATGAGATAGACCATACAGGTGCTTACCTGTTACAAAAAGGGATGAACTTAGATGAGATCAAATCTCTCTTAAAAAAAGCTCAACAGAATTTGTACAAAAATAATATGAAATCTCACCAAGATTGTTGAACTCCTCGTGGTACTTTATTTCCATATAATGCATACCCTCTTTTGTGGTATGGAGACTATGTCTCAGTTCCTACAGCAATTTAGAACTGTCAACATCAATTTACTCATCTAGAAAGTTAAAAAAATATTTGGCGGCACATACATCACTGATAATTAATACCTGAATATGTCTTTGCTGTTGGTCAAAGAGCACTTGCTGCTTCAGAAGCTGGCTTTCTGATTTCTCATTAGGGATATAGATATAGTTTTGGTGAAAGCATTCCTCCTGTATCTGTGTGGCACTTTCGTCTTCCATCTTAATCATGTCATCAACAACAAATTAAGACAAATAAATGTATTCAAGATCCACTGCAGTTTATAAACATTATAGACTCGCAAGTTGTAAATGCATCAATGTCATATAGGTTCATTTCTCGAATTTTAACCTTCAAGGACATGTTCAGGAAGAAACAATCAACATACCTCCACCTCCATTTCACCAGAATTAGATTTTGAAACAGAATTTGCACCATCAGAAAGGTCCAAATCCTTTAGAGTTGTTTTCATCTGTTGGGTAAAAACAAAAAACAAAAGAAAAAGATGAGAAAATAGATTAAAAACCTGAATAAGAAAAATCAAGAACACATGTTTTACAATGGTTCTCCAAATAGTAACAAAATTCGGAAATTTTAGGTGTGCCAAATTATTCAGGAATTTTAGGCTTGCCGAATTATTGATAAAAACGTGAATCGTTTAGTTTGGCAAGTAAACTGCTTATTTTGTATATCATCCAATCAAATTGTTGGCTATATTTTTATTCTTATTTTTTATTTATCTTTTCTGAATTTATGTTAGATAACAACACACAGATGTGAATAGATGGTTGGGTCTCTTTCCCCCATAATTATCATATTTAAGAGGTAGCAAGGAGCTCTATAAGCATTTTATTTTATTCAGCACAAGGATTGCTGCATAACAGTATAAGTGGTACTGTGAACTGATAAAAAGGTATCTGCTTACCAGTTCATTTTGGCTTGCAAGCCGACGCTCAAACTCCTCCATTATCTTACTTAGCATTGATTCCACCAGCTGTTATGAGCAGAAGAGTAATATCTTTTTCTCAGAATAGATAAAAACAGTTTAGATATTTTCTTCTGATAGTCAATAGTCCAAATCAGTGCACCAAACCGAATGGCTTGGATCATTCAATGGGGATAATAAGTGGCAAAATGGGAGCCACCAAATGTTGATACTAACAGCACTGAAAACAACAGAACCCTTACCATTGGAACTTCTTCAGGCCTCCTATCTGACAAGACTGCACGCACAAGCATATTCAAGGAAGGAGAAGTGGTCTGCGGATTTGAATGTAAAGGACTTTTATCAGTCATTCTTCTCATTCAAATATGACAAAGCAAGTACAGATGCATATTTAAAATAGTTAAGTTCACCAACCAGTTCAGTGGGGTAATGGGAAAGACCACCATTTAAGTGTTGTTTGGTGGAGCAACCTTCAAGAGACTTCTCGTTCATCAACGAGTTTCTGGACAAGGAATTCGTGAATGGTTCCGAGTTTTTTCGTATGAAAGGTTTTGCGGATGTCGTGTGTTTCAAATTTCCACCAAATTTCCACAAACCACTTCCACCTGCCTGTTTCCATTCACTGTAGGATTTAAGTGCCAAAATGCAGTTCACAATCCTCGCAGATTTCCCTCCCTGAACATTAAGAGATGGAAAAAAAAATATGTTACAAAAAAAATATCAATCTTTCATTAATCTGGTGCACTTTAAATTCTAATTGGTCTATCAAAATTCCTATGAGTTGATTTAAAGTACATACTCACTATATATCCATACGAACTTTTCAAAAAAACAAAAGGAATTTACAAGATCATTACGGCATCATTCAGATTTAGTTCTCAGGTCCAAAAAATGTGTCACCTACCTGTTCCAGATCAGATGCCTCAAAGGTAGGAATCCCCATCTCCTGCACAGCTACAAGGAAGTTTCTCACATTTTCGAAGTATTGATATGCCGATAAAGCCGCTCCATCAGTGATAAGAACATAATCACAATGACTTTCTACCACCTTAAAAAAGGCAATAAACACATAAAACCCAGATTAAAAAAAAATAGACAACGATAAATATGTAATTAAAATCAAAATAAGAACCACATTGAACCCTACCTTTGGCACGGCGCCAGGTCGAACCTTGTTGAGAACATTGCAAAGTATTAATCCACTTCTCAACCCAAGCCTAAATTCTTCCTCAGAAGGCTCGTCTGGCATGTCCTTAGCTCCAACAACTCCTATCATCTCTCTCAGCCATCCAGCGGCTTCATACCTTCTAAATGCTGCAAGACAATGCCGAAATTTGGTTCGTTTTAGCTTTACTAACAAGGTAATAGAAACTTCTGTTTTATCTACCAACAGATTTTTTTAAAGAAATTCTGTAGGAGCTTTACAAAGTCTCTCTCTCTCTCTAGTAGCAAAAACATGAAATCAATCAAAAAAAGAAAACACAAAGAAACAGAAACAGAGATTCTAGATCACCAAAATCAAACACAATGCAGAAATTAAGAGAAATTTACTTGACTACCATATGAAAGAGCACGAAATACTACGGAATTTTGATCTTCAACAAACGCAGAATTCAGGAATGTCCAAAAATAAATAAATAAAAATACAAATTTGAATACACATCCACCATATAAATTCTCTGCTTTTTTTTTTTTTGTTGTTGGGAAATTCTCTGCTAAAAACACATCAATGTTTTCTTGTTTCTCCACAAATTAGAACACCCAATAAATCCAAATAGGATACATAAAGGAATAACTAATCAGTACCTGCTTCCTCTGCCTTTCTCGACTCCAAATCAATACCTCTCGACCGAATTCCATGCTCTTGAAGAACATCCTCCAAAACAGAAGCAACAGAAAACGATAGACTCCCCTCCATCGCCATTACAAACCCACCAACGAAGAATCTCTCACAGCAAAATTAAACCGAAATTCAAAATCCCCCCATTAAAGCTTCGATTTTCGCAAGAGAAAGATTCGTGCCAAATTCAAACCACCCCGATCTCCTCGCTACAATGCAACGAACTCCTTACAAATAAGAACCTTTCGTATAAACTAATTGGAAACAAAAAAAAAATCATAAAAATTAGATCTTTTTTTCTGGGGTTCTTCAATAGAAGGAAATCGGGACACGAGATCGCAGCAAAAAACAGAAAGAGGGTGAGGAAGAAATAGATAGTACGGAGAAGTGAAAGTTTTGGTGCTTTTAGATATTTTTGTTCTTCTTTCTTTTTACACACTCCTCTCCGCCATGTCCTCTCTGTAGCAAAGCTTTCTCTCTCTAATGTCACTCTTAAAAGCGCTCTCTTTCTCTCTCTCTTAAAGATTTCTCCTTCTAATATCGCTTTCAAAAGCTACACCAAACCTCGTTTTGAACTTTCTCGGTTCGGAAACAGAAACGATTTTTATTTTATGGCTCTGAGATAACAAAAGCTATTTTTATCAACTTCCTCAAGCGAAACCTCTTCTTCCTATTTGCCAATTTCAGTTGCTATTTGCCCTTTATGTCCATTTTAAATTCCCAGATTAACCCTGACTTCGAATAAAATGACTAGCACATCCTAACTAACTTACAACTGAGATGTTAGATGTACCACCAATTTTTTTTAACCATAAACCAATGGATGATCTTAAGCTATAATTGATTTCATGAGAAAAAAACACTAATAAATTAAGATTACGAGAGTTGGGCAAATCTGAGAGTGACTTACGTGATGGGAAACAATTTCACATAATTGCACATTTTCCAAAATTTAATGTTAAATTATGTAATGCTTGCTCCCATTGGTTGTGTGTAATACACTACACCTTTGATCTCAGACAGATCGAATTATGGCCAATCGCAATTGAATTTAGGGAGAGTTCAATCGCACCAACATGTCCTACAAAATGTGGTTAAGATTCATTAATCTCTGGGGTTCAACAATGTAACATTGATTTTTAGAAATAATATTTAATTCTAGTTAAAAATTTTAAATTTTTAGGGTCATTTTTTTTTATACTTTCTTGAAAAACTAAAGTTATATTATTGAATCGAATGGTTAATGACTCTTAACCACAATTAATAAGGATTAAAAGGGATACGTGTTGGCTTGTGGGTGCGATTGAACTCTCACCAATTTTTATTGTGATTGATTGTGATTCAATCTCGATCTCAAAGGGTATGATTGAAATATCCATCTATTTTACTAACCTCTAACAGATACTAACCATACAAACCAGGTTGCGACCTAATCATATACCTTGATGGGAAAAAAAATAAAAAATATATATATATATATATATATAATAATTGAAGTCACTAGCAAGAGCGAGGAAATTGAAATGAACATTAATGGAAGTAACCAAAAAACAAAGTTAATAACACAATGACAACTTATTTGAAATAAAGCAAAGACAACTTACTTTTGATAGACTACAATAGCTTAACAAGATTTTTGTGGCAAACCCTTAATAGTTAAAGATAAAACACCATCCAAGGAAATGAAGATAAGTTTTTAAGTTCTTCATTTGGTGCTCTCTTGATCCAATCACCTGGAGTTCAGTCCTAAAGATAAGTTTGTCCTTCATTTGGTGCTCTCTTGATCCAATCACTTAGATTGTAGGTCCTTTGTTTTATGACTTGGGATCCCCAGTTGGTGCTGGCGAGGAGACTAGGAGCATCCACACCTAATGCACCACATATGTTGTGCATATTTTATGCACATAAACCAACACATTGGTAGGTGTGCACAAAAGAATATGTGGCACATTGAGTGGGTGATGACCGTCTCCTCGCCAGCACCAACTGGAAAAGATCATGTGTCTTGTTTTATAATGAATACAACTTGAGTGTAGGGTCAAAACTCCCTCTTTACACTATGCAGTGACACTTTTGTAGTTATGGAGAGAGGTAAGGGCTCCATAAGTATAAAAGTGGCACTACCATGTGTAAAAAGGAGAGCTCCGCTTCGTGAAGCTAAGCTCCTCCTCAAAATTAGTCTCTTAATCTAACTCTACTAAAGTACTCAAAAAATTGATGAGCTTGTATGTGTGTTTGGGTGTATGTGTTGAGTTTAGTGTGTTAACAAAAAAAAGTACCAGAAAAAATTACTGAAATATGGCCATTACGTATATAATTAAGGGTAATTTAGATACTTCAAAAATGAGGGGTTCAGTGAAAAATGATATGGTCATATTTTTACTTAATTGCATAAAGAGCCCCTAAATTGAGTAAATTTAGGTAATTTTAGAGAAAGTACAGACAATTTTTGGGTAAACATGCAGCCATGGTTAGAGAACTCAAATCTAACAAAGCATGATTCGAGAACTCAAATCCAACAACTGAGACTAAAAGTAACCTATAATCTTCAAAAATTATGTATTCATTCCAACTTAATGGAGTGGATTAATAAAATCTAATCTTAAATGATTACCTGAAAAGGATTTTACTTGCAAAGGGGACAAGTATGTAGGAGCTCCATCATTTTCAAATTGCTGCAATTAGAGGTTTTCACTGCCAATTCAGCCACAAAAGCATCTTGTAAACAGTCTAGGCAGGCTAAGCCATTTATTTTCATATGGCAAATACAGGCTAAGCCCTTTCAAAAATCACAAAAATGCAATCCTAGAGGCCCAGCCCATTGACACCCCTAATGGGCATGGTTTGTTCAAAAAACAAACGGGTACTAACCTTGTTATAATAGGTCATGATCCGGATCAATTATCAGGCAAGACTCTAATGAATTTGACTTACTTTTTGTGTAAAATATGTGTGATTATAGAATTCTTTTTTTTTCTTTTGTATTGCCAATACGGATAGGCCATTACTCCAATTAGCGGTGTTAATACCATTTCATGGTTAGTAGATTAGAGAGTCAGACATTTGATGAATAGTAAACATATCAACTGTCATACTACAACTCATGAGAATGAATCACAACCAACAACATAGCAATACATTATGCCACTGGCACAAGCTTTTGTGTAGTTGTAAAATTAATTCACCTTAGATTGACCCACCAAGTGAGCCGCCAAAGAGGGGGAAAAGTGAGATCAAGCGTGACCACATTGCACATATGACAGTTCTGTCATTTTTCCTTATAGAGGGCCTATTTGGCCATTTTCCTCGGGCTGCCAAATTACTAGACAAAAAAAAAAGTTTAAAATTCATTGGACCTATTCAGCAGGTCCGTGGACAGTGACCTCCAACGTTCGAAAAGATTCAAATCGATGGTTCGGAGAGCTCCAAACCTAAACCTAACAGGTTCGGGAACTCAGTTTGAAACTTTTGAACATGCCTCCTAAAAAACAAATGGAACAGAGGACCCACGCGGCGCGTATTTCTGAGGGGCTCACGTCAAGAGCATCAAGCCCGCATTTAATACTTAAGGTCGTTGGCCTTGAGCTCATCCTAGCCAACAAGAATGATCCACTCTCAGCCTCTCACTCGGTGATAGAGAGGGGGGAAAATATTCAAAAACCTTACCCTCATGTTGTCTGGACTCAAACCTTAGGGGTGTAGCCTAGTGGTCGAAGGACAAACCATAAAGTTGGAGATCTCGAGATTGAATCTGGGCTCCCCTTAATATCGGATATATGGGTTGCAGGTTTACCTATTTATCATATAAGATTAGTCTGATTCTGACCCAGGATAACCACGTTTACCAAAAAAATAATGTTGTATGGACTCTCGATGGAGAATAGATGCATGGGGATTTTTTTTCAGGAAATAAAATTTACTTTCTTTTTCTTTTTTGTGTGCTTTTGTTGAGTTAGAAATGAAATGAACTTTCTATTGGCAAAAATAAAATAAAATAAAATAAATTTTTTTCTCCTGTATTTGTTTCAAGGAGAATTTTTTGCTCACCTCAATTTTCCATCCAAACCAACAGACCCTTTATTAGAGTACCAGTTCATATTTATGTGGGTTCATTTAAAATCTTCTGAGAAATGCTTGCATAATCACAAACTACCAAGTTATCATTGTGATAGTGACAAGTATTACTATTTTTTCTTATTACCTTGAAAATTGGTACAAACTATACATTTCGTTTTTTGAATTATTTTTTAATAACTTGTTGAAGGTATTGCTATGCCAAGTGTTGCACCCACATTAAGAATAATATATCAGCATGGTTGGACTAGCACTCCTCAAATTTTCTAGTTGGGCTTGGGGAAAGATATTACAAAAAAAATCCTTATTATCATGCTTGGGAGTCTTAGTTTTTTCAGAAGGGAGTCTTAGTTTGGGTTGATGGAAAAGTCAAGCTTTTAGTTGGAGTTGGAGAACCATCATATCTTGTTTTGAGTGGGGGCAACCTGCCATTCCCAAAAAATCATGGAAGCCTAACCACTCTTATTTCTTTTGGTGACCTTGCTCTTTTGAGCAGAGCAGAATATAATGGATGGTTGAAAGGGGAAGAAGACTTGGACCCTTTCATCTTTTACCTTTTCTAACAAAAGGTGGCCTTCCCTCTTTTCTCTCCCTAACCTTCCCCACATTCTCAAATAATAGGGTTCTAGTTTGAACATTTTTCAAGATATTTTATGAGCCCACCTAGCAGATATACATATCATATCTAAGAGCCCAGAAATTATACAGACTATGATAAGAATAAGAAGGAGAAAACATGATTTTTCCATTAAACTCCATGTACATCGCCAATATTTGATCAGATTTTTTTTTCAAAGTAATGAACACATGATGGCATCCCATGGATCCAATGTCTGAGATTGTCCCGCTTTGTTTTCTTTCTTTCTTTAATTAATAATTTAGAATCTGGACTGTTTCGTTCGCAAAATCCTTTCGGAGCCTTCGAAGAAGGGCCCCATCCTCAATGAAGCGATAAAGTTTCAAAAACCTCTTAAAGTCCTATCCCTTTATTAGTACACTAAATTGAAGCATTGAGAAGGGAAAAGAAGACAATCTAATCAAATGAAGGGCTTAATCCTAAAGAATTTGAGCGGGGATGTTCTTCTTTTAGGAAAAAAGAAGATAATCAAATGAAGGGCTTAGTCCTAAGAACTTTGAGTGAGGATGTTCTTTTAAAGCACATTGGCTGTATTTTATGAAGGGATACACAATGATTTATTCCATATATTCCTTAATAATTCCTCCTTTGCAAGAAAACTAAATTAAGATGGTCCTCTAAATTGACTATCATGTTATAAACTAGAGAAGTTTGAGCGAGTAGACAGGTGATTATCCACTCCGAGTCATTGAGTTGTCATCCCTAGAAGAGACGAGCTCTTTTACTTTAAAGTTTAAACTCATTATGTATGACTAATTTGAGAGAGAGAGAGAGCACAATTGTTATGAGTTTAGATATAATTATGGATTACACCTAGCAATGATTTTAGAAGAGTACATGCATCTCTCTCTATCTCTCAAGTGTTTGAGATAACTCCAAGAGGAGCATAGCAGGAGTTAGTTTTTATACAAACTAGCTTTACTAACAGTTAAAAGAAAGGTGCCAAAACATAAAGCTTGCAATAGAGATATATTAGGAAGTAAGGGTCTGGAGGAACCATCTTATAATCATATTTTGACAACTTCTGTTTAACAGCAAGCTAGGAGCTAATCCAATCCACAGGTTCATGGTTCAATTGTTCAACGTCAATGCGGGTTTGGAGCATATTATCATGCAAGTAAATGAGAAATTGAGGTGTCTTGACAAACTTTTTCAAGGGTTATAGTACATTTTCGTCATCGAGAGCTTTGATGAGATTCAAACTAGGGAAGCTTCATGATTGGGTCCTAATTTACGGTGTCTATTATCTTCCATTAGACCTCTCACAACTCTCCATGTATGACGCCGAGGTTGAGGATGCAGGTTCAGTGTTTACCAAATCATTTGTCCATTTCCCAATTACAGATCAAATTAAAGTTTAGGAGTGCGAAAACTTGCAATTGATTGCATCAATCATGTTTTGTTCATGCTTATCCCAAAGAGAGGTTTTGAATTAATTCTTTTAAGTACCCATTATTTGTTAGTTAGGATACATTAGAATTAAGATTAATCTTTATCTATTATTGAGTTGTTTATTTAATTTAGGATCCGTTGTTCACAAAACACAAGATGCAAATGCAGTTGAAGATGCAAAATAAAATAATATTGTACAGATCTTAGATCTGTAGGAGCAGAATTTTCAATTGTTTGCAACCACTCCCAACTTTCAGATCTGATCACATAAATAAGATCTGGATCAAAAGAGATTTTGGGTGTTCAGATCTAACCCCAACCATTCCCGTCAAAGATCATCAAGATGTGGGTTGAATGAATTTTCTACACTATAATACAGAATGATTCACCTCCACCTAAATGGTCTGTCAAATTCAATTTCAAGAAGAGAATGAAAATAAAGAACCAGTTAAACAATTAATGATCTTCAGCCTTGAAAACAAGTTTGTTCTCAAGTGGGAGGGAATGTTATGTGCTCGTTATTTGTTAGTTGGGATCGGTTAGAATTAAAATTAATCTTTATCTTTATTTATTATTGAGTTGTGTGTTTATTTAGGGGTCTTATTTAGTTTATAAATAGTAGAGTTATAATTTGTTGAAAGGAAGATAAATTAATTAAGAAGAACTTAGAGGAGATTTGTCATCTCGAATAGGCTATTTTATACATACTTTAGGGTTCTTATAAATCCCATCTTTCTCAAATTCTTTTGTAGACTTTCAATTATAATACTAACTAAGCCGAAATGGGATGTTGATTAACTATTAAGTCAGGAGTCAATCGGTGGATACTCTTAAATATACTCTCCAATCCTAACCGTTTATGATTAACCACAAAGGGTAGGGATTAATGTTAAGGTGGCATACTTTTGAAAAAAATAAGCCAAGCCACATGATCAGTTCAAGAAATGGTTTGAAAAGCTAAGGTAACTCATATGAATGTTAATATTATTATAAACCTACAAACTTTAAGAAAGATTGTCTAAAATTATTTAACAAGGAGAAAAAAAAAAAGGTAATCTAAAATTTTCTAAGATTTTTTTAATCCAATTAAGTTTTTTTTTTTTTGTTGAATGGTTAAACACAAACACTCACATAGGCCAACATGCACACACTCGGTCCACATAAGGCTAAACCCAATCCGTCTCACCAAAAGAGCCTATCTCTTGGGGATGAGAGGAAGGAACCTTATATAGACTCAAGGTTAGCAAGGCTAACTGATGTGGGACTAAATTAGTTAGACCAGGGTAAGTATAAACCTCTTTGATTCTGGGCTATCTATTTATACTCATTCAATGTAGAGCCTCTTGGGCCTAATTTTTATGGTCTAAGTTTTTTATACTGCTGTCCATGGGCCAGGTCGGATTTGATTGGACCAAATTCTAATGGGCATAATATATTTAGACCCAAATTCGGCTTTATTTAGCTCGGCTGAGGCTAGCCCATGTCTTCCAAAATAGTCATTTTTTCTAATAAACTAGTTAGCTTGGCTGAGGCTAGGCCATGTCTTCCAAAATAGTCATTATTTCTAATAAACTAGTTATTATTCTAAACCATTGTAAGAACAGTATTAACACTAATACCATTAATCAAATGGACTTTATTATATAAGAGAAACAGTACTCACAACTAAGATAATTTTTACATTCTGATTGATAGAATTTTGAATTTTTTGCTTCTTTTTCTCTTTGTTCTTGTGCTCTATATAATTATTTCAAAACGTTGAATACCCCTTCATTGGTTAAAATGTTGATTAAATTTTAATTAATTCTAAAACTATCCTTACACATATAGGTTCAAAATGTTGATTGAAGTTTTATTAATTCCAAGACTACCCTTTCCTTTGTTCAAAACGTTGAACAAATTTTAGTTAATTCCAAAACCATTCTTACACATATTGGTTAAATTTTAGGTAATTTCAAAACTGGCCTTACATATTGGTTCAAAACGTTGACTAAATTTTACTTAATTCCAAAACTACCATTTACTTTTAATTTTTATTAATATAGAAGACTTTTTTCATAAAAAAAAATATAAGGGACTTAAGAAGTTAATTGAAATTTAATATAATCCTAATGCTGACCTTTATTAATATATAAAACAAAGTTTTCATAACCGGACTGATCGTCAAACTGGCTAGGTGACCAATTCCTGGTTCGATCAGTCTAGGTGGATCATGTTCTTTTATTACTAAAAATATATTTTTTTTATTTCCTTGGCCAGAATGTTTCTAAAAAAATTTATTCTCAATATGCCCTTAAGTCAAGTTTTTATACATAAAATGCTCTAAATATTTTCCTATACGTCAGAATGTCCTGAATATGTTTTAGTTCCCAAAATATCCCTAAGCCAAATTTTCATACCCAAAATGTTCATCACAAATTTTTTAATCCAAAATGATCCTCAAGTTTGCCCATATTTCATTTTTTTTTTAATTTCTACAATGTCCCTCAATTTTTTCTATACCAAAAATGCCCTTAATTATTTTATACTCAAAATGCTCCTAAAACATTTGGGTTCTCAAAATGTCCCCACGTCATGTTTCTATACCCAACATGTCCCTTACAAATTTGTATACCCAAAATATTCCTCAAGTTTTTATACTCAAAATATTCTTTGATTTTTTTCCTAAAATGCCCCACTAGTGTCCCTCTTCTTTGTCTCTCTCCCCCTCCCCTCTCTCTCACGTGCATCACACGTGCTGCCCACTAACATTATATAATATAATTTATAATATTTATTTTAATATAATATATATATATATACACACTAGGGTTACCAAGTTCGCTACATGCTATAGCGAACTGCGAACTGGTTCGGTTCAGTTTGGTTCGTGAAATTAAGCGAACCACGTACCGGTTTCCAAACAATCTTAGTTTGTCAAACTTTTTATTCAAATTCACTGATACTTTTCTTTAGGTTCAATAAATGTATGCTTCGAGATCACAAATCGTTCATAAAAAAGCATTTTTTAATATATTGTTTACATGCTTAAAATATTTTTTTTTTAAATATATAATATATATATTTTGTTTTACATTCTTAAGTAGCAAACCAAGCTAGCGAACCAAGCTAAAGAACCAAAGCGAACCAAAAAACGAATTATCTCATCCTACCCTAACGAATCGCAAACCTGAATTCAAACCGAGCGAACCGACGAACGGGTAACATTGAATTATATACACACTTTAATTATATATATAATCATGTGCGCCACTTTATGGGCCATGACTAGTCCTGGATGCTAAATTTATGATTAAATTAGGAATTTTGTTTTGGGCCGGGGCGGGGCGGGCCACTGGCCGGATTGACACTCCTTTGGGTTTTAACGGCCTTTCATGGTCCAACTTAAGAGTTGTCAACCCCAAGAGTCGTAGTAAGCCTCTCCACCACACACGTGGTGAAAACCTATGATTCTACTGTCATTATGATACTTCCGCATAGTTTCGACTTTCGTAACACATACTCAAAACAACCGTTAAACTGCCGTAGAGAAACAGAAAGGTCGTTTTGTAATTTGATATTAGATTCCTCGGCAATAAATGAGATCAATCCACTCCACCATATGCTTGAGAGAATCTCTCAAGTTCTTAATCTGTCTCACCACGTTTCTATTAAAAGTGGATTGCGGGACATGTTTCACCACGTGTTCTATTAAAAGTGGCTTGATGGACACGTTTTGAGTTTTGGTGATGCTTGTAGGTTCTCCCAATAATAGAATATGTTCGATTCAGTCGGTCATTAACGCCGTCACAAAACCCAACAACGTTATCGCTTGAAATTCCGTTGTTTTTCCCGGAATCGATTTTTATATCGACGGTTTCTTCTTTCTGCGATAGAACAGATGGGGAAGAGAAGGAAATTCGGCTGTAAGAACAAAAATAAGAGAAGGATTCGTTCTAAAGTTAAGGCTTCAGATGAATCAGACGAGGATTTCGTTTTGGGAGAACACGAAAAATCTGACAATTCAGAGGAATTCTGCGATTCTTCTAATGGAGATGAGTCCGAAGAAATTCTTGATTTCGGGACTTTGACTGGTAGTTCTGAGAAGGAGGAGGAGGAGATGAGGAAGATTGTTAAACCGAAACCCCAAAAGCGTTCTTCTGGTAGGAGAAAAACCGGTGTGAAACAGTCGCGTAAGAGAATTAGGGTTTCAGATGATGATGACGATGATATGGAATTCACGTTGGAGGAGGAGGAATTGCAGCCCAGGAAGAAGAGTAAGGTCACCAAGCGATTGCCACGGAAAAAGGGTTCTGTAAAAACCCGCAAAAGGAAGAGGAAATCTGAAGTTTTGAAGAAACCATTGAGGAAGAAACAGAGGAAGAGTTCGATTTTGGGGAGGCCAGAAAGCTCTGAGAAGAAGGCGCGGAAGGGTAAGAAGAGTTCGGTGTTTAACTCAGATTCGGGATCATCTGATTTTGAGTACACTATCTCTGAGGAAGAGAGAGAGCAGATTAGAGAAGCCAGTAGGCTTTGTGGGAATATGGTGATTGGATTGAGAAGTTCGGCTTTGTCGAAGAAATTGCAGGTCGATGAAGCTCAGAACCGCCATCAAAGGAAACCCCAGAGAAGAAGGGGAAAAGAAAAGTTGGAGGATTTGCAGAAGGATTCGGGGAAGCAAATGTGTGGGATCTGTCTATCGGAAGAAGGAAAGGGGACTATCCGGGGTACATTAAACTGTTGCAGCCATTATTTCTGCTTCGCTTGCATAATGGAGTGGTCGAAAGTTGAAACTCGGTGTCCCTTATGCAAACAGAGGTTCTTGACAATCAGTAAACCAGCAAGATCAAACATAGGAATTGATTTGAGGAATGTAGCGTTTCGGGTCCCAATGCGTGATCAGGTAACTCATTTTCAGCTTAAATTTCCATTTCTGATGCAGACAAATTGAAAAACCTCATGGTGTACATGTTCTTGCTTCTTGGCTTACTTGCTATTTACAGGTTTATCGACCATCTGAAGAAGAAATTAGGGGCTATCTCGATCCATATGAGAATCTGGTTTGTATGGAATGTCAGCAAGGTGTGGATGATAATCTCATGTTACTATGTGATGTCTGTGATTCCCCTGCTCATACCTATTGTGTTGGTCTAGGAAGGGAAGTACCAGAAGGTAATTGGTACTGTGAAGGTTGCAGGCCTTCTGATCCTGGATCCTCAAATTCACTATTCCAAGATCCACCCCTTCTTCAAGGAACAAGTAGTAGAAACTTACCCCATGAAATATCCATTCGCCAATATTCTGAATCTGTATTGGATCAACCATCTTCCCAAGGAGTTGAGAATGTTCCATCTCCTAGATACATAGTAGGAGAAGATACTCAAGCGCCATCTCTGGTACCTGGAGCAGCTGCATCAACTCTGTTAGGGAGACGCAGGTTACACCGTCAGATATACAATCTCCTTTCCAACTCCAACAATAGGATGAGCCAAGCGGTGGGCAGAACAGATAGGATTTCACATACCAGTTTTGAGAGTGATGTTGTCAATTCTGAAGTTGAGCAGGGTGCGGAAACAACTCGTCATCCTACAAGACCATTAGAAAGTGGTGGCTCCGGTTCTACAGTTGTTGAGGGTAGGCCACATGATCATCCTAAAAGAGCATTAGAAAGTGGTGGCTCCGGTTCTACAGTTGTTGAGGGTAGGCCACATGACAGATCCTTCTGTCCAGTTCAAGACAGAGGTCCCATTTCAGAAAGATTGACCCATTTGGGGAGGCAAGTAATTCAGGACCCTATTACTGTGACTGCTAATGGTTCTCCTCATGGAACATCATGTGATGAACTTACAAGGATCAGTCTGATATCTGGTAATGAGCAACTCCCTCAATGCAGCAGCAGGCCTAGCATTGGATCTGATGCTAGTGATTCTCTTCACGGTAGCAGCTTTTATATAGTGAAGGAACAATTGCAGACAATGGTCAGACGCCATTTAAAATGCTTGTCCCAAAATAGAGATTTAGGTATGTTTAAGTTCACTTCCTTTTTCAGCTTCATATTATAGTCAAGTTGAATACAATCTATAATTTGGCTGAGATACATTTTCTGCATTGTTGAGACAAGGGAGACATTGAATAATTCATGGCACAGGCTCAATGCTGTGGACCCCAAACCATGGTGTGGAGTGTTTGGTGTAAACTTAACCACCAGAATTGTTGTTGCTTAGAGGAATCCCACACTACTGGTGTTTAAGATTGCAATCAAGTCCTTTTATTCTATTGGAATTCATTCATATACTGTAATTCTGGGTATACTAAGAGTAAAAAGTAACAAGACCGCATCATATTCTTGAACTATATTATGAGTGAATGCTGTAAAATTCTATCTTTTCTATAAAAATGATATCCTAGAATTCAAATCTAGAGTCATCAAGTCACTATAAACCGAAGGTCAGTAAACTTGAGATTTCATTTACTTGTTACCTCTAAAGCTGCATTGAAGTCCCAAATCTTGAGCATTATAGTTGGTATAAATTGCCATTTGGTGGGGACTAACTTTTTCATCTGTCCTTTTGATGCAGGCCGCAGTACTTTCAAGGACATTGCTAGGACTTCTACCCACTCCATTTTAGCTGCATGTGGGCTCGAGCACCGGATGAGCTTGGCTTACCCGGTGCAGCCACCATCGAACTGCCCCCATTTGGAAAGTGTAGGTGGATCAATGAGTTTGATAGTGTCTTGTTGCTCTGCATGTTTTGATTCCTTTGTCAAAGATACAGTGGTGAGGGTCATGAACATAGGCTCTATAGGAATCAATAAATGATGCATCATGCATGCATGCTTCTCTATTTTTGGCTCTTCCTTATTTGGGAGTCTTGATTGAGTATGGACTGTTCCACGTCCCTTGTTTGTTTTTTTAGCGCCGGCACATGCTGGTAAACTTGTTTACTAAGACCCATTTGAAATCTCTAAACATCGGGTCAATTTGTCTATATATCTACCGTGGGTAGACATTTTTACGTTTTTGACCGTTTAATCTATTTGTCTATACACATTTTTAGGATTTTGACCGTTTAATCTATTTGTCTATACATCTACCGTGGGTAGACATTTTTACGTTTTTGACCATTTAATAACACGTCTACTTGTTATATTATAGAACAAAAGACAAAAAGACATCTTATGTCTAAAATAAAGTTCAAATTTTTTGTTTTGTTTTTGGAAAGAAGCTAGATTCTTCCTAGCTACTTCTACTTTAGGCATCAGCACCATGGCTTTCAAACTAAATGGTTTTAATTTCAACTGTTGGCAATATGCCATAGCCGTTCAGAATCGGACCCTTGCACCTGAGGAATGGAAATTCTCATCCTTTTTTTAAAATTGTTTTGTTCCTTAATAATTTGCATTATTCTAGCCTCCGAAAAAATTCTCAATGAAAATCTAATTTTTAAACATGATATCAACTGCCCTTGCAAAAAGATGCAATAAGATGACTTTACTAAATACAGTTTTATAAAAAAAATTATGTCTATTATTGTATGCTGCCAAATGATTTTACTATCTACATATCTTGATGCCACAGATTTATTTTGGCTAGATCACAAAATATTAAAACGAGTTATAGACATTGAACAGCAGGCGATTCAATTATAACAGTGATGATTTCAAAAAACATTGCTAGCTCAATCAAAAAAATTAGGTTAAAAGGGTAATCACGGGTCTGCAACTAAAAAGTTAACAGGCTGTTTTGGAAAAAGAAAGCAGACCAATTGATGGTACAAAACACCCAACTGATCTTCTGAATGAATGTTGTGGGTGCGACGTGCGCCCAGATTTCCATTCAGTGAATAGACCATAAATGGGACTTAAATCTATGGACCTAAACGGGAATCCAGGGCTAAGGTCTTAACTCCAGGTTACATACAGCTTAATACCTGAGCAGTTCCACAAATGTAAGCTTCCTCTTGTCACATTTGCTCAGGTGAATGCTTGCCCAAGAACGCATTACCCAGATTGCTGAAGCTTACACTAACTGCTTCAGCTGCAGCATATCTTTTGATGACTTCCACAACTTCTGGCCTAAGAATCTCTTCCTTATTAGAGGCGTTACAGAGATAATACAGAGCCCCAAGAGCATAATTCACCTGCAATTCAAACTAGATTGGTGAAATGTGCATTCGAAGGGCAGAGTTTCAAGATACACATCTCTTATTTTCCAGAGTGCTAGATGTGGTTAGAAACAAACAATATTTTGCTGAAGAAGAAAGTCCAAAGTTACAATGATCCAGCGGACACTGTGGGTATTATATTTTTCCATGAACCATGCGAGAACCCAGGGATCATTTTAATTACAATCATCCCAGGTTCCTTACTGTAGACGTGGTACATGTGCCAATTAGATGGGATGTTTATGGGGCGTTTTGATTGGATTTTTTTGGTCATAAATCAATTTTGGTAAAATTGATTGTGTAGAAATTAATGGTCAAATAATAGTATTCGGAGAATACGTAGGTGAGTATTTCAACTTCGTATTATCCGAACACTATTATTTGAAAAAATGATTATTTGATCATGAATTCCTACACAATCAATTTTATCATAATAGATTTTTGACCAAAAAAATCCAATCCAAACGCCACCTTAGTGATCCTGTTTAGAAACACTTTTGGTTCAATAAGCAGCCTAAGGTGGCCACCAATTAAACGTGACCTGAACTATAATGAGGTGACTGTCAATAAGTCAATTAGTGAAGCTTATGCAGGATTTGAGCCTGTAAGCTGTAGCCCAAACTTAAGCCAGATCCCACGTTTGATCTTCAAAAGGTAATATTAATATTATGGTGTTTTAATATGAAAACCCATAAATGGAGAATCTGTGTACTTACAGTGTTTCTAACCGGACTAGATAGGCATTGTATGATCAGACGGATCCCACCACACTGAGCTATAACTGAAGTATTTGCTGGATCTGTAGAAAATATATACAAAGTAAAGTATCATTCCAAAAGATGGTCAGTATTATTACTTCTATTATTAGTAATTGAAACAGAGTAGATGCATGTTTAGGGTTACACTAGCCACTAGGGGCCATGAACTAGGGCTAAGATATGGGTGGGTTCAGATTGTTGGGCTCACCGACACATGAATTGCAGATCCCACCAGCCCCAAATTCCACAAGTTTCTCATTTGGCTCCGTTATGCTGTCTAGAAACAATTCCAAAACATTGAGCTGTTTAAGCCACATAACATCATTATGTGTTTGACGCAGAAAAGAGATCTAGCTCATACTGAATATTCAAATAAATTCGGACATTAATATAATGGTTTTCAACCTGGCGCATAAAGGTATAATTGTAAGGATCATATGCGAAGTTGGCCAAATGAGCAATTATTTTCTCCTTTGATTCTGTAATAATAGGGGAGCTATTAGTCACAAGCAATTATTAGGGTTCACGTTAGTGAACCAGCAGTTAAGATAATGTAAACAACTCTAGAAAAACTGATGTGAATCCATTCATCAAGGAATGAAAGTTGGAAAATGCAATTACACAGTCTGTGGTGTGTACGACAAACTAGATCTCTGTAAAGTAATTTGACATTATTTGGAATCATAGTTTTTTCTAAGAATATCAGTCCAGATAAGCATACCAGTTAAAAAAAAGTGTCCAGCTTCATATCACATTAAAATGGCATATAGGGTGTATAACAGATTTCTGTGTCTTGAGTTGCTTCAAATCTCAATGGAGAAAATCCCACAATTGAAGGCAAGCCTCGTTACACAACTGAGTATCATTATCATGCAGTCATACTAGAAAGAAACTCCTTCCCAGCCAGACACTTATGTTCAGAAATTACATGTTTTCACTTCAAGATTCAAAGAGAGTTATGGACAGTCATGCACGAAACCAATTGCACCTAAAACACTTAGGAAGTCCCTGATGAGTTGATTCACAAACAAGCTCAGGCTTCTCGTGCCATTTTTAGAGCTTGGGTTGGTTTATTTGATGACCATACCTGACATGGGAAAAAAATCCAATTTTTTGGTGCTGCAAATAATGTCAGTAAGTAGGTTAGGATTGAGTCACTTGAGCCCCTTCGATTTTTTCCACGTGTCACTTGGGTCTTATTAGTGAGTTAACTAGCAGTATTTTGAGTGTGGCCCAGACTCAAAAGATATCGTACAAATTCAAAACAATATCTTTGGTTTGTAAAAATAGAAAAGAGGTTGAGAGAGAGAAAGAGAGTTTTTGGGTTATAAAAGTAGAGAGAACAAAGAGTGAGGGCAACTGGTTTTAAGCTTTATAAGCTGGTCTTTTCAAAGAACATAATTAGCAACGGAGTATTTTTCAGATTTTGTTCTTAAGGAACTAATAATTTTATTAGCTGGTTATATTTATGTAGTGAAGAGCCCAAGGAAACACAAGAAAATAATGTACGAACAGAAAACTTGATTAAAAAAAATGTTTGTGAACATCTGATAGTTATAAACTCATAATTTTGATCTTTTGTCCGATCAAAATTTTGTGTAATTGTTACTGATAAAAAAAATGGTTTTTTTAATTGTTTTTCTTATTAGCTTTGAGATTACAAAAAGTGTCCGGCTAAGTATGAAAAACCTTGGACAACATTTTCCCAAGACAAACAAATGGTATGGTTATTTGATCAATAATCGAATAGAGCATCACATTAGTATGTCCCTCTTAACTAAGAAACATTTGGGATGCAACCTTCATATATATTGTAGATAGAAGATGATGATCTAAGTTTAAACAAGTCTAAAATCTATAGTTCTAATTATATTTAGCAGTTGACATAATGCCAAATTGTCATGCCTTATTGGTTGATCTAGTGCTGTAAAATCTAGATTTTAGGAGTATGAGATTATACAAGTGAAAAAGAACATACAGATGGAAAATTAACAGAATATGATCTAAATGATGCATACCTTCATTTTTTGTGTTCTGAAACTCACTCACCAACTCCTAAAATAAAAGAAAAATAGGGATTGGTAAACTTCTTGAACAACAATTGAGAGCATATACATTAGCTCTGTGTTTTATACCAGTTATTCATTGTTGACCTCAAGCATGGCAATGGTTCAAAACATCGGTATCGAGGTTCGTATCAGTAAGTCCAAATTAGGATACATATTGTGGATACGCACAAACTCTATGAAAATTTTACGAAAACATTGAAAACTCACGAAAACTTAAACCAAAACTTATATCAATGCAAAGATAACAATTAAAAAAAATGTAGCTCAAGTCCTATAAATACTAATTGAACAATCTATAGGAGTTTCTATTATGCATCACTTATAAAATCGCATATACGCTGTGTGTATATGTCTGAATACATATACATGATGTATTGAGAGAAAAATTAAAGCATAATTCTTTAATAAAACACTCATTTATAGGTAATGAAACACATAAAGAGATCAAGTTAAAAATAAATAAAATAAACAGATAGGCTCGTTAAAATGCTTCTTTTCCAGGTTGTCCGTGTCTTCCAAACGCGACCTCGTAGCAACCAATGGAGGTCCGATGCCTCATCGATTGATTATGCAATTCCATCCTTTCAAAAAGTGTTTTTTCCCCCTACAAGCCCAGTCCATCTCTTTCCTCTGCCCCAGATCTCTCTTCTAGGGGGGAACCTTCCACCTGTCTTTTTATCCCAACGGGGGCACAGTTAGCTTCTTTTTGGTTAGTGGAGGGACTGGATGGCAATTCAAGGATTCAAAGCTTTATCCGGTTCCTACCTGCAGGCTGATTCCGTTGAGTCAACATCCCTGATACCCTTGAGTGAATGACCTAACCAATGGGTAGATGGATAGGAGGGTTGGTCTACGACCGTCTTCCATAAACATCACATAAACAAAAGCTTAACTACACTACGCCAAATTCATTATCATCTCCTATGAGCTCGACTATGTGGCTGTGAGAGTCTGTGAGGTTTAGTCTCCAACTGGCTTTAAGTAAAAGTTAATATATGTCGGGCTCTTTCCTCCTTCTGAAAAGTCTCCATGCTCTGTCTTATAGCAAGCTGGAAATTAGGATCCTCCTCATTTGAAGAGATAAATTTCACTCCGTTGTCACAAGAATATCAGAGAAACTTCGAAATTCTTTTTCCATCTCAAAAATCTCCATGCTCCGTTTTACAACTTTTTGGAAACCAATCTCCTCGTCAACCTCCTGAAAAATACGATCTTCCTCATATAAGGAGAGGGAGTCCATCCGCGTTATTTCCTCAGAGCCATGAACTTTCTTATGTGCCTTTTCTTGCATGTTGGTCAGTAGATGCTCCATCATCAACAACCTGACCCCTTTAAGGACGTGTAGGCATCTATTAATATCCCTTCCCATATGAGCCAAGTGTTCCTTGAATCTTGTGATGCCTCCGTTAATCATCCTAGGGCAATAGTTGCAGATAATCTTGTGCCTATCCCTATTTACCCTCTCTCCGTACTCCCAACTAATATCGAAGGATTTTTTAGACAAGATTAAGTACTACAACACAACAATTAACATAACAATGAAACAAATATTATAATGTTAAACACATAAGATTCAGGAAAAAACTGACTAATAAGAATACATGAAAAAATATAAAATTTTCATTTTATAATATAATATAAACTTAGTGTAAATTAACATAAAATCTATGGATCTAATAGATTACTCATAAAATAATCTTATATAAATATTTGAAACATAAATACATAATAAGTAGCTTAAAATTCTTAATTTACATTCAGACTATTATTTAATTATTTTTAATATTCAAAAAATTAAATAAACAATTTATACTCCAAAAAAAGGGTTAGTACTGGGATCCAATTAATCACCTTAGAACCTAACATATAATAATTTCAAGCATAACTGAGCAATATATATGTAATAAAATGTATCTTTGATGTATTTAAAAAAAAAAACTAGCTAAAAAGTAAGATGAAATCTCATTGTTGAAGGTCATAGATTTATAGAATTGATCACAAATCCATAAATTTATAGTCTAGAGACATGTTCGATTTCATTTTAAGGAATTTAAAACACCTTAAAAATATAAAATAAAGAGAACTAAAAATATGAAAAGAAAAAAAAAAAACAGTTTTTGATTTGATACAAAATTTAAAACTCGTTTTCGATTGTTTGAAACAACGGAGTGTTTAACTATAGGGTTTGAAGATGGGATTCAAATGAGTGCTCAATAGTGAGTTTGAGCTCAATTTATGGGCTAAAGTCAATACTTTAGTACATATAGTACAATATCGGTTGTATCAGAACCAAAACAATCAATACAGTCAAAACTCAAGTATTTTTTTTAGTATTTGAGTGTATCGTATCAGTAACTCAAAAACTGAGATACATCATTCGATCGTATAGAAGGGGTTGGGCTGAATGATTGACACCCCAGAATATCATTGAAATAATGGCACAATTCAGTCTTTCCGGCTAATGATCACATCTAAGCTACATTGTGAGTCTGTGACCAACTCGAGAGATACCCCTAAATAGATATAGTCAATAGTTCCATATTGTTTGTTTCTTAGTCAATCATCTACCCTTGTTTGAGTTGTTTCAAGCTTGATAACCAACAACAAAGGAATAGGAATATGAACCCTTGGAACTCCAAATGCATATTGTACTCTTCTATGCTCGATCTCCATGATGACCATTGCAATAATAGCAAATACCAATTAAGTTAGGCATGCTCTTAGAGCATCAAGATTGTTCTTTAAACATCTAACAGTGATCAATTGATGTTCGACAACACATTATTTAATTCACTAATACATGAATGGCCAAATGCCAAATATTAAGAGCACTCTCAGATATTACACGATTAAGTTTCCACCCTAAGTAGAGTCTGGCAATCCATATTGCATCGATAGTTAAAAGAAATAATGAAAAAATTAACTAATTAAATAAAATGAAGCTTGTGAAGAAGTGTTTGAGTAAATGAAAAATACCTGAAGGTATTGCACCCTTGGAGTGCCATGCCTCCCAGTACGCTCTAATTGTCTATGATTATTTGTAAACATGAGGGTCCCTGCAAATACATTTGGGAAAAAAAAGTAATTCATTATGTTTAAGCTGTCCATCATTGTACTAAATGACTATTTCGTACATAGATTTTCAGGATTTTCGTCTCTCATTTCTTCGATTTTTCTCTTCTTTTTTTTTTATTTTTTACAAAAGGTCATGCTTATATTGCAAAAAAGAAAAAACTTTTTTTAGCGATAATGACAGCCATATATTAATCAAAGAGAACTACAGAGAAAGAGTTTACAAGATTATAACCTCAAGAAGAACAAAATATACATATCAAGCAAATCAAAAATCGCAGTAGAAGAATCTTTTGTATGAAAGGGGCATTCTATGAAGTATGAACCCATGATGGCTCGCAAGTCGCAAATCCGCCCCTTCCTGTCACATGCTTGCCCATTCTAAGAACAATAGGCAGGTACGAGAGCAAAAACGATGAGGAGAAGACTGAGAGTCCTTGAAAACTCGTGTTTCTCTCTTTCTATATTACCCACGAAATGGCCCTTGGGAGGACCGCCCAAATTGCCTTCCACACACTATCCTCACTAACCAAGATCCAGTATGATAAGAAGCTATGAAAGGAAGAATGGAAGACTCAATCCATACTTACTCAGGATAGAAAAATATCTCTAGATCACACCCACCATAGGACAGTGCAATAGCAAATGATCCACCGTTTCTTCCGTATGAAGGCATAGGAAACAACGGTTAGCAAACCTATAGGGTGGGAAGCTCGCTTCCCAGGAAGATCGTTTCCCAAACTCGCTTTCTCGGACAAACTCGATTCCTAGGAAGCTCGCTTCCTCAGTCACTTCTATCACATCTCATCAAGTAGTCAAAGGTAGTTGTAGCCTGTATCTGAGAAGTGATGTGGTAGACTACAATAGCCTAGGGTGTAGACTCTAAGCAAGTATCGTCAGTTTAAAACCTAAGGCACCTACTTTTCCACAAAAATCTCATGTAAGATAAAATCAAAGGTATAACAATCCATAAATAACATAATGGGAATGAGAAGCCTATATCTTATTTCTCGCTTCCCGTCTCCGAAGGTTTTTTTGAGTCTCGCTTCCCGCTTCTCACTTTCGTTTTGCTTCTCGTTTTCGCTTCTCGCTCTGGTAACTATGCTCTAACCTCTAGATTTTAAGTGATCATAAGTAAGAATCTTATTCAAAGACACATTTCATAGGAAGAAAGATATCTTAGAGGGAATTCCTGAATTTTACACAATTCTATGAGGGAATGATGCATAATGAGTTGACCCTAGAGATTATAACTGTAGTCTAATTGAGAATCGACCATTGTTGCCCCTAGACCAGGTTCTGACGTCTCTACCGTGAGGCCTCAAAGAGACAGACCCAAGCCGCAAAGACAGACGACTCGGATCATCTATTTCTCAATCATTCAAAGCTCGCCTCAACTTTGAGCATCACACCACCCCCGACTTCTACAACTCAAAGTAGTCTCCCACTAGAGCGTTCTTATCTACTGCTAAGAGGAAGATATTGTCAAAGTCATCCTTTAGTGTCACAGAGCCATACCAAATATCTTTTCAAAATCGAGTCTCTGAACCCCTGCCTATCTGGAAGCGAAAATTAGGCATAACTAGATTGACAACAACCATGATACCCTTCCACAAGCCTACCTTATAGGAATGTTTGACCACCCTCAAAACCCAACAGGATTCCTAACCGCACTTGGCCACTATGAAGAACCACCATAAACACTCCCGAGTCCCGCCACTTCAAACCTCCAAACCCATTTCCCTAGCAAAGTCTTATTCACTACTCACTAGAGCTAAGGACTTCAAGTTCAGGCTCCTATAACTCTTGGGGCGACAAATTTTATCCCAACCTACTATGGGGTATCTACATTTCCGCCCTTCCCATGCGACCATGCCATAGAAAATCTTGTTGCATATTTTCAAGAGAAGAGGCTATCGACCAAGAGATGGTGAAGTTGGACATGAAGTATGTAGGGGAAGCTACTAAGGACACTCTTATTCAGAGTTAGTTTTCCTCATTTTGATAAACATGTCGATTTCCAACTTGATAGTCGATTGGCAATCCTCTCCAAAACCGATGCCCATACTGATTTGGTGTTAAAGCCCGCGCCTAGTAGCATACCAAGGTAGACGGTCGATTGGCAATCCTCTTTAAAACTGGTGCCCATACTGACTTGGTTTTAAAGCCCGTGCCCAACAACACACCAAGGTAGACAGATGACAGGGATCCCACTTTACACCCTAGACATGAAGTTAAAACGTCTACATCCCTCACTTCTCCAACGCTCACTATTTCCGACTTTGCCAAGTTGACCCTCAACCTTGAGACTTTTTCGAAGCATTGGAATAAACATCTAAGAACTAACAAGTTCTGACACGAGGTGCCACAAAAGGTTAGTATGACATCCGCAAATTGAATATGAGATATGCACAACTAATCCTTGCCTATTGAGTATCCATCGAAAACAAGACCATCGGCTCAGGAAAACATCCGACTCAAAGCCTCCGAGACAATTACAAAAAGAAACGAAGAAAGGGGGTCTCCTTGTCTCAAGCCCCTAGAACTCTGAAAATAGCCCTCTGGACAATCATTAATGAGAATAGAGAAACATTGATGAAATACACATCTTCATCCAGTGTCACAATTTTAAACCGAAACCCATCCTACCAAGCATATAGTCCAAAACTTCCAATTTACGTGATTGTATGCCTTCTCCAAGTCGACTTTACATAGAATGTCAGGCACCCATGACTGAAGTCGCTCGTCTATACATTCATTGGCAATTAATATCTCATCAAGGATCTGTTGACCTCCCACAAATACGTCGTGTTCCGGCAAGATAATGGTCTCCATCACAACTTTGAGTCTAACTGCTAAGACCTTGGAGAAAATTTTGTAAACACTATCAATCAGGCTAATTGGACGAAAATCTTTAAGGTCCAAGACACCTTCCTTTTTTGGAATTAACACCACAAGCATGCTATTGTAGAATAATAAGCATGTGTAATGAGGGGCTTTCTTGTAATTTCTTGTAATTAGGGGAAACCCTTCTTTTCTACTTTAATAGAATATGAGAGAGAAGTGGGTCACACACTCTTCTCTTTTTCCCCACTTTCTTCTTCTTCTCCCTTCTTCTAAACCTAAAACCACTTTAAGAAATCCACTTGGTATCAGAGCACAAAAGAAGAGCACAAAGGTGAATAATCTCGCCGGAGGTATCTCTGGCAGATGCTGACGTCAGCAGCCGTGCAACGACCGTGATGAAGTGTTAGTGTGACGTCATCCACGGTATTTTTTTGTGTTTTTTCTTCTTGGATCTAGTAGATCTACAGATTAGAAGAATTATGGTAATTTTTTCACGATTTATTGGAGCTTTTAAGTGAGTTTTTGAGAATTTTTTTGAAAAAAATTCTGAAAAAATCCTCTTCGAACCAGTCGTTTTTTCTCTTTATATGGGGGATTTAACTTGGGGATATTGGTACTAAAAGATCCCCCTCAAAATTTCGGTCCCCTTGGCACCGGTCTTCCGGCGATCAGAACCTCGCCGGAGCTCCGGCGAACGTTTTTCTCTACTAGTTTTTTCCGGCAGAGGCTGTTTTTGGGTATTTTCTCTCATTTTTCGCATTCTAACCTTGGTGGAAGTAGTTTAATCGTTTATGAATGCTATATGAAGAAGTTTGGGTGCCCTCACGTTGTTTGAGGAGATGTTCGAGTAATTTTGAAGTGGTTTTTGGTCATTGGACCATTGGTGGTTGTTCGTTTGGGTTGTAGAACACTGTGGTACCTGCTCGGCGAGTGCTTAGTGGCTGGATTTGTGCAAATCAGTCCGTAGTTGACACACGATGGGCGATTCCGAGGTTACTCAGTCTTCCCGGGCTCCAACATGTGATGATAGTTACTTGCATTTGGGGCATGGTGACTCCCCGAGCCTTCAAATCACTACCGTAAAGTTAAATGGCAACAATTATCTTCCATGGTCTCAGTCGGCCATGTTGTTCATCACAGGGAAGGGTAAGGTGGAGTACATAAATGGCAAGAGTACGAAGCCTCTGGCTACTGATCCTACTTTCCCTAAATGGCAAGCCGAGAACGCCACCGTCATGTCATGGCTTCTTCACTCTATGATTCCGGATCTTAGCAGTGGATATATCCTTCTCTCCACGGCACAAGAGATATGGGATGCTGTGAAGCAGACTTACTCTGAGGGGGGCACCCATGCTAGAGCCTATGAGTTGCGCCAGTGTATTGGGCAACTGAGACAGGGTGATACTTCTCTGGCCACGTACTACTCTACTCTTCGCCGTCTGTGGGAAGAATTTGACATGTTTCATATGTATACGACAAAGTGCTCTGAAGATGCTGTTGGGTTTAAGAAGTATGTTGATGAACATCGGGTCTATGAGTTGTTGGCTGGTCTCAACCCTGAGTATGAGCAAATCCGTGTTCAGATTTTAGGGAAGGAACCTCTTCCATCCATTACTACAGCATATTCCATTCTCCACAGGGAGGAGCGTCGCCGAACTAACATGCCACCTTCTTCCCTAGAGCGGTCAGCTCTTTCTTCATGGTCCCAGCGGGGAGGCCGCGATAACTTTCGTGGCAGCAGGGGAGGGGGTAGGTCCGGAACCGTCAGTGATGAGAGGGATCGACTGAAGTGTGACCACTGTGGCCGCGCTCGACACACCCGTGAGACTTGTTGGGATCTTCATGGTCGCCCACAGCAGAGAGGTGGAGGTCGCAGTGGCCGTGGTGGTGGTCGTGGTGGTGGATCTAGCGCTCACTCCGTTGTCTCTGATCCAGCTCCTGCTCTTACATCTGGTGTGTTGCCATCGTCTGACAGCCTTAGCCTTTCCCGTGCTGAGATAGAGACATTCCGACGCTTTATGGGTCAGTTGGAGCCGTCGGGTCCATCTTCCTCGTCCTCGTCCTCGTTTGCTCATTCAGGTACATCCGCTTCGGCTTTCAGTGCCTCTGTCTCCACATCTACTCGCCCCTGGATTATTGATTCGGGGGCCTCGGATCACATGACTGGTATGTCCTCGTTGTTTGCTTCCTATCATATTTGCTCTGGTAGGGATAAAGTTAGAATCGCTGATGGTTCTTATTCTTCTATTGCTGGTAAGGGGAACATCTCCGCTACCCCCTCTATGCATTTATCATCTGTTCTTCATGTTCCTAATGTTGCTTTAAACCTTTTGTCTGTAAGTCACCTAACCAAGTCCTTGAATTGTAGTGTCACTTTTTTTCTCTCTCACTGTGTATTTCAGGACTTGGAGACGAGGCGGACGATTGGTAGAGGCTATGAGGAGAGGGGATTGTACTTGTTGGATAGTTCCTCACCGGTGGCTTCTCCTGTTCAGCAAGTTCGTGATGGGTCTACCAGTAGTAGTAGTCGTGATTGTCACATTTTACAGTTGTTGCAGTGGCATAGCCGTTTGGGCCACCCATCCTTTTTTGTGTTAAAGAAACTGTTTCCTCAGTATTTTGTCTCTGTTTCTATGTTGGATCTTCAATGTGAAACTTGTGTATTTGCAAAAAAATGCCGCTCTTCGTATCCGGCTCATGGTAATAGAAGTATTTCACCTTTTTCTATAGTTCATTCTGATGTGTGGGGTCCTGCTCCTATTACTTCCGCTCGTGGTTTTCGTTACTTTGTTACTTTTGTTGATGATTTCTCTAGAGTAACGTGGGTTTACTTGCTAAAACAAAAGAGTGATGTTTGTTATGTTTTTCAATCTTTTCATAAAATGATTGAAACTCAGTTTGATGTTAAACTAAAAATCCTTCGTTCTGATAATGGAGGAGAGTATTTGTCTACTACTCTCTCCTCCTACTTCCATGATCATGGGATTATCCACCAGACTACTTGTGTTCGTACTCCACAACAAAATGGTGTTGCTGAAAGGAAGAACCGTCACCTGTTGGAGATAACTCGTGCCCTTTTATTTGGCACGAACGTTCCAAAGCGTTTTTTGGTCCGATGCACTTCAGACTGCTTCCTATCGTATGAATCGCATGCCCACTCGAATTCTGGGTTTCAAAAGTCCTGTTGATGTTCTCTCTCCATCTCCCTCCTTGTTTCCTCTTCCACCCAAAATCTTTGGGTGTTCGTGTTTTGTGCATATTGACAAATCGGAGCGTACCAAACTTGATCCTAAGGCTCTCAAGTGTTTATTTTTGGGGTATGCTCCGAGCCAGAAAGGGTATAAGTGTTACCATCCCCCTTCCGGACGGTGCCTTGTGTCTATGGATGTTACCTTTTTTGAATCCACCCCTTTTTATTCTGCGACGGAGACTTCTCTTCAGGGGGAGCTCATTGGTGTTGAAGAAATGTCTCCTTCTCCTCTACCTATTTCTATTGATCCAGGGGATTTTACGACAACTGGTAATGAGAAAAAGGATGAAAGCATAGATGAAGAAAAGAAAAATGTAGATGGAGGGAAACAAAGTGAGGTGCAGGTTTTCTTCAGGAATCCAAATCGTGGGGTTTGGATGACAGATACTTACAAAGAAGATCCTCATATGCCCCGCCATGAATCCTCCTCAGATCCAGGTAATATCCATACCTCCCTTATTGATTCTAACCTTCCTATTGCTCATAGGAAAGGTGTTCGCTCTTGCACTCAACACCCTATTGCTAACTTTGTGTCTTATGATTCTCTATCTCCCTCGTATCGTACCTTTTCTATGGCTTTGTCTTCTGTGTCTATTCCTAGCAGTGTTGCAGATGCTCTTTCTAAGTCAGAATGGAAAGAAGCAATAAAAGTAGAGATGCAGGCTCTCGAAAAGAATGAGACATGGGAGATGGTCGATTTACCAAGAGGCAAAGTTCCAGTGGGGTGCAAATGGGTGTTCACTGTAAAGCATAAGTCTGATGGGTCAGTAGAAAGATACAAAGCTAGACTTATTGCAAGAGGGTATACGCAGACATATGGCATAGACTACCAGGAGACGTTTGCTCCTGTAGCCAAGATGAACTCAATAAGAGTTCTTTTATCTCTTGCAGCCAACCTGGATTGGCCACTTATGCAATTAGATGTGAAGAATGCATTTCTCCATGGTGACTTGGAAGAAGAAGTGTACATGAAACCTCCTCCTGGGATAAAGTGTCCTGTAGCTGAGGGGAAGGTGTGTAGACTGAAGAAGGCCTTGTATGGGCTTAAACAGTCCCCTAGAGCTTGGTTTGAAAGGTTTCGCTTAGTCATGATTAAAGATGGTTACAAACAAAGCCAAGCTGATCATACCTTGTTTATCAAGCACAACGACAAGAAGGTAACTGCACTCATTGTTTATGTAGATGACATTGTGCTGACTGGAGATGACCAGGGTGAGATGGAGAAGTCGAAAGGCCTACTAGCAAAGGAATTTGAAATCAAAGATCTAGGCAAGTTGAGATATTTCTTGGGTATTGAGATTGCCAGGTCCATAAAAGGTATCTTTATATCGCAGCGCAAATATGTCCTGGACCTCTTACATGAGACTGGTATGATGGGCTGTAAGCCTTGTGACACTCCTATTGACCCAAACCATAAGCTTGGTGAAGCCAATGGTGAGAAGGTGATTGAAGTAGGAAGATATCAGAGACTTGTAGGAAGATTGATATATCTCTCGCTTACTCGTCCTGATATTGCGTATGCCGGTAGTGTGGTGAGCCAGTTCATGCATGCTCCTACCTCAACCCACTTGGATGCGGTGTACAGGATTCTGAGGTTTCTCAAGTCTGCTCCAGGACAAGGGCTATTGTATGCCCGTATCGGTAACCTGCAGATCGAGGTTTACACTGATGCGGACTGGGCTGGATCAGTTTCAGATAGGCGCTCCACTTCTGGTTACTGTACGTTTGTTGGTGGTAACCTAGTCACATGGAGAAGTAAGAAACAGTCTGTAGTGGCTAGATCTAGTGCAGAGGCCGAGTTCCGGTCGATGGCTCATGGATTATGTGAGATTTTGTGGCTTCGTATTCTCTTGACTGACCTAAAGCTCCCTATTCAGGGTCCCATGAAGTTGTATTGTGACAACAAGGCGGCAATAAGCATTGCTCACAATCCAGTTCAACACGACAGAACTAAACACATTGAGGTGGACAGACACTTCATCAAGGAACAGTTGAAGACAGGTCTCATCTGTACCCCTTTTGTGAAGACCGGTGACCAACTTGCTGATATTTTGACAAAGGGTCTTAGTCATGCTCAGTTTACTAAGATTGTTGGCAAGCTAGGCATTTGTAATATCTACATACCAGCTTGAGGGGGAGTGTAGAATAATAAGCATGTGTAATGAGGGGCTTTCTTGTAATTTCTTGTAATTAGGGGAAACCCTTCTTTTCTACTTTAATAGAATATGAGAGAGAAGTGGGTCACACACTCCTCTCTTTTTCCCCACTTTCTTCTTCTTCTCCCTTCTTCTATACCTAAAACCACTTTAAGAAATCCACTGCTATCTCCATCGAAAGTGCCCGAATGATACATCTTCTGCACAACTTCTAGGAAAAACTTTCCCCACTATATCCCAACAGGATCTGTAAAATCAATGGTGAACCCATCAGGCTCATGAGCCTTATCCCCGGCCATGCCTCTCATAACTCAGGTCACCTCCTCCGTCTCAAAAGAACCTTCCAGAATATCTCTTTGTTCAAGGGAGATACTCGAGAATAGAAGGTCATCCAACTTTGGGTGCCAGGTTTCCTTTTCCTTATACATATCCTAATAGTATTAAACAACAATCTCGACAACTTCTCATTTCCCTTCTTTCCAAACCTAGTCTACCCTCAGTTTTGAGATGATATTTCTTTTCTGGTGGGAATTGGTCATTCTATGAGAGAACTTTGTATTTCAATCTCCCTCTTTTAACCAATGAACTGCGCCTTCTGTTTCCAACTGATCCCTTTCAATCTCTAAACGTTCACATATTCAAGCTTTTTCACTTCCTTAACTCTCGGCATTCATTCTTGGATAGGGATCTCGATTCCTCAATGCTATCCAAATTCCAAAGCATTAATGTCCCGGAGATGGGAGGCTAATCTAGCCTGGACATTTCCAAATACCTCCCTATTCCATGCCTTTAGTTTATCTTAAGGGCTTTGAGCTTAAGGTTGAAATGAGTACTGGTCGAGCCCCATCTGCACGAGGAAAGCCACACCTCTACTACTATATCATTAAATCAGTTGTCCTTGAGCAACATGTTTTCAAATCAAAATGGAGTGGGGCTCCCTATGAAACATCTAGAGTCCAGAACAATTGGACTCTAATACGATATCGGCCTAGGGAGAATTGTTTGGATGATATTTAGGAACTGATTTTCCCAGTCTGGGCTGACCAGAAACCGATTTAGTCTGCTCGCCCTCAAGTTGGAATCTGAATGAGTCCAATTATAATGGGCCCCTTTTTAGCAATGATTGCGCACCCCCCCCCCCCCCCCCCCCCTTTTCTCTCATTTGAGTTCCTAATACTATTAAAATCATGGCCCAAACACCAAGGAGCATCCCACATTCTCACCTAACACTAACATCATCCAATTCAGCCCAAAAAACAGCATCATCGGCATTTCCGGATGGACCATACACCCCATAAAAGACCCAATGGAAATCTATCTCCTCTCAAGCGACAGAGGATAGAATGCCCCCAATTCTGATCAATAACCTCTAGCCTCTTCTTATCCCATAATAATAAGATCCCCCCTGAAGCACCTAAAGATGGGATGGCTAACCACTCCAGGACTGAGACATCCCAAATTTCCTGGATGATATAATCTGAAAATTCTTGTAGCTTAGATTCTTGAATGCACATGATTGTAGGTCTCGTTGACTTGAGAAAACATGCAGTTCTAAAAGAAAAACACACATACAATAAATTGATAAATTCGGATTTCGAATTTCAAGTCATGAAATAATTCTTTAAACTCGATTTCAAGCCTTAGGCTGTCAATTGCCGAACAGGGCCATGCAGGCCAAGATCGGCCCGTGCTTACAGGTCTGGGCTAAAGCTCAGGCTCGCGAAGAGGCTGAAAAATTGAAAGTGGAGTTTCATTGAGTTTCTAATTCAGGCATTTTATCGAATAGTTCAAATGTAATCGATTTACCAAATTGGCTGAAATATGGTAAGGAAAATATAAAAATTAGAAAGATAGAAATAGAGAGTTTAAATCACCGTCCGAGAGAGCTTTATCGCCGTGGTGGTGAAGAGTGAAGAGTGGAGAGTGGAGAGTCGGGCCGTTTGATAATTCAAGTTGCTTTCTATCTATGGAGAGCAATTTTCAGTAGCAGCACTTCTAGAGTGTAGACCACAATTAGTGGTCGTGTGGCTGGAGAAATCTTTTTTTTTTGTAAACTCAGTAACACCACAAGGTGAACACTGAAGGCAAAGAAAGAAAAACACACACTCACACCCCCCACTTGCAAACACACACACTTACACTATGCAGACAGACTACAGAAATCATTTCCATGATTTCGATTTCTCCGCTCATTATATGACACATGCCGATAAAATAGTGAGATAAAGGAGATGAGATATCAAGTGAAGAGAAGTCAAAATCAGAGAAAATGAAATGACTTCTCCCTGCTCTATGGCCAAATGTCTCCTATTTTGTGGTTGCCCGAGATAAGCCTTTTTGGGATTCGCCAGAGAGAATCCGAGGCCTTAGGTGCCTAGCGCTGGCACAGTGGCACAGGATAAGGATTGCCAGCTTGTGCTTTCCAGAACTGGATTTGTCCATTGGGGGTACATTTTCTACTTGGAATTTTTTCCAAAGCTTTCATTAAAAAAACGTAATAATAATAAATAAATAAATAAATTTTAAGGAACGCGTCTCTTACCCTCATTGCCTTTTAATTGTGCTTCACTCCCTTTAACTTCAGAGTAGGGTAGGGTTTTTTTTTCTAATTTAAGCAGGATAGTTGGAGAAATACAAATATAAAAATTGACACTTAAAAACTATATTTTTTCCGTCACTTTTTGGCTGGTTCCCAGTTCCACTTATTCAATCGGTCAGCCCAATCCAATTTTCAAAAAAGTACTTTTCAATTAAATCAAACCCTATTTTGAGATGTTTCAATTTTTTCTTAATGCTTTTTTTGTTTCGATGTAAAATTAGGTAAAACAAATCAAATCCATGAAAAATATTATTTTTGTGTGTTTGTTTGCATGTAATTTTTTTGTAAGTAAAATGTTTTACGGAAAATGAATCACATTTTCGAAAAATGACTTACAATTTAAAAATCTGTAAATCATTTTCTCATAAAATCCTCATCTCTCTAAATATATTTTAAAAATTACAAAAGTACTTATTTTTTAATTATTAGTTTTTCTATTTTTTCTAATCTGTTTTATTTTTAAGAATGCAACCAAACAACAAAAAATAATAAAAAAGTCATCTTTTATTGTAAAAACTATGTTTTTTATTTACATTCCCCGTCTCTTAGAAAGAGCCACTAAACGATCGGACCAAACAACTAAAGGTAGCTCGACTGCGTTACCCGTCATTGAAACACAAGCTGGAGACGTATCAGCCTATATCCCCACCAATGTGATCCCCATTACAGATGGATAAATCTGTTCGGAAACAGAGCTCTTTTATCGTGGAATTAAACTTGCTATTAACGTCGCTCATTTGTCAGTCGCATCGAGTCTGCCGCTCAGTTGAAAGCTATGAAACAAGCCTATAGTAACCCGTCTAATAATCCACTTTAAGTGCGAAAAGCGAGCTAAGCAACATCAACGCCCTGATATGGGAAAGAGAGTCCTACTTCTCCTCTTCTATGAGTGTACTGCTTAGCAAACAAAGCTCATGGTAGGTCAGATAGGACTCCAAAGCAACCGACCCGAGGAGCGATAGAAGCCAAGTAAGCTAAGAAGCAGTGAAGCAAGAGCAATAAGCTGAAAACTCACCTGGAAATGCCCCAGCACTTGCCTACAGCCAAAGCAAAAGGGGCAAGGGATTCAAGCGCGGATACACTCACAAAGCTACTGACCTAACCAAAGAGCCAACTAGCTCTTGCGCGGCCAAGAGGAATGTGGCCACTGTAGCTAAAGAAGCAGTCTTTCACTTCCTGATTCTTAAAAGAACAAGGAAAGGGGATTCAATCCCCTCTTCCACATAAAGGAAATGGCAACATTTACTCAGCCATTTCGTCATCGTATCCGATCGATCTTTCTATTCTAAGACCAATCCCGCCTTTTCCATCGAGGGCTACCGCTTTTTCAATAAGGATTTTTTGATGATTTCCTATCTTTTTTCATAAGCCAAAGGCCTTTCCTAGACAAAAAAAACCCAACGTCCTTAGTTGGGTGGGTATTTGAGCTCAATTGAAACAACTTAAGTTGTTTTGTCGTCTGTGTAAGTGTACGATTCTTCAGATTTGGCTTTTGAAACAACAGATTCGGATTTGGCTTCGTCGGGAGGGAACAAAGGATTCTTATTCTTATTTTGCGGATGAAACAGTTAATGCGTATGATTCCTTCCAAACCTACCTACCTACCTACCTACTGTTGATGAAAATCATTCATTCACATCCTTCCCCGCCCTAAGCTAAGGGATGGCAGCCTCATTTGAATACGGTTGCATCTACTTGTGCAACCACTTTGACTTTGATGAAAGAAAGATTGACCCCTTCACTCAATCACCGGGAGCCTCTGTACGATACGAAGAGTTCTCCAACTGTCAATATCAACCCGACTTTCAGCAGACAAAGAACGTGCACTCATCTAGATTACAAAGAAAAATAATCTCTCAAACCAGAATTCGATTACGACATACTTTTTTTGGCATAAATGATTTACGATGTAATTACGTACGAACACATGGAGCATAAGTCCTGAACTGGAGCTATTGTTCGTATTTAAATCCTTTCTATTTCTTTGCTAAAATTAGAACAATAATCCGCTAAGGCATCCGTGCAACGTAGTAGGTTATTATTCGCAATATCAAATATCTAGAACAATTTAATTGATAGATTGTGTTCTAAAAAATAAATTAAAGGACAAATTCATGATTTGTTAAAACTGTTTTACAAATCCAATGACATTAGACGAAGTGGTTTGGAGCTAAGCAAATAGAGCGCAAAGCAGATCAGTATTTCTAGAGTATAAATTTGTAATATAGCATAGGTCGGGAGGAGCACGGAGATAGAACAAGGTGTGAGAGCGGGAGGGCAAGGGTATTGCAAGGCTTATGTTACTAAGGTTTGGAGATAAATAGGGTAAAAACAATAATTTTAAAAAGAAGAAAACGTATATATCTATATACAAAATATAATTACCGAATGAATTCTTAACAACTCCCCAGTTGCTCTAGTAGTAGGAGTGTATCCTTATTGGGGCGGACTCGATTTTGAGTCCACTAGGTGAGGTGGTTGATAAATATGCCCACTGTTTTTGCACTATGAACTAACATGAAAGGCGAAAGATGAAATTATAATTATATGATTTTCGATAGCTCTAATTAAGATTCGGTTGATGATTAAAAGGATGAAGGTCAGAGCATATTTCTCCATCTCCTTTTGATTGTGTATCAGTGTGACTTTCCCTTTTTTCCTTGCTTCGAACTTAATCGGCTGGAAATGTATATATTGAATTTTCTTTTTCTTTCAGGCATCATGCTTGACTGGCTAGAAAAAGTTGTCTAGAGGAGAACTAGTTTGATTTACTTTCTCTATAGGATGGCTTGACTATTTTTCTCTGGATAACGCTTGACTTGTGCTAATCTAGGTTGCCTTACTTGTGCTAAACTGACTTGTGCTAATCTGACTTGTGTTGATCTTTACTTGTGTTGATTTTTCCCTTCTTGAATGACAGGTGACTATTTTTTTTTTTGGTGAAATCATGTTAAGAGTGATGGTCATCTCTTAGCACAACCTCTTGAGAGACGTACTAGGATTTGGATGCTTAATAAGTCATATGAGGTTTCTTGGTCTTATTTAGTGGTTTTGTGAACTTCTTAGTCCTAACGGGTTCTGCAACTTTCTACTTAAAGCCGAATATTTGTGGATTTCGTATTATATTTTCCATAGTTTTAGAGGTGATTCTCACCATTATATACTTCATTTTCCCCTCAGATTAGAATTTACATATGAGGCAGAGATATGCTTCACCCGTGTAAATAGAGCTCATCTTTACTATTATAATGCGAGAGGCATGCACAGATGATTTTTCTGAAATTTCCAAATTACCCTTATATAAAAACAAACATTAATTTAATATTTTACTTTAATTCCCAAACTACCCTTACCTTTGATTTAATGTTTTACTTTAATTCCTAAAATATCTCTTGCCATCTATCTATTTAGAATCACAGTCAATTGTGATTGACCTCAGGGAGAGTTCAATCACACCTGTGAGTTAACACATGCCCCTTTTCATTCCGATTAACGGTTGTTAACTCCTTCCCCTCGCTCTCACGTGCATCGCACGTGCCACCCACTAGTCTTTTTAATGTGTAGATGGTGATAATATTATAATTATTAAGAGAGGTAACAAGTAATGTCATTTTTATATAAAATAATAATAATTACCTCCGTACTTACTAGATTGTTAACAAGTTGGGATTGTGTATGTGTTAGGTATTATATTACCTATTACCAAAAAAAGTGGGTAGGGAACCATCTTATATTTGAACTCTAAGATATTAAATATCAAAAATGTCAAGGGTAGTCCCAAATGCAAAGTGGTAGCAACAAGTGTCAACCCGTCACCCTATTATAGGATGGCAACAACTCGTATTGCACCTACACTGCATTGGTGGAAAAGAGTTAATTTACTGCGTCTCTTGTGCTAGCACTCCTCATTAAAAATTGAGTTTCAAATTTGCTCTGGTGGATGCCTGAGCTGGGGTATCCACACTTCATTGGACACCAGACGATTAAAAAAAGGGGAGCGATATCAAGTTGGGAGAAGTCAAAAGGAAAATAGTTAACGGAATGGCAGGGAATGGCAAATCCTTATTGGTCCATGCCCCATTAAATACTTACCTATTGTGATTAATATCCACTCACTCCTAAGGTTAAGCAATCCAATCATGGTTAAAAAAAAAAAAACCAAAATCGTAATTTTAATTTAATTAAGCTTAACCAGGGTTAAAGGGGTGTTAAAAGGGACATGTAGACCATGGAGGGTAAGATAGGAAACGGACCCATGGGTCCTCTAAGCATTGCTCAAGTCAAAATCCCCCTCTCACCAGATGCCCAATGAAGTGTGGACGCCGGAAGCGCCCACAACAAATCCGAAGCCTTAAAAATTGTAACATGTGTCATAAAAGGCCTCAGATTCTCTTCGGCGAAGCTAGAAAAGCCTCCTCTCAGGCAACCACAAAATAGGAGACAAGTAACTGGAGAAGTCATTTCAGGGATCCCATGATTTTGATTTCTGCACACATTATTTGGCACATGGCGATAAAGTGGTGAGATAAAATGGGAGAGATATCAAGTGGGGAAAAATCAAAATCATAGGAAGAAAATGAAATGACTTCTCCCTTTTTAACGCCACATGTCCTTTCCGAGGCCATCATAAACTATTTCCTTTAGACTGTAATCTTCTCTAGTTGTAATCGGTTTTTGCCAAAACCGGTTACACTCCCAAGGTGGCCACGTGTCCCTTTTTACACCTTTAGCTGGGATTAAGATTCACTCACCTATCTTTGGTTTTTAGAAAAAAATATTTTAAAAAATTTAACCCTAGAAGGTGATCAATTTAAACCACGGTTAATAAATTATTTTATTATTTTTTCTAAAAACCAATGATAGATGAGTGAACTCTAAGGGTGAGTGAATCTTAACCATAGTTAAAATGTGTCAAAAGGGACATGTGGCTACCTCAGGGGTGTAACCGGTTTTGCCAAAACCGGTTACAACTGGAGAAGATTTCTCCCTTTCCCTTATCCTGTTTTGCTCCCATAGTCGACTTTCCTCTTCTCGGCCTAATCCTATGTGGACTCTGCCGCCTTGAGAATAACCTAGCCCCCGATATATAAATATTTACATATATACCACTGATAGTCAAGACATTTTTTAGGTACACGGGGCTATTTGGGTAAAACTAGAAAACAATGGATGCTTGATCACAGTTGCCCCAATTGAGCAAACACGGCCAGTCGAGTTTACTAAAATAACTCCGGAAGTACTAAATAGGGGTCTCCGGCGAGAGGACTTACCAAATAATATCCATCATCCTGCCATTTTCTTCTGAGTTTCATGCATATCCTCTCAATTTAATACTGTGATGCCAAATTTGGAGTTATCTTCTTTCATAAGGACAAATGTATCCCCATATCACATAATTCTCTAAACATTTCTCAAACATATCCATGGTTAATAACGACTAATATAAGAGTAGTTTAGATTCTCTTCACTGAAATTAGGGGTGTTTGGTCTCGTTGAATAATTTCTTGTTATGTATTTGGGAATGCATTTGTTATGGTGTGTTTCTTTTGCATTCAAACAATTTTTAAGGAATAAAAAAAAGTTGAATAACATATCCCTAACAAGATGGTGTTAACTAAATGATCCAAACTATCTTAATCATTACACCCATATTCCATTTGGAATGTTCACACAATTCATTTTTCTTTGCGACGAATAGTTCGACATCGATGAAACAACATGGATGGCCCACAATTTCATTGATCATTAAAATAAATAAGATTGATCGGATTACGAATAAAATCAATGAGAATGTACCCTATTATATAGCTAGGAGCTAGTCTCTCTAGACAAAGAGAAATGGCTTTGAAATTTTAATCTTAGAAAGGAGTAATGAGGAACATTGACTTTTTCTTTGGATGGAGATATACGTTTAGGTTGCAACACCGGTTAGGTGTTAGTATCTATCCACTTAATGGACAAGTGGAGAGTATATACAAACTCCCTCCACCAATGTTCCTCTGAAGCCAATGAGGAACATTGACTTCTTTTTGTTGGTTCAGACTAGAGAAAATACAAAGAATTGGGGATTCTTTAGTATATGCTCTAAAGATACATGTCCTTTTGGAGCAAAAAGGGTAATTCTGTCATTCTATCGTTGAATTTGGCTGAAGGAGTTTCTCCTCTCCCTGTAGTCCTTTTCTTCTCTCTCTCGAATTTTCGTTTCTTTCGTGACAGAAAGGCAAAGAACAGAACACAGTCCTTTCCTTTCTTCGTTATTCGCCATTACCAGATCCGAATACCTTCAAACCTAAATTATTCAGAATTCTCTGTAACTAATCTTTGATCCATGAAGGTTTCACAGTCGAAGCAATTTCTTTGATCTTTTCTACCACATTTCTCGAATTCGTCGATTTCTCTCTAATTTCCAGCAATGTCTGGTTCAGGACGGTTTGATTTCACTCGCGGTCGTGGCGGAGACCGATTCTATTATCCGCCCGCCGTTCGAAGACTTCAACAGCAGTTGTTGAAGCAGCAACAATTGCAACAGTTGCAACAGCAGCTTCAAAGGCCATTGAAGACGAAGGCCTTGGTTGAGGAGGAGAACAGAACGGAATCGGAGGATTCAACATCATCGAAACCCTCAATCTGTTCTTCTCCTCATCCTCCTAGTCCGACGAATTCGACTAACTTGGATCGGTTCTTGGAATCGACTACTCCATTTGTTCAGGCGCAGTACTTCTCTAAGGTACTTGAACGACTAGGGTTTTCTTTTACAAGTTGTGTTTTTTTTAAGGATTATTTACAGTTTTGATTTAAGTTTTACTGTTTATTCTGTTTAATTATTAGTATTAGTATTTTTTTTTTTTTTGGGTTTTAATTGGTAGTTTTATAGACGATCATGAAGGGATGGAGAAGTTGCGAGGATGATTTCCAGCCATTCTTCAGCCTTGAGGATCTCTGGGAGTCTTTCAAGGAGTGGAGCGCGTACGGAGCCGGAGTGCCTCTTGTGTTGAACGGGAGCGATTCTGTAGTGCAGTACTATGTTCCATACTTGTCGGGTATTCAGTTGTACATAGACCCATCAAAGCCCTCTTTGAGGATGAGGTGAGTGTTCTTGGTCTATGTTGAAATTGCACTTCCTTTATAATTGTTTCCTTCTCTTGTATACTGTTTGTTTCATTTAATATATTTGTTCTTCGGTTTCTTGAATAGCTGTTTGTTAGAATTAATCTATTTGTTATTGGGTTTGACACCTCGAGTTTGTTTCTTGTGCATACTTTTTGGAAATTTGTTTAGTTGGATTCTTTGAGTTTGACTGCTCGCAAAAATAAGATCTTTGTGTTACTCAAGGAACAATTTGGATCCAAATTATGACTAGTGACAAGTGGTCCAGCGAATTCTTCTTTAAATTTGAAACTTTGGTATTTTCGAACAAGGACTTGGAATTTTTTTGAGGAGTTTGCAATGATCACTGGATGTGAAATTGAGATTGATCATTCCATAGTGGATTTAACCTATTATATGTTAGTTTAATATAAATCGTTCAATTAAAAGAAAGGAGTTTTATTCCATTAAGCATAGTTGGTCTTATTAAAATTTCCTTTTTAGCTTGGTCTGATACGTTTGTCATGTCATGTAGCACTCTGAAAGCATATATTCACTTTAGTCACACATCCCTAATTCTATGGGTAACATTATCCTAAATCTTTCTGTCATCAATACTTGAGCCGAGATATTGAAACTGGTCACTTTGAGCCAATTCACTCATCAATCTTAACTTCCACCTCAAACTTATTCGTGCTTTTACTAAATTTGCATTGCATATATTCTGTCTTGGTTTAGATTATTTTATTTAAAACCCTTTATATTTCTAGGTATCTCTCCACAATTCTAGGTTTACGTTTACCCCCTCTTTAGTTTCATTCATTAATACCACTTCATAAGCAACTCCTCTTTAATATGAGATTAATTCATCCATAACTAATGCATAAAGATGCACTCATAGATGGCTCCTGATGGAAACTTATTGCACAAGGAACTTGTTTGTGTAGTTTAATAGTGCTTAATCATCTATGATAAGTAAGGTTGTATCGTCTTTCCATCATCCAAGATAAACATGTCTGTTAGGAACCTCTTGTAGCAACCATAATGATGGTCTTGGGTGGTGCTAAGTGCACAAGCATGTACCAACATGCTCGAAGAATAATTGAGCCTCTTAAGTGTCAATAGTTTTCTTACCATCTTTTTGAAACCGTCTACACAAAGAGACAATTACCAGCCTATCTTAGTGCCGGGAAACCTCTGTGGAAGTATGGAGTGTTACTTTACTGTTTACCAGTTTACCTAGAATAATTGGATGTCCGTACCATCTAAATTTCTTTAGTAACCTTGCTGACGTTGGAAACAACCAACTGTATTTCACTTCGTACTGTATATTGACTATATTCAGTCAGTAGACTTGGTACACATATGCCTTTGTAAGTTCATAATGCCTAGAGTAACCTGCAAGGGTGCAAGTGGAGACTAATTAGCCACATGCTCATAAGAGTTCTTCCATCGGTCCAAGTGAGTTGGAATCAGCGTATTAAAATGCGAAGGCGCGAGGCGAAGTGTTAGGATGTCAAGATGCGTGAAGTGGAAGCCTCGAGGTGTGAAGCTTATTCCTCACAAGAGAGCCTCATGCTCACTCATTTTAACAAATAAAAAAATATAATAACAACTACAAAAAGACCCAAAAAGCTAATGAACTATTATAATATATATATATATATATATACACACACATATGTATGTAATTGTGTACATTGTGTGTGCGTGCACGGACACACATGAGAAATACTATATAAGTTTTTAATAAATATAAGAAGGATAAGCAAATGCTGAAATTTAGATTTATTTTTTTGTTCATATATATATTGAAGATGATGTTCAATCATCAATTCATGTGGTGGATTTAAAATCTTAGCGAAAAATTGCAAAGAAGTCATAAATTATATTGGAAGCCAATGCCTTTAAATCTTCGTAACGTCTACTAGAAAAATTAGTATGAAATAGATTTTGTATTTTAAAAGCTTAAATACGATAAATATGATAAATTAAGTGTTAGTTAACGGAAATATCATCATCATCATCATCACTTTCAATGCCTTATCCCAAATAAATAAGTGTTACTTGTTATTAGTTGAAATAGATAACAAATTTTAAAAAAATCGACATTTAAGTCTCAATTATGTGGCTAGAACCCTTATTTTAGTTAATGTATGAGGCGTATGCCACAGATACAAAGTGAGCCTCAAGGCGTGATTCGTGTGCCTCATGTAAGCTTCACACTTTGAGGTGTAAGCCTCATAAGATTTAAGCCTTATGATTGAGTCTCGATGCGCTTTCCTTGAGCCTGACCTGAGGCGAGTCTCAAGGCATAAGCCTCACACACCTTTAAAAACACTGGATGTAATACCTCTTAAGCGATGTTTACAAGCTTAACTTGTGGCCTTTTATAAGTACAAGCAATATCCTGGTGGTTTACACTTTATACAGAGGAGTTTTCTTTAAATTAATTAACTTATTCCACATGGCTTAATCCCTATATTGCACCTTTTTTTGGCCCTTTCTTCCTTTCATATCAGATAAAATTATAATTTACAAAAAAAATATTAGCCTCTACCGAGTTCTAGACCCTCATAGCTTCTCAAAAAATAGGTTGCAGAAATGGATGCTAGCATCCCATCCAACATTTATTTATTTTTGATCAATAATGAGAAGCATACATTAATCAAAGAGAGCTACAAAAGAAGAGTTTACAAGAATGTAAACTCAAAGACACAAATAGATAAAAGCAAAGCAAAACAAGAACAATCACAACTTTGGGTTCCTTAGTGTGGCTATGATAATATCAACCCAACATCCCATCCAACCTTTCTTAGTTTTCCTATTAAAAGAAGCACAGTTTTGTGGGCCCCAACTTGCTACATGAGCAAGACTATTAATAACACTGATATTTTATTCTATACAACATGTTGTTTCGAGTTTCAGTTACTTAGTAGTTCTGGACATAATGAATTTAGGTAGTCAGGACAGTAATGAATCATATTGTTTATCTGTTGTAATGCATCTGATACCAATATTCATGGCATTAACATGGTGGTATTAGTTTGATAAGCATATGGAATTATTGGCTATGCTAGCCTAGATGCTGGACTTGGGACAGCCTTTAAAACTCATACCAAAAAAAAGAAAAGAAAAAGGAGCAACCCGTAAAACATTTCAATAGAATATATAGTCTTATAATGTCCCTATAAAGAGTTTGAGGTATGGGGGTCATCTCTTACCCGTAAGGTCTCATTTGGGTTACTGAAGTAGCTACAGCAATTTGACTCTCTCCAAACGGTGTGTCCCATATCCATAAGATCTCACTATGGTTACTCAAGTAGCCAAACGACTTGGCTCAACATTTCAACCGTTTCATTATGCAAGTCTCATCTTAGTCACATACTGATCATATGCTGGGTAAACATGATCATGCAGTGAAAGTTAGTTGACATCTTTAGTAACAGACTGCTTTTGTATTATTATTTTCAATAAATTACAAAAAGTCTTAACTGAAATATCAAATTAATGTGTTCATTGTGGTGTCTCATTTCCAGTACGAATATTTAGATTACCTATTATTATTATGCACTGTAAGGCATAACAAGATGTACCATCTTGCTGCTTGTGAACATATTTCTTGCTTCCATCTTGTGACAGGAGGCCTGGTGAAGAGAGTGATGCTGAGTCATCCAGTGAGGCAAGTAGTGATGGCAGCAGTGACTATGAAGCAGAAAGGCGAGCTAAATGTGTCATTGATGGGGCGTGGAGTCAGCATAACCATATGGACTCCACTATTCAAAGAATGTACGGACTCTCATTGAGAGAGAAACCTCTCCCGGGTTCATCTAGTAATGAATGCGAGTTTCAGAACCCACCAGGGCTACTCATTTTTGAATACTTGGAGCAGGATCCCCCGTATTGTCGAGAACCATTAGCTGACAAGGCAAGTCCATTCTCTTTGGAGACTGTTATATTGAGCTTGAAATGTATTTTCTTTGTCCTAACATACACACTTGCGGCACCTTGTATCCCACAGATTTCAGTTCTTGCATCTCGATTTCCTGAGCTCCGGACGTACAAGAGCTGTGATCTATTGCCTGCAAGTTGGATTTCTGTGGCTTGGTAACTTTCTCATCTTCTTTGATTATAAGATGTTGCAGTGGTGGTATAGTATTGTTTTTATAGTATTGTTTTATTATACTTAGAAATGATTACTTACATTCGTGATGATTTGGAACATGGGTGCAGGTATCCAATATATAGAATACCCATGGGACCAACACTGCAGGACCTGGATGCCTGCTTTTTGACCTTTCATTCCCTGTCGACGCCATTTAGAAGTCTCTCTCTCTTTCTCTTTCTCTCTCTCTCTCTCTCTCTCCATATATGTGTGTGTTCGCACGTGCATCTTGTATCTATCTATCAATTGATTGCTCATAATGTGTGCATGCCTTCTTGTGGATCGTAATGTGGTTACGTTTTTTTTGTGACAGGTACAGGCAATAGTCAGCTGCAGCATCATAGTTCGAGTGTTAGGAAAGGCCACAGTGCTGTTGACATGTCTTCTAAGCTATCATTACCTATTTTTGGGCTTGCTTCCTATAAGTTCAAAGGTTCAATTTGGACTCCCAATGGAATATATGAACACCAACAAGCAAATTCTCTATTGCAAGCTGCCGGCAACTGGCTTCGGCTTTTACAGGTTGATCACCCTGATTACCTGTTCTTTGTCTCTCACAACACATACAGGAGGTGATGGTGCAGGGATTTTCTTTATATGGCCTCATTTCTTTTTAGAGGAAGTTAAGAAAGTCAACGTGTCAGGTCTTTAAACAAACCAGTGTTAGGAGCCCAAATTCCCCACATAACTCTCTTCTCTTACTGGACCGCTGGTTGAATGTTATGTGGTCTTGCTTCAGCCTTCTCGTCCTTTTAACTATATAAGTTATGGGTATATGCTATATCTGCATCTATAATGCAGCAGTGTCCACAAGAGAGAAAATAAGGTTCTTGCTTTAGCTGCTCAGAAGGCAAAAAGGATGACTGATGCAACAAGACCTGATTGTATCAATGTATGGGTGCACAATATGAATAGCAGGAGATTGACAGTGTTTTTGGTAGTTTTGAGGCGGGCTGAGAACATTGACCAGCACGCTGGGGCCTCAATGACCTCTTAGAAAATACTCTCCTGTTACAATATCAGTGCTCTGGTTTATCTGGTTATACATATATTATTGTTAATGGTGTATTAAGTGTAAAGTTTTGGAGTATATTTCCAATAATTAGACTGATTGACAGCCACAGCCATCTAAGAACTCTGGTCAGAGTATTAGACAGCCACTGCACTAAGTTGCTTCTATCTTCTGTGAGGGTAATTTAATGATCAAGCTTTTAATTTTCCTTTTTTTGTTAAAAAAAAAGAAGAAGCTCAATTGGATATAATTAGATTTGACAAAAAGAAATTTCTGAGATCCGTTGAAATGAAATATATTGATTTGTTTCTTACTATTCTGTTGAACAAATTTACCAGGCAGTAATAAGTTGTTATTCAGCTGCCTTTAGGACTTATATGAGATCTCAGTTATTGGGTTTGGACATTTTTAAAATTTAGAGGCTGGCTTAGGAAATTAGTGTGAGGTGAGGTAGATCCATTCTCTTTCCCTTGTCCAAGAAGTGGATGAAGGGGTGAAGTGGATGAAGAGGCGAATCGGTTTCTCATCATCATTGCCTTTCGAACTTCTAGTCGCATCTGTAGAAGAGAGTTTATATGCATGTCTATACAGTTATAGCTGATTACTATCAATTAAAATCAATGGGTATGAGGAGATCATGAGAAATGTAGTTATTTTACAAATGAGCACGTAGTGCCATTAAGCATGAATATGAAGCAGCAGTGTACTACCTTAGAACATCTAGCCATGGACCTGTTCTGTGGTCATAACATCACAGAGATGTTGCACACTTCAATAATAAGTGAGATTATTGTAGAGTCTAAAAACAAAATAAAAAAAATTTGAAGTCAGATATATCAGATGGTTATAACTGGACCATTGGGCCTGATAAATTTTTTACCATGATAACATACTACATAGTACACATAAATTTGACACTGGATTCCAAGCCCCTGACATGGTTAGGTGTTCATGCCATACAATAAATGAGAAATGCTAAACAGCACCTCAATGCAGAGTAATTCTGCATTACAGCCCTCCAATATGAAAAGCTAAAACTTAAAGGGAATGGGAGTGTATGAAAAGTCCTTTTTTTCTTTCAATTATGCACAATAACTCTGGATAAAACAAGGGGATATAAGTCTGCTGTTATGGTCTAACTACTTTTTTTTTTTGGAAGGTATGGTCTAACTTTTTTGGGAAGGTAAGGTATGGTCTAACTACTTACTCCCACTTGTAACATAGATTTACATTCAACCCTCCCTCCTCTCTTATCAGCGTATCCATAACATACACACCGTTGAAATGGGGATATAAGTCTGATGTTAAGGTTGATAATTGCAACTGCCGTATCAAGTCTTCTTCATAAGTTGTCAGTCGCGAATGGGAGACAGCAACAGCCCCTTTACAAATTTGCAACTCCGAGCCTTCTCCTCTTGGTCTTTGTCTAACAGAGGAAGAGATGGTTGGACATTTCTGTCACCATAAACTATTATCAGATTCTGATAAATAGCAAAATAAAATCTATGAATGATTCCAATACATAGACAACTTGTAGAAAACCCGTTCTATTACTGGTGCAAGTGCAGAGAACCAAATCACGAAATGTTGAAATAGAAGGCATGAATATATATATCACCCTAGTTTTTTTTTTAATTAAAAAAAGTACGTCATTTAGAAGCACACTATAGGTTCCTTGATACAGAACACAGTTCTAGACAATAGGTCCAGCCATACCAATACCATTAAATCTGTTACACAACCAGTGTCCAGTCTTTTTAATCAGTCTAATCCTCTGATGGACCCTATTAACAATAACATGTCAAGCCAGAATTTTCCGCCCATAATCAGTATTCTTTACACCCTATTTTAAATCACACATGCAGCTCCATACCTCAATTTTCTACTCTAATTTTCAGTTTATAGCCAGTAATTCTTCTCCCGAATTTAAACCCCAACTCTAACCCCATTTTTCCCTAACCTTACTCAAGCATAAATTCCTAATAATGTTATCTAACAGTAATGCTTTTTCCATACGCAATAAACTTAGCTTCCGCATATTCAAAAACCTAACCCAAACCCTAGAAACCCTAGAAACCCTAGCCACCCCTCCTTGTCCTACATTCCACCAAAGAAGCAGATATGGGAGACTGATTACATCTATATGTATGCTTTTTTTCCACTTCACCAAGAAACACCAATGAGGTTGTGAGTTCGGCCAAACTTACCTGCCAAAAATGAGAAAATAGTGAACCCCTGAAATTTCTTATAGGTCAAACCATGAAATCAAATATTCCCTGCCTTGGGCTTCTATTTGAAGAAGTTCTAAAGCCTGTGGGCCAAATCAGAGAGATGCTAAAGCCTACACAAATATATGCAAAGCAAAATCCCACCACTTGTCCACTCCTGATGTGCCCATTCAGCCCTTTCACTAAGCCTACACAAATATTGAGTTGGTCCTATTGCTTGTATCCAGATGGATTGACTTGCTAAGGCCCCAAGTAAAAGGAGAGACAGAAAAGTCAAGGCTCATGACATACATCCCTCGGTCTTTTGTAGCCTTTTAAACTTGCACCAGCTCACTCCTCACAATTACTATCATTGATTTTCATTGAATGTGTCCAAAGACTCCAAACCATCTTAGTCAACCCTCCCTTTATCAACTGCTAAAGCTAGTAGCTACTCCCACAACATCTTGGATACACTCATTTATGATCTTATCTTTCTCACTCTTTCCACTATTCCATCTCAGCTTCATTTTATGAATATGTTGCTTTTTGGTTGCCCAACAGGCCAACATTCTGCTCCATAAAGCATAATTGGTCTTATCACTATCTTATAAATTTTTTCTTTTATTTTGAATGAAATGTGTTAATCACATAACTCATCTTCACTTTAGCCACTTGACTCTAATTCTATAAGCAACATCCTCAATTGCTCCATCCTCTAAACAATTGACTCAAGATACCATCACTCTTAAGTATCGTCTCAACCATAGTTACCAAGTCATGAAGCGAAAGCGAGAAACGGGAAGCAAGAAATAGATATAGGTGCATCATTCTCATTATGTTAGGATGACTAATCATACCTTAAATTTTATTTTATATGAAATATTTGTAGAGAAGTAGGTGCCTTAGAGTCTTAGGTTTGAATTCAACGATACTTGCTTAGGATATATGTTGTAGGCTTTAGACTCAGGTCTATCCCATTACTTCCTAAATAATAAATTCATAACCCCCTTGACCACTAAATGAGAAGTGAGTGGAAGTGAGTCTAGGAAACAAGCTTCCTGGGAAGCGAGCTTCTCACCTTGTACATAGTTTCCTGGCAACTATGGTCTCAACCTTGTTAGTTTTATTACCAAAGTTGCATTCCATATCTTTTCTCAAATCAACTGAAGTTGTGTGCCATCCTTGCATTAATCTCCTCTTTAGTATTATCAACCAATGCCACGTGATATGTAAATAGTTCACACCTAGGAACCTCTTAAGTCTTAAATATGAGTCATTAATCTATCCATAACCAATGCCAAAAGATACAAACTCATAGATGACCATCCATTCTCATGTAAAGGTAAGGTGATTTTTGGATGTTGTGCTTTAACCAGTTTAACTCATGAAGCGCAAAATGTGGCACACTTTATGCGGATAGGTGCCATCTCTGCAGTCTGCACTTAACACATCATGAAAGAATTTTTTGAAAAAACTCCTCTCTCATCTCACTCAATTTCCTTCTATAATCTCAGTCCTCTTATTTCTATAACGTCATTCGAACACTCCCCCATTTGATTGTTAGACCGGCATTAATAGGGACCAACAATTGTAGCGAGGCAACAACAATGGCAACCATGTTTCTGAAGGTGCCACCTTGATCAAGTGTTAAAGCCTAGAGGTGTTCATACTCTAGGCCTGGGTTCAAGTCTTTCCCTCAACGAATTTCTCCAAAGGACTATATTATGTGTGTTGATGTTGATCCCCAATGTACGCATAGTGTAGGGCTTGGCAAGTAGGTTACCATCCCTCTGAAAAAAAATGGGTTTACTTGGTAGAAATACTAAAAGTTTGATTCACGCGGTTGTGTGTTCAACTCCCACTCCTCGACTTACCCTTGTATCTATAGGGAAAATTCCGAGTGGGTCGGTGCGGATACCTGAAGGGATGGCTCCAAGGCTTTGGGACACCCTCTGTTACCAAAAAAAAGGGTAAAGAGCTAACTGATGCATTGATTTCTGATGTACTGGGGGGGGGGGACAAGGTTGACGACCGGATCATCAATAGGTTTGGAGCCATCGATGAAGCAAATATTCAAGATCAGGTAATTAATTACCATCAAAGTAAAATAGTTTGGGTCAAGGTTATATACAGTTGATCTCCAACAGATCGATCTCAAGCAAAGATTACAGTGTCTTCACCGTATACCTACCATGGCTCTCGAAAACATATCCATTGTAAATTTTCTGTTTCTTGTGTTTTTAAATGGTAATAAGACTCAAAGAAATCCATTTTCTCAAATTGATTTTAATAATTTTCTAGCTTGTTCTTTGTTTCTACAATTTGGATCACAAGGTACAATTTGGATTACAAGGTTCACATATATTTCCCTTTTGCTCAGTTTGCTAATGTAAGGTTTATATGTTCCATCTCTTTCTTCATCCCCCATATGTTTATTTTTTCCATACAGTTTTTTACTTACAAAAAAAAAACATAGGAGTTGTTGGGTTCTCATCCATTTGATCACATTTACTCTATTAATTCATTTAGGTTGTGGTTTTTTCATTCCTTCATCCTAAATTCTCTATTTTGACGGAGCTTTTTGGGATTCATCCATTTCATAAGATATTCTCAATTTATGCTTTTTTATTCAAATCTCCTTTCCATATAATCAATCACATATGTTTGGTTCATCTCAATATCTCTCTCTATTTTTCATAATCAAGTGATAGATATTATCCATAAATTTCCTTGTGTCAATTAACTACATTCAATCTTGGACGGGACGTGCTTAAAATGACACAATTTACATGCATCTAAATTATGAACATCCCTAAAATGATCAACATAAACATTGTAACAAATTTCTCAATTTTTTAAATAATTCTCGTATAATTTGTGACTTTTTCGCCAAATGATTAATTCACGAAGTATTCTACAACTTTTTTGGAACAAATTCCAATTTTTTCAAAAAATCATGAATTTTGCGAATTAAACAAGACTTATTCACGAGTTTTTGAAAAAGTCTTGAATAAATATCTAATATATGAGATATTTGTTTGTAATTTTCATACTTAATGATCTTTTTTTTTTTTTTATATCTTGCCTGTTGTTTTCTTCAATTAAAAAAAAAAGACTTTTGCTGATTTTTACTAGTTTTTCCCAAGCTAAATAATAGCTCCTGAACCCCGACTTGGTGACTATGGATGTGATTACATAAAACTTCCATTTTCACCATGCAAAAACGCCAACCAGAAAATTATAATCTTTTATAAATCAGATTGAACATAAGCCACAAAAGATGATAAATTATCTATAAACCATATATCAACAACAAAATAGATTTCTGACCATTACAAGTTTATAGTGCGTCACTAATCAGAGATATGTAAGAAACAAAATTGGAAATAATGTCAATGTTACGTACCTTTCTAACACGTTCTTATTTGAGCTTTCCTTAATCAAGCTTGTTTCAGTTGAAGAATGAAGCTTTATTCTTTCTGACTCATCAACCATAGGCATATTGTAATTGTAAATAAAAGCCGACAACAAGGGATCAGGTGTTGTACTGGAGGAAGAAACTATACAGGACGAACCCCCAAGAAGAGATTTTATATTTCCATCTAGCAGCTCCTTTCTTAATATAAAAAGGGTTGAATGTGATCCACCTCTACGAAATATCCTCTCATGCATGTAACCACTAGTCAAGGAGTTCAGGCATCACATCAACTCCTCATTTTTTTTTTGTAAATATCACATCAACTCCTCATTATGACTATATAAAGAAAATGAGACAAAACAACGTTGGAAAATGAGACTCACGCCTTAAATTGTCAATTGCTCATGCCTCAAATTGTGAGACTCATGCTTTAAAGCTCACCTAATGTCCGTGGCATGTGCCTCATACATAACTAAAAAAATGGTTTCTCAATGCCACATTTGTTTATTAATATGAATGAACAAAAAGGTAAATCTTAAATGCAACATCTCCACATGTTCACACACACACACAGAATTACATACATAGAAAGAGAGAGATACATGTAATATCTCGTTACATTACTGTATTTTTCCACTTTTTTTTTTTTTGTCATTTTCATTATTATTATTATGTTGAAAAATGAGTGAGCCTTGGGCTTAGGCTCATGCATCATGTGTCTAGGAGTCCCTAATGCCTCACCTCACACCTTTAAAACACAAAAAAGGAACATAGAAGTCTCATGGACTATAATAAGAAAAAGAACTTACAAAAGAAATAGAAGATAATGCAAATACAATGATATTAAAGGGTGGAAATTGAAATAAAATAATAATAAAGAAGATACGCTAAAAGTTAATGACAGAGAGAAAAGGCTTAAGATCATCATGAAATTTTTTTTTTTTAAATTCGGTTGTCAAAACAGTTAGCTAACCTTAATAAATGATCTAAAGGTTTCAGGGTTTCCTACAGCTTTGGTTCAAATATTTAATGCCAACAAAGAAACAATATGGAAAAAATTAAACCAGATTGAATTAAAGATCTCTGTTTTGATTTATCTTTACAAAACTGTAAGAAAATAGCTTCTTTAACACCCAAAAAAGTAAGTAAGCTGTTGCTATCTGGAAACAGATTAGATAACCATTTCTTTTTCTGGGGGGGGGGGAGATTTACTAATGTAAACACATCATTTCAGGCATTGATAGCATGTGGAATGAGCATGACCTGTAGCTGCCAGTAAGTGCCATACACACAGAATCAAGATCCAAAACCAAAACAGATACCAAAACCCAAACAGAACTAATTCCAACTCCAAAAAAAGGATATCTTGAAAATAATTCCATGTTGTATAGTCATGTGTCCAACCATAACCACTCCTACTCTCATTGCACAAAATGGACATACCTGCAAATATAAATAATGTTGATAGTGAGCAGAAATATTAAACAAGCTAGCTTCCGTATAAACCCCCACCCCATAAGATAAAATGTCAAATTAATGAAATTGTTCCACAGTTCTCACTATAGCTATTTGTAAGGAATCCATACATTTCTTCTAGCCCCTTCACAAGCAACAAAGCAAACTCCAAATAGTTGGGATAAAGCTTGGATGATGACAGAGAGAAAATAAGCAATACCCCATTCTTTAAAAAAAAAAAATACCCCATTCTTCGCCTCTACGGGATGCTCGTCATCGATATGGCAGCAGAGTTGGAAAATGTTAAAATCCTCTCAACAGAATTGGCAAGGAAATTCCGTCCGTGGATCGTCATCTCCGTCGATTTCTTCGAGCCTCAGGTACATATCTGCATGGCATGGATTCAAGTTCGAAGAGCGAATTATACAATCAAAACCAATTCTGAGCACTCCAGAAAGGAAACAAAAACGAATTTTACACTCACCAGATCGCGATTGAAGAACCGATTGATAGCACTTTGAAGCAGAAGAGAGAAGAGCGCTCGACGAATCAGCATCCGTTGATTTTCACTGAGAAAGTTGGTGATTTCTTCAAACCCTAACAATCTCTGATGTTTTACTTCAAACAAAACCATGGTCTATGTTTTAGAGAGCGATCATAAACCCTCTACAATGTAGGGGTTTTAACTGTCAACGGCCCGAATTCGGGCCCCAAAACTCTGTTATAAACGCGCGTGCTCGGCCTCGGGCTCAGGCCGGGCCGGGCCTATTCAAAAATTCAGGCCCAAGCCCGATCTATTGACACCTCTACTATGATATCATAGTATGTTAAGTTAGGTTAGCATATCAGATACCACATCTTGAGTCGAGTCCCTTCTATGGTTTTTGGAAAAGTGTTAGGACATATTTTTATATTTGCGTGGGATTAGATATAACAATAGTATACTACTCTGCAGAGAAGATTTCGCTCATAAGAAGAATTCGAGGCATACTCTTAAACCCAGCATGAACCATCCTCAATAGTCCTTAACTCCACACACATTCTCAGTTTCTCACTCTATAAAATGGTTACCTATTGTACTAAAAAAAAAAAAAAAGTCTGGAACCTAAAGAAGGGTAAGGGTGAGCCAAAGTTCGATGTTATTTGTGAGCTAAGCTTGGACTGGACTGCTTGGGCTAAGATTTTGAACTTTAGGTAGAGTTTGAGCTAACTCTTATCCAACCCAATCCAGCCCGATTGCCACTCCTAACCCCCATCACTAAGGGTAATTGCCTTCCCAGTCTCAAAAGACACCTACATGCCTTGTTGTCCTGTGACAAGACTTGGGCGCATGTTTATTAAAATCAACCAATCATGATTAGGAATCATTTTGTCTGTAATATTTAGTGTGGCCTCCCTGTTTTCTTGAGGGATCAAAGGCTAAGATCTCTTGCCTTGTACGGATTTAACAATTGTAATCAACTGTACAAGAGATCCTTACCTTTAAATACCAAGAATACCGGAAGACCTCACCAAGTAACATAGACAATATGGTTCCTAATTATTCCCACGTATCTCCCCAACAAGGCGAAAGAAAAAGATATAATGGCATGAGCTTTTAAGTAATATGATAAAATATAGTTTTATGTACTTTTGATTCTATAAAATATTGGCTTTCGTAGATCAGTTGGTTCGAGCACCCATCTAGTAAGGCCTCGGATTCTCTCTTGCAGATGTCATAAAAGTGGTCTCGGGCTACCACAGCTTATGCGACACGTGGCGATAAAAAAGAGGAGAAGTCATTTCATTATCTCCCATGATTTTGACTTCTCCCCATTTGATATCTCTCCCCTTTTTTCTCACAATTTTATCACTACATGTCGCATAATGTGCGGAGAAGTCAAAATCATGGGAGACAATGAAATAACTTCTTTGCCACATGTCTCACACATTGTGGTAATCCGAGACCACTTTTCTGGTGTTAGAGAGAATTCAAGGCCATTTAGTAAGCAAATGAATGACAAATATTAGCAATAGCGGATTCTCTACAAGTTACAGTTACTTTATCTAATCTTTCAAGGGCATATCATAAATATATTACTAAAAATTTAAATAAATAAATAATATTATTTAATCATAGATATTCTTGAATTATTACTCGTGTAGTGCACGGAGTCTCTGCTAGTATCATTTGTTTATTTATTTTTTTGATCGATAAGTAAGGCAACACATAAGGCGGATCAATAAACGAATCCTAGAGTACAACTGAAGGAGAGAAGATGAGGTATTCTTAAACACTCTCAAAATAGCTGGAGTGGTTAGATAGGGCTAAACATCGGTTTATTTTCTTTTATCTTTTTTCAAAGCATAAGTTAACTTTTCATAAGCATTTATCTCTTCTATAAAATATTAGAAATAAACTAAAATTATCATTAAATAAATAGAAATATAAATTCAAAATAACTAAAATAAGGTTACCCGAAACAGTTGGAGAGATGACACGTATAAACTTTAAAGTCTTTTGAGGGAGGCCTTGGCTTGCCTCTGGCGAAGCCAGAAAGGGCTTATCTCAGGGTTCCATAGACATGTGGCGATAGGTGCCTGAGAATAAGGAGGAGAGATATCAAATGGGGAGAAGTCAAAAATCATGGGGAGAAAATAAATGACTTCTCCCCATTTTTCTGCCAGCTGCCGCACAATGTATGGAACCCGAGAGCCCTTTCTAGCTTCGCCAGAGACAATCCGAGGCCTTTGAGGGAATAGACGAAACTGTTTTGACTTTTACATAGTCTTGACGAAGGTGGGGTTTTGAAGGGGTTCCGTCAAATCCTTAAAAACCGGAAATGAAGATTTTTTGAACTTAAATGGAGAAGGATGAAAATGTCAATTCAGTAAAACGTTGTGGTAAATGAGGAAAGAGGATGAAGTACTAGACTAACGAAGTCAAAAGTAGAAGTCTTTCATTGGCTAGCGACTAGCGTGTGCGGTTTGTTAGCTTATTCCTCGTCTCTGCTATCGGAGATTCTCAACGGAAATCGTTTTTCAAAAACAAAAAGAAGAGAAAAGACATGACATGACCTTCAAGAAGATCATTAGTGGAAATATAATATACACGTTTTCGACTTCTAATACTCTCCTTTTCAACTGTATATCTTCTACTTCTCAAGTCGTGATTGTGAACTTTTGTCTTGGAGTGAAGAAAGTATGAATTGAAGAGATCAGTGTTTCAAGATATGAATTTGGATAATCAGGAAAGATGGATTTCGCAGCAATCCGGAGTTTCGGATCAGTTCCCGGTAGTTAGTATTCGAGTTCTTGTTGTTGATGATGATAGGACATGTCTCATGATTTTGGATAAGATGCTTCGGATTTGCCATTACAAAGGTACTATTGAATTGTGATTTTTTTGATAGTTTTTTATTTATAAAATGTTTGATCGATCTGTCTCGGGTGTTTACAGTTACTAAATGCCAACAGGCAGAAGTTGCATTGTCCATGCTTCGAGAGAATAAAGGCGGTTTCGATATTGTTATAAGTGACATCCACATGCCCAACATGGACGGATTTGAACTCCTCAAGCACATTGGCCTAGAAATGGACCTGCCTGTTATCTGTAAGTATCCATTTTCGATCATCTTATTGTCGCGGAATTTACCTTAGGACCAATCTAAAACAAAAAACAAACAAACAAGAATGCAATAACACAGTACATAGGATATACGTGGTTCGGTCTAAGCCTATGTCCATGAGTGATGATGATCAGAGTTCTTCACTATGAGAAACACAAAGAGGTTCACAGATCTCACACTCAGCCTCTCGAGTAGAAAACCCTAAAACCGAATATTATCTTATATACTCTGTCAAACCCAGAATTAGAAATAGATTCCAAATACAAATAGGAAAACCCCATAAAACCGTACGACTGTACGAGGGGGCGGGGGTGTACAATCTTCTAATTTGAGCCAATATTCAACACTTTTATGAATTTTACTATCTCAATTATTATGCAGTGATGTCAGTGGATGAAGGACAAGCTCTGAAGAGTGTCACACATGGTGCATGCGATTACCTGACCAAACCAATTCGGATCGAGTCAATCAAGAAAATATGGCAGCACGTGGTCCGGAAGAGGAGGAATGAGTTGAAGGACTTGAAGAAATTGGGGAGTGTGGAAGATGGCGACCTGCACCGAAAACCATCTGAAGTGGAGTATGCATCCTTGGCAAATGAAGGGAACTCAAGACACTCAAAGAAGAGGAAGGATGAGGAAGATGAAGGGGAGGAGAGAAATGATACTTCCACACTAAAGAAGCCACGGGTGGTTTGGTCAGCTGAGCTCCATCAACAGTTTGTCACAGCTGTGAATCGACTAGGACTTGATAGTATGAATCTCATACCCATTTCTTTCGCTTTACTAGTTCATGTTTGTCATCCTCTGTTTCCTCACTACGATATATGGTATTATGCGTCGAAATAGAGCTAATGAGAGTTTCTGTAGTTTTTTTTGGGTATCCATTAGTCTGATCCTATGGGACAACCAGGGTATTATTATACATCTTCTGAAACTGCACAAGGTGGAAGCAATGGAAATGTAGACCATAGTAAATATTGTTATGATCTTAATATCTTTCATTTGGTTCTGTGGAGAACAATTTATAGTTCAGAATGGGTTTATATGATAAATACTAAACATATCAAATTTATATATGGAGCTGAATAATTTTGTGCTAACTAATGATTTAGAGAATTATGTTTTTCTTGATAGATTAAATGGAATCACAGTTCCTTTTTATTTAAAGTATTTTCTTTAAATTATAATTATATTAATGCCCTAATGCTCTAAAAACACTTTACTTTAATGATTTGTGGGCATTTGTGAGTTTTTGATTAGTTTACTCTCATTCAAAAATGTAGTAATGCATTTCAAAAACATTCATTTTTGTTTGCTGCTTTTGAGTACTAAAACAAAGAATGTGCCTTTCTGTACCTCTCTACCTCTACCACTCACAAGTTGGAAAATCTGAGCTTCTTGTCCTTTGAATCTTTATTTCAATTTTGTTCTATTTGAATTGATTTTGTTTATACCAGTATTAATTGTTCTTTGTGGTTCAAATTTTGCGTGTTAACTCAGAGGCCGTTCCTAAGAAAATTCTGGAGTTCATGAATGTTCCTGGACTAACTAGAGAAAATGTTGCTAGCCACCTTCAGGTATGGTTGTAGTTTTGCTTGATAAAAAAACTTTTCAAGGAGAACTAGTACCACCCTGATTTATAAAACAATTCATGTATTATACTTTCTTTTCCTGTCTGACTTATCAGTTCTGTGTAACAATTATATTTCAGTCTTAATTTTTTACTGATAAGGACTCACAGATGCAATCATATGGTACAGAAATACCGCTTGTATATAAGAAGGCCAAGTGGGGTATCACAGAATCAAAGTGGACTCAGTACACCTTTCATGGATCCTCAAGAAGCAAATTATGGGGTGATGGCTTCACTCGGTAGACTCGATCTCCAAGCCACTTATGTCCAAGGTCAAGTCCTGCCTCGAAGTCTCATGACACCACAGGCAGGAGGTTTTGGGAGATTAACTACAAACTCTGGGATAGGCATGCCTTTTACTGATCAAAGAAACCTTTTTAGCTCCCAAATACTGAAGTTAAGATCTGGAGAGGAGCAACAACTGAGAAATAGTAGTAACCAAATGAACTTACTTCAAGGACTCCCAACAAACATGGAACCAAAGCAGCTTTCACATTTACACCAATCTGTCCAGTCGTTCAGGAGCTTGGGTCTGCAAGTTAGTCATGGAGCCTCAGACTTACCGAGTTCATCAATGTCTCTAAGAACAAGCTCATCAGCCCATGTGGACAGCATCTACGAAAACCAAAGTAGCTCTTTAAGGATGCAGATGGCTCAATCCAGGTTGAAGGGTCAGATATTGAACGGGATCACCGGCGATCATGCTTCCGGGCTTCCGAGTGTGAATCCAGTTCTGGGAAAAAATGGGACTATCATAAATGGTGCAACATATATTCCAATTTCCCAAGATTCTGAGATGATTAATTTCCCAATGGCCCATGTCCTAGAATTTCCCAGGAATGGTTTTCCTCTTGAGGGTACTCAAGAGGTATCTACTCTCACATCAACAGGGGTTTTTCAAGCAGGGGAAAACTCAGAAATGAAAGGATGGAGAGGCTTTGCTCCAAATTATGATATCCTCAATGAGTTTTGCCAGGGGAAACCACAAGAGTTGGAGTTACAGAATGTAGGTCTTACTGTTGAGATGTTTCAAAATTCAAACTCAGAGCAAGGAAACTTGGACTTCTTACCTTCGGTTTTGGGCCATCAAGGCTTCACTTCTAGTGAAAAGAACGGACAGAACAAGAATACATCTGATGTTTGCAAGGCAGTGGTCTCTCTGATGGAAGGAAATGAACATATGAACGCAGAAAACATTACTCAATGCTATAACCACCTCCTCGTTGACAATTCGTTCAGGGTAAAGGATGAATGCTTGCCTGATAGGAGCGGCAAGACTGTGATACTTGCCGAACACTTTGGTGGAGATGATCTCATGAGTGCACTTTTCAAACAGGTCAGTTTTTCGTCACTGCCATGGTTGCAGTTTTTCCTTCCCAAGCTGTACCTCTGGATTATGATTTTTGGAGGATAAAGAATTGTTCAGTAACTGATCTCAAAGTTTTTTTTTCCAGCAGCAAGATGATGTTGGACCAGTTGAAAGCGAATTCAACTTTGATGCAAATAATATTCTGGTATAGATGTTCCAATTCTCTCTGTGATTGCAGTTTTAAAGAGCATAGCTCCTCTGCAGATGAATTAATTTATCTGATTTTCTTTTGGAGGGAGGAGATTCAAATTCATATCTACTTCAGGGAGCAGGACTACTCAATATCCCTTATACTATGTCTTCCAATTGTGAATAGCCCGTCATACTGGTTCAATTGAGAGTTTATATAATCGGAATTCCACATGCAAGAAGTTGGCGGGGCCGAAAGATTATTCAGCATCAATTCAACATCCTGGAGTATGAAGACTAGTGCAACTCACAGCTGCATGATATGCAAAGGCATACATGCAAAATTATAATTGTTTCTAGTAGCTCAGGCTAACAGGGTAAAATCTAAATTTAGAGTGACATGTGAAGGTGTGTGTTGGGAGTGAAGGATGATTAGTTTAGCGTTGTGATGGGAATAAGTTTTTGAGACCTCTTCAGACCTGGTCATGAGGGATTTCTTTTTAATTTCTATTAATTGATCAAGTTTTTCTCTAGGAATTGACTGCCATAAACAGATATCATTTGATTCCTCAAGACATCAATCTGGATCTTCCATTGGATCATTTGCATCTATTTACAGTAGTGGAGAATCTTATTCTTGCCTTTTTATATTCTACTAACCAGTACCCATCTAATGATTTTGTTCTCTGTAAGGTTTTTCCTTTCTGTTGCTCTATTGAGTTATTTGTGGACTATGATTTCAATCACTTAATGGAGTGATAAACTTTATGGATCAGAGATCATTAAAGTGCTGCATATGCAATATGACTTCTTGGATATAGCCATGTCCATATGGTCATAGAAATCCATCTTGACTAATGGTTTCTTCCTGTTACCATCCAACTCATCAGGCAACCGATGCCGTAGAGGTATAAAAAATTTCAGGAATACCTGTGACAGGGCAGGAGAGTGGGAAGAAACCATGGTCCTCTGGCCTGAGGTACTTGATGAATCACATGCAGTACAGTTGGCTCATCATCTACAGGTCTTACTAGGGAGATCAAGAAAAATTGCCCATATCATGATTTGTTCAATAAGCTTTCTTAGATTGTTAGTGACTGCCCTGCAAGAAACAATTCTGCATTGTCGGTTATGACCAAGTCTGTCTGGAAGAGGGTATTGTTTTCCCAGAATATATATTCACCAGTTTCATAGCAAGATTCCCATAAAATGTATTTACAAGTATCATTGCAAGAAATGAGAGGAAGGCAGAAATTCCAGAAAGCCAATACCAACAACACAACTCCCCCAAGCTCTATCCATAAGAAAAAGAAAAAGATCTGCACTTTTAAGGGCATCCACCAAAAAGAGACTTGAAAGAAAATCAAACTGAGCATTATTGGTTCATGCTGAGTAGATATCTATATGTTGAAACCTGTTTCTATATTAAAAGGGTATGAACTTGCTATAACTGCATAATTTTGATGGTCCTCCCTCTAAAATCTGCAGAACTCAGCAACCCTGGCTGCAATACTAACCCCACAATCCGAAACAATTTCCAGAGCTCCCTGTATACTCAAATGGTGGCTTATATCTTCATCTACCTGTATACTCAAACGGTGGCTTATATCTTCATCTAATCAAATGCCAAAAACGTAGTTCAGCACTGATCAAACAAATCTCTGAGAGAGTCAAAGAATCAGCAGCAGCTACAAAATAACCAGTCATGCCTCCCACAGCTATTGCTGCATCAACATGAGAACAACAACAACTAGAAGAAGTAAGCCCAAAAGGCTTGTAGCTTTAGCCATCCTATAACCATTGTTTGTTGGAACTATTGTAGGAAGCGAGCACTCCTCCCCATTAAAAAATACTTTGGTCGGGAAACCATCTCCACTAGACACCTTAATTCCAGGGGTTTTCTTCTTCGAAAATGAGATCACAGACTGCTGTTTCCCAGGCACCCGAGGATCATTCTCCGGGTTGGCCCCATCTCGTTCTGCCACAAGATAATTCAAGCCTGGAAGACCCTGCATGAATATGGTGTTGTTGGCACCATGCAGGACACTTCCATTGAAGGAGTACATTGCTTCGAAACCAGGGGCTGCTTTGTCCAATTGCACTGCGGCAAACCAATCAGAAAAATCAGTTTCATCCCAATTAAAGAGCGAGATCCTTGCACTCCAACCACGTCTGTAATCTGTATACACATGCCAGTTGATGCTGACCCCACAGTTATCTCCACATGGCAATGGGTTTGGCACAGTTTGATGTTTGAGGTCAGCCCAAGCCTGAGACTTTTGCGCTCGGTTCTCGAACGGGACAAGCAAAGCCTCGGATGGAAGAAGAAGAGCTGGTGCACTAGTACTGCAGTTATTGGTTGGGTTATGAGGGCACCCACAAGCGCAGGTTTGGCATGGGATGACAGAATCATTGTAGAATGATGAGAATGACACACAGCATCTTGGGCTTGCCCCCTTGGCCTGTGTGATGTTGCAGACCACTTGCCAGCTAGCAACTGCTGTTGAATCTGACAGTAACCCACTTGGGTTTGGGAATCGGCTAGGGCTCACACGCACTGGAGGTCCGCATTGATAATCCGGATTGAGTGTTCCATTAATCTTCCAATTCTGCGGTGGGATAAGCTGCGTCCGGTTGAGGTCTGGTGGCATTTTGAAGACATTGATCTGGAATACTGACATTGACTTGCTCGGATCCATGGATGGGGGCAAGATCGTCCCATTCCGGCAACAGAAGGGGATCAGCCCAAGGTTAGAGTCATTGGCCTTGGTCAGAGGAAGGTCAATGATGATTGGCCTTCTCTCACAATTCAAGATAGTAGAAAAGTCTAGCCCCTTGTAGTACTCACCTTGCCGGCCGAAAATGCAGTCTGTTGTATCGAGAACGGATGGATAAGCCCCTTTCATGGCAAAGATAAATTCGTCCTTCATCCAGTCCCAGCTTAATCTCCAATTATCAAGACGACCAATTGGGTTGTGGTTTGAGATGGTAACCTGAGCCCAGTAATTCGTGTCGTAAGATCTGATCACATCATACATTATTGCGAGGTCACCATTTTGGCGAGGTAGAAAACCTTCATCTAAGGTGATATTTGATTTAAAGTTCAGGTCTTTAGTGCAACATACATGCATCTCGTTCTTCCCTACAGAAACCACATGCATATAAATAAGTTACCCCGTCAAAAAGCCAAGTAAGAAAGAAAGGCGTATATCAGATCTTCTATCTTCTATCTAGTTCACATTAACGCAGGTTTTCATGGGGCAAGGCGCAAATAATGGAAAACGAGACAGATTTTTCCTCCAAATTTACTCTTTTTTTTTTCTTTTTTTCTTTTCTTTTTTTTGTGATGGAGGGTGTCCCAAACCCTTCGGGCAAGGACTAGTCCCTTCGAGTGTCCACGCCGAATTTTCCTCCAAATTTACTTTCCATGATCCTCATAAGCAAAATTGTCAAAAACACTGCCAAAATTAAAAAGGAAAGGAAAACCAAGTCATCTATATTCCTCATAGATCCCTAAAGTTGCACAACAAACCGACCAAAAAATTAATGAACAAGAACTTTCTCTCTTTTTTCTCCATTTCTACTCTCATTAGTATCCATGGATCCCTATCAGTCTTTCACCACTTCTACTATATTTAGTCTCTATAATTTTCCTTTGGTCTCTATGGACCCTCTTGAGTCTCATTAAAGGCAAATTGCCTGAAAAAACTAACAATGAAATCGAATATTACATAATTACCACAAAGAAACCTGCCATTGTCATTCTAAATCACCAAATTTATCCAAAAGAAAATAAGAAAATCGAATCTTTTTGTCCTAATAAATCCCTATAATTGCAGAGATAACCACCCAAAATATCTATAACTCAAAATGAGCAATCATCTATTTTCTCCAGATTAGTCCTTGCAACCGAACATTCATACATAACATCATCAAAATGGGCGAATACAAATTCAGAATTCTAAGGGGAAAAAAGAAAGAAACAAGTCTCTTACTTTTCTGCTCAGTCCACATCAGTCCCTATATTTAATAGAGCAAGAACTGATCTATGCTTCACAAACATAGCTCTAGTCATCATAAACAGAGAAAATAAACTGCCCACGAAACTAATACCATAAAATCTATATTCCATACTCCAATTTTCTCTTAATAGTACTTATAAAACCCTAAAACTACACATAAAATGCCCCAGAAACTAACATCAATTTTATCTCTTCATCCCATCTCTCTTCAGTGATCAAAACCCCCCACAGATACATAACTACCCAGAAATCTATGTATGATAGAAAACAAGATTTTTTTTTAAAAAGTACCCAATTAAAATTGCAAAAAGACAGAACTGAAATTAGTATTACCTTGCAGAGTGGATCTAGGGCAGACGAACCCATCATTGGCGAGCGTTATGTTCGACGGCATCGGAACATTAGGAGCCCCAACGCCAAACTGGGTACCAACCAACTGGATCTGAACCTGCATCTGGGTTAAATCCCCGGCAGTCTCAATCGCAGTCTTGAGATCAGTAGCGGGAAATCCAGCAAAAAGGGTCCCATTACCGACTTTGCCCGGAAGACTAGTCCCATCAGACAATACAGCATGAGAAGCAGAGACCAAGAACTCATCATTTTGAAACCCAACAAAGATCTTCCATGATTTGAGCTCTTCGAGACCGTTGTTGAGGATCGTGACTGTGGATTGAAACCTGTAAGGTTGGCGAGATGGGTGGGACTTGAGGATCGGTGGGAGACGCTCACCTGAAGTGTAGAGGTACGATAAGAAGACGCCATTGCAGGAATCAGAAGCTGGGGATGGGGCTTGAGGTTGGGAGATTGAGATGGGGAGGAAGATGGAGTTTATGAAGATGAAGAAGAGATTGAAGATGAGGAGATTAACGAATGCCATGATTTGGTTTGAAGAAGAAAAGAAAAAGAGGAGAGAAATATACAGCAAGAAGGAAAGAAAGAGAGGAAAAGCGTGGAGATAGATATACAACAGCTGAGTACAAGCTGTTTACATAAATGTGTTTTTTTCAAAAGTTTCTCAGCGGAGAGAGAGACGTTTGAGTTTCTGTCCAATTTTCCTGTTAAAGCATTGCAATTGAGCAGTGATTAGCGGACCCTGGGTCCGTTTCATAACTTACCCGTCTTTCTGTCCCTTTTAATTAAAATTATGATTATGATTATGATTTTGGATTTTTTTTTTTTTAAATCATGGTTGGATTGCTTAGCCAGGAGTGAGTGAATCTTAATTATAGTATGTGAGTATTTAAAAGGAGTCTTAGGGTTTTTTTAATATTAAAATATAAAAAAAAAATAGAATTAATATTTTTTTTCCAAAAACCAAGGATGGGTGGGTGAATTTGAACCACAGTTAAGGGATTTGCCAAATCTGGTTATCACCATCAAGGATTTGACTCTGTATTTTAAATTAGGGCGTGAACCAATGAGGACAGGCCATTCCATTACAAAATGGAAACCACGGGTGCGTTAACTACTTTCCATTGCAATAACAAGAGTCATATTGGGAAACCAAATCATTTGTGTTCTTTCCTGAGTTCTTTCCTATGACTTGAGTATTTGAATGCTATGATATCTTCTAAAGCAATTTACGACTGTTAAATCTCTACAAGTGATTTGAACTTGACCTTTAAAACACTCGTGACCACAAGGAAGAACCCAGGGAAGATTATAGACGATTTGCTTCCCATATTGGGCAAGTGATTGGCGTAGGGCTGTCAAAGGGTCGGGCCAGGCTAGGGTAGGACCTAGGTCTTATTGGGCCCCACAACCCGACCCTCATTCACCTGAGTGAAATTGACATTTTGAAACCAAAAAATCCTACTTTTCCTCTTGAAAAGTAGTTACCACGTAAAGAGGGTGTCCAAGGAGGGAGCATGAGAGAAGATAAGGATAAAAATTTGAGGGAATCCTAGAGATATACATGGATTATTGTTAGTTGTAGTTGATATTACTTCAATACATTTACTAACTTTTCTCATATAAAATAAGATAACATAATATCTTAATTTTTTTATATGGAGCTATGGATAAAATTGAAAAAAATATAAAAATTCACCTTACTAACGACGTTCAATACCATAAAATTGGGACTCATTAGGAATATTAGAAAAAAATCAACCAATTTTTTTAACCATGCTTCTATCATTATAATAGTAGAAAGATATCTTATTCTACTAATAAAAGTACAAGGAGTATGCAAAACTTTATGTTGACCAAAATACCCTTTAATTTAATATATTTTATAAATAGCTTAGGTTATACGAAGCTTTATAAAAATCTATCTATGTAATTATTTTAATGGGACCCACTAATAATCTTTTATTAGTCTTTACATTACTGTAAAACTCTACAAATTCTAATTAGAAAATGACTCTTTTATTTTAAGAGGACTCACTAATAATCTTTAGTCTTTACATTAGAGTAAAACTCTACAAATTCTAATTAGGGAATAACTCTTCATAAATATTTGGTTAACTTAATTTGTTTAAGTTAAACCACATATCCATGAACATAGGAATACTCGATTGGACTTCAACAACAATAGAGCAAATCAGCATGTATCGAGAGGATCTTGAGAGCAAACGTGATATCATAAAAGACAAGATCAGGCCGGCCCTTGCCAGATGACTCCATGGGGTTTGCGACCAGGAGCTTAGTATCGCCACAACTACTATCTTTGAGAGGACAAAAAGGCTCCACCTACATATGAGAGCACAAATACAATGCTTTCACAATGTTTTCTGCTTGTTAAGGTCAACTTTCTTCTTACCATATGTCTGCATTATAAACAAGTGTACCTCACAGTTTCTGCTTTTGTTTGCGAAAAAACGCCTGTAAGAAACCTGATATTCGTTAGACTTATGTATTCAATTATTTCAATGGATACATTGTATATCTTCAAATGTCATAATCAAAAAAAATAAAACTTGTCAATAATTGGTGGAAAATAATTTGTTGAGCTTTTTCATGGGTAGATATTCTTCTGCGTATTCCTTGCCTTTTTTTTGTGGTTGAAATGATATCATGTAACTACCACACACACACAATCTCTAAACATACACACAATCAGACCTAAGGTGGCCGCTAAATATACTATTGGTTGCCAACATATTAGTGGGTTTCGCATGTGCTTAGAGTCATCCAGTCATTTTAACTTGTGAATAAGGAAATATTTAAACTCTTCGAAACTTCATTCCAGCAAGTTAGTGTAGAGACCTGAATCCTATTTCATACCTTTAATAGAGTTAATAAGGGTAGTTTAATCTTTTGTCATGTTTTCATACATATTTAATTTTATCTAAGCGGTGTGGTGTGGTCTAAGTGGTTCAAGTGTTAATAGGGTGAAAAATCAGAGCTGACGATCGATCGCTGGTGAACTGACGATCGATCGCCCAGAACCTGAAACCAAAGTAAGCCCCTATTTTATGCGACGATCGATCGCACTAACGTGACGATCGATCGTCGGAATCAAGGAATTTGGGGAAGTTTTTGTTTCTTGGACGATCGATCACATCAAACTCGACGATTGATCGCCTGTCAAGAGACGATCGATTGCCCAATATGACGATCGATTGCAATCGCACCCAATTTTTTTTAAAAAGTTATGGAAATCGGAGTTTTAAACCCCTAGGCTATAAATAGAGGTTCTATTTCGAGGGTTTTAGAGTTCTAACATTTCTAAACCTAATTTGACAAAGAAGGGAGAGAAAACCTAAGGTTCTAAAGAAGAAATTGCTTGGAAAGGAAAAAGATTTCTTGGAGATTGCAAGGAAAGCTTAGAAATTAGCATCAACCTTTTTTGGGAGCATTTTGAATCCAATGGAAGGATCCCTAAGGTCGATATACTATCCAACTCAATTCTATTATGATGTTTTGTGAATATTAGTATGATAGAAATTGAGATTAGATATGTGTTTTCCCCAATTATGTATGAATTAAGGTTATTAGAGATAGAAATGTGGTTTAATACTATGAATGGAAGTTATGGAGGATGGAATGAAAAGTACTATGGAGGATTGGATGAATGCATGAATGTGGATTGTGTTTGAGTTGTATGGATGGATTATAGTATGGCGAAATGTTGCAAATGGGAAAGGGCAGTGTATTCATAAATTACGTACCCAAGGTGTTTGTTGAAATACTTGAGATTGTAAATACTAATATGATATTATGGAATTGTTATGAAATTAAGTCAAATATGTATTGTTATTTGTCATAATAATAGGTAATGGACAATGAATAACTTATAAATGAATATTTGTGAAATTGATTATAAATTATACTAAGAATCATGATAAAGTTTATATATGTGATTGTTTGTTAAATTATGCCTAATTATTTTACATGGTAATTGATATTCGAGTAAGCCAATACTTAGAGGAAAATCTTTCAAACTGAGAATTCTCTAACTATTTGGTACGAGACAGTGTAGTGGAGTTTCCATAGTGGGAGATCGGAATCTAAGCGTTGACCGATTTGAATGTTAATTGCGACACTTATGCACAAACTCACGTATATGTTAAGATAAGAGTCTCAGTAGTCATACATGTGGACCAAAAGCATAAGCATTACATACGCCTGATATACTAAATAAGCTAAATGGGGGATCTGAATAAGTGCATGTTCTGAATAAACTACTCAAAACTCATAAGCATAAGCATGCATACGCCTGATATACTGAATAAGCCCAATGAAGGATCTGAATAAGTACATGATCTGAATAAGCTGCTCAAGATTCATAAGCATCTCACAAGCACGTGGTTCATAAGTATAAGCATCTCATAAGCATATTGTCTCATAAGTCTAAAATTCTCACAAGTACACGAGTCAAAATAATGATATGATGTATATGAGCACATGTTCTTCTGCACTTTGATTATGTTATTATGTTATTGGTTATGATTTTAACTAAGTGCATGAATATTATATTGTTAGTTGGATTTTATATACACTGAGTGCTTTTGTACTCAGCCAGACTTTTGTCTTGGCAGGTGTGAAGCCCGAGTTTGTAGGTGAGCCTTGAGTGGAGGAGGCTTACGGCGTAGATGAGGAAGACAATCCTCTGGTTGAGAAAGAACGAGAGTTGGACAAGTGGCCTTATCTATTAGCTTTTACTATTGAGTTGTGAAGAGTTTTTGTAATAGACTCTTAGATGATGTTGTTTATCAGATTACTTTATAGACGAGTACCAGATTATTTTGTTTATGGTAGGTTGTTTATGTTGAGCATAGACTTGAACAGAATGGTTTGGTTTCATATATCAGAATTTTATTATTCTCATTTTTGGAGACTCATATTGTATGTCTTGTATGTCGTAGGATTTAAGCAGGTTTAAGAAATGTGGCGACCCAAGGTCTAATTTTAGTCAAGGTTTTGAGGTCATTACAGTTAGCTCGGTCAAAATTGAATCCAAATGATATTCAACTGATTTTCTCATTAGAGGGAGGTGAGTACTTGCATACTTAAGCTTCTTTATAAACAAGGCCTGGTTCGCAATACCACCCTTTGCAAGTTAAGAGAACACATGTTTTGAGGATACAAATATACAATTGCTTCTTTGTTACAAGAAATTTATTTATGTGAGGATATTTTTGCTGCACACCTAAGAATACTAGGTTCCTATTCTTGGCATGCTTGAAGAATGTCATCTTCTCCACCTCATTTTACCAATAGTAGAGAACATGTTTTGAGGATCCAATTGCTTCTGTACTGCAATAAATTTATCTAGGTGAGGATACTTCTGCTACACACCTAATAATGTGAGGTTCCTATTCTTGGCCCAATGTAGCTTCGCTCCATGCTTGAAGAATGTCATCTGTTCTACCTCTTCACATATATGCATCTAGTGAAGAAGAACCTTTAAATTGTACAAAACCTTCCTCTCATTCTTACAACTTTACACTAAAGCCCTAAATCTTACCTATTGGGATTGTATCTTAATAACTGGAGCGAGAGTAGAAGCGAAGTGAGAATGCCTCATTTAAAAGTACCTTTGGGTTTAGAGCAATGTTATCTGATTTATTGGTTCACTTGATTCGAATTTAGAGTTGTAGTTCGTCACTCTAGAGTGAACCCAGGTCGCTAGGGGGGCATGATAAGACAAATTGGTTTTTGAATAAGAATGACATTTTTAGTGTTTATTTTCATTCTAGGCTCATGTAGTGAACTTTTGTTGAAGTTTCTTCTAAGTAGTACAAGTCATCTCTGACCAAGTCATGTTACAAAGGAATTGTGATTTAAAGTTGTCAGAGTTGAATTAGGTAGAATGATATTAATTATAAATTACTAAAATGTAAAATAATATTACTAATATTTAATTTTTTTTTATCAAAACATTAAATAGGTAAATACATAGAATAAACTTTACTAAATATAATCAACTCTTCTAGTTATTTTTTAAATACAAAAAATAACTTATTAATTTTATAATATAATTAATTAATTTAATAAATACATAAAATAAAATTTAAAAAATATTTAATTGAATTTCTGATTATTTAAAGTTACTTCACTAAAGCCTCAATAAACTATAGTAATTAGGAGTTAACCATTTTCAATAATTTTATTAATTAATTTAATAACTTTTAAAATCTAACAATGAAATAACTAAAACCTCAATTTTTATCTAAAGACTTTCACTAATAAAAAAAGTTAACTAAAACTCCATGCATACCAATTACTAAATTTTAGAGTTAATGTATATCTTTTGTAAATTTATGTTGAGAATTTTTTTATAAAGGTAATCATTAATATATTTTATGCACCGCATTTACTAAATTTTATAGTTAATGTATATCTTTTGTAAATTCATCTTGAGATTTTTTTTTATAATTGAAATATTTTACGTGCAATGCATGTGCATTTTTACTAGTATATACATACACATACAATTCATCTTGGGACCGACAATGCAACTCAAAGAGTAACATGAAGGAATTTTAGTATCATTAAATTGTTAGTATTAATACACCCACTAATTGGTAGTATTAATACTGGTATATTTATATTAAAAAAATGTTACAACTTATGAGTATTAACATTAACAGATTCTGGAAATAGACTATACTATTAGTCTGTTACACATACACATAAAATCTTAGGTTTTATTAATTTTTTTTTTCAAAAATAACAAAAAAGAGACATTACAAGTTTCTATATTAGAAAGATACTACATTATAGTGTTAATATGTTATATATATACATAGTAGGGCTTAGTCTCTTAGGTAATTATAAGCCTTAAGCTAGAATAAAATATAATATTTATATATGGTATAACAAATAGAATAGAGGGACGGGTAGGGTACTAAGCCCGACCCTCAAGTACGAGGGTCTTCCAAAATTGAGCCTGGCTCAGCCCACAAGTCTGAAGGTCTTCCAAATTGGGCCCGGCTCGGCCATAGGGCCTTATTAAGTAAAAAAAAAACTCAAGTTATGAGCTTTGAAGGGCTGGGTCCTCTCATCAAAAGGTTGGATTGAAAGCTCTAGCTCAGACTAAAAGTGAGAAAGATATGATAGTAGGGCTAGCACTCCTGGTTTCGAGTTTCGAGCTTCTCGTTAAGGGGCTTTTTTTTTCTTTCTTGGATAATGAAGGATGTCCCAACCTTGACACAAAGGATTAGCCTTTTCGGATGCACGCAATCACCCGCAAACCACATGTGTCAAATAAGCCCGGGAGGAATTGAACTCAAGACTTTGGGGGGCCAACTTACATGGCTTTCTTTTTCTTTTGTTGGAATATTTATAAGGGACATTATTTATACTTCCATCTACAAAACTACCATTGAGATAAGGGCTATTATTCGGTAGTAGTTTGAGAGTATGGGTATGCCGTATCAAACAAACCAAAATGATACAACCTGACCATATTATTTATTACCGTGTAAGTAGTGGTGCATTCGAGCCGAGCTTGGCTTAAATATGTTTGAGCTCAATTGTTTAGGCTTAAGCTCAGCTTGAGCAAACTTGATCAAGCTCCATTTGAGTTTGAACTTTATTCAAGCCGAGTCGAACTCAGGTTAGCTAAGCTTGATTCACGGAATAGTCTTTCAATCCCGATAGTAGAGAATCAAGGTGAGGTCAGGATTTTGCTTTTAACTTCTTAATTTTTTTTGTTATTTTTATCTCCTAAAATTTTTTATTAAAAATTAAAAATTATTATAATCTATGATTAAGAAAGTTAAAATATTCCTCTGTATTAATATAAATAACACTAGAAAACAATTTTGGGTATATATATATATATATATATATATATATATATATATATATATATATATTTCCAGCTTAGTTGAGCCCTAAACAAGTCGGGCCAAATAAAATCTACTTGAGTTTGGCTTGTTTAAACATTCGAGCTCAAATAAAAACTTGGATTCATTCAATCAAGCATGAAATGCCAGCTTGAGCTTGATTTGAACAAGCCGAGCTGAATCAAGCGGATAGCTTGGCTTGATTACAGCCCTAGGTGTAAGTATGGAATTTGGGCAGATTGACTTGGGTTAGGAGCCAACTCAAGCCCAAACATTCAAGCGGAATAGTGTCCACAAGGCCCAATCCCACTTCAATCCAATAAGCCTAAGCCTAGTTGCTCATTTATTTATTGAACTCAACTTGGTGACTGAAGATCCAAAATGATGGGAGGTTGAAGACTTGTGACAAACGTCAAACGGCCCTTAGTTACAGCCCTTTCAGTTGGGATACTGACAGTAAATCTCCGAATATAAAGCTATAAGAAACCCTACAAATCACCGGCAAAATGGTTATTCACTTATTTTGAGTTTATTTGTTAGGCCTCTAAGCTCAACTTTCCCAACCAATTAAAGATTATAAAACCGAGGAATGTATCCTTTTTATGTCAGCCTCAAGCCCTACCTGTAGGACTGTCAAACCGGTCCTATGGGATAGTTGTGAGGGACTGAGGGTATGATAATTATTTAATTATTATATCTCACTGTCTCTATATTATATATAATAAATATTATTAATGTTTTATATATTAAGTAGGAGTGACAATCGGGGTCAATTTGGGCTTCAATGCCTTTATAAATGCACTAGGTATGGGCCTATTCAAAAATAACAAAAATTAAGCCCATGTCCAGTCCATTGCCACCAGACAAAAGAGAAGATAACAGAATAGTAGAAGGAAATGGCTCAAATGACCTATTCTTCTCCATATTCCTCTCCTGTAACCATTACAGTTTCTTCAAAAGTAGGGTTTAGAAGCATGGGATTAATGAGTCCGTTCCTGCGTACTCCCCTATTTAACAACCAAAATTCTCTCCACCAGACTTGGTGGTGGAAACCGGGCTTCCAACGGTGGAGGATATTCCTTAAGAATCCTGATAACCAGAGCCTATCAGCCTCTCAAGTCAGCTAACCTGAAGACGCCAAGGTTCCCAGAAAACCTAATAATAGTTACATTTGGGGCACCATGTTACAGTGCTCCATGGATCGTCCCGATATTGTAAAATCAATGGGAATGAATATAATCTGTGGAATGAAGGGTTGCAATGGAAAAGCACTCTATGGCAATTTTAAGCTGCCTAAATGATGATCTCTAGTTTACCCTCTCATGGTTTCCCGACCAGCCTCCCAAGCTCTGTTTCATGACTTTGAGAAAAAAGAGGCTTTTAATTCCCAAACAGGTTGTACTTTTACTCTACGACCTTATAACTTATCCATGGTGCACAAATTCTACATATATATTGCAATTCCAGAGCTGTCTTGACAATTTTGTGCTTAGACCCCTAAGAATGTCCCCTAAGAATGTTATAATAACCTCATAATGGCATGGTCTGATGGTAGACCTGCCGCATTAAGGATGGTGGGACATACCATTTGGTAGATGCTCACCTAAAGAGATGCCTCCAAACTGTCCTGATCAAAACTACCCATCAATCCTATTGATGATGTTTCTTTTCAGAACCATTTTCAGACTCTTTTCATCTTTTAGTTAATGATCATCCCAGAGAATGCAATTGATGAGATAGTTAAGAGTCCTTTAACTTTGAAACAGCTTTACATGTGCTTTCAGGAGATTGCCATACTACTGTTGGCTTGGGAGTACCTTTGGTTGAAATGCTCTCATGAACAATAATCAAACATTGAAAAAATATCTTAAAACTTCCTTAGTTAACCCAACTACCACACCCCGGAAAGGTGTGACCGTTCTTATGAGAGGTAGTGAGATCTAATCCCAAAGAGTAATGTCTTGCAAAGAGGTCTACTTCCTGTTACTAATCACTAATTAATGATTACTTCCAACAATAGTTAAATGATATGAACACCAAAAAAGACAAAAAAAAAAAAAAAAAAAAGATGAACTCCAACTACCTGCAATACAATGGACATGGCCTACCAACTCCATGGTCTCACCATTCTCACCTCTTAACACATCACTTTAATTAAGCAATTTAAATTCAGAAACTGTATTATTTTTTTGGACAATCTATATTAGAATTTGGCTTATGCCCCAGTTGTTAAGGGCAATAGACTAGACAAACCATTAAAAATTCCAGCGTGATGATTGACCACACAACCAACAAATAATCACTCCTTTATAAAAACATAATAATCAATCACTCTACTACAGGGAGTTGAACAATATTCAAGGTTCTCTCCTAAGTCTCCCCCATCACTCCTTAAAGAAAAATGTAAACATGTAAGGACAAGTGATTAGTACAATTGTTACAACTGAGCTGTCGAGGTCAGATATGGCATGATTTCACCAACTATGTCAGGGTTGGCCACTAATATGTCTATGTATGTTACTATACCATTTTCCAAATTAATAGCTACTCACATCTTTGATACAGAATCATATATTATGAGAAAATAAGAACAGGAGCAGCCAGCAAACCCCCCCCCCCCCCCCAACAGTAAGGAAAATGCTATCACCAATCACCTTAAACCACTTTTGTGGAGCCCAGAGCATATGCATCTTACTTGAAAAAAAAAAAATATATATATATATATATATATATATATATATACTATTATAATGCGAGAGGCAGCCGTAGATGATTTTCTGAAATTCCCATACTAACAAAACTTTGATTTAATGTTTGCATTAATTCCCAACTACCTCTTGCCTTTAATTTAATTTCGAAACTACCCTCACTGATCTATCTATTTTGAATCACAAATCGCGATTGAAGTAAGGGAGAGGTCAATCGCACCCACGGGTTAACATGTGACTTTTTTAACTCGTATTAACTATGGTTAACTCCTTTCCCTCGCTCTTACGTGCGATGCAGGTGCCACTAGCGAGTTCAATCGCACCCACGGGATAACACATGTCCCTTTTAACTCCTATTAACTGTGGTTAACTCCTTGCCCTTGCTCTCACTGCATCGCACATGCCACCCCTGCTAGTTTATATAAGGGGCCATCAATACTCCTTTAAGACAAGCCCTTTTAGAGTGGTTGCTCTATAAGACCCTTAGGGGCTACCTCTGTGTGTGAACGTGAGTGTGTTACATAATATCATTTTAACCAAAAAACGAAAAGAATATATATATATATAAAAAAAGCTTTTGTCAAATAAACAAGTGTAAGTCCCAACCTTTTAGCACTCTAGCACTCCTCGAAACAACCCCTCTCCCTCCGGGAAAAAAAAAAGCCTGAGATCTAGTCCTACTCTCAATCAACCCTTACTCTCACTCTCTCCCCAACCATCTGTCCACTCAGTAATGATGAAAGCACTCTAAATATATATATATAAATAGATGGTGGTTAGAGGGTGTGGTTGGTAGAGGGTGTGGAGGTTAGCATTCGTCAGCCTCCCTTATATTTCACAAGATGGAAGAAATAAATTAACCAGTAATTCTAAGTTTCTTACACACACAAACATGAACCCAAAAAACAAAAAAAAATCTTACCAGTAATATTTAAAGGATACCAATCACTAAATAACCAAAATACCGTCCACTGTCCTCAATTTTTTGGTAAGAAAATATCTTCTTACTCTTTGATATTTAATACAAGAATTGGTAAATTTATTAAATATGAAGATTTATTTCGATGAGTCCAGCCTGGAAGCTAATAGTATATGACTGAATGTTGGCAAGTTGCAGTACTATAATGGAATTTTAAATGTAAATTTCGTCTTTTAATATCTTTTTTCTTCTTTATTTTCAAAAGGCACAAATAATAGAATACAAATCGCCCCCAGAGAGTGAAAAAAAACAAACACAGAAGAAAAATCAATTAAAATAAATGCAAAAGGAAGCAAAAAAAAATAGAAACAAAATTATCATGGATGAAATTACCGGCGATCTAAGGTCACGGTGAAGGTCCGTACAAGTCGTATGGAGCCCAAAGGGCGTCGAGAGGGCAAGGCCGGTTCGAGTCGAGCCTAAGCCACGGTTTACCGCTCCCGCTCCAGTGCAGAAGGCTGACCGGGCCCGGGTGAAGATCACGACAGCTGCCTCTAACATTATCTCCTCCTAGACCGTGTTGGTTCCACCTATGCTCGATTGGCGCCACGTGTCCAGCGAAAACCAGAAGGTACGGCGGCAACGAACCAAGTTCGTAAATCCGGCTGTTCTTCTGGATCTCCATCCACCGTTCGATCCTCTTCGTGTAGTCAAACCTTCTCCACTTCACCAGGTCTATAACCATCACACCTGTGTTAAAGTAACACGGTTTCCGGCCGGCGAAAGTGCCGGAAAGCCGCTTATCTGACCAGAAACCGGCAGTGAAATACTTGGTGAAGTTCGCATGGCAGTATTCCGGCGCTCCAACTGTTCTAGAACCCAGGCTTGTTGTCCATAGCTTCGAAACATCATCGACGACGACGAGATCGGAATCCAGATATATAACTCGGCGAACGCAAGGCTCTAGAATATCGGCTAAGTAATTTCTCGCGTAATTCAGCGGCTGCTCGAGCGCTTGCCTCACAGAGGTCGATATCAGGTTCCGTACAATCTCCGGATCGAAGTAATAGACCTTAAATTTCAACTGAGGGAAGGTGGATCGAACTAGGGTTTCGAGATTAGTATCGGAGACAAGAAAATGGAAAAAAATATCCCGAGGACAGAGCGAATGTTGCAGAATCGAATGGATAGCTGCGATAGAGCCGCGAAGGTATTCAACGTCGAGAGTGATAGCGACGTGGACGAGAACCGGATCGCAGACCGTAGTTTCGCCGGAGCTTTTCCGGTATCCGGAGCTGCATTCTTCAGCATTGCCAAATGAGGAGGCTTTTCTAAAAGAAAATCGATTCAACGAATAAACAGCCGGAGTTTGGCCGGGATATCTGAGATATCCGTCAAACTGAGAAGATCTAATGGCTTCGGCCGGCGGAAAGGATTGCAGAGACGGAGAAAGAACGATCATCACCAGTGCTGCGGAGAAAAAACCAGTGAATCTAATAACCCAGAGCATCTTCAATGGAAAATCCGTGACCTTCTTCCTCTTCTTCGATTTGAAATCGAAACGATCTACGAACCGAGAAGAGAGAGAGGAGAGAAGGAACGCCAGGTTTCCAGAATCCAGACTGAGAAAGGGAGAGAGATTGCAAGAATCGTTCTTTCTCTTTCATAAATCGGATTCCGTGAAAACGAAGCGACCATTGAGAGGGAAAGGGGGGTGAAAGGTACAGGGAAGAGAATCCATGAACCCAGCGTAAATGAAGGCCCAATAGCTACTGTGCGCCGACGTGCGCTGCACTTCTCCCTGCACCACAACTGGAGACTGGAGACCCCCTTCCTTTCCAAGCTCGGTCTTTTCCACTACAGAAATCAATGATAAAAGGAAAGGAAATAAATGGAGTAATAAATTAGAAATTCAAAAAAAAAAAAACTGACTCAATACCACAAAACAGAGAGCTTTGTAGAAGGAAGGGACAGCTGTTTTTGTCTTTAATGACAAGGACCCGAATTACGAATTGACGCTCATGCCCATGCAAAAGTAGCATATTTTACCTTAAAATGAAGGGGCATTATTGTGATTTTCCTAATCAACATTTATGGTTAGAACGAAAAATCTGGCAGACACAAACACAAAACTCCGAAGAGAGGGATGATCCGCACGAGGGGGAGGTGAACCATCTTGAGGTCACTTGGCGAAGATCGGAACCGTTTGTCGCGATGCTACATTGGATGGATAGAGTTATACGAATCCGTATACTGTAGTACACCTGTACGCCAGCCTGGCTTCTTCTGTCTAACTATTATTTGGGCCTTTGTTTTTGAGTTGTGGGCCTTGGCTCTGGAGAGAAAGCATAAATAAAAGAAATCAGTGGGACACGGCCTCGGATTGTCCCAGAAACCCACTCGGGCAACCATAGAATAGGGGACATGTGGCGTTAAAAAGGGAGAAGTCATTTTATTTTCTCCCCATGATTTTTGACTTCTCCCCACTTGATATCTCTCGCCCTTTATCTCAACACTTTATCGCCATGTGCAATATAGTGTGAAGAAGTCAAAATCATGAGCCCTTGATTTTGACTTCTCTACCACTTGTCCCCTATTCTATTCTATGGTTGCCCAAGATAAGAGGCTTTTGGCTTCGCCAGAGACAATCCGAGGCCATGGGAAACGCCTTGGAAGCAGTGTTGTCAGAATCGGACCGGGAATCGAACCGGTCGAATGGTCAGTTCCCGATTCGACTGGGTTAACCGGTCTGATTCAACCATGTACTTTTTACTAAAAAACCAATTTTTTTTTCTTTTTTTTTCAAAATTTCCCATATTTTGATTGGTTCCCAACCAGTTCTACCAATTTTGACCGTTTCTGGCCGGTTCTGAAAGAGTCCCGATTTTGAAGGTTTTGGCGAGGGGGCCGATTCCCGGTTTCTCCAGTTTGACTGGCCGGTCCGGTCCGGTTCTGACAACACTGCTTGGAAGTGGGCTCACACCCCAGTGCTTGACATTTAGCCAAGAGTTTGCGTCTACGTCTACTGCTACCAAAATCCAAATTAGTGAGTACTTAGTAAGTACTGAGTAGGGACTCCTGATGTATAAGGGGTAGGGCTGTATTCAAGTCGGGCTTGCTCGGCTTGAAATGATTTGATCTAGGCCCGAAGCCCGTTTGTGCCCAAAATGAAGCTTGAAAGTGCAGCCCGAAGCTCGGCCCGAATTCAAAAGTTTGACTCAAAGCTTGGCTCGGTACGAATTGATTCAAGCTCGAGTCGGGCTTGGCTTGGCTCGAGTCGGGCTTGGCTTGGCTCGAGCTCGGCTTGAATAATTTGTTTTAAAAAAAATAATATTTTATATTATTTATATATAATAATGATATATATAAATAATATTTTTATTATTTTTAATAATATTCGAGCTGAACCGAGCATCAATCGAGCCAGGCCGAGCCGCAAAAGGGTTGGCCCGAGCTCGACTTGATTGAGTTTTTGGGCTTTTTTTAGGCTTGGCTTTACCCGTTCGAGCCTAAAATTCAGGCCGATCTCGGGCCGAGCCGAGCCGCACCAACGGGCCGATCGGGCTTTGTGTAGCCCTAATAAGGGGCCATCAACCCTCCTTTAGATAATCCTTTTGAATAGATTGCTTGGACTTACCCTTATGGCACCTTAGTGGGCTACCTTAGATTTGGTCGTGTATTTAGTGTGTGTGTCAGTTACCCGATAACATTTTTTTTTTAAAAAAGTAAAATTCCGTACCCACTTGTTTGTCAACTTAATTGAGCAAATGTTTGTCCTTTTGCCTTCACAAGCAGGTGAGGCCTACCTTCTCTCTCCGATGGGAAAGACATGGACCCATCTTTTTTTTTGGCACAGTCGAGAATTACCAGAGATCTCTACATGAACAACCTAATGCCTCCATAGATCTCTCAATTTCCATTGTAAATTGATGGCAATTTGATAATTGTGAGAAAATGAGGAGCTAATCATTGAAGCCGAGCTCGGCTCATTTCCCAGCTCATTTATTTTTCAATTTTTTTTCTTGTTTTGTTTACCGTGTTAGAAGATGTGACTGAACAAGTACGAATATTTTAACTACATATAATAGGCGCACTCATCATATACCATGGAGATAGCACACTGGTTGTGCATCCCCTCACTAGGAGGGAGGTCTCAAGATCAATCCTATGTAAGGGTGTGTGTAGTTGTTAACTCTACCCTAGAACTAATTTGAGCACATGATCCTAGTTCGGTTTAACTCGATCATGGTATCTGTTCCAGGGTGGAGTTAACAATCAGCACACCCTCACACATAATTGATCCCAAAACCTCCTTCCTAGTAGGGGGATACACAACCACTGGGCTAACCCCATAGTGTGTGATGAGTGCTCCTATTATACGTAGTTAAAATACTCATACTTGTTTTATCACATCTTCTAACACACTAAACAAAAAATATTGAAAAATAATGAGCTTAGAAATGAGCCGAGCTTGGATTCAATGATTAGCTCCTCATTTTCTCATAATTATAGAATTGCCATCAATTTACAATGGAAAATGAGAGATCTGTGGACGCATTGAAGCGAGTGTTCAGTGCTTTTAGAAGAGCAGGTTGCTCTCATGGAGAGCTCTAGTAATTCTCATGAAGAGTAGTGGCTCTTGCAAAGAAGAGTGGTGACTCTTTAAGAGAACGAGAAGCTCGTGAGAATAAGAGCAGACTCACAGTAAATCCTATTGGCTCTCGTAGAGAGTGGACTCTTGGTATTTGATCGTGGATATCCTTGTACCGTGTAATCTTTGAATAGTGGATATTCTTCATTATCTTTGCTCGTAAATATAACCCTATTGTAGGTGAACCACACATCTTGTATTGTGTTTTGAATCTTTTCATATTTGTTTGTTATATTATCTTCAAACCTCAATATCGCATTTTTTCCGCACAACATGCTAGCCATATTTTTAGATTTCATTAAAAATTTCCTACTCTTACCAATGAAGCAACATGTAAAAAATACTTCTAGCTTTAAGGTCAATACTTCTTGTTTCTATTTTACTAAATAGTTTTAACTGGCTAATCAACAATGTAGCAACATATCTTTAAACTACATATATCAACTCAGTCTTGTTGTGGTCTAAGCCTTAACTGTTTGATGAGAAACGGGGACACCCGAAAATTTGGCTAGGCCAACCCATGGATCAAGATGTCCACGTAAAAGCCCTAGTAGGAGTTTCATATGGATTTATATGAGCAGAAGAAGAAAGAGATGAAGCTTAAAGGAGATAAAAGTAAAGGATGGGATTGTCTCTTATAGATGCTAGAAAAAGGGTCTCAGACTCCACAAATCATCCGACATGTGATGATAAAAAGGGGGAGAGATATCGAGTGGTGAGAAGTAAAAAAAATAGGGAGAAAATGGAATGACTTCGTCCTTTTAGCGCCACATATCGGATGATGTGTGGAAGCCCGAGACCCTTTTTCTGGCTTCTGCTGGAGACAATCCCATGTATCACCTCTTATATACCCTCGCGCAATCACACACCATTAACGCTACATAAGAGGAAGGGTTCTTTTTTTGCTTTATGAGGAATGATAAGCATACTCCCACAATTTAAAATGTATACATTGATAATAGACGGTTTCTAAACTCAACCTTTGCACCTCTAGAAGGAAATGAAGATATTGAGCTTAAAGATAAATCCAATATTCATGCAAGCTTGGATATGGAAAGAGTTGGTGTTACAACTCATTCCAAACATATAGATTTGAATTTAATTGTAAAGATTCTCTTGTATATCTTCTTTGTAATCTCTTTGGAAGGTTTTCCTTAACTAAAGGAAACCTTACTTATCTCATTGTACCCACATCTATATAAGTTATTAAAGCCTTCTCTACACTCATGTTTTGAGTGAGAGCATTGTCTGCCATTGCCTAAATTGTTTTATGGTATCAGAGCTACACCACAATTCTTTGTGTGGCAGTGTTATTCATCTTGTTGCAGACATTACTGAAATTGTTTTAATGACGTCATCTTCCTCCTCAAGCGGTTTGACACTCCAGAATTTGGGTCAAATCACCTCAATGGTGTCTGTGAAGTTAACATTTAAAAATTATCTGCTATGGAAGGAGCAGATTTTACCTTTGATTGAGAACACTGATCTTGTTGATCATATCTTGGGTGACTCCAATGAGCCCAAGCCGATTATAGCTTCGTCTGAAGGTGGAGAGGAAGCTAATCCTAATTTTCTCGCTTGGAAGCGAGAGGATAGGTTTCTTAAGAGCTTGATAACGGGTACACTATCCGAGGAGGTGTTAACCCTGGTGGTTGGTCTGTCTACTGCGAGAGAGACCTGGAGTTGTTTGTCAAAGGCATTTGCAGATGCCTCAAAGGACCGAGAACTTCAACTGGTTCGAGATCTACAGAGTATGAAGAAAGGTACTAATTCTGTACCTGAATATCTCAAAAATTTTAAATTTGTTTGTGACGAATTAGCTGCTATTCAAAAACCTGTAGAGGAAGAAAACAAGGTTTACTGGGCTTGTACTGGTCTAGGAAAAAAATACAATGTTTTTACTACCTCTGTACTAGCTAGGCCCCCATTACCTGCGTGGTCTCAATTTGTCTCCTCTCTCATGAGCTATGAGAATAGAAATCATGCTCAAAATCTTGAAGGAGATGGGGGATCAGATTCTCATGCCTTTTGGGGTCAAAATAAAGGCAAGGGAAATCGTTTCAACAATGAAAAAAATTGGAGACAAGGCCAAGGATGCAGGGAGGAAATCATAAATTTAATTCTCAAGGTCGCGGTTTTACTCAAACCGGACAAAATCGTGACAATTTTGTAGCGCGAAATAATGGAGGCGACAAGAAACAACAACCTAATCAACACCGAGTCCCTGGAAATCAAAATGGCGCTTTAGCCTGTCAGATATGTGGTCGGTTTGGCTACTCGGCCTTGCGGTGCTCTAATCGGTATAATCATGCTTACCAAGCTGAAGACATGCCCCAAGCATTGGCAGCAATGAACATTGATGACCCTCAAGATCCAGAGTGGATTCCTGACACAGGTGCAAGCTCACACATGACTAATGATCCAGGTATTTTTACTACCCTCAAACCGTATCAAGGGGATGATAAAATTATTGTTGGTGATGGACAAGCACTTGAGATTTCTCATGTTGGTAGTGCTACTATTCCAATTGGGTCTAAGAAAATTATGCTTGATAATGTTCTACTTGTGCCAAAAATTGCTCGTAATTTATTGTCTGTTAGTCAGATGGTTGATGATAATTCCTGTATTTTTGAGTTCTCATCTATTGGATTTGTGATTAAGGACCAGAAAACAGGGAGAATTTTGGCAAGAGGATCTAGAGATGGAAGTCTGTACTCGTTTGGAGCTAAAAGAAGAGCTTTATTTTCTATTCAGTCAAGGAAGGCAACAGAAGGAGTTTGGCATCAACTTTTGGGTTATCCACAACCAAAGATAGTTCGTCTATAGAGTAATAAAAATTTTATTTCAGTTGTTCAATGGAATAAAAATCAGTCTTTGCGTCAAAGCTGTCAAATGGAAAAGAGCTGTAAGCTACCTTTTATTTCTACTAGTAAAAGATCAGATAATATTTTATTTAAAATACATTGTGATTTGTGGGGACCTGCCCCTATCCAGTCCTACAGTTTATACATGCATTGGCAGTAGCCAGGAAGGGGCGACCAAGGATGATTGGAATTTGGTTTTTTGAATTGCACACAGGTTCCATGTCAAGGACAAGAAAATCGACAGGAAAGAAAAATTTATCAACTTTAATCAAAACATCTTCAACTATCCCACGAGGTTTTTTTATGGATCTATCCACTAATTGTAATACAACGGATGTGGGGCGAAGCTCTCCTAAGCCAAGTTTCTCATACACCGAGAAAGGTAAAATATTAACACTAGCTCCTAAATCAAGGAGTGCCCGGTCAATGGAGTGATCTCCAATGATACACGAAATAGTAGGAGCACCGAGGTCCTTAAATTTTGGAGGAGTGTTGTGTTGGATAATGGAGCTCACTTGCTCAGTCAGAAGGATTTTCTTGGACACATGAGTTCTTGATTTTCGTTTTTGAGTGCACATGTCCTTTAGAAATTTGGCATACGCTGGGATTTGCTTTATGGCATCTATGAGCGGAAGGTTGATTTTAACTTGTTTAAAAACCTCCATCATCTCATCAATTTTAGTTTCCTTTTTCCCAAAAGGAGAAGAATCTTTTAAGCACTGAGGATAAGGAGCTACGGGCATATAGGAATCCGGGGGAGATAGATTAGATAAAGATGGGGAAGAACCCTTGTCCTTTTCAGAGATACTCACCCTTTCTCCTTGGAGATTTGTTGGGCCTACATTGGACTCTTTTTTCTCACTTTTCTTCTCCCTAACCTCATTTTCAACTACATTCCCACTCCTTAGGGTGGTAATGGCAAGAACATGCTCACGATTAATTTCATTGTTTTGAGCATTATCAACCATATTTGCACCTTTAGGGTTGCTCACCGGTTGGCTTGAAAGTTTCCCTTCTTCTCTCTTGTAAACAACACTAGCTAATTGACCCAATTGAAACTCAATCATTTGAATAGATTGAGAATGAGAATTTAGAAGTTGAGTATTAGCTTCTAAGCCTTTGAGAGCTTGCAACACTTTCTCCTCGAAAGATGGATTCCTTTGAGTAGGAGGAGGGTGTTGGAATTCCTGTTGTTGGGGAGGATGGTAGTTGGGCTGATTTTGAAAGGGCCTACTGAATGGCCTTTGAGGTGGGGGAAAATTATTCCCTTGAGTTTGTGGCTGCCATGAAAAATTAGGATGGTTCCTCCATCCCGGGTTATAAGTATTTGAATATGGATCATTACCCGGATGGATATAGGCAGCATTGGCATGCTCTTGGACAAAGTCCGGAAATTGAGCAGCAGATGGACACTCATGCACATAATGTGCAGGGCTAGAACAGATAAGACACACCTCCCTCTAATTAAGATTTGGTTGAGGGGGTGTGTAGGAAGATGACCCTGTAGCCATGAGTTGGTCTAATTTTCGAGAAAATTCATCTACTTTAGATGAAACATCTATTGAATTGCCAACTTCATAGATGCCTCTCTTAGGATTTGATGAAGATGAATGTCTCTCAGAACGACTATTTGAAGCATGGTGGAGAGAGTTTTCACTAAGATTTTCAAAAAGCTCTCATGCCTGATTCTCATTTTTCATCATAAATGTTCCTCAACAAGAAACATCAACTAATTGACGGTTGAGTGCAGGCAATCCATCATAGAAAGATTGGACTAACTGCCACTTTGGAATTTAGTGGTGGGGACACTTACGGAGAAGATCTTTGAATCTCTCCCACTTTTCATGAAATAGCTCACCATCAACAGGAGCAAAGCTTGTGATGGTTCGCCTCATTAAATTTGTTTTTCCTATGGGAAAGAATTTCATTGCTGCATTTGTGCCCAAGTGGTAATAGAATTTGGCTCTAAAGAATTAAGCCAATATTTGGCTTTGTCTTTCAAAGAAAATGGGAAGAGCCGCAATCTAAGGGCATCATCAGAAAATCCTTGTAACTTGAAAGTTGTGCAAATCTCGTGAAATTCATCAAGATGTTTGTAGGGATCTTCATTATGAAGTCCGTGAAAAGATGGTATCATCAAAATAATACTGGACTTAATTTCATAATGGGCTGTTGTAGTATCCGGCAACCGGATGCATGAAGGGGATGAATATGTAGAAGGTGTAAAATACTCCTTCAAGGATTTCATTGGGTCATGTTCTTCCGCCATGATAGGGAAAGGAATAACTTCTAGGTTTGCTTTAGGGATGGTAGAAGTTTTCGCTTCAGAATTAGATTCGAATAAGGCAGAAGCCTTGAGAAACCTAGCAGTACGCTCTAACTCAGAATCAAGAGGGAATAAATCTGGATTACAAGACCTCCTACCGTGCATACACCCTAAAAGAAAAACTCTATGTTTGACAGACACCAAATTAAAATAAAATATCTACTTAAAAAGTAAATACTCACAGAACTCTCCTGCTTTCCACAATGTTGAATAAGCTTTTTCAATCCCTGCAGTTTGAGCGATTTGGTACCTGAAAACAAAAATATTTTCAATTAAATAAAAAGAAAAATATTTTTGGATTTTTTTTTTATGATTAATTTAAATTTAATCTTTCAAATTAACAACTAGACCGTTCCAGCAATCCCCGGCAACGGCGCCAAAAATTGATCGTCAGTCAATCTTAAATTATTCATTCTTAGTAATAATTCCGTAGAATAGTACTAGTAAGGGTATCGTTCCTCTGAAGACTGCGCTGGTTTCGTTGCTTTTTATTCTGATTAATTTTAAACTAATAATTGAGGCAATTGAATTTTGATTTGATTAAACTAAAACAATGAATTAAACTAATTTAAATGAAATTTCTAAATTAAACTAAAAACAATTGGGTTTTTAAATCCTTTTGCAGAGAAAATCTAGGGTTTTCAAATCCACCACTAACCTAATAACTAATCCCTATTTTAAATTTATTATAACCTCTTAAATTGTAAACATTCCAGTTAGAGTGACAGCACGTCCCCTCTCAACTGCTCAAGAAAAGTTCAAGGGATTATATCCTTAGAATATCGTATCTTCGGTTAGCACGAATGATACACACTAATCTACGGTTGTGTAATCACTCGTCTTCCCTTAGCATAAAATATCTTCAGATTTAATCTCTCGATATTTTAAAACCATTACATAAAACCTATGTTTAAATTCTAACGAAAATTAACACAAGTGATTTTAATTCCAATTTCATAATATCTAAGACAAGGTTGAGAATTCCATTGAAATTAAATATAATTCAAATAAATCCGGTTGTTTGAAAACAACCCTCTCATTATGCAATCAATGTTTTACAATGCAGAGAATTAAAATAAAAAGAAAATAAAGGACACAGTTACTTGGCTAGGGTTTCATCGAAACCCTAGAGTGGAAATTAGTTCATCGCGAGGGAGGTATGCAACATCTTCATAGACAAAGCTGCAACACTTCTCTTCATGACTTCCTTGATCTCCAGAGCTTCTCTTCTTCAGATCCAAAATCTCTACAAATTTCTCTCTCTCTCTCTAATGATAATGGCTAAGAATTCTCCTTTTTATAGAGAAAGATAGAAAGATAGAGTCCTTCTAGAATAAGGAGTTCTAATTGAGGTACAACTCTTCTTTTTCTCTCTCTAAACTCTCTTAGGGTTGAATGAGGATTAAACCATCATTTAGGAAGACAATAATAGAGTTGGAAAGTGTTTAGAAGTACTAAAACACTATTCACGGAATATTATTTCACCATATTTATAGTTTTGCCACTGAACTTCAAATAATTCTAGAGAGCTCAATTTTAATCGGATTGACCCGAAATTTTAAACATAGCTCCTTTAGGTCATCTAGAATTTACCCAAAAAGTTTCATAAATTTTGGATAAATAAAAATTACCAAACTACCCCTCTATTGATAGAAGTGCGATTTTGGCCAATCGATTTATCAGGGTAGATTTCTGCGATTTCGCTCTCTTTTACTCTTCTTTTTTCTGAGATTTTTGGAGTCTTTGAAGCTTGTAAATCTTCCATTTTATCTTCTTTTCCTCGTATGAACCTGAAATAAGAATAAACAACCAAGTAGCATAAAATAATATAAATAATTACTCTAAATGATTAGCAAGTTAAGTTTGAGGTGCTTTTATGTATAACATTTAGCACCGATCATTACACATGGATATATCCACTGCGACATAAATCTGATTTCTTTGACTGCTTTGTCAATTTTAAGAAGATGGTGGAAAATAGATTTGACAGGAAAATTAAAATTTTTCAGAGTGATGGTGGAGGAGAATTTATTAAAACAGAGTTGCTTGATTTTCTTAAAGACAATGGTATAACAAGGCAAATGTCATGTCCAGGCACTCCGAAGCAAAATGGGGGTGGCAGAAAGAAAACATAGACACATCACTGAACTCGGATTATCGATGATGTTCGCGAGTAAAATTCCAAAAAATCTTTGGGTTGATGCTTTCTCAACTGCAGTCTTCTTACTTAATCGGGTTCCCTCCTCCGTGTTACAAATGGAGACCCCATTCAAGTTGTTGTATGGCAAGGATCCTGATTATAACTCTTTAAGGATTTTTGGTTGTAGGTGTTATCCTTACCTCAGAGACTATGCAAGGAACAAGTTCTCTCCCAAGACTTTACCATGTGTTTTTATTGGCTACAGTATGATCCACAAAGGCTACAAATGCTTCTATCCAGACACATGCTGTGTTTATATATCTCGGTATGTTGTTTTCGATGAAAATATTATGCCATACACTGATGTTCACTCTATGCAGGATCCAGTTTCATCTCAGGGGGAGCAACAAGATCTTACAGTTACAGTTTTTGCACTATGGAATGATCCTCATGATATTGCTACATCAGATTCTTCTACATTGATTGATCAACCTGATTCTTCAGTTCCTCATGGGGATTCTCATCGATCCAATACTTCTTATGAAAACTTGGCTGATATATCTGCCAATTTCATAGAACCGCCAACCTCACCTAAGCCGCCTGAGCTACCAGCCTCGCCTGAGCCACCTGAGGTACCAGCCTCGCCTCTGCCACTTGCCTTGCAATCTGCTTCACCGTCTCCTAACTCCTCGACTATTGATGTTCCGCCTGCTTTGCAACCCTCGCCTGTGCCACCCTTTTCACTATCTGAGGGTGTTGAAGGCTCTGTACCAACTCCGGTTCCATCCTCCAATATTGTTACTACCTCCTTACATCCCATGAACACTAGGACACGGGATGGCACTCGAAAATCAAAAGTTATATTTTCTCTGGCAGCCACAGATGAAGTTATTCCTTCTGAACCCAAAACTATGAAGTCAGCACTCAAACACCCTGGATGAGTGTCTGCAATGGAAGAAGAATTAACATCATTGAAAGAAAACTCAACTTGGGTTCTTGTCCCTCGTGACAAAAGCATAAATGTAGTGGGGTGTCGTTACGTCTTCAAGACCAAGTTAAAATCCGATGGCTCGTTAGAGCGATTAAAGGCGAGACTTGTCGCCAAGGGATACAGTCAACTTCAAGGTATTGATTTTGAGGAGACTTTCAGCCCGGTTGTAAAGCCTCAAACTATTCGAGTTGTTCTGACAGTGGCTATGTCACAAAATTGGCATATTCGACAACTCGACGTGAAAAATGCCTTTCTCCATGGCCATCTTAAAGAGGCAGTGTTTATGGAGCAGCCCCCTGGCTTCGCTAATGTCAAATATCCTACTCATGTTTGTGAGTTGAAGCGAGCCTTATATGGACTTCGTCAAGCACCACGAGCTTGGTTTGACAGGTTTAGCAATTTTCTCTTAAATTTTGGTTTCTCCTATAGCATGCATGATCCCTCACTATTTATTTTGCGATCATCACATGGAATTATTTTATTGCTTCTATATGTGGATGATATTGTGCTTACTGGGAGCAACGTTGCTTTTCTTCATTCCTTCATCACTATATTGGGCTCAGAATTTTCTATGAAGGATTTGGGCTCTCTTCATTATTTTCTTGGTATTGAAGTTACTCCTACACCTACCGGGATCCTTCTTTCACAAGGAAAATATGCTAGAGAAATTCTCTCTCGTGCTTCTATGGACACGTGTCGATCCATATCTACTCCTCTAGCTCTCAAACATGGATATGGTGTTACAACTAATTTGTTAGACAAGGAGATTGAATATCGAAGCTTAGTTGGCGCTCTTCAGTACCTTACTCTAACTCAGCCGGATTTGACATATGCCGTGAATTTAGTTTGCCAATTTATGCATGCTCCTACAGTTGGTCATCTTCAACTTGTGAAGCGTATTTTACGCTATGTTCAGGGTACTCTTGACTATGGTCTACATATTCTTCGCCATAACTCTATTGATCTTTATGCCTTCTCTGATGCTGACTGGGTGGGATGTCCTCTCACTAGAAGGTCTACGACAGGTTATTGTGTGTTTCTTGGCTCTAATTATGTTTCCTGGGCAGCTAAGAAACAACTTACTGTTGTTCGATCAAGTGCTGAAGCAGAATATCGCTCCATGGCAGCTGCTACTGTAGAATTGACTTGGATATCATTTATTCTTAGAAATATTGGTGTTTATTTACCTCGTCCTGCCACTCTCTTTTGTGACAACATGAGTGCTCTTTACATGTCAATCAATCCCGTTTTTCATGCAAGGACAAAACACATTGAGTTGGATTATCATTTTGTTCGAGAGAAGGTTGCATGTGGTTCTCTCGTCACACGTTTTGTTCGCTCCGCCGATCAACTTGCCGACATCCTCACCAAGCCATTGTCAAAGCAAGTTTTTCGTGATCTACGTGTCAAGCTGGGTGTTAATTCTACTCAACACCTCAGCTTGAGGGGGAGTGATAATAGACGGTTTCTAAACTCAACCTTTGCACCTCTAGAAGGAAAGGAAGATATTGAGCTTAAAGATAAATCCAATATTCATGCAACCTTGGATATGGAAAGAGTTGGTGTTACAACTCATTCCTAACATATTAGATTTGAATTTAATTGTAAAGATTCTCTTGTATATCTTCTTTGTAATCTCTTTGGAAGGTTTTCCTTAACTAAAGGAAACCTTACTTATCTCATTGTAACCACATCTATATAAGTTATTAAAGCCTTCTCTACACTCATGTTTTGAGTGAGAGCATTGTCTGTCATTGCTTAAATTGTTTTATACATACTCTCCTCATTTTTTGAATTTTGATATAATAATTTTTTTTGGTACAAGTCATACTGTTAGTCCACAACCCCGGTCAGTATTATTAGATCTATTATAGGGTAGTGGGTTAATGCCTAGCATTTGAAACTTGGCAGAGGGTAGATATACAATCATCACACATCTTAGGATTCGATCCTCGAACCTACCCAAAAGGAGAGACATTATCACTATGAATCTAGGACCTTACACAAATTCATTTATTTTATTATCTACTAGTGGGCGGCATGTGTGATGCACGTGAGAGAGGGGAAGGGGAGATACTGGGAAGAGGGACCTAGTGAGGGTATTTGAAAAAAATTTAAAAATTTTTTGGATTTAGAAACTTGAGGGACATTTTGGATATCCTCTATGAAAAAAATTGTGAGGGACACGTTGATTATAGAAGTATGATATAGGGAAATTTTGAGACTCAAAAAGCTTTAGGGGCATTTTGATATAACAAAGAAAGGGGGTGAGCGGGGTCTTGGCGAGACGTTCTTCTTTGGTGTGTTTTGCCAAGAGAGCGAGGAGTTCAGTTATGCTACTAAGGTCATCATGTGTCCCTCTTAACACTCTTTAACCATGGTTAAGATTCACTCACCCCTAAAGTTCATTTACTTATCCTTAGTTTTAAAAAAATATATATGAAAAAAATTTAACCGTAGAAAATTTTAAGTCTATTATGTAAGAGTAAGGGGTAGTATGAGAATTAAGCACACATTCAATGAAATTTTTATCTTACATACATGATTATGATAAGAATAATTTAGGAATTTAGAAAAAATTAGTCTAAGAGGAGCATACTCATTGAGTAATAAATAGATTAAAGTCAAAATGACATTTTTAGAATTAACATAAAAATCAATCAACGTTTTCAGTAAACGAATCCTCTTCATATTAGTTAGTAGAGATGAGTATAAGCCTACTGAATACTCTCAAGATTAGAGTTGACGTGGCATTAGAAATGGCAAATTAAGCTAAAATTCTAATCCTTATGGTTAGCCATAAATGGTTAGGATTTGGGAGTATCCCGACTCATCTAGAAAGGGTGAAAGTAACTTTCTCTTTCATCACAGCTTTGTGCTTACCAGGGGAAAAATTGTGGGTCCACCTTTAGTAATTCGACGATTATCCTTGATTAATGGTGTGGATCAGTCGATCAGGCCCCACCCCTCGGCATGTGCAGAGTCAACGATATCTTAACACTAGCAAGGAAAAGAAATAAAAAAAATGATAGAGTGAGACAAAGATGAAAAAATAGGGTGTAGAAAAAAAAAGGATTACTCGAATTGCACGTTTAAAAAATCAAAATTAACTTGAGTTACCTTTTACTGAAAGTTACAATCTAACTTTGATTATTCAATTCATTTTATATACTTTAAAAACACAAAAACAAATTTTGTAATTAGACATTGTTTAAGTGATCGAAGTTATTTAAAAAATGAAGAGTAGTAGTTTAGCAGTCATGTTCATGACTTTATTCCTAGTCACTCTTTTACAGTTGAATACTTGAATTATATGGTTTAGATTGTATGCTTAGGTAAAGCAAAAGTTGCTTTTAAATGACTTCTTTACTTTAGCCCTTTTTAGCTTTTTAATGGCTCACGTTTTGGGAGAATCAAACCCTTGCCCAGTGCACGCTCCTTAGCCTATTACATCAGCATTTTAAAGACTCTAAAATGAAACCGGTTAAAGTAAGAACTTTATAAGAACTAAAGTATCTGTGTTCTTCGATTGTTTTTTCCTATGACCCGAATGTTTGAAGGTTAGGATCTCTTGTACACCTATTAAATACATACAAAACAAGATCTGACCCTTAAAGTATAAATACTCGAGGTCACTGAAAAGAACACAGAAGATTTGCTTCCAACTTTATACATCTAATATTAGTGCTAGTCATAGGTTCATTAGAGAAACAATACCTAACCTGGTGGAAACTTTGTGGAACACTTGCAACAGCTGGAATGGACATATATTCAAACAAAACTAGTACTGTTTAATTTTGGTTGTGACCAACCGAGAAATGGTGCACCCTAATAGCATTTTGACCACACGAATGGGTGAAAATGCTGCCTCCTTAGCATTTTTTTTGTACATGTTATGCAGTTAGGCCAAAACCCCTATTAGTTTGATTAGTATTGTTCTAATTTAGTTAGTATACAATGCGGACAACAAAAATTAAGTTAGGACAATGGTGAGCCTTTCAATTAGGTCTCCTTAATATTTGCAATTGTAACTAAAGCTTGGGCAATCTTTGAAGTTTTAAAACTTGCAAAATTTGAAAGTCGGAGCAACATGAAAATCTTCAAGGATTCAAAAGTTTTAGCTGACTTGATTTTTAGTTCACTAAGTGATTATCCTTGGGTTATTATGGCTTTGTTACACAATATCAAGATTTTCATTTCTAAATTTTGATTAGTAAGCCTTCAGTTTGTGGAAAGAGCTGCTATACATCAAACACATCTTCTGACTAAAGGAAAATTTTCTTTTGTAAATGTTACAGATGTCATGATAATATTTGATCTTCTCTTGGAGTATTCTCGAGTTCACGAGCCTTTGACTGGGCCTCAGATTGTCTCTGGTGAAGCAAGAAACTGGTCTCAGGTTCCATACATTGTGCGACAGTTGGCAGAAAAATGGGGAGTAGTCATTTCATTTTCTCCCCATGATTTTGACTTCTCCCCACTTGATATCTCTCCTCCTTATTCTCACACACTTATTGCCACATGTCTTATTATGCGTGGAGAAGTCAAAATCATGGGCCCCATGATTCTGACTTATCCATCACTTGTCCCCTATTCTATGGAACCCCAGACAAGCCCTTTCTGGCTTCGCCATAGACAATCCAAGGCCCTTTTACTGGATTATATAAGGGCATTCCGACTTGTCATCTTTAATTTCCAATTTATTGAATTGTCAAAAAAAAAAAAAAAGTTCAAGTAATAGGGTTAGATCATTAAATCCATGTTACATTATCTTGAGACATTATGTTGCATACAAGTTGACATACTGATTTTGTGTGCCCCCAATACTGTACACGATATGTTAATAATTGTATAAATTATAGGATAAAGCTTCTGAGATCATCTTAAGACCGTCCCAACTAGTACAGTTTCAAAAGGGGTGTAAAAAAACAACTTGGATTCTTGCTGGCCGAGACTAGGGTTGTACATTAGGACAGGCTAGCCCATGGTCCACACGACACAACCTGAATTAGGGGCAAGCTGAGTTTGGGTTCTATTTCACCAAGTGTTTGGGTTTGAGCTGGTTTCGGTAAACCTTTATAAAAGCCCGGTTAACTTGGCCTGGCCTGAAATTTAACAACCTCTTTTTTATATCTAAATTATCTTATATAATAAAACTCTTAGTCAGTTAATCTTGCCTCCAAAAAATGCATTTGACACACTTAAGTTGACTCTCATCCTCACATATTGTACACTTAGGGAGCATTTTTTTGGTAGAGGAGATAACTCAATTTTTATTAGTTGAAAATTCAATTTCGATAATCTAATCAATTCATATTATGCTTGTTTGATTGAAATCCATATATAATGAATTTTGTTCTAACTAATGGGTGTTACGAATTTCATATTATAAGGACAATGAATTTAGTGACTCCAGGGACATTGAACTTTTTTTTCGTGATTGTGGTGTTAAAACATTGTTCACGCATTAATTTTGTATATTGAACAAAAACAAAAATATAGAGATGATATTATATTTTAGAAACAAGAAATTAAATTGGCTCTAATGCCTCCTTACTTTTAAGGTTATAAATATGGATCGTAATATTGAGTTGAGGATGGGTTGACCTGAACCCAACTCAAACTTATAATATCATTCATTGAATTTGAGCTTTATGTATGAGAATGAGTTTGAATTTAGGCTTGATTTAGATATGAGAATAAATAAGATGGGCTCAAACAAACTTCAACCTAGCCCAATCCAATCCGCATTGAACCCTTATACTGGTACCGGTACGAATGAATAATTATAGAGTAAAAAATATCTTAGAGAATTCTTGCCTCTCTTAATAATTACAAGGTTGCCATAATTTAATTTCACGAGAAAATATCTCAGCCTGATATTTAAACATTAAACTCTCGAGATAATCGTAATTTACGGAAAATGAGATAATAATTGTACCAATTATTAAGGAGGAAATAGAATCCCCAAAGCTTCAATAACAGCCATGTTGATGGGATCATGAGACTACTGATAACTCCGGAAAAATGGAAATTACTAATTTGCATGAACAACGCAGTCCTCTTAAAAAACCAAAAAAAAACAGGGAAATAAATCATTTTTTTTACCGTCAGATGACGATCTCCCCACCTAATCTCACTGCATCGCGAGGCACCAACTGTCCCTGCGCCATCATAAACGACTTATAGATCTCAACGATCACCTTCTCATCATACTCCTTCAGTGGGACCCTCCCCAACCCAACCCCCACAGAATTACCGTATCCGCCACCGTATCCGGGATTGAAAACGCTGGAATTCGCGAACCCAAGCATCATCTTCACATAAGCATCTCGTAGTCGTAGGAAGAACTTCTTAGGCGACCTCATGTGAAAGAACCGGAGCTTCGGCGTGATCTTGATCCGCCAAAACCGCCTCCGCCGGGTCGAACCCAAGGTGGCATGCTCCACCTTGTTCTTCCGACGCAAACCCGACCCATCTAGCCTCTCGTAATCTTTTCTCCTCCAGTACCCCTTCAAGCCCTTGTACAAATTTGCAGACACGCCTTCCATTCTTCTCTCTTCTCTCACACAGAACCAAACATGAGAGAGAGAGAGAAAGAAAGAGATCTTATGGGTGGTTGGCTTCGGGTGTACAGTAGAAGATGCTGTGGGCATTAATTTATGACCCACACCCCCACCAGCATTTCTCACGGGTGTCTCAGTCGGGTATTAATAGCAATAGAACTGTCACTCACCGACAGATCACAACCGTTCGATTGTTTCTTATATGTAGTTTGTGCAGGAACAGCAGTTATTTGATGGTGCTAACGTCTCACATTAGGGTTACTTTTTGTTTGTGGTTCTAGGTTCTGATGCAGAGATCTGGGTAATCCCATTGGAGGTATAAGTATTGATGGATACAGCTGACCATGTGCCATCAGATACGGATGGTCAAAATGTTGAACAGGAAATCGAATGATTAGAGTATATAGATGGTTGTGATCATCAATGACGTGTACTCTCATGGATAGAGATGTCTTTAGAAATGCAATAGGTAGGTCGAAATTATAGTTTAAAAGCTTAGAACTTAAAAAGGCTCTGTAGTGACTTGGAAGGAATAAATAAGTGTCATATGCTTTATATTAAAGACCAGGATTTTGAATTGGTTTATTTTGTTTTTTTTCTAAAGACCAGTTATACTTTTGGTACGAGACACACAGTTACGCCGCAACCCCGGTTAGCAAGTCAGTATTTGTTATAAGTTAAAGATGGGTGGAGAGTGCAACCCACTCTCACCCTCTTAGGAATTGAATCCAGAACCTCCTTCCTAAGAAAGGGATACATCTACCACTAGGCTATTCCCAAGATGTGTTAATCCTAACCGTTTAATAACTGAAATAAATGATTTTGGATTTGGGAGTATATTTAGGAGTACACCTTGGGATTATCCCTAGATTAATTCTATATTAAATTGTAACAATATGTGAAAGGGCATTTGATTTAAATATTAAATGAGAAATGCGTAATCACTTCGCACCTAACATTGGTGTTTAGTTGCAGGTGTAACTTTGTTTTGGATTAACCTACCACCGAATAAGGAAACTCTTCGTGCCATACTGTCATGCCATTTTCATGGATGTCTCTCTTCTCTCTCATGAATTCGATATTTTAAAATGGGAAATAGTTAACGTACCCATGAAATCCATTTAGTAATCTAAGGTTAGACCTTATTGGTCTAGCACCCCCTTTTAAATATTCACCATAATTTGTGGTATTTAAGAGGGGGGTATTGGACCAATGAGGTTCAGCCTTAGGTTTCTAAATGGATTTCATGAGTGAGTATTTAAGAGGGGGGTGCTGGATCAATGAGGTCCAATCTTAGATTTCTAAATAGATTTCATGGATACGCCTATTGCTCTTTTAAAATTGTGCTTAATTTACTTTTTTTTGTAATGGCAAAGCTCATGATTCATGCTATTGCCACACCATAAGTATGTCATCATCAAAGACGCTTATTTTTATGGGCTCCATCACACATCTTTAGCAGCTACGAGGCCACTTCGAAACATAGTTCTATAGCGCTTATTGTAGCATTGTTGCGTGGCTCCCAGTAGAGAAGTGCCGCGTCAGCATTCTCTGTTGCAAAATATCATCTGTACCCTTCTTTCAAAATGAAGGTCAAACACCTTCCCTCCCCATAATCCGCCCCTAGCTATTGGGACGGGTTTGGGGAGTTCTTAAACAGGTAGGGGCAGGTTGGGGAATGAGGAGTTAAACTCAACTTGGGTTCGGACTGCGAGTGGGTTTAAACCGCCTCGTTCGGTTTATAATATAAGAGGAGGTGACTAGTAAGCCTAGCTGATTATACCTTATAATCAGCTCACCTCCTCTATACCGTTAGATTACAACCAATGGTCAGGATTAAACAACCCTTTATTAGTCTAATTTTATAATTACCAAAAATACCCTTCATATTTAAGATGTAAACCCTCCAACACATCTCTTCTTCTCCAAAAGCGTTCAAGACCGCTCATCTTCTATTCTCTCTTCATCCCTCCCGTGGCTGCAAATGGGAAATTCTCCGGTGGCTGCAAGTGTGAATCTTCTCCGGCCCCCTCCTGGTAAGAAACCCTAACTCCTCTTCTCTCTCTCTCTCGTTGAAAACCAGGGTTTCTCTCTCTCTCTCTCTCACTCTCGTTGAAAACCGGTGGCTGTAGTGGTGATTGTGAGAGAGGGATGGAGATGGGCTGAACCACTTTCTCCAATCTCAACGTGGTTGGGACGTTCGAATTCACCCTCACCCATTCCTCTCTCTCTCTCTCTCTCTCTCTCTCTCTCTCTCAACCAGGGTTCATAACCCCTCATCCTATCTAAATTGTTACATTCCCAATTGTTATAGTCTGGCCCTCAAAAATAATCTAGCCCATACACAAAGCTCCTTTAATTTCCCTTTTAACCCTGGTTGATAAATTTTAAAGTCGGTTTCAATAATAATAGCCATTACAAATCCAGTAGTCATTGCAAGCTTACCCAGCCATAGCTCCAAACCATTATTCTCCTTACTTACTCTGCTTGCACCGCATGGAAACTGATGTTGCTTTACATGCAAGCTAGCTTCCTTTGATAAGAAGTTTGGCCAATAAAATATGAATATGAAAAGACTTTGCTAATAACATCTTAAATACGAAGGGTATTTTTGGTAATTATAAAATTAGACTAATAAAGGGTTGTTTAATCCTGACCATTGGTTGTAATCTAACGGTATAGAGGAGGTGAGCTGATTATAAAGTATAATCAGCCAGGCTTACTAGTCACCTCCTTTATATATATATATATAGCGCTTATCGAGCCAAGCCATTGTGGACGAGCCGAGCTTGAGCTGACTTTTCTGAGCTCGAACCGAGCCGAGTCCGAGCAACTATAAAATTCTAACGAGCCGAGCCCAAGCAGTGCCCAGCTCGGCTCAGTTCGGCTCCTTGACTCCCCTACTACTCGGTATATTGAGACATACTTGTTCTATACATATCTTACGATTCACCTCCAAAAGGTACTGACCTTGAGGAGTGAAGTAACACTTATGTACACACCATGGGCCTATCCCATGGTTGCATGTCTCCCTTTGGGGAGGTGTGACTCAAGTTCAAGACTTGGTGTGGTTGAGCGCTCACCATGAGTGCTAACCCCATAACCTACATAGATAAATGACTAGAGCTTATAAAAAAACACGTGTACTTCTTATTAATTTTACAATTAAAATTCTTATTCTTCAACACTACATGGTGTTTAAAGATGAAACGGAGCTCTGCTTCTTGGGCATTGAGTGGAACTCCTACTTTAGTATTAAACTAGTGGCAATCATCTAATTATGGCGATTGTCGTTTAAAAATTCTCTCAATCTTTCTATAATTATAATTATAAGATTGCCATAATCTATGTTTTAAAAAGGGGATGCTCCGGGCTGCATGCTTGAAGAGGACTCAGCCTCGTATTAACACTCAAAAGAATTGTCAAAGTAAATATATTTTTTTTTTTTTGCACTAGTAAGTTAATGAGATAGTATTTGTTTTAAAGGATAGAGAAATCAACCACACACACTCACACCCTTACGGGACTAAATCCAGACCTAACATGTGGTGCGTATGCCCACACACCAATCAGGCTTCGCTTCCATCAATATCAAGTAGTTAACAGTAATTTACAGGCTCTCTTTAATATGTATTTTGTATATGATCAACCCCTAGTCTCACCCTCTTTTGTTTAGTCTCTAACAGATGCCAAAAAAATTGTCTTGGGCTCCACACATCATTTGACATTTGACATGTGGTGATAAGAAGGGGGAGAACATGACTTCTCCCCCTTTTTTATCGCCACATGTCAGATGATGTGCAGAGCTCGAGACCATTTTTCTAGCTTCTGCCAATGCCTTGGGCAATTTTTGCACTTACTGACTGTTGATGATAGTTATTGAAAAGCTTGATTTATGAAATTTTGAATTTAAGGACGTTGTTCTTCTCCAATAAAATAATGACACATGGCTCAAAAGATGTTCTAACATATCATGTATATTAAAATCATTTTTGAGAGTTAGTTAACAAAATTCCATGTTTATCTGATAATGATGATTCTAGCCATTAATGATCAATGATGATTTTAAGCTCTTATGCTTTTAGTTCATAAAAAATGGATTTTTTGCTCATTAATGACAAATTTACCCTTATGTCACTAATGAAAGTTGAAACTGTTGTGCCTTTCACGCTATTAACACAAATTCAAGTCCTAACGCCTTTGGATATCATTTCAAGCTCTAACGCCTTTGGATATCCTATATGGCTTCATTGCCTCGCTCTGGCTTTCAACGCTTTTCTCTTGATGATGGGTGTGGTATGGATTTGTACCCTCCTTGTATGCCTTTCTGATGACTTCTGCCAGAAAGGAGATTTGTTTTGTCAGGGGTGAACGGTATAGATTGGTACCTCCCCGTGGGAATGAGTGTGGCTGTTTCCCCTTATTACCTATTCCAGTGAAGCATGGATTACTTCCTGGGCTGACAGTCAGGGAGAAAGCATTGAGGATGGATTTTTCCTCAGTTTCTCTTAAGGCCTGACGGGAAGGGTGTCTTCGTCCAACACCTACGATTTCCCTATTGGACCTGAGCTACGGGAAGGGTGTCCTTGTCCAACACCTATGATTTCCCTATTGGACCTGAGTTATGGGAAGGGTGTCCTCGTCCAACACCTATGATTTCCCTATTGGACCTGAGTTATGGGAAGGGTGTCCTCGTCCAACACCTATGATTTCCCTATTGGACTTGAGATGATTATTAGATGATTATTATCATCGTTATTATTATTATTATCATGATTATTACTCTAAGAGGAGTGTTGCTGTCTGAACACTGATATATTACCTCAGTAGGACAGTACACCATGAAAGCGTATGACCCGCTTTCACGATGTAGTTACCAATTGCTTTTGGGGGAGGATGATGAGTTGTGGTTTGGAGGGCTTAGATAGAATTTGTTAAAAGATGGATATTGTGAATACCGCTTTTAACCTTTGAAGAAAATATCTGAAAGCTTTGGTCATAAAAGCTTAAAGGAGGTATGGTGACAAAACGCTTTTATCTTGATGGAATCCAATATTTTCTCTCTAAAAGTCGGTTACAAAAACGGTTATGACAGCTGTACAAGTTGGTTACAATTTTGATAATCACCTATAAATAGAGGTGACCCCTCCTCGACAAGATGAGGTTTTTAGTGAGAGATTCTTGGAGGGAGATTTTTTTTTTTTTTAGAGAGATTTTTTTCTAATTCCGAGAAGATTCCCTAAAAACAAATCAGTTTTCCAAACAGAATTTACAAAGAGAGAAAGTAAAGGATTCATCAAGAAAAAAAAGCATTCTGTCACTGCTTTTCTTCATCGTTCTTTCTTCTCTCCCTCTGAATCATTTCCTTCTTTTTTCCCCTTTTTCTTTCTTGTGTTCTCTGAATCATTTCTTCCAAAAATAACTCAATTTAGAACGGTCTGGATATCAGATTTAGGCTAGATTGAGGTTGCAGTAAACCCCATTTCTTCAAAGATCAAAATACCCCCCTACATTTTTGGCGACTCCGCTGGGGACTTCTGTAACAATTTTTGAGAGAAAATGGTGACTAAAAGAGGTGCTTCGTCCCAAGCACATGTGGTTCAAGAAGAAAATAGGGAAGAATCTCATACTTCCAGAGTGGAAGTTCCTGATCTTTCTGCTGTTCTTAGGCCTTTTCTTGCTCAGTTTCAGGCAACCCAAGTACAGATGCAAGCCCAGATGCAGGCTATCCAAACTCAGGTAGCAGCTCAGATAGCAGCATCAGAAAAACAAATGCAGGAGTTTTTTAAGAAAGCCCATCGTGAAGAGAATGTTCGCAATCCAGAGAGGTCGCAGGAGCGTACACCTTCTCCGTCTCAGCATGACGAAGAAGATGACATACACAATAATCCTCTCAGGAAAGATCCTATTCCTTCTTCTCCACCCTGCAATCATCGTGAACAGGAAGGGAGACATTCCTCATATATGACAGCCGAGGATTTCTCTGAAATGTTTGAAAAGGAGCAAGCAAAACGCTCTGGACTTTCGAATGCTTTCGATGCTAGACCCCCCTTTTCAGCAAGAATCATGAGAATGGAATATCCAGTAGGATATATCACACCCCAATTCACTCTTTACAATGGAAGAACTGGAAATGCTCGAGAGCATGTGATGCGCTTCACTGATGCATTAAGCAGATATGCTAACAATGAAGAGCTTCGTCTCCGCGAATTTGCTAAATCTTTGACTGATCGTGCCTTCACTTGGTACACAACTTTGGCTCCAAACTCTATTCACTCTTGGGAAGAAATGGTCACTATCTTTTCCAAGAAGTTCTTCTCTGTAGAAGACCGTGTTACTCTCAATACCTTGTCGAAAGAGCGGCAAAGACCTAATGAAGATCTGACACAATATGTTCGCCGCTTTCGATATTTGGTTTTAGATTGTCATGAACCAACAACTGAGGAGCAACTTGTACAAATATGCGTTGATGGAGCAGCAAAAGAATACAGAGCTTATTTGGAGGTAGCTACTATCCCTTCTTTTGAAAAGCTTTATGATGTTTCTCAAAGGCTCAACACAGTCATATCAAGAGCAACCCTACCAAGGTACGAAGATAGATATGGTAGGAGGGATAAGAGAGAATCAGCAATGGCGGCAGGAAATTCTGGAAGGCGGCCGTTTCAGAAAAATACCTCTTATCAGTCTGACAAAAAACCAAAGTACAACCCAGAAAGCATTCCACCGCCTTTTCCCTGCAGCATGGCCGAAGTACTACGAATTGTGGAAGTATGGATTGCTGATGGCGTCTTGTACTTACCATCACCATTCCAAAAGCCTACAGAAGAAGACAAACGAAGCAGTAAATACTGTGTGTATCACCAAACCATACGCCATTCAACAAAAGATTGTTTCTCTCTAAGGCGGATTTTTAATGACAAAATAGCCGCTGGACACCTGAAAATTTCAACTACTCCTGAAGGATCTGTCCATCAGGATCCTTTGCCTAATCATAAAGTGAAGGATGTGGTTGCTATGGTCTGTCATAACTCAGCAATTGTTACAGAAAAAGAAATTGAAGAAGAAATTATCCTTAATGATCAGTCAGCAATAGAAACTCTTTCACAGAGTTCAAAGTTTAAAAACTTCTTCGACCAGATGCATTTCTCAAAAGCGGCAAGAATAGCTGCGACAGCGGCTTTGACAACAGTTGCAGAAACTCATTCAGAACATTGTTTTCTTGCCTATTCTGCTACAAGAAAAGCAATGCCGGAAATTCAAGATGTGAGTTTTACTGCTGATGATATGAAAGCTTCATCAATGGCTCACAACAAGCCTTTGTATGTTACAGTTTTAATAAACTCTATTGAAGCAAAAAGAGCACTGATAGACCCTGGGTCTTCCTTAAACCTTATCCCGTTATCAACAGCAATAGCAATGGGATTAGATCCTTCAAAAATTTCAAAACAACCAATAGAAATATCAGGATTTGGAGGACAGTGTCAGAACACTATTGGCTATGCTACTATTAACCTTCAAGTGGGGCCAATAAATTCAGCAATAAGAGTCCATGTTATTGAAGCCAATGTAAGCTATCATATTCTTCTTGGCCGCCCTTGGATTCACAAGTTCCAGCTAATACCATCAACATTTCATCAATGTGTTAAAGGAATATACAAAGGGAAAGTCATCAGAATATTAGCAACTGCCACACCATTTGATAAAGCCGAAGCTCATATTTCAGAGGCATTGTTTTATGATGAGTTGGCTGAAGAAGGTGAGACTGCTTTTGAAAAGGCTAAAGGAGTTATGCCACCATCATCCACTATTTTAACGTCATCAGAAATTTCGAAGGCCTCAAAAAGACCCCGAGACGAAAGTGTGAAAACAGAAATTCTAAGGGGGAATGCTATCAAAGAATCAAGAACTGGGGGCTGTAAGAGGGTGGTGCAACCAGATGGAAGGGTTGTATATATCTTATGACAATCAAAGGAAACTGATTCATCAAAAGAAAATCAGATTCCCGTGATGGATCAAATATTTCAAGCAGAAGAAACAAGCGAAATTGAGGAAGCACCAGAACAGATGCAGGATGGTGTAAAAGCGGTACAAGAAAGTCTTGAAGAAGTAAACATTGCAGAAAATCTATCAGAAAAGCGTCCGGTACTCATCAGTTCCAAGTTGGCCACGAGAGAAAAAGAAGAATTAGTAAATTTGCTCAAAGAATACCGAGATATTTTTGCATGGAATTATGAAGAAATGTCAGGGTTGGATCCTACATTGGTCACACATAAATTGAATATTGAGCAAGGATATGTACCAATGAAGCAAATGCCAAGAAAATTCAGACCAGATATTGAAGATCAAATCAAAATAGAAGTTAAAAAGCTTTTGAAAGCAGGTTTTATCAAGCCAATTCAACATCCAACTTGGTTAGCCAATATTGTACCAGTCAAAAAGAAGAATGGGCAAATCCGTTGCTGTGTTGATTTCCGGGATTTAAACAAGGCATGCCCAAAAGATGAATTTCCTCTACCCAATATGGACCTATTAGTTGATGCAACAGCAGGTCATGATGCTTTTTCATTCATGGACGGTTACAGTGGTTACAATCAGATTAAGATGGCAGCAGAAGATGCAGAAAAAACCGCCTTTCGGACACCAATTGGAAATTTTTATTATACAGTTATGCCATTTGGGTTGAGAAATGCCGGGGCTACTTACCAAAGAGCTATGACAGCCATTTTTCATGACATGTTCCATAATACAGTGGAAGATTATGTGGATGATATTGTTATTAAATCGCGAAAGCGTTGCAGTCATGTTGAGGATCTAAGAAGAGTTTTTCAACGATGCCGCCATTATCAGTTAAAAATGAATCCGTTAAAATGCGCTTTCAAAGTGTCTGCAGGCAAATTCCTGGGGTTCATTGTGAATAGACAAGGTATAGATGTTGATCCTACAAAAGCTCAAGCAATTGCATCCATGACAGCCCCAAGCACAGTTAAAGAGTTGAAAAGTTTCTTAGGGAAGGTATCCTATATAAGAAGATTCATACCAGGACTAGCATCTGTCACAGTACCCCTTATGCCGCTCCTACGGAAGAACTGTGTATTCAAATGGGAATCAGTGCATGAAAAAGCTTTCAAACAACTTCAACAAATGATGAGTTCAACAGCAACTATGATGGCACCAATCCCCAAGAAGCCTTTGGTCCTGTATCTGGCTTCAACAGAAACCGCTATTGGAGCTCTTCTAGCCCAAGAAGATTTGTCTGGTTGTGAACGGCCAATTTACTATCTCAGCAGGATTCTCAGAGATGCAGAATTGAGATATCCTCGGATTGAAAGGAGTTGTTTATCTCTGATTTATGCCTTACAAAAATTCCGTCATTATTTACTATCTCATAAGATTTTTCTGATGACAAGATCTGATCCAATCAAATATCTCATGTCAAAACCAGTTCTTTCAGGACGAGCAGCTAAATGGCTCCTTTCATTATCAGAGTTTGATATTACATGCCTTTGCCCTCGCGCCATCAAAGGACAAGCAGTAGCAGATCTATTGGCAAATTTCTCAGGAAATGATGATTTAATATTAAGAGAAGAACTACCCGGAGAATTCCCTGAAGCAATGACTATTGAAGCAGAAGAGGAATGGTTCATGTATTTTGATGGATCTAAAACTGCAGATTCAGCTGGGGCAGGTATTGTGTTAAAAGCTCCTGGGGGTGAGGTAATGTCTTTTTCTTTCAAATTGAATTTTCCTTGCTCCAACAATATAGCAGAATATAAAGCTCTTCTCATAGGTTTATCAATTGCTAAAGAGTTAAAAGCCAAAAGAATAAATGTGATAGGAGATTCCAATTTGGTAATTAGTCAAATGGAAGGGTCATTCAATGTAAAAGATGTTGGTTTGGCTCCCTACAGAACAGCGGTTCAAAGAATAATGACTAATTTTGATAAAATAGAATTCAAATATCAAGAGCGTACAAGAAACCGCCATGCTGATGCACTTGCTACTTTGGCATCAAAGTTAATATTTGAAGGAGAATCTTCTCAGGTGGTAATTGAAAGGCGTATAATAGCTACACCGCTGATGGAAGAATTATACGACACAGAATCAGAAGAAGCAAATTGTAGAGAACCAATTTTGAAGGATGTCTTCTGCCTTCATGATTCAACAGTAGTCCCTACTACAACACTGAAAGTCTTAAAAAATTTCTTACAGATAAATGGGGATCTGTATTTCAAGGGACCTGAAGGAATTTTGATGAGATGTGTTGGAGTAAAAGAAGCTAAGAAACAAATGATGCAAATCCACACAAAAATATGTGGGTATAATCCTTCTGTTAGTCTGTATAGGAGGTTACAGCGTTTTGGAATATACTGGCCAACAATGGAGAAAGATGCTGCTATGTTACAGAAAGAATGTTCTGATTGTCAAATGTTGCCAGATAAAGAAGAATGTCACTTTACAAATTCTTGGGAAGATTGGAAGAAGCCATACAATGACTACTTCACAGATGGAATAATGCCTACTGATCAAAAGGAATCTTTCAAGTTTAAGAAGAAAGTTGCCAAATTCTATTTTGACAAAGGAGAATTATTCAGAAAAGGATACAACGGTATTGCTCTCAAGTGCTTGTCTGGAAAGGAGATCGAAATAGCATTGCATGAAGCTCATAGTGGGGATTGTGGTGTTCACCAAGGAAAAAGAAAGCTGTTTCAACACATTTTGGGGTTGGGATATTATTGGCCTACCATGGAGACAGATTCACACTTATATGTTCAAAGCTGTCATCAGTGTCAGATAAGAGGAAATGTTATTCATGCACCTGCACAATCTCTACGGTATGTCTCTACGCCCTGGCCCTTCCATACTTGGGGGCTAGATTTAATTGGACCTGTTAATCCCCCTGCTGAAGGATATGTTTGGATACTTGTGGCTACTGAATATTTTACCCAATGGGTAGAAGCTATACCATTAAGAAAGACTACAGGTATCATGGTGGCTAAGTTTATTAAAGAAAATATCATCTGCCGCTTTGGGATACCAAAGGAGGTAATCACTGATAATGGAACGCCTTTCATAAATTCTAATGTGAGAGAATTATTGGAGAAATATGATATCAAACACAAGAAGTCAACCCCCTATTATCCTAAAGGGAATGGGCAAGCAGAGGCTACTAACAAGACTATCCTGAAGATAATTGGAAAAATGATAGAAGGAGCTCATAAAAAGTGGTGTGAAAGACTTCCAACAGCGCTCTGGGCTTACAGAACTTCAGCAAGGACTGCAACAGGTGTTACCCCTTTCTCTTTAGTATATGGGACAGAAGCCGTTGTACCTCTGGAAGTTAAGATACCATCTACAAGAATTGAAGTATTTGATGGAGAGGAGGCATGCCTCCAAGCTGCTAGATTAGCTCAGCTAGAAGTTATGGATGAAAAGCGTGAAGCTATAGCTATAAAGACAAAAGCGTATCAAAAGAGAGTTGCTAAAGCGTATGACAAGGCAGTACGACATAGAATTCTAAAAGAGGGTGATTTGGTCCTTCGAACAGCTATTCATATCAGGAATGGTACAAAAGTGGCAAAGTTTACCCCTAACTGGGAAGGGCCATTTTTGATAAGACAAAGCTTTGACAGCGGTTATTGTCTTTTGTCTACGCTATCTGGTGAAGTATTACATGATCCTATCAATGTAAAATTGTTAAAAAAGTACTATGCTTAATAAGAAAAGTAACAAAATTTTCCTTTTGTATTCATATAAAATTTCACAAGAGTTACAAAAGAATAAAGAAAAAGCTTTTACAAAATGTCAGCAGTAAAGCCTCTCTCATTTAGATATACAAGTCTTTCAGCAGAAGCCTTTAGACGAATATATTCTTCATGATCTGCTTTGATTTCTTCTTGTAGAACTAACAGACTATCTTGAGCAGTTTTTATTCCTTTTTCTTTTTCTTCCAGCATGGCCTGATGGCGGGCAATCTCTTGACGAATAATATGAATATTATCTTGATCGTTTGATATCGCTTTCTTGAATTCTTCCGCTTTGACCACTTTATTTTTGTAGGAACTATTCAGCCTGGCAAAGCTCTTGGCTTGGAAAAATGTAACAGATAAACTACTCAGAAAATCTGTTAACCATTTTACATTAACATTAATATCCTCTAACTCCTTCAGCTCCTGCCCCCAATCCTCGAAGGTCTTCATCCTCAAAGGCGTAAGATGAGGCTTGATATCTCTGATGTTCCGAATAATAGAACACATTGTTTCTATACAGCCCGCCCTGATGATGGGGTTCTTCAAAGAACAAGAGGAAGTTATGTCCTTGTAACGCTTTGCTATTTCTGACCATAAAGGGAGAGAGCTTTCAGATACAGGATAACGCCTTAAAATCTCATCTAAAGAATCAGTTGGTGTCAGTGCAGTTGAAGTAGAAGGAGTAACAGCATCTTCCCTCACAAAAATCCCCACAAAAGCGGACAATTCTGATGAAGCGGTCTCCATACTGGAACCAATGACTGAAGTATCTTCATGAATACTTCTTGGAGCGATTTCAGTTTCAGCATTAATATTCTCCTTCTCAACAATCTGTTCTGAAGAGCCGATGATAACGCTTTCAGTAGAAGCAATCATTTGAACATTGATATTCTCAGTTGAAGATATCGGTGTGTGAGCGCTTTTGTCAACAGAAGAAGTGTTGTCAAGGGGAGTAGAAGTCTCCGATATGATTGCAGGAAGATCTTCAAAAGGCTGCTGCTCAGAGTTTTGAACCACAGAAGAGAAAAAAGCTATTTCACTGGCTGAAGGAGGGTCCACATCCATAAGCTGTTCTGAGGTTTCAACTCCAGAAGTTCTTTCATCAAAAATATTGTGCACTTCAGCCTCAACAGCGTTTTTGTCTCTGGGAAGATCATCAGAAAAGACCTCAACTGTTGCAGGAGCAATGTTTTCTTGTATTTCAGCCTGAACGCTTTCAGAAGGGCCTTCAAAATAATACATACTGTTAGAACACTATAATGATTGTAATAATAAGCATATGAGCATGTATATTGATAAAGCATTTTAACTGCTACTAACCTACGCCCTCAGAATCATCAATAGCGTCAATCATAAGAGGTGATGAAGATTGCGCTGTCCTTTGTAGAAGAAGTGACTTTGCCTTGATAGCTTGCGATCTCATTCTCTTCAGAGATGTTAACGCCTTGGCTATGTCAATAGTTCTGGCAGGATTTGCAGTTCTTCGAACACCAGAAGCTTTAGAAGATTGATCTTTCTTTTGGGAAAGCGGAGAGGAACTGGGTTCACTCTCAGGCCAAACATTGGCCAAATTCTCAACTTGTACTCTTGCTTCCGCCGATGGAGGGAAAGGAATATCGGCAACCTTATCTTCAGGGATGCTGAGTCCCACTGGAGTAGTTGGAGTTCCAGAGCTCCCTGCACCAACATCTGAAAGCGGTGCTGTGCTTTTCTCCTGAGTGACAGAAGCCTCAGTTCTTCCTAACTCATGTTGAGTCTGTAGATTCTGCTTGCGCACAATCAAAGGCTCGTTATCTTCACTATCAGAAGAAGGATCCTGTGACAGATTAAAAAAATATATATATAAGTGACAAAAAATTATGCAAATGAGAAATTGAAAAGCGTATGAATAAGAAAAATGCTTTAATTATAAAAACTTTGCTTACTGATTGGCTCTTTCGCTTCTTAGAAGGTGGTGCCTTCTTTTTTATTGCAATCTTTTTTATTCTAGGCGCTCTTGGAGTAGCCGCCTTTGGAGCAGTAATAATTGCAGGTTGAGGAGGAGTAATGTTTTCCTCTCGGATCTCTGAAGAACCTCCAACAGCAGTTCTTGATTTAGGCTTCTTGTGAGGAGAAGCTACCGCTTTCCTTTTCTTGCTTGCACCAGGGGGCTCTTTCAGACATTTTTCTTTGTCCATAGCCAAATTAACCGTTTGACTGAGCATTGGCGGACCCTGAACAAAGGTTTTGAAGGTAGCAATACAAGCTTTCCAGAAAAGCTGATAATTCTTCGTACATCTGCCTATCCTATGCTCCCCAGCCAAGTAGAAACCGGCAACAGATGGCCTTAAGTTTAAAGACCAACTCTCCAGAATGAAAGCCTTCATGGTTCTTTTTAGAGAAAAGGATTCAGCTGTACCATCTGGAACGCCTTGATCAAGCCCAAACTGCCTCAGACACCGATCAGGATTATAAGATTCAAGGCAGAAACTGTTGGTTTTACCGCCATCAACGCTGTATAAACCAATCAAATGACACTTGGACAAAATGGCGAAACAGTGAATATCCTTCAAAGAAACGTCTGCTCTCTCTTCAGTACTCATGCCTATAAAAGATAAAGGCTCCTCAGAATGATAAAAGAATCTTTCAATACCTCTTAGAAGCTCAATGTAAGGTCTGAAGCAGAAACATTTCTCCTTGTCAATAAAGTCAAAGATCAACGCATCCTTCTTTCTGGCAATACTACTCCACCGCCATGCCCTTGGACTTGGGAGATCTTCAACAGCGGCATCATCAGCTTGCAAAGGAGAAAATTGCCTAGCTGAAGGCGCATAACCGGGAAAGCGTTCCCATAACCACATTTGAAGAAAAGCGGTATGAACAAATGATTCTATGTGAAAAGAACCTGCTGACCAGGCCTGACACTTATGAATTTGATCTAAATTCTTGTATAAAGTTCCCAAAAAATAAATTCCTAGAGGGAAACTCTGACCGTCAGCAAGGCGGAAAGCCAATGGAAACAGTCTATCCAAAACCTTGTCAGTAGGAGCGCCTTCAAAGACATATCTCGACAGCCACATGCAGATGAACGCTGTCAACTCTAAAGGAGACTTGTACTCTTTTCCATATTGATAGTCTCTGACTCCTGTCTCCTTGTTCACAGGGCCTTTCTCCCTGAAGAAATAGCGTACCCAGCCGTAGAAATTTGGCCGCCTTGCATGGGACTCCTTTGAAGCTCCCCAAACAGGATTTATTCTCGATTCCCAAACCAGAGCATGCAAAAGTCTTGACGCTTTTACCTCTTCTCTACTCAAAACAATGTCTTGTATGTCACTATTCCCGAAAACGGGTAATCTCCATAACGCCATCACATCTTCCAAAGTAGGGGTGATTTCTCCCCATGAAGTAATAAAAGTGTGAGTTTGACTGTTCCACCTAGTAACTAACTGAGATAAACTGTCTGTATCTTTCCTAATCTCAAAATCCTTCGAAAGCTCTATAGCTTTAAAAATCTCAGCTGCATGAAGTTTTGGCCCATACTCTGGGTGAGTGAGTATATAATCACACCAAGCTGTCCACTCCTTGGTACAACCGCTATGAGAACTAAAATTTACCTGAGAAAGCGTGAAATCTTTTCTTTCTATTCTGAACATAGTAGTAGCAAAAGGAGGTGGACAAAATCCTTTAGTTCCATCGATGTCACCATAGGGCAATGACCATCCATCTGGAGGAACAGCGGTATCCCAGGAATGATGCATAGCTGAATCCCAAAATTCGTTACTTAAAATATTTTTTTGAGAAGAAGATGCCATAGCTGAAAGCGTAAAAAATTGCAGAAATAAAAATAATAAATTACAGTGTGTTCTTCTAAAAAAAAAATGATGATGAAAATAAATAATGAAACAAATAATAATAACATACAATAACAACAATAAAAGAACAAAAGTAGACAAAAATGACATGGTATACAGATAATCAAAACTTCTACAATGACGAAACAAATAAAGAAAAAAATAAAACAGCAAGCATAAACATGAACAGTCAAATAGAAATGGTAAACAAAGAAGTAAGAAAACAAAAGAAAAACTCACCAGAATTCTAAGAAGATGTTCTGGAATTCCAAATAAAGATTGAGATCCTTGAAAACCACAATAAGATCAATGAAAACCCGAGCACAGAAGAAAGATGAAAACTCAAAGTATGCTTGCACGAAGAAGAAGATGAACAGTAAAGCAATAAAGAACTGATTATTTGCTTTTATAATGATTAAACATTTATGATGTGCGGTTTCCAAGGGGCACATTTTGATTCGAAATTCAAAAAAAAGGGTACGATCATAATGACTGTGACAGGCTGGCTGCATGATCTTATTGGCTATAAATATGGCGAAGTTGTTTTAAGCGGGATTTGAAAAGACGTTTTTTTTAGACGCCAAATTTATGATAGTATATTATTTAATGAACTCCTTTTGTCATGATGATTTGTCTGCTCAGACGCTTTTAAAGTAAGATTAAGCCTAAAAGCGCCTTCACAGACAGGGGGCTAAAATGTTGATGATAGTTATTGAAAAGCTTGATTTATGAAATTTTGAATTTAAGGACGTTGTTCTTCTCCAATAAAATAATGACACATGGCTCAAAAGATGTTCTAACATATCATGTATATTAAAATCATTTTTGAGAGTTAGTTAACAAAATTCCATGTTTATCTGATAATGATGATTCTAGCCATTAATGATCAATGATGATTTTAAGCTCTTATGCTTTTAGTTCATAAAAAAGGGATTTTTTTGCTCATTAATGACAAATTTACCCTTATGTCACTAATGAAAGTTGAAACTGTTGTGCCTTTCACGCTATTAACACAAATTCAAGTCCTAACGCCTTTGGATATCATTTCAAGCTCTAACGCCTTTGGATATCCTATATGGCTTCATTGCCTCGCTCTGGCTTTCAACGCTTTTCTCTTGATGATGGGTGTGGTATGGATTTGTACCCTCCTTGTATGCCTTTCTGATGACTTCTGCCAGAAAGGAGATTTGTTTTGTCAGGGGTGAACGGTATGGATTGGTACCTCCCCGTGGGAATGAGTGTGGCTGTTTCCCCTTATTACCTATTCCAGTGAAGCATGGATTACTTCCTGGGCTGACAGTCAGGGAGAAAGCATTGAGGATGGATTTTTCCTCAGTTTCTCTTAAGGCCTGACGGGAAGGGTGTCTTATTCCAACACCTACGATTTCCCTATTGGACCTGAGCTACGGGAAGGGTGTCCTTGTCCAACACCTATGATTTCCCTATTGGACCTGAGTTATGGGAAGGGTGTCCTCGTCCAACACCTATGATTTCCCTATTGGACCTGAGTTATGGGAAGGGTGTCCTCGTCCAACACCTATGATTTCCCTATTGGACTTGAGATGATTATTAGATGATTATTATCATCGTTATTATTATTATTATCATGATTATTACTCTAAGAGGAGTGTTGCTGTCTGAACACTGATATATTACCTCAGTAGGACAGTACACCATGAAAGCGTATGACCCGCTTTCACGATGTAGTTACCAATTGCTTTTGGGGGAGGATGATGAGTTGTGGTTTGGAGGGCTTAGATAGAATTTGTTAAAAGATGGATATTGTGAATACCGCTTTTAACCTTTGAAGAAAATATCTGAAAGCTTTGGTCATAAAAGCTTAAAGGAGGTATGGTGACAAAACGCTTTTATCTTGATGGAATCCAATATTTTCTCTCTAAAAGTCGGTTACAAAAACGGTTATGACAGCTGTACAAGTTGGTTACAATTTTGATAATCACCTATAAATAGAGGTGACCCCTCCTCGACAAGAGGAGGTTTTTAGTGAGAGATTCTTGGAGGGAGATTTTTTTTTTTTGAGAGAGATTTTTTTCTAATTCCGAGAAGATTCCCTAAAAACAAATCAGTTTTCCAAACAGAATTTACAAAGAGAGAAAGTAAAGGATTCATCAAGAAAAAAAAGCATTCTGTCACTGTTTTTCTTCATCGTTCTTTCTTCTCTCCCTCTGAATCATTTCCTTCTTTTTTCCCCTTTTTCTTTCTTGTGTTCTCTAAATCATTTCTTCCAAAAATAACTCAATTTAGAACGGTCTGGATATCAGATTTAGGCTAGATTGAGGTTGCAGTAAACCCCATTTCTTCAAAGATCAAAATACCCCCCTACACTGACATGCCAATTTTCAATTAGATGTTGTGCTACAGTACAATTTTGTCAAAACTTTCACCAAGACAGATTGGTTGGTGCTGGCGAGGAGAACGTAGCATTCTTTCGAAAAGTGCCACATATTTTGTGAACGACAATTAAGGCATTGGTTTGCATGTACAACACCTTGACAAATTGCACAAAAAGTATGTGACGCCTTTGAATTGGTGTTGGCGGTCTCCTCACCGGTACCAACGGAGACGGAGAAGATCACAAGTCTTCCACGAATTGTGAACCAAAATGAAAAGTTACGTTATTTCTCCGAGCTAATAATCGGAGAAAAGAGAATAAGAGGTTAATGGAAAACTTGAGTGTTAGTTGTTGGTGGGAGAGGTTTGGATGGGAGGACCATCCAATGAATCCTCAACCTACTCAAAAGGGATGAGAGGACTATAGATTTTCTATGCTACATTATGAACATAATTGCTTGGAAGAATTATTTGGCATAGAGAAGAGGACAATCCGAACTCGCAAAACGTATGTTGGAAGGGCCAGAAGTAGGTACAGGTCCAACGTATGTTGGAAGGCCCAGAAGTACGTACAGGTCCAATCTACAAAGGGGAGGCTGGCGAAGAGCCAATAATTTCTTGTTGAGAAAGTGTTGAACGATTGAAAATATTAGTAATGGTTGACAAATTTGTGAAAAATGATTACACTGTATAAAATATTTTAGATCTAGGGATTCGCGGGCCATATTGTTCATAAGTTTTTTTACATATTGTATGGATATTGTTTCTTCTTATTTACGAGGGCAAAAGTCTCTTTCTCTTATATCTATGCCTTGTTAAAAAATTAAATAATTGATAGAAAAAATATATTTTATTTTCAAAAGTTTTGGATACAATTGTCCCTTTGCCCCATCTCTAGCATGACCATTGTATTTTAAGGGTGTATAAGCGACCAACCACTACAAAATTAGTTAGATTGTCTTCCAAGACATAGAGACAGCTTGGCTTATGAAAGTACAGGCGGTATGGCCAATGACATTGTCTATCACCGAAAAAAAAAAGACATTGTCTATACTTTTGCCATCCCAATTAAAGTATTTATTTTCATTATAATGCACAAATAAATTTTCTGTGATAAATTATATACAAGGTTGTGTCGGTTGTTGGAAGTAAGTTCCATTACCATGTTGGCAATTTTCTATGAGATCATCATTATAATTTTTTTTTTTAAATCATCGCAAAAAAAAAGAGGGGTTTTACATATCAGATGCTATATTTATCTTAATTTGCAAGTACAGTGTTATGTATAATAGATTTATAAATTAACTAATTAATTTTCAACCGACTTTCAAGTCTCAACCTAGGTGTCAACTAGTTTAGTTGGTAAAGTCTCTTAATTGGCATCATACCAAAGACCTAGGATGACATCCCATCTACAACAGGGTTGTGGGGTTACTGGAGGGGGAGTGCTACCCCTCATTGTGTAGCCCATAGGTACATGTGGCCTCCACTGAACCAAAAAAAAATTAGTCTCAACCCTTAGTTGCGATGGTCATACGCTTATAACTATTAGTAAAATTACTGTTAACACCCTTGAATTAGGGTTAAATGCTTGTGGTTAATTTTTTTTTTCTAAAAATATGGTTAGATGCTTTAACCTTAAGGGTTAGTGGATCTTAACCACAGTTAAAAGAAGTTAAAAGGGGATAACCATTTAATTGCTCTTGAACTATTGTTAACAAGTTTTAACTTTTGTGGTTAAATTTTTTTTCCCAAAAAAAAAGGTTAATGTTAGTGAATCTAAACTACAATTAAAAGGAGTTAAAAGGGGAAGTCACTTAAATGTCACAGGGTATTATTGTCACTTTCAAAACATTTTGAATGTAATTCACTGTATGTCCAACGGTTGAACCTAGATCCCCTCCTCCTAAGAAAAACCTTGAGCACACTAATACCTGAAAGTTTTTTTTTTTTTTTTACTTCTTTTGTTAGACGATATCATTTCCTTAAGTTAGTACTTAGTGGTTAGCATTGGGGATTGGAGTTCTAAGGGATTAGTGGAAGAAAATAATTTCACATGTAACTTTTGCTGGTAAGAATAAAGAATTCATATATATATATATATATATATATATAATACGGTTAGGGGTGTCAGCAAGTTGGGGTCGGGCCGGCCAAACCCGTCCAAACCCGATCAATAAATAGGTCGGGCCAGCCCACTTATTAATCAGGCCTAATTGGGCCAGAACCGGGACATCCCATCTAAAAAATCATTTGCAATTTTTTTGCCTAGAAACTAATTGGGCTGAGTTGGTCGGGCTAAGCCCAGTTACAAGCATACCGAAATGGGCCATTAGCTTTAGATTCCAAGCCCATGCCTAACCCAACTAGCTATCGAGTCAGGCAGGCTAGCCTGACCCATTGACACCCCTAAATACAATTAGACCTGGTTTGCATTTCATTAGCGTGCGTTAGTGGCTTAGAGCTCCGAGTTGGCCACAGGTTAACATGTGTCCCTTTTAATACCGTTAAATGCAGTTAAGATTCACTAACACTTATGCTATGTTTGGTTGTTGAGAAAATATGTGAAAACATGGAAAAAAAAAAAAGATTTTGGATTTCTAATACAATTTTCAGTTGTGTTTTGTCTAATTTTCTTTTCATTTTTTTTACTTACTATATTAGCAACCAAACATAGGGTTAGGGTTTAATTAGGGTTTAACAATCTAACCAAGGTTTTTAGAAGGAAAAAAACTGAACTTAAAGGTTAAAACTTGCTAATCAAAGTTTAAAAGGCAATTAAAGAGACTTTGTGAGTGCAACAAGTTCAATCACAATTCGACAAGATCTAGACTCATAGAGCTCCCGGAGGTGGCCGAAATCTACTCTTAAGAGGTCCCAGAGCCGGTCGAAATCTTATCAACAATTCACGTGATTTGATACCTGATTACCGATATGTAACTATAATATGTAGTGGTCGGAAAAATGATTTTTTTTATTATTATTTATAATGTAATCCTTTAAAAAAAAATTGTTCTCTTTATCTGTTACCCAGCTTTGCAAATAATAAGTAGCAGTTTTGCAAATTAATTCATGGTTTTGCAACCATTAGACAAGCAACCTCAATACTTAGTTTCCTTAAGACATTCGTTTGTTATTATTAGGAAAATGATCATTATACCCTTATGATATTTCATAATCTCACAAATCTTTAACTATCATTGAATTATGGTTAAAAAGTTATAACTATTGTGATTAAGATTCACACCATTAGAGGATAAGCATCTAATACTGGTTTTTTAAAAAAAAATTAACGTGTACCCTTTTAACTCCCTTTAATTTAGGTTAAGATACACTAATCCTTAAAATTAAATTATCTAACCTTGGTTTTAAAAGAAAAAAAAAATTAACGTGTCCCCTTTGAACTTCCTTTAACCATGGTTAAGATTTATTAACACTTAAGGTTAAAGCATCTAATTTTGATTTTTATAACAAAAAATAGAAAAAATTAACATGTCACTTTTAACTGCCTTTAAATGTGGTTAAGATACACTAGACATTTAAGGTTAAAACATCTAACTTTAGTTTTTAGAAGAATTTTTTTTTTAACTTGTCCCTTTTTAACCCCCTTTAACTGTGGTTAAGATCAACTAACCCTTAGGGTTAAAGCATTTAACCTTGGTTTTTAATCTATTTTTCAACTCCCTTAAAATGAGGTTAGCGTTTACTAACCCTTATGGAAGAGGACAAGTCGTTAATTATTATTTTTTAAATACCAAGAATAGATGCTTTAACCTGAAGGATTAGTTGATCTTAATAATAATTAAAGGGAGTTAAAAGGGGTTAAACCAAGGTTAGATGCTCTAATCCTAAGGATTAGTGAACCTTAACCACGGTTAAAAGGAGTTAACAGACATGTTAATTTTTTTTTTTTTAAATCAAAGTTAGATGTTTTAACCCTAAGGGTGAGTGAATCTTAACCACAGTTAAAGGGAGTTAAAGAGGGACAAATTCATTTTTTCTAATATTTTTTTTATAAACATCAAGGTTATATAGATGTTTTAACCCTAAGGGTTAATGAATCTTAACCATAGTTAAAGGGAGTTCAAAGGGGACATGTTAATTTTTTTCTTTTAAAACCAAGGTTAGATGCTTTAACTCTAAGGGTTAGTATATCTTAACCCTAAGTTAAAGGGGGTTAAAAAGGGACACATTAATTTTTTTTAAAACCAGGGTTAGATGATTTATCCTATAAGGGTGTGAATCTTAATCACAAGGGTTAAAACTTATTAATTATAGTTCAAGGATAGTTAAAGATTTGTAAAATTATAAAATATCATAAGGGCATAATAATCATTTTCCTAACAATAACAATCAGATGTCTAAGGAAAATAGGAATTTAGGTTACTAGTCTAACGGTTGCAAAACCATGAATTAATTTGCAAAATTGCTACTAATTACAGTGTATTTGCAAAGTTGCTAGAACACAAAAACTGATATGCAAAAACCCCCTTTTTTTTTAACCAACAAATGCTTCTTACTGATAATATAAAAAAACTAAAAAATGATCGTTTTTGTAATTTATATCAAGTTCGTTATATATTCTACTTATATCATCCCCCGTTTGTGGGCTTATCCGATCATAGTCATTTTTGAAGAAGATAAAAACTCATCTAAGGAAATCTTTCACACAGACACAATGACCTCTTACTTTCTTATGAACCCGGAGGTGAAGACTGTGTAATGATAAATGATAATTTACAACAAAAAAATGATAATTTATAGCAAAACCTAGAGGTGAAGACTATTTAATCTTATTTACTTTGAATTATGGTTAGAATCAGGATGTCGAATGCTAGCGGAATCACCTTAATCTCCCAAAATAAGATGATCAAACGATATTTAAAGTGTATCAATGGATAAGAGAATTAAGATAAAAGTTCATTTCTGTAGTAAATGTGTTCACTGCTCTCAAGAAAATTTGGAACCACCAATAGTGACCTTTCCATGCATGTGTGGAATTATTTCTCTGGATTTTTGGAAATTCCTAATTTTTCAAATGACTCTATTCACAAAAAGCTGATCTAAATCTTCTGAAATTGCAATCTTGAAACTCATAAGTTAGGTAGCGTTTGGTAACTCTAAATAATAAGAGCTTATTTAGGTTTTAAAATGTTTGATAACAAGCTTATTAGACCTCTAAAAACTTTAACAGTAGAAGAAAAACCTCTAAACAAATAAGTGGTACTGGGGTAACTTATTTTTTGGGTCTAAAACTTTAGAGCTTATTCTTTATAATTAAAGCTTATTATATATGAGTAGAGTTTCCAAACACACCTTTAGTGTCTTATTATTTCAGAGATTTGAAAAGAAAGATGCGGGAGAAAATTTGATAGTCTGTATAAACCTCCGAGTAATTATCAAACATATATAAGATAATCTTCAATCCATAGTTGAGAATTATGATGTGAAAGAAGCCAAATTCCTTTCAGGATGAGTTAACTTTGAAGGCCTAAATATTTATCTTAATACTCCAATAACTAAATGGATGATGATCACGAAATGGATGGGACTAAATCTTAGGAGACTTACTAAATATTGATGGTGCCTTGAGCTTACCGTATGGCCGTTGGTGGTGGATTAATTAGAAATAACTCTAGGTCGGTGGCCGCATCTTTTTGTTTTTTTTTTTAATTTCTATGATGTTTGCTCAATTCAATGGCAGAATTTTACGCTTTCTTAGATGGTATAAGATTTTACATTAATCTTAATTGTGGGGAGGGTGATATGGAATGTGACTCAAGTTCCTTGTAGGAATTTATTAGAAGAAATCTGACCCACCTTGGAACGTCTGGTATTCTTTGTGAACCATTAGAGGTTGACGCGATAGCACTCCCGTAGTAAGGATATCAAATATTTCCTGGATGTTTCATCTCAATTTACTAACACTAAATTTAAAACATAATTTGAATGGAACAAAAATACTTCTCCCAAAGGACATTGAAAACGAGGAATACTTCTAAATAAATGAGATTTGGGAATCTTCATAAAATTACTGTAATTTGTATACCCCTTTCAATGTTCTCATATTTTCTTAGATTTTTTATGTCCTTGGGCTGGGGGGCTCTAAATGAGTCAATGAGGGCTCTCTTATATGGTACAAATGAAGCTGCTTATTTATTGTTTTTCCCTTTGAAATGATTTAAATAAAGCTTTGTTTTGAAAGCTACGAACACCCATCCATCCATCCATCAATGTGATCATTGACTGTGGAGTACTCCATGATCAATGCAGATCATCTCCCATAAAAAAATTTCAGGTTTTTTTTTAAAAAAAATCTCTAAAAACAACTTGGAAGTTGGAATGCCCATTCAAAATAGAAGGGGAATAATTGGTTCTCAGTTCTCAGTTCTCACTTCTCAGTGTTGTGCTTTTTTTTTACCTCCAAAAAAAACAGTTACCATAAAAAATAAAAAAATAAAAAGGTATGGTTTTTAAGGTTGATTGGGAATTTGCGATCTGGACGAAGTAGGAGAGTTATTTTTTTTGTTGGTAACCCGGGGTGTCCCCAACTCTTCAGGTCAGGACTAAGTCCCCAGGGGTGTGACCAGAGCCCACAACCCGCCGCACCAAGAAAGTGCAGAAAACCAGGCAGGACTGGCCCCAAAGGGGTAGTGGGAAATGGAAACCCCCCCCCCCCCCCCCCCCCCCCCCCCCCCCCCCCTCTCTGGCGCTTGGCGAAAGACCCAGAAACAGATTGGAGCTGTTATAGAAATATTGTCAACTCCTTTGTCATGAATCCGGAGAAAGTCCCTGACCTTCCAAGTTACTACTACATTCAAGTGAAGCTGTGAAGGGGAAGTAAGAATAAGAGAAATCGATCCCCAAGCGCCCAAACGACACACTGCCACTGGTACCAATGGGCTGGGCCTAGTCCTTATTTAAAACCATGATCAATTGATTGATTATCAAATGGGCCCCACTATGCAGGGTTGTTGTTTCTGTCCTTCAACTTTATTTTTGCCTACAGATGACAGGACCGTTTATTTTTGCCCAGAGACCAGAGGGGTCCTACTTACAAATTACAATATGGGCTCTAGAATGGTCTGGGTCCATCAGAGTATAGATGGGCCAGTTACATGTCTAGTGTAAATTTTGCATTCGATCTTTAAGCCCAGAACTATGCTCAGCCCAACAGTCCTACGTTAGTGAACACAATATGGAAGCCTGGACTCAAGGCCCAAATTCTGCCATGGTTTAAAATTTCGTTGAAATTTCGCGAAATTTTGGTTTCGGACAACCCCACCGATATCGAAACTGGGTTTATTTCAGAAATCAGATTTCAGCCGAAATTTCGAAAATTTCTGGTGAAATTTCGGATTTCGAAAATTTCAGAATTTCGGCCGAAATCTAATCTTTTATTTTTAAATAATTTTTTAATATTATTTTTTAATTAAAATTCCGAAATATTTCAAAATATTTCAAAATTTTTACTAAAATTTCAAAAAATTTATATATTAATTTTAAAAATAAAATAATAATATATATATAATTAATATTATATAAAAAATAAAAATTTCGGAATATTTCAAAATTTTGGACCCAAATTTTCAGAATATTTCGGCGAAGTTTTGGAATAATATTTTATTATTAAATGCGATTTCAGTGAGATGTCGGCTGAAATTTCGGAAAATTTCGTTTTGAATGGGACATCCGAAATCGATCGAAATTTTGAAATTTTAAACCTTGAATTCTGCAGGAGCCAGCCTATCCTGTTGATCTAAATGGGCGGCTAGCGCTAATGTTTGGTCTAGAATGAAATCACTGGATAGACCTGTATCCCAATTGATCAAAACTCTCTCTCTCTAGCTTCTCCTTCTTTCTCCCGTCATTCATCTTCTTGTATTTTCTTATTGGACGACAAATGCGACGCATTTTGTATGGCCATGAATCGATTTAGGCGGGGTGGCAACACAATTCATTACCTAAAAAATGGGTGTTTACTCATAAATTTGAGCTTCAAAGATCTTACATCTAATATATTTGTCTAACAAATAAGAAAAGATGTGGAGTTTGAACACGATAGGCTTACAGGTAGTATGCCATTTTTTGACGTTCCATTCTTGGCAAGCGACAAACACTTTTAGATCAAGGATTATGCATAAACTAGCTGACAATAGTTAATGCATATGCCAAATCCGGTCTTGTGTGTGCTAAGTACATCAATCTGCCAACAAGTTTTTGATATCTTCCCTTATCAATAGGTACCTGGTTAGACTCAACACATAACTTCAGACCTTCTTCCACTGGTGTTTTAGCTGGTTGACATGCTAACATACCAGTCTCTTGTAATAGATCTAAGGCATATTTTCTTTGAGACAGAAAGATCCCTTTATTAGATCGAGACACTTCTATCCCAGGAAAATATTTCAAATCACCTAGATCTTTCATTTCAAATTCTTTGGACAAGTAATTTTGTAGAGCCTTCCTTTCTTCAAGATCATTTCCTATAACCACCATGTCATCCACATATACAATGAGTGTAGTGATCTTACCCTGTTGTTTCTTTAGGAATAAAGTGTGATCTGAATTGCTCTGATGGTAGCCAAAGGCTATCATCGACTTTGTAAACCTTCCAAACCATGCCCTTGGAGATTGTTTCAACCCATACAACGATTTCTTTAATCTGCACACCTTCTGACTCTGCCTTATTGGTGTCTTGCATCCAGGTGGGAGATCCATGTAAACTTCTTCGGACAATTCTCCATGTAGAAAGGCATTCTTTACATCGAATTGTTGTAATGGCCAATCCAAGTTTGCAGCTAAAGATAACAAGACTCGAATTGTGTTGATTTTGGCTACAGGTGCAAATGTTTCTGTGTAATCGATCCCATAGGTTTGGGTGTAACCTTTTGCCACCAGTCTTGCTTTGAAGCGTTCAATTGTGCCATCAGCTTTGTACTTCACAGTGTAAATCCATCGACATCCAATTGGTTTCTTTGCTGGCGGAGGATCAACGAGTTCCCAGGTTTCATTTTTCTGCAAGGACTTCACCTCCTCGTTCATAGCTGCTTTCCACCTGGGATCAACTAAGGCTTCCTGCACACTGTTAGGAATAGATACAGTAGATAATTGATTTACAAATGACATATTTGATTTTGACAACCGATGGTTAGACGCATAATGACTCATGAGATATTTAATTTTACTAGAAAGTTCAGGTTCATATGTGGGTTTAGGAATACCTCTGGTGTGACGTTGTGGTAGTTGTTTTCGAAATGGTTCTGACACTATATCAGGAAAATCTGCAGCAGGAGATTGGTTTGGTATTAGGCGGGGGTATGACTCGGAAGAAGGAGCAACTTCTGGGCTTTCATCACCACTTGGATCCAAAGATATACCACTTAAATCCAATTCACCCACTTCACGATTGACTGGTCCAGCTTGTGAATCATCACCATTGGAATCCAAGGTTATACCACTTCGATCCAAGTTGCCCACATCCTAGTTACCAGATTCAGGAGATTCGTTTTCCTCAGAAGTATGATAATTATAGTTTAGAACATCATAATCTAGAGTCTGAATTTCCTTCTAGTACTCCCCCTGAAGGTCAGGCTCAGAGGAAAAATACATTGAGTCCTCATGGAAAACAACATCCATTGTGATAAACATTCGTCAAGTTGGAGGATAATAGCATTTGTATCCCTTTTTATGAGTAGCATATCCGAGAAAAACACATCGCAACGCTCAAGGAGTCAACTTGTTGCACTGATGTTTATGAAGGTGCACAAATGCTACACACCCAAAGATATGAGGAGGCAAATTCGGGACTGTTAGGGCTACAACTGCATCACTAAGTGCTTGGAATGGTGTCCGGAAGTCAATAGAGCTGGAGGGCACCCGATTGATTAAATATGCTGTAGAGTTAAGTGCTTCTCCCCAATAGGATAATGGCATATGAGCTTCTATGACTGGGGTCGATAACTAGTGAGAGTCACAGATCCTTCCCCAATAACTGGGGTCGAAGCACCATTGGCAGTAGAAACAAATTTTTGTAAGGATGGATTAAGAGTTGAGACCTGTCTAGAATCAAATGTCATATGATCTGTAGCGCTAGAATCAATTATCCATGCACTATTGGAAACATGTGTAGAAATATCTAAAACCTTACCACCATTATTTGCAGTTATGACCAGTGCAGAGGCCTTTTTAGCAATAGCATCCTCTGTTTTTGTTTCTACAATTGTTGTCGTGGAGGTCTTCTTAGAATCCTTCTTCCGTGTATCACGACTATGATCCCACCATTCCGGGTATTCCACAAGTTCGGAACAATGACTTTTGGTATGACCAGTCTGATTGCACTGGGTGCATTTGTAGGTAGACTTGTCGGTGCCGTTGGTGGTCTTAGGATGGTTTTGCCAATTTTGATTAGACCGGTTTCTAGCCACCATGGCGGAAGCTTCTGAATTTCCAGATTCTCCTTTCAAAGTTGCATGACGAACCGCCTCTCGTCGAACCAAAAAATAGCATCCTTCTAAGTTTGGAACTAGTTCCTTGTATAGTATTTCTCCACGAACTTGTTCAAAATCGCCATCCAATCCAGCAAGAAAGATGTGTACCCTAAGTCGCTCAATGGACTTTCGGTATGCGGCAATGCCTTCAGGATTTGTCATGACCACTTTATCACAATGGTCCAATTCTCGGAAAACCTCAGTTAGCTCTCCATAATATTTAGATAGAGATTTGCCACTTTGTTTGGCGATGAAGGCCTTTTGGTTTAAAGCAAAAACTTGCAACTCATCACTTCTATCATAGAAGACCTTTGATAGAGCACTCCAAATTTCGTGGGCAGTAGGTAAGCGTAGGTAACGCTTCATAATTTCTGGAGTCAGGGACATCAACAGCCACCTCTTCACTTTCTGATTTTCGGCATACCACTTTTCATATCCATCTTCTGTTTCTACAGGTGGCTTCGTCTTGCTACAAATATAGGAGAGTTTTTCCCTTTCAGCAATATGCATCTCCATCAACTGGGACCAAATGTCATAATTTGATTCAGTGAGAATGATTCCTGCATTAAGAACACCCTCAGATTGAACAATAACAGGAACTAATTTCGTCCTAGACGATTCAATATTTTTTTCACTCATCATTATTCACTGGAGAGAAAAAAAAATTGCAGAGATTTAGAAGAAAATAGGAGGTTTTCAAACCTTGCTCTGATACCAGGATCAATTTCAGAATGGTATTTTCATCGTAATTGATTGAATGAGAAAGATACAGTTTATAGGATACAAACCTATACTAAATAAGAAACTAAATATAAAAGGAATCAGGAAACTAATTACAGAAAACAAATATGAAATCTTACACTTATACAATAGACCAGATAAAATCTCAACAACCTTCACCACTTTGAAGCTCTAAAGATATCCTATTTCCATCCATCCTGAGGCGAATGAAGCAGCCATTATTGTACCGTCAGATCAGTCGGTCCCTTCCCTTTTGAGTTCTGAGTAAAGGATCACAAGGTCCTCTGGACCTTCTAAGCTGATCATTCCAATCAAATTTCAACGTATTGATAAGAGAGAACGACAAAAAATAATAAAAAAATATTTACAGGTCATAGCAGGTTGTTCCGGGAAAGAAAAAGAGTTGTAACTTCCATTAAGTTTAACTAAATTAAGATTAAAATAATTTTTTAATATTATTTTCTAAAACGAAGGTTGGATAGATTAACCTTAAGAGTTGATGATATTTAACTACAATTAATGGATGTTTATAAAAGGGGTGTGGACTAATGAGGACCGTGCGGTATCACCCGGTAAGCTAAACATTTTCAAACTAAAAAACACGAGTCCTGAGAAGGGTTTCCCGGTAAGCTAAACATTTTCCAACAAAAAACACATTAGTCCTGAGAAGGGTTTCTAAGCTGCCGCAATGTCCCTGTGTCCCCTTTAACACATGTTTAACCATTGTTAAGCTTAATTAAATTAAAATTAATATTTTTGTTTTCACTAAAAACCATGGTTAAATTGCTTAATATAGGGGGCGATTGAATCTTAACCACAGTTGATATGTGATAAAAAGAGGGTGTGGACCAATGAAATCCCAGGGTCTATGTTCACCCTATTTCCGTTTTCCATTTCCTAAAAACCAAAAAGGAAATGGAAAACAGACCCAGGGGTCAGCTTCTAAGGTGACCCAGCTGATCTCATTATTTATTATAATTTAATTAAACTTAATCATAGTTTATAAGTGTTAAAAGCGACACGGGACACTGCATGGCTGTTCATCATTCATGTTAATAATCCAGGGACCCGAACAGCGGTCCAACACCACCTCATAGGTGGGCCTAACAGCTTAGGATGGGCAGCAGCCGCGGCACGCACCCGAGGGGCCACAAAAAAAAGAAAACAAAAAAAATAAATGTAACACACTAAACAGTAAACACACAAGATGAACATGAACCTCGGGTTAATGCAAATGCGAATGTTTTAGGGTTATGGTTTTTATTTTTTGGGTTCGAACTTAACCCTAACCCTAAAACACCCTTTCTGCTCAAATAAATCAACATTAAGTGAAAAAAAATGCGAGGCACCCAAAAAAACGAAAAATAGGATTAGTGTTTAGGCCATTTTGCAGCAACCTTCATGAATCCTCTTCCAAATATATATATCTAACAAGAACAGGAAAATAGCAAAAACAAAGATTCATCTCTTTTTAGTTTTTACACCCACAAATCTCTCATTCTTTAACTTTCTTCTTCTCCTTGAAATTTTCTCCGTAAAAGCAACCAAAAAAACATTGAACAGTGTAATAGGGTTAAAAGGGACAATCAAAAAAAGAGACTGAAAAGCCAATGGAAGGTAAGTTGGTTAGGGCTTCCTTTTGATTTTCTTTCTTTTTCCTAAGCATAGACAGAGCCACAAGAGAGAGCCATCAATAGTACAGCCGCTTCTTCTTCCTCTCCCATCTTCCTCCTCTGTTTCTCCACCATTGACGATCTCTGCAACTTCACTTCTCTTCCTAAACCCAGCAATCTCAGCTTCAGTGAAACCCCCATTTTATCATTGTTGTTGTTTTTCTTATATTTCTTCTCCTTTTCTACTACCCCTTTGTTCAATCCAAGCAGAGCCCTTCTTTTCTTTCTGTATCTGATCCCGCAAGCATTACAGAGTGACTGGAAACAAGAGAAATACAATATTAAAAATCAGAAGGAGCCCATTAATATACTGATCCAGAAGAAGAGATTGGATTTTTGATGATTCACCTTTGGCCCAGCTGGACCACCTCTCCATAAAGGGGTTTTTGTAGTCTGGCAATCAGAACAGCTTTTCTTGAGCTCGTTACTCTGGCTTTCTTCCGACGAAACCCCATCTGGGTATGTGCTATTCATGACTTCAGACCCTGATCCCTGTAACAGAAAACATGATCAACGATCGAATCACCCGAATCAAAACCAATGATGGAAAAAACTAATAAGAAAAACCCCATTTAAAAAGAAGGTCATGATCACCAACCTTTTCACTCAGATCCATCATCTTCAAAGATCTAATGGAACCCAGAAAGATGGTTTGAAGTATGGTGAGGCTGGTGGGCTTCTTAAGCTAAAAATATACCATTTCTGGCTCTGTAAACCCAAATCATTTCCTGAGAAGAACAGAGGTTGCGGGGGGAAGTGAAACAGAGCAAAGTAATACTCAGAGAGAGAGGGAGAGATCTAACAGAATTCTTGTGAAAGAAAAACTAGCATTTAAGGGAGAGATCTCTGATAGAAGATACCCAGACACAAGTCTACAAAAACAGAGCCAGAGAGCGATTTCTTATAAGGAAATAGATCAGATCGATCCTGAGAGAGAATAGAGAAAAGACAGAGGGAGTGTGATCGAATTCGAAAGCTTTTGTTGTTGATGTTGGAATGGAAAGGAGTACAAGGTGGTGGAAGTGTGCAGGAATTTGGCTCAACTAAATAAGGGAATCAAAAAAGCAGATGCAGGGAGAAAAATATAGAGAGATGTGGGAAAATAAGAACCGACACAATTCCCTCTCCTCGGCCGATCTAAAAACCCGAGCGATACACGAAACCCTAGCTCTATTGTCTTTAAATGACCAAACTACCCCTGATTCCAAATTTTTCATCCCAAAACCTACCCGCCAAATAATACCAAAATTGAGGAAAGAAAAAAAGGGCGCGACGTATGTGTCATGATAATTGTAAAAGGTTTGATTAGTTTTCGTTGAGGGTATCATTTAACTAAGATTAGTGATTAGATCAATAGTTATTGGTAACATGGGAGAATGGAGCTCCTGCCACTCATCTCACCTAACATATATTAAACTCACATAGCCATACCTAAGGTAGCAGCTAAAGTGTCGTAAGGGTAAGTCCAAGCCACCACTCTAAGAGGACCTGACTTAAGGAGGGTTGAAGTCCCCTGATACACCCCTACGAAGTCTTGTGTCCAATTAGTTAAGACTAAACCCAGGACATTAACAACCTAATGCAAAAGGAAACATTTGGCTTTTTTTTAGTGAAAGGTTATCATATAACTAATACCCACTAAACTTACATACCTAAGGTAGTCGCTAAGTTGTCATAAGGGTAAATCCAAGCAACCACTCCAGGTGGTGTGTTAAAAGGCGTTGATTTGAATTATGATCTTTGGTGCCTTTTGACATTCACCATAGGTCTAACCAAAAAAAAATTAAAAAATATATTCACCATATGAAATTAGATTATGATTACAATTTTATGGTAAGACTTTCTAGTGGTCTGTACTTCTATCTTCAATGAATGGCTCACCATTTATTGCGGTTCGAAGCATATAGCTACCTAATTGGTTAAAAGCTATTAATGATTATAGTTATTTAGAATTCTAAATAATTTTAGGCCAAAAACCTTCTTTTTTTTCTGAACTCGGGGAGTCCCCAACCCTTTGGGTCAGGCCTAATCCCCAAGGGTGCAACGTGAGCCTACAACCCATCACATCAGGTAAGTCTAGGTAAAACCGTGCGGGGCTAGCCCCAAAGGGGGAGTGAGAAATGGAACCAGGACCTCCCACTTAGGGAAAGGCCTAGGAACCACTGGTCCACCACCCCTTTTGGGTTTTATTCCAAAAACTTAATGTGTTCTAGGCAAGGTGTTGATTAACCTTAGACTAGTAGAGTCCTAAGAGTTTTATTCGCTAAATTTAATGACAAAGTAGCTTGTGAGTGTGATAGTTTGTGTTATTTTCCTTCTAACCAAAAAAATCTCTGTGAACTTAGTCCATGGAGGTGGGTTAGGCCTAGGGTTGCCAAGTTTCCTACATGCTATAGCAAATCACAAACCGAGCAAACCCGAACTAGTTCGTAATTTGGTTTGGATTGGTTCGTTGAAATTGAGCGAACCACAGTGGTTTCAAAACAATCTTGGTTATTCAAATTCACTAATATTTTTCTTTAGATTCGGCAAATTTATACTTTGAATTCACAAACCGATCACAATAAATCATTTTTTATTATTTTTCAAATAAATATTTGTAATATACGTTTATATGCTTAAAAGATATATATTTTTTATAATATAATATAAAATATATATTTTTTATAATATAATATAAAATATATATTTTGTTTTACATGCTTAAATAGCCAACCAAGCTAGCGAACCAAACTAAAGAACATAAGCGAACCCAAAAACGAATTATCTCATCTGATCCGTAGCGAACCGGGTTTACTCTAAAGTGGCGAATTGTGAACCCGAATTCGAATCAGTTTCTATGAATCAAATTCGAATTTGATTCATAAACCCTAGGACTGAATATGAATCAAATTCGAATCAGTTTCTATCATATTCAAATTTGATCCGATGCAATATCCAACAAATTTAAATTTCAATTGTGATTTGACGTAATATAAGCTGATCAAGCTGAGAATATCAAATTCGATCTGATTACAATCAGATTTATCTACAATTAAATAAACCTCTAATCTAAATCATTTTGGATCAAAATTCTAATGAGATCCACTAACAGCCCTATAAAACCCTAAATTTTTGTTTGCCATAACATTTTCAAAGGCGATGTCTCTATTAACCCTACAACTGTAGAATTCATCCATTATTTTAATAATAATTTTCGTCTGGTTTGATAAAAATTCTAGTAAAGGCTCACAAAAAAATTACAGTTCAGATTATCCAAAGCTTTGCTAGTTTAGTTTTAGTACCATCAGGTTTAAATAGTATGCCTTATTCAAATGAGGGATCAGTCTCCCGTGACACAACTTCTTGCTTTCAAGAATATGTCTTCCATGGCCTCTCATTATGTTAGTTTTGACCCACCTTTGACACTGTGTTTCGGATACTCTCCCCGATAAGCGAAGTCATCTGTTAAGAAAGTCCCCATGACGATATCCATCTATCTGAGTGACAAGGTGGTATGCATAGGCTCAATACCAATGGAATTAGCCCGTGCGGGCTACCAGTTTCCTCGTCAATTTCTTCGACTTTAGAAGTACTATATCTTACTAATTTTTGGCTTAGGAAATTTCTTAGGCAAGGTCCAACAATAGTCAGTCTAGGCCTACCATATATCATCATTTTTTTTGTGTGTCCTCTCGTCTTTTAAAAGCATTCTGCTTATACCATTTGTTATAACCGTTCGACAAATCTAAAGAAATAAGAAAACAAGAAACCAAGCAATCGCACAAAAGAGACAAGATATACGTGGTTCGGCAAGGTGCCTACGTCCACGGGAGAAAACGACAAGAAATCCACTAAGAATACGGGAGAAAAAGTGTACAGTAGCTCTCTCTAAACCCTTCTTTCGAAACCCTCGAAAAAACCCCCCTATTTCGCAACCTCAAATAAAACCCTTTATATATCTAGGGTTACAACGAGAAGACAAAACGAGTCGGAAAATATGGGTCAAAATTTCGGCCGAGGGCTTCGCCCCCGACCCTCATGGCAATGGTGGGGTAAACCCCACACATTGCCTATTAATCAGGTCACTCGAGGCGCACACCGGGTCATCAAGGATCCGGGTAAGATCCACACCAACTTCCCAACAAAACCCATATATAGAATTTAAGCCAAAACTCACAAATCTCCACCTTGGAGAAAATTCTAACAAAAAACAATCTCTACCATAACAAGCAACTCCTCTTGCCGCCTCTACCAGCCCCCTAAGGGCACTCAAGTACTATCAACACCAATCAGGTCCAAGCAATGCTTGAACTTGACTGCAGGGATGGGCTTGATCATGATATCTGCTGGATTTTCTGCTGTAGCAATCTTCTTCCCTGCAATAACTCCCTGAGAAACCACATCTTTAATAAAATAGAGTCTGACATCAATGTGTTTGGTCCTCTCATGAAACATCTGATTATTGGTCAGATGTATGGCACTCTGACTGTCACAAAACACAGTAAACTGCTCATGCTGCATCCCAAGATCACCAACCAAACCTCTCAGCCATATGGCTTCCTTCACTGCTTCTGTAGCTGTCATATATTCAGCTTCAATAGTAGACAATGCAACTGTAGACTGCAGAGTCGCTTTCCAACTTATGGCACTCCCACAAAGAGTGAAAACATAACCTGTCACTCTTTGTGGATCTTACCCGGATCCTTGATGACCCGATGTGCGACCCGAGTGACCCGATTAATAGGCAATGTGTGGGGACCTGTATTTTCTGACCCGTTTTGTCTTCTCGTTGTAACCCTAGATATATAAAGGGTTTTCTTTGAGGATGCGAAATAGGGGGGTTTTTTCGAGGGTTTCAAAAAAGCGGTTTAGAGAGAGCTACTGTACATTTTTTCTCCCGTATTCTTAGTGGATTTCTTGCCTTTTTCTCCCATGGACGTAGGCACATTGCCAAACCACGTATATCTTGTCTCTTTTGTGCAATTGCTTGGTTTCTGTTTTCTTATTTCTCTAGATTTGTCGAACTGGTTATAACACCAATTCACTCCTAATTAGTCACCCATGTGCCAAGACTATGTCATCTTCTATTTTCATGAGCTATGAAAGTATTTCCAAATTCTCTCGAATGCACCCACTTATATATTCAGATTGTTCATCTGTACACACAAACTAATATGGAGAGATGAATCCCACTCTACATGAACCTTGAACTAGAGCCAGCAATTTCAAGTTCCATATTTCATTGGGCATTAGTTGTCTCAGATTTCAATCTGTAATGCTGCCTCATGACTAGAAGAACGTAATTAACTAAATTATATGTTCTCTTTGCTACTCTTCAGTTCCAAATTTTATATTTTTCATTTTCCCATGTTCATTCCTAAATAGTATGCTCAGTTGTGAAATACAACAGAGCATTCCCCAATTGGGTATAGTTGAAGGTATTTCTCTTTCAAAACATGCCCCCCCCCCCCCCCCACTTTTCAATTCTTCTACATACTTACGTAGTTGAGGCTACTTTTTTTTCCCTTTCTGGACTGCATGCAAGGGGAAGAGGCTCTTACATAAAGCTTTTCTGAAAATAGCTTCCCAAAGTAATATGGTTTTTTTTTTTTAATGAGGGTATGGTTAGTGGTGAACAATGGTTGGTGGGTAGCTTGGGAGATTGGAGCTCTTGTGCACTCGTTACCCTAGGGATTGGATCCCCATACATCCCTCAATAGAGAGGCCACACCCCACCACTTGTGCAAGAGGCGGGGTGTTATGCCCTAAAATAATGGGTCGAGGTACTCCCAAATATACTCTCTAATCCTAATCGTTTGTAACTAATCATTAAGGGTTAAGATTTAACTTAGCTTACTTTATCTTTTCTGATACCACATCAGCTCTAATCCTAACCATTTAATAATGGAGTTAAACAGATAGCATCTGGGAGTATTAGTAGACTAATTCAAAATAATTGTTAAAAAAACAGGCACTGATGTTTTCATTTTTATTCCTTTTATTGATAGGATAATCATGGCAACTAAGAAGGTACAAAGCCATATCTAGGAAGCCAATACGGATAAAATGCAATGAGTGGTATTCCATGACACCAAGTTGCTTTACTTAAAACCACACCTAACTGGATGAACCTATGATGAAATTTTCTAAATTATCTGTCTATTAATCTCATCAGATAAACACAAGTGTGCTTAGGTACACCAAAGAAAAAAGACATTGGATTACCTGTGGCGGAGCTCACGCCTTGGGCATCAACCCTTCAATCGACATGTGGCGTTAAAAAGGAGAAGTCATTTCATTTTCTCCCCCGTTTTTGACTTCTCCCCACTTGATATCTCTATCCTTTTTTATCGGGCCACATGTCGGTTAAAGGAGTGACGCCGGAGGCATGGGCTCGGGCTTCCGCCAGAAAAAAAAAGACAAAACAGAAAAGAAATGGAAGAAAGAAAAGGTGTTTTGGGGAGTTGGGTGTGTCATTGACTCATGCGTGGTGGGGAAATAGAAATATTAGAAGAAAAGATTAGTATTTTGGAAGGTTTTTGTATATATTACTTTCCAGCTTTTAATAGACTTAGAAACAATGGAAGAGAAAACGATACAGGAAGAGACAAAATCCAGCCAGATATTCTAGTGACAGAGACCGAAAAGGAAAGCTCAAGATACCCATTTTTTCGTCTTGGAGAGCAGACAAAAAGAAAAAGCTACCCATTAAAGAACCTCTGAAAGCAAACCCTTTTCCTCTACTGTGATCGAAACAGGACTGTATATTAGCTAAAAACGGGCGTGGAGAAGAGAGAATGGTCTCTACTGATCTGCTCTACCTCCAATGATAGTTAAATAATTAATGGGGTTTGTTTTGTTTTCACTACCCCACGCTTCACCATTAAATTATAAATTCATGGAAAGCTGAGCCATGACTGTAATCTCCCTCTCTCTCTCTCTCTCTCTCTCTCTCGCTCTCTGAGTCTTAACATTCAATGCAGAACAGAAGGGAGGATGCACTTCGAGAAAGCTGTGTTTTCCTCGATAACATGAAATCATGTCTCAAATCGTTTTTTTAACAGAACAGCCATTCAGAGTCTAGACTTCGGTCCACGAGTTATACATAGTTGTTGGGTTCATGAATTCATTACTGCTAACATTGCTTGATGGCAAAGAGATAAACAGTCTACCCACACATACAGGATTTTTTTTATTTCTTTTCTAATATACAAACCACACACGGCACACTAAGCCCTCAATCTCAACTCAAGCCTTTAACCACACAGCCCTCTAAAAGAGGGGTGAGCTGGGTATACACATACAGGATAACCCACCTCTTGAAGGATCCCATGTACACCTTGGTTAAATCTCTTAGTAAAATACCAACCTCTAGTAAAACAACAGTGTTTGCCTGTTTGGATCTCTTATGTGGATGCATGGAATATGGAATGGAACCAATATCCTATTTGTGTTTCATGCAAACATTTTGCAGGAGTCCTTATATATATTCTTAGGAAAATAGTTAATGTACTTGGGATCTCTTTTTGTAAATGTATGACTAGTCTTCATTGGTCCACGCCCCACTTTGAAATTCTCACCATAGTTTGATGAGTATTTAAAAGTGACTTGTGAAACAATGAAGACAAACTATTACGTTTGTAAATGGATATCCCAAGTACGCCCATCACTGCATCTATCTATACTATATACTAAATAAATTAGGATGCCTATGTGGCATTCCTCTTTGATCTCCATTCTAAGTTTTGTGATGTCACATCATCACTTGATGGGAGCTATAAATACCCTCTCTTAACTCCCCCTCCTTCTCTCTCCTTTCTTATCCTTTTACCAAGTCCCAAGATGAATTGCAATGAGAGGGGAGTACCAAAACCTCTATTAATGGTTTTACTAATAATTAAAAGTTATTTTAATTAGGTTTTTTTTATAATTATTTTTTCTCTTAATTTTTTTGTACACGTATTTATGCTAGTATTCTTACTATGCTAACCCTAATGACATCAAGCATTAATTGCTCAGTAAAAAAAGTCACATTTTCCAATTTTTTTTTTTTTTTTTTTTTTTAAGGTATCTCCCTTTGGAGTCTTTGTGTAGCTGTTGACGCTTACCATGAGTACTAACCCTCCCTAGTTAAATGGTTAGTGCTTACCTTTGGATAATAGTAGCCACACTCTCTTAAGACTCACTTTTTCATTATAGAATGTTGATTCCAAACATGGTGTTTTTTTTCTTAATTGAATACAATAACACATGTCTTTCCCTTCATGAGTTTAAAAGATAAGTATAGTTTAGCATTAGCCATTCACCTCATTGGAGCTAGCAGAGTTGGGGTCATATCCGATCGCGATTGAACTTGAGGAGAGTTTAATCGCACCCATAGGTTAACACGTGTTCCTTCTCATTAATTATGATTATGATTTACTAATCCTTAGAGTTCAACAATCTAACCTTGATTTTTGTTTTTTTAAATAACTCTAAGAGTTAACATATCTTAACCAGGGTTAACAGGGTCCATGTGAGTATCGCAAGTTCAATAAATTGGACAGGATCCCTATTCGAGCTAGCACTCCCCTACATTTTGATATTGCGGGCTAGTCTGCCAATTCTCGTCTGGGACTGAGATAATAGATTAGGCTACCTTTCATAAGCAATGGCTATATTTGAACAATAGGGTCCAAGTCGGCTGGATGGGCTGACCATGTACAAGCAATGGTTACCCTAATCCAGTCCAAAATCCATTCCTCCCTTTCAAGCCATTACCAGATTTTGTTCGAGGCCGGTTCTATTTTAGAGTATTCCCCGCAGATTTCTTTTATGGAAAAAGATTACCTCTGGTGGCTGCCCGAGCTGGGTGCTGGGGCATCCACAAAACATTGGGCAGCTGGTGATAATTTAGGGGAATAGTCATTTCATTTTCTCCCCATGATTTTGACTTCTCCCCATTTGATATTTTTCCCTTTTAAAACATCACCTGCCTAATGGTTTGTGGATGCCCGAGCGCCCAGATCAGGGCGGCCACCAGAGGTAATCTTTTTCCTTCTTTTATAACATCCTAGAGCAAGCCACGTACCCATGTACATGTGATATTTTGGAGCAGAGGAGTGCTAGCCCTACTCTCCATATCTTCTCTACTCAGCATGAGTCAACTACCTATCTAATCTCATTGTTAGAGTATACACTTTTTAAGGGATTACATTGCTTTGTGAGAAATTGGAGAGGTTGTTGAGTCAAGCTAAGAATAGAAAAGGCATGAGAGTAGAGCTAGCACTCCTCTTTATAAAAGAGTTATACCAATTTGAAAGAGCATTTATGATTTCTCGATTTTGGTTATATTTATTTATTATTATTGCCCTATCATAAAAGAGACAATAGTTGGTGTCAACCAACATTTTCTCTTCCGAAAATACTCTCGTTAAATCTAATTTTTCCTTCTTAACTAATATTTTTAATATGCCAAACATACCCTCTGTAGAAACCGCATGTTCCTTCTCGTTATTCTCAGCATCGATCCGTAGAAGAAACCAGTGAGTCCGCTTCTGCTGCCTTATCCACCGAACACAGCTTCACCAACGCTGAGCACATATGCATCGTGTAAAGACAACACCTAAAGTGTGCATACCGGTAAGCACAAGTAATTTACTAAAAGAGGTTTTTGAATATCACCTGCTAGAATTTTGTCATCAATATAACGAAAAAGAATTGTTCCCAACCCCTAATAATATATCCAGGAAAGACAATAAAAGACTTAACTTGATACTCCACGGGCGAGGAGGGAACTATCGCTCCTCGCTCTCACATAGCCACCCCTTCAACTCAACATGAACTCAAGATAAAGTTTTTTTTAACTGGTTTTTTTTTTTTTCTAAAAACCAAGGTTAGATATGTGAACCCTAGGGGTGACAGCATCTTAACCTTGATTAAATGGAGTTAAAAAGGAGACATGTGGCAAGAAAAGGGGAGCCAAGACGCCCCTCCTCGGCATCCTCGCGTCACCGATTGAGGAGGTGATTATTTTCCCATGATAATAACCAACAAACATGAGTTAGATGCTTTACTCTTATGTGTTAATGAATCTTAACCACAGTTAAAGGGAGTTAAAAGGGTATACTTTATTTATTTTTTTCTTCTAAAATCCCAAGTTAGATGCTTTAACCCTAATGATTAGTGAATATTAACCACAGTTGAAGGAATTAAAAGGGGACACGTTTAAAGGGTACACTCTATTTTTCCCTTTTTTTTAAAAAAAAAATTCTAAAAACCAGGTTTGGATGCTTTAACCCCAAGGGTTAGTGAACTTTAACCACAGTTAAGGAGAGTTAGTTAAAAGGGGACACGTTCTTTAAAAGGATTTTGTGAGATTATGAAACATCTCAAGGGCATAAAAGTCCTTTATTTAACAGGTATAAAAAGAAAGTCTAACTATAGGTGGGTGCAACTATTTCGTTAAAGGACAGCCCTAAAATATGGTCACCAATATAAGTTGACAGCATATATATATGGGAAGGGATCCGTAGACATATGGGAAAAAACATATAAGTTCACATATGACGACATCCGTCCGATTAAAGGATCTAACGGACATCATTCTAATCTACGTTTTAGGTGGTAAGGGCTTTTAAGGAAATTTGTGTTTCTTTTTTAGGAGACCCTTCTCTTTCTTCTTAGAAGCCTCAAAAGAGGAAAGCACTCTCTCCAGCGTTCTCTCTCTCTCTCTCCATCGCCTCTCTCTCCTCTCTCTCTCTAGACCGTCTCTCATGTTCATTGGAGAAATCCGTTGATTGAGGGATTCATACATGGTTTCATCCATGGTATGAAGAAATCCGTTGATTCCTAGTGTCATTGGACCCCTTTGTACAGTTGTATTGTTATATCAGATTGCCAAAGCTGCAGTTTCAAATTCCCGGTGTCATTGGACCCCTTTGCTCATGTTTTTATCAGAAATCGCCCGAGAAGAAGCCATCGAAATCTGTCTTTCCAGCCCTTTCCCAAGGGGAAGATTGAGATCAATCCGGAATATGTCAAAATCCTTGTTTTCAATTCCGTCCCCATTGAACATGAGAGAAACGGTCTAGAGAGAGAGAGGAGAGAGAGGCGATGGAGAGAGAGAGAGAACGCTGGAGAGAGTGCTTTCCTCTTTTGAGGCTTCTAAGAAGAAAGAGACGGGTCTCCTAAAAAAGAAACACAAATTTCCTTAAAAACCCTTACTACCTAAAACGTAGATTAGAATGATGTCCGTTAGATCCTTTAATCGGACGGATGTCGTTATATGTGAACTTATATGTTTTTTCCCATATGTCTACGGATCCCTTCCCTATATATATATATAAAAGCATCTTAAAATCACGATTAAGCATCTATTTCCATAAGCTGGGGCCTGGGGCTCTCCGCAGTCCGCAGTTGATTAATGTCCAAACAGCCATACTATAGCATGTATAGGGGAAAGGCCATGTGAGGTAAAAGGAAAATTATAGGAAGCATTCCACCGAGTAGATCTCTCATGTCCGTAAAGCTTATGATGCACCATTGATCTCTGAGAAGGGCTGTAAGTTCTGTTACAATTTTGTAGTTACCCTTCAGCTATCATCATCTTTCCTGCTAGCCCGATTAGTGAAATGATATATCCAAGCCTCCCACGTCTCTGCATTTTCAACCAAATAAAATATGATTTTATCATTGAAAAATTGGTGACTTACACCATTCAATCTGCTGATTGTCCATAACAAAACAGAGCAAATTACCTTTAACCAAACCAGTTAATTCGTTTCATTTTATCAAGGAGAGAACATAGTCATATACGGATTGAACTGATTATCATGTCCGATTTAACCCTATGAAAGGGTATAAATTTTCAACAAGAACATTTCAGGAAAAACTACAGGTCAGTCCTGGACAATAAAAGAAATAGTGAAGACATAATTAGTCCAGTATTAATCAAAATCAAGGGGTGGGGAAAATAGAGCTTCTTAGCAATTATATTGTAACTTTCTTTTGCACAAAGTGTCCACATTGTTCTCCAGACCAACAACCAATATTTCTCTGAGAAAAAAACTCAATGAAAGCACAACTTTTGAATGAAAAGAAAGCAATGACAAGTAAAAAACCCTCACTTTTCCTCTTCCCAGCTATAAACCAGGCAATGAACAATACAGGTACTGGATTGGCATCGACTACTATGACAAAAAATGAATAAAAGCAACCCATGACTCAATACGGGCAGTTATGCAGCCCCAATTGCTATCCCCCTGGGGCTTTTCCCGTCACTTCCATGGTAGAAGAGAAAATACCAAAATGCGTCCACCATATAAACCAGTCCAAGATATCGCCTTTTAAAATGTCCCATTTTTATTTGACCGCTATAGAAAAGGACAACCCACTCTGGCACACCTGCAACCATACCTGAGACTGGACCGAACACGACCCAAACACGACGACGATGAGATGCCTGACCCGACCCCAACATATATCACGTTGGTTCCAACCTGGAGTTCACGGTGCTCCTAATCACCAAAAGAAAGCCCTGCAATGTTTTAAAGCTAAATGTGTCGAATAAACTAATAAATACTATACACATCCTTAATGGTTTCATTGAAAGGAAAGAGTTGTGAGGGCATCTTATATGTCTGCATGCATATGGAATAAGCAGGGGGTAAGACCCAAAATTACGATGAAATAGTTGTGTGAAGACATTCTCCCTCGGAACCAAGCCTCTTAAGTGTAACTATTAGGACAAAAAGGCATGCATACCTTCAATTGAAGTTGAATCCACCGAATCCAAGTGAAGGAACTGGAAGCTCGTTCCCTCCGAAGCGAAAACCAGGTTGGGAAGCATCACCAGGGGGCATTGACTCATCATCATCCTCCAACCAATATGTCTCAAGAATCTTTACTGCCTTTTCGTAGATCTCAGTGTTGTCATGACTCTGTAAGTTTTCAATCTTCTCCAACCCCTCAGCGTCGTCAATCAATTGGGCATAGAGATTCACACCTCCAGTGTTACCCAAATACTTTTCGGCTTCCCCAACCTTCAAGATGTTTTCAAGCCCTTCTAAACAGACTGTGACGATCCTTGGGTCAGGGCAGACTAAGAGATCACACAATGGCTTGATACACCCTCGATTCACCAAGTACCTATCACCCACAATGATAATAAAACCTGTAACTTTAAATGTAAAATAGGGACATTAAGATCAGGAAAAGAAGATTGTTGGAACAAAACAAACTTGATTTGCTCATGGGTACCGCCTGATGTAGCATTTGAGATTGCCCATGCAGCCTCTTTCTTGATATCAAACTCAGCAATTTGAAGCAGATGGACAAGGGGGGCAATGACATCAGCCTCAATAACAGCCTGTATAATTTCAAAATTACACGAATCATCATTCGATAACTAGAATGGATTCAGAAGAGGAAAGCTACAGCCCACAAAGATTTCTTTCATAGATACTGCACAACTCAAATTTAATAAACCCCGTGAACATCTTGACTAGCAAACCATGAAACGTGTCGAAAGCCAGCATAGACATTTAGATGATCCTTAAAAGCAGAGTTTAAAAGGCTTGAAACATAGCTTCTCTAGACAGATGGATTTACTTGCTTACCTGTATCTGATCCTTGTTTCCAGCAGTAATGTTAGAGATGGTCCAGCAAGCTTCCTTCTTGATGCTCTTCTTATGATTATGGGTTAACAGATTCAGAAGGCATGGGAGTGCTTGATGGTTGATAATAAACTGGAGGAAGACAAAAGGAGGCATCGACCCATTATTAGCTCAGAGGGAAAAACGATAGCACGTTGAAATTAAATCAGGCTCCAGATTAGGCACAATTTCTTATATCTGTAGCTACTCTTCACAGATTCACAAAAAGAAGAAAATGAAACGGAAAAAAAAAATGTTTAGAAAAACTGCTGTTAAGTGTTCTTAATTTCTTTAGCAGTGACTAAAATGTTATTAGAACTCAGAAAGCGAATAAAAGATTTCAGTGAGGCACTACAACGAATAGCTAATTGAAACCAAGACAACTTCTGTAAATATCAAGCTGAACATTCCATTGGACAAAGAAACTACAAATTTAGATACCCATTTTCTCAGTTACCATCGGTGCATAGTGCAAACGATTGCTAACAATCAAGTCATCAAACTATAACAAAGGGAAAAAAAAGAAGACATTAAGGGCCCATGCCAAAACCACTAGACTTACCACACCTAGTTACACATAACATAAGTAGCAAGAATACCACTAGGAGATTTTTGAATGAAAACAGTAAAGAAGTGAACATTTTACCCAATATTTATGCTAAAAGACCACTACAATTTTGTGCATCAACAGGGGAATAAGAAGACTTCCTGAATTCCCAAGTAAATAAAACTGTTCAGGTAGTATGTCACAAGACTCACATCTAATACTACATGGTCCGTAAAAATAGAGGATCATAGGGATGTATTTGAGAAAATCAGGATCTCACAGTGCACACTGCTCACCAAGAATGGCACTGACATGAGAGAAGCTCGAGTTAATATTTAATTGTATTAGTTCCTTGGTTTGGGCACAAAAGGAAGACAAGACTGATTAACAGGCTGGCCACACATGTCTTTCTATATCCAAAGCAGGAAAGGAAGTGAGGAAGTTGCAATAAGTACATCAGAAATCATCCAAGAAAATGCAAAACTAAGAAACTGGAGTGCACTGGTGAAGAATGCCTGCCCATATAGATGAGTTGAACATCATGAGAAATGAAAACAAATTATTGGAAAAACAGAAAGGAGAGGGGGGGAGAGAGAAAATAAAATGCAGACAAAAAAGAAGTCATCGCAGATTGAAATTCTAGAAGGAAGCAACAGCTTATGAAAAAAAATTCAAGATTTGTTTGCAATGTTTGGTAACAAAAACTTCAAATATTTTAATATACGATGGCAGACACCTTATATACAGTACGTCACTACCCAAGTACCAGTAAAGGCTATATATGGAATCCATCACATCTCATAGTATAGGCTCCATTTGTTACTTTGTTTTGACGTAAAATAGCAGAAAGCAAATGAAATCCGTGGAAAATGCTATTTTCCGCATGTTTGTTTGCGCATAAATTTTTTGGAGTTTTATGCAAAAGGAGCAGGTTTCCAAGGGCATACATTCGCAAAATATTGATGCTATTTTCTTATGAAATCATTGGCTCTCCTCTTTATCCCAAACCCCAACCACCATCTCCCACCATAATCACCGCCACAAAACTTTAATCAATTCAGCTAAGAGGCGCGACAAGCACTTCTTGAAGATAGTTTGAGCCTCCCATTTGCGCAAGGGAATATTGCAACTCTATCCCCAAGATTCAACCTAAACAGGAATCGATCCGTTCCTCTATAGATCTAACCTATCTAGTAGAAATTGTACTAATACCACCTTTTAGGATACCCACTGATTAATTAATCCAATTAAGGTCTTAATTATCCTTCACAAAGACAACAACTAGTTACACAGATTGTATAAATCAGATTAGACAGACAGTTACAAGTGATTGCCAAACGGAATTACTCTCTAGGAGCGATTTTGACACAGTTCCAGAATTGGATCTGGATGGATTATGGAAACCAGACTCTGGAATCAGATTCCGATTATACACCATGTTTGGAAACAGTTTTTTCTACTGACTCTGTTTGGTAAAAATGCCCACAGGTTGGTGTATTGCTACACTAACAAGGTTCTCCCTTTGTCTCTGTTCTTGATAATCTGGACAGTGCTCTGTTTGGTTACAAAGCGGTTTTCAACCGACCAGACTAATTCGTCAGATCACTTCTCTATTTGGTAACAGAGGATCAACTGGTCGGATATATTCCTTAGTAAGGGAAGCCTTTGTGCTATATAGGAATACTAATATCCAATCTAAGGATTGCCTATCTCTGATCTGAGTCGTCTTCAACCTTGAGATGGGCTTCAAATTTCCAATGGAGGTCTAAATCTTCTATTCTAGTTCGAACTCTCCTTCCGGGCTCAATCTGGCAGAGGTCTGAATCTCTTATGTTTCCCTGACTAACTCATTCAATAGCCCACCAGGTCCATCGAACCTGAACGCCCACCCAAGATCCTCAACGGATCATGGAATCCGAACCACCACATCTCACGATCAGATCTACACAATTGATTTGACTTCTAATCTTAAAAAGATTAGGCGACTAGCGATGATGCAGTGTGCGAAGTGCAAAGTGCAAATCATAGCGCCTATAACCCTGCACGTGCACATGTCGCGCTCGCTGCAATGCACCTCACTAGTGCACACATACTTAGTGTATGTGCGCACACCAATTGTGTGGGGCTATTAAACGCAAAGAGAGTTTTCTCTAAAACTCTTGGGTTTCTCACCCAAAACTTCCAAGATTTAAAATACCATTTAAATCAAACCAAATAGTTTTAATGCAAATAAAACCAAATATTTATTTTATTAAATCCAATTAAAAAATTTTGGTTATTAATAAATCATAAATCAACATCGACCATTGTCGTTGCCGCCTCCACCACTGATACATGCATACAGGCACATATGATTTTGTAGGAGAAATGTAGGTAATCATATCTTATTAGAGAGTCCAAGTAATTGTCATTTGGTTGGTACTTGTCCTCAATGTGTAAGTTTGCTTATGTATAAGAGCCTATGGGGAGTGAGATAGTAGTTATCTTAGGAAGTTGTAGTAACTGTTATCCTTGTATTATTTTAGAAGGAATGAATGAATAAGAAGAAAGGAAAGAAAAATTACAGCAACTCCGAAAAAGGTTTAGGAGGTGTTGATCTCTCTCGAACAAGATCAAGATGTGTTAATCTACCTTTCAGATCAAGAGTTCCGATGTCCCTTGAATGAGACCATCTTCTCCACTTTTATTGTATTTTTTATTAAAAGTTTGCATCAACCACCACCAACACTGTTGTCTCCACCACTTGTCTCAAGAATGCAACCAAACAACAGAAAATATATGGAGATTTTATCTTTTATTATAAAATCTTTACACCGTAAATGATTTTACACTATAAAATCATTTATGTGAAAACAAACGGAGCCATAGTCAAAATGTTGTTAGGACCCTCATTATGATGAGGTCACCTATTGATGACTTGGCTTCGTCTCCTGGACACTGAAGCACTAGTGAGAGGCTCCCAAGACCCACATAAAATTAAATGTTATTTACAAAAACAAAATTATACTTATATAGTAAAACATTTATTAATTAACAGATTTTACATTGTATGCTTTATTTCTATTTTTAATCTTCTCAATAATGTATCATCTTAATATTTTAAACTTTAAACAAAGAAGGGTAAATTTTGGCCACCTAAGCAATGCCTCGCTGATGGAACCCTAACGTCCAGGCGTCATATGGACATTTTGTCTATGCTGACTTAGTCCCTCACCATGTTTTCGACCTTCTAGATGAAAGAAGACGTCTCTTGAGTATTCACTCGTTACTTTTCACAGTTAAAATTCGTCATGTAATAGTGACAGGATAGTCAACCAGTTTAATATTTTGAAATATTTCCTCTGCAAGAGTGCAAGATTAGAAATATAAGGTCCAATTGAACACTTTCAGTACCTTGAGACCAGAAAAAGATGAGCAAGACACTTGATGAAGTAGACCTAGAGCATAATATATTAATTGGATGTTTTAGGTCACTGTTTGGTGGTATTAATAAACAATCTCAACAGCAAGTAAAGGCCTGCAGTCTACCCTATTTAAACTCTAATAAGTGAAAGTAGATCAGATCACAACAGGATATTTTCTGTTTGGAGTTGAATATTGGACATGTGAATATGTGATCTTGATTCTGGCATATAACGCATTCTGATGAAAATGAAGACTTTCATACACCACAAAACGGTACTAGTGATGAAATTTCAGATGCAGCGATGTTAATCAAATTATCAATAAATTAAGATCCCATTGTCATTGCATAAAATATATTGACAAGAAGAGAAGAAAATTTGATGATGAAAGATCAATGCTTTATATGAAGTAGAATGACGCCTCCAAAACTTCATATGACGATGACAAGGAAAGGAGGAAAGAAAACCTATGTACAGCATGTTCAAAAGTCAGACCTATAAAATCGTCAATACTAGTCTAAAGTCATTAAAAAAAACACGTGAATGTTATCCAGCACCTCCTGAGATTCTGAATTTTCAAAGGAAGACATTGAAATCAAAACAAAATGAACCTACAAATGATTTTATTTGGACATAGTTGACATCGTTGCACACAATAACTAAACCAAAAGAATCAAAATCAGTTCATCCAGGATCAAAAGGAATGTATACACACACACACACAAACTAGAAGAACATATAACTTCATGCGGACATAAATGTTTCCAGGCTTTGGTACTCAGAAAGGGTGTACATGAATGGAGTCAAATTAACTGTTGAAAATACATTTTATGAACTTGCTTATAATTCTTTCAACAAGTTCCCTTAAAGGAATTTCCATAATGCTACTTAATCGACCAATACATAACATGTTACTTCACCAACTTAAAAAAGTAATGAGCTTGTTTAAATCCTTTCAAAAAAAATTTAAAGGTACAAAAGAGAATGTAATGAAAGAATTAATAAGTTTAAAGTGCCTTTCAAATGTTCAATACCTGAGTCTGGATATCATCTCCAGTGACAATATTTCCAACTGTGCGAAGGGCAGGAATGAGCACTGAAGGAGATGGATGACTGAGAAGAACACAAAAATACTGAAAAATCTCATATTCTGAATGCATCACAGTGAATATAGAAGGCTATTCATCGCAACAAAAATATTCCACAATGCAGTACTCACAGTAAGAGCTCAACAAGTCTGGTGCAGACACCCGCTTCAATAACAGCTTGGATTTTGTCATTCGTACCATCGGAGAGATATGAGAGTGCCCAACAAGCGTCCGTCAAGACTTCTTCATCATTTGAATATATAAGGCGCTCAAGAGCTGGAAGTGCAGGCTTTGTCTGCCAAAGAAATTAACAATAAACTTTAAAAAAATTACCAACCATCACCAAATTTTCTCTAGTCAAAATCCCAGATATCCCAAAGCTCCAACCTGCTCGAAAGGAGGCTGTGGCTTGCCCCTGCAGAAATTTGATAGCGTCCAGGTGGCATTTCTCAGCATAGAGAGCTTGGCATGCTCATTCAACTGTGACAGCAACGGCATTAAAGCCCCATGCCCAAGAACAAGATCACGGCATTTGGGGGAATCACCAGCAACATTTCCCAATGCCCATACAGCCTACAGTTTCATAAAGGACTTAATCTAAAAAGTGCACCTATAAGGCGTAATTTTTTTTAAGCCAGATCAAAAATAGCTACAAAAGCATGTGAAATTTTTTTTAATATATACCTGCTCCCGAACATCATCGGTCGGTGAACCTAGAAGTTTCACAAAGATTGGGACGGCCCCATGATCAATTACAACTTTGGTGTTCTCCGAGGTTCCAGAAGCAATGTTGGTGAGAGCCCAAGCCGCCTCAAACTATAGAAAACTCAAAACAATGAAAAAGTAAATATCTAACCGCAGTAACATATTAAATTAAACAAATACTAAAATTCAGAGCAGAATACTAGCTGGTATCAAAACAGACCTGAAGCTGTGGGAAGTCCTCCCTCACAAGAAACTCAACAAAGCGAGGAACAACACCAGATTGAATAACTTCCTCAATCGGAGGACTCCGTTCTGGCGAAAGGGTTACAGCAACAACAACAAAATTGGATTTTTATTAATAATAACAGAAGATATAATGAGTAAATAAAAGAGAACTAGCAGACCAATTCTATACCTATTGAAAGCAATTTCCGGAATTGTGTAGTTGCCTCAAGCTGCAAATTGCCATCATCTGACCAAACTCCCGCAACCATAGACGGAAGACTTTCTAACTACAATGAAAATTAGCAAACATATAACAAAATACAATCATACTCAATATCAAAACCCCTAATTAGTTCTGTAACAGTAAAAAAAATTATAAAACGAACTATTCAAGAAGCTAAAATCCTAAACAGTAAAATTAATCCGAGAGAACAGATCAAAATCAAAATCAAAATCAAACAGTCAATGTCAGGGTCCTCAAACCCAAACCCAAACCCAAAACCCTAGAAGTGCAATAGTGAAACCCTAAAACTCCAAATACATTGATCCATCGTACAAACAAGTCAAACAGATAAACCCTAAATTGGTAGAAAAGCGATCAAGATACCTTTTTCTCCACTGTGGAAGGGAGATTCGTGGACGGGAATTGTAGAGCTGGCATGCCCTCTCTTCTCTTTTTAAGCAAGCTTTCTTCTCTCTTGCTCTTTCGGATTTCAACCATGTTGTCTTCTCTCCTTCTACGACCTTCTTCTGCATCCACAGAGACTTTGTACCTGTTCCGACGAACCTCGGTTCTCGCGTTCGGTTTCAGAGACATGGCTGCTCAATCGAAGAAAAACTGAAAAGATAATCGAAATTCGAAATCAGAAAGAAATCGATAGAGTGAAAATCGTGATAAAGTGAGGGAAAAAAAAGGGAAAAACCTGGTAGTGGAGAAAGTGAGGGCGCGTTTAAGAAGAAATGAAAGCTGAAGCAGAGACTAGAGAGGAGGGCTTTGGGTTTTCTACAAATGGGCTTTCGGATATTTATAGCGTTTTTAACAAACCAACTTGGAAGTAAAAGTAGGCTTCGTTTGGATAATACCAGTGATTTTGAATTTGACGATGAGGGAAAGAAGAAAAGCCTGTGTCGGAGAATCATTTGGGTTTGATCGTGTGTTTATGGGAAAGACTCTTTTAGAGTCTACTACACGACTGCTAGTCTTCCTGATTAGTCTGTATCTAAATGGGGCAGACACGTAGGGTCCACATCCGACAGGTCCCGCGAAGTATTACCAATCCACCTGATCAATCACAGGGATCGGATTATCTCTGGTGGACGCCCGAGGCCTTCTGCATCCGACATGTGGCAAGAAAAAGGAGGATAAGCCATTTCCATTTTCTCCCCTCATTTTGACTTCTACCCTACTTTTGATCTCACCCCTTTTTCTCGTCACAGGGGAGGTGCAAAAGGTCCGGCCGAAGCTGGGCGTCCGTCTAAGGTTCTTGGCATCCGATTGTCTTGAGGAGATACCAGAAAATTGGTCTCAGTCTCCGCACATCATCCCACATGTGGCTATAAAAATGAAGAGAGATATCAAAATCTAGAAAAGTCAAAATCATGAGAAAAAAATAAAATAGTTTAAATATCACGGGGAGCTCTACATCATGCGGAGCTCCCCATGAAAATTAATCTCAAAATAAAATGACTTTTTCCTTTTTGATCGTCACATGTCAGCGGAAGCACAAGACGAATTTTTTGGCTTGAGAGAATCCATACCAAATTTATTGGTTAGAGACTTTCAGTCGTTTTTTGTTTTTTTTTGGTTGACTTTAAGTCGTTGGGAAGCTTTTTAAAAACAATATGGTAACAAGGTTGGGCCTAAGGCCCGTAATCCCCCTATTGGGTTAAGTTAGTGTGAGCGTACTTACCTACTGCCGCTCAGTGACTAGATCCCGGTTCTCTCACATCGGAGCCTATTGCCTTTGGCTAGAACAATGGTAAAATTCTTCTTCTTCTTTTGGAACTCTGTTAAATTCATCTCGTTATTATGCTACTTATTAAAATAGACTTGGTTGTAATCCGAGTGGTAAACTCAACCCCCTCGAACCTCTCTTTTTTTCTTTTTTTAACGAGGGTATCCAGGCCTCTTAAAGCGCCCAACTAAGTCGCTCAAGGCGTGCAGATCACCTTGAGGCGTGGTCTTGGCCACTAGCCCAGCCCCTAGTTGGTTGAACTCACCTGAACTTGCAAGGCTTTCCATGATGCGGGTTTAGATTGGCTACGTAATGGGTTGGTTTTTTTTGTCCATTCAAAGCAAGGTAGCACTACCAAAAAACATAACAACAAGGTAGAGTAATTTTGTATGGATTCAAGAAGTTTAAGTGCCTCATTTTGTCAACCATTGCTTGATCGTCTTGTTGTCAAAGTTAAAAATTGGAAAGCTAATAGCCTCTCTTCTACTGGTCTAGTTTAACTCATCAAATCAGTCCTTAGTAGCCTCTATCTTTACTGGACCAAACTCTTTATTATTATTTTTTTTAAGAAGTCACCTCTTCAATTGATCAAATTTGCTGTAATTTTTTCTGGGTTGGTCCTGACCTCCATAAAAAAAATTGAGCCTATTTCCTGGTCCATGGTCTTCTTGGCCAAAGAAGAGGGCAACCTAGGAATTAGGAAATTTTCTAATTGGAACAAAATCGGCATTATTCTTCAAGTTTGGGCCATAGTTTCTAATTAGGGCTGTAAACGGAGCGAATTCGGAGCGGATATTGGTATATCTGAATTCGTATCTGATTATATATCCGAATCCGAATAAATATCTGGCGGATAGTGAAATATGATATCCGTATCCGACTCCAATTAAAATATCTGGATTCGGATAGTATCCGAATTATCCGATTAATTTTTAAAATATATAAATTAATATTTTCAAAATGTAAAAATATATAAGTTTTTATTAAAAAAATATATTTTTAAGGTTATATTAATTTTATAAATTTAAAATATATTATTTATATATATTATGAGATTAATTTTCATCCGGAGCTCCCTTTTTGCCCCATGTAGTGGAAAAAGGGAGCTCCGCATGATGCAGAGCTCCGCTTTATATTTAAACTGATATATTATATAATCGGACAGATATTTATCGGATCGGATATAACAATATCTGAATCCGTATCCGATTATAAACTTATTGTATTTTACTATCCGAATTCCCTCCACCAAATACCTATTCGGATAATTATCCGATTAAACGGATTCGGATACGAATTGGATACGAATAATATTTGCATCTGTTTACAGCCCTATTTCTAATTTTGAAGGGTTATGGGTGTCTTGGTGCCAAGCCAGACTCATCAAACGGTCTAACTTTCGGACTATGAAAGCTCTTTCTCACAGCTCTTGGGTGTGACAAAATATTTTGAAGATGAGAGACAAAGCAAATGATCTTATTATTCATTCCATAGCCATTGGTGCAAACACCTCTCTCTGGTCAGTGTAGAGACCCGAATCTAAATTCTCTGTTTCTATATTGTTTAATAAGGATATAATAGTCTTTAGGAAGTTTTAATGCTTATATAATTAGTGTGGGGTGATCAAGGCTTAACAAAAGTTGTAAAGGGAGGGATGTCTTAACATACCCTCAACTTTAAGAAGCTCTAGTTTTGTCACTGCTTATTAGAATTGAATGATTCTTAAACCATTAGAAAGGTATTGGAACTCTCTTCGAAGTTCGTGTTTAATGTTTTTCCATATTTTGAGTCTAAGCTAAGTCAAAAGTAGGTTTTCCAATGTTTTGTCTTATAAAATTATAGACCAGTCACCTTTAGAGCCCATTTAGACCTTTAAAAACTCAAAATTAGGATTTATCTATTAGAGACAAAATTGTTCCCTTTTCAAAGATAAGTCCAATGCAAGTTGAATTGTTAAAATCCGATAAGTGAGTCAAAAGTTATTATCAAAATACCAAAGTGATGTAAAAATTAATCAGAATCAGGGACTACGATCTATCGTAATGTTGGTATGATTGATCGCAATTGTAAAGTCCATGTTTTTTGTATTGGCATATTTCAGTATCAAAACAAGTGAGTCTAGGTGTGTATCTTGTGTCATTACCGTCAAACATCCACGACAAGTGAAGTTGAAGACTGTTGGAGAATCGGTTGATCCACTCGGATGATCATTTCCTTCATAGGATAGTAAGTGACCTAGATACCATGTGACCATAAGTGGAAATTGACTTAGAATAATCCTTATATAATACCTTAGGTGGTAAGTGATCTAGACTAATCATATGGACCCTAGGTGGTGAGATTTGTAGTGCAAAACAAATTCAAAAGTCTGAAATTTTTCAAAAAAACCAAGGTTACTTGTAGGTGGCATATCTCTCAAACCGTAGCTCGGATTTTCCTCTATAATATGTCAAAACGAACGAGTCGATAAGAGATACAACTTTTGTGAAGGGTGTAAGAGCCAAAAATGACTTTTGAAAATCGTGTTTGCACCTCAGGGTCGACCTTGGGCATTGAGGGTCTACCCTGAGGTTAAGAAAAAATGTATGGCAATTTTAGACGGAACCTTGAAATTTTGAGGGTCGACCCTGAAGGATACTTGGGTCGACCCAAGTGCACAGTTGAGTCGACTCAAGTAACCCCCAGGGTCGACCCTGATATGAAGTTTTGCTAAAATACTTTCCTTAGTCGATTTTTGCCTATTTTGGGACTTTTAGCAACTTCTAAACATTGAATTGAGTTTCCTATAAGTGGGGAACCCTTCTACTTCGTGTAGTATAACTTTGGGGGAGTATACAGAGGGGTTTTAACTTCTTCTAGAGTTCATAAAAACTCTGGAAACACTTTGTTCTCCTCCCCTTTGTTAGTGCATTCAACCTAGAGTTTGCAAGCTCAAAGTTCTAATTTTGCTTGTTTGGACTTGTCCTTTGAAGGAGTCCATCTAGGTGTTAATTTTTATAAAACCATCAACCCGTTCTGGATAGAACACCTTGGCCGGAGAGTTCCAGAGCCTTTGCGAAGGAGATTGATCCAAGACAGATCATGGATGTGTGAATTGGTCGGTGGAATCTGAAGCCGTCATTGATGAAGATCGATCGGAAGATCGTGGACTGTTTTCGAGACACAAAGAGAAGTACAAGCAGCTGAGGTTAATCACGGAACTTGTGAGTACGTGATAACTTTTCAAGACGTTGAGGACTAAGAACTGAAGGATCGAAGTGTCGAGTCCGAATGAGTTAAGTTCGAGTCTTGTAAGTTCTTGTTTACTTTGTCTTAGTGGATTCTCATGGCTGGACTAGGTCCCGTAGTTTTTCCCGAAAAGGTTTTCACGTAAAAATCCTTGTGTTATGGTTTGCTTGGTTTTCTATGTCCACACTTGTTATGGTTTGCTTGGTTTTCTATGTCCACACTTAAATTTTATCATCTCTTAAGTTAATCACTTAATTGTTAAAATCATCAAAATGATAGATAGACTTTTAGGGAAAGCAAACCATCCCCTTGAACTTGTGAGATTCTCAACTCAAACATCGGATTTGAGGTTCACCGAATTTTTTTTCAATTAGTATCAGAGCAGGTTCACTAACTTTTTAGTGTGATCTTGCCTCATATTTTCGGTGAATATGAATCTCCAAATAGAGGGAGGATCAATCTCTTGTCTCCCATTATTTGATGGGAATAATTATACCTATTGGAAAGCTCGAATGAGAGCATTTCTAAAATCATTAGATGAGAGAGTATGGTTCTCTATTGAACAAGGTTGGACCCATCCAACAAAAACTATAGATGACCAGACCATCCCTAAACCTTCTTCTGATGGACCAATGTAGAACTTAAAAGTTGTAGATGGAATAGTAAAGGTCTAAATGCAATCTTCGTCGTTGTAACACTTGAAGAATTTCGACGTATTTCTAAATGTGACACTTCGAATGAGGCATGGGACATTTTTCTAATTACCCATGAAGGGACTACAACTGTCAAGATCTCCAAACTTTCAATGCTTACCTCTAAGTTTGAAAAGTTGATATGGATGATAATGAAACTTTTGACAGTTTTTATGCTAATCTGAGTGACATTATCAATTCTAGCTTCAATCTAGGGGAAAGAATTCCTGAGTCCAAAATTGTTAGAAAAATTTTGAGATCTCTACCTGAGAGATTTCGATCGAAGGTTACTGCCATCGAGGAGAAGAAAAATGTTGATGCTCTCAAACTTGAAGAGTTGGTTGGTTCTCTCTAAACCTATGAGTTAAATCTGAACTCATCTAAGAAACCAAAATTCATTGCCTTGAAGTCCGTCAAGGAATCCATAGATGGTTCAGATAGTGATTCTAAGGATGAAGAAGAAGAGTTGACTTTATTTACTAAGAAATTTAGAAAATTTTTGAAACTTAATAAGAGATTTAATCCAAAATGACAAAAAAATCTTTTGAAAAGTCCAAGTCATATACTTTGAAAATAAGAAACATCTTAAAAGTGTGGACAAAAAACCTCATGATGTGCAATGCTATGAATGCCAAGGCTATGACCATTTTACCGCTGAGTGCTCTAATAAGAAAAGATTTAAGGGCAAGGCAAGGGATGACAGTGAATCTGAATATAAGGAATCAGATAGTTCTTCTTGTGAGGAGACTAGGTATTATGTGAGCTTCACTGCATCTTTGTTTGGGGATGAAGAATTTTCTTCAAATGTTATGAGTGACCAATACCATAGTGATGGTGAGGATGATGAGAGTCAGAATGACTCAGATTCTGAGGGAGACCTTGAGGCAGCCTATGATGAGCTATTTCAGGAATGTCTAATGTTCAATTTTTTATATCCAAAAAGATCAAATCTATTGAAATGGAAAAAGATGTCTTAGACCAAGTAGCTTCAGGGTTGAGAGCTCTTGTGTCACAGTTTGAGGAAGAGAAAGCTTCCCTCATTGCCAAGACTCAGCTTCTTGAATCTGATTTACATGTTTATCTTGATGAAAAGACAAGTCTTGAAATCAAGTTGGCTAATCTTGAGCAAAGTCAGAGGTGTGGAGATAAGAAGGAAACTCCATCCACCTCGAACACTGAGCCTGGTACTAAAAGACACCCTTCTGCTAAAGGGAAAGACTCTTCTATTCAAAAATTCATTCTTACATGTCATAAATGTGGAGTGAAGGGTCATATTAAGCCTCGATGTCCTAAACTTCGAAGAATACTCAATCATGGTTTTGAGAACCACAACAATTTTAATGGGAATCTTCAAATGAGAGTTGAGGTCCTAGTGGAGAAGTATACGAGTTTGTGTGAAGATGTGATGAAAATTGCTCACAACTCTAGACAGTGGCATGATCATGACACTTCTCATGCTAGATATAGAAGAGGTAATGGAGAGAACCATAATACCCGTCATAATTCTAGGACTCAATCATGGAAAAGGAGGAACAGGAGGAAGAGGCAAAAGGTCATACTTATCTCAATTGAAACGGTTAAAGACCGAAGGGTCAATCAAACTTCTAAAACTGTTTGGGTGAGAAAGGAAGACCTGAAGGGCTTCACTTAGCCCGTGTCTTTCATAGCCTAAGGTGTGTTGTTAGTGTTCTATCCTGGCCTAATGCTATGCTATTTGTGTATACTAGTATTTTTTCTTTTTACTAGTGTTTATTTTCTTTGGTATGTTTTTCTGTTTTCTTTATTTTGAAAAATTCAAAAAACATTGAAAAACCCTAAAATCTAAAAATATTTTTGCCATGTTGCCCTTGTTTGACTTGCATGATCTGTATTCCTTGTGTGATCTTTATTTCTATACTTGTCCAGGGTTGAACATGAGTTTGTTCTTGATTGAGGATATATCACCTTCATTGTCTCTTGGTTAGGCTGAAAATTATACATGTCTTATCTTGAACAGTTAGAGACTTATTCATGTGTGTATGCTTTACAAATTTCACATGCACTCTGACTGATTCTGCTAAGAGGTCTATTTTCCAATCTGTAGGTGTTTGACTTATCCCAATAGTGTGACATTGGATGACCAATCTAGAATGACCATTGTGTTAATCATCCCCATTTTGTGTATCCTCCATGAGTAAAAAATTATTGCAATGAAAAGGGCTACCTACTGGGATAGTGTGAAGTCACTATTGGATGCTAACAATATGAAATGGCTACCTAGGCGGACAATAGGTATCTATCTGGATTACTAGAGTGAAAGTTTATACTGCTAATAGCCAGGACTACCTACCCGGATAGTGTGAAAGTCATCATTGCATGAAAAGATATGTTCAGATAAAGAACATCAAAAGAAATCTTATCAAGTTCGGAGGTATTTGACCAAAAAATAAAAGAAAAATAATGAGTCAAATAAAATGGATTCAGGAGCACTAAAATGAAAAAAAAAATCAGCATATCTGGATCTAACTAGGTTTGACTTCTATGATGTATATCTCCGGGAGTCCCCTTAGTTGTTAATGTCATATCATTGGAAAGGGAAAGAACCCTTGATCTAGTATCCTGTCAGACCACCACTACACATAATGCTTCACTTTTGAACTATTCACTAGATGTGTCTAAGTGAATTGACTATAATTTAGCATTCCGTGAGATTTAGTTAGATGTGTATCCTCAGTCGGACTAACTAATCATGTTCTTTATTGGATTTGTAATCTTAAATTACTACTGCTTGGAATACTTTTGATACATGTTTGTGTGACACATGATACCTTTTTAATATTATTTCTATTTGTGTCCTTATTGGTTGGCATGGGCCTTTCTAGCTTAGGTGCCCTGTTTTTGGTGGTATCTTTAATCTTAGGGAGAGAAGATCAAGTTGAGTTGTTGAGGGGGAGTTCTGTACTTGAGTAGTTGAGGGGGAGTTTGTGCTTTATATTCCTTTTTATTCCCCGCTCTTTAGTTCTCTCATTGTCTGCATTTGATTAGTTGTACTGTGATTGCCTTGATATTTCACATGTGTTAAACTGATATATTTCTTTGTGAAATTGGCATCATGATTACCTTTGGCAATTGTGTCAAAAAGGAGGAGAATGTTGGGTAATATTTCCCAAGTTCAGTACATTCCTTGCATTCCTTGCATTACCTGTGTTTATGTACTTTCATATATCATACATGCTTCACTAGGTATTTTGTTTATGAGCATGTGCTGGTGCAGGTTGCAGAAGACAGATTTTTCTTGACAAACGCTTCAGTGTATTTATTTAAGATGATTTTTCAATTGGTGTCATGTAATAATGTTTGAGTCATGTAATGTCCTAATTCACCGTTTTGATGTGTTTGAGTGAGTTTGTGTCAAGTCATTTACTTCAGTTTGGTTTTGCCACGGAATTGCCAAATGGGGAGATTATAAAGTTCATGTTTTTTTGTGTTGACATATTCCGATGTCAAAACAAGTGAGTCTAGGTGTGTATCTTGTGTCATTGCCGTCAAGCATCCACGACAAGTGAAGTTGAAGAGCGTTGAAGAATCAGTTGATCCACTCAGATGATCATTTCCTTCATAGGATAGTAAGTGACCCAGATATCATGTGACCATAGTTGGAAATTGACTTAGAATAATCCTTATATCATACCTTAGGTGGTAAGTGATCAAGACTAATCATATGGACCTTAGGTGGTAAGATTTGTAGTGCAAAACAAATTCAAAAGTCTGAAATTTTTCAAAAAAATCAAGGTTACTTGTAGGTGACATATGTCCCAAACCGTAGCTCGGATTTTGCTCCATAAGATGTCAAAATGACCGCGTCGAAAAGAGATACAACTTTCGTGAAGGGTGCAAGAGCCAAAAATAACTTTTGAAAATCGTGTTTGCACCTCAGGGTCGACCCTAGGCATTGAGGGTCTACCTTGAGGTTAAGAAAAAATGTATGGCAATTTTGGACAGAACCTTGAAATTTTGAGGGTCGACCCTGAAGGATACTTGGGTCGACCCAAGTGCACAGTTGATTCGACCCAAGTAACCCCCAAGGTTGACCCTGATATGAAGTTTTGCTAAAATATTTTCCTTAGTCGATTTTTGCCTATTTTGGGACTTTTAGCAACTTCTAAACATTGAATTGAGTTCCCTATAAGTGGGGAACCCTTCTACTTCGTGTAGTATAACTTTGGGGGAGTATACAGAGGGGTTTTAACTTCTTCTAGAGTTCATAAAAACCCTGGAAACACTTTGTTCTCCTCCACTTTGTTAGTGCATTCAACTTAGAGTTTGCAAGCCCAAAGTTCCAATTTTGCTTGTTTGGACTTGTCCTTTGAAGGAGTCCATCTAGGTGTTGATTTTTATAAAACCATCAACCCGTTCTGGATAGAACACTTTGGCTTGAGTGTTTCAGAGCCTTTGCGAAGGAGATCAATCGGAGATGGATCGTAGATGTATGAATTGGTCGGTGGAATCCGAAGCTGTCATTGACGGAGATCGATCGGAAAATCGTGGACTGTTTTCAAGATACAAAAAGAAGTACAAGCGGTTGCGGTTAATCACGGAACTTATGAGTACATGATGACTTTTCAAGACGTGGAGGACTAAAAACTGAAGGATCGAAGTGTCGAGTCCGAAGGAGTCAAGTTCGAGTCTTGTAAGTTCTTGTTTACTTTGTCTTAGTGGATTCTCATGACTGGACTAGGTCCCGTGGTTTTTCCCGAAAGAGTTTCCACGTAAAAATCCTTGTGTTATGGTTTGCTTGGTTTTCTATGTCCGCACTTAAATTTTATCATCACTTAAGTTAATAACTTAATTGTTAAAATCATTAAAAAGGTAGATAGACTTTTAGGGAAACCGAACCATCCCCTTGAACTTGTGAGATTCTCAACTCAAACATCGGATTTAAGGTTCATCGAATTTTTTTTCAGCAATCTAAGTGCGATCAATCGCATTCAGTCGATTTCAAGGGTTTTGCTTCGGGTCTGAGTGTGATCGATCGCACCATAATCGCGCCCAGATTTTTTTTTAAGTTGCATATTTCGGGGTTTTGAAACCCTAGGCTATAAATAGGGGTTCTATTTCGATGATTTTAGGGTTCTAAACCATTTCTAACATAATTTGGCAAGGGAGAAGAGGAAACTTAGGATTTTGAGGGAGAAATTTCTTGGGGAAGAAGGAGATAGCTTGGAAATTGCAAGGAAAGCTGAGAGATCTTCCCCAAAGCCTTCTTGGGAGCGTTTTGGATCCAATGGAAAAATCCCTAACGTCGATATTCTTTATAATCTAGCCTTAGTAAATGTTTTACATGTTTTAAATAAGAATGTTTATGGATTATCAAGGGTAAATATGCAAAGATGAGTAGGTAATAAGCATGAATAAGGGATGTTACTCTTGAAATGAGGATTTTGCATGTACTATAAGCTCTATTGTGTATGAATGGTCGATATCCTCTCCAATCTAAATCTTGTATCCGTATGTTTATTGATTAAGTATGATAAACGATGAATTTATATGGGATATTGCATGTTTAAGTAAGGATATAGATAGATTTGTATGTTAGAAGCTTAAATTGGATTATGAGTTATGTTTTATGAGTTGTGGATGTATGGAAATGATAGTGGATGGGCTAAAATGGTAAATTGATGGATTATGGATGCATGGAGTGGAGTTGAGCTTGAATTGAATGCTCATGGATTATATGAATGATTATTGTATAATAGAAAAATGGGCAAGGGTAATGTACACATAACAAATACACATAAGGTGTTTGTTTAAATGTTTGAGGGTGTTTTCAATGTTAAATGTGATGTTATCGAAAAGTAAGAAACTAAGCAAATAAAATATCATGGTTTATCATGCTAAATTAGGTGCTATTTATATAACATGGGGGTCTTGCATGTGTTATAAATTCAATGGAAATGAATGTGGAATTTTATCTTTAACATGGGGGTTTTATTTGTGATGCAAATTTTACCAAGCATTATTCTACTATTATGATGTTCTATGAATGAGGGAATGAGATGAGTTTACTATAAATGAAATTTGTTAAGTGAATCGTGAAATCATGATGAGGTATTATTTATTATGACTATGTAAATTATGCCCTAAACACCCGTATGCTAAATTATGTCATATTTATACTTGTACGGTGATCAATATTCGGATAAGCCAAAGCCTAGAGGAAGTCCTCCAGGTCGGAAATTCTCTAACTAGGGAGATGTAACTTAGTGGAGTTTCTAGGCGATAACCGAGTTCGAATATTAATTACGAATGTTAAATTATGTCTATCTATATTGTATGGTGATTGATATTCGGGTATGACAAAGCTTAGAGAAAGGTCTTCCAAACCAAAAATTCTCTAACTATATGGTATGAGACAGTATAGTGGAGTTTTCATGATAGGAGTTCGGAATCTAAGCGATGATCAATTCGAATGTTAATTACGACACTTATGCACAAACTCACGTGTATGTTAAGATAAGAGCTTCACAAGTCACACATGTGGATCACAAGCATAAGCATTAGATACGCCTGATAGACTGAATAAGATCGATGAGAGATCTAAATAAGTGGATGATCTGAATAAGTTGTTCAATGACTAATAAGCATAAGCATGTTGTCTCCTAAGTCTAAGATTCTCACAAGTACACGGTTAAGGTGATGATATTGTTGTCTCCTAAGTCACCTCTTCAATTGATCAAATTTTTTGTAATTTTTTCTAGGCCGGTCCTGACCTCCATAAAAAAATTCAGCTTATTTTCTGGTCCATGGTCTTCTTTCTCAAAGAAGAGGGCAGACTAGGAATTAGGAAAATTTATGATTGGAACAAAATCGGCATTATTTGTAAAGTCTGGGCCATAGTTTCTAATTCTGAAGGGTTATGGGTGTCTTGGTGCCAAGCCAGACTCATCAAACGGCCTAACTTTTGGACTTTGAAAGCTCCTTAATTCTCACAGCTCTTGGGTGTGGCAAAATATTTTGAAGATGAGAGACAAAGCAAATGATCTTATCATCCATTCTATAGCCAAGGTGCAAACACCTCTCTCTGGTCAGACCCATGGCTTACTCTTGGTAATCTAGACCAGGCCTTTGGACCTCAATTACAACTGGATTCGGGTCTTCCTGGAGAAGCAACAGGCTCCAGCATTACTCTAGCTAACAAGTGGGACCCCTGTTAACGAACTCAGCTGACTTGATAGAAGTATGGAATGGTTTGCATTAACATCAACTCCGAGTTGGACTCTGATGAAGTGATATGGAAATCTCATAACTCCAGAGTCTACACAGTAGATACCCAAAACTTTGTCATCTTGAAACTTGTGTAAAATAATAACCTTAGTATTTGTGTTAAAAAGAATGTATTTATATTTTAAGTATATATGTTATGTGACTAAATGGTTAAGTGTTAGAATGAAGAAAAATATCAAAACAAGTAAAGATAGGGGAGATTGGTCGACCTGTAGTGCAAATCGAAATTGGAAAAATGTATGAGATTTTTGGATAGAGAGTGTGCAAACCGGTGGTCGATCACCCATTCACGCCGGTCGACCGCACATGGTGTTTTCACCCAAAAACTTCCTATTTTAGGGAAATTCCGATAATTAGTAATTGTCTAAGACTCCTAAGTTTATAAATAGGCTACTAACTCGTGGGTTTTAGGGTTTCAAACATTCTAAGAGGTCTACAAATCCTAAAGAGAGTTCAAGTTAGGGTTTTGACTAGAGAAGAAGGAAAGCGTGGAAATCATCATTCGCAAGCGATTAATCATAGCTAACGATTGTCAAAAGTACTATATATTGTCCTAACTTAATGATTGTTATAAGATATGTATTTTCAAGATCTAGCTATAGGTTTATGTGTTATCATGAATTGAATGGGCATGCTGAAGGTATGGTCTTGCATGATTTCAAGAGGGTTTTGATAATGAGATTTAGAATGAGATAATGAATATGGATCACGATAAGCTACTGATTTCATAAGTATAAATTGAAGATTATAATGGTAATTGATGCATGATATATACTATAATGATTTTATGGGATTTTCATATTGAATATGAAGGATGAGATGTATTCTAGGGTTTTTCACATGAATGAATATGGATGAAATGATCTATGTTGAATGGTGAACACTACACATAAACAGCAAATATATCGTCATTCTTTTTGTTTTCTCCTTTTAGTTGTGAACACTACACATAAACAAAACTTTGTATTGTTTGGGCTGTATTTGCCAATCCTACCATGCTCCAATATGCTTTTATTTGCATATTTTAAAAATGACATTTCTTACCCCTATAAAAAGCTCTAAAAAATTGCTAATAACAGAACTTGTTAAAATTGATTTACTTTTTTTCAAACCTCAAGTAATTGTTTCAAATAATATTTTATATTTACGAATGTAACATTTTATTAATTATAAAAAAATCACAAAAATGAAAACCCGAAGCCAACCCATTAACACCCCTAAGTGATGGGGGGTGGAAGACAACCAATCATTTATCTTGTGATGGTAGTTAGTGTTAGTAAATGGTGAGTAGACGTAATGCTTGGCACATTACCCATGAGAAATTTTTTTGGGCTTTAGGGGGTGTTGCTCAAACCCGACCCTCATATCAACAAACCTAGTTTCTTTGGGCCCACCTAAGCCCGTGGGCATTATAAATGAAAAAAAAAAAAATCAATTTGTGGGCTTTTAATGGTTCGACCATACCGTGTACCCTCACATGAGGACCAGATTGATAGGCCTACATGCTATCTAGCTATACGTTAAATGTTAGTGTCCATGTTAATTATGAGGCAATTAGTACCATTGCCACATTACGTACTCGGGCATATTGTTATAAGTCTATTGGGAATTCTCCTTATTTGAGACTTGATCACAAGTTGATGTAGTCCAAAGGAGAAAACTGCAGTAATTAATCAAACATTTACAAAGATTGAATGAGAAAATACAAGACTCAAGGTCTTGTATATTGATAATGCTTTAAAAAATTGATTTTCTAAGGAAAACTCCCTTGGTTTAAATAGGCAACAAGATGCTCATATTCAATAAGCCTAGGAAATAACAACTACAACTTACTAGATAAGAACTAAAAACTTCTACAAGTAACTAGGCGTTGATAATGACTTTTACAAGTTACTAGACTAACATTAAATACAACTCCAAGTAACTAAGATGGTGGAACTTCCTAGGATCAACTTCTAAGATATCTCATTACTTCAAAATGGTCATGTGTATTTGGGCTCTTCTAGAAAAAAAAAAAACTCTCTTTTATGGGCTTGGGTCTCCTTCATGAACTTGGGCCATTATTTGATCTTACTCATCATTAAAAAATCAGATGCTCCAACATCACAAGTCCTCCTTCATTGAGGGGCACATCTTTACCATTTAAGGTGAGAGGTGGATATTTTATTTCTTATTGTGACTTTATTTAAGTTAGTCCATCGTTAGGACCATTTGATATGGCAAAGAAACTAAAGCGAAGAGTTGATTGAAAAAATAGCTGATGAAAGGGAAACATCAAAAGCTCTCCCTTGCAATATACATTTGTTTCCAATTAGGGTATGTTTGTTGCTAAGACTTAAAAAGCTCGGCACCTTGTAAGTTTGGAGGCTCTTTTGTTATTTTGTAATTCTTGTGAGACTCTAAAAGTCACAAAATAAGTGATTTCATGTCTCGCAAAAAAAGGAGGGACTTGAATCTCATAATGAGAGAAAATTTTAATTATTTGAATCTTGTATTGAAAATTTAAAAAACACATAAGAGACTTGTAAAATCGGACACTTAAAGTCTCCAAACTTGTAAAGTGTCAACCTTCTTATTTCTCAACAAAAGAATGAAACCTAATAGGAAAATATCAACTAATTATTTTTACAATTTGATATCATAACATTAAACATATATTGATATTAAAAATTTTTCAAAACCAAAAATAAATTTTTAGTAAAAAAAATATAATACATTATGAAGACGCAAATTTGTTTTATCCAAATAGGTAAGGTTGGATTCTAATATGAAAACATGCTAAAAAAATATATAATATATTATGAACACGCAAAAGAATCTTACCTAAATAGGTAAGGTTAGATTCAACATCCGATTTCAAACAAATATGAAAACATGCAGGAGCAAAGCTACAGGGGCGTGGATGGGCTATAGCCCTCCTGAACTTTTGAGGGAAAAAAACTAAGTTTATATTATATTATTTAATTTAAGAAGACATAGGCAAGGGAGGCAGCTGCCTTGGGATAGCCATTGGTAAGGGGTAGTTGCCCCTAATTTTCTTTTGACAAATAGATAAGATTGCCTTGAACTTAGCTCTCAAAAACAAAAACAAAAATTAGAGGCTACACCCCTAAACCTCCACACTACCTAGACTAACAATTTTTTATACTTTTTTTTTTTTGTAGTGAAGAAACAAAAACAACAAAAAGCACAAAGCTAATGAATTGTCAGAACAGTCTCATCGTGAAGACTACATTCACGGCTTACCTTTCCCACATGAAGAGCCTTCTTAGCTAGATTATGGGTGTATACATTTTGAGTTTGGCAATATGCCAAAACTGTATAGAATTAAATTCAGTAGCCAAATGTTGGATAAGCTTTCCCACATGAAGAGCCTTCTTAGCTAAATTATGGGCATATACAGTTTGAGTTCGGCAGATGGACAAAACTGTATAGAATTATAATCAGTAGCCAAATGTTGGATATCCAAAATAAGCGGCAGCCAAACAATTCTTAACAAACCCATCAGTAAATAATTACTAATTAACATTATCAATCAACCCTCCAACCAGAAAATCTTGAAACTACCCCTAGAAATATGTATCCACATTCCATGCAATGCACCTATTTCAGCAGCTCCTTAAATGGATTGGACCTGAATTTTGAGATATGGATAGCATTCTTTTTTTTTTTTAAGGGAAATGTTTCTTTCCGCATCGGCGTTCCATCAAGTGGAATGCAGGCGCCCTTCCCAACTACCACATAGCTTTTTAAACCCTCATCATTTGTGTCTAAGATTCACTCACCTTTAGGGTTATTCATCTAACCTTAGTTTATAAAAATTTCAGGTTAGTTCACTCATTAACTGTGGTTAAGATTCACTCACCCTTAGGATTCACCCATCTAACCTTGGGTTTTAGAATAAATTTTTTTTATTAACCTCAGGTTTGTTAACACTCATTAATTGTGGTTAAAATTAACTCACCCCTAGGGTTCACCCATCTAACCTTGGGTTTTGGAATTTAAAAAAAAAAAGAATTAACCTTAGGTTGATTACACTCATTAATTGTGGTTAAGATTTATTCACCCCTAGGGTTCATCCATCTAACCTTAGTTTTTAGAATAATTTTTTTTAAAGTATTAACCTTAGGTTAATTAACATTCATTAACTGTAGTTAAGATTCACTCATCCTAAGGTTTATTCATCCAACATTATTTTTTAGAATAAAAAATATTAATCACAAATTATGTAAACTAAATTATGAGAGACACACGGCGGCTTGAGAAGCCTCTGCGTTCCGCAGGGTGGAACACGGATGCCTGGAGAATCACATCCCGAGTTAAGTACCGTTTTTTAGCCCTAAACTTAAAATATCACTATTTAGGGCATGGTTTGAAATATTTTACTAATGTCAATATTACCCTTTCAGTGTATGGCTTTTGCATGCATAACTTAAGGGTAAATATGTCAAAAATATGCATTTTTTAGTAATAAAAATGCAAAAGGTGTCCTATTTTACAAATTTGTTAAAAGCATGCCCTTTTAAGTAATACAAATGTAAGCCATGCTCTTTTAGGTGAAGCGGCCTTTTTTAAATATAGAAGCTCTTAGTAGTTAATGGAGTATTTGGTCACAATGCTAATCCTATTCCAAAAGTTAGCGTACATGTAAACCATTTTTTCGGGACGTGAAGAACGAGTCACGTGTAGTGACCAAACAAAAAAAAAAAGAAAGAACGAGTCACGTGTCGATGACTCGAAACTGTATATTATTTCCGTAATTATTGACCAAGGTCGGTGGCATTTAATTCGTGCATAATAAAATATCTAGTAGGCGGAATCTCGAACCTTCCTATGGTCTAAGAAATCGGGAGATATTTTGAGTTTCCCTCTGTTTATGTTTTGTGAGATTGACAGATTCCCTCGTTCGTTCTTGTGTTACAGAGTTTCTCTATGGTGTAGATATCTCCTCCGATACTAATTTACTTTCGCCGGATATATGGATTGGGAGGGAGGATCCAACGACTCCTGTTACTATTCCCTCCTCGGGATTCGTAAGGACGCCTCCACCTCTGAGATCTGCGGCGCATATCGAAAACTCGCTCTGGTTTTTTTCTCTTCTAATTTCCAAAATTATTTCCTGTATTATTTGATGTTTCCTTCAAATTTTAATCTTTTTTTCTTTATTCTTTGAAGAAATGGCATCCGGACAGGTGGACGAGAACTCCAACGGTCGCCGGAGAAGCCAAACGGCGTTTTCAGCAAATCCAAGAGGCTTATTCGGGTGGGTGACGGGGAACATCATGGACGGTTTCCGTTAATTGTTTCGTTACGGTTTTAAACGGTGATTTAACGCCGATTACGGTCTGTTTGTTTTACAGTGTTATCTGATAAAGGGAAAAGGTCAATATACGATGCGGGATTGTATGATCCATTCGAAGAGGAGGACGAAGTCAGTATTTTTATTTTTTTTATTTAAAAAAAATTGTAAAATTTGAAGTTGGCAAAATGTTAATTTTCATTTTACCCCCTTAATTACAGGGATTTTGTGATTTTATGCAAGAGATGCTATCTATGATGGACAATGTGAGGGACGAGGTATGGATTTTTTTTTATAAAAACATATATATATATATATATATATATATATATATATATATAGTTTTGGCCTTTGCGAGGGCTAAACGGTAATTTTAATCGTGCCGTCACGCGATCCGATATTAAGGCAACTGATATAATTGGGGGTGTTTTTAGCAGGAAGACAGTTTCGAGGATCTTCAGAAGATGTTCGTGGAAATGGCGGGTGGAGATGTGATGAAACACGATTGTAACGAGAAGAGAACGGCGGGAAAAAGGAATACTAAAGGTGACACGGCGAAACGCAACACCTCTCGTGTCAGCGTGTCCGTGTCGGAATCGGATCGAAGAGTTTCGTGACGATTCTGCTTTTCCTTCCCAAAATGAAAGTGGAGTTTGGGGAATTTGGGTTCGGGTCTTGGGCTCTTTTTAACACCCTGATTCATCGGCTTGGAATTTTCCTTCTTGATGTAATTTTCATGAAACTCTATGGACAATTGAATTCATGGTTGTCTCTCAATGCAAGAATGGAACTATGGAGAATAAAATATTTTCTAGCAAAAGGGTTACATCTGGGTGTTCAGCATAGCGTGGCGTGTTAGGGAAGCTGCAAGTTGCCTACTGGTAGGGAAGTGGGGTCTAGATTTTTCTTTTCCAACCAAATTTAGTAAGTAGCATATTAATTTCGTAACCCACGGGAACTTCACGTGTCACGAAGAATCTTTCTCGTCAATGGGTCGGGTTGCCCGTGAACCCTCCTGGTCCGGCCCACTCTACGTCCGTTTAGCCTGGCCCAATTCTTAATTGGATTGGCCTTGGGCTTGGCGCCTAAAGCCTGTGGCCTGTTTCAGTAAGCTTCTAACTGGGCTTAGCCCGACTAACCCGGCCTAATCCATTTAGTTGGCAAAAAATTGCACATGGTTTTTTAGATGAGCTGACTCGGCTCAATTTGATTCGACCCGACTAATAAGTGGGTTCAGGTCAATATGGATTGTTGGTTAATTACTTCAAAAGGTTTGCATGCGATGACGACAAAAAACCTTAATCAATTTGGCTAAGAGGTGCAAAAAACGTTTCTTGAAGATAGTTGGATTCTTTTGTTTGTGTAAGAGAAAGTGACAACTCTATCCCCGAGATTCAATCTAATCAGGAATTGATCCGTTCCTTTAAGCTACGTTCTTTTTGCGGAATTGTAGAGGACCAGGAACTTCAAAGTTCCTGGAATATTTGAGATCCGGATTTTGACATTCATGAAATATTTGCAGTTGTGTTCTTTTCGACGTGGATTTTTATGATCAAATTCCTAGGAGATTGTAAGTTCACTGTTCTTTTGACATGAAACTTTAGGGTTGGAAATTTAATATTAAAAACTTATTTCTGTTTAATTTCTTAACTGTACTTGTAATACAATATAATATAATATAATATAATATAATTTTTCTTATTTATTTTTTAAATACAAGGTGAATATAATTGGTTTACATTTTTTCTGACTTAGTGTATCCATATCATCATTCCACAATATTCTACGAGTCAATTGAAATTATGATAAATTTGAATAAAAGTTAATAATCAACTTAATATCGTCAATACCTATGTGATCTCACAAGTAAAATATAATCAAGCAATTATGAGGAATCATAAACAAAACAAGCATAATAAAAAGTATCTAAAACACTATAAGCATCCTATAAAACTTTTTAATCAATCCCTAACCACCACCTAACAAGTGTGAATAACATATTACAATCCAAAAGACAAATAATTTATGTCTAAAATAACAAGTCTAGACAAATAGGTCAATTATGGGCGGAGACGCTTCAGTAGCCATCTCGTCCTCAAGTTGTCCTTCATCCCGTAGAATAAGTTCACCCTTTTTTATCAGAAGACAAATATTCAGCAGCTTCAATTACTAAATCTTCATTTAACTCAGGAATTTTTTCAAGTTCAACCATTAATGGTTTCATATCAACCTCAGCAGTAGTATTGTTTATGGCCTCAGCTATAAACCTTAAGTTAGCATTCATGGTTGGCAATTCATCCGACGATCCCTCACGCCTAGTCTTCTTCTTCTTTCTTGCTTCATTGTTTAACCGAGATGAGGAAGCTCCTAATGGTGCAGGTACTTCATTTCTTATAGGATTATCCCATTCGTGAAGGTCCTCAAGGCCAGTTCTCATATCCTCGATGTTAGTTCCCCTCGAAAAAGTGTCATCCTGATTAGTTATTTGTTCAACATCAAATCCACTAAGCATTCCACTGTCATTCGCAGAATCATTGGCTATGATTAAAGAGAGACTATCAAAATCAGGAATTGACTTGGTCCTGTATGGTCTGGCATCAGAGTGACTCTGTAACAAATATATGCATGCTAATTAGAACATAATTAATCTAAACTTATGAAAAATCAACTAATAAAAGAATAATAAAATCTTACATTCAAGTATTCATCCCAAACGTTATCATCTGCTGTAACCATCTTCTTCTTGTCATCCCAACCAAAACCACTCTGATAAAGGAGAGTGGAAATAGCCAAATATTCTTTCTTCCATCTCTTGATTCGGCTTCTTACCTACTCCTTGTTCAATGATATTCCTAACTTTTCGTATATCGCATTGATAACTACTTGGTAAGCCTGTGGCTTCCAACCATTGTCTCCCTTGTTACCTTTATTGTACTCATTAGTGAGAGTCTTAATACATACCCTTTCTATAGGAGAGTTCCAGTTTTCATTTTTACACTTATTTTTTGACTCTTTCGATTTTGTTGCTTTTTGACTCATCCTAATACAAAATCAATAATACAAAATTATTATACATGTAAACATCGATCATTTCACAATTTATAGTTCTAAACATTCATTCACATTTAAATCATTCAAAAATAAATACCCCTTCAATATTCAAAAAATATAAACCACAATATCCATTCAATATTCAAAAAACAAAGCAAAATATTCATAATAAATTAATAAGTCATCTACATGTAAATTAATTGTTGTATTCATTCCACATTTACATTGTTAATTCATCCCTTTTTGTTGTCCATGCATCGTTTGTATCAAGATCCGAAATATCATCCATTACTGTAGCATCATTAGACTCCAAATCTGTGTCATCATCGCAATGCTCATCCTCAAGCAAATCAATGGGATCCTCAGTTGAAATAAAATTATGAAGCGTACAACATGATAGGACAACCAACACTTGCACCTTAATGTCAAAAAATAGTTCTATCCTCAAAACAGCCCACTGTTTCTTTATTACTCCAAATGCACGTTCAATGATATTGCGCAATGATGAATGCCAATAATTGAACAGCTCTTGTGCATTCGCTGGAGCATGTCCACATTGTTCAGATCGATGGTATCGTACACCACGATATGGAGCAAGGAATCCTGGGTAATCCCATATCCAGCATCTACCAAGTAATATTTACTTATAAAAATAGAGTGGACATGGCAAAGGTTATTGTCGTAGGCATCCATTTCAAGTGCTAGAATGCTATGGTGAGTTACCTGTAGGGATAACCAGTTTGGTAGGTGCATCTCTCACGGCAGCCTTTAATACCTTTGGATCCCTTGCAGATCCTTCCCATCCAGCCAAGATATATGTAAACTTCATGTCAAACCCTACAACTGCCATGACATTTTGTGCAATTTTTCCCTTTCTGGTACGGTATCTTGGTTGATCTTCAATCTTTACCATTGCTGGGATGTATGAACCATCTATAGCTCCAACACAATCCTATTATGAATCGACAACCGAGATAGTAAACACTTATAATGTATCTCTTTAATAAATCAACTAACTGCAGTATGTGTTACTACCTTAAAATAATGTGAGAATGATCTCTAGGTGACACTTTGCTGTAGTAATGTGTCATTTGGACCCGGTTGTTTCATATAACACTAGTGAGTATTTGGATAGCCCTTAATACACCAATAAAGTGACGATGGATTGTAGACACAGAGTAATTGAAATAAAAGGCAATAACTCTAAGCCGAACGTTGTGACCTATGACATATAAAAACATCGCCACTTGTTCCTCACATCAACATTCTTTGTAGAACGGAGACTTTTATTCTTTAATACTTCTACCAATTTAAAAAATGTAGATTGGTATTGATTATGAGTATTTCGATTATCATAGTGTAGTAGCCAATGGATAAATGTGCGTCTTACTTCATCTATACTTCGCCTGGGTTCTCTAATTGCATAACAAGGACGCAATATTTTTGCCGATATCGTGTGCACAGCAGCCATTACTACTAAACCAGCAGCGCATATCAACAACTTTCTTTTCTTTGTATTAGTTTCAAAAATATCCATCTTTTTTACTCTGGCATGAAAACAAAAAAGTTCACCAAAAATATTCAATTTGAGGATGATAACACATAAAAATTTCATGGTGGGTAGCATGGGGCATATATTCCTCTAATGTGAAAAAAATAAACAAATAAATCCAAGTGTTATTGTATGATGTAATCAGTCATAGGATGATAGTACAAACCTGACCACATGTATGTATCGTACAGAAACACATAGCTAGAAGTCTTACACCAGAGTAAAAATGCAATAAAAGCCAAAAACAAATATGTGATTGATAGGAGCTCTAGGGTTTCGAGAAAACCGAAACAAATCAACATAATGGTGTGGGTAATATCGCTTGAATCTACCAGGATTACGAGAACGGGACTACGAGAATGCAACTATTTGACAAAAAAAAAACTGCAATACCAAAACTAGAAAAATCTAACGCCCGTGGGTTGGTGCTGATTTCTACAAAGTCGACTAGATCGGTGGAGGATCATATCATGGTTTCCATTAATTATGTAGATTCAACCCCAGAAATAACCTGGATAATATTCAACCCCCTCAAAAAAAAAAAAAACTAACCTGTAAAATCTTGATTCCGGCTACCGGCGGGGCTGGTTGACGATGGCTTGTGGGAAAGTTGAGGTGATCGGCGGGAAGCTTGATGGCGAAACGGTATTCAGTCTTCTCTCCTGTGAGATGAGGTATGTGGTAGATGAGTACCACGAGTAGTTTGTTGGAGATGAGAGACTTGTTTTTATCGGGCTCTTCATCAATTAAAAGTTCCAAGCAAGTGGAACTTTATGGTTCCAGCTCTTTTACATGGAACAATAAAGTTCTACTTTACATGGATTTTTAGCTTCCACGGAACTTTAAAGATCTAGGACATTAGATAAAAGAACATGGATATATTTTAAAAGTTCCGGGATTTTAAAAGTTTCATCCCAAAGTTCCGCGAAAAGAACGCACCCTTATAGATCTGCACTATCTGGTAGGAACTATACTTAAACCTCATTTTAGAATGCTCACGGATTATTATTAATTCATTTAAGGTCTTAGTTATCATTCACAAAGACAACAATTGGTTACATGGAATATATAAACCAGATTAGACTATCACAAGTGATTGTCAAACAAAATTATTTTATAAGAACAATTCTGTAATAGTTCTAGAATTGGATCTGTATGGATTTTGAAAACCAAATTCTGAGAATTTTGGAATACATTCCGAAGAGACACTGTTTGGAAACAACTTGTCAATAGGCTTTGGTAACAGTGTCGAAGGGTCGGTTTATTGCTACACTGACCGAGTTCTCCTTTTGTTCTAAGTCCTTAATAATCCGAATAGTGCTCTGTTAGGTTACAGAGAGATCCTCAACTAGCCAAACGATTACCAAGTGACTCGCGAAGTACAAAGTGTGTTTCATAGTGCCCATAGCCCTACGCGTGCGCGTGTCACGTTCGGTGCGATACACCTCGTTAATGTACCCATACTTGATGTGTGAGCACACATAATAGAACAATCTCTAAGGAGAGGAGATTACTTATTAAATAGTTTCAACTCTCTTATAAATATCCAATGTGAGACTAATAAATGAGATAACAGTTTTCTTTTGAAAACATGATTTATTCTCCCCAAAACAACTAGTGTAAAAACACCACTATTGAATCAAACCACATGGTTTTAACCCAAATCATTAAAACCCAATATTTATTTTATTAAAACCAATTCATAAAACAGTTTTTCATAAATCAAATCAACATGATACTAGATGTTACTAGTCCTTGGCTTGAAGGCTTTGAGACACCCTCCGTTAAAATAATAATAATAAAAAACTGGTCAAAGTTGGTCCTCAAAAACTTCTTGTAGATGAACCGGGCTTGGGGCATGTCAATTAAAATTTAAAATTGTAAAAACGCCAAATGTGCCTCAACTTTTTTGTTCTTTTATCTATCATCGTATCTATTTTCTTAAAAATATTTTTTCCCTGAAAATTTAGTTGGATTGGTATAAACGGGTTGATATTGACTAGTTGGTACATGTGATGCCATTTTTGCAAAATTTCTCAACCATAGCCATCTTTTCGCTTTGAGTTATATTTGATAACAATGATCTTTATAGCTTAGGGTTACAAAAGATTAATGGACGCCAACACATTAAAAAAAGTGTCAAAATTGCACACTTTTGAAATACCTTACTTACACACTTGTCCTTTGTTGGCAGGCACGACCCTCCAAGTGTGAGAGTCGAGTCCTATGGGGTGCGACCATTATTCTTATTGATTGCGAAACTAGCATGCTAGGATCTAATTATTAACCTAACTCTTTTACATTATGGTATCTCGGATTTATTAGGTTCACTTTAATTAGAAGTTCCACATGTATGAAACTTAAAAATAAAAAATTTTTGTTAGAACTTGAAAGTTTTATATTTATAGAACTTTTGCATTCTATGAAATAATATAGTTCTAGATAGGAAGTAAAATTAGGCTTGAAACAATGATAGTTCTAGACTTTAAAAAGTTCTACTAAAAGAACGGACCTTTATATATGTAAAACATGATTTTATGTTGTATCACCATTCCAAGTCCTTTCTTTTAGAGTGAGTGTATGGATCTACCCTTATGACACCTTAATGATTACCATAAGTCTAATTGGGTGTGTGTGTTTAGAGTGAGTTACATGATAACCTTAAAGGGGGAAAAAAATCCAAGTCCTTTGACCCTTGTTGGCAAGTTTCATATTTTTGCTTCATACTAATTAGTGGATTAGTAAATGCGGGGCGGGGCGGGGCGGCATGGTTGACACCACATCTGTTGAAAAGTTGTCATAAATTCTACTCGGATTCATGATTACTTGAATGACCTGATTAACATCCCGGTCGAAATTTTGGCTCGATCAATGGCCTGACCGTTATGAGTATTTTACCCATATTGTCCCTTATATTGTAACCTTAATATATAAGATGTTTTAGGGTTTATTTCGAAAGTGTCAAGAAAGAGCCGTAAACTGAGTGTAAAAGAAAAAGAGTTTCGGAGTAATTGGTTTGGAGAAATCTTATTATTGAATAGTGTAATTGATCATGGCTGCCCATGGACGTAGGCATCTTGCCGAATCACGTAAATCACGTCTTCTCTTGTAATTGTTCTTTGCTTCGTTGTGTTTGTTTACTGTTTTTGAAATCGTTGCACTGTCATTGCATGCTTTCACACAACAATGTCACCCTAAGGACCACACCTCGCCATCTAAGCTGAGCAGGTGTCTAAATATTTGTTTATTTGAAGAAAGAAAAGAAAAACAGAGTCAAAAAGAATAAATATCAATTTACAAAATTACATTTAGTTTGGGACCTCATTTTTGGATTTCTATATGTACACACACCAAAAAAAAAAAATAAAAAAAAATATATATATATATATATATAGCGGAAAAACTAAGTTGTGATGGTATGTTATACCACACACCCAAAACGTTGTGCCTTGGCTATAACTCCGGTTAAGCTCCATTCACCTTCATACATTCCCAGTGCCTACAGGCTATAGCAAACCCCACATTTCTTGTGCATGCACGAGATCGGTGTTAGCATCTATGAGAATCCAGATCGAGTGGATTCATAGATTTGTTGAGAGATGATGGGTCCCCACCCGAGTACTGATCATTTTGGTATTGCCTAACGCGTGAGTTCTCGTTCAAGCTTGGCGCAATTCGATGTCTAGGTGACCTTGGCGGAGATGCGTAGAGAATGGACGCATCCAATACCTCTCGGCGCGCGTTATCTTCCTCTTCTTGTAGGTTTTGTGCCCGTAATGCTGTCAAGTATAAGCCGGCAGCGAAGAGCACCGCGGTTAACCCGAACACTCCAGCGGCTGAGAATAAGCCTTCTCTGACGATAAGGCAACTTGGTCTCGGCCTCGACCACTTTCTTAGATGGCCTGATTCAACACCGAGTCCTATCATCATCAACACCTCTGCAACCGCAAAACAAATCCTGCGGACAGACGAAGTAAGATGATGAAATATTGTAATTATTAAGAAAATAAATGTAAGATGAGATAATTGTATCATAAGTGTATCTAGGTACAATCACAATCTTGGGTTGTTATCTTTAGTAGATTAAGATTATTTTCAAGGATGTCTTTCTAAGTTTGGAGACTTGGATTATCTATTTAAAGTTTAAACCCTATAAGTCATTGTAATTCATCCAAGATGGCATTTGGATTGGATTTTTTTGACCAAAAATCAATTATGATAAAATTGATTGTGTAGAAATTCATGATCGAATAATCACTTTTTCAAATAATAGTGTTCAGAAAATACGAAGTTGAGAGACTCACCAACATATTCCCCAACGAGTCAAATCCTCTACGGTGATAACCTGATTTGGCAAATCCGGTTATCACCCCTAGAGGTAGCCACGTGTCTCCTTTGACACCCCTTAACCGTGGGTAGGGTTCACCCACCCTTAGGGTTCACCCACCCATTTTTGTTTTGTTTTTTTTAAAAAAATATATTAATTCTTTTTTTAAAATTAAAAAACTGTTTATAGAGTTTTTTTAATATTGAAAAAAGTTTTTTAATTTTAAAAAAAGTATTAATATTAAAAAAAAAAACCAAAAATGAGTGGGTGAACCCTAGGGGTGGGTGAACCTTACCCACGGTTAAGGGATGTCAAAGGAGACACGCGGTGACGTCTAGGGGTGATAACCGGATTTGCCAAACACCCCACAAGTTGTTCAATAGAATCAATTTCTTTCGGTAATAGTAATAGGTGTCCAATCTTCAATTAGGGTTCCTTCTTTTGCCGAGACTTATATAAACTTCAGCACTTTGCAAGTTTTTTCATTTCATAATATTCATTTTATTTTGAGAACTAGATGTATAGTTGGGTTACAATTCCCCCAATGATTTCAAATCTTGTAAAAAATGGTAAGACTTGAAATCCATGATGTTAAGAATAATTATGTGTTAGAAACCTTGATAAAGTGATTCATATTTCCCAACACTTATCATGACAAAATGCAAAGTGTCGAGCTTTATAAGCCTCACGAAAAGAAACGAACAATGAAATATGAAATGTTAAGGAAATCTAGGAAAGTGAATTCTTACCAAGCTGTAACGAAGAAAAAGCCAGCGTGCCATATGAGAGCCTTGGGAAAACGCGAATCCGGGGTCCAAGCAATCAAAGCCGGAGGTGTCGATGTGCTAACTGCAATTAACATGAAGACATGTTCCATGATCATGGCGATTGCTAGACCCACAAATGCACCAGCTGCGCACAGCAGTGGAGTCCTTCCACTAACGTTATATATACATTCGTATGTCCTCTCCTGCCCTGTGTTGCTCGAGAGTACCCATGTCACCTACATTAGGTATCACATTATATCACCCCAAAAGGATTAATAGCTAAATCATGTTGTACAACGTGCCTTATATTCAGTTTGAATTGGAGGACTCCAGTACTATTATCCCCCATGCCCTAGTTTACCCTAGCCCCCAACTCCTGCACCGAGTATATATATTGTTATTTTCAGCTTAGGGTTTTAAAAGAGATTGATCAGTTGAGAACAATGAGACGAGAGAATCCTTGTAACCTTTGCTTGTAACCTTTGCTTGTGAGTAGTGAAGAAGACGATCGTCTCCTTGGACATAGCCAACATTGGTTGGAGTTTAGGATCATATTCAGTCCGAGTTCAATCGCACCCATAGATCAACATGTGTCCCTTTTAACCCCTATTAAGTTTGTTAAGATTCATTAACCCAAGGTTCAACAATCTATCATTGGTTTTTAGAAAAAAAACTAATATTAGCTTAAGAATTAGAACTTGTTAACCAGAGTTACAAGGATAGTTAAAGGGGCTTTGTGAATGCAAATGAACTCCCCCGAGTTCAGTTCGCTCCTAGACAGGATCCCGAGTACTTCACTGGGTGAACCATGTAAAATTCTGTGTTTCTTATAGGTGTGTATTTGATTTGATTTGTATCTTTATTTTTAATCACCGATATGAGACTATAATAACATTATAATTTCTTGGTACCTTTGATCGCGTGGTTTCGGCAATGAGACATAGAACGAAACTAAAGATGCCACAGAGTATAGACAAGACCATAAGAAAGGAACCAGTTTTGCTACTGAGGTCGGTGCTTCGACGTCCTGGAGCAAGATCTGCACGAGTAACAGCCATTCTCCGTGATAACTAAGCTTATAGTACTTACCAACATGGAGGAGAGGGGCTTCAAAATACTCTATAAGGGGATGAGAAAAAAGAATCGAAATGCTTGAAGCAAAGGTGAAAGGTTACATTGCTTAAAGGGTACAGATTCTTGGAGTTGAAAAGCTATGGTGATCAATCGAATAGCTTTTTCCTGTAGGTTGAAGAAAGGGGAAGTAATGCCCCACAGTGGTATTCTTGTAAGTTATTATCATCTGCCTTTTCGAAGTATATAGCTTCGACCAGGGGCGGAGCCAGGATTCTCTTGCAGGAGGGGCTAATAGTGAGGGTTCAGGGGCGTAGCCCTGATTTTTTTTTTTTTTTTTTGAGGGTCAAGTTCATGGGTCATCGCGTCTATTTATGTCAGTTTGTAAGGAATATATTTTTTTATCAGAAGTTTAGGGAGTTAGAGCAACCAGCTCCGCCCCTAATAGGACCCATGTGGCTCCGCCCCTTCGACCCTTGAAGGTGTTAACAACATTCCTTTGTAGCAAGCTAGAAAAGACAAAAGTGCTGCAAGTAAGGAACAATTATAGATTCGAAAAGATAATTAAGGGAAGGAATTGTCACTGTCAGTAGCAACATGAGGAAGATAAGATTCCTGCATGATCAAAGTAAGAACAATGCAATGATGAATGCACCAAAACTTGGAGTCGCAATCTTTACGATGTTCCATCTCAATATCAATGCATAGCTATATCAACCCCTGTTGCAAGACCATAAATTTTTCTTTTGTTTTGGTTATCAAAGAATCGGCTACTTTTACTTCTTGTGACATTTCCTGCAAAAATTATCGAGAAAGAAAGTCTAGGAGAGAGTTAGCATCTCCTTTTATAAATTCGATTTGAAAATCATATATCACTAAGAAGCTTGCCATCTTGCAAAGTTTGTTTGGTGGCAATATTTTTAACCTTCTTTTAAAAAATATAAAAACATATTTGTAATCAATACTCAACAAAAACTCTTGGTTAATAAGATCATATTGAAATTTACTAATACAATAGACTATGGATAATATTGTGGTGAAAATAAAGGGGTGTTTGGCAACACTATTATTAGGTACTTATTTATTTATTCATGAAAATAAGTATTTATTTATAAATAAATTTGTTTGTTAAAAGTAAATAAGTAGTAAGTAAAAGTAGTTAGAAGCCCAAAAAGTACTAAATTATAAATAAGTAACTCCATACCTACTTATTACTTGTTATAAGTGCTTATTTACCAAAAATGCTTATTTATAAAAAGTACTTAAGCTTATAATAGTAGTGTTGCCAAACGCCCTCTAACTTGCAAATGTGAAACAGAAAACATACAATAACACAAGATTTAGAATGTGGGTTATGTCAATGGAGAGGTTGCCTTCTTCATCAGTAAAAAATAGAGAGAATAGTATATTATATTATTGCACACGATTTTTTAAATGGGGTCAGCCTAGGCGGGGCCGATTAGACCCGATTAATAAGTGGGGTGGCTCAGCCTGACCCGTTTAGTAATTGGGCCTATTCGGGCCTGGGCGAGCCCGAACCCGGCCCATGGACACCCCTATGCCCAACCACTTGAGTAAAACCTGGAATCCCCTTCACTTTTTCTTTGGACGCAAGTGAAGCAACTCATTACAATGTTTCTTTTGCTCTTCTTTGGCAAAACAGCCTCTTTAGCCCTTTTTTCTGTGATGGAAAACTATTAATTGGAGCTTAGAGGGCTAACCATGGAAGTGGTTAATCTTCACTCTTATTCTCTCGTTTATTCTTTGTATTTGTGTGAAGAATTTGGATCCTATCATAAAAAGTGAAATTAGAAAAAATTCACACACAGAAACAGCACAATCAAACATAACAGATCCATTATCCATATTTATTTTCTTCATCAATAGTAACAGTAAACGAGAAGAACCTCACATTGAACTGACGGAGTTAGGTGAGAAAACGAGAAGAAGTCGTAGAACGACCCGAACCTTGGTGGAGCACACATAGATGAGATATCCCCCTGATATGTTGCCTCCTTTGCAACGTCCACGGAAACTGAAGCTTATGACTTCACGTCATGATATCCATTAATGGCAGAATTTGATTTCTTTGTTCCCAGTTTTGGGTTTCAAATTGGTTCACTGTTCACCTCGGAGAGACGAAACAAGAAAGAAAAAGGTTCACCTCCGTTGTTTGCTAAAGAGGAGAAGAGGGTAGTGTACTTAGTTTTGTCTTTCAACTTCTTTTTATTTCATATTATTTAATTGATTTTCTCTTAAGTTTGTAGTTCTTTATAAATTCCGTTGCTTTCTTTATTAAAATTAATTATGTGTTTATGACACCTTTTTGTTTAGTATATGATTCTATTTAGTAGTCTAAAAATAAATTCAGTAGAGTAAGTAGAAGTAAATTCTGTAAGTAATGTAAAAGTAGAAGTATAGTGTAAGTAGAAGTATACGATTTGTAGTTTTTTTGTAACTAATGGTGTCAGTTCCCTTTGAGGCAAGACTAGTCCCTTCGAGTGTCTGTACCAATCAACTCAGAATTTTTCTCTATGGACACCACGGCGCAAGTGGGAGTTGAACACACAACCAGCACCAGCCCTGGTGGATGAATCACCCTTTCCTTTACTCAACAGGATCAAAAGGTAGTTAGTTATTTTATCCAAATTTGAAATTATTTTAGGTAACTTAAAGTGCCATTTGTGTAATTGTCTTATAAATAAAAGGGTATCTTGGTGAAATAAACAAGGACAGTTGATTTAAAGGGCACTGGGATTTGAAAATTTGGAAGATAAGCTTGCAGAGGCAGAGCAGACATGGAGGAGAAGCTCTCTAGAGTTGCTAAGACCTTGAAACCCTCTCCAATTCAAGAACTCTCGCATCTTGCCCAGAGATGCAATGCCATTAACCTCGCTGAAGGCTTCCCAGATTTCCCCGCACCTCCACATGTCAAAGAGGCCGCCGTTTCCGCCATTAATTCCGACTTCAATCAGTACAGGTTAGCTCAAAAACACTGTAATTCTCTCTCTTTCACGATTTATTTCGAGATTTTAGTTTTTATTTATCTTACATTACTTTTTAGAGTTAAAATCTCATATATGAATTTAAATCATAATGGGCCGGCCTTACACATGTTTGAAATTAGTTGCCAGTGTTTGTTGTTGTGCAAAGTTTGATAACTTGGAGAAATTACTTGTTTTTGTCTAAGGCATGTTCAAGGGATTTGTGACCACTTGGCAAAGCAGATGAAACAAAATCATGGCCTTCATGTAGACCCTCTTACGGATATAGCTATTTGCTGTGGTCAGTCTGAGGCATTTGCAGCAACGATTTTTGCGAGTAGGCTTTTAAATCCTTAAAATTATTGAAACTGTTATTTATTTGATATGGGGTTTGGGTTTCAATAATTTTTTGTTGTTCTTGGTTCTTGATTTGTTTAAATAGCAATAAATCAGGGTGATGAAGTTTTATTGTTCGATCCTGCATATGAAACATATGAAGCATGCATCGCTATGGCTGGAGGAATTCCAGTAAGTCTTTTTATTCTCATTTTTCAAGAGTCTGTATTATACTTCATTGAATATAGCCTGGTACTGATTTTCTGTGTCAGGGTCGGTCAGTTTTTGTACTGAGATTTTAATTGCTGTTATTACACATGGACATGATCAGGTGTATGTGGTGCTGGACCCACCTCATTGGACGCTGGATCTCGACAAACTCATGACTTATTTTACTGTCCGGACAAAGGCTATAGTATTGAACAGGTTTCGACATTCCATGAATCATTAGAATATTGGATGTGGATTCAAAACTGTCCCCTCTTAAAGAAAATTTTGATATATTAGATTCAAAATGTCAAATAATGGATATATGTTAATAGAATTTTTGTACTAGTCTGCATGCTTAATTTGGATATTGCATATTCACAAACAAATTGGATCATTTCCTAAAGAGCTCATAAATTGTACACTTAATGTTCACCCCAATTTTTACACTGGTCATCTGCAACCGATATCATGTTTGCTTTGTAATTCACAGATATATTCACAATTCTGAGTTTATGGGTCCCTTTCGCACATTTGGGTGTAGAAGTATGATGGATCATGGGGTCAGTTACTCATGCTAATTATTTCCCTGTTAAGGATCCATCATTGTGATCCGAGCACCATTATTTTTTCACATCTCATCTTTACAGTTTGTTCTTACTCTCATCAGTTATATTTACATCACAAAATTGTATCAAACATAAGTTGCTGGTACTTGAACAAATTCTGTGGATTGTAAGGGATTGAGTATTGAACTCTCTTCTAATGAAAGAATAATGGTTATATATACTATTGCCAGACAGTCATTGGGAGGTTAAAGCTGCCTTACAGGAACCTAAATTACCATTTCCATAGGAAAATATTAAGAATTTCAGAAAGATATGGTCTGGGCAACTCTAGATCCAAAAATGACTCTAGTGGTTGTATTAGTGTCATAATCACAATGATAGTTTAACCTTAAGTGCTTGTACAGAATCTCTTGCACGGTTGCACCATATTCTATTTCAAATAGATTAAGTTGAGCCATTAATGAATTTATTCTACTCTACATTGTTAAGTTTGATATATTATAATGTGATATGTATAATATCTCTACTAAGTTAAATTTCACAGTTTACTAAGTAGAGAAACTTTATATCCTATGATATTGTATATATCTGAAGTCCGAACAGATCAATAATAATTAATAACTAGTCTTGTATAAGACTTTACTCTAGTTGTGCCTTTCCCAAATCATACTGAGTGACATGGACTTAATTTAGACTTAACTATAGACCATGATTAGTTCCAAATACAAACAACGTAAATAAATAGTGTCTTGTGAGCCCCCTCCCTCATTATGCAATCACAACCTACATAAATTTTTTTTGACCATGGAATACCAATTGTAATTTCTTGCTGACATTTTCTTTTGCTTTCCTTCATATAATTATATTTTGTTTTGTAGGCATCTTGGTGGGTGGATGAAATTTTGTTCAATTTAAACTTCTTGAGCTTTTGGTCATACTTCATATCATTGACTGTCCCGTTAGTCGTTACAACTTTATGATTCAATGCAGTGGGGGGACCTGGGGTCCTATAATACTAGTTAAATTGCATACATTATCAGGTGGTTTATTATGTAAAATTACTAAGAATAATATATTGCATATAATGCTAGTTAAATTGCATACATTACTGGGTGGTCTATTCTGTAAAATTACTAAGATTAATAAATTGCATTTTTTCTCAATGCATTTGAAAATCTAGTTTTATTCTCTTGTGTACAACTGTCATGAGCCTGCCAATAGTCTTTTAGATTTGAGCAACTGTACTGATATAAAATGGCACAGTCCTCACAATCCAACTGGAAAAGTTTTCACTAAGGATGAGCTTGAAGCCATTGCCGGAGCTTGCCGCACCAAGGATTGCCTTGCTATTACGGATGAAGTATGAATATCCTTTTCTTAATCTTATTTAACCTGAGCATCATTGGCTGGGCCAGTTAATCAATATATGATATTGCAGTGACTTTCGAATTACCTAAATTCAAAATATTGAGGTTATCTAGTTCGATAATAAATCATAAACTAAATCAAAATTATTAAGTTCAGTCATACTACTTGATATTGCTGAAAGTAGTCATAAAATGGAATAGTCAGAATTTGCATGGAGTACAGAAACTCAGTTTCTGAGACACTTAAATTTCAGTATGAGTCATTTGTAACAGCAAGCCTCGGTCACTTCTATATTTCTACATACATGTTTGGAATCATAAAGAGGAAGGTTTGTAATGACACCTGGAGGAAATTTTGTTTAAACATTGGATGGCAAGGACAGAATCATTATGATGTTGTTGTAGTTCATTAAAAAAATTGGACTAGAGAGAAGGGAAAGAGGGAGGGAAGCGCTACCATATGAAACCCAAAAATATAAACAAAGAGTATAGAGAAAAAAAAAGATTCTCTTCAAGTTTTATTGGAGGACATGTGGCTTTCTGGTGCTGATTTCCATGATCAAACTTACAGCCTGGATATTCTTATGGAAGTAAAATTTTGAAATTTAACAATAATTTAAAAATGATCTAATTTCCGAATACTTCAATTCTTAGTCCCTATCTCAATCATTTCAACTCTTCCACTTTTGGTATTTACCTGTAATGATGTACATTTCTGAATGATGTTGCTACATAAAAGATAAAAACTAAATGTATGGAATTTTTTATTTTTTTGGAGGATAAGCAGGGGTTAGGCAGACCCCGACCAGATCAATAGATTGGAAGCAAGATTACATTCTGTAGTATGTCATACCAGACATGTCCTCAAAGATAATGTGCTGAAGAGCACCAGGAATTTCATCTGGGCAGAAAAGACAAGAAGACTTTCCTATACAATGTTTAGCTAACCAGTCTGTGATCTTTTTATTTCTTTATATCATTTCTTCAATCTCTAAAAAATTCAAATACTATTTTTACTGCAGGTGTATGAGTATATTACATATGACTTGGAAAGACATATATCCCTTGCCTCTCTTCCAGGAATGCAAGAGCGAACCATCATTACATCCTCCTTGTCTAAAACTTTTAGTGTTACGGGTAAGATTTAATATCCTTCGTACCTGGATTCTATATAAAACTTGCTCAATACAGTAAGTTTCCTTGAAATATGTTATTCTTTTTGTATTCTTTCAAAGAAACCATCCCCTTGTATTCATTTTGCTTTTCCCCCTTTTCTACTACTGCCAATTCATCCATTATAATGTCAATGACTAGTACATAAATGGTTAACTTTTCTCCACTGCTAACTGGTTGTGTGAAGTCTAATAGGTTGGAGGGTAGGATGGGCAATTGCTCCTGCTTGTATTGCCTCTGCAATTAGAAACATTCATGTTAAAATCACAGATTCAGCTCCTGCGCCGTTCCAGGAAGCTGCCTTGACTGCTTTGAGAAGTTCCCCAGAGTACTTCGAATCATTGAGAAGGGTATGTTTCATCAAGCAAGATCACATTATGTATAAAACTGAAGCATTGGATTAGTTATAAAAAAAAACAAAGATTAGTTATAAAAGGGAATGGTATTACTAATATTGGATTTAATATTATTTTTGTTGCTAATTCTTTCTTCTTCTTTTTATTTTTGTTTATAAGGAGTATGAAGCAAAGAGAGACTACGTTCTCAAGCTGCTGGTTGGGGCTGGTTTCCAGATTCATTTCAAGCCTCAGGGTTCATTTTTCGTATTTGCAGAGCTTCCTGTGAATTGCCCACTTTCTGATGTATGTGCCTTCTCAACGTGCCTCATCGATCTAATAATTTGCCAATCTATAATTATGGACTCAATATGGCACAAAAGGAAACGAGCTTATTAAAATTCATCAGGATTGGGATAATTCATGTAATCATGTTACATTCATAGCGTGCAAAACATGTCCTGTAAGAAATCATGATATCTATCTATCTATCTATACACACACACACACACACACAGAGAGAATGATAGAACAAAAGGTTACAGTTCCAGATTTCAAAATTTTGAGTTGAGCTCCCCCACTATGCCATGGAAATAAGTTCTTGAGTTTAAAAGAACGTCATTTATCAATATAGTGTTATTTAGTGAAGTCCATATGGAATGCACAATCTGATATTAACTACTACAAGTTCTATATACTTCTTGTGATGCTAAGATAACTTCTGTTTCTCGTGAACAACAGAAACACACTTTGCTTTCTTGTAGTTAATTTCTCACTATCTGAAATTTGTTGAGATTGTATGTTTCTAATTTTGTGAAAAGTGCTTATAGAAATTATTAAGGTGGTGTTTGGTAACACTAGTCTAAAAAGAAGTGCTTATTTGAAAATTATGCTTAGTTGGACTTTAGATTGTTAAGTTGAAGGTTAATTGCATCTCTACATTTTAGAGATTTTAGGGGTAAAAACCTCTACTTTAAAAAGTATAAGCATAATTTTCAAATAAGCACTTCTTTTTAGACTAGTGTTACCAAACGCCACCTAAGTATAACTTCTTTTTGGAAAGCGGACTCTTTTCCTGCCCAGAGATGACTATATTTTGAACACATTATGTTGTAACTCCTGCTTGATGGACATAAAACAGGAACTGCTAATCATAATTATCTGTAGCTGTAACTCTCTTTTTGCGCTATTTCGATATTTCTATAGCCCTAGCATTTGTTCATTTATGTTTTGAAATTCCTTCATAATGATGAGACTTTTCTTTGTGAGTATCTTGGAGTAGCTCTAATTTGGGATAAAATAAGTGAGAATTGACTGAGATGGTGTTCAACAAAGACTAATGACACAATCGGTGGTGGTGAGGAATAAGTTGGTATAAGTTGAACACTCTAAAAGGATGAGGGGAATGCTGAAAAAGATGTGGGTGGAGAAAACGATCCAAAGATATGGCTCTTGATATATTAGAATGGAGGAACTGTTGGGATTTAAACTACGTGTTTAATTCCTAAACCCTTCGGATCTTGGAAACTATTAATCACAGAAATCACACAGCAAATAGAAAGATTGCAGAGAATAAAATAGAGACAAAACACAAAGATACGAGGTTCAGCAACGTGCCTACGTCCTCGGGAGCCACACCAATTCACTTTATTGAAGATACATAATACACAAAGTTTTCTCACTCTCTCAGAAATTACGGCCACTTCTCACAACTCGTTAACCTAAAAAATACGCACACTGTTATATGTTTAGGGTTAAAACTGTAAGGCCGAAATACCCCTGCAGAAATGCAAAATATTCGCAGGGGGGCTCTGCCCCCTTGCCACTCCCCAGGCAATTTGCTGAAGGTTGTCTACATTCCCAACAAGAACATGATCCATGTTGCCCCAGATGATTGGGACAAGTCACTGACAAAGAATAAGAATAAGATAATACATCTCTTCTTTACCATATTGGTTAATCTCTGGTTCATGGACCTCAATTTTGGTTTCCCATCATTTTCATATTACTCGTATTGTCCCCACACATTTTCTGGTTAACAAAACAGTAGCATTTAGAATTTGACATTGCATGACTAGAGTTATACCAAGAAAATCCACCTCCCTTGTAAATAAATATTCTGAGAATCTTTTGAATCAGTTAATCCCTTAAGTGATTTACAAAATACCTAGGTGAAGGTTGAAAGACCCTTATTAGAATGTTGACTCACCCAGCTCCAAAACTGATACTGCTTGGTTTGACATGCACCAGTCCGATACAACTCAAACGAGTTGTTCTAACATTGTACCATGTCCGGCGAGACTTGACTGGTCACTTTCATCTGTACCCACCAAAAGTGAGTCAATTCTGAGGGGTTGATAAAAAAAACTCAGCAGTCTTTTAAGTCTTGATTTACCTCAGTATTTGAAGATTGACCTAGCTAGCATTCCTTCTTTTTTTCTTCGGAAAGTGATTAAAAATTCTTGATAGTACCTACTACCGGGAGCTAACCCGTTGGATTCAACATCCAATGGTGCCAAGGTGCACATGCTGTAAATGGTGGGCCCCACTTAATGCTTGACACCATTAGATGTTGAATCCAACAGTCCAGCTCTTGATAGTAGGTACTATCGAGAGTTTTAAATCAATTCCCTTTTCTTCTTTTTCTCTTCTTTTGTTTTCCCCATTTGAATCTCTAGCAGGCAGTTTATTGATTGTATAATTGGCCCCTTATCATTTAAACAATGCAATGTGTTTTTCTTTTTTTCTTAATTTGGATTGAGTAAGTGATGAATTCCATGATTACTAGGTAGAATTCGTTTCCGAATTAATAAGACAAGCAGGGGTGGCAGCTGTACCCGGGTGCGGATTTTTCCATACAAATTTATCTTCATTGGGATTATCTCAGGCTGATCAGACCTATCAGAAGAGATACATTAGGTTTGCTTTCTGCAAAAGTGATGCTACTCTGAGTGCTGCTGCACATAAAATGGGTGAAACTGTGGATGGCAATGGGCACCTCAAACTCTTCTGATTTGGTGGAAGTGATACTGATACTCTTGTAATTTCAGAATTGAGGTACTGCAAATATGAAATTGACTTCAATTTTTAGTCTGGTTAATACAAAGAGTGTCTCAAACATAAAAGAAAACTATAAGGCTCTAGGCGGAACTTTTAAAGTCTAGAACTTTCATTGTTTCATGCCTAATTTTACTTAATGTCTAGAATTATATTATTTCATAGGGTGCAAAAGTTCTACAAATATGGAACTTTCAATTCCACAAAAAATTTAGGATTTTTTAAGTTCCATACATGAGGAACTTCTAATTAAATTAAACCCGATAAATCTGGGATACCCTTGTGTAAAAGAGTTAGAAATTCTCCCTTCCTAGACTCTTGCCTCTTGTTCTAAAATATTAATGTTCCGGACTTTTAAAAGTTCTACCGACAAAACGGAGCCTAAGAGAATGTAAGATGATGTCCAACGTTATCATAAATGGCTTTGAAATATAATTAAGAAAATTTATAATGATACCCCTTGCTGTTATGTATGCCCTACATATGCACAATGGGAGTTGACTGATTGATTGCTTTAGATGGGCATATCCCTAAAATTCACACCAATCGTAGGATTTTTCCAACCAAAAGTTCTTATTGTTGTCACAATTTCCTGAATGTTGTTTGCAGGTACTTTAATGAAATAACAGATTGAATCTACTGCCTGGTAGTTTTCAACTCTGAGCAGGCGATGGTGAGGCAGAACTGAAGCAAGAGTTGGAGCATTTTAAAGACGTAATTTTTGTTTTACTTCACATCAATTACAATCACTATTTCTGCCTTCATGTATCCCAGAGAGATAATGGGTTGTAGGCCCCTCGAGCACTCAGGAAAACCATCAGTTGATGTTCTTTTTTTTTGTTTGAAAATAAACGTGGATATCTTGGGCCTTAAAGGCTCGGACTAGTTCCACATGCTGCATAGGGAATATCCCCAGCCCATACAACTAATATTGAGGGGAGCCAAGGAATTGACCTCGAGACTTCCGGGTTCACGGTTCGTCCTTCGGCCACTGGGCTACACCCCCGGGTTCATCAGGTGATGTTCAAATAATTGTAAAAGAGACATTTATTTAACTGTTACTGTAATTCATTCTTACACCCCATAAATCAGGTTATGCGCCCAGTTTTTGTTTATCTCTCTTAGAAATGAACTCTGCTGGGTATGTGGGACCGGTTGTTTCTTCATGTAAAGCAAAATTGACCGTGGATCAAATAATTCAGGTGGCATTTGGATGCAATGTCGTTTTTCTATTTTTTTTAAAATAACGTTTGGTAACCACATAAAAATAATAATTATAGAGATATTAATCTTTGAACGGATAAGGGTCCCACCCATTAGTCCACTTAGGTTTAAAACAAAAAAACACAAACATTTTTACCAAACATGTTTTATGCCAAAAAAAAAATCAAAAAAATCTCCCTGTTTGCTTCCATTTCCTGTTTTTAGAAATAAAATTTGGAAAAAAATTACACAAAACATGTAAATATATTTCTGTTTTTTGTTTTTAAAAATTAGAAACAAATTCTTTGAAAATCAAGATAACATAAATTTTCTATTACCTCTATTTTTAGAAAGAAAAAATAAAGTTACCTTTGTTTTTGGAAATAAAAATAAAAGCAAGGAGTGTTGCACCACCTCCCACTATCTACCACCAAAACCACTTGCCACTACTACCATAACTCACCCACCACACCATCACCACCACCACCCACCACCTACCACCCTCCACCACTAACCACCACCACCATGGATTGTTGACTCATTATTATGTTTTTTCAAACAATTAAAAAACTAACAGGTTAGTGGTGTCGCTAAATCACCTGGTTACCTTGAGAACGGTGCAAAACGGACTTCCTTTTGTGAGAATTTTTTTGGTAGTGTCATCATTTACCTATGTTAATATAGTCACTACGGTCAAAAGTTAGCTAGGGCATTGGAGCTCTTGCAACTTGTACCTAAAGAGATTAGATCCCTAGACCTCCCTCAACCGAAGGCCACACCCCTATCACGCACGAGGAGGGGGTGCTTTGGAGACTTAATGTCAATATCACTCTCATGAGAGGGGCATACAATATGAGCTAAATTGGCAGGTAAATACCATATTCTTCGTGGATAAAAGGTCGCTCTAGTGGTAGGATGTATCTGTTTTTGGGGGCGAGAGATTTGGTTTTCAGTCTCGGTGACCAGCCTACTACCTAGATAATTGAGACCAAAAAGTACTGTTTTCATAAACGAATCAGGCATCGAACCGGCAGGGTGGCCGGTTCCCGTTCCACTGGTTCAACTGATCCGATTCAACCGTGTACTTTTTGTAAAAAAAAATAATTCATTTTTTCCCCATTTTTCTTGGTTTTGACCAATTCTTAAAGAGTTCCGGTTTTGGGAACCGGCAAGGGGACCGGTTCCGGTTTTTCCGGTTCGACCAGCCGGTCCAATTTTGAGAATAGTGCCACAAAGGAAAAAATAGAGGGGTGAAAAGGGGCCGGGCTTGGGCTTGTATTTTTTAGGTTTTTGAATACGACCCACTCGAGACAGCCTGTTTACAAGAGGCTTTTGCGGGCCCGTTGACACCCCTACGGACTAAGTTGGTTAGTGGAGGGGGGTTGGATCGGACCTTTGGGCATCCACATGGCCCAAACGGACTAGGACGAGACTGTGGCATGTGGGTTGGGCCCATTAATTTCCATCTCATCATAGGGGTATTTTAGTCAATCTAATATGAAATTTGCAACATACAGTATTTATAATTGAACTTGGGAGATGGCTTTGCTTTCTCCCGGGCTTTTTCCATTGGAGTTCCTTTTTTTCTTCTTAGTTAGTGTTTGAGCGCAGGCGTTATATCGGAATCGGATGGAGGATCACGATCACGATCACGATCTCGACGTGGAGAAAGCTCGATTGCTCAGCTTAGCCATCGATTTCGGTTTCGATCAAGATTCTTCAAAGAAATGCTTAGATCGTCTTGTTCATCTCTACGGTAATTCAAGATTAAACCAACCCTAGATCCTCTTTTTATTCAAATACTCCTAAAAATTGCTACAAGTTCCTTTACAATCTTCTTCACAAAGTATGGAAACAGTCAAAATTGAAGAACTGTTTTTTTTTTTTTTTTCTTCTTTGGTAGAAATTATTTGGTTTTCTAATCTTTCTTGTGATGAATGAATGCCCCTGTTCGTTAGACTAAATGTAGGACTGAACATCAGAAGAAGAGAAAATATGGAAATGTAAATAGGTTACAGAAACCCCCTTCAGTATTTTTCATCAGATATTAGGGAGCAGAGCTTTGTACAGCAATATATAGATGTGTACGAGTTGTGTCAGTAGAGATGATCTCCTTCTTGGGGACCAAAATGTGTCAAGATGTTTGGAGGGGATTTTGGATTTTATTGGTTAGGGTGCACAGTGAGTGTTTGCTTAATCGGGAAATTATCGCATTGCAGTTGAATAATACAAATAGGTCTCAATATTCAGTCTCTTTTATATCTGTGATTGTGAGTGCTTAAAAGATTTAATGGTAAAAGAATATAGAACATTTTACATGAAGTTGAATGCAAAATTTCCTTTGATATTTGTCCATATCATGAAGAAAATTAATCCACATGAAGAAAATCTGGGTTATTCCGTTGACTTTGAGTTGAGGAGGCATGAATTCCCCTTTATAGGTTCACAAGCAGGGGGTTGGTAGTGGTACCCACCGTTTGATTGTTCCTGCCTAGCAGATCCACAAGGACAAAGAGGATGTGAATTTCCATCTTTGCAAGAATACTCGGGTGTCCTTGACATATGTATAATCATACCTTACAAAATAGTATGATGGGGGGTCGTTGGTGTCATATAAGTAATCAAAGTATTATTTATTTGCCTGCCGAGGTTTTAAAAAGCTGAGAAAGAGAGAAAAACTTTCTTGGAAAATATTCATTTTCTATTTGAAATTAGTGATACAAGTAAACCCATGAATCACAATAACCTGGCAATTGGTAATTTATGTTGGAGTTCATTTGAGATTGCCCATGTTGATCTTTTGGTTCACTATTGATCTTTTTTTTTCCTTCATTTTTCATATTGAGAAGGAGAAGATGGCAGAGATTTTATTACTGTGGAGCACTGTGGTGATGATTATCTTGCGGCGCTGGCTGAATCCATGGAGGACAGTGAGGACTGGGATGATTTACAAGCCATGGAATCAGAAGCTTGCGGAGCTTTAAGTAACATGTTGGGCAAAGAAGTTCCAGATAATTATGGTAACAGGGGGAGCTATATCAATGTTATTGAAGATTCACCTGAACCTAAGAATCAGGAAAATTTGATGAGGTTGGATTCTTCAAGTGATGGTGAAGACTTAGATTTCAGATTTCTGAATAATAACTCTTCCGTTTGTCCTGATAAAAAGAGCATTCGTGCCGTTTCTCAAAGTTCGGGTGAACAACCTTCAAAATCCACCGTACGCAATTCTTGTCCAAAATATATTTAATTTCGATCTTCTTTAATCCACTTAGCTGTGAGAATTCAGTATCCATTGTGCACCTGGCTGCAGTTGCTTCTAACTTTCGGTGATTCTCATCAATAGTTTTCACTACCTTAATGGATAACTATTTATAGCTTGTAATAAAAAATAAAGAAAATAGTCGACATGCACAAATAAATAGAGGTATGTATGTATGTATGTATAAATTTACCTAGTATGTGTGTGTGTGTGTATGTATGTATGTATGTGTGTGTATACTTATATACATATCAGCTTGGAATTTTCCTCCTTGGTCCTTCGATTGGTTTAAGCCTTCAATGTACTAAAGTTTTTGGTTCTTGTAGAAGAGTTGTAAGAGTAGCGTCTTTCAGGGTTCAGTTTCGTCAATTTCCAACGGGAGGATATGCACCAACACATCGAAAGATGGACATGAGACTCTAGGATACGAAGATTTACAGGCTTTGGATAATATTGAATTGGCAAATGTTGTAATATTTGGTAACAGAACATTAAGACCGTTGCAGCACCAGGCTTGTAATGCGGCTGTGTCAAAGAGAGATTGTTTTGTTCTTATGCCCACTGGTGGTGGTAAAAGTCTATGTTACCAGGTAACCACCCCTTCCATTATTTGTTAATGATGTCTTTTGAATATGTGACCTGGGTACAGGAAAACATGAGTTGAATACAACATGGGTTAGCCATTTACCTTTGGACATGGGCATGCATTCAGTACCATTTGAAGGTCTGGGTAACGCAAGTTTCCATCGGAAGAGCAAAGGCCAAGACTTGCAATTTGCTAGTGTAGTGAGAATTATAAGACAATTCTATGTTCCCAGATTTCGGATCTAGCTAGAACAGAGCTCTATGCAAATCTCATCTGCTTTGATGCATACAGAAGTACACCATGCTTTCTTTTTCCCATGTCGTTCGTCCAAATTGTAATATGTATCTTATGAGATGATATTATGGTCCACAGTATCTGTTTATAACTTCTGGTCCACAGTATCTGTTTATAACTTCTACCAATGGAACCTTTTTTTAGTGAACATTATAGTATCAGAGTGTTGAGTTGAGAAAACCCTAAACCTTCAATAACCTCATATGAGACCTCATGCTTAGCTAGCTGGAAAGTGTATGGTGGTACTAAACACTTGTTGATATCATATAGACATTTCCTTTTGTGCAACATGATCGGTGTTTGTCCATCATTTAAATGTGTACTCCATTTATTCATATAGGCTATGAGGATTGAGGAGTCCAAACTCCAAAGGGATCATCAGTCATCATCAACTCACTCTCTCTCAATAAATATATATATATATACAAATTTGTGTGTGTGTGTGTTTTGGACTAATATTTCCCTAATGAAGGTAACAAAATAATTTACGATAAGACATTTTATTTCAATAATTGACAGATTTGGACCTTAGTGGTTAGCATTAAGAATGATTTGTGTGTATCTGTCTTCATAGTGCTTAAATACTATATTTTATTAAATTTGTGTGTTATGTACAGCTCCCAGCAACTCTGCAACCAGGTGTTACGGTTGTTGTATCCCCCCTACTTTCCCTCATTCAGGATCAGATAATCACATTGAACTTCAAGTTTGGAATACCAGCGACATTTCTGAATTCTCAGCAAACTGCTTCCCAAGCAGCAGCAGTAATCCAAGAGCTGAGGCAAGGACCTTAGTATTATTTTAGTAGGAAAAATCTTTTCCTGATTGTACAGTTGCAACTTGCAAGAACTTGCTTATGGATTACTACAAGTGGGATATCCTTTCCCTGTACACATAAATGTTACCTATGCACCAGAAGCAATTATTGATCGCTTATTATATTTACAATCTCCAACAGTCACTACTATATTGCTTCTATCCATTATGATCCTTATCACCACCCAATTGATTTTCATGTTTATTTATCATTTTCTTGTTTCTAGGAAAGATACACCATCGTGCAAGCTCTTGTATGTGACTCCTGAAAGGATTGCTGGAAACCTATCATTTCTTGAGATCCTAAGGTGCCTGCACCGGAAGGTGAATTTTTCGAGTTAATAATTAAATATGGCTGATTTGTAGCCGGTCACTGGTGGCTAAGAACCTTTCCTCACTCTAGAAGCCCACCCACTTGATTTTCTTGTTCGTAAGGGGAGGAATCTTTTTTTTTTTTTTTAATTTGACTTTCAATTTTGCGTTGGCCTGAAGCTTAAAGACATGGCCATAGAGAGCGATAAACTCATCAGACAGCTGCCAGCTAGCCTTGCATTTTACTAGTTCAAGTTTATGGAATATGTAGTTCTTAATTTTAACGTGCTGAGTGCAAGGAGGCTAATCATAGTTACACTTACATCACAGGGACAACTAGCAGGTTTTGTCATTGATGAAGCACACTGTGTGAGGTATGCCCATTCTTTAGTTTAGTATTTATTGTGATAGATGTGGTTTATGCACTTTCGGCATCTAGGAATTAAATGTAGGAAGAACATATGATGGGCCTGAGGTTCGTAATTTTAGATTAGACCAATCTCCATACCATATACAAGGCCCATTGACTCATCAGACTAGACAGTTCAATTGGTGGGTCACTGCTCGGGTGGATTGTATACTTCTAATGACCTGATGTAAGAATTATTTCTGATGTTGACCTTATTTTCCTGGTTGTTCAAAGTTTTAGCTCTAGTTTAAGATCTTTTGTTCAGTTGGACTTCTCACTATACCCACCTGAAAGGTGGCCCACCACCCAGCAATTGAAAAATCTTGATTGATGAGTCTGCTAACCCTGGGTCCATCTGATTCTCTTAAATACATAACCAGGTCTCTATCAGAAAATTCCTCTAATTATTTACTTCTCTATGTTTATGCTTCCCAGCCAATGGGGACATGATTTTCGTCCAGATTATAGAGGTTTAGGATGTCTTAAGCAGAATTTCCCAGATGTTCCAGTGATGGCATTAACCGCTACTGCAACCCATGCAGTTCGGAAGGTAGGTAGACTCTAAATAGACCATTCTTTCTGAATTTTATTGTAGCGAATCATGTTTCCCTAAATTCAACACATCTTATGCAGGACATCTTAAATGCTTTAAGAATCCCCCATGCTCTCATCCTTGAAACGAGCTTTGATAGACCAAACTTAAAATACGAAGTGATGGGTAAGACTAAGGACCCATTAAAGCAGCTCGGGCAACTACTAAAAGATCGTTTCCAGAATATGTGTGGAATTGTTTACTGTCTTTCGAAAAGTGAGTGTGTGGACGTCTCTAAGTATTTGAGTGAGAAATGTAAGATAAAGACAGGATACTACCATGCTGGTTTAGCTGCTCGACAAAGAGTCGCTGTTCAAAAGAAATGGCATTCAGGAGAGATGCATGTTGTATGTGCTACTATCGCTTTCGGAATGGGGATAGATAAACCTGATGTTGTGAGTCCAGATACTGCAGTTTCTCTGATCATTTACTATTCATCCGTTATACTTGAGATTGTGCTCCCATAGGTTTCTTTTTTTGTTTTTTCTAACATAAATGATTTTAAAAAAAAAACATTTTCAGCGTTTTGTTGTCCACAATACATTGTCCAAATCAATTGAAAGCTATTATCAAGAATCCGGGAGGGCAGGAAGAGATAATCTTCCGGCATTATGCATTGCTCTATACCAGAAGAAGGATTTCAGTCGGGTTGTATGCATGTTACGGAATGGGCAAGGATGTAAAAGTGAAAGCTTTAAGACAGCCATGGCTCACGCACGGAAAATGCAACAGTACTGTGAACTTAAGGTATTTCTTTTCTCTTCCTGTTGCTATTTTATGACCAGAATGCCATTAATTATACTTAAAAATCATGATGCCCATGTTAATTGCATTCTATGTTGAGTGCTTACCATTCTTTGTACCTGTAGATCTTTCTCATTTTCTGGAATGTTAACTGTTTTTGAAAATCTGACTTCGTGTAAGAGCAACATCTAAAAATCTTTTAAGAGTTATACATGTTCCACCACTTAGTTGTTCTTCTTGCATTGACCATACAAGAAATTCCAGCATTTTTTAGTTACAGAAACTATTTGTTTTTAACAGTCTTACAGAAAGTGAATGTTGTCCCATAAGAAGCCTGCTTCACTATTAACTTTCTCTGGATTTTTCAGACTGAATGTCGGAGGCAAACCCTACTCGGACACTTTGGAGAGTCATTTGACAGAAATGGTTGTAAATATGGTCTTAACCCCTGTGATAACTGTCTCAAGACATCTTAACGAGCATATACAGATATTTATATCCAGCTCATGACTGAGGTGAATCGGGTTCTAGGAATACCACTTGAGGTAGCTTCAGCCACTGTGAACACATCTGTGACAGATTATATTATGAGATCGTATGCAGAGAACAGGGACTTTCTTTGGTTAATGGGATGTTGAAAATTTCTACAGCGATAATCTACATTTTCTTGTATAGGAATTGGATCTAATATGTCCAATTTTGTTTCTTATTCTTCTTATGAGCTTCAATGTACTGAACATCAACAGTATCTGTACTTTGACGATCTTCCACTTTGAGGTTGGTTCTCTGATATTTTATATGCAATTTGATGATCTTTCACATTTTTTTAAATCAGTAATCAGATTTTTTATTAAAGTACGAGAGAATATACAAATATTGTGCAGAATCACAAAGAGTGATCTACGACTATGACATAGCAAATAACAAAAAGAAACCTAATCCAAAACTCCCAGTACATTCAAGAGTTCATATGTGTTTCCACGTTGCTTCGAGACCTCGAAAATGGACAAACTCTTTTTCTTAAAGCATAATCCAAAAATTAGGCAAGGGAGCTTGAAACCCTTAACTTTTCAAAATCGTCTTGATTGAGGTCCAATCAAGTAGGAGGTTTTGCATTTGTTGCCTGACTTTTTCTTGGGATAATGAGGAATCTTAACAAATATGCATGTTTCTTTTTTTTAGATGGATCAAGAGATAGCTTCTGGAAGGAGTGTCCAAAGATTATCCAATAGGGAATCCAGTGAGATCGAATGCCAACAAGATAAGAAGTTCTAAAAGAAACATGGAAAGACCCATGTGACCCCAAGTCAAAAAAGAAATGGTTTCAAAGGTTAATCATAAAAGGACAATAGAAGAGCAAATGATCTACCATTTCTTCTATTGAGAATACAACAATTTGCTATGTTCCTTCCTTTGTTTTGAAGATGGTTATAGGTCAGAATTTTATTTAGATAAATTGTCCACATAAAAAATAAAAAATAAATCTATGGTATTAAGATGCCATATCACTTGACATGGAAATTGTGGGATGGGCTTGGGTTGCCTCGCCTATAGAAAGGATATCATAGTGAATTCTGAGATCAGTTTTGTACTAATATTTTATTTAATTTTTCTACTTGAAGGAAGAAATGTTCTAATCCAACCTTTTCAAACTAGAAAAAAGCTTCTTAATGTAACAACGTTTACTCTTAGAATATACTTGGACAATAGACATTTGACAAATACTAATTCCATGAATTTTCTTGTGCGTAAAGCTGGCTATTCAAAGGTACAGGGTTGTGGTGAGTGCCCTTAATCGTACAATGGTATCCGTTAAATGACATTCAACGGTTCACTTTAAAGAAGGGAGTTTAATGAGTCTCGGTGCTCCGGCCCACTCTTTCCATCTCTCTTGCCTCTTTTTCAAAACTTTCACCTCATTTTCAAAACCCATTCCATCTTTCTCGTCTTTACCAAACCTATTCACTTTAGTCTCATTGCTGCCGTGGATGCCTTATTTGTAGAGACCCGAATCTTTTTTCATGCTTTTATACAAGTATTAAGGGTATTTTAATCTTTATAATGTTTTAATTTGTGTGTATTTATATCTAATTAGTATGGGTGATCTGGGTAATCTAGGCTTAATCAAAGTTGTAAAGAGAGAGAAGTCTTAACACACCCTGAACTTTAAGAAGCTCTAGTTTTGTTACTGTTTATCGAAATTCAGTGATTCTTGAACCTTTAGAAAGGTATTGGAACCCTCTTCGAGGTTGATGTTTAATGTTTTTCCATATTTTTAGTCTAAGCTAAGTCAAAAATAGGTTTTTGGATGTTTTTGCAGATAAGTCACATTTGGAGTCAATTTAGACCTTCAAAAACTCAAAATTAAGATTTTTGTAAAACACCAAAGTTGTTCTCCTTTGAGAGATGAGTTCAACGCAAATTGAATCGTCAAAATTTGATGAACGAGTCAAAAGTTATGATCAAAATACCAAAACGCAATTTTTGGACCTCTGGTCAGGTTTTTGACGATCGATCATCACAATCCGACGATCGATCGTCCGGAGCCCAGAAAATTGATTTAGGCTCGGGAATTTGGACGATCGATCATCCATATTGACGATCGATTGTCAGGACACGACCTTATCTTATTTAAGACGCGGATTTTGGGGTTTTTAACCCGTGGGACTATAAATAGGGGTCCTATTTCGAGATTTTAGAGTATTCTAACCTAATTTGACAAAAAGTGAGAGAAAACCTAAGGTTTTGAGGAAGAAATTTCTTGGAGAAGAAGAGAGATAGCTTGAATATTGCAAGAAAAGCTTGAAGATCTTCCCCAAAGCTTCTTGGGAGCGATTTGAATCCAATGGAAGGATCTTTAAGGTCGATAAACTCTCTAACTCAACCCTATTCATGATTTTTGTGAGTATTACTATGATATAAATGTTAGAAATGGAGATTGTGCATGTTTTCCTTAATTATGTATGGATTAAGCTTGTTAGAGATGGAAATGAGTTTATACTATGGATGAATTGAATGGAGGAAGAGAAATATTATGGAGGATGGGATGAATGTATGGATGTAGATTATGTTTAGGTTGTGTAATGGATTATGGTGTGATGGAATATTAAAAATGTGAAAGAGTAAAGTATCCATAATTAACGCACTCAAGGTGTTTGTTGAAATTCCAAAGAAGGATAAATATTAGTATGATGCTATGAATTATCAAGAAACCAAGTAAAAGGGATATCATTGTTGTTATGATAAATTATGCCATATTACTTGTATGGTGATCGGTATTCGGGTAGGCCAAAGCTTAGAGGAAAATCCTCCACGTTGGGAATTCTCTAATTAGGGAGATGTAACCTAGCGAAGTTTCCTAACGGAAGATTAGAATCTATGAGATGATTTATTTGAATTCCAATCACGACACTCAAGCACACGTACACTTGCATGATAAGTATGTAAGTCTCATGAGTTCACTTGTCTCACAAGCATGCATGCATTGGATATGAACATGTTACGAATTACACCATGAAAGAATGATCTCCCACTAAGAACATCCACTCTACGCGTTGTCGCACTCATGTTATAATATGAAAGAATGATCCCCCAATACGAACATCCACTCTACACGTTGTCGAATACTATGAATTATGCATTGTCGGGACAAAATACTATGATTATGCGTTGTCGGGACAAACACACTATGAATCATGTATGTATAAGTCTATGCGCGCATATGTTAAGTCAAGTTCATAGATAAGAGTTGCATGAGTACACAAGTCAAGATGATGTTGTGACATGTTATATGCTTTGCACTCTAATTATGCCTATGTTATGTGAATCTATTATGATTAAGCATAGATGAATAAGTTATGATATTATCATTGCTCATGTTATTTTATGTTGTACTTAGTTTGTTTATCCACTGAGTATTCTATACTCAGTCGACCTGTCATTGTCTTCAGGTTTAGGAGAAGAGTCGTGGACTGAGGAGGTGTACGCCGAAGAGAGAGAAAAATGTGAGATTCTTGAGGAGAAGGCTAACGATATTGATAGTTATCCCTATTGATTAGTTTTAGTATTTCTTTTTGGAAGAGATGTTTATATCAGACATTTTGACTTTCAATTGATGTTGCCTTAGTTGTTTTACTCTATTGATGGATTTAGACTACTTCATTTATGAGGAGTTATGATATGTGGATTATCATTGTACAGGATTGTTTGACTTTTAATGATCGAAATTTTATTATCCTCATTTTTGGAGACTCGTATAGTATGTCTTGTATGTATGGATTTTAAGCAGATTTAAGTAAGGTGACGATTCCAAAGTTCTATTTTAGCCTTGTAGGATTTTGGGGTCGTTACATTATTAGTGCCTACTCTCCTATTTGGTTCTCGTTTAGATTGATCTCTTACTAAAGAAACTTAATATATATCAATGAATAGACTTCGAATGATTTTCAAGGACTCAAAGAGGATTAAAATAGATAATTCAATGTTTTTAATATAGGAGAAACCCAATCAAATTTAATATTACCCGACCAAATTAATTCAAATTCAAATCACGCACTTTATTATCATACTCCATTCTTTATTATGAAAAAATTGAATGATTTACAATGATCTCATAGAAAGTTTATTTAGATATTAAATCATCTCAAGAATAAAAACTCAATCAAATTTAATCTTAATCACCATAATTAAGATACCTACTAAAATTGTGATAGCAATACACGGAGAACGAATGCTTTATTTCATTGGAAAAAAAAACAATCAGCTACAAATAAAAAGGATAATTGAAACAAAAATAAGAGATTTTCGCCATTCTTCTTCGATAAATTAGAAGAAAGAAAGAAAATGTCAAAAAGAAAAGAAAAAGGGGAGAATAGTTATGAAAAAGAAGTGCATGCATGCATACAAAATAACATGCACAGTAATGGTTAACCCCTTAACGTGACCCCCTCTCCATCATCTGGTTGTAACGATTGAACGAATCCAAGCGCTGAAGCTTCATTTGCTCGTAGAAACGGGCAATAAACTCCTCAGCCCTAGCATCGATCATCTCATCCTCAATCTCATGATCGCTCCGATCAAGCTCTTGTAGATTCTGAGCCGAAGCGTATCGGCTCGCGCTATCATCACAGCTGGAGCAAGATGGTGAAAATGGCTGCTGTGGCGACATTGGTGTAGGTAACAATTGATCAACCTGTGGGGTGGCCATGATGGTGGGCCCTCCGGCGATCGGTGACTGGTGGTGCTGGAGATGTAAGGGCCGCATTCCACCCACTAGTCTCTTCCACTGCCCCTCTGTAGCCACGTCCACCTCCACAGATTTTGATTTCCCTTCTGGTCCACGACGTAGCATGTAAAGCGCCACCCTGATCAAGTGTAGCGCCCCACGCTTCTTCCTTGCAACATGACTCGGAAGCTTGTTGGTTGTGGTGGTGGTGGTGGTGGTGGTGGTGGCGGAGGTGGCGACTTTGGTGGTTTCTTTCTCTCCCATCAGAAGAAGAAAGAGAGCCTCCTTTTGTGGGGCCTCTCTCTCTCCCTGCGCCAACCAGGCCGAGAATTTGAGGAGTGTGGGTTGGAAAATGGAAAGGGGGAGCCATATAACACTATTTATAGGTTGATGTACGTAAATTACGTAAAATTGCTATTCGACCTGGCCTCGGATTGTCTCTGGCGAAGCCAGAAACACTCCTCTTCGGCAACTCAAAATAAGGGAGAAGTCATTCCATTTTCTCCCATGATTTTCACTTCTCTTCATGTGAGATCTATATCATTTTATTTCACCACTTTATCACCATGTGTCAAATAATTTGTGAAAAAGTCAAAATCATGAACCCTATTAAATAACTTCTCCAGCCACATGTTCCCCATTTTGTGGTTACCCCAGAGGAGCTTTAGGCTTGAGAATCCGAGGCCATTGGACCTTCCACACTTTAAATAGGATATTCTAAAATTAACGGTTTGGCCAATGGGCTAAAAAACTACCCGTTACAGTTACATTTTAAAACTGTTCATTAACGACTATTGCAGTACGGTAAAAACGGATGGTCAACGGGGGACTCATCCGAGTCTATCCGACTCGGCCACTTAACGGGTCATAACTTAAACGAGTTTAGTGGGAACTCACCTAAAAGCGACTTTGGTTAGGGGGTCGAGCCAAGCCAAGTAATGGGGGTGTCCAGGCTTGGCTCATTAATTGAAGAAACTCAAACTTAGTTTATTTATTAATATAATTAAACAAACTTTATCAAGCTGAACTTAAGCTGTGCAAGCAGCGTGGTTTGTTAATGAGCCCCATCTTTTGGTTATGGTGAGTCGACATCGAAGGACAGGGACATGATCTCGCAAATTGACTAAATGCATAGTCCCACTAGCATTAATCAGCATCCGCTTAGTAAGGGAATGTTGTTTGGTAAAAGTTAGGTATTGGTTAGTCAACTTAGGAGACCATTCCCATCTAAATTATAATGAGAAGCTATAGTATAGAATATGAGCGACTAATCAACCTAGTAGACTCGCTTAAGACAATACGATCGAGTACTGAGTCCGACTCAAAGACCGAGTCCGAGATTCGGATTCTTAACTCACCCAACCTCCAAATAATAGCTGCCAAAGAATTTGAAATAATTGTGTAGAAATGGCACAATGGTAATAAAAAAGAAATCTAAATAGAGAAACAGAAACCAGGGGACTAGGGAGCGATGCCTTAGGCAGAGGAAGCGGGGGACGGCTTCACGATGCCGTAAATCTCCCGCGAGCGGTCCGCATACTCCATAACCAAAGAACGAGTCCTCGCCTACTTACCCTTCCTTCCATCTACATGAGCCGTAAATACATATACACAAGGATTTTCTAATCACCGTCGGTTCCATCTTATAATGAAATTGATTATTATGACCCACTACCATCCCTGGTTTGCTCCATGAGGTCAGGGTAAGGGTGATACTCGAGTCAAGTAATGGGATGTTCAAGCTTGGCTCAATAAATTTTATTATTGTTCAAGTTCGGCTCAAACTTGTTAAATTTTACTATTGTTCGAGCTCCGCTCAAACTCGTTTCAAACATTTGTATTACTGTTCAAACTTGGCCCGTGAAAACATAAACGAGCTAAAACTTTTAAATAAAATTATTAATATTAAGAATATATTTTTTTAAAAAAAATTTGTATTACTGTTCAAATTTGGCTCGTGAAAATATAAACGAGCTCAAACTTTTAAATAAAATTATTAATATTAAGAAATTGTTTTTAAAAAAAAGGGTTATTGAGCCAAATCGGGCCGAATAGCTCGTTTGGCCCTCTTCTCGTCGAGCCAAGCGCCAAGGTGTTTGGCCAGTGGCCCACTCATTGCCTTCAAATAGAGCCAAGCCGAGAAGGGGAGTGACCAACCCGTTTATCAGTCTGTTTCCTCATGACTTGTTTTATACAGGCAACAAACTTTCGTGCCAACTTCTCTTAACCGATGTGGGACTATATTTGGTCCCACATTAGTGACATGACACATTTTCTTTGATTTTTGTTAACAAATTAACACCACAAGCACAGCCGCACAAGATGATATTGTGGGAAGGACCAAACCACACACGCCCTACATAGCCACACCGACACACACACACCCACACCTACAGCACACCCACATTACATCTATTTTAAATATATATATATAACCGAACCGAGCTTTTATCGAGTCGAGTAGGAGTGTGGTCAAGCTCAGCTCGTTTACTGAACGAGCTTGAAAATGGTATTCGAGCTCGGCTCATTTACTAAATAAACGAAGGATACTCGAGCTTTTAACGAGCCAAGCCGAGTAGTTCACGAATATTTTGTTCAATAACCACCCCTAAGTCAGGGGCAGAAGCTAGGATTCTCTTGTAAGGGAGGCTAACAATAGGGGTTCGGGGGCATAGCCCCGATTTTTTTTTTTTTTGAGGGCCAAGTTCATTGGGCTTTACGTATTTCTGTGTCCAATTTAAGGAATATATCTTTTCTCAGAAGTTTAGGACGGCTATAGCCGCCCGGCTCCATCCCTCTCCCAGCTACACCCCTATTAATGTTATAGGAAAAAAAAAACTTTATTTCAGGGGGTTGAAGCCCCTGGGCCCCATGTGGCTCCGCCCTTGCCTGTGGTCCTATGTTCAACATCCACTCTTCGACTTACCCAATAGGGAAAATTTTGAGCGGGTCGGTGTGGATACCCGAAAGGACTAGTCCTTAACTCTAATGCTTTCACTAAGGTTTTGGGACACCCTCCATTACGAAAAAAAAAAAACCAAAGGATTATTATGTATAGAAGTCATACACGGACACCATTGTATACATATCAGCATCTCTTATCTCCATCGTCCATCAAGTGGGACCAAGCGAGGTGATCTCCCATGTCAAAAAAATCAAAACAATCAGATAATCATGACCGCTCATTGTGCATACTATTGACAGATAGTCATCAACTGAGTGCTACGCTTAAACTTAGCAACGATGGTCCATACTCCAGACTACAAACAAACAACTATTGTCATCTCAACATATAAAAAATGTGATCGGTATAAGTTTTTTTTTTAAAAATAATTATTAGAAATTTAAATAAAAATGTAATACTGATGACATATCTTTGGATGTGTTCAAACAGCATTGTTTGTAATTCAGGGCTACAAGCCTACAACAACCATTGTTGGCAGGGCATCTTCGTCATTTGAGGCATAAAGGGTATTTACGTGATTTTGATATATTTCTTGTTTTGAAGAGGAGGATGAGCTACCAATCAGTTGCTTGCTTCACTTGAGCTGTTGATTATTTTAGACGTTTAAGTTTTACTTGATTTACACTGATAAACAGGTTGGGAAGGTTTGAAATTTTGAAACTCTCCCCTACAACGCTTCTGGCATGAATTATACCAGTTTGTAATGTGGGCCCATATAGCATTCAAACAGGTGTCACCCTGTCCTCCATGTGAAACCCTAATTTCATGAAGTTGACCACTTACAAGTTACTTTCTTTTTTCTTTAATGGTACCAAATTTGTTGTCTGCTATAGCGAAGCGAATCCGGACTAATTTGCGGTTGTGCAGTGATAGGCATACTTGGGATATGGATTTGTAAACCTAAAGTTGGACCTCATTGGTTTAACCCCCCTCTTAAATATTCATCATATCCCAGGTACGTTAACTATTTTCCTTTGCGGTTCGGTTTGGCTTGTTCGTCAAAATTTTCTTTGATAAACGAATTATCTCATCCTACTACTAGTGAAGCAGGTTAACTTTAGAACTTTAGAATGGCAAATTACGAACCCCAATTCAAACTGAGCTAACAGAGGAATAAGATAACATTGGTCTAGTCTATTGGAAAAAACAAACTGACAATCATATTGCCGAACTCAAATATTTGATACAGTTCAAACTGGAATTAACTGCCAACGCCCTCATGGAATAGAAGTTCTAAAATGCTCTAAATTAGATGTTTTTTCTTATATTTTGTGCAAACCTTTTTAAGTCTATTGGGGGCATAATATCACAATTTATGAGGAATTATAGCTACATATTGTAATTTAAGCAGGGATTCTAGTGCTAGCAGTAATGGCTTGCAAAGCCAATCAACCCCAATATTTGTTTTAACAGATTGCACAATCCAAAATGTGTCTTGCTGTAAATGAGATTTGCTTTGTAAGAGATTGCTTATTGCATTCCCTTTTATTTATTTTATTTTAGAATCGATGGCTTTTCCCTCACTTTTTTTTTGAGAGGTTGTGTGAGTGCAAAGGCCTTGTGGCCTGAGCGTGTGTTGTGTGTGTTGAGTATAGTTTGTGTGTTAAGTATGTTAATCAAAAGAAATGAATTAAAGGAGGGACTATAAGGGGGAGAGTAACACCCAGCCACTAAGGGACCACAAACCCTCTTTAAATCAGACCATTTTGGAGTGGTTGTGTAAGTTTACCCTTATGACATCCTAGTGGTTATCTTAGGTCTGATATGTGTGTTTAAATCAATGTTACCTAGTTCGTCGGTTTTGAATTCGGGTTCATGGTTCGTAATTCGTCACTTTAAAATGAACTTGATTCATTAGGGGTATGATGAGATAATTCGTTTTTTGGTTCGCTTTGGTTCTTTAATTTCTAGCTTGGTTCGCTTACTTTAAGCATAGAAAATAAATAATTATATTGAAATAAATAATTATATTGAATACCCATCAAAAATGTGTTTTATGAGCGGTTCGTGAGCCCAAAAGTATTGAATCCAAAGTATAAATTCGTCGAATTTAAAGAAAAATATAAACAAGCTTGAATAAAAAATTAGCAAACTAAAACCTTTTGGAAGAATCATGTGATTCGCTCAATCTCATGAACCAAGTTGAATCAAACCACGAATTGGTTCGAGCTCACTCCAGTTCGCAGTTCACTATACAGGAGACAACAAACTTGATAACCCTAGTTTAGATTAACCCATCAACCAAAAATAAAACAGAACGAAGAATTACAGGAGAAAAATAAAACAAAACATTAAAACAACTTTCCCACGGTTTTGAAACAAAAATGGCAAAAGCACACAACTACTTTTGACAACAAATCAACAGCTGCTCTCTCTCTCTCTCTCTCTCTCTCGCTTAGGATTCCTTCTTTCTGTATTGAACAGGAAAACCCCAAGCAATTACTTGGTAAATACAAAGTCTTCCCCCTTTTTTTGAGAAAACTGGGAAAGCAACGTCCCACTAACTAAACAATCATTTCGTGTAGGTGTGGGCCATCTCTTCCTTTCCTGTTACTTTCTAGCATGACCAATTTGCTTTTTTTAGATAGCCCAGATTGCCCTTTGCTATTAGCAAATACCGTACAAATATGATGAACGGTCCAAAATAGATGTTAAAATCAACTGAGCAGAATCTATTTCTTTCTACAATCAATCTATTCCAACTTGATATGGATTACATGTATTATGCACGTCAACTGTAGCTTTGTCTTCCAACCCATATGAGAATCTCCGCTACAACAGCAAATCCCTGGTGAATGAACTCAACCATGGTTTTCTAAATTTTTTGAAGAGGACCTTGTAGTAATTGGATGATCTTACACCAGCCAAATTCAATCACATTGAATGGAAATACCTCCTAGGTGGGACCCTTCATATGGCGGCTTCCCAATTTTCTTACCTCCCATGTGTATTACAGATAGATACGTACAGCACCAAGTCGTTAACATCTCCAAAGATTTTTTTTCCAAGTAAATATTCCTCAATGCCAAGGTCTTATTCGTAAATAAAACAGCCACAGCTTGATTCCCCGCGTGAAGCCGTGTTTCCCACGAGGTCCCACCGCCCATGTTTTCTCCTTACCAAAAAACCAAATACCAAATACCAACCTCTCTCTCTCTCTCTCCGCGGATCAGTCTCCAATATATATATATATATAGCCGTTACCTTTCTCAGCCTGAGCATCCCACAATCTCAAACACTTGTGCAACTAATCTTTCAAAACCCAGCAATCTCACAATCTTTTCTTGCATTTCTTTCACACTACTGCTCCTGCTATTACTACTCCAACTGCCACTAATACCAAATTGAAAATGCCAAAGAAGAACTTGGATCTAGCTGGTCGAGCATGGAACCTCCTGCGCATAGCCTTGTTATGGGCGAGAAAAGGCGGAGCCTTGAGGCGAAGACTCCTTGTCGACCTCCGACTCCTACCCAAGTACCTCAAGAGCCTCCGACGGGCGAATGGCCATGATGCAATCCATTACCGGGAGCGAGAATTCTCCTTCGACGAAACACCCATCTTCCACTTCAAAATGCACCGGCCTTCCTCCAAGAGATTCCACATGCCTAATATCCCATGTATAAAGCCCCAGGTTGATTTTGATTTTGATTTTGATTTTAACAGCCACCATGAAGAAGATTTTGCTTATAACCAAGATGCTAGGAAGAGTTTCCTAAGGGGTGATGAAAGAGATGAATATTATGACGGTGGGGATGATGGAAGAGACACTGAATTGGTTTCATGCGGAGACGAAGGGATCGATCTGAAAGCCGAGGAGTTCATAGCCAAATTCTATGATCAAATGAAACTGCAGCGACAGATATCATATCTACAATACAATGAGATGCTAAGTAGAGGCACAAGTTAATCAAATTGCTCAGAAGAATCTGTTTCTTTGGCTTCAATTATTTTTGTTTCGCCGTTTTTTGTAGCTCCATTCATTCATTTGTAGAGGCATTGGGGCGTTGTTGTAATACCAGAAGCTTCTGTGCAGAAGCTTTCCACGGAGTGTTTTCAGTTATACAATAAGTACTCTTTTTTCACACTACATTAGTAGAGTAATTGTTAGTTTCCTGTATTGAAAAACTTGATAAGATGTGGAGACCAAAGACCCATCTTATGAACTGGTGGAGAGCTTAGAGAGGCCAAGCTTGCAAACTCCTTTATAATTTTGGGGCCTAATCAGTTTGCAGATCAGTCAAACTGATTAGGCCCTATGCTACAGTTCATAATATTCTAATTTACAGGTACTCAGTAATATGTTCATGATTCATGGAGCTAGATACCATGTGGAACTGTGCAGAGCATCAGAGATGAGCCTTCATATCTGACATGATTTTGTTTTATGTGATGCTAAGGAAGATGAGATTTCATGGATGTTTGTATTGATAGAAAAGGGATTTACTGAGAATAACTTGGATGATTACAATGACCTCTAATAGGGTTTATATAGAGATTAAATTGACCTCAAGATAGAAACCTAATCTAATCAAATTCTTGATTGATGATAATCCAATATTGTCTATGAGATCTTGTGTATCTCATAGATATTACATCATTATTTCCCTTACATAATATTTCCCTAATATGTATAGTATCCATGTTATTGTTAAAGTTGCTTAGCTAATCTTAACGAAAGCTCCCAAGTCATGGAAGAATATGCAGTCAGCGATAAGGTAATTGGCCTGTTGGGGTCTTCAAATTAGCTAACGAAAGACAAATTAGGTTCAGGTTTACATTGTAGATTTATTGGTTCTGAATAACTCATGTGGGCTACATTTCTCTTTCTAGAAAGGGTTTCATTCTCAAAAACATAATAAGAGGAAAGATGTGCAAAAAAAAATTACACAGCAAAATATGTACACATACTTCTCGAACCGCCTCAATTTTTATTTGCTGACATCAATTTTACGCCCAAATAAGAGGATCAAGAACAATCATTGGGTATTAATAAAATCAGAATCACGCTAGGCTTTAAGCAGGAGGGTTAACATAACTTTACTGCAGCAATGAACATATACCTTCATCTACAGTAGTTCTACATAGCACCTCATTAAGGATCCAGGTTTTACTTCTGCAGTATTAATGATGCTCCGGCACAATGTGTCAAATCTTTTTGCTTCTCTCAAAATATATGCATATAAATCTAGGTACCAAGATGATATTGTTAACACAATTTTACATAAATCTGTTACCCAAGATGTTTCCCAGAAGGGATTGATATTTTGTGAACTAAATCAAATTTAACCCTCTCAGTGTCAACTGGTTTACCTCGTAAAGAATGATTTCAGGGTCTTTCAAGACTGACAAATTCCATATCAACTTCAATTCTGATGCTTGTTAAGAAATGCTTCCAATGCCCCGTTGCTGCCAATATAAGACCTACAACTGCAGAATAAAAAATGTTAAAGCTGAAATGCAGATGGTTAAAAAATTAAATTCATATTTGAATGCCTATTACAGAGAATACATATCTTTACTGATAATTTATTCGCAAGTTTATCAAGATTTACCTAGCAATCCGTAGTTAAATCAACTAAAGCTCCTAAAGAGAAAAATGCCAAATATTATGGAAGGTAAATTACCAAAGAACCCACAACATAACAAAGAAAACCCAATGTCCCAAAATGCCAAAAGATGCATGATAAGATCAATAAGAGACAATATCGTAAATATTGATACAAATAATATTGAAAGAGACAACACAAACATATTGTGTCGTTAATAACTCATAGTTTTTAGCAGGGCTGTATTTGCATGAAAATATTAATTTAAGGAGATGTATTAGGCTAACATAATATACCAGAAAGTACCTAGAAATAGAGATGATGATCTCCCAAGTTGTGATTTGAATTCTGAATGAAATTGCACTCACTTAGAAGGGATGACTTGGAGGCTCTACAATCTGAAAAGAAAAATATAGAAATTCACATATCTGTGATACCTTGGAGCATAACATTAGCTTTCCCTAATTTACCCAAAAAGTCACCTCCATCTGCCTTCTGCTTTCATTCTTCCCTACAAATTTTAGAGCAGCTTCTTCTAGCTTGTCATTTACCTCTGGACTCACTGGGTCTCATAGTTTTTTTTGGAAATGCAAAATAAAGAAAGATGTGTATATGCTTTGTTACTAGCTGAATTTAAAAGCTCATTTGGATGGGGAAAGAACAGATAGTGCAAAGTAAATTGAGCTAGAGAATTTTGATAAAAGAATCATTCTCCCGCCAAGTTGATGCTCCTGTTGTTTTAGTGCATTTTTGCATGTGGCAAAACCTAGAAGGTGAAAATAGGGAACCATCCAAACGTATAGAACCCACAACACCATCGATATACATGGAAACAACACCAAACTGCAAAATGGGTTTCATCCAAACAGGACTAGATCTATTTACTTTTGAACTTGACCAAACATTATTTGCATGGAGTGAGGGGTCAAAGAAGAAAAGGACGTAGGAGAAAGAAGATAGTGAATGAGAAATGAGAAAAGGAAAATGAGAGAAGCATAAGGAAAAAGAAAACTGCTCACGGGAAACAATCTAAAATTTGGACCCTACTATTTCACCGAGTTATGTACAGACAGATTGCTGGATATTATACTTGTTCAATTATCAATTGTATGATAATGAAAGTTATTGAATATTCAATTATAAGATCTGTGCTTCCCCAAGACAATTTCTATACAATAAAGATTAAATGCGTCTGAGATATTTCAAAGACAAAATTATGCTTCAGGAAGAACAACAAGAAGATTGTCGCTGTTTCGCTATATATCTCATCTCTTATCAAACAGACATAATCACATGAATGCATTATGACAGCATAATAGCACATAACTACATATAACATGCATTTCAGCTGTAGCTCCCGCCTTTCCCGCTTGTGACTTCGCCCATGCGGTATGCTGAATTTCTTCCATGCCCCCTCCGCAAGTATTCTATGTGATGCCTCAAGAGTCAGGGCTAACAACTAGAACCATCCCGATGCCCATGTTCAAAGTTCACCTCATCTCAGCATCTTCTACCCTTCCAGCCTGCACAAAATCAAATGACCAAAATTGTTTTACAGGATAAATGTGATTACAAATGAGCCAAAATGCCTGCATTTTTTGTCCGCTAAATTTAATCATGGATTCGAGTATGACCTCCATATTTCATTTCTCAAGGCAGATATACTGTTGTGACCCAAAATACCCCTTGGGAGTTAGGGATACTTTGGCTCGTGATGTGCAAATATCCGATACCAAACTATCCTGTAAAATACACAAGGTATGACATAATAGAACTTTAAATAATACGAAAGCTTAAATCAAAGTGCGGAAGCATAACCCAAAAATTTCTTTTCTATATATAATCAACTGTATTACAAGTTTAAACGTACAAAACCAAAATAAAGGTGGACATGCCCACCTATCAAAATACAAAATGACCTCTCGCTATCACTCCGCTCAGCAATGGTCTAGATATGGCCATACATCTAGATCTCTCTCATCCTGAGGCTGTAACGGAATGGACGGATCCCTTTCTTCTACATATTCTTCTTCAACCCATGGCTCCGGGTTACAAATGTCGAACGGAATTGCCGACATAACATATACAGCTGGGCATGGAATACTCAGCGAACACAAACTAATAGCTAACCATGTTATGATAATGAGATACCATATGCAAATGCTTAAAGAATAATAATCACAACATTCATGCTTAAAAACTCGTCATGGAAAACCTTTCATAAAAACTTATACTTTTCTTGGAAATCAAACATCTTATGCATGCGTATGAGTACTTATGAATGCTTGTGAGCCTCGTGTTTTCTTATGAGTTCTTATGAACTTACAAGTTCTTATAACTTTTTCTTATGAGTCTTCTTGTGAACTTATAATCCGTAGAGACATATGCAAGATCTTTGACTTGTGAGATTTTTATGAGTTCTTGAAAAACCTTGCGAGACTTATGATCCGTGGAGTTTATGCAAGATCTTAGACTTGATCCTTGTGAGCATGAGTTAACCGATTTTAAAATACAAACCCAAAGTTTGGCTTTGTCAATGCTTATGCTTCTTTCTTAGGACTGCCTTAAAAAAAAAAAACATTCTTACATGCTTATGAGAAAACCTCGGTTCATGCAAATGTGCGTGTTCGTGCTTGACAAATCGTGACAATCATAATGACACATAACGATTAAAGAGCATGATATAACATTTAGAACATTTCTATAGACATGTGCGTTATTTAAGGAAACATACATAGCATTTTACTTAATATTTTCCAAATGGGGAAAATCTCCTAAATCATATATTCATTTTCTTAATTTAGTCCTCATTCATACATTTCATCAAACACATAGTGTTCAACATTTCTTAGGTTCTTTAACACATGATTTTCCTCACAATATTTCATCAACATCATATGTGAGTCCATTATTGATAATGTGCCCATCCCCTATTTTCATCACACAACATTCCATCACTTTCTACTTGGCATCCATTCGCCTTAACTTCCATACATTCACCCCACATCCATCACATTTCCCTTAATCTTATTCTTTTAAGTTATATTATTAACTTCATGAAAAGAACTCAAAATATAGGATAATACTGGATTAACTATAAGAGTGTACTAACCTTGAAGATCAAAGTTTGATCTTGAAGAAAAATCTTGGATTTGGGTCCCAAGCTTGAGGAAGAACACCCACTTGAAATATGGAAGAAATCTTTGCTTGATTTGGGAAAGAATCTTGATCTCTTTCTTCTTCAATCTCAAATCCCTCTTGCAAATCCCCAAATTTCTCCTCCCTTTCTCTCTCTCAATCATTTTCTTAGTCTCTCTAGGTTTAGGGTGATTCCCAAAAGCCCCAAATGAGCACTATTTATAATCCCAAGTTAAAACCCCTATTTCCACGTGTTTTTAAAAACAGAATTTCGAGACGACGATCGATCGTCGGCTTGGGACAATTGATCGTCCATGTTCCCGTAAGCTTGACCAGTTTCCTGTCTCCGGGCGATTGATCGTCGGTTTTGGACGATCGATTGTCCAGCTTCCCAAAAACTATTAAAATTTTTGGGTTCAGGGCGATCGATCGTCAAGTTTGGGGCGATCGATTGTCCAAGTTCCAATAGGTTATCCAGGTTTCTAGGCTCCTGACGATCGATCGTCGCCATGTGGCATTCGATCGTCCAACCCCAGTTTTCATCCTTTAACCTGCAGAGCACTTTGGGATGGTTCTCCGACTCTGGTTCTAGAGCACTTTGGGATGGTTCTCCGACTCTGGTTCTACTATTTTTAGGGTAATAACCCCTTCATACCTCACACCTAAGTTGTTATACGTCATTTCCCATAAATCTCAAGTTTTCACATTGCATGTAAGGCCTTTTGACCGAAAGTACCATTCACAACCATATGTAAAAAGTTCCGGGGTTCTACATATACAAAATGACACAATAATGGTAAGTTGGGTACATAGTTATTAAATAGTACTCCATTTATCCCTAATTACAAATTATGTGGCGAAGGCTTCTAACCTCTTGGATAAATTTGAACACAGGAGGACTTCCCAAGAGTCTTTATAGATGACAGCTTCAAGGCCTTTCGGAAAGACTCAAGGTATATTGTCTGTAAAATCCCTGCCATGATGTGCGCTATCCCTTTCACATCTCTCTTGCTGACCCTTCATAGATAGACCACTTTGGGCCAGAAGGCGGCACAGAAAGTATGAAATTTTTTGGTAAGTAATTTGACATAAATTATTGCTGAAATTTTCAGGAAGGAAGCCACTCCGGTGAAATATATCTTCAGATGTATAATGAGAAGGTTTTATTATCCAAATCTACTGAAATAATTGGAAAATAAATGTTTTCTTAAAACAATGGCCAACCATAGATCTAAGTATCTAACAAGAGAGAAACCATTAGAATGGACTCTGCTAGATGGAAAGCCGATGAGGACATCTCCGGCTATGTTGTTTTTCGCGTCAATGACTGAATCCTTTTTTACAATGCCAACCGCAACACCCATGAGATGATATTCGCCTTCTGCATAGAAATTTGGCATTTCTGCTGTCTGCAAGGCACAAATATCCACTGATTCAACCTTTACAAAAATGTATAACTTATTTTTATCCACTGATAATTTATTTTTATAATCATCCAACTTGAGAAAAGATATGTATTTAAAGAAATGTGCAATTTAGACACAAATGGATTTTTTTTTTTTGTTAACTCAATAACACCATAAGGTGATTACTAAAGGCAAGAAAGGAAACACACGCACACCACACATGCAGACACACACTCACACATGCAGACCACACATGCAACCCATATAAGCTTCACCCAAGAGCTTCCCAAAACGAGTACCAACCGTTACACAAAGGGATATGGATATGGACATGACTTATACCCATAAACTTTTAGTAGTTTAATAAATAAATAAATAAATGCATACAAATGCACATAATTAGCATAAATTTCAGTAAATTTTTTCTAGCTTTCATAATCGGAAAGTGAAGCCGGTAGAAAAAAAATAAAAAGAACCACGATTCATTTGTTTTCAAAAGAAAAAAAAGAGAAAAAATAGGTGTTATTAATTCCTATAAATGAGAGAGAGAGAGAGAAGATGAGGGGTGTCAATGGAGTGAATTTGGACCACAAAAACCTCTTTTAAATTAATTTTTTGAGATTAACATAATATTTAAAATTAATATATGTTCATTACTTCATTAGTTTGTTTACTTTAATTCATTCTTATTTATATTATTTAATGAACTGTAATTTGTAATACATTACTTGGTATTATTTGCTATAATTTTGCTTCCATATTAAATTTTTTTTAAAAAAATTTATAATATTATTCATATGATGTTTAGAATATAATAATTTTTAAAATTAAAATATTCTCATGTCCCTGAATCTTTCTTTTGGGTTTCGATATCTGACACCAACACTTGTGTTGGAATCTGTGCAACATATATGTAGAGTCAACATAGCATAACCAAATCATTGACTTGTTTTAACTGAAGATATACTCTTGTTCTGACAAGAATAAGAGAACAGGATTTGTGTTGTTCACCTCCCCCCGCCCAATAGTTAGGACTTAGAATAAGGCCCTAACAAAAGATCAACATTGGCTATGGTCCATACATATCACAACCATACACGACATGTAGAAAGAGGGGAAGCCAACATTTGACAGGTCTAACCCTAATTTTTTTGCCTTTCTTCCTTAACTCCTCACCATAGACCATCATAAAGAATGTACTAGATTGGATGGTTACATCACTTACACATTACAACTGTCCGATCAGTTTGATTTTTTGATGTGGAAAATCTCTTATGAAAACCCACCAATTGGTAGTTCCCACCACCCTACATGTGCATTGCGCGTACAACACTCAACTATGCAATTAATTGGCCAAATTAAGGTTTACAACATTCAAGATTTATATATTATATTTTCACTTTATCCAGGAATATATTGGGTTCCATTGTTAGAATTGCATGCATTGTGATTCAAGAATTGAAAAGCGAAGCAAGCACAAGTACTGCTGAAATATGTGAGAATACCTCTCCCCCCAAAAGAGCGAAGTTGGATTGTTGGCAACCATCAACAATGCCTTTCATAACCTGAGCAAGCAGAGAAAGAAATTCAAATGAATATTCTTTACCATACACGAATTATTAAATTATCTATGAACCCAATGGAAGAACAATAAATATGTAAGACAACCCCTACCTTTTCAGAAAGATCAACATCAAGGTGGCTCGTAGCAAAGCAATCAAGGAAAAATAATGGCTTTGCTCCGTAAGTGACAATGTCATTGACACTCATGGCAACCTGGAGAGAAGGTGCATTACAGACTGTCCTTAATTTCAAAATGTATAAGAGAAGATTCAGTTCAAACTACACCAGATCGATCCCTATATTATAGTCTCATGGATGCCAGTTTCAAATGCGAGCTTAAGTTTGGTTCCCCCACCATCTGTGTCAAGGTAAGAATCCCCTGTTCATGAAAACATGGTGGGGAAATTGGGAATTTTCCAAACACTAATAAGTGACAGGGCTAAATAAATAGTTGGATCCTCTTGGTAAGTGTAATTGTAAAATCAAGAGATAAGGATCAGAAGCAGTTACCCACCATGCCTATGACATATACGTGACATACATGAAGGGGAGTCAGGACCCCCTCAATCAATCAACTTTATTGATCTCCTGTTCAAAATTCACAAGACTTGATCATCCTAAGTCCTAACGATTTGATATATTATTCTCTTTGACAAACAAATAATAGGAGATCTCACATAGGCTGCTGGAGTATGTTCAAAGTTATTATAATTAGCATTCTTCCACTATCCGTCAACTCTTGTGCAGTGTTATACAGAGAGCATGCAACCTATTTGGCTAGATTGACTTTAGTAAACAATAACATAGGATCATGTAGAGATAGCATTACCAAATAAAATTAACTTAAATCATGTAACTTAAAGAGCAAAAAACAGCCAGAAGAGACTCGGGTACATTTCAATGTCATTTTTATAAGCATATCGGATGAAAAATGACACCTTTCTCTTTCAGTAACAGCATATTTACAAATAGGAGAGCTTATTGAATTAAGAAAAAATTAAAGATAAAGCTCATCTGGATCAAACCAAAAAATTCATCTAAGAGAAAAAAAAACGACAAACTACAGGCTCGGGGAAGCATCGCTTGCTCCATCAGTAGTGTGTGCTAGTCACCACTCATCACTCTATTGATCTGATCCCGGTATCACTCCCGAGAGGGTGTGAGTGTTGTCATCTCCACCTGCCCATGACTTCGAACAGATACTAACCTACTAACCGGGGTTGCGGCCTAACCGCATATCTCACCTAAAAAAAAACCTACAAGCTTGCAAATTTATTTACAAATGAATTGCCTTTCTTTTTCACTGACCGACCAAAAATAGATTAAAAGCAATCTTTCCATCTCTCAAAGCTTAGGGAAAATTAACAACTGTAGAAAAGGATCATCTTTCAGCGATCTGAGTCAGTCATAAGCTTAATCTCATGCAATAGCTCCTGTAACTTAGCCTAGCACTCATATCTGACCAACACGTGAAAGTAAAAGCTGAACAGTTCAATTCAAGACGACTGCATGAAAACGCAATTCAAGATGTATGCTCCTGCAACTGCCTTCAAAGTTAAGTTCAATCCATCCACATGGTAAGTGGTATCAGATCCTAGATTATCCATATGTAAGCTCAATTAAACAAGCAAAATCATAGATCTGCCCTACAGTGGTTCAAATTTAAGTAAGCATTCGATCGATCGAAGAAAAGGTAAAGATTTTATAAACGAACAAGATTCAGTTAGAGATTTCAGAATTTCAGGACATAAATTTCAAATTAAATTCCTCTGCCATCTTCAAGAAATATACAGGGAAAGATTAAAAGCATTATAGAAATCGTACCAAAAGGAAAAAAAACCTCCGATCCCCGGCGTCATCTTTACGATTCTCCGAACAACCTGAGCCTTCAACACCATTGTTCTTGGAATTCCAGATAGCTGAGTTTCTCTTTCATAGTTCTCGTTCTCAATTCATGGATATCCATTGATTGCAGTCGAAACACCTTGGGGAAGCAATCGAATGCGGGTTTGCATAGAAATGGTTTTCGGATTGGAAAGCTCCATTGAAACTGCAATGCAGAGCAAGAGCTCTGCGTTTGGTACGAAGCTCCTGTTCATGGAGACTAAGAAACGCGAGGGAAAGTTAAAAAATTTGCTGAGCGGGGACCGGGACTGAGGCACGGGTTTTGCCGCAAATTTCGCTCTGTTTTTTCTAACCAAATCCTCTACGGTGATAACCGGTTACCACCCGCCACGTGTCCCCTTTGACGCCCCTTAACTGTGGTTAAGATTCACCCACCCCTAGGGTTCACTCACCCATCTAGGTTTTTAGAAAAAATATTAATTCTTTTATTAAATTAAAAAACTGTTTTTAGGATTTTTTTTTTTTAATATTAAAATATTTTTTAAAAAGAATTAATATTTTTTTCTAAAAACCAATGATGGGTGGGTGAGTAAATCCTATGGGTTAATGAATCTTAACCACGGTTAAGGGGTGTCAAAAGGTACACATGGCGACCTCAGCAGTGATGACTGGATTTGCCAAATCCGATTATCACCACAGAGGATTTGGCTTCTTTTTTTTGTGTGTGGTTAAGGGTAAAGTAACAGCCAAAAACACGTAATCATACCTAAGATTACCGTTAAGGTGTCATCATTTAGCAAGAAAGAAAATAGGTCTTTTTTTTTCAATAAAATGAGAAGCATATAAGAAATAAAATTGACCTAACATTATCCAACAAATTATTATGTGGGGAGGAGTGCTAATCCTAGACATTGAATTCAATAATTTTTTCCACACTTGCAGTATGGGTACTACACCTAGCATTACTATCCCTAAAATGTTAAAAACATAATTTTGTCAAGAGGAATACTAGCCTCGATTGCTCTTTTTTTTAAAAATTTTTAAAAAAATCAAATTTTCACTATGGATGCAACACTTGTCATTACTAACACTTTTCATTGAGAAAACAAATTTTCAAAAAGAAATTTAAAGTTTGGTCTCCACCTATTTTTTAGGTAACTGAAAAAGTAGCAACACATGTTGCTAGCACAGTAGGAGTTTGGAAGTTTGCAAATAAAGTTAGCATTTCTCATCTTTCAATCAAGAATTCATAGTTTATTATAGTTCTCAAGCTAACATAAAAAAAATAAAAAAATAATTATATTGTCTTTACCTCAATGCGCTAGAAAGTATACATATTGGACTAGCATTTCTGTCATGCGTAGATCCAAATAGTTCTAAAATGTCGAATAATATTTGTAGTATTGCATATTATCAACCATCACATGCCAATCCTCGGGAAAAAAAACAAAAAGATAAAAGAAAGGAAACGAATGGGGATCATGTGATTCCATTTGGGGTGGCAATTTCTGCTAATCCATTAACTTGCCTGTGGGTTGAGATTTACCATTCAAATTTATAATTGACTTAAGTTTAGGCCTTTCCCCAAGTGGGAGGTCCTGGATTCTATTTCTCACTCCCCTTTTGGGGTCACTCCTGCACTGGTTTACTCGGATTTACCTGGTGTGGTGGGTTTTGGGTTCACGTCGCACCCTTGGGGACTAGTCCTGACCTAAAGGGTTGGAGACACCCCGTGTTCCAAAAAAAAAAGTTTAGGCCTTATTTAGAGAAACTTTTCTACAAAAAAAAATTCTCTATTAAAAAAAATTTAAGCGAAGTAAATTTGGAAAAAATACCCATGAGTAATTTTAAGAGCAAAAAGACATTTGAGTTTACATTTTTTCTATGGTATATCTTTTACTTACGGTGGGTAGCATTAGTTAGAGCATTCCTAGTGGCCTCACCAAAATGACTTTTTAGTCATTTTTAAGTGGTGTTTGGTAACACTAGTCTAAAAAGAAGTGTTTATTTGAAAATTATGCTTAGGTAGACTTTATATCGTTAAGTTGAAGGTTAATTGCATGTCTACATTTTAGTAATTTTATGAGTAAAAACTTCTACTTTAAAAAGTACCTATAAAATTACTTTTTAAAGAAGTGCTTTTTACCCCTAAAATCTCTAAAATGTAGACATACAATTAACCTTTAACTTAACAATCTAAAGTCTAACTAACCATAATTTTTAAATAAGCACTTCTTTTTAGACTAGTGTTACCAAACACCACCTTAATCATTTTGGTGAGCCAAATAGCTAAAAAGTGTTTAAAAAAAGCTCCCAATAACCTCACTAATTTGATGTTTACAGTTTGGTGAGTGTCTACTACTCACCAACCTCGCCAACTTTGGTGAGTCAGTGTACACTCACCAAAGTTAAAAATATCTTTTTCCCTCTTTCTTTGTGGGCCTACACAAATAAAATAATGGTTTCTCTCTCCCCCTTTTTTTTTTATTTTTTATTGTGGAAGTGACACAAATAATAAAATAATGAATGTTTTGATTATTTTGGTAAGGCTGCCGAGAGTGTTTTAAAAAAGCGGCTCACCAATACGACTTTTTGTAAGTTTTGGCTATTTTGGTGAGTGAAATTTAGTGAGGGTGCTAAGAATGCTATTAGTGGTTAGGGTGTAAAGCTATTCCAAGTGATCACCCAATGAGAATAGATCCGAGGAGCAAGTAGCGGGTGTGAATTTAGTGTCAATGTAAGCACGTGACGACAGTGGAAACCTCAAAGTCATCTCCTGCCAGCTTTCTTTAGAAGTTTTTTAAAAAAAAAAACGAAAAGAGAAAATATTAATGGTAAACCAAACACAGCTTTTCGTGACTTCTAACTTATGTAAAACAAAAAGTCCATCGAGGTCTAAATACATCCTTAGGTTAGGTTCCTCAAATACACCAAGTCATTATACCCACACCATGGGCCTGTCCCAATGATTGTGTGTCTTCTTTTGGGAGGTGTGACTTGAGTTTAAGTCTTGATATGGCTGTTGAGCACCCCCATGAGTGTTAACCCCCCTAACCAGGAGTGGAGCCAAGGTGGCCCGGGGCACGTGCCCCCCCTAAACTTTTTTTATTTATTTTTAAATGTACATATATACTTATATATAGCATAACTGCATGGGGGCATGGAGGTGGATGCATCACAGCCAATTGCAATTGAACTCAGGAGACTTCAATCACACCCACATGCCAACATGTGTCCCTTTTAACCCTCATTAATTATGGTTAAGATTCACTAACTTTTGGTATTAAACAATATACCTTTAGTTTTTTTTAAAAAAAAAATATTCAACAATATTAACCCTAAGAGTTAAAAATCTTTAATTAGAGTTTAATATTTTAAAAACTAAGGTTATATTGTTAAACCCTAAAGGTTAGTAAATCTTAACCATAATTAATAAGGTTTAAAAGGGATACGTGTTGGCCTATGGGTGTGATTGAACTCTCCCCAAATTCAATCGTGATTTGTTGTGATTCGATCTCCAGTGGTGCCCCTTAACTTTTGATTTTTTAAAAGAAAATATAGTTCACTAAGGATTTAAAATCCTCTACTATTATAACCGGACTCTTTGGAGTCGGTTACTACCTGCATGTCAACACATGTCCGTTTTAATATCTCCTAATTGTGATTAAAATTCACCCACCCTTAAGGTTCAACCACCTAAACTTGGTTTCTAGAATAAAAAAATTAACACTAAACGTTATAGTTATTAACTAGAGTTAAAAGACTTTTGTGTTATAACCAGAATTTGGATATAACTGTAGAGGATTAATCATGGGGCAACTGTCCTATTGAATTTTCAAACAAAAATATATATCTTTAAACTATTTTGCTTGGCTATTTAATAAAGTATAGTCATGGGACAAGGGGCATTGCTTCCTAAACTTTTCAAAAGAAATTAATTATACTATTTAATAGGGCATAGTCATATGACAAAGAGACAACTATTCTCGTGAATATGTACAAAATATATGCCACACTGCAATGACCCATGTACTTAGTGGTAAAAAAAATTTCAGGGGTTCCACCCTGAACCCTGTCCCCTAAACCAAATGTACCTCCCTATTATTAATTCCTGGCTCCGCCCCTATCCCTATCCTAGATAGATAAATGATTGTAACCTACAAAAAAAAAAAAAAAAAAAAAATTATAGACAATAACTTCCTTTTATTGATAAATAATAAATTAATTTATTAAATTAATTTATGATTATATTAGGTATATAAGTGTATCTATTTAGTTTAATAATAGCTCTTAAAAGAGTTAAAAGGAAGACACGGGTTTACAAAAACGTAAGGAGATATTGAAATAACCTTTCATTGAAGAGGAATCTTCCCCTTTATTCTCAATTTTCTTTTCTCGTGGATTCCCTTCTATTCTCGTTTTGTTCTCTCAAAAGCCGGCAACTACATTTAGTGTCGGAAGCAAGACCATCACCACAAGCCTGCAACGTCTTTTTTCTTTTCTTACAAAAATAAAACACAAAGTTGAAATGCTTTCCTCGATGAACAATCACCATTCCCCATGGATGCATATATTGATCACGCATATTCTCCTTTCAATGTTTGGTCTCTATCCTTAATTTGTCGTCACCTTTCATATTAAGCACCACATATTCTCTTTTTTAAAGGAGAAGAATATGTGATTCTACTCGGTTTTCATTGTAGTTATAGGAATCACTCACAACTTACTTTTCAACCTCTTTATTGTACTACGGATTTTTTATTTTTAAATAGGGGTTATTGATAAGTTTTTGAAAAATAATGAGAATTAAAAGGTTTAGACATGCATGTACGGATTGTTGGGTTGAGAAAACAAATCCTTTGTATTCTTCCTTGTGTGGCCATGGGTGTTTTAAGGCTTCGGATTCTCTCTGCCGAAACCCCTTGTCTCGGGCAATCATAGAATAGGGGACAAGTGGTGGAGAAGTCAAAATCATGAGCTCATGATTGTGACTTCTCCACACATTATATGACACATGGCCATAAGGTGTTGAAATAAAATGGGAGAGATATCAAGTGAGGAGAAGTCAAAATCATGGGAAGAAAATGAAAAGATTTTTCCCCTTTTTAACACCACATGTCCCTAATTCTATGGTTACCCGAGAGGGGTTTCTGGCTTCACCAGAGACAATCCGAGGCCCATGTTTTAAGGTTGTATCAAATCATCTACACAGATTTAACAATTATAAGCAGCTATACAAGAGATCCCATGCTTCAAACATTCAAACCACAGGACGATTTGGTTCATCGGGTTGATGGGTCATTAATTGGATTGGTGTTTAGGATTTGCAACTTTCGATCCGCTAAAAATAGATTGGGTCGGGATTGACAGTGTTTTTACCATACTCGAATCTGGCTTGAATCCAACCCAACCCAGATAATTTTCAGTTTTCCACCCCTAATTTCATCATTTTTTCTCTTCTATTTTTTAGAATAAAGCTTCTAAGACTGTATTACCCGGTGTGATCCTAGGGCGAAGACCTCTCCTTGAAAAAAATTAATCTAAGGCAAGAAAGTTTTAGGGTTTTAAATTAGGCTCAGGATCCTCTCGAGTTCAAACAGGGGAGACTCTCTCCGGTTTTTGAACCCCTAGAGGTCGCCACGTGTCTCCTTTGACACCTCTTAACCATGGGTAAGGTTCACCCACCCCTAGGGTTCACCCACCCGTCCTTGTTTTTTTTTTAAAAATATTAATTCTTTTTTTAAAATTAAAAACTGTTTTTAATATTAAAATAAATCTAAAAACAATTTTTTTTATTTGAAATTTAATAATTAATATATAAAAAAAAAAAACCAAGGATGGGTGAGTGAACCCTAGGGTGGGTGAACCTTACCCATGGTTAAGGGGTGTCAAAGGAGACACATGGCGACCTCTAGGGGTTCAAACCGGAGAGAGTCTCCCTGATTTGAACTCGAAAGGATTCTGAGCCTTTAAATTATTAGTTTATAAAAAATTTACAAGCTGAGCATAAATGTTAAAATCTTTTTATTTTTGATGTGAAAATCTTAACACTTTATAAGAAATTTATATAACTAAGTTTTTTATTAAGTTATAACATAAATAATAATTTCATACCTCTTTTTGTTAAGAATCCATAACCCTAAATTTTTTCATCTATATCTAATTCACCATTTATCTTATTCTCAATTCATATCCCCCTTTTTTTTTGGTTCAAGGAGGTCCCTTTCTTTTTAAATTGTACCGCTCTTCTCGAGTGTTGCACCATTTTTTAGCAACTCGCTGAATAATTTTGAGATAATAGATCTCGAAAGCACATGAACTACTAGAATTGAATTGTTTTTCAATATATGGAGAATTCAAAGAATTACAATATATAGATTTTATGTTTTTAGACAGGCTCGAATTTGTCAATGTGCCTACTTGCGAGCAGGTTTGAGCTTTTAGATGAATCAGTCTTGAATAATATTTTAGGGCTCCAATAGAGCTTGAATTAAGTTTGAATAATCCTATATGCGATATACTTCAGACATGAATGACATTTCTAGCTCCACCGATCGTTTTATACCGATCCAAGTTTTCAATGATTAACAGTGGCTAGCGTTTAGAAAGTCCGGTACTAGTCTTTAAAGTGGGCTAAATATGGCTTGCTATCAATTGCAATAGATACATAAGGAACTGAAACCTTTTAACATCCCCACACAGGAAATATAGTAAGAGCATTCCTAGTAGCCTCACCAAAATAACTTTTTTGGTTATTTTGGTGAGCCAAAAGACTAAAAAGGTGCTAAAATGACTCCCAGCAGCCTCAACAGAATGAAGAAATCCCTTTGGTGAGTCTACAGTACTCACCAAGTTTGGTGAGTACTGTAGACTCACCAAAGTTAAATCTTCTCACCCTTGGGCCCACACAAATAATAAAATAAGGTTTCTCTCTCTCCCTTTCTTTTTTGTGGTCCCACACAAACAATAAAATAATATTTTTCTCTTTCTTCCTTTTTCGTTTTCCCACACAAATGATAAAATATTGTTTTTCTCACCTTTTGTTTTGGTTAAAATAGTGAGACTGTTGGGAGTATTTTAAAAAAGTGACTCACCAAAACCATTTTTTGTGGGTTTAGACTATTTTGGTGAGTGAAATTTGATGAGACTGCTAGGAATGCTCTAATAGAATTTCCTTTTTATAAAGAGGAATGCTACCCTGAAATTTTATAGAACTGCCATATGAAAAAAGAAAAAAATATTAATACTCTTATAGATAATATAATTTTTATTTTTCTTATATTTTATTGTTATTGTGTATAGGGAAAATAATGTGTTATCGCAGTATGATTAATGAAATACTTTAAACAATATTATAATAAAATAATAAAGGAAAGTTTGGGTTGGCTCAATCTCGTAGAAGGTGCATAAAAGTCAGCATCAAAAGAGCAGGGTATGGGGAGTCGAACCAGAGGCACGTGCTACCACGTCCTCATAGAGAGGCTGTGACATCACATGCAAAACACAACGCGCCGAACGTGCCGCCCTCCTCTGTACCCCGTTCATCTCCCTTCTCCCTTTTTCCTACTCTTCTCTCGATGTTACCTTTTTATCCTTTTTACGTTAAATCTTCGGTGTTGCCTTAAATACCCTTTTGACCTAAAGTCGTGCTGGATGGTTTCTACCACCAATGTTACCTGGTTCGGTTCGCTTGGTTCGAAATCATGTTCGTGATTCGTAGTTTTACTCTATAATGAATGCGATTTGTTAGGAGTATGATGAGATAATTCGTTTTCGGTTCGTTTAAATTCTTTAGTTTAGTTCGTTATTTAAGCATATAAAATAAAATATATATTTTATATTATATTATAAAAATATATATCTTTTAAATATGTAAATAATATATTACAAATACTTATTTAAAAAATTAAAAAAATATATCTTTTTATGAATGGTTTGTGAACTTAAAATATAAATTTGTCCAACCAAGAAAAACATATTAGTGAATTTAAATAAAAAAAATTTGACAAACTAAGATTATTTTGAAACTACTATGTGATTTATTCAATTTCACGAACCAATCCGAACCGAATCATGAATCAATTCGGATTCGTTCGGTTCGCAGTTCGCTATTTTTTAAATTTGAAAATATATTCGATCAAATGAGGCTTGAGCTTAAAAAATAGGCTAGATAAAGCCGAACTATTTTTTGAGTTAAAAAATGTATTCAAGCCAAGCTCGAGTCAAGATCTATTTGATTCGGTTCGGTACGAAGGTCGACCCAATTGAGGCTTGATTGGTCTTGAAATTTATATAAAAAAATAATATTATATTTATATATCATTGTTATATATAAATAATATAATTATTATATTATATATATAATAAAAATATTATTATTTTATTTAAAAAGTATTTTTTAATCAATCGCTCAAGCTAAGTCGAGCTCGAGAATAGGTGAAAAAAATTTCAAACCGAAGTTTAGATAAAATAATTTCAAACCGAGCCGAGTTTGGCCCGGCTCGAATTCACCCCACCGTCAATCCTAATGCAGCCTGTAAATTAGTGTCATTTGCGAGGTTAGTTTTGGTAAAATATCCCGACAGCATAGCCGCTAGCCGCTAGGCATTTGAAGGGTATAACCGTCACAAGAAAATATCCGTGGCATATTTCTTAATTTTTTCACAAAATCAGGGATGTATCAGTAATTTAGGCCTGCATAGGAGGGGAAAAAACGGGCGACGAGCTATTTGTATGATGTGTAGACAAGCAGACAGTCCTGAGTCCTTCACCTCTCAGAGAAAAATGGAGGTTGAAAACCACAGTAACGGCGAAAACCAGACCTCCGGACCAGACCTTGGAAACCCTAACAATGGCAGCACCTTTGATCCTCACGAAAACCAACGATTCAGCGAAGAGATCGATAGTTCTTGCTCTACTCCTTATGTTAGTGCTCCTTCAAGCCCTGGCCGCGGTCCTAGCGGCTATTATTACAGTGCTCCTGCGAGTCCAATGCACTTCGTCCTATCTTCCTCGGCTGGTTCTGCTTTCACGTCTTCTTCTGATCTCTCGGTATCTGGGTCGGTTGAGTTTGAATTCTCTGCTAGATTGTCTTCCAGTAGTTCGGTCGCGGCTGGATCGATGATTTCGGCTGATGAATTATTCTTGAACGGCCAAATCCGGCCGATGAAGCTTTCGTCTCACTTGCAGAGGCCTCAGATGTTAGCACCGTTGCTTGATCTGGAAGTTGAAGATGAAGATGAAGAAAACAAGGATTCAAGAGAGTTGGATTTTGAGAAACGCGAAGAGCAACTGATGAGAGGAAGAGATCTGAGGTTACGTAACAGATCCCTGCACAGGAGGGCTAGATCTATGTCGCCTCTGAGAAACGCAGAGTATCAGTGGCACGAGGAAGAAGAAGAAGAAGATCACGAAGAGAGAGAGAGTAACCAGCGTGGTTTAGACCTAGAAGATCATGAGGTCAAACAAATCGAAACGCCGTCGACGGGAACGACGCCTTCGGTTTCCGCTTCGTCCTCAAGGTCCTCTTCGTCCGGTAGGAGCTCGAAAAGGTGGGTATTCTTGAAGGATTTCCTCTACAGAAGTAAAAGTGAAGGGAGAGGAAATGCTAAGGAGAAGTTCTGGTCTTCGATCTCCTTCTCTCCTGCGAAAGAGAAGAAACATACTGCACCATTTCTTCCCTTCTCTTCTCCAAAAGAGAAGAAAACTCCTCCGTCGGAAGATACGCAGAAGCCGAAGCGACCGCAACATGTTCCCGCTAAAAAAAACGTCGCCGGGAAACCCGCCAATGGCGTCGGAAAGCGTCGGATCCCTCCTTCTCCTCACGAGTTGCACTACACTGCAAATAGAGCTCAAGCGGAAGAGATGAAGAAGAAGACGTTCTTGCCGTATAAGCAAGGACTGCTTGGGTGCCTAGGGTTTAGTTCAAAGGGCTACGGCGCCATGAACGGATTTGCCCGGACCCTGAACCCAGTCTCTTCCAGGTAAATCTACACCCAGGGGTTTAAGAGATATTTTGTATAGTTTGTTTTTTAGAAGTAATTTATTATCTATGTATTTTTGCTGGGCATTCTGTTTCTGTTCAAAAGAGAAGCTGTGAAAGATTAATGGATTTGCATCTGCAACTGATGAAATTATGGGGCTTTTAGATCTCAGTTGCCACAAGAGACTGGCGAAGCAGCTATATTCCCATTTTAAAACTTATATATTGATTACATATAGAGAGTATCATCTTCTCTTACTATTGAGCTTATGAGTTTATTTTTAATTAATCCGGCCAATTTCTTCTGCGGCTACGGATCACTCTCTTCTCTCTGTAAATCAAGGACTTGAAAAGGGTTTATTGGTGGTGAGTATTAGCTTCGTTTTTTTTTTTTTTTTTTACAGCCAGAGTACTGTGTCTGCTTAGTTTTCAGATCATTATGAGGCCTTGTTACGATTTCCTGTTGTAGTTATCTAATTGGGGAGGAGTCTGTCTTGTTTCTTTCTATTTGTTAATACATGATTTGCTTTGGTGGGGGCCCTGGGGGGTTCTATCGTGGCTGTTTGAGGTAATAGATTCTTACAAGTTGTCCATATTGGATATTTTGATAATAATAATTCTTCTTCTGGACCCACATTTGCTTCTTACATGAACACAAACTGACCCACAAAGGGTCCTTGTTAGGTGAGCTATAGTGTTTATGTAGCTTTGAGCTGTTGGATCCTTGATACAATGAACTGACCCACATGGGTAGGAGCCCCTGTTAGGTAGAGGAAGAGGTCGTATAGCTGCTCCACACTTGCAAAAGGCACATTGGTGTCCTTTTTGGTTGTTTCTACACCCCAACCTTGTGTTTTGGTGTGCATTTATTGCATGGATTGGTTGTTGAGGGGTTGGGGAGTGGAGAGAGTGACCCATTTTGATTTGTTATATACAGAAACATTGGGTTTTTGTGACAATCACAGTCTCTTTGATTTTGTTTTGATTTTCTTCATTTTTTTTAAATTTATTTTGTAGCAAATAGGACTAGATAGGGGTCGTGGGCTTGTTATCTCATCCAAAGGTGATGTCTTGGGGGGTCCCCCTTAGACATGGACACCACACCAGGTGTTTTGAGATGCGGAGACTTGGGCTTGATAGATATTTCTGTTGGTAATTTAATCTCACTAAATGTTCAATCTCTTTCTAGGGCTTTTATAATTTTATTCACTCTATGGCTCTTTTTTAACCCTCTGTGACCAATTAGGTTGACCTTGTAGGTTAATGTTTTTTTAGGGGTACATGTCATCTATGGTTAGTAGTTGGGGTGTATTCAAGCTGAGTTGGCTAATCTGACATAAAAGCCGAGTCGAGCTTTTATTGGAACTTGAAACTGTGTTCAAGTGGAACTCGAGTTAGGGCCTGTTTAATTTGTTTCGGCTTGATTGAGGCTCGCTTGAGCTCAATTAGAATATTATAATGTATATTAATAAAATAATAATAATAAATATATATTACTTATAATATGAATATATTATTATAATTTTTTTGATATAGTTTTTTTTTTTAAATGTTAGCCCCAATTGGAATCTTTTCAAAAATACAAGTGGGTGCAACATGTGTCAAACATCTTCAATAAATTTTGACTTAGTGCTTGGGATAGTACTCTTTTTTTTTTTTTGAATCAAAGATCAAGCTCGACCTTGAATCAATTTGAGGTCCTAGCCAAGCTATTCTAATCAAGCTATAAGCTTCAATCTAAGTTTTTTTAAGCTCCATTTGGTTACACCTAATGTTACCTTGTTCGTCACGTCAGTTCATTCGGTTCGATTTAAATTTGGGGTCGCAATTTGTAATTCGTCACTCTAGAGTGAACCCAGTTTGTTAGGGATAGGATGAGACGTCAATGAGACGTGATAGGATGAGACGTGAGTTCGCTTAGGTTCTTTAGTTTGGTTCCATAGCTTAGTTTGTTTAAATAATATATATATATATATATATATATATATATATATATATATATATTTTAACCGTGTAAATAAATATATAATAAACATTTATTTAAAAAACATTAAAAATAAGTTTTGTAGTTGGTTCACGAACTCATAAAGTAATTTCGTCGAACTTAAACAAAAAGTTCATTAAACCAAACCAAAGCTATTGAGTTTGGGTAAATGATTCGCTCAAGTTTGCGAACCCATATGAACGGAACTACAAACTAGCTCGCTTTGAACCAATTCGTGATAGTACTGGTACTAAGCAAACTAAGGTAACATTGGTTTCACCCTTGCGCCAGTTCGTGATTCATACTAGGAGGTAAATTAGGTAACACTGGATACACCGCTAATTGCTAGACTAGGAGTTAGGTTGGTATGTCGGCAGTAGTACACGTTCTAACATTGGAGCAAGCGGAGAGATGTTGTATGCCTTGGCATAGAAAACACTGTTTTTGAGTAAAAAAGAAATGGTTGTGGATTTTTGATGCCACTGACAAGCATTTGTCCCAAGAAACCACATGGCGTAGGTCTGACAAAGAACTTTTATATTTGTAGAAGGAATAGAAGTGAGAATGTGACTCGTTTAGAAGGAATGTAACATACAACCGAAGGTTAAGTCCTGCCAGTCACAAAAACACTCTAAGCTCTTTGATCAGGGGAGATCTTTCCATGTGGATGGGGCCATCAATTTGAGTTTGGATCATGATCCTTGATTGCCCGGTAGTCTTCTAGCTTGGTCCTGAGGACCATGGATGCAAGTTGACCACTTAATCTCTGGTGCACATCCATCCTCTGGCGGGCCCTGTCAAGATGTGGTCCACCAGAGGTTAAATCACAGCCAATCACAATTAAACTTCGGGGCATGGGGAAAGTTCAATTGCACCCAAAGGCCAACACAAATTCAATTGCACCCAAAGGCCAACACATGTCTTTGTGTTGTTCATTTTAAGGCTATGTCACATGTGTTGTTCATTTTAAGGCTATGTCATCCTAAGGTGATGCTAATAGGAAGGATCTTATCAACGCCCTGAATGATAAATCAAAGATAAAACTGTTTGGATCTTATCAACGTCCCTGAATGATAAATCAAAGATAAAACTGTGTAATAAAAAAAATTGGGTACTATCATATACTTTTGTATCGGTTAAGTTCACAAGCAGTAGATAAGCTTAACCCCTATTGATTGGGATTAAGAACTTAAGATGTATTAATCCTTAGAGTTCAACCATCTAACTTTGGTTTTATTAAAAAAAATATTATTCCTAAGTGATAATATTTATTAACCAAAGTAAATCTTATCCACAATTAATAGGATTTAACAGAGACACATGTTGGCCTGTGGATGTGATTAAACTCGAGAATGTGATTTGATCTTGGCTTGTGGATATGATTGAACTTGAGGATGTGATTCAATCTCAGTCCACCAACTTAATAAGGATTCGACTCAATAAAATACACTAAAGGTGGTTAAGGTTGTTAATGACGTGTCATGCTTGTAATTTATGAGATGGTTTCAGTTTTTTTTTTTGGGTGATAGAAATTCTTAGTTGAGTCGGACTGTGAGTGGGGGTTAGCTTGGGCAGTGGAGGAGATGGTTTCAGTTAGTTAAAACCAATTTTATTTTATTTTTACAATGAGAAGATGGCTGGTGATGATATGATTACGATGATGTCTATTTACAGTAATCGCTCGTCAGTGATTCTTATCTTTTGCTAGAAGTCGTTATCGTTATAGTTCATTAATACTACGATATAATCACGCGTCAATTGTCGTCTGGGACAGGACATGAGAACCCCCCCCCCTCCGTAAAACCTTTATCTTCTAAGTAAGAAATAATGGGTCCCTCAATTTTTTTAAATATTTTTATGCCCCCAAAATTTTGTTTTGTATGTATATATATATATATATATATATATACACACTGTAGACCCTCTTTTAATTAATAACCTTGTTAGAAAAAAATTATATTAATTATAAGAGGATATTATATATAAGAATCATTATATTAATCAATCAAAAATTTTATTCTCATAATTTATTTTGAATGTATTATATTTTCCATATAAGTTTTATGTGGATACAAATGTATAAAGCTAACACTCCAAAAAAACAAAAGATTTTATGTTAGCTCATTGAACAAGCTAATCATATTTGGACCTATCAAAAATACAAAAAGAAAGTTGTGTCAGTTAATACATAAAAAACCTCTTAATTTCTTTTTGAACCAAAATTCTTGATATTTTGAGAAGATGCAAAATTTCTTTTGAACTATGCTTTTCGTGTGATTCTTTATTTAATTTTTTTTAGTTATTTTGAAGTCCTCAAACAATGATTTTTTTAGTTTTTTCTTTCTAAAATTTTAGAATATATGGTGATTTATTATACATTGCCAAAATATCTAAAATGATTTTTATTTCTTTCTCTTCTAGGTACCCGAACCATCATAAAATGTTTATAAGATTCATATAACTCTAGTATAAAAACATCTCTTATAATTAATAATATATTATAATTTTCACAAAAAATTATTAAATAGCAAGTATAAGAGATTATTAATTATACACTATAGAACCAAGTTAGTTCATAACAAATTTATTAATTATTAGAGATTATTATGTTACAGAATATTAATTATAAGAGGGCCTATTGTAGTGGCCCCTCCCAATCTTTTTCATAGTGCGCCCTCCAATGGAGTCCGGTTATACCCTTTAGGTCACCACATATCCCTATTGACGCCCTTAATTAACTATGGTTAAAATTTACCCACTCTTAGGGTTTATCTACTTATCCTTGGTTTTTAGAAAGAAATATTTAAAAAAATTTAACCTTATGAGTTAGTGAATTTTAACTAGGGTTTGAAAAAAATTTTGATATATATTTTTTAAATCAAGGATAGGTGGGTGAATCTTAACCACAATTAAAGGGTATTAATAGAGACACCACCTGTGACCTCAAGGACATTATTGAAAAAAATTACCTCGAAATTTTTTTTCTCGGGGACTATGCCCCCAAACCCCCAAGTTCCATATCATGAAATCTATTAATTTTTTTATATGTGTATTTCGCCTCCCAAATGAAAAATTCTTGGCTCTGCCCTGGGTGTATTAGAGCCAAGCTTAGTGCTAGAGCTCATCTTGAGCTTGGCTTAAATAATGTTTGATCGAGCTTGATTTTGGCTCAAGTTTAATTCATAGATTTTTTTAAATGATTTTAATAAAAATATTTTTCATTAAATTATAATACAAGAAACTACATAAATTAATGCATTCATATACAAGAATAAGATTTGAGGATAGTCCTTTAATCAAATAATTAGGGTTTAGTTTCTACTTTTAAACTTCATAAATTTTTTTTTTTGTTATTATTATCTCTTAAACTTATTTATAATAAATTAAAAAATCAATATAATCTATGTCAAGAAAGTTAAAATTATTATTTTATGATATAAATAACATTATATAAAAAATTGTGTATATAGATATATAATATTTCGAGCTAAATTGATCCCTAAACGAACTGAGTTTCGAATGAAGCCGAATCAAATTATATGGTTTAGCTTGAGCTTGACTTATTTAAACATTCATGCTCAAATAAAAACTTGGCTTGAGTTGTTTGAGCCTAAAATGCTAGTTTGAGCTTGGCTTCAATCGCACCAACAAGTCAACATGTTTCCTTTTTTTTAACTCTTATTAATTGTGGTTAAGATTCACTAACCCTTAGGGCTCAACAATCTAACTAACCTTAGTCTTTAGAAGAAATAAATATATTTAAAAATTCTTAATCCTAAGGGCTGAAATTTCTTAACTAGAGTTTTAAAAAAAAAAGGCTATTTAAAAGACTCGATGAGTGCAATTGTGCGATTGAACTCTCACCATTGGCCAGGATCCGGACTCTTTCGTAGTAACTAAATTACCATGAGAGTTATACCAATAAAAAAAAATTACGATAAGAGGTTCCTAGGATTTAGGAGTTGAGTATTTAAAATGAAATATCTTGGATAAGAATGGAGGATGGACAGGCCTGCATTATCAGCAAAAAGCTGGGGCCCACAGTAGTCCTTTGGATCAAACAAAGCCTTCATCACAGGCCCATCCGCATACCCACTTACCCACCGCATCCAAACATGCTGCCTGTTGCTCATACGGCAAGGTGTGACTCTCGTGAGAGTGGCCAAGGATGTGACTTTTTTTTTTTTTGTTGTTGTTGTTGTTAAACCATTAATAAGACACCATACATAGCCCAAATGGAGACCCAACTGCAGCTTTCATGGTGCGCCATTGGAACCATCTTCATGGGAAAGGGAACACTGTGATGAGTAGAGATTATTTACCATTATTAATAGTAGATAATTGATGACCTTTACCTAGGACTGTCAAAGGGCACATCAGGGCCTAAGTGCCTAAGTTTTATCAGCCCAGCCCAAATCCTAATCTCAGGGCCAAGGATTAAAGAGGAGCGAAGAAAATTTGTAAGTTGTATGATTTAGTTGAATTTTTTCTAAACTAATTGCCAACATGACATGTAACACTTATCTGTTATTCGGGCTTCAGATCAGCAATACAATGCAAAGAGCAGTATGTCAAAGTTTTTTTTTGTTGGTGGCAATCAGGTAGGTACAAAAACAAATTTTGAGTAAAACATATATAATGCAACTATTATTCTTTAATTAGTTTCTACTAAATGAAATTCAATCTACTTTATGTTTAACTATCTAAATTATCTTTTAATATATATATTTTTAACATATATAATGAATCACTATCCGCTGAACAAATCCAATTCTGGCAGCAAACTAAAACTTCTATAGTGTCCAATTTTAAACAACTCATAAACTAATCAAGTATTTTTCTCTAGTACTAAATATCTCAGGCCATCGTCGATAAAATTGGATAATTTATTGAATTGAATTTCCACTAAAGTACTATGTAGCAAATTATGTAGATTTATTTATTGGTTCTTGCAAATGCCAATCTAAATTTAAATTTAATTATACATCGATAGTTTGACTCAGTTCTCCTTCAAATCTCGAAAAAACTAATTCATCATTTTTCTTTGAACTTGTCACAAAAATATTTTCCACATTTGATGTTAGTTTGGGGGTACCAAATTTTATATTATACTACTAAAAACCTCATTTGATATAATATAATTTTCATAGAACATATTTTAAGTATAATTACTTATGTTAAGTATAATTAGTTATATTGAAGATAAAAAAATTATGACAATTTAAAAAATTGATTATAATTATGTCAATTCAACCAAACTAAGGATATTCCACCAAGACAATGATTTATTTGTGTTTTACTAATCTAACTAGTTAATCTACAATAAAAATCATGTGAGAAGCGAGTCTGTGAGATTTGAGAGTGCGAGAGGTCTAATTTTATCATCTTTGAGAGATAAGAGAGAACCATAACTTGTGAGAGATGGGAGAGAGAGAGTCTAACAGATGAGGGGAGAGCTAAGAGCTTAAACCTGTGACTTGAGATAGAAAGAGAAATGGAGACGTAAGTATGTGAGGTTAACGAAATTAGGTTAGTGAGGAGCTTGAAGATATTTTATAAGAGGAGTTGATGGAAATTACTATCTTACCCCCACTTTTATACCTTTGAACTTGGGTCTTAGATACTTAGAAAGAGATTAGTATCCCTATCACACACTACACACAAATATATATATATATATATATATATATATATATATATAAAACTAAATTGTTGAGGGTCTAAGAGGGTAGATCAGAGGCAAGGCCTAGGTCTACCAAGCCTTGCCTTCAAGTCAGAGGGATTTTCAAAATCAAGTTCGACCCTGCCCTCAAGGTAGGACTATCAATGGATCGGATCATGATCCAGATCTGATCCAATCCGATTAGCTGGACTTTGGACCCTATATGTGATCCATTGGATTAGATTTGGATCAGATCAGTGGAATCCGATTATATTTGGATCGGATCCGGATATAAGATGATCTGATCCGATTATATTAACCTTTTAAAATCATTTTATATATATTAAATAGATTTTTTATGGATAAAGTATTAATTTTAAAAAAATTAACATTAATTAGAGTTAATTAAGGTAATATTAGATTTTTATATTATTAAAATAGAGTTTTTTTTAATTAACCTTAATCGGATCGGATCAGATTCGAATCTTAAAAATATAGTCAGATTCGGATCGATTAATTAATGTTCCGTCGAATCTCAGATCGGATTTGGGTCTGTCGGATTCTTTATTGGATCGGATTCAGAACTAGGCAGATCCGGTCCGATTCCGACCTGTTAACAGCCCTACCTCAGGGCTCTAGAGAAAAAAAAATACTTTATTTTGAGGGCTTTAGAGGGGCGGGCCCCCTCATCAGATGGCCAGATTGACAACCCTATACCTATACCCCAAAAATGAACAAAAATTATCTTGCATCCATGTCCTATGAAAACTAGGCTCATCTAATCTTTAGGGTTCTCCCCCCCCTTATATTTTTAGCTTTTTGTAAATACCTCTTGCCTTTTGTGATTTTGTATTCCTAGGCTCTTCTAATCTTTAGGGTTTTTTTTTTTTTTGTACAAAACACCTTATATTTTTAGCTATTTGTAAATACCGCTTGCCTTTTGTAATTTCGTATTTTGCCCCTACTAACTTTTAAATCTTTTTGCAAATCCACCCTTCCATCCATAACTTAGTTAATGGTTGTTAATTTTTATTTTATTTTATGAAATGACCTTTTTAACTTGTTTTTACTAGGTCCTGATTCTTTCCCACACATTTTGTCCAACGGAACACACGCATCTACACGTGTCTCATTCATCTCCTTTAACCGTGGTTAAACTTAATCAACTTAAGGTTAGCTTTTTATTTATTTTTCTAAAAACCAAGGTTAGATGGATGAATCCTAGGGGTAAGTGAATCTTAACCACAATCAGTGAATGTTGAAAGGGATACATAGCGGCTTGTATAACCCCCTTTAACTATGGTTAAGCATAATCAACCTAAAAGCTAAGGTTAGATGGATGAACCCTAGGGGTGAGTGAATCTCAACTACAATTGGTGGGTGTTAAAAGGGACATGTGGTGGCTTGTAGAGCTCTCTTTAATTATGGTTAAGCATAATTAACTAAGGTTAATATATTTTTTTACTAAAAATCAAGGTTAGTTGGATGAATCCTAAGATAAGTGAATCTTAGCCATAGTTAGCGGGTTCCAAGAACTTCTCTTGTGAAACGTTTTTACAAACCTCATTGAAATCAAAAAAATGTTATAAAGGTCATTTCATAAAAAAAAAATTAACATCTCTTAACTAAGCTATGAATAAAAATGTGGATTTGCGAAAAATTTAAAAGTTAGTGGGGGCAAAATACAAAATTATAAAAGGTAAAAGGGTATTTACAAATAATTGAAAAGATAGGGGGGTTTTGCACCAACACTCTGTCCCCTCATGGTGCCCAAAGTTTTGCATTATGGACATAGTATAGACTTGCACCCCCATTGGAAAAACATTTTTTTTAATCATTTTACAAAAAAACCCACTTTTCAAAATACTAAAATCTCACTTATTTAGTCTTCGAGAGGGTTTGATGTTTGACCACTTAAAGTGATCACAAAAACACTTTTGTTATGTTCTTCCCCTTTGTTTATACATATGAAATGAAAAATAAGTTGCTGACACTATATTAATTCAACATAATATGTTTTAACATTCCACATTGTCGCTCAGACTGTAGAGACCCAAATCGTTTTCATGTTTTTTTATGCAAGTATTACGGGTATAATAGTTCTTGTGATGTTTTTAATGCTTATTTAATTATATTTAATTGATGTGGTATGATCAAGACTTAATCAAAGTTGTAAAGAGAATGGTGCATTAACATACCCCTAACTTTAGGAAGCTCTAGTTTTGTCACCGTTTATCGGAATTGAGTGATTCTTAAACCATTAGAAAGATATCGAAACCTTCTTTAATGTTCCTGTTTATCATATTTCCAGATTTTGAGTCGATGTTAAATCAAATGTTAGATTTACGAAGTTCGGTCTTCTGAAATTCTGGTCTTCTGTAATCCATCCTAAACCAATCAGCTTTAGAGTCCATTTAGGTAAATAAAAACTCAGAATTAGGATTTTTCTATTAGAGATAAAATTGTTCCCCTTTGAATAATGAATCCAACACAAGTTGAATCGTCAAAATCCGATGAACGAATCAAAAGTCATGGTCGAACACAGTAGAGACAATTTTTTTGAAGAGACTATGAACACGTTCTTTGAAATGAGTGTAACAATTGATATGCCTACAAGCTAACCATAATGACATATGTTAACTAAACTAAGAGGGGCTGTGGCCTAACCATGTAACATGCATTTAAAAAAAAAAAAAAGATAGCTGTGGCCTAACCATGTAGCATGCATAAAAAAAAGATGGGGGTGGTTTGGTAAGTCTAAAAGTTAGAGTTTATTTTTTTAATAAAAAATTATTTTCACGATAAAATTCTTTGATAAATGTTTAATTTAATTAAAAGATTTTATCTTGAAATAATAAGTAATCTCAAGATTCCTTTTTCTTTCAACATTTAATATTTTAAAATAGGTAGAGGATTATTTATACCCACATTTGATTCATTTAAAATGGATATTAAAATTCTTAATCTCTTTTATAAATGTCTTTTATATATCTAATATTTTTCAAATGAATATTCTTTCCCCTCCATTGTAAATAAATAGCCCTCAAATAAGTATTTACTTATTTACCAGATTATTATTAAACAAAACATAACATAAAATAATTCTTAATTTAAGATCTAATTTAAACAACTATGAACATATATGTCATATGAATTGCCAACGAACCCCTAAGTGTCTTTATAAAAAGTATTACTGAATTCAGGGCCCACGGCATTCTCATGGGATGGGATAAGACTCATATTTAACCATACGAGTTTAAAAAAATATAACTAAGGTTAAAAGGTCAGTTTAAGGGTCTCTGTGAGTGAGCCAGACGGTTTTGGTCTGGCGAGGGCCAGACCAAATCCCATCCCCATTCTCATGGTAAGGATCAGACTCGATTGTTTTTATTTATTTTTTATTCTGTAATGCTAATACGGTTAGCCCGCAGCAAACCCGGGTAACTGGGGTTAGTGTCTGTAGTTAGATTCTTATGCATCTTCTCACTGTTACTGGCTTAGCTTCTCTTTTCCGTCTGTGAATTTTTCTTGAGAATTGTTTCTGAAATTTTTATCTTTCTCAAATCGAAGAAATGGGTTCTGATTCGAGCTCATCTCCGAATGGGAAGCGCAGTAGAGAACCTGAAGATGAAGTTTATATCGACAATCTCCACTCTCACAAGAGATATCTAAGCGAGGTTTCTCAGTTTTTTCCATTCTATAACAGTGTTTATTTTTCTTCTTCTTTTCTGTAATTTTCCATTTTAGATGATGGGTTTTCATGGGATTTTGTCTTTCGATTTTTTGACCACCCCACAATTTTGTGATACGAGTAATGGGGTCAGATGGGTGTTATTCAGTTCTTCAAGAAATTTTTTGTTTTTACCTTTAAATCTCTAGGTGATTGTTTTAATGGGATTTATTCAAATATTTTAATAAGTTGGTTTTCTTTTATGATATTTCAGACTATTTTGGTGCATTTAATTTACTTGTTTGTTTTCTTGGTGATTGATTTAAAAGGGTTTTGGTTTGTATTACCTTCCTATTTTAAATTATTGGTTGTTTTTGTAGATAATGGCATCCAGTTTGAATGGGTTAACAGTTGGAGACCCAGACCCTGAAACTCTCATGGAATCTCCAGCCAGGTCCGAAAGCATGAGCTACCCCAGGTAAACTTTTACTTATTACTATTATTTTTTTTTCATTTTTAATGCTGATGAGATAATAGAATTGGGTTAATTGAATTATGGAAAAGCTAGGTTTAGAATAAATATTAATCACTTCAATTTATGAGAAAATGGGAAGTTTTATATAAATCAGTAACTTGTAAACTTTTACTGGTTTTAGATTTTTAATGGTTGAGGTCGATCTATCACCACTTATTCTTGAATTGGGCTCTATCAACCCACGAGGCCATTACACGTTTTAGTAAATTATGACCATAATCATGGAACTGTATTTAGAGAAGCCAGAGGAGCAATTCTTGGAACTGGATTTAGAGAAGGGAGAGGAGCAATTCTTGGAAGAAAAATTCTAGGTGTCTTTTTCATTTGGTGATTGGATGCTCTCGGGGCATTTTGGCTCCACCAAAGTATAGAAGCTGTTAAGTATTTTACATCGCGTGGTCTTACCTGATTTTTTTACTTTCTTATCAAACACAGAATAGCATCATGAGAAAGAATTCTGCGATACTTTTTCCTTTTTTTAATGCAGTACCATCTGGAGTTAGCCTGAGACACACTGTAGTCTCCTTAAGCACAGTCCCATTTTGCAAAGTCCCTAGGTAAGAGTTGGTTGGTCCTTAGAAACTAACAGTCAATGAAGCCACACAAAGAGTGCATAATCCCTCAAACGCCCAAACCGGGCCACTGAGGGACCATTAGTCCTCTAGAAGGTTTCGGGATAACTTTCTTCTTTCCCTAGTATCAATTTGTAGGCAGTTCTAACCTGCATCGGTGACTCCCGTTGAGTATCGTTTACTCCAGTTTAATAATCCATCACCGATACTCATGAAACACAAAAGAAAAATTAACGCATGAAGGGGCATGGAAACTTTAAAAGGAACCTGTTTTAATGTTTGATTAGGTGTAAAAACTACAATTATAAGCATCCATATCTAATGTAACAATAAATTTTATCATAAATCATGAATATGTTAAGCGTTTATGTGCTGATATACCAAAGGTTCTAGGGACTATACAAAGATATAGTAATTGGCTTTATCTTCTAGAAGTAGTACATAGTACATCTGTCAGATGTAGTTGTAATATTGAGCCCAACTCATGTAGGTAGACCGAGTTTTGTACTCCTATACTGCTCGCACCACTCTGCATTTCATGCATAAACACCCCAATTGGTTGCAAACTTAGATAAGATCCCTAAACTACCTCCACTTCTTATGCATTATAGATCCTTGGCTTTGACATAAAATCCGTAGATCTACAATGTTTGGTGCTATTTTGATGATTTATTTCAAGATTAACAAACTAAATTGAAAGATTGTGAGAAACTAGGAGGACCTTGGAATCGAAAAAGAAAGTCAGTTTTGAGTTTTTAATCAATCACTGTAACATTTTGTACTGTTTTGATGCATATCATAACCAAAACATGATGCACACATCTAAAATACTGGCACATATCATGTGATATGATTACTCACATCGATATTTTAAAATTTAAAGCCATGTATTGAAGGTGCTCTAAGGTCACTCAGCTAAGAATAATTTGATGGCGTGAATATGCCACTTAGTTGTACCTAGATTCCACAAATTTGGGTGTACATGGCTTTTGGCCCTCAGCCTGAGGAGAAGGTGCACCTTGCACGTGGAAATTGTTGCCACCACACATCCTTGTCATCAAGTAAACACATCATCTGGCCCACTGATTCTCAGGTCTAAGCCAAAGCCTGCTTTTTTGGTCTTTGAGTTGCATGCACATGACAATAGGCTGAAGAGTTGTTTATCTCATAACTGAAAAAGGGTGATTTGATCCCAATTGAGAAATTTCAGGTTTCAAGCTGATCAAGATGCCCTTAAGCATGAATAAACTATCAGTTTATTTCAGGTTGCATAGGTTTCAGGAGTAGAATTGAATCCCCTAAACTCTTCTCCTCTATGTGCCATGAAGTAGCTTTCTCTTTTATTAAGAGGCATCATAAGTTTTTCTTCTGCTTATGTAGGCTCCAACCAGAAACTCATTCAAAGTTATATGGGGATAATTTTGAAAGTGCGGAAGAAGTAAGACAAGTTGGCCGTCAAGGTTCCATTGACCTCTAGAAGATGGTCGTGGGGCCACATTGTTATTGTTTCTTATTTCAGCGTTTATTCATTGGTGTGTAAGTCTTACATCTAGGTTTTATTTGTGTCGGATGGTTAGTGAATTAGATACCTTAAAAAACAATATCTTAGATTTCGAAAATATGGCATGCACGATACATTTCTACTAGCACTCAGTGGTGGGAAACATTGATCCCGGCCATCAATCAGTGTAGCCCCTGCTGTTGATTTATCCCAAACTTTAAACCAGTGGAATGATTTTTCACTATCCAATCAATTTCCTTTTCTTCTCTGGACAGTTAAAAGTATATGACGTTGTAGATACAAAAAAATCATTAAGCAAATAGTTAGTATAAATAAGTGGTAATTATTCTAGTTATGCTATTACTCATCCAAAGAGTTTTTGCATAGAGATGTGAGGCACCACCCATAGCTGGTGGTGAGCAACACCACACAACCTATTCTATAGCTGGAGTCAATGTATGGAAATTGGTTTGCTCTATCTTAGATTCGACTTTCTTCAATAAGGTAGTGATGGTACCTCTCTTGCCGCACTCGTTCTACTTAGATCTGAATTCTTTTTTTTTTTAATCCTTTTTTTAATATATTTGTCGCCTCTATAATTTCAGGGATGAAATATCCTCACAATACTCACCAATGTCAGAAGATTATGAGGATTCCAGATACTGTGAAACCCCTATAAACACTTCCTCGACACAACCTGACAGCCTACCCACCAGTCCGGTTTCTCCATACAGGTATCAGAGGCCACTTACTGGGTTTTCTTCTACATCCCCAACCACTTCATACCCTTCAGTTGGTTGCACCCTCGCTACCGTGGCATTCTCCCAGCCTCGCCAACGCAGTTCAGACTCTGAGGGACGGTTCCCATCATCACCTAGTGATATATGCCACTCAGCTGACTTGAGGAGGGCTGCACTTTTGCGTTCTCTGCAGATGAGAACACAGTCACCGGGCCCACCAGCCTTTGAGTTTCCGTTCGGTCCTGTGCAAGAGCCCATGCATGATATAGAAGCTGAAGAGCAGTCATGCTTATGTGTGAAGTCTTTAGTTGATGAGAGCGAGTATCAGAACCCGAGACAGGATACAAACTTGCTCATTGAAGAGTGTTCTTCAATGGGTATCTCAGAGCCCGAATTCTGTCGGGACAAGTGTTGCGGAGTGTTGAATATGAATGCAAAATTGGAAGAAAGTGGGATTGGGAGGACAGCTCTGATCTCATCTAGGAGATCATTGCTAGGTGGGAATGCCAAAACTTGTGGTGATTTCAAGTAACACTTCCCGCAAGGGACGGTTTTGGCTAGCATTTGCTGGGATAAATGAGTTGGTGTGAAGTCTGTCTTATATCTAGATCATGTTACTGCTGATGGCTCAATTTGACATAAGGAAAATGGGAAGACTTCCATGGATTCACAAACCTGAAAGAAGGTATGCCATGTGCTTACCAGTGTTATATCTGTGACCATTTGATTCAAGGCACATTGGTTTGTAAATCCATATTGAGCTATTCGTTTGATCCTTGGCTCTCTTCATTCCTTCAGTTTTGTGTTTAGGACAGTCTCTGGTTTGAGAATGTAATTAGCTTGTAAGAATGCAAGAGATGGGCTGGGTCAAATCACATATTAAGGTCTGTTCTTTTGCTGAGATTTGAAAGTTCGGCACTTAGCAAGTCTTAAGGTTTAGGTGCTGGGTTTTGCAATTCTCTCTTCTTTTTTTTGACTTGAGTGCAAGATCTAGATATAAATATAATACAAATTCCTACTATCATGAGACATTTTTTTGTTTTTTTTTTTGTGAGGTTTAAAGTCCTTCATTTTGCAGCTTTTGAAGTCTTACAGAAATTGCGATCCTAAAAAAAAGACTTGTAAAATCTAGCACTTAAACCTTAAGAGTTGTAGAGTGCCGAGCTTTATAAGTCTCCGGAAAAGAGCAAAATAACGTATTAGTGTTTTTATATTCCCAGAAAGTGAGAACTTGTAATCTTGTTACCATTTCACATGAAAATATAGTGGACTTAAAAACTACTCTATTTGGTCGAAATTTGGTTTTCATACATGAGACTAGTCTGTCTCTGGACTCATTATAATGGAATTTGGTATACCCATACGAGGATTATATTTGGTTGGATCAAATCATGTATTGCAATACGAACGAGTTTGTAGACGACTCAAAACTAGAATTCACAATTTTTTATTATATTTTTCAGGATGGTTAGGAAATTACACTGAGAACCTTCTAAAACAAGTGCGAAAGGATTTTCATCTAGCACTTACAAAATGGAGATAGGATCACAGCCAATTGCAATTGCACTGAAGCCAATTCAGTTGCATATGTGGCTGATGCTGATTGGATGAGAGAAAATGAGTGGGAAATTCAAATTTTGATTTTTTTTAATCTTCCAACCAACATCAGCCACATATGCAATTGAATTGGCTTCAATGCAATTGCAATTGGCTGTGATCCTATCTCGCTGGAGGAGGAAATCCAGATTTGTACATGGTTGAAAAGGATCTGTATAATAGATGGATACGATCACCCATCTAGATTGATCTCTTATAGAGAAGATCCCTAGTTTTTTATTTATTATTATTATTTTTTTATGGAGAAGATCCCTAGTTGAAAGTTGAAACCAGCAAGAAGGTGAACCTTGATCCCTTCTGCGTGTCATCCAACCCCAACCCACAGCATCCGAAAAGGGAGTCTGGGTCCTGGCCGCATCGTTACTCACAAAGCCCCTTTAACTGCCATTTTAACTCTGATTAAGAAGTTTTAACCCTTAAGGTTAATATTTTTCCTAAAACTTAACGTTAGATTGTTAACTCCCAAGGGTTAGTGATTCATGATTCAGTTAATAAGGGTTAAAAGGGACATTGTGTTGACCTGTGGGAAGTTCAATGGCAATTGAATATGATCCCAAATCAGCGACCATTGTTACGTACTTAAAATTAGAAAAACATTAAGGTCGAAAGGCTATGGTTTTCAGAAACACGGGTGAGTTCCAACTTTGGTTTTCAGAAACACAGATCATTCAAGCAAGGAGAAAATAAGCTCCAGCAGCTCAAAGTACAGGTCCCGTGACTGTTAAATAGATGTAATAGTTATCTCCAATGCCAAAATCATTACGACTCAAGCTGCTCTTTCTTTTCTTCTCTTCCACACCCGTGATTAAAGTTGAGTCACAGAGAGTTGAAGAAGCCCCGATAGGAGTAATATCAAAACAGTATCCCCCGAGCTTGAGAAACCAAAATCCCAGGAAAGAGGGCGACAAGTACTCCAGCCAAGGCGAGGCATGCAAAAGGATGAAAACTCGTCACCGATGTTGATCAAGCAAACGTAGATAGGATGTTCTTCTTCATGGTGAACTCATCTGCCTTTGCTGGGCTGATTGACTGCACCACAAGAAAAAAAAAAATATATATATATATATATTGTGGAGGAAAAAATAAGACTCATCTTCTGAGATTGATATTATTGGTTTTCCACCATCTTGAAGGTGGCGTTGGCAACTAAGAAGCAACCTTCTTGGATCCCAAAGCCACCTTCTAAACCAGAGAATATAAAATGCATGGTTTTAAGTTTTAACAACAGCAATTATAAGCCTTAAAATAATTTGGGTTATAACCCTCCTAAGATAATGGCCATTTGTAATCTCTTAACATTATAACAGACATTATCCTGTCGCTTATGACCGTAATAATTTTAGTAGTATTTAATTATTAGTTTTCAACCATATGTTATACTATATTTAGTAATTTTAGTAATACAATAAACAAAAAGAATTAACCTTCATAACAGGATAACCATTATAATGGTGAATAAGCAGTCAAGGTCAACCACGGTTAACCCAAAACTTTTGCTATTTCAGACCTTCAAAAGATAAATTTAGATATTATTTCAAAGTGGTCTTTTTCTCAGAAAAAGAAGATCAGATCAGATGAGAGAAAAAATTGTACCTTTTCAAGCATGCGCTGGAGCCGCCCCATTTCATTCTTGGCATAATCGGCACCTTTATCCATACAGTTCTTGGCAGCTTTCAAGTAGATCTTGCCAAACCTGGAGAGAGAGAGAGGGAGAGTTAAAAGTAAAAAAGAACTCCATTGAAGTTCATAAGAATTTGTGGCTTGTCTAACAGAATTCTAGTTCATTTTAGCATGATGGTCACATACCCACTTTCTAAATAAGGTTCAGTTAACTATTAAGTAACGGGCTATTGCAAGATGATGCACAAAATAATGCACATTTTACCTTGCTGTGGAGCATGATGGTCACATACCCACTTTTTAAATAAGGTTCAGTTGACTATTAAGTAACAGCTATTGCAAGAAGATGCACAAAATAATGCACATGTTACCTTGCTGTGGAACCCTTCAGCTTCTCAACCTCCTCTTTTATCTGGGAAAAGACTCTGGCCTTCTCATCATTGCTGGCACTTACAAACTCCTTCACCAAGGACTCCAGACTTGCGACTATACCAGCCTAGATCAACCAAAAAACATTACATATTACAGAAAGGAAATTGGTTAATCACTGTGAGTCTCCCAATCTATTTTTACCAACTTTGGAAGTGAGCTGTCCTTTTCCATCGCGGCTAGTGCCACACTTCTCATTGATGAAAGTCACAAAATCATCTAAATCTCGGTCACCATCATAGTCTTCACCAGCTTTGTTACTCTTCGGGAAGAACTTCAAGGTAGGAAAGCCACTTACACCATACCTGCATAGATAAGCATAAATACATCAGGGACTTCAGCACTGATTCAATATTCACAAGTCTAAGAAAATGTTACTTACATAATATACTGATGTACCAGTATTTACAACAGATATGAAATATCAACTGAAAAAATAAACTTATCGTTGAGAATTATGTGGGATGACATGCATAAATGAATCATCTATCATATCAACCAGACTCCTCAGGTTTCATCCATATTACAGTTAAAATCCTCCAATGGAAAGATCAGATACTACACTTCTGGAAAGGGTCCCATATTCAAAAACTTGGTAGGAAGACTGATAAAATCTATCTCATAGATTCCAATTTATGTGATGTCATGCTTCTATTTTCTAAAGAAACGTGTAAAGAACTCAACAAGATCCAAGGAAAATTCTGGTGGGGTTTGCTTAATAAAAAGAAAATCCACTGGCTTGTTGGAAACCTCTTTGTTCCTCGAAATAGTCAGGAAGCATTCGTATTAGAGACATGTACAGAACAACTTAGCTTTGGCAGCCAAGCAGAGCTGGAAACAGGTACAGGACAAAGGTCAATCTATTTAGGCCAAACTTATGAAAGCGATATATTTCCCAAACTGTGACTCTCTTAAAGCTAAAGCTGAAGAATGAAGCTTCCTGGGGAGGGAGTGCTATGGCAGGTAGAGACCTTCTACCCATAGGATCTGGTGGCAGGGAAGATGGGATTCCATCAAAATATGTGAAACGACCCACGGATACAAAACCTGGAAAGCCTTTAACCCATTGAGTGAGGCACATGAATTGCCCCTGGAAAAGGTAAGCGGCATTATTAATCAACTTAGAAGGACTTGGAATCTCCAAGCAACGAGTAGTACATACTACATACTACATATCTAGAGCTTCTCCTGATTCTATATCAATTATTCCACTCGGCTTTCACCCCAAATAAGACATGATCAGATGGCGGCATACACAAAGCCAGGGTTTCCAATGTCAAAACAACATATCATCGCTGTTCAACAATCGATAAACGATAAGTCAGCCAAGTCCAGTGAGTCTCATTCTATAGCCACAAACTGTGGAAAGAACCGTGAGATTTAACTTCACCCCAAAGATTAAGACTTTTCTATTGAAATGTTTTCATGACATTCTTCCCACTAACAGTAACTTGGTTTGGGAAAAAAATCAGGTCCAACACCACTTGCCCAGTTGCCCCCTCCTTGAAGAGGTGGAAACCATATGCCATATTCTCTTTAAGTGCAAAAACAAATAGTCCCAATCTGGTATATTCTTTAACTATTCAAGCTGAAATCACAAATGTCGAATGCTTTGAGGACTGGATGTCCCATGGATTGGTTTGTCAAAAAATGATAGCAAACGGATTTTTACTTTGATTTGCAGTCATATCTACTGGGGAAATTTGGAAAGCAAGAAACAATGTGGTCTTCCAACTTTCAAGAAGTTCACTTTAATCTTCGTCAGATTTTTCAGGCAGCTAATATCTTATTTCTGAAATTTTCTCTTTCTCAGATTGCGTTTCAAAACCTAAGATAACAGAGGAGAGATGAACCAACAGGCACACCACATTGCGATACTGCACATGCCATCAAATGACTGGATTCTTCAATATACCTATGGAGCAGTCAATAACAAGAAAAAGAGAATAGGTATGGGGCCGATTGTTAGGGACTGTAGTGGGAGATGCCTTCTAGCAAAATCTGAACGAAGTACGGGTAGCTCTGTGTTCATGGCTGAAGCCAAGGCGATAAGCACAGGTCTCCTGATGGGTGCTAGGTGCAGTGAGAAATCTGTAAGAGTGGAATTGGATACTTTTATCTTTTTTATCTATGCTGAAGTCAGGAGGTAAGCAAGTTGAACTTGAAATTTTCATCAGAGATGGTGAAAACTCCTATCCCATAATTTATACTGTATGAAAACACTTTCAAGATACCTAAGCAAGGACCAAACGGAAGAAAAGTCAAATTGGGATCAGAACAGCGAGATCACATAAAATCTTGAATTTGTTGTTTGCGGATGATTGCATGCTATATGCTAATCTGGAATCGAGGAGGAAAATAGTGGAAATTTTTTACCTAAGTTAATAACAACATAATCAGTTCTTATAATCTCGAAAAATATTCCTAATAAACATTTTAAAAAATTAAGTAGGCTATGGGAATCCCCATTAGAAAGAATCCAGGAAAATATCTAGGTGTTCCCATTAGTGAAGGTTGAGATAATAAAAACTTCTATTGACAAAATTTTGTATAGGCTCCAAGTGTCAATAGCAACACTTTTATCCAGGGAGAGTAAAACTACATTGATAAAAGTGTAACGGCTGGTATGCCACAACACTTAATTAACTGTGCCCTCCTCCCGAAGGAATGAAGGGACCAAATGAACAAAATCCAAATAGACTTGCAATGGGAGAGAAACCGTGAGAAGAAACCAATGACCTTAATAGCATGGGATAAAATCTGTAAACCTAAAACAAAAGGAGGTCTAGGAATTAGAGACTTGACAGATGTCAATTTAGCAAGTATAGCAAAACTCAGTTGGAGAATTCTCACACACACAAAAAACTTATGGCTTGACCTTATGAGCTCTAAATACAAGTGGCTACTGGCTAGATAATTGGGTAACAGATTCACCTCCAATAAAATTTATTAACATTCGCAGAAGAAGTGAAATAGACTTAAATGCAATAGTTTAAGTGTTGAACAGCTTATAGACAGTACTGGAAATTGGAATACAAGAAGCATTCAAGATCTCCTAACATATTACCAAAATCAAAGGCATTCAATTGCCATGAAATCAGTTTTCAGACAATGGTTTGGGGCCGACCAAAAATGGGGAATTTATGAATAAATAAGCTACTTGGCTCAATAAATCTCATGTGGGAAACCTAAGGCATGCTTCGGATCCACTCATGAACTGGATCTGGAAACCAAAATGTCCAACAAAAGTTGGATATTTCTTGTGGCTTTTACACAGGAAGAAACTACGGACCAAACATCTACTAAGGAAGCAAGGTGTCCATATAAATCCAGATTCTGCAATGAACTTAAGGAAACATCTCACATTTTTCTTCATTGTCAAGCAAGAAATTCAGTGATGCAGTAACATTTCGGAGCATGTCTTCAAGTGGCTCTAATCCACTAAGAGCCATATGGTTGGCAATTGGGGGGGATTCCCCTAGTCTACATCAGCCCTAAGGCCCACCTCATTAGAGGAGAATAATATGCTAATTTGGACCTAAAGCATGTTTACTATTAATTTCTAATTTGAGGTTAGTCATGTTACAGTTAGTTTTTAATTTGAGTTACTGAAATTAGGAAGTCTTTTATTATTAAAAGTTGTCTTGATTCTCTTCCATGTTGGTCAAAAAAAGAATGGGTGTTAAGATTAGTGGTTTCTATTTTCGAAAGTTGAGTCTAAGTAGGAGTAAATTTTAAAGCCTATACATGCTCCATATGTAGGCCTTTGTTAGTAGTTGTTGAGTTAAAGGTTTTGAGTTGAGACTTAAATAAGAAGAGATCATATTGAATTTATAGTTGTCGATGCTGATTACAATTATTGATTATTAAGTAATTTGATTTCCATTATTATGCTTTTTGTTTCTTGAGTAACACTTGAAGGATTATTGGCTGAAACTTGTAGAAGGACAAAACTTATAAGTCGAGGTTTTGCACCCTTTGGGCCTGTCTCCCAAGGCTGCCGCACCCAAATCCTTGCCCATCCCTTGCATCCAAAATCATTAAACATTTTAGTTTAGGATTCTTTCCTTGTTTTCTATTTGAATTTAAAATTTCCAGATCCCTTTCAATTCTTAATTTTGAATTTGGCGCCATAGAACTTGATTCTTAATCTATTCTACTCATTAGACATTAGGTTTTGTTTAGCATCATCTAATCTATCCAGATTGACAGCTTAATCAACCTTTGAATTAAATCTAAACTCTAAGACTGAAATTTCAGAATTACGTATAATTCTCAAAAATTAAAGATTAGTCCCTGTAATTTTTGAATTTTACATTTTATTCCCTAAACTTGCTTGAAACTTAAATTGAGCCCTAAAGATATTTCTAAGCCTTAGAAATTAGTATAAACCATTTAATCATTATTTTAGCCTTGTCCTATACATTTAAGCTCTAATCTCTGCCTTACTTTTGAGGTAAGATTACTATTTTACCCTTGCTATCTGAAATTTTATAGCTTCAAAATTTACTAGTTGGGTGGATTCTTCTTTGTTAAGACTATTGCTGCATTCACATCACTCTGGAACCTAGCACGGGACAATTGCTATAGCCCACTTGGCGAAAATGTTAAATCCGTCAAGAATGGCTAAATGCTAGAAAAGATAAAAGAAAAAGAGATTAACTATGCACCTGAACTCTAGTTGACGAGCAAACCAAAGCAACCAAAAATATGCCTTATTGCATGGGTAGTTTGGAATAAAATACAAAGGAAGGCTATTTCTATCAACTAAAACATTTTCATGTGATTCCCAAACTACCCCTATCAAGGCATATTTTTGGGTTGCTCCGATTTGCTCTTCAACCAGAGTTCTTGTTCATAGTTCAAAGAATAATTGGTGAATCGGAGGAGTTTCTTATTGTGTCAAATGTGAATGGATAGGAACCAATTGGTTTTCAATAAATTTAGATGACCTCATTATTTAATTATTGACAGGGCAGCATTCTTATATCTTAGTTTCCAGAAAGCTAACGAAGGTTATCATTTGGCAAGTTTGGAGAGCAATACAAGCAACACAAAGGTATGGTATTCGAGCTGAGCTGGGCTATGCAAACTAGGGGTGTATTTGAGCCGAGCTGGGCCAAGCTCGGCTCGGCTTGAACGGTTTCAACTTGGCTCAAGCTCAAAAAGCTCGGCATGAATACAAATAGCTTGGTCGGCTCGATTTGATTCAAGCTCGAGCCAAGCTCAGTTTGGCTCGAACTCAACTTTATTTATAAATAAAAATATTAGTATTATTTATTTATATATATAAATAATAATTATATTATTTAAATATATATAATTAATATATATTATTTATTATTATTTTATATAATATTCATATCGAGCCAAATCAAACAGGGTTTGGCTCGAGCTCGGCTCGAACACATTTTGAGCTCAAAAATAAAACTTGGCTCGATCGGGCCAAACTTTCGAGCACAAGCTCGACTTGACCGAGTTGAGCTGAGCCGAGCCGAGCCTTCAAGCTATCTCAGCTTGGATAAACCCCTAATGCAAACTTAACCATGATGGACAGCGGCAGGATGCATCATATGAGATCTCATGGGTAGACCACTCATTGCATGCACACCCCCACATACAAAAATGGATATTTAAATGGCAGATATGTGGGCATTACGAAAAGGCTTTTTGTTAGCAGTAGAGACAGGAGTAAAATCCATATGAATAGAAGGGAACTAATACATGAGTCTGAAAATTGTTGTAAATAAAGAAGCACCACCGTGGAGACTTCTAGCTATGGTCAATGACATCAAGACGATATGCTGGAAAGGATTGCAGAGAGTGAAGTCATCTCTTCTTTATAGAGAAGCAAACAGAGCAGTAGATCATATAAGGAGAGGTCACGACATAGCACAAGAGAAAATCTGGACCTACAATTTCCTGAAAGAAATTATTTTGTTATGTAAATAAGATAAAATGAGCAGAGCTAGCCCTAAATATTATAGTTTAACTTTTCCTTAATGTACTTTTCACTTTACCCGGGAAAAAAAAATATATTCATCAGAGACATTAATCTTTTCGAAGATGTCAGGTTTATACATGTCATTAGGGATTAAAATGTTCTAGCTCATGCCTTAGCCAAGGAAGGCTGTCCTGTCTGGTGTTACAGGAATGTGGGATGTCAACCCCCCCGGAAAAAAAAAAAATCACTCTGATGAATAATGGGCTGATGGCTGTGGTGTTTGTTTATTGAATATATATATATATATATGAGAGAAGTCACAAATGAAATCATCCAATGATTGTGTAACAAGTTATCATCCGAAGGAAACTGAAATTGATAGTGCAGAATGCATCTTTATCTTTCTAGCAGCAAAATAATTTTTGAATATTCTTGCACTCACTTTTCGGCCAGATCCTTGTATTTGTCAGCGTCCAGATTAGCAATTACTACATCTTCCTCCAATTTATATGCTGTGGCAACCTTTTCATAAGTCTACAAAAAAAAGGAAATAATCAGGGATTTACTATTGTTAGGAACAAGTTATGGTCTCAGCTACAATAGTATCAAAGATCTGTTAACATATGTACTCACAGGAGCAAGGTTTTTGCAATGGCCGCACCTGCAAAAGGTGAAAGCACAGATTATAGTACAGTTATTTGTAGGACAATGCATTCTTCACCCATTATATAAAAATAAATTTATTGAATCAGTTACCTACGGAGATACGGAAGTGCATGACCACACATATGTTTTAATTGAACATGTATCCTTACCATGGTGCATAAAACTCAACCAGAACATCTTTTGTTTCATCTAATACGACCTCATCAAAATTATCTGCTGTTAGCTCTACTACGCTAGATGGCATGGTAGCTATCTTCACATTGGAACCTGTACATCACAGACATGTTGAGTAAATTCCAATAGTTTTCCAAGCAAGCAAGCATGCACACACACTCATTTAAAGGGGGGAAAAGTAACTGCAAATGCAAGCCGATCTTCATAACATGGCAAGAAAATAAGGGAAAGACGCATACACAAGAAACAAATTACCCCAAAGGAAACATACTTTAGGGTGAGTGTATCTCAACATATGCAATGACTGTCTATAACAACAAGAATGTTTGCTACCACAGAATATCCCACTGGGGCTGATAAATGAATTTGTCAATTAGGACAAAAAAATAATGGTGGATTTATCTAAACTTAAAAGCCATTTACTTCCAAAAAAATGATTAATGTTTTGAAATAATTAGATAGCTGAGAAATCATTTATATCCGTGGGAGTATCTGTTGCGACAAAGGCGTCAGAACACCAATGCATAGCATATGTAGAACTTTGAGAAAAAGATACATTAAAGAGATAAAATAAAACATTTTTTTTATTAGTGAGATAAAATAAAACATTGCAACGATATAATCAACACATCCAAGTAACAGGATGATAATAATTTTAATATTCCACCAAAATATTCAAACCCCAACTGATGAATCATACAAAATGCTAGCAACCACAACATCATGCCTAAAATATTAATAGATTTCATTTGTCCATTGGAATCAGGTAAGTTTACAATATTGAATTACAACCTCCTTCAGTATTGACGAACTCAGCAAGCGATTCTGCATTACGTGGACCTTCATACCTACACATATTATGCAATCAAACTTTCAGGTATCCAACTATATATATATGGAGAGTCGCAGAAGGGAAAAATAATTGGCTTGAAACTCAGAGAGTATATGTGTGTCTGTGCAGCATTTTCCTAAATGTTCCTTCTTTATCAGAAAAAGAAAACACTGAATAATCCTCACTTTTTGGGTTCCAAAGACCCTTTAGGAAACCATTGAATTGTAGGGTATCCAGAAACCCCATATTTGCTACATAGGCTCTTATGCTCATCACAGTCCACCTATACCAAGAATCAACCACCAAAATGTTAAGAACTATTCAATGAATTACCTTTTTTACAATTAATTTATAAAAAAACACCATACTCTACTAGCATATCTATAAAGGATTGCAGTGGTTAAGACTAAAACCAATTCCAAGCAGAAACAAAAAAAATTCCCCACCATTGGAATTTTAAAATTTAAACAATACCTGATGAACTTTTACAGTGATCAAGTACTATAACAGGTATACAAGGATTCCCATATTAGATGTAAAAAAGCTAACCTTTCCAATCAGAACAGATTTAGCCTTCTTAAAGCTGGCACCAAGATTCTCATACTCTGGAGCAAGCTTTTTGCAGTGCCCGCACCTGTCGGGAAACACAGTCAAAATCTATAGTCATATCATGCAATAACCCAACAAAAGAGGAAGAAGAAGGATATCAACGGGAAGCAAGGACACTTATGCGGAGCTACAATGTGTTTTATTTTTTATCATTATTTATTATCTATTAACTATAGACAACATCAAAAAATGTTTGAAACGATTTGGATCTTAATAAACCTTCTTCCAGCAATTGTGACAGTCCATTTCTAGACTTTAAGGAAGAAGGCCTAACTACTAAACTTATTCCATTATAAGGAAGAAGTCCTTTGTAAGGAGTGTTGGAAAGACACACCAAGTGAAAATCCACTAAAGGAAATAAGCAATAAAGAGAGCAACACTGTCACAGTGACTCCAAATTACATTTTAAGGAACCCTAATTGCCAGCAGAGAAGTTGGCAGAAACTGGAGCAGGCACCTGAGCGCTTAACATCCGAAGTAGGAATAACAAGTAGGATGTAGTCATCACTAATTCCCTGTAGCTTTTTGGCCCGTGGCCGTAGCTTTTCTTTCTCTTACATAATTTTAATATATAATCAATTAATTTGACAGAGAAGGGAACAATCTACAGCAATAACAAGTGCTAGTTCTTCAGAAGGAGAATCGCTGCACAGGTTGATATACTCCACAACCAATCCAAAATCATGAGCATTACAACCTCCAAACACAATCACTAAATAAAACGAAACTGCAGAAAAATCAAGAATTCTACAAATCATATTCAAACTAAATTAACTCAAAATTCTTTAAGCTCATGGAAACTAAGTAATATTAGTCAAATAGTTCTCCAAAACTCATCAAGCACAGATCAAGAACCGTTTAGGTATTAGGTTCAATAGAAAAAGTTACAAAACTACTCAGATCTAGTGATATCCCAATTACGATCAATATAGCAGTAACAAACCCTGAAAATCAAGGATCTCTGTCAAACATTATCAAAACCGCTATATTTGAAGAAGTCAACGACGAATTCCTCCAGAATTCGAGTACCAGTACAACATAGATCACGAAATCAACCTAGATATCAATTAAAAACAAAATAAATCGAAAAAAAGTTCGATAATTCATACCAGGGTGCGTAAAACTCGACAAGAGCGCCTCGATCTTGCCCGACCTCCTTCTCAAAGTTCTCTTCGGTTAGAACAACAACATCGCCTGCACGAGATGATACGAAGAGCAAAGCTAGGGTTCCGAAAGCGAACCAGATCTGGGATTTCTTCATTTTTTGTATTCTATCTGGTTTTTCTTTTCAACTAGACCAAAAAAAAACGGTCGTAGAAGAAAGATGGAAATGGCGAAGCCGTGAGGTGATCGCTATTTATAGGTCCACTTTTAATCTGATAAGGCTGACCGGCTGGGGTGATTTTGTCATTGGGAGAACAAAATGGGCATTTTTGTCATTAGCGACTAGAAGCGCTGAGTACGCAACTCGTAACTCGTGACTCGTGACTCGTGACTCGTGACTCGTGACTCGTTGAAATGGTAGACAAACCATGCCCATGAACAGCTCCTTCAGCTTGTTTATCTAATACTTGTGCAAGTGCATAATGGTTTCAAAATAAAAGTATTATGCAAAATGGACTTCGTGTAGTGAATGTGTCTCGCAAGACCAAAACCATCTTGCTCTCCATGGGCTTTCAACACGTGGTGATAAAAAGGGAGAAGATATCATATGGAGAGAAGTCCAAAAAACAGGGGAGAAAATGAAACGACTTCTTCCCTTTTTATCGCCACATGTCAAATGCTAAACCTAGGCAAGACACTTTTGATATTGCGAAATCCCAAATAAAAGAGTAAATAAATTGTTTACTTTCTATCATGCATGGCTTCTCAAAAAAAGAAAAATTTATAAAAGGGATGATAATTTATTACATTAAAAAAAACATAGAAAAATTAAATACCTCACGACTCTAATCAAGAAATGTATTGTAGCTTTTCAAGCAGGCTAAGTTTAAATAGAACTCAAGGCAATGTCAGATGAAGCTGCTTACAAATTTAGTTAAATTATATGAAAGAGTAAATTTCACATCAGAGAATGGGTTAAATTCAAAGTTATCATTTCTATGGTATACTTAAATATACTTGAGTAAAGCCTCTAAAATGACATGTATATCTTTTATTGGAAGAATGCCAAAACTATGAACCGGGTTTTTGACTCCTATTACGTCTTTTGTCTTTTATTATTGTTGTTGCTACTTGATTAGCATCCTCATCATCTTTTTTGTTACTATTATATTGTAGGTAAATTCACAACGTTGTTGTTAGTTTTAATTTTTGTTGTTGTTGCTACGTATAATTATCATTGAAAATGTTAATATTATTATCACCCGTCATTTTTTTAGGATTATCAATATGCACATCTAATATTGGCAAGGATTCATGGAACAAAAGCAAGCATGAGTTTGTATGTATGACAAAAGAATGTAAATATGATACGTGCTTCTAGGCTGAAGTATGATATTCTGCAAGACTTTTGTCGGAACATATTCTACAAGAGCACCTCTTGAGCAACATCTCTCTCTTTGCATCTTCTTTTTGTTGATAAGTGAGGTATGCATATGATGAGAAAGAGAGAAAGGTAGCAAAGCTGCATTTGATGTACATAGATTGTTGACTACCACCTTCGGGAATTACTCAATGTCAATTTCACATTTTTATGAGCACGCCTCTACATAATTTTAAGCTGTAAGAATAAACCATTTTCAAGTGGTCGAGTTGGAATAACTCAATGTCTATTTGACACTTTTATAAGCCCGCCTCTACATACTTTAAACTTGTAATAGAACTGGTGGAGTTGTTTTTACTACAATGCAAGTGATTTGTTAGAACATTTATTAACATGGCTGTTGTACAAAACAAAGTAATCGCTTTTACAGGTAAGAGATTGTTTCTTATCTCACTGCTTTTCATTCCCTAAAAGTAGTTATGTCTTCTTATTAATTTTGAGGTAAAACCTCTATTTCCAAAAGATCTAGACATCTCATTAACCTTCAACTTAACAATCAAGTTCAACTAAGTTCAATTTTTAAATAAGTTCTACCTATTTAGACAAGTGCTACCAAATGCCACCTTAGTATCCCTAAGGCTATTTATTAATAGCTCCAAGTCTATGACATCAATGACTTGAGTAGGTGTTACTTTATTCAAGTACTATTTGCACTATTTTACAAAGCAACATCAATGGAACACAATTAACAAGGGCTCGTAGCCCAATTAATTGGTTGATGTTTAGTTCAGCAGCTACAAAGCGACGTTCCATCCCACTCCATGGTTTTTTTTCAGCTCCTAGTTTACCCACTAAATTAATAGTATTTATAAGAGTAGTGATAAGCGTACCCATGAATCCCATTTAGAAACCTAAGGCTGAACTTGCTTGATGGCGTAAATGGGGAATGCGATGTATATTTGCTTTTATACTATGCTTGGGAATTGGGATACTTGTGTATTCTCTTGCTGCAATGGAGATGATTGAGATCCCCTTGGATTTAATTTTTACCTGGTGTGAATGTTTGGGTGATCGGGGATTGATTCTCATAAGTTGGTGTGAATGTTGAAAATCCTATTGTTTGGTCAGCTAAAATGCTAGGCATATAACTTCTAAGTACTTAAGAGATATTTCTACTACTAACCGAGGTTGCGGCCTAACCGTATTTACGATACACCAAAAAACAGTTTTATAATCAAATCATTTTCAATGAAATACAAGATAGTTCTCAACAATATAGGGCTTTTAGCGCCTAGTCATTGTGGGTCCTCTTCAGACTAGAAATGATTTGCTTAACTACTAATTAAGAAGGTGTCTATTTCATAAATAATGATGAATCTAGGCCCGAAACCTCCTTGTATGTATTTACTTGTCACTTTTTGAAGTTAGAATTTCAGATCATTGATTTCATTAATTTACTCTGATATGTGAAGCGACTTGGTTGAAATCCATGTTGTTTTATAATGTTAATCTTTAAAATTCCAACATTGATTCATGGTTTGGTTGAGGAGACCCAAAGAATGCTCTTGGGATTCACGGTTCCTCGATCCGTCTAGATGGATTTGCATGCATAGGAAAAATTTATGGTTATAAATCTAACAGGATCTTAAATTGTGTTGGATAGTGTCTTCAATGTCACCAAGAAATCTGCACATGAATAATAATCTTCTTTTATCGACTTTTTTCTGGTAAGAAGTAATATAACACCTAACATATGCGTGCAATCACAAATCACAACTAAGGTAACCACTAAGTTGCCATAAGAATGAGTTCAAACAACCACTCTAAAAGGGCCTGACTAATGGAGGGTTGATGGCCCGTTATGCACCTCTTGCGAAGTCAATACCCAGCCGATGTGGGATTAAGAGGGATAGTAATACCCAGTCACAAACATGGATTTGATTTTTTTGGCAAGAAATAATATAACACCTAACACACACGCAAACAGACCCAAGGTAACCGCTAAGGTGCCATAAGAGTGAGTCCAAGCAATCACTCCAAAAGGGCTTGACTAATGGATTATCAACTTATTGAGGGTCTATATTTACCTGAAATTTAAATCTTGATTAAGATTATAACTAAAGAAAAAAACTTATGAGATCGAACAATATTCTCAGACCTACCTGAGACCGCATACCAAAATCCAGGATTTTAGGGTTTTGACAAAAAATAATAAATAAATAAAAACGTAAAGCAAAAAAAATCACCAAAACCCTAAAATCCTGAGTTTTCGTGTGTGGTCTCGGGTAAGTATGAGACGTGCAGTCTCAAAAGCTTTTTCCTAAACTAAAAGTATTGAAGTTCATATTTGTATGGATAAAGCTTCTGAGACCCCCTTAGGGTCGAGATCACCGAGACCATGTTCTAAGAGCACAGGATTTCAGGTGGGGCCTACCATGTGAAATGGGCCCCACCTGAATCCCGTGTTCTTAGAGCATGGTCTTGGTGGTCTCGGCCCTAAAGGGGCAAAGTCCTATCTGTATATCTAAATCCTAGTTCTTCTCTTTTCTTGCTAGCTCAAAATCAACTAACCAATTGATTGGTTTTTTACATAAATTGGACATGCTTACAATTTAGTCGGCTTAAAATTTTAAAACACACTTTCATTTACTATTTACTGGTAAATAGGCAGTGATTAGCACACCACGCATTTGACTATGTAGTCGAATGTCATGGCCACGTGTCCCTTTTAACACTTTTTTAACTATGGTTAAGCTTAAGAAAATTAAGGTATATATATATATATATATATATTTTTAAAACCAAGGTTAGATTGCTTAAACGTAGGAGTGAGTGAATCTTAACCACCATTGATGTGTGGTAAAAAGGGGTGCATGGACAATGAGAACTGCACATTTGACTACATAATCTAGTGAGACAGTAAGTTAAAGTGAATATCATCCTTGGAAATAGGGCTGTCAATCCGGTCCTTTGATGTGGGGCCCGAGCCGGGCCTAATTTGGAAAGGACCTCTCACTTGAGGGACGGACTCGGTAAGCATTTGATTACCATATATAATATAATAGTTTAAAACTTATAATAACCTAAGGTTAAGATTTACTTGTACGTGTAATAGACTACTACTATAATATAATGTAGTAACATTTTTCCTTTTTTTTTTTTTTTAATCTAATAAAAACTACCATGTGTATGTGTAATAGAACTATAGTGTCTTTTTAGAATCTTCTTTATAAGTTGTATTATTATTTTTAATTATTTTTAATCTAATCATACTAATTTAAGAAAGAATTTAACGGTAACAATTGCGTGTGTGATAGTAATTTCACCAACCCCTCACTATAAATTCAACCTAACCCTCATTGTAATCGAAGTGTTTGTGAAGGTTTTATCAAGCCCGAATAAAGGAGGAAGGTTGTATGTTAGGTTAAAAGCCAATGTAGGAAAAAAATTGCTAAAACATGAGAATTATTTTTTGTTCTTTGGGTCCTGGCCCGGCCTTGGTCCTAGCCCTAGCCCGCCCCTACCCTTGATGGCTAGGGCCTTACCCTAGTGAATGAAGGCCGGGACGGTATGACCTAGGTCCGGCCCTTTGACAGCCCTACTCGGAAAGAAGAGAAGTGCTACACGTTGTCACAGCCCACTCACTTAGACTGTGCAAGAGGGCATGCACAGTATAGATAGCATGTATATACAGTGTAAGAGTCCTGTATTTATAATGTAGGAGGCTTGCATATAATTGGGTAGAGAGTATAGAGAAGGGTGTAGAAGCTTTCTAGAATTCTCCTAAAGAGGAGGTGGGAGAACCTTCTAGAGAGAAGGGGGTTCTAGAACTCTAGAACCCTCCCTTGAGTCCTATAAATAGGGGATGGCCCCTCATTTGTAACCCATCCAAGGAAGTGTAAGCAATCTTGTGAGTAATAGAAGTATGTTCAAGCATTCTCCAAGTGTGTGCTCTTCTATCCCTCTTTTTGAGAAGCTAGTGTGATAAGGCTTACTCGGTCTTGAAGGGTCAAGTGATCGAGTGCTGCACGGTCGTGATTGGGGTAAAGAATTAAGGCCTTGACAGTTGGTATCAGAGCTACGTTGCGAAGGGACGTGACGGGGGCGATGGAGAAGGTCACTAGCTACGAGACGGTGGAAGAACAAGGGATGACCGTGGGAGGCAACGTGAGTCGACATGAGGTTCCCACCACCACAAGGGGAAGGTCCAAGGATTATCGTGCTGCAATGGAGGCAAGACTTTTAAGGGTGGAGCTTGGTTTCCAAGATGGTGAAGTTCGGTTGGAAGAGCTGGGTACTCGCCTGGATGGCTTTGAGGACAAGCTTGACGAGCTTCGAGGGGAAATGCAAGGAACCCTCAATGAAGTTATCTATGCCGAGCAGCAAAAGATGGGTTCCTTAGAGGCCAAGGTGATGGAGATGTTGGCTTCGTTGCAAGGTCAAGTGGAGGAGATGCGTGGCGAGTTTGCCATATGGAAAAGGGCCATGGCCAATGGGGGATTGGCTACACATGAGACACCGAAGGTTAAAGCACCTAAGCCCAAGACGTTCAATGGCACACGGGATGCTAGGGAACTTGACAACTTCTTGTGGCAAATGGAGCGGTATTTTGAGGTGATCTCCCTCGTGGACAAGAGGATGAAGGTACGCACGGCGACCCTCTATCTTACTGATACGGCTACTCTTTGGTGGCGCTGACATCATGCAGATATCGAGCGAGGAACGTGCACCATCGATACTTGGGAAGACTTCAAGAGAAAGATCAAGAGACAGTTCTACCCCGAGAACGTGGAGTACTTGGCGAGGAAGAATTTGAAGCGGCTCAAGCACACTGGAACTCTCCAGGAGTATGTAAAGGAATTCTCTACCCTTATGCTGGAGATCCCAGACATGACCGAGAATGAACTGTTCTTCAACTTCATGGATGGTCTTCAACACTGGGCCGAGTTAGAGTTACAACGGTGGGGAGTCCAGGATCTTGCAGCTGCGATGGCTGTTGGGGAACAGCTCGTAGAGTTTAAAAGAGACTATTCTTCCAAGCCAAGAAGGGAGGACCAGGATAATGGTGGGGGAGAACGGAGTCCAAGCCCCAAGGAGAGACCTTTCCGACCAAGGTGGCACGAGGAAGGCAAGGAAGGAAAGGCGGATAGGGATTAGTTCAAGGGAAGGGACTTCAACTGCTTCATCTGTGATGGCAACCACCGGGCAAGGGAATGTCCGAAGAAGGAGTCTTTAAATGCCCTTATCGCCAAGGTAGATGAAAGCCTAGAGGTGGCGGAAAGCGAAGGCGAGGAGCTGAGGATGAGATCCCTTCAGCACCTCAACACAGTAACTAAGGAAGACACATCTAAGCCCAAGGGTAAAGGGCTCTTGTATGTGGAAGCAAGTATCAATGGGAAGCCCACACATGCGCTGGTAGACACAGGAGCCACGCACAACTTTGTCTCGGTAGAGGAGGCAAAAAGATTGGGCTTAAAGGCAGCTAAGGAGGCCGGGAAGCTCAAAGTTGTCAACACAGAGGCTAAACCGATCCATGGTGTAGCCTGAGGAGTGGAGCTGCACATGGGAGCATGGAAAGGGAAGGCAGACTTCTCTGTGGTCGGGCTGGATGACCACAAACTTATCCTAGGTATGGATTTCTTAAGCCAAGTGAAAGCAGCCCCAATGCCATATGCTAACTCCTTGGCGATCATGGAAGAGGAGTCCCCATGCATGGTGCCCCTGGTGCGCGAGACCAAATAAGCACGGGAAAGTTTTCAACTCTGCAGCTTAGAAGGGAAGGGGAATGTGAACCCCTAAGGGAAGGAGCGCGAAGGAAGCGGAGAAGACATCGGAGGAAACGCAACGAGGACGTTGCGGAATTGAGTGGGGGTTCTAGAACTCTAGAACCCTCCCTTAAGTCCTATAAATAGGGGATGGCCCCTCATTTGTAACCCATCCAAGGAAGTGTACGCAATCTTGTGAGTAATAGAAGTGTGTTCAAGCATTCTCTAAGTGTGTGCTCTTCCATCCCTCTTCTTGAGAAGCTAGTGTGATAAGGCTTACTCGGTCTTGAAGGATCAAGTGATCGAGTGCCGCACGGTCGTGATTGGGGTAAAGAATTAAGGTCGTGACAACGTGCAATGCCTAACTAGTTGTTGAACTTCACCTACCAGTCATAACAGGAAGCTGTTATAAATCTGTCATCTTACAACTCCCTCCACCACCGTCAACAACCACCGGCCGGCCATTACAAAGGAGAGAATGCAGAGATCCCAATCCCTCGTCCATGTCCTAGTGGTATCCTTCCCCCCTTCCCAAGGCAACATTAACCCCATGCTTAGGTTAGCCAAGTGCCTTGCCTCCAAGGGTCTCTTAGTCACCTTTTGCACTACTGAAATCATAGGCCAAATGATGCAGAACTCCACCACCACCACCACCACTACAACCATAGGGGAAGGTCAGCTCCGCTTCGAGTTCTTCTCCGATGGTTGGACCGTCGATGAACTGAAAGGCTACGACTTAGACGCCTTGATGAAACAGATCGACTTAGACTCCTTGATGCACCAGATCGAGACTGTCGGTAAAACATCATTCACTCGTCTCATAAACAAACAAGCCCAAGAGGGTCGACCTGTTTCCTGTATAATCAATAATACCTTTACGCCATGGGCATTGAACATTGCAGCCGAATTGGGTATCCTAACTGCAGTATTATGGATTCAATCATGTGCAGTTTTCTCTACTTATTACCACTACTTCCATGGATTAGCTTCATTTCCAACTATAACACAACCTGATCTTCCTGTCCATCTGCCTTCTATGCCTATTTTAAATTCAGACGAGCTACCCAGTTTCTTGTAAAGAGAAATTGATTTATTGAGAATTCTTAGATGATTTACAATGACCCCATAAAGGGTTTAAATAGATGTTTCATGCTAAGACTCCTAATATAGAAAGATCTCTCAAAGATAATCCTAATCTAATCATACCTAATTAAATCCTAAATTCAAATTTAATTGATACTATCTAATTGTGAAGAGATACACTGATAATGATACAGTGTATCTCATTCACTTTATTACAATAGGATATTTCCTAATATTCCCCCTCAAACACATGTGGATTGAAAATCTTCATGGGTTTGCGCAACTTGAGTACTCCCTTTGTGTATGAAGAGCTAAAACATCCTTGCTTGGTAGTCACCGCCAGTGAAGTCTATCTCTGTCGCATCCCGCTCATATTTATGAGTCTGTCGGAGCCGGTAGCCCACTAGATCAAGCTGTCATGATCGTCTCCCCAAAGCACCCGAAGATTGATTTGCAATGTGAAGAAAAACTCTCATTAGAGAAGTCTTTAATAAAATAAAAAGAGATACACTTATTACGACAGCCATCAAAGAGGAATAAAAAAAAAAAAACTAGACCAACCATGCTAACATCTATATTGACTTTGATGACAAAAAAAATAAGAAAGAGAATGGAGAAACTTTAGTCTTGACCGGCGGCGGCAATGCCGCCCGCTGGAAACACGTAATAAAAGGAAAAAAAAAATCAATACAGGCATATCGCCCGCTCTGATACCATACCATAAAGAGAAATTGATTTATTGAGAATTCTTAGATGATTTACAATGACCCCATAAAGGGTTTAAATAGATTTTTCATGCCAAGACTCCTAATATAGAAAGATCTCTCAAAGACAATCCTAATCTAATCATACCTAATTAAATCCTAAATTCAAATTTAATTGATACTATCTAATTGTGAAGAGATACACTGATAATGATACAGTGTATCTCATTCACTTTATTACAATAGGATATTTCCTAATATCTTCCCTTTGAGCCCCCATGTATCATTAAGGGACGCGGTGTTACGACAGTTTAAGAACCTGTCTAAGGCTTTCTGTGTACTGGTTGATTCATTTGAAGAGCTTGAACATGAAATCATAGAATCCATGTCTCATTTCTCACCAGTAAAACCAATTGGTCCTTTATTCAAATCCCCCCACGGAACTAACACCAGCGTTCCAGGAGATATGTGGAGAGCTTCAGACGATTGTCTACAGTGGCTTGACTCTAAACCGCTGGCCTCCGTCGTCTATATCTCCTTCGGCAGTAATGCTATTCTAAAGAAGGACCAGATGGAAGAAATTGTCTAGGGGGTCTTGAAAACTAGGCTATCTTTCTTATTGGTGGTGAGATCACCACCTAAAGAGTTCTTAGAGGGATTCATGAAAGAAGCTGAAGGTAAAGGGGTGGTGGTGCAATGGTGTCCGCAAGAGAAAGTGCTCGCACACCCATCAATAGCTTGCTTTGTGACCCATTGTGGGTGGAATTCGTCGTTGGAGAGCTTGAGCTCTGGTGTTCCAATTGTCACGTTGCCGCAGTTGGGTGATCAGGTGACCAATGCTAAGTTCTTGGGGGATGTCTATGGGGTAGGGGTGCGAATGGGCTGGGGCAATAGAGAAGGAAAGTTGGTGTCAAGGGAAGATGTGGAGAGGTGCCTGCTCGAAGCAACACGAGGTCCAAAGGTGGAGGAAATGAAAAGAAATGCCCTGAAATTGAAGAAGGCGGTGGAGGAAGTGGTGGCGGAAGGTGGCTCCTCCCGCCGAAATATACAAGCCTTTGTGCATGAGATTCGAGCAATGGCTTCAAGTCAATTGTATCAAAGGTAGGGTAATGCTAGCTACATTCTCTTTTAAATGAACTCTCTTAACGGAAAGAAGTGCTATTTGATGGAAAACTGATTTTATTGAGAATTCTTGGATAATTACAATGGTTCCTCCTTAGGGATTATATAGAGATTACATGAATCTCAAGATAGAAACAATATCACATCATAATCAAATCTAATCCTAAACGAATCTAAGATTTGATACTAATTTATATTTCAAATTCAAATCTACCTAGATATGAGATGAGATACAGTGTATCTCATCTCACTTTATTACACCACTCTATATTCTCTAAACCTATCTCTAATACTATTTTCTTCCATAAAAGACTGTTTTGCACCTGTTCACTCATAAAAGATAGATAGTGTATTAAAAAAGAGTGTCGCTAACATTATCCTAATTATAGTTTGTTGTTTGAATTTAGTGTTCATAATGAATATGATAGCCTTGTGTTACTACGCATAAGAGATGTTAGCCTCACGGGTAAATTTCCAAGCTCTCACAGTGGTAATGATAAGTGTCCTTACTTTTACTTGTTTCCTTGAGAACTAGAACTGTTATATATCATTAATTCTTCATTTCAAAATTTTGTTTTTTCTGTAATGCTATGTTTGGTTGCTAAGAAAATAGGTAAAAACATGGAAAAGAAAAGAAAATTTCGGATTTTTAATACAATTTTTAGTTGTGTTATGTCTAATTTTCTTTTCTTTTCTATGTTTTCAATTATTTTCTCGACAACCAACAGACAATAAGAGTTTCAAAAAAACTTGAATTGTGCACCTGAGAATGATTAAACTGAAGTCTGCAAGTACTTGAAGATCACTGAGGGAATCAATTACTGAAAATGTAATTTCATTTTATATATATACCCATGCGGGGACATACACTGCCACTGGGACCAACGGGGAATGTGAGGGTTTCTACTCATCAAATTTCTATCCGGAGAAAGCAGTTATTTTACAGTCAGAAGCTCAAGACAACTGGACCGTTGATATAAACTCTTTCTTCCTCTCTAATGTCAATTATCGCATCCAGCTCAAAAACCATATGGAATCACTAGCTCAACGAAGATCAACAACATCAAATTTCAAATTGGGGTTCATATAGACGTGAGAACAATGCTCATAGATTGGGCTTCCATCAGGAGGCTCCTCGTGGGGATGAAACCCGCGCTGTTGACAATTACGAATCACCGACACACCACCTGGATCGGACAGATGAAATATACCGTGTGGACTGCAGTAGCATACAAGATAAGATGATGTGCAACAAGGGCAATAATATCAGTAATCAGTTCAGCAACACAAAGTGTCATCCCTAGAGATTCCACATAATTTACCGAGAAAAAAAAGGTGTAATTTTGAGGTGGAGCTTTGTTTCACGGTAGAAAAGCAGAGCTCCCCTTTCTAATATAAAGACAGTGGCACTTTCATAATTATGGACCAAGACGGGCATTTTTGAAAGAACACTTTTTCCATAATTCCAAGATTGCCCCCGTCAAACATACAAAGGGGGCCGCTTTTCAGCCTTGAAGCAGAGCTCCCCTTTGTATTTAAACTTGAAAAAAAAAGATACCACATAATTGCAACATCATCATCGTCAACCCAGACTTTCCAAATGTCAGCCGACCCGTGCATTGACATCATTTGCAATGATCATCATAGTCCACTGAAATCCATGTTCTGGTCAAGGTGATAAGTATGCTGTAAATGCAGCCATGTAGGCATCACTTATCATCCAAATGTTCCACTGCTCCTATTGTCCCTGGTGTGAATTTGTCGCTCTTAATCTTACTATCCATTTATTTGATACCATTGCCCACTTATTTTTAGTCATCCAAATGATGAAATGAATGCTCTTGGCAAAAATTAGGAAATTTCTGACTGATCAAGTTCTAGCCAATCGAAGCAACAACCTAATTTTTCCCAAAGGTGAGGTTTGATCCAATTCTTTATCCTAGTGGAGAGTAAAGATCAATAACCATCCTCACCACTCTTTGCCAAACCAAAATTAGTAATGTAATGAGACTTTTGGGCCATGTCCAAACCAAGGCGTGGTCAGACACTTGGACAGTCTGCATTTTGTGAAAATCATGCTAGAGTGTGGAATTTAAGCATCACCTACACATAAACATATGGGTAATTTACTTGAACGATTTCTCTATTTTTTCATCTGCAGGATACTCAGAATTTTTGCCAATAGCGCAAGGTTATTTATTGTTCTAATTTCTAAATCATAATCAGTGATTATGAAATTTCATTTGGCATGCAACTTTTCTTGTCAGTGATATAATTTCTTTCCTATCAACAGATACAAAGAGGTACTGGGATGGATAAAACCTACCTGGATGTATCAGTGGGGGCCATCACAATTGCAATTGCTTCAGGTAACATGATCTAACAAAGAAGCCACACAAAATTCTTTCAGCAAACAATAAAACTATGCTAGAACATGTATCAGAAAGAAATGAAACAACAAACAAACAGGCAATGTCGCTATTAGAACATTTCGATTTAAATAATCAAGAGGAAGATGGTTACCCTCAATTGGACTATCTTGACTATATTTCTGTAATTAAAATTACTATTTTATTTAATTGTTTGTTTCATCCTATATTAGGAAAAGCAGTGATCCAACACTTCACCTCTTTGAGTAAGCAAATGATATTGGCTTTTAATTCAGCTGCTCTTACATTACTCCCTGCCTATTTCTCTGTCCTACTACTTTCTTGTCCTTGTCCATTTCCATGATGTGTGCATTGGTTTTTCTACCACCACTCTTAATACTTTTTTGAATAATTTGGGCATTTCACTCTTCATGCTTGCTCGTTTAAGATGAAGATAAAAATGAATTAAGGACCAAAACATAAGGAAATATAAATAAGGGAAAAACACAGGCTGGGTGTAGGAAAGTACACAAAAAAAGCAAGTTATTCTCAAACCTTTCTACCACCAAGTCTGAAAGAGAATTATAGTGGGGGACCCTCTCCCCAGAGGAAGACCGAATACCCAGTTAGTACATTGGAAGATTACGTCAAAACAGCCAAGTATACAAGTTTAACTCCCTCCCAAACCATCTTCCACCCATCAACCCCAATAGTCTTAACTTGAATGGAGACAGGAAACTTTTCTAAGCATCAAATAGAGCATCCCAAACAGTGGAATTGTGTGGCAATATATTCAGCAAGGAGTTAGAAGAAGAGAGAGAAACTGACAAAATGAGAGCAATGAAGTACTGGCATGTCTCAAAGGGAGCATGACATAGAAAATTGGTTAAACAGGAATTGGCAAATATGGATGACACCCACCAAAAGGGTCCTAGAATTCTAGCAAAAAGGAATATACAAATGGTTTCTCGAGGATATAGAGAAGTTCTTAAATGCTCACATATCACCCAATAGAGTTCTTACTTCTTAGTAGGACTTAAATTGGCATGAGATATATTAGAATGGCAGAATAAATTGAATGCCGGTACTAGGTTCTAGAAATTGAATGCCCATACTAGGTTATCTCATCAGAACCTTCACAAAGAACCAGGCAATGTTTTGTGCAAAATAAGCATACAGTTGAAAAAGTTTTTCTTCTTTTTAAAAAAATAATAATAACTAAACATTGTCTACAACCAAATTAGAGATCGGAATCAAAGTAAAAAAAAACCACCATTGCATTTGAACTTCAGTCACTGTCTCCACAACTTTCATTGCCTCTGTTAATGAAAATTCAGACCAAGGAAGTGTGTGCGAGTTTTTTATTTCAAGAATGGGCCGGATCCAACCAGTTGCACTTTTTTTTTCTTTATAACTAGGAAAGAAAAGTGCACAATCATATTTTAGTTAATGGTCGTATAGTAGATATACCAAGTTATCGCTGCCAACCTCGAGAGTGACTAATTCCTAGAAATAGGGGGCGTTGAGGACAAAGAAATTGTTGGAGTTCCATTTCTATCTAGCACCAACACGCTTGGTGTTAAGAAAAGATCTGAGTCATCCATAATATCAAATAAATCATTTTCGTCTTTGGTAAATCTACCAAGAGCTATAGTCATAGTGATCCTCCTATTCAACAACTTCAACCATTTCTGAGCACCTCATAGCATTTTCAGGACATACGAGGGTACAATAGTACATAAATTTTCTATATAGTGTTCCCTATATAATCCCGATCTTATAATAAGAACAAGAGATCTTTCTCGATCAATCCCTTTGCCCCTCATTCTTCGAGAATCAGAAAGCCATCATTTAGGAATCATTTCTATTTACATGGTCTCATAACCAATCATCGCCAGATTATTGATACGAATAATATCAAAATACCAAATCCGTTCTCTATATAACCTCTGCAAAAAAAAACCCATCTTCTTAGAAACTGGTAATATATCAGATAATTCTCTCTATCATTAATATTTCCAGGAGCAATGCACAACTTTTCCTTGAATCAACAAAAAAAATTAAATTTTTTTATCAAACCATTTACAATGATGAAATAAAAGTACAATAAATTTATATAGTGTTCCCTATATAATAGCCTCTACCCGCATCCTAGCTTGTCTGAAAGAAGAAGAAGAACAAGAACAACAAGAAGAAGAAATTCTTCACCCAAATTGCAATTCACTTTTAGATGTATTGAATCAAAATTGCTAACAAAATCCACCCACCAGGTTGGATAGAAACATAAAAATCTCTCTATAGACAGAACTTAAAAACGTGTACCAGAACAACTAAAAATTCCTTTCAATCATAGAACAGCTAGATTGATTACTGCAAACTTCAACCACAAGATCCATAACTGCCAAATAACTGGAAATCGGTTGAAAAATAACATAAAGAAGATCCCATATTTTCGTTATTACCTGATATGAGTAATGAGTATGAAGATCAACTGATGACATGAAGCAGGTCTGTGATGGGTGTGTCTGAAAATCACAACAAGAATCTGATAAGAGTTGGAGTAAATGAATAAGGAAAAAAAGTTGCTTAGGAATAAAATTGCATCCATATGAAAGTGTAGATATTTAAAGGGAAAAAATGATTAGCATCCAATACTTGGTTTCTGAACTGAATCTGTTCTTCAAGTATGTTTATCAGATACAGAAATTTGGATTTCCAAGCTATCATTTTTTTTTTCTTGCTAAGTATGTCCATTCAGGTTCAATGATAGATGTGTGTTACTATATTACAAGTCAATTTGTTAGGCTGTGTGGATAAACCCAGTACCAATGTAAATGCTGCTGGTAATGATATCAACTAGAATATAAAAGATCCCAAAACGTATTAACTGCAAATATGAAACATGTACTAAAATTTTTTGGAGGAAAAGAAATGAAGAATAAATACAGAAGTGTTCAAGTGTGGGGTTCATATATGCAGCACAAAGTTAAGACTTTAAGATAAATAGTGGAATAGCAAGGAGAGAATTTAAGATAGGATGTGAGGTTGGAAAATTATCAACAAGAAAGATGTCACCAGTAGATCACCAGGTAGCTTTTCAGTGAGAATTCTTCCCTAACATGGCTGTTCACATAGATGTACTGTAAAATAATAGTGTTCATTACCACCCTATATCACGCAAAGCATAGAAAAGAAGCCTGTCTGAGAACAAAAGACAATAGTGCACCTCAGAGGAAAACAAAAACTATGAATGAGAGACCAGTATCCTTGAGGCAAATCACGTCATCTAGAACTGACAATTATCAGGAAGAAAACATGTACTTCAGTCTTCAGATCCATGATGAGGGGCCATCAATTGAATTGCAGTAATCCCAACAAACACAAAGGGGCTGCCACCTTCTAAATAAGCAATCATCTCTTACCTCAAAATGAGAAAATAAAATGGCTCATGTCTAATCATATTTATGCTGAGATGCAAAGTAAAAAGATCCCCAGGCGCTTAGTTGAATTTGGCAAAGTATGAGGCGGAATTCGATATACCACAATAATTTAGTAATACTAAGGGAGTGCACTCATTATTGTTACTGAAAATGATTGATCCTTATGGACCAGTTCATTACTGGTAGTGAAACTAGAATTGCCTATACCTGACAAGTAATATGCACTTGGAGGTAAGGCACCAACATTCATAAACATCACATCTCTATGAACCTTTAGAAAAAGGTAATCAACAATGAATATGAACATTTTCAGCATTACCTGAAAATTTTACAAATGTTCCTCTCAATCAGGTAGTCTTATCTGATCCAAAGAAAATACAGCCAAAACAATGTGAATTCTCGTAGGTAAATCGCTATATTGTTATTTTGGGACACTTCCTCCCATTAGGACAAACTAATTGCTTTCTTGGGTCTGCAAACCATTGCTACCCATACAGTTGGTGGAACATGGCAAATGAATCAAAGCAATACTAAAAGCTCTATTAGCTCTGCAACTTAATCACTTAGGTCACATTAACTAGGAAGCAAATCACCAAGAAGATCAGTTGACCAATGAGGACTTCTGAGCATGGCCGGATTGACATCCCTCCCCTGAACCGGGAACTTACATCCCCTAATTAGATGGTGTGGCTATTCACGTTTAACAATTCCCTTTGTACTTTCTCCTGTATCATAATTAATTTTGCAAGTCGAAGCTCAGGCTCAAGATTGGACACTACTTGGATAGAAGAGATGGAGTCTCATATTATCCCATACTTCACCTGTATTGGAAAGAAGGGACTTTACGCCTACACAAATTTTGTCACAAAAAGCAGTTGAACGCAACATTGGCTGTCACCCTTTGCTCCCCATCCACATACACATAAGGCATGCGTGCAGTAATGCAAATACTATTAGCCTATAGGTGTCCACCATAGGTCTCCTTAGTGATATTGTGATAACACAATAATGTAATGAGATTTGTGTTACTGATGTCTCCATGAGTTTTATGTGAAATTCAGTATATGAAAGCATTAGCAAAGTCATTCAATAAAAAAGCATGAAAATGACATCATCTATAAAGAAGAATCATCTTTAAGTCAAAACAAGTCAAGTTGGATCAATTCGAAGATCATATCAATCCAAGTCATGAAGATGAAGAGTAAAGAAGAAGAAGATTGATCATGAAGCCAAAGAAGACAAATCAAGTCAAGATCAAGTTAAAGATGAAGAACAACTATCAAAAATGTTTAATTGTTTTATATTTTATTGAGAATGTCTTAGGACTTTTGTAAAAATTCTCAAAGTTTGATTGATTGAATGCTCAAAGCCTAGATTGACCCTTAGGAGTCTAAGACCAAAATTGAATAACATTCTAAGGCCCTAGGACATCATTTTAAAAGACCAAAATCATGATAAAGATGAGCCAAAAGACCAAGGAATACATTCACATCGTTTAGGTCTGTTTAAGATGATATTTCCTAAGAAAACAAAATTCTCGCCGACAAAATTGTGGAGGACCATAGATCTCGTCGACGAATTCAGCTGTAGAGCTACTGTTTTTATTTTTGGCTCCATCTCATCGATGAATTCAGTGAGCCCACTCAATATCGTCGACGAAATCTTGCGGGACTCAGAAAAAGCCTTTAAATGCTATCTTTCAACGGTCATATCTTTCTCAATGTCCCTCGAACGGCTATAATTTTGTAAGGGCTATAAAATGGAATCATTTATGAACTAAAATGAGATGATATATCAATCCAATCATTCAATCATCCACTCCAAAGCTTAGATTTCCAAATCTATTAAGTTAAACATAAAATCCCCAAATCAGTTTTATTGAGCTATTCAACTCCAATCTTTGGGAGATTTTCAGTGAACTTTAAAGAGATCATTCGGCTTATTTTAGGAGCATATTATGATTGTAAAACACTTTTTATCCAAGTATATTGAAATCAAGAATCGTGGATTCTTATCCTTGAAGTGGGGAGCTTTGTAAAATCAAGAGAGGATTGTTCTCTTGCAAATAGACTTAATCTTCGCCCGTAAGAAGATTGTAAAGGTCTGATCTTCACCCGTAAGGGAATTGTAAATGTTTGATCTTCACCCAGAAGAAGATTGTAAAAGATTTGGTCTTCACCCGTAAGAAGACTGTGCGAGTAAAATCGTGGTGAATCCTCTAGCGGGTATAACTTGAGGCGGGGATGTAGGCGGGATTGCCGAACCTCGTGAACAATATCTTTGTATTTGCATTTTCTAACTCTTCCCTTTACTTTATTGTTTTACATTGTTTGTGTGGTATTGCATAAATCATTTCCCTTTTAATTAGTATAATTGAAATTCCACTTAAGGGATTAGGAAGAATTTTGAATTTGTCATAGACCCTATTCCCCCCCCCCCCCCTTTCTAGGGTTCAATCCTTGGGCAACAAATATGTCTTGTGATACTTATCAAAGTTCTTGGTAAAAAGAAACATAACCAAGAGAAAAATTCCCTACAACCTTGTCTTGATTTGTGTATAATCCTTGTAGTGCAATATGGAGACATTGGATCCAGGCTTGTGTCTCATTGACCTATTTTTCTATCTTGTTCAATGGGGCACTAGTTGTTTACTTCAGAAGTTCAAGGGGGATTTAGAAAGGATGCCTCCTTGTCCCCCTCATTGTTCATTCTAGTGGCCGATGCTCTCAATAGGTTGTGAGAAAAGCATAGGGCTCATTGTGGGTTTCCATGCAAGGTTAGTAGAGCCAAAGATCTCTTGTCTACAGTATCCAGATGACACCTTGATTTTCCAAGATAGCTCTCGGAAAGGTGGTTAATGTCCAAGCTGTACTTGGTGTTTCGAAGCATTTTCCGATTTACGCAACAACATGAACAAAAACACCTTACTAGGCGTAGGGAAGGATGCCCAAGGTTGTTGGCCGAATGCGCTCGGTTGTTGTTTGAGCAGATTGCTAACCAAGTATACTGGTTTCTCTCTCCGGGTGAGAAGCATATCCAAAAAATCTAAGACCAGGTGGTTGAGAGGATACAAAGAACACTTGCACGTTGGACGAAGAGTTACTTGTCTCCGAACACTTGCACAATTATCCAGAAATATCTAAGACCAGGTGGTTGAGAGGATACAAAGAAACACTTGCATGTTGTTTGAGGATACCTTCCCATCTTTTAATTGTCCATTTTTCGGATGCCCACCTTGGTTGCAAAGCCTCCAACAAGGCTGCAAAGAGATTTCTTATGGAATGTTAGAGGGGACGAGAAGATTGGTTGTGCCGCCCAAAAGAGTGTGGGGCTTGGGATTTTGGAGATTGCATTGCATGAACACACCTGGATAAACGGATATGGCAATTTATCAAACAGGACAACATCCTTGGAGAAGAGTAGTGGGAACCGAGTTCGATCTATCCAGCAGAAATTGGGATGCTAGACAAGTCACTAGCTCTTATGGTGTGGGGTTACTACGGTATGAGAAAGGGTCATACATGGGAATTCTCAATTCATGGAGTGGACATGGTTCTTTGTTAGCCAAGAGACAGAGTAATATTCTGAGAAGATGATTGGGTGGGGTTGGGAGGCTCTGTGACATTTTAACCAAGATTATATAGGTTAGGTCATCAGAAGGAGACTCCGGTCGGCAATTTATTAGAAAGCAAGAACATGAAGATCATATAGAGCCTCATCCCGGAAAAAAAAACCTAGAGAAAGAGAAATAGAGGAATGCAATACTCTCCTTAAGAGGTTGATGTTGTGTTGGATTAATCCTGAAAAGGAGGATCACCGAATCTAGCAAGGGAACACAAAAGGGGCATTTACTATTAGATATCTAGAACCCCATTAGAGAATGAGGATGAAGGATCAGTCAAATATCCTAAAAGTCAACCAAATCTGGAATCGAGGTATGATGATCAGGACTTGGTGCTATGTACAAATAACGGCCGAGGAAGATGTGAACCATCTCTTATTTCACTGCCCATTTGCATGATCCTTGTGGATTTTCTTCTTATCCCTGTTTTCTTTTTCATGTTCCTAGCCTAAGGAGGCAAGAGAGGATCTCCTAGGCTAACCCAAAGGTCCTATGGGAAAAAGGGGGAAATCTTTTAATAAATGTTTAGTTGTGCCATCTATTGGGCCAGTTGGAAAGAAAGGAACCATAAAACCTTTGAAAACTCGCAAACTTCCTTGCCAAAATTATGTTGCACATAGGTTAGACTCTTCAAATGGTCAGCAACCATCTAGGAGTATTCTGATAACAAAAGCTTAGATTTTCTGTATAGATGGAGCCAACTTATATTTTGCAACTCGTATTTCTTTTCAGTTTTTTGAAGTTAGAATTTCCTAATTCCCATACACTTGTAAATTTTCAAATCTAATATCAATACCATTCCCTCAATTTATCAAACAAATAAAAAATCTTTGCCAGACATTTGAATTTGTTCAAGTTGAAGATAACAGAATCAGAAAATTTATTTATTTATTTTATCACAATGCTTCAATCAAGTTGCCAACAGATACTTCGGACACTTAGTCTACTCTATAAAAATACACATATATGGATTTTTTAGACTTCAGATAAGTAGGTTGCAACTTGGTCAACTTGTATTTGTATATGAGGGTACTAATACACGATTGTATTTGTACAAATGTCTTGGTTGTGTCATATCATATTTGATATAAGATGTTTTTGGCCTAGCTGAGACAATCAGACAATCTTCTCCACATGGTCTGCACCAGGTCATATGAATTCCAGTGTTAGCCAAGCCACACATCGAACAAAAAATTAATTCACTAAATATATGAATTTATCCAGTAAACTACAACTAAAAAGCACAATAATTAAATGAAAACCTAGAAGCAATCAAGGGGATTCAGATACTTACATGAATCCACCCGAGAGGGAAAAGGGACAGGTTGTCTTGAACATCAAATATTTCTTCTTCATTAATCGTCTGACACTGAATATAGAAGTTTGATTCAATACAGTAAGGGCTTTGATGGTAATAGTATATTACTAGCAATATAGATAAAAACAGTTGTGCCTAAGTGAAATCCATGAGAATTCAGGGTCAAATCACAGAACTTCAGCGACATGCTGCTTGCATCCATTCGCAATCTAATGACAAGCAAGTCAAAGTAGAATCACACTTGGATGGTGTTTAGTCGCATACAAATGCTATCCAAATCTGGATAGCAGGCTCAAAACAAATTCCTTTAGCCTCTCTTGGTGAACCATGAATGAGAAAAGGTAGGCCGTTGAAATTTAGCCATTGAGAAGGAATTGATTTCATTTACATCCATTGTAAAGCACTGATGCACCTTTCTGAATGGAGAAAGGTGCTAATCTTGGAAGTGACTCACATGTCCAAGGGTCTAAAATCTAAATAGCCCCCTTGGTTCTCCCTAATATCTTTGCAGATTATGATTCCAATTCGTTACCAGTTTGCATTCACTTTGGGCTTGTATGCCTCCAAGTTCATTGGTTCAAAGTTGATTCGACCAGAAGCCAACAGGCTGGGAGGACTAGGACAATGAGAAGAACCAAAATGAAGTGAACACTGAGCTTGGAAACAGAGAACAAAACTGCATAAATTAGTGCTGGTAAAGAAGTGAAGGGATGTATCTTACTGAATCTGAAGTTGACTCCTGCTTAGGAACTATAAGTGTAGTAATATGGAAAACCCTGTTTTCCTACAATCAGATGAAATTTGGAAGTATAAGAAACCATTTGCATAAATTTTCTATCCCATATGACCTTTTCTTTTACAAATTAGCGGCACTTACTAGTGAACCTGCAAGAATTCCGCAAGTTTCTAAATTTTTTGCTGTATTTGTCCGTGCCAACCTCAAGAAATCCTCCATCATCTTTACTGGCTGAAATGTTAATTTTAGTAAAATTAGCATCATGTTCATCAGAAATTTCAAATTCTATATAACAATAAGCAGCATAGGGAACCTTACAATGTGTAAATGCTGATAAGAATTAGAGCTGGGCATCCCATCCTGGGAAAGTTGTGCTGGACCTGGTCTTGGATCAGCAACTTTTGATGGAGAAATTGGAAAAAAGTCCTGCTGCAAATGAGCAAGAACAGGAGGAGGAGAAGGTTGCCTGATAATATTCAACTGAGAAATATCTTTGTTCGTATCATTATTTGATAAAGAACATGACTCCTCAACAGGACATAACCATCTACCATCATCCAAGGAGAGCACTGATTCCATTTCAGATCTATCCCCTCCTGGGTCACCATCTTTTACTGCTACAATACCATATTGTCCACCCTGATTCAGGCTATTAACATCGGTAGCACAAAATAGAAAATGTTACAACCAGCCATTTTTAGGAGAAACTTAATTACTTAAATAACATATTAAAGAATGTATTAGATTAATTCAGCCCGTTATAATGTCACTAGAAAGTATAAAATAAACATGAAGCCAAATATAACAGTAAAAAAGTTCAAATTTTATAACTTAAAATAAGCATTAGTAAGTTAATTCCCGACCCTATATTTTCAGTTGGACTTAAGCCGGCATTGCTTGGATAATTGACCTGTACCACATAATACAAGTAAGTAATGGAAGTTGCAGTTTAACATAAAAAGAACATGTCATATGGCAACTTACATTTATCCCCGTGCTAGGTCCTAGCCACTGACCCCGGAGACCGTTTGGGCCTAAAATTGAGTGTCTGGACAATGTTTCATCCTTTGGTAGAGGTAGGATAAGAGATCTGCATGTTTCCAAGGAATAACCCATAGATTATAAAATATAAATAGCACCAAAGGTCACTGTTACTAATATATACCTACAACTACAAGAAGTAACAATGTTCATAACTAAATCCTTACAACCACCATCAGTTTCAACAATGAACAAGGAGCCCGTGCAATGCATGGAAGAATATGCAATGATAACTAATATTATGAAAAAACATACAAGCAATTAAGCAAACAACAGTAGTTCGAGAAGATTTGGAAGTGGCCAGTCCCCCCTAAGGTGCGAGCCTTCTTGTGGGAGGTGACTTTGGACAAAATTATAACGGCTGAACACCTAAGGAAACGTGGCATGTTCATTCCTAAGCGGAGGAAATGGATGTTATCGTGATTAAGTGGAGGAAATGGATGTATAGTATTAATTTTGATAAATAAAGATATTTTATTGTATAATTTGTATAAATAATTTTGTTATTTTATCCATATTATAGATAGTAATATAATATTAATATTAATGTTTAAATTTAATAAGAGAAAGAGATGAGAAGATAATAACTTAAGCGAGAAGAGGGTAATTGATTTTATATATTTAATCGTTTCCTAATAAATTACTTAAATAGTAATATCAATAAACATAAGGTCCTAATAGGTTGCTTTTATATATACATATATATTATAAACACAATCTAAACTATAAAAACAAAAGGAAGCTCTAATCAAATATATCATCTAATAATGTTAATCGTATATATCTCTGTGAGAGATCTTAGAGAGACTCGTCACTTCAATCATCAAGAGATCAAAAAAAAAAAAACCAGAATTGGATAACCAAAGTCCAATAAATAAAGTTTTCTCATATGTTATTACTATATATTGAATATTTATGCCATCACCATGACGGTTGGTTGTGTGGCCCACCTAATCAATAATCTGGACCATTAATTTTGTAGGTAATGCTACGTTGCTTCAACCCATTCAAATCACAACAATGATCCACGAAAACAGTGTTCACATATAAATGTCCAACCTTGAAACTGAACCTTACAGCACAAACAAAATTTAAGCAGAGGAGCTGGGTGCCGTACAGATGGTGATGACACCATAATCGATGGTGGGAGAGCTTGTAGAAGCATTTGTACTAGTGGTCCAGGATGCAAAATGGGGAAAAGGTTGTTCCTTATTGCAGAGAAGAAGAAACACACGCACACATGCACGATAGAGGACTTATAAGAAAGAAAAGGTAAGGGAAGGACATGTGGAATCAAGGAGATAGAGGGAGGGGTGGGAGGAGGCTGATTTAGAGACTTTTCAAATTCTTTGAATGTGTTAAACATTTTAGGAGTGATGTTTGGAATGTGTAGTAAAGAGAGAGATTAGGAGGCATACTCAATAAGGATACAACTCTTCGACTGCATGGATTTGTTTTAACTGCCAAGTACCCTCTCTGAATGCCACAAGTAGCCCCCACAACTTCTCTTTTTTAATATAATACAATTAGTATAAGCTACCACAAATATAAAACAACAAGTATATGCTGGAAAAAAAAGATGAATTAGAAGAGATGCGCAATGAGATGATATAACGTAGATAACTGCATCTAGAAAAGCAAGACAAGCACCCGATACAAAAATCACTAAGTTGCAAATCCCTACTCCCTATACCTCAACTCCAATATGCAAAACAACAATGGCAATAGAAAGTAAATGGAGTTGGCATGTCTTTCAGAGCATAGCCCACAACTTCTGAACCCCCACTGTTCTTTTATCGAATGGCTGATGACATGGTTCTTGTGCATCACTTCGGCAGAAGCACCCTGCCCCAATTGGCATATGATGGGGCCCTAGTCTTCTATAATCATTGTCCCTTATTTTAGATTACTCTAAGAACAAAACCACAGGGATTGCCTGAAGTTTAACTTCAGTGGCAGTAGCAAATACATCCAGGAGGTAGGCCACAGTGGAGATTTCAATAATCACAATACAAGGACCTGTATGGTGGAGTCTTCCAAAATGATAGTGATGAAATTGTTAAATCCTTTTCTTATTCTGCAGGCAAGGTAAACTGTAAAGAAGTAGAAAACAAAGCTCTTCTCCAAGGCCTCCAATTATTCAGTGACAATTTTGAAGGCCCTTTAAAGGTTAAGGAGGATTCCTTAAATGCTATTTTAAGTGGGTGGAGGGAAATGAAAGGGCCCTTGGATATTTGCTAATGAGATAGACACATTAGTAACTAGTAACTTGGCTAGAGGGTTAACTGTCATTTTCTTCTCAATTTAAAAGATGCTTCAGGAGTAACAGGCTTCAGGCAAGAGGTAGCATATAGGGGAACTGATTGTATGTCGTGTTTCCAAAGTGTGGTGCTTTTATGTTTATATGCAAATAATAGATATTCATTCCTCATAAAGAAATGCTAGCTTGGATGGGTCCAATGGTACCTCAGATGCGGTTTCCAGACAGAGGACTTAGGTGGAGTTCTCATTTAACACCCCCACCCTCGCCTCAATTTGGTTGTTATCGAAATCAACACCCTAAAGGCCTAAACACTGTCAAGTAAGGCAACAGAAAAATACATTTAGATAATATTTCACATGCATTTAAAGGGAAATTTTAGCACAATGCTTAAATCCCTTCAAATATTGCATACTTTACGTACCCATAAAAACCTTACCAAAATGTCAAACAAAGGTTTTCATGTCTTTAAGTTCTGCCCAACACTGATAACCGTAAACTGATTCTTAAAAGCAGCATATGGGCTCATGGACATTTTCATTTCCAGAACTAAACAATAATGATTTGCAGCTTCACTTAGAGCAGCCTATAAATGTCTGGGACCCTACATGGTCTTCTTCAGTGCAATTACAATAGCCTCTTTAATCTGCTTGATTAACTTTGTTTTCAGTTTAAGTGTCTCCTTGTCGTGGAAGTTCACCCAAGATAACCCAGAGCACTTAAGACAACAGACCATCTCAAATCAAAGAACCTTGAATGCCAAGAATATCTTAAGGAAAAATGTGCAATGCAGCATGCCTGCGGTCTTATATCAGTTACACTTGTGGTTAGTATCATGCTAAAAATTCCAAATGTTCCTAAATGAATAGTATACTTACAGCTTCTGAAACTGCTTATCATGACAAATGTTCCTAAATGATGATTGAACAATATACTTACAGCTTCTGAAGCTGCTTGTCAAATTGCACTGAATTTGATGAAATAATTGGAGTATGCTCATTGGTATGCTTCCATGAAAACTGAGATGCACTTCTGCTGTCTGGGTGCAGCTACACGAAAATGAATACACAAAATTCCAAATCAGAAGGTAAGAAAGAATTAGGACAAAATGATATCACGCGACTATAAAAGGGCTGTCCGAGAAGTGGATTATATGTAAACACCACAAATGCCAGACGAATATATGGCTAACTGAATGAAATACAGAGAGAATTATAATTTCAAAAAACCATTCATTTTAAAGAACATAATGACCTTCAAATAATAAATTCACAATCAATTACACAATTGGGAGCAGTAGGTTAGAGATGTACCCACTTAACATCAGGGTTCGAGGAATTTTTCTTATTAGTAGAAGGCCATTCCAAAAAAGAGGTTGTGGAATTATATGAAGTCCTTTCTGGGCCATCAAATTGAACTCTTGCATGAGCTGTGTTCAGTTCATTCACTCGACGTTGAAAATCTGGCTTCAAAGATTCTAGTTCGTTCATTACAGCCAACAATTTCTGGAATGATACCAAAAGAGCCGAGCAACTACTTGTTAACCATATTCTTTGAAAATGAACACTTTAAATAGAGAATCCCAATAACTAGAACACTCCACTCACCTTCTTATAAATGGTTCTTTCTTTCGGAAGCAAGACCTGGTAATCTCGATGGAATGGTATAGTTTCAGACATCAAACTGGGGAAAATAAAGAATAAGCTAATGCATCCAGACATTCTATTTGATTAGAGAAATGAAAAAAATGCTGGGGTAATACGCTTTAATTACCTTGAAAATCTGAGAAGTATAATATACAAGTCTATGAGATTTCTTTCCTCCCGATAAATACTAGCCTGACAGAACAAGCATGTGTTAGCGTACAAAAAATATTTTTTTATTGGTAAAAAAGGCTACAAAAATGCTGCTTAAGATAGACGTCACATATTACATATAAGAAAATGAATATCAAAGGCTACAACCAATGCTACTCAAGGCACACTTCACAACTATATTCCAAAGTTCAATTGTTGTTCAAACTACACTTCATTCGCTTCCTTGTATCTTGATGGTAATGAAAGCACCTAAAGTTGGTTCAGCATAAAAGGCGTCAACTAATTTAGAATGAGTCTTAGATTCAGCATGCATCGTGCTATCATTCCAAAATCAACATTTACGCGCTATAAATGACCATGAGGATAAAAAAATGGGCAGCCATAAACGGATGAACACTATATAATAGATATTTTACTCATTTTTATTTTTATTTCCTCGAACAAATAAAATCTCTAATTGATATTTACATAGCACAATAAATGAAAATCATTCTCATGCAATGATAAACGGAATGTCTAATGTTTTTTCACCCCGAGAACTAATTGGATTGTTGCGAGCGGAATGAATGGGGCGCGTTTTGGAAGAAGATTCTAGTGAAAACAAATCCTACTGATTCATTGGGTGGGATGGCGGAATGAACCAAGAACCAATTCATTTATTTTGAGAGGTCATGGGCTGACCCTACGACTGGCTCATTTACTTATGTTTCTTCATATGAATCTCGTCTCCGGCTATTAGTGATCTCATTTCCAAGTCAACGATTATTTAGAGCTATTACCTCGACACCAAAGAAGAGTTCAACCCAATGCTTTATTTCTATCCTAAGTGATCATGATTCGACAATAGAAGTATATCGATTTTTATCCAGCAAATGAAAACTTTTGTCTGTATACCAGGAATATCAACTGGGATATACTCAAAGCCTAGCTGATCATACTCTGTTTATCAAACATTGTCAAGAAAAAACCACCGCCTTTATAGTTTATGTGGATGACATAGTATTGACAGGATCTAATGAAAAAAAAATGAAGAGGTTAAAATCTCAACTGACTACAGAATTTGAGGTAAAGGACTTAGGAAAGTTAAGATACTTCCTTGGCATAGAAGTTGCCAGATCAAGGAAAGGAGGAATTTTCATCTCATAACGGAACTACATCCTAGACCTACTCAGAGAAACAGGAATGTTGAATGTAAACCCTTGAATGTGACAATAGAGCAAAATCACAAGTTATCAGAAGATGGTGGAGAACCTCTCAGTGATGCAGGAAAATATGATAGGTTGGTTGATCATCTGATTTACCTCTCCCTCACTCGTCTTGATATAGCTTATGCAGTGAGCGTTGTGAGCCAGTTTATGCACACTCCAAAAACCTCTCATCAAGAAGCAGTTTACAAAATTCTCAAGTACTTGAAATCCTCTCCTAAGAAAGGGATTTTCTTTGGTCGTCATGGGCACTTAAGAGTAGAGGCCTACGCAGACGCAGATTGGGCAGATCTATTTCCGATAGAAGATCCACATTTGGTTACTATATGATTGTTGGGGGAAACCTTGTCACTTGGAGAAGCAACAAGCAGGCAGTTGTTAAGAGGTCTAGTGTAGAGGCTGAGTTCAGAGCCATTGCTCATGGGTTATGTGAATTATTAAGGATGAGAATTCTCTTGAGAGAACTTGGGCTCCTGTAAACAAAGCCTATGAGTCTCTACTGTGATAACAGGGCTGCAATTAGCATTGCTCACAACCTTGTCCAATATGACGGAACCAAGTATAATGAGGTTGATTGACACTTCATCAAAGAAAAAATCAGCTCAGGAGAAATCTGCATTCCCTATATGAAGACCGGTGACCAACTTGCAAATGTTCTCACCAAAGGGGTTCCTAGTTATCGCTTACTTGATATTCTTAGCAAGTTGAGCATGTGTGACATATACAAATCAGCTTGAGGGGGAATGTTGGTATAATGTAATGGGCCCCTGTAGTTATGGGCCTCTCTTCTCTTATGTTGGTCCTATGTTTTATATTTCCTCCTGTATGGGCCTTGGGCCCAACTATTTTATTTGTCAAGTTAATATAACCACCGTAGAGAAGAGGAACCCTAACTTCCTCATTCTCTCTTCTCCATTTCTCTTCTTCTCAAACCCTAGCTACTAATCTACTGAAGCTGCTATATTAACTGCATTTTATATGTTCTAGATATATTTAATTACTTTTGAGGGGCCTTAAGCCTTTAAACGTTCATTTTTATAGTGACAACAAAAATAGCATGTTCTATACTTCTATTCAATATCTCTATGGGGTAAGAACTAAGAAGGACCGAAAACGATTAACAAAAATTTTGATTTATCAGCAATGAATAATAATGAAAGGCTTCCTTTTTTTCGAAGAAGATATATCCAATTGCTTGAATGTAAGAAAGATGAGACCTGCTCCAATTGAGATTTCTCGATTTTGAAATGCATCGAAGCCTTGCGTAGTAAAATAAAGTGAAATGTTGTATTTCCAAGATGGGATTTCATATTTGAATGAACTTAGTAATCATAATAAAGTTGTAGTTATATATATTCAATAAGAGTTTGTTTGTTAAGCAACATTTATGGGATAGTCACCTGACTTAGAAGAAATAGAGAAAATGAACATAAACTCCTTATGAAAGAGTCTTCAGCCATTACTCCGTCACTTCATAAAGACTAGTAAAATTCCCAGATGTTAGATGCACACTCATGTTTCACTTGAAATTTTGGTATTTTGAAGGATGTGATGTGATAGCCTCTTTCATTTTATACCTACGTGAAACTCAATTGTCACTTGTTAACTTCCTTGTGAATGTTTACCTACCCACAGCATTAGGAAATCGCAGGTAGTTATCACATTGCTACTCCTCCCACTAGCTGGTTACTTGCAAATTAAACCTCTAAAATGCATATGTTGATGCTTTGTTATTTTGTCATTCTATTTGTAGAATGTTCTCCAAATTTGTTTAAGATGATGCTACAGTGTGTAAATACCAAATATTATTAACTACAATCTTTTCTCAAATCTCATGTAGGAGGTCCTCCAATACCCAATTTATCCAGCAAAAAGGGAGAAAAAATAGTTCTAATGACAAAACCTCTTACATGAACTAACATGCAAGGAACTAATGTGGATGATGTTGATTAAAATTTGGATGAAAGCACGAGATCATGGATGCGCGAAGCACCATGGACCAAGAAGTGGGATCAAGACCCGATATACGTGGGAACACAATCCTGTCACTTGAATTACGACAACTTTTTTGTATGTCAAAAAAGAGCATAATTGCCTTGATTTTTGTGTAATTGAAAAGCTTATTCAGTAACAACCAAAGAGCCCACGATTGCGCAATTTTGACATGATTAAAGCAAGTCATGGCCAAAATACAGATAGGATGCTAAACTGTGGTGGGGTTACGAGTTGATTTGACTCTTTTCTTTTCTTTTTGGAGGAGAGAGAGAGAGAAACTTTACCTGATACGTCATATGGTAATGTTGGTAAAGTAGTAATTGAGCATATGCGTAAAATACCAATCTTCGAGGTACTTTATCTACCATATGAAGAATTGTGATTAATGATTCCATGTATTCTACAGCACTGGGATTTTGTGTGATAAACACTGGCAAATGATAAACATTATGATTCAGGTAGTCAATTCGATCCTCATGTGAGGGTACCCGACCTAGACCGGCCCTCAGAAGCCCACAAAACCTAGGTTTTTTTTCATTTTTTAAGCCCACAGGACCAGGTAGGCCAAAAAAAATTAAGCCTGCTGCCATGAGGGCCGGGCTTAGGCAACTCCCCTTAGAGTTAGACCCTTATATATATATATATATATATATATATATATATATAATTGTGTATTTTATTTTAAGTTTATAACTTAAAATGACTTATATAACCTTCTTTAACGGAATATTTATTGGGGTATGGTAGTATTTTCACTATCATATCTCCCTACTTAAAGACCACCCACCATCGAGAAACTTCTAATTCTAATTATCTAACCTATATTCCTTTCATTCTCTATGTTACTCTTTGTCTATGTTGTCACTCGTCAGTCAATGGTGGTTAAATATCATGACAAAAAAACCTTCTTCTTTCAGGCCTAGCCTTGCTCCGGAGATGGCTTCGGTCTAACCAGTTCAGGCCATGTGAGGGCTTGGACCGAACCCTTACAAGTGAGGGTTGAGCCTGGACAGATCCCGGCCCAGGCCCAAGCCCAAGCCCAACCCATTGATAACCCTAATTATGACAAACAAATTACTTCCTTAAAACAAAATCACCCAATGCCATACATTGCATGCTCATTCTAAAACACACAAAATATCCAATCACCATCTTCATAAGATAAGAGCCACGCATGCTATCAAATGCATTTAATGTTTCATCCTCGAAGAGTAAACAGATGGAATTAAAATAGTTTAAATATATAACGGAGCTTCCAAAAGTGATATATATATATATATATATATATGTTGAATCGTGTGGCCATGAGCCCTCGATCAACATTTATATGGCTACACTTGTGATGGGTAAAACCGGTACATAGAAAACCTCTCACATGTAGCCCCATGCCTTGCACATACACATTATCATTCATTGCATGCCTTTTATCAATACTAATATATTGTAATTATTTATTTAAAAAAAATTAATTGTGTGAGCATGTGATGTGGCACTACTAACACCATTGGATATATCAAAGAGGTGTGTCAGCCAACTAGGTGGTGGTTTGACTGGGATGAACATAAGTGATCGTTGGAGACACGGGAATAATATCCCTATTTTCTCTCAATTAAGGGGATGTTTGACTTGGTTAAGCGGAGGCAATTGAGGTAGATAAGGAATGGTGAGAGATCTGGATCGTAGATCTCAATGATATCCCTTGAGTAAAGGGATTCTGGATAAGGATTAAAGTATGGCTATAAAAGAGTCATTAGTTCCCCACTTTAAAGTGAAAGCCTTTTATGTGTTAAAACCCAACTTGCCTCCGGTTATCCTTTTAGAAGAGTCCAAGACTCTCCTCTTTCATATATATTTTGGGTGCATTTGCTTTACTATGATTTTTGCAGGCTTTACTCCTCATTGATAGTGGGTTATCAATGGTGAGAATATATATATATATATATATATATATATATAACTGTAACGGATAAAATTCGTAAAAAGGAGCAAAAAGAAGGGGTAAAATAGGGATTTCTCATGCTCACAAATTCTGACAATTTAGCCGACATTAGCCCACTTGGGTCATGTGCTGGCTCACTTGAGTGTTGTCTGACAGGTGATCCCATCATGACTGCACAAGTCATGATGACTAACAATGCCTGTAAATAAGCAAGAATCACCAGAGAGAAAAGATGGATGGTGCGAAAGGCAAGCAAGAATCACCAGAGAGAAAAGATGGATGGTGCGAAAGGCAAAGAGGATGGTGCGAAAGGCAAAGAGGAGAGAAAGGGCAGAAGAAGAAATAGAGGAAGAAGAAGAGGAAGAGGAAGAGGAAGAGGAAGATCTGAGAAGCTTGAGTCATTCACACCCCTATCCTGAAGTGCTGTGCAGGCGACCACTCACCTGAGTCTCTCATCTTCCTTTGGTGTTCTCCGGCTACTTGATGCTCTTTATGGCCTCACAATCGTTTATGGCCACCGGATTCTCCCAAATAGGCCATGACCGCCTGATGCTCTCCCTGAATGGTCACACTGCCACTTGCACGGCCTTGCAGTTAAGCATCTGGTGAGTGCAATCATACTTGAACTTATGCCTGACGCTGTGAATGGTGTCGTACCCGTTGTAGCGTTATCTGAGCTGTGAACAGTGCCAAACCCGTTGTAGCATTGTCCGCTGTGAATGGTGCCGAATACGTTGTCCCGTTGTGTTGTGCATAGTGCCGATCTCGTTGTCTGTTGTCTAATGTACAACGAACCCTTCGTGAGCTGTACAACGTACACGTGTTTGCTGTACAACGTACACGTTGTTGCTGTACAACGTACATGTTGTCTGCTGCACAACGTATACGTTATCTGAGCTACGTTATCCGAGCTGCGTTGTCTGTGCCTTATTCGAGCCTGAGCTACGTTAGCAGAGCACGTTATCAGAGCGCGTTATTCGAGCTGAGTTATCTAAGCTACGTTGCCAGTGCCTTATCCGAGCTGCGTTATCAGTGTCTTGTCCGAGCTATGTGAGTTACGTTGTCAGTGCCTTCTGAGCTACGTTGTCAGTGCCTTCTGAGCTACGTTGTCGGTGCCTTGTCCGAGCTACGTTGTCTGAGCTATATTCTTTGTGCCTCCCGAGCTACAATCTCCAATCACATTGTGCTGTGAGTAGTGCCGAACTCGTTGTCCGTTGTGAGCTTCACAACGTATCCGTTGTGAGTTGCACAACGTATACGTCGTCTGTGCCTTGTCCGAGCTATGCTGTCTGAGCCATATTCTTCGTGCCTCCTGAGCTACAATCTCCAGAGCATAACACCAGAGCTCGTCCTCAAGTGCATATGCCCAGTGACCTCACGATAAGTATCTCTATACTATACTGTGCCTTATACTGTGCTTGTGCCTTATGTGCCTTATCGTGTGCTTGTGCCTTATACTGTGCTTCTGCCTTATCGTGTGCTTGTGCCTTATACTGTGCTTGTGTCTTATACTGACTTTATCATCGGAGCTTATTTCAGGGTGCACACCCGCCCCCTCAGACTCATTCACAGGTGGAGTTGTGCTATCATTCATCTACCAGCTGCGCAACTACAGACGCGTGGCATGTACAGGATTTTTTCCCTTTCAATAACCTTATGGACACAAATGCCCTTACATTACTTAATCGTTTACCAAAAACCTTTGAAACAAGACGTGTTTTGGGAGCTCCGAAAATCGCGGAAATCCATAGCTCCAGTTCATATTGAAACTCAAATTCAAATCCCTGGAAAACACCCATTGCAATTCAATTTTTTATGAAATTATAAAAAATAATGTGGGTAGAACTAATGATTGCTATAATTAGAACGGCATGGCAGACCACAATTCGTGTTGCTGAACCCAATTATAAGGGATAAGGCATTGATGATGATGACTGGGGTATAACTAATCATGAGAGCTAATTTGCAGATCATGGTAAATTATACGAATTGCCTCAAACCCTAATTAGACACCGAAATCAAGTTCTCTTCCGCAACTGAGTAATGCACAACAAAATTCCATGAATGTTTTCTTTTTTTAACTAACGTTAAATTGTTAGGATCATTTGCTCGATAACATTACAGAACCAATACGAAAACAACAGTATATGAATTGCTATCTGGATTTTTATTTTTCTTAATTGCATAGATAAATAGAGAAGCAGACCTGTTTGAGGAGATTATCTGCGATCCGATAGTAATAACGAAGTGGAATCCGAATGTCGACATCCACCTTTCGAGCAATCGCGTTGATGTTTATCGGTCTGTTGATAGACTTCATTGTTTCCGGAATGAACGACCGGTTTTCGGGCCACTCTGATTGCTTTTCCGGCGACGCGAAGGTTTTCTCCGGTTGGAATTGTATTTGTCCGTGCGTGCTTGTGGAGTTAAAATCCTTTTTTTCGATGTGGCTTCTATGTCAACATAATGCTTCATTTATCGCCATGCCGCGTGTCTTAGTGCTTTCTAACAACCACCAATGTATTTACCGCGTTGAGATTTGCTACCCGCAGACTCCAAACTCTCAGCAGAGACTTAATTTTTAAGTCTAAAATAAAAGGATTTAGGATCTTCTCCCGTTAGTGCTGGCCAGGAGACTTCCACCTCAGCACTGGCCTCTCGACACGGTGAGCTTTTTCACATGTGGTGATAAAAAAAGAGAGTATCAAATGGAGAGAAGTCAAAAATCAGGAGAGAAAATAAAGTGATTTCTCCCTTTTTTGCTGTCACATGTGGGGGTGTTAAACAAAGGCAAGACAACTTTGATCTTGCAAGTGCAAGACCAAATCTGATCCCCCTCCAACACCCACTCCGAAGGCACCACCTAACCCCTTGCACATCAATCGATGCATAGATTTGATGCACAGGCTTGGGTAGCTATACAAAGGTAGGTGGTGCAATAGGAGTGGGTGCTAGCAATCTCCTTGTCAGCATCAGTTGGCAACAGGAGAAGATCCCAAGTCAAATAAAACTCGTTGAAACCATAATTTTTTTTGTTTAAAACATAAGAATGCTAGATGAAGATACAAATTTTTTCCCACTCTCACTCTAGGTGCAACAATTGTCTTTGCTATTGTAAGGGTAAAATTCAGTAAAAGTGCATGATGACAGCTGGCAAAGCCAACGTCCCTGGTCAGACTTAAGAGTATGCCCAAGATTGGCTTATCCAAGCCTCATCCATACGTCGGACCCGAAGTGGGGGCTCGGGTCGGATATACATTTCTTACCTAAACCCCAGTTCAGAATGATCAAAGTAAAGACCTCTCAACCTCCGAGTTGCTTGGAAAGTGATCTTACTCAATCCAATTCCAAAGATCTCGTATCTGATCACGATAATCTTCTTCTAAAAGAGGAAACCTGGTCTACAACTTGACTGACAAAGATTACGTGAGAAGAAGGACTTCTATTCCATGAAGAGATAGAAATAGAAATGCAATTGTCCAACCCTGAAGCATCATCTATAAATACAGAGGTAGAATGCAAGGAAAAGGATCTACATCCTCCCAAACTAAGGCATGCTTTGAGTCTCCATCCATCCAAAAACCCTAAATCTTTGTCTGTCTTCTTTTTTTTATCGCCCTCTTGTCATTCGGTTATTGACTTGATCTTCGGAGTGTCGCAAGTCACCTTGCCCAACTAATCTGAAGGAAAAGAAGTGCAGATCAGTCTATCCAGAGGCGTACACGTGGTATCAGGATCAGCAGAACAGATATTTTCCCCCCACAACTATAGTTTTTTTTTTAATCACTACTATAGTTTGAAAAAAAAAAATTCAAAAGAGAAATTTATGGTTTCACCAAAAAGTGAAAAAAAAAACAATAGTGATGAGCGAGAACTTGGAAGTTTGCATTTTGGGTAGTACTTCTTACTTGTGAAGGACTATGATGACAAGTGTTTCACTCATAGTAAGAGTTTAGAAGAAACTTGAAATCTAGTCGAGACTAGCACACCTCGCATCGCGTTTGCACATGTCAATGGATTATGTTGGCCTTAGCCAAATAAAATAGTTAGGCATGCCTAATCTTATAACCTAGGGGTCATATTGGACTCTTTTTTTTGTAATGAGCTAATATATTAAGAAGGGAAACAGAGATAACAACAAAACTGAATGAAGGAACTAAACTGTCCATTGATCAAAAATATAAGATACATCCAAATGTGAGCAAGGACTTGTGATGTTGTTTCTTCGCCAGAGAAGAGCTCTTTTAGTGAGATTATGAGCATCTCCATTTGCCGAAGGAGGAATAGCTTGGGCAATAGCACTTGGGAAGCGGCTCCAAGTACCTTTGACACCATTCAAAATCGTTGTGACATCCCGATGAATTTCCACGGATTTGTTGTTCAAAAACTCCAAAAGCTGAGAGGCGTCCCTTTCTAAAATGAAACTACTCCAACCTTGACTATTAGCAATGGTCAAACCGATGAATAGAGCTTTTGCTTCGGATATATGAGCACTAGAGGCATCAATAGGGAAGGAGTTTCCAAAAATGGTATGACGCATGTGATCTCAAATGATGATACAAGATCTTGCTTTGTTGGAATCGGGATCCCAGGCTCCATCAACATTGATCTTTAGCTAGTTAAGGGGTGGAGACTGCCAGGATGGAGAGTTGGGCAATTGTCTATGACTAGGGGTTATCTTTACAATATCCTTGAGTGAATATATTCTCTAGCAAAGGAGATAGAAGTAGTCATAGTGTTGTTAGGGCAGGGAGATTTACCCTCAAATAGACGAGCATTTTGAGCTTTCCATATGGGCCACATCATAGGATGGTAACCCCGTAGTCATCAGAAGATAATTTTGGATGAATGATCCACTCTTTCCACCATGCAAGAGATGATGTAACACCTGAGTGAGATAGGCGTCCTAATAGAGAAAGTCCAAACCAAACGCATCTCACAAAAGAGCATCAAAAGAATAAGTGTGTGGTTGTTTCTGACTATTCACCACACAAATGCAAGTAGAGTCAATAGGGAATTCCCTGACCTTTAGCATGTCTGCAACCGGAAGCGAGCTTTAGGAATCTCCAAAGAAAAAGGTGTATCTTTGGTGAGATGGGAAGCTCTCACCAAAACTCACCCTATGAATCTGATGATGATGCACCTTTTTAAATTCTTCAAAAGTCTGGGGGCACCTACCAGAGGGTATGCCCATCTAACTTAGTATTTTTCACTATTTGTAAAATGCCAAACCAAGTGGTCCAGCTGGTTTGTCTTGCTTGGATCGAGCTATATGATAGCCTGTGGACTTCAGTTGGAAAAAAAATAACCGATGGAGAATATCCATATTCCAGCTGCATGATGGGTATTTTATCAATTGGGAAACCGTGTTGATTGTGCATTGGGTTAGGCGGTGTGAGAAAAGTTTGTAATGTGGAAGAGATGGGATCCATGCATCTTCCCAAATTTTGATATGGGCAACCAGATCCGAGATTTCATCTTAAACTCTTTTTCGAGGAGCTCACGACCTTGAATGATGCTTCTCCATCCCCATGAGGGTCTATAGCCTATGTTAGCTTGCAAAAAAGGATGTTTTTGAGAAATATTTCCCCTTGGGCCCATAGCGACTACAGATTAAGCACCAAGCGCCATGCCTGCTTAGCCAGAAGAGCTCCGTTGGAAAGATTGAAATCATGGAAACCCATGCCATCATTGCTTTTCAGCTTATAAAGACTCTCCCAATTATGCCAATGGATCTTGTGCACCTCATGACGTTGATCCCACCAAAAGTTTGCTAAAGTTGAATTAATGGCTTTGTTACATATCATAGGGAGAAAAAAACAGCTCATAATATATGAAGGGGCTACTTTGATGAGAATATCCATACCTGTTTGAGTGAGTAGAGAATCCTTCCACCCTTACAAGCTCATGCGGATTCTTTGCTTTAAATAATTGAAAGTCCGACATATTCTTATAATCGGACCTGGCCTGGTTCAAATCAAGGCGACTTCAACTCCGCCCATCAACAGCCCTAGCAAGATAGATTGTTGTCATCTTGACCTTCTCTCAGTACAATGTGTCATTCACATCAACTGTTAGCTATTAGGGTTAGTCAGCGAACTGGTAATGCAACCACATCACTCAACGGATTGATATTATGAGTTTCCTCTCAAGGTGGTGTCATGGAGGAATGATTCCCACTAACGATTCTTGTAGTTATTATTCATTATGATTAGAATCATGTTACATATTTAAGTTGAAGGTGGTGGGGTTTTTTACGTGGTAAATAAGTATTCCATTGAGATTAGGCAAATCTTATAGTTGATTGGAAGAGATTTACAAGTCTATCTCCAGTCAGTAGAGGATCGCCTGAAAAAGATGACAAATGCAAAGCTTAATATCATGACACTCTCAAGTGGTCGCCTTTGTCTATTGACATTTTAATTTTATACTCCTACAAGATAATTGGAATATATTGTTGAAGATGTAACAGTCAAAACTCTATGCACCTCAATTACCAAAGCACAAAGCTTAAATATCAAGCAACAAGGTTTCACTATATAGAGAAGAGAGAAGAAGTAAAAGCTCTATTAATAAAAGGAATATAAAAAAACAGCTACACTTTTTACTCACGTTTTCACCTTTCTCCATATATACATAAAGCAAACCTCCTACTTAAGATAAGATAAGATAAACTCCTAAAAGATAACTATAAAAGATATCTATAAAGATAAACACTATTTTAACCCTATCCAACTAGACTCTACTTATCTTGTGGATAAGTTAGAGTTTGGTGATGATTCTAAACACTCCCCCTCAACGCCAAATCTCTACTAATGACGCCAAGTGCATTTCTGAACTTTGTGAATTTTGACGAACAAAACCCTTTCGTGAATATGTCTGCCACCTGCTTATTTGAATTAACTGGCATAAGATCAATTTCTCTTCGAAGCACTTTTTCTCGAATAAAATGATGATGAACTTCAACATGCTTTGTTCTAGCGTCAAATACTGGATTTTCTGCCAATCAAATTGCACTTTCATTGTCGCAATATAGTCTGATCTCATAATTAGTGGTTTGATGCAAATCAAACATTAACTGCATTAACCACGCACTTTCTTGCACTGCCATAGCTGCAGCCCGATATTCTGCTTCCTTTGTTGACAAAGACACAATTGGTTGTCTTTTGCTACACCAAGAAATAACACCCGAACCAAGACTAAACATATAGCCTGTAGTTGATCTTCGAGTCAAGAGATCACCTACGAAGTCTGCATCACAGTATCCTACTATTTTGCATTCGACAGCTCTTCCATATCAAACACCATGATCCATTGTTCCTTTTACATATCTTAGAATTCTTCGAACAATCTCAAGATGTGGCTTTCTTGGACTATGCATAAATTTGCTCACGACCCCTACTGCTTGAGAGATATCAAGGCGAGTTAGAGTTAAGTAAATCAAACTTCTCACTAACTGTCTGTACATGCAAGAATCTTCAAGTTCTTCAACTTCATCTATACGAACTTTAGTATTGACATCCATCGGCATAGCCATCGGTTTGCAATCAAACATTCCAAACCGCTTCAACAGGTCACTGGAATTTGTTGACATAAAATTATATTCCATGTTTATTCCGATCTATCTCGAGTCCAAGAAAGTGCTTCAGCTCTCCAAGTTCCTTCATCTGAAATCGAATTCCAAGATTCATGCGGATTCTTTTAATTTCTTCTAGATCATCTCCAGTAATAATCAAATCATCAACATAGACTAGCACAACTGCAACTTTGTCTGCTACAAATTTTACAAACAAACTTGAATCAGTTGGGACTAGAATATAACCACTGATTGTGAGAAACTCAGCAATCTTTCTATACCATGCTCTCAAGACCTGCTTTAACCCATTTAGAGCATTTCTCAATTTGCAAACATATTGAGGATAATGAGGATTTTCAAATCCCTTGGGCTGATCCATATAGATTTCCTGGTCTATTTCACCATGAAGAAATGCATTCTTCACATACATTTGCCACAACCTCCAATCCTTGCTAGCAGGGATAACAATCAAAACTCAAACTGTTGTTATCTTAACCACAGGACTGAAAGTCTCATCATAGTCTATTCCATACTGTTGTGAAAAACCCCAGACAACTAATCAAGCCTCGAATCGCTCCACTGAACCATCTGCTCAGGTCTTGATCTTATATACCCATTTGCACGTAATAGGCTTTACATCATCCGGTTTTGGCATTAGATTTCAAGTCTCATTCTACTTTAAGGCTTGAATCTCATCTGACATAGCTTCCTTCCATTCAGGAACCCCTCGAGCTTCTTCAAATGATTTTGGCTCTTCAATCACCAAATCTTTGCTAATCATTACTTGCGCTAGATTTGCATTCACATTCTTCAGTTTTGGCTTTTTCGTTGCATACTTTGGATTTGGCTTTGGTACTCGTTGTGACCTCCTTAAGACATGCTCATCTTCTTGTTCAGACTCTTCAAGTTGTGAGGGCCGATTTTCTTCTATGACAGTCTGTTGATAAGTTCCAGTTTTATAAGGGCTTGCACTAAATGTCATTTGTGACACATCCTCATCAACCTGTACAATTGGTTCAAGTGTCTTCTGATTGGAAGGACACTTAAGTCTCGTCTCCTCTTCTAGTTCCTCTTCAAACTTTTGATCAACTGGAAGATCGACATGATCGACCGACCACCATGATGATGACTCGTCGAACACAATGTTTCTCGACACATGTACTCGATTTGAGGTTGGATCAATACACCTCCAGCCTTTCCTTTCTGAATCGTATCCCACAAAGATACATCGGATCGCCTTCTTATCAAATTTACTGCGATAATGGTTAGGCACAAATACATAGCATACACAACCAAATACTCGAAAGTGACTCACTGTAGCCTTCATCTCATAGAGCTTCTGGAAGGGTGAAAGGTACTCGAGCTTTGGTTGTGGGAGGCAATTAATAACATGATTTGCAGTCATCATGCATTCAGCCCAAAAGCGAGCTGGCACATTTTTTGAATGTAACAGGCTCCTACATGTCTCGGCTAGATGCTTGTTCTTCCTCTCCGAGACCCCATTCTGTTGTGGAGTATAGGGACAAGTCAGTTGTCTTTGGATACCATGCTCTTGTAGATACTTGTTGAACTCTTCTGAAGTATGCTCTCCCCATTGTCCGATCTTAGACATGTTATCTTATGTCCAAGCTCATTTTTCACCTTACTCTTAAGATCCTTGAATTTGTTGAGTACTCCCCCTTTCTCCTTTAGGAAGTAAATCCAAGTATATCGTGAGTAATCTTCAATGAATGTGAGCATGTATTTTATACCTCCAAGTGAAACATCTTTCACTGGACCGAACACATCTGAATGCACCAATTCAAGAGAAATCTTGGCTTGAAACTTTGACTCAGTATAGGGAAGCTGATGTGCCTTGCCATACTGACATCCTGCACATATTGAATCATCTCGGATCTCCAGATCAGGAAGCCCTTTCAACATGTTCTTCTTCATCATAGCCTTTAACTTGATAAATCCAACATGAGCAAGCCAAGCATGCCACAAATCAGCCGTTTCACTCTTTCGAGTCTTGTCTACATAATTAAGCAGCCTCAGCTGACATAACATAGACGGATATAATTCTTTTGCCTTGCATGATGGGAGTGTCTTCGATCTGCATCTCTTTATAGATCTTCACATCATCAGGTCCGAACGCGACTGTGTTTCCAGATGTCGCCAATTGAGAGATAGACACCAGGTTCTTCTTCATCATTGGGACATGGAATACACCTTGAAGCAAGGTTGAATCCTTACTTCCTTTTGGTATACATACAGCACTGCCTACATGAGTGATTGACAGCCTCGCATTATTTGCTGTCACTACTACTCGTTGGTCATTATATTGTTTCTTTGAAAGAAACTTTTGATCATCTCCAGTCATGTGATTTGAGCAACTTGGATCAACTATCCAGTCAGTAGAATAGTCTATTCGATTATTATTGCTTGTAGGCATGGTAACTGTAGTAGTCAATCCAAGTGCATCGGATTGTTCTTCAGTGATAGACAAATAAGCACTCCACTCCTCTTCCTCACCATCAATTTTCTGTGGTAGGTCTTCTAAAGTTGCTGCATTCACTTCATCTTTCTCCTTCTTGGGTGCTCGACAATTTCTGGCAAAGTGACCTGGCTTGCCGCAATTATAGCACGTTCTGGTTCTAGGATCCTGAGAGTCACGTTCCTTGGAACTATCCTCGCTCTTCCTTAAATTCGAGTTCGGTTGATACTTCAAATTTTTTTGTTTTCTCCTATCATTAAAAGAATTTTTACTTTTACCAGTGTACAAGGCTTCTTCTTTCTCATTAGTAGAAAGACCAGACATCTACTTTGCTAGACTCTCCTAGTTTGCTAGAAGGCTTTCAAGTTCCAAGAGTGATGGTTGGGTCGGCCATCCACGAATTGCTGTCATGAACCCGTGGTACTCAGGCTTTAGACCTCGAATGATAATCCTTCTCATATGAGCATCTGTAATTTTTGACTCCTCATCAAATTGCGATATCTCAAGACAGATTCCTTTTACTTTCATAAAGTATTGAAAAATCGACATGCTTCCTTGAGATACTGAACTGATCTCGTTCTCCAACAATTGCAACCTTGCATCATTAGATCTGGTGAAAAGTGTGGATATCGCATCACACGCTTCATTCGAAGACTTGGCCTTTCGAATATGTTCGAGCAATTCTTTCTGAATTGTAGCTTTCCACACGAACAAAGCTTTGTCTGCCCTTATCTTCCACTTCCTCAATCTCTTAGCATTTTCTTCAGTTTTGGGTGGTGTGATGATTTCTTCGTCATTCATCACCTGCCAAAGATCTTGTCCCTGTAAATACAATTCCAAACATGATCTCCAATACTCATAGTTAGTATTGTTCAACTTCTCTATACCGCTTACAGAATTTGCATGCTCTATTGATCTGAGTTGGCGAATACAAGGTATTTGATGAGATCTTCAGACTCACTGTTTTGAGGTCTTCACGGTCGTTCCCTGAACCTGGCTCTGATACCAATTGTTGAAGATGTAACAGCCAAAACTCTACTCATCTTAATTACCAAAGCACAAAGCTTAAATATCAAGCAACTAGGTTTCACTATATAGAGAAGAGAGAAGAAGTAAAAGCTTTATTAATAAAAGGAATATATATTCGTCGAATTCAGATAGCATTTAAATTATTTGATTACTTTTTTAAAAACGAAAGAAAACGAAAAATGTAAAAAAAAAGAATGTAATTTTTATCTTTAAAATGATAGATCAACGTTTCTCATTTTAAAAATTATTTCAAAAAAATTATTTTAAAATTATATAAAAAGTATATGTCATGGTTCATAAACTCTCTCTTGCTCTTAATTTTCCCTTTTTCATGAAATGGTAGTAAGACTTGATACAATTAATTTGGGGCTGGACCAAAACCCTTAGGTCTCGCTTTGTGCTTTTCTTCTCCACACTATACTATATTGATGCATGTTAGCCCTATCCTTAGTCATTCACGACTCTCATCCAAAAATTATAGAAAAGAACTTAAATCAAAATACTTTATAACATGACGATACATTTATACAAAACTTCTACACCAGAGTAATTGTATATTGGGCCGGAGCAATGAAATATTTGAAGTGACTCATTTTGTACCAGAGAGGCACCCTCAAATAAGACTGAATAATTAGAACATTCTTTAGGGATTCTTTTACCATTGGGGATAAATAGAGGGTTAATTCTTTAATTCTTTTTCGATGAAATGAAATAGTAATAGTTCCGTTCATTGGTTTACTACTACATTTAGATGAAATCTAATTGGATTCAAATATTTCCTATTGATCCATTAGAGGAATGTTTCCAATAAAAATGGTTTATTCTTGCATATCCCAACATTTTCCAAATTAATCTGCGGGTACATATAATTCAGAAGAATATGTGAGTGATTCATAAACAACATATTTTTCTTTTATCAAGGGTTCTACCAAGAACCTTATGTGAGAGTAGAAGCCCCCAAAAGGGGAATTGAGATTTTTTATGATTGGAGATCAGAGTGTTTTTCCTTAGAAATGGAAAATTTGCCCACCAATCCCAGGGAATAGTAAAGTTTCATAGGGTAAATGGTGCAGCTAAGTGGTCTGCATCTTCACAAACATATATAGTTCGCCGAGCCTCTCTTCGAGATAGGACCTTTTGAATAACAGTCAAGAAGATCTTATGAAAATTAAGCATTTTCGCATAGAAGATGTAAAACATATATTGAACATTTTATAAAAGCACGTGTTAAAATAAAGACAAGTGTTGGATTTTTGCTAAATGCAAGGACTTGTATTGGTTTTTGGCTGAGAGTTGGAGCACATTGGATTACCTTAGGTAGACCCCCAAGGCCCAGCCTTGGGTGCACCTTCTGCATCCGACATGTAGCGAGAAAAATGGGAGAAGTCGTTTCATTTTATCCCTTGATTTTGACTTTTCCCCACTTCTGTATTTCTCCTTTTTCTCGCCTCATGACGGATGCAAAAGGTGTGCTCGAGGCTGGGCCTCGCGCCTGCCAGAGGTAATCCGATGCCGAGTTTGAGATGCAATAGAGTGGGACTAGCACGTCTCATATTAAATTAGACGCTCTTGCTCTGGGTTACTTAGATCAGAATCAAACCTTGGTAGTGATGATGCCCAGGTAGATGCATACCATAGTGATGCCCTAGAAACTTGCGGCAAGGCACATCTCATTCCCATGCCATCATCTTGCTCAATCTGCCCTAATTTAATCAGCCTATATATCTTTCAGTGTGTTATATTATAGTGTTGAGCACGCGCATTTGAAGGCATGCCTACAACAATTCTATTTGGGCCCATAGGGTTGTCAATGGATCAGATTTTGATCCGGATCCAATCTGATTAGATGGGACCCTAATCCTATTATAGATCCGTCGAATTGGATAGGGATCCAAGATCTTGAATCAGATTATAATTGGTTCAGATTTGGATCTATAGTGCTCTGATTTGATTATAATCCGATCTTTTTTTTTTGGGGGGGGGGGGGGGGGGAGGTAGCTAGACCCCTACTAGAGAAACATAGGCGGGATTCGATCCTAGGTCCCTGGTACAATGCCAAGGAACTTTACCAACTAAGCTAGATGGCACTTATTATAACACGATCGTATGAGCTAGATTATTTATATAATTTTGCAAATATACAACAATACTAATCATAATTTTTTTAATTAAAATATTAATTTTTAAATATATTAGGGTTAATTAGATTGGATTTGGGTCAAGTTCGGATCTTAAATAAATAACCGGATTCGGATTGGGTAGTTCATGATCCTAAATAAATATATTAGGGTTAATGGCAACGGGCCGGGTTCAGGCCTGGGTGCCCCCACCCTACCCGGCCCTACCCCGCCCTAGATGGGAAGACTCCTACCTCGTTCTCGTCCCAACCTTGGGTCGGGGCAGGGTGGAACGAGTCAGTTCTCGTTAATCAAAACACTTCTTAACCCCATCCCCACCCCGTCCTGTCCCGTCCCGTCCCGTCCCGTCCCATTAAGCACTAATTGGGACAGGTCGAGACGAACCCGATTCAATATTTTATCTTATAAATAATATATTGAGGTGATTTTATGATTAATTTAAGGATAAATAATAATTTTATGTTATAAACGGAATGAATCAGGAGACTTAAATCCATCCCCGGCCCTCGAACCCGAACCGGGTTTAACCCTTCATTCCCAAACCCGTACCTATAGGGGAGGGTTACCCGATTAATCCGGCCCTTGCCAGTTGCCATCCCTAATCTCGGGACGGGTTCGGATCTATAAGATCGATTAATCCGGCCCTTGCCAGTTGCCATTCGTAATCTCGGGACGGGTTCGGATCTATAAGATTCTTAATCGGATTTGATACGGATCTAAGGCAGATCCGGTTCAAATCCAATCCGTTTACAGCCCTCGTAGGGCATAAAAAACGCGGGAAGGAGCATGCCTACTAGACACGTGGCATTTCTTTATTCGTTGAAACAACCGTAGGCTCTTGCTCATTGGTCAGTTTTGAAAGGACCACGTTGCAACGAGAAGCAAGTCACGTTGACGCCTGTGTCGTATAAAGCCGATCCGTCCTGGTTTGTAGGAATGACTGGTGATTTCGCTGTATCGGATCTCCCAAATTTGTTTCTGAGAAACCCTACCATTGTAATCTCAGTTTGAATAAACATATCCTATCCGAATTCCAATTAGTTTGCGAATCGACCCCTTCCTCGCAGTAATTTTTAGATCTGATAGCAAACCCTAGTTTTTTCGGAGGAGGGATCAGATTTCCCCTGATCCCTGTACCAGTGTTTTAATGGCGAATCAAAGATCGAGATTGTTGTTCTTAGTATGCCTTATATCATATGCAATCTCTGCCATTGCAGGGTAAGAAAGAACGGATTCTTATCAGTTTATCCGACGCTCTCCTGGATTTGAGTCGTTTCTTTTATTCATTTTTTAAAATTTTGTGATTCGTTGAATCTGATTGATTGAATCGAATTTTTGCAGGAAAAGCTATTACGATATTCTGCAAGTCCCAAAAGGCGCTGCAGACGATCAGATCAAACGTGCATATCGCAAGCTCGCATTGAAGTACCATCCCGATAAGAACCAGGGAAATGAAGAGGCAAACAAAAGATTTGCGGAGATTAACAATGGTAAAGTTGATAGATGAAATTGCTGCTTTGTGTGTAATTTTTCTAATTGTTCGTCTTTTTAAAGTTTGGCAATTGGTGTTCATTGGATTTATCCGGATTGATTGGTTGTCAGCTTACGAAGTGCTGGCGGATCGTGAGAAGAGGAATATCTACGATAGGCATGGCGAAGAGGGTCTGAAACAGCATGCTGCCGGTGGCGGCAGGGGTGGGGGAATGAACATGCAAGATATATTTGGCTCGTAAGTTTTATACCCTTTACTTATTGTCATGTTTGTAGGGATTATCAAACCCTCAATAGCGGAAATTAGTCCTCGATGGAACTGGAAGTATGATAATTGAATGAAAGCCGGTGCTTTAACAATGCATTTTCATTGTTTATTTGATTATTTTTTTTCCGGAAATTTGTTGGATGGTTTTTCTTGAGATTGGACATTCTTTCATTAGGTTCAAGAGTTCAACCACTGTGGGAAGAAACTAGCTCCAATTTTGTGTGAGAATTTATTTCCTCCACTTTTACGCAGCATGATCCTTACCCATTTGGTGGAACTGTTTGTACTTTATGGTACATTATGCCTACATAAACCACTGGTGTCCATAATTTGTCAGATGAGTATTACTTATACATTCTTTCATCAGGCTGGTATGCATGGCGTAGTGCTGCCACAGGCCTCTGGTGTGTAAACAGATTTCTACACTCACATTAATTATTTAGTTATATGTCCCAAATCATTGTGTTGGTGCCCTTGTTGTTGTTGTTGTTTATTTTAAAAAAAATATGTATCAAAAAGAAAAGAGTGTGGGTTCAACACTTTGTGTCATTTCTGACGAGATGAATGTTTCTTGTAGCTTCTTTGGTGGAGGCCAAGCAGACGAGGAAGAGAAAATTGTGAAAGGTGATGATGTAGTTGTTGAGTTGGATGCAACGCTGGAAGATTTATACATGGGGGGTTCATTGAAGGTATGGGTGGTTTTTTTCTGGACCAATCCTCTTCTAAAGTAGAGATTAGTGTATTTTCTGAAAGCAAGCGGAAGAATACCATTTTTATTTGGCATTTTCTTATGGTTAACATTTATGTGTGAATGCCATTGTTTTCCAAAATATTGTCTTATTTTTGCATTGCCTTTTGACTAAAGTTTCATATGAAAATATGTATTCCTTTAGCAAACAACTGTTAGCAAAAGTCTAAAGCGAATAAAGAAGATGGAAGGAAGACAAGAGAGGCTGGTTACTCTTTAGAAATGGACTTTAATACTTCTTAAACCCTTGATATCAACCTTAGGAACCACATCATGTGCATTGTTGTTAAAATATTAGGATTTAAATCATAGGACTCAAATCAAATCAAATCTAAGCCCAACGATGTGAATCCTAGGTCTGAATCCTTTTTTACGAATAATCATAGAATTTTCATTAAAATCTTATAATTCATGATTTGAATCTCAAATCCTAATATCCGAGTTGAGAACAAGCATTTATGTTGCAAGTAAGACATCGTTCACTTCTTTATACTTGTGGTTTTTTTAACGTCAAGATGGGTATCATTGAGACTGCATTCGAGAGAATTTTGAGAGTAGATGTAATAAGTGAGAAAATAAGGTAGAGTTGTTTGACATGATTCTGATACATTAGGCAAAGATCAATGATGGCACCAATGAGGTTCTTCATAAAATTGAGGGGCTAGGAAAGTTCTTTGGTCTGTCCTTTGAGGGACATGAGGATGAGGTGAAACCTCGAAAAAAACAAGGTTGGAAGGGGAAGGAACTCAACAATAGAGTGGAGGAGATTGGAGTGTATTGTCAACTACGATTTAGTGTGCCCTAGAGGTGTGTCTAGTAGCCCTAGGAAGGATAGGGATTGCATGAGTTGTAGATGACAGGCTTATCCATAATTTCCTAGAATATCATAGGATTGTGATTATTAGAAAAAAATTCGCAATAAGACAATTTGTTAGATCAAAGACACCGTCAATCTTTTGCATTCGGGAGACATACTTGAAGAATATGCAGGGACATTTGGGGTGTTTCGGTCCAGGATTGGGTGGTCGTTCCATCGATAAAAGCATCAAGAGGTATATTGATAATTTGGGATAAGGAGAAATTAGAAGTTTTGGAATCTGAGTTGGGGACCTACTCGATCTCCATCCAATGTCAATCTCTTAAGTACGATTTTAAGTGAGTGTTCTCAGGGGTCTATGATCCTTCGGGAGGAGGGGATAATACCGATTTTTGGAATAAATGTGATGATGTGAGTGTAAAACCGGAACCCCGCGGTGCTTGGGATGAGATTTCAACTGCATCCGTTTATCCAAGAGAGGAAAGGGGGATGTCCTTTGAATGCCAAAATGAGGAGGTTTTGAGATTTTATCTTCTGTGATTGTTAGATCATCATATGAAGGGGTCAAGGGCTCAATTTAATTGGCACTAGTCGATAACTAGCTCACTAGAGAACAGACTAGACAGATTCCTCTTTGATCCAGATTGGGAGGATAATTTTCTAAACATTATCCAAATATCTCTTCCTAGATCCACATCGGATAATGTTCTAGTAATGTTAGAATTGGGATGTTTAAAGGAGGTCCCATCTTGTTTTAGTTTGTAAATATGTAGCTCCAAGAATGAGAGATTAAAGAGCTAGTGGTTGAAGTGTAAAAATCTCAGTGTAGATGGGATCAAGTAGCACTAGATTTAGCCTTAAGTTGAAAGGTTTCAAAACCAGTCTCAAGGTGTGGAATAGGCAGCAGTGTTCATGGTAACAAAATTTCAAACTCTTCTGCCAAATTGAAGAGCTGGATGCTATTGTAGAAACTAAGCCCCTATCAATTGATGAAATCCAAGATAAAGAGTTGAAAAAATTGAAATATATTAGGGTATTGAGATTGGAGAGATCAGTTGGAAGCAAAAAACTAGAATTCAATGGCTTAAAGAGAGAAATCGGAACAATTTCTCTCATAGAATAACAAACTTTTGTATGAAAGGTAATTTTATTTCCAAATTGAGGGTAGATGACATATAGAAGGAGAGGGAGAAAGAGATTGAGGACAGTGTGATCTCTTTCTACAAAGAGCTGTAGGTAGAAGAAAGAGTGGTGGCCAAAATTGGACGGTCTCCCTATTGACAACTTATCCTTTGTGCAAAGGGAGAATTTGAAGTGACCTTTAGGAGAGGTCTTGAGGAAAATTTGTGGATTGGCTGGGGACAAGGCACCTAGCCCTGATAGGTTTATTATAGAATTCTATAGGTCTTGTTGAGAGATTTTGGGGAATGATTTTCTAGCAGTCATGCAAGGAATTGTTCAACACGGGGCATTGTGATATGGTGATCAATAGCACTTTGTTGTGCTGATTCCCAAGAAATCGAAGGCAGTGGACCTAAAAGATATTAGTCCTATCAACCTAGTTAGTAGTGTGTACAAGATCTTTTTGAAGGTTTTAGCCTCTAGGCTTAAGGTGGTGATGGGATCTTTCATTTACACTCCCCTCAACATGTGGAGCATTTGCAGAGGGTTGACAGATTCTAGATGGGATCTTGATAGCCAATGAGTGATTGGATGAACAAATCAGATCAAAGGTTCTTGAAGTCATGTGTAAAGTTGATTTGAAAAAGTCTATGATCACGTGAATTGAGACTTTTGGGGCATGAAGGATTTTGGGTTAAAATGGCGCCAATGGATGAAGACATGTCTGTCTTCGGTGTCATTCACCATCCCTATTAATGTGTAAGCCAACAAGTTATTTTAGAGTACTAGGGGATTGCGACAAGGGGGTCCCCTATCCCAATTCTTTTTTATCCTAGTGTTGGAAGCCCTTAGTAGAATGTTTTCTAGAGCAAATGGACCTATTTTTGAAGATTTTTCAATTGGTCAGGAGAATCTTGATATCTCTCATCTTCAATTTGTGGAGAATAATTTGATTTTTTGTAGAGCATCTAGCCGCTAACTGGTTTTCCTCAGGTATCTAATTAGATGTTTCGAAGCAGTGTTGGGTCTGAAAATCAACCTCTCTAAAAGTGAGATTTTGAAGGTTGGCAAGGTCCCAAATTTAGTTGAATTAAAGGCATGTCTAAGTTGTAAGATAGGGTCTGTACTACTAGTATATCTTGGGATGCTTCTTGGGTCGGGTTTTAAGACTAAAGCGGTGTGGGCTCTAGTGTTGAAAATGTTTGCTAGTAAATAAGCAAGGTGAAAATCATCTTTCCTATTTAAGGGAGGAAATAACCCTTATAAAAGCACCTTGAGTAGTCCCCTCACTTTATATCCACCCTCACAGTTCCTCATACGATCGCCGCCAAACTAGAGAATTACAGAGAGACTTCCTTTGGAATGAGAGAGGGGATACCTTTAAGTATCATTTAGTATCTTGGGATCAGATATGTCATCCAAAGAGAGATTGTGGTCTAAACCTGAAGGCATTAATCCAAGTTAACAAGCATTGCTTGGAAAATGGGTATGGTGGTTTGGGGAGGAGAGGGTGGGTCTATGGCATTCAGTGATAGTTGTCAAACATGGGGAGTCAATCTTGTTGGGTTTGGAGAGAGGTCAAGAGCTCCCATGGGATGGGGTTGTGGAAAGGTGTCATGGAAGCGACAAATTTACTTTTGCTTAGCACAAGGTTTAAGGTGGGTAATGGTTTAGAGGTAAGGTTCTTGAAGGATTTGTGGTGTGGGTCTACGAAACTCAACGATGATTGTGGCAATATTTTTCTCTTGGCTATTGATAGGGATGCATCAATAGCGGATTGTTTCAAGTTTAGGGTAGAGGGGGTAGTGTGGTGTCTGAAGTTGAGACGAAATTTGAATGATTGAGAAGTATTCGGTTTCGGGAGATTATTGGATCACCTTAGTTCTTCGCCCCTGAATCTTCATGGCAAGGATAGTAGGATATAATCTAGATGAAACAATGGTTGATTTTCAATAAGATCATTCTTACAGTTTTTAAGTTTGGTACCTTCAGATCTCTTTCCTCATAGGATTGTCTGGAATCCCGGTATTTCATCCAAGGTTCTTCATCTAGAATGCTGCTTTGAATAAATCTTCATTTGCGATCACTTGAAAAATAGAGGGTGGAGTATGCCAATCGTTGCTTTCTGTACCTGCATGCGAAAGAGTTAGTAAACCACTTGCTTTTGCATTGTCCTATTGCGCCCGAAATTTGGGGATGTTCTCGAGTAGGTGTGGATTGGATCTTTACTTCTTCTTTTCATAACTTCTTATCTTGCTAGTCTCTGATTAGTTTGGATAGTGCCTATGAGACTTTTTGGTCGCTTCTCCTTGGTGCCATTTCATGGTCAATTTGGAAGGAGCTGGAGAGGAACAAGAGAGTTTTTGAGGATTCCCAATCTACCCATAGGGTGTATTCGGTTGGGGTGAATGTGGAGGAAAGTGGGAGAAACCCACTTTTACATCCGTTCGGTTTAGAGGATTTTGCATGTTTCTCGAGAAAGAAGTTTCTTTCTAGTGCACACTTTTCTTTCACTTTCACCTTTTTCCCATTCTAGCAAAATCATGGAATAGTGAGAGAAAGTAAAGTTAAACCTTTACTTTTACTTTCTTTTACTTTACTTTACTTTACTTTACCCCACTTTCTTCTCTCGAATGTTTATCCCTCAACCGAACACACCCATAAAGTTATTCATTCTTAAGTGGTGTTCAATACGCTATGTTGGTGAGGACTTGGGAAGCTTGATAGGGTGAGAATTGTGCGTCAAGGCGATTCGGGTCGCCTTCAGTTCAGCTCAAAGAGTTATCATGATTTTTGCTTGTTTCTTTTCTTTATCCCCTGTGTATGTGCTTAAATCAGTTTGTTCCCATATTTCTAGTATTGTATCTTGATTATATTTATAATATTACATGAAATTTATCGATAAAAAATGACGGCACCAATGAGAGTGAGTGAGTTGGTGTATGTTTAAGGCTCCAAAAGGTAGGAAGACAAACAATGATGCGGATCAATATGGTGTGAAAAGATTTGATAGAACACAATATGGTGTGAAAAGATTTGATAGAACACAATTGACTAAAGCACGACTGAGTGTAATGATGAAACCAGATTTGTGTTTGCCGATCCTAAATATTTGAAATACATGGCACTGATGAGGTTGATAATTATAGGACTTACAAAGTTATTATAGGGATCTACAGATAAATGATTCTTTCTACATGAAAATCACCTCAGTAAACAATTGAAATGGTGCCTTTCAAGCATTTTTAAACAATGTGATATTAGGATTTGAAAAGATTTAGTGAATCACAGGGAAATAAAAAATAAGTAAGATGTTAAAGTACAAGAGAAAAAAATGAAAGAAATTAGGATGATTGAAATGAAGATTGGGAGGGTATTGACTACATTTCAAAATAATTGGTTCATAAAATTGAAAATCTGTTTCGTTTGCTTAAAGTTGGACTTGTGAGGTGGGAGGAACGTACATTGTAGCAATTGAAAATCTTAACACATTATCATGATGCAAAATGTAGCAATTAAAGGCGTACATTAGGAAATACGGTCGTCTTATATTGTAAAAGAGAGATGGGAGAGTCTTGAAGCAAAGGTTCTTTGTTGGCGTTTCATCTGTTTTCCTGATGTATAACAAGCTTGTATGCTGCTTTTGAATAGTTTCATTGTTGTTTTGTCATTGTTATCACAGCTAGCAGATGGATAGAAATTCGCTATTATGGTATGCAGTATGCTACTAATTGATAATTTTTTAGTGGCTAGTGTTGATCTTTGTGCTATAGAAGTTGATTTTTCCTAATAGATTCATTCTTTGTTTTTGTTGTTGTTATTGGCATGCACAAGCAATTGGTATTGCGATCATTTGGATGGTTATTTTGTTTGTTTATGCAATGGTTTTTGTGCAATATATCAGGTCTGGAGGGAAAAAAACATTTTAAAGTCAGCCCCTGGTAAGAGGCGTTGCAACTGTCGAAATGAGGTCTATCACAAACAAATTGGTCCTGGAATGTTTCAGCAGATGACAGAGCAGGTATACAACAGGATGCTTATGAGGACCTGTTTCAACTTTCGATAGGGTCTCCTCATGCTGTATGATTAAACATAAAGTGCCACTCTTGAGGCCTTATTGCAATTTTGCCTCATTTCATTGTACAGTTTGCTACTGGGAAGAATATATTGACCTTGTTTCTTTTGACAGACTGTTCCATTCTCTCATTTCTATCCTTCTAGTAACTACTCTTTTGTGAAGTGATACAGCTATCTTGCTATGTTGACATTTTCTATTCTGTCCTTCCAGGTCTGTGAGCAATGCCCAAATGTGAAATATGAACGGGAGGGGTATTTCATCACTGTTGATATTGAGAAAGGGATGCAAGATGGGCAAGTAAGCCTTATTACAAACTGATACTATATATACTTTGGTTTTCTCGATCATAGTATAATTAACTAAACATCTTCATGAATATATCCTTAATTTTTGTGTATGTATATCAATATTGTCCTTCCTAAAGAATTTCATTCTTTTTTCTTCTGTTACATCCTTATTTCTGCCTGCTTGTATCATATCTGAATCTGCATTTGCACATCTCTGTTCATTTTTTTCCCTGCATGTATCATTTCTGAATCTGCATTGACATACTATCCTGAGAACTGTAAATATAATCCATCTGTTTGTTTCCGCCTTTGGTAACTTCTCTTATATGGATAATTAAAACATGTAATTTGATCCTGACTCGTGTTCTCTTTCCCTGTTAAGAATACAAGCGTCCAACATCATCATTCATTTAGTAGTTATGACCAGTGTTTTAAAAGGCGTATGAGGCTTACGCCTCGAGGTGAGGCTCAAGGAAAACGCCTCGAGGCTCAACCTTGAGGCTTAAATCTCAAGATACTAACGCCTCAAGTTGTGAGGTTCACATCAGGCACACACCTCACACCTTGAGGCTTATTTTATGTCTGAAGCATATGCCTCATACATTAACAAAAACTAGAGCCACATAACTGAGAGTTAAACATGTGCCTCATACATTAATAATAAAAAAATTACGGTTCTAGCCACATAACTAAGATTTAAATATTAAATTATAAGGTGATAATTTTTTTATCGATAAATATTATTATTTTTTAATTAATTATTTAATAAGACACTTAATTTATTATGTCTAATATATTTAGGCTTTTTAAAACCTTGTTGAGTGTATTTCACTTCAATTTTCATAGTAGATATTGCAAAGATTTGGAGTCATTGCCTAACATATAAAGTTGGTGACTACTTTGCAATTGTTTGTTCAAAATCCTTCATATGATGATTAAACATCATCGGTCTTTAATATGTATATGAGAACACAAAAGAGAACCCAAATTTCAGCTTTTCTTGCTTCTTAAATTAATTTTTTATGGCTGAATAATTTATGTAGTATTACACATGAGTGTGCGTACATACATACACACACGTGTGTATTATAACCTTTAATTAGAAAATTTTTGAATCTTTTTGCAATACTCTTATTAATTTGTTAAAATGAAGTAGTGTTAGGCTTTTTTGTGAGACTTAAGCCTCTCGCCTCTCACCTCGAGGCTTACGCTTTATGCATCTTTAGGTCCCAACGCCATGCCTTACGCCTTCGCGTTTTAAAACATTGGTTATGAGTCTTATGACTACTTATTGTTTCATATCTAATTCATTCGTTTCGAATATAGTCCTTGCTTCTTGATTGAAGTCCTTCCCCATTTTCATATGATCAAGTTTGGTTTTTGACCCTCCTTTATCCTGATACTGAAGAATCAGTCAAAACATAGGTTTACCCTGAAACTGAAAACCTTTTAAATCCCCTTGGTAACTTGGGTATCGAGGTGTTTCAGAAGTCCTGATAATGAAGTCCTTGTCAATGTTTCTAGCTTCTTATAACATTCTATTAGAGTATCAGGGACTCTGCAGAAGCCCCTCAGTGACTCAAATATTGTGGGTGATATTAGGGTACTTAGTGGTTGAGAATTTTTTTCAGTCATACCCAAAGTGCCAATGAGGGTCAATTGATTTATTTTCCTTTTTTGTGTGTGGAGAAGAAAGGTAGAAAACATGAATTTGGAGGACAATAAAAACAAATTACTATGACTTTCGTATTACCCTCAATGACAAATTGGCTAAGCTAAGGAGAACAGAAAATCCTTCCCGCATGCCTCAAATGGCTGAAACAAAATAAGAGGTGGCTAACTTATAGGAAAGACGAAATTGGCTACATTTATCTTGGTAGCAGACCACCCACGGAATTTAAAGAACCTAAATGGCCGACTCCTCTACTAAAGACTGTCTATCATCATTGGCATTCCTTGTGTATTGGAAACACTCCTTGTAGGCATTCCCTAGCTCATTGGAAGTAATCATTAGTGTTGTTGTCTTTGTTGTTCTTGTTTTTAAATTTCAAATTACTTATCAAAAGAAAAAAAGAAAGGAAAGTTTCATTGTGAAAGCTAGCTTTCTTTTGTAATATTTTTGGCTTTCTTAGATAGCATCTCTCCTTTTTACAGGAGGTGGTCTTTTATGAGGATGGTGAACCTATAATAGATGGTGAAGTTGGAGATCTGAAGGTTTGATGCTATGTTTACTTTAACCTTTCAATGCAATCTATTGATTCAAACTATAGGCTGATAATAACTAGCACATTTGGAGCAGTTCCGTATCCGTACAGCACCTCATGACCGTTTCAGAAGGGAAGGCAATGACCTGCACACAACCATTACTATAACACTGGTAACTTTCTTGTGTTTCTCTTTGTTCTCTGTTGATTCAATATTATTGTTATAAGTGCACTCTACCTTTCTATATATGTGTGATATAACTGGAGCAACACGGTTGTTTCCTGTTTTTCCTTGAGTGATTCTCACCATTTACATTAGCTAAATTGAATCCCTATCTCTAATTTTTTATATAATTGTATTTTCTGTTCGTAAAGATTATTTGTGAGTAAAGATTATTTTTAGTGGTATGACCTGCACACAAACATAGCAAGTGCCTTGTTATCACAATTGAATTGGGGGGTTTATGGAAATCTAAAGAAAAGGCTAGGATGCTTCCTCTTCTTACCTATTTCTGTATTAATGGGACCTTGATGGTCTAAACCCTTCCGGGATTCAGCACGAGTGCTGTTTTGGAGAAACTAAAAATTATGTGCTGGACTTACTCAACTGACAAGGAGAGGGGTGGGGAGGGTTGGAACCTTCTCCTCTCCTTTAAGAGAACAGTTCAAGACATGTTTGAGATGGGCTTTATCCTTTAGGGAAGAGCATCATATTTTTCCTAAGAATAGGAACTATACTAACCCGAAACTGTCCAAATTGAAGTTATAAGTAATTGTTCATGTTCAAGAATCTAAACACAATTATGGATGGATTGTTAGATAAGGTGATAAACATCCTAATAGGGCAATCTTTATATAAAACTTGGTTGTAAATTTTCCCCAAAGGAAGTTCTGATTTTCTCATCAAATTGATTTTGATTCCTTTTCTTCAGGTCCAAGCTCTTGTTGGTTTTGAGAAGACCATCAAACACCTTGATGAACATTTAGTGGACATCAGCTCAAAGGTGAGCATGAACATATAATATACTCTTTTGCTTCTAATAGTTCAAACACGATTGACAGTGGAAACTAACTGATTCCTAAGAAAAAATACGGCAACTAAACAAATTTATTGATAATGTTCAGGGAATTACAAAACCAAAGGAAGTGAAGAAGTTTAAAGGCGAAGGGATGCCTTTGCATTTTAGCTCAAAGAAAGGGGATCTGTATGTTACCTTTGAGGTTCTATTCCCTACTTCACTAACAGAAGACCAGAAAACCAAGATCAAGGCAGTTCTCAGTTAGAGTGGAGAAACTTTTGTTTATTGTGGGTCCCAATATGTTCCCATTATACCATAACAGAGATCAATCGAGATGGTTCAGGCAGCTCAGGGGACTCTTACAAGCACTAATCACATTTTGTAGTACAAATAAGTTCCCTGCTTTATGTACGGTGGTTTTGCCACATGAAGTAATATAGTTTTCTCATTTGGCTTTCTTGAGATTCTATCTAACAAGAAAGTAGAACAGAAATGGTAAAACTAAAATGTGTTGATATGCTTCTCTTACTTCATTTGGTTCTGCTTCGTTGGAACAAAAACTATTAATGCTCTACAGCTCTAGTCACTGTCGCACCCATTACTAATATGGCTGAAGAGATGCCTTAATCAATAGATTTGAGGCCTAATTGGGTACAAATTAAGAAAGGGAGTTTGTTTTCTTACTGTGAGTATCTAATGTGAGAGATCTGGTAATGGGACAATTGAAATCCCTAACAATCACTAAATTTTAGAGGTCATTCTAATCACCTATATATACTTGGAAAATGCTTTACTTACTGGCGGTTTCCCTTTTTTTTTTTCTTTTTTTTGGTAGTCGATATCATTTACCTACGTCAGTAGAGTCAGCCGGTTGAGAAGTTAGCTTGGGCAGTGGAGCTCTTGCTGCTCGTACCCAGAGGGGATTAGATCCCCAAACTCCAAGCCCTACTTTTTAACACTCACTAAATGTAGTTAAGTTATACTCACCCCTAGGGTTAAGCAATCCAACCTTTGTTTTTAGAAGAAAAAAAAGTCTTAACTTAGTTAAGCTTAACTAGGATTAAAGGGGAGTTACGAGGGACACGAGGACGTAGTGGTATGTTGGATAACATACCGATGGGTATGCTAATCACCGTTCTATATACTTTGAGTCAGTCTATGGTTACTCCCAAGTATACTCAAAGGGTTAGGATTTAAAAAATAACCGAATAAGTCAAGCCAAATCTAATCCTGACACTTAATTATTTGAATTAAAGGGGTGTATGACTTAGAAAATGACTAAATAAGCTAAGCCAAATCTAATTTTCACCTTTAAATTATTTGAATTAAAGGATTAGAATTCATATACTTTTATGAACTTGGATTGGAAACTTGACAGATGGGATCTAAACACCATGGACGGCTGCAACATGCGACAGTGGAATTAACACGAGTAGAAAACGAAGGTTGTCTGGATATTTTTTCAGAGGTTCTGCAGTGCAGTTTGCTTAGATATAGTGTTTGCCTTTTCATCAAATAGGCTGGACTGGACTCTGGACTATAATTTTAGATTGAGGCCTGTTATTAGGCTGAAGCCTGGAGTAGGGTATAAAAAATGATAAAAGACAAAACCAAAGGGGCGTTGCGAGAATCGAACTCGCGACCTCTCGCACCCGAAGCGAGAATCATACCACTAGACCAAACGCCCGCTTGTTTATAAATTGTCAAAGTTCGATACATAGTATTTTTATCAGTCCGCCTTGCTCTGTGTTACATTGATGGTCCCATACCTGGATGAAGGAAGAGATTTAGGCTAAGTTAACATCCCTTGTAAAGTTTCGGTAAATCCTACTTTATAAATCTTTTTTTTTATTTGACTAGAATTTGGAAACAAAAATCATGTTACTGATCAAATGGTTATCAAATGGTTGAGATAAGGCAATGAAGAAGAAGAAGAATATTTGTGTATCTATATCACAATATGTATGTAAGCGTAAACTGAAAGAATTGAAGTGTGGAGTTGTAAATGATGTAGGCCATTGTTTGTTATTGTTGAATGCACCTAATGGGGAATTTTTTTTTTGGTTGAACGTAACAACACCACTAGGTGAAGCTACAGGCAATAGAAGGAAGTCCACACACACAGACCACAAACACCCTCAACCCATATATAAGCTTCACCCAAACACGAGACCTAATGGGGAATTCACTTTTGGGAAAATATGTGCTTTGATTTTGTAAGTATTCTCCTTTCGCTGTATTTGTTTACATGGAAAATGGGATGAAAACAACTTCCCTCCATTTTGAGGAAAAAAATTTTTCTTATATATGATGGAAAACATTTACTTTAGAAAAAACTTTTCTATAAAAAAATTGTTTTCCAAGATGCCAAGCACGAGAAAATATGCTTTTCCTCGAGAAATCATGTCCATTGTCTTTTTCCTTGTAAACAAACAGAGCCTTTTTGGAACTCAAGAAGGGGGGCACCCTTAACCATCCTTGAAGGTATAGCCAAAAATCATGTATTCTCTTCTGCAAGTGTTCAACCTCCCAAATTGAATGTTGGGGCTGTGATAGTGGTGGCTCCTGGGGACCATACCCGGTCCTTAGATTCAAACTGCATGATACTAAATCCAAGCGCAGTGGTCATTTCAAAATGATGGGTATGTCCAAGATCTGGTATCCAATTGTGTGGAGCTAAGGACCACCATGGTCGTCATGGCAAAAGATTAGCTCTGACGGATGCCGGAGTGCCACCTGGTGATAATAAAGGGGGGAGATATCAAGTGGGGGGAGAAGTCAAAATCTTGTGGAGAAATGAAATGACTTCTCCTCCCAATTATCGCCAGATGTCCCATGCTTTGTAGATGCCCGAGCCCCCAGCTTGGGGGTTCCACCAGAGTGAATCTTTTGCCCGTGGTCATGAATATTGACAGTGCTAAGCTGCTAACCTCACTCTCTAGGAGTGTATTCAAGCCGAGCTGGGTCAGCTCGAGCTTGGCTTGAATGGTTTCAAGCCAGGTTCGAGCTCGACTCAAGCTCAAAAAGATCAGCTCAAATACAATAGCTTGGCTCTCGGCTTGATCAAGCCAAATATTCAAGCTTGAACTTGACTTGGTCAAGCCGAGTCGAGCTTGGCTTAGATACTCTCCCTCTCTCTCTCTCCTTTTGTGGGCAAGAAAACAAAGATTTTGTGTGTGCCCCAACACAAAATCCTTAACTTCTAACCCCCCAAAAGGGGAGAGTGCAATGGGGGGAGAGTTGGGGATAGCAAAATCAATGTATCAATTATTTCCTCCTCTTTCAGCCAAAGACGACTCTGCCCTTCTTCCTATGTACTCTGTCCCAAGTCCCAACTCCCTAGATGGGTGCCAAACCTTGACCCGACCCGGTTTTCATCGGTTAGGAATTTATTTTAGTATCTCAACGGATAAAATTTCGAGTATGCTTGGTGTCAAGCATCTGCCCCTGAGTCGACTCAACCGGAAGGCATGGTATTGTCTCTGGCAGATCCCAGGGAATTGATTTATGGATAAAGCCATTCCGCTAATTCACCTTTTTTGGTCCAGGTTTTGGCTGAGTCAGCCTCAAGCGGATTGATAAACGGGTCGGATTCGTGCTAGAATATGCTAGTTAAGTCAACCCGTGCCCCGGTTAAGAACCCAAAATTAACTAATAACTAAAGTTAGAACATTACTATACGTGCATGATATATGACGCATGGGGTTCAGGGAAGAAATCTACGTAAAACGAGATTATACTAAATGCACAGGAATACGAGTAGGGTTGTATGCCTCTATAAATACTCTAATCCTTCTAGTGAAGATTCACAAAGTGATCTGTCTGGTAAAGTTCATCTCTCTAAAGTTTTTGATTATCTCGAGTTCTTTGATTCCTATTAAGAGAAAGATGGAGAGGAAGAGCTGTTGCTCGGGGAGGAGCTATGCTTCGACCCAGTGTGTAACGCCGAAGACGGCACCAAAGGAACCGATCGTCAGCCCGAAGAAAGAAGAGGTCGTTAAGCCAGAGATCATCAAGAAAGAAGCTGTGCAGGAGTCCAAAGGAAACTTCAATTGTGGGGTGGTGAAATCCCCTAAAGTTGAGGAAAAAGCTTCTATGTCTGTTAAGAAGGAAGAACCAGTTAAAGTGAATGTAGATTGTGGTGGCTCTGGATTGGTTGAGTAGTAGTTAGTTTTTATGCTTTGAGTGTGAGGAGTCCTTTGTTGCTTTGGTTTGTTTTTTAGAGTATAATGGTTTAGGTGTTATTTGGAGTTTGTGCTGTTTGTTGGTTGTTTTGGGTGGTTTTTGCATTTTGGTTTGAGTCTTTAAAAGGATGGGCCAGGTCTTTGTGCTGAAGTTGTTGGGAAACTGAAGATCTCTGGATATTTGGGTTGTTTTTTTGTCATGGGTCTTCTTGGTTCTCTTTTGTGGCATGTTGATGGATTTTGATATATAAGGTCCATTCTAGTACATATATTCAGTTTAAGGTCTCTCTCTCTCTCTCTCCTCTCTCCTCTCTCCTCTCTCTCTCTCTCTCTCTCTCTCTCTAGATCTCCAGTGCAATAGTTGGAGATAAAAAGGATTTTGTTAGCAAAATTAAAGAAGAAAAACGACAAGGATTGTGGACACAACATCCTTGTTTTCTTGCCCCTAAAAGAAGAGAGTGCATTAGGTGGAGAGTTAAGGGGGGTATTAAACCATCTAACCTTGGTTTTAGAAGGCCTCCTATGATTAAGATTCACAGGTACACACATGTCCCTTTTAATACTCTTAATTGTGATTAAGATTCACTAACCCTTAGATACAACTATATAACCTTGGTTTTAGAAAAGTATTAACTCTAAAGGTTAATGTTGCTAACTATAGTTAAAAAAACACTTTTCAGGCTTTTGTGTTATAACCTTGGAGTCTGATTATAACCGTAGTGAATTCCAAAATAATACCCTTTAAAGAGTGCTCATATTTTCAGGATGAGGCGTGCTTTCCCTACTCTCGGTCAAAGTCTACTCTCAGTCTCCACCAACCACCTATCCATTATCAAATCAGTTATGGTGGTTAAAACATTATCTCTCATCAAGAATGGACTAGTGGTTGGTGGAGATTGAGAGTAGAGTTTGACTGAGATTAGGGCTAGCATTTCTCTTTCAGGATTTTGCTAGCCTAGTTCGTTTTGATGAGTGGGGCAATGTAGTAATTACAAGTTTAAAAGATAAAGCAACTTTCAAAATTCATTTGGCATAGGGAGAGTAGTTTGATAATTGTGTTTAAATACGAGCCGGAGCTCTGCTTCCGTGCGTCAAGTGCAGCTCCTCATTTGCGTGCAATTTTGGGTGGCAATTTTGTAATTATAAAAAAAATGTTTTGTATTCTCATAATTACAAAAGTTGGGCTTTGTAAAAAATGAAGCTCCCCAACTTCTGCTTGCTCTGAGACTCTCTATCCATGAGTGTTAGAATTCAAACCTAAATGAATACTCAACCAACTAACTAGAAGAAAGGAGACGTTTTGACTCTGACTTGAAATTCTCTCCAGTAATAAATGGATTCCTTGGAGTCCGTTATGCCACTAAGGTCGCCGTGTGTCCCTTTTGACATCCCTTAATTGTGGTTAAGATTCATCCATCCTTAGGATTCACCCACCTACCTTTGGGTTTTGGAAAAAAAATCTTAATTTTTTTAAAACCTAGGTTAAAATTTACTAACTCTGAGGATTAATTTTTTTTTTTTCTAAAAACCAAGGATAAGTGGATGAATCTTAGGGGTGGGTGAATCTTTACCACAGGTAAGGAGTGTCAAAATGGACACATGGCAATCTCAGTGGAATAGCCGGAGCGGTTATAAGTGGAGAGAATTTGAAGTCTTTGAGAATTCTCCCAAAATATATGGGAAGATTGAGAAATTGAGAAAAAGGTTGCACAGTACAAATGGGTGTCAATGGGCCGGGCTTGGACTTACATTTTGGAATTTTGTAATAGGCTCAAGCTGAGTCCGACCCGTGTCCAAGGTAGTAAAGTTGTGAATAATTTCAATGGTAATCTAGAAACTTTCGATGGTTTGATTGGAAATGATAAATATGATGCACCGTCAGGCCTCAGCCCCAATAGCATACATGTATGGTAAGGTTTTCTGACCATTGACTTTTTTTAATCATGGAGCAGTTCTCGATCAAGCAGGTCTTAGCCATCTGATTCAATCGGTCACAGGTATAAGTTTTAGCAATTGATTAAAATGTTAAGTCCTCCGATCGATCTGATTACCAGGCTATTTTCCTGTATGGGAGGCCTCCTGTCGATGGGTGCATTGTCGTAATTTAGTTGTTTTTGTGATATATTATGGTAATTGCAATGTTGGAAAGGTTTGTCGACATGGTTCGGACTTCGGACCTAAATGTTCAAGAGGTCAAGGTCCGTTTGAAATCTATGTATACGAAGACCATGACTCAAGCGTCGACGGATATACATGGGTTAGCTACCAAACGAAAGAAACATTTGACCTTAAGTCAGTATTTTTCATTTAATATTGTAGGTGGGTTAGTTTCTTAATCTAAATCTTTGTTCAAAATCCCAAGTCTTGCTCATTTAATAAATGGGGTAACTTGATGAAGGTTTTAGATTGATTTCATTCCTTTGAGAGAATATTTTTCTTTATTTATTTATTTATTCTTTTGCATTAGAACAAAATCAAATGCCTAGAAAGTGGGCAAGGATATTTTAAAATATTTTTCAGCACATCAGATGGCTTCTCAATTATTTGGATGAAAAAATAGGGTTTTTTTATGAAAACCCCCTAATTTTTCAGATATTTATAAATACCCCTTATGTTTTGTGATTTTGTATTATAAACCACTAACTTTTAAAACTTTTGTAAATCCATCCTTTCATCCAAAATGTAGTTAACGGATGTTAAATTTTTTTTTATGAAATGACATTTTTAACCTTTTTTAAATGAGTTGGATGGAACACACTTCTCTATAGGTATAGGTTAAGCTTAATCGACCTAAGGTTAATAGATTTTTTTTAAAAATCAAAGTTAGATGGATTAACCCTAAGGATGAGTGAATCTTAACTACAATTAGTGAGTGTTAAAAGAGACACATGGTAGCTTGCAAAGTCCCCTTTAATTTTGGTTAAGCATTATCAACTTAAGGTTAATTTTTTTTTCCTAAAATCAAATGTTAGATGCATGAACCCTAGAGGTGAGTAAATATTAACCACTGTTAGTGGGTGTTAAGAAGGACACGTGGTGGCTTGTAGATCCTCCTTTAATTGTGGTTAAGCATAATTATGTTAAGGTTAATATTTTTATCTTCTAAAAATCAATGTTAGATGCATGAACCCTATGAGTGAATAAATCTTAACCATAGTTAATGAGTGTTGATCTGTGCTAATTGTTACATATTTAAGTATTTCAAACTTAACTTGTTAATCCTTTAGAGTAATATTTTAAGCTGTTTTACGTACTTGATTGTTTTTATCCTTTTCAGGTTCATGTGAGTAAAAGAAGATAAAACGAAAAATTATATGCTTCAAAGACTCAAAGAATCTCAGAAAGGAGAAGAGCAAAAGAAAGAAGAATAAAAGAGAACAAATTCACGAAAATCTACCTTGATGGATCGATTGGCCAAAACCGCATTTTTATCAATAAATGGGTATTTTGATCATTTTACTTAATCCAAAATTTATGAAACTTTTCTGGTAAATTCTAGATGACCTAAAGTAGTTATGTTTCAAATTTCAGGTCAATCCGATAAGAATAGGCTATCTAGAATTATTCAAAGTTCAGTAGTAAAACTGTAAATATGGTGAATAGTGTTGTGTGAATAGTGTTTCATGAATAGTGTTTGTAACACTTCTAAACACTTTCTAACTCTTTTATTTCCTACATAAGTGAGAGTTTGATCCACATTCAACCTTAAGAGAGTTTAGAGATAAAAAAAGATGAGTTTAACCTCAATTAGAACTCTTAATTTAACAAGGATTCTATCTTTTCTTTCTCTCTATAAATAAGAGAACCCTTGGCCATAATCATTATGTAAAGATTTTGCGATTTAAAGAAGAGAAACTCTAAAAATCAAGTCAAAATGATAAGTTATTTGTTTTTGTCTATGAAGACAGCATGCTCCTCAAAGCTATTATTATTTTTCCCTCAAAACTAAGGTAAAATAGATGAACCTTAGGGACGAGTGAATTTTAACCACAATTAATGTCATAAAAAGGAGACAGGAGCAAGGACTGGCATTGCATTACATAGTGGAAATGTGAAGTAAGTTAAACATTTTCCTTGCATTAATTAATATTGAGGCAGATGCGACGGTACTCACAAACTAAAACTTGAAGGAAAAAAATTAGATTGGCGTGTATACATTTTAACGAACTTATTAGGCGTTTCACATGATGACACTAAAAAGATCAACATGAATTTGACACTTCATGCATCTGGTACATAGGACTTCGGCTTTGGGCGCTCGGGCATCCACACTTCATCGGGCACCTAGCGATTAAAAAAAAGGAGAAATCATTTCATTTTCTCCTCATGATTTTGACTTCTCCTCACTTGATATTCCTCCCCTTTTTATCTTCAGGTGCCCAATGAAGTATGGATGTCCGTGCACCTAGCTTGGGTGTCCACCAGAGCAAATCCAAAACCGGTACAAGATGAAAGTAAATGCTTAATAAGTTTGGTATATTTCGAAAAAGAAAATGAGAAAACTTGCATCTAATATTGCAACTTAAAATTTGATTATTGTGAGTGTGTTTGCATGCTAGAGAGAATTAGGGAATAATCACAAACACACTTTTGAGTTTTGACTAATTAGATGGCTACACCTCGCCACTTGCTCTGATGGTAGGGTGTGATGGACTCTCTTATGAGAGAGGTCGTGTGATCCATCCCAATGGGTGGCAAGACCTAAAAGAGCTCCACTCTCTGCTGCTAACCGCTAACCAATGCTATAACAAAAAAAAAAGACTAATTAGGTGGCTTATTGATGATAGAAATGATAATGTAAAAAGTAGAGGTCAGATTAATTAGATTATTGTTATTGCTAATCTTTTTCATAGTGATAATCAAGTGGCCTGTCAATATAGGTAAGAAATAAAAAGGAAATATATTTTCCCTTCTCTTTTCTAAAATAGGAAAGAAAAGGATTGGGATGGATGTGTGCGTGCAATGTGCATTTTAACTAACAAGGAATAAAAGGATAACTTTTCCTATTTATTTTGTAGAGTGCTCTGCTAAAAAAAAATGAAAAATTGGGTTTGGATGTTTGAACTCTCATAAAGGAAAAATAAACACTTCTAGTCTAAATTGGAGAAAGAAGTGAAGATGAGGGTACCAAAAAAATGCATCTTTTGAAAAATTAGCAAAGCTGTGGAGATGCGGGGTATCGATCCCCGTACCTCTCGCATGCTAAGCGAGCGCTCTACCATCTGAGCTACATCCCCATGTACAAAAGCTTTAGAATATGTTAAAATAAGGATTAAATGTGTAATTCGTTCTCTTGCCATCCCTATTTCATCTCAGTGAATAACACATACGAATGGAGCGAGTGGCAGCTCATATCCCAAATTAGCGTACACGTTCGGGTTCCTATCCGGAGGAATGCATGCAGGCATTGTAATCCATTCCTACACTAATATACCTTAAGGACGGTCATCAAATTCCAGTCTAGCACTCTAGCCTTAATTGCACTGTTAGCGCCTCTGCGAGTAAGGCTGAACTGTGGTTATTCGGACCAGTCCAGTCTATTTTTAAAGAGTCGAACCTAAATATTTGGGCCCGAACTGAGCCATTAAAATTGAGCCTGAACACAGCCTATTTTAAATGTTTCGGATTCAAGTTCGCCCAAACTTTTCAATCAAACTCAATTCTAAGCCCGAACTCATATATGTATTTTATTAGTATTTTACCATCTGTTTAGAACTTTTAGATTTAAGATTTAAGCTTGTAACTTTTATTCTATTAGATGTAATAGACACTTTTCAATCTTGAAGTAGTTTATATTCAACCAAAAAAAAACAGTGCTTTATAGTTATAAATAATACACTTTTATATCGAAAAAATAAGTTTGTTTCGATGTAAAATAGGGGGAAATAAATCAAATCCGTGAAACATATCATTTATGCGTGTTTGTTTGCACGTAAATTTTTTCATAAGTGAAATGCTTTATGGAAAATGAACTATCATTTGTAGAAAATTGATTTACATTTCAAAAACTCGTAATTCAATTTTTAGTAAAATTCTCATCTCTTTGAATATATTTTAAAAATTACTAACCACTACTCACATTTTTTTAACAAAACAAATCCCGACTTATTTTCAAATAATGCAATCAAATAACAAAAATTGAGTAGAAAATTCATCATGAAATTTTTTGATTCATAAATGATTTACATCATAAAGCCATTTGCTTGCACACAAACGGAGCCAAAATAAATAAATAAAATAGGCACTTTTAAATCCTATTATTGAAAATGATTATTGATTTCAAATCTACCTTGTATAAATAAATAAATTAAGTTATATATACAAATATATAAATGCATAACATTTGAGGTCAGATTGGATGAGTTTCTTGGACAAGGGAATAATAAGCTCAAACCCAGCCCAAACTCAACTTTAGGCCCAAACTTGAGCCCTAACCAAATCCAAACCTCTAGAACCTCAGTCTAGCCCACCAATAACTCAGGTTGGGTGGATCTCAGGCCACCCTGATCCAATGAGCAGCCCTCCCAGCCAACCCTAAGGAGACAAACTAAAAATAGGGGTGACCATCAGGCCAATTTCGGGCTTCAAAGCCTTTGTAATTGGGTTGAGCTTCGGTCCGGCCTATTAAAAAAATACTAAAATTCAAGCTCATATCCGGCCCATTGCCAACCCTAACCAAAAATAAAGCTGCACCTAAACGATTTCATGCATATAGATTATAGACTACGTCTGATGCTTTAATTCAAAGACTCATGATTCTCTCCGGTTGTAACTAGACTCGTGGGAGACCGGTTATGTCACTAACACTGTCACGTGTCCCTTTTGACACCCCCAACTATGGTTAAGGCTCAACCACCTATCTTTCTTTTTAGAAAAAAATATTGAAAAAGAAATTTAGCCCCAATTAAAATTCACTAACTACTAGGGTTAATTATTTTCTAAAAACGAAGGATAGGTGGGTGAACCCTAGCAATGGGTGATTCTTAACCACGGTTAAGAGGTGTTTAAAAAGACACGTGGCAGCGTTAGTGGCGTAACCGGACTCCCCAAAGTCCAATTAAGCTAAAGGTGATTACGAGTCTAATTCAAAATTTACTTTCATATCTAGTCATAGGTGGTCATCTCTTTGAGTACTAATTACTAAGAGATTAGATCACAGCCAATTGTGATCGAAACTCGACGAGAGTTCAATAGCACCCACATATCAATACATTTTCCTTATAAATCCTATTAAATGAGGTTAAGAATTACTAACTCTTGGGTTCAACGATATAATCTTGATTTAAAAAAAATATTTAACTATGATTACTAATTTGTAACTCTTAAGTTATATTGTTGAGCATCAAGAGTTAGTAAATTTTAACTATATTTAATAGGGGTAAAAAGGGCACGTGTTGACCAGTGGGTGCAAGAGTTAACCGGTAGGTACAAGAGTTCAATGGCAATTGATTGTGGTCCGATCTCAACAAATAGAGTGTAGGTCAAGTGAAGGGATGGCAACGGGCCGGGTTTGGGTCGGGGTGCCCCAAACCCTACCCCGTCAACTCCTACCCCATTCTCGTCTCAAACCCGGGTCGGGCCAAGCTGGTTCCAAGTTATAAAAACTCTTCTTAAACCCATCCCCGTCCTGTTAAGCACTAGTCGGGACAAGCACGGGAGGACTATATTTTATATACTATATAATATGTAAGATATTAAAGTAATTTTGTATTAATTGAAGGGTAAAATATGCATCAAAATTATAAATGGGGCAGCTTAAATCCATCCTGCCCGAACCTGGGTTAGATTTACCCATCATTACCTATCCCGCCCCCGATTATGAACCTCCCAAATCCGTCCTAATAGGGGTGGGTCGGTAACCCGTTTAACCCGGCCCGTCATCCCTAGTCAGGTGGATTGAAATCCACGTCTAATTTTGTGGAACCGGGTCTCAAAAACCGAACCGCATAATCAAAGGTTATAGAGCTGGGATATTCTACGAAGACACGTCTTGAGAGAAAGAAGGAGATACAGATACGAATTAATGTATCTACCAATGACGATAGAGACGTCAACAATAAATTTTCGGACACGCCATAAGATGTTTATTTATTTCGTTCATCTGTATCTCTGTCGTGTCCGTCTCTTGACATCGACTCGCCGGGGCGGAGGGCAGCATACGGCATTGTAAGGGCATGCGCTGCCCTTAAAATTATGCCTTAATAGGGCATAGTCATGAGTGTGGGCAGTTACCCTATAACTTTTTTTAACAAATTATTTTTTTATTATATTATTTAACAAGGCATATGGGATAAGGGGTCTAAATTTTTGAAATATATATTATATTTAATTATTTAATAAGACATATTCATTAGGCAAAGAGGCTCTTAAACTTTTAAAAATAACATATATTTTATTTTATATTATATTATGTTATTTTATAAGAGGAAATAAATAACCGATACCCCATAAATAAAGAGAAACAATGCATATAAGATATGTTGTATGGACGAAACAATCCATGAACTTGATCATCAAAAAAAAAAAAAAATCAAGGTATTCCCCCAAAGCCTCTAGACCCAAAATATTTTCGTTTCCACAAACCTATTAACAATTACTAACTTTTTCATTCAACTATTTTGTGCCCCTACAATAAAATACTACCTCTACCCTTACGTAGAATTCAATCCCACTCACATAAACTTTAACTTTTTTTTTTTATTACAAAAATTCAATCCGGCAAATTAATATTTGTAGGCTTGCTAATCCTACTGTTAGACATTTCTTACTCCTAGCCAAAAATCAACACATGTTAAAATAAAAATAAATGTTGAGCTTGAGTCAAAAATTGTGACAGTATGCTAGTTTGGTTTTTCGCGAGAGCCAAAACTGCACTCAAAAGTTAGAGAATCTTAATGAGATGTTAAAAGAGATTCATATATATATATATATATATATAGTTTGTATTTTATTGATCAGTTGGGATTAGTATATGTTCCAAGTGAATAAACACCACGCTCACCTCTTTTTCACGGATTGAACCTTGACTTCTCTCCTAGCGGGGGGATACATCATTTAAATAATTTAGTAAGAGGTAATATAACACTTAACACTGCTAATTTAACTAGTTCTCAATGTCAAATATATGTATGAAAAAAAGAGGAATGTGAGGTCCACTTTCTCGTCGTCCGCTCTCCTCTTATTTTCATAGGGGTAATTCAAAATTGTGTGATACTCTTGATGAGTCCTACACTCCCATTATATTTATTTTGTCTTCGTATATAAAAATAATAAAAACTATCCGGTGCGAATTGCGAGTGGTCTCCCGATTTCATTGCGATTCGAGCAAGATCCCAGCACCGCCAGCAACTTATGTAACGTCGGTGGACCCGGACCCACATAAAACCCGCTTTGTATACGCAAAAACTGCACAACCCGACACAGTCAGTAGCACTCAATATCTATGAAGAGGGAGAGAACTCAGAGAAACAGAGATATTTTCCTTTCAGAAAAAAGAGAGAATTTCTCAGACGTTTCCAATTTGTTGGGGGGGGACAAGGAGAACTGATTGGAGTTGCTAAGTTGATTACAAACGCAGACCAAAGCTTTCTTCTCCAATTCTCTTCTCCTTCCCCTTCCCCTTTCTCTTCTCTCTTCCAGAGACTGTGGAGGCACTTTATCGTCGTACACCCACGAGGTTCACGTTAGCAATTTTATAGTCCCAGGACCAGTATATTTTATTTATTTATTTGTACAGGAAAAAACTCAAAAAGAAAGAAAACCAGAGAGAATGGATAGTCTCTGCTTTAAAGCAGGGATTCATGGGCCATCGTCAACGTTCTCCGTCGGTGGAGATCTCTGCGGTCGTAAACATCCCGCTCAGGTTAGCGCTTTGGGACGTTCTGGCGCTGGGGTTTCGAATTGGGTTTCCATGGAAAACTCAACGCCCTCGTCGTCGATGTCGAGGTTTTCCTTCACGTTCCCTCTGAAATCTCTTTGGCCGGGAGGAAGGAAGGGAAATAACGGAATTGCCCTTGATGACGCGGTTTCTGTCATGGAAGACGGAGAACAAGGAGAAGAAATTGCTCTTGAAGGAGGAGGAGAGAACGATTCGAAGGGCTCCGAGGAACAGCGTGGGAATTGGGTATTAAAAATTCTTCAAGTTAGGTCTCTTTGGAAGGAACAGGAGAAGAACAGTGTCGATGAATTGGAACAGAAGAAGGAGAAAGACGACGATATGGTGAATGGTCGATGCATTGGGTGTCCTTGCTGTGATGAAGAGGAATCTGAAGTTTGTAGGGTTGAGGAAGAGGAGGAGGTGGTGGGATTCGATCAGGAGTCGTTCTCGAGGTTGCTCCAGCGCGTGTCATTAGCAGAAGCTAAGCTCTATGCTCAAATGTCATATCTGGGGAACTTGGCTTACTCAGTACCCAAAATCAAGGTATACATTTGCAATATTTTTTTTGGTTTAATGCTTCTATTTTTATGGGTTTTGTGTTGTATGCTGCAAATCAATGAATCCATCTAAAAATTTTGATTTTTGTTTGAAAATTCTAAATGGGGAGGTTTGGTTTTTGATGGTTGTGCATTTGAACCTGCGATCAAGGTACTCTTTGCAAATTTCAGTTTCTTGCTAGGCGTTTTCATGTGATGAGCTTTTGTCCTGATAGAATTTTCATTTGGGAGTCTTTTTCGTTTGTGCCATAGAATGGCTCAGTTGGAGTAAATTATAGATTTATTGATTAAATTTTCCTTTTGAGAGGTTCTGTCTACAGACAGGGAAAAAAAAACAAAAGAGGTTCTGTTTGATGATCCCGTGTTTGAATCAACAGATCTAGGTATCCTTTTAATTGAAAATTTTATGTGAGAAACGTTTAGTTATACATGTCTTTCCCAATCCAAGGAACCCATTTACCAATTTATTGATCATGTCGCAGAATAGTTTTAGTTCTGAGAGGTTCTTGTTCGATACATGTATATTGTATACCTCAACCGAGATGTTGTTGCAGGGGCATCATTTGCCAACTGTTGTGATTCCTGCAATAAAATCTCACAGGCTGAGATGTTGGTTTGGTAGATATGTGTATACTATATATCCAAGACACGAATTGCTGGCGATTTTCATATTTGGAGGATATGGTTTGATGGGGTTGATCTTTTATTTCTATAAGAAACTTTTGTTTAGGATGGTGTTGATTTGATGGTGTATACTGGATTCCAAAAGTCTGGTGACTCATTTGTGAATCAAAGAACTCTTTTCCCATCTTCCTGTCTTGTATCAAAAAAGAAGAAGAGATGTTGGAACAAGTTTTAGTTTCGTATGTGTTGTATTCAAGGAAAATCAGTCATTCCATACCTATAATCCAGCTACAACTTTGTGAATCTTAATTTCATTACTAATAACTCGTATTTGGATGTTTGGTTTTGTTTATTATGCTTTTATGCCCAGATTGACAACTCCATTTGCAAATTTGAGTTTATGAGTTCAGCTGGGAAAGTTTTGGTTTGATGGTGTGCACCGCACACCTTAATTTTAGTACCCATTTTGAATCTTCTGTGTTGTATAAAAATTTGTATCTAAGGAGGTTTAGGTTTGATAATGTACGTTCCATGCGGAACCAAATTTATCTGTTCGCTAACTGTTAATTCTCAATTAGAAAGCTTAATGAAGGGAGATTTCAACTTCATGGTTATTTTTTTCAGGCAGGGAATCTCCTACGACAACGTGGATTGCATTTTGTAACTTCATCAGTGGAGAAGAAAAAAGAGTTGATAAATGCTGAAAAAGAGCAGGCCTCATCCAAAGTTCAAGCACCAGAAAAGGACTCAACGGGTGCAATGGAAGGCAAGGAACAGAGGAAGAAGAATGGATATCAAATAAGCGCATCTGCTGCTTATCAAATTTCTGCCGCTGCCGCTTCCTATCTTCACTATCATTCCAGGAGCATTCTGCCATTCAAATCCTCAAAAGCAGAGGGAAATGAAGATTTGCTCAAAGGAGGCACTGGAACCAATGACAACGTTAAAATCACAAGCTCAGAGCTGGCTTCACTCGTGGCAACTACGAACTCGGTGACAGCCGTGGTTGCTGCAAAGGAGGAAATTAAGCAAGCCGTTGCAAGGGACTTGAACTCAGCCCATTCATCGCCCTGTGAATGGTTCATATGTGACGATGATCAGATTGGTACAAGATTCTTTGTTATCCAGGTACAGGGAATTAATTTTACTAATACATGTTATTTTAGAGGAGAAATCGGGTTATGCTTTTTATTAAATGGGATAGCTGCTGGTAAGCATCCCAATAGATACATGTATTATCAACCATGACATCAATGTGCAGGCCACCTCTTAAATGGGTACGGCTCCTCAAATAGTACCAGTTAGATTTTTTTAGTCATCCAGATTTATGAACATCTTCTTCGAACCAGTGCCCATAACTCTATTGTCTGGAAAATCAGGTGATTGTCAGAGGGCAATCCACAGTGCATAATCTGGTTGGACATTGTAGGGCTAATTATCCCTTTACTCGATGATATAAGACAATCATCAGGACATGGCCATATGATTAATAATTTTTGCTATTTTGTATATTTGGTTATAGTCCTATATGGTTTTGAATATCTTAATGTGCAGGGTTCTGATTCACTGGCTTCTTGGCAAGCAAATCTACTCTTTGAGCCCATTCAGTTTGAGGTAAATTTTGAATGCACTTGTCCAACTCCCTTTTTATTATTTTCTAAGATCTATGTTACTTTAACAAGTACTAATCCCAAAAGCTAAATACAGACTTGAGAATTCTGCATTATATCTTGCTTATCCTATTGAGTTCTTTTTAGGGTGTTTCGATAAACCTTTCTTCAATGAAAGTTAACCCTAATAGGGGAATGATTCATCTTTGTGGTCCAGGGACTAGATGTGGTTGTGCACAGAGGTGTTTACGAGGCTGCCAAAGGGATCTATGAGCAGATGTTGCCAGAAGGCCATGCCCACCTGAAGTCTCGTGGTAACTCTGCCACCCTCCGTTTCACAGGGCATTCTCTTGGTGGAAGCTTGTCACTGCTTATCAATCTCATGTTGCTGATTAGGGGGGAAGTGCCACCTTCTGCCTTACTTCCTGTTGTAACTTTTGGTGCACCATCTATCATGTGTGGAGGGGACCAGCTGCTTCACAAGTTGGGCCTGCCTCGGAGTCATGTTCAAGCTATTACGATGCACCGAGACATTGTACCCCGAGCTTTCTCTTGCAATTATCCGGATCATGTGGCTGATCTTTTGAAGGCTGTCAATGCTAACTTCCGTAGTCATCCATGTCTCAAAAACCAGGTATAGCCTAGCCTTTATTATAGAGAATTAAGCATTTAAACCATATAAGATTATTCCAAAAGAAGGAATTTTCTGGTTACGTCACAATATTGCGGTTGACATGTGCTAGTGTTGATGATTTTATGTAGTTGACATGAGAGCTGAGACATACGTCTGACTCATAATCAGAATTTTGTTGAATTTTTAATCCTACATTAGCAATGAACTTTCAGTTGTAACTAGACTATCTCCAGACAAATGACTCGGTGTACCTTCTTTCTATTTTTCTTGGAAGGTAAGTGGCTTGCAAGGGATTTTATTACCTAAGCCTTGTAGGCCAAGGGTTTCGAACCCAGGTCCGTTTTTTTTTCACAATGAGGCATTACCAACTGAGTGAGCCAGGCACATGATTTGTTGGGGTGCCCATGCCCTTTAAACTGAGTAAACTTGGATAATTCTTGAACCTTGGACTTATGTCTAGATATGGTTATGACTGTGCCTTGTATTCTGATTGATCGTTGGTTTGGACTGTTATCACTAAGACTCTGTTAGAGGGTTACGTAATGACAACATCATGATTTTACGTCATTGATAATGGTATATAAATGCATTATGATTAGGTTTTGTTCATTATGCATAAATTGAGAGAAGATGAGAGTAGCGAGAATTGTAACCCGTGTTCACACGATATTAGTGAAAGGATTTCTCTGTGGTTGTGGACATAGGCACCTTGCTAAACCTCATAAATCTGTGTGAAGGTTTGCTATTTTTGTTCATATTTTTTTTTAATTTTCTACATATATATTTCTTTAACCCACTATTTTCTTGTCAAGCAAATCATAGTAATCCTGTTATAGTATTGACATTTCAATGTTTAAATTAGGTTTACTTGCTCTGAATCTTCTGTATACATCTCAAATTATGATACCTACTCCCATACTTGTGTCTACACCTTTAAAAATGAAAATTGACTATACATTGTTCAAGCATAGTTCTAAAGAGAATATATTAACCTCTGGTTGTCTTTCTTTACTACAGAGTCTTCTATATGCTCCAATGGGGGAGCTTATGATTCTACAGCCAGATGAGAAATTCTCTCCGCACCACCATCTCCTCCCTTCTGGCAGTGGCCTGTACCTTCTGAGCTGTCCTGCATCAGATTCTGCTGATGCAGAGAAGCAACTCCGGGCTGCGCAGACTGTGTTCTTCAACTCGCCCCATCCACTCGAGATCCTAAGTGACCGCTCTGCATACGGATCTGATGGCACCATTAATAGAGACCACGACATAAATTCCTACCTCAGGTCTGTGCGTGGTGTAATCCGTCAGGAGCTCAACCACATCAGGAAAGCCAAAAGGGAACACCGCCGCAGAATGTGGTGGCCACTTGTGGCCCCACATGTCATATATTCTGGTATCACTGGGGGGAGATCTGTGGAATCTAGCAACATAGATCAACAAAAGATCAGCTTCTCTGGTGTATTACGAACTGGGAGAAAGTCATTAAAGAGGTTCAGTAAGCTTGCTGCATCAGAGCACATGCATTTGCTTGTGGTGCTCTTGTTCCATGCAAAGTTGTTACTCGTGGGGGCATACGCTGTCATTGGTCATCAGCTTACGTTGAATATACAGTGTTGGCCTGCCAGTTGTGTTCTTTTGGTTTCGACAATTGTCTTGGTGGGCTTGTACAGGTGGAAGCATCTGACTGGCAGGTGGATGGGTAATTCTTTATTCATTGGATTTATAAGCACTTATGTTCTCTGTTTTTAGATGGGAAAATGTCAAAATAGCTATGTAGAGACATTTGAGCATTAATTAAATCAAAAGAAATTACACAAGAAGTTGAAAAACCATGTTCATTTCGTATACCTCATAAATCTCCAGAAAAATATATGATCTCATGTTTTTTTTAAAAAAAAAAAACCATCCGAGCATCTGTAACAATGCTCTGGCCTTGAAGCATGGGGATTAATTAGCCATGCCCAGCAAGGCAGGGAACTGGCGGAGTTAAAAGAGGCCACATTACATTCAAACTAGTGATCTTAAATGCATTGCAATCCCAAGCCTGGAAAATGAGTGTCGGTTAGCAGTTAGCACAGCATGTGAAACTTTACAAAAGCCTAAGTAGTCCATAAGCAGAATTTAGACATCCCTAAAGAGGATGCTCTTAACTACCCTTCCATGAGGGGAATGGGATTTCGTCTGCCTGTCCCACCGGTCAACACGTGTCCCTTTTAACACCCCTTAACTTTGGTTAAGATTCACAAACCCTTAGGATTCAACCATCTAACCTTGGGGTGGCAGACCAAATCAAGTCTCTCCGTGAGGGGTTTAGCTGAACACATCATCAATTAGCAGTGTGATTATCACGTTTTCTTCGGCAGCAGAGAAAATAATATATTACAGGTCTGCAAATTGATATTTGATGAATATTGCAACAAGATCATGTCAGAACTTGACATAGAAGGGATACTGAAATGTGACACACCAACGCTGGTCCAGCCATCCATTCTCTGTATTCAACTAGATGCAATCTCTATACCATATTGCACTTTTCATATGCCAATGAGCAATTCCCATGATTATGGGTGACTAACAATTTCTTCATAGGCAATACACCAAACAATATTGAAGAAGCCAAGCAAATGGATACAATGTAACTTGGATTTGAACACATATCTAGATATTGGGCATGGGTATGGAGTGTCAGTAACACTGACCCAGAAAAATCAAATACCCTCAAGAGTCCATAGAGTTGAATGCATATATGTTACAAAACATGGAAATAGCATATTTAGCTTAGCTGATATTCTTCAAAATTGTGCATGAAAAATTCGACAAATTTAGAGTGCCTACTGTGTACACATTTTTCAGAAATGGAATCTCCTAGCTAAATTGGATAAGAACAGAGTATGCAACCCATATTGTGACCAAAAGGAGATAATTCAGTAGGAAGAATCCTTAAGACTACATATTACAGTATTAAGAGGCCAGTTTAGGGGCTTGATTATTGGAAAGATCACTAGATTGTGGTACAAGTGCAGGACTTCAAGAAGCTTAGAGTGCACAGAGGGAAGAGACTAACCTTCGTCGACTCAAAAACCTATAACATACCAATTACACAAATATCTTGTGAATGCGTGGAAGAAGGGCAAAGAGCGAACACAGCTGAGTATTTGGCTGATGGTAAGATATCTAAGTTTGTCTTGTCGATATCACAACTTACCTTTGCAGGAGGAGGTTTTTGGCTGATTATTTGGTCAATGTACCCAACTTGTCAAAACAGTACAAAAGTTCAATATGAAAATAAAGGAAACAGCCTGAAGAGTAGATTTGTGGGGGAAAAAATAACTTAAAAACTCAATGAACCTAAAACATATAATAGGAAGTAGGAACTGCAAATTGAGGAATCCTAAAAGAATACCAATGCGGCGGAGGTATGAACCTAGTGAAAGGATTAGCCATGGGATTATATATATATGTCAAAAATTATCAAATTATGCATGTAGATATTATATCAGAAAAAGTGAATTAAAGATAAGGAGGGAAGTAGGAATATGCGATTAACAGGCAAACCTGTATGATAGATGGGGCCAAAACTATTATGCTTCCAATTGTTGCGAAATATATGCAGCTTTAAGAGGTATGTGTTAGTTTCCACAAATTAAGGAAGTAAACTCAATATGGCAGCACTTCATCAATGGATAGCATTGTAAGAATATATTATCAAATTAATATCCATTCATATAAGTAAGAAGCCTCTATTTACACTATGGCAGTGACACTTTTATAATAATGGAGAGGGGCAGGGGCAATTTTGCAACACACTTTTTTCATAATTACAAGTTTGCCACAAATATAAACTAAAAAGGGGAGCTTTGCTTCAACGCCGTGAAGTGCAGCTCCGCTTTGTATTTAAACTGAAGTAAGAAATGTGTTGTCTATAGACTTAAAGATTTGAATTAGGAAAATTTAGAAGATGCGAAAATAATAGCTGAAAACACAAAAGATGATTAGAGATTTGTCCCGAGTCTCCCGACTAAGCATATCGGTGTTTGTGTTTGTCTGACGCATGGGACAGATCCACGCTCATGAACATGTCATTTAGTGAGTCCTTGTATATAATGTGGCCTGATAACCAGTGTAGAACTAAGAGAAAACATGGTGAGAAAATACCCACCCAGCATTTTAAAATTTCTTCATATCAATAAGAGCACAACCAAAGTATTCAACATATAAAAAAAAAAAAAAAATCTTTTGCAAATTATACCAAGAACTAGATACACAAACCCAAGTATTCTCCATACAACAAAAACGAAAGAAAGACTACCTTTTGCAAATTAATACCAATCAGCACAAAGTCACAAGCACAAGTATTCCACAAACAACAAGAAAATAGGAAAAACAATGTCTTTTGCAAACACCACTAGAAATTCGTTCAACAGAAGAACATATCTTCTTAATAACCATATCCATGTTATTGTACAAAATGTTGTTGTTCAGGAGTAAAGAGAAGAACTAATGGCTTATTTTCCTGAAGGTGTTGTTCAAGCTTATTACATAACTCAAACAGAGAACACAGACATGTAATAACAAGTTTTCTAGTGAAGGAATGGATCACCAACATCCTTCTGTAAATATATAACCAGGACATGTCCTTCGCCAATGGCTAAACATGAAACCCAGATTACAGGTCAATTTTACTTGCCAAATACCATGAATGCATTGCGAGGCTGCCAAACGACATGATATTAGCGAGCGATGATAGACCATGAATCATCCCGAATTTCTTGTTCATACTTGCTAGCTTAGGATTCGCCTTTGCAGCTTCCCTGTTCTTCGCCCCTCCAATTTCATCTCCTATATTCTGTTCTTTCTCCACCTTGTGCCTTTGCTTCATCATCTACCCCACAAGAACAGCAAAAATTATACAATTAGACATAACCCATCAGCCCAACAAACCTGTTGTTCGAATGAGCACATATATGCAAGAATCGCTTCATTTCTTCCAGAATCATTTCTGAATTCAGCGAATTAGCTAAGGAAATATACAAACTGGCCTTGACGATACATCAAAACCTCATACTTCCAATTAAATAGAAAACCCATATATCAGAGTATAAAAATACAAATAAAAGTTCAAACTTTTTGTGAGTATGCAGAAAATGCAAATCCCCACCACCAGTATCTCCCAAAATTGTTTTCTAAATTACTCAAAATGATTAATAAATTTAACATACCACTCCTGACTATTAAAAATCAGGAACAAAAAAGAAGAATATTATTTTGTCCACTGGAGGCCCCTCTATTGGAAGTATGTGCGGTGGCTCAACACATGAGATTAGTGTAGAGAAGACCTTTCCTTTAACTCTGCGGAGCAAGGCATGATAAACTCTATTGGATCAGAGGATAAGAGAATGTTGCTCAAATGAGTGATCTTTCTTTTACCATCAATAATTTGCAAACACCAAAATCATTAGGCTCTAATATCAAACCGGCTCTAGGTGAAGAAGTGAGCAAAGGAGTTGGGGCAGATGAGTCGAAGCAAGTTCGTGACAACATTCTTATTGAAGAATTTGGAGCAAAAGACTATTTTATTCAATCAGTGACTTCAAAGAGAAATAAGAAGAAAAATAAAGCAGCTAACACAACATCAGCAATCGATTCTTCTGAAGAAGACCAAAGTGGGAGATTAGGATACCTACTCGATTTAAGTAGCTTTTTTAGAGCCTCATTCCTTGTGTTGTCGATGATGGTATGAATTAATTTTTTTATTTTTTAAAAACGATTAATTGACATTGTATAAATGTAGTAAAAAGCTTGGGAGTTAAATGGGTATACCTCAATTGTCATGGGCGTGAAGACGAATAAATTGGAGAGATTGAAAGCGAAGGAAGATAGCAGAAACCCAAGCTGATACCTCTCCGCAGAGGATGACGATTTCCATGGATGTAGATAACTGAACGACGCCACTGAAATCGCACTACAGACGCTGACCAGTGAGAAATAGGCAGGAAACATCTTGCTTTGGAGATTCCCGAACTGATGCCTCGGAAGATACCTGGATCATATTGAAAAATTAATGGGGTTTTTTTTTTGTTTAAAAAAAGAAAAAAAAACTTACTTGAACATGATGATACCGCCGATGAAGGTGACCCAGAGAGCAGTACCCCAGGCGGTGGAGAAGCTGAGGAGATGAGCGAGTTTCAGAGAGATGGAAAGCTTCGAGGAATAAGAGCCGTTTGATTTTGATCCAAATGTTTCTGGAGAAAATATGATTCCCAAGGCCAGGAAAGCTACGGCAGCCAGAAATCGAGTAATCCAAGCCATCTCTCTCCACTCTCCCTGCAAGAATTGGGATGCAGACCTATTTAAGGACAAATCTCTCTCCTGAATCCTAATATTGTTTTCTTTGGCTTGTAAATCCTAATATTGTAAAGGTAAGTCAAATTACGAGGATACCATTGATCTTTCGGAAGATTTGCGTAATGCCAGTGACGAAATAGATCCCCGATACTGCTCAAAAGTTTGGCTGTTGACACTTGGCACTACTGTGATGATGCCACGTGAAATAACTGGGACCCGCACACGCAATTCCAGAACATTCAATTGTTATACCAAAAAAAATTAGTTTTAAAAAAGGAAAAAGAAGCCTTTCGTCGTCGCCCTCGCTCACAAGCATTTCCTCGAATGGCAATCCAATCTCCTTAGCCCTTAAGTCATTACCAAAACTTTGAAAATACATCAAACTAATGACTTTTTTTTTTTTCGGTTAAAAGGTAAATAACACTTAAAAGGTCATAATACTGTCAAGTGTCAACAATGGAATAGAATACCATTGCTAGAAAAAATAAGTGTGAAAAATAATAATAATAATAATAAAATATATATATATATATATATATATATATATATATGATAGCAAGCTCATTTGTCCAATCTTTCTAATTAGAGTCTAAAGAAATGGCTACCAGAATTAACAATTTTCAAAGTTGATTGTCATCGTAGTAGAATTTGAAAAAAGTTGAGATATGCAACTGAATTGTTAATTGCCTTAGTTAAAATTGTTTGATATTTTACATTTGAATATGAATATAAAGTAAGATGTAAAAGCTCCTATGATTACACCCATCCTCTTGTGCTAATTATGGGGTGTGGCCTCTCTCGAGTCTCGATAGAGAGGTCTCAAGATCCATTCCTCAAGTAATGAGTAGCAAAAACTTCAATCCTCAATTATAACCACTAATCTTATACTAATACAAGTACATGATATCCTCAAAAAAAAAAAAATTGTATGGTTAATGAATAAGAGAATTAACAAGTTTTAAAGCTCAAATGATCACTCGCGTTGAATGCTCTAAAATGGTGAGAATTATTATTGAGCTTGAATAGAGTACACCTCCTTGATGATCCAATTGTAGGGAGTGCATCTTGGCATGCCTAGGCTAGTTGAGTTGGTGTGGCAATTGAAACACCTATTGTTGTATTAACATAAAATTTTAAATATGAGTCGGAGAGATGCTTCAAAGAACTTAAGAGGTCCCCGTTTAACCAAAAAAAAAATGTAAGTCTTGCAGTATGATTTCTTCTATAATTACAAAATTGTCATCCACTTATAATATAAAAGGGGAGCTCCCCAAACGCTTTAAGGCATATTTAAAATCATAACCTAAGTAGTAACCTTTTTAATGGTGAAATAGTGTATATATATATATATAGGATTAGGATTAGGCCTCCCAAAAAAAAAAAAAGGATTAAGCAGCAACCCAAATTAATAATGTCAGTATATATTCAATGGTTAGAAATTAGATTCTTAGTATTTTAACTCGGCCAAATAGACATGGGTTAAGCCAACACACACACCAATCTACAAGATTGAACTGTACATATCTCACTCAAAAAGCCTATCTTAAGAAGAGAGGAAGAAGCCTTATAAGTCACAAGAGGCCTACCCCTACACTGTCTAGCGATGCGAGACTAAGCTTCAATCCAACCATTCAAAGTGGTACCAATTAGTTGGTGTTACAAACGGGGTAAGAAGGGGTGTACAATGGGCGATTTGAGTTGGGTTGAAGCTAGTTTGGGCTCAACCCGTCTTATTTATTCAGACACCTAACCCAGCCCGAACCCAAACCAAAACCCAAACTCATTCTAATACATGAAAGCCCAAATCCAGCCCATGTACAACATTGTAAGTTTGGGTTGGGTTCGAGTTAGTCCATACTAGATTTAATATTCAAATCTATATTTATAATGGAATAAGATACCTTCAAATATATAATGAAATTTAAACGATAAATCAAAACTGAGCTTATGCATGTGGGAGAGCTAGCATTTGCTTGATAATCTCTAACTTAGTAGCTTTTTTAACCCATTCTACTTTTAGAAACCAAAAAAGTAGAGAAAAAGAGAGTATAACCCAATTGTAGAGCCAAGTGGGATAGTAAATTCAATTGTAAAAATTGAAGAGGTGAAAGTAGAAATGAAACTCAAACCCAACCCTTGGGTAGAAACCAAAAAAGTAGAAAAAAAAGAGAGTATAACCCAATTGTAGAGCCAAGTGGGGATAGTAAATTCAACCGTAGAAATTAAAGAGGTGAAAGTAGAAATGAAACTCAAACTCAACCCTTGGTTTTGAATGAAAGTCCGGCTGACTAAAAGTTTCATTATGGGCCAGGTTGAGTTAATTGGGCTATATTAAGTTTTACCTAAATCCAGCTTAAACCCAAACACTTAGGGGGCGTTTGGCATCATTCCGGATCAGAAACATTTCTATTCCCTGAAACAGTCTGATTTTTTTGGAACGTTTTTGTTCTTAGAACTCGTTTGGATGCACTCAACCAAACTCTATTCCAGGGAACAGAAACAGCAGAATCGCGTTTGGATGACCAAAAAAAAAAAAGAGTCAAATCCTCTACGGTGATAAATGGATTTGCCAAATCTGGTTATCACCCCTAGAGGTCGCCACGTGTCTCCTTTGACACCCCTTAACATGTGGCGATCTGTTATCATCCACTAGTACATCTCACGATCAAGAAATGAATATGTCCGTGTTGGTTATGGAGGTTTGTTTCTTTGGTATGGTATCGGCCTTCACAGATTAATAGTGGCTCAAAATCCTCCCTGTGTCATATAGAAATATAGCAAATTTCATAGTTACAGAAACTTTACACAAAGGTAGCATATTTTCCAAATCTTTGAACAGTTGCTAATGACACCACCTCAATAGAGCAGGTCAAGGTTCCAATTCCATGGATTGCGTGCTGGTCGAATATCTCACTTTAGGTCCTGGTAGCAGTCAAAGCATGTGAACTCCCAGGGCAACCACAAACATAAAAACGGAAAAGAAAAACATTCAATTTGATATCTTCATGAATAACGCATCTGACATAGTTAATAGTACGACACTGGATGATGAAGAATTATACAACAATCTGACTCAATGAGACTTCAACTAAATTGAATGGGTATACAATACCTTCTCGAAACCAATCATCTTCCATACTAAAAAACAGAGACCATTGAATCCAACACATACGTTGTTTCCATATTATATATAGTGGGACAGACTGAGACATTAGCCCTGGAGAACTTTCAAATGTGCTCTCTTTATCTCCTACTGCTTTCTACTGCCCTGATGTAACAATGATACATAAAATGTTTGATCAAACAAGAGAAATAACTAGATCAACCTCCTGCCTCAAGCTGTAAAAGTTTTTGCTAGTGTGAAGCAACTCGGTTCTCAATTTCCCATCCTCCAAATTTCTTCTCATAACAGTCCACCACTGTTGAGTGTTTCAACATCAGCTTCTCTTGCATCTCTCTCTCCTTGGCAATCAGTTCCTCCACCTGTGTATATATAGAGCCAAAAATGTATTAAAGTTCAAGAGGAAAAGCATTTACAAGTATGCACTTATAATACCAATGGAGGAAAATTCATGACAAAACACCACCAGAAACGCATATTACCTTCCTACTTGGTCATTGATCCAACCTGGATTTTAGTAAAAATCTAACAAAGGAAGAACAATGCATGCACATGAATTTGGGAAATGATCCACCTGGATTTTAGTAATCCGCAACTACAAAGTTTTACCTTCCTATATTTAGCGTACTCACCTGAAAAATAAGCATAATCTGCAGGGATCTCCTAACCTCTTCTTGTTCTTACCACCAAATACTAGTACACAAATCCCACAAATAAAGTCAATCATATAATGAGTTCAGATTGGCACCAGGCTGCACACAAAGAACCTGTTATGGTCATCTATCATAACATGTAAAACAGAACAGTACCGCAAATCAAAAGGACAAAAAAAAAAAACAAAACAAATAAGTAACACTGACAGGTAAATTTTACTTGGATTTACTTGGGATTCAGACCAGTTTAAGATGCTAACAGAAGAAATATTCACGTAAGAGAAAAAAACTCATCTCCCAATTGAATATACTACCATTGTTTACAAATGCAAGTGTTTGCATGTTAACCAGACACGAATGCATTTTCCCATTGTTTCTAGATGTTCAAGAGGTCCTCCACTTTCTGTTAGTAAGAAGGTATGAAGTGAAACCATTTTCTCAATTTCAAAGACCGTTGCATGATGGGTAGAGGACATTTCTTCTATCATTGGTTTCCAGAGGCAGACACGAGCATTAATAAACCAACTGGATACCTGATCATACACCCAAATGATCCATAACCAGATGAAACAAGAAATTGTAAAAAATGCATCCTTTTACCCTCTTTATATGAGGAGATAAAAATGAACATGAAGTAATCATTTTGCCAATGCTAAAATCTAAATCACCAAGTGTAGTGGGAGTTGTATATACCTGGTTCCGTGTCAATCCACTTCTTATTGCAAGTAAATGCTTCTCTGCATCCCTTGGATACCTAAAAACCATAAAATTTGTTATTTAAACAACCTCTAACATTCCAATTCAAAGACATACAAAAGTTCAAACTTCAAACGACCATGGAATATGAGGATAAGTGACCTAAATGAGATAGACGCTGAACCCAAAAAAGTTTGCATATGCTAGTGACCTAAACGACCAGAGCTCCATTTAGACATATATGCAGTCTGCATATGCCAATAGCACAAAACAGTGCTCTTCCAATTGTATCATCTGTTGAGTCAGAATCTTTTGGCATACTCACCTACCAATTTTTACCTTCCTATATTTAGCATACTCACCTGAAAAACAAGCATAATATGCAGGGATCTCCTGACCTCTTCCTGTTTCTACTACCAAATACTGGTAAACAAATCCCACAAAACCAAAGCTTCCAAAAAAATATATATGCAGCTCAAAAAAAATTCTAAGATCACAAGTTCATATGTGCACATACCCAAGTTCGAGCCCCCTAGCTCAATTGATTAACACACCTGCAAGGCTGTTTAGAGTCCTCATTTACCCACCAAAGTTACATTTACAATAAACATGTTATGTGTTTACTTTACGAAGATCACAATCACTATTGCCCCAAAAAACATTAAAAGTCTCATAATGAAGCATATCATACTACAACCATAGGCTGCACAAACGAAAATGCGGTGTCGTTTGCATTCAATGAGTATTTGCTGAGATGCTTCATCCGTATCATAGTCAGTTTCACGCTCTTCCACATTATATTCATCTACCCATATGAATGAGTTTTCATGGTCCTAAACAAAATAAAATCCAATTAGCTAATGATTAATCGACATAATGAGTTGTTATTGAAATCAATATCAAAATAAAATAGACACCTGATGACATGGGCATCGAAAAAACCAACGTCCATAATTTTTATTTGTTTTCGCCATGAACAATTTCATAACGCCCCGCCCACAAGAACATGTAGGACTTTTGCGGACTCCTTTCATACTTTCAGTAATATCTACAAATATTTCTAAAACTATAAGTATATATAATGCATGTCAAAACAACAACATATTCATAGACAAGGATATGAAAATTAAAGTTTGCAAACGTATAACAATGTATCCTCTTGTTACGCAATATTACAAAAAATATAAGCAACGTCATTGTACTAAGCTAAGAATGTTCATCTCAATCTCTTGTAACACCGTAATGCGCTGCTAAAGCATCTGTTATTTCATCCCTAACAAGTGCAATTTCTTGTCGACCTTGTGTTGTGCCTATCTCTACAACCGTTGAGGGACCTACGTCATTGCTAGTTGTATCGTCATTGTTGACAATCATCTCCTGATCACCATAAGCAAGAAAGTCTCTATTCTGTTGCGTTTGCGATTTGATGAAATTGTGAATAGTGCATGAAGCAAGAATAATACGTTTTTGTGCCCGGAGGGAGTATGCTAGCATTTGCTTCAAGATAGGGAATCAGGATTTTAAAGCCCCAAAACATCTCTCAATAACATTTCTCAATGATGAGTGATGATAATTAAACAACTCCTTCTTCCCTCGTGGTTGTCGAGTACGCCCCATATACTCTTGTAGGTGATATCGCTCTTCACGATAAGGCATCAGATAACCTGGCATACTGGTGTAGCCCGAGTCGACCACATAATATTTACCTGAAATAAAAAACTTTTAAGAAAATCACCTATATCGATGATACCTATATATATTTCAAACAATGTTAGCTGCAGGGGGTGAGGAAATTCTAATTATGGTCGTATTATGGCTTCCGTAAAAACACGTGAATCATTTGCAGTTCCTTCCCAACCGGCGTACACAAATGTGAAACACATATCGAAAGAACATGCATATAATACATTTTGAGTCATGGTTGTCTTCCTCACTCGATAAGGAATCTGATTCTTAATAGGGACAGATGCACTTACATGTGTGTCGTCTATTGCCCCTATACAATTCTTGAAAACAAAAAAATAAATTGTAATCATTTAAAGAAACACTTTATGACGGGAATAAAATCTGTAAATCATTTATTACCTTAAACCAATGATGATATTTTGAACTGTTAAGAATTTTTGGTGGAGTTACATTAAAATCTGGGGGACATATTAGCTCTTTTCCCAAATTCGCAACAGCCTTCAAAACTCTTTCGAAATGACAGCTAATAGTTTATCCTGAATGTTGAAATCTATTTGCTATCATTCGATTACATTCATTGTGACCAATTGTCATTAAAAACATAGTCACTTGTTCCTCGACCGCAACAAATTTCGAATCCTTTAAAAGGTTTCTAATTCTCAAAGTTTGACAAAAACTTTGGAATACGTGTTTTTCCATCCAAAACAAATTGTAACATCTATCTGGATGTCCGGTAAGTACCTTATGAACAAATTCCGGTCCTGTCTCACCACGGTTTCTAATTGGTTTTTTGATGATGCGGCTATTCAATTCATTAAATATAAGTAGAAACAAAAAGTCATCATCAGACTCTTCACTATCTGAATTTGACTCTTGGTCACGGTTTGAATCTGACTCCAATCTATCTGGATCCATATTACCTGAACGTAGTATATAAGCATAACAAGTCGGTAGCAAATCAAATATAAGTCGCACCATTACAAAATAAAAACATCTTAATCAATCCATAATAACTACAAAGTTGTAAAGTAGCAAATCAAACAAGAGAAATCCTCAAAAGGACAACTAACATAATCTGTAGCAAACAAAGTAGCAAAGTAGCAAACAAGTATCAAACAAAGTTTTAAAGTAACAAAGTCTTAAACATCCCAACGAGAAAGTTATAAGGTTTCTAAGCACAGAAGTGTCATTCTAAACTCCTTAGTAAGAGGAGTTTTCGGCTTGTGGGTACATTCATGAAAAGTTCTCTCTAGTTACGATCGCACGTGATAATCTTCATTGCTTTCAAGTAGGCTTCGTTGCTTAGATCTTCATCTAATGTTATCAACACCTCACAACACCGGGTAATAGAGAAAGAGTCCTCACTTGCCTCGGACCCAGAACTATTTGTCCTTTGATATTGTCTCGTAGTGTAGGCCTTACACGCGTCCATCAAAACATAAGTACTATTCACCTTCTTTCGACAAGGAGAAGTACCCTGACTAGTTCGGGTCAACTCTTCCATATCCACATCAAAGTCTTCTTCCAATTGCTCTACTTGAGTTTCTGGAATCCTATCAACATTCTCATCATCGTCTGTATCACTTGCCCCTTGTGTTGAGGAACCCGCAATATCACCCGTTGCGGTAGTGTCGCCGTATATTGTCACAAGCTCATCCCACATTGGACACCCTTTATGACGGAATATTTTTGCCCCAGGGTGTTGCTGTTTTAAAAACGATCAACGATGAGTATTATTAAGTGTACATTTATTGAAACATATTTTTTATTGATCTTCTTGGTAACAAAAAAATAGTAATTGTACATACCTGTAAATATGACTCCCATACATCATCAGGAGTCGTGACAGTTTTGGAGATGGGGTTCCAACCAAAACCTGTGGGCACATCACGAATCATTTTAAACTCTCGATAGTATAGCCTCAACTTGTTGAACTTGTTTTTGAATTGTTGATGAAAATACTTATGACCTGTTTCCTTAAATAACTTATCATTTATATCATTCCATGCTTTTTTTGAGAACGTTGTAGTTGGTCGGTTTCCCTTGCGAACCTCGTCAGCTATTAGTTCTATAAACAATTTCTCATCCCTAGCGCTACACCTTGCAACCTTGTCAGCCATTACTTCTTAAAAAAATAAAAAATAAAAAATAAAAATTTCTCAAATCTGTATCTTCAAAAAATTCTGAAATAAAACCATATATGTTCAGCCATTTCATACCATCATGTTCAACCATTTCAATTACAACAATTCTGAAAAAAAAACCATAATGCATGTTAAAATGCTAACCTGTTGATTTCCTTTCTCTTCTAATAAACCATTTGTTTTTTCCCTGAGACCTATTGTGTTGTGAACCCATAACAGAGAGAGAACACCCCTTCATCATATTTCTAAATTCTAACACGAGTACAATGGAAAGCTAGAAGCCTATCACTAAAGCTATTGAGATATGGAAGTTCATATGAACGCAGTGCAAAATACAAAATTATTCAGTTAAATGGTTTCTAGCAAAATACAAATTTCATGTAAGCAACATATCAAACAAGTGGTGTGCACTGATACCAACACAATACAAAATAGAACCGTTAGCCTCAGATCTTCTAATTAGCCTCAGATCTCATTTGAAGTGAGAGGATAACAAAAATGGAAAATAAAAAATACAGATCAAGTTGAAAACATGAAAATAAATTGATTCACAGATCAAGAAGAGGAAGATCTACCAAAATTATTCATAGATCAAGAAAAGAAAGATCTTGCAGAAGGTCATGCTCACAGATCATAGTTACAGATAACCCAAATACATAAAATCAAGATCTGTGAACAAAATAAACAGAACCAGGAAAAAAAAATGGGCAGTCTGGTGCATGCAGCAAGATCGTCGACAGATCTGCCATTTGATGAAGATCATCGGCAGATCTGCTATTTTAGAGAGAGAGAGAAGGAGAGAGAACCACCAGATCTGCCATTTGATGAAGATCGTCGACAAATCTACCATTTTAGAGAGAGAGAGAGGGAGAGAGAAAGATATCTTCACTGGACATCCATTTTCAGAGAGAGAGAGAGAGAGAGTACCGTTAGGAGTTGTTACCGATGATGATCAGTGGTTGGAGATGATAAGTCTTCTTCTTTGTTGCTACTCAGTTCACCAGTGAGCGGTGGTTGGAGACGTCTTCGTCTTCCTGCTACTCCCTTCACCAGAGCCACAACTCAGTTTGTTTTTTATTTTTATTTTTTTTTATCGGGAACAAGTTTAGTATGTGAGTTGTGCCGTTCCGAGGACCCTTTTTTTTTGTTCCGCAAAACTCGTGTTGTTGGAACACGTTTCTCTGCTGGGTTGAACTTGAAAGCCTTTCCAAACCCGTTTCTCATCCCTCGGGTTGTTCAGGAACGCGGAATCATTCCGCAAGAATGATGCCAAACTCCCCCTTAATAAAGATAGAACCCAAACTCAATCCAAACCCATGAAACATTAGCCCAGCCTGTCCTAATTCGGGGCTTGGTCTTGTGAGCTTTGGGCCAGCCCGGCCCAATGTACAGCTAGGTAGAAGTAGGAATGGGCAATGGGGTGGGGTGGGGTGGGGCGGGGCTGTTTTCTACCTCCCCGGCACCGCCGCGATTACAAAGTCACCTTGCCCGCCTCACCTTGCCCCCGGGCTTATATATGGTAAACCAACTCCACCCCGCTTATAAGATCCCCACCCTGGCCCCGCCCCTACTGCCTTTTATATATATATATATATAAGTGGTTTCGGGGCGGGGCGGGGTGGGGTATACTAAAATCGTCCCTGCCCCCGAAACGGAGTCGGGGCTTGATTTTTAATACTGTCCCCGCCCTCCCCCGATTCATTTGAAAAAAACGGCCCCTTGAGGGGAGGGGCGGGGAGGGGAGGGGCGGGGCCCAGGCGCGGGTGGGTCCTATTGCCATCCCTGGGTAGAAGGCGAACCACGCATCATTGAAGAACACCACCCAGAAGTCGCACGTGTCGATGAAATTTCTTACCACGTGCAACCATTTGTCTACTCCCGCCTCTAGACCAAAAATCAAAACAAATTAAAAAAAATATAATCCCTCCTTTATTTTGGCACGCTGTTTCTCCCATTCTTCCTCGAGAAGCTATATCTCTGCCTCAGTTTTCCAACTAATAAAACCAGACACTTCCGTGTTCTTCATCCCATTTTTAGGGTTTCATTTTGTTTTCTATCTGCTCGCAATCTCATATTTGTACCATTCAAAACCCCCAAACATACTTCTAAGTTCGATCTGCTTAAATTTTCAAAGCCAGAGAAGATTCAACTCGGGATCATTCGTCGATGATGTTTCTCGGCGTCCGTTTCGTCCTCCTAGGATTCGATTCCATCGTCGAAGCCAAGGTGACTTTATTTCATACTCATTGCTCTCAAATTCCTGGAACTGTAATTTTTCTTCGGATTTGTTTCATATTTTTTTCAGTAGAGTGGATAAATTGGTTTAGAAAATTAACTAAGTATGATACAGTTTCACCTTTTTCTAAATAAATAAATAAAAATTATATGTTACAGGTTCGATCAAAGCTCCTTAATGGCGGTGGAGTTGATGTTGGTAAATACGGTCCAAGTTGTACTCACGTGATCGTAGACAAGCTTGTTTATGTAAGTATTTTCATTCGTTTATAAGTTGGTTTCAATTTGAGATTTTGCTGTTTGTAATTGTTGCTTTCGTTCGAGAAATTAGGTTCTTTTATCCAGTTTATGGAAAAATAAAGTAGATTGTTTTGTTTAATTCAGATGGGTGTTTTTAGTTACCTCATTATATGTCGTTGTGTAGGATGATTCGGTTTGTGTTGCTGCTCGAAATGATGGCAAAACACTTGTTACCGGCTTATGGGTTGATCATAGTTTTGATATTGGAATGCCTGCCGATGCTAGCTCGGTAGGTTTATCTCTTCAATTCCCCTTTGTTTTCCATATCAATTGTGGGGAAAGGTCATCTAACTGAAGAGTGCTCTTTTTTTAAAATTCTCATATGGAATGCACAACATATATCACTAATTTCAGTAGAAGATTATGCCATGGTGTTTGTACTTTGTACACTCTAACATCTTCAAATGTCTTAATTGGTCAAGTTTTGAATGAGAAAAGATTATGCCATGCCTAGTTACTAATAGTATTCTAAGATAATTTTTCCCCCTTTTAGGCCTTGCATTTTACTTGGATATGCCATCTTGATTGTTAATTTGAATCTAATATGTGGATTTTGCGGGTCAAAATGGGTTTACAGCAGTTCTAGTTGATTTCAAACTCTGAAACCATAATGTGTCACCCCAAATGGATTTATAGTAAAATAATTTATCTATTTTGCGACCGTTTCTTGTCTAAGGAATTTACTTTTGTTTTCTTTTTTCCTTGAATTATTTTTCCTACAGATTATGTACAAACCTTTAAAAGACTTGAATGGAATCCCGGGTGCCAAATCTCTAATTATTTGCTTGACTGGATACCAAAGGCAAGATCGAGATGACATTATGGTATGCATTCCTGTTATTGTGTTTGACTATCTTTACTCTTGTACACTTTTTACAACATCTCTGGACTGTGCTTGTATGATTTTTCAGCTTCTGAAAGAATTTACCTGAGAAAGATGTTATTGGAAAGAAATCATTCTCGATAGCATTAATCTTACTATTTGGTTTTGGTTTGCTTCTCAGAAAATGGTAGGCCTGATGGGTGCACACTTCTCCAAGCCATTGATAGCGAACAAAGTTACGCATCTTATCTGCTACAAGTTTGAGGGTGCGGCTCCTTTATTCCTATTTAAAAATAACGTTTAAAAATAGATTTAGGTTGATATGTTGTTGATGAGGGTCATTTTTGTATGCCTCTATTCATCATCTTTCCTTATTTATTATGTTAACCCGTGAATCTTTCAGCCAATCATTTTAAATCTTTGAACTAGACACGGATACAGCTTCCATGGGCAATCATTGCCTGAACTAAAATTTATCCATTCATTTCCCTAAATAATTGGAAACGGGAGTTTACATTGAAAATACCCATTGGAAAAGTCTCTTGGATGGGGAGTGGGGTTTGGCATACCAGTATGTTAAAGATTAGAATAGAAAACAAACAAAAAGGGGCCCACAAAACCTTACCTCTAAAAACCATCCTCAAACCGAAGGTTAAAAAAACCTAATTTGTCCAACCTTAACAAACCCTTATAATGCTTACGAACATCATCCCAACTAAAGTACTTCGTGTAAGATCTTTTGATACATCATTCATTGGCAAGGCTATAAATACGAGTAATAGAATGATAAGGAACATTATCAATCTCTTTCCACCAATAAAGTGTCTGCCAAGGGTTGTTCACTTGACCGCTCAAAGCGTTTATCAAAAGCAAAGAGTTTCATTCAACCATATGAGGATGAATGTTGAGATCCGACATAATCTCATACTGTTAACAAGGGCTCTCACTCCCGCTATTGAATTAATACAATGACCATAGAAGTTAGAGAATCCAGCAATAAAATCACCCTTCCAATTGCGGATAACACCTCCTCCACCACCAAACATAGTTACCAAGCTCTCCGATTTTTTCAAAAAGTCTGAATAATAATCGAATTTTTTGTTGAACGATGAATTCGCGAAGTATTCACGACTTGTAAAAATAAATAGCGACTTTTTCAAAAAGTTGCGAATTTTGCAAATTATTCACAACTTTTTGAAATAACCATGAATAAATATCTAATATATGAAATATATATGTTCATAATTAGTAATCTTATTATATATATATGTATTTTTTCAAAATCTTCCTGAAAATTTTCCGATTTATTTCCAAATTTTTTGAATTTTGCCGATTTTTCCTGAATTTTTCCTAGACGAATAATTTCCAAACCCCAACTTGGTAACTAGGTCACCTAAGCCTGAGTTACCCTTACAAGCCCCATCGGTGTTTAGCTTAAATAATCCGAAGTTGGGCTTAATCCAACAAACTAATATTGGAGCTATAAGATGCGTTGAAATACTTGGAATTTGATGAAAGTTGCAAATATCCTCTTCAAAAGCGGTGACAGACTTCTTAATTTTATATGTAGCAGAACAATCTCTAAACCATTGAGCAAGATGTACTTGGAATTTGAAGAAAGTTGCTAATATCCTCTTCAAAAGCGGTGACAGACCTCTTAATTTTATATGTAGCAGAACAGTCTAAACCATTGAGCAAGATGTAAACTCACCGGAGTATTTTCTTTAGTTTAGTAACTATGTAACTGCTAGACTCTCTGTGGCCCTTCTGCACATAGGGGTTTATTCTTTAAATGCAAGTTGTTGTGTACTTAGAACTCAAGCTTTGCTAAATGATACTCTGGTGATGTGATAACCTTAATAATTTATGAATTGGATTTTGAGTTGCTTTCAATCTATAATTTATGGTGGATGCAAGATTTATATTATCAGTTTTTTTGTTCTTTTGCATGTACTTAAGTGGAAAGGAAAACTGTTTTAATTTTTAAATCTACTAATTTCTGTTTGGTCATTTTGATGAGCCATATTGGACTAATTAGATGGCAATAATTGGTTTTTTTTAAATTATTGTTTATGCTTTTACGTATTTGTTAGTGCATTTCTTTTAAAAGACAGATAAGAGAGTATTGGGATACATCCTTTGTTAATAGTTTCAAATGTTGTGTTGCTTATCATGAGTGGTCTCTCATTTGAATGGAAGTTGTCATTTATATATAGGTGAGAAGTATGAGCTTGCCAAGAAGATGAAGAAGATAAAGCTTGTCAATCATCTGTGGTTGGAAGACTGGTACTCCTAGATTTTGTTCCTCTCCCATTCTGAAATATAATACTCCCTATTTGGCAACCACACATCTATTATTAGACTACTAAAAAAATCCACAATTGCAATATTCTTTCTTTCATGATTAAGGGTTGTCTTCCATTAAAATTATTTTTTACCCTTTTGCAGTTTAACAACATGGGAAATTCTTCCAGAAGGTAATTATAACAAGAGGTAAGGTATTCTAATTTGTTTATATAGGCCATAACACTGTCAAGGCATTTATAATTTTCCTTTTTGTATTACTTTTATTGGCAATTGAAATAAGCTTTTCATTTATAGGCCATAACACTGGCATTTATATATTTGTATTCGTGTACATTGTGTGTGTTTGTTTGGTGCACGCATACACCTAGGAAAACTGTATAAATTAGTTGTAACAAATAACAAGCTCAGTTGTGGTTAGAAACCTAATTTTAGTTAATGTATGAGACGTACAACATAGGCATAAAACGAGTTTCAAGACATGAGGTGTGTGCCTCATGGAGTTTAAGCCTCAAAGCGTTTTCCTTCAGCCTTGCCCCGAGGTGAGCCTCGAGGCGTAAACCTCACACGCTTTTTAAAACACTGGTTACATCAAGGTGTAGTTGATATACATATTGAAAGTAAAACAAGGATAAGCTGCAGTTTGACCAAAAAACACTTCACAAGCGGGGTTAAAACAGAGGAGGTGCAGTCTCATGGTATCACATTGCTAACACGTTGAAAGACATGCAACTATGTTCTTGTATCCGATTTATGTATGTCTAATCCATTATTAGTGTGTAAATCTATGCATCATAATGAGTTGACATGATACACTGTGCCATAGGTCTGTGTTCGAATCCTAACTTCTTGGGTGTCTTATATGAGCAGCAGTACTGGTCCATTTATGAGTATTATTATATATCAATGCTATTTCTTACTGTTCTTCTCTTGTGATGCCTGTGACAATTACGTATATGATATTTTGAATAGTGTATGTTCTTTTGGGTCAGTTAAATACTTAAATTAGTTTGTTATTAAACTAAACTAAACTATTATCACTGCTAAATATAACAGCATTCTTCCACTCCTAATATGGTCTCTTTTTTCCACAACAGTGGTTATGAGCTGGAAATAATGGAGGTTGAAGCTAAAGACTCTGAAGAAGAACCAGAAGATGTTGCTACTAAGCAATTTGGGGAGAGGAATGTTAAAGGGGGTCCTTCTAACTTGCAAACTGGTTCGCCGAAGGGCTCTGAATTGCCCATGCCGATAAGGGAGATGCCAAAGATCCAACAAAACATAGCTGCACCTAAAGGTCTGTTGAATATCGTCAAAGATAACACTAATGATAGGTTATTAACTACTCCCAAAAAAGGGTTCAGATCTGATCATGCCTTAGACTTAAATGATGTAAATACAGGCATTGAGGAGTTTGGCTGTGAGGACAACAGTACTTATTTGGGGGATGCTATTAGTGGTAAGCTATCAATTCCATTTGACAAAACTCCAAACATTAACAATGTAGGCAGTGGATTGACATCTAAAACTAGAAGTGACAAAAGATCCCCTCTTTCTGATGCTACTAAGTCAAGTACTCTAAGTTACTCGAGGAAAACTCCAAGGAGATCCCCAGTTTCAACTTACTCAAGAGAGACATCAAGTCATGTACGTGGCTCTCCTAAATTACATTTAGATGAATACAAAGTCAAGGATGGTTTTGACATCTTTTCCTTACAATTAGAACAAGTCGAGGACAAAATTAATTCCGGTGGAGTCCATCCTCCGAGGGATGGCGGAGAGGTACATCATGAGGAAGGGCACAATGGTACATTGCCTCAGAAAAGAAAGGCAGATGTTTCTAGTATCAGTTCTAGATCGCCAAAGAAAGGGAGTCACGATGCTAAAGTATGCATCTATGAAAGTCCATCAGTGACTACTAGACCTGAAGGGTTGGAACCTAAGTCTTTGATGATTGATGGACCCCAAATGATAAGTAGTTCTTCTGTTGGCCTTAATGGTATGAATTATGCAGGGAAGCAACCAGCTAACCTTTCAACTACTAAATCCTCAAGTTTCAATAAGAAATCCTTAACACGTGGACTGTCTGTTTCCAAGTCTATGACTTCAGAGATTAAGGTGGCAGACTTTACTAAGGAGAATACATCTGAAACATCTTTCGAGGGATTAAAACAGTCCAACTTGAGCAATGATCCTGACACTGGGGATGTAGGGATTAGCAGATCAGCAGACCTTTGGGCCAGCAAAACTGGAGAGCCCCAGAAACAGCATCAAGATGACGACGTCTCATCCCTCAATGCCAAAAATTTGAAGATAGGAAAATCCCCTAGTTCTGCTAAATTGGGCTTGCACAAAGGAGGCGGTGAAAAATCACTTTCGAGACCGCTTAACAAAAAGATGGTAGCCAAGAAGAGTTTGGGCTCTAGAACTAAGCTAAGTACAAGCAACAGTAGTAAACACAAAGGTTCAATCTATTTGGATAAAACTGCCATCCCAAATGAAGTTACAATTTGTTCAGTGAAAGGAAAAGATGGAAAAGAGCTTGAAAAGATGGTTAATGTTGAGATGCTTGAGATGGACCTGCCAACTCTTAAAACAGATGTGGTCATGCAGGAAAAGGCAAAGAGGATCCTTAATTCTGGAAATGAAATTGAGAATAATACTGCATCTATGGATGATGAGACTGAAGCTCCGGAGGACAGAGATGAAGAGGAGCTTGAGAAGGCAGTCAGTGAGGAGAAACCTAAGGTAGCTGAGCCAACATCCACAGCAGACGTAGTGATGGAAGAGAAGTCGGAAGGGTTGCTGCATTCAACAAATAATACTGAGACTAGTTTTCTGGCTATGGATGATGGTGCGATGCCTTCAGGTGAAGGCAAAGGCAAAGTTGGAGCTGAACTTGAGAAAACAAATAGTGGAGAAAAGACTGAAATTGGTGAATTAACTTTTAAAGCAGCTGCAGTGACGGAGGAAAAGGCTAAAGGGAGAAAACATCCTTCAAGTAAAACTAATAAAAAGGGTGTTTCATCTTTCACTGAGATAGGGAGATCTAACAAAGACAAAGATGGAAAAGAGGTTGAGAACAATATTAATAATAAAAAGACAAAAACAGGGAAGGCAAAATCAATGCCACGACCTGCAGGTAAAACCGAGAGCAAGACTATAGCTGTTAATAATATCGAGAACTCAGTGGAAGCGGAAAAGGAAAACAAGCCAATTGGAAATGGAGGTCAGAGTGTGGATTCGGGTAAACGTGGGAGAGCAAAAGTGGCTGTTAAATCTAATAAAGTGCCTACAAAGAGTAATCAAATGATCAATGGAACTGATCTTGATTCAGTGCAAGTGGGCGGGGGTTCAAAAACTGTTAGCACTGAGCCTGTGTGGTTTATTCTGAGTGGACATCACCTACAGAGAAAAGAGTTCCAGCATGTTATCAGGCGTTTGAGAGGAAGATTTTGCAGAGATTCTCACCACTGGTCGTACCAGGCTACACACTTCATTGTCCCAGATCCGATTCGCAGAACAGAGAAGTTCTTTGCTGGCGCGGCATCGGGAAGGTACAACAACACGAACATCATTTCAATAATACATTTGCATTTGTAGTAGTTCTTTGACCTCAAGATTGCAATAAAGAGTACTGTCCAGTTGAGCAACAGGCTCAACCCCGATGTAAAACCTGTGTTTTCTTTCCATTCTGCAGTTGGAGAATTTATATTCTAGTATTGATCATGTGTAGCAATTATGGATTCTGAATTCCTTACAAATGATCTAATCTAATCACTTCCTTGAATGCAGGTGGATTCTCAAGACTGATTACTTAGTTGCTTGCAATCAGGTGGGAAGATTCTTGGCAGAAGAGCCTTATGAATGGTACAAGAATAGTCTTAGTGAAGATGGTGCAATCCATTTAGAGGCTCCAAGAAAATGGCGCCTCTTAAAAGAAAGGACTGGCCATGGTGCCTTCTATGGGATGCGTATCATCATATATGGAGAATGTATTGCGCCCCCTCTGGTATCTTCCTTGATCAGTTTTCTTATCCTACATTCATTATGCTAATGCTGGTTCTTTGTCATATCTCTCTTACACAAATATATAAATTCCAGAAAAGCTCTTGGTGATAGAGAATTGAGTTTTAAGGAAATAAATGTAAATGAGATACATAGTTCCTTTGAAAAAGGAGCATGCAATTGGTTACTAATGTTATCATAAGTGTATCTTATTGCTAAGGGCAAAGCCAAGAGGGAGGGAGGGAGGTGGGGGTGCCCCCCTCCCTAAGCTTTTGAAAAAAAAATGTCATTAATCAATGGGGCATGGGGTAGCTGCGACAAGTCAACACATGTCATTTTTTTAACTCCTATTAATTGTGGTTAAGATTCACTTACCCTTGGGGTTCAACAATATAACCTTGATTTAAAAAAAAAACATTAACTCTAGTTAAGAATTAAATTGGGGGAGGTTTCAATCATAATTGACTGTGATCCAATCTCCTTGAACATGTAAAATAATATATCTTTTACACAATGTTGTTTAATTATTTAAAAGGGCATAGTCATTGCAAGAGGGAAGTTTGAAAACAATATATATATATATATATATTTGTTATTTAACAAAGGATAGCCATAGAGTATGGGGACTGTACCCCGTAAACAGGGAGAAATAATACCCGTAGGATTTGTACATGGATGGAGTGGACTATAAATTAAATTGAGCAAAAAAAAATTCCGGGGGCTATGCCCCTGAATCCCCCCAAAAAAACAATCAACCCCCCACCCCCCCACACACACAGTCCCCATTCCCTATGGCTATCCTTTGTTAAATAACATTATATATATATATTATTATTATTATTATTTTTAAAGTTTAGGGCTGTAGGATATGTACATGGACAAAGTGGCCTATAAATTAAATTAAGTTGCGAAAAAAAAAATTCCAGAGGATATGCCCCTGAATCCCCCAACCCCTAGACCTCCAAAAATTCACCAATATGACACATTCAATCAACCATTCAAGAAAAAGCAATCAAGCATTGCCCCACCCAACACACACAAATATTGGCTCCGCCCTGCTCATCAGAATCCAAGACTTAATTTGGATTGTGATGAGATACACTTATGATACATGAATTTAATCCTACCCTTATTTCCTTAACACTTCATTCTCTATCACTTAGTGTTGAACTGCTGATGTTTTTACGTTTTTATTGGAAGAAGAGAAACAATACACTTTTCAGAAAAAAAAAAAAAACAGATTTATATTCATCCTTTGTATAGTTCTCATTTGTATTTTCTTTTTGTATTGTTGATGACACCTTGCATTATCAACCAGGATACTCTGAAGCGTGCGGTGAAGGCTGGAGACGGCACTATATTAGCAACTTCTCCGCCTTACACCCGCTTCCTCAAATCTGGAGTTGACTTTGCCATTGTCAGCCCGGGAATGCCACGTGTTGATTCGTGGGTCCAAGAGTTCTTAAGACATGAGATCCCATGCGTTGCGGCGGATTACTTGGTGGAGTACATTTGCAAGCCTGGGTGCTCCCTTGAGAGGCATGTGCTATACAAGACTAATGCTTGGGCGGAGAAGTCATTTGCTAACCTGTTGAGCCGGTCGGAAGAAATAGTTGAAGTCTCAACACCATCAGATGATAATGGTGGTGATGATATAACCTGTAAAGTATGCGGGTCTCGTGACAAAGGGGAGGTGATGCTGATTTGTGGCGATGAAAGTGGTTCTGTTGGGTGTGGGGTTGGTACTCATATTGATTGCTGTGACCCTCCACTTGATGATGTTCCAAATGAGGATTGGTTTTGTTCAAAGTGTAGTAAAAGCAGAAACAGCACCAACCCTCCAAAGAAGAACAAGTGATTGGTACTCTCTTCTTGTCTCTTTTGTGGAAGTATGTCTTATATCTTAATTTGTATATTTACAGTTGTGATAAAAGTTGTAGGAAGTTTTGGGTTAATTTACTGTTGGTCTGGCTTCTGTACAGCTCCGCATGTTTGACCGTCGATCTGTAGGTGGATACTCATCTTGATAATCCTGTTCTTGAGCTGATTGTGATGTTAATGGCTGCCTTAGTAACGTTCTAGATCTCTCCTGTGCAGCCGTGCTTTTATTTATTGCTGAACCTGAACCGAGTTGGAGCAACTCAGTCTATGCTACTCAGAAAAGTTTGACCGGGTAATGGGTAGTGGGCTGAGCTTGGGGCCGCTGTAGGAATACAGCCCAAATTATCTAGGCGTGGGCCAGCCCAGCTTGATGTGTAGTTCTGCAAAACAACGGAAGTTGTAAAATGGATATTGTAGAATCTAATGTAGATCGGTAAAAGGTAGGAAGGAAAGAGCAGAGGTGTTAATGTATTGGCCTTGGTCTTAAATTTTTGTGTTTTTTGAGTAGGCCCAACCCATTTACTAGTGTTTTTCTGTGGTCTGATTTCGGCCTGTTGGTACGGTAAACTATAAACTTAATCCGGAACCTGTGAAACCATATCCACTCGATCTAAACCATTTTGGATAAATACAGATATTAATGAAATATATGGATTAATTATATTATAAATTTTGTAATATTGAACTTAAATATACTTAATTATATTATATTAAATACATAAATATATAAGTAACTATAAGTAAACAATGTAATGACTCACTCGGTTTGGGGTGCTAAACCCAAACCAGGTGCAATATAAAAGGGTTGAGTATGCTAAACAAAACACCACCTTTTTCTCTGTGGAAATGCTAGCGTTAGATGACTGGTGACACGTGCATTGATATTTTTTTTAGCAATAGCTTCAACATAACTTGCCCATTTTATTTTATTTTTGCACTTTATTGGTCTGTTAGGGTTAGGGTTAGTATCTGTTCCAGGTTAGGAAACCCTCACCTCTCTCTCATGGGTTGAACCTGGGACCTCACTCCTAGTGAGGGTATACATCACCATTGGGGTATTTCTAGCTACTTTTGTGGGAAAAAAAGTAATGCAATTGTTGCACAAAGCCAACGTCCAATCCTAGCATTCCCCATTCTACATTGTTATGGTTCTTTCATTTTTTTTTTTCTCACGACAGATGTACCTGAAAATGAAGTGAATTCAAAGCAAATCGTAGAATATTCGAATTTGTATACGATTGCTTATTCGGCTATTTGATTTTGATTAAACATTCCATTGATGGTGATAGAGTATTTGTATATGTAGGGTTGTAAATGGACTTAAAATCAAATCAATACAAATCTGAGATGTGAAATCGATTCCAGATTCTTTTGGCTCTGAATTGCCCAATTCAAATTTGAATCCAATTGTTTATTCAAAATTTGAATTCGGTTTTGTATTATAAAACCTCTCAAAGAATGCCCTAAACATTCATATATTTGGTTTAGGGCGACTAAACGGTACTTATCCCTATTAATAATAATATATGTGTGTATATATATATATATCCAATCGCTACGGTCCAATGATAAACGATTCGATCTCATATTGGTATGGGATTAGATTCATATCCGATCTATTGACAACCTCTGTATATGGCTTTGATTTAAATATTTGAATTTGAAAATGATAAAAATTAGAAATTATTTTAAAAAATATATATATTTTTAAAAAGTCAAATTAAAAGTATCTCTCAAAGAGGGCATCTGACCTTGAGAGGCAATCTTTGGATTAAAAAAAAACAAAAAAACAGAGAGTGAAAGGGTAAAGGGTCTTTGCAATCACTCGACAGCCTGTTCTGCAGTAACTGGCGAATGAAGGCACATTATATCCTGGCACTGTTCAATGCTTCTAAGTGGTTGGAAGTGCTTATATACTAAAATCCTCAGTATCTAATTAGCATTTTTAGAGAATATATATATTGAGTCAGCCTAGGGATACTCCCAAATATACTCTCAAATCTACTCCCTAATCCTAACAGTTTATATAACCAATCACTGAAGTTTAGGATTTGAGTGGGCTTATTTTGTCTTTTCTAATACTACATCAGCTCTAATCCTAACCATTTAATAACTGTGGTAAACGGTAGATTTTAAGAGTATATTTATGAGTACACCTTGGGAGTATCCCTAGACTAATTCATTTATATACTAGCAATTTCATGTGAGATGCAGGATTCCTTCCCTATTTCAATTCAACCCACCTTTCAGCAACTATACATTTTAAATGACTAAATAACTAGTTTTAGAATTAGATTTATGCTGTGTTGACATTTTGAAATATTTCCTCAGCTTTTTTGCATTCGGAAGTAACTCCTTTTCACTTTCTGAAAATTAATAAGTATCCCTCAAAGAGATTCTGTCTCAATCTTTGGTCTCTTCTATGAAAAAAATTGTGTTCTTTAAACGTAATCAGAGCAGTTAAATTTTGGTTTGGATAAAATAATGAAAAGGGATATAATCTCAAACAACTCATTAGCTATTTAAAAAGTCAATCATTTCATACAAATGACCTAACTTATTAGGGAGGCCACCTGTACATTAAATACTTCTCCTAAATCGCCTTTGCAACTGTTTCATGAGATCATTCTCCCCATAAAAATTATGAAATTAAGGCTTAAATCACTCATTAATTATGTAAGGTATCATGTGTTGTCAACTTTGTTGGATAACTATTAATGCATACTTAGGGTTTTAGTTAAGGTTGTAAACGGATCCATCGGGTTATATCTGAATTTGATCAAAATTTAACATATCCAGGGGCAGAGCCAGGGGGGCGGGCAGCGGCCATCGCCCCCCACAAAATTTTGAAAAAATCCTACTATGGTAGGTAGATTTTTTAAATAAAAATTAATAGTATGAAAATCTTATATATAGTTCCCCACCGCCCCCCACCCCCAAATTTCCACTCCCGTCCATCTTCATTTAACTACGGTTAAGCTGAATAAAATTAAGATTAATATTTTTCTTTTTCTGAAAATCAAGATTAACCGTAGGAGTTAGTGAATCTTAACCATAGAGGCCCGTGCATTCCGTCAAAAAGAATAATTTTTCTTATATATAAAATATTTAATAAAAAATTAATTTTATTTAAATGATAGCACTCCCAGACCCATTGCCAAAAAAAAAGTAAGAAATTCAGGGGCTGCGTCCCCAATTCCTCAATACCTCTACTCAAAACCCATTAATCTTCTAAATACATGTACTTTGGCCTGCTCAAGAAAAAATTATTGGCTCCGCCCCTAAACATATCTAAATTTGATTTGACTTTGGCCTGGCCAAGAAAAAATTTGTGGATTCGTCCTTGAACATATCTAAATTTGATTTGATATTCGTTAAATTCTAAATTGATCAATTCGAATTAAAATCCGAGTATTAAGGCATCAGATTACCTTTGGTGCACCCTCAAGCATCCATTCAATGTGCGGCATTTGGCGCTAAAAAGGAGAGAAGTCGTTTCATTTTCTTCTCTATTTTGTGACTTCTCTCTCGTTGATATCTCTCCCCCTTTTTATTACAATTTTATCTCTCTATGGCGCACGATGAATGGACGCCCAGGGCTGGGCCTCGAGCGTACAACAGAGGTAATCCGTTGCCGAGTATTAATGCAATATCCAAATTCTATTAAGACTAATATCTTGAAAATTTATATTTTAATCAAAAAATTAAAAAAATTTAATGGATAGTACGCTATAAATCTGTATTCGATCCAATATAACTAGAATAAAGAATTCATATATGTATTTGATCCTACGAACATATAATAAGATCAAGAGTCCGCCTAATTATATTTGAACCTTGATCCAATCCATTGACAACCCAAATATTAGAATTAGAAAGGTTGACAATTTAAAACATATGGCATTATTGTGGCTACAAGATAGGGTTAGCCTCCCGTGGATGATCCACAATGATCGAAAAAAATATTTATTATTTCTTGATAAGAAGTTTCAATTTAAATGAAAATTGTGCAAGGAATGAATTTTAATTTAAAGAAAAAAATGCATAAAAGAGCTAAAACAGTCGTGTTTCAATCAGGATTGATCAAAATCTTTTTCTACATTCATGGCCGTGCTGCATTCTTAATTTAAAAAGGTTATCGAAACAAGGGGTTGACATTTAAAATTTTGAAAAAGAGAAGGGGATTCCTAATTGACAGAAACTATGAGGGGGGTATTTATAAAAATTCAAGAAAAATTAAGAGAGAGAGAGGGGCACATGATTCGCTCACATGGTTTCACTGACATCATCATATCTGGCCACGAATTCCCCTCTTTCCTATGTTCCCAAAAAAAAAAAAAAAACATTCAAACATCACATGCTATATTCTCTTCTCTAAATGACTAAAAAACCCCTTAAACGTCTCCCTAAGACGCAAATTACACTGTTACCCCTCCTTCTAATACTTATAATGCCCTCTTCAGAAAGACTATTATAGTCATTTTAGAAGCCGGAATAGCTGAAACCAGAGCAACTGTTGTAGTGGGAAACGGGCTCATCCCTTTTCTTTCGCCATAAGAAAATAAATAAAAGTTATTAAAATAATGAAAAATCAGTTAAAAAAATACTTAGATTATAACTGAGATTAAATAATTAAGTAGGGACTGGGAGTGGACTTGCCCATTTGTGAAAAGGAAAATAATCCGCTCCTCCGCTAGCAGCGGAGTCTTACTCCCTAAATGCCATACATGTCCCTTTTTAACTCTTTCTTAAAAGTGATTAAAATTCATTAATCATTACTTAATATTTTCACTTTTTCTTAATATTATGGTAAAAATATTAATCAGAGTTACACCTATAGTCTTAGAACCCATTGAGGAGGGATAAGAAGGGGAGAGCGATTGAGTCGTCAAATGCGACAGACTGTCAATCTGTTAAAAAAATTTCTCACTTGTCATAGATTTCAGAGAAGAAAAAGGAAGAAAAGAAGCATTCGTCAACGTAAAAAGGCCAACCAATTTCTGAGTGAAGAATTTTTTTTTACCTTGCCATGAAGTGAAAGTGTATATCGTATTTTTGTTAGAGAGGTAGGTGTTAGTATTTTGGAGGGCGAGACGCTCCCTGAGGAGCGGATTAATGCTCTTGTACAAAGAAACTAGCGAGGGTGAAAAATGAATTGTCATTTCACCGTGTGTTTTCCTCAAATGGCTCGGATTGTCCCTCGCGAAGCCAGAAAGGTGGTTTCAGGTATCCGTACATCATGGGACATGTGACTTGAAATAGGAAAAAAGTCAGTTCATTTTATCCTCATGATTTTGACTTCTCACTTGATAACTCTGACCATTTTTCTCATTATTTATCATCACATATCCAATGTGTGGAGAAGTCAAAATCATAATCCTCATGATTTTGACTTCTCTACCGCATGTCCCCTATTTTGTGGAGAGAGAGGAGCTTTTCTGACTTCGTTAGAGAGAATCCAAGGCGTCCTCAAAAGCAAGCTCATTGGAAATCGGACTGGTATTCTCCTTATGAAAATGAAACAAACATGTAAACCTTTTTCTTCTCTTTATTAATATAGAGTGTAAATCCAGGGAGGTCGAACTCATAGTGCCAACTTTGTTGTCGGCCATTACATTTTGCTACGTAGTATCTGCATGTGAAGTGATTTTCCGGCAGCCTGTTGTGACACTTAAAGGGATCGACTTAGAAGGATAAAAAAAATATAATTTGTGGCTTTTAAATAAAAAGTGACATTAAAAAAAAAACCCCTAATTTAGGGAGAAAGCCTTCGAGAGAGTGTAGTTAGGGCACACTCTAGTGAGAGCTGCTTCATTGGATGACATCCTAATATCCTATGGAGTCAGTCATCTATGATAGTGTTCTGGCTAAGGGACTAATGACCCCACCCCTATGAACACACCCTCTTGGACATTTAAAAAAAAAAAATTATATTCAAAGGTACATAGAAAAAACACTGGGCGTTTGGTACCTCTAAACTAAACAGTGTGTTATGTTAAAAATTAAGTTTATTTGACTTTAGTGTGTTATGTTAAAATTTTTATTAAATGTCTATTTTTTTTAAAATAGAGGTTTTATCTCTAAAGGAAAAAAGAGCTCACGTCTACGTATTATTTTAGAGAGAAACCTAAAAAAAATAAAAAAATTAGACATTCAATTAAACTTCAACACTTTAAAATCTAAAAAAACACAATTTTTAAATAAGCTCTACTTATTTAGTTTAGAGTTACCAAACGCCCTCTTAGACTTAGGGGTGGCAATAGGCTGAGTTTGAGCTTGAATTTTGATAATTTTAAATAAGCCTACCCGAAACTCGATACATATACAAAGGCTTTTGAAGCCCAAACTCAACCAAATTGCAACCTCTACTTAGGCTAGTGTGTATCTCTTGTGGATGATATGAAATTCATTCGATGAGTTGTGGTATTGTAATTGATATGACCATCTTTTAGCCTAGCTTCAAATACTTGACCCTCGAATACACTAACCCATGTACATATATACTAACACATACTAACACCACTAATGAGGTTGCTGCCTAACTATAGTTGCCCATACAAAATAAATAGAGATTAATATCTAATTTTAAGGAACCGGCTAAACCTTTCTCCCGTTATTTTCTTTTTCCTCCAAGTAAATTAAAATTTAAAATATATAATTTTGCAAGTTGTCAGAATTACAGTGGTGGCCAAAAGAAGTTTGAAAATTTCAATTAATGTAATTTCTGTCAGCCACCAAACAGCGCCTATACCTTTTCGATTATCTAATTCCGATCCTTAGTTTATGACCAGAATGCCTTAATGTGACAACAGAGAAGGGTAGATATTTTGGTGACTTTTGTTTTATAAAAACGTGCAGCTTCAGAGAATTCCAGGGAGTCCTAAGCATATATTAATGAGTGGCATTTTCGTAATTCTCGGACATAGTTATACTGTAATGGCGTCAACCATTAATAGCTCATAAAATATATAAAAATGTCAAAACATTGTCGTCGAGCTCAAGGGTGGACTAATTTAGCCAATTTTTTTTTTGTTTGTATTTTCGATGGGAGAACTCACAAGAACTAGCTACTAGCCTAGGACAAAGAAACTTCAATGATATCATTATGGATGATGAGAATCAACTGCGCAAGAAGATCTCTCATAACAGTAAGTAATGACTAAAGTTTGCCAACCAATTGGCTACATAATTTCTTTCTCGAAATGAGTGTTGTAACCTACAATCCCATAGTACTCTACAAGCTTTGATGAGGGGGTTGTAGTACTTAGTCCCAATCTGGAATGGGTATTATCAAGTTTATTTATTTGGTTAAAATGATATAATGTAACTAACACATACACAACCCGACCTAAGGTAGCGGCTAAGGTAGTTGAGTAGTGGGTTGTTTAGACTCAGATCGGTAATTTTAATGAGCTTAAAATTAAGATCAAACTTGTTTGTTTATTAAATATAGAGGAGTGCTAGTTCCAATCGCATTTACTCCAAAATTTTCCATAGACGCAAGATGGGCCTAACACTTGGAGATGTTTTATTATTTTAATGGTTGAAAAAACAAAAGTCAAAAATTGTTTGACATTTGTATGACCCTAGTTGTGTCTTTGAAAGATTTGCGGCTAGCAAAATCCTTAAATATAAAGCAGAGCTCTACATCATGCAGAGCTCCCCATGAAAATTAATCTCTAAATATAAAGAAAAATGTTTGTTCAACCTTTTAATGAGTCGGGTTTGAATCAATTATGAGGATCTTAGTTCACTAATAAACCTATTAACGGATATAATGAAGTGTAATTTTTCCGATTGTTTTCTATTTGAAAGTTAGAAAGGTTTTTTTTTCCAAAAACAAATACTGGAAATGATATTCGCTCAAACTTCAAATGACTTACATAAGATGACACATGCTTTTAATTGATTACATGTACAATAAGTTAATTGCTTTTCTCAAATAGATATAATAGTGTGTAGTTAATTTAAGTATTTAATTATATTTTAATACAATGTATATATATTTTAACTGATCAGACTCAGCTTGTTAATTAAATGAGGTTGAAAATCAAGCTTAAATTTAATTTTTTTATTAAATAAACAAGTTTGATCGAGCTTTTAGCGAGCTGAGCTCAAACCGTTTGCAAGCAATGCGGTTTGTTAATCAACCCTACAGCCAGTGAGTGCTCTACAAGTGTGCTCCCCATAGCAAAGCCCTGCAAAATTGATTTAGAGATTGGCATGCATCTCTCTATGTGCCACATCTGTTTTGCTACCTTGTCATTGTCACATTTTCCAAATCCCAGGGGCAATGCTGGCTCTGGTTGGCATGGTGCAGGACCCATGAGTACTTATATTAGAAAGATACCAGGCGATCTTTTTGGGGTCTTAAACTAAGGGGGGGTATGCATCATTAGGCTTAATTAAGAACAAGATTTGAACTGTTTTTTAGAACTTGATAAGGACCTGATTCTCATCAACCAATCAAAACTAACAAAAAAACCAACTAATTGACGATTAGGTGTGCATTTGTGTATAATTTCTCAAAATAATTACGCAATTATTTGCGTTTGAATATCATCACTTTATTTTTTAGATTTCGAATCGAATGTTTGTTGGATTAACCACTTCCACTCATCTACAAACAAGTTTTGTCCTTAAGTCTATCAAGGCCTGTTTGGATGCAAATGAGGGACACCCACTTTCACTATCCTAGCTAGAATGGTGGCTTTAGGTCAGTAGGTGCACAACATATAGTTTACTATCAGACCCATCTTTGGCTAGTTCAAAGCCATTAACTTATTGTCAAAGGGACATCCAAGATTCCTCAAGGGTACTTAAGACTTCTAATCATACCAACAAACCCTATTGGCCGCCTTTAGGGATTTATGGCTACTTACTTGGGATCTACTTGTACTCAGGTGATTAGTTGAGTGCTCTAAGAGGCCCGGCCACCCTCTCGTCACAAAAAACAAAAAAAAAAATCAAACAAATAAACCCTCATTAAATCCCTTGATCCACAAGGACTTTACTATTGCCTAGCATGATGCAGTCCCTAGGGTTAACCAAAACTTACCTTCAAATAATTTTCAATTAGGTTGGCGCAAGCTTTTATGTGATGCAATCATTTTTTATGTTAAGGGGTCCGTTAAACTCCAGGACCATATGGTCCCAAAGCTTTATCTAATCCACATCCACGCAATTTCTCAAGTCTCAATCGGTCTTCAGCATAAAAAAGTCCCATTATCTGATTCAGAAATAATTAGAAAAATTCTAATATGTATGTATGGGCAAAATAACACCTTTCTAAATTCTAACCCACTTGTCCAATTCTAATGTGTATATCCTCCCGGGTTCCATTCGTGAGTGACGGAATGAAAGTTGATAGGCCACAATGTTTAGTCCTTTTAAAGTCTTTTTAACCCACTAATTGGAATTAGGGGTGGTTATTGAACACAATTTTCGTGAATTAATTGGGCTCAACATGTTAAAAGTTCGAGTATCGTTCGTTTATTTAGTAAATAAGCCGAACTTGAATACCGTTTTTAAACTTGTTTAGTAAACGAACCGAACTTGAACACACCCCTGTTCTACTCGATAAAAACACGATTTGATTTTATATACATATTAATCTGCTAAAATATTTAAAAATTATTTATTTCATTTAAATATTAAAATTAAGTATATTTGTTATATTCTAGTAAAAATTAATAATATATAATATATTTTATATGATAAAAATACCCATTATATAATTATAATCTTATACTAAAATTTTAGTTAAAAACATGATTTCTTTGCCTTGCATAACAATGTGAATTTTTTATATAATATAAATAACTATATCCAATAAACCAAACTGTTAGTAAGCTATTCAAGCTCGGCTAGTAAAACTTGAGTTCGTTTATTTAATAAATGATTTAAGCTTGAACATGATTTCCGAGCTCGTTTAATAAACGAACAAACTTGAAGACACAACTACTCAACTACACAGCCCACCAATAGATCCAAGCTGTCTTCATTGGTTCACATTCCCTTTTCAAACACCCACTGAGGGGGAAAAATACCGGAAAGACACACATCAGCTGTAAATGTTCACCTCTGGTTTACTGGTAGAAGGTAGAAGTTGGAGGGTGTGATACCCTGACCTGTACTCCGATGATAAAGTAAGTAGATGATGAACAGTAAAGCAAATAGGAGAACTGAAAAAATATGTCTCCCTTTCGATCTCTGTAACACTGAGATTCTCGGGGTATTTATAGGTTAACCTTTGGTATGGCCATAGATGACCATAGATGCCCATACCACGTGTCCTGCACTCATTATCAAATATGTCAGTAAAATCTACCACCTGTTGCATCACACGTGAAAGCCTACCATTAGTTCAGTCGGTTGAGTCTGACAGCATACAGAAGTGACCTGCATTAAATACCGAGGTAGTGCTTTCGGCCCACTTGTCAGAACAACTGATCGCCTCCTGATTATCTCCTCCTGCGAGTCGGTCTCGTTGTTGATTCGAGCTCGAATACGTTGTATATGTCTTAAAATATGACCTGGATATCCTTATCTGAATTACGGCGAGTTCGTTGTTCAATTAATACCGGAAACGTTGTCGAGAATACAACGTTTACGTTGTGCAAAAGACAACGGATACGTTGTCGAAAACCACAACGAGAACGTTGTTTCGCAAGACCACGGATACATCTTAATGTGTACAATGTGAACGCTATGCATCAGATACTGCATATCCTTCTATTTTAAGCAGGTGACTCAAACATACGTCCACGTGTCACCTTTGTGTACAAAACAACAAAAGCCAGCTCGTTCCCCAACGTTACACCGTTTTACGAATTTTATCCCTTACAATTTGCCAATTTATGAGGCTTAGAACGTAATTCGAAGTGTCATAAACGGACAAAAGAGTGACAGTCCATACCTCAATCTTCTGCCGGCAGCTGGATCGCTGTGTGGTTTACGCTGAGAAGATAGAACGCCCAAGCCAGCTGGTTTACGCGTGCGAACCGTCACGCCTCATTAATGCAAGACAGGCTGTCATCATTACCGTTTTGGAATTTAAAACGCTTTATATCTCTGACGGTTATTCTCTTTACGTGAAACGTCGATCCTGCCACCAGTCTTTCCGGCTTTGACACACGTGTACGGCTCTGATGTAGGGTATTCTGGTCTTTTCATTTCTTTAAGGTATCTATAAAAATCCCTCTTGGCTGCTTCATTTCACTTATCTTGCCATTGAAGTACTGTTACTCTGCCTCACTTGTGTCTCAAGCGAAAGTTCAAGCTTTCTTCAAACTCTCGTTTCTCTTCGCGGTACATTCTTTTCCTTTTTCTTACTCTCTTCATTGATTTTGCTTCTCTTTCTTTCTCTTCTTCTCTGTCGTCAGTCTGCCCATTTTTTTTCCTTTTCCTTCCTATTATTATTTGTTCCATTCTCCTCAACCCATGGCTGCAGAGACACCCATAGAATCCCTTAGGCTAGGTGAAGTTAGAGGTCAATCCGAAGACGAAGCTAGCTGTACTGGTAGCGCACCGTATGGTACCTACATCGAGAAATCTTCCGCCCTACGCCAACAACAATTAGCATACCTTAACTATTTCAGAGAACGTTTCGAGTTCCCCTCCCATGTCAATCTTCACTTCAAAAGAGAAGATGCCTATATTGACAAACGATCAGCATGCATCGTTGTCTATCTCTCCCAACTCGAAGCCGGTCTTCGATTTCCCCTCCATCCCGTTCTGGATGAAGTCCTTTCCACCCTACACCTTGCCCCAGGGCAAATGCATCCCAGCTTCTACAAGTATATGTCTATGATGATCAAATTTATCAAGGACGGATACCCTATAGAGACTAGACACCTTTTTCATTTCTGTCACGCCGTCAGATGTCGAGGTACCGACGATGGCCCACACAATTATTATTCCTGGAACAAGAAGCCATTGTACCCAGACCTCGTTTCCGGCATCTTGGACAGAGAAAGAGGGTGGAAAGCAACTCCCTTCGTTGTCTCTGGGGGCTGGAAAGCTGAAACTTCCACTGTGCCCAATGTTTTCCAAGATAAACCAGGTAACACGATACCGTTGTCCGTTGTCCGTTGTGCTTTTACTTCTTTTGTCTTTCCGTCCCATCGTCCGTTGTCTGTTTACTTTCTTTGTCCTGCTTACTTTCGTTGTCTGACACTTTAATTTTTATTTTTGCAGTTGAAGGAAAGAAACTTCTATTAAAAAACTCGCGCCTGAAGAGGAAGGTCTTCTTACCAACATCAAGCGCGCACGAGGAGGGGAGTACATCCGGTGGACACCACTACCATCTGATACTTGGAGCCTTTTCAGCAGCTCGAACCCGTCTCCTCCAAGGCAACGAGGCACCTCTTCCTCCTCACCCGTAATTGAGCCAAGTTCGGAAGAAGAAGATATGGTCGGCATCAACCCTCCTGCGTTGATCCGAAAGCCAAGGACAACTCGTCCTGCAACTGTGCTGCCCCCTCTTCCACCTCCTCCAAAAACAATTCCATCCACAACGGGAGCGCCTTCCGAGCCGAAACGGAAGGCCATAACCCAGGCCGAGTTCGAGGCCAGAAAGAGGAGAAAAGAAGAACAGCGCCGAGAGAAGGACACTACTCGTGCTGCCACTCCTTCCCCTTCTGCTCCTGCTACGCACCAAGGAGCTAAGGCTGCAACGGGGACACCTGTAGCCAGCATAATGCCTGCTACTACTCCTACTGTGGCTGCCCCAAGTGCTTCGAGCTCCGCCCTGGTCACTGTTGCCACAACGGAGACAACCACACCTCTTCTCCCACTCGGAGCACCGCCTTCAGATGAGATCAACTGGTCATCTGACTTCACGCGCTTCGGGAGGCCCACTATCCACAACTCGGTGCAGACCTCGGAGAAGGTTGCTAGGGCCTTGACGCACTCCATGAGGCTCCCCCAGGATATTGCTGATGCTGGCAAGATGTCCTTGCCTCAGGTTTCCTATGCAGCCTGCCAGTCCATGGCCTCGGTACGACTTCTGTTCTTTGTTTTGCTTTATTCAATTCTCGTTGTGACAAACTGATATTCTCGATTTTGTGTATCATAGCTGAACGTCCTCCTCCACGAGCTATGTGATCGTAGTACCTACCACTACAATCACCTCAAGGACTCCATTAGCTACTGGCAAGGAAGGACTGAGGCGCTGGAGCAAACTCTCACTGAGGATCGCCTCAAGATTGAGTTTGATCTGTCCCAAGCCCGAGCTGAAGTGGTGCGGGTGGAGGAGAAGTTCATTGCCGCCTTCAAGGGGCAAGAGAAGGCTGAAGGCGAAGCTCGAGCAGCCAAAGAGGGAGAGAAGAAAGCCAAACAAGAAGTGGAGAACGCCGTTCTCCGGATCAACGAGTTGGAGCTCGTCTCCCAGACTCTGAGCAGGCAGGTAGAGGAAACTGAGGCAGCGAGAGCCACACTGATGGAGGAGCTCGAGGGAGCCAAAAGAGCTGAAGAGGCAATCGAGCAGGTGGTGACCACGAGACTGCAACAACACTATCAGTCTCAGCTGGACACTCTTCTCGACGAGGACAGGGCAGAGACCGAGAAGGAGGTGATCAATATGCTCTGCCAACAAGGTCGACTGAAGGAAGACAACGAGGAGGACGTGACTACCTTCTCCGAACTCCAGAGCAAGGATGTCATCGACCTCGACAACGAACCCGAAGTTGAAGGAGTTGAGAAGCCACATCCCCTCGAAGGCCCTGCACCTCTTCCATCTGAACCATTCTTTGAACCAGCTGCTTCTGAAGCTCCTCCAGTTGCCGAAGTTCCTCCTGTTGCTGCTGAAGCTGCTGAAACTGCTGATGTTGCTGACCCTGTCTCTCCTCCCGCTGTCCTTGCTGCTGCTGCCGACTTTTAATTTCTTCTCTTCTTATTCTCTCTTCTGCTAGTTGTAATGCATCATCTTCTTCCCCGAGTTATGGGGTTTTCTGTACTTGACCCAGCAATGGGTTTTTCTAAATGAATGATCATTTTCTCTTTCCCTTTTGCTTTTCTTTATATTGGAACTCGAAGTTGCAGAGCTTGCACATCGTATACATACATGAAAGAATGTAATATAAGTGTATGAACATGTTTTATGGATCATAGAATTAGACATGATCACAAATAACTCATAACGTAGGCACTTTGAACATATATAAAGGAATCCTTTTCGTGACGATTGATGCACATCGAACAAAGCACTCTGAACCATATATACAACGGAAGCATTCATACAACGGAAAAGAGACATAGGCCTAGATACATCTCTATGTAGTTCATTGTGAATGTAATCTGACAAATAAAATTCCATAAGATGAACATAAAGTAACTCAGTTTCGAGACACTTGCTCAGAGGATGCCATTAGGATAAGCCACTGGATTTGCTCAGATGACATCCTTAGGATAAGCCACTAGTGTCTCGTTGTGAGTATGATGTCCAAGCGAAATTTTATTCGATTTTGCAAAACATTCACAATATTACACTGATGTTCCAGACAACGAGTTGATGTAAAAACTTCAAAGCAATAATTTAAATGCTCATGTAATAATACTGAAAAACGTTTTATTGCAACAACTCATTTATTCACCACAGATTCTATTGAAAGAATTGCCTCAAGTTCATAATGTTCCAGGATTTATGAATGAGATTACCTTACAGATCTTTCAAGTAGCAAACACCAGGACTCCCCAATCGTTCTACGATATATGGTCCTTCCCAATTAGGTCCCAACTTGCCACTGTTAACCTCCCTGGTATTCTGAAATACTTTGCGGAGAACGAGATCCCCGACCTGAAGGACTCTTCGCTGTATCTTTTGGTTGTACACCTTCCTTAGCTGTTACTGGTATCTCTTCGTCTGAATGCTGGCATCTTCTCACTTTTCTTCTAACAAGTCGAGGTGAACGGCCATGAGCTCAGCGTTCCTGTCTTTCTCTCCACTCTTCTTCTTGTTATGCCAAGAGCATAATGTGGGCAAACTAATCTCAGTAGGAATGACAGCTTCCATGCCATAGGCCAAAGAGAAAGGTGTTTCGTTTGTAGGACTCCTCGGTGTCGTCCTATACCCCCACAATACGTTGTGCAGCTCGGTAGTCCACTTTCCCTTCGAGTCTTCCAATCTTCTTTTCAAGGCGTTCAATATATTTTTATTAGCTGCTTCAGCCAAGCCATTCCCTTGAGGATAATATGGAGATGAAAAAATATGTTTGATTTTTAACTCGCTACAAAACTCTGCAATGATACGACCTGTGAATTGTTTCTCATTGTCAGTGATAATGGATTGAGGCATGCCAAACCTACAGACGATATGCTCCCACATGAACTTCTTTACTTCTTGTTCTCTGATACGAGCAAGGGGAACGGCTTCAATCCAACGGGAGAAGTAATCGGTTGCCACGAGGAGAAAAATGAGATTTCCTGGTGCCTTAGGGAAAGGTCCCACAATATCTAAGCCCCACTGTGAGAATGGCCAAGGTTGAGAAACAGTGTTAAGTTCTTGAGCTGTAGTATGGATTAAACGAGCATATCGTTGACACTGACTGCACTTCTTAACATACTTCTGAGCATCAACTTACATATAAGGCCAGAAGTATCCTTGCCCCAGGGCTCGATGTGCTATCGTTCTCCTGCCTGAATGTATGCCACAAATCCCTTCATGAAGCTCAGCAAGAATCCTCTCCACATCTACAGGATGAACACACTTCAACAAAGGTCCGTCGAAAGATTTTCTATACAACTCTCCTTGCAGCAGGACATAACGAGGTGCCTTGAACTGGATTCGTCTTGACTCTTTTGCAGTGATAGGAAGAACTCCATCTCTCAAGTAGGTCGTCAACCCTGTCATCCAACTTGGCATTGGATTAACAAAACATACCTCCCGCTGAGCCTGGAGCACTATCGAAGGATATTCTTTGTATTCCATGAGGACGGCTTTGGGTTCATCAGACTGCATCATGGAAGCAAGATAAGCCAGAGCATCAGCATGCCTGTTCTCATCTCTTCGGGTATGCTTGATCTCCACAACGGTGAACGCTTCACACTGCGAACGAATGAGTGCAGTATACTGTTTCATTCGATCATCCTTGCATTCATAGTCTCCATTCACCTGATTCACTACAAGCTGTGAATCACAAAAAACTCTCAATTTAAAGATCTGCAGCTCGCGCGCACTCTGCAAGCCAAGCAGCAATGCTTCGTACTCAGCTTCATTGTTGGAGGCAGTAAACCCAATACGGGACATCTTCTGTACTTTCACGTTCTCCGGACTAATGAGCACAACACCAAGTCCTGAACCACTTGCATTAGAAGATCCATCGACGTACAACAGCCAATCAACCCATCCGGAAGATTTAACTCCAACTACAGCGATATAATCGTTGTCTACTTCATCGGGGAGCTCACGAAGATCAGTAATTACCTCATCCTCCTCCTCTACAGGGAAGTCTGAAAGAAATCCTACCATTGCCTGCCCTTTCTTTGAACTTCTCGCTCTATACTGAATATCGAATTCACTCAGAGCCACAGCCCACTTCGACATTCTTCCCGCCAACTCGGGTCGTCCCAACACGACTTTCAAAGGATACGTTGTGATGACAACGATAGTATGAGCATGAAAGTAAGGACGAAGCTTTTCAGTAGAAAAAACAAGTGCAAGACACACCTTCTCGAGCTTGCTGTAATTGCATTCTGCCTTAAGAAAGGTTTTGCTGATGAAATACACAGGTTTCTCGACGCCGCTACAACATCTGACCAAGACTGAGCCAATTGCTTGCGCTGAGACAGAAAGATACAGGTACAAGACTTCACCTGATTCAGGGACAGAGAGAATAGGGGCTGAGCCTAAATACTCCTTCAAAGCAATGATCACAAAGAGCTAAGGGAGGTTCGTTTATTATTTCCCACAGACGGCGCCAATTTTTTAGGGGAAAAAATATCGGAAAGACACACGTCAGCTGTAAATGTTCACCTCTAGTTTACTGGTAGAAGGTAGAAGTTGGAGGGTGTGATTCACTGACCTGTACTCCGATGATAAAGTAAGTAGATGAAGAAGATGATGAACAGTAAAGCAATTAGGAGAACTGAAAAAATATGTCTATCTTTCGATCTCTGTAACACTGAAATTCTCGGGGTATTTATAGGTTAACCTTTGGTATACCTTTGGTATGGCCATAGATGACCATAGATGCCCATACCACGTGTCCTACACTCATTATCAAATATGTCAGTAAAATCTACCACCTGTTGCATCACACGTGAAAGCCTACCATTAGTTCAGTCGGTTGAGTTTGACAGCATATAGAAGTGACCTGCATTAAATACTCGAGCTCGAATACGTTGTATGTCTTAAAATATGACCTGGACATCCTTCTCTGAATTACGGCGAGTTCGTTGTTCAATTAATACCGAAAACGTTGTCGAGAATACAACGTTTACGTTGTGCAAAAGACAACGGATACGTTGTCGAAAACCACAACGAGAACGTTGTTTCGCAAGACCACGGATACGTCTTAATGTGTACAATGTGAACGCTATGCATCAGATACTGCGTATCCTTCTATTTTAAGCAGGTGACTCAAACATACGTCCACGTGTCACCTTTGTGTACAAAACAACAAAAGCCAGCTCGTTCCCTAACGTTACACCGTTTTACGAATTTTATCCCTTACACCCACTAATTATGGTTCAGATTTGCCCATTCTTAGGGTTCATCCATACAAGCATGGTTTTTTTTAAAATGAATAATTTTTTAAAATTTTAATTTAATTAAGCTTAATCATAATTAAAAAATCCACGGGACACGGAGGTGCACTACATAACTCACCGAGCGGCACGCTAATCACTGCTAAAAACCCGAAAAAAAGATCTCGGAATGCCAGTTTCGATGGCTCAAATCTGGCTGGATAGACAGATAAAAGAGGGAAAGTAGCTGGGAACAGGGCCTTGGCTTGGCTCTGGCGAAGCCAGAAAGAGCTTATCTCGGGGTTCCATAGAATACGTGACAAGTGGTGGAGAAGTCAAAATCATGGGGCCCATGATTTTGACTTCTCTACCCTTAATAAGACATGTGGCGATAAGTGTGTGAGAATAAAGGGGAGAGATATCATATGGGGAGAAGTCAAAAAAAATGGGGAGAAAATGAAATGACTTCTCCCCATTTTTGGCCAACTGTCGCACAATGTATGGAACCCCGAGAGGGGTTCTGGCTTCGCCAGAGACAAGCCAAAGCCCTGGGAACAGAGGCAGGAGAACCCCCCCCCCCCCGGCGGCTTTGGATTGTCCTCTCGGGGTTCCATACATTGTGCGACAGCTGGCAAAAAAAAAGTGAGGAGGGGTCATTCCATTATCTCCCCATAATTTTGACTTCTCCCCATATGATATATCTCCCCCTTATTCTCATACACATATCGCCACATGTCTTATAATGGGTGAAGAAGTCAAAATCATGGCCCCCATGATTTTGACTTCTCCGCCACTTGTCACCTATTCTATGGAACCCAAGCCCTATCCGGCTTCGCCAGAGACAATCCAAGGCCCAACACCCCCTCTCTGTAAACAGTATCCATCATGAATGCTCCAAATTAATGTAAGAGAATACGGAAAGATGACAACTTTTTGAGCCACAAATACAGACAGATCGGGAACTGTACATCTAACCAAAGATATAGAAAAGGTAAGAAGATGGCAAATATTAATATTTCAGTACCTAACCACGAGAAACTAACTACATATAGGGAGTAAAATGTAACAAAATTTCCCGGCGGTCTTTTCTTTTGTACAAATCAGATGCTCCGGCGAGAACATCAGACGAATCAACAACCTTTATTCCAACCATCAGCAACTCAACCCCTCATATTTGACTGGAATTGGACGGTTAAACCCCGCCTGAGATATCAAATTGCCGACGACGGCAATGTCCCGGCAGAAAACGCCTTGGAAAACTGATGCTGTTGTCTTCTCCTGCAAACCAATGCTCCCCAGACTGTAATCTGAAGAACCCATTGTTGATTTACTCATTTCTCCTTCAAATTTTGGTTCTGGGACTGCAACTTGAGCTTGAATTTGAACTGCTGTTGCTTGTAGCGCAGCAACAGTTTTCTGCCTCTGTTTCTCGGCAGCTTCCTCGTCCATGATTACTGCCATGACACTCGAATAACCCTTCTGTAGCAATCGATATAGCAACAAGGCAGACATTCTTGCTTGGTCCTTGACTGAATCAAGATCACGATCATCCACAAACTCACACCGATCCACAAAATTTGTAGCTTTATCAGGCCTGTGCCGTAAACAGAGCAGCAAATGGGCTCGCTCTAATTCTGACCGAGAGCATCCTCGTCGTAGTCCAATCAACGCGTAGTAATCTACGTTTCCTATCTCTCCTGATCCAATTCTCTGCCTCAATTCCTGGATTTTGGCGGTGAGAGCTCGGAGATTTCCCGGAACGTCTTTGTACACGACATTGTGCCGCTTCCAAGCAGGACCTGGAAGCTTACGGTCCCGTAATATGGAATCATAGAGAAGCTTTAGGTGTTCGAGGTCACGAAGGCAATCGGGTAGGCAACGGATGGTCTCGAGAAGAGCTGCGCGTGTGCTAAGCGCCTGAATGCAGGTGGGTTCAAGTGCGAGTGTCCGATTGCAGTCGGCAATAGACTCGGCAATTCGACCTGCAGAACGATATGCAGAAGCTCGATGAACGTAGCATTCGGCAAGGAAGCCTTGTGGGGTACCGCGACGACCTTCGAGGATCTTGGAGAAATGGCGGATGGCCTCGGAATAAAGTCCGGCGTCAAGGGCAGCGAGAGCTGAGGTTTTCCGGCGGAGGAGAAGCTTAATGTGGCCAAGAAGCTGGGTCACACTTTCAGACTCTGTTGGGGGTGGATTGCTGTTGTTTATATCGCTGCAAATCGCGACATTGGAGAAGGAGAAGCTATCTTCAGACCAGCACACGCTTTCCCGACGGAAAGCCGCCGTAGCGAGACGTTTTCCGGTCTGAAGAAGAACCATAGAATCCTCCATTAGCCCAAGATGGCAACAAGCTTGACCCAGGACCAAGTACCTGCATTGTAACGAGACGATGAGCTAAACCCGGTTTGATTTGAATTGAAAAAAGCAAAAAGATCGGTTTTTTTACCTGAACCCAAGAACAGTAGAACAGAGAAGGATAAAATTACCTCCATTGACCTTCTTTTTCGCAGTTTTTCCAGAGCCCGGCCATTACTTTCTTCTTCAGGTCCGATACAGAGAAGCATTTGAAGGACGGGTCCGAGTCGGAAGAATCGGAAGATGAGCTATCAGAGGAAAGAAGCTTGACTCGTTCCCTTGAGAGGTGCTGAGAAGAATTGTCGGAGGAAGGAGACGATTCCTCGGAGACCATTTTGAAGCTGGGTATGTATTCTTGGAGCATATCTGCAACGCCCTTGAAGCGTCGAAGGTAGAGGAGGGATCGAGCTTTGAGCTCGAGAGCCGTCTCGAGACGAGGCGAGAGAGCGAGAGCAGCATCGAGGAGATTGAGTGCTGAAGAGATCTCTGATTGTTCTTGTGTTGCCATGAGGATTCGAGCGTCTTTTACATATTTGTCTACAATCTGCACGAGTAAAAGAATCAAAACTGAGGTTAGTAGAGATAAAGAATAGGGGACAAGAAGAAATCTTGAGAAAAAAAACTCAAGCAGAAATATCTGTGAGAACATTAAAAGAATGCAATTGAAGTTACAGAATAATGCACCCATAAATCTAGGCGCCTCTAGATCAAACAAAAACACCATTGACTTTAACAGATAGAATCAAATAAACCAGAAGAAAACTGCCATTAGAGATACAGAGAAGTTCAGAAGGACCCAAATGCAAAATAACACAAAGATCGAGAATGGAGCGACTAGAAAGAAAAAGAAAGCTCAGAAACAGAACCCCACCTTTCTGTTGCTAAGCCACCAATGCTTCTTCTCCCCACCAGCCAAAAATGGAGAAGTCGACATTGTTACAGAAGCATCAACCTTCAACCTCTTTATCAAAACCTTCTCATTCCACTCCCACCAAAGGAGAGATAGATACAAAGAAGGACCAGAGAGGCGATGGCTTTAAGCTTTGAATTTCAAGGGTTAATAATAAGCTTATAGAGATAGAGAGAGAAAACCCTATAAAAATTTGCCAGCTTTGACTCAGAGAAAGCTTTGATCCTTCAACTTCTTCGCTGGCATTGCAACAGATACCCCTCTCTCTCTCTCTCTCTCTTCCCACACAAGCTATTCAACCTCCATTTTATTTTCAGTTTATATGTTTTTAAAAAGAGACCACCCTCTTTGACCGCTTTTACCCGGTAAAACCGTCATTATGACCGGCTATTTCCCGCGACCCATCACGGGTCGCCGGGTTCAACTTATCACGGAAAAGATAAGACGCAGCAAGTTGGCCAAAAGAAAGTAAAGAAAGTACACGAAACCTCCCAATTATTTATTAGGTGGCAGTTCATATTTACTACATTGGCCTTGTAGATTTATCAGAATGACTTGTATTTCCTTGTCAACATTGGCCATCTTAATCGGTTAATCTGAATTAGAAAGATTAAGGAGGGTATTTCCTGGTTTAGAAAATATATTATATGGCGGTGTAATTACCATCACTTGGTGTTTGTAGGTTGACTCTTGGGTGGGCCATATATTTTAAATTTTCATGCATAAAGTGTTTAGGATGGTTGAACCATAGACCATTATGGGTTATTTCAATTAAAACTTTGAAAAGTATCATTCATTTCATGTCATATTTACTCAGTTTGGTATTGCAAGTGGCTTGCATTAAAACAGTGATTTACCTTTAAATGTCTAATCTTGTCAGAGTTTCTCTCCATTTGGTATTGCAAGTGGCTTGCATTAAAACAGTGATTTACCTTTAAATGTCTGATCTAGGTCTAGTTGATTGTTAAGCTTTTAGCATTTTTAGTAAACTAGTTCTTGGTAAGGTTCAAAATTTTGTTTAAATTTTGCAAAATTGTTGTTTCGTTCCCACCCTATGAAATTAAAATGGCTAATATTTTGTTTTGACATTTTCGGTTGAAAATTTGAAAATTTAAAATTTTGTTTTAATTATTTTTAATACAATAAAAAGATATATTGAAATATTTCAAAATTTTATGAAAATTTAAATTTTCATTTTAAAAATAAATAATAATATTTATAAATATATTTTAAAAAACTAAAACCATCTATCAATCGGCAATTTTGAATTTTTGTGAAATATCAATAATATTTTGAAAATAATTAATTTTAAGAAAATATTAAAAATAAATAATTCTTTTGAAATTTTGCCAAGAAATCTATTTTTTTGAAATTTCAATTTCATTTGAAGGACCAAAATTTCTGACATAAATGCGATTTCAAAACTCCCCTAACCATAAGTCATCCGTTGATCCAACGATTTTTCAACAACTAGGCTACCTTGTTAGTTTGGTTAGAAAAAAATGTTTTGGTTAGCAAGTGAGAATTTTTTTTTTGGGGTCGAAATATAGAAAATTTCATTAGTTGGAAAAGGAATAATCCACAGTAAGGGCAAGCTCCCCCTGGGCTAACAAATGATTTTGCCAAAAATTCATGCCTCAAAATAATATTGACGTTTAGAGCTTTTTGAGTTTCAGAATGAGCTAGTGACATTGCTTCTCTGTGAATGAAGCAATAGGAAACCTCCTTGCATTCCTGTTACAGAAATTGGATATCGTCAATTGACAAAACCTATATCTCAATGAAAATGGTTTGAAACACCCGCCGGGAAAATCACACATCTCTTTGGAAGTAAATGGTTTGAAACACCCACCAAGAAATCACATATCTCTTTGGAATCAAATTTTAGTATAATGATTTCTCCATCAACCAACATATTTTTTTATGAGAGACTCGAACTTGAAACATCCCTCATGAGAAACACTTTGAGTAGTGATAGGCGTACCCATGAATCCCATTTCTAAACCTAAGGCATCCACCTATTGTGGATGCCCCCTCTTACATGCTCACCAATTGTGATTAGTATTTATTAGTGAATGCCTTAAGTTTAGAAAAGGAAATAGTTAAACATACCCCTGAATTCTATTTTGAAACCTAAGACTTGTTCCAGTCTTAGGTTTTAAAATATAATTCATGTGTACACCTATATCACTGTTTGTTTAGATATGGGATTCATGGATAAGTTAACTATTTCCCAAACAGTTCCTACCAACAACTAGGGACTAGTGTGTCTCCATGCATTAATAAAGGAGTGATGGGTGTCAAAAGAGTGGTGGAGAAATTGGTCATTTACCGAAAAGAGGAAGTTGGATTAAGTAATATGAACCAAGTATATTTTAGGGGATAAAAAAGTGATCCTATCGTAAGGCACAAGGATCATGCTTTTTCTTTTGTTGGGTGTATGCTTTGCTTGTCATTTCACCCATATTGATTAATGAGGCACATGTAAGATAGATGGGCTTTGTCTTAAAGTCTCTCTAACTTCCCAATCCCCACACCCCACCTTTTTAAAGAAGGGACAGCTCAGCATGCCCCCACCTCACTTGCCACGTCATTAAATGCCTATGCCTGTCTCCACGTGTCAGTTGTGGATGTTGGGTCCCGCATTACAAGGACTTCTTCAGTGTCTAGCTCAGCCAGAGTTTTTGGAGCATGTCCTTGTTTGATGTGTACCGTGTACTTTTCTATGATCAATGATTAGGTGTTACCATGATAATGGAGTTATATAGTGGGTTTGAAGTACCACTATCTGATCATGATCAAACGGCATACCAAAGTTTAGTTTTGTCAAACTTTTGTTTTTTCTTTGGTAGGGCACTGTAGGATGATATAATGATCCGCATTGGATCCATATTCTAACCCGAATAATGTGGATCTGTGACCACATATAGGTCCGAAATATTGAATACAGATCCGTAATATAATATATTAATTTTCCATTCATATTTGATAGGATCTGGGTTTATTTAAATCCCTCCAATCTTGGATCAATTCACAATCAACCATATAGTTATCTCCATGGCAGAGCCAAGGTCAATGGGGGTATATATCTCCTTAAACTTTTGAAAAAAAATTATAATATATCTAACAGACTATAACAAGATGGATAGATGGAGTAGGGACAGTTGTTCCTTGAATCTTAAAAAATATTTTTATATAACATATTATTTAATTATTTAAGAGGCTATAGTCATAAGACAAGGGAGAACAGTTGCCCCCCAAACGTTTGAAAAAAATACTTTATAATATATATTATATATGAGTTCTCCCTAAACAAGTATAAACAATATATGTAGGAAATATGATCCTCAAAAAAATTTCTGAGGTTAGGTGCCCTGCTCACCTCCCTCACACACAAAACCTATAAATAATTATTAACAATATCAATCAATCATCCATCGCTTACCCCCCAACAAGATAATCCTTGCTCTGCCCATGTTATTGAGTATAACTCTTGTCCATCAACATCTAATTAGGATCTGAAATCGTAACAGCTCTACATTCAGATAAACAAATTTTTTTTGGTTAGTAGGATTGATACTTGTTCTAGGTTAGGAAAGGTGGATATTTTCTCTACATACACCCTCACGGGACTACGAATCCCAACCAAACGAGTGGTGCTATACACACACACTACATGTATTGTCTATGTTTTTTTTGGCTGATTCATACGCTACAAGTTAAAAGGCACTTAATTGTTGTGACTTGAATCACTTGATCATAAGAGGTTTTGGGACCATGGTCCTAACACTAGGGTACTTTTATCAGGGAAAGGTGTCCTACAGATGTAACTTCTGTTGTGATATCCATATATGCCACTAATGGGTTGGGAGTCCTGGGACCCTAGGACCCGTTTGAAAAAAGCAGTTCAATAGGGTAGGTTTCCTCCAGAAATATTGTACCTCTAGCTACAGCTGACATCTCCAGGTTGGAGGATTATAGGATCACATCAGAGCCCACATTTGATGAAAGTTACTACGTCATGGACCATCATTAGATGTAGGTGTTTGTATGGGCTGGAGGGCCCACTTGTGGCATTTGATGCACTCTTATGAACCAGCCTCTTATAGATGCATGTACCATTTATGTGACTGCCTTTCTCTTACATGTCCTCCACAACCTATGACCTGCTGTTAGAAAGGGGGGGGACCCCTTTACTTTAGAGGTAGGTGCCCTCCATTCTGTTATCGTTGAAAATGGGCCTTAGCTTTATAGGTTTGTTTCACATTGAAATGGAGTCTCAATCTTAGAGACTTTTCTAAACAAACAAAAACCATTATATGTACCTATCTTTCTTCTGTATAACACATGCTGTGTCTCATATACCCTACAAATGAATTGACCAATTTACCTAATGGTATATGACCAGCCCACTTGTAGGGCAACTGCCCTTATCTATAGGATACATATTCAAAGAACAACAATAAATTTTGTTCTCTCTTACATTGTTGTGGCACGACTTACATGTGCTGTCATTCCCAATTATCGACTAATTATATCCATACGGCGAATGATATAGCGATGCTCCATTATTTTCTATTTTTTTAGTTGAAGATGTTCGATGATTCAAGTTTGCCATTATCATTTACTCACAAGTGATGAAGGCCCTCTTATGGGCCTAACCATTTGTCGTGTCCCGATTGTCAATCATGGTGCTGCTCCAGTTGTAACAAAACAAAATAGGTTGTTACAATCTAGCACTAGATCATATATATATATATATATACACATACATTTATTTTTTAAAAACCACCCGGTGAGGGAGGGGGGTTGGGAACCCTGGGGAGTGTAGCCTAGTGGTTGAAGGATGAACAGTAAACCCGAAGGTCTCGAGATCAAATATGACCTCCCCTCTATATCGGATGTGTGGGTTGGAGGTTTACTATGCATCACGTGAGACTTGTCAGAGTTTGGACCTAGGATACTCACGTTTACCCAGGAAAAAAGGGAGGAGGTTGGGCAAGACCCGTACCTGTTCTTAGAATGCCAAATACATCAATGGGGGGGGGGGGGGGGGGGGGGGCATGAATCATTTATTAGGAAATATCCTATTGTAATAAAGTGAATGAGATACATTGTATCATTATTAGTATATCTCTTCACAATTAGATAGTATTAATTAAATTTGAATTTAGGATTTAATTAGGTATGATTAGATTAGGATTATCTTTGAGAGATCTTTCTATATTGAGAATTCTTGGATGATTTACAATGACCCCATAAAGGGTTTAAATAGATGTTTCATGCCAAGATTCCTAATACAGAAAGATCTCTTAAAGATAATCCTAATCTAATCATACCTAATCAAATCCTAAATTCAAATTTAATTAATACTATCTAATTGTGAAGAGATACACTAATAATGACACAATGTATCTCATTCACTTTATTACAATAGGATATTTCCTAATATTCCCCCTCAAACACATGTGGATTGAAAATTTTCATGGGTTTGCGCAATTTGAGTACTCCCTTTGGACATGAAGAGCTAAAACATTCGTGCTTGGTAGTCACCGCCAGTCTGTGAAGTCTATCTCTGTCGCATCCCGCTTATATTTATGAGTCTGTCGGAGCTGGTAGCCCACTAGATCAAGCTGTCATGATCGTCTTCCCAAAACACTCGAAGATTGATTTGCAATGTGAAGAAAAACTCTCATTAGAGAGGTCTTCAATAAAATAAAAGGAAATACACTTATTACGACAACCATCAAAGAGGAATAAAAAAAAAAAAAACTAGACCAACTATGCTAACATCTATGTTGGCTTTGATGACAAAAAAAATAAGAAAGATAATAGAGATACTTCAATCCCGATGGGCGGCGGCAATGCCGCCCGCCGGAAACACGTAATAAAAGGGAAAAAAAAATCAATAAAGTGAATGAATTTATTGAGAATTCTTGGATGATTTACAATGACCCTATAAAGGGTTTAAATAGATGTTTCATGTCAAGACTCCTAATATAGAAAGATCTCTCAAAGATAATCCTAATCTAATCAAATCCTAAATTCAAATTTAATTAATACTATCTAATTGTGAAGAGATACACTAATAATGATACAGTGTATCTCATTCACTTTATTACAATAGGATATTTCCTAATATCGTTACCCTTAGACCATCAAACGGTGAGCACTATAAAACTACTCTTTAAAGCATTGGGACAATACATGTATAATATTCATGATGATCCATTTAAGTTTTAAAAAAACCTGAATCGAAACTTAAAAAATAGACACGTGTTGCATTCATATTAGCATGTGTGGGGCCATACAACAAAAATTGCATATGATTTGTGCTCCCTTGACCTCCTCATGAGAGAAGCACACCTTGCCATATTAGCTGGAGGAAGGATGAATTATACTTACCAAGAATCTTCATCATAATAGACTTCGGATCACTTCAAGTTATAAATGGTTTCAGAGAGACTGGTTTAACTTGAGGATGACACGTATCCAGCAAAGGGGCAACAATTTAAAAGCTCCCGTTAGATCTAAAGGAGAGAATTTCAAAGTTGATCCCGAATTTAAAGGTGGATCCCGCATGCCCCCACATTTTTTAAGACAAATATAACAATGCAACAAGGAGCGGTGTTGCCCATCTCAACTCAGAGAGGGAGGGCAATAAGTTATTAACATTTAACTTTGAAAATCAGCTGGGTTGGCGTCAAAATGCTGGACAAACGCTGTCGTGACTCGTGTGGTTATACCAATCTCTTTGAGTCCGGTTATAACCTGAGCTGATCCGAAGTCTATTTAATAGGCAAGCTTCATAAGCTAAGAGGAGCAACATGGTAGTTGGATAAGTCTCATGACCTTAAAAAGAAATTATTATTAATTAATTACTATTTAAAATTAAGTAAGAGGAAGGCAACACTCCATTCTCTAGACATGTTTACATCCAAGGGAGCATGATGGCGAGAACTCCTAAAGATTCTCTTATCATTTTTGATAAAATGACCTTATTGTAACAAATATGCTCTAGCTTCGACGGCATGAAAACCTTATTATATGCGACTAAACCAATCGCTCTTAGTCACTGTATCCAACTTGAATCTCTCTCCATTGTCGCTGTGAGGATTTTGGGCCATGAAATTTCACGTGGGATGGCCATCCATGTGCAAGGCCTCACAAATTAAATGCTAGGTAAGATGGCCAGCAAGGCCAGCCTCATTGAGGTGGTCATGTTGGTGCTTCGGCTGAAAGCTACTGACAATGTAGCTAATAGGAATTTATAAGAGGTTAAACTTATGAGTGTCAACGGTTATATTTATTTATATATCTGAGTTCCTTTAATGGGATAATTATTCGATTAGGTATTCAGCAGAAGTGAATTTAAAGAATAATTTTACTATTCATTTAATTGATTGGATATGAATTCAAATATTGATATATGGGACTCAATAAGTATCACTTATTAAATTATATAAGTTGAATGTGGGGTCGTGCAGTTAATTAACTTGTCATTTTGTATTTATACATAATATAAGACTTAATATCTTTATTAATATATAATTTTAAGACATTAAGTTGTTATTTTTACTATAGAGGTGAATCATTTTTCTAAAAAAAATAAAAAATAATTTGTATTTTTTTTGTATTGTTTTCTTTCTTATAATTCCTTCTTAAAGTAATCGGGTAATTCAAATATTAATTGAACTTAAAAATTCTAAAATGTGTCAGATACAATTACTCAAATTTCGATAGTTGGATATGTAATCAGATACAATACCAATATTTGCTTCCAATTCGCTCTATTTACAGCTTTCTAACTTAGTTATTATTTGACCCACTAGCCACTAGTGCACTTGTTCTCCTCTTATTTTCTCTGTTTGGCATCTTTTTCTCATAAATCCGGTGCTCCTTGATCTTGAGAAAACCAGAGGTGGATGGCAAGCCCATATTTCTAATCCTAAGGTAAGCTGGGAATTACGTTACACAAGAATTTTCTCTAGTTGGATTAGTCGCCTTGTTTTGTTGTTTTGGTCAGCACCCAATTAAGGGCTCGAGCCTGTATCTCCATTGCTCTAAGTGGAGGTCTTGAGTTCGAGTCCCTTCCCCTTGTTGGCCACCCTCCGAGATTTATCTCCGCTTTCTTGGTTTTGAAATATGAAGGGATTTGCAAGGCCTGAAGGACTTAATCGGGTACTCTAGGAGACCCCAATATCCTTGTTCCAAAAAAACCGGGTCTGATCCCAGCTTGAGCACTTGAATTAAAAAATGATGATGGAAGTGAAGAAAAGTAAAAGATGACGACATATTTTTGTGATTTTGGATTCTTGGGGGTTGGGTGGAGTCATTGGCTCAAAAGGGTTCCATCACTTTGGGAATCTCATTTCGGGCCCAACCCACCTACAAGTCAGCCCGCCTTTAACAAAGTCCTTTCTTTAGAAAGAGAGAGATACCTTCCCCATCCTTATTATTGAAGAAAAGCACATTCTAGTTCCCCAACTTCTCCTCACACTCCACTATCCCATATGTCAGACATTAAGGGGACGTTTGGTAATAACCTAATATTAGGCAACAACACAACACTCAATTAGAACGAATGGTCCTGCAGTCTTGCTAGTGGATTCAAAATAGAAAACACTGGTTTCACTTGCTTGAGCTGCAATCCAATCCCAACTAAATTCTGACCAAACAGAGCCTAAAAAGGGAAATCTTTGCGATCAAGTTTCTAGGCAAACAGAGCCTAAAAGAGAAAATTTTGCACCTTAGCAAGCTCTGGACTTAGGAGTGGGAGTATAAATGGGTCGGGTTCGGCCGAGCCAATTGCAGCCTAATTATTAAATGGGCTTTAGAAGTAGGCCCAAATCTGGACTTATTTTTAATCGTCTCAGGCGTACTATCGAATATTTGTAATCAGGCCTGGCCAGCCCAATTAGAAGTATAATAAAATGAGCCTTGGGCTCTAAGGGTCTAAGCCCAAGCCGCCCAACTATTTATCCGGGCCAGCCTGACTCATTGATATCCCTACTTAAGATTGTACCTAGGGATGTCAACAAGCCGAGTTGAGCCGTGCTGGGCATTGCTCAGGCTCGGCTCAATCTCAGCTCGAGCTCGAAAAGGCCAGCTCGAGTTCGGCTTGTCCACAATTCATCGAGCTCGAGCTTGAGACGGCTCGTTAAGTTCTAATTTTTTTTAAAAATTGTATATTGGGGACAATATTCTAACAATTAAGTTAAGTGATTAAATGATGGGGTGCAAAAAAAAGGGGAAGATAAAATAGTGCTTTCATTAGTGAAACCTGATGAATATTTCATGTTCTTAATTAAAAAAACTTATTTCATTTTCTTATATTTTTTTTAATGTAAAAGTCAATATTGGCAGGGATATAACTCTACATGGGTATTCATTGAATTAGTCGAACCGAGCTGGGCTACTCGAGCTCGGCTCGTTATCTAAATGAGTTCACTCACTTGGCTCGGCTCAGCTCGCTAAGCTGTTTAATCTTGCTCAAGCTCGGCTTGTTTCAAGCCGAGTCGAGCTGGCTCGGCTCATTGACAACCCTAATTGCACCTGTACGTGGAAGGGAAATGACATGGGAAGGGGAGAGGCTGGTCCGAGAAGAGAGGTTTCATTTATTGAACCATAAGGGCTGTTTCGATTTACAAAAAACCTCAAAACGTGGGTCCAGTTCCTAATTTGCCTTTGAAATGCCTGCTAGGCTAATCCCTGCCAGATATACAAGCTGGTCTTCGAGGGGGAAGCTGTTGGTGTGGCGTTCGCTGTGGATCATAACGTCAAAACAGATCAAATAACCAATTAAATTGTTACAAATATAACTCATTTTTCAATGAAAACATGATTACTAAAAAAAAAAAGGATTACGAAACGATAAGCATACTTGTAATTTGGGACGTAAAGTCTCTACAGCAGCCATTGATTTGTCGCCCGGACCGGCTCCTTGCTATGGACAATTTAAGATTGAAGAGAACATTAAACACAGAGAATCTATATTCAAATGTTATTACAGAAGATAGTAGCACTAGTAGGGTCTCACAAGGAGGCCCTCACAAACTAGTGCCCTTGTATAAAACAGGGTTCACACACCCAACAAGTATAGAACGCAATGTTAGGGCTGTCAATATCGGACACAGATTGGTTAGGCCTGGCCTAGATCCTTTAAGCCTATTCTGAGCCCAAGTCGGTTCATGTTTGAGGTATCTATACATGGCCTGCTGGACTGACCCCGGCTAGTCTGGGCCCAGTAAGTGGCGGAGTTAAGAAAATACATGCAACATCTAGGACTATAAACGGAGCGGATTCGGAGCCACTAGTGGTATATCCGAATTTGTATCTGATTATATATTTTCGCATATCGGAATTCGAATAATATTCGTCGGATAGTGAAATATGATATTCGTAACCGACTCCTAAAATATAGGAATTCGATAGTTTTTGAATTATCCGATTACTTTTTTTTAAAAATAATTAAAATATATAAATTAATATTTAAAAAAATGTAAAAATAAATAAAATTTTATTTGAAATATATATTTTAAAGATAATATTAGTTTTATAAATTTAAAATATATTATTTATATATTATATAATCGATCGGATATTTATCGGATCGGATATAATAGTATCCAAATTCATATACAATTATAAACATATAGTAAAATTATTATTCGAATTCACTCCACCGCCGGCTAAATGTTTTCGAATTGGATACATACAATATCCAAATCCGTGTACAGCCCAGCAACATCAATTATGTGTGTGGAATAATTACCTTGCCTAAAGCCCAATCAGCTGAATCGAAGAAGGCACGTTCATGGTCCTGAAAAAACAATATAACAATATTAGTGTCTTATATACAAGAAATTCAGAGATATTAGAGACCAAAGGCTTCTTCTGAGGCAGAATTATCTGATAGAAGAGTTCACCTTTGAGATCAAAGGCTTCTTTTTGGGCACAAGTCCTCCATATTTCTTCCCCAAGGAAGTCTCCTGTGATTAATGTCAAAACAGAAAGACATAAAAATCAATCAGTTTTTTAAATTTGATTTTCAATTTTCAAGGATTGGTCATCCAGCAGCCGGGCAGAGTCAATTTCGCCACCAAACACTGCCTGTCGAGAAAACTTTCCCTACTACATGTACAAAACCAGATCTTCCATTTTAACCAAGAGGTCAGTCCAAGCTCAACCCAAAGTTTAAAACCCGACCGGAGCTCATTTTGAATGCACACACAAGCGTTCAAACAAATATATTTGGACCATAACCTGGGCCTCGTGATGTAGTAAATGGCCCTAAACATTTACAATTTGACAACTTATATACATCAGGCAGATTTTTTACCCAGTGACACATAATAAAGTTTTTTAAAACTTTCATCAAGTTTTTTAAAACTAAACATTTTTTAGGTGGTACTCAATTGAGTGATGCATAGGACAAGCTTGCCTAATCGTCACGTTTTGAGACCATGTGATAGATATTTTGACCCCACAAAAAATAGTGATCCCCATTACGTGCAACATGGGGTCATTCTATCGAAATGATTTGTGGCCATGGCCATGTCATCCATCCAATGCTCCGATCATATGGATAGCTCAAATATATTTTGAACTAATTTTTGGTCAAGTGACACACAAATGAATCACATCAAACATAAACAAGGTCAAGCACACATTACGTCCCTCTCTCTATATAATTGCCTGAGTATGGGTTAGGCCAAAGTCAGCCCAAGGTCAGTCTGAAACGTACTTCAGGTCTAAATCCAGCCCAAGCTCAACCTTAATAATCCAAACATCCTAACCTACTGCCCTGCTTCTGCTCTCACTGAAGAGATCAAATTCAATTTTTGTAAACCTCGTTCTCATCTAAAGAGTATTGTTTTTGTGTAATGTTTTATTTTTATTCATATTTTTCTTGTTAAGTGAGATATATTTGGTCATTTTTTTTTGCAGGTAGATGATTCATGTAAGATTTATTAATTATTGGTGATCTTATAATTGAATTTAGAATGATACATTTAATAATCATTAGCCATCTAATTTTCAAAATCATATTTATATATATAGCGATACTCCTGAGGCCCTCTTAACCCTATCATAAATTAAAATTTGACGTTCTCGCTCCCTGACTCTCGCTTTGATTACTTATAACTCAACGTAACTCAAAGTAAGCCAGCTCAGTCCGCCCAAGGTTAGGTTCGGACAATCAGGTTTGGGGCAAGCCAGCCCTATTTGCCATCCCTAATTTTAAATGACATTTTATACGGAGTCAAGGGAGTTGATAAGGAAAGTAATGGACGTTTATTAAGTTTAGTTAAGAGCAAAGGATATGATGTTGTGTTGTATTGTACTTTTCCTAAATAAATAAAGAAAAAAAAGGATATGATGATGTGGGCCACCAACCTTATTATTTGGGTAGGGATTAAATAGCAAGCCTTCCTCGTTTATTAGGGCATTCCTAGCAACCTCACCAAAATAACCTTTTGGTGAGCCAAAAGACTAGAAAAGTGCTAAAATGACTCCCAGCAGCCTCAATAGAATGAAGAAATCCCTTTGGTGAGTCTATAGTACTCACCAAACTTGGTGAGTACTATAGACTCACCAAAGTTAAATCTTCTCACCCTTGGGCCCACACAAATAATAAAATAAGGTTTCTCTCTCTCCCTTTCTTTTTTGTGGTCCCACACAAACAATAAAATAATATTTTTCTCTTTCTTCCTCTTTCGTTTTCCCACACAAATGATAAAATATTGCTTCTCTCTCCTTTTGTTTTGGTTAAAATGGTGAGACTGTTGAGAGTGTTTTAAAAAAGTAGCTCACCAAAACTACTTTTTATGGGTTTTGGCTATTTTGGTGAGTGAAATTTGGTGAGACTGCTAGGAATGCTCTTAAAGGGAAATAGTTAAAGTACCCTTTTATTGCTGTTCTTACTTCGCTGTTCTCTTCTACCAACATTTTCAAGCAGAGGTAACATTATTATCAATTATGTCATTGGTTGTATAGAAGTTTGGCTAGCACTGTCTTGTCATAATCAGAAGCGTTAGATACGAGGACCACCCCAACTGCTCGATGGAGCAAGCCACACAGGGATGGGATTTCATCTGGCCCTCACTTTTCGTCGGTCTCCGGTCCCACATGTTAACACGTGACCCTTTTGACACTCTTTAATTACAGTTAAGTTTTACTCATCCTTAAGATTCAACTATGTAACTTTACACACCATGGGCTTGTCCCTATGGTAGTGTATCTCCCTTTAGGGGGAGTTGTGACTCGTGTTCGAGTCTTTGGTGTAGCTGTTGACGCCTGAGTATTAACCCTACCGACCTTCTAACCTAGGTAGATAAATAATTAGGACCAAAAAAAAAAAAAAAAACTATGTACCTTTGGTTCTAAGAAAAAAAAAAATTAATTAAGGTTAAAAGGGCAGTTTAAAGGGATTTGTGAGTAGGCCAGACGGTATTGACCTGGCGAGGCCAGACTAGACCACAGGATGATTGTCAGGTGATGGCTCTGGAAATATAGCCGATATTTCGGGTAATTTTATATTTTTTTAAAACAAGAAGAAATCGTCCTCTACACACAATTCAGACCATACTGCCATGCCCTAACAGTAGCTTGTAATTCGGACCTTTACGACTATATATGTAAACAAAATCAATCAAAAAAATACGATTTAATTGTAAAATCAAGACAATGTTTGTCAAGGATACCTTAAAAAGAAGAAGAATACGGTTGTGATATGTATAACAGGATGCACGCATGCCCACTAACTCATAAAATCCTGACCGTTTGATTAGAGGTCCACATCAGATTAAATTTGGCTGGAATATTGATTAGTGGGTGGCGTGGCCCCACATGTATTGTCTGTGGTGCTCAACACCACACGCATAGTATTTTATGGTTCTATTTGTTTTAATTTAATTTATTTGTTTTTGTTTCTTGTTTCCTTTTTAATTGCCAGATAATGAATCAATCTAGGGTACTCCCAAATATACTATTAAATCCTAACCCTTTAATTCAATAAATTAAAAATCAAAGATAAGATTTGACTTGTCTTTTTGGCTTGAATTATTTTGTCATTTACTAAAGTCATATTACTTCTATTTTTCACCATTAATTATTTGAATTAAAGGATTGAGAATTAGGGAACTATTTTTGCCAATACCAATAGATTGACTCTTAGTAACAAAGGCATGACAACAAGTGCCAAACCATCTCCGGATAGTAACACCACGTGTTGCACCCACTATGCGTATTTGGAAAAAAATTGACTTAGTGCATGAGGACTAGGACTACCACTCCTCAAAAAGAAAATGCTGAGGAAATGGGGACCAATGGACGTTACCTCCTCGGCTTGAGTAGCTATATACTCTTCACCTCTATTGCAACCCGCCATCTCTATAGCTCTCCTTGCTGCACAACCACCCGGTCCACCCCATTAAGAACATTTATATATAAATATATAGAGAGAGAGATCTTGAACAAAATTCTAAGAAAAAAAATCAACTGAAGATCCGCCCTACCAATATAATTTTAATTTTAAAAGACCTTGAGGAGAAATCACATAAAATTCTTTAAATAAAAAAAGATCTTTAATCAACAAAATAAAGGAAACAAGAGTATTCAAGATTAGAGAGATGGGGAAGGGGGACTTACCTTAAATTGTAGTCGAGATAGAGGGAGAGAGCGAGATGCGTTGGGAAAGGAGACAAGGATAAAGAGATGAGGATATGCGTTTGAGAGAGAGACAGAGATAAAAGAGAGAAAAGGAGAAATGATGAAAGGTGGATATATATGTTTGAGAAATATTGGGGTTGTTGAGTAAGAGGTTGAGATATTTGATTAGGAAAATGGTCGGCTTTACTAAGGCGACTGGCCAATCAGAAGAGAGTTGAGATCATATTCAATCGAACCCACAGGACAACACGTGTCCCTTATAATCTTCCTTAACTACGGTTCCTTTCAAACAAATCGCCTACCTTCCCGTGTTAAAGGCCATGATCTCTTGTTTGTACACGAGTAACACATGGAAGGCCATAAACAATTTGTGCACTTAGCAACGAGATACTTTCGAATAGCATATTTGTAATGCTAGCTTTGAGATTTGCATACAACAATGTTTGTTATTGCGATGATTGTTTTGATTATGCCGATAAAAATAGCTTCGCTTAAAAAGCAAGCAAATAGTACATAGAGATAACCAATTAGGCCATGGTGAGTTGAACCCTCCTGCAAGTTACAAAAAAAAAATTCCTATTATACTAATATGGTAATAGCCTAGAAGAGGGGGGTTAGAACCAGGGGTGAGAGATCTAATCCCTTAAACTACTGAGAAAAATTATATTCTTTACAAACGGACACAAACAAACAAATGTGATGATCAATAAACTTGACCCTCAAAAAAATTATTGGGGACTATGATTTGCCCTCTGCACGAGAATCTTGGCTCCGACCTGATTATATGTGTATTCCATTCTCTCATGATGACCAGGTGATCCAGCACAAAGTTGCATTCTCCTACCAAGCCGAGGTCGGCTAATCACTGCTAGTGAGAATATCAAATTAGAGGGCATTAGGATATAGGGGATAGAGTCTGGTTGTTGCCGTTAAGATATTCCCCATCGTTAGACCAATGAGTACATACTACACACCCACACGTTACGTTCTCGCAAGTGTCGGTAACCGACATCAGAAGCCTGCTATGTTAGTACGAACTCCGAACCGTGAAATTCATGTGGGCTGACGAATCGGATCAGAAATTGCAACACTCATTGTGTATCTTCCCTAATGGGCCCTACCCGGTCCCTGTGGCTGTGTATTCAACACTTGGACCCAAAAAATAGAGCGTCCAACCCACATGGGGCGTATTGGGTCAGGCCGAAACCAGTTCGGGCCCTACCAATCTTATTTATCACAGGCATGAACTCAGCCCGTGAGATAAGGCCCGAACCTAGCCCATATAAAAAAGAGTCCTGGCTTAGTCCAAGTTTAACCTGCACGGGCCAGCCCGTAAGCAATTTGGGCCTGGCCCGTGCAGGCTAGCTCATGATGTGCTCTCTCTTGTTAACAGGTCTTTTCTACACGTAACATATGATTATATATATATATATATATATATATATATATATATATATATTATAATTTAATATTGTTAACTCAATATTAAAGGGCGCTTCACTTAAAAGAGCATGACTTGTATTTTTATTACCTAAAAGGACATGCTTTTGACATATTTACCCTTAAGCTATGCATATAAAAGCCAAACACTATAAGGATAAAATTGGAATACATACCTTCTTTAGTTAAAAAATTCAAACCATGCCCTAAGCAGTGATATTTTAATTTAGGGAAACAAAACGGTACTTAACTCTATATGTATGTGAGGTTGGTCAAGGCCAGGTTCTGCAGGCTGGGCCAAGGTCGCCCCGAACTCAACTTTTAGCCTATAATTGAGTCCAAACCCAACCAAGCCCAATCGGCCATTAACATGAGTTTGGTCGGGCGGGCCTCAAGCCAGTCTACTGTGCAGCCCTAACTGTTGAGACACCTCTTTGATGGAGTACTACCCCAGGACGAGGGTCTTAATTAATTAATTAATCATCAAAATTGGAGTAGGGTTGCACATGGACAAGATCTGCCTATTGGGTACCAGATCATGAGCGTCGCCCGCTATAGGAAGGGCTTGGCTTGATTTTAAATTCCTATACATAAATGCGTCAGAGTGTGGGCTTGGATTCTTTCAAAGAAGATAGATGGGCTTAAAAAATTATTCAATACTAGCCTGAAAATCTATCTTTGAGCCAATTCAGGCCTGAGATGCTTTAGCCCGTGATCTGGTAACCCAAGCAACTGAAAACAAAAAAACAAATGAGGGTGAAGAAAATTTTGATCTGTAACCCAAATCTTATTTTCTCTGTAGTTTTCTTGTGTTATAATTTATTAATAAACACTTTTATTAAAATCATGTAAAATTAAACAAAATAATTTTTTGATTCAAGCTTGAGCCAACTCAGCCTGAATTAAGTTCCAGCTCGAACAAAACTCGAGCTTGATAAGCTTGTTCAAGCCTAAACATTTAAAGCTTGAATCAATCTCTAGTCGGAGCATTTTCAAGCCAAGCTCAAACTTGGCTCGGCTCAGCTTGGCTCAAATACACCCATAGCTATAGCTAAGTTAACTTTTATTTATAGAGCTCCCTATACCTCTACTCGAATAGCAAAACAACTCCTTATCATTCTCAGGAGGCCTGATTGAGTGCTACCCCCAATCTCATTTACTCCAATTTTTTTCCCACAGACGAAGCAAGGATACAAATATCACTTGGATTTATTTTATATTTTAATAGATTAAAATAATAATATTCAGCAAATGTTTGACATTTGTAGCCACCCCAAGTTGTGTCTATATTTGCAACTGGTGCTAGCAAAATTCAAAGACTAATTAATTACCAACTGGACGTAGTTGTTGTCGACTCATCATCGTTATTGGTGCCATTGACCTCTCTTCCCAATCAATTCCCTTGTTATCCTTTCATCTATAAGGATTGCAACACAATACCCAACCCACTGAAAAAAAAAATCAAAAATGGAAAAAAGACTTAAATGGGATTTCCATTTCTTTTAATGATAAACAATCATGTCCTTTTCTTCTCAACTCACTGGTTTGAGTGAGTGGTACAATGGTCATTTCTGAAGAAATAATGATGATTCTGTTTTTAAATATAATGAGGCCTAATATACTGACTTGAAGAGAGGACACAGATGCCATTACAAGAAAAGGCACGTGGGCATACCCGTCTTTGCCAGAATTAACTACGACTTGATCTCTCCGGTAGCCGCTGCTTGGAGGGAGACCGAATGCCTGAGATCGTCGATATGAAGGCTATGTTCACCCATCGGAATCCTTCGAATTCCGGACTTATCGACAACACTAAGGTACTTGCACACATGTATGTTGATCCTAACCCGTTGCTGAGACCCAGCAGCTACATTCACTTTGTCAAAAGCTACTAACTGTTTGTGAGGAGCACAGTGCCCGGCCGGTGGTGCCGAGAAGACGAGAACTGTATGAGACCCATCCTTAGAGCCTGTGTTCCTCACGTTGACATGTACACCAAGTGAAAGCCCATTGCACTTTGCGTGTGTGACCCTGATGGCCTTGCCTGAGATGGTTGAGTTTCTGAAGGTATGACGACCATCAAGGGGAACTGCGACTATAGTTGGAGCTTTCACTATGGTGTAGACGAAATTGGTGTAACTCATTCCATGTCCAAAGGGGTACACAACAGGGCCTTTGTAAAACCTGTAGGTCCTTCCTGGGTAACCTCTTGATGGGTCTGATCGCATGCCCATGGTCGTCATTGGCACCTTAGCTAGGTAGTCCTGTGGGTACCATGTCATAGGCAGCTTGCCTCCTGAAATTGTACATAAGAAAGCAATTTTTTATTTTCCTTGCAAAAAAAATGAATCATTCGGGTATTTCGTTAGTAGTAATAAATTGAGCGTATTGCAGTTTATTAGGAGAAGAAACACACCCGGGCCATATTCAGGCCTTAAAAACCTTTTATAAAGGGGCCGGGCTTCATTAGGGCCTATTCAAAAATCACAAAAATGCAAACTGGCCCATTGACGCCCCTAAAATACCTGGGTTGCGTGTGCCAAACAGGTGGACTGACACAAAGTTGTTTGTGAGGAGGGTTAGCCCACCTCGAGAATTCTAATATTTTCCAAACTTTCGTAATAGGTGCAGTGCAACATGTGGAATTGCTCCCTTTCAACATGTCTAACGAATGAAGAATGTTAGCCCAGTTTCTTTCTTTTTCACTTTTTTTCTTGACAGTGTCCTCACTTTTTGCAGCTGCCTAGGCAGTTAAAGCTTTTAACATTCAAGGTTTCTTTTTCTTAATTTTAATCTGCCAGTAAAAATGAGGACACTTGTTGTGAGGAAGATAGAACTAAGCTATCATTTTCAGACCCAAAACAAAACATATACATGATCAGACTTAGGGTAACAGCTGAGGTATCATGTCAACACCATAAGAGTAAACTCATACACTAGTAAACTCATACACTCACTCTAATATGGTCTGACTTAAGGAGGAGCTATGGACCCTTATACATCCTTGTAAAGTCAAGTCACCAGACGATGGGCCTCTTAGAGCACCCGACTAGATCCCCCAAGGCACGTGCAGAGCCCTCTCTCCACACGCGTCAAGAAAGTCAGAATAAATCCGAAGGGTGGCCAACGAGGGCAGGGATTCGAACTCAAAACCTCCACTTCCTAAGGCGCGGTCTTGACCATCAGTTTATAAAAATAGGCTGGTCACCTTTACAAAATCAAGTGGATTAGTTTTCTTTGACTAAAAGGGTTGAGCAGGGATTGTGAAAATATGTTGAGCTTTTGCAGTTTATAAGAATAGGCAACGTACGCACCTGGGTTGCTTGTGCCAAACAAGACATCAGCAATGGCTGTTCCTCCAGCTTGGCCAGGGTACCCAACCCAAAGAATGGCAGCGATGCGTGGATCATTCTTGGCAAAAGACACATCAATGGGCCCACCGCTCATTATTACCAGCACGGTGGGACCCCTGGAGGCCATTGCAACTCTTGATACGAGCTCTTGTTGGTGTCCGGGCATGAGTAGCCCTACTCTGTCTCTAAATTCTGCCTCAATTGACTGGTCTAGCCCCATCACTAGGACTGTTGCGTCCGCTTGCCGGGCAGCGTCCACCGCCGCGCCGAATAGCTGGTCACCATTACAGGCCACATTGGTGCACCCTGGTTTGTGAATTGTCCTAACATATCTCCCTATCCCTTGGAGGGGAGTAGTATATCCACATGCAACACCTTAGGCAAATAAAAACAAAGTAAATGTACAATAGCTAAAGGGTTGTTTGACATTAATTCTGACCATTCTCTCATTCTTAAAAAGAAGTTATTCATATAAGTTTTATTCTTATAATCAATTTTGTGCAATAAAAGCATTTTTGGTAACTATCAATGAATTAATTATGAAAAAACAATAGAGTTAGGTTTCGATTTAAAAAAAAACACACAATTCTATTATAGGCATTAAATATGATTATATTTATTAACACATTTAAGTGTCATAAAAATACAAGAAATTTATTATGTTCCATCTCTCTAATCAATTTTGATGCTTATCTCGTTAAGAATCGACTTTTTTTTTGGGGTTAAGGTGGCTATACTATTTCTGTTACTGAGATAAGGGAAATCGTTTCGGATGAACAATGTTAAACGCCCCTAAGTGCCTATGTAAAAAGAAGTATCGATCAATGGCTTACCGGCATAGTTCCCGATCATGGTAACTGTGACGTCGGAATTGGGCCCAATAACAGCGACGGTACGGTGACGGAATTTTGATAAGGGCAAGGAGGGCCCACGATTCTTAAGCAGAACAATGCCTTGCCTAGCAGCCTCGAGGGCGAGCTGTTGGTGCGCTGGGGTGCACACATCCCTTGGACCCAGGTGCCCAAACGGCTGAGCTGACGGCTCTCCGTCAAACATACCCAGCCTCACTTGGACAGTAACCGTATTAACTAACGCGGCGTTAACTTCTGCCACGCTTAATTTCCCTTTCCGTATGGCTTCCTCCGTGTGCAACGCGAGGAAAGGCCCGCAGTCCAAATCCAAACCTGAAAATGACCTCTCATTACTAACGGTTAACTAATAATGGGCCCACTGATGAGTGTGGATTTGCAACAACCTGTTGTCCACATGCTATTTCTCCATCTAATAAAATATTTAAAATTAAAAAATATATATTTACTTTAGAAATTTTTTTAAAATTGGAGTTGACCAATTGCATATAAGTGGAGCAACCCAAAATCCAAAATATGCCCTCAGGCAGGGTTGTTTGGAAATTGCAAATATAAAAGTGGGATATTTCTGCCCCCCCAACCCCCTGAAATTTTGAAAAAAAGAAAGAAAATTTCCTATACTATTAATATTAATAGGGGCATAGCTTAGGAGAGGGACGGAGCTAGGAGACGAAGGGCCCTAACCCGCCTAAATTTCTAAGGAAAAATATATTCTATACAAACGACAAACAGACGTGATGACCCATGAATTTGGCCCTCAATTTTTTATTTCTGGGGACTAAACCCCCGAACTCCCATTGTTAGCCCTCAGCAAGAGAATCACGGCTCCACCCCCGCCTATCAAGACATATTTTTGGTTGCACCCATTAGGGGTGTCAACGACGAGTTTGGGCCTCAAAATCCTCTTCAGGGCTAGGTTGGGCCAATTCAAAATTTACAAAAATTCAGTCCCAAGCCCAGCCCGTTGACACCCCTAGCTCCTACGAGCTCCTGTACATAGTTAATCTTTTAAGTGAATGTAAGATCTTGTTTGTATAATCTTACACATGATACGCGTATACAACTTATGATGAGGAGAAGAACTAGCCTGCTTTAATGGCGTCCGCAGCTGCTTCTTCGGGTGTTGACGTGTAGTGTTGGTTATCGTAAAAAACCCCAACAGAGTCGCAATCCGAAACGATATATCTGTGGCCCCACCACCACAAAACAAAGATAAGAAAGTCAGAAAATGTAAGAAATCGCCGGAATCTGACACACCGGTTACCGGAAAAGGAAACTCACCCGTTGAGGCGCCATTCACCACGGATAGTGTTGCGGAGGAGATTAGGGTCAGCACAAGTAGGAATTCCATTGACCTGATTGTAAGAGCACATAACACTAGCCACCTTTCCTTCCACCACACACGTCCTGAATGGTACATCAAACGTATCTTCCAAGTCCTGCTTGCTAACCTGCGCAACGGCGTGAGCGTTTGTTTTTGGTAAGATTAGGTAAGAGAAGCTGAGGAATAAAATGAATGGCCGACATGATAAAAGAAAAAAAATATATGGGTAAAATTATTTTTAAATAAAAACAATAATAAGACTGTCAAGCTGCAGCTTTGCAAACTCGTGCCGGTCATTTTTCGGCCAATAATATTCTTTATGTGAAGCACAATACATGTATGTGACTTGAAGCATACTATATCTTTTGTTCTTTTGGTTAGAAAACATACAATATCTGGATACTCATTTTCTTTTCCTTTTTATTTAAATACCTTTTTTATGAAAAAAAACGTAAATATTTTCTTCTTGTCTATTTTTCTTAGAAACAAAAAAAAAAAGCGAAAAAGATAGTGTGGTGCACAATATCATGAAGCTCAAGGGGCAACTCATTGGTCACGGGTTTGGGTTGATGATTTGGACCAGCCGGATTTGGAATTATTGATTGATTTATAACTCGAACAGCTTGATATATGCGTCATAATATATAGTTAATGACTTTAAATTCTCTACGATTATAATTTACTAATTCTTAAGGTTCAAAGCATCTAATCTTAGTTTTTAGAAAAAAATATTAAAAAAATAATAACTTTAAAAGTTAAAGTTGTTAACCAAAATTATAAGAAGGTTTTTGTGTTGGAGTCCGATTACAACCCTAGAGAATTTCAAGTCTTACTTAATTTATGAGTTATAAAAAAATGAGGACTTCCATTTGAAAATGTTGACTTTATTCAAGTGTAAACACGGTGAAGACTCTAAGTATTTACGAATGGGCAGTAATTTAAAACTCTCAATAGTTCCTGACACTAAAAATTATATGGGCCTACAACTTTAATGCAGATGTGCGCTGTTGGAATTTTAATAGGGCGGCTAAGCTCTCAATAGTAGGTATTATTAAGAGTCTTAAACTACTTTCCATTACAAAATTACCATCATGCTCTCAATAGTAGATATTATCGAGAGTCTCAAACCACTTTCCATTACAAAATTGCCACCATGTTTACATCAAAATTGAGTGTTCCATCAAAACGTTTTCAAGAAAAGTTTGGCCTCATATTTAACTCTTAACTTATTAATGAAAATATTTATTATAAACATTTTAAATATAGATCATGTTATAATAATTTCATTAACAATTTATTTATTATTTATTGTGAAATCAGGTTCGGTTGAGAAATCCATTATTGAGTTAGATTCGGGTTTGTCTTTCAGCCAGGTTTGGGATTTTGGGCAGGCGTTCTGGTTTTGGTTGAAGGTATATATTTCCTTCCAACCAAATCAGACCCGACCCTAATTTAACAAGACCCGTTTCCGCCATTAGGCCTGGCCACCGGATCAGCATTCTAACTCATCGCTGGCTCGTGATCCTTCCCTCTGGAATGGTTGTTTTCAACTGAATGATGGGTCAGAAGCTAGAGGCGCGTGAAGGCTTATGCTGCTCAGCAGCATTAATTACTTACCCTGGCGTTGAAATGGAAGCGATCGACGCCATTCCAGTTATCGAGGTCATAGGCCGTGTAATGCTTACAACAAGCAGCGACTTTCAGCCGGTTACCGTCATTTCCCTGGAGTCCCCTAACGTAGCTGGCTGCGTATTTACCGGCTACAACCGGGTCTTCACCGGGAGTCTCCTGTCCCCGGCCCCACCTTGGATCTCGGAATATGTTCACGTTCGGGCTCCAGTACGTCAGACCAGCCATTCCTCCGTTGTACATCGCTCTTGCTTCATCTGACACTACCTGCGCGTCACCAACAAATTAACTAATGCACTTTCTAACATGTGCCAGGGGGGGCCCACTTTTTGTCACTAACTAACGGCATGGGCAGGATGAGAATTTCTCTAACCATAGTTATATCTTATAAAGGAAAAAGATGACTGACTGCAGTTACCTTTCGAACCACCGATTTTTACTCAAATTGCACAGAAAATGATTACAGTATAAGGTTGGAATTAAAGACAAAGACGGGGCTATTTTGGTCTTCATGAAGTACAACTAACCATTATCTTGGTTGGAAATACTTAAGGGTGGCAATTGATTCCAATCGGGCCCTCAAAACCTTTGAAAATGTGTTGGGCTTTAGTTTGTTCAACTCAAAAATTACCAAAATTCAACCCCAAATGGGCCCATTGCCATCCCTAGAAATACCAACCAGTTAACCAGTAATTGTACTAAAAAGTCTAAACACAGTTATGTGGGCCCACATCTAGAATGTTGAGCAACTTTTTTTTATGGCAATTGATTCCAATAGGGGCTTCAAAACCTTTGAAAATGCGTTGGGCTTTAGTTGATTCAACTCAAATTTTATTTTTTTTTGGAAGGTAAGCCGGGGTTAGGCAGACCCCTTCCGGTTACGCCCTTGAGATCACATTCAACTCAAAAATTACCCAAAATTCAATCCCAAATGGGCCCATTGCCATGCCTAGAAATACCAACCAGTTATCCCGTAATTGTACTAAAAAGTCAAAACACAATTAAGTTGGCCCACATCTAGAATGTCGAGCAACTTTTTTTGTGTGAAAATGTTGTCCTCACAGCGCTCTAAACTCACAAAGTCAGACCTAAGGTAGTCACTAAGGTACCATAAGGTAAGTCTAGCAACTAATAATTACTGTGATTGGATTTGCATTCTCCTTATTTTAGAGAGCCGAAATCCTCAACGGTTATCGATTTGGCACTTGAGGCCACCACGTGTCCCTTTTGATACCATTTAACTATGGTTAAGACTCATCCATCCTTAAGGTTCAACACCCATCTTTGTTTTTTTTTTTTAAATATATTAATTTTTTTTAATATTAAGAAACCTTTAAAAAAAAAAAATATTAAAAAACAATTAATTTTTTTGGATGGGTGGGTGAACCTAACGGTGAATGAATCTTAAGCACAATTAAGAGGTGTCAAAAGAAACACATGACGACGTCAGGGGTGATAGCCGGATTTTTCGTAGAGGATTTGGTTTCTATTTTAGAATGCATCATACGCACCCTGATTCTCATCAGCGTATAAAATAATATAATGACTAAAACACCCTTACCCTCGGATCTAACAGTTCTCGCCAGCTCGCGAATAAACGAAAAGGTTTTACGCTTACGCACCGGAACAGCAAAACACAACAAATTGTCAAATTACAGAAATAGCCTTTACCATTAATCCTAATTCTTTAATTGAGAAGAGAAAAAATCTCACCCGTCCGATTTCCTCCCACAAGGAAGCATTGAAGGAAGCAGCGGTGGTGATGACTTGAGGGAAGCTGGTGGCCCCAGGGAAGCTCCCGCCAAATTTGGCACCGGGACCCACATTGGATACCCCATGAAGCGCCTCCGACCACCACTCATACCCTTTGATGCCCAGCCTCGGCACCGGAGCAGCGTTGTTAACCAGTAGTCTAATCTTCTCTTGCAATGTCAACCGTCCGATGAAATCCCTCACTCTATCCGGTATCGGGAGAGATGCCCGGCAGAAGGGTAAGTTTCTCGTTTGTCCGTTTCTTGGGTCGCAGGCAAATGGAGGACGGGCTTCTCCGGTATGCTGTGAAACACAGAGAAGGACGAGAAAGAGTAGAAAAGAGAGAGAGTTGGGTGTGGTGTAAGCCATTTTGCATCTGTGATGGAAGAAGAGAGTGTATATATAGAGGTAGATTGTGTTTGAATATTAATAATGATGTAAGAGAACCGCTTTCTGATTGGATCTCCACGTCCTTCTTTAACTCTTTAAAAACGAAGCTCCAGAGAGCGAGAGAGAGAGAGAGGTTTGTATGCAGGAGTCAAATCCTCTATGGTGATAACCGGATTTGGCACCTTTGAGGTGGCCACGTGTCCTCCTTGACAACCCTTAACTATGGTTCAGATTCACCCACTCTAAAAGGTTCATCTACCCATCCTTGGTTTTTAGATAAAATATTAATTCTATTTTTAAAATGTTTTAATATTAAAAAAATCCAAAAAAACAGTTTTTTGATTTTACAAAATAGAGTTAATATTTTTTTCTAAAAAGGATGAGTGGGTGAACCTAGGGGTGGATGAATCTAACCACAGCTAAGGGGGTGTCAAGAGGGACACGTGGTCACCTCATAGGGTGATAACCGGATTTGCCGTAGAGGATTTGACTCCTTGCTGGTATCATTTTATGCGAGTGTGAGTGATAGTAACGAGTTCAAGAGTTTTAAGACGCACTACTGTACAGGGAAGTGTTAACGTAATCGCAAGAAACGTCTGGAGATGATTACGACCCTTTTAGGTGGGTCTATATGAAAATTAGGCGATTAGAAGTTGACGCGTGGTATAAGAGTATCTAAAGTCTACACTCGCCATCATTGAGATGGATAACTAAAAATAGGTCTTCGCTTTTGAATAAATTACAAGATTCCCCCTTAGAAGAATGCGATCAGACAGGAGAAAACCCACCGGATTGTAGTTCGTCTCTAGATCTGCTGAATTTACAGCTGTCTGAATTTTCTACACCTTCTGCAGTATTTGTGTTTCGATTTTTTTAAAACAATTAATGGGCTACAGAATCCCGTATGTATCTAAAATGTCTTTTATTATTAAAAAAAAAAGGAAAATTATAAAATGCCTTTGGTTGATAAAAATTTACAGAAACGCCAGCGAGTGGGTCGCTTCGCTTGAAAGAGAGGTCATAGCTCATGCATGCGAGAAGGCCAACTCTTAAATTATTACACTTACTTTTGTAAAAACAGTACAAGGAACTACCTTTCCGTACTGAAGAAAAGTACAATAGTGGCATTGTTGGACATGGATCCGGTAATGGAACCGAATTCATCGAGGTTGATTGCAGCTTAATCAAGGCCTCAACTATGATTAAAATTACAAAACTACCGCACAAGATATGAGTGTGCTCTTCTAATTCTACTCTCATCCGTTTTTTTTTTGGGAAGGTAAGATGGGTTTAGACAGACCCCGACCAGATATATTGAACGACGAGATGAGAATTACAATAGTACACTTTTCCAAACTTGTCATCGACAAAAATAAGGCAAAAGGTTTACTCTGATGCTCACCAGAGTATCCCTATGGTGAGCAACAAATCAATGGACGAAAAAACAGCAACTCACCATAAGTCATTTTTTTTTCCGGTCATTTTTGACTTCTTCCCATTTAAATTTTTTTCGTGTTTTTTCGTCCATTGATCTGTTGTTCACTAGAGGGATACACTGGTGAGCACCAGAGTAAACCTTTTGTCCTAAAATAGACTGTAGGTCTTGAGGGAGTTTAGGAGAAAGGAAAACCTAGAATTTACAAGGCAAAGTTTAGCAAGCCAATCTACTGCTTTGTTGGATTCTTGCCACATATGAGAGAAGACACAAGATTCCAGCACGCCAGCTAGGCGTTTATTACAAAAATCAGATTTCCATCTTCATGGGGGGTCAACAGAACCATTTAAGCTTCTCAATAACTCATTTAGAGTCAAAGAGAACAATCAGACGGCAAAATCCTTTTTCAACGACTTGACTAAGACCTCTTAGGATGGCTCGCATTTCTAGGAGATCAATGGGATCAGAAGGCTCGCAACCAACGACAAATGCAACACAGAGGTCACCCAAGTGATTCTGAATCAAGCCTCCAAGACCAGCAATACTACTTCAAAGAGAGCCATCTGTGTTCAAAGTCCAAGAGCCGATAGGAGGTGAGCCCAAGAGCATGAATGGTTCACTGAGACGAAAAATTTAGCCTCAATTCTCCAATTAATCATAAATTCACGGTTCATAGAGGAATCTTCCACTTTCGGCTTAGAGAGAGCGAATTGGTAATCTTGTATCATGAACTATCAACTTAGTAGTATCAATTATGGAGCTGAATTGACTTTGAAAATTTTTGTTGTTTCGCTCCGACCATATATGATAGATGGCGGTGTTGAAGGTCACTTTTTTCATGCTTTGAATCGAGGACTTGCCCTTGAAGGAAGACTCAACCCATTTCACTTCTTCTTCCCAATAAAAAATGATATGCCAACTGAAACCGCAAATCGTAGGAATGTTTTTCCAAATACTCTTGGTGGAGTTACAATCAAAGAACAAATGTGGAGTGTTCTCCGTAGTAGCCTTGCAAAAAACACAAAGAGATCTAGGGAGGATGGTGTGGCAAACCAAAATATAAAGGGTTTGAATAGCATTGGAGAGGGCCAGCCAGGATATCATGTTGTGTCTGGGGATGTTTATGCGGAACCAAGATATGTTGGCCCACGAGACACGAGGCTGGATTGATCTTGACATATTCCGAACAGATTTTGTGTAGCACCTTGGAATTTTAGACATGTAATAAAGGCTTAAGGTCATTTCTTGAGTTAAAAGTTGGATTTTCAAAGTCGGATCTATTAAAATTCGGGTTGCTGAACTCCATTTGTAGATCAGTCAACTTTAGGACAAATTGATCCATAAATAAAGAAGATTTAGAAGATTCTAACGCCGGAAACGTTCTTTTTCGAATGACGAGTCCAACGCAAGTTGAATAGTCAAAATCAGACAAACGAGTCAAAAGTTATGACCAAAATACCAAAATGGAAAAAATATGAAAAATTTACTATCAGATTTACGAACGATCGTACAGACCCTACGAACGATCGTAGGTGAGTTACGATCGATTGTAGAATTCCAAAAATGGCCACTCTCTGCCAAACTCTCTGTAATGTTTACGATCAATCGTAGAAACTTACGACCAATTGTAACAGATTTACGATTGATCATAGAAACCTACGACTGATCGTAGGTCGCGAACCCAAAATTTTATTTCGAGATTATTAGGATTTCTCCCATTTGCCTATAAATAGGAGGTTACATTTGAGGTTTTTGGTTTACTCTAAACCTAGAGAGAGTACTTGGGAGATTGAGAGAGAATGAGGGTTTCCAAGAGAGAGATTGATCACTTGGGTGACCTAGATCATCCCCAAAGCTTGGATTCTTCAAATCCAAGGCAAAGCACGTGAGGAGCATCTTCTCCAAGCTTGGTAATAACTCCACACACATTTTGGAAGGTTTTCCCTCATCTATTGTAGGTCGGTACCTCTATTCCCCAACTTGTCACATTTTCTATCCTTCCATGTTATGATTCACTATTTTCTTGCTTTTCCCCAAACTCTTACATGATATGAAATGGAATTTTTGAATGAATGGTGAACTTGAGCTATAGATCCCATAGATGTTGTGGTGTGATGAAAAGAAATGAGAAGAGTATTGTACAAATAATAAACACACATGCTATGTTGGATGAAATGAACTTTACTCGTTTTCTAGAATAGCATGATTGTAGATTTACTCGATTTCTAGAATTGCATGCTTGTAAATTTAATTTATTTAATATTAAATGTTACCTTAAATGATTTTGAGTCTACCGTGTGTATTAAATTTCATGAATTAATTGTACACGATCTCATGAGCACGACATGCATGTAGGGTTAGAGTTTTCAAGTATGAACCCTGAGTTTTGATTTCAAGAAAACAAGAATAAAATGACTCGATTTACGAACACCATGACAAGGCCAAACGTAAGGGTTGGTAAAACAATAGGGCATATCCTCGAGTATGTCTTACCGAGTTTTTCACAAGGACAAGCAAGATGTTAGTGCGCCCTTCAAGCATGCACGTTTCCATGAAGGGTGCTTTTACCTGACTTCAAGTTGCTTCTCTTGCCTTTTCGCTGAAGGGAATTTATACTCCCGACTTTAAGTAGTTTGACATGATTCACTGAAGGGAGTTTACACTCCCAACTTCAAGTTGTTCAAGGATACTAACATCCCAAGCATGCATGACAAGTAAGCACGTTTAAATTCAAGCAAGCAAGCAAACTTGTGCATATCATGTCATGACAAGCATCCCTGCATTTGCATTCATGTTCATGCAAACAAGTTTTCACAAGTACAAGAAAAGAACAAGACATGACAAGGCAAGTGACAAGACAAGTTTTTCAAGCACGAAAACATGATTTAAAACTTAAAAAACAAGATAAGACAAGTACACAATGTTTTACTGATGTTTTAACGATCCTGATTTCTAGCATGCATGAATATCAAATTGCTTGTTGTTCTATTTTATGTCATTGCACTATTTATTGTTGTCATTATTATTATGCATGGTTTCTATGACTTGTTGGTTAGTAGTAGGTACCCGCTGAGTGTTTCAATACTCAACCTTACATTTGATGTCGGCAGGTGTTAGTAGAACAACCGCTCCTTTTGATATATGTGTTCCCGGTCCATGGGAGGAACAAGAGTACGTCGAAGATGCACCTCAAGAGGATCCTCAGCCTGGTGATGGGGACTATTGGCCTAGTTAGGTTTTGTTTAGTAGACATCAAGCGTGGGCGAGAGGGTTATACTTATATGTTTTGCGGTGGGTATGTCCACCTTGTTTTTTGGATATTGTATATAACTTCGGATAATTGCTTATATATAGATGAGGTAGATCTTTTACTTCCGCTATGTTATGTATTCGCTACCGCTATGTGCGCTCTGACTCTGTTTTGCAGGATGGTTTGTCAAGTCATGTCAAGTCTCGTCCAAGATTCTCTCTAACTCCTAGGGTGGGTTTTGGGGTGCGATATTTTGAGCTGAATTTTCCATTTAGAGTTGGCTTCCAAATGATAGCGTCTTCCACAGAAGTCGAGAAAGGCTGAAAAGGGGGGAGCTCCCGCCAAATCTCAACGAGTTCAGGGCCCGAGCATATTGGAGGCGAGGAAGGGACCATTCATTGTTGGTTATCAAGTTGGAGACAGTGGCTGAAGAGGGAAGGCCAGAGGCATATTGCAAGTGAGGGCCGTAACAGTTATGAAGAATACCTTTTGGGTGACATGGGTCAAACTAGATAGAGGTGCTCATACCATTGCCTCTCTTATGGAAGATTAGCTCCTCAGCCTTATCATGGATCTTAAGAATCTGTTGTCAAGACCAAGAACAATCTAGAGGAGGTTTCCAGGCCCAGAAATTGGAGCTTTTCAATAGATTTTTCATTGCCCAATTAGACCAATTGTTGTGATGATGAGAGGCAATAGATCAAGAGTGCCACAAGATTGCAGTAGAATCCCAGTCTAAAATCCGACGAATACCAAGACCTCCTTCATCTCTAGGATGGCAAAGTTTCTCCTAGCTGATAGGAATGTTAGCTTTACTAGCAGTGGAGCCTCCCATAGAAATCGATAACAGAGTTGTTCCAAAGAATGAATTATCTTCTTTGGGAGGAGGAAAGAGCTAGACCAAAAAACATGGGAGCTCATGAGGATGTAACAGATTAACTCGGCTCTACCTGCATATGAAAGCAACATACGCCTCCAAGCTTGAATTTTTTTAGTGATTCTATCCAGGAGAGGTTGACAATCAGTGGCTGAGAGGTTGCGAGAGGTAAGAGGCAAACCCAGGTACTTGACTAGGAGGCTTCCTTCTTGTAGATGCAGCAGACATTTAATTCTCCTTCTGGTGGAGGCAGTCGTTCCAGCAAAGAATAATTGACATTTATCAAAATTAGGGTGCAGCCCAGATAGGGGGGAGAAAACCTGAAACATTGACTTGAGTTTGGAGGCCGAAGTCTCATCAGCTTGAAGGAAGACTGTGAGCATGAGATTTTTCCTACCCACTTTCACATTTGTTTGACTAAGAGTCGCCACCTATTCATTCTTAGGGATAGGTCCCAGATTATTTGGATAAGGCAAATGGTGTAGAAACCCGAATCTTTTTCATGTTTTTATTGCAAGTATTAGGAGTATTATAGTCTTTGTGATGTTTTAATGTTTATGTATTTATATCTAATTGGTATAATGTGATTAAGGTTTAGTCAAACTTGTAAGCGGAGGGATGTCATAACACACCTTAAACCTTAGGGGTATTATAGTCTTTGTGATGTTTTGATGTTTGTGAATGTTAATATGATAGGAATGATAGAATAGAGATTAGATGCATTTTTCCCTAATTTTCTATGAAGTAAGGTAATTATGGATGGGAAATGTGGATAGAATGTATGAAGAATGGGAAATGTATAGAGGATGAGATTAATATGTGGATGTGAATGGTGAATGGATTGTATGGATGGATTATGGTTTGATGAATGCTTGAAAATATAGAAGGGCAATGGATTCATATTATGCGTACTCAAGGTATTTGTGAAAATGCTTAAGAGGATAAATGCTATTATACTCTTATGAAATGGTGGTAAATTAATTATGAATTGTGATATGAATTATGATAAGATATGTATATGTGATTGTTTGTTAAGTATGTCTAATTACTTGCATGGAAATTGATAGTCGGGAAGGTAAGAACTTAGAGGAAAATCTCTCAAACCGGGAATTCTCTAACTATTTGGTATGAGACAGTATAGTGGAGTTTCTATGGTGGGAGATCGGAATCTAAGCAATTACCAACTCGAGTGTTAATTTCAACACTTAGGCACATATGCACGTTTATGTTAAGATAAGAGTCTCACAAGTCACACATGTGGACCACAAGCATGAGCATGGTATACATATGACATTCTGAATAAGTATAAGCATGGCATGGTCCGTATCCGTCAAGAACGGCATGTCAATTACATGTGATTCATAGGCATGGTCTGTATCCGCCAAGAACGGCATGTCAACCATAGGATTTCTTAGACATGGTCCGTATCCGCCAAGAACGGCATGTCACATCATTGTATGATCTGAATAAGTGCATAAGCATAAGCATCTCACAAGCACGTGGTCTCATAAGCATAAGCAGCTCATAAGTGTATTGTCTTCTAAGTCTAAGATTCTCATAAGTACACGAGTCAAGGTGATAATATGATGTATATGCGCACATGTTCTTCCGTACTCTGATTATGTTACTATGCTATTGGATATGTTTCTAACTAAGTGCAGTATATTATTATTGTTGGTTAAATTTTATATACACTGAGTACCTTTGTACTCAGCCGGACTTTGTCTTGGCAGGTTTAGAGCAGGAGTACACGGCGAAGCCGTGGATTGAGGAAGCTTACATCGAAGAAGGTGGTGAAGGTGAGCCTTCCGAAGAATGAACCGGAGGCTTGGATGGCCACAACTATTAGTTTATGCTTTGTTTAGTTGAGAAAGTTTTGAAATAGACCTTTTGAGGATGTTGCTTAGTAGACTTTTATAGTGGTATTTTTCATACTTGTTGGTTTATAGTGGGTTGTATATGTTGAACGTAGACTTGTGCAGGTTGGTTATAGTTTATATATCGAAATTTTGTTATCCTCATTTTTGGAGACTCGTGTAGTATGCCTTATATGTATGGATTTTAAGTAGGTTAAGGAAATGTGATGATTCCAAAATCCTATTTTAGCCTTGTGGGATTTTGGGGTCGTTACAAATGGTCTATAAGAGATTAGGGTAAGTAGTTCGATTAAGTCCCAGGGAAGGTGTTAGGCACCCTAGGATCCCCATTTTACAATGGTAACCTACTTCCTAAACTTAAGCCAAATTTAATCTCAAAATCTAATTAAAATGCCAAAGTATTCAATCAAGTGTTAATCCAAGAAAAATAGAAAGCTAGATGGCTAGGGTCAAACCCGGATAGGGTTGCCTACGTACTCACATTGGGATGAGATCAGACCGAGCATGGTTCTGGCACATGAGCCCGTGCCAAGGCTAGGGGGTGTGTGTGTGTGCATATGGTGGTCAAGGGTCTAGCCCGGGGGCTAGGGTTTAATTGACCAGGTTGGTCAAGTGCAAGGTCAAGTCTAACTATAATTAGAAGGGAGTTAACCATGATTTGGGGCTAACCAAAGTTAAGAAGTCCTAACAAGCATTTTTTGGTCTTTTTGGATTTTGGAATGTTTTTGGTATTTTTTAATTTTTCATTTTTTTTTTTTGATTTTTTGAATAGTAGTTTAGGCTCGTTGCGGAGCAATTGGTCAACCGAGTTTATTTATAGAAGATTAGCAATTGTTCAACTGAGTTTATTTAGTATTGAGTAGTGATTAGTGGACCTGGGTCCGTTTCCTATCTTACCCCTGTGTCCTCGTGTCCCTTGTAACACCCCTTTAATCCTGATTATGTTTAAATAAATTAAAGTTAAGATTTTTTTTTTGGGAAAACTAAGGTTGGATTGCTTAACTCCAGGGGTGAGTGAATCTTAACCACAGTTGATGAGGATTTAAATTTGGAGCGTGGACCAATGAGGATCAACCATTTCGTTACAAAATGAAATCCATGGATACGTTAAGTATTTTCAGAATTTAGTAATAAAGGCCATCCTTGTCATGAGATTATGATATAGAGGGAGAAGAGCATGTAATAAAGGTCATCCTTGTCATTTCCTTTCTAAATACACTTTTCTAATCAAAGGCAATCCATACTGAAAGCCTACATATGTATCAAAGCTATTAATATGAATTACGGGACATCTAACCTTTCAAATACCAGAAACTCTGATATTTCAAGGGCAAGTAGGATTAGAAAAATAAGACAAGCAAAATCTATAAGGTCCAAAGTGTACCAATCTCTGAATAGATATAGTATTATAGCTTAGCAGTGCATCCTATAAAGAATAAGACTCAATATTGGTTATTTTCTTCTTTTAGTTGTTAGCTTGGAGCCCACTGTTGACAATGGTGGGCGACTTGGCATATATTGCAATAGAAAGAATGCCCCAATTGGGTTCGTGTGTTTTAGTGAAATCCGGTAAATGTACACAGATCTCCCATCCGAAAGCAAAACTCCTTTTTATGTTTTGATTAGTACCATATGTGAGCAACTTCAAGCATAGGGGTGAGAATTATAGAAAGATCCGCTTACCCAAGTAAGAAACCCGGAAGGACAGTTAAGATCAACCTATCTGCATCAACGATTTGAATGAATAGAATATAATTAAACCCTTTATCCCCCAACTATTTGGTGTTTTTACAACCGAAAATCCTGATGATGACAAACATCATAAATAAGTTGAGATGATCAAGTGACTGTGTTCATTCTACTACCACTACCTTGACCGAACCTCTTCGATGAAACCACCTTTTTGTTCTCAACGTACATGAACTGGAGATATCCAACTTTTCTAATATCACTTCCATGAGATTTAATATATGTATATAATTTTACCTTTGCTCCCAATCCCATCATCCCAAGCTTGCCCTTTTCTCAGGTAGCCTACTACATCCATCTTAGTCATTATCTCCTCATCTCCTCTACGCTAAACAATTGAAATAACGTGGCAATGAGAAGATATTTGAATCCAACAGATGACAGTAACTTACATTCCTCTTGAAATATATAGATTACAGGTGTGATCACCCAAAAGAAAAGAGAGATATTTAGGTTACATGTACACATGCACTCTTTCAATTTTTAAATAGGGAGACAAAACAATGGGCAGAGAGGGGAGATGCACTCTCTCAATTTATGAATGGGGAGATAAATTTATGGGTGAGAGAGGAGATGAATGAGGAGAGTAAAAGCAAGAAAGGGGAGTTATTTAGGGCATGACTCATGAGTCCGGGAGGTCTTCTTGGGAAGTGAAGAGGAAGTAATGGCATAGAAAATGGGTGGGTCCCAACTCCCAAAAATCAAGAGACAATAGGAAGTAGATGTGTTCAGTTACACATTAAAATCAATAAGACGTAGACAAAGGGAGAGGGGGTTGAGCTTTGAGAGGGAAAGGCGTGGGTCTCATTAAATTAAGAAATTGTTAGGGATGAGTCATTAAATTAGGAGAACGCTAACAGTAAACCAAGAGATATGGGTGGGGTCCATAGGTTAACATTTATTAGAGAGGACACGTGGCAATAATTTAAAGCCAAAATAGAAGATTTTGAAGGTATCCACATGGATACCAACTACTATATGGTAGTAGTAAAGAAGAGTAAGAGTAGAGATTATGAGTTCTTCTAATTGGATGCTTGGCAGATTAGCTAGTAGATAATATTTTTTGGGGTAAAAAAAAAGTATTAACTATGAAGACGAGTTCTGGTTCAAGAGCAAAGGGGAACAACCCAAAATAATGCTTCTGGCAGAGATAATTTGGAAAGGAGCCAAATCCTCTATTGTGTTAACCGGATTCTGGAGAATCCGGTATATCCCTGAGGTCGTCATGATTCACGTGGCCCTTTTGCCCTTAACTGAGGTTAAGATTCACCCACCCCTAGGTTTAACCCACCCATCCTTGGTTTTTAAGAAAAAATATTAAAATATTTAGAAAAAGAATTAATATTTTTTCCTAAAAACCAAAGATGGATGGGTAAACCTTAGGGGTGGGTGAATATTAACCACGGTTAAAGGGTGTCAATAAGGACACGTGGTGACCTCAAGAGCATAACCGGATTTGCCAAATCCGGTTACTGTTGATTTGGTTCAATTTGAAAATTATAATTTAGAGGAAGAGTATTTCTATCAACTAAAACTTTTACATGGAATTCCCAAACTTCCCATGTCAAGGCATATTTATGAGTTACTCAAATTGCTGTTTATAGTTAATCTCTAAAAATAATTGGATAGATCATGTGGGACCCACAAAACAATTGATGGGTCCCAGACATTCCATGCAATGGAAACTGTGGGCTCACTGGGCTGTATAGAATGGTAGTGCAAGAGATCCAGCTAGCAACTTTCCTCCACTCTTCAAATTATATTACTCAAAAACATAAGCTCACTTTTCTTGTTCTATGTTTTCATGGATTTTGGGAACCGTCCTCCTCTCTTTAAATTATATAACTCACAAACATATGCACACTTTTCTTGAACTATTTTCATGGATTTTGCCAGTTGTAGAGTTCGTGTTGTGTGTACAACTCCACACCCCATTATTTTGGCAAAAGGATAAACCCTAAATGTAGGCACCACCCCAAAATAATTGTCCTTCCAAAAAACTGGGCATCTAATTGGCCTAAGGATAAAGCTTCTGAGACCCTCTTAGGGCCGAGACAACCTAGACCATGCCATAAAAGAACAAGATTTCAGCTGGAGCCCACCATGTGAAATGGGCCCCACCTGAAATCTTGCTCTCTTAGAGCATGGTCTCAGCCTAAGAGGGTCTCACTAGCAAAGTCCTTTGCCTAAATGTGTGTGCATTGTGTTGATACTCTTAACCCAAAAAAAAACCTATGGCTCCCCTCGTCCACAGCTGATATTCCCTCTCATGCTTTCGTTATACTGGTGTTATAGTCCCAAGGTACAATCTGCTATTCAGTTTATATTATGAACAGGATAATGTATTTCTTATATGTGGTTTAGAAGAGATGTGGCTGAGGACTAATATATGTAGGTAGATCATAGATGGGAGCATGGGACCTTAACTAACAATCATCAGATAGGGTCTCGCAAAAATCACCATGATGGGGGTGTTCTCAACCATCCACTCATTCCATTCTTTTGGAGGATCCCAAAAAAATCAGGTCTACAATTGTAATAGTTGTTATTTAGAGGCGATGAGTATTATGTCAATCACTTATTTATACTATAATATAAAGAAATAAGAGTCATCTAACTCCCTCTTTTTGTTCTCCAATATTTAATATCAAAAATCCTATGTGTTCTATTTTAAGGATGTCACGTGACACCTTTTTCTAATCTCAACCGTTAACTCTCACACACACGTTTTCTTCTAAATTCAAAAACTATTGATGAGATTTGAGGGGATTATGTTCCTCTAATTTCTCACACGGATAAGGGTGTGTAGAGACGTGTCTCTCCCTTCACTTTTCTTCTATCTTCACCTCAGTCTCCTCATTTTCCTTTCTCACATCTATATTATAATTCTCACCATGACTTTTTTTTTTTTTTTTCCACTGTTTGATCCCAAAAAAACCGTTAATGATCTTTTCTTATATTTTCTCTCATGTATTTCATATTTTTTTTTTCTCTCTCTCAAAAAACATGACTCTTCTTAATATTTCTTAAGAGTTTTCACAATTATTATTTTTAGTTATTTTCTTTTTATTTTTCTTTACTCGTGTACATCGGACGGAAGCTTTGCTAGTAAATAAGAAACAAATATGTAATTTATAAGGAGTGTAAGGGCACTTGGGAGAGTGAAAAGAACCTGCCACTTGTCTAGAGTTTGTTAAATATTAAAGGCTTAGTTAGGTTTCCTTGGGAAGGTATCCATAATGTATAGCAGAATTGTGTCTGTTTTTAATTCACTTTTCCAATTCATCTCTGTCATCGCTTTTGGCTTCACATTCCTTTTCATAGAAGTGGGTATGTGTGTTATTATATATAGATAGACATAGAGAGAGGACCACTCATCCCATTGGCTTTACATTTAGTGAAATTGGATCACAGCCAATTGCGATTGAACTTGGGAGAGTTCAATCGCACTCACAACACAACTTGTCCCTTTTAACTCTTATTAACCACGGTTAAGATTCACTAACCCTTAGGGTTTAACAATCTAAACTTTTTAAAAAAAATTAACCTTAGGGTTAAGCAATTTTAACCCTCGGATTAATTTAAAAAATATATATTTCTAAAAGTCAAGGTTAGATTGCTGAACCTTAAGGGTTAATGAATCTTAACCACAGTTAATAGGTGTTTAAAGGGACAGGTCTTGACCTGTGGTTGTGATTGAACTCTCCCTGAGTTCAATCGCAATTGGCTATGATCCGATCTCCATATATGCTCCGTTTGTTTTCATGTAAAATAGGGGAAAACAAATGAAATTCATGGAAAATGTCAATTCTCCTATAGAAAATACACACGAAAAATGACATTTTCCGTGGAATTCTTTTGTTTTCCTCTATTTTACATTAAAACAAACGTAGCAATAGTTGAAAATTTTGTTTAGAGAGGTTTGGTGCACTGTGTATGTTGCATCATCCTCTTCTAACCACCTTACAACAGGGGAGATGGGAAGCTCCTTTTAAAAACAAACAAATGACAAATTGTCCCCAACAACCTCCTTTGCCAACCTTGATCAACTGCTTTTGTGTCTGTTTATATGATTCCTATGGTATGGGCCACGCGTGGGACCGTCTTTGGAAAAGAACGATAAAGGGCTAATAATCTCACCTCAGAATGTCTTGCCAACATCCATGTTTACAAGCTTTATTTTGCTTTCAGTCTCTCATATTCAACGCCTAATTATACACGCAAACAACAAGTAGTTGTTGCATGTCATGGACAATTTACAAACCCATGTACATGATTTAATTGTAAACCACACGCTTCCTTGTGTGGTAAGATATATGCAAGGAATTGCTGAAGCGGAGGACTACTTGGCTTTAGTTTTAGCAGCGTATGATTTAGCCTCTATGAAATGCAGATAAATCGGAATCCCGAAAGGAATGAAATGGAGCAACGTATGTATTTGTAGACGAGGAATAAGGGTCTTTTCTGTTCTGTCTTTAAAATAGCCGTAAAGGCCTTTATAAAGCGTTTTATCACAGGTTGTTACTCTCTTAGCTACGGGCATGCAATGCTTACGAGAAGGTGACAAAAATGCAAAAATTTTCATGCTACTACTAAAGATAGGTATCAAAAGAGTATCATCAAGAAAATGAAGGATGGAAAAGATAGATGCCCTTTCTTTTCATCTACTTTGGGAATCTGTCTTTTATATTAACTATGAACAGGAACTCCGGCCAACAAGAGCAACTTTTTTAAAAAATTTATTTATGGGAAGGAAGGGATATTTTAGTGGAAAATTTAGCGTTAATAAATACTTTTCTCTATGTTCATAATTACCAAACTATCACATCTTAAGGCATATTCTCGGTTGTTCTGATTGAGCTTCTATTCATAATTAATATTTTTTTTTTTTGAGGAAGTGAAAAAAACTCTCCATAATAAGTACTATCGAGCACAATGGTCACATGATTGAAAAATCAACCGTGACAATAATTAAATGCATGAGATGATGGGCCCACTTTATGGTTTGTAAAGTGGGATTTCAATTGTGCGGCCTTGCTCTCAATAGTACTTACTCGTGAGAATTTTAAATCACTTCCTTTTTATCTGTTAAAAAAAAAAAGAAAATTGGTGAAAAAATAAGTGGAAATAACATTTCCATGTATGCAAAACTAATTTTTGTTCGCCCTGGCTAAAAGAGGGCCCACCAATTGAACAGGTTTGGCTCCATTCATTGATGGAATAGTAGGCCATTTTTATGTTGTGCACTGAAAGCTATACCAAACGTTTTGATTTATCGTGGGACTCACCCACGTATTGTGAAATAAAACTGTATTTAATGTTTTACTTTACTTCCAAACTATTCTGGCTCATCTATCTATTTAAATAATAGAATCACAGCCAATCACGAATGAATCGTACCTATGGGTTAACACGTGTCCTTTTTAACTCTTATTAATTGTGGTTAACTCCTTCCACTCGCTCTCACGTGTCATGCACTAGTATAATATAATATGACTATGATGCATGATTGATTTGCATGTCTGTATAGAGAATGAATGATGATAATGTGGCCATAAATGCCAATTGAGAGAGAGGGGAGGTTGAGGTTGGCAAGTTGGAGATGTGGCCAAATCGTGCCTATCTGGATCATGATTCCTAAGAGATGTGGACCCACCTATCTATTAGTTGCGAATTGTGACAACTAGAATGAGACTTAAATAATGTGGTTGTTAGAGCCGTATTCCTTATGCTATAGCCCCTCAGAGGATATACATTCCTATCTTCAAATATCTTAGGTGATGACCTAAGGATATAGCTTGCCAACTAATTGATATAAATTCTCCTTATCCTTTGGCTTTCCTTGTACTTTGGAATTCATTATACTATAGAAGATTCCCATTTGGGGGTGTTTACATAATTACACGTTAAGGGCCATTTCTATTAGAGAATATAGTAATGCTAATCCCACACTTGTTAGGCTTAAGTGCTTGCATAACGGCAAAGCACTCATCCCAGATATAGTGAGCTAGAGAGAGGAAGATTGAGAGATAGGGGGATCGTACTAAGAGATGATAAAGGCACTGAACGAAGATGATAGGGACTGATCCAGCTTAAGGAGGGTACTAAAAAATAAAAGTTAGCTAATAAATTAGAAATACAAGAGTTTAAAGGAAAGGGGTTTAGGCCCGGTGGGTGGCAAGCATCGCCACCCATGGGCAAAGGAAATCAATAAAATTGAACTCAAATCAAAGTTGATCGACCGTTCTGATATCATGATAGAAAAAATATTTTTTTATAATTAGATGATTTACATTAATCTTAACTAATTTATATTGAGATAACATGATAGGCATTATGAAAAGTAAATCTACTTAATCGAATAATATCTAATTAAATGTAATATATCATTAATTAATGCTAATCTAATATTGTGATGAGATAAAGTTGAATGAATTTAGTGTATCTCATCCATCTTATTACAATGTTTTTATTATATTCTCTAATAATTTTTATATGACACGGGATCTACTAAAGAAGTTGTCGAGGAGACTAGCATTCTCTTTCGAAACGTCTATATATATCCACACACGGGACCATCTTTGGCAGAAGCAAGAGAGGACATTTCAAGCATTTTTGCACATCTCGACACGTTGTTTCTTAGGGTTGATATCTCAAAACCTGGTTTTTAGGATAAGAAAGTAAAAAAAAATTATTAGGTGCCATTTCTCGGTAAAAGTGAGACAGTTCTCTCCGATTTATCCCAGCAAAACTTGGCAATGATGATATTTTTAGTCCAGGGTTACAAAGAAAGAACTAGGGGTGGCAATGAGGCAAAGTTGGGCATCCAAGCTTTAGTAAATGTACCAGGCTTGAGGGGGGCTATTTAAAAATTATCAAAATTCAAGCCCAAACCTTTAACTCATTGCCACCCTACAAAGAACCTATAACATTAAGGAAAAATGATTAGAAATACACATTTTTCAAAAACATCACATTCATATTTTATTAATTAAAAATCTGCAAGACAACTTTTTTTTTACTATGCTTCAACATGTTAGTATTTTTTTTTTTTAACGGTAAGCTTGGGGGTAGGCGAATCCGGCCAGAATCATTTAAAACCAACAGGGAACAAATTACATCATATGATATTTGCATCCCCAAGCATCTTCCCTTATAATGGTACGAAGAGGTTCAGGTAAGATATAAGTTTTCTGAAGACAATTACATCTGAGTTTAAATTACAAAAGGAAGCAAGGAAATCTACCTTGATTTGTCTCATTTGATTTGTCTCTCTTGAAGAGTGTGTTATCTCCACACCTTGAAAATGCAAGTGGGCATACAAACGTACAAATACACGCTCTACATGTGTTGCATGAGTGGATATATCTTTTGATTAACAAATGAATGGAGTTTAGAATTATTTAACTCGAGAAAATATGATATTCCAATGAGCAGTGATTAGCATACCAGGGAAATGGATTTTAAAATGAGCAGTGATGGCGTAATGGGTGGATGCCTTAAGTTTAGAAATATGATTCATGGGTACGTTAACTATTTCCCTTTTAAAATCCAAGGCTGGATCTCATTGGTCCATGCCTTCCTCTTAAGTACCCACCACAGTTAGTGAGTATGTAAGAGGGGGACATGGACCAATTAGGTTCCAGCCTTGGATTTTGAAATCCATTTCCCAAGTACATTAACTATTTCCCTATTCCAATGGGAGTGGGCATCACTCATCAGAGAAACTCCTACCTCTCTCTTTATTACACGCAACTCTTCAATTCCCAACATGGATTGATGTAAAGCCCAAAGAGAATATTAGAAGAAGAAAAAAAAGCCCAAGAGAATCTTGGTTTCCATCCACTACTCTGGAAATTGATTCCTTTCCACCAATATTTAATATTTTATTTTATTTATTTTCTTTACCCGTTTTGCCCATTACATTTCCAACCAACAAACCTTATCTACAGTAACATAACAAGAAGAACAAACAAGACTAGAAGATGAAGCTTTCAATCTATCTCACCAAATTCAATTCCTGATTATATATAATTTACTCCTCTTGACTGGTCCCATCTCCTTATCCTTCTCCCTCAGTAAATGCTTCTCTATCTTTCCTGTAGCTGTCTTGAGCAACGATCCGAACACAACCATGGGCCCAGTAAGCCGGCAGCTTTGAGCGGTAGAACTTTACAATATCCTCGGCCCAATGCCGTTCATCTGAACTATTTACACCTGCCTTTAATGTAGGGCTGTCAATGGATCGAATCCGGATCCGATCTGATTAGCCAGACTTTGGACCCTATATGTGATCCGTCGGATCGGATTCGAATCGGTGGAATCCGATTATAATCGGATCAAATCGGATCAGATCTGGATATAGGATGATCCGATCTGATTATAATAATTTTTTTTAATCATTTTAAATATATTACATTGATTTTCTATGCATACAAAATTAACATTAATTAGAGTTAATTAAGGTACTATTAGATTTTTATATTATTAAAATAGAGTTTTTATTTATTTATAAATTAATCTTAATCAAATCGGATTCAGATCTTCTTTACTATTATAAAGCAGATTGGTCCGTTCAAAATGTGGACTGAAACCTTTTAAATACCAAAAATGCCCCTTAATACAATAAATACAAAAGTTATAGTTTCTAAAATGTTAGAAATATTTTAAGGGTGGTTTAGTCATTTCATCCCTTTCTCTCTCTCTCACAAGTTCAATCAATTGCACAAGTCACCCCTTCCCCTCTCTCTCCCCACGTCCCTCTCACTCTCTCTTTTTTTCACCCCTCTGTCTCCACCTTCTAACAATACAGCCAATTGCGATTGAACTCAGGGAGAGTTCAATCGCTCCTAAAAGTCAACAATAGTTATTTTTAATCCCTATTAATCATGGTTAAAATTTACTAATTCTTAAATTTTAATAATTTAACCTTAATTTTTAGAAATTATTTTTAAAAAAATTAATCTTAGGATTCGTGGGTCCCATAGATTCCTCTTATCCTTATCTTTCTTCGGAAAATCCCAATCAATTGAGATTGTATTGACCAAAAAAAATTGGGATTAAACTCTCCCCAAGTTCAATCACACCTCAGGTCAACACGGGTCACTTTTAATCCTTATTATTTGTGATTAAGATTCACGAACTCTTTCTATCTTTACTATTATAATGGGAGAGGCAGGCGTAGCCTGAATTTTCCAAAACCCCTAAACTACCCTTATATAAAACAAAACTTTAATTTAATGTTTTACTTTAATTCCCAAACTACCCTCATCTATCTATTTAAAGAATAGAATCACAGTCAATCGCGATTGAACTCGAGGAGAGTTCAATCGCACCTGCAGGTTAACATGTGTCCCTTTTAACTCCTATTAACTGTGGTTAACTCCTTCCCCTCGCTCTCACGTGCATCATACGTGCCACCCGCTAGTACAAATATAATCATATTTAGATTGACTAATTCATGATCCGACGGATCTCGGATCGGATTCGGATATGTCGAATTCTTAATCAGATCGGATTCGGATCTAGGTAGATCCGGTCCAAATCCGACCCGTTGACAGCCCTACTTTAATGTCACAAAAGCACATGGTGACTCCCGCGCCCCCCTTCACTACCTCTAAGCTACTGATATTTTCATTCCCTAGATATGATGATGTCCTTAGACCTGTCTTTAACTTCCATATACCCATCTGGATGCTTCACACCAATGGTCCCGTGTTGAAAATCAAAACAATAAAAAGGAAAATCAAATTACACCAATACGCAACAGATGGTTTGGGGTTGTGCCTAAGTCCACGGATGAGCCCTGTAATTCACTATTCTCCAAAGAAAAAAATACAATCTATTAGACCGGTTTCTCCTTGAATAATTCTTTTCTAACTGAGAATATATATCATGTATAACCTATTTAGGTTGTGTCCTTGGATCGGGTCTCATACAAAACAGTTTGGCGGCGCTGTCCCCAATCCCCCGACCTCAAGCAAGAGGACACCACTGCAACCCCATCAGGGTGTGTCAATAGTACTTCCCCAGCATTGTTATGCATAATACTAGACACTTATCACAACACCCCAGAATGGAACCACCCATTTGCAAATGCCTCGTGGTTGGCTTTCAGGTTCTTTAAGTAGCCCTTCATAACCAAATTCCCAAGCATCACAATCTCTGCGATGGTATTACCGTCAAGAGGTACTAGTGCCAGGGTTTGAGTGTCAATGACATCCAGGCCCTCCAAGCTGATGTAGCCACTGTTATCAAAACTGGACTAGACTGGCCGGGCAAACCGGAACCGGTCACCTCGCTGGTTCCCAAAACCGGAACTCTTTAAAAACCGGTCAAGTTGATGTAGCCATTGTTATCAAAACTGGACTGGACCAGCCGGTCAAACTGGAAAAACCGGGAACCAGTCACCTCGCCGGTTCTTAAAACCAGAACTCTTTAAAAACCGATCAAAACCAGCCAGAACCGGTCAAAACCGCGGGAAAATGAAAAAAAATATAGTTTTTTTTTTAAAAAAAAGTACATGGTCAAACCGGACCGGTGGAACAGGGAACCGGCCACTCTGCCGGTTCGATGCCCGGTCCGGTTATGAAAACAGTGGATGTAGCGCACAACCTGGCGAGAGTTGAGGAGGGGTTGGATTTCGAGGAGTAGGGAATCACACTTGGACTTCCATGCACATAGCCTGCAGGGGCCATAGGTCTCAGAGAGGCCATAAGTGTGGAGCTGCATTGACTATGGAGTTGAGCACCACAGGTGCGGCACAGAAATGGGTCACCCCTTGGTTGTCTTTGGCCGAGTAGACAACTTTAGCTGTTACCTGTATGCATGGAAACAGGGATGCAAGAGCATGAGTATGAGAAGCATAGAACATTTATTATTAAATTCTCCAAATTTCCAGCATTTAGAGGTAAAATGGCTGATTTCAGTAAGAAAAATACCCAAACATACAATAAGAACAAAATAGATGACCTGGAGAAAGTCAACATTCAATTGAAGGACACCGAGGAATCTCAGTGTTCCTCTACATTCAAAGTGCAACGAAGCAAAGAGCATTTAATCTTCAGACAATTAGGCGTACAATGCCAAATTTCAGAAAGAACAATGCATAAATTTAAATGTAAAAATACAAGAATAACAAAATAGATGACCTTAAGAAAGTCAAACATTAAATTGAAGGACAAGGGTAAATTACATTCTACTCTGCATTCATAGTATAATTGAAAAAACCTAAGCTTTTAACCTCTACAAACATGCATACAATAAAGATTTAGTCCATCCACGAAATCCTAGTGTCAGTTAGGATGATAACCTCTCACACTAAGAGAGTGAATCAACTAGCATGTAATGGGCCACAATCCCATCTGAGCAAAAAATTGTTTACAGAGCACAATTTCTTGATTGACCTATAAATACTACACAGTGAACTTTGGTAATTAAATTCTCATGATCTTGTAGGACTCTAAGTTGTAAATCAGTTCCAGTTTCAATTTGACAACTTTCCTCTGCAAGAGTTTCGATATTGGTAGACCTCATGTTGTGGACAGATTGGAGAGTTCAATTCCTTGGTCATAAAACCCTAAAGAAATTCTAGTTTAAGGATAAATAGAAATACTTGAACTAATATCAACAGTGCCTTGGATTCCAATATCACAAGCCTTGCTGCCGCACAGACCTTGCTACTTTATAAAGTGGCGATAAGAAAATTCATTGGAGGAATGAAATTTAATTTAATGTTATAACCTCCAAAGGAAAGGAAAAAAAAAAAGGAGAGTAGTGTCTCTATAAAATTTAAAGTGTGCAATACACTTGACATAAAATTTTAAAGGGAGATAAAACAAGAAAGGTTCTTGAGATTTATATCCTTGAGGAACTGAGGGTAGAATTTTTCCAGTGTTCCAAAAGAATAATTTGTTGCTTTGGTTTTGTTGTACCAAACCCGCAATGATTGTTCATTATTCTCTTCTTTCGACATTTCTGCCACAAGCAAGTTGTAAGCCATGGTGACAACTATATCAAAAACAATTCCATTCTTGCGACAACATGTTAATCCAAAGACGGCAACAAAATTATTTCAACAGGAAAATGCATGCAGTGAAAAATGAAGAAAAGCTCATCCTAGCTATCAACTTTTTCCTATTCAAGTTTAGGAGTTAGAAATATGCATATAGATATCAACATTGTTGTCATGTGTTGTATCTAATGTTGCTTATGTAGATTTATGTTAGGACTGTACATACAACGGTTGATCTCCATATGCATAATTCCTCTTTATTGAATTGACATGATACACATATGAATAAGCCATATAAGGAAGCACCACGATAGGACTGCTTGGGGACTTTTCCTCAAAGAGTTCTTCGATCATCCTAAGCCAAGTGATGTTATGACTATAATCATTCATGAAATGCATTCTTCATAAGGCGCTAATTCCCTAAATGGTTGCAATCAAGAGAACTTATCTTACTTGAAGAAGCAAATCCAATTTCTTTAAAGCTATAAATACTAAACATTATTTTGAGAAAAAGTTTACCAATAATGGATATGAAAAAGAGTGTATAATGTATATCATTAACCAATTTTTACCAATTACCGTTGAGCACAATCTTTTAGTTAGAAATCTTGGAAAAGGAATTTCAGCCCCAACACATGGAAAGAATCTCATATTGATTGTTTGACACATATGGTCACATAGGTGATGGTGGCTCACCTTGTGATAAATTCATATTTAAGATATTCTACAACATTAGTTAATCCATTCAGATGTACCAAACCGAGTGATCATTACATAATTTAGGCAGCCAAATATATGGCAAAGGATTCAAATCAAAGCTAGGACTAGTAGGTTATGATCATCCATGCAAGTCCATTTTATATCTTGTTCATAGGGTGCAACATGTATAGAATGAGCAAGGACAACATCTTATGGCTGTGCTTTTACCTAAGAAAAAACATTGAAGAACAATATACTTATAGTGGATATTTTGCACGCCTGTTTTTCCCGGTCTTATTTTGCTGCTAGAACATGTCATATCAAAGAAATTTGAATGGTAGCTTTATATCTTCCAAAAAACATTAGCCCGAAGGTTTTTCACTGTCAAACTATCACTATCTAATGTTGAATTTGATGTAGTAGATCCCCGCATATCTACCTTTTTTTTTTTGGGTTCAAGATATATGTTTAGGCCCCAATGCCGGTTAGATGTTAGTATTTGTTCAGTTAGTGGGCGGGTGGAGAGTATATACAAACTCCCACCCTCTCGGGAATGAAACCCGGTACCTCCCCCCAAGCAGGGGATACACTACCACTGGGACAAAGCCTTGGTGTGTCATATTTACTCGAATCCCCAGGTAAATGATGTGTTTCAGCCTTCTTGAATCCTTTATTTAGAATAGTCAACTCCTTAGGACCTAGAACACCTAAGCATGTAGAAATACATGTTCATGATGATGAACTTGAAATTTGAAGTTGGCATGAACTATAAAAAACATAAAGTTATATTTACTGAAGAAAAGAAAAGGAACTAATATTTTTAGGGTTTCAAATGTGCAGAGAAGAATACCCGCACTTGTAAAGAAGAGACTATCTCAGGATAGACTTTTACGCAAGTTACATTTGCAATTTTTTTATTGTTCTTTCTGATTCAAAGGATCCATACAATAAAGGTTGTTGTTCCTTTTGTCCATGGAAGTTTTGTGTTTTCTTCGTTTTGAGCATTCCCAAGCCCAAACAATCCTTTATCACCATGCTCGTTTTGATTTATTGAGAGTTCTGTTAGATGAAGTAATGAAAAAATTGTTCTAGACAACTACAAAATTTAGGTAGGCCATCCCATGCTTAAAATTTCACCAAACCAAAAAATAAAAAAATAAGTAGCAGGATGACCTATGCATGCTTTTGTGCATATACTGTTAAGACATTTGTACCCATAAAAGTCATTCTGGACTTGTATTAATCTACATTATTAATATAGCATATTTACATTCACACATTGTCTTCTACATTGGGTAATATATTATAAAGTATCTCATAAAACGAGACTATTTTGTCCGATAGGTAACATTGTAAAAAAACCATCTAGTTGGTTTTGAACCAAATGCTAAGGAGATGGTTTTCCGGTTCCTTGTAGACCTAGAATTGTTCTAAGTTATTTAGGATACATCTGGACAATGTATTCCTACTAACTTACACATGGTTAGTTTCATAAGATGGAGTGATGAATCTCAATCACTGAGAGAATGGTCTCTTGACTAAGATGTGGATATAAGTAACATATACTTATATTGTAACAAGATCGCATAGTGGATACCCTTAGAAATATATTGTCTACATATTTAGGATAATCCATTTGATAGAATATCCTTAACTTGAGAGGTTGACATCTTCTCTAGTATTTGTCTATATAGCTTTGATATAGCGAATTGTCAATGTCCAACACACTGGACTAAATACGGGCTCGTTGGGTTATGTACACTATATTTGAAGAAGTGTGTGCACACTCAACAAGAACTATACCACTCTTCATCTAGAGTTATATATATTGAGTTGATATTTGTCAAATCCGACTTGGAAACCAGTGCTAGTGTTTATCGAATAAATTATTTTATCGAAATGATTATTTTCCAAATAAAAGAAAAGTAAGTATTATTATTATTTCAATTAATTTCAAATTGTATTTAAAAGTCCAAGTTTGACTAAAGTTATCAAAGAGAAAGAGTTCTCAATATAAGCTAGGGATTACAAACAGTATAAGATATTGTCCTGTAAGCTTATAACAATATTAGATGGTGGAATGACGTTTCTATAAATAAATCTTGTATTAGAATATACCTACAAGTAATTCTCTAATTTCTGGGGGTTAGTCATATTGTGTTAATGGACATTATTGTGATTAGTGAAAGTCCAGAGACTTAGATGACATTCTATGATCCTAATGGAGTTATAGGAAATTGTTTCCTAGCAACAAAGCTGCAACCTAAAAGGTGAAACACTTGGTCCCACAACCGAAAATAGGAGATCCCTTTAGACCCCACACACTGGGACCTTCTTAAAGTTTTTAATTTAATTTAAAAATTAAATTAATTAATTTCTCAATGTATTTCACTATATGGTATAGTGAAGCGCTTATAGGTGAAATCACATAAGATGTGATTAACCAAATGGGTAGACCCATATGAGATTTTGTTAAAGATCAAAGGGTAACCAAAAAAGAGTGTGATACTCCAAAAGAGGCGTGAGATATGTGGGGCCCACCTAGGGTGGGACACCCACTTCTATGCATAATTCTCTAATTGGTTTCTAATTTGATTAGTTACTAATTTGGTTATTTTCTTTCTTGATGAGAAATAGATGATGTAGAATTAAAATGAGACTTCTAATTAGATTAGAAGAGTTTCTATTTTGATTTAATTCTAATTAGAATTTCGATTTGATTTGATTTGTGAATTTGTATTTGATTATGAGAATCGATATAGTTTCAATATTCGGGTCATAACTCTATGACCGTAACTCCGATTTTAGTCCAATAGTACAAAGCCATTGAAAAGATCTACAATTTTCATGAAAAAAGTTTTTTTAGAATCAATTGTTTTGAAGGTCAAAACCTCAGTCGAAAATCCAAAGCGGGATAATCAAAATAAAAAAAGAGAGTTCTAATTGGATTAGAATTTAAAAGGAGGAGTTTGACTTGATCTACAAGTTAGCAATCAAGGAGTCTATGTGAGAAAGGTCCAACACAATTAAAGAGAATAAGATTTTCTCTCTCTCCTTAAAAAGTTCAAGCCCCTCTCTCTCCCTCTTTGGGTTGTACGACCACCCATCTCCCATCTTTTTCTTTTGTTTGATTTTGATCTTGAAAAAGATCAAGATCAATTCTTTGAAGATCAAGATTGATACTTTGTTGATCAAGAAGCGTTCTTGCAATTAATAAAATAATAAAAGATTATAGAGTTTGGATTGGAAGAGTCATTAGCTTCCATTGGAGAAAAGCTTTAAAGATATAAAATAGGTTCGTGTGAATCGCGAATGAGATTTTTTACTTGCGAAATTTCGTAGATATTGTTATATTCTTCGAATCGCAAATAAGACTTTTCACTTTCAAAGTCTTGAATGTATTTATTGTTTTATCCTTCATTGAATAAAATCAATTAGAACTATAGTCAGATTTTGAAATTCGATGTATGCCCCCCAAGAATTGTTTTTCTAAAATTAAAAAAGGTGTACTTTCAATACCATGGAAATGAAATAATTCTATCTTTGACTAAGCATTGTCTCAATAGTAATATTACCATAAGATTCAACTTGAGCTAGGTTTATGAGTTCAACGGATAGTCCATAATCTGTGATAATGTCTCTAAATAAATGAACGCAATAAGTAATATATTCATCGGTCTTGGATTGTTAAACTTTACCTTGGTGGTAGAAAAATTGAGGGGGTATATTGATCAATTATGAACCCACCCTTCATCAAACAACCTAATTAAGAAGCACCAACTATATAATCGTATAATGTCCAAAAGCAATATATATGTATGATCATGCCATCATCCTTGAAATGATCAAGTTAGGTTGCAGCCAACATGATATTTATATAGGCCATCAAAGAAAGTTGTGAAAGCATTTAGAGGCTTTATACTTGCAATAAGTTGTAGTTAAACTATTTCAGATTGAGTTGGAGTAAAAAATAACAAGCAAGTTTCAATTACCTGAGACGATAAATTTTAAAATTTGTGTAGATTGTTGGTTGTCTACACTCTTGTTTTTGAATGTGTGTGCCCATGTTCAAATAAACCACACCTTTTTAACATGATGCATACTTCCTAGTAAATGAAGTATGCTACAATGTGAATTGGATGAACACAATCAGAAAAGAGTATGAAAAGACCTATATCAAGGAAAATTTGGAAGTTTAATTATCCAACTTACATAAAATATAAAAAAATAAAAAATAAAGGTAAGTAAGTTTGAAACACGGGAAAACCCACCTAGATGCCAAAGACCTTCAAAAAATGCAGAATTGGATCCTCGTTACAAATCAACCACAATGTAGATCTACTATCACCATTATGTAATTAATCTAGATCCATATCGAATTTCAATATAGCTTGATTATAAATAAAAACTGATTTTTTTCCATCAAGGAAAATTCCTTGAGATTCAATCCTAGATAATTAAAACTACTTGATTTGATGCTAATACTAAGCAATTAAAATAAAATTTACAGAGAAAAACAATTGAAATAAGCATTTTTAATGGTATACCATCAAGGAAAATTTCCAATTGAGAGAGAAAGAGAGAGAGAGAACAACCAACATCTCATTGCTTGAAGAACACAAAGGCTCAAGGAAAAAGAGATGGAATTTTCAAAAAAAAAAAAAACAAAGAAGTAAAGAAAAAAACAATACAACACAATTGCATTAATTACAAATTTTGAGTGAGAAAGGGAGAGAACAACCAACATCTCATTGCTTGACAAAAAAAAGAAGATGTTTTTCACTTCCATAGAAACAAAAAATTGTAAGAAAGGAAACTTGAGATACATAATTGGTAGAGAACTTCAGGTTTCTCCTCCATAGAAACAAAAACTTTTTAGAGATGATTATGCCACTCTATTGTATTTTATAAGACTGATATCTAATAAAAACATACAGACAACAAACTGATAGCATCGTAATTTTTCAGTTACGTCGAAAATAAGGCTTTTCTCCTTTGTTTTTCCCCAAAACTTAAGTCTTTTAACATGTTTTTCATCTTTAAATCATAATATCAAGAACATCTAATGAAAAACCAATATGTACCCTTTTTATTCCTTAGTTTAAGGCATAGCATCATCACAATTTAACTCACATCACAATTCATAGGATTTTATCTTAACTTAGAAAAGGGTTTATGAAATCAAAAAGGAGAGTGTATTTACACATATACAAGGCTATATATATATATATATATATACTTATCAAGAAACCCGTGTTTCTCATTAATGGTTTATGGAATTAAAATATAGTAGAGTGTATCTACCTTAGGGGATAAAATCCCTTTGATCCAAGGCTTGAGAAAAGTTGAGGAAGTTTGTAGAAGAGAACCCCAAGCTTGAAGATGAAGATCCAAGCCCCAATGGCGCGTGAGAGTGAGATCCAAGCTTGATGAGGAAGTTCCCCAACCTTGATTAGGCTTCACTTGATCTTCAATCCAAAACCGCTCTTTGGAAATCCCCAATCTTCTCCCTTCTCCTTCTAAGATCTTATTTAGGTTTAGGTTAACCCCAAACCCCCAAAATGAGTAGGTATTTATAGGCCAAGAGGGTTGAAACCCTAAAAATCCCGCACTACAAAAACTGATTCGCACGCCTATGATCGTTCGTAGGTTTCCTACAATCAATCATAGGTTTTCCAGTGAGTTTACCAAGTTTTTGGGACTCTACGATCGTAGATAGGTATTTACGAATGTTCATAACTTTTACAGAAACTCCTCAGATTTTTCCCGTTTTGGTATTTTGCTCATAACTTTTGACTCGCTTATTGAATTTTAACGATTCAACTTACGTTGGACTATTCATTCAAATAAGAACAATTTTATGTCTAATAGATAAATCCAAATTCTGAGTTTTTAATTATCTAAAAGGGCTCTAAAGACGACTGGTCTGGAAATGAATTTCAGTAGCCCCGATTTTCAACAGACTTGGTTTCGGAAATCTAACGTTTAACCTATCTTTGACTAAAAATCTGAAAAAATGATAAACATGAACCTCAAAGAAGGTTCCAATGCCTTTCAAAAAATTTAAGAATCACTCAATTCCGAGCAACGATGACTAAACTAGAGCTTCTTAAAGTTGAGGGCAATGCCAAGACATACCTCTTTAACACTTAGAACATTTTGAATGTTTTCACACTCTTTTCTCTTGGGTTCAAAATCCTACTCACACCTCATGACTCGTTCTCCCATAGGTTTGTAATCAGCCTAGGTGATCATTAAATTCACATCAATATTCATGAGAGACCCCAGTCTCTTTATGCCTCACGTACTAGCACTATTCACTTACAACCCATTAAACACTGAGGGTATTTTATACCCTCTTCTTTACCCACTTAGAGTATCTTTATACTCTCTTTTTGAGACTCAAAACATGTACCTAAAACCCTCACTTGACTCACCATAATACCAAGAATAAAATAGAAGGCCTTAGGCCTTTAAACACACCATATAAGGGCACTATTCACTGATACTATTCAGAGCATAGTGAACTCGGATTCCGGGGTTCTACACTATCGAACCACTTTCAAGTTCAATCAGTTAACCAACCTTTATATCAAATAAGTAGTCCGTTAGCATGGAGTGCCAATTAGTATTGTTTCCGATCGAGACCTGAAATTTACTTCCAGATTCTGGAAGAGTTTTCAGCAGGCTATTGATTCTCGTTTATATTTCTGTACGACATTTCATCCGCAGACAGATGGGCAAACTGAGAGGGTGAATCAGATCATAGAGGACATGCTACAGACTTGCATGTTAAACTTTCAGGGCAGTTGGGATGATCGTATGTTGTTTGTTGAATTTGCCTACAACAATAACTATCAAGCAAGTATGCAATAACTATCAAGCAAGTATTCAGATGGCACCATTTGAGGCACTCTATGGGAGGAGTTGTCGTTCACCATTGTATTGGGACGAAGTTGGAGAGAGAAAGCTTCTGGGTCCTGAGCTTGTTGGTCAGACTGTGGATAAAGTTCAGTTGATCAGAGAGAGGTTGAAAACAGCTCAGGTTAGGCAGAAGAGTTATGTCCTTACTCGCAGGAGAGATCTTGAGTTCCAAGTTAGAGATTTTGTATTTGTCAAAATTTCACCTACGAAGGGAGTGATGAGATTCGGTAAGCGGGGCAAGCTTAGTCCGAGATATGTGGGTTCTTTTGAGATCATCACCCGGGTCGGAAAAATTGCTTATCGGGTCACCTTGCCACCTCACATGGTAGGTGTGCATGATGTCTTTCACATCTCTATGTTGAAGTACATCTCAGATCCTTCACACGTCATTAATTTGGATCTCTTGGAAATCCGAGAAGATTTGACTCTAGTTGAGTAACCGACTCAAATTTTGGACCGGAAAGAGCAAGTTTTGGTACTAAAGTTATTCCCCTTATGCTCTTGCAATTTGAGCATCACTATAAGGAAGAAGCTACTTGGGAGAGGGAAGCTGAAGTCCGTGAAAAGTATCCTTACTTATTCAACTACGGTGCGTAAATTTTGAGAACAAAATTCTCATAAGGGGGGAGGATGTAGAGACCCAGATTTCTTTCATGTCATCAAGACGAATAAGGGTTTAAATGGTCAAAAATGAGTTTTAATATATGTGATACCTTGTTCCTTAATGATCTTAAGTAAAAATTTAAAATGACTAAGTGCTAGAATGTCAGAAATTTTAGAAGGGGTGTGATTTTAGCAAAAACTTATATTGTTGAATTTTGAGATATTTGCCTGAAAATGAATGTTTATAGATTAAATAAAGGTATGTGATTTTATTATTAAGTATAGAGTGGTTAACTTCACTGTCGAAAATCTTACGACGAACGAGATTTTCAGTTTTTAGCCTAAAACTGGAAAATGAGATTTTGATTTATAAGGATTTGAATTTTCTAGTATTTTTTATTGAATCCAAATGGAGGGTACTTTTTTATTTTAATTTAAAAATTAAAGTAAATGAAAACATTTATTTAAATGTTTTAAAGTAAAATAAGTATGTTGATGGGCTGATGCTGAAGAAGAAAGGATGTTGTTCTGAAGAACAATAGGAACTGTGCTAGCTGCGATCAATCACACTCACTCAATCTTTACAGAAACTCTCTGTGTGTTATGCGACAGGTCTCCCTCAAGTGCGATAGATCACACTAGAGGTGCGATTGATCGCAGCATATATGCGATCGATCGCAGCATATATGCGATCGATCGCAGCATATGTGCGATCAATTGCAGTCACGCCCAGATTTTTTTTAAGAGCTGGGAAAATGAGGGTTACCCTTAGGATATAAATAGAAGTTGTATTTCGAGGTTTTAGAGTGTTCTAAACATTTCTAACTTAATTTTGCAAAGGAGATGAGAGAACCCAGGGTTCTAAAGAAGAAATTGCTTGGAGAGGAATGAGATTGCTTGGGTATTACAAGAAAAGCTTGAAGATCTTCCTCAAAGCCTTCTTGAATGATTTGGATCCAAGGGAAGGATCCCTAAGGTCGATATACTGTCCAACTCAACTCTATTATGATGTTTTGTGAATATTAGTATGATAGAAATGATAAAAATTGATATTGGATATGTTTTTCCGCAGTTATGTATGAATTAATGTTATTAGAGATAGAAATGTGGTTAATACTATGGATGGAAGGTAAGAAAGATGAGAAATACTAGGGAGGATGAGATGAATGTATGGATGTGCATTGTGTTTGTGTTGTATGGATGGATAATGGTATGATATAATGTTGGAAATGAGAAATGATAATGTATTCATAAATTACGTACCCAAGGTGTTTGTTGAAATGCTTGAGATGGTAAATAATAATATGAAACTATGGAATTGTTGTGAAATTAAGTCAAATATGTTTTATTATTTGTCATGATAATAGGTAATGGACAATGAATAACTTATAAATGAATAATTGTGAAATTGATTATGAATTATGTTAAGAATCATGATAAGGTTTATATATGTGATTATTTGTTAAATCATTCCTAATTATTTTGCATGTTAATTGATATTCGGGTAAGCCAATACTTAGAGGAAAATCTTTCAAACCGGGAATTCTCTAACTATTTGATATAGGCCAGACAGTATAGTGGAATTTCCATGGTGGGTGATCGGAATCTAAGTATTCACCGATTCGAATGTTAATTGTGACATCTATGCACAAACTCACATGTGTGTTAAGATAAGAGTCTCACAAGTCACACATGTTGACCACAAATATACGCATTGCATACGCCTGATAAACTAAATAAGCTTAATGAGGGATCTGAATAAGTGCATGTTCTGAATAAACTGCTCAAGACTCAGAAGTTTAAGCATTGCATACGCCTGATATACTGAATAAGCCCAATGTAAGATATGAATAAGTGCATGATCAGAATAAGCTGCTCAAAACTCATAAGCATAAGCATTTCACAAACACGTGGTCTTATAAGTATGTTGTCTCATAAGTCTAAGATTCTCACAAGTACACGAATCAAAGTAATAATATGATGTATATGAGCACATGTTCTTCCGTACTCTGATTATGCTATTACTTATGATTTTAACTAAGTACAGAGATATTATGTTGGTAGTTGAATTTTATATACACCGAGTGCTTTTGTACTCAGCCAGACTTTTGTCTTGGCAGGTGTGAAGCTCGAGTTTGTAGGTGAGCCTTGAGTGGAGGAGGCTTACGGCGTAGAGGAGGAAGGCGATCCTCTGGTTGATGGAGAGCGAGGGTTGGACATGTGACCTTATTTATAAGCTTTTACTTTTGAGTTGTGAGGAGTTTTTGTAATAGACTCTTAGATGATGTTACTTATCAGATTACTTTATAGATGAGTACCAGACTATTTTGTTTATGTTGAGCATAGACTTGAGCAGGATTGTTTGGTTTTATATATCGAAATTTTATTATTCTCATTTTTTGCGACTCGTGTTGTATGCCTTATATGTCATAAGATTTAACTAGGTTGAAGAAATGTGGCGACCCAAGATCCTATTTTGGTCAAGGTAGGATTTGGGGTCGTTACAGTAACAATTATAAAAACTTATTTTTTATTATGGATCTACCAGTAGAAATTTAATGCGTAATCTCAACATTCAATGTGTATTCCTAAATAATCTCATTTTTCAATTATTCAACCATTTCACTAATAAGATACGAAGACTTACTTCACATTTGAAATTGCACAAAAAATACTATTTATTTCAAAGAGGTCTACCAAAATTTTGGAAAAATGTCCAAGGCTGTTGGCTTATTTGTAAAAGGAAAATAGAGTACTATCAAGAGCCAAAAACTCATTAATTTGAAGATCCATGTTGAATTATTTGATTTATTTGATCTTGAATTTTAATTGATCCATAAAATGCACGACTCTACAATCAAGTTTTTGTCTTTTGTTTTCTTCAATCAATGGGAATGAAAATGGATCCGGAGAGAGAAATGAAAGGTCCAAAAAGAAAGGGTTTTCTTTGGGGGAGACGAATGTGGAAGAGAGAGGGGTTTTCATGAAAGGAGGATGAGCCTAAACGCAACCCAACAGTGCTGATACATCACACACGGAAAAAGGAGGTTCATTGTGACCCGATTTGTTGATTTGAAAACCATCAATACATGGCCCACCAATGATATTGCTTAGATGAGTCAATGTTTTTTAAACTCTTGATAGTACCTATTATCGAGAGTTAAGCCGCACGATTAAAAACCTGACGGTGCCAACCATCCAGGGTGACCCACCATTTAATTCATGTGTAGACTGTCTCCAATGGATTTTCTTTCGTGAGAGTTTTAAATCACTTTCCTAGGTTTTTTTGTCATCTTAGGTTGAAATGTCTGAGTTAACATCACCAAAGCACTGTCATCTTTATTCTTTAACATCACATATTCTTTGTGGTATGATTGAGTTTACCAAAAAAAACATCACATATTCTTTGTCGGTAACCCTCTTTAAAGTTTAAACGAAATGGTTGGCATCAATTATCCCTTATTTAGTCCCACATTGATAGGTTATTACTATTTTGTGTATCCTTTAAATGCCCCCATCAGTCCTCTTTTTGAGGGTTGTGTGGATACTGTGCTTTATTGCATCAGGGTGTGTGTTAGAGTGATATATATATACATCTTTACTATTATAATGGGAGAGGCGAGCGTAGCCTGAATTTTTCAAAATTCCTAAACTACCCTTATTTAAAACAAAACTTTAATTTAATGTTTTACTTTAATTCCCAAACTACCCTCATCTATCTATTTAAAGAATACAATCACAGTCAATTGTGATTGAACTTGGGGAGAGTTCCCTGAGTTCAATCGCTCCCGCGGGTTAACACGTGTCCCTTTTAACTCCTATTAACTGTGATTAATTCCTTTCCCTCGCTGTCACGTGCATTGCACGTGCCACCCGCCAGTATATATATATTTCCAAAGAAAAAAAAAAAAAAGGTCACTGGGACACGATCCCGAGGCCTCACACTAAATGACTCACTACCTGCCTTTAGAACGAAGGGCAGGTGTTTTAAATTTTAAAAATGAACGGTTGATATTTGTTACTCCAAGATGACTAATTGACTACTGAACGCTACATCCTACCGACCATTTTGTCCCTGTACTTCCTTAAATCGAATTGTAATCCAAACCTTTTTTGGAGGGGTAAATTGGCAAAAAGACAATTCTACAGGGACAGAGATTCTAAACATGTCAACCTATCTCCCTGGTTTCTTTATTATGATTATGAAATTTGCGTTTCGCTTTCCCTCTGCAATTTTTCCAGTTTCAGTTCATTCAATGATTTCGCTTTCTCACTTTCAAGAAATCTCTTTGTGATCAGGTAATCTCCTTCTGTTGTTCTTGTTTAAACCTTAATGGAGTTTTTCTTCTTCTTTGGTTTAAAGAGCTTTTATAGAATTTATGTAGAGTCTCAAGCCACTTTGAAGGTTTTTTTTTTCTGTAATCGTTTGAAGCCTTTTGGAAATCATCTTTGTTGATTAATGATTCAGATGGTTCTGGAGTTCTCATTTGAACGTTGAGTGAGTTTATAGGAGGGTTAAAAGGTTTTCTGCCATGGCAAGGATCGTCACAGGACGACTTGCAGGATGGGAGATTCATGGGTTTCATACAATGAAAGGTGAAGCTATACCGTATTTATTTGGTTGAGCTTTGATTTCCTGTTCCATCCATTCCATGTTTGTTTTGATTTTAGTTTTGGTGGTTGGGGTATTTGGCTATTGTTGGGAGATTCTTGGCCCTTAAATTAGTAGTGTTTGTTTGTATGTTTTACCAAACAAGATTTAAGAAATGGAGTTTTTCCCCCCCATAAAAAGTTGATTTTACCTAACAAACTATTATAAAACAAGACAATGTTATCTAAATAGCTCCTATTAGACCAGATAAGAGTTTCCAAATGCCCCCTTTATATGTGAAGTACATTCGGCATTATTGTCGTTTCTTGTTTAAGAATTTCATTGACAGAGCATACTTGTTAGAATTCATGGTTCCCAACTGTGGGATGTATTTGGCCTTTGGATCAATCCATGTTTCAGAATAGTAGTTTCTTTGTGCTAATTTTCTGTGATTATTATCTTGAGGTCTGTTATTTGCTACATTGAATTCTATATGTCATATAACTTCGAAAGACATTCAAGTAAGCAGAACATCTTTTTTGGATTTGTTGAGTTATTTGAGGATGTATTTTGAATTGGGATTCTTTTTCTGAAAAATTTCCTGGTTTTATTTATGTTCTCCCTGTTCAACATGTTCTATCTTTAATGTTATCTTAAATATGATGCTCATTACTTCTTCTGGTTACTTACACTTACGGCAGATTTGGATGTTGGGAATATAATGGAGGAAGCTACAACGAGGTGGCTTCGGCCAAATGAGATTCATGCTATACTCTGTAACCACACCTATTTCAGCATCAACGTCAAGCCAGTGAACTTGCCCAAAAGTAATTACTGGCTTAACTCTTTTTTGTCCTTTTTTTCCCTAAGAAGTAGAGTTTATATTGAGAAATCCAACAATATATTCCATTATGTATGATGTCACATGGACGTTTATTTGGTGAATTGGCTCATTTATAAGTTTCTTTTCAATGATCTTTTGAGTTTTGACAACTTTGAATCTTCTATCTGTCATTTCACAAAATAATGGGCTTGTAAAAATTAGTGTATACTCATGACAATCATGTTGGTCTAATTTCATTATTGTTCTCTTAATTTTGTTCTCATGCTTATTAATCTTGTTGAAATTTGTCCCGAATTCTAGTTGGATGAGTTTCCTACTTTGGGATTTCTTGGTGATAATTTAATTTGGGGAATTTCTAGTTAGTTAGGTTTGGGTTTTGAGACTCAAAGGTGCTTGGGAGTGGGTACCAGTTATATTTGTAATCTTTGTATACTGGTAATTCTCGAATCGTTTTCTACTCATGGAAATAGTCACTACTGTCATGACTAAATCTTGCGTTGTGCTTGTATCATGTCTCCCTATATTTTCCTTTATTTTTTCATGTTATTTCAATCCTAAGATAATATTTTCACACAAAAACTCAGTTTTAGGGCAATTGGTAAAGCATGGTAAGAATATCTAATACAACAAACCAGTACAAGAGCTATGTTGGGGTTTTGCAATGTTTGTGAAGGTATGGAACATGAGGTTTGAGACAGAATAATTTTATAGGAAGAACATTTTGGCTTAGGAAAAGTCAAGGTTTTGGACGAGGGCTAGTTAACGAACAAAGGTGCTTGTGAACAGATCGAGTTCTAAAAGATTGTTCATGTAATAAATGAGCCGAGCTGGATTAATTCGCATTTTTTCGTACTCGATTAATAAATGAGTCGAGCTCGCATGTGCTCAGCTCAATAAATACTCTACTGGTTAGTCCTTGGATGGTCATGGTTAATGGTTATAGTGATTAGAACACACAACCATAGTGACAAAGTCGGGGTTCGGGAATAATTAGGCAAAGGTTAAGTACGAAAAAATTCAGAAAAATCCGGGAAATATTCGGGAATAAAATAATATTATAAAAGAATATCCAATAATTTGATTTGATAATATACAAAATAAGCAATTTACTTTGTCGAACTAAATGAGTTATTCCAAAATTCACGAATAAATCGGAAATAATTTGTCAAATTCGGAAATAATTCGTAAAATCCGCGAATAATTTGACAAAACTAAAATTCGCGAATAATTCGTCACACCTAAAATTCGTGAATAACTTGTGAACTTTTCAAAAAAAATCGGAGAATTTTGTTAGTATGCACACAACTATATGTGTGTGTGTGAAAGGGTAAGGCTTTTCAATGCTTGTCTTTTCAAATATATATATTTATATATATTATTTTCTTATTGTTGTACTTTGGTCAATTAAAATATTCTACTTTTACGCCTGTGAAAGCCATTGGTACAGTTTTCCACACGAGAGAAACTATTTTCATCTCTATATATACAACATATATGCGAAAGGACAAATCTTTTCAATGTTATTTTTTCCACAAAGTCATTGGTACATTTTCCACGTAAGAAGAGGGTGTCTTTTGTAATAATTCTAAAGCCGAGCCAAGCCAAGCTCGAGGCTATAAGATATTTGACAGGCCGAACTTGAATAGAAGTTTGAAGCTCGACTCGAGCTCGAGCCGAGTTTGAACACATATATAATGTAGCAAGCCGAGCCTGAACACCCTACTACTTGGCTCGGGTCGATATCACCCCTATTTAGGACCTCCTAATTTAGCATGGTCTACACAAGGCGTTGAAAGGCTCTAGTCTATGGATGTACCGTTCGTGACGTCTGTTAGATGTTTTCTTAGGGTTTTACATATATTGCACAACGTAATGGCACGAGTCCTTGAGAAACAGTTGCGTAAATACTGTTACGTAACGGTCTCGACAATTCTTAAATTATGATGATCACATTTCCGCACAACATATTACCCTCATGTTTATCCACAATATTAGTTTTTCTCATGTAAATTTAATCAAATCTTATCCTATGTTGTATTCTCCATTATGTTGTTTCTGCCAAAACCCCTCTACTGTTGTATTTAACCTTTGTACATATGAGTGTCTAAATACCATTAAGTAGGTGGGAAATCATGCAGAATATCCTTGGAGAATAGCTAATCTAATCGGTCATATATTTGTGAGCTCTCTTAACGGTGGATTTTTATCTTTCCTAATTGTTAAGAAACAAATGAGTTAAAAAGAAGAGAAATGTGGCAACAATTTCATTGAGTCATCCCCCCCCCCCAACACCTGCGGGTGTTACTAATGTAGGTCACTCAGGTAAGCTACTTGATTGAGCCGCATCGAACATCACATATAATAGTGGTAACAATTTCGCTGAGCCTTACATGATCTTACTAGTCAGAAATGGGACCAAGTTGTATCACTTTCATTGTTGACTCACTGGCACCAAATTTGAGTTTTAACAACCTAGATATATTTTGCAACAGCCAATCTCTGAGAAACCGTTATGCTGTAAAAAAAGTAGTATTTGTTTATGGAGCATAACTCTTTGGCATGTCATATATAAGGTATATCAAACCCAAATCTGCACTCTTAAATCTCTTTCCAGAGCTCCATTAACGAGGAAAAATAATTGAAGTAGCTCACTATCAGAGGCTTTAAAATGGAAATTTAGAAGGGTTCTTCTCAATGCTATGGTGTGTAACATTTATATTTCTTTTGACATTTTAGGGAAAACTCTGGTGTCACTGATAAAATAACTCTGATGTATGTGTGCATTTAAGGATGAAAAGGATCATGTAGTCCTGTTCCACACTTTTTGAGCCCTGATCTATTGCCTGTTGAACTGAATACAAGTTGTAGCTGTTTTTTTTTTGGTGTGTGTAAATGTAAATTTAAGATATGAATGCTTTTAACAAGCCAATAATTGGATGAATATTGATTTTATTGCTCTGATCTCTATTTTTCTGGCAATGCAATTTAGGTGGTACAGTTATATTGTTTGACCGTAAAATGCTAAGGAACTTCCGGAAAGATGGCCATAACTGGAAGAAGAAAAAGGATGGGAAAACTGTTAAAGAAGCTCATGAACACTTAAAAGTGAGATGTTTCCATTTAGTGTAGTATGTTATGCTGTTGGCATTTACCTTTCTGAAGTTCGTTACTTATGGTAGCTAGTGAAAGTACCCCTAACTCTACACTTCTACTCTTTATTTTGAGATTGGAGTTAGCATGGGATTATATTGGTCAATTTTGCTAACCTCTGTATATATGTGGAACATGTATTCCAACTAGCCACCTACCTAGTTCCCAATCATTTCTGTTTACTAGGTGATGATTGTCTCCAATATGTTCTGTCCCAGCATGGCAGACAGGTTGTAATCACATGTTGCATAAACTTTTCTTGCAGTGTAGATAATATATCTTTCAAAAAGTAAAAATGAAATATCTAAGAACTTGTAGGTGAATTAATAAAGGAAAGGTAAAGCTTCTAGGACCGTACGGTCCTAGGGCTAACTGGGACCTCACCTTAGAACACGTTAACTTAAGGTATCAGAAAATCTGGGGTTTTGAATTTATTTGATTCTTTTAATTTTAAAGGAATCACGTAAAATTTAAAAGCCCCAAAATTTTATACTTATCAGATAAAATTAAAGAATTCTTATAATTTTACAGGATTCCTCTAAATATCAAAACCGTAACATTTTAAATGATCTCTTTAATTTTATGTGATACTAAAAAATTATCTGATTCTTGTAATTTGAAGGAAAACGGAAATTTATTCTCAGGCAAGGTTTGGGGTAATTCTAGGATGCCGTTGGACCATGAGGTCTTGCTAAGTTCTAACAAAGTCCTAAAGGAAAATCACTGTAGATTTAACTGGAATTTGAATTGAGACATACATGATATAAAGACTAGGCTCATGGAAGGTGGTTCTCTACAGGCTGACAATTGTTGCATTCTTATTCAGTCCAATGACCTTAATTAAAGCCTGAATTTCTTTTTGCATGGAGGACTGAGAAAGTACAAACTAGCATAACCAACTAAACTGAAACATCTAACTAATTACACTTATTGTAAGATTTTCTTATATATCTATAGTTATAGGTGAAATCTAGGGTTCCTGTTGGGTAGATCAAAAGAAGTTCACACTGATAAAGAAATATTTTATTTTTTCTTGAAGGAATTTCAGTCAAGGTTAATGTAGCCAAGCTGCCCACCCATTCTAAATAAGTGGGATTTTACGGCTCCAGTTGCAACATAATTGTAATGTGTTGGCTCCTCGAAACCTGGAAGTTACTTTTCCAGAAATCTATTTCTCCACGTTAACTGGTTTTTGTTGGTAAGAATAAGATCACGTGAACCTTACAGTGCAGCCTAGAAATATTCAGTCAACCTATGAGCTGGTACCCAGATGTTTGTATTGTAACCTAAGTAACCAGAGCGCAGAGTGGGAGAGCGGCAGATTTCAATTTAGGATAGGGTCGAGAGCGCCTCTGGAGCGCTTGTATACATACATGTATGTATACTTGATAGTTCTTAAAAACGACTTGTAAACGCAAATATATCCTTTTCACTTTTTAAAGTATAAGAAAGAATTGATAAAATCATTCGTCATTCAAATTTGTAGTAACAATAAACATGATAACTATTGACATATCCAATGTAGCATTCTAAATTCAATTACAAGATCACTAATAATTAACAAACTTTACAAGAATCTTGTACCCTACAAAGAAAAATGACAAAATACACCCTACTTAACATGAAAAATGGGGATAAAAATGAAACTTTAGACAAACCGCGCTCTCTTTAAACCATAACCGCGCTTTACAAAAGTTGAAACTGGGCTCCCGAGGTGAAAGCGAGGTTTGAGAGCGGGAGCGAGTAGCAGGTTGGGAGGTTTGGGTTACTAAGATTGTAACCAACTTCACCACTAGATTGAAGAACTTCTCATGGTCTAATTTATATGTTCAACTGGATCCCTTGTCCATCAACCTAGTTTCTGTCCAACAATGTCAGAACTGATGTCAGTTATCATTTGTCTCTCTCAAACAAAGTTCTTAGAAATTGTTTTCTTCGTTAGATTGTTTTCTACCTAATTGTTATCCTCGATTTTGCTGATAATCATAAAGGATGTTGGTTTTTATAGAGAATGGGAGGTCAATACTAAAACTGGATCTGAGGTTAAATTATTTACTTTGTGGAAAACAGACACCAAATAAAGGAGAGCTGCTAATGCTAAAAATGTGAACCTTTTTTTTTATATGCTGAAGTGTAATAAAGTGAATAAGAATGTTTGCTAGGTTTGTATCAGTTAGGTTTAGTAGTTGATCCAGAAGTAATAGGTGGCATCTTGACGCTTGAATGAATGAAAATGTCCGGGCTGTTGTTTTGTTGCATATCTTGTATTTATTATTTGTTTTGTTCATTTATTCTGTGATATTTTTTTTATGTGCCCAAACGACTTTATCTGCCACTTATCTTGATTGTATTCTTTATTGTATCTCAGATTTATTAGTTTCTACCTTCACTTCTCGCTGTTAATTGTAATCACATTGCTTTTCACCAAGCATACAATTTTTTGGAATTCAATGTTGTGTTTGTGCTTGTACTAACCTGAAAGATTTGTATATCTTTTACGGAGTAAGAGTTATTTTCAGTTTATTTATTTTCTTCATTCAGATGACTTGTTTTATTCTTGATTTTATATGTCGTTTTCCCTTCAACAATCTCTATTTACATGAAGTTACCATTGATACATGCCTTTTGCTTTCATGGTACAGGTTGGTAATGAAGAAAGGATCCATGTATACTATGCGCATGGTCAGGATAACCCCAACTTCGTTCGGCGGTGTTACTGGCTACTTGACAAGTATGTAATGGTTTAAGTGTATACTGATCCATAGGTCAAACATAACTACTGGTGTATATATTATTTATTTGCTGATGATATATCCCCTATAAGTGATTATTTAGCGTGTAATAATTTTTTTTCAGGACACAGAAACAGCTAGTCCTTGTACATTATCGTGAAACGCTAGAGGTTTGTTTATTGTACCTCATTAATTTTATTGCCAAGTTACCTTAACTGCACATTTAGTTCTACCTACATCATGGATTTTCTTTCTTTCTTTCGTTTTTTCTGCTCTTGGTTTGAAAGCTTTCTTTTTCTTCACGAAATCATTTTATGGATTTTACTTCTGTAAAAAGGATTACGAGTCTTACCTTGGCTACTTTATCCTGTTCTTATTGAATATTCATGCTCATTTGACTGTTTGGTGACTGGTTTACTCAGAATCATTTAGGGTGTTCATATTTTTCCCCCTTTTCTTTCCTTTTCATGTAACTGATACATTCCCTTTTGCTTCTAATGCTGCATCTTGCAATAGATCCAATTATCAACTCCTAAGATAATATCAACGCATTCAGGGGAATTGTGAGTATCTCCAATATGTGATGAATAAGGGATAATCTATTAGATGGTTTTGGCACGTTAATTGACTGTCCCAATGAGGACTGAGTTGGTCTAAGCTCTAAAAGGGCGAGGGGAAGACTGAAAGGACGCAAATGAAGATTGTGAATTAATGAGGAAATTTTTGATTACTAACACTTCAGTCTGAGATACGGCCATTGATACACTATAACGGCGGATGAGGATTTGTGTTGCTAACCCAAAATAGTTGGGATAAGGCAATGACAAAGAACAAATTCAGTAAGACGTGGGAAGAAGAAACTGTTGTTAGGAACTTTGGGTATATGTAACAGGTGGTGAAAAGTCTTGGCTCATAGACACCTTGTGACTGATTTTAAGTTAATCCAATCAATAAATCTATCTTTGCCTCAAGTAAGTTTATGATAGTACACCTAGTTGTAAAATTACTAGATGACGATTCACACTAATATATGGATCTTTAAAATCCCCATTATAAAGGATGCACTAAAATTGACCTAGTTGCAAAGAACAAGAATATAAGATTGAAATATTCTGATTTAACTTTACTTACTCAACTTGAGCAAAACTGATTCTAGGTCTCAGAAGTTCTCCCCGATCAAAGTGTCCAGAGAGAGGACTGATGATAAAAATACCAAAGTCCACAACAAGAAATTCAGACTGCTCACCGTTGAAAAAAAAGAATTTCTGACTGATGTTTATAGCAAAGTTTGGAAAAACAGTTTTAAGCTGTTCGTAACGATTCTGGTCGGAACTGTTATGTAACACCGAAACCGTTGCGGAGTAGACGGTACGTAACAACATCCATTTTGCTTTATTGTTTTCCTTTTCATATGCAAAAAAGGGGAATAGCTGCTACATAATTCCGAAACCATTGCTTATCACTGAAACGAACGTTACGTAACACCGAAACCATTATGTATCGCCAAAATGAGCATTAAGTAACTCCGAAACCATTATGTAATGGCCATTATGGTTGTTATGTAACTGAGTCGCACGTAACATGTATAAATATTGTGTTGGTCTTCGTAATGGTTATGTACAGCAAAAACTGTTAATGGTCTGAGCAATTTTTTTAGACTATCAATTATTGTCCAGGGACATCAAAGACTGGTTTTTCAATGATGTCTTTCTTTTAGCCTTTTCGCCCTTTTACTTATTGTGAAACTTTTAATGCAGGAGCATCTCGAGCCACCTCATCAAGTGGATCGAATGGCTCGAATTCTCTGAGAGGTTTCAGCTAGCCTATGGAGGGTTTTCAATCCAAGCCCCATCGCCTTATGAGAAACCTCATACGAGGAGGCTCATAGGTCGATTTCGGATGGGGTGTTTTGGGCCAAACTTTAATTTGGATCAACTTGCTAATTTGGGTGTATAGTTACTTGGGCTTAAAATATTATTGAGGTTAGTTATTAAAGTCTTTTATTATTAGTAGATCTTTTATATTAGAATTTGAATATTCTCTTTTATGTTGCTTAAGAGAATAGGAGTTTCTAAGTTGAGTTTGAGTAAAATTAGGAAGCTAAATTTTGGGACTTCCATAAAGGGTCATGGGTTGAGTTTTGTAGAATGGTGAGTTGATTGAGTTGAATTTGAGCTTTAATAAGGAGTCTTATTGAGTTTGCTCAAGCTTGTTAACACTGAATTAGTGATTGAATTGTGTGATTGCTATCATACTTTATCGTGCTGATCTTTGATCAAAAGTTTGGGAAGAATTATTGCTGGTGTAGTTTGATAAAGAGAGGTTATAGAGGTAGGACTAGGCACAACACAACCATAGAAATCAAGTTCTATATCTGCCGCCCCATACCATTGCCAATACTCGTTGATCCGAAACCTATATTAGGTTCAAGTTTGATCTATAGTCGGTGTAGTCAAGGCGTCTAGGCGATGCCTAGGCGACGCCCATGCAATAAAAATAATTAAATTATATATATATATATATATATATATATTAATTATACATATATATAATGTTAATATATACACATAAAAATTCAAACCTCGTGGGGTTGACAATAATCTAGGCAAATTAATATTTAATGTGTTGTAATGCTTAAAAGTAAGTCTTTTTCTGCTAAACTATTAGTTAAATTTTTGACCTTGTAGATGAAAATATTTTTAAAAACTAAAATATGAGACTTACTTTTGCGTTTTATTAATATTTTGTTATAGTAGAATTTATGAAAATTTAAAATTTCAGAAATACCTTAGCATTTGCAAGTTGAAATTTTGACAAAGGTGTTAAAAAGCAGATTTGGTTCTTGAACCGGAAAGTTTGACTTTTTATTCTTTAGGAATTTGGATCTAAGATAATTTTTATTGAATTCAAATGGGTGTACAACCTTATTTACATATAATTTTCTTGAGTAAATGAAAGTAAAGTGAAACCATTTACTTAAATGGTATTTATATGTAATGAAGTTGTAAAACTGTAAAGCAAATTAACTGTTAAAGGGTCTCGGTGACTACCGCCCGCCTAGAGAGGTGCCTAGGCGGTGACAGTTCAAAACTGCCTAGGCGACCGCCTAGGCAACGCCCAAGCGACACCTTGACTACACTGTCTATAGCGTGAATTCTTTGATTATTTCAAAATTTTAGCATTATATTATTGTTGAATTTTGTATTAAAAACTAGATTTGAGCTTGAATGATTTGTGATTGAGCCAAAACCCTAATCCTGAACTGAATGTTATAGCATTTTGTGAATTTCTAGTTGTGTCCTTCTATTGTCAAGCTTGGGCGAATTAACTTAAACAGATTTCTGAGCCATATCATCTAATCCAATACCTTCCTATTTGTTCTAGATCAGTTTTAAATTGTTCAATCCAATTGTCGAGTGAAGATTACTAAAATACCCTTAGTGACTGAATTATTGAATTTGGGGATTTTAAGTAATTTAGGTTGATCCTACATAGAAAAGGTAAATTCTTTTTACGTTGCATCAATTTAGTTTTTCCTTTAGATGGTAGCCCTGAATAAGATTCTCGCCACTGACCACTTAAGTAAATATGGTGGAAGATGGGAAATAGATGATTTTTGTGTTTGTTCAAGAAGGAATCAATTGACCATCTATTGCTACATTGTTCTCTTGCTAGATGGATTTGGGTCAATTTGTGTCCCTGTTGGGGATGCATGTGTTTTTCCTCCTTCATTATTGGACTTCATTTTCAGTTGGGTTATGAGAAATATGGACACTCTCCAAAGCATTGTGTAAAGATGCTTTGGGGCGCCATCTGCTGGTGTATCTGAGAGGAGAAGAATTAGAAGGATTTTCAACAATCAATCACTATAAAAGAAAATATTTGGTTCATCGCAAAGTTTTTTCTTCCTTGGGGCTCCATTAAGAAGGATTTTGAAGAAGTGCGAGTGCACACCTTTGTCTTTGGCTAGGGTCTTTGCAACGTGCGGGGGAATACTGTAATATTCAGGGTTATGTGTTTGCGGTTATTCACTACTCTGTGAACATCTTTTGTATATATATTTTTATCTTTAATATGGTTATACCTTAGCTATCAAGAAAAATAAATAGGGACTGCTCAATGAAATAAGTTGAAACTTGGGGGCGTAACATAATATATTAGTAGAACTATGACATTCATTTAACTGTTTACTGTAAGACTTCAAATAACAATATGACTTTTTTTTTTGCTGTACGGTTGCCATGTGAAACAGTTGCAGGGTTCTCCAATCACACCTGTTAATTCAAATCCGGGTTCATCCTACTCAAAGCTCACACCTGTTACTTTGAATTCGGGTTCATCTTACTCAGACCCATCTGCTTTTAGGATTGTATCAGAAGAAACCAATTCTGTTGCCAACCATGCATTTTATGCTGGTGAGTTAAACATAAACCCGATGTTAGTTGATAGCAGAATATAGTGTTTTGGTTCATTAGGATTCAGAATGAATCTCATTCTTCATATAACATGAAAACTTTGTTCACTGATGTTACAGGTTTTTGTCATCATGTTGTTATTTAAATTTATGGTCTTACCAAAATAGTTCTTGATGTTAGCAATATTCTAATTCTATTGTTCTTGAAAATGGATATATTAGGTTCCGACCCTTCCTTCATTGGTGGATCAACAGAGCTTGGTGATAGTATGACCGCAATAAATCATGAGATGAGACTTCATGAGATTAACACACTTGATTGGGAATATCTTTTGGCCACACATGATCCCAGCGATTCTGCTGCACCTAAAATACGTAATAGCTTAGAAGCTGTTTTTGGTAAAGCTATCCACTCAACTTAGGAAACAATTAACTGTGCTTTATTTGTGACAGGTGAAGTTCCGTGCTTTGAGCAACAAATGGAGTGTGAAATAGGTTATTCTATAAGTAATGTAAGTAAAGTCATACACAGTTCTAGAACGTTCTTCCTAAATATTGTCATTTGCATATGTTTGTTATTGTCTTTTGTTCTCTTTCTATGTTCATGTTTTTAAGTGGGACAGTTACTTACACCATTATCTGTTATAGAAAGTTATTTCTATTCTCTTTTCTTTATAGATGAGTTTAGATCTCGTCTGTCATCTTCAAATCAATTAAGAGGTAGAATTTAGTGCACTGGGATCTCTCTCTCTCCCATGTCAACCAGACGAGCTGCAGGCTCAAGATTTCTAAACTGCCTTTTTGCCCCCAATAATACAGTGTTTCCTTTTCATTATATTTGTTCTTTTGATTCAGTATCATATCATCTTAAAAGTAAAGCATGCTTCACTAGGCATCAAATTTGTAGGTCATTGTTGATAAAGAGAAACAGCATGTTTGATTTAGGAGTCAATTTCCTGTATCCTTAGTGTCATATGGGATGTACTATTACTCAATGTAAGTTAGGTTGGCTGTCTCTTTTGTTCAACATTTGGGCTGAGTTCCACATCTGCCTTTATACTGATATTAAAATTTTAGACTTTGTGTTCTTCACTTGTATATTCCTTTGCTGATTTAGCATTCAGAAGGTTCATTAACCTACTTTATAATGTCATTTGTGATTCTTTATTATCAAGTTTCAGCTGGCTGGCCTGCTTTACTATGACTACATTTGTTTTACAGTTATTATTTAGCATCGAGGCAAGTCATAGAAAATCAAGTTGGCTGAACTACTTTACTGTGTACTTATGCTAATATCTTTGCCCCATGTTGCTAGCTATTTGTAATTTAAGAAAATTAAGCAGCTATAATGTTAAAATCCCTTTATTTTGTTTGATTCCCTTTGTCTTTTATGTATTCACTTCTTTTTTTACCGCAGGCTGTACATTAACCTATCTAATGATTCATCATTCTAGGGTAACCTCTTCCTAACCAACAATTTACCTGGGGCAGTATCTTCTTTTGTGCATCCAACCAATGCAGTTGCTAGGAGTGATTCTGATGCTAAACTACAGCCCAGTGTTTTCTTTGAGGGAGGTCAAATAAGTTCAAACATTCAGAGAAAAGATTGTGAAATAGTTACCGAGGGTACAGAGGAATCCTTGGACATTTTTGTCAAGGACGGTTTGCAAAGTCAGGACAGTTTTGGGAGTTGGATGAACAACTTGTTTGATTCACCGGTACCAGTAGATGATCCGCCATTTGAGTCCCCAATTTCAACAGGTCATGAATCAAATGTATCTGCTATGATGAATCATAGCCAATCTTCCATTCAAGAGAAAATTTTCAGTATAACTGACGTCTCACCTGCATGGGCTTTTTCAACCGAAGAAACGAAGGTTCTTTCCTTATTACCACCCTGTGTTATTAGATGGTGTTTGATTACATCTCAAGTGGGTTTTGAATAAAATTCCACTCTGAGAAAGCAGCACGTTTACTGGCTTGCATGGAAATCTACTCAGAACAAACCTGTAACAAGAACGAAACACCCTCTTAATGACCTGATAATTTTCTAACAAATGGCTTATATTTTCTTCTCTCTCTTTTTTTTTTGGTTAGGGCATATATTTTCTTCTTATTTGTACATGTTAGATGTCGAAAATTGAGATAGCTAAATACAATAAAATATGGCCATATTAATATCTAGGAAATAATAGGTTTTCGATTGATTCTGTTGGAGAAAATGGTGTATTAGATTATGAGTAGATTACATTTGGATTGGATCTTATTAGATTATGACCAATTAGATTATGAATAGATTACATTTGGATTATGTTATGTTAGTATCTATATAAACCATGTTTAGGTTATTATAGATAATCAATCAAGTAGTCAATGGCATTCAGTATTTGGTATCACAGCCGTCGGTTTGGTTCTTGTAGAAACCCTAATATATTCTGTCCTTTTGACTGGTGGTGTCTCTATCATTTGTAAGGCCTGAAATTTCTTTATTTTATCAATTTTGTCTGTATCTAGTGGACCTGAAAGCCGACAAAATTTGTTTGCAGCCGCCTGTTATTTCCAATTTGGAAGCCACCGTGTGAAGATCTGATGGACGTGTTGTTCCTCGTCGTAAAGTTGTCAGAAAACCTTTTTTTATCATCTAAGATTGGGGTTTCTCTACACATCCTTTTTATATTATTATAAAGCATTAGTAAGGACATAAATACTTTTACTAATGTATAAACAAGAGTATGCCACTAAATAACATAAGAGACTATGTGTCATGCCCCAAAATCCCAGCTTGGTCAAATGAGACCTTGGGCACGTGACATTGCTTGCACCTACTTGACTTAATAGCATACAAGGCATGATAAAATGAGAGTCTACAAAATTTTCCTTTAATAACAATGATAAGATTCTCAAAATGAACTAAACCATTAAATGTAACATGTGACCAATTTGAACTTAAACCCACCATGTGGTCCATCCATCATGATCCCGTCACCAAGTTACGGAAACCTAAGCAAAATCATATCCCTAGTATCAAAATATCTATTACAACCCTTCAATTAAAACAAATGTCTAATAGTCTAGTAATAAGGATAACGGTCTAAATCTCTAATTCTCTCCTCAAGGAAGTCACCTTTTTCCTCCTCTTGATATTCCTCCTCAATACACGGCTCTACAGCACACTCCTAATTTAAACCTGTCAACATCAAAATTTCGATTGAGCAATGAAAATGCTCAGTGGATATAAAGTTTAGCTAACAACATAATATCACATGTACATAATCAGTATCATCATTCATAGCATATTTACATGCTCAGAGTGCGGAAAACATATGAGCATACCATATCATCACCTTGACTTGTGTAAACTCGTGTACTAGTGAGACTATTGGACTTGGACTTATGAATGCATGTTCTTGTGAGATGCATGTCCATGCACGGGCCAATACTTGTAAGACACCATGTTCATGCGTGGATCAATACTTGTTAGCAACCATACCCATGCCCGGGCCAATACTTGTTCAAACTATGTCCATGCGCGGGCCAATACTTGTTCAAACTATGTCCATATGGAGACCAAAACTTGTTAGAAACCATACCCATGCGCGGGCCAATACTTGTTCAAACCATGTCCATGCACGGACCTATACTTGTTAGAAACCATACCCATCTGTGGGCCAATACTTGTTCAAACCATGTCCATGTGCAGACCAATACTTGTGAGAAACCATACCAATGTGCGGGCCAATACTTGTTCTTGTGCAATGCATGCCATACTTGTGAGGCATGTGTACTCATGAGTGGAAAAAATACATCAAATGCACTTCAAAATTTTCAAAAAAATCACTACAATTCTCAAAAATTCATTCCCTAGGTGGGGGGGGGGGGGGGGGGGGGGGCTGTGTTCGAACAGGGCCAACGACTACTGAAGTGTGTAGCTACAATGAATTCGAGAATTTTTTTTTTCCCTTCTAAATCCTCTATGATGAAATCTGACTAAAACTTTTTTCCCTTCTAAATCCTCTATGATGAAATCTGACTAAAACCTGGCTCTAATATAAAGTAAAAATATAAAAACCTTAGTTTTCTATGTGTGGAAGAAAAAAGATGAGAGAATACTTGTTTTGGGGAAGAAGATAAATAGAGATTAGAGTTTCTCTGCACATCATTTTATATTATTACAAAGCATTTGTAAAGATATAAATACCCTTACCAATGTGTAGACAAGAGTATACTACTAAATAACGTTAGGGACTATGGGCTTAATGACTTTGGCCCATCACAACGTATGCCATTAAAACTAACTGTCAACAGTGATCCTGGGATCCCTCATGATACACCTTGTTTATTTTAGTAACTATGTAACTTCGATTGGATTTGGAATGTTTACTATATGTTGTTGACCTATGGTTAATGATTTCTGCAGGTCATGGTGATTGGATTCTTCAGTGAAGAGCATTTACATCTCGCAGAATCCAGTTTTGTCTGTGTGTTGGGTGATGCATGTGTTCCTGTTGAAATGGTTCAAATCGGGGTATTCCGGTGCATGGCATTGCCATGTAACCCTGGCTTAGTGAATCTTTATTTGAGTTTTGATGGCCGTACACCCATTAGTCAAGTTTTTGTTTTTGAGTATCGCTCTCCTTTAATGGATAACCCTAATGCTACACTAGAATATAAATCTAATTGGCAAGAGTTTCAAGTTCAGATGAGACTTGCTCATTTACTTTTCTTTACGTCCAAGAGCCTTAAGGTATCACCAAATGCCCTGAAGAAAGAGAAGAAATTTGTGGATGAAACGTCTTCCATTGACAAAGATTGGGCAAATTTGATGAAGGCAATTGGGAACAGTGAGATCTCATTTCCACAAGCCAAAGACAGTTTGTTTGAGCTCATTTTGAAGAAAAAATTACAGGGATGGCTTTTCGAAAGAGTAGTTGAAGGGAGTAAAACCACTGATCGTGATCGTCAAGGTCAAGGAGTAATCCATTTGTGCGCTATTCTTGGTTATACATGGGCTGTTTATCCATTTTCACGTTCAGGCTTCTCGTTAGATTTTCGGGATGCACATGGATGGACGGCTCTTCACTGGGCTGCATACTATGGGAGGTATAATTCATTTCAATTGCATGAAAGTGCACCAAAATCCATTGTCTTCACAAATTAGGTTGCTGCATCCTTTTTGCTCTTAAAGCTTTGCATAGAATTGGCTCAGCCTTTTCTTCTTTCTCACAAGTCACAAGTGAGATTTGTAGTCTGTTCTATTAACTTTTTATTCTGATTTTTCTTCTTTCTTGTTGATAGTTATATGTATGATACCTTATACACATTATTTGCTAATAATCTGGGCCCAGGGAATTCGGTCCGAACTAGGCAATTCCTTTGCATCCTTTCTTTAGTAGGATAGGGACATATATTTCTTAACAGAGTTTCTGGAAACCTGTTCTGGTCTTGAATGGGTAGCTCTTTGATATCTAATTCTCAAAATCTCCATGTGCAGGGAGCAAATGGTGGCAGTTCTTTTGTCTGCAGGAGCAAGGCCAAACATAGTCACGAACCCCACTTCAGAATATCCTGGTGGATGCACCACTGCTGATCTAGCATCTAAGAAAGGTTATGATGGCTTAGCCGCTTATCTTGCAGAAAAGGGATTAATAGCACATTTTAATGAAATGACATTAGCTGGAAATGCAAGTGGCTCTTTGCAGACTAATGCAACTGAGATAGCAAACCTTGGAAACCTCAGTGAGGAGGAGCCATATCTGAAAGATACCTTGGCAGCATATCAGATGGCTGCCGATGTAGCAGCTCATATAAAAGTTGCATTCAGGAGGAACTCATTAAAGCTACAGACAAATGCAGTTCAGTTGATCAACCCAGAGACTGAAGCACGCAACATAATTGCAGCAATGAAAATTCAGCACGCCTTCCGTAACTATGAGACACAAAAGAGGATGAAAGCTGCTGTTGAAATCCAACATAAATTTCGTACTTGGAAGATCCGCACAGAGTTTCTCAATATGCGTAGACAGGCTATCAGAATTCAAGTAAGCCCCTTTAAATAACATCCATTATAGTGTGACCTTTTTGAGTCATGATGGTGGTGAAAGGTACAAATCACATGCGACTGAGATTAATCATGTGACTATGGCTTGGTCAAACTCATGGTAATGGCTAAGTCAATCGTACTGGTGCTTGTGCCGCCCTAGTCAAATTTGATTATCCTTCCATTAAGTCCAAACCAACCCAAGCCCGCCCTCGTCAAATGGTTCTACAGTCAAGAGTCAGCTGCGTCATACAAATGAGTTATATGAGACTCCTAATGGCATTCTGGCAGAGCTGACCTGAAAAAACCTTTTTTTTTTCTTGGGTTGTTCACTTTCATGGTTATTATCAAGATTTAACACTACTTGAATATTCAAAACATTGTGATTGTAACCTCTCTATTGTGTTGTTTGTTCTCAATTCTATAATTCCATCAAAAGAGAAGCACAATTACTAATTATGTTTTTCTGATTCAGGCTCTTTTTCGAGGCTTCCAAGTACGGAGGCAGTACCGCAAAATTCTTTGGACGGTTGGAGTGCTGGAGAAGGCAATTCTGCGCTGGCGTCAAAAGAGAAAAGGCTTATGTGGGCTACCGGTTGAAACGACTGAAACAATTGTTGTGGACCCGATGCAAGAAAACGATATGGAGGATTTCTTTCAAGTCAGCAGGAATCAAGCCGAAGAGCGTATTGAGAGATCTGTTATACATGTCCAAGCCTTGTTTCGATCAAAGCAGGCACAACAAGAGTATCAGATGATGAAGTTGGCCTATGATAAAATGATAAAACAAAGGTAGGAATTTGTGTGGTGAAAGACTTCATTCCAGATCACGTATGTGGTTAACCAAATAACTTTGTTTTTGCAGCTGGAATCCTGATGACATAACCAAAGGGTGAAGGCACGACAAGGGACCCCAGCTAGTTCATCTAGGTTTTTGGACATTACTCCTTATTCTCAGCCTTATTTTTCTTGTTATGGACTGTTATTGGAATGTAACATATTAACAAATTTTATGACTACTCATTACTTTAACAAACAAAAAAATCGTGGGAACTACGCCCCGAACCCCCAATGGCCAATACCTCAATCCCATTAGTTTTCTTGTTATATGTACTTCGGCCTCCCAATGAAAAATTCCTGGCTCCGTCCCTGCACATTACCACTAATCATAATAGACAGGTGTCTTGTTTTAGTCTTTGCATGTACAACAACAATGGTAAGGTGCTTACGTGTAATCTAAAAAAAATATAAAATAATAGAGTTTAACTATAAACAACAGGTTGGGTTCAATAGATAATCGGAGCTCTCAAACAATTGTCTTGATAGTTGATAGGAACATTTAACATTATATAAAATGTTTATGCAACAAAAACAGTTAATTCTTTCGTGGGTGTTGTGAGTGGCCTTTTGTTCATTTTTTTCTTGCCAAGTGTTATTTTTAATTACTAGCCAACACCCCGTGCGTACGATGCACAGGTCAAAATTGAGATGGAAGTTAAAACATTGGAATGATAGAAGCATAAATTAAGAAGGTAAAGATATTTCATGAATGACCCCTTCACATGGCAAGGTGCATCCATTAAAAAAATAAAATGGAACAGCCTATAAAATTCCTGAAAAGAAAAAAAAAACAGAAATATATAGAGAATTATAGAGAATGACAATAAGATAAGACATGTTTGGACCTTTTGCCATATCTACCTTCCAAAAATGAATCTTCATTTGTTAGCTCTCATAAAAGAGATAATAAGAAACTAAATCACTTCAATTTATCTAAACTAAAGGTGACTTTCTGTGCAGTTTCCAGGTGAAATCGAATAACTTAGGATATTGCGCGATAATAAGGAAGAGTAAACTCTCAAGCTTCTCAAGCCTGGATAGAAATGTCTTGTTGCTCTTCTCAATTCATTGGACACCTAATCACCCGGAAAAATCAAAAGCAAGAAAATAGAATAGATAAACAACCATTCAGATTAACGTTGGTAGAGAGAAATCCAACTAAGATCACTATAGTTCTATTTATGGAAGTCAAATTCATAAATAATAGATATGCTTATTGTATAACTAAATACATAATTAAGATCCACAGTGAAACTTGTACGAATGACATTGATCAGTTACTTAGATATCCATGGGTGAGAAACGTAATTCTGCTAGACATCTTAAAGCAGCACGCGGAAGCCACTCTCATCACTAAAGAGTAGTAAGAGGAAATTCATAAATAGCAGGTAAAGATTTAGTGAACAACCATAAAGAAAGACATGTAACTTTTGATCAATAACCAGTTCGATAGTCCCATCTAGAGGGAAGTTATTGGGTAGAGCAAGAACAGAGCACAAGGAATGGAAGGTTGGAAAAGAACATAACTTAATGCAAAACATCCAAAATCTAGAATGAAATTGGAATCTCTTCTTGAATTTAAATGATATATTAAAAAGATTAACCAAAAAAGAGATAAAAGAACATATATTCTTGCGGGCATTACGACAAATTGCTTGCATACAGCAAAAGGACTGAAAAATAAAATATAAGACTAAATAGCTATAACTCCCAGAACAACCAAATTCTTAAAAGCTTCAGTCAATGATCAGTTTTGAATGGTTCCTACCACTAAAGATAAGAAAACATGACTTAAAAGGGTTGTAATATCTAGAAAAAAGACATTTCTATTACTCAAATTATCTCTTCCTTGTATAATTTCTCCTCTTTTCAACAGTTTCAAGTAAAATGAGACCTTAAAAAATATCATAGAATGCACCCAATAAAGATCCTGTGTGATGCACGGCAATATCAGTGAAATAGAAAGAGATTAATAAGTTCACATCTTTTTTAATTTGAATACATGCTCAATTTTGTTCCTTAAAGTTAGTATAATGACAGAATATTAATAGAAAGATAACATAGAGAATGACAATAAGATAAGACATGTTTAGACCTTTTGCCTATCTACCTTCCAAAAATGAATCTTCATTTGTCATAGCTCTCATAAAAGAGATAATAAGAAATTGGGGTTTTGCATATCAGCTTTGCAAATACACTGTTATGAATAACAGTTTTGCAAATTAACTCATAGTTTTGTAACTGGTAGACAAACAACCTCAATCTCTTCCTTCGTTAGGCTATCGTTTGTTATTATTAGAATAATGACTATTATGCCCTTATGATATTTCCTAAGCTCACAAATCCTTTAACTATCCTTAAACCATGGTTACTAAGTTTGAGCCCTTATTATTAAGATTCACACCCTTAGGGATAAAGGATCTAACCCTAGTTAAAAAAAGTAGTGTGTCCTCTTTTTAACTCCCTTTAACTTAGGTTAAGATACACTAACCCTTAGAGTTAAAGCATCTAACCTTGGTTTTAAAAGAAAAAAATTAACATTTCTCCTTTGAACTCCCTTTAACTTTAGTTAAGATTTATTAACCCTTAGGGTAAAAGCATCTAACCTTGATTTTTAGAAAAAATTAACGTGTCCTTTTTTAACTCCATTTAACTGTGGTTAAGATTCACTCACCCTCGGGGGTTAAAATATCTAACTTTGGTTTTTAGAAAATAAATAATAAAAATTTAAGGTGTCACCTTTAACTCCCTTTAACTGTGGTTAAGATCAACTAACCCTTTGGGCTAAAGCATCTAACCTTGTTTTTTTTAAAAAAAACCTATCTTTTAACTCCCTTTAACAGTGGTTAGGGTTTACTAACCCTTATGGAATGAGACATGTTATTTTGTTTTTAAAAACCAAGGATCAATGTTAGATGCTTTAACCCTAAGGGTTGGTTGATCTTAACCACTGTTAAAAGGAGTTAAAGGGGATAACTTAAATTTTTAACTTTTTAAAACCAAAGTTAGATGGTTTAACCCTTAAGGTTAGTGAAACTTAAACACGATTAAAAGAAGTTAAAAGACACGTTAATTTTATTATTATTCTTTTCTAAAACCCACAGTTAGATGTTTTAACCCTAAGGGTGAGTGAATCTAACCACAGTTAAAGGAAGTTACAAAGGGAGACATTGATTCTTTCTAATTTTTTTCCTAACAATCAAGGTTAGATACTTTAACTGTAAGAGTTAATGAATCTTAACCACAGTTAAAGGGAGTTCAAAGGGGACACATTAATTTTTTTATTTTAAAACTAAGGTTAGATGCTTTAACTCTAAGGGTTAGTGTATCTTAACCTAAGGTAAAGGGAGTTAAAAGAGGACACGTTAAATTTTAAAAAAAACTAGGGTTAGATGCTTTATCCCTAAGGGTGTGATTCTTAATTACATGAGTTAAAACTTATTAACCATAGTTCAAGAATTGTTAAAGGCTTTGTGAGGTTATAAAATATCAAAGGGCATAATAGTCATTTTTACCAATAACATACGAAAGTCTAACAAAGTTGAGGATTGAGGTTGTTTGTGTAACGATTGAAAAACCATGAGTTAATTTGCAAAACTATAGCTCATAACACAGTGTATTTGCAAAGTTGGTATAACACAAAGCTGATATGCAAAAACCCCTAAGAAATTATATCACTTCAATTTATATAAACTAAAGGTGACTTTCTCTGGCAAATGGGGTGTATTCAAGTCAGGCTTGCAGTATCGGTCATTTGGGTGCCAAAATCATTTGTAACACTTGTGATGTTCACTTTAAATCTGACCAGCTTTGCCAAAGTATTGCTCCACTTTAAGTCTGACTTTCGCTATATTCACTACAACAATCACCGCAAAGTTATGGAGATACGGAAAAATGAGATAATTGCCGAAATTGGGGTTTATACTTAGTGATTCAGAGATTTTGAAAATTTATATTAAATACAGAATGAGAATGGTTGAACCTGATTCTGTTTGAATGTATATTTTTACGGTTGAACCCGGTTCTGTTTGATTGTATATGGTTGTGGTGTAACACATTTTAGGTAAATTTTGGAAGTGATTTTCTTAAACTTTTTTTTTTGTCATTTGTTTGCAATGTTAAAGATCATTATTTGTAGTGTGCATGTCTTAGATGGGGAGAGAAAATTTCTGGGTTTGTAGTGTGCATGTCTCATCTATCCTAAAGATTTCAAATATGGAAATAAAGAAAATATTTCATTGCATTGATAGTATGAAGTACCATCCACTTTGTAGATGATCAAGTGAGTCAACCAGTTGTATTTGTTAGAGTTTGTCTTGGCTAATTTTTATTTTTTTTTAGTTTTACCTAAATTTGTTGAGTAATGAATATAAATAAAGAGAACAAAATTTTACTAATGAAATTTCAAAATTAACAATTTTTTGTGGTTAGGATGAGGAGAAGCGTGAGAATGACTTCATTATTGTCAAATATCTTCTACTGTTTTTGTCATACACTCTTTTTGTTTTGATATTTCGTGCATTAGCTTATTACCTGTAAATAATATATAAGACGCCCGAACAAAAGACATGGATAATGTCATGCCTATCTTCTCGTATTTAATAGGATAATAATTGGGTGCGTGCCATCCGGTGTTTGCCATGCGATCGATAATTCAAAAGCCCATAAATGATGGCCTGGATAAAATGTGGCCCCATGTCATTAATTTAGGGAATGGTTGAGCACACCCAATCACTCTCTTTTAAAATATCCCCATTATAAAGTGACCTCTCGGCTCTGTTTTACCAGTTCAACCGTCCAGTCCGGTCCGAATTTTATCTATTAACTAAATATAAGGCAGAATTTTTTCTCCCCTCCTCCTTTCACCACGTAGGATTATAATGTTCTCATCTTATGACATGTGTCACACTAATCATCTTTATTCTTCTCATTCTCAAAGGACACACCTCTTCCCACCTCTTTCCTCTATCCTCAAACAACACAACTCTTTTGAAGAGTTATCTCAAACTTATAGATTAATATTAATCTCTTAATTCAAGAGAAATAGAGACATGTTGATTAGACACCCTATCCCTATCTCTATCACATTTTTCTCTCTTGAAACCCTCAAACCACACTACTCATTGCTAGAGTTCCTAATAACCTCATTCCTCTTCCCTATTAAAGGGCCGGAAGTGAGAGAATGTGCGTGCGCTACCTTTTTCTTCTTTATTTTCATAAATTCTGAACTCACTCTTTTTGTTATTTGGATCAAAAAATCCAAACTTATCATTCTCTCTTAGTTTTAAATTGGAATTTTGATTCCCTTTTTTGTGCAAATCAGGTTTTAGTAAGGGTTTTGTACGGTGCGGGATCTTCCCAATTGCCCACCTGTATGTGTGGTACGAGATCGAGCATCTTGAGGTTGAGTAGGTTCAGATGGGAATGTAGAGAAGGGGTATAGTACTGTTGCAATCATGAGGGGAGGGTAGCGAGATTCATATGGGGGTATCTCGGTGACAGCCAAGGCTGAGGTATTTAGAATCAAATTTTTTCCTTGATTACAATATTGTGTAGTTATCATCAATTTGTAAATTCAATTGAAATTATGACAATAAATGTTACAAGACAAAGAGAATTTGATTATGCTTCATGGCATACACTAAATGTACATAAATTGTTTGTGGTGTATGATTAATGAGTATTTTTTAGCATTTAGTTTGAGAAAGGTGTTTGATTGGAGATGTTAATTTTGTAGCTTTTAATTTAAGGTTAGTAATAATTATTAAAAACATAGAACAGTTACAGGTGCAATGAGGTCTCACAAGCGTATGTATTACTTTTATATACATAAATAAAATATACCATAATTTTTATAGTAAAATATATAATTTTAAAATTTGTGTTATTAATAATATGTATTAGAGAATTTCTTTTCATCCAATTTTCATTTTTCAGTTTTATTTTAATTTTTTTGTCCAGTGCATCACGGGGTGTTTTTGCTAGAAATTTTATAAAACTAACTTATTTTACTTTTACTTTCTTCCTCCTTTTTGTTGTTTTGTAAGTTTAATGGATTATTATAAGTCTCATTTGCAATTAGGGATTCTTTGAACAGCCAAATTCCAAGAATTAAAGAATTCCGTATTAACAATTTCCACCATTACATTTAGGGCCCAACAAAAAAATTGTTTTTCATTCCCTTTCGTAGATGGGCTCCAGGACGGGACTCCATTGCCGGAAATTCCCCCGCCGATGACCGGAAAAACCAGTATCACTCTCTCCCAAAAGTCGGAGCTTACCCTCTCTCTTCTCTCCCTCACTGTCATTCACCGTCGGAAAAACCTTCGCTCCACGTGGCAGCCCTCTTTTCCGACAAGCGGCGTCGATAATCGCCATCTCTAACTCTGAAACTTTACAGCACACTCTGTCCTTAGGACACAGCAGGTAAATCTTTCCTGCCTGTAATTCCTCGTCTGCCCGCAAAGCTGGAAACCGGCGAGTCCGTCGGAGCTCGTCTATCGGAGATACAACGTAGCCGGGATCTTCGAGCATCAACTCGGCGGCTTTTACGGGGACTTCGACTCGCCGGAGAATTCCTCGAGTGTCGAAAAGCTTGGCTGTAGTAGGTGTAGAAGGTCTGAGACTGCAAGACATGTTGATTCCCATCTGTAATTCTTCTTCTTCTGGGTTTGGGGATGTTGCGGTTATATTGGCCTAGGAAATGAGATGTGTTTATATGGGGTTTGGATGGGACTGGAGAGAGGTCAAAGTCCAAAGGAGGAGTCAGGAGTGCGTGTGTGGACTGTGGAGTAGTGGAGTTAATAACGCGGATCTTTTTGTTACGTCCACTCATCCGTGGTTGCCACGCTGAAACTTCTCTGTTAGTGATCCGGGGGGGGGGGGGGGCCGCTGTTAGAATTTGTGGATAACGAATCACAGTCAATCGCGATTGAACTCAGAGAGAGAGAGTTTAATCGTACCCACAAGTTAATCTCGATTAATCATGGTTAGGATTTACTAACCTTGAGGATGCGTTCCTTTGACGAGAAAGTGACTAGAAGAACATAAAATAAATGAAAAAGAAAAGAAACTGAAATTTTCTTTAAAAATAACCATCAAAAGATAGATAAAGGGTGTGTTCAGTTGATGGGTGTAAGAAAAGAAAGTGAAGTAAAGTAAGGTAAAAATAAAAAAAATAAAGTAAAAGAATGATATAATTTCTCTTGTGTGTTAGGTTTGAAAGAAAAATATTAGGAAAAAGTATAAATTTTTCTAAAATTACCACTTGCTCTCTTTATGAATATAATCATACAAAATAATAGAATTAGAATAGTGAAGTTTTTACTAATGTTTTAAAATCCAGACCGAACACTAACCTGTATAAGGAGCCGGGTTGGTCTAAACCGGTCGGACCACCGGGTCAATTCGGGTTGACCCAATGACACTAAGTAATGTCATAAAATATTTAATATTAATATTTTTTCTTATTAACAGATTTGATTCGAGAGATAATTTTTTGGGTGATTCAAAAGATTAAAATAATACATAACTTAAATAAGAAAGAAGTTAACATGATGATTAAAAAGAAAAATTCATCATTGCACAATTCTAACGAAAAAAAAACATAATCAACTCCTGTCGATAAAAAATAAAACCATAATCGAGGTTTCATCTAAGCTACGAAAAAACACCAATCTATATGCATAAAATAAAGTATCCAACTATGTTATCATTCTTTTGAAATCCTAAAGCAATTCAATTTTTGGTTCGGTGTTGAGTCAAACAGTAAGGAAATAGTCCACTAAATAGGTACGCTATCACAAACAAACCTTCAAAGACCTCTTGTAATCAATGGAAAACCCCGATTATGAACTAATAAAATAATGAGATTATATTCAGAATTTCAAAATTAAGTAAACATATACGAACCTTTCAAATCAATTGAAAAAAGAATGATTTGATCTCATCTTATATTGACTAGAGTTCTCTATATCTCTAATCTCTTCTCTTTCTTATGTATTCTTTTCTTCTTCTCTAAGATTTTGTTTTAAAACCTCTATTTTTGTTTAATATATTGTGTTTTAGGATAAATAAGTCAAAAAAATATATCTTTCCATGACCCGGACGATTCAACAAAAATCGCCCGGGATCGATTGGGTCACACCGGTTTGGGCGGTTTTCACTGGGTCACCCTGGTTTTGATTTTCAGCTCATCAAATGACTAACCCAACCCACTAAAGTTACCAGGTCCCAGGTTAACCAATTTGACCCACCGGTCTGGATTTTAAAACACTGGTTTTTACTTCATTTTCTTTCACAATTCCTTCATTTGATTGGAATATTGTTTGGGTGAAAGTGAGAGAAAATGATGCACTATAGAAAAAAAGTGAGGTTTCACTTTCCCTCAAAATCCCTTAAAGTGAACATGGTGAAAGTAAGGTTTTCTCCCACTTTAACCTATTTTCCCTCACAATTCTTTCAACCAAACACACCCAAAGTTTTTGGGAAAAAGTTTGTTACTATTAAGAAAATGCAAAAAAGTGAGTGTTTCTTGCACACCGAAGAAAAGTACTAGAAAACTTAAATTTCTTTTACTTTCCCTCATTTTCTTGTCAAACAAACACACTTTAGGGTTAGTAGGTCAATAATTATGTTGATAAACACTCGGATGAGTCTTAGGAAGGGGATACACACCTACTCTTTAGCTAAAAAATCAAAGTTTTGAGGGTTAAGTTCATGGGCTATCAAGTCTATTTTTGTCCGTTTGTAAGGAATATATTTTTTCTCAAAAGTTTAAGGTGGCTAAATCCCCGTCTCCCTGGCCTCGCCACTTTCCCAGGCTACACCCCTATTAGTGTATAGGATTTGTTTATTTTTTTCAAAAATTTAGGAGAGGGAGGGTTCACCCCTCTTGGGCCCATGTGGCTCTGTCAGGTACACGTGAGCGACTATGTTTATTATATATGGAGTCGGTTTATGGGTACTCCCTAATCCTAACCGGTTATAACCAACCACTAAGAGCCAATATTTCAGTTGACTTATTTTGTCTTTTCTATTGTCACATTAGCTCGAATCCTAACCGTTTAATAATTGAGATAAACGGTTAGATTTGAGAGTATATATGGGAGTACACTTTGGGAGTATCCTTAGACTAACTGTTATATATGATTGTAAATATAGAAAAAAAATTGGTAGGCTTGAAACCTAGCCAATTCTTGTATCCGTTTCAGTTCATGACACTACAAATTGGTTTGATGGATTTTGCTTTATATATCTTTACTATTGTAATGGGAGAGGCTGGCTTAGATGATTTTTCCGAAATTCTCATACTACCCTTGTATAAAAACAAAATTTTGATTTAATGTTTTGCTTTAAAACCTAAAATACCCCTTGCCTTTGATTTAATTTCAAAATTAGCCCTTACTCATCTATCTATTTAGAATCACAACCAATCACGATTGAACTTGGGGAGAGTTCAATCGCACTCGTGGGTTAACACGTGTCCCTTTTAACTCATATTAATGTGGTTAACTCCTTCCCCTCGCTCTCACGTGCATCACACGTGCCACCCGCTAGTATATATATATAATATTTCATCTAGAGATTAACATCTCCTCTCTTCTAAGCGCTAAAGCTAAAGCCTGATGGATGAAAGTAGGGCGGTGGGTGAGCCACAGACAATCCGAGGCCCTTTGACTTGGTAGATTTTTTATTTTTTTTTTGGTACAGTAAACCCCTCCCCCTCTTTACAGCTGTTGCCCAAAGGCCGATGCATACAGCTGTCGCCTAAACATCAATGCAAAAAGAAAATCGTTAGGGATGACCAGAACCGTATTACTCTTGGTGGGCTGTCGACATGTGGCGGTAAAGGAAAAGATATCAAATGGAGAATTAAAAACAAATAAAAAATAAAAATAAGAGAAAAAAAAGGAAATGATTTCTTTTTATCACCACATGTCGGATGCTGAAAGTAGGCAAGACCAAATCCGATCCCAAAGTGTTGGCATCTGACTGTTGATGGTAATGTTTGCTAGGAAACCTGAAAAGGGGAGCGCGAGGTCCCTTCCTGGCTGACCGTAGTCACTCCGTATCCATTTTAACTCATTTTTAATTATGATTAAACTTAATTAGAATATAATCAATACGTTTTTATGTTTTTTCTAAAAATCAAAATTGAATTGATTAACCCTATGGGATAAGCGAACCTTAACCCCAATTAGTCCCCTTCTTTCTCATCCAATTTAGTTGCTTGAATTGACAGATTCTCGAATGAGGAGTATCAAATAGTTCAATCCCCACGCCTTCCAAACACATAATATATGATTCTACACAAGATTAAATCCGAGTAGATAAGTAGGTATTAGGTATACGTGATTCTACACATGATTAATTAAATCCCAGCAGTGGTTCTTGGGCCTTTCCCCGAGTGGGAGGTACTGTTCCATTCCTCACCCCCCTTTTGGGGCCAGTCTCTCACAGGTTTACCCGGACTTACCTGGTATGACGGGTTGCGGGCTCACGTGCACCCTCGGGGATTAGTCCTAACCCAAAGAGTTGGAGACACCCCGAGTTCCAAAACAAAAACAAAAAAAAAAAGTATTTGGTATGCTACCCATCTGAATGTGTCTTTTTTTTTATTAATTAAGAAATAAAAACAGTTTAAATGTAAGACACGAGTCAACATGCTGGTGGGGAAGGAGCGAAACTTGGTAACAAGCCCATAAATACAAGACATGGGATCATCCCCATATGCAGGCTTTCAAGGCTGTGGTCTGTTGGTTCCGGTGAAGATCCCAAGTCAAAATACAAATGACGATAGGATGCTACACACAGAGGCGGAGCCAAAAAAATTTCCTTTACAGCGAAATACATGTATCAAGAAAAGTAATAGCTTTAGGAACACCCCTAATTTTCCTTTTTTAGTAACCACTCTATTATGGTCATAAAATTGGTTAATATTACATTCTAATAAAGGTCTACTAATATACCCCTTTTAAAAGAGTCAATGTATAAATAAAATTGAAATTGATGGTAGAGTGCGCATTCAATTATGTAGCTGAATGCCGATAGTCATTGATCCATGCTTCTTTCTTAACACCCATCAATTGATGTTAAGATTCACTCATCCCGAGGGTTCATTCATCAAACCTGGGTTCTTAAAAAACTATTAACCTTAATTTATTTAAGCTTAATCATAACTAAAAGAAGTGTTAAAAGGAACACATGGACCGGCATTCAATTATCTAGCTGAATGTATAGTCCATTAATCACTACTCTAAATACAATTAACTACTATTTTTAATAAGATTAATTATATTTTTACTTTTTTATATTTTACATATAAAAAATTTTACGAATTTTCGAATGAACCAAAACTTCACATTTAGTCAACAAACTAAAGTTATTTTGGGGGGGCATTATATATAAATAATAGTAAAAATGTATTTTAAAATTTTTTCTAATACAATATAATAAGAAAAATTCAAAAAAAATAGGGGGGGGATGCTCCCTTCGCCCCTCACTCCACTGCTGACACACAAAAAAAAGGTGTTATATTCTAATTTTTAAATAATAAAACTAGTAGTTAAAAGAGTCATGAGACAGTTGCCATGATCTTAACACTGCAAAGGGCCCAAACATTTTCTTTTGGGTAATGAGGGTGTCCAGGCCTCTTCGAGCACCCTTACTAATCCAGGCACGGGTACGTGCAGTGCCTTCCATCCACACGTGCCTGGGTAAGTAGGAATAAATTCATGAGGTGACCAACAGGGGAAAAAAATCAAACAAAGAACCTCCGTTTCCTGAGACGTGGTCTTGGTCTTAGCCTTGGTTGGTGCCCATAAACTAGACGCAACAAATAGGCATTTTCAAGAGACCCTTTAGCACCAAGGTGGCACATATGCAGAGAGAGAAGTGGAATCTACTAAAAACACAATTGTTCTTTTCATTAGCAGTAAAAATCCATTGAATAGGAACACCAAAAGAATTGGGGAATCCAAAATTTCCAGTAAATATTGCCAGTTGCCACCACACTACCTTCATCTCATTGTTACTCCTGCTATCCGAAATCCCCACGCAAAATACAGAAAACAAACACTTCCTACCTTTTCTACCCCCAAAATGTAGCTACAAACCAAGCTGATATTTGCTAATAGGCATTCACTCGACATGGCAGTGATCATTAAATACCTCCCAACACAAAATGGACAACACTTCTAATTCAAGTTCACTGAGGAATTGCAGCGGAGTGGCAGGAAAGCACCGTCTGGGTAACTGGACAACATCTGCCTTCCAACTCCCCCTTACTTGATGTATTGAGAGACCCATTTGAAGCCATCGCCATACCCCATCTTGCGGACAATGCTGCACATGAATACCTCGAGGGGGCGGACATTTGAGTCTGTGAGGTTTACTTTCCCCTTGCCAGTGGTGAAGTTGGTCAGTCCCAGGTGGTATTGCAATTCATCCTCTGAGGCAGCATATGGTATGTCGATCTTGTTACCGAGCACAAGGAACGGGGCATTGGCCAGGGAATCGTCATATAGGAGCGCATCCAGCTCCTTTTTTGACTCTGCAAATCTCTCCTTGTCGTAAGCATCCACAAGGTACACCACAGCATCCACCTACACCGTAAAGAACCAAACATCATAGACAGAAAAGAAAATCAACAGAATTTATCTGTACAATTACAGTTATCAAATGCTCCATCAGATGATCTGCAGCAAATGGAAAGAAAGGAGAGTGTAGAGACGGCCTCAGAAACATAACAAGGCACATTTAAACTGGGTTTTGTACAGCACTACCCAAATCTTGGCTTCTAGGGAAATGAGCCAACAGCCTACAGAAACTGGGATCCTTTCTCTTTTCTATGTAACTAACTGAACAATTTCAGTAGGAAACCAACTTGGGAGTATGACCATGGGCGGAGCCACATGGGGCCCAGGAGGGGCTGAACAACCCCCCTCTGAAATTTTGGAAATTTGTGTTATTACTATACTATTACTAGCTTGGGAGAGGGGCGGAGCCGGGGAACAGGGGCTCTAGCCACCCCTAAACTTTTGAGAAAAATATATTCTATACAAACGGGCACAAACAGACACGATGGCGCCCATTAACTTGGCCCTCAAAAAAAAAATCGGGTCTATGCCCCGAACCCCCATTGTTAGCCCCTCCTGAAAGAGAATCCTAGCTCCACCTCTGAGTATGACAAGGGGTAAAAGACTAGATAAACACATCTAATAAAGATTATACAAATAAGAGTACCATAATAAGCATATATAATGCATGAGAAGGCAATTATAGGCTCTCAAAACCAGGGAGCCAGATATGGTGTAAATGTATAAAGAAAGAATGTTCAGGTGACATTACACCCAAAACAGGATCAAGAGACTCGAGACTCCAGATAGTAGTGGGATAAAAGGTTCCAGCATTTAGAGTTACAGTTCCGGACCAAGATCACTATTATGAATATAGGAATACGGAAAAGCAAACTATGTCACAAATCCCAGATGTTATGAATTTGTTAGAAACAACTACTAGAAAGATTACAACAGATGACTGACCTTGTGATATGACCACAAAATGACACAGGAAACGTATGTCCTCTCCATCAAAGACCACACAGGAGCAAATAAGAATAAAACAGGAATCCAAATGGTCTGAACTTCTATCACTAAATCAATAACCCAGGGCAAGTTCAACATGTCTACAGCCAGATGTTGAGATCATCATCATCAATACCAAAGTAATAGCTTTTAATATACTTCTATAATTCACTGACAAAACATGGTTTAGAATGAAGTTTCAAAATTGTAAAAAGTAAAGCAAACATAACAAACCCAGACAGAAAAAGTGTAATAAAATGTATAGAAACTAAAAATGTTTTGGGTTTGATAACTAACATCTGCATCACAATCCACGGACAAATGATATATCCATAACAGGGTCTCATGCTCGACGTTCCCACTAGATATTCCAAATATTAGGAAATAGAAGTAATAATATACAAAGATGTATCACGATCAATCAGCCAAATGAAACTTATAAGATGATAAAGCAGCTCACAAAATTACAACAATTAGACTGTTGACTTCGCAGCCTCTTTGGAACCAATTAGGAATTCCTATGCAAGAGAACAGAGCAGTACAACCAAAAAAAAAAATGCCTGGAACGTAATTAAACGTATGATCCCTTCCTTGCTACACTTACTTGCTTTAGCAGTAGTGCAAAAGAAAATCTTCTCCCCCAATATAATCAACTGGGGGTCCTACGGATAAATAAAAATCTAAAACCAGTAGCTAATCACTTTCATTTATTTAAGTCACTTAACAAAAGAAAACTAAGGAACCTAAAAACTATAAACACTGTTTGATCAGGACCCAAAAGCCCTAAAGAGATTACCTCCACGCGTTTGCTGGGAATTCAGAAACAATATCAAAACCAATGTTTGATGAACTTCTCATAGGATACATGACTACTAATTTGCAATCAACGCGATGAGATTCAACACTCATCAATTTGATGCCAAAATCTAATAAAATAGATGAAAATCATATACAACAGCTAAGAATGAGCTCAAGAAGTAATATCTTGCTTAAAAGAACATTAAAATTATATGAATTCAATGCTCCAAATCCATGAACATATAAATATTTTTTTTAAAAACATATAACTTGATTTGTAATCAAAGAAACTACCTTGGCGTAGTAATCCTTCCAGACTCTGCGAGCGATCTGATGTCCTCCCAAGTCAAAGGCCTTGAATTTAATTTTTCCAATACTCAATTCCTCAGATGTGGGATGCTGTGTTGGCTGATGCTGAACTAATCTCTGAGAATGATCCAACAAGAACATCAAATAAAAATTTCAAAAAAAAACTACTAACATAATTTATGATTCTTTTCCTATAGATTTATACATGAAAAAAATAAAGATAAATTGCATAGAAAATCAATGTTATAGAAAAACCAGGACAATATAAGATTGCACAAAAAACAAACCTCATCTTTCAACATATGAAGCAACGTCGTCTTTCCAGCATTGTCAAGTCCTAGAAACAAGATCTTGGCTTCTTTCTGCCATAGACCAAGCGATGCAAGAACGCCATAGAACCAATCGAGAAGAAACATGATTCCGACGAGAATCGGACTAACAATTAGAACACAAATCAATCAAATCGGAAAAACAGCCAAATCGGTCGATCGAATACCTCAAAATCTCATACCTCCGACCGATTCGCCGGAAAATTGCAGAAATTCCGGCGACGGATGGAGAGAAAGAAAGATCGAGCCACCCCTATAGAATATAGATAGAGAGAGAAAACGTATTGAAAAACGAAGAGAAGGGGAAATTCAATTTATATGTTTGGATGAACATTCACAGTATGAGCTCGTTTAGTTTTACTTTTACCTGTTCGGCCGGTCTAAAATCTGACAGAGATGTTTGTCAGTGTGGAGAGTCTCGTGGGGTGGGTAACCGGGAATATCCAGTTAAGACTTCGTTGTCCAATCGGAAATCGAGATTTAGTATATCGTCGTCATTGAATGCATTCTAGCCGTCGATTCCTAAATCAGTGGTATGGATTTTGTCCTACTCGTCGAGAAGAAACGTCGGCAAAATTGCGAATGGAGCAATAATCCTCTCATCGTACGAGGAGCCCACTATTGCTCTTCTCCCCTACAAAGCCCTTTATCTGCCCTTGAATCATGGTTAATAAGTTTTTAACCATTCTAATTAATTAAATTTTTTTTGATAAAATATAGATATAAATGCTTTTACCCTAAAAGTTAATGAATCTTAACTACAATTAAAAAGATAGTTTTAAAAGAGAACACTTGACAAGAAAATGGGGACCGATGCCTTCCCACTGACACTAAGTCAGTTTTTGTCCATTCACGCAATGTGAGTACAACCATATGGTGTTACTATCCTATATTAGAGATATTGACTGACACTTGTTGCCATCACCTATCTAGGAAAGATTATGATTGAGGCTAACATTTCTAATTTTTTTTTCTTCTACAAATATCATCCACCTATGATTAGTAGTGGTTAGCAATGAAAAGCGAAGATCTTGCAAGTCATCATCACTTGGTGGGAATAGATCTCAAGATGTCTCTCGTGAGGGAGGTCATACCCTACCATCGGAGCAAGCAGTGGGGTGGGGTGTGATTAGATGTGTAAGTCTAAGGAGTCCCATAGTGTACTTCAAATATACTCTCAAATTTTAATTCTTTAATTTTTTTTAATTCAATTATCAAAAGATTAAAGTTGATGTAGTACTAAAAAAATACAAAATAAGTCAAGTCAAATCCTAATTTTTAGGGATAAAACTTATGCGACCCCATTAAGGCCGAGATCATGCTCTAAGAGCATGGGATTTCAGGTGGAGCCTACCATGTGAAATGGACCCCACCTGAAATCCAATGCTCTTAGAGCATGGTCTCAGTGGTCTCGCCCTAATGGGTCTGAATAGTAAAATCCAATTTTTATTGATTAGTACTAGACGTTTAAAATTCGAGAGTACATTTTAGAGTGCCAATAGAGACTCGGAAAAAGATTACCTCTGTCCACAAACCATTTGGGCAGCTACACGCAAAGGAGCTCTCGTTTCGTGTTCACGTGGTGCTCAAGATGTGACAAACAAGGGATCAGGGCTGGCTCACAATTCAACCATCTTGATAGGAGTCTCTACTAGGCCTAATGTATTATGATGTTGATATACCTTACCATTTGATCAAATGAAGTTTTCTGTGTTTCATCTTTACACAATGGGATGGACTATGCTTTATGAAGTATTAGGATGAGTGCAAGAAACAATAATAAAAATTACACAACAAATATTCGTGAAACTAAGAATACACACCAAAAGACATTATTTTTTAAAATAGCATGTCCCGACCTAAGTAACCAAAGCCAGACGGGGAGCGGGAGTGAGAGTGCGAGAGCGAGAGTATTAAATTTTAATTTAGAATATGGTCGAGATCATCTCCGGAGCACCCATATATATATAAAATGATTCATTTATTTATTTTTAAGTCAAACTAGAGAGAATAAAGTTTAAAGACTAGTGAGGGAGAGAAAAGAGGTCCCCACCTAGAATTACCGGCAACCTACACGTCCAAGCCAAACTACTATCATTGCTCTTTACCGACCTGAATGTTTAGAATAGGACAAAATAACATAGAAAATATTTAAAACTTAAAAGTGTTAAAAGTTAGAAAACCTTAAAGGGGTTATTAATCTATGAAATAAGTTTTGAAAGTAGGGGGTAAATATGAGATTTTACACAAGATAACAAAATCTACGTTTCATCTTCCTCAAAGAGTCGGCAGACAAAGAACTTCCCACCTTTAACGCTGTTATACCAACATTTTTCTTACTATAAATCTCCGCTCTCTTGTCAAAATTGCAGTCATGCTCCACTACTATCGAAACCGCGCTCTACTAAACTGCACTCTACTAAACTTGCAACTACGCTCCCATGACGATACCGCTCTCAAACCGTGAGAGCGAGGTGTAAGAGCGGGAGTAGGTAGTATTTTGGACGGTTTGGGTTACTAAAGTCCTGACCTTTATAACTTATAACTTAGTTCCTAACAAGGAAAACATTAATATATTGAGCTCTTATACTAAACTAGTCTTATAGTAAAAAAAAAAATACACCTTTTGAAAGTCATTGAATTATAGGTGGACAAACACTGCCTAAGAAAATCGTATAACAATTATTGTTTATATATAAGTTGTTAAATTAAAGTAGAATGATAAATTCAGCAGGAGTAGTAATAGTAGTAGTAGTATACATATATATATATATATATATATATATATATATATATATATATATATATATATATATATATATATGTGTGTGTGTGTGTGTGTGTATGTATTTAAGGGTCAGGCTGTAGAGCGTATTGCCCAAGTCCGGCCATCATGTCAGAGGGCCTAGAATTTTAGGCCCAACTAGGTTTGCGAGCTTTTATGGGTGAAACTTAATTTTGCGGGCTTTGGAAGGTCAAGTGTCATTATTGGTAGGGGTGGGGTTTCTTATATATTAGATATAATTGTTTAATTAATATTTAGTTTTTGTATACAGTAGCCCCCTAAATTATGATGTAATGGTTGACTATGTGAGAAGTTTGGCCCCTTGGAAATTTTGTAAATTTGTTTATATGTATAATTTACAGAAATGAAAATATAGTTAACTTTATTTATATAATGGATCTCCTAAAATGGAGGACTATTGTTTTTCTTGTGTACTGACCTTTATTGGAATGTTACATTAATGAATTTTATGACTATGCCATACCCATTATTCAAAAAAAGACAAAAAATCTCGAAGGCTATGCCCTCGAACCCTATGCCCCAAACCCATTAATTTTCTTGATACATATAATTCGCCTCATAAAACAATTCCTAATTCTGCCCCTAATTATTGGAGAGTCGTATTGATAGTCATGTCAATAAACGACCTCACAACCTAAACTCATTGGTTAATTGCGTTAAAATTTTAAATCATATATATAGTTATACTTAAAACTAACAAGTTTTTTTAATAAATATATAAAGTATATAATTATATATTTGTTAATAATTATTGATGTATTATGAACTGTCAAGATCGGCAACTTTGCCACCCGAAAAAACAATTCTCTACCCTCTCCCCCCATTTTCAATCTGAACCCATTACAAATGGGTTGTATAAGGAAAACAAAAGGCCTAACACGATACAAGACATGTAGACAAAAACCCGAATGTCTAATCCATTAAAGTTTTAAATATCATATTTAAAATCAATAAATTTTGATTTAGTGTTTAATATATATAATAAGAGCATGAGGAGCACAAGGGTATTGCATGGTTTTGGTTACTAAATGTCTACTTGAAAACTCTTATAGAATATAATAAGCTCTATAAGAATAAGTTATAATTTTTTTACTTTTTTTTAAGTTTCATCATTTGATAACATTTTATCTAATTTAATAATAGTATTTCTCTATGAGAAGAAATAGGGGTAAGGGTATGTTTAAATTTTCTTATAAAAAATAATGTCAGAAAAGTCTAGCTTGAAGTATGTGAAGAAATTTTATTCAGATGTATGCGAAATATCCTCTAAGCACATTTGAGATAAAAGATCTAAAAAAAATATGAGCCCTTATTATTATTGAGGTAAAATCTCAACTTCTAACATTTTTAGATCTTTAATTAGACTTTAATTAAACACTAAGCTATAATTTTCAAAGAACTTCTAAATATTTAGAGTTACCAAACACGTCCCCTAAGATTGATGATATTCCTCTCAATCAAGAAACAAACACTTGCAGTGATTCAAAGTGAGTTGAACCAAATTAACAACTTGAGACGAACGAAGCTCGGCTCCAGTTCCTTCACTTATGGACAAGTTAAGCTCAAGCTAGCATTATGAGAAGGACATGTGTTATTATCTTCCATTAAGAGAAGGACATGTGTTTTCCACTAACACTCTCCACTCAAAAAGAGAGTGGGCCTTACAAGAAAAGAAAGTGATGCTAGCATTATCCTTAACTAGTGGGTGGCACACACGTGAGAGCGAGGGGAAGGAGTTAACAACACCCATTGAACTCGCTAGTGGCACGTGCAATGCATGTGAGAGCGAGGGGAAGGAGTTAACCACAGTTAATAGGAATTAAAAGGGGCATGTGTTAACCCATGGGTGTGATTGAACTCTCCCCAAGGTCAATCGCGATTGATTGTGATTCAAATAGATAGATGGCAAGGGGTAGTTTAGGAATTAAAGTAAAACATTAAATCAAAGGTAAGGGTAGTTTGGGAATTAAAGTAAAACATTAAATCAATGTTTTGTTTTGTTTTTATATAAGGGTAATTTGGGAATTTTGGAAAATTCATCTACGTATGCCCTCTTATTATAATAGTACTAGTGGGTGGCACGTGCAATGCATGTGAGAGCGAGGGGAAGGAGTTAACCACAGTTAATTTGAGTTAAAAGGGACACGTGTTAACCCACGGGTGCAATTGAACTCTCCCAGAGTTCAATCGCGATTGATTGTGATTCTATTCTTTAAACAGATAAATGAGGGTAGTTTGGGAATTAAAATAAAACATTAAATTAAAGTTTATTTTATATAAAGGTAGTTTAGGAATTTCAGAAAATTCAGGCTATGCTTGCCTCTCCCATTATAATAGTAAAGATAATAAGAAAGATATTATCCTAAGAAATTGAGCCAGGCCATAATGGTAGGACTGTGCTTAAAATATGAGTACTGGTGGGCTTTTTTAGGGCCAGCGATAGTCCGGCCCATTGATATCCCTGGATGCACTAGGGGTGTCAACGACTGCTCGAGCTTGGCTCGTTGGAACTTTACAGAGGCTCGAGCTCGCCTCGGCTCGTTGGAATTTTACATCGGCTCGAGCTCGGCTCGGCTCGGCTCGTCCACAGATCATTGAGCTCGGGCTCGGCTCGATAATTTTTTTTTTTTTTTAAATACATTGATAAGCACTAAATTCAATTTAAAAAAATTAAAAGAACATTTTTTATCTTTGGGATGTCATGTGACTCACGTGAAAGCCTGAGTTAAAACTTAAACAAAAATAATTATGTTAATATATACTAAATAAATTTTACCAAAAAAAGGTATAATAAATATATAATATAAATTTAATTTTTAAAGGGTATTATTATAAATTAATCGAGCTAAGCCACCTATTGTTTAGGCTCGACTCGTTTATTTTTCAAGCTCACTTTTAAAGCTTGGCTCAGCTCAACGAGCCCAAAGTAAAAGCTCAAGCTCGTTTTTTTCGAGTCGAGCCGAGCTAGCTCGGCTCATTGACACCCCTAGGATACACCCAAGGTTCTTTGGGAGACCCAAAATACACCTCATTTTTATTTGTTTTACTTTTATACACCCCAAAAAAAATTCAGGACATTTTTGCCTCATATATCAAAAGAAGAGTTTAGTGCCCGAAAAAAAAAAATAAACGAAGAGTTTCTTTCTCTCCTCACCATAACCTTCTTCCTCAATAAAACAAAACCCTCGTCGTTCTCTTCTCTCAAAAAAAAGCTAAGGGTTTCGTCTCTCATAAAAGAAGGAAACTCCCCATTGCTTCTACCGGCTCCTTTGTGAGGTTTACAAAACACACACAAACATGTTGAATTGAATTAAATAACAAAAAATCCCCAATTTAATTGTTTTCAGTTAAACCCTTAAAAAAAAAACTTTTCGTTTCCTTATTCCTTTATATTTACTAGCAGGTGGCACGTGCGATGCACGTGAGAGAGCGAGGGGAAGGAGTTAACCACAGTTAATAGGAGTTAAAAGGGACACGTGTTAACCCACAAATGCGATTGAACGCTCCCCGAGTTCAATCACGATTGTCTGTGAGCAAGGGATAGTTTGGGAATTAAAGTAAAACATTAAATGAAAGTTTTGATTTACATAAGGGTAGTTTGGGAATTTCAGAAAAATCAGGCTCCGCCTCTCCCATTATAATAGTAAAGATTTTTTGATTTTTCTTATGTTGTTGCATTAAGGTTAGTAATTCTCTATTTTTCCTTTGATAAGGGTTATCTCAATTGATTTTCAGTGGTTCTCGTACCCGTTAATGATTTTTTCTTTAATTTATGATTTTCTTTCTTTCTTGTTAGTGAGATTTCCTGCATTACTATATGTTTTGATTGCCTCCTTTGTTTGTATGTTTTGTGTACTACAATAATACTAGTCTCTCTCTCAAATTACAGGTAGCAAAGAAAGTGGATGCAATCGATTAGTATTGTTTAAGGAAAAAAAGTACCATGGATTAGCTTCTGATTCGATGGGCTGGGGGGAATTGGTGAGCCAGAGCTTCGCGTGTTGGACACAGCTCCACAACGCATTCTTCTTGTGCGAGAGACTCGAATGCACAGCCAGGAAATTACAAGAGCTCCCAGCATAGAAATCATATCTAAATCCTTCTCCCCAAGCAGATCAGTAGCATCCTCTGTCACATAATCGGAGATCAAGCAGCGCTTAGCGATTGAACTCAATCACCATAATCGTCTGTCGTATTGTAAAGGGTGTTGGTGTTGAAGCAGAAGGAAGAAAGGAATTGGGAATTGAAGTATCGTAAAAGGTTTTAATTGTACATGTGAGGAGCACGTGGTCATTAAGTGGCAAATCACTGTGATACCCTTATTGTGACAGAAATACCAGATTTAACCAAATTAGTTTAGCTTTACCTGTATAAAAAGCATACGGAAGTGAGGAAATGAGGATTGAAGAGTTTTATGCAATTCTGCATTCTTGGAGGCACTGGTTCCTCGAAAACCAGAGTTCTATTCTTTCTTCCATCATTCTTACACTGTATTCTTTCTTAATTCTCTTGTTTTACAATTCTGCTGCAATTATATACTTGGGTTCTTAACAAAGTGGTATCAGAGCAGTTATTTTTTTTGGGGTCATGGCGGAAGGCACAAGTTTAAAAGATTTAGAAAAGATGATTCTTGGATTGAAGCAAAACCAAGAATAGCAGGAGAAAAGGGTGGAAGATCATCAAGGAGTGTTGGATGAGTTGAGTTCGAAGATGGATTTGCTGTTGGAGGCAGTAAATGGAGGCAGAAGTGGGTTTCAAAATGGTCATGTGAGGGGCTAGGAAGAAGCTTGTAATGACAACTCTGCTCTCAGTGGGGGAATGCAGTTCAGGTCGATTAAATTGGATTTTCCTAGGTTTGATGGGGAAAATCCAACGGGTTGGATTTATAAAGCAAATCACTATTTTGCTTTGAATCCTATGCCATAAGCACAGAAGATTTGGATGGCCTCATTTTATATGGAAGGAAGTGCTTTAATATGGTTTCAAGATGCTGAAGAAACAGGTACTTTTCGTTCTTGGGATTCTTTCATAGAAGCTTTACAAATTCGATTTGGTAGTTCCTCTTATGATGATCCTATGGAGGCAATTACTAGATTGAGGCAAACTTCCACAGTTTCAGTTTATAAGTCTCAATTTGAAGTGTTGTCAAATAGATTGAGAGGGCTATCTGAAAGTTATAAATTCAGTTGTTTTTTTAGTAGACTCAAGGATGAGATTAGGTTGCCAGTACGTATGTTGCATCCTAATAGTTTGAGTTCAGCATTTGGTTTGGCCAAGATTCAGGAGGAATATGTCACAAGTCTGCGTGGCAATAGTAGAGGAGAGGGTAATCACATTCCATTTGTGCCTTTGTCACCAGGAGGCTCTAATATTGCTGCTAATGTCAATAAGCAAGTTACTGGACAAGCTGCTGTCCAGAATTACAAAGGCAATAATTTTAAAAGCTCTTTCCCTATTAAAAGAGTTAGTCCCTTAGAGATGAAAGAGAGAAGAGAAAAAGGGTTGTGCTACTTTTGTGATGAAAAGTGGAATCCTAGTCACCATTGTAAGAAAGCTAAAATTTACCTTATGGAGGGAATGAAATTGTTTGATAACAATGAGTATGAAGTAGAAGAATTGACTCAAGAAGTGTTAGTAAGTGGAGATTGTGGGGATAAAGGTGAAGAAACTCATGCGATTTCTTTACATGCAATAGTTGGAGCTCTAACTCTGAGGACTATGAGGTTGAGTGGATTGGCACATGGTTGTTCAGTGGTGATATTAGTGGATAAAGGAAGTACTCATAACTTCCTTGATCCTCTAATAGCCAAGAAGGCAGGCTTGAAGATTGATAATGATCAATTGATTGAAGTTTGTGTGGCTAATGGTGATAGAATGAGTAGTGAAGGAATGGTGGAAGGGTTGGATCTTAAGATGCAAGGAAATCAGTTCGTGACAGATTTTTTCTTGTTGCCTTTGGGTGGTTGTGATGTTGTACTGGGTATGCAGTGGTTGAGGACTTTGGGGCCAGTATTATGGGATTTTTATTCCCTTACTATGTCCTTTAAAGATGGTAATAAGTTAGTAAATTTAAAAGGCTTGAATCCTAGTGGTTCTGAGATTGTACAAGATGTTCAAATCTGCCAGTTAACAATAGTGGATAGAAAGGGCATGTTCTTGCAGATTATGCAAAATAAATATGATGAATCTGTGGAAGGCATTGATCAAAAGGTGGAAACTGTGGTACAACTGTATAGTAAAGTCTTTGAAGAACCAAAAGGGCTTCCTCCAAACAGAAGTAGAGATCATTAGATTAATTTGAAGGAAGGGGCAGTTCCTATTTCTGTAAGGCCATATAGATATCCATTTTTTCAGAAATCAGAAATTGAGAAGATTGTGAAGGAGTTACTTGAATCTGGGGTGATTAGAAGCAGTCAATCTCCTTTCTCTTCTCCTGTGTTACTTGCAAGGAAAGCTGATGGCACATGACATATGTGCATTGATTATAGATCCCTAAACCGAGACACCGTCAAAGATAAGTTTCCAATTCCTGTGATTGATGAACTTTTGGATGAATTGTTTAGAGCCACTGTTTTCTCAAAACTGGATTTAAGATCTGTGTATCACCAGATTCGAGTAAGAGAAAAAGATACATTTAGAACACAACAAGGGCATTATGAATTTTTAGTAATGCCTTTTGGTTTGACAAATGCTCCTGCCACATTTCAAGCTCTTATGAATGAAGTTTTTCAGCCTTTTTTGAGAAAGTTTGTTATTGTCTTTTTTGATGATATACTCGTATATAGCAAGACAAAAGATGAGCATTTGAAACACCTTTCTATGGTGTTGGACACCTTAGCTAAACATTCCTTGTTTGCTAAGAGGAGTAAGTGTAGATTTGCATGTGCTGAGATAGACTATCTTGGTCATTTGGTGTCTGCTGAAGGTGTTAAGGCAAATCCTTCTAAGCTAAAAGCCATGGTTGATTGGCCATTACCCAAGTCTATTAAATCATTGAGAGGGTTTCTTGGATTAACAGGGTATTACAGAAAGTTCATAAAGAGTTATGGACTTATTGCTGCACCCTTAATTGCCTTATTGAAGAAAGATTCTTTTTGCTGGAATGTGGAGGCTTCTGCAGCTTTTGAAGCATTGAAGAAAGCTATGAGTACTCCACCAGTGCTGGCCTTACCAGATTTTGAGAGGCTTTTTTTAATTGAATGTGATGCATCTCGACTAGGAGTGGGTGCAGTTTTGATGCAAGGGGGGAGACCCTTGGCTTACTTAAGCCAAGCTTTGAAGGGAAAAGCTTTGGATCTGTCAACTTATGAAAAGGAGCTGCTTGCTCTTGTGTATGCTGTTAAGAAATGGAAGCCTTATTTATTGGGAAGAACCTTTGTTATTAAGACTGATCATCAAAGTCTTAAGTTCTTGCTTGAGCAAAAGATTGGGACACCTTCACACCAGAAATGGATTACTAAATTGCTTGATTATGATTTTATAATTGAGTATAAAAAAAGGGAAGGAGAATCTGGCTGCAGATGCTTTATCAAGGAAGTTTGAAGTGACTCAAGAGGGCCCTATATGCAGTGCTATTACAGTTTTAGATCCCATCTGGCTTGAGCAACTCAGAAGTTCTTATCTATAGGATGTAGAAGTTGCTGATATTTGTAAGAAAATTCAGTAAGGGAAGTTGGATGGAAAGGGGTATGAAGTTAAAAATGGATTGTTGTTTAAAAATTGGAAGTTATTCTTGTCCAAACTTTCTCCTTTTAAGCAGCAGGTATTGGACTTTATCCATAGCAGTGCAGTAGGAGGGCATTCTGGATACCAGAAATCTTTGCATCTAGCTAAATCTGATTTTTGTTGGTCTGGTATGAAGAAGGAAATTAAGGAGTTTATTAAGCAATGTTCCATTTGTCAGCAATGTAAGGCAGAGAATGTACATGCAGCTGGGTTATTACAGCCACTACCTATCCCTACTAAGTCATGGACTGATATTTCCATGGACTTTATTGAAGCTTTACCCAATTCACAATGTTATACAATGCTTTTTGTAGTAGTAGATCGGCTCACAAAATATGCACATTTCCTTCCACTTTCTCATCCTTATACTACAGTATCAGTGGCTAAATTGTTCATTAATCAAGTCTTTAAATTGCATGGGATGCCTGCCTCTATAGTCACTGATAGAAATAGTCTTCACAAGTTCCTTTTGGAAGGAGTTGTTTAGAATGCATGGTACCAGTTTGAATTTCACCTCATCATATCATCCACAGTCAAATGGTCAAACTGAGATTGTGAATAAGTGTGTGCAGCAGTATCTTAGATGTTTTGTGAATCAGAGGCCCAAGGAATGGGTGAAGTGGTTGTTGTGGGCTGAGTGGTGGTACAATACAAGTGTCCATTCTTCTACTAAAATGTCCCCATTTGAGGCTTTGTATGGTGTACCTCCACCAACATTACTTCAGTATGTCACTGGTACTACTCAGAATGTTGAATTGGATTTTCAGTTGAGGTCTCGAGAAGAGATCATTAATTTGTTGGCAGCACAAGGAGTTATGAAGCAACAGTATGATAAGAACCATACACCCCGAGAATTTCAAGTTGGTGACATCTTTTATTTGAGGCTTCAAAAATGCAAGCAACATAGTGTGGCTCATCCTGTTAATTACAAGTTGGCACCTAGATTTTTTGGCCCATTTAAAGTTTTACAGCGTATTGGTGATGTAGCATACAAGTTAGAATTGCCTTCAAGTACTTCTGTCCACCCAGTATTTCATGTATCTTCCTTGAAGAAGCATGTGGGATCAACAACTGTGATATCATCAGCACTACCTATGTTAGATTCCCATGGAGGATTCAGAACTGAGCCTGAGTTAATTTTGCAGAGGAGGATGCGTCCATTGAATAACAAACCTCATATTGAATTGCTTGTTAAATGGAAGGGTGCACCAGAAGATGATTCATCATGGGTCCCTGTGGAGCAGTTGAGATGTTTGTACCTTGACCTTGTGGGTTGAAGCATAAGGAAGAAAGGAGTTGAGAATTGAAGTATCGTAAGAGGTTTTAATTGTACATGTGAGAAGCACGTGGTCATTAAGTGGCAAATCACTATGATGCCCTTATTGTAACAGAAATGCCAGATTTAACAGAATTAGTTTAGCTTTACCTGTATAAAAAGTATACGGAAGTGAGGAAATAAGGATTGAAGAGTTTTATGCAATTCTGCATTCTTGGAGGCACTGGTTCCTCGAAAACCAGAGTTCTATTCTTTCTTCCATCATTCTTACACTATATTCTTTCTTAATTCTCTTGTTTTACAATTCTGCTGCAATTATATACTTGGGTTCTTAACACATATAATGAATCGGAAGCTACTGTTAACATGATTGCCAGAGCAACCGTTGGAGTTTCGTTGTTTTTATGAGAGAAGAAACCTAGCTTTTGTTTTGAGAGAAGAGAGAAGAGAATGATGAGATTTTGTTTTGTTGAGGAAGAGGGTTACGGTGAGGAGAGAAGAGAACAGAATGAAGAAGAAACTTGAGTTTTCTTAAACTTCTTCTTTTGACATAAGGACTAAAATGTCCTTAAAAATGTTGGGGGTGTATAAAAAAAAAATGAGGTGTATTTTGGGTCTCCCAAAGAAAGGTGGGTGTCTTCAGGGAAAAAACTAGGGCTGTCAACTGTCCGAATAAATATCCGACTCCGCTTCGAATCCGTATCCGTTTAAGCGGATTTTTATCCGAATAGGTATCCGGAGGATCGGATTCGGATAATTTTTAGGGATATCCGTTTATAAACGGAACGGATACGAAGACTGGTCGATCCGCTGCGCTAAATATCCGGACCGAGTAAGTATATACAATTTTCATATACCAAATATGCCATTATACTGTTTATATCTCGTTTATAAAAGTTTTGGGTTTAGGTGTAATTCTTTTACTTTAATAGGGATATTATCGTAATTCATGACAATTATAAATAACATTTAAGAAACCCTAATGCAGCATTTGTCCCCTCTCCTCTCTTCAGCCGTTTAATTGCCAAAGAAAGAAGAGGGTGTTTCAAGCTCCAATCTATCGCCTGTGTCGCATTTGTCTCTTCTCTTCTCTTCTCCTTCCTCAATGATCTATGTCTCTCATATATTCTCCTCAACGATTTCTGCCGAAGCTAGGATTTTGGGAGCTTATGTAAATGAAACCCATAAGAATTTGGGTTTTCTGAAAGCAAACATTTTTGAAGCTAAGTGGAAGATAGGTGTTCAATAAAGAAAGGGACTTACAAGGATGATAAGGTTCTGACATCTTTTCTCAAACCCAAATCCAGATTTTGTTTTTCTTTCCATTTCTCATAAGGACCTGGTGGTAGAGGTAGTGGTAGTGGTAGTGGTAGATGTTAGTTGGGTATCCCATATCAACATCAGATTTGCTATGCTTATAAGCTTTGGTAGATCGGTCCATGGAAGACACGGAGGGCAAAAGGTTACCCCAATTGCAGTCTTTTAGTCCTAACAGTGGTGAAGAGGTAAGCTTCAGCCTTCTAGCCTATGCATAATCTGAATTTTCTTTTTCAAAAAACCAAGAAACATATGACAGAGAGCTAAACGGTCGGATTCGGATAATTATCCGAATTCGATTAATTAAACGAATTCGAATCCGGATTGACATTTTACTATCCGCCGGATATCGGAGCGGATTCGGATAGTTCGTAGTGTCAATCGGATCGGATACGGATATAGCACTATCCGCTCCGTTGACAGCCCTAGAAAAAACCCTTATTTTCTCTCTTTTTTATGTCTTCCACATTATTCCCTTTCTTTAGTTTCTTTCTTCCGTGTTTTCATGGAATTTCGAGAAGGTTTCTATAAATTTGAGTTCGAGGCTTTAAGATCTTTCTGAAGAAACACAGGATCTCCAATGGAGGAAACCGTTCGAGGTGTGCTTTGTGAGACTCGCTATCATGCTACCGGGCCATTCTCTTCGAATTATCCTCCTCAACATGTACTGGATCTCTTCTTTCTTCTCTTTTTTCTCTAATTTCTATTTCCCTCCTTGAGATTCGTCATTTGTACTATAATTTTATCCTTTTTGATGAATTTGAACTTCGTTTTTTTAATTTTTCTAATAGATTCTTCTTCTGTTAATTGTTATATTTATTTATCTGTTTTTGAAAATCTCAGCTAAATGAAGGTGTTAAAGGGAGTTTACTATCGTTGCTTTCGGCTCAAGGTAGGTTGAACATTGCACTTCATTTTTCTTTAGAGGCTAGATTAGTTGAATATAATTTTTGTATGGAAATCTTTGATGAATTTTACTTTGGAAATTCGTTTGTTCTTTTTCTGAACATTAATTGAAATTGTATTTGATATCCAAACAGTTCTTAGATCATCTAAGCAATCTAGTTGATAAAGCTCTCAGCTTCCGATCTCAATCAGTTGTAGTTAGCTTTTTTTATTATTGATTCTTCCTGAAATGAAAAAAATAGGTTATAGCGGGATTTGATTAGGGATGATTAGTTATCCCCAGAGGTGAAGAAAATAAGAGTGCTTTGCTGATCTTCTGTATCTTCATAGGTTCTTCCAAATTCTTTGGTATATTTTGTAGAAGGGCAGTTACTGTCCACAATCAGACTAAAGATTTACCTGGAAGTTAGTAATTTAAAATTTCAGTCGGTTTCAATTAACCTAACCTTTCAACCTTGATTTTCTATTCATGTATGCCTCCAATTAAGAGGATGGTAGTGAAAGAAGGAAGATTGCTATCATTTGGTTAGTTGGTGAGCTTTGCCATTATGTTTGTAGGGTTGTGAACATAGTAACAAAGTTCTCTTATTTTTTTCAAAATGTCCCGAGTAATACGCGACTGTTTTGTCGAACGAATAATTCCCGAGCTATTCACGACTTTTGGAAAAAATACAACTATTTCAAAAAATCACGAATTCCACAACTTAAACACTAGTTATTCAGGACTTTTTGAAAAAAGACTGAATAAGTATCTAATATATAAAATATATTTGTTTATATTTTAATAATTAGTAATCTTATTTATTTATTTTTCATATTTTGCCCAATGTTTTATCGATTTATTTTTCGAATTTTGCCAATTTTTTTCAAATTTTTTCCTAGACGAATAATTCCGCAACTCCGACTTGGTGATTATGGTTGTTATCATGTTACTTTCTCTTTATTAAATTAATTTTGGTAATGTTTTCGTTTTTTTCCTGAAGTTTTCTAGACTTTGTTGAATTTTGACAATTGTTTTCGAACTAGACCCCCACCAAATTATTCCCGAACCCCAACTTTGTTACTTTGGTTGTGAACAATGCCCAAACTATAGCCCATATGATACTTCAATTAGTTCGTTAAGGAATATTGAAATTGCGCAAAGAGTTGAGCATTACTTTTGATGGCCGTGATCTATGGATGTTTTAGAAGCAGATGATCCTTCTCTAGCATTGGCTATTTACTGGTAGGATAGAAGGATAATATTTACAAAATGAAGCAATTTCAGGTCATATTACTCTCTTAAGTTTTGTCCTCCTGTAATCTGATTGATGTATGATTTCTTTCAATATGTGTTGATAAACATTACCATCTTGATCCTCATGCTTCAGTGCACTTGTTTGTTCTGACAAAACATAAACCATTGATGTTTTATTGTATTTTTTTAATTTGATTTAATTTAATTTAAATTTATTTTTTATGTTATGAAGGTCTAAAGCAGCTTAAAGAGAAATGGAGTGAATACGGACGTCCAAGAAAATTGAAGAAGTGGATATCCTTATTTATATCTCCAAGGGCAGAACATGTTGCTGTTGCTGCTGGAAGTCAGATTATATTCTTGCAGAAGGATGATAACTACAAGGAGCCAAGTGGCATTTTCACCAGTAAGACCCCCTCAGATTGACATAGAAACTCTATGAACTTCTTTAGAATGTAGAGATGTTAATGGAACTTGTTGATAACTGTGAATTTAACCACTTCACAATAGAGACATATTAACAATCTTCATTAGGCATTGCAACTAGTTAGATAACAATATGCTACTCTTAAAGTGTGGCAATGTAAATGAAGATCATGATTCTCTAAAATTGAATTAAAGGAACACCATTACCTTTTGAAACTTTCTCCGAGAATGATGCTTAAAACTGTTATCAACATGAAACATGGGCATCAATGAGAAAACTAAAAAGACTGTATTTTGGTCGCTTGATGCAAATCTAGAAGCCTGATACTTATGTTGATTGAATGGTCTGCACTCTTTTTCTCAGTTGAACCTTGCACTACATTTCTCTTGCTATCCTATTTAAGTTGAGATGACTGCAGCTAATGGAGTCACCTATAATAGGATGGAAATGACGCTTTGTTTTAGCTGAATTGGAACCTAAATTGACATTTGACAAAGGTAATGAGGAAAAGAAACTCTACCTGGCTTTTCATACTTGGATTTTGCAATTCATTTTCTCTTTCTATCCCATTTAAGTTGAGAAGACTGCAACAAGTGGAAAAATTGTCATAGGATGACAATCACCCTGAAATACAGCACAAACAAAATGTAAATTGACAAAAGGGTAAGTTGTGTACGCGGGTGAAACCATAGTTCAAAAAACCGAAAACTCGACTCGAAACTTAGCCAGGTTGAGTAACTCGAAAAAAAAAAAAAAAAAACTTGACTCGGTCCATCTCGGAATATATATATATATACCAATTAGACAATTACCAATTTCTTGGCATAAAGAACCCAATGTAGGTTTGTTTTGCAATCCTAAACCTAAAAACTAGGATTAACAGAAATCATAATAGGTTAGCTTTGCAGCCCAACAAAAATGATGCAAAAACAATGTGACATTCAAGTTTAGGTTAAAATTTTTTTATCAAAATACCATTTTGTGACTCAACCTAGTCTGGCAAGTCAAAAAACTGGACTCGACTTGACCGAGTTACTCGAGTAACTCGCCGAATAGTGTCTCCTTCGAATTTTGAGGCGACTCAACTCGACTTGAAACTCCGTCGAGTAACTTGGTCGAGTTACTCGGGTGACTCGCCAAGTTTTCGAACTATGGATGAAATTATATGTGGAACCTTTTGTACTGTCGGCATAGTGAAGAATCACATAACAATTGGAAAGATAACGGGCCGTGATTTTGATAAGCTGTTTGAAGCCATAAATAGAGTGCACTCAATAATGAGTTTTTTTTTATTAGCTGAATATTCTTCTTTTCTGCTCAAGCATAGTGCAATGTGATCTTTGAGATGAGCACAAAGAGTGAGACTCTTAACCATATGTATACTAGAAGACAATTGGATATGTAGATAATGAGTGATCAATAGTTCTGTTAACAGCAGTATAAAACTAGATATGGAAGTAGTCAGCGATGCTCTGAATTCTGAATTGCCATCTCTGCTGGGTTTGATTGTCTCTTGATGCATTTTGTTTAGTAGAAAACTGTCTCACTTGTACTCTATGCAATCAGGTAGGATTCTTGGTACATTCACCCATGGAACTTGGTCGGAATCTCACAGTATTCTTGGAGTTATTGATGACACTGATACACTCTATTTTATTAAAGCAAATGGGGAAGAGATAACAAGAATTACAAAGAAGCAGCTAAAAGTGTCTGCGTCAATTATAGGCCTGATTGTGCAGGATGAGTCTGAATCAAAGAGTTCTTGCTTGTAAGTGTTCGCTTTTCCATCACAGCTTCTGCATGCCACACAAACTCACACATTATAGGTCTAAACATTTTTATTTCTAGACCACTTGATCAATCTTGAGTTCATGGCTGGAGGTTCGCGCTTTCAAGTTACCATATATTTTTAGTTGTTTTTTTCTCTTTTTTTTTTGTGTGTATTTTACAAAAAAAAAAACTCAGTTTATATCATGGAATCTTCTACAGGTGTGGCTTCAATGTTCTTACATCAGACGGTTTGTTGCATCATATTGAGGTCAGTCTTGAGCCAAGTTCATCGATTTCCTCTATGCCCCCTTCAAGTAATCACTTAATCCTAAAGAAAGGGTTTCCTCAAAATGTTTCATGCGTGGACTATCATCCAGAACTTTCCTTGCTTGTTGTAGTTGGTAGTGCTGCTAGCATCTCTGTGAACTCTGGTAGTATTACTGGTATGATTTTTTACTCTTAGTTGATTTCATGCACTTACATCTTTGTTAAAAATTGTTATATTTTAAATAGATTTTTTAAGATTTAATATTTTTATATTTTAAATAAATTTTTTAAAAGATTTTTGAACGTTTTATCAGATTCAAGAATCATGAAGGAAAGTGTCTTTAACATATTATTTGACAGGCTTAAGTTTCCAATACAGGCTGTTCATTTATTCATTTCTCCTTTCAGGATTCTATTGCCTTTCTCTTTGGCGTAAAACTAGGAACCTAGATCTTGATCTAGTGTTCTCTACTTCTCAGTTTGAAGGCTTATATTCCACACCAAAAGGTTATGTAGGTCTGCTAACGACTCCAAAAGTGGTAATCTCACCACAAGGCAAGTTCGTTGCTACTCTAGATTTGACAGGAGGCTTGAACATTTTCAAGCTGGATAGTGAACGGTGTTCTCTTTCATTATTTGCTTTCGGTGAGAGATACAACTCGGTTGGGGATGACAATTTGTTGAATGGAAGGATGAAATGCTTAAATGATGTTGTTGATTTCACTTGGTGGTCTGACCATATCCTTACTCTTGCAAACAAGAGTGGCATTGTCACCATGCTTGATGTTCTTAGTGGTATAAAACTTCTGGACAATGATCCAGTATTTTCTATGCCTGTTTTAGAAAGAGGTCATCAGTGCCCAGGATGTGTTTTTCTGTTAGAGAGTACTTCATCTGAGGGAAACTCACATGTTGCATCTGATCGTAGGGAAACTGGTGACTTGCATTCTATAGATCAGTTAACTCAAGACAGGTTCAAACAGTTAGACATTGCTAGACTGCGCTGGAGGTTGGTGTCATTTACTGAAAGGTCTGTTTCTGAAATGTATGATGTTTTAATTAGAAATCAACAGTATCAGGCTGCCATGGACTTTGCTAATCGTCATGGACTGAACAGAGATGAAGTTTTCAAAACACAGTGGTTGAATTCGGATCATGGAATTAATGAAATTAAAATGTTTTTGTCAAATATTAAGGACCAAGTTTTCGTACTCTCAGAATGTGTGCATAAAGTAGGACCAACAGAGGATGCTGTCAAGGCTTTGCTTACTTATGGGCTCCGTATTACAAACCAATATAGGTTTTCTGAATCAGAAGACCGTGAATGTAACCAAATTTGGGATTTCCGCATGTTTAGGCTTCAGTTACTGCAATTCAGGGACAAGTTGGAGACATTTGTTGGGATAAACATGGGCAGGTACTTGATCTCTTTCGAAGTTATTTTTGGCATGGATCTCAAAGATGAATAAAAGTTTATAAGCTTTTTAAGCATATACAACATTTACCAGTCAAGGGTCTCGATTGTGGCACATAGTTGCTTGATTATTTTTCTCGCTGATTAAACCTTAATACCATGCACCGTTTATAATAATAATAATAACAAAATAAAAATAATACTGCTACTACTACTACTACTACAAAACCCTTAGTGCCATGCAGTGCTGTTTTGATTTCTCTTGGAATTGGTTTGTAAAATAAGATAAATTAACTGTACTTACAGCATGTGACATGTGCAATTCAGGATAATTATAAAAGTATGTGGAAGTGAGGAAGATAACCCTTAAGACTTTGGAGATGAAATCTTCTAATTGGTATATATATATATAATTCTACTAATAAAAGTACAAGGAGTAACCAAACTTTATGTAGACGTAATTATCATTCACCTTACTTTATTATTGATAAGTAGAAGTGGATTACATTTATAGAAATAATCCGCCACCTCATACTTATCCATGAGAAGAAAGTGGATCTTTTTTTTTTTTTCATCTTGTTCTTATCCTTGAGGACTGTGTGTGCTCTTGAAAAAGATGAAGGACATAATTTGGGAGTTACAAAGCTGTATGCCCCTTATGGACTTTTATTTATTTTAGTGAAGTACATGACCAAAACACCGTTGACCTGCATACACAATAAATGATATTTCGTCTCCATGGAACTCTGCTACATTTGAATTTTCAAAGACTTCTTACTGAATCATTTCGATGTCTTTATGTTTCTAAGATTACATATTAGGATATTTACTCTCTGCTGATTTATTAAAAATGAATCTTATATTTTCGGCTACTTCTGATATTTTCTTTTTTCACACATATAAAACAACGCAGCTGATTTTGTACGTGATTTAATTTCCCTTGCATGAATATTTCATTGATAGATAGTTCTTTGACACTATTAACGCAATGCATTTTGAACCAAAAAAAAGCAATGCACTGATTTTGTGTATGATTTAATTTCCCTATAATGAATATTTCATTTATAGAAATTCTGTTCTTACTTCTTAGTAATCACATGAACAGGCTAGTTTTGTGATTTTCATCTTGTACGGGTCTCCCTTCTTGATATGGTTTCTAATGTGCTTACTGATGTAGTTTGGTGCAGGTTTTCTGTGCAGGAATACGGAAAATTCCGGATTGCGCCTATTAATGAAATTGCTGTTAATCTTGCTGAAATGGGAAAAATTGGGGCATTAAACTTGCTTTTCAAGCGCCATCCATATTCACTGGCTCCTTTCATGTTGGATACTTTAGCTGCTATTCCTGAAACACTACCTGTTCAGACCTATAGCCAGCTCCTTCCTGGTAGGGCTCCTCCAACGACTATTGCTCTGAGGGAAAATGATTGGGTTGAAAGTGAAAAAATGGTAGCTTTTATAAACAGGTTGCCTAAGAGTCATGAGAGGAGTATCCAAATCAGAACCGAAACCATTGCCAAGCAATGCTTGGGATTTGTTTGGCCACGTGTTGATGAACTTTCTATGTGGTACAAAAAAAGAGCTAGAGATATTGATAGCCTTAGTGGCCAACTAGACAACTGCCTCTGTATGGTGGATTTTGCTTGTCGCAAGGGTGTGGTTGAATTGCAGCAGTTCCTTGAGGATATCTCATACTTATACCAGCTTATTTATTCTGATGGAAGTGATGAAATAAATTCCACTATTAGTCTTGTTGCATGGGAACAATTATCTGACTATGAGAAATTCATGATGATGCTTAAAGGAGTTAAAGAGGATAAGGTGGTCAAAAGACTACATGAGAAAGCTATCCCATTTATGCGAAGTAGGAATCTTGATATGGCCTCAGCTTCTAATAATCAGGTGACAAATGATCGGTCGTCTGTAGATTTTAAGAAGGCTGACTCATTTCTAGTTAGATGGCTGAAGGATATTGCTTTAGAGAATAAATTAGACATATGCTTGATGGTCATTGAGGAAGGGTGCCAGGAGTTCCAGATTGATGGGATTTTCAAGGATGAAGTTGAAGCTGTAGACTGTGCCCTGCAGTGCATATATTTGTGCAGTTCAACAGATAAGTGGAGTACAATGGCCTCTATTTTGTCAAAGCTTCCACACATTCGAGGTAAGCCCTATCTTGCTTGTATGGACCTAGTGCTAGTCTTGGGATTCGAGGTTTGGGTTCTGTCAGATTCTCTGATATTGATGATCAATCTTCGTTTTAAAATGAAGATTAGAAACTCATGACTCGGGATCGACTTGTCTGGCTGGAAACATGACTGGCAGTCAACTTGGATGACTCGGATGAGTCATAAATTTCGTCTAATCAATTAAAAAAATGTAGAAAATAAAAAATTATTTCTGTATGGAATATACAAAATAGTGCTGGTCATTGTGTTGTTTTTGTTAACCATGATCCAATCCGGTCACGAAGGCAAAAAATTGACCAACTTCAGAGCATTTCTAAGGCCTGACCAAGTCACCTGACTTTTTTTTTTATGTTGCTGGAAAAGAACGGATGATCTATTGGTTGTGGTGCAACCAATTTCTGTGTGTGTGTGTGTGTGCGCACTCGTGTATGTGTATGATAAAGGAATTTGTGCGCGCGCGTGTATGTGTATGATAAGGGAATTGTTGTAGCTGAACATAACTGAGGATATCTGGATCTAATAGATGCTCAAACGTGCGTTGAGGACCTTGAGGAAAGATTTAAACTAGCAGAAGGCCATGTCGAAGCAGGGAGGCTTTTGGCATATTACCAGGCTTGTGTTCTTTTCTTCTTTTCTATTTGCATCACTTTTGAAGATTTCTTTTACTGGTTTTTAGCTGGTGGTTTGCTTCTCTACTTTGGATTTGTGTTCCAACCTCCAAACTAGTTCTGAGTGCTAATCATGCTTATTTCACTTCCCTTACAAAGTTATGATTTCTTCATGCTTTTGTTAGATAAGAGAATCCTGCAATCCTTTTACGAGGAATGGTTCTAAACTCTAGACATGCATCCATATTAGAGAAGCTGGATTTTTTGTTTTTGATTCTCATTATCTGTAGTAAACTCTAGCAGTCTCTTACATGTTTCCCTGATAAAACCATCCTGGCTGACAAACTAATGCTGGGAATACCATGACGTTTGTTACAGTAGCTGTACAGGAAGCTGGAGAAGAATGGTGAAGTAAAAGGGATTTCTTGGATAACTAGTCGAGCTTTCTTTTTGCTTTATTTATGTAGACTCGAATAAAGATCCAGTTCATCAGCTAATACTCTAGAACAATCGAAATAAAATTTGTAGGTGTATCCTTTATTAGTTTCTGCTCCATGAACTGAACTATCTGAACCAGTGAGAATGTTCTCTCATTGGCAAAAACAAATGTTCTGATTGGATCATCTTTTAGTGTAGCCATACATGATGCGGTCCTGCAAATGGTATGACTTTGCACAATGTAGTCAATGTGTTGCCTAAGAAACCGTTGCACCTAGCTCAGACCTCTAGCACCTGCATTGCTCCTGAAGACATGGTCCCCTAACTGCACATAGGCACCATCATGAGGCGCTAAAGTTCTAGTGAAAAGGCATCCAACCGATACACACATAAAGTTTGACTTTATGTATAAAAATAATAATAAATAATTTGAATAAAACAGATTTTACTTAACATTGGTGAGGTATTAAACACTTCCTATAATGGAAAGAAAATGGAAATGAAAAAATGTCTAGAATTTATGCTATGTTTGGTTGCCAAGAAAATAGGTGAAAATATGGAAAAGAAAAGAAATTTTTTTATTTCTAATACAATTCTTAGCTCTGTTTTGTCTAATTTTCTTTTCTTTTCCATGTTTTCACAAATTTTCTCAGCAACCAAACATAGGGTTAGGGAAAACATCATCTACCGCATTTGGCGAAGAAGGTCAAATCTCTCTCTTTTTTCTGCTTTTTTTTTTCCTTTTTTGGGATTAAGAAATTTAATTACCTTATTTTTTTTTATGTTTATTTGGCATTAATCACTTCCCTACTCGCCGCTTGGTGGTAAACTATGTTCGTTATTTTTTTTTACAGTGACATTTGGTCTCATCAATTCTCTATTTTCAAGTTTATATATATATATACATATTTGATAGTATATAATATCAACAATATTTTTAAGAAATTTAATAAATAAGATAGATTATAAATTTATAATTGCTTAAGCATCGCCTATTGAATGCCCATTGCCCGGCTTCTGCTTTGACGAATGACGATTCGATTACACTAATTATGCATTCCATCACAGAGTGCTGCACATTTTCAATTGTGGTCTACTTGTATTCTTCAGAAGAATTTCAATAGCCAAGGCTATGAATTATTCTTTGAGTTGGCTGCACTCAGGCAGCGTACATTATGGTACTGTGTCCGAAAGGTCAAAAGATAGTTGGAAGCTTCTTAAATCATCAAGGAGACAGTAAGGCACATCCACATGTTGTTACTTCATTGCTAAGACATCATCTATCATGTTCCGAAGGGAAGCTCATGAGACCTTCCCTGGAAACAGGGAACTACATGCTATCATGTTGCCATCAGAGAAGAGATAATAGTTTGAGTCAGAAATTTTGTGTCTGATTGGTGTATTCTTATTCCTGTAATTGGATTTTCTATGATGTGTTTGATGTTGTAGTGCTACATGCTGCATTTGTTGAAAGTTGAAACTGTGGTATTAATTTTTTTAGTCAGCGATGACTGATCTTAATTCTGCATTATAAACTTTACGTTTTGCGTATGACTGATTCATGAGAGGTGGGCTTTATTCCTAATGTTACTTGTTTATTTGCAGGTCCCTAAGTCAATGAGTTTTTTCCTAGAGGCTCATTCAGATGAAAAAGGTGTAAAACAGATTCTTCGTCTTATTCTCTCAAAATTTAGTCGTCGACAGCCTGGCAGGTCAGATAATGATTGGGCGAGTATGTGGCGTGATATGCAATGCTTTCAAGAAAAGGCATTTCCTTTCCTGGAAATAGAGTATATGCTAATGGAATTCTGCAGAGGACTACTAAAAGCTGGAAAATTTTCTCTTGCAAGGAACTATCTAAAGGGAACAGGTACAGTTGCTTTGGCAACAGAGAAGGCAGAAAACCTTGTCATCCAAGCTGCAAGGGAGTATTTCTTCTCGGCCTCAAGCCTTTCTTGCTCAGAAGTGAGTATTTGCACATTTACTGTTAAAATATTTTCAGGCATATTACCATGGTTATTTGAGGATGGATTAATAAATTTGTGTCTAATAGGAACTTATTAGTTATTACAAATATTATGCCTGGAAGCTGATATAATATTTCAAAGACTTTTGAATTGTATCAGCACATCACGAATGATGGTCTCCTTGTGGATGCATGTTTATAGCTCAATAGGAAATATGAAGTTAAACTTAGAGCTTAAAAGTTTCAAGCCCTCCAACCCCCCTCCCCCTTCAACAAAAAAAGAGAGAGAGAGAGAGAGAAAGAGAAACACACGTTCTTTTTTGATGCATAGATTTATGAGTCAGTCTACGGGTACTCTCAAATATACTTCTGAATCCTAACCATCTATGGCTAACCACTAAGGGTTAGGAATTGGCTTGGCTTATTTTGTCTTTTCTAATGCCACATCGGCTCTAATCTTGACCCTTTAATAATTAAATTAAAGGGTTAGGATTTGGGAGTATATAATATTTGGGAGAACCCGTAGACTTACACTAGATTTATTATTGATAAAAAATTATATAAAAAAAACTAATCAAAAGAGTATGAAAAACTTTATTTACATAAAAAAGGCCAACCTTACCAAGTATCTGATACTTAGACACTCTAACCTACAAATAACACATTAGATGGGTATGTGTATATACTTGCATAGATAAATATATTTTATTAGAAGAGAGCGGAAGGGAAGTAGGCAAGAGCATCCCCCATAAACAAAGATTACCTAAATGCAGACTTATTTTTTCAAAGAGTTGGTTAGCCATTGGATCTACGAAAACTACACACATATGATAGGTCCTAATCTCTAGTTAGATCTATGACATGCTCTAGCATATTAGCAAGCCTCAAGTCCTATATGGAAACCCTATTTCACAGGACATCACCCAGAAAATTTCATCTTCAACCTTGAGGGTGCATCTAACAAGCGAAGTGAAAACCTTTTAAACGCTTCAATTGTCTGTGTTGATCTATTGAAAATGCAAGCTGACAAAATAATATCTATGCACATAATGTTTTGGGATATCAATTAATAAACGATATAGTCTTCTGCATGAATGAGGGCAAAAGATTGAAGAATGCATCATTTCTAACATGATAGAGAAAAATAAGCGTTGGATGCGGAGTCGGTGTCAGCACTCCATAAAATCATGGTCCACCTAAACGCAATTTGGTCGGGTCCCATTTAAACTGGTATCCTTGCAACTTTAACTTTTCTATCAATCACCCTACATATTGTTTATCGAACACGAGTCCTAATCATCATAGGCTTTTCCCAACTATTTGGGGTCAGGTACATGAATTCTAATTTGTCATGTCATTTTATCTAGGGGGCATATCTTTTGTTAAAGCACACATCTTCAAATATTTTTTTGTGTCCTGATGCCTATCATTTCAGCCCTCCTCTTGTCATTTTGGAGTCTTCAACCTGCAACAGTGTGCTCCCACTTATACGAAACATGGATGCTCCATCCAGAATAGCGTGGTTGTTCAGTGAAGGATGAAGTCAAATGATTATTTTTCAGCCCTTATTTGTTCAGTACTAATGAGGGGCAGTTGATATTTTTTCCAAGGTAAGTGGCCTTCATAAATTGTTTAGTGCGAGTCAAGATTATCATTGCCAACAATACCATATTTTATTGGGGTCATTTCTCCTTCTTTTCCCCCACTAGATAACAAGAACTAGAGAAGATTCTCAAGGCTTTAGTGCTAAGTCGTTAAAACTAAAAAGATATATTAAAAGTTGGCACATGATGTGTTCATGTAATTCACCCGTGAAGGCAAGAACCAAATGGGAAGATATGTCAAATGTAAAGGAATATGGAATACAAGGACAAATGGGGAAAGAGTTCCTTTTGGTATGTGTTAGTTCTATGCTAGTTTTAGGAACTGGACCAAGTCAGATGATTTCACCTGGTCCAGATAGAGCTGGTAGACCTGGTTATCCACATAGCCTCTAAGATCCTTTTTCCAATTTTTGAAGGTTGAAGTGTAGTGACAAGTTGTCCGCTTTTTTATCTTTGACCAAATGATACATGGACTTTGTAGATTTTATCTTCAATTTAGTCCAATAGCCGGACAGAGAATAGCGCCTTTTCTCTTTCATTTGTTTTTATATTAAAGATCTACCTTTCTGTAGTTGGGTAGCAGTTAAAAAAGGAAAAGAAACACTAATATTTTTACTTCTGATCTTTTATTATGTTATGGTTTCTGTATTTTGTGAACTTTCCTAGTATCTCATTCCACTGATGTTCTTTGTCATTTTTGTATTTCCTAGACCTTAAATCTAGTTTGCATCATCCTTCTTTCTGTTCTAGTTTTAAATGCATGAATTCAATAAAAATTTAAAAAACACAATTTCATCGAAGCTCGATGCAGTCTGGATGCTCCCATTTCTTTTGCAGAATGATTTCCAAAAAGAATTATCTTGTTAAAGTTCAATGCAGTTTGAAAACCAGATCTTGTTGCATTTTGATGCTCCTATTTCATTTTACTGATCGAAGCTTTCCTGCCCCTTGTTCAGATATGGAAGGCTAAGGAGTGTCTGAACCTCTTTCCAAACAGCAAAAATGTTAAAGCAGAGGCTGATATCATTGATGCACTTACTATTAAACTTCCAAGCCTTGGAGTGACTCTTCTACCCATGCAATTTAGGCAAATCAGAGATCCAATGGAAATTATTAAGATGGCGATTACAAGTCAAAGTGGAGCTTATCTTGATGTGGATGAACTCGTTGAAATTTCCAAACTTCTTGGGTTGGGTTCCCAGGATGACATTGCTGCCGTGCAAGAGGCTATTGCTAGAGAGGCTGCAGTTGCTGGGGATCTGCAGCTGGCTTTTGATCTCTGCCTTGTTTTGGCTAAAAAAGGACATGGCCTCATTTGGGACTTATGTGCTGCAATGGCAAGGGGTCCTGCTCTTGATAATATGGATATTAGTTCTCGAAAGCAGCTACTGGGTTTTGCTTTGACCCATTGTGATGAGGAATCAATTGGTGACCTGCTACATGCATGGAAGGATCTAGATATGCAAGGTCATTGTGAGGCGTTAATGATGTCGACAGGGACAAGTCCTCCTAACTTCTCTGTTCAAGGTTCTTCAGTTATCTCACTTCCAACCCACAGTATTCAAGATATAGTTAGCCTAAGAGATTGGTCTGAACTCGTAGAAGGGGTTGATAGTGATGTTCAAGTTCTTATTGAAAACATCAAGAACATACTTTCCAATGTCGCAAAAGACTTACCTGTTAGGAGTGGGACCGATTTGGATTCTCTTTTGAGAGAAAATGGAAAGGTTTTTTCTTTCGCTGCTTTACAACTTCCATGGCTTCTTGAATTGAGTAGGAATGCAGAGCTTGGTAATAAAATGATCCCCGGCGGAAGAACTCTCACTGGAAAGCAATACATGAGTCTAAGAATGCAAGCTGTGGTGAGTATTCTGTCCTGGTTGGCGAGGAATGATATTGCTCCCAGGGACGATCTGATTGCTTCCCTGGCAAAATCAATAATGAAACCACCCGTTACTGAAGAGGAAGACATCCTTGGGTGCTCCTTTCTATTAAATCTTGTGGACGCCTTTCATGGAGTGGAAACAATTGAGGAGCAGCTCAGAACAAGGGGACTGTACCCAGAAATCTGTAGCATCATGAACATGGGGATGGTATATAGTTCATTACACAACTCTGGTGTCGAGTGTGGAGGTCCTGCTCAGAGGAGGGAGTTGCTTCTGACAAAGTTTCAGGAGAAGCACACACTACTTAGTTCAGGTGATTTGTTATATACTTGTATAACTCAAAAAAACTAGACCGTAATTTTTTTTATCTGGTTTGTTATTAATTGTGCTCAATGATTCTTTATTATTTTTAGGATAAGTAAATGGTACTCAGTGGATTACCCAAAAAAAATGGTACTCATGAATTTTCCAAGAAGAGAATGCTGCCTTATTTCTGCATCTAGTCTAAAGATGTTGGTCTCTTTTCCCCTTACCTCATCATTTGCATTTCAGATGCAATAGACAAAATGGACAAAGTACAAACCACATTTTGGAGAGAATGGAAACTAAAATTAGAAGAACAGAAGCGTGTAGCAGACCAGTCAAGGGTGCTGGAGCAAATAATGCCTGGGGTTGAAACTGCACGCTTTTTATCTGGGGACTTCAAATACATTGAGAGTGTTATTCTCTCCTTAATTGATTCGATTAAGCTGGAGAAGAAGCCCATTTTGAATGATGTTTTGAAATTAGCTGATACCTATGGCTTGAATCACACCCAGGTATGTGTGCATTTTATCTATCTACAAACAGATGCATATACCAGGAAAAAAAAAAGCATGCTTATATGCACAGTCCTTTTGACCTATCAGTTGATACCCTCGTTATTGTTTACTATTCTTGTAGGTACTGCTACGATACCTTAGTTCTGCTCTTGTATCTGAGGTTTGGGCAGATGATGATATTGTAGCTGAAATATCAGGCCATAAGGAAGAAATACTTGCTTGCGCTGCAGAGGTCATTAATACAATTTCCTTGGTTGTCTACCCTGCAATTGATGGCTGCAACAAGCAGCGTCTTGCTTACATATACAGCATACTTTCGGACTGCTACTTGCAAATTAACGGAACCAAAGAACCATTACACCATGATCCAGCACATATGCCTACGCTGGGACTGAGTCAATTGTGCAAGGTTCTTGAACAGGAATGCAGAAGGGTTTCCTTTATCAAGAACTTGAACTTCAAAAATGTTGCAGGTTTAGGTGGTTTGAACTTTGAGTCCTTCAGCAATGAAGTTTACAATCACACTGATGAATTTAGTGTGGAGGCTTTGGCAAAAATGGTCCAGACCCTTGACAGTATCTATACTGATCCAGGGCCCAAGGGTCTCATATCATGGCAGGATGTATACAAACACCACGTTTTGAGTCTGTTGACTACTTTGGAGACTAGAATTAGAACAGATTGTCGTATTGACAACCCTGACAACCTTCAGGGTGTAATAAGTGAACTTGAGCAGAATTACGATTTTTGCAGGATTTATATTAGAGCCATATCACAAGCAGATGCATTGGACATGATGAGACGATACTACATGTCAAGCCTTCCTTTTAATGGTTCTTTTGGGGGCCTACCTGGTGACTCGGCATGGCTGGACTGCTTGATCCTGCTTTTGAAATTTTGGACCAAACTGACTGATGATATGCCGGAGATTGTATCAAATGAGAGTTCCAGAGAAGAACTCCCCTTGTTCAATCCAAGAAGTTTATCAAAATGTCTCAAGGTTTTCTTAAGGTTGGTAATGGAAGAGAGAGTCTTGGAAAATCAGGGCTGGGGCACTGTTCTCAACTATGTCAAGCACGGCCTTAGGGGTGGTTTCACTGTTGAGGTTTTCATTTTTTGCAGAGCTATGGTTTTTTCTGGTTGTGGATTTGGGGCCATTTCTGAAGTATTTTCTGAAGCTGTATCACAGGATCCAACCAGCTCTACTCTGGGCCCAAATAGTGAAGGAGATTCAGATGGTATCCAGAATCTTCCCCAAATTTATGTAAATATACTGGAATCGGTTTTACTGGACTTGGCCAGTAAATCTCATGAACGCCAGAATTTACATCATTTGTTGTCATCTCTTAGTAAGCTGGAGGGTAATTTAGAGGATCTGAAGAGGGTCAGATATGCAGTTTGGGAAAGACTGGCGAAGTTCTCTGATAACATGCAGCTGCAGAGTCATGTTCGGGTTTATGCTCTGGAGCTCATGCAATTCATCACGGGGAGAAATTTCAGGGGTATTTCTGCCGAGCTTCTATCCGATGTTCAACCATGGGAAGGGTGGGATGAGTTGCACTGTACTCCTGCAAGCAGTGAGACTGCTTCTCAGGGTGGGCCAAATCACATAGATGCATCGAGCAGGTTTATAAGTACTTTAGTTGCCCTTAAATCCACTCAACTGGCAGCGGCCATTTCACCAAGCATACAAATTACTCCAGATGATATTTTGACCCTTGACTCAGCAGTCTCTTGCTTCTTAAATATATCTAGAGCTGTCACCAAGGATCCCCATTTTGACGCTCTCCAAGCCATTTTGGTAGAGTGGGAAGGGCTTTTCACCAGTGGGAGAGATGAAGAGGATTCTGCAGTTGCATCCGATGCTGGAAATAACTGGAGCGGTGATGAGTGGGATGAGGGATGGGAAAGTTTTCAGGAAGAACAAACAGCCGAGAAAGAAGGGAAGAAAGGGAGATCTCTTTCTGTTCATCCCCTGCATCTGTGTTGGATGGAGATTATCAAAAAGCTTGTTATGCTGTCCCGATTTAGAGATGTGCTTAAACTGCTAGACCAATCCTTATCAAAACCTAATGGTTTATTGCTAGATGAAGACAGTGCCCGGACCTTGAGCCACCTTTTACTTGGGATAGATTGCTTTGTGGCTCTAAAGATTGTGCTGTTACTGCCTTACGAAGGGATACACTTGCAATGCTTGGATGCAGTTGAGGCTAAATTGAAAAAAGAAGGCAACCCGAAAATGATGAATGGGGACCGGGAGTTTTTGACACTTGTCTTATCGTCTGGGGTTATTTCAACTGTTGTCTCCAACTCTGCCTACCACACAACTTCCTCTTATCTCTATTATTTAGTCGGGCATTACTCTCGCTTCTCTCAGGAAGCCCAGTTATCCGGGCTCAACCATAGAGGAAGGAACGAAAGTAAAACCGATGAAAGTGATTTCTTGTTTCTCTTCAGAAGAATTCTCTTCCCTTGTTTTATATCAGAGCTTGTGAAGGCAGAGCAGCAGCTTTTGGCGGGATTTCTTATTACGAAGTTCATGCACACACATGCTTCTCTCAGCCTCATCAACGTCGCAGAGGCTAGTCTTAGTAGGTATTTGGAAGGGCAAGCTCGCATACTACAGGATGCCGAGCCCACTCTTGAGGAAATAGGTTTGTGTATATCATTAGGGAATACAGTTTCCAGCTTGAGAGGTAAGTTGGGAAGTCTGATTCAATCTACTTTTTCTTCCCTTTCACATAATGTAAAATGAGAAGTCCTTGCAGCAATTTTTGATGCAAGGGAATGGTGTTATTGGTTATGGCAACTAATCTAAAGGTGTAATCGGTTATGGCAACTAATCTAAATGATTCAATCTGCTTTTCCCTAGTTTAGCTTTTTTTTTCTTTGGTTGAAGTACACCTAATAGTGAATGTACCTCAAATTAACACCAACATTTGCATCCACAGTGGGCACAGTTAGAAGTTAGATCAGGGGAATGGCCATCAATATATATATATATATATATATATATATAGTATGTATTATAATTGTTAGAGAACTGTCTTAGTATTTTCAGGAGAACAAATAATTTGGAGCGGCTGAACCAAAAGAAAAAACAGGAAACGAAACGGAAAAGTCTAAAAGCCGCCATTCATACTAAAGCCCAGATTGGAAAGGGAAACACCAAAACTACATGAGAACATTTAACTCCCTAACAACTAACGGTTGGAAATGTAAAAAGTTAGTGAGTATTTAAGAGGGGGGGGGGGCATGTGCCAATGAGTTCCAGCCTTAGATTTGGAAATGGATTTCTCAGGTACGTTAACTATTTTCAATGTAAAAAACAATCTAAAAAGTTGAATTCCCACCCATATCGCCCAAGACTCCCAGACGAACATCTGATTGATGGCTTGGAAGCAATTTGGGGTTACAATTACATTAGTCCTTCCCTTTTTCTTATGGTGCTTACAACAATCATGTCCCCTTCCCATAATGGTCATTGGGTTTCCCAAAGCCTCAACCCAAAAAATCTGAAATTTTCAGCCCCCGCCCGGCCATTGATCAGAGGTTGGTAATGCTGGAAACGGAATTGGTTAGTTATTTGAAATTGAAAGATCCAATGATTATTCTTTCGCTAAGACTTGCAAAGTGTCTGCCACTTCAAGTCATAAGCTTGTGCAAGTCTTGTCATTCGGTAATATTTATGTTTTTTTGCATTGGGTAAAGGAAATTTACAAGAATTCAAGTAACAGGCTTTGCATGTCATAGCTTCAATAACTCCTTATTAATAGCTTGAATAACTCCGATATTAATGATGTATAAAAAGAGAGAAAGAAGAGATGCAGAAATTGGCCAACAGACAAGATGACACAAATGGTCGCCAGAGTAGAATATTGTTGTTATAATGTCTATTATCCAACCGTCTGAACCATGACATAATGTCTACTATCCAACCGTCGTCTGTGCGATATCACAGAAGGGGATACAAACTGAAGAGAGGAAAACAGAGATACACGAGAAAGAAATGAAGTTGGGTCTCTTTTAAAAAATCACATGCATGAGAATTGAAGTCCTTCCCCTTTGGATGGGAATTGTAAATCCGCATTTTATGAACTTTTAAATGACGAATTAAATTTCTGAGAATTCTTTAAAAAAGAACATCAGAACAAAATTTCAAGAATTCGAACATCAAAACAATTCCTGCTTCCAATTCTCACGAAAAATGACACGGCCTAAAAGAACATGGATTGAGCAAATGAGAATACCTAAAACACGCAAGATTTGAAATTCCGGAGATTATAGATGGTGAAAACCCAATCAATTATCCTATAAGGAGGAAGTAATAGAACCCAGAATCTGAAAGATGTAGAAGTAGCAGCAGAGTACAAACTTCCAGAAAGCTATCCCATGAGACACTGTTTTAACATTACTCATTGCACATTACACAGTATTAACGGATTTAAAACTACCCGGTTGTTGGTGCTTCAACACCAATCAAGAACAAACACCACCTTTCAATCAAGTGTAGTCAGACTGCATCGTTGTGGATTATAAGGTTTGGGTCTGGAGTCACCTATGAATCCCAGACCTTGCTTTACTTGATATATTGAGAGACCCACTTGAAGCCGTCACCATACCCCATTTTGCGGACAATGCTGCACATAAAGACTTCGAGGGGCCGAACATTGGAGTCCACAAGATTCACCTTCCCCTTGCCCGTGGTGAAGTTGGTAAGCCCAAGATGATACCGCAACTCATCCTCGGAAGCTGCATACGGGATGTCTATCTTGTTCCCCAGCACAAGGAATGGAACAGTGGCCAGGGACTCATCTGAAAGTAGGGCATCCAGCTCCTTCTTTGATTCTGCAAACCTCTCTTTGTCGTAGGCATCCACCAGGTACACCACAGCATCCACCTGTAACACCCAGAAAAAGGATTATGCGTGGTTACTTATTATCTCTGACGTTTAATAAGCAAAAAAGCACATAACCGAGGCCTGCAAAGAAAAATTTAAAAAGAAGCCACATAGCAAGAAGAACTCAGCATTAGAAAAGTCCCCAGCTGCAAGCAAACCATATAATGCTTAAAAAATTGAGGCAAGTGATGAAGAATTAACATCAATTGGCTGGTGCCTTGTGAACCAGAAAATACCTTCAGGTATGTATTAGTAGGGACATCCTTCGACCTACAACATTCCCTCAATACAGGATAATAGGATATACAGTTTGATTGTATAAGAATTGTACAAAGTTGACAGTTCGCACCGCTATATTTTCTTCCTTTCTTTTTAACTGGTTAGGGGTGTTACGCTACAAGCTTATATTTTAATGAATATTCTAGTCAAAACAACTCCAACCTTCAAGAATTATATTAAACTCATTTCACCAGCTCGAAGTGCCTTTTTAGTCCTTTGAAAGAGTAAAAATAGATCTACCTAATAAATCCGCCAACAAATCTTGCACATTGGCACCATCATAATGCATAATAGTAAGATCTTAACAAAACTTCGTCCATTATTGTTTGTGAAAAAAACGCTACCGTCCACACTAGTGGTGACATTGTAATGATCAGCACATATTTTAGTCCCTACGGATTTATTAAAACCAATGTTTTAAAACGTTAGGCATGAGACGAGACGTTAGGACCTCAAGATGCGTGAGGCGTATGCCTCAAGGCGTGAGACTTAAGTCTCTCAAGAAAGCTTCATGCTCTCTCATTTTAACAAATAAATAAAATATAAGAAAAATTACACAAAGATTCAAAAAATTAATGAAAGATTATAGTATATATAGAGCAAGCAATGTTACCTGGTTCGTTGGTTCGCTCGGTTCGAATTCGGGTTCGCAATTTGCTACTCTAGAGTGAACCCGGTTCGATGAGATAATTCGTTTCCCGGTTCGCTCATATATATATATATATATATATATATATATATATATATATATATTTTTTTTTTTTTTTTTTTTTTTCCTTCTAAAAACTAAGGATAGCTTCTTTAACCACAAGGGTTAGTGAATCTTAACCACAATTAAAGGGAGTTAAAAGTGGACACATTAATTTTTATTTTATTTTCTAAAAATCAAGGTTATAAGATGCTTTAACCTTAAGGTTAGTGAATCTTAACCACATATAAAGAAAGTGAAAAGGGGACACATTAATTTTTTTCTAAAAACCTAGGTTAGATGCTTTAACCCTAAGAGTTAGTGAATCTTAGCCACTTAAAGGGAGTTAAATGGGACACGTTAAATTTTTTTTTTTTTCTAATAGATGATTTAACCTTAAGGGCTAGTGAATCTTAACCATAGTTAAAGGGAATTAAAAGAGATGGTCAAATTTTTTGAATGAAGGTTAGATGCTTTAATCCTAAGGGTTTTTGAATCTTAACCACAGTTAAAGGGAGTTAAAAGGGGACATGCTAATTTAAAAAAAAAATTCTAACAACTAAGATTAGATACTTTAACCCTAAGGTTTTGTGAATCTTAACTATAGTTAAAAGAGTTAAAAGGAGACAAATTAATCACAAGGGTTAAAACTTGTTAGCCATAGTTCAAAGACAGTTAATGGGGCTTTATGAGATTATGAAATATCTCAAGGGCATATAGTCATTTTACTAACAATAACTATCGAAAATCGAGTCTCTGACTGTCACTGAACCAATTATTAGTTTATTTACTTGAAATGGAAATTTTACCCTTAAGTGGTAAGGATTGATACTATTCATATGCTATTTCCGTCTACGGAAATCGTCTACATGGTACACACTTCCGCCGACCCAGTTAGAAAATCAATCGAACCCAATGCATTAAAACATGAACTTGGACTGTTTTATACCACCTGCCGGTTCGCTCAACATCAACTAACTGGACCGAACCGCGAACTAGTTCGTTTCGAACCAGTTCGTAGTTCGCACTAGTGCTTAGCGAATTAGGCAACCTTGATATAGTGAGAGAAAGAGTGACCAATATCACCATCATCCTTTTCAATGTCTTATCTAAAATAAATAAAGTATTATTTGTTATTAATTGAAACAAATAAAAAAATTGACATTTAAGTCTCAGTTGTGGCTAGAACCCTAATTTTAGTTAATGTATGATACGTAAACCATAGACATACAATGAGTTTCAAGGCATAAGGCGTGAGCCTCACACTTTGCGGCATGAGCCTTGTAGGGTTTAAGCCTCAAGGCGTTTTCCTTAAACCTCATCCCAAGGCGAGACTCGAGGTGTAAGCGGCACACACCTTTTATAACTTTAATTAAAACAATGGGTAAAATTGGTCATTGTCATTTAAAATAAAATCAGAAATAATAGGCGCAATGCCATCTTCTCAGATTTCTCCCCCCCCCCCCTCCTCATTGTCATTGCAGAGAATATGATGACGACGACAATGTGATGATAATGATGGTTTCTAAACCCTAGTTGGTCAGGATTAACTAGGGTTTTAGAAAAACCAATTAGAGAGAAGGAAAATAATTTGAGGGTTTTGTTGGAGCTTCGGCAACCCTTCAATGGAGGAGCATTACATCTGCAAATCGTTGGGGTTTCTATTTTGGGAAAACCAATTTTACCCCTTGTTTTAATGAACTGGAGAAGCAAAAATGTCTGGTTATTGTTCCCAATGTCACAAATGGCGTGGACGATGATTAATTGCTCAACTTTTCAATTTGGAAGCTTTCTTAATTTTAAAAGTAATGTTCCTGATGTGCAAGTGTAGCAGCAGAAGGCAACCAAATGACACAACTGCAGGTCGCCAAATTTAAGTTGAGATGGCAGGGATAGAGGTAAGTGGAGAGAAACATTCTTGTCGGTCCAGCCTTATTTTAAAAGAAGAAGTGAAATTCATAAAAAAAAGAAAAAGGATTAGAGGAGGTGGGTTAGGAAAGTACAAAGTCAAATAGATTGACACTTGATCCAAAGATACCACCAATCAAGAACATAGCAAATGTATGAGAAAAATGCACTTAGGTGCATGAAACGAAAAAAATTTACACAAAGCCCCTCACTGGTGTAACTAAAAGACCGTCTCAGTAATTCATAACCTTACATGCACTTATCAGAGAAAGGAAAGTGCATACGAAAGGGACAGTCTAATAATCGTATACACTAGGAATATATGGACTAGAAAGAAAAAAAAAACTGTAAACAAATATAAACATCTGAAAATAATGGCCATCAATATTTCTTTGAACTACATGATGATTAAATCTAATGGTGGAGTATTTAGGTTTAACACTTCCTTTCCTCAAATAGTCCGAATCCCTATAAATTTTTGGTCTTCCTTTGAATGACTTTCCTGGAAATGATTCCCACCTTAAACCATTTAGGGTCCCTTTTTTGCTGAGACTTATAAAGTCCGACATTTACAATTTGCATGTTCTATTGAGAACAGATGTATAATGTTTTTCATCTCTTGGATTACAATTCCCGTAAGTCTTCCAATGGAGCAAAATGAATGATTTCAAATCTCACATTATATTAAGAATTAATTTGTTAGACACCTTGACAAAGTAACTCAAATTTTCTAACTGCATCATGACAAAGTACAAAGTGCTAAGCTTTATAAGTCTCAACAAAATAATGGAGAATTGGATGGAGACTTGCTAATAGGTGTTGAATATGTGTGGTTGAGGAGTCACTGGATCACTTGTTTCTTCATTGCCCTCTAATAGACGGATTCTGGACAGTTCATTTCCCGATTGGAGTGTTGTAGGTTTTCCCTTCAAGCTTTACGGGTTTAATCTGCAATTGGGTCTTGAGAGAGATGGACGGGGCTCGGCGTTACGATCCTAAATGTATATGGAGAGGAATTGAGGGGTATTCGATAGTACTTATGTTCCTGTGGAGAAAATCATTCTGGGCATATCTAATGTAATGTTTTATCATTTGATCGATTAGCCAGATATTTACAAATAAATGAAATAGTATATATAAAAAAAAATCAGTGGAACGGATTGCATCCGGTGAATAAAGATCAAATCTTCTTCCTATCTAAACAAGCCCTAACAGCAACCATACCAGAATTTTAAGAAGGAATGAAACGAAACGAAACCTTAGCATAGTAATCTTTCCAAACTCTGCGAGCGATCTGATGCCCTCCCAAATCAAAAGCCTTGAACTTGATTTTTCCAATACTCAACTCCTCTGATGTCGGATACTGTGTAGGCTGATGTTGAACTAACCTCTGCAAAACAATTCAACCATTGATTTGAAAATATATTATATTATATTAAAATTAAAAGAACCCTAATAAACAGAAACAGAATTTCAATAAGAGACACAACCTCATCTTTCAACATATGAAGCAAGGTCGTCTTTCCAGCATTATCGAGCCCTAAGAACAAGATCTTGGCCTCTTTCTGCCATAAACCGAGCGATGCGAGAACGCCGTAGAACCAATCGACCAGAAACATGATTGCTGAGGATTATATAATCCCGATTCGAGCAACCGACTCGAAATCCAATTTTTTACCAGAATCCGGTCGGAAAAACAACCAGATCAGCCTATCGACGAATTCTAGGGTTCATAATCTCTCTCTCGATTGGTAAGCCGGGAAATTGCATAAATTCCGGCGATGTAGAGAGAAATATAAATGGGAGAATTGATTCTGTGTTTATTTTCCCGTTTTTCCAGCTGTTTCTTGGCTACTTGTAAATGTGGTATGAGCTGGATTCTGTTTACCGGCTGTACCCGGTGGATAGCCGGTTGTTTCTCGTTTTGGTCACCGGCTTCAGATATGCCGTCATCAAATAAACCTTATCCGTTGATTGAAATATTGACGGTTTGGATCAGTTTTTGTGGTGTTTGGTGGACACTGTGATGGGGTACTTGTGCAGCTACTGTTAGCCACGTGATGCACTGTGTGATGTTTAACTAGCCACCCGAATCTGCCCGCTCTAAGCTACCTCTCAAGCCAAGCTAGCTTGATGGCTCGACTCAGTTCGGCTCGTTTGAGCCTAGCTCACGTTAGCATTTCAAGCTTTTATTTTATTGGAATGTTTAAACAAGCCAAGCCCAAGCTAAACCTGTTTGATTCGGCTCAGCTCAAACTCGACTCATTTTTGAGCAGGGTTTGTCTTAAGCTGGACTCCCTAAAAATGTATTTATATATATAAATGATATATATATATTTTTTAATAATGTTATATATAAATTCAAACAAAATAAAATTTTAAAATCTCTGTAATAAATTTTAGTTATTAACAAAAAAGTTCTAAGAGATAAAAATAATAATAAAAAATTAAGAAGTTAAAAACAAAAACTCTTCGATCTGATCTCTACTCTTTGGAGCAAATCCACTCTCAAATCTTATTTTTCATATGAATGTATTAATTTTTTTTAGAAACGAGAAACAGACCACGCAATCAACTTTCAAGTTGACAGCGCGATCTCATTGAACCATGCCCTCCTTTAACACTTATTAACTGTGGTTAAGATTCACTCACTCTTAGGGTTCATCCATTCAACCTTGGTTTTTAGAAAAAAAATATTAAACATAAATTAAGCTTAACCATAGTTAAAAAGGGTACGGGCCACTGTGGTTAGCTAGGAAGGGGACATCGTGATCTCCTTCTTAAGACTAATTTTTTTTATAGTTTAATGTAAAATTATGTATTAATAAAAGCTTTTATTAAAATTATGTAAAATTAAATAAAATAATTTTGCGAATCAAGCCAACTCTAGCTCGGCTCCACTTGAATAAAATTCGAGTTAGAACAGAGATCGAGCTCAATCGACCTTGTTCATGCCAAGCTTGAGCCTAAACATTCGGGCTTGAATCAAGCTCAAGCCAAGCTCAAACTTGGCTAAGCTCAGCTCGAATACACTCCTAAAACTGCCTAGGCACACTGCACACAACAAACAGGATCTTCTCCGGTGATAGGTGGCGGGAAACCGCCAACACCACCAAATGAAGCGCCACATACCACCGTGTTATAGTACAGAGTTTTGGGGGCATGTGTGCAGAGCTTTGGTGCACATGCATATAGGGCACGTGTCCTTCATTTGGTGGTACTAGCGGTCTCACCGCCTGGAGAAGATCCCAAGTCCATACAACATGATGTGCATCAATGGTACCAACATTACCTTCCCAACCCGGATTCAAATTCGGGCCTTGCAAGCTACATTGATAGGAATACAGGTATGCTCTGGTGTAGTGGTCTTGTACCACCGCACTGGGCTGTTCGGCTCCCTACCTAAACCGCCTTGTAACTTGTAAGAGCTACCATTGGGTCACCAAAGAAAGAAAGACAAAAAAAGATACCATAGGCCCATGTTTGGTGGCTAAATAATGGAGAGGACTTTTGGGGTCACCCTACGTAGTTTTGACCACATATTGCGGGAATGTTTTGTTTCATCTATCTTCACCTCTTTTCTTTTCAGACTAGCGTCAGTTGTCAACATACCGACGTATAAATAGAGTATTAAAATGACACGGGATCTTCTCCGGTTGATGTTGATGCTGGTGAGGAGGCCGCCACCACCCAATCCTAAGGCACCACATCCATATTTGCACACGGATCAAATTGTTGCACATTAATGAATGTCTTGACTGGAGTGCAAATACTGATGTGACGCTTTGGGAGTGAGTGCTAATGGTCTCCTCTACAGCAGCACCAACGGGAGAAGATCCCAAATCTATTGAAATAGCTGCAATGGTCAGTAATACCAACTGCCAATCAAGAGGCTGCGGTCCATTGCTCAATTTCCTCTTAAGTACTTTCTCTTGTAAAAGACCAACATATATGTTCACTAGAAACTTCAATAAATAAATAAATAAAAATTACCCCGAAGGAGGGAGAGAAACTGCCCTTTTGCAGGCTTCTTCTTTTCCTATGGATGGCCCTAAACTTAGGAGCAGGGTTACCAAGTTCACTGTCTATCCTAATAAACTACAAACTGGAGCAAACCCGAACCAATTCATGGTTTGGTTTGGTTCGGCTTGGGTTTTGAAATTGAGTTGAACCACACGTATCTTCCAAGTGTTCTTGGTTCGCTAAATTTTTTATTCGAGTTTACTAATATTTTTTTTTGAATTGGAAGAATTTATAATTTGGGTTTGATGAATTTTTCTTTTAGGTTCATAAATTATCATAGAAAATAATTTTTATGAGTTTTCAAAATAATTATTTATAATATGCTTATTTACATGCTTAAATAAATATGTATTAAAATATATTATAAAGAATACATTTGTTTTACATGTAAGCAAACTAAGCTAGTGAACCAAATTATCTCATCATATCCCGAGTGAACCAGGTTCACTCTAAAGTGGCGAATTGCAAACCCGAATTCGAATTTATCTACCCGACGGGATAACATTGTTTTGGAGTCACATCAAAGTGATTATGAGTACCAGGAGAATGTAAACAAGTAAGCAAACAAAATAAAGAACCTAGGCATCCGCACTTCCTCTCTCTATATGCTGTGCCCGTTCGAGGCTATTCTCTTGTCCTCCATTTGGATTTTTCCAAATCTCCTCTACATTTTAGTACTCATTCTCTGACAAAGCAATAAGGACCAAGCGCCTTGGCAACTAGTTTATCCAATCTTTTTTAATCACCTCGTCGAACATATTCCAACGTTCTAGCCTATTCAGAGTTTGTATATTCGGATTAAGCATGTGTTTCCAAATCTTGTCCACCCTAACACGAAGTTGGAAATTTTAAAAAAAAAAAACACTAAATCAAAATGAATGTCAGATATGGATACTAGTATACTACACACATGAGAAGGGCTGTCAATCCGGCCCTCCTGTCAGGAAACATGGCCTATCCCGTAAACTCGATGGTTTTTTCATGCATAAAGCTCACATGCCCAAGTGGATGCAAAATAATAATAATAATAATAATAGGTCCACTGATGTTAGGGCTGGGCTGGCTTGGGCAACACCAACTCAAGCCCAGTTCTCATTATTTGTATATTTGCTAATATATATGTTATATTTATTTTAAGTTTTTTACTTAAAATAACCTATATAATTTTTTAAAATAAAATATTTATTGGAGTATGATAGTAATTTTACTACAATACCGCTTACTTAAATACACCATCGAGAGACTTCTAAATGTCTAATCTATCTCCCTCTCTTTGTTCTCATTTTCTTTGTTACTCTCTCATCTTTGTTGTCAACCTTTGTTCATCACTACCAACCTTCTCATCTACAATTTTCTCTTACTTTGGCTTTGATGCTCTTCCTCGTCTACAATTCTCTTTGTTACGCTCTCTCTTCACTTTATTTATGGTTCACACTTCACACTCTCCCCCTCTCTTATCTTTAAGGGATAGTGATACCATCTCTCACTTAAACAAATGGTTAATTGCTAGATATGTAGGTTTCAGGAAAGCTAGTAGGCATCGTGCTTGGGATCTAATTTTTGTTCCTTATCTCTGGATGATCGTCTGTCAACCGTTTCAGATTTTGGTAAGCTGAGTTCCATATAGGAATTGATACCCTGAATCGCAACGGCATGATAAGTACTAGATTTCAGGAAAGCTAAAGTTGCATGAGGTGAAACTTCGTTAATACGTCCTCTTGCACCTGTGCTTCTTCTTCCACCTTTCATGAATCATTTACTTTAGTTAGATCATTCATTTATGCTTAATTTTTTTCTTCCCCTGGTGACGTCGTTTGTGCTCTACTTATTATGCTTCTTGTGTGTCTTGATTGTTTAGTAAAACACTTTATATAGGGGGCGCAAGGTGCTCAAGCAAGCTCCGGTTGCTGGGGCTCGCTAGCTCTCTCTCTCTAGAATGGGTGGGAACATCCTGCAATTCCAGCCGAGCCCTTTTGTTTTGCGTGGTTGCTCAGCATCTAAAGGTTATGACTTGGGAGGCAGCTTGATTGTCTTTTCTTTTGAATAAATGTTAAGCAGGAAGCTTTTACTAAAATCAAAATTCTATCAGCATGTTAGTATTTTCTTATTTTAGTTTTAATTCTATGTAACAAAACTATTTGGCCAATTCCTCTTAGATTCCCTAGTTTGATTAGAGAACCCCCCAACAAGTAAAGAATATTATTATAAGCAGTGGTTCAGTACTTCAGTTTAATATAACCGACAACGTTGAACGGTCCCAAAGATGTGTCACCTCTTCTCTCAGTTTTGGTATATGCCTAAGGGACTGTTTCAAGAATTTCAGAACTGTGTCAGATACGTTTTTAAACAAAACTGCCCCTTTGTAAATGCTGCTGCCTGGGTTTTGTTACTATAAATGGCATTTGCAGATATTGAACAGAACTGAGTTTTTTCTTCCCTCCCATAAATGTTCTTGCTATTTGGTTGTGTTGCCCAGTTTCTGGACATTTTTTTAGCAACAATACACAATGAATGGGGAAGTTTAATGCGTTATATTCCAGTCACATGGATGCACTAGGATCAACTATTAAATTAAAAATGGAATACAAGTCTGCAGAAAAAAAATAATATCTCCGTGATCCCATAAAACACAAAATTGAGGAAAAAACATCCTAAAATTGGAAATAATTTAGACCTGATCCTTCTTGAGACATTGCGAATTTCCATAACAATGGTGTGCCGATTTCTTCTCTTACGGGAAGACATGCAGCTTCTCGAGACCCCCTAATACAACCAAATTCAATCTTAACCATGTTGAGAAGCTTAGACCACAACTGGTTCATTAACTGGACTAGAAACATTAGCACTGACCTGCCCCAGAGAAGGAAGAGATACAATGGATGGAGTTATTATCTGTAAACGGGCAATTGTTTCTTCGCATTATTGAAATTAATTTAAATAAACGGGATATAAATAAATAATGGTGTTACAGAAAATCATTTACAGGTCAGGAATGGAAATGGAAGGAGGCTTTCATCCTTACCTACACTGTGTACTTGTGCGCTAAGACAATCATTTGATGGGCCCTGCCTAGGAGACAACCCAGGCCATAGGTTGACCCAATCAAATGATCCAAAAGCTTCTGGTTTGGCATTTTATTTTGATGGAACAAAAAGACATTCTTCCTTTTTTTTATGTTTATAATGGGAAAGCGAAATCCCATCATGTTCAATCAGAGGTTAACAAAGGATATCAGAGGCTTACCTTGGCTGATTTAAAGAGTTCATCAAGCACTTCGGACAAAGTCGGATGTGCATGGACAGCAAACTTTATGTCCTGCAAGGAGCCAGAGATGCAAGCAATGATTAATTGGTATGAGAATAGCATCCTGGAGTTGGTCAAATTCAACATACGGAAGAAAGAAGAATATAACCATTTTTTCAGGTGCAAGCATGATCATGAATTTGAGAATTGCTCTAAATATTACTTTAATTTGGGATGTTTTTGTTTCTAGCAGGTTTTCATGCTACAAGCTCTCATGTAATGATTGACTCTAAATCTGAAGATTGCCATGTAAGGCCTAGCATCAGTATGTTTAAACGTTTTACTTGTAGGACATAAGCATAAGAATAACCTGTATACGTGTCCCCAATGCTATTGCATTGGATGCTTCATGGATGAGGTCTGCAGCATGCAACCCAAAAATATGAACTCCAAGAATCTCTCCATTGTCGGGTCTGTATATCAACTGCATGAAAATGATATAGAGAGAAATTAACAAGCATTGAACCTACTTGTATTTTTCATGAATGAAAAAAATAGTAACACTTCGAGATTTAAAAAAAAAAAAAACAGATGTCATGTCTCCAGACATGTATTAGAATATAAAAGTGGAAAAATAAAGAATTGACAAACAATTGTATTTCATTATTGACTGACACAAACTTGTCAAAAATTGATGAATTTCACCGAGTAAAAGTTTTACCAACTTGCTATTTTTACTTTTTTTAATTATTTTACACATAAATAAAACATCAGAGATGATCAGTAACTTTTTTTTGATGAAATTGTTATCATGTAACTAACACACGCTAAACTCAGTAACCTATCTATATATATTCATGCACCAAAAAAAGGTTTTGGATACTCTCATTTACGGCCATGCAAAAGAACAGTTTCACTCAAGGATTCTTCTAATACAATAAACATGCATCATTCTTGAAGAGTAGAAAACTAATATACTTTATTCATTAATATTTTTTAAATCTGTTTAAAAAGATATTTAGTATACTATTCAGTCGCATCTTATGTCAGTAATACTTGTCACATGAGCTCATCTTTCAATTTCCATCCATTTCTATTTCTCATGCCAGGAGAATATGTGACAGATCGTATATATTCCATTTCGAGATTTTAAAATAAAAAAACAGATGTCATGTCTCCAGACATGTATTAGAATATAAAAGTGGAAAAATAAAGAATTGACAAACAATTGTATTTCATTATTGACTGACACAAACTTGTCAAAAATTGATGAATTTCACCGAGTAAAAGTTTTACCAATTTGCTATTTTTACTTTTTTTTATTATTTTACACATAAATAAAACATCAGAGATGATCAGTAACTTTTTTTGGATGAAATTGTTATCATGTAACTAACACACACGCTAAACTCAGTAACCTATCTATATATATTCATGCACCAAAAAAAGGTTTTGGATACTCTCATTTACAGCCATGCAAAAGAACAGTTTCACTCAAGGAATCTTCTAATACAATAAACATGCATCATTCTTGAAGAGTAGAAAACTAATATAATTTATTCATTAACATTTTTTTAATCTGTTTAAAAAGATATTTAGTATACTATTCAGTCTTATCTTATGAAGACAGCTACAACTTGCATCATAACCAGATGTCACTCCAAATTGTCCTTTTCCCCCTTTTAACAAGTAAAATGGTTTTATCAACAAAGGGAAAAAAGAAAAGCTCTTTTGTGGGTATGCTTGGAATGTCACTCATGCCCAATTCTAATATCTGTATAAGATTTTCCAAATTAAAAATCTGGAAGAAAGAAACCATCATCCATCATACTGTTTCTGCACATGCATAATGTAGGAGAGGGCTGGAGCTTAAAAAAATCACCTTAGCTATTCCCTCTCCTTCATTTTCTGCAAGGGCCTTTGTGTTAGCCTTAAAGCTTGTCTTGGCAACACTAATTTCAAATCCCTCCTTCTCAGATTTCTCCCTTGCTTGAGGCTGCAAAATTTAAGACGAGTTTAGTCGAAACTGATAAATCAAAAGAAATGCTCTAAGAAAAGCCCTTATTTCAACAGTACGGAGAGTACTTTGCCACATGAGCTATATTAAAAAGATAAGTAATGTTTACAAAACGTTTTCTTCAATCAAACAAGAAGCCTATCTTATGGTGGAATGCAGAATTAAATGATTGTCAGAGATTAAAGTTTAGTTATATAAAACTTTTTCATCAGCTCAAACGAGATGCCTATATTGTGGTGGAAAGCAGAATCACTTGATTGTTAGAGATTAAAGTTTTGATACCAGATGGCTGAAATTGTAGGATGTAACCCTTGAAGTTCGGATAACGATAAAACATCATATCTTATCCAATCTCAGACTTAAGTACAGATTCCACATACATGTTGAAGTTCAATGTGGAAAATAAATTTTCAAATATGCATGACGTGTACAGATCCTAATGGCCTCTATACCAATTATCCTAATTCTACTTTACAAAATGAAATTTTTTCTTATTACTAGGATAATAAGATATAATTGTTTATTAAAGATCATCGAATAATTCAATTTTAATGAATGATTTTACATGCAAAACTATGCAAGGCGAAAACCCGTTAAAGAGGAAAAAGAGGACTATGGATACTTTGAAATTCCTCCAAGTTCACAGCTAAGATGTCGATTAAACTTTTCCTAAGCAAGTCTTCAGTTGCTTTTTAACATAAATTCATTTTTTTATGGAAAATCTTATTCATTTGTTGCTCATTCTTAAGCTTCAGTCAAATATTAGTTCAAACTTCAAATATATCCACAAGACCAAAAAACTGTGTAAATGTTGATAGCTTGAAATTGCCCATTTAAGAGTTAGATAAGAAAGTCTAAAGGGCATTGACTCTTGGGGAACAATAACACAGGACATGACCTCTTGATCTCTCATGAGCATTGAAAAACTGACAAAGAGCTACTTCAAATAGTGATCCATCATTACTGAAAAAAGAAAAAAGAAATAAAAATTGTGATTCATCTAATGATCCTGAAAACCATGGGATAGAAACTGCATTTCTTCTTTTTTCATTCCCCTATTCATATATGATCTGCAACCTGATGCTTTTTGTGCCCCATAGCACCAATGCACCATCCAATTGAGCCTACAGCCTAGATGCATCTTATCGCTTCCACTCTTATGAACCAATATTTGTATAATACATGATTTGCGTAATATCATATTACTCATGCATACTCCAGCAATACAGGGAACCTGCAACCCCACCTTTGTGACATAGCACTGTCCTAACGAGCTACAGTTAGAATATATGCTTCTATCTCTTGTACTGTCATGAACTAAATAATTTTTTAAAACTTGCATATGCCTTGTACACCTGCCAGCTTGTTGAGTTTCCTGAGGTCATCATGCCTATCATTTCAAGATTGTATGACACAGAAACACGGGATATTTGAAAGTTATCGGTCAGAAGTAATAATGAATTTGGCATGCCGTTCTTTCAGGTAAAAGAGAACATCCAGATTCATGTGCTGGATTCATTTGCATTTTGGAACAACATTGTTCAGACTATCCTCCTCAAAGATCAGCCTAAACAAACCAGAAGAATCTGTTTGAACTGGAGCCCATGCTGATGGTCATGAGGGAACAAACGAACAGGAACATTACAAACAATTGCATGTCTTTTAAGTTTTAACCCAGCAGTCGTCACCATAACGATACTAAATAAAATGGACGAAGAATATTGTCAATGGTATGTAAATAGTATTAAAAGAAACAAATATTTAGCCGGTGCATAACATTGCAGAAAAGGTTTAGAAAGTACAAATTTAGCATAACATTGCAGAAAAGGTTTAGAAAGTACAAATTTACCTCGGTCAATCCAACCATACTGATTTCGGGATGGGTGAAGCATGCTGCTGGGATGCTTAAATGATTTAGCACATGATCCTTCCCACAAACCTTTTCAACAACTATGTCAAGAGAGAATGCCGGGTGTTAAATGGGGGGAAATGTACATGGGTGTCATTAATATTATATGATTGACAGAAAGTAGAAAAACTATGTTGTTACCAGAGATTCCTTGTGCACTTGCCGCATGAGCAAGCATCATTTTCCCATTTGCATCACCAATACAATATAAGTGACGAACCTAATTATTAAAGCTTCCTATCAGTAACAGTTGGCAGCAGACATAATACTGCAAATTCATGAAGGAAATTCATGACAGACCAGGTTGCCATCTGTATCAAGTACTTGCATGCGTTCATCAACAGGAACAAAGCCACGTTGAGTTGCTACATTAATCTGCAGATAGACCAAGCTAGTGTCTTAAAACAATTTATTTTATCATTTGCATATGCATCTTACATTAGTGCCTCTAGTTTACAAACATCCTAGTACACTTACATTCTCCAAGCCAAGCCCTTTTGTGAATGGAGCCCTTCCTGTCGCAATAAGTGCAGCATCTACCTGCAGCAATAACATACCTTGAAATTAGTTAGGAGTGCCACAACATGACTAACTACTAAGGAGAAAATAAAAAATAAAAAAGAATCGCAGAAAAAGTTTATAGTATTGGATTGAGGGTACTATGTCCTCCATTACTTTAAGGACATATAGTTACAGGACGACAATGATAACAAATTAATAATCGGAAAAGCTTTCCTCATCCAGAAAGCAAAGTGAAACAATCCAAGCACAAAGAATTGGATGCCTGAGTGATTGTCAGTTTCGTATTGGTTAGTACATTTTGTGAGGTAATATGTATGGCCAACTCAAGAATATATATCTGACTTGTACAATCTTTACTGCAAATCACTAAATAAACCAGCCACTTCCAGACTTCTACACTAGGATAAACGTATTGCAGAATGATTGCTAACTCCAATCATTTGATGGGTGCAATAAGTTAAAATGATAAGGCTACTTTTGTTCAAGTAGTTTATTATATAATACAAAACAGTGTTTGGCCTGAAGAGGATACCAAAGAAAATGATCCTAGGAACCTGAAGCAATAAAGACATCATTGGAGTTACATCATAATGACTAAAGGATAAACATATAGAGCTATTTTGTACATAAAAGATTAACAAAATAATACAAGATTAGTATTATAAAGTAGTAACATCAGTACAAAAGGAGAAAAGAATATTGATTTTGAGGTTTTGTTGGGTTTGCAGCAGTGTCCTTGTTACAAATTTCGACCGGTGGGTAGGAATAGGATAAGAAACAAACCCAAGATGACACAAATGAACAATTTTGATATTATATTCTTCCCTCACATTTATCGAAATCTAAATTAATCCTCCTTGTTCATTGTCAATTTAAATTTGAAATCCAAATTAATCCTCCTCCTTCTTTGTTTTTTTTTTGTTTTTTTGATGAGGAATCCTCCTCCTTCATTGTTAATATTTAAATCCACATCTTATCCAAATTTTACTGCTTTCTTTTCTGTCTCCAAGCAGCACTCATGCCTTCTCTTTTCTGCTCTTTAGGACATTGCTTTTATACAAGACCAGCAATCAAAGCTAGGATAGCTAGCATTCAAAGTCGTGCACCATATTTTTGAGCTTAAACATTCATCTATCGGATGATTAAGAATTACCTCTAAAGTATCTTTCGGTTCCTTTGTCTTTGCATCAATAAGCTCAATAGTGACAGGTTTCCCATCCTTTGCGGGAGTGATCTATAACAAGCACCAAAGAAAATGGAATGTCCGTTAGATCACACCCACATACAAATTATAAAAGTAATGTGAACCACAAAGCACCTTGCTTGCAAATACACCGGTATGGTAATCGATTTTGCGGGGATTTATTAGAACTCTCTGGGCCAACTTCCCAATCTCAGGATCAAAGCCAGGCATAAGCTGATCTAGAGCTTCAACAAAAGTAACCTGTGCAACAATTTATGGTCAGCTTGGTTGGCTCTGGGTAAGAAATTTACAGCTTTTAAATTGTAATTTGAGCAAGAAAGGAAGTGAAGATGAAAACTCCTTGCAGTAATATAAGTAGGCATTTCACTAGGTAAAGACCAATATAAAAAGTGGATACAGAGGACTAAAAGGAATTGTGAGTATCAAATGGGGAACATCTTATTTACATGCAGTAATTGAAACATAGCAAGAGAGATAAATCACATCAGAAGCAAGAATCTTAAGAAATCAAATTATGTGACAACCTTGAAATTTAGCCCCAGAATGATATCAACTAGTGGAAAAAAGAGGAACGAGAGCAAGTCCGTGAGATGGTGGGGGTGGGAGTGGATGCTTGAATAAGGGGGAAACCAAGCACCCAAGACACCCCTACAAAAAGAGAAAATCTGTGTATGGTTACTCGCAGGAGTAATTGAGGTGAAGCCTGCTCACACACCTTTTCTGCCTTTTTACTCTTAAAGCTTGGTGAAGCTTAAGATCCGTATAAAGACAGAAGACTCCCCCCGCAGCCTCTCTCAACCTTCAGCTAGCTACTTGTCATGGCACCATAAAAAAAAAAGGAACCAGGAGCATTTATGTATATAACTTGTTACTGTTCTGCACACTCATCTTTCAAGTCCAGCAAATAATAATTGTAACTAAGTACTTGATAAACATTTCTATTCACTTTGGACCTGCGGCAAATATTAATGAATCTATGCTTAAATTTTTGTTTGTCAAATGTGGAACTTGGTTCCTCAACAAAGAGTAATATGTTCAACTGATGCTAATCCATCAACCCAGATCAATCGTTGAGGCATATACTGTCATAATCAAATCTAGCTAGTATGCTGGTTCCAACACGTTGGCATTCAAAACGACCAGAATGGCAAACCTTGTTACCATCTGGCTTCAAGGATACCTGGTTAGCACTGTCAAATCATAGTGCAAATCTTACAGGTTGTAGATTGTAAAAGGTCGACAAAGACAATGTACTAGCAGGGCAGCTACACAGTGAGTGATGTCTGGCAATACTGAATCCCTTCAGCCTTTTGTCATCATCATCATATGTCTCCGATGTTTAGAAATTGCAAGGCCAATAAAAAATGCTAAAACTTAAAATTTTGCCTAAGATTTTCACTTTTAGAATATAATGAACAATTATCTAGTATTTCTACTTTTTGGTGCATTTTCTATTATCCTTCCTGGTGTTCCCAACAAGAATACAAGAAGGAAACTTTAAACCTCCCACAAATTTGCCTTCCAAGGAAATTCCCACGAATGAGATTTGTGAGTACACATGTGCCAATTCAATAATGGGTATCCAGACATTAGGGCTGTATTTATGCCGAGTTGAGTTGAGCTTGAGCTCGGCTTGACTTGTTCAAACCAGGCTCAAGCTCAAAATATTAGGCTTGAAGGGCGGCTTGAAATGAATGGCACGGCTCGAGCTCGAATTGATTCAAGCTCAAGCTCAAGCTGAGCTCGGCTTGATTCATTAAAAAAAATATTTTTTGATAATAATAATAATATAATTATAAGTGATTATTATTTTATTAATATATTTCATAATATCCAAGCCAAGTCGAGCCGAGCTCAAGCCAAATAGAGCCTCAATCGAACTAAGCATCGAGCCGAATCAAACAGACCTGGCTCGAGCTCGTCTTGAACATAGTTTCAAGCTCGGAAAAAAGCTCGACTCAATCGAGCTAAAAATGCCAGCTTGAACTCAGCTTGATTGAACCAAGCCGACGAGCCAGCTCTGCTTTAATACACCCCTACCAGACATAGAGCCAACGATTCAAAAATGAGAAATAAAATCAAATAAAAAGGAAAGCCTACGTTTTTTTTTCCTTCCCCTCCTCGATGTACATACCTTCTCGCTGGTTGTTTACTTGTTTCATACCGCTTTCTTTTATCCTTATCATAAAATATGATTATGATATATTTTAGAATTAAAAACACATAATGTGTGGGCTCCTCCATTGTTCATCACCAATTACCAAACTATTGGCCCAAAGACAAAAACAACTTGAAATGATGTAAACGTATCAACTGAGAAGGACAAAATAAATCAAGAAAAGAGAAAACCAAAGAAGGAATACCTGTTCTCCATGCCTAAGACTATAACCAACTAGTATTTTGTTACTGCTTGAAAGCAACATTCATTCACTCATTCCACATAAAATGCAACAGTAACGATAAAGATGTGCCTACCTCACTTCCAAGTGCTGTATACACATCACTGAATTCAAGACCAATGTAACCACTTCCTACAATAGCTATCCAATCAGGAACAAACTCCAGCTTGAGTGCATGATCACTGGTTATTACAGTCTTACCTGCAGGTCAGAATCCAGTAGCATTCAGTAATCCTATGAGCAGAAGAGAAGTAAAATTGTGTCATCTAAACTAAATATAATGCAGAAAACTGGTCTCCAAAGTTTTCAGCCATAACATGGAAGCCAAATAGACAAACAAGACTGTTCACTTGGAACTTATGCAGAAAACCTATGTTTTCTCTCCCTGGTTGTATTTTCCGTTGGCTGCTCATGAACTCACCAAGCTTATGCAGCTACATGTCCGCATGCTTGATTTTCTGCTCATATTTCCCTTCTCATTCAATTTATGAATATTTTGAGAAGAAATAAGAAATTGCATAGTCCATGTTTAATATTTGCGTCACTGGCTGTGACTTGGTCTTACAGCTTCTGCCCAACTCTCCCAAATTAATAGCTCGAACAGACTTTTAAGCCAATTTATTGTACCAGGTTATGCTGTTAAACACCTTTTACATTAAAAATACCTAATGATGCATGACATGCTAGAGTACACGGTGTTATGAGCTAAAAAACATGCCACGTCCCAGAGAAATTCCAAGAATTAGCCCTTAGGTACTGCATTTTTATGCTACTGCTTAATTAGACATAGCAATGTTACCTGGTTCGTCGGTTCGCTCAGTTCGAATTCCGGTTCACAATTCACCACTCTAGAGTAAACCCGGTTCGCTAGGGTTAGGATGAGATAATTCGTTTCTCGGTTCGCTTAGTTCTTTAGTTTGGTTCGCTAGCTTGGTTCACTTATATATATATATATATATATATATATGTATATTATAAATCATGTAAATAAATATATTATAAATATTTAATTTTTAAAAAGAAAGTATTAAAAAATAGGTTTTATGGCCGGTTCGCGAACCCAGAAAACAAGTTCGCCAAACTCGAAGTATAAGTTCGCCGAACTTAAAGAACAAATTCCCCGAACTCAAAAAAAAAGTTCGCCGAACCCAAACAATATGTTTGTTGAACCAAAGCTATTGGGTTCAGGTAGCGGGTTCACTCAATTTCACAAACCCAAACAAACCAAACCGCGAACTGGTTCGCTCTGAACCAATTCGCAGTTCACACTAGTAGGCAGCGAACTAGGTAACCCTGAGACATAGTGACATGAATGCAGAGACTAAGCACTTACCATCAACTTCAATGCCCTTAGGGACAAAAGGAATAGAACCAGTCGCAATGATTATGTCTTTTGCAGTTATTACATTGTCAGAGAAGCCAACTTTTCCATATTTCACCTTTTGTGGACCCTGCAAATCCACAAATGAAATGATCATAAACATCATAATTCATGAAGATTCATTTTAAGCTTCATATTTCATTAAATTGATGGGGCAGGTATAGGCTGATAGCCTGGACTTTATGCAATTCATGATAGTCACAGATTAGTTTTACTGTGTCCAGATGACAACATGTATGGTATGGCTTACCAAAATTGTGCCAACACCTGTCAATATGTCCACACCAATAGCTTTCATCGAATTGGTCAAGTTATTGCGAATTTTTGAAGCAAGATTATTTGCATGATCAGCTACCCCCTGTCTGTCATACCCAGCAGCGGAAACCTATCATCAGAAGCTGTAAGATGTCAGACCAATACGTTAAATGATGTTTCTGTACACTATGAATCCAAAGGATATATAATGTATCATTTGCAAGATTGTGGAAAACTTGTGCAAGGATGCAGTAAATCATTAGAGCACAGTCTAATTAACAGATATGATTACTGCTACTCTGGAAGGGCATGCTCAGTTAATTGAAACTGCTCCAACAATGAGAAAGCCCTTACAGTTGGGTTATAAACCTATATGATGTCCATATGCAGAAAAGAAAGCACTAAAATGGTTCTGCATGGGAAGAGTATGCATAGAAAAGCAGCGAAAAGGGAAACCTGAGGATTAGAGTCTTAATGTCTTCTCGGCCTTGAAATGTTACATTGGAAGAATTAGAGTCTTAGGATTAGAGTCGTAATGCCTAACAAAACGCAGTCATGTGTTATATACTTATATATCTAGAAATTATCATAAACCTGCATCAAGGAGCTCTAGAGGACCCAGGCAGCAAGAGTTTTTGTTCATCCAAGCTAAAGATCATGATGGATTTAATTTTGGGATGTGAAGGTTCAGCAATATTTATATCATTTATACCTTGAAGTACCCCAGAGGTTCTTGTGAGTTGTGAGACTGCAGAAGAGCACAACAGCCAGTGCTCACAACAAAACAATCATATTACCACTACTTGTTCTTTTAACAGAGTTTGCAAAGTTAGTTTAAGCTTCCTGGATCATGATGACTATCAATTAGATGATAGTTCCTTTACCTGTAAACCCAAAGCCTTCAAGTGATGCTCACTCTGAAGCTCACGCATCCGGCCGCTTACAGCAAGAAGAGCTTTAGAAGGAACACAACCTCTGTTTACACATGTTCCTCCAACCACATCTCCCTCAATGATGGCAGTTTTCAAACCCTGCAGCCATTGTGTTTATCATCATTTACCTCATATTCATCTCAAAAGGAAAAACAGACGTAATTAAAATCTTATCATCCATATTGCACTCAGGTAAGCACCATGCACAAAAATTTTACAAAATAAAAGCAATAAACAAATTCCAAGAGGCGTAAAACTATAGCCTACCCAGTGGTAGAAAATGGAAAACGTATACATTTTAAAGATCAAGCATATGCTCATCTCTCATCAGAAGACTATAATACTATTGATATGTGTGTGTGTGTGTGTGTGTGTGTGTGTGTGTTTATTTATTTTTATAAACCCAATATCGTCCACAATATGATACCAATTCTGCTTGGGTGATGTGCACAACCAGCATAACTAAGTTTGGCAACCAGATCATAGATTTTTTATGTGAAGTCTGATGTGACATAGGCAATCTATTGTGATCACAACAAAATGATAAGCACTGAACAGACTTGATATAAAACTACAAGCTAAACCACTAAACTCATCTATTTAGCACAACACTGTTCTAAGATAGTCAATAAATTCATGCCAACCACTCCACGAGAGAATCAAACTTTCAACATGCAAAGTGCTATAATTCAATGGAAAAAGAAACAGATGAAACTCCAGTTCTCAACTTATAACTTATACATGAGCATTTGCTCTAGTAACTGCTTCACTTCTAATTCTCCAACATTCTAGTTTGATCCTAGCTCGACTATAAATTTTGAAAAAGAAAAAACAGAACCAGCATTCTAAAGCATAGACGATCTAAGCTAACTTCAGTTCCAATGAACACGAATTAAACCTAAGCTCACAGCTATGTTCAGTGCGAATTCAACTAAATCTAAAACTAATAAAATCGGATTCCAGACTAATTAACAGAAAAAAATTGAAAGTCCATAATCAGCTAACTCAAAATTTATCATTTCTAAATACCACTCCTGCCAATTAAACTAAATCAAAGCTCATAAGCTCAAATTTTCAGATCCAACGAACTCAAGAAATTCCTGTACCTTCTCGACAGCATGAAGCGCAGCTCCGTGACCACCAACACCAGCTCCAATAATGACCAGATCATAATCAAAACCTTTAGAAGGACTTCCATTGCTTGACAACGACGCCGATAGCTTCTTCGATTGCTTTCGCCTCGACGACACAACTCGACTGGAATCCAACTGTTTCAAAGCAGTGGATCCCAAAGCCTCTCTTCTGAGACCACAAAAACGGAGATTCAAAGGCTTAGATGCATTAATGGAGAAAAATTCGACTGCACAATCGGATCTGATAATGGCGGGAGAAGCCATGGAGAGGGAGATTGAAGCCTGCATTTCGTAAAATCTAGGGTTCTTAGACGAGAAATGAGAAGAGAGAAGGTTGGAAGAATTAGGGTTTTAAAGGGAGATTTGATAAAATCGAGTGTTCTTAAGGTTGGGCTGGAGACCTCGACAGGTCCGTTAGAGGAGGCGGAGACAACAAAGCGTGGCAGATAAACGACTCTACTCGCTTGCCCTTTTTCTCGTTTTGTAGTTCCTTATTATAGATTTCAAATATTCGGCGGAGCTCCGTATCAAAACATTCGGCGGAGCTTTCTTTTTCGATTAAGTGGATGGCAGTTATGTAATTATGGGAGAAATCATGCAATGGAACTGTCACTTTATTCCACCCGGACTAGCTCCTTCTCCCGATTTATGGGGAATCCGTTTCAGAGGCGAACATTAACGAGTACACGGACGACCGTTCTTGGTGACAGGATTCATGGTATTATGTTGAGACCAGATGGGACCCAACGTCACTGTGCTGAAGCTAAGTGATCTACAGTGTTAAAATAATGTGATTGAATGATCTCAAATTCTCCACCGTTGGATTTAAATCTTTAGGCTGTGTTTGCGATTAGACCCATAAACACTTAGGGGCGTTTGTAACAGTTTTTTTTTTTCCATTTAATCACTTAAAATAGATTTAAAGAAATTTTAGACTAGAAAACACCGTTTGGTTCACCCTAAAAGAATTAATTTTCGTAAAATTAATTTTGATTGAAAAAATCGATATCAAATTGAAACATAGAAGGATTTTGTTAGCCTCAATCGCAATTCTTCCAAAGACGAAATTGGCTACAAATATTAAACAATCTCTAATTTTTATTTTTTAATTGTTAAAATATGAAACATCTCCACGTGCTACCCCAATCTTACCTCGGTGGCAAATTTGAAGTAAATGTGATTGGGGCTAGCACTCCTCTTTATAAAATGGATTCGTGGAAAGAAGAACCTATCTTTAGGATCTCTCATCAAAATGCTCTTTAAAGTAATATCAAATTCATTCAAACAGACGAAAGACTAAAAAAGTTTCTCAACTGAGAACCCTCTCGACCACACTCGGGATACCTAGATTGAAAGGGAGATTTAACCAATGGATCCAAACATAGACCCTGAAGCCCCTGCTGATCTATACTTGCGCAGAGCCCTCTAAGCCTAACTATGAGCTGCTGAATTTGTCTAACGACAAATGAACACTACACTCACACCATCGAGAAGGTTTAGAAATGAGGATATATTCTCAAAGGATTGGATGGACCTCTATCACCGAGAAAGAGAGCCCATAGTTTATAGCTTTTACAATAACTTGAGAATCACTTTCCATGGTAAAACTAATGGAGGCATTTGGATTAGATTTTTTTAGCCAAAAATTAATTATGGTAAAATTGATTGTGTAGAAATTAATTGTCAAATATTCATTTTTTCAAATAATAGTGTTTGGAGAATACGTGAGTCTCTCAACTTCGTATTCTCCGAACACTATTATTTGAAAAAATAATTATTTGATCATGAATTTCTACACAATCAATTTTATCATAATTGATTTTTGGCCAAAAAAATTTAATCCAAACGCCACCTAAGCCAACCTCACCTACTAGCCAACTCCAAGCTTTCTTTAATGGCAAAGGATACCACAACAAGAGGAGAGCTTGTCTGAATAGTCTTTGAGACCCGAACAAGAACCACCATCCTATGGTCACGAACGACAATGGCAATCCCAGCACCACCATCTATACAACAAAAAGCCCTGTCACAGTTCATCTTGAGAAGACCCATTTATAGAACCCACCAATGAAAAGAAACCACCCTATTGTTTTGTTCAAAGAGGGGGCCTCAGGGATGAGAATAACTTGTCATTGTTCTACGAGGGTCAACTATAGTATAAGAGAAGACAACCTCATTTCGAGCAAACCAAATAGCCCAGAGAGTTGTGGTCATATTCACAGTCATCCTGTAATTATCTATGCTGAAAATGGATGACATAGATCAATGGGACCACCACTTTGCAAAGTCCACCATACTACCCAAATCTTATCTTAAATGAAAAGATAAAGCCAACCAGGTTGCCCTCGCAAAATTGCAATGGAGGAAAAGATGAGTGACGGATTTCACTTCCTCGCTACATAAAGTGCACATCGAGTCGACTTGAACCTGCCTCGTGAGGAGATTTTCAGCAACTGCGAGAGCATTTCTGTAACTCATCCAAATCAGATTTTTCAATTTTGATGGTGCTGGCATCTTCCAAGTTTGCTTTCATACTTTATTGCTCATCATAGGGGAATAAGAGCCTAGAGTGTTTTTGCAAACCCTCTAGTTTTGCGCCAATACATGGTATTTTGATTTCACAAAAAACACTCTGGACTTAGTATAGTGCAAGATAAGGATATCTTGAGCTCCTCGCGTGCTAAAAAGAGATTTTGATAATGGTTTGGGATTCAATTTCCACATATGCCTCGTTCAATTTACACATTTGATGAGAGAGCCCTTCAAATATGCAATTTGTCACCAAAAACTCTTCATATTTGTATGCATCATCCTTGACCTTGATAGGAGAGTCATTGGGCCGGGCTTGACTTGGGTTTGGGTTGCATTTTTGTCATTGATGGATAGGCCTTACCCATTTATAAGATATTTTGTGGCCCGAATTCGGCTAAACGTTGATTGATCCTTGGCTTATTACCTCTTGAGTCTCCAAATTCGGCTAATCGTGGATTGATCCTATGGCTTTTTACCTATTGAGTCTTGAGGCCCCCACAATATCCACAAACACAAAGCCCGCGTGCGGATATCAATTGCAATAGCAAATGAATGGTACCTGTCGTATTTTAGAGTCTTAAATCAATCCCTATTCCGTCTCCAACTTAGATGCATTGAATGGCCATTTTAAAGCTAGAAGCATCCTCTTCATTTTCAGTCTAACGTGCGCCGGTTAATTATTATTATTATTTTCCCTCTTGGCGAGGGGGAATAAGAAGCCGGTGATCTGAGCCGTCCAATCAAATCTCCAATTAGAATGAGCTTAGCCATATGATCTATCATGTTCTATCCACAATAAAGAGAAAGACTTAGGATCTTCTCGATTGATGCTAACAAGATATAGGATCTTCTCGATTGATGCTAATAAGATATTGTCAGCATCCAATTAGAAGGCATCACACACTCCCTTTCAGTCATAATGCATTGATTTGTTTACATATATATGGGAAAGCGTGCAAAGTAAATATGTGGTGCCTTTCAATTAGTGTTGACGGTCTCCTCGGCAACAACCGGAGAAGAGAAGATCCAAAGTCTAAGAGAAAACATCATGGTTGCACAATCGGATGGTTACAAGTGGCTCCCACCACTAATTCCAGGATGAGCAATAGTCTGCTCCTAGGCGAGGAGCTGACAATTGCTTCTCGCTCTCGCAAAGCCCCTTTGATTGCCCTTGACCTATGATTAAACAAGTTTTAGACTCTAGGGTTAATTTTAAAAAAAAAATTACAAAAACCAAGGGTAAATGCTTAAACCCTAAGTTAATGAATCTTAACCACAGTTAAAAGGGGTTAGTAAGGGACACTTGACAAAGAAAAGGAGAGGGGGTCCCAAGACACCTCCCTTAGGTCCACCAAGGAGGAGGTGATTATTTCCTTCCAGGATCATCCAATTTTGATCAAACGGTGCTAATTACTTACAGAAATGCTAGCCCAAGTCGTAGGCTTCCCCGGACTTAAGGTGGTGACAACAATTGTGAAACCATAAGGTATTGCACTCACTCTAAATTTAAGGAAATTTTTTGACTTATTACGTCAGGTGCTAGCACTCCTCAATTACTTATATCACAAGTCTGTATATCCGTCAACACCGAATCATTCCATCTCGGTCCCCTCCACCAATTTCACACGTTTGCAGGTGTGGCTGCTAATCTATTATTTAGGCTACTCTATTAGCATTTAGCAACTTGTATTAGTATAATTACATTTATAAATATCTGAATAAGACGTGGGTACCATAATAACTTCGTGGACGGTCGAGATGGAGCTGCCCAAGGAAGCAACAGTGTCTTCCATAGGCGCATGTTAGTGCTGACCACTTACTTACAATCGAAACGCCGACCTTTCCAGTCTCGCCATTTGAATGATTTAGACAGAGATACACTTAAGAAAGAAATCCCTAATATACAAAAGAGATACGATAAGATCGAAGAGGGGATAAGCACAAATGTCAGCATTCTAAGCCCCAGTCAGATAAGAAAACGAAAATGAAAAGAGAAACGAAAATCATCGAGCGTCAAAAAGGTCCCACCGGACTACAGTACTCGTGCTCCTCGGTGCGTATTTTGTTAGCATTCACACCCCCCAACCGATTCAAATTTCGAATACCCAAAGTATCCGTTCAAACTTTAGGAAAAAGCACATATAAAATAAATAATACATTATTAATTTAAATTATACCATCTAATGTCAAAAATGCCCCGTTTTTTCAAAAAAATTACATAAGTAGCCAATTTGATTAAAATCTTATTTCAGGGATTTCCATTCAAAAACGGTAGACGGAATTTCTTTCACGGGTTTACATAAAGAATTGTAGATTATTCTGGACCAAAATGCCCTTGTTTTAAGCTCAACAACGCCCTTGAAAGCAGGGGCGGAACCACATGGGGCCGGGGGCTGAAGCCCCCATGAAATTTTGAAAAAAGCTCCTATGCTACTAAGTACTAACAGTGGCGGAGCTCGGGAGAGGGGGTGGAGCCAAGGGATGGGGGCTCTAGCCCCCTAAACTTGTAAGAAAAAACATATTTCTTACAAATTGATACAAATAGATGCGATCACCAATAAACTTAGCCCTTAAAAAGAAAATTTTGGAAGCTACGCCCTCAAACCCCCCATTGTTAGCCTCATGCGAAAGAATCCTAGCTCCGCCCCTGCTTGAAAGAGCTAATGGAAGAAGGTGAAAATGGGCAACAATGAATTAATTTATTAATGTTGCACGACTCTGTCGTCGGTCTGGAGTCTGGACCCTGTAGTAATTTGGACGCGTCAAAGGTCTTCGGGGTCGAGTCTTTCAAATCGCGTCTTTCGTTGTTTTGGTCAAAATAGACATAAAAGTCATTTACAAAAGTAAAAGGGTATTAACGGAACTATATGTTCGTTTGTCTATTTATTTAAAGTCTGAGACCAAAGAGATATAGAATTGAAAAAATGGGAGATGTTGTATTGTTTGTGGAGGATTTGATCTCTGGTTCTGAAAATTTCCAGTGTAGAATCTGCCATGAAGAAGAAACTGAAAGTTCTAAGAGCTTGGAAGCTCCTTGTGCTTGTTCTGGAACTGTTAAGGTGAAGAAAAAGGAAATTTGTTCTTCTGGGTTTTTTCCTATATTCTTTTCGAATTTGAATTCGTGACAGCTTATTCTGTTTTTCTTTTCTTTTTTTACAATTTCAGTTTGCACATAGAGATTGCATACAGAGGTGGTGCAATGAAAAGGGAAACACCATATGTGAAATATGTCTACAGGTTAGAACTAATCCGAGAAAAAGTGATCTTGCTTCTTACTTAATCTGGGTTTTTGAATGGAATGGAATTTGGGTTTTATTTGATTGTGTGTTTCTTTTTGTTTTTGCTGTGAGTTTTGAACTGGGTTTTCTGTTTTTTTGCTTTCGTCTTTTGAAATTCTGTTTATATCGTTTTTTTTTTCGATTGGGTTTTTCAAATTGTTGGTATTGTTTGTTATTTTCCCAGAATAATAGTTTAATTTTCCTTTCTATCTCTCTCTAATGGATCTTTTGTGTTACCGTTTATTTCTTGTAATTAGAACTGGTGTTTTAATTTTAAAAAATGGGGTTTTTGATATCTATCTTCCAAACTAGGTTCGACCTCTGTTTCTAGGGGATGTAAACCAGGATTTTCCTAACCTTTCTAAATTCTAATATAGATATGGGATTTCTTATCCCTTTCTATGATGATAATTTTATTTTGTTTCATCCTTTCATGGTTTTTTATGAGAGCAAAGGACCCTTCCTATTTTCATGTTTTGATATATGTTTTTTTGGAGCTTGAATTTTGTTAGTATCTATAAGTTTTTCAGAACTTAAAATTCGGTTTTAACTGTGATTTTCTGCAATAATTGAAACTAGGTTTCTTGTATTCCTGGCTACTATTAGTCTTTTGCTCAGCTAAAATTCAAAAAAATTTCCTGTAATGTATATCTAGGTTTCTTCCTTGCTTTTAGAAAAGGTTTAGAAAGGGATATGTACTGAAAAGAATATTTCAATTTGCAGAAATTTGAACCTGGGTACACAGCACCTTCCAAAAAGTCTAAGTTGGTTGATGCAGCAGTGACAATCAGGTATTTTCTAGTTACATGCCATCCTTTATAATTTATACAAAATGTATTACAGAATTTTCATTTTCACATTTAAAAGAAAAAGGAAGTAATAGAGTTGAGTTCATGGGAAACTAACTTAAAAAACTGAAACAGAACAAGCTTGGATGTTTCAAGACAAGACCAGGAGCTACATAATCCCGGATTAATGGCAATTATTTCCACCGAAGGACGAATACTCGAAACTGATGACTCTGAATTCTCATCCACAACTGATAGAAGTACATCTTGCTTTCGATCAGTAGCTTTTACCGTAAGTTTCTCTTCCTGAACGAACCACTGTACATGGCTTGATATATTTCTTCTTCTGGGCATTGAATAATCTTTGCTTCAAATTTGCAGTTTACAATACTTTTGCTTGCGAGACACTTTCTTTCCGTGCTTATGGGTGAAACAGACCATTATGCATTCACACTTCTCACTGTAAGTATCCAATTTTCAGTGCTGGTGTAGTTCTAATGGTCATTTACCTGAACTAGTTTTAATGCTATAAGATTTTCTTATATGTTAATTTTATCTTTTGTGGTGAATTTTGCAGTTACTTGTTCTAAGAGCTAGTGGAATTCTTCTCCCAATGTATATACTGGTTAAGTTAATTACAGTGATGCAAAACAACCTGCAGCGGTATTATCATGTTAGTTTCCTAGCTCATCGCCTAAAAATTCAATTGAATCCTGCTGTAAAAATATCACAATTTGATGAACCAAAAACTGTTTTAAAATTCTAAAAACAGAAGTAATGTACAATGCTGTAAACTTAAACAGGAGTTTATCACAGATCAATATTGAATATTTTTTTTTATTTTTTTAGAATATAAACAAGGTTCTCCAGCTAAATTGACTTATGCTTTTTATTTGAATTTTAGGAGTTTGATGATGATGCTGCTTCAAATCACCAAAGAGACGAAGAACAAGATGAACAGTTGCATCATACAGTCCAAATACACACCTGATGATGGGTCCTCTCATTTATTCATTTATCTTTTGTATCACAGCACTATATTTGTGCTCCTGCATTTTTACTTCCCCTCCTTTTTGACCAATAAAAATAATTATAATCCATCTTATCATGTAAATGTTTTTTTTTGTTTTAAACCCTCCAAAAAAAAAAAAATGTTGATGTTGCTCTTAAAATACTATGACTATGGGTTGAATGGGGTAGTTCTAATTTGCTTGGTTCTTGTCTTGTATTAAGATATTATATAATGATTTACAAGGATCATAGATGACAGATCATATTGATATTACAAAATATTAGATTTACAATAATAAGAAAACTAATCTATAGACAGAGTCCTTTAGAGGTGGCACTTGATTGTGTCAATCTATTGCGTCAATATATTGGATTGAATCGATCTGTTAATTGTGTATGGATCCGTGGATATTGCTAATCTAAATCCCTTCAATGTGGAGTTGAATATCAAGCAAGCAGATTGATTTCAACCATTGGTTTTGACAGTGTTCTTTTTTTGAAGACTAGAAGAGAGACGTTATAAACCTTTTTGACATCTTTTGGTTAGAAGTCTTGCAGCCCTTGTCCTTTTGCCAGCCTTTTTATGTGGAACGAATCTTCAGGCAACGGCACAATTATGGGTGTCAAAGGAGTGCAGATCCCATGTTGTAGCCCATTGGGTTACAGGAGGGCAGGCTATTGGGCCACTCAATAAAAAAATTCAAAATAAATATTTTTGGATATCACATGAAAAAGATGTTTTGATGCAGAAATTATTTTGTTACTGGACTGGACGAATAGCCTGCTGTTGTGGGTTACAAAAGGAGTGGTTGCTTGTCCGCTCTCGTATCGAAGGATCCTGAACAAGGCAAGGGCTAGGTCTTACCATAGTCCCTGCTCACTTGCAAGGCTAGGTCTAACCATGGTCCACGCTCACTTACAAGGGTTCGGCCGAGCCTTCGAACGGCCTAAATATAAGTGTACATTTGTTTAGAGAGAGAGTAAATTTTCGCCAACAGCTGCCAACTTCCACTTATTTCAAATTTGGTTTTTCATGAACGAAATTCTCGCTGTCACAAGATCAAGGATCAGAGATGCTGAATTCTTCAAAACAAAATTGGATTTAAATATTTTTCATGTTGGGAAAGAATTCAAAGTAAAATTGATTTTAAAAAAACTTTGAAATCAAATACAATTTCAACATAATTGAATCTTACTATAAGAAATAAGTAATGTAGTTCATTGGTGTAGTTTAGGTCCTAAACCTCAACAAAGAACTTCCTTTATTTATGGCCGTGTCTTGAATAAAGAGCACAAAATATCAGATTTTATATTTGGGTAATAACCTTCCAGGAAAAATGGAAATTACTCCACCCCCCTCCCCCACCCCCCACACACACACACATTGTCCTTCATAGTGGGGTAGCATTTACAACATATTAATGCCAAAATCTCCCTTTTGAAGACCCCAAACAAGTGGTGAGGTGTCAAAAACAACTTTTAACAACCAAAAATATGAGCAGTAGAGAATTCCAGAGTTGTCGCAAAATGGTAACATAGTAGAAATGTAATTAAAGACGGGTTCTTTCATGTCATTTGCATCTCTTAACAACTAGCACGTGAATGAAACGAAATACGCCTGCCCTATTTTTCTCAAGTCTTAAATGTGATTGCAAGAATGAGCCACATATTTGCATGCAGCGCCAATATTTTTCTACGAGAAAATTTCCGTAAGTCTAAAAATAAAGTAAGAAAATGAAATTTCTTTTTAAGAGTCCAACTAGTCAAGCTCATCTCTAGTTGGTTTGCAGGGCTCTGTCCCTACAGTTCATCCTGCAAACATAAAGCACAAGGAATTGGAAAAAGTGAACAAGGAATTTTGATTAAACGTAGATGAAACACAACAAGAGGAAAGAATAGGTACATGTATGTCCTCGTCCTCGTCATCCTTGTCTGTGTCTGACTTGGATCCAGAATCGGCATCATCTCCTTCTGCATCATCATCTTCATTGTCCTCCTTCTCGTCCTGCTTGACATATTAAAAAATTAAGAACAGAGGCAAGCAGATGTAAGCAAAATTATATGGGGAGAGCTTTGTAAGCTTACATCAGAATCGACTGGATCGTCCTTTGCTTCCTGTATGAAAGGATCAAAACCAGGACGAGTTGGAAAGAATAAATGTAATAGAAACACTGACAATCTTCCAAATGAATGGCATACCCCCAGAAGCATTATTATAACTAATAACATTATTTGAGCATTCTAAGAGACCAAACTATCCCTGAATTTGCAATAGCAAGCTGGAAAAATTGTCATTCAGAGCCAACTAAAAGCCAATATGCCCATAACATCTCTTTCTAATTTCATCAAGAGCATGGTGAAGTGAGAATTGTGAATAACATATGACCAAACTAGAATGCAGAAGTGGGAAACCTTGAAACTCCATACTGCGCGCACACAAAATAGGAGTATATTTTCCCCGATGATATCTAAGTCACATAAAAAATATGGGCAAGACCATACCTCTTCTTCTTTCTTCTTCTCTGCCTCATCAAAAGCTGCCTTCTCTGCCTGCAAAATAAACATTCTTAATTTGAATTAACAGTGGGGATTTCCAAGTCAAACCAAAACATGGAAAGGAAGAAAGCACCATACATCCTTGTTTATGCCCCATGTTTCTTCAGCCAGTTTCTTGGCATACTCCGGATCATCACAAACCAACACATTGTCAAACATGGTCCCTGATTTTACCTGGCACATGTATATATCTTGCTTGATCAGGATTTAAAGTATAAAAGGACAGTTGCATATGTAAAGCATAGAGATATAATTACCTGCCACAACTCAATGCCAACGTATTTCAAATTGGGGTAAGCATATATATCCGGATCATCCTTGAAATCTGTGAAAACATAAGCAAATTAAAGTGTTTATAGAATATAAAGTTAAAACATTAGAAGTGTCGATGAAACTAGCAAAAACAATATAAGCAAAAACAGATGAGAAGGAAATATTTGCAAGAACCTGGGTTGTCAATCATAGGGGCTTTCCATTTCCCCTTGTAGTTTGGATTTTTTATTTTCTGCCAAGGGATGGAAAGAAATTAAGAAAATAGTGGCTTTCCATTACATGCTTTGGATTAGAAAAAGATTCCACAAACCTTTTGCGTCCATGGTCCCTTGTACTCGGGGTTTGCAATGGTTGGGGCTGTCCATTCACCATCTTCCTCATCATCCCAGTCTTCAGGCTACAGTTGCACATCATGTTACTCAAAATAACAACACGGCTTTCTAGGGAACTACGCTTTTTCAAAACACGGTTACAATATTAAACAGGAAATTCTGAATCGCCTACCTTTTTGGCATCAGCATCCGGTATCTCCTTCGGAATGTCATCATACCCCTTTTAAGACAGAAAAATAATCAATTTTATTGTTAAACATGTATTTGTAAGAAATTAGATTGGACCTTTTGACAAAAGCTGAAGGAAGTTTTGGGAATTAAGGGATGAATACCTCTGGCTTCTTATCTTCAGGATCGGGAATATACTCCTTGTCATCCCAATCTTCAGGCTGCATATAGACATGTGTCTAGGTCATTATCAAAATTTCAAAATCTGGAAAGAAGCTGAATAACTTTCACACTTAAGTAATTACTTTCTTGGCTTCTGGATCCTTGATTTTCTTCGGAGGGAGAATATCCCAGTCGGTATACAGACTGCCAGACTGCTTCTCCACATTGTCGATAAGGATGCTGTAAGTAGCATCCGGTCGAAGTACGAACGTATAAACATGAGTCAGCTGGTCAGTCTCACATGGGACGTCCTTCTTGATCAAGTGATTAGATCCACTCTGTGAGAGAATAGCATGGACTTTTTTGGTGCTGTACCCACAGATATCTGGTCCAAACATGATACTGCACATCACCATACATCAATTTTTACCAACTCAAATCTTTTAACTGGGAGAAAAAAATAGGAAATAAATTGATTCAAATCTTTTAACTGGAAGAAAGAATTTGTAAATGAAAGAGTCTAAGAACAGTATGTATCACCTATATGGGGTGTCACCACCAAATTTCTTTTGATCAACTTCACCACTGAGCAACTTCATATAGCCACCACCACAGTCAAGCTTTTGTTCATGTTTAACAGAAAACTGGAAAACCAATGTCTTTTCCTTGTTACTGAATTCAGGGAACTCAGCTGAGATGGCGTAGAATCTGTAATCTTCACTTGTCTGGATGCCTGGATCAAAAAATCAGTCATCAACAAGCAACTAATTTATTCATCATTCGGGTTGATGAACTAAACTTGGACACTCCAAAATATTTAATGTGAGCAAGGAACATAATACCGAAAAAACTCTTAAGGAATCCAACATCTCAAACTTCTCATCCCTTATACAAAACAATAGAATAGAGATTTGAAGGAACTACACCTTTATCGTTAGGGTCTCCATTCCATTTACCAGAAGTGTAGTTCCACTCCCCAGCCAAGTTCTCGTCTTTCTTCCAATCAGATTTCACCCATCGATTCTCCCATCCATCTGAAATATTCATCCAATCACGGAAACACAAATACATACAACATAAGACAATCAAAGAACATTATTGAAAAAATAGTAAAGAGCAAAAGTTCATTTACAGGCTCAAACAAAGAAGACACATCAAACTGTAACCAGCCTAATGCCTAAGAGATGAACAAGAAAGGCGGTATAATCGTTTTGTCAAAATAATGGAATTTAAAAAAAGGAAAATGAAAGAAAAGAAAAGTTCAAGATTTCAAATCCAGAAGATACTCAGAGTACAACACCTAGATGCACTTAGCAGGTTTGACAGACGATATCAAGGAACACTGGTTACCTATGAACATGTTCTAAGATTGATTAATCTCCCCCCCCCCCCCCCCCCCCCTCTAGGGAGACCCAGCCAGACTGAATACAAATAAAAAAAGAGATTTACAAGCATGGGGATTTACACCCCTATTATCCCACTCGATTATCTGGGACCAATCTATCGCCCTTATGTGAAAGTGAAACGGATAAGTCCCATATCAACGGAATACAACATCGGAGGTTTTATCAGGACTATGCCAGCACCAGACTAAATAACTTCATGGAAACTTTTTTATACTACTGCTAATGAGACACCCTGTTATGCTTATTACCTTGTACAGGCACCATGAGAAAGCGGGAGACAATTAGAAGTGTGAAAATTTTACACCCCTATCATCTCGCTCGATTATCTGAGACGGATCTATCAACCCTTGGGTGAAACGGATAAGATCCATATCAGCAGAATACAACATTGTAAAAGTAACGAAGTTTCATCAGGACAATTCCAACGTCTAGATTAAATAACTTCATGCACACTATCTTTGTTTATACAGCTGCTAAGTGCTAACGAGAAATCCACTCCTTCTTATTACCTTGTAGAGACACAATGAGAAAGCAGGAGACAATTACAAGTGTGGGAATTTACACCACTATCATCCCACTCAATTATCTGAGACCGATCTATCAACCCTAGGGTGAAACGTATAAGATCCATATCAACAGAATACAACATTGTAAAATGAACAAGGTTTCATCAGGACAATACCAGCGTCTAGATTAAATAACTTCATGCACACTGTTTTTGTTTAAACTACTGCTAACGAGAAATTCAATCCTGATTATTACCTTGTACAGACTATTAGAAAGCATGCACAACTAATTGAGGATTGCGACAACTGTTCTAGATTCCCAATATCTGTAAATTTAATCATCTATTCGTCATTACATTGGTTCAAACAAATTTTTGGCACTCGAATCTGATCAAAACACAGGAATAACTATAAGGATTGACATAAGTAGACTCATAGGCAACTATGTTTGAGCTGAAGATGAGTAGACAAATGCAGAGCAAACGTAGAAAACACGTTCAAATGTTTCCAGCTAGGATCACTCCACGTTTCATGAACTTGATCGTTATTTGAAACCAGAGATATTCTCAGAATTTATATGCATGAAAGCGAACATGGAAAACGAAATCAAATGCTTACAAAATTGAGGAAAATTTTGTTGTCGATGGGATCAAAACCTTCCTAGATCTACTCTTAAAAATCTTAGTTTGTTTTCCATCTCTTTTCGAAATTAACGTGAAGACAGAGTGGTGATTCAGATACAAATAGATCCAGAGATCGACTAAGAAAAAAAAAACAATCTTTCATCATCCAGATGAAATTCATCACAGATCGATTCTGGAAAACCAGAAGAAACGCTAAATTGGATACAATGGAACTGAAATCTAGCGCAAAGAATTAGAAAATGATGAAAAAAAGGGAGCAATCAAAGGATTTCATCGTTGAATGTACCTTCGAAGCGTTCTTCGAATAACACTTCTGCAGAAGCGATCGCTAGAAGAGATAGTGCGACGAGACCAAGAAGATTAGGGTTTTCTCTCGGAATCGCCATCACAGAAACCCACGAGAGAGAGCCGTACGAAGAAAGCTATGTAGTGAGGTACGAATTATACAGGAAGCCCTTATAGGTAATTTTATTTACAGCAGTAAACTAGATTTTATTCGACTTTCATGTCCGAAATGTAGAGACCAAAAGACGAAAATCTCCTTGCTTCTTCACGATTTTACATTATTAGTCTCAAAATCCTATATAGTATATACTACATGGTATATACTGTATACCCTTATAATTTTGATTTGTTCCTTTGGAGAGGACTCAGGTTCAAGACTTAACCGAAAAAATAAAAAAAAGGGTTCAAGACATTGACTAATAACCTAACTCTAACTCCTGACCTACTAATGATAGAAAATGATAACACACAAAAGAAAAAAAAAATAAAAGGACTTTGTTACGGAGATCCCCTTAGGCCGAGACCACCGAGGCTTTGCTCTAAGAGTACCGGATGTCAGGTAATGCCCATTTCACATGGGGGGCCACCTGAATTCCCGTGCTCTTAGAGCACGGTCTCGGTGGTCTCAGCCTAATAGGGTCTCAAAAGGGTCTCCTGAAATCTCGTGCTCTTAGAGCATGGTCTCAGTGGTCTCGTCCTAATAGGGTCTCAAAAGCTTTATCCAAAATAAAAAAGTTATAACCGACTGTAACTGATTACCCAAAAAAAAAAAACGATTGTAACTATACAATAGAAAAGTAACAACATGTGTCCCAATTTAGATGAGAGTTTGGAAAGTCTTGTCTCCAACTACCATTTCTATTAACCAAGAAAAAAAAAAGCCAGCATTTCTATTTTCAAGGCTGGAATAAAATTTTGTATTTTAGGCATACAAGTAAGTAGCCCTGGGGATGCATGAAAATTTTAAGGCAAATAATAAGATTAATTTAAATTGACATAGTAGTACATTTTATTGAATTAAAATACAATAAATATTTTAGATTTATAAAAGATAATAAATGGGAAATAGATGGCGGACCACGTCCCATTAAAAGTGGTTAAGATTCACTCATAGGGTGGCCGTGAGGCATGAGTATGAATACGAGTATGAGAATTAAGATTGTAAAAGTATAGAAGATGATAGTAGAGTTTTTATTAAAAATAAAAACCAAAAGTTTCACACCCGGCGGAGAGTGGCGGCACTACCCGCGGAAAAGCGGAATAAAAAAAAAGGCGGTGGATCACCCGCTCTGATACTATAAAGTAATTAAATATTATTTAGAATTCTTGCATAATTACAATAACCTCTAATAGAATTTATATAGAAATTACATTGACCTCAAGATAAAAACCAAATCAAATCAAATCCTTGATTGATGCTAATTCAATATTGTCTATGAGATCTTGTGTATCTCATAGATATGACATCATTATTTCCCTAACTTAATATTTCTCTAATACTTATTTTTTAAAAACAAAATTTGGGGATGAGGATTTGAATCTTTATGGTCAAGGGCCCTGTATTTCTAAAGGGACTGTATATTGTTTGAACCCTGAATTAGGATTTTATGTGTTTCTTGAAAAAACATGAATAAGAAACTCTTACAACAAGTCGCTGGTCTTTTAGAATTGATGAAATTTCTTTCTTTCTTTCCTTCTTTGTTTCTTTATGTCCTAACCTCTCTACTGTTTGCTGCTCTAAGAACTCATCAAGTATTGAAAAGCATATTAGAATCAACGTTGGCAAGTGGGCCTGATTTTGCAAAAAGTTTTACATGAAATTTGCTTCGGGATATCTGTGGTAGAGTTTGAATGCTTTTACAATGTTAAAAACACCAGCCCTGTGGAATTTCTCTTTTCCTTCCATTCAATTTTCAGGGCATTCCTTGGGCAGGTGCATGTCCTTTCGGGGTAGAAGGCTGAATTTTTTAACAATGACATGAGCAACACATTTTTTAGCTGCTATCACATGCATTATGCTCCACTTATATTGTCCATATACTAAGATTCTCTTGTTTCTTTCCATAGACTATTTTCTTAGGAAATTTTGGACATGCTACAGAATACTTTGGATACCCATTAAATTTTAATTTCTTTTGCTTTATTTTCTTTGCTATTAATTTTACTATGGGGTTTTTGAATATCAGTTGTTGCATTCTACCAGCTTGCAAATACACTGTTGTGAGTTATAGTTTTGCAAATTAACTCATTGTTTTGCAACCGTTAGACAAACAACCTCAATCCCTAATTTTGTTATGCTTTCGTTTGTTATTATTAGGAAAATGATTATTATACCCTTGTGATATTTCATAACCTTACCAAGCCTTCAATTAGCCTTGAACTATGGTTAATACATTTTAACCCCTGTGATTAAGATTCACACCCTTAGAGATAAAACATCTAACCCTAGTTTTCCTTTAAAAAAATTAACGTGTCCCCTTTTAACTCCCTTTAACTTAAGTTAAGATACACTAACCCTTAGAGTTAAAGCATTTAACCTTGGTTTTAAAAGAAAATAAATTAATACGTCCCCTTTGAAAGTGATGAAGATTCATTAACTCTTAGGGTTAAAGCACTAACCTTGAGTTTTAGAAAAAAAAATTAAAAAATTAATGTGCCCCTTTGTAACTCCCTTTAATTGTGGTTAAAATTCACTCAGCCTAATAAAAAATTTAATCATGTCTTTTAACTCATTTGAACCGTGTCTAAGGTTATCTACCATTAGGATTAAAGAATCTAACTTCGGTTTTTAAAAAATGAAAAATTTAAGTGGTCCCATTTTAACTTCGTTTAATCATATTAAGGTCAACTAACCCTTAGGGTTAAAGCATCTAACCTTGGTCCTTGATATTGAAAAAAGAATTAATGTGTCCCTTTCCATAAGGGTTAGTGAACCCTAACAATGGTTTAAGGGAGTTAAAAGATAGGTTTTATTTTATTGTTCTAAAAACCAAGGTTAGATGCTTTAACCCTAAGGATTAGCTGATCTTAACCACAGTTAAAGGGAGTTAAATGGGGACACCTTAAATTTTTATTATTATTTTTTCTAAAAACCAAAGTTAGATGTTTTAACCCTTGGGGTGAGTGAATCTTAACCACGGTTAAAGGGAATTAAAAGGGGACACGTTAATTGTTTATATTTTTTTTTTCTAAAAATCAAGGTTTAGTTGTTTTAACCCTAAGGGTTAATAAATCTTAATCGTAGTTAAAGGGAGTTCAAAGGGGTCACATTAATTTTCTTTCTTTTAAAACCAAGATCAGATGATTTAACTCTAAAGGGTTAGTGTTTCTTAACCTAAGTTAAAGATAGCTAAAATGGGACACATTATTATTTTTTTCTTTTTAAAACAAGGTTAGATGCTTTATCCCTAAGGGTGTGAATCTTAATCACAAGGGTTTACACTTATTAAACTTAGTTCAAGGGTAGTTAAAGACTTTGTGAGGTTATGAAATATCATAAGGGCATAATAGTCATTTTCATAACAATAGCAAACAGAACTAGGGATTGAAGTTGTTAGTCTAACTGTTGCAAAACCATGAGTTAATTTGTAAAACTATAACTCATAAGAGTGTATTTGCAAAGCTTGTATAATGCAGCAGCTGATATGAAAAAACCCCTTTTATTATTTCATGATGAAATGATAAAATTTTCACTTCAGACTGTGTTCTTCGTTTTGATGGGTGTCAGCTTTTGTGTATTCTTTAATTATAGGAAATTCTTTCGGATGTTGGGTGGTGCAGAATTGAAGGTTAACACATTTACTTCATTTTATGTTTGATTTTTCTTAACTCTTTGAATTTATGAACTATTTCAGTGCCATCTTGGTGAGCACAACAAAAGATATTCCAAGGCGGAGACAAGAAAGAGAAGAAATATGTAGATGCCAAATGGAGAATTGCTCCATCTTTCCTATGATTGCCCGAGGGGTTGGATCAGCATTCACAATAAGAATGTGATTGTTTTAGAATTTGGATGGTATAAAAATGGGTGATTTGAAGTTTTGAACTGAAATAGGTGTTATTCACATCTCAGTTGCAGATTTAGGAGTTTTGTTGGGAATCACCTCTATTTTATATATTTTATACCCATGTGAAGTCAATTTAGTTTTAGGTCTCTTTTCCTTGGTGAAACATTCCTCTTGGATTATTATTGGTGAGGTTTCATTGGTTTTATGCTGAATCCGAAATGTATTTTGGATTTTGCATAGACCCTCGTGTTTCCTTGCACCTTTGGTCATGAAGCATGTGAGTGTGTATATATGACCGAATTAAAGTTAATATTAAAATTAGCATAATGCTAATGGCATTGATTAGCCTCGTTAGAGTTGTGTTCATGCTTACTCTCCTACTCTTTTGATGATCAACCGAAATGGATTTTTGTTTCATTTCTTACACAACTAATCATTTAATCTACAATGTTTAATTGTTCGATTGTTAAGGATTGTAGAGTGTTGGTTGGGGGTGTAAGAGATAGACCTCAAACCAAGGGATCATGTCCTTCCTGTGTAACATAAATATGTTTTAAGTTGATACTTAATTTTGTTTAATGTTTGATGCTTAATTATTTGAAATACTTGCGCCCTCATCTGCTTTTATATGATTTTGAAAATGAGAAATGATCTAAATTCAATCATATTTTTGTAGCGAATGGATGGAAGTATTCTGATTCCCTGTCATTAAAAGTTAAAACAATATTGCACGTGCACGACCAACTAGTCTATGAAAAGATTATTTTAGTTTTCATGGTTTTCATTTGATGACTTCCTTTCATGTTTTCCTGGTTGTAATTTTGGCTTAAACATCATGACCATGAAGTGCCTTGGTCAAAGAATATTCAATATCTTACTGAAATTGATGAGTATTGTAATTGATGTGTATCATTATTTAAGTTGATCTCAACTTGGTTTTCTTCAATGTCAATAGCATAATTAGCATTAGAGTTGCATGTAGACATTGTGACTATGTTTACCTATCATTACAAAGGGATAAAATTCTACTAACTGTTTATGGAAATATTAAACTGCAGAGTACAGGTAAGACAATGGTCCTACCCTTTGTTGAGTTTAATGATACAAGATGTGCTCTGACAGTTATGAAAGCTCTACAAGTTGGTGTATAATTAAAATTTTCCATAATTATAAACTAACCCCTATTTGAAAATGTTTCCATGTTTTATCCCTGCTTTGCCAATTCTCTAGAGAAAAAACAGATATCCTATTATTGTTTATCAACAAATTTGACCATATAATATTTCATAGTATTGACATATTGATTTACTTTAAACCATAGCTATCAAACACCCATGTTATACCCGTATAGTACCCATATAATACTTTTAAATGAGGTCACTATTTAAAATTACATATTTTTATCGTGCTACGTATTATACCCGTATCGCCGTATAATACCCGTTTAATATGCATATTATGTATTAAATGCATATAATATGCATATTTGTGTCTTACTTTTACCATGTTAAATGCATATTCTGTATTAAATGATTGGCATTAGTTAATATCATACTTTTTATTTATTAATTAATTTTTAATTTCCCGTTCTTTTGTAATGTTTTTGCCGCATTACACCCGTACTTTTTGAACGGATTATTGTCGTATTATACTTGTACCAGTACTTGGTAACTATGCTTTAAACTATACATTTTGAAAAATGGTCATCGTCCATTTCCTCTCCTCTGTCCCTTCTGCGACATCACCTCGTTGGAGAATAGCATATGAGTCCCAGCTACCATTTGCTTGCCCTTTTACTTAGTTTTAAGATTTTCTTCTCCATCACAGTTTGAATCCATTAAAATAATAGTTTTCTATCATCTTTTGCTTCCTAATTTTGGGTAGCTGTTCCTATAGTAATTGAGTATGTTGGGAAGGATCTTTTGACTGATTTTTAGTCGTTGATATAGTTATTAGGGAGGAACTTGTGAGTGGCTTCAAAAGTAGAGTTGTACGTTTATATAATTATATGTAGATGATGGCATTTCTTCTTTGCAAATCAAAGACATGGTCAATGCAGTCAGGTCTTCTTCAGAAAACTGCTAATTATATAAAAGGTTAGTAATTGCATCTCTAGATCCACCAATTTATAAATTGGTTCTAAGCATGTGTGGTGGGAAACAAAATCACTACAAAGCTTGTTATATTTTGTGCTGACCTACTGTCTTCTATCATGTTCATTTATCGTCTTTCATGCTTACTCATTAACCTTCATGCTCGCATAAAAAAAAAAGCACAGTACACAGAATAGAATAAAATAGATAAATGCTCAATGTAAGAATATGTTAGAAGCTCATTCATAATTGATGCTTGTCAGCTCACTTTCTTGTACCGTTTTGTAGGTTAGTAATATTGATGCTTGTCAGCTCACATTTTATTGCAATGGGAACTTTTATCAATCTATTAGGACTTTCCTTAATTGGGAATTGGACCAACGGGCTTCCATGACTACAAGAATATTATCTTTTTGTTTAGTATGTATTTTATGTAACATCCATTGTTACAATAAAAATAGTTGCTTTTTGTTTACTATGGATTCTATGTGACGTGCCTCTTTAGATTGGTAGTAGTTTTAGGTTCAATACTTAGTCAATTTTTTTCCAAAGACATAGAGTGGGTGTAACATGTGATGTTGCTACCCTATAACAAGGAGATGGTTTCACAATTGTAGCCACCACCTTGCGTCTCTCTTAGGAATGGCGCCTTCCTTTTTAGTATCAATGTGTTGTGCAGAGATCCACTTTGTTAATAAATATAAGCTGTTATCATGCTGGAATAGTTGGATTTCAAATGTTCCTTGAATTGATTTTATTGTTGGAAACTCTGTTGTACTTGTACTTGCCAAAATATTTGAATTTGGGGCCTTTTGATGAAGCTAGATATTCAAATTTAATTTTTATGATGTTTCTTTTTAGATAAATCTGTGGTCATCTCAAACAAAATTCAGCATTCCAAAAACTGTTGGCCTTCCCCTTCAAGATTTTGGACCTTCTTGTGCATTTAATTAGTTGCTATAATCCCTGTTATTTTCAAGTTCTCTCTCATTGGCTTATATTTGCATCTTTGCAGGGTCCCCTCTGTCAACAATGGTTCTTCCTACCCTGTTGTCAACGGGCAGTCCAATCATTAACATTACTCTCCGCTAAGGCAGACGTATGGATGCAAGGCATGGTACAAAGACACATGATGAGGGAGGCAGGCTGAAGTTCCATTTCCAGTCTTATGTATCTTCTAATGTAGCCCATAGGTAGATGGTGACATGAAAGCTATACCATTTTTAGAACCTTTAGGAAACAGTTTCAGTATATGAATAGATGATATCATGGCCCTTATACTCTTAGATAATATTTTATTTTGTTTCATCTTAAATTTGTTGAACTAGCACGTGCCTTTGTGCTAGCCATCTACTACTATAATATAAAGAAATAAGACTTTTCTCTTTGCTCTCCAAACTTCAATCCCTCCAATCTCATAAGTTCTATTTTAGTGATGACATGTGGTTTTTCTCTTTAATCTCTACCGTTTAAATTTGGGACCCACTATTTCATCCTAGAGTTCTATCCATCTCCACTATTGTAGACTCCTCTCTTATCTCCAACTCTTACAGGTTTGAGACCTACTATCTCATCCTAGAGCCCTATCTATCTCCACTATTGTAGAGCTCTGTCTTATCTCCAACTCTTGGGGTATATTAATTTAAGTTTAATAATAAGAAACTTGTGATTTTCCTATAAATGTTATTAAAATAATAATAAATTATTAATATAAATTTATTGATTAATACAAATAATAATGTATATCAAATAATAAAAAACGTATACTATTAAAAATAAATTTATGAAATATTCTTAAAATATATTACTTAATATTTAAATAAATAGATAATATTATTTAATTTTAGATATTCTTAATTATTACCGTGCATCGCACGGGGTCTCTGCTAGTACTAGTATGTAGTAATAATTTTACCATGTTGGTTTGGACTCTGTGGATCGTTTCCAGTGCTTCTTGTACATGGGGTTGTTGATTATGGTGCTTGATTGCCAGTAATGTGCAGTAAATCTGATTTTTAGGCCATCACTTATCAAATTTTTGTAGGCCATTAGTTTGAATAGTTTGAATCTGTGGTAGGCAATTGAGGTCAATATTTTCTTTTGTTCTCTGCAGGGAGGAGGGTCTCTTCATCCAAGATAAGCTTCTTCATATAGGAACACACTGGAAGAGGACAGAGCCCCTTACAACTCTTGCAGCCATGCACACCCTCAGTCTTCCTAATTTTTTCTTTGCCCTTTTTGTTCTTGCTTGCCTCTTTTCCATCAGAAGATGCAGAAATTGACGAGAGGCGGGTATCTCAAGATATGCATTTGCATTGGTTGTCAATGTCATCATTCTTGGGCATGTTCTCTATTCTCAGAAAAAAAAAAAAAAAACATGAAATCCATAATATAGGTTCCTGGAGTGATGAGAAGGTGATGCATAGAGATGGAGCAGCAAATTTAGTTGTTTTGAGAATGTCCTCACAATGGTTATATCTTGAGAGCATTGTATTGGGCATCTATGGATTTAGAGGGAGCCTGGTGTCGCTCTTAAGAATTATGGGCAATGCTAGCATTACTTTCTTTCAAACTCACTTTTTTTGTAGACCAAACATGTGTCATTGTCTTCCGGTAAAAGAAAGACACGTGTTTTTCACTAATACACTCTCCAATCAAAAAGAAAGTGAGCCTCAGAAGAAAGTGATGCTAGCATTATCCTAAGAATTATAGCAATTTGACAGAGCAACTGTGGTTATGTTTCATATGTTGCAACAGTAAGTTAAGGTTTTACTTAGGTCACAGTCATGTTGGCCAATCCTCAAATCAGTTTGCCAATATTTCTTTGAAATTACTGGCTGTATCTATTGCATCCATATGGGCAACGGTTGTGGAGACTTTTTTTTTTTTGGGATAGTACATATTAACAAGTAGAGAGTAGAGACTGAAGATATATAATTTTAAAACTCAAATTCTTCAGTGTGTTTTCTCCATTTAATTTTGTTGTTATTATAACTTTTGGTGCTAGATTTTCTTTTTCATTTTATATGTCCTAAATCCTGATTATCACAGGTAGAACAATGAAGATAATCATAAACCAAAACCATCCCTAAACCATCCCTGTTTAATTCTTAAAATATTTCATAAATTATAGTAGTGGTTTTCCTGTATGTCAAGTCATAAACATCAAGAACTAGGAAAATCATTGAAAAAAAAATAGAAAAAGAAACTCACACGCACAGCCAGACCTAAGGTAGCCGCTAAGGTGCCTTTTACCTTGACGGTGGCACTCAAAAAAAAAATGATTAAAGAGTAACAAAAGAATTTTTTTTTTTAAAAAAAGAGCTAATAAGAAAAATGAGATACTTTGTTCACAAAATATACCTTCTTTTATATTTGTATTTTCTATACCCTTCAATTGGTGTATACTGTACAATGAAGAGCTAGTAAGAAAAATGAGAGATTATGTAGAAAAAAAATATCCTTTTATTTACATTTGTAATTTCTAAAATACCCTTCAGTTCGTCGTACCAACCTTAAGAAAAAGCAACGGATTTTCTCTTACATATGCCTGAGTATCACACTCGGGCGAGTTTCTTCAGCCCACGCGTTACTCGGGTGGGCATGGGTCTCTCACTAAGGAGGTGAAAGCATGTATCTCGGATGTTTCATAGGATGGTATACGCCACCTCCCAGCTTGACACGTTTAACATCAATTAACTGTGATTAAGAATCACTCACCCTTAGTAGTAAATAATTTAGCATTGGTCTTTAGAAGAAAAAAAAAAGAATTTTAAAAAATTTAGCCACATAATTGAGTGGATCATAACTAAAGCTATATTTTTTATAAAAACTAAAGTTAGATTATTTAACCCTAAGTGTGCATGATCTTCTTGTCAAATAGGACACATGGCAATCTAAGAAGGTGTTCTCTTTTCTATTGCAATTTCTCGATTATTATATGATGACTTCTTAACTTTCCATATATAGAAATCGAAACAGGTAAACTAGAAACGACATTTCTTGTGTCAATGACACCAAATAGATATTAAATGAATGGAATTAGGATATAGATAGAATATAATGAAATAGAACAACTTTGAGGTTTTCTATGAAATGAGGCATTGAATGGAGCCACTACAAAGAAGTTACGAAAAAAGCTTCGGGCTCATATCAATCATTAAGAAGAAATTGAATTCTATGACATCTAATCTCTTGTTGTTCCTCAATAGCTCATGATAGAGCGGTCAATTGTCAACTGAGGTTTGAATCCTACTGGGGAAATATGTGCATGTACCATCTTACGCAAAAATGCAAGATGCATGTTATCACCTCCTTAGTGACAAACGCTTACATGCACGGGCTAAAGAGGCCTGCCCCAAGTGTGATACCTACGAAAAATGGGAGATGCATCATATTACCTCCTTAGTAACAAACCCTTACACGGTCGGCTGAAGAGACTTGCTCGAGTGTGATACAAGCATCTGCCAGAGAAGCCTAGGAGAAATGATACACCACTACTTGGCTAGTAAGAAAAAGGGAAATGTTTAATTTACGGCCGCATTACACCACTATGTGGTGTAATGTGCAACGAGGCTGAAATGAAGGGCCCAAAGGCCTGGCGGTCCTCATTAGTCCATGCCCCCTTTTTTTTAATGCCGATTAACTAGTAATTAAGATTCACTCACCCCTAAGGTTAAGCAATCTAACATTTTTTTTTTAAAGGAAACAAATATTAATCTTAATTTTCTAAGAAAAATGAGAGATTTTGTTGAACAAAATACCCTTTATTTACTTTTGTAATTTCTAAAATATCCTTTAATTTTTATTTTTATTTTGATAATTTTAACTAACCACACACACAGCACGCACACACACACCCTACAATCTCAACTTCAAGCCAAAAACCACACCCCTCAAAAAAGAAGAGTAAGGTGGGAGTACTTAAAAGAAAAAGTCCCTACTATCGGTAACCGAGGTGGAATTAATGTGCAAAGAGTTCATATGAGAGCAAACACACCGCACTGCTTTCGTTCTTTTTTGATAATTGACACCCGACTACTTTCATCTTCTGAAAAGCCCCATTAGGGCTTAAAACCCACCGTCCCCATTCGCGCCTATCAAAAATGTCTCCAGAACAAGACCAGAGCAAGAAGCCGGTAATGAAGATGAAGGACCCGAAAATGGAAAATCAACGAAGCAAAGGAACCTTGCCCAAACCCTCCTTGCCCTAATCTATCGAAGGAAAAATAACGAGTTGTTTTATTTGGCCTCATGCATGCCCGGCATTTTGTTTGGGTGTTTAAACACCTACTTTCGTGGGTTTTTAGAGTCCCAAGATGCTGGTCAAAAGAACAACAGTATATACATTCTAAAGGCCCGACTTTGAAAAACCCATCTCTAACAGACTAACACTCAAAAAAAGCACACCCCTTTAAAGCCGTTAGCAACTAGTCTCGTTTACGCTAATCATCAGGCTTCACCTCCTTTAAGGTTCACTTACGAGCGAGCATTAGGATCAACTGGTTGGATTGGAGCAACCATTATCTACAAATGGAAGCACATTAGTAGCTGCATAACCATAGGAGCTTTCTATCGGTAAATCGTTCTGCCCCATCAGACGCACTGCATCTTACTGTCCAAAAAACTCCCAATGGGTCCTTTCTACATTTTTGTTTTGTATGAGATCATTATATCAGTGTTAAGGCGAATACCAAGCCAAAAAAAAAGTGCTCTAATTATGAGGTGGTAGAAATAGATCAAACAACTGAATTATAGTCCTAAAATTATGTCAATCAAACCAAATGAGAAAGGTCAAGCAGCTTCGATCACTCATTATTCAATGGATAGTAAAATTGGGATAATTCTCTGGGTACACAAATCAAAAACAAGATGCATCACAAAACTATGCCCATGATCTGTGACTTGCATTTAGAATTTCTTCTAGTCCTACAATTCCCTGCGTTATCCTCCGAAGCATTGGATTCTGAACCTATAACAAAGAATTTCCTTTAATCAGGGCCAAATCTTGAATACAGAGCTCCTGAGATGCAGATCAATTTGTGAGTGTTAACAATTTTCATCGGCCGATAAAATGGGCAGGAAGCTGGATGCAAAAGTCCAGATTTGTTATAAAATAGTAATATAGTAACATGGGAATAATATGTTCAAGAACCCTTGAGATGCAATTAAACACTGGTTATATCATGTCATTTGCATCTCTTAACTACCTTGCAAGTGTGCATGAAAGGAAACACTCATGTATCCTTTCTGCTCTAATGTGTCAAAGTGATTGGAAGAATCAATCACACATGTAGCATGCAGTATCAACTCTAGGAGAAAAATTCCTACAGGTAAAAATATAGAAAAGAACATTTCTTTTTTAGTGTCTCACCACATGCTTATCTCTAGACAGAATAGTAACCAGATTTGTTTGAGGGCTCTCTCCCTACAGCTCATCCTGCAAAACATAAAGCACAAGGAATGGAAAAAGTGAACATGGAATTTTGATATGGCGTAGATTTAGACAAAAAGAGGAAAGATCAGGTACATGTATGTCATCATCATCATCGTCCTTGTCTGTGTCTGACTTGGTTTCAGAATCGGCATCATCTCCTTCTGCATCATCATCTTCATTGTCCTCCTTCTCTTCCTGCTCCACAGGTTAGCACAATTAAGAACAGTGGTAAGCAGATGTAAGCAAAATTATATGGGGAGAGCTTTGTAAGCTTACATCAGAATCGAGTGGATCATCCTTCGCTTCCTGTAAGAAATGATCAAAAGCCATGAGTTAGAAAGGATGGTTGAGATAACATTGACAATTTTCGAATTGATTGACATACCCCAATAAAAATTATTATAACTAACATTATTTGAACATTCGGAGAGAAACCAAACTACCCTTGAGTTTTCTATAGCTAATAAAGGCCCCTTACTCGGGATACTTGTCATTAGGAGCTAACTAGAAGCCAATAAGCCAGGAACATCTGTTTCTAATTTCATCAAAAGCATGGTGAAGTGAGAATTGTGAATAACATGTGATGTGACCAATCTAGAGCATGGTGAGTTAAGAATTGTGAATAACAAATGACCAAACTAGAATGCAGAAGTGAAGATCCATGAAACTCCATACTGGGCCCGCACGATTTTCCCCAATGACATCTATAAGTCACATAAAAAAGATGGGCAAGCCAATACCTCTTCTTCTTTCTTCTTCTCTGCCTCATCAAAAGCTGCCTTCTCTGCCTGCAAAATAAACATTCTCAATATCAATTAACAGTGGGGATTTCCAAGAAAAAACAAAACACAAAAGGGAAGAAAGCATCATACATCCTTGTGTTTGCCCCATGTTTCTTCGGCCAGCTTCTTCGCATACTCCGGATCATCGCAAACCAACACATTGTCAAACATGGTCCCTGATTTTACCTGGCACATGTATATATATTGCTTAATTAGGATTTAAAATATAAATGGACAATTGCATAAGCAAAGCATAGAGATATCATTACCTGCCACAACTCAATGCCTACATATTTCAATTTGGGGTAAACATATATATCCGGATCATCCTTGAAATCTGTAAACCATTAACAAATTTAAGTGTTAATAAAATATAAACCGTTAGAAATGTTGATGAAGTTGGAAAAACAGTATAAGCAAAACAAGATGTAAAAAAAATATCTGCAAGAACCTGGGTTGTCAATCATAGGTGTCTTCCATTTCCCCTTGTAGTTTGGATTTTTTATTTTCTGCCAATAGATGGAGAGAAATTAAGAAAGCAGCACCTTCCATTACATGTATTGAAATATAAAATGATTCCAAAACCTTTGGCTCCCATGGTCCCTTGTACTCGGGGTTTGCAATGGTTGGGGCTGTCCATTCACCATCTTCTTCATCATCCCAATCTTCAGGCTACAGTTGCACACCATGTTACTCAGTGACAACACTGCTTTCTAGGGAACTATGCTTGTTTAAGACGCAGTTAAAATATTGAACAGGATATTCTGAATCACCTACCTTTTTGGCATCAGAATCTGGTATCTCCTTTGGGATGTCATCGTACCCCTTTTGAACACAAGAGAAAAATAATCAGTTTGATTGTTAAACATATTTTTGTAAGAAGTTTTATGAATTATTGGATGTATACCTCTGGCTTCTTATCTTCAGGATCAGGAATATACTCCTTATCGTCCCAATCTTCAGGCTGTATATAGATGTGTCTAGGTCATTATCAAAATTCAAAATCTAAAATCTGATGGCACAAGCTAAAAAGAACCTGTATAACTTTCATGCATAAGTAATTACTTTCTTGGCTTCTGGATCCTTGATTTTCTTTGGAGGGAGAATATCCCAGTCAGTAAACAGACTACCGGACTGTTTCTCCACATTGTCAATAAGGATGCTGTAGGTAGCATCTGGCCGGAGTATGAAAGTATAAACATGAGTCAGCTGGTCAGTCTCACAAGGAACATCCTTCTTGATCAAGTGATTTGATCCACTGTGTGTGAGAATAGCATGGACTTTTTTGGTGCTGTACCCACAGATATCTGGTCCAAACATGATACTGCAGATCACCGTATATCAATTTTTACCAAGTCAAATCTTTTAACTGAGAGAAAAAAATTTGTAAATAAATCAAATTTTACCAATTCAAAAATCTTTTAACTGGGAAGAGGAATTTGTAAATGAAAGTTGGAGAATCATATGGTATCTAAAAACAATATGGCACCTATAAGGGGTATCACCACCAAATTTCTTTTGATCAACTTCACCACTGAGTAACTTCATGTAGCCACCACCACAGTCAAGCTTTTGTTCATGTTTAACAGAAAATTGGAAAACCAATGTCTTGTCCTTGTTACTGAATTCAGGGAACTCAGCTGAGATCGCGTAGAATCTGTGATCTTCACTTGTCTGGATGCCTGCATCAAAAAATCCGAGTCATCAACAAACAATTAATTAGATTTTTCAAAATATTTAAGATGTGCAAGGAACATAATGCCGGAAATACTATCAAGGAATCCAAATATCTCAAACTTTTCATCATCCATATAACATAAGAGGATAGAGATTTTGAGGAAGTATACCTTTATCGTTATGATCTCCATTCCATTTACCGGAAGTGTAGTTCCACTCCCCAGCCATGTTCTCATCTTTCTTCCAATCAGATTTAACCCATTGGTTCTCCCATCCATCTGAATATTCACCCAAAAACAGAAACAAAAATAAATAAAATGTGAGAACATTAATGACAAACGGTAAAAAAACAAAAACTCATTTACAAATTCAAACAAACAGTAACCAACTTAGTGACCTGCGATAAACAAGAAAGGCAGTATAATTTTTTTCTCATAAAAATAATTAATGGCATTTTTCGGGGTTCCACATGACATATATGTTTTGAGACCGATCTATCAATCATTAGGGGAACAGATAAGACCCATATCGACAATATACAACATTGTAAAAGGGACGAAGTTTCAGGGCATTACTAGCAAGAAGCACCTAGACTAAATAACTTCATGGACACTGTTTTGGTTTCTACTAGTGCTATTACGAAATTCTATCCTGCTTCTTACCATGTAAATATACAATGAAAAAGGATACTCAACTAATGGAAGATTGCTGACAACTAATCTGGACCAACATATATACAAATTTAATCAGTACGTCGATTCAAATAAATGTTTGGCACTCAAGTCTGAACAAACTCGGATATAACTAAAATCGGGTTGACATAAGTTGACTCATAGGTAGCTATGGTTGAGCTGAAGTTGAGTAGATAAGTGCGGATTAAACCTAGAAAAAAAAAATCATATATTTCCTGATAGGATCACAAATTATCTCTCCATGTTTCATGAACCTGATCGTTACAAAAACACTTTAATTGAAACCATAGATGTTCTCAGAATTTAAAAATGATTAAAAATATATATATTGAGGGATTTTTCATCGACCTTATCAAAATCTTGTTAGATCTACTCTGCAAAATCGTAGTTCTTTCTCTGTCTCTTTTCGAATTTGAACGAGAAAATAGTGTTAATTCAGATACACGTAGATCCAGAGAACGACTTAAAAAAAAAAAAAAAAAAACAGGATCTTACATCAACCATATCAAAAATCAACACAGATCGACTATGGAAAACCATAAATAAAAATAAAATAAAATAAATTGGTTAAAATGCAACTGAAATCTAGCACAAGGAATAAGAAAAATAATGAAATTAGTGCAATCAGGGATTTCAAGGATCGAATGTACCTTCGAAGCGCTCTTCGAATAACACTTCTGCAGAAGCGATCGCTAAAAGAGATAGTACAATGAGACCTAGAAAATGAGGGTTTTCCCTCGGAATCGCCATTACTGAAACAAACGAGAGAGAGACACAGAGAGCCTTACGAAGAAAACTCAGTATTAGGTTTTTATTCAGCTTCCACAACCAAGGGTAAAGACCAAAATACGAAAATCTCCTTGCCTCCCCCGGATTTTACAATACTATCCTCAAAATCTTATAGACCCGGCCGGCCATATACGCCCTTCTAAAATATGATTAGAAGAAGTCTAAAACCTCCCTGTTTTTGGAAAAAATTTAGTTTTTTTTTTTTTGTTGTTGTTGGAAATGTAATCATGTAACTAAAATATTTTATCATGTAACTACAAAAAGAATTTGGAAAATTTTAGTTCACTAGCCTTGTTTTTCTTTTGAGTTTTGAGAATGTCAATGGTCATTAGGTAATCCAATATTGTTCTATAAAGACGCAATCTTAAGATGTGGAAATATATTGGGACACTTAGAGTTTCTATTACTTGTTCATTGGATAAGATGTTGTTTTCATTAACTAAAATAAATATTACTTGAATTAGTGAAATTGTATGATTCTAACTTGATTCAAGTAAAATAATATGATTGAAATAAAATAATTCGAAATATATTTTTTTATAGGATGAATAGGTAACGGTGATTCTTAGACGTCCCATAATTTTTAACGCCATAAGACTGCATCTAGGGGTGTACACAGCCATTCAAGTTTGGTTGTTCGGCTCGGTCCGGCCCGATCAAGAAGAGCCAAAGCTTGATTTTTAGGCTCGATGAGGCCGGGTCAGGCCAAACAACCAAGCTTGAAATTTATTTCGGGCCGAGCTCAGCCAACCCCTGTTTGATTTGGTCTGGCTCTATTGAGGCTCGATTCGGCCCGAGCTCGGCTTGAATATTATTAAAAAATAAAAATATTATTTATATATATCATTATCATATATAAATAATATAAAATATTATTATTTTATTTATTTTTAAAAAAAGTATTCAAGGCGAGCTCAAGCCAAGCCGGCTCGAGCTTTAATCAATTGGGTCGAGCCGAGCTTCGAGCCAGGTTTTATGAATTCGAGCCGATTTTTCAAACTTGATTTCAGGCCGAGCCAGGATTCTTTCAAGCCAAGCCGAGTAGGGCCAAGCCCCGGCTCGAATACACCCCTAACTGCATCTACTCAGAAATGGTCTTGGGTTGCCCTCTGACCTTTCGATCTCAATAGCATTTTTCTTTCGCTTTCTTTTCTATCACAATATATCTTCAAGGCTTTTGATATATATCCTAAGGCTTTAGTACCAAGCCTGCCTAACTAATTAGAAAGTGAGTGCTGTGACCTAGTCCGGCCCATAGACACCCTACTTCTCCCTTTTGGAGCAAGAAGACGAGTTTGTGGTGGGGCCCATAAAGGTCTAACACATAATCCTTGTATTTTGTTTTTAAAAAATGCGTGAGTGCGCAGGAGGATGTGAATGGAACTAACACTATTTTTGCGCAAAAGTTCCTCATTTTTCATAAAAAGTATTGCTTCATAAACATTTTACTTGCAAAAAACACAAAAGAAAATAATATTTTTCATGAATTTAATTTGTTTTTCATTATTTTAATAGTTGTTATAAACAATTAGGATTGAGACTACATAGGAGACTACACTTTGGGAGTATTCGTAGACTAATTCATTTTACATGGAAAAAATGGAACATTTGAGTCTTCTCTCAATACTAAGATGTCAGTGATTATAAGGTTTTCAACACTACCTTGTCCCGGGTCCTCTTAAACTAATAGGATTTTGCTAGCCCTTGGCACAAATCTTCTAAAGATGCAACTTTGGTGGTTACAAATGTCAAACATTTTTTTAAATGTATTAAAATATCAAACATCTCCACGTGTTATGCTACCCTTGCGTCAGAAGAAATTTTTGGAGTAAATGCAGGCTAGCACTCTTCAAAATAATATATCATGAGGGCTAGGGTTCTCATATTTTTCGCATGACTTGATCGAGAGAGGGACATGAGTAACACCACCACGCTTTAAAAGCCTGCCACCAACATAAATGTCAGGAGTGAGTGGTGAGACATCTCTTTCATGATCACTTTGCTTCAAATGAGCTGAACCTCAGGTTTCTTCTCATATTTTTCAGTAAAAGGATAATGTATAGTGACATTTATTGTAGAACCATGCATTAGACTAAAGCCACCTATAGATGACCATTACCAAAATCTGGATTAATAGTATCGTGCGGTTTAATAGTCCTGCTAATGTTTCCAACTTGGGGGACCTTTCTGCCAGGATAGAGCATCCTTCCTATCTTGTGATTTTTGTCATGTGTGGAGAGAAACCAACAGGTAGGCTAGCCAAACACTATTCTTCGAATAGTTCGATTGTTATTCCTCCGGCTCCTATTCCTTCGGACCTTCAGTCCATCTTAATTGAGGATAAGGGCTGTAGGTTAGCCAAACACTATTCTTTGAATAGTTCAATTGTTATTCCTCCAGCTCCTATTCCTTTGGACCTTCAGTCCATCTTAATTGAGGATAAGTCTGGTAAAACTTTGTTCAAATTGTAATATCTTGTTTCAATATATCTGGTCGGGGTCTGCCTAACCTCAGCGTACCTTCTGAAAAAAAAATAAAAAAAAATAGGCCCTCTCCTTGTTCTTTCTCAAAATTAATTCAATGAATATCTCCTTATCAAAAAAAATCTGGATTAATCTAGATGTAACGTGAAGGAAATGGTCCGATTTCAAGCCAGGGCAAAGCTGGTGCCCAAACCTGGCATGAAACTTTATAAACAGACCCAAGCCCGGCCAATAGTGGGTGCTCAGGCCTGCCATTGTATTTGGAAGTGGGCTTGTAAGTTTTTTCTCAAAAATCCAAGCCCAATTACAAAATCCCATCTAGATAGCAGACCCTAGAACTCATCCCGGTACCAAAACAATCAAGTGCTGCACATAGGGTGCAAATAACACAACAAGCGTGTTAGCCCTAGTCTCAGCAGGGAATGCCTGAGAGTAGGGCTAACAAGGCTCATAACCCAATAACAAACTTACCTAACCCCTCTAAAAAGGGTAAAAGAGAAGAACATGATCAACATGGATTACTTATTTTTTCTTGCGGGTGAGCCAAGCAAGTTCGTTGTCTCGACTTAGATCAGTGCGTTTGAACCAAGCTCAATTGGCATTTCATGCACAAACATACTAAGCCAAGCTTTTATTTGAGCTCCAATGTTTAAACAAATCAAGGTCAAGCCAAACCTTGTTTGATTCAGCTCAGCTTGAAGCTCAACTCGATTTGTCTTAAGCTCGACTCAACTTCAAATATTATTTATAGTAATACAAAATAATATTTTTAACTTTTTTTATCATATATCGTAATGAGCTTTAATTTATAATAAACAAATTTAAGAGATCATAATAACAAAAAAAATTAAGAAGTTAAAAATTGAAATTCTGATCTAACTCTCTACTTTTGAACCAAATGACTATTATCAAATCTTATTTCATATATGAATGTAATAATTTCATGCAATATTTTGTATTATAGTGTCTTAATAAATAATTTTATTAAAATGATGTAAAATTAAACAAAATAATTTGTGAATCAATCTTGAGTCAACCTAAGCTTGACTCAGCTTGAATAAGTTTGAACTCAAAGAGAGCTCAAGCTCGAGCTCGATCAAACTTGTTCAAGCCAAGCTCAAGTCGAATACAAGCATGTTCAAGTCAAGCTCAAACATGGCCAAGCTCGGCTCGAATACACCCCTAGTATCATGTTCAAAGAAGCACAAGATAAAATAAAATCGGTAGGACTTGCACCCACCACTCTAGCTACTAGCATGGTGAGAGTCCCATCCTGTCCAATTGTGATTGAACTTGAGAGAGTTCAATCGCCCTTTAACTTATCTTTTAACTCTAGTTAAGAAGTTTTAACCCTTAATGTTAAATTGTTTTTAATATTTTTTTTCTAAAAATCAAGGTTAGAGTGTTTAATCTTAAGTGTCAAGTACTCAAATGAGTGGACTAGAGATGAGATCGAGACTACTAGATGGAACACTGAAACTCACAATGCTATTTTCACAACTGTAACGCCAGAAGAAAGTCCGGTTTGGAAATCCGGTTAACCTGTGTCAGCACCCCATTTTTACACCCCCTTTAACCCTGGTTAATTAATTTAACCATGGTTAGCTTAGTCCAAGCCCTAGAATCACCCTAAGTAAACCCTAGAACCTAGGCAAGCCCCATAAATCCAAACCCAATAGGCTCAAGGCCCATTTCAAATAAAAAAGCTTAAACCTTAGGCTAACCCTAGGCTAACCCTAGGACTAACCCTATGTAGACCCTATACCTAACCCTAGGCCTAACCCTAGTCTAAACCCTAGGCAAAGAACCACGGGCTCAAGGCCCATTTCTAGTCCAAAATGTCTAAAACCTTGGCTAAAACGCTAATTTTGGACCCAAACAAGGGCCCACGAGGCCCGATCCGAGTGGGACCCACTTTACTTTTTCAAATTTTAAATTTTAGAGCCAATTCCTAAATGGCAAAACCATTTTGGCCTTCCCCACACATGTGGTGGTTTGGCCCAAAAGAAGTAACCAACAAACAACAACAACAAAAAATCAAAAATCGGGCATTGTTCATCATCTTCTTGAGGAAGACGATGACACTGCCGCACCTTGCTGCCCCCTTAACCACATGAGCTCTTGTCCAAGGTGTTCCCCACGCCATGTTTAATTTCGAAAATGCCATTAGCCCACCCCCCATCCTCTATAAAAGGCCATCGAAGCCACTGTTCAAGAGGAGGAGGTTTTTGAAAAAACAAAATTAGAGCGTCCAGCCCATCCTCCACCTGCCTTAAGCTTCAGACCTCCATCCATCTAGGTCCCAGACCACACCCTAACCCCCGTGTAGCCTCCACCAGCTCACCCCAGGCAACCACCACCGCCTCAATCCGCCATAGCACTCCACGAGTTGTCCAGTTCGGTATACACAGCCTCCTGCCTTATTTTTTTCATTTTAATGCTATTCTCATTGTAAGAGACCCATGGTCCCATTCCAGAGTCCCATTTTGTTTTTTTTCTTTTCATATCAATAGTCATTTTAGCCTAGGATAGGGACCTCATCCACCATCCTCATTGGTGTGGTGAGGACCCCCTTGAGGCATCACCACAGCCACGGACACCTTCTCAGGGTCTAGGAGTCCTCAATCCATGAGGAACTCCTTAGACCTTCACCGGTTTTAGCACCCCAACAGACCACAAAGTTTTTTTTTTTTTTTTCAAAAAAAAAAAACAGTTTCGGCCTAAATGTAACCACGGTTTAACCATGGTTAGACCAGGCCCTGGTCGAAACCAGGGCCATAGTTAGACTCACCTATCTCCCAGCTACCCCCCTGTGCAATTTCAGCCCCTAACTCCGTCTTTAACCGTGGTTAAATCGATCCCAAAGTGGGGTCGACAGTGTGCAAAACAGCCCAACTTTGGGCCTCTGTGGGGCCCACACCCGACCTCCTCTTGAGCCCTACAAAGGTCCAAATTATTCCCTGAATAATAAGCTACCCAACCATGGTCTCGGATCACCCTGGGTCAGCCCCTAACCATGGTTAAATTACTGACGGACAGTGGTTGGAAATGTGTTTTTTTGAAAATCTATCATTTTATGTGATGTTCATCGAGACAACTTTGAGCCTCTGGGGGGCCCACACTCGACTTTCCCTTGAGCCTAACAAAGGCTCAAAATACTTCCTGCGTATCAGGCTACCCACTGGTAGTCTTGGATTCCCGTGATTCCCCCGTTAACCATGGTTAAACTCACGTTAACTATGGTTAAAAATGTAATGAGATTTTGGGTTTTTTTTTAATTGCTGAACTTTGTGAGGGCCCAGACCTAGTAGGAGGCTAGTCTAGGCCCTGCCATGGTCCCTGAGCCCATTTTTGACCAAGTCAACCCCTTAACCATGGTTAAACTCACTCGAGGTTAACCCTTAACCATGGTTAAGCAGCCCATGAACTCAAAAAATTCTGAAAAAATCATCAAAGAATCAAAAATATTCCCTAGAATGCATAAATGTCCTCTGTGACCATTTTTGTTTTGCTAAGAGCCATTAACCATGGTTAAACGCTATGTTTAGTTAATTTTTACCATGGTTAAGCAGCCCTTAATCAGAAAAAATCTGAAAAAATGCTCAAAAAATCTAAAATAATCTAAGAATCCCCAAAATGGTCTCATTCGGCTATTTAACCCTGATTAAGACTCTTAACCATGGTAACCTCCCCCTTAACCGTGGTTAAGCATCCTTAACCACTAGGAAAAATTTGGAAAAATTCCACAAAAATCAGGAAAATATAAAAATACCAAAAACATGCTTGTTAGGACTTCTTAACCTTGGTTAGCCCATAACCATGGTTAACTCCCCTCTAACCGCGGTTAGACTTGACCTTGCACTTGACCAACCCGGTCAACTAAACCCTAACCTCCGGGCTAGACTTTTGACCACCTTATGCACACACACACACACCCTCTAGCCTTGGTACGGGCTCATGTGCCAGAACTACGTTCGGTCTGATCTCACCACAATGTGAGTACATAGGCAACCCAACCCAACCCGGGTTCGACCCTAGCCCATTTGGCTTTCTATCTTTCTTGGATTAGCATTCAATTAAACACTTAGATATTTTAACTAATTTTGAGATTAAATTGGCTTAAGTTTAGGGAATAGGTAACCATTGCAAAATGGGGGTCCTAGAGTGCTTAACACATTCCTCGGGATTCAATCGAACCGCTTACCCTAACTTTGATAGATCATTTGTCTTATCCAAATCAAATCCCGGGACCTATCCCTTAGAATAAATAGGTGGCGACTCTCAATCAAAAAACAAATATGAAAGTGGGTAGGAAAATTCTCATGCTCACAACCTGTTTAGCAAAGTTAGCTACTAGAATATTTTTACAATTGATAAGGCCAACAACGGTCGACCGATTTGGACATCCGATCGACTGGTTTGCTAAAAACCAGCCCAAGCCCTTTAGATACTTTTCAAATGTCTTTCAATGACTCACCTAGGGTCTTTAAAAGTTTTTCTAAGACAATTTCACCTATGATTAATTGGTATCTAGGTCGTTTCCCGTCCTAAGATCATGAGCAAAACTTGGAGATGGAATCTTCATGGTTCGTCTTCACATAACTTGACAAAGTTGTTTCAAGGAAACTAGATACACTAGACTAGGTTTTGACCTCAGAATTAGTCAGCACAAAATACGACTTTACATTAAGAGTTGGTAAATCTTAACTACAGTTAATGGGAGTTAAAAAGAGACACGTGTTAACCTGTGGGTGGGTGCAATTGAACTCGATTGAGTTCGATCGCGATTGAATGTGATCTCAACCAAGGTGTGAAATTTTGTTTACATCTGTAATTTTGGTCCTGAACCTATATCGAAATATCAAAAAAATTCGGATTTATTGATGACATTTATATATTTTTTTAATTGTTTATTAAAATTAAATAATTTTATGATGTATTGCAAATTTTTGGTTGAAATTTTAGAATATTTTGATTTTATTTTTAAAGTAAATATATTTATATAATAATTTTTATTCTTACAAATAAAATTTAATTTTTTTGAAATTTCAATACAAATTTCGGTATATGGGAATTTCGACCAAAATATGTCAAAACTAAATTTGAAGGATTTCGACCAAAATGTGTCCATTCTTTTGCGGAGAATTATAAAGTCCAGCACTTTGTAATTCAATGGGCAATATGAATTGTCCTTTGAGAACTAGAAGTATGGATGCTTTTCATTTAGTGGGATGCAATTCCCATAGGACCTTAAATGCATCAAAGTGAATGATTTCAAATCTAATAAAAAATGGTAAGACTTGGTTGAGATCACATTCAATCATTCACTTTGATGATGTGGCTGAGATCACCTTGACAAAGTGATTCAAATTCCCTACCAACCACTATGAAAAATGTAAAGTGTCAACCTTTAGTAATTCAACCCTACCAACCACTAGGAAAAAATGTAAAGTGTCAAGCTTTATAAGTCTCAGGAAAAGAATGGACCCTAAAAAATCTCATTGGATGATGTAGTTGAAGGGCACACTAAGGAAAACATGGGCTTTCATAAAGTGTGCACACGTTCCAGCTGGTAGCCATGCCCCAGCAATTTGTATTTCATAGGGGCAAATGAATGTCAATTCCCCCCTCCCACCCCTCCCCCACAACATGCACTTGGATGGCAAGCTTGTATTGCTCCAACTATTGTTGCCAGCTAAAATTGGTTTTAGTGTTAGTCTACTTTTCGAGTATGGGAGGTTTGATACTTTTATTTCTCTCATTTGTTAAATATTCTCATTTTTTAAACCATATATGGGACACGCAAGTTGTAGAGCCCCGAATCTTCCACGTAATCCTATGGGTCTTATTGAAAAGAAATGGGGATTTCATTGAAGTCCATGTATATGTGTTTGAGTTTTTAAGGGTGTTTAAAACAAAAGGAAAAAATTTCTAAAGTATCTAAGTGTGAAAAACGGGGGGAAATAGGCAAAAATCACACTAGCCGGTTGATAGCCCTTCACACCCGATCGACCGACTAAGGTAAAAGGGGCCACAATAAGGTGTTAAGGCACCCGGTCAACCGCCCAGACCAACTGGTTGACTGACTGCCTCCCATTTTGTCTGGCCAGCCTTCCCAAGATATTTTGGGGCTATTTATGAGTTTTACCAAACCCCAAACTCTTTAAATAGAGCTCAGTTTGTGGGTTAGGGTTTACACTTGTTTTAGAGGCTTATTTTAGGAGGAAATAGAGAGGAATTGAAGCAAGGGTTTTGCAAGGGTATTCTTGTGGGATCAAAGGTGAAGCTTGGATCTTGACTCCAAAGTCATATTCAAGCTTTTCTCAAGCCTTCTCAAGCATTTTGACCACTGGGAATTGGTCTTGTAAGGTATATTCACTCTACTAATTGCTTTGTTGTATTCTCATTGATAAATAGTAGAATAGAGAGTATTGTTTTAACGCAAGGAAGGCCTATGGCCTTGTCTTTATAAATTATGATTATGGAAGGAATTGTTTTGATGAAATTGAGGTCTATGACCTTGTTCTTATAAAGTAGGGTTATGGAATCCCTTATATGAAGTATTTCCTTGCGTATCAATTGCTCACAGCTGCTATATGATGATGGACACTTGTGTTACCAAGTTTTGTATTGAATATGAGTTTTAAAATTATCATTTTCACTCAAAAGATGATTTTCAATTCAATGGTATTTAAAATACCTTGATTGTAAAGTATTGCTCAAAGTTTCAATTAAGGGTATTTATCACCTTGCTTGTAAAGTATTGATCAAAGTTTCGACTCAAGGGTATTTATCACCTTCCTTGTAAAGTATTGCTCAAAGTTTCGAATCAAGGGTGTTTACCACATTGCTTGTAAAGTATTGCTCAAAGTTTCGCTTAAGGGTGTATATCACCTTGCTTGTAAAGTTGCTCATAAGTAGACTCAAGGGCTTTCATTGCCTTGCTTGTAAAGTTTCGAAAAAGGACAGTGACTCAATGGTTTTAAAGATTAGCTTGTAAAGTTTGAAAAGAAAATGACTTAAGGACTTTTATGTCTTGTTTGTAAAGTATGAATTGAGATAACTTGAAAAGTATGGGTTACAGTATGAATTCGAATAGCATGCATATGTTAACTTGTAAAAAGATACGCTTTCTGTATTCTAACTAAAATATAATTATTCGCCTTGTTTTACCTTGTTCTTGCTAGAACTGCCTTGTCTTGAAAGCATGCTATTATCGATGTTATAACACTGCTATTAGTAGTTTGTATAAGTTGAGCATTTCAATGTTCAACCGAACTATTATCTTTGGCAGGTCAGGGATTTGACATATGTGCTCTGAGACCATGGGTCGAGGAGGAGCCTGTTCAGGACCATCCTCAAGAAGAGAGGGCCCTTGAAAAGTTGCCCTACCTTGATTATTGTTGAGATATGAGAGGGAGGGACTTGTATATAAGTTTTGTTTAAAGTGGGGATGTCCACTCATTACTTCTATTTTGTTAAACTTATGAACTTATAATACAATTTACAATTTATATTATAAAGAAATTTTTAACTTCCACTATTAGCATACTTTGTACATTTTACAAGATGGTTTGATATGATAAGTCACGAGTCAAAGTCTCATAATTCCTAGGTGTGATTTTGGGTCACGACACAAGCAATGTGGTTGTCTTTTTTCTTTCTTCTTTTTTTTATGATAGCAAATCAAATAACATCACTCCGCTCTAGATCTGAAAAGCGAATGTCCACACATGGACAAAATCCTCCAACATTCATGAGGATTTAACTCCAACCCTTAAAATGAGTCTTCATATCTCAAGGAAGGCCCAAAAGAAGCAAGACGATGATCAAACCCATTTGTCGATCTTGGTATGAAAATCGTGTTTAAAAATGTCATTTTGGCCAACTCCACTTTGATTCCTGCACTATAGCTCAGATCACCCACTGCACTATAGCTCAAAAGCTATGTGGTTGTGAGAAACAGGAACTTGAAGCATGTATTTGTGTTTTGTATTTGAGGTGTCTCAAAAATCACATAACATATATCTCCACTGTCATTTCCTCATAATCATGCATTAGAGCAAGGGGATCTACTAATAGCATTGTATTATGCATATGGTGTGTTAACTCCTTAAGCGGACTTGGAATACTATAGATCTTAGGAATAATTGCCCTACTACTATTATCATTCTAATAATAAAAGTACAAGGATTATATTATGTGGCATAATTACCCTTCACCTTATTTAATTATAAATAAAAATTAGAATTCTACTTATTTCTAACTCTATCCTGTCATAATTCATGGGGTAGGAGAGTTATACTGTGTTTAAGCTACTTTAGATTAGGAGTCTTTATTAGAGTTTGTGTCCTCTTAGTAAACTCGATTAGCTAGATAGAGTGTGTTTTCTTTTAAGTTTCCTTATTAGGATATAATTCATTTTTATATAAATAAATGTATACGGTTGTAATATTAATAAAGCTCCTTTGAAAAGAGGTAGAGCTTTCTTTTCAATGGTGGAGATGGGAGGTCTCCCATAGCATACTTTAAAGACTACCTCGAAATATTAATTACATTGGTAATTTCGGTCCTGAACCTGAATTGAAATATCGAAAAATTTCGAATTTCTTGACAAAACTTCAGAATTTTGATTTTTTTTAATATTTATTAAAATTTAATAATTTTATGATATTTTGCAATTTTTTGGTTGAAAATTTAGAATATTTTGATTTTATTAAAATTAAATATATTTATATAATATTATTATTTTACTTTTACAAATAAAATTTAAATTTTTTGAAGTTTCAATATAAATTTCAGAACATTAATAAAAAGTATAAAAATTAAATTTTAAAATTTTTGGGAAATTTCACATGGAATTCCGAAACTTTAGTCAAAATATGTCAAAATGAAATTTGAAGGATTTTGATTTTCGTTAGGTGGGAACGAAACCAAAATTTCACTTCGATTTCAAACCTTGATCTCAAGTCGCACGTTGAAAGTGATCCCCTCATTAGGAGGAGGTTTGGGGTTCAATTCCCAAGTAGAGAAACTCTCAAATTATTTGTGTCCATTCTTTTGCAAAGGCTTATAAAGTTCATTACTTTGCAATTTTTGTAAATTGGCAATATGCATTTTCTTTGAGAACTAGAAGTATGGCTGCTTTTCATCTAGTGGGATGCAATTCTCGCAAGACCTTAAATGGAGCAAAATGAATGGTTTCAATATAATAAAAAATTGTAAAATTTGAAATCTCATTATGGTATTAATTACTCTTGTCAAAAACTTGACAAAGTGACTCAAATTTCCTACCAACTACTAGGACAAAGTGTAAAGCTCCAAGCTTTAAGTCTCAGAAAAAGAATGGCCTCAAAAAGATCTCATTGGATGATATGGCTGAAGGGCCCACTAAAGAAACGTAGGCTTTCATACATTGTGCACACGTTCAAAATAGGTAGCCATGCCCCAACAATCTGTATTACATAGGGGAAATGAATGTCAATCCCCCCCCCCCCCCCCCCCCTTGCCCTTACCCACAACACACACCTGAATAACCGGTATGCTCGTGCTTGTATTGCTCCAACTGTTGTTACCAGCTAAAATTGGTTCTAAGTTCGTCTACTTTTTGGCTATGGGAGGTTTGATACTTTTATTTCTCTCATTTGTTAAATATTCTTGTTTTTTTTTTTTAACAATATATGGAACACGCAAGCAATGCGGTTTTTATTTTTATGATAGCAAACCAGAGAACATCACTCCGCTCTAGACTTGAAAAGCTGATGTCCATACCTGGACATAATCCTCCTACATTCCTATGGATTTAACGAAGACCCTAAACAAGCAAGGTGATAAGCAAACCCATTTGTCGATTTTGGCGTGAAAACCAGGTTTTAAAAAGTCATCTTTTGGCCCATTCCACTCTGATGTCATGCACTATAGCTCATATCACCCACTACACTATAGCTCGCAAGCAATGTGGCTGTCAGGAACATGAACTTGAAGCATGAATTCGTGTTTAGTGTTTGAGGTGTCGATCACATAACATGGAACATGGCGGAGCCCCTCAAAATTTTTGTAAACCCTTTTTGTTGTGGTATGGAAAAGTGGGCCCCTCAAATTTTTTAATGTTTTTAGTACACTTGGCCCCCCAAATTTTTTTGTCATATATAGTGGGCCCCCCAATGTCCGGTTATGCCCTTTAGGTCGCCACATTTCCCTATTGATACCCCTTAACTATGGTTAAAATTCACCCACTCTTAGAGTTCACCTACTTATCCTTGGTTTTTAGAAAAAATATTTTAAAAAATTTAACCTTAGGAGTTAGTGAATTTTAACTAGGGTGGGGAAAATAAATTGATAATTTTTTTAAAAAAATCAAGAATAGGTGGGTGAATCTTAATCACAGTTAAGGGATATCAATAGGACACATGGCGACCTCAAGGACATTACCGGAAAAAATTCTCAAAATAAAAAAATTATCCTAATTTTTTTTCTCGAAGGCCACGCCCCGAACCCCCCAACATGGCACCATCCAGCACATGGCCTCTGCCTTCAACTACATCCAATTTCGTCATATATGTATGTTTTAATTAAGAGTATTTTTAGCAGTTTCTTTAGCCCTTAATTAGTTTCCTATTTTTGTTCTATCCTTATTTAATTAGGAACTCTGTGTATATATATTGGATTGGAAGCATAATAAACGTATCTTTTCTCTCCCAAATTTCCTTTTGGTATAAGAGTCAGCCCAAGAGACAAAACCCTAGCCACCAACCACCAGCACACCACAGCACCACCACCACCAGCCAACCGACAGCCACGGGCCACCAGCCAATAACCCTTGCGACAAGCGGCTGACCACCACAGGCCACCAGCGGCCTTCCGGTCCCTTGTACAGTCTCTGTGCTACCACCTTTGGCCTTTTCGACCTGTCTGTGATGTGTTAGAGCCCTCTCGAGCTCTTCGTCTATTGGTTAGGTAGTCGAGTGTCTGATTACCCCTGTCTATTCAGCCGTTTTTTTCTTTTTCCGGTTATGGTTCTATTGTTGTCGATCGTTATCCGGCCTTTGTTATTTATATGTCTTTTTTTGTTTTGTTGGACTACTTGCATCATGACTGAACCTGAAAAAGAAATTGCTCCTGCTGCCCCTCCAGCTTTCTTGGTTCCTCAGACAGATCTCTCTATCACTCAATCCACACCGGCTCAACGTTTCACGAGTGTGTTGTTGAATGGACAAAATTTTCATGCTTGGTCTCGCTCCTTCCGCCTTTATCTTGGTGGAAAACACAAGACTGGGTGGATTCTTGAAAAGGAGCTTAGGCCGACTGCATCTGATCCTAAGGTTGAACAGTGAGACATGGATAACTGTATTATTCTGGGTTGGATGTTCAACTCAATGAAAGATAGGATCTACAACATGTTCATGTATCACGATACTATCCATGGTCTGTGGAGTGCCTTGACTAAGATGTATGCTCATGCACACCGTGACTCTTGGATCTTCAAGCTTTATCGGGATATCTCTCATGCCTCCTAGGCTGCCTTGAGACTCTCAGTTATGGACTTTTTTGGCTACCTCCAGACTAGATGGGAGGAGTTGGCTCAGTATGAGCCCCTTAGTGACTTCCCTACTGATGTTGCTGTTGAGTCCAAATATCTTGATCGTAGGCATATGTATCAATTTCTAATAGGTTTGAAACCTGAGTTTGAGGCTCTTTGGGCTCAAATTTTAAACACCTCTCCTATGCCTTCTCTTTTTATGAGGCATTAGCTACTGTGGATGGAGATGAACACCGGCATCATCTTCTTCCACTGACTCTGTCACCTGCCTTATTATCAGCATTGCCGCAAGCCTAGTCATGTCATTGATCGTTGCTTTGATCTTCATCTTGAGTTGAAGCAACGTTATTCTTGGAACCGGGATCAAGGGAACAAAAATCGAGGGAAATGGGCTCCCCATACAGGCATCATTATTGAGGTAGCAGCTGCTCCATCTATTTCAGATTATAGTCAGCTTCAGTCACAAATTGCTTAGCTTCAGTCACACTTGGGCTTGGGTCCTGCTTCTTCGGCAACCATCTCGTCTGCCAGTTCGACGACTACTCTTGCTACAAGTATACCTATTGCTCTTCATGTTAAGTCAGGCAATTTCACTTGGAATCTAAATTCCGGAGCCAATAATCACATGACTGGTGAGTTATCCATTTTATCATCTCTAATTACCCCTGTTACTCAGTTCGTTCATATTGTCGATGGGTCCTCTATTAGAATCAATAGTCAGGGTGATGCACGTTTGTCTTCAGACATCACTCTTCCCTATGTTTTCTATGTTCCTAACTTTGCTAATAATCTTCTCTCAGTTAGTCTGCTTGCGAAAAACTTTCATTGTGTTGTTATTTTCTTACCCGATCGTTGTCTTTTGCAGGACCTGACTTCGAAGAAGATTTTTGGTGGGAGATATGAGCACGATGGACTCTATTACTTTGGAGATCCTCCGTCTTCCAAAGTGTCTTCAGACGTCTGTTTTGCCTGTTTTTGACTCTTCTGTTTTTTATATTCAAACTCTTGATTTGTGACATGCTCGTTTGGGACATGCAAACTTTCAGTATTTATGTTGGCTTTTTTTGCCTTTGAATAAAGCTTGCAAGAACTTTAAATTTAAATGTGTGGTGTGTGAATTGTCAAAACATACTTGCACTACTTATATTCCTCACATGCACCATGCACCTAGTGCATTTGATCTTATACAATCTGATGTGTGGAGCCCTTCTCCAGTGACTGTCTTATCTCAACATCGTTATTATGTCACTTTCATAGATGATTACACTCGTTGCACTTGGGTTTATCTTATGAAGAAAAAATCTGAGGTGTTTTCCCACTTTATTAATTTTCTGCAAATGATCAAAACTCAATATCATACTGTTGTACGGAATACTCGGTCTGATAATGGTCGGGAATATATCACAAATGAATTTCGTAGTGAACTTAACAAAAGTGGTATTCTCCAGCAACTTACCTGTCCTTACACTCCTGAGCAGAATGGTGTGACGAAGCTTAAAAACCGCCATATTATGTCTGTTGTTCGATGTCTCTTATGTGGTATGGGAGTATCCAAATATTTCTTGCATATGGTTGTCTTCACTACCACATATCTTATAAATCGCACTCCCAGTTGAATCCTGCAAGGCAGGGCCCCTATGCATGTCCTTCAGCCTGATAGCACCTTTTTTTCTATCATACCTCGTGTGTTCGAGTGTACATGCTTTGTTCAGAACCGCAATCCTTCTCGTACCAAACTCGATGATAAGGCCATTCGGTGTATCTTCTTGGGGTATTCTAGCATGTCTAAAGGGTATCGTTGTTATGATCCAGTTACTTGTCACATTTATCACTCATTAGATGTTACTTTTTTGGAAACTGTTCCTTTCTTTTCAGGTACTTCTTCCTTGTCGGGACCCATTGAGGAGACTCCTTAGGAGGACAGTCCCTTGTTTCCTCATCTTGCACTCATTCTTGAGCCTCCTCTGATGTCCTCTCTTTCACTCACTAGTAAGTTCCTTCCTCCGGTAATCACTACTGATCCCTTCCCTTATGTTCCTTGTTGTCTGCGCTGTAATATTCCTCGTTGCCCGCACTCTCATATTCCTTCGTCAGAATCTTCTCCGGACTCAGGTATTTCACCTCTTCCCTTAGCTTCTGATATTGTACCTCCCCGGTACCCTCCCCGTGATCGGCATCCCCCCACCTGTTTGAGTTTTTCTTGTAGTACAAATCATCCTGTGTTACTTTTTTGGAAACTGTTCCTTTATTTTCAGGTACTTCTTCCTTGCCGAGACCTGTTGAGGAGACTCCTCAGGAGGACAGTCCCTTGCTTCCTCATCCTGCACTCATTCTTGAGCCTCCTCCGATGACCTCTCCTTCACTCACTAGTAAGTCCCTTCCTCCGGTAATCACTACTGATCTCTTCTCTTATGTTCCTCGTTGTTCGCATTGTAATATTCCTCGTTGCCCCTGCGCTCTCATGTTCCTCTGCTAGACTCTTCTCCGGACTCAAGTATTTCACCTCTTCCCTTAGCTTCTGATATTGTACCTCCCCGGTATCCTCCTCGTGATCGTCATCCCCCCACCTGTTTGAGTTTTTCTTGTAGTACAAATCATCCTATTGTCAAGTTTATCTCTTATCAAGGTTTTTCAGCTTCCTCTCAGTCTTTACTTGGCCAGGTTGATTCAGTGTTTGTTCCTCGCTCAGTCTCGAAGGCTCTCCAAGAGCCTAAGTGAGTGGCTGCCATGAAAGTAGAAATAGATTGTAGCGCCTCGGAACTTTTGGCCATATATTAGAATTTGTGTCAAGGATTTAAGCCCTTATAACCTCCCATTTTGTATGAAATGAGAACGTTGAAAGTTGAGTAGTTTTAATTCAGTAATAAAGAATGTTCAGGGGAGTCAAAATGGGAATGAAAAGTGCTATAAAGCGTTAAAGAGTGGAATTTCCTAAAGCGGACATGTTGAAAACCCAGCCTGCTGAAACCCAATTCCAGACCAGTCGGCTTTAGAGACAATTTGATCAATGAATAAAGAAGAATTGAATGATTCTAACATGCCAGAATTGTTCCTCTTCAAATGACGAGTCCAACGCAAATTGAATCGTCAAAATCCGACGAACGAATCAAAAGTTATGGCCGAAATACCAAAATGGGAAAATCTGAAAAATTACTGTCAAATTTACGAACGATCGTACAGACCATACGAACGATCGTAGGTGAGGTACGACCGATCGTAGGTGAGGTACGAACGATCGAAAATGTTCTATGAACGATTGTAAAACCCCAAAACTGGGCAAAATTACTGGACGATTTACGATCAATCGTAGGAAACTACGAACGATTGTAGATGTGCTACGATTGATCGTAGGAATCTACGAACGATCATAGGTGCGCGATTTTGTGTTTTTTTTAGGATTTTTATGGTTTCTACCCTTTTGCCTATAAATAGGGCTTCCAATTGGGGGTTTTTGGCTTACCCTAAACCTAGAGAGACTAAGAGGAATTTAGAGGAATTGAAGAAGGAGGAGATCAAGATCAAGGTTGATCTTTCCCAAATCAAGCAAGGATCACATCCCTTCTCAAGTGGTTGCCTTCTTCTTCAAGTTAGATATTCCAAATCAAGGGCTTTCTCCAATCAATGAGTAATCCTCAAGGTTAGTACACCCTTACTAACTAACTTAGTAGTAACCTAGATTTTCTTTTGAATAGGTTATGATTGATAAAATGTATCCTATTCTTACCTCAATACCCTTGATTCCTTAAATAATGCAAGACAAACTAAGTAGGGATGGATGATGTGTGATGAAAATGGTTGAAGGGCTTGGTACATATAATGAATACACTCATATGTTTGATGAAATGTGTGAATGAGAAAATATGAAATTAATGAATATAAAAAATTGTTGAATGTCAATTGTTTGATAAAATGCATGAAGAAGAATACAAGGAATTAAATGAAGATTTTGAGAGCATGATTTAGGTAGTTTTTCCTTAAATGGTGATTTTGATCAAATGTCTTATATGCTTGTTTTAAATTCTCACATGATTACAATATGAATTGAAATGCTACATGCTATCCTTGAGTTGTACATGTCATCATGATTGCCACCATTGCTACATACAAGCACGCATGCATGCATGAATCGAGTTTTCAAAAGTATGAGTATTTGAAAGAAATGACAAGAACATGAAATGTAATTCATGAAACAAATGATAAAGCCTGACATCAGGCGGTCAAGGGTAGGGCATATCGCAAGATATGTCATACCTGACTCACAAGTAAACAAGCATGATTGATAAAGCCGGACATCGGGCCGGTCAAGGGTAGGGCATATCGCAAGATATGTCATACCTGACTCACAAGTAAACAAGCATGATTGATAAAGCCGGACATCGGGCCAGTCAAGGGTAGGGCATATCGCAAGATATGTCATACCTGACTCACAAGTAAACAAGCATGATTGATAAAGCCAGACATCGGGCCAGTCAAGGGTAGGGTATATCGCAAGATATGTCATACCTGGCTCACAAGAAAACAAGTTGATAATGCCGGACAGAGGGCCAGTCAAGGATTTTGGTGTATCATTTTCTATATATATATTCGCTGAATGGAATTTACATTCCCGACTCACAAGTCGCTACAATGGCACTAACATCTGGCTCACAAGTTAAACAAGTCAAGTTAAGACATGACAGGCATGACAAGACAAGTGATTTCAAGCAAGAACAAGACAAGACAAGACATGCATGATTCTTACAAACAAGATCAAGACAATGACAAGTTTTTAAACATGACAAATAAGTTTTTGAAAAACATGAAAGACTATTTTCAAGAACGATATGCATGATTTTTACAAACAAGATCAAGACAAGGACAAGTTTTAAACATGACAAACAAGTTTTTGAAAAACATGAAAGACTATTTTCAATAACAAGACATGATTTTTAAAGTACGAGTTTGATCGGAGTTTTCGTATTCACTCATGCATGTCAAGACTATTACATTGCTCTACTTTTATACTATGAATGTCCTATGTTGCTATTATCGCTTTAAATTTATGTGATGAACTATATCTCGTTGTTTCTATTATGCACGTTATTACTATTGTTAGCTAGTAGCTTGTACTCGCTAAGTATTGCATACTCAGCCGTACTTTTATGTCGGTAGGTACTGTGGATGTCCTCGACCCTGAGCCTTAGGTTGAGGAAGAGTACGTCGAGGAGAGGGAGCCACCTATCCCAATGCATTCGCAGGCGGATAGAGATTTGGACGTGTGGCCATACTTAGATTACTGCTAAGCGGAGTGAAAACGAGAGTTTCTCTTTTATATTCTGATAGGTGGGTATGTCCATCTTTACTTGATATGTTTTGTATAGAACTTGGAATACAGACTTTGTATATAAAAGAAAAAGTTAGTTTACGCTTCCGCATTGTATTTAAGTTTCCGCACTCCGCATCATGTTCTATTTCTAAATTATTACCTTGTTCATTTCAGGATGGTTTGACAAGTTAAGTACAGTCACGACTAAAGTATCCCTTAACTTCTAGGGGGTATTTTGGGGCGTGACATGGATGCTCTTCAACAAAATCAGACATGGGACCTTGTTGATCTGCCTGTTGGTGAGCATACAGTTGGCTGTAAGTGAGTCTTCGGTGTGAAGTATTTTGCAGACAGTATTGTTGAGAGGTATAAGGCTCACCTTGTTGCTAAAGGCTTTACTCAGGTTCCAGGTAAAGACTTTGGTGCTACCTTTGCTCATGTGGCTAAGTTGACTTTGGTGCTACCTTTGCTCATGTGGCTAAATTGACTACGGTCCGCCTTCTTGTCTCACTTGTTGCTTCCTATTCTTGGTCTCTTCATCAATTGGATGTCAAGAATGCTTTCCTTAATGGTGATCTTTCGGAGACTATCTAGATGGATCCACCACCGGATTTTCTGGGTCAGGGGGAGTATTTAGGGGAAGTTTGTTGTCTCCGAAAATCCCTCTATGGGCTTAAGCAATCTCCTCAAACATGGTTTAATCGCTTCAGTGATGTAGTTTTGAATATGGGGTTTGTTAGGTGTCACTCCGAACATACATGCTTTATTTGGTGACAGTTAGATGGACGGTGTATTATCATCTCAGTATACATAGATGACATCATTATTACTGGAGATGATGCACCCGGTATTGTTAAGGTGAAGTGTGATCTTGGGGTGTCCTTTGACATTAAGGACTTGAGTCATTTGCGGTATTCCTTGGCATTGAGGTTGCTAGATCTCGCCGTGACATATCCCTATCTCAGCGGAAGTATGTTCTTGACCTTCTTCAAGATACATCTATGCTTGGGTGTAGGCCTGCTTCTACTTCTATGGATCCAAACCTTAAATTGTCAGCAGAATCAGGGGAGTTACTATCGGATCCGTCCGTTTATCAGCGTCTTGTGGGTCGTCTTATTTACTTGAAGAACACAAGACCAGATCTCACTAATTTTGTTGTTAGTGTTGTGAGCAAATTTATGCACTCTCCACGTACCTCTCATCTGGATGAAATTTATCATATTTTCCGTTACCTTAAGACTTGTTCTAGTCTTGGGGCTTTTTTATACGACAGGAGCATAGTCAGGTCTCTCCTGTTTTACAGATGCTGATTATGCAGGGTCTAAGAGTGATAGATACTCTACTTATAGCATATGTACTTTCCGTGGTAGTCATCTCATATCCTGGAAAAGTAAGAAACAAGCGGTTGTTTCTCGATCTTCTGCCGATGCTGAATATCGTGTCATGGCTCAGGGCACGTGTGAGCTTTTCTGGCTACGTTCCCTTATGACTGAGCTTGGCTTCTTAGTGATGGATTCATCTTCTTTGTTCTGTGATAATAAGTCTACCATTATGTTATTCTCTGATTCTGTACTTCACGAGAGGACAAAACACATATAAGTTGATATTCACTTCATTCGGGAAAAAGTTCGTTCAGGTGTCATTTCTTCGAGTTTTGTTCCCTCATCCGATCAAACTGCCGATATGTTCACTAAGTTTGTTGGACCCTCGTTACTACAATCTTCTTTTGTCAAGCTTGGGTTCGTCAATATATTCGCCTCAGCTTGAGGGGGAGTGTTGGAATTAAGAGTATTTTTAATAGTTTCTTTAGCCCTTAATTAGTTTCCTATTTTTGTTCTATCCTTATTTAATTAGGAACTCTGTGTATATATATTGGATTGGAAGCATAATAAACATATCTTTTCTCTCTCAAATTTCTTTTATGTAGAACTCGAAATACTCTCGCCCATAACTTCACTAATAGGGCCCTTCAATTTGGAGATCTGGACTCTGTTTATGTTATTCAAAATGAGACTGTGTTTTTTTTTTTGTTGAAACTAAAAATTTATTCATCTAAAAGAGGGATGTACATGGGCTTGAAGGTTAAAACTTCTCCCAATAAAAGTCAGGTTTTCCATAGTACAACTTCCGGATCTAAAAAAATGAGAAGCCTCGAAGTCTGCAACCTTTGGCAGGTTATGTGCTGCAAAGTTTTGAGATTTTCTCACCCATCTAATGGAGGATTTAGGAAATTTTTTCCATAAGATCAAAATATCTTCAAAGATATATTTAATGTCCTAATGAGGAGTTATTTTTCCGCCGTTAATAGCTTGTATGATGGAGACATCCTCTTATTCTTGTTTTGCTGTTGTTTCTTATTTATTTAAAAAAAAAAAAATCACATAACATATATCTCCTCTGTCATTTTCTCAAAATAATGCATCACAACAAGGGGAGTCGGCATTGTATCGGTGTATGCATAAAACTCCATTAGTGGACTTGGAATACTGTATATCTCGGGAATAATTGCTCCTTTTCATACTCATTGCATTGGGTGCAAGTTGCACACATATTTCGTGTGCCCCAACACTACACTAAGTTAAATTTGTCTCATTGGACAATTAGTTTCACTGATATATCCACATTTGGTGTATCGTGGTGCACTGTTGTCAAGGACTTGCACGCACACAACCAACTCGCATTGGATGCATCTAACCGTCCAATGGGTCCCACTTAAAAAATTATCATAGGCTAATATCACGCTAATCACATACTAAACAATTAAAAGTGTTGTCATACAGATATTTCATGTGCGTTCGCATGGGTATGCAAGAGATTCTGAGCAATTACAACTCATAATTATTGTTTTAAATTCCTTTGGGATTTAAATATTCCTAGGCGACTAGTAGCAAAGTAATAAATGATTATACTAAATGGCCAAAACCAAGGTAGGGAGAACAAAATCCAAGAGTTATTACATAAGACCAATGCCCTCTTTGAAGGGTGACTAATGGTTACTTCCTCTCTATGGAGGCATGCCATATTTCTTTAGACTCCTGAGAAGGGACCTCTTCTTAGCTGATACCCCTTTTTAACCAAGATTAAGCCCAACAAAATAATAATTAATATTTTATTTTATTTTTTCCTAAAAACCAGGGTTGGATGGATGAATCCACAATTAATAAGTGTTAAAAAGGAAGACATAGACCAATGAGATTGCATCATTTCTCTTTTTATTTTTTGTTGCCCATTATAGGACGTGGATATCAACCTTTGGTTGTCATTATTATTTGAATGAGTGACCCATCCTTTAGTTGGGTATTCCATTTTCCTGAGGGGCACACCTAATCAGGTAGAGGGATGGGTGGTCATGGGTTCCACTTGAGTGTCATGTATGCATAGACTAGAAGCGGAGCCAGGATTATCTTGCAGGGGGGCTAACAACAGGGGTTTGGGGGCGTAGTTTCTGATTTTTTTTTTTGAGCGCCAAGTTCATGGGTCATCACCTCTATTTGTATCCGTTTATAAAGAAAAAACTTTATTTCAAGCGTTTAGGGGGGCTAGAGCCCCCGTCCTCCTCGGCTCCGCCCCTCTACCAGGCTACACCCCTATGAACATCATAGGAAAAAAAATATCTTCAAAATTTCAGGGCCCAGGGCCAATATGGCTTCGCCCCTGGCATAGACCAGTCCACCCTGTTTACCAACAGTGGTCCATACTTGAACTGCCTTTATGACGCCCTCCATTGCATACGGTTCACGTATGTGGCTATGAAACCCCATGTCCTTTTCTATCACCGGCCAAGATGCCTCTTCATGTTCTTATTGTAAGTCAATCCAGCGATCCATTTGTATTGAGTCTACGTATTTTTATTGTGTTTCAGTGTTCAAAGTGAAAGCTATCCTCAGGAAATCAATTCCATGGGTTTCGAAAAAGGATGAAAAGAGGAAAAACAAGGATGAAAAGAGGGAAAAAACGAGGAAACTGAAACGCGCTTTTACACACGTGAACGCTGACCACACCATAAATGTGAGAAAGATGAATCTCTCACGAAACCAATCAACAATTCCATCCTTGATTGCCACGTGTGCTCAACAGTACTAAATGTTAATAGTTTGTGAAAATATCGATTTGCCCTTCTCCATCATGGCTTTATAATAGCAGGCAACATTTTCATTAGCTCTTATGCGCAATATACTTCGGATACTTAATGGTCTATGGCTAACTACTTCTTCCGCCCTGAAGGTGTCCCACCAACTGAAATTTGACCCTTTGGGTCAGATTTGATTTATTTTATCTTTTTTAGTATTACATTTACTCTAAACTTAACTATTTAATAAATTTTTTTGGTAAAAACTATTTAATGATTAAATTAAGAGTAATGATAGGCATACTCATGAAATCTGTTTCCAAACTTAAGACACCATTTTATTGGTGGATGCCCTCTCTTAAATACTCACCACAATTGGTGAGTATTTAAGAGGAGAGCATCCACCAATGAAGTGGTGTCTTAGGTCTCGAAATGCATGTTAACTATTTCTCTTAAATTAAATGGTGAGGATTGGGAGTACATGTAGCCGTACACATTTTATTAGTTAGGATAATGGTTTAATCCATTGATGAATGTACATCCTTTTGTCACATTATTGAATGAAAGTTTTGGCTTTTGGAATTTCACTATCACATGAGATGGAGCCCTTGCCATTTGAGCGGGACAAGTGTAAATGCGAAATCCAGTTCAATCGCTTCTCGTGTTGTAGCATGAAACCATAACCATGAGGGTTGGGAAGAAAAAATGTCCTCATTAGGCTATTATAAGGGTGTGATGGGTAACTTTAAATAATTGTAACTTACTCAGACTTTAAAGTATTTGATAACAATCTAATCAAGAGCAATGCTAGGTCCACTTTCCGGTTGTACACTCTCTACTATTTTCATACAATAAGATAAAATAGTATGACATCTTTTTGGGGATCCCATTATATTTGTTTTGTCTCAAAATATAAAAATAGTAAAAAGTATCGGAGAGTGGTGTTGCTCAAGGTTTGGACCCTAGAAGGGGATGAATTGGGCTTATGACAATTTAAAATTATTTATATTTCCTCAAATGAAATTTCAATTACTCTTTTTCAACACAAGGTTAGTTAATTCAATAAAATAAATGATAATTGGTTTCTAACTAAGGTTAATAATATCAACTTAAGGTTAATATATATTTCCAAAATCAAGTATAAATATTTTTTTTCCAAAAAATCAATGTTAGATAGATGAACTTTAGGGGTGAGTGAATCTTAACCATGGTTAGTGGGTATTAAAAGGGACACATGACGACTTATAGAGATCCTTTAAATATGGTTAAACATAATTAACCTAAGGTTAATATTTTTATTTTTTCTTAGAAGCAAGGTTAGATGGATTAATCCTAGGGGTAAGTGAATCTTAAGCACAAATAGTGGGTGTTGAAGGGGACACGTGGCAACTCGTAGAGTCTCCTTTAATTGCGGTTAAGCATAATCAACCTAAGGTTTTTTTTGGCTAAAAATCAAGGTTAAATTGATGAATCCTAGGGGTGAATAAATTTTAACTACAGTTAGTGGGCGTTAAAGGGGACACGCAACGGCTTGTAGAGCTCCCTTTAATTGTGGTTAAGCATAAGCCACCTAAGGTTTTTTTTTCTAAAAACCAAGGTTTGATGGATGAACCCTAGGGGTGAGTGAGTTTTAACCATAGTTAGTGGGCATTAAAAGGGATACGTGGCGGCTTATAGAGATCCTTTAACTGTGGTTAAACATAATTAACCTAAGATTAATATTTTTTATTTTATTTTTTTATAAGCAAGGTTAGATTAATGAATCCTAGGGATGAGTGAATCTTAACCACAGTTAGTGGGTGTTAAAAGGGACACATGGCGGCTTGTAGAGCTCTCTTTAATTGCGGTTAAATATAACCAACCTAAAGTTATTTTTTCCCTAAAACTAAGGTTAGATGGATAAACCTTAGGGGTGAGTAAATCTTAATCATAATTAGTGAGTATTAAAGGGGACACATGACAGCTTGGGAGTTTATGTTTTTCTTTGGTTGAGCTTTCAAACGATATTTCCTCAATCAAGTAATATAGGGGTAAAAAGGAAAAATGATAACTTTAGTTAATAGTGTTAATATTAATAGTCTGATAGGGGAGGGCCGTGTAATTCAAGAAATTAGAGAGGAAGTTTATGAAATTTCACCAAACCTTAGGGGAGGTGAGTGTAATTTATAATCCTAATCGATAAGAGTTTCAAACTTACCCTAAGTATTGCTAACAAACCAAATAGTTGTTGCACCTTGTTTGTTTTTTTTAGCACTTTGCCAATATATTCCGAATCTAATTTAGGACATAGTGTTAAGTCTTGGACGTTATATGGATCATCAAAAGATTATTACTCATAAAGTTTTCAAAATGTGCATGATGCATAGGATTCATGTTACAAACTGGCACAAGTGAAAAAACAAAAAGTTTTTTTCCGTAGTTGCCAATTGTTATTGTCATCTATTGTTACATTCAACCATAGCACGGTATCACTTGCTTGTGCTGATGACAATGTGTGTCCTATGGATGATTTGAGTTCTATTTTTGTAAGTGTAACAGTTGATACGTTTTTCTTTGGTTTGAGATATTCGTTTAGGTTGTAATGCCAGTTAGGTGTTAATATTTGTTCAATTAATCGGCGGATTGAGAGTATATACAAACTCTCACCTTCTCAAGAATAGAACCGGTACCTCCCCCAAAGCAGGGGATACACTACCACTGCGACAAAGCTCTTATGTTTAGTCCAATTCAAATACTAGACTCTCAATCTATAAGTAGAACGGCGAACTTTCAACAGTTGTCTTAGGGTGTGTTCGGTTGAGGGGTAAATGAGTGGGAGAAAGTAAAGTGAAGTAAAGTAAAGTGAAAGAATTGTATAAATTATCTTGCGTGTTTGGTTTGAGAGAAAAGTTTAGGGGAAAATATAAATTTTTCCAAAATTACCCTTTGCTATATTTAAGAATAGGGTTTAACAAAAGGGTAGATTTGGAATTTGAAGGCCTTTGCTCTCTTTAGGAATAGGGTTCAACAAAATAGTAGATTTGGAATTTGAAGCTTTTACTTTACTTTCTTTCACAATTCCAATTTTTTGGTGGAATAAGGTTTGGGTAAAAGTGAGAGAAAGTTATACACAGTTGAAAAAGTTCAAATGTTACTTTACCTCAAAATCCCTCAAACGGAACAGGGTGAAAGTGGGAGTTTCTCCCACTTTCCTTTACATTCCCCCTCAACCGAACATGAGTTTCTACCACTTTCACCCACTTTCCTTTACATTGCCCTCAACCGAACACACACGGGTGAGTTGATATAAAAAAAAAAAAAAAAAGTTGTCTTTGTAATTGAAAGAAATGTTAAGGGTATTATGGGTATTTTCATATTCCTATATATTTCTTATTGGAATTTTTATTCGAAGGGCGGGGATAGTGTGCAGAAAAGAAGAAAGGGGAGAGAGAGAGAGAAGCCGATGGTTCGCTCCGACGTAAATGGTGGTTAGGGTTTTATATTGATCCCCCGACCCAAATCTCCCGCCACTTTCCTCTTCTCTATTTTATCTTCCAAAAACCATATTCAATCCAATCTCTGCAATCTTTTATTGCCAATCTGGCAAATCACTTCTGCAAAATTCAGTAGAGAGAGCGAATCAGTGATGGGCGCTGAAGAGAAAACCCCTGCTATCGCTAATTCGATGCAGGTAAGTGTTATTTGAAAATTATTGAGGCTTAATGTTTATATTTTCTGGCTTTAATCGATGCCCTAGGATCTAAGTCGATGAATTATCTTTTAATGTTCTTCGATTCGAAGTATGTGGTTTTTTTTTAAAAAAATTTATATGATGCGATTTCACTATGAATTTCAGCTACTTCAGTTGGCGGTGATTGTATATCCCTTTATTTCAATTCGACAGAAGGTCCCAAATGGACGTAGATCAAATTTTGTCTATTAGACTTCATATGATCTTTATATATACCGGATATGGCTCATACAATTACGATTTAATTCAATTTCAGGTTCGGAGTGCAATTACTTGTTTTTGTACATATAATTCGATTCGAGTTATTTTATTTGGCCTGTATTGTAGAAGGAATTATTACAAGTGTTTTACAAGGTTCTCTGCATGGTCTCATTAATTGGTCAAGTCATCCAGTTCATTTTAGGGCTTACACTAACACCTGATTCTGCATTTACCGAGTTACGGGTTGGAAAATAGTTAAAGTGTCATTATTGGATTGTAATTTACTGTCAGAGCCAATTCCAGGACAATTTTGGTTCAGATTTGTGAATCTGGCACCGGTGGAGGATTTTGGGCACTGTCATCTAAGCCCCACCTATGTTGCCTGATTTTGGACATTGTCATCTAAGCCCCACCTATGCACTAACTAGGCACCATGGTGTATCATCTGACATGGCAACGTGATGCCATGTCATATGTTAAGCATGGTGTCGTGATGATATATTGGAACAGTTCATATTCACAAGCCCCAACAGTTGTGGCATTGATGCTATCATCCTCAATGCACGGGCAACATCGGCTCTATGACACTGACACCAACGATAGCAGCATTTGCGCTGGGGGGAGGGAGTTGGGGTTTGGTGGGTTTAGAAGAGGTAAGCGATGTGTGCATAACCGGGGCACATTGCCACTAGTGAGCAATGGACATAGCCGCCATCTCCGACTCATCTTGGGCGTTACTTACGTTAGCTCTGCATAGAGTATCGAGAGGACGAGGGGAGGACGAATATGACCAAGATAACTTGGTTTGGTGTTCTAATATAGTTCAGTCAACGACCCATATATTAGTGGGTGGTCAATTGGGGCATGTGATTTATGGATCTTTGCCTATGACCAAGACATGTCACAGCACCCCAATCAATGGCGATGACCATAGTAACAAAGTTCTATGATTTTTTTTCTAAAAAGTTCTGAATTATTTGTGAAGTTTTGTCGAAGATTAATTCACGAAGTAGTTACGAGTTTTTAGATATAAGAGTCAGTCTATAGGGACTCCGGAATATACTCCTAAATATTCTCCAAAATCCTAATTGTCTTTGGATAACCACTAAGGGTCAGGATTTTGCTTGACTTATTTTGTCTTTTCTAATGCCACATTGACTTTAATCTTAACCCTTTAATACTAGTCATAGACGGTTAGGATTTGTGAGTACTTGTAGACCTACACTTTAAATAAAGCACGAATTTATAAAAAAATCACAAATTTTGCAATTTAAATACGAATTATTCATGAAATTTTAAAAAGACCTAATATGTAATATCTCTAATATATTTATTTATAATTTTTCGTAATTAGTAATCTTATCATAACTTGGCCGACATTTCTGCATTTTTTTATTTTTTTGAATTTTTCGTAGCTAATAATTCTTGAACCCCAATTTTGTGACTACGACTACCTACTTATGGGGCCGTTACCTACTGCTAACAAGGACATTTGAACTCACTTACTTAGATGCCAATGTGAGACATACCCCCTTGCCAAGGGTGGGGGGAGATACCAATTGGTGCGATGAAATACTGAAAAGATAAAGCCTCTTTGTTCTTCCTCTCAACATGTTCTCCTCTCTCCCTTCCTTCCCTTCTTCTTTTCCAACAAAAAACTTTGCCTCCTGTATGCGTAAAACTTCAGATTGTGAGGCCTCTCTTGTACGTAAAAAAAAACTTGAATTAGATCTTGCAAAATAATTGACTAAATTTGATGCTCATTTGCGGTTTAAGCAGCTGTTGGAAAAATTCTTACACAAAAGAAAACCAAGTCCAAACATTTGATGACTCCATTAGGGATCATTTGAATACAACTTTGCCAATTATTACCGTTGATCGTCATCAAAACCCATCTTGGGGGGACCATCACGTCCAAGATTTTCTTTTGTTTGGTTCTCGACTACTTTTAATGCTTTCTTTTCAAAGTGAGGAGGGAAAACACCCCTGAAACTTTCAAGGGTGGCCCCATCCCGTTTTGGTTTGAAAATACGTGGCTCGAGGCCTATGGCTTCAAAGATATTGTTGCTGAGGTTTGGCAAGTCCAACCGACCTGGGTCTCCCTAGCACTAGGTTTGGGTTAAATACTTAAATCTAAAAGCTCTAAAGGCAAGACTAAAGCTTTTGAACAAGGAAGTCTTTGGCAACATATCCTAGGCAAAGTCTAGGCTTCTTCAGTTCTTCTTGACATTGAGGCACTTGACTCAGTCAAAAGTCACCGGTCTTTGTCTTTAGAAGAGAGCTGGTTTAGAGAGAGCAAAAAATTGGAGTATTTGGAGAAGGTTAGAATGGAAGAAATCAGTTGGAAACAAAAATTCAGGATTAGATGACTCAAGGAAGGGGACCGAAACACAAATTTTTTCACCGTATGGCCAACTATCATAGGAAAACAGATTTCATCTCCTGTCTCAACATTGATGGATCCTGCAAGACGGATGAAAAGGACATAGCTGATAGTGTGGTTGTATTCTACAAAAAGCTGTATTCTGAACAGTTTTTGTGGAGACCAAAGCTGGGTGACCTCCCTTTCAATGCCATATCCTCATATCAACGCGAGGAATTGGAGGTCCCTTTCAGGGAAGAAGAGGTCATGGCAGCTATTCGTGCTATGGTAGGAGACAAAGCTCCTGGACCTGATGGCTTCTCCATTGAGTTCTATAAATCTTGTTGGGATATTGTGGGTAGTGACCTCCTAGCAGTACTGCAAGAACTCCATGAATCATATCAGTTCGATAAGGCCATCAACAACACATTTGTGGTCTTGATCCCGAAAAAAGCCGGGGCCTAGGAACTGAAAGATTTTCGGCCCATTAGCTTAGTGAGCAGTGCGTATAAAATCATTGATAAGGTCCTAGCTTCCAGGTTGCGCTGAGTCCTAGGGTCAATCATATCCAGGAGCATTTGTGAGAGGTCGATTGATCTTAGATGACATTCTCATTGCCAATGAATGTGTGGACGAGCGCCTCAGGTCAAAAACTCCAAGACTCATTTTTAAAGTTGACATGGAAAAAGTCTATGACAATGTCAATTGAGAGTTCCTTCAATACATACTACTTAGACTTTGATTCAGTGTAAAGTGGAGGAAATGGATGTTAGCATGCGTATCCTTAGCATCCTTCTCAATCCTCCTCAATGTTAGTGCTAATGGATACTTTTGGAGCACTAGAGGCCTATGGCGGGGGGATCCTTTGTTCCCAACCCTCTTTATCATAATATCGGAGGCCCTGAGTCGGATGTTATCTCGTGCAAATGGGGTGCTCTTTAAAGGTTTCTCCATAGGCCCAGAGAACCTTCGGATATCGCATTTGCAATTGCAGTTGATACTCTATTATTTTGCGGTGCGTCTTGTGCAGAGCTCCTCAACCTTAGGTGCATTCTACGATGTTTTGAAGCTGTGTTTGGTCTTAAGGTCAATTTGGGCAAGAGTGAGATTGTGCAGGTAGGTGAGATACCCGACCTACCAATCCTAGCAGACTATTTAGGATGTCAATCAAGATCTCTCCCAACCAGTTACCTTAGGCTACCTTTGGGAACCCCCTTTAAAGCGACTGCAGTGTGAAAACCAGGAATAGAGAGATTCACATCTAGACTAGCAGGGTGGAAATCAAAATTCCTGTCCAAAGGAGGTAAGTTGACACTCATCAAGAGTACCCTCAGGAGTCTCCCCACCTACTTCTTGTCCACTCTTACTCTTTCCAAGTTTGTAGCCTTGACCCTTGATCGCTTGCAACGGTCCTTTCTCTGGCATGGACAAGATGAAATATCACTTAGTCAATTGGAAACAAATTTGTAAACCTACTAAGGCGGGTGGCCTCAATCTAGTTCCCCTCACTAGTGTGAATAAGGCCTTTCTTGGCAAATGGATTTGGAATTGAGCGAGAGAGTCTTTGGTGAAATGTCATCATTCTAAATATGGAGTAAACTCATGGTGGAAGCTAAAGGAGGTAAGATGTTCGCATGGGGTTGGGCTTCGGAAAAGAATCATGTTGGTGGCAAATCTTTAAGAGCCTCACGTTAGATATAAGGTTGGGAATGGTCTCGAAGTCCAAATTTGGATCGATTTGTGGTGTAGTCAGGCTAGATTGAAGGACGACTTCAGAAATATATTCCTACTCGCCCTTAATAGAAAACCCTTGGTGGCTGATTGTTACGAGGGGTTGGGAGCTCGAGGACTTACAGAACCTTTTGGCCCGATTGTATTCCTCCCTCCATATACCCAGGTTAGAGAATGTAGGATTTGGTATAGAAGCGACAATGATCGATTTTTAGTGAGATCCTTTCTACAGACCTTAGTCTTAGTACCTTCACACTCATTTCCATCAAAGGTTGTCTGGAACCCCTGTACGCCATCAAATGTATCTTTCTTCCTTTGGTCTGCAGTTCTGGATAAGATTCTTATAATTGATCACTTAAAGAGTAGATGGAGTATGACAAATAATTGCTTCCTTTGCCTCATGGTAGAAGAGACAATAAATCATCTGCTCTTGCATTGTCCGGTTATCTTTGAGATCTAGGGTTTCTTCTTCCTTCTCTCGATTAGGGGTGGATTGGGTCTTCCCTTCCTCCTATCTGAACTTCTTATCAGGTTGACAATTGATGACACTAGTGGGCGTTAAGAAAGCTATCTGGACTACATTGCTTGGGGCTGTGTTGTGGGCCATATGGAAAGAGAGGAATAGTCGAGTCTTTGACAATTCCTCTCTTCCAATCCCCTGTCTTCGAGACTAGATCTGTCGCTCTATGGTGGACTGACTGTCTATCTGTGGTATCTGGACGGAAGTGGGTGATATATTGCTATGAGAAGTTAGACTTTCGCTATGTTGTGTTTTCTTCTTGTTCTTATTGCTTTCCTGCTTTGCGCTTTTAGTTTACCTCCTTGTAAACTGCTTGTATCTCTTTTGTTATTTTAATATATTCCTCATTTACCGATCAAAAGAAAATTTATGAGTTGGTTTGTGACCAATTTTAGAATTTTCAGGCTTTGGGCTGCTTTTTTTTTTTGGGGGGGGGGGGGTTTCAGATGGAATTTTGTATATAGGTTATATGGGTTTTGGCTTCGATGACGGCATGAGTTCTCCTCTCTATGTTTGTGTGCAAATCCATGGCTTCCTAGTTCCTACAATTTTGTTTCTTCATCTGTTGCTTATATCCCTTTCTCTTTGTAATCCTGTGAAATTATGCCTTTTCCTTGACCACTAGGATCCTTCTTTTAATTAAAAAAATAAATTCAAGATGTCTTGTCATGCTTTTTATAGTATGCTTGCATGACTTTTTCATGCTATAAGCCTATAATCATGTATGCTAGCACCCTAAATAGCTGGCAAGATATGTTGTATCATATTAAATGATGAAAATCGTCATCTTGCTGACCTTAAACCTTTATCAACTTGTAGCTTGATGCAGCTCTTATGTGGGAGTGTCACATCGTTCATATACACGTGCATTATGAATATTTATATACATGCACCTTACATCAAGCTTTTTTGTTGGTTTTAAATTTTAATCAATTGGAGATTCCTATGGCTTAGGTTTGTCTGCCTATTATTTTTTGACTGGAAGCTCTATTCTTCTTTAATGTTCGAAAAATGTGCCTATAATATTTGTATGGCTGGTAAATTGATCCACCTAAGCATTCCAAATTTCAGCGTGTTAAGTTCTACCGTTTGAATGCGGATGGGAAATGGGATGACCGGGGAACTGGGCATGTTACTGTTGATTATTTTGAGGTTTGTCCAATTCCCTGAACTTGCTTTTTATTTGATAATTTGAGCTGTATTTAGAATTTTGAAGCCTCTTTTCATAAAATGATTAGTCAAAAGTCTTGTTGATTGTGTGCAAATATGTTAACACAGAGATCAGAAGAGCTTGGATTGTTCGTCATTGATGAAGAAGACAATAACACATTACTTGCACATCGTATCAGATCTGAGGAGATCTATCGAAAGCAAGAAGGTACTCTTATGTTTGCTCAGGTGCATTGTATTTCCAATTAGTGTTGGTTGCATTTTCCAGATTACAAGATGCCTTAGCTTATACAGGATAATTTCATGATTTTTTCCAGATACTATAATCTCATGGCGAGATCCAGAAAACTCTACAGATTTAGCTCTTAGCTTTCAAGAGAGTACGGGGTGTTCTTATATATGGTATATCAACTTGTCCTTCTAGTTATTTCAATTTGTTCATCCTACCTTTAGGTTCTGTTCGTTTCACAAGAAAAGCAATGTAAGAAAAGAAAATAAGATAAAAGAGGAGAAAATAGTATTACTTGTGTGTTTGGTTCACTAGAAAATTTTGCAAGATAATTGTTATTTTCTTTTCCTGGGTGTATTCAAAAGTAAATGGAAAGTAACTTCATTCCTAAACTACTGATGTTGATTGCATATTTACATGTTGAAGTAACTAATGATGTGACCTTTTGCAAAGGTAACTTGGGAAACAAAATTTTATTGAAATTCATGAATTTATTTTCTCCCAAAATAACCATCCTTTGGCTGAGAAAAGTTTTGAGGGAAAGTGCGAAAAAACTTGCACTATTTAGAAAGTTTTTTCTCAATAAAACCAGACTTTCTCGCAAACCGAACGCATGACATTTTCGACCATCATTTTCTATTCAAAAACACTCTTTGTTTAATTAATGTGATTCTCTCATTTAATCACATGTTTGTTTGTTTGTTTTATTTAGGGATCACATCTGTAGTGTGCAGAGAAATCGAAATCTGAACTTTAATACACTTAGTAGTAAGTATCGGCCTTTATGTTTCTTATGTGTCAGAATTCTAGTATGAACCTCTTGTTCCCTTCATATTTTTTAACTGTATTTTGATGCTCTGGACTTCTATGTAGATCTTGAGATTGGTCCTCGCCCGGCATCAGAGACGCTGGAGACATCTGGGGCATCTCATGCCAATGGTAATTTCATCTGTGTTTGCACTTCTGCTGTTGCTTGTGTCTATCTGTTCTAATGAGCTGTAAATGATGTATTGGTATCCAAATGATAAATTTGCTCTCCGATTTTAACTGCATGCATGAAGATGGCTTTGGGAGTTTCTCTAACTGGTCTAGATTTATTCTTGTACTAAAGTTACCTAGTCCACCATTTACTTTGGAACCTTTCTATTACAGATTGGGATCAAGATGTATTTGATCTATATGAGTCTAAATCATGGAGTTTCCTGAGTGCAAATATTTAATTTATCGATTACCACAACTTGTTGTCGACTTGTTATAAGTGGAAAGAGAAGGTGATTATTCCTTTTTCATGCATTGGTCAAATTTGAAAGAGTATTCAGGTGTTGGCCAGTTTACAATCCGAGCAAGCTTGTCTTATCTAGTGTAATCAAAGCCTCAAGGCAATGCCTAGGTGATAGAGGGTTCCTTAAGCGAAGCGATGCTTAGATGACAATTTTTTTTTTGTTTACATTATATAAGATTTTGTGAGTGCCTTGCCTATATCATAATCTAGGCGCTATGGTCTTGGCTAGCTAGGTGGTGGCCTAGGCGACTTTATGACTACACTGGTCTTATCTAATATCTATATTTCTTTGATTTAATGTTATATTCAGGCCTATATTGTAGGAATTTGGTTTTTGATGATAAGGGATTAGCAAGCCTTATTCTCTTGTGGTCTCAAGTTCACCATCGGCTTTCCAAAACTCCCGCCTTAGCATCCAACCAGTTGGAGAAACTTCAAAAGGGACTTAATGTGGCATGACAAGAACGTGGTGTCATTTGGTTAATTCAAAATTGGTTTGTTGACCTCCAAATTTTGGTGGGTCGTGCTTTAAATTTATTAGGGTTATGAATTAAACTCCTTTTGGTGTTTGGTTATGGCATTATGGAAAAGCTAATGGTTTATGTGGCAAAGCGGGGTTAGAAAAAATTTTGGCTTTAAAAACGTGACTGCGATAGTGGGGAGATAACAATGTCATATAGGATGGGATTGTGAAATGGCATTATGAAAAGCTTTGGGGAATTTATAGGAGTTCAATTCAATGCTGGAAATGGGATGGAAATTTTTTTTGGGAAGACGAGTGCGTGTGTTAGTTGGGTTAAGAAATTGACAGTGATCCACTATTGTGAAATAAATGGGGAACTTGTTTGGTGCTCAGTCATTAGGAGAAATTATACTCTTCAAACCAGTTGAGAGTTTTTTCTTCTTTTGGAAGGTGTCAATCACTATCTTCAGAAGTGCGATCACAAAGGTGACTTTCCCTTGCTTTGTTTTACCACTTTGCATTTAGGTTTTCTAGAAATTGACCAATAGTTATAAAATACGGAGAAGCTAGTTCCGCCAAGAGTGGAAGCGTTTTAACTTTGATGATGATCGGAACGGCATCTTGTTCAAGATTGACATTGAGTGAGATCACGGGGAATGGTCATTTTTGGAAATGGGTGTGGGATGGGATTTGGAACCAAATGGAGAATCTGGGTGTAGGTGTGTGCCTCATCTGCATCTTCAATTTTGCCATTAAGTTTCTTCAGAAGCTTGAGAGGGCTAAGGCAAAGTTGCTTATCATCGTCTCTCCTCTTCATCATAATGCTAGAAGCCTTGAGCATGTTTAGTATGCAAAGCAGAGTAGAATGACCTGATTGAAGGTTTTAAAGCAGGAGTGAGGGCCTAATGTTATCCCATTTAAAACATGCAATCAATACTCTTATTTTAATAATGGATCAAGAGATGCGGCAGGGTTGTTTTTAGATGTTTTGAGGTAGTGTTGGTCCTTTAGGTCAATTTAAAAAACAGCTCTCTTTTAGGCATGGAGAAGATGAGGACAATTTATTAATTCTTTGTGCTAATTGCTAAGTTTTGGAATGTTGTATTTGTATTTTGTAGTCTTCCTGTCAGCTACCTCGGGCTCCTTGTTGAGGCTAGATTGATTTCCAGAAGTAATTGGGGTCCGTAATAGAGGATCGAAAAAAGATTAATAAGTTGGAAGAAAAACTATCTCCTTGGTGAAAAGAATCAGACTCATCAAAAGTGCACTCATTAGATTGCCCATTTTCTACATGTCCTTGTTCAAGATGCCAGCCTTGGCTGCAAACTGATTGGAAAAGATTCAAAGGAATCTTCTCTAAAATGGAGGGGACAAAATGAAATTTCACCTTGTGAGATGGGATTAGGTTTGTTGCCCCAAAGAATTATGGCATTGGATTTCATGAAATTGAGGTGTATGAGTACTCCTTCTTGGCAAATGGTGATAGAGAATTTTAATAAGGAGGGCTCAACTTTGTGGACAGGGTTGTAAATGGAGTCGGATATTATCTGGATCTGATTCGAATTCATATCCGAATAGTCGGATAATTATCTGAATAAATATCCGCCGGATCAAATTCGGATAGTAAAATGCTATTCGTTTACTAATCGGAGCGGATACGGAAAGTGGTGTATTCGCTTCGTTAAATATCTGACCAATTAGGCAATTAGTATTAGTATATAATTAATATTATGATATCTTTACAAGAATAGAATTTTATTTTTTAGGGTATTGAAATGCAAATTTGGTAATAGGATGAACATGTTCGGATATTTCGAATACTGTAATCGAATATTCGAATATTATCCAAATTCGGTTATAACTAGTCGGACGAATTCGGATGATATCCGAATTCTTATCTGAATTCGGTTGGTATAATCAGATGAATTCGAATAATATCCAAATTCGACCGGATATTGGATACGGATGTAGACACCCCATTTTTGCACGCCCAATGATTTAACTTCAAGTATCAAAGTGTGAACTCCAAGACGAGATCCGGACTCCAAGGTTGAAGCCTAAAACAAGCCCAACCCAAACCAGCCAAGACCCAAGGGATAGGGGCCCGTTAAGCATAGCAGTAGGCCCGCGCCCTTTAGAAGGGCGCGCCACCTATTATGCCCAAGATTCTGTTCCCGCGGCCTTTAAAAAGGCGCGGTACGGAACCCCTTATTGGTCTTCGGTTTCCGTGCCACTTTGTTTTCGTGTTCTGGATTATTTTTTTTAGTCTCACATCGGGAAAAAAGAGCGAAAACCCTACTGTTTCACCTTATAAAAGGGACCTCACCCCAACCCATTCTCTCACCTGGAAAATTCGGAGAACTTTGAAAAGGCCCAGCTTTGCCCAACCCATAACTTGGAGAACCCTCTAACTTTGGTGTGAGCCTTCAAAACCCAGAAATTCCAGCCATCCAAGCTATCAACGTAGGGGTGATCCTCACCAACTTTGGGGGAAAAATCTTGGGAGTTCAGATCTCGTCTAAGTTTCTTCTCTCTTCAAATACTTGGAGCATCTAAAAGGGAAAAGGTATGCAACATCCACATCTTCTACTTCTACCCGTCCAAGTCTCTTCTTCTCGCACTTTTTCTAAGTAGCTCGGCGATTTCCCTCTTCACGGTTGTGCGGACGAGGAAATCTGGGTGAAGGAAAGGGCCGGAAGACCAGATCTTCGACTTCTTTTTCAGTTTTCTTTATTGTTAGTAGTTTTGTCCTTTTTCCACCCAAATGTAGGCGGGGCCCCTCTTAAATGTTTTACAACTGAAATAATAGAAAATAATAATTTTTTTTTCTTCCCACAAGTTTTATGAGACGATCAACTAGATTTGATTTGATTTGGGGTCAAATTAAAGCAATCTGGTTGATAAAAACCAAGGAGGAAAGAAAATACCAAATATCCCCTTATGTTGATCGAAATATCCCCATTTTCACTTCATATTGTAGAAGTTATACAGTGATTTAGTCAATTTCCTGTGCGTAATTAAAAAGATATATACCATCCCGGGTATGTGATATTGTGATATATTGGCCAATATACCACAAATATTGCTGAAATTTAAACCATGGCAGATGCTGAGGGTCATGGTCTGTGCATACTTGCCAATGTGATGATCAGATCAACGAATTTGAGATGGGACAGTCATTAAATATATACTCAGACTCTAAAGTATGTGGATAATATAACAGAAAGTTGTGTATATGGATACTTCTTGTAGATTAGATTTCTATTCTATACTCTTATAAACCTTTACCTATGTTTTTATAATTAAAAAAATTCATAATCCTTGCTGATTTAATGAAGTTACGATCAAATTTTTGCTTGGTCATGTTGTTATCGTACTTTTTTTTTTTTGTTATAATTAAAAAAATTCGTAATCCTTGCTGATTTAATGAAGTTACAATCAAATTTTGCTTGGTCATGTTGTTATCATACTTTTTTTGTTCGTTATAATTAAAAAAATTCATAATCCTTGCTGATTTAATGAAGTTACGATCAAATTTAATGGAGTAAGTCCCGTATCTTTACATCCAACTGAGCTATGAGCTATCAGAAAGGAGAAAACAGACAAGTAACTATGAGGGAGAGTTGCTTGGTCATGTTGTTATCTTACTTTTTTTGTCTGAATTTGTAATTTTCTATTGTAAACAATTCTCTATTCAGATTACGGATAGGAAATTTGCTTTTGATTTCATTCCATTTTTGTCCATTATCGATTCCATCTCTCGCAAACAATTTATTTATTGTCTATACTTATTATATTCATCGCATAATTGGAGATTTTGAGGTTTTCATTATCTCATTATTTTTTTCGATTATTACGTTCTTTCCACTGCTAAGTTCATATATTTTGTTTCTTCCCGAGTAGGATTTTTTTTAAAATATTCTTTTTCGATTTCGTTCCTGATTCAATTTTGGTTGAAGTATTTGGCAGAAATTGCAGATTTTCACTGTTTTATTTTAATTTATAATTTGCATGGAACTTATTTTATTCCTGAATTATTCATCCCGATTGAATTATCAATCTCCTCTTTCGTTACTTCTGCAGATGAGGCATTTCATAGTGTGAAAAGCGAGTTCAGGGAGTTGCCAGCAGTTCAGCTATCCACACTTCCTTTGATTTTGAAGGTGCTGATGGACAACCTCAATGCTCCCTTTAAATTTGTTTGTATTTTATTTTCCATTTTCTTTTTATGGGCTGGTGGTTTACAGTGCACTGTTGATTACAAGCTCTTAGGTTGAATCTGTGGACAAGTTCATTTTTGCCTCTGTCCGATCTTCCTTATGTATTCTGAATGCGCCTAGTTTTATCCTTGATAATGTTGTATTTAGCTGCATTTAAGTGGATATTATCTGAAGACCAGTGATAGATTTTCCATATGGATTTGGTGCCTAGTTGATTAATGAGGAGGTGAAATGTATGGCAATTAACACTCTTTTTTAGACTTAGTTGGTGGGGTTACTTTCTTTGCCCTATATGTTTAAGCCATCTAGGAGCCACAATGACCGGAAAACTTTCAAGAATGTTTGAGTTCATGGACTTCGAGTCTATTAGAGGCTTGTGGAGTTGGTTATATTCGTGAAGTGTATTGACAGCATGCTCAACTAGGAATATAGATATATAATTATATGTATGTATGTATATTATTTTTGTACTTTCTTAAGAGATTATCTTTTGTAAAAAAATAAAAATTCGCAGAAGATCCCCTTATTGGGAAATATCAGCTGTAGTGAGTTTATTATATAATATCCAGGAGGTCCAGTTGAACATGGGGTACCATGACAGAAAATCTTGGTGCAGAGAAAATCAGGTAGCTTCATGGTAAAATCCTTCTTTCAAGCCATTTTAAGAGCTCTTGTAATGCTTTCCCATTTAGAATCATTTAGAACCTCGGAATTCATTCTAAGAAATCTTTCTTTTTGTGGACGGCAATTCTTGATAAAGCATTGACCATTTCATTTGTAGAGGAATCTGTGGATCACTTACTAATTCATTGTGACTATGTGAGGATTTTTTTATGGGTGATAGGGGGTGTGGTTTAATATCTTGTTTTGGAGTCAGTTGGGTCTTTGGAGGTGGATGCTATGTCCATTGGTCCATCTCAAAGTGAATCTGTGGCGAATGATTCTATGGGCTGTTTGTTGGGGTATTTGGAAAGAAAGGAATCCTAGGATTTTTGATGGCATTGCTGTTGTGAACGAGAAGTTAATTTCAATTACCATATAGTCTACATTCAAAGGGTCAGTTCTTAGTAAGGTCTTTTGCTCTAGCTTTGTAGGGTGTCACTCTGCATCCTTTTCCGCATAGAGCTGTGTGGAATCTAGGGGTTCCATCTAAGGTTACTTTCTTTCTATAGGAAGTTGTGTTGAATAGGATAATCACTTGTGACCATTTGACAAGTAGAGGTTGGAGGTTGGCTAATAGGTGCTTCTTGTGCCTTGGGTCGGAGGAATTAGTAGGTCATCTGTTGTTGCATTGCCCTTTTGCGACAGAGGTATGGAATTATTTCCTTGCATGAATGGGTGTTTCTTGGATCTTTCTGAATTCTTTTACAAGTTTCTTATCTTGTTGGCTCTCGGTTAGTTTGTTGGCTACCACTCTACTATTTGGGATTTCCTCTAGTGTAGTCAAGGTGTCTAGGTGATGCCTAGGCGATTAGGCCTGGCTAGGCGATAAAAAAAATGAAATTATATATATATATATATACACATTAAATATATGTATATGTAATATTGGTATATACCCATTTTACATAAATAATAGATATTTAATTAGTTTGAAGTTTTCTAACTTTTAAGGTAATTTTGAGTCTTGAATTTAGATGTTGCTTTTAATATTTAAATGCATCACCTATATCCTAACATAGTATTTTTATGGACTTTAAAAGAGGGGTTTAAAATAAGGTTTAAGAGTTTAAATGATGGTTTTAAAATGGAAAATGCTAGTGAGACCGCAAAGGGCCGAGACCACACCGAGACCGTGCATGTGATGCATGGAGACCACACCGAGACCGTGCATGTGATGCACGGAGACCACACCGAGACCGTGCATGTGATGCACGGATCTCAAAATTTCAAAAATGGATTTAGTGAAATTTTGAGATCCGTGCATCACAAGCACAGACTCGGTGTGGTCTTGACCCTTTGCGGTTTCAGTAGCAAAGTCCGTTTTGAAATAGAGTTTAAAAGAGGGTTTTAAAATGGGAAATGTTTAACTTACCCCCGCATTCCACTATATAGTGGGGTGTGCTGTCCTCATTGGTCCATGTCCCCCCTTTTAACACCCATTAATTGTGGTTAAGATTCACTCACCAGTCACCCCTAGGGTTAAGCAATCTAACCTTAGTTTTTTAAAAGAAAAAAAAACAAAATACTAACCTTAATTTTCTTAAGCTTAACCATAGTTAAAAGGGGTATTAAAAGGGACACGTGGACATGACATATAGTCACATAGTTAAATGTGTGGGCTTATCACTACCCTTTTAAAATAGGGTTTTAAAGGAGATTTTTAAAACAGGGTTTAAAAGAGGGCTTTAAAATAGTTCTTTAGAAAAGATTTTGTATGGACCCCCTAGGCGACCGCCCAACGCCTAGATGCCTAGGTGGTCGCTCAGTGACTTTCGCCCGCCTAGAGGGGGGCCTAGGCAGTTGAGGCCCAAAAACGCCTAGGCGTTGCCTTGACTACATTGATTTCCTTCCGGATGCGATTTCTTGGTCGTTATTGAAGGAGAGGAACCGTAGGGTTTTTCATGATGTGGTGATTCCCTCTCCTAGGATATTTGGGGGAGTTTAGCGTTTAATTTTGGAATGGTGTTCAGTTAGTAAGGATTTTGAGGGTTTGGATCTTCTTTAGTTGTGGAATTGATGTGCTGGGCAGTCTCCTCTTGGGATTGTCCCCTTGGCATTGTCATCTTAGTTATCTTTCTATGTAGCTTTTTCTATTGCTTTTCTAGTTTCAGCCTTTCAGCTTATTGGGCCACTATTTTGTGCCCCCTTTTGCTGTCTTGTATATTCTCTCCTATATATCTTATGATTTAATGATCAGGCAAAAAAATACCATATCTTTGTTAGTATCTTGGAGTGACACTCTTATTGGTCTTGATGAGGGGGACAAGGGAAAAACTTTCAGCCATGGACCAACCTGTCTTCTCTTTGCTGATTCTTGTATGTAGGGGGTAAAGCTTTCTTTTAAATTACTTTATTTAGACTGATGTCCAACTGTACATCAATTTTTTGTATTTTATTTTTTGATAATTCAACTGATATTAAAAAAAAAAGAAATCAAGATTTGATTTCTGAGTAACAAATTTTCTTTTTTGTAATTACTGTTTCCTCTATTTTTTTTTATCTGATTCATAATTTTCCATATTTAAGTAATGTCAAGAAAAAGTGCTCGAACTTATTACTCAATTGGTTGACTTACTATAATGCATCCAAGACGTCCCATGTTCAAGTCTAACTTGTTCCCGAATGAAAATTTTCATCTTTTGTACAAATAAATGATACCAGAGATAATTGAAGTCATTGTTAACTGTGAACCTAAATCTGCCCGAGTCTAATGCAGGTTATTTTTGTTTTGGGTCGTTGTATTAGTTTTATCATGGTTGATTGGTCGTTTCCATCTCAGAGGAGTTCACACATTATTTCATTTTTCTCATTATTATTATTATTATTTTGGGTACTGGCCTACTGGGTGGTAGCTAATATCTATTAATGCCGATGGCTTCTTGGTTCTGCACTTTTCTGGATATATTAATATTTTTTCCTATTCCTTTTGAGAAATCATTGACTAACCTATATACTCCACAATGTGGCCATCACTTTTTAACCATCAAGGAATGCTCAAATCTAACCATGACTTGTTTATCATCTGCATGTTGATTCTGGAGCTTCTCCACTTACAGTAACTACTTCTTAAGGTGTATCATATAGTATTCCATGAATGGCCAAGACCACAGTTTGTGTGTATTATTCATATATAACCTATATAGTGTGACATTGGTGGTTTCCAGTTATAATGTTTTGCCTTCTGGGAAAAAGTCAATACTCTCATTTCCTTTTTAGTTTTTGGTATTGAGTTACACATGATTATTTATTCAATAAAATCAAATCTAACTTGCAGATTGTAGTGGGGGCTGGCATTGCTGATCAGATGCATGTGACGGAACTTGTATTACATGATGTAAGCTTTCTATAAACTTTGTGAACTTGTACTAGTTCAGATGATTCGTTAAAGGCGGTTTAAACATCTGATGAAGTCTGATAAAATGTTTTGTTAAAATCAGTTTTTAACTTTTTTTTTGAATTTATTTTATAATAACTAAAAAGATTATAAAATGTAGCTCGTCACATTTGGTTCTTCCTATTCTGATATTTTCTGGAAGTAAGAATCATTTTTTTCCGAGCCAGACAGAATTTCCATTGACTAGAGTTTGGAAAATGAGAACTTATTAAAAAAATTCTCATGATTTGGAGCTGGCATTCCGAGAATCAAATGTTATGACTATCTGGAAATTCAGGAGTGGCATTACATGAATAATGATGAAGGCGGAGATGCATCATGTTGGAAATACTTTCACAAAAAACCTATTTATCAGGAAAAAGGATTCATGGCTGACGAAAAATTCTGGATTGTGTGAGCACTTATTCTTCCGATCCTTATTGGGAGAAGGTTGTATTACTGCATGGTTCTGCCATTGGTGCAACCTTTACACTTAGTGTTGAAGTACAATGCTCAAGCTGAAGTGTTGCATCCTCTGGAATATCCGAAATTACAATTTCATCATAATTTAGTACCTGCTAGGCGCTAGCACATCATATTTTTGTAAGGACTTTTGATGTAGCCCAGAATAGGGGGTTCTTCGTTTTGTATCTTCAAGAACGAAATTTAGGAAAAATTTAAGGTTCCTATTCCAATTAATAATCTAGGGTTCAAAAAGTGCGAAATAAATCCTTAAATTATAAATTTCAATATTCAAAGTCAATACGCACATCAAAGTATCAAATCAATACCAAAATTTCTAATTTCTATCAAAGACCGAAATGTCCAAAATAGGTATCAATTGATCAATCTTGGGTTAGATTCAACCAAAATCAACATGAATACTTCAGGTAAGGTCCGAAACCTATTCCTCCAAGCGAATTTAGGATACATTTGGAACGTATTCCTACTTTCCCTAGACAAGGATGCGTAGTAACAAAGTTCTTTGATTTTTCAAAAAGTGCTGAATAATACCCGACTTTTTCGTCGAACAAAGTATTCACGAATTTTTTAAAAAGTTGCGAATTTCATGAATTAAACACAAATTATTCACGGCTTTTTGACAAGGTTTCGAATAAATATCTAATATAAGAAATATGTTTGTTTATATTTTTTATAATTATTAAATCTTATTTTATATTTTTTAATATCTTGCTCAATACTTTCCTGATTTATTTTAGAAATTCCTAAAATTTACCGATTTGTTTGAAATCCCCTCTAGACAACTAATTGCCAAACTCCAACTTGGTGACTATGGTTGGTATCATGTTACTTTCTCTTTATACTTATTTAATTTATTTTTTTCATTTTTTTTTCAGACTTCGCCGAATTTTGTTGTTTTTTTCCAAACTGGACCCTTGCTGAATTAGTCCCGAACATAGTAACAAAGTTCTCGAATAATTCCCGAATTGTACCCGAACTATTCATTTTTTAAGGTGTGCCGTTTAAAAAGGCTTCTTTTTCCTGAACTAACAAATAATTCCCGAACTGACGAATTATTTGCGAATAATTCCCGAACGAACGAATTATTCCGAACTTATGCCGAACTTATTCCGAATGAAGATTTCTCACAAATTATTCGTTCATGCTTATTCAGAATTCTAAAATAAAAATGAGGGTAAAATGAATTTTCTATTAGCAATAGAATTATTACTAATAACTCGAGACTTATTTCACACTGAGAAATCTTCATTTGATTGAAATCGCCAACTGATAGAAGAATGAGAAAACTCTATTCGAGTAAGCTATTTTAGGATTTTGATTACATTCGATTGAATTGATAGAAAAAATATAATTTTGCAAGCTGGTTAGTCTGGTTGAATTTCCACTGAACTAAGAGAAAATAAGATTTGTGTTATTTATTCTGAGCTATTTCAATATTTTGCTAAATAACTATGTTATGCCAAATAAATACACTCATATATTGTTTTTCTGATTTTATCTATTAAGATTATTTTTCTCGTTTTTATATATTTTTTAATTGCTTATATAATTTGATTTGTATATAAAAACATGTAATCTAAATTATTCTTTTTTTTTAAATTTACATAAAGCTTACTTAAGCCTTATGTAATTTTTTTCTTGAGTTTGCGAGTTTACATAATGCTTGTTTTTTAGAAATTGGAATAAATGTTAACATAGTAAGAGATGTCATTACATATAGATTGGTAGATGGATTAGTTGGCATCACGTTCTTATTTTTTATTTATTTTTTCGAACTTATCCCGAACTTAACCCGAATTTGCCGATTTTTTCCCTTTTTTTTCGAACTTAACCCCTGCCGAATAATTCCCGAATCCGAACTTTGTTACTATGGTCCCGAACCTCGACTTTGTTACTATGGGCTTAGGGCATCAATGTCAGATTGTTATAAAATTAGGAATAATGAGGTCGTTTGGTGTCTGAAGATGCGGCGTGAGTTGAATGAGTGGGAGATTGATGATTTCTTCGTTTCTTACTAAACCTTGGGTTTTCTCTTCCTCAGACACACAGTAGAGACTCAAGGATTTGGTCTCGAGACCACAATAGTCGGGTTTTAGTGAGATCCTTATTACAAATTGTTGATTTAGCTACCTCGCGTTCATTTCCTCATAGGTCTGTGTGGAATCCCATAATTCCCTTTGAAGTATCGTTCTTCTTTTGGTTTGCGACTCTAATTAAAATTCTTACTTGTGACAACCTGAAAAAGGGTAGAGAATGGCAAGCTGCTGTTATTTGTGCCTTCTCGTGGAAGAGTCGGTGGATCATTTGCTATTATAATGTCCCATTGCTTTCAAAATTTGGGGGTATTTTCTCTCTCGGGTAGGAGTGGTATAGGTATTCTCATCATCCTTTCAAAACTTTTTATCTTGCTGGGCATGGGTTAGTGTGGATAGTGCCCGTGAGGCGATCCTTCAGTTTTGCCTGGGGCCATTTAATGGTCGATCTGGAAAGAGAGAAACTCTAGGGTGTTTGACAATTCTTCTCTCTCTTTGCCTCGGTTGTATGAGCATGGAAGACTACTAGTCTTGGAATGGTGGTCTATTCGGCACTTGGAATTGGATCTTGGATGATTAGAGTGGTCTAATTTCTACACGTCCCACAGTTTTCTATAGTAGCTATTTGTATTTCTTTACACGCACATATATATTCTGATGTTTACTGATAATTATTTTTTTCGCATCTTCAATTTCAAGTGATATTATGAAAATCAAAATTCCCTATGAGTCTAAATTTCAGTTATGTAGGGTTTTCTCCAAGCGTGGGGAAAACCTTAATTCCTTAGAATATCAAATAATTGAATTAAAAAAAAAACCAAATCCCATCCTGAGGTTTAGGCTGAATCAAAATTAATCAAATTCCATCATGAGGTTTAGGCTTCATAGAGGCTAGATGGCTCAGGAACCTAAGGAACTCCTCTAACTCCCAATCTTTCGACCCCTTCTCAAAAAGGGAAACCTCACTACTTCATTACTTTTCATATCACAACCGGAGGCCACCATACTTTGTTTATTTTGAGGCAATAGAAATATAGAATAAATGTTGCCTAAGTTGGCTTGAAGAGAACAATTTCCACACAAACGTCCTCCCAAAGCTTAACTTCCACTCCTTTATCAACTTTGAAACTAACATGCTTACTATAGTTTTATTTGCCCTTAACAATAGCTTTCCACAAGCAAAATCCATAGCAGGCCCTTATTATCTTCAGGCCCCACACTGAATCCATGTCATACTTTGCTATGACAACCTTTCTCCAAATCTTTCCCGTTCTTCCTCAAATCTCCGTAGCTAGTTGTTTAACAATGCTCTATTCATCTCCACTAGAGTTGTAATGCCTAAAACTCTGTCCTGAATAAGACAACACATCTCTTTCCATTCTACCAAATGATATTTCCTTGCTACCTCTTGACCATTACAAAGAAAATTCTTTGCTACTAGGATGTTTTTTTGTTCAGATTTTTATTGGGCAAATATGCATTTTGCCTTATTTGATTTGGTCTCTTGCCTATTTGTTTTGGTTTTAATTGATGAACTTGTGTTGTTTTTTGTTGGCGCCTGGCAAATGATATAGTCGTGGAGATGGAATACAAGGATGGCTTGCATCTCCTACTATGTGTATTTCATGAGCTTTTGCTTCTTTATGTTTCACCCCTACTTTATTGTTATCCTATCATTATGTCTGGTTTTACCTCTTTCCTTGTAGCTTATAATTCTTACTACGAAGTTCTAATTAACATGTCACTGAACAGAATTTTCATTGTCATTCTTGCAGCAGGATTTTTTCCGAAAGCTAATGGACCTGTTTAGAATCTCTGAAGACTTGGAAAACATTGATGATCTTTACATTATATTCAAATTAGTGAAGGGGATCAGTCAGTACTTGTATTTTTTTTTAATATAATGTTTTACACTAATTCCATGACTTCATGTTATTTCTGTGTATCTTTCTGTTACTACTAAGATATTTCTTGTGTTTGTTGTGTGCAGTTTTACTCAATAACCCTCAGATCCTTGAGAAAATATTTGGGGATGAATTCATCATGGATATAATTGGATCCCTTGAATGTAGGTTGTTTTACTGTTGATCTCAAATTTTTATACTACTCGCTCTCGCATATTAAAATAAAGTTTCATGCCTTGATCTACATATATTAATTTTTTTGTTGGTCCGAATGAGAATCTTGCACTCTAGATTGGTCAGGAAACTATTGATGCTATTGTTTGAGCCTTGTGGTTTTAGTTTGTAGTTTGTACCGTAAGTGATCCAATTTTTCCCCGTGTTCCTCTTTGAGCTGGAGCGAGATTGCCAACCCCTATTTTTGTATAGGTATTGTACATTTTCTATTGGTTTGGATGAGAATCTTTGTCCTTTGTTGGTCAACAACCATGATTTTTTTATTATTAAAAGTTTAACATTAGGAAATCCCCCTAGCTCCCTGCCGCCCACTCGATGCATTTGTCGAATCTTCTTTGACAGTAAGGGTGGGATAGTCAATACTTATCATGAGTAGAGGGCCTTGCGGGTAAGAAAAGATCTTTGCTAAGTTGGAATTACCCTCACTAATTAGGCTGGTCAGAAACCATCTGTTGATGGTATGGATCGAGGTTGTACCTTAAGTGATTCAATTAAAGTACTCGTATTGTAGTTCTATATTTATCAGTGTATATTTAATTACCAATCCCAAAGAAAGGAAAAAATTATTTTCCTGGTGTTTCCCTTTAAGCTGAAATGAAAGTGTTAAAGCTAACCCCTTGTCACATAGGTTTGACAGTTGTCAGGTACTAGCTTTAATTTTGTGGTTCTTTTCTCTTATTGCTGTGTGCCTGCGCCCTCCGTGGTTGACTTTGTCTGGAAGAATCAATTGATGTCATGATCTATCTTGATAAGACTAATATTAAAATTATTAGGGGATGGCGGTATGGGGGCTTACTCCTGGTTCCCTTGCAATGCGTTCTTTCTGGACAAAGTGTTCATTTCGTAGTTCACAGACGATTAAAAGCTGAGTAGATCTTCTTTCTGTTTGTTCAAGTTGGTTCCATGCGCCTTAATGATGTCTGAGGGTCTTCTTTTCAGTTGGAAAAATTGCAAGCAAAATATCTTGAAATCCCTTTGATCGATTTGTAAACACCCCATCCCTGGACCCTAGCTATTTAAAATTTATTCAATGAAACAAGTCAAATAGTGAGAAAATGACATTACACCGTGCATGTTACGACCACTTTGTAGCACATCTTCTAAACCTTGAAGTCGTGAACAATTATATGATCAGAAGAAAGCAATGCTCTTCATAGATGAGTCCGCTAACCATTAATGTGAACTAAAAGATAAAAGCAATGCCTTTTCCAGTCCACAAGTCCGTGTAAGTGTTTTAAGAAAGCAGCTAAGGTAATTTATCAGTTCCATATGGATTCTCTGTGGTGGTTCGGAACTAGTTTTGTTTTAGTTGTATTCACTATACACTCCTAGCAGTGGGTCATCCAAGCGAATGCGAACTTGGCTAGCGATCATTTTTCTCATTATGAGAACTGAGATCATGCGCAAAAGACAAACATCCATTCAGGATGGTGGAGTGGTACATTTTGCAATCAGCACAGCATCTCTGCATCTTGGTGGTTGTATTCCCCTTGTTGAGGTTTTAAAAACTCTTATTTGTGATATTAGTAATGGTTGATTTAATATCTGTATAAATGTTTTCCTTGCTTTCATCTCTTCCATAACACTCCCATTTATCTCATGCCACTCCGCACAAGATCTGCTAATGTAGTTGTTACTTGTGAGCACATGCATTATGCTTGTTAGCTCATACAACTTAAAGTGTTAAACTATGATATTTATCAGTGATGCTTGAGCCTGTTAATATATGTTGAGATTTGAGATGACCAAACGATCAGGTGTTATGTGTGAAATATATTGGCGGACCAAATCATCCATTACTCTATTTCTTGGTTAGACTTGTTTTACATTCATAGTTCATGAATATTCTGTTGAGTTTTTTTCTTGAACTGTGGCAACTGCCTCATTATTTTGGCTTTCATACTGAAGCCACTTATATAGAGTATTGACATGAAGAATATCCAAAGAGGATATTGTTTAGGCAATTGGTAATCCTTCTACATCTTCTTTCTTCCTTTTGTAATTTCTTCACTTCCAAATGCACTTCTATTTATCCAAAATTATGCACATTAATTGGATCTGGCTTCTTTAATACGTTTTACTTAATATCTAATCTATCTTTCAAAATCTTACTTTCAAATGAAGTTGTCCAAGAACTGAGTCAGTGACCACCCGAAACCCTTCACAACCCTTTCCCTCATCTGCTCCACTGTGCTACGGTTTCCAGACTTGTCAAACCAAAATTAAAGTGAAGGCTGTCTAGTGAACTCAAGAGGCTGGAATCCACTATCTGCTATGACAGAGCATCAGTTAGCGCCTCCATTCACAGACCCCACTCTCGGAAAAGGGTCCCTCCAGTTTCTCAATGTCATGAAGAATCCTCCCCTGGAATATTAGAGGTCTAGGGTCCCTGTCCAAAAGGATAGCACTCAAACATCTAGCTCAATCTAAGAAACCGTCACTCATCTGTGTGCAGGAAACAAAACATGAATTCATGTCCGAAACCATCGTCAAGGATTCTGGAGCATTCCAAACTTAGAATGGCTAGCCATTCCTTCTATTGGGGCATTTGGCGGCATCCTCGTAGTCTGGGACAAGGATTGCCTCAAATCCTAGAGTCGGAGTTGGGCACCTACTCTCTCTCCATCCTATGTCGATTCCTATCCGACAACTTTCTTTGGGTCTTCTCCAGAGTCTATGGCCATGTGTCTTACACTGAATCTAGCACTTTTTGGCAGGAACAAGACAATGTGGCCATGGTTTAAAGTATCGATATGTACCGACTGATACGGGCCGATACGTATCCTGTTTGGACCTACCTGATATACTAGTATGCTGGAAAAAAAAATCCCCTGTATCAGACTAATACAGGTCCGATATGGGAGATTTTTCAATTAATTTTTTTCTCTCATTCCATTTACACTAGGATCCATATCACATACATGATACGCACAACTTATTTATAAAAAAATATTATTTATGTAAATGATTTTAAATTAATATTACTTTCATTTACTTAAGATATTAATATGCAAATAAGGGTATCCCTCAATTTGAATTCAATAAGAATTATCTTGATCTAAATTCCTGAAGAATAAAAAGTCAACTTTCGGTTCAAGAACAAAATCCTCTTTTTAAAATCATTTTGGGATTCAATTTTCAAATGATAAGGTATTTATAAAATATCAAAATCTCATAACTCTATTATATCAAAAATTACCGAAACCCAAAAGTTTGGCAAAAAATGTAACATACTTTAGTCTTAAATATATTTTCATCTACATGGTCAAAAAGTCAACTAACAATGTAACATCTCAACATAAAAGATTTACATTAAGCTTAAAATTTATGGTTGTAATTCAAATATTCAATACAGTCTTAGTTAACTCATTGAATGTAAAGTTTTAATAACTAAATTGTTTTTCTTATACTTAGCTAAGTGACTATGGTTTGTATCTTTATACCTTCTTATTAGCACAACATGAACGCATTTTTTAACTTATAAAATTCTCAATTCTCATATGTATGGTTATAAACATAATTGGAGACTTTCATTTAGTTTGTTAATAACTTATATTTGCATTAAAAGAAATTTTATGCAAGATATCCAAGTTTTTCATTGCGTATCCAAACATTTTTTAGCGTATCCTGATTTTTTCCATCGTATCCATTTGACGGTCCGATACGTCGATGCGTATCCTGTTTTGGACTTACTGATACCGATATTTTGAACCATGAATGTGGCCGCCTGATGGAACCAACCATGGTGCATCGACGGAGACTTCAACTGCCTGTGTCACCCTCAGGACAAATCTGGTGGTTGCTCCATCTCGTCCAAGATGCGTGCTTTCAACATTTATGTCTCCTACAACCAACTCATAGACTACCACTTAAAGGGAGCGAACTTCATCCGGTCAAATCTTCAATTCGTCCCCTCCTGGAGTCGGCTCGATAGATTCTTATTCAACAGTAGGTGGGAAGACCACTTTTCAAAGGTTCTTCTAAATGCCATCCCAGGCCTACCTCGGACCACTATCCCTTGCTCCTCGACTCGAACAGCTCGAAGGGTCGCCCAAAGCCCTTCAAATTTGAAAATATGTGGCTAAACCACCCAGATTCCAAGAATCTTGTCCGCGACGTTTGGGACAAGTTCCCTTACTGTGGCTAGCGAGCACCATCTTCAGCCTAAAGCTTAAAGCTCTGAAACAAAAAATCAAAGCTTGGAACAAGGATGTCTTTGGACTCCTCAACACCAACAAAAACAATGGATTCTTGGAGGAAATTCAACTCATTGATCAACGTGAGGAACTTGCACCCCTTAGCGACCCAAACACTCGACTTAGAGATCTCCTCAAAACCAACTATTCTTCACTGTTGAAATCAGAAGAAATTAGTTGGAAGCAAAAATCTTGTGTAGCCTGGCTGAAATAGAAACACCCCTTTCTTTCATAAGATGGCCTCCTCCTGGAGAATGTTCAACTTCATTAACAGGCTCAAAGTTAATGGATCTTGGATAGAGGATGAAGCTGACATCCGAAACGCCGTAGTGGACTATTACCAAACACTCTACCAGGAAGATACCTCCTTTCGGCCAAAATTGGATGGTCTTCACTTCTTTGGCCTCTCCGATGACCAAAGAGTGACCCTTGAAAAACCTTTCATAGAACCCAACATATTCAGTGCTGTGAAATGCAAAGGGGACAAAGCTCTGGGCCCTAATGACTTCTCCATAGAATTCTATAAATCTAGCCCTGACTTTGTCAATTAGATACGTGACTTCCATGAGTCGGGATCTTTCGATAGAACATTGAACTGTTCTTTTATTGCTCTCATCCCCAAGTTAGGGATCCCACGTCCTCAAAGACTTCTGCCCCATCAGTCTGGTAGTAGTGCCTACAAAATCTTAGCCAAGGTTCTCACATCTAGACTCCAAACTGTCACGAGTTCCATCAGATCCTCCCCACAAGGCGCCTTTGTACATGGTAGGCAAATCCTAGATGGTATCCTCATCGCCAACGGCCAACGAATGTGTGGACTCCAGATCCCATTCAAACTCCACGAGGGTACTTTGCAAGATGGATCTAGAGAAAGCTTTTGATCATATCAACTGGGACCTCCTTGATTACATAGAATGAAATTCGGAATTTGCTGGCGAAAATAGATGAAAGCATGCTATGCTCCAGTCTCTCTATGGGTCCTAGTGAATGGTTCCCTTGTTGGTTTCTTCAAAAGCATTAGAAGTTGCACCAAAGGGACCCCCTTTCGCCCTTCTTTTTCAGCATAGTAATAGAAGCCCTTAGCAGAATGATCTCGAAAGCGGTAGAATCTGTTATCACAAGATTCACCATCGGAAGCAGTTGCCCCCCTCTTTCTGTCTCCCACCTGCAACTCGCAGATGATACCCTCGTGTTATGCGATGCCTCCTGCACTCAAATCCTACATCTCAGATGCCGGATCAAATGTTTTGAGGTAGTCTCAGGCCGCAAGATCAATCTTGCGGAAAGCCAACTATTCGGGATCGGTGAAGTTCCCAACCTTCCCAAGTTGGCCTCTATCCTTGGTTGCAAAACTAGATCTTTCCCTGTCAAATACTTGGGTCTCCCACTGGGCGCCTCATCCATGTCTAAATCTGTATGGGATCCGGTCATCGATAGAGTACATCGACGCCTAGAGGGATGGACGAATTTTCTCCTATCCAAAGGGGGTCAACTCACCCTCCTCAAAAGCCTCCTGAATAACCTCCCTACCTACTTCCTCTCCCTCTTCTTCATCCCTTTGTTTGTAGCGCTCAAGCTGGAAATTGTCCAAAGGAACTTCCTCTGAAATGAGAAAGTGGTGATTCACAAGTACCATCTCGTTGACTGGAAGACAGTTTGCCTCCCACTTGAGATGGGTGGATGGGTGGCTTGAACATTCGCCCTCTCTCCCTCTTCAACAAAGCACTTCTGGGGAAATGTCTTTGGAAATTTGGCACCGACCGTGAGTCCATGACAGCCTCTGGTAGAAGATAATCATGTCCAAATATGGATCGGCTCCCCCCGCAGTCCAAGGCCCTCACTTCTCAAGCCTATGGAAAGGCATCATGTCGGGCTGAGAATTTTTCTCAAAACACATAAGCTTTCGAGGGGGGTGAGGCAACGAAGTTCGTTTTTGGACAGGCAAATGGTGTGGACCCACCACTTTGAGTACCAACTTTCGTCCAATATGACTCCTAGCTCTAGATAGATCCGCCTCAATGGAGTCTTACATCGAGTACCCCCCAACAACAGAGTTTGGTGCCCACACCTGAGGCGCAACCTCAATGATTGGGAGCTAGACATCTTCCAAAATCTACTAGCTAGACTCCAACAAGTTCCAACCTTCCCCTCCCTCAGGGACACCCACCTATGGTCTCTCGACTCCAAAGGTCAATTCATAGTGAAATTCCTTTGTCAAGCTCTCCTTCCATCCTCCGGCCACCCCTTCCCTTTTCGATCGGTATGGAAGGTGAGATTGCCTCCTAATGTCTCATTCTTCTTTTGGACTACAGCTTTGGACAAGATACTAACATGCAATCACATTCTAAGTAGAGGGTGACAGAAGGCCAATGTCTGTTTTATGTGCTTGGACGCTGAGTAGATGGTGGATCACCTCTTGTTACTTTGTCCTTTCGTGCATAAGGTTTGAAGCTATTTCGTCTCTCGCCTGGGACTCAGTTCGGTCTTCCCCCAAGTGACTTCTTATCTTGTAAGTTCTCGGTGCTACTGGAAAGATGGCTTTGAGGGGGGCTCAATGCTACTCGCATCGGTAGCTTGGTCTATTTGGAAAGAACGGAACTCAAGGGTCTTCTAGGACTCTTGCTCATTTTGTACTAGAACCTGCCTAAGGGCGGGCCATTACCTTTACCAGTGGTGCTCCACTTAGGAGAATTTTGATCCGGCCTGGTTATTTTTTCTTGTAGAATTATCATATATTTTTTTGCAAATGTTGTAATTTTTTAGTTCTCTTTTTGGCCTCGGGTTCACTCCCTTGTGAACCCCTGCCTCGCACATTGTACCTCTTTTTCTCTATGCCTATATATCTCCCTATTACCTATTAAAAAAAAAAGTGAAGTTGTCCACCATTGGTGTCTCTGCAGGCGTACCAGTAGCCTCCTTGATTGTATGGCTAACCATCTTCATTTACTGGTCGATTGATGATGATGTAATGACAATCTGACAACTGACATACCCTTTGACTATGCTCTGCAGACGATCCTGAGGTTCCTCATGTTCAACATCACCGTGCTTTCCTAAAAGACCATGTGGTTTTTAAGGAGGTAATATACTGTAAACCTGTTCTCCCCTTCTTCTTAATTCTAGGTGTATGTGGGATGGGGATTTATATATATAGTCAAAAGGAAAATGTGTCATCTCCTTGAATATTGAAAGATTGTTTTTAAAATCTCTCTTTCACTTTTTTGTATATAGGCCATTCCTATTAAAGATCCCTTGGTCTTGTCGAAGATACATCAGACATACAGAGTTGGATATTTAAAGGTTAGATGTTATCTTTTTTTAAAGATGGAATTGTTGATTATTTGTCTGTTTGTACTTGTGGTGTCATTCTTACCTTATTTTTATCTCTTTTAGGAATTCATTTTACCCAGAGTACTGGACGAGGCTACGGTTGCAAATCTCAATTCCATCATTCATGCAAATAATGCCATAGTAATATTCTCAATTTTGATTGCTCAGTTTTTGAGCTATGGTGTTATGCTTTCTTTTTAATTCTAATATGTAGTTTGCTGTTTTTTTGTAGGTTGTTTCTTTGCTAAAGGATGACAGTACCTTTATTCAGGAATTGTTTGCAAGGATGAGATCATCCAGCACTTCTGCAGAATCAAAGAAGAACTTGGTAATTTTTGATAGTCTTATATATATCCTTTTGTATGTTTTTCTCACCCATGATAATTTCTTTTCAACTTCCAATATAGAGTACAAAATAAAGTGCAACTATATTTAACGATGTAGTTTGCCTCTCTTCCATATAATAACTTGCCCTGGCCTTTTGTTTTTCTTTTAGATAAAGTAAAAATAGAAGAAGTTGTTTCGCACTTCTGTTTTGCGTCAGAATTTTTTTATCGTTAAAAATTAAATATTGTTGTGTCCGTGCGACACGGCATTGCTACTTCTAGGATGTTCTACAGACTACATATTTGTACTTTGTTTTTAGATATTGGGAAGTTTGTAGCTTGGACTACTTACTCTACTCTCAAGAACTGCCATAAAAGAGAAAACCAGGAATAACGATGTACTGATTTTTCAATCAAATTAGGTCACCTTCATATAATCTTTAACTTTAGAATGGATGGCGTGTTTGTACCTTGATCTTATAGCCACTAAATGGCAGAGAAAAACTTTATCCTCTGATACATACAAGCAATGGCTGCGGTCCTTTCCACATCTCAAGGCAAAACAACCCATTTCTTTGGGCTCCGTAATTTAGTATCTTAGCATGCAATGATGCCATCCTCAGACAATAATCAAGTAAGAGTGCACCACATAATCTTTGCATTTGCATTGAATCCTTTATCAAATTTTGCTTGGTAATTGGTATTAAGGAATAAAGATAAAACCTACGGTCGCACTTAGGGCATCTGTGAATTAACCCAGAAACATGGTTCAAAGTATTAATCGTATACACATTGGTTTTTGGGGTTACGGATATGAAACCCTGTGGATGCCAAACTTTCGAAGTTTCTGTAATGTACCATACTTTTCTGTTGCTATACACACCAAAATGGTATGATATGCACAATAAGTTGCGTACTGTACAATATTACTCGAAAACTGAGTCACTTGTGACTATTTTTCTGACTTCCCCCCTCTTTGCACTCGAGACACTGATCTATGTATTTGTGAGCAAATAACGACCAGTGTGGATTTACAAGTAATATATTTTGTTTCCATCTCAAAAGTTCAAGGTGACCTTGATATTATATCCTTTTTCTTTAATCAATTTTAGTTGTTTATAGTTGAAAAGAAAACCGTCAAATTTCGGGAAAAGCTTTAGACTATTGATATTATGTCAAATCCTTGGATTTATAGCAATGGCCATTTTACAATGAAATCATTCTTTCAGTCTCTTTTTCCACGACAATTCCTCCCTGTCTTTTCCTTGTTATCTTGGAAGTTCATTTAGCTTTCCTCCTTCTCTGGACAACAGCCATGATAAGATCCTCACGTTAGATCACTCAGCAATAGAGGGTGGATGATGGAAAATTGTTGCTTTTTTTTTTATGCCTGTCTGAGTCCTGAGGAGGAATCAATTAACCATCTATTGCTGTACTGTTCTCTTGCTAGATGTATTTATTGTCAGTTTCTAGTCTACGACAAATAGTGCTTTTTATGACTGTTTGAGGTGGAATCTACCGTATATTGCTGCACTTTTTCGTGCTATATGGATCTAGGGTCAGCTTCTACCCTAGGGAAATAGATCGTTTGTATGCCTGTCTAAGGAGGAATGGGTTCTACCCTATGCTTTGGGGTCAGTTTCTATGCCTTGTTTTGGTTTTAATGGGTTTTTCCTCTTTCATTTATGTTTCATATTTAGCTGGATTGTGAGAAATTTGGTTGCCCCTAAAAGCATTATGTAAAAGATGTTTCCCAGGGTAGGGGGTTAGTGGAGTATCTTGGCGGACAGGAATAGAAGGGTCTTCGAACAATGTTCATCACAAAGTTTCTTGTTTCTTGGTGTTTCATTGCGGTGGATTTTGAGGAGTTGGGAGTCTCTACCTTCCTCTTTGGATAAGTTTTTGTTCCATGTGGTTGTATGTTATAGTGTTTGGGATTCTTGTGATTGTTATTAGTTCACTTCTTTGTGAAAATGTTGTACTTATCTTTCAGATTAATGTGATTATACTTTCCTGGGGACTAGATGCTGATGCATTTGGGAGGAGAGGAACAAAAGAGTATTTGATAATGAAATTCTTCCAATTGATAGAACCTGACAACATTTACCCAGTTTCTACTTTCTTGTTCTATTAGGATTTAGGAGAGATTTGGAGGATTTGGATGTGTCTTCTTAGTGGTTAGGTGTTTTGTTTTGTTTTAGTGATGCTTCTTGCATGTGATGGGGGTATTTTGAGTGTCATTGGTTCATTTCCTTGTGAACATTTATACGCCTGATTTTCGTAGTTTTAATAAAGTTATTTTATCAATAAAAAGTATAAAACTACTTTACCGATAAATAATAGTTGGTATGATTTCCCTTTGTTTTGAAAAAACAACTTTTTTCCCATAAAATACTAACATTTTATATATACATACATATATGCCTATGGATGATTCACTAAATCAGTAGAATAATGTATCTTTGTCTTCTTTATTGACCCCATATCCCAACTATTAGGAGTCAACAACACTTCCCTGTTCTGCCATTCTATTCTTTCATGAGCCATTCATACTTCAGTAGCATATATTATCAAAAAATTTCTATCTCCACCCCATCCTCATTCATTTTGGCTTCCTTATTTCCCTTTAGAGCCTTCATCTGGCACCAACCAAAGCCTTATCTGTGTTGTCATTGGGCTATGTTGAACGTGTTTAAACCATCTCAATCACCTCTTCCTTATTTAATCACCGTTTGGAGCTACTCATATTCTATAAAATGTGTTCACTTCTTATCTTGCTACTCATTTATATCTACACCCTTGTCTCGGTTATGCACATATCTATGAATATGTTGCTTCTTGGTTGCCCAACATTATGCTCCATAAAGTATAGCTGGTCTTATTAGTCTTATAAAATTTTCCTTTTGGTTTGATCTGAATGTGTCGCTCACGTAAAGCTCTAGAAGAACTTCTCCACTTTAGCCACCCAACTATAGAAATATGGACAACAACCTCCCCATCTCTCCATCTTTGTGAATAATTGAGTCGCAATATTGGAAGTTGGAACTGGTCGTTTAGGATATCTCATGGCCTTCATTTTTTTTGTGTGATTTGTAATAAGCAATGTATTAATTACCAAACAAAAAGGATACAAAACAAAATTACAAACCAGCGGAATTGGAGATCACCAATGTAAATTACACAAAAAGAAAAGAAAACCCAGCTCCCAAAGAGGTGATGACGAGGCATAACTATCGTCTCACCTCTATCCATGTTCTTACTAAAGTTGTATTTCATATATATATATATATAATATTTTTAGTATATCTGTTATTTATAAATGTAAAAATTTACAGATTTCATCTTTAGAGATTCAGCTGTTAAATTGAGACACTTTCAAGTTTTTTCCACTCTCTCTTTAAACTGTTGCAATGGCAATCTAAATGTGCTAAGTTACTTTAAATTTTTACAGCAATTCAATATTCCAGATTAACTATATGCATATAATGATTTACAGCTATATGCAATAATATTAAATTATTGATCTATATATATATATGCATAATTGTATATCTTTGGATTCATTATCTGATAAAGTAGCCACATCTTTTATATACAAACATCACAATTTCCCCATGTTACACGGATTCATTGAAATTCTAAGGTTCTATCTGTTTAGTTAATTATGGAGAGGTAAAATTTTCTACGGGGAAATTTTTCTGTGGAAAAATGTACTTTCAGTTAGTTTTCTAGAGTTCTGTTGAAAAGCAGAAAACACCTTCTCCCCAGAGTGAAGATTTCGATCCTCGATGTACGACCATGTGAGCCGACAGCGGTGGCGAGATGGTGCTTTCCCTGGTTCCACTGAAGGTTGTAAAGGGAATGATATAGCAATTAAAGTCATTTTCCCACTTGTACGGAAACAACTGCCAAAATTTTGCAGAAAAAAGTTTCCTTCCATAACAAGGCCATGGAAATGATACGAGTTTTGATGAAAAAATTCTGGCAAAAATGCATTTTCTGCTGTGCCAAACATGTAGAATGCAAATTTTGAGTGGAAATTGATATCCCTTTTTTGCTCAAAAAATTCTGGCAAAAATGCATTTTCTGGTGTGCCAAACATGTAGAATGCAAATTTCGAGTGGAAATTGATATCCCTATTTTGCTCAAACCATAGTTACCAGATCGAGGCTAAAAGAATTCTTTTGAAACGAGAAGCAAGAAATGAGATTTGGGTGGCTCATTCCAATTATATTAGTACATGGGGCAGGTATGCTGCTCACTCCAATTATATCATATATGGGTAGCCATACCTTAGATTTTTCTTTACATGAGATATGTATAGAGAACGTGGCATATAGGTTTCAATCCAATGATACTTGCTCAAATTCTACACCCTGGGCTATGGACTGGTATCTATCCCATCTCATCCCAAATACAACCCCTCGACTATTATTAAATGGGACGTGTTGGAAACGAGCTTCCTGGGAAGTGAGCCTGTGAAGGGATTTTTTCACCCTTTACATACCTTCCTAGTAACTATGGTTCAAACAAACAGAGCCTAAAAGAATTTTGCATCGACATGTAGCATGGATTCTGCCACATGTTCAGTACTGACTTGAAGGGATTCTTCTTCGTGTTCTGGTTTCACTTCATCCTCTTTGATTTGAATATGCTGAATACATCAGGTCTAGCACTTTCTAACACTAGGAAAACATTACATGCTTATCCTCTTTATGATAAATGGAAGTGACATAAAACACTATATACTGAACAATGTTTTAAAACGCGAAGGCATGAGGCAAGGCGTTGGGGCCTCAACATGCGTGAGGCATAAGCCTCATTCTTTCTCATTTTAACAAATAAATAAAAAATGAAAGAATTTGCAAAAATATTTAAAAAGTTAATGGAAGATTATAGTATATATAGATATAGAGTGAGAGAGAGAGAAAAAAAGTTTCATCGAAGTGCTAGTTGAAACCAATGTCATCATCATCATTTTCAATGTCTTTTATGAAATAAATAATTTTTTTTGTGTTATTAATTGAAACAAATAATAAATCTAAAATAAAAACAACGTTTAAGTCTCAAATATGTGGCTAGAACCCTAATTTTAGTTAATGTATGAGGCGTACGCCATATACATAAAACGAGCCTCAAAGCGTGATGCGTGTTCCTCATGTGAGCTTCACATTTTGAGGCTTGAGCCTTATGAAATTTAAGCCTCATGGTTAAGCCTCAAGGCGTTTTCCTTAAGCATCGCCTCGAGGTGAGCCTTAAGACGTAAGCCTCACACGCCTTTTAAAACACTGATACCAAATAATGTATATTTGTGTGGGACACAATACAAACACACGGTGTTACTGTACCAGCCAATCCTTGAGCCACCTCTTATGTTTGAAAGATCTATTAGACAGTCCCAGACACATTGAATGAATTTCTGCAGTATTTATATTGGACCATTGCCTGAGTATTTTTTTTCTACTATCCAAATAGAGGCTCTTGATCTAATGGTTAGAATTTGAGATGATCTGAACTGCGGTGAACCAACAAGGAGCCTACCAAATAGCTAACAACATATTACATAAAGATCATAGCATCTAATCAGAAAATAATGCAGATACTTCCAATCCCTCAAGATATCTCCTTGTAGAGCACCAAAAAAGAATTAGCTGACAAATCCTTGTACACAAGAGGAGCAAGGAGAGGTCGGCTCCTTCAAATATGCGTCTATATCTCTCCTTCTAGATTGACCATGCAATGACACCTGGTAATAAGGCCCAAATTTCTGCTAGTGGAGAGTCCAATGAGAGTTATAACCATACATTGGCAATGAAAAATGGTTACAACTACACTTATAACCATACGTATGGAAGTTAAGAATTCTGTAAGTTAAGAAGGCGAACATGCTGATAAACATGTATAAAAACACAAACCATAGTCATTTAGTAAATTATAGGAAATACAATCCAAATATGAATCCCATACAATCAATGAAATACATAAAAAGTATTGACTTTACAAAATTAAATTAAATGCAATACCTGCAACCTCAATATCACATTGAATTATGTGTCGGCTCAAAACACTCTGGGCTTAAGAAATGAATCGAGTTATACATGATAAGTGTGTCAGACATGATCACAATAATGTGGTCAACTTATGTAAACATGATATGTGGTAAGATACTTGTGTGTGTACGTCTGGTACTATTGACATGTAAAGCATCCATACATTATCATGATCGGGAGCAAACATGTGAATGATGGAATCTTTCCATGATTTTTACTCGATCCCTAGGACTGAGCATCGTATCCATAAGCTCTAGATGAGTGGGACTAGGCATAATGCCCATAATCATATGGAAATGCACTCATATCCATAACCACTACCACGACGACTACGATTGTCAACATTGACACTATCCATCCCATGTGTAATGTGATCCATGCCTTGTGGCTGCCTATAGTGTAGTGACCCAAGAACTTGAAGGATCACTTGCACATTATATATGCTACACACACATACAGTAAATCATTACTTAATTTGAGATTATATTTTAATTAGATTTACGGTTCAGATTAAAAGCCCTAAACCTTTAGCATAAAAATAAACCTTAAGTGAGATTAGATTTTTTTTTGCAACCCTAATTGTTATTTCCTTTGGAGAAAAAGAAAAAGGAGAAAAAGAGGATTTTTCCATAGCAAGAAGGAGAAGAAGAGGAATGTATCAAAAACTAGAGATTAAATCTTAGTTTAAAGGTAAGTTGATCTTCTTTTTACCTTTAAAATTTAAAGGTCGTTAAGAAATTATTAGATATTTTGTGTTTTCTTTATGTTTGATGCTTGATATGAATAATTTTAAAGTAAATCTATTCTTCTTACATCACGATTAATTTTATTTACATATCTTAATGAAGATTTTGAAGTATGGTGATCATATTTTAGGTTTAGATATTTTAATTTAAATTGATGTGAAATTCTCAGTTTTCTGGAATTTTAGGGTTCAGTAACTGAGAAATATTCATAAAATACTATCCATGCTTAGAAAATCTGATATTTTACAGATATTTCTTAGACTGATAGAAGCACATCTCTGTAATTATTTCGAACAAATTTGAAATCGTTTGGTATTTCTTTTGTAATTAGTTTTAGGACGTTGTAAACCTGTAAGTAATTTCAGAATCAGGAAAACTCAACTTGTACCTTACCGTTTTCAAATATCTTATACATTAGTGTACTGTTTAATTTTTTTATAAACAAGTATAACCCAATAGCATTTGAATCCAATTTTTCTCATATTGTTTTCTTTTGTATTGTATTTATGGTAGACTTATTAGTGAAAAGTATTAAAATGTTAGAAAATTTCTCGTTGCAAATGGGTTAGGTTTCAATTACTATTTCATAGTAATTTGAGTTCTATGATATTTTTATTTTTTGGTACTGGAAATTTATTTTCCAGAAAAATATACATCAAAAGTGTACATCCTAAATGTTTCGATAAGGAATGAATCTCTGGGAAGAGCGGAATAGGAGGGTTTTTGATGACTCTCCTTCTTCCATGTCTCGTATTTGTCTTCGTATACGCATGCTAGTGGAAGAATGGCTTTCCATCCGTCGTGATACGGTGGATTTGGGTATTTTTTGGGCTTGAGCTTGCATAGGGGGGTTTTGACTCAGCTGATGGGGAACTTGTACCTTTTTAGTTTGAGTTTACTCTCTGGTAAACTCTTTGTGTAACTTGTTATTTCTTGTTTTATTGCAATTCCAGGTTTATTGATCAAAAAAAAAAAAATCTCTGGGAAATTTCGAAACCTAGAAAGGTGTCTATTTTATGCTATTTTGTTAGACGGTACAATTGTGTTAATTATAATGTTTTATAGAAAAATTCTCTAGATTTTGATAAACTTATAATTTTATGTAAAATTTTATTGAATTTTCTTTCTAGAAAGTATATTTTGTTAGAATGGGAGTTAAACTCAATGAGATGCAATTTTTCGAATGTCGATGAGTCAATCTGCTAAAATATTATAATTATTGATATGGTTGTAAATATTACCCATTACTATATGTGTCATATCAAGATTGTCCATAAACGTGCTTGGTTTATAAAGCCCCTTGGGTTGGAGTCCCTAAAGAAATGGATTGGGCAATTGAGACCCCTGGGTTGAAAGTCCCTAGAACCACGATGTACACATGGAGTGCTTGGATAACCTGATCCTTGCTGTTGGGCTATAAAGTGGGATCCTTGGATTGTTTTTAGTTGGCGGGTATCCGTAAAACCGGTTTAAATGGATATAGAAGTTCTGATATGGGCACAACTATAGTTTGTGTGACAATAATATACATACTAACTATATGTTGCTTGTTTGCGTTTGTGCTTGTATGTTTGAAAATATTATGCATATCATTTCATGTATTCATAGTAGGATTGTTATGTAAATTAGTATAGTTTTAACATTACTTGAGGATGAACCTTAGACCTTAAAATGAGTAATTGTGATCTGATTAATTATATAATACATTTTTAAAGGTAGTAAATTTTCTACTTACTGGGCTGTGAGCTCATTCCTATTTATCATTTATTTCAGGTAAGAAGAATGAATGGGGTGTTTTGGTTATTAAATTGGAGATTTAGACATGTTCTCTTATCGATTAATTTGAACTTCCTTTTACATTTAGAAATTTGAACAGTTATTGATGCAGTTAAATTTTTAGAGGTTTCTTATCTTAGATTTATTTCGTTTTATTAATTGAATGTAAAGGGGTGTTTAGATGTTTGTCATCCGCTCCTGTGAATAATAACAAACATGTGTTGTTTTTTTAGATATATTATTTCCGCTGCTTAATTGTGATTGGAATTGATTTTAGCATATTATATAAAACATGGAGTTGCTTGATATCAGATTGGATGAGTCTGGTTTACACCTTGAGATTCGTGTACACATCAAGATTTGTGTCATGGGTTTTTGGGCGTGACATATAGTCACCCGCATGAGCATGACCTCTATGCTGTAGTTCAGCCCACTACTATGTTGTCATTGCTCGTAAGTTTGCTTCCATGACCACATGATGGCATGCGTGCACCATGATTAGTGTCCTAGGTGGCATAGTCAAAGAAGTACTCTGTAAATGTCATACCATGCCCCCTTGTGCTTTTATAGTTTTTTCTTTTTTTGCCGCCACCCATTGAATACTTCATAAAATTTCAAAATAGATTAAAATCTTAAGAAGTAAAAGAAATAAGATTTACATTTGAGTCCCTGAATCCAACTTTCTAGAGCTCACCAAATGCGGGACATTGAATTGGGGTCAAATTCCAATGTTTAGTATGTGCCCATCTGACTTAGTGATTTACAGTTACTGGTATCACCTATCACTTGATCAGAAAGACTCAAAGCTAACATAGAGATTGTCCGCACAATGGACAAAACAATAGTAAGTATTGCTTCGGTACATAATTCTTGAAATAGGGGATGATTTGTTAGGTAACTTTAAATAATCATAGTATGATAGTTTCATGGTGGGTAAGGTAGTGATGTGATGGGTATATGTTTTATTTAATTCCTCGTATGATGTTCCCAATTGCAAGGATTAATCCTGTATAACATTGTCCTGAAACAGGTGTTTTTCTTGCACGAGTTTTGTAGTTTAAGTAAAAGCTTGCAGCCAGTCCAGCAGCTGCGACTATTTAGGTATGCAACTATAAGAATTGTTTTCTTTGATCTAAAGGCTGCTTCTTTTCTTGAAAACTTATTTTTGGATTTTGTAGTCTATTTCTTTTTTGATCGGTTGGACTTTGTAGTCTATCATGAGGTATTATATGGAATTCATCAGGTTCGATTTAATGTAGATCTTTACATTTTTTGCAGTCTCATTAAATATGTTAGTTTTTAACCAGTGCTGAAATTATTTTTTGCCCTTATAGGGATCTCATGAATGAAGGCATCTTTGACATCATTACCGATACTTTGCAGAGTGAAGATAATAGGGTTGTATTAACTGGGTAATGATTTTTCTTATATTTTTTTGCGATTACTTCATTCTCAGTATATATTTATGTATTATGGTTTGTTCAGTTGCTTATCAATGATATAGTTCCAATAATTAAGTCGTCTAATGGGATTGCAGAACGGATATCCTTATTCTTTTTCTCAGCCAGGACCCAAACCTTCTTAGGTCTTATGTCATTCGACAGGAAGGGAATCCTCTTCTCGGACTTCTGGTATGCAAGTTGTTGAACTTATTTTGTGTTTAAATGCATGCAGCAACAACATATATACATGCATTTACACGCACATATTAGTGAAGATGGATGCATGCGGGAGATGAGGCTCATGAGCATGCTTCTTTAATTTAATGAATAATGAAAATGTCATAGAAAAAAAAGAGAAAATTGAAGGAAAAAAACTAAAGGAAAGAGAAATATTAAGAACCATAATTGTGACATAACATATCAAACTGGCAAACCTATAATGATATGGCATTTGAATTAAAAAAGGTTAATAGTATCCGAAATTTTAAAACATCAAATTTAAATTAAATTTGTGCCAATATGTAGGGGTGTCAATGAGTTAGGATGGCTTGAAGCTCAGTCAGGGCCATGCTCGGGCTTGATAATATGGCCCTATTAACAATCAGGCAATTGTGGGCTTGGCCTGAGACCAATCCGACCCATTGACACCCCTATCAGTATTTGATGTGAGCATCGACCAATTCATGCATGCTATTAAGTTTTTTGATGAAAGAAATATAACGGATTCATCCAATGTCGCAAAGATATCGAAATTTCTTTCTGTTGCATTTTGGAATCCCATTAGAAGAGGTCATTGATATATCCCATATGAGAGGGCATAGCTGTTTGTGTTGCTCTTTTCTATTTCCTGATCTGTAAGTGTGATGTTTTATAGGTAAGAGAATATTCCAAAATAGCTTATTGATGATTATCCTTAGAGTCTTGATTAGGAAAATTCCTGAAAAAGAGAAAAATCAAAATATTTGCATTGCATCATGTGACGGGGCATTCAGAAATGTGATGCATGTGCCTTTTAATGCCTCATTTGGTGGTGAGATATATTTCCCAAAGACGTACTTTTTAATATGCAGCTGGGGGAGTCTTGGCTCCAGCCTCTAGGCCAAGGTTTAAAAAAACGGTTTCGGATACCGTAACGGACACGGTCGAAACCTTTACATAATGCCGTTACGTAACGGTTTCGGCTTTTACTTATTTTTTTTCTTTTTTGCTTAAAAAAAATCTAAAAAATTCTAATAAATAGAAAGAAATAAAAAAGATATAATAAATGAGTAACAAGATACTTTTAAAGCCAATATGAAGCTCAAAATTTAGAAATAAGGAAATTAGATGGGTTGAGGGTTGAAACATACCCGAAATAAAGAACCTCCCTTGGATTCTTTCAAATCTATGAATTAAACCCAAATCAAGTTGTTTAATCAACCAAAAAAAAAAAAAGATTTTAGGAAAAAACAAAAGTACTAAGAATAGGTAGAGAAGAAAAGAGGAAGCAAAAATGAGGTTTTAGAATGAGTTTATTTGGACCCAATCCTACGACCGAAATCTTTACGTATCGGGCGTAACGCCCGTTACTTAACGGTTCCAGGCGTTATGGTTTTGTTTCGAGATAAACGGATAAATGTACGGTATCGGGTATCGGAGGCCACCGAAACCTTTACGTAACGGGCTTTACATAACGGTTTCGGCGATTTTTTGAACCATGCTCTAGGCATATGCCTCAAAAACCTTAAAAACACTGATATTGTGGGTGTGGATGTAATTGCATTACACGTGTAGTCTCTTATTTTTGCTTTGTTTAATTTCTTGTTGGTTATTGCTATCGTATTCATGGTTATTCTTATCTTATTTTTATGTCTTTGCCCTGTTAGAGATGCTTTGCCTATTATTATAGTGCTGTTTATTTTAAAAAATAGAGTACATTTTTTTTACTCCCATTGAATGAATGATAAATGATGGTTGTCTATTACTCTATTTACAGGTTAAAGGTATGATAACAGATTTTGGGGAGGACATGCATTGCCAGTTTCTTGAAATCCTTCGTAGTTTACTAGACTCATTCGCATCGTCAGGATCACAGGTGCGTTGATCAATAAGTTCTCATTCCCTTACCATGGATCAAACAATATAGGTTTGATTTGCCGAAAAACCCCCAAATCAATCGCACTATCAGAAATACCAAATCTGATTTTTTTTTTTTGAATTTTTAAGGAAAACTCAGGAAAAAAACACATCTCCAGATCTCAATAAATCTTAAAAAAATCACCATAATTCTTATAAAATCAAGATCTACTAACCAGTATTGTAAAACGAGAACTATTGCTGAGGTCACCTGTTCGTACAACTCACTTCATCATGACATCAACTCTTCCGTGGGTTCTTCCTCTTGTGTTGTACTCCCTGGGTCTTCCCCTGGGCTCTGATACCAAGTTGGTTTAAATTTGAATGAGTATTAGGGTTTGAAACTAGGGTTTTAGAGATTAGGGTTTGAGAGAGAGAAGAGAAGAGAAGAGAAAGAGAAGATGCTTAGGGAAAATTAGTGAGAGAGAGTAATTGTCTCTCTCCTACTCTTTATATTTATACTCCGCTAATGGTACACTATTAGTATATATGAGATATTAATAGTATACCCAAAATACAATGTATAAGAGTAATGTAGAAAACATAAACATAAAGCCCATAAGGCCTTATTCAACACATGCATGGTAAGACCTATCCTTTTGGTCTGAAATCGTGGCTATTATCATGCATGTGGTGATTCACCACTGGTGAAGGGCACTATTGTTGAGGTTTTAAGCTATTTTCCTCACAGGCCTATGCACCATTGCACCTTCACACATGTGGACGTAGGCCTCTTGCGTAAACTACCGTGCCACTACCAACCTTAATAAGAGCAACTTGTAAATAGGCCTTGTGGGTCCGGTGTACTTAAGTTTTAGGACTTTTGGTCTTGGTCTAGCTTTCAAACTGTACCAAGTGTCCTTCGAGCACTCAAGCTACACATGCTCATCTCACAAAATTTCATCACTACATCATAACACAATTTTTAGGGAACAATGGCAAGGAGCTTGGCCTCAATGGTGCAAAGTTCCAGCACTGAGGATCACGCTGTGTGACCCTTGTAGTGCTCGGATGGGTTCCATTGTATCGCATGGCATGTGGGACAGACGGCGAGGTCCAAAATTGTGGGCATTCACAATTTTTGTTGTTGGAAAAAACGTAGACGTAAGTGAACCGTTTCCAAGATGGATCTTAAGTCTATGTGCATGTTGTGTCCAGTATGAAAGTGGATGACATTTGACGACCTTGGAAGCTTGGGTACCGGATTTCCCATTTCCAATCCTAGTCATCTTATCCCGTTTTCCCCCTCCCCCCTCAGTCATAGATATTGGGATCATTATTTGTCTCTAGAGCTTTTCAAAAGAAAATCAAGCAAACTTTTAGAACAAGCGCACTCTAACCCACTATCCTATTTTAGTACTGTGTTGACAATCAGCTTTTTGAATTATAGCAGTCCTTCCAATGATTCCTCAACCCTTGCCACATAGGTATATCCATAGTTGTCAAGGCGACTAGGCGACTTGAGGCGACAGATCCCATGGACGCCTGGGGCGTCGCCTGATGAACTTTTTGTTGCAAACATCCCCCCATTATGAGATCTATGTATGACACATTTCCTTGAATAAGGGGCCCTGCAATTCATGTAAATTACAAAATCTCTATTGTTAAGATATACTTTGATAGAACCATCCTTTGAGACAGTTCTAAGAATAATAAATGGAGATTTCAAGTGTTGGGGATCAAAAACAGAACTAAAAAACAAAGTTTACAATGATTGTCGAAAGGGAGGAAAGAGATTATGAAGAATAAAAATAGAAAGAAGCAATAGTTTACAGTAACAACCGAACATGAGAGAGGAAGGAGATGGGAGAGGAGGGATAGTGTAAGATTTGAAAAAAAAAAAGAAAGTCCGATAGTCAATGTAACGTCAAACATCAGAGAGGCGAGAGAGGGAGAGGCCGTACACCTTACTCTCATTTCTTTTTTCTTCTTTTTTCTCGATTATACTCAACAAATGTAATAAAAAATATATAATTGGTAAAATTATAATTATGGGGTTTACACTTATTTAAATTATAAAAGACCTCTTTAAATATGAATTTATGAGAGTTCTGGGGATCCTAGAAGAAATTTGAGGCATTTAAAGGCCTTTTTAAAAAAAATTATTATTGGACCCCCTGAGCCCACTTGTATGGTTGATCGCCTAGGCGACGCTTGTAACAACCATGCAAAAGCAGATGAAGAACATATGGTCCACCCACAAATAGAGGGAGAGAGAGATAGACTAATTGTCCACCCACAAATAGAGGGAGAGAGAGATAGACTAATTGTCCACCCATTGCGCAAGAGAGAGGACATGTTAACATGAGGGAGACATACTTGATACCATTCCTCTCTTCTTTCTTGTTTTATTTGCAATCCTTTTTTTTTGGTTGGAAATACAAATCCTAACATATTATATGATAAACGATATTACAATTGTATAAAATAACTTATTTTTTTGTTTACCAAACTACTATATTCAAATAAATCAACTTTTATGTTTTAAACAATAATATTATTACATATATCAGATTTATAATAATGACTGCCTGAGGCGGTCAGCCGCTTGAGCCCAACTGAGCGCCTGGTCGCCTAGGAGACCGCCTGAGGCGACGCCTTTAAATACTATGGGTATATCAATGATAACATAGGTAGTCATATCCATGATAACATATGTTAGGCTTCTCATAAATGTTGTGGATCTTGAAAAGAAATGTACCCTGGGAACCAATGTATGCTCAGAAAACATTATCTCTCCATTTCTGTCACCTGAGTAGAGTGTTTTTTCTTGTTCACAAATCCACCCAGACATTTTATCCTAAAGGCGAGTGCTAATAATTTTTGGATTTAATTTCTTATTACTTTTCTCTATAATTCCGTAGGTGTTTTTAGTGGTGGAATTTTTTCAGATCTGTGTTGCAGAAGCACTTTGCGGGGGAAGCTGTAATGCCTTACTGAATGCTTACAATTTGTAATAATTAGACGAGGAGCCTCAAGTTTTGTCCATCATCCTGGATAACAAATGTTTTTTGCAATCTACTAAGACTGTAATTTCCTCTGTTAGAATACGTAGTCCATCTTGTACGATATCAAATACACATGATATGATCCTTATAGATAGATGTCGTAGCCACATTTGCATATGTTCAATATTTTTATCTTATGCTGCATATGGCACATTATATGTTTAATAATTTAATAATATGTAATAGGTTACATGTTGTCTATATGGTATTTGTGCATATGGAAAAACTTATTGGTGAAATTCTCATGTAAGAATATTTCCATCTTCATCCTTCAGTATGATTTATAGTTTTCTCTGAATCTACCATATGCACGAGTGTGTAATAGGTTTATTTTTTGTTGCAGAGGGACACTATTATAGAGATTTTCTATGAGAAGCACTTGGATCAGTTAATTGAAGTTATAACATCATCATGTCCTTCAAAAGGCGTTGCTCGATCAATGGGTAAATCATCTGGCTCTGGTGGAAGAGTTGAAAATCAGGGTGTCACAAAGCCCGAAATATTGTCAAACATTTGTGAACTTCTATGCTTTTGCGTTCTTCATCATCCATACAGGATAAAGTAATCGTCTATTTCGCCACCTCACCAATAAAAATTGAAATTATACTCGGACTTTCACTCCCCATGGACGATTTAACATGGTGATTTTTTTCCTTTTCTTTTCTGTTTGTAGGTGCAACTTTCTCCTCAATAATGTGATAGAAAAAGTATTGTTTCTAACACACAGAAGGGAAAAATATCTAGTAGTTGCTGCTGTTCGTTTTGTGCGGACTATTATCTCCCGCAATGTAAGTGATTTCAATTTTTGGAAAAAAAGGTTGATAAATTTTTTACTTAATATATAATGGTTTTTAATGTGGATCAAAACTAGAGAAGAACAAAGGATCACACGAAGTGAACTAAAAAGAAAATAAAATAAAAAAGTAGGTGAACTACATGTGGGGCTCACTCCCCCTCCACCGAGAATGAAGGCATCTCTAGACTCACAAAGTCCTCCCAAATGCCGCACCATTCTTGCTGTAATTTGGTGGCCTGCATCCAAGTGTCCTTCAGGTGGGCAAATTCCTACTGTTCCTCTCCTCCCAAATGCTCCAGCATACAGCTCCTCGAACCATCCTCCACACAACTTCCCTACACACGTCCAAACCTCAAGTAGCCCAACTAGACAAGCCATACTGCAACTTGTGGAAATATCCATTGCAACTTAGGAAAAAGTTGATATGTTGCCATCAAGAAATTCCATACTGTTCTTGTGGATAACAATATCTTGTATGGGATCACAACCAAGAGCAATTTTAACACTATTTTGCATGGAGCATCAAGAACAAATAGGTTGGGGTATGTTTGAATTGAGTAACCAAATCTCCAGTATGCATTTCTTGTGAGGAAATGAGTTAATTGTCTGGGGGCTTCACATCTTAAATCAGAAGTATGGTTACCAGTACTGCTTCACAATTCAGGAAGGTTTTCGGCCAGATTTTTAACTTGCATTTTTTTTAAATAATTCTTTGCTTAGTAACTAATTTTCCAGGTCTAGATCATCATGAAGATCAGGAACATTTATTAAAAATAGATTATTCTCCCTGCTGTCGTTAAAGTTGAAAGACATGGAGTTTTTTGCGCATTTACAAATGTATACCCTGTATGGAATATATTAACATCGACGTTGCCTCTACAAGCACACTGAAGTGATCCTTTGCTTATGATTGCAATTGAGGTTTACTCTCATGGAGACATCAATTGCAAAAGTATTGATACAGTGATCAAAATCAAAGATGCAGTGCACCAGAAAAGCAAGCTCTCATTGCTTTATACCAAAGGTTTCAAAATAGCCAATACTCCATTACATAAATAGTTCTTGGTTTGAGATCCGAGTAAAAAGGGGTTTACATCCCATTGATTGGTCTGATACCTGAATTTTGATCCTGCAAAAGTTCTCGTTTTCCATTGGCTTATGTAACCACGGAAAGATGTATGATCTAAAAGGAAGCTATTGCAATGTATCATTAATGAAAAGTTCTTCATTACCCAGAATAGAATAACCGCTTAGAATAGCGAAACTGATTATATTTGTCCAGAAGTGCAAAATCGAATATAGTTTCTTTGTGGATCCCTATATCATTTTCCCAGCTATTTGTGATCTCAAAGGAAGCTATGGGAATAACAAGTAATCTGATTACATTAAGACCCTTTAGGGCTGACCAACCAAATTATACATTCCAGAAAAGCAAGCGAAAGGAAAATGGGTGGACATCCTTGTATTATGACATTATAAATATCTTTCGCATCATCTCTGGCTCATTGTAGATGTGCAGTTTTTCTCTTGGCCCTTAGTTTTTATTTATTTATTTATTATTATTTTTGGCTTCATCCAGCCAGTCTGTTAACATGGTAGGGAAACAACTTATCATCTTTTGCATCCATTAACTCTTACAACTTTTTATCTCTCTTCCATTTATGTCTGTTAGGTTAGCATTTTTTATAGGCATTCTTTTTATTTAAAAAGGTGAAATAATGTTGCAAACTTGTTAATTTGCAGGATGAGCATCTGCTATGTCATATTGCCGAGAACAACCTTCTAAAACCAATTGTAGAGGCTTTTGTTGGTAATGGTAACCGTTATAATCTGCTAAACTCTGCAGTTCTAGAGCTTTTCGAGCATATCCGAAAGGTGCTCATCTATCTTATGTCTCTCTATTCTTGCATTAACAAAATGTGGAAGTCTTTACAATCTACTGTACTTCTTTTGTGCAGGAAAACCTCAAAACCTTAGTTATATATGTAGTTGATTATTTCTGGAATCAGTTGGCCAAATTTGAATTTTTAACGTCTATCCATGAACTAAAAGTTAAATACGAGCAGGTGGGTCTCTCTGTCTCTGATTTCCTTAACAGCTTTATGTTGGGGTTCAGAAACCCTTGATTTCTGACATGTGTGCATTTTGCAGTCCTTAGAAAACTGTAAAAAGAGAAGATTGGCCGACCTTAGAAAACGGGTCGACGAGCGTGCTCTTGAGAAAGAAGAAGAGGACTATTTCAACGAAGATAGGTTTGTACTTCATTATTGGAGATTCAAAAACATGATTGGTTTTCACTCTTAATTTTATGGCCACTGACCCTGATATTTGATCAGTGATGAAGAAGATACTGCATCTGCACACGGATCACATACCCTTAACCAACAAGCTAAACCCGTTTTGTTCAACGGTGTCAGCTGCCCATCATTAAGGTATCGTAATTCCCTATACCTGTATAGTTGAAGAAGGATCTTTCAAAAAATGTCGATCTGTTTTATGCATTATATGCTCATTTTCATTTTGCAGACTGGGATCTGGTGGACTTGTTGACTATGATGATGACGATGATGAGGACTTCATGCTGCCTGGGTTTAGGCAAGAAACTTTTTCAGGAGAAGACAAAACAGCAGATTCCTCCCCTAAGTCAAAAAGGAAATCGAATACTAGGAAGGAGCATGAGCTGACAAAGAAGCATAGGTTGGATAAAACCTTGAAGGATGGAGTTGTTGATGCAGCTTCACCCAATAAGAAAACATTCACCACCGAGCACACTACTCACACTCCTGATGGGAGCAGCGGATCAGATGAGGAAACCCATGGTGAAAAGGAGCCTGCGGCTCCTAGAAGCTGTTCCAATTGCTTGTCCAATACTTCAGACACAAGACATTTGAATGGTGAGGACTGTGCATTGATACCACCAAATGGTAACATCTCCACGTCGGAGATGGCTTTAAATGGCGCCAATGTTACTGGTTCGGAACCTTATTCAGTACGATAACTCATTTTAGTCATACATTATTTGATTCCTGTCTGAGCTGAACAAGTGTGAGGTGGCAATCAGTATAGCTGTCTTCTTTTTCGGTGAGAACAGAAGAGTCAGGAGGAAATTGACACCACCAAGGTTTCAGGTTTTCTGTCAGCCAAGAGAAGATATGGGTACTATGTCGTCAAGAGCACCAAGCAGTTCAAAGTATCGGGCCATGCTGGCTAGGTCTGCCCCTGTATTTGGTTTGTCCGATGCTGCCGCAAGGAAAACAATATTGCTTGTAAAACAATATTTAGCCTTTAAATGCCTTTTCATTTTTCAATTTTTTTGATTTTGTTTTTGCTTGATCTTTGTCATAGCCATATGATAGAAGGGGCACCAAAATCTCACTCAGTGCCACCATGTCTCATCTTTTCTCTAATTTTTATTTTTTATGGGATCTTGGGATTAGGGTTCAAGAATAACAGATGAGAATCTAAGTCTCCTCAGAGAGAGAGAGAGAGATAATCAATGTAATCTCATTTCTTGGCATTACTACTAGTGTACATTAAAATTTTGTTACATTTAACTTTAATTACTCTCACATTTTTTCTTTGTAATTCATTAATCTTTCGACATTTTTTATTTCTTGAATTCCTAGGTTTTATTATGTATAGTTTTTGTAAGGAAACTCAGGGCTTGGGATATCGGATCTCAGATATTACCAGCAACACCATCACTATACAATAGTTGTCTGTAGCTTAATCTATCTTATGGTATTTGAAATTTCCTTTTGTGAAAAAGAAGAAATTTCCTTTTGTGGATTAAGGATTACAATACAAGAGATCCTGATGACCCGGATGCTGCTGTATTTTTTTTTTCTCTTGGGGTACGAGATATCATTACACTAGGCTAGTAGTTAGTTCATCGTGTACGTGAATCAATGCGGTGTTCATTTGGGCATGTAGCACCAACCAGGGCACAGTAAAATTCCGACGGCTCAACCAATGTCCATGGGAAGCCAAATGATGAGCATAAGAATTTGCAGATCGAGGATAGTAAAGAATCTTGAACTCTCGGAGATTTGTAAGGTCGCCTTTGATGTCTATAATAGTCGATTGGATTTCCCAATGAATCTCCTCCCCACCATTGAGCACTGCGTCAAACAAGGGACTTGGAATCGGACACAAAAACCATGGCTCTCCATCCATTAGCCTTTGCAAAGTTAACACCATCACGCAAGACAAGAGCCTCAGCCACCTGAGGCGAAGGGATTTTACAAAACCAGCCAAAATACGCCCACGATGATCACCCACGAACCTGCCCTCGCTTGCACATTTATTTTAACCCATCCCGCTGTAGGAGAGAGGGAATCCATCCACCTCTTGATGCAAGCTTCGTCCTGAATCCAAGAATGCCCACCTCCGGCCGGAATGAGGAGGAAGGGATCGCTTGGAATCATGAAATAAGGACACTGCTTGCTCAATAACGGGCTTTCCAAATGCTCCACATCATGATCATGGTAGCAACAAGGCTTAACATACTTTTTCTAGGAGGCTGTTAAATCGGGTCTGCTACCCAATACGCCCACCATTCGCTGAAGCTATCAACTTGCACTTGGGGAGACCCAACTCCCAATGCCGATCCCAACCACGTACAATGGGCATGATCGCAATAGCACATGTGCAAAACTGATTCTTGATCGCCACCACAAATGGGGCATGATGAATCATTCAAAACTTTCTTCTTATATAGCTCCTTAAACACCGCGATGGATACACCTCCAAATAAACCAGGCCACCTTTGGAGGTAACTACACAACTTTCCAACTCGAGGTCCGAGTAGCGGAGGAGGTGGAAGGTAAGGATGAAGCTCACGAAAGTGATGATACCCGGATGGAACAGAGTAAATACCCGAGTTCTGTCCTTTCTGGGGCACCAGACCTGCTAAATTGGATACGACACCTCTTCCGGAGAGAAAACTTGTGAAAGCCGGTTGATGTCCCAAGACCTTCCATCTTCCACCCTATTCCAGGGGCATGCAAGAGGCTCTGCGGAGGCCACCCGAAAGCCCGAGCTTGAAGGGATCGAAGCCTCGGTCCAAGGGTCAATTGATGTCCCGTCCCCCACTTGCCAACCCAGACCCGCCACTAACACTTGTCGTACAACAATCAGACTCTGCCATGCCCAGGATGGCCACCTTCGCTCTTAAAAAATCCAACCCAGGAAAATAAATTCACTTCACGACTTGACTCCACAACGAACTTTGGTTGCTCATAATCAACCAATCTTGCTTAGATAGAAGAGCAAGACTGAAAGTCACCAAGTCTTGGAATCTTCCGCCTCCAATCTCCTTATTGTTGCATAGACTTACCCGATGAGTCTTCTTGATATTGTCCTCCTGGCCCTACCAAAAATTAGCCATCATCGAAGCTAAGTCTTTACACACATAGATCTGCAACTTGAAGCACCCCATGACATATGAGGGGATCACTTGAATGACGGTTTTTAGAAGTATCTCTCGGCCAGCCTTATTGAGAAATTTCCCCTTCCAAGATTGAAGTTTAGCCTTATCCTTGATGGATGTGAATAAATGGCCCTTAGATCGGCCAAAGGCCGTGGGTAGACACAAATAGACCCTAGCTTCATCCATGACACACATGTGTAGCATTTTTGACAAAATATACTAAAACTTCCAAGGGGTATTAAAGCTGAAAATAACCCCTGATTTTTGGTAATTAACCATATGCTCTACAGTACTCCACTAAAAGGGTCTTTATCTCCAGAACATGAGCAATAAAAGCTCGCGCAAAGAGGATGCTATCATCCGCAAAAAGCATATGTGAAATGACAGGACTAGTGGTGTTAACTCTAATTCCCTGAAATTGACTGATCTGCCTCCATTCACTAAAGCTGGTAAGAGAAACAATTTGACGCCAAGATGAATACGAAAGGGGAAAGAGGATAGAGGGTCCCCCTGACGGATCCCCCTTTCTGGAATGATCAAATCATGTGCTTCGCCGTTAATGAGAACCAAGTATTTTACCGTCGTAATGCATTACATTAAAAGCCCAATCGACCTCTCACACAGTCCCATCTCCCAGAGGAGTTTTTCAATAAACCTTCACTCCAATCAGTCGTAAGCTTTATTCATATCCATCTTAGCAGCTATAGAAAAATCTGAACCTTTCTTCTTACCCTTCATGTAATGCAAAATCTCATGGGTGATAAAGACGTTATCTGCTATGCTTTTTCCTGATACAAAGGCTATTTGGGCAGGGTGCACCAAATCCCCCAAAATGTTGCGCAGCCGATTGGCCAAAACATGGGCACAAATTATATACACCACATTGCAGAAGCTTATGGGCCACATTTGGCCTAAATGTTGTGGGTTAGCCACTTTAGGGATTAAGGTAATGTTTGTAAGGTTTGCCTTCTGAAGGAGATACCCACCATAAAAATAATTGTGTAGAGTATAGATAACTTGTTCCCTCACTATGTCCCAATAATATTGATAGAAAATTGCAGACATCCCATCTTGACCCGTGGCTTTGGTCACACCCATCTAAAAAGTGGCAGTCTTTATTTGGGCATCAAGAAGGGGTTCACATAAGTCGCGGTTCATGTCGTCGGAAACCTTACGGGGTACAACATTAAGGAACTTATTCGTAATCACGGGGTTGGAGGACTTATACAATTGAGAGAAATGACGTAAGATGCAATATTCCTCAGCCGCCGATGGAGAAGAATACTCTACCCCATCCTCAGATCTAATAACTTCAATTCTATTTGCCTGACACCTCTTTTAACTACCGAACTCGAGCTTTTTGAGCTTAGAAAATTTCTTCATATTCCAAAAGACTATCCAAAACTCTTCTTCAGATTTCCTTCAAGTATTTTGGTCATTTCGAAAATTGGATGACCCTGGATATCTTCTAACTCACAAAGCAAAGCCTCTTTCCATCGATGAATATTGCCAAAAACTTTTTGATTCCACCTGAAAAGATCCTTTGGGCACTGATCAATTAAAGTACCTAGTTTAAACATACCTGACCCCCTATTAAAAGATGAGTTTTGGTAGGGTTGTGTGCTATCAAAATTGACACACATTATATCCAAACATTATATATTACACAAATAATTTTTTGTTACATGTCTTTCAAGGGATCCACCTTGAATTAATGACCCTTAATTTAGATATTAAAAGGTCAAGATTACAATTGATGCGTCACTAGAAAAAAAATAAGGTGGGGTTTGGATTGGATTTTTTTAGCCAAAAATCAATTCTAATAAAATTGATTGTATAGAAATTCATGATCAAATAATCATTTTTCCAAATAATAGTGTTCGGAGAATACAAAGTTGAGAGACTCACCTACATATTCTCCGAACACTATTATTTGAAAAAATGATTATTTGACCATTAATTTCTACAAAATCAATTTTATTAGAATTGATTTTTGACCAAAAAAATCCAATCCAAATGCTCCATAAAGCCAAGCCGAATCTTCACCCTTGGTATGTTTGGTTGCCTAGAAAATAGGTAGAAACATGGAATAGAAAAGAAATTTATGAATTTTTAATACAATTCTTAGTTGTGTTTCGACCAATTTTCTTCTCTCTTTATTTTTGTGGCAACCAAACATAGGGTTAGTGATTAGTAATAGACGGTTAGGATTGTGGAATATATTTTGGAGTACCTATAGACTAACGGGGCATTTGATAAAACTTAAAATAAGAGCTTAAGCTTATTTAAAATTGAACTTATTTGGAAGATTGTTAAGTTAAAGTTTAGCTGGATGTCTACATCTTTTTAAAATAGAGGTTTTAACTTCAAAGTAACAATGAGAAATGAGATACTTTTTTCTTTAGAGGTAAAACCTCTACTTCAAAAAGAGTTAGGTGGTGTTTGGATTGGATTTTTGTTAGTCAAAAATCAATTGTGATAAAATTGATTGTTGTCAAATAATCATTTTTCAAATAATAGTGTTCGGGGGAATATGAAGTTGAAGTGAGATAATTGATCGAAAAATCGTCGCCCAAAGGTGCTCATTGAGCTGGTCACTGATGGCTAAGAACCTTTCCTCACTCTAGAAGCCTCACCCACTTGATTTTCTTGTTTGTAAGGGGAGGAATCTTTTTTTTTTTTTTAATGTATATTTGACTTTCGATTTTGCGTATTCCCAAACACTATTATTTGTAAAAGTGATTATTTGACAATTAATTTCTACACGATCAATTTTATCACAATTGATTTTTGGCTAATAAAATCCAATTCAAAGGCCCTATTAGACATCCAATTTAACTTTAATTTAACAATCGAAAGTCTAAATAAGCTCTACCTATTTAATTTAATTTAGAGTTACCAAACTCAATAAGCTTAAACTCTTATTTTAAGTTTTATCCAATGCTACCTAATTATATATATTAGTTATTAAAGAAAGATTAGCCCGAGCCCAGCCCAAGTAATTCTGGGTTTGAATTTGGGCCTCTATATTGATTATCGATTAAAAAAAAAGGACATTTAGAATTGGGCCTTATAAAGCCCGGCACGCCCACTACAGCTCTACTCCTTTTTACTCTCTAAATTATATATAGAGTTCTGCTAAACCTATTTTCATGCATTTTTACTCTCAGCCAAAAACCATTTCATGTCCCTATTTGTAGCCAAAAGCCAACAGTTATCCTTGCTTTACTAGGTGTTGGTTTTTCGGCTGACCATAAGTAATGCATGAGGGCAGGGCTAGCACACCTTGCATATAATATATGGGATGTAATTCCTCACATGTCCGGGTTTAATCCCACATTCGCTTCTCCAATGTGCCATGGAGGGGTCGAGCTAGGATTTTCTTGTAGAGTGGGGCTAACAATGGGGTGGGGTGTGGGGTTTGAGGGCTGAGCCCTGAAAAAGTTTTTATGAGAGCCAAGTTTGTGGGTCATCTCATTCGATTGTGTCCGTTTGTACGTAATATATATATTTTTTAAGGTTCAAGGTTGCTATTCACCTTGTTCATGATTATGCTATCTTAAATTAAATAATATAATATAATTCATCAAAAAAAAATTTAAATAATATAATATAAAATTTAAATTTTCTTTTTCAAAAGCTGAGGGAACACCTTTTCCATGCCAGTGCCCTCGTAAATTAAATAATATAAGTATTAATTTGACACCGTTTTTCAAAGGTTGATGGATTAGAGCACCCGTTCTGCCCCGGCTCCCAGGCTATGCTCGAAGGGAAATGGAAAACGGACAGCTTAGGAAGCTGATCCGTGATCTCATTAGTGTACGCCCCTTTTTTACTACCATCAACTGCGGTTAGGATTCACTCACCCCTAACAATGATTTTTAGAAAAACAAAAAAATAAAAATATTAATTTACTTAAGCTTAATCATGGTTAAAGAGGTGTTAAAAGAGACACTGGGACACTAAGCTTAGAACTTCTCAGGACTTACCCATTTTCCCCCCAAAAAATTTAGGGGTTTCAGCCACGTTCCATGTGGCTCTCCTTTGCACCACGTGTCTCTTTTACTCTCTTTAACTGTGGTTAAGATCCTCTGACCCTTGGATTAAAGATCTAACGTCGCGCGTTGGAGAAGAAATGCGGACGCGTAAAGATAAAAGAATCGTTTCCCAGAATAAAATGTCGATTCCTGAGTTAGAGAGGCAGGCATCGAATCTTTCTCTTTTCCTTTTCTAGGGTTTCAGATCTGCCTCGGGAATACCCTTCGATCAAAGCTGGTATGTGTTCCAATTTCTCAGCTTCAACTTCAGCTTCATATCTTTTACTGATTTCGAATTTTTAGGGTTCTTAGATTTGCGTAATTTATTTATTTTGTTTCGCTCAAAACTATTTCTATTACGAAGGAACTTCTCGGTTAGGGTGAGTGATTCAGTGGAAAGTTGAAATCCTTCTTTGATTAGGGTTTATGGAGCCTATGGTGGAAGACTTCGTTCATCCCTTTTCGTGTTTTTCTTCGACTGGAAAGCGTTCCGCTCTTTTGCTGATGGATTACATTCTAGGGTTTCTGGTTTCGTATATTTCTTTTTGAATGGATAGTAACGTTTTGATTATAATTGTGAAGCTTGCAGTTTTGATTTACTGTAGTTTTAGCACCTAAATACTTGGACCAGGTTGCTCTGATACTAAAAGTCTAAAATCCTAAATCTAGTGGTTTATGTTAGAGAACCCTAAATCGACTCACAAAACCTCAATTCAAAAATTATCACACCTTATCCACACATTGACCACAGCGGCTTTCATTCAGGGATGGGGTTGATGCGAAGGGTGTACCCACACCGATCCAAGAATCCTCCTAGGTAGCCCATTCTGTGACTTGAACCCGAGACGTGGTGTTAGGCTTTGATACCAATTGATGCATAACCAGGTGCAACCACTGATCCCAAAAGCCTGGACTGATGGGAAGGGCACAATCTAATTATTTATCTCTTAGATCGTAACATTTTCCCTCATTAGCAACTCCTAATTAAAGACTTGAACCAATTTGGAAGTGATTTGACTGTGTCTTTCAACATGTAGGGTTCTTTTTTTCCCTGGTTTGCAGTTTTAGGGTTTTCCTCTCTTTTTTCCCCTTTCATGTGAAAAGGGCTTGTTATCACCTTGGGATAGTGCTTTGCATTTTTTTTTATTTAAGAAACGGTTGATTTTGGTTTATGGGAGTTAGTATTTTGCTTTGAATATATTCAATTAGGTCTACAAAACTGTTTCCCTACTTTAGCTATGATCTTTAACATGCCTTATCTAATTTGGATATTGACTTGAAATTTGGTTGCTAGGTTTTGTTTCCCAGGAGTGAAGAAGAGCCTTTAATTCGGAATACACGGAATGAGGGATTGAATCCAGGATTAGGAATAAATTCATCTGGATTTAGGATTTTGGAGTTTTGTTTCACTGGAGGTGGCAACTCTGTTTTTCTGATTTCGTTTTTCTGAGTGGAAGATGTCGAGTAAGAAAGAAGAGAAAGGTCAGGTTGCTGCTGACAGAATCAAGGCCGCAACTTTGACAGCTGCAAAGGGTCTTAGCCGTGCTCAGGCTGAACGAGCAGCTGCGGCTGCGGCCCGAAATGTAAATGCATATGGGCAGAAAGAAGAAGGACCCAGTCGGTGGCAGGAGAGGAAGGAAGCCAAGCGACAAATGTATCTGATGAGTACTGAAAAGGCAGTAAAATTGGGTGAAAGGAAAGACCTTAAGTCCTCAATGTCTACCATTAGCGGTACGTCTTCGCAATGCCAGAAGTGTTTCCAGACTGAGCATTGGACATATGAATGCAAGAATGAACGAGTATACATCTCACGACCTTCTCGGACCCAACAACTCAAAAACCCTAAATTGAAGATGAAGCTGTCAGTCTCTTTCGAGTTGGATAACCCAGATACTCAGAAGGTGGAGAAGGGTGAAAAGAGTAGTAAGAAAAGCAAGAGGAAGCATCGGTCGGGTTCTGATTCGGGGTCTGAAAGCAGTGAGGCTTCTGTTTTTGAGACTGATAGTGGGTCCTCATCAGTAACAGGGTCAGATTATTCTTCAGGGGAGAGTAGTTCGAGCTACAGTTCATCATCAGATTCAGAGGAAGAGAGGAGGAGAAGGAAGAAGAAGCAAAAGAAGAGGCAGCGAAAGTACAGTTCAACGTCCGAATCATCTGATTCAGACTCTGCTTCGGACTCTGATTCTGATGATAAGAGCAGTTGGAGGAAGAGCAGAAAGCGCTAAGGGAAGATTCAAACAGGAATATGGCAAACTTCTTATAATAGTTTCTGTTGGGTCATGGGTAGCGTATTTTCGTCTAAGACATTATAATCATTACCAGTTCTGGGTGTTTCTTTATTGAGTTTGTTTATACTTAGCTGTTAGCATTTTGCTTACTGGAATTAGGTCTTGGAACATGTTGTGCATGGGCCTGCTAAAACAATTTTAATTTTCTCTCTTTTGCAGATGTTTTCTAGATGTCGCATTTAAGAACTGAAATAGTAGCCGTAATTAGCAAATTTGTTCTTGATGCATTTATCAGGCTTTGTTAACCTTGGTCGTGTAAATAGGGCAATTATTCCATGTGCAGTTGATGAAAGCCTTAGTGGTTATTTGTTTGGCTCCTCTCTAAATTGTTGTTATCCATGTTAATGCGGTGTCTTGAGCAACCTTTCCCTAGGTTTGAGGCTTTGCTTACAACATATTTTTTAGCTTTCTGTAAATTCTTTAATTTTATTTTATTGGGGTTTTTTCATTACATACTATATGCTTATATCAAGCTTGTTACATTTTTTTCTCCTTCGATGGAATAATTCGGTTTCTTAATTGAAGACTAATTCTTCACCCGGCGATATCATAGGCCATATGACCTATTGTTCTTTTGTTGGTTGGTATTTTAATGATTTCATTCATCCCAGTCAATGCTGACATTAATGTACTGAAATTTCCTTTGGTGATTCTCTTCTTATCAAAGGATAATGGTTATATTTATTCCTTCCACAGTCTTCATTTTGTTACTTAATCTTGAATTCTCCTGATGCTATCACTTGGATTGGCCTTTATATGACATAAGTCAAGATGTCAAAGTATCTCAGCTAGGGAATGGAAGTAATGAGAATAAGGAAACTTGTTTCCTGCACTGATTTAGATACTGCTGGGAGAGTTTTTGAGAATTCTGGACCAAAATACGCTATCTTGTTACTGTCTGGTGTTCTGTAGGGGGTTCTATCGGGGATTCCTGGGTGTTTACTTTCCTGTATTTGTAGCTAGAGTTTTGTTTTGCTGTAGTTTTCTTGGTTCGCTTATTGTGAACTCTTGTGTACTTTTGCTTTCATCTATGCTATTATTGCTATCTTGGTTACTGAAAAAAAAAATGATTTAGAGATTTGATATCTTGTGGGTGGGGATGATTAATTTTTCAGTGTTATCCGAGTTGATGTTTCTGGTGAGAATTGATATGTTTAGAGATTTGAGCTTCAGGGCTTGTGCATCTTTATTGCTTCCATATCTTTTACACCTGAAAATTGATTGCCATTTTTGGTTTTCTGTTCAGTTCACTTAGAAGTACTTTTGCCTTCGGGCTTAGTTAGAGTTCTGGCGATTCTTGAGGACAAGAAGTCTCAAATGTATCGAATTGTGATTACTATAGCGTTGGCTGTGCCTGCCATTCCTGGTTCGTCCAGAGGCAGAGGCAGAGGCAGAGGCAGAGGTGCCTAGACAACGGGAAGATGAGTAATGGGCTGAGAGAATGACGAGCTCTCTGCCTGAAGGACATTACCGTCGTGTATTCTCCCTTTTCAATCGGACATCCTTCATAATTTCACATCCCCACTTAGGGGAATTCCGAGATGCTGGCAATGCAGATGGATCTGTCACTTCTCCAACTCCGAGGAAACGTTCTTGCCAAAACCTCATCCTTCTTGACACCATCTATTACAGATTATGTTAAACAACTAGAAAATTTCCTGCATTGCTCCCTGCTTCAGTTGGCTCTTTGAAGCTCCTTTGCCCATTTACTGATAGCACTTGAAATGAAGTTTTCATGTCTTTGACTACTAACCCACCCGATAAATATGCCAATGTCTTCTATGACTCAGGCAACTTGTTCCAAATACTCAATTTGCTTTGCTAATCTCTTAAATTTCACATTTGGTGACTCCTTCTGTTCTTCCCAGTTCTTTTTTTTTTCATAAGAATTTCCAATTTACCTCGCTTCTTATAGACATGTATTCAATCTGTTTCCTTAAAAATTATTATTATTAGAGTCTGTTCTTTTGCTGAGACTTATAGACATCCATACATCTAGTTCTCAAAAGAAAATGCATATTGTTTATTAACAAAACTTGCAAAGTGTCGGATTTTATTAGTCTCTGCAAAAGAATAGACCCTTAAAGGAAAAGAGAGATGTAATATGGAAGCTATTATAGACAGAATAACTTGCAAAATAATTTTGAAGTAGGTGAATTCTGGTTTTAAGATCAGCAGAGCTGTATGTTCAACAACTCATAACCTAAATATTGGAAAAATCTCAAGCAGACCTCTTCTCTCATCTCTCAAGAAGACAATATCTCATAGCCCCAACTCATCCACATAAGGTTCGTATTTCCACAAGGGAAGGGAAACTGAAAGGATCAACTTCTGTTTCCCAACTATACAAAAAAAAAAAAAAAACTACTTTTCCTACCTACAAAAAAAAAAAAAGGTCTAGGAAAGATGTAGAAACACTATACAGAGTCACCCCTGCCGATCTCCCTATTCCCTCCTTCCTTGCTTCCACTTCATATGCATCAATTGGCCTCATTGACGAGCTCTTCCAGCCACTGATCTACGAAGAGATTGGGATTTGATGTGTTCTCTGGGATATACATAAGCGGATTCTCGTTCGCAGGCTGCAGGCAAGGTAACCCATTGTCACCATGGAACAAAATGAGTGTTTGTGTTGTTATAGTGACCATATTCTGTACTGGCGGTCTTGATGGGGCTCACTTCATTTGAAGTCCCGATGAACGAACTCATAGAGTTTACTCTTGAAAGTAGCCCCTGCTCATCAAAACATTCCCCGAGTGTGTCATTTACCAAATGGTCCGCGATATTATTAAGTATGTGATTGTCTGAAGGAGGTATCCCTGATCCTTCCACATAATTTAATAAAAGATAAGATCCCCGTCGCGGATGGCCATGACTGACTTGGGTGGCGGAAGCAATCAAAGGTAGCTCGCAAATGTGATTTCCAATTCTCATGGGAATGGTGAATGAAGCCCTCTGATGTTCGATTGGTGGGAAATTCATAACTAAGATTATCAAAATAAAAAATATATCGATAGACTTCTAAACTGAAACTATACATACAGACAGGAGCGGTATCAGGATTTTCTTGTAGGGGCTAGCAATGGTTGATTGATAATGTTAGTAATTATTGACAGGTTTGCGAAAAATGATTCCATGGTGAAGCTGAATCCTCAGCACCAGTGGGCGACCTGAATGCTGGTTCAAAATTCTGAACCTGACAAGAATGATCTAAAGTAGGCCTAGGGATACATGGGTGGGGATACTGCAAACTAGGTGAAAATCCAGGCACACGCCCATTGAATGCAAAACGGAACTCTTGACGAGGATTCGATTCAAAGTAAGGAGAGTTTGAAGTAGGGAAAGGTCTCTGGCTCAACATAAACAAGTGATCATCGCATTGAAGGAGCTTCTCTTAGTGTCTGTTGAGGGTTCTTTAGGGGAATTTGAGCAAGTGTCTCCTGTAAAATGATCATCACTGCCAAATACATACATTAGCAGTATTATAGTGTTAATTACTGCATAATAAGGACAAATCAAATCGGATGATAAAAAAAAAATCCGTTTTGGGTTTATAAAAATAAGGTTCAGAGAACCAAGCCATGAAGGTTAGTGAGCCATGAATAACTTGTAAGATTCAACTAGAAAGAAGATCTTCAGAAGGAATAACCAATGGGATTTTTCTTCAAATGGTCTACCTATGCATTGAGGGCACTACATAGGAGATCTCTTAGCACCAAAATCAGCCAAATTAAATGATCTTAATCATTAAATGGTGGGGTTCTAAATTAATCATGAAGAGACTTGCACCGATTTGATGAAATTTAAGTTAACTGCAATATAAACTTGCAATTTCTTTCAGTTAGCGTGAGAAATGGTGGAATAATTGAAATTTAAAGCATAGATCTTGATCAGAAAAATAACAGGAAGGCTATCCATATTGGATTTGCTTTGTACAAGTAAATGGGTGCTTGACAATCTGTGAAATCCGATATAGCTTGCCAAAGGGTGTGCTTTCGGGGTTGGGGATCCGTCTCTCGGAAGAACAAAGGAGCATTGTTTCAACTGCACATTAAATTAGAAGTTCCATTAAAACTTCAATTTAAAGCTGGTTTTGACTTATGCTCTGTTTGTTTTGATATAAAATAGGGGAAAACAAAAGAATTCCACGGAAAATGTAATTTTTTGTGTGTATTTTCTATAGGACAATTGACATTTTCCATGAATTTAATTTGTTTTCCCCTATTTTATATCAAAACAAACGGAGCATTAAATGAAAATAAATTAAGGTAAAAATCAATAACCTCAATTTCTAGAATCCCATGTTCATTTTCAGGAAAGACTGCTCTAATGGCGGAAATGTCCGACCATTGGACTTCAATCTTACTCTTTGATGCACCTTCCAACATTTCCCACACCAGTTTACGCTTCGCATAGTAGCATTTCGCCACCAATTCACCTTCGTATTTAGAAACTCTCTGCATATATTTGAATCACTCAATATTACACCCTCATTTCTTTCCCTTTTATTCATTCCAATTCATGCAAATAGATTATATAAAAAAGAAAAAGAAAAAAACCTCCCAAGAACCTATTTTGAGCACAGATGTCGGGATATTTGAAGCTTTCAATTTTTCTGTAATTGGTTTAGTAGCAAAATCGTTCCTTGCTCTAGCCTTCTCATGATCAGTACTTCGATTTGTCTCAACCAGAGTAGTCTCACTTCTCTGCGATAGCTTCTCTGCGATATCCAAAAAGGATGGTGTCCTCTTTAGTATCAGACCAAGCGCACTAGGCTCCTTAGAGAGATTAAGAAATGCTTCACCCTGCAAAAATATGAAGAAAGCCCATAAACACCAATAAAATCGATTACAGAATATATTAGCAAAACCAATCAAACAAAACAAAGATTCATTCGATCCTCCCAAGCCCATCAAGATCATTTATCCAATCCAAACAAAAATTCAAAGCAATCAAGAGACTATTTCAAAAAAAAAAAAAAACCCAGAAACTGGGAAAAGAAAAAATTAAACAAGAACCCAGTACCTGACGATTATCTCTCATTAACATAATCCGCTTGGAATCAGCTTCTGAGCCTTCAAACACACAACCACCATTGTTCTTGCCATTATCAAAACCATAGGAAGGATTTTGAAACTCATCTGAAGCAGAAACTCCACCGGACCCATTCCATATCTTTTCAAAACAGAAATCGCTAGTACGTACCCAGGTCTTGAAACCATGATTACTTATTAAACCCCAGATTCTTTGGATGAATATGGTTTTATAAAGGGCAGCTAGGATTGCCCAAGAAGGTCAGAAATAGAGGACTCCAAGAAAAACAGGGACCACAGAAAACGGAGCATAACAAAGAGTGAAGTCTCAGTCTTTTGGATTGACAGGAGTTATCGACACCCAAATCATCTCTTAATTATAGAAAGAGGACAGTATCTTAAATTAAATGAAGACGTCGTATATATGTGACATCTTCAATGCTATATCATTAATGCCAGATCAAATCATAGCCAATCGCGATTGAATTTGGGGAGAGTTCAATTGCATCCACAAGTCAACACGTGTCCGTTATAACCTCTATTAATCATGGTTAATATTCATTAACCCTTAGGGTTTAACAATCTAACTTCGGTTTTTTGGGAAAAAAAAATTCTAAAAACCAAGGTTAGATTATTGAACTCTAAGGATTAATGAATCTTAACCACGGTTAATAAGGGTTATAATGGATACGTATTGACATGTGGGAGTGAATTCTCCCCGAATTCATTCACGGCCATGTTTCAATCTCGTTTAATTCTAATAAGATGTAACTATTATGAAGATTGCGTCCGTTTCACGTTTACATTCCTCTTACTTTATGAGATCCTTCTCCTTTTGTTTCGGGCCATTTAACATTCGTTAGAGCATCTCCAACAGTGTGATATTTGGTGTTTCAATACTATATTATAGCATTGGAACACAAAAAGTGGTCTCCAATGGTTGGAATTGGCTGTGCCATAATTTGGCACACCTTTTGACCTGCTGACTTTTGTTGAATATTTACATTTTTGTCTTCCAACGGTTTTTTTTTTACCATTTTACCCTTCAACGGTTATATTTGATTTTTTACTATTTTCCCTCATATTGTTATATTTTTTTTTTACCATTTTATCCTCCTGTCTTTGGTTTTTAGAAAAAAAATATTAATTCTATTTTTAAATATTTAAAAAAATTTAGGGGTGAGTGAACCTTAGAGGTGAGTGAATCTTAACCACAATTAAAAGGTGTCAAAAGAGACACGTGACGACCTCAGGGGTTGTGATTGTGAAAAAAATAGATTTAACACAGCCAATTTGGCACAGCCCATTGGAGCAGCCTCTGCCAAATATGACATTTTAATATTGTAGTTATGCCAAATTTAGAATTTGCACAGCCAATATAACATTCACAATTGGAGATGATCTTAGCTTATAACTAACTTGTAGGTTAGAATTTTGAGTTAATTTGATTTTGGGTTCTGTTATTGAAATAATAAGAGGTTTTTTGGCATATCAGCTGCATTGTACAAGCTTTGCACATATATCGTTATGAGTAACAGTTTTGCACATTAAGTCATGGTTTTCAATTCTTAGACAAACAATCTCAATCCTAAGTTTCATTAGGCTTTCGTTTGTTATTAGTAGGAAAATGACTTTAAGATATTTCACAACTTCACAAAGCTTTTAACTATCCTTGAACTATGATTTTAACCCTTGTGATTAAGATTCACACCCTTAGGGATAAAGCAACTAACCCTGGTTTAAAAAAAATAAATTAACGTATCCCTTTTTAACTCCTTTTAACTTAGGTTAAGATACACTAATCCTTCGAGTTAAAGCATCTAACCTCGGTTTTCAAATAAAAAAACTAACAAGTGCCCTTTGTACTCCCTTCAACTGTGGTTAAAATTCATTAACCCTTAGGGTTAAAGCATCTAATCTTGATTTTTAGAAAAAAAATTAGAAAAATTAATGTGTCCCTTTTTAACTCCCTTTAACCGTGGTTAAGATTCACTCAAGGGAACTCCCTTTAACTATGATTTTTAGAAGGAGACATGATAATTTTTATTTAAATACCAAGGACCAAGGTTAGAGGTTTTAACCCTAAGGGTTAGTTGACCTTAATCATATTTAAAGGGAGTTCAAAGGGGACACCTTAAATTTATTATTATTTTTTTCTAAAAACCAAAGTTAGATGTTTTAACCCTAAGGACGGGCGAATCTTAACCACAATTAAAGGGAGTTAAAAAGGGACACACTAATTTTTTTTTGTTAAAGGGAGTTAAAAAAGGACAAGGTTGCATCCCTAATCAGGACTCAAAGGGGTAAAATGGTTTCCATTGCAAGGGTTGATCAAAGTTACTACTAGCTTCTCAATTTGCAAATTATATATTTTGTTAACAATCTCACAGCATACATCGGCTGGCATGCGACAGTGGCATCGTATATATCTCCTCATGCGCCGCCGGGGGGGGGACCCACCTTATTTAGCCCATTTTTAAGTCGAATGCTCGGCTCTCTAACCTACTTAGGGTTGCTTAGCTAGGAATGTTAGCCCCACTCTCATAATTCAAGTGTCATTGGAGAATAACATGCATTGTTACCTATTTCACTTCTAAAATTAAGCAAAAATATTACTAATAAAAATTTTATTTTAACTGATTGCGAAAATAACAAAGAAAAATCATTAACTCATGTAACTTTCACCATGAGTGTTTGAACTCATTTGAAATCTCTAAATTTTGGGTCAATTTATCTATGCATCCACTGCGGATAGATGTTTTCACATTGTAAACCGTTTGAATAACGTATTTACTTGCTATAAAAAAGAAAGAAAGGACATCTCATATCTAAAATAGAAATTTAAATTTAAGTACAAAGGGGAGTTCTGCTTCATGACGTTGAGTGGAGCTCTTCCTTTTACATTATCACGGTGGTAATCTTGTAATTATGGTGTATTACATAGTTTCATTAGCCTTTTTTAAGTAATTACAAACATGTTACAGTCATAGTGTAAAAAGGGGAGCTCCGCTGTGAAGTAGAGCACCAGCTCCTTTAAAATTTTGAGAATTTTAGGGAAAGAAACGCAAGTCTACTGTAGGTAGATGACGAAACACAATTTTTCATCATTTTTACTATTTTGCCCCTGTATAATTTGATTTATTCCAATATAAATCCGACATCAAACGAAAAAAAGAAAAAAGAAACGATGATTTCGAATAGAGGCTTTGAATAAGGCTCAGGATCCTCTCGAGTTCAACTCAAGAGAATCTCTCGAGTTGGAACCCCTAGAGGTCGCCACGTGTCTCCTTTGACACCCTTAACCATGGGTAAGGTTCACCCACCCCTAGGGTTCACCCATCCATCCTTGGTTTTTTTTTAAAAAATATTAATTCTTTTTTTTAACTAAAAACTTTTTTTAAATTAAAAACTTTTTTTAATATTAAAAAAACACTAAAAACAGTTTTTTTTATTTAAAAAATAATAATTAATATATAAAAAAAACTAAGGATTGGTGGGTGAACCCTAGGGGTGGGTGAACCTTACCCATGGTTAAGGGGTGTCAAAGGAGACACGTGGCGACCTCTAGGGGTTCCAACTCGAGAGATTCTCTCCGGTTGAACTCGAGAGAATCTTGTGCCTTTGAATAAATAGGGTCTCATTCTGATCTTCTTCCCCAACGGTCCACCTTCCACCGCTGATGCCTGTTACAGCTGCCAATTGTTGTTGTCAGCTCCCGCCAATAAACCCCTCTTCTTCTTCTTCTTTTTCTTCTTATTTTGTTCTCTTCTTTCTTCTTTTTTCCTCTTTTAGGGTTTAGTTTATCTCCTCCTTGTTTCACTCTGATTCTTCAGTTGCTAAAGGATTATGGTAACTATTTTCCATAATGATTCTTCAAGACACCCAACATGCTTCTACATTCAATTAAGTTCATCTCTCTTCTTTATTATATTTGTAGAATTGTATCCAGTGCAGTGCGTACAATAAAATATTGAACATTTTCTTGCTCTTCCTCTTCTCCTCAACTTATGAATCTCATGGTAGAGTACGTTGTAATTCATGTACTTACGAATCTCTTGTTATTGTTTATCTGCATCTAAAGCTCTCTTGCACAAGATGACAAAAGGCTGCTCGATATTCTCGTGAGTTATGCAGTCTTTGGGACAGTGCCTTAAATGAATTGCAGCCCAATCATCTCCTTATGAGGGACAGTATCTTAAATGAAGAAGTCATATGCTATATGACGTTTTCATTGCTATGTCTTTAATTCTAATGAACTCTTCCAGGGAAATAAGGCGTAGCCACTGTATGAGATTGCATTGCGTCTGTTTCACGTTTACATTTTTCTTGGGGTTCAACAATATAACCTTGCTTTTATTTTTAAAAATTATAAACTTTTAGGGTTAAAAAAAAAAAAAAAAAAAAAAAAAAAAAAAAAAAAACAAAACAAAACCCGAAGGTTAAATTGTTGAACCTCAAAGATTAATAAATTTTAACCACAATTAATAAGGATTAAAAGGGAAGAGTTCAATCGCAATTGGCTGTAATCAGATCTCATAAGGCATCCCCATATGCATTATGAATGCATGTGGGTCCCGCTACCCCCTACTTAAGGTAAGTGATTTACCACGTGAATTCCGGATTAGGACATCACAGTCGTTAAAATAATCATAATTATTTATATAAAATATATAAAGTAAGCTTAAATCCTCGTCGGCATATCATCTTTTAAGTTTGTTTATTTAAACCCCAAATTGTCCTTTTTCTTTTCTAAATTTAGGTGATATATTGTAGAAGGTAAATTTTTTTTTTTTGGAAGGTAAGCTAGTTAGGCAGACCCGACTAGATATATTTAAAAAAAGGACCCAAAAAGGGAGCTACAATCTTTGGAGTTTACATCCTGAGCTATCTTTGTTAAGGAGAGAAATCAGCTGTGGCGGGAATTCTCTTGGCATAAAAGTGATACGAGTTGGGGAGAATACAAAATTTAGCTAAAAAGTCTGCTGCTTGGTTTAACTGTCGCCAGATGTGCTTAACTGAGATGAGTTGAAAAGCTTCCATTTTGACCCTAGTTGATGAGACAAGATTGCGATATTGCCAAAGAGGATTTTCTTTGTTAGAGGGGCTCGCAGATAATCTGAAGCAATGATTAAATCTCGGATACCATGCTCTAAAGCTAAATCAAGGCCCTTGTCGATGGCCATGAGCTCCATTTCCAAAATATCTGATTCCTGTTGGTGTGGTGTCCAAATGCAAATGCTGCAATTGAGATACCCTTGAAGTCTCGAATAATGCCACCATAACCAGCAATATTAGGACGCACTGATATGTCACAGTTAAGCAACCATTTTCCCTTAGGTGGAGGTTCCCAAGAGCACCACTATATTACGACGCACTTAGGTCCTCTCTAATAGTTGTTGGCGAGAAGACTAATAATAGCAACACTATACAGCTTTTATGCACGTCAACCGAGACATTATGCATGTAAACCAAAGCCTTGATTAATGCGCAAGAGAATATATGGTGCTTCTTGAGTGCCTGCTTGCAGTAAGGAGCGGAGTCACATGTGGCTAAAGCCCTACTTGAAATTTTGGAAAATAAAATAAAATCCTATATTACTAATAGGGGCGTAGCCTGGGAAAGGGGCAGAGCCAGGGGGATGGGGGGCTCTAGCCCAGTGTTTTCATAATTGGACCAGTCGTCAACCGGTTGGGTGACCGATACCTGGTTCGATCGTGTCCTTTTTTATTTGAAAAAAAAAATCCTTATTTTTACTTGATTCTAGTCGATTTTTAATGTGGTCTGATTTTTGAGGTTTTGGAAACCAATAAGGTGACCGGTTCCCAATTTTTCTGGTTTGATCAGCCGGTCCGGTTCTGATAACATTGCTCTAGCCCCCTAAAATTCTAAGAAAAAGTATATTCCTTACAAACTGGCACAAACAAACGCAAAAAATCCGGGCGCTCAGCAAATTCACTTGAAGAATTAGAGGATGAGATGGCATAAGTGGGTGAGTGTTACTATTTGTGGTGCGTTGAGATGGTGATTTAATTGCATATTAAATTGGTGAATAATTTAATAATTGGTGAATTCTACCCCCCCCCCCCAAAAAAAAATGATTGGTGAATGATAAATAAGATTTTGCTAGTTTCACTCTCACTTAATTGCACTACTCTCCCATTTGGGAGAATTACACAGTAACATGGTTCCTTGGATCTTTGTTATCAAATATATGTGTTTCATTATAAGAAGAGCCCATTCAAAGAGAGTGACGCTAGTATTACCCCTGATGAATTTTATAACAGAGGGTAAATCTCATATGTATAACATATACACTGGGAATATTGTTCGAAAAAATCTCTACCATCAAAGTACTACACAGGGTCCACTGATTTTTGTCGTTTCTTTAGATTGTAGCCCATCGAAAAGGATGAACTACGATTAACTAAAAAAAAAGATGAACTAAGATTACCAAAAAAAGAAAAGAAAAAAAAAGGATGAACTAAGATTACCAAAAAAGAAAATAAAAAAGGATGAACTAAGATTACCAAAAAACAAAAGGATGAACTACCGTTCATTTGTTGGAAAATCTAAAATGATAAGAAAAAAATTGGTAACGAGGGTGTCCGCGCCTCTTAAAGCACCAGACTAATCCTAGGCATGAGCAAATCTCTCCATCTACACGCACTGGACAAGTAGGGATTGTGAAGGTTTGGCTCGAAGTGGTTTTTTCTTAGTCACCGCTCGGGCGGAGTTGGGCGCCACGGTTTCATGGCTTATGCTTGGAGCAATCTGCTCGGGCTGTGCTATGCGCAGCTCAAGCGGTCTAACATAGGTTTGAGTCTGGAAAAAGCTTAGAAACTCCTATTTTAAGAGGGGTTGTTTCTATTTTGTGTAAGACTCTTGTATAGCCCTATAAATACGTAGTTATGGGTCTAACGTTTGTTAAGAAATGAAGGCATTGAGATTTTATAATAGGCTTTAAAACCTGAATTCAACCCGGTTGACACTCCTAAGCATAATAGGGCTTGAGAAATATTGAAGGAAAGATAGATAGAGATTGTTCTTAGATTTCATTGAGAATGTGGCTTGAGTGGGGTGTACAAAGGATTTTGGGTTTGAATTGAGATTTAATATAAGAGGAGAGTGTTTTTGTACTAGTTTCTCAATTTTTCTCTATATAAACTAAGAAGAAGCAATTAGATTTTGACTTGTGAACATATATGGTTTATTGTCGAACCACGTATACCTCTTGTGTTTTGTTTATGTGTGTGTTTGTTTATCTTTTTCGTCGAATTTATTATTTACATCATGGATAAATTACTAAGGGTGACCAATAAGGAAAAGGGAATCGAATTCAGAACTTGGTCCTGGCCAGCACACCAACCTTGATCCTTGATCGAGTGAGTTAGACACATTTTTGGTATATGATGCATACATATGATGGTTGCTCCTCATAAAAATAATGAATTTAGCACGTTCCCCCACTAGGGAGGATAAAATTCCTTTGAAGCATTCAACTCAAAAGTGGGTTCCAAACAAAAATCCATCCTCCAAGGAGATGTTGCTAAGCCAATACGATTCTTCTTTTTACATTGCTTTCATTTCGTCACACCGAAGACACTTCCCCCCCTGTTAAGTTGGTATTCAATCGGTTACCGTTTTCTTTCACTTGATATGGTATAAATAGAGGATACAGAGGGGATCCCTTGATTGTAGGGATTTGATAAGTTTTGTACATAAGTCAATATTGGCTGTGATCCAATCAAATGTGATCTATACAATTAATATGCTAACCCATAAGTCAAGAATGGCTGCGATCCAATCTGCATTCTGACACTCCCCCTCAAGTTGGAGAGTGAATATCCAGAACTCCCAACTCCCAACTTGCAGATAAGCGTGTGAAACTGAGATTTGCCCAGTGGCTTAGTGAACAAATCAGTAATTTGATGAGTAGTCGGAATATAGGAGGTTTGGAGCGTACCATTTTGGATTTGATCACGAACGAAATGACAATCAATTTCGATGTGTTCGGTACGTTCATGAAAAACTGGGTTGGCGGCAATATGCAAGGAAGCTTGATTATCGTAGAAAAGGAGAGTCGGTGTAGACTGGGAAATGCCAAGGTCATGGAGTAGAGATTGCAGCAAACTAATCTCACAGACAGCTGAAGCCATGGCCCAATATTCAGCCTCCGCTGAAGAGCGAGAGACCGTAGTTTGTTTCTTTGTTTTCCACAAAATAGGAGAGGTGCCAATCATGTCGCAATACCCACTAGTGGAGCGACGTGTGTCGGGACAACTGGCCTAATCTGAATCACAAAAAAACATGCAGTTGAGACGAGCTGGCAGCGGGCATGAATAGGCCTTGGCCGGGTGAATTTTAAGGGACTGGAGTACTCGAAAAGCGGCATCAAGGTGGGGCTTGCATTGGGCGCTCATGAATTGACTGAGGAGATGAATGGAATACATAATATTGGGGCGCGTAATGGTGAGATAAATTAACCTACCAATCAATCTTCGATAAATGGTGGGGTTGGAGAGTAGTTCACTGTCTGATGATGTGATCTTCAAATTTGGTTCCATTGGAAAAGTTGCTGGTTTGGATCCAAGCCATGGTTTTTTAGGATTTCAAGGGTATATTTTCGTTGGGATAAACATATGCCTGACTGAGAGCGTGCAACTTCGATGCCCAAGAAGAACTTTAACAGGCCAAGATCTTTGATGCAAAAACGGTGGTGAAGGAAGGCCTTGAGAGCGGTAATAGTGTGTGGATTGTTTCCAGTGACTATGATGTCATCTACATAGACCAGGACGACCAGGACAACAATGAAACTAGTGGAAGACGTGCATGTAAAAAGCGAATTATCGGCTTTGGATTGGACAAAACCGGCATCATGAAGGGCTGTAGAAAATTTTGTGAACCATTGGCAGGATGCTTGCTTGATCCTATAGAGGGATTTGTGGAGCTGACAAACGCGTGTCTCCCCCTATTTGGAGAAGCCGGGTGGCATGTTCATGTAGACTTATTCATTCAAGTCACCATGCAGGAAGGCGTTTTGGACATTCAATTGGTGGAGAGGCCAATTCCGAATAGAGGCAATAGCAATGAGGCAACGCACAGTAAGTGGCGATGGGAGCAAAAGTCTCATGGTAGTCCAATCCTTCGGTCTGATTGTACCCTTTCGCCACAAGGCAAGCCTTATAACATTCAACAGAATCATCCGAGCGATACTTGACTTTATATACCCACTTGCAGCCAATGGATTTTTTGTGTTGGGGTAAAGTGGTAAGAGACCAAGTTTTGTTAAGTTCAAGCGCCTGAAATTTAGCATTCATCGCCTCACGCCATTTTGGATCCTGCATAGCCTGTGAAAACAAAGTGGGTTCTGTGATGGAGGCCACAGCCGAGGACAAATTTATGGTGAGATGGAGATAAATTATCATATGAAATAGAATGCGATAAAAGGTGACATGTACCTTTTGTCAAACCTGTCTTTAAAGGGGACGTGGAGGAGCATGGCACCATGGCTTGGGAACAATGATAATCTTGAAGGTAAGAAGGGGGATGGCGAGGACGAAGGGGTGGCTTCTTGGGTGTGGTGTGGGAATCAGTTGGAGAAGATAGAAGGGGAGGTTGGTGCTCAGGCTGGACTGAGGGATCAGTGGAGGGATGGTCATGGTTGAGGTCGGTAATAGTGGGAAATGAAGAGATATTGGGTAGGTTGATAGGAATGTGTCAGTGATGAGTGGATGATCAGGAAGATGGTCAGGGCTATGAATTGGAGGGTGAGGATCAGTGATGGGTAATGGTAATACGGTAGGAGATGGTGGAGGGGTAATGGATTGAAAAGGGAAAATGGTCTCATGGAATATGACATCACGGCTAGTGAAGAATTGGTGTGTTTGAAGATCAAATACCTTGTAGCCCTTTTGTCCATAGTGATATCCAACAAAGATGCATCGATGAGCGCGAGCATCAAATTTATCACGGTGGCCCTTTGATGTAGTGACATAGCATAAGCAACCAAAAACCCGTAAATGGTTATAGGAGGTGTTTTTGTGAAAAAGACGTTCATATGGGGTGAGATTAGACAAAATGGGCGTGGGTAAACGATTAATAATGTAAACAGCAGTGATGATGCATTCTCCCCAAAATTTGAATGGCAAATGGGCTTGGAAACGTAGTGCATGGACAATTTCAAGGATGTGGCAGTGTTTTCGTTCAACGACACCGTTTTGTTGCAGAGTGGTAACGCAACTATGTTGTTGGAGGACGCCATTAGTTTGAAAAAAAATTCGCATCTCTCTTGAGAAGAATTCAGATCCATTATCCGTTCACAATTGTTTAATTTTGCAATTGAATTGAGTGTGAACAAGAGTGAAATTTTTTTTAATAACCGTTGAAGTTTCAGATTTGGAGTGCATGAGAAACACCCAAGTGCATTGTGAAAAATCATCAATAATTGTTAAAAAATATCAGGCTCCGGAATGTGAGGGTGCAGAGTAACCACCCCAAATATCACAATGTAATAAATCAAATGGTGCAATAGAGGTGATGCTACTAGATGAAAATGGTAAACGTGTTTGTTTTGCAAGAGGACAAATATCACAATGATGAGAATTCAAAACAGAAAATTTAGGTATAGTGCGTGATAAAATATTCATCCTCCCATGAGAAACATGACCGAATCGCCTATGCCATAAATCAAAAGAAGCTATGGTGGAAGAGGCGGAATGGGAAGCAGGCGAAGTGGAGAAATAATAGAGGAAACCATGTTGCTTAGGCACTCCAATCGTCATCTTCTTGGACGGGCCCTGAAACACACAATAGTCATGATAAAAGGAGAGAGCAAGATTGGGAGGCGGTGAGCTTGCTAACAGAAATAAGACTAAAATTAAATGTGGGAACACATAGAGATGAATAAGAGGTGTGATCCAATCTGCATTCTGACCCCCCCTCCCCACGCGCGCACGACTATTATCAAGTGCGTGTGATAATAGCATAAAAGAATATCTGAACCAATCTCTTCTTTTTTATCTCTGTTTTTTTTTTGTTGGTGCGGAAGCTTTGATTTTGATAACGATGGGCTTGACTCTCAAGTAGTTACAGGTCCCTCTAACTGAAAGCCATTGAAAGGAACCGAACATGACTTTTCCTTCATTCCTGGTGGAAGGATGACACCAACATGCCCATCCTCGTCACAAGCTTAGTCGCACTCAAACTCCTATTGGGTTTTCCCTAAGGCTTCGGTTCTCTCTGGCCTGTGCCAGAAAAATGATCTCGGGCCTTCATATATGAAGCGCCAGCTGGCTGAAAAAGGGAGAAATCATTTCATTTTCTCCCCCTGATTTTGACTTCTCCCCCCCCTTTATCTCACCATTTTATCACGATGTGTCAAATAAAGGCGGAGAAGTCAAAATCATGGGACCCATGAAATGACTTCTCCAGCCAGCTGGTGCTTCATGTGTGGAGGCCCGAGAGCGAGAATCCGAAGCCTTAGGGAAAACCCAGGATCGGCATGTTGGTGTCATCCTTCCACCAGGAATGAAGAATCATATTCGGTTCCTTTCAATGGCTTTCAGTTAGAGGGACCTGTAACTACCCGAGAGCACTTTTTTGGCAAGGGCCAGAGAGAATCCGAAGCCTTCCCTAATATACTGTCAGAGTTTCTCAATCTTAGAGGTGACTCTGACGTGAAATCCTAGCCTGGTCTCTTTTATCTTTCTTTTGTGTGTAAAGGATTTCTCTTTAACCCCACTTTTATCAACTCTGGGGAATTCTAGCCCCAGTCGCATTTACTCCAAATGTTTCTACAGACACAAGAGTGGTCTAACACGTGGAGAAGTTTGATATTAAAAAAATAAAAATCAGAAAATGTTTGACATTTGTAGGTACCAAGTTGCGTGTTTCGAAGATTTGTGAGTGGGGCTAGCAAAAATCATAGAAGTGCTCTTCAATCCTAGTCTATATATATATGTGGCAATTTCTACCCCAACCCATCAACCAATTTGGCATTTTATCGGGTTAGATTTGATGTTTTTACCCATGTTTCATTTGGGGATACCCACTTTTAAGTGCTATATATTAAATTTGTAAGAAATGCTATCCAAAAATGAAAAAGGAAGACCTCCAAAGAAAGGAGAGCAGCCTCAGGCAACACTTCGTCCATCAGGATCACATCTGTCCACATAACTCCTGCAATCATCTAACAAAAGGGATTTTGATTTAGAATTTTAAGAAATCACAACCTGATTGGAAAGTATTCAACAAACTACTAGAACATGCCATACAAATTACAACTCACAATACAGAGTAAGATATGCCTTAGAGATGCTGGAGGGAAACAGATTAAAAGATGAAAGGTCTTAGAAATGAAAACATTTTTATATATATATATATAATTATAATTAATAGTCAGAGAAGACTTTAATGGTGTCCAGCATCGTCAATCTTCACATGGACCATGGTAAAACCTTGTAATTAAGACTTAATATTCAATTACAAGGGGTAAACACGACCCTCTTTAACCAACAGATTAAAGAGGTTTTGAAATGAGGGCACTACCAAAGCCTTTTTATCCAGAACTACAGAAAAGAGGTTTTCAAAATCCTGTTTCAAAGGCCCCTGCCCATGCCATATATCTAACCAAAATCTCACCTCCTCCCTACTCCTCATTTTGAAATGAGTGTGGTTGAAGTTGTCCTTGGTGTATAATAATGATTCCCATATTCCAACCCCATGGAACCCCTTGGCTACGTAGGATTCCCATTTATTTCTTTCTCCATGCTGAAATTCAGACTCATGTGACAAGCCAAGGTCCCGAAAGGATCACTAGCGAAATACCACATTTAGAAGCCCATTTACTCCGCAATTTAGACAGAAATGGAATTGTGATGCTAGGATCTTGGGTAGAAACGGGTGATATTTTAGTAGGTAAATTAACGCCCCAGATGGCGAAAGAAGCTACTATTACCCCTCCACAAACTATCCCTGTCCTCCCCAAATCGCTAGAGCCATTTGTTTCCCTCAATGGTGTCGTGTCTAGCCCACCTGTAGTCATTGGGCGACAGATCGAGTTCCATTCTACCATATGGTATTTCTCTATTTTCACGTCTAGCCTATAAACCCCAGCCCACCACTAGCTGGTTTTGTCGTTGTTCATTTCACTAGATTGTACTTTCATTACCGTTCTTTTAATATATTTATATACATATACATTATAAATACCAATAAAAAAGGGGTTGGCCACTTTCAGTTGGGTTCATCCAACAAACTTCCAATCTAAAGCTTCCTTCAACAGACACACGTCATGAAACTTCTTTTTTCATTTTCTCTATGCCAATGTGTTGAAATTTGATTGGGTTGGTCAGCTTCCTAGTAGACCTCTCTCTCTCCCTCTATATATATATATACCAGTGTTTTAAAAAGCGTGTGAGGTTTACGCCTTAAGGCTCGCCTCAGGGCGAGGCTTAACAAAATGCCTTAAGGCTTAATCATGAGGTTTAAACCCATGAGGCACACACCTCATGCCTTGAAGCTTGCTTTATGTCTATAGCGTACATCTCATAAATTAAATAAAATTAGGTTTTTAGCCACAACTGATACTTAAATGTCATTTTTTTAATTTGTTATTTGTTTCAACTAATTTATATAGGATTTCATATGCGTATGCGCATGCCCACACGAACACATACAATGTACATGATGAATACACACACACATATAATCTTTCATTAACATTTTGATTTTTTTGCAAATTTTCTTATATTTAATTTTTTTAAAATTAAAATTAAAGAGCATGAAACTTTCTTGTGAGGCTTACGCCTCACGCATCTTGAGATCCTAACGCCTCGCCTCACACTTTAACATTTTAAAACATTGATATATACACACGTGTGTGTTCTAGTCATAGTATTGCTTTTACTCTGACATAAAAGTTTGTTGCTTTGTAGTAGTTACTAGTTACAAAGGAAAAGTAAAAAAGAAATGGAAACACCAAGAAAGTTGCTTCAAGGGAGGATTGAGTTTGTTTGGCTACACATACTTGGTCAAAGCCTAGTCCATCATCCTGTAGGTTCAGCCAAGCCTGGCCCTGGGGCAGAGCAGGATGGCCCTAGAAATGTAATAAGATAACTTTCTGATGGAAGAGAAAGACCTTGGAGGTTATCATACACCGCTATCAAAGAAATCCAGGAGTTGTCCTCAAGCATTTGTTCTGCCTTAATCCAAAGTTGATTAATAATAAGATGGATTTCTCAGCTAAAACTAAAAGAGAGATTCCCAAGGCGACTTGTTCTGTGGAGTAGAGATGCCAGTCTAATCCTATACTTGTTTTGCCTCTTGTTTTCTCTTCTCTTGTATCTTTCTGCATCCTTCTAATATAACAAACTTTTTTTTTGCTATAAAACAAAACCGAAAAGTGATGGCCCTGAAAGCCTGAGGGGTCAGCCATCCCATTGACAGCTCTGCCTTTCTCCATGTTTTTGAAGATAATCATTTAGTTTTGAGATTACTCGGTGAATCAGTATATAGTTTATATTGTTATTTAAACAAACTTATAATAATAGACATGCATGGATGTGGCGAACTTAGGTTTCCAGGGGTGTCAATTAGTGTCGTACTTTCATGCTGTGTTCCAAGTCATTTCATTGAAGGAAGTGGGTATAAATACAGCAAATAAAGAACTCAAAAAGAAAAAATAACATTGTGGCAAAGAATTAATGAATCTGAAAAACTAATTAAAGTAATTTCCTAAGACAAAGAGAAGTGGAGTTCAAGTCTATACAAGGAAGATAACATTTGACAGCACTTATCCAAGTCCAGAGTAAACAAAGATGCATCAACCAAGTCATATATAAGCACAAAGGAAAGAGGAAGTCAACTAGCCAGCCGGTGCAGAACTGACTTGGGAGCTCTTTTTTTTTCGTAAATCTCCAAGTTCAATAAATAAAAGACAGGCTTAGATCATAAAGAACTGGTTACTATAGCATTCTCAGTACCAAAACTATAAAGTTTAAGTGATGATGTAACAACAAATGTATTACTATGAAGTACTTACGAAGCAGTCCCAAGAGATCTGCCGAAGAAATCTTTTTCTTTATTTGCTTCTAAAGGGTTTCAAAATGCCTTCAACAACAGTCAATTACAATCCATGAGCACAAAGCCAGCATGCTTTCAGATGTTTTGTGGAACAAGAGATGAATCGTCAGGATATATTGAAAACAGATTGGACGAAAAAGTGAGATACACCCATACTTGGTAAACAGATCTCGTGCAAGTTCAATTAGCTGCTTTTCTGAATCCGGAAATATTACTCGATAAGCATGGACAGCCTCCGCAAACTCGCGCGTAGAACCCTAAATGCAAATAATTAAATTAGATGAACTAAGCTCGCCAGTCTGATAATTGATTCCAGATATATGGAGAAAAGGAAACTACAAGAACACTTCTTTGCAAAAATCATTTTTCAGGTGAAGAATTAGTTATCTAAGAGCCCATGAAAGACATTCAACAAACATACTTTACTAAATGGAAATATAATGTATCGAAGGCATTATCTTGCTGTAAAGAATCTAAAATCAAAAGTTATATGAACATTGGTAATGGTTATTGTCGCCAAATACAATTACAAGCCCCTCTTATGACTCCAGGAATGGTAACTGAAGTTAGAACAATTCGTCAAATCATGGTGGCAAGTACAATGGCATTTACATGAACTGGCAGGAGCTCTGATCCTGCTTGAAGCTAATTCTTCCTCTGGCTGTGCAGGTGTAGAGTTAAAAGTAACCCCCATAACAATAGCTTGCACATTTATGACAATATCAACTGAATTGCATTGCTCTCTTTGCCAATCATAAGTGTAAGATATTTGATGTAACAACTTTAGAACTTGAATTCATTGACTTAATATCTCTATTTGACTTGCACATTCAATATTAGTAATTGAGTCGCAGTTCCTAGGAGTGGCACAATTGTCAGTCACACGCTTCTAAAGGTTGATAGGCAAAGACAATTAGGAACTAGAGGGCCTCTAAATTGCTGGTAGGTGTTCTGTGTTCATCACACTAATAGACAACGTAATTACATGTTCTGATTTCAATTTCAGTCTTGAACACCATCGAGTACAATAGGTCGTGTAAAAAAATTGCCTATGGACATGACTTGTGTGTAAAAGAACAGAGAAGAAGGCTCTGGCAGTGCCAAGAGTTGGAAGAGTACCCCCAAAAGGCTGAAAAGATTTCTTGCGCACACTTTTATCCGTGAACTATGGGATATGTATCAAGTGGCCCAAGCTAGACGGTGAAGAGCTCAAGCCCAACTCATTCATGCTATTGGAAGAAAGGAATAACATGATATTCAACAGTGTCAGCCTAAGCATCCCCACCCTGAGTGATAAAGTCAAAAATCGGGTTGAGGTTGCTACCTCCAATTTTGCAAAGATTCAATCACTAAGGCAGGATCTCGCTCCTTAGGCTTTCCTTCATCATTATTGAAGGGGACTCGAGAAGTGCCATCACTTGGGCGAATGAGACAGCTTTAGGGCCCTTGGAGATACGATCTATCCATTCATAAGAACATCTTGTTCTAACAGATCCAAGGTCGGTGCATGATGAAACTATTTGTAGTGAAATCGGGTGTTACTAGGGATAGCATTTTTGTTGATGTAATGTCTCAAGATTTGTAACCTGTTCCTTTTTCTATATTTGCCTTTTATGCGTAGCTTGTCTACAGCCCTCTCCTCTTATATTAGGTGGATTAGCTGGGTTTTTATTTTTTGATCGGTAAGCAATCAAATATATATTAATATCAAAACGAGTACATAGCAGAACAATAGAGGTTCACCGAGAGTGAACCTGAACAAACCAGCTACCAATTAAGCATACTAGATCCCCCCAGATGACCCAAAAAGAAACCCCAGCCGCCAGAAAGACTATCTGTCCTCCCATATCATCCTTGCTTGAGCACCATGCTATCAACAAGTGGCGCACCCAACTCCAAACCTTAGCGAGTGAAAGCGTCGTGTCTTCAAAAATACACATATTCCGCTCCTTCCAAATGGACCATGTAATGATGTAATAGCCCCTAGGAGCAGAGCCCAAAACACAGCTTCTGAGTCATCCAGTGAGGCCGATTGCCAGAAAGCTAAAGAGTCCTGGAAGAATCAGGGATAATGTATGAGCAAATGATTAAAAAATTCCTTCCTACTAGGCACAGCATAACGATTTGCTAACCTCCAACTTCTATTTTTAAGGTACACATTAGGATCTTACCCCTAGATGTTGTCCAGAGAAAGAAAAATACTTTTGAGGGTACACTAGATTTACTAGAGTACCACAATCCGATAGGGAGATTGTTGATTTGTCCTAAGACCAGACAGGACTATGCCTAGATAAAGGGATCGAGGAGGTAGACGCAAGACAATTTAGGAGCCTAAGTAGTTCATCGATTTCCAAATGGTTGAAGTTTCGCCTTAACCTAAGGGTCCAACTCATTGACGCATCACTCCACTCAAACAAGGGCGCTAGCAGAGCCTCTTTACCTAGCGCTATAGAAAAGAGGTTCCCAAAATCCTGTTTCAAAGTCCCTTGCCACGCCAAAGATCTAACCAAAATCTCACCTCCTCCCTACTCCTCATTTTGAAATGAGTGTGGTTGAAGAAGTTGTCCCTGGTGTTTAATATTGATTCCCACATTCCAACCCCATGGGACCCCTTGGCTACGTAGGATTCCCATCTATTTCTTTCTCCATGCTGAGCTACTATTACCCCTCCACAAACTATCCCTCTCCTCCCAAAATTGCCAGAGCCATTTGCCCAAAAGTGCCTTGTTCACTTCCCTCAATGGCGTCGTGTCTAGCCCACCTCTAGTCATTGGGCGACAGACTGGATTCCATTCTACCATATGGTATTTCTTTATTTTCACCTCTAGCTTTTAAACCCCAGCCACTAGCTGGTTTTGTCGTTGTGCTTTTCACTAGATTGTACTCTCATTACCGTTCAATATATATATATGTGTGTGTGTGTGTGTGTGTGTGTGTGTGTGTGTATTTACCAATAAAAAAGGGTTGGCCACTTTCAATTACGTTCATCCAACTAACTTCCAATCTAAAGCTTCCTTCAGGCTTCAACAGACACACTTGTGAGTTGACTTCTGAACACCCATCCCATTTCATGGCATACATCAGATGCCAGCATTTTTTAATGTTGTGCTAACTGCTAACAGTGTTCTCCAATGATCACTAGTGGGAAGACTAAATATCCGGAGTGTTGGAACTACTAATTAAGAAAAATCTCTATTGATTCATCTTTCATAAATGCATCAAATATACATAGCACAAATAAAGATGCTTGCTCAGCTCCATATACAAAACACAAAAGCTACACCCATTCTTCCTCGCTTTACGTATTTTCTAAACAGGTAACAATGTAAACATATTTAGAAATTCTTCATAATTAGATGGAACCTGCCAAACATATCATACCTAAACTACTAAAAACTCTGGTAGCTACTTTAATATAAAACTGAAATAGAATAGCTGTAGGTTCCGAGTTTTAATACACATTATTATCAACTTTCTACTAAAATATTTTAAAAACAAGTCAATCTCCGTAATGGACTAGAATGGTTCCCCCAAAATAATGAGAATTGTGTCTTACTCTTACATAGTAGTCTACATATGTACTTACACACTGGAGGACATGAACATAAACATACCAATTCAAACAATGTTATATTTCACAAAATGATAGGATGATGCAAAGTTACTCGCAGAAATGTTAGGATGATGCAAAGTTACTTTCAGAAACATTTCCAGAGAAACTGCATTATTAGTGTTGGGGATACTTGTATGGGAAGTTGTTGAATTAATTGCTATCTTCAAACTAATAATTCCTATCAGAATGATGTGCATTCTACAAGTAGAACTGTATATGACATAATTTTTGAGAACTAGTTCCTCATATGATTTAGATGAAAGATTTAAAAAAAAAAAATAGAGATGCTACCTTGTTTGTACTTGCCTCATGAGAAATAACTGGAGCTGAGTCTGAAACCTTTTCTAGTTTAGAAGGTTCATCAGAACCCAATGTAGTAGAGTCTACTTCTTTAGATTCAAGGTGAAGGTTCACATGGAAGTGCTCTAACTTTTCAAGTAGCTTTGTCTTTAAGCAATCCACCGGTCAAAATATGGCAATTTGTTACAGTATGCACATAAGCACCTCAAATTACAAAAAGCAAAAAAGGAAATTTGAGAAAATATACTGCATTGGGAAAATACAAATGTATGCTTATGCAGCAGAAGCTATCGCTTCAGGAGCTTCGCCAGATGCTATCGCTTTAACATGGACAGTGGAAAGATAAATCTTCAGAGGCAACACATTATTTAATTACAAATGTATAATGATGCACCTACAGAGTACAGACTACTCCTTTTATTTTGTGAAACTTCATTTTACATGTTCATTGATTTCCCTGGGCATTTACAGATTTACTGTATGTTTCTATGGCAGTCTACTTAATGTAACTATTGCTTAGTCCTTCAGTAAATGCTATACCTAACCTGTACAAGACATGACACTATCACCAGTTTGTAACATGAGAGGGGGTGCAGTACGACTAAAAATAAGAAATATGATAAGTAACTCACATTCCATATGTACATAGAAATAAGTCGGCATAACTTCACATAGATTGGCAAGTAGAAACCAGGAAATAAAAGTCTATGCGGCAATGGCAATGCTAAGACCTGCCAAACGAAACAAGTTAGAGAGCAGTGAGTGAGGATGAGAAAAACAAGTTAGAGAGCAGTGAGTGAGGATGAGAAAAGCCGCTAATGATACAAAGAAATACAGCAATTGACTAGTACTTACACAATCCAAAGGATAAGTAGATAAAAGAAAAATATTTTAGTGCCTGCAAATGATCTAATGGCGAATGCAGATACTCTCTTAGATAGACTATAATTTTAAAATCCAAAAATCATAAAGTTTATCGAAACAAAATATTGCAACAACATAGAGTGTGTGCGGGCATACACCACCTCTTAGGCCAGCGGAGAGCCCTCGAAAACTGTCATGTTCCTCTCCTTCCAAATTGACCACGCGAGAATTTTCAATTTCCCTGGCTTACTATAGGCATGTATTCAATCTGTTTTTTTAATTATTATTATTAAGGTCCATTCTTTTGTTGAGACTTATAAAGCTTGGCACTTTACACATTGTCATGGTAGGAAATTTGAGTCCCTTTGTCGAGGTTTTACAAGATTAATTCTTAGTATAATGAGATTCGAGTTTTACAATTTTTTTATGAGATTCAAAATCCTTCATTTTGCTGCATTTAAAGTCTCATGGGAATTGCGATCCAATGGATAAAAAGTTCAAATATTTAGTTCTCGAAAGAAAATGCAAATTGTTTATTAACAGAACTTGCAAAGTGCCGCACTTTATAAGTTTCCGTAAAAGAGTGGACCCTTAAAGGAAAAGAGAGATATAATATGCAAGCTATTATAGACAGAAGAACTTGCAAAATAATTTTGAAGTAGATGAATTCAGGTTTTAAGATCAGCAGAGCTGTATGTTCAACAACTCATAACCTAAACATTGGAGAAATCTCACTCCGACCTCTTCTCTCATCTCTCAAGAAGACAATATCTCATAGCCCCAACTTATCCACATAAGGTTTGTATTTCCACAAGGAAAATTAAAAGGATCAACTTCTGTTTCCCACCTATACAAAAAAAAAAAAAATCTACTTGTGTTTCCTACATAATTAAAAAAAAAAAAGATCTAGGAAAGATTTAGAAACACTATACAGTCAACCCTGCAGATCTCCCCATTCCCTCCTTCCTTGCTTCCACTTCATATCCATTGGTTGACCTCATTGACGGGCTCTTCAAGCCACTGATCTATGAAGATGTTGGGATTTGATGTGTTTCCTGGGATATACATCGGATTCTCGTTTGCAGGCTGCAGGCAAGGTAACTCATTTTCACCATTAAATTGCTCCGTGCTTCCTGGAACAAAATGAGTGTTTGTGTTGTTATAGTGACCATATTCTGTACTGGCGGTCTCGATGGGGCTCACTTCATTTGAAGCCCCGATGAGCAAACTCATAGAATTTACTCTTGAAAATAGTCTCTGCTCATCAAAACATTCCCCGAGCGTGTCATTTAGCAAAAGGTCCGCGATATTATTAAGTACATGATTGTTTGAAGGAGGTCTCCCTGATCCTTCCACAGAATTTAATAGAAGATAAGATCCCCCTCGCGGATGGCCATGACTGACTTGGGCAGCGGAAGCAATCAAAGGTGGTTCACGAATGTGATTTCCAAATCTCGTGGGAATGCTGAATGAAGCCCTCTGATGTTCAATCGGTGGGAAATTCATAACTAAAATTATCAAAAGATAAAATATATCAGTAGACTTCTAAATTGAAACTATACATACAAACAGGAGTGGAACCAGGATTTTCTTGTTGGGGGCTAGCAATGGTTGATTGATAATGTTAGTAATTATTGATGGGTTTGTGAAGAATGATTCTTGGTCCATGGCTTCAACGGCAGCCCCGAATTATTTATTTATTTATCATTATCATTATCATTATTAAGTTAGGGGGCAGCTGCCCCTTTCCCACGGCTATGTCCACTTAAATTAAACAATATAGTATAAAATTTAGTTTTTTCATTCAAAAGTTCAGGAAGGGAAGCTGCCCCTCTTTCCGCATGCCAATGCCCTCTTATATTAAACAATATAGCAGATATACTTAGTTTTTTTTTCACAAAAGTCCAGGGCGACTAGAGCCTCCCTCGCCCCTGGCTCCACCCCTGCATACAGAACATGAAGGAAATAAATACCTGACATTGGTGAAGTTGAATCCTCAGCACCAGTGGGCGGCCTGAATGCTGGTTCAAAATTCTGAACCTGACAAGAATGACCTAAAGTAGGCCTAGGGATACACGGGTGGGGATACTGCAAACTAGGTGAAAATCCAGGCTCGCGCCCATTGAATGCAAAACGGAACTCTTGACGAGGACTCGATTCGAAGTAAGGAGAGTTTGAAGTAGGGAAAGGTCTCTGGCTCAACATAAACAAGCGGTCATCGCATTGAAGGAGCTTCTCGTAGTGTCTGTCGAGGGTTCCTTTGGGGAATTTGAGGAAGTGCCTCCTGGAGAATGAACATCACAGCCAAATAGACAAATACTTTAGCATTATTATAGTGTAAATTACTGCATAATCAGGAAAAATCAAATCGGATAATAAAAAAATCCGATTTGGGTTTATAAGGATGAGAAGGTTAGTGAGCCATGAATAACTTGTAAGATTCAACTAGAAGAAGATCTTCAGATGGAATAACCAATGGGATTTTTCTTCAAATGGACACCTATGCATTGAGGGCACTATATAGGAGATCTCTTAGCACCAAAATCAGCCAAATTAGATGATCTTAATCATTAAATGGTGGGGTTCTAAATTAATCATGAAGAGACTGCACTGATTTGATGAAATTTAAGTTAACTGCAATATAAACTTGCGATTTCTTTCGGTTAGCATGAGAAATGGTGGAATAATTGAAATTTAAAGCATAGATCTTGATCAGAAAAATAACAGGAAGGCTATCCATATTGGATTTGCTTTGTACCTGTAAATGGGTGCTTGACATCCTGTGAAATCCGATATAGCTTGCCAAAGGGTGTGCTTTCGAGGTTGGGGATCCATCTCTCGGAAGAATAGAGGAGCATTGTTCAACTACACATTAAATTAGAAGTTCCATTAAAACTTCAATTTAAAGCTGGTTTCGACATAAATGAAAATATATTAAGGTAAAAATCAATAACCTCAATTTCTAGAATCCCAGGTTCATTTTCAGGAAAGACTGCTCTAATGGCGGAAATGTCTGACCATTGGACCTCAATCTTACTCTTTAATGCACCTTCCAACACTTCCCACACCAGTTTACGCTTCGCATAGTAGCATTTCGCCACCAATTCACCTTCGTATTTAGAAACTCTCTGCATATATTTGATTAAGTCAGTATTACACCCTCATTTCTTTTCCCTTTTGTTCATTCCAATTCATGCAAATAGATTTGAAAAAAAAAATACCTCCCAAGAACCTATTTTGAGCAAAGATGCAGGGATATTTGAAGCCTTCAATTTTTCTGTAATTGGTTGAGCAGCAAAATCGTTCCTTGTTCTAGCCTTCTCATGATTAGTACTTCGATTTGTCTCAACCAGAGTAGTCTCACTTCTCTGAGATAGCTTCTCTATAAGATCCAAAAAGGATGGTGTCCTTTTTAGTATCAGACCAAGCGTACTAGGTTCCCTAGAGAGATTAAGAAATGCTTCACCCTGCAAAAATATGAAAAAAAATACTCAAAATCCGAAAAGGCTGATTGAAAGCAGAACTGTTAAAATTTCCTGAAGATTCAAGCTGGTAATATAAACACCAATGAATATATTAGCAAAACCAATCAAACAAAATAAAGATTCATTCAATCCTCCCAAACCCATCAAGATCATATATCCAATCCAAACAAAACACAATGCAATCAAGAGACTATTTTTATAAAAAAAACGCAAGAAACAGGAAAAAGAAACAAGAACCCAGTACTTGATAATTATCTCCCATTAACTTAATCCGCTTGGAATCAGCTTCTGATCCTTCAAACACACAACCACCATTGTTCTTGCAATTATCAGAACCAAACAGAGTATTCTGAAACTCATCTGGAGCAGAAACTCCACCTTCCATATCTTTCCAAAAAAAATAGAAATCGCTAGTACCCAAATCTTGGAACCATGATTACCGAGCCTTCTCTTCTCAAAAACCCAGATTCTTTGGATTAATCTGATTTTATAAAATCAGTTAGGATTGCCCAAGAAGGTCAACTAGAAGACTCCAAGAAAAACAGGGGACCGAAGGAAAAGAAGCATAAGAAGAGAGAAGTCTCAAGTCTTTGGGAAATACGGGAGTTTGAATTGAATCGAACCTCAGGATCCTCTCGAGTTCAAACCGGGGATACTCTCTATGTTTTGAGTCACCACGTGTCTCCTTTGACACCCCTTAACCATGGGTAAGGTTCACCCAGCCCTAGGGTTCACCCACCCACCCATCCTGGTTTTTTTTTGAGTGGTGCTACGTGCAACCCAACTTTTACTAGTATACACCAAATTTTAAAAGAAATTAATTAAAAACATAGAAAATAAGATAAAAGACAAAAATTGGCCGTTCTCCTTCTTTCCTATTATCTCCGACAAAACCCCCGGATTACTCCTCTCTCTCTCTCTCTCTCCCTCTCTCTCTCTCTATATATATATATATATATTTTGTATTTGAAAGCTTGAAATTGAATTAATGGGAGTGAGGTCTTCACCGATTGGTTCTAGGCTCTGTCAAATAGAAGGTACAAGAGCTGCTTCCACAGAGCACTGGTGAACAAAGAGAAGAAGATGAAACTCTTGCTTTCTTCCACTATCAACACACGTAACCTAATCCAGATTCTTTTGCAAATGGGTACAGTGCAAAGAAGTGTTGCAGCATGTTTAAACCCATGTACACAGTACACCCATGCCGGTTGCCCTCTTGACCGAAGTCTACTGTAGCCACAAGGTCTTTAGTCAGGAGATAGAAATAAGGAAGAAGGAGAATTGAGATTTTTTCTTTTTGTGTTTCTTTTGGAGTTAAACTGTAAGTAGAGTTTTTTTTTTTTTGTTGTAAGACGATGGGTAACCAACGAAGAAGGAATTAGAAGAGGGCTGTTTTTGTCCTTTTTCATCTTTTTTATCTTATTTTAATTATTTTTTTAAAGTGTGGTGTTTATTAGAAAAAGTTGGGGTACGGGTAGCAGCACCCTTTTTTTTTAATATATTAATTATTATTTTTTAAATTAAAAAAACTGTTTTTAGAGTTTTTTTTAATATTAAAACAGTTTTTAATTTTAAAAAAAAGAATAAATATTTTTAAAAAAAAAAAAAAAACAAGGATGGATGGCTGAACCCTAGGGGTGGGTAAACCTTACCCATGGTAAGGGGTGTCAAAGGAGACACATGGCGACCTCTAGGGGTTCAAACTGGAGAGAGTCTCCCCTTTGAACTCGAGAGGATCCTGAGCCATTGATAACCCAATCATAGCTTAATAATAGAAAGAGACGGTATCTTAAATTAAATGAAGACGACATCTATATTATATGACGTCTTCATTTCGACTAATTTTTTAATTCGAATTTGAATTTGGTGACTGTGATAAAGTGGCGATTCATATAGGAAAATGATATGATGAAAAGAGGTTTAACTGATTTTAGGGTTTTCTTCGCCACTGCATCGGCGATTACCGTGTAGCACTCTGACCGTATTTCGACGACAAACGTTAAAGTTTATTTTCTTTCTATAAATGTTTCTACAAAAAATCGTTTCTAAAAATAAACAAGTTAAATGTCCTTTTTATTTTTTTTAAGGGACGGGGTAGCCCTACTCTCTTCTCAGGCAGACCCTAGATGTTACCCTAGACAGATGTTGGTTTTTGATTTAAAACAAGAACTTATGTTAATCTTATATTTTGGAAGGTAACCTCGTAGTACAACGCCAAGAGACTTTACCAACTATAAGCTTGCTAGGACCCATAATTTGAAAATGAATTTGGGAGAGTTCATTCACATCCACATGTCAACATGTGTCCCTTTTAACCACTATTAACCGTGGTTAACATTCATTAACCCTTAGGGTTCGATAATTTGTTTTTTTTTTTAATATCTAAAACGATTTAACCCTAGGGTTAAAAAAATTTAATTTAAAAAAAAAATTTTCAAAGAGAGATAGGAGATGCTCCAAAATCCGAAAGGCAGAACTCTTAAAAAAATTTACTGAAGATTCAAGCTATTAATATTAACACAATTGAATTAAATTATGTCATACATATGTTTAATATTAATATAATTTTAATTAAATTATATAAATAAAAATTATTTTTAAAAAATAATGACAATTAATTAAGACTCCTTCTACTTCACTTTCTTCATGTGTATTATTCTTCTTTCTCTCTCTATGTAGATTTTGTTTCAAAAAATATATATATTTTTTCTATTAATAATTATTAATTTAATATATTATTTCTAATCTTTGACTTCTCTTAAGAGCTAATAGATAGTTTGTGCTTACATAGGAACTATAATTTTATTTTATGGGTAAGTAATGCACTATTGATTTTGAAATGTTTAAATCTGACTTTTCAATAACTGAAGCGATTCCAAAAAATATCAAGGTCAGACGAATCATGCTAGGTCAAGAGGTTTGAACTAATTCATTTCGGGTTAAATGCTTGACTCATAAAGGGTTCGAACCAACCTGATGAGAGGTCCAGTTTTTGGCTCAATTAGGCTCCGGTCAAGTCGGTCCAAGTTTTAAAACACGGAATAAAATAGATTTATCTTGGTCTCCTTTATACATATATACTAGTAAATGTGCACGTGCTTTGCAGGTATTAAAATTTGGGTTTATTTTGGGGGTCTCAAGAAACCCTGGGTGTATTTAGGGTAAAATCCTTTTTTTTAAGGCACGGGTTAGCCCTGCTCTCTTCTCAAGCAGTCCTTAGACAGATGTTGGTTTCTGATTCGAAACAAGAACTTATGTTAATCTTATGTTTTGGAAGGTAACCTCGTACGACGCCAAGGGACTTTACCAACCATAAGCTTGCTAGGGCCCATAATTTGAAGTTGAATTTGGGAGAGTTCAATAACATCCACATGTCATCATGTGTCCCTTTTAACCTCTATTAACTGTGGTTAAGATTCATTAACCCTTAGGATTCAATAATTTGGTTTTTTTTTTTTTTAAAATATTTAAAAAGTTTTAACCCTAGGGTTTAAAAATTTTAATTTAAAACAAAAGATTTTCTAAGAGAGATAGGAGATGCTCCAAAATCCGAAATGCAGAACTCTTAAAAAAATTTACTGAAGATTCAAGCTGGTAATATAAATACAATTGAAAATATATTATGCAAACCAATCAAACAAAACAAAAACAGATTCAATTTTAGCAAACCCGTCAAGATCATTCATCCAAACAAAGATAAGAGACAGAAAAGAGCGGAAAACAAAAACCCCAGAAATAGAAAAAAGAAAAAAGAAACAACAACCCAATACCTGATGAACCCAGTACCTGATGATTATCTTCCATTAACTTAATCCGCTTGGAATCAGCTTCTGAGCCTTCAAATGCACAACCACCATTGTTCTTGCCATTATTAGAACCATACAGAGGATTCTGAAACTCATTTGAAGCAGAAACTCCTTCCATATCTTTCCCAAAACAGAAACCGCTAGTACCTAGGTCTTTGAACCATGATTTCATAGTCTTCTCAATTTGAAAACCCCAAATTCTTTGGATTAATCTGGTTTTGTAAATATCAGCTAAGATTGCCTAGAAATAGAGAAGAATCAAAGCAGGGGACGCAGAAAACAGAGCAGAACTGAGATAGAGGTCTCTGTCTTTGGGGAATGACGCGAGTTTGAATCAGAAACCATTTGACAGCCCAATCATCTCTTATTCTTAGAAAGAGACAGTACCTTAAATGAAGACGTCATATACTAAGACGTCTTCATTGCTACGTGTCAAATTTTGATAAGTCATAACTACTTTATGAGATTGCGTCTGTTTCACGTTTACATTCCTCTTACTTTGTGGGATCCCTCTCCTTTTGTTTCGGACCTTTCAGAAGTTGGTTAGCTTATGACTAACTTTTAGGTTGGTTACCATTTTGAGTTAATTTGGATACTCTTACCTAAATGATTGAAAAAAATTGTGATTTAAAAATCTGACTAAACCCGGTCAAGGGAGCGGGTTGGTCCAAACCGGTTGAACCATCGGATCATTTGGGTTGAAGTTTACGTTATGTTATGTCATACATATGTTTAATATTAATATAATTTTAATTAAATTATATAAATAAAAATTATTTTTTAAAATAATGCCAATTAATTAAGACTCCATCTACTTCACTTTCTTCATGTGCATTATTCTTCTTTCTCTCTCTATATAGATTTTGTTTCAAAAAAAAAATCTATATTTTTTGTATTAATAATTATTAATTTAATATAGTATTTCTAATCTTTGACTTCTCTTAAGAGCTAATTGATAGTTTGTGCTTACATAGGAACTATAATTTTATTTTTCAGGTAAGCAATGCACTATTGATTTTGAAATGTTTAAATCTGACTTTTCAATATATAATTGAAGTGATTCCAAAAAAAATCAGGGTAAGACGAATCATGCCAGGTCAAGAGGTTTGAACTAATTCATTTCGGGTTAAATGCCTGAGGTTTGAACTAATTCATTTCGGGTTAAATGCTTGACTCATAAAGGGTTCGAACCAACCTGGTGAGAGGTCCAGTTTTAGCTCAATCAGGCTTACTGGTCAAGTCGGTCCAAGTTTTAAAACACGGAATAAAATAGATTTATCTTGGTGTCCTTTATACATACATATATATATATATATATATATATATATATATATATATATACTAGTAAATGTGCACGTGCTTTGCATATATTAAAAGTTGGGTGTATTTTGGGGTCTCAAGAAACCCGGGTGCATTTAGGGCAAAATCCCTTTTTTTTAAGGAATGGGTTAGCCTTGCTCTCTTCTCATGCAGTCCCTAGACAGATGTTAGTTTTTGATTCAAAATAAGAACTTATGTTAATCTTATGTTTTGGAAGGTAACCTCGTACGACGCCAAGCGACTTTACTAACTATAAGCTTGCTAGGACCCATAATTTGAAATTGAATTTGGGAGAGTTCAATCACATCCACATGTCAACATGTGTCCCTTTAACCTCTATTAACTGTGTTTAAGATTCATTAAACCTTAGGGTTCAATAATTTTGTTTTTTTTTTTCTAATATTTAAAACGATTTAACCCTAGGGTTAAAAAATTTTAATTTACAAAAAAAAAAAAAAATTCTAACAGAGATAGTAGATGATCCAAAATCCGAAAGGCAGAACTCTTAAAAAACTTTAATGAAGATTCAAGCTGGTAATATAAACACAATTGAAAATTTATTATGCAAACCAATCAAACAAAACAAAAACTGATTTGATTCTATCAAACCCATCAAGATCATTCATCCAAGCAAAGATAAAAGACAGAAAAGAGCGAAAAACAAAAACCCCAGAAACAGGAAAAAGAAAAAAGAAACCCAGTACCTGATGATTATCTTCCATTAACTTAATCCGCATGGAATCAGCTTTAGAGCCTTTAAACACACAACCACCATTGTTCTTGCCGTTATTAGAACCATACAGAGGATTCTGAAACTCATCTGAAGTAGAAACTCCTTCCATATCTTTCCCAAAACAGAAACCGCTAGTACCCAGGTCTTTGAACCATGATTACATAGTCTTCTCAATTTGAAAATCCCAAATTCTTTGGATTAATTTGGTTTTATAAAGATCAGCTAAGATTGCCCAAAAATAGAGAAGAATCAAAACAGGGGACGCAGAAAAAAGAGCAGAACAGAGAGAGAGGTCTCTATCTTTGAGGAATGATGCGAGTTTGAAACTGAAACCATTTGACAGCCCAATCATTTCTTATTCTTAAAAAGAGACAGTATCTTAAATGAAGACGTCAGATACTAAAACATCATCATTGCTACGTGTCAAATTTTGATAAGTCATATCTACTTTATGAGATTGCGTCTATTTCACGTTTACATTCCTCTTACTTTATGGGATCCCTCTCCTTTTGTTTCAGTCCTTTCAGAAGTTGGTTAGCTTTTAACTAACTTCTAGGTCTGTTACCATTTTGAGTTAATTTGATTTTGGATACTCTTACCTTAATGATTCAAAAAAAATGTGACTTAAAAATCTGACCGAACCCGGTCTAGGAGCGGGTTGGTCCAAACCGGTTGAACCATCGGATCATTTAGGTTGAGTTTACGTTATTTTATGTCATACATATGTTTAATATTAATATAATTTTAATTAAATTATATAAATAAGCATTATTTTTAAAAAATAATGCCAATTAATTAAGACTCCATCTACTCACTTTCTTCATGTGTATTATTCTTCTTTCTCTTTCTATGTAGATTTTGTTTCAAAAAAAAAAAATATTTTTTGTATTAATAATTATTAATTTAATATATTATTTCTAATCTTTGACTTCTCTTAAGAGCTAATAGATAGTTTGTTCTTACAAAGGAACTATAATTTTATTTTTTGGGTAAGCAATGCACTATTGATTTTGAAAATTTTAAATCTGACTTTTCAATAATTGAAGCTATTCCAAAAAAAATCAGGATCAGACAAATCATGCCAGGTCAAGAGGTTTGAACTAATTCATTTAGGGTTAAATGCTTGACTCACAAAGGGTTCAAACCAACCTAGTGAGAGGTCTAGTTCTTGCCTCAATCAGGCTTACCGGTCAAGTCGGTCCAGGTTTTAAAACATGGAATAAAATAGATTTATCTTGGTGCCCTTTATACATATATATATATATATATATATATATATATATACTAGTAAATGTGCACGGGCTTTGCAAGTATTAAAAGTTTGGTGTATTTTGGGGGTCTCAAGAAACCCTGGGTGTATTTAGGGCAAAATCTTGTTGTTTTTAAGGGACAGGTTAGCCTTGCTCTCTTTTCAGGCAGTCCCTAAATTGATGTTGGTTTTTGATTAAAAACAAGAACTTATGTTAATCTTATGTTTTGGAAGGTAACCTCGTACGACGCCAAGGGACTTTACCAACTATAAGCTTGCTAGGACCCATAATTTGAAATTCAATTTGGGAGAGTTCAATCACATCGACATGTCAACATGTGTCCCTTTTAACCTCTATTAATTGTGGTTAAGATTCATTAACCCTTAGGGTTCAATAATTTGGTTTTTTTTTTTTAATATTTAAAACGATTTAACCCTAGGATTAAAAATTTTTAATTTAAAAAAAAAAAAAAGAATTTCTAAGAGAGATAGGAGATGCTCCAAAATCCAAAAGGTAGAACTCTTAAAAAAAATTATTGAAGATTCAAGCTGGTCCTATATACACAATTGAAAATATATTATGCAAACCAATCAAACAAAACAAAAATTGATTCGATTCTAGCAAACCCTTCAAGATCATTCATCCAAACAAAGATAAGAGAGAGAAAAGAGTGAAAAATAAAAACCCCAGAAACAGGAAAAAGAAACAAGAACCCAGTACCTGATGATTATCTTCCATTAACTTAATCCGCTTGGAATCAGCTTCCAAGAATCATTCCATATCTTTCCCAAAACAGAAACCGCTAGTACCCAGGTCTTTGAACATTGATTACATAATTTTCTCAAAATGAAAACCCCAAATTCTTTGAATTAATCTGGTTTTATAAAGATCAGCTAAGATTGCCCAAAAATAGAGAAGAATCAAAATAAGGGATGCAAAAAACAAAGCAGAACAGAGAGAGAGGTCTTTGTCTTTGGGGAATGACGCGAGTTTGAATCTGAAACCATTTGATAGCCCAATCATCTCTTATTCTTAGAAAGAGACAACATCTTAAATGAAGACGTCATATACTAAGACGTCTTCATTGTTACGTGTCAAATTTTGATAAGTCATGGCTACTTTATGAGATTGCGTCTGTTTCACATTTACATTCCTCTTACTTTATGGGATCCCTCTTCTTTTGTTTCGGACCTTTCAGAAGTTGGTTAGCTTGTAACTAACTTTTAGGTTGGTTACTGATCGGTTAAGATCGTTACCTCGTAAAAGCACTAATTCCGGAGAATAGTGACAAGTATTGAGGGTGTCGAACCACGAAGACTGCGCTGGTTATATTGCTTAATAGTAAAGATGGATTTTGATTTAATGGTGAATAAAGGTTTTCGGTTTGTATTTAAAAAATCCTAAAATTATTCTAAATACTGAAAACAAATAAAAGTAATGTGAAAGTCAAGAGAAAGAGATCTAGGGCATCGAATCTACCACTAGCCTCCTAACCATGGTATATTGTATTTAATCAGGGTATAATTATTTGCATTCGATTACGATTAATTGAGACTACAAGTCTCAATTCAAATCATCAAGAAGGTCAAGTATTTAAATCTTAGGCATGACCTATCTTTGGTTAGCACGAATCGTCCACATTAAATTAATTAACCTAAGGTTGTAGCACGATTCGTCTTCCCTAGGCATAGATCATCTTAACATTTAACTACTTGTACGATAAATTCCATTGCATAACCATTCATATATAAAATCACAGAAATTAAATATGAATTGAATTTCAATCAAAAAGAAGAGTTCCTAAGACAAGGAATAACTTTATTAAGATTGAATATAAACATTAAAATCGATTGTCAAAGCAATCTTCAAGTCATGCAATCATCGTTTACAAATAATAAAACCCTAAAACAAAACAACTAAACCATAGTTACTTGGCTAGGGTTTCATCGAAACCCTAGATGAGAGATTTAGTTGATCATGGGAGAGAGAGTAGCCGCCATTGATGGTGAAGATTTCATGCTCCAAGACCTTTCAAAACCCTTCTCCAGCCTCCTTTTCTTCTTCAAAATCCTCGTTTGTACTACTGAACTCGTTTTCTTTTATAAGGTAGCAAGTAGGGTTTCAAAAAGGCAAAATCCGGAAAATAAATCTGCGGACTTCCGCTCGGGCGGAGCTATCCAGTGCTCGGGCGGTTTGGACCAGTATACTTTTTCTTCATTTATTTTCCTGTTTTCTTCAGTTCTTTCATCACCTGGGCTCTTCTAAATTCTTGAAAGCTCTCATTCTTTGAGAATTATGATATTTTCTCCCCTTAGTCCTGAAAATAATGAAAACAATAAATTATAATTAAAAACTAGAAGAATTAAGTCCTAAAGAGCTAACAAGTGTACTTTCGGGTGCCATAATGTGCAACATGAAGCACCGATCACACCCCCAAACTTACACGTTGCTAGTCCTCTAGCAATGCAAAGAAATAAATAAAACTAATCTACATCCACTTTCGTGGGATTCACGATTGCATTTAGCATATGCAATAAGCCTTTAAACCTCTAGGTGTCCCTAGAGGACGAGTTATAGTCTCGTGAGGGTTTACCAGAAATGATACCCACAAACATCATTACTAACATCCAATCCTGCAAACATGCTCAATCAGGACTTCCTCAAACAATTTCTGAAACATGTAGTAATAAGATAATTGTAACACAAAATCCATAATTCTCAAATTATTAACAAGTTTAAAAATTCGAATCTACATAATCACACTTTCATTCAATTTCAATCAAAGTTCGAACCCTTATGCTCATTCACAGAATTGTCATTAGTTTCTTTGGTGTGTAATGAACTAACATTAGAATATGTGGCCTCAATTTTGCTTCAAAACACATATTATGTTATCCCACACATTATCAGAATTGCTATCAATTTGAAAAACCCAAGGCATTTAACTTATCAATCATGAGATTTAAACTTTTTTTTTTTTTTTTTTTATGTGTGTGTACTGTGCAATGATTAAGTCCATTAAGCTTTCTAGACAACCCGCGTAGCGAGTTTTAGGCCAATGACTCCCAAACCAGAAGGCTTTAGGGCACTAGGTGTCAAGACACCCCTAAGGGCTTATTAACTCGAGTTAAATAGGCTCCGGACTTAAACTAGTCACACACAGGCCTTTTATCCATTCCAAAGCTTTCACTGTTTGACGCGAACACTCATTGCTTACTGAGGCAAGAGACCCGGTTACTTGGTATAAAGCTTGGTTAGGTGGCCCTTTTTTTTTTTTTTATAATAGATAAGTTATGCCAAGGTTTTTCAATTTTTAGGTCATCTAATTCCGCATGAGATAACAAGAATATAGATTAAGATGACTAAGTTTCAAGCCCCACAAAACAAATGTTAGAGTGCTCGTGCATTGGTCAAAGTGTACTAATGACTCATTTATTACTCAAACATAAATGGTTCGAACAATAATTATATTTTCTGATTGTGTGATCATGTATTTTCAAATTTATACTCATCAATAAAAATTGAATTATGATTTACATGTCACAAATTCTATAGTTACTAACTGCTCATCACTTGCAAAAAGTATCCTAATAGACCTGATATCCTTGCATTTTTACAAAGTCACCATTGTAATTCAATTTATTTCACCCCCAAACTTGAATAAGACATTGTCCTCAATGTAAAATATATGCAAGAAACATAGATGAGGACAAGAACAATATTACCTCAGTTGGTGAATGCCAGAAATAAAAGATCAATCAATGAAAATGGGGAATTAAAAAAAATAACACATAAGCACGCCCCCAAACTTCGTTGAAACAGGACCTTTAAAAGATGTTAGTAACCACAAAGTAAATGAGATAAAGGAGAATGCTAAAAAAATGTGTAAACCAAAAGCATAAGCATAATCCTTAATAACATTGAGTTCGACATAAATAGAGCAAAGAAAAGAAGCATAAAACACCTAGTAAGAAAAGAAAAGAACTAAAATCTACAAATGGAAAATCCTAGAACTCCTAAAAGAAGATGTCGCAACCCACATTCACGTTCACAACTCAAGCCTCACATTCATAACCCAAGCCTTGAAGTTTTCATCACAAGAATCCCAATCCAAAGCAATTTTATTTATATCCCAATCCTCCTAACAGTAGTTACTAAACCAATCCATCAATCTTCTCCATAATACACCGATCTACCAAGCAACTTCACAAACACCTTTCCTTGAAAAGGTATTTAGACAATCCCAAATTTTGAAATCAATCTTAGATTCACAAGAGAAAATGGAAAAATGATAGATAAGAATAGAGAAAATGAGAAAATTCGGTGGATTTGGAGAAGAGAATGAGTGGAGGAGGGAAAGAATGGAGGAGAGAATAAGAAGGAGTGAGTATAAAACGAGTTTACAGGGTTTTTTTTTTTTAAAAAAAAAAAATTCTGGGCAAAACCGCTCGGGCGCCCATCTGGGCCGCCCGGGCGGTTTACTACAGTGTGTTTTTTTTTTTTTTTTTTTTAAACTCGCTTTTCACCGCTCGGGCGCCCATATGGGCCGCCCGGGCGGTTCACTCCAGTGGGAATTTCACATTCGACTCAGTTTTAACCGCTCGGGCGCCCATCTGGGCCGCCCGGGCGGTTTGAAACAGTGATGTTTTCTCCTTTTTTTTTTTTTTTTTTAAGAAGAATCCTAAACTATCTTAAGGAAGCATCGCTCATTCCAGAGGTTCATGGATTCACGCCATTGTATGCAATTCCTTCGGAGGTTCAACAACACCTCCACAGTCAGTTCACCAGGAACATCATCCTCCTATCGGGATTTTATAGACGCAGACTCACAATCCGGGGAATGCTTTCCCTCCCGCCTACCCTAAACAAATTCTGAGAGGTCCCAAACTACATTAAGCTGGGTGAGTGACAATGCAAACTAGACAGGTGAGCACAGTAAAGTCTCACGCATCCACAAACGTACAGTGACCACGATGGAGGGGGTGTGTTTTACTTCACTCCAAACACGAAACTCAGAAAAAAAGAAATCTAAAATACTAAGAAAAAGAGGTTGGGTTGCCTCCCAACAAGCGCTAAGTTTTCCGTCTTCAGCCAGACGTGATACAATCTCACTCATCCTAATAGACGGGGTCCACCAACTCAATGGACTCGATTAGCACCCTACTCACAATACCCTGAACATAGGGCTTTAATCATTGGGCATTAACTTTGAGTAGATGCCTGTCCCTAGAATCCTTAATTTCAACCTCCGTTGCATTTCTCGCAAAGGTATTGCATTCTCTTCGAGATGAATGCGATGTATGTCAATGGAGTGGTTGATTCCCTTCAAATCCACTAATGTCTCCCCTATAGTTTCCTCATGATTTTTCAGCACATTCATCAATTTACTCTCCTGCTCAGTAGCTAGATCAGAGGTAATTATGACCGGAAGAGTGTCTTCAAGGCCTACGAGAGCATGCTTGAGTGTCACCGGGAGTGGCTTCAACTCAAGTTTTGGAGGGGTCTCAAGGGGGGAAATGACTGATATGTTAGAGGTGGCCAACAAAGGTTCCTCTCTAATATTCCATGGTGAGAAATCCATAAGAGGCGCAGAATTAAGCAATGAATTTACCTCTTCTATGGACTTCTCAATGTCAAAGTCTTCAAAACCAAAATGAGCTAAGCATGCCTCTAATGGATTTTCAGTCAAGATATCAGGAAGGGCATCTTCTACTAGCTCATCAATTATATCAACCAAGAAACACTCTTCTTTTTCCGGTGGTTGATTGGATGCATTGAAAATGTTTAGCCGGACATTCATGTTTCCGAAAGATACATCCATCACCCCAGTTCTGCAATTGATACATGCATTGGCAGTAGCCAAGAATGGGCGACCTAAGATGACAGGGATTTGTCTTTTAGGATTATGAACCGGTTCCATATCAAGGACAAGGAAGTCAACAGGAAAATAGAATTTGTCGACCTTAATTAGGACATCTTCAATCACCCCACGAGGCATTTTAATAGATCTGTCTGCTAATTGCAAAATGACTGAAGTAGGGCTAAGCTCTCCTAAACCGAGCTGCTCATATACTGAGAAGGGGAGCAAATTGACACTCGCTCCTAAATCAAGGAGTGCCCGATCAATGGAGTGATCTCCAATGACACAAGAAATTGTAGGGGCACCCGGATCTTTGAACTTAGGAGGAGTAGAATGTTGCAAAATAGAACTCACCTGCTCAGTAAGAAGGACTTTCTTGGACACATGTGTCCTAGATTTGCGCTTCTGAGTGCACAAGTCCTTTAAAAATTTAGCATAGGCCGGAACTTGCTTGATTGCATCAAGCAAAGGGAGATTTACTTTGACCTGTTTGAAGACCTCCATCATTTCATCCATTTTCGCTCCCTTTTTACCAAAGGGAGATGGTGCATCTAAGCACTGAGGGAATGGAGCTCTAGGCACATAAGGCGCCTCAGGAATGAAATGAGATGAAGTTGTAGAAGGAACTGTGTCCTTCTCAAAAACTTTCACTCCGGGTCCATTAGAATTGGTTGAGCCCACTTTGGGCTCTTCTTCTTCCCTATCATTCTTCTCTCCAGCTCTATTCTCTAATACCTTCCCACTCCGCAAAGTGGTGACCGCTTGCACATGCTCACGGGGATGACCATTTTGTTGAGCATCATCAACAATGTGCACACCTCTTGGGTTACTCACCGGTTGACTCAAGAGTTTCCCTTCCTCTATTCTGTTTACACTATTAGCTAGTTGTCCCATTTGGGACTCAAGCTTCTGAATTGATTGGGTGTGAGAGTGCAACATCTGAGTATTTTCCTGTAGCAACTGGGTATGGGTCTCCAAAACTTGGAGAGCAGTCAATACTTTCTCCTCGAAAGATGGATTCCGTGTAGGAGGAGGAGGAAGAGTGGAGTGTTGGAATTGTTGTTGTTGGGCAGGATGGTAGTTGAACTGATTTGGAAATGGTCGGACATTCTGTCTCGGTGGTTGAGGAAAGGAATTGTTTGGAGCTTGTTGTTGCCAAGAGAAATTTGGATGATTTCTCCAACCAGGGTTATATGTGTTGGAAAATGGATCATTACCCGGTTTTGAATACATGGCATTAACATGCTCCTGAACAAATTCAGGAAATTGGGTTGCCGAAGGGCAGTCATGAACAAGATGGGCTGGACTCGAACACAATGCACACACCTCATTAGATGATGAAGCTTGAGGTGGTTGTGTTCGAATTTGTCCGGCTGACAAGAGCTGATCTAACTTTCGAGACAATGCATCTACTTTATTAGAGACGTCTACATGGTTATTCACCTCATAAATGCCCCTCTTTTGCGAAGTTGTAGATGTTTGTCTCTCGGAACGACTTGAGGTGGCATGTTGCATTGAGTTTTCACTCAGGTTCTCAAAGAGCGCCCAAGCTTCATTCTCATTCTTAAGCATAAAGGTGCCACCACAAGAGGCATCCACCATTTGACGATTGTGGTCAGTCAAACCATCATAGAAACATTGAATGAGTTGCCATTTCGGCACTTGATGATGCGGACACTTACGAATAAGGTCCTTCAACCTTTCCCAGGTCTCAAAGAATTGCTCACCATCTAGTTGAGAAAAACTTGTGATGGTTCGCCTAATCTGATTAGTCTTTCCGATTGGAAAGTACTTTTTCAGAAACTCTTGTTGCATTTGGACCCAAGTTGTTATAGTGTTGGCTTCTAAAGAATTTAGCCAATTCTTAGCTTTATCCTTAAGAGAAAAAGGAAAGAGGCGCAACCTAAGGGCATCATCTGTAAAGTTCTGCAACTTAACAGTAGTGCAGATCTCTAAGAACTCATCTAAATGTTTGTATGAATCCTCATTATTAAGTCCAAAATAGGATGGAAGCATCTGTATAATGCTGGACTTAATCTCGTAATGAGCTGCCGCTATGTCAGGCAACCGAATACATGATGGAGAGGTGTATGTGGTTGGAGTAAAATACTCCTTAAGAGTTTTGGGCAAAGCATGATCTGCTTCTCCCTCCATTATGTAATAATGAAAGTTGTCAAGATCAGAAAAATTTCGAAAGGATGCTCTAATGGATCTAAGAGTTTTCTCTAACTCTAAGTCAATAGGAATTAACTCAGGATCACAAGAGCGACGACCGTGCATACACCCTAACAAGAAAACTTCTAAGTTTGACAGACTCCAATTCTCTAGGAAAACTTCTAAGTTTGGACAGACACCAACTCTTTACTGTAAAAAAAATTCTACTTTTATCAAGTAAAAACTTACAGTGCTTGATTGTTGTAAGGTTGTGTAGCCAAATTTTCGCTATTTCTGAAGCACTTCAAGTAGTTTCCAGCCACAACATCCTCACTTCTTTTATTGAACTGATACCTGTAAAACAAATATTATTCAAAGGTAAGTTGATTTACACTTTGCTTATTAAAAAATAAAACAAATTTTTTTTTTTTTTTATCTTCAAAGTTAAGCAATGTAACCGTTCCAGCAGATCCCCGGCAACGGCGCCAAAAAGTTGATCGGTTAAGATCGTTACCTCGTAAAAGCACTAATTCCGGAGAATAGTGACAAGTATTGAGGGTGTCGAACCACGAAGACTGCGCTGGTTATATTGCTTAATAGTAAAGATGGATTTTGATTTAATGGTGAATAAAGGTTTTTGGTTTGTATTTAAAAAATCCTAAAATTATTCTAAATACTGAAAACAAATAAAAGTAATGTGAAAGTCAAGAGAAAGAGATCTAGGGCATCGAATCTACCACTAGCCTCCTAACCATGGTATATTGTATTTAATCAGGGTATAATTATTTGCATTCGATTACGATTAATTGAGACTACAAGTCTCAATTCAAATCATCAAGAAGGTCAAGTATTTAAATCTTAGGCATGACCTATCTTTGGTTAGCACGAATCGTCCACATTAAATTAATTAACCTAAGGTTGTAGCACGATTCGTCTTCCCTAGGCATAGATCATCTTAACATTTAACTACTTGTACGATAAATTCCATTGCATAACCATTCATATATAAAATCACAGAAATTAAATATGAATTGAATTTCAATCAAAAAGAAGAGTTCCTAAGACAAGGAATAACTTTATTAAGATTGAATATAAACATTAAAATCGATTGTCAAAGCAATCTTCAAGTCATGCAATCATCGTTTACAAATAATAAAACCCTAAAACAAAACAACTAAACCATAGTTACTTGGCTAGGGTTTCATCGAAACCCTAGATGAGAGATTTAGTTGATCATGGGAGAGAGAGTAGCCGCCATTGATGGTGAAGATTCCATGCTCCAAGACCTTTCAAAACCCTTCTCCAGCCTCCTTTTCTTCTTCAAAATCCTCGTTTGTACTACTGAACTCGTTTTCTTTTATAAGGTAGCAAGTAGGGTTTCAAAAAGGCAAAATCCGGAAAATAAATCTGCGGACTTCCGCTCGGGCGGAGCTATCCAGCGCTCGGGCGGTTTGGACCAGTATACTTTTTCTTCATTTATTTTCCTGTTTTCTTCAGTTCTTTCATCACCTGGGCTCTTCTAAATTCTTGAAAGCTCTCATTCTTTGAGAATTATGATATTTTCTCCCCTTAGTCCTGAAAATAATGAAAACAATAAATTATAATTAAAAACTAGAAGAATTAAGTCCTAAAGAGCTAACAAGTGTACTTTCGGGTGCCATAATGTGCAACATGAAGCACCGATCAGTTACCATTTTGAGTTAATTTGATTTTGGATACTCTTACCTTAGGGTCCGTTTGGTTCAGATTATTACAGTCACAATTGATTATACAATAAACACTGTCATAAATAAGCGTTGTCATAAATAAGCATTGTATTGAATAATCCTGTTTGGATAGCATACTGTCTATAATCGATTATTTATAAATAATCGATTATATGTAAAATAATAGCGTTTGGTTCATCCTGAAACATAAATTGATTACTATTATGAAATTTTGAAATGTTATCCCAACTCTTGAAAGTTATAAAAAGACCCTACTTTAAGACAATAGTTATAAACCATAAATTGAAGCAATATTGAAATTTCATCAAAATATTATACATTGAAATATAGATTTCAGCAATTTCCAGATTTCATCGAAATGTTATTCATCGAATATAGATTTCAGCAATATCCAGATTTTAGCTTTCATATCGTCCAAGGAGCATAATACAATGACAAATTGGTTCAATCTTAAAATGGAAAACCAAATTAAAAAGTATTTAAGATGCATGAATGTTTCATATTGAGTTTCAGAAGACATTACTATTATCATATCGAATTGCCAAAATGGCATTCAGATATGTCAATGGTTCAAACAGCAACCCATATTGTCTTGATAGTTGATGCCCACAAGATTAACCAATTATTGGAGTCAACATACAAGTAGAACAAAGAGATATGGTCTTGACTGGTGGGATATATAGGGAAGAGCTTGTGCTTGCAAGGGTCGGTTCCTATATGAGCTCTTCCATGTATGTGGACTGATTTTTCAAAAGGGTATTGAGAAAAGTCATTACTGGCTCACTCTTCCTTATTCAATCAGATGGTTGGATCATCCAGTGGGATGATTGTAATAGATCCCCTGTTAGAGGCTGACCAATTGGAATGTCCAGTTACTTAAGATCCATGAGCACACTTCGTAGTTGAAGTCATCTAGTTCAGAGGATCCCAACAAACCCAATACCTAGACAAACGTTTTCAAATCAGAGGTTCCAGTCAAAAGTTGCAACACTTCATAGTTGAAGTCATCTAATTCAGTGCCACCTAGTTGCAACTCCCTGACCCATCTAGCTCAATGCTACAACCCCCACCACCCACACAGCCATACCACAGCTCGACCCCACACGATTATGGTTTCTTGGTCTCTTTCCACGGAAGGGTAGATTAAGTGCAATTTTGATGTAGGGGTTTGATAAGGAAAAAAAATTCATGAATAACAATTAAGAATACATAACAAAAAAGAAGAAATTATTCTGGTTAAATCCTTATACATGACTAAAGTTCAGAGATCCTAAAATGGAAGAGAAGAAATTGGTGGGTGCAGAACTGTGCCAAATCACAGAACCCTAACCCTAACTGTGGAAGAGAAGAAATTGGTGGGTGCAGAACTGTGCCAAATCACAGAACCCTAACCCTAACTGAAGAAGAAGAACTTTTGATGTTTGGGCAAGATGTGTCGAGACTCGAGAGAGGGGTCGTTTTTTTTTTTAACGAATCAGTTACTCCGTTGAAATCATTCCGCAAAGAAGAAGAAGAAGAAGAAGAGTTCCTCTGTGGCAGCGTCTTCTCTGCAAGATGCTCTGTTCTCCTCGTCTATTTTCCCAAACCCCCTTTTGATGTTTGGGCAAGATGTGTCGAGACTCGAGAGAGGGGTCGTTTTTTTTTTAACGAATCAGTTACTCCGTTGAAATCATTCCGCACAATCGGATTGGGGAAACCGATTGTGACGAGCCCATAATCACCCCCTGGGCCGATTGCCTTCAAAGTGGTTGCTTAGGCAATCGGTTTGATAACAATTGATTTGTATAAATCAACCAAACACGATTATTTAGAGTTGATTGTCATGCAATCGATTTTAAGTGATCAAATCACTTAAAATAATCCCAACCAAACAGGCTCTTAATGATTAAAAAAAAGTGATTTAAAAATCTGACCGAACCCGGTCTATGGAGCGGGTTGGTCCAAACCGGTTGAACCATTGGATCATTTGGGTTGAAGTTTACGTTATGTTATGTCATACATATGTTTAATATTAATATAATTTTAATTAAATTATATAAATAAAAATTATTTTTTAAAAATAATGCCAATTAATTAAGACTCATTCTTCATGTGTATTATTTTTCTCTCTCTCTATATAGATTTTGTTTCAAAAAAAATTCTATATTTTTTGTATTAATAATTATTAATTTAATATATTATTTCTAATCTTTGACTTCTCTTAAGAGCTAATAGATAGTTTGTGCTTACATAGGAACTATAATTTTATTTTTTAGGTAAGCAATGCACTATTGATTTTGAAATGTTTAAATCTGATTGTTCAATAATTGAAGCGATTCCAAAAAAAATCTTGGTCAGACGAATCATGCCAGGTCAAGAGGTTTGAACTAATTCATTTCGGGTTAAATGCTTGACTAATAAATGGTTCGAACCAACCTGGAGAGAGGTCCAATTCTTGGCTCAATCAGGCTTACCGGTCAAGACGGTCTAGGTTTTATAACACGGAATAAAATAGATTTATCTTTGTCTCCTTTATATATATATATATATATATACTAGTAAATGTGCACATGCTTTGCACGTATTAAAAGTTAGGTGTAGTTTGGGAGTCTCAAGAAACCCTGGGTGTATTTAGGGCAAAATCCCTTTTTTTTAAGGGACGGGTTAGCCCTGCTCTCTTCTCAAGCAGTCCCTAGACAGATGTTGGTTTTTGATTCAAAACAAGAACTTATGTTAATCTTAAATATTTGAAGCATGCTTAACTCGTAGAGATAGCTGGCGTATCAATTTTTAGTTTATTTATTTAAACCCTAGATTGTCCATTGCGTTTCTAAATTTAGTTCATATATTGTAGTTTGAAGAAGGTAATTTTTGACATGGGGTTTGGGCTTTTATGTCGTCCCACGGTTAATTATTTGAAACCAAATCCTCTATGGCAAATCCGGTTAATTATCACCCCTTGAGGTCTCCAAGTGTCCCTTTTGACACTCCTTAACTGTGGTTAAGATTCACTCACTCCTAGGATTCACACACTCATCCTTGGTTTTTAGAAAAATAAAATAAATTCTTTTTTTTTTAATTAAAAAGCTGTTTTTAGGGTTTTTTTAATATTAAAGTATTAAAAAAAGAATGAATATTTTTTTCTAAAAACCAAGGATGGGTGGATAAACCCTAAAGGTGGATGAATCTTAACTATAGTTAAGGGGTGTTAAAAGGGACACGTGGAGACCTCAAGGGGTGATAACCGGATTTGCCAAATCTAGTTATCACCGTAGAGGATTTGGTCTCTAATTATTTAGTGCACGTTGTTAAAAATTGGAATGATTTGTCTAGTTTGTAGCCTAATGACTTGAAAGATAGGTGAATGCACGCGTGTGGATGACATTTACAGTTTCTTTTTCATAGGCGCATATCTGAATTCTGGCGATATCATCATGAAGATAGTGCCCCATTATAAAATAATAAAGCACGAGTCTCTAATGTCCTTGAGTAAGGACGCCTCCCGCTTTGGTTCAGTGGTAGAACGCTCTCTCATTCGTGAGAGGTCTCGAGTTCGAGTCGAGGGGTATGGCTTTGAGACCTAATATTTGCATTGTGTTTGGATAAATTTCTGGATTGACTTAAAGTTATGAGTAGTAAAAAATTGTATTTAGTTTGTTAGTTATTATTATTATTATTTTTTTTGCAGAAATTAAAAGTGCATAGAAGTCCAAATTTTATTTTTAAAGGAAACTTGTAGAGGTGACTTCTATTGAAAGGGAAGGTTTCAACTTTTGAGGAAAGTCACTAAACTTTCATTTGCTCACATTTTGCAAAGAATGAAGTGAAAAAATCATTTTCAGGGAGGTTTAACAAACAAAGCCTTGTTCTAAATCACTAACTTATTATTTTTTGGGGGAGGAAAGCTAGGGTTAGGTAGACCCGACCAGATATATAAATAGAAATACGAGTATACTCACAACCCCTAACATCTTTCTCAGTAAAACGGGAAAGGATGCTAGGGAATTCAAGATGAAACAAAGAAACTTGTTCAACAGTATTACAAAATTTGGACAGGTAGTCCGTACATCGGTTACTCTCATGATAGACAAATAGGAACTCTATGGACAATAAGTGTCGCCTAATGGACTCTATCTCCAACAAGACACTGAGAGCTTTTCAAGGATGAGATTGACAGCTAGTAAGGCAATCGATGGCCACTTTGGAGTCAGATCGGATAGACACCTTCACAAACCACGATCCTTTGCATTAGTGAGAGCTATCAAGATAGCTTCAAGTTCAAGTTGGAGAATCGTTGAAGGAATGCAACCTGCCGCAATTCTGAGCAAAGGACAGCTCGTACTCTCCCTGAAGATAATATCACAACCCTCAAAAGAATTTTGCAACGACCCGTCTATGTTGATAGCAGTTATCCCCTCGTCAGGGGGGCGCCATTGACTCCATAGTAATTAAGTTGGGGGCCACAAAACGGGCCTGAGTATTCCAATTAGCAATAATCTCGCTGCAAGATAGAGAGTCTACCAAAATAACTTTAGTATAGCTCATGCGCGATCTAGTGTCCAAGATCTAACTTATAACTTACTAACTGGACTGCAGCCTAGGTCGAGAACGTTCGAGTCTGTCACGCTAAACCCACTATTATTGGAGTCTATTTTGTGCGTGCAACTCGACACAGATATTTAAAATGAATTCATCCTTCACAAAGTGCCCTCTGCTCTTTCTATTAGTGGGGCACACAAGAAGATCTCTGTGCCTAGTCGCACACACAAAATAGGCTCGTATTACCACTGGAGCGGGTGGCCTAGTGGCCCGGGCTTGGGTCAACAGGCCTTTGTGCCTTAGTTCGAGTCTCTGGATCCCTACTAGCTAGTCCCATGGTGTCGATCTTCCCACTTGTTGCCCTGGGCGGTAAGGGGTTGCCACCCCTCTCCCTTACCATTTTTCTTGAACCAAAAAAAACAGGCTCGTATTGATGAGGCTATGCCAATTCAGCAAGCCAACTTAACTTCCCACGCGGACGCAATTAAATTACTTTGGATTCTCTTTAGTAGTTACTGGCTCTAGAGGCACTACAACCCCCCTCCCCCGTTCAAATTTTGAGAAAAAAATTCCTATTGTATTATCTAAGAGAGGGGCGGACCCGGGAACGAGCCCCCCACCAAAACTTCTGAGAATAAAAATATTATTTTTACAAATAAACGGAACGTGTTGGCCAATGAACTTGGTCCTCAAAAAACAATTTGGGGTTACGTCCCGAACCCCCATTGTTAGCCCGCACAGCCCGAAAGAGAATCCTGGCTCTGCCCCTTGCTACAGAGTGCATGCTTGCGATCCCGTTGCAAGAAACTATCGGAGAGGATCCCTTGTCCAATTAAAGAGAAATCCATACCCAGAAACAAGGGATATCAAATCCAAGCCCAAAGCCCCACAACAAAGGCGAGTTGCACTCAGCGAATTCACTTGAAGAATTAGAGGATGAGATGACATAAGTGGGTGAGTGTTACTATTTGTGGTGCGTTGAGATGGTGATTTAATTGCTTATTAGTCAGACTTTATTTGGTATGATAATGATCGGTGAATTCTACAAAAATGACTGGTGAATGATAAATAGGATTTTGCTAGTTTCACTCTCACTTAATTGCGCCCTCCCCTTTTGGAATACTCAGTAACATGATTCCATTACATGTGTGTTTTTTCTAAGTACAGCCCATTTAAAGAGACTGATGCTAGCACTACTCTTGGTGAATTTAATGAGGATAAATCTCATGTGTATAATTCATAGTTATCAAAGTGAGAAGCGAAACACGGGGTTAAAAAATCCTTACGAAATGAAAAGTGAGATCAAAATGGAATATATGTGCCACATTCCCATCATACTAAGATAGTCAACAATATCTTAAATTTTATCTTAGATGAGATATTTGTGGAGAAGTAAGTGTCTTAAGTTTAAATTTATTATGTTAGAAAAAATGAATTTTCTAAGAAATGAGTATGTACATTGCTTCCGTACAACTATGCATGGTGTAACCTTTAATCTGGAATTATTGCTTAGAAACATTTATACCATCAAATTACTATACACAAATTCCACTGATTTTTGTCGTTAGATTTTATATCCATCAAAAATGACAAATTACCACCGTCCATCCATGGGAAAATCTAAAATTATCAGGTGAGTTAGATAGATTTTGGTGTATCATTCATACATACGATGGTTGCTCTTCATAAATAATTAGCACGTTCCCCCACTAGGGAGAATAAAATCTCTCTGTTTTTTTTTTCTTTTTTTTTCGAGGTTAGGATAAAATCTCTTTGTAGCATTCAACTCAAAAGTGGGTTCCAAGCAAAAATCCATCCTCCAAGGACATATGGCTAAGCCCATAACATTCTTCTTTTTACATTGCTTTCATTTCGTCACACCAAAGTCCTTCTAAAAAAAAATAAATTATTATCAAGTGCGTGTGATAATAGCATAAGAGAATATCTGAACCCATCTCTTCTTTTTTTTATCCTTTTTTATTATTATTATTGTTGGTGTGGAGGCTATGATTTTGATAACGATTGGGCTTGAGTACTCTCAGTAGTTACAGGTCCCTCTAACTGAAAGCCATTGAAAGGAACTGAACATGACTCTTTATTCATGGTGGAAGGATGACACCAACATGATCCCATCCTCGTCACAAGCTTAGTCGCACCCAAACTCCTATTGGGTTTTCCCTAATATACTGTCAAGAGTTTCTCAATCTTATAGGTGACTCTCCCGTGAAATCCTAGCCTAGTTTCTTTATCTTTCTTTTGTGTGTGTAAAGGATTTCTCTTTAACCCCACTTTCATTAACAGAACTCTTTAACCCTAGTCTACAGGTGACAAGTTCTAACCCGACCCATCAACCAATCGGGCATTTTGTTTTGACCCATGTTCCATTTCAGGAAACTCACTTTTAACTGCTTTAAGAGGAATGCTATCCATACACTTTAAGAATTCATAATTTTTTTACTTTGGAGTTTTGAATATCAGTTGTTTGTTCTACCGACTTTGCAAATACATTGTTTTGAGTAACAGTTTTGCAAATTAACTCATGATTTTACAACCGTTTGACATCAATCTTTAGTTTCGTTAGGCTTCTGTTTGTTATTGTTTAAAGAAAATTATTATCATGCCCTTATGATATTTCATAACCGTACAAAGCCTTTAATTATCCTTGAACTATGGTTAATAAGCTTTAATCCTTGTGATTAAGATTTACACCTTTAGGGATAAAGCATCTAACCCTGGTTTAAAAAAAATAATGTGTCCCCTTTTAACTCCCCTTAACTTAGGTTAAGATACATTAACCCTTAGAGTTAAGCATCTTAACTTGGTTTTCAAAGAACAAAGAAAGAATCATGTCCCCTTTGAACTCCATTTAACTGTGGTTAAGATTTATTAACCCTTAGGGTTAAAGCATCTAACCTTGATTTTTAGAAGAAAAAAATTAACGTCCCTTATTAACTCCTTTTAACTATGTTTAAGATTCACTCACCCTAAGGGTTAAAACATCTAACTTTGGTTTTTAGAAAAAAATAATAATTTAAGGTGTCCCCTTTTAACTCCCTTTAACTGTGGTTAGGGTTCACTAACCCTAATGGAAGGAGACATGATTTTTTTTTTTTTTTAAATACCAAAGACCAAGGTTAGATGCTTTAACCTTATGGGTTAGTTGATCTTAACCACAGTTAAAGTTAAAGGGAGTTAAAAGGGGACAACTTAAATTTTTTATTTTTTTAAACCAAAGTTAGATGCTTAAATCCTAAGGGTTAGTGAACCTTAATCACGGCTAAAAAGAGTTAAAAGACACGTTAAATTTTTTATAATTTTTTTTCTAAGAACCAAAGTTAGATATTTTAACCCTAAGGATGAGTGAATCTTACCCATAGTTAAAGGAAGTTACAAAGGGGCACATTCATTTTTTCTAATATTTCTTCTAAAAATTAAGATTAGATGCTTTAACCCTAAGGGTTAATGAATCTTAACCACAGTTAAAGGGAGACTCGGTAATCTTTTTTTTTAAAACCAAGATTAGATGCTTTAACTCTAAGGGTTAGTGTATCTTAACCTAAGGTAAAGAGAGTTAAAAAGGGACACATTAAATTTTTTTTAAAACCAAGATTAGAAGCTTTATCAGAATCTTAATCACAAGGATTAAGATTTATTAACTATAATTCAAGGATAGTTAAAGGCTTTTGAGGTTACAAAATATCATAAGGGTATAATAGTCATTTTTCTAACAATGACAAAGGAAGGGCAATAAAATTAGGAGTTGAGGTTGTTTGTTTACCAGTTACAAAATTGTTATTCATGTATTTGCAAAGCTAATAGAACACAACACCTCATATGCAAAACCCCCCTTTTTTTTCAACTCCCACTAATGAAGTTACACATGTTGCCTTAACAATTTACTTTTACAACTTGCATAACAACAATTTTATCCAATGGTATCAAGCATTACATGCTTTACTGTTTGACAAGATTGGGTTTTTAATCCAATGGTCCAGCTCTCAATAATATCTATTATCAAGAATACTTACTATCGAGAGTTTTAAATCACTTCCCTTATTTAGTTTTAAATCATTTCCCTTGTTTAAATGGTTAGTGTTGAAACTCTAATTGCCACATGCTTGATTATACTTTTGAAAGTCACAAAGGGTATAACAAACATATCTTATCCCTGGGATGAAAAGACTGCTTAAATAATGGAACTGAGTTCAGGATAGTCTCTCTAAACCCGTTAAATGGGTTGGTTGGGTTCTAGGGCTTGCTCGGTCATTTTGGTGTTCAATCCGACCGAACCAGCACGTAGCCCAGATTATATATATATATTGGGGGGTAAAAGGATCTTTTTATACTGGTATGTAGGCACACACATACACACAAAAAGTCACATGGGTTTTCTCTTGCTTTTAATATTAAGGGAGATTCATTCAAAAAAATCTTGGTGGGTCATATATATTTCCCGAGTAAAAAGATCATTTTATATTTATATATATTTTAGGTCATTGCGTAGTCACAGACGCATACACAAAAAAAATGTCACATGGGTTTTCTCTTGCATTTAATATTGAAGGTGTCATTCAAAAAATCTTGGTGGGTCATATCAAATTAGATCTATCCAAAAAAAACTGAACCATGTGTTTAGTCCCACATCGCTTGGCGATGTCTCTATCACTTGCAGTTAATTAGTTCTTCGTGCCCATGCACGGTTGAACCCGATTTGAGGTGTTTTGTGCGCGAAATTTTTTCAGTGTAAAGTGCGTGTGTGAGTGGCTGCACGTTTGTTTAACCAAAAAATATCAAACTGGATCTTTTAGATAAGTCATGCCTGAAATCTTAGTGGTCCCTCTAACATTATAATTAGTGAGGAAACAAGATCGTTATTAGGTTTTTATGTATCTTTAAGTCCTGAAGGAGCTTTGGTAGGGTTTCTTTTCTAATCAGGAATGTGATTGGACTTTGGTTCTCACTGATGAAAAAGACTTTGATTTTATGTCAATTTAAGTACAAAGGACAGTAGGTTTGTGTAAGAAAGCAATATTAGATGCGATAACGACCCCTGTTAGGTTCTATCATGTTTTTATGTATCTTTTAAGTCTGAAGGAGCTTTGGTAGGTTTCTCTTCTAGTCAGGAATGTGATTGGACTTTGGTTCTCACTGATGAAAAAGACTTTGATTTTATGTCAATTTAAGTACAAAGGACAGTGGGTTTGGGGGGTAAAAGGATCTTTTTATATTGGTATGTAGGCACAGACACATACACACAAAAAGTCACATGGGTTTTCTCTTGCTTTTAATATTCTCTCCAAAAAAAAAATATTAGATGCGATAACGACCCCTGTTAGGTTCTATCGTGCCGACAATTGTGTGTGATTTTTTTTTTTTTTTTTTTGAAGGTCCCAACACAGTTTTCTAAGCCCAAGAATGGGAGAAACAAGCCTCGCTATTTTACCTATTACTTGAGAATTAGTATATATCATAATTTTAATTAAAATAATTTATTTTTTTAACATGTTAAAGGGGTAGTAATGTTAGGTTCACACTCATGGTGAAGTTAGGAAAAAAATTGAATTTTGTGTCTGGCTTGCTATCACTCCTCAAATATATAATGTTGCTAATGAGAATTGTCTTTGAACAGTTGTTTTAAATTAAGCTAAGGGTTCGTTGGTTTGTTGAGAAAGTAGGTAAAAGAAAAGAAAATAAACTTAAATTTTCTCTTAAAATAATCATCTAAAGATAAATGAAGTTTTTGGGAGAAAGTTTATCCCTACTGAGAAACTGCAAAAAAAAAAAATGAAAATATGTTTCTTCAACAGAGAACACAAGAACAAAAACTCACTTTTCTTTTACTTTTCCTCACTTTCTAGCCAAACCAACGCACCATCACATTATGCATGACACTTGAACATTCACAGTGTTAGAGTTTATATGCATGTTGCATTATCTTTAGTTTCCTAAACCATGCAGCGTGACCTGAACGAAGCAATCCTATCGAGTAACGGTCATGCTTTGATGCCACAACCAAACCTGCTCATTACCCATAACATACAGATAATGCGAATTTCAATCCATGGAAATGCCTCAAAACAATTATATCAATGGAAACAAGCATTAATTTTTGAAGTTTAATCCCTAGTCCCTATATATATGTCCAAAAGTAATTAAGCTTCAAAATTTGTGGTCCAAAACCTTGAGTCTTCTACTATCGAACTTTAATCTCCATGCATCCTCTGACTTTCATGTTTCATCTATATTCAAGGGACTTGAAGAGTTTCAAGACTAAATCTCTCAACAACCCACTCGAAAAAGACCTTTGCTACTGGGATTTGAAGAGTGTCAAGACTCTTAATTCTCAACAACCCACTCCAACAAGGCCCCGCCATTTTATCATAAGACTCCATGATGTCAATAGTGTCACCAAAGAGAAGTTTACCATTTTGTTTTTAAGATGAAAAATTGATATATTATGAGTTTAAATACACTGCGGAGCTATGTTTCACGGTGAAAGAGAGGAGCTCCCCATTTTAGTGTAAAGCCGTCTCAATCTTGTTCTAATGTTCTATTTCATGTCTCAGGATCCCATATATATATATATATATATATATATATATATATATATATATATATAGGGTTGAAATTTGATGTCTAAAATACCAAATTTAAAGATATTTCAATTTCAGAAAATTTGTTCTGCTGGCCGTTGATGTCACATTGACCCCTGAGAACTGTCAGAACCCAGAAGCGTTAATATTTTCTTTTGGTGAAAACTATTTACAAAATGGTTTAATTTTATTTGTTTTTCCCTTAAAATTTTCCAAGCACCATAGCTGCAAGAGTTTGATATTCAAAAATGTTTCCAAGAAAAGTTAGAAAAATAAATGGGAAGCATAACTCCATAGTCAGGAAAACAAAAAAAAAAAACACCATCTATCCAAACTCTCTAATCATGAATTTCCCCTGATATATTCAACTAACAGATAATGGCACATCCACAAGCTAGAGTGCCGCTTGAATGGTCCTGATGATGCATTGGTAGCTGTGTCACTTAATATATATGTTTTTCAAGCCCAACTTTTCTGGGTGCAAATCGACTGCAAAGACATCTTAATCACCCAAACTAGGGGCAAATCAATCAAAATTTACATTAAAGCGCTAAAAAGATTGGCTACACATCTCCCATTTCCCAAATTCATTTATTTTGCTCAGAGCTTTAGATGTTACAAAGTGAAATGATTTAAACATGCAAGAAGATAGGCAATCAGGGGTGAGCACCTGATTGGTGAAACAGATATTGTCTGGGCCATTCCATAATGTCTGCCAGAGACACTATGATCAACAGTTAGAGACGCTCAAATTGGTTCATCTGGTACCAAAAAAAAAAGCACAATGTCATAACATAAACATGATAAAAATATTGACAATTGATTTAAGTCGGTTTGGATATGTAACTGCCAACCAGTCCAACTGATAAACTTTTGCTGGCAGGCCAGATTGAGATAATTGAAACAAGAATTATGAGAAGTATTGTTCAAGAAACCACAACTTAAAAATCGTTTCTACCAGTTGTGATTTACCTTCCATGTTTTATGAATAACTTGATTCTGTTCCCTGCTTTTGGCCAACTTTGCTTGTATGAGTTTGTCCAGGATGGCAGGCTCCAAAGGAATGGGGTCAAGACAACGCTCCACCGCAGCAACAATGACCTGTGCAACAAAAGAAGCCGGAGTTTGTTCAGTCCAATCACAGAGAGAAAAATAGGAACCTGGTTCCAAGAGAAAATTAACTAAGCAACTTGGACTCAAATGTATCAAGCACAATTAAGAAGAGAAGAAAATGGGAAGCAACGGATTCCCATATCAATTTGAGTCTTTAGTTAAAGGTAGAATAGTTTACTTTATGGAAGAAAAGAATGAAGACTTCGAAGAAAAGAAGTTTCAGGAAGTCTAAGGTACTCCTTTTCTTACATACTTGACCCAAAAAAATCAACCTGATTAGATAATCCTAATCTCAACTCATTGAATTTCTTCACATCTCAAATTTCCCGACTGCCCAAAGGAATGTTACTAGATTGGATGTTTCGGATAATCTGATCGAATGAAATTTGGGGCCTGGAATTAGGAGATCTCCTAGATAGGACTCACTGAATGCTGATCCCAACACTTGCATTAGCACCAACTGTATTGATGACCCATCGGTAAGCTGTCCTGTTCTGCCTAACTGATATGGCAGATTTATAGAGAAATCATGAATTCAGGCTAGAAAAATCTTCTTCTTTTTCACTTCTAAAAAAAGGGTAATCTTCTTCTTTTCACCTCATCCAGAAGGAAGTCAACAGAAGCTTCATCTTCAACGATTTCTTTTAAAGGAGCCCTCAAGAACTGAATATCTAACTGAATTTGCTGGAACCCGCTCCGATTGAAAGTCTGGAGCCAGACGAATTCTTGCAAGCTCTTAAGGCAAAGTTTCACAATAGTTGATACAACTGACTCCTGCAATTCACAAACAAACTCAATCCATTTTCCCCCAAATCCAATTATTTCCACCAGCATCACGAGAACTAATACCTCTGTATATTCAACTTTTGTGAAAATCTCCAATTTATGCTTAAATAACTTTGCAAGATGGGTTTCCAGAAGATGACTCCTGGCCCGTTGGGTGTTTGACCGGTTCATTTTATCTTCACGCATTGGATTGCTGTGGGAGGAGGTGGTGCTCCTGTTGCTGTCAGACCGTCGGTGTTTCCGGATGAGCCCTCGAGGTAAAATCTGCTTTACTTCGATTCCGATGGCTTCCAACTATGACAGGAGAAATTCAAAGAAAATCAAGTCTCATTCTTTAATATAAATAACCAATAAAACTGGTATACATTTTATTGTCACAAGTGTACCCGTGATACAATTATTATCCCATTGGAGAAGAAAGTTCGAAGAAATCAGATAAAAATTCTCTGAAAGTTTCAATTTTCATTGATGAGATAAAGAATTTCATGTAAAAGAAAAGAGCCAGGCGTACTGACCTCTTGAAGAAATAAATCAACAAACATATGAACTTCTCTGGGTTCCTTGTGCTGTTAATTATTCAGCACAAATATTAGACAAGGAGATATCCAGCTGCTCCTATGCAAAGTATTTTACTCTAAAAACTCAACGAGACATAGCAGAAACTGCACTGATCTCGATCCAATTTGGTGTTGTAAACCTCTTTCTGAGAAGAATTGATACTTTCTGAGTTTTCATATTAATATACTGAAAAGAAAGTTGTAATAAAATCAGGTTCTCGGATACGTTTGAGATAAAAAGCACTCTAACTCTTCCGAGACAGTAAATGAACTCACGTCAAGAACATTTTTAAGAATTTTTACTAATTCTTAATGGCATAAATCAACCCAAAGAATAGAACACTTCTAAATTTCACATAGTGCATACAAAGAAATCGCATTCTGTATATAAACTTATAAAGTCTCGGGTTTAATTAAAAAGAAATCACATATCTTTGGTGGGAGTATTATCCATTCCTTTTGTTCATGCAAGGGCAGCTTTCTTTCCAGCCATTGACCAATTTAATGGCTCATCATAATCATTATTGCCAGTTGTTGGCTAACCATAATCATTATTGTCAGTTGCTTATCTTACCCCCTGTCTTAGTCTGCATCATGAATCCTGTTAATCATTCCAATCTAATGGCTAATCACAAGATGCTATTTTCCATCAGAATAAGAAAATATTATCTCGAACTATTTGAAATATGGAATTGGAGAAAAACATGAGGCTTAGTTTGCCAGCACAGGGTGTTGAGTGAATATACACCTTCATGCTATGGGTCACTTTTGGTCCATGCAAAACTGTACTCGCATTTACGTTGCTAATGCTTTCAAAGATAACCCTTATAATTCCAGCAAGCATAACTCAATGAGAAAGGATCTATAAGGTAGTACAAAACACAAAGAGGAGGACACTGCATATATGATATACCAAATAAAAAGCATGAGACAAAAATAAAGCCAAAGAGCTCAGAAACTCACTTTCCTAAGGATCTGTAATAGAAGTGGCTGAAAGATCAGTGACGATATTATACTATCTAGGTTTTAGGTGATTAAGGTTTTTTACTTCTTATGGGAAATAGGAAACATGGTATTTTAAGTCTTAGTTCCTGGCCAAAGTTTCACTCCGAGTAGAAACCAAGTGGTGTTAAACTTTTCTTTCATAGGTAATAGATGAATTTTATTCACAAAAAAGAAGCATGATACAGAAAGCTGATGACTGAAAAGATCAGCCACCCAAAAAAAGCTCTATAGCTATACAAAGATACCCAATCTTGACAACCAGGAAAAGGGAAAAAATTATTTCGGTTTCAGGCTTTCAGCTAACATCCACTCCTTCAAACACTTTCAGAGGAGAGACCATGCTCTACTCCCTCAGGTTCTGCAGAATTAGAAAAGTAAAGTTGATTTCTCTATGTGCAACGTAATTATTTAATCTAAGATTCGTTTTGATTATTAAAGTAAGACGAATAAAGCTATTTGGGCGTAAAGTAGATTATTTTTCCCTGCACTAATAGAAGCTGACAGCATAATGCCCAGTAGGAACTTTTATTTATAAATATTACCATTCCTCCTAATAGGTATATGGGCCTAAAACAGGTTAGGAATTCCTCCAAATGGATGTGGAATTGGTTAGAAGACCACAGGAAACGCATAAAATTTCTTCTACCAATATATTACAGTTATCCTAAGTGATTTCACAATGGTGGGTTTGCAAAAATAGTACAATATCAATAGGAAATTCTTAGAATATGATGGCACTAAACAGATGAGTTTAGAATAATGATCTCAAGAAGAATATCAGTACTTGATCCATGGTATTCAATGAGTCAAAAAAGGGGGGGAGGGGGAAGAGAAGAAGAATTGAATCGAATTGAGAGAAGTTTTCACTCATACAAGATGCAGAAACTTTTCACCAGCCGACCGAAACATTTGACACATTTCTCCAGGAACAAATGCAGGCCTGTATTCGGAGCCTCGAACACCACCACCAGAAAAGGCAGCAGCTATTTCCTGACAAATAGAAGATGAAACTATCATAACATGTCTGAGAATATGCAACCAGTAGGATTTTCTTCAGAATTATTATAATGGTATGTAAAGCTGTGAATAGGAATGTAACATATAACCATTTGGTAGATCTTTGCCTCTGTGATTCTTGGAATAGCATTTTGTTCTATGAAAACAGAAAGTTGGGCCAGCACAAGAACGAGTCCGGCAAGCACTTTTTCGCCGTGTTCCATCTATTAAACCTTGATCCTGGCTGGTTGAATTTTCAATTCCCGAAAGCAAAAGGAAGTTATCATCAAGTGTCCTGAAGAAGTCCTGGAATCCTTCTTGAACCCAATCGATAAATAAGTCTCTTAGTTTCACTAGCAGATCTAGGTCATAATCAAGAAGCTGGCGGAAGTCCTGGAATGAACAGAGAGATCAAAAGATTGCAAAGCAAAATGAAATCAACAAAATGTAACTGACTTCAAAAAAAGATAAATATGTTTAACAATGAGAACTTTCGCAATTACAGGAATAAATTACCAAAAGGAAGGAAGCCTTATGAAATTGAGAAAAGTGAAATTGTCAAATTACTCAATACCATGTTCTAAAAAACATTTCGGAGCTTGCACATGCATATCCAAACACAATTTACCACGGGAAGAGAAAATCTGAGCACTCAAAAAATGTTTTAGAAATCTTTGGGGTTAGACATGCAGTATTAGATGCAATTGCAAGTTCCTTGAAATCTTGTAAACAGAAGGAATGTGAATGGTTCCTACAAACATCAACACCTTCTGAGAAAACAGTGAGTTTAGAATGTATACTATCTATGGAAGCTCATATTTTACCAGTGAGACATCCATGCTGCCTTGGATCACTGCTTTTTTGCTGGCCTCCAAGACAACCTGTAAAGAACATTCTTCCTCTATTCCTTCCTTTGGCCTAGTTTGGACTCTTGTGAGAGCTTCTGTAAATTTGAAAAGAATTCTCCCTCAGAAAACTGAGCTTTGTTTTTACGATAAAATGGATCAAACACTAACATGCCTTGATTGGTAAGATGGGTATCAATGAGAACTGTTTTCAATAGCACCTCTCCGAGATTCTCCCCTACTTGCCGAATGGAACACCACTCTAAGACAAGCGGTCTAACGCATGAGCAAATACAGGACGGAGGGGAGGGAGAGTGTTCAAATACTCTCTTGTTTCTCTCTTTCCATAATATCCACGATATGCCTCCAAGAAGAACCGGCAAAATTGCCACCATCCACTTACCAAAGACCAACAAAATAACAAGTTATGAAAGGAAGGGATACATGCATTATTTTGAAACTATAATTAGACGAACCGACAAAATTGCCTCCTCCATACATGCATTATTGTGAAACTATAACTAAAAGAATCACCTGAGACATCAGGTAGAAGATGAGCAAATGTGCTAGCAACATATTGTCTGACAGCAACATGGGCAGCCTGAAACCATGTAAAGCTCATTAGTAGAGTTATCCCCAGTAACCATCAAACAAAATCAGATAACAAATATATATATATGAAAAAGGAAGATGAAGAGATATTTCAAAAAAAAATACCTCCCAAGAACCTATTTTTGAGCAAAGATGCAGAGATATTTGAAGCCTTCAATTTTTCTCTAATTGGTTGAGCAGCAAAATCGTTCCTTGTTCTAGCCTTCTCATGATCAGTACTTCGATTTGTCTCAACCAGAGTAGTCTCACTTCTCTGAGATAGCTTCTCTACAAGATCCAAAAAGGATGGTGTCGTTTTTAGTATCAGACCAAGCGTACTAGGTTCCCTAGAGAGATTAAGAAATGCTTCACCCTGCAAAAATATGAAAAAATACTCAAAATCCGAAAAGGCTGATTGAAAGCAGAACTGTTAAAATTTCCTGAAGATTCAAGCTGGTAATATAAAACACCAATGAATATATTAGCAAAACCAATCAAACAAAACAAAGATTCATTCGATCCTCCCAAACCCATCAAGATCATATATCCAATCCAAACAAAACACAAAGCAATCAAGAGAATATTTTTAAAAAAAAACCCAAGAAACAGGAAAAAGAAACAAGAACCCAGTACCTGATAATTATCTCCCATTAACTTAATCCGCTTGGAATCAGCTTCTGAACCTTCAAACACACAACCACCATTGTTCTTGCCATTATCAGAACCAAACAGAGGATTCTGAAACTCATCTGAAGCAGAAACTCCACCTTCCATATCTTTCCAAACAATAGAAATCGCTAGTACCCAAGTCTTGTAACCATGATTACCGAGCCTTCTCTTATGAAAAACCCAGATTCTTTGGATTAATCTGGTTTTATAAAGATCAGTTAGGATTGTCCAAGAAGATCACAAATAGAGGACTCCAAGAAAAATAGGGGATGACAGAAAAAGGAGCGTAACAAGAGGGAAGTCTCAGTCTTTGGGAAATACGGCAGTTTGAATTGAATCAAACCAATTGACAGCCCAATCATTGCTTAATAATAGAAAGAGACAGTATCTTAAATTAAATAAAGACGTCATCTATACTATATGACGTCTTCATTTCGACTACTTTTTTCATTCGAATTTGAATTTAACAACTGCGCTAAAATGGCGATTCATAGAGGAAAATGATATGATGAAAAAAGGTTTAAATGATTTTAGGGTTTTCTTTGCCGCTGCATCGGCCATTACCGTGTAGCACTAGCACTAAGCTCTCTGTGGTAAATCCGGCTGTACTTCGACGACAAATGTTAAAGTTTCTTTTTTTTCTATAAACGTTTCTACAAAAAATCATTTCTAAAAATAAACAAGTTACATGTCCTTTTTATTTATTTTAAGGGACGGGTTAGCCCTGCTCTCTTCTCAGGCAGTCCCTAGACAGATGTTGGTTTTTCATTCAAAACAAGAACTTATATTAATCTTATGTTTTGGAAGGTAGCCCTCGTACGACACCAAGGGACTTTACCAACTATAAGGTTGCCAGGACCCATAATTTGAAATTGAATTTGGGAGAGTTCAATCACATCCACATGTCAACATGTGTCCCTTTTAACCTCTATTAACTGTGGTTAAGATTCATTTACCCTTAGGGTTCAATAATTTGGTTTTTTTTTTAATATTTAAAACGATTTAACCCTAGGGTTAAAAAATTTTAATTTAAAAAAATAAGAATTTCTAAGAGAGATAGGAGATGATCCAAAATCCGAAAGGCAGAACTCTCAAAAAAAATTACTGAAGATTGAAGTTGGTAATATAAACACAATTGAAAATATATTAGGCAAACCAATCAAACAAAACAAAGACTGATTCGACTCTAGCAAACCCATCAAGATCATTCATCCAAACAAAGATAAGAGAGAAGTCTGAGCGAAAAACAAAAACCCCAGAAATAGGAAAAAGAAAAAAGAAACAAAAACCCAGTACCTGATGATTATCTTCCATTAACTTAATCCGCTTGGAATCAGCTTCTAAACCTTCAAACACACAACCACCATTGTTCTTGCCATTATCAGAACCAAACAAAGGAACTTGAAACTCATCTGAAGCAAAAACTCCACCTTCCATATCTTTCCAAAAATTAGAAATCACTAGTACCCAGGTCTTGGAACAATGATTACCGAGACTTCTCTTATCAAAACCCAGATTCTTTGGATTAATCTGGTTTTATAAAGATCAGTTTGGATTTCCCAAGAAGGTCACAAATAGAGGACTCCAAGAAAAACAGGGGACCGCAGAAAAAGGAGCATAACAAGAGAGAAGTCTCAGTCTTTGGGAAATATAGGAGTTTAAATTGAATCGAACCAATTGACAGCCCAATCATAGCTTAATAATAGAAAGAGACGGTATCTTAAATTAAATGAAAACGTCATCTATACTATATGACGTCTTCATTTCGACTACTTTTTTAATTCAAATTTGAATTTGGCGACTGCGCTAAAATGGCGATTCATAGAGGAAAATGATCTGATGAAAAAAGGTTTAAATGATTTTAGGGCTTTCATCGCCACTGCATCGGCCATTACCGTATAGCACTAGCACTAAGCTCTCTCCGGTAAATCCGGCTGTATTTCAACGACAAATGTTAAAGTTTCTTTTCTTTCTATAAACGTTTCTACAAAAAATTGTTTCTAAAAATAAATTACATATCCTTTTTACATAGTCCCTAGACAGATGTTGGTTTTTGATTCAAAACAAGAACTTATGTTAATCTTATGTTTTGGAAGGTAACCTCGTACGACGCCAAGGGACTTTACCAACTATAAGCTTGCTAGGACCCATAATTTGAAATTGAATTTGGGAGAGTTCAATCACATCCACATGTCAACATGTGTTCCTTTTAACCTCTATTAACCGTGGTTAAGATTCATTAACCCTTAGGGTTCAATAATTTGGTTTTTTTTTTTTAATATTTAACATGATTTAACCCTAGGGTTAAAAAAATTTAATTTAAAAAAAAAGAATTTCTAAGAGAGATAGGAGATGATCCAAAATCCGAAAGGCAAAACTCTTAAAAAAATTTACTGAAGATTCAAGCTGGTAATATAAACACAATTGAAAATATATTAGGCAAACCAATCAAACAAAACAAAGACTGATTCGATTCTAGCAAACCCATCAAGATCATTCATCCAAACAAAGATAAGAGACAGAAAAGAGCGAAAAACAAAAACCTCAAAAACAGGAAAAAGAAAAAAGAAACAAGAACCCAGTACCTGATGATTATCTTCCATTGACTTAATCTGCTTGGAATCAGCTTCCGAGCCTTCAAATGCACAACCACCATTGTTCTTGCCATTATTAGAACCATACAGAGGATTCTGAAACTCATCTGAAGCAGAAAATCCTTCCATATCTTTCCAAAACAGAAACCGATAGTACCCAGGTCCTTGAACCATGATTACATAGTCTTTTCAATTTAAAAACCCCAAATTCTTTGGATTAATCTGGTTTTATAAAGATCATCTAAGATTGCCCAGAAATAGAGAAGAATCAAAACAGAGGACGCAGAAAACAGAGTAGAACAGAGAGAGGTCTCTGTCTTTGGGGAATGACGCGAGTTTGAATCTGAAACCATTTGACAGTCCAATCATCTCTTCTTCGTAGAAAGAGACGTATCTGAAATGAAGACGACATATACTAAGACGCCTTCATTGCTAAGTGTCAAATTTTCAGATATGAAAACAATTTTTCTTTTTTTATATATAATTAATAGTCAGAGAAGACTTTAATGGTGTCCAGCATCATCAATCTTCACATGGACCATGGTAAAACCTTGTAATTAAGACTTAATATCCAATTACAAGGGGTAAACACGACCCTCTTCAACCAACAGGTTAAAGAGGTTAGGGCACTACATTTTGAAATGAGTGTGGTTGAAGTTGTCCATGGTATTGAATATTGATTCCCAATTTCAAACCCCATGGGACCCCTTGGCTACATAGGATTCCCATCTATTTCTTTCTCCATGCTTAGCTACTATTACCCCTCCACAAATTATCACTCTCCTCCCCAAATCGCCCAAGCCATTTGCCCAAAAGTGTCTTGTTCACTTCCCTCGATGGCGTCATGTCTAGCCCACCTCTAGTCATTGGGCGACAGACCAAGTTCCATTCTACCATATGGTATTTCTTTATTTCCACCTCTAGCCTTTAAACCCCAGCCACTAGCTGGTTTTGTCGTGGTGCTTTTCACTAGATTGTACTTTCATTACCGTTCATTATATATATGTGTGTGTGTGTGTATATTTACCAATAAAAAAGGGTTGGTCACTTTCAATTGGGTTCATCCAACTAACTTCCAATCTAAAGCTTCCTTCAACAGACACACTTGTGAGTTGACTTCTGAACACCCACCCCATTTCATGGTATACTTCACATGCCAGCATTTTTTAATGTTGTGCTAACTACTAACAGTGTTCTCCAATGATCACTAGTGGAAAGACTAAATATGCGGAGTGTTGGAACTACTAATTAAGAAACAGAGAGGATAAAAATGCGAGAGGCACAAAATTTCGTAAATCAAATGCAAAATGGAACTACTAATTCAGAAAAATCTCTATTGATTCATCTTTCATAAATGCATCAAATATACATAGCACAAATAAAGATGCTTGCTCAGCTCCATATACAAAACACAAAAGCTACCCCCATTCTTCCTCGCTTTACATATTTTCTAAACAGGTAACAATGTAAACATATTGAGAAAATTCTTCATAATTAGATGGAACCTGCCAAACATATCATACCTAAACTACTAAAAACTCTGGTAGCTACTTCAGTATAAAACTGAAATAGAATAGCCCTAGGTTCCGAGTTTTAATACACATTATTATCAACTTTCTACTAAAATATTTTAAAAGAAAGTCAATATCTGTAATGGACAAGAATGGTTCCCCCAAAATAATGAGAATTGTGTCTTACTCTTACATAGTAGTCTACATATGTACTTACACACTGGAGGACATGAACATAAACATACCAATTCAAACAATGTTATATTTCACAAAATGTTAGGATGATGCAAAGTTACTCTCAAAATCATTTCCAGAGAAACTGCATTATTAGTGTTGGGGATACTTGTATGGGAAGTTGTCGAATTAATTGCTATCTTCAAACTAATAATTCCAACCAGAATGATGTGTGAAAAGTAGAACTGTATCTGACATAATTTTTGAGATCTAGTTGCTCAAATGATTTAGAAGAAAGATTTTTTTTTTAAATTAGAGATGCTACCTTGTTTGTACTTGCCTCATGAGAAATAACTGGAGCTGAGTCTGAAAACTTTTCTAGTTTAGAAGGTTCATCAGAACCCAATGTAGTAGAGTCAAATTCTTTAGATTCAAGGTGAAGGTTCACATGGAAGTGCTCTAACTTTTCAAGTAGATTTGTCTTTAAGCTATCCACCTGTCAAAATATGGCTAATTTGTTACAGTATGCACATAAGCACCTCAAATTACAAAAAGCAAAAAAGGAAATTTGAGAAAATATACTGCATTGGGAAAATACAAATGTATGCTTATGCAGCAGAAGCTATTGCTTCAGGAGATTTCACCAGATGCTATCGCTTTAACATGGACAGTGGCAAGATAAATCTTCAGAGGCAACACATAATTTAATTACAAATGTATAATGCTGCACCTACAGAGTACAGACTCCTCCTCCTTTTATTTTGTGAAGCTTCATTTTACATGTTCATTGATTTCCCTGGGCATTTATAAATTTACTGTATGTCTCTATGGCAGTCTACTTAATGTAGCTATTGCTTAGTCCTTCAGTAAATGCTATACCTAACCTGTACAAGACATGACACTATCACCAGTTTGTACATGAGAGGGGTGCAGTCTGACTAAAAATAAGAAATATGATAAGTAATTCGCATTCCATATGTACATAGAAATAAGTCGGCATACCTTCATATAGATTGGCATGTAGAAACCTGGAAATAAAGGTACATGAGGCAATGGCAATGCTAAGACCTGCCAAACGAAACAAGTTAGAGAGCAGTGAGTGAGGATGAGAAAAGCCACTAATGATACAAAGAAATACAGCAATTGACTAGTATTTACACAATCCAAAGGATAAGTAGATAAAAGAAAAATATTTTAGTGCCTGCAGATGATCTAATGGCCTATGTAGATACTCTCTTAGATAGATTATAATTTTAAAATCCAAAAATCATAAAGTTTATCGAAACAAAATATTGCAACAACATAGAGCGTGTGCGGGCATACACCACCTCTTAGGCCAGCGGAGAGCCCTTGAAAACTCTCCTGTTCCTCTCCTTCCAAATCAACCACGCGAGAATTTTCAATTTCCCTGGCTTCCTATAGGCATGTATTCAATCTGTTTATTTAATTATTATTATTAAGGTCCATTCTTTTGCTGAGACTTATAAAGCTTGGCACTTTACATGTTGTCATGGTAGGAAATTTGAGTCCCTTTGTTGAGGTTTTACAAGATTAATTCTTAGTATAATGAGATTTCAAGTTTTACTATTTTTTATGAGATTTAAAGTCCTTCATTTTGCTGCATTTAAAGTCTCATGGGAATTGTGATCCAATAGATAAAAAGAATTCATATATTTAGTTCTCAAAAGAAAAAACATATTGTTTATTAACAAAACTTGCACAGTGCCGCACTTTATAAGTCTCTGCAAAAGAACGGACCCTTAAAGGAAAAGAGAGATATAATATGCAAGCTATTATAGACAGAAGAAGTTGTAAAATAATTTTGAAGTAGATGAATTCAGGTTTTAAGATCAGCAGAGCTGTATGTTCAACAACTCATAACCTAAACATTGGAGAAATCTCAATCAGACCTCTTCTCTCATCTCTCAAGAAGAAAATATCTCATAGCCTCAACTTATCCACAAAAGGTTCGTATTTCCACAAGGAAAATTAAAAGGATCAACTTCTGTTTCCCACCTATACAAAAAACAAAAAAATAATCTGCTTGTGTTTCCTACCCTAAAAAAAAAAAAGATCTAGGAAAGATTTAGAAAAACTATACAGTCAACCCTGCAGATCTCCCCATTCCCTCCTTCCTTGCTTCCACTTCATATCCATTGGTTGACCTCATTGACGGACTCTTCCAGCCACTGATCCATGAAGATGTTGTGATTTGATGTGTTTCCTGGGATATACTTCGGATTCTCGTTCGCAGGCTGCAAGCAAGGTAACCCATTTTCACCATTAAATTGCTCGGTGCTTCCTGGAACAAAATGCGTGTTTGTGTTGTTATACTGACCATATACTGTACTGGCGGTCTGGAATGGGGCTCACTTCATTTGAAGCCCCAATGAGCAAATTCATAGAGTTTACTCTTGAAAATAGCCTCTGCTCATCAAAACATTCCCCGAGCATGTCATTTAGCAAAAGGTCCGCGATATTATTAAGTACATGATTGTTTGAAGGAGGTCTCCCTGATCCTTCCACAGAATTTAATAGAAGATAAGATCCCCCTCGCGGATGGCCATGACTGGCTTGGGCAGCAGAAGCAATCAAAGGTGGCTCACAAATGTGATTTCCAATTCTCGTGGGAATGCTGAATGAAGCCCTCTGATGTTCGATCGGTGGGAAATTCATAACTAAAATTATCAAAAGATAAAATATATCAGTCGATTTCTAAATTGAAACTATACATACAAATAGGAGTGGAACCAGGATTTTCTTATTGGGGGCTAGCAATGGTTGATTGATAATGTTAGTAATTATTGATGGGTTTGCGAAGAATGATTCTAGGTCCATGGCTTCAACGGCAGCCCCGAATTATTTAGTTATTTATCATTATTATTATTAAGTTAGGGGGCAGCTGCCCCTTTCCCACGGCTTTGTCCACTTAAATTAAACAATATAGTATAAAATTTAGTTTTTTTATTCAAAAGTTCAGGGAGGGCAGCTGTCCCTCTTGCCGCATGCCAATGCCCTCTTATATTAAATAATATAGCAGATATACTTAGTTTATTTTTTCACGAAAGTCCAGGGCGACTAGAGCCCTCCTCGCCCCTGGCTCCACCCCTGCATACAAAACATGAAGGAAATTAATACCTGACATTGGTGAAGTTGAATCCTCAGCACCAGTGGGCGGCCTGAATGCTGGTTCAAAATTCTGAACCTGACAAGAATGACCTAAAGTAGGCCTAGGGATACACGGGTGGGGATACTTCAAACTAGGTGAAAATCCAGGCTCGCGCCCATTGAATGCAAAACGGAACTCTTGACGAGGATTCGATTCGAAGTAAGGAGAGTTTGAAGTAGGGAAAGGTCTCTGGCTCAACATAAACAAGCGTTCATCGCATTGAAGGAGCTTCTCGTAGTGTCTGTCGAGGGTTCCTTTGGGGAATTTGAGGAAGTGCCTCCTGGAGAATGAACATCACAGCCAAATACACAATACATTAGCATTATTATAGTGTAAATTACTGCATAATCAGGAAAAATCAAATCGGATAGTAAAAAAATCCGATTTGGGTTTGTAAGGATGAGGATCAGAGAACCAAGCCATGAAGGTTAGTGAGCCATGAACAACTTCTAAGATTCATCTAGAAGAAGATCCTCAAATGGAATAACCAATGGAATTTTTCTTCAAATGGACACCTATGCATTGAGGGCACTACATAGGAGATCTCTTAGCACCAAAATCAGCCAAATTAGATGATCTTAATCATTAATGGTGGGGTTCTAAATTAATCATGAAGAGACTGCACCGATTTGACGAAATTTAAGTTAACTGCAATATAAACTTGCGATTTCTTTCGGTTAGCATGAGAAATGGTGGAATAATTGAAATTTAAAGCATAGATCTTGATCAGAAAAATAACAGGAAGGCTATCCATATTGGATTTGCTTTGTACCTGTAAATGGGTGCTTGACATCCTGTGAAATCCAATATAGCTTGCCAAAGGGTGTGTTTTCGGGGTTGGGGATCCGTCTCTCGGAAGAATAGAGGAGCATTGTTCAACTGCACATTAAATTAGAAGTTCCATTTAAGCTTCAATTTAAAGCTGGTTTCGACATAAATGAATATATATTAAGGTAAAAATCAATCACCTCAATTTCTAGAATCCCAGGTTCATTTTCAGGAAAGACTGCTCTAATGGCGGAAATGTCCGACCATTGGACCTCAATCTTACTCTTTAATGCACCTTCCAACACTTCCCACACCAGTTTACGCTTCGCATAGTAGCATTTCGCCACCAATTCACCTTCGTATTTAGAAACTCTCTGCATATATTTGAATCAGTCAGGATTACACCCACATTTCTTTTCCCTTTTGTTCATTCCAATTCATGCAAATAGATTTGAAAAAAAAAAATACCTCCCAAGAACCTATTTTGAGCAAAGATGCAGGGATATTTGAAGCCTTCAATTTTTCTGTAATTGGTTGAGCAGCACCTTGTTCTAACCTTCTCATGATCAGTACTTCGATTTGTCTCAACCAGAGTAGTCTCACTTCTCTGAGATAGCTTCTCTACAAGATCCAAAAAGGATGGTGTCCTCTTTAGTATCAGACCAAGGGTACTAGGTTCCCTAGAGAGATTAAGAAATGCTTCACCCTACAAAAATATGAAGAAATACTCAAAATCCGAAAAGGCCGATTGAAAGCAGAACTGTTAAAATTTCCTGAAGATTCAAGCTCGTAATATAAACATCAATGAATATATTAGCAAAACCAATCAAACAAAACAAAGATTCATTCGATCCTCCCAAACCCATCAAGATTATATATCCAATCCAAACAAAACACAATGCAATCAAGAGACTATTTAAAAAAAAACACAGAAACAAAAAAAAAGAAACAAGAACCCAATACCTGATAATTATCTCACATTAACTTAATCTGCTTGGAATCAGCTTCTGTACCTTCAAACACACAACCACCATTGTTCTTGCCGTTATCAGAACCAAACAGAGGATTCTGAAACTCATCTGAAGCAGAAACTCCACCTTCCATATCTTTCCAAAAAATAGAAATCACTAGTACCCAGGTCTTGGAACCATGATTACCGAGGCTTCTCTTATCAAAAACTCAGATTCTTAGATTAATCTGGTTTTATAAAGATCAGTTAGGATTGCCCAAGAAGGTCACAAATAGAGGACTCCAAGAAAAACAGGGCACCGCAGAAAAAGGAGTATAACAAGAGAGAATTCTCAGTCTTTGGGAAATACGAGAGTTTGAATTGAATCGAACCAATTGACAGCCCAATCATAGCTTAATAATAGAAAGAGATAGTATCTTAAATTAAATGAAGACGTCATCTATACTATATGACATCTTCATTTTGACTACTTTTTTAATTCGAATTTGAATTTGGGGACTGCGCTAAAATGGCAATTCATAGAGGAAAATGATCTGATGAAAAAAGGTTTAAATGATTTTAGGGTTTTCTTCGCCGCTGCATCGGCCATTGCCGTGTAGCACTAGCACTAAGCTCTCTGCGGTGAATCCGGCTGTATTTCAACGACAAATGTTCAAGTTTCTTTTCTTTCTATAAACGTTTCTACAAAAAATCGTTTCTAAAAATAAACAAGTTATAGGTCCTTTTTATTTTTTTTAAGGGACGGGTTAGCCCTGCTCTCTTCTCAGGCAGTCCCTAGACAGATGTTGGTTTTTGATTCAAAACAAGAACTTATGTTAATCTTATGTTTTGGAAGGTAACCTCGTACGACGCCAAGGGACTTTACCAACTATAATCTTGCTAGGACCCATAATTTGAAATTGAATTTGGGAGAGTTCAATCACATCCACATGTCAACATGTGTCCCTTTTAACCTCTATTAACCATGGTTAAGATTCATTAACCCTTAGGGTTCAATAATTTGGTTTATTTTTTTAATACGATTTAACCTTAGGGTTAAAAAATTTTAATTTAAAATAAAAAAATTCTAAGAGAGATAGGAGATTAGGGCTGTCAATGGACCGGATCATGATCCGGATCCGATCCGAATCCGATCCGATTAGCCGGACTTTGGACCTTATATGTGATCCGTCGGATCGGATTCGGATCGGTGGAATCCGATTATAATCGGATCGGATCTGGATATAGGGTGATCCGATCCGATTAAAATCCGATCCGATAATAATAATAATTTTTAATTATTTTAAATATATTATTTAGATTTTTTATGTATAAAATATTAATTTTTTAAAAAATTAACATTAATTAGTATTAATTAAGGAATTATTAGATTTTTTATTATTAAAATAGATTTTTTTTTATAAAAATAACCTTACTCGGATCGGATCGGATTCGGATCGGACGATATATAATCGGATCGGATTCGGATCAGTTACTTCATGATCCGACGGATCTCGGATCGGATTCGGATCAGTCTGATTCTTAATCGGATCGGATTCGGATCTAGGCAGATCCGGTCCGAATCCGATCCGTTGACAGCCCTATAGGAGATGATCCAAAATCCAAAAGGCAAAACTCTTAAAAAAATTTACTGAAGATTCAAGCTGGTAATATAAACACAATTGAAAATATATTAGGCAAACCATTCAAACAAAACAAAGACGGATTTTATTCTAGCAAACCCATCAAGATCATTCAACCAAACAAAGATAAGAGCCAGAAAAGAGCAAAAAAAAAAAACCCCAGAAACAGGAAAAAGAAAAAAGAAACAAAAACCCAATACCTGATGATTATCTTCCATTAACTTAATCCACTTGGAATCAGCTTCTGAGCCTTCAAACGCACAACCACCATTGTTCTTGTCATTATTAGAAGCATACAGAGGATTCTGAAACTCATCTGAAGCAGAAACTCCTTCCATATCTTTCCCAAAACAGAAACCGCTAGTACCCAGGTCTTTGAACCATGATTACATTAGTCTTCTCAATTTGAAAACCCCAAATTCAGAAATAGAGAAGAATCAAAACAGGGGACGCAGAAAATAGAGCAGAACAGAGAGAGGTCTCAGTCTTTGGGGGAACGACGCGAGTTTGAATCTGAAACCATTTGGCAGTCCAATAAGAGCTTAGAAAGAGAAAGAGGCAGTATCTTAAATGAATACGTCATATACTAAGACGTCTTCTTGCTACATATCAAATTTTGATAAGCCATGACTATTTTATGAGATTGCGTTTCTAGGTAGGATACCATTTTGAGTTAATTTGATTTGGGGGTTAATAGACCCCATGCTGGCTACCATTCCAACGGGAAAATGTCTCTTTTTGACCTATTAGATCCGGACTCTCCATCCATTCCCATAGATTGAATGTTCGATCTCTGAAGGCGGCAAAATCGCCACGCTTTTTCTTTTGTAACCCTTTGGGGAAGCCCAAAATTAACCCCTTTACTGGTTCATAGATCCGATTGAGATGGGGCACCAATCGAACCGTAAACCCGATAGGACCTTGACTGGATGATCGGAGAAGGCTGTTGATCATTTGAACAATCTATATCTCTGGCCAACCGACATTTTCTTCTTTTGGTTCCTCTATGCTTTCAGGTCCAAATGGGGATCACGCTAGTGATACAATGGTTTATGAAGCAAATGCCAAAAATAAAGACCCAGTGTATGGGTGTGTCGGGGGCAATTTTCCAGCTCGAAAGCGAGTAACCAATCTCCATGAACAATTTAAGTTTGATGTATGTTTGAAGTAAGCAATGTCATTCTTTCTTATAAAAACATTACATTTACTATATTATATTAAAAAATACTATACTACAATGAGGGCTGCGACAGGACTATCCACTTTCTCCATATTTATTTCTTATTTGTGCAGAAGGATTACCGGTACTTTTGAGGGAGGCGGAAAGAAAAGAATTACTTCATGGTTTTTCGGCGAGTAGGTATGGCCCGAAAATCTCTCATATTTGTTGCTTGATGATAGTCTTCTTATGTCGCAGGTCAATGTGAACGAATGCCGTAATATTCTCAAAGTTCTGGAGGAATACGAACAAGCTTCGGGCCAAAAAATTAATGGGGAGAAGATATCAATTTTCTTTAGCCCAAGCACTTCTATTGTAGTACAACAGGCGATAAAAGATATGTTGGGAACTACTAATTCAAACCTTAGCGAACAATATTAATTTGAGTGTTCTGTTTATGACTGGAAAGTCAAAAACTCGTACTTTTGGTGGTTTAAAAGAGCGGGTATTAAAGAAGATTAGTGGCTGGAAGGAAAAAATGTTATCAAGAGGGGGATGGGAAATACTAATTAAGGCGGTGGCCCAGGCCATTCCCACATACACTATGTCATGTTTCAAGCATCCTAAAACATGGTGTACGGATTTGCACTGGTGGGGGCAAAAGGAATTGGAACACAAGATTCATTAGGTGAGCTGGTCTAAGATGTGCAAGAAGAAGGATAATGGTGGGTTGGGATTTCAAGATCTTCAAGCTTTCAATTTAGCCCTTTTAGCTAAGAGGTTGGAGACTTCTTTAGAATTCACTGTCTACATTTTTCCGAGTTTTTAAAGCTAAGTATTTCCCTCATAGGTCTTTCCTCAATGCTCAAATGGGTTCTAATCCGAGCTTTATATGGAAAAGCTTTATGTTAGCTCAAAGCCTACTACAGCGGGACATGATGTGGAGGGTGGGAGATGGGAATAGTATAAATATTTGGTGCGAGAAATGAACTCGACGCCCCCTATCCAGCAGTCTAGGTGCTGACTACCCATTAAGGGTTGGAGAGCTAGTCGACCAAGGGAGGAAATGGTGGGATGCACCCCTTATTGACAGAATTTTTAATACTCAAAATGCAGCTATGATTAAGATGATTCCGCTAAGTGATTTAAAGGATCCAAATAAGATCATATGGCATCCCGGCAAATTCAGTGGGTTTTCAGTTCGGTCGGCCTATCACTTTGTCACTCGAGGAGAAGGCTCAAAAAATCAAGAAATGGTGGCGGAGGGCTCTAATGCGGCTGTTATGAGAAGGTTGTGGAAGCGAATTTGGAGTCTTAGAATATCGAGTAAGTGCTTCATTACCAACAATGGCAAATCTGTTCAAGCGAGGAGTTCCGTTGGAAAATTCCTGTCGTATTTGCTTTTTTCATTCAGAAAACGGTGACCCATGCATTGTGGGTTTGCCCATTGGCTCGAAATGCATGGGCACTCATGAAAGGAAGACCTCAGAAGATGCCTACTATGGAAGATCTAGATTTCCTTCAAATTGTGCTATATTTTGAAGCTCAAGCCTCCAAAAAGGAACTCGAAATGGGGACTATGCTAGCCTGGGCCATTTGGGATTCTCGTAATAGGATAATTTTTAACAATTTTCAAATCCATCCAAGTCATATTGTTCAAAAAGCAAGAGATCTTCCCCAAGACTTTCAAAGTTTGCAATGGTTCGAAACCTCTACTCAAGCGATCTTTAAAAAGCCCCTTCGGAGACGGAGGCTGTTGGAATTGTTTTGAGCTAATTTGTTTTTTTGCTATTTATCTGGACTTGGCAGGGTCCAATCTCAGACTAATATAGTATCTTTGTATTCCTATGTTTACTTTTCAGCAATAAAAATTTATACCTTTTATCAATATATATATATATAAAATTAGGAGAATTATACTTTCCACCTGAGCGTTCTGCCCAGCAAAACGCACACGCGGACCTAGCTTGACACGTGGATCTGGCTTGACACGTGTATGTTTTAACACCTATGAGATTGCGTTTCTAAAATAGCCAGCATGACTATTTTATGGGATTGCGTTTCTAAGACGTCTTCATTACACGAATCATGCCAGGTTGTCACACAAATCATGCTAGGTAGAGGTTTAAACTAATTCATTTCGGGTTAAAAGCTTGACTCGTAAAGGGTTTGAACCAACCTAGTGAAAGGTCCAGTACTTGGGTCAATCAGTCTTACTGGTCAAGTCGGTCTAGGTTTTAAAACACGAAATAAAATAAATTTATCTTGGTCTCCTTTATATCTTTACTATTATAATGCGAGAGGGAGGTGTAGCCTGATTTTTCCAAGATTCCCAAACTACCCTTATATAAAACAAAACTTTGATTCAATGTTTTATTTTAATGTGTTAATACTTTATTGTAATTCCCAAACTACCCCTTATCTATTTAAAGAATAGAATCACAACCAATTGTGATTGAACTCGGGGAGAGTTCAATCACACCCGTAGGTTAACACATGTCCCTTTTAATTCCTATTAACTGTGGCTAACTCCTTCCCCTCGCTCTCATGTGCATCGCACGTACCACCCGCTAGTAAATATATATAGCAAATCATTTATCTAGTGTGAGTAATTAAGGTAGGTGGGTTAGTAAAGGGTGAGTGGACTACTTTTTGCCACATCACTTGTGAAAAAGCTCCACTCCTTTCGTAAGTGGGATGGGATTTGGTCTGGGATAGCCAGACCAAAACCATCCGGTGATGGGGTTGATGTGGGACACGTGGCGATAAAAAAGGAGGAAGATATCAAATGGAGAGAAGTAAAAAAAAAGGAGAAAAATGAAATGAATTCTTCCCTTTTTATCACCACATGTCGGACTAAAACCATCACCGCATGGTTTCGGTATCACGAAATCAAATCCCATCCTTTCGTAAACATAATCCATTGAGCTCAGATGTTTAAAAACTTTGAATTTGTATCCATGGAAATGATAACCTCACTATCATTTTTTTAAAAAAATTAAATTTTAAAAAATATATATAAAACGATTACCTCACTTATTGACTAAGTTGACTGTCTATACTAACCCTAATCAAAGGGTAAAATGGTGTAAAGCTAACAAATTATATATTTTGTTAACAACCTCACCAAATACACCGGCTAGCTTGTGTCAGTGGCAAGCGTGTATATCTCCTCGAGCAGTAGTGAATCTTAACCATAATTAATAAGTGTTAAAAGGAATAGGGTGCAATTTGAACACAACTGGCCATGATCCGATGTAACGACCCCAAAATCTTACAAGGCTAAAATAGGACTTTGGAATTGTCACAGTTCTTTAACCTGCTTAAAATCCATACATACAAGACATACTACACGAGTCTCCAAAAAATGAGAGTAATAAAATTTCGATATATAAACTCAAACCATCCTGCTCAAGTCTATGCTCAACATATACAACCCACTATAAACAAAATAGTCTAATACTGAACTGTAAAGTAATCTGATGAGCAACATCATCTAAGAGTCTATTACAATTCTCTTAACTAAAACAAAACATAAACTAATAGGGGTAACCATCAAAACCCTTGGCTCCCTCCTCGGAAGGCTCACCTTCTCCTCCTTCTTCAACGTAAACCTCTTCAATCCACGGCTCCGCTGTATGCTCCTGCTCTAAACTTGCCAAGACAAAAGTCTGGCTGAGTACAAAAGTACTCGGTGTATATAAAATCCAACTAACAACATAGTATACCTGCACTTAATTAGAACCATATCCAATAACATAATAACATCATCAGAGTGCGGAAGAACATATGCTCATATACATCATATCATCACCTTGACTCGTGTACTTGTGAGAACCTTAGACTTAGAAGACAACATACTTATGAGATGTTTATGCTTATGAGATCACATGCTTGTGAGATGCTTATGCTTATACGCTTATTCAGATCATGCACTTATTCAGATCTCTCATTAGACTTATTCAGAATGATAGGCGTATGCAATTCTTATGCTTATGAGTCTTCAGTAGCTTATTCAAAATATGCACTTATTCAGATCCCTTATTGGGCTTATTCAGAACATCAGACGTATGTAATACTTATACTTTGTGGTCCACATATGTGACTTGTGAGACTCTTATCTTAACATACACGTGCGTTTGTGCATAAGTGTCGCAATTAACATTCGAGTTGGTAATCGTTTAGATTTCGATCTCCCACTATGGAAACTCCACTATGTTGTCTCATACCATATAGTTAGAGAATTCCCGGCTTGAATGCTTTCCTCTAAATTCTTACCTTCCCGAATATCAATTACCATGCAAATAATTAAGCATAACTTAACAAACATTCACATATAAATACCTTACCATGATTCTTAGCATAATTCATCATCAATTTCCAACAACTCCATAGTACCATATTAGTATTTAACTTCTCAAACATTTCAACAAACACCTTGGGTGCGTAATTTTATGAATATATTGCCCTTTCTCATTTCTAACATTTCACCACACCCTAATCCATCCATGCAACCCAAATACAATCCACATCCATACATTAATCTCATCCTCCATACATTTCATCCATATTATTAAACTCAATTTTCATCCATAATAGCTTAATTCATTCAAAATTAGGGAAAAACATATCTAATTTCTATTTATATCATTTCTATTATACTAACATTCACAAAACATCATAATTAGGTTGATTTGGATAATATATCGACCTTAGGGATCCTTCCCTTGGATCCAAATCACTCACAAGAAGCTTTGAGGAAGCTTTGAGGAACATCTTCAAGCTCTCCTTGCAATCTCCTTCTTCTCCAAGCAATTTCTTCCTCAAAACCCTAGTTTTCTCTTTTCATTTGCCAAATTAGGTTACAAATAGTTTAGAATCCTAAAAACCTCAAAATAGAACCCCTATTTATAGCCCCAATGGTTAAAAACCCAAAAAATACGAATTTAAAAAAAAATTGGGTGCACGTGCGATCGATCGCACCTTTGGTGCAATAGACCGCACTTAGACCCAAAACGAACCTCCAAAAACACGCTTGTATGCGGTAGATCGCACTAATTTGCAATAGATCGCACTAGATGTGCGATAGATCGCAGCTCTCCTCTGATTCAGACTGATTTTTACCTCGCTTTGGTATTTTGACCATAATTTTTGACTCGGTTATTAGATTTTGATGATTCAACTTGCGTTGAACTTTTCTTTCGAATGAGAACAATTTTTCCTGTAATAGACAAATCCTAATTTTGAGTTTTTAAAGGTCTAAATGGAATCTAAAGCTTACTGGTCTTTAATTTCATCAGACAAAACATCGAAAAACTCACTTTTGACTTAACTTAGATTCAAAATCTGGAAAATATTAAACATAAACTTCAAAAAGAGTTTCAATACATTTCTAATGGTTCAAGAATCACTCGATTCCGATAAGCAATGACAAAATTAGAGCTTCCTAAAGTTTGAAGGTATGTTAAGGCATCTCTCTCCTTTACAACTTGATTAAACTTTGATCACACCACACTAGTTAAATATAATTAAATAAGCATTAAAACATCACAAGGACTATTATACCCCTAATACTTGCATAAAAAGCATGAAAATGATTCGGGTCTCTACATCCTCCCCCCCTTAAAAGAATTTCGTCCTCGAAATTTACGTACCTTAGGTGAACAAGTGCAGGTACTTTTCGCGGACCTCGACTTCTCTCTCCCAAGTAGCCTCTTCTCTAGAGTGATGCTCTCATTACAAGAGTACAAGATGAATGACCTTAGAACGCAAGACTTGCTCCTTCCGGTCCAAGATTCAAGCCGGTTGCTCCACTAAAGTCAAATATTCCCGAATTTCCAACAGTTCTAAATCAATGACGTGTGAAGGATCTGAAATATACTTCCTTAACATAGAGATGTGAAAGACATTATGCACACCTGTCATGTGAGGTAGCAAAATGACCCGGTGAGCAACCTCCCTGACTCGGGTGATGATCTTAAAATGACCCACACATCTCGGACTAAGCTTGCCCCGCTTGCCAAATCTCATCATCTCATTCATAGGTGAGATCTTAACAAATACAAAATCTCCAACTTAGAACTCAAGATCTCTCATACGAGTATCGGCATAGCTCTTCTGCCTACTCTGAGCTGCTTTCAACCTCTCCCTACTCAACTGAACTTTATCCACAGTTTGACCAACGAGCTTGGGACCCAGAAGCTTTCTCTCGCCAACTTCATCCCAACACAAAGGTGAACGACAACTCCTCCTATAGAGTGCCTCAAATAGAGTCATTTGAATACTTGCTTGATAGCTATTGTTGTAGACAAATTCAACCAACAACAGGTGATCATCTCAACTGCCCTAGAAGTCCAACATGCAAGCTAGTAGCATGTCCTCTATGATCTGGTTCACCCTCTCAGTTTGCCCATCTGTCTGCGGATGAAATGTCGTACTAAAATCCAAATGGGAACCCATGGCTTGCTGAAAACTCTTCCAGAATCTGGATGTAAATCTCGGGTCTCGATCGGAAATAATACTAACTGACACTCCATGCAAACGGACTATCTCCTTGATATAAAGGTTAGTCAACTGGTTTGAATTGAAAATGATCTGATATGGAAGAAAATGAGTCGACTTAGTCAATCGGTCAACCGCAACCCAAATGGTATCAAAGTTCTTTGCTATCCTTGGCAAATCAACAACGAAATCCATGGAGATATTTTCCCACTTCTACTCGGGAATAAGAAGCGACTGAAGGAGTCCAGCCAGTCTCATGTGTTCGACTTTAACTTGCTAACACCCCAAACACTTGGATACTTAGGTAGCCACATCCTTCTTCATACCTTTCCATCAAAAATACTTCTAGAGGTTCTAGTACATCTTAGTACCTCCCGGATGGATAGTGTACTTGGACTTATGTGCCTCATCCAGAATCTCCATTCTTAAATCTTCATTATCTGGAACACAAAGTTTATCCTTAAAACAAATTCCACCATCTTTTCAAGAGAAATCCTCAAACCTGCTGCTAAGCGACTTGTTCATGACAACGTGTAGTTCTCCATCATTTCACTGCAAGTCTTTAATCCTATGCAATAAGGTTAGCCTGACCATAATGTTAGCCATCAAAGCTCCAGACGCTCCCACACTAAAACCCGCATCAAGGTTAGACACCTATTCAAGTAACTGTCATTCTTGGACAATCAAGTGTGCCAAGAATCCAGTCGGTAGCCTACTTAGCGCATCTGCCACCACATTTACTTTCCCCAGATAATACTGGATAGAGCAATCATAATCCTTGAGGAATTCCACCCAATGGCGTTGCCTCAAATTCAGCTTTTTCTGCGATAACAAATACTTTAGATTCTTATGATCGGTGAAAACTTCAAACTGCGCACCATACAAGTAGTGTCTCCAGATCTTGAGAATAAAGACTAAAGCTACCAACTCCAAATCATGGGTAGGATAGTTCTTCTCGTGATCTTTCAACTGCCACGAAGTATAGACAATTACTCCCGTGTTGCATAAGAACACAACCTAACCCAATGAGTGAGGTGTCACTGTACACCACAAAACCTTCACTACCAGATGGAACAGTCAAGATCGGACCGGTGGTGAGACGCTTCTTCAACTCAAGAAAACTCTTCTCACATTTCTCATTCCACTCGAACTTGGCGTTCTTTCGAGTTAGATGAGTGAGTAGAGCTGCCAAGATGAAAAATCCTTCCACAAATCTCCGATAATATCCAGCCAAGTCCAAAAAGCTTCGAACCTCTGTAACATTATTTGGCCTTCCCCATCCTTCCACTACTTCTATCTTGGAATGATCCACTGAAATCCCCTCTCCTAACACCACATAATGTAAGCACCTTATTTTTACACCCGTTACCGCTCTTCCGGCTTCTTCAAATGCTTCAAAATTCACTCACGGCCCAAGCCCATTTAACCAAACTTATACCCAAACAATCCAATCAAGTTCAATTACTTAGTTCTATTACCTAAGCCCAAATAGCCAAGCCTATTTACGCAATTGCCTTAGTCAAAGCACAATTGCTTTACCCAAAGCCTAAGTACCATAGCGCAAACCCGATTGTCATAGTTAAAGTCCAATAATCATAACTCATGACCCATCTGTTAATAACCCATGATCCATAAGATCGAGTCCATATACCAATATCCATTCAACCCACATCCCAAAACCTACAAACCCAAGGCCATTTTTCACTTTCCTACAAAAGACCTTTATTTTTTCTTCAAACCTCAAATAACCTCATTTTTGTGTTTATACACATTTTTTACCACTCAATCATCTCTTACCAAGTACATACCTTTTTAACTAACCAATTGTCTCATTTACTCTCTTACACCTCTTACAACTCATTTTTACACCTCTTACAAAAATTAATTCTCTTACACTCTTTTTGATCACCCAATCACCTCTCACCAAGTACACACATTTTTGACCACCCAATCATCAACCACATCCTTTTTGACCAACTAATCACCTCCTTTCTTCTCACCAAATCCTCTATTAATTATCAAATTACTACAACCTCTTGAAAATTCTATAAATGCAAGACTCTCGCAAGCCATTTCTTTCACCTTCAAAATCTCAAGTGGAAGCCTTACCTCTTCCTCATCTCAGCCCTTATATTTCCTTTTAGCCTTGAAGAAAGTTAGAAGAAGCTAAAGTTTAGAGTGTGTAGAGAATTCTAAGACTAAGAGGCTAAAGTTCTTCACTAACTCTCTTTCTTTGTAAACTCTAAAACACCCTCACCTCTTAGAGCATTGGAAAAGAAATCTTGGAGGACTAGGCACTCCTCCCTTTATTCTTCATCTCTTCTTTACTTCATATTTATTTTTATTTTTTCATTTCTAGTCTTTTCTTAGAACCATTTGGGAAGACCTCTTTCTTCTCAAGTTTAGTTAGGCCTCTTTACACCAATCTAATGGTATAGAGGGACCTCACCTCAAAAGAAAGAAGAGGTCCTCTTTTTTTCTTTTCATGTAAATATTTTTTTTCTTTTCTATGTACTCACTAGGGTGGATATGAGTAGACCCATAGAGAGTGAAAGCTAAAGCTATACCTCTCTTTTCATTTTGTTTTTTCATTTAGATTCTAGTCATTCTTTAGGAAACTCATCATCACTCCAATTTTCATATTTAAAGCTTTATTTCATCATTCATAATGATGTAAAGGGAATACATTAGAGATGAGATGATGAGTTTTTATTTTCTCCACTGGTCACTTTTTTCATTTCTTTCTTTTTCTTTCATGTTCTATTTTGAATGAGTAAATGATGGTTTAAGGACTTAAAGAGAACATTATCCAAAATGTCTCATACCAAAGACAATGATATTTGATCTATTATCAACATCAATCTAACAAAATAGGTGTTGGCAATAGACCATTTACTATTCATAATGCACACCCCTCTTTATGTCCTAAATATAATCTTTTAGTCTAACTTTTCCTTAATCTTTCTCTTGGATTAAATTTAACTTTAGTTAAATTTGTCAAAATCCTACCTATATGAAAATCTCAAAATACCAAAAACATTCAAATATGATCAAAATACCAAAAACATTCAAATATGACAAAAATACCAAAAATATTCAAGCAACCCTACATCAACCAACCAACTTAAGATGTTTGCTTGTAAGAACTATTATGACTTGATCCCACCAAGTCGGATAAGTAGGCAGCCCTAACGGGTCCAACTCACCTAGGATTAATTTTTCTTTCCCCCATAATCTTCCTTTATTTACTTAATTAATATAATTGAATAACATACTTAATTTATATTTGAATTTCTTCTTTAATTGGCTTAGACATAGGGAGTAGGTTACCAGCTCCGGATGGAGCCCTAGGATGCCTAGCACCTTTCCTTGGGCTTAATCGAATCACTTACCTAGAATCTTATTTTGGACCTTATGCCTTATCTATTGTATATTTGGGATCCTATTTTCTCTTAATTAAATAGGTGCCGACTCTTATTTTAGGCGTTTAGCATCGTTCCTCCGTAAGACCTAGCTCGAAAAAAAAGACGGTAAATTCCCTTGCTCACATGTAACTTTAATTCCTGAAGGAGCTTTGGTAGGGTTTCTCTTCTAATCATGAATGTGATTGGACTTTGGTTCTCACTGATGAAAAAGATTTTGATTCTAATATTGAATGTGATTGGACTTTCTGATGAAAAAGACTTTGATTCTAATCATGAATGTGATTGGACTTTGGTTCTCACTGATGAAAAAGACTTTGATTTTGTGTCAATTTAGGGTACAAAGGACAGTATGTTGTTTAAGAAAGCAATATATGCGATAATGGACCCTATTAGGCTCTATCGTGGCGACAATTGTGTGTGATTTCCCTTTTGGACTTTGCTACTGAGACCCTTTTAGGGCCGAGACCACCGAAACCGTGTTCTTAAGAGCACGGGATTCAGGTGGGGCCCATTTCACATGGTAGGCTCCACCTGAAATCCTGTGCTCTCAGAGCAAGGTCTCAATGGTCTCAGCCTTAAGGGGGTCTCGGTAGCATTTCCTTTTTTTTTTTTTTTTTTTTTGGAAGGTAACAATTGTGCGGTGCAAAATATAAAGAGAAATGGTAGCACCAACACAGATTTCTAAGCCCAAGTATGGGTTTAATTTACCTATTACCTTGAGAAGTATCATAACTTTAACAGAAATAATTAATTGGCTATCGCTCCTCAAATATATAATGTCGCTAAAGAGAATCGTCTTTGAACAGAAAAAATGAACATCCATTGTTTTAAATTAAGCTAAGGGTACATTGGTTTGTTGAGAAAGTATATGAAAGAAAATAAAATAAACTTAAATTTTCTTTTACAATAATCATCTAAAGATTGATGAAGTTTTTGAGAGAAAGTTTGTCACTATTGAAAAAGTGCTAAAAAAAAAAATGAAAATATGTTTCTTCCACAGAAAACACAAGAACAAAAACTCACTTTTCTTTTACTTTTCCTCACTTTCTCGCCAACGAACACACCATCACATTAGGCACATTATGCATGATACTTGAACATTCAGAGTGTTAGCGTTTATATGCATGTTGCATTATCTTTAGTTTCCTAAACCATGCAGCTTTACCTGAATGAAGCAATCCTATCGAGTAACGGTCATGCTTTGATGCCACAACCAAACCTGCTCATTACCCATAACAACATACAGATAATGCGAATTTCAATCCATGGAAATGCCTCAAACAATTATATCAATGGAAACAAGCATTAATTTTTGAAGTTTAATCCCTAGTCCCTATATATATGTCCAAAAGTAATTAAGCTTCAAAATTTGTGGTCCAAAGCCTTGAGTCTTCTACTATCGAGCTTTAATCTCCATGCATCATCTGACTTTCATGTTTCATCTATAGTCAAGGGACTTGAAGAGTTTCTAGACTTAAATCTCTCAACAACCCACTCGAACAAGACCTTTGCTACTGGGATTTGAAGAGTGTCAAGACTTTTAATTCTCAACAACCCACTCCAACAAGGCCCCGCCATTTTATTATAAGACTCCATGACGTCAATAGTGTCACCAAAGAGAAGTTTACCATTTTATTTTTAAAATGAAAATTTGATATATTATGAGTTTAAATACACCATCTCAATCTTGTTACAATGTTCTATTTCATGTCTCAGGATCCCATATATATATATAGGGTTGAAATTTGATGTCTAAAATACCAAATTTAAAGATATTTCAATTTCAGAAAATCTGTTCTGCTGGGCATTGATGTCACATTGACCCCTGAGAAATGTCAGAACTCAGAAGCGTTAATATTTTCTTTTGGTGAAAACTATTTACAAAATGGTTTAATTTTATTTGTTTTTCCCTTAAAATTTTCCAAGCACCATAGCTGCAAGAGTTTGATATTCAAAAATGTTTCCAAGAAAAGTTAGAAAAATAAATGGGAAGCACAACTCCACAGTCCGTAAAAGAAAAAAAAAACACCATCTATCCAAACTCTCTAATAATGAATTTCCCCTGATATATTCAACTAACAGATAATGGCACATCCACAAGCTAGAGTGCCGCTTGAATGATCCTGATGATGCATTGGTAGCTGTGTCACTTAATAGTATATATGTTTTTCAATCCCAACTTTTCTGGGTGCAAATCGACTGCAAAGACATCTTATCACCCAAACTAGGGGCAAATCAATCAAAATTTACATTAAAGCGCTGAAAAGATTAGATTGGCTACACATCTCCCATTTCCCAAATTCATTTATTTTGCTCAGATTGGTGAAACAGATATTGTCTGGGCCATTCCATAATGTCTGCCAGAGACACTATGATCAACAGTTGGAGACGCTCAAATTGGTTCATCTGGTACCAAAAAAAAAAGCACAATGTCATAACATAAACATGATAAAAATATTGACAATTGATTTAAGTCGGTTTGGATATGTAACTGCCAAACAGTCCAACTGATAAACTTTTGCTGGCAGGCCAGATTGAGATAATTGAAACAAGAATTATGAGAAGTATTGTTCAAGAAACCACAACTTAAAAGTCGTTTCTACCAGTTGAGATTTACTTTCCATGTTTTATGAAGAACTTGGATTCTGTTCCCTGCTTTTGGCCAACTTTGCTTGTATGAGTTTGTCCAGGATGGCGGGCTCCAAAGGAATGGGGTCAAGACAACGCTCCACCGCAGCAACAATGACCTGTGCAACAAAAGAAGCCAGAGTTTGTTCAGTCCAATCACAGAGAAAAAAATAGGAACCTGGTTCCAAGAGAAAATTAACTAAGCAACTTGTACTCAAATGTATCAAGCACGATTAAGAAGAGAAGAAAACGGGAAGCAACGGATTCCCATATCAATTTGAGTTTCTAGTTAAAGGGTAGAATAGTTTACTTTATGGAAGAAAAAAATGAAGACTTCGAAGAAAAGAAGTTTCAGGAAGTCTAAGGTACCCCTTTTCTTACATACTTAACCCAAAAAAATGAACCTGATTAGATAATCCTAATCTTAACTCATTGAATTTCTTCTCACATCTCAAATTTCCCGACTGCCCAAAGGAATGTTACTAGATTGGATATTTGGGATAATCTGATCAAATGAATTTTGGGGCCTGGAATTAGGAGATCTCCTAGATAGGACTCACTGAATGCTGATCCCAACACTTGCATGAGCACCAACTGTATTGATGACCCACCGGTGAGCTGTCCTATTCTACCTAACTGATATGGCTATGGTTTAAAAAATCGCCGAAACCATTACGTCATTACGTAAAGGTTTCGGTGGCCTCCAATACCTGATACTGTACCTTTACTCGTTTATCCCGACACAACCATAACACCCGAAACCGTTACGTAACGGGGGTTACGCCTAATACGTAAAGGTTTCAGCCAGAGGACTGAGTTCCGAAAATCCCTAAACTCATTCTAAAACTTCATCTTTGTTTCCTCTCTTTTTCTCTCCTATTCTTAGTACCTTTTTTTTTTCTAAAATTCTTTTGTTTTTTGTTAATTAACAACTTGATTTGGGATTTAATTCATAAATTTGAAGTTAATCCAAGGTATGTTCTTTATTTCGGGTATGTTTCAACCCTCGACCCATCTAATTTCCTTATTTCTAAATTTTGAGTTTCATATTGGCTTTAAAAGTATCTTGTTACTCATTTATTATATGTTTTTTTATTTTTTTTTCTATTTATTGGATTTTTTTAAGCAAAAAAGAAAGGAAAAAAAAAAGTAACAGCTAAAACCATTTTTTTAAACCTTGGATATGGGGTTTTTTGAAACCTTGGATATGGCAGATTTATAGAGAAATCATGAATTCAGGATAGAAAAATTTTCTTCTTTTTCACTTGTAAAAAAAGGGCAATCTTCTTCTTTCACCTCATCCAGAAGGAAGTCAACAGAAGCTTCATCTTCAACGATTTCTTTTAAAGGAGCCCTCAAGAACTGAATATCTAACTGAATTTGCTGGAACCCGCTCCGATTGAAAGTATGGAGACGGACGAATTCTTGCAAGCTCTTAAGGCAAAGTTTCACAATAGTTGATGCAACTGACTCCTGCAATTCACAAACAAACTCAATCCATTTTCCCCCAAATCCAATTATTTCCACCAGCATCACGGGAACTAATACCTGTGTATATTCAACTTTTGTAAAAATCTCCAATTTTTGCTTAAATAACTTTGCAAGATGGGTTTCCAGAAGATGGCTCCTGGCCCGTTGGGTGTTTGACCGGTTCATTTTATCTTCACGCATTGGATTGCTGCGGGAGGAGGTGGTGCTTCCGTTGCTGTCAGACCGTCGGTGTTTCCGGATGAGCCCTCGAGGTAAAATCTGCTTTACTTCGATTCCAATGGCTTCCAACTATGACAGGAGAAATTCAAAGAAAATCAAGTCTCATTCTTTAATATAAATAACCAATAAAACTGGAATACATTTTATTGTCACAAGTGTACCCATGATACAATTATTATCCCATTGGAGAAGAAAGTTCGAAGAAAATAAGATAAAAATTCTCTGAAAATTTCAATTTTCATTGATGAGATAAAGAATTCCATGTAAGAGAAAAGGGCAAGACGTACTGACCTCTTGAAGAAATAAATCAACAAACATATGAACTTCTCTGGGTTCCTTGTGCTGTTAATTATTCAGCACAAATGTTAGACAAGGAGATATCCAGCTGCTTATGCAAAGTATTTTACTCTAAAAACTCAACGAGACATAGCAGAAACTGCACTGACCTTGATCCAATTTGGTGTTGTAAACCTCTTTCTGAGAAGAATTGATACTTTCTGAGTTTTCATATTAATATACTGAAAAGAAAGTTGTAAAAAAATCAGGTCCTCGGATAAGTTTCAGATAAAAAGCATTCTAACTCTTCCGAGACAGTAAATGAACTCACGTCAAGAACATTCTTAAGAGTTTTTGCTAATTCTTAATGGCATAAATTAACCCAAAGAATAGAACACTTCTAAATTTCACATAGTGCATACAAAGAAATCGCATTCTGTAGATAAAGTATCGGGTTTAATTAAAAAGAAATCACATATCTTTGGTGGGAGTATTATCCATTCCTTTTGTTCATGCAAGGGCAGCTTTCTTTCCAGCCATTGACCTATTTAATGGCTCATCTTAATCATTATTGCCAGTTGTTGGCTAACCATAATCATTATTGTCAGTCGCTTATCTTACCCCGTCTTAGTCTGCATCATGAATCCCGTTAATCATTCCAATCTAATGGCTAATCACAAGATGCTATTTTCCATCAGAATAAGAAAATATTATCTCGAACTATTTGAAATGTGGAATTGGAGAAAAACATGAGGCTTAGATTGCCAGCACAGGGTGTCTACCCTGCAAGTGGTTCCTTCAAGAGGTTTCGTTACATCAAGCAGATCAAGACAAGTGAACTTGTTCCTTTTTTTCATGTGTGAATATACACCTTCATGCTATGGGTCACTTGTGGTCCATGCAAAACTGTACTCGCATTTACGTTGCTAATGCTTTCAAAGATAACCCTTATAATTCCAGCAAGCATAACTTAATGACAAAGGAACTTTGTTTTTCTTTGGTAAGTGATAAGGTAGTAAAAAACACAAAGAGGAGGAAACCGCATATATGATATACCAAATAAAAAACATGATACAAAAATAAAGCCAAAGAGCTCAGAAACTCACTTTCCTAAGGATCTGTAATAGAAGTGGCTGAAAGATCAGTGACGATATTATACTTTCTAGGTTTTAGGTGATTAAGGTTTTTTACTTTTTATGAGAAATAGGAAACATGGTATTTTAAGTCTTAGTTCCTGGCCAAAGTTTCACTCCGAGTAGAAACCAAGTGGTGTTAGACTTTTCTTTCATAGGTATTAGATGAATTTTATTCACAAAAAAGAAGCATGATACAGAAAGCTGATGACTGAAAGGATCAGCCACCCAAAAAAAGCTCTACAGCTATACAAAGATACCCAATCTTGACAACCAGGAAAAGGGAAAAAACTATTTTGGTTTCAGGCTTTCAGCTATCATCCACTCCTTCAAACTCTTTCTGAGGAGAGACCATGCTCTACTCCCTCAAGTTCTGCAGAATTAGAAAAGCAAAGTTGATTTCTCTATGTGCAGCATAATTATTTAATCTAAGATGCATTTTGATTATTAAAGTAAGACGAATAAAGCTATTTGAGCGTAAAGTAGATTATTTTTCCCTGCACTAATAGAAGCTGACACCATAATGCCCAGTAGGAACTTTTATTTATAAATATTACCATTCCTCCTAATAGGTATATGGGCCTCAAAACAGGTTGGGAATTCCTCCAAATGGGTGTGGAATGGGTTAGAAGACCACAGGAAACGCATGAAATTTCTTCTACCAATATATTACAGTTATCCTAAGTGACTTCACAATGGTGGGTTTGCAAAAATAGTAGCTCCTCATCAACACCAATACAATATCAATAGGAAATTCTTAGAATATGATGGCACTAAACAGATGAGTTTAGAATAATGATCTCAAGAAGAATATCAGTACTTGATCCATGGTATTCAATGAGTCAAAAAAGGGGGGGAGGGGGAAGAGAAGAAGAATCGAATCGAATCGAATTGAGAGAAGTTTTCACTCATACAAGATGCAGAAACTTTTCACCAGCCGACCGAAACATTCGACACATTTCTCCAGGAACAAATGCAGGCCCGTATTCGGAGCCTCGAACACCACCACCAGAAAAGGCAGCAGCTATTTCCTGACAAATAGAAGATGAAACTATCATAACATGTCTGAGAATATGCAACCAGTAGGATTTTCTTCAGAATTATTATAATGGTATGTAAAGCTGTGAATAGGAATGTAACATATAACTATTTGGTAGATCCTTGCCTCTGTGATTCTTGGAATAGCATTTTGTTCTATGAAAACAGAAAGTTGGGCCAGCACAAGAACGAGTCCGGCAAGCACTTTTTCACCCAGTGTTCCATCTATTAAACCTTGATCCTGGCTGGTTGAATTTTTAATTCCCGAAAGCAATAGGAAGTTATCATCAAGTGTCCTGAAGAAGTCCTGGAATCCTTCTTGAACCCAATCGATAAATAAGTCTCTTAGTTTCACTAACAGATCTAGGTCATAATCAAGAAGCTGGCGGAAGTCCTGGAATGAACAGAGAGATCAAAAGATTGCAAAGCAAAATGAAAAAGCATGCACATCAACAGTATGTAACTGACTTCAAACAAAGATAAATATGTTTAACAATGAGAACATATCACAATTACAGGAATAAATTACCCAAAGGAAGGAAGCCTTATGAAAGTGAGAAAAGTGAAATTGTCAAATTACTCAATCCCATGTTCTAAAAAACAGTTCGGAGCTTGCACATGCATATCCAAACACAATTTACCACGGGAAGAGAAAATCCGAGCACTCAAAAAATGTTTTAGAAATCTTTGGGGTTAGACATGAAGTATTAGATGCAATTGCAAGTTCCTTGAAATTTTGTAAACAGAAGGAATGTGAATGGTTCCTACAAACATCAACACCTTATGAGAAAACAGTGAGTTTAGAATGTATACTTCTCATGGAAGCTCATATTTTACCAGTAAGACATCCATGCTGCCTTGAATCACTGCTTTTTTGCTGGCCTCCAAGGCAACCTGTAAAGAACATTCTTCCTCCATTCCTTCCATTGGCCTAGTTTGGACTCTTGTGAGGGCTTCTGTAAATTTGAAAAGAATTCTCCCTCAGAAAACTGAGCTTTGTTTTTACGATAAAATGGATCAAACACTAACATGCCTTAATTGGTAAGATGGGTATCATTGAGAACTGTTTCAATATCTTTCTTTCCCTAAGTTTCTCCAATCAGATTAACATAAGTTATTCCAAAACCCAAGTGGTTCTGAAGAGTCTCTGCCACTGCAAATTCTTTCCTTTAGCATGATTCAACAAAACTTGAACTGTGTTGAATAGTGCATGCATAAATGCATTATTATCTTTTGATTCGTAAGCAACGATTATATTAACCATAAAAGAGATACAAAGACAATAAAGCAGGTATAGAGTTTACAAGCTCATAAACTCAGCAAGAGAAGAAGCAATTAGACTACAGATACCCTTAGACTGAAAGCAAAAACCATCCAACAGCTCAACAAAGACGAATCTCAGCCTAGCACCTGTCCGAGATTCTCCCCTGCTTGCCGAATGGAACACTACTCTAAGACAAGCGGTCTAACACGTGAGCAAATACAGGATGGAGGGGAGGGAAAGTCTTCAAATACTCTCTTGTTTCTCTCTTTCCATGTTATCCACGATATGCCTCCAAGAAGGACCGGCTAAATTGCCACTATCCACTTACCAAAGACCAACAAAATAAGAAATTGTGAAAGGAAGGGATACATGCAATATTTTGTAACTATAATTAGATGAACCGACCAAATTGCCTCCTGCATACATGCATTATTGTGAAACTATAACTAAAAGAATCACCTGAGACATCATGTAGAAGATGAACAAATGTGCTAGCAACATATTGTCTGACAGCAACATGGGCAGCCTGAAACCATGTAAAGCTCATTAGTAGAGTTATCCCCAGTAACCATCAATCAAAATCAGATAACAAATATATATATATATATATATATATATATATGAAAAAGGAAGACCTCCAAAGAAAAATCGGGGAGAGCAGCCTCAGGCAACACTTCGTCCATCAGGATCACATCTGTCCACATAACTCCTGCAATCATCCAACAAGGGATTTTGATTTAGAATTTTAAGAAATCACAACCTGATTGAAGTATTCAACAAACTACTAGAACATGCCATACAACTCACAATACAGAGTAATATATGCCTTAGAGATGCTGGAGGGAAACAGATTAAAAGATGATAGGCTTCAGAAATGAAAGCAAATTTGTTTTTTTATAATTAATAGTCAAAGAAGACTATAATGGTATCCAACATCGTCAATCTTCACATGGACCATGGTAAACCCTTATAATTAAGCTTCATATTTAATTACATAGGGGTAAACACGACCCTCTATTTTGGTTTCTACTCTCTACATATACATGCAGCAAGAGGACAATGTCCTCACATGAATATCCTCCAGTACCAAAATACTCTTGCTAGCAGAGTATTCATTGTAAGATACTATTCTCTTCAAGAACTTCTACACACTCGAGGTAAATTGTAAACTTTGTAATGAGTCTTTGGGAAATAGGGACAAAATTTTCCTAAGGTATTAAAAGACATCTCATTTTGATAAGAAAATTTTTCCATAGGTCATAAGGCTGTGCTCTTTTTCTGGGTTTTTGAGGTGGATTTCTAAAGTCGCGGGTTTTTGCATTACTTACGTTGTTCTTTTATCTGAAACTCCAGGATATCAAACACCCATGGGACTTAAAGTTCCAGCAGAAACGGGACTTCAATGTCCAAACCAATTTGCCCGAGCTTTCAAACGTCTGACCTAAAAGAGGTTTTTAGCCATGGCTGATCTGCTTTTATACAAAACTGAGGAACATGTTCTGTACTACTACTAGGTATAAGTGTTGTAAGCACCCAATTTTTACACCCCCCCCCCCTACCTTAACAATGGTTAAGAAATTTAACCATGGTTAATCTAGCTTAACCCTAGGTCAACCCTAGTTTAACCCTAGGTCAACCTTAGTCTAACCCTAGTCAAACCCTAGGTCAAAACCCTAATCTAACCCTAGGATCAAACCCTAGGTCAAACTTTAGACCTAAACCATAGTCTAACCCTAGGTCAACCCTAGGATTAACCCTTGAGCTAGCTAACCCTAGCCCTAATCCCAAGGCCCATGTAGGACCAAGCCAAGGCCCCTAGGGCCAAGACCCGTAGCCAAACAAGCCTGGGCCCAATCATGGGCCCATAGACCCTAGCCAAGCCTTGGGAGGGGAGCCCAAGCCCCATTTTTGAATTTTTCAGGAATGTCGGTATACTTTCTACCAACATTCCTTATTTGGGAATTTTCCGTACCACGAGGGGTGCATTTAACTCAGGCCAGACTTGTTTTTAGAAAAAAAAATGAGGAATGATAGTAGAGTTTCTAACGCCATTATTAGTTTTGCCCTGTGGGGGAATGGTCGTACTGGAATTACCGTCATTCCAAACTTTGCGTGAAAGCAAAATCTGAGCTCCCTGTGTGCTCCAGCAGCCTCCTCACGCCTCTGAGTTCCCCACCTACCCTCATATGATTGCCCTTGGTGTCCCTAAGCCCCCTTGCTTATAAGTACAAACCCCCATCCAAGCTTCTTCCCCACTCTTGAAAAAATCCAAAGTTTCCGAGAAAAGTTGAAAAAGGACCCTGCTGAATCCACCATCTTCGAAATCCGGAAGCTAGGAAGCCTCAGTCCTTAGTATTGAGCTGAACCAGAGGGATAGCTTGGCCTACCCTCTCTATAACGGTCACTCATACGTGGACAGTAGCTCCATTGCTAGAGCTTGAACCAAGAAACCAGCAGAGGGTAGGATCTCCACCACCTCTCCCCCTCTTCTTTTCTCTTTTCCAGCATTGTAAAGCACCCATGGTCTACCTCCAGGGGTCTGCCTTAGCTTTAATTTAAGTAGTTAAGGGTCCCCTTATCTTCTCCCATAGGCAAGGGGACCCCCCATGAAATGTCAAGACTTGCTCACCATCCACTCACTAATAGGGGTGGCAATCGGGCTGGGCTGGGTCGGACCGGGGTTAACCCAAGCTCAACCCAAAGTTCAAAACCTTAGCCCAAGCTCAGCCTTGCCCAATCTCAGCCCAAGCGCCCGAGCCCAAGCTCGGCTCACAAATAATATCAGGCTTCGGGCCGAGTTTGGGCTGGCCCAAAGTAAGCAGATTGTGGGCTGTGTTTGGGCCGAATTCAAGCTGAGTTCTCCCATTGTTACTTGTTAACTTTTCCTTAAACACCTACCTGCAATGCACATGAACTTGTTTAGTAAACAGATTTCTATCAGACAATCACCATTCTTGGTACTTAATTCTTTTAACTAGTAATAAGTTCTTGGAGGTATTTGTCCAATAGCAAAAGAACTAGTTTCAAAACCCTTGATAAATAAGGCTAGGAGTAAATATAAAAAAAAAAAAAATACTGCTAATAACATTCTTAGATAGCAAACACAAGATAATAGTTTCTCCATGTGAAGGACATCAATTTCAATTTATTGGGAATGAGATTAGGTCGTGGACCTTCTCTAGCTGTAAATATTATATATAAAAAATATAAAATATCTTTAGTTCGGGCCGGGCTGAATTCGGGCTGAGCTAAGGGCAGCCCAATATTTACTTCGGGCCTATATTTTTGTCCAAACTCAGCCAAGCCCAAAATAAGGAAGGCTCAACCCATTCAAACTTCGGGGTTGAACAATCGGGCTTCGGGCTAGCCAAGCCTAATTGCCACCCCTACTCACTGAGCACACCCAATTTCGGTGACCCCTCCTTCCCCTAAGCCTTCTAGGGCACCTCAGACCCATGAGGGATTCCCTAAAATGCAAATCTGGGAAGATCTGGAATAGCGGTAATCTCAGTACCGCCATTCTGGACTTGGTCCCTTTCAGTAGCTCTCACGCCCCCTATGGTGAAGCCCTGGTCCATTCTAGGACCTGGTTTAGGCCCCTGAGACCTCCCTAATCATCCCTGACCTTTGTACATTCGCCAGACCTCTCTAACCATGGTTAAAATGCCCTAAAGGGAAGAAGGACCAGAATGTCAGTAAATGGTTTACCGACATTCTGGATTTTCTATTTTTTTTTTTTTGGCTAAAAGACCCCACTGTGGACCCAATCCAGACCAAGCCCAAGACCTATGCTAGGTCCCTCGAACATCTTCAAGGGTCATTGGACCCTCAAAACATCTCCCTTGAACTCCCCTGGACAGCAATGTCATTTCCAGAAAATACTGGGAATGGTGGTAAACCTTCTACCACCATTCCAATTCTTTGAAGAACTGGAATTGGCAGTACTGTGTTTACTACCAATTCCAGGCTCCTAGAATTTGGGCCTTGCACAAGGCCCAGACCTGGTAGGAGACCATTCTAGGCTCTGCCAAGCTCCCTAGGCCCACCTCAGACCACACCAGGCCTTGAACTAGGGCTAACTTAACCCTGATTAGCTTTTAACCTCTATTGGACCATTCAAACCTGATGAAAATCCCTAAAATCCGAAAAAATCCCTAAAAAATATGAAAAGCATAAAAAGACCAAAAAATATGATTTGGACTTCTTTTAACCATGGTTAGCAATCCTAACCATGGTTAACTCGCCCCCAACTATGGTGAACCGATTCTAATTATAGTTAAGCTCAACCCATGGCTTCTGCGCCTAATCTTTAGCCATCGGGCCCAATCCTTAGCCCCGGGCTTAATCCCAGTCCTAGCCACCAAGCTCACCCCTTGGCCATCTGGGCCTAAACCCAAGCCTCCAGGCTCAACCTTGGCCTTGGCCTTCAGGCCCTTTTCCTTAGCCTCCGAGACCAATCCCTTGGCCTCCGAGCTAAACCATAGCCACTCCGATGCACTTGACCTCCACGATCAACCAACCTTAATCTTGGGACTAAGCCCTAGCCACTCCGGTGCGCGCACACACACTCCCCTAGCCTCGACACGAGCTCATTTGCAAGAATTACGCTCGGTCTGAGTTCACCCCAGTGACTCAGGCAACCCAACCCAGGTTTGACCCTAGTTAGGATTTTCCCCTTTTTTTGGATTAGTATAATTTAAACAACTTTGGCATTTATTAAATTTTGAACTTAATTTGGCTTATACCTAGGGAATAGGTAACTATTGTAAAATGGGGGCCCCAGTGTGCCTAACACCTTCCCCAGGACTTAATCGAACCTATTACCCTTAACTCTGATCATAGGCTTTGCCTTAATCTAAACCTGGGACCTATCCCCAAAAACGAATAGGTGGTGACTCCAATTCAAATCCCAGTGGGCGAAAATCCGCGCTCACAAGTGTTTTACAAGAGAGAAGGGAGTGTTTTGGCTTTCCAAGACAAGATGTAAATGAGGACTTTAAAAGAGAGAAATCAACAATTTCCCAAATAGAGCTTTTGATGTAGCTAAGAAAGAGATTTTATATGTTGGTTGGGGAGCGTGTCATGGGGTGCTGGCCGAGGGGTTGGCAAAGTTATCACGAGAGAATACGTGAGAGGATGAATTATCCCAATAAACTCTCTCTCCCTCTCTCTAAATATATATAAGGCAAACGTACCACAAGGTCCACTTGCAAACGGAACACCCAATTGCAAAGTGACACATACCAGTGTGAAACTTCTTTTTTCATTTTCTCTATGCCAATGTGTTGAAATTTGATTGGGTTGGTCAGCTACCTAGAAGACCTCTCTCTCTCGCTCTCTGTGTGCATATATATATATACACGGACACACACACGTGTGTGTTCTAGTCATAGTATTGCTTTTACTCTGACATCAAAGTTTGTTGCTTTGTAATAGTTACTAGTTACCATAGTTTAAAAAATCGTCGAAACTGTTACGTAATGGTTTCGGTGGCCTCCGATACCCGATACCGTACCTTTACCCGTTTATCCCGAAACAAAACTGTAACACCCGAAACCGTTACGTAACGGGCGTTACGCCAGATACGTAAAGGTTTCGGTCAAAGGACTGGGTTTCGAAAATTCCTAAACTCATTCTAAAACATCATCTTTGCTTCCTCTCTTCATCTCTACCTATTCTTAGTACTTGTTTTTCCTTAAAATCCTTTTTTTTTTTGTTGATTAACAACTTGATTTAGGATTTAATTCATAGATTTAAAGGAATCCAAGGAAGGTTCTTTATTTCGGGTATGTTTCAACCCTCGACCCATCTAATTTCCTTATTTCTAAATTTTGAGCTTCATACTGGCTTTAAAAGTATTTTCTTATTCATTTATTATCTGTTTTTATTTTTTTTTTTCTATTTATTGGAATATTTTGAATTTTTTTTAAGCAAAAATGAAAAAAAAAAATAAGTAAAGGCCGAACCTGTTACGTAACAGCGTTACGTAAAGGTTTCGGCCGGGTCCGTTACGGTGTTCGAAACCCTTTTTTTAAACCTTGCTAGTTACAAAGGAAAAGGAAAAAGAAATGGAAACACCAAGAAAGTTGCTTCAAGGGAGGATTGAGTTTGTTTGGCTACACATACTTGGTCAAAGCCTAGTCCATCATCCTGTAGGTTCAGCCAAGCCTGGCCCTGGGGCAGAGCAGGATGGCCCTAGAAATGTAATAAGATAACTTTCTGATGGAAGAGAAAGACCTTGGAGGTTATCGTACACCGCTATCAAAGAAATCCGGGAGTTGTCCTCAAGCATTTGTTCTGCCTTAATCCAAAGTTGATTAATAATAAGATGGATTTCTCAGCTAAAACTAAAAGAGAGATTCCCAAGGCGACTTGTTCTGTGGAGTAGAGATGCCAGTCTAATCCTATAGTTGTTTTGCCTCTTGTTTTCTCTTCTCTTGTATCTTTCTGCATCCTTCTAATATAACAAACTTTTTTTTAACTATAAACCAAAACCAAAAAGTGATCGCCCTGAAAGCCTGAGGGGTCAGCCATCCCATTGACAGCTCTGCCTTTCTCCATGTTTTTGAAGATAATCATTTAGTTTTGAGATTACTCGGTGAATCAGTATATAGTTTATATTGTTAGTGTCATACTTTCATGCTGTGTTCCAAGTCATTTCATTGAAGGAAGTGGGTATAAATACAGCAAATAAAGAACTCAAAAAGAAAAAATAACATTGTGGCAAAGAATTAATGAATCTGAAAAACTAATTAAAGTAATTTCCTAAGACAAAGGGAAGTGGAGTTCAAGTCTATACAAGGAAGATAACATTTAACAGCAGTTATCCAAGTCCAGAGTAAACAAAGATGCATCAACCAAGTCGTATGTGAGCACAAAGGAAAGAGGAAGTCAACTATCCAGCCGGTACAGAACTGACTTGGGAGCTCTCTTTTTTTCGTAAATCTCCAAGTTCAATAAATAAAAGACAGGCTTAGATCATAAAGAACTTGTTACTATAGCATTCGCAGTACCAAAACTATAAAGTTTAAGTGATGATGTAACAACAAATGTATTACTGTGAAGTACTTACGAAGCAGTCCCAAGAGATCTGCCGAAGAAATCTTTTTCTTTATTTGCTTCTGAATGGTTTCAAAATGCCTTCAACAACAGTCAATTACAATCCATGAGCACAAAGCCAGCATGCTTTCAGATGTTTCGTGGAACAAGAGATGAATCGTCAGGATATATTGAAAACAGATTGGACGAAAAAGTGAGATACACCCGTACTTGGTAAACAGATCTCGTGCAAGTTCAATTAGCTGCTTTTCTGAATCCGGAAATATTACTCGATAAGCACGGACAGCCTCCGCAAACTCGTGCATAGAACCCTAAATGCAAATAATTAAATTAGATGAACTAAGCTCGCCATTCTGATAATTGATTCCAGATATATGGAGAAAAGGAAACTACACGAACACTTATTTGCAAAAATCATTTTTCAGGTGAAGCATTAGTTATCTAAGAGCCCATGAAAGACATTCAACAAACATACTTTACTAAATGGAAATATAATGTATCGAAGGCATTATCTTGTTGTAAAGAATCTTAAATCAAAAGTTATATGAACATTGGTAATAGTTATTGTCGCCAAATACAATTACAAGCCCCTCTTATGACTCCAGGAATGGTAACTGAAGTTAGAATAATTCGTCAAATCATGGTGGCAAGTACAATGGCGTTTACATGAACTGGCAGGAGCTCTGATCCTGCTTGAAGCTAAATTCTTCCTCTGGCTGTGCAGGTGTAGAGTTAAAAGTAACCCCCATAACAATAGCTTGCACATTTATGACAATATCAACTGAATTGCATTGCTCTCTTTGCCAATCATAAGTGTTAAGATATTTGACATAATAACTTTAGAACTTGAATTCATTGACTTAATATCTCTATCTGACTTGCACATTCAATATTAGTAATTGAGTAGCAGTTCCTAGGAGTGGCACAATTGTCAATCACACGCTTCTGAAGGTTGATAAATAGGCAAAGACAATTAGGAACTAGAGGGCCTCTAAATTGTTGGTAGGTATTCTGTGTTCATCACACTAATAGACAACGTATTCACATGTTCTGATTTCAATTTCAGTCTCGAACACCATCGAGTACAATAGGTCGTGTAAAAAAATTGCCTATGGACATGACTTGTGCGTAAAAGAACAGAGAAGGCGGCTCTGGCAGTGCCAAGAGTTGGAAGAGCACCCCCAAAAGGCTGAAAAGATTGCTTGGGCACACTTTTATCTGTGAACTATGGGATATGTATCAAGTGGCCCAAGCTAGACGGTGAAGAGCTCAAGCCCAACTCATTCATGCTATTGGAAGAAAGGAATAACATGATATTCAACAGTGTCAGCCTAAGCATCCCCACCCTGAGTGATAAAGTCAAAAATCGGGTTGAGGTTGCTACCTCCAATTTTGCTAAGATTCAGTCACTAAGGCAGGATCTCGCTCTATGATCCCTCTTAGGCTTTCCTCCATCATTATTGAAGAGGACTCGAGAAGTGCCATCACTTGGGCGAATGAGACAGCTTTAGGGCCCTTGGAGATACAATCTATCCATTCATAAGAACATCTTGTTCTAACAGATCCAAGGTCGGTGCATGATGAAACTATTTGTAGACTTGTAGTGAAATCGGGTGTTACTAGCGATAGCATTTTTGTTGATGTAATGTCTCAAGATTTTTAACCTGTTCCTTTTTCTATATTTGCCTTTTATGTGTAGCTTGTCTACAGCCCTCTCCTCTTATATTAGGTGGACTAGCTGGGTTTTTATTTTTTGATCGGTAAGCAATCAAATATATATTAATATCAAAACGAGTACATAGCGGAACAATAGAGGTTCACCGAGAGTGAACCTGAACAAACCAGCTACCAATTAAGTATACTAGATCCCCCCAGATGACCCAAAAAGAAACCCCAGCCGCCAGAAAGACTATCTGTCCTCCCATATCATCCTTGCTTGAGCACCATGCTATCAACAAGTGGCGCACCCAACTCCAAACCTTAGCGAGTGAAAGCGTCGTGTCTTCAAAAATACACATATTCCGCTCCTTCCAAATGGACCACCGACCATGTAATGATGTAATAGCCCCTAGGAGCAGAGCCCAAAACACAGCTTCTGAGTCATCCAGTGTGGCTAAATGCCAGAAAGATAAAGAGTCCTAGAAGAAGCAAGGATAATGTAAGAGCAAATGATTAACAAATTCCTTCCTACTAGGCACAGCATAACGATTTGCTAACCTCCAACTTCTATTCTTGAGGTGATCACACATTAGGATCTTACCCCAAGATGTTGTCCAGAGAAAGAAAAATACTTTTGAGGGTACACTAGATTTACTAGAGTACCACAATCCGATAGGGAGATTGTTGATTTGTCCTAAGACCATACAGGACTATGCCTAGATAAAGGGATTGAGGAGGTAGACGCAAGACAATTTAGGAGCCTAAGTAGATCATTGATTTCCAAATTGTTGAAGCTTCGTCTTAACCTGGTCCAACTCATTGACGCATCACTCCACTCAAAAGAGGGGCCCTACCAGAGCCTCTTCACCCAGCGCTATAGAAAAGAGTTTCCCAAAATCCTGTTTCAAAGTCCCTTGCCACGACACAGATCTAACCAAAATCTCACCTCCTCCCCATTCCTTATTTTGAAATGAGTGTGGTTGAAGAAGTCATCCCTAATTTTTAATATTGATTCTCACATGCCAACCCCATGGGACCCCTTCGCTACATAGGACTCCCATCTATTTCTTTTTCCATGCTTAGTTACTATTACCCCTCCACAAACTATCCCTCCCCTCCCCAAATTGCCAAAGCCATTTGCCCAAAAGTGCCTTGTTCACTTCCCTCAATGGCGTCATGTCTAGCCCACCCCTAGCCGTTGGGCAACAGACCGAGTTCCATTCTACCATATGGTGTTTCTTTATTTCTACCTCTAGCATAAAAACCCCAGCCCACCACTTGCTGGTTTTGTCGTTGTTCATTTCACTAGATTGTACTTTCAGTACCGTTCTTTTAATATATTTTTATACATATACATTATAAATACCAATAAAAAAGGGGTTGGACACTTTCAATTGGGTTCATCCAACAAACTTCCAATCTAAAGCTTCCTTCGACAGACACACTTGTGAGTTGATTTGTGAACCACCCCATTTCATGGCCTAGTTCAGATTCCAGCATTTTTTAATGTTGTGCTAACTGTTAACAGTGTTCAACAATGATCACTAGTGGGAAGACTAAATATGCGGAGTGTTGAGTTTTTGTTGAAGTAAGATTTTCTCTTTTCTTCCTCAAATTTTGTCACAAGAGAAAAAAGAGGATAAAAATGCAAGAGGCACAAAATTTCATAAATCAAATGCAAAAATGGAACTACTAATTAAGAAAAATCTTTATTGATTCATCTTTCACAAATGCATCAAATATATAAAACACAAACAAGTATGCTTGCTCAGCTACATATACAAAACACAAAAGCTCCAATTCTTACTCGCTTTACGTATTCTCTAAACAGGTAATAATGTAAACCATATTGAGAGAATTCTTCATAATTAGATAGAACCTGCCAAACATATCATACCTAAACAACTAAAAACTCTGGTAGCTACTTTAGTACAAAACTGAAATAAAATAGCCGTATGTTCCAAGTTTCATTACACTATTATCACTTTCTACTAAAATATTTTAAAAGAAAGCCAATCTTCGTAATGAAGGATTAGAATCATTAGGAAATCAGGTTCCTCCAAATTTATGCGAATTGCGTCTTACTCTTACATAGTAGTCTACATATGTACTTACACGCTGGAGGACATGAATATAAACATACCAAGTCAAACAATGTTATATTTCACAAAATGTTAGGATGATGCAAAGCTAGTGTCAAAAACATTTCTAGAGAAACTACACTATTTGTGTTGGGGATACTTGTATGGGAAGTTGTTGAATTAATTGCTATCTTCGAACTAATAATTCTTATCAGAATGATGTGCATTCTAATATAGACATGTACAAGTAGAACTGTGTATAAGTTAATTTTTGAGATCTAGTTCCTCGTATGATTTAGATGAAAGATTTAAAATAAATAGAGATGCTACCTTGTTTGTACTTGCCTCATGAGAAATAACTGGAACTGAGTCTGAAAATTTTTCTAGTTTAGAAGGTTCATCAGAACCCAATGTAGTAGAGTCTACTTCTCTAGATTCAAGCTGAAGGTTCGCATGGAAATGCTCTAAATTTTCAAGTAGCTTTGCCTTTAAGCTATCCACCTGTCAAAATATGGCTAATTTGTTACAGTATGCACATAAGCACCTAAAATTACAAAAAGCAAAAAAGGGAATTTGAGAAAATATACTGCAAAATACAAGTGTATGCTTATGCGGCAGAACATGTAACTCTGGACAACATAAGTTTTCAACTTATCTAGCAACAAAATGTCGAAGTACGTCAATATAATCTACTAATGCACTAGAAGATTCCTTCATGAGGTTATGCTTTTGAGACATCAATCGTATTCCGTCCAATTTTACCATGGATAGATGCACGATTCGACATTACCTATCTGACGTGTCTTTCATGCAAATCAAATACCACACACAAACAAGCTGGACTGACAAAAATAGAAGAAAAGGCACAGTACCAACCGGGAAATCCAACTGCTTGAGAAGCACTACAGCCTCTGCTCTTGCTTCTGTACCTTCAGAATCTGAGAAAAGCTTTTCCTGAAAGCAAAAAAGTTATCAAACATGAGAAAGTCAGCAAAGAAAACAGAAAGCTAAGGTGAAAAACACTGAGAAATAGGTCCAGTGGTACAAAATAGAAAAACATAATTATGTCCATCAAATTCCTTTCTTTACTTTTCTCTGATGAGTGATAACTGATTAGTAAGTATCCTAAAAAGAGAGTACGCCATCATATTTCATAGTCACTGATTCACTGTTGGGCGACTGTTAAACGCAACACACTTGCAAATCAAATACCGTACTTGGTAATTATGCTCCAAATGGAAGCATTTGGAAATGGGATCCTTGTTTAGGGCTTTCATCAATAGTAAGACATATCAATGCCCGTAAGTTATTTGAATAATGATTACTTTAGAAAAGGATATTACTGCAGATAAAGTTAATCCAAACTTTGGATTACCTCTTTTTAAAGAGATAAAATTAAACAAAAGAAAGTGTACCTGAAGGTTCTTTATAATTATAGCCATTGCTTCTTCAGATGCTCTCTTACAATCCTGGAAAGACGAGTCCCCATATGCCTAGTGAAGAGAAAAGTAAGAAATGTGTCACATGTGAAATAGAGATTTCACCTTAAACAAGAATTCCATGCCAAGAAAAAAAGAGAACAAATTAACCAAAAGATTGATCAACCATCAAAGGGCCAAGCAAGAAGAAAGTAACCTTAAAAATTGGCATGGCTCCAGTAAAAAACTTGACCGCGTCTGCATAAGCTTCTGATTTGATACACTTTCCAAGTCTAGTAGGAAGATCATATATGAACTGCTCTTTTCCACAGAAGATGAAATCTGTGTAACTCATACATTGCCAACACACCAAGGCTTGCATAAAATATTAGACATGAGGAAAGAACATGCCCATCTGATAAGAGTTTAGTCAAAATGACTTTCACAGACAAGCCTCTATGATGTAGCCATTTAAATTTGAAATCATGAAAGGTGGTGCAACACGCGCGCACACAGATTTGTTCTATGGAATGGCAAGTAGCCTCCGTTTAACATGTCTTTTGTACAATCTTACATGGTTACACTATTTTAAGTTGTTCTTAATTGCAGAAATTAGCAAGCAATCATAGCAGCCACAAAAATGTTTTATGGTTCATTTTGATACCTGAACTTTGCGCAGAAGGTTGCGGGTGCGATGCAATTTCTCTATATGTTCCCTCTTTTCAAAAAGAGATGTATTAACCCCATCACTTCTAGATTGCACAGACATAATCTGCAGTGCCCAGATAGGAAAAGGTGAAGGTTTTAACAATTATCTGAAAGCACCCATTAAACAAAAAGTCAAATAACCATTATTTGAATACCTTCTCAAGGAGCTGCTCCATATTTGCCTCCATGCCCACAATATTATTTTTCATCCTGTATAGATACAACACCATACTACAGTTCTACAATGGCATATAATATTGTTTATTTTCATAAAAGGGTGAGCAGGCCAGGGGGTGTACAGAAGGGAACTATACAAATGCATGGCCAGATGCACATTTTTCTGAAATTGACAAATTCATAAACACAAACATAGTAGGAAAGCAATCACCGAAGATAAAGTTTGTGTCCGAGATTTGACCACAATGTGGGGTAGTATCTTTACCTTTTAATAGTGTCTGTTGCACTGATGAACTTGTTGTAATTTTCATATACTAGCATTTGCAAGTCCGTGTCGAGATTCTTGATTTCAGCTGCCATTTCAACATGTCTTTGAAGAAGTCCCTCCAAATTTGACTTTTGTACCTGAAAATTTTTAGTAGAAAACGAAATCAATTCTATACTGTCATATTAACCAGAAAAGAAATGATCCACACAACTAGGACAGAAGCCCTACCTTTCATCGCTAGAAGGTACATAATATTTGAAAGACATCTTACATGTCTAACCTCCTTCCAATCTTCCCTTCTCATATATTTAACACACCTGCAAATGGGGCTGGGACCACCATTTCAACCCGCCATTCGACGGCTCACACACATAGGACCTCCAAAGCCATAAAATGATAAAATTGACTGATCCCTAACTGTCAATCTATAGCCTGTTTTATACAACATTCATTCTATTTTTCCCAACTGTCCAAGAAAATCTGATAGATTGAATAGCTTATAATCATTATATTGGCTCAATTTCCTTCCTAAAAATCTTTTAAGTGAAAACCTTCAAAATGTGGTTCCAAAACCTCTGCATGTGCACCACATTCACATCAAAATAGAGGTGGGATGAAGATCTGATGCAGCCCCATGTGTGTATGGCTGCAATCTAGTGGGGTTGTATCAACGGTGATATTCCCTCAGCACATGATATGCTGTGGCATGACAACGCTTATTGATAGTGAGAGATCTTAAGGTCCCACCCAAAGAACACAACCCAAGAGAAAAAAAGAGAGAGGAGAAGAGACAGCAAGAACCAAAGACTAAGATAGAAAATAGGGAGAGAAAGGAAAAGAGATGGAGAGAGGGGAGGAATAGGTATTATTGCAGCCAAAAGAAAGGAAGGAAGATGAGGGTGAGATTTATATTACAAAACTTAATTAAATTTTATGATTATACTTAATTTGATTAAAAAATATAATTTTTTTAAAAAAAGTATTAGATGGCTCATAAGCATTGCCCATCAAAAATTATGGTTCTAGGGTCACACACAGAGGAAGGATTTTTTCGGAAGATATCTGCATTGTGAAGCAATTGTTTTCTTGCGCGGATGAAATGAGTCATTTTAGATCTTTCGGGAGGATGGATCTGAGAGGGAAGATCAAAAAGCTGTTTCACTTGCTCTGACCAAAAATTGATCCTGCAACCAAGACCACGATAGAGACTTATTCCCTTGCATTTTGAGTAGATTCAACACAGAATGTTGATCCGCATGGTCTTTGAGACAGGTAAAGGCATGTGGAGCCATGTGTTCTAAGTGTCCTTTCGAGGTTTGGCACGCACACAATATTGCTCATCGAACCTAGCGGTGTCACGGTAGATGTTAATAATTTTCTCCTAGATCATGACCACAATTTTATCACAACCCAAGTGCCCTCCAAAACCACCGTTCTACAACTCCAAGATGATATACTTGCATAGTGACCCCGTCGGCTGCAAAGCCTCGTGTCGTGAGACATGTATTCATATGCCACACAAATTCTCCATGTCAATCACGCCATCGCACTCCACCTTACTACTCGAGTATGAAGATCCAGCATCAATATATTGTTCCTATAGTTGCTCGAACGCGATCACCTAAACAACTAGAGTCCATAAAAGTAGATTTCTTCTACTGAACACTTCAGCCACTTTGTTTTGTATGCATGTCGTGTGACATTCAAAAATGTGTACTCTTGGAGGAACAACGTCCACTTCACATGCCTTGTCGATATGGATTTATCTAATTTGATGAATATATATTCTTCACCAAGAAGATATCAGTGTACTTATTTACTTTTAAGTTTTAAAATGTGATTTTGAACTCTATTTTGAAGGACTTTTGTTTTCTACAATAGTGAATTCACTAGAAGAAATGATGAACGATCATGGAAATAAAACAATCTAAAACTAACAATTAACCACATCAGGTATTAAGAACTCAAGTCTCACTACCTAACAGAGGCAGGCTGACTGGCTGAGGTTAAGGCAAAGATGAAAGATGCCATGTCACTATTTATATCATAGTTAATTTAGAAGATTCATCCAAAAGATGAGCCTCTTATCTAAGATTTAAACCAAGATGAGATGGCCTAGACACCCTATCTTTGGTGAGATTTTAAACCCCAAATCCGAAGTCGCAGAAGGAAGGAAAATTAACGATCCACTTTGACATGTACTTCATTGGGAATCCGAGACCAAGCAGATGAGGGATGACAAATGAAAGACATCATTAACCTATTCCGAGCTGATACGAGTTGAAAATCTAAGGAATTGTAGGTTTGGGATTCCCGGTAAGGTTTTAGATCAATTGCTCCTCTTTTGTGGCTCCTTTATTGATTGAAACAAAAATGTCAATGCAATCGCATAAATTTCTGGTACCAACACAACCTGCAAATATATATATATATATATATATATATATATATATATATATATATATATATGTAATGTACAAGGATATTTTGAGACATTTTTTCAACAAAAAAATTATTAATAACTTTTATTTAGAAATTACCAACCTTGTATTTTATAACTTTATGAGATAATAGTATATTCTATATGAGTCAATTGTAATAAATAAACTTTTATCACTTTTTATTAGTGGGCCCACTAGTCCTACCCATTAGTAAGGACTCTCTAGAAGTACGGAATTTTTCTTCAGAGTCTTTACTCATAGAATCTAATATATGTGGAGATGCCTTTGATAACCTAATAGTAATTATTTTATTTATGAATTAATTTTCTGTTTATGCAGGAATTTTAATGACTGTGTGTATATAAATAATTTTAAATTTCTGTTAGTGAGATTTCTTAAAGAACCTAAAACTTTTGCAAGGCCTTCTTTAAATAAAATTTTCAGAGATTAAAAGGAAACTTCATAGAAAACAAATTAAAAATAGAAAATTAGTCAAAAAAAGTCATATATATATATATATATATATATATACACACACAGTAGATTTTACTATTCTTTTAAATGTCCCTTCAACAGAAGTGCCAACAGTGATGCCGAACATTCCGCGAAGGAAGGTGTAAATAGACAACACCATTACATTTGAAACAACTATTGTTTTCTCTCTCTTAATCGTGTTTGAGTTCCACTATCTCAATAAATTAAAAGAAAACAGTAATTATCTGAGGAAATAAATAACTGGGTTTTTTTTGGACCAGATCCGAAAAGTAACCGAGATCTAAATTCAAGAGATCTTGTTTGACAGTACAATCCTGCTTTATCAACAATCCCGAAAATAAACATAAGCTTCTCGTATGTTAATCCAATAAAATGACTTATGGAAAATTTGTTCGGATAAATTAAAAGAATAAGAAATGATTAAGAATTACTACATTCTATAAAAATTCATCCCAGATTCAGTAGTCAAGAAATGATTAAGGATTACAACATTCTATTAAAATCCATCCCAGATTCAGTAGTCATTAACCACATGTGCCCTCAGTCACCTAATTTTAAATTAAAAGCAAAACACGAATTGATAATTTCCTGAAAAAAAATCGATTCCAGCTACTTCTTATAACTTCAATCTTATTTCGCACGATAACAACAGAAGCCTCCAATACAGATCTTACCGGCTATGAAAACTGAACAAAAAGTTTCATAAATTCAACTCTTAACCGAAAATTATTTTCAAAAAAAAGAATCCATATTTGTAAATCAAAGTGAAAACAAACAGAATGATCATCTCAATACCCTATATTTCACCAAGAAAGATATTCAATTTCCATAATCCGACACGGTATAAGATCCGAACATGAGGAGATTAAGCACCAAAACAGCGAGAAAGAAAAGCGATGGCTTGCACGCACCAGAAGATTCATGTACTGATCTGGATCGAAAGAAGGGGTGTTGATGGCTTCCAACGAAGCAAATTTCGCAGAAGAAGCGTTGGCAGACATTGAAGGATCGGGAGCGTAGAAGCTCGAGAGCAGATCTCTCATTCTCTTCGCCTTATCGTCTAAAGGAAGATCATCGACCGCCATTTTCGATCCTTTTCTGAGCTTTCCAAGTTCAGATTCGGGTCGAAACTATAAAGCCAGCCAGAACTGGACTTTGATAAAAGGTGGACTGAAATTTTCAGGTACCAGCGGTTTTGGGTAACCAAAAATCTGACCTATGTCTTATTATACGCTCAGGTCAGGTTTAAGAGACTAAAAACCCTTTTTTTTTTCTTTTCTTTTTTTTTTTTAAAGGATGATTGATATTTTATTCATACCAAAAACATATATATGTATGTTTGTACACATCTATAAAATTGTTAATTACACACCAAAATTAAAACTTGCTAATAAAATAAAATTAGATATTATTAAATTCTTGAAAAAATCCATTCTAATAAGAATTGGAATTGGGAAGCATTGCTCACCCCATGGGTAGTGTGTGCTGGTCACCACTCCATTGATCCGGGTTCCACTCCCAAGAGGGTATATGAGTGTTGTCATCTCCACCCGGCCATGACTTAGAACATATACTAACCTTTACGACCTGATCGTGTCTCTCTCACCAAAAAAAATATATATATTAAGAATTTGAATCACCATATATATAGATTCCACAAAAGGTAAGAAAGAACATTAAAAACTATGTAATTCGTCCAAATCACAACTGCTCACACCAACAAATTATTGCGGGCTATGCAACAATGTGCTCAATTAATAATTTAGGATAATATCAATAATCACCATGATTTTTCACTTACCACTTATTACCATGCCATGAATGAGAGAACTCGCCGTGAAGGAGAGAGTTCATCCCCGTCATCGTGAATGAGAAGTTTGGTGAAGAATGGGCTAGGGCTTGGGTGCGCATAGAATAAAGGAACTCTCCAATAAAGATGATGATTTTCATGTCTGATGTATGGGAAGAAAATGTTTGTTAGCGTAGCATCACCCTTTTTTTTTGGGCTACAAAATCATATGAAGTTTGAAAAGAGGTACAGTTTGTCCTGGATGGACCAAATCCAGGATGAGGCCTATCCTATGTTAGGCATGTAAGGGCAACAAGATTACCAACCCATTGAACTCAGATTACAAAAACTAACTAAAATCCTGGACTCAAAATATGCTTATAGATCCTGAAATTTTCAGAGTTAAAATCCCAAATAGATTTGAAAATTGCCCCTTTGAGACTGCGGTCTACATACCAAGTGGATTGGATTGAACATATACTTGTAAATCCTGTGATAGATTACCAGGGTTAAATATATATATATATGTGTGTGTGTGTGTGTGTGTAATCCACTCACCATCCCACCACCATCCCACCGCATTGGCAGTATCATGCACGATCATATGCTGGGCAAAAGGACATACCATTCTAGATGAGGCAAATCATCTCCATAAATTAGACCCATTACATGAAAACAATCTCATACCAGGTCCAATATGTCTATAAATTGGCATATTGCTCATTGGGTAGTTCATTCTCCGCACCTGACGTGTAACCCACATTATCAGTGTTAACCAACACTTCAGGTCCTGGATTCAACACAATCTAAAAAAAAGAATATAAATAGTTAAATACCACCACAAATAAGATTATAATTGTTACAAAAGGGATGGTTTAGATTTTACACTCATTGATGTAAACGCGAGATGAAAATATTGGTGAATGATGAAAAGATCCTTCCCCTAAAACCTACAAAACTGCTAATGGCTCAGTCCCAAATGTGGACAGCAAAGAACAATCTCCTTGTGACCCAGAAAGTCGGAGTCTAAGTGAAGATATAGTCGGGCAAGTACAGTCTATTTTTCTGTATCTCGGTCGTGGTTGAAAGCCAAGTCAAATATCTGATTGTAATCATCTACAAAGTGAACTTCAAGGCCTTCTTTAACATTGGCTGCAAGTTCGTCAAAATCCCTTCTATTAGCTGAGGGGAATATGACAGTCTTCACATCGCTCCTCCTTGCAGCAATAGTCTTCTCCTTAACCTGTTTTTAGCCCAGTGAGAAAAATCTTTCATGAGTAAACACTCCATACAATGTGCCAGAAACACAAATTAACATTAAAATGGAATTTTTGCCAATTTAACTGTTGGAAGCAACAGGGGCAACTCAAGTGTGGATTTCACGGCTATAACCTTGTTAAACACTGAAAAATAATATGTTGTTGTCATTATGGTTTGGACGCTAATAGTATTGGTTTGTAAGGCCTGAGTGAGAATGCAACAGTTTCCCGAAAATTTTGAAGTGACTAAAGATAATCACTGTCTAAGGGAAAGAGGGAGGTTTGGTTCTGGAAAATTCAAAGAAATATGGTCTGAAGCCTCGTTTCTCAGGACGTGTACTCAAATAAAAAGATTGGTATTTGCTGTTTACTGAAAATCCATGTTGAAAGGGGTGATAACTGGGTTACAGATGAAATTTTATATTGTTTCTTTTTATAAAATTGATTACCTCAGGAAATATTGTGAGCAGCTTTAATAAATTGACAGTACCCATAATCAGATAATTGGGTCAGAAGTCAGAAACATTGTTCAAGGGAATCTTTTCACAAATAAATTTTCTCCCAAGATTCTTATTTTCGGGGGTTTCTCAGGTTTTTATTTGGGAACTTTCTAAAAACTAAAAAATAAAAGACAAATTCCTTAGAAAATGGAAAATGTTCATCAAACCATAAAAAGACAATCTCTTGAAATTCTTTAAATTTTTGAGAAATTTTAGTGACAATCAGAAAAATGAAGTTAATTTTCTGAGAAAAAATATCTAAGTAAAACTATTGAATCATTTTTTGGAACACCCAGAAAATACTGTGAAAATTATAAAAACTTTGGAAACAGTTGTGAAGAGATCGTAGTTCAGTTTAACGTACCCCACCAATTGGAAGGATCCTCCCTGTTAATGTTACTTCCCCTGTCATTGCTAGGTCCTTCTTTACAGGCTTGTTCATGGCTAGAGACAACATGGATGTGATCATCGTGCAGCCAGCACTAGGCCCATCCTTAGGAGTGGCCCCTGCAGGCACATGGAGATGTAGCTTGGAATTGACAAAGAAGGGACTGTCCGGTTCTTTCTCGAGCAATATTGCTCTGGCAACCGTGTGAGCAATCTGGGCACTCTCCTTCATGACGTCTCCAAGCTGCCCGGTGATATGGAGGGCTCCTTTCCCCTCTCCTTGTTCCACCTGAGTGATCTCTATATAGAGGGTTGAACCACCCATCGCAGTCCAAGCGAGACCCATCACAACTCCAACTGGTGTCTGATCATAGATGCGTTCGGCATGGAAAACAGGTTTGCCAACAAAATCAGACAAATTTGGCGTGTCAATCAACACTTTCTCGACTATCTTACTCGCTTCAGTTTCCTGGAGTTTCTCGGCTTCTATCTCGTCCTGTTGATAAGATTTAAATGTTAACACCCTGAATGAAAGAACATGTGGGGATCCAGGATAGAAGGAAGGACTGTTGGGTTGAAAGGATTTCGGACTGATTTTAATGCATGCACTCTTATAGTGATTGAAAATATACCATGAGTGCGAGCCCAAGTTTCCTTACATTGATGCATGGTCCACTTATCATAATCTTTAATAAAATTATTCGTTTCTGAGGAGATACCTTTGAATCAAGCGGGTTATCAACTGCACAAGGGATTTTGTCAGCTGGGATATCTGTTTGCATTTGGTCAGCCTCTGTGGAGATTTCACTTGCCGGTTCATGATGGCTACCTTCTTCTGATTCAGCACCAATCAGGGTCTCTCCTTCAACCACAATTTCACTCAACTCGTTGACAGGTTTCTCTGTGGCTTCATCAGCTCCCACGACCTGATCTCCAACAACTGGAGGTGGTTCATTTGATACTCCTTGTCGCACAAGTTGCAGAGCAATCTGCCAGGCAATTAAAATATGATATTGCTATTAGGACACACACATAAAGGACTCACGACCCTATTCACTAGTCTTGTGGGTTCTGAAATGGATCCCAAAATCCTTTGTTTTTAATCCAGACATAAGCGACCAAAACATGTCTTGTGAGACAGTGAGCATAACCCATACACCATAGGTTGAAGGTTCCACGGTGTTACCTCCCAGTGTCGAAACCTATGCGACCATATATTCTGGTCACCCACACAGTTATCAAGATCACCGCACCAATCAACAATGGGGTAAACTCAAATCTGAGTCCAGAAAACTCATTCTTCATCCGCCTCCATAGTACCATAATACCAACAATTAAATTTTTCTAGGTCATACCTTGATTAACTACCCTATCCAATCAACACTACAATGTAATTCCAAACTAAATTTGGATATTTTTTTTTGATCGGTAACTAAATTTGGATATTTGGGCAAACCTTGCGGTAAATCTTCTCAATGTGTTTTTGCAGATTTCGAACCCCTGCTTCTCGGCAGTAATTTTCTATGAGACCAAGAAGAGCTGCATCAGTCACTTCCACCTGGACCAAATTAGTTTTTCAACTTTAGATTCTCCTTGTCAGAAGTATAAATGATAATATTAATTACCTACAAATCAGAGAATACCACATTAGCAGAACTTGGCATGTGAGTTACAGATCACTCATAGGGATCAGCAAGATTACCCAAGAATGAGTTTGTGACTGAATTTCAAAGTCAACAAAAAATGCCTTTAAATGAACGGCAATAGACTATAACTAAATAAATAATTATATGTTGTTAAAAAATTCAGGCAGGTTCTTGTTTACTTCAGAAAAGGGCACTTTAAATCTGAATGATGGGCACTAAAACTAACACAGCAATAGTATTCGGCCAATATAACCCTGATTGAGGAATATTCAAGTCTAATGGGAGAACAGGAAGAAGCCTCCTCCCTTCAAATGCCATATACATGGCACACATACAAAATCTTCCTTCAAATGTCATATACATAATTCACATACAAAATCTGGTCCAGCGGCTGGTCCAATCAGTGGATACCAAACTCCCCTGACCGTGACACGTGTATGGCACAGGTATGGAAGATGGCTTCTTCAATTCTCTCGTCTTCAACTGAGCATCCTCATTAAAATTTGATGCATTTAAATTGTTAAGACAGAATAAGAAAAAAATGAACTTAAATGCAATTCTTAACTTGTTAAAACTTGCATTTGTTGCACTATTTCATTATTTTATTTTATTTTTTCTCATGTGAATGGAGAAATGTTCTAACAACAATGATAGTCGATCCAAGTAAAGCCTATCCAGCACGATCCCTTGCCGAGGCCAGCAAAAGATGTCATGCAGTTGTTGAACCAACGATAGCAATTAGAAGGAAATGGTAAGTCATCCAATTCACCCCACAGCTCAATAGGAGGTTCTACACCACAACCAAGAGTTGTGGGCTTAATCCTAGTCAACCTAAAAAAAAGGGGCACGCAGAGAGAGAGAGAGAAAAAAAAAAGAGGAAGAAGATATGAAGAGAAAATTTTATACTTGTTCAGGCTTGATACCACAAGCTTCACGAGTCGTCTTCTCTAAATAGTCTCTGGCGATGTGCATTTTCTCATCAGTGATATACCCAGCAATGGCAATGACCTCCATTCTGTCTAGGAGAGGATTGGGTATCATTTCCACTACATTTGCTGTGCAAACAAACAGAACCTGCAATGAAATAGCCAGAGAAAAGGTATCACGGTCATCAAATGTGCAGGATAGCTCGTCACCCAGACACATTACGCTAAGTTGTAATGTACAAAAAAAATATACCACATTGCAATACCATAAACTAAGTTAAAGTTTATACAAACTACACTGGATTGCTAAACTCACCCCAAGTTATTTTCTATTTGCACTAAACTGAATCATATGCGACCAGTGTTACCTAGGCACTTCAGTTTTCCCAAATTTTGTCATGCCGACACTTGGACACAACACTCCATGGCACAACACGACACTCCTTGATACGTGTTTATACCATGTCATGGTGACATCAACATTATAATTAGGCACATGGTGCTTCAAGTATGTCATGTCATTTTAAAAATATAATTGCAAGGCATTTTTTGTCAAATTTTGTTGATTTTTTGGAAATATAGACGAAATTTTATTAGGAGAGCAGCGACAACAACGATCAATATGTATGTCTCTTCTCTTCTCTCTCGTGTTGTTCATTTCTACTCCCTATATGAGTATTTTTTATAACTTAGGTATATACGTTTTGTTTTTAAATGGGGACTGGTGATCCCCCTCTTTTTATTATTATTGTTATTTAAAATTTTGAGTTATAATATATATATATATATATATATATATATATATATTTAATCATTTTTAAAATTTGTAAATTTGTGCCCCCATATTGGGATTTTTAGAGCTTGCCGTGTTGAACACCCCTAGACACCTGGACAATTGGCACCCATACCACGTGCCTAGGTAACACTATATGCGACACTCCATGGTTATACTCATATCGTGTGAAGAAACAGAGATCTAACTTAGGAGCCATGACGATAAAAACAATTTGAACACAGATCCAGTCCTAGAATTAGGATTTAGTCCCCTTGTTAATACCTAAGTGATGGAACATAAATGTTGAGTATCCAAATTTTGTTCAATCATGTATGTAATGATGCTAGATTTATAAATAGCTGAATTAAGTTATTTGTGTTTCTCAAATGGATCTCTTTTGAAGTAATATCCAAATATTTCTATCGCTTTTGTTTTGTCAAAATGTCGTGCTTGCACGAGAGAGAGAGAGAGAGATTTTCATATTTTTGTCTTTACTCTTTAGGTACTAAAATCATAAGAACAAAAGTGAACACAAGCATAAACAGAATTTAATTCCTTATAACTCTGAAATTAGAAGTCTTTTCATCATGATTTATTTTTGTCTTTAACTTGCCTATAGATTTTAATAATTTACTTGCAATGATAATTTTAAAAAAAAACAATAAGTCAACAATCAATCCAGAAAGTATCATTCTTTAGTGATATAGGGGGGTAATGCTGCCATTACAACCATTTGGTAAAATCTGGCACAAACTTCTAGCATCTACTAAGAAGACACGTTTCAAGGTAGTGTCGGGAATTTGTATAAATTTTGCTAAAAGTCAAATTTTTGTTGTGGGTGAGGTTGCCAACCTTGAGGTGCTCACTTTGTGTCTTCAGTGCAAAATAGGATCCCTCCCAACCAAGTTCCTTGGTCTTTCTTTAGGGGCTCCGTTCAAAGCCACATCGGTTTGGGAGCCGGTTATCGAGAGATGCTATAAGAGATTAGAGGGTTTGAAAGCTGGTTTTCTCTCAAGAGGGGGGATATTAACCCCCTTTAAAAAGACTTTGAGCAGCCTTCCAACGCATTACCTTTCATTGTTCCATGTCCCTTCGTCGGTGGCTGCTAGAATTGAAAAGATTCAACGGGATTTCCTTTGGAACGAAAAGGTTCATACAAAGAAATATCATTTAGTGTGTTGGGGGCTAATCTGCTGGCCTCAAGAGTCTGGAGGACTAAATCTGTGGCCCCTCAAGGTCGTGAACCAAGCATTATTGGGTAAATGGTTGTGGAGATTTGGGGAGGACCTAGATAGTTTGTGGCGACAGGTCATAGTGGCGCATTATGGGGAGTGTAACAGATGGGAACCAAAAGGGACGACCTCTCCCTATGGGGTTGGTCTGTGGCGTGTGATTCTCAAGAATAAGGCTTCAATTGATAGCCATATTTGAATTGTCATAGGAGATGGGGAGGAGGTCAAATTCTGGACGGATTCTTAGTGTGGACCCACCTCTCCAACAAGACTTTTCTTCGCTTTATCGGTTATCATTTGACAGTCAGGGGGTGGTGGCATCCTTTTTTGAGTTGAGAGGTGAGTTTGTTGTGTGGGTTCCTCGTTTTAGGAGGCCTTTGCAGGATTGGGAGGTGAGCTCATTTGTTGCCTTATTGGGAAGGCTAGAGTTTGTTAAACCAAATTCTCACTCTAGGGATACCCGAGTATGTTCCAGGGACAACAAAGGTCGATTTACTTTTAGGTCCTTCTTGCGGACCTGGATTGATTATCCTCATGTAGCATTCCCTAGTAAGGTGGTGTAGCATTCTGGTACGCCATCCAAGGTAACTTTTTTCTATGGACAGCTTTTCTAGATAAAATCTTGACATTGGACCACCTTTAAAGTAAAGGCTAGAATCTTCCAAACAGATGTGTGATGTGCCTTGCAACGAAGGAAACTATAGATCATTTGTTATTGCACTGCCCTTTTGCACACCTTATCTGGAGTCGCTTTCTAGCTCACTTTGGCGTTGCATGGGTTTTTCCCTATTCCTTCTAGAGTTTCTTATCTCGCTTTCTAGCCCTTTTGCACACCTTGTAGCCAGAGTCTATTGTTTGTTTTTCTTTTTGTAGGAGTGGTTGTTTCCCTTTCTCTATTTGTCCAGTTCACTATTTGTGAATCCTTGTATCTTTCTTTATGCTTTAATATATTTTGCTCTCGATTACCTATCAAAAAAAAATAGACAAGTTTTGCATTTGGTAGTTCTCAAAACTGTTCATGGCACCATAATAGCTCACCTTCGATAAGTCGATAGGAACATCAAGATAGTGGTCTAGAAAATTTGCATTTTGCTCCGGATCAAGAAGCTCCAACAAAGCACTCGCTGGATCACCGGCATGCCCCCTTCCCAACTGTTATAAAAACACCGTCAGCAAAGATGTAAAGCCAATTGGTTAGCATGAAAATCCAAAAGCTAGCTAAGTTCAGCAAACAAGTTTTTGCCTGAAATATAAGTTGGGATTGGACCCACAGCCTCATGATCATGAAGCACAGACCCATGAGCTAACGACTTGAAGCCAAAGACTCGTTATATTGGGACTATAAAAGGATATCAAAAGAAGCAAAACCAAGCTGCTGAGAAAACAATCGATTAAATCCATAAAATACCTTATCGATCTCATCAATCAGAACAAGAGGGTTAGCTGTTCCCACATTTTTCAGGCATTGCACCATCTTTCCTGGCATGGCACCAATATAGGTTCGACGATGCCCCTGAATATAATTTGGGAAGTTAAAGATACAAGAAGATTATATTCGCATGATAACATTGTATAATCCAGTATTGATGGATAATCTCAATAGAAGGGTTTTCTACCATACCTTGATTTCGGCAACATCAGCCAATCCTCCTACTGAAAATCTGTAGAACTTCCGATTCAAGGCACGTGCAATTGAACGACCAATGCTAGTTTTACCAACTCCAGGAGGCCCAGAGAGGCAAATGATTTTTCCTGTAATGAATCAACATAATACCAAGACTCAGGTGCTGATATCCTTTAAATTATAGAGATGCACGACATATGTTTACAGTTTACTACCTAAGATGAAAAAAAAACCCAATACTTGTCAGAACATAAGGGGGTAAGAGGCAGTCTATCTATAGTATACAATGCATCTGATGCGTATGCAAGGGAGTGGGACCCAACATTCTATGGGTCCTTTAAAAGATGCAAACAGTCATATTGCTACAATCATCCAATTAGGTAGACTTCAACATAGAATGTCACTTGGGTGAGTTAGCTGAGAACATCAAAAATTCAAAAAGTAGGTTTCCAAGGCCTCCCTGCAAACATCACCCCATTTTTTTTTTCGATAATGTAGTTCAATATATTAAAATTGGAAAAAAAAGGAATACGAGAGAACACGGCAATAGAGTTTACAAGCATATAAACTCAACACCGGGGTGAAACGAAATAGATCCTACTCCCTATGAAAATAACATATTATAACAAAAGACCCTAAAAATCCTCCCTTATACAATGGATCCCTACCCACTCCATAACACCTGACCAGATGCGCTCGCAAATCCAAAGAACGGAGGAAGAAACACCCTCAAATGCTTTGAGGTTTCTCTCTTTCCAAAACCACCAAAAAATAGCACCAGGGAGAAATGACCAATTCACTGCCCAAGCCCCCACCCCCCTAGCCGCAGGCCAACAAGATAAAAAGTCGTGAAGGGAAGAGGGGAAGACCCAAGCAACCCCCACGCGGGAGAAGAAAAAACCCCACACCACCTACACTGCAGGGAAGTGCAAGAGATGATCCACCGTCTCTTCCGCTTGGAGACACATAAAACAACGGTTAGTCATACTTCATCCTCTACGTTGCAAGTGATCACATGTTAGAATTTTATTCAATGTTGCAGATAATAGAAAGAAAGATACCTTGGAAGGAATTTCGCATGAGCAGCCTAGACAATGAGTGCCTCAGACATCCCTTGGAATCCAACACGAAGTTTCCCCCATACTTGGCTACAATCACAGCTCACCACAGACTGTCCCGCTCCTCTCTAAATCGCCACACCCATTTGCCTAACAATGCTTTATTCACTGGATGAGCAGCCTAAGATTCAAACCTCCTCCTTCTATTGGGCGACACATTTGGGGCTAGGTAACTAAGTGATATTTGGCTATCTCCTCTCTCTCGTTCCATAGAAACGTCCTCTAGAGTGTTTCTATAGAGATGGCCACAGAGCGTGGAATGGTGAGAGTAGATATGAAGAAAGTGGGGAGGCTTCGTAAGGTGCTCCTGATAAGAGTCAATTTCCCCCCTTTCGATAAGGAGGACGATTTCCACCTTAATAATCTTTTGTGATTCGGTCTAGCACCGGATTCCACACTGATTTCACTTTATAACTTGCGCCCAGAGGCATGCCAAGATACACCGAAAGCGAATTCACTTGACAAATGGCTAGATGATCTAGGATAGGTACCTCACCTACCCGAATGAGCTCAGACTTTGCTAGATTGACTCGTAATGCATTCCACCACGTGTATGAGCATGGGCTACCCAACAGGTACATTACATCTCATAGTAAACTAGAGTTCAAGGACAAATAATTGTTGTTTATTTTTTGGAAAACATTTAGTTTTTTAAGGTAACAATATGGTGCAGATACTAAAGAACTCCACAGGTGAACAACTAACATGCTAATGTGTAATCTATCACTTCACGTATACTAACTGGCAAATGAACCAATCTACAAAAAAAAACTATCTTAAATTGTTAAACTGATGCTTATTTTATAAATTAAGCTCGATAGTAGGTGAAGAAGTTGCCATGCCCTATCTGAAAAGGGAAAGCATTGGTGATTTCAATTGTCTCACATCAAAGCTCAAACTAGAATAAATGAGACTAATGGAACCATAGAAATGGAATTCTTCACTCCATAACAAGTCATTCAAAATTCTATCTGATAAAGATTAAAGAATCTATAAGGTGAGTTAGTTCTGGGTCATATAATTTATGAGGTGCAGTATTGATCAATTCACCATTATATATTTTTTTTAAAAAGTGTAAATTACTTGCATAATTTAACTTCACATTCATAATGAGTTTTTTTCTAATAAGTAAAGAAATCAATTTGCAAAAGAGGATGGGGGAAGATTCAAGGAAAACAGCTTCCAAAATACAAAATTTAACAATTTACTTGGCATCTTTTCATTGGCACTTCTCAAGGTATGCCTATTAAGTATTAACATATCCATTATAGGTTTTGAGCTCTCTCCACAAGAAAGCTTTATGTGGAAGACATAGTTTTCTAGTAACACACGACCAAGTATATGTTCGTGTAAGTGTTTCATAGATATTAAATAATGTCCAAAGAAGAACTTCCGACGTTGACTAGAAAGAAACTGGATCTTACTGACCTTGTGCGATTCCTCTGAGTTTTCCAACAGCTATAAATTCCAATATCCTCTCCTTAACATCAGTTAAACCATAATGGTCTTCATCCAGTATTGTTTGAGCACGATGGACATCGAAGTTCTCATCACTGCATTTGGATTGAACGGGGAAGTGTTTATAAACGTTAGTTAGCTTAGTATGACGAGATTCGAGAAAAGCATTTGTTTACTCATTCAGTCGCTCCTATAAATGTAGCACATGTAAGCAAAGAAAAATTAGAAATGATTAAATATAGAGAAATAAATAGTTAATTTGGGGTAGTCTAGAGATAGATTAACAGGGCCATTTCAGTTAACAGAGCCAAAATCATGGTATTCAACTGAGCTTACCTGTTTTCAAGTCGAGGAAAATCTTTATCAGTACCAGAGATTCAAAACCAAATTGTCTCCTCAAATTGATTCAAAAACCCAATCAACTCAATTTGAGTGACAGAATCGAGTCCCCTTTACACTTTAAATTGCAAAAGCGATAAACTCCAGAGGATAAAGCATTAACTTGATAAATATACACAGATCTACAGCCCCGATAGATATTTCTATCATTCAAAACCAACAAATAGACCAAAAAACAAAAGGCAAAGCCTAGATCAAAGAATTAGTCTTGTGGAAAAAGCTCCATTTCAAAATGCTGTGGCGGCTTTAAATTGTGTTTGACAAGTTTGCACTTTGGAGAAATTGGAGAAGTGGGATGGCAAGCAAGGTTCTATATATTTGTTTCGGGGGAAATTTCACACTTTGGAAATGGGGATTTGCAAGATATTTTCGTAAAGTGTAATTTATAGCAGTTGGAGGGAAAGTTTGGGGGGAATAGGGAAAATACGAAATTTTCCAGTGTAACGTTAAAAAATGTTAAAATAGACATGATTTACACACTTACGACTAAAATATACAAAAAACAACCAGATGTAATAAGTAAGACAGGTTTGGGGAGAAAAACTACTTGTTGATGTGCATACATGATACTCTGACAGCTAAAATGAAATTGACAATTGTTTGTAAATCCAGTAGTCATCCAGCAAAAAATCCTAAGTAATCATGTTTTTTAAAGAATTGTCTGTTTTAGTAACTTTAATTTAGAAAATATATATTACTTATTTCCCTAACTACAATAGTTAATGTACATAAGAATCAATATTTTAAAACACATTTATGTGATCATTTACCCATTACATATCTGTGTTGTATCTGTAATTTCCAAATATGCTTTTGTTTTAAAAACATTTTAATTATTTTAAAATAAATAATAAGAAAAAATATAATAGTTGATTATTTCGGTAATTAATGTACCATAATCTATATTTTGAAGTAGGAATACAGAGTGATTTACTCATCACATACTTATTTTATTAATATAAAAATTTAAAATTTAAAAAAAATGAAATCAATTAAGAGTTAGAAGTAAAAATGCCAAGATACAATTCCAAAGCACTATAAAGCTTCATATGTACAATTGGAGGACAATCTCTAGACTTACTTAACTCTCACTTTAAAGTTAAACCATTATGTCATCAAAATACTCGAAATTCACAAGGTCTTCAGCATGAAAAAGGTATGACAATATTAACAGTTCAACAAAATTAAACAATTATCCTCCAGGACAAAATTAATTTGGAAAGTAAAAAGTAATTAATAAAATACCTGTGATTTCCCCAAGGCAATGCTGTGAGCCAATCCAGATAGTTACGAGTTACATTAAACTCACTTGAGCTTGCCTCTAACAGCTGCAGCTTTGTGAGCTCTTCTTCTATGACTTGCAGAACATGAGGTGGGCATCTCTCCTTATTTGGTTCAAGCCTTTCCCTAAACTTTGCTGCAGCAAAGGAAGAAAAAAATAAGGAGCCTATCCCATTCCCAATCACGTGGATCTTGTGAAGCAATCCAGGTTCCATACAGAATTTAATATTATCTAACTGAATACAAGAAATACTTAAGCTAGACAGGAGGACAGGAAGATGTCCTCTACAACCAAACCCATGTCGTACAAAAGACAAATAGCATGCATGCATTGCAGCCAGGGGCGGAGCCAGGTGGGGGCCTGTGGGGGCACGTGCCCCCACTCAACTTTTGAAAAAGCTTTTTTTTTTCCAATGCATGCACAGTCATGGGAGAGATTAAATCACAACCAATCGCAATTGAACTTGGGGAGAGTTCAATCGCACCCATAGGTCAAGTTGTGTCCCTTTTAACCCCCATTAACCATAGTTAATATTTATTAACCCCTAGGGTTCAACATTCTAACCTTGGTTTTTTAATAATATATTTAAAAAAATTAACCTTAGGGTTTGGAAATTTTAACCCTAGGATTTAAATTTTTCTATAAAAAATCAAGGATAGATTGATGAACCTTAAGGGTTAGCTTAGTGAATCTTAATCATGATTAATAGAGGTTAAAAAGGACAAGTGTGGACTTGCGGGTGCGATTAAATTGTTCACGAGTCCAATCGTGATTGACTGTGATCCGATCTCGCCATGGGAATGGGGACATGAACTCAGGGAGATTTCAATCGCTCCCACAAGTCAACACATGGCCCTTTTGGCCTCTATTAACTGAGCTTCACTAACCCTTGTGGTTCAATAATATAACATTATTTTTAAATAATAATAATAATAAATATTAACCCTAAAATTTAAAATTCTTAACCAGAGGTAAATAATTATACTATATTATTCAACTATTTAATAGGTATAGCCATGAGGCAAGTGGGCAATGTTCATTGAACTATTAAAAAAAATATTTTCTTCTATAGCATGTTATTTAATTATTTGACTGGACATAGCCATGGGGCAATGGTGTAAACAAAGCTAGAAATAATAACAGTAAGATATGTACGAAATATATGAGTGAAATGCCCCAAAAACTTAGTCATAAAAAAAAATTTGCGGGCCTACGGCCCCGAACTCTCATCCTCCTTAGATTAAGATTATTTTGTACCAACTTAATAATTTTCCACAAATCTATCAACAATTACAACCATTTTTTATGAATCATCGTGTGCCCCCACTACTAGAAAATCCTGGCTCAGCCCCTGATTGCAGTTGGAATTCATCGTTAGATGAGTCCCACATAGGAGATCCCCTAATCTTTATCATATGATCCAGATCAACTGATCTATAGATAAATTTTTCTGCATTATTTTCTTTACTCCTTCCCCCCACCCAATTATGACCAAAACAGATCAGACAGTTAAGATCATCCCATCTGGTCAATGCAAATACCAAGAGTACCATGGGTAGTGAGGATGATCTCCTCCCATCCTTTGAAACTGACTTAAACATTTCCATGAAGAGCAGAACTGACCAGAAAGTGCTGTTTTGTCATCCGTCTCCAAACCTAGTTCCTGGATCACAACAAATAATGTTAAATTCCTGCAAAGTACAAATTTATTTGAAACCAGCAATAAGTTCTAAATGAACAGGACCAACAGGTCCCTTAGTAACATGTAGTTTGTAGAGAAACAGGAACTATAGTCGGAGGGTCAAAGCCTTTAAAGAAGAGAACTGAAGTCCTAGAGTAATAACAGAGCCACAAACCTTCTTTATCGCCTTAAGCTGCTCATTCAACAAGTAGCGGCGCTGTTCGCCACTTACTTTTTCTTCAATGGCTTTTGCTATTGATTCCTAGAATGAAACTCAGAGATGGTGAAGATGGAAAAGGAATTCCACTATAACAAATAATTTAACATAAAGTAAAATACAAGAAAATACTAGGCAGGAAGTACCTGTATCTTGCTAACCTCCATCTCTTTCTTTACTAATTCTAGAGTCAGTTTTAAACGCTTATATACCTGAATTGGCAAAACATTGTAGAGTTACAAGAAGCACTGTGGATGAAACAACTGTTTACAAATAGAAATCTGAGAGTGCAATATTCAAGTCCTAAGTATCCCATTGTAACAATGCGGAAATAGGTGGCAAATTCTTAAGCCACGGAAAACAATTCAAAGCAGTTTGGGACTTGATATGAAACCCGGTCCAAAAATAACCCACTCACTCAAATAGTCATATATGGCTTCTGTACTTAGTGGAGTCCAAAGTGGGATTACAACGAAAAGCTCTTACAAGTTACAAATGAATTTGCCATGGAAAATTGAAATGAGGTGTATATGATGCAATTAGCTAAGTTCTTCGTTTTTCTGTTTTTGGATGGGTAATAGATGAAGTTTATTCACAAGAAAGAAGAAATCTACAGAAAGCTTATCAATAAATAAGTTAAGTACATCAAACCAAATCTTCTTATCAAAGTTATAATGCAATAGAAAATGATCAACCGACTCCCCATCTTCTTAGAATAGGTAACATTTATCAATAATTCTCCATCTTCTGCTCATTACATAATCTATAGAGAGGATTTTGTCTAAAGCCGCCATCTTATCTTTGTCTAGGATACCAAACTTCCAATTAAGCAATGAGGGAATGAAGAACGGATAGATGAAAGGATTTGACTGAGAAACTTCCCTTACTTACTGTGGACCAAAGTCTGCTATCTCTCTGTATCCTCACCATTAAGGCGCTCTAGAAGCTTAAAAATAGACTCAATATCCCAATCATCTGCATCCCTTCTCAGTATCAGCTTCTAAATCACTTTACCATCTACTCTTTCAAAACAACTAACCATAGTAGCCTCCTTATCTTTAGCCAAGTTGTAGATATCACTTAAGTCCTACTTCAAAGATGCTTGCCAACCACACATCATTCCAAAAACGAGTCATCTCCTGTACCAACTTTACAGCGGATATGTTTGAAAACTCAGATTTTTCTTTATAACACCTTTCCACATCCCCACCCCATTGCTGACTTCCACCTCTTTACTCCCCCAGGCATTTTACCTCTCCATACTTCCCCATAATAACCTTCCTCCCAAAGCTGCCCTCTTCCCCACCAAAATACTAGAACCACTTGCCCATACTGGATTTGCTCATTTCTCTCAGGGATATCAAACCCAGCCCTCCTCCTTTAATCTGAAAACCAACTTCCCAATCTATCAAGTGGTACCAGCAGAAAACCTTCTAACCATTCCAAAGGAGTCCCTCAGGTACTAGGTCAAATATTTGCTACAATATCTGAAGACTGGAGTAGAGAGGAGAGCAAGATAATAGGTAGGCAAACTCGGTCAAGTACTACTAATTAGAGTAAATTTCCCCTTTAGATAACAAGTTTTGACTTCCACGAGTCCAACTCAACCACAAGATCCCAAACTGACTTAGAATGATAACTCCCTCCAAGGGGAAAGCCCAGATAAGGAGGGGAAAAGGCCACTCCACACTTCAGGCAACAAGCAAGCTGGTTATCAACAACCTCCAAACTGAAGATCTCACTTCTTCTAAGATTGTTCCTCAAGCCTAACCACCGCCTCAAAGCATCTAAGGAACCTCAGGAATCTCAACTGTAAATGGGAAGCCTCACAAAGTACAAAGATGATATATATGCAAACTGAAGAAGGGAATAAAGGGCGTACAATTCCGGCCAAGGGGTTTGGAGTCGAAGGATTTAGAGTCATCCCAGGCACTCATTTGATCGTTTCTTCCCAGGGCCATTTCTTGGGCCATTTGGAAAGAAAGGAACAAGTGTGTGTTTGAGGATATCTCTATCACCTTGGTTCAATTGCACTTAAGGATTAGGCGCCTTCTCCAATTTTGGTGTTTTGTTCTTAGGGAGGGGATGGAGTTTGATGATCTTCTACGTAACTTGTAGGGAGTAGAGGTTAGGAGATAAAAGATAGTGAGCTACTTTATTTTGTTATCTCCTTGTTTATGCAAGATAGTTGTATATGTTTTTTCTTTCCCTCGTTGAGTTTACTCCTCCAGTAAACTCTCGAGGTTCATTCTGTATTCTCTGGCTGAGAAACTTCGATATCTGCATTCTCTCCCTTGCTAATGAACTTGATTAAGGCTTTAGTGAGCATGATTTGGTTCTCCTTGTCTTGAGTCCATTGAACTTTCGAGCTGCCCTACTGGAGAACCATTTATCAAAACAGAAAAAGACAGCATAATTAGCAAGTATGGATCCACCTCCTCCAGGCTCCACTTGATGTCAAACCCCATTCTCCTCAGCATGTGCCCTATGATGACCCAATTGACGTGATCATGAGTTTTTTTTTTTAACAACTTATACAGAAACCCACCGACCACAAGAAAACTTACATAGATATCCTGATTTATCATCTTGAATTCTCGCATCTACACATTCATTAGCTATAAGAATACCATCAAGATTTGTTAACCTCTCATAAAAGCTCCTCATGGATGGGATATAGTCATATAATACTACTCAACCACCTCCTTCAATCTAGATGCCAAAGTTTTTGACAATATCCTGTACACACTCCCCACAAGATTAATGAGTCGAAAGTCTTTCAAGTCCTTTGCTCATTCTTCGGGACCAAAGCTTATGAAGGTACTGTTTAAATATTTGTCAAAATTGCCTTCATTTCGGAATTGATAATTCACCTCAATAAAGTCCGCACGGATGATGGACCATCACTTTATATAAAAGTATATTAAACCATCCAGATTCCAGACCTATGGCTCTATCCCATCTCTTTTTGATCACTTTACATATCACTTCCTCTTCAACAATTCTCTCAAACCAATCCCACATCAGGCAAAATTCTATGAAAATCCACCATCAAGCTTCGGACGATGACTAGGCAACTCCTCATATAACTTCTTATATGTTTTCATATATCCTCCTCCCTTCAACCTGAATGTCCCCCACCCGAACTCTAAATATACATCATTCTCCTTATCACATGGCCATTCTTTGGAATCTTTGTGTTCTTGTCCCCTTCCTTTAATCGCCTAATTTTGGGGCTTTCACCTCCATCTTATTTCTTCACTCAGGCCTTCTTTTCTCCTCCTCCTCCTCAGACAAAGGGAGCAGATTCTCCAGAGAAGAAATTTCATAAAGCAACTAGGTCTTCTTCACAGAAACTATCTCAAACACAATTCCATTTCTTGAGACTGTTTTTGTGCTTTAAGCTTCAATCAAAACGCTATACTAGATTTACCTCCGAACAATGTCCCTTTCAAGATTTCCGCCACAACATCAAGAAAAATTGGAGCTTTCAGCCAAATGTCTACAAATTTGAAAGGCAAGGACCTCTTTCTTGCTTTCCAATTTCCAACATGATATGGAAATGAATATGCTAGGTGGGGAAGGGCTTCTGAGTCAAGAAAATAGTGAAGCTCCTAGTGCATTGAAGAAAGAAATCTGTCCAACCTGCTTAAGAAGAGTAATCTGTCCAGCCTGCTTAAAGAAGAATTTCTTTGAAAATTTGACCACGATAAACGTCCCTCCCTTCAAAGTTCAAACTCCTCAAATTCCTTCATCCTTCTAGCGATTCTACTACCTCATCTTCTCATAGGAAAATCTAATCATATTAAAATCCCCACTTAGGCACCCCGAAGAAGCACTACTTCTAGATTCTAGAATCCCACTCCCAAAAATGAAGAAACAAACTACAATCAATCAATTCATACACCCTAGAAAATACCCAATGAGATTGGTCTTTTAGATAGAAAAATACCCCCTCAAGCACATACAGGAGGCAAAGTTTCCCACCCAAAGTTATCCCCTACCCAAATCTCTTGAATCATTTCAACCTCCAATTGTTCTAGCCTTGATTCATGGATACAAAGGATGTTCGGTTTCCTTTTCCTTAGCAATTGTTTGATGATCTATTTGCTAACCTTACAATTCATTTTTCTCTCACCTTCCAAGATAAAATTTTTATATTCATTGATAAACTTTGTTTGTACCCATCGCCATCCTGCATCTACCATCTTTCTCCCACACAAGAAGGCCTTCATAGTTTATCTTACTCAAGGCATGTTAGTCATGGGAACTTAACATAGGCAATTAACCGAACTCCCCCTCCCCCCAAATGGGCCTAAAGTAATATCTAGGAGGAGAAGGCTATGATTGGAGTCAAAACGACAATTTCTTTCCTGCCAATCCATTAATAAGTTGACAATAATCATAAGTGGGAAATACCGAAAAAAAAAAATTGAGAATCTAATGAACTAAATTCGTACAAAAGGAGATCCTTGAAATAGAGGTTCTACATCCAATAAGTTACTTCCCGGGAAGAATGTTCACGTAGAATGGAGGTAAATTGTATCAAAACAATCATTCTTAGAGGGGGGGGGGAGCACTTCTCCAAGCCTCAACGCTCATTCTTAGAGATTCAATGAATTAGACTTAGTTTCTATTCTAATCATTTTAGATTCAATGGGTTAGACTTAGTTTCTATTCAAATCATTTGGGTTTGGCATTTCCTTGTCCAATCTCATTTAGCATGCCAGGGTAATTTGAACAAGGATAATTTCACATCAACACTTCATGAAAGAGGAAAAAGTGGAGTAAATTTTTTTTAAAACATCATGTAACAAGGACAAAACTACCAATTTCAGGAAAGCTGTATCTAGGACTGTTAACAAACCCTCTCTCTCTCTCTCAGACCCAACCCAAGGACAGAAATTTACATTGATGCAGCTCACACAGATCTCCCCGCCTGGTGGCTGTTTTGACTCACATCTCAAGCGACTGAAAAATAAAGATTCTTTCCTTTTTTGAACTTCTAAAGTCCTTGGTTTATTTAAACTCGATCCGGCTTGGCTTGGCTCAGCTCGGGTAAATAAGCCAAGTCGAGTTTGAACTTATGATATTCTTCACGAGCCAAGCTTGAACAAAGAAAGCCAAACTCAAATTGAGCTCCAGCCGAATTTGAATACCCCTATAGTTTAGCGAGCCAAGCCTTAACACCCCGCTACTCGGCTCAGATCGGCATCACCCCTATCTGTATCATGCACACCACTACCTTGTTCAACAAGTTGTTGACAAAGTTAAGCTCGTTATAAGCTTGGTTGAGTTAATATGAAGGAAAAATGTTCTTTATGAATTATCTCTATTCAAAATGCAGCAGTATACCAAATCGCTTCACATGTTTACTTTTGTTTCTGTGTTCGCCCTTGCCAAGGATACACCATGCATTTTCTTTACCACCAACTAGTATCTTATCTATGATTACACAGTGGATAAAGTATGAGTACAAAATAATACTTTTTTTCTCATAGATAATTATATTCAGAAGGAAATAACTAGAAAGTCTTAGTAGAATAATTATCTTTGGTTCGATCTCCAAATTCCAGATTTGTCAAAAGCTTCTTACATCTAGCTCTTCAAGAACTTGTTGGCATTGCAATTTGTTTGCTCCTGATATGGCAGCTCCAAAATCTGCTAACCTTGGAAAATTGAAATCACCAATATGCTGCAAATATCAAGAGGAGAAGTTATTAGAAATCATGAATGGATTAAACAAGCAAATTTGATCATATTCATTACAGTCCATAACGATCAAAATATATCAAAGCATTGACTCGGGTACATATCAACACAATTTCTAACAATCCATGAGGTACAAGTACACTAACACAATGGTTGTTAAAGGCATCGTCTAGGCAACCAAGCGCTCTGTTGGGCCCAAGTGACCGCCCGTCTTGGCGGCCTTTATTAATAATCCGATATATGTAATATTATTATAGTTTAAGGGCATAAATTTAATTTCATTTGACGATGGCAGTTTGGTCAACAAAAATATGTTATTTTATATGTCTCTCGTGTCTTTTACTATATAATATATTAGGGTTTGTAGATCCAACAAAAAAAAGTGTTTGCAGATAATAGAAGAAGAAGAAGAGACCATACAATGCCAAATTTGTCTCCCTCATGCTAATCTCCCCTCTCTTGCTCAAGGGGTATACCAATTGGTCTCTCTCTCTCTCTCTCTCTCTCTCTCTCACACACACACCAACCCACCCACCCCTAATGTTTGTGGGTGGACTGTATGGTGGCTCTCTATTTTTTGTTCTTAATTTTTTTATATGATTACCTGCATCTCCCCAAGATACCTCTATTGGATGTATGTTATATGCCTTGTTGAACAAATCATGAAACCAAATGATGGAATATGTTGTTCAGCCCTGAATCTGAAGTGCAGTCCCACCTGGTTTTTATCTACTTATTATACGACAATGTAAATATAAATGGGACTTAAATCACTCACTAAAGGGTTAATAATACTGATGTGAAGTGTGGGGGTGGTTGTTTTAGGTTAGTGGGTTGAACCCATGGTCCCATAATTGTAACCCTTAAGTCCTCACCATTCAATCATGAAGATCAACCCCTCATTTATATCTGTGTTTTAAAAGGTGTGAAGCTTATGCCTCAAGGCTCATCTTGAGGCGAGGCTCAAGAAAAACACCTTGAGGCATAAATCTCATGAGTCTAACGCTTCAAACTTCGAGACTCACATAAGGCACACGCCTCATGAATCATGCCTTGAGGGCAGCATGTGCCCTGAGACTTCAACATTAATTTTTTGCACTGCCCAATTGCTTTTGGGATTTGGGGACACGTTCTTTCTCGCCTGAGGTGGACTTGATTTTCCTTTGTTCCTTCTAAAAATGTTAACTTGTTGATCCTTGGGTGGCTTGGATAGTGCCCAGGAGGCAATAGGAACAGTCTTGCTTAGGGCAATTTCTTGGTCACTATGGAATGAGAGAAATAAGCGGATTTTTTATAACACGTCTACTCCTAGTCGATTGCGTTCATGTTTTAGTCTATGCATTTTCGAATGGTGCTCCATTTGGCCGGTGCGAGTAGAGTTGAATGAGTGACTAGGATGATCTCTTGAATTGTTTCGGGTTGCCCTACTAGTAAATGTTTATTAGATAGTGTATATGTTTCTTCTTCTTAACTCTATTTTTCCGAGTTTATAATCTTGTAAACTGCCTTTGGAGATCTTTTTCGTATTCTCTTCATATGTTTATTATATTCTATTTGATTTCCAATTTGAAAAAAAAAATAAGGCTTGCGCCTTATACATTAAACAAAAATAGAATTCTAGCCACATAACTAAGACCAAAACATTAAATTATAAGGTGTATGCCCCATTATTTTTTTTATTGATAAAAAATATTAATTTTTTATTTTGATATTAGTTTATATTAACACTTAAATTATTATGTCTAACATATTTAGGCCTTTTAAAACCTTGTTTAACTCTAATTTGTATAGTAGACTTCGCAACAATTAGGAGCCATTGCTTAACATATTTAGTTGGTGACTTCCTTGCAATTGTTTGATGGGATCCAAAATCCACCACATGATGATTGAACATCATCCGCCTTTTAATATGTATATGAATAAAAAAAAGAAAATCTAAATTTCAGCTTTTCTTGCCTCTTAAATTTATTATTTTTATGGGTAAAATTTTTATATAATATTACATAAAGCAATATGATTTTCCTTAAACATTTACATGTTGTTACAGTTTTTTTATAGACGTTTTGGATCCCTAACTTTTAGGGATACAATTGATTTGGAAGGGGAGATAAGCAACTTTAGTTGGGATATCGGAATTCCACACCACTCTATGAGGGAAAGGCTCCCTCCGGATAGAGGATAGTGATTGGTACAACAATCTCACTGAGAAACGTCCTAGGCTGCTTTTGGACCATATCCTACAATCCCTAACTTCGGGACATGAGTCCGACACCGTAATGCGCTCCAAAAGCCGAGACATATCACTAATTTCCCAGTCATTTATAGCCCAACGCATCCGAGGACACCAAACAACCCCCAAAGCACTACTCTCATACAACTCCTCCACTAGAGCCTCCCTGTTATAAGATAGGGCGAAGAGATTGCCAAAATCATCCATCAACTTAGTAGACCCACACCAAACATCCTTTCAAAATCTGATCTCCAACCCTCCCCCCACTCGGAATCTGAAATAAGGCACTACCAAATTAGCATTAGCCATAATCCCCTTCCAAAACCCCTAACCATGCGGGCCTCTGACCTCCCGGGAAATCCAACACGACATTTCCCCATACTTGACAACTATCACCCCTCGCCATAAGCTATCCTGCTCATCCTCGAAACGCCACACCCATTTGCCTAATAATGCTTTATTCACTTAGGTGAGTGGCTTAAGATTCAAACCCCCATTTTCCGAAGGACAGCACATCTAATCCCAGACAACTAAATGGTATTTAGCTTTATCTACTCTCTCATTCCACAGAAACTCCCTCTGAAGCTCCTCAATGGAATGAGCCACTGATCTAGGAATGGTGAGTATAGACATGAAGTAGGGATGCCACTTAAGGTGCTATGAATCAGAGTCAGCTTACCCCCTTTCGACAAGTACGACAATTTCCACCCAGCTATCCTTTTTGTCGATGCGTTCAACCACCGGATTCCACGCTGATTTTGCTTTGAAGCTCGCGCCCAAAGGTATGCCCAAAGGTATGCCCAAATACACCGAGGGAAGAAAGCTCACTTGACACCCTAGGCAGATGGCCAGATGCTCAAGAATGAGGACCTCCCCTACCCTGATAGTTTCAAATTTAGCCAGGTTGACTCGACACCGCTTCGAAACATCTAAGCACACACCTAAGATTAAGGAGGTCCCTCCTCGATGCATGCCAAAAAATAAGAGTGTCATCCGCAAACTGGATATGAGATATCCTTAGACTATTAGCACCCACTCTGAATCCTTCGAAATGAATCCCCTCAGCTCTGGACAACATCTGGCTCAGAGCCTCCGAAACGAGCACTAACAGAAAGGGAGAAAGAGGATCCCCCTGCCTCAGGCCCCTTAAGCTAGGGAAAAAACCAACCGAACTCCCGTTGACCAGAATAGAGAAATGAACCAAAGACATAGAAGACCTCATCCACTGTTGCCACTTCCACCCAAAGCCTGGGCCTAAGATGTAAAGAAAAAACTCTCAGTTGATATGATCATAGGTCTTCTCCATATCTACCTTGCATAGGATTCCCGGTATTTTAGAGCACACTCTGGAGTCAATGTACTCGTTAGCAATAAGAATCCCATCAACAATCTAGTGCCCTCCTACAAACGCACTCTGCTGAGAGGAAATGAGAGCTATCATCACCTCCTTGAGCCTAGATGCCAAAACCTTAGAGAGAATTTTATACGTGCTACTTACAAGCACAAGACTGATCGAACGAAATTCTTTGAGATTTGTAGCCCCCTGGTTTGGTAGCAACACAATGAAAGTGCTATTGATTACTTTGTCAAACTGCCCTACGTCATAGAACTCCCGCCCCACTATCTCCCAACAACACCTAGAAAATTTCATGGTAAAACCGTCAAGCCCAGGAGCTTTGCCTTTGGCCAAGCTACGAATGGCACGAATCACCTCCCCTTCCTCGAACGGAGCTTCTAACGTCGTCCTCTGCTCTAGGGACAGCCCATCGAAAGGAAGGTCATCCAAACGAGGATGTCAGTCCTCCCTTTCACGATATAAATCTTTGTAATAAGAGACCACACTTGCCTCAATCTCGCCTTTCTCCTCCTTCCTGATACCGTCCACCCTTAACTTAGATATAAAATTCTTTTTACGATGAAAATTCTTTTTCGACTCAATTCCGCCGAAGTTGACCGAATAGAGTCGAATTCCATGGTGTCCGAAGCGAAATACAATTGTATTCTGTAAATTGAAGGACTTTTAAGTTTTAACTTAAAATGATAGTGTTAGTTCCACTCGCTTTAAACTTGCTTTCTTCATAAGGAAAGACATGTTTCCTTAGCATTAACCTTATTATAAATAATTAGCTTTAAAAGAGAGTGTTGCTAGCATTAACCTTATTATAAATTATAATTTTTTAAATAATTAAAAAAATTGGTCTAGGCATCATTTATCTACGTTAGTAGAGTCAATACGTCAGATGTTAGCTCGGGCATTGGAGCTCTTGCAACTCATACCCTTGGGGGGATTGGATCCCCCGACCTCCCTCCATTGAAGGCCACACCCCAACCACTCACACAAGAGGCAGGGGTGTAATTATAATTTTATTATTAGAGTGTAGTTAGCACAAACCTTATTATAAATTTTTTATTATTTTAATAATTTTGTTATTAGTATATTATGCCCATAAGGGCCTTTTAGTAATATTAAATAATCTCTTGATAGTATTTCATAAATATAAAATTACTTAACTACCCATTTCCTCATCTTCACATATTGATTTAATCCGGTAAAATCATTGAGCTCATCAATTGCATATTGAAATAGGTTTAGAAACTAAATTGAATTTCAATTATTTATCAACTTTAATGTGCATGCATAAGTTTTCAAGTTGCTGAAACAATTAACATGGATAATCATTGGAAAAATAAATAAAATACATATTCCCTTCACTTGACAAAGAGGATAAAATATAGTTTAAAAAATTTGACAATATAGAGAAGTATCAAGAATAAATTACAGCTCTAACAAGCAGACAACACAAGTCGCTTAACATGATTCTCACATTTGAGTATTACATGCTTACATCAGTAATATAATGAATTCTAGATGTGTATTTATGCTTTAGTATTGAATTTCTAAAGTTTCATCTTAGATTTCCAATGTTCCCTTAAAGTTTCCTAGACTTCTTTATTTTTACATAACTTCCTTTAAATGTGTCAACTTTCTTAGCGACCGAAGTCTAATACCTTGCATGCCTCACAAAAATACTTATTTTGCATAAGACCCTGTAGAGGGAGAGACTTGTGACCCAGATATTGCAGAATCGAATAGGCAGGATGGCCTAATCGTTGATACCAGACAGAGGAAGCAACCCGATCACCAAACAAAGCAAAAACACGTTTATTTGAGAAGCCTAGAGGAAGATGAAGTGGATTATCACTCTTGCTGTGGAAACGCGTCCTCCCCGTTTTGATGTCCTTCACAAAAAAATCATCCGCACGAGAGATAAAATAACAATCATTATCACGTGTAAATTGATTAATTGAAAGTAAATTGCTGGAAATAGATGGACAATGTAAAACATTTTTCAGATGAAAGAGGGATGAATTTTGGTTAAAGGAAGTGAAGCCAATGTGAGAGATCGGCAAACCTGCACCATTACCAACCGCAACCTCGTTTCAATCATGATACTCATCATGCAAAGTCATATTGGATTGATCTGAGGTGATATGAGTAGAAGCACCACTCTCAGCTATCCAAATTTGATCATTAGGTCGAGCATGCATCGAGGCAACTATAGTTGCAAGCTTCTTTGTGGGAACTCATCTCTCATACGAGTGATCCATGCGATGAAATCAATTGATGACAGAGCGGCCACATATCTAACATAGGGGTCGATTCGGATTGGAAGGACTGAATCAAGCCGCCCCTTTGCCTTGATTCGAAGTACGAATGTTGGAGTGTGAGTGGAACGATCCACCATTCGATCCTGATCCACCATTTCTACCTCTGGAAAATGGTTTGGTTCGGTTTGTATAAAGGATCGTGACAGTGGATTCAATGGGGTTCAATGGGCAGAGCATTTTGTTCCTCAAGGCGCATTTTTGTGCTAAGAAGTAAACCAATTAGATCGTCGAGAGAGATAGGTGTCTCACGAAGACACGAACTTGAGCAAAGTTCACCGTGGCTTCATAGGCTGAACCAAAACCATTGAGAAGAAAAGTGATGAAATCATCATCATCAACGGGTTTCCCAGCAAAAGCAAGACTATCGGCAATAGAGGTCATCTTGTCGACATAATCAATGATTGAAAGATTTCCTCGCTTCATTGTTTGAAGTTGTTTTTTGAGTTGCATGATGCGGCTACGAGATTGAGATGCATATCGCTTTTCAAGCGGTATCCAAACATCACGAGAAGTGGATAGACGAGCAATAGCAGCCAAAACGCTAGGAGTAAGCAAGGCATTAAGCCAACTTAATAATGTTTGATCCTGCTGATGCCAAGTTAAAAGCTTGGGATCAACCGTTAAATGATTTTCCTAAATCATCAACCAGAAACTGAGCTGGGCATGACTTAGTACCATCGACAAAGCCAAGCAAGTTGTGACTTTTGAGAACAGGTATAAACTATGCAAGCCATAGCACATAATTGGTGCGATCCAACTTAATTGAGACCACATAAAAAACACTAGAGGTAGTTGATGAACCTGTGGAAGCCATGGATAAGAAGAAAATTTCAGAGTTGTTGGACGATGGGCTCTGATACCATAAAGCAAAATGGCTTTCCTTAAACATTTACATGTTGTTACAGATCTTTTATAGACGTTTTGGATCCCTGACTTTTAGGGATACAATTGATTTGGAAGGGAGAGAAGATCCCAAGCCACCATACAAAGAAAGAATTCCAATTCAAAAAACATAGCCTAATCAAAAGGAGAGATTAGAGGGATTCGATTTAGAGTGCACGATCTGTGGGATCGTGCACCGTGATTGTAGCTTCTGATTTATCATTACATATGTGTGTGTATTATAATGTTTAATTATTATTATTTTAATCTTTTTGCAATATTCTTATTTATTATTTATATATATGTGTGTGTGTATTATAACCTTTAATTATTATTTTCTGAATCTTTTTCACTATTCTTATTTATAATTTATTTATTTAATATAATGAGGGAGCATGAGGCTTTCTTGTAAGGCTTAAGCCTCATACCTTTGTGTTTTAAAATATTGTTTTATATTATGTAAAACTAGATTTTTTGATCTTCATCAGCCTTAGGCAATCGCCTCCTAGGGGGTCTACTGCCTGGTGTCGCCTAACCGCTTTGACAACATACTAATTAAGACATTCAAAACTCACATATTTAACCCAGGGAGAAGAACTAAACTAGTAATTATCATTACATACATTCAGGTAGGAAATATCAAGATAATAAGAAAACATGAACATAACACTACAACCAAAATCAATTATTTTCACCATAGTAACAAAGTTATAAAGTTTTTTCAAAAAGTTTCAAATAAGACACGACTTTTTCATTGAACAATTAATTCACGAAGTATTCACGGCTCTTGAAAAAATTCGCGATTTTTTTAAGGCACGAATTATTCACCGTTTTTTGGAAGAAAAAAACTTCGAATAAATATCTAATATATGAAATATTTTTTTTTTATTATTTTTAATAGTAAGTAATCTTACTTTATATATATATATATATATATATATATATATATATATATATACGTATCAAAAAATCGTATTTTATATTTTTTAATATCTTGCCAACATTTTTTCGATTTCTTTCTGTTTTTTTTTTATTTAACCGATATTTTAAAAAAATCATAGACGAATAATTTCCGGACATCTGACTTGGTGACTATGATTTTCACCAAAGGAAAATTTATAAGCCAAGTGATGTTGAATTAAACAAGTTGTTTCATAATACGAAATGAAGCATGGTTCAAAATATCAATCTTGGTTGGCAACTTTGCGTATCAGTAAGTCAAAACTAAGATGCCAACTATGGATACACATAGAATATCTGCATGGAAGCCTTAGCATAAACTTCTTATAATGCAAAGATAATCTAAAAACAAACTCAATAAGGTCCTACAACTATCATTACAATCGATCATATGAGATTTATGTGTTGGATAGTCTTGAGTCCAATGTAGTCAAGGCGTCGCCTAGACATTTTTGGACCTCAACTGCCTAGGCGCCCCTCTAGGTGGGTAAAAGTCACTGGGCGACCACCTAGACATCTAAGGCGCTAGGCGTTGGACAGTCGCCTATGATCCATACAAAACCTCTTCTAAAACCCTCTTTTAAAACCGTATTTAAAGAATCTCCTTTAAAACCCTCTTTTAAACTCTATTTTAAAAGGGCAGTGATTAGCCCACCACGCATGTGACTATGTAGTCAAATGTCGTGTCTTCGTGTCCCTTTTAATACCCCTTTAACTATGGTTAAGCTTAAGAAAATTAAGGTTAATATTTTTCTTTTTTTCTCTTTTTAAAAACTAAGGTTAGATCGCTTAACCCTAAGGGTGAGTGAATTTTAACCACAATTGATGGGTGTTAAAAAGGGGGACATGGATCAATGAGGACCACACATTCCACTAAATAGTGGAATGCGACGGTAAGTTAAACATTTTTCATTTTTAAACCAACATTTAAACTCTTCAACCCTCTTTTAAAATCTAAAAGCAATATCTTAGGATATAGGTGGTGCATTTAAACTTTAAAAGCAACATCCAAAGTCAAGACTCAAAACCACTTTAAAAGTTAGAAAAATTCAAACTAATTATATATCTATTATATATGTAATGTGTGTTTATATTAATATTACATGTACCTATATTTAATATATATATATAATTTAATTATTTTTACTGCCAAGGCATCGCCTGGGCGTAGCCTAGGCAGCGCCTCGCCTAGCCAGGCCTAATTGCCTAGGCATCACCTGGACGCCTTGACTACACTACTTGAGTTTGATTGCCTTTCAGAAGAAGATAAAGGGAGCCCTGTGAAGCCGTTTTCTGAGGAGAATTGTGGGGCGATCACTGGCATAAAAGGGGATATGGCCAGATTGTTTTAGAATTTAAAAAAGGTGTTGGCCTATCTTTGGTTCTAATTTTGTGAGTAGAGGAAGAAATCTTTAGCTCAAGCTCTTTCAATAAGTTTATCGATAACACCTTCATTTCCTTGATTCCTAAGTTTAGATGTGGTTTGGAGTTGAGAGATTTCTGCCCATTTTGCTTGGTGAGAAGCGTCTATAAAATTTTGGCTAAGGCTTTGGCCGGGAGATTAAAAAGGGTCATGATTCATGAGTTCGATCATTTCACCATCTCAAGGTGCTTTTGTCAAGGGTTGTCAAATCTTAGATGGTATTTTGACCACCAACGAATGCTTAGATGAAAGCCTGAAAAGAGGAAAACCAGGAATTTTGTATAAATTGGATTTGGAGAAGGCGTACGATCGTGTCAGTTGGGAGTTTTTAGAGTGTGTAATAGGTCATATGGGTTTTGGGCTTCAGTGCTATCGTTTGGTTTCTTTTTCAATCTTAGTCAATGGTCCTCGACGAGTTATTTTATAAGTTCTAGGGCGTTAAGACAAGGGGACCCCCTTTCCCCGTTCTTGTTCTTTATGGTATCGAAAGCTCTTAGTAGGATGGTTAGTAGGGCCGAGCAGGGGGGTGTCATGGAGGGTTTTGGAGTGAGTAGAGAGGAGATGAGAGGTCTCTCATCTCCAGCTTGTGGATAATACCCTCATCTTGTGTGATGCTTCGATCCAGCAATTAGCCCACCTTAGATGTCTTTTGAGTTGTTTCAAAGTTGTTTCGGGTCAGAGTAAATCTTCGGAAAAGTGAATCGTTTGGTGTGGGGAATGTGCCGGATTTAGAGGTCTCAGCAGGGGTGTTGGGCTTTAAAATAGGTAGCTTCCCGACTTTTTACCTGGGTTTGTCGTTAGGCGCTTTGTTCAAATCTAAGTTTTCCTGGGATCCCATAGTTGAAAGAAAATCCAGGAGATTGACTGCTTGGAAGGGTGATATCTGTCCAAGGGGAGTAGATTAACATTGATTAAGAGCCCTTTGGTGATTTTCCCAAACTATTTCCTTTCGTTGCTTCAGGTTCTTGTGTCGCGGCTGCTGTGTTAAAGTCTTTGCAGAGAATTTTTTTGTGGAATGATCAGTTAGAAGATATGAAGTATCATTTGGTGAAGTGAGAGGTGGTTTGTCGCCCCTTTCGGGGACAAAGCACATAGTAGTATAATTTGGTGAAACTTCGTATTGGTGTCACTGTATATTTCTTCTAATCCGGCCTTCCATAAGAGGTCAAAACACATTGAGATGGATTGTCACATCATGAAGCAAACCTTTTTGTATATGTCCTAGACCAGATCCTTATGTACTCATCAAAGGTCCTGATCAAAAAAAAAAAAAAGTCCTGATGAGGACAACCTCACGGCATCATTTACAAGCTATGCATGATAGACATTTAAGTTCAGGTAATCACTTGTAATGCAAACTTAGTTTTCTAACTTTATGTTCAGTTGTAGGGTTAATTTGGAATAATAATTCATTTATAGATTTTCTTTAGTACAATTCACTAGGATTGAGAGCTAAGGGTATTTATGTAAAACATTTTCATGACTGAAGTGAAGGAAGGATAGTAGGTTGACACACGACTTACTCAATTTTCCCCTAATTTCTTCCCTCCCTCATTATTCTCCTTCCCTTTCTTCCTTCTTCCTCCACTATCATTCAACTAGAAATAGTTATTTATTTTTGGATTGGTGGAAGTGGAATTATTACAAAGCTCAATTTAACCATAAATACAAATTTTAGCATGACACGAATGCAATAAAACTCAAAGGAGCAGTGCAGAACCTTGGTACCAAATGGAAGAAGAAGAAGCATTGCATGGGGAAAATGGTAGGAGTTACAAATATGAATTGATGTGGGAAAGCATAAACCAAGTACATGCAATAGAAGGCTCCACTCAACTGCGTGGGAGTAAATTAATCACAGTAAATGATACGAGGGAATAAGTTCTAATGAGAGCATTTTCAAGATTTGTGAAAAAAAAATGTAAATATACATAAAGAGTACTAACACCCCAAACTCTGGGAAAAGGAACACACCTGAGTATATGTTTGAACATGATCTCTCCAAAGGGAACTCGTCTTCAAGACATCCCTTAAGGTTGCTATTACCTCAAACGAAGTAGCCTTTATAACATCATCATCCTTGTTATATGGTTTATCCTGTAACAAACAAGACAATTTAATGAGGGAAACAGAAACGCAAATTATAACTTATGAATAAATACATAACCTTAAATTTAATATAAAAGTTATTTGACCAATTAGAGAATTAATTAAGACAGATAGCATGCCTTGAGATGATCGACTTTCACTGTAAGAGGATCCTCGCTGACCTGTGTACAAAAGAAGTCATACTTATCTCGGTTTTGGGAACTTGTCAGCAAATCCAACTTTTAAGAATTTATCATAAAATTATAAAATATCAAAATCTCATTAAATTTTTGACACATTTTACCATAAATGAAAAACAAAATTTTGGTTGGAAAGATATATAACTTGCAAGAAACTTAAGAAATTATCATTTACAGAAGAGTTTGAAAATGTATCTGAGATATTTTGACAGGCATAAGTAGTAAATTTTTCATGGAAAATCAATACATCAAGCATAATTTAACAGGTCTTCCTCCTTCCCGATCCACCTTACCATCTCAGTTATTTGTAGCCGCCTATGACCAATAAGCACTACCTGATCTCCTTGGATACTAGTTATCTGGTTTGTCACATTCCAAGATAAAAGCAGTGTTACAAAAGGATGATCGTTATATGACAGTTGCATTCCAAGTTAACAAGTTGAAAAACAAGAGATTGTTAAAATTCTGCGACAATATTAAATACCTGGGCCAAGGTACCAACTTCATGAAGGCGCTTAAACAACTCTTTTCCTTTGAGATCATATATGCTTTTCTCTGTATCGGAACCAGCAAGACTAGGATCAGTCTCTGGCTCATCCTTAACAAGAAAAGCACCCGCATATGGGGCTTGCCGTTTTCGGTTTTCCACTAAAGCTGCTAATAATTTAGGATCCTGCAGGAAAAAAACTCAAACCTTAGCGAGATTACATAATTGAATCACATCTCTACAAAAGGTGTTGCCAGCAATAAATGATGCCATGATATACTAATGGCATCAACCCTCAACACAAAGAAATAGAGAAAACAGTTATAATGAATTTAAAAAATATATATAGTTCTGGTGCTTCTGGCAATAAATGACGCCATGATATACTAATAATGCATGTTCAAATGCTTTGAAGCAGTGTCAGGTCTCAAGATCAATTTATCTAAGAGCATAGTGTTTGGCGTAGGGGAGGTTCCTAATATCCTGGAGTTGGCAGCTGTGTTGGGATGCAAATCTGGTTCCCTTCCAGGCAGATATTTGGGCATGCTGTTGGCTTCTAGTTACAAATCTATATCAGCTTGGGATCCGGTAGTTAAGAGATTTTCTAGGAGGTTAGAGAATTGAAAATCTTTGTACCTATCCAAATGGAGCAGACTAACTCTTCTCAAGAATGTTTTGAGCAGTCTCCATTCTTATCATCTTTCTTTGCTGACCATTCCTTCTTCAGTAGGAAATTTTCAGGGATTTTCTTTGGAATGAGAGAGTGGATACCATCTTGTTGGCTAGAGTAAAGTATGTCTCTCCTTTGAGGTTGGTGGGCTAAACACTTTTCCTTTGTCTCCTACCAACAAGGCTCTCTTAGATAAATGGCTTTGGCAATTCGGACTCGATCCGAAAAGCCTTTGGAGACAATTGATTTATTTGAAATATAGGGAGGTGTTAGGCTGGGAACCTAAACGGGTGAGGGATCCCCACGGCACTGAGCTGTGGAAGAGCATTATGGCTGGTTGGAAGGTATTCTCAAACCTTGTTCGATTATGGGTGCAGAGGGAGAGCGGGGTGCATTTTTGGCTGGATAGGTGGTGTGAGAACACCACCCTCGAGGGTGACTTTAGGTTGCTATGCTCCTTAGCAAAGGATAGGGAGGCTAATGTGGAGTCTTGCGTAGAGTTTTTTGCCAATTCTAGGGTGTGGTGCCCTAAATTGAGGCAAATTCTTGACATTTGGGAGGTTGAGGGGTTATTCGCCTCTTGGATGGGATTAGCTCAGTCTCTACTTCCTCCCCCTCTCCTCACCCCTCTTTAGGTACGTTCGCTTGTGGTCTTGTGATAATAATGATCAGTTTTCAGTGAGATCCTTTTATCATGCCTTATTGTCAAGCCCGAGTTTCCCTTTCCCTTACAGATCGGTTTGGAAAGCAGGTTTTCCGGCCAAGGTATGCTCCTTTCTTTGGACGAAAACTTTTGACAAGATCCTTACCTCTGATCATCTTATGAGGAGATGATGGAGGATGGCCAGTGGGTGTTATGTGCCTTGAATCAGAGGAGTCGGTTGACCATATTCTACTTCAATGCCCATTTGCTTCCAAGACTTGGAGCTATTTCATGACTCCATTGGGAATCAATTGAACCTTCCCTCGCTTCTTCAGTGACTTCTTCTCTTATCGGCTTTCGGTGGGGGGCTAATAGTGGGGGTTGTGTTGCCTGAAAAAATTGCCTGGTCCATTTGGGAAGGAAATAAACTCTAATGTGTTTGAGGGAGTGTCCTCCTCCCCTGCAGGAGTTTACTTCAGAATTGGACAGATTCTAGTTCAATGGTGCACTATTCGAGAGGGTTTTGACGTTGCATATTTATATGTTCTTTTTGTAATTGTCAGGGTGGGCTTTAGTTTTATTTCTCTATTGTTTGTAGTTTTATTTCCGAAATCACACCCTTGTGACCCCTTTATGTAATCGTTTCTGCTCCATTTCAATAATCTATTTGTGCATTACTGGTCAAACAAAAAAAAAGGCATCTAATGGATCTATTGAATAGCTATGAGCACACGAACTATCGACGCACTGGCAGACTGCAAGATGTGGAACTTTATACATGTCAAAATGGAAAAATCGAAATAGAATTCCATTAGCAAATTCAGACTTCAGAGTCATCAACCAGAACTTGCTCTCAGCATCTCAACTAAAGAAAAAGTAATACAGAAATCTAACATTATTATGGAATGGGTAATTGTTTTCAATAATTAGAAAACAAATACTGAAGCTTCTCCACATGGAGAAAAGATATAACACTTCATGGACCCATAACAACACGGTGGACTTCGCGGAAATTACCATGCAACAGCTTTTGCTTATTTGTTGACAGTAAAGAAGACTTACTAAAACAGAACAAAGTTATACAAGCTTTAGGCCCCCTATGCTAGCTCTCTATTTAATGTAGAAGGTAAGTACTGAGTGAAAAGAGTTAAATTAAAGAAACAGTAATTTTTTTGTCAAATACTAAGATAAATAAATAGGTAAAAAACTCAACCCACAAATAGCCATCCAAAGGAATAAGGATTAGTCTTTTTTTTTTTTTGATCGATATGCAATCCCATATATTTAGATGCAATCTATGCTAGCTCCCAAATCTTTAGATGCTATACACGCTATAGCGGCAAGCTTATGCGCCTCAAGATTGCCTTTGCAATGATTTTGGGAAATCTGACCACCCATCTACTGTCTACTAGTCCCGTTACAGTTTATTAATAATTGGTAATTGCATAACTTATGGCCTTGTGAAGTTTAAGGGCTATTTGGCATCAATTCTAGTGATTCTCTCATTCTAGGAAAAAAAAAATTCATTAATTTTGATTTTTATAATCAATCATGTGTAGAGAACGCATTTGGTCACTATTAGTCAAAATCAACTATGAAAAAAATAAACAACAAAATTGCGTTTGGATGGGGGAGGGGGGAAACAAGATTACTGGAGGCATTCAATGTGGTTATATCCATCAATATATTTATAAATGTCATAAAATACACAATGTTTTGTCTATCTCGTCTGTTTTTACGCTTATCTCATTCGGTTTTGAGTGCATTTCTCGTATTTAACTCTAAGAAAAGTCTCTTTTTGTTCAACTAAATTTGCGCTGAAAACAGAAAAATTCCTAAATCGTTCCCTAAAAATGAGTTACCAAACATGTTTAAGCTCTTTCTGTTCCCGGGATAAAGAAAATCATTCCCGAGGAACGTGCCAAATAGCCCCTTAATTGTGCCATTGTTGTGCTCAATGCTGCAACCGATCCCAAGCCCATACAGTCACAGAGGAGGGTTATCTCAGGTTGGCAGCCAGCGTAAAACATTGTGAAACCTATTTCATGAATTCTAGTCTATTGTTCCGGGACTAGAATGGCGGAACAGGACTCTTGTTTCCGACCCCAAATTGTTGGGATAAGATACACCACTAATGAAAATAAGTTCGTTTCGTGAATCTTGTATAATTTATATAAAATAAATGGTCAAAGTTTATTAGTAATATACCAACCAAAGATGATTCAGCAAAGAGATTTTAAGTGGGAAAATATACATAAGGAGAATTACAGCAAAGAGATTATTAAGGAAAAGGTTATAAGCTAAAAACGTATTCAGGATTTGCAGTCCCAACATGTCATGCTTCTTCTACTCACCTGATCTTCAAGGGAACCAAAATCACTCTAATAAAACCCCAGTTCAAAGATGATAGACATAGGTTGGTTACTTTTAAATATTGGTTGTTCACCAGCCAAAACAAGAAAAGAAACAGGATTTTCTTTCTTAACTACTCTTAACAATTGTCTGATATGGAACCCTGTCAAGAAGACGAACATTTCATGCATGACCGTGAGAATTTTATATGTTTCAACATATTCTGGTGAACCTGTATCCCCTGTAGTCTGGTTTTGATACTATGACAACAACAGAAGTTAGTAGGTGGTACTCCGTAAGGTCTTATTTACCGTGTGGTAGTAGGTAAAATTTTGATTAACATTGAAGACTAGCAACCTGTTTCTTAAGACGCACTATTGGATTCAGGAGCTTTCGCTAGATGCTATCGCTTTAACACGGACTGTGGCAAGATAAATCTTCAGAGGCAACACATTATTTAATTAAATGTATAAGGCTACACCTACAGAGTACATACTCCTCCTTTTATTTTGTGAAGCTTCATTTTACATGCTCATTGATTTCCCTGGGCATTTACAGATTTACTGTATGTCTCTATGGCAGTCTAGTTAATGTAGCTATTGCTTAGTCCTTCAGTAAATGCTATACCTAAGTTATACAATACATGACACTATCACCAGTTTGAGGAGGTGCACTACAACTAAAAATAGGAAATATGATAAGTAATTCACATTCCATATGTACATAGAAGTAAGCCGGCATACCTTCACATAGATTGGCATGTAGAAACCTGGAAATAAAGGTCTATGCAGCAATGGCAATGCTAAGACCTGCCAGATGAAGCAAGTTAGAGTGCAGTGAGTGAGGATGAGAAAAGCCGCTAATGATACAAAGAAACACAGCAATTGACTAGTACATACACAATCCACTTCATTAAAAAGGATAAGTAGATAAAAGAAAAATATTTTAGTGTCTGCAGATGATCTAATGGCTAATGTAGATACTCTATTAGATAGACTAAATTATGCAATCAATGGGGCACATATGCAATACATACAAGTCCATCTGAAAGCGTCTACATCTTACTAACAATGTTAATGAATGCCCATTTCTCTATATAACCTCTACATGACTTGTTGAATTTTTCATCCCCTATAAACTTCCCTCCCCAACAACCAATAAAGAATCCATGAGTGGGGGCATACTATATTATTCATGAATTAACAGTATATACCAATCAACTTGTTAACCAGTTACAACCAAACAAAAAATATATCCCCAATTCATGCTAAGTTCAAGTGGAGAGCAATAATAATCAAAATGTCTTCTTCATTTATCTAAGGGTTAGAAAACTTGGTAAGAAATTCGCTTCTGTAAGGCAACAAAACTAGCCGATTGTTGCAGAAAACATCCGTGCATTTATCGAATTACGTTTCGTATGAATCAAAGAACTGGCTCGAACCCAACACCGGGAATTACTAACAAAATCAAAATTGAATAAAAAAATTAACAAACCGTGAGATAATCCTCCGGTCTGGGACTAGTCGAGACAATGGCCGATGAAACTTTCGAATCTACTTCCTCTGCATTCTCGGTAACAGCTTCAGCCTCCGCCAGCTTGGCCTCGGCTTCAACAACTGGCTCGGACCCATCGCCAGACTCCGAACAGAAAAATACTCTTTTACATAAATTAGGGTTTCTTGAATTGGAGGCTCTGAGAGAACCCAATACTCGCAGTAATGGAGCTCTTGAGTCTCCTCCATGACATGGATTCGCTTGAAATTTCGCAGTGAAGTTCTGCAGTCGACCATGTAAACACGAAGCTGATAAAACCTTCAGCATGGAAGATGGCTGATCAAAGAAACCCTATAAGAAAAAAAAACACTATTTTCCAATCTCTGTTGTCCTGATATTGTCTGCTTCAAGAACCGCCATTGATGCATATGAAGGAAAAAATAAGGGTTTTTGTGGGCGGGTGCTAAAACCTTCGTAAGAGACCCTTGTTTGTGCTTTTTACACAAATCTCCTTTTGTTTGGATGGAAGTACGAATATGTCCTCACACGGTTTACCTGTCTACCGTTCTCAAATCTCGCTGTTACCTCGGTTTCAACTTTTGTAAAGCGTGAATTATGGTTTATTGAGAGCGGGGTTTATGTAAAGTTTTATTTTTATTCTTTAAGCTAGGTTTATTTTGTCATTTTCCATTATAGGGTACAATATTCTCGTAAATATGTTAATTATTAGTGATCTTGTAATTGAATTTTGAATAATATATATCAATAATTATCATGTTTACTATTGTAAGGGTAAAACCTGATAAAAGCCCATGATGATAGCTGGTGGAGCCAATAGTCCTAATCAAACTTGAGAATGCGTCCAACATTGGCTTACTCGGCTCTCATACATATGTTAGATCCGAGGTGGAGCTCGGGATACTTTGAGTCTCTATCTTTTCAAAAACTCAAAAATATGTCTTCTTCTTCTACCTATCCTCCTTTTGTCATACTGTTATTGACTTGATCATCGAAGTGAATTCGCAGGTCACCCTGCCAATCAATCTGGACGAAGAGAAGTATCAAGATTAATGGAGCCGGTATTTTCCCCATAAAAATTGGCCTTGTCTGTGAGGAAACTTATTGTACGCCATGCTAGACATCTAAATCTCCAAACTTGAAACCACTCAATAAACAATATGCTTTCAAGTACCATATTAGACTACAATCATGGACGATACCAAATCCTCGTACAAATAATGGTATTCTAACGAGACATCATCAACCAACTCAAGGAAGGCCAGCAAGCACTACGCGAGTGCCTGGAACAAATTGAGAGCCATATTACATAGGAAACATGTATGTACCCTGAAAAACCGGCCTCAGCCGACAGACCGCCTTCTTGGCTCGAACATGAAGTTGTTCCTCCTTACAATCCAGATTCACCAGGAAGGGTCCAAATCCCTTCACCAGTACGACTCGCGAGCGTCGACAATATAGGATCAGTGATGACGAACAAAAGGCAACCCACCGCTCGGGTTAGCAAGAAACAGCTGGCAACCAAACGGTAGTGTCAAGAATTGCACACCCTCAAAATCGAAGGGGGGCCAACATCTTTTAAAGTAGGACCAGTGACGATCATGAACCAGTTAAAGCACAAACCAGGCTTTCTCTGGCCAAAGGGCCCCTAACATCAAGCTGTATATGCCATAAAAAATGGGGGCAATATCGTCAACAAAAAAGGACTGCTGAAATGTTAGCAATCACGTCCCGTCATAATAAATGATGAATCGGCTTGAAGCATTAATCGAGCGCAAATACTCGAAGCCTCTCATGCACGAAGAAGAGCATGCCGTATACATCAATAGTTAGGAACCACATCTTAAGCGATTCAACTTATCATGACCCAGGCAAAACTCCAAGGCCCTAAGAAGGGGGGCATTTGTAAGGGTAAAAATCGATAAAAGCACATGATGACAGTTGGCGGAGCCAATGGCCATGACCATACTTGAGAATGCGTCCAACATTAGCTTACCTGACCCTCATATATACGTTAGATCCGAGGTGGAGCTTGGGACAGCCATACGATCTCGACCTAAACCATAGCCCGAAAGGACCGAGGCAGATACCTCCCAACCCTAGAGCTTTGGGAAAGTAATCTCACACAATAAGTTTCAAGTATCCCATATCGGATCAGGATAATATTCTTTTGAAATAGAGGACAGTCTCACTGACAAAGTTTAATGTGAGGAGAAATACTTCTATTCTAGGAAGAGACATAAATAGAAAGACAACTGTCCAACCCTAGGGCGCCCTCTATAAATATAGAATGAGATGACAAAAAATAATTTGCATCCTCCCAAACTCAATGATACTTTGAGTCTTAATCTTTCCAAAACCCCAAAAACCTTTGTCTTCTTCTTCAACCAATTCTCGTTTTGCCATACTATTATTAACTTGATTCGTTGGATTGTATTCGCAAGTCACCATGCTTAATCAATCCGGAGGAAGAGAAGTGCAGAGGCTACCTAGAGGCGTACACGTGGTATCAAGATCAGCGGAGCAAGTATTCTCGTCCACAACTATGACTACAAATTTGAATGATGAATACTTTTATCAATTATTTCTTATACTTTGAAAAGTGAAAACGATATATTTGCATTTACAAGTCATTTTCAAGAACCATCAAGAATACATATATATATTGGTGCTCTGGAGGCACTCTCGACCCTATCCTAATTGAAATTTGATGCTCTCTCTCCCGCTCTTGCTCTAGCTTTGGTTACTTAGGGTCAAATACAAATTTTTTATTGATCACTGAATGAGGAGAAAAATGGACACTCATGTAACTGGTTATCTCAAAATATTATTTTCTTTTATGGAATTATCTCAAAATACTATTTTCTTTTTTAAAAAATAATCACCTCATCACTGGTGGAGCGAAGGAGGCGTCATGCCCCCCCCTCCCTTTTATTGTCATTTGTCCCTTTTTAACTCCCTTTAACCGTGGTTGATATCCACTCACCCTTACAATTAAACATCTAACCTTATTTTGTAGGAAAAAAAAAACCAAAAAAAAAAAAAACACATAGGGGTTAAAACTTCTTACCCAGTGTTCAAGGTAGTAAAAGGGGGGTTTGTGACGGGCGAAGAGCAATAGTACGCTACTTCAATAAAATATGACGGTAGTATAAGGCGTCTACCAATATATGCAACTTTATCATCGCCTACAATTATGGCATCTTGGATCCCTTGATATAGTTTTGATCGGATTTGCTCATGAGTTTTTCTTACATATGATAGTTTATTTTGCTGCTTAATAGCTTTATAAGAATTGACAGCATACTATAAAAAAAATTTCACATATCAATGCATGCGTTTCTCCAAAACGTTGTTGTATTCTAAAAGTATAATATTCAATAATATAAGCTATTTTTCCCATCCTCTGAGAATTGTGACCATTAGAAGTAGTTCTAAATGGTATACCAATTATTCATCCATTTTCACCATGTGGGAATAGTTCAGGATATTGTAATGTCATAAAACTTGAATGTATTTCATGTATTTGTTTCAAATCACCCCCAATAGTACGTAAATTAATAAATCTATATAGTTCCTCCTCTAGTCCATCACCGATCATCAATGTCGTGGACTCACTTTTAGTGGGATGAATCTATTGTCTTTAATCGTTATGTCTTGTTTCGATCAATCGTATATTCAAATTAATCATTTCATTTGATGTTAGTATATCTATTGTGTTTCAAAAAATTAGTACATATGAAGTCGATTCATCTAACTTACTTTGTAAATTTTAAAGCATATTTACATCAATTCCTTCACAGAAGCTAAACTTTTAATAGCGTTTACACGGTTTTGCACCTCATGCTCGGTATCATAAATATACTAGCGGATGCCACGTGCTATGTACGGGTGTGTAATAGAGAAGGTAAAAAATAGAGACGAACTAATTATTGAAAAGTATATAAATCAACAAAAATGACCTGAGAGGTGCATTTTGATTAGTAGTGGCAATCATTATCATATATCCATGGAAATATATTTGAGTTCCAAACTCTATCATCAAAGGGAATATCCTTCTCGTAGAGGAAACCCATTTAAGACCAGTCTACAGATGAAGACAATAATTCATGGGGGGCCCCCCCCCCCCCCCAAATTTTTTGAAATCCTCTCTTTAGCTAGTAGTAATTTAGTGGAACCCCCACAATTTTTAAGCCTTTTCTATACAGTGACCCCCCCCCCCCAATTTTTAATCTTATTTTTATAGTGGCCTCCCAATTGTTTGTGAATCACTTTTTATTAAGTAGGTTCCGTAAAACCGTAGAAGAACTGATATTGGATCACATCCAATTGCAATTGAACTCTTGGAGAGTTCAATTGCACCCTAGGCCAACACTTTTAAATCCTAACTGTGGTTAAGATTCACAAACCCATGGGGTTCAACAATATAACCTTGGTAAAACATGTTAATTTTTCTTACCTATAGTTCAAAATTTTAACTCTTAGAATTAATATTTCTTAATGTTAATTTTTCTATACTCTAGTTAAGAATTTTAACTTTGAGGGTTAATTTTTTTATATATATATTTATTTTCTTAAACCATGGTTAAATTGGTGAATCCCAAGGGTTTATGAATCTAACCACAGTTAATTGATGTTAAAATGGACACGTGTTGGCTTGTGGGTATGATTGAACTCTCCCCGAGTTCAATCGCAATTGAAAGTTTGATTTCATCTCTTACCTAGTTATGTATTTTTAAAAGGTAAATGGTATCTAAGTTTTATGTATTGTGACCCCCGAAATTACATACATTGTAATTTATTTTTTTTATGTGGGAAGTTTGTCCCCTCAAAATTTTATAAAAATTTTATGTGTAATATAAAAAATTAAAAAATATAGTGATTTTATTTATATAATAGTTCTATATAAAAAAAAAAGTTTGCAAAGTAATCAATGATGAGGATAACTCAAGGAAAATGGATAAATGAAGCTCCATTATATTTATTCCTCCATTGTTTATTGTGTATTTGGTTATATTCAATGTGTTTATTACCCATAGAACTTCAGGTGTTTGGAAGCAAGGACATGCAGCACCTCAAGAGACCTAACACATTGCTGTCTCGGATGCTTGCATCCATGATTTCATGAACGCCTTGAATATCCTCAATCACCATATTTCAAATACCGATCTTTCTTCATTCCCTATGCACTAAATGACTAGACATTAAGCTACACTTCAACACATCAACCTTGACCTAGGTAGGATATCGAGTTTAAACATCCCTGCATGTGGCTCACCAACTCATTAATATGAAACATACACACAATCGTTGCTTCTAGGATGGGCAAAAAATTGATATGCACACTTGAATGCTAAATTGACATCTAAGCTACAGGTGAGGAGTGAACTATTGCTCCTCGCTCTCACAAAGCCGCCCCTTCAACTTCGATAAACTTTGGTTAAAGTTTTTAACCCTGTGGTTAAATTTATTTTATTTTATTTTCTAAAAACTAAAGGTAGATGGGTGAACCCTTAGGGGCGAGTGAATCTTAACCACAGTTGAAGGGAATTAAAAGGGGACACGTGACGAAAAAAAGGGGAGCCAAGACGCCCCTCCTCGCATCATAGCGTTATTAGATTAGATGTCAGCAAGAGCAATGCTAGGTTCACTTTCTCATCGTCCACTCTCCCCTATTTTCATACAAGAAGACAAAATAGTATGACACTTTTGGGTGGGTCCCACCACATTTATATTGTCTTCTTATATAAAAATAGTAAAATCTACCGGAGAGTGGACGATCGGAAAGTGGACCTAGAATTGCTCCATCAGCAATTATCTGCAAAAAATAAAAAAGAAAAAGAAGAAGAAGAAGAAGATGAATAAAATATAAATACAAAAAACACAACAAAAGCAAGTTACAGATCTTAAGTGCATTTATTTTACATATTCAGAAGTTTCCAATTCCTTTCAACTAATACTCGAAGTTGTCAATTACCTTCAACCGATACATGGATGTCCACGTGCAACTATGCATGGAAGCCAATGAATAAGCTAGAGGCAAAGAGCCTCTGTACAATTAGGAATACAAAGTAGTCATTCAAAATCATATGAGAAATTATTTCAACAAAAGAATTGTTTGTTGTCACCATGCTTTCTGATTTATTGTCAACTTTTTGGTGTCTTGGTTGAAGAAAAGTTGCCGGTAGTAGTTTTTTTCGAACCTGAAAAGGAGCATAAGTAGAAAAAGGTCAGACATTGTAAAGCCTATAACATGGTGTGATATTAGCGTAGTTGCAACAAATTATAAGTAGAAAATTCATAATCACAAACTGTAACAAATTATAAAAGAAGAAAAAGTAACAACTTCTTAAGATGCGCGCCAAAGAAATTCATGAGATATTTGTTTCAGTTTTGGCATAAAAGCCTGATTCGTTGGGGTGCCCCACCTATGGAGTGTCTGCTAGGAGAGGAAGATTCATCCCTCAATGAGCCAGCCATGCTTCTCGCCGTTAACATTCAGGGACAGAGCTCTTGGATTCATAGATCAATTCAATTAACCAATTAGTTTAAACACTTTAAATAAAGAACACTTTTAGAATTGGGGATTATGTGGAAGTTAGAAGGTTTTGTTGGATATTCGAAGAGTTGCATAACTCCCCCGCCTGACGTGATATAGATACTCCAGTGTTTAGGAGAAGCCTCTTTAGCAAACTACACTAACTTAAGTGCATAAGACATGCCAAACTCTTACATGTTTGAGAATGAAAAGTATTTTTAATTTGTCTACTATTTATAGGAGATTAGAGATAAGGCAGGCTAAGAGTTAGAAAATGTGAGAATGGTAGGTGTTACAATTTAATAAATTGCAATTAAGGAATGAGGATGGAGATGAAAGAAAGAAGAGACCTTTAGGCTTCATATTTTTAATAATTTAACTGTTACAACTTAATTAATTGTAATTATAGAGTACAATTAGAAGAAAAAATTTAATGTTTCAACATAAATAATTACAATTAAAAAATAGAATGTGAGAGAGTGGAGGTGAGCATTTAACCAACCAAACCAACCACTTACTTAAGAAGGAAGAACAATGATTAAAAAGATGTCATGGCGTCTTCTTATTGGGTCGATTAGAAGACATGTGGCATGAACCAGAATAGAGAATAGAGGCCAATGAGATATGTCACGTGGAACCAACCGACATATAGTATTAGTATAGATAAATGTGCATATTTGGATGATTCTCCTAATTTAGACAATAATGATCTAATCCTATAATGAACCTGCCCATATATATATGATATGAGTGAAGACCGCAATCATCTACCATACTCGTGTTTACCTTACAACAAATAGATGCGAAAGCTAAGTATGAATTGTACCTTTGTATATTTTTACATAAATTTTAAATGATGCATTGTCTGTGTTTTTAATAAAGTGTTGTAAAATATCTGGTAGGTTTGGTACTAATGATAATTGAATTTTGTCTAATTGAAAACAATTGTTAAATTGTAAATTTATGGATCCTTTTTTTTATTGTCTATTTTTTCTAAATTATTGTATCACACTTATTGCACAATTAGAGGGGTGGACCAAAATTTAAACGGTTGATGAAATTTCTAGAAACTGTGCATGTTGAATGATAAAAGACTAATTTAATAATATTTTATCATACAAATAATAGTTAATATAAATTGAATAAAATAATAATACAAATATTGATGGCTTACTAATATTAGGATTTACCTCTACGGGTTGCTCTTGATGTAATTTATTCCCCGATTATTTATGTAAACCTTGTTTTAGAATTACTTGATAACTCTTTCATCAAAGATTTTTTTATGTTGAATTAAGATTCATATTGTTTGATTTACCTTCTAATGTAAGCATGTCATATAATATGCTACTCGCATAATAATCATCATTATGTTGAGAACTTTATATTACATTTCTCTCAAAACTTGATTGAGATATCCTTAAGTTATTCATCATAATAATTGTATCATATATTTTTCTTATGTTTTTCATCTAATATTTAATTCTTACGTTTCCGAGATATTTCATGAATCTGGAATATCTCTTGCCATGTATAATTTGAATGTTACAAAAAATAAGCCAAAATTTTTTTTCATATAAGGGTATTTTTAGAAATATGTATATTTTATAAAAGTACGTAAAAAATCTACAACACATCTATATTTATTTTTACATTTAGAGTTTGAAATGTTTTTTTTTTTAAACTCTCTAATTATATGTGTGAAACATGAAACTTTAATTTCATTATTAACTTCTAACGGATAATAGAAAAATATATTATGCTATAATTTAGAACACTGATAAAGAAGTATTATAAACTTGCTTATTTATATGTTTTATTTGTTATTCTTCAGAAGATTGAAGTTGTTTATGCATTTGATGTTGCCTATAATATTGTAACAATCGGTGGGTACCTTTAGCATATTTTCATTTATACTATTTACAGTATATATATTCAGTAAATGTGTTACTATTTGATAAATTTTGGTCAATAAGCAAGTGAAAAAAAACAACTAAATACTAATAAATAAAATTAAGTACATGTTATATACGAGATCGAATCACAACTAATTGCAAATGAACTCGAGGAGAGTTCGCACCCACAGATGTTGATGTGTCTATATTAATCGTGGTTAAGATTTACTAAGCCTTAGAGTTCAACAATCTAAACTTAGTTTTTAGAAGAAAAAATATTAACTATAGGGTTAATAATTTTAACCCTAGGGTTATTTTTAAAAAAACTATAAAAAAAGCAAGGTTAGATTGTTGAACCAGTGAATCTTAACCACGATTAATAGGTGTTAAAAGGGATGTATGTTGATTTGTGGGTTCAATTGAACTCTCCTCAAGTTCAATTGCGATTGGTAGTGATTAGATCTACAAGGTCAAAATTATACGGTATCTTTACTATTAAATTTAATTATTTAATAAAAGTAGTTTAAATTTATATATCATATGTTAGAGCAAAAAAGTATGTGCATATGTCTCATGATGGTACAATCATTATTTATATGTTTGATGACCCGTATATATTTCCTTTAACATAGGTGTTGAGGAAGGAGATGTGACAGTTTTTGAATAATGGAAGTTTTGTATGTTATGTTAATATGTTGTTTTCATTTTGAAAATAATAAAAATACACAAGAATATCACGTTGATATGTACCTTTCAATTGGTGACGGTGGCTCCCCTCATTTGTTTTCAACAATTTTTTAAAAATTTCATTTCGACATGTAAATTGAAATTAGTGGGCTGAGAATTGATAACAATTGAAATTTCTTTTTAGAAAACACATATACGAAGACGCAAATAACGTAACTTTTGTAGACATGTGGGTGGGGGCTACTTGATTCAATCATGTTTCTTTTAAGTGAAATTAATCTGTAAAGAGTTCAGAGTATCAATTGTAGTACATAATTGGAGACATGTATTATGGAAATTAAGTAAAAAAACAATATGCATTGGTTGGTTAGTTTTGATCATGTACCTTAATTTGGTATCTATATTGGTATTTTAGGCTCAACACAACATTCTAATTGTATATGTTTACCTTCATGTACACCACGTGATGGGTTTAATGACAATGCAATTGTGGTTACAAAATTGTTTCCGTTGTATTTAAGTAAAGCTTTACATTTCTAGATGTCTTAATTTTTTATCTCTTATCCTTTAGTGCTGTGTGCTCACCTTAAATCTATGTATTCGTTGAATAACACGAACACACCTACCGTCCCTATAATAACTTGTCGGGTTAAGTTAGTATCCCAATTTTTTTTCCTATCTTTTAAGTTAGTATCCTAGTTTTTTTCCTATCTTTTATGTTATTTGATCTATACTCCCAACTTTATTGTTGCCCATATAGATCATATGCTGCCAACTATAATAAGTTAGATTTCAGTCCGATCTTCATAATCTGAAATTTGTTCACTGAGTTTTTTTTTAAAGTTGAACTTCTTACACTTTAGTGACTGATGCTCATATTTAATATATTTATTATTAAATAACCTAAATTAACTTAACTTCCCTATAATAAATGATGCGGTATGTTAGATTCAAAGTTTCTAAGTTATTCGATCTGTGTTGTCAACATAAATGTTCCCCACATAGATTTGATATATGCTATAATAGATAAGGTTTCAACAATAATATTAACACCACCCCCCAATATTATTCACTGATATACACCAACTTAAAAAAATCTCTAGCTAAACACCAATAAAAAATTATAAAAGACCAAAAGATCTTCTTCTCATTCAACTTTCTTCTTACATATCTCTTGCATAGAGAAATAAGAAATAGGACGAAAACATTAAAATTTCTCCACACATTCCTTAGTTACAGTTTTTCGTATATGGACTCAAGGCTTCTTCAAGCCAGATGTGACAAAAACATTAAAATTTATCCACACACATTCCTCTGTTACAATTTTTTCTCTTTTGACTCAAGGCTTCTTCAAGCCTGCCAGCGCAAGCCAATAGATCAACCATCCAATGCTTCATGGAAGACATCACATGATACTCCTAACACATGAAATTGAAATTCCTCCACCTTTCCCTAATCATTCATGTATGGCTACAAGCTGATAAAATGCTTGTGAATGCTACATCACCAGGCTCCAATTTTTCTTTCAAAGCAAGGGACTGGATACAATCTCCTTGCGTTCAATATCCACCCACCATGACACTTCATGTGACTGTTCTTCTCTCCCGTTGAATAAAATCAAGCTTCTTCTGATAAATTTTTATGTCCCCGCAATCATAGAAGTCCAAAAAACTACATTTTTGTAAGAAATTCTTCAAACACCTACAAGAAAACATGATATTTCCGCACCTTACATACATATCAACAAGACCCATCGATACAAAACTATTAAGATTCCCTACTACATTTATATAAAATTAATGGGAAAATACTATTGCGAACAAGTACTTATTGGAGGGCTCCCTCCACACTCGTTTTTGCTGAATCAATCTCTAGGGTTTTTGATATATAACTCTATTACTAGAATTTCTTTTGATTGCAGTTTCTAAACATAAATGAAGAAGATGCGGTTCTCAACCTGTTGCCCAAATAATTGACCCTATAGGGGGGGTGAATAGGGTCTTGGCAAATTAAAACTACTTCTTAATCCCTTAATAAATCTTTTAAACAACTAATAAATATGACAATTAAAATACAATAATGTAATAGCCAATAAAATAGTAAATTAGAGAGGAGGGAAAGATGATGCAAACACAAGGTTCGGCTTCCCGCCTACGTCTCCACCTCAAGCTACCCACTTGAGGATTCAACATGATCCACTATCGCACAACCTTCTTCACGGGTGAAGACCAAACTTTACAAATGCAAGAGAAACCTTTTATTGATTTCCTTTCAATGAAGCTTCCACTTCAAGGACAAGAGTCACACAAACTCTTGATTTTGAATACAACAAGTGTGAGAGAAATTACAATTTGAAATTGCTCCTTAATGAGTTGGAAGATCACTTGAATACTCGCTAAGAGTCTCAGAGTTTGGAGTTGAATATCTCGAATTTTACTCTTTTGATATTTAGGGTTTTTTCTCAAATAATGTAGCAATGAATGCTTGAGAGTGATTAATAGAACGATCAAGAGTTGTAACAGTTGTTCCTTAGTTCATAAATATTTCTTATTTATAGCCCAAGAAGAAATATTACCGTTGAAGGTGCATCAAATGTATTTTGAGCAATTTGAAAACTAGTCATTATGCCCATTTAATGTTCTAGTATGACTAAATCAATCAATTGATTTTAATCTCATGATAAATCAGTCAACTGGTTTATAACCAGTTAAATTCCAGTAGCTCAGAGGCCAAATCACTCGACTGGTTTTTATAACCAGTAAGAATTAGTCGACTGATTCATAAAAAAATAGTTATAAATGATACAATGAGTAAATTAGTTGACTGGTTTTTGAGCCTCGAGAAATCAGTCGACTGATTTTCTGTTTTTCACATAAAATATCTTCTATACAAGCCTAGATGATATGAATGATCTAATCGGTCAACTAGTTTGTCTTTATCAATAATATACTCATTCATAATGATGTCCTAAGACCTTATAATGATATGCATAGATGCTCTGAAGGTTCCTAAAGTCATTCTAAGTATTTGAGCTTTCAATCTTCCAACCTTTGAGGACTTTTTACAAAAGTCTTAAGATCTCTCAACAAAAAATGTAAACACTTTTAACTTTCATAGGAGAGAATCTTCAATGCTCTTCAAGCTTGATCTTGGTTCATCTTATTTGGTTTCATTTTCATAATCCTTCTTTATTGACCAAGAGTGTTTCCAAGTGAGTCTTCATCTTCAAGTCATGGAGTCTTGTCTTTTTGCAAGGATTTGTATGATCTTCAATTGACTTGATTGTGGATCCTTTATATGCTTTGTGTCAATTTCATATTTTATACCTTGGATAGTATGGTAATGTTTTTTATAAATTGAATTTCACATAACTTTAATAGAGACATTAGTAACACAACGATCATTTCATTATTGTGTTATCATCAAAATCATTAAGGGTCTCTATGGTTGTAACCTATAGGGCTAACAAACTCAACTATTGTCTTTGGACATAGAGAGGGGGAGGAGTTACAGAGATAAGGGAGTTGCAGCGTTTTGTTCTCGTAAGAAGATAAGCGTAGGTCTTAAGAGATGAAGATTTTTTCGACATTATATATTATTTTATTGTTTAATGGAAGATTTTTAAGGATTGGTGTATTTCAATAAAAATTAGAGTGCGCGTAGCACCGCCTTAATATTAATCCCATCTGAATGTTCATTAGATTATTTATTGTATAAATTGAGCAAATATAGGAATTTGCATTCCATATGACTTTTTAGGATTAGTAGGTTTGAGGTGTTGCCTCATGATCATTCCTAATTTCCAGAGTGATGTTACCCAAAATTATTATTCATAGATCGTGGGCTATCTGGTTACAATAGAGACGGTACAAGTTGTTGCTAATGTATTCATTGAATAAACTGAACACATGTATAATCCCTATAATAATTTGTTTGATGAAGTTAATATTTTAGTTTTTTTTTTTTGTTTCTTATAAACTCAAAATGGATTAGTATATATTGTTAGTGCTATACAAGATATTCAATTTGAAGGTCATTCGGGACACAAAAAAGAAACTTAAAAAATATTTCTTTGATAAATCAATCAATCATGATTTGAGGATTAATATATATTATTAGTGTTATATAAAGAATTCAATTTGAAGATCAGTCCACCAACGTAGTGAATAAACTGAATTACAAACTTCAAAAATTAGATGTTGAGAATTAAAAAACAATGCTTTAAGCTTAGCCATAGTTAAAGGGGTGTTAAAAGGCATTTGACTACATAGTCAAATGTGTGGTTGACTAATCAATGCCCTAACAAAAAAGTCAAGAAGTTAAAAACAAAAACTCTAATCTAACTCTATATACAAATGTATTATTTTTTTTATGGAGTTTTTGTACTTATTGATAATTACTTTTATTAATATCATGTAAAATTAAATAAAATAAATTTTGCAAACTTGAGTCAACCCGAGCTTAACTGAACTTGATATGGTTTGAGTTCGAGCTCGATCAAGCTTGTTCAAGCCAAGTTGAAGCGCAAACATTATAGTTCGAATCAAGCTCAAGCCAAGCTCACCACGTCAACATGTCCTCCCCTTCATTGGCAAGTTGGTATAATGTGTCAATGGGTTGGGCTGGTCATGTGGCCCGAGCCGACTCAAAAAAGGCAGTCTATTACCAATATTTAGGACCTAGGGCTAGGGCCAAGGCTAGGACTGGGCTCAAATTTTTAGACCCATACTAATATGGGTTAGAATAGGGCATGGCTACTTAAAGCTCGAGCCTAGCTCAATATATTGCTTATTTTCCTTTTTTTTTTGGAGTAGTCGATATCATTTACCTACGTCAGCTGGTCAGAAGTTAGCATGGGCAGTGGAGCTCTTACTACTCATACCCGAGCTTAGGTGAGTATATCATTTATCTATCTATGTCAGGTCAGGAGGTTAGGTGGGTTAGAACTCAAGGGTGGGCACTCAACGACCACACCAGAACTCGAACACGAGTCACTCCTCCCCAAATGGAGATACACTACCATTGGGAGTCTGGGACAAACCCAGGTATATTGTGAGAGACATGCGTAGATGATTTTTCTGAAATTCCCAAACTACCCTTATATAAAAACAAAACGTTGATTTAATGTTTTACTTTAATTCCCAAACTACCCCTTGCATTTGATTTAATGTTTTACTTTAATTCCCAAACTAACCCTTACTCATCTATCTATTTAGAATCACAACCAATCGCGATTGAACTCGGGGAGAGGTCAATCGCACTTGCGGGTTAAAGCGTGTCCCTTTTAATTCCTATTAACTGTGGTTAACTCCTTCCTCTCACTCTCACGTGCATCGCACGTGCCACCAGCGAGTTCAATCGCATTCGCGGGTTAACATGTGTTCCTTTTAACTCTTATTAACTATGGTTAACTCCTTCCCCTTACCCTCACGTGCATAGCACATGCCACTCATTAGTATATATAAACATATAGTATATATTATAATATATAATATAAAACATTTAATACATTTAACACGGATATATCAATATTATGCTTAAAAGTATCTTAACCCATTTGTCATATTACTATAATAATTAAAAAAAAATTATATTATAATAATAAAATATCAAAAAGTAGAGAAATTAATATGTTACACTCTATGCAATGCATAACAATGTGACTTTTTTTTTTGGGTTGTTAGTATTATGCAAGTTTGTTTTTATTTTTATTTATTATTATTATTTTAATTTGTTCATTATATTTTTTTAATACAATTATATATTTATTAGGTAGAGATGCGTCGGGTCGAACCCGACCCCACCAGCCTACCAAAAACGTGGGTGCGCAGGCTAAGCCTATGCGCCACACCTGACAATCTCCGAATACAGTATAAGCCCTATTAGATTATCCACTAACTTAAGAGTACACATACTTGGAAGTCATGTCGTCACTGTTTGATTATAGTCAATTATCATGCGCTTCCATAAATTATAACAAAGGTTTTCCTCTCCTGAGTCCTGTCCCCTTTCTCTCCTCAGTGCCAACCTTCAACTCTCCCTTTCCTGTATCCACATTTTCTCTCTCTAAACCCCTCTACATCAGCAATCCATTCATCTGGATTTCTGAGAAAACATTCACGAAACGCTCTAAAACCCAAGAAGAGCAACATGACTATCTCTACGTTTCTTAATCTCGTCCCTGTTAGTGTTGTTGCTGCTGAAGATGGTGGGGGAGGCTCAAAAGGGTCTGTTTCTTCATCTACAATTGATGATGAAGGTACCCGGAAAGACCCATATGTTGTTTCTCTATCACCCTCTCTATTTGATTATATTGGAGAAATTGTGATTCCCTTTGACTTTTGATCTGGTTGTATTTTTCTCTAGATATTTGAACTGGGTTTTCTTATTCTTATTTGATTCAATCTGGATCTTATTTGGATTAGTTTGTTGCAGTTATTCGTTCCCAAGTCATTATTGGAAAAGATTTCTGTAGAGTAGTAGAATATATTAAGATGTTAAATTGCTTTCTGGATTGTTGTAAGTATCAGTGGAGCGAAATCCAAAGGATTTTAATTGAAGGGCAGTTGTTATATCTTGTAACTAAAGAGTTCACTCCAAGCAAATGTATGCCTTTGACCTGGTAATAGGACTAGATTTTTTTGGGGAATATATATATGTATGTTTTGCGGAATTGGCGAGCTTATAAAATGTTTTAATGGGTCTATTCTTCAAGTATTTTGAAGAAAATGAAGGAGCCAATAATGTTCGATGCCCATCAAAGGTTTATTGCTTCTGCGAAGTTAGAGGCAACTCTATTGTTTGGATTACGTCTTCTAGTGGAGTCTGAAGGTTCAAATTTCACGTGTGTGGAAGGAAACTCGAGACTCTTAATCGGCGGGGCTTGGGGGGAATTCGGTAATGCTAATGGAACATCTGTTCCTGCTTTGTTTGCGTAATTGTCTCAGCTTATGCAGCTCTAGTACTTAACATGGGTTTTACCTTCAGATGCACCTTTGTTATTTATATATTTCTTCTCCCCCCTTTTGTTGCACTTTGATTTGATATGTCGTGTACTCATATAGATGCGCTCTATTAGATATTCCTTTAGTTTCTATGTTCTTATAGTTGCTTCTTTATAGTGGGTGCACATCTTTAGCTTGACAGTGACATATATACATATGCATATTATGCGGTATTAGTTTTAAAACGTGGTTATAGTTCAGTATGTCCATTGAAGTATTTAGAATATGCTCCATCTAGAGGGGATTACTTGCACCCATACTAAAGAAATGTAAATCCATCAAGAGTTTCTATTCCCCGGGAATAGAGAATTGTTCATTAGGAGTGATGCCAAACTGGCCCTTTGTTGCACAAGAACACAATTGAAATTCATGTCTATCCCCTGAAAAGTGAAGTACACCAATGGAAGTGTTTTTAACTGACCCTTAATGATATGTGCAGGTCCATCAATTTACATTATATTTCATATATTTGACTAGAATTATCTCTCCATTTTATTATAACAAAGATGTCTCTCTCCGTTAACATTTCTTTCATATGCTGTAGAAAATTCTTCATTGAGCAGCGGATATCGTGTTCCTCCACCCGAAATTAAAGATATTGTTGATGCTCCACCCCTTCCTGCATTGTCATTCTCACCCAAGAAGGATAAAATACTATTCCTCAAGCGCAGAGCTCTGCCTCCATTGACAGATCTAGCAAGGCCCGAGGAAAAGCTTGCTGGCATTCGCATTGATGTAAAATGCAATACTAGGAGTCGAATGTGAGTGACAAGGAACCTTTTATTTTCTTTCTCCGCATTATATATATATATATATAACATACTGGGTTGCTATGTCTGGGGTCTATACATTCAGACCTTAGTCTCTGACCATCCAGATGAGTAAGACGTGTTATCTGGACATTTTAAACTGTTTAATCATTACATCCTTCTGGATTTCCAATCAAAATATGGCAAAGGACTGGCTTATCCACCAAAATAAGAAAAAGAATTGGACCTCCAGGTAAAGAATTGGACCTCCAGGTTGAAAAAAGGATCCTAGATAGGCTGAAGATCTATGCAAACTGAAATGGTGTTTCTGATTGTTTATTCTGACGAAAATGACTTTTAACTGGGTGAGTAGGGCCGTCTGATCGAAATAATTTGGTGTTGGGTATCTCTTAGATGCTACACTGTACACATGGAATGGTTGTTCGCATCCCTTCTCCATCTGTGCCATGTGAAAGGTAAAAGTGGGTTTAGAAAAGCTCAGATATTTGGATTTCCAGATTCCAGACCCAAGTTCATTTTATTATAATTTCATATCTTTATTTATCTATTCTATTTTCTTCAGTCTAAGCTTCAATGTTGACGAATGATGTTAATATTCACCTTCAGGTCATTCTACACTGGTATTGGAATCCATCAATTAATGGATGATGGGACATTGGGGCCAGAGAAAGTGGTACATGGCCTCCCTGATGGTGCTATGATCAATTTTGTTCGCTGGTAATTTCCCAAAGTTCATTAATGCTCAATACTCCTCAATGGAACTTTTATAAGAACCTCTCAGAACGCAACATATCAATCATGATATTTCAGATGAAACTCTAGCTTTGATTTACTTTCTTGATTCTCCTGATTTAGAATAATAGTTATTGAAGTTGTTCAATCTGATTTGGCTTTGATATTTTTAAACCAATTTTAAAGCACCTTGTTAGAGGTTTTAACTTTTAACCCAACAGTTAAAATTACTTTTTTTTAAAATTGGTAACTGCAACCGAAAGTAATTGCATGGAGAAATAATACTGAAGCTACGCTATCCGTGTCCTCATTTTTTCTCATCAATGCGAAATAATTAATGTATTTTACAGAGAATATATTTGTCCAGATGCACAAAATTTGAAATCAGAATAAAACTTGGTTTAATAAGTATCATTCTATTTTGAATGAAGATTATTGAGATTGAAATGAAACCGATGACAGTTTTTGCTCTGTTTGGTGTCTTCCTCTTTTAACGCAAGCCAATACGAACAATATACCGAAATTATGATTGTGAGAAAAACAGTATTTAAATTTCATCATCCACCGGTTGCTGAGGAAAGAAACTTTGATGAACTACACTGTGCTTATAGAATTAGTGGAATTATTACTTGTATTGTATAAACTGATGAAAGTTGCATGTCAGGGACCTTTATATCTGATTCATACTTATTGTGTTTCTTTTCTGTTTTCATTTTTTATCATTATCATTTATTTTTGTTCATTTCTTTTGATTAACTAAAAATGGAACTTTATTACCGATAAAAAAAAAGGAACTTTAGTAGAAGCAACATTGGAGAAATGAAATCCTCATAAGGTCCCATCATAAATAAAAGAGACATTTTTAGTGAGTGAAAAATCATTGGGCACGTGTGAAATTTGATGCAAGATAAGGATGTACCCAATTACATTTTATCAAAGCCAGGCAGTGAGAGGGGAACATGGTGGTTTTAGAGAAATTTGAATGTAATGACATGTGTCTTTCACGTATTGGTGATGGGAGTTAGGAAGGGGAGGGGGTGTGGTTGGCAATTAGAGGGATTGGGGGTGTGCACGTAAATCGTAATACAAAACCATGCATTTGAAGAGCGTAGTCAAGGCGATGCCTAGGTGACGCCCAAGTGATAAAAATAATTAAATTATATATAACATTTATTTAGCAATTCAAGCCTCCTAGGGTTGAGAATAATCTAGAAAAATTAACATTTACTAGCCTACCCAATTTCCAATTTGTCTCAACATGAATCTTATTTTCTTATCACAATAGTGGTTCTAATTAAATATGACACCAATAACAGAAATGAGAATATCATTGGGAAGTTTTCAACATACTTCTAATTGCAATGCTCCATTCTCCCTCTCAATGCATGGAACAAGATACATTTCCAATAAATCAAGTCGTGTGAGTATTTATGAGCTCTTAAGATTCGGAAAATACCTTGTAATATGGCTTGGATGACTAAAAATTGTATTTTAGCCTTGAACTGGAAATTTAGATTTAGATTTTTAATGAAATTAAATGGTGGGTACCCAACATATGCTTAATTTTTTTGTAAAGCTTAAATGTAAGTCTTTTTTTGTTGAAATATTAGTTGAATTTTTGACCATGTAGATGAAAATATTTTTGAAGATTAAAATATGAGACGTTTCTTACCAGACTTTTGGGTTTTAGTAATTTTATAATATTGTAGAATTTATAAAATGTTAAGATTTGACAAATACCTTAGCATTTGGAAGTTGATTTTTGACCTAATCCCTTGAAAGCAGATTTTGTTTTTGAGCTGAAAGTTGATTTTTTGGTCTTCAGGAATTTGGACCGAGGATAATTTTTATTGAACTCAAATGTGGGGTATAACCTTACTTTCATATAAAAAATGAAAGTTTTAGTTTAAAATTATTTATTTAATGATGTTTTTTGTAAATAAGTTGTTAAGCTGTAAATAGGCTTACAGTTAAGAGGGCCTAGTGACTTCTGCCCGCCTAGAGAGGCACCTAGGCGATGATGGTCCAAATATTCCTAGGCAATGCCTAGACGCCTTGACTACACTGATTTGAGTCGTGTCATTATTGAATATAACTCCTTTATTTTTTTTCTTTCTACCTCTTTCTCCCTGAACCGACACAACTCTTTAAATTTACATGTTTAAATAGTGAACAAATTTTAAAATCTTAAAATCAGGCTCATCCCTCCACTTACTATCTCTTTCTCTCTCTTTTTGAGATCTCATCATCCAACAAAGTTTTGATCATTTCCATCGATAGAGATTATTCCCTAGCTAACCTTCATTAGCCGATATTTAGCTATTTTCTGTTTGTAAGCACCCAATTTTTACACCCCTAGCTAACCATGGTTAAGCCTCTTAACCATGGCTAATCCCCAGCCAAAGTCCCTCAACTTTAGGACCAAACCCTAGTGGACTTTAGGTACACCCTAGGTAAACCCTAGCAAACCCTAGGAGTAACCTTAGCCTAGCCTAGTCCAAGCCCTAGGCCCTTAGGGCTTATGCCTTAGGTCCACAAGAGTCAAAATTTCGGTTTGGGCCCAAGCTAGGGCCCAACAAATTCAAAAAAAAGCCAACCAGTACCGCATGCGTAGCCTGGGCCTGACCTTTTGGTTAAAGCCCAGGGATGTTGGTAATCTAATTACCGACACCCCTGATTTTCGAAGGTTGGGGGATGTCGATAATTAGATTGCCGATGTCCCTGGTTTTCGTCTCTACAGTGCAACCACCCCCTCTGCAGCTCAGGCATGCGAATAGACCACCCCTCTCCAGCCTGCACACCCCTCTCCACTCCATCATGACCCTCCTACCACCGTCCTAGTACCGGGTGTGTCCCCTTGGACCTTCCCTATAAGAACCGAACACCCCCCACTGTCAAAACGACTCCACAACCCCAACTCGAACCCCTGTTTGAATCTTAAGTCTTCCCTCAGACCTCTTAGGCACCCAGTAGCCTCCTCGAAGCTCCAACAGCTTCCCCAGCCTCCGTGTAGTGCCACCAGCAGCCATCGAGCTCCTCCAGTCGCGTACAGTGCCACCACAACACAACCAAGCAAACGCAGCAGGGTAGGGCTTTCCCTACCCATTTTTATGCCATTTCGAACCCTCATGTGAGCCCGTGGTCCATTCCAGGGGAGTATCTTCCTTTATTTTTGCAAAAAATCCCATTAAAGGGGTTCCCCCACCTTCACCATAGGTGTGGGGAACCCCCTAAGGGTATAACAGCACTATGATTAGCCTCAAGGGGTTTTGGGGGTCCCTCATGCCATGAGGGAACCCCTGGTTTACCCCCAGTAGCAACCCCTATGACTGTTTTCAGTTTCTGAAAAAATTACAAGGTGTCGGTAAACTCAGTACCGACACCCCTGAGCATTTCTGTCGCAGGGCCTGTGGACCTCACCTGAGACCTTTTGGGCCAATCCAAAGCCAGGGTTAGGATCCCCTGGGCCTCCCCTACACTTCATCAGAAGACCCCGAGAACCATGGTTAAGCCTAACCATGGTTAAAATGACAAACACCACAAACTGCTTAGAATGTTGGTAATCAGATTACCGACATTCATTATTTTATGCAAACAGTGACTAGTGCCACTTTGGCACACTGTGGGGCCCACATCAGGCCACCACTAGGGCTCAGCCCAGGCTTAAAATGTTCCCTGCATGGCCCTCTTCAAAACCGTAGGTCGATCATTCCTTAATTCACCCCCTAACTCAAGTTACAGGGGTGCGAAGTTGGCCAAAAATCACTCTAACTGTCGGTAATCAATTTACCGACAGTATGTTTGTTTGGAATTTTGGGCCTTACAGTGGGCCCACAGTCCATTGGAGGCCCCTCCTACTGATATGCCATGACCCCTGGGGTCCACCCCAAGGTTGACCAAACCTCCCCTTGCCTTAACCATGGTTAACTCAACCATGATTAAGAGTTATCCATGGTTAATTCACCAACCAACTTGGAAAAATCTGAGAAAATCACAAAAAATTCTAAAAATTCTGAACTTGGGAAAATGACTTTTTCTGGATTATGTTCATGCCTAACTATGGTTAGATGAGCTTAACCATGATTAACACTTGGTTTAACCATGGTTAAGCCCATTTAAACCTTGGTTAAAATCCCAAAAATCTGGAGAAATTCCAAAAGGGCAGAAAGTGTTCAAAGCATGCCCAACCACGGTTATCCGGACTAACCATGGTTAAAACCCATGTCTTAACCATGGTTAGCCCACTTAACTTGAGAAATTTGGGGAAAATCCCTAAAAATCATCAAATCACTTCAAAGACCTTAATTTGAATTTGGACCTTCAACCCTAGGCCTACCAGGCCCAACCATAGTCCACCGGACTAAACCCTAAGCCTACCGGGCTTACTCTTGGCCTACCGGGCTAAACCCCAGCCTACCAGGCTTACTCCTCGGCCTACCGGGCCTAAGCTTACTGGGCTTCAACCTTAGCCTACCGGGCCTAATCATAACCAAGCACTTGACCAACCCGGTCAACCACCCCTAGCCTCTCGGCTAGACCCTAAGCCACCCTTGCTGCACACACAACATTCCCCTAGCCTCGGCACAGGCTCATGTGCCAGAACTACGTTCGGTCTGATCTCACCCCAATGTGAGTACGTTGGCAACCCAACCCGAGTTCGACCCTAGTTTAGCTTTTCCCTTCTTGGGTTAGTATAAACTAAATCTACGACATTTGACTAAAACTTGATGTAAATTGGATTAAACCTAGTAAGTAGGGAATCGTTGCAAAACGGAAGTGCCGGGGTGCCTAACACCTTCCCCGGACTTAACCGAACCTCTTACCTAGAACTCTAAGCAGACCAAGACCTTATCCGTTATCATGGGACTTATCCCTACCGAATAAATAAGTGGTGACTCTAAACATAAAATTAACCAATCACATCGCCAAATCGTACCCCTATGGGTGGGACCGAAATCCTTGTTCACACTGTCTAAGTGTGTTAAAATCTTCCTTTAATGATTTGGATATAGAGACATGATTTTGTTCATCATTTGCAAATATGTATATTTATGTTTTAGATTGAATTGTTGGTGTTTTATGCATCATTTTGGATATTAGGAGTTACTTGTATCGATAATATTTGAATCAAGGATTTTGAAAAATCTTAGGCGAGGTTGAGTTTTCTGAAAATTGTTGCGACTTTGATTCATATGGCTCTGGCTTCTTCAAAATTATTGGACTGTAAGGTATTGTTAGAGGGTCTCATTGTAGACTCCGAATGGATATTATTCGAAATAGTTTAGAGCGAGGTCAAAGTTTTTTTTTCCTTAAGCGGGGTCAGAGACGTCATTCAGTAAATATTGCTACCCATAATATCTATTTTCTACGTTTCTATCTTTCTCTAGTAAGAGCTAAAACCGGTTCCTAAATGATTGATATTCTTCCATAATTATTTCTTTGTTGAAATTTACATGCCCTTCCTCTCTCTCTTATGAAAACCTAACACGTTTCCCGTTCTTTCGGAGACTTCGGATCTTCCCATTCTAGAGTTTGCTACGGGATTGGTCAGATCGTGGTACAATAGTGCGCTATCAGAGAGGGTTTTGATGTTTCCAACTTATATTTTATTAAGTAGTTATCCATAGAGGCTACTCTCTTATTGTCTCTGTCAAATGTAGCTTTAGTATTGGGCTCACCTCCTTGTGACACTTTTGTGTAGTTTTCAGTCTCTTATTAATATATATTTTCGTTTACTGATAAAATAAAACTTATGATTATTTTTCACTATTATTATATGTTTTGTTTATTTTTTTTGTGTTGGTAGTGGAATTAATTGTTGGTTTTTTTTTATAATACAAGAGTTGTGGGAAACACGGATATATGGATATAAATCAAGCCTTATTTGGCAAAATTGTAAATTTTCTTATCATTAGAAGTATGTAATTATGTAATTAGAAGTATGTAATTATAAACTATTTTATTTGGGTTCTTCCATATATTTTTCGATTGAAAATTATGTAATTATATTAATCAGCAAAGGAAGTAATATCATACAAATTAGAGTTCACAAGCGAATTGAATTTGAGCAGAAGTAAAAATAGCAAACATTAGTGTGCGCAGAAAAACAATAAGTAGAGATTCCAATGCTCCAAAACAAACTCTCGCAGTGCGCTAGGATTTGCACTGATGTCAAGACTAATGGAGAGCCAGAAATAGAGGAGGCGCCTCGACCTTGAGAGATCCTGATCGAGATTAGGGCTGCACGCCGGATCAATCTAGAGACAGTTTGGGCACAGCCCGTCCTAGTTAGCACAAGACTGAACCTAGATCGGGCCCAAACTCAGCTTGGTACATCAGGCCTGAACCTAACCTGGATAATTTTTTGTGAGTTCAGACTAAGCCCGAGTCAATCCGAGCGGCCCAAAAACGCCCGTACTCGGCCCAAAAACGCATTATGTCATACAGATTTTGTTTTGTTTACAAGAAAGTATTGCATAAGCCAAAGTCCAAACACTTAAAGAGTTTAAAAGCTCATGAAGGTTATCTATTTGTTTGTTGTTGGAGCTATGGCCTTATTGTCTAGAATCGACTGGTTGTTGGACCATGTTATAACATAAGGCATGCGTGCTGTCTCTATAGTCCATTAATTTTGCTTAGCAGATTCTGATATTTCTAAATGATAAATGGATCCAAGTAAGACAGCTGCACCTGCAGTATTAGGTGGAATCAGTCTTCTTTGAATTCTACTAGATCATCAACTTCAGAAAGAACAAATTCTTTGCAAGAAAATGCTTATGTTCATTGACATTGAATGACCAATTTTTAATTTTTACTCCTCAAAGGGTAAATACTTTTACTTCTATGGTTTCTACCCTTAGATTTATTTATATCATTTTGTCCAAATTAAACTTAGTATCAATACATATATACTTACATGTATATGCTTTTGGGCCCGGTCCTTGGGCAGGACCAAGGTTTGCCTGAATACAGCCCGAACTCAACTCCGGGCCCAAATGTTAACCCGAACCCATCCCAGACCGTTAGAATCTCAGCCTAACCCACCTTTAACTCAAGCTGGGTCAGGCGGGCCTCAGGCGGGCCCAATTTGCAGCCCTATTCAAGACGGGGAGTAGAATTATTGAAAATTCTATGATTTCTCCCGTTCTATGTGGACCATACTATGACCCTTGGACCCCAGGGAGGAGCTAATGAGCCTCCTCCAAATTACTATCTACTTTTACCAAGGACCAACAAGATAAGAAGCCTCGTAAAGTGTGGGAAAAAGTCCAACGATACCCATCCAGGATAGAAAATGTCCCAAGATCTCGAAGGCCAGTGCAAAAGAAGGTGATCAAACAATTCCTCATCTTGTAGGCACATAAAACAGCCGTTGGCCATTCTCCAACTTCTATTCTTCAGGTGGCCACAAGTGAGGATCTTGTCCAACACCGTCGTTGATAGAAAAAATGATACTTTAGAAGGAACATTGTGATTCCACACAAGCTTATGGGGAAAGGACAATCCTTGGTTGATCTGTATAGATTTGTAAAGAGTTCTCACTGATAGCTGACCTTTGTAGTCACCAGTTCAAATCCTAACATCACTTAGGTAGGAAAAGTTTTACCTTCCATATTATTACTTATCCTTTTTTTTTCTATTAATATTTTTAATGCATTGCACGGGTTCCTTATTAGCGAATCCTTGAAAATTGAGAAAGGACAAACTGGGGGGAGGAAGCTTCATCAGCTAATAGATCACTTTAATGCTATGTTTGGTTGCAGAGAAAATAGGAGAAAATATGGCAAAAGAAAAGAAAATTTTATATTTCTATACAATTCTTAGCTGTGTTTTGTCTAATTTTCTTTTCTTTTCTATGTTTTCACTAATTTTCTCAGTAACCAAACATAGGGTAAAGGTATCATCCTGAACTACAAGGTTTGAGACTCAACTGGACAAAGAAATTAGTCCCATCCCATACTTTGAAGAGCTCTAATTCGACAACATTTGTAGAACTAATTAGCTTGATAAAAAGAAGATGATGTCATTGGAATTTGGAAAAGGCATGGTCGTAGCCTTCCTTCCTGTACCCTATAATGAGAAATTGGTTCTATCCAATCCCTGGGGCAATCTTTCACTTGTCTTCAAGAAATCTAATAAATAGTTAGCCGAGCTTGCCTAATGGTGGCTATTCAATTTTGATTGGGTGTCTGTTGGGCTATCGGAGAATCTTGTAGTTGGAGAAGAGAGAGCTTCAGCTTCATTGGAACAAAGACAGCCATGGTGAGCTGCAGCTACTGATATATATAAAATATATGTTCACGGGCACGCAATAAGAGTATTTAAGTCAATATAAGAGACAATAAGCTTACTGATACTCAATGTATTTGAGCTCATACTGAAACATGGTCCTCGTTTGTTTTCCATTCATGATCCTTGGTAAATATAACAGACAATATGCTTACCAATATGTAGTGGATTTGAGTTCGTACGTCGTACAGAAACATGGCCCTCATTTCTTTTCCATTCATGATCCATTTTCTTCTTTTATTTGTCTGCATTTTGGTTCCTATTTTTCATTAATTTGATTCTCTATTTTCCTGCAGACATTGCTTTTCTTGTATGTTACATGTTTGCTGTACATTTTGAGCCTCCTCATGTTCTCATTGTCTATTTCCTTTTTGTTTTTAACAAGGTCACGCGATGGACAGCATTTATCCTTCAGCATCCGAGTTGACGAGGTTATCGACTTGCTCCTGTAATTGAAATTCGAATATCAATGGCATTTTATATTTCTTTTTTCTTAGGTTCACTTGTAGAAGTATCATGTCCATATTAAAACATGAATACCTATGAGAAAATGGCAGTTTATATTACAGTTTTCTTAGGTTCACTCGTGGAAATGTTATGCCCATAAATTGTTTTCAGCAATTAGTGATATACCATCTACCATATATTTGACGTATATTATTAGGATGCAATTTTTGTATCTTAAAAGGTTTCAAGTACCCGCATGAACTACAATACATGAGGAAATCTAAGTATCTAACATACGTATCTATTAGAACCTATGACTTGCTATCAATGGCATACCTTAAGGTCCTTTACATGATGTGCACATATAAAAGGTTGCCCTCAAAATTTGATCTAGTCACTTGGTCATAAACGTCCAGTTTGTAGTTTTGTTTTTGTTTTTATTGGTTGTTCATTATACTTTTCTGACCATCCAAAAGCATATGATAGATCTAATGGTAATGATAATCTTATGGTGTATTTTCTTTTGTGTTGGATATCTCCTTGGTGAAATGTGTTGAATAGTGAGTATGACCTACATGCATGTGAGCTACATGTATCACTATGTTGCTGGACAACCATCCTTATGTTCTAATACCTATGATAATGTATTTTAAAATGTGATGTAACTGCCAGGTATTAGGCTTTCCGGGGTCAATGTGTGTGACAACACATATCTCTGTTGACGTTACATAATGGATACAGTCTCTCTATTTCCCATAATGCATTGCTCTAAGCCTCTAAGTTAAAACTTTCCATGAACCAGGGGGACAACAATAGCAGCAAGCTCAGAGTATGGGTTGCAGATGTGGAAACAGGAAAAGCTAGACCCTTTTTTCAATCTCCGAATATCTATCTAAATGCAGTTTTTGATAAGTAGGTGCTTGCATTATTTGCATGTTATGCTATTATTGGTCACTTATTTCTCCAACCGTCGTTTTTCTAATACTCTTTTGCTACTGCTTCACAGTTTTGTTTGGGTAGATGACTCTACTTTATTGGTTTCCACAATTCCTTCATCTCGTGGAGACCCTCCAAAGAAGCCATTGGTTCCCTCTGGGCCTAAAATTCAATCTAATGAGCAAAAAAATGTCATTCAAGCCCCAACATTTCAGGATTTACTGAAGGATGAGTATGATGAAGATTTGTTTGAGTACTACTCCACCACACAGCTGATACTGGCTTCGTTGGATGGGGCGGTGAAGGAAATTGGTCCACCAGCTGTATATACATCAATGGACCCCTCCCCGGATCAGAAGTACCTTTTGATTAGTTCTATTCACCGGCCATACTCTTTTATTGTACCATGTGGAAGATTTCCCAAGAAAATTGATGTGTGGACAACTGAGGGGAAGTTTGTTCGAGAACTTTGTGATTTGCCCCTTGCTGTGGACATTCCAATTGCATTCAATAGTGTGCGAAAAGGGATGCGTTCAATCAATTGGAGAGCTGATAAGCCCTCAACACTCTATTGGTATACAATTGAAAATTCCTGCCTTATTGAGTTTCCTTAAATGAGGGTTTTTTTTTAATACCTTAGGAAACAAATTTCATATAAAAAAATAAAAATTGAAATGTTGCTTTCTAATGTTAATTTCTTCTTGTATATCTCTCCATATTCTTCTAGAAGACAATCTGATGCCATTAGTAATGAGAGCTGACAACTTAGTTGCTTGCAACAAAGCAGTGAAAGACATAAATCGTAAAACATGCCCAGATGTATGCTTGACTGTGATATGCAGCATTGCACCATAAAAAGGGGAAATATTAAACACGGAGTGCATATTAGTTGATATTGTTGATCTAACCTCCACATGCAAATTCAGAGGGTAATATGCACAAGTTGATATGGATGTTCAAACTATCATATGCAAATGCTGAGAGCAATATGCATTAGTAGATAGATGATCTAACCTTAATTTGCAAAATTCGAGAGCATGAAATGACAATAGAAAGGAGGAAGGAAAACGAAAAAAATAAAAATAAAAATACAGGTAGGTAATGACTTTTATAAAATTTTGCATAAGACTAAATTGTATTTATCCAGTGCCAAATTCAATTTCTGTGTTGTTTTCTCCACATATAACTATAATGTATGTCTGCATGCATTTAAAAGCAGTTCAATTAATGCTTGAGATTGTTGTAATGATAACCAACTTGGATAAGATATCGCATAATGGCAGTTTATTTAGCTACAGAATTCTGCTTTATTGTTATTCATTCTTTCTCTTGAGAACAAATTAAAAAAATTCTCATTGCTTCACTTTTTATTGTTTCCACGTAACGACTTTAAACATGTATACTATTAACACTATTTTTTATATCGGCAAAGTTGTAGACAATACATTATATATTTCTATTCAGATAGTGCTATAACACCATATCAAACAATTTATGCAGATTATACAGGTTGTACATCTAAATTATATGCAACTCCTCAGAACAAAAGATACACTCATGCATCGTAATTACATACAAATAAAAAAATATACAATATTAATTTGTGTATATATTATCTTTTACCTTTTTGACTTGTTGAAGTTTTCCAGGGCGGAGACACAAGATGGAGGTGATGCAAAAGTGGAAGTTTCTCCACGTGATATAATTTATACACAACCTGCTGAGCCTTTAAATGGTGAACAACCAGAAGTCTTACACAAACTCGATCTTCGCTATGGGTATGAATATTCTTGTTTGCATAATTTCCTTTCAAAAATAATTATTTGGTGCATGTGGGTTGGGACATGCCGGTATGGTGGGACCTTTCATCATCACCATCATCATCAGCAGTCCCTAATCCCAACGACTTTGGACCTTTCCTAGTTATATTTTGTCTGTGATGCTGCAAAGCTTGTAACTAATACTCTGACATGACTGTTTTACTGAGCAGAGTTCTTTTCTTGTTATACGGTATTTTTTTTTAATAAAGCCACTCAAGAGGAGCTCTGTTTCTAAAGACCTACCATGTTATATGGTATTTTTGTTTTTTGGTGCATTCTACATAATTATACATTGTTCTATCTAGCTAGATTTTACACATCTTATACTTGGTGTCATCATCATCAATGCCTTAGATATGCTATGCAGAAATAATTGGTTGCCCGTGTTTTGGATTTAAAGATTGTCTGATATATTATACTAAAAGTTTTATATTGGCTATACCTGTCATCCTTGTCATGCTATGCTAATGTATTTTTGTAGATAAATTTTATTTTAAACATATTATTTATCACTACTTTCCATGCTTTATGCATCCTTTTTGTTCCTAAATTTCTCAATCTCGTACGAATTTTCTACTGAAATATTTTCATCATAGTGTTCTCATTCAAAATTCTATCAAACACTATACTTCAGTTTTGAAGGTGGGTTACAAGCTCCAATTTTGAATTATCAAAACAATGTGTCTATAGTGAAATCCATGGATATGATTTTTGGAAAATACGATAAGTTTATTATTGTGTTAGTCATTGTTTTTCCACTCTAGTTCCTAGGATCTTGATCTGATGCATATGACATTTTCATTTCCACAGTGGGATCTCTTGGTGTGATGATTACCTGGCTCTAGTTTACGAATCTTGGTTTAAAACACGCCGAACAAGAACGTGGGTTATTTCTCCGGGATCCAAAGATGTGAGTCCGCGCATACTATTTGATAGATCATCGGAAGATGTGTACTCTGATCCTGGGTCACCAATGCTGCGGAGAACGCCCGCTGGGACCTATGTTATTGCAAAAATAAAGAAGGAAGAAGATGATGGGACATATATTTTACTGAATGGCAGTGGGGCTACACCAGAAGGGAACATCCCTTTCCTCGATTTGTTTGACATGTAAGTGTTTCACCATTACCAGTTATAATTATTATTATTATTTTTCAGAATATTGGCACCTTAGGAAACGAACACTATTCCTTCCAGAAATACAGGTAGTAAAGAACGAATATGGGAGAGTGACAAGGAAAAGTATTATGAGACAGTTGTTGCTTTAATGTCAGATCAGAATGAGGGTGATTTATATATTAATCAGTTGAAAGTCCTGACTTCCAAAGAATCAAAAACAGAAAACACTCAGTATTACCTACAGCGTTGGCCAGATAAGAAAATGTGCCAAATTACGAACTTTCCCCATCCATACCCTCAGCTAGCCTCATTACAGAAAGAGATGATCAGGTACCAGAGGAAAGATGGGGTCCAACTTACTGCAACACTATACCTGCCTCCAGGCTATGATTCTTCAAAGGATGGCCCTCTTCCGTGTCTGGTCTGGTCTTACCCTGGAGAGTTTAAAAGCAAAGATGCTGCTGGACAAGTTCGTGGTTCTCCTAATGAGTTTGCGGGCATAGGTCCAACATCAGCCCTTCTTTGGCTGGCTAGAAGGTATGAATGTGTTCTTCCCCCCCGCCCCTTGGTATGCATGTTTATTTGATTCTATTGATGCACCATTATTTATTCCCCTGTGTATTGCACATCTCTCATGGCTGTTTCAGTTTAAATATTTCTGGACCAAAGTAATGTATGCACCTAATCCTACAGGTTTGCAATTTTATCTGGACCAACAATACCTATCATTGGTGAGGGTGACGAAGAGGCAAACGATAGGTAATTTTGATATCATAAGATGGTTTGTATATCACAATCATGTTCTGAAGTAAAGTTTTCTCTGTACAGCCTAAAAATTCTCACATGATTAATGACCCATGTTGCATAGACATGAACACTGGTGTTGGAATCGGATTCATCAAACCCCAAAAATAGAATTTGAGGACACAAAAAGAATATTTTAGTTTTTATTTAAAAATTATTACACTTTATGTTTCATATGAATAATACCATAAAAAAGTAAAAAGCAAAACAATTACGTGTCAAAGTAAATTAATGCAAACAACACAAAGCAAAGAAATTTTTATAAATGAAGATATTACATTCAAAAGTCAAATGTAATACAGATTAAACTTTTTAACAAATAAATATAATTAATCCAATATATGATTAGTCTTATAGTCTATTAAGTGTAAGTACTAAACAAGCTATTCTTAGAAATTATTATATGGAATGAAAATTATTAAAATATCATGTATTATAGTTTGGGTGTTCACCAGTGAATATAAACAAGACATGAATTAATGCGAATGAAGTAATGAATATATATGAATTTTAAATTGTTCATGCTAATCTCAAAGAGGATAATAATTCAAAATCTGATTTTTCTATTAAAAGAAACAAGTTAAAAAAACTAAAATAGGTTGTCTCCCTCTTTCTCACTTTTTCCTGTGGTCCGTCCCTCATCCCCTCTCCCTCTGTCTGTATGCTTTTGTCCTAGTTAATTTTTCTCGTTGTAGGAACCAGTAGTTACTCCCCCCTTTCTTGCCTGTTCTTTTTTTTTTGTGTTGGTTGACTGATGGATCCACATTTTCTATCCTTCATTTTTTTGTTAGGGGACCAATGCCTTTCTCTTGTTGCCCTTTCCTTTTCTGTTGGAGAGATTAGTGGTTCCTACTTTCTTGTATTCTCTCTCTGGTTTTCTTCTTATCTGTTTATATTTTATGATGATAAGAATTAGAAATTTTTGGCTGAAATTTATATTAATTATATGCACTTGTATACGTTTTTTTGTCTAATAAAAACTTAGAGTTTATGGGTTTCAGGCAAGTCCGTGTTGGAATCCGAGTCCAAAGGCATGGACTCTTGTTGCTATAAGACACAACAGCCGAGTTCGTGTCCAGTCCCTGTTTACACCTATTGACACGTGACTCACCTGCTCTTGAAGAGTCTGCGCTACATAGCTAATGACCATTAATTGTTATATCCCTATTCATCCACCCAGACTCCATTTTCAAATTATGAGTAAGAATCGTTTCTATAGTATTACATTGTTCTGGATGCTTAAAAGAAAAAAAGAAAAATCTATGAAGGTGTGGGTCCATCCTTGTTGCCCTCTTGGCCTTAACTCGTTGTCAGCAAGGATTAGAATCTCACCTTTGTACCTTATTCTAGTTCTCTGCTTACATGTTCCAAATTCCAATACCCTATTTAGTTCTTTGCGTACTCTTTGCTGCCGAAATTTTAGTTTCTTACACAGTATTTATTCTTCTTTGGCTTGGTCTGATATATGGCGTTAGGATATTTCTCCCCCCAGCATACAACATTTCTGCAAAATATAGAGAATGAGAATAAGCTTGTCCATGGAAGCTCCTTTCTTCTTTTTCAGTTATTTCCGCCCTTTTTGGAAGACTTGATTATATTAGCATCTATACGATTTTAAGAATCCTTCAATTGGTTTTCTTCAATCGGAGAAATTGTGTAATTTAGAATTTTAATCTTTCATGAGTCATTGACCTATTATGTGTTGACCAGGTATGTTGAGCAGCTGGTTGGAAGCGCGGAGGCCGCAGTAGAGGAGGTTATTCGACGTGGGGTAAGATAAACTTCTCCTTACGGATATCAGTAGTGTAATTTTGCATATACATTTATGACTCCAACGTGCTTGCACTGCACTTGTTTAGGTGGCTCATCCAAACAAAATTGCAATTGGTGGTCATTCCTATGGGGCATTTATGACAGCAAACCTCCTAGCACATGCCCCTCATATCTTCTGTTGTGGGATTGCTCGCTCAGGAGCTTACAACAGAACACTTACACCTTTTGGTTTTCAGGTAAGTGCACTGGTTAGAAGGGCAAAACACTTTGTCCAGATGCCTCATTGCTTGTTAACCATTGAAGCTTATTTTGCTTTCACAGTCACCAAACTTTCTTCTTGAGCATGGTTTAGTGATTTCTCTACTGTTATTGGAGTAGAATGAGGACAGAACACTTTGGGATGCCACTAATACTTATGTGGAGATGAGCCCTTTCATGTCAGCTAATAAAATCAAGAAGCCTATCTTACTTATCCATGGAGAGGAAGACAATAATTCAGGAACACTAACAATGCAGGTAAAGTTGTTTTTTACTGTTATATATCTCTGCAATATTGCCATCCAACTAGTGGATTACCTAAAGCAACTGTTCTCTGGTTTTCTGTTCTAGAAACATATTTCCTTAATGTGCAGATGAGAATCCCTTGGTTGTGTAGCATAAATACCTTTCGGATCAGCACTCGCTGAATTGGATTTTATATATGATATGCTTCAACAGAATTCAGAGAAAAAAATAGTGGTGTAACTTTTAAAAGTTTGAAATTACATTCTCAAAAAACTTTTATAAAGGGCTACTTATGTATCTGTGTGTTTTAGCATCTCAATTGAATGAATGAAAACCGTTATACCTACACAATATATTTCTCTCAAAACGAAGTAGCTTACCTTTGCCCTTCCAATTTTTAATATTATTTTCTTGACTTCCAAAATCTGAGCTTCAAGCAGTTTTATGGTTTCTGGATGATTCTTCTCATCCTTGAATTCAATTGGTTTTGTTCCTTATTGTTGCCTTATTTTGCATTTGCAATTGATGCAGTCAGATCGTTTCTTTAATGCTCTAAAAGGTCATGGTGCACTCTGCCGCCTAGTGCTTCTTCCTTTCGAGAGTCATGGTTATGCCGCACGAGAGAGCATCATGCATGTCCTTTGGGAGACTGATAGGTGGCTGCAGAAGCATTGTGTATCAAACACTTCAGATGTGGTTGCGGATCTTGATGCTTGTAAAGATGACGGAAGCAAAGGTGTGATAGATTCTGAAAGCAAAGCAGTTACTGCAAGTGGGGGAGGACAGGCAGAGCAGGAAGATCTAGAGCTGGAAGGATATCATTCCACACCAAGGTCATCATTGTGGTAATTTTATTTGCCATTAGTCTTTCTCCTCCTCTTTTCATGCTTTATCTATGCAGGAATCTCTGAGTGGAACTCTTGATGTTGTTAGTGATAAACTATCAGCAATATAATTACCATTGATGTCCTTGGGCGTCCGTAAGTCTTCACAACCAGTGAAGACTTGTTTTGCAGACTTTTATTGCAAGGGAAATTTTTCAGTTTTTTTTTTCATTTCATTTCATTTCCTTTTCTTTTCTTATCTGGAATAAAGCAAAAGGATGACTATATATATATATATATATATATATATATATTGATCTTAAAATATTTTATTTGCTAAATTCTAAACATTCGAAGGACAGAATTTTTGTTTATATCCCTATCATAAATTTGCTAGATAATTCCAGCAAAGAAATTGTGTGAAATATATATTTCTTCCATTAAATTCAAGTTTTATTTGCTAAATTCTAAACATTCGAAGGTCAGGAAATATGTTTATATCTCCATGACAAATTTGCTAGATGATTCGAGAAAATAAACTATGTGAATGATATATTTCTTCCATTGAACTCAAGTTTTCATAAAAATTAAAAATCCCGTAAATGTCTCAAGCATAAGAGTTTGAAAACTGAAAGATCCTGCAATAGTTCAGTGGATGCTATTTATCTTATTTTAATATTCCTGTTTTGATATGCCTAGTGAGTTCTCTAATGTTTTAATGGCTTTGTGACGATTATTGTGTATAGATTGAACCAACAATGTGCCGTGGATTAAAGCCGGATATCTGACGAGGTGCGCGAATGGGTATCAAAATTTGATCAGGACATCATGTTGATCATTCCTAAGACAGGAGAAAAAAAAAAAACTTTCCACCTCACATCAACTCAGGTGATCTGGATTGTTGTTCCTGAATGTACCATTCATAATTGTTACCCAATGTCAGACATAATAGGTTCCAAGAGTGGCCATTCCAGAATTATTTAAGGGCATCTTTTTCTGAGGGAGAAGTTTATACTTTATATACTCCCCCTCCCAATAAATAATAAAATAAAAAATAATCTCTCTCTCACACACACACACAAATCAAAGAAAATAAAAGGAGCCAAGAGGGCCAAAGTCCTCTATAGTATATGGTAATAGATGCTAAAACCCTTAAGAGGGGTCCCATCTATGATGCATTTATGAAATAATCTTACATCTCAATTGTCTCGGGATGTAGTGTTTTGACAGCACAGGAAATTGCATATGCATGATTCTCTTTAGTTCCATTTTGCATGCTTAGGCCCACTAACCATCAATGATTGGCCTACCCCTTGGAAAATTTGCAAAATTTGAGTGGTCATTTTAAAGTTTGCCTAATTTGTCAGTTCAACTTCTTACATCTCAATATGTCTGATGGTGTCTTTCTAGATTAGATAGATTAATCCCTTGGAAAATGATTTTGCCTACCCCTATTTTTTTTTTTGTGGTAAACCTACTCCTAAATTTAACACATTAATCCCTGTCTAACGACGACTTGAATGATGACAAAGGATTTCATTTTGGAGGTGAAGGGTACTCCCATTTCCTTATTAAAAAAAAATCTTCACCTAATTTCCTATGATTTTTGCCTGATTCTCTGTTATAATGGAAGACACATATTATGAACTTGTTATTATCAACAATAATACCAGTTTAAAATACTAAATTTTCTTTTGGGAAAGGTTCTGGGAAGGACAAAGGCAAACTGGTCATGTCAGGTGGTAATTAGAGCTGTTGATACAAGCTCAATCTTTCCTACACCTGCCTTAATCTTTCTTACACTTCTTCATAACAGGTTCATATGCAAACTCACTTCTAATGCAAAAGGAAGTTGGCTCTAATTTCATTAGTTCAAAATAAATTACTATGTCAAGTCAAATGAATCACAAGTACTTAATCAATGCTTAACTGCATCTGCACTACACTGTGAAGTAAAGCTCATTTCTAAAGATTCTGTTTTCTATGGTTCCAAAGGAGACACTTTTGGAGGAGTAAGTTACTTTTTTGTTGACCCAGTTTGGGTAATGGATATATATAGTGCCCAAACAATGAAATAGACATTATTGAGCCCTAAGTTTGACATCTATACACAAATGGAGAACTCTGATCTTCATTAAATTCACCTTCTCCAGGCCCCAAACCATCTTTGAGATTGGGGGAGCATCCAAGCATGAGTGCACTCGATGGACTCTTCTTTTTATTTCTTAAAGCTGCTTTCGTTTACTTTCTATCAGCATTGATGTATAAATATGTATTAGAAGACAGGATTCATTACCCTTATGAACATATGAACAACACCATTCAGCTGCACCAACGAACGGACCTTCCTAACCCATTTCTGAGCAAGCATCAGCCTCTTGGTGTTTTGATCCAACACTGAGTGGTATAATTAGTGTTTGATAAACACATTCAGGTGTTAAAACCTCTTCAATACCAATGCAAAATCAAGTTATGAAGATACCTTGTAAACCAGAAGAACTACCAAAATCTGGTGTCTTCTTGTGATTCTGAACCAAAACCGCATTGATACCAGCCACCATATTTCTGGTTCACAGTTCATTCCCATCCCATGACAGATGATTGGCCATTTCATTCAACAACTCGTAAATCTCTGGACTCTTGGGGTGAGAATGGTCTTCTACAACAAACTCATGGACAACACCATTCAACTCAATGGAGCTGCATCCAGGTGTCTTCCTCACTCCTCTCGCCTTCATCTCCCTTCTCAACTTCTTAATGTCTTCCCACCTATTACCAGTTGCATAAATATTCGACAAAAGCACATAGTTTCCATCGTTCAATGGTTCCATTTCAATCAGAATTCTCCCGACTTGCTCTCCCAATTCAACATTCCCATGGAGTCTACAAGCGCCAAGGAGGGCTCTCCATACATTACTGTCAACTAACATAGGCATATTTTCAATAATCTGTAGCGCATAATATAATAGACCTGCACGGCCAAGAAGATCCACCACACATCCATAGTGCTCAACAGTGGGTACCACATTGTGATCCTTCCCCATACTATGAAAGATTCGCAACCCATCACGAACAAGACCCGAATGGCTACATGCCGCTAAGATGCATATGAAGGTGATCTCATTGGGCTCTGTTCCTCCCTCTAACATCTCAGAGAACAGTTCGATAGCTTTCTTCCCACGTGAGTGCATTGCGAGTCCTCCTAGTAGAGCATTCCACAAGAATACCTTCTTATCTTTTGCTTCTCGAAATATTTTAAGAGCAATGTCGAGTCGCCCACATTTGCTGTACATATCTACGAGAGCCGTAGATAGATGGGCATCAATACCAATCCCATGTTTATCAATATAAGCATGGACCCAACGGCCTTGATCCAGAGCTCCCACGCCAGCACAAAGAGAAAGCAATGTCGTGACAGTAATCTTATCCATCTCAATCCCAGCAACTTGCATCTCTTTAAGAAGACCCAAAGCTTCCCTATAAGAACCCAGTTGCACATACCCTCTAATCATTGTGCTCCACGAAACCACGTTTCGTTCAGGCATTTCATCAAACAAATGTGAAGCCTCGCTCAACAAACCAGCATTCAAATACCCCACAAGCATTGTAGTCCAAGACACAATATCCCTACTCGGCATTTCATCAAATAACGTCCGGGCATGATCCAATTCCCCTGATTTCACATACCCATCGAGTAAACAATTCCAAGAAACAATATCCGGATTCTCAATTTCATCAAACAATCGACGCCCCACCAACCCCATCTCCCCAATCTTCGCATAAAAATCCACCAAAGAATTCCACGAATGTGTCCCAAACCGAAATGCGGTTTTAATCATCTGGGCATGCGCTTGCTTGCCTTGGGAAACAGAAGATAGCTTGGAACAGGCAGAAAAAACGAAGGTGAAAGTGAAATCATCAGGAAAAACAGAATCCTCACACACCATTTGCGAATAGACAAGAAACGCCGATCTGGGATCGCCACAATTTGAATAGGATCTGATCATGGTGTTGTAGAGAAACGAATTTCTGGGGAACTCGGCAGAGTCAAATATCTTTCGGGCATAATCAATGGTGGCCGATTCAGAAGCAAAGGACAAGAGGAGGCGACCGAAGGCATGTTTCTCTCGAATGAGAGAGGTTTTGATGAGGAGCGAGTGTATCTGGATGAGCTCTTCTGGGTTTCTAGAGATTTGGAGGAGTGAAATAGCGGTGTCGGGTTTCTTGTACGGGGAATTTTGTTTATAGCTTACTGTGTTGTTGCAGGGTATTACTAAGGGACAGGGAGTTGCATATATCTTCATTTCTTGGCGGGCTTTGTTGGGTTGTACTTCTAGCCCCTAGGAATATAAATGGCAGTTAATTTAGTTTGCCTTAAGATACTAACCCCCTAACCCTAGACTCTGCCCAAAAAAGAGTTTGCCATAAGATATTTTTTGTTTCATTTTTATTTTTCATTCCTTCGTTTTTTGGTGGGTGGGCCGGGCATAGAATTATGTAGTGGTCCCTCCCAGCGTTTTCATAACTGAATCGGAGTTTGAACCGGTTGGGTTCTTGGTTCTCGATTCAACCGGTTCGATCGGTCTGGTTGACCCATGACTATATATATATATTTTCTTAGCTGATTCTTCCAATTTCCTGATTATCATCGGTTCTCCAATTGAACCAGTTTCCTGTTTTAAGAGTTGTTTATAATATAGCCGGATTTTGATGGTTTTAGGGACTAATTATTGTCTGGTTCCTGATTTTACTGGTTCAATTGGCCCATGTCACTCTTGTGGTTCATGCGCATGAAAAAGGCACACCTGTCATTAGAATGATAGGAGAGATAGGATACAACCATATGTGGTTGATGTTGACTGGAAGATTAAAAAAAATTCAAAATTTAAATTTCTCATTCATTTTCTCTCATCCAATCAACATCAACCACATATGCAATTGCATTGGATGTGATCCTATCTTGGGGTAGGGAGAGCAAATAGCGTAGAATCTTGAGGGGCAGCTGCGCAACACCACAAATGTATGACCTTGCTCAAGTTCGGCTTGAATTCGATATGAACTTAATGCTTAGGCTTGTGAGCTTGGTCTGAACAAGCTTCACCTTGAACTCAAGCTCAAATTTGATTCAAGTACCAAGCTCAAGTTGGTAAAAGTGTGTTTAATTTCAGGGTTATTTTGATCAATTTCACATAATTTTAATAAAATTACTTATTATTAATTCAGCCCTACATCTAATTTCGTTAAAAAGGTAAAGAAATATAAAGAGTGATTTTATTATGGGGTAATTATCTTTGTTTTTCCTGATTTAGTATTAAGGCTGGCACTCCATAGAGGAATTGTGGGCACCAAATCCAATCAACCGAGCAAGCTCATTCGATCATTATAACAACCCACCGAGCCAACTCATTACGAACTCGAACAGAATACAAAGGCTCGTCACACCAAGCTGAACAATGCCAAATGTTCAGTCTTCACCGTAAGTAAAAATAAATAAATAACGTTTTTATGTAATTGAAATTATATGATATACTTATTTTTTTAGCTAGCTAAGAGGTATTATATAACGCACATGCACACACAACCAGGTGCCATAAGGATACGTGCCATTTTCCAATAGCTTTCTAAAAAAGCTCGAATTTGAGAAAAAAACTAGGGTGGTGCTACTTGCACACCAAGATTTACTGATATACATCAAAACTTAAAAAAAAACATAAACCTTCCGTTATACTCCAAAAGATAAAAAGAAAAATACAGTAATACCCTTGCCCTCTCTTCTGTCTACCATTTATTTTGAATCAACTTTGTATTTTGATTTGGTCATGAAGTACCAGGTTTCCGCATTGTCTTGAGATTTATAGGAATGTCATTCTTGTAGAGCATCTAATCGAGGCAAGTGGGGCTTTGATTAAAGATATTGGATGATTTCCAAGCGCTAATCTTGAGTGGGCTTCTCATCAGTCTGGTAACCTGGTGGGACTGATGTATAGATTTTGTTTACTTATTTGGGGGGTGGGGAGAAGAAACCATTTCGTCTCTTTGCTTTGGATGACATTCATATTTTCCTCCTTTCCCTCATCTTTAGCACCCAATCATGCATGGTCTTTAAACCAACAATGAAGCAAAGAACTGCACGGCCGCCTCAGGTCTTTACACAATTTATATCTTTAGGTTTCCGGAGGAAACATGTCTATACCCTATTTTGTTTCAAAATCTTCACAATTGGAAAGATCACAAGAGCATTAGGTCTTTACACCATGTATATCTTCTTTGAGCAATAGTCACCTCCTTAGGCCGAGGAGGGGACTATTCCTCCTTGCTCTAACAAATACTTGGAACTATGCTAAAAAATTAACTACCTTTTGCGGTTAATTTTTTTTAAAAATATTTTTAGAATTTTTTTAAAATATTTTTTTCTAAAAACGAAGAGTAGATGTGTTAACCCTAAAGGTGTCTGAATCTTAACCACAGTTAATGGAAGAAAAAAGGGGACATGTGGCCCCAAAAAGAGGGGACGATACGATAAGTCACCTCCTCGGCCCGAAAAGGTGACTATTCTCCATGTCAAAACAATTTTGATCCAAAATCTTCACAAATGGAAATATCACAAGAAAGCAGTTAAGACTGTCAGTTCAATATTGCGGTTCAACTACTACAGGCTACAACCACTTTTTATTCCAGAGGTACGCTTGGTCCTATATTTCGCCACCCTTCAACTGTTACTACTGTTTGAGATTATCGTGGTTAAAATGTCGTTTGTACTTTTTGTTGGCATCACAATTGTCAAATTCTTTTACCTGCTATAAATAGATCATGGGATGGTGCGTCTCTTGTAGGAGACAGACAGGTAGAGAGGTAGAGGAGGAAAAGAGAGAAGGGCATTATAGTCTCATTTTCTTCTTCGTAGTGTATAACTAAAAATAAATGTTTTCTTAGGTTTGGTGTATATCACTAAATAATGGTGTGCGTGGCAAAATAGAAAGGAGTGAACAATACCCAACTAGGTTAGACACAGTTCGTTAACACCCTGAGGAATGCTAGGCTTGCTAGCGGTTGGGGTTATTACTATTCTCTCATCCATGTTTATAGACAGAAAATATAGTTTCGTAAAATCATACATGCACAGTAAGAAGCAGCATGTGTACAAAAAATAGAATTAAAAAGGAAAACTTAAAACGTGAATATATGCAAGTTTCTATAAGAAGAGGATATGAAAGGAGCATAGGGTCCCCGATGGAAGAGGAACAAGGACGAGTTCCTCATTATCAAAGATCATTGCTTCCAGTTCCACCTCCGGAGTCAAAATACATAGGAGGTCCCATATTGTTGCTGCCACTGACACCTTCCATAAGAGCGAATCGCATGTCTTCAGATGGCCTCCAATGTCGCTTCCTCTGGTTGATGAACCAGTTGTTAATCTGCTTCGGGTCTAGTCCCGTAACCTCAGATAGCTTCAGCTTATCCTCTTCCTGCACCATCATCCATTCCTAGAATTCAGATAACTCATAACGAAAATATATCTAAATGCATGATCAACAACAATGTGACAAATGGAAAAGAAAGCATCAGTAGCTGCAGATTTCACAATTCTTACCCTAACACACTATGTAAAAAAAAAAAGTCAATGATCAACAGATTTGGTATCTGTAGTCATGAATTTTTCCAGGTTGGATCGGTGAAACAAGATTTGTGTTGCTGACCTTTGAGTTAAGACATTGATGATTAGTTTTATTTAAATTCCGAGCATCATTGCTGGAAGGTTAGAACAGGTAACATGCCCACTAAACAAACTTAGCTCAGCCATTTAGAGCAGTAGAGGAGTTTATTCCATCCCAACTCATCAAGGCAGCCATTATTTAGGCCTTTACCCTATTTCAACCAGTAAATTTAACGGTTTCAAGAACTCAGAAATGTAGTACAAAATATTAACTTAATCCCATATGATATCTACTACATTTCTTCGCCGGCAAGAAAGAAACAGAAAATACATCACCAGAGTCAACGTAACCGATGATTAGAAACATTGTTACAGGCCAGTTTGTGTCGCAACACATCTTATCAGTTTCATCAAATGCTGGGGAACATCCATCTACACTGCATCCGTAAGTACAGTGGAAATTATCGATTTGACCAAATGCCAAGATAATGAAATATTTTCCATTTAGGATCAATTCTTTTGCTGAGACTTGTAAAACTTGGCACTTTACACTTAAGTCATGGTAGTTGGTAGGAAAATTGAGTCACTTTGCCAAGGTTTTTAACAAGATTAATTCTTCCCATCATGAGATTTCAAGTCTACCCATTTTTTACGGGATTTGAAATCATTAATTTTGCTGCATTTAAAGTTTGAAAAGCATGATAAATCTAGTTCTCAAAAGAAAAATGCATATTTTCCATTGACAAAACTTTCAAACTGCTGGACTTTACAAGTCCCTGCAAAAGACCCCTTAATCTACATACTAACACAACAAACTAAAACATGGACACACAAGATGATACCTGGGTGTTATTTTTCAACAGTTAACATTTTGTGTAGCCTTTAATACTTGAATGAATTTGGAACCAGTAATTCATGTCAAAATTATGTGTTATAATATGAAACGAGAGAAACCCATAAATAAAGGATGTTATCATAATTACCGTTGGATATGGCCATCTATAGTGGGTGTTCCACCACTCCAGCAACATCATCCTCGCATCTTTTGGTAGTTTTCCTTTCTTTCTCTTCTTCAAGAATTCCTTCCGCAGACTGCTAAGATAGCCACTATACTTACGCAGGAGCATTTCTTTAAGCTCCTGGTCACCTGGACAGGGACCTGAGGATTCTTGGCTTTCAGTTGCTTCCACTTCCCCACAACTTAGCTCCTCTTCTGAGGTCCCAGCTGCTTCATCTGAAAAAAAAAAAGACAAATAAGAATCAGAAATTGCAATGAATTTTATATGCCTTGAATGAATGAAGAGAGAAACCCATGTGCAGTCAGGTGTTGTCTCTGCACTATAATTTCACTACTAGCTTTTCCACAATTATCACAGATGAGAAGTCTACAGCCTCATAAACATTAATTGCAAGCTCAGCTCCTTAGCTCTCATAATTCAATGGCTTAACACAAAAGCATAATGCTAAATACATGCAAGATGATCGGCCTAATGTCAACTGTACCCACCGGGAGATCTCCAATATTAGAAATTGACACAAGCAGATTCTAAATATCACATACTAAGATTATTTAGAAAGAACTGAGGAATGCAACCCACATCAAGTATGTCTGCTGTATATTGCATAGTTCCATCTCATAAGAGCAAGGAACTTAGATAATGGGCCATAAGCAAGGTTGGAATACCTATATGAACCATATTTATTTATTTATTTTAACAGTACAATTCTACTCATGCTCCACCCAGCACTTGAAGAAAGGTGCAGCCCTTGTGGTTACCAATTATTCAGAAGTGTAAAAGCAATGTTCATGACCTAATCTGTAATGTACCCATAACACAATTATCTAATATGCCATTTATTCACATCCCCAATACAGCTGCATCGGTCAACCTTTGGACTACAAGGACATACAAATTTAAGGATGCTATGGTCTTGCAAGCAGTTACCAAGTAATGATCTATCAGGAAATGACTTGCGCTTTCAAGCCTTGTGATGCCATTTCCTTCTTTCAGCCATCATAATAATTCAAGATCATATCCAGTGAAAAGTTTCTAATCTTTCCATTTCTTCGACAAGGCATGTCAAGACATCTTGCAGAACATCTTATGTACAATCACCTATTGTATACTGAGAAAAAACTAAAACCATCAAGCCTGCATGGACTAATATCTAGCTCAACCAGTGATTAGCCAAATCATCACAAAGGACAAGACTGACCCCAACATAAGTTGCATGATGCCCTGAGAAGTGAGCATACACTTGCAGGACCTAAGCCAAGTGGAAGCTACACACATCAGCTTGAAATAAACATACATGTGTGGTTAGGACACCAAATGGAATGGCATAAACATAGTTGAAGAAGCACATGGAATGTATACATATTTGATATTTGTCTTACACATGCAAGGAGACTTCTTCATGCCATGCAACTTTAGGCATGTTTAAGCCTAGTTGGTTAGAAAAATTCAGAATTACTGGAAAACACTTGCTGCTTAATCACCAGTTTAAGGCCACTAATGAGAATCCTATAGCATTTCCCAAGGTAGATAACTAATGTCAAATATTGTCACACATTGATGTAAGTTTTCCTATCTAAATCTTGTATGATTACAAAACCATCGTAACCTCAGTTCTAACTTAAATAATATAATCAATTATGAAGAATGTTTAACATGTAATTGTCTATTATACATGCTAATTTGACTTACTTGTTTTGTCTTTTAAGGCTTTTAAATAAGACCATCACCTTCATAGTGACTAGAGAATTTTATCTAGGATCTTTATTGATGTTGTGTGATAGCCAGCTCGGGATCTTGTCATGTGGCGCAAGGGCCTCACTCCCACACTAGTGCTTTCACACTATAATACGAGAGTGAAACCATGGTTATTAAATTCTTCCGATTTGCATGGGGGATTTTTCAATTAATTTTTTTCTACCCTTCCATTTACATTAGGATCCACAACATAAACTTGTTACCACACAATTTATTTATAAGGAATATTATTTAAGTAAATAATTTTTAATTAATATTACTTTCATTTACTTATGATATTAATATGCAAATAAGGTTATCCCCTCATTTGAATTCAATAAAAATTATCTTAATCTAAATTCTTGTAAAATAAAAAGTCAACTTTTAGTTCAAGAACAAAATCCTATTTTTAACTTCTTTTAGGGACTGGGTCAAAATTTCAACTTTCAAATGATAAGGTATTTCTGAAATATTAAAATTTCATAAACTTTATAATATCAAAAATTACCAAAACCCAAAAGTTTGGCAAAAAAAAATCTTGCTTTAGTCTTAAAAAATATTTTCATCTATAGGGTCAAAAAGTCAACTATCAGTGTAACACTTCAGCATAAAAAAAACTTACATTAAGCATAAAAATCATGATTGTAATTCAATACAATCTTATTTAACTCATTGAATGTAAAATTTTAATACTAAATTGTTTTTCTTATACTAAATTAATACTAAAATTTTAATACTAAATTATGAGTGACTATGATTTGTATTTAACATACCTTCTTATCAGCACAACATGGGCGTCTTTTTTAACTCATAAAATTCTCAATTCTCATATGTATAAACATAATTGGAGACCTTCATTAAATTTGTTAAAAACTTATATTTGTATTAAAAGAAATTTTATGCAAGGTATCCAAGTTTTTTTATTACGTATTCAAACATTTCTTAGCGTATCCTATTTTGGACTAACCGATATTTTGAACCATGCCGATTTGATGTAGGATTTGAATCGAATCATATCCCAAGCAAAACTATTCAAATTGCATGTGAAAATCTTAATTGGATAATCCTATTCGATTTGGGATTCAAATTGCGGTTTGCGATTCAAATCATACGATTCACAGGATTCGAGCACGAAATCCCTTTTATGGAACTATAAACACATATTTTTTTAAAATATTTTTTCTTTGAATTTTTTAAAGGTATAATATATTTTTTAATATGAGAAAAAAAACCCGGGAAAACCCTTGTTATGGACATGCCAAAACCCCTATTTGGGTTTTCTCTTTGTTGCTGTGAAACGAGAAAAAACAAAAGGATAGAGTTGGAGAGTTGGACTTTGAGAGAACTTGATAGTCTATTTGATTAGTTTTTTTAATTGTGCAAGTCTTTTGATACTTGATCTCATACAAAATTATTACATGAGTTTCCTTTTGTTGATTTATCTTTGATGATAATGTGGTCAAGTTTTATTTTATACAGTTGATTCACATTTTTTTTTATAGTGTATGCAATGAAAAGTTCATTCCTATCTTTCATCAATAGAAATACGAATAAAATCTTTTGGATAATGGATTATTCCAATTTTTTGATTTACTAATATTTTTTTAAAAATTGATTGAATCGTGTGATTAACGATTTAAATCCCGATTTGAATCAAATTTATCTTAAAACAATTTTTCGATTCGATTATGATTTCTACAACCTTGCCACCAACCATGAGAATTTGAGTAGTTGGTCACCAATAAACAATGATAACTCTTAGATCTGTGAACCAGATTCATGAGTTTGATGATGTGGGGAAAGTGTTAGACACCCCAAATCATCAGTCAAACGATGATCGCCTTTACTTAGGTTGCCTTTACTTTCTCTGAGGTTTAAAAATTTCTCAATCCTCAAACCATTACTCTTTCCTTTCACTTTTTGAGATTGAAATACATCATTCCTCGACTGATAAAGGACAATTCCCTTTAGGAGAGATCAAAATCTTTTCAATAAATCGACAAATGCCAATCCTTTCCTCGACCGATTCGAGAGAGGCCTCACTTACCAATGAAGGAAGACAAAGATCTGCAATCCTTGCAAATAAACAAAGAAACCAAAGAATCTTCAAATATTTTCCTTCATCCGGATCTCAAAATCTTCGCATCCTGCTTGGAATGAGCTCCTAGACTACTAATGAAAAACAAAGAAAGAAGAAACCATGGAATTAAAAATCACCGAAACCAATACATATATGTTTCAGTAGCTTCCTGTACGATATTTATATTTGATACGAAACAAGTGATACGTATTATTTATTAATAATTCATGTTTTCATTCATTGTGTAATTGTAACTATGTTTGCTATTTTGTTTTTGAGTCACTTCCCATGATTTTATATTTGGTAAAATTTCGTTTCCATAATTCATTTGATTTTTTTTTATAAATATAATTTGGTTTTTTTTAAGAAAGAAAAAAAAAATTATTAGTATAGTCTAAAACTGATACGTATAGGTTTCGGTTGGGACCAATACATCCCCCGAAACCGCATTTTTAATCATTAGAAGAAACTAGGATGGAATAAAAGGATAATTACATAAAATAAACTACCCAAGTGTTAGGAATATAACATTATTGCAAATTCTAGTTCCTTAATCACTTTCTCAGAATCCTTACGCTCCGATTCTAAGTACATAAATAAATTCAATAAAGAGATGAACCCAGAGGATAGACCCTCCAAAAGTGTAATGTAGTGCCGGCTCTTCATGGTCTTCGACCAAAGGCCCTAGGTTGGAAAAGATGCTCCTAGGTTCTTCTATAATTCCAAATAAGCCTTCAAAGAATTCTAGGGTTCTCAAGGGCTAGGGATTTCTGAAGTCTTAAGAGAATTTCAATGCATTTTTCAAGATTTTCTAGTTTTGAAATCAAGGTCAATCCAAGATTAGGGTTTCAAAAGTTTTTCCAGTCTAAAAAAGGTCAATCCAAAGTGAGTTGAGAATGAGGGAATGTGGGCTTTTATAAAGGTGAAAAGGAGGTGGGATTTCTTCTCTGGCCGATGTGGGACTAAAATATTCCTAGAAACTCTAAATGAGTTATCAAGAGGTCATTGGTTCAGACATAATTTTCTTTTTCTGTTAACAAACTATTGGTGCTGTTCAGAACAGTGCTCTTGTATTTTCTTTCTTTCTTTTCTCAAACCCCGTGCTGAGTTGTTTAGCACATAAAGCAAAATTTGAACTTTCAGGTAATCACCAAGGTGCAGTTCAGAACAGTGTCTTAATGGGTTTTAAAAAATAAATAAAAAAAGGAGGCTACACTTCTGCTATGGTCCTGGGCTGATTTTTGAACACGAGCTTGGACCGGGCTTTGGCCACAGTTATTTGGAGTTCAAATCTATTTATTGAAACCACCTTATGGAACTTGGAGTCATTGGGCCACTGAGGCCTACAGGATTTTGATCATACAAAATAGGGTGTTTACGGATGTATTCAGCCTACATTTTCTTATTTTTTTTCCTAATATTAATGTGATTATATAAACTTTATGCAACTAAAAAAAATGCACTACTCATCATTGTTGATATATACTACCCACAATAATTGTCAGTGAAATATGGAGAGTTGAACCCAAACGTCAAAATAAATAAAGAATGATCAATGAAAAAAAAGCAAACAAATAAATGAGAAAAATAGAACTACAAACATTTGGTCAATTTTATTGCTCACGTTATACAAGATTTTCAATACAACTGCCATCTTATTGGAAAAATTATAGAGGCTTACTAGTATTTAAATGTGTAATTTTCAGAGCCTTGAGTTGATTGTCTTAAACAGCACAACTAGGTATGGAATTTGTGAGATTAGAGCATTATCTGTCATTTTTTCTAACCAATACGGTTCCCTAAACTTTGTTCATAGGAAACACAAATTCTCAAGGCCTTTTTTCATTCCCTCTTCAATAAAGAATTATCACCAATCAAAATGAGTCTTGAGTGAGCACAGAAAGTAACTTTTAAAAATCAACATAAACTGATTAGAAAATCACTTGACTAAAAAAAAATCCAGAGAAACCAGTACATTAGAAAGAACAACCAGAAGGACTACAGTATATTAATATTTGCCCATTTGATCCAATAATCATGCCTCATACAATTTTCTAGTGTCCACCCCAAACTATTAGCAACCCACAAGTTTGCTATTAATTTATGAGGCACTTTGAGTCATAACTACGTTTGGAGTAAGTAAGAAGTCAGGCAGTCTGGAGGTTTGTGCAATACACTCCATATCCAATTTAGGATTCAAGCAGAAGCCAAACTATGCAAAACTCTAGGCAGAAATCTCTTTAGTGGCTAAATTAAATTTTTTGCCTAACCATCACTACAATATAAAGGAATATCCAAACAATCAAGACCATGGTTAGTTTTCCTCTATTAGAAGAGATTATATATGACAGGCTTTGAAGGGATAATAGCCAGAGTAAGGTATGATTATTCACGCTAAGAAAACCCAGCAACGATGTTGTGCTAGGTCAAACTCTTTGCCAAAGCTCTAATAAAATACAAATGGTTTATAACTAATTGAAACATTGTTATTAAATGGGCCGATAGCAGACAATTTACTTGTGTATTAAGGAGTTATTTATCCCACAATATGTCCTTACTTTCAAACAATTCAATATCCCTTTTTTTTTTTGCAACTTTCCATTGCAACTCCATTCAACCATTTTCACCTGATGAACATCTCACATCTTTGCTAAAGATCAAGGATAAACTCAGCAATATATACACGACCTAAAAATTTCCAATCACAAACTATCAACATCTTTGTTGAACAACTAGGGATTTTTTTTGAGGAAATCTATGTCATTTGTTAGAATTTATCCTTGACTTATAGAATTTTCACCAAGAAGAATTGCCATTGACATATACATAAAAAGCAGAATGATAAATAATTATACTAATAGGACTCTGAAGAGGCCAAGAATTGAGGAGAAGAGAAGAACATGAAAATCTAAAACCTACTTAAAAGAATATGATAAAGCTCCAAGCTTGAATACAATTCAAAACAAAATAAAAGATGAGGAAGACACACCTAACTGAGATGAATCACTCAACAGCACCCACGGGCTATGAGGAACCACTTAACTCTTAAAATAAGGATTAAGCTTGATAAATTCTCATAATATATTGTCTCATATAAAGTATTAAATGATATTTATAGAGCTATTATCATGCTTCTCTGGAAACCCACTAATCCATTTCCCATGCAACCAACTATGATTTCTCAAGTGCTTCAATAAGTTCCTAAGACATTAATATATCGGTAACCAACTACAAACGTTTTCAATGCTCTATCCACAAATATCAATTTAATTATTGATTACATGTTCCTCATCATGTTGAACTTTAATGCATGACATCATATGAACCCTACATGACTATATCTTGAGACTGCATCAATCTCCTGATCATCTTGAAAAGAACTCACCCTTGAGTTTTGTAATGGGTAAATTTCGTAAAACCCCAAGTATGATAGTAACGAGCTCGTCCTCGGTGTGGTGTTATCGTTTGAGCTCATTTCCGTCGTCTCTTCGACGACGGGCCCGTTGTCATATGGACGACGAGAACGTTGTCCACCGAACGACGACCCCGTTATCTCATAGACGACGATCACGTCTTCATTCTAACAACGTACCCGTCGTCTTATTGTCAATGACCCCGTACCCCAACACGTAATGAGATCCGGTGCTATTGCCCAGTCACTTGGGACTGATCCTACCTCTACGATGGTAGGTGGGAAACACTGTCTTGGCATTAAATACAGCATTAAATGCCATTTAATGCTAGTCACCTCGGACGAGTTCCTACTCTATGCCTGCTCTCTTTTATATGCAGATACGCGTGCAGTACGAATAACCGGGAGATCTATCTAAAATGATTACTGAAGTACACATCAAAGATTTGAGGTGTGCATGGTCATCCATGGGTGTCTATGGCCATGGCAGGAGGGGCCTATAAGAACCTGTGAAAAACAGTGTGAAAGAAAGGATTTTTTAAGAGCTAAGACGCTCAAACTCTTTGCATTTTTTTACTGTTCATCATCTTCTACACCTACTGACTTTACCATCGGAGTACAGGTCAGGGTGCCACACCCTCCACTCCAACCTATTACCGGTAAACCAGAGCGTGGGGAGGAGCTGTTGCTGACGCGTGTCCTTTCCGGTAAATTCCCCTCACAAGTTTGTTGTAGCTTTGGTAGGAAGCTTCATTTTCGGTCTTAAGCTTGCTCAATACTCCCAATTTAATATTTTAAAACACACTTTGAACTCTGAATCATTGGTGGGGTCCATGAAAACTCATCTTGCATAATTTTCAATTGCCTCATTTTTTAGACGCCTTCCAATGTTTTGAGTAGTTTTTTTTTTTTTCTTGAAAAGAGCAACAAGAACCATGCATGTTTTCTTTAAAGAAACTTTTAAATATTTTCACAAGAATGGATCATAGACAACAAAATTAATATATATTTTTCCTCTTCAAAAATAGGAGTTTGAACTGTGACCAAATATATTCATCAAATATTGGTTAATAGTTCCAATCTGACTTGCCGCTCAAATAACATGGTTGAAGATTTGATATTACCTTTCGTTGTTGGTACTATGTAATTTCCTGTAGATGTACATGGAGGTACTCTGTAGCCATTGCAAGTCCACGCAGATCTTTAGTATCATACTCAAAATTCAACCCAAATAAAGAACTTCCTCTAATACTTATTGGCGTGGCTAAGAATTGAGGAGACAAGAAGAAAATAAAATTTTGAAACTTTAAAAATAATGAAAAAGCACAATGCTTGAATCCAATTCAAAACAAAATAAAATAAGAGAAAGAAACCTAACTAAGACGAATCACTAAATTGTCTCAACTACTATGGAGGAATCACTCAACTACAACTACAACTAAGAAGAATTACTTGAACTTCAACTAGGAGGAATCTTTCAACTCTTAAAACCAGCATTAAAATAGATAAATTCTCATTCTACATCCTCTCAAATGTGGTACTCAATGATCTTTATATAGTCAATATTATGCTTCTTTGGAAACCCACTAATACATTTCCTATACAACCAATGTGCTTTGATGAGTTCCCAAGTCATTAATATATTGGAAACCAACTACAAATATTTCTAATGCTCTAAAGTCTAAACACAACTACCAATTTAATTATTGATTTCACGCTCCTCGTCACGTTGAATCTTAATGTATGACATGATATGAGCCCTACATCTTGGGCTTCATCAGACTCCTAATGAAGATACTAATAATAAGATTATCACTCATTTGTACTTAGATTTACCCTCTCTAAACCAATGCATCACTCCTAATAAAGATACTAAGACTAAGATTATCACTCATTTGTACTTAGATTTACCCTCTCTAAACCAATGCATCACTCCTAATAAAGATACTAAGACTAAGATTATCACTCATTTATACTTATATACTTCGATGTACCCTCTCTAAAACAATGCTATCTTGGTTTTTTGAGTTAATAAATATCATTTACATGAATCGAAGGGTTAGAGGTTCTGTAAATAGAATGAAACATAGTAGAAATTGTCACGTTTTGTCTTAATTGAGGACTTATCTTCCTTGACAAGTCTGTTTTGAATTTTGATTGCATGCAAGTTATGATAAACTTCTTTAATGTTTAATACCTCTCCCACTCCCTCACATGCTGATCACATCTTAGGTCAATTGCATAATAATGTCATAAAGGCCTACCGTATTTCTACAATGCAAGTGTAACATCCAAAATTCCGATGAAATGAGAATCATAAAATATTTTTTAATTTACTTTTGAAAGAACATATGCTATTATTTTGGATTCAAAACTGAAAATTAGGTCGAAGGAAATACATAAATTGGAATGGAGTTTTAAACCAGTGTCCCATATTGCTGTTGGGTGCAAAGATTCAAAGTTCAGAGCACCATCATGCATCATTCCCCACATTGCCAAAATGAATAAGCAAAGAAATTCAATTCGAGCAGGGATAGGCGTACCCATGAATCCCATTTAGAAACCTAAGGCTGTACCGGTAACTATTTCGCAATTCAAAACAAAATGATACCTCTAATATAAATTATGCCCTTAATTAATAACTGCCACTGTAATAAAAGAAATGAATAATTAGAGAAATATTTATAGCGAGGCCTAGAGGTAAAGGAGTATGCCTACAAAGCACCACGCTTACGCTAGGAGTGATCAGGGATTCTAATGCAATATTTAATTTCGGGACAATTTGAACGTGTAGACAGCCGCACAGACAGAGACTATGCTTGAGTTTATTTTGCTGCACCATTTATATGATTTCACGTTTCCACGTATAGCATGAGACCGTAGCATGTGCTCCGGACCTCCGGTGAAGCAACCAGAACCACAGGCGCACGTTAAACATGAATAATACATAATAGGCGTTGTGAAATGTTACCTGAGTGATAATTCCCGGAGGAAGTTGTTGTCGCCATCGTCAAAGATCCTTTACAAAGGTTACTGAGCTGGGTTTCGATGCTACTCAAGAACGTCGTCGCTTCGTTAAACGGCTTAGATAGCTCATCCTTGTATCTGAGAAGAACCTCGCAATACGATTCCTGCAACAACAACAAAATTAACCCCCTAAACTCGGAATATTACGATTCAACCTATTAAGAAAATTAAAAGATTAAAGAATTAGGAAACGAAGCTTTTCCCTCGCGATTACCATGAACTTGTCGAGCTCTGGATCGGCTCCGATCTCACTATAACTACCACTTGGATGACTTTCTCGGCCGATTTCTTCAAGAAGCGACGCCATTTCTGGTGGTGCTCCGACCTGTGAAAAGAGAAAAAAAAATCCTGAAAATCTCGTCGGAAAATACAAGGACGATCGACCACGTCAAGGAGAGAGTCAACAACCTTTCGACATTCTATGTAAGCAGACACTAAGTTTGGATAACATGGATGATTAGCTATCTGAGCTTTGATCAAATTAGACATCTCCGATCCAGAGATTTCTGTTGCATTAGCTTCGAAATGAAGCAGATTATCGACTTGATTATGGAATCCCGTTGTCGAAGTAAAATTTCCGACTCCAGCGATCTCATCTGAACAAGAAATCGCAGGATCAAGCCTATAAAAATCTTCCATTAAGTTCGAAGCCACAAAAAAAGTAGAGTTCAGTCCGCCATTTCTGCAACCTCCAAAGGTTCCAAAACACGGATTCAAATAAAAAACCTTCCAGTTCTACGGATCTTCGAGCGATCTGAAGCTCAAAGAACCAGTAGAAATCGATCAACCATTTCAGCGAGATTCAAACTACCAGAATAGAGGAGGACAAGAGCTTCAGAGAAGCTTCCAGCGATCTAAAGCTTTTTAGCCAGTTCTTCTAACCTTCAAATGATCAGCAAATTTTGACTAAATCATCAAACGATCTGAAGCACCCTGATTCCTCCGAGTTTCCTACAACCACCAGTAAAACTAACAACAATCTGATCTGCTTCCGCTGAGAGCAGCCATTAATGGAAATGCAACAACCCTAGCGAGAGAGAGAGTAGCTCAAACCCTAAAAGTTTTCCCCCTCCATTGAAGCTGAAAAACCCCAGACTGCGTTTGGAACGCCTGCATAGGGAAAAGTGAGAAGCACCAGAGTGAGGGAGGACTGAAGAGAGAGAGAGAGAGATGGCATTTCAGGGCCGCACGTTCTCGCACGGTTTGTAAACAGTAATGGAGACGGGAGGGTGAATCACGCCGCCTATATTTATAGGGTTTTTTTTAACAACACATCGTTCATTTAATGCTCGACATGACATTCCGCTACGTATCAAAAGGTTATTGGATGGAAAACTGTAGATGTGGGTCCCAAGAACAACGTGATATCTGCGAGACTAGAGATAAGTGCCCAAAGTACGATTTACTGTACCACTTCACTGTTCCTTTCACCCTTCACGAGAACTCTCTCTTCCAGATATCATGAAGAGACCAAATCCTCTTCGGTGATAACCGGATTTTCTAAATCCGGTTATCACACCTTGAGGTCGCCACGCATCTCTTTTGACACTCTTTTGAACTGTGGTTAAGATTCATCAATTCTTAGGATTCACCGTCCATCCTTAGTTTTTTTTTAAAAATATTAATTCTTTTTAAAAATATTTTAATATTAAAAAAATCCCAAAACATTTTTTATTTAAAAAAGAATTAATTTCTTTTAAAAAAAACCAAAGATGGGTGGATGAACCCTCAGGGTTACTGAATCTTAACCACAGTTAAAGGTTATCAAAAGGAACATGTAGCAACCTCGAGAGGTGATAACCGGATTTGTCAAATCCGGTTCTCACCGTAGAGGATTTGGTTTCAAAAAGAAAGAAATGTTTTTCCTTTTCTTTCGTTTTTTTTTTTCAGTGTTTAATTGAATAAAACAACCCGGTTTCTTAGGGTGAATTTGGTCATTAATGTCTCCCTGCTCGTCTCATCGTATGTAGAAGAACTAAGGCTGCACAAAGCCGCCCGTTGGTGCGGCTCGGCTCGGCTCGATCCGAGATCGGCCCGAATTATAGGCTCGAACGGCAAAGCCAAGCCTAAAAAAAAGTTTAAAAACTCAATCAAGTTGAGTTCGGGTCAACCCCTTTGCGGTTCAGCCTGCCTCAATTGAGGCTCGGTTCGGCCCGAACTCGACTCAGCTCGAATATTATTAAAAAATAAAAAAATTATTAATATATATCATTATTATATATATAAATATAAAATATTATAAAAAAATAAAAACAAAAGTATTCAAGTCGAGCTTGAGACAAGCCAAGCCCGGCTCTAGCTTGAATAAATTCGGACTGAGCCGAGCTTCAAACCAGATTGAATTCGGGCTGCGCTTTCAAGCTTTAGTTCAGGCCAAGCCGGGCTTCGGGCCTAGATCGAGTACTTTCAAGCCGAGCCGAGCCAAGCTTGGCCAAGCCCAGCCCGAATACAATCCTATATAGAACTACCATACCATTGCCCATAAGTTTGAAATTAGCGGTGATTAGCGAACCCTAGGTCTGTTTCCTATCTTACCTCATGTCCTCTATCTTTTTTAACACCACCTTTTAACCTTGGTTAAACTTAAATAAATTGAAGTTAGGATTTTTTTTTGAATTTTTGAAAAAATAAAGTTGGATTGCTTAGCCCTAATAGCAAGTGAATCTTATCCACAGTTGATAAGTATTTAAAATTGTGGCGATGATCAACAAGGAGGACCGGCAATGTTAAGAACTGGAAACCACAAATACCTTAAATGGTTTTTTTTTGAAATTTTGACACCTAGGAAGGGAAATTAACTTACTGCCACATTAGACAATTTACAGTCTAAATATACAGTCCTCATTGGTAAATGCCCCCCTTCTAAGAAAGTCCTTATGGCAAATAGTTATAAGGTGGTGCTACCCGCACCTCACCTTTTGATGAATATACACCATATGTAAATAAAAAATCATAGATGGACGATTATACCTTTCTTATTGTCTTCTTCCACTTTCTCGTTTCTCTTTCCAAAACCTGAAAGCAACACCTCTCATCATCTGGGAATTGCTTGAGACTCGTTGTTTAGGGTGGGCTGAAATACATATCATTTTTCTGTCTTCACTATAAATGCTAAAGTTTATCTTTTCCACTCATGTTCCTAAATCGAGAATGGAGTCACCAATGATAGGTGTTGGTCCTCTTTTTCGGCATCTTTATTTTAGGCAGTTTTATACATATTTACATGTTGTGTTGTTTTGAATCGGATTAAGTTGCAGAAAAATAACAAGGAATTGGGTTAAGTTGTAGAAAAATAACAAGGAATAACAAGAAATTGGGTTAAGTTGTAGAAAAATAACAAGGAATATAGATATACTTGGATGTGATCAGAAGATTGCTATCAAAGTTGATTAGAATGATGGTATTTCATATTGAGGTTCAAGGCTTCTGTCAGGGACTACTTCAAGCCAATTCTGCTTTAATATGTTTTGCACTGACCAACACTTGGAAGGTCCAAGAGTCATGTGTGGTCGTGATGTCGGTACCAGTTAAACCTTTTGGATAGACAGTTGAAGTATTTAATATGTTGAAAATTCTTATTTTGAGAACCCGAGCATCAAAACCTAACTAAATAGCCTGTCTAAAGATGAAATGAATCATCTTTGGTGATACCCATATTGGGACACTCCTTGCTATACACTTCTCTACATACTCCATATTTTATCTTTTCTACCTAGTAGAGAGAGAGTGACGATGGCGGTGAAATAGGAACCAGAAAGTAAAAGATGAGACTGGGATGAGGAGAGAGAGAGGTTGCCCAAGTTTGGAAGGAGAAAACTAGGAAAAAAAATGAAGAGGATGAGAGGGTATTATTGTCTTATTGTTCTATAGATTGTGTTTTGTTTTTTTCAGTTATTGTGTATATTTACCAATTGTTGGTGTGTGCCTAACACCTCCCTATATATATATATATATATACATACATTTTTTTTTATAGTGGACCACACTTTGCTCGACCGCCTTTACTGCTTGCTAAGTAATGCTAGCATGAACTAGGATTAGGTCTTATTTAGGGTTGCACTCAAGGCAAACTAGCTTGGCTCATTTGAGCCCACCTCAAGCTGGCATCTTAGACTCGAACGAATCAAGCCAAACTTTTATTTGAGCTTGGTTGTTTAAGTAAGCCAACCTTAATCCAAATCTTATGTGATTCAGCTTGACTCGAAACCTAACTCACGATTCATGTAAAATTAAACAAAATAACTTTGTTGACCAAATTTGAGTGAACCCAAGCTTTGCTCGATTTGAATAAAGTTTGAGCTTGAATGGAGCTCAAGCTCAATTGAGCATGTCCAAGTCAAGCACGAGCCTAAACATTTGAGATCGAATCAAGTTCAAGTGAAGCTCAAGCTTGGTCGAGATCGTCTTAGCTCGCGTCAAATACACCCATAGTCTTATCAAGGCTGACCCTCATTTATTAGTAGCTAGGGCTGCACTCAAGTTAAGCAAGCTTGTTGACTCGATTTAAGTCGGCTTGGTTGTGCCAAGTTGCTAGTATTTCAGTATCAAACTAATCAAGTCAAACTTTTATTTGAGCTCAAACATTTAAACAAGCCAAGCTCAAGCTAGATTCTGTTTGATTCAATTCAGCTCAAAGCATGGTTCGTTTAGGGCTCGATTTGGCTTGTGAAGTCGGTTCGACTCGAAATATTATATATATATACAATATTTTTTGTAATATTATTTACATTAATACAAAATAGTAATATTAAATTTTTTGATCATAGATTATAATAATTTTTTAACTGATAACAATTAAGTTTAAGAGATAATAATAACAAAAAAAATTATGAGGTTAAAAGCAGAAACATGAATCCTAGCTCTCTACTTTGTGAACAGAAAAACTACTCCCAAATCATATTATATATATATATATATATATATATATATATATATTAATTTTCTATAGTTTTTATAATTAATAATAAATACTTATATTAAAATTATGTATTTTTTTTAAATCAGCGGATTAAGCTTGAGCCAACCCAAGCTCAGCTCGGCTTGAATAAAGTTCGAGCTCAAATGGAGCTTAAGCTCGATTAAGCTTGTTCAAGCCAAACTCAAGCTTGGCTCAACTCATCCTGAATACACTCCTATCTATAAGGGTCCGACCCTAACTATAAGGGGACTTGAATTGACTAGGTTGTCGTACTCTCAAGAGTCAAAGCCAGAATAAGGCATCATAGGAGATGAAGAGTAATTTGTTTTCATACATTGCCACCGATGCTCTTCAATTTATTTCAATTTTTGATTTTGTTGTCTTCGGGTTTTTCATATGTCTAAAAGTCGCTAGTTTTCATCATTAAAAATGTCACTATCCCAAGATTAAATAAGAGTTTCTTTTCAATATAGGTTATGTTCTGTTTTTTTTTGGGTAGAAAATTTATCATGTTGTCCTTTTTAGTGAGGTAAAATAAAATTTACCAATAGATCGAAATTAAGTACCCTTTTCTAAAAAATAAACCACATCGTTCATTGGTGAGAACTGGACTCGTTTTGCTATAAATATGAATATCATCATGTCAATTTTGGAGTGCAGATTTATTTAGAGAGAAACTCTTATTCCAATACATAATAATATCAAGATACAATCTCCACATTTTATTCAACAAACACCAAATGAAATGATTGAGGGGAACAGTTAAAATGGAGCAGTCTTTTATAAATACTTCATGAATTTTGATAATTATTTTTGGTGGGTAGGCTAACAATGTGTCATTGACCTAACATTCTTCACAACAAACGAAGTTACGAAAGATAATTATGCACAATAAATGAAATGTATTGTTAGATTCTCATTAAATTATTTGCATGAACAACTATTACTTTAAAATTACCGAAGTAAATCGTTAATATAATTAATTGAATCGCAATGCTACAACAAGATTGAGGGCTTTAGAGAACAAGAACATGTTAGCCACGTTCTCCAAATTATATATATTCACACTACAAAAAATCTACTGCATAGTATTGATAGAAAATTAGTGCCATAAATATTTCTGTCTCTAATACATCACTTTTCACTTTTAAAGATAGAAATTAGTGTCGTCATTAATAATTTTAGCGATGAAAAATTGAGTATTAAAGACGAAAATATTCCGCCACTGCTCGGTAGATTTATTTCTTATCCTGTATATCCTTACATATCCATTAAAAATATTATTCAACGGTCCAACTTATATGTATTCATCCATCCTTACATTCTCATATATCCATTAAAAATATTATGCCAAGGGTAGGGTGTATCTTATCTTTGCTCAAATCCATATGATCTTATATATACTAAAAACAATATTAAATTAAGATATGTATTATTTATTGTTTATATTATTTACAGTATATCAGTAAATGTGGTGGGCTGTTGGGCGGACAAGATTCTAACCTAACCGGACCCTCAATTTAGAGGGCCTTGAAATATTGAGTAATGGCCCTCTGGTTTTTGAAACAATATGGACTTTAGAAGGCTAGGTTGACAAGCCTAAATGAAACTATCAATGAGGTCATGGGCAGTTATAGGCAGACTCTCAATACAAATTTGTCACACACACACCCAAACACGTGCGCACACACACAAGCGCATATCTCTCTCTCTCTATATATATATCTATATATATACTTACCCTAAAGGACTTTGCTACTGAGACCCCTTTAGGGCCGAGACCACCGAGACCGTGCTCTAAGAGCATGGAATTCAGGTGGGGCCCATTTCATATGGTAGGTCCCACATGAAATCCCGTGTTCTTAGATCACGGTCTCGGTGATCTCGGCCTTAAGAGGCTCAAAAGCTTTATCCTACCCTAAAATATAAAAAGGACCCGATAATTTTGGTAGGACACATAAGTAACCTCTTACCAAATCTTATGTCTTTTTTTGGCCTTTTTGGGGACATACAAATGTGGGAGACTGGTGATAGCACTCCCCATGTATTTTAAGAGTCCCAACACATTTATCTTTACCTCGGTAAGATAATAATACCTACAATTCAAAGGAAAGAACTAGCAAAATGAGAATAACCAACGCTTCTTTTAAATTTGTATGAGTTATGTTATGGGCCCGTTGGTGTTAAATCTCGATTTTTTTATTCAAAGTAACGGTTTCATCTCTTCTTCTTGGTTCGGACAATGATATTTTGCTTTAATTGATTAGTCCTTCAAAAGGCCTAATTGTTTTGTGGCGGGTAACGCCTTTCTTTTTTCATGGTCATAAAAAATATTAGCTCACATTCTTTTTCTTGGCACACATTATATGAAAGAAAATTGAGTTCATATCTATTAGATAATATCACCTTATTACAGTACTCTTATTATATTATCTAATAATATCCATGTGTGCAAGATTATGAGCATCGCAATGCAACATGACCTCTCTCTAGAACTTAAATTGTGCATCCATAGCGACAAAACGAGCAAGCATCGACACTAGTTGGTAGAGTAGAACTTAAATTGTGCATCAATAGCGACAAAACGACTGAGCATCAACACTGGTTCGTAGAGTGTTTGTCGCGATAAATAAAGTATACGAGACCCTAATTTGGTGATCTTCTTGGTGGGGGCTGACGCCAAGTGTCCGAGTGCAAGTAATGATATATTCCTTGTACCCAGGGGCGGAGTCAAGAATTTTTCCTTGGGAGGGCTGGAATACATACATTTATATATATATATATATATATATATATATATATATATATAAAGGATTTGAGGCTATGGAGCTTGAGGGTTTGGAGCGTAGCCCCTGTTTTTTTTTTAGTAATGGGTTCATCATCGTGATTAGAGGACAATAAATGCTAGTGATTAGAGGACCCGTAGGTCCTCTATTAAAGTCTACTAAAGTCACCATCGTGTCCTCGCATCCCTTTTAACCCTCATTTAACTTTAGTTAAGCTTAACTAAATTAAAATTAAGATTGTTTTTTCTTAAAAACCAAGGTTAGAATGCTTAACCTTAGGAGTGAGTGAATTTTAACCATAATTAGTGAGTGTTAACCACAATTGGGGCGCACTATATACAAGACAAAAAATGTGGGGGGAGGGGGTATATAAGACAAAAGATTTTGGGGCGGCTAAGTATATTAAAAAAATAAAAAAATTTGGAGAGACCAACCATTTATTACTATATCTAAGAAGAGGTTCAAAAAATTTGGGCCCCTGCTTGCACACCTGGTTTTCAGGATCCTTAAATCTTAAATTAGAGCACCACCCATTCAACCCTTTGACGCAGGATGCTTCATCATAATTTAGTTCCCTTCACCACTAAAAATGGTAATTTTTTAAAAGCGAAGACCATGATAGTCTAACTTGTTCTTCTTTTGATTAGTAGATACTAAAATATATATTTAGTGGCATAACAATGCTTAGTTATGCGATGAAGTCGAAATCCATCTGGTCATTGAAAAAGATAACCATCATGCTTATGTCAAAGATTTGCCTCAATAACCTCTCTCCCTTTGTAGATACCACTAATCATATTTTATATTTGTATGAGCAGCAACGATTTAACCCCTTCCATACTACCTATTTTGTTCTTAGGTGCGCAATCTTGCAAAGGTGAATTTGAGATATTTTTACTTGCTTTTCCACGACAACTTTTTAGTAATTTCAGTTTTATAATCAACAAGTTTTTGAATATATATACATATTCGGTGTTGCTAACATTCACTTCTCTTTTTGTCAACCACAAGATCACAGGCACTATACTCAACACACCCGTCCCAACACACACACGCCCCATGCCACAAGGCCATTGCACCCACACACCCTCTCAAAAAGAGAGGGAGTTGGGGCTATAAGGGCTCACTAGGTAGGTTGAAGCCCATCGAGATGTGGGATTATTCGCATTCAATTTTTTTGCACTATAAGAAATCTATCGATTAGAGACGGAACATGGAGAATAGATTGAGGCTATAGATGTCCCACACAACATGAATGAGGGTTTACACCCAATATAAGGCAGATGAGGTATATGTAGTTATTTAATTCTTTTATGTATTCAATTAACTAGGGTCATACTACATGTTGTAAAGTTGTTACTCATCACAGCCTTTCCCTGAGGAAAGCAAGTCAGGGATCCTAAGGGACAGAGCCTGACTTAATGCTTATAATCAAGATCATCCACATCCACACACGTATGGATGACACTTTCGTCGACCAAGCATATGAGGACATGATGGTATGTTTACATAATTCATTAATTAAAATTTCACAAATTTTCTATTTGTCATAGACCTTTATTTACAATATGTATTTTTTTAAATTGTTTTATCTAAATTGAATTATTGACTATAAACTTCAAACGTATAGGGTCTATAGCTTATTGCCTAAACTGTAAGGGTTAATAGTGACAAATAAGACTAAGGTCTTTGTTTTTGTTGTTGGAGGATATCATTTACCTATATTAGTACACGGCTAGTGGTTAGCATTGTGGATTAGAGTTCCTGATACTCATATTACCTGGGGGAATGGATTTTGAGACCTCTCTATTGAAAGGGACCACATCCCACCATTGACGCAAGAGGCAGGGTGTAAGTATAAGGTCTAATGGATGGTATGAAATTGTTTTATTAGTTTTACTTTATTAATAATCTCCCATGGGATTCACCTTTTGACATCTGATGATGATCGGATCCCAAATGACATGCCACATGATGAAATTTACTGTGGACTAGAAATTCTAGCTAAGCTGTATGGAGAGAGGAGGTTGTGTGTATTATATACAGATAAAATATAGATTAAATACTGAAGGGGTGGACTAATGGTTCCGAGACTTACACCTCAAGATGCAGAAGGTCATGAGTTCGACTTCTCACTCTCTATTTGGGGCCAACTCCCGCGTGAGATTTTCCCGGACTTTCCTGGTGATGCGGGTTGCAGGCTCTCGTCACACCCTCGAGGATTGGGATCGGATTTGGTCTTGCTCTCGCAAGACTAAAACCGTCTTGTCTAGGTTCAACATCTGACATGTGACGATAAAAAGGAGAGAAGTCATTTCATTTTCTTTGTTATTTTTTTGACTTATCTCCATTTGATATCTTGTCTCATTTTTATCGCCACATATAGAAAGCCCACCAGGAGCAAGATGGTGTTGGTCTTGCTAGAGCAAGACTAAATCCGATCCCCTCAAGGATTAGTCCTGACCTGACATCCTGAGTTCCGAAAAAAAGAAAAGAAATACTGATTAAATAAAGAAATAGTACACAATGAAAAAACAAGATTTTTGAGTAACTACCAAGATAATTCAAAATCTTAGTAAAAAAAAGAAAAGAATCGATAAAAAAGGGAGAAGGTACCAGGTTGTTTTACTTTGAAACATAAAAGCAAGGGCAAATTATTAGCTTTGACAGTTGCTCGAGCTGGGCATTCGGACATCCCCAAAACATTGGGCACCTGATATAATTTAGGGGGAGAAGTATTTCATTTTCTCCCCATGATTTTGACTTCTCTCCACTAGATATCTCTCCTCTTTAAAACGCCACATGCCCACCGGAGCTAATCCTTTTTTGCCAAAAGCAAGCGAGAGATTACCCGTGAAACAAACACAGGTACTGTTAAGTAGGCCGGACTATAGACAGAAACTAGGTCTGTGAAAGCGAGACAATTCCTCATGCAGATGAAACATAGGCCCATTGTTTGATTGATATATGAGAAGCTCTGTGACTGACTTTGACCAGATATTATGTAGTAGAATGGTTGTAGTTTAGTAACTTTAGTTTTCTATTGCAGTACAGGTCCTCTTCCTGTTTGGATGGGGAGGAGGACGGAAACAGATTACAACCACTGCAGTATGCACATGCATGGTAGGGTCCACCGCTGCTTTTGCAATGGCACATCGCGTTGGCTTTCCAATTGCTAGCTCCTACCCTTTACTACTTGATCTGTACCACACAACCGTGAGCTTGTACCAGTAGTAGTAGTAGTGTGTATCTCTAAGCTATAATTGTAATATGGGAAAAAGATAACAGATTGCGGCTCTATGTCAGTCATCATGGGTCTACACCCTTCTTTTTAACACTTATTAACTGTGATTAAAATTTACTCGCTAGCTCCCATGTATGGTTTATCTATTCAACCTTGGTTTATGGAAAAAAAATTAATAACTTTAATTTAATTAAACATAACTATAGTTAAAAAGAACACATGCATTCAGCTATGTACCCAAATGCGCGGTCTGCTAATTCCAATGCTTTCCTCTTGATGAATGAATGAAATTTACTGGTTGACTTAAAAAAAATACTAACACTAATAACCGTGGTTAAGGCTAGCCGTATGGTTTGTACCCAAAATAAATAAATAATAATAATAAAAAACCTTGATCTGAACCCTTGGACTTGCTTGCTTGTCGTCTTGCAGATTCGGTCAAGCACTATCGCTCAAGTCCACCACTGGTGGATCTGAACAGTCAAATCAGAGAGGCAAACCCTTGGGATGGATGACAGACCTAAAAATGCCCAGACCCAGATACATGTACGTGGAGTTTCAAAGAAGAATTGGGGTTTGTGTGCTTGCAGTAGTGACCCACTACAGGGGTAGCCAAACCCTAACCCCACGCACCATACCCAATTATTTCCTGGTTCGCCTGATATTCTTGACCAATTGGTCGGGTAGGGTTTTGTCAGTGAATTCGTCATGTTAGATGATTCTTGACTATCTGGATCTACACTTTCTTCACAATATTTTCATGGGAGTGGTGTAGTCGGTGAGAACCTATCCTTGGTATACCATTCATTCTGATATCTGAGGAGCATACAACTCTCTAAATCTTCAAAAGTATTGAAGCCGAATCTGATTTTGATAGTTTACCAAAAAAAAAAAAAAAATCTGATTTTGATAGGTCACCTATTAATATTATATATTCTAGAGTCTGGTTCACCCAGTTCGAATTCCGTTCCCAATTAGTCAGTTTAGAGTGAACCTGATTCGCTAAGTTGTTTCACTTACTTAAAACATGTAAAATAAATATATATTTTATAATATAATATACTCCAATATATATATATATATAAGTGTGTTAATAAATAAATTATAAATATTTATTTTGAAAATCCATTAAAATGTATTTTTATGAGCTTGTTCAGGATCAGAAAGAAAAATTTGTCAACCCAAAGTATAAATTTGCCGAATCCAAAGAAAATATGAAAATATCAACTAACTCGAGTAAAAAATTTGCCTAACCAAGACCATTTGAAAGAATCATGTAATTTGCTCAATTTCACAAACCAAGCCAAAGGGTTCGCTCCGGTTCGCTATAGGGTAACCTGATTCTAGACTAAAACTCGAGATGGTCGGTATTTCTCACCCAACCTTTCTTCTTTTCAGCAACAGCATACAAATGCACCAAAACTAGATCGTAACAACTGTCTCATTGCATAAAAGAGCAATATTTTGCTCCACGAGCCAAACTATTGTTCCTCGCTCTTATAGAGGCCAAAGCCCCTTCAATGGCCCATGAACTCTGGTTAAACTTTTGAAACCCCTACAGTTAATTTTTTTTTCTTCTAAAAACCAAGAGTAGATGGATGAACCCTAGGGGTGAGTGAATCTTAACCACAATTAAAAGGGACTTTAATAGGGGACAAATTGCAGAAAAAAGAGCCCTGAGATGCCCTCCTCGTGTCACCGACCAAGGAGGTGATTACTTTCCATTCAAAAAACAAAGTTAGGAGAACCCCTTCTTTCCCAAGCATCCATCCTCTTCACTTTTTTCCACAGAACTAGAGAGAGATATATCAGATGAAATGCCTTAGTAAACAAAGGCCACAAAACATTGGAAATGTGCCAAAGCAAGAAAGTGGTTCTCAAGTTTCAGCATCATAGAAATTTATTAATCTCATGACTCAAATTAACCAAGTAGGCTCTTTTGCATCTTACATTCAGAAATCAGAAGTCTATTGGTGGGAACACAAAGGAACAAAATACTGTTAAAAAGTATTAACAGCATAAGAATGGAGATGAAATGAGTTACTCCTCTGCTACAACACTGATCTCACCTTTCTCTAGCATGTCGTAAAATGCCCTCACTTTTCTCTGCTCATTCCAGTGATGCATCTTCCACATGCCGCCAGCAATTAAGCCGAGTGTGAGCCCAATACAGATCTCTTTGACCACACTCGGTCCTTTCAAGGTGGCGTGAGCAATCTTATGGCCAGCCATTTGCTTCTATAATCTTAAGTAATCCCTGCAAGTAACAAAGGGAACATCATGAAAAAAAAACAATAATTATAGACGATATTAATATTGTTTAACTGTTATGTACAAAAGATTAATAGGTCATTTGGATTAGAAATGTCACATTTGCTTTACTTGTGGTGACGTTAAAGTTTAGTGGATCTTGATGGAACAATAATTACGGACGATCAGGCGGCTGCAGGAAGTATGGAGAAGACCCTGATCTTGTTTATATCAGTGTTGTCAACACGTCAATGCAATATGAGTTCCCAAGGCTGAGGCATTGCTTAGGTGATGTCTAGGCGACAAAAACTTATTGCATTTATTATATTTATAGGATTTGTATTCATATACTATGAAAATAAAGATTAAAACCTGGAAAAAAGCATATACAAGACCACAATGCCACTGCAAAAATCGAAGAGCATAGTTTACTACTTAGTAGCCAAGTAATGAATGTCAAATAAACACGAATATTATGAAAATAAATATGAATAAGACCACAATGTCACTGAAAAAATCAAAGAGCATGGTTTACTTCTTAGTAGTTAAGTAATGAAAGACAAATAAACATGAAAGAGCAAAATGGCTGTTTAATAAGAAAAAATGACAAGAAAGGAAAAATCAGAGAGGATTCTACCTTCTTCAACAAAGACTAGATGCAGTTAGATAAAGTTCTCTAAAACCCAGGACATTTTTTCCCTTCATTTTTATTATTGAACGAGACCATTTAAATCCCTGATATCAAGTAAATTTTATTCTATTTTATTCTTTATCATTTACTTCGGGAATAAATCTACAGCCTAGGACAACCACCTTTGTCACTAGTGCTTAAGCAATGATGTCTAAAGCAATCACATCTAAACGAGTGCCCACCAAGACCCATGATCCATGCACTCTCTTAAATCATCATGGGACCCTTTGGTAGTCTTGCCACCGATGATGTGGTTGCAGTTCTAATTACCGAGACCTAGATTCTTAATCATATATGCCATTTTCTTCTTCCCCTAAATTCTTATGACTTTTTTCTAATTCACCTAGATTCTTAAAACGTTTATTATCAGTTTATCACTTAGGGTCCGTTATTCTGTGGAGGCTTATAAAGTGTGGCACTTTGCAAGTTTTGTCAATGGATGATATGCATTTTCTTTTGAGAACTAGATGTATCGATGCTTCAGATATATTGGGTTTTAATTCCTGTAAGACTTTAAATGCAGCAAAGTGAATGATTTCAAATATCATAAAAAATGGCAAGACTTGAAATCTCATAATGGTAAGAATTAATCTTGTTAAAAACCTTGACAAAGTTACTCAAATTTCCTATTAAAATACCATGAGGAAGTGTAAAGTGCTAAACTTTATTTCTCAACAAAAGAATGCACCCTTAGATTCTAATTTCATATATGAAATTTCCATTCCTTTCTTCTTCACGTGTATCACCAAAATAGGTGTTCAATCCTTGTCTAGTCAAGCATATACCAGGTGAGCAACATTAACATTTTACATGAAATTAGATTCAGTCCTTTTTTTTCGGTACAAGAAATTTAGATTCAGTCTAACCAAACTGTGTCTTAGTAGTTAGTAATTTAGGGCCCATTTGGCATCACTCCCTCACTCATTTTTTCTTCTCCTTTTCATATTATTTGGCTTTTACATCTTACACTTCTGTTTAATTCTGTCTCTTTTCCCTTTATGGTGACACTACAAATATTACATTGCCAGGATTATTTCTATAGCAGCCATGTTAAGGTATAGCTTAGTTCTTTATGGTCCCAAAAGAACATTGTCTCGCTACCCACATGGCATGTAAAATACATATCAGAAAATCAAAGACCATGTGTGCATGTGTATATGTCTGGGTCTGAGCAGCTTGGTTTGGTTGAGGGCTTTCAGATAGGTGCTGAAGTGCCGATAATATCCTACTTACAGTATTCTGATGATATGATTTTTTGTTTCTAGATGCATCTAAGGAGCAGTTGGAGAACATAAGTGTGGTGTTGAGATGTTTCGAGGTTTTGTCAGGGCTTGACACTTATGTTTTGTCAGGGCTTGACATTAACATAAGTGTGGTGCTGATATGATTTTTTGTTTCTAGATGCATCTAAGGAGCAGTTGGAGAACATAAGTGTGGTGTTGAGATGTTTCGAGGTTTTGTCAGGGCTTGACATTAACCTTTCCCAAAAGCTCATTAGTGGGGGTAGGAGTCGCAGAAGATGTGTTTTTTGAAGATTGCACTCAGCTTTTGGGGTGCAGACTAGCTCATTTCCCAATAAAGTATATTGACCTTCCCCTAGGAGCAAAGCCCCTTGCCAAAAGCATTTGGGATCCTTTGATTAAGAGGGTGGAAAATCGCCTGGCCAGCTGGAAAAAAGGGTTTCCTCTCACTGGGCGGAAGAATCACCTTTATTAAGAGTGTCCTGGCAAGCCTTCCAGTCTTCTATGTGTTGATCTTTAAAATGCTGGCATCAGTGGCCAAACAGTCGAGAAGCTTCAAAGAGACTTTATGTGAGGAGGTAGGGAGACAAGAAGAGACTCCATTTTGTGCACTAAGATTATGTGCATAGGCTTAAACAATATGTAGGTCTAGGTTTCTGTAGACTGTGATGCATGACAAAGCTTTACTAGGTATATCTCATTCAATTTGCGATTCAAATTGCGATTTGTGATTCGAATCGTACGATTCATGTGATTTATGTGATTCGAGCACGAAACCCCTGTTATGAATCATTACTTATAAAAATATTTTTTCATGGTTATATCTCTTTCAAATTTCTAAAAGTACTTTATGTTATTTAAGAAGAGAGAAGAAATGAGAGAACCCTTGTCATGAACATGCCAAAACCCCTATTTGGGGTTTCTCCCTATTGTGAAACAAGGAAAAAAAGAGAGAAAAGAGAAGAAAGGAGGAAGAAGAAAGAGGATGAAGTTAGAGAGAACTTGATGATTTATTTTATTAGTTTTTTTAATTGTACAAGTCTTGATACTTGATCTCATACAAAATGATTATTTGAGTTTATTTTTGTTGATTTATCTTTGATGTTATTAGGAGTTATGTTTTGCTTTATGAAGTTCATTCGCGTTTTGTATAGTGTATGCAATGAAATGTTCATTACTTTCTTTTATGAATACAATCTTTTGGATAATGAATTATTCTATTTTTCTGATATATTAAGTATATTTTTGTATTTTATTAAACAATTTATTTTAAAAATGAATTGAATCTTACAATTTACGATTTGAATCCCAATTTGAATTGAATCTATCCTAAAACGATTTTACGATTCAATTACGATTTAACAACCTTGGTCCCAATGAAAGAATTGCGCCCTATTCAAGCAAAGGAATTGTGAGGTTGTTTGGTGCCCCACTTCTAAGAGGAATATGAGGGGGTGTAGATGGAGGAATGTCTTATTCTTCTCGACTTGTTGAGGCAGACAAAAATTCACCCATACACAAAAGATAGTCGGATATGGTTGGGAAATGCAAAAGGTAGCTTCTCGATTTCAGACTTCTATAGCTTCCTTTTTGAGAAAGAGATTCCTGGTCCCAAACACAAAAGATAGTCAGATATGGTTCGGAAATGCCAAAGGTAACTTCTTGATATCGGACTTTTATAGCTTCCTTTTTGAGAAAGAGACTCCTAGTTTAGTTTGATCTCCCCAACCTGAAAAGATTTGGAACTGGCCGATCCCATCTAAGCTGCAAGCATTTATGTGGGTCGTGTCCTTGGACAGGATTCTCACTGTTATCAATTATCACTTGCGGAATCATGGCATGCTTATGCCAAATCGATGTTAGAGGTGCAAACTTGTAAAGGAAGATGTTCATCACCTTTCCTCCACTGTTGTTGGGCGTGTGGGTTCTGGGGTTTCTTCTTTTCCATTTTTGGGAAAACCTAGGCTTGTCCCAAGGAGGTGAAAGATCTGGTCCCGAGTTGGCCTAGAGGTGCTTGCAGTCAAAAGGAGATTATTTTATGGAACATGCTTCCAATGACGGTTTTGAAGGGGTTGAATCATCTTTACCTCACATTTGCGGTTCCATGGGCTGGTCCCTCTATAACTTGAGTTTCCATCTCCCTGAGTTTAAAGGGGTCTTGCCTTCAGACTCATGTATAGTTGGAGTTGAGTAGTTTGGATCAGTGTAGTCAAGGACTCGCCTATGAGTTTTTAGACCATCATCGCCTGGGTGCTCTCTAGACAGGTGGAAGTCACCAGACGTTCTTAACTGTAAGCCTATTTACAGTTTATTAACAAAGTAAATGGTTTTAAATTTTAACTTACATTTACTTCAGATATTTATATGTAAATATGGTTATAACCCTCATTTGAATTTAATAAAAATTATCCTAAATCCAAATTCCTGAAGAATAAAAAGTCAACTTTCCAGTTTAAAAACAAAATCTTTTTTTAAAAATTTATTTATAGATTATGTCAAAATTTTGCTACGGTATTTCTCAAATCTTAAAATTTCAAAAAAAAATTAATTGGAAGAAGGAAAGATATAATAAAAACGCAAGGAAATTACAAGCAAGCATAATTACACCCCCTAGCGTCCTCCTTGATAAAACGAGAGAGCACGTTGAGGAATTCCGATGGGGTTAAACACACCCCCTCTATACAGTTACAAAAAGTGGAAAAAAATTCCACAACCCCATTTGTTTCCTGAAAGATATGGTAAACATTTGCACTTTCAAAACTCTGCAACACAGTAGTGATCTCGAGAAGGCACTGGTGCGCGGCCTAGGGCCAATCAAGATGGTCATTGATGCAATCAACGACTCCCTTGGAGTTCGATTGAACTACTAGTTTCCGTATGCCCCGAGACTGCGGCTCCACAAGACCTCGTCTGATAGCTATGATCTCCACAACCACTATAGGAGCCGGATGAATACCACAAGCAATCCCAAACAAGTCTTCCCCATGGTAGTTCTGAAGAACACACCCTAAGCCTGCCACCGTGTCACAAATCGACCCATCAGAGTTGAGACACTAAAATCTAGCTGGCCGTCCACTTGCACCATGTAAGATGCAATGTCCATGACAAGGGAATTCACACCCCGATATTTCATCTGAGTATCAGAGATGATCATAGTCGTAATACTCGGGGGGGAGGAAAGAATTCTGGAATATGTGACGGTTTTGTTCACACCACAGATGATATATGGACGCACACAAAGCAACCCGTTTAACTTGTTGTTTAATGTCGGTAACCCGAAAGTGAGCTAATAGCTAAGCAACCTCAGACCTCCACGGTTTAGAGCAATGCATATTTGAGCCACAACACCCAAGGATGGCAAGCCAGACCAGCCTCGAGTACTGGCATTAGAAAAATAGGTGTTCACAGTTCTCAACATGCCGCCAACAAAACACACAAGAAGCCAACCGAATCATCCCCCTCCTAAGAAGACGTTCTTGAGTTAACAAAGCATCACGGAAGGCCAGCCAAGCATTAAAGGATTGGTGCGGAATGCCACCATTGAACCAAACCAGGTTCGTCCAAGCAATCTTGAGATTTTCAGCATAGAGCTTGCACCAAGCCAACTTCAGGAAAAAGCTCCCATGCGTGGTTTCGGTCTAAACAATTTGGTCAGAATCTAACCCATGGGGGATTGGGACATTAGACGTATCCTCCCAAATTTGGATCAACGAAGAGCAATGCGTCCGAGGGTTATGCCATTCCCCATTCACAATAATAGAGCCAACCCTTTGGAGTTTGTTCAGACCAACCCGCCCCCTAAGGTTATTCCAAATGATGCCACTTGGATGCCATGGGTCAAGCCATAGAGCCGTGTTACAACCATTACCAATTAGATGTTTGATCGACCCTTCCGTTGAGCTGCGGACTTGAAGGATGCTTCTGAATGCCCATTAGCACAAGTATGGTAATCAGATAGTCCAAATAGAATCAACATGGAGGTACCTCTTATAGACCCAGTCACACTATAGAGATGGGACCCGAGCAGCCAAGCGCCATACTTGCTTAATCAGGAAACAGTATTCCAAGACTCCACTGTTCTAACACCCAAGCCCCCCGACTCCTTAGGTCTACACACGTCAGCCCAAGCCACCTATCACAACATTACTAAAACCCAAAGGTCTGATAAGAAAAGTCTCATATTTTAGTCTTCAATTTTTTTTGTTCATCAACAGGGTCAAAAATCAACTAACAGTTCAACAAAATAAGACTTAGACCACTTGATTTGTTGGACATTTATCTTATTCTAGGCACTGAGAGGGAGATCAAAGCATTGCAATTAGAAGTATGTCGAAAACTTTCAAATGATATTCTCATTTCCTTTATTGGCGTCAGATTTAACTAGAGCCACCATTGTGATAGGAAAATAAGCTTGCTGCTTAGATAAACAGGAAATGAGGTGGGCTATTAAATATTTATTTGCCTAGATTATTGTCAACTTCAGAGATTTGAATTGCTATATGTATAAATTATATACTGTATATATGTATATATATTAATCTTATAGGCTAGGCATCGACTCGACTAGCCAGGCCTTGACTACATTGGTTTGGATCCCTTTCTCGTTCATGACGGACTTGAGTGCATTATCCAACCTACCAATTGAAGAGTAATACATGACAAGGACAGTCAACTGAGTCCCAACTCCAAGGTTCGAATCTAACCCCAAGCCGCTCTAATAGTCTTTGGCTAATTTGGGTATCTAGACATATCCTAAATCCATCTACCAGCTCCGCTTCCTCCACTTCCCTATAAAACGACATTGATCTTAATTCACATGTCTATGGTCAATTGATGTGCCTCATTTAATAAACTTTCACAGCTAAGTCCATAATTCCCACAATGCTCAATCATAGGAGTCAAGACCTAGACGCTACTCATATTACCAAACTACAACTAGACCCGTATGAGTGCAACTGCAAGGGTCAAATCCCCAACTTCTCTATTTGACACCAGTATCTTCCATTATGTCGTCATAAAGGTCATAGCGTTGTCACTGTCCTCCCCCCCCCCCCCCCCCCCCCCCCAACCCCACATCAATATAATAAAGAAATCAAGGCTAAAAAGAATATACAATATGAGTTCACAAGTAAGTAAACTCAAGCAGAATACAACTAAACGAAAACATCTCTCTAGCACGAACAATGAGATAAGAAGAAAAAAAGGAACCCAACACAACCATACATATTTATAACAAGCCGACCAAATCCTCCGCCTCCCATTGGATGGAGCACCATAATAGGAGTGGGTGTTTATACCTTAGGCACAGATGGACCCAAGTGGAGTATTTATCCTCAAACACCCCCATGTTCGGCGTTCCTTGCTCGCTTTTGGTAGTTTAAAGCAGGAAAAAATTTAAGTGCAACTTTAATCAGAAACAAAGAAATAGGAAAAGAGCCACTCATATAAACAGAACAGGTTCGCATTCACAACAACTTAAGCTCCTTCAACTTGTAATTTTTAAAAATGAGTCACTGCATCATTAACGACACTCATCTGGCAATGCTTACTTCATATTGTAGGAAATTACCTTTATTTTCATCCTATGCAAGCAGTATGAGGACGAGCATATGCTTCAGGAGGATATTATACATATTTCTCTAAATATGCTTGGTTTTCTTCTCAAGTTTGTCCTCATCAGACGCTCCATAAACTGGACCTCTAATATTGACACTAAAAATGTGATCTGAATCTGGAAAACCTTCGCTGCCACAGTATCTATTTCTGAAGCCAACATTTTCTTCTGTTTCTTGCTATCAGAACCTAGAAAACCCTAAAAACCTGGAGGTGATTCCTAGCAGCAGCATATATTCACGCCTTATTACCTTGTACCTTCCCAGATTCCCACGGAAGAAAGACCATGGCATCTGTATCATTATACAGAGCTCCAAAAGTGACTTTGCCAATATAAGTGGTTCCCCAAGTGACATTAGGAGTCCTCTATCCATCACTGGATCCTTTATCAGGAGTGATGTTTGTGCCATCATCATCAGAATTAGTTTTCAGTATCCAATATAATGCAAATACCCAAAGAGATTAACCTAGATGATATACCTCATCTCCAAATAGCCATTGATAAATAAACGAATATTTTCAGACTAACCAAACCCTACCACCCTCAAATCCCCTAAAAATGTCCTTCTGTGATCAGAAATTAAAATAAATAAATAAAACGTCAAACAAATGTATGTTCACCAGCTCCAAGGAAGATGAAAACAACAGATCAGCAAAAGAAATTCGCCTTCAAGAGGAATTGCGGGAAGAAAAAAAGGAGCAAAGAAAACATCAGATCCACAACTTCAGATTCAAATGTTCAAGTTCTAATTCCATATCGAGACCACTAAATAAGAATAAACGAATTTCAGACTGTAAAGGCATGGATTCTTCGACAATCGAATCACGAAAATAAAGAAAACAAATGATTATATATATATAAATATAAAAGTTAATAATCAAAGAAATCGAAATAAGAATCTGGAAAGAACTTAGGGTTTTACCGGAATAGAGAAGTCGTGCGAAGAAGAGGATGCGAAGAACTCTCGAATGATAGTGGACCCTGTAAACGGGCTATAAGCCATGCTCAGCTAGAACTAGAAGCCCTTGTCTGATTGGGTATAGATGCATATATTTGGGCTTAAGCCCCATCTGCGGGCCAATATATGCAGCCCAGGTCAGTGCACTAGAGGGCCAGGCCATTACATTCCTGTCTTTAGAGTTTAGAACCAGTTTTGGTGTACATAAAGTCATCTAGAAATAGAGCAAAAGGGGTGTCATTTGGGGAGAAGCCAGGATTTTCTTGGAGGGGCCTAACAATGGGGTTCCAAGGCGTAGCCCCGCAATTAAAATCTATATCAATTGTTGAACTATAAGGGTTTGTAGCGACTCAGAAATTTATTAATTAATGCTAATATGTATTTTAGTAATTTCTTAGATGAGATAATTTAGTGATATTATAATATTTGGTAACAGAGATTTAACAACCTTAGGTGAGATAAATAAAAGCGGGAATAACATAAAAATATTTAATGTTGAACCGTGACCAAACACCCTACATCAGGATAAGTGATTAGTATTATATAAGATAATGATAACCTAATCTCCCATTATCTTTAGAAAACCTAATCTAGAGAGAAGAGGAAGAAAGGGGAGACTCGTTGAAGATTGAAGAAGGTGGATTCAAGGCTCAGGATATAGAGCTCTCTCTAAGGAAAAATCAAGGGCTTGACGAAATCTTTATTTGGGATTGTTCATCGCTTCGAAACCCTAAAGCTTTAGGGTTGAAGCAAATGAATACTCTCTGGTTCTTTTAATTTCTTATAGTGTAATGTGTAATGTTGAAATTAGTATATTAAATCTTCATTAAAGAATTAGGATGATTTAGAATAGTTTGTGAGAATGGTGGAGATAAGAAAAATGATGAAGAACTGAGTTTTAAAGAGGAATACTCGGTGCTTACGGTTTTGTTTCTATTTACGGAAGTGAATCCATGAATAGTTTAGGTAATTCATGGAGAAGTGATAAGGTCACTTGAATTAGAGTGCCTCTAGTATGTGAACATTTGACTGCCATTATTCTCTTTAAAGAAATTCAAAATTCAATAGCAAACATGTGAACTCTATGTGGCTGCCATTAACGGGTATAGGAGCTCTATATGACTCATGCCATTACCGTTTGATTAACTCTTTAAAGAAATTCAAAATTCAATAGCAAACATGTGAACTCTATGTGGCTGCCATTAATGAGTATAGGAGCTCTATGTGACTCATGCCATTACCGTTTGATTAACTCTTTAAAGACTTTCAATAGCAAACATAGAAACTCTATGTGGTTGCCATTAACGAGTATAGGAGCTCTATGTGAATAATACCATTACCGTTTGTGGTTCCTATGCATGATGGGTCTAAGCTCCTTCGTCCTTAATGAACACTCCCCTTAATGATTTTTACACATAGTTCATTCAATGGTCAATACAGATTTCTAAATTGGTATAGTGATCTTTAATTCTTTTGTTTTTTTTTATATGCTTAAACAGTGGACCTACTAGTGGTCACTAATGCTCGTCTTCATATTCCCATCATAGAGTACTCAGTGGATAGATCAAGTGTCATTTACAGATCGATCGCCAATACTGTTTGTTGCTTAAATTTTTAGTTAATTAAACTCTTAAAATGAACTTAGAAACTCAGCATGTTAGGGTCCCTAGTGAACTTCCCCAACCATTCCATGATAGAATTAGCATTTGGCCCCTCTTTCACTTTTTCCTTTTTCTGGTCACTACTGTGAAATCCTGTAGTGTCGGTCCCTACGGACCAGAAACCTGTTCATTTTCTTCGCCAGGTGGCTAACATTCTGAATATGAGAGTATGGTTATGGGAGTCAGGGTCGTCTCCTCGCAGCAACTCTTGCTTGCACTGTACACGGTTGGCGCCTTCGGTGTGTAGACGAACAATTGGCACGGTTGTGATAACTCAATGGAACTTACTTTGGAGTTGAGTTTCGAGGTGTGGAAAAGTGGAGTAGTTACTTTGTGGTCCCCGGTTGGTACAAGAGTTAGATGGTCCATCTTTCTTTCCAGGAAGGGCAAAGGTTGGATTGAACTTATGGTGACAGGTGGGCGAGGTGCTCCCCGCCGGTTGTTGGAACGACGCGAGCCAGGCCGGGCCTCGATTCAGAAAGATGAAGGGCCATTATTATACAAGGGTTACAAATTCCCCATCTCATTGGGGGCGGAAAACGAATCGACATCTCGATGTGATACAACCTTTTTTTATTGTAGTTGGGAAAGAATCATATACTTTATTGAGATAGGTAAACCAAGAGGGCTCCCCCTCTGAGAACTGTATATGAGAATTTGATCTCGTACAGCTCAAGCAGAAACACCCAAATACTGGCTGCAACGGATATGTAATAGAAAGTTTAGAAAGTTTAAAACTTCTTAGTTCCCTGATTCAATCTTCTCTGAAGATATGAAAGAACAAAAATCCGTCTTTGCCTGCCAACAGGAACTTCTGCGATTGACATTATTTTGGCGACGAGGGCCCTAAACCAACTCTTATAATAAGCGCATCTCATCCAGAAGACGAAGCACGAAAGTACACACCCTTCCTTAACTTATAAAGATTTACGAAAGACTTAACCGAATGAACAAGGGGTATGGGAAAGACATAGACAAGGGAGGGACCTTCCCTCCTATGGATTGTTTTAGCATAAATAGGTAGGATGCTTGCTCCGAGCGGGCCCAACCAAACTCTCGCTTTGCTGGCTCTCTTCTTGTGTGTTCACATAACTCTCACTGCTTATGATAATTCTAGACGTCCAGTGCGAATAAGGCCGACTTTTTGCCCTACCCTATAATGAAGGGCCCAATCTTGCAGGGGGACGAATGAACCACAAGGATAGTACTCATCTTTGAAGAAGACAAGATGCGCTGCTCTGTGAAGGGTGGGGGGGGGGGGGGGCTTCTAATCTATGAACATACATAATTGGGTAGGGGTACGCGAGCATTCCCTTTTAGGTGGACTATCAAAGCACTATTCTTTCATCGATGGGTAGGGCTCATGACCCAAAGACAAAATGGTTATTATAGCTGTTCCTTCTGATCCTAGAAAATGTCCGAAAGAACCTGCTATGAAACTACCAAGAAGGGGCAAATATACAATAAGTAGATACATAATTTCGAGTGTAATCAGACAACCAAAAATCAGACAATGACAGAGCGGCCTAAGAACGCTCGCCTTATAGAATGAATAAGAGGAATGAGTCGCATCACTCATAACAGAAGGGATTACCCACCTATCATGCTGATTAGAAAAACGAGCGATTGCTAGCCTTATTAGTTAGTCAAGTAGTCAAGGTCAGTAGAGTGTGAATAAATTAACCAAGCAAAGGATACTGAAACTGATGAAGCAAACAGCTCCAGCGGGGGGAATTCCTCACATACAGGAACGGGAAACAGAAGCACGCTGCGAGTCTGGGTAAGTAAGATAACCTCTTTGACTACCTCTTATAAATAGATCAGGGGTTGGCGAACCATTTGCTCAATGTCAAAGTAAAAAGAAAGTGCATACATGTCTAGTCTAGCCTAAAAAAACTGAACCCGACTAGCTATTTAGTTAAAAATTGCAAACTAAAGAGTCATTCTCATCCGCACCAAAATTAACATAGGCGGTGGAGTTCCTTTTCAACAAGAGTGGGGGTTGACAGGGATTAGCTCGTTCGATTCCAGAGTGAGCGGGGATGGAGTCCTAAGCAGAGGCACAAGGCGAAAGCCCTGTTGATCCCCTGGGCAAAAAGAAAAGGAAGGGAGCTAGGGCTTTTTGCTATAGCCTTGAAACAAAGGCAAAGCAAGCTTCCTCAGAATTCCAGTCTCGAATCCAGTCCGATAGGGAGAAGTTGTCTTTGTCTAAGCAGGGTAAGTAGGAGTCAGCCTTCCAACTTCTTGAGGAGCGAGGGGAAGCTCTTCCTCTTATGGAAGAGGGAGTCCACCAACCTAGCTTAGAAGGAGCAGTCTTTGGCTCACCTGAATGTCTCCGTCACGAAAGCCAGTAGAAGGTAGAACCCCACACCTCTACTAGGGGGGTGTCGCCTTCTATGAGGGCTCTTCAATAAGAAGGTCCAGTTCCTCCTTCAGTAGGGCGAGTTGCTTGATAGTGACTTCTTTCTTAGGGTAGGGCGACGAAAGGCTACTTCAATCTAGGAAAGAGCCCTCAACTTGAGAGGGTCACCTTTGGAATATGAGTAGGGCTCCTAAGTGGCGCGTTTGTGGAGCCAAACCGAAGGAAGTTCAGGTCAGGAACTCCTGCAATAGGTAGCTACCCTCATGGAACTAAATAACACTACTCTCATCCCTCTCCCGAGGTAGCTACTATTTTTATTCGTGCTCCTTAAGTCGATTAAGACCTGTATATAAGTCAGATGTTGGAAGGGGAAGCTCCCCATAATATAAGTACTCTTTCAGTAAAGTAAAACTGGAATCATAAATGGGTTGTGTCCTCTTTTCTATTGGTAGAACTACTGTGAGGGGTCTAAACTTCGACCCTTCTTTCTTCCGTTAAACAACTTTAGAAGGAACTGCCACAGAGACGACTAATACAGACAGGGGACAACTCTTTTTAAAAGAAGGAACCAAGGGATTCGATCAAAGAAAGAGAGAAAAGGGTTCACGGGCAGGTATACAAGAAAGATCGACCTTTTCTTTCGCCTGAATTATCACATTTGAGTTTCCGGTATAGGCTCTCTTACATGAGATTGATTGAATAAAAAAATGATTTGTGGGTGTGTCTATTTTGCTGGTTTACCAATTGCTGATTCAGAAAGGGAGGAGTTGAAGCTATACATATCTTGTCCTCATATGCTGGATTTTGAACTAATGTCTTTGTTTGTAGTAGTCCCTTCTTTTCCAGTCGATACTTCTTCAATCATCTGCGATGGACTCGGATTGCTCCCATAAAGATACCCGAGTTGTCGTTGACTCATTTTTGTAGGTTCAGTATGAAAATCCACTGTTCCTATCCTATCTATTCGGCGTTAATAAGCTTTTCTTTTCTGTGGGTGGTTCTGAAACGTTATGCATATTAGAACACTCATGTTAAATTAGACTTCTTTCGTAATTAATAAATTGATGTTCATACTTTAACTGCATTATTTTGTTACCATGATATATCTGTGTTATTCTTATAAAAAAATCAACTACCTGCATGATTGAATGAAATTGTTTAAATGATATAGACCTTAACCAGCTTCACTAGATCCCTCTCGCTATGATGATATAGGACGTCATTGGTTATAGCGGGGAGGATACGTTGAGCATTACCTTGGTTAATAAATTCAAATTAAATCAGCCTTGCTATGTGTGGTATAGGACGCCATGGCGGGGAAGATTTAATATCTTATTTCTGCAAAACTATTATAATTGTTGAACAAATTAGAGACCTAATCGAAGGTGTACGATTTCACCCTTAGCCTTGACGTGTTGCCGAGGGCCACCAACAGAGGTACATGTGAGTGATGCCACCCTTGGCCTTGAGGTATAGCGAGAAGGGCTGCCAATAGGGGTATAGGTGTGCGATCCAAAATCGTACCGTGAGGCATTGCCTAGGACCGCTGATGTGAACCGAGAAATTCAATTGAAGAAGATGAATTGACATGTATTCTAGTTTAATTTCATGTTGAGACAAATGAAATATTGAAGTATATATATTCATTGTTGTATGTATTCATCTTGCTGAGCTAGTACTCACCCTTACTATGTTTACTTATTTCAGGAAATCCGTGAAGGTTCTTAGGAGCTCTTGAGTAGCGAGAAGTAGAAGAATAGTTTTAATCCTTTCTATAGTGTGAGTGATTGTTGAGAGGAACATTTATGGATCTCAATTACACTATGTTTATTTAGAACCTTTAGTTATGCTCTTAAGTTATTGAATCTGAAATCATTTTATTTAGTAGATAAAATGCATTTACTTTTGGGGTTTGTCCCAGGTTCACGCTTCGAGAACTTATACAAATATGAGATATATTGTGTATATGGGTTTCGAGAAGTGACAGATTGGTATTAGAGCCAGGTTTAGAAAGCCCTGGTGTGGTAGGGTGACACTAGGTTAATACTTAGAGTCACTGAGGATAGAAGATCAATAATTAGATTCCTATTCTTTGGTATACTCGTCCTTACATCAAATCTGACTTTTTTCCTTGTCTAATTGACAAAAGGGACATGTCGAGGAGAGGAAGAGGCCGAGGTGGAGCGGGTGGAAGAGTTGGAAACCCTCATCCGGATTTGGATGACATCTATCGAATATTGGGAGATGTGGCAAGACTCTTGGACGAGACTATTTGTTAGAGCCGTTCTAGATCGGAAGTATCGAGCCAACCATCAGTCAATGCTTCAATGACAGATCTATTGAAGGATGTCAAGAGACTGAATCCTTCTAACTTTGATGATACAACAGGACCAATGGGAGCCGATAAGTAGATAGTGGAATTAGAGAAGATTTTTGAAGTTTTGGATTGCAACGAAGTGCAACAGAGGAAGTTGACAGTTTTCCTTCTTCAAGGAGAAGCGCACCATTGGTGGGTAATGGTGACAAGGGCAGAGGATGTTAGTGAATTGGAGTGGGGAAAATTTAAGGAGAGGTTTTTCTCCAAGTATTTCCCAGAAACGTACAAAGAGCAGAAGGCTTCAGAGTTTATCCACTTGACACAAGGATCAATGTCCATTAGCCAGTATGAAGGGAAGTTTGTAGAGTTATCCCGTTTTGCTCCTCACATGGTGATGGATGAGGTTCAACGGGTCAAAAAATTTGAGCAAGGACTAGCTCCCTCGATCCGAAAGATGGTGGTGGGGCACCGACTAACTTCGTTTGCTGTGGTGGTGGAGCGAGCTCTAGTTATTGAGCAGGACAATGCGACATACCATAAGAGTAAAGATTAGAAAGTCGAGTAGAAAGGGAAAGAGAAGTTTGTACCTCACCAGGGACAGAAAGGCCAGTTCAGGGGTCAATAGTAGTCTTAATGGAAACGTCAAAGGACAGTAGCTCCAGTTGAGCCTTCAGCAATGAGTCTTGCAGCACCGGTTCAACGTGCAGAGCCTAGAGACTTTGCAGGGACATGCTACAACTGCCGGAGAAGGGACACTTTGCTAGGAATTATCCTAAACCCAAAAGGATTGGGCAGCCGTAGGGCAAGGCTCCAATTCAGCCAAAAGGTAAGACCGGATTGAATGCAGTAACGCAAAAGGATGAAGAGGCATCAGGAGCAATGGTGGAAGATACACTCCCAGTTTATTGTAGCATTGCTAGAGTACTATTTGATTCTGGAGCTATGCATTCCTTTATTTAAGTTACATTTGTGAATGCATTGGGTATAGTACCAGAATCTCTAGATATAGCTTTGACAGTAGTGACATCGTTAGGAGAGTCAGCGATATTAAATCGTATCTGTAAGGAGTGTCCTATCAAGATTGGAGAGAGGGTATTGCCAGCTGACTTAGTAGTACTCGAGATGAGAGAATTTGATGTGGTCTTAGGTATGAATTGGCTTGCTACCTTTCATGTCGAGATATCCTGTTTTGAGAAAATAGTGATTTTTTCTATTCATGGTGAGCTACCATTCCAGTTTCGGTTTAGTCCTTTAGAGGAAGCATTGACTAAGGGATTTCTCTCCCATATCGAGGGGGTAGATCAAAGTATTGTGCTTGACCATATACCGGTTGTCTCCGATTATGTGGAAGTATTTCAAGAGATACTTGGGTTGCCTCTGCGGAGGGCTATGGATTTTGGTATTGATGTTGTGTCAAGTACTTCACCAATATCGAAGACATCGTATAGGATGGCGCCGATGGAATTAAAGGAACTGAAGGATTAGATTCAAAGATTATTGAATCAAGGCTTTGTTCGGCCTAGTACTTCGCCTTGGGGCCCGCCGGTGTTGTTTGTCAAGAAGAATGATGAAACTATGAGGTTGTGTATTGATTACCGACAGTTGAATAAGGTGACTATCAAGAACAAATACCCTTTGCCTAAAATTGATGATTTATTTGATCAGCTGAAAGGTGCACAGTGGTTCTCCAAGATAGACTTGAGGTTGGGTTATCACCACCTGAGAGTAAGGGATGAAGATATTTTGAAGACTGCTTTTCGAACTCGGTACGGGCACTATGAGTTCTTGGTTATGCCCTTTGGGCTGACCAATGCATCAGCTGCGTTTATGGACTTGATGAATCGAGTGTTCAAACCATTCTTAGATCAATTTTTCATAGTATTTGTCGATGACATCTTGATCTACTCCAAGACTGAGAAGGAGCATGAGCAACATCTTGGAATTGTACTCTAAACCCTACAAGAGCATCAATTGTATGCTTTCAAAGTGTGAGTTTTGACAGAAAGAAGTTAAATTCTAGGCCATGTGGTTTCTAAGGATGGAGTGTCAGTGGATCTAGCCGAGGTTGAAGCAGTGATGAATTGGATTCAACCCACTTCAGTTTCAGAGATATGTAACTTTTTGGGTTTGACTGGTTATTATCGGCGATTCATAGAGGGATTTTCAAATATTTCTTTGCCGTTGACTTATCTGATGAAGAAGGATGTGAAGTTTGTCTGAGATGACTAATGTGATAGGGCCTTCAAAGAGTTGAAGTTTAGACTGACATCAGCACCAGTCTTGACCATTCTGGAAGAGAATGGAGGACTTGTTATTTATAGTGATGCATCGCACCAAGGGATGGGTTGTGTGTTAATGCAGGAAGGCAGAGTGGTTGCCTATGCTTCTCGCTAGCTAAAGGTGCATGAGAAGAATTACCCGACTCATGATCTAGAGTTAGCTGCAGTGGTGTTCGCCTTGAAAATTTGGAAGCATTACTTGTTTGGTGAGAAGTTTGAACTCTTTTCAGACCATAAGAGTTTGAAATATTTATTTTCTCAGAAAGAGTTGAACATGAGGCAACAGGGGTGAATGGAGCATCTGAAGGACTATGACTTTACCCTTCAATATCACCCTGGTAAGGCTAATATAGTAGCAGATGCCTTGAGTCGCAAACCAAGAGGGTTGGTTGCACTAATGATGATGAAAGAATGGTGTATGCTGGAGGCAGTCTCAGAGTTTGATGTTAATCCAGTTCGGGAAAATGCTAAGGCATTCCTTTTTAATCTCACTGTCCAGCCTACATTGGTCAGTAAGATTATCAAGGCTCAGTTGCAAGATGAGAAATTGCAGACTCGAGTGGCAGAGGCAGTTCTGGGGGATAATACAACATGGACCGTAGGGTCGGATGGCGGTTTGGGATTTGGGGAAAGACTATGTGTTTCAGATTTGATTGAGCTTCAAAAGGAAATTTTAGAGGAAGCGCATCATTCTAAATATACAGTTCATCCAGGAGGTACAAATATGTATAGAGATCTTTGTAGACACTTTTGGTGGGACGTTATGAAACGGGATGTGGCGGAGTTTGTTTCGAGATGCTATACTTGCCAGCAGGTGAAGGCCGAGCATCGAAGACCAGCTGGGCCATTGCAACCATTACCCATTGCAGAATGAAAGTGGGATAGAATATCAATGGATTTTGTGGTCGGGTTACCGAAGTCAAGACAAGGGTATGATGCGATATGAGTTATAGTGGACCGTTTAACCAAATCTGCTCATTTCCTTCTAGTTCGTACTATTTACTCTATGGATGTGCTGGGCAAGTTATACGTGAAGGAAATAGTCAAGCTTCCCGGGGTTCCGACATCAATAGTTTTAGATCGAGATTCTCAATTCACATCTCGATTTTGGAAGAGTTTTTAGAAGGCTTTGGGAACATCATTGGACTTTAGTACAACTTTTCACCCCCAAAGTGATGGTCATACGGAGCTTGTGAATCAGGTATTGGAAGACATGCTCCGGGCTTGTATTTTAGATTTCAAGGGTGGCTGGGAAGATCATCTATCCTTGGTAGAGTTTGTATATAATAACAGCTACCATGCTAGTATCGGTATGGCACCATTCGAGGCGCTGTATGGTAGACCGTGTCGATCACCTATTTGTTGGGTGGAAGTAGGTGATAGTAGTTAATTTGCTCGGGTCGGAGTTGGTTCGTGAGACTATGGAGAAAGTGATGGTGATTAGGGAGTGTTTGAAAACGGCTCAAAGTCGACAAAAGAGTTATGCAGACCGGCGAAGGAGTTTGGAATTTGCAGTGGGTGACCATGTGCTCTTGAAAGTCTCACCCATGAAAGGTGTGATGAGATTCGGAAAGAAGAAAGGGAAGTTGTCGCCAAGATTTATGGGGTCATTCGAAGTTTTGGATCAGGTTGGAGTAGTGGCTTACAAACTTGCCTTGCCACCCAGTCTTGCTAGTGTGCATAATGTGTTCCATGTGTTCATATTGAGGAAATACGTGAGAGATGAATCACATGTAATCTATTTCAGTGCCTTGGATCTTAGGCAGGATACTTCTTATGTGGAGGAGCCAATCCAGGTTGTGGAGCGGATGATGAAGCAACTTCGGGTGAAGTCCATTTCTTTAGTGAAAGTTCAGTGGAACCATCATAATGAGGATGAAGCTTCGTGGGAGTTAGAGTCGGAAATAAGGGAGAAATATCTGCACATCTTCTCAACCAGGGTATGTAAATTTCGAGGACGAGATTCTCTTTAAGGGGGGTAGAATGTAACGACTCTGAAATTTATTAATTAAATGCTAATATGTATTTTAGTAATTTCTTAGATGAGATAATTTAGTAATATTATATCGTGATATTTGGTAATAGAGATTTAACAACCTTAGGTGAGTTAAATAAAAACAGGAATAACATAAAAAGGTTTAATGTTGAATCATGACCAAACACCCTACATCAGGATAAGGGATTAGTATTATATAAGATAATGATAACCTAATCTCCCATTATCTTTAGAAAACCTAATCTAGAGAGAAGAAGAAGAAAGGAGAGACTAGGGTTTGGAGATTGAAGAAGGTGGATTCAAGGCTCAGAATCTAGAGCTCTCGCTAAGGAAAAATCAAGGCTTGACGAAATCTTTATTTGGGATTGTTGATCTCTTCGAAACTCTAAAGCTTTAGGGTTGAAGCAAGTGAATACTCCTTGATTCTTTTAATTTCTTATAGGGTAATGTGTAATGTGTAACGTTGAAATTAGTATATTAAATCTTCATTAAAGAACTAGGATGATTTAGAATAGTGTGTGAGAATGTTGGAGATAAGAGAGATGATGAAGAACTGGGTTTTAAAGAGGAATACTCGATGCTTACGGTTTTGTTTCTATTTATAGAAGTGAATCCATGAATAGTTTAGGTGATTCATGGAGAAGTGATAAGGTCACTCGAATTAGAGTGCCTCTAGTATGTGAACATGTGACTGCCATTATTCTCATTAAAGAAATTCAATAGCAAATATGTGAACTCTATGTGGCTGTCATTAACAAGTATAGGAGCTCTATATGACTCATGCCATTACCGTTTGATTAACTCTTTAAGGAAATTCAAAATTCAATAGCAAACATGTGAACTCTATGTGGCTGCCATTAACAAGTATAGGAGCTCTATATGACTCATGCCATTACCGTTTGATTAACTCTTTAAGGAAATTCAAAATTCAATAGCAAACATGTGAACTCTATGTGGCTGCCATTAACAAGTATAGGAGCTCTGTGTGACTCATGCCATTACCGTTTGATTAACTCTTTAAAGACTTTCAATAGCAAACATAGAAACTCTATGTGGCTGCCATTAACAAGTATAGGAGCTCTATGTGAATCATACCATTACCGTTTGTGGTTCCTATGCATGATGGGTCTAAGCTCCTTCGTCCTTAATGGACACTCCCCTTAATGATTTTTACACGTGGTTCATTCGATGGTCGATACAGATTTCTAAATTGGTAGAATGATCTTTAATTCTTTTGTTTTTTTTTATATGCTTAAACAATGGACCTACTAGTGGTCACTAATGCCCGTCTTCATATTCCCATTATAGAGTACTCAGTGGATAGATCAAGTGTCATTAACAGATCAATCGCCAATACTGTTTGTTGCATGAAATTTTTAGTTAATTAAACTCTTGAAATGAACTTAGAAACTCAGCATGTTAGGGTCCCTATTGAACTTAGAACTTATGCATATTAGAACACTTATGTTAAATTAGACTTCTCTCGTAATTAATAAATTGATGTTCATACTTTAACTACATTATTTTGTTACCATGATATATATGTGTTATTCTTGTAAAAAAATCAACTACCTGCATGATTGAATGAAATTGTTTAAATGATATAGACCTTAACCAGCTTCGCTAGATCTCTCTCGCTATGACGATGTAGGACGTCATGGGTTATCGCGGGGAGGATTCGATGAGCATTACCTTGGTTAATAAATTCAAATTAAATCGGCCTTGCTACGTGTGGTATGGGACGCCATAGTGGGGAAGATTTAATATCTTATTTCTGTAAAACTATTATAATTGTTGAGCAAATTAGACACCTAACCGAAGGTGTGCGATTTCACCTTTGACCTTGAGGTGTTGTCGAGGGCCACCAACAGAGGTACAGGTGAGTGATGCCACCCTTGGCCTTGAGGTATAGCGAGAAGGGCTGCCAATAGGGGTACAGGTGTGCGATCCAAAATCGTACCGTGAGGCGTTGCTTAGGGCCACTGATATGAACCAAGAAATTCAATTAAAGAAGATGAATTGACATGTATTCTAGTTTAATTTCATGTTAAGACAAATGAAATACTGAAGTATATATATTCATTGTTGTATGTATTCATCTTGCTGAGCTAGTGCTCACCCTTTCTATGTTTACTTATTTCAGGAAATCTGTGAAGGTTCTTAGGAGCTATTGAGTAGCGAGAAGTAGAAGAATAGTTTTAATCCTTTCTATAGTGTGAGTGATTGTTGAGATGAACATTTATGGATCTCAATTACACTTTATGTTTATTTAGAACCTTAGTTATGCTCTTAAGTTATTGAATTTGAAATCATTTTCTTTAGTAGATAAAATTTATTTACTTTTGGGGTTTGTCCTAGGTTCACGCTTCGAGAACATATACAAATATGAGATATATTGTGTATATGGGTTTCGGGACGTGACAGTAAATTTTAACCACATTTACTATATATTAAAAGGGACACATGTTAACTTGTGGGTGAGTTCAATCGCAATTGATCACTATCATCTGGTCTCAGAAGAAGTCGTTGATAAAGGGGACAAAGAGTCTCTATAGCTTGAGTCAGCTTAGATGGCTAAGCTTGTAAACGTTTTTAATTGTTTTTATGCCACTCAGTGAGAGTAGGGGGTTTGGCAGACCCCTCAATGATTATTAAGAAAAATCAATTTTTTTTTTTTGGGGGAGGGGACTTAAAGCCTTACCTTTACAAAAACACAAGAACACAAATACATAAGACTTTATTAAGAACAGTTCTTACATTACTAAAGAATAAAATTATTCATTAAATCGAGTTGTTTTCTTAACCCCCATCTTTGGTCTTCCTTGAGAAGAATCAATTGTTGATGTTTTCTTATTCTTCTTATTTTTCTTTGATGTCATTAGTTGAAAATTGTCTTCTTCTTCTTCACATTCTTCAACAAAAATACCGTCTCGAACTTGCTCTTGACTATCAAGTCCACTAGGAAGCTCAACCTGCTATCGACCTTTATAAATTTGACTCCTAGAAGCAACTACACATGCTTCTGCCCAATTTTTCACCTCTAAATCACTGACCGATCTGGATTTAGAGAGACAAATTGATTCGCTTCAAATAATCTCCTCAGGTTGGGCAAACTTCTTCTGTTTGAATACCCATCTAGATTTTCTTGTTAGTAGGGCATTGAACAAGCTTTGGTGTTCAACCAGAAAATGTTCCATGATCATCTCTCCTTCAAAATCTAAAGTGTCATCTACTTCATCTAATAGAAAAAGATCTTCAGAAGAATTTTGATATGGGGATGAGAGGTTTAAACTCTTATCACAATCATCACTATGATCAGTTTCTGAAGGTGGAAGAACTGAGTTCATCTTTTGGTTTGAACCAGATATAACTTTGATATCAGACCTTGCTTAAGCATTTTGAGACACATCTGATGTGTTTGAGACATAAATCACCAAGTTATTATAGGTTACGTCTCGGTCAATATTAGTTACTGGTTCCATAAGATATTCCTCCCTAATACCAACAGTATGAGTATTCTCATCTTCATGCTGAATTGTATTGTATTGTTTCCCGAATACAAATCATCTGAATTCAAAACAACTTTTCACTTTTTACACAAATCTTGAGGTTCTATATCATCTAACGGTCACACATTTGATAATACCTACTATTGATTGGTACTGATCACTTCCCAAAGATATATGTAGGGCTTAGATATTAAGTGCACCACATTTTTGGGGCTATTAATATTCCATCTTTTATATAATGTGGTTCTTGTGATTGTAAATTTGTAATGATCAATTTAAAAGGCGGTCCATTGATGAACCGGTTATGCAGAGTCAAGAGGTGGGGTCTTTCGATAATGGCGAATGTATCTCCATTAAATATCTAGCATAGTTAGGTGACTAAAGTCAGTTAACGCATCTACTCTTTCTACCCATCCTCATAAATTCCTTTTTTCTAGGAATGGTTTAAATTGAAAAGGAAAAATCTTGGAAGCAAATGATTTCGTACCATACAACCATCATTAATCTGGAATCTCCAAATGGTCGATATGAATTTTCTTACACACCCACTCTTAAAGAAGAATTGAATGGGTGTGCCGCCAGGTTGGATCTAAAGGGAAAACTTCCGAGGGAGGTAAAAAGATTATCTCTGGTGGCTGCCCGAGCTGGGCGCCACAAACCAGTGGACAGATGACTTTTTAAAGGGGAAAGATATCATATGGCCAGAAGTCAAAATCATGGGAAGAAAATAAAATGATTTCTCTCCTAAATTATTGTCAACTGCCCAATGGTTTGTTGATGCCCAAACGCCCAGTTCGGACAGCCACTAGAGGTAATCTTTTTCCCTAAGGGAGTGGTCGTTTGAAAGGGAGTGGTCGTTTGAAAGAGAGTGAGTAGAAGAAAAGAAAAGAAAAAATTTAAATTTTCTTTCAAAATAACTATTTAAAGATAGAGAAAATTTTTGGAAGAAAATTTGATATTATTGAAAATGTTTGTCAACAAATAATCTAACCTTAATTTTTTTAAAATAAAAATATTAGCCTAAGTTTAACCATAATTAAAAGAACAGATAAAGAAGCTCTTTGACCATTGTTGCTACGAATTATTAATTAAGGTTAATTAATTATCATTTATCCATTATTAATTAAAATTTATTTAATTATCATTTACTTATTTTAAACGAATTGGAATCAGGGTGAGCAAGGGTGTATGGGCCATCCACCCTCCTTTTTTTTTTTTTGGGTAAGGGGCCATCAACCCTCGTTAAGACAAGCCTTTTGGAGGGGTTGTCTAGATGTGTGTGTGTTTAGAGAGTATGAATGGGTTAGTTACATAGTATCATTTAAACCCAAAAAAAATAATAAAAAAATCAGGGTGGCGGAGCTCCTTATGCTCGGTATCGGACCTGTCTTTGTCAATCCTACCCGAGCATTGGATTTGAGTACTTTCATCTTATTGTCTCATCTATATCCACGTGGAAAATCGTGGCAAATGATCGTATACTTTGATCAAGGCGTTAGCTGTCTACTACGGGATTGGATTTGATCCGGCTCTCGCCAGACCAAAATCATCGGCCTCCATGTGACATATGGTGATAATATGGTGATAAAAAAGGAAAATATATCAAAAATGGAGAGAAGTCAAAACATAGGGGAGAAATGAAATGACTTCTCTCCTATTTTATCACCACATGTTGGACAAAGACCCTAGGCGGGATGATTTTGGTTTGGTGAGAGCAAGATAAAATCCGATCCCGTCTACTTACTTGCCTATGAGTCCATTTTGTGTGCAACTCTAGCACACATCTTGTGTGTCCCCATTAATTAGTGGACTACCTATACAAAAATACAAATTGAGATATTGAGGAGGTTTAGCCCTATACCCACTAAGTCAATTTTTTTCTAAGGACGCATAGGGTGCAACACATGGTGTTGTTACTTATAGTTGGGAGATGTTTTTACATTTATTGCTACCACCTTCCGTCTTTTGGAAAATTTGACAATTTTTCTTTCTTTTGGAACGAAGATACTCGGCCACTTAGAAAACTTGACTAAGCCCCTTAGGCCATGCAAATTCCCTTACCTTGTGTTTAGTTGCCGAGAAAATAAGTAAAAATATGGATAAGAAAAGAAAATTAGACAAAATATAACTAAAAATTATATTAAAAATTCAAATTTTTTTTTTTTTTTTTTCCATGTTTTCATCAATTTTCTTGGCAACCAAACATAGCATTATACTAAACAACTTGGAAAGCTAAGTTAGATTCCAAGGGATGACCAACAAGAGGAAGGGACTCGAACCCAAAGACTCCGTTTCTTGGTGCTGACATTTCTGTGAGGTATAATAGCTAAAATATTTATAGGATTTTTTTTTGTTTTTGATTGAAATGATATCATGTAACCAACACGGACGAAATATCTCTTACTTGTACATTTACTAACATGCCCCGTTTATGAGGGACACATAAGATCTGTGTGTTAGACTTGCACACATAGATGATAGAACGGACTCCGTATGTATTATGTGGTGGTGTGTAACCAAGAAGCAGCAATCTCAATTGCCTTCAGAAAACGCCATAATTTTATATTGCAAAATGTAGAAAAAGTCAAAAACCCATCGTCTTAAAATCTTCCCCTTTCACCCTCTCCTCACCTGTCTTCACCTACAAAGCTAAACCCTCTCTTCTCTCTGAGTCTCTCTCATGGCGTCCCTTCTTTGCTCTGCAAAATTCCTCTTACTCGTATGTCTCATCTCGGCCGTTCCTATAGCTTACATCATATCTCTTGAACGGACCATATCGTCCACCAACTTGTACGAGTACCACAGCAATGGATGGCTTCGAGAGTGCACCAAATGGGACGATCTCAACCGTCGATTCCTCGTCTCTTTTTTCGAGGGTGGTGTGGGTCAGATTCCGGTCCCCGACGATCTTACGCCGGGAACGGTCTTGGAAGAACAGACCATCATTAAAGACGCTGATCTTGCAGGAAACGCTTCTCTTGGTATTCTAATCGACCGGCCGAGAAACCGCCTACTTGTCGCGACTGCCGACGTGATCGGGAATCGATATGGTGCTCTCGCGGCCTACGATTTGACCTCCTGGGACCGATTATTTCTCACTCAACTCAGCGGCCCAGGTGAGTTTGTTGGGTTAATATCTTATTTTCTTTTTGCTCCAGGATCCTCTCCAGTTCAAACCGGGGAGACTCTCTCCGGTTTTAACCCCTAGAGGTCGCCACGTGTCTCCTTTGACACCCCTTAAGCATGGGTAAGGTTCACCCACCCTTAGGGTTTACCCATCCATCCTTGGTTTTTTTTTAATATTAATTCTTTTTTTAAAATTAAAAACTGTTTTTATTATTAAAAAAAACTCTAAAAACAGTTTTTTTAATTTAAAATAATAATAATTAATATATATAAAAAAAACTAAGGATGAGTGGGTGAACCCTAGGGGTGGGTGAACCTTAGCATGGTTAAGGGGTATCAAAGGAGTCAACCCTTACTCAGGTCGCCACGGAGTCTTCCCTGTTTGAACTCGAGAGGATCCGCCTTCTGAAATACCATTAAGAATTTAAGATCGTCCGGTCGCAGTCAACCCGAGAACGTTCCTCCAGTTATGATGTGAATGAGGTTCATTACTCCTGATGGATCTTCTGGGTGCTTAACTGATTCTCCAAACACGCACATTTATATATATATATATTAATTATGAAGTACTAATTTAATAATGAGAATAGTTATCAAGAGGAGCTCCGGTTATATGGTCAACCTGACCAACCCACTTTTTGCCCTGGGTATTTATGGGAAAAAATTAATTTTAAACAATACCCTTCTATGTACTCATAATTATCAAACTATCCCTTTCTAAGCCAAAAAGTGAGTTGCTCCGGTTGATAGTCAACTTGTGCTGTGTTGATAGTTAATCTCTTTAATAATTAGTATAATGATAGGGATTGCACATTTTAACTCCATAGTCAAATGTGGTAATAAGTTAAGCATTTCCCTTAATAAAAAAAAAAAAAAAACTATTCATACAAATACATACCTAACCCATCGAGTGGGTTGTTGTTCCATAATATAGAGACTTTTTAGGGTCTTGGTCCGGCGCTTTGAATCAATGAATATAAATATCTCTTTATTGACCAAGTTGATGCGGTTGCCTCACCAAACACACACATATATTATATATTTTATATAGAAGCACTAATTCAATATTTAATAATTAGTATAATGACTTATTTAAAAATGTGCCATATAGTTCAAAATGCTGGTTCTACTTTCTATAATGTTTTCAAAATCATTTTCCTTTTGTTGACTTCCTCTGATGGATCATGGTCAAACATTTACTTCTATTGTTCAATCCGGACCATCTAATCTAGATCAAAGCACGAATATTAAATATTATAGATGATTAAAATAATCCTGCCAACTCGCAAACCCTCTAATTAAAATTTTACAAGTATTAGGCACATGCCATTCACATGACACAGCTTAACGAGGATTAGGTACTGATTTCACTAATCATTTTAATTTTTTGACTTCTAAGCATGATTTATACACTTGAACTTTGTCATAATTTCTTATTATTAATTGTTGTAGGTGACGAGAAATCCATGGCCGATGATGTTGCAGTCGATGCAGATGGTAATGCCTATGTTACCGACGCAAAATCCAGTAAGATCTGGAAGGTAGGGGTGAACGGCGAGTTTCTATCGATAATCAGAAGCCCACTCTTTACTCAGAAAGAGTGGTATAAAAACTTGGTTGCTCTTAATGGGATTGTGTACCATCCTAATGGGTTTTTACTAGTTGTTCATACATTCAGTGGGAGTTTATATAAGATTGATATAGAGAAGGATGATGAAGTTAAGTTAGTTAAGGTAGTTGGTGGTTCTCTATTCTTTGGAGATGGTATGCAGCTCTTATCTCCAACCAAGATTGTAGTTGCAGGTAGACCTTCAGGGAGGTTGGTCGAGAGCTCCGATGGGTGGGAGACAGCGACTGTCATCGGCACGTATTCAGGGCCCCCGCATCGCTTGGCCACAGCGGCAACTGTGAAGGATGGGAAGGTGTATTTGAACCATATGTTTGGCCTGGGATACCCTAGGAAGAAGCATGTCATTGTCGAGGCTGTTTTTTCGCCTATTGAGTCGGTAAAGGCGTAAAATTGTAATGGCCTTGTTGTTGTGGTAATAATAGATGAGGTTTTCTGAGATTCTAAAGGTTGGCTGGGGAGACAGTGCCACCATTTTCTATTAAGAAATCTTAGGCTGAAAGACCACATCTTTGATTAGCCATGTGTATTGCATTTTTTGCATCTAATACATGATCTATCACCCATTAATGGAGACCGAAAAGAAGAAGAAATTGCAAGGAACTTCTACCTGCAGAATCAAACCTGTAGTTAAAATTGATCAAATCAAGTTGATACTATACACTATACAGAAGTGAGGTTTACTTACCCCATCAAGGGCATTTATAGCTAAATCATGGAACATATTTCTGTTTTTATCTGACTAGCTGGTCCAGTCCAGTTTTTGACTTCTCCTTGCTACCAAAAAGAAACGAAAGCTGGTTGCTCCGGCAATAGGAGTGTATCCCCGTAGGGGTGGATTCCGGTAAGCCCGCCTGCCGTCACTAACCTAACTATTTACCTTAGGTACATATGCATTGTAACAAAGATTTTTTTTGGAAATCAGTGATTAAGATGCCCCTCTCGGCCTGAAGACAGCGATAACCTCTGAAAATCATCGTAGTGAGGTGCCAGTTTGCGCTTCTATCGGTAAAGACTAATGCGGCTAGCAGAAAGTCCCCTCACCAATTACTAACCCTAACCGAAGATAATAAATAAATAATCTATATATTAAAATTAAAAAAAATACATCTACATTCGATTTTTAAGACATACTAAGTAGGAAGTTGGTGGTTTGGATGCGTCATTTCAATTCATAGATCCCACATGCAATGAAAAGATCGTGACCCTAAGTGCCAAAATCAGAAATACCCCCCTTAAACTTTGTTAGTTTTATATTTATTTATTATATAAGTAATGACTTTTGATAGAATAAAATGATGGACCAGCATTCACGTTGCAGAATAGGGAAGCCTTTACAAGTATTCCTTGTAGAATTCAGAAGAACATAATAATTATGAGATGAGAACACCCTTCTTAAATAGAGTTATTTTGAAAATGTCTTGCACATGTGGATACATGTTGCACTCTCTTGAATTCTACAAGAAATACTTGTAAAGATACTGACTCCATGACTTCTGATTTGGTATTAATTGTCCTAAATTTGATAATTCGTTGCTAATTCCCCGTAAACTAAAAGACCAAAATCAAACCTATAGCGACGGTCATAATCCGTTACTACATTAGCAGATTAAGATCTCCGTTATTAAATTATTTAGCGATGCTCACAGCACAACGGAATAGTGACAATCAATATTTCAGTCTCTAAAGGTATTAGCGACGGTTTTCGTCTGTGCAGGGCCGGCCCAAGCCATTTGGAGGCCGAAAGCAAAAATTTTAAATGGGGTTTTTTTTAAATATTATTAAAAAAATTAACTATAAATGAGGCATTTTTAATATTGTAGATGGGTCTTTTATTTTTTTTAATATTCTAAATAGGGCCTTTTTAATTTTTTTTTTAATGGGGTCTAAAGCAATGGCTTTGATGGCCTAATGGATGGGCCGGCCTGTCTGTGCCTAATCGGGGACCCCGAGATCAGCCACTTCTGATTAGAATCTCCTTCTACATCACTAGTTCCAAATCCCTTTGAAATCAAATTTGGATTTTGCGCTCATACCACTTTGTCCAGCAACATGACTTGCAGATCTGATGGGTATTCTAGCTGTAAGCACAATATGAGAATGGGTGGGTCGCACATACGCAGTGGTTTGGACCCATTATTCAGTGGCTCCCACCCGGATGGCGTCCATAAGGTTGGACCGGGTCAAGAGTCCGGACCACGTGCACGACATGGCCAACATCTCATTGTATTCTTCTTTACAGACGATCTAAAACACTTCGACAATCCCAATCGATTCGACTCAAGATAGACAACACATGAAGAATAGGGAAAAGGGTTGTCATTTAGCGGGTCATTATTTGACTCGTATGAATCCGGCCCAAACCCACACAACCCATTCCCATTCCCATTCCCATTCCTAGTCCAGCGAAAACGTGTTAAAATTTTTCAAAAGGCATCGGAATACCTCTGTCCGACGCCAGAAAAATATGGTCGGCATCCACACATCATTCGACATGTGGCGATAAAAGGGGAGAAGTCATTTCATTTTCTCCCCATGTTTTTGACTTCTCCCACTTGATACCTCTCCTCCTTTTTATCGGCACACGTATAAAAAATCTAATATAGACATTTATTAGGTTAGTTAAATTTAGAGGTAAAGAAGATGTTCTAAAATATTTGATGGATTTTCTTAAATTTAGGGACAAAAATGGTATAATATTCAACTTAAAAAGATTACAATAAATTTTGGACATTTATCATATTGCGTAATTTAATTGCAAAAATAGCATACCATTTAATTAGAAAAGATAACAGTAGATTTCTTTACATCTTCTTAGAATCTTCAAAATTCCATGTAGAATAGTCGGGTTCATTGACCCATCCTTCCAGCATTAACTTTGCTATTGATAATTCTTAATTTTGTTTGTATTATAAAAGTAATTATAATTATGTTCTGACCTAAAAAAAATTATAATTATGTAATTTTAAAAATTATAATTTCTGTATAGTTATGATTTTATTTTGAGTAGTGTTGTAATCCCAATTAGCATTGGTTAATGGGTTAGAGAACCGATCGCCCGACTTAGAAGGAAGCTAAACATGGTGGGCCTATCAACTGTTACATTGTTACTCAGGAATGGAATCTTGGCCACTCCACATGAAGATATACTCACTACCACAAGCCAATCGGTGTCTATATAATTATGATAAATATATATTGAGCTAATCTTGAACTAAGTTAGCAAACTCGTAGCTGATTCAATGTTATGAATTGATATAATGAAACTGAATATCCTCTTACATTATATTGTACTAATTATTAGGGGTGAACAATGGGTGGGTTGGGTTGGGCTAAAGCCATTTAAGGCTCGACCCGTCTTGTTTATTCTCATGTCTAATCCAACTCAAACCTAAACTCATTTTGATACATGAAATTCAAACCCCGGCTGATGTACGATAATATAAGTTTAGGTTGAGTTCGGGCCAACCCAATAACTTTATCAATCATTCTTTACTTGTAGAAATCGAAGACGTAGAGAAAGAGGGACTCTCCCTCTCTTTGTTTTTTTGCATTCTTTTTAATGCAAGATTGACTAATTGAGGGTATTATTATGTTGGGTAGTGTGGGTATAAGAAATGGAAAATAGTAACTGTACCCGGGGTTCCCATTTTATAACCGAAGGGCAGGTCCTCATTGGTCCACGCCCCAATTTTAAATACTTACCTACTGTTGACACCCCTAGGGTTAAGCAATCGAACCATGGTTTTTCAAAAAAAAAAAAAAAAACCAAAATCTTAGTTATAATTTAGTTAAGCTTAACCAAGGTTAAAGGGGTGTTAAAAGGGACACGAGGACATGAGGGTAAGATATGAAATGGACCCATGGGTCTGATGAGCACAGCTCATAAGAAATAGGTTGTTAAATTTCGGGCCCAGTTAACCAAACTTTATTAAGGTTTACCCAAACCCACGCATGCTAAACTCAAACACTTGATCATGAAGATAAAACCCAAACCTAGCCCACACATAAGGAACCTTAGCCCAGCCCGCCTTAATTTGGGTTGGGTTGTGTGGGCCACGGAGCAGCCTGGCCCAGTGTACAGCCCTACTAATTATCAATTGCCTAGGAACCCCTACATATTTATCATCAGATCGAATGACAAAGAAATGCCCTCTTAATGTGCGGGTTTTTAAAATTAACTCTTACTATTTGCAAACTTATAACCCAGACTCTCTTATAGCGAATGACTGAAATACCTTTAATAATTCAAAAGTTTAATGCACTTGTGGTGGTGTGTCGTATTTCATAAATGGAATTGATATACAATCATTTACATAATCCCAAGACATTCGATAACAAAAGCAATTTCATAAACATGCAAATTTTCTGATTGTTTATTAATATGTTAATATGAAATACTTAACCATAATTTATTAGCAAACACTATATAAAGTTCAAGAATTTCAAACAACCTCAGATACTACATAACCAAACTACTAAAGCCCTCAACTTCCTCACACTTCAATTTCATAAACATGCAAATTTTCTGATTGTTTATTAATATGTTAATATGAAATACATAACCATAATTTATTAGCAAACACTATAAAAAGTTCAAGAGTTTCAACCCACCTCAGATACTACATAACCAAACTACTAAAGCCCTATTACCAAAAAAAAAACTACTAAAGCCCTCAACTTCCTCACACTTCTTCATGTTTTATGTGCGGACACGAATGTCGGAACTATTAAGATGTTTTCTTAGTGATCTTAAAAAAATTTAGTTACCTTGCTTTTTATATTTAATTTATTTTGCATAAATATATATGACGATGGTTAAATTTATATGGCAAAAAATGGAATTGTATTATGTTATATTCCGTAAAACCAGTTTATGGTTTACTTGAATTTAAAGGCAAAAATGGTATATATTAAACTAATCGAACTTGAAATTTTGTATATTTATGGTGTTGCTTAAATGTAAAGAAAATGTTATATTATCTAATGAAGTAAGATTATAGTAAATTTTGTACTTATCAAAATCTTTTCCTTTTTTAGATATAGTAGCCAAGTTTGATACAATCACTAACTTTATGGCGGAGCCCCCAAACCCCTAACACCCACCCAGCTGTGCACCCTCCACCCTGACACATTAGCCTTATCCATAGGGTTAATGCTTATTGCTTCATCACGAGAGTTTTAGAGAATGTTGATGAGGAGGGACGGAGACATGGACTAGGGTTTGCGGCTCATAAGCATTATACTTGTTGCTATTGCAAAACAATTTTGCTTATATGGTTCAAGAAAATATATCTTCTATATAAATAGAAGGAAATATGCATGCTTTGTTAATCTTGAGCTAATTTAGCTATCAGATGTATTACGGTGGTCAATAAAACAACCCTCAAACATAACAGTGTTTGCTTTTGTAGACTATATTGAAAAAGAGAAGGCACGTCACCGATCCGATCATGTGACCGAGAGGCTCGAGCTTGTCAGCATAGTCAGTCAATATCGTACAACTCTGATTCTTAATTTTATACGGTGTAGCAAGTAAGAGAAATGTTTTAATCAATCACCTAATTCATGTCACGCAACAAACTTTAACTCGAACTTTTTAAAAATTGGCAATCCAATAATACAGATTGAGAGGATTGACCCTGTAAATTTGATTGTTGTCGCATAATGAACCAATAGTAGTCTATTTTGTATAGCCCGAGAATGAAGAAAATCTAATGAATTTGAAGCTAACATAGCAAATCTTAAGGTTGGAATTCATAGAATAGAGCCTTTATATATGCGTCATTTGTTTCGACCTAAAATAGGGGAAAACAAATCAATTCAGTGGAAATGTTAGTTATATGTGTTTGTTTGTACTTCAAACCTTTCGTAAGTAAAATGATTTATGGAAAAGGAATCACTTTTCCGGAAAATGACTTATATTTCAAAAATTTATAAACGTGTAAGTCATTTTCCCGTAAAATATCAATCTCTTTAAAAAAAAGTTTAGAAATTACAAAAATACCTTAATTCATAAACTTTTTTATAAAAAAAATTTCTGCCTTATTTTCAAGAATGCAACCAAACATCAAAAACTGAGTGGAAAATTCACATTTTACCGTAAAAGTTTTTCCTTTGTAAACGGTTTACATTGTAAAACCATTTATGTGCAAACAAACGGAGCATAATTGAAAATATACTCAATTAAACTGCAAAATGTCATTGATCATTTCCAAGTTATAAACAAATTAATGGTAGTCATGTATATAGTAACAATGGATATTGTTACTCAATCTAAGGCCTATGTAATAAGCTTGACATTTGTGGTAAGTAAGTCAATCCAAAAAAAAAAACGAGTATCAATCCAGTTAACATACCAGATGATGTCGTATAAAGCGAGAATGAATGCATTTGCTAAACTTAATCTAACTCAGATAATAGAAGATATGGTGCAAACTGAGAAAATCGAACCCTCAATTCATTTGATCCATGTAATCAAATTAGACTGGATTTTTAGATGATTTGTATGAATCTTCCTGTGAAATCATTACCATTTTCCATCCAAAGTTCCAAACAAGCAATGACTATAGTCATATATACAATTGTTGCCAACTTCAAGCTACATTTTTTTGGTTCGCAATCTGACAGTGGTGGAGAGATGAGGAAGAAAGTCTGATAACTCTTGAAGAACATTGCTTATAATAGCTGAGACGAACCTGAGCCAGAAAACGCCGTTGAGGTAATTCAATAAAACAAGGTACAAAGAGGCACCTGATGAGAGATTTTGGAGCACCATACTTCCTGAAATCTCTCTTTTTAGTGGAACTTCCATGCCGAAATAGAATGAATTGGTGTTCCCTTCCACCCAATAAGTAGGCATTTTCCCTTCATATCAAGGGTACAAGATTCCCCACAAGCAAACTTCTTAGCAACCAGTCTGGCTTGATACATTGAAGTCTGGCTCAGTTCTATCTCCACCATCCCAAACCGTGCGAAGAACGCCCTCCACGTATCGATATCCACATGTCGATTCGTCCGCTCCTCTCCCTCAGCTGCAACAATATTTAGGATTCCTAAACCACAGTATTTTGCTTCAATTGTCATTCTATATTGATTATTCCGATCCATACAAGATTCAATGCAATCGAAGAGTGCACTATGGTAGAACAGCACTTCAGTGAAGCGATTCACAAAAGATGGTGAATTATGGTTTCCCTCAACTTCAGTAATAACCATTATACATGGATCAAGATTTCTGATCACTCTCATTAGAGTTTCCAATCGATAAGGCCGTGCTATCATGGTTCTCAGTATCAACGGAGAATAGACAGCGACTGCTTCGTCCGCCTCTAACTCAAACATATCTTCCTTTAGGTCTTTCAGATCTGATACCATGACTATCTTAAATGAGAAAGGTAAATTCATGGTATCAGCAAAATTTACTAACCTTTTCCCCGTCGCCACGATACTCTCTTGTGATGTTGTTCCAACAGCAGTAATCTTAAGAAGCTCAATTGGGCATGAATATTGAACAGCAAGAGCCTGCATCACTACTGTCCATTGCACACCGCTCCTGATTCCAAGATCAATTAAATGGACCCTTTTTGCTAATGAGACATTTTCTATGATGATTTGCATTCCTGTCAATTGCGATACCTGACCGAAGGGAAGTTCTCGGTGGCTTGCTAGAATGGCAGGGCAAGGATTCATCATTGCCTTCTCGATATCTAATTCTTTTGACGCGGTTCTTCCTGTTTCTCTGTTAATCCTCTCGCGAAGAGCTTCTGCGAAATAATAAACAACTCTTTGAACTGGATTGCCAGTGTTGGATGACAAGCAGTCACATTGGTTGAGCAATTTTGTTGCACGATCGAATTGTTGGTTTCCTACCTTCTCGGCCGATGCTAGAAGAAGGTGAGCAAGGTCCACATCTTCGGTCTCCTCATCCGAAAGACCTACAAGAGCACAACCATAGGGAAGTCTAAGCAAGGACTGATCACCATCCTTTGGGGCAGACATTTGGATGTACCTAGCTGCAGCCTCCCTCATGACATCTTCAGTTGATAATTCTCGGCCACTGCCAGTAGTACATTTTGTTTCTCCACTCGGCTCATTTGGTTTCAACCTCTTGAACCCACTTCCACGGTTGCTCAGAAGCTCTAGTGAGGCTAAAGGGAATGTGTACTGCCTTACTTTCTTGGGTTCCACAAGATCTGAAATTCCGGTTAGGACGGTGTCGGACTCTGCCGTTTCTTGGCCTAATTGAACCGGCGGAGAAAGACAATCCAAGTGAAAATCATCCAACATGCCAAAATCTGCAAAGGGGGTTTGTTGTTGATCTTTGGACAATAAGACTCCTTTCTCAGTTGTGTTCTCTGGATAAACACCATATTCAGAATAAAGGTTATCAATATCTCCCCATTCTTCTGTGTCAAACATAGGGATTTGATTCCCTTTTTTCACTCCCTCCTCCCTTTCATAACCTTTAAGAGGACCATAAGCATCTTGAACTCCATCAGAATCAAATGACTCAAATGAGAACACGACATTCGCCATCTCGATTTGGAAACTGAATCACAAGCTCTCTCTTATATCAGATAATTAATCTGATTAACTCATGGACGTGAAGATCGAAAAATAGCAGCAAACAGTCTTCTAATCCACAGTTATGAATATAAGTTTTAGACCAAATTTTATGGTACTTCTAGACCATAAATACATTACAGGAAATCAATCCACACAAACGAGAATAAAACCAATCATCTTATCCTTGATAATTTCTGATGAACAATATATGATAATCATATATTGGACTTTGAACGGAAAAAAGGGAACCGTGATAGTGATATGTCGATATTGTCGACTCCGCTTGCAGCCATGATAGGATAAGGATTTGGTTGTATGAAGGACATTTGGATGTACCTCTAGAACTATGAAATTAATATATTTTGTGATGTTTTTATATGAATCCAAATAAATGTTGAAGTTGACGACCAAAAATCTCATAAGAATTTCAGCCAAGTAATACCAGACAAATAGAAAATACAGAGAAGATATTAAACTAAAGAAGAAAAGGATATAATGACATGAAGAAGTACACAAGAAGAACATGCCATGAAATGGAGACAGATAAGAAGGAAGAGTGTATAAAAAAATATGTAACGAAGCAGCAGGGAAGCTTAGTGGTGGTCTTTTCTTTGATGGGTTCTCTACAAGAAGCTTAGAAAATGATATATTAACACAGTTTTGGATGGATCACCATTGTTTTATGCAGACCCTCGGAGCTACGGATGAAATCATTGAAAGTTAAAATCAAATAAATGAATAAACAATCAAAATATTAGGATAATCTGTGGGAATTTGGATCATCAATTCAATCATTAGAGAAGAAGGGTACTAAGCCGTGGATGTAAACCAACAGCGTAAGATCAACCCCCTTTGTTAGGAATTTATGGGTCGGGCTGGGCCTGACCCAAGCTTTTAATCCGCCCACATGGGTTGCGGGTCATGAGGGCCCAAATGAATAATCCATGTAGGGAATCTGATAAGTTCAGATAATCTTCATGTTATCCACTAACACAATAATAGGGATAACTTCCCAAGAGGTTGTGAGTTAGTGGGAGACTATTATATATAAGATAATTCCTTATCAGAAGAATGCACGAATCTTCCATAATTCTATTCTCTCTCAGAAAAATGAAATTCTTTCTGTGAGAATATCCAAGTTCTCTCTCTTGGATTTGAACCGTGAAATCGCAAAGGGGAAACTCGATCGTAGCTACCTTTATCCTACGAGAACAGGACGTACACGAGGGCTAAAGAGGATCGTGACAGTGTAACGAATCGACGAAGGATCTGGGTCTTCCGCTATTGAGTAAGAACTCTAACCCGGTCCATATTTATTTGCAGGGCCATATTTAATTGTTCTATGCATGTAGATAAATTATATAATATTGGTATCAGAGCCAAGTTAGGCTCGTATCGATTTAGTTCGCTGAATAATATGTGTTGTTATTTTACGCGAAATTATTATGGATTTTTTCTGTAAAAATTCAAAAAGATCATGGTGAATTCATGGCACATATAGAACGTCATGTAGAAGTAATTTGCGTCCAGTACGCAAATGAAACTAGTACGAACCGACTCCTCGAGCTTCTTCATGACTTCCGTTGCCCATGTACATAACATGTGTTCCTGTTATATAATTTATCCACATGCATAGAGCAATTAAATATGGTCCTGCAAATAACTATGGACCGGGTTAGAGTTCTTACTTAATAGCGGAAGACCCGGATCCTTCGTCGATTCGTTACACTGTCACAATCCTCTTTAGCTCCCGTGTACGTCCTGTTCTCGTGGGATAAAGGTAGCTACGATCGAGTTTCCCCTTTGCGATTCCACGGTTCAAATTCCTCTTTGCGATTCCACGGTTCAAATTCAAGAGAGAGAACTTGGATATTCTCAGAGAGACAATTTCTTTTTTCTGAGAGAGAAGAGAATTATGGAAGATTCGTGCATTCTTCTGATAAGGAATTATCTTATATATAATAGTCTCCCACTAACTCACAACCTCTTGGGAAGTTATCCCTATTATTGTGTTTATCCCTATTATTGTGTTAGTGGATAACATGAAGGTTATCTGAACTTATCAGATTCTCTACATGAACTATTCATCTGGGCCCTCATGACCCGCAACCCATGTGGGCGGATTAAAAGCTTGGGTCAGGCCCAGCCCGACCCATAAATTCCTAACACCCTTAAACAAGATTCAGGTGAAACAAGGCAACAATTTTTCATGAGTTATTTTCCACACACACGTAACCATTATCTCTTTTATTGAGCGATAATCACCGAATTGACGGCTTAATGACTGACATTTCATACAATCCGGTCAAGAATTTAGAATCCTTTCTCATAAATGACTATTACAGCCAATAAACTCAAATATACTCGAGGCCTCTAGGATAGTTATACAACTAGAAATCTTGGATGTATCATAATGGAGAAGTTTCATATCTTAAAGGCCCAACAAGGTTTCAATGAGTTGGACTGGGTTGAGCTCATCACTAAGCCTTATTAAGGTTTATAACTACATATGCTCATATGGTGCTACTACTGTGTGCCGCGCAGATTTGTGCGGCGCCGGAGAGTTTGTAGGGCTGGTTGGACACAAATTGATGTTCATATCCCTGGCATTCTAGAGTCTAGGCCATCCTAACCGTCCATATAATTGCATAAGAGCTTCAATAGAGATAGTGTCCTAAGCATCCCATGCCATGGTTAGTAGGGCAGCTATCAGATGCATCGATTTGTCAGAAGAGTAATGCTAGCAGTGCCAAGTAGTGTGCTCAGTCGCGTACACCATGTCGTGTGAAGAGCGTGCCAAGTAGTGTGCTGACAAGTGCCCCAAAATATAACTTGCCAGTTGCACTATTTATAAAATTTATCAAGCTAAGCTCGAGCATGTTCAAGCTAAGATCCGCTCAAATATGAGTATGATAAAACAATTTTTTTGAAATTGGTAACCAGGACTGTTTGATCATAGGCTAAATGTTGACCAAACTAGGAGACACTTGTGATGGCAAATTCTCTACTCGATTTAGGGTAGAGAATTCGCGCTAACACGTTAAATTTACGGGGATCAATCTAGACGTTGTTCGGACATGGAAAAGCATTTTAATTTGGTAACTCGCAAGCCACTAACAACTGCAATGTGAAGTAGGGGTGTCAACAGGCCGGAATAGGCCCCAAAACCATCTTGTGAATGTGTGGGGGCCGGGCTTACTAAAAAAAGCACAAAAATTCAGGCCCAAGGCCGGCCCATTGACACCCCTATTGTGAAGATGTATGTAAAACGAGGTTTTTATATTTTTGTGGTGAGGATTAAAAGTAGATCAAAATGTGAACAAATTCTATGAATCTTATCCATCTCTGAAGAAAGCGTGGTGGTTCATTCGTCTGGTCATTGTCCCTCCCTCTATTCCATGGACTGGTGGAAACATTAACATCTCATTTACTTGCACAGACCGCTCATCAAACCATCAATCACAGTCCTGGACCCCCCCATACTCCTTTTTAACTGTCTCTTGTTAACTACTTATCGTTTTAAATACATGTACACAATATTCGTGAATCCCCTTTTGGTCTGCTTTCTTATTTCCAAGATTTTTTTTTTTGGAGGGTGCTTCATCATGCAAAGTAAGTAAGATCTACACGATTGGTTCCCGTGTCTTATCAACAGAGATAAAATGATTATACAATTCTTTTTGTAACTAATTACACGGCACCGTTCTTCTTCAAAGGATCGTGCAATTGCGATAAGACATTAGAGATAATCTTAAAGAATCAATGGAGTGGTATAATAAGGTAAGATGAGATAGAGTTTCTATCTTGAGATGATGTAATATCTATATAACCTTTTATAGGGTTATTGTAAATCTTCCAAGAATTTTTCAATATTCAATTCCACAATATCATGTTCAATGAGTTGGCGTGTTTTGAATGGGGGCTACAACCAGTAACATAACAGTGAGAGTTTTAGCTGATCCTTACTCGACAGCACGCAATCAATTATATTTGGAGAAATTCTAGCCTCACTCTCAAACTTGCAAAGTCTCACGGTGGTAGTGATAAGTGTTGGTTACTAAGTTATTCTTTGAAATTTTTGTTTTTTCAACTAACAATGTCCTGTGTTGTACCGATAGTGAGAATTTGGAAAATATTTGAATTGTGAGACTGTGCTACCACTCCTCTAACATGTATAAAGGTTTTCAGTTTTTTCTTAGCTTTTCATTTTGGATCCGACACAGTTGGTATCAAAAGATTTTCCTACGACACTCAGGTCCATTCTTTCGTTGAGAATTATAAAGCTTGACACTTTATCATCATGGTTGTTAGGAAATTTGAGTCAATTTGTCTACTTTTCTAACAAAATTAATACTTAAGGATCATGAGATTTCAAGTCTTACAATTATGAGATTTGAAATCACATTTTACTGAATTTGAAGTTTTACGAGAATTGCAACCTCAGAAGTGAGATGAACACGATACATCTAGTTCTCAAAAGATGATGCATATTTTCAAATGATATAATTTGCAAAGTGTCACACTTTAAAAAGTTCCAGCAAAAGAGTGGACCTCAACAAAAAATTAACACCTATGTGTGTTGTGTGTATGGTTAGTTTAAATTATCAAAAACAAAAAATAAACAAAAAATAAACACCTATATGGGATTTACAGTTTTTTGTTAGCTTTTTAAGAATCCTAATTGAGTCGCTTTTGTGAGTATTGGATGGAAATCCTCCTCACCAACCCTAGAGAATCCAATGTAAGATCATAAAACACATAGGATTTCGTGGAGCAATCTATCAACGGGTCGGGCAGTGGTGATCCAATTATTAATAGGGCTTGAGGGGTAGGTCTAACCCTGGCCCTGTTAATAATTGGCGGGCCAGGCCTTGGGCCCAAGCCTGCCCAACTAATTTAGAAGAGAAGAGTAGGGATCATAGCCAGTTGAGATTGAACCCGGGAGAATAAATATTAATCTGAAAAGTTAAAGCTTCTTAACCACAGTTAAAAAGATACATGTTACATTGTGGGTGTGATCAGGAGCGGAGTCAGGAATTTTTTCTTGGGGGCGATGTGCATGCACAAAATATTATAGGGCTTGGGGCATGGGGGTTTAGAGTCATAGCCCCCAATAATTTTTAAAAAAATATAATAATGGGCCATTGTGGGCATAAAATTCGTGGATGTTGTATTCTAATAAGAAAAGCCTTATCTTTTAGGAGAGTTATGAATAAAATTAACTATAATTTTTAATTTTTTACATTATACATAAAAAATTTATGAAATTTTGAGGTGGCCAAACTTCCCACATTGTAAACAATTACATCATAATTTTGGAGAGACCATGACATAAAAAAATTCTCTCGAGGTCCATCGCAATTTATTATTGGCTTTGGATTGTCTCTGGCGAAGCCAGAAACTCCTCTTGGGGTTCCATACATTATGCGACGGTTGGCAAAAATGAGGAGAAGTCATTCCATTTTCTCCCCATGATTTTGACTTCTCCCCTTTGGATATCTCTCCCCCTTATTCTCATACACTTTATTGCCACATGTCTTAATATATGTGAAGAAGTCAAAATCATGGCCCCGTGATTTTGACTTCACCACTTATCACCTATTCCATGGAACCCCGAGACAAGCCCTTTCTCAGGCCTTGATTATTATCCGAACTTAGAAGAGAATACAAGAGCACCTGCTAAGGATATTCAGCTCATCAGAAAACGAGCTGGGATTATAGCCAATTGTGATTGAACTAAGGAGAGTTCAATCGTACGATGCTAAATTCAACTTGTCCTTTTAATTGTGGTTAAAATATTTTAACCCTTATGATTAATATTTTAAACCTTAGTTTTTAGAATAAAAAATTTTAAAACAATATTAACCTTAAAAATTAAAACTTCTTAATCACACTTAAAGGGACATGCAGGGGTGGAGCCACATAAACCCTTTTGTAATACTACGGGTGCAGCCTCAGAAAGGGACGGAGCTGGGGGCGACGGGGAACTCTAGCCCCCCCTAAACTTTGAAAAAAAAAATATTATTTACAAACGGACACAAACAAAGGCGATGGCCCAGGAACTTGGCACTCGGAAAAAAATTTAGGGAGCTCCTCCCGAACCCCCATTGTTAGTCCCCTGCAAGAGATTCCTGGCTCCACCCTAGGGACATGTGTTAAGTTGTGGATGCTATTGAACTCTCCCATGTTAAATAACAATAACTTGTGATCTGAACTCCCAAATTGTCTATGGCTTCCCTGTGTTAAAGACGAGGACCTCTTTTGCAATCTTTAAATTCATTTGAGACCACCATTTCTTAGAAAATATCATAAATCACATATTTTTTTTAAATCCAGCGTGGCACATGCGTAGGGGAGGATTATCTTGCAGGGGTAAGAATGGGGGTTCGGAGGCTATGTTCCCGATTTTTTTTTTAAGGCTAAGTTCATTGGCTCTCAATCTGTTTGTGTTTGATTTTAAAGCATATTTTTTCTCAAAAATTTAAAGAGTTAAAGACACCAATCCCAAGCCTTATTGGTAAAGCCTTATTGGTAGTATAAGTATAAAAATAAAATTTCAGAAGGGCTTCAGCCCTGGGCCTATGTGGCTCTGACACTGCACATGCGACTGCTCCTGTGAGTGGCATCGTATGGTTCTCACTTCGCTTTCGAGAACGAAAGCTCACAGTCTCGGGTGCCTCAAAATGATCGGGCAGCATACACTTAAGAGAAATGCAATGCACATTGCACAAAACGACAAAAATATAGGTCCGTGCAAGCTACCGTTTTACACATGGTCAGCCGCCGCCAGTCGGGTGGATTGTACCGCACGTGTCGTCGATGTGTTGTAAACTTATGTTGCTTGAGTTGGGATCATGTTGAAGGGCACCCATAAGTTTACACGTGTCTTTTTAATCCGTTAACTGTAGTTAAGAGCCCTTGCCATTAACTTTTAGGTTTTTTTTTTTTTGATAACACAAATCAACACACAACGGGTGCCCTATAATCTTAACTCAAGCCTTTAACTACATTAACCTCTCAAGAAAGAGGGGTGAAATGGGAGTATTAACTTTGGAAGATAATCACCTCCAGGTCGGTGATGCGAGAAGGTGCTTCTCGGGTCCCTTTCAAATTTCAATGCCATGTGTCCCTCTTTTGACTCTATTTAATCGTAGTTAAGATTCATCAATTCTTAAAGTTCATCCGTCTATTCTTAGTTTTTAGAATAGAAAAATAAAATAAAATAAAATTTAATCAAAGGAATTAAAAAAAATTTATCTACAGTTCCATAACAGTTGAGCTAGCTTTGTGAGAGTGAGGAGCAATATTTTGCTCCTTGCCCGTGTAGCCAATTATTGCTCATTAACTTTTAGGTTACAATCTAACTTAGATTTTTTTTTAAAAAGGAAAGTGATTTAAAATTCAAAATAGAGTTCAATCACACTCACAAGTTCCTTTTAACTGTCATTTAACACTTAAGATTAATATTTTAAGCCTCAGAGTTTATATTTTGTTTGATATTTTATACTGGAAAATAAAATTGGAAAATATTAATTTTAAATTTTAACTATAGTTAAAAATAATATAAAAGGGAAACTTGTTAACTTGTGGGTGAGTTTCGAGTTGGATTATCCCATCTCGTCCTAGTATAGATAGTAATAGAGATTGAATCACAGCCAAATTGAGCTCGAGAAGAGTTAAATCACACCCATAGGTCAACATGTGTCATTTTTAACCCTTATTAACTATGGTTAAGATTAACTAACCCTTAGGATTCAATTCAACAATCCAACTTTGGCTTTCTGATTTTTTTTAAAAAAACATAACCCTAGGGTTAAAATTTCTTAACTATGGGTTAGTAATTGTTTTTAATATTTTTCTAAAAACAAAGGTTAGGTTGTTGAACCCTAAGAGTTAATAAATCTTAACCATGGTTAATAAGGGTTCAAAATGACACGTGTTGACTTATGGGTGCGATTGAACTCTCTCTGGGTTCAATCACGATTGGCTGTGATTCAATCTCATTGTAATAAGATGTAGCGGGTCAGTAGATGGGCCCATACTCAGATATCATAGTACGATCATAGAATCCTAACAGTCGAATTTGTAAGCACACAATTTTTTGGTTGTCAAACGGGTGTATTTGAGCCGAGCCTGATCAAGTTTGAGCTCGGCTTGAGCTTGATTCGAGCTTAAATGTTTAGGTTGAACTTAGCTCGAGCTTGAACTTTATTAAAGCTTAGCGGAGCTTGGGTTTGCTCGATTCACTTAATAATTTTATTAATAGTGCTTATTAATAAATTATAATACTAAAAACTACAGAAAATAATGCGTTCATATGAAAAAAAAATTGATTTAAGAGTAGTCATATGGTCAAAATAGTAGAAAGTTAGATTAATGATTCTACTTTTAACTTTTTTTTTTGTTATTATTATCTCTTAAATTTATTTATGAAAAATTATAATTAAAAAGAAAGTTAAAAACATTATTTTGTAATATATATATATACATATAACAATCAGTACATTAAACTGAGATGGTTGATCCAACGCTCTAAATATCCATATTGACTGAAGTTGGTGGTTATGCAGAAAGGGGATAGACTTTGGTGAGTGCAGTAAGCGTTGAGACCATGGTGTGAGCCGTTAGCGGTTGTAAGTCACTTTTGGCCTTGTGCCGAAGCCATAAACTGCGGTAAACTTAGTCCACCTATATATATATATATATTTCGAGCCAAGTTGAGCTCAAGCCAAACCGAGTCATATATATATATTTCGAGCCAAGTCGAGCTCAAGTCAAACCGAGTCAAAAACAAGCTAAGCCGGATCAAATAGGGTTTAGCTTAAACTTTACTTGTTTAAAAATTCGAGCTAAAATAAAGGTTTGACTTGATTCGTTGAAGCCTGAAATACTAGTTGCTCAAAAGAGCTGAGCTCAATTGAGTCGACGGGATAGCTTAGTTTGAGTGTAGCCCTACAAAGTAATTCAAGTGGTTAGAGGGTCAGACCTTCGTATCATCATCTTCACTGTTTAAAAAGGAAATCACCTAAGTGGGACCCATAAAATTGGAACCACGTCATATATAGGGAATGATATTTGGTCTGGCCTTGCCTGGCCACGCTCTACAGATTGTCATGTGTCCCTTTTAACACATATTAATAAGTGTGGTTAAGATCCACTCATCCTAGGGTTCATATGTATATAGATGCATTGTGGTTGGCAGCTGCGTTCAAGCCGGACTTGAGCCTCGCCAAGTGAGTTGGGGCCATATTCTTCCACGATTGAATTGGTTAGAGTTCAATCTCACTTACGGCGTAAGATGTGCAGGGCGGAGCCAGGATTCTCTTGCGCGGGGGAGGGGGGCTAACAATGGGGGTTCGGGGCATAGGCCTCGAATTTTTTTTTGAGTGCCAAGGGTCACCACCTCTATTTGTATCCGTTTAGCCCCCGTACCTCTAGCTCCGCCCTTCTACCAAGCTACACCCCTATTAACACTATAGCCCCATGTGGCTCTGCCCTTGAAGATGTGACCCTTTTAATCCTTATTAATTGTGGTTAAGATTCACTAACCTTTAGAGTTTAACAATCTAATTTGGTTTTTAGAAAAATATTTAAAAAATTAACCTTAGGGGTTAAAACTTCTTAACCAGTGTTAAAGTGCCCTTTAACTGCTCTTTAAGACTAGTTAGTAACACATCTAACCTTGTTTTTTTTAAATAACTTTAGGTTAGTATCACTCATTAACTATGTTCAAGATTCACTTATCCTTAGTGTTCATCCATCTAACTTTAGTTTTTAGAAAAATAACTTAGGTTAGTTAACACTCATTAACTGGGGTTAAAATTCACTCACCCCTAAGGTTTAGAGTTGTATTCGGGCCGGGCTTGGCCAAGCCCCCGGCCCGGCCCGAAAACAGGTTCGATTGTGCAGCCCAAAGCTCGGCCCGAAATAAAAATAGGCTTGAAGCCCGGCTCGGCCCGAATTGATTCAAGCTCAAGCCGGGCTTGGCTTGGCTCGACTCGGCTTGAATCCCTTTTTTTTAAAATAAAATTTTATATTATTTATATATATAATAATGATATATATAAATTATATATATATATATATATATTTTTTTTTTTTTGTTAAAAAAAAAAAAAATTTAAAATAATTTTTGAGCCGAGCCGAACCTCAATCGAGTCGGGCCGAGCTGCACAGGGGTGGGCTTGAGCTTGGCTTGAATTAGGTTTCGGGCTTTTTTTTAGTCTTGGCTTGGCTTGTTCGAGCCCAAAATTTCGGGCTGATCTTGGGCCGAGCTCGGGCCAAGCCGAGCCGCACCAACGGGCCAATCGGGCTTTGTGCAACCCTACTAAGATTCATCCAATTAACCTTAATTTAAAAAGAGCACTGTTAAGCGGACCCATGGGTCCATTTCATATCTTACCCTCGTGTCCTTGTGTCCCTTTTAACACCTCTTTAACCTTGGTTAAGCTTAAATAAATTAAATCTAAGATTTTGGTTTTTTTTTTGTTTTTCCGAAAAACCATGGTTGGATTGCTTAACCTTAGGGGAGAGTAAATCATAACCATAGTAGGTGAGTATTTAAAATCAGGGCGTGGACCAATGAGGATCGATCATTCCATTACAAAATGGGAACCACAGGCCTGTTTACTATTTTCTATTTAAAAATTATATAATAATCTAAGTGAGTTAAACTTAATCATGATTAAAAATGGAAAACGAGACATGTGGCGGGCTGTGGGCACGTGGGTATCACTCCCCTTAATGGAACCTAGTTGGCAGCACGTGTGATGCACGCGAGAGAGAGAGAGTGGGGAAGGGGAGAGAGACTATGAAGAGGGACACTAGTGAGGGCATTTGAAAAAAAAATTAAGAAAATTTGGGTATAGAAACTTGAGGGATATTTTGGACATTCCTTATAAAAAAATAGTGAGTAGAAGAAATATGCCGTAGGCACATTTTGAGACTAAAAAAGCTTTAGGGGCATTTTGGGTATAACAAAGAAAGGGGGCGAGCGGGGCCTTGGTGAGGCATTTTTCTTTTGAAGCAATTTTTCCAAGTGAGCGAGGAGTCCAGTTATGCCACTAAGGTCACCATGTGTCCCTTTCAACACTCCTTAATTGTGGTTAAGATTCACCCACCCCTAAAGTTTACTTACTTATCCTTGGTTTTTTTTATAAAAAAAGGGGAAAAAAAATGTAACCCTAAGAGTTAATAAATTTTAATCAAGGTTTTAAAAAATTAATAATTTTTTTTCTAAAAACAAGGATAAGTGAGTGAACTTTAAGGGTGGGTGAATCTTAATCACAATTGGATTCCGGTTATGCCCTTGAGGTTTCCATGAGTCTCTTTAGACACCTCTTAACTATGGTTAAGATTCATCCACCTATCCTTGGTTTTAGAAAAAAAAAAAATTAAACATAGGAGTTAGTGAATTATAATTAGTGTAGAGACCCCGAATCTTTTTCATGTTTTTACTTCATTGTATTAGGGGTATTATAGTCCTTATGATGTTTTGATGTTTATTGTATTATATATTTATTTGGTGTGGTGTAAACTAGGCTTAATCAAACTTGTAACAGATGGATGTCATATCACACCCTAAACTTTAGGAAGCTCTAGTTTTGGCACCGTTTATTGGAATTGAGTGATTCTTGAACCATTAGAAAGGTGTTGGAACCCTCTTCGAAGTTCATGTTTAATGTTTTTCCTTATTTTGAGTTTAAGCCAAATCAATGGTGGGTTTTATCTAATGGAATTACAGATCAGTCAACTTTGGAGACAATTTAGTTTATTAATTAAGTGGAAATTAGAAATTTTAAAACGCCAGAAATGTTCGTTTTCGAAAGACGAATCCAACGCAAGTTGAATCGTCAAAATCCAACGAACGAGTCAAAAGTTATGGCCAAAACAGTAGAATGAGTCGAAATAGAGCACCGATCGATCGGTATCTATCGACTGGCCCAGAATTTTGTATGAGAAAAATTTTCAGAGAGTGCTTTTTTGACCGATCGCCCGGTCAAGAGCACCGATCGCTCGGTTGAAAACCGATCGATCGGTCATAACCACCGATCGCTCGGTCCTTCGTGTTTTTGCAGAATTTTAGTAAGGGTTTTTTGGTCTTTTTGTTCTCAGACCTTGGGGCTATAAATAGGGGGTCCTACTCGAAATATTAAAATACTCCACCTAGTCCTAACCTAATTTGGCAAAAAGGGGGAGAAACCCTAGGGTTTTGAGAGAGGATTGCTTGGAGAGGAAGGAGATTGGTAGAAGATTGAGAGGAAAGCTTGGAGATCGTCCTCAAAGCTTCTCCAAATCGTTTCGGGAGCGTTTTGAATCCAATGGAAGGATATCTAAGGTCGATATACTATCCTAATCAACTCTATTTTAATGTTTTGTGAATATTGATTTGATAGAAATGATAGAATAGAGATTAAATACATTTTCTCCAAATTTTCTTTGAAGTAAGCTAATTATTGATGAAAATGTGGATTGGATGTGGATGGGAAATGTATGGAGGATGGGATTAATATGTGGATGTGAATAGTGAATTGATTGTATGGATGAATTAAGTTTTGATGAATGTTTGAAAATATAGAGGATAAATGGATTCATATTATGCGTACACAAGGTGTTTGTGAAAATGCTTGAAAGGATAAATGCTATTATACTCTTATGAAATGGTGGTAAATTGATTATGAATTGCGATATGAATTATGATAAGATATGTATATGTGAATGGTTTGTTAAGTATGTCTAATTATTTGCATGAAAATTGATAGTCGGGAATGTAAGAACTTAGAGGAACATCTCTCAAACCGAGAATTCTCTAACTATTTGGTATGGGACAGTATAGTGGAGTTTCTATGGTGGGAGATCGGAATCTAAGCAATTACCAACTCGAATGTTAATTTCGACACTTAAGTACATATGCACGTGTATGTTAAGATAAGAGTCTCACAAGTCACACATGTGGACCACAAGCATGAGCATGACATACGTATGACATTCTGAATAAGCATAAGCATGGCATGGTCCGTATCCGCCAAGAACGGCATGTCAATGCATTTGATTCATAGGCATGGTCCGTATCCGCCAAGAACAGCATGTCACATCATTGTATGATCTGAATAAGTGCATAAGCATAAGCATCTCACAAGCACGTGGTCTCATAAGCATAAGCAACTCATAAGTGTATTGTCTTCCAAGTCTAAGATTCTCACAAGTACACGAGTCAAGGTGATGATATGATGTATATGCGCACACGTTCTTCCGCACTCTGATTATGTTATTATGTTATTGGATATGTTTCTGACTAAGTGCAGGTATATTATTATTGTTGGTTGGATTTTATATACACTGAGTACCTTTATACCTTTGTACTCAGCCGGACTTTGTCTTGGCAGGTATAAAGCAGGAGTACACGGCGGAGCTGTGGGTTGAGGAGACTTATCTCGAGGAAGGAGGTGAAGGTGAGCCTTCTGAGGAGGGAGCCGGAGACTTGGGCGGCTACACCTCTTAGTTTACATTTCTTTTCATTGAGAGAGTTTTGTAATTGACTTTTAGAGGATGTTGCTCAGTAGACTTTTATGGTTGTGTATCAGACTCTTTGGATTTAGTAGTTGTAATTGTTGACTATAGACTCGTGTTATTTAGTTGGTTTGAGTTATATATATCGGAAATTTTATTACTCTCATTTTTGAAGACTCATGTAGTAGCTTTGTATGCATGGTTTTAAGCAGGTTTAAGTAATGTGGCGATTCTAAAGTCCTATTTTAGCCTTGTGGGATTTTGGGGTCGTTACAATTAGAGTTTAATTTTTTTCTAAAATCCAAGAATAATGGGTGAACCCTAGGGTTCCATGTGTCTCTTTTGACACCTCTTAATCGTGGTTAAGATTCAGCTACCCCTAGAGTTCACCCACCCCTAGTATTCACCTACTTATTGTTGGTTTTTAGAAACAAAATTATTAAAATTTTTAAATCCTAGTTAAAATTTACTAATTCTTATGGTTAATTTTTTTTCCTAAAATTCAAGGATAAATGGATGAACCATAGGGGTGAGTGAATCTTAATCACGGTTAATGAATACATAACCGTTGAGAATTTCAAGTCTAATATAAATGAGTAAGGGATAGTATGGGAATTAAGCACACATTCAATGGAAATTTTGTTTTATATATATTATTATGATAAGGGTAATTTTAGAATTTTAAAAAATATAGTCTACATTTTAAAATGGAGCATTCTCAAGAGTAATAGATAGATGATTAAAAAAAGAAAAAAAGGAAATAGATAGATAGAATTAATACAAAGATCAACAGATGAATCCTCTTTATATCAGCAATAGAGTTATAAAAATAAACACACTAGGGCTTTGTCCCAGTGGTAGTGTATCCCCTGCTTTGGAGGGAGGTATCGGGTTCCATTCCCAAGAGGATGGGAGTTTATACATACTCTACACCCACCTACTAACTGAACAGATACTAACATCTAACCGCGTTGCAGCCTTAATGTATATCTTGAACCAAAATATATATATATATCTTTATTATTATAATGGGAATTGCCGGTTTAAAACGTTGATTGAAATCCGCAAATACCTAAAGTACCTCAACCCTTAGTATAATGAGTAAGATCATAAAAAAAAAGTTGGAAGCCAAAGTTTGTAAATGGTTGAAATTTTGAAGGTTGGTTTCGTCATTCAACTAAAGCCTTCTCTCATATGTCGCAATCAATGCACACGTCACTCCTTCCCATCTCTCTCCTACGTCCCTCTCACCCTCTCTACTTTTTCCAAGCGAAGAGAATCACATCACATCCAATCGTGATTGAACGAAGGGAGAGTTCAGTCGCAGCCACATTCATTTTTAATTAAATATTTTTAGCTCCTATGGAAAAAATTTTAAAATAGTTTTTTCCTAAAAACTAAAGTTAGATTGTTGAATTCTAAGTGTTAAGAAACATTAACCATGGTTAATAAGAGTTAAAAATTACTTGTGTAGATCTGTGGATGCAATTGAACTCAGGGGTGGGTGAATCTTAATCACAATAAATGAGTGTTAAATGGACGCATGCGACCATAGTGGCATAACCGGATTCCTCACTCTCTTGGCAAAATGCTCCAAAAGAAAAACGTCTCGCCAAGGTCCTGCCCACCCCCTTTCTTTGCTATACCCAAAATACCTCTAAGTTTTTTTGGTTCGTAAAATGTCCTAACAACATATTTCAAAAAGAAACGTCTCTCACAATTTATTTTTTTTAATCTAAAATATCTCTCAAGTTTCTATACTCAAAATATTCCTTTTTTTTTTTTTTTTGAAATGGCTACACTAGGATCCTTCCCAGTCTCTCCCCTTCCTCTCTCTCACACGTGCCACTCACTAGTATTATATAAAGAATAAGAAAAAGTGAACTCAACTGAACCATTGATTCATCTAACGTGCGCCGGTGAGATGTTAGTCGGTTAGTCCACTGTCCACCAAATCCGGTAGTGCAAGTGTGATGCAGTCCTTTGTGTTTGGAAGTTCTCAAACGTGTTTGGGGGGGTTTGGCTTTTGGAATTAGAATGTATGTTTATTATTGCTTTTCTTTTTTTCTTTCTTTAGCAACAGATGTAAAGGTGGAGGTGTGTTTATTAACTTTTAGCTCTATATTTAATGTGAGTGAAAGGGAGAGCTAGAGAGAGCAACTTGGGCTTTGTCATCTCTTTCTCTCTCTCTCGATTAATTGGTGCTCTGATTTGTAGCCATTTTTTTCTTTATCACCTTCTCTGCTATCTCTTCACCTCCATACCAACTCTCTCTGTCTCTGATCAGCTTTTTGAGATACATAGCAAGACGAAGAAGAAGAAGGCCCATGAGATAAGATATTTTTGAAAGAACAAGAAAGTTACAAAGTGAAGAAGAAGAACTAATACATAAGAAATCTATAATGGATAGTCCTTCCTCTCCAAAACCAGACTCAAAGTCTTCAAAAGAACCCAAAGCAGAAATTCAAGCATACAAAAGAAGGTGGGTGTGACTTTTATTTATATATTTCTTTTAGAATTTGGATTTCAAGTGTTTGTTTTTTACTCTGGTTTTCTATGTGTTGTGATAGGAAGGTGGTTCAAAAGACAGTGGTGACACTGAGGATTGAATCAAATGTTGGAAGACAAAAAAGTGAAGGGCCACCTTCTGATTTATGGTCTTGGAGGAAATATGGCCAAAAACCCATCAAAGGATCTCCTTATCCAAGGTAATTTCTTTTTTTACTCATGAGGAAGCTTTGGAGAGGGTGTTCTCTCAAAAATGTAGTTGGCTGATCATATTATCTTCCTTGATCTTGATAGTTTCCTTTGATTTTCTTTCCCTTTTAAACTTCTATGATTCTCATATAAAAAATCCGACTTCATTTCCTTCTTGGTTCAAGGGTATGTAGGAAAAATAGAATGATATATAACTTTCCATTGCTATGATTTCCATTTCTATCATCAATTTTCAGTGAAGTGATCCATAAGAATTTTTTCCCTTTTTTGTGGTTTTCTGCTAACAATGGTTGCCTTTTGTTAATGACTTTTCTAAAATTCAAGAAAATAAGCAAAAAATAATAATATTCCTTTTTTTTCTCTTGGGTTCCACCATGACAATCTCATGTGTCCAATACAATTTTTACACTACCCTGTTACCCTTGTAAAAACAGTTGATTTTAGAGCTGTGGTCTGTCATGGGCAAGGCCTTGCCTTATGTTTTTTCCTGACATATTCCAATACTCCCTTGAAAAATAATCTGATGCAGTGTTTTTAATTCTAGTTTAACTCTCTCTCTCTCTCAACTTTTGACAATTCATAAGTACCCACCTCAATGTAATCTTGTTTTGCTATTCCACTTTCTGCAGGGGCTATTACAGGTGCAGTACATCAAAGGGCTGTTCAGCTAAAAAACAAGTAGAGAGATGCAGAACAGACGGATCAACACTCATAATCACCTACACCTCTAGCCATAACCATCCAGGTCTTGACCTCCAGACTCCCAGCCCAACCCAAACCCAACCCATTGATAACCACCCCAAAAAACCAAAAGAAGAACAGCAACAACCCATCATAACCAGTGATGAAGATCGTCTCCAATACTTTGAACCCCCCATTAATTACTCCCAAGACATCATTATCAAAAATGAAGAAAGCCCTTTAACAGTAACACTAGAGAAAACTCATGACTCTTTGAATCTTCTGTTTGATGAAGAGCCTCTCTCTTACCCCCAGCTCATGACATTCTCAACACCCAAATCAGAAGAAAATGACGTCTTTGATGAGCTTGAAGAATTACCCATTTCTTCATCTTTTACAAGCTTCATGAGGAGTAACTTCTTTGATGAAAGGATTCTTGTTCCCCCTTCTTGAACTAGTATAGGTACTTTGTAAGTTGTGATAAATTGTTCATATGTAATCTATATATACTCATGATGGTTCTTCCTTCATTTGGTTCCTTTTAGTTTTCTTTTGCTCGACATAAAATGAGAAAAGATTAGGTATTTTTGGGCTAAGAAAAAAAGTAGTGGAGAGGTGTTGTTGCCTTGTTGGTTACTGGGTTTCAGTGAGATTGAGATTAAATGCTCTTACAGATGGAATACCTACAAAGTCCAATAGAGGTACAGAGACTCTGACGGTGTAAAGGTATTTTTAAGTGGTGGTTGTCTATATTGAAAAGATGCCACCAGATTCACGAGGTGGATGTCTTGACTCTTGATGATTCAAGTTTTTTCTCGAGGGTTTGATATGGTGGAACAGATGTTTTGCTGTTTTGGAAGTTTTTCTTGATCAAGGGTTTCGATTCTAGGATCTCTGTACATTTTTGGGTGTTTTTATCATACAAGTCTTACAGATTCCCTGTACAAAATGTCAAACTAAAAATATTCTTGTTGGGAAACTGCATAAGTTCCCAAAATGCCCCTAGACTGCCAAAAAAGAGAGCTTTAAAAGGAGAAGCAAATAATAAACAAATTACAAGTGCAGAAAAAATCATGAAATTCTGAAGGCAAATGAATTATGGTAAATTTCATCAGAGTTATTAGATTAGGCTAATCTAGAAAAGGGGCAGAGAGAAACAATCCAGAGCGCCTGCAATCCAAGTTGTTGCAACCTTGTTGACAGATGCATTCCTTGATATCCATGGACTATGGTGTTGCAACTAATGAGCTTAAATGTCTGTTCAACCAGAGTTAGCTCTTCCGAAGAATAGCTCATGAACTATTTTATGCCGCTCATTCCCATCCATAATCACTGTTTCTTGGGCAACCTATGGTGTACCCGTTGTTATGCCAATAGCAGCACCGGGCAGCTAAGTATGGAAGAACTGCAGTGCCACAGGAATATTTTTTCTGTACAAATTCCCGAACAGAACGGTGTAAGCACTGCAAGGTGTGAAGCCAAACGACTTTCACTTTCCATAACCAAAATGAAAGAAAATCAACCTACAAACTACTAATCAAGAATAAGACAAGAGAAGTCTCTATAGAATGCATAGTTGTGGCCAGTTATTAGAGTGGAATATCTTAACAGGACCACACAAAAAATAGGTTCAGCCCCTGGATTTTGCCTACTTGTGTTCGATATGATTTGATACATTTATCTGGAGGATCTTTCATTTTCACAACATTTTCTACAAATACCCCACATGCTTAACGAAACGTTTCACCAAATGTTATTGTTAACTAGAGTCTCAAGAAAAAGATCAACTCAATCATTTAAATAAAAATCATTAGATACATCTAATCGACCTCACTGCACAAGGTGAGATGTACACGGCAATCTAATGGACCACACTGTTAATAGAATTGAGTCGCAGTTATGTACTGGGGTCTTCTCACAAACACATTGGGATATCTCATTCTTCTTTGGTCTGCCATCAGAGGAGCATATCCAATGAAGAAGAAAAAAAAGAACCAAAGACTTAAGAAGTACTTAAAAGTCAAATTTCTTTGGGTAGCAACATTGGAGTTAAGCAGTTGATGTGACATAGATTGAAAAAAAGACAGATTTTGATTTAAAGCTTTATGGTCATTCTAAGTGCAGGAAGAGAAAAAATATGAACACTATCCATTCAAGAAGCCTTTTTTAGATTCAAAAAAAGTATATAGAAGAACAATCGATGGATTTCAGTGCACAAAATGGATAATTTTGCAATTTATAAATGTGCATATTAGTGGCAGGAGTGAAGAACTGTGTAAAGAACAAGTGGCAACTGATTTTAAATCTCATCTATTTCTCAATCTTTATACTGAATGGTACAAAACAACAAAATTCAAGTTCAGTAATTTTTGTGGTGGGCAGAGCCATTTCCATCATTAACCCTTAAACAAGACCCAGTATAACATCATTATCATTCCTGTTTAACTATGTGATATAGCCATGGGATATAAAGCAGCAATTACTGTGAGAAGTTGACACACCGACGCTGGTCCTTACGCGTTGGCAGTAGTTGCTAGTGGCTGAAGGGCTTTGAGAGGATTCATAATAACCCCATCTATGAGCCCATATTCTTTGGCTTCTTTTGCACTCATGAAGAAGTCACGGTCAGTATCCTGGTTGATCTTCTCAAGGCTTTGACCAGTGTGGTAGGAAAGATACCCATTCAGATTTGCCTTGTGATGCAGCATCTCATTTGCCTGGAAAGCAACAAAACCATGGGAACCAGTCAAGATTGTGTGAAAAGAAAAGATAAAATAAAACAGCTTCATGTAATTCTATGGCGTGGGATACATTAGGAAAACTCATGTCCCTGTCTAGGCCGTAGATACAGTATATTGGAAGCACAATGATACACAGTGCTCACGCACGCTCATGCGGGGGGAGGGGGCACCATTTCATTTGTACCGCCTATTCTTAAGCCAAAAGTCGATCTGACTGAACAACTGATAACCTAATCCATAAAATTGCCCTTCGACCTTTTGCCCTTTTTTTAGGGGTAACAATTCAAAAAAAATGCGAATGAGGGCTATAATCATCTGGTGGTTTCGATTTTTGTTTGGCCTTGTGGATATTCTGGAGGAACCCATCTAATGTTTAGTCCAATCCCTCATCCCCCTGGCATGTGAATCTCTACGACTATCATTGATAAACTATCATCAAGGTCTAGCAGATTGTGACCTTGGATTTCTGAAAGAACTGTAGTTCGTTTGATGCCTAAGTACTAAATGTGAGATTCTGATTTCCTTGGCACACATGAGAATCAAAAATGCGTGCAGCCTCTGGTAAATCTGAAACACCAGAAAGCAATTGATAAAAACAACAGATATACCTGGATGTCTATGTCGGTTTGCCCACCTTGAGCCCCACCAAGCGGCTGATGGATCATTATTCTTGAGTTCGGCAAGCTGTATCGTTTTCCTTCATTTATTGGCATTATGAGTAAGAAAAAAAGGACCAATTGGAGTAAAACCACGAATAGACCTTAACCCCTATATGCAATTCCACCCTCTAATACAAAGAGTTAGATAAATGGTTTACCCTTGGTACCAGCACTAAGAAGGAAAGCCCCCATGCTGTTCACGAAAAATCAAACAAAGTACCAAAGTCAGTCAATTGAAATGTCAATGCAGATATAAGATGCCTGTTACTATAAAATGTGTGGGGAAGTTACAGATGGCAAATAACAAGATGGTCGAAGCACGAAATCCTGAAACAAGCATATGTGAACAGGATGGAGTTAATTATAGATAGTAAATAGCTAGTCAAACAGATGGCAGTTGAACTGCTGCAACTACTAAGCCAAGGTAAGAACTTTTAAAGTGTATTTGCTGGTAACAATTTTCAAGTTTAAAATGAATTAATACTAAAATGGGCATACTTGAGGGTTTGAGTTTTTTAAATTAGATCCCTTTATTTTATTTCGTTTGTCCTCTAAGGCTCTAATTTTTCCAAACATGAACTTGGTTGATTTTATACTGTCAGTTGACACCTACAACCTAAACAGGACGAAACCACTGAACATTAGCAGCTTCATATCAAAGAGATGACTCCCAAGAGCAATGCAAAACTCAATAGATCAACAAATTTCCAGAAAACTCCGCAGGTTTCCTACCTCCTATTGCCCCAGTTACCTTTACTAACCCCTCAATTTACAACTTGAGCCACCAAGTAATGAAGAAATAGAAGAGTCCAAAACCTGCCCCTTCATTTTAAAATAGATAGATAGATCAAGTATCAAAGCATAAGACCCAGCTTACTGGGCAGACACAAAAATTTTAAACAGCATAAAAGCAATGTCTGGAAAAAATCAGTATTCCCCATATCACCATCAACGAATCCAGTGTTTACTCTTTTCCAGACCAGCACGAAGGCCATAGGTAACGCTAAGTTGCACAATTGGTTTTGTGCAAGCATGAATGAGATGAGTGTAAAAGAAGTGATAATGAACTGACTCACTAGGAAAGACAGATTGCATCCTCTAAGAACAATATATACCCAATCTTCCTTTTTTTGGTGGAGAAGTTCCGAGGTTGCCCATAGGCTAAGTACCCAATCTCATTCAGTGGTGTTACAATCAATCAAGTGTAAGCCATTATAGGACATAAGCCTGCTGTAACAGTAACTTGTATGAGGAAAACCATCATCGCAAACATGTTGAGGAAAACAAGCCTCCTCCACCCTTCAACGCACAAAACACATACTAAGCAGCTAGTTAGCACATCTTCATTTTGGTGTTGATTGAAGTTTTTCCCTTGTTCTTTATAAGTAAATAAACATTTAGTAAAAAGAAGCAAGAAGTTTAGGTAATGATTCAATGTACATCCATTCTCTATCTGAAATATTACAAGCCAAAGAATCACCTAAAGCATTGGTGATTCTAAGTTCTAATAGTATTAATAAAGAAACTATTACACACATGACACAACTCAACTATAAGATGTGATCAATGTGGTTAATAGACATCCAAGGACTTTCGATTTCCACTAAAGATGACATAAAATGACTAAATAATTGAAGCCTATTTTAGAAGCCCATCATACACCGTGAAGTGTACTACTCAAGGCAGGATCAATGATGAGGTCTCCCCAAGCATTCTGTACATCTTGCAGCATATTGAAAGGGTCTGGCCCGACCATTCAATGAATTCGAACAAGGATCACTTGGCTAAAAGTTGAAGGAATCAACTATCCTACTCATCCAATCAATCACATTTTTGCTTGGTCAACTAAAAATGGTATCACATCCAGAGAAGTCCTTAGATCAGATGACTAAGTTCATCCAATCAAATCAATACTTTCACCTAGATGACCTCCTTGGTTGACCCACCAATTTCCGGGTCCCAACCTCCAAGCATGCCGCAGAAGCATCGATTAAAAAAAAATGCCATAGAAGCAAGGAAAATGGCTTCTTATATCCTCATATCCTGGTATCAGTATTCCTCGTCTGTGAATCAATCTCGAACAAAGACCAACCAAAAAATTTTCCAGTTAAACTATTGAAAACAAGACTGCATCTCAATTACAAATTATGAGCTGAGATGACACGAACAGAAATGCTATTAAATATCCGAACCAAGCCCACAACATAATATGGTAGCATCGCTCTTCAGTAGCTTCATAATGGACCATGAAAAACACTTCTTCAATCTCCAAAAGTACAAACATGGGTGTTTGTACAGTTTTTGGGCTACATCTTTATATGGATAGCCTTTTTTCATATACAGGGGGTTCACCCCTTTCTTTCTCATTTTAATATAATGTCTCTTACCTATTAAAAAAAATCGCTAAAAATACCAAACCATAAAGTGATATAGAATTCGAGTCACTAAGGAAAGAGACTGCTGCTGATGAAGGGAACAACCATCCGAAGACGTACGTGAGATTATTAACCATTTTCTAGAAGAGAAAAAAGAAATATTTGGCAAACAATGAATGCCTTGCCTCAAAACATTCACAAATATTTTGGCTCTACTAAATAAATAGCAACAGTCAGAAAAAAAGTGGAGAACTTAAGTAGAATAAGGCAAAGATAATCATTTTTTTTTAATCGATAATCATGAAGCATACAGAACTCTAATAAGACAAATTGGCAGAAATTATGCATTACAATGGTATTTATTTACCAAATTTAAATTAAAAAAGAAAAAAACTGAACCAGTTCTACCTATAACGAATAATAATGTTAAGCAAGTTCCAAATCATGCTTGAGAAAATATGTCATGTGTGTTTAAATAAGGTGAACTGAAAATAGATTTATCACCTTAAGAAAAAGAAAGAAGATATAAGAAGCCACAGAAGGCATAAATATGCAAAGATATATTGTACAATAATGCTACCAATATAACACCAAACTTCAATATTTATGAAAAATGAATATTTTACCTAGCCGCCAGTCCAACACACACAGTGGAAACATCAGGTCGGATATGCCTCATGGTATCGAATATGGCCATACCTAACGGAATAAGATGTAAGCATATAAGAAAAATTAAATGGCAATATCCACACATTTACAATTCACCATTACACAAAATAGTATCAAAACAATTGCGAAGTAATTGTAACATGGAAATTACCAGCTGTAACTGATCCTCCCGGAGAGTTCACATACATGACAATATCCTGTCAGAAGCTCGGAACATGCATTAACTCGTGAGTAACTTGTAAAGCATGAACAGGGATGCATAAAAGAATCATAACTGGGAAGCTCAACCACATTCTGAAACATGTGAGATGTTTATTCCCATGTGATAAATTCACATCATAGTTCGCATTTCTCATTATTTGTTTCTTTTGGTATGTTTCTTTCTATCAATATCAAGGAGAATAGAAGATGCCAGCCATCTAAGTTGGTAAAGTTTGTATGTGCTGATAACATGAAAACATTCTTCACACTGATTAGTTGTTTGTAACTTGTTTAGCATTATAAATAGTTGTTTCTTTAGTCTATTACAGCAGTAAATTGTTAATTCTCCTCTATCGTCACTTTCCATGAATAGCAAAATTATAGATTTTGCGCAAATGAACTTATTGATCCAACATAGTCAAGGTGTACTCTTGGCTTTGACACCTAAATTTACAGACAAAAGGAAAAAGCATCAGTATTATCCTGTACTAATTGTTTCATTCGTAGCTGATCTTCTATACTATCAGCATAGTTCACAGATGAGAATTGAGAAGGGATGTATAAAAGGATAGCCGACTCAAAGATCAATGAATAATGGCTGTAAGGACCATGAAAAAATAATTCAAGTACAATTATTAGTAATCTGGAAATGTTTCTAGTTTCATGAGATTTGAAATACCAACAAATCAACATTAGTTGGGTATGATACAGGAACAGATAGAAGCTTTCAAATTTCTCAACCTTCATAGCTTTCAGTTCTGGCATTATTTGAGCACTCAGCTAGCTAATGTTTCTGAGCGAGTCAATTATTCCAATCCTCCACTGTTATAATTAGTAATACTACAAAAGAAAAGCACTGCACAAACCTTGGTAGGATCAATAGCATCAAGATAGAGAAGCTGAGCAACAATAACGTTGGCCATATCGTCATCTACGGCTCCACCGCAACGGATTATCCTCTGAATTTCAAACAACATACCAATTTTCAAATTCATAAAGAGTAACGAACAGTTCATAATTCAACCCAAGAAAAAAAAAAAAAAAAACCAAGCCTAATCCTTACATGTTGAAAGAGCTGACTAATAACACTCTGAAAACGCTCTTGTACCATTGGAGGCGGCCCTTGTCCTCCCTGCGCGTAAGCAGGGAAGTATGGCGAAGATGGAACTTGCAAATCCTCCCTACATAACCATTTTAAGAGAAGAAGAAAAAAATGAAACAATCACGAGATTCATCAGCAGAGAAATCGCATAAATCTTCACTGAAACCCTACCTAACAGACCAAATCCCTTGCCGGGAACTCCTCTCCGGCGCCCAAAACCCATCGGAATAAATCGCCTTCGTCAGAGAACTTGGGAGATTCTTCCCATCACAAACTGATCTTCTTAATTTCCTGTAAACAACAGAAACCTAAAAACAAAATCTGTGGAGAAATACAAAGAAGAGAGATGAACAGATAAGATATAATACCTTGAAAAAAGGGGTTCGAAGGGAAGACGAAGCTTCTGGGTTTCAGAACCAGAGGTAGGGTTAGAGATGAAGACGAGGGAATTGAATCTGAGAGCTGAAGCAGATGTAGCGACGCACAAATGCGCCATTTCTGCGATGCCCTAACTTCTTCTTCTCTGTATTTAGCTAAAAAAACTCTTGTGAATTTTCTTCTGAGCTTTTGCTTTAGCTCTCTTATCCGCTAAACAGAGCGCAACAGTGGCGCCGGAAAAGCTTGAGCGAGAAAAGAGGTTATGATGGAACAATGCGTAATATAAAATGATACAGATAACATACGCACTACGCTTACTGTAACGCGAGAGGATAACGAGAACCGAGAAAGACCTATCCCAAAAAATATCAGATGTCACCCTTTCCAACCCAAACTCAGTAGGGACCGATTCAGTGATTCGGCAGAGCTGGAGCGAGTTCAGTGACTCACACCATTAAACTGGGCTGAAATGTGCTAAGTGGGGCCCATCATAGCCCCTGTTCATGAATGGACACGAGAGAGGGTATCCTTTCCCGTTGATGCAGTCAGTTTCAAAATTTTAAAGATGTTTTTTAAAAGACAGATTTGTCTTTTTTTTTTTTCTTTTTTTTTTCAACATTTGGAAGCTGTGTCGGGCTTTGTGTACAGGAGTACGTAAATGCCGAGTGGACATGGTGAAACTGAAGGTGTCCTTGCCAGCTACTACCGGAGAGGATCTCAAGTCTTCGTGAATACTTACTTAGCGGTGTCAATGGGTCAGACTTGGGTATAAATTTTGGTGATTTTTGAATTGACTTGGCTAATACAAGAGACTTTGAAGCTCGAATTCGGCCAGTTGACACCCCTATATGCTTGATAGACCATAGACGTGCATGTGGCATGTATGATGGGATCGGCCCCTCAACATCTGAAGAATCTCTGGCTGAGATGGCAGGCATGTATCCCCAAGTGTGAGGGCTGGGATCAAGTCATATTGGGTGTGGCCCTTGTTAATGCCACTAATTGTCGAGCTATAAGCTAACATATTAGGCATCTAACTACTAAATAGGGTTGTACCCCAACCGAGCTTGGCTTGAACAAGCCAGAGCTCAGGTTGAGCTTGGCTTAAACAAGATTGATTGAGTTCAAGTTCCATTCAAGTTTGAACTTTACTCGAGCCAAGCTAAGCTCGGGTTAACTCAAGCTTAATCCATAGAATTATTTTGTTTACTTTTACATAATTTTAATAAAAATATTTATTTTTAAATTATAATACAAGAAACTACAAAGATTAATACATTTTTGTAGAGAAATAATATTTGGAGGTAATCCTTCTATCTTGAGAGCAAAGAGTTACGGATGGGATTTCTGCCTTTGCTTCTTAAATTTATTTTTCTTAGTATTATCTCTATTTATTAAAAAATATTATAATTTATGATAAAGAAGGGTACACATATTTTTATATTAATTTAAATAATATTATCAAAAAATATTATATATATATATATAAAATATTTTGAATTGAACTAAACTCAAGCCAAACAGAGTCCTAAATGAGAGCCGGGCTTAGAGCCAAGCCGAAACAAACAGGGACTAACTTGAGCATGTCTTGTTTAAACATTTAAGTTCAAATAAAAGTTTGGTTTGATTTATTCAAGCCTAAAATGCCAGATTGAGCTCAGCTTGAACAAGCCAAGCAGAATCAAGCTGACAAACCAGATTAACTTGAGTGAGCCCCAACTAACCGAAGAACAAATACTAACCAACTAACCTAACCGGGGTTGTGGCCACCTAACCATATTTTGATACCCCAAAAAAGGGCACTCGAGCACAAGCAGCATAGTGCCTAGACAACATTTGATTGTATCGTAGCTCTTTCTTTCCCAGGCCTCCTCTTAAGAAAGAAAGGCCTTCGCATTCCTAACCCTAATCAAGTAGGGCCAAACGGCTTTATTTGGCCCCAGCTTGAGGAATGCAATGTTGGAAGTCTTTTTTATTTTATTTTACAGATTTGTTAAGAAAGCTTCTTGCCAGATACTTCATACATTCACAGCGAGTACAACCCAACTCAGACCGAGTCTGACTCAGAAGAGAGTCCACCTTAGCTGTTTACCTTGAACCCTCATATAGAGAGAATTATCTAAGGAAGAGGACTGCTTGGTATACAATACAATAGTACTTCTGGTTGAAAACATGTTTCCTGCTTGGGATTTGGAGAGAAAATTACAAGGCATGAAGTAACACTAGCTCCTTATCTAGTACAAAGATCCAAACAGTGTATCCAGGGCAGCCAAGCCCTCAACTGAACACTACTAGAAACAGAAATCAAAGGCTAAGCTAAAATCCTAATCACTGTCTCTGACTTTACAAGTTGGTTAACATAGACACAGTTTGTACTACTCTCCTTTTAACATCCAGCTGCTTTGAGGAAGTTGTCAAATGGGCTGGCTGGCGGCAACCTCATAGCCAACCATGGGTCCGTCGGCAATACACATCCTTGAACATGCCCATCATCAATTGTTATCTGCACCGACAAGAACGGAGAACATCAAAAGAAATAAGTTACAGACAATGGTTGAAGAAAGATACTAATATCCATATAGTTACAAAGCTTTTCAATTTTTCCAAAAAATTCCAAATAAAATCCACATTTTCGTCGAACGAATAATTCAGGAAGTATTCGCTACTTTTGGGGAAAAAATAGCGACTGTTCAAAAGGTCACAAATTACACAAATTATTCACGACTTTTTGAAAAAATCATGAATAAATATTTAATATAGGAAATATATTTGTTTATAATTTTCATTATCATTACTCTGATTTTATATTTTTTTGCATATCTTGCCGACATTTTTCTGATTTATTTATGAAATTTCTGAATTTTGCCAATTTTTTCCGAATTTTCCCTAGATGAATAATTTCCGAACTCCAACTTGGTAACTATGCTAATAGCAGCTCTTATGCGTCTTTACAAAGGCTACTGTGGGAACCTTGTTTCTCATAGATTCACCTTCACCTCAGTTAATTGAGTTCAGCTCACCTTCCTGACCGCTGATCGCCCATCTGAAGAGATAGTTGGGAACATTTTTTCAGCTGCTCTCGAGTCATGATTCTCATGGGCCAACCAACTTGAGAGCTTCCTCCTTGTGCCCATGCCAAGGGCCTCACATTGACTAGCCATGGTACTGTATGGGAGGGGCGAGGTCGAAACAGATGTTCCAGCCACCTGACCAGCTACCTCAAGTGCCTGACCACACATAAACGCATGTTTAAAAAATGGGAAACAGAAGCCATGCCAAGATCAAAATATATAATTGGCGACATGCATGCAAAATAGAAGGAAATATTGACTTAAGTCCATAGGTACACAAAATAGAAGGAAAAGCATAATGAGATCAAAATAGTGTCAAAGTGCATGCAAACATTTTTCTTTTGACAAGTAAACATGCTTGTTGTTAGGGGTGGTTAACGAACCAAAGTGCTCGCGAACTACTCGAGCTCGTTCGTTTATTTAGTAAACAAGCCAAGCTTGATCATGATTTTCGAGCTCGTTTAGTTAACTAGCCAAGCTTGAACATCCTACTCGGCTCGTTAAAAGTTCGGGTCGATTATATATACATATTAACCTACTAAAATATTTAAAATATACTTATTTCATTTAAATATTAAAATTAAGTATATGTATTATTTACTAGTAAAGATTAATGGTATATAATATATATTATATGATAAGAATACCCTTTATATAATTATAATCTTATACTAAATTTTAATAAACACCGTGATTTCTTTTCCTAGGATAATAAAGTGAATTTTTTACCTAATATAAATAGCTATATCCAATAAACCAAACTGCTCGTGAACTACTTGAGCTCTGCTCGTGTTCGGCTAGTAAAGCTCGAGCTCGTTTATTTAATAAACGAGTCAAGCTTGAACTTGATTTTCGAGCTCGTTTAATAAACGAACAAGCTTGAACACACCACTACTCGGCTTGGCTCGATATCACACCTACTCGTTGTTTATGTAGGTCAACACTTCTTTTTGCACGCTTGTGTGTGTCCGAAAATTGTGTGTATATATATATATATATATATATATAGAGAGAGAGAGAGAGAGAGAGTCGGTTACTGATTCTAGAAGCTGCCCAACACTGATAATGTGAGGCAAGGATGGAGAAGTAGGCATTTTGGGGATGAAGCGGGAGAGGTCGGCAACAGACGATTCACTTAACGCGTCATCCTCAACTAATGTATTTGTTGGGAAATCCTGTAGCATCAACATTACACATGAAAATCCTTTTAGTTCATAACTATCATCACATTTTTCCTGTGCATTACTGTGGGATGGTGGTGGTGGGGGGTGGGTAATTGTACGAGTGCAAACGTTCAATTTTATCACAGGTAACTGGAGCACAAAAATTTTGAACCCAAGATGGAGAGAGTAACAGAAAGCAAGCTAGCTTAATTTAGGTAGTAAACAATGTTATCAAAAAGTACTGGAAATGCAAGCTACCCTATGTATTAAAATAGCATACCCCATCGAAAGAAAGTGATTCCTTGGAAACGGTAATCATTTGAAGGTGGTCCAAGTCAAGAATTGATTGTGGCCCAAACATGAAAGCATCGTCAGGCTTAAATATTTCTGACAGTTGCTTAGCCAGGTCATCCGTGTCCAGCTTAACAAGCACAAATAGATAAATTACAACCACACACACACACACACACATAGAGAGAGAGAGAGAGAGAGAGAGAGATAAAATGTTAACAGAGGGTACCAGAAGCTCTGTTCTGACAATGGAATACCTCGGTTATGCTAGACAGACTCCGAACTAAGATGTCCAATATAGTCTTCTCAGATTCATACATAACATCTCTCAACTCGAAGAGCAACGAAGTAGCCAGTTGATGATCAGAGGCAGATCCATATTCTCTCACATCTGCATGGGGCTTTACATATACTTGCAGGTCATCACCGATGCTCAGGTATGGGTCGACCTGATTTAGTAGGAAATTAAGGGCAATTGAACACCAAGAGTGATTGTATAACATGTTAAATATCGTGAATATGTGAAACCAAGAACCTCCCCAAAAAAAACATGATACTATGCAATGTGTACACTAACATGTAAAATGACATACATGAGAACATACACACAAGAACCCACCAATTCCACCAAATGGTGGGATCCAAAATGATAATCTAAACAGTATTTTTGGCTTAGGAGATCTCTAAGGAGCTACCACCGTATCATTCTGCGGGTCCCAACCCCTGCATGTAAACGGGTATGGCACACTTCCAACTAACAGATTTCTACTTATTTTAATCGTGTTCTTATGTAAATATGCTAAACTATAAACATTGAGCAGAGGAAAAGAAAGGCTCCACATAACTAAACAAAATCCAATCAAATCGTTTGAGAAACTCAACAAAGCCTAAATACCATCTGATTAGAGCCAATTAGGAATTTAGGATGAATGAAGAATAGGTCCGATTATGCTCATCATGAGAGAAGCAAATCAGAAATATATACTGCAGATAGAAAGAACTTACATCATTAGAAAACAGTGACTTAAGCAAGTCATTCAGATCAGGAATATTATATATTTTTGCAGTGAACATCAACATGGCTATTGCTAATGAAAAAAGGGATCTCCGGCATGACGAAGGCAACATCCCTGCCAAGATGATGTAAAAACATTTCAGCTACACATTTGCAATCTTTTCAAGTATCAAAAAGTTAACCCTAAGGAAATTTGTAAGCACCGATTTCCATACCATTTTTAACATCCAGGGATATATTCCTGAGAGACAAAGGAAGCTGAAAGAAGCGGATAGCAAGGTTGTGATTGGGGCTCTGTAACATCACAAGTTTGAGAAGGTTAAAAACTGCTGACACAAAAATGGCACAAGCTTAGTGCAAACATGAACATTGGTAGCATCATGAACAATTTTATGACAAAAAACTTGAAAATATGTATTGTGAAGTCTTGTGTGTGTTGGGGGGGGGGGAGGGGAATCTCACCTTAAGGCGAGAAGAAATAAGTGTCAAGCTGAAAGAATGAGCGATTGCTTCAAAAGTTGAAGGCAAATTATCTGGAAGATTGGCTTGTATCCACAAGGCAGAAAGCAAGTGAGCTATTTGATCCTCACTTAATTTCATAATAACTGGTTCCTGCATCAATCCATGAAACCCATCTTTCTTTGGTAATTAAAAAAAAATGTGGAAGAGATAAGGGCCCTAACTTGATGTGCAGTTGTAAGATATTAGTGTGTACTATGTTAATGAAAATGAAAAATTACTTACTGCCTCCACTGAGCTGGTTGACCCAGCTGTCCTGTCAATAATAGAACTGCTTATTTTGTAAAAATTGGGTGAAGTTTTACGCCTCCAGTCTTCTTCAGCAACTTCTCTTTCCTTAAATTCATCTTGAGAGTTATTCCCATGCTTTTCTACTTTTGCACTGTCCTTTTCCCTCCGAAGCTTTTCAAAAAGAGCAGTAGCCGAGGCAAATGTCGATGCCGTTTTAGACTGCCACCTCCTTGGTTCATACAGATATCCAGATTGCAAAGAAGCAACTTCATTTCCAGGATGGTTAGAACTTGGGACAAGGATAACAGAAAATATCTGGTGAGCTCCGATACGTGCTTCAATATCTGGATGCAACATTGTTTTTAAAAGTTGGAGGAGAAGTGCTTCCGGAAAGACCTAAGAAAAAAATTAATTGTTCAGACAACAGTGTAGTAGTCTCATCATAAGAATCTATGGTACATTCACGATTCATAAGAAAAGTAAATCTGAAAAGAGGCCAAGTTTGAGGCAGCAGAAGCAAGAAAAACTCAATTTACAGGGTTTGTGAACGGAGATCAAAATTCATCTCACCTGCTGTGACTGCAAAGGGATCGATGCTAATGAAATTATATGAGAAAGAATCAGCAATGATCCAATGGTTGCTCTGGCAACGACTCCCACTGGTGGAAGCTTCTCCAGTATTATAGCCATCATGTCAAATAGTGGTCGTGCATCACCAATCTAATAATAGCCGATGCAAAATCAAGTACATTAGAATCCCCTATAAAAGCTAAACACTGTAATATAAAACATTTAACTTACTCTTTTAGCAATTTCTAGTAAACAATCTTCAATAGAATTCTGGAGTGACGAGTTCGAGTTTGACTCTTGCTGTCCAACTAATTCAACAGTGGCTTGAAGATTTTTCCTTAAATGCCTGCACAAGTCACTGATAATTCCAATTTCAGCAGTTACAGCTCGTGATCTGAATTGTCGAGCCAATGCAGTAGCTATCTGAATGATGTCAGATTTAATTAGAGGATCATGTGCAACATTTTTGTGGTCCAGATGTCGGATGATAGAAGCTAAAATCAATTGCTCGTTCCCTGTAGGCAGAAGTACAAGCAAAAAATATATAAGGTCCAAAGGTGCTTTCAGAATATCCACATTGAGAAATCAAAAGGCACAAATTTTACCAGGTTGAGATACGTGCTTAACATTTCCTTTAAAAACAACATTCAAGAGTAAACCACATTTTCCAAGACAATAGCACAGCTTCGTTGTTAATACTTAATACGCAACTGATGTCATCAAATTAAGATCACAAGCCATCAACGAAGTAAACCCAAAAGGCAACTTGTACAGTTATATGATAATATTGGAACTATGGATCCTCACTTGTGACCATTTACAACATAGAGGGTGGAGGTTGGCCAACTGGTGTTTTATGTAACTACAAGCGGAAGAGTCAGTGGACCATTTGCTCTTGAACTGTCCTATGACGTTCAGTATTTGGGGATATTTCCTTTCCCACATGGGTATGGACTGGGTCTTCCCCTCTTTCTTTCTTAACTTCTTATCTTGTTAGCCTAGGATCGGTAAGGATGGGGCCAGGCAGGCTCTTTGGTCGGTGCTTCCGGGTGCCATATCTTGCGTGATTTGGAAGGTGAGAAATCTTAAGAGTTTTTGAGGTCAGCATCTCATTCTCGCATATGTGCTCGTATCCGGTGGTTGCTTTGGAATGGGCGGGTTTAGATCATGATGGGGAGGAGCTTAGGGCAGTGTTGGATTGAGCTCATTATCGAGTGGGGGCATTAGGCCAGGAGTCAGGACCGATCGTCCATATCGCTTTTGAGTTTATTTGCTTGTAAACTCTAGCTTTTGCATATGTTGTTTGATCCTGTACTCTTGTTTTTATATATTTATTGAATTGTTTACCGATTAAAAAAATATTGGAACTATGGAAGTATCTAGCTATAAATACAATATGTTAGAAAAATATCGAAAAATAGAAACGATATGTATGCAGAAACTAGAAACATATCGATGACAATTTACTAGAACTATATTATTGATATATAAGCAACCAACAAATAGAAGGAACAATAACTAAAGGATGTCTTAATAACCAAGTCAACAAGTTATCTGACATGACTGTACAATATGGTAATTTTTGGAAAATAAATTAAAAAATATTGGTCACCAAAGACAGGAAAAATGATGCAAATGCCACTGCAATATAGAGGTTAAAGGAAGACATGAAATGTTTACCATCACTAAGTATTTTGGGGCGTTACATATGTAAATTTGACAAGTAAAGTAAAAGATAAAATAAATTTCACATAGCCAGCAAAGAGAAGCATTGAATGGACCAGAAGAAATAAAGAGGAAGAAAAGATCAAATCACCTGAATTCACCATCAAGTAAGACATATCAGACAGAACAACCATAGCCAACCCCTGCGAAGGAACCCAGTGCCTTCCAGTGTCAAAGTAAATGAACATTGGATCCAATACACGGCGCATTGTTGAACTCTCCTTGGCCAGTTCAGCCATTCTTTGGATACAAATTTGAGCCCACACTTTTGGTGTCTCAATCTCTTCTCTGTGTGCAAGTAAAAGATAAAAATGCAAAAAGTGCATCATCAGTACAAATTAAAAATTCAGAAATATGGTAGAATAAGATTACCCATGTAAGCTTTTGGAGAACTTGGTTCCTAATTACTACCTTGTCAACAGAGAAGGGTCTTTCTTTTCTGGCTGTGGCCTGATGATCATACAACTTGGGCTAACATCACTACCAACACCTGCACCACCTTGTGCTTCACATCTAACTACTTCGTCAACCCAATTATGATGTGGCTCCCCTCTTTCATCATCATCTTCAAGATGTCTGTCTGGTTCATAGTTTTCCAATATGACATGCACAATCTGCATGGCGAATAGATTCACAGGTCAAAGAGAAGTCGTGACCTTATCACCAAAAATCGCCACTGGATAAGAGCTCATTAACTTGAAAGTGGTCACAATTCAGGGTGGCTTGATTCAGTATGGATAAGAATTATAAGCACTTCCATTATCATGTTTATACATAAGTTAATTTAGAATTGAGAATAGAAGGGGATAAGACTTTCCCAAACAACATTGTTTGGTGGTTGGAGACATCTCCTAAATCCTAATGAAGAATCTAATAGCAAATGGATGACTTGCAAAGAAGTCTTAGACTCTTAGTCCTTATGATTATTCCAATGAATAATATTTACTTGACTCCTTATTATCTAAACCTACTGTGGCCAGCGAATCAGCACTCTCATTCGATAGTGACTGCAATGACAAGCTAGAAATAGAACACAACATGCTTCATAAGGCATAAAGGCTTGTGACTGCAATCACAAGATAGCAATGCCAAAGAGCTAGCCAATATGCCTACATTGAGTATATTTAATCTATATACTGGGAAATACAGTTTATATATGTTTATAACAATTCAGTAAAATAACTTTACGAAAAGTAACACAGGACTGACCTCATCAAAATCAGCAAAAATGTGTGAACACTCTTCCATGAACCAAACCTGCAATTGGAGCGACCTATCAAATACATATGTTGCTATCTATATCTCAAATATACTCCAAAATTTACTCAAAGAAGTGATAAAATGAAGGAGAAACAACAGAAAAATAATTATGCAATTATATTATCGTAATTGAATTGAATGTTCTATCTGAAGACATCTAGTCGCAAGTACAAGGAAGCAGTAGACAAGGGAAAGAAATTTACCATAGCCGAAATGCATTGCAAGCTTGATGCCCTCAAGCAGCATTTGTTATGTTCTTCCCCAGCCTCCCGAGCTAGCATACATACTTTATGAACAAAGCTTTCAATATTATGAGTATAAGTGCCATCTGCCTGTGTGTGCATAAGGTCAGTATAAATGTATAATAACCAACATATAAGAACAAATAAGATAGAAAGGAAATAAAGAGATGTTGTGGGAAAAATGCTTGGGTGTATTGACTTGGCCATCTGGTTATTCCGAGGGGGCTTTGAAGACTTGAAAATATTGTGGAATAAATTCCCTTATTCATTGTAATCTTCCTAATGGTGATGCCAACTCTTCGGCTAAAAAGGATGTCTCTTGGCCATCACTGTATACAGGAAGCAATATCTAATGTTTCCTTTTCATTCCTCTTTTCATACAAAACTACTCAATGTAAAAAGAAATAGGGAAGTGATTGGAAACTCTCGATAGTACATACTATCGAGAACTAAGCCACTTGATTCACAATCTAATGGAGCTAAGCAGTAAGATAGGGCCCACCATTCCATGCATATGTGCGTATGGACTGTTGGATTTAAAATTTAACAGCACAGCTCTCGATAGTATGTACTATCGAGAGTTTTCAATCACTTTCCAAGGAAATAAGGAAAAAGACGATAGACACTCTACATGTAGAAGTGAATAGCAAAATTTATGATATCCTTGGATGATTGTGAGAATCAGATATAACAGCTGAGACCAACATACTCCTATAAAGCATGACGACATAAGCATCAAATCAGAAAATTAAATACAAAACCTGGTCCATTTGTTCACATCTAAACAGGACCATTGGATATAAGGGTGTCAACAAGCTGAGCCAGCTCAGCTCGACTAGAAATAAATCGAGCTTGAGCTTTTACTTTGGGCTCGTTGAGCCGAGCCGAGCCTTAAGAGTGAGCTCGAAAAATAAATGAGCCGAGCCTGAACAATAGGTGGCTCAGCTCGGCTCGGCTCGGCTCGATTAATTTTATAATAATACCTTTTAAAAGTTAAATATATATTATATATTTAGTATACTGTATACCTTTTTTTGGTAAAATATATTTAGTATACATTAACATAATTATTTCTGTTTAAGTTTTAAATCAAGCTTTCACGCGAGTCACATGACATCCCAAAGAAAAAAATGTCCTTTTAATTTTTTTTAATTGAATTTAGTGTTTAACAATGTATTTTAAAAAAAATTATCGATCCGAGCCGAGCCGAGCTCGAGCTCAACGATTTGTGGATGAGCCGAGCCGAGCCTAAGCCTCTATAAAATTCCAACGAGCTGAGCCTGAGCATCTGTAAAATTCCAACGAGCCGAGCCCGAGCAATGCCCAGCTCGGCTCATTGACACCCCTAATTGGATATCAAGACCGTTTGAAAATGAAAGTTCAGGCCATCGGATTGATTCATTAAGGACAGAACATAAAGCTCAGAGACAAAGTTAAATACAAAAGGCAGTCTGTTAATTCACATTTAAACATGATCATTGAGCATCCAGGGAGTTTGAAAATGAAACTTCAGGCCATTGGTGATCCATAAATGACAGAAAATAAAGCTTTGAGTTGAAAACCTGAAGCTATCTAGGCTCATAACTTCTCCATCATAGTATCGGTAATTTTCCTCTTTCTAACATGCATCACTTTTGTATCTCACTAGTAACAATAATAACAACAACAATTACTATATAAACTTCATATTTTGAAGATATAATCAGAATCTTTTATCTCATACAGTCTGCCATTGGTAAAATTCTGTACAGTAAATGTGCATTTCCTTAATATAAAGATAATTAGCAAACCAAGATCTCTGCCTAAATTCCTCAATATCAACATAGTTAGAAGTTAGAACTATTCATTATGTCGAAAACGACTCACAAGCAAAACCTAGGTCTCTGTCTAAATTTATCAATATCAACATAGTTAGAAGAATGCATTATGTTGAAAAGGACTGGAGAGCATTAGTACAATACAAAAGCACGGCTAAGCATCATATCTAAAATTTATAACTATCAAAGTAATTAGAAGTATGCATTATTTCCAAATCACTCATACGCATTTGCACAATATATTCCAGTACTTCCTCTAAAACATAAAAGGCAAAAGTGAGGTCCTAAATCACCTGACTATAAATGAACCTAGTTAAGGTTTGGCATCCAAGAATACGCAAGGCATCTTGCTTAGAGCTATCCAATACTTCATTAACCACATTCAGTAGACTGCCAGCGAAATATGCCCTGCAAAAACACAGTATACAAGAAAATAAGTTGAGATCATGGCAAAGATTTACTGCCAACTGCATATCTGTAGCCTCATCTCAAAAGAAAATGTCATAGACCAACTACTGGAAAGGTTAATGAAGACACTACAAATTAGTGCACCAAAACTTGCTCAAACACTATATATCAAATTTTAGAGTATGAAAGTGTATAGAGACTTGAAACGTTCAACGAAAATTCGGGAATAGGTCTCTATTTAAAGAACACAATTTTGATCATACACAATCTAACAGAACTCAATTTGATTTTCCTTGATAAAGATAGGAATATGTTTGTAAAAACATGACTATTTTCCTTCATACAATGAGGACTGGAATGAACTTATTAGTAAAACAGAACTATATTCAGCAATAGAAATAATTTAAAAATCCTAGCACTTACATCTGCCCTTTACACAGGCAAAGCAACTTATTGTAAGCCTCCATTACAATATTAATGAATTTGATGTGCTCACATCGCAGTTCTTTGTAGCTCCTTTCTTCGAGATACTTTGCAATCTACAGAGAACAAACAATACCCACAATAACTTCATGTTAGTCGAAACTACTGACACTTGGTAAAAGAAAACAATACGAATGCATACAAAGAGGGTTACCTTTGGGATGCGAAAAGGATTCCTAGCAGCATATTCACATAACTTCACAATTTTGCGTTCATTTGGAGGGCCATCCTATAAAATCAGCGGAAAGTTATACGTCATTGTTCTTGCTGCAGATAAGACTGGTAAAAATAGTATATTAAACAAAGGTGTCTAACAAATTTTAACAATTTGATCCATAAGGACACAAGCCACGCCACCTGCCCTCACAAAATACTTGACCCAAAAAGCTCACACCCACATTGAGCTCCCTCTACGAATTGGCCTACTTTAGGCCAAATAGATTATATTGGATCAAAAGTCCAAAATAGGCAGCACCCACCTTTGACACTTTTGGCCTAAAATTCAAATTACAACCAATTTTATGTGAGTAAAAGTTAAAACAGACTAGTGTTTGCATTTCTTTCATTTCCTCTAATAAAGATACATATAGGGGAAATCTAATGGAATCAGAAAATTAAAACAACCAATTCCACAAAAGAAAAAAATCCACTCCAAGTCACATATCAAGCATAGAATGCCACCGCATCAAAGAAGGGATGACTTCTTTTCTCTTCAAAAATGAGAATAATGCGGCTTAAGTTATAAAGACAAGGTTACTCAATGATTCTTCAATGGGCATAAACCACTTCCTCCACTGGAACATGATACCATAATTATACAAAAGTTATCAGAAATAAAAGATGACAAGGGATCATCTCACATTATATTATCCAAAGTAACACTACTAATTTGTGTTTTTATTCTCGGATATTGTACTTTGATGGCTTTGGTAGCTTACTGAAATTATACTTGTAAGAAACTCAAACAGGAAAATAAATATAACATCTCAAATTACTCAAATGCCATATATTTCTTACTAATCTACTAAATTTCTTACTAATCTACTAAAAAAATCAAAGCACATTTCTGTCACACAATAAACCAACAAACAGTGAGAAAGAAAAATAAATGTAAATACTTACAAGGGATTTGGGGAAGATCTCAGCAAGCAGTTTCTTGTAACGCTTGACGGGTTGTCGAGATCTCGACCTCATAGCAGGACAGCAAACACACATGTTCCCACAAACGGGAAGAATCCTTCTGGAAATATAACCCATTTCCTGCCAAAAAGAAAAATCAAGCAAATGGATTTTTAGTGAAAACCCCACTAGAAATCTCCCCTTATATTCTCCAAAAAGCTTGAACAACAACCCCAACAAATGCAGTTTTGCTAAAACCCCAAAACAGCAAATACCCAGAACCCAGAATGAACTAGAGAACAAGAAAATCACAAACCCAGAAAATCCCAACAATCAATACTTATAAATGATAAATTAAACTAACTACTGTTCAAGAAAACTAACAAAAAAAATCAAGTACAGCAAAGGGAACATACTCTGGTGAGCAGAAACAGATCTGGGGAGTGAAAACTCCCACAAAATTGCAAAGCACCAACGAGAATTAGAGAGGAGAAACAGAAACTAAATAAGAAGAAGAACCAGAGAGCTGCGAATGGTTTAAGAAGAAAAAGAAAAAAAAAAGGATTTTGTATAAAGAGGAGAAACTCAATCACGTGACCGCAGTCAGGTTTACTCAAAAGAGTAGTGGTTTTTGCCAGAACTTGGAAAACTGGAACTCAGCTTTTATTATGTTGGAAAAGCTTTCATGGCTGGAATTTTGCACTGGCATTGGAATAAACGCTTTTTAAAGTAATCACCTTTATTTCAAACTCTCATACTCTAATTTAAACATCCCTCCCTTAGCAGCCAGCATCCAAGTGAAACCTTTTAAAATGTTTGTTTTTTTTGGTTCAAGATATACTGTTAAGCCACAACTCAGATAGATAGGATATATTTTAAGTAATACTTTGATTACCGGACCGGCTCTCGAACCGGTTGGGTGACCAGATTGATTCGACTTAATGGTGTTCTTCTTCTTCTACTACTATAATCTTCTACTATCTTCCTTCTCTATTGAGAAAGCCCCCCCCCCCCCCCAAGATGGAAATCTCCAAATTACCCCCCATAACCTGATTTTTGCTCAATTAACAAACTACCTTTATATTAGAGATATTCTGCCCTCTTAATAGAGGCAGCTTCATTATTTTTTTTATTTTTTGTAAATTTCCTAACTACCCCAGTATAAGACAAAACATTTATTTCTCAAACTATCTCTTTCTCATCTACCATCTATTTAATGTCTCTTACCCAAACACGTGTCCTTTTTGACACTTATTAACTGTGATTAAAATGCACTCGCCTCTAGGGTTCACCCCAGTTACTCTCCCCCACCCCTTTCACGTGCATCGTATGTGTAACCCGCTAGTTTATTATTATAAAATATATTGGCCGATATTTTCATTTCTTCCGGTTTTATCATTGGTTCTCTAATTGCACTATTGGTTCTTCTATCTCCTAGTTTTTAAAACAGCTCAAATTTTAGTGATTTTGGGAATCAACTGATTTGGTTGATTCCTTTTACCTTTTCAACTAACTAATCCAGTTGGATTTTCAAAACATTGGACAAGTTAGGGTGAATATGGAGATCTCAACCATTACACCGAGATTTAATCCTAGATCAAAAAGTGGTAGACTACACACACCACAAATGGGGCAATATTTGCTTCTCACATACGAGTAGTTGGTAGGGGTGTCAACCAGTCGAGCCAGCTCGGTTTGACTCGAAATAAACCGAGCTTAAGCTTTTACTTTGGGCTCGTCAAGTCGAGTCGAGCCGAGCCGAGCCTTAAAAGTGAGCTCGAAAAATAAACGAGCCGAGCCTGAACAATAGGTGGCTCGGCTCGGCTCGGCTCGACTCGACTCGACTCGATTAATTTTATAATAATACCCTTTAAAAGTTAAATTTATATTATATATTTAGTATACCTTTTTTTTGGTAAAATATATTTAATATACATTAACTTAATTATTTCCGTTGAAGTTTTAACTCAAGCTTTCATGTGAGTCACATAACATCCCATTAAAAAAAAAAGCCCTTTTAATTATTTTTAAATTGAATTTAGTGCTTACCAATGTATTTTTAAAAAAAAATTATCGAGCCGAGCGATTTGTGGACAAGCCGAGCCGAGCTAGGCCTGAGCTTCTATAAAATTCCAACGAGCCACGCTTGAGCATCTGTAAAATTCCAACAAGCCGAGCCCGAGCAGTGCCTAGCTCAGCTGTTTACACCCCTACTAGTTGGTCTAGTGTGACTAATGAGTGAGTGCTTTAGTTGCCTACAGCTTCACCTTGTAGTGGTGTTGTGTTAACCAATATATATATATGACTAATGAAATATTGGCATATTAGAAAAGTGTCGATTTCAAATATTATAAGTTATAAAAAATAAAATATTATGCTTTAAAAAAAAATTATGTATTTTTATAATGGGCAATGGAAAATGGACCTAGGGTTAGAAGCTGACCCGTAATCTTATTGTCCACGCCCCTATTTACCACCCATTAAATGTGGTTAGGATTCACTCACCACCTAGGGTTAAGCAATCTAACCATGACTTTTAAAAAATCAAAAAACAAAATTATTAATTTCTATTTACTTAAGTTTAACCATGGTTAAATAGATATTACAAGGAACACTGTGGTTAGCTTAGAAGAGGACTCCTCTTCTCAAGATTCTTTTATAATTGTGGCGACTACAAAAACCTATTATTGCCAAGTTTTCATTGTGCTCAAAAGGCCTTGAATGGGTATTGCCTAAAAAAAATCTTAAAAGTGAATATGTGAATGACATGTCATGCTTAACACTCGGAGAAAAAGATTAGGGTGGTGTTTGGATTTATTTTTCTGGCCAAAAATCAATTATAATAAAATTAATTGTAAGGAAATTCATGATCAAATAATTAGTTTTTCAAATAATAGTGTACAGAGAATACGAAGTTAGACTCAACTACGTATTCTCTGAACACTATTATTTGAAAAAATGATTATTTGATCATTAATTTATACAATCAATTTTATTAGAATTGATTTTTGGCCAAACGAAATCCAATCTCTATCTAGTTTAATTTTCAAAAGGTAATCGTGTTATGAGTAAATTGAAGAATGTATGAGAAACCCATTGAAGATTTATAATGTTCACATCATGAAATAAGTGCTATTGCCACCTAACAGGTCACCCACTATGGGTGCTCGAAGCCTAGAATTTCCGAATGAGTCAAAAAGTACTTTACAATTGCAGTAATACCTCATACTTTCGAAATAGATCCTTTGAAAGCAGAATAGCTTTCCAAATTTGTAATTTGGAGGACGTGATTATATGAATGCAGCAAACAAATGGTTTAAATTGCAACTTAAAATTCCAAAACTGATGATCACACCCCCAAAAATATAAATAAATGAAAAATCTAAAACTGATACAACTAATAGATATTGGGTCCACCAGAAAGGACTAAAATAATCAAGAGAGAGAGATTCAATAATAAGTGGCGTACAGAGCTTTGATGGGGAAAGGAAAGAAAGAATCTCTTTGTTGGGTTTTGAAGGATTTGACAAAAGGTTATCTAAAATGCTGATATTACCCCTTAATCTGGACATAAGGATGTTGTCTTTTCCCCACCCCTTTGACCAATGATGATAAAATAAGGAGGGAATTCGTGAGGTACCAACCATCCAACCATACGCCCTATGATTTATCCACCACGGGTTGGAAGTTGGCTAGCATCCCGGATTTGATCCTTGTGGTTGTATGTTTAACTCCTACCCCTCGCGTACATTGGTGTCCGTAGGAAAATTTTTGAGTAGGTTGATGCATACACCCGAAAGGACTAGTCCTTGCCTCGAAGGGTTTAAGACACTCGTCCATCCAAAAAAAAATGATATAAAGTAAGATTGAAAAAATAAAAAAGTTGAAATGAGTCTGGATCTTGTCTAATTGCGATTGAGCTCTTCAAACTTCAATTGCACTCATAGAGCCTCTTTAACTGCTCACTTAATTATGGTTAAGTTTTTTTAACCCTAGGATTAATATAATTTTTTTTCCTAAAAACCATGGTTAGATGGTTGAATCTCAAGAGACAAGAGTTAATGAATCTGAACCATGGTTAATGAAGGTTTAAAAAACATGTGTTGCCTGTGGTGCGACTAAACTCTCCCGAGTTCAATCGCAAGTGAATATGATTTTAACTCTAATCAAGTGGGCCGCAATTTTAGTGGTTCTTAAATTAATGATAGTGCCAAGTAGAATCCCCAAAGGAGTGGACCAGTGGTTCCGGGCCTTCCCCAAGTGGAACCCTTTGGGTCCAGCCTTGCACAGGTTTACTCGGACTTACCTGGTGTGACAGGTTGCGTGCTCACGTCGTACCCTCGGGGATTAGTCCGCACCCAAAGGGTTGGGGACATCCCGAGTTCCAAAAAAAAAATATAGATTATCCTCAACGATTGAGGATTTCCTATAACTAGGCTTAAAGTGTGTGTTTATTGTGTTAAAACCCAAAAAAAAAATGTTGATTAAAAATTCTTATCCAGAGCTTGACAGTTGCATCAAGCATCCAATGGTGTCATGTGCACATACTTTAAATGATGAGCCCCACTTAGTGCGTGACACTACTAAATCTAGCTCTTAAGCTCTTAATAGTACTTGCTATGTTTTAAATCACTTCCTTAAAGTAAAATACTCTTGCCCCAGCCTCTCAAACTCACTACGTCCATCTGTATCTTTTAACTCTCTTGAATTATGGTTAAGAATTACTAACTCTTAGATTAAAGAATAAAACTTAGAAGAGTGTTGAAACTACTTAACTAGAGTTAATTTAGAGTTAAAGGATGTTTCAGTATGGGGCAGAGTATTTTACTCTGGCCCCAGGCAAAGGAAATCCTGTGCCATCTTCAACTTACTGACTCGGCTCCAGGCCTTGTAGTTGATCTGCAATATGTCTAACCAATTGAACTATGGGCTCGAGCCGGGGTTGAGCCGGGGTTGCACCATGTAGCATTATAGGCCGAGGAATTAGCAGAATGTATATTTTTATTTGGTAAAAGTAAAGAAAAAGGTACATCCGTACACATCAAACCATCTGGTGAGTTTGGCAAGAAAGAGTAGTCTCGGGCTACCACAATGTGTGTGACATGTGGTTGGAGAAGTTATTTCATTGTCGCGATGATTTTGACTTCTCCACACATTATATGACATGGGGAGATAAAATGCTTAGAAAAATGGGAAGAGATATCAAGTGGGGGAGAAGTCAAAATCACAGGGAGAAAATGAAATGACTTCTCCTTTTTTTCACGTCACATGTTGCATAATATGTGGTAACCCGAGACCACCTTTTTGGCTTCGCCAGAGACAATCCTGAGCCTTCCCGACTATAATTAAAACTCATCGGCTCAGGATCGTCTCTGACGAAGTCAAAAAGGTGATCTCAGGCTACTACACATTATGTGACGTGAAAAAAGGGAGAAGTCATTTTATTTTCTCCTCATGATTTTGATTTCTCCTCACTTGATATCTCTTTCCCTTTTTCTCACCATTTTATCGCCACATGTCACATAATGTATAAAGAAATCAAAATCATGGGAACAATGAAATGACTTCTCCTACCACATGTCACATGCATTGTAGTAGCCCCATACCACCCTTTCTGGTTTTGCCATAGAGAATCTGAGGCGGTCAGGAAATAGTAAAATTAGTTGAGCAACCTCATCTGGTAGGGACGTAGGGTATCAGGTCAGGTCTCTCTCTTCAAGTGTCATACATACATCAACGTGCATGTTAAGCAAATCTAAACCAAGTCAATAGTCATACAAATACTAATTTGCATCCATCAAGTGAAAATAATATTTAGAAAAAAAGGGAAATCTAATATATATTAATCAGTGGTTGACAATAGTTTATCATATTAAGTGTTAAGGGTTTCTCGTTATACTCTTAACATGTTTTTTGAGTTTGACCTTTTCCTAGATATTAACTAATGCTGCTTGTGGGAAAAAAAAATTGTCCTGCAGGAAGGAGGAATTCTGCCCCCCAACGTACATTTCAATTTTTTTTTCCAAACTCTCGCTGTTAGATTCTGGAAGTTTGCGCTGGGCTCTTATTTAGCCCCAATAGATAAGTCAAAATAAAATTTAGTGGAGCATGTCCAATGTATTTGATTTTTTATAAGAAGAGTGTTAACCCTAGTCATAAAATTCAATTTTTTCCAAAAATACTAGCCCATTCGCAGTCTTCCTCGGACGCAAGTTTGTAACAACAAGTGCACCCATACTGCTTGTGGAAAAAATTAGTATTTCTGGGTTTTGCACTATTGAATTTTTTTCTCAAAATCTCACTTGGATACAACAAATTGTTACTCCTTCGTTAAAAAAAACAAACAAAATTGAGAAAGAAGTAATAATAGGGAGATACAGGAACACTTGTTGCTACAGGGTGGAAGTGTACGGCTGACAGAAAGACAGCCTTGGCTTGTCTTGGGGCTGGCTTGGGAATGTCTCTGGCGAAGCCAGAAAACCCTCTCGGGTTCCATATATTGTGCGAGAGTTGGCAAAAAAGTGGGGGAGAAGTCATTCCATATTCTCCCCAGATGATATCTCTCCCCTTTATTCTCACACTTATCGCCACATGTCTTATAATGGGTGAGAAGTCAAAATCATGGGCCCCATGATTTTGACTTCTCCATCACTTGTCACCTATTCTATGGAACCCCGAGACAAGCCCTGTCTGGCTTCGCCAGAGACAATCCAAGGCCCTTGGGGCTTATCTCGGGGTTCCAAAGAATAAGGGACAAGTGCTAGAGAAGTCAAAATCATGAAACCCATGATTTTGACTTTTCCATCCATAATAAGACATGTGACGATAAGTGTGAGAATAAGGGAGAGAGATATCAAATGAGGAGAAGTCACAATAATAGGGAGAAAATGAAATGACTTCTCTCCATTTATATGCCAACTGTCACACAATGTATGGAACCCCGAGAGCCCTTTCTCTGGCTTCGCCAGAGACAAGCCAAGGCCTAGAAAGACCCGAGCCCTGTGGGGCTAAGGTTTGCTCTGCATTAAAAGCTAAAACAAGGCAATAGGGTGGGAATCCCTTTCAAAAGAAAACAGAGGTATATTTGGTATCCATTTCCCGCTATTCCCTAAATCTATGATGTATAATATAGGTAATGTTTCAGATGGCGTTAAGAAGAAGCTAAGGGTACGAGGGTGTGCACATGGCCAACGAAGCAAAAACGACCCCTCCTCCCCATTCTCACATCGCATTCAAAAGTCAAAAGTCAAAAAGTCAAAACAGAGTGAATCTGCGTTCCCAACTGCACAGTCCTAAACAGAAATGCACAACATGACTACACAGTTCCACCCAGTTCTGGTATTTTACCACTGCCACTGGCTCTCCCAGGATATTTACTTAAATGGGCCTCCATTAAAGATTTTTGATGATCCAATACTGAAATGGAGTAGCAGAGTACAGTAATCACTGATCCTTATTGGTCCCCATGAGGAGCAAAATATCAGTACTTGGTCTTCGATGACGTGGCAAGCCATTAGCATCATCTCCTGGTTGGAGTTGGACCGCCTCTTGATGCTGATTTAACAGTAGGTTGGGATGGGGAAAACTCCTGGGTACTGCATTTGTGGGGGGTGCTTAACACATTTATCTATCTGGCAAAAGAAGAAAATTACAGCCTGGAAGTATGATTTTGACGAGATTGGATCACAGAATTCCATCGAGTTCAATCGCAATCACAGGTCAGCATGTGTCCCTTTTAATCCCTATAAACTGTTGTTAAGATTCACTAACCCTTGAGGGTCAACAATCTTAACCACAATTAACAGAGATTAAAAGGGACACGTGTTATATTAACCTTGTGAAGGTTAATATTTTTTTCTTCTAAAAATGAAGGTAAGATTGTTAAACACTAAGGGTTGGTAAATTTTAACTACAATTAATAGTTGTTAAAAGTGACACGTGTAAACCTATGAGGTGCAATGGATGCAATTGAAGGGATAGTACACTCCGGTGTGTATTTTCCCTAGGCAGGCTTGAATGATGCTTAAATTGTTGAAGGGGAGCTGTCGTCTCACCCTTAGCTGATACTGCATTTAGCAAATGAATACTTCATAACGCAGTATTGGAATGCAGGGTCACCAAAGCATTAACTTGAGAAGAACCCAATAAGATTTTAGTTTCATGATCTTGACCATCAGAAGAACCCATATGGAACATTCAACTGGGTTTGGCACTTAGGCAAAAGAGATCTCCTTGATGGATTCTAAGATCAAATAGCATCCCCAACCCCTTGCAAGTGTGCCACTTGGTTGGTGGATAAACTGGTGCCGAATTGAGAAGTTACAACTATCAGTTACAAATTTAAGACAGGAACTCAATCTAAATCTGACATAGAAGCTTGGAAATGGAAATAGCTCAAACAACAATTAACGATACACGGATTTTTGAGTGTTTTGAGATTAAATAAAGATGGTGGGGCATTTCAGCATTTCATCGCCTAACTCAAAAGTGTTCAAAAAGACACTCATGACATCTCTTTAATCAAGACATTTGACTCCTCCAGAACATCCATCTGCCATCCTATGAGGCAATATTTTGAATGCAGTTTACCGAGTGTCTCTGCAAAGTTGGCTGGAACTGCCTCGTTCAAGAATACTTCCTTCCATATCTTGAGGAGATCTGTTTGAAAGGGGGTGAAGTATGTCAGTCTCTAGTAACCTTGGTAATAAACAGAGTATGCAAGATTGAACCCATAAACCACCAGATAGAGTTTTGGGAAGCAACAAAGGGAGTGTTTAAAAATAATTATGCAAACAAGATTAACAGGTTTCACAGTGTCTAATTCTTCCTATCACCTTATGTTTTCTGTTCTTTTATTCTTTTAGCCACCTTTTAATTGTAAGATCAAACTTCGTTATCAAGTTTATCCTTTTAATACATATATTTCCCTCTCCTTTGCTTCCAGGTTTGTTTTCTTCACCAGTAACCTAGGTCTGTAGCTTCCTCATTCTGCAGAGCTTCTAAATTGTAGTACCTTGTAAAATGGCCAAATCATCATTACAGTTTTATTTCATTTTGTGGGGTAAGACAAGTTCACTCTCCATGCATGCTCAGGAAGAATTGGTTAACACTGGTCTTTTTTTTCCTTAGTTACAACTTCCGAATCCTGCCAGGTTGTCGCCATATTTTGTTTAGCAAGACCTCTCAGGCTCTCACCTCCCAAATTTATTATTAGAGAAGAACCTTCTGATGAGAAAATAGTTTCTCATATACATCATATTTCATTCCATTGCATTTTTCGGGCAGAGAAGTACACCCCTTCCTGCCAATATGTCACAACAAGGGGCAAACTATTTCATACTAAAAAAAATCTACTTTATTAGACAAATAAGAACGCTATTAAATCAGAAGAATATTAGATTCTGACTATACAATGATGTCCCATCCCAAGATCCTGGTATCTTGGGTTAAGCAAGTCTGATATCTAGAATCAAGCTCATACTTGACACCTACTATGTGGCTGCACCCATATCCTAGTGAAAAATATGTATTCCCTCCGTTTGTTTTGAAGATTTCTTAAATCCTTCTAAAAAGGAAAAACACTCATGTTAACCCATGTTCGACTTTTACACGCCACAATTCCAAGTGAGACACTACGGACATTTTTTTTCTCAAAAATCGTGAACATCCTAAAAACATCTACTGTAAAACATTTCTATTCTGAATATATGACTTACATTTATGTAAATTTTTACCAACTAATATATTATAACCTTAAGATATAACCTAAATGCTTATTATCATTTGAATAAATTTTTTTGTGTGAGCATACCAGTCCTGTCCGCAGATGAGAGACACATGATGATCATGTCAAATCGTGAGACTTTGGTCAAATTATCTAAAAAATTGACTACCAGCTCCACTTCTTCCCTGCAGACAGATAAACAAAAGAATATTGAACTCTGAACTGATCACAAGCAGAGACCCAATCTCTGAACTTAAATATCACAACAAAAGGAATTTTATACTTACATGAAAAAGGTGGCTATGCACTTAACAATGTCGATCAGTATAGGAGCAGAGAGAGAATTTTTGAATAACTGTGGCAAGGCATTTGGTGATATTGCCTAATCATGCCAAAATAATAATCAGTTGATAATTAACGAAGATGAAAATGAAATTAGCATATGAGGTTCATTAAAAACAAGAACGGTGCCTAAAATATCCAGTTGCCAATGGGTGCATGTGCTCATTGATCAAGGTCGCCCAATAAATGGACTGCCTCTTGGATGGGTATAGCCCAAAAAAAGCTATGGTCAGCAGATTCTAACCATCTACTTAGTGAAATTTTATTAAAAGTGCCACAAATTCTTGACCATCCAGAAACAAGCAATGGTAAGATCGTGAGGTCCATCCAATTTTGGGATGGCCCACTTAAGGGTGAACACCAAACAGAGGGTCCACATACCATATTTTTTTTTAAATCTGTAATGGCTCAGACGATCCAAATAAAAAGACACATCCATCATTTGAGGATAGAGAGGTGAGAAGAACCAACATCCTTGTTGGTGGATAGACTACTCATAAAATATCTGAAGCAAAAAATATTGCAGATCAGGATAGCAAGAATATTGTTGCAAACCTTCAGCAAACGAGCCTGTAATGTACGATCGCCAGAGAGTCCTCTCCAAGAAACCTCAAACTGGTAAGCTGACTTTGGTGGTGTAATATTTTTTGCCGCTTCAGCCATAGCTCGAGAAGCTGCTCGTGAAGCAAGCTCTTGCACTGATGCCTTCAGCTCTCTCTTGTTGTCAACAAAATGGTTTGTCTGTTGATTTTTTTTAATCAGTAAATATAACTATGATGTTAATGAGATTGAATAAGCAACTACAAGCCAGAAGAGTTCACAAGTGACCTGAAAGAGGTAAATCAAAAATAAAAACAAAAACATAGCTGATAGCTTCACAATAGCGTAATGGTTCATATGATAGAAAGCATGCTTAGATTCTCAAAATCTCTTCGGATGGAGAAATAATCTATTAATAGGCGACTAACCCTCGAGCAAACACGCTCCTCAAAAGAGGCAATGTCGTCAAAGACTCTTTGATTACTCTCCTTCCAAAATCTAAATGGACCATCCGATAGCTCCTGGCTAAAGAGCCTAAATGACAGAAGTTGGAGCATTCAACTTGACTGAAAGCCAACAAAATCAGAAGTCTCGAAAGGAACCAGGAAAGATCCAAACGATCTTCAGGCATGAAAGGAACTGACTCCAAATGTCAGACAAGAAGGGGAAGTATTGAGGATTGAATTAAAGGAAATTGAAATGTACGATAAAAAATCAATCAGAATTTTTGAAACTTAAAATGAAAAAAAAAATCCAAGGAAAGAAAACAAAACTCGCCAAAAGAAGAACAGGGGTGCCCCCGTTGCGGATGCTAAACATGCAAAGAAGCAGTTTAATTTGGAGAATTAGATGGAGGAAATATAAAGAAATACATTTATCAAGATGGAAGACCATAAGTTCCATATACGTCAAGATGAAAACTTGCACTTTTTTCTTTTTTCTATTTCTCAGGAGGGGCATTACGAGTTCTCAGAACCACTCATTTGGTGGTCACAAACCAGGAGATCTCTAATTGGATAATACAAATCACATCCTTAGTTGACTTTTTCCTTACTAGGAGGATGACATTAAGTAATAGAGACCTCTATGAAGGTCGAAGGATATTTGCACCTGGCAAGGACCAATTAATTGCAATGACTTGGTAAAGAAGATAATTGACAAATGTAATAAAGCAAGGATCTCATCGCGAGACCTTAGAACCCTCCGCATTAGAACTTGGAGTTGCACCTTCCTGAGATCCATCCAATTCCTGTCCTCCGGTTCTGTTTCTAGTTCTTCTAGTTGTGCTCTCTATTTCCTTCACGGCTACTGAAGCCTTGCCGAGAACTTTCCCATCATTTTCCTGCATAATAGTTTAGGAAATATTAAAATCTTGAAAAGTTTTGCATTTTCCCAAGAAGTACTTTTCATTCTTCTTTTCAATTCTAGGGGTAAAAGATAGTAACTATTCTTTCATATTAATGGAAATTCTGAGTTTTCTTTATCCTTGCCATTTAATACAATATTCTTTCCAACACAATAACAACAGATAGTCATGTGCACCAAACACATGCATCAATTAAGGAAGCTCCCACTAGCTCTCCTTTTTTTCCTTTCGCCAATGAAGTTTGTATTATTAGCAATTAAAACCATAGGAAGACCCGATTGTTTTGTTACCTCGGAACGATCTACTTGAACAGCAGTCACACCTGTCCCATGAACATTTCCTTTGACTTCCACTATTGACTTTCCTACTTTCTGCATTCCTTGAATAGAGTTTCCCAATGCTCCAGAGGCCTTCTCGAGAATCTCCTGGGCAGGATATTTCAAAGAGCCATATTAAAGTTTGGTTCCAACTTCTAAACAGAATTGAACCGGTGGAAATGAAAACGTGATTTGCATTCACAGCATACAGTTTAACAAAATTAACTAAAATGATACCAATGTTATATCTTGGATTTTTTTTTGATCGGTAAAAGCAATTATATTAATAGAAAAGGAGATTCACAAATTGTGAATTCCCAAGGCACAAGTATAAACTCCACTAAGAATAAAATAGATACAGTAAAACCCTCCCCTCGCACTATTATGAGATGACTTCGTCAAACCCTAGCTCATCCAAATCGAACTTCACGGAGACCCACTCTCGCAACATCGCTCGTGTGCGAGAGCTCACTCTCTCCCAAGACAAAGCGGAGTTTTCGAACACTCTCTAGCTCCGCTCTTTCCACAAAGACCAAGAAACTACCCCTGGAATAAATGTCCAAACTAGGTCCACCGGGCTATCTAGCGAGATTGAGAGCCAACCGGACAGCAGCGCCTAATAGGATGCGGGGAACACCCAAGCGACCCCAAGTTGAGACAGAAAATACCCCCAAAGCCTCTTCGCAAAAGGACAGTGAATAAGCAAATGATCAACCGATTCCTCCTCCCCCAGACACAAACAACAACAATTAGACAGACTCCATCCTCTCTTCCTCAGATTGTCCAATGTCATAATCTTGCCCAAATAAGCTAACCAAAGGAAGATCGAGACTTTGGAATGCAACTCATTGAACCAAACCGACTGAATCGGAAACGCCACTATACCTCCCGGATTGGCTTCCTCCAAATAAGCTTTCACAGAAAAGTGTCCACTAGAGTTGGAAGCCCAAACCATGCGATCCCTGACGGACTCCGTCACAACCGACTCGAGCAAGGTTAACAATGAAGCAAAATCCCCCACTTCCCAATCATTAAGCGAACGGCTAAAAGAGAGGTTCCAAACCACTGCCCCCGCTCTCCTTGAGTACATATCCGTGACTGACGCTGACTGAGCTAAAGAAAGAAGGAAGAATGACTTGAATCCTTGCACCAAAGGGCCAGACCCACACCAATGATCGAACCAAAAATTAATGTCCACCCCATCACCAATCGCCAGACGAGTGTGTTTAGCGAACTTGGACCAACCCGCCACAATTCCTTTCCAAAGACAGACCCCATGCAGGCCTCGAGGAAGCCGAGGCTCCCAACGATCTCTAAAGCTATGCCGTGCCACTATCACCCCTCTCCACAGACTTTCTTCTTCAACCCCAAAGCGCCAAAGTCACTACCCCAATAACGCCTCATTAAGTGCCTTCAAAGGCTAAATACGGAGCCCTCCTCTCTCCTGAGGCCTACAGACCCACTTCCACCTCACCAAATGGAGCTTCTTCATTACCACCTTCTCATTCCACAGGAAAGCCCATTGCAACCTTTCCAACTGAGGATGCAACCAAAGCAGGGATTTTAAAAAAAAAGAGAAAATAAGTCAGAAGACTGCAAAGAACACTCTTCAATAAGATGAGTCTGCCACCTTTAGAAAGCAACGACGATTTCCACCCCGACAACCTCCTCTGAAAACATTCCACCACCGGCTCCCAAACCGACTTAGATTTGAATGACGCTCCCAAAGGGAGACCCAAATAATTAGTAGGGAGCGAGCCGATTTCACAGCCCAGACAATTAGCCAACAACTCCAAATTAGGCACCCTCCCCCACTGCAAAAAGCAAACTTTTATGCATATTGATTCGTAAACCTGAGACGGCTTCAAAGCAACGAAAAAGGTACCCGATGTGGATAAGGTGCCTTTCCGATGCGCCACAAAAAAGCAAGATATCATCCGCGAACTAGAGATGAGAGATTAGGACCTCCGGCCTACCCACCACAAAGCCACCCCACACCACCTCGGAAGCAGTGTAGTCAAGGCGTCTAGGCGATTAGCCCTAGCTAGGTGAGGCGTTGCCTAGGCGATAAATTTAATATAAATATATATATAATTATATATATATATATATATATCACGAATATATATTATTATATATAACATCCAAAAGACCAAAACTCCACACCCACATTCCACAAAAATATAAAATAAAAAGTCTATATTACAATTATTCGTCACATAACCAAAGACGTGTTGACATAGTGGAGTATTAAACATTTCAAAATCTAAGCCAAATACCCAAATTCGTGTCACTGTCTATGTATAATATTAGGCAGAGCCCCCTCCGATTGCTTGGGGGGGTGGCAGGGGGGCAGTGCCCCCTTGCCTAGATTGCGTCGAAAATTATATTTTTAATGAAAAAAATTGATATTTTTCTTGAAAAAAACGATTTAGAATCTTATTACTTCTTCATTACATGTTTTTTTATTTATTGAGATATTTTGGATTTTTTTTAAAGCAAAAAAAAAAAAAAAATTACTAGGATCGCCCGCCTAGAGGGACGCCTAGGCGATGCAGACCCAAAATCGCTTAGGCGACGCCTTGACTACACTGCTCGGAAGCCTTCCAAATCATCCTGCTTAGAGCCTCCGTTACAATAATAAAGAGCAGGGGAGAGAGAGGGTCGCCTTGACGCAGGCCCCTTGAACTCTTAAAAAAAACCATGAGGAGATCCATTTATCAGCACCGAAAATGAAGAGAAGGAATAGCAACACCTCATCCAAGCACGCCACTTTGACCCAAACCCCATCCAACTAAGGGAATACTCCAAGAATCCCCAATTCAAATGATCGTACGCCTTCTCCATGTCGATCTTACTAATAACCCCTGGGTCCCTCCTCTTCAACAGCTCATCTACCACTTCATTGGTTATAAGAATCTCATCCAAAATTTGTCTACCTCCTACAAACACGCTTTGCTCCGGTGAGATCAACAACCCCATCACTCGGCTAAGCCTGACAGTCAAAACCTTCACTAAAATCTTATAAGCGCTACTAATAAGACTAATAGGCCGATAATCCCCAATCTCCACTGCCCCAGCCACCTTCGGAAGGAGAGCAATGAAGGAACAATTAAGTGCTGGATCAAACGAATTTGAATGAAATAACTCATGAAAGACTTTCATCAAGTCCTAGCCAATAATTGGCCAACATATCTTATAGAACTCAATGGAAAAACAATCTGCCCCTGGGGCTTTGTCCCCTGCCATACCTGCCAGAACCGACTGCACCTCCACTTCTGAAAACAGTCTTTCCAACTGGCTACTCATCTCCTCTGATAAGCTCGCAAAAGAGAGGCCATCAAGCAGATAGCGGAAATGGAAAATAGTATTATTTGTGTATCCTATCAATTCAAATACAAGCTATACCCCATCAACTCAGTACAAAATTGGACCAGATAGCTTATCATTTCCAGTTCCATCTCTTCCCTCTTACTTCTCCTGCACTATCTCGTCTTGGTTCTTCTAGAAACCGTGTTCCAATAGCAGAAATATCACCGAACTGTACATCCACTGATGGAACACATCTTGGTTCTTGGATTGTTCATGGCTCAAAATCCCACTGATCAAATGACCATGATCACTCATTACTCAATCAATAGCATTCTTTAATGCTCAATACAGTATGTACATTGTCAAATTATCAAGTCCATTGATTGGAATAATTAATTGGGAACAAAAAATCAATGAGGTTTCCCATTAACTGGAGGGTGGAGTACCATGAGATTGTCCTTTGACTAAACCATATGGGAGAAATATGGACTTTTCACAAGCTAAACAATATGAAATAGAGACTCTAGAGTCAAACTGATGCTCAAACCTAAATCTTGCAAAAGGATGTTAACCGAAAAAGATTGATCATGAGATATAAAAGAAAATACAACTACATAAGCAAATAAAAATTACAACCTTGATTCTTTGTGCAGGATTTGAGAAACATCAACAACTTATATGTAAATTCATACAACGGATAGCACAATAACACAATTGAGGAGACACTGTATTATGAAATCAGTATTTCTTATTTTTTTGTTGTTATTTTTGGGTAGGCAAGCAGGTTTGTAATTTAGCGAGTGAAAACAGCTCTGAACACAGCACAGTCCAATAAAGGCAAGTTATACACTTGCAGGAATCAGTATCCATCTGAGAGATCTCCAAGGCCATTAGACAACCTAATTATCCAATCCATTACACTCCTAAATGTGTGTGTGCGTGTATATATATAGAGAGAGAAAGAGAGAATGAAAAAATGGGGGATAGTTGGTTTTTTTTTTGGGGGGGGGGGGGGGGGTAATGATGATGTCAGGGCCCCTTAGAGCACCCGACTAATCCCCCGGGCACGTGCAGACCCCTCCATCTACACACACCGGGTAAGCAAGGATAAATCCCTGAGGGTGACCAACAAAGGGAAGGGAATTGAACTCAAAAACTCCGCTTCCCAAAGTGTGGTCCCGGTCAGCACACCAACCCCCCGTTGGAGTCTTGGACCATCCAATCCTGCAATTTTTTTCATCTTTGTTCTGTCAATGGCGCTCAATGAATGGTAAGTCCCATCTCAGTATATGTATAACATGTGACTACTAGCTTATGATTCATACCACTGCCTCTAGTTTTCCTGCTATGAGTGAGCCCATGAGGAGTGAGGAGGTGCAGTGTCAAAACTGGAAATGCCAAAGCAGGAAACTACTTGAAATGCATACCTTCTGATACAAAGATTTTGCCTCAGTATACTGCTTCTTGACTTCTTGGTTGTGAGGTTCTAACCTCAGGGCAAATTCAGAATCTGCAATCAGCTGTATATGTATTATATCAGACAGATCTTTACGCTTGATAAGTTGAACATAAAAAGAAACAGGTGTGGTTTGATATACCTTCAATGGATTCTTTAAGTTTCCCAAGTTCTTTCCTAGCTGTAGCACGCCGTGAGTATGCTTTAATGTAGCGGTCATCTAAATTTAAGGCTTCTGTACAGTCATTCTCGGCCTCTTCAAATCTAATGATATAGATATTTTAAAAAAAAAAAAAATCAATGTCAAAAGCCACATTTGATTTGACTGTAGGTAGATGAATCATGCCCTGGAGAAAATTAAGTCGAATAAAACCAATGATACGAATAAATAATGATTTTACAGGCATCAATATGGTAATGTATAATAATATAAGACAGTGAAACGTTTTATTTGTGAATATAAAGGTGATGCACATATATAAAACAGCATATAAGATTTGCCTTTTGATTTTGAGGTAGGCCATTGCTCTATTTGCAGAAGCTACGGCTGTTGGTGATAATGCAATGCTTCTTGAATAGCACTCAATTGCTTCATTAAACTTTTTCTGCTTAAAATACTCATTGCCCTGTCAATGGGGAAAGATTGTACACTTAGCAGCTTGAAAGGCTTATGTGTGCTATAAAATCTCACAACTTTAACATGAAAAGTACAGCATAAATATTCCCACCAATTCTTTCTCTGAAGCAGCATCAGGAGTACTCTCCTCAGTCAAGAAGCTACTTGATATACGGTTGATTGCATTGTAATTTCTTGAGTAGTCGAATTGTCCTGCCTTACTCCTTGAATAATCATCTGGGAGAGTTCTTCCTCTGGGTCTTTTATCTCCACCAACTATTCCAGTCTTCCGAGAGGAAAACACCTTCAAGTAGTGTTCATTAAAATATCCTACATTATAATTATGCACTGTACATATATTCTTCTCCCTCTAGTATTGACATAAAAGTTAGAGCATTTCGAATTAGCAAAGAAATACGAGCCGTGGATGAGAAATGACTACACTTTTCTTACTTGCGAACTTCCACTTCCATGTTCTTTCAATTGACCTTGTATGCCACCAAGTCCAGGACCATTCGAAAGTTGACTCGCATTGTTCACTTTTCCTCTTGGTGTAGGAAGATCCTGGAAAAAGAAAATATATAATCAAATGAAATCGAACAGTTTGGGTGATAAATTTCAAAAGCACATTGTTGGTTAATTAAACAAACAAAAGGGACACATTATTTATGTTGAATTGACTCAATCCCACCATGAACCCCAACAGACATACCTTCATAAACATGAATTCCCAACATCCATGTAACTTGGATAGTGACTAATGATTTGGGGTGAACATGATTGATAAGTTTCAAAAGCACATTGTCGGTTATTTATACCAAGTTTTCTCAATTATGCACCACAAACTCTTGAGGGAATATTTGATAAACATGAGTTCTCAACATCTATGTAACTTGGAAAGTGACACCAAAGGGTTGAACACGGAAACTCTGAGGATGATATGCCATATTAAAAGTACAGTAACTAAGAAAAGATAATAAATAAAATTTAATATTTTTCAAGAGAATAAAACAATAACAATGATGTCTTCTCAAAAGTTTACATCGGTGCATTTTTTGAGTTTCCCATTATGCCTTGGCAAATGCAAGTATAAAACAGTACATTTTTTCTTTTGTTGAGTTTCTAATTATGCCTTGTCAGATGGAATTATAAAACTAATTAATTAATACATATTTGAACTATTATTTCTCATTCTTTTTAATTAGCTTCCATGTTATATTTATCTAACAAGTAACAAGCAATAAAGGGATACTGCTCTGAAGATTTAAAGGTCCGGCAATTGACTGGTACATTGCTTAACCCATTTCGGAATTAATGAAAATTCCCTATAAGCACCACCCCCTACTTCACTGTTTACCAGGTACTCCACTTCTCACTTCTTAGGCTAAGTAATCAGTTACTTCCCCTTAAATTTTCTTAAAGGGGAAGAGGGCACTACGACATCAAACACATGATTGGTAGCTCCTCACAGTCAAAGCATTGTCACATAAAATAGTTTAGTGTTGAAAATAATTGTGTATTGTTAAAGAGCTGATTTCTCCTCAATGACTCAGTATAGAAGAGCATGTGTCTCATCTGAATCTTACTCTCCTCATTGGAACCAGCATAAAATTAACTATGCCATAGTAATTGTTTTTCTTCTCTCATTTCACCTTTTTTTTTTTTTGGAAGCCCCTTCCCACCTCTGCAACCATCAACTCCATCATGCCCGAGGTTCAATTCATCTACTATTTTTTAAGATTATATTAATTATTTGTCCCACTAGTTAAAATTTTATGCAAGCTAGACATCCAATACATCAATAATTTCACTTAGAGATTCACATTGCAAAATAAATAGCATACACCAAAACATTGTAATTGAGCATCTTCAAATAAGTAAACATGTTCGCTACCTACTCGTTATTAGTGAATTTAGGAGCCAAAAGGATAAATGAATTACCACTTTTTTCTCTTCTTGAGCTACTGCTTTCAATTTTTTCTCTTTTTCCTTAAACGAAAGTTCCCAATCTTGCAAGTTGTTCAAAAATCCCTGGAAATCCTGAAGAAAGAAAAATACCAACAAAATCCAATAAGACGAATTACCAAAGTTAGATAAAATATTATTTGTATCTTGTAGGATGATTTAACAACTCCAAAATTTTTGAATTTGAACCACTTCAGCAAACTAAATTCATCCCAAGCTAGAGAGTTCAGAGATTACTCATTATACACTTCCTATGATCAAATATTACAAAATGGGCACAGATAGTCTTGCATGTAGAAGAGCTTTTTTCTAACTGTATACAGTATAATCAATTTCCAGGCCATAAAAATTTTGAAACAGAAAAAGAAATATTACTTCTTCATTCCATGTCCATATAACTCAAATGTACACCAATTCTAGTTTTTCTCTTCTTCGAGCATTCATAAGTACGAATCTATTCTAAGCTCCACTGTTTTAGGGTTCATGATGATGCCCTAAAACATTAGAGCGTTGTATGAACTGAAAGTCGAACAGAAACACGAACTACTGAGCAATACCTAAGAATTGTGCCATGAAAAATCATCATAAATAAACTGCAATTAGGATCAGAACAAAAACACAAACATACCAGGTTTTGATCACGATCGTGCTTGCTTGGAACCCTAGCCATGGTTTATGCAGGTACGGGAAATCAAACAGCTCGAAATTCGTTTATTACGTCTCACGCGTGCTCTCGATGTTTCTAGCGAGAAACTGGGGCCTGTAATGTTGGCAATGCGCAAGATATTAGAGTACTCTAGCTATTGTAGTCCTTACCACTTTTGTCAGAATCGGACCGGGCATCGAACCGGTAGAATGGCGGTTCCCGATTCAACCGGTCCGGTCCGGGCCGGATCGCAGCTGGCCGCCCAGAGATGGGCTGAAGCTTAGAGTCTAAAGTCCGTGGCCCATTCAGCCGGGCTTGGCCTGACTAACCCAGCCCGATTATGCCCAATTAGTTCATAGCAATTTGACACATGATTTTTTAGGGGGAAATGCTTTTGAGACCGCAAAAGAGCCGAGACCATCGAGATTGTGCATCCGGCACGGGATTTCAGGTGGGGCCTAACATGGGAACGTGGACCCCACCCGAAATTTCATGCATAGATGCACGGTCTCGACCCTTTTGTGGTCTCATTAGCAAAGTCCTTTTTTAGGCGAGCTACCCGACTAGGTCGGATTAAGCTTAATTAATAAGTGGGTTGGTCCGACGGGACCCTTTTATTAATCGGGCCAAGTCGGACCGGGGCGCCCCATTTACACCCCTAGCTGTGCACAACTTATTCATGTTGCCGTGCAATGCATTTACACTGGCTGATGCCCGAGCATCTTACTAGGAACCTCCCCCTCCCCCAAAAAAAAATTTTGTTTGTGTTTTCCTATCTAATTATTTTCACAGGATCATATCATTTGTTATCATAGCTTGTTTTTTTGGGGCTGATGATTGTGGATCAATGGATGGAGTACTAAACAATTACCATGGCCAAATAATGGAAGAAAACCCCCTTCAGCAGTTTTAGGAGGAAGAGCCCTCCAAGTGGTCCTCTATGCCTTAATGGCATTTGTTACCGTTAATATGCAAAGATTTCAAAAATAGCAATAATTTGCTCCTCACGTGAGGAGCCGCGTTTCATTCCTCCTTTTTCTGCCAAGCGTCATTTTTAACTGGGATTTGCTCTTTAATTGCGGTTGAAATTTCTAAACATTTCTTTTTTTCCCTAAAACCCAAGGTTAAAAATACAAACCCTAAAAATTAGTGAATCTTAAGCACAGTTAAAAGAGAGTTAACAAAAGGACCATGTGGCAAAAAAGGGGGCGCCTGGAGCATTCTCGCTCCACCAACAAGGAGTGAATTATTTTCCTTCAAAGATTACGCTTATGGAGGATCTCATATACTCTTAGACTTGAGGACAACGTTCTTTCAGGAGATGTGAGATGTTATGACACTATTTGGGATGGAATGCTGGATTATGATTCTTATATCTCATCCATGTTTGGAATATTTTTAGTTTCCTTGAAAGGGGTAGGAGTTGTTCTATAAATCAGGGTTTTAGTTAAAAATAAACAAAGAGAAAATATGTGAAGGCGTGTATAGAGTTCAGCCCCCTCGAAATGATCATATTTATAGTCTATAGACATTAATTTATTTGTCCTTTTTATTTTGTCAATTGCATGATCATATCATCTGGTATCGAGCACTTGCGTTCCTTGCCATTACTCTTATGAAAAGATTGCAAAATTATGCTTGATGGAATTTCTCAAGTATTCTAAACCTTGAGGACAAGGTTTATTTAAGGGAGGTTACAATCCCAATTTTTGTTAGGATTTACCTCATCTTATTAGAGTTAGAGATATTTTATTGTAAAGCAAAAAAATCCGCTTAGCAATTAAGTATTATTGTTTCCTTTAGTCTCACATCGATTGAGTATTAGATTTCACATGAGTGTATAAGGGTCCAACAATCTTTAATTAGTTTGGCCCTTCTGGAGTGATTGAGTAGGTTAATTCTTATGACCTTAGCGGTAACCTTAGGCATGATTGTATATGTTTAGGTGTTACTTTACCTCATTAACCAAAAAATAAAATAGGGGTCTCCTAGAACTGTTGAGTAAATATGAGTATTGTAAAGAGGGTTTGTCCCTTGAAGTGACAAGTTTGAAAACTTAAAATAATAGCTAGTTGACTTATTCTACTAAATTAAGCTATTATTTAGTAATAAGATTATTTGATATTATTTTAATGATATTTAAATATTTTAGCAACAAGTGATTTTATCACTTATTCAATAAGCAATCTAAATCTGTTTTTTGAAAAAGAATTTATTATACTAATTTGGCCAATGTCGATTTTGGGATCATTCTATCATTATAAATAGTCCTTAATTTTTAGAGCTTAATTACAAATTACAAAACACTTATTAAGTTTTACCAAACACTCCCTTAGTGTTAATTTTTTTTGGATAGGTTCGTCTTATCATCGTCTAAAGTCAAAAGCTTAGAGTAATGCCGCATTTGGCATTTCCCATGATAGAGGTCCTGTGATCTAATCCAAATGGGTGATGTCTTGCAAGAGTGCATGTCACTCTTTGTCACTAACAACTAATCGATCATTGATACTAACAATTGGAAAATGATCATGCCGGCAAAATAAAAAATAAATGCAAGGGATTGTTATATGAGTGGAAAACCTGAAAAGGTCTACTAGTTGTTAAAACACAAAGTTGCTGGTTTAATTGTATTTCTTCTGTTAGTTCCATTGACAATGTTGTCTATCAAATCTTCATTCCTCAAGCACTCAATTGTGAGAATCCAATTTTCAATCTCCACTATCTTAAACTATCAAGGGATGTAATTTGCAATCAAACTTTAAGGTGATAATGTTGTTGGATGGTGTGGGTGAGACATGGTTCAAATATTTTATTGCACGAGTAGAAAATGCAGCGGTGAACTGATATCGATCTAGCATATATAGTCCTCTTTAAAAGCATGTATCTAATAAGTGTAAGTTGTGGATTTCGCGAGTGTCGAGCTAGACAACCACGTGAGCACTGCAGGGATGAGGGTACGGGGAATGATCACCGAGTCAGCCTAAACCTGAGTATGGTCATACTGACTGGGTAGTTTTGGGGAGATAAATGACTGTGAAATGGGGGATATTAGAACATACTTAGGACAAAAGAGTATCGAGAGCAGTCTTAGCACGACTGGAGAGCAGGTTGGAGAAGATGAATTCCTGGTTCGGAATCTCTGTCCAGTATTGTGTCGCTTTTTCCATAAGGAGTGTTCCCTAGTTATAGACTTGGTAAAACCACTTCATACTTGAAAATGATAAGCATTATCTAATTAATTAATGTTATTAAATCTGGATATTTTGGTTGTAAACCTTATCTAATCTCGAATTTCTCGCGTCGCTATCTTGGCTGCCCATGACGACCTTTACTCTTTTCTCGTACACTAAGTGGGTTGACACAGGCAGCACCCCGCTTTGCAGTCTCGTTGCCGGATGCACAAGAGTGAAGCTACCCGCCTTTGTCAGCGATCCTTTATGCCCACCAAACCACAAGTCCCATTTTATTCCCCGAATATTTACCATGTCGTGAGGTGCCATAACCCGCAGTCGACATGCATCACCTTGTCTTGAGGTGCAATAACCCACAGTCGACTAGTAATTTACCAAGGCAATGTAGCCTATTAACCATGTCTTCCATACTTGTTCGAGGTGTTGTGACCCACGGATCACAAGTGTTATTGCGGAGGCGCAATATTGAGGGTACTTAACATTTTCAATTCCTTCGAGGTGCGGGGACCCACATGTTAAAGACTTTATCTTAAGCATCTGGCTTTTTTAGTTAATGTTTATTTGTAATTACATACCTGAGGCACAAAGGTCTGCAAGATGTGTAGATTAACTAAAGATAAAATGTTAATCATGTTTTAGCAACAATGGTGCACTCAGAAGGGTCGAGGGTGCCCGGAGGCAACGTCGCATGTCGAATATGTTGTAGCGTCAACGATGCACCCAAAGGAGTCAAGGGTGCCCGGAGGTACCGTCACCTGTCGAACATGTTTTAATGCCAAAGGTGCACCCGAAAGAGTCGAGGGTGCATGGAGGCACCGTCACTATCAAACATATTTTAGCACCAGCGGTGCACCCAGAAGGGCTGAGGGTACCTGGAGGCACCGTCACTTGTCGAACATGTTTTAGCACCAACAGTGCACCCAAAAGAGTTGTCGTGTGTCACTATTTCCTCCACATCACACAAGAAAAAGTGACCATCAACAATAAAGTTTAACAATATCCTTCTATCAATCAAATGAGCAAACAGGCTATTCTCACATCTGTGTATGCAAAACAACAATTGAATAAAAAGAATAAAATCACATCAAACTACCAACTATAGGTTAGGCATATGGAACAACTCGGTCTCATTCATTATTCATAATTCATAGCATCCAGTTACATTGATCATGGTTCTCATTGATTAAAAAAATTATTTCAAAACGAAAGAATGGACTCAATGAGGTCGTAGAGAGGTGCAAGCTCCCCCTTGTCGATCAAGAAGAATTCCTACATCACAAAGCAAGTCACTCAGGGGCATTCTTGCTCATTGGCTAAGTAGATTCCTTCCTCCTCCAGCGTGGCGGACCTCCACCTACATAAGACACTCCGACGCTCAAGTTAGTTTCTCTTCAATGTTGTTCTTCTCTCAGTAATGGCCAAAAATTCTCACCCTTCCAATTATGTCTCTAATGAGACACCCCTTATCTTTTGTCCCTCAGTTATTGGTCCCATCAATTGTCAATGTCTTATCTACCAAGTTAGTGGAGCTAGTGAGCTGTAGCCTCTGTATACAATAACCGAAAGAATAAAAACATAGAAAAGCAAACAAGAATGCACAATACAAGATTTATGTGATTCAGCTAATGATGCCTACGTCCACAGATCCACACCACTTCACTATGCTCAATGGCAAAAGTAAATTGAATAGTACATAGTTCTCTCTCTCAAGGAAAACCTCTCTTAGTGTCTACAATGAATATTTAGGATAATAAATCTCTAGCACAAAAGTATCTTATATACTAAACCCAAAATAAGCCATATCCGGACCTAAAAATCCAAGGCCTGCGATAATCAGTTGATCGATTTTCCAAACCGTTTGATTGGTTTGCTATAGATAGCTACTAGATTACACATGAGTGTAAAACTTGTGACAATGGTTGACCGGTTTGAGATCCAGTCGACCGGGTTGTCTAGATCGAGTCTACACACTTCAACAATTCATACAATGATGGGACATGAAGGTATGCCTCCATTTTCTGATAGAGGTGGCATTTCTACTCAGGACATGCTAGTCTTAATATCTGTCTCAACCCAAAAGAGTGTGCTCAAGCAAGGAGATCCCCGAGCACGATGCAGTGGGCTGGATTGTAACAACCCCAAAACCCCACCTTGGTCATAATGGGACTTTGGGTCTGCCACATTACTTATCTCTGCTTAATCTTCATAGTAATAAGGCAACAAAAAGATAATTCTCCATATATAATAACCATAAAATTTCTTTCCATAAGAACATCTCATCCAATATAAAATAAACTGACGATAATCCAAATTCACAAACATATACAAAAGCAACATCTACTATAAAGGTCTCAAGTTTATTATCTTTTACAAGTATTCTCTCAACAAAACTAGAACGGGAAATAAACTAATAATACGAGAACCGGTCAGGATCCAGGGCTCCATCAACCTGAAGATCACCTTCTTCTACTTCCTCAAAATATTCTTCTTCTACCCAAGGAGTAGTTGTCTGCTCCTACGCTAAACCTGAACGACAATAACAGGTCGACTGAGTATTGAATACTCATCGGATATATAAACTAACCAACAATAGCACATGCATATATCCAATATCCAAATAATGTAACAATTGTAAAGTCAATAGCAGTTTAATATAACATGAACATAGTCAGAGTGTGGAAACATGTGAACATCATGACTTAGCTTGACTCGTGTACTTGTGTGACTCTTGAACTTGTATCGTGAATGTCATGCATGCCTATTTTCCTATAAAAATAGTTATCGAGATATTTGTATTTAAATCCATGGAGGTGCATCGACAGAAGCGTAAGCCCCTAGGGCTCTTAGATTCCAAATGTCCATGATAATTATTCAGGACTTGAAATCTTATCCATAGAGCATCAACGAATACCGGAGCTACTTGATTTTCAGGGTCCTTATAAAATCATGCAGTGTCCTTGTCCTTGTACTTGTATTTTAGTGTTCAGAGTCTTTGTACTTGTCTTTATCCTTGTAATTCAACACCCAGTGTCCGTGTAATGTCCGTGTTCATGCAATATCCGTGTCATGCTCGTGTACCCGTGAGACTTGTAAACTACCACACATGTGAACTTGTGTTTGAGTGTCGTGATTAACATCTGAATTCAGTCATTACTTAAATTTCATCTTCCATCAAGAAACTCCGCTAGGTTACATCTCCCTAGTTAGAGAATTCCCAACATAAATAACTTCCTATAGGTTTTGGCCTATTCGAATATCAATCATCATGCAATATGAATAAACACAATTTATCATAACATACTTCATATCTTATCATGTTCATGCTAACATTTCAAACTTCACTATTAGGCATAATTCATCATAGCATATCTTATTGTACTCATACAAACCTTCCAATATCATCATTTTACATGCTTATTGTTCTTAGACATTTCAACAAACATCTACAATGCGTTAATTATGTATATAATGCATTTTTCATTTTCACATTCCAAAACCATATCACTATTCATTCATAAACTACATTCATTTATTTCAAACTTAACACCAATCCATACATTCATAATTCATTCATTCTCTATTTTAACTCATCCACCATCATCTTTATGCATTCATATTCAATGTAATCATATCAATTAACAATAAACAACGTCTATTTTCTTCATCATGTTAAATCAATAATCATAATAATACAAGAGTTAAATTAGATATGATATTAATCACCAATTCATATTTCAATTCCTTAATTCATGCATTTCATGTAAATCTCTTGATAATCCATACATATTCTTATTTAAGCATACAAAACATCTTAATAGGGTTGAGTTAGAAGGGATATCGATCTTAGGGATCCTTCCTTTGGATCCAAATCGCTCAAGAAGGCTTTAGGGAAGATTTTCAACCTTTCTTTTTCTTCTAAGAGCAATCTCCACCTTAGAATTCTAGGTTCTCTCCTCCCATTTGCCAAATTAGGTTAGAAATGGATAAGATACTCTAAAACCTCGAAGTAGGACCCTTATTTATAGTCCCAATGGTTAAAAACCCCGATTTCGCATTTAAAAAAAAAATAGGATCGCACTCTGACGATTGATCGTCAGTCTGGACGATCGATCATCCAAATTCCAGTGAGTTATTCAGATTCTGGGTTCCGGGCGATCGATCGTCAGGCTTGGGACGATCGATCGTTCAAATTTCAATGAGCTCCCTAGATTTTTAGACTCGTCATTAAAAGGGAAACAATTTTATGTTCTTAATTCTAAGTTTTTACTTGCCTAAATAGGATCTAAAGCTAACTGGTCTGAGATGGATTACAGCAGATCAGAAATTCAGTAGACTCGACTTTAGAAATCCAACATTTAACTTAACCTCGACTCAACATCTGGAAAAATGATAAATATGAACATTAAAGATAGTTTTGATATCTTTCTAATGGCTCAAGAATCACTCGATTCCGATAAGTCGTGAGAAAACTAGAGCTTTCTAAAGTTGAGGGTATGTTAAGACATCCCACTTCTTTATAACTTTGATTATGTCTTGATCACACCACATCATTTAGATATAATTACATAAGCATTAAAACGTCACAAAAAAAACTATTATACTCATATTACTTGCATTAAAGGCATGAAAAAATTCAGGTCTGTAGATGGAGCATGCTCTGGTCAAGGTTGGTCGAGCCTAATGCCTTAGCAATTTTCCCCTTACATTAATCTTATAAGGACATGTTCGGAGTGGAGGTATTTCTCTTATTTGACGGTTGAAATCAAGGACTTTAAAATTAAAATAGAAAGAGACACCAAAGTAATTATCAAGTACCAGGACCCTTTGAAATAGAAAGAGACGTCAAAGTAATTATTGAGTACCAAGATTAAGTACCAAGACCCTTTGAAAAACTAGGACTACCATTAAGGATACCAGGTACTAAGCCCATTTGCCCCCATTGAAAAACTTGGACTAATAATGAGGATATAAAGTTTGTATTTACTAAATACTAGTTGACCCGACATGTGCAAGGCACGTGCGGGGTTATGTGGTGTTTATTATTTTTAATTTAATAAAGAAAAAAATACAAAAAGAAAAAGAAAAAAAAGATGACATATATTACCATAATTTTCAGATTTAAAGAAAGAATAATATCTATTAGTTCATCAAACCTCTATTATTCATGACACTGCAAATCAATAATAACCAAGTAAAAAAAGTATAAACAGAAGGAATCAAGAAAACTAATAACTATAAAAATCAATAAATCTGTGTATTAAAATACTTATTTGTTTAAACCTAACCTTACAACAACAATCTAGAATTAGCTTTGCGAATGCACTCTTTTATGACTTTTTGTTTAAAGACTTGGAATATCTAAAACCAAACATAGAAGCTAATAGAGAGGTGATGGAGTAGGCCGAAGCAGTGACAGTGGGGAGAAGATAAGGAAGCATGGAAGAACCGATGTAAGATTTTAAATCACAACCAATCGTGATTGAACTCAGGAAGAGTTCAATCACACCCATACGTCAACACGTGTCCTTTTTGAACTCCTATTAATCATGGTTAAGATTCAATAAACCTTAGGATTCAACAATCTAACCTTGGTTTTTAGGATTAAAAAAAAAAAAAAAAAGTTAACCCTAAGGTTAAAATTTTGTAATCCTAAGGTTAGTTTTCTAAAAATATTTTTTTCCAAAAACCAAGGTTAGATGGTTGAACCCTAAGGGTTAGAGAATCTTAACCACCGTTAATAAGAGCTAAAAAGGACACGTGTTGACCTGTGGGTGTGATTGAACTCTCCCTACGTTCAATCACGATTGGCTGTGATTCGATCTCGAAGAGAAGAGATATATGTGATAGTTGTGAGGAGTGTTGCGTGCGTTGTGGGAAAAAAATGGAACCAAATCCTCTACAATTATAACTGGATTTTGGGGAATCTGGTTATGCCTTTGAGGTCGCCATGTGTCCCTTTTGACACCCCTTAACCGTGGTGAAGGTTCACCCACCCCTAGTCACCCATCCTTGGTTTTTTTTTTTAAAATATTAAAAATATTTTAATTTAATTTTTTTCTTCTAAAAACCAAGGATGGGTGAGTGAACCCTAGGGGTGGGTGAACCGTAACCACAATCAAGGGGTGTTAAAAGGGATGCGTGGCGACCTCAAGGGCATAACCGGATTCCCCAAATCCAATGATAACAGTAGAGGATTTGGTTTTAAAACAAAACTGATTTATCACATTAGGGTCCACTAAAGTTCTATGACAAATGATTGCTCTAGAAGAGCAGGTTTACTCCCTCTTTTATTAGAGGGTATAGATGGTAGAAGTGAAAACGAGAAAATGAAGTTAAGAGAAAAACAAAGTTTAGTCCAGTCCAGTAAGGGTATTTTTGGAATGGGAAATAGTTAACTTACTCATAAAATCTATTTTGAAGAGGTCCAGCCTTAGATTTTAAAATAGATTTCATGGGTATGCCTATCACTGCTCTTTTGGAATCTGAGCACGTATATGATAAGAGAAAAAAATATATTAAATAAAGAGTATTTTTGGAAATATAAATGTTGGTTGACACCAACTTATGTCTCTTTTATCATCATACGGCTAATAGATTTTCATAGAGTGATCATCAAACATGTTGTTAGAAAGACAAATCAAGTCGTGGATTAATTGACTGTTATGGCCTTATGAGTGATTGTAGAAATTTTTAATAGCTGTGGACGGATCAATCCTTAATATTGCTAGGAAATGGTCCAATAGAGCCCTTTTAAAAACAAGAGCCTATCCCAGTCTTAAATATCAATTTTTTTCCAAAGTATCTCAGGTAGCAACATGTGGTATTGTTACCCCCTTCAACCTGTTAAAAGGTTAAAAAAAAATTAAACTAAAGGAAGTTATGTTTCAGTCCGGGGGGGAGCCGGAATTTTTCATTGGGGACGAAATACATATATAAAAATTTAATGGATTCAGGGTATGGAGCTTGGGGGGTTTGGGGCACAGGCCCCAAAGTTTTTCCCAGTTATGCCCTTGAGGTCGACATGTGTCCCTATTGATACCCCTTAACTATGGTTAAGATTCACCCACCTATCCTTGGTTTAAAAAAAAAACAAAATTTTATTCAAACCCTAGCTAAAATTCATTAACTAAAATTTTAATTTTTTTTTTTGAAACCAAGGATAAGTAGGTGAACCCTTAGAGTCGGTGAATTTTAACCATAGTTAAGGGGTGACAATAGGGACGTGTAGCGACCTCAAGGGTATAACCAGACTCCATTGTGAGGCCCACTACATATGTGACAAAAAAATGGGAAGGCCACTATATATAAGACAAAAAATTTGGAGGGGCCAACTATACTAATAAAGTAAAAACAATTATAGAACCCACTGTTTTAATACCACCCAAGTAGGGGGGGACCGGTTCTTAAATTAACCAGGTGCATAGGGCAAAGGATTTCCTGTGCCATATGCCCCATATAGTACACAGGCATTGGCCTCTTTTGTCAATGAGTGGATAGGCTTTTAAGGTGATAGCATGTATGCCCACGAGTATGTTGGGTAGTATGTGCATACCTACCCCACCTGGTCATGTGTACTATTTGACACTTATTAATTGTGATTAAGAATTCACTCACTCCTATGCTTAAATAAAAAAAAATTTCTTAATCATGGTTAGGATTCACTCACTCATATTAGTAATTTTTTTTCTTCTAAAAATTAGGATTAAATTATTTAACCTTATGAGTGAATGAATCTTAACCACGATTAATAGGTATCAAAGAATATACATGTCAAACTATAAAAGTGTGCTCGTGTACCATCTAATTGAACTTATACACTATCACCTCTTTATGAGGAACAATAATCAACTGCAAGAGGGCTTTTGCAGCCCAAGGCTGCAACACCACATAAGCAAAAAAGGCACGGCTGTTCAGCAAGGGTGGGCCCTAATGAGGGTGCGTCTACCAAACATTTGTCGTTATGACCACATTGGCACATTGGAAGTGTTTTTTCTTTTTTTTTGATGCGAACAACATTTGAAGTTTTAGACTAGGGTCCACATTTTTCTAAACAAAAGTAAAGAGTCCCGGAAGTAGGGCTGTATTCGGGCCGGGCTTGGCCAAGCCCGGCTCGGCTTGAAAGAATTTTTTATAGGCTTGAAGCCTGGCTCGGCTTGAAATCAAGCTCAAAAAATCAGCCCGAAATTCGGCCCAAATTCAAAAGCTTGGCTCGGCCTGAATTGATTCAAGCTCAAGCCGGGTTTGGTTTCGATCAAGCTCGGCTTGAATCTTTTTTTAAAAAATAATAATATTTTATATTATTTATATATATAATAATGATGTATATAAATAATACTTATTTTTTATTAATAATATTCAAGCCAAACCGAACCTCAATCGAGCCGGGCCGAGCTGCACAAGGGTTGGCCCGAGCTTGGCTTGATTGAGTTTTCAGGCTTTTTTAGGCTTAATTTGACCAGTTAGAGCCTAAAATTCGGACAGATCTCGAGCCGAAACGGGGCTTTGTGCAGCCCTAACCGGAAGGTTCTGATACGAAATATGAAAGGGAAAACACGGGAAAACGCACACGCTTTAGAGGAGGAAAAAAATCGCCGCCTAACGTCAGAAACATGTCAAATTTAATCTACCCACGAAATCAACGGAACTATAATTTTTTCATTAATGACAAAAATACCCTCATTCAAATGAGCCATAAAGAAATTCTTCTCTAATGACAAAAATAGCCTTACCCCAAATAAGCCAAAACTTCCTTTCCTTCTATGAAAAAGAGTCTTAAGTTGCAGAGACTTACACTCGTTCAAATTTGATTTCCATTATTAAATTTTTTCCAATGGTTGAAAAACAATGGTCTTAAAAAAAGTCCTCAAATTGGACGAATATGATGACCATCGTAGGTCCCTTATTGACGGACTCAAAGGTCAGCTAATCATCCAATCAATATATCTTTTTGCATGATCATATGATACTCTTATGACCATTCAAGATCATGCAATCAGGTGGTTACTGGTAAAAGAAAATTTCTAGGCGGGACCCATCGAACGGTGGAGATCCACCCCTATGTACGTTTGCCAAATTCGAGATGTAAGGTAGACTATCCTTAGGGTCTACCTGAAAGGAAGCTTGAGTTCCCCCACCATGGGCCTGCCCTAGTGGTTGTGTCTCCCTTTGGGGAGGTACACCAGTAGAGCCAACAAAAAAAAAATCCCATGAAGGGCAATTTCGTCATTCAATACATAAATGGCAGAAGCAGTTAATACCGAACAATCTGAAGTAATCGCCTGTCTTCTACAATTTTTTGTTTTTGCATTCAGACTGAAAAGTCAAAACGAAAACTAACAATAATTATAAATAAGTAAAAACTAGAAAAATGATGAAGAGATCCATGAAGTTGCAGAGAACAAAGAACAGCCTCTCCCCAATCATCAACTAATCTCCACAGATGGTGTTAACCTTCTTAACCTTCACCCACCTCCTTGTCACTCTTCTTTCATTCACCACCACCACCACCACTGGCCTCTCCGAACTCCGCCGCAACTGCAGCACGACTCAAGCCACTAATCCCGAACCCTTCGACGTAAATTTCGTAGATGCAATGGAAATTATATCCCAACAAATCGCCGACACTGGGTTCGGATTTGCTGTTTCTGGTTACAACACGCCTGATCGTGTATATGGCCTTGGCCAGTGCTTCAATTACCTCTCTAGCATAGATTGCAGGCTATGTTATGCAGAAAGTAGAGTGAAGCTTCCCCTTTGCTTGCCTGCCACTGCTGCTCAAGTCTACCTCGACGGGTGCTTTTTACGCTACGGAGACTACAACTTCTCTCAAGAAATCTTCGATGATTTGGACACTTATATTTGTGGATCATCATCGAAGAATATAGATGATAAGATCCTATTCAAGGAGATAACAAATGGGTTGATTCGGAATTTGACTTTAGAGGCTTATGAAGATAGAGATTATTACAAGGAAGGGAATGTTACAGTGTCACTAGGTGTTTCTGTTTATGGGATTGCACAGTGTTGGAGATCTGTGAATAAGAGTGGGTGTAAGGAGTGCTTGGAGATTGCAAGCCAGAATATTGTTAATTGTCTTCCTGGTTCTGCTGGTAGAGCTTTGAATTCTGGGTGCTTTGTTAGGTACTCGACCGAACCGTTTTATGTGGAGGCGTCGCAATTAAAAAGTTCTTCTTCTTCTTCAGGTAATTTATCAGTTTGAATTCTCAGAAAGGATCCATATTCAGAAGTTTTTTTTTAAAAAAAATTTATCATCTTATCTTTGTTGGGGTGACCAAATTAATTATTATAGTGGGGAACTCAATTAAGGGAAAAAACGGTTTTTGGGTATAGTTAAATTGTGATTTGAGATTGTTTATTTAATGAGTAAGAAAATTTGGATTACTGGGTAACAATTAAATGAATTAACAATCATTGAAGCTACAAATTTTCAAGTCGTTTATGTCTAAGGAAAGTTTTTTGACTTCGGATTAATGGATTTTGTTGGTTTCAGTGCTTCGCCGTCGTCTGGGGGCGGCACTTGGATCAATTTTTGCTGCAGTTGTGGTTATAGGAGGAGCTATTCTCTGGAGAATGAGGGTTTCTTCCAGGGGTACTGATTACAGAAGTAATTAAATAAATAATTTAAGTTTTACTGTCTGATGTGCAAAAGGATGGATTTAGATCCTGTTAACAAATAACAAAATCCTTTATTGCAGACATGGATGGCTCTTTGGAAATTCCCAGACATATTTCAGAATCCCGTCTCAGTTTCAAGTATGATGACATGAGAAGAGCTACAAATGACTTTGATATTGGAAAACAGATCGGCCAGGGAGGTCACGGTTCTGTTTATAAGGTACATATAAGCACTTAGCAATAGATATTGATGGATAATTCTTGAATTAAATGGTTCTCTTTTGCCAGGGAATTCTACCTGATGGGAGGGAAATTGCAGTGAAGAGACTGTTCTTCAACACAGCACAATGGGTAGATCGGTTCTTCAATGAAGTCAATCTCATCAGTCAGGTTCAGCACAAAAACCTAGTTAAACTTCTCGGTTGCAGTGTCGAAGGTCCCGAGAGCCTCCTGATCTACGAGTACCTCCGCAACACTAGCCTCGACCACTTCTTATTTGGTATTGTTAACTAATGTATCTTTCACTTGCTTAATTTAGCTTTCCTAAAGAATCATGACCATGGTTTCTTTCATATATATCCTCTGTTGTGCAATCAGATTCATTTAAGAAGAGAGAATTGGACTGGGGGAGGAGATTCGATATCATTGTTGGCACGGCAGAAGGGCTAGCTTACCTCCATGAAGGTTCTGAGGTCAGGATCATTCATAGAGACATAAAAGCTAGTAATGTACTGCTAGACGAAAGATTGAAGCCTAAGATAGCAGATTTTGGACTGGCGAGATATTTTGCAGAGGATCAAAGTCATCTAAGCACTGGTGTAGCCGGAACTCTGTAAGAAACCATCACCCCTTTTCCATGATTCATAATATATAGGGAAGATCTATCACCTAGAAGTACCCGATTTGTAGACATTTCTCTAGACTTATGACATCAATTTCTAATCAACCAAAAGAATGCAATACATTATATAATAATGATATTTCAATCAGGTCATCTTTTGGCATAGATCTCTAGACTAAGAAAATTCAGTAGGATTGAGCTTTTACTCAGTTTCTATCTCTCCTTTATCAGCTTCTGAGCTCACTTTCTTGTGATCTCTTTTGTTGTTTTTTTATTCTCTCAAATATTTATATATCCTCTGATTTACTGATCAAAAAAAAAAATTCAGTAAGATTGAAAGCTTTCGATTTCCTTTATCAATGACCCTTTTTCTATAATTATGGATCATCCTTTCAGAGGCTACCTGGCTCCCGAATATATCGTCCATGGGAAGTTAACAGAGAAGGCTGATGTCTACAGCTACGGAATACTAGTTCTTGAAGTGCTCACTGGCCGGAAAAATACTAGTTCCCTATCAAAATCAACTGAAGGCCATTCCCTTATGTCACAGGTTGCAATCCCATTTTATCTATGGTGGTCGCATTGCACCTTTTAGTAACAATTTTTTGAAGGGCACTACTTTTAACTCTTGTGTGTAACTTTGTCTCTTTGTAACAGATCTGGGGGCATTTTACTTCAAATTCTTTAATCGAAATGTTGGATCCGTATCTTCGAGGCCAATGTTCAGAAGAACAAGTTCAAAAGGTGTTCCATGTAGGACTACTTTGCACACAAGCATCTTCTAGTCTCCGGCCGCCAATGTGGAAGGTGGTGGAGATGCTAACCAGTACAGCCAGGGACCTCCCTCTTCCCACTAAGCCTCCTTTCATAGACATCAAAGGTGTTGAAGTCGGGAGCAGTGGCTCTGAAACCCCTAATACCTCAGGTTCTAAGTCCCATGTTTCTGTGAATCAGATGTCTGTGAGTATTCTTATGGGAAGATGATCCATTGGGTGGACTGGGATTCTAACTAAAAATATGATTTTCAGCTTACTCCCAACCTGCTAGTCGCTCCCGCTCTCAAACTTCACTCTCATGTTTTATCGTCTTGGGAGCACGGTTTCAACTTTTGTAAAGTGTGGTTTATGGTTTATAGAGAGCGCAGTTTATGGTTCATAGAAATCACGGTTTCACCTGCTTAGAGAGCACAGTTTTTGTGCAAAGTTTCATTTTTATCTCCATTTTTCATGTCAAGTGATGTGTATTTTGTCATTTTCCTTTGTAAAATACAAGATTCTTGTAAGGTTTGTTAGTTATACTGGTGATCTTGTAATTGAATTTGGAAGGAGACATTTAATATATCAATAGTCATCTAATTTACTGTGACTACAAATTTGAATGATGAATGATTTTATCAATTTTTATATATAATTTAGAAAATGAAAATAATATATTTAAATCTACAAGTAATTTTCAAGAACCATCAAGTATACAAACACATGTATATATACCGGCGCTCTCAACCATATCCTAAATTGAAATTTACCACTCACGCTCCCTCTCTGGTTATATATATATATATAATTATTATTATTTTTTTGCAGCCCAATAAGAAAGTAAGTAAGCAGCAGAAAAATACTTTGCTTTGTCATATCAAATTTTAAAGGTTTTAGAAGGGATAGAGCGGAAATAGTAAGAAACCAGTTCCTTACACACCATGTATGGAATACTAGAAGGCTGATAGATAATAACTATTTAAATAAGCGATAAAAAGGTTTAGTCGTAATCTTGTTCTTAGTTCAACATTTGCCACTTTTGACACATATAAGATATTGACGGTTTGACATAATCTGGCAACAGAATGAGAATAAATCTGAATTGACGGTTTTCTTGCTTGTTTCTCTAAGTTGGTGGGAAGAGAAGTCAGCTTCTGGTTCTGTAATGGCTAATGGAAGTCATTATCTATAGGAGAATAAGTGCACAAGTAATATCAAGAGTCGCAAGCCATCTATTATAATTTTAAGTATTGTATTTGTTTGACCATACACAAATAAATCTTCATTATATGGGATCGGATTTGGTCTGGTTCTCGCCAGACAGAAAACCATCTGGCCCACTCACAGTGCCCTTTAACTGCCTTATTAACACTTATTTAAAAAAATTAATTCTTATGGTTAAATTTTTAAAAAATATTTTTTCATAAAAAACAAGGTTAGATATATTAACCCTAGGGGTGCGTGAATCTTAGCCATAGTAAATAGGTGTCAAAAGGGACACATGGCGGCCTGTAGATCATGGGCCAGACCAAATCTCATTCCTCATTATGTGTATCCATGTTTATCACACGTATAAAAAGCTTCAGAAACATTCCATAGTAAAGCCAAAGTCTTCCATCTAAAAGAGAATTGGAGGATTGGGGAGTTCAAATACCACTAGCCACTACCCATAGATATAGAAAATTTGGTAATTTGGTAGATCTTAGGCTCATATGTTTCCCACCAGTCAAGATTGCCTAGAGACAAATAGTAGAATGTATGGTATGGTCTCTATAAGAAGGATTTGAATTTAGATTGAGATTGAGTTTTGATTAGCATAGATTATGATTAGTTTGATTTAATTTTTATATTTATCTATATATTATTATCTATTTAAACCCTACTTGGGTCTCGCTGCAATCATCTTAAGAATTCAATAAAGAAAGTGTATTGTTCAACAACCAAACCACCATCCAAAAAAGCTAAAATAGCCTAAACAAAAAGCGTACTTCATATTTTAAAAGCTTATAGCCACCGACTAATCCAGGATCCTACTTCGCATTACAGAATACATTGCTAATTAGAAAACACATATGCTCAACTTTTTGTCTGTGAATATGAAATCTAAAAATTCTGTATTTGTTAGAAGCTGAGGGAAAAGGAAATGAAATCTTAAATCAGTGTACATGGAAGATCTTAAATGTATGTCGAGTTGATGATTACATCACCTGGTTAGAGAACTTGGAACCCTAGAATGTCGCAGCAAACTAATCGGATAAAAAGGTTTTGTTTACCCTAGTGTGATGGAAACATCACAACATTGGAAGGGTGAAATTACCAAGTCGGTCTATGGGACTCCCAAATATACTCTATAAACCTAATCACCTATAACTAACCACCACTAAAGGTCAGAATTTAGTTTGACTTATTTTGTCTTTTCTAATGTCACATCAACTCTAATCTTAACTGTTTAGCTAATTGAGTTAAACGGTTAGGATTTGCGAGTATACTTGCGTAGACTAATTCGAAGTTACCCAAAATAAGTGTGATTATAAGTTAAAAGAAGCTTGGGCCCATAGTTCTTAAAGGTTTGGGGGGCTTCCCAAATTGTTACCGAGTCATCCAGAAGCCCACTAGACATCTGTCACCAAAAACATATTTTATATGCATATTTAACTTCTGTTTTTGAGGGGAGTTGCCGTTTTGACATCGTACTTATGTCATATTATTAAGTTTACAATGGCATGGCAATACCGTATAAAACATGTTTTTAATAGTAAACTCGGATAAAGTGTACAAAAAACACATATTTATTTTTAAAAAAAGTTTCGTTTAAAACAACAGCCTATTATTTTGAACGGATTATGCATCTGATTGCAACAATTGATCTGACTTTTCCGGATTAAGCAACAATTAATGTGGATGAATGATTATATCATTGTAATCTTTTTTCTTAATCATGAATGATGGATGGTAACTAGGGGTGTCGAGTTGAGCCGAGCTAGGCGCTGCTCAAGCTCGGCACGTGACATATATATGTTGGCTCAAGCTCATCTTGAGCTTAGTTTGAGCTCTTGAATGTTAGCTTGGGCTTGGCTCGTCAATCAATACTCGGGCTCGAGTCGGCTCTTGAGCTTGTCCTATTATTTTAGGCTTGTTTATCCTTAATTTTAACAAAAATAATTCAAATCAAAATCCTAACCCTTGAACATGCATATCAGTTTCTCCCTCCAAAAAATACCTTAAGAACTCAACATAGCTATTTTCGTAAGGCTAATGGGAGAAACATGATATACAGAATCTATAAATTATGATAGTATGAAGTTACCTTTTAAGTTTTATCTTAACAACAAATTCATATTTATGTTTCTTAACATCTATGCGAAAACTATATTATTATTGTATTATAAGTAATACAGTAAAATTAATTAAGCCGAGCTGAGCCACTTGTTGATTGTGTTTGGCTTGATTAACAAATGAGTTCAATCATTTAGCTTGGTTTCGGCTCAACAAACTCAAATACCTAACTCAAGGTCAACTCATTTTGAGACGAATTGAGCTGGCTCGCAAGCTGGCTCAGCTCATGGACATCCGTGACTTTATAATTTCGAGCATGATAATTTCTTGTATTCTTTTTTTCTTTTTTTGGAATCATAAATGGTGATTAGTGACTCAATCAATTTTAAATCTTTTAATTATGAATTATAATTTCTTTTAATGCTTCGGTATCATTGAAATTCGCTTCATATCATTGCAATTCTTTAATTGAATTCTTTAATTGAATAATGATTTTAAATGATTCTTCTTATTTTGGTAGGCTCTAATCATTTATTAGGGGATTAGCACTCAAGGTGGGCGCTCAACGGCCACACCAAGACTCAAACTCGAGTCACACCTCCCCAAAGGGAGACACTACCACTGACACAGACCCATGATGTGTTTAAATGATTCTTAGGTGGTATACCATAAGGATAATTATTTTTCAATACCCATACTTAGCTGGCGTTTGGATCGGATTTTATTAGCCAAAAAACAATTGTGGCAAGAATTGATTGTATAGAAATATTATCAAATAATCACTTCTACAAATAATAATGTTTGGGGAATACGAAATTGAGTCTTTTACATTATCAATGATGAAGGTGTGCATCTCGTTGGTAAGAGGTTCTGGAATCAATTCTAGAAACCACCGAATAGATTGTTAGTTTCCCTTGTGTGACATAACTAGTCTCAACAACTAACCTTTTTTGGTAGAATGGTTACACACACACTCACATGGTCACCCACTAACCTTGGATAAATGATATCAACACCCCCATAGAAGAATACTCCAAATCTTTCCTCTCTTTTTTCCGGATACGGGAGAGTGGACCACCAAAATATATATATATATATATATATATATATTTGCAGCAATTTCCACAAGGGGAACATAGCCTAAGCAAGAGGCACAATGGCACAAGACATCAACACATATATGAGCATTGCTAATGCAAACCATGATCTTCCTCAACATTTACAGCTCCCAGTGACTAACTAATCTTTAACTACATCCCTACCACCATTCATCCAGACCAAAGGAGAAGTGTTAAGGACATTTGGAGTGCTTGATCATTTTTCCCCGAATAAAGAAAAGAATTTTATATGTAGATATTTTTCAGCTGTTTCTTACATAGAATGAATGATCCTGAATCTTCTAAAGCTGAGATGATCAAAATTGTTCTTTCATCACTCCAAAATAGTCCAAATATAAGCTATAACAACATAGATGCACAGGATTACCTGCACACACTAAGGTCCTAAGGGCAAGATTGTCGGCAACATCAGCAGGTAGTTACAGACGGCATCTTTTCCCGTACTGCCTTGTAGCAGTGGAGACTGCACAGGGGTAGCTTTGACTTGGAATCCCGATACTTGTATGCATTAGTACAAGACGGACCCGCACATTTTTCACGTGGAGGAGGATAACTGAAAATTCAGACCAACAACCAATCAAACCGTCATAAAAACAAAGCCTTCGTGTATAAGTAGCAAACCAAAGTAGTATAAGATTCGTGTATGTTATTAGATACAATAAAAATGTAATTTCATTTTGCAAGAAGAAATGTGTACGTACCTGCAAGGAACAGGATCAAATAAACTTGGCAAACCAAAATCTTTGGGGAACATAACAACTGTGCCAGTAGGACCCATGACCCATCTTACAGTGTTCGATGCAAGCGCCAGAGTGTTGGCAGCCTTCTCCTGCAGGAAACAACATTAGAGCCCAAAAAATAATCGAGATGCTTAATGGTGAGATATGAGAATAGGATCTTTGTGCACTTCTTGATACCTGTGCCATTTCATCCTGGCGCTTCTTTATCTTATCTTCCCGCTTCTTCCTACTGGAATCCTGACCCAGTATTTTTCTAATTGCCTCAGCCTGTAAAATTCAAATCAAATAAGCTTCTTTTCCCTAAGAATGTCAATGAACCACAAGGGAGACAAAAGAAATAAAAACACAAAATGGCAGGCAAACCTCAGACTCCCTAGCTGCCTTCTCCACTTGTATTCTACGTCTCTGAGCAGCCTCGGCTTTCTTCAATTGCTGCTCCACTTCAGAGAGTTTCTCCTTTTGCTCTGTCATTGACCAAGCAACAATATAAATGAAGAAGCTAAATAAAAAATCCGGCAAAAGCATTCTTGATAAGAATTGGAAGGATGAAATAGCTTGGAGGTGAAAAAATGCTCACTTCTAGGCGGGGCAGGGGGTAACCCATTTGGGAACTCGATTAGACTTGCACCAGGCCCGGAAGAGACGTCTTTGCCCGACTGAAGGGCCCGTTGACGTGTCGTGAGAGTCATTTCCTTCTTACCATCCATCAATGAGTCAACAAACTCCTTTCTCGGCTTCTTCCTTCTGGAGTCTGGCTCACCATCTGATGCTGGATCGTCTTCTTCCACATGATCTGTATCCCCAGAAACTTTCTCGGGTCTGGCATTCTTCCTTCCATCCTTGCCCATCCTTGATGAACCATAATCTTCCACATTTTCATCATACTCGCCATCAATAGTCCTCTTTGAAAATATTGAAATCCTCCGGTGTTTCTTGTTTCCATCTTCCTCAGCATCTTCACACTCAGCACCATGATCTGCAGTAACCTTGGAAGTTTTAAGTCTCTCAAGGTATTGAATCTCCTCATCTTCATCATCAGATTCCCCATCCAACAGACGTCTCTTAGGGACCCGCTTGCTCTTACGAACTGGCTCAGACTTGTCTGTTTGCTTCACAGACATACTCTCTTCAGACATCTTGCCCCTTGAAGAATCCTCCCTCTTTCCAAGACTAAAACCACCTCTGGAGAAGTCCTTCCATGGGATTCCTTGCAAGCCATTCCCCTTATCTGGAGGGGAGTCGTCATCCGAATTATCCTGCACCAGAGGCATGTTAAAAATAAAAAGATTTCATATTATTCTAAAGCATATTCAGTAAAAATATTGTAAGAAATACAATTAATTTTTTGGTATCACAAGTATTAGTGCTTAAGAAGTGTACCATACACGTGGCATAAGAGCACTTTTTATTTGGCTGAGCCAAAAATTAAAGTGACTAGGTGATCCTAACCACGTAATCAAACAAATGTTTTTAATTGGTCAAGAGTACATCAATCTATGGGGCAGTTTGGATTATCTAATTTAGTAAATTGTCGACTAAGAATCTCCCCAGGAGGTCACTTAACCACACTGCAAGAGCCCTAAGTGGATTATATAGACCCAATGGTATTGATTGCAACGGACCTAATCTGCTCACTCGAGTGAGGATTACTCCAGCTTGAAGTGCATGTGAGTAAGGATCAACTTTCATGTATAATAATAGAGAACCACCACAAATCATCGTCATAAATCAAAATCAACAAGGAGCAGTGGTGATGTACCTGAAGAATCAACTTCTGCCGTGGCCGATGGGCATCTGAAGAGTGAGAAGTCTTCGTAGAAGAAGACCCGCCACCAGAAGCACCATCCGATGTGGGCTTTGCATGAATTGTACGAGTGACTCCACCAACCTTGAGCTTTACTTTTTTTAGCTTGTTCTCATTTCCTAATCCATCCAAAACTACTCTTGATTTCCCCGTATTCCGACTTTCACCATTTCTTCCACTTTCTGTATAGCTATCCGTAGTCATTGACTGCAATTCAAAGCTTTCATTCACCTTGCTTGTGTGTTTCCAATTAGCCGGGGCAAGGACGCCTTCACTACATCGTTTGAAATCCAACCCATTTGGTCCCTGCTCATTACTGCCTCTAGAACCACCATGGCTGTAAAGCACATCAAATTCTTCAAAGCCCCCTTTATACTTCCTAATCTTTTTGCAGACAGTTTCACCTTCAGTACTGTTAGCAGAAGAAACCTTCGAAACACAATGGTTCAGATTAAACTCTTTCCTGTGAGAACTGGTGTCATAACCAGCGTTCTCATCACTAGATACTTTGCTAACATTGTCTGAAGGTGAAGTGGATGGCAAACTTGAAAGATCACGACTATCTGGAAGCAGCTGTGACTCAGGACGGGGCCGCCTGGTCGGGTTACTCCTCTTCTTCCTCACATTGCTGCCTACACCACTGAACCCAGAACCACCAAAGGGTCCAAGACTTTCCATAAAGGGATAAAAAAAAAAAAAAACTTATACCACAGGTATAATGATGCTGCTGCTAAATGCTTCTCAGAGAATAAGGTAATGGAAGATCATGAACTGCAGAAAGTCTGAAAATGCTACAGATAAAATTTGGAGCTAATAAGTATTCCTATTGAAGAAATCCCTTAAGAAGAAGCAAAACCAATAGTAATCCCAATTTATTGGAAGCAAGATGATAAATGAATAGGAAAGCAATTCAAAAGGCAAATCCAACATCCACCAAAATATACACATAGAGACCTCTTTTCAAGTTATAGCGCTATCATGAAAATAGTAATTAAGCATAAACAAAACAAGAGATCCTAAAACTGATCCAAATAATAGAGAGAGAGAGAGTATAAACAAAATCCCACAAAAGTTCATTCCATGAATATTGGAATGCAAGCACCCAGAGAATAACAGTAACAAAACAACCAAGAAAAGCATGTCAGAAGAAATAAGGAGAAGCAGATGAAAATACAGAGAAACGAATATACCAAGATGGAATCAAATAGAGCCCCTGAAACCTACAGAGATAACCCAAGAAACAGAGAAACCCAGATGGGAAAGAAGAAATCAAGTGAACCGAATAAAGAGAATTGAATCGGAGAAAAGCCCCAAACAGATTGAGAAACCAAAATAGAGATAATCAATGAAATCAATTTAAAATAACCCCTCAATCGATCCATTAACCAAAAGAGAACAACTTTAACACCAATAAGCATAAACCAATCATATACATACAGAAGAAATCAATAATTCCAAACAAATGAAGCAACCCGACAAGGATCCATCAAAAGAAATCCAGATTTTTCACAGCCAAAATCACATCAACCCAAATCAAAGAAAAACAGAAACCCAGCTCAAAAAAACCAGAAAGAAACACAATCACGTACACCGATCATCATATATGAATATAAATCACAAAACCACACGAAAACCTATAGAAACACCGCATGATAGAAATCAAATCTTGATACCCAAATATAAAAAACCTCATCAAATCAGCAGAATCATAAGAGTTACCTTTATCAATGGTGATCGAAATCTGCAAACCCTAGGTCACCGAATAGAGAAGGCGGAAAAGGCCTGGAGAGAGAAAAAAAAGAAAGAAAAGAGATGCAGAGAGAAAAGGAAGGCGTGAAGACTTTATTTTGGTTAGAGAGAGAGTTGGAGGGTTTGGATTTCTTTCGATGGTTATTGTTCTGGTGAGGGAGGAGAGAGAAAAGCGGGGTTAGAGATGGAATTAGGGTTAGGGTTAGGGTTAGGGGGTCATGATGGAAGGAATGGTAAAAGAGACTCCTAAGCTTCTCCATCTTTGTTATTCCACCGCACCAGTGTTTTTGTTCCATAATCTATCTTGTAGCGGTCACCCTGACTTACTCCAATTACTCTCTCTCTCTCTCTAGTCTCTCTCTAGCCTCTCTCTCTCTCTCGATCGACCCTCTTTTTTTTATTTTCCCTCCTCTTCTACGCACGGTTTTGCTGGAGGTATATGCGCGCAGGTTATTAGACACCACGCATATGGTGTATGTTAGAGATTTATCACCTCATATATTCTTCCCTTTTGTGGGGTTTATACCTTCCCTGTTTTCAGACTTTTGTTTTTGAATGACACGTGGCTGACAAACAGAGTGGTCTGATAAACGATTTAACATTGCTCCTATGTTTTTAAATGGGATATTTGCAAAAGAGTCCTCCGAAGAGACCCAGGGTTCTCTTCTAAGCTGACTGTCCCGTGTTCCTTTTAATACCTCTTAGATCATGATTAAATTTAATTAAATTAAAATTTTAAAAATTGATTAGATTGCTTTACCCTAGGGGGTGAATGAATCCTAACCACAGTTGATGGGTGGTAAAAAGGGTCTGTGGACCAATGAGATCACGGGGACAGCTTCTAAGTTGACCCGGGGCCCGTTTTCCATTTCTCTTTGTAAAAACCCCCTTATCATTTTTGTTATGTTTGAGTGTTAAAAAAATATGTAAAAACATGGAAAAGAAAAAAAAAATTTGGATTTCTAATACAAGTTTTATTTGTGTTTTGCCCAATTTTCTATTCCTTTCTATGTTTTCGCTTATTTTCTCGGCAACCAAACATAGTGTTTAGGTATTTGTAAGTACCCCTGCCTTTTGTAATTTTACATTTTGTCCTCCTTGACCTTTAAATCTTTTGTAAATCCACCCTTTTGTTAAATTTATATCTATAACTAGTTAAAGGATATTAAAGTTGTTATGAAAAAACTATTTCAACTTTTTTAAAAAAAAAATTTGAGGGAGATTTGTAAAAACCTCCATATCTTTTCATCTATTTGTAAATACCCCATTGTCTTTTGCGATTTTGTATCTTCTACATTAACTTTAAAACTTTTTGTAAATACATCCTTATGTTAAGTTTCCATTACCTTTTTAAACACTTCTTTATTACCAGTTTTCCAGGTCGGTTGCAGGACCACATTGTTAGCCTATAGGTGTCTACCATAGGTCTTCTTAGTGATTTTGATAACAACACAATAATGCACTAAGATTTGTGTTACTAATGTCTCAATTGAGTTTATGTGAAAATCAGTTTATGAAGAGCATTAACAAAGTCATCAGAAGAAAAAACATGAAAATGACATCATTCATGGATAAATTTAACATCAAGTCAAGCAAGTCAAATTGAATCAAGTTGAATCATATTGAAAATGTTATCAAAGACCAAGTAATGAAGATGAAGATTGAAGAAGAAGAAGTTGATCTTAAAACAAAATAAGACAAACAAGTCAAAATCAAGAAGAATAAATAATTCTCAAGAAGGTTTAGAGTCTTAATTTTTTTTTGAAGAGTGTTTAGGTCTTATGTAAAAGTCTTCAAAGTGTAGTTGTTTGAAAAGTTCAAAGTCTGGAATGATCATAGGAGTCTTAGACCAAAATTGAATAACTTTATAAGACCCAAGGACATTATTTAGAATGATAAAAAAACATGATAAAGTTAAAGAGACCTTGCAAACCTCATGTTTTAGTCAAAGTAAAGATGAGTTTTCAGAAAATTCAAAAAAGTCGTCGACGAATTCAGCCACAGAGGTTATTGTCTCTGTCCTTGAACTCATCGATGAATGTAAAGAGTATACCCATACTCGTCGACGAATTCATGTAGGAAATAGAAAATGTTGTAACGGCTAGTTTCATTTTCAATGTTCTTCTAACGGCCATAAAACCTTTTGGGTTATAAATAGAAATGATTTATGAACTAAAAGAAGAATTTCAATCATTTCAATCATTCTATAACTCACTCTATCATTCATTGATCAATCTTTTGAGTTAAAAACCTAGAAACCCAAGAGTCCGAATTTGACCTATTCAACTCTATTTTGTTTAGAGACTATTAGAGAGCTTGAAAGTAATCATCCAGCTCCTATAAAGGAGCAATTTATTATTGTAATCACATTTGTTACAAAGTGTGAAAGAAATTAAGAATCGGTGGATTCTTGTCCTTGAAGCAGGGAGTTTTGTAAATATTTGGTCTCTACCCGTAAAGTAGACTGAAGTCAAGAGAGAGGATTCTCTTGTATTGTAAAGGTTTGATGTTCACCCATAAGAAGATTGGCGATTGTGTAAATCGTGGAAAATCCTCTAACGGGTATAGCTTAAGGCGGGGACGTATGCGGGATTGCTGAATCTCGTGAACAACGTCTTTGTGTTTGCATTCTCTTAACTCTTTCCCTTCTCATTGACTTTATTATTTTGATTGATTGTGTAGAATTACTAAATTTACATTATATTCTCTTATAATTTGTTAACATTGAAATTTTGCTTAAGGGAATATGATAAAAATTGAATTTGCTATAGACTCTATTCCCCCCCCCCCCCCCCTCACACCCCACCCCACCCCTTAGGGTCAAATCCTTGGGCAACACACATCCGAATCAATTCAAATTAAGAGAATCAAATTGATACAGAAACAGTAAAGAAGCAAGAAAACGGCAATAGAAATGTGGGGCAAAAGGAAGTCATATGCGTCGCTGCATGTGTAGGGTAAAAACCAAGCAATTTAGTACATGGTAGGTGAAAGGGAAAAATCTCGTACATGCCACACGTCTGTAGCTGCTTTGCTGGTAGATGAATGATAGCAAAACTCCACCTGTGAATGAGTCTGAGGGGGCGGGTGTGCACCCTGAAATAAGCACTGATGATAAAGTCAGTATAAGGCACAAGCACATGAACATATGAACATAATAGTATAGAGATACTTATCGTGAGGTCACTAGGTATATGCGCTTGAGGACGAGCTCTGGTGTTATGCTCTGGAGATTGTAGCTCAGGAGGCATAAAGAATATGGCTCAGACAACGTAGCTCTGACAACATAGCTCGGATAAGGCACATACAATGTAGCTCGGATAAGGCACAGACAACGTAGCTCGGACAAGGCACAGACAACGTAGCTCTGACAACGTAACTTTGACAACGTAGCTCGGACAAGGCACAGACAATGTAGCTCGGACAAGGCACAGACAACGTATACGTTGTGCATCAGACAACGGGTACGTTGTGCAACTCACAAAGGACAACGAGCTCAGCACTATTCATAACAGACAACGCGACAACGGCTTCAGCACTATTCACAGCAGACAACGCAACAACGGATTTGGCACTATTCACAGCAGACAACGCGACAACGGATTTGGCACTATTCACATCAGACAACGCGACAACAGACTTGGCACTATTCAGGGCCTATTTGAGAGAATCCGGTGGCCATAATAGATTGTGAGGCCATAAAGAGCATCAAGTAGCCGGATAACACCAAAGGAAGATGAGAGAATCAGGTGAGTGGCCGCCTGCATAGCCCTTCGGGGTAGGGGTGTGAATGACTCAAGCTTCCCAGATCTCCATCTTCTTGTTCTTTTTCTGCCTTTCTTTATTTCCTCTCTTGCCTTCCACACCATCCTTCTCTTCTTCTGGAGATTTATGCTTATTTATAGGCATTTGGAGTCCTCATGACTTGTGTAGTCATGATGAGGTCACCTGTCAGACAACACTCAAGAGAGCCAGCACATAGCCCAAGTGGGCTTATGTCGGCTAAATTGTTAGAATTTGTTAGCATGAGAAATTCCTATTTTACCCCTTTTTTTAAACTCATTTTTACGAATTTTATCCCTTACACTTAGCCCCTTCTCGGTGCCTTGGACTCCGTTCGAGGTGCCGAGAATACTTCATGGGTAAAATTCTCAAAAACGATATCCTACATGTTGCACAAACAAACAAGTAACTTGCTTAAAGCGTGAAAAAGAACATGGATCTACCTGGTCCGCAGACACTGATTGTGTTCCGCTCTCCGCTCTCTTCCGTTATAGATGCTTCGTTCTCACTGATACATTGTGCTTTCGCATAAAGACTGATGTTGTGGAGGCAGAGCTCGTCGAGGAGTTAGAGCGAATCATTAACAACGAGGCTGAGCTTGCAAACAACAAAGAGGAACTTTCATCAACGAGGACGAGCTTGTGCCAGCGAAGACGAGCTTGTATCAGCCCCTAGTCAGGTCAGAGCAATTGCTTCTCGTGCATAGTGCCTCAGAGCATGTTCAGAGAGCATGGGAATGTACATGTATCACAATACCAAGAAACATGAAGTCATTAGGTACTTCGAGCACGAGAAGGGGCATGAACACGTGAAGCTGCATGAACACAAGGATTCACTTGATAAACACACGGATGAGTTTGCAGTAAAAACCATCATAAATATAGACAAATGCTATCTCACACAAATGACTCGTAACGAGGCATCATGACACCATGCTCAGATGACATTGCATAAAAATAAGTCAATTGGTCGCTTAACGGGCAATGCATCTGACTGAGTCACAGAGGTCCTGTAGTGAGCATCATGCTTAGATATGTGTTGAACCGTGTGGTAAGACACCTTGCTCGGATGACATGTCATTAAGAAGCTACAAGCGTCCCATCACCGTATTCAGACATATCAGATAAGACATCATTTGACATTGCATTCACGATGTTTTTTACTTGATATGGCACTGGTCATTTCTCTTGATCTTTCACTTGATAAGTCACTTCGAAATTCACTTGATATTGAAAATTCACAAGAGCATGCACTAGACAGTTCAATTGATAAAGCACTTGAGGATGAGAATGCACTCGATAATTACCTCTTGATTGTTGCCATGCAGTGAAAGCCTCATTCAGACGTAGAAGGCGCTCGTCATTTGTGATTGTTTAAGCTCCTTTGCCTCTTTCCCACAGACGGTGCCATTTTGAAAGGGAAAAATCTCGTACATGCCACACGTCTGTAGCTGCTTTGCTGGTAGAGGAATGATAGCAAAACTCCACCTGTGAATGAGTCTGAGGGGGCGGGTGTGACCCTGAAATAAGCTCCGATGATAAAGTCAGTATAAGGCACAAGCACATGAACATATGAACATAATAGTATAGAGATACTTATCGTGAGCTCACTAGGTATATGCGCTTGAGGACGAGCTCTGGTGTTATGCTCTGGAGATTATAGCTCAAGAGGCACAAAGAATATGGCTCAGACAACGTAGCTCTGACAACATAGCTCGGATAAGGCACATACAACGTAGCTCGGATAAAGCACAGACAACGTAACTCTGACAACGTAGCTCGGACAAGGCACAGACAACGTAGCTCTGACAACGTAACTTTGACAACGTAGCTCGGACAAGGCACAGACAATGTAGCTCGGACAAGGCACAGACAACGTATACGTTGTGCATCAGACAACGGGTACGTTGTGCAACTCACAACGGACAACGAGCTCAGCACTATTCATAACAGACAACGCGACAACGGATTCGGCACTATTCACAGCAGACAACGCGACAACGGATTTGGCACTATTCACATCAGACAACGCGACAAACAGATTTGGCACTATTCAGGGCCTATTTGAGAGAATCCGGTGGCCATAATAGATTGTGAGGCCATAAAGAGCATCAAGTAGCCAGATAACACCAAAGGAAGATGAGAGAATCAGGTGAGTGGCCGCCTGCATAGCCCTTCGGGATAGGGGTGTGAATGACTCAAGCTTCCCAGATCTCCATCTTCTTGTTCTTCTTCTGCCTTTCTTTATTTCCTCTCTTGCCTTCCACACCATCCTTCTCTTCTTCTAGAGATTTATGCTTATTTATAGGCATTTGGAGTCCTCATGACTTGTGTAGTCATGATGAGGTTACCTGTCAGACAACACTCAAGAGAGCCAGCACATAGCCCAAGTGGGCTTATGTCGGCTAAATTGTTAGAATTTGTTAGCATGAGAAATTCCTATTTTACCCCTTCTTTTTACTCATTTTTACGAATTTTATCCCTTACAGTAGGAAAAAGAAAAAAGGAAACTCACCATTACCGAGAGGCTTGTCTTTTCCTGTAAGTGTATTGAGAGAGAGTGTGTGTATTGAGACAGAGAGAAAAAAGAGAATAAAGGGTTAGGGTTTACTTTTAATGATATTATAAAAGGGTAATTTAGTCTTTCAATTTATTTCATCACAATCAATTAACGAGAATTAAGTTTTTGTTAAACAATTTAACAGTAGGGTTGTATATATAAAAGATTTAAAAGTCAATTATGGCAAAATGCAAAATTAACAAAAGGTAAGAGTGTATTTACAAATACCTAAAAGGATAGGGGGCTTTTACAAATAACCCGTTTTAAAATTAAAAAATTATCCTAGTTTATGATTTAATGATTAAAAAAATGATTTGATAATGAAGAGAGTGTATGGTTGGATTGTTGTGATCGTTCATGGTTACTTTTGACACATAATTGGTCATTAATTAAAGAGTTTAACTATAAACAAGAACTATTGTTCAAGAGACATGAGCTCCCCAAATATATCTTATTATAAGGATAATTTAAGAATTATAAAAAAAAAAATGTTTATACTCATATGTAATTTTTGAAATGCCTTTGTGGCATATTTTGGGAACTATGGTTATCCATTGAATTAGAGCTTTTATTTAGAGTCAATCTATGAGTACTCCCAAATATATTCCTATTTATACTCCCTAATCTTAACCGTTTATAGCTAACCACCAAGGGTTAAGATTTGTCTTGTCTATTTTTTTCTTTTCTAATGTCATATCAATTCTAATCTTAATTCTTTAATAATTGAATTAAATAATTAGGATTTGAGAATAAAAAAGAAGAGTACATTTTGGGAGTACCCGTAGAGTGATTCCTCTTATTTATAGTCAGAAATGTTAATTAAACTATTAGAATGCTAACTCTACTGCCACAACCCTTTCCTACTCTCAGGTGTTTATAGTGTTTATAGTCAGAACTCTTAATCAAACTGGAGGAGTGTTAGCCCTACTCTCAGCCATTTATAGTGTTTATAGTCAGAACTATTAATCAAACTGGAGGAGTGTTAGCCCTACTCTCAGCCTTAGCCAACCACTTGTACACTTTCACGGTTAAACCATTGTAATGGTTTTTTTTTTTTTTGTTAAACTCAACAACACCACAAGGTGTCATTGAAGGCAACCATTGTAATAGTTAAAAAGTAAGTACTTTAATACTAAAAGTAGACAGGTGGTTGGTTCAGACTGAGAGTATAAAGGCCTGAGAGTAGGGCTAGTGTAAAGTCCATGCTTTTTGTATTGGCATATTCCGGTGTCAAAACAAGTGAGTATAGGTGTCTAGGTGTGTATCTTGTGTCATTACCGTCAAGCATCCGCAAATAAGTGAAGTTGAAGACCGTTGAAGACTCAGTTGATCATTTCCTTCATAGGATCGTAAGTGACCTAGATACCATACTACCATAGGTGAGAATTGACTTAGAATAATCATAATATGATGTCTTAGGTGGTAAGTATCCTACACTAACCAAACGGACCCTAGGTGGTGAGATAAGCAGTGCAAAACTTGTTTAAAATTCTGAAATTTTTCAAAAAACCAAGGTTGCTTGTTTTTGGCATATCTCCCAAACCGTAGCTCGGATTTTGCTCCATAATATATCAAAACGATCACGTCAAAAAGAGCTACAACTTTTGTGAAGAGTACGAAGCCAAAAATGACTTTTGAAAATCATGTTTGCACCTTATGGTCGACCCTGGGCATTGAGGTTCTACAGAAAAAAATGTATGGTGTTTTTTAACAGAATGTTGAAAATTTGAGGGTCGACCCTCCTGGAGGTTACTTGGGTCGACCCAAGTGCACAATTGGGTTGACCCAAGTAACCCCCAGGTCGACCCTGATATGGGAAAAATGCCTAAATCGATTTTTTTTCCTATTTTGATGATTTTGGCAACTTCCTTCTTGGTTTTTAGCAACCTCTAAACATGGTTTTTGATCCTCTATATAATGAGAAATCTTCTAGCTCGTGGTGAACAACCTTGGGAGTGTGTGGAGAGTGTTTTTAAGTTTCTCTAGAGGTTATAGAACCTATGGAAATTGTTATTCTCTACCCCCTTTGTTAGTGCATTCAACCTAGAGTTTGTAAACCTAAAGCTCCAATCTTGCTTGTTTGAACTTGTCCATTGAAGGAGTCCATCTAGGTGTTGATTTCTATCAAACCATCAACCCGTTCCAACTTGGCCGAAGTGTTCCGGAGCCTTTGCAAAGGAGATCGGTCCAAGAAGGATCGTGGATGTGCGATTTGGTCGGTGGAATCCGAAGTCGTCATTGACGGAGATCGATCGGAAGATAGTGGATTGTTTTCAAGACACAAAGAGAAGTACGAGCAGCTGCAATTGATTACGGGACTTGTGAGTACGTAATGACTTTTCGAGGTGTGAAGGACTAAGAATTAAAGGATCGTAGTATCAAGTCCGAATGAGTCAAGTTCGAGTCTTGTAAGTTCTTGTTTACTTTGTCTTAGTGATTTTTCTTGGCTGGATTAGGTCCCGTGGTTTTTTCTGGAAGGGTTTCCACGTAAAAATCCTTGTGTTGTGGTTTGCTTGGTTTTCTATTTTCCACACTTTCATCCCTTAAGTTAATAACTTAATTGTTAAAATCATCAAAAAGGTAGATAGATTTTTAGGGAAACTGAACCATCCCCTTAAACTTGTGAGATTCTCAACTCAATTTTTAGCTAGCACTCCTCTTTGTTGATGATGCTATTTTAAAAGCATGACACATGTATAATTAATGTCACTTGCCAAGATCACGTGATAATTACACGTTGATTCTATGCTTCAAATCCATAGTTGGATTTCGAACACCTAATTCTCCATATCTTCGGCGGATCATGTAACATCATGACAGGTATTCGACATGTTTACTACCGTCATGTAGCCTATGTGCTTCTACATAGACTCTCTATAATGATTATAAATTGAAAGGTCATCATATTTCAATAGGAATGGTGGTATGAGTACCCCCACATCCTATCTCAGCAGCATGCGTACCCCGAGTTGAACCAATGCGCTTCATCATGGGGTCTATGAGTGGGTTGTGGCCACCATTTATCCCGCAGGAATGGCGACAAGTGTACCACATGTTCTATTTCGATGGCATGTATATGTTGAGCTAATGGTTAAGAGGGTATTATGAGACGTCGTCAAATCCCCATTATTCCTATGAGTTGTGGCATTCGTACCATAGGCCTGAGGGCAGAGGAAGTTTCATGTCTTCATAATGATCAATTCCTTCCATAATCTTGTAGCTGAACTATGTCGCCATAAGAGTGAAATCAAATGCCGCCTTGCCTAGTCAAATCAGTGCAAATACCATGTGCTGTCTCAAGGTAATACATGGAGGGCGTATGACCCGCCTTCCATGTGTTTGGCTCTTTTGTTGGGATTGTTCTAGAATTTGTGGTTTTGAGGACGCCGAAGAACATGTTAAGGATTATGACATTGTGATAAGCAAACTATGAATATAATTCAAAGCTAGCATAGGTCATTTTCTTAACTTATGATCTATTGCAGTATGAATGGTGCGTAGAGCATATTTGGTCATTGTGCTCTACTGCAATTGTAACTGATTTGCTAAACTGTTTGCTAAACTGTCAAGATCGTATCAGATTGTATCTTAATAGAAAGATACAATCTGTTACACCTCCAACAGAACCATGACTTGGGTCCCGCCTGGGAGTCCTTTAAATAGTGGTCTATCCCATACATGTGGTCAAGAAGTACTCTCTGAAGTAGGAGGCTACTCAGCATTTAGTTCTCTGCAACATCATCTCTACTGAATTGATTGTCTTTCCTCCCTTATCCTTTGATCCATAACCTGGTTCATCCTCATGTGCTTCCCTTATCTCTTTTAGATTACTTTTCTTTCATTAATAATCAAGATCAACACGGTCAGAATTGTTGATTTAGGTTAATCTAAATTGTAAATCTTTCCTCAAATTTATGTTCATCCTTCAAATACGTATCATCAAAACCTTACCTAAACACTTTAACCTAAACAAAATGAATTTAAACTAAACAAAATGAATGCAAGCATGAGTCCCAGTTACAACGTTTTAACGTCAAAGCTAGATTGAGAAACTCAGCTCATAGTAGTGTTGAGGCAATTGCGCCAACCTCCATTCTTTTGCGGAGAATTATAAAATCCGACAATTTGCAAGTTTTGTTAATGGACAATTTGCATTTTCTTTTGACAACTAGATGTTTCGGTGCTTTTCATCTGCTGGGTTACAATTCCCGTAATACTTTACATTCAACAAAATGAATTCATCTACTGGGTTACAATTCCCGTAAGACTTTGGGCTGTTTGGTTTGGATTATTGTAGTTATAAGCGATTATGCTGATAAACGCTATTATGAATAAGCGATGTTGTCAATAAGCACATAAGCGCTGACTCTGTAATCTTGTTTGGCTAACACTACTGATAAGAGATTATCTAGTCATTTAAAAAAAAATGGTATTTTAGTCATTTTTAGAAAAAGAAAAAATATTTTTAAAAACCTATCTTTTAAGTTTAATGGATCTTATTGGCCTTACTAAGTGCAAATTTGGATGCTTGCAATAATTTTCACATAATATTAAAGGTCATAAATGGTTACGCTCCACAATAATCACCTTCTAACGAGATTATGGAATCACCGGTTATTTTTATAATCGGTTATTACATAAGCGTTTATGATGAGTCGAACCAAACACTACTATGAGACATAATCTGGAGATAAGCGATTATGTATCAAATAAGCGCTTATAATAATATGAACCAAACGAACCCTTTACATCCAACAAAATGAATGATTTCAAATCTCATAAAAATTGTGAGACTTGAAGTCTGATGACCATAAGAATTAACCATATTAAAAACCTAGACAAAGTGACTCAAATTAACTACCAACTACCATGACAAAGTGTAAGATGTCAAGCTTTGTAAGTCTCAGCAAAAGAACGGACCCCAAGTGACCTAAAAAACTCCGGATAATCACCAATGGTTAAGGAAAACGTAAAATTTGGGTACCCCGACTGGAACATCATCTTGATTGGAGAATTCGAAACAAGGACCATAGCCATTCCCAACCCAAATTCCCCACTGAGTGATGTGCAAATGGCCCAATCAATCCCCTCAGCCCAGGTATTGATTGAGTTGTGCGCTTCAAATAGGGTTAGCAACGTCTTGATGGCATGTACTTCACCCCAGCTTCACCAGATTTCTATTCGTGGTTAACATGCAAGACCAAAGTGTTGGCTAGCTCGTTTTTTATTTGAAAAAACACAGTTCTCAATTAAATTGAGTTTTAAATGATCTTTCTGTAATTGCTAAAGCAGTCGTATATGTGCTACTGCTAACCAAATGCCTAAGGAAAAAAAAAATCAATTAACTTGCCTGGAAATCGCTAAACCAAACATGTTGGTGCCCGTAAGCATATAACTTTAAGTAATGCTAGGTCTACTTTCCGGTCGTCAACTTTCCCTTATTTTATACAAGAAGATAAAATAATATGACACTTTTTTTAAGGTCCCACCACATTTATTTTATCTACCTATATAAAATTTAGTACCTAGCATTGCACTATAGCTATATATGCATGACTAAACATGGCAACTAATGGGGTCTAGTGTAATTAATCCTTTTTCTTTTGTTGGAAACGGTTCAATGTAATTAATCATTTTTTGATGGAAACGGTTCAATGTAATTAATCATTTTTTGATGGAAACGGTTCAATGTAATTAATCCTTTTTTTTTGGGTGTTGCAACGCCATTCCATTTTAATTACCAGGTTAATTGATCTGAACTTAATATGATTCTCCTTTAATCTCTTTCTAATCAATGTGTGGCCTCTGCTGGAAGGAAACTAAAGAAATATAAGAAACGACGCATACTAAACTCAAATATGGATGCCCATTTATGAATTGGAAGATGTACAATTCTCAAGCTATGTGAAAGCTGTTTTTTTTATTTCTAAGGATCTTTCTTCAAAATCCATTCTATATAAAGCTGTTCTGAGACATTCAATTAGGGAAGAAGAAGATAATAAACAACACAACAAAGAACCCATGGAACGGGAAGAAAATAATCACTTGATCAAGGTAGCAACGGCAAGGCAATTGCTAGCCAGCTTACTCAGCATGTCATCCCAATCCGCCATGGGCGAAAACACACCAGGCGTCTCAGCAAATCCTTCCTCACAAGTCCCAAAATCCGTCATGGCGGCGCTAAGCATGCTATTCAATGTTCCAGTGTCGCGAGTCAACATTGCGTCCGCCGCGCTCTGAAGGTTATCCATGGCATCACTATAGCTATCCTTGCAAGCGTCAATGTTCGAGGCCGTGCGAGGTGGGATAGTTGGGTCTTTGGCAATTCTTGTGGCCATGGCGAGTGCAATCTGTGATTTTTGACTGCAAGCCTTTATAATCATTCCGAGGACCGCGGCAGGATCCACACCCACCTTGCCAATTAGGAAGGGAGCAACAGCAGAGATGCAAAGGGCAGGGTAGTCTGTGATGCCACATATCTTCTTGACTGCAGGATCAACTATTGAGACTGGCGGGAATGACAAAGGCGACGGCGAGGGGCTAATGGGATTGCTAGGTGCTGGTTCTGACGGGGTCGTCGAAACCAGAGGAGGGGATGCTGCTGGTTGTGAATGTGGGGGTGGTTTTGGAGGGTCGGAAACATGGTGTGGTGGTGGGGGTGATATTGGAAGCGGGAATGACACATGGTGTGGCGGTGGCAGTGATTTTGGAGGCGGGGAGGAGATGGGAATGTGGTGCGTGAAATTGCGTGGCACGCACTTGGCCTCTGCAGAGTAGAAGAGAAGGGAGATGATGACTAACAGAGGATTATGAGTCTCCATTGTCTCTCAGAGGGGGGAGAAGAAAGAGAGACGCAGGAGGGGAGGGGAGGAAATAGAGGAGAGAGTTTCAACTTTTAAATGGAGATATGAAAAGGGGCATAAGTTTGGAGGGGGTTTGGTTGGTTATCCATTGCCAAAGCAATGCTAGCCGTTACTGTGTAACCGTTTTGCCATTGCTTTAGGTCGCGTTTGCCTACATTTTTACCTGTTTTCTCCTTCTTGTTTGGGTAACAAATATGGAAAACGGTTATTTACTTGGTTTAGTGAGTTAGAAATATGGAATTGGACCCAGTAAAATTACTTTTAATGGGGCTTTAGCTTTGCTAATTGAGGCCTAACCATATATAACCACACGTCCTACTCCTACATATTGTTAAATATTAGTTGGTTGGTGGGAATATGTGTGGACCAGACACTATCTCTAATTCCATTTTAGATATCAATCCCATTTCGATCACAAAGATCTTCCCTAAACACGATTCCATGAAGGTGTTGCCTATCTGTGGCATTGCATTGGTGAGCCACCTACTAGATAGTCTAACCCTTGTCATCTGGAGCTGAACATTTGATAACTGAAAAATCTAATGAAAATGCTCAGGAGAGAGAGAGAGAGAGAGAGAGAGAGAATTTTAGTTTGAATTTGAGGCTAGCAATAATATGTCTTGGATCATTCTTAAGAGTAAATTTGGTTTGAGCTCAATACCTATGAGTGGATTATACTTTAGACTAGACGGTTCGAGTTGGCGATCTAGTGCACCACGCTTCTTTATTTTTTTGGTAACAGAGGGTGTCCCAAAGCCTTCGATCCAAGTACTGGTCCCTTCATGTATCCGCATCCACCCACTACATAGACAACATAAAACTCCTGCAAGACTCTGACCTTAGATGTCCTACTGATACAGTCAACTAGAATATAGATTAGATGCCTTCCAATTGGTCTTATTCTCAGTGTATGCCCCCACCCAAGAGGTTGGCCAGCGTTTGGGTGACCATAATCTACATTTGCGTGGAAGAATCGTTGTTGTTTTTTGTTTTGTTTTGTTTTTTCCATTGGGTAGTTAAGAGGGTATATCATATATTTACTAGCAACAAAATCAAGAATCACAACAATTAATAATCTGTAGTATCACATATAAGTTGCTCTAACGGCAATAGGATCTATTCAACAAAACACAAATGGCTCATCTGTCCATTTCGGAGGACAAAATAATTTTAGTGAATAATGCAAGAAGAACAATATACTTGTATAAAAAGATAAGCACTTCAGGGAAGACATGATCTGTAACTGTAATCTTGGAATGCATAAAAAAGCTGATTGAGACAACAAAGACTTAGAACTCAAAAGTGCATTTTAGGAATTCAAGAAGATTGAAAGCAAAATCTTTTATTTGGTCCTCAGGCCTTGAGTACAATGAAGAACACCTTCCTCCACACATAATGAGTTCAGATATATAACAATACACAAACTAAACTGCATCCATATACTGACTGCTAAATCCATCCTACTTCAAAACGTTTATTTAAATTCTACTCCAAACCCCATGACGAATGAGGAATTCTACTTGGAAAAGAAATCCAGTTTTACCAAAAACTACAATACACTTATTCTGCATAGGCAGAAAGTAGAGTGAGGAACTAGCCTTCGTGGTCGGCATTCTTCATGACAGTAACTGGACAAGAACCATTATTCGGCATTCTTCACGACGGTAACTGGACAAGAACCATTATTCACCACATAGTTGCTTACACTACCCAATATAGCCCTGCAGAAACAAACAAATGAAACCAATCAATCTCCATTTTTGAGCTTCAATTACGGTACAATTTTGAGCTACTGTTTTATTTTAGCAAAATCCATAATCCAAGATCAGCGAATTCTATCCCAAACACCATTACATTGATTCAACATTGGAAAACAGTAACTTTGATATAAACTTAAGAGCAGGTTTATCCCACCTCTTGATTGTACCAAGTCCTCTGTTTCCTATAATGAGGCAACTCAGGGGAATATTATCAATTGCTTCGCATATCTTCTCGCGGGGGTCTCCCCAGTAGATCTTCATAACCACCACAATCTGCTGACAAATACTAGTTCCATTAACCATTTCGAATTTTCAAGGAACTTCGAAGTATTGGGTAGGAAGTAATAAATTACCTCTTTCTGCCTCGCTGAACAGTTGACTATATCTAATGTTTCTGTGTCTGGCTTCACCCCGTATTTCTTCATGATGATGGGGTCCGAGAACTCACTTAAAGGGATTAAGGCTGCCAAAATTAATCACATAAATAAATAGGCAAATGCCCATTAAAAACAAACAACATAAACAATTCTTCCCTGGTTCTGCAAATTAAAAGATTAAAATCTAAGTAGAAGAAGCTATTTTCTGATTTGGCAGCTAATTAAGAACGGTTAATAAGGCCATGTTAATAGACTTCAGAACATCTCCAGAATCTAGCAGTTGCTGGGAAAAAAATGGAGGAATTTTCTCTCGCAAGCACACCATATGTTCCAACAACTGTATAAACACAGCTTTTGTGAACTCTTTATTTGATTTTAAAACCTAGACGAGTCAGCATTAACCCACTGCCTACCTCCACAACTACTATAGATGATATGTGTCCTATTATCACCTGAATGGGTTTATTCTGTAAATTACACAAAAACATAAGGATACAAAAGTCAATTTACTTCTCTATCATACAGATCAGTCATATGCCCAATTGGCTAAGTATAGCTCAAGTAGAAGATATACTAATCAAACTAATTGGGGTTGTATTACTGTACACACATACAAGTATACAATAATATATATACAGATCAGTCATATGCCCAATTGGCTAAGTATGGCTCAAGTAGAAGATATACTAATCAAACTAATTGGGGTTGTATTATTGTGTAATTGTGTCCCACACACACAAGAATACAATAATATATATTGGCCCTAGTGACTTTGCAAAATCACCTAAGTATGGCTCAAATAGAAGATATACTCGTTTAATTTCAATATATATATTGGCCCTTGTGAGTTGTGACTTTGCAAAGTCTGAGTTGACCTGGGGAGGTAAATCAGTAATTTCAATTTTCGAGCCGACAGGAACAGGGTTTGGGAAATCAGGCCGGTGAAAATAAGCATGTATCATAACAAGCAGTAGCTCCTATTTAACCCAATTCAGCTAAAATATCCTCTCACAGTTTCACAGAGGCAATTTTAACAGGGTATTATTCTTATTTACAGGGGTATCTTAGTCAACCCATCGCTAATCTTCCATCGTCAAGAAGGGATTTTTTTTCCATAGCCCTCCCCTTTTCCGTGACTCGAACCCGATCCATAGTATTAGGCTCCGATACCAAATGATAGGAACCTAACCAAAACTCCAAAATCCCAAGGGTGATTAAGGAGTGAAAAGCTAGGTCCATATTCATTTAGGGTCGTAACAAACAACTTCATGTGAAATCCTAAAATTGAAAGTAAAGGAGCCATAAAAAAAAAAAACAGATCATGAAACCCTAGATGATAAAAAAGACCAAAGAAGAAGAAGAAGAAAAAGAGCGAAAAATCCGATTGTTAAAGAGGAAAAACTTACGAGAACCGGTGGTTCCCCAGAGCTGCATCTCTCCATCCTCGTAGTTTCCTCCCGGACGAGTGTTAATGAGAATGAGATGATCTCCGTTGCGAACAACGTTCTCCACAGCCCATTTCAGGGCTTTTTTGCTGCACGGCGAGAAATCAATGGCGACACCAACCCTTCTCTCTCCTTCCATCTCTATCTCTGATCTCTGATCTCTCTGTATCAGTCTTTGATTTTCCACTTTTTTTCTCACTGGATGATGTTGAATCGTTCCGAAGGAGAGGAAGAATAACGAGATTTATAATAATGAAGAAAAGATGGCAGATATATAAAGAAAGAAAGAAAGAAAAAGTGGTGACCAGATTTGTGTTGAGCTAGTGGGATTACTTTATGGGCACGATCGCGATGAAATCTCAACCGTTGGATCCCTTCTCATAAGAGATAGGCATATAGGACCAAACGGTTGGGATTTTTTATGTTTGAGTTTACTGAGACACTTCCATGGGGTCGTTCGCATCTGATCAGCGCCCAAAATTATGAGGCCATGAGGGTCCGACACGGACAGAATAATAGTTGCTTATTGGTGTTGCCCATCTTATCATAAATATTTTTATTTTTATTTTTATTAATTTTTTTTTGGGGGGTATTCGATGTTAGCCCCAACTACACTCAATGTCATACGAATTACGATCACTGGTCCGTCGAAAACTCTACTGCTAGAGTGACCGCGAGAGGAAGTGGATTGGTTTCGACCCTGGATGAGGCGGTTGATACGAACGGGTGATATGGACACGAGCTTGGTTAAAATATGATTAATTTAAAAATATACATATATTTTTTAAAAAAAAGGTTAAGATACATTTACACTTAGTTTTGATGAAAATACACATAAACCCCCTTAATTTTTAGAAAATACAATAGGTATCATTATGTTTCAAAATAATGATACTTAGACCCCTTCTTTCAATTGATAGTTAGTCAACATGCGAATTTTTTTTTTTTTAATATTCAAAATACCTCTCGAAGATGTAAGTAATATAGTCACAACAAGCACACGTGTCAAGGAGCACCAGTTGAAAGTAGATGGAGGGTTGAAAGGTCGGGAAATGACAGAAATGGCAATGACAGATTTGGTGGTGGAAGGTGTGCTAGTAGGAGGAGAGAAGCAATTGAGGGGACAAAAAGTTCTATTCACAACACACAAGGTTCACAAAGCATGTCTGTTGATACATTTTAAGGGGTATTTTTGGATCTTTAGCATGTTAACTGACGATCAACTGACAGAAAAAGTGTAAGTGTCATTAGTTTGAAACATAAAAGTACCAACTGTATTTTTTGAAAACTAAAGGGTCTATGTATATTTTCATCAAACCTCAAGGGGTGTAAATATATTTTCCCTTTTTTTTTTGGCCGTGGATATCATCTACCTATGTTAATAGGTTTAGAGGTTAGCTTATGCATTGGAGCTCTTGCAACTCATATATAGGGGGATTAGATCTCAGACCTCCCTCAACAGAGAGGCCACTCCCTACCACTCGTGCAAGAGGCAGGGTGTGTCCTAAAAAAAAATATTAATGAGATGAAATTATTTATATTCATCACCTCTGTCAATAACTTTTAAGCGAATAGTTTAGTACAACAAACTTGATGGTTAAATATCACCTATTAGAAAAAAAATAAATTATGCATTAGTATGTTAATTATTTATTTAGTTTAAATATTTAAATATTTATATATATATTGGATCAGTTAAACTTATGAGCCGAATTTGAGTGAGTTCAGGCTTGGCTCATTAACTAAGCGGGCTTAATATTCGAGTTTGACTTGTTTATGAATAAACAAACAAGCTCGAGTTGTTCACAAGCACCTTGTTTGTTAATCATCCCTTAGTGTGTCTGTAACTTAATTAATTGTTTAATACCTTTTTAGCAACAACTACAAAATGTACAATGCATGTCACACAATTATATTTCAAGAGGGATAAATCTGTTCCTTGCACGGTGGAGAGAGGAGCGACATCTTGTCCCTCCCCTAACCCGACATGGGTTCCCCTTATAACTCTCTTTAAACATGTTTAACTCTCATTAATTGTGATTGTGGTGCAAATTCTTGGATCGTCCACACATCAATAGCTCAGGGTTACTGGTAGAAGGATGCAAGTATGCTCATAACTCGTCTTTGTTGATGGGGGTGAGGGGCCTCTCTTGTCAAAGTCCTCTGACGATTAAGTCAGTATACGTTCAAGATGAAATGCAAAGAACAAGCTTTTAAAGAGAAAATGTCTTAAGGCAATAGTTTTTCACGTATGAGCTTCTCAGTGATCAAGGCTTCTAATGGTGGAAATTCAATAGTCAGTCATCAATTAGTCTCCAGTCCTCTTTACCTTATGGGAGGTTTGGGGTATTTATAGGCTTGAGTTCGGATGCCTCATGATGCCCATTTATGCTCATGTATGACCTAACCAATTGTTTTGTGATCATTACCAAATATGACAGACGAATCTTCTTTCATACGTGCCGCACGTGTAAGTCAACTTTCTTTTATACGTACTACATGTGTAAGTCTACTTTCTTCAGGTCGGTTTTGGACTGTTTGTGGGTTGAGATGACCATCATTAACTCCTAATTGTCAGAGTATAGAGATCGCCTCCTGATTACTTTGTCCTAAAAGTCGGTTTCGTCCTCTACGTTAGTCTCGTCCTTAATGTTGATATCGTCCTCTATATTGGTTCTGCTTTTCAACTATAAATACTGATATCATGTCTTGACCACGAGCTACGACATCATCCTGATGACAATGAATTCGAACACCGTCCTGATGACGATGAATTCCGACATCGTCCTGATGACGACGAATTCAAACACCGTCTTGATGACGACAAATCTTGACACTGTCTTGATGAAGTCGAATTCTAACATTGTCCTTTGGAGCACGAGCTTATGTCATAGATGGAATACGGAAACTTTAGTCGTCCTCCATGAGAACGAATATTCTACTCGCCCTTGCAACACTTACTCATTTTATGAATTTTATCAGTTATAGTGATTAATATTCTTAACTAAAGTTTCTTTCTTGAAATCAAAGTTAAAAATAATAATCCTAAGAATTAATGAATATAGACTATAGTTAAAGGGGACACATGTCGAATTAAAGCGGGGCGGGACCCACTCCTCACTCTGTTGAGCAAGGAGCATATTATATTTATTTTTTAAAACATAAGAAGGGAGTTAATATTGACATTACATAATGAATAAATAATTTTACGAGAATTTTAAGATTAGGGTTCAAAATAAGTAGTAAAAAACCTATTCCTAACCCACAATTATCTAACCCAATAAGATTAATGTTTTCTTTCTTAGATTTTTAAAAACGTGGGATGCAAATATACAAAAACCATTTTAAGGATAGAATTTTATACTTTTTGCAACAACCATCAATAGCATGCACAGGCTAGACTGCATAGGCAGAGGCAAGGGGGTAGAGGAGCAGCCCTTGAACTTTTGGAAAAAAAAATTATTTAATTATTTAATATAATATAGCCATGGACAAGAGAGACAATTGTCTCTGGACTTTTGGGAAAAAACAACAATGAATTTTTATGTTATTTAATTATTTAATTAATATGGCATAGTCATGAGATAAGAGGAGCATTTAACTCCTAAGATTTTGGAAAAAAATATTTTATAATTATATTATTTAATTATTTAAGAGGACATAGCCGAGATATGAGATAATTATCCCCTAAAAATGAAAAACAATACTCGTTGGATGTGTACGAACAAGATGGCTCGCGGATTTGGTCCTCAAAAAAATCGAACGAGATGACTCGTGAACTTGGTCCTCAAAAAATTAGTTCGGGGGCTACACCTTTGAACTCTCACAAGGGGTTGGAACCCCCTAGACCAAGAATATTAGGTACCTTCCTAATTTTCTCAACAAATTTGAAAGTAACTATTAATATTTTCAATTAACCATCGCTTGTCTCCATACAAGAAAATTCTGGTTTCACCCTGGGTATGCATCATGCAAGGAATCCTTGTTTGGAATTCTCATTATATAAAAAAAAAGTTATAAAATTTTGAGAGGTCAAATTTCCCACATAGTCAACAATTGCATTTTAATTAGAGGCTATTATATAAAAAAATTAGACATTATTTACTTTTAAAAAATAATAGAAAAAGTTTCACCCCCGACTCCACCCTGGTCTCGCATAGTCCCATCAATGAGGGAGTGAATAAGGCTGCCTACAAACTACCCAAAAAAAAAAAGGCTGCCTACAAGGAAAGGCATAAGATGAAATGTGCATTGGACAATCGAGGACAAGATTATTTATGTTCTTTTGGCTGAGACTTACTAAGTTCATTACTTTGTAAGTCGAAACTTTTAGTACTGACTTGTAAGTTTATAATATTTATGATTTCTTATTTAGGAAATTCGGAAAAATAAATGCAAATTTTAAATTCCTATCATCTTGAGCTTTCTAAGTCATAATTGTTGGGAGACTTGAAATCCTTCGTTAGTCATTTCCCATGTTTTGATTCTCAACCCTATTCCTAAGATTTTTTCTTATAAATGGGTTTTGACCACGGGCTTATGGGGGCATTGGATTGTCTATGGAAGATGCCAGAGAAATATTCTCAGGCATCCATACATCATCCAACATGTGACAATAAAAATGGAAGAAGTTATTTCATTTTCTCTCAATGTTCTTGACTTCTCCCCACTTTATATATCTTCTCATTTTTATCACCACATGTCGGATGATGTATGAATGTCTAATCAGACTATTTTTCTGGCATCTACAGGAGGCAATCCAAAGCCCTTATTTGGTTGTGTGCAGAATTTGGTTTGTTGGTTTGTTTATAGGGAAATGTTAGTGAGACCGTAAAGGGCCAAGACTGTGCATGTGATGAGCAGATCTCAAAAAAATAAAATTAGATTTATGAAATTTTTTAAATCCGTTCATCACATGTGCGGTCTCGGTCCTTTACGGTCTCAGTAGCAAAGTCCTTGTTTATATATTGATTAATCACACCAAGTCAGTCTATGGGTACTCCCAAATATATTTTATAATCCTAACCGTTTATAACTAACTACTAAAGGTTAGGTTTTGAGTTGACTTATTTTGTCTTTTCTAATGTCACATCAGTTCTAATTCTAACCGTTTAATAATTGAGATAAACAATTAGGAATTGGGAGTACACCTTGAGAGTATCCTAGACTAATTCAATCACACCTCAGGCCTCTTGCGTGAGTGGCAGGGTATATGGCCTTTGTATCGGGATCCTATCTCCACCTGTATGAGTTGCAAGAGCTCCAATTCCATCTGACCGTATTGAAGCAACTAATGTAGGTAGGGCTGCACAAAGCCCCGATTGGCATGTTGGTGTGGCTCGGCTTGGCCCAATTCGGCCCGAAATTTTGGGCTCGAACAAGCCAAACCAAACCTAAAAAAAGCCCGAAAGCTAATTCAAGCCAAGCTCATGGCCACCCCCATGCAGCTCGGCCCGACTTGAAGCTCGACTCGATTGAGGTTTGACCCGGCCCGAACTCGGCTCGGCTTGAATATTATTTAAAAAAAAATAATAATATATATAAATATTATTTATATATATCATTATTATATATATAAATAATATAAAATATTATTATTATTTTTTTTTAAAATGATTCAAGCCGAGCTCGAGCCAAGCCAAGCCCGGCTTGAGCTTGAATCAATTCGGGCCGAGCCGGGCCTCAAGCCAAACCTTTTTTTTTCGGGCCCAGCTTCGGGCCGCACAATCGATCATGATTTCGGGCGGAGCTGGGCTTCGGGCCTCGATCAAACTAATTGAAGCCGAGTCGGACTTCGCCAAGCCCGGCCCGAATACAGCCCTAAACGTAGGTAAATGATGTTGACACCAAATAAATTTTTTTAAAAATAAATAAATATATTGATTAATCAGTTTGATTCTATTGACGCACTTATCCGACCCAATTCTGGTGACTGGTGCAAACTTTGATCACAGTCCGACCCAACCCGTTGCCGCCAAGAATCCATTGGCAATCATTATCCCTAAACCTAATGAAAGTTTTTCAATCTTAACTTGTTTCCCCGTCGTGATCGAATAAGAATGGATAAGCGGCCCGTGGGATTGACCGTGAGGGGTAGGGATGGTCTTTATCTGGATCCGATGAGAAAAATGGGATCACTTTTTATTGGCTCGTTAAAAATGATTCTGACCTACTTCATGACATATTAGAAGTATTAGAAGTGGAAGGCGCTCGTAGAAGTATTAGAAGTGGAAGGCGCTGTGGTGGATCCTCACGGACAGAAAAAGATTGCAGTCAGTTTTTAAAGAAGAACAGAAAATGCTCAATAGTGGATTAGGGTTTGTCTGAGAGATCTTAGATGATGAACTAGGGTTTCGTTTGTTTAGAGAGATTAGCTATGTCGAAGAGAAAATTCGGATTCGAAGGTTTCGGCATCAACCGTCCTGCAACCTACAATTTCGAGCAATCCCAAGCTCCACAGAGACTGTATATTCCTCCTTCGTCGCGCTCCGGTAGCCACGATAACTACGAAGATCACGAGCTTGACAACATCGAATACGATGACAGAGATGGAAGCAGCGAAGCTCCGAATGATCAGAACAGAGACGGTGACGACGCTACAGAGATCGACCCTCTCGATGCGTTCATGGAGGGAATTCACGAGGAGATGAGAACAGCTCCTCCTCCGAAGGCAAAAGAGAAGGCTGAGAAGTTTAGGGATGATGAAGAGGATGATCCGATTGAGAGCTTCTTAAGGGCGAAGAAGGATGTTGTGTTGACGCTGGCTTCTGAAGTTCTTCAGGCTGGATATGATTCTGATGAGGAGGTGTATGCTGCTGCTAAGGCAGTTGATGCTGGTATGCTTGATTATGATTCCGATGATAATCCTGTGATTCTCGATAAAAGGAAGATTGAACCAATTCCTGCCTTGGATCATAGTTCCATTGATTACGAGCCATTTAACAAGGATTTTTATGAGGAAAACTCTTTGATTTCAGGTAAACATAAGAAACTCTTGGCTTGGCTTTTACTGACTGGTCTTGGTAGTTTTAATGTTCTTTTGTTTATATTGAGAAATGTTGTTCAATCCATTATTTTGTTGTCAATGTGAACACCAACAAAATCAATCAAACTTGTATGCTTGTATAGTTTTCTTTATCCTAATAACTTTTCAGTAAAAAAAAACTAAGCAGGAAAGTTGAAACTAGAGTTATGAAGGCTGGAGGCATCTCTGCCTAAAGGAACTTATAGAGATCCCCCTCCCCTTAAGGCATTGTATCTTATTCAAGTTTGCCTATAGAGTCCGGAGTACGAGCGGAGAAGAATGGGGATAGTTACTAACCTAGGAAGGATTCTAGAAATGCAAATGTATATGTATCTAAGAGGTAAGAAGTAAGAACTCCTGTCTATAAGCCAAAATACCAAGATTATTGCCCTGGAAAATGAGAGTGAAGTCCTGGAATTCGATAGTATGTTTTCTAATTGTGTTGGAAAATTTGAAACCCTTGTATTCAGGTCAGTGTCCTACAATATAACAACTCAATTGTATTGAGTGAAAACCTATATTGGAGTCACACATGGACAATAAAAAATGGAAGCAAAGCTACCTTTCATAATGTACGTGTGCTTGTCTAAGCAATATGTTTTTTGAAAATAATTGTACAAAGGGCATGGGGTTCTGCATATTGGTTCAACCTAGTCTTTCGAGGATATCAAAACTTGCTCGCAGTAGTAACAAAACAGAATGCGAGAAATCTTTTATGTTCTTGTCATTATCACTAAGTTCATCAGCTACATTGGGAAATACATATGTTTATTTTAGTATATGTTACTTGTGGTTTATCTGTCTTTTATACTCCAAACTGCAAGAAAGAAAAAATAATAATAATTATATAATCATCTATGTCCTTTTAAATTCCATTCAAGTTTATGGTAATATATATACCATGTTCCCCAGCCAAATAGTTGACTTCACCCTTTCGTACATGTATTGTGTTCCAATTAATGATGAAAGCCGAGCAGAAGTGAATTATTAACTGGGGCTGACCTGGTGCACATGTAGCAACGGCCTCATTTGTATTGGATTTCTCATAAATGATTGCTTAATCACCTCCCAAATCATTGTATCTTTTCATAAATGCATGCTAAATCACCTCCCAATTACAAAGAACAAACCTGCGTACAACCAAAAATATAGGGTTTGAGTTATATAAAAGGGAAAGAGAAGGTTTCAATTGCTGTTACACTTTAGTTTGACCATGTGGCTAATAAGGACCTAATGACGCGAGCCTTGATTTGGGGCCTATATTCCAAATTCATAATTTTGTTTTCTTTATTGTCTGTTCCCATTTCCTTTATGCTCCGTTTGTTTTGATGTAAAATAGAGGAAAACAAAAGAATTCCACGGAAAATGTCATTTTTCATGTGTATTTTCTATAGGACAATTGACATTTTCCATGAATTTCATTTGCTTTCCCCTATTTTACATCAAAGCAAACGGAGCATTAGTTGAAATACCATTGTTATGGAGGGAAAAGAGAAAATAAAAGAGATTATGGATGCTGTTAGATTACAGATATGTTTCCATGTGTTTGCCAGCCCCAAACCTATACTACTCATTGCTGATTCTGATGAGTCGCAGGAGTCAATGTTCCATCAACCGCATTATGATTTGATATGATTCATCTGAGCTGCTTGTGTACTCGAGTCGTATCCATGGCGTTTGAAACTGAGACGTGTCAGATTAGTCTCACTTGACTTGACCAGAAATTTAAACTCTGCTCGTGTTGGACACCATTTCATTCCTTGAAACAACAAAAGGTTTATTTGTGTTTAACGATCTGATCATATAAGTTTAAGACTACAATCCAAGAAACTAAAAGCTTTGCACATGTTATGAGTCATGATCATCATTTCTTTTTCCTTTCCTTAAATCCATAATCTCTTAGTTTTTTGTTGTTTTATTTTTGTATCTAACACCTGTTGGCTGTTATTGTCTATTTCTGTTCCCCTCTCCAGGAATGGCTGAGCTAGATGTCACTGAATACCAAAAAAGTCTGGCTATACGTGTTTCGGGGTTTGATGTACCTAGGCCAATAAAGATATTTGAAGACTCTGGATTTTCTCTGCAACTAATGAGTGCTATCACAAAACAAGGGTATGAGAAGCCAACACCAATACAGTGTCAGGCTTTACCAATTGTGCTTTCTGGAAGAGACATCATTGGTATTGCAAAAACTGGTTCTGGAAAAACGGCTGCTTTTGTGCTTCCCATGATTGTCCATATCATGGACCAACCTGAACTTGAAAAAGAAGAGGGCCCAATAGGGGTGATATGTGCACCTACTAGAGAATTGGCACATCAAATATATTTGGAGTCTAAAAAATTTGCAAAATCGCACGGGATACGTGTGTGTGCAGTCTATGGTGGAATGTCTAAACTTGATCAATTCAAAGAACTCAAGGCGGGTTGTGAGATAGTTGTTGCTACTCCTGGGAGATTGATTGACATGCTAAAGATTAAGGCACTGACAATGCTGAGAGCTACTTACCTAGTTCTTGATGAGGCTGATCGGATGTTTGACCTTGGTTTCGAGCCACAGATAAGGTCTGTTGTTGGTCAGGTCAGACCAGACCGTCAGACTTTACTCTTTTCGGCGACGATGCCCCGCAAAATTGAAAAATTAGCTAGGGAAATTCTCACTGATCCTGTAAGAGTTACTGTAGGTGAGGTGGGAATGGCTAATGAGGATATTACTCAAGTTGTCCCTGTAATTCCTTCTGATGCTGAGAAGATGCCTTGGCTTTTGGAAAAGCTTCCTGGCATGATTGATGACGGCGATGCCCTGGTTTTTGCTTCAAAAAAGGCAACAGTGGATGAGATTGAAACCCAGCTGGTTCAGAAGGGGTTTAAAGTTGCGGCTCTCCATGGTGACAAAGACCAGTCTTCTCGAATGGATGTATTGCATAAATTCAAGTCTGGGATGTACCACGTTCTTATTGCAACTGATGTTGCTGCTCGTGGTCTTGACATCAAATCAATTAAGTCAGTTGTGAACTTTGATATTGCCAGAGATATGGACATGCATGTCCATCGTATTGGTAGAACAGGTCGTGCTGGCGATAAGGATGGGACTGCATACACTCTTATCACACAGAAAGATGCACGCTTTGCTGGTGAATTGGTCAACAGTTTGATTGCCGCTGGTCAGAATGTGTCTACGGAACTGATGGATCTTGCAATGAAAGTAAGTTTGCATGGTATAGATTTGACACATCCTAAATGCCTTTACTGCATCTCCACCCCTTTTATTTGGAAATCTAAGAAACCTGTGACTTTGAGTAATTATAAGGATGGTCAATAAATCAAATAACTTCACATTTGGGGTGTACAACCAGGAACAGGAAGGTGGTACCTATCATTCCCGTTGATCCCATCTAAGAGATCTCCTACAGAAAAATTTGCTGTGTCAAATGATTGTAACCATTTACCTATCAAATCCATAGAATGCCAGAAATTATTCCTAAGATCTAGACAGAAAGCCTGTAAAACTAAGGGTCGTCATCACCTTATCAGAACAATTATTATTACTATTATTATTCAATTTTCTGTATAGAACTGATTAAATGGTAAGACATTATCTCCTGCATTTATGGCATTGGGAGACTCACTCTACCTAATTGATGCTTTAGATTTCCTCCTCTTCATTGGGAAGAAATCTGAAATGGTATCCAACCTCGGGTCGACATATTATAGTAGCATTTATACTTATCTTTTATTTGTATTGGAATATGTTCCTTTTTCTTTTCACTAACTGACAGCGTAATATGTTCTTTTGTTTCTGCATTTGAAAATAAATTATCTGGGGCAGTTATGTGAAGTCCCTCTCTAGGATTCATGTAACAGGTGCGCCGTTCTGATGACAGTAGCCAGTATGTCAAAATGAACATGACAATTCTTTCCTATGGCCTTTTTGGGAAAAAAAACCTTTTCCTGTTTCTGTTGCCACCTACTTTGAGACGTTACTTCTTCCATGGTCTAGTGTTTGCACTTTGCACTCTTATTTGCAAAATATGGTTTCCTCATTTGCTTTACTTATATATCTGCACTATAATAGTTCTGAAGGAAATATCTCACACTTCTGATTGTTACTTTTTTCTCCACTTTATCTCTTTCCTTTTTTTTTGGGATACTTTCAAGAAATTATTTTGGTACTAGTGCTTAACTTTAATCTATATTTATTATGATTATTTATTGAGGTTTTCCTTGTAAATCTTTAGGATGGGAGATTCAGGTCCAAACGCGATGCAAGAAAAGGATCTGGTATGCATTTTCTACTTTTGTTTTAGTCAGTAAACAGAATTTCATTCAAATTAATGAGATAAGATAAAAGAGTGCTAATTCACAAAGAGTGAACCCAACTAGCTAAAAATCAGCAACATGACTCAACACAATAAAAGAAAAGCCCCTAGCCACACTTTGCTGACTGGATTGGCTTGCCCACGAATTAGAAAATGAAACTGGTAACCCCCAACTCCTTAAGATCATCACTGGTTGTGCCCCACGCTATCAATAGATTGCGCACTAGGCACATCACACAATTTTCTGATCTCTAATCTAATTTATGGTCGCAAGTCTGGATTTTTATCTAGATATGTTGTCCAAAGAAAAAAAGATACATTTGAAGACACACTAGCCAACACCATAAGGTTCAATTATTGCATTATAGATTTCCATCTATTTTGCTCCCCATGTCTAGCCATGATTACCTCTCTACAAGCTACTCATTTCATTTCCAAAGTCCAAACCACCATAACCATTTACCCAAAAGTGCCTTGTTATTCTATCATTGCAATAATATGTTCTTATGGATGCTCTAAATGCTTAATTAAGCAGATGCCTTGTATGCATGAGAATCAGCCGTTCCTTGTCATGATCTCATTCTTGGAAATTCTTTGCGAGGGATTTCTCTTTTTCTTCCTTTTTTTTTTGTGAGGGTACTTAAAACTTTTTCCTTTTGATTTTAAGTCGGACTCTTATCCAGGAAAAAAGGCTAAGGAAATTAAAAAGAGAAAGAAGCAAAGAATAGTATATAGCAGATATTGTAAAACTTGCTAATGTGTTAGGCAGGGTATAAACATAAAATTTCATCAGTATGTTGTGATATTTTTGGAAGATAAGAAATTAAGTTTTTTTTATAGGATACTTGGAAAGTAACCTTAATTTTTACAAGATATCTAATGTCATGTGCAGGTGGGAAAAAGGCTAGAGGAAGGGGAGGTGGGGGTGGTGGCAGTGGTCGAGGTGTGCGAGGTGTGGATTTTGGCCTGGGTATTGGTTATAATCCAGAGTCCACAAATACACCATCTCAGCCCGTTCCAAATCGATTGGCTGCCGTTAATGCACTAAGAACCGGAATGACGGCACAGTTCAAGAGCAACTTTGTAGCTGCAACATCTGATTCTCACAATCAGGCCAGGGATAGCAATTCAAGTATATATGCCAACAAGAGGCCAGTTTTGGCTGGTTTTGTTTCTGGTGGTTCAATAGGTGGAGAGATGAATAGAGCACAAACAACTAGTTCACTCAGTGCTGTTCCTATGTCAGGAGGTAACACCACTGGTCAGAGCTCCAGAGAAATTGCAAGTCAGAAGAACTCTGAAAGGTAGCTTTCTGAAGTTGACCCTAACATCATTGGATTTGGTGGTGTTGTATGTTCTGTCGCAATTGAGTGTAATGCTGAAAAATATTTGCTATTTTCATTACTTGCAGTTCCAAAGATAGGCCAAGGGAAAGGCGGAGGGCCTTTGGCTGGGATCGCTAATTTATGCAATGGATAAACACTGCTCTTGCTTGTGTCTGAGAAATTTTATTTTCTAGGTCAAGTTTTAGCGCGATCCATGTCTGTATTAATAATATCCTTGTCTAGTAAGTTCCCTTCTCTGCTTGCTATATAATGTTCTTTAAACCGTTTTGTAGTATATGATATATTTTCATTGTTCATTTTTACAACTTCACTCCAACATGTGCCTCAACTGGATATGCATATACAAGTTCAATTGAAATTGCTTCTACTCTCTCTGTCTCTCATATACATTCCTTCAATTTCTCTCTGTAACATCCAACAATCGATTCCTTTACTTGTTTTGTTTGAGGGCATTGTTCTTGAGAGATCCGAGTCTATTGTGTTGATTGAAAGTCCATATGAATAATGAATTCATGGTATTGATTGGCTTCTGTATGACAAATGAATACTTGCTTTTGATATTTCGGAGACCATTCATTATACCTGGGAGGACAGGTGGTTCTTTATTTATTATAGTACATATGCCTGTTGTTCCATTTAAAGTTCCATAGTTTTGTCACTAGGGCTATGACCAGGAAACATGCCAAACAAACTTAACAGTTTTGTCAATCCACTTGCCTTGTATATGTTATGTGATTGGTTTTCATTGCATGGTTTCCAAGTTTTCGAGGTCTCATTTGATTTTGTTGTGTTTAGTGGAGTCGTTTTGTTTGGGCTGACTAGCTTACTCCGGGGCTTCACATTTCATGTATAACTTCTTGTTAATGTGTTTCATACGTTCCTACAAGCATGCTATGGGTATGGTATAGTTTATTCTGTTCCAAATAGCCTCCGTATGCCTGCAACAGGGAATGTGACTCTGAATATTGAAAAGATGGGGAGCTTGAGAGACAGGATTAATTAAAGCATCAAGGAATTGGATGGCCTTTGTTTATAGCCGAGGGAAAGCTGGTTTTATCATCATTTGAAGTCGTACTTTTGGGAGGTGGCCTTGTTCCACCCCCACCACTTATGTGGAACATACTTGAATATAGCTCATCTTTTGGGTCGTTCTTATTTACAAATTGTTCAGTACTTGTTACAATTTCATGCAATTAGAAAATTTTAATTTTGACAAGGAATAATATAAAGTCACATGATTTTATCGTGTAATGTATTTAATAGATTCAGGCAGATTGGACCCGAATGGATTTGGTCATTCTTTGTCCATCAAGGGTTTGGCAAGGGATGCATGGTGGGATCTTTGAAGAGGCAAACATGGTACTACCATAAAACTTGATGCTAGTCTGAAGCAGATCTGAAGGGGACGCCGAATACATGAAACAACCTCAATGTAAGTGTGAAGTAGACCACCTGAACAACACCATGGTACGTCTGCCCTATCTGTATCATTCGATTGGTTGGCTACCTCTTGGATTTGCTTCTGCTTTCAGGCGCTTCGATCAGGGGAATAAAATTCAGGTGCCTTGGTTAAGATGTGCATAGGTGGGGATCCCAAGGTGCAAGCCAACAAGATAGCAACATATAAGCTGCAACAGGAGATGGTGCAGCTAAGAAAACATTCCTAGAAGAACTATACCACATACCCAGACCTCTCTCTCTTTTTCCATTGTTCCCAGGAATTTTTTGGGGTAATCAGCTCGCAAACTGCAAACAGTCAATTTTTTACTCTTATTATCGCCTTAACAAAATCTGGTTTTCTTCTTGTTTTCATTTCCTCTTATGTACTTTGATGAAGGGTTTACAGGAGAATTCGAGTTGAAGGTCCAAAGGTGACAGTTTTGTGTTGTGTTAGCATGTTGAATTTTGGTATTTCTTAATAGGCCCGCCCAGAAGCCTGATACATTTACTCTCTACTTATAAGAGGAGTGCTAGCCCCGGCCCGGGCCCGGCCCCGGCCCCAACCCCAGCCGCATTTACTCCAAATTTTTCCATAGACACAAGATGCATGATGGGCGTAACAGGTGGAGATGTTTTATTATTTTAACAGTTTTAAAAGTAAAAGTAAAGTCAAGAGAGTGTTGGCCATTTGCGTCGTTGGAAGATTTGCGACTGAGGCTAGCAAATTCCCTACTTATAACTATAGAGAAAATCATGCAATAAATACATGTCTACCTGAATCCCCATTCATTGCAAGTAGTGTGTTGATTAAATGATTAGATAATCTCATTAGTAATATTTATGGGCCAAGTATTATTTAAGAGGTGAGTCATTAACGTTAGAGGAAGCTTAATGGAGCGGCGTGTAAAAATTTCAACACAGTTAAAACTTTTTTAATTTTAATTTTAATTTTTATTCATGGCTTAATGGAATGAAGAAATTCCAAAATAATCAGAAAATACCGAATGGACAATTGAATTCCCTACATTAATCAATCAAATAAAGATAATTCAAAACATATAGAAATTACATCATTAATTTTCACTAAAATGAAAATTTTTCAAAAAAAAAAAAACTGTCAAAGCAAAAATTGTGGTCTTGAGCAGTGTTGTCACTGGTTGAACCGGTTCCCAAAATCCTTGAAACCGAAACTATTTGAGAACCGGTCAAAATCAGCCAGACCAATGGGGAACCAGTCAAAAATGGAAAAAAATTTGTGTTTTTTTGGTAAAAAGTACATAGTTGAACCGGACCGGTGGAATCAGGAACCAGCCACTTTAGTAGAGGTTTGATGCCCGGTCCGGTTATGAAAACAGTGATCCTGAGTAAATTAACGTAAGAGATGTGACGGTGAATGGTAGTAAATAAGTTTTTTCGGGCTACAGTCGTAAAGTGTTGGGTGCCCCTAGCACGACCCTTTTTTCAACCAAATAAGTCATGAACTTCTATTGGGGATAGCTATAAGCCTATAAATATCGACGAAAATCTTATTCCTGTAATCACTTTATTGATATCAAATCCCTCTCATTACAGGTAGTCCTATTCATAATCTAATCTCAACTCTTAGTTTGACGAAAAGTAAATGCTGGAGCTACTGGGGGCACAAGTCACAACTTTAACTATCACCAAACACCCTCTTAGAAGAACAGGTTTTACAGCTCTTTTGAAGCTCCAAAATCAAACAAGAGAGGGAGAAATGTTCATTCAAAACCCTAGGCGAGTACTATTGTTTGGGACGGTGACAGCGAGAAGGCTGTGCACTGTAGCGTCTAAACCTCAGACTCAGACTCAGACTCAGATTAGTTCACGGAATTGGTGGTATCTAAATAAATCGAGAGAATCTTCGTCTCTGTATCACCGAATCACAGCTCTAGATGCAACTGACGGAAGCGTGAGTCAGGCGCTAGACCAGTGGGTGATGGGCGAGCGCAAATCGATTAGCAAGTACGACATCATTGGCTTCGTTGATCAGCTCCGCAAGTACAAGCAATACACCCTCGCTCTCCAGGTTATTATTAATCCCTTTCTTTCAATTCCTTCCTGAAATAGCCCCTTGTTTGATCTCGATGGACATCTATCTAGATTGTTGTTTTCATTTGGGAAGATGCCTAATTTCTCTGCTCAATTGCATTGCTGTTTGTTTTTCTCTTTGATTATAAGCTTTTCAGTATTGCTAATATATAAAATGTTAGTCATATTGATCCCTTATTCTGTTTACATTTGCATGGGTAATCTTGTCATAATAAATCTTTTTTTTTTTTTTTTGGGAAACATGCCAAACAAACAAACTTACATTTGCATTGCTGTTTTTGCATTTGCATTGATCTTCTATGGGTAATCTGTTTACATTTACACTTGCATTGCTGTTTTTTTTTTTTGGGGAATGAGGGTATCCGCTAGCCGGGCCTCTTTGAGCACCCGGCTAAGTCCCTCGGGTTGTGCAGATCTCCTCATACTACACAACCAGGAAAGCCGGGATAAATCCCGGAGCGTGACCAACAAGGGTAAGGGACTCGAACTCAAGACCTCTGCTTCCTTAGGCATGGTCTTGGCCAAAGAAAAACACATTTTTTGATAGTTCTGTTATTACAAATTAGTCATGCTGGGTTTGAAAGCCCTACTTAAAAGGGGTTCAAGTAGTATTTTTCTTGTGCCTTTTTGAATCTACGTTGAAGAATCAGTTCATATATTAACTTTTAATACATGGTTATATTTTTTTAGTTTAGGGTTTTGGTATTGATCTTTGGCCTTTCATATCGGTTCTTGATTTCTTATCCTATAGCTATTAGAATGGCTGGAAAATAATGGTATAGAGTTCTCCTATGGTGAACACGCAAGGCGAATTAATCTTCTATGGAAAATTAGAGGAATAGCATCGGCAGAGAAGTATTTTACCGACCTCCCAGAACCTGCAAAGAGCAACGCCACTTATGGGACCCTCCTAAACTGTTATTGCAATGAGAAATTGACGGATAAGGCAATGGAACTCCTTGAGACGATGAGGGAATTGAACTTTGCTTCTACTTATGCCTATAACAGTCTGATGTGCCTGTACATGAAGTTAGGCAAGCACGAGAAGGTCCCGCTTCTGCTACAAGAAATGAAGGGGAAATGTGTAGTGCTTAATCTTTTTAGTTACAATATGTTGATGAGTAGCTATGTCGCTTTAAAAGATATTGAAGGAGCAGAGAGAGTTCTGATTGAAATGGAGACTGGAGGTGGGGTTAAGCCTGAGTGGAGTGTGTATGGTCAACTGACTGCCATGTACATCTCGGCATCCCTCTTTGAGAAGGCTGATTTGGCTCTTAAAAAGCTTGAGAGAAAAAAGAAGGATCGAGAGGCCTTTCATCACCTCCTTAGCTTATATGCAAGTATAGGCAATGCATCTGAGGTTAATCGGATATGGCAATCTCTGAAATCTTCTTTTCCAAGGACAGCCAATGTCAGCTATCTAACCATGCTTCAATCTCTTTATAGACTGGATGATTTAGATGGCCTCCAGAAATATTTCGAGGAATGGGAATCGGATTGTTCGTGCTACGATATAAGGTTGGTTAATGTTCTCATACGTGCTTATCTTAAAAGAGACATGCTTGCAGCCGCAGAGTTGCTATTGGAGAATGCTGTAAAGAAGGGGGCAAAGCGCAACTACATGACGATCATGGTATTTGTGGAATTCTATATGAAGAACCGTCATATGGATTTGGCACTGAAATGTATGAAGACAGCTATTCCAGAAGTGAAGGAGCACGAATGGCAGATGTACCGAGAAAAAGCGAGTGTGTTTCTGAAGTATTTTGAGGAAGAAAAAGATGTTGATGGTGCTGAGGAGCTCTACAGGATATTGAAACAGGCTAATTGTCTCGATAAGGAAGTATATGATTCGCTGTTTCGAACATATATTGCAGCTGGAAAAGTGGAGCTTCAGATGCGTCAACGGATGAAAGCTGATGGAGTGGAGATAGTTTCCGAAACTGAGAAGTTGCTTGAAAGTGTCTGCCCAAAACTGGATAATTTGTGAAAATTAACAGCCGCCCAACAGAGGAGGACTTGGTTCGGGGCGCAAATCAAACCCGATGGGGTTGCTATCGGAACTCTGTTCTGCAAATGACTTATGTGCAATGTGCATTCATGGGTGATCTGAAGCAGAAACCAAACACCCCATTGGACATTTCTGTTTAAGAAAGAAAGAGTAACAGGTTAACGGCATAGAAACTTGCTTTCTGTTAATCAGTTATATTGGAGATGGGGCCGTGTTAGAGTCGTGCTAACTTAGCAGTGCTAAGGGAAATACCAATTGTCTTTCGATTACATAAAGAAGTGCTGTAATTACTTAATTGTCGAGCATAACTTAAACTTCATTACCTGACATTTCCTCAAAGAATGTTAACAGATTTTCTCATTAAGACTTACCTAATGAGAAGAATAGCAGGTAACTATATTTATTTATTTAACAAAATTAATGTGATTTGCTGCTTATCAGGAATCATCTAATGTTGGGTGGAATATTCAAACCCTCTTGGCACTAATTTTCCTAAAGCTTTTTTTAAAAGCAAAAATCAGATTATAATTTATTTTTATTCATTTTTTTTGGGAGTGGGGTGGGTTGGGGTTGGGGGTGGCGGGGGGTAACAAAAATTTGATCATAATTGAACTACAAATGATAATTACCTTTTTAAAAATTTTATTAAATTTAATTAATGCAAAATTAATTCACGCAAAGCACATGCAAGTCATTCGGTTTGAATGCTACATGATGAACATAAGCCAGATGATGGAAGATGATGGAACGGCTTGTTCATAGGATGTAGAACATTAGAAGATCATAATATGAGTGATTAGGCATATTTAGATTCCTATATAATTGAACTACAAATGATAATTACCATTTTTTAAAAAATTATTAAATTTAATTAATACAAAATTAATTCACGCAAAGCACATGCAAGTGGTCTTTTTAGCTGTCTGAGTTTAGACCAAAAACAAACAAACCTTGCCCAAAAAACAAAAATAGATATTTCTATACCATCATATTAGATCATATTTGGTCATCATTAAGTACCCTTGAAAGTTCACTAGATCCGATTTAGGCTGGAGAGGAAGTGGCATGTAAGTTATAGTAAGGTGTCAATGTGAGTCTTTTGGGGGACACGTCAACTCAATCAAAAGTGTCTAAATTGTTTGATTAGACGTCAAAAATTAGCGATTTTTATAGCTTAAATAGGGTACAATAAATTCTTAGGGATTAATGATAACTAACTAAGATCAAATTGAACATTAGAGTCTTCACTTTGACAAAGGTGGGCCATTTCATTGATATGTTCGGGGAAGGTATAAAAATCAAAATTTTTATTTGACCCTATTAGAGCATACCAAAAAATGATTAGAGCTATAAAAATTCTTGTTTGTTAGCATTAATCTCTTAGAATTTACTGGACCTATTTAAGCTAAACCCTCAAGGGCCCTTGAGGGTTATAGCCTAACCCCTAACCTAGATTGATAAATAATTGGAGCCAAGGTAGGGCAAGGGCAGGGGTAACCCCTACCCCTACCCCTACTTATAAGGCAAGACCCTAACCTTACTTTAGCCCTTTAAGGGTCTGGACTGACTAAGCCATAACCCAGACCTCAAGGGCCAAGGTAGGGCAAGGCAGAAAAGAAAAAATGAATTTTTTTCTCTCATTTGAGATGACTACACCAAATGTCAATTCAATAAATTATTCAATTAAAATTATAAAAAACAAAAAATATAAACATAAAATAAAATAAAACAAGTATAATAATAAAACTAAATAAAAAATAACCTTTCTTGTATCTTGGTAACAAATTATGACTGTAATTTAAAAAATTAAGAGATTGTAATTATAGGGTTGTCAAAGGACAAGGCAGAGATCAGCCCTAATCGAACAATTATCAGCTGCAAGAGCCCTTTTGCAGCCAGCGGCTGCAAAAGGGCCCTCATAGCGCCATGTTAGAAAATAGGTTTAGAGTAGGTTCTTCTTAACGGAAGAAAGACTTTAGAAAAAATAAAAATTATTTTTTAATTAATGGTGGGGCAGTGAGCTTGTACTTCCGGCTGACAATGATGTGAAATGTTTTTTTAAAATAAATTTTTATTTAGTTACATCTAACGTAGAGAGCAAGGAAGTAAGATAAGATGGTGTCTTGCCAAGCATGCCATCATTTCTCCTTAGGAAAAGGAAGATGGCGGGAGTCTTCACCACTTGAGGGCTGTTTTGGACATTACTGTCAAAGAAACCAGCTTCTCTTCTTCCCGAGTTGTTTGTCAAACAAGGGATACATACAAGTTTATTACACAGAACTGAGGAAGAAGACACCCATCTTGCTGTCCTCACCCAAGAAGGAACACATTTTTAAAAGGTAATTTTTTAAAAGCAAAATCTTAGTGATATTACTTGATTATTTATGTGGGTTCAGGTATTTTTTATTCCTCATTTTTTTAAGTAAGTTAACTTATATTCCTCTTATTTATTTAAAATTAGGTGATCTTAATAGTGGTAGTGGTGACTTACTTATAACATTTAACTTTACCTATTAATCGAATGAGTGGGGTCCAAAACCTTTTACCATAGGGGAGACATTGAGTTCTCCAAATCAAATTTTCACACTTCCAAATGTGCATATTGTTGCCCAAACTCAACAGTAATTTAACTAATTTTTGTTTCAGCTTTAATATTTTTTTTGATAATTTAGTAGTTAAATTTATTAATCATTTTTTTTTTATAGAAGCAGAACGAAAGACATTGCCACCTACATCACTCTCTCTCTGTATGTTGTATCGTTTGCCTTCATTTTAAGATTTTTCAGACGCCATCTGTCTCTTGCCGAAGATGTTTTGTTCATTGAATGAGTAAGATCTCAACACACTCCGAAAATTTTTACATTTTTTAAAGTAAATTTTTGTCATCCTTTGATCATTTAATTCAAAGCTTATCATTGTCTTATTTTGTATTACATTTGTATTTGTCAATAGGATTTCGTCAATGCAAGAGAATGTCTTTAATGTACCAGGTAGTCCACGTGAATTAGATATGGAAGTAAGACCTCAGTCAGCATGAAGGTTGGAATTTAACTTAGATGAGGAGTGCCAAAATCTTCAAAATATTTGTGATGACTTATCTGAGTCAAACAGTGCATTGGAAGAGAATGTCGTAGCTGAGTCTAGTGTTCCTACTCAATATGGATCGAGGAGATATAATGTCCCAAAAATTGGCATGGAGTTTGAATTTGAAGAACATGCATACAACTTTTACAACACATATGGTCGACGGATGGGTTTTAGTGTTCGAAGAAGTTGGGTGACAAGAAACAAAGACGGTATATTGCGAACCAGAACTTTTACTTGTGCAAGTGAAGGTCAACGGCAGGAAGATAAGCGACGTTTAAATGCTCAGTATCGTCGTCCGCAAACAAGAACTGGTTGTCGGGCATGCATGAAAATTACTCTTAAAGATGAGAAATATCGTGTTGGTTTTTTCAAAGGAAGCCACAATCATGAGTTAGTTAGCACACCTCACGCTCACATGCTAAAATCACAAAGGAGAATAACTCATGTTCAAGCTGCACAAGCTGACATTGCAGATGGCTTAGGGATCCGTCCTAAAACAACAATTGAGTTTATGGTTAGGCAAGCCAGAGGTTGCGAGAACCTTGGCTTTCTTCCTTTAGATTATAAGAATTATTTGCGTTCAAAAAGAATGAATGTCATGAAAAAGGGAGATGCTGCAGGCGTTTTAGAATATTTTGAAAAAAAACTTGAAGAAAATCATTCTTTCTTTCACGCCATACAGTTGGATGAGGATGAGAAGATCTCAAATATTTTTTGGGCCGATGCAAAGTCAATTGCAGATTAGGGTTATTTTGGTGATGTGGTTTGCTTTGATACAACTTATAGAAGAAATAAATATGGCCTACCATTTGCTCCGTTTGTTAGGGTAAAACATCACAAACAAACTGTCATATTTGGTGCTGCATTGCTCTATGATAAAACTACTGAGAGTTTTGTGTGGTTGTTCAAGACCTTTCTTAAAGCAATGTCAGGAAAAGAACCCAAGACAATCTTTACTGACCAGTGTAAGGCAATGGCAAATGCAATAGCTTCAGTATTGCCAAGAACACATCATCGTATTTGTATATTACATATGTACCAAAATGCAGTCAAGCACCTAGGCCAAGTGTTTAATCAAGTTATTGATGGATCGAAACCTTTCTCCAAAGATTTCAGAAGATGTATATATGATCATGAAGAGGAAGAGGATTTCATCAGATGTATACATATGTATCATTCTTTGTTTTGCAGGAGGCAAATGATGATCAGACGGAGATGGAGTTTTTTGACGTTTAGTTGCTATGTCATTTTTGTGTAAAGAGTTGGCTTGAAAATTTAAAAATTTATTAAACAGAATTTATTTATGTCATTTTGTATAAACAATTGGTTTGTAAATCTATTAAACAGAATTTGGATGTATGCCCTTTGATTGGCTTGGAAATCTATTAAACAGAATTTGGATGTATGCCCTTCGATTTGAATGTTTTTTTAAAATATCTTGCTTGAGTCTATTTATACAGGTTAATGAACATGATTTAATGCAAATTTTAGCAAATAATGTTTTTTTTGAAATTGACTTTTAGCGGGTGGCCAGTGGCCACCTTTAGCGTCAATGTAATTAGCGTCGACCTATGCCGGTCGGCTTGGTCTCCGGTAAATGATTTAGCGACGGATTTGTGATTATTAGTGGGGTCGTGGCCCCCGCTAAAAGTCTTGTTTCTTGTAGTGTTTTTTTTACTTTTGGATGCAGATGTTCCACTTTCTTTAATAGGCCACAGATCGAACATCCTCTTTAATAGGTCATGACTGTTATCTATAAGTTCTGTTTTATAGTTTCCCAAGTGCTCGTCAATCAGTGATAAACAATCTAGAAATTATTATTAGTTTGTTGGGGGATTGCATGAAGTCCATATCATCATAGATGTAGTCTATGTAGGAATCAAGTGATACAAATCAATGAGTTCAATCATACCCCATGTCAACGCGTGTCCTACTAACCTTTATTAAATGTGGTTAAGATTCACTAACCCTTAAGGGTCAACAATCTAATCTTGTTTTTTAGGAAAAAAATATTAGCCCTAAAGGTTAATAGTTCTTAACTAGAGTTAAATATTTTTTCTAAAACCAAGGATAAATTATTGAACCTTTATAGGCTAGCGAATCGGTTAACAAGGGCACGTATTGGGCAATTGTCGCAGGTAGGGATGCACACAAGTCAAGCTAGCCCGAATGTTCGGCTCGGCTCGATCAAGTCAGGCTTGAGCCTGATTTTTAGGCTCGATCGGGTCGAGGCAAGCCCCAAAAAAAGCTTGAAAAGTCAACCAAGCCAAGCATGGGCTAACACCTGTTTGATTGAGGCTTGATCGGCTCGACTCAAATATTATTAAAAAAAATAAAAATATTATTTATATATATCATTATGATATACATAAATAATACAAAATATTATTATTATTATTTTTTATTTTTTTTGAAAAGTATTCAAGTCGAGCTCAAGCCCGGCTTGAGCTATCAATTCGGGCCAAGCCGAGCTTCGAGCTAGACTTTATGAATTCAGGCCGACTTTTCAAGCTTGATTTCAAGCCTAAAATAAACTCTTTCAAGCCGAGCCAAGCAGGGCCAAGCCCGGCTCAAATACACCCCTAGTGTCAAGATTGAATTATAGCTAATTACAATTGAATTTGGGGAGAGTTCAATCGCAACCACAAGTCACCACGTGTCCCTATTAACCCTTATTAACCATGGTTAAGATTTAATATTCTTTTTCCAAAACCAAGGATAGTTAAACCCTAAGGGTTAGTGAATCTTAACCACAATTGAACATGTTAACAAAGACATGTGATGACTTGTGGGTGCAATTGAACTCCCCATATCCAATCGCAATTACCCATTAGTGAATAAAAATTTATTATAAACAAACATTTCGCATCATTGTCAGCCGGAAGTACAAGCTCACTGCCCCCACCATTAATTGATGAATAATTTTTATTTTTTCTAAAGTCTGCTTCCGTTAACGTTAAGAACAACCAACTCTAAACCTATTTTCCAACATGGCGCTATGAGGGTCCTTTTGCAGCCGCTGGCTGCAAAAGGGCTCTTGCAGCTGATAATTGTTCGCCCTAATCCTATTGGCAAGTACTGCAAACCCTATAATGTTCTTAAGGCCTGAATTGACTGGACCTTCTTATTCTCTTTTCTTATTTGTTTTGTTGAAATTATGTACACTTAATTACAGGGTTGGGCTGTTGGCCAAGACACGCCTTAGGAAGCGGAGGCGGAGGTCCGGAGGTCCTGAGTTCCAATCCCCTCTCTCTGTTGACTTCCCTTAGGGAGTAATTCCGTCTTACCTGGTATGTGTGGCTTGGGGGGTGTTGCACGTGCCCGAGGGAATAGTCATGTGCTCTTAAGAGGTAAGAGGCCGATACCCTCGTTTCCAAAAAAAATACTTTTAACCTTAGTTCACCAAGGTTAGTTAGTGAATCTTAATCACGGTTTATGGGAGGTCAAATCCTCTATGGTTATAACTGAATTTGAGGGAGTCAAGTTATGCCACTGAGGTCACCACATGTCCCTATTAACACCCTTTAACTGTGGTTAAGATTCACACACACATAGGGTTGACCCACCTATCATTGATTTTTAGAAAAAGCATTAAAAGTTTTTAAATATTTTTTCTAAAAAACAATGATATGTAGGTGAACCTCAGGGGTGGGTGAATCTTAACCACAGTTAAGTTTAAGGGTGTCAATCAAAGTTTAAAATTTTGAAATTTCGGATGTCCCTTTCGAAACGAAATTTTCCGAAATTTCGAAATTTCGGCCGACATCTCACCGAAATCGTATTTAATAATAAAATATTATTCCGAAATTTGATCCGAAATAGTCCGAAATTTCGAAATATTCCGAAATTTTTATTTTTTATATATATATTTTTATATAATATTAATTATATATATATATATATATTATTTTATTTTTAAAATTAATATATAAATTTCACGAAATTTCAGTAAAATTTTCAAGATATTTCGGAATTTTAATTAAAAAATAATTTAAAAAAATATTAAAAAATAAAAAAAAATCAGATTTCGGCCGAAATTTCGAAATTTCGAAATTTTTGAAATCTGAAATTTCACCTGAAATTTTCGAAATTCCAGTCGAAATCTAATTTCCGAAATAAACCCAATTTCGATTTTGGTGGGATTGTCCGAAACCGAAATTTCGTGAAATTTTAAACCATGGTGTCAATTAAAGAATTTGATTCTTAGCTATGGGTATTAAAAGGGACCTGTGGATTAACAGTAGAGCATTTCACATCTTTTTAGATTGAAGATATACGGACTCCGGTTAGGCCGCAACCCCTACTATACGGTAGGATATCTTTGTTGAGCAATAGTCCTCTCGTCAGCGAAGGAGGGGACTATTCCTGCTCGCTCTCACCTAACCGACCCTTCCAACTCCTATTAACTCGAGTTAGTTTTCTTAACCCGTTAGTTAATTTTTTAATTTTATTTTTCTAAATACCGTAGATGGGTGAACCCCAAGGGTGAATGAATCTTAACTACAGTTAAATAGGATTAGAAGGGGACACATGGCAAGAAAATGGGAACCGAGACGCCCCTCTGAAGGTGGATACCTTGGGAGGGAGGGGAGGGTCCATTTGATATTTTGATTCGCCGCTTATTTATTCGCTACGACTCTGTTACCGTCCTTGCTTGCTCTATCATTTCTTCAGATGGGCAATTTGGTCTTTGAGCCTCGAGAATATTTTCATTAGGAATTCATAATTTCATACTGACTGCGTGTGTTTAGAGAGAGAGAAAGAGAATGCGAAAGATCAAGTTGGAAGACTACGAGGGTTTCCTGGAGAACCCCCAATGCTCCGACCTCACAAACTTACAGCTTAACCAGGTTAGGTTTATTCTCTCTCTCTCTCTCTCTCTCTCTCATTTTTCATTATATTTTGAAGCTTTTCCAAGAGTCTTACCTGTTTTCTTGCAGTTCCTTGTTCTTTAAAGATTTAGGAAGAAGAACATTTCATCGTTTTCTGATTCCTCTGTATTTGCTTCTATTTTCTTTCAAGATCATTCATATGCACGGATTCATCAAACTTCACAGGCGTCCCAAGGTAATGATCTGTCGCTCTCTCCTCTTTTGATCTTCTTTTTCTTTTCTTCTAAATCTGCAATTCTCTAGAATGTATTGTTGAGCGCATTGAGCACGATCGATCTCCTGATTCCGCTAAGATCGACTCTAACGGAGAACATATCGTTCAATGCTTCTCTTACGACTGAGCAAGTGAAGGAAGATCTCGATGCCCTAGAATGGCAAGAGTGTCCCGTTCAATCAATCGAAACCCTAAATCTAACGCAGGAGGATGATTCTGATTCTGACAAACATTTGCATCAATCTAACGGTGTTGTTGCTGATGATGATCTCACCCGTTCCAGCCACACCAAGCCGTCCAAGAAAATGGCAATGGCGGTAGGGATGAGTGTGAAAAAGCCGAGATCGAAGATAAGAAGAAGAAGAAGAAAGAGATTGAACGCAGCAGCAGGTATTTCGAATTCTGCCATTGCTGATGCTAATAGTACGGCCATTGCTGCTGCTGCTGCTGATTCTGATGGAATTCCTGCTCATGTTTCTCATCTCTATCCTCTGTCTTCGCATTGGCTTTCGCTGGGTTTCTGCTAGAATAGATTTCGGCTTTTCGTTTCTTGTTTTGTTCCTTCCCTTCATCAAAGCTTTTGGTGGATTAGTGTTGAACAGAGGGCTGATTTTTGCAGCGGTTTTCTTTTCTTTGTGGGAATGTGAATAGAGGGTAATTTTGTCTTTTGCTTATATTGATGAGAGATGGCCATCTGTAGGATCAATGCTTTTTGGGGATGATTATGACTTTATGATATTAATAATAATATAATGTACGGAATTTTTTATTTTTTATTTTTAAATAATAATAATATAATGTAGTGGAAAGGTCATTACTAATTATTAATCTAAGTAAGAAATTAAAATAAGATGTGGCCGGAAGACAAATTGTAGACCCGGAGGTCTTGAGATCAAGTTTTGAGCGCAGCTTTGTTATCTGTTGTTGGGAAGGGTATTCCTTGGCAACACGTGGGGATTAGTCAACTGCGGACAGCCCATGTTTACCAAAAAAATATATATATTGGGTTTGAAGAATCACAGCTTTTCAATGCATGTGTGTACCATGGTAGATGTAGCTATACAACATTAGTATAAATCAAATGTGTCATCTATAAAAAGTTGGAATAGGTTGAAGGAATGGAGAAGAAAACAATAACAGTATCAATTAATCTGTATATGAAGAAAATCTCCAATGTCTAACATATATGTACTACAATTTCTTTTTTGTTTTAGTTAGGATTTTATGATTTGAAAATTCAATAGTTCAAATGGTTGATAAAAGCCTATGCATTAAGATGCACTTATCTTTCTTTACTATTATAATGCTAGAGAAAGGCATAGCCTGATTTTTCCTAAATTCCGAAACTTACCCTTATATAAAACAAAACTTTTATTTAATGTTTTACTTTAATTCCTTTAAGAATAGAATCACAGCCAATCGTGATTAAACTCGGGGAGAATTCAATCGCACATGTGGGTTAACACGTGTTCCTTTTAACTCCTATTAATTGTGGTCAACTCTTTCCGCTCGCTCTCATGTGCATCGCATGTGCCACCCGCTAGTCCTTATTAAAGAAAAGGAAACAAAATGCAGTCACCCTGATCTAACAGTAGATAATTGATACTCCCAAGGGAAAAAAAAACAGCCACCCGTGCTAATTGTATCTTCCCTACACTATCAGGTTGCTGGTTTGAACTTTGATCCCCGGGAGGTGTGATGGTTGTATCCACCCTCTTAGTGAGCCAGTCGACCCCAAAGTTGAGATTTAAAAAAAACAAAGAAAAAGAAAGATGAAACAAACATAAGAGCTGATTCTAATTTGACTTCACATAGAACAACCTCAAAGCTATCCAAGAAACAATGGATAGCACTCATAATTGTGGATCAGATGCTGGAATCTGATTTACGTTGTTCGCACCCAAGTGCTTGATGTCATTTACCTAACCTAACACTTCACAATAGCCTTTAGTTTTAAAAAAAAACAAAACTCTAAAAGACATCCAAACAAACACGTGTTATAGGATTCAAGGGGATTCAAAGGGAATCAAATTATGGTGCAAAAACATTAGAAGAATTTTTTTTAATAAACAGTGTGTTTTCGTATCTGTTATGTTGCATTCATGGAGGCGACTAAGTTGAAGTTGCTTGGTTTTGGGTAGGAGGAAGATAAATAACACAGTTGTGTAGTTGAAATTGGGTGAGGGATATGGTGTAATCATGTAATGCAGTATTGATTTTACATACACAGTAAGGTAATCAATGGCTTACTTGAAATATAGTTTTCTCATGGCAGAATATTAAGTCGGAAAATTTAAAAAGGGTGATCCCTAAGAGATCCAGAACAACCAGATACGGCTTCTCTTGTCTAGAATCATCTCACCCGGACTCGTTAAAGCTTCATCGTTTCTACGTTTCATCAACCACTTTCGTCATATATTGAAATAAATAGCCATGGACACATTTTAAGAGTCATCAACTGAAGAGGCACATTGGTTCTGAACGACTACTAAGATTCTCAACAGTCATCAACCCACCCAGAGGATGCTCTAGTTTCGAAAGGGTTGGGACGCTTTGGGAGAAGATGGTAAGATTATAATGCTATGTGGCAGTGGCAGAAGGGGAGAATTTATTCTGGCATTGTATTATTTAATAGATAGGTAAGAAATTAGTATTTGGTATGTTTTTCAAGCACGGTACCAACTCAAAGCATCGATCCTAATCCACCTGCCCACTACCAATTAGGGCTGTTAATCTGGGCCTTTTGACACTGCCCAACCCTTCAAAGCCTACAAAATAAAGGACTTTTTATTTTTCTTAAGGCCTAGGGTCGAGCAAGGCCTAATTATGAAAGACCCGCTTGCTTACTTGAGGGTTGGGGCAAAACCAGCTTCCACTCTCTATATGCTATATTAATGTAATATGATAACTTAAAGACTTAATAAAATAAACTAAGGCTAAGATTTATTTTATGTATAAAAAACTACCACTCAACGTTTTTTCTTTTCTTTGCACACACACAAAATCTAAGAGAGGCAACTTTGTGTAGCGTGATAGAAGTGTAGTTACTATCGAAATCTTCTTCACGTTGTATGTTTTTTTTTTTTACTTCATTTAATCAAATCTAAAAGTACTAATTGGGAGTGTGGTGGTAGTCTCACCAACCCCCTATAAATTAAACCTAACCAGCCCCGATCATAAGAGAAGTGTGTATGAAAAAATTGCCTTTCATACATGATAAAAGAGCAGGCTAGGCCCAAGCCCTACCGAATAAAAGAGCAGGTTGACAGTCAATATAGGAAAAATTTGCCAATACATTATAAATAAAAGTGTTGTTCTTTTGGCCCTAACGGGCCTAACCTTGCCCTGACTTCTGAGGGTAAGGCTTGGGCGTAGCCTGTCTAGGCCCTCTAGGGGCTAGGGCCTCACCCCGGTGCATGAGGGTCAGGCCCAATAAGACCTAGGCCCTAACTCCCCAGAGCCGACAGCCCTACTGCCACTGAGACCAATGGGCAGGGATTCTTTCCTGTGGTTACCTGCGGAGGATATGCTTACAGAGCTCTGGAAGTAGGATACTTGCAAACAGGAGATGAACCAATTGATGAGGGACTCCTGTAGCTCCTTCTAACACCACTGTTAAAGATATAACAATAAGAAGGAAAACTTGACAAAATTTTCTAACCTTACCAGATAAGAAAACTATAAAAATTACCTATATAAAAACCTAATTTTAAATTTATATAAGAATTAAAGACTTCCTCTCGTCCTACAGCCTTGGGGTGGTGAGGAAATCTATACACTGCACATAAGTGAAAACAAAATTTAATGGAATGTCCCTCACTACCCTTCATCAAACTGAAGATGCGGAGAGGGGGAGGCGGGTCATATGAACTCAAGATCCTCCTTCTGTTGTTCCAGGACAATGGTGGAACGGGCAAGTCTATAGGCTGCAGACCTCAGATTCCTAACCAGTACAAATATCTCCCTCCTCCTTCGCTTCTCTGGCATTCCATCCCACTGTTCTCCCCTCAGCTGGGCGAGCAGGGTCGCCTCACATAAAGCCTCTGCCACTGGTTTCTTGCTGCACATCCAACCAAAATAGAATGAATAACAGAATTTTTAACTCGCAGTTGAAAATACAGATTCAAAGTCATGTTGTAGCAGTAGAAGTACCTTCCCCGAACAAATCCAGTCGTTACAAAGCCAATTGGCCACCTGTGAGATTCCATGGCAACAGGGTCTTCTGGTATCTGAAGTTCCCACCTACCAGAAGGTTGCAGTTTGAAATATGAGCTTATAGAGGACTGAGGAATTTGTAGTCCATCGTAATCATCTGATCTGCACATCATTAGCACATAAAGTTTCTTAGTTGAGGGCAAATGTAGCAGATAATTTCAAAATACCAAGTCTTGCAAAAAACCTGTTCTTTCATTAGGAACCATGGCCATTTCTGGAACTAAATAATAATAATAATAATGACTTGAAAACTGTTTCCAATGAAGCTATTTTAGGAACCTCGCTTACAAATCACAATCCCAGTTTTTAGTTGCACTAAAGATGTAGAGACTCAGGGATTAATGTGATGTCGCCTAGGATAATGAAATCACAACTATTTTTATTTATTTTTTACTTATCTAACTTCTTTTGATTTTCATGCTCCCTAACTTTATTGAGTCCAATCATAATATATAAGACTGGCAAGGCATCAATTCTTGTTTTTCCATAACATGAGTTTAGAATTTAGATGCTTTGAATGATGATACTAAGAGGGCATTAAGTTAACACACTGAAGTACAATAAGCTCAATTTTCAAATAAGCTCTATCTATTTAGTTTAGAGTTACCAAACGCCGTCTTAATTACTGCAACTTCCTCCTACCAATGAAACTTATCATCTTCCAAGAGACATTTTGAGAATCATGAGGAGCATGTAAATTTTACAATCTCTCACAAAGAACAAGTAAAAGAAAAGGAGAATAAAGAGAAATCATATGTATCAACATAAATAGCTGATTAAATTGTAGTTGAGGAACAGCTACCTAGATGTCCCAAGTGATAGGTCGGTAAGACACGGTGCACAAACAACAGCTCCTTCTTCGAAAACGCCTTCCTTATAAGCATGGAGAAGGACTCTGAGGAAACATAATCTCCGCTTCACAGGTATTTGATTGGACACAGTTGGACTTGGCCCCTGACTAAGCTTTCCATCATCCTTCATTAGCTTAGAAAATCCCATTTTCCCCACAGGCGCATTAGGATATAGAAGCAAGTGATCACCGTGGATTTCTTTCAAGTAATTACTCAATATAATGGATGTCCTTGCTACAAATCCTTCAAAAAGATAACCATTCTGGTCAAGTGATGTTAAATCACAATTTGGGCGTTTTGAGTCTCCCAATGAATTGTCAGGCACCACTTCTCCACAACATATTTTCTCATCACGGGTATGAGTATCTCCTACTCGAGCAGATCCTTTCTCAAAAGAAAACCTGACACTATCCCATGGAGGTGGTATGGGAACTCTTAAAGGTTTCATGGCAAGAGGACGGAGATCCGCCTTTCGATCGGAGGCAGCAGCCTCAGTAGCCATGAAGCACGAGTATGCCTTGCAGTCGGGAAAACCAAAAGGGTAATATGGCAACCCAACCTGCAGCAGAGAAAAACCTATTACTCGTGATAGTTGGGAACACTCAGAGACAATGCAGGGTTAAACTGTTTGTACTTACATCACATGCAATCCAGTGTAACTCTCTCAAGCCAATTGCATGAGCCCCAAGGGAGACAGTAGGAACCCAAAAGGCCTTTACCCAATTTAATGGAAGAATGATAGACCACCTGTAACAAAATAAAAGTAACACAGTTATCAGGTTTCTATGGAGAGTTTATCTTATAGTTGATACTTCATAAATCTCTACAAATGTTTTCAGCACTCATGTGATGTAATGAGGGTTGCATAAGAATGTGGAGTTAAGAATATGAAAATAATAATCTCAGCCTGATGGATGGGTTGCATGCAGTTGAAAGTATAGTAGAAAAAGAAACTTTGGATTTTTCTCTCCAAAAAATGGCAGAAAATCAGTAACCACACTAGACACTTTTATATTAAGATCCTGAGGCAATTTTTTTTTTCATTCTATCAATAGATCCTGCATTTAATATTCAGATTATTAGTTGTTTCCCCATTAAAAACATTACATAGAACAGATTCGCCGCAATTTGGATTCAATAAGAACTGAAAACGGTTAGAATCTATTTAACATTTTTATGTCCCATATTTTTTTTTAGAGAAGATCAATGAAAAGTTGTTTTTATAAACATAAACATTTAGTTTTTTATGGAGAGGATAAGAGTATTTTTTTCCCTTGTAGAAGAGGTTACAAAAAAAAGTAGGATATGCCTAACAATTAGACACTTATATTTGTAGAGGGTTATAAATGCCATAATGCGGCATGCCTAAGAGAGAGACAATTATGAGAAGGGGTGTCCTAAAATTCAAAAAAAAAAATTGAGGCCAGACTGGCAGAAAGAGGTTACATGCTGTGTGCATGCAAGTTTATTCCTTTCATTACAACATACTAACAATACACTAGCACTCACTGAAACCCTGATTCAAAAATAAAATCATGATAACTTCTTTAGTTGATGCCAAAAGGAAGAGTTTATGTGTGTGTGTGTGGGGGGGTGTCAGAAGGTACCTTTGGCTATTACTCTTTAAAAGCAAAATAGGGCAAGTTCTAGAAGCTCGTTCCTTACTTTCGGTAATCAGTGTTCCTGAACTTGTATTATCAAGGCAAAAGAATGCCGAACGCCGCTGCTGTTTTTCCATACAAAGAAGATTCTCATCTACTGGAGGATTCATCCCACCACCAGCATCCCACAAATCCTTGCTGTCAGAGAGAATAATACTATTTTCTTCAGGTTTCAACCACAATGATGAGAAGAGCTCTTTATCCTTATTTGGACATTCAGTCAAGGAAGAATGTTCTTCAACTTCATCTTCTAGTAAATTATCACCCTGTCTAGTAGAAATTGCTTCTGAAACACGTCCATTTCCTTTCTCAGGCACATCACGGGGATCATAGACTGTTAAAGATAGAATTGAATGAGAAGGAAGCTGGCCCTCATGGTGAAGGAACAAAGACTTCTGAAATTGAGGCTCAGTGTCAATTTCCACAGTCGAGCATTTTTTCAGTTGACAAGAACTCTCCGAAATACTGCATTGCCAGCAAACACTATTAGCCACATTTTCATTTCCTAATTTAATACAAAAAGAAAGAGATTCTGCATTTGGATAACTCACAATGAAACAGGTTGAAGAATCTTTTGAAGAATTTGAACTGCCTTAAATCCCATAACTTCAAATTTCGCAAGTTGACCCTCGAGAGAAAAACAATTAATGGACACACCAGTCTCATCCATCTGGAAGATTTTTTTTATAAAAAAAAACAAGTGTTAATAACATAAGAGAAAAGATATATTTCTAATATTGTTATCTTTTTGCTCATATGTAGGCTAGTTATATGTTTGAGCTTCAACTATTATGAATTAGCATTATATGCAGTCTAACAATGGAGGAGAATCTATAACCTCTATAAAAGAGGCAGTGAGCTGTTTGTAGTACAGACGCAGCTGTTGGCGAACTCTCACTACCACAACCACAAGTAGCTACTTCATTTTGTTTTTTTTTTTAACTTCAACAGTCTTTACCACAAGCAACTGCTTCAACTCTCTGGGCCCCCACCACCCTCACTAAACTTCTACTAAAACTCTCTCTACTACTGCTGCCACATTCCACTATCCTTGTATGCCAAGCCTAAGTGCACCAAGCATTGCCATTGAGCCAGTTGTTGGGGAGAATCAAGGGGAACTACTCTAACTCGACACCTGCGCTAAAAAATCCCGTCTCTTTCCTTCTCTGGACACATGTGATGAAAAACACCCCTTCTCTCTCTCATTTTTTCATTCTCCATTACCATCTTTTCACCACCCCACCAACGACACCAGCTCTTTCTTTCCCACCGTCTCTTCTTACTTTTTTCATCTATTGGCGCAGTTAGAGAGAGAGAGAGAGAGATTGTAGGCGCTGCAGCAACAGCAATGAGTAATGGCTGCACAGTCCATTGGGAGGACAAAGCTTCTGTTGCAGACTCAGGAGAGCAACCTTGCTATCATTGGTGGAGGGCATCGAAGGTTTAAATGGATGTATGATTGTATTGTCCAAGCAATTAGGGAGGAGGGTGTTCTCTCTCTAGAGGGGCAATGGAAGTAGCGTTCTTAGATACTATCCATTTGTTGCACTCAATTTCTCTCTCAAGGTACAATAGCATTTCCATTCTCATGTCATTTTTATTTTTCTTTTTTGTGATCAATATATTATTTTGCTTGTTGGGTTTTCTTTTTCTTTGCTGGTTGAGCACGAAATGGTGATTCGCATGTGACCTTTTTCTTTTCATTTTTTATATGTACAATTTATTCGAACTCTAAAGAATTATAGGTAGAGCAGAGTAGCTGAAACTGAAATGAGTTTGAGATTATATTTACCAATGCTCACATATACCCCAATACAAAAAATGAATTTTCCGTGTTGTGTTTTGGTTCATCAACTGTTTTGGTGCAGCACATTGGCAATATGTGCCTGATTCAGCTGAGAGTTCAAGTTTTCTTTGTTTATGATCCTTTTTCTAATATGGGTTTTGTTAAAGAATGTGAAACTTGGGCCACAGGTTTAGTATATAAGGTGGTTGATTCAAGGGCCCAATGTGGTGGTAGCTTGATTTGTGTAGGAGGAGTGATCTCATATTGGGATTATTTGTCAATGTCGTTGAGCTGAGAAGTCTTCAAAGGATGAAGATATGTGTTTGCATATGCCCTTTCTCTGTGTTAAACAATGAATTTCAAGTTTCTGTAGGAGTAGTAGGGGTCTTTTTAGAGGTTTTTATGTTTGAAGGTCAGATTTCAGGAATTTGTACTAACCAAGCTAGTGAGGTATATCTCAAAGTCTCAAACACAAACTATGTGCAGTGAAAAAACAATTCGAGTTCAAGGACACTGCTATTTCAGGTGTAGTAATCACTAATCAGTTGTACAAGTATTGTCAAGATTCTATAGTCAAAAGACGTCATTTGTCGGGGAAGGGTCTCATGTCAGATTTCCACATTCATTATCAAGTGGAAATGACAACTGACCATAGGATTAGAAGTTTTTCTCAATCTCAAGGAGTCTCATCAAAAGGTTAATGGTTACAATGCTTACCTGGTAACCCCCTCTATTTCTCAGAGATAAAACTGACAGTAGAGCAGAAACCACTGCCCTTATTTTTTTCTTTGTCATATCCTTACTATCCCGACTTTCATCCCACTCCACCACCTTTGTTTTTCATTTCCATCATCATTCTTTTCTTCGGTAATTGAATCGCAGTTTCATTGGTGTTTTTCTCCGTTATAGTCAATCTCACTGCCTTCACAGTAGAAAAAAGGCAAAGTCTTAGTTATTTGAATATTGTAGCCATGTTCTTTTCTTCTTCTTTTTTGTATATCATGTTCTGAACTACTAAATTGTTGATGCAATGATCAAGTGATCAACATTTTATAGCTTGTTAGCTTGTTATACTAAAACTATGGTTGTTCTTATAATTTAGAAATTTGGTAGTGGATTGACGCAAACTTCAGTGCCATAGGTGCATGAAATGTTCTACCATTCATTTGATGGATATGGTTTTAAATCCCCAAACATATTGGAAATTTCGGCCAAAATAAATCAACTTTTTTTTTCATTTGTGTTAATCTTTTTTAACTTTGATTTCTCTAATTTTATGTACTTTCAACTCTGATGATCAGATAGAAGTCATTACCAATTTATTCAATGGTTGGAAGAAAAGTTCTTAATGATTAGTTTGTGGAAACATGGCCTGCACGTGCCTTGCATGTGCATAGCCAAGTAGTGATCATTCTAAACTTTGGAGAAGATGCTCTTAAAGTGGAAGTGTCATTCATTGAAAACTTAAAGAAATGCTGTTCATTCATATGCCAAATGTCCATAACAGTAATACTAATACAGAATCGCAGGTAAAAAAAAAACAATTATTTGCTATAAATACCTGTTTTTGACAGGCAAGTTTCAGAGCTTCATGGCCTTCGTTGAGAGCTGAAGCGTGTATCCACACCCACAGCTGGCGGAATGAAGAACTACATATACTACTCTGAGATTTTTCATATCCATCAACTGTAAGGTCCTCCATATCAATATTAATATTCTGCCTAAGAAAAGGCCGCCACATGTAGTTCACTGGAGCAATCGGTTGAGAAACGGGTGCTCCAATATGATGAAGCTGCAAATGATGACAAGATCATAAATACGAATACTTATGCCATCCTTCTTGCATAGTAGTATATGGCAGTGTCCTTACCAAAGGGGTAACCTACCATAGCGCTTCCATAACTAACTCCAGAAAGTATAGAAAGGGATATATCTTCTAAATGAACTGATGGGATTGGCACGAATACCGTTCTTAAAATCGACAATAACGAATCCTGGGATAAACATAAATAAAACTGGTCGGATTACAAATTCTAGCATGGAATCAAATCAATAGATAAAACGCACTAAGCACCAATACTTTTAGCGTAATTCAACCTAACAACGAGGATTCCGAATGAAACAAACTAAAGAACTGCTTCACTATTGTTACTTGACAAATGAGGATATATATAAAACCAAAATGCGTGCAAGTTACAAAGAAAAAAGAAATGCATGCCTCTGGACCCTCCAACTGGACAGCACAGCAGTAGCTTGCATCATGAATGAGAGCTCCGTTTCTAAACCACTTCAAGAGAGCCCTTGAACCCCTTCCTCTACAGTACATAAATACACAAGTTGTCAAGAGAACACTGTATATACTAATTTTCCACAATAAGTTGAAAAAACAAGAAAAGTTGAATCAAAGATAGGTGGTAGTTGGCCATGAGCATGGCAATAGGTGTTCAGGTTTCTAACATTCTCAATATAAAACCCAAAAACATATGGTATGATTAAGCGTTAAATTGCAGGAGCATTAGATGCCATAAAAAATATCCTTCAAAAATATGAAATAGTTGGAAAAACAAAAAGACAATAAAAACTCATCCGATCAAAATCCTAAGGGTTTTAGCTGCCAAAGAAACAATTGCATTGAGCATGTTGTTGCAACATAAAAAACTGAACTTCTTTTTTTTATTTGCATAAGCAAAAAACGAAAGCAATGCGGTAAGAGGAACAAGTGTGTAAACTCAAGAGAGAATAAAAATTAAAAACATGCCAAGCACCCTTCTCTGAAAGAGAATGCCTAGTGACTCAACCTAAACAAAATCATCCCAAGACCTCTCCAATCTCCTCCCCGTATTGCTGAATGGAACATCATTCACAAACAAGCAAACGGATGCATGAACATATGCAGGCTGACGAAGAGGGGGAGTCCTTGAAAACCCTCTGGTTCCTCTCTTTCCATATTGACCGTACTAAAAAATATTGAACTCGAACACTCAAACAACCAACAGGAGTCTGGATTCAACGTCAAAATTGTTATTTTGCATTTCAAGCAACAAAGAAGATACGAAATTCTTACCTGCCTTGTAATCCGAGAGGAAGGTGAAACCCCCAGAGCTTTGTCATGGTGAACCGCTTGGCATGCCAAAGATGTGTTCTCAGCCTCTTCGTTCCATCCCCAGAAGTACAGAAACCAGCCTCAAGATTTTTTCTAAGTTCAACTCTCCGACGAATTCGACGAGGAACCTTCTTCTGATCTTTCTCCAAAGCAGAAGCATTGTCTTCATCTATTTCTCCTAATTTCCATCTCTTTTTCCTTCTATTCTTTGCAACCCGATTATCATACCCAGTTGTTCTTCTTCTTTTGTTTCGGCAAGATCGGAAATTATTGTTTAATCGATTCGCAACTATTGAGAGTAGCGACTCGAGCTCTGGACCTCGAGAATCTGCAAATTTTTGCACAATAAGGCCTCGGGGAGGTTGAGTTGCGGACACTCGAGGTCTTTTCCTTCCCTCAACCATTGAAAGGCGATGCTAAGAAACCCTAACTAATACCACCTCAACAACCGTTTCAACAACTATTCCTCCCAATACAAAGCCACCCACAAAAATGTTGTGCTTGTTCTTCGACCACTCCCTCTGTTCCTTTTGATGTGAAAATCCAGAACTTTGAAATCCGCTATTCTTTTGACATGAAACATTAGTAAGTGGAACTTTTGTAATGGAAAAAAAAAAAGTCTTTATGATGTAAAATCAATATCAAACATAACTTATTACTGCATATCAGTATCCCAAAAGAAAATTGAAAAGATACAAAACCATCCAATGGAATGTCAAAAATATTAAATTGAGGTCAAACTAGATCTGTATTACCATTTGAACACTGTTCCATTTTCAAGATGGAAAAGAAAACACTATTATTTACAAGAATTGCAAGCTACCAATCTGGTTTTAGCAGGACAAATGGAGGGAGCACTAATTCATTCAATGTTTAGGCCTTCACTCTTCCTTCATTTAGCAAATCAATTTTTTGAAGTGATTCCTTCAGTCTAAATGGATTTAAATATGAATCCAAAATACAACAATTTTTTCAATTTATTAACATCGCGAGGAATTAGTTTCTTAAAGAATAAAGATCTTATATCAGATTGGTGATATGAGCAAATTTCAACACAATGAAGTTATTAAAAAACCCTTTAACTAAAAAAAGTTATTAAAAACATATTATCATGTCCAAATTTATTTTTTTTGGAAGGTCCACCACAGTGCGATTTCGCAATAGATTGAATCGTAGAGCTTAGGGTTTGGAGTACATCTGCACAATTCATTGAGTTCATCTCTCACATTGTAGAGAGAGAGAGAGAGAGGATAGAGGAGAAAAATACTAAGATTTCTTGCAAAGAGAAACCAAAACCTAGGTCCAGTTTCCACTCAAACAAATCAAAAAGAAGACAGAAAAAACGAAACGAATCCACCGGACAGAGGGAAGAGAGAGAGAGAGAGGGGAGACTTACCAAGCAGTAGAGGGAGAAGAGCTGTTGCCGCCGGAGTGACGAGAGGGTTTGGAGTTGCCCTTACACGATCGTAACTTGGATTTTTATCGGGGAGAAGTTTAATAAGAAGTAGTGTGGTAAGCTTTAAGAGGAACTTGAAAATTCCATATTCGTGGATTACAACTTTCAAAGTCTAGAACTTTGAAATTTTCTACAACTATATTATTCCAAGTCCTTGGTGAAAGGTAATTATCATGTAACTAAGACACACTAAACTATATTAAAGTCCATTCTTTTGGTGGAACTTTTAAAGTTTAAAACTTTTGTTGCATGCCTAATTTTAGGTCTAAGAATGGGAGCTATGAGCAAATAGAACACCTTTCAATAGTATCAATACCGTCACATGGATCGTAAATGCTTGAATGTGATGTACCAAAAAATCTGCAATTCCTAATGGAATAGGTAACAAAACTACTTTGCCGCCTAATGTTACTATATTATTCTATTGAGTGCAAAAGTTCTATAAATATAGAACTTTTAAGTTGTACCAAAATTTTCAGATTTTTTTAAAGTTTATATATGTAGAACTTCAAATTAAATTGAACCCAATATATCTGATATACCATCGTGTAAAAGGGTTAGTAACCCTCTCCCCTTCCAATCTCAGACTCTTGCCTCTTGTTCCAAAGTATTAATGCCAAAAAAACGGAGGTTACACTCTAAAGTTCTACCAAAAGAAACAGAGATTTAGAAGCTAATCTTTGAGGAATAGCCAACTAAGAGACATCCAAGCCAAGCTTCGTCTCTACCCTCTCTCATCTATTATAAGCTTCTAAAAAACCCCTTTCTTTGTGGGAGATTTGTTATTTTTTTTATATCTAACTGCAGTGCCCCGTGTCCCTTTTCAATCCTTTCGGTTTTGAGTTAGCTATCTAAATTAGTAGGTTTAGTAAGTATAGATTCACTCTCTAAATCTTTCAAGCAATCAGCGCTCGAAAACTCTTAGATATGAACTCGAAATCGCTTCGAAACTTTCTCTGTTTTTGATTTCTTTTCATTGTCTAAAATTTATAGTGTTAGGCTTTTGAGATTGAAATCAAAAGAATGATGAAGAGGAATAATAGAAAGAAAATAAAATAAAATAAAAAAGGTCTATTTCTGTTACGATTGAGGAAGAAGAAGAAGAGGAGGAGGAGGAGATTACCTGCTGTCCAAGGAGAGCCGAGGAGCCCTTTTTCGTGAGGAGAGGAGACGAGAGACCTTTTTCCACGTTCTCTTCCCGTCAATATAAGCTCCCGTTTGTGTTTTTCTGCTTCAATTCCGCTTTGATACAGAGCTAGCTATATATGACTTGATTATGAGGTGAATGAGGGGATGATCTCTTTAGAACTTTTTTACTTTCTAAGGTGAATGAGGGGATGATCTCTTAACTTCAATTGGTGATGACTTTTTTGAGCTCAAGCTCATGGCTAAATTTTAACATTCTGCATTACTACCATGACTCAGGAGGTTATATTAAAATTTTAACATTCTGCATTACTACCATGACCTCCTGAGTCATGGTAATAATGCAGAATGTTAAAATTTAGCCATGAGCTTGAGCTCAAAAAAGTCATCACCAATTGAAGTTAAGAGATCATCCCCTCATTCACCTTAGAAAGTAAAAAAGTTCTAAAGAGATCATCCCCTCATTCACCTCATAATCAAGTCATATATAGCTAGCTCTGTATCAAAGCGGAATTAAAGCAGAAAAACACAAACGGGAGCTTATATTGACGGGAAGAGAACGTGGAAAAAGGTCTCTCGTCTCCTCTCCTCACGAAAAAGGGCTCCTCGGCTCTCCTTGGACAGCAGGTAATCTCCTCCTCCTCCTCTTCTTCTTCTTCCTCAATCGTAACAGAAATAGACCTTTTTTTTTTTTTTTTATTTTCTTTCTATTATTCATCTTCATCATTCTTTTGATTTCAATCTCAAAAGCCTAACACTATAAATTTTAGACAATGAAAAGAAATCAAAAACAGAGAAAGTTTCGAAGCGATTTCGAGTTCATATATAAGAGTTTTCGAGCGCTGATTGCTTGAAAGATCCAGAGAGTGAATCTATACTTACTGAACCTACTAATTTAGATAGCTAACTCAAAACCGAAAGGATTGAAAAGGGACACGGGGCACTGCAGTTAGATATAAAAAAAATAACAAATCTCCCACAAAGAAAGGGGTTTTTTAGAAGCTTATAATAGATGAGAGAGGGTAGAGACGAAGCTTGGCTTGGATGTCTCTTAGTTGGCTATTCCTCAAAGATTAGCTTCTAAATCTCTGTTTCTTTTGGTAGAACTTTAGAGTGTAACCTCCGTTTTTTTGGCATTAATACTTTGGAACAAGAGGCAAGAGTCTGAGATTGGAAGGGGAGAGGGTTTCTAACCCTTTTACACGATGGTATATCAGATATATTGGGTTCAATTTAATTTGAAGTTCTACATATATAAACTTTAAAAAAATCTGAAAATTTTGGTACAACTTAAAAGTTCTATATTTATAGAACTTTTGCACTCAATAGAATAATATAGTAACATTAGGCGGCAAAGTAGTTTTGTTACCTATTTCATTAGGAATTGCAGATTTTTTGGTACATCACATTCAAGCATTTACGATCCATGTGACGGTATTGATACTATTGAAAGGTGTTCTGTTTGCTCATAGCTCCCATTCTTAGACCTAAAATTAGGCATGCAACAAAAGTTCTAAACTTTAAAAGTTCCACCAAAAGAATGGACTTTAATATAGTTTAGTGTGTCTTAGTTACATGATAATTACCTTTCACCAAGGACTTGGAATAATATAGTTGTAGAAAATTTCAAAGTTCTAGACTTTGAAAGATGTAATCCACGAATATGGAATTTTCAAGTTCCTCTTAAAGCTTACCACACTACTTCTTATTAAACTTCTCCCCGATAAAAATCCAAGTTACGATCGTGTAAGGGCAACTCCAAACCCTCTCGTCACTCCGGCGGCAACAGCTCTTCTCCCTCTACTGCTTGGTAAGTCTCCCCTCTCTCTCTCTCTCTTCCCTCTGTCCGGTGGATTCGTTTCGTTTTTTCTGTCTTCTTTTTGATTTGTTTGAGTGGAAACTGGACCTAGGTTTTGGTTTCTCTTTGCAAGAAATCTTAGTATTTTTCTCCTCTATCCTCTCTCTCTCTCTCTCTACAATGTGAGAGATGAACTCAATGAATTGTGCAGATGTACTCCAAACCCTAAGCTCTACGATTCAATCTATTGCGAAATCGCACTCTGGTGGACCTTCCAAAAAAAATAAATTTGGACATGATAATATGTTTTTAATAACTTTTTTTAGTTAAAGGGTTTTTTAATAACTTCATTGTGTTGAAATTTGCTCATATCACCAATCTGATATAAGATCTTTATTCTTTAAGAAACTAATTCCTCGCGATGTTAATAAATTGAAAAAATTGTGCTATTCCTAAATTTTTATCAATTCTTATCACTTGCATCTCTTCATACATGGGACATGTGCTATTCCTAAATTTTGCAGCCTCTGGCAAGGTTCGTAATATCGAAAATATCGATATTTTTCGATATCGTTGAACACCGATGCATCGACACCCTGTTTAAATAAAAATACACGATATCGGTTGGTATCGCCGATATATCGTCGATATATCGACGATACAAACCCGAAATCGACCAAAAACAGATGAGTCTCATCCAAATCAGAGATTCGGTCAGGGTTCCCCTTTTTTTCGCATGCGCAAGCATCAATTCGAAAAAAAAAAAAAAAAAAAACCAGTACTAACTACAGAAAACGCGTGAGTGATGTCCCATTCGATGTCTTTAAATTGTAAAAAACCTACATACCATTCACGATATAGTCGATATCTTGAGAGTTCACACTCTGATTTAGTAGAAAAATAAAAGGGAGGGGTTGATTTAGAAGAAAGAAGGAAGAAGAAGGAGGAAGAAGAGGCCAGAGGGTACCCGTACCTGAGCCAGTCCACTGTCGCTGTCCACCGTCGCCGTCCAGCTTCGCCGTTGCCGTCGCCGTCGCCGTTGCCAAACGCCCAAACAGTTCCTCCTTTCCCCCTCGGTTCCCCCTCTCTGTCGTGGTTTTTTTTTTTTTCTTATGTTCGTTCTCTCAAGTCTCATGACTCATCTCCGGTTACGATTGTTTGATGATAAGCTTGAAACCCTTATAAGGGTTTGCTAAGTTCACTTCTCTAACTTAAAACTTAAAACCCTTATAGGGGTTTGCTAACTTCACTCATTCCTATTTTAAACTTAACACCTGGGTTTGCTAACTTCACTCACTCCGAATTAAAACTTAAAACCCTTATAAGGGTTATCTAACTCCACTCCTACGTAAAACTTAAAACCCTTTTAAGGGTTATCTAACTTTACTATTATTATTATTTTTTTTTTTTTTTTTTTAAGGGCTTTATTTTTTCTATGAAACTAGCATTACCTTATAAACTCTTATAAGGGTTATTTAATTGTTAACGCATTTTTTTTTGTAAAAAAATTATCATGTTAATATTAGGGGATTTAACATAAAATTTAAAAGGTAATGCTAGTTTCACACTTTCACTCTCTTTGTAAATTATATGAAGGCTTTAATTTTAAAAAAGCTTCACTATATTGAAATATAACAAAAAAAATAATAATTTCCTGATAAAGATGTATCTCTAGCAAATTATGCCCATAAGACCATTGTACTAATATTAAAAAAATAATAATTTCTTAATAATATTTTATAAATTAAAAATAATTTATATGTAATATCTCTAACCTCATAAGGGCTTTTTAAAAATATAATAACACATTGACTAATTAGTAATCACTTAGCTATTCTTTTTAGTATAAAAATTTAGCATGCTTTCACTAATCAGTAATCACTTTGATTAATAAGTTAATATATTTTTTAGTACAAAAATTTATAAGTTAATATACTATTTTTATTACATAATCTTAAAAAATTATAAAACATACTATTTTGAAGACAAACAAATTTTAAAACTAGTCTGCCATATTAGAAATTATATTATATGACAAAAAGTAATATGTTATAATCTTTTAAGATTTTAAAACTGGTCTTGATAAAGATGTATCTCTAGCAAATTATGCTCATAAGATCATTTTAGTAGTATTAAAAAATTAATAATTTCTTAATAATATTTTATAGATTAAAAATAATTTATATGTAATATCTCTAACCTCATAAGGGTTTTTAAAAAATATAATAACACCTTGACTAATCAGTAATCATTTAGCTATTCTTTTTAGTACAAAAATTTAACATACTTTCACTAATCAGTAATCACTTTGATTAATAAGTTAACATACTTTTTAATATAAAAATTTATAAGTTAATATACTATTTTTATTACATAATTTTAAAAGATTATAAAACATACTATTTTGAAGACAAAAAAATTTTAAAACTGGTCTGCCATATTAGAAATTATATTATATGGCAAAAAGTAATATGTTATAATCTTTTAAGATTTTAAAACTGGTCTTGATAAAGATGTATCTCTAGCAAATTATGCTCATAAGACCATTTTAGTAGTATTAAAAAATTAATAATATTTTATAGATTAAAAATAATTGATATGTAATATCTCTAATCTCATAAGGGCTTTTTAAAAATATAATAACACCTTGACTAATCAGTAATCACTTAGCTATTCTTTTTAGTACAAAAATTTAACATACTTCACTAATCAGTAATCACTTTAATTAATAAGTTAACATACTTTTTAGTATAAAAATTTATAAGTTAATGTACTATTTTTATTACATAATTTTAAAAGATTATAAAACATACTATTTTGAAGACAAAAAAATATTAATACTGGTCTGCTATAATTTGTATATTTTTATTTAGTTATGATCAATGTTATATATATATATATATATATATATATATATATATATATATATATATATATATAACTATTGAAACTTGATTATGAGTGCACATTGCAAATAAGAGTTGATTATATCATGTGTTTAACTTTATTATATTTTTTGGTGATCCATTGTACAGTATTTTTTATATTGTAAAAGAATTAGCCCAAGTAATTCCACCACTCTATAATTTGTAAAAGAAATAAGAACCTTTGTATTTTGTATTTCGACGAAGAAGTCTTGCTTGATGACATTAAGCTTGTAATCATCTAAACAACACTTAGTATACATAGATTACATTAAAATAAAAATTCTATATATTTAAAACTTAAACAGGAGTCCCGCACATTTAAATAAAATTGCATCAACTTCTTTTTACATAATTACATCCACTTCATAGTCAAATAAAATTACATCCACTTCTTTTTACATAATTACATCAACTTCATAGTCAAATAAAATTTCATCCACTTCTTTTTATATAATTACATCAACTTCATACTGAAATAAAATTATAGTCGTCTTCATTTTTTCTTGATGCAGGATCTCCGATTAGTTAACCTTCTCCTCTCTTTTCCATTGATTTTGTCCTGTAAAAACATTGAACTCATCAATTGCATATAAAAATAATTTGAGAAACTAAATTAAAATTCAATTACTTATCATATAGAAACAGTTTGAGAAACTAAATTACATTTCAATTAGTTATCAACTGTAATGTGCATTCATAAGCTTTTCATATTCTTAAAACAATTAACATGGATAATCATTAAAAAAATCACGGGTTTTGGTGTTTGATTATATTATGTGTTTGACATTAATATTTATTGGTGATCCACTAGGAGATGGTACGGGACATAGGTTGGTCGCATGGCAAACAAATAGAAGGGAACAAGAATGGAGCAATATGTAATTATTGTGGCAAAAAAATAAGGAGCGGTGGAATTACTCGGTTAAAATGGCATCTTGCCGGGGGTGATTCGAATGTGGCAGACTATCCAAGTTGTCCGATGGAGGTTAAACAAGCTATGAAGGTTAACCTTATCATTGGGGCTAAGCAGAGACCCGAGCATGTCGCAGAGCAAAAGGCAATCCGTCAAGAAATAAGGCGTGGTATACAGCCACCAGTAGATGTGGATGATGACGACGAAGATGATACTTTATACCCAATCGACTGTATTGGAGTTGACGAAAGGCTAGCATATCGACAGGGCTATCATCAATCTATGCGCCAGCAGTGGGACAGAGATCAGGAGCGTTCATTTGCAGCTCGCATGCGGTCTGCCGATTTCAGAGGCAGTGTCGGAGCAGGATCATCTAGTTCGACTGGTAGGACATCTGATTTTGGAACTGGGACACAACCACATGGTATGTTTGGCCGCAGCCAAAGCATGAAAGTCCCGGATCTGCCACATGATTCATCTCTGTACAAAAGTCGAAATGCAAAACATAAGCGGCTGAAGGAAATGTGGAGTGGGGGAAGTCGGGTGGAAGCGCTTGGAACAGCTGTATCCAAGTTTTTCATACATAGTCATGTGCCTGCTAATGCCGCCTCAACCTCACAGTTTAAAAACATGATTCACGAGGCAGAACGGGTTGGGCCGGGGGTAGAGCCTCCTTCTCCATATGAGATTACAGGTAAATACTTAGACGCAGAGGAGAAGGAGATGAAAGACTATATTAACACTCTAAAGCCAACGTGGGAAAACTTTGGTGTCACTATTATGTGTGATGGTTGGATAGGACCCACTAAGCTTTCGATCATCAACTTTATGGTGTACAGTCAGGGAAGGACAATATTTTTAAAGTCCATTGATGCATCTGACAATATAAAGGATGCAAAATATATATATGACTTAATGAAGGGTGTTGTAGAGGAAGTGAGAAAGAAAAATGTAGTCCAGGTGGTGACTGATAATGGGAGTGCCTTCGTGAAGGCTGGGAAGATGCTTATGAAAAAGTATCTCTTATACTGGACCCCTTGCGCAGCCCATTGCATAGACCTAATGTTACAGGCAATAGGAGAAAGGAAATCTGTGAAGAAGGTTATTGACGAGGCAAGAACGGTAACCAACTTCATATACAACCACAGTTGGGTTCTAGCAAAGATGAGGGCTTTGTGTGGTGGTGAAATAGTACGGCCAGGGGCGACGCACTTCGCCACAAATTTTATTGCCTTAGAGAGTTTGTCCAAACATAAAATTGGACTAAAGACATTATTCACTGGGACTGATTGGGTAGAATATGGACAAAGGCGCACTATTTTGGCAAAAAAAGTTGAGGACATTGTCCTTAATAACAAATTTTGGGACAAAGTGGATGATACGGCTGCTATACTAAAGCCTATTTACCGTGTCTTAAGGGTAATAAATGCAGATAAGTGGCCGACTATGGGTTCTGTGTACGAATTAATGCGGGTAATGAAGTTGTCGATAAAGAATGTGTCCCCTCGTGGATACAAGTGGGTCCACAAGATTATCGATGCTCGTTGGGATAAGACAATGGAGCATCCCCTTCATGCTGCTGGTAATTTTGATGTTTATTAGATGTTTACATTAAAGTTATTGCATGCTTGTAATACTAATTGCATGTCGTATAATTTTCACATTTCAGCATATTATTTGAACCCAAAGTATCACTATAACCACAAATTGGGGAATCGGGATGACTTAATGAAGGCTGTTCATGACGTCTTCGAGACGTTGGACCCGAAGTGTAAGAGAAAGGGAGACTTCGGGAATGAGGTGAAATGTCTTTATCTCGTTAACTATAGCATATTTATGTGCATTATTGCATTCTAATATATTTTATCTAATTGGAACATGTTTTCTCAAAATCTATAGCTAGTACGCTTCAGGGATGCGAGGGGAGCTTTGGAAGAACTGCTACTAAGGAATGAAGGTCTAGGATGACGCCGTGTGAGTAATTTCTTCTCAATAAAGTAATTATATTTTATTTCTCTACATCAAAATATATATGAAACTAATGGATAACATCATTTAATTGTCAGCTGATTGGTGGCAAATGTACGGAACCGACTGTCCGACCCTCAGAAAATTGGCGGCTCGCGTGTTAGCACAGACTGCTTCATCTTCAGCATGTGAGCGAAACTGGAGTACATTTGCCCTCATCCACACAAAGCAGCGGAACCGACTTGGCTACAAAAAGCTGCAAAAACTGGTCTTCTGTCACTATAATATGAAGCTGCGACACAGGCAACTGCAGATTGACACTGGGAAGCAACCTGAGCAGGATCCTTTAGACCTGATGTTAATCAGTGCCACTGAGGATCAAGATAATCCACTTTCTGAGTGGGTTAAGGTTTCATCACTTGATGAAGATGATGGGCGTCCAAACGCAGTTATAGCTAGCGCGGCCATTGAGATGGGCATCGATGTAGAAAGGGTTATTACTACAGAAGTGGGGTCTAGCACTAGCGGCAGCAGGAGCAGCTTTAGCACAGAATCATTTGATGAGATGATCAGAAGTCCAAAAGGTCCTGAGACTTCAAGTGCAAGAACCGCTGGGACAAGTAGATTGTCCAATAGTAATAGTGAGGGTGGTGATGAGTCTGATGACCATGATGAGAGTAACGGAGGCGGCGACAGTCCTGGGGATGGAGGTAACATCGGAGTTGAGCCAGAGCAGAGGCCTCTGAGCCCATTCACCGCAGAGGCTGACTTTGACCATGCCACACAGGACCAAGATCATGGTGCCCCACCTTCACATCCAGCAGAAAGCCAACCGATTCATTACGTCCCTTGTCGAGGAAGCCAGGGCAGGGGCAGGGGTCAGGGCAAGGGCAAGGGCAAAGAACGAGATGTGGGACACGATGCTTGGTTTGGGGGCACGGAACATTCGGGCTCTAGTTCCAAAGGGTCTCAACATACATGGTTCTCCAGCCATGACCAGGATACACAGTCACATGTATCAGGCTCTCAAGAACATAGTTATTCACATTCCACACAGGATCAATATCCTTATGGATATGTCTCAGGAATGAGCCACCTCCATATGAGTATGGAGGAGACAATTTTCAAATCCCAGTGCCTGTGCCAGTTGTGCCCAATCACCCACAGTATCCACCAATTGGCGTGTTACTACATCTTAGCCCAGATTACTACCAACATTATGTACATGAGTATACATCCATGTACCATAATGTGATGAGTTGGGCACAATATTGTACGTATGTGGAGAATCAGCACTATAGCCAGCCAAGTCAAGACAGAGATGATGACATCGAACCTCCGCGTAACTCCTTCTGGTGGTGATTGTAGGTTTTTTGGTGGGTTGTATTATGTATTTTTGTATTATTATGAATCTTATAAATTATGAATTTATGATTGATATGAGAAATGAATGAAACATGAATCAATCATACATTATTATCACTCGTTCACGCACATCTTTGCTCTCTTCTTATTGCATCTCTTGTATACATTGTTGTTTTTTTAAATGTTTTTATTCTAAAATGTGTATTAACATCTATTTTAACATTTCCTGAATTTTCACTACAAAATTCCATATTTTACCCTATTTTTTGTCATTTTTTCCAAAAATCACCAATAAACGATATATCTTCCGATATATCTCTGATATATCTTTTTTCCGCGGCTCCGACATGTCGAGCGATATCGACATTTAGAACCTTGGCCTCTGGGTGATCCTGTAGTAGATTGTGTCGGGATTACATTAAATTAATTTCACTCATATGTAATATATTGCATCTCTCCATATTCAAAGACTATTATACCTTTATGTAGTCAGCCCAACGATCATCATCGGCGGTGGCGACTCTCTTTATCGGGTCCCATCCGAAACCTGTTTGCTCCAACAGTTTGTTCCATGCTCTCCATTTAGCCCGAAGACTACTTAGTCGATTTTTAAATTGTTGGTGAACATAGCTCGTCCCACACTTTTTATTAAACTCTTCTCTTATACACTTCCAACCCACTTTGTTGAAAGAAGTTCCAGGCCTATTTCCTTTTAAAGTCTCTTCATAAGCCAACACTATCAAAACCCGATCAAGAGCATCTGTCCACTGTGCCGATTTAGATTTTTGCTCGCCATGAACTTGGTTATTTTCCATGTTATTTTCCATCTATGTAAACCAAATGTAAAAAGAATAGTTGTTAACTATTTATATGTAAATCAAATTTGGAACTACCTCAAAACAGAATTGCTCTCAATTTAATATAAATTAAAGTAAGAAATATATGCATTTGGGGGAGTTACCTCCATGGATGGAACATGTCTTGTCCTAGTCTATCCTAGTAATACGCAAAATATATATATTTCAGGAGTTAAATCCAAATCAGATGGAACATTCAAGATAAGTGAAGTGTTACTGCTTGATGGCACCAATAGAGAAATATTTAGAAGAATGGAAACATCCAGCACATATATAGTCATTGAAGTTGCAGAGGAGTATAACAATCTTACGGGCAGTACCGAAAAGTGTTCCAAATCTAAAATTCATTACGACAATACTGTTACTCCTAGTGTTAGCCCACATGAAGTATTCATGTATGTTAGACAACTACAATTTATACCTGATCTTATGTACAACACTTCCTAATCAAAGGACCAATAGGAAAATCCTCATTTACTCCATCTTTCAGATTTTTTAAGTCGCCTTCTGTTTCCGAATGCCCCTCAGAGTCCTTAAAACACCAACTAGAAGAAGAAAGAAGAAGAATCAGAAACAACTTTAACATCATACTACCAACAACTGTATCATATACTGAGAACTAGCTGTTTACTCTTTTGTGAACTAAAGTAATAAATAAACAACTCTTCTGTTAATCATTTTTGTTGATGAGGATCAAACCCACGACCTCCTGAGTCATGGTAGTAATGCAGAATGTTAAAATTTAGCCATGAGCTTGAGCTCAAAAAAGTGTTCGCCAATTGAAGTTAAGGCAGCGTTTATGTGTAAGTAAGCGAGGCTTGACAATTAAGATAAAGACCCCCATGATTTTCTTAAGCATCAAATACTTCAATGGTCCAAAACAGATGGGGATTGGGGACAGAGTATAAGCCTCACAAACTTTCAAACCACTTGGCCAACTACCTTAACATGATCTAAATAATAAATAAAAGAAGAAAGTAATCTACCACTCAAACAATAAAATTAAATCTCTCAAATGACCATTTGGCTTCTAAACGTTGGTTGGTTCTACACGATCCACATATTATTTACTTAATACCTTCTTCTATTCCTCATAAATGAAAATTGTTCTCTCCAAATTGTGTGAGATGGTGCCATGAATCTTCATAAAGTTGGCTCATGAAATTCCTCATATGTAACGCCCATAAGTTTTAGGAAATCTTAGAAGAAATCAATACACTATGTAAATAGCATAACAGATTTCACTCCACACATGAAATCATGTTAGGATATCACCAATAAGTTAAAATAAAAACAAATCCTAAACAATTTCTGAAATTTGAACTTCTATAAAACTTGCGCAATCTCCAGATCAATATCAAAATATGGATTATAATGATTTAGAAAAAGCTTCTTCTAAACAGTCAAAGGCAGTCACGAAAATCTGGTTTGCTAGCTCCAGATTTTGCACTTTTTTTTTTTTTAAAGTCTGAAACAGATTTAAAATTTTGAATTCATCGATCTGACATTAATCAAACCAGTAGTGACTCATAACCAGTATCATTGGAATGTAATATGCAGAATTCTGCCCACGAGTAAGCTTTAAAAAGTTAACTAGATAAATCTGAGTAGGCTTTGCAATGAATGAAGAACATTCTTCTGATAGATGTATCTAAAACAAAGAAGGCATTAACCTAATAGCCTCGAGCCTAAACCACTACATTGCTCGTTATCAAAATATAATTCCTCAATTGTTCTCTTTTTACTTTGTATGTATAGATCTGAACTAGAAAACTAGATCCATGGCAATGAGCTCAAATATGACTTACTCCTTTCAAATCTGGATGTGATTCACTCATCTCACCATTACCGTTCAGATTTGAAGGGATTCAACCAGATTTCCAGAAAAAATCACCATTACCATCCAGATTTGAAGGGATTCAAACAGATTTCCAGAAAAAATCACCATTACCATCCAGATTTGAAGGGATTCAAACAGATTTCCAGAAAAAATCACCATTACCATCCAGATTTGAAGGGATTCAAACAGAAATATAGCCAAAAAAAAATCTGAAAAACTAGAGAGAGAGAGAGAGAGAGAGAAGAGAGAGAGAGATTACCTCTGCAAAGCTGAGATAATGGCTGCTTGACCTCAGCTGGAAGAGAGGAACGATGGAGAAGAACTGGTTTGAGGTTTTTATATGACCCCTCGGGTTTTGTCGAGTTTCGTCGAACTCAATTTCAAACAAAAAAGAATCAATTTTAGGGGGCCTGAAATCACCTCCTGACCGATTCAGTATTTATCGCTACTTTTAAAATCGATTTGGAAAAAAATTGATTTTATTAAAATGAACCAAATGGAATTCTCCGAGCTAAAATCACTTAGAATCGATTTTAGGTGATTAAATCCAAAAAAAAATCTAATCCAAACGCCACCTAAGTGTTTAGTTCTTGTGACCTGACCTTTTGGTGAGGGTGTCCGGGCCTTCAAAGCCCATAAACCAGAGGGTTTCTTTTTTCCTTAATAACTCAAAGCCCATAAGTTATTAAGGAAAAAGAAACCCTCTCTAGTTTATGGGCTTTGAAGGCCCGGACTAGGGCTGTCAATGGATTGGATCAGGATTTGATCTGGTCCGATTAGGCAGACTTTGGACTCTATATGTGATCCGTCGGATCAGATCGGTGGAATCTGATTATCGGATCGGTCGGATCCGAATATAGGGTGATCTGATCTGATTATAATAACTTTTTTTTAATCATTTTAAATATGTTACATAGATTTTCAATGCATAAAGTGTTAATTTTAAAAAAATTAACATTAATTAGAGTTAATTAAGATATTATTAGATTTTTATATTATTAAAATAGAGTTTTTTTTGTTGGATTTGGAACTGTCGAATTCTTAATCGGATCGGATTCGGATCTAAGTAGATTTGGTCTGAATCTGACCCGTTGATAGCCCTATTGATAAGGCCCTAGGGCCAGGCCCCAATTTTGAAAAGCCCTCTTGAGGGGCCGGGCTTGATAAGCACATGTCCCAGCTTAGCCCTCCATTCTATATGTTATATCATATATAATATAATAACTTAAAGCCTATTAGAACTTAAGAGACTAAGCCTAATTGTGTGTATGTAATGTAGTAGTATAGTGTAAAATATCTTTCTAGAATCTTTTTTTTTTTTTTGGTAGGCTTCTAGAATCTTTCTTAACTCGTAACTTTTTTTTTAATAGAGGATATGACTTATTGTGTATGTGTAATGGAAAAATAGTGTAGATTCTTCATAGAACCTTTCAATTGGGGATGTCTTAATACTAACAATTTATCGATCTTAAAACTACGTTATGTTGCTTTTTGAGTTGCATTGTCGGTCCCAAATCCGAATAAAGAAAGAGGGTTGTATATTAGATTGGCAATTAATGTAGTAAAAAAAAATAAAATGCTAAAACATGATTTTATTTTTTAATTTTTAGGCCTGGGCTGACCCTGCCCTGGCCCTTGGGGGTAGGGCTTGGGCTTAGCTAGTTTAGGCCCTTCGAGGGCTAGGGCCGGGCGCAGTAAGACCTAGGCCCTGGCCTGGCCCGGCCCGGCCCTTTGACAGCCTTACTTGTGGCGGTTTGATCAGAAAGTGGAGTTGGAAATAAAGAAGGTTAATGTATATTTTTTTTCTTCATCATAGAAATTTGTTTACATGTTGTAGTCACTGTAGGTATTTGAATTACAAATTCCAATCCTTAATGATCCAATTCTTATTGCCAAGACCATCTTAGATTGAAGAACATATGGAAATACAATCATAGTGTACAACTTAGGCCTATCATCTCCATGAACTGGAGGTGATTTACATTACTCTCCCAGCTTTGAGCTTCCCTGTGTAGACCCATTTCTTTGTGAATCATATAGCCTGAACCAGAGCGGAACTAGGTAAAATCAGGCTGCAACTATGTTCCCCGTTCTTAGCCAATCCACTGTTTTTGGATCTGCATACCCTTCTTGAAGATTCATCTTCTTGGGCTTCCCAAATGTTTCATCTGAACATCAAGTTTTGATGCATCGAGAAAACATTTCACTGATGAAAGCATCCAAATCAAAATAGCTTCCACTTTCATCCTCATTACCATCAGTAAGACTAGAGGAAGGAGCTGCCAATTCTTCAATGACACTGTTGCTATTAGTTTCTGTTATGTTTCTCAAAAAGTTCAGATTAACGGGTTCGACTGGGTTCAGGTTTGTTCTGCTAAACTGTTTATAAATGGGTCGAAGATATTCTTACCTAACCCAAATACAACCAGCTCCAATCTGTTGGCACCATAATCCCACCTTGTGCCTGAATGCAGATGTAAGGCTGCTTATAGACCTTAGTCAAGGCCATAGATCATCCACTTAAATTAAAATTTCAGACAGACAAAGCTTAATCATAATCTGTAGAAATGTAGAAATGAAATGAAATTGAAATGTAATCCCCACTAGTAAATACAAAACCATGCTCGATGTTTCTAAAGACGGTCTATGGGTGTAAAGGGAACAGATTTGGTTTTGGAAACCCAGTACCCTACAAAAACAGAGACGCAGAAGGAGACTACAGATAAGAGCAGGGAGAAGGCACTGGCAGCATCCCAAGAACTTCTTGAAGTCGCCTTCGTAAGAACAGAACCACCTAAAGAGATCTCCAGTGGTACCCAGTCACAACTAACCGAATAGTGTCCAGACCCATGCCATGGTTTCCCATCAACAGGGTACCAGAAAGCCACCGAAAACTTGCTTGTTTCACCGATCTTGAATTGAACATCCTGCATAATGAACAATGGGTTTTTATTTGTTAGTCTTCCAATTAACAAGAATGGACATGTAATAAAATTTGGGGAACTCCAGATGTCTTTTAGATGGGATGTAGCCAGAAAATTGCATTGGTCTCATGATCCAAGTCCATTCAAGATGCACAGTAAAAGGTCCAATAGTGCTTTGATTGGAGGTTAGGACTTACGATCATCCCCATGGTGTGGTTACATGCTTTGGCCCCATTGAAAAGGGGCGTAGAATTTTTTGGACACCTATGATTGCCCATTGTTAGAAAAACCCCATATGTGAAAGAGGAGAGGAGTGAGAAAGATTCGAATTTGTTATGGTATTTGGCTAAAAAAGAACGAAATCAATAGAACGACTAATAAAATGGGAACAACAAAAATACTTTTCAGTGAATAGTTTAATATGGTTTAGGATCGGAAAAACGAAGAAAGAAAATCTCTCTCTCTCTCTCTCTCTATATATATATATATATATAGTAGTAGTCTCAAAATCTGCCTTTAGAAGCCTAATGTTTTAAAACCACCAACTTAGTACACTGAAAGAATTATAATATTCCTTAAATTACTCTTACTGAAGAAGTATCACATGACAGAACTTAAAGTTCTCACTATCTTAAAATCATGAAAATAATAAGAGAAAAGGAAAGCAAAACATGATAAATCAGATCAGCCTAAAACTAGAAAGAACAATATGAATATCATCAATCACTGCTGTAGCAGTAAATAAAAGTGACCCACATTTTTTCCTGTTTATGATAGGGAAGGCCAAGGGCAACAGGAAGACGTAACAAAAACACACCACCTTGTTTGATACATTTTTCCACCAAAAAAAGAAAGAAAAAAACAAACAAACAAAAAACAAAAACAAAAACAAAAAATTCACCATTTCTTTGTATGAAGTCTTAAACTTTCAAATATCAAATCTGCTTTTTACCTTTTCTCTTTCTTTTTTCCTGTTTTTTTTTAAAAGCAGTTTTTTTTCTAACAATGTTTGTGTCACATCCACCAGAGTGATGGAGGCGGACTAAATAACTAAAGTGCTACAGTATTTACAATACAGGATTCTAACAGGTTTCAACATCAATCCCACAATCCATAGTGCTTGGGCAGTGGCTGCAAGCAACCAAAAGCACAATGGCTTATCTTAGCAATGTAAACACGTTGGATTAAGGGATCCCTAAGTTGGAATCAGCAAGACTTTTAAAGACATGCAAGCTAAGAGATTGGACCTTTGATTTCTAGATTTGGAATCCCTAGGCATTTCCGTGTCTGAAACACAGTAGTTATAGACTTTACCTGTTGAAGGCGATCCATGGTTCTCAAAGGTCTTGAGAATTCAAAATAGAATGTACCCTTTTGACCAGCTGATGCATAAGGGCTGTCCTCTTGCACAAAACCTGTTGAAGCCAAATTTGCACACGATAGATCACTGGGAGCACAGTTACCGATTTAAGAACCCTTAAATTAGTGTAAGGGCATTCACTTTTCAAATTCAAAAGTAGAAACTGAACTTCCTCACTAATAAAGCAAAGTAAAAGCTAAGAACCCCAAGTTAGTGGGCTACCTCTCGGATGGGTCGTTGATCATTTTTTTTAACCATTAAGTACATTGATTCCTACCCGTCAATCTTTTAACTTTCACCCTTGATTGGATTGTTAAGAATTAAGATAGCCTAATCAGTATGATTTTGGGGCTATCGCCCAGTAGTTGACTGGTCCGCATTGATAGCCCTCTTGGTTGATAGATATACTGTCATAAAGAACAAGATAGGTGACTACCTGAGTGAACAGTGAAACTATCATGCCACCACGCCCCTTTCCAGTTATTCTGTGAACTAGAATCGTTTCCTGAAAAATCAAACAGTGTAACCATAAATAATTTGGATTTCACATAATTTGTTGAGAGCGATTATGATTCCACAACTCAAAGAATATGTTGCATGAAATATTTCTGGTTCGTGATGTCTACCAGATATGTTCGTGTTCTAAATTCAATATTATCTACTCATTAGAGAAATCTGAAATCAAACAAGTTAAAGTGCTGAAACATTCAGATGCTATCTTTTGTCCTGGATATTAAATAAACAGTCTTCTAGTGCTTATCAAATGGAACCAAAAAAAAGTTCAGATTACCAACTCTCCTGTGTACGGATTTTTTTTTTGATTGTTTTCACCACTCATTAAGCTGTCTAAGTTTTAGTTTCTGATGAAACACTAAGAGATCATCCAATCTGGATGTGGAACAGGGGTTTGGATGGTCCTCTTGTAGGTTGCTTTGCTTCCTTGGACTTGGTTTGAAAGAGCCTGGAGATGAATGGGTTTGCTTCATTTGTAGCATAACTTGGTTGAACCACCCATCTTGTGAGGGGCATCCCCCTATACAACAGATACGCTCAAGAGAACAATCTTGAACTCACGCAACCTCTTCTTGTAGCAGATTCAATAGGCTTCTGTATGGCCTAAAACAGCTCAAAGCTTGAAAATAAAATCAAAAAATAAAATCAACCAGGCAATTTACTGAACCTAAGTATGAATTATTTTCCCTGACCAATAATCATGAAAATTTTCAACTGATCCAAGCTGTAGCTCTTGACTGTTTGAGGCATGGAATTAAAACTCACCGAAACCAATACGTATAGGTTTCAGTAGCCCCCGTACGATATTTATACTGATACGAAACGGGCGATACGTATCGTTTATTAATTATTTATATTTAATTTATTGTGTAATTGTAATTGTGTTTGCTACTGTCTTTGAGTTGCCTTCCATGACTTTATATTTGGAAAATTTGGTTCCTATAACTCATTTGTTCTTTAAAAAAATTTAATTTGATTTTTTTCAAAAGAAAAAAAAAATTATATGTATCGTCCGAAACCGACACCGAAATCAATACTTATAGGTTTCGGTTGGGACCGATTTATTCTCCGAAACCGTATTTTTAATTCTTGGTTTGACGTTGGATGATTCAGATTCTCAATTGGTACTATAACATTTGGGCCTTGGCCCATGGTCCATAGAAGAGGAGCCATCAATACAATGCCAAATTGATGCATTTGTAAGATAAACACAGCATCTGGTGAAAACATTGTTAATATTTACTCAGTCATATGCGAAAAATCTTAACCTTACATCTAGGGAAATTCAGGCCTAACTGTTACTTTTCTTTCACCAAGGAAAATTCAGGCCTGACTTTGTATGCCAGAAGCTAAATTCATTGGTATTATACTTATGCGCAGGTACATACAAATTTGAGGCTACCAATGGGTCTTTACTTAATTCACACATAAGAAGCATAGAAGTTATAATTTTGGAAAGTACCTGAAGGACCAATCCCATCGAGGTATCGACAGTGTGGATTCCAGGAGTAGAGATCAACCAAATGACCAAACCTATTATACAAAAAGCCAAAGAGATCAAACAAAGACCAACTAGAAGTGTGGATTTGTACTACAGATTTTATTAAGAAATGAATTGTACTATATTACCTGTCACCTCCATTTCCTTCCCCATTATCTACCGGATTGCCTCCATACAGCCGTCCTGGAATAGCATTGCCGATTGAGAAGTGCATGATGTCCACTTCATAGCCCCTGCAAGTCTTGCTGGTGCATGTATCTGATGATTCCTTACACCCACCCATCTTGTGAAATAAAGCCTTTTTCAGTTCTTATTCCAAGAGATAAATTTAAAGGAATAAAGAACACCAAAACGTCCCATAGAGCTTGTAGAAAGTAAGCTACTTATACAAGTTCGAGGCTCTAAAAACACTTACATTATGATAGGAGGCATTCTCTCCAGCTTGAAACATGAGAGCCACAGATGGGCATTTGTTACTGTCTCTGCGACACAAAAACGGATCCAATTCAACATGAGCATGCTATACAAGATATCTTAAGCATGCAAAGGATATCCATCCAGACATTTTATTTTCCTTTTTCCAAATTCAACACACAAAAACGTGCCTTGCCTTCCAATAGTTGATGGGTGAACATACCCAATTATCACTAATAGTCAAAGGCTGGAAGCCACCAGTACACAGTATTTTGGGCATTGTTCGTATCTCTAACATTTAGAAAAGAAGAAATATCACTGTTACTATACTATAATTTCCAACGCAAGAAAGAAAACAAAGATTTGCTAATTTGGACTAGTTTATTTAACTATATCTAAACCACCCAATTTCAACTTTCAGTTCTCATTTACATAACGTTACCTCAGTTTTTAAGCTCCATCACGGTATCTTACATATTCTTCACAAAACTTAAGAAAAATGAAACTCAACTAATTCACAGTTTTTATCGTTCCATAGACCATTTAAACAAATCATGAGAAACCCCAACATAGAACTCCCTATGAGGAATGAACACAATAATCCTCAAGTCCATCTTAGTGATGACTGATGAGTTCCGTCAAGTACGGCAGCGAAAATTCGCCAGAGTTCCATTATTTTGACGTTGTGTGAATTTCTAATAAAATTCCAACAACACTTCCATAGTGCCTTTGTACAGAATTGATAGTCCTTCAATATTTGTCCCTATGGGACTTGTGACTACTACCAAAACAAGGAGAGACTGAGCGAGAAAAAACTCACTTCATTAAGAAGGCAACACTTGTACACACCTACCCTATGCACTCTCCCACTTCTCACTAACACAAGTGTTTTTCTACCTTTTCTAGATATTTATTACATGTCATAAGAGGGAGGTGAGGGACACCTATTTATAAGCTTGACAACCCAACCGATATAAACAATTTGGGGTTTGAAATCAACTACATACAGGTGAGGTGGTCTCTTGAAGACCAACTTAAAAACTGACTCAAATGGTTCTCTAGAGAACCGACTGAAAAAACTACCTCAAAGAGTCGGTGACGACTCTATCACTCCCCCTCAACACTGACTATTTGCTCATGATGTCTAGGTGTTCTTTTCCTACATCGTGATTTGTCATTCTTTAGAGCTTATAGTTTCTTCAAAGGAGGTTGGCTTCATCATGTGGAAAATTTTCCTTTGCTCTCACGGTATGGCATCTCAATATTTTTTTCATCTCGGCAGACAATGCACTTCTTCTTTATGCACCCCATGCTCAGAGCTACTTGTCATTGCACCATTGCCTTTTATATTCTTTACTCTACAATCTCGAGTAAAGTGACTTGACTTTCTACAACGATATGTATCTCTTCTTTCTTGTAATGCCTTCTGTGAACCTCTTTGCTTAAAATTGGACTTCTGTCTTTCCTTTTTGTATTCTGAAAATAAGGCCTACTGTTTGACTATAATTGACAAAGCCCCAATCTGCTTTGCCAAAGTCTCTTGTTTTATCAAGAGATTCTCTAACTCGAGCAATGAAGGCTGCGTTAGCCATTCTTGAAGAGCGGCTATAAAGCCATTGAACTCAGACTTCAGTCCACAAATAAGTATAATTCACATGTGTGCTTCTTCAATCTTGGAATCTGGGTCAATCTATGAAATCTCACTGCATATGTTATTAAGTTCTTTACTAACATAATACTCGGAGATAGACATTTTACCTTACGTTAGTGTCGCAATCTCATTTTCCAGAAGCTGTAGCCGAGCATAGTTCACTTGAAAAAATAGTGCAGTGCGCTTCTTTCAGAGTAGTGGCTTCTCATACATGATTTAACAACTCCTGCAGGATTGATGCCTTGATGATGAATAAAGCGGCTGATTCCTTCATAACAATAAAGCTTTTCGGGCTCGTATTTGCCACTTTCGCAAGAGTCAATATATGGGTACTCCTAGCTCCTAAATATACTCCCAAATATACTCCATTTCATTCAAATATTTAAAGTTCAAGATTAGAGCTGATGTGACTTTAGAAAATGACAAAATAAGCCAAGCTAAATCTAATATTGACCATTAAGTATTTGCATTAAAGGGTTAGGATTTGGGAGTACCCATAGACTGATTCCTTTTGCAATACTTCTGCATGAACAGGAATATTCTCAGGAAGGATCGTGTCTGCACCTGCTACTGTCTCCCATAAATCATGAGTCTAAAAATATGACTCCATGCCCAACTTCCAGTAATTCAGCTTTTTGAACATAGTCCTCCAATTATAGTAACAAATTTGATCAGCTGTGTATGTGAGTGATAGCACAGTGTTTCTGTCTGTTGAATCTTCAAGCCAATCTTCTAACAATATTGGACACCATGTGTCCTAGCTCCCCGGTCCATGTATCATTGTGCTGCTATAATTGAACCTACCTGAACCAAGTTCAAACTTGGCTATGATACCACTTATCAAGTTCTGTCGCCACAAGCTCCGATACCACTTGTTAAGCATGGCAGCCGAAAGCCAGCAAAGTTTTGTTCGTTTGACGTTGTGTGGAGTTCTAGTAGAATTTGGAAAGAAGTTATGCAGCACTGATAGGATGCTGGTTGGACCTATAATAATAATATGAGGTGGGATACACTGAATCAACACTAGTTAGAGACCGTTGCTGGAATACTGAGGATTGATAATCAATTAGCTAGCTTTCCATTTAAATAAAGATTCGAATAAACAATCCTTCTAAGTTGGGATAGAAGGGAGATGATTTAGGAGTAACTTTGGATTTGAAAGTGTATTTAAAGCAAGGGAAGAGATCATGTAAGGAAAGCAAGAATCTAATTAACTTCCTGTTGGAAGAGGAGGTCTCCACCCTCAAAGTGGAATTTCAACGTGTTCTGTCTTCTTCTTGTTAACAGTGTGATTACTCCATTTGATATCTTATCATTTGGTATCATAGCGTTTCAATCCTACGGAAGTGATGGTAACTAATCGAGAGATAGAACAAGAGGTCGGAAATCTCAAAGAAGAAGTCAGAGATGGTGGCTTCCTTGCATCGAAGATTTGATTAGATGGCATCATTTGTTCAAGTTATGCAAGAAGAGATCGGTTCAATGAAAACTCGTTCATGCCATCCCAGTCCTGATCCATCTAATGCCAATCCCAATCCTGATTCATCTAATGCCAATTGCGGTCCGCATAATCAAGGAGAGACGTCGGGCTCACACCGACTTCCTATGTACCACCGCTCAGTAAAAATCGATTTTCCAAAATTCAATGGAGAAGATCCAATTGCATGGATCTATCGAGCGGAGCAATATTTTTCTTTTAGCCAAATTCCGAAAGATGCTTGGGTCCAACTCGCATCCTTCCATCTTGAAAGGGAGGCTACCCAATGGTTCCAATGGTATGAGAAAATGAGAGGGACCCCATCTTGGCCAGAGTTGGTGGAGGTGTTATGTGTTCGATTTGGTCCAACTCAGTACGAAGATTTCACCGGTGCTTTGATACGACTCTCTTAAACATCAACTGTTGAGGAGTATCAACAACAATTCGAACAACTTGCAAATCGACCAATCAGGCTCACCGATTCATTCTTCACAAGTTGCTTCATCAACGGGTTGCAAGATGACATCCGCCATGAAGTGAAAATGTTCAAGCTGACCAATTTACTTGGCGATCACAAGAAGATAAATTGACAACACAACGTAAACTGGTACGAGCTCCTGCGCATAAGCCCAATCCAATTTTCACAAATCAACCCTCTCCTTCTCAGCCACCTATTAAAAGACTTACAGCATTGGAGATCAAGGAAAGACGTGATAAAGGGTTGTGTTACAATTGCGATGAGAAGTTTCATATCGGGCACCGTTGCACATCACAACGATTATTTCTCATGGAAGGTAGTTGGCCGGATGATTATGATGATATAAGGCAAGAGGAGGATGAACCATCTGACCCCAATAATGATCAGCCACTTGAGATCTCCATTCATGCTATTGCCGGTTCACTAGCTCCTCAAACCATGAGGGTACGAAGAACAATCAAACGGCTACCCATCACAATATTGATTGACTCAGGCAGAACTCATAACTTTATTGATTCAGCATGCGTAGCACAAGCAGGATGCCCAATACAAACCGGTGAGGACATCAATGTTATGGTGGCAAATGGGGACAAACTCGCAAGTAAAGGGAAGTGTACAAATCTCACCATCAAATTCCAAAACATGGAAATCACCACAGACTTCTTTGTACTATCATTAGGAGGGTGTGATGTGGTGTTTGGTACGTATTGGCTTCGTACTTTGGGTCCCATATTGTGGGACTTCTCTCAATTACAAATGCAGTTTACCTAAAAGGGTGAATATTGCACATTGAAGGGCATGAAGGATGCCCAAAATGGAGTGGCAACCGACCACTGCATTGAACACATGATTCAAAAGAGGAGCAGCGGCTTGTTGGTGCACCTATCTAACACGTCTATACATACGGATAAGCACAAGGAACCAACCGATCTACAAGAATTATTGACGGCCTTCACTGATGTCTTTGCCGAACCAAATGGGCTTCCTCTAACAAGTCCAAAGATCATCGTATAGAACTCTTACCTAATAGTTGTCCGATAAGTGTTTTGACCCTATCGGTACCCCCATTTTCAAAAGGCTGAGATTGAAAAGATCGTAAAGGATATGTTGTGCATGGGTATTGTTCAGCCAAGTACAAGCCCTTATTCATCTCCAATTTCATTAGTTCGCAAGAAAGACAGTAGTTAGCACATGTGTGTCGACTATCGAGCCTTGAACAAAGTTACCGTGAAAGACAAGTTCCCCATTCCCGTGATTGATGAACTATTGGTTGAATTGCATGGAGCACGTTACTTTTCAAAGCTCGATCTAAGATCTAGCAATCATCAGGTTCGAATGTGTGATGCCGACATTCCCAAAACAGCATTTCGAATGCATGATGGTCATTATGAATTCCTTGTAATGCCATTTGGACTGACAAATGCCCCTTTGACATTCCAAAGCATTATGAATGAGGTATTTCGTCCTTACTTAAGAAAATTCATTTTGATATTTTTTGATGGCATTTTGGTATATAGCTCTTCTTGGAAGGAACATTTGCAGCACATTGACACCACGTTAAGGGCCCTACAGAAGCACCAGCTATTTGCTAAACGTACTAAATGCTCTTTTGGTCGTAATAGCATAAAATATTTGGGGCACATTGTCACCTACGAAGGCGTTATTGCTGACCCTCAAAAGATTGAAAGCATGGTCGACTGGCCAGTACCCAAGACATTAAAAGGCCTACGAGGATTCCTTGGCCTAACTGGTTATCATCGCAAGTTTGTCAAGAATTATGGAAAGATAAAGATTAGTGCCCCTCTCACGACACTATTAAAAAAGAATTCATTCACATGGAGCATTGAAGCAATGGTGGCCTTTCAAGCTCTCAAAAAGGCCATGACCGAGACACCTGTTTTGGCACTACATAATTTCACAAAAAAAAATTGTGATAGAATGCAATGCATCTGGTACCAGCATAGGAGGAGTGCTTATGCAAGATGGCAAGCCTCTAGCCTTCACAAGTAAGGCTCTATCCGCTCAGCACCTCGAGTTGTCCACATATGAAAAAGAGATGATGGCAGTATTGCACACAGTCCAAAAGTGGCGACCATATTTATTGGGTCAACGATTCACCATCCTCACCGACCATAAGAGCCTCAAATACTATACCGAACAATGCATTACAACTCCAGCTCAACAAAAATGGCTTACGAAGTTATTGGGTTATGATTTCGAGATCAAGTATCGCAAGGGGTCTGCTAATTCCGCAACAGACACTCTATCCCGTCGAAGTGAAGAGCTTGCGATAGTTGCCATATCTACACCTGTATTTGATTGGATAGCTGAAATCAAAGGTGAATACCAAAGGGACACTAAGCTTTGGGAGTTAATTCAATCACTCCAAAACTCCAACGAAGCTAACCCTTTATACTCATGGGAGAATGGCATCTTAAGGCGCATGGGAAGGATTGTCATTAGTGCAACATCACCAAGGAGATGGGAAATATTGAAAGAGTTGCATGCCTCTCCTACGGGTGGTCATACAGGTTATTTGAAAACCATGAAAAGAATGGCCCGCAATGTCTATTGGCAAGGCATGAATAGGGAGATTAAGAGCTTTGTAGCCGAGTGTGATGTTTATCAGCGTCACAAAGGCGAGATGGTAGCACCACCTAGACTGTTACAACCACTACCAGTTCCATCTCAGATTTGGATGGACATTTCTATGGACTTCATAGTTGGCCGCCCCCATCCCAAGGGAAGACGGTCATCCTGGTTGTCGTGGATCGCTTATCCAAATATGCTCACTTCACAGCCATGTCACATCCATATACTGCATCAAGTGTGGCACATGCATACATGGAAAATGCTTTTAAGATCCACAGCATGCCGGCGTCTATCGTTAGTGATAGAGATGCTGTTTTTATGAGCCAATTTTGGTAAGAATTTTTCAAAATGCAGGGCACCACACTCAAGAGAAGTACTAGTTATCATCCCCAAACTGACGGGGAAACGGAGGTGGTAAACCGATGCTTGGAAACATACTTGCGAGTTGCGATGCTTTTGTAGCAATCAGCCTAAACAATGGGTCAAATGGTTACCCTAGTCGGAGTGGTGGTATAATACTTCTTTTCATTCATCCACCAAGATAACCCCTTTTGAAGCAGTCTACGATCAGCCACCACCCTCCATTTTATCCTACATACCAGGAACTACCAGTGTCCATCAGGTGGATGAGCAACTCCGAGCCCGAGATCGTACATTGCGCCTACTGAAAGACAATCTACATGCAGCCCAAGCACGGATGAAGACTCAAGCTGACAAACACCGCTCGAAACGACATTTTGAGGTGGATGACATGGTGTTCTTACGTCTCCAGCCTTACCGGCAATCTTCGGTCAACTTGAGAAGCAATCTTAAATTATCTCCTCGCTTTTATGGCCCTTACAAGATCATCCAAAGAATGGGAGCTGTTGCGTATAAACTAGAGCTGCCTTCCAGATCCAAGATACACTCTGTTTTTCAAGTATCTTGTTTAAAAAAGAAGTCGGGGAACAATGTTGGAGTCATCACCGATCTTCCACTCATTAATGAGGAGGGTATCATACAATGTCAACCCGAGGCCATCTTGGACCGTCGCCTAGTGAATTGCAACAATAAGGCGACCACGGAAGTCTTGGTGCAATGGGCTAACACTTCCCCGGATGATGCTACTTGGGAGGTATTGAAACGATTGCAAGAACGTTTTCCAAACTTCCAACCTTGAGGACAAGGTTTATTTTATGGGGGGAGCATTGATAGGATGTTGGTTGGACCTACGATAATAATATGAGGTGGGATACACTAAATCAACACTAGTTAGAGACCATTGCTGGAATATTGAGGATTGGTAATCAATTAGCTAGCTTTCCATTTAAATAAAGATTCGAATAAACAATCCTTCTAAGTTGGGATAGAAAGGAGATGATTTAGGAGTAACTTTGGGTTTGAAAGTGTATTTAAAGCAAGGGAAGAGATCATGTAAAGAAAGCAAGAATCTAATTAACTTCATGTTGGAAGAGGAGGTCTCCACCCTCAAAGTGGAATTTCAACGTGTTCTGTCTTTTTCTTGTTAACAGTGTAATTACTCCATTTGATATCTTATCAAGCACCTTCATACAGGACTAATTTCCTTCAATATTGTCCCTATGGAACTTGCGACAATTACCAAAACAGAGACCGAGAGAAAAAAAAAAGCACTTCATTAAGAAGGCAACACTTGTACAAATAACACACCCACTCTATGCACTCTCCCAATTCACATAGTAACACAAATGATTTTCTACATTTTCTATATGTTCTCTAACTCTCATAATAGGGAGGGGATGGACACCTATTCGGCTATTCCCCAGGAAAATGAATCAAACTCATATATGCTTAAACATTTTTTTTCTGTGACGGAGGGTGTCCCAAAGTCTTCGAGCCAAGAACTAGTCCCTTCAGGTATCCTCACTGACCCACTCAGAATTTTCCCTACGGATACCACATATGCTTTTTTTTTTTTCGATCAGTAAAAGATGTATAAATTAAAAACAGTTTACAGAGATGTAAACTAATTACAAACAGATGCTTTTTTTTTCCTACGGATGCCTATAGCGTATTGGTTGTGTTCGCTCATGGCTCGTCCGCATCCTACCGATTCGAAGTTTCTGTCTAAAACAACTTCACACTCTAAAAACTTACCATATAAGCTTAAACTTGATAATGCAATATTAGTAATCTGAAAAAAAAAATCACTAAAACCCTAAAAACCAACTAATTGGAAGAAAAAAAAAAAGAATTACTAAAAATCCCGTAACATCTATAATAAAAATGAAAATGGTTTCAAACAAAAGATTGGACTTACCCTTTAGTGTATACATACTCACCATCAACTTGCAACATAAAGAAGACATTACTCCCGTCGTGCAAAGCCTACCAAAGAAAAAATCCACATTTTAGTTTATAAAAAAAAAAATTTAGATGCCCAAATCGCAAACCAAATCACAAATCTCTTAAATTACATGAATTTTATGAAAAATAATTTCCCATAAAAAATGAACAAATTAAAAGATCCATTATAAAAACAACAAATATCAATCAAACATACCTTAACAATCATCTTCCCGCCTTTGTATTCATTTTCTTCATCTGGGTCCAAAGCTGGGAGTAGAGAAAACTCGAATCCATCGATGTTCTTCCAATCATCTGCGTGTCCATCAAGGGTGACGAATCCAGGCCTGTAATCAGCTTGGATTCGAGCTTCGGAGTTCGAATCACAGCTCCACTCACCTCCTTCTTCGTGAGAGTTCACGAATCCAATTCGATTCGAGATAGAGACGATGATTGCAAACACCATCAGGAGTCGAACCATGGTTGGAGACGAGAAACCGACGAGAAATTCACGAGATATTTCCTTGGCCGTTTTGTTCGGTCTTTGTTTCCTATCACTCAGGAGCAGATAAAGCGATCTCAATCTCGATGCTAACGGAGTCGCCATGGACGACGACTCAAACAAATTCGGAATAAAAAATTTTATTTTATTTTGGCATATTATATGAAATTTCTGTTTTGCCCCTAATTTTCTTGGACCGAATTGAATAGAATAACTAGCCAATGTGTTGGGCCCTGACCTAGACCAACCCACCCTTATGAGTGGGCTTCGAACCACCTTGGCCCGATTTGCGGCCCTAGTTTCATACAAACTATTCAAGAGTAGGGGTGGTTAACGAACCATAGTGCGAACACTCGAGTCAACTCGTTAAAGCTCGAGATTGTTCGTTTATTTAGTAAACAAGCCAAGCTTGAACATTATTTTCGAGCTCATTTAGTTAACGAGTCAAAGCTTGAACACACCCCTACATGGCTCGTTAAAAGTTCGGCTCAATTATATATACACATTAACCTATTAAAATATATTTATTTCATTTAAATATTAAAATTAAGTATATGTATTATATACTAGTAAAGATTAATAGTGTATAATGTATTTTATATGATAAGAATACACTTTATATAATTATAATCTTATACTAAAATTTTAGTTAACACCGTCTTTGCCTAAGATAATAAAGTGAATCATTTTACCTAATATAAATAGTTATATCCAATAAACCAAGCTGCTCATAAACTACTCGAGCTTAACTCAAGTTCGGTTAGTAAAGCTCGAGTTCGTACATTTAATAAAAGTCAAGCTTAAATATGATTTTCGAGCTTGTTTAATAAACGAACAAACTTGAACCACCACTACTCGGCTCAATATCACCCATTTCCAAAGTAGTGCTAGCCCTAATCTCAGCCCAAGCATTTCCTACTCAGCCAAAAATTAACACTTGTCCTTCCTTAACAAAGTAAATAGAATCTCTTTAGCGGCCATTTTCCAGTGGTGCACATGGGTCCGGCCTAGTAAGGTGGTCTGCCAACCTGGCCTCCCATTAATCTGGCTGGCCCCAAACATATTTTTTGATCTAATTGCAAGTTAAGACCTAACTGATGAACCCAGGCCGGGCTTGGGTTAACTGAGCCCTAGCCCAGGTGCAGCCATGCATTTGTCATGTTCTTGGATTATCTTATCCTCTTAAGGATAATGCTAGCTAAGGAGTGCGCAAACCCTATCCTGCACTTAGTGCATGCTTTCCTAAACCAAACTGGGTTAGGTCATGTAAACTTAATCTGAGCCAAATCATCATATCAAATTAGGATATTCATTAGATTTCATCATCTCAGATAACAAAGCGTCTAGATCTTTTTCTTTTTATAAAAAATACAATGCATGGTTCTTTGTTGTGGAGGAACCCAAATTGGTGTTAAGTACTCTCTCTTCCGATCCAGGAAAACCCAGCAGTATGGTGTTAGGTACAAACATTGTCACCAAGGGTTTACAATAGGGTTTTGGGCCGAATTCGCCGGTTGATACCCTTAACATTGATAAAGTGATTTTCCCTTTTTGTTACTGAGATTGAGGTGGCGTTTGTTAACACTAGCCTAAAAAGAAGTGCTTATTTGAAATATATGCTTATTTCAAATAAGCACTTCTTTTTAGTCTAGTGTTAACAAACGCCACCTGAAATTATCAAATATCATAACACTCATAAAGTGCTTATTTCTTCTTTTCCCTTTTTGTTAAGAGAGAGATTGAAATATCAAATATGGCATCGAGCTTTTGTAAGCTGCTAATCAAACACCTTTATGATGTGTTTTTGAAGCCAAATAGTACCCCTTTTTTAAAAAAAAAATCATAAGCCCAAAAGTACTTTAAACACCAAAAATAATCCAAACCAAATGCTGACACGATTGAGCAATTAGTTTTACAATTGAGCCTGGAGCCCTCAAAGGAACAAAACAGTGTCCCATGCTGGTGCAGCATATCAAAATCCAAAGATGATTGAGCAAGTAGTTTGGACCTGACTTGGTATTTTTGAATAGGCCCGGAAAAAGCCCAACACATTTATATATAGGCTTTTAGGCCCAAACTTGGCCCGATATGCAGCCCTAGATTTCTCTTGAATATCATCTTCTTCAAGATCAGCAGAAGTTTCATCTTTAGCAAATGCATTTGGAAATGGATGGGTTTCTACTTTCTATATCTTAGGATATTGATCTGTTGCAAATGCAGTGGGAACTTCTTGTTTTGTTACTCAATCATGTATAGGGGTTGGTGTGCTGGTCAGGACCACGCCTCAGGAAGCGGAGGTCCTGATTTCGATTCACTTCCCCTTGTTGTCCACCCCAAGGAGTTTATCCCTACTTACCTAGTACGTGTGGATGGAGGGGTCTGCACGTGCCCGGGGGATAAGTTGGGTGCTCTAAGAGCCCAGACAACCCCCCCCCCCCCCCAAAAAAAAAAAGGTCTCCTTCTTGTTCAAGGAGGTTATAGATCCAGTGAAGAAAATATATTTCACCTGCATGTTCCATTCCGATATTGAAGATCCATCTCAGAGAAGACTTGGGCACCTTGTAGAATATCAAGCAATCCTACATCACTTACCAAATAAGAACCCTGTTTGAGCTTGAGTAAAAGTATACTTTGGATGTTATTAGACAAAGTAACAATATTTGGTGCTGTGGTGTAGTCGGTTATCACGTCAGTCTTACACACTGAAGGTCCCCAGTTCGAACCTGGGCAGCACCAAATATTTTCTTTTAACCTTTTTTGGGTTCTATCTACAATAAAAGAAGACCAAAATCATCCAACCAATGAAAGGGAGTGGGGTGTGCCTTTTGATCTGTATCCTTTTCTTTTCTTTTCAGTATCATAGAGTTGCCCATGTTCAAATCAGAATTCTAAGCTATTTAAAAAAAAACTATACACGAGAGAAATTTTAGAAGAAATTAAATGAGATTAGAGTAGAGAGACTAGTAATGGATTGATGGTGTAGAGTTTCTTCTTTTTTTTTGTGACGAGGGTGTCCAGGCCTCTTAGAGCACCCCGACTATTTCCCTGTACACATGCAAACCCCCAACCACACGCTCTAGGTAAATAAGGATAAATATATGAGGGTGGCCAATAGGAGGAAGGAATCGAACTCAAGACCTCCACTTCATGAAGCGTGGCATTGGCGATCACACCAACCCCTCGTTGGTTATTGATGGTGTAATAGTGTAGAGATGTGAAAATTGTTCTAATCTATATTATCTTGTTTTTCTTAGTTTCTCAAGAGGATTAGAGGAGCCAAGTCTTATGTGAGCCCATGCCAAAACTGAAATTATTACTTGTTCTAGACGAACTAAGGCAGTTCAGGCTGGCGGGTTTCTTATTGGGTTGAGTTCAATTTTGACTTTTCGAAATGGGAATTCCTCATGACCCAATTTTGACCATATTCGAAACCCAACCCGTTAACCCCAACTAAAACCCGTGAAATAAGACGTATATGTTTCGGCCCAAGCTCAAGCTATGGTCCACGTGGATCTCAAGTCTAATGAGAATCAAATTGGGCTGAAAAGCTTCCTCCCTCAGCCCCGGCAAATAATCACCTCCTTGGTGGGTGATGCGAGGAGAGTCTAGGCTCCCCTTTTCTTGCCATATACCCCATTTTAAGTCTTTTTAATTATGGTTAAGATTCACTTACTTATAAGGTTCACTCATCTATCATTGGTTTTTAGAATAACAAAATAGACAAAAAAAAGTAACTATATGGCTTAAAAATTTAACCAGGGTTAATAGCAATTGAAGGGGTTTTGTAAGAGCGAGGAACAATAGTTGGCACCTCCCCTGCGGAGTAAACTATTGCTCATTCCTTGCAAATAATCACTTCCTCAATGGTGATGTGAGGAGAGGCGTCTCAGCTGCCCTTATCTTGTCATGTGTCCCTTTTTTAACTTTTTTTTTGAACTGTGGTTAAGATTTATTTACTTATAGAGTTCACCCGTCATGGTTTTTGGAATAATTAAATAGAAAAATTATCTATAATGGTTAAAAATTTAATCAAGGTGGAGCAATAGTTCGCTCCTCGAACTATTATTCCTTGCAAATACCAGGGTCCCACGCACGGTGGTTGGGACCACCACGTATGACGAACTGGAGCAAAATAGGAATCTAGACGGGAGACAGGACATAGGGCATACGTGGATGACGTTATCAACTCAGGGGAGACGTCTTGTCGAACAGAATGGGACTTGAGTTGACATCCCACACAAGTGGATGACGTGGTAGGGAGATCAGACGGCCGAAAGCGACTCTCCGTCGACATAGACAACGTCGCGCGGGAAACGCGGGAGCTTTTTTTCGTGTACCCACGTCACACCCAAATCTTCGTACTGCGTGGTACTCGCAAACTGGAGTACCAAAGTTACAGTATATAGTTGCAGTTGATTACGACTCGTAATCTTCTCCGGTTGTAGCCGGTTTTTGGCAAAAACCGATTAACGCGTCCCATTCTACACCTTTTAACTATAGTTAAGATTCATCTATCCCTAGGGTTCACTCACCTTACTTTGGTTTCTAGAAAAAAAATATTTAAAAAATTTAACCTTAAGAGTTGGTAAATTTTAATCACAGTTAACGATTTTTTTTTTCTTTTAAAAACAAGTATAGGTGGGTGATCCATAAGGGTGAGTGAATCTTAACCACATGTAAGAGGTCCACATGTAAGAGGTGTTAAAAGGGACATGTGGCCACCTCAGGGCGTAACCGGTTTTGGCAAACTCGGTTATAACCGGAGAAGAATACGAGTCATTGATTACTGGTTGAAGAATAGAGAAAAAGGCAAAACGAAAAAATTGGCTTTTAAAAAAAATTGAAAAATAAATATATAAGATCAGATGGTTAGTATCATCTGATCAGGTAGTTTCAACACATGTATGGCTCAGATTTCACTTGTTCAACCATCTGGTACAATTTTTCAAGCGGACTACAAGCTCAATTACTACTATGGCTCATCTTTGTAGAATTAAAATCAGGATATCCTCTGTAACCGTTACAAACAATTTATCTAACACACGTATTGGGCGATAAGGTTGATACATGGTCTAGAAAATTGTGCATTTCATACCGATATCTTTTTAAAAACTGACTCAATACCAACTAACTTACCCATCTCTGGAAGCCTGAAGTTAAAACTCTATTTCTATTTTCTCAATCTAATTCAAGATTTACAAAAATAAAACTGAACTATGGTCCACCATGGCCACTTCCCGGTCCTCCCAGTGTTAGTACAATGCCCTGAAGATCATTTCCGGGCTTTGGCTCTCTGGCTAATGATGGAGTGACCCTGACAACTGGAGATGGTTGAGCTTGTCTTGTATGATGACCTGATTCTGTAATCATGAATGTTGCCGGTTGCTGTGAAGGTCTAACGAAAATGGGACGGATGTAATTCGAATTCGGATATGGTTGAGCCACAGCAATCTGGCTTGCTGGAGATGGTGGATTCTGGGGAAGAAAAGCTGCTCTCGAGACAACCTCAGGTCCCTGGTTCATGGAATAAGATTGCCAACATGTTATAAAACTTCGACAAACATAAGGGTTCATTCTTTTGCGGAGACTTGTATGTCTGGCACTTTGCAAGTTTTGTTGTTCAACAATATACACTTTCTTTTGAGATTCATCTCTTGGGTTGCAATTCCCATAAGACTTCAAGTGCAGCAAAATGGGGCAAATGAGACACGATACGTGGCACTTGGCACTTGGGAGCGGAGGTGATAAACAACACTCAACACTCCCCCTCACCCAAATGGTGGAAAGAATCGAACCCGTGACCAAATCGTAACCAGCGCTCTCATACCATGTTAACAACCAACTACTCCAAAAAACCGATCTAATGGAGAGAGTAGTAACAATGAATATAAGAGGGTCACAGGGCAAATGGGGCATGATACGCGACACCCGGGAGCGGAGGCGATAAACAACACTCAACATGATGATTTCAAATCTCATTAAAAAATAATAAGACTTGAAATCTCATTATCTTGTTAGAAACCTTGACAAAGTGACTCAAATTTCCTAACTAACATGACAAACTGCAAAGTGCCAAGTTTTATAAATTTCAGCAAAAGAGTAACCCAGTGTTTGGTTGCCGAGAAAATAAATGAAAAAAAAGAGAAAAAAAATTGGACAAAACTTCTTTTCTTTCTTTATGTTTTCACCTATTTTCTCGGCAACCAAGCATACCCAAGGAAATTTTGTTTTTCATTTATAAACAAGAAGCTTACGGGAGTAAATAAGACCCCTCGGAGAATCTTGCCATTGACATTTGCAGTCATCAGGTATCCTGAATCAAAAGCCCCATCAACTTTGCCACGGATCTCAGCCCCAATCTGTGGAGAAAATTTGAAGCAAAAAACAAGAAACATAAATAAAGCATGATTAAGTTAATAAAGACAGTGAATTGGAGAATGTTTAGGCATAAAACAGCTTCCGGGTATCCTCGAAATGGGAATTTACCAATGTCTGAATTGGCCCTGCCTCTGAGGGTTTCTGTTCTTCTGCCGGGTATTGCATTTCTGGCCTTCCTTTATGGACAAGATGAAGAAATTGCTCTGAATTTGGCTGTCTGTGATGTTCACCTATGAGATGGAGATCCTGATGAGTCCTTCCAATACTTCTTCTTAGGTCTGCAGGTTGGTGACTTGCAACATTGTTGGACTGGCAATTGCTTGGAGTCTGATTTCTCTGCTTAAACAAAGGAAATGCATGAGAGGCCATGCTGGAATCGGTGGCTGAGGACGAGAGTTTTTGAACCGGAGTCTGCTCTTGATCCGATTGGGATGGTGATGAGTGCTGAGATAGTGAAAGAGAATGCTCTTCTTGTTCTGATTCAATCTCCCATATCTTTGAATCACCTGTTTTTATCCTCTTTGGATGCAAATTATCTGAAAAGGATCAAAGCAGTCATATTTTTGCATCTTTACATGTAGTCACCACGAGACCACAGAAATAATCTAGACAGATTTTAATACCAACCTGAACTAGATATAGAAGAGTGCTTCTGTTCCGACTCTGATTCACGAGCTCTCTCGTTCAATTCCCCATTATTCCTGAAAATCATAGTTTTCTGCAACAAAGTAAATAATAAGTTTCTTTTGTTTCATTTCAAGAATCTAAAGAAGTTCAATTTTTCATCTCCATAGCTGGATTTCATACCGAATTATTCTTGGTTCCTCTTGGAAACCTTCTCTTTTCTTGGTTCCAGTGGTTACCAAATATCTTGCACAGGGAAATGTTGTAACGGCCATTGGGATGCTCAGCTCCAAGCTGCAAGATGAGTATCTCATTGAGAGGACGCTCATCCTCCCCACACCTGCAAGTTCACGCCATAAAAGAAAAACAAAATTTATGAGTGGACCGAACATCAGGGAAAGGGAACATGATGGTTCATAAGGGGACAATGGACAGATAAAAAACTAACTTACCCCCCATAGATCGCAATATCAGAGCCTGTAACCACAGCAGTATGAGAAAATCGTCCTTGTGGTTGCTGACCCCGTATATCAAGCTGAGTCCATGAACAAGTACTCAAGTCAAGGACCCAAACATCGTTATAGTAATGCTTATCTCCAACACCACCAATGATGTATACCTGCAAAAACATGGAGATCAATGGATTTTCCTTTTTCAGAATGTCATATGGTAACTCTTTGTGTGATATTATTGGAGATATATCTTGCCTTGTTCCTGATATTTAAAGCTGCATGACCTGCTCTAACACCAGGTGAAGATCCTTGAACTTCCAACTGTAACAAATCAAATAACTATGAGCTGAAAACTCAATAAAATATATTATACAATTAATCAGTTCCCAAATTATATGAATTAATAGTATTTTTTTAAATTAGTTGTTTTTGTTATTTGAAAAACAAATCAAATTGAAAACAGGTGAAGATCCTTGGACTTCCAACTGTAACAAATCAAATTATCATGAGCTGCAAACTCAATATAATATATTCTGCAATTAATTAGTTTCAAAACTATATGAATTAATAGTATTTTTCTTTTCAAAATTAGTGGTTTTATGTTATTTGAAATTTGCAATCCGACAAGGGGAAGAACATACCCTTGACCAAGTCAGAGTATCCATGTCGAGCATATCAACCGCACCATGATACCGATCACCACAGTCCCCACCGTACACAAGAAGCTTGTTTCCGATTGCAACTGCAGTGTGACTATCCCTAGGGGCAGGAAGATCACCCTTCACCTCAGGAGAAGTCCATCTCATGGTCTTGAGGTCTAGAATATGCAAGTCACTCAAGTGATTAGCCTTCCCTTCTCCACTACCACCAAATATTACCAGTTTATCATCATCAGCAACTGTGGCACTGTGACTTTCACGAGGGGAAGGAGGAGACCCGTCACAATTGGGCCGAGTCCACTCTTTCGTCCTAAAATCCAATATGTGAAGGTCATTTACCTTCTTAGAGCCATTTGTACCCCCCAACACTACCATCCTATTCTTCACAAGTACAGCACTGTGACTATCTCTTGCGCCAGGCCGCTGACCCGTGGTTACAAGGGTGTTCCAAGCCATTGTATCAAGATCAAGCGTGAGGACATCGCTGAAATGTAACCCACCACAACATCCCTGAAATAAATAGGAAAGACAAAAGATACAAGAATGTAGCATGAGAATAGAAACTAACATTATACATCCATTAAGGGAGATTTAAAATTTTCCCTTCATGGAATTGGGTCCTACATACGGAGAACTCCAGACCAAAATTCACTAAATTGGTTAATCAGATCCTTCCAAGAATATTGCTTTTGAGCCGTTTGCCATTTTCTTTCAGACCATTCAAAAGAATGCAACAGACCATATAGTAACTATCATCCAATCTGATTACTTTTGGTGTATGAGATTTCCTAGATGGGATCCCAATTCAAAAATGAAAAAGCATATAAGTGCATTCAAATTATGCAGGGAAGTAAAAGAACTGAAGAGAGAAACTTATGGAATAAAGGAGCAATTATCTTGGGGGGGAAAAAATGGAAAATACAAATTAACTCATGAAAAAAATCAAACAATGGAGAAAAGCAACAGACCGATATGATTTTAAACATTGAATTTGAGAAGGATCACCAGAAGTGCTTCTACTTCTTGTTTTTCTTGTCTTTTCTTTTCTTTTTTACTGAAGAAAATGAAAAAATTAATCCTTTCAAAGATTATCATGATTATGGGAAATTGGAAACTAAAAGGGGAAAAAAAACATAGCTACAGTATTTCAGCATAAAAGCAGAAAACTACTAAAGGAGATCCAAGCAGGAAAAATTAAGCAGACCAGGATATTATTTCTCCCATGCACAAACAAGAAGCTTTATCTTTAAAAAAAATTCATAAAATCCCATGTAACATCCACAAACCACAACAAAGAAATCATAAATAGAATAACTATAAAAAAAAAAAAAAAAAACGATGAAAAAAAAACAGAGAAGATGGAATTCTTAAGCAATGAAAAAAAAAACAAAAACAAAAACCAAAATAACCAATAAATTCCCAACTGATTAGATAAATTAAAAACAAACAACAAAACTCCAGACAATATGCAAATAAGTACAGGAAAACAAAGAAAAGAAAGAAAGAAGTAAACCACTTAAAAGAATATATCTGTCAATAACCCAACATAATCAATCTCACAGACTACAATGGAATATAAAATTTTATGAGAGGAAATACAAATGGAGAATTAAAAAATAGAAATAAAAAGGCATTGACTCAAGAAAACTACTGATAATAACACTAAAGCTATTCAAAGAATACCTTCTCACACATCAGCACCAACAGCGTTAAATATCAAGCGATTTTCAAATAAAAATATGCAGAAATTCATGGGAATTTGAGATTATACATACCCCAAAAACATAAAGAACCCCATTATAACAGCAAGCAGAGTGCCCCCATCTCTCAGAAGGATTAAAGCCCAAAACCTTGGGATAGAGCCACATTGCCTTCTTCTTCACAACTTCACTTTCCACAGACCCCATAATTTTTCTCCACAACCTCAACTTTAATTCAACTTCAACACACCATTTGATAACAGAGAGAAAGAAAGAAAAACTGGGTCAAAGGAAAGGACATGAACAAGCCAAGTGAAATATCAGATATCAGTGTCTATATAGACATGAAAAGATGGGCACTTTCAAGTCCAAATTACTGTGTCAACCAATAAGAACACAGAAGGTGGGGTGAAAAGGATATATTTATTTGCATAATTATTCTTTAAAAATAAAAACTCCTTCAACGTCAACATATGGATACACAACTAGGTAGACAGAGGTGGAGGCGGCTGCTATGTCGACCAATTTACTAACCTACCTATTAACAGATTAAAACCTTAATGACGTCTAAAACTAGGGGTGCATTCGAGTCGGGTTGAGCCGAGCTTGGCTTTGCTCGACTTGGCTTGAAAGGGTTCACTCAAGGCTCGAAGCTCGGCTCGGTCTAAAATGGTGATCTAAAAATCGACTCGAAACTCAGCCCGAATTCATAAAACTTGGCTCGAAGCTCGGTTCAGCCGGAATTGATTCAAGCTCGAGCCGGACTTGGCTTGAATACTTTAAAAAAAAAAAGATTAAATAAAATAATAATATTTTATATATATAATAATGACATATATATATTTTTTATTTTTAAAAATAATATTTGAGCCGAATCAAGTCAAGCTTCGGCCGGGCCGAATCAAACAGCCTTGGCTTGAGCTCAGGTTGAACATTTCAGGCTTGAAAATTCAGCTCAGCTCGGCCGACCATTGAGCCTAAAAATCAAGCTTGATCACAGCTTATCGGGCCGGGCCAAGCTGAGCAATCAAGCTAGCCCGACTTGTGTACAACCTTATATAAATAAGGAATCAAATCCTCAAAGGTTATAACTGGATTTGGGGAATCCGGTTATGCCTGTAAGGTCAGCATGTGTCCCTTTTGGCACCCCTTAACGGTGATTAAGATTCAATCACTCATAGGGTTCATCCATCCATCCTTGGTTTTAAAAAAATATATTAATTATCTTTTACATATTTTATTCTAAAAATCAATGATCGATTGGTGGACGCTAAAGGTGAGTGAATCTTAACCACAATTAAGGGGTGTCAAAAGAGACATGTGGCGACCTCAGGAGCATAATTGGATTCCCCGTATTCCGCTAATAACCGTACAAGATTTGGTTCCAATAAATAAAGAACAGAATAAATATTTATGAATATAAATATTATAATTTATATGCAAGGATAGGTAGGCTTGGAGGACATATAACAAGTGATGTAAAGTCATGGGAATGCCACTGTTAAGAAGACTGTATGAGAGATGTGTGCCTGGGAATGTGTGAGCACCAACATCTTATGTTTCTCTCCCTGTTTTCTTTTTATTTTCCTTTTTAATTTGTTGTTTATTTGTTCCTTCGCTCTTTTACTTTGTCTAGATGAAAATGATGGAAGGTGGGAGGCATTGGGTTGTGGGAAACGATGGGAGTGTGCTCGGGTCTTTGGGCTTTTGAGGTTCGGTGGTGTGGGTAAGTAAGTGGGTTTGAGAGAGGAGAGAGGAGAGAGGAGAGAGAAGAGAGGAGAGAAGGGAGAAAAGGGAAGTGATTCAAAACTCTCGATAGTATCACTATGATACTACCGAGAGCTAGATCACCAGATTAAAGATCTCATGGTGTCAAGCAGTAAATGTGGGCAATCTTTTAAAGCATGTGTGCCCGTGGCACCATTGGATGTTTAATCCAACGGTTCAGCTCTCGGTAGTGGTTATATCGAAAGTTTTTTTATATCACTTTCCAAAACAAAAATAATTAGAGCTTCTTTCTTTAAGATGATCTTGGGATTGATGGATTGGAAGTTCTCCCACACTCAATTTTCAAGATTTTCAAGGGGAGGTTATTGATGAATCTAGACAAATGTCTCTTCTCAAGGTTCTTGGGGAATTGTGGTCTTTGTGTTTTAGAAATATCTTAATTTTGGGAAATGTGATGGTGTTGTTTCTCTCAAAACGTTGGAGGTTTCCCTGCAATGGTGGTCTAGTTGTTCTCTTTGTATTTCTCAATTTGTTTAGAACTTGAGATGACTTCTATACTTTAATAGGCTTGCTTTTCACTTATCCCCTGCCTCTTTTTTTGTGAATATACATGGAAGAGAAAGTATTCAGTCTCTTTACTTAGTACAGAGCTTTTGTGCCCACCATCATCTACCTAATAATTAATGCACTTCGATCAATCCAATCCAAATCATAAGCTGGGTAGCCCAGTGCTCAGTGGGGGTACTGAACCCCCAACATCATACGGATTGGATGATCAATATTTAAAAGGGAAGAGCGATAGTTTACTCCACTGGCGAGGAGCGAAACTATTGCTCCACTCTCTCACAAAGCCAATTCAACTTCCATACTCTTTTTTTTTTCCCCCCCCCCCCCCCCCCCCCGACTCATATGATTAAAATTTTTTTTTTTTTCTAAAAACCAAGGGTTGATGGGTCAATCCTAAGGGTGATTGAATCTTAACCACAGTTAAATGAAGTTAAAAGAAGGACATGTGGCATTAAAAGGGGACCTGAGACGCACCTCCTCGCATCACCGATCGAGGAGGTGATTATTTTCCAAAATGAAAATACTTAAAGTACCCTATGTTTCCATTTCGCCCCAATTTTAAATACTCATCAACTGTAGTTAAGATTCACTCACCCCTAAAGTTAAGCAAATACAATCTTTATTTTTTTATTTTTAAAACCAAAATCTTAACTTTAATTTATTTAAGCTTAACCTGGATTAAAGGGGTGTTAAAAGGAAACGACCTAGGGTCCGCTAATCAATGCTCATTAGGCTATGTTCTTTTCATACATATTTGAGGTGTGTATTTTAAAGTCGCGCATTTTTCGGCTAATCATGCTCATTAGGCTGGGTTCTTTTCATGCATATTTGAGGTGTGAATTTTATAGTCTCAGGTTTTTAGAATGCATAGGTTGCTCTTTTATCCAAAACTCCGAGACTTTAAAAACTCATGGAACTTTAAAAGTTCACCAAAGTGTGTGTTTAAACTAATGTTTTAAAACCCAGATCGAACGCTAACCCGGTCAAGGGAGGCGGGTTGGTCCAAACCGGTTGGACCGTCGGGTCAATCCGGGTTGACCCAATGACACTAAGTAATTAGGGCTGTCAAAGGGTAGGGGCAGGGCTGAGGTTAGCCCTAGCCCTACCCTTCCCTATAAGAGTAGGGCCCTAACCCTTCAAGGACCGGGATTGATTGGGCCCTTTCCCTGCCCTTAAGGGTCAGGGCAGGAAGAAAGATCGGGAATTTTTTTTTGTCATGGACGTTTGATTGATTGTTACATGAAATTAGCTTCAATCTTAAATTTGATAGATTAAGTATATTATTCTAAAACTGTTAAACTAGAGTTATTACTACCGGCGTATAAAACATATTCACATTATAGGGTTCTCCCAACACGCTGCAAATAATGTCTAGCCAAGAGATAGAGAACTACACAAATTAAAATATCTAATATAAAAAAGGAAATAAATAATTTTTTTTCTAATTGAAAATCTAATTTCCCATTTAGTTGTGTAACCTAAATATAACAAAAAAAAAATTCAGACAAAATGCAAGTTATTATAATCAAAATCCTTGAAATTACTATGAAAAATCACGGTTTGTACCAAATAACCCAAACTTTTGCGTAAAATTTATTTATGCACGGAATAGATTGAAATAAACCCTAAGCAAACTCAAAACATAATAGAAGGAAATAATTTTTTTTTTTGGATTATATTAGTAATTTCAATAAAATCATATATATAATATATAAAACTTATTATAGACTACATACTGTAATTTCATTGCAGTGTAATGGGAGTAGGGCTGGGTTGGGGAGTGCCCTAGTCTGTCCTGACAAAGGAAGGGTTTGCGGATTTCGGGCCTTGCCCGACCCAAGGGCCGGGAAGAGCAGGGCTTTGAAGGGCTTGGATAGGCCAGGTACCCTTCGACAAGGGCTGTTTTGACACCTCTATAAGTAATGCCATAAAAATATTTAATACTAATATTCTTTCATATTCTTTCCTATTAACAAATTTGATTCATGAGATATAATTTTTTGGGTGATCCAAGAGATTAAAATAATACATAACTTAAATAAGAAATAAACTAACAATAACAATGAAGTTAGGAAACCTCATTATCTAAGAAATCCTAAATGGGTATGGCTATCACATACATGTTAGAAACCAATACGTTTACAAAAGATAACTCTTATCTTGTTAAGAGTTATCCTCCACACGTTTTACCTCTCTTATGTTGTGTAAAGGTAATCATTCTTCAATAACGATTATAACTCTTCTCTTGTAAATTGTGAATCCTTATCAAACAAGGATTCTATCTATAAGAGTCATCGCTTTGTGAATGGATTGGTTTCTAACAAATACATACGTATGGAGCAACTAGAGATGAAGCACCTCTTGAAATAATCCATGATTGCACTACCTATCATATTAGTGAACTAAATGGGTATGCTAGCTATCACCGACAAACCTTCAAAGAGGAAGCACCTCTTGAATCCAAAAACCCGATAATGAACTAATAAAAAATGAGATTATATTCAAAATTAAGTAAAAAAAAATATATGAACCCTTCAAATCAATAGAAAAACTAAAAAACATGGTTTATCTCACCTCACATTGGCTTGAGTTCTCTCCATCTCCAATCTTTTCTCTTTCCTACGTAGTCTTTTCTTATTCTTTATGTTTGTTTTAAAACTTCAACTTTTGTTTAATAAATTATGTTTCAGGATAAATAAGTCAAAAATTACATTTTTTCATAACTCAGATGGTTTAACAAAAACCGCCCAGGTCGACTAGGTCATGCCGGTTCGGACGGTTTTCACTGGGTCACCCCGCTTTTGATATTCTACCCATAAAATAATCAACCCAACCCACTAAAGTTACCAGGTCCCGGGTTAACCGGTTCGAGCCACCAGTCCGGGTTTTAAAACACTGGTTTAAACACCCAACCAAAAAGCCCGAGCATTGGAATGCACAATCATGCAAGCCTTTAATAACGGACCTAGCCCAATAAAATCACAAGCTCTCCAAATTGTTTCTCGATAAAATCACGATCTCTTCCCAAAAAAAAATAAATCTCACAACAAGGAAAAGAGAGCGCACTCACTGTTCTCTCCAAGGAATATGTTGTCGCCGAAGTTTATCGTCGTCGTCTTCTGTCTGAGTTTGTCGCCGAACTTACCTTGGGACGACAACAGTGCCGTCGCCAGGGTTTATCATCGCCAGAGCCATTGTGATATCTTGTTTGCGAGAGAAAATAGTGCTTCTATATATGGCTTCAAATTTGGAAACAGAGCAAGCATAATTGAAAGGGAAAGACATGGGAAGAATGGTTTTTCTAATAGGGTTGTGTGCTTGGCAGAAGAAAGGAGATGATGAACAGTCCCTACAGTTCACCATTTAAAAAATTCCAAAATTTTTCAAATGCCTAAGTTGTCTCCTGTAAAAAATTCCTTTACAAAAGTTATCTCCTCAATCTTTCTTCCAAAATTTCTTTTCTCTTATTCTCATTTTTTGTGGATGGAATTCAGTTTTTTAAAGATGAAATTCATGAGTTTTAAACCTAATCTCTCTGAATCAAAGATGGATGAAGTTAAAATGAGTAAATGGTAATTTTTGTAAATCTAGGGAAATTAAAATTTCATTTCTCAAAATCCTGGTACGAAAGAACTAATAACATTAATGATCAAACTTGTGAAAAACTCGGATTTTAAAAAGTCCGGTCTTTTTGAAGTTTCACGCTTTTGAACTTCTGGCAAAAGAACACAGTCTTATAGAATCTTACCCCTAAGGCTAAGTAATCCAACCTTGATTTTTCAAAAAAAAAACCAAAATCTTAACTTTAATATATTTAAGCTTAACCAGGGTTAAAGGGGTGTTAAAAGGGACACGGGGTAAGATAGGAAACGGACCCAATGTCCGCTAATCACTGCTCATATCAAAATAAGGCATTATATGAGATTTATTAGATGGAAAACCAAACTCAAATGTATGACAATTTATAAATTAATCAGTGTCAACTCACCGGGGGGGGGATACCTCATCTTAGTTGTAATCCAGATGCTTCAAGCTAATTGGTTGAAGAAATGAGTTGGATTTGTTGGAGTGAGGTCGTCTGACCTACAAAGACACTCCAAAGCTCAAATTAGAATGAGTGAAAAGTAAAAGCCCAGGTTTTTTTCCAAAAATTAGTATCATTTTTTTATGCTTTGATCCATATATTTATATATGAACACTCGTCCGGATGTCATCATAAGAGAGTGTTGATTGTGCATTTTTGTAAATTAAATGATAGCTCTTGGTAAAGCTCACATGGTGTTGGTCACATGTTATTTACACAACGTAGTCATATAATGATTATTCATAAATATGATCATAAATGCATGTATTTGTGCTATGTGTCAATAACTTACGATTTATCATAACTATTAAGTCAGAAAGCATGCGCGTATCTGTGAGATAAGGTGATAGCATGTGTAGATAAGTGGAATATTGTGATAATGGTTACGGATCTTATCGTTTTGTATATTTGTTTATGAAGATGACGTATATCTTGTCTTACTCAGACTTTTGGTATTTAGTTGATATATGTTCTAGCTATATCATGAGAGTTTATATAGGTCGTAAGGTTGTTATAATACATACAAGCAAGATAAAAGCCAATAATATAGAAAGTTATACGAGTTATTGATGAAAGATGGCATGTACGAGTTATCTGCAATAACTAATATATACGAGCTTCAAATGACAGTTGACATATACGAGCTATATGTAATAGCTGGTATGTACGAGCTACAAATGACAGTTGGCATATACGAGCTATGTGTCATAGGTGGTATGTACGAACTATAGATGGCAGCTGACATATATGAGCTATATGCAATAGCTAGTATGTACGAGCTACAGATGACAATTGACATATATGAGCTATATGTAATAATTGGTATGTTCGAACTATAAATGATAGCTAGCAAGTGAACTTTTATCCCCATTTTTTTTTTTTGAAACTTGGGGTGTCCCAAACCCTTTAGGTCAAGATTAATCTCGAAGGTGCAACGTGAGCCTGCAACCCACCACACTAGGTATCCGGGTAAACTTGTGCGGGGTTGGCCCCAAAGGGGAAGTGAGAAATGGAACCCAGGACCTCCCACTTGGGGAAAGGGCCAAGAACCACTGGTCCACCCCTTTGGGGTTTTGATTTCAATGCTTTTTAAATGTTCCTTCACTCTCACCATTGAATGAGCAAAAGCTCAAATTTGCACTCTGATGATTCCCGTGATGAGGAATGCTATTTTCACTTTCCTTTTCATCCATTTTGTTATTTTAAATTTTGAAAAAATGTGATAATTATTTATGGGAGTCAAATCATCTACAGTAATAATCGGATTTGGCAAATCCGGTTATCACCCTTTGAGGTGGCTAGGTATCTCCCTTGACACTCCTTAACTGTGGTTCAGATTCACCCACCCCTAGGGTTCACCCACCCATCATTGGTTTCTAGAAAAAAATATTAATTTCATTTTTTTAAATATTTTAATATTAAAAAAAACCTAAAAACCCTAAAAACAGTTTTTAAATTTTAAAAAATAGAATTAATAAATTTTTTCCCTAAAAACCAAGGATGAGTGGGTGAACCTTAGGGGTGGGTGAATCTAAACCATAGTTAAGGGGTGTCAATGGGGACACGTGGCCAACTCAAAGGGGGTGTCAATAGGGACACATGGCCAACTCAAAGGGTGATAACTGGATTTACCAAATCTGGTTATCACAGTAGAGGATTTGATTCTTTATTTATGGGGCTCACTATTTAAAAGAGTGAAAAGTAGATGACAAAGAAAGTAAACCTTATATTATCCTTCTCGATTTTATTTTAATCTTCTCCCGGCGTTTTTTTATCTTCTCATGGCCATTTCAACTCAACCATATTTTAGTTCGTGATAAAAAATTACTCAAACGCCAATTAATTTCACAAGTAATTAGTTCAATCAATCCCCTGACATAATTGTATCGCGCTTCTTCGACATGTCTTGTTCTGCAGTATCGATACATGCATGTGCCATTCGGTCCTACCTTCATAAGCATTGTCTAGCACCAACCAAGGAATTTTTTTGCAGCCTCACTTGTATACTGGTAAATGCTTAAATTGAAGTATTGCAACGGTTGCCTGCTCAAAATTGGGTAAACTTGCTCCGAGGAGGTCACTAAACATGAGTGGGAATTATCTTGCCAGTGTTTAGGTCCCGTTCAATGGCCCTTAACCCGACCCGCCTGAATATTGTGGGTTGGTTCTAATTAAAGGAAGAGCAATAGTCCCCTCGTCAGCCGCGGAGGGAACTATTCCTCCTCGCTCTCATATAGCTGACCCTTCAACTCTCATTAACTTAGGTTAGTTTATTTTTACCCCTTAGTTAATTTATTATTATTATTTTTTCTAAAAACCAAGGGTAGATGGGTGAACCCTAAGGGTGGAGAAATCTTAACCACAATTAAATAGAGTTAAAAGGGAAACTCATGATAAGAAAATGGGAGCCGAGATGCCACACCTCGTGTCACCGACCGAGGAGATGATTATTTCCCTTAAAGTAATAGAAGTCGATTATAAATATGCTGTAGCTGCTTTGACCAGACACAATGGATGGCTAACCACCATGCTCATTATATGGATTCGGGGTCCACATCAAAACCACTTACCTCGGTTGAAACTTGCGACCTACTAACTTACTAAACATCATGCTCGCCTATTAAAGAAAATAATTATAAATTTATTTTAAAAATTGCTTGGTAGGAACTCGTTTTTGTTTTTATTTTTTGTACCTCGGGGTGTCCCAATCATTCGGACTAGGACTAATTTCTGAGGGATTAATAAGAGTCCACAACCCGCCACACCAGTCTTTCCGGAAAAATCCCGAGTGCGGAATTAGATACGAATATTTAATGCTGCAACAAAAAAAAGGAAATGAATCGAACACCAATGAAAAATAAATAAAAAATGAGTGGATGTTTCTATGAGTCCGGTTTCTTTTGTGGTGGAACAAACCAAAGCAAGCCACGCACCCATGTTTAAGTAGCATTCTATTTATGGGTACGTGGCTTGCTCACCTAAACAGAATGCAAGCATCATTCCTTCCCGTTTGTACGTTGTGCCCAATTCTTTTTTTGATAATAAAATGAGGAATTGTAGTGTGGCTGAACAGAGTAAAATACTCTTTCCTAGCAGCTGGAAGTTTTGAAAATAAAAAATATATAATATTATATTATTTAACATGACATAATTTTAAAACTAAAATAATTCCTACTTGCCTGATCATTTTTTCACTAATCTATCAAAAATTATTAATATTTTCGATCAATCATCCTTAGACCATCACCTGACAAAAGTGTTTTGAATAATGGGTGGGCACGAGTAAAGATAGTATGCCTCCGTATAGTGCATGAGGGTAGAAATACGTATCAATTAATTGAAACCCAAGTTCATTCACACTTACATAGCCTTTTAACTGTTCTTTTAATGCTGGTTAACAAGTTTTAATACTTAGGTTGATACTTTCAATTTTAATGCATTTCTAAAATTCAATGTTCAATGGTTAAATCCCAAAAATTAGAAAATCTTAACCGCAATTAAAGAATTCCTACTCAATTGAAAGCCTCATTGACATCATTTCTCCCTCAAATCGCATGAAATTGTTACTAGGTTAGAAATCTTTTTGGAGTTACTGTTGGGAATGTAGACAACCTTTAGCAGATTGTCAGGGGGATGGTAGGGGGGCAGTGCCCCCTGCGAGCCAAAAATTTCATTTAGTGTTTCTGTAGGGGTATTTTCAGCTTTACAATTTAACCCTAAACATATAGTTGTATGTGTATTTTTTAGGTTAACTTTTTGTGAGAAATGACCGTAATTTTTCTAAGAGAGAAAAACTCTGTGTATTCTATAACTTCAATATAGTGAATTGGTGTGGCTCTCGAGGACTTACGCACGTTGCCGAATCTCGTATATCCTTGTGTTTTGTCTTTATTTTCTTCTTTGTAATTTTTCTAATTGTTGTATGATATTTGTAATTCATTGTCTCTCAAGATCCAAAGGGTTTAGGGATTAAACGCGTGGTTTAATTCCCAACATTTACTTTATTAGATATCTTTGGAGTGAGTTGGTTGGATGTTAATATTCATGGTGCGTAACGTTCCAAAAAAAATTGTTCATGGTGCGTAGGGTAAGAGAAGCGTAGGTAGCACATTGATTCACGTTTGGTTGTTGAAATGCAAACCGAATCAAAATTTAAAAACTCGAAGGGGGTGTTCATTTGGCTCAGAAAATGAAAGCAATTCTTATACTTTTCTTGCGTTCGGTTTGCAAAAAAAAAAATCTTTCATTTTCTTGCATTTTTTTAATAGTGACAAACTTTCTTTCAAATACTTCCCCAATTTTTATGACAATTATGAGAGATTTTAAGTTTTTTTTTTTTCCTTTCATTTATTTTATTTTCTTTCACCCATTTTCTCGTCAAATGAAGGTACCTTTAAATTTTTATTACATTTCGATAATTGAGTATATCCTCGGTGAAGGTTAACGTGGACGGGGCAGCTCTCTCCTTCCAATTTAGCTATTCTAGCTTCAACATCTATGCCCCTTCAAGGGGTAGTAGCTGAGTAGCCAAAGCGGAGGCGATCAGGTTAGGCCTACAATGGCCCTATCGAATGGATGGTCCCAAGTGATCATTGAATCCGACTCATTAGAAGTAATCTCCTCTCTGAATGATAGATCCATCAATCATCACCGGTAGATACATGCAGTTATGGAAGACATCCAACATCTCAAGAGCCGGTGTGGCACCGTGGAATTCAATTTTATATACCGTCAGGCCAATGTTGCTGCTCATGCTTTAGCCCAAGAGGCTCTCAATGGCAGCATCCACAGGCTGTCTCTAGTGTTCGGACAATTTTCCTCCTGACATCCCTGTAATTAGTTTTACTTGATCTAATATATGCCATCGTTCTAACAAAAAGAAAATTATTTTTCTGATTAAAGTTATGACGTTGTACATTCGGAATCAGGGGATCAACCGCGGAGACATGGGAGATCTTCTATGTTAGCTAGATCCCAGCCATTCATTCTATTGACTTTTTTCCTTGGTCATTTTTCTGATTCAAGAGAATAAATGGTTAAGTTGGTTGGAATTTGAAAGTGTCTGGCATGTCACCACGTGTACGCTATGGGTGGACTTTTATGCCCCAAACCGGCAACCGGGACGGCTTTGCATGGATTTAATTGGTTGGGTTTTAATTCATCCCCCCGGGGGGTGTAGTAAGAATTTAAATCCCCAATGCTAACACTAACCTTGTATTCCGTATGTAAATGATATCCTCCAATAAAAAGAAAAAAAATTTAATTTTGAATTCTTAACCCGTTTATAATTAGTTGCTGGGTTTTGGTAAGCTCTGAAAATCAGATGGGACATTATACCTAAGCATTAAGTTAAAAATGTTAACCTAGTCGCAGTATTCGAAAGACGCAAGGTGGTGGCAACAATTATATCAAACCATCTCCCTATTTTAGGATAGCAATACCACGTATTGCACCCACCTTGCGTCTAGGCTAGTAATCCTTTTATTAAATACTAGCGGGTGGCATGTGTGATGCACGTGAGAACGAGGGGAATGAGTTAACCATAGTTGATAAGAATTAAAAGGGACACGTGTTAACCCGTGGGTGTGATTGAACTCTCCCTGAGTTCAATCGCGATTGACTGTGATTCTAAATAGATAGATGAGCAAAAGTTAGTTTAGGAATTAAAATAAAACATTAAATCAAAGGCAAGGGGTAGTTTGGAAATTAAAGTAAAATATTAAATCAATGTTTTGTTTTTATATAAGGGTAGTTTGAGAATTTCAGAAAAATCATCTACGCATGCCTCTCGCATTATAATAGTAAAGATAAAGATATAAAGGTAGTTTGGAAATTTCAGAAAAATCATCTACGCATGCCTCTCGCATTATAATAGTAAAGATAAAGACATATATGATTATATACTTAACACAAACATTAAAATACTTAATAAACTAATTCAATAGTAAATGAGTTTAAAAGTTATTTTAACTTGTAACTAAATAAAACAACAGGAATTCTTAGTCTCAAAAGCTAAATTCAGTTTTACGAAAACAAAATTTTAAATGAAGAAATTGATGATTGCTCATAATATTATGGCTACCACTGTGAGAGCATGAAAGTATGCAAGGCTAGCATTTCTCAAATAAAAATGAACCATATCGCGAACAACATTAATGGAGTATTGGAACGTTTGGAGTCTTTGGACAATAACACTTGCAACTCCAGAAAACCTGGTTATGATTTATTTGATTGGATAATGCCAAGTAGAAGAAATCTTAACGCAGCATCCAAACAGGTGGAGTGTTGTCTGACGTGCATCTCCAGTTTTCTCAATTGGATCGATGATAGATGAAGCAGGAGATATATATAAGACAAAAATCTCAGCTCCTGGTGATGATTTAACTAGTCTTGGTCCTCCAATGTCATACTGGTCTAATGCATTGAATTGAAGCCATTCCTCACCCCCCAACCGGCGACCAGTGACAAAGACTGTCAATTGCCAGTTGTTGTAGTCTCCTTACATTAGTTGGCTTGGAAAGAGATTGGCCATGATTCAACCCATGATTTGAGGTCCCCGTCCCATATGTGACTCTTAAATACAACCTTATCCGTGACGTACTGGCAAGTCTACATGTGGGATGGCTCTGTCTTTCCTTTTTGAAAAATAGTTAAGGTTTCTGAGAAATTCATTTAAAAACTTAAGGATGACCTTATTGATCTATGCCCCCTCTTAAATATTCACTAATTATGGTGAGTCTAATCTTTTATTGTGTATCATCGAGTTCAATCGCACTAATAAGACAACAAGTGTTTCTCTTAATCCCTATTAATTGTGATTAAGATTCACTTACTCTCAATGTTCAATAATTTAACATTGGTTTTTAGGGAAAAATATTAACCTTAAGGATTTAAAGTTTTTTACCGGAGCTGAGGGTCGGGTGATTCTTAACCACAATTAATAGGGGATAAAAGGAACACGTGTTGACCTGTGAATGTGATATATTGAACTCTCCCAAGTTCAATTGTGATTCATTGTGACCCAATCTCATCCTTGACAGTGGATACTTGTCAAAATGTTAGTAGTTTAGTAAATTAGAGATGATTGGAGTTGAATAGATTTACCATACATGGTAATCAATTGATCTCTGAAGCGGCTTTTCCATCATAATAATAATAATAATATTATTATTATTATTTGCATTGTGAGTTAGGATTTGAAAGTCCAGTTATTAATGTTAGTATGGCTAGAAAAAAAGAAATAAATTGATTCAGCCGATGCAAATTGTGGAAGATAATCCTGGCGAGGATCTTACTTATAAGATAGCTTTTGATCACCAAATCAGGTGGTGATTTCGAGAAAATAGGAAGAAGAAAAAAACAGTTGATGCCTTAATATCAACAATGAGCCTTTCCGGTTGAGATAGATCCAAAAGGAGATTAGATAACCCACATGATTTTAATGAATAAAAGTGCATGTTTTTGTACCTTATGCATCTTTGACGTTCCTTATCCAAAGTGTGTAATTTTTTCCTTTATTAGTTTAAAAAAAAAAAAATTTAGAGAAAAAAAAGGGTTTATTCATAAGGTTCAAAATCGTTAACATCTCGCCTCTTGCGTCAGTGGTGGGGTGTGGCCTCTCTATTGAGGGATGTCTGGGATCCAATCCCCTTGGGTGATGAGTCCGTAAGAGTTCCAATCCCCGAACTCTAACCACTAACCCAACTAACGTAGGTAAATGATATGTCCATTTTAATATACTTAATTATAATTAAGATCCACTAACCCTTAGGGTTGAACCTAAAATTAAAATTAAAGTTCTTAAAAAAATTCTAAAGGTTAAAGTTCTTTAAAAGAGCACTTAAAAGGTTTTTGTGTTGTAACCGGACTCCAAGAGACTTCGGTTATAGCCGTATAAGATTCCAAGTCTTACATAATAAAAAAAATGTGCTCCTGCAAATTATTTGGAGGTAATTGAGATATTGATTAAACAAAAGAAGAAATTACAGCGGAGGGAGCCTCGAAAGCATCCCCTCGTATAGAGGAGGGAGAAATACCATATCTAGCAAGATTTGTATTCACATATCCCTATCTTAGGCTAAGAGTTGTACAAGCTAGATTGTGAGCCTTAGAGTTAGCAGCATTTCGAATAAATGACATCCCTAAACCCTGCAAAGAATGTCAAAAGGATTTTTACATATGTCATTAATGCCGCAAGTTCCTAATCAATTCCTTCAAGAATGTTCCCTAATGTCATTTGATGGCTAACTGTAGAGCGGCTTTAATGACACTAGCTTTTGCGACTTTAGTTGATCTGCTTTGGATAGGGATAGATAAGATATCTAAGAGTTTTTTTTCTTATGATGGATATCATTTACCTACATTAGGTCAGAAGTTAGGTTGGGAACCAGAGCTGTTGCAACTCATACCTAGGTGTGATTAGTTCCCCAGACCTCTAAAAGTTGGTCACTATCATTTCGAGCAACCACCCCCGCCCACATCGCTGATCATCTAGGTAAGCTACACCATTGGTTTTAATAACTCGAGTTTAGGTTATAAGACCCTATAAATGAATAGATGAATGTTAGCCATACTCATAATAATTATAAAAAATGTTTTTATGCTCTCACTAATTAATTAACACGCATACACACCAGGGCTTTGTCCCAATGGTAGTGTATCCCCTGCTTTGGGGGAAGGTACCAGGTTCCATTACCGAGATGGTGAGAGTTTGTATATACCCACCACCCGCCCATTAACTGAACAGATACTAACACCTAACCGGCGTTGTGGCTTAAACGTATATCTCGAACCAAAAAAAACCAACACGCGTTGTTGCTTTAATAAAATAATTTTTTCAACGAGTTAAAGTAACAATATTCACCAACTGATTGCGATTTTTCTCGAACCGAATCTTGGTCCCCTTTGGCCTTTTCCGTGCAACTCATAGGTTTGGTACCTACAAAAGGTGTATCCCAATGCAACACTATTCTAAAGTGGAGTAATTTAGAAATATAAATAAAAGGGCTTTTATTTCTAGAATGATGCCGATCATAGAATATCCCTAAATAGGGTAGGCATCTCATTTTTAGGACACGATATTTTTGTGTTCAAAGGATTTGCACTCTCCCCGCAGAGGAAATGCCTTTAATCATGAGTGTCAATCGTGACAATCATATTTTTTCTTTTTTTTCATTAGATCCGTGCATCATTTACCACATGTTAATTATCAAGGTTAGTACAATGAGTGGCTCTCAAATCTCATCATCGAATAAACTTATTTGAGGCGTGCTTTCCTTACTCTCGGTCAAACTCTACTCTCAGCCTCAGCCTCCACCAACCACCTATCCATTATCAAATCAGTTATGGTGGTTAAAGCACTCTCTCTCATCAAGAATGCACAAGTGGTTGGTGGAGACTGAGAGTGGAGTTTGACTGAGATTAGGGCTAGCTTTTCTCAACTTATTTTGTCGAGGTTTCTTAGTATGTGGATTAAACCAGGCATCCTCTTAATGATGGACACACCATCGCGATTTCACAATCGTAACTATGGTGAAGGTGAAGGTGTGCCTTACATCTGCTCTCTAGCTTGATGCTTCAAATGAGAGTGATCATGTGATTAAGTCTCAAAAAAAATAAAGTTCTCTTTGATTGTATGTGGCAAGCTGATTTCATTCACCAATTATTAACCTATTAGTTTAATTATATATTGTTTAACCATTTAAATCATCTTTCAGTACATCTAATTTTAACGTATACAGTGAATCACTATCCTCCAAACGAATCCAATATTGAAAACAAACTAAAGCATTTATAGTATTCGGTTTTAAACAATTCCTAAGTTGGTCAAGTACTCTTCATCTAGTGTTATATGCAAAAATTATTACCATACCTCCCGTTGGGTACTTTTAAACTTGGGTCTTAAAGACTTGAGGAAGGACCCATATCCCAAATATATTTATACATATACTAGCGGAAGGCACGCATGTTGCAAGTGAGAGAGAGGGGTGGGGGAGACTGACTGGGGAACCCTAGAGGTGAGTGAATTTTAACCACAGTTAAGAAGTGTCAAAAGGGACACGTGTTAACCTGTGGGTGCAATAGATGAGAAAGGGATAGTTTGAGGTGGGTGAATTTTAACCACAGTTAAGGAATGTTAACAGGTATAGATGAGAAAAGGGTAGTTTGGGAATTAAGTAAAATATTAAATCAAGGTTTTGTCTTGAGGGTAGTTTGAGAATTTATAACTTTAAATAAATTGTAGATGAGAAAGGGATAGTGTGAGAATTTATCAAAAAATTAGGCTACGGTTTGAGAAAGTGATAGTTTGGTGGATTGTAAACGAGAAAGGGGTAGTTTCGAAATTAAGTAAAACATTAAATGAATGAAGATTTGTAAGGTTTGCATACAAGGGTAGTTTGGGAATTGACAAAATCAGGTTAGGGGGGTAGTTTGAAAATGTCCATAATTAGGGGGCTTCTCTCATTATAGTAGAGATAATGTCTATGATATTTGGTGGGTAAGGGCAGAGAAGGCAGAGCCTAAGGTCAATGGGCCGGACATGAAATTTAAATTTTGGCAATTTTTTTGGCCTGACCCGAAGCCCGACACATTTACAAAAGATTTGAAGCCCACCTTGGTCCGATTGCCACCCCTATTAATAGGCCCCTCAAGTCAAAAATTAGGCTCGGCTTGCCCACGGCCCAAATGGGAAAAAGCAAAAAAACAAAGCCCTTAGTACCTAAGCAAGTCTGTAAGGCTCGATTATAGATCTTTCAGACTAAAAAACCATAAACCCTCGTTTGTTCCGAGTCTTATGAGAGAGAGAGAGAGAGAGAGAGAGCATGATTTGTTTCTCTCAATCTCATCTAGACTACTAGATCTGTACTTCAATTATAGTCTATTCAAGCTCCAGATCAGTCAAAAAATGGCCTTTAGAGATGCTCTGATTTCCTTGTTGATCGCAATTTTTGTAACTTCGGCTGCTGCTGATTCAATCCAGGGTTGTGGTGGATTTGTCGAGGTGAGATCGCTAATCTTAACTACATCGATCTTCCTTCGATCCATATCGTTTCCACTTCGATTCTTGGCTCGGAAGGTCGTGTACTTTCCGATTATCGATCGATTTCACTTAGTAAAAAAACTACTGATCTGTATCAATCGATTCGTCTTCTTATTACTTTTTCTCAAATAAAATCTCGTCTCTGTTGGACAGTTTCGCATTTGATATCTCAAATGCTTTTGAATTATACTTCTGCTGCTTGTTACTTGGAGCATCTTGTTTTTTGTCGCAGGCGAGTGCGTCATTGATCAAGTCGAGGAAGCCAACTGATGCAAAACTAGATTATTCTCACATCACGGTATGAAATTACACTCACATGCTACTTCTGAACTGGAACAGTACTTCATTCATAGATCTCGATGGTTGAATAACAAACTATGTAACTAAGATAAATTTTAAACCTATATATAGACTATAGTTAGGTTTACATAGCAGTTACAAAATTTGAGAAGAATATCAATGTATAATTGGATGGTTGTCAGTTGGAAAATATAAGAACAAGCACTAGAAAATTGGAAATTTTTTAATGCCGGGCAATGAAATTTGTATCATATGATCGAAAGTAAAGGGTCACAAAGGAGAAAATATTAGGTTTCTTTGAAACATTCATTCTGAAGCTCCAATGTGAAAATAAATGGATTCACATAATACCGATCAAGTGCATTGGTTAAAAGTTCACGAGTATGCTCCTGTTTGGAGTGTTTCTCTTGTTTTGTGGAGATGTTCTGTGCCATATTAAAGCAACTTAGGTTTCCCAAGTGCACACAAGGGAATTTTACAGTTAATTATTTCAATAATGTGGTAGAGAAAGTGAAAATTATACCGAGGGTGTTCAAGCTCAGCACCATGGCTAAACAAGATATGGCCAAAGGAAGCAGATAACATCCTCGGAGCGATGGAATAACATCACTTTCAAATTAAATATGCTAATATCTAGCTATTGATGCATTCAAGCATGTACCTGTTTTTAAAAATACAAGTGATGAGGGGAAACAAGATTCTTTCAAGGGAAGCCCAAGCAAGTGGATTCCTGTCTCAGGCCGCCTGATGCCTTGAATGGAATTTTTAACCAATATCCAAACTCTCGTGTTTTACGATTCATCCACTAATGCCCTGGCACTTTGCATAGGTCCTTCCTTTAACTCAGTAGCCTTGTTGGCATGTTTTGCAAGATGTTACTAATGGGGTATAGCATTTTCCATGAGCAGGCCACATGAATTTCTTATTGATAGGCAGTAGCACTCTGGAGAAATTGATACCTTGACCAGTTGACCCTACCAACCTTGCAGAGTGGGTGGAAGGACCTCATGACTTTTCAACTGCTTGCTGTGTGGCTTGTTGACTAGGCGTCAACAACAGATGCTACTTCCATACCTTGAAATGTCATGTGGTAATGGCCTTGCTGTAGAAAATTACTGGGCTTGATATCATGACAACAACGACGCTCAGTGCTATGGATCTTGTGACATGACATCAAGCCATAATCTCAAAAGGGGCCAAGAGATAAAGGGTGAAAGGTCATTCTTATTTCCAAAGAATAAATAAATAAAGAGAGTGTGAAAGGGTCCTTTCACTCGAGAGTCAAGACTATGGGGTTCAAAACTAAAATTTTTAGGAGTTTAATTCTGGGGTGATTTTGGTTGGATGAAGGATCTCACTCCCTCGGGTATATTAGCCATATTTAGGCTCAGACCGTTGAACCAGATGGTTTTGGCCAAAATTTTAGCCCATATGGCCTGGATCATTTGTTAACATATAACTCCCGTATGGCCTATACTATATGTTCTTGGACAAGCCTTATAATTTTCAGTTACACTTTGTTATTTAAAAAAAGAAGGGAAAACGAAAATTTTGAAAGTGTTTCACTTAGTTAGGCATACAATGCTTTGCCAAAAGGCCCAAAACGAGTAAATGAGTTATATCCTGCCTTGATTTGCTGAATTTCACATATTTTCGTTACAGTCTTGAGTTAGCAATGCATGCATAAACCTTCTTCGCGAACCTTCGATCGGTTCAATAAAGATTTGCAAAAGAAACAAACTCTTAGGTCTTGTCGTAACTTCACTCTGCCCATCTTCCTACTAGAATGGGAAGGGATTATGACTTGGGATCTGTGTTACCCATGTGAGGGTACACGTCCAGGTTTGGGCTTGCTTGACCTCCAATTCTTAAGGTACACATACTTGACTATATACTGTTAATGTATTGATGTATCATTGTATTGTTTTCACATTTCAAGAGTATTCGTGATACGAAATAATCATGTATGTTTGAGCCATATTTGATATGGATCCCATAACCATATATCCCCATATCCATATCTATGTAGTATGAAGTGTTAGGTTGATACGTTTATAGCACTGAATTTGAATAATTCGGATACTATATGTTGAAGTTGTATCTCTAGAGGGAAGACCTATGGGATGAAAATAGAAGTGTCTCACATCTCATATTATTCTGTCACTTCGTTTGATATCCAGTCAAAACAGTAGTTTGCTAAATGTTAGATACATAGATCTCAACAGCATTAGATATCTTTCAAGAAGCTACTGTACCTCATTGTAGCAAGTAGTTTCTTCACGTTACTCATATTTCCATGGCAAGCGTCTTGTATTCTTGACTGCTCTTTCTGTATCCCATGAAATCCCAATTGGGGTCTCTTCATGGCATCCGAAATTTCATAATTGTTCCAACTTCCAACACTCCCATCCAACAAAAAAAAAAGGAAAAGGATTAGAAGTCCTAGTTTTCTCCACTGTACAACTTACAAGCTAGACTATGAGTTAGAACTGCTTATTTTTCTGCTGTAATAATGTTCTCATCTCTAGCTACCCCAAAATGAAGGAGTTTGATATTATGCTTCTGCATCACGCATACTTCATCATTGAAAACATATGTGCTAAACAATGTGCTGCGGTGGTAATCAAATTGTAGGTTGAGCTTCGCACTGTGGATGGATTAGTCAAGGATAGGACTCAATGTGCTCCAAATGGTTACTACTTCATTCCAGTGTATGACAAGGTAATTTTCTTTTAGCATTGTATATATTCTGCATAAGCCTCCGCTTATATATATCCATTACCATGTGCATGCTATACATGTTAAGAGCTTATACTTACACATTTCGGTAATGTTCATCTTTACAGTGTACTTAAATGTCACATTTTTGCCTATATTTGTAACATGTACAGGATTTGAGATTGACATTCTTCCTTATGTTTGTTCTTGTACTTTGAGTTAGATTACTCTCATGATTGGATTTGTACTGAAGATGTAGTGACACAATGATTTCTGGTTTCTCAATTAGTTTCTGATATGATTCTATTGGATAGGAATAGGATAGTTATTATCCCGACTTACATCTTATGCTAGATCAAGTTGTTGCGGAGGTTCAACCATTGGGTGTATCCGTGTATGCTACTATTTTAGCATCATCAGTCTGCATCTTCTCCTATTCTTCATCTGTAGGATGTTGTTGACTTGTTGTAGCCCAATCACCTTAGTCTTTTCTTCATCTTTCTCCATGGATTCTGTGTAATGATGTGGTTGGATCATAACAGGTGTAAAATTGCGTCTTCAAGATGCACAAATGATGCATCATCTATCGTATCTAGTTCACAATTCCAGGTCATCTACGAGAGCTTATTGGATGTACAAGCTTGTTCAAGCTTCTGCCATTATTTAGTTATTGTGTTTTGTGCTCATAGTCAAGTGTAGCAGCATATCTGCAAGGTTCTTATGGAACATGACGTGTTGAGAGCATTATACTTTATACCAAGGGCTTATTTTATCTCAAATAATTTAGTCGTGCTCAGCACCGTTTTCTTATGCCTTGGTCTTTGACTTTATTTTCCTTGTGTTTGAGTTTTGATTTTTGAACCAATTCTTGCCAAGACTTAAGAAATAGCCAATGTATTATATTTGTATAACATGCTTATTTGATTCTTGTTATCTTTTATATATGTTCTCATGGTAATTATTTGTCTACAGGGTTCTTTTGTAATCAACATCAGGGGACCTGAGGGATGGTCGTGGGACCCAGATAAGGTTACCAAATTACTTTGTCATTTATAATTTTGTTATCACATGCGCAGCTTGCCCTTTCTTTCTTCTCTTTTGATGTATGTGTGTACAATTATATCTTTTATAAATGCACTTTCCCTTACATCTGACATGGATAATTACTCTGGTAGGTTCCTGTTGTTGTTGATCATACTGGTTGCAATAGAAATCAAGATATTAACTTTCAATTCACAGGGTTTGTATTCTTTATTTGTGGAATTATTTATGTTTGTTTTATGTGGCTTTAAGTTTTTTAGCTGTGCTTGGCCTAGATGTTCGGTGTATTACAGCTCCCATGAAATTCATATGTTTTCAGATTCACCATATCGGGAAGAGTTTTGGGAGCTGTTGGTGGAGAGAGCTGTTCACTAAAAGATGGAGGGCCATCTGATATGAAAGTTGATCTTTTGTCACCTACTGACGATCTCATTTCTTCGGTTTCCACATCATCAGTGGGAAGTTACTCATTCACAAACATTATTCCAGGTTTGAAGTTGACAAACTTGTCAGATGGTCATTGTGTTCGTTTACAGTGCAAGGACTTCCTTATCTACGAGATGCATTTGACTCGACAAACTTACAATGAAGATTTTATTTGAGGAGATAAACAAAAAGCTTATCTAATAGAAAATGTATTAACTCTTCTATGATATCCACTGCATTGTATGTGTGGATGATCCAATTGCCTAATATGAAGACACTTTGCATAATTTGTCTCCAATTTTTTAATGTATTTAATATGTAAAATTTGTAGCTAGTTTAGGGGGAAAATTGCAATGACAAGGGCTCTATACAAGATGGCTATTTATCGCTATCAACAAGAGGATTGCCATGAACCATGGATTTTTAATAAGCAAAAGACAGAAAATCAACCCCTTTAAAATCTCTCATAATAGAGAAGCATCGGAAAAAGGAAAGCTTTGAGCTTCTTCATCACCGCCCTAACAAAGTTAAAAAGAATTAGTCACCACTTTGTAGCTTGAAGATAAGCCAGACAACACTCCGATCACCACCGGAGCAAAGGTTTCTTATAAGGAAATCATGCGAAAGCTTCTACAAGTTGCTAATCTAGCAACTAAAAAACTAGCTGAAAGAACTAGATTCAAAAAAATTTACGCATTTTTGCTGTTACATTTCATGACCCCCTTGCACCTTTTATATAGATCTATTAATTAACAACACCCTAATAATGACATGCATTGGAAAATAAAAGTCTTTACTTTAGTCAACCTGGAAGACCCAAACATTCAATTTCGTATGCACCTAACTTACTTGAACTTACCCTGGGAATCATAGCAAACTTTGGAAAAAAAAGACTCATTTACTCTAAGGACTCTTCTACTTGCAAGGCATTAACAACTACTTTTGATCTCCTACTAAAAAACTGTTTGGATCGTAGACCAAAAAAGGAAGGGAGTTTTGGTCTAAGGCTACTCAAGGAGATGATATAAGTGTATTGAGGAAGTGGTGGTGCACATTTGGCAACGAAAGCAATAATCTGTGGAAGGAGGTGATTGATGGGAAATACGGGTGTTTAAATATTTGGGACAGTAAAGAGGTGAGGTCCAGGTGGGCAAGGGTTCAAATATTAGCTTTTGGGAGGATATCCAGCGTTGCCATGTGCTGCTGAAACATGATTTAAGAGATATCAACTTGATACCTAAAGATAAGTGAGCTACCATTGTGAATTACTATTTGATGGTGACAAATGGAGTTATTTGGGATCGGATTTCGAGGAGAAACCTTAACAATTGGGAAAATCTTTCCATTTTGAGCCTTTTGCATCGTCTTCATTCCAAAGTGTCTTTCTTTGTATGGAATGTAGCACTAGACAAAAGACTCTGACCTTTGATCGGCTTATGATTAGGGAGTGGAGAATGGTTAATAGATGCTTCATTTGCAAAGAGGAAGGTCAGTGGAACATTTACTTCTACACTGCAAATCATGGTTTAATAAAACACTGAAACTAATACGTATCGCTAGATACGTATCAGTTTCGGTAGAACTTGTTACCTGACCTTTACAACTTTTTAAAGAAAAAATAAGACTTAGCCGCCATTACGCATCGCCGAGTCCTACGTCACGTAACTGTTTTGGTGTAGGACTTTTTTGATGTTTTCATATAAAAGTGGTTACGTAAACCCTTAAAAATACTCTTTCATTTTCCTCGTCCTCTTCAGCCATTCTAAACCCTAATTCTATGTGGCTTTAGCAGTATGTTTCTATTTTTAACTCATCTACTGCGTTATATTCCATTATTCTTATATTTTCTACTTGATATTGACTTTAGGAGATTTTTTTTTTTTACGATTGGTAAAAAGAGGAACTACATAAATAGATAGAAAGAAAGGCTCCATACAATGGCAGGTTCAATTGTAAACAGGAAAAATGAAAACAAGAAAACAGTAAAAACTAGACTACCAACGACAAATGTGACTGCCCCCCCCAAGTATCATCACCATCACTCCCAACTGGAGCCCAGGCTGAAACTAGGAATCGAACCTGAGCCTGTTGCTGGGTGATGGTCGAGGATATGTCCTCAAACACCCTTATATTCCTCTCATTCCAAAGAGACCAATCTATGACTTCTGGAAGGAAAGGCCAAATTGCCCCTGCTGGAGAGGGAAACGACATTGACATCCAGCAAGATAAGAAGCTTCGGATTGATCTGGGAAAAATCCAAGGGATGCAAAGATGAGAAATGAAATAGGATCAAACCTCTCTCGCTACTAGCAATGCAACAATAAGTGATCATAGACTCCTCTGTTAGAAGGTACATGTATCATTTGTTAGCTAGAAACCAATATCTATAGATAAGATGGTTGCAAGTTAAGATTTTATCTAAAACCACAATCCACAAGAAAAAAAGATACCTTAGAGGGAACCGATGGAAACCACACAACATGATGAGGAAAATGTAGTATAGGTCTAGATTGCAAAGCTTGCAAAAATGATTCCACTGAGAACTGCCCCGTGTTGTTTAAGAACCTGACCAGATTATCCCCGATGGTAGAACTAGGAGTGACTTGAAGAACATGGGTTAATAGTGCAGGAGGTCCTGGACCTCCCTCAAATAGATTATGATGCGGTTTGGGTGTCCAAACCGGAACCCCTTCTTGCCACTCCAAATACCCTTCTTGTCACTCCAAATAATTTGTTACTGACGCGTCCTTGTTTGATGCAAGGAGGAAAAGGTTGCGAAAGCCTGCACAAGAGTGGAATGCCCGCACTACCGATCATTCCAAAAGCTGATTTGCTCCCCATTGCCCACTTTAAAGTGGGTAAGGTTGGAGAACTCTGCCCAACCTTGCATCAAAGCTTTTATTTTTATTTATTTATTATGATTTTTTTAGAATTTTTATTTTTTAAAAACGGCTGAAACTGATATGTTTTGGCGATACGTATCGGTTTCGGTGGGACCTGAGTCCCCGAAACCGAGTTTTTAATCTTTGCTACAAATACTCAAAGAGACTATGGGGCAAATGCCAAGTCTTTTTGGCATTCATTTTGACTTCCATAAGGGACTCTGACCGATTGCTTGAGTGGTGGGCATGCTTCTTTAATCAGCGCAAGTTTATTCTCTACCACATGATTTTGGGTGCAGTGCGTAGAGCCTTTGGAAAGAAATGAATAAGAGGGCATTTTAAGATCGTGATGCTCCAGAAGAGATTTCTTTCCTAAAAATATCGTATTTTGGTCTTCAAATTGATTTAAGAGATTTTCCAGATAATCTTCATGTATTTTTGTAGTGAGGCATTTTTAATCATTGATCTATGGCAAATATTATGGGTGCAGGAAAATACAAATTACGAGCTTCTCATGCAGATTTAAAAGTTCAAGTTAGAGGTTCTGCAGAGGTTGGATGCCTTACTTTCCTTTCCCCCCTCTTCGTTCTTTATTTATTTGTTTATTTACTTTTCCTCCCTTTCTTGTTTTGTCCGTCTCCTTTTGTCAAGAGGATCATCTGCATGTCACTCATAATGCATTAATAAATTCTTGCAGGTGGATATGGGGTTTGGAAATGATGTAGTAAATGACATCTTCTTTGCTCCTGGGTATAATATCCATGGGTTTGTTGTTGCTCAGGTAATATTTTTCAAATACATTGGTTGTACCAAAAAAATGCAAATTATTATGTTTCTTTCTATCTTCTTAAAGACCAACAATAATGTTCAATTTTGCTTGGTTTGTATCGTATGGGAAATAATTCACTCAACTTAATTTGGAATGTGTATACAGCCTCTTCTTTCACAATTTAAATGTCATCTTATTGACACAAGCACATATGGTGCTCTATAAAATGGTCATTTGCTTGTAGGCTTATAGCCCGAGTAACAAAATTCTCTGAATTTTTGAAAAATTCACAAATTATTTTCAAATTTTAGGCTTTACGTCCTGAAAAGTGAAAACCCTTGATTGGCAACATCTCATAGTACCATATTTCTCTTGATAAAGATAATTGAACTTTATCTTCTGTTTTGGCAGGGAAATCCAATCTTGGGAGTTCACTTTTATTTATTCTCTGATGATGTCTTAGAGGTGGATTGTCCCCAGGGTTCTGGTAACGCCCCCTGGCAAAGAAAAGCTCTCTGCCATGCTGTATCTGATGCTGATGGAAAATTTACATTTAATTCGATACCTTGTGGTAATGCCCTGTCTATATGTTGTATCTTTGCACTTTTTTTTTCGCTCTCTGATGGCTTCCTTTTGCTTCTTTAAATCATACCTACACCTATTTGTTGCTGCTGACTTAAAAAATAAATAAATTATCCTTTAATGGCCTGCTATGAATTTTGTCAACTTGCACAATAATGAGATGTTCCTAGTTGCACAAGGAAACTGAGCATCATGTTGCCGAGGCTCATGGAATCATGAACAAAGACTTAGGGGGTGTTTTCACAACACTACTAATAAATTACTTATTTACTTATTGGTCAAAATAAATACTTATTTATAAATAAGTTTATTTGGTAAAAATAAATAAGTAATAAGTAAAAGTGGTTAGGACAAAAAAAAGTACTTATAAATTAGTAACCACATACCTACTTTTTTAAAAAGTACTTATTTACAAAAAGCACTTATTAAGCTTATAGTAATGTTGCCAAATGCCCTTGTAAAACTCATCTATTAAAACAAATGATAACTTTGCTCTTCAGTGAGGCTTAAGTTAGCTCAGGTGCCTGCCTAGCTGGACCTTACATTTGAATTTCTAAAAAATGCTTTAGCAGTTGACTCCTAATGTTTCAGATGGAAGAAATGCAAGTGCTTGATATTGTTAGAAGCTCCGCTTGTACAGTGTGCCACTAAAATCTGAGTTGGTTTTGGTTTTTCTGTTTCTAGCACCATCTCTACTTTCTGGTTTCAAAAAATATATGCAATGTCTATGCATGTGTTACGTACACGTGGATGAGAAGTTACGGAAACCCTTATCTGGAATCTGGTTGCTGGGGGTAGTAGTTGTGTTAAGCGTCCTAGTAGTACAAACATAGGCCTTTTTTTCCTTGAGTTTATGCCAATTTTGAATGTTTTAGCTATCTCTATGTCCAGTTGCCATTCTAGGTCAACCACTATTCCATGGACCCACTACTATAAGTATTGGTAATATTTACAATTTCACATCTAAAACCCTTTCATACTTAAATCAGTATAAAACTTGCAGGTGGCATTGCAATTTGTTCAACAGAAGATATTCATTTGTAAATTGGATAAATAGATGTATAGGCCAACCATGACACATTCTGTGGAACTCCTTTGTTCATAGAGGGACCTGATTTTCAATAATGTGTTAAAATGGACAAGGTATACGATACAAATATATGATGGGATAGTTTGTTATGGTGTAGTGAAATATTTAGAAATGTTGCTGTAATCTTCTACACGGTTGCCTTATTCTCTAAAAACCATCTGCTCTTAGCATTTTTATATGGGATGTTGTGTTGGAATGACCCATAGTATTAGAACTGGATGACTAAAATCGAACAATGCTTTGGGAGTGCTATGTGTCCGACGCTTCCAATCAAAACTAAAAGGAAAATTTTATAAGACGACGATAAAACAATTGTGCTTTAATGGAGCAAAATGTTGGGTTACTGAGAAGTAAGTAACATATTAATAGTATTAGTGTAGCAAGCAATATATTAATAGAATTAATGTAGCCAAGATTAGGTTGTGGGGATGTATGAGTGGAAAGACCATGAAAGATAAGATCAGAAATCAGCACATTCGAGAGAATTTGGGAGTGACTCCAATAGGTGTTAAATAAGGGAGAGTCAAGATTATTTGGATACATTTGGCGAAGACCACTAATGGCTCCAGTAAGACAAAGTGAATTGGTGCAAGTTGAAGGCTCTAAAAGGGAAAGAAGAATTCCAAAAATGGCGTGGATGGAGTTTGTGAAGAAAACTTTGATAATACACGACTTAACTGAAGTTTTGGGTTTAGAAATTAGAACGGAATGACAAAACAAGATTCATGTTGCCGAACCCAAATATTTGGGATAAGACATTGATGAGGATAATGATGTATGTTGGAATGCATAGAAAAAACGCTCTTTATTTTGTTTCACTAAATTTTATCCGTCTTAGTGCTCAGTTGCTATGGCATGCTTACAGGGGTGTACGAGCTCTTACCTTACTACAAGGGAGAGAATACAGTTTTTGATGTTTCACCTCCTTCGGTGTCAGTGTCTGTGGAGCATCATCATGTTACAGTGCTGCAAAAATTTCAGGTATAACAATTTGTCGCTTATATGGTCAATTAGTCGGAGATTGTCTCCTCTCATGGTCTACCCACACTTTTTTTATAATTTTATTTTTACATTTAAGCATCTTGTTATGTGTAGCTCTCTCCATTTGAAGGCATTGCATACATCCTTGATTATCTATTATGTATACGTCCAGGATGTTTTGAGATGCCCCTAATAAGCAATGAATGGTGGAACTATTTCAAGCAAACGTACATCCCACCCTCCCCAACAAAATTGACAAAATCGACATGAGATCTTGTAGTACTTACGAATGAGGTCCTATCAATCAGTATTATTGAGAAGAAATCAATTTTAGATGCAGAGTTTGTTTCAATCTAAAATGTAGTAGTAAATACACACTTCCCAATTAAATCATGGTATTAGGGTCTATATACATTATGTGAATCTTGGTTACCCCTTCTCTTTTATTTGGTACTTGTTAATATTATTTAGACAAAAATACCCTTACACAAGATAATTATGTCTAATCTAGCCTAAAAACGAATATAGAGTATAAAACATAAACCTTAAACCAAAACACTTCTCCTCAAGTTGGAGCATAGATATCATCGATGCCCAACTTGCAATAAATTATTTCCAACTGACCACGTCCAAGAGCTTTGGTAAACATGCTCGCTTACTGATTTTTCTCCTGTATTAGAGTCTTTAAACAAGATAGTTTGCATCCTGCATGCGCCATAGATTTGTATTCAGCATCTTCGCTGGATCTAGTCACAATTGTTTGCTCTTTACCCTTCTAAATAACTACACTACCACTAACAAAGGTACAATAACCAGTAGTAAGCCTCTTATAAGACAGAGATCCGGCCTAGACAGAATCACAATATCCTTTCATCCTCAGGTGATCATTTGGCTGGTATGTGAATCCATGGCAAGAAGCGCTCCACTGGCATGCTCTAGAACAACAAAGATAGATTCACGGTGAGATCTTTCTATCAGTCCTTGTGGGAGAGAGGTGACTTCAATTTTCCTTTCAAAGTTGTGTGGAATCCAGGCAATCTGTCTAAGATTGATTTTTTCCTCTGGACAGCGACCTCGGATAAAATCCTCACCATATATCTATATATATATGAACATAAACACATAACCCGTAACACACTCCTTTGGACACACATGTTCCAATTGCCAAGGAGTCCGCCATTGAGAATCCCCCTCCCCTCCCCAATTAGGATGAATCAATGTGGTCAAATAGATTGGAGGGAAATGCTGCTTGATTTGGAGCTTTTCACCACAAGCCTGTTTCAAACCATTCATTATTGCTCGACAATTATGGAAAGCCTCACACCACCTCCGGGGATGATTAATTAATCTTGAGCAATTAATGCATGTGTTTATACGGTTTTACCTACGCAAAACTTATTTATTGTTGTTGCTTATTATTATTTTTATGATCTTATTTGTGTGAAAAATAATCTCAACTTTTTTAGCTCTGTTTTTTTGGAACAATTTAGTTTAACCAGTTATTTTGCAAATATATCGGTCATGGATTATTCACAATTATGCCAAATTGAACAAAGTTTTGAATGTTATTTTGCCCTAGTTACAGGTTTACAGCGTCTGCCTCCATTTTTCCCCTCTCTTGTCCCCTCTGCTCCCCTATTTTTTTCTTATATATATATATATATGTATGTATGTATATTATTATATTATTATTATTAGTATCATTTCTCTCTTACCCATAAAATAAACTTTATTTTTGTTTCTAAAACTGATAAATGCTGCAGGTGTTAATACTTTTTATTTTATTCACATATTACTCAACTTGTGTGCAGGAGCTGATCTGTGTGTAATCTGTTGTATCTATTTTATGGTGTTCTTGGTTGATTGAAATTACAAAATGTTGAAAATTTCTAAACTGCCTGAAATTGAAATGAAAGTCCAAAATTCTTTAAATTTCTTCAAATTTAGAACCTTGATTTTGTTCATATAAGAATGGTTCTAGTCATCTTTTGAAAGTTACATCTTCTCCCTTTCTATAGAAGGGGGAAATCTATGCACTTTCAAGGCCTAAGAAAGTCAATTTAGTTGTGGAAGCTGTTTTCCCCTATTTAATAGTATTCACCTTATTCCAACTCAATTTGTAAGATGACTCTGGTTTTATCATCTCTTCAATTTGAGCCTTTGAGGTCATGGTCCAAAATATCGGTATCGGGTGACGTATCATTAAGTTGAATATAGGATACGTATCGGCGTATCAAACCGTATCGATTGGATATGGTGGGAAAAATAAGATACATAAAAGAATGTTTGGATGCGCAAGGAAAAACTTAGATACCTTATATGAAACCTCTTTTAATACAAATAAAATCTAAAAACAAACTAAATGAATGCCCAAAGGCTCCCCAACTACATTTATAATCATACATATGAGAGCTAAGAATTTTATAAGTTAAAAGAGGCGATTATGCTGATAAACAACTATGAAAACTCAAACAATAGTCACTTAGCCAAGTATAGGCAATGCTATCTAGATATTAAAACCTTAAATTCAATGAATTAAATAAGAATGTTTTCAATTACAACCATAAATTATAAGCTTGAATGTGCTGGACTATTACTCTGTTAGTTGACTTTTTGACCCTATAGATGAAATTGTTTTTAAGACTAAAATATGAGACTTTTTTTGCCAAGTTTTAGTAATGTTTTGATATGGTAGAATTTATGAAATTTTAAGATTTGAAAAATACCTTACCTTTTTTTTATTGATAAAGATACCTTACCATTTGAAAGTTGAAATTTTGATCTAATCCCTAAAAATCAGATTTTGTTCTTGAACTAGAAAGTTGTCTTTTTATTCTTTTGGGAATTTGGATCTAGGATAATTTTATTGAATTCAAATTTTGGGGTGGGGGGGTAGTATAACCTTATTTACATATAATATTTTTAAGTAAATGAAAATAAGGTTTAAAACAATTTAAATTAGTTGTGCATATCGGGTCCGTGCCATGACTTCTAGTGTAAATGGAAGGAGAAATGGGTGTGTCGTGCATATTGGCTCCGTATTGCTCGTATCGGTATTTTATCGGTCCAATACGAGCGATTCGGTACTGATATGATTCTTTTTTATTCTTACGTATCTATGTACCCGGTGGGCAAAAAACCGGTACGTATTGGCCGATATGGTATGTACCGATATTTAGAACCATGGGTTGAGTGCGGATTGGGGGATTATTCTAAGGCCAGGTGTTTATACAGAATTTTATTCCCCCTTTATAAAGATCCTTTTCATGTTACTGGCGCATTAGTTCAATGTTGTAAACATTCACATCAACTTCGTAGGTGTATTATTCTTCATCGTGGTGCTGGTTGTTTTCATTGTTACATTAACATAAAGCGAATCATAGATCTGTCGTACTATAATCCATATGTCTAATCTAATGTACAAAGAAAATTTCATTAGTTCATCCATTGAATTCATGCGGCTTCTTTGGATTGATCAGGCTGGAGTTTAATTGGTTTTGTATTGGATCTAGCATAGTTACTGAATTTGGAATTACTCTTCTAACAATTTCTTCAGGGAAAATTTTTGCAAGAGCTCTTCAATTTGGAGTTTAGTATGCTGTGTTTGTTTTTGTGTTGCTATGGATCTCTTCATCTGTAGCATCAACATCTGCCCTTCTAATTTTGCACAGGTAACTGGATTTTCTGTTGGGGGCCGTGTAGTTGATGGAAATGGCGTTGGAGTTGATGGTGCTAAAATAACAGTAGATGGTCATGAAAGGTCTATCACTGACAAACAAGGATATTACAAGCTTGACCAGGTAGCATTTTATGCAGTCTGGTAACCACCAATTGATATTGAAATGTCTATATTTAGTTATTCTTGATCACCTTCATTTGGAGCAAATTTTCTTTATTTGTAGATTTGGGTGCTTTTTCAATTGGCTTATCTGTTATGGCCCTGAAGATTCTTTTTGTGATGTTAATTGTGTTGTTTCATCCTTCTTCAGTTGTTTCTTTTATATCTCTTAATCCCTTAAACTTCACTTGATCAGTTGGCGTCTTTATAACTTAATTATCTGAGTGAATCGATGCCAGTGTAGTCAAGGCGTCTAGGCGATTAGCCCCGGCTAGGCGAGGCGTTGCCTAGGCGACGCCTAGGCGTGGCCTAGGCGATAAATTTAATATAAATATATATATAATTATATATATATCACGTATATATATAACATCAAAAAGATCAAAACTCCACACCCACATTCCACAAAAACATAAAATAAAAAGTCTATTACAAGCATTCATCACATAACCAAAGACATGTTAACATAGTGGAGTATTAAACACTTCAAAATCTGGGCAAAATACCCAAATTTGTGTCGTCCATGTATAATATTAGGCAGAGCCCCCTACAATTGCCCGGGGGGGTGGCAGGGGGGCGTCCATGTTTTTATATTTTTATTTATTTATTGGGAAATTTTGGATTTTTTTTAAGCAAAAAAATTTTTTTTTATAGGATCGCCCGCCTAGAGGGGCGCCTAGGCGACGCAGGCCCAAAGTCGCCTAGGCGACGCCTTGACTACACTGATCGATGCTTAATAGCCATCTTACGGATTTTCATCTGCAGCTTGTGGAACAAATAGGAGCTAGACTAGCTTGGTATTCTGAATTTATGCAGAAGATGTTCAATGTTTGTATTGTGTGATTACAGTCTGAGGGAAATCGTGTCCCTGAAATTCTTTTTCCTTTCTTTATCTTTCATGGTAGTGGTGACAAGGATGCAATTCCTTTATGAAATTATTAGCACATTCATAAATGTTAGTCACTACAAGTCTGCAATAGGTGAGTAGGTCATCAGGTTGATTGCTGTTGACATGAAGTAATTTCATGTTTCCGACTGCTTCAAAACATGGCTATGAGCTTCACGAAGAGCTATTTGAAATTCTCGGGTAACTCAAAAGAAAAGTAAGGTTCTTCCATGATGTATTTTACCATCCAGTTGTGATGTTTGTGAGAGAGTTGTCAATTTGTACCACATTTTCATTCATTCGATAACCAGTTTGTTCCCATGACACTGGATGATAGCTTTGTGAGCAAAGTTGTTAATTCGTAATTGAATCGTAAAATTGTTTTAGGACATTTTTTTATTCAAATCGGGATTCAAATCGTAAATCGTACGATTCAATCCATTTTTTTAAAAAAAATTTGTTAAAAAAAAATACTTAGTAAATCAGAAAAATGGAATAATCCATTATTCAAAAGATTTCATTCATATCTGTTAATAAAAGAAAGTAATGAACATTTCATTGCATAAACTATAGAAAATGCAAATGAACTCCATAAAATGAAATATAACCCATGATATCCTTAAAGATAAATCAACAAAAGTAAACTCATATAATCATGTTGTATGAGATCAAGTATCAAAAGACTTGTACAACTAAAAAGACTAATAAAATAAACTATCAAGTTCTCCTAAAGTCCAACTCTCCAACTCCATCCTCTTTTGTCTTCCTTTTTTTTTTTCTTGTTTCATAGCAATAGAGAGAAAACCCAAATAGGGGTTTTGACATGTCCGTAACAGGAGTTTTCCCATTTCTTCTCTTTTCTTAAAAGACAAAAAGTACCTTTAGAAAATTGAAATAATAAAAATATTAAATTTTTTTTTTTAAAGTATTGGTCCGTAACAGGAGTTTTGTGCTCAAATCACATGAATTGTACGATTTGAATCGCAATCTGAATCGCAAATCAAATGAGATTTACCCAATTAAGATTTTCACATGCGATTTGAATCGTTTTGCCATGGATTCGATTCAAATCTTAGGATTTGAATCACAAATTGCACAGATTTAACAATCATGTTTGCTAGATTATCCATAACAATATTCCAGCAACTAATTCCGGTCGATTGAAATTTTTTGGGAACTTGGCTCCTGTGTCAATCGTTTGTTGAGTTAATTGAAGTCTTTCCTAGATCTTAAGTGAGGCTTTCATGTTAGAGATGAGCTAAGGCATGATGTCAGCCAAATCTATTATCATATCAGAGTGTGGTGGTTGGTTTTTTAATCCTGGTGCCCTTGCTGATTTGGGCTGTGATGCACAGCAAAACTCCTGCTTCTTTGATGCAAATGCTTCCCCCAAACATTGAGACTTGTTCATTTTAAGCTAAGTAGGATTAATCTTATCTGTCTCTTATCGATCCGGATATTTTGTGTGTTTGTGTGGGGTGGGTGGGGGTGGGGGAGGGGGATATTCGTAGACTATTAGGTGTCCCAACATATCTCTGCCCCAATTCTGTAGTGTTTTCGTAAAACAAAAGTGATGTTGGGAAGAATTTGATATGCAATCTCTCATTTTGATTATTGTTGGTATTTGTTTAAAGTGGCCAAATTGTTCAATACTTCCAGGTTACGTCCAAGCGCTATACAATAGAAGCCGAGAAGGACCATTACAAGTTCAACAATTTGGAGAATTTCTTGGTAAAATAATATAAATGGAATTACTACATTCTTATTCTTTCTTATGATAAAACTACCCCCTTTTGTATGTGTATCTTAGTGTTTTTTCACATATTCATTTGCCAATTACTTATAATGAAAGACTTCATTCTCTTTCCTTTTTTCAATTTTTAGGTTTTGCCAAACATGGCTTCAGTTGCAGATATTAAAGCAGTCTACTATGATGTCTGTGGTTTTGTTCGGATGGTTAGTGCAGGTTATATAGCAAAGGTGATTTCTTGAACAATTGTATTTCAACTCATTTAGTATCCCTCATATTGTTTCTTTTTGTAATGGTTATGGAGCTCATATTAATTAATTAGCATTCTTATTTTTTTCATCTACTTCTTGCTGTTGAATTTTAGGTAGCGTTGACGCATGGGCCAGAAAACGTTAAACCTCAAGTGATACATACAGATGAAAGTGGAAACTTCTGCTTTGAGGTATGTTAGAGCATCAGTGGTGTCGGGTGTTAAATTGGGTCTAACTTAAGTGATTTTGTTTGTATGCCTGAGCATCATATTGCAATGAATAGTTACCTTAATCTCCATAATTTGAATTAATTATTAAATCTTATAACCTAGTTAGCACAAGCGAAACAGATATCTTGATAGAATGACATCTGTAACTATTTTCTGATCCAACTTTGAATCACCTGGGTCTCTCCCTTGTTCCTTCCAAGACTTCATTTCGGCCGCGTGGGAGCCCAGTTTGACATTCTTTGGGCTTTTTCTTCTAGGGTTATCTTATGGTCAATCTGGAAAGAGAGAAACATACATATTTTTGAGGACTCTTCGCTTTCCCAAGAAAAAGGAATACATTGGGCGTGCAATTTGTTGTTAGCTTGGGCCTCAACCAGGGATGATTTTGATTGATCAAAAAAAAAAAAAAAAAAAAACCAGGGATGATTTTGAGGAGTTGGGGGTTTCTAGTTTCTCCTAATTTATGGTCGAGCTGATTGAGCAGTGGAGTATGGATTAGGGTTTTTAGACTAGTATGGTGTTGATTGTTTTTGCTTGCTACTTTCTTAGGTTCACTATTTGTGAATCAGAATGCTCTCTTTTTGTATCCTTGTTCTCATTAATGAAATTCTGATTACCACACAAAAAAAATCTCTTGAAATGCGTGTTAAATCAAGCACGACTAAAACATACTCTCATTAGTAAGTGCAACTTATAGTGAAGTGTAAATTTTGTGGTATTTTAGTATTTCAATGGCATTTGCCTTATATTTATACTCTTAAAATCGTTCTTACCATGGGAGCATAAGGAAAGTTTTTATAACCCAATTGTAAGATAAATTACTTCTTCTAAAAAGCTCCAGTATAGCTTATTTTGTGCTTATCCTTTATTCATTTAAAAGTAGAGTTAATGCTGCTTTTTGACTAAAATTAATAAATTCAATCAGGTGTATGTTAAAATGTTGATGGAGAAAGCTGGCTTATGTTATATTGACCATTTTCATCATCGTCCAAGCTTTGCCCCAATGATTTGGGATTGGCTGCACAGTTCTTTTCATCCCTTTTCCATTGTGTGTCGTGGCTATATCCTTTGTAAAAGCTGGTTCTTGTATTATATATCATACCATATCCAAATGTGTAACCAAGAGTGGATTAAGAAAACATAAATTTGTATACTCTTTGATTTCAAAGTTTCCGAACTCTTCTATAAAAGCAGTATGAAACCTCTGAGAAAACCAATTATTTTGACTTCTTTGTGCTTGAAGAAGCACAAAATTTTTCATCGAAGAATAATTGGATGATAATGAGAAAAAAGAGAGGTCAATTCCAAGAGCAGTCCCACTGCCATCCTATTGCACCTTTTTATTGTTAGTTGTGTAGCATGTTCCTGTATGGATCCACCGAAAGTCCAAAACTGGAGGAGACTCAGCCAGACTACTATTCTTTTTTCTATTGCGCTTGAGTTGGTCAGCATAGCAGTTTGGGTTTGGATAATTTTTCACCGCATTGACATGAGCAACTTGAAGTTTAACAGAGATTTTTAACCCAACCTTGCTCTAGGGCCTCTTGCTCAGTGTGTTTCTGATTTGGTATCCACAGATGAGGGTTTTTTCTTTTGGGGCTGAATAAGACATTGGGGCTTATGTTGAGCAATTGGGGCCATTGTTCGACATACTATTGGAATCAAATGATAAATCAAATCTTAACCCAAATGATCTAAATTTTAGGTTTTAACCATTTTGAAGAAAAGTCCTATGATTTTGTTTGAATCTTAATTCTTATGATTCACAATTTGAATATCAACTCCTATTAAATCCTAAGATTTAGGTTGAAAACAAGTTGCACTGTTATGAGTGAGATAATGATTATGCATTGCTTGTATTCACTAGGTATTCTTCACAAGTGATGGTGGAAAAGTGGCTATTATTTGGAGAATTGCACCTATTGACATCCCAAATCCCAATTATAAAGGGACCTATAATAATGTATTGTATGGATTTATACACCCTAATGATTTTTTTTGGCAATAAAATGTTCCTCAGTATTAAATTCAAATTGGTTTGCCTTTCACACATCCGCAAAAGTAATAAAGGGTTTTAGAAAGATCTAGTGAACAATATGAAAGAAATACAAATCAGTAAGAATTTGATGTTAAAAAATGAAAATAAATTAGGATGACCAAAATGATGACTAGGACGGAATTGATTATAGTACAACGCAATTGGTATATGGAATTGAAAATTAGTTTTCTTTGCATAAATGCATGGGAATTTGGTGGAGGGGGTCCCTACTCCCTCCAAATATTTGGTTATTCCTTCTAGGAGTGCTAGCTTGGTCCCTCTAGAAAGAACGTAACCGTAGAATGTTTGATGGGATTTCATCATTCAAGGTTCAGTTTTGTGGGAGAGCGTGTCAGATGCTCTTTTGGCTATCGGCTAAAGAAAAGCATCCCAATCAAAGCAAAGCCTCACCAGCGCTGGGCAATTGGATTTAATTGTATCAGTTGAGGCAAGTGGGGGCTTAGCTTAGCTCTTTTCTTTTGTGCACTTTTTTCAGCTCTTGTTAGTTTGTTTTTTTTCGTGTGCTAGTTGATTTGAATCCTATTCGTTATGATTTTCTGATCTGATTCGACTTTGACAACATTGATTGAGATTTATACTGCTTGGTTGGAGACTCAACCTTAGTATGATCACTTGGGACTTGCCTTAGCCAAGAGATTCTCTGAGAGCGTGTAAAAGGTTTTCTTCTCCGTCAATTGCATTATATCTCTTTCGTTCCAGCGTTTATATCTTTAGAGTTACTCTGGATGTTTGTGTCAACCTTGACTTTATTCTTCAACTAAATTTGATTATGTGTATGGATGAAGCATTTTATGAGCTGTTGGCTCAATCATCTAGAGTGCGCTGTATTCATGAAGTTTAGCCTTGTATTTATTTATTTTGGGAGGTTATTCAACAAAATTAATTATTAATTATGATCCAAGGACCCTTGTATGTTAAGCAGAATGTAAGGTAAGTATGGCAAAACTGAATTTTCAGCTACACGTGGCTGAGCAGTACAATGCAAATGCCTTGCTCTTAATAATATAGTAAAGGGCTTATAAAATACTAATAGTATTTGATCCTGACTTGCCGCAGTCTTTGTAACATTCTTTTAAAAAAATAAAAAAAAGATGCTAGTGTTATCCTCTTAATCATACTGGAGCCCACAAATTTCAAGTTTGCATAGGATAAATTAATAATAATTTTATGAAATATTTAATCTGTCTTTTGTACGTTGATGCATCCTTCTTGTCATCCATATGATGATAGAATTTATAAAACCTTTTCTTATTAGTTATATCACTGTTATTAACTCCAATATGTGTCAGGTTCCACCTGGTGAATACCGCTTATCTGCCTTGGCAGCCAGACCTGAGAGTGCTCCTGGACTTCTGTTTTTGCCGCCTTATGTTGATGTCGTGGTTAATAGTCCATTGCTGAATGTTGAATTCTATCAGGTAAAAGTCACAGTTCAAATTTTTTGAAGTTCCTCTTCTTTGCTTCTGCCAATTTTATTACCTTTATGTCATATGGGAAATGTGTACCGTCTGCAATATTGTGCCTTGCATTATTTTTGAACTCAGATTCCGTACATGGTTTAGTCTTTTGGTATTGAAGTTTGGCACCGACAAGTCTGTAAAAGGCTTGTCACTTTTTAATTGTCAAGTGGTTACTCAGCTGATGCTATATATAAAATCAGAATTTGAACTTGGTAAGCATAGCCTGGCTATAACAAACTGACTGTACCTTGGTCCAAGATTATGACGATTTACCAATAAAAAAAAGGAGTATGATGCTTCAACCGTTGGCATTGAAATGGGTGCATATTCGAACCACCTTTTGGGGGAATGGTTAGGGTATGCTCCTCATAGTGGGGAGATCATGTGTTCAATTCCAGGGGGTTACATCCCAAATGAAATTGGAGAAATCCCCCAGGGTGTTGCGGCACTAGTCCACACCCACTAATCGACTAATAACTAGCACAGTATAATTGATGTCTCAATCCAAAAAGAGGAAAATTGGTCCTCATTCGCTTCTGCTTGAAGTACAACTATTTAAAAGTGAATAATCACTACTGCTGTCTTTTGTTTCGAAATTCAGGCACAAGTCAATGTACATGGAACTGTACTCTGCAAAGAAAAGTGTGGCCCATCTGTTTCGGTTTCACTTGTGAGATCAACTGGTAGAAGTAAAGAAGAGAGAAAGATAGTAAGCTTGACTGACGAGAGTAGTGACTTTGTTTTTCCAAAAGTTCTCCCTGGGAAATACAAGCTTGAGGTGTAGTACTTTTCCTATATCTGTTATTCTTCCTCATGAATTTATTGTATCTTCTGTAGTGTTTTCTTCTTGTGAATATGAATGAGAAACATTCATATGGGAATGCTTACATAACTTGTATACTTTCTATCGTCCCTCAACAGTTGCAAACTGTGAATGTGCACTGCATTGCTCTTTTTTAATGTTTTTCTTTTTCATGAAAAAATGTGTTATGAAAGGATGAGTAGGCTTGCTTCAAATTACTGTGCAAACTCATCATTTACCCTTTCTCAGCTGCTGTGGAAAAACGTACCAAATCAGGGAACGTCGCAGCTGATGTTGGCTCAAGATGAACGCTTTGTTCTCTTGCATTTTTTTTCTTGGACGGATTCTAAAATTGCTGCATCTACTGTATATGTGGCTTCCTATCCATATTAACAAAGTTGGGGTTCGGGAATTTTTTCAGTGGGGCTGTAGTTTTAAAAAAATCGGCAAAGTTGGAAAAACTTCGAGAAAAAGGGATACAATAAAAAATAAATTTAATAATAATAAAGTGAAAATAACATACCGATTAAAAAAAAAGAAAATAACATGATACCAACCATAATTACCAAGTTGGATTTTCAGAATTATTTGTCTAGGGAAAATTTCAAAAAAGGTAAAATTCAGAAAATTAAAAAATAAATCGGTAAAAAATTGAGCTAAATATGAAAAAAATATTAAAGAAGATTACTAATTATGAAAATTATAAGCCAACATATTTCAAATATTCGATAATTTTTTAAAAAGCCATGAACAATTCGTGTTTAACTCTTAAAATTCACGACTTTTTGAAAAATTCGCGATTTTCTCAAAAAGTCGTGAATAGTTCAAGAATTAATCGTTCAACACAAAAAGTCGCGTATTATTCGAGACTTTTTGAAAAAATTGAAGAATTTTGTTACTATGTCCTATGATCTTCTAATTCAATAAATTTTAAATATCTGATTGCGAACTAATTCTGAATAGTTCTTTCTTTCCATGCTTATGTATATTTAGGTCAAGCATAAGTCTACAGAAGCCATGTCCGATGGAGATAAATGGTGCTGGGAGCAGAGTTCCATTGATGTGGATGTGGGCACTGAGGACTTAAAAGGGATTGTCTTTGTTCAGAAAGGTTACTGGATTAATATAATTTCCACCCATGATGTAGATGCTTACATACATCAGCCTGATACTTCACTTGTGAATTTAAAAATTAAGGTAAATAGTTTCTTTAAAGAATACTCTCCCAACTTAAAATTCATGTTGCTACTATAGAGCATTTTATGCGTCAAATTTGAAAGTCATCCTGAAGTTTGTGTTACTTGAATTGCAGAAAGGGTCGCAGCAGATATGTGTAGAATCTCCTGGATTGCATCAGCTTCAATTTGTTAACTCATGCATTTTCTTTGGGAGCTCTTCAGTGGAGTTTGATACGTTAGACCCATCGGTACAGTGCTTGCTTGATATATATTTCTTGATGCTAAATATTATTATTCCTTTCCTTATTCCCTTAATTTGTCATCTTTTCATCTTGTGGTGTAGCCTATCTATCTGAAAGGAGAGAAATATCTTCTTAGAGGACAAATTCATGTTGTCTCAAGCTTACATCATAATGTATATGACGTACCTGAGATTATCATTGTGGACATACTGAATAGTGATGGTGCATTTATTGATGCTAGTACTGCCAGAGTCATATCCAATGGAAATGATCAAACAGGCGCTGCTGTCTACGATTACTCAGTCTGGGCCAATCTTGGAGAAAAACTCACGTTTGTTCCTTGGGACTCAAGGTACATATGATTGATTAGTTTTGTGCTTGAGAATACTGTGATGAATGGTCAAACTTTTATCCTTTCAATTTCAATAGCTTTTCAAATAAAAGCCTAAATTCTTGATACTTGGTCGGAAATTTTCATCTCCACTATATTATTGCATCCAACATTCCAACTTGATTATCTTTATGCGTATTTATGCACTTGTTTAATGTTTTGATTTATCTGTTATCAATTATCCGCAGATGGACTATAATCCCTACTCATATATCACAGGGGTCATTATGAATGAACTTGATGTGCTTCTTTCGCACTAAAATTCATTTTTACAATATCCATGCTTCCTAATTACTAGAACTTGGCAACCTAACCCAAATCACTGTTCGCATGGGCGGAAGCTTTTCCATCAACCTGTTGGCTAGATCGCTTCCTAGTGAACATACGGAGAGATCATTGCTGCTAAGCTTGAAAAGTTGATATAGTGAATAAGTAATTAGAGCTGTTGTGTGATGCTGTGGTATATTTCAGGAGTCAGTGTGGAGATTATGGGGTTTGGGTATTTCATCCATTAATTTATTTAGTTCTTGCTCTCAGTTGTGATCTGCTTCACTTCCCTTCTCTTTCTCGACATCTATTCCCTACGCAGGATATGAGTTATGACATCCATGGAGAATTGTAAGGAAATACATTGAATGGAGCATTGCTTTCTGAATTAACCGTATAGTCCCTGGAATGAAAAACAACTGGATTGAATGGGTAAGTGTGTAAAAAGAGATGACATGGTGGGAGTGAAAAGCTCATTACTGGAGTGCGTTTTGATTACATTTTTTTGGAGATTCCCCTTTTAGTGTTGATAAACACCGATGATTGTATTCATAGAGCGGAAATTTTAAAAGTTTGGTAAGGAGGAAATTTTAGAAGTTCGGTAAGGAGTTCCACTTCTACAAAATATCTCCATTTGCACCACTCTTTCCCAAGGAATCTGCACAGGAATTCCTTTCCTCTGTCTAAGGGAGAAGATTGTGGACCATCCAGCTTGATTCATGAATCTCCATTGTTCTTTGTCATTTATTGATTACTGGATTGGAGGTATACTCAATTTTAGTTTTTTTGTTCAAGCTCTGCTGGTAGCCATCTTAACAGCTTTATCTCCAGAGAAGACTCAAGTATTAAAGGTTCAGTAAAGAGACTTCCAGTTCCAACGCTGCACAAGAGATGAGAGTCAACTTTGCAAATAAAAAAAATCTAATCAGCTTATTGTTCTTTACACTATGCTTTGTTTAGTATTCATGTGTGTTGTTGCTGCTTGGATAGTGAAAACTAATGCGAACTTCTAGATCCGCAATTATGTTCTGAAGTGCTCTCTTAGTACAGAGAAACACCTTATTAGTTTTGCTGTCTTTTTTTATGGAGATATATACAATATTCTTATCCTTGCATCTTGATTGCTGTGACATGTGGCTCAACCTCACTGGCGTTTCTTTAATTCTCTTTCTGCACTCACTGGAGCTGTGATGTATTGCAGGAATACTGAAGAAAAGAAGATATTGTTTTATCCCAGACAACAACATGTAAGTAACAGACATATTTCACTTCGCAAGTCTATTTTAAATGTGCTCTACCAAAATTGATCCTTAGTATCCTTTTACCTTGTTTTGCTAGGTCTTGGTGACAAATGATGGCTGCCAAGCTTCCATTCCTCCATTTTCTGGTCGACAGGGTCTGTATATTGATGGATCCGTTTCTCCTCCTCTTTCTGGTGTTCATATCAGGATAATCGCTACAGAAGAGAGCAGCAATGCTCCACTGCAGAAAGGTGAATTAGCAATGGAAACTACAACAGGAACGGATGGTTTCTTTGCTGGAGGCCCTCTATATGATGATACGAGTTACAGCATCGAGGCTTCAAAGGTTTGGAACATTTAAAAGTAAAAGGATTTTGTTTAATTTTATATGGTCGTGTTTGCGCAAGAAATATATTGAAGTGATTTGCTCTTTGACAATTAATCGTATGGCTGCTTTCAAACCTTGTAAGTAGTAATCTCCATAGCCATATGAGGAACTGAGATTAGGAACCACATGTTATGGTTTGTACACCTTATGGTTTCATATTGTTGATACTAATGCTATCAATTTCACAATGGAGTGCACTGTGCTGATTTTCTTTGGGAATACCGATAAAAAAAAATAAAAATCGTGCTTGTAGCCATGTAGGTATACTTGAACAAATATATTCTCATTTTCCTTTCCTATCCCACGGTTTACATTATTCCTCCCCCTTTAACATGCCCTGTTCTGATACATTCTGCTTTGAGTATTTGACACATTGTTTCTCTCACCTTCTTGTTCGCTTGATTTGTGGGTATGATCTTTAATTAGTTTTATAAAGACAATGGGAAGATATCTCACAAAAATTCTTTCATTTTAGACCAAATTCAAATCCATCTGTGTTACCTATTCTTTTCCATTGACACCCTGATCCTTGCGCCTGGTCATGGTACCACCAGAAATTTACTCTTTTTGTTCCAAATATCAATTTGATGCTGTGAAACTGGATAATTTGCTCAACATGCTCCATTAACTTCATATTTTCTGCTGTAGTCTTGAGTTATGGTTAATTAGTAAACAACATCCTCTCATGTTTTTAAATCGGGAAAGTGAAATTGTATAACTGTAAGTGTTGTTAATAGAATGGCTTCACTGACTGGCAGACAACATATAAGCCAACAATAGCCAGAAAGTCTAGTACTAGAGTTTACCAGCGGAGGCGGAAGAGAGGCCATCGATATTACAAACTACAATTTAACAAACAATATAAATAATATATGAATTAAAGTAAATAAACTAATGATCATATATTAATTCTAGATGTTAATGCTAATCTCAAAGATGACGAATTTAAAATAGTTTTTAAAAAAGGTTTTTGTGGTCCAAATTCAGTCTGTTGACACCTCCATTCCTCTCTCCCATCCTTTCTTTTATATTTATAACGATAGGTAGTTTTTCCTATCCTTTTTCTGTTTTTTTTTTCATGTTGAAAACAAATGGATTGTGGTTCTTCCCATCGCCCCTATTGGCTTCTCTTTTCTGATGATGAAAGTTAGAAAGAATTTGCTGAATGTGTGTGTTTTTTTTTTGTATAATAAACACTCAAAGTTTATGGATATCAGATGTGTGCCTGTGTCTAAAATGTACAAATTCTTCTGATATGAGTCGCAACAGTCATGTCTGAGGCGTGTCCTTGTCTACATGTTTCGACATGGAATACACTTGTTGTCTTAAAGAATTGGCGTTACATAGATTTTATTACACGATATTATGTTGTGTTGGACACTTTTTTGCCATTTATGCAGTTTGAGTCTTTTTCTGATATTGATGTTATTTCGTGCAGCCTGGCTATCATCTGAAGCCAATTGGACCTCATTCATTTTCATGTCAGAAGCTTAGTCAAATTTCTATACATATATATTCCACTGAAGAATCTAAAGAGCTTTTTCCTTCCGTTCTCTTATCATTGAGTGGCGAAGATGGTTACAGGAACAATTCAGTTACTAGGGCTGGCGGAATTTTCCTCTTTGACAACTTATTTCCTGGAAGTTTCTATCTGCGTCCGCTGCTGAAGGTGCTTTACTAGAGCACTCTTTATATATATATATTGCATGACTGATATTCGTATCTTTACATTTTCTTTTTTCTTTCCTTCTTTCTAATAAGGCCATTATGTGTCTGATTTCCCCTTAGAGGATGCTGCAGTTTGATCCCAGAAATCAAAATAGTTTGAAAAGTCTCAGCTTAACTTAAAATTCATGATTTTGGGAATTTATGAAGTCATTTAGTTGAACGCAGGGTCTTTTAGCAAATTTTAAACCAGTCATTGAGCATACATTTTACCTTCACCTATTAAAATTAATAACTCAGGGGGTTTAAGTTCATATATTTTCTCTAAACAAAATTACTTTCTTTTAAGTGATAGATTTGAAATCTGTCGGAACAAAATGTACTCTCTTTTAAGCAATCACATTGAATTTGATTCAAGAAAAGCGGAGTAGTGTTAGTGATATTTATGCTATTTGTCAAAAGCTTATCTTCTATGACATCATTCTACTTGTGACCTTTCCTTCTTTTTCTTACCAGTCTAGTGACCATTCTTACTACTAGTGTTCTTTCTTACTTTTGTAGGAGTATTCATTCTCACCTCCAGCACAGGCAATAGAACTTGGTTCTGGTGAGTCTAAGGAGATTGTTTTTCAGGCTGCTCGTGTTGCTTACAGGTTTTTCCACTGACTACTTCCCTCCATCGCATTCATTTCTTTCATATCTGTGATACATGATGGATTATGCCACATTATATTTTTTAAGCCCCAAGTTCTAATGAAGATCTAATATTCTATTCATATGCTATCTATTATGTGTGCAGCTTAATGTGGCTTATTAAACTTCTACCTTATTCACTGGGACCCTATCATTACCATGTCAGTTTTCCACCTCCAAAGAGGACTGTAAAAGCCCCAGTGACTTCCTCATGAATTCATGATAGTTTATAATTTATACACTTTCCGTCAAGTTGGTATTAGCTGACGAATTTTAGGTAGTTCTAAAATTAGTTCTAAAATTTAGAAGCAATCGTACATGGGTACACCTCTTTTTGCTTTTGGTGGTAAGTACACACTTCGTTTTGTTTTGAACCAATCCATTCATTTTTTTAGTTTGTTTTCAGTTGAGTATCTATTATCATCCCAATTCGTGATTGTAATTTTGGACGCTGAATATCGATTTTTTTATTTTTGATCGGTAATAAAAAATATATTCAAATAGGGAAATCAAAGTAAAAAAGGAGGAAGGTTCAGAGAAAGTGAACCAAATGACAAAAACAGAAAGGTCGGAATGACAGAAAAAACACTAAACAAGCATTACCAACCCACATGAGATACTACAATAATCCTCCTAAACATGAAATAAAGATGGTAACCCTAGGTCCTCAAAATCCCCCTAATGAAGCACCACTCAGAAATGAAGGGATACTGACTGGGGAAGAGCAATTATATAACTCTACTATCTTCTCAACATGAACAATGGAGTAATGGATGAAGACATACTGTTTGTTTCCTTCTATAAATACAAGGAAGTTTAGGTACTCTTGTTGTGCTGTAGATTATAGATTCCACATTAGTTTACTATAAATTTTGTTGAACCTGAATTGATGATGAGGAATGGTAAGTACAAAGGGATAGCAGCTGAATGAAAATCAACGAGTGTAGATGTCATGTATTGATAAGGACAAGTAATGCTTGAACTTCCTTAATGCATTATTTGTTCAACCATAGTTAACTGGTTTCCAGTCCTTTGTAATTCACCACATTCTTTACGAAACTAATGGAAGCATTTTATTAAACCTGCTTTGCAGTTTGGTTTAAACTACTTTGGATATTTTATCAGCTAGATTGGATCCCATTTTGTGAGGTAAAGGTGGGTTAATCATAATCTTATGCTTGGACACAGTCACAAGCATAGTTACAAGGAATCTGTGTATAGGGTGGGCTGCTCGCTTCCCAGGAAGCTCGTTTCCTAGGTTACCTTCTATCACGTCCCGTTGAGTTATCAATGGGGGTTATGTAGGTGAGAAGTGATGGGATAGACCCGAGTCTACAGCCTAGGGTATAGTCCCGGAGCAAGTATCATTGGATTAGAACTAAGACACCCTCTTTCCCATAAATTTCTCATGCAAGTTAAAATCTAAGGTATAGATGCCCATACTAATATAATGAGAATGTAACACCTATATCTAATTTCTCGCTTCTCGTTTCTTAAGGTTGTTTTTGAGCATTGCTTCCCGCTTCTCGTTTTCGCTTCTTGCTCTGGTAACTATGGTCACAAGTGTCAGAATTACACAAGGGTATGGGGCTAATCATCAATTTGAGTGTTGAAAACTTGAGATCCTCACACATCCTTATTAACAGAGAAATGAAAAAGTCTTTATATCGTTTTCTTCTTCTACATGTATCTACACCATAGTTCGAAAACTCGGCGAGTCACCCGAGTAACCCGATCGAGTTACTCGACTCAACTGAATTTCGAGTTGAGTCACCTCAAAACTCGAAGGAGACACTATTTGCTGAGTTACTCGGTCGAGTCGAGCCGAGTTTTTCGACTCGCTAGACTAGTTCGAGTCACAGAAGGGTATTTATATCAATTTTTTAAACTTAAACTCGAACGTCACACTGTTTTTGCATCATATTTTTTTGGGTCTTCAAAGACAACCGACTATGGGTTCTGCTAAACCTAAATTTTAGGTTTGAGGCTATAAAACCATTGTACTTTGAGTTCTTTTAACCCAGGTTTTTCAAGTTATTACATATATATTCCGAGTTGGACCGAGTCAAGTTTTTTTTGACTTTTCCGAGTTACTCGACCCGGCTAACTTTCGAGTCGAGTCGAATTTTCGAGTTTTTGAACTTTGATCTACACAGAGATGTAATATGCACAACCATTTGATATATGTTGCATATATAATCATCATCAGAGCCTTATCCCAACTACTTGGGTCTGCTACACAACCTTACCGCTCTAGAGAGAATCTTCTTGCATAGCAAAGAGGACCTCAAGTAAGCAACAATTACACGTGGATATTGAAAAGGACTACGTTGCCAATGAAGAGATTTTTTATGTATTTTTGGAAGGTTTTCAGAAGCAAAGAAGCAGTGATCTTTTGAATCACACCTCAAGTTAGCCAAAAAGCATTAAGCATGAGCCACTTTATTATTATCTCTAAAAGTATGGACAGGGAGAATGTAAGGAAGTTCAGTTTGGAACAAAGAGAATATACCAGTACCAAATGGACCATTGTGGGGGGAGGGGGTGTTGATGGTGCAATTACGAGCATCAACAATCAACTTTGTGGCACTCAATGATACAGTTTCTTATAAATAGGATGGAAATTATGCCATTATGAGCATCAACAATCAACTTTGTGGCACTCAATGATACAATATCTTATATTCATAGATACGTAAATTTATACATCCAAGATTGCCCAATATTTCAAAATTTTGCTTAAAGTAGTACACATGAAATTTCAAAAAGAAACATGATCCATTTGATTATTCTCTCAAAAGAATGGACAATAGAGCATATAAAAGAGGTCTAGTTTCGGACGAAGAGGATTCCACCAGTATGAAATGGACCATGGGGAGAATGATGCCAATTAAGAGCATTGGCAATCAACTTCGAGTCATTCTCCGTGATACAATTTCTTATATTCACAAAGGGATTGCATCCAAGATAGCCCGAATTTCCAAATTTGCTTGCTCAAAATTTGGAAAAACACCAATGCCGCCACCTTTATAGTTTCTAACACATTCACCACTATAACCAGAGCTGTCTTTTTTATGCGCTATCCATGTTAAGTTTAAACTATAGTTACCATAGCGAGAAGCAAAAACGAGAAGCGAAGTGAAGGCGAGGAGCAGAAAGAGATGCTCAAAAAATCATTGGAAACAAGAAGTGAGGAATGGAATACTAGTCACCTCACTTCCCTTTTATTAGTATGGTTAGTCATACCGTATATTTTGCCTTACATGAGATATGTGTAGAGAATTAGGTGCCTTAGACTATAATGGACCTTGTATAGAAAAACATTCAATTTGAATCTTTTGTTCTTGGTTTAGAATATAATAATAAAAATAATAAAATCAATATTAAATCCTGTGAAAAAATATTTAATTTAATGGTATCCGCTTTCGGTTTACATTGCTGGTTGTAGATTCACACTATATTATACCAATCTCTTATCAAAAAAGTTCCAATCCAACTATACTTGCTCAAGGTCGATACTCTAGGCTGTAGACTCAGATCTATCTCATCACGTCCCACATACATTGCCCTCTTTAATCACTAAATGAGACGTGATAGAAGCGAGCCTAAGAAACAAGATTCCTAGGAAGCTATCTTCTCACACTTTAGCTTCATTGCAACTATGGTGTAAAACCAACCACGAGCTAGTCTAACGACTCTAATCTATTTAGTAAAATTAACTTCTTGCTTTTAATGGACATATAAGGAACATGAGTAGCATTTAAAGTAATGGGTTGAGAAAGGAAGGATGCACTTGGATATCCAAAAAGGGTGATGTATCATTGTATCTCTATGCCAATTGATGACTTTGATAATATGCTTTACGTTAAAGAGATGCTCAGTTTTCCTATTGTTTCTCTCTGTCCACAGTAAAATGAAAATATGAAGCAAATAGAGAATAATATTATGTTGAGACTTGAGATTTTTTATGCTCTGAGTGATCTGAAAAGTTGGGCTTGGATCAATTCCCCGGCAATGCCCTGAATATCGCAGACCTGGAAGAATTTGGACATACCAGGCTCTCTTATAAAAAAAGTACAAACAGACTTTCATGTTTGAAAGACGAGCAACATAGATATCTGTTGGCAAGTTAAACACCAACACATCGCATATTGTCATCGGTAGGAATAGGGGTGAGAATGTGTTTCCAGGCAAAAACAAAAAAGGGATTTTAGTGAGGATAACTTCGCACTAGATAAAGTTGGTTTATTGCCTGATTAAAATCTGATGGTTTCCCAATCTGAATCTATCGGGAAGCAGCCATTTGAGTTTTTTTCCCTAATCACCCTGTATTTTCTGTTGGAAAGCAAAACACCATTGTCCCTAACTTTATTAATGTCACCCCTTTAAATGAATTGTTCAACCTGATCAAGGTGCTAGTCTCCATTAGTATCAAGAAGCTCGAAGACTTTAAAAAATTAGGAAGGAAGGAACTGTCCATGAGACCTCAGCAGAATTCCTTGCTAGCCAGGGGCACCATGTTGTTTTGCTCAAGCACCATCCCCCCCCTTCATCTTCTAAATAAATAAATAACTATTTTCACTTGTATATAATTATATAATAGAGTTGCCAATAGAAGTTTTGTCAGATAAATATCTGCCAAAATTTACGAGTTCCTTGTACAATGGACTGTAAGATGGGTAGAAGAAGGATCTGAAGTTCCTTTAACATCTCATTGTCATCATGTCATCTCCGACATTGCCAAAGATCAAACGTCGTCAAGGGATGCTTCCATCCCAAACAAAATTTCAGAATCCTGTTCATCTGATCTGCTCTTACTCTTTTCTTTTCTCTCTCTCTCTAACTATTTGAAAATTTTCAAGAGATCGTCTGATCAACAACTGCAACGTATTTTCTCTTAAAGTGAGAAAATAGTTCAAACCACTAGAGTGAAGGTACTTTTTTAGAGAAAAATATTCAAATTTTATTGCTTTTGAAAGAATCCTATTGTATCTGTACCTTTATCTCAAATAGAATCCTCAAGAAGTTCTTGCATTCTGTGCAACTATCTAATATTTTAGTCCATCCCTTTATTTTTGAGTTTTTTTTTGTAACTTTGACCTCAAATGGAACTCGTGACTCAATGTTCTGACCCCCATCCATTCTCACAGGGAATGTGCGACCCTGACTGTACATTTTCTGAATGTAAAATTGAGATTATGTTGGCTACTAGTACTAGCTCCGAACTCTAATTTGTTTCTTTTTCAAAAACAACAATTAAAGTAATTTGATCTAATTAAAAATGTTGTAATTACTGTTCCTATATATCATTGAATTTAACTTTTTCTACTCTATCTCTTCCCTACAAATCCTTAAATGGTTTGACCCTTTTACAGTGCAATGGGTATGGTCACACTATTATCTGGCCAGCCAAAGGAAGGTGTTTCTGTTGAAGCCCGATCAGAGTCAGGAGGCTATTATGAAGAAACAAAAACAGATTCCTCGGGAAGTTATCGTCTGAGAGGCCTTCTTCCTGACACAGCCTATTTAATCAAAGTAGTGGAAAAGGAAGATCAGGGAAGCCCCAGTATTGAACGTGCATCTCCAGAATCTGTTGCTCTTAAGGTGAGATTTTTCTCAGGAGTTGCTCGCTTTCTCATTCCATGCAAGCAAGTCTTACAGTGAAGAAGTTAATATTTTTACTATTGAGGCGGTACACTGTTCTTTTGAGATTATTAGTGGTTCATACTGCCTTTGGTTATCCTTCTGTGGTCGTAGTGATCTAGAATCTTTGCATTCTTAAGAGTGGAAAAATATGTGCCTATTTTCTCATATGATAATAGTAAATATTAAATAAAACGATCAAAACATGAATCCATACTTCAATTAGATGGTTGAGGTTGTAGTTCAGTACTTCAATTATCCAGAGCAAAGAAAAATAAAAGAATAAATTGCTATCTGAGTCTCATCATTTTGCACAAATGTAGTTGTTATTTCACTCCTTGTCAAAGGAGGCTCTCTCACAAGTGTCTTCAAATGTTTTTGTCCTATATTGTAATAATTCCTTATATTTTCACAGAATGATAAAAGCTTTAATTTTTGCAATAAGTTAGACATCAAAGAAAATTAATTTTTCGTTATATTCTTGCGAGATCCTTGTAAGAAGAGCTGAATTTGAACCACTGTAGACATATTGCCAATTAATTAGCAAAATTCCCATAAAATTCTGGAGGTGCAGAAAAAAAGAAGAGTTTAGATCTACGTAAAATTTCCCCTGCTAACAAAATTTCAAGGAATTTTGACTATGTTGAGAGAGACATGGAAAAAGTAGAACAGCATTTAAAAATTGAATAGATATTTAATAAGTTAGTAGATCAATGAAGTGCCTCACCTAATTTATGCATGAATATCTCCTCTTCTTTGCTGATACTTATAGTCATAGACTCGTAGCACTGGGTTTTGATCTTCTAACCTGGATGTGTGGTGTTTCGTGTATGTTTCTTCCTCTCTATGTTCCTATTCTCCATAAAGTACCTTTTATTAAGAACATTTATCAATTGTTAGGTACTGTCAATGTTTTTGTGCCTTTGCTTCATGAACATGGTTGCAAAGTTCAATGTTTTCACCTTTTCTGTAGGTGGGATCTGAGGATATCAAGGGGCTGGATTTTGTGGTATTTGAACAGCCAGAGATGACCATCTTAAGTGGCCATGTTGAAGGACATGGTATATGGGAACTACAATCACATCTCCTGGTGGAAATCAAGTCGGCTAGTGACCCATCTAAAATAGAATCAGTCTTCCCATTGCCACTTTCACACTTCTTCCAGATAAAGAACTTGCCCAGGGGTAAGCACCTTCTTCAGCTTCGGTCAAGTCTCCCATCAAGCACCCACAAATTTGAATCGGAAATTATAGAGGTTGACCTAGAAAAGCAAGCCCAAATTCATGTGGGGCCACTCAGATACAAAGTCATGGAGGATCATCTCAAACAGGTTTGTTTCACTTTGTAAACAGATGTCTTTTGCTAATAAATCATGCACCTGTTAGCTACATAACTCAGCCAGTGGTTCATAGAGCACTGCAGATTGTTTTTGACCTTTTCCTTTGGTTTTCACGAAAAATAAGACAGTTGCTGACCCTACAGCACGAACTTACATGCTTTTCTGTTGGAGTTCCTCCAATTCTCTAAATGCTTTATCTTTGCCTATGATCGAGTGCGCTCAAAATGACAGACTAAAAGCTGTGTTTCATGCTGTCCAGGACTTAACACCTGCACCAGTATTTCCTCTTATTGTTGGAGTGTCTGTGATCGCTGTCTTTATCAGTATGCCAAGGTGAGAGAAAAGATATGAAAATGTCTTTTAACTACATTCCGAACTTCTAATTATCGGGTGAGTTGACTATAATATTTTTTTTTGTCTATCCCTCCTTACAGGTTAAGGGATCTATACCAAGTGGCAATGGGGATTGCCTCTTCAGGATCTTCAACAGCTATAAAGAAGGAAGTGCGAAAACCAGTTGTGAGAAAGAAAACGTACTGAAATTTTTTTGGCATCACCTAGAAAGCTTAGAGTAGTTTTATGTTCTCAACTAATATAATTTCCATTTGAAGTTTTTGGTGATGAGGAATTTGTATGGCCGATAATTTTTGTACATTCCGATGCTACCCGGTTTTCTTCTACGTGGAGCTCTGAAAGATGTAGCTAAAATCTGTAGAAGCAAATGCTTTTAATTTGACTTTTCTTCCGGTTGTTAATCTTATACAAGCATTGCTTGGGTCAACTCCAATTGTGGCAGTCTTGCTCTCAATCTTAGAAAGACTGCAATCTAATTGATTTAATCTGATGGAGGTCTTGAAGCATTTGTTCAATTACAGGGTGGGATGAAAATTGAGACCAACCATGTGTTAACCCCACTTTGATGAACTGTGAACCTTTCAACATGGAGACCATGTTTCATACAGGATGGCACAACTGCGATGATTTTTCCTTTCTAGATCACATTATTAGATCTGGTGTCGTCTCGTATCTTGTTCTCTCCAATCATTTCTTAAGAGACCAAGCAAAATCTAAAGCCTCCTCTATTCCAGACACATGGTACAAATGTGCATAAGCCGTTGGGTAAATGGGAACCAACTGATCATAGCCAAGACTGACATTCATGATCATGGAGATCCAGATATATGATCCAAATTTCTCTATTAATTTTTGGTCTGAATGTGAGGACATTAACATTTCGAGTTTTTTTTTTTTTTGCTAGAGGATATCATTTAATTACATTAGTACGAGGTTACTGGTTAGCATTGGGGAGTGTAGTTCTTGCTAGTCATCACCTTTGGGATTGCATCCCGAGACCTCTCTATTGAGAGAGGCAACACCCCACTATTGGGTGGGCTGCTGCTGAAAAGAAACCCAGTGTATTGATTATTTGGACTCAATGATCCTACAAAGTAGATAATAAATCTTTTTTTTGGTTGTAGATATCATTTACCTAAGGTTAGTAGCATTAGTTAGTGGTGGTTAGTAGCGGGGCAGTAGAGTTAGTAGACCACTTGCAAGTGGTCATCCATTGAGAATATATCCCACGACCTAAATCATAAGCAATGTTTTAAAACGTGAAGGTGTGAGATTAGGTGTTAGGAACTCAAGATGCATAAGGTGTAAGCCTCGAAACGTGAAGCGTAAGCCTCACAAGAAAGTTTCATGATCTCTTATTTTAACAATTAAATAAAATATAAGAAAGATTGTAAAAAGTTAATGAAAAATTATAGAGAGAGAGATACATTTATATGTATATATATAGTTGTATTTGTGTACATAGTTTGTGTTCGTTTGGGTGCACGCGTATAGGAAATACTATATATATTAGTTGAAATAAATAATAAATAAAAAAAATGACATTTAAGTCTCAGTTGTGATTAGAAACCTAATTTTAGTTAATGTATAAAATATGTCATAAACATAAAACGGGCTTCAAGGCATGAGGCGTGTGCCTCATGGGGTTTAAGCCTCACTGTTGAGTCTCAAGACGTTTTCTTTAAACCTCGTCCCGAGGCAAGCCTCGAGACATAAGTCTCACACGCTTTTTAAAACACTGATCATAAGAGAGGTCACACCTTATCATTGGATTGAAGCAAGCGGCATGTTGTAAATATAAATCTTCTCAATCAATAACTATTTTCTTGTAAAACCAAGATTGGTAAGCATTTAGGATATTAGATTTTGGATGATATTAATTTTTTTTTTTTTTTTATCATTTCTATGGAAAAATGACTTGTTCTACTAAAATATTTAACTCAAATCCAAATTCTATTCATGAATTCTAGTTGGAGTTCACTGCAGAGCTGAAAGGAGGTAAAGAGTCCGACTGATTCAATAAACAAAATGGTTTGTATCAGTGCAGAACACAACCCAACACGCAACTATTACTGGCTGAAGCAACAATTTGGATAGCGATGGAAAGGAAGAGCGAGTCAATACAACAAAATAGAGAAAGATCCGCGCCCAAATGGCCGAATTGTGGTCTGGGAGCGGGAGCGGCATCTTCAGCCACCAATGCAAAAGTAGATACCAAGTAGATACTCTGATACTCATATTACTAGTTAGAGAGAGAGTGTCCGAACACGCGCTTGAAATGCGAGTGGCAGTAGTATTCCCAGCCTAATAAAATCAGCGGAAATATCAATGTCCGAAAGCCTCTCCGATAAACAAGCTCTCTCTCTTATATCTGAAGAGTCTCTAAAATCTCGGCGCTGGATATTCTATGGCTTCCTCTACTCCTCCACCCTGCTCCATCACTGCAACAAAGCCCTACCAAAACCACCATCACCATCAAAACCACCTCCAAAACCACCCTCAAAACCACCAGCAGAACCACCATTGGAGCTCTCAGAAGTTCTCTCTCGGTTCATCCTCATCAACAACTCGAAATGCAGCCAAACCGGGTAACACTCCTATCTCCCGAAACCCTAATTTCCCTTCTCTCTCTCCCATCCCTCCTTCAAAATCCGAACTTGGTTCCGATTTCCGTGGTCGTAGATCGACTCGGTTCGTCTCTAAAATGCATTTCGGCCGCCCGAAAACCTCCATGGGCAGCCGGCACACTTTTGTTGCAGAGGAAGCTCTGCAGCAAGCAATCCGCTTCGGAGGAGATGAGAAATCTCTAGAGAGTGTTTTGCGTAGTTTTGAATCGAAGCTCTCTGGTTCGGATGATTATACGTTCTTGCTCCGAGAGCTCGGAAACCGCGGGGAGTGCTCGAAGGCGATTCATTGCTTTGAGTTTGCGGTGCGCCGGGAGAGGAAGCGGAACGAGCAGGGCAAATTGGCGAGTGCGATGATTAGTATTCTCGGTAGGTTAGGGCGGGCTGATCTCGCGAAGAGTGTGTTCGAGACTGCTAATATTGAGGGGTATGGGAATACAGTTTATGCATTTTCAGCTTTAATTAGTGCTTATGGGCGTAGTGGGTTTTGTGAGGAAGCGATTAGGGTTTTTGAATCGATGAAAGATTCGGGATTGAGGCCAAATTTGGTCACTTATAATGCTGTGATCGACGCATGTGGAAAAGGGGGTGTGGATTTCAATCGAGCCGTTAAGATATTTGATGAGATGGTGAGCAATGGGGTTCAACCTGATCGAATCACGTTTAATTCCCTTCTTGCTGTTTGTAGTCGCGGGGGGTTGTGGGAGGCGGCACGGAATTTGTTTAATGAGATGATTTATAGGGGAATTGATCAGGATATTTTTACATATAATACACTTTTGGATGCCGTTTGTAAAGGTGGGCAGATGGATTTGGCTTTCGAGATAATGTCGGAGATGTCTGAGAAGAATGTGTGGCCTAATGTGGTGACTTACAGTACAATGATTGATGGGTATGCCAAGTGTGGTAGACTAGATGAAGCACTGAATCTGTTTAAGGAGATGAAGTTCGTGGGTATCGGTTTGGATAGGGTTTCGTATAACACCTTGCTTTCAACTTATTTAAAGCTTGGGAGGTTTGAGGAAGCTTTAAGTGTTTGCAAGGAGATGAAGGGTTCGGGAATTGAAAAGGATTCTGTCACTTACAATGCACTCTTGGGTGGATATGGGAAGCAAGGGAAATATGATGAAGTTAAAAAGGTGTTTGAAGAGATGAAAGCTGCACATGTTTCTCCTAACATCTTGACTTACTCAACATTGATGGATGTGTACTCAAAAGGGGGTCTGTATCAAGAGGCAATGGAGGTTTTTAGAGAATTTAAACAGGCGGGGTTGAAGGCGGATGTTGTTCTTTATAGTGCACGTATTGATGCCTTGTGTAAAAACGGGCTGGTGGAGTCCGCTGTATCCTTGCTTGATGAGATGACAATGGAAGGTATCCGGCCTAATGTTGTCACCTACAATTCTATCATTGATGCCTTTGGTCGGTCTACAACTACACAATTTTTAGAAGATGCTGCTGATGGAGCCAATGAAACACAGGCTGAATCTTCACCTTCTATGGTTCTCAAGGATTCCACTGAAAGGAAGGTGGGAGATAACGAGGAGGATAACCAGGTTATTAAGATTTTTGAGCAGCTAGCTGCTGAAAAAGTGCGCCTACCAAAGGAAGACGCAAAGGGCAAAAATCAGGAGATTTTGTCCGTCTTGGGAGTTTTTCACAAGATGCATGAGATGGAAATAAAACCAAATGTTGTCACCTTCTCGGCCATTTTAAATGCTTGCAGGTACATTTTAAGTCGGTCATTTAAATGTTTGAATTTAAAATTTTTTGGGGTTCAATCCTTTTTATCTCTTACTATGTTAAGACTCGTCATGCGAACAAGTTTGGACTTCAAAGTGTGAATTTGGTATGATAGTCATCTAAAACACTAGTTTCAATATTTAGAACTAAGATGTTAAAATTCGACTCAATTCGGTAAACTTCTGCCGAATTGAGTCGACTTCGGTGGTCACCGAAGCAAAATCAACATGTAATTTAAAAATTCAAGAATTCGTGTTGCACTTTGGTGGACATCGGTGGACTTCGATCGAAACGAAAAAATTTAGTAGAAAAAATACTTGACTTAGGTGGAAGTCCATCGAAGTTTACAGAAACTCAATCAAATTTTTTTTACTCCTAGGGATTGAAATCGTTCCCTACTAATGGGGCAAAAATCGTCATCTGTGACAATCAATCTTTGATTGAGAAGAAAAAAAAAAGAATTTTGAGAAGTATTTAAGTAATGAAGAGGAAAGAGTAGGGTATATACCTGGACGAGGGTTTGTTCTTCGTTGCCATCGCCATCACCATCACCATCTCTTGCTGTCGCCAATCGTAGAAACCCTAGAAAAGTGAGTTTGTTGTTCGTTCTTCCTCCCTTTTTCCTTTTCTCTCGTTGGAGCTGGGTAAAAAATGTTGAATAGTAAAGTGAAATGAAAACCCTTAACTTAAAATTTTACATGGGTAATGCTAGAGTCACTCGTCCATTTCTTAACAATTAGGCATAGAACCTCCGTCCTAAAGTCTTATATGGGTAATGCTAGAGTCACCCGCCCATTTCTCAACCATTAGACATAGAACCTTAGTCCTAAGTTCTGGTGGACATTGGTTTAATACTATTAGTAAAATGACTATTATGCCCTTAGGATATTTTGTAACCTCACAAAGCCCCTTTTAACTAGACTTTAACTATGGTTAATAAGTTTTAACTCTTTTGATTAATTTAAAAAAAATAAAATTAAGGTTAGATGTTTAACCCTAAGGGTTAGTGAATCTTAACCACAGTTAAAAGATGCCCATAAGATATTTCATAACCTCACAAAAGCTCCTTTAACTGCCGTTGAATTATGGTTAACAAGTTTTACTCTGGTAGTCAGCTTTTTAAAAAAAAATTCTAAAAATCAAGGTTAGATACTTTAATCCTAAGGGTAAGTGAATCTTAACCACAGTTAAAGGATGCCTTTAAGATATTTCATAACCTTACAAAGCCCCTTTAATTGCCCTTCAACTCTTGTTAACAAATATTAACCCATGTGGTTAATTTTGTTTTAAAAAAATTTCCTAAAAACCAAGGTTAGATGCTTTAACCTAAGGGTTAATTAATCTTAACCATTAAAAAATGAAGAAAATAAAATGGCTTTATATATCCCCTTCACTTGACAAAGAGATTAAAATGTAGTTAATTAAAAAAAAATTGAAAATATAGAGAAATATTAAGGAGAAATTATAGCATAGACAAACAGACAACGCATGTCACTTAACATGATTCTCACATTTGATACTATACATGCTTGCATCCAGTAATATAATGAATTCTAGATGAGTATTTATGCTTAAATATTGAATCTCTGAAGTTTCATCCTAAATTTCTCATATTTCCTTAAAGTTTCCTAGACTTAATTATTTTTACATAATTTCCTTGGACTTCCACGAATTGAGTCAACATCTTTAGCAACTGAAGTTTATACCGAAATCGAAGTTTAATACATTGTTTAGTACTCATGAGTCATGACATGCTTTAGTGGCATGCAATGTTACAAATCTCGTTATCGGTTTTTATCAGTTGAAATTTTTCTCAGACCCTTTTGGAGCGATTGAGTGGGTTGGGTACTAGACTTCACAAGGGTGTATAAGGGTTCAATAATCCTCCATTAGTTAGGCCCTTTTGGAGTGATTGAGTGGGTTTACCTTCATGGCACCTTAGCGGTAACTTTAGGTCTAATTGTGTGTTTAGGTTTTACTTTACCTTCTTAACAAAAAAAAAAGTTTTTTTCGAGAGATTTTAAAATATGGAGTTTTTTGGGGCTATTTCTCGGCTAAATCTCGGCAGCGTTTAAGATTTTTTAAATAAAAATAATTAGAATTATAGAAAATAGTAATAAATATCACAAATTTAGAAGTTCATCAACCAAACCATAGTTACCAAACACCCATATTATACATGTATAGTATCCGTATAATACTTTTAGAGGGGTTGCCGTTTAAAACTATGTACTTTTGCCGTGTTACATATTATACATGTATCGCCGTATAATACCCATTTAATATTTGAATTACATATTAAACACGTACAATCCACATATTTTTACCGTACTTTTACTGTGTCAAACACATATTTCGTATTAAATGATTTTTATAATTTAATATCACATTTTTTGTTTATTTATAATTATTAATCATTTTTTAATTTTCAAGTAATTTGCCGTATAACACCCGTACTTCCCGAATGGATCAATGTTGTATTATACTTGTACCCGTACTTGGTAACTACGGACCAAACTTCAAAATATTCACCATAAAGATAACTCAATTCTCTCCCAAAGCATATAAGGGGGAAAAATCAAGATATTTTGAAAGAGAGAGAAAATAGTTTAAACCACATATTTTGTAAATCTCGCAATATTTATGTGATAAAAAAGAGAGTTGTATTTCTTACGAGATTTTTAAAATATCATAATAAAAGCGGAGTTTTAAACTTTCTCGGGGTTTCTCACGAGAAATTCAGTATTTCTGAGGATATTTATAACAACGGTGGCATGTCTTCTTGTTGATGAATTTTATTGCTGCATGCATGTATTATCACCATACTGTATTCTCAACACTTGCATTTCTTCATCTTTTATTTTTTTATTAATTAATCATTGATACATTCATATTTTCACATGTACTAAATACTCAATAGTGATTTTTCCTGATAAAGACTTCTTAATAGTAAACTTGACATAATCAATAATCCAAGTAATGTGGCCACTATTGTGTATATTCTAGGCAGCAGTTGAGTCAATTGTGTCTCTCATGGGAGACAAATGATTTGATTTATCCCCTCACTTCCACTGATTCAAGGCTAAGAACCTTCCCTGTTTTAGGGAGTGAAAGGGTGGGATTCAATATGCATAAACAATGTTCCGTTTCCACACAGGTGCATACAAGAAAAAGTCTCAACTAAGGTGGATTATTGCATGAGATAATGAGGGATTTTAGGAATGACATGGTAGAGGTGAGGGTTGTTACGTTTGTTGATGAGGTGCTGAAGGAAGTGATGTTCTATAGGTCATGGCATGAGATTTTGCTAGTGATCAATGTAGGCCCATTACCTTGCCCTTTTTTTTTTTTTTTGCAAAAACAGAAAGATCAACCTTTTGCCGACAGATGAGGCTAGTGGTAGTACTTCTGAGACACGGTAGATGCAGAGGTGGTTCAAAGCATAGCAGCTATAGAAAAAAGCCACCTTGCGAACCAGCGTCTTGCTGTATTTGTTCTTAGCCTAGTTATCAATTTGATAATTGATACGGTGAGGAAAGAATAGGAGTAGGAGGTGATGAATGAGGAGAATAATAATAAGGAAGCAGAGGAAGTTGACTAGTTGAGTACCAATTGGCCAATGAGAAGTGACGGTGTCAGAGGTGGCGACACTATTACCTTTTGACGCATTCCCTTAGTGTATTTCCGTTGCCAGTCGAATTCTGTTTACACTCCTGGAAAAGAGTGTTAGCGTTCTACAATTTTGGCATGTTCCTTCCTCTCCTTTTGAAGAAGGTGCCGCAAAATAATTTTGTGATAACTGATAAGGAAATGGGATGGCTGAGGACCCTTATTGTGGAGACATGGGTGAAGACATGCTCGAGTGTACGGTCTTCATGCCGCGGCTCAACCTATGTTGAAACTTGAAACATCTATAGTAGTGGATAAAGCAATCTCAGATTACAATCTCCCTCTCTGGTATCCTTTGTTGCTTGTACTGTTGTGTATCTGCCTTGGATGGAGACTTGCATGCATCTTCAGTTACTGTTTGATCGATAAGTCGTACGACAGGCTGCAGTCATTACCTGCCTTCGTTGTCGTTGGGGGGTCGAAGGTGGTATTTGTGTGATATCGTTGGCTCGTGGTGGAAAGGGTAGCTTTCTTCATTACAGACAAAAGATAAGACTTTAGATACTGATAAAAAAAAAAAATCAAACTTTAGGTGCGTTAAAGTGCCACCTGTCCGTTGCAAAGATACAATCTAAAATGGAGAACCAGAATATCAAAAGCCACACTCTGAACCAGAATATAAGGTTGTTCTCTTGGTTCTTGATTAAGAGTTGCAGATTCGAATCCTGCTTAGGCTGGGTTTTGATGTCTGATCAAGGAAGGATGCACCTTATTTATTTTATTATGGTATCATGTACGTGAAATGAGATGGATTTGAACAAGGCCCCTTACTACAATAATTGATTCGAGAGTCAAATGTAGTGGTCTCTTTCTATTTGGTCTCCTTTTCTCTCCTTCATTGTTCTGGGGTTTACATGGTTTGCCTATTCCCTTTCTAATCTCTGATGAAACAAGGGGAAAGAAGGAAGAGGTAGGGAAATTGAGGAAGCACTGGCTGAAATCTTTGTTTTCTTGCTTTACCTTTCTGGATAGTGATGCCATTCGTAAGGGGAAGAGCACGATGACTACTCTTGCCTCTCATGTCTAAATGGGAACCACTCCTTTTCTTTTGTTTTCTATTTCTCTGCTCTTACATCCTGCTCGAATCAAGTGAAACTTATCCAACCCACTTGCTAATGAGATATCTTATAATCTTATCCAAATCTTGTCATTCATTTGTGGTGCTTAACCTCTCGGGCTACAATAGTTGATGTGCCAGAAGTTGATGAAGTTAGCTCTTCATTTTAAATTTTCAATCAAGGTTCCCATCTCGACAATGGAAAAATTCTTGGTGAAGCCAATGGAGAAAGCATAAATCTTAATGGTATTGTAGAACCAGAGGGATGAGAGCTTTAAAAGCGGTTCTCAAACCAAAATATTTGCTTAGAAGGATCAAAGGCGACTTTTTGTAATTGATTAGTCCGCTCGACAAAGGTCTCCGATTTTTTTCCGAAAAGTCCCAAATAGTTCATGACTTTTTTGTCAAACGATGAGTTCACGCAATTGCGACTTTTTTAGGAAGCTGGGGATTTCGTGAATTATTCACAACCTTTTGAAAAAATCACGAAGAAATATCTAATATATTAAATATATATATTTATTATTTTTCATAATTAATAATCTTATTTTCTATTTATTTTCTTTCCTGCTAATTTTTGAGCTTTTCAAAATTTGTCATTTTTCTGAATTTTTCCCTAGCTGAATAATTCCCAAACTTCGCCTTGGTGATTATGGATCTAACGAACCAGATTGAGACATTGAGTGTTCATACTTCATACAGAAAAGACATTTGACAAAAAACTAGTGCAGTTGAGTTAACTGGTGGACTTGGGTTGTCTCACATGTATAGAACAGTGGGGGCTTATTTACTGCTCATTTTGCCTTCTGTTTTGAGAATCTTCTGTGTTTTCCTCATAGTCCATCTTAAAGTATTTTTCATGGGGAATATGGATCATTCCAATTATATTTTTCGACAATCACAATGCACATGATGCCTATTTATCTTTTCTATGTATTATTTGATCTCTGGTAGTAGCCATTGCAATTCAGCTTATTTATCTTTTCTTTGTATGATTTGATCTTTGGTTGTAGCCGTTGCAATTCATTTGAAGATGCTTCGATGTTATTGGAGGAACTCCGGTTGTTTGATAATCAGGTGTATGGTGTTGCGCATGGACTTCTTATGGGCTGTAGGGAAAATGTATGGGTTCAAGCTCAGTCACTGTTTGATCACGTGAAGCACATGGATTCTTCAACAGCATCTGCCTTTTATAATGCTCTGACTGACATGCTATGGCACTTCGGTCAGGTAAGCTATAGTCGTAGCATGCTTGCATCAGCTGTTAATTACAAAGTGCATGGTTGCTCATTTGTGAAATACCATATGTTTGAGTTAGTTTTGATTGTTTAATCCTTGGCTAATATGTCGTCTTCTGGTTCATGTAGTTTCAAAATCACACTTTTTCTATTTTAGGGGAATTTATTAATGAGCAAAAAGTGGCAACCCAGGTCTACAGCAGGACAAACCATTTTTTTTATTGGGATAGAAGGACAAACCATGCTTCCTACTTCCTAGGACTTCTCATTCTTTTAAAAAAAAAATTCTTTTCTTTTTTTAAATTACCGTCACTCGTAATGGATGAAATTTTTTGGTCGGTAGGCTGGACTCAAAACACATGGTGTTATGGTTGTTGTACAATACATCATTAGGTTGAGCTACAGTCTTGAACCAATAATTGCTGAAATCTTTTATCCTTCCGTCTCCAAAAGTTTGGTTCCAACTCTATCCGTACTCCTTTTGCACGGTTACCAGATCTGACTGTAAAATTCACACAAGACACACAAGCTCATTATCTTTTGCTTGGAAAGAAAGAATTTTGGCAATTTTGCACATCATTGAATTATCGTGCTGATGTAGCATTTGTGTTATGTCAGATAAAGAAATCATGGCTAAACTAATGAGCTTATTCTGAAAAATTCTTCCAAGGGGTCTTAGTAAAATATACATGGTTGAGATTGTATTTGCTCCAGGCAGATAAGAAAATGTGAAAATATCAGTAATCCTACCTTTAGTATTTTTACCCTGGCCTTAGGTCTTGAAGCTGGTTGGCCGTTCCCTCTACTCGTTCGTAATCCTCTTACTGTTGTTTGCAAGTGATCTTGAATCATAGAAATTCTGTGTCATGGGCTCTCTCTCTTTAAATCCCCCCCAAGTCTCTGTAACAAAAAACTCCATTTTTTAAAAATTTGTGAATTATTCGCACATTTTTTGGGTTGCCAAATTATTCGCGAATTATTGGATTCCCGAATTTTCCGAATTAATCCCGAATTTTCCAAATTGTTCTCGAATTTTGGCAAAAAACTATTTATTTTGTATATTTTTAAATAAAACTGTTTGATATATTTTTATATTTATTAATTTGTTTTTTGTTTTTTTCAATTTTTCTTGAATTTTTCCAAACTTGACCCCTGCTGAATAATTCCCGAACCACGACTTTGTCACTATGCCCTAAGTGAGGAAATCTTCAATCACTAGGAAAATCCCCAAAAATAAAGAATAGAGATATTTTAGTAAAAATCAGATGAGAATAATGTAAAAAACCTTTGTGTTTTGCTTTTCTTTTCTTTTTCTCCAATCTAATATTTTGAGAACTCCATTATGGATTTAAGAGGCTTTCATAAAGACGTATGAGAAACGGAGGGTCGAGAGAGGCTTATTGCACGATCCATCCAACCCAGCTAAGCCTGCATAAGAGAGTGGGAGGCCGGCCCTTGCCCATATGGGGGTGCTCACCCATTTAGGAACATATGCAAAGGCCTTTGGTGGGTAAAGAGAGAAGTCAATGGAGAACTACCAAATCCAATGACTTTGATTTGTTCGTACCAACTTACATATACAGGCATCGATCCACCCAACCCAGCTAAGCCTGCATAAGAGAGTGGGAGGTCGGCCCCTGCCCATATGGGGGTGCACACCCATTTAGGAACATATGCAATGGCCTTTGGTGGGTAAAGAGAGAAGTCAATGGAGAACTATCAAATCCAATGACTTTGATTTGTTCGTACCAACTTACATATACAGGCTTCGATCACTGCTGGATCGGTTGGTGAGTCACCCAAAAGCATCGAGAAAGGTCCAGCATATATATATTTTTTTAATGATCAGCCGTCTCATTTATGCTATGCCCTATATCGTGTTCGTGTGTGTTTATTGAGCTTTCTTCACTTCAGCGCCATGCGCTTCGCTTTATATATAGAAGAGAGAGACTGTTGCCTTGAGAGTGAAAAGCAAGCGCAAGCGATAGAAAGGATAGTCCCTTGCGCGTTCACGCGAACTACTAGAAAATGGTGAGATCATTAGATCATTAGTGAAAGAAGGACCAACGACGATCCTATCCTAAAGGAGAAGGAGGAGTAGGAGTAGGAGGAGTCAGTCTTCTTTGAAGATCGAGGAAAAAATCGGACTATTCAATGGTACTGGTCATGGATACTGGAAAAAGGGTCTCCTTTCTTTTGTTCCAGTTCATGATCTGAACGAGTCGCAAGTCCAACAGCAAACGAAATCTCTGGGCGAGTCATAGCTGTAGTAGCTGTAGTGAGAGTAGTCGATGTTGGAGGAGCCGCTGTAGTAGCTGTACTAGGAGGAGGAGGAGGAGTAGGTGTGGCGTTGGCGAGCTGCCGTTCCTTCTTGCGGTAAGTAAAGAATTCATGCCGTCCCTCCCTCTGCTTGGTTAGTCTATTTGTCGTGCTGTCGCTCGCTGAAGATCAGAAAATCTCTCTCGCTCTTGTCGCTCGCCATGATCACCAACTCTAGTCTCCCTCTCTTTTGTCTCACTATTGTGCTGTCGCTCTGTTCTCAGTCTATCTGTCTATCCCTCTTGCCTGAGGAACGATTCTTTCCTCAACCCAGATAATAGAGAGACACGCTTACCCTACTTGTGGTCTTGGAGAGAGCGGTATCGAAGGTACTCTCGGGGAGAGGCTTTTTTTGAGAGAATAAGGGCGATTATAGAACACAGACAGCAATGAAATGAAGGCTTTCGATAACAAAAAGTCTTTTGATGAGAAAGGATCAGATCTGCGCTGATGTGCAGATCGGAAGAAAAAGAACAGGGATCGAGAAGATCAATGATAACTGGATCGAAGTGAAACAGCGCTATTGATTTGCGCTAGAAAGAAGAAGGCTATCTCCGACCGAGCATAAGCGATTGCAGGTTTTAACTAATATAATAAATAGGCTTGGTTCGGGTTTTCCCTTGTGGGACAGAGGAAGGAAAGAAAGGTCCCGCCAGTGTGCGTGCTACTAAAGGCTTAGAGCCCCTTTCCTCATCCACCACCTATTATAGTAAAAAAAGCAGTTATCTACAAAGATAGGTGATAGGTGGATACTCTGTATAGACCTATTTACCCAGATCCCATCGGATTAGATACAGACCTAAAGGATGGACAAGCGGACGTTAGCTATACCCCTATCCTCAGCTCTACTACTAATAGAGAGTCGGAAGGCATCTTAGCTCGGAACCGAACACTCGCAGAAAGGGGAAGCAATCAACAGGCTATTCAATAGTTTATGGGAGAACGCAGTGCTTACTCTCAATAAGCCCCAGTTCAACGATCCATAGTCGTTTCAACCTAAGTCACCAATGGAAAGGCAACTTCAAAGCCCCTTGTATAGTAAGGGTCAGAAACCGCAGGAGCAACTTTCCCATCCCTTCGAAAGCCATACCCTTCCAAATTGTATTCCCTTGAACGACACCAGCCAGCCCAGCCTACTATCTATCTTAAGCATCCATTCTATTTGTATCGAGACCAGTCCACTTGCCAGCATGAACTCATTTCAAGCGGACCTCTTAATGGAAGTCTTTGTGTGTTCAACTCGTTTAGTTTAGGTATTGAGGTGTGTTCTTCTGTAAAATTGCTCTTCGAGACCTTCCATTCAACACTATTATCTAAAGTACGTACGCTTCGTCTTCCTTCGTATAAGAACTTCTCTAAAACCTTGCCCAGCTCATCTCACGGGAGGAAACTATTGCGCCTAGAAAGATCTTCCTAAGAGAGTTCCAGCATCTCATCTCTCATACAATCTGAGCAGTCTCCAAGTCGGGTATCCCATCATTTAGATTGAGTATTCTTTACATGTACTTTAAGCGGCCCTATGCTAAACTACCCACAAGGGCGCATCGCATTGATTTCGAGAGGGGCGCATAATCGACAACAAAAGAAATGCACAGCCCCAGGTCCAAATCCATTGGAGCAAAGCATCAGATGCAAGAGATCTATGGCTCTAAAATAACAGCACCACAGCTGCTATGTCATGAAAAAAATATTTTAATTCTGTTATGAAAAAAGTGATTGCCAATGCTAATGTATTTTGAAAGATATTAATTTTGTGCTGTTGTATAAGTGGAAAAGTTCTTTATTGTAACTGAACATGAATTTAGCAGTGCAAAGTCATTTTCCTTCTAGTTTGTTATTATACATTGCAATGGCCCTCAACTCAGCATTTCTTAAGCTTTGCTCAGTGGCTTGTCATGTCAAAAAGAAGCATTATCTGCTAAATTTGTACCATCAATGTCTTGCAAGAACCTGACTTATACCCATACTTTTGGGTAATTCCCCACATGGAATCACACAATGTGTCTTTCATATAACACATACAGCGTAATACTTGCAGACTGTAAATACTCAATCTCCTCTGTGATTTTTCTTACAGAGACGAGGGGCCCAGCTTGTTGTGCTCGAAGGAAAAGACCGCCATGTATGGGAGAATGCATGGTGCGATTCTTGCTTAGATTTGCATCTGATGTCTTCTGGGGCTGCTCAAGCAATGGTTCATGCATGGTTGCTCAATATCCGCTCTATTGTTTTTGAAGGCCATGAGTTGCCAAAACTAATAAGGTATGCATCAACTCCCTTCACAATTTATTCAATACGAAGTATCCAGTACTGTCTTAATCTTTACTTGTATAAGGTTTACTTGTTAATTTTATCCGATACTCATCAAGTAAAGTTTTTGCACTCACCAACTCCCTTCACAACTTATCAGATCTGAAGTATCCAATACTGTCTTAAATGTCTACTTTGATAAATTGTACTTGTTAATATATTCTGATACTCACCCACGATTTTGAGACTCAAGACCCTGTTTCTGGACAGCATTTTGACAGGATGGGGCAAACACAGCAAAGTAGCTGGTGATGGCACACTACGGCGAGCTATTGAAGCACTCCTCACTGGCATAGGCGCTCCATTCCAGGTCGCCAAGTGCAATCTAGGGCGCTTTGTATCAACGGGGGCTCTGGTGGCTGCCTGGTTAAGAAAATCTGGAACACTAAAGGTCCTTGTTCTTCGTGATGATAGAACACATCCAGAAACTGTGGGGCTTGATCATCTCTCTGATTTGCAAATACTCCCATTGTAGTTGATGCCTTTTGCCCTTTGCTTCTTCAGGTTTTTCTTTAACATCTGTATTTCCTGTAATTTGTATATGTGCTTGACAGATAATAGACACTGGTATGTTTTTTTTTTGCTCTTTCTTTCCATGTTTGTAATGAGGGGAGAAGTTCCCAGTTGTAGCTTTTAGTTTGTGCCATATAATATAAAGTTATTTTTTGAGAAGACCAGGCGTGTAGCAATGATTTATTATTATTATTATTATTAAATGAGGCCTGATTTAGTTAGTTTACAATCTTGCCAGACCAACATGTTGTGCGGAAAAAAGGCCATCTTGGGGTTCAAAGATAATATAACAAACATATATGAAAATAATTCATAAACACACACAGGGATCGACATGGTTCACCCTGATAGGTTACATTCATGGGTGAAGACAATCAAGAATTTTTATTATATAGGAGATTATATGATATAAGAATTTGTATTCTCAAATACTGAGAGTCCTCTTTTTGTAGGAGCCATTGGGATTTAAGAACTATTAGGGCAGCAGGGCTCTCCCTGAAAGCAACTCACTCTCCCTAGAAGCCCTAAGCACTTACAATCTTAGCTTATCTTATAAGCCTACGGTTAGGCCTATTTATATATTTATAAACATAAATTCAAATTATAAACCAGCTATGATTTTCCCAAATTCTAATCCTAACAGATTACCTTTTTGGTCACTTTATATTCAAGGTGTTCAGAACTCTTAGACTGCTAGAAGTTGGGTACTTGAACCAAGAAGACCATTTTGTTTTATAGCTTATAAGTTTCTAGATTCAAATGCTACCAAACACTAATGTATAACTTTCATTCAGACATGACGATTTTAAATTAAATGGCGATCGACAATGCAACCATGTTACAGAAAAGCACAAATGCGCGTCTGCTTGTTCTTGGATGTCTCAGATTTAGAGCTGTGTTTAAGTTAGTAACAGGTTTTAGTCCCGGAACTAACTCGCATATGGAACAATTAGAATCTGGGCAGTGAACAAACTCCCAAGTTCTCCAAAAACAAAAAATCAATTAATGGGAAGGTGGCGCCATGGATTGTTCATACAGTCAAACTGATCATGGGAATGCATTCTAATTGGATTTCCCCCTTGTGGCTTTAATAGCCGTTACATTCAAGCCTTTCATTTGAATTTTGTGAAGAGCTGCACTTACTGGTTGCTTATAGGGACATTTTCAAACATGATTGGCTGTGGAATCCATGGTGTTGCATCATTAAGAACAGGCAGCTTAACTTTGTGAAAGTTGCTTGCAGAAAAGTTCTAAGACCTTACCTAGATCTTAACCAAGATCCAACCCCATGACATGCCTTATTGTCTGAATATATATGCAGCTTTTTAGTGGTTGAAATTTCTGACCCGACCCATTTACCCATCTGAGTTCTCACAGTAGGGTCGAGGTTTTGGATTTGTGGATTGGATCTAATTTGTATTTTCTCAAGCCTTTCACAAAGGACTTGAAATTCTAGACGGTTATAACGGAACTCTTTGGAGTCCGGTTAGACAACCTTTTAACTGTGGTTACGATTCACCCACCCCGAGGCTATTAACGGTCGAGGATTTCATTCCGGACATGATCCTACACACCAATTACAATAGGAGCCGTGTTGGATATCTACAATAATGACGTCATTTATCTTGTTATGACGTCATTACTCTTCTTGAAGACCTATCATTAATTGCAAAGGCCGTTGCAGGTGTAGAGAAGCCATCCAATACCGTGTTGCCATGTCAGCGTAACATTGGACGTACGTTTGTAGTTCCTTCCTAAAATGAAAGGAATTCCTTAGCAAAATCGTTCAAATTAGCAAGTTTTGTGAGAGTATAGATTTCGAACTAACTCTACTTCCCTAACAAAAAGCTAAGAATTAACGTTGGTGAAGTAAAGAAAAGTAAAGCTTTCCATGGCGACTTCTTCTTTTACTCTTGCTGTGCTGTTGTTCATGGTCACCTTACTCTCTCTATCACACCGACCCTGCATGGGCAAGTACTTACTCAATCTCGCACCATTTGGCTGCCATGAAATCCGGTGTTCGATGGCAAAAGACCGCTAACACTACTTGCTGGAACATCAATGAATTTTCTGCTGGAACAAGGATAAGGTCAGGTGGGGAATTTCTTGAGAAGAAGGGTTTGGTTAAAGGGGATTGTACGGTAGTGCCATTGTCTCACCAAGCTTTCTGTTTCCATGATCTGGAGTTTCGAACCTTCCTTCAGATAGCTTGTCCTGATCAGTCCATGGATAGACAAACTTGCTGGGCTGTTTCGAGGCCTAAATTTAAATATGTTCGTGAACTTCACAGCCGCCTCATCGAGTTAACTGTCATAGTCTTTTCTTTATTGCTTGCTTTACTGTTTTATACCAGCTGAAACAATTTTTTTTGTTTTATAGCACATAGTAGTTGAAAGTTGCGGTTGTTCCTCAACATCAAGATCTTAGGTAACACATCTCTATATATATTGCATGTCAATCATATGCTTAGTTCTACTTTCTTTTAAATGTCATTTAAAAAAAAAAATGAAAAATGTGTTGATTTAAAACATCTGTATTTTTCTCAGTTACATGTCTTTCCTTCAAGAAAGTGATTCTTGAAAAAATATGAACATTACCCGAATAAAAAGATGTCTCTTTAATGCATGGGACAGGGATGTGAATTAACACCTATTTGAGGAAACCAAATCCTCTATGGTGATAATTGGATTTGGCAAATCCTTCACAACTAATAATATAATGCTGACATGTCAGCATTCTATTGGCCCTTTTTAGTACCTGCCTATAAAAACCATTGTTACCAAGCTTCATTTTTTAAGAAACCATATATTTGTGTCATATGCCCATTAACTTCAGTTCGTCAGTAATAATTAGAGTTAAAAAATTAGGAATATGCATACTTTACATAAACTTTTTATTATTTTAAAATATCGATAGCCAATTTTTGGGAAATAATTAACGTACCCATGAATTCCATTTCCAAGTTTCACTCTTAATATAGATTTCGCTCACTAGAAGCAACTACTAATTTTTTATATATAATTTTTTTTTTAATGTATAAAATGTGCATTTTATAGGTTATGACTATTATTGCCAAGTTTCACTCTTAATATAGATTTTGCTCAGGCATGTGCTCGAGGGACCCTCTTTTTTATTCCAATAGAGTTTAGACTACTTAATGAGATACATGACCTTAAACTGTACGCGCGTGACACCCAAATAAAGGGAGAGATCGAATCACAGCCAATCACAATTGAATTCAAGGAGAGATCAATCGCTCCCATAGGTCAACACGTGTCCCCTTTAACCCTTATTAACTATGGTTAAGATTCTCTAACGCTTAGTATTTAATAATCTAACTTTAGCTTTAATTTTTTTAAAAACTCTAGTTCAAAATTTTTATTTCTTAGGGTTAATATTTTTTTTTCAAAAAACTAAGGTTAGTTTATTGAACACTAAGGATTAGAGAATCTTAACCATGGTTAACGAAGATTAAAGGAGACACATGTTGACCTATGACCTATGGGAACGATTGAACTCTCACTGATTGCAATCGTGATTGGCTGTGATTCGATCTCATAAAGGGAATAAATGGAGGACAGTGGTGCAGGGATACCAAAATCCAACATTATGAATGTAAAAGTATTAGGGTTTAGTATCTACTCTATGAAAGTGTTGGGGGGGGAAATCACAGCACCCACCTGCACGGGACTCGAGCCCGGAACCCCCTCCTAATTACGGGACACACTATCACTCGGCTAGTCCCATGGTGTGTAAATTTGAAAGCATTCAAAGTAACAATTTTGGACACCCCACCTCTTACTCCAATGAAACTATATAAGTGTTGGTCTCTCTTATAAGAGAGGTCGTGGTTACTAACTGATTATGTAAATGATATTGGCAGCAAAAAAAAAAAATTTGGAACTAAAATCGGTCTTCACGCCCACTAGGAAAGCCACCACCACCAAATACTCATCCTTGCCCTCTGGTAACATCACACTTTATGACTTAGGATCTTCTCCATTTGGTGCTGGCAAGGAGACCGCCAACATCCAATTCGAAGGAGTGAAACCCCCCTTCACTCCATTATGCATTGATTTGTGAGGTGTGTGATGCCTTCCAATTAGTGCTGATGATCTCCTTGCTAGCAGTACCAAATGGAGTAGATCCTTAGTCTTATTTTATTTGTAGGGAATGCTTTTTATATATTATTGTAATATAAGGTGTATTTTGATTTGGAAGGTATCTTTTGAAAATTTTAGTAAATAAATGTTTTTTTTTTAAAATTGGCTTTTAACTGGGCCGAAAGCCGCCACTATATGTTCAATAAAATATTGAGTAAAGTTTTAGCGGCACTGGCCCCCTTCTAAAAGTCAATTTCCCAAAATTTTTAGGTTACAATATGGCGGGAAACATATAGCGGTGGCCAACAGCCCTCCCGCTAATTGTTAACAAATCAATTGCAGATGGATTATAAGCTGTACATGTTAAAGCCACCGCTAAAGGTTCACTTAATAGCGGCGACCAATGGCCAACGACGGCCGCTAAACATTCTAACGACAACATATTTAACGTCGGAATGTGGCGGTCAGCTTGGCCACAGTAAATGATTTTGTAATGGATTTTTTTAATTATTAACAACGCCGCATGGTTAGTCATTTTGGTTGGCAAGTGTTCCGTGATATTTTGCCTCACATTTATGATACCTCATTAGGCATCTCAAATTTTTTTTACGTTAAATTTTTTTTATATATATCATTATTTATTTAAGTTAGTAGGTGACTAAAAAAAATAATTTTAAGTTAGTAGGTGTAGGTCAAGAGTTCTGTTAGTACACATATTAGGGCTTCAACCACCACATTGATACTCGAAATTAAATCCTCCGGCCCTAAGAAGATATATCCAACCATTAGAGCAAACCAGGTACTCTTTGTATATTAATGTTGAGAGCAATCAATTGTCTCTACCTTTGTAATACGAAGAATGTTAGTCCTAGACATAAGTCTTCCAAGCTTTCCCTATGGTATGATAAGTGTTGCTATCTGTTATCTTTGAGATCGGGTAAAAATCATAAATTTTTATTAAATTTTTTGTTTTCTTTCACCTCATTCAGGGTAGGTAGTAAGTTGCATTTACTGTAAGAATTTGAATTCTTTGCCTTTGTTCTAACCTCCTCTTGTAATATTTTGTTTCAGAAATACTAAGCTCTCCAAAGATGCAAGGTGGTGACAAGAAGTGTCAGCCCATCTCCCTATTATAGGTTACAACACTCGTCTCTGAAAAACAAAAAAAAAAAAAAAACCAAAGACTTGGTGTTTTAGGGCTAGCCCTCCTCATTTTATTTTATGTTTATATCTCATTATTGCTCCACTTTATTGATATTAGGTATATGTTACGCAAGGTGGCCTAATTGTTATTTATTTCTACTTGTAGCTTGTAGTTAATGAATGCCTTTAATGTTTCCATCATTATTTAAGCATTTCTAGACCCTAATATCTAAGGGAATCACTACTCAAATATCTAATAGGCTTGGGATCTTCTCCAAATGGTTCTGGCCAGAGACCGCCAACAACTGTGAGCATGCGCTACATAGGCCTGTGCTGTGCGCATTTACATATAGGGCTGCACAAAGCCTGATCGGCCAGTTGGTGTGGCTCGGCTCGAATTTTAGGCTCGAACGGGCCAAGTCAAGCTTGAAAAAAAGCCTGAAAACTCAATCAAGCCAAACTCGGGCCAATCCCTGTGTGACTCGGCCCAGCTTGATTGAGGTTCGATTTGGCCCGAACTCGGCTCGGCTCGAATATTATTATTTAAAAAAAAAGATTCAAGCTGAGCTCGAGTCAAGCCAAGCCCGGCTCGAGCTTGAATCAATTCGGGCCTAGCCGAGCTTCGAGCCACGATTTTGAATTCGGGCCAAAATTCGGGCTGCACATTCAAGCTCTATTTCAGGCCGAGCCGGGCTTCGGGCCTCGATCAAATCCATTCAAGCCAAGTCGAGCCGAGCCGGGCCAAGCCCGCCCAAATACTGCCCTACTTACATACAAACCAATGACATCTGTCTCTCTGTCAATTGCAAGAAAAGGTCTCGGCATCCACACATCATGTGACGATAAAAAACGTGAGAAAATGAACCAATATTTTAGTAGGTTTGCACAGGTCAAAGTGGTGCCTTCCCATTGGGTGCTGGGTCTGCTCGCCAGTACAACTGGGCCGGCACAACTAGAGAAGATCCTGTGTCTATTTTGGGTGCGTGTAGCTATTCAAATATTTATTTCGATCAAGCCCACCCGCATTGCCATAAATTGATTCTTGATCAGCTCTCTCTCTCTCTCTGTCTATTCTTCCTGTGACCCTGTCTCTCACTGTGCCACTCGTCCTCTTCCTTACTGTGCTGTGACTCTCTCTCTCTCTCTCTCTCTTGGTAGCTGCATCGTCTTTTGCCATTTTTGTCTCCATAGACTTATAAAGCTTTCCTCTCTGCTTCCGATATTCCTGCATTTCTTGTGCCCTTTTCTATCGCCTTTTTTTTTTTTTTATAAAAACTTTTCTCTCGCTAACTCCATCTGGTTTGGCTTGTGACACGAGGCGAGACTGTTCGATTCAGGTATATTCACATGTTATCTCTGGATTCTCCTTGACGAACTTTTAAATTTTGAGTTCCAGTGATTGGTTTTGTCCCGAGATCTGTTTAACTTTCTTCTACGATTCGCTTTTATTTCAGTTTCTAGAATTTCTATGTGTTAGAACTCGATTTGGCGTTGTAATTTTCCATCTTTTTGGAGAGAATGCTTGGATTTGATTGTCATACCAAAGAGTTTGAAGTTAGCTTAGTCTATTTAGTGCGAGATCTGTTGTTTTGGTTCGGAAGCTTGGAGAGGTTATTGCTCGTATTGATTATGTTCTATGGACTGCGTTGATTTAGTTTGATCTGCTAATGCTTTCTCTATTTCTTTACTAAGTGTAAGATCCTCTTGCTTACCTTTACTGCATATATGCTTGTCCTTGCCTTTCTGGAACCTTAGGTCTGTAAATTTGTTTCGTTGCTTCTAAATTTGTTTTTGATGATCCAAGATTTTTGTTCTTTTTTTTTTCTCTCTCTCATATTTTGAATTGCTAGAAAGCTTCATTACCTGTGGTTGATCAAATTTTCTGAGGTTTCTGTCTTTGAACCAGATTGAGTTCTACTTCGGTCGGGAATGCCGTATATTTTTACTTTTTTTTTTCTCCTGAGCTATTAGGCATTTTAAAATCTGCATATTCACTCTTGGAATATCAGTTTCCCAATGTCTACTGTTTTTAGTTGCAACGTCTATGCTGGGATCAGAGGCTACTAGTCAAGAGCTATTTTTAGGTTTTTTTCTTATTTCATCTCTTATACAAGCTAATAATTAATTTGCAAATCCAGTGCTCTTTGAGAGTTGACCTTTCCTATTTACTCCAAAACTACTGCAGATAAACCTTTTCATTAACTCTTCATGTAACCGATTAAGAAAAAGTCAATCTGATCAAGCTTCTGTTGCAGGGAAGGAAATTATTATTTTTTATCGGTATCGAATATATTAATATATCAAAGGAAGTAACAATAGTTTACAGAGGAGTAAACTGAAGAGATCTAGCATGAAGGAAATCCGAAAAAAACTCAATCAACATTCATGATATTAGTTTGATCTAGAGACAAAAATTAATGCCTTTTTCCCCTTTCAATAATTCCCAAAAAGAAAGAAACAAATTTTGCTGAAACATGTAATGCTAGTTCTCGCAACAGTGCAACACACACAAATGTCTCTTTGTGAACTCCACCCAAGTTTATTCTGTTTATTTCTGGTGGATCTTTCTCCTTAATATTGATTTTTATTCTCGACATTTCATTTGCAGGTCTTTTGAGTGTACATCATGGCTACAGGACAACTATTCTCCAAGACTACACAAGCACTATTTTACAATTACAAGCAACTTCCCATCCAAGGGATGCTTGATTTTGACTTCCTATGTGGTGTGTATAGCTTCTCGAGTTGTCCTTGGAGTGTTGTAGTCATTGCTTCTCAATTAGGCACTTGAGTTATATTGGGTGGATGTTTAGACTTTAGTGTTAATGTTCAATTATCATCTCTGATACTTCCAGGAAGGGAAATGCCTTCAGTTGCAGGAATTATTAACCCAAGTGCTGAGGGATTTCAGAAACTCTTTTTTGGTCAAGAGGAAATCATGATTACAGTTCATTCAACGTGCGCTTTTCTCTCATTCATTTTCTCTTTTTTTTTTATATCTTTCCATACTTGAATTTGATTTTTGAGAAGGGTATGTAAACTTTGTTCTAACAGAACAGAGTTACTTTAATCATTATAGTTCGATTAAAATAGGTAATGACCCACCTCAAGTTTAAGATGAACTACTTATAAGTTATACCACGTAGATTCTTCTTATTAAGGTCAACCTGGTCCAACCTAACATTTCTTTATTATTAGTAACAATTCTAGATACATTCACTCTATTTAAATGTATGTTATAAATATGTAGTTTAAGAATTCACATATGGGACCCCAACAGTTTTTGTTCAATATCCTTGTCAACCAATAATTTTCCATGGAAATGAAATGATAGTACTTGATCTACTCTTCTTGCAAGCTATACACTTACATATATACTTTCGGTTTGACCATATTAACTGCACGGCCACTGTATGCCAACTATACAAACTGTTCAGAGAAGTAGTGAACTGCTTCTAACAAGGGTCATGACATAGTTGTAGACGTGAAAATTTACTGTCGTTCCATACTTAGGGAAAATTCTCTTTAGAATGGAATAACGCTAAATAACCGCTTGATAGAGTCGCCACCTATTGAGTTTAAAGGGACAATAGGATCCCTAAATTATGGAGAAGACAAAATGTGCCTATTGAGTTTAAAGGGACAATAGGATCCCTAAATTATGGATAAGACAAAATGTGAAACTCTATCATCTATGCTAAAGGAAGGTGTTAGGCACTCCTAAGCCTTCATCCTAAGATGGTTACCTACTCCTTTAAGTCTAGAATATATTAGGAGAAACTAAAGGAAAATCATACATTATGAGAATATTGACATGTCTAAGATTACAAGTCCAACAACAATGCAATACAAGAAAACTCACTTAAAGTTATTAAATAGGGCTACACCCATGGAGGTTGCCTACATATCCGCATGGTGGAATAAAGCCACTTGTAGTTCAGGAGCATGCTAACTTTTTTCTTTTTTATATTTTTATTATATGTAAGGTTTGACAAGATTAATTATAGTTAATAACTAACTAGGGTAATAGTCTGTGGTCTGGGAGTCCATAGGGCAAAGAGGAAGCTCTAGGTGATAGCTCAAAAGTAGTAAAATAAATTTTGGCCTTTGGTTCACCCTTTAATCCATTCTTTTCCCATTTATAGAATAAAATAAAATAAAATGTAGAGAAGGGAAACATGAGGGGAGGGGCTCCTACTGTTCCTTCAAGGCAGTGTAGTGGGCATCCTACTACCTTGAAGGAAAGGTAAGTCCCCTTCTGACTATTTGAGGAGTTGATGCAGTCCGTAGACAAGTGCTAGGTCTAGAGTTTATTCATCTAGACTAACCCACAACTAAGTCTACAGGAACCAGCAACGAAATGGAGAAAAAGATCAAACAAAGAAAAAAGGAGTGATAAAAACGAGGGTTTTGAAACCCTAGAAGCACCAAACCAGTGGGCTGTAATGGCTGTCTCAACAGACTTCTATTCTCCAGGAAAAATAACAAAAATCCCCAATAAAGTCCCCTTTACAAGCTTATATATGTCTCCTACTGCAACCCTAAATAACAGCCCTTAAGATGTTTTAATCTCAGCCCTAGAAACAGAAATTTAACAAAATATGAAGTAAAACTTCAACGTAGCGCCACTCCATGGAGCTCTATGGACTCTCAGGGACGTCGGGCCTATTTGCGACCAGATTTGAAGGCTTTTGGATGCTCCCATCGATCCAGAAAATGATCAGCCACAACCACTGCATCAGGAGTAAACTAACAAGAAAATAGAGAACAAAGAAATTAGTGCAAGAGAAAAAAGTAAAGTTAGGAAATAAAGAGCAACTAGAAAGTAAGTGCAAGTACTATAAGAGAATAACTGAGTAACTTAGGAAAAAGATAAAGGAAAACTAAAGTTAGAAATTTACATTAGCAATTTTTCTTCTAAGATTCAAAGGAAGGAAACTTAAAAAGATGGGTCTCAAGAGATTCCTATCAAACTATCAAAGCCTAAGGTTTCTTCCCAAATCTCCAAGTAACTCCAACTCTCCAAGGAACCTTCAAGCCCGAGGATGTCCAAGATGGGGGAATTTTACACTAAATGATTATGAATAAAGGGGTAAGATGAGGATGGTAGAGGCTCGTAGGTTTTGGGATGGGGCTACAAGATTTAAAGTTGAGAGAATTGATGAAGGTTGGATGGGATAGGACTTCAAACTTGGGGATTTGGAGTTCTAAGTTACCTAAGGTGGGTGTTGTGAGTTTGAGGGTTTGGAGTAAAGGGGTTCTCTGTAAAACAACTCAAGAGTCTTCTTAGGGATGATTGGGAGTTGTATTTAAGGAGGAATAAACTTGGGTATTTATAGAGAATGATGAGGGAGTGAGTCTTCCTTTTACATGGGGGGTTATGTATGGGCTAGGTAAGGGCTTAGAGAAGGGGTGGTCTATACTCCTTTCTAAGATAGCTTTGGCTTAGAAATGAGTATAGAACTTGGAGATGTGAGTGGGCGCTAGGACGCTTCTGACTCAAATTTCTAGGGCCACTTCTAACTCAAATTTCTGGGGCCACTTGAAGATGTGAGTGGGCGCTGGGACACTCCTTGGTCTTTGGCTGGTGATTTCAATTGTATTCATTCCCTCATGAAAGGAGAGGAGCTTAATCCTTTTCGGCCAAAATGCAGAGATTCGAGGAGTTCATGTCTAGCTTTGGTCTTATTGACTATCCACTGAGAGGCTCCCAATTCACATGGTCACAGCTACGGTCCGGGTCACTTGCTAGCAGATTGGATAGATTCTTATTTACAGCCGAATGGGAGGAAATATTTCCCAACCTACTCCAGTCTTCCTTACCCAGACCTATTTCAGACCATGTCCCAATTCTACTGGCTTTTGAAAATTTCAAGGTTGGTCCCACCCCGTTCTGATTTGAAAATATGTGGATTGAGGCAGAAGGTTTCAATGACATAATTTCTGAGGTGTGACGATCTGAACCGGTCTATGCACCTAGGCCCTAGCACTAGGTTTGGTCTAAAACTAAAAGCCCTAAAAGCTAAAATTAAGAAAAGGAACAAGGAAGTCTTCGGCAACATTTTTAGAGACAAAGTCTAAGCTTCTCCTCGATATCCCTGATGGTTTTTCATTGAGTTTTACAAATGTTGTTGGGATATTGTGGGTATTGACCTTCTAGCAGTTTTGTAGGAACTCCATGAGTCCGATCAATTCGGTAAGGTGATCAACAATACATTTGTGGTTTTGATCCCGAAAACATTTGGGGCTCAGGAGCTGTAGGATTTTTGTCCCTTGGTGAGCAGTGCATATAAAATCGTTGCCAAGGTCCTAGCCACTAGGCTCAGATGAGTTTTGGGTTCAATCCTCTCTTCTCAACATGGAGCATTTATGGGTGGTAGACTAATCTCAGATGGCATTCTCATTGCCAATGAGTGTGTGGATGAGCGCCTTAGGTAAAAATCTCTGGGCCTTATTTGTAAAATTGACATGGAAAAGGCTTATAACAACGTCAATTGGGAGTTCCTTCACTACATGTTGCATAGAATTGGTTTCGGTCTCAAGTGGAGAAAGTGGATGTTAGCACGCGTATCCTCAACCTCATTCTCAATCCTCCTCAATGGCAAGTCTAACAGATATTTTAGGAGATCTAGAGGCTTAATGCAGGGGGACTGGCTGTCCCCGACATTTCCCATTATAAATTCGGAGGCTTTGAGTCGGATGTTATCGAGCAAATGAGGTAGCTTTTGAAGTCTTCTCCATAAGCCATGAGAACCTTTGTATCTCACATCTACAATTTACTAACAATACCCGAATATTTTGTGGAGCCTCTTGCAGTGAGCTCCTCAATCTTAGGTGCATCATGTTATGTTTTGAAGTTGTGTCAGGTCTCAGGGTCAATTTGGGTAAGGGTGAAATAGTGTAGGTAGGTGAGATTCCTAATCTAGTCACCTTGGCAAGTTGCTTAGGTTGTCAGTCAGTCTCCCTCCCTTCCAGTTACCTTGGTCTACCCTTGTGAGTCTCTTTTAAAGCAAAAGCAGTGTGGGCTCTAGTGATGGAAAGATTCTTGTCTAGACTAGCATAATGGAAATCAAATTTTTTACCCAAAGGAGGAAAATTGACCCTCATCAAAAATTACCCTTAGGAGTCTTCCCAATTACTTCATGTTCACCCTATCACTACCAAGATCTATAGCCTTGACCTTTGACTGATTACAGCCATAGTTCGAAAACTAAGCGAGTCACTCGAGTAACTCGGCCGAGTTACTCAACTAGGTTGAATTTCGAGTTGAGTCACCTCAAAACTTGAAGGAGGCACTATTTGCCGAGTTACTCGGGTGACTCGGTCGAGTCGAGCCAAGTTTTTCGACTCGCCAAACTAGGTCGAGTCACATAAGGGTATTTTTATCATTTTTTTAAACGTAAACTCGAACGTCACATTATTTTTGTATCATATTTTTTTTGGTCTATAAAGACAACCTACTATGAGTTATGTTAAACCTAGTTTATAGATTTGAGGCTGTAAAACCAGCTTACTTTGAGTTCTTTTAGCCCAAAATTTTCAAGTTATTACATATATATTCCGAGTTGGACCGAGTCGAGTTTTTTTTCGAGTTTTCAGAATTACTCGACACAGCTAACTTTCGAGTTGAGTCGAGTTTTCGGGTTTTTGAACCATGCTTACGGTTGACACGAGAGAAGCGACAAGATGAAAATACCATCTAGTTAATGAAAATAAATTTGTAAACCAATTAAAGCTATTGGCCTCAATCTAGTTCCCCTCATTAAAGTTAATAAGATTCTCCTTAGCAAATGAGTTTGGAGATTTGGTGTAGAACGAGGGAGTATTTGGAGGAAGGTATTCATTGCTAAATATGGAGAAACTTCATGGTGGAATCCAAAGGAGGTGAGATGCTCACATGGGGCGGGTCTTTTGCAGGAATCATGTTAGTAGCTAATCTACTAGATCCTTACATTAGATCCAAGGTTGGAAATAGACTCGACATCCCATTGTGGAAAGACCTGTGGTGTGGTTAGTCTGGGCTTAAGGACGACTTTGGAAACATATTCCTACTCGCCCTTAATAAAGAAGCCTCGACGGCTGATTGTTATGAGGGGGTGGGGAGCGAGTTAGTTTAGTGCCCTAAATTGATGAGAGACCTAAACGATTAGGAGATTGAGAACTTACAAGGATCGCTTGTACTCCTCCCACATGCACCCAAACTAGAGACTGCATGATTTAGTCTAGAAGCAACAATGGTCGGTTTTCAGTGAGATCCTTTTTACAGACTTTTGTCTTGATACCTTCGCCCTTATTTCCATAAAAGGTTGTTTGGACTTCCCGTGTGCCATCGAATGTATCGTTCTTCTTATGGTCCGCAACTTTGAATAAGATTCTTACAATTGATCATTTAAAGAGTAGAGGGTGGAGTATGGCAAATCGTTGTTTCCTATGCTTGATGGAGATAGTAGATCACTTGTTCTTGCATTGCCCAATTGTCTTTGGGATCTGGAATTTTTTCTTCTCATGATTAGGGGTGGATTGGGTCTTCCCATCTTCCGTTCCGAGTTTCTTATTAGGCTGTCAATTGATGACATTGATGGGTGCGAAGGAAGTTATCTAGATTATTCTGCCTAGAGCTATTTCGTGGTCCATCTAGAAAGAGAGGAATAATTGCGTCTTTGACAATTCATCTTCTCCAAAATCCAGAATTCTAGTTCGGATATGACGCTTGATTGTGGAATGGGTGTCCGTCCATCATATGGGGGCAGAAGTGGGTGATATTTTACTATGAGGAGTTAGATTTTGTATCTGTTGCATGCTTCTATACTTGTTTTTTCTTTTTGCTCTCCCCTCTATGCTTCTCAGTTTACTCCCCAGTAAATTGCTTGTAGTTTCCTTTGATATTCTAATACACTCATTATTTACTGATAAAAAAAAAAGCTTTTGCTTTTACTTAGGAAATATAGTTGAAATAGGCTAGGGTAGGCAGGGGTGAGCCAAAGAGGATGTGGTTTATACTCCTTTTCAAGGTAGCTTTTTCTCTTACTTAAGAAAGGAAATTAAAATATGATAGGCTAGATAGGGCTAGGTAGGGTGAGCCAAAAGAGGTGTGGTCTATATTTATTTTCAAAGTAGCTTTTTCTCTTACTTAGGAAAGAAAATTGAAATAGGGTAGGCTAAGTAAGGGTGAGCCAAAGAGGGTGTGGTCTATATTTATTTTCAAAGTAGCTTTGTTTTTACTTAGGAAAGAAAATTAAAATAGGGTAAGCTAGGTAAGGGTGATCCAAAGGGGGTATGGTCTATACTCCTTTCCAATGTGACTTTATCCTTTTACTTAGGAAGGGAATTATTGGGATTGGGGTTTGATGTTCTTTCATGAAAGTAGGAGCTTTGGGGGTATGAAATAAAAAGGAAAAATGGTTCAATCATGAATAGGGAAAATGTCTCTTTTGGGTTATGGGTTGTTGGGTCAAGGTTCATGGGTTGTTAAGTGAGGTCTTAGGGTCTTAGGTGAGGTGTCCTAAGGTTTAGATGGTGGATCCTAGGGTTTAGGAATAGTCCTAGGGTTTGGGAATGCTCTTAGGGTATCGATGAAGAGGGGTCTCAAGGTTTAAGATGGAGTCCTAGGGTTTAGGAATGATCCTAGGGTTAGGTGGGGTATGGGAGATGATAAGTTCTTGGAGTCTCGGATAAGAAAAGTAGGGGAAAGAGGGGTGCAAAAATAAGGTGTTTCCCGTCTCAGTTAATTTTAGCTCTTTCTGTTTTTTTTCTCTTCTTTTGCATGTTCTAAATTTTAAGTTTTCTCAATTTGGATATTTTCTGCAGCATTGAAACAGCTTGTGCTGCACATCCTACTGCTGATGTTTTTATCAACTTCGCATCATATAGAAGGTCAGTGCTCATATTTATTCGACTATTTTGAAGTGCAAAACTTCTCCATTTATACTGCATGGTCATTATATTTTGATATATGCAGTGCAGCTGCTTCCTCCATGGCTGCTCTGAAACAACTATCAAAGTTATTGCTATAATAGCTGAAGGCGTTCCAGAGTCAGATACCAAGCAATTGATTGCCTATGCACGGGTAAATAATAAGGTGAGAGAACATGGTACAAAACCATGTGGGAACCATGGTGATATTTTAAGTTCGGTTACATACATAGTTGCACTACATTATCAAATTCCAATAATTTAGAGAGAGAATGGCTGTAAAGTAAATGCTTATTTGGACTGTACAACCAATATAAATGGTGCTAGTGGGTTGATCTTCCTTAAGAATTTATTCACTAGTATCCAGTTTCACTTCGTATCTGACATTAATACTGATGATATTTGCAGGTTGTTGTTGGTCCAGCTACTGTTGGAGGCATTCAAGCTGGAGCCTTTAAGATTGGTGACACTGCTGGAACAATTGACAATATCATCCAGTGCAAGCTTTACAGGTCTGGATCTGTTGGATTTGTCTCCAAATCTCCATGTATTTATTCCAGGAATTTTCTCTCCTCTCCATTCGCACATCATTGGCCAACCTGCATTAATTAAAATTTTCTCAAAAAAGGTGTTTAGACTTTAGATTTGACTGAGCTGTAGTCTATGACTTTGTAATTTTCTAATTACCATCTTGTACTGCTTTTATGGGTTGCAAAATCGCATGTCATCATTAAAGATATTCTCAAATTTGGCCCTTCCATTCCAGTACTCAAATCTAGTTCTGATGTAAATTCGAGTTATTTTGTCCACACTGGACCTACACTACAAGTAGATAGTAATCTTAAAACTTATAAATTTCATTATTTATATGTAGATACCAAACATCTACAATCTTTTGCAGTACCCCTACTTGACTTGATCAAGAACGTTTTCACTCACGTCTCGAGTTACTCACCCATCTCGTGAAAATGCTGAGTCAGTTTAGGACCACAAATATTGGAATTGAATATGAAAAAAATCAAAACAGACAGAGAGAGAGAGGAAAAAAAGGGTTAAAGTTTGACTGTACATAGAGATTGGGAAAATGAAGAAACTACTGATCAATATTCCTGCAATCTTCCCCACACTGCTATTTCTTGAAAGAGGTATTAATGGGTGATGATTCGCTCCAATATATTGTTGAATTTTGTACCAAGTTTCATCTAATAGTAGTATGTTGTCATAATTTTAATGTTGATAATTCTCTAATAAATTTATTATGAGGTGTAGTTCACTGCTTAAAGTATAATTTGACAATAGTAGCTCATAAGCGTGAATTATTGCTTAATCTAGCATTAATAATTGCAATTCAGCTCTAATTTAGTCTAGTGTAGCATGCCATTGTGCCTAGAAAATGTATTACTGCAATCAAATTACCTTATGTACCAAAAATAGAATGTGTCCTACTTCTACCATTTGAATGAGTGAGATCAGAAGATTCAGAACCATATCTTGGTGTGGCTATCGAAAGGTGAGTTAACCCCATTGATGTGTACTCTGTCCCCTAACTTTCGAACTGTAGAAAGGTTTCCATAGTAAATACTCAAAATCTCTGTCTAGCTTTTGTATTTAGCACTGAAGCCTGTTGCCTTTGGTTGGAATGTCATGTAACAGAGTGGCAGTTAACATGTATGTTTGTGGCTCCAAGAAGTAACGTGTTCTACAATTGCAGGGTGGCATGTCTAATGAACTTTACAACACAATTACACGTGTAACAGATGGAATATATGAAGGAACCTACATAATATGGAGGTTGTTATTTCATTGTTATATTCATGACTGCCTTATTGTATGCGAATTTAGGGTTCAAATAAATTATGGATGAGTTTTGAAACTTCTGCAGGCATTGCAATTGGAGGAGATGTGTTCCCAGGCTCAACTCTTTCTGATCATGCCCTGCGGTTTAACAACATCCCACAGGTAATTCATTGTTAGTCGATTTACTTCCTCTTTGGAGTTCCAATGGAATATTCTCATATATTATCTAGATTTTTAGTCGTAGGCAAAGACACGGGTATCTACATTTCCTCCATGAACTTACTGAAATTTAACCTTAATTTCTAAATATTACACCCTGTTTGCATAACTATAACTATCATAACCTGAATGTTCTTAAAAATCAAAACTTGCCATCTCCTTGAAGGCTCTGTCCTTTACTTTGAAGCTGAAACGCAATCCTTTCAGCCGTACTGACCAAAGCTGGATGTATGTGAGTTGGCAAACTCAACAATTTGAAAAAACTACCTAGGTCTTGGGAATTTGCTCACATATTTTTCAGTTTTCTAGTATTTTAGACCTCAACCTTCAGAACTCAACTTCGAAGATAGTCGTAGCGATCTAATTTTTAGAGTCCGGTCCAAATATTTGATGTAATTTTCTTGTTATCTATTATTCTAAAGCACTCTAAAATTTGAAACTGAACTAAGAACGTATATGTCATAACGACTTACTATCCAATTCCAGCCACTAACTTTGGTTAGCATGAATTGTTCATGCAAAGCTATAACATCATGATCATTTCCTCTTATCATGTGAAACTTTTCCTCACTGATTCTTTCTTGTCATTCTTTAACCTAATCCTCTGTTTTGACTCAGGTCAAAATATGGTTGTGCTTGGGGAACTTGGCGGGTGGGATGAGTACTCCCTAGTTGAAGCCCTAAAACAGGGGAAGGTCAATAAACTGGTGGTTGCTTGGGTGAGCGGAACCTGCGCACGGCTCTTCAAATTAGAAGTGCAATTTGGTCGTGCTGTGAGTTATTATGTGAATGTCTTGGACTATTCTATTTGGCAACACCACATCCCTAATTGTTCTTAACATGGTTATAATCAGGGTGCCAAAAGTGGTGGTGAGATGGAGTCTGCCCAAGCAAAAAAGCATTAAGGGAAGCAGGAGCTATTGTGCCCACTTCATGTGAAGCATTTGAGGCTGCAATTATGGAGACATTTGAGAAACTTGTAGGTTTTTACCGTACCATGACTTGTTTATTATATGCACGGATGTTTCCTTTTTTTCCTCATGATTGGAAAAACTAACCAATAAGCTCCATCACTAATTTATTTGGCATGTCTGGTTTTTTGTTCTTTTTTGTCTTAGGTCAAAGAGGGTAAGATTACACCAGTGAAAGAATTTAAGCCTCCTCAAATCCCTGAGGATCTTGACATTGCAATTGAAAGTAGGAAAGTTCGGGCTCCAATTCATGTTATCTCCACCATCTCTGATGACAGAGGTTTGATTCAATATTTTCTATTTTCTGACTTCAGTCTTCACGTGCTTGATGGATAAATAGTAATTCAAATTGCCCTAAATTCTTCTTTGGCCTATTTGCAGATGAGGAGCCATGTTATGCTGGTATTCCAATGTCCTCCATTGTTGAACAGGGTTTTGGAGTGGGAGATGTTATCTCTCTTTTGTGGTTCAAACGCAGTCTTCCCCGTTACTGCACACATTTTATTGAGGCAGGTTTCTTAAAATGGTTAACCTTTGAACCCTCTTTTTCCACCTCAAAATTTTCCTCGTTTGTAGTCTTGATATTCATGTTACTCTTTTGGGTGCTTTATTCACTTTTGGGAAGCAAAATTGTGTTTTATAGATTTTGTCTCACAAATAATATATGGCATTGGTCAGATCTGCATCATGTTATGTGTCGACCATGGTCCTTGTGTCTCTGGTGCCCACAACACTAAAGTTACAGCAAGAGCTGGAAAGGATCTAGTTTCCAGTCTTGTCTCAGGTACATTATAACCACTTGATGGCTTATCCATTTTTATGGTATAGTTCTCTTCATTCTTCTGTTAAATTTCCCATAGAATGGTTCTGTGTGTTGATCTTATAATGGAAAAGTGAAGAGAATGAGTTTCTGAAACAGGGCTGCTTACAATTGGTCCCCGTTTTGGTGGGGCCATTGATGATGCTGCTCGATACTTCAAGGATGCTTATGACAGAGTGAGTTTTCATATTTGTTACCACTTACCAGGGTCTTGCCACTGCAAAAACTAGGAAATGATTAAATGTTATTGCCGTTTTGTTTCTTCTCAGGGCCTTTCACCTTATGAGTTTGTTGAAAGTATGAAAAAGAAGGGCATCCGTGTGCCAGGGATCAGAAACAGGTACAGAGCCTTTAAATTCTTAATCTGTGTCTCAGTTTAGTAAGGTTGATCTAGCAAGTTTCTGATTTCTCCCATTATAAGTTTGTTTAAATTGTTGTGTATTTACATAGCAATGCAGAAAAACTCATATTGTTGGATAAAAGCTTTCACTTTTACCAGTATTATGGAGTTCTTTTCTTATAAGTTATAACTAGCTTACACTCAAAATCTGACTTTGGGAAACCATAATTTGCTTGTCGTGGAAAAGAACCAAGAGAGTGGACAACAGAGACAAGGGAGTACTACAACTGTTTCTGTGAAGTACATGAAATATGTGTTAGTCCCAAGATTCCAAAAGCTGTATAAATAGACGAATAGAGAAGGAGACAAGTGAAAATGCTTCAAGGTGCGATGTGAATCCGCTTTCCTTAAGACGTTATTCGCCCCCACTACCGGTTTGCAAACGGGTTTTTAGCGAATCGCCTCTAGGATACAATGAAGCCTAATTGTTGTTGATCTAAGTCTTGCAATAACGTCCAAGACCAACCCCGAACTCTTTCAACAATGGTTGAATATATTAGAAATCACTTGAATGTTTAAAATATCTTCTTAAAGAAAATAATGGGCGTCTATATCTATTAAAACCAAACAACTCAGAATTTATAGACCTACATACACCCATTCGGAAGAGGTTCTTACTTCTTCTTAGAAACATTTAGGGCCCGTTTGGCATCGTTCCGGATCAGAAACGATTCTATTCCCTGGAAAAGTCTGATTCTTGTTGAAATGTTTCTATTCTTAGAACTCATTTGGATGCAGTGAACCTGACTCTGTTCTGGGGAACAGAAACAACAGAATCGCGTTTGGATAGGGAAAAAAAAAAAAACAGAATTGATAGATTATATTATTCTAACTATTTTTCTATAGGGGTAAGAGATGATTAATCATTATAACCACACAAAATGATATTTGTATCCAAATTTAAAGTCTATCAAAAGATAATACATGTTCCATAATCCAAAGTTACATTTTTAATAAAATATGTTCTATGTTTACTTTACAAAGATCACAATCACTATTGCCCAAAAAAAGGTTAACAGTCCCATAAAAAAGCAAATGACACTACAACCACAGGTTGCACAGACGAAAAGGCGGTGCTGTTTGCGTTCAACGAGCAATTGTTGAGACGCTGAATCCATATCATTTTCAGGTTGACGTTGTTCCATGTCATATTCATCTACCCATATGAATGAGTCTTCATGGTCCTAAACAAAATCAAATCAAATTAGTTAATGATTAATCGACATAATGAGTTCTTATTGATATCAAAATCAAAATAAAATTAAAACATATAAACCTGACGAAATGAGCATCGAAAAAACCAACGTCCATAATTTTTCTTTGTCTTCGCCATAAACAATTTCATTGCACCACGCCCACAAGAACATGTAGGACTTCTACGATCTCCTGCCATATGTTCAGTACTATCTACAAATATTTCTAAAACTATAAGTACATACAATGCATGTCAAAACAAAAACATATTCATAGACAATGATATGAAAATTAAAGCCTGCAAATTATAACAATGTCTTCCATTGGCACACACAAAAAAACATATAGAGAATATTAACATGAAAATATAAACATCGTCATCACACTAAGCTGTCATCATACTAAGCTAAGGATGTCCATCTCAATATCATGTAACACCATAATATGTTGCTAGTGCATTTGCAATTTCGTCCCTAACGCGCTCAATTTCTTGTCGGCCTTGTGCAGTGCCAATCTCTACAACCCTTGAGGAACCTGCCTCATTGGTGGGTGTGTCATCATGGTCGAGAATCATATCATCATCGCCATAAGTAAGAAATTCTTTATCTTGTTGCGTATGCGATCTGATGAAATTGTGAAGAGTGCATGCAGCAAGAATAATACGTTTTTGTCCACGAAGGGAGTAAGATGGCATTTGCTTCAAGATAAGGAACCGAGATTTTAACACACCAAAACATCTCTCAATGACATTCCTCAATGATGAATGATGATAATTAAACAACTCCTTCTTCCCCCGTGGTTGTCGAGCACGCCCCCTGTACTCTTGTAGATGATATCGCTCTCCACGATAAGGCATCAGATAACCCGGCATAGTAGTGTAGCCCGAGTCGACAACATAATATTTACCTGAAATATAAATTAGCTAAATAAATTCACCGAATAAATTTTGTATATATATCTTTTAAACAATATTACCTGTAGGGGGATGGGGGAATTCCAATTCTGGTCTTGTTATGGCTTCGGCAAAAACACGTGAATCATTGGCTGTTCCCTCCCAGCCGGCATACACAAATGTGAAACGCATATCGAAAGAACATGCACATAAGACATTTTGGGTAACGGTTGTCTTCCTTCCTCGATATGGAATCTGATTCTTAGTAGGCACAGAAGCGCTTACATGTGTGCCGTCTATTGCCCCTATACAATCCTTGAAAACGAAAAAAGAAATTGTAACTCATTAATTATTTAATTGATAGATCATGTATGAATACAATCGTTAAATCATTTGTTACCTTAAACCAAGGATGGTATTTTGAATTGTTGAGAATTTCTGGTGGAGTTTCGTTAAAATCCGGGGGACATATTAGCTCTTTTCCCAAATTCGCAATGGCCTTCAAAACTGTTTTAAAATGACGGCTAACAGTCTCTCCTGAATGTTGAAATCGAACTGCTATCATCCGATTACATTCATTGTGGCCAATTGTCATTAAAAACATAGCTATTTGTTCTTCGACAACAACAAATTTTGAATCCTTCAAAAGGTGTCTACTTCTCAGAGTATGACATAAACTTTCAAATACATGTTTTTCCATGCGAAACAAATCATAACATCTATCTGGATGTCCAGTAAGTACGTGATGTACAAATGCTGGACCTGTCTCACTACGGTCCCTAATTGGTCTTTTGTTGATGCGCTTATGCAATTCATGAAATATTAGTAGCATCAAAAAGTCATCATCAGACTCTTCACTATCTGACTCGGGTCTATCAGAATCTGACTCGGGTCTATCTGAATTTGACTCGGGATCCATATTACCTGAACACCATATGTAAGCACAATATTACATAATACACAAAGTATCCCTAAACTTGCTTTAAGAACATCATACTTGTGTACTACGTTAAAAACACAAATTCAGAATGTAGTCCACTAGAGAATAACAAAGAAGTAAAAAAAACATCTTTCTATTGCACCCCATTCATTCAAGCAATCTACGAAATATTAGATGATCAAAGAAAACTAAAAAAGTCATACCAGCCGGAGAGGGGGATATACCCTTACCTCAACCCAAGAAATTAACATCTAATACTGGACAGTCAAACAATCAAGAACAATAAGTGTTACTAATGATGCTCCATGTGGAGTACTCTGACCACAATTTTGTCAAAACAAGCTTGAAAGTACTCCCCGCAACATGAGGTTCTTTCCAAAATCAGTTTTGGATGGCTGAGCTCCACTTGGAAAAGTTACAAATAAAAAAAAATAAAATGGCATTGGAATATAAATTTAAAGTAAAGCAAAACTGCCATAGAGAGTCCAAGAATTTTATATCATGAATTGCGATTGTTTTTCAAGCTTTGTCCAAAATCAGTTTTGGATGGCTGAGCTCCACTCGACACGCCGAGTTTCCACGGGGAAAACTATGACCATTGGAGGTGTAAGATGAAAGTCATCTTTAAGTCCCAAGAACTTCAGATTTTGATCAAAATGGCTTCAGTAAATTTCCTATTAAAACTGACTTGTGAGAAAAACACAGCAGGGAAAAGCCAACAGGACTTAGATTGAGAGTATCACAATGGCCTCCCCATTTACAAAAAACCCCCCCGGTAATTATAGAAAGTTAACAACCAAATCATCCCAATGACAACTGAGGCAGTGCACTAGTTCTAATAACTCAAACTGGTCAATTCCTATTACTAACCTTATGAACAACCATTCAAGAGAATGCTATTTCTTCATGGGAAAAGGGAAACAAACACCTAAAAGGCAGAGTTCACACTCAACTGTTAGATGACTTCATATTTACATAAAAACCATGAGGAAAAACAAGATTTCACAGGTAGAACTAAATCAAACTAGGAGCCAACACGCATGCCGAAACTGCTGAAAAAAATACATAGGAACCTCTAGGAGAAATGCCTCAATAGGCCACAAAGCTCCTAAATTTTTTCAAATAAAAGAATACTTGACAAAGTACAATCTAAAAACAAAATATAATCGCCATCTTGCAGAAGCTATAAACCTTGAAGATGTTCCAAAAAAATATTCCACCAAATGCACCACTTAACACCTCTAATATTGCAGAAGCTATCAACATTCAATTAACAAATCCATCTAATATTCAAGTAGCCATCCTATGATTCACATAGAATACCTTAATATTACTTTTAACATTCACCTATACTTCTAGGACATCTAGAAATAGCAAAGAGAAAATTATATGTCAAAAAATAAATAGCTTGTATTCTTTGGATTCTCATCATCACTCTCATCCAAGCCTTATCCCAATCATTCATGCTGACTTTTATTCATACATTTAGAAACAACCAAATTTCGTGATGCTTTTTGCATTTTCTTTAAGAAAATAATAAAATCAACTTGTGAGATATATGACTTCCAAATAAATGTTAAATTGCAAACTCTAGAAAGAAATTAACATTTTTTTGATTCCTCCAATGCCTCCGCCTATACGGGATCAACTGGCAGAATTACCAGACTGCTCTGGTATAATTACCACACTCCTCCTCTACCCACCTTTGGTTGAAACATGAAGATTTCCTTTGTTTCCATGCTTGATGATAAACAATCAATCACCAGAAGGGGAGCACGAGCTGACCGAATTTGTAGATTTTTTTCTCTTTCTTTTTGCCTAATATAATTTTCTAATTGTAATGCATAGTATTAGGAGATGTCTCTCTGATTTTACTCCTAATAGAGATTTCCTTTCTTAATCTAGCTAAATTTTATAATGCATGTTTTTTTCAATATCTGTGGGAGCTTCTACACTACAGTTCAATATGCTAATCCAAGTAGTCCTCCCTTTACCCTGTTTGAATGCCTAAAATTTATTTTCTTTCCCGGTGATAACAGGCTCAAACCTGCGACCATTGCAGAATTGAATTTGCAAACATTTTGATCTCGGTGATTTTGATGACCTTAGGAGCAGCGAGGAATATTTCTTGACTAAACAAAGAGATAAGACCAGCATGCATTGAACTGACATGAAGACCTTACACGTTCTGGTACTGTTGCACTATTCTTCTTTACACAAGCAAATTTCAGCATCTTTTTTCTTTGGACTGTCTTCTTTCCCTAATGGGTGGAATAGCACCTTTAATTGAGAAAATAAGAAATTACTAAGCCTATTTTAATTGTATAAGCAATGGGCTTGATACTATAGATGCACCCCATGACCTGTGATGCACAATCACAATGGAGATATTCAATCCATGCATTTGTCCGCACCCCAACTCCATGGTGGTCTTAGTGACTATCATATCCCCAATTGTCATAGTAACCCCCCTACCCACGTTTGGTTGAAACTTGAAACATGAAGATTTCCATTCTTTCCATGTTTGATGATATCCAACCAAACATGAGCTGACTGAATTTATGGACAAGAAATTTTATCTTCCTGTAGCCCAATATAATTTTGTAATCATAATGCATAAGACTTGGAGATGAGTCTTTGATTTTACTCCTAATAGAGATTTTCTTTCTTAATCATAAGATTTTATAATGTATTTGTATTTTCAAAATCTGTGGGAGCTTCTGTACTACAGTACAATTTGCTAATCTAGGTAGTTCTCTGTCCTCCACCTTTTACCCTGCTTGAATGCCTAAATTTTCTTTTCTTTCCAGGTGAAAACAGGCTTAAAACTACAGCCATTGCAAAATTGGATTTGCAAACATTTTCACCTTTTCAACCATTCATTTCCTGTAAATGGACTCATACTATTCACCGATAGAATTTCAAAGAGTAATTCTTCTAATGCACAAAAGACAATAAATGCAAAGTTTCAAACTTAGGAACTGCTAAACTGAAAAATGAACTAGGATTAAGAAGCAAAGCCTTCAATACGCCCAAAAAAAAAGTGATAGAATTCCACATTAAAGACAATTATGGTGCATTTGGATTTGTGAAATTAGAATTGACCCAACGAATTAATCATCCAAACCTTACAGGTTCTGCTTTCTAATGTTGCTTGAACATTGAAGAAACTAACATAGTATGTGAGTTGAATATTACAACTAAAATAACATGTGAGCAAAATATATTGACATCAAAATGAACTAGCAAGTCTACTATCATTCTAAACATCCTTACATCAGCACTAAACATCCTTGATTCATCTCTCACAACTAACATAGCATGTGAGCACAATAGCACAAAGTTTTAAAGTAGCAATCACACAACATCCTTAAATAGCAAGTTTATAATTAGTTTCAAACAAACATCTCAATGAAAAACTCAGCACTAGTGTCATTCTAAACTCCTTAGTAAGAGGAGTTTCCGGCTTATGGGCACGTTCATGAAAAGTTCCCTCCAACTACGATCTCGCGTGATGATCTTTGTCGCCTTCAAATAGGCTTCGTCGCTTAGATCTTGATCTAATGTCGCCAACACCTCACAACAGCGGGTAATAGAGAATGGGTTATCACTAGCTTCGGACCCAGAACTGTTTGTCCTTCGATGTTGTCTCGTAGTATAGGCCTGACAAGCATCCATCAAGACAGAAGTACTATTCACCTTCCTTCGACGATGAGTGGAGGTTCTAGATGCACCTCGACTGGGTCGGTTCGTCTCTCCTATATCAAAATCTTCATCTTCTTCGAATTGCTCTAATGGAGTTTCTGGAATCCTTTCAACATTCTCATCATCGTCTGTCTCCCCTGCACCTTGTGTTGAAGCACCCGCATTGTCACCTGTTGCGGTGGTGTCACCATATATTATCACAAGCTCATCCCACATTGGACACCCTTTATTGCGGAATGGTTTTGCTCCAGGGTGTTGCTGTTTTAAAAAAAAGATCGAACACTCATTATTAAGTGAACATGTAATGAAGTGAATTATTTTTTGATCGGTCTTCCCGAAAAATGTAAAAATTAGTAATTACACGTACCCGTAAATATGACTCCCAAACATCATCGGGAGCTGTGACAGTTTTGGTGAGGGGGTTCCAACCAAAACCTGTTGGGACATCGCGAAGCGTTTTAAACTCCCGATAATATAGCCTCAACTTGTTGAATTTATTTTTGAATTGTTGATGAGAGTACTTGTGACCCGTTTCCTTGAAAAACTTCTCATTTATGTCATTCCATGCCCTTTTTGAGAAGGTCGTAGTTGGTCGGTTTCCCTTTCGTACCTCTTCAGCCATTAGTTCTATTAACAATTTCTCCTCCCTACTACTCCACCTTGCAACCACGACATCTTTTTCCCCTACAGTAATTCCTGACATCTATCGAAGAATGTGTATTTATTACACATTATAAAATCTATATAATAAATCATGTAGTATTGACACATTAAGATGATTATTTTTTTCCACATTACTCATAGATTTAATTAAGCAAGCCAAAGAGGTAAGAAAATAGTATATCAGTCATACACAAAGAAAATATTTCCACATACTTGAAAATTTTATATAAAAGTTCAGTCCAAAAGGGGAACTCAAGACGCGAAAATCGCATCTCAACCAAAGCAAACCCCTCTCGTGTCCTGAGAGCACCAAACTATTTGGTGATGCCAATTGTTTCATGTTGGATCATCTGCACCTTACTCAGGTCTATCACAATATTACATAATGTCACTTTAGATCTTGATCTACCATGATAAATGACAATAAAGCAGAGGAAGAAAAGATAAAAACTTAGATCTACCATCATACGGTCAACTGAGCTATGAACTATGAACGAGATCTAATAAGTTTTTTTTTTTTTTTTTTTATAGATCTTGATAAAATAAACACATGATAGAATAGTTCATAGATCTTGATAAAATAAACACAAAAATCTTGTTAGAACATATACAAAGCATAACATCACATCAACAAGTTTTAACATCACAGCATCTACCATCATACGATCAACACAAAACATTGGATGGATCTTCACGGAAACTGGTCTTTTTCACAGATCTTGTTAGATCTTATTTCAAATCCCTTTTTCTTGATTTGTGAACCCAAAATAAAAAAAAAAAAACCAAGAACCAGAGAAAAAATGGCAGATCTGGAAGATGGAAGATGAGATCTCGCCGTCGTCGGCAGATCTGAAAGATCTCGCCGTCGGCAGATCTGCCATTATAACCTCACATCCATTCTTTAGAGAGAGAGAGAGAGAGAAAGAATGGTATTTTGAACTCAGATCCATTTTTCAGAAAAAGAAGAACGTACCTCGCCGTCCAGAGTGGTTACCGGAGTTGATCGTCGTCGGATCTTGCTTCCTCTTCGTCGTCCCTGCTCCTCTTTTCACTAGCGCCCAGCAAAAAACCAAACTTGTGGTTGCTTTTTTTTTTTTTTTCGGGAACAAAAGAAGCGTGAAGGTTGTGCCGTTCCAAGAAGCTAAATTTTTTTGTTCCGCAAAAACCGTGCCGTTGGGTACCGTTTCGTAGCTGGGTTGAACCCATAACTCCTCCCAAACGGGTTTCTCTCTACACGGGTTGTTCCGGAATGCAGAATCATTCCGTGAGAATGATGCCAAACGGGCCCTTATTTACCCAATGGGTGCTAAAGGGGTTACAAAATAATAACGGTCAAAAGTCTTGCAACCACTCTTTAGTAACGGTCAAACATTTGTTTTATTTGAAATACGGCAGCACTTTTAATAACGGTCAGAAAGCTGTTTTATTTGAAAACAGTAACTGACAAAGGCCAAAGCAAGTATTAGGTATAGCATGGTGCAGCATATTGTACTGCTCCATATACTAGCATAATGCAAATATCCAAAAGTCACTCACGAGATGTGGGACTAGGCCCACTAAAAAAATGTATAATAAGATAGGTTTTAATAAAACTCATTATAAAACTTTTTCACTAATAATACTTTTGATTTAAACATTGAAAATATCCAACAATCCCCCACTATTTTCAAAATACTTTAGATCTAATAGTCCCTCACTATTTTCAAAATAACTTATTAAATATTTAATATGTATATTAAACCACAAAACTCATACATAGATGTAAGTGTCTTTTGGACTTGAACTTACACTTAGTGTAAATATATCAAAGCTCTATCGAGGTCCAAAGTAGTCATGACTTTGAACTAAGTACCTCATTTGACAAAGCCGGACACATCACATATACTAGTTTTCAAATGTTCAAAGAGTTCAGTAAAAGCCGGCGCATTTACGGCCTTGCACCTATGCCCTGATTTTCTCATGAGTCACTTAGAGACAAGCCCAAGTCTCTAATCAGGAAGCGGCCCCACTTCCTCAACTCACTAGGTGAACCTATAATAGTACTCCTGTAACACAAGTGCCCCTAACAGAAACATTTATGTGTATAGGTTCATTAAGAGTATTTCACTCATCCTTCCCTTATCTATTACAGGTCCAAGCACTATAATCCCGAGGGATATTTAAACGTTATTCCATAGTGCTTATCCAATCACTACTAATGACATACTTTACTCATTGAACTCAAATCTTGGGTCACAAGTGTTGAGTCAAGTTTCTGTCATAGGCGATTTACTCAATGAACTTTAACCCCATCCCTCGATTAGTCTTACTGACTAAATCCCTTGCAAGTCCCTTTGTTAAAGGATCAACCAAGTTCTGACTTGACCTTATAAAATCAAATATAATTACTCCATCTCCGAGTAATTGTTTCACATAACTATACCTCAGACTATGTCTGGATTTCCCATTGTATACTTTGTTATATGCCTTTGATAGTGTTGCTTCATTATCACAATGCAAAGAAATTGGTGGTATTGGCTTAGGCTACATTGCTATTTCTACCAATAAATTTCTCAACCACTCTCCTTCTTTGTCCCCAGCTGCTAATGCAATAAATTCTGACTCCATAGTGGAATGAGTTATGCATGTCTGCTTCTTGAAACTCCAAGAGATAGCAGCACCTCCAAGAGTGAATATCCATCCACTCGTGGACTTGGATTCTTCTAAATCCGTTATCTGACTAGCATCACTGTATCTTTCCAATACAGTAGGATACCCGTTATACTGCAAACCTAGCATCATAGTTCCTTTTAAATATCTTAAAATTCTAGAAATAGCAATCCAATGTAAATTACTAGGGTTATTAGTATATCTGCTTAATCTTCCTACAACATATGCAATATCCGGCCTAGTACAATGCATTGCATACATCAAACTCCCTATTACTTTAGCATACTCCAATTGTGCTACTGCTCTTTCCTTATTATGACACAATTTTATGCTAGAGTTAAAAGGAGTGGATATACTTGTATTCTCAAAATGGTTAATTTTTTAAAGAAACTTTTCTATATAATGTGATTGTGTTTAAGACTATACCGTTGTCATTTCTGATTAATTTAATACCTAAAATCACATCAGCATCACCCAAGTCTTTCATATTGAAGTTACAAGATAAGAATTCTTTAGCATTAGTAACACAATCTATGCCAGTTCCAAAGATAAGTAAATCATATACATAAAGACATATAATTACTCATTTATTTTCATAAAATTTACTATAAACACATTTATCCGATTCATGTATTTTAAATCCATTTGATAATATTACTTTGTCAAATTTTTCATGCCATTGTTTTGGCATTTGTTTTAAACCGTATAATGATTAAATTAATTTACATACTTTATTTTCTTGTCCAGGCATTACAAATCCTTCAGGTTGTTCCATATAGATTTCTTCATCTAATTCTCCATTTAGAAATGCCATTTTAACATCCATTGGTGTATTTTCAAATGATATATAGAAGTCAATGCAATTAGGGTTCTTATAGTGGTCATTCTAGCCACAGGTGCATAAGTATCAAAAAAATCGATACCTTCCTTTTGTCTGAATCCTTTGGCTACTAACCTAGCCTTAAACTTTTCTACAGCTCCATCTACTCTTAATTTTCTCTTAAAAATCCATTTACAATTGTAGACACCCAATTTTGCATGCCCCAATGACCCTTTTAGCTCCAAGTATCGAATGGTAAACTCAAGGAAGAGATCCGGACTCCAATATATCCAAGGTCGAAGCCAAAAGCGAAGCCTAGTCCAACCCGAGTCTGCCTGCTTTTGTTTGGAAAAAGCCCAAGGACCTTTAAAAAGGCGCAACTCTTTTTTTTTTGTGCAAATTTGATCCCGCGCCTTTTGAAACAGCTCGGTCCCATTTTTAGTGCAAATTTGATTCCGCGGCTTTTGAAACAGCTCGGTCCCCTTGTTTAGTGAAATTTTGATCCCATGGCTTTTAAAAAGGCGCGATTCTTTGTTTTGTCCAAAATCCTTGCCGCGGCTTTTAAAAAGGCGCGATTACGGAAAAACCTAATTCCGACTTCGGTTTGCGTGCCAATTCATTTTTTTTGGGTTATAAGTGTTTTAATCCCACATTGGCCAGAAAGGGTGAAAACCCTAATCCTTACCCTATAAAAGGAGTCTCACCCCCCACCCATTAGAGATCATTAAAAACTTTGAATCTTGGAGAACTTTGAAAATCCCTTACCTTTGGAGATCCTTAGACTTAGAGAGCAAGCTTAGAGCTCTTTGAATCTAGAAAATCCAGACCTCTTCGAAGCCTTCGTACATTCAAGGAATTTCTTCGAGTTCTTCGATCTAGGTTTCCTTTCGATTTTCTTCAACATCTACTTTAGAGTGAAGGAACCTAGTTCATTGGAGTTCGGATCTTATCGCTGTGAAGGACGTTCTTGAATGCTTGGAAAGCCAAATAAAAGGGAAAAGTATGCTACATCCCTCATCTTCTACTTCTACCCATCCAAGACTATTCTTCTTTCACTTTCTCTGAGTAGCTTGGTGATTTCCCTCCAAACGGTCGTGAGGAAGAGGAAATCTGGGTGAAGGAAAGAGTCGGAAGAAAAGTTCTTCGATTTCATTTTTTTTTACTTTTTATTGTTATTAGTTTTCTTCTCTTTTCCACTAAACGTAGGTGGGGCCCCTCTCAACTCGGTCGAGGAGAGAGCGTGACCGTTCGCCGATTTAAAGAAAAGAGACTTTGCCACGCAAGTAGAGAGAAAATCACCCTAACTCGTTTGAGGAGGGGTGAGTTTCCAATCTTGAAATAAAAAGCAAGTAGAGAGAAAATCACCCTAACTTGGTCGAGTAAATCCGGTCAACCTTGAAAAAAAGGAAGAATGGCGTCATGAAAGACCTAGGAGCGCGCTAGCCACACAGGTAGAAAAACTAGCAAAAGATCTGAAATCGGTCAAAGGCTCTGACCCATTTTCCAAGATTGGTATTGAGGATCTCTGCCCGTGTTTTGTATCAAGTCTCCCACCAAATTTCGATATCCCCAAGTTCAACAAGTACAATGGCCAGGGCTGTCGCATGTCACATTTAAAACTCTATGGAGGTTCCTTGGGAGTGTAGATGTTGCGGCTCTTTCAAATGAGTCTATCGGGAGGAGCCCTTCAATGGTTTTCTCAACTTGATCACACCAGAATCAAGTGTTTGATGGATTTAGCAGAAATTTTTGTGGCTCAATATCAGTACAATACGGAGGTAACTCCCACCCGGTTAGATCTTCTCAAAATGGAGAGGAAGTCATCAGAATCATTCAGGGAGCATGCATACCGGTGACACGATACAGCCACCAAGGTCAGGCCCCCCATGATGGAAGAGGAGATGGTCAGTACTTTCATTTCAACTCTTAAGGCCCCGTATTATGATCACTTAGTGACACAGACGAAGTCAAGCTTCGCAACTATTGTCCGGTATGGGGATGACATTGATGAAGGGGTCAGGACTGGAAGAATCATGGACTATACAACTTTTCAGAAGGTAATGTACTATCACGGTGGTGAGAACCCTGCCCCAACAAAAGCATATGAGAGGAACTCTCAACTGTTTCAGGTGCAATATCAGCCTTGACCATCGGTAACAACAGTAGGATACATGCAACCCACTCAAGCGGAAATGCCTCAACAAGAACAACAATGCATAACTCAGAGTCAAAATTCGCTCCCGATTTATGATGAGGACATCACATCTACCTCTTGGGCAATCAATGTCATAGGCATGGAAGGATGCAATGTTGGCCCATATCCATCTCAAGCCCATTTGAACAAGAGTCAAGTCTCTCCTATCTCCAACACCATATCCAAACAGCAACCACCAGTTCAACGACAGTCCGTCGTCTTGAACTGGCCCTCCTCCATATTATCTCATCCAATCCCACACCACGACCAGTTTTTCTTGATTGGCCTACCCCTCCACCTAACCAAACTCCAATCCCACAACCAGTTATTCTTGATTGGCTTATCCCTCCATCCAACCAAACTCCCGTCCCACAACCTATCATGCTGACTCGGCCTACTCCACAACTCCCAACAGACTTGAAAATGGTTACCTTCAATTGCAATCATATCCAACCAATGAATAATGAAGTCCCAGGAGAGGTAGTTGTTGAGTTCGAAAATTTCAGGGAGTGCAGACAAGCTTTTAAATCAGACTTGACCCAGGAAAATGAGAAAGTCAAAGAAGATGGGGAAAAAAGAGACAAAGGGGAGAAAGAAGAAGCGACTGAGAGAGAAAAAAATGAAAGAGAGGCTGAGAGAGAAAAAGAAGAAAGAGATGATGAAAGAGAAAAAAGAAAAAGAAGAAGAGATGAAAGAAAAGAATATGAAAAAGCAAAATGGTACAAAATTATCAATGGACCTATGGTCGAATATATTAGAAATCACTTAAATGTTTAAAATATCTTCTTAAAGAAAGTAATAGGCGTCTATATCTATTAAAACCAAACAACCCAGAATTTATAGACCCACATACACCCATTCGGAAGAGGTTCTTACTTCTTAGAAACATTTATTTACCCAATGGGTGCTAAAGGGGTTACAAAATAATAATGGTCAAAAGTCTTGCAACCACTCTTTAGTAACAGTCAAACAATTGTTTTATTTGAAATACGGCAGCACTTTTGATAACGGTCCGAAAACTGTTTTATTTGAAAACAGTAACTGACAAAGGCCAAAGCAAGTATTAGGTATTGCATGGTGCAGCATATTGCACTGCTCCATATACTAACATAATGCAAATATCCAAAATTCACTCATGAGATGTGGGACTAGGCCCACTAAAAAAATGTATAATAAGATAGGTTTTAATAAAACTCATTATAACACTTTTTCACTAATAATACTTTTGATTTAAATATTGAAAATATCCAACAATATATGCAGTTCAAGTTGAAACCTATACCTTGTCGAAGGCAAATAACCTAGTCCTCAATGTAGATGGTTAAATTGGGTCACTTTTCTTGGATCTCCTTGCTAGCAGTGGGATGTTCAGCAAGCCAGAAATAGATGAGATTGTTGAGATTGGATATCTGAACGGACTCTTCATGCTGGCACGCTCCATCGGTCTGATTGGGTGAGTTGGATAATGTGTCAGAATTATTTTCCTTGTATCTTTACTTTCTGGTTTTATGTTGCTCAATAATGTAGTATAAAACCCATGCCATTGACATACTAACAGCATGAAGATCGTCCTATTCACCTTTCTATCCATGAAGGTGATGATGTGATACCTAATGACAAGCTCTATACAGTCCCATCATGGATCAGATAGAATCCCGGAAATTTCCTCTTTTCTTGGAAAATATATTCCATGAACAAAGCGCAAAAAACGGAAAAATAGTTTGTCCGAGATGGTACCTGGCTGTGGCAACAGGCAGGTTCCATTTTGGGGGCAATGACAAAAAAAAAAAAAAACGTTTAGCAGCAAATATCAACACCTTAACTTGTACATAGCACAGTTTCTTACTTTTCACTGATTCATCCTTCATGAAAATCACAGGTATACCTTTGACCAGAAGAGATTGAAGCAGTCACTGTACCGTCACCCATGGGAGTATGTTCTCTACACCAAGTGATGAGTTTTCAGATAGCAGGTGTAACCAACCAACTTCCGGCAAAAATTCTCCCTTTCAATTTTTATCCTGCAATTGTCTGAGATGATTGTAAGAGCTTTAAACTAGTGTCTATACTGCTAGTCACAGGCTGTGCGCTGTTTTTATTAGTTTTGTTAGAATTTAAAGGGAGAATTCTCGGTCATTTATCAATATAACCATGTTTCCTCGAAGAGTTTCTTTAATCTGTTCTGGAGCAATCAAATGGCAAACAAGAGAAACTGGGAGAAGTTGTAATGAATATAGAAATAATCGAGGCAATGGTTCCTAATATCACCGTCCCTATTTAGCGCCTTTCATTTGGGATTCAGTTGGGGTTTGCCTAGGAGCTATTACAACATGAGCTAATAACTGAGCTCTCTCTATCTGATGGATGACCAGAAATGATCGAGACCTACTGGGTGGTAACTGGTAAGGCAACATGAAGATTGAAATATCTGATCTACTTTAAATACATGACTTTATTAAATACATGACTTTATAATAAGGTCGATCCAAAGTTTCTGGCAGATACACTGAACAAAATATAGGTTGATAATGACCTTCTGCTTTATTAATTTTTGCCTAACATGCTGGACGATCAAGATCATAAGACCAAGCATTTATTTAAGAATATCTATAAAGTGGGAGCCACAGGATGGAGGGTCCCATGCACTCAGGCCTGCACGTGAAGGCTTATCAAGTCACTCTCAAGTCTGTGGAGAGAATTATAGCCAATGCCTCTTGGGAGCTGGAAGAGTGGGTAGTGCTGCCTCCTCCTATAGAAAAGAGGTCCAGAGCTCCAAAGCTTTATTGAATCAACATTGTACTGGTATGAATTTGGACATATCAAAAATAAAGCAGAACAACAATAAATCCACACCACACACAGAGAACCAAAACCACAGAAAAAGAGAAGGTTTGTTGCTTTGGTACAGGTGACTTTATGTGTGGTTACAAAAATAGGTGAATTCGCTTTTTTTTTCAATTGCTTGTATGTATCTGTCTCTCCTTTATCACTTCATCGTCTAATCTTAAACAGTCACTCTGTTACCCCTATAATGGTATCAATAATTATATGTAACTAAAGATGGAAAGGTGTTCCTCTTTTTTGGGGTGGCCCCCATGGGGCGCTTCCTTGGCTGTTAGACCAACCTGTCTAGGCAGTACTAGACCACTGTTACGGTGCGGTATATCAACCATCGCAAGCCCTCTCCCAAGATTCAAATTCCACCAAAATTAAAAATGGAAGGTAAATATTTGGTGGCACTCCTAAAAGATTGGCGCTGGTGCCCACATTCGATCTATAAGCCCCTCGTGAATATGGCCGCTAGCCTATTTGATGTTCACCATCATGTAATCTTCTCTCTCTCTCTTTCTTTCTCCCACACATATACCTACACGTCCATCGCTGCTCCTCTATGGTAGGAGTTTTGAGTTTTTCTTCTAAAGAGACTAGTTTTGAATGCCTAGTGAGACAGTTGATATGCCAATTTACTAATCTTAGATGACTTCTGGTGGATGTCCGAGGTGGGATCTCGGGCACATCATTGGGCATGTGGCGTTAAAAAGGGGAGAAGTCATTTCACTTTCTCTCCATCATTTTGACTCCCCCCCTACCTATTATCTCCCTCCTTTTCTAAACGTCATATGTCCAATGATGTGTGGATGCCGAGGTTCCACCTGACCATCCACTTGAGGTAATCTTCTGAGGTATATGACGCCTTGTACCGGAGAGAAAAAGAAAAAATATCTCCACGCGTAATCCTTTCCATCAAACTTATCTGGATATTATATTTTATTGCTTATAATCTTAGGTACCACTATAAGGCATTATCTCACTCCATTAATACTCTTTGTATTACAAATCTCACACACACTCTCTCTCTCTCACTCTCTAACCACCTCAACAAAAAATCTCGACCAATCAATGGGTGCCAAATGGACAAATAGAAGATCAAACCAAAGCCTCTAGTTTCCGGTCTCCTTCAACTTCAAGGCTTGAGCTGCAAAAGAAGAGTACCCAAAAAAACAAGAGAACCCAACAACAGAATAAAAACTCTGACTACATTATAGCATCCACCATGTTCTTTTCTGAAACAACCCACCCCATTTCAAAGAAGCAGAGAACCTTAAGAGCTTTGAGAGTCCCTTCTCATCCACAGATACAAAGAAACTGATCAATCCATTAATGGCTTCAGGAAGCAGATCAACGCATGGGCACCAAGCCCAGTCTTCTGGTGCAAGCCACATCAGATCCCACCCTGTCGATTCCACGAGCAAAGCCATTGCCCAGTTTACAGTCGACGCTCGTCTACATGCCGCCTTCGAACAGTCTGGAGAGTCTGGTAAGTCCTTCGATTACTCCCAATCCATAAAAACCACTACTCAATCTGTTCCTGAGCAACAAGTGACTGCTTACTTGTCCAAAATTCAACGCGGGGGCCATATCCAGCCCTTTGGCTGTATGATCGCCGTCGACGAATCCACTTTCCGGGTAATCGGATACAGCCAAAACGCTACAGAAATGCTCAATCGCACCTCACAATCAGTCCCTAGTCTTGAGAAACCCACGAACCTCACTGTTAATACTGATGTTCGTACGATTTTTACCCCTTCGAGTGCGATTCTGCTCGAGAAGGCCTTTGGGGCAAGGGAAATTACGTTATTGAACCCTGTTTGGATCCATTCGAAGAATTCTGGGAAACCCTTTTACGCGATCTTGCATAGGATTGATGTGGGAATTGTAATTGATTTGGAGCCTGCAAGGACAGAGGACCCTGCTCTGTCAATTGCAGGGGCTGTGCAGTCACAGAAGCTTGCTGTTCGTGCAATTTCACGGCTGCAATCGCTTCCCGGTGGGGATATTAAGCTTTTGTGTGATACTGTGGTTGAGAATGTCCGCGAGCTTACAGGTTATGATCGGGTTATGGTGTACAAATTTCACGAGGATGAGCATGGTGAAGTTGTGGCTGAGAGGAAGCGGTCCGACTTGGAGCCCTATATTGGGCTACACTATCCTGCCACTGACATTCCTCAGGCGTCGAGGTTTTTGTTCAGGCAGAACAGGGTTAGGATGATTGTGGACTGCCATGCCACACACGTTCCGGTGATTCAGGATGAGGGGCTTATGCAGCCCCTATGTTTAGTTGGTTCAACACTTAGGGCCCCACATGGGTGCCATGCTCAGTACATGGCCAACATGGGCTCGACCGCCTCATTAGCAATGGCTGTTATCATTAATGGGAATGACGAAGAGGTTGCTAGCAGCCGTAACTCAATGAGGCTTTGGGGCCTTGTCGTTTGCCACCATACATCTGCACGATGCATCCCATTTCCCCTCCGCTATGCTTGTGAGTTCCTTATGCAGGCATTTGGGCTTCAGTTAAATATGGAATTGCAATTGGCATCCCAATTGGCGGAGAAACATGTTTTAAGGACCCAGACTCTCTTGTGTGACATGCTCTTGCGCGACTCCCCTACTGGGATTATTACTCAGAACCCCAGTATCATGGACCTTGTGAAGTGCGATGGAGCAGCACTCTTCTACCAGGGGAAGTATTACCCACTAGGTGTCACCCCGACTGAAGCTCAGATAAAGGATATTGTGGAGTGGTTGTTGACTTATCATGGAGATTCAACGGGGTTGAGCACAGACAGTTTAGCTGATGCCGGGTACCCTGGAGCAGCCTTGCTTGGTGATGCAGTTTGTGGGATGGCAGTGGCTTATATCACCTCAAGGGATTTTTTGTTCTGGTTCCGGTCGCACACAGCGAAAGAGGTCAAATGGGGAGGCGCAAAACATCACCCCGAAGATAAAGATGATGGACAGAGGATGCATCCTCGTTCTTCATTTAAGGCATTCTTGGAAGTGGTTAAGAGCCGGAGTTTGCCATGGGAGAACGCGGAGATGGATGCAATCCACTCTTTGCAGCTTATACTGAGAGACTCGTTTAGGGATGCCGAGGGAAGCAATTCTAAGGCTGTGATAAATGCTCATCTTGGGGACTTGGGGCTGCAAGGGATTGATGAGCTCAGCTCTGTTGCGAGAGAAATGGTTAGGCTTATAGAGACTGCGACGGCTCCCATTTTTGCTGTAGATACTGATGGCCGGATAAATGGGTGGAATGCAAAGGTCGCGGAGTTGACAGGTCTCTCAGTCGAGGAAGCTATGGGGAAGTTGCTGGTTCATGATCTTGTTTATGAGGAATATGCTGAGGCTGTCGACAAGCTTCTTTACCATGCTTTAAGAGGTAGGTTCTCTTACATTTAAAGTTTTTTGGTCCTGCTAGTTCCCGAAGATAATTAATCAAATAATGTGGATTAGATAACCTCTTCCTGGATTTAGTTAACATTTTTGTTGTCCGTATAAATATGTATCGGATTCTTGAGCCGGCATATTGGTGATATGACCCAAAATCAGCCGAAACCTGTGAAAAGAAAAGGCTCAAAAGATTATTGAAAAAATTCTTAAAAGTGAAAACCATAGACTCACAAAAAATACCAATTTTTCACGTCATATGAATGTAATGATCTACTTGATTGTTGCGTTGTCATGATTTGAACTGAATAAATGGGTCATTGAGACAGTGATACACATGAAAACTCCAGAAATAGTCAAAAATAGTACACACCTACACATACCAAAAAAAAAAGGTAAAAGAAAAAGAAAAAGTATGAGCCTAAACCAAAATACACCATAGATCCATAGTTTTGGTGGCGCAGGTATGGATCTGTTTTTTTTTCGTTGATCTGTATATCTATGGATACTCTAGCCATATTAATATTTTATCCTTACGGAAATTATTCTCAAAAACAGCTGTTATCTCGTGAGTTGTTCCCTAAAATGATGAACCAATAGAACTTTCTTATTTATTTCCTGTAGTGAAGTTAATCAACATTATGAATATTCCATCAATGAATTCAGATTTCTGCAGGTGAAGAAGATAAGAATGTAGAGATAAAGCTAAGAACATTCAGCTCACAACAACTTAAAAAAGCTGTCTTTGTTGTGGTCAATGCTTGCTGTAGCAAGGACTACACAAACAATATTGTTGGGGTGTGCTTCGTGGGTCAGGATGTTACTGGTCAGAAAGTGGTAATGGACAAATTCATTCGCATACAAGGTGACTACAAGTCTATTGTACAGAGTCCCAACCCTTTGATCCCGCCAATATTTGCTTCAGACGAGAACACTTGTTGCTCAGAGTGGAACACGGCCATGGAAAAGCTCACTGGATGGGCCAGAGGGGATATTATGGATAAGATGTTGGTTGGGGAGGTTTTCGGTAGTTGCTGTCGGCTCAAGGGCCCCGATGCTTTGACAAAATTCATGATTGTATTACACAATGCAATCGGAGGGCAGGATACAGACAAGTTCCCATTTGCCTTCTTTGACCGGAATGGGAAATATGTGCAAGCTCTCCTGACGGCAAATAAGAGGGTCAATATGGAAGGCCAAGTTATCGGAGCCTTTTGCTTCTTGCAGATTGCAAGCCCCGAATTGCAGCAAGCTCTGAAAGTCCAGAGGCAACAAGAGAAGAAATGCTTTGACAGAATGAAAGAAATGGCCTACATTTCCCAGGAAATAAAGAATCCTTTAAGTGGGATTCGCTTTACTAACTCGTTGTTGGAGGCTATGGACTTAACCGAAGATCAGAAACAGTTTCTTGAGACAAGTGCTGCTTGTGAGAAGCAGATGCTGAAGATTATAAGGGATGTCGATCTGGAGGGCATTGAAGATGGGTGAGTTCTCTCATAGATTTATCATTTTCATTTGTGGTTTTATATTAAAAGATTATGAGCTCCATGCAACAATGCTTGTATGTTTTCTGGGTAGTCTGTTGCCCCCAAAATCCCACCTAGGTTAAAGTGAGACCTTGACACGTGATTTAACTATCAAACCATCATAACATCCTGTCATAAAGCATTTAAGGTAATCTAAAATATGAACTTGGAATTTTTTCTTCAATTAATCATGATCAAATCCAATATCTCAAATTAAAATTAAATCATATTAAATAATTCGAATCATCATCATGATTCTCAACTATCAATCCAACCTAACCATAAATCCAAGATTAAATCTATTACAATGTATTGAACTCCAAATTTAAATACTGATAATTTAATTCTCAGAAAAAGGCCAACGATCCAGATTCCATTCACTCTCGAGATAATCACCTGCTGGATCTTCTTCTTCCTCTTCGTACTCTTCCCAAGGTCCTGGTGTACAAATATAAAACCTAGAACCTGCCGACAACAAAGTCATTGGCTGAGTAACAAGTTACTCCGCGTATATAAACTCCTAACTAACAATATAACAACATTAATATAAAACATAAATCATGATTTAACAATACATGTAAGCATCTAAACAATTCAAAGTGTGGAAGCATAATTTCAAATCAATCCTTACACGTGCTCACTTGAACTTATCTTTCTTGCTTATCATACTTGTTTTTCTTATTCGTGATTGTATCCAACAACATGCATTGTGCAATAACTTAAAATAACTCTACCTCATATATTGAATTGAGACTAACATATACCTTACTTACTGAGGTACCACATGGTTTACACATTATCTGGTGTATACGAATTGTCTACATATTATCCGGTGTATACGGCTTGTCTATACATTGTCCCGTGTACACGACTTATCTGCACATTATCTGGTGCATAGGGCTTGTCTTGCCTTGATCTTAGGCTTATTGGTACTCGGGTAGTGCAAAACTCAATCTTACAGTCATGCTTGTGTGTTTGTATACTTGTATAATACTTTTGCTCTTGTTTTTTATTATGCTTGTACATAATTATTTTTATAAATGAGTGAGTGAAACAATGATAACCATTAATTAAATAGCACCCAGAATTATTGGTCAAGGCCTTTCGAAGGCTCATCATAACGACTAACACCGTCATGGTAATATCCATAAGTCATACAAGCATAATTCACGGTTTGATTTAACCAATATCTATCATCATGCAATTTATCAATCATACATCAATTTAAGCATATATAATTTCTCATAATTGATCAATATAAATATATGATCTATCAGGTTTGCAACAATAAAATAATGAAACTATTCAATTAATCATGCATCAATTTTCGGTATATAATTTTGATAAAACCAATTTCATAAAACCCCTAATTTTATAACACATCACAATTTCTAATTAAACTCATACTTATTCCATCCAATCCAACAATCATCCATTCCTCCATCATCCACCATGCATAAACCACACAATTTTTCCCTTGTTAATTTACATACTAACATCATAAGGAGATATCTCTTAAAATCATTAACAATTTTCATAAGGGATTCATAAAATAACATGTTTGATCTTATTTCTTTTTTTAAATCCAACTATTTCTCCTTGTTTATATTAAAAATCATCTTATTGGTAGGAAGAAATTTATATTTACCTCTCTCGATCGCTTCTGTGACGCCCCGAACCCGCGCCTAAGGAATCAAGTTCTAAAGACGCGTGCCTGTTCGTCATAACCACGCATGCGGAAGACTTCACCCGCGAAAATACGGGAATTTTAAACTTTTCTTATGAGCTTACATACGCAATAACTGATCATCACAATAACCCATCATAAGCAAATGTGATACCTCACTGGCTACAGTAGTCCTTACTTTAGCGCCGTAGCTGCGCCGGAACACTTTCCAGACTCTATCAAGCATAGTTTCTTACCAATCTACAATTGCTCCAGAATCTGAAGACATAAGATGAAAGAGTGAGCCATAGAGCCCAACGAAATCCACAGCCCATCTAAACTATTTTCCACATAATAACATTCATCTATAATGATATAGTAATACAATACAATTCTCATATTACAATAATATGCTGAATAATAATATCGTAATTCGTGACCCGAGGTCACTCGGGGCTATCTCACCCTATTCGAGGTTCCCAACCTCCAAGTTGTCAAATTCATCCAGTCATTGTCCACGACACCAGGTTATCGTTTCAGATAACCGCTCACACTTTATCCTTGAGTCCACGGACTCGATCGACTAGGCCTTCGCCCGTGTACAACCTCTATCCATGAGTCCACAGACTCACTTATCAACCAATCTGGACTTCTCCCGATTATAACCAATCATTGGGTATGTCAACCCAATTAATCCTTAGGTCTTCACCCGATAACTGCTAGGAACAATACTTCTGACACATCACACGCTGTTAGGAACAACACCTTTGACATATCACACTCTGTCAGGAACCATACCTCTGACACTTACTTTATATTTTCCCTCTATGGGAACACTGACACACACACAACTACATTTGTCAGGAAACACATCTGATTGCCAGGATACACATTTGATCAGCCAAGATACACATCTGATCAGTCAGGATACACTTCTGATAGCCAGGAAATCCATCCAACCTGTTAGGAAAATGAAACTCATCTGACAAGCCAGAGATGCACCTCTGACGAACAGGAAACACCTGACCATCAGGAAACACCTGTTTATCAGGTACACATCTGACATATCACTCTGTCAAGCATAACACCTCTGACATGACACCTTTGTCAGGAAAAACATCTGATTACCAGGAACACATCTGACCTGCCAGGAATAACACATCTGACATGCCAGGAACACCCATCTAATAACCAGGAAATACCTCTGACATCAAATCCTGTCAGGCACAACACCTCTGACATATTACTTTCTATTTTTTCCTCAGTGGGAACACAAACACACACAACCACATTTGTCAGGAAACACATCTGATCACCAAGATACACATCTGATCAGCCAGGATACACATCTGATAGCCAGGAAACCCTTCCAACCTGTCAGGAAAATGAAACTCATCTGACAAGCCAGGGACGCACCTCTGACTAACAGGAAACACCTGACCATCAGGAAACACCTATCTATCAGGTATACATCTGACATATCACTCTATCAGGCATAACACCTCTGACATGACACCCTTGTTAGGAAACACATCTGGTTACCAGGAACACATCTGACCTGCCAGGAATAACACATCTGACATGCCAGGAACACCCATCTAATAACCAGGAAACCCCTCTGACATCAAATCTTACACCTCTGACGTCAAATTCTGTCAGGCAAAACACATCTGACATTAACCTCTGTCAGGCATAACACCTCTGACATTAACCTCTGCCAGGCATAACACCTCTGACATTAACCTCTGTCAGGCACAACACCTCTGACATCAAATCCTGTCAGGCAAAACACATCTGACATTAACCTCTGTCAGGCATAACACCTCTGACATTAACCTCTGTCAGGCACAACATTTCTGACATCAAATCCTGTCAGACACAACACCTCTGACATCAAATCCTGTCAGGCAAAACACATCTGATATTAACATCTGTCAGGCACAACACCTTCGACATCAAATCCTGTCAGGCACAACACCTCTGACAGCTACCATCATATATCATCACAACTTCTGTTGGGTGCATACCTGCCGACATAGGCCAATGCCCCCTCAAGGTAACATCATTGAGTTCATAAACTCAATAAATCCCTGGGTCCATAGACCCCAATCTAACCTTGAGCTCATAGCCCAATGCCGTCCTAACTCTCCCGACTATCAGTCACGAAGGAACCCGGGCTCATAATAGATACCGGCTCTCCGAACCTAGCCAAAGAGGGACCACAGACAGCATTTCACGTAGTTTAAGTTTTCTAACCATAGGAAATCCCCAATTATTTAAGCCCTGCTTGAATAATTGAACCAGTTGGGCCTCACGCCCGTGGATCAAGTCCGATGGTATACCGTTCTGGTGTGGAACATTACCCGGCTGATGGACCATTCCATCACTTTACCATGTCCCAACAACATCACATCATACACAAAGATTGTCCTGAGGTGGGACTTTTACCAGGCCAATGGACCCTACCAATGTCTTTAAAACATCACATCATATCAGATTCGTTACGATAGGGAACTTAACCAGGCCAATGGACCTACCATTGCCTTAAAACAAACATCACATCATACAAGAGTAGTTCTGATAGGGAACTTAACCAGGCCAATGGACCTACCATTGCCTTAAAACAAACATCACATCATACAAGAGTAGTTCCGATAGAGAACTTAACCAGGCCAATGGACCCTACCATTGCCTTACAATGTCAAAATCACATTACATGACACATATAGAAGCCCAGTCAGGCTCTCATAACTTCTTGTGGTGCGATCGATCGCACTTCCCCTACGATCCATCGCAAATCACACTGAACCTAAATTCTGAGCTAGAAACAACCCGAAACCGAGGACTCCATTCCTCTTCTCCATTTTCACTCTCATCCATACATCATCCATAAGGTCTCCGACCTTTTTCCATCCACACATAATATCACCAAACCATTCCACATAAATAAAGTAGCTTAAATAAGGGAAAAGAGAAGAGATGTAGAAGGATTTTACTTTCGTGCTTTTCGGGACGTCTAGGGGCAAAACAGACACTGCCAACACGTTCGGGAAAAAGATCAACGCCCAAGGTGAAGCTCCTCGCCTTCAAACCTGATTTTCCACAAGTTTAACAAATACTTAACTAATCAACCTCAGTTAAGGACCCATAAACGTATAATTTTATTCTATTAAAATTCCGGGTCATTACAGCTTCCTTACGATCAAGCGCTTGTGAATGGGCTAGATCTAAGCCTTCACGCTCTTCGCCTTGCAAAACCTTTGATTTTCTCTCTTAGATCTCTCAAAATAACTTCTCTCTCTTTTAGATTTAGAAAGTCTTAGAAATCCTCAACCTACGAACATAAGGATTATTTATAGTGTTGGGGGCCCTAGGGATTCAAAAAGTCGAAAAATCGCGCAAACTCGCAAAAATCACTGCTTCGGGCGATCGATAGCCGCTGAAGGGCGATCGCCCTCGCCGCCGGTGGGCGATCAATTGGCCAGCGTGCCGATCAACAATTTATATATATATATATATATATATATATATAGTTTTTAAGTCTTTTGCTATTTTTTGACTATCTTTTTTTTCATTCAATTTAATTCTAAAAACAACTTAAATTAAGTGATTTATTTGGGTTTTAAAATTTATACGTTTCATTTTAATTTTTATAGGCTTAATTGCATTAAAATTAAACACATATTTCTATAGAATTTAATAAACAACACGAATGTTAAGAATGATAAATTCGGGGCTCTACATAGTCAAACGCTGAGTTAGTTATCTATGGGTTAGGCAGAGGTATTAGTATTTGAACTACCAATTTTAGCTCTATATTTGCCACTTAGAATGTAATCTAGTGGACAATAATTACCTTTAGTCCATTCTGGAATAACCTGTCTCATGTTGTGGTGTTCCCTAAAAATGGCGCTTCTTGTGATGTTCCATAGAAATGGAGGGGAAAATCCCATCTAAATCTCTCTCTAACTTCCTCAGGCAATATCATGCTACAGTTATGTTTTTTAGGTCATGTCACATTATTTGATGTATGAGAAAAGTGAGAAATTGAATGGCTGTATTAAGATAATACTGTATTACTTTATTACTAATACTAGGAATCTACTGTAGCTGGAAGATAGCACACATGCTGGGTAATCCATGATTCGAGCATATTGATATGTATTGGTATTTTGAACTACCGAAATGTAACGGCCATGTAACGTATTATTTCCTGTGTTTTCATTGTGTAACAACTGTATTAGTCGTATTAGTACTGATAGCATACGATATGATCAATATGTTATGATTTGTATCAAATGCCCCTTAAAAAACATGGTTTTTAGTTCTTAGAATCACTTTCCCCTTCTCATCTCAACCAACCCCTTCTTCTACTTCTAAAAACGTCCAATCCTATAAAAGAATAAAATAGATTTCCGTGGAAATTAAATCGAAGGTTGAGAAACATTATTTCAGGAGGGATGTTGTAGATCCAATTTCTTTCATTTCTAGTGTTTTAAACATTGATAAATGCTATGAGAAAGGGTTATGGTTTTATGGATTTGTTGTCAAATCCATTGATCTAAGACCTTGAACAAGATGATTCGAGTCTTCTTTTTGTTTTCCTGAAAAAACCAAGAAGGCAAGAATGAATATATCAATGACACTACTACTACTATAGTACTATTACTAGTTTAGGGTTCATATAAATATGTGTCATTGTTCTATGGGTGATCCGTCATCCACATTAATCATAATTTCTGAATTTTTTAAATAATTTTTGTTAATAATAATTAATTAAAAGAGAATAATCCAATTACTGTTTTATTGTATTTTTAGAACTAAATGTATTTGTGCACATGTTAATTATTATATTAATTTCATACCTTTTGTATGTACCACATTAAGAATGCTACTTGTGTTAATTGGTTTAGTGGCCTTAAATCTTTGTGTATTACCTAAAACTGATTGTTTTTATTATGAATTATGCATTTAATTGACTGAGTTTATGTTATTTGGTATTATTTATACATATACCAACATGTTTGTGCTTTTATGAAATAATGTTTTGTAGTGCTTCATGTGGAGAATTAAAATGATAGTTGTAACACTCTTTCGATCATTTTCTTAGCTCATCTTTGCCATTGAAATAAGTTCGGTTTTTAGTTTTCGTGAGTTTCCTGGTGTTTCTTGTATTTCTTAAATTTAATACGATGTCTCCATGGTTTCTGTGTGTATCCATAGTAACAAAGTGTGAGTTCGGCAATTATTTGGTAATGGAAAATTTTGAAAAATTGGCAAAAATTTGAAAATAATCGAAAAATGTTGGATAAGATATGAAAATAATAAGAAAACTTTTTTCTTTCAAAAAACTTTGTTACTATGTGTATCCACTATTCACGATACATTTCCTAATTTTGACTTGCCGATACACACATTTTTAAACCATGGGGGGATTTAGACCTTGACCTTATAGGGAGGTAGCAGCTGCGAGCCCCCAGTGTCTCAGGGGTGGTCAAAGATCAGAGGTTGGAGGTTCTGTGTTGTGTGGCCCCGGAGTCGCAGGGCTGCGCAGGGGAGGGTCCAATTGAGGCGAGCCCTGCTTCTGAGGTGGAAGAAGCGCGGTTTGATCCGGAGTGGGCCGTGAACAGGTTGGAAGAGTTTGGTAAAGTTTTGGGGCTGTCGTACGTTGGTAGAGAGCTGGAAGTTCGCCGTATCTTTCGTTCGTTAATTTTGGAATCAGGTACCTCAGTTAATCTAGTGGCGGAGGAAGAATTTGGGGTAAGGAAGAAGAAAACGCCGAGGGAGGTCAAACGGTTGGTTAGTGGGATCAACTATGATAACCATGGTAAGTTTGGGAGTCGGTCTCGGGCCAGCGGTGGGAGAGGGCGGGCAGTAGGTTGCTGATGTCGCTCAAAGTTCTATCTTGGAATATTCGTGGTTTAGGGTCTATGGAGAAACGTTGCGCGTTCTATTGTGTACCTTCAGGAATCAAAAATTATGGCAATGTCAGGTGTTATCGCTCGAGACTGTTGGGGGGCCGATCCAGGATGGAGTAGTGTTCCGGCATTGGGTCATGCAGGGGGGATTATCATTCTTTGGGATAAAGCCGAGGTTGAAGTGTTGGAAGAAGAGGTAGGGGCTTTCTCTCTATCACTCCTTTGCTGCTTTGTTAAGTTCGATTTTCAATGAGTGTTCTCGGGAGTGTATGGTCCAGTGTGTTCGAATGAGCAGAAAGACTTTTGGAGGGAGTTGGATAACGTTAGCGCTCGGTGGGGCGAGCCGTGGTGCATTGGGGGTGATTTCAACTGTGTGCGGTTCTGTTGTGAGAAATCAAATGGAGGAGCTGTTTCCCAGAATATGAGGCGGTTCGGGAAGTTCTTATTCAGACAGAAATTAATCGAATTCCCTCTTAAAGGGGCTTCCTTCACTTGGTCAAATTTTCAGAATCCCCCTTCTCTTAGTAGGATTGACAGATTCTTTGCTAGTCCAGATTGGGAGGAAATGTTCCCAGAAGCCACTCTTTTAGCCCTTCCTAGGCCGGTCTCCGATCATACCCCCCTTCTGTTGGAGCTAGATGGGAGTAGGGGTGGTCCCAAACCGTTCAAATTTGAAAATATGTGGTTGCAGCACCCGGATTTCTTGTCAGTGGTTAAAGAAGCGTGGGATTCTTCTTCGGCTTGGGGTTCTTGGAGCACCATATTTGGGCTTAAGTTAAAAGCGGTGAAACTTAAGCTTAAAATTTGGAACAAGCAAGTGTTTGGGATTACTCATGTAAAGAAAAAAGCGATTCTGGATAGCATTTCCGCATTGGATTTGAAGGAGGAGCAGTCCAGTTTGTCAGAGGCTGAGTGCAAGGAGAGAGATGTTTTGAGGCAGGAGTTCCAACTGCTGTTAAAGCGTGAGGAAATCTGTTGGAGGCAGAAGTCACGTGTTAGGTGGCTTAAAGAGGGAGACAAAAATACGAGATTCTTCCAGCGCATGGCTTCAGTGCGCCGTAGAGCGAACAAGATTGTTAGTCTTCGGATCGGGGACAAGGTCTGGGACACTGATTTGGAGATGGGAGGGGCTGCGGCGGAGTACTTCGGCTCTATGTATAAAGAATCTTTTGAGTTTAGGCCTTTGCTTGATGGCCTCTCTTTCGCGAGATTACCTGAGGAGTTGAGCAGTCAGTTGGAAAGGCCATTCTCGGAAGAGGAGGTGCTTTCGGCTCTTGCAGGCTTGGCAGGGGATAAAGCTCCTGGGCCAGATGGCTTTTCTATTGAATTTTATAAGCATTGTTGGCCGATCATTGGGCAGGACTTGTTGCAAGTTTTTCAAGAGTTCTTTCAGTCTAATTCGTTGGACCAGGTGCTTAATTGTTTATTCATCGCTCTCCTCCCTAAGGTGCCTGGGGCCCTGGATATCGGCGATTTTCGCCCCATTAGTCTTATTGGCAGTGTGTATAAGATTCTATCGAAGGTTTTGACTACCAGGCTTAGTCGGGTGTTGGGGCATGTAATTTCTCCAGAACAAAGCGCCTTTGAGGGGGGATGGCAAATTTTGGATGGAATCCTCATCGCTAACGAAGTGGTGGATGAGCGGTTGAAGAAGAAAGAACCAGGGGTCATTTGCAAGATTGACATGGAGAAGGCGTATGACCATGTCAATTGGGATTTTTTGGAATATTCCCTGAGTAGGATGGGGTTTGGGCCTAAGTGGCGTGCTTGGATGAGGTCTTGCTATTCTTCTCCTTCCTTTTCAGTATTGATCAATGGTTCGCCTTATGGTTTTTTTAAAAGTTCAAGGGGCTTGCGTCAAGGTGACCCTCTATCACCCCTTCTCTTCATCATTGTAACAGAAGCCTTCAGTAGGATGATTAGGAAGGCCTCTGAGGCGGTGTGGGGCGGCTTCGCGGTGGGTAGGCCGGAGGTCCTGATCTCACATCTTCAGTTTGCCGACGATATTTTACTTTTTTGTGGCGCCTCGGTGAGGCACCTCATTCTCATAGGAGACCTTTTCCGTTGCTTTGAAGCCGTCTCCGGGTTAAGAATCAATTTCAAGAAAAGTATGATTTTTGCCGTAGGTGAGGTGCCTAATATGGAGTCTTTGGCCAATTGTCTTGGTTGCAAGACCGGTGTTCTTCCTACTAAGTACTTGGGTCTTCCTTTGGGGGCGCCGTTCAAAGCAAAGTCGGTTTGGGAGCCGATTGTCGATCGTTTTCAGCGGAGGCTGTCCTGGTGGAAATCGTCATTGCTTTCTAAAGGGGGCAAACTCATATTATTGAAGAGTGTTCTGTGTAGCCTCCAGACCTATTTTCTTTCATTATTCAGAATTCCCGAGTCTATTGCATCTAAGTTGGAAAGGCTGCAACGGGATTTCTTGTGGAATGAGAAGGTGGTGGTTAAGAAACTTCACTTGGTGAGGTGGAAATGGGTCTGTCGGCCTAAAGAGAGAGGGGGGCTCAACATCTGGCCGCTGAAGGCGGTCAATGACGCGTTATTGGGAAAGTGGCTTTGGCGTTTCGGGGTTGAAGAAGATAGTCTTTGGAGAGGGGTGATTGTGGCTCAGCATGGTTTCAGAGACCGCTGGGAGCCTAGGCCTCCTAGGGGCCCTCACGGGGTGGGTCTTTGGAAAGGCATCATGATGGGTTGGGCTGATTTCGTCAAACACACCCGTCTTATCCTGGGGGATGGAGCAGCCATCAGATTTTGGCATGATCAGTGGTGCGGGCCGCGCCCTTTGGAGCAAGACTTCAGGACATTCTTCTCTCTTTCCTCAGACAAATCGGCGTTAGTTGCGGATATGTATGTTATACGAGCTGGGGCTGTGGTTTGGAACTTCTCTTTCAATCGCCCGCTTAATGATTGGGAAATTCACGATTTTGCCTCTTTATTATCCTTACTAGAGTCAGTGAGCATTGAGGAGTCTGCAAGGGATCGTCGGATTTGGACCACTAAACCTAGTGGGCGGTTTTCCGTGCAAGCTTATCTGCAGGCAGCTAATCCTAGTGGTTTGGTGGGATTCCTCTATCAATTGGTTTGGTTCAATGGGTTGCCCTCTAAGGTTTCTGTTTTCCTGTGGTCGGCTTTTTTGGATAGGATCCTGACCTTGGACAATTTAAGGAAGAGAGGCTGGAGTCTGCCTAATTGTTGTTGCATGTGCTCGGCGGAGGAGGAATCGGTAGACCATTTGTTCATTCATTGCCCATTCGCGAGGAGGCTTTGGGGGTACTTTCTGTCTCAGCTTGAGGTCACGTGGGTGTTTCCCTCTTCTTTTCAGGCCTCTCTCTCCAACTGGCGAGCCGTTTCGCTCGATAGTCCTGTGGATCTTGTATGGTTATTTCTCCCAGGGGTGGTATCATGGTCTTTGTGGAAAGAGCGGAACCGGCGGGTTTTTGAGAACTCTATTACGCCTCTGGACAGAGTATGCTCTCGCTCGCTTGCGTTGTTGCGTGACTGGGTCTCCACTAAATGTGATTTGGTGGAGCTAGGGTTTGATGAGTTTATTTCGTAGTTGGGGTAGGGGAGAGGTTCTATTGTTTTAGTTGTTTCTCTTTCATGTAGTAGTTGTATTGTCCCTTGGGGATTCATAATTTGTGAATCTTCCTTCTATTATAATATCGCTTTTACCGATGAAAAAAAAAAAAAAAGGGAAATAACCCAGGAGATGTCGTGTCAGAAAAACAATTGGATTAATACCAGCCATCTTACAGATGACTTTTGTTTCTTGGACTGTTGCTCACAACTTTATGTGGTGATCTCACCACGATCTCTCTTATTGAGATTTTAATAATCTTATTGTCTTTTTTTTTCTTTTTTCTTTATGTTCTATATGTTCCAATGGAATGTCGCTGCACTCCACCCCGATCCTCATAAATTGTACATAGTCATACAGAACATCATATATTGGGGTCTTTCTTTCATTATGTTCTAGGGTCCCCTTCTCAACAATTGGTTTGAAAATGAACTTGGTGTTTTTTTTTTTTACAGGTAAATCTCACGACATTCATAAATAAGCAAGATACAATGGAGAAAAAACAATGGAGGAGTTTACAAGCACATAAAATCAAAGAATGGTGAAAACAAACAGAAATACATATAGAAACATCTATCTAAGCTGAAATTGAATGCAATCCTGGGCGCCTATGTGAGAACAAAACACATCTCACCCCAACAACAATCTGCCCAAATCCTCACCACCCAGCCTTATTGAATTACACTTGAGAATGAGTAGATTAATATGAGAGCAAATGATGTAGCTAGACGCAACCACTGATCTCAAAAGCCATGAATGATGGGAAGGGCGCAATCTGGTGCCTTATAGCCCAGACCTAAGACTCAGAACAAGCACCCCTCTACCCCTTAGGGAGATGCAGCCCTAGTCTGGGCTCATGGGCACACCTGCTACCGGCCACCCAGCAGCATACACCATCTCACCCCCTTGGGAGGAAATACCACTTGATGCTGCCAGACGCAACCACTGATCTCAAAAGCCATGACTGATGGGAAGGGCGCAATCTAGTGCCTTATAGCCTAGGTTTAAGTCCCGAAACAAGCACCCCTCTACCCCTTAGGGAGATGCAACCCCGGTCCGAGCTCACGGGCAATCTAGTGCTTGTTCCGGGCCTTAGACCTGGGCTATAAGGCACCAGATTGCGCCCTTCCTATTAGTCATGACTTTTGGGATCAGTGGTTGCGTCTGGCTGCATCAAATGGTATCGGAGCCAAAGGTCTCGAGTTCGAGACTCTTCATAAGGGGGTGAGATGGTGTATGCTACTGGGTGGCCGGTAGCGGGTGTGCCCGTGAGCCCGGACTGGGGCTGCATCTCACTGAAAGGTAGAGGGGTGCTTGTTCCGTGCCTTAGACCTGGCTATAAGGCACTAGATTGCGCCCTTCCCATCAGTCATGGCTTTTGGGATCAGTGGTTGCGTCTAGCTGCATCCGCAAATATGAGGTGATGGAGGAGCTGAATCGTATCAAGAAGAAGCCCAGGAAATTACAAATTTTTTATAATGGGCAAGACCTTCACCCAATAGCTTAAGGCCATACAACATGGGCTATCCTCTTATTTTAATTTGGGACATGTTACTTTGGGCTTAAGTCAAAAGCCAACCCATTAGTTAGAGTCTTTGTTTTAATTAAGAGTCTAGTTAAACCGATCAAAAAAAATTAGGAGTCTAATTAAGAATCCTTGATTTTTATTATAAATAGTAATTTTTAGAATTTTTATAAATAGTAAATTTTGGATGAGTCATTAGAAGCTTAGTTTAACTAACAATCTTTTATTTGTGGTATATCTCTTTGTTTTTTAAATTAGAATATTCTTTAAACTATTTAAGTCTTTTGATAGGATTTTGTTCTACAGTTTAAATATCATGGGGAGCTCTGCATCATGCGGAGCTCCCTTTTTACACTACATGGGGCTAAACTTGTAATTATTTACCCCCATGTAGTGTAAAAAGGGAGCTCCGCATGATGCAGAGCTCCCCATGAAAATTAATCTCTCTGTTCTAAGTTTGAGTTAGAATAAGATTCTAAAAGATCTTTTGGCTCTCTATCTATAGAGGCAGCCATGCCACCTTGTAGCTAGATTTGAATGAATGATTGTTTGAAATTAATGAGAATGAGTATCTTAATATTTGGTTGATAGCTGCCAAATTAGTTATTGAGTATTGAGATTATGGGATTTCACCATGGATCATTAAGAGTTCTTATTTGCCGAATGATAAAGGAAAGGAGATTTCGGGATTTATCATTGATCTGAAACTCTTAGTTTGCTTAAGACTTGAGTTTGAAGAAAACCCTAGATTAGCCTAAACCTTAATTAAACCCTAGGTTTGAACCAAAACCCTTTTCTTTTCATTAGGATTTGATAATTGGGGTTCAATTAACCTTATTGAATCTTCAATTGATTTTTTGTCAATATCTTGAAGCCTTAATTTGAGATTCTTGAAATTTCAGCTTTCTGGAAAATTTCAATTACATCCCAGATCCTTTTGGCATGTGATTGAGGGATCTATACTCGTTAGATTAAGCTGAAATTCAGATCATAGGTATTATTTAGTCTAAATATCACCCAAAGGATTTTACTTTTAAAGTTGAAACTGAAATTACCAAAATATGCTATGGCCGAAATTACCATATTGGGAAAATTTTGTGATTTCAGTTGACCCTTCTTGAGTTAGAATATTCTTCTTCAGGTCTACATCAGGTAGATTGAGAATCCTCAATTGCTCATGAAGTTGCCCTAGGAAGGACTGACCACAAATCTCTGAGGACTATCCAAACTATTCCGCTAACAACAAGACAAGAAGTTGTGAATGAAAGAAGGAAATACCCAATCCACACCTACACGAGGTAAGAAGTAACCCCCAATTTCATATGCGATAGGACAATGCAAAAGCAAGTGGTCCATTGACTCTTCCCCGAGCATGCACATAAAACAGCGGTTAGCTATCCTCCACCTTCTATTTTTCAGATAATCACAAGTAAATTTTTTATTCAGAGCAGTATTCCAGAGGAAAAAGGATACCTTAGGAGAAATATCGGGATTCCACACAATCCTATGAGGAAAGGATCTGAAGGACATACTAAAGGATTGTAGAATGATCTCACTGAAAATGATCGAAGAGGGATAAACTTGTGGAATTTCAACTTTGAGAAACTGTCTATTCGCTGCAAGGATTGCACCAATGCCAGTCTTTTGAGTTAGGATCTAATGACGGAGGAAAGGCACAAAGTGAAGATGTTGAGGCAATAAACAAACATCAAATATTTTTGTTATAGATTGATTCCCTCTGTCCAATCAATACCATATGACATCTGTTGATTGAAAATATCTTAGTCCTTTGGTGCTTTTTGAAGGTTCCTATAGTTTTCAAGCATGTTAAGATTAAGTTCTATTTCTTGTTATAAATAAACTTCCAGGTTAATTTTCATTATAGATTGGTTCCTCTCCCCAATCAATACCATATGACATCTGTTGATTGAGAATATCCTGGTGTGTTCTTGTTATTGCTTTTCAAAAATTCCTACAGTTTTGAACATGTTTGGCTTATTTTCCATTTTTGAATTTATAGATAAACTTCCAGCATATTGTTGTACTGAACAAAGCAAGTAATGGTTTTATCTTTTTTTTTAATCTATTTATTTTTTCTGGTAACAGTTCACTGGAGCTTGATAATGCTGAGTTTTTATTTGGGAGTGTTATAAATGCTGTTGTTAGCCAAGTAATGTTATTGCTGAGGGAAAGAGGTTTACAACTGATCCGTGATATTCCAGAGGAAATCAAATCACTGGCTGTTTATGGTGATCAAGTAAGAATTCAACAGGTTTTGGCTGATTTCTTGTTGAATATGGTGCGGTATGCACCTTCTCCAGAAGGTTGGGTAGAGATTCAAGTACGGCCAAGTGTGAAGCAGATCTCGGATGGAGTAGAGCTTGTGCATATTGAATTCAGGTCTGTTAGTCTCAATACACTTTTTCTACTTTGTGCATAAGTACATGCTTGATGATTGTCACTCACCTTTTTCTTTTCTTTTTTCTTTCATGAAACTATGATGGCTTTACTTAGTTGTTGATTTTCTAATTATTCAATCCTTTCTTCTCCTTAACCCTTTTAGAGATTTGTGCTAATACGGTGTAATTATATTCTATCAATGTCCGAGTTTTGGCGGGTAGACTTGGGAACTTCTCCAGTCAACTTGACTTGCTTGAAAACTTACTAATAGTTGGCGCTGGCTTGGAGAAGTTAAAATGTTGTCAACTTGTGTTGTGGTTAATTTAGCTTATAACATAGGCCAAATCATTTCTTTCTTTTTCTTGATTGCTCAAGTATTTACAGCATGTGCTATAATTATTGCTTAAAAGCTTATCATCTCTATATAGCCGTAAGAATACGATAATCAAGATGGAAAGTATGGAAAATACTTTGCTTAGAAAGGGACTCATGACACAATGAAATAAAACTCTAAGGAAGCCTTACCATATTTAATGGACATGGAAATGAGGTTTTTCTGTAGTTGCATTTCTAGTTCTTTAATGATATCAAGACTCACTTGGAAGTTGCCGTTTTTCCATGAAGAATTTAGCTAGCTTGGTTTTCTCGTTTATCATCTCAAGGTGCTTCTATCAGAGGCTGACCATTTTCAAATGGTATTTGATTGCGAACAAATGTTTGAACTCTTGCTCTAGGGATGGAAAGCCAAGATCTTTGGCAAGCGGATATGGAGGTGTACCACAATGTAGACTGGAGATTCATATTATGGAAACATTAGAGTTTGAGAAAAAAAAAAGGACAAAGTTTTATAAACTATAACTGCAGTGAGACCAATGGAATTGGAAAAAAGTTTTACAAGCTATAAAAGCTTGTGGGACAAATTTCTGCAAGTGGAGTAAGTAAAACCTGCATTTGAGTATCTGACTGGGGGTGCTCAGTCCACATATGATCACCTTGTTTAACCAGATAAACAATTTAACGAGAACAACCAACAAAGTTCCTACATTTGCTATCCATAGGTTCATCAAAACTGCAAGATACCAAAAAATGCCCCCCCTGATGTCACCTCTTCCTTTTGTCTACGAAATCTACCGAAATGTGTATTATTCCCTTGAATAGTTGTCTCCTCTGATACCAAGTAGAAATGAAGGTTGTTTTAGTATTTTTAAGGTTTGTGAGATTGAAGAAGAGAGAAAAGCAGAGTAGGGTTGGAATCGGGGGCAGAGCCACATGGGGGCCCAGGGGGGCTGAAGCCCCCCTCAACTTTTGGATTTTTTTTTTGGTATAGTGTCAACATGGGCAGTCTGGAAGCAAAGGCGAAGCCTGGTAGCTGTGGGGGCTCTAAGCCCCCCGAACTTTTGAGAAGAAAATAAATAAATTTATACGGTTATACCTATATTATTTAATTTAAGAGGGTGCAGGAATGGGAAGGGAGTAGTTACCCCATCAACTAAAACAAAAAAGTAAGTTTTATATTATATTCAATGTTTTAAAACGTGAAGGCGTGAGGCGAGGCGTTATGACCTCAAGATGTGTGAGGCATAAGCCTCGAGGCGTGAGACTTAAGCCTCACAAGAAAGTCTCACATCCCTCATTTTAACTATATATATATATTACATGTATATTTATTTGTGTGCATTGTGTATACGTGTGCACGTATACACATAGATATATTATATAAATTATTTAATCATCAAAAAAATAAATATAAGAGAGCAAACAAATGCTGAATTTTAGATTTATTTTTTGTTCGTATACATATTGAAGATGATGTTCAATCATCAAGTCATGTGGTGTATTTAGAATTTTAGTGAAAAATTGCAAAGAAGTCATGGACTACATTGTAGGCCAGCGGCTCCAAATCTTTGCAACGTCTTTAAGGGAAATTAGTGTAAATTGACCCCGAAAAGTTTTAAAAGCCTAAATACATTAAAAATAATCAATTAAGCGTTAGTTGAAACAAATATCATCATCATCATCATTTTCATTACCTTTTCACAAATAAATAAAGTGTTAGAATCCTTATTTAGTTAATGCATGAGGCGAGCACAACAGGCATAAAGCGAGACTCAATACATGAGGCGTATGCCTAATATGAGCCTCACACTTTGAGGTATGAGTCTCAATGTATTTAAGCCTCATGGTTGAGCCTCAAGGTGTTTTCCTTGAGCTTCGCACTGAGGCGAGCCTCGAGGCGTAAGCCTCACACGCCTTTTAAAACATTGATTATATTATTTAGATTAAGATGACATAGCCATTAGCAAATGAACAGCTGCACCTAAATGTAAAAAAATATAGAAAAATGCTAACTTACCGGCTGTTTCCATCATGTAATGAAATGCCAGTCCTCATTGAGTCATTGGTCCACGTCCCACTTTTTAACACTCACCAATTGTGGTTTAAGATTCACTCACCCCTAGAGTGAAGCAATCTAATCTTGTTTTTTAGAGAAAAATAAACAACAAAAATCATAACTTTAATTTAGTTAAGCTTAACCAGGGTTAAAGGAGTGTTAAAAGGGACATGATGGTAAGTTAAGCAGTGGACCCCAGGGACCACTAATCACTGCTCAAAAATATATTCTTTACAAATAGACAAAGAAACGAGATGGCCCTCAAACTTGGCCCTGATTTTTTTTTGGGGGGGGGGCTACGCTCCTAAACCCCCACACCTCATTGTTAGCAGCCCCCCGGGAAGGAAATTCTGGCTCCGGCCCTGGTTGGAATTATGTCTCCCCCTCTCTAGATCTCCTTTTATATTACTAATAAAGATGAAATGCCATAAATGTCCTAAATACAAAGAACATTAATACTTTTTGATAATGTTGTTTATATTAATATACAAAAGAAACTTAAGAAGTTAAAAGCAAAAACCCTAATCGTAACTCTCTACTTTTAGATTGGGTATTATCTTCAAATCTAATTTTCATGTGTGAATAGCTTAATTTTGTGTAGTTTCTTGTATTGTAATTTGATAGTAAATAATTTTATTAAAATCATGTAAAGTTGATCATAATAACCCGGAAATTTGAATCAAGCCGAGCTCGATCAAGCTTGTTCCAAGCCTAAACATTCGAGCTCAAGACACGCTCGAGCATGTTCAAACCAAGCTCAAGCCCGAGCTCGGCTCAAATACATGTCTAATTAGAGTCCTCATTGCCATAGTTTCTACTAGGAATGGAAATGACTTGGGTCAATCGGGGTTGGGTTAGATTTAGAATACCCTCAACCTGGCCCCTGACCTCGTTTATAAATGTGTTGAAAAAACAAAACAAAACCTAACTCAACAAGGAGCCCTCAACCTGAACCCGCATGTCCAACCTATTTGAAAGAAATAATAAATAATAAGAATAATTATATTTAAAGTATAATACCATTTAAACTAGACTTGAAATTTGTTTTTGATTAATTTATTAAGTATTTATATATAGAGTCAATCTATGGGTACCTCCAAATATACTCCCAAATCCTAACCGTCTATGGTTAACCACTAAGGGTCAGGATTTGGCTCGTCTTATTTTGTCTTTTCTAATGCTACATCAGCTCTAATCTCGACCCTTTAAAAATTGAATTCAAGGGTTAGGATTTGGGAGTACCCGCAGACTTACACACACACACACATTATATGTATATATATATATTTAAAATCAAAAAATTAACTAGGTATTATGACCCGTCAGGTTTGGAGAGACCAACCCAAATGCAACCCAATTATGAACGGGCTGAAAATGCCGAACCTGAAACCAATGTGGGGTCCAAAATCTCAATCCAAACCCATAGCACCTTATTTCTATACACAAACTAGTGATCTATCAAATGGATGATAAGACAACCTTTCTAAACAGTGATTTGGAATAACAAATCTAGAAAGACTAACAAAAAGAAGAAATGTACATCAATTTAATTGACAATGGGTCCATAACACGTCTCAGCAATTGATAAATCCATTTTAGTTACTTTATTTTACAGCAATCTCATGTTTGATCATCGTTGCACTTGTGGATTGCTATTCTGCTGTGTTGCTGGATTTTGCAAACGAAAAGGGAAAATGCAGAGTTTGTCCTACAGTACTTACAAATCCTATGTGCTTGGCAATGATGTTTTCCATTAGATAAGTTGTGATATATATATATATATATTTCTTACTTTCTTTTGGTAAGGACAAAGTATATAAAAGAAGAAATTGAAAACAAATGATAATCACTCACACTTTACAGAAATTGATTACTTTGTTGTCATTGTTAGCAACTTGAATAGATTTTTTCTTATCAATGTGCTAGGCACTCTCCTAATTGACTTTACTTCTGTTGAATGTAGGATGGTATGTCCTGGTGAAGGCCTTCCCCCGGAACTTGTTCAAGATATGTTCCATAGCAGCAGGTGGGTGACTCAGGAAGGCCTAGGGCTGAGCATGTGCAGAAAAATTCTAAAGCTGATTAATGGAGAAGTCCAATACATCAGGGAGTCAGAAAAATGTTATTTCTTAATTATCCTGGAACTTCCCATGCCTCGGAGCAGTTCAAAGAGTGTGGACTAGCTTCTCACGTTCACCAATCTAGACTTTTCTCAAACCAACCTACTCTCTTCCTATGTTTTTCCCAACGAGGGTTACAAAACACACACAAGGTCTTCAGGTTGTACAAAAGCTAGCCAAGATGGGTGATGGGTATTCAATAAACTACTAAAAAAGAACATCATCCTGGCTGTTTTGGATTCTCATTCCTCACTGCTGATTTTGGGCACTGGTTCGGAGTAGAATCCTACTCTTGTTTATGTAATTGATTTTGGCATTCTGTATAATTAAAGTTCTGGGAACAAACTGACAAAGTTGTGTCAGATTCTACTGCAATGCGATGTCGGGACATTGCATTTATGAAGAAGGGCCAAGTGGGGCGTGATTATAGTTTTGTTGTGGTTGTTGTAGAGAGTTATCTGAGTTTGTGGATGAAGATGGTGCCATCCTTCTCCTACTGTAAGCATGTGTATCAAATATTATCTGTGCTATGTCTTAAGTTCATAAGAGGTCTGGTGGAATTTCTACAACTTTAGGGTTCCTTCCCTCAAAGACTACTGTAGTTTATAAACAATAATTAGTTTGGAGTTATTGAGTTGCACTGTTATTAGCTTTTAAAGTCACTTTCTTCAGTCATGGGGATGACATGTGTTAGTCTCTTTTAGTACCCCTATGTTTGGTTGTCGAGTAAACAATTAAAAAGAGATAAAAGAAAATAAAATAAAATAGAACAAATTACAACTACGAATTGTATTACAAATCTATAATTTTATTTTTGTTTCCATGTTTTGGACCTATTTTCTCGAAAATCAAATATACTACAAGAGAAAGACACGTGTTTTGCAGTAACACATGTCATCCCTTTTTTTTTTTTTTTTAAAAAGATAACTTTAAAAAGAAAGTGGAGCTAGCATTATCCAATTTATTATCTCCTGAAAATGGCACCCAGAGAGGTCAATTCTATATTGAAGAAAAATTCATCATCTGTGAAGACCATAGCCCCTCGATGATGCATTGAGAAACTTGAATCTTCCTAGTTGTTGGAACTGTCGATACATCCTCCCTTCCCCTGTGTGTCGCGCCCTAAAATATCCCCTACAAGTTAAGGGATACTTTAGGTGTGACTATACATACCTGCCAAACCCTCTTGTAGTGAACAAGGTGAAACATAATGCAATAGAGATGTGAAATAGAGTGCGGAAGCTTATAATAGTACGGAAGCGTAAAACCAAAATTTTATTTTTTATATACAAGGTCTGTACTCCAAGTCAATATACAAAACATAACGAAAGTAGAGGTGGATATGCCCACCGATCAAAATACAAAATGAGGAAACCTCGCTATTACTCCACTCAACAGTAATCTAGATACGGCTATACATCTAGATCTCTATCCTCCTGTGTCTGCATCGAGATAGGCGGCTCTCTCCCCTCCACATATTCCTCTTCAACTCATGACTCAGATCGAAGGTACCCACTGGACCTGCCGACATAAAATGTACGACTGAGTATGGAATACTCAGCGAGTACAAGCTATTAACTAATAATAGTAATAACAAAACACAACAGCAACAACAAGATATAGTTCATCACATCAATTTAAAGCAATAAAAATCAACATATGACATTCACAACATCAAAGGTAAAGTAATGTAATAATCTTGACATGCTTGAATGAATACGAAAACTTCGATAAACTCATACTTTAAAAGTCATATCTTGTTCTTGAAAATAGTCTTTTGTGTTTTTCAAAACTTGTTTATCATGTTTTAAAACTTGTTATTGTCTTGTCTTGTCTCGTTGGAATTACACGTGTCTTGTTTTGTTCTTGTTTGGAATCACACTTGTCATGCTTGTCTTGTCATGTTCTTGACATGTCTTGACTTGTCTTGTCATGCTTTTCTTGTGAGCCAGATGTTAGTGCCCTTGTAGCAACTTGTGAGTCGGGAATGAAAATTTCATTCAGCGAATATATATGTATAGAAAAGGTACACCAACATCCTTGATCGGCCCTCTGTCCGGCATTATCAATTTGTTTTCTTGTGAGCCAGGTATGACATATCTTGCGATATGCCCTACCCTTGATCGGCCCGATGTCTGGCTTTATTAGTCTTGCTTGTTTACTTGTGAGCCAGGTATGACATATCCAAGGAATATGCCCTACCCTTAACAGGTCCGATGTTCAGGTTTATCAATTCGTTTCATGAATCACATTTCTTGTTTCTGTTGTTTCCTCATACACATATACTTTTAGAAAACTTGATTCATGCATGCATGCGTGTCATGTGTGACAATTTGTGAGCATAGTGATGACATGAAATGATTGAGGGCAACATATGACATTTCAGCAATTATATAGGCATATGCAAAATTTAGGAAACTCATAAAGCATATTATCGCATTTACTATTTTTTTTTTTTTGGGAAAGATCTCTATCTCATATCTCATAGATTTGGTTTCACATTTCACATATGCATTAGATCAAACACCTTGCATGCAATGTCTTGTTACCCCTTTTATACAAGTTTCCTTAGTCTTAGGTTTTCAAACTCATTCATACATTTTATCAAACATATGAGGTTCACATTCTTGTAGTTATTTATTTCATATTTTCTCATTCAAACATTTCATCAAACACATAGGTGTATTCATTATGAGTACAATGCACTTCCACCATTTTCATCACACATCATTCACCACAACCATTTGACATCTAATTGCCTCATCCAACCATACATTCCATCCACCCTTCCACACTTAGTTTATCTTGCATTATTTTAGGAATCAATGGGTTAAGGTAGAAAATTTGGGTTCACTCATGCTCAAACAATTCTCATTTCAAAGAAATCTAGGTTATTACAAAGTAAACTAGTACGGGTGTACTAATCTTGAGTATCAAAGCTTGATCTAGGAGGAAACCCTTGATTTGGAAAACCCCCAACTTGATAGAGAAGCAACCCTTGAGGAGGAAGATCTTGCTTGAGTAGGGGATAATCCAAGCTTGAGCTCCCTTTGATCTTCAAATCCAAAACCCCTATTTGGATTTCCTAAATCTCTCATCTCCTTTCTCTTTTTTTTTTCTCCTCTAGGTTTAGGGTAAGCCAAAAAACCCCTAAATGACTTTCTATTTATAAGCCTAATGGTTAAAACCTTTGATTTCGTGTGTTTTAGAAACAAAGTTACGCGATGATGATTGATTGTTAGTCTTAGGACGATCGATCGTCCACACTCCAGTAAGCTTGCCCAAATTTCTGGTTCCAAACGATCGATCGTCGGCCTGGGCGATCGTCCCATCTACAACGATCGATCATAAGTGAACCCAAAAGGAGCCCAGTTTTTCCTGTAACAATGATCGATCATTGCAATGCTGCGATCGATCGTCGATCCTATTTTTTCTGAATTTTTCCCCTGCAAACCCTTTGGGGTGTTTCCAATTTTTTTTCAACATTCTTAGGGTACCAAAACCCTTCCTTAATGCTACACGTGTTATCGACATTCCATTTCTCATAATGTATCAACTTGACTACGTGGAAAGCCATTTAACCATAAAACACTATTCATTAGCCCATAAAAGTTCCGGGGTTCTACACTGTGATTGTACATGTGCAAGTGCATGATAATTTGATAGGTCAAACCTAGGGGTCTGTTTTAAGTAAAAATATCAGTTATATGGATGATCATAACAAATTGTTGCGCCAGACAGACTAATGGCTTAATCAATTTACAAGCATTCTAACTAGCAGGTTCTTGGACTGTCCATTCTCCTAATATGGACTCACTCCATGTTGGATTTCCCTGCATCTTCATGTATGTGGAGAGCATGAGTTTTGACCAATTTTTTTCCCCCCGTGATGGATTGTATTCCAAACCCTTTGAGGCAAGGACTAGTTCATTTGGGACCCAGTCAAAATTTTCCTTACGAACATTAGGATAAGTTCAGGAGTGGGAGTTAAACACGCAACCGTAGGGAACAAACCCGTGATGCTAGCCAACTGTACCAACCCCTTATTATCATGTGTATATATGAATGCAAATCATCCGGGTGGAATCACATAAGAAATTTTTAGCCGGAGTATGACCATTTTATTAAGTTGATGCATCCGGATCAATGAGAATGTTCCACAGCTGCTATACCAGGTGTTAGTTTAAACATGTATTAATAAGGAACTGAAAACAAAATTAAGAGAAAAGCTGATGTCCTTGTCTTCTTCAAGTTAGACCATGTGGGTGCACGCCTTCGATCACGTTGTTCACGAATCACGAAAGCGAAAGAGACAAGAGAGAGAGGAGAGAGAGAGACATTAGAGGGCAAAACCTTCCGCATAAGGATAAATAGAATCCATGAATCAGAACTTAAAAACAAAACAAGGTCAGAGACACATCTTTGTTACTTGTTTTTTTGTCGTTTTTTTTTCCTGCCTTTATTTTTTTTCGAATGATTAAAAACAAAAAACACATTTTGAGGTGCACCCTCACCTCAAGTGACCATCCTAACTTCTTCAACACTTCTTTGGACCCGATATATATATATATATATAATTAATTTAATGTGTAGATTATTTTTCTTAACATACGGCAAAAGTATGATAAAATTTCAATAAAAATAATAAGTACAATAAAAGTCAAAATTTGCTTCTCTTTTGTATTTAATGATTGATGTCCTTTAGTAAATTTAAAAATTTTATAGGAAGATAAAAATAGGGCCGTGCTAGACGCATCCCAATATTCGGTGACTATACTCCCATTATTCTTACTTAAATATTTATGTCTTAAAATAGACAATAATGCCCAATTAAGAATCCACTTGTTTTGTTTCCCCTTCTAGTTTCAATGTTCTTCACATATTTCAGCTACTAATGACACCGATGCTAGTGCTCTCACTGCTATCGTGGTTAATCGATCGAATTATTTCTCATTTGAAGAGAAAAATAAAAGATGATGCTCTCTCTTTTCCTCTTTATGTTGGTTAGCTTTCCAAACTGAATCCTTTTAAAATTCAACTTAAATAACCTTCCATATACCCCTGGGGTGTAGGGATGAACAGTAGATCAGAGATCCTACGATGGATGCACTTTTGTAACTTGTCACCTAAGGTGGGTCCCGTTGGGCGACTCAAGGGGATTAATCGGAGTCTTTAGTTTGCGGACACCTCACTATTACAAAAAAAAAAAAAAAAAAATAACCTTCCATATAAAAGCTAGCATAACTTCTAAAAAAACAAATAAAATATTTGCGATTTATAAAATAAGTGTACACTTTGATATGCTCATTTCTTAAGGAGCCAAATCATCTCCCATGATAACTGGATTTGACAAATCCGGTTATCACCCCTAGAGGTCACCACGGGTCTCCTTTGACACCCCTTAACCATGGGTAAGGTTCACCCACCCCTAGGGTTCACCTACCTAATTTTATTTTTTCTTAAAATATTAATTCTTTTTATAAAATTAAAAAACAGTATTTAATATTAAAAAAAACTCTAAAATCAGTTTTTTAATTTTAAAAAAAGAATTAATATTAAAAAAAACTAAAAATAGGTAGGTGGACCCTACCCACGGTTAAGGGGTGTCAAATGAGACACGTGGTGACCTCTAGGGGTGATAACTGGATTTGCCAAATCCGGTTATCACCGTAGAGGATTTGACTCCTTTCTTAATGTCTATTTATACCTAATAATTGAAATAAAACTAAATCTTGTGCCTTGTACTTAGGGCTGTCAACGGATCGGATTCGGACCGAATCTGCCTAGATTCGAATCCGATCCGATTAAGAATCCGACTGATCCGAATCCGATCCGAATCCGATCCGATCCGAGTAAGGTTATTTTTTTAAAAAAAAATCTATTTTAATAATAAAAAATCTAATAATACCTTAATTAATACTAATTAATGTTAATTTTTTTAAAAATTAATATTTTATACATAGAAAATCTAAATAATATATTTAAAATAATTTAAAATTATTATTATTATCGGATCGGATCATCCTATATCCAGATCCGATCCGATTATAATCGGATTCCACCGATCTGATCCGAATCCGATCCGACGGATCACATATAGGGTCCAAAGTCCGGCTAATCGGATCGGATCCGGATCAGGATCCGGTCCATTGACAGCCCTACTTGTACTTCATATGTTGGAGTGGCATTATGGCCGCAAAAGAAATCAGCCCTGACGAGAGAAGGCAAACCAGTCATTTTCTTGGTGGGAGAAGATAATGAATAAATAGTGGACATTATTGTTTTGTTTGTTTAAGAATATAAATATAAAATTTTAAAATAATGAAATGTAATGGGGTTTACACGTAGAATTCAGAAATATGAAATGTGGCGGTGATGTTTACTCAGTTACGGGGAATATGGTCGTAGAGAAGCAAAACCCTATATTTAGAAGACAAAAAAAAAAAAAAAAAAAAGTGAGTTCCAAGACAATCCAACCAGAATAAGGTTATGTGTTACCCAAAAAAAACAAAAACCAGAATGAGGTTATCTGAATTACAGACAAAGAATGGCTAAACTATAAAAAAAAAAAACACCTGGTCAAAATGGATATGCTCAGCTCAGATGATGAGATATATGGAGAGCACAAAAAAGCAAAAAACCAGAAGAGACAGAGAAAATAAAGCTAGAAGGTGAAGTTTTTGACCCAAAAGCCCCATCATTTGAGCAATAAATTCACTCAGACACCATGAATTCTTCTATCTAATCATCTTTCACCACTATTTCTGAAGAAATTTGAACTGGGTTTTTGTCTAGTTTCCTTCATGGACACTACTCCACCAGCAGAAGAACTGCTGAAGAAGATCCAAGAACTGGAAGCTGGTCATGCCCAACTTAAACAAGAGATGGCGAAGCTGATGCTTAGCAGTGGAGGGATCGATCCCAAATTGGAACACGGGAATCAGCGGTCGCACTCCGTATCACCACGGCGATCGAGATTGGCCACTCCGGAGAGGAGAGGAAGTGGTGGGTTCGACAGAGCCGCCGGATGGAAGAGTGGTTCGGCGTCTTTGAGGCATTCGTCGCCGTTGCAGAGGGAGAGCAGGAGCCGTGATCCTTCGAGCCCGAGAGGAGGAGGCCCATCTGCCGTCAATTTTACGGATAGGCAATATCTCAATATTTTGCAGTCTATGGGCCAATCAGTTCATATTTTCGATCTTAACGGTCATATAATTTACTGGTAAGTTGCAGAACTCGGGTTTGTTTTTAAATGGGGTTCGCTTTTTTTTGTTTTTGTTGCTTTGGTGGTATGAAAATTTTCCAATCTTGTTTACTGATCAAAAAAAAAAAAAAAAATCCCTTCTTGTTGGCAATTTTAGATTAATGGTGTGTCTTGATTGAGATTGATTATGGGTATGAATCTGAGTTGGTTGAGTCGACAAAGAACATATTCAGAACTTGTTACTGCATTTTAAATTGGTATAAAAAAGCTTAGTTTCTCAGTTAGAAATGAATACTTGTGCCTTTCTCCTTTTGGGGAATAATCACATTTTCTGGAATTGGACTTAACTGCATTTTAAATTGGTATACAAAGCTTACTTCTCAGTTAGAAATGAATTCTTATGTCTTTATCTATTTGGGAATAATCAAAATTTCAGGAATCGGACTGCTGAACAGCTTTATGGTTATTCTGCATCAGAAGCCCTCGGTGAGTATGCTATTGAGCTCCTAACTGATGCCCGTGATTTAGCTGTCGCGAACGATATAATACATCGTGTAACCATGGGGGAGAGTTGGACTGGGCAGTTCCCTGTCAAGAATAAGTTAGGTGAACGGTTTCTGGCTATTGCGACCAACACCCCCTTCTATGATGATGATGGTACTTTGGTTGGGATTATTTGTGTGTCGAGTGATTCACGGCCCTTTCGAGAAATGGAAGTTGCATTGTCTCGCACAAAGTCCTCAGAATCTGATACCAGCTTTAGTCGGCCTAGAAGCAGTGCTGCAACTAAACTTGGTCTTGATCCTCAGCAACCTCTGCAAGTTGCAATTGCCTCAAAAATATCAAACCTGGTGAGTTTTTTTACTTTTCTAAGATTTCCTCTACACTGAGATGAAGATTGTAGCCATGGTTCTGTGAATTCTTTGTGTACCCTCTCTTGATTGTTTGAACCACCAAAACAGGCTGCTAAGGTGACCAACAAAGTCCGGGCAAGGAGAAGGAGTGGTGAGGATAGTGTGGATCATGAAAGCTGTAGTGGAGATAGCCATTATTCTGATCAAGGCTTCTCAGATGTGGTTCTCACTGATCATAGGGAGGATGCAAATTCAAGCGGAGCTAGCACGCCTAGAAGTGACATACCCCCATCTCCATTTGGTGTTGTTTCTCAAGCTGTACATGAGGAGAAATCCCCAGGAAAACCCTACCGAGATTCTGGCATGAGTGAAGGGAAGACTGGAATCCACAAAATCATAACATCAAAGGCAGAGGCATGGATTGGTAAAAAAGGGATGTCGTGGCCATGGAAAGGGAATGACCGTGATGGGCCAGAGGCAAGGAATGCCCGCTTTTCTTGGTCCTGGTTGAATCATGATCAAGAAAATGACTTGGGTCATCAGAAGAGTTCCGATTCTGGTGCAAAACTAGAAAGCCAGGTGGGTGAAAGTAACCGGCCAGGCAATAACGATGCTCCAGGGTCCTGGTCATCATTTAATATTAACAGCACAAGCAGTGCCAGCAGTTGTGGAAGTACCCCCAGTAGTGCTGTTCATAAAATGGATACGGAGAATGACTGCTTGGATTATGAAATTTTGTGGGAGGACTTGACAATTGGAGAACAGATTGGGCAAGGTAGTCATCTTTTCAGTGAACGGGATATGATTGTCGTAGTATTGAGTTGTTCATTTTCACAAATCTGCTCCTTTTCTTAATCATGTGATAGATTGTGGAAATATCGTTTTGTGGAACTGCTTACTTATTTTTAAGTTTTCCTGAATCTATTTAAACTTTGTAGCATATTCATATTCAGACATTTATAAGAGATATGGTTTTACTATGAAGTCTGCTGTTTCTTTTGACACAAAATTATTCATATATATGCTTGACCAGTTCATAAGTGGATTTCTATTATTTAATTTGGTTTCCTATTATATTTTTGGGTTCCACGTGGAAGCCAATTCAACTTGTAGACATTCTATTAGTATTATTTTCATTTTTACTTATCTATTTGAGTTTCCATTCAATGTTACTGTTTTCTTTTATTATTTTGCACATGTTTTTAATCAGTTAAGAAGAAAGTTGGTGAAGAGAGAATATTATGAAGGCATGCACTAATTACCACGACCATGACAGTAGATTACAAATCTGCTATTTAGCTCCATCTAATGCTCCTATGCCACTAATTTGAAATTTAAGCAATATAATAATTCCTTATTTTTTTCATTCCTAGCCTGTGAATATCCTGCTGAATAACTCTTTAAGTTGTGTTTCTCTATGCTTATATATCTTTCCTATATTTATTTTCTGATTTTTTCTTAAATATTTTTGCAGGTTCATGTGGAACTGTATATCATGGTCTGTGGTATGGCTCGGTATGTTTAAGTTATATGAGATGAGATCTGTTGTATCAAATTCCAACTAGCCAAAACTGTGGTTTTCATTCTATATATTATGCCTACTATGAATCCGATGTCACTCAATGTGCAAGGGTGTAGTGCTTGAAAACTCATGCTTATATGCAATTGTGCATGCACTGCAAACACCAAATTTTTTTGGTGTAAGATGATGTTGGGATCTTTTTGTTTTTTCTTGGTTTCAATCATCTCCTTTGTATCTAGTGGAAAAATGAAGAGAAGTACAAGAATGCGGTGAATATCCTAATCTTTGAATGCGGTTAAATGATTTCCGCTTTCTTGCAGGATGTTGCTGTTAAGGTATTCTCCAAGCACGAATATTCAGATGACGTGATACTTTCCTTCAGACAAGAGGTTATTTTTCAAGTTAAACTTAGCATCATTGTTGAAACCAAAAGATGTTTTATAGTTAGTTGCTGATGCTCTTAGAACTTAAATCAAATTCAGTTTGAACATTCCTACTTTTTATTAAGCTCTCTCTGCCATAACGTATTTGAAGTGATAGAGGAGAACTGTTTTGTTCTTAAAAGTGGTTGTCAACTTTGAAATCATGTCAAGAATTTCAGAAAGTTACCTATTATAGATAAAAAAGAAAGGAAATTTACACAGTGCTTCAAATCACCTAATGTTTTCATCAAACTGGAAGCATTGAGAAAAATACTCAACGCTGTATGATTGTATATAAGTAGAGTGAGACTGACCTCAATCAGATCTACAACTTGGGTAAGAAATGGAAGAATCGAAAACTACCATGACAAACGATAAGGAATTCAATTTCCATTTGTTTTGAAATAATCTCTAGCTTACTAGAAGGCTATGTTGTGCGGACTCTTCTAAAGGGGTGGCATCCATGTCAGACACTTATTGGATTCTTGTCGGACACTGCTAGATTTTCGTTCTTATATTTGTTATTAATCAATATACATTGACATGCGCCATAGATATGTTTTCTAATTTACCCTGTATAAGGTTTGTAGGCAGTTAATACAACATTATTACATTTATTTATGCCGTTATCTTTAAATATATATATTATACATCATAAGATATCCAAATAAAAATGCACTAAAAACTGAAATATCCCCGAGTTCTCAAATCCTATTTTTTGGGGGATCTTCAAATTCAACACCTTGCATTTTTCGACACTCACGTCCGTGTCTGGGCAACTTAGGTAGAAGGCCTTTTAACCGAGGTGTCTCCTTCAACATGTGAATCTCGTACCATTTCCTAAACCTCTTTTAAACTACCTCTTTCATGAGGCACCAAGATGATATCTAACACAACCAGGTTTAATAACACATGCTCGAATTGCATATGCTATTCTTGCCAAACTATAATGGTGGAACAAGATTTGGGTTGCAAGCCCCCATAGTTGTAATAAAGCACTATAGAAGAAGAAGTGTTTTTATATTATCTGTAGATTCTGTCGCCCTTTGTAGTCCACATTTTTGTTTTCCTTTTATATACTTAATCTGCAAATAAATTTTTCTTTTTTGGGAAGAGAATCACTGCAGAAGTTAATTTCCGTATCATACCAAAACATGTGAAGTTCTTGATATTATATCATACAGTTTCCCCTAGGCATATACCTATCCAACACAATGATTTCCCTTAGTCATATACTTATCCAACAGTAATGATTACTTCCCTGACGCAAGCTTTTGTTAAAAGACTAATTTGACCATATCCAACAGCACACGAGCAATGAAAAAAATCAACTTGATTACGGTTTTACACACTTAACCTGTGATTTACATGGTTCTGGAATTTTGGAGAACATATTGCACTAGTACTTTACAACTAGAACATTTATTGTATTTGATAAACATTCCATTTGAAACTGAAAACATGTAAGAATTTGTTTCTTTCTTTTGATATTTGCTCACGATGACTGTCATTAGGTTTCAACTTTCATCCTGCAAAAGGTAATGACTATTCCATAAGATGCGTCATGAATTTTATCAATTTTGAGACTGATCATTAAATATTATTTTAACTGTGAAGAGACGAGGAATAATTGCCTACTTATTCTATATTCCTTTTTTGCAATTATTCATTTATTTTGTGTTCTTGTCTAAGGGCATCTTTGCAAATGTATAGTAGCCTAAGGATATATATATATATATATATATATATATATATATATATATATCATTTTACATGATTGGGGGTGGGTCTCTTTTGATAGAGGTTAACCCTAATTGAAATACACTATCTTTGGTGGAAACATTTTTACGCTTTTTTCCCCTTCATTCAGACAATGACATGGGATCTGACGTAAAGATAGCTTTTTTTTTTTTTTTATGTGAAGGTATCACTTATGAAGAGGCTTCGACATCCAAATGTTTTACTCTTTATGGGGGCAGTGACTTCACCTCAGCGTCTTTGCATTGTAACAGAGTTCCTTCCACGGTTCATTCTCCACTTACATACTGAGAACTTCAAAATTAGGAGCAATCTGAGTGATATTTCCTGTCTCTTACCTGTATAATATCATCTACTATTCTGAAAACATGTTGCATTTTTTTCTTATTGGTAATAAGAGATAGTTTTAAGCAAAAAAGCTGAAGCAGAATACAACAGGGGCGAAGCCCAAAGAAGCAAAAGAGTTGCATTATTGCTGCACAGATATAGACGTAGGTGTCAGCGTACTCGGATATGGGGTGTCAGACATGACGGACTCCAAAAAAAGATTTGGAGACATGAGAGGATATTTTATTTTTATTATAAAAATTATTATACTTTAAATGTTATATCATATATGAATAATACTATGTAAGATTACAAAGAAAAAGTTAAATATGAAAGCAAAATTATTGCAAATAATATAAGTAATGTATTGATGAACTGTAGTCTGTAATACTTTTTTTTGAATCAAAAAGTATTACAGACTACGGTTCATCAAACAATATAAATAAAAATGAATTAAAGCAAATGAACTAATGAATTAATATAATAATGAACATATATTAATTATAGGGGTGCCAATGGGCTGGGATTGGGCTTGCATTTATATGAATTTTGAAGGGCCTGGATTGAGCCCGACTTCTTTACAAGAGGTTTTTGTGGTCCAAATTCAGCTGTTGACACTTGACACCCCTATTCCCTTCTCTCTCTCTCTCTCCCTTTCTTTTTTGTTACATGGATCGTTAATTCCTCAAATTCTTTTTCAATTTTGTTCTATTGAAAACAAATGGACCTTAGTCCTCCCCTTCTTCCCTTACCGACTTCTCTTTTCTAATGATGATAATTAGAAAGAATTTTCTAAAATTTATACCAATTATATACAGTTGTAAGCCCTTTTTCATAATAAAACCTCGAAGTTCATGAGTATCAGGCATGTCCATGTCTATCTGTGTCCAAAACGCATGGATTCTTGTTGAAATGAGTCACAACAGACGTGCCCGAGCCGTTCCATATCTGAATATGTGTCCATATGTTTTGACTCGCGACACGCCTCTTGTCTTAAAGAATCCGTGCAACATAGCATTATTGTATTTAATTAAGTTTGATCGATTTATTTTATCCTTTTTATATTATTGTACATCTTGATCTTAGTTTTTTCTGTTTATTGCAGTGGAAGTTTGTTTCGATTACTTCAACGGAGCACATCTAGACTAGATTGGAGACGACGTGTTCACATTGCTTTGGACATTGTGAGTATTATTGTCTGCAGTTGGTAAATAGGAAAATATATTTCATTTGGATGAAAAGGATTACTGTGTATATAATTTGTTTTTTCTAACATTTCTCATAATATATAATCTAACAATATTTATAATCTGATAAATGTTTTCAGATTAAATAATAAGTGTATATATATATATATTAGTGTTTTAAAATGAGTGTGAGGCTTACGCCTTGAGGCTTAACCATGAGACTTACGCCGCAAAGGGTGAGCCTCACATGAGGTGCACTCCTCACGTCTTAAGGCTCGCTTTATGCCTAGGGTACACGCCTCATTTACTAAGCAAAAATAGGGTTCCAGCTACATAACTTAGACTTGAAAATAATAATTATTTTTCATGACTTTTTTCGTAATTGTTTATTGAAATTCAAATTCAGGACATGAATTGATAATTGAATTCCATGTCTTTCATAAAAAATAAATATAAATTGCAACTTCTGCTAGCTTCTCTTAAATTCAATTTTAATTATTTTTTCATTTACAAAATAAGGGAGCATGAGGATTAAGCCTCTGCCTCTGAAGGTTGTAACTCCTCTCCTCGTGTCTTATTTTTTGAAAATACTATATGTATATATATATATATATTTGATGACTCAGGGTGTCCCCCACTCATTTGGATCGGGACTAATCCCCAAGGATGCACGCAATATCTCGCAAACCACGCACATCAAGAAAGACTGGGAGGCAGGCTTGAACTCAGGATCAATGGGAGCATCCCATAGTCCTATATTGATACAACGAATTTGCTTATATCAATATCTAAGAAGGTAGATTATATAATAGTACACCAGATATGGCATTATTATAGTACATCAGATATGGCATTATTGACATGTCATATCTATTTATAAATATTAGAATGTGATATTCCGTTTGCAAAATGAGGAAAAGGCAATGCTCTTTTCATCTCTCTCTCTCTCTCTCTCTTGTTTTTTCTTTACCTTCAAAACTATATTAATTTGCATCTGCATCACAATATCCAGTTATTTTATCGATTTATAATGTTATGAGTAGAAATCAATCATGGCGTATTTTCACGTTATCTTCTATTAAAATATCTTTTAATACAGTGGTGTCACTTATGAAACTGGGTTATATCCTTGGTGTCGTTTTTCAATCTTCTTGTGGTGTGCTGTTAAGATTTGCACGTGTTTCTACTTTTATTAGCTTCGGACCGAAGAATTAAATTATAAAAGCTGAAACTTTATGTAGTTTTAGTTACAGAGTTGTAGCTAGGATCAATTATCTTCTACCACCATTTTTAATGCATCATTTCCATGTCTAACTCTTCTACAGGCACGGGGCATCAATTATCTTCATCATTGCAACCCACCCATTATCCATCGAGATTTGAAGTCATCAAATCTGCTTGTTGATAAAAATTGGACTGTGAAGGTGTGCATATGTTTCTATGTGAAAATTTTCCATTCAGGGTTTTCTTTCTTCTTTCTTTCTTTCTTTCTTTTTTATTTGGGATTTACGGCAGTTTATTTAAGATATGGAACAAATTCACCTCCTTATCTTGTCGATTTATCAGGTTGGTGACTTTGGTCTATCACGTCTCAAACTTGAAACATACCTGATAACAAAGACTGGTAAAGGAACGGTATATAAAAAAGCACTGCCTTGAGTGGCACTCATCACCTCCTTTATTCAGATTGATCTGATTATAGTCTAAATCTTAGCAGCCAAGTGCTTACTTGACATGCAATTTATTGTTTCGTAGCCGCAATGGATGGCCCCAGAGGTTCTTCGTAATGAGCCCTCAGATGAGAAGTAGGTCTAAATCTTTATGTCAGGGTTTGATTCTTTTAATTAAGTATTCATTTTTTTGTAGCTCATGACTCAACACGTATTTCTTTGTTTTTCTATTTGGAAACTTAGGTCCGATGTATACAGCTATGGAGTAATATTGTGGGAGCTTGTCACTGAGAAAATCCCTTGGGATAATCTCAATTCAATGCAGGTATCATTCTCTTTAGTAAAACGTATTTACTACATCACTTATTTGTTCTTTTTTCATTTTGTTATTAATTCTTTTCTATTATCAGTCCATCACTTGCACGTTTCCCTGGAAGAACTTGTTTACACCAATATAACTCAATCAAACTGTTAACATGATGAAGTGATGAACACCTTAATGAAATTAGACTAAATACGCTTACTTGCAAGAAGAGGGAATGGGTGCATCGAGTAGAATGAACCTGACAGTTTTTTCTTCTCATCTTTCTTATTTTTCTTGCCCAAAATCTACTATCCTTGATATGTATGTAATATTTTCAGCTTCAGTTTTTGTATACCCCAATCTATTATTGGTTTTATTAAGCTTACATGAAACTGTGCTAGAAAAATATATCCTTTCGGTAGGCATTGGGTTCTGGGTAGTCACAGATTATATGAACTCTAACAATATATTTGGGATTCTGCAGGTGATTGGAGCTGTAGGTTTCATGGATCAAAGGCTAGAGATCCCAAAAGACTTGGACCCGCAGTGGGTGTCTATAATCGAGAGCTGCTGGCACAGGTGCTTATTTTTGTCCAATGCTTTTTTGACCATTCTGATTTCTTTCTCCACATCGGCCAAGGATAAAACTTTTCAGTTTCTGAGCATACACCACCCACTCCAAAAATTATTTGTGTCATCTTTTTTGGACTAATAAACTTAGTACCATGTAATACTAGAGGAACCTCATGCGAATTGTGATGCATGAGGAGGAGTGAAAAAGGCATGAGTGGTCCGTATTTGCAAAACTGTTTGAAACCAATAGAGAAATGGAAAGAAAAATATATCAAGAGAGAAATAACCAAACTGTCTAAAAACAAATAAAGAAATAGAAACAAACACACACACACACACACACACATGTATATATATAGAGAGAGGGAGATAGGGAGAGAGGGAGAAAGTACCAAAGTCGGAAGTAGATCATAATTGAAGAAAATTTTTTTATGTATGTCTATCTCCCATTCCATCTCTCCTTTCCTCTCTTTCATTATTTTTACTCTCTAACTATTGGGGCCAACCAGGGACCTGAATGTACATTAAACGACCCCAAAAGAAATCTTTCTCCTCGTTTCTATTACTCTCTCTTACGTTCTCTTTTCAGAAAATTCTCTCACCATTGAGTCTCTGTAGACCCACGTGTATACTATCACCACAAAAATTTCTCTCATTCTCTCTCTATATCTCTCATCATTGGGTCTACTTTTAAAGCTCGTTGGGCTTAAAAAGTAGGTCTGAGCTTATCCCAATTACTCATCGAGCTGGGCCAACAAAAAAACTTCTATGTGACACTTGTTAACCCGAACGCACACTTTCTATTATAAGATAGCGGCAAAATAGGGTCGATCCGCAGAGACTTGTTAAATGGGTACTAAGATTAATTTGGAATTTCTTAATAGATTTAATAAAAATTGATTTAAAATTTTTAAGCTAAGATGATAATTAAAAAAAAAATAAAACTAATGGAATAAATAAATCTTTTGTTCAAGTAGAATGAGAATAGGGGATCCGGATTTCACTAAAAATATAATAAGATTAATCCTAAAATTAATTTATAAATTCTCCAATTAAACACAATCCAAAAAGCAAGCAAATGCTTTAGATCGGAAGATAGGTCTTATGAAAAATTTGATTAAAATCCAGATTTAATATTTTCGTAATAATATAATTTTGGAGTATTTAAAAACTAAATGAGGATAAATCTTACTGGGTTCTTAGTTTCCTCCTTTTCCTTTTCCCCTTATCACGAGTTAGCCGATCATTGCAAAGAATATACTATCAACTTTGAAATAAATCTTCATTGATGAAAAAATTTTCTTCAAAAATTATATCCTTTTTCATCAATCTATCTCCAATTAAATCAGTCAAAAGAGTATGGAAGATGAGAGAGCCAAGACAAGAGGAAGAGAAAAACTGTTTTTTTTTACCCTGATTTGCTTCTCCTCTATGCACAAGCCTCCACTTGACCGAATATTTTGACCCCTTAAGCGTCCAAATTCGGAGATTCTCGTGAAATGCAATATTGTTCCCCTTTTAGTCTTCTTTCCAACGCCTTAAATCTTGCCTTCATCCGATCTCTTAATCAAAAGTTTTGACCAAATTAGTGAGTCATGGTCAGTTTAGGGGGGAATCCGAAAATCTTCCTTTTTGGGGGGATTTGTTTCTCAATATTACCACCCACAAAATTTTCTTGCTTTTCTTGTAGATTTGGATGTCAAATATCAGCAACCCTATATTCTCCTTGATTTAATCCAATTAGATGAGTGAGCCCTATACGACTTTTTTCTCTAATGGGCTTTTGGCTTTGAATTTCTGCAATTTGGGCTCAAATCTATTAAACTTTATCTAATTCCTACATAAAAGTAGAAAAATTATAATTAGAACAATTAAGACAAAATAAAGAACTAACAAGTGTAAATAAAGGGCTAATAATTAACATTATTCTAATCATGAGAGAAGAAAGGGAACTTAGGGTTAGGTTTATATAAATGTAAAATTATATATAATCAGGTTGGTCCAGGGCACGAACTAGAAGTATGGTACAAGCTCCCAATGAATCTTAGGTTCTAGGCTTGAGCCCATCGCAACTATTTAATTGGAAGAGCCCGATCCGTCCCGATTATTAGACAGGCCTAAGGATCAGTTCCAAGTCTGGCCTAGGCTGGGCCGTGGGCCATATTGGCCCATCAACACCCCTAACCGTGGATCCGATGAATATCACACTACCTAGAATCTCTCTCCACTTGTCTATTTCTATCTCTCTCCCCCTCTTGAAAATATCCCTCTTCACATGTCCCCACATTATAAAAATACATGCTCCATAAAAAAAAATCTTCATTTACAAAAATATTAGCCCCAAAGTAGTGGTCAATAGATTTAATATATATATATATATATATATATATATATGATCTAAGCGTTGTACCTAAACTTCTACAAATTTTTAGATATAGTATGAGACTTTTTTCTCTCTTGTTTGAAAGAGGTATTGCTTCAAATGCCCTCATTATTAAAGGGTACCCATCTTCAATCATGCACCTTACATCTCAACGTATGATGACCCTTTATTTCATAGATATATATCATTTGACAGTGCTGCATCCAAGATGTGACCCACAAATTAAGTGTCCTAATCCAACCCATTAACCTAACCGACTTTTCATGGGTTCAGGTTGATGCTTTGGATCCATGGGTTGCATTTGGTTTGATTTTATTAACCTGTTTGTAATTGGGTTGGGTTTGAATTTAGCCTTCCAATCTCACAAGCCATTAGGCAACATAATGCGTAGTTAATTTAGTAACCCTGTTAACCTCCTCAAACTCGTTTGACTTTTCATGGGTGCCGATTGATGTTTTAGTTTCATGGGTTGGGATTGAGTTTGGCTTTATCAACCTTACTATAATTGGGGCAGGTTTTGGTTTGGCTTCAGACCTGTCAGGTCATAAGAAAAATAAATATATTTTGGTTCAGTTGATGGTATTCTTACCCAACATGTTTGTAAATTGGGTTTGGATTGATGGTTTCCTACCCAAACCCGAATCTTACCCAAACCAAACTCAATCTGACCCACTGCCACCCCTACGAGTGAGTGGGTGCGTTTTTAATTTTTTTTAAGTGAAAAGCTTTCTCTCTCTCTCTCTCTCACACACACACACACACACACACACACACACACACACGAGAGTGTTGATTTTTTAAAAAGTGAATTCTCTTCTCTATATAGCGATTTTATGAATTTCTCTTTTCAATTTTATGATTTTTGAAAACTCTTGAGTGATGTGTAATTTTATATATATTTTTTTTACTTTTTTATTGTGATGCCCACACTTCCTTTTAGTATATCAATAGATATGAAGAATACTTGGGTCTGGAGGTCCATACATCCAACCTCTGTTTGACCCACCAATGCTGTAGATATTCTCCACACTCTGGGTGTGGGACATGTTACTGGACACTTCCACCAGTAAAAATTCTTGGCTAAAATAAGATGATGGGGGTAATCTAAGAATCAGATTTAGTGCATTCTATTGTGGAGGTTGTGGGCTCACCACTCCCCAGCCTCAAAACTATCTACCTATCTAAAAATAAATTTTGGGTGCATTATTTTTGGAAAGTGAGAAGAATTGTGGTGTGTCCCAGAGTAATTCAAAGATCATTTCTCAGGTCAATTTTGGCCTAGAAAATCTCCTGTGCTAGTCTTGTACTGGATGCCGACCCCTCTAGTGTCTGCCATGTTTGTGGTAAAGTTTGTTTTGGATGCAAGATTTGTGGATTTCTTGACCAAAGTATCCTCAATACAGAAACTGACACACACGTATGACATAGCTATTTATACTGGTGAGATTTTTGTTTCCCTCTATCACCTGTTTAGGTATCCACTGCAAGTCAAATTTAACTTTTTTCAACTCGTGACTTTAGCAATGTTCTGATTTGCAATTTTTGACAAAAACAGCGAGCCACATCGCCGGCCAACATTCCAGGAACTTCTAGAAATGCTCAAAGATCTGCAGAGACAATATACCGCTCAGTCCCAGGTGATCCGCCCTGCCCATGGAGATACCTCCCAAAAGACGCTGTAGACAGTTCAGTCCCAGGTAATCCACTCTGCCCATGGAGATACCTCCCAAAAGAAGCTGTAGACAGTTCAGTCCCAGGTGATCTGCTCTGCCCATGGAGATACCTCCCCAAATACGCTGTAGACTCAATCCTCCCAGTATTGAAGGCACAAATTGTAGTAAAATAACCTGCAAATAGAAAAAACAGAACACGGGAACACAGGATTTACGTCGTTCACCCGGTGTAGGCTACATCCACAAGAGGTCATCTTCTTCACTAGTGAACAACAAAGAGATTACAGAGATCACTCTTCACAGCTTCTCATACAAACTTGTTCTTTGCACAACACAAACCCAGGCCTATGGCTTTGTATGCAAATGGTTGAATCGGGTCTCAAGCACCAGACTAACTATGAGTTGTGAGTTTAGCATATTGTCCATGCTTTTCCTTTAAAAAACAGTCAGATTCTGACTTAAGCCTTTTTAAGAGTGTGAATGTACAAAATATGCATGTTTTCTACAGTGCCCATGATGTGATTGTATTACTGTGTATTGTGAGTTTAGCTCGTGTTTTTGTTATTGTCAGGAGGAGAATCAGTTCATTTTAAGTATTTGCATTTACCATTGATAGGTACCTCAGCTCCTCGCTGAGGCCGGAGTAAAAGAAAAGATGGTGGTATGCTGGCTGTGATAAATTTTCCGTACTGATACTAGTTGGATAATGTTTGTAATTGAATTCATGTAGTTTCCACTAGACAATGTGAAGATCACACCAAAAGTTGTGTAAGCATCTTCCCCACTTCACCCTTGTTTGTGAGAGAAATCTTTTTCTTCTCAGTTCTGTTGTTTACAGGTGGGTGATGACCCTTCATAAGCAAAAATATCAAGTTAACAATTTCATTACATTTGGATAGGAGACTCTAAGATGATCAGGGTGTGCCTCTAATTACGAGAAGACCCGGAATTCCCAAATGATTGTTAGAAGTTGCTTTTGGGCTACTCACCTCACTCACTAGCACTAAATACAAGAAAAAATAAATGATATTCATGCCCAATGATATGCCACATTAGAGAAGAGAGCTGGGGCCAACTGCATTTTGGGTTCATTGAAACAGGCCTTTACTCACTAATCGAAACCACGACTTCGGGTTTCAAAACCCGTCCTTACCTGCTGACTCGGTAACAATAACGCTTGCCTAGCCAACCAGTTCCTTAGCTAACTGTGCTGATTTTTGAGCCATTTACATAGTCTTAGTTTCAGTCCAAAGGCGAAGGTGGTTGGATTTGATAAGGTAGAGGGGTGAATTGACTGCCTCAGAATTTGGCTGTTAAGGCCTTCAATTCCCAGTTGGCATCGTGGGGAGACACGAAATGGACATTGGCTTGTGACCTTGTGGAATAAGCAGCCTTGTTGTTATCTTCCTCCGGATACCACCCTGCTCCTTGGCTGTTGAATGGTCCCACCACCACAACAAATGGTGTCAAGGTAGGGCTTAGTGTCTCTCTTCTAGGAATTCAGAATCCTAACATCCCCTTAAACAAGGATTTGTTGCAAGAGGGTCTAACACCTTAAGAGTTAGGATTAAGGTTCAAACCCTAAAAAATCCTAGGGAATTAATGCTGACATGTCATAACAGGAAGGATGTTTTATGAGTAGGGTTAGGATTAAGGTTCAAACCCTAACCTTAGAAATACTCCCCCATTATGAAATGTTAGTATTAATCCCATTTCTTGTTCTCTGACATGACACTCAAAAAACAAGCTATTGTTAGACTCACTAAGCTATGTTTGGTTGCCGAGAAAATTGATGAAAACATGGAAAAGAAAAGAAAATTTTAGATTTTTAATACAATTTTTAGTTGTGTTTTGTCTAATTTTCTTTTCTTTTCCATATTTTTACTTATTTTCTCGACAACCAAACATAGGGTAAGGGAATCATTTGTTTAAGCAAGGGTGTGTTGGAGCAGGTCAGGTGAAAATCCACTTAAAGTGGGTCAGTTCTGAAAGACTTTGTCGTTTAGAAGCTGACTAGCCAACCTAGTGGTGGGAGAGAGGGACATTATGAAGGATAGAAGGTGCTCTAGGATAAGATCCCAGCTTGATGCACACCACAAGCGTTCCTTCCTCTATTTGGGGATTACTTTCCCCTTAGGGGCATTCAAAGAATGGCTTTTAGAGTGAGAATTAAAAAGGGGTGAGTGCTAGCCGTAGATGGGGGGACTTAGACGCCCCCATGGGCAAAACAACAAACACTTGGGGATAGGGCTGCACAAAGCCTGATTGGCCTGTTGGTGCGGCTCGGTTGGCCTGGTTCGGCCTGAATTTTTAGGCTCGAACAGGCCAAGCCAAGCCTAAAAAGAAGCCTAAAAAATCAATCAAGCTGAACTTAGGCCAACCCCTATGCGGCTCGACCCGGCTAGATTAAGGTTCGGTTCGGCCCGAACTCGGCTCGACTTGAATATTATTAAAAAAATAAAAATAAATAAATAATATTATTTATATATATCATTATTATATATATAAATAATATAAAATATTATTATTAAAAAAAAAAGATTCAAGCCGAGCTTGACTCAATTCAGGCCGAGCCAATTTTTGAATTTTGGCGGAGCTTTGGGCCAATTTTTCGAGCCTGATTTCCGGTCGAGCCGGGCTTGGCCAAGCCCGACCCAAATACAGCCCTACTCGGGGACTCCAATTGTCATTTTGTCAAGAATGGGCCTCTAGGGTGTGTTCCTTTGGAGAGAAAGTAAAAGAAAAATGTGTTTCTTGTGTTTGGTTTGCAAGAAATACACTTTCATTTTCTTGCACTTTCTCAATAGTGACAAACTTTATTCCAAAAACTTCATCCATCATTTGATGGTTATTTTGTGAGAAAATTTAGGTTTCTTTTCTTTCACCCACTTTCTCACCAAGTTAGGCCGTTAAAAAGAATGGCCTTTTCTAGCGGGAGAGCATTTGACTTCAAAGTTCAAACCATAGATAACAATCCAAGGGTGTATTCATTTGGCGAGAAAGTGAGGGAAAGTAAAAGAAGTGATTTTTTTTTTGCATTTTCTTAGCTTGTGCAAGAAAATCTTTTTTTTTCTTACTTTTTAAATACAGCTTCCTTCCAAAAGCTTTTTCCATCTTTTGGATGGTTATTTTGAAATAAAATTTAAGATTTTTTTCCCTTACTTTTCTCTCACTCACCTTCTTGGTGAGAAAGTGAGGGAAGCAAAAAAAAAAATTTAAGTTTTCTTGTACTTTCTAGTGTTTTGTGTGCAACAAAACACAATTTTCTTTTCTTGCACTTTCTCTTGACAACCATAAAATAACTTTTAATAGTTATTTTGTAAATAAAAATTTGAGTTTCTTTTATTTTATTTTCTCTCAACCCACTTTTACTTTCTCAGCCAATGAACATGGGTTTGTTTGGTGGGGGAAAAATAGGGAAAGTAAAAGAAACCCTCAATATCTTTTTGTTTGGTTTAGGAGAATCTATTGATTTCTCGAGAAACACTTTTTGTCACATTTTCTCTTACTTTCTCCTCTTTCTCATTCTACTAAATTGATGAACTATTGAAAGAAAAGAAAAGTAGGTCCTTCAGCATCGCCTTGTGGTGCGTGGAGTTAAACTAAAAAAAAAACGAAAAGTAGGCATTTCTCTTAACACTTTTCTCTCTGACCAATTCCTTTTTTGAGTTGATTGTCATCTTGTCAGCTATCAACGTTAATCCAATGGCTTAAAGTTGACCAATAAGATTAACGAAACAAACTGAGAAGAGATGATCAACCTAAAAGAAAATCCTTAAGTTTGATCTAAGAAATGAGAGTGACTTACAAAATGAGCAGTAATCAGCAGACCACAAGGTCAGTTTGATACTCAAATACAACTTCTGATCGGATTGTCCTGAGAAAATCAAATACAAATGTAAGTGATTACCTCTTAATTATTATTTTCATTATTATAGTGACATTCTAACAAACTATAGATGCTGAAAAGTCTCACTGATCATCATCTGATTGGTTCACCATGGTTCCTCGTGAGAGAGGGAAGGACCCATCAAGTAACGGGTCCAACCATGGGCAGGAAGGACGGTTTCTTCCCGTCCTCCCCATATTCTAATAGAAGTAGGAAGTAGGAAGTAGGAATTGATGGCAATTCAGGAGTGAGTCGGGGACCACTGACCCGGGTGGGCCTTGGAAAATGAAACTACTCTGGCAGAAGGAAAATGAAGAGGAAAGAGAATAAGAAAATTCCAAGAAAAAAGAGAGACATTGAAAACTACACCCAACAAAAAAGGCTTTTCACACGTCATCTTCTTCCAAAATCCAAAGAGAAAGACCACATCCCTCATCCCTGTTCCTCTTCCACCGAACACCTCCCCCCATCCCTCTTAACCTGCGCACTCTCCCCCCCCTCAAAACTAGGGTTTTCTCTCTGCTCAATTTGGAGATTCCATGGTTTCTGATTAGGGTTTGGGCTTTAGGGTTTAGGCTTTTCTGAGAGATGTGGGATGCTTGGAGCTTTGATGAATCTCTTTTCCCTCTGTTTGAAGCCCTCTGGCGGCATTGCTGATGCTGATGGTGGTGGAAGAGAAGGGAGAGAGGGTTTGCTCTGGTTTCGTGATATTGGACGGTATGCTTCCGGCGAATTTTCCATGGCGATCGTGCAGGGGAACCAGGTGCTCGAAGATCAGAGCCAGATCGAGTCAGGACCGTTTGGTACGTTTGTCGGTGTCTACGATGGACACGGAGGGCCCCAGGCCGCACGATACGTCTGCGATCACCTGTTCCGGCATTTTCAAGGTTCGTCCTTTCACGATTCATGGTCGCCTTTTGTTCCATGTATGTACTTCTCAATTCATCTCGTTTTCTGTGGAATCATGATAGGCATTGCCTAATTTTTCAGATTATTTTCTTAAATTAGCGAACTTGCTCAGTAATTTTCTCTCAAATTGATTATTTGCCTTTTGGGAAGTTCTGTTTTAAGACTTGTGAGCTAAATAGCTATAAAAAAATTGAAACTTTCCAGGCACACCATTTCTGAATGATTTCTGCTTTAATCTATCTGCTACCTAAGTTTGGATATGAAATTAATTCCTGTTTCTAATTTGGAATATGAGTGCAGTTTCATGGAAGAATTATTACCTGGTTGCGTTTTTATTTCTCTAAAAGTTTTAGCCTAAATATTAAATGTAGCTTCTTGGAAATTGTCGACTGGCACAGGCGAATTTCATCTTGCACTTGCAGTCGATAGCTGCACTGGAAGCAGGCTTAATCCCAAATCAGGACCTCTTATTTCTTGATCCCATATTTTTTTTTGTTTATATCCTTATGCACCCATAATTTAGTTGTTTGGTTACACATTTCTTTGTGCATTATTGTTTTGGGTTTGAGTCCGAGAGCCTGGTGTAATGAGGCACTGTCTTCCATCTTATCTTCAGATGGATTCTTTGGTCTAGCTTTACATTAGAATTTGTCTTATTTCTGAGGTCTTAGACATTGTGTTTCTGCAGAGATTTTAGCAGAGGCTCAGGGTGTTGTGACACCTGAGACCATCCAGAGAGCCTTTCTTCAAACAGAGGAAGGGTTTACTGCCCTTGTGTCTGAGATATGGAGAGCTCAATCGCAAATGGCATCGGTTGGGTCATGCTGTTTAGTTGGACTTATCTTTCAGAGGACCCTCTATGTGGCAAATCTGGGAGATTCTCGTGTTGTACTGGGAAAGAAAGTTAGTAATACTGGAGGCATTGCTGCCATACAATTGTCAACGGAACACAATGCTAACATGGAGGCCATAAGGCATGAGCTTAAAGAATTGCACCCAAACGACCCTCAAATAGTTGTCCTCAAGCATGGAGTTTGGAGGGTAAAAGGAATTATTCAGGTTATTTCGTACTATTCTTTTTTATCTTCAGATTTTATCAGAATCGTCCATGCACAACATCTCTTTTATTTAATTATTTTGATCGGTAATCAAGCACAACATCTCTTTTATTCTTTGAAATATATGCATACAAAATGGTTTGTTAATTGTGTTGACAGTCTCGGCTTCTTCATCAAAGTTATCTCATGGGTTCTAGCATTGCGATTCCCATCAATCAATGATGTTTGGACCACATGGACATAAGAAACCAAAAGTCCATTGCATATATCAGGTAATAGAAAGACATTGGATTGAGGATTTCGCTAAGTTGGAACCTGCTGGACCGTGCAAGGGTCTTTTCCGAGCTAACTTATTCTACCTCTATCATAATCATACATGTCTTTGTGCATGTGTGCATTATCTAAAGAATTCGTTGGAAACTAAGAATTGGGATGGAATCACTAGTATCTGCAACTGCATACTATGAACTTAAGGAGCTTAGGCAAGCTGCAGCTTTAAGTAGTTATGGACTAACTTGTCACCTGTTTGGAGGCTCATGGGACAGGTTCTATAACCACTGTGGTTTCTCTCCTGTTAAACTCAGTATGGTTTTGTTAAGTTTCAAAACCATATTTGCCTTTTGATTTATGAGAATAGCTGTAGCCTGTAGAAACTATCTCAGCAGCAAATCTGATCATCTCAAATCATGAGCCCTCACTCCTGCATAACTGATCTGCCTCATCTCCTGAATCTTACAGGAATTTATTGGCTATCAGATTAAGAAAAGGAGGACACCTAACCAATTGTATCCTATGACTTTATCTCTAATATGTGAGTTGATTGTTGGATATGTGATGTATAACCAATTAACCATTAAAATAAACATGCAAAGTTTATCCCAAATTTCAGGATTTCTGAAGTGTTGTTTTGTGATACATATGCAGTAGAAATTTTGATTACGAAAAGAAGGGAACGGATAAAAGATCTATGAGTCGGAATTTATGACTTTCTTTTTTCTGGAGTCATGTCCGACTCTAGCTTTGATAAGTTCAAACTTCAAGCTATGTGTGGTTCTATTGCAATTATGCACTCATGGTTCTGAATTTGATTCAGCCAAAATCCGTTCCATGAATTCATTGGTTAACGGTTGGAGAATGATGAAAACCTGGATAGCATTTATTTTTAGTCAATTTCTAAAGGGTAATTAGACCAATAAGTTATATATTTATGCACCTTTTCTTATTTGTTTAATTTAAAGTATATGTGGCTGCATATTTTTGGGTTTCATGCGTTCATTAGCTGGAAATAAGTTGAAACAATGCAAATTTCCCACAGGCAGTAAAAGTTATGCGGATTATATTGTATAGTGCCATTTGGTTATTTATTATTCCTCTGATTTTTTTTCCTTTGTCCTTAAGGTATCTATTGATGTAGAGTGAAAAAAAAGAAGCCATTAGTTCTTTAGAGCTGATGTGCATATTTATTATGACACTATGGTGGTGTTTGGTTACACTAATCTAACTTGGTAGAGCTTATTTGAAAATTGTGCTTAGCTGGACTTTAGATTGTTAAGTTGAAGGTTAACTGGATGTCTACATCTTTTTGAAGTAGAGGTGGTTTTACTTCTTATTAAAAAAGTAGCTATGAGGTACTTTTTTCATAAGAGGTAAAACTCCTACTTCAAAAAGATGTAGACATCCAATGAACAATTTAAAGTCCAACTAAGCACAATTTTCAAATAAGCTCTACCTATTTAGATTAGTGCTACCAAACGCCACCTATGATATGTTATTGTCTTAATATGTATATATAAACTATAAAGTAATTCATATATGGGATATATGAATCATTTACATATAATTATGAAGAAAAAAAATACAAGATATGAGGCACGTATGTCCAAAAGGAAAATTGAAGAGATGAGGTTTTCTTTACACGGGTCTTTATAAATTCTGAACCCAAATATATCATTTGAATTGCAACTTGCTTCCTTTCTCACAAACATTCTATTTAATGTTTTCTTTGTTAATATTCAGTATACTGAATCTCCATGACCCTGGTCCATCTGGAATAGTGACATTTGTGCCATAACACCATGACTGTATTTGATGCAGGTTTCTAGATCTATCGGTGACGTATATATGAAACATGCGCAGTATAACAGGGAACCACTTAATGGGAAATTCAGACTCCCTGAACCAATGAACATGCCCATCATGACTGCCAATCCAACTATTTTATCTCATCCTCTTCAACAAAATGATTCTTTCCTTATATTTGCCTCTGATGGTCTATGGGAACACTTGAGCAATGAAAAAGCTGTGGATATTGTCCACAATCATCCACGTGCAGTAAGATTCCGTCTTCTTATCATTCTGTTTTTTTTTTTTCGGGTAAAGGTCTCATTCTTATAGAATTCACTCCTTTCTGCTCATTAATCTCATTCATGTTTATGAGTTTGTTTTTCTATAGGAATGAAACTTGGTTTGATTTTCCAATCTCTATTTCATGAGGTTGTGTTTGGCAGATGTTTTTTTTTTAATTATCGGTAAAAGCAAATGTTATATATATATATATATATATATAGAGAAAGAGAGAGAGAGAGAGAGAGATAGAGAGAGAGAAGGGTTCTCGTTGGCTTAGCTTACCAGAGGTTCTAGTAAGCTACGCAATCATGGCCGTTAGATCAATACTACTTTCAAATCCAGGAGATGAAATTAAAACCACTTATTTTATAATTAAAAAAACCACCCTAATACGTAACCAACCTCCCCCTTAAATAGGAGTTTCTCCTTTTTCCTTGTTCTCTCTTCTAGTCACTTTCCTTGTTCTCTCTCCTAGTCACACTCTTTATCTCATATTATCTCTCTCATGTTACTTTTTTAAAATCATATTTGGTTGAATCCCAACTCAACACGTGTCCTTTTAATTGTGGTTAAGAAGACTAGCGGGTGGCACGTGCGATGCACGTGAGAGCGAGGGGAAGGAGTTAACCACAGTTAATAGGAGTTAAAAGGGACATGTGTTAAGCCGTGGATGCGATTGAACTTGCTAGTGGCACGTGCGATGCATGTGAGAGCAAGAGGAAGGAGTTAACCATAGTTAATAGGAGTTAAAAGGGACACGTGTTAACCCACGGTTGCAATTGAACTCTCCTCGAGTTCAATTGCGATTGACTGTGATTCTAAATAGATAGATGAGCAAGGGTAGTTTGGAAATTAAATCAAAGGCAAGGGGTAGTTTAGGTTTTAAAGCAAAACATTAAATCAAAATTTTGTTTCTATATAAGGGTAGTATGGGAATTTCGGAAAATCATCTACGCCTGCCTCTCCCATTATAATAGTAAAGATATTAACCCAAAACTTAGTCTTTTCTCTGGGTTCAACCTCTTCTCCCTAGGTTTTTAGAAGAAAAAAAAATTGCAATGAGAATGAGAGGAGAGTTTTTTTTCTAAATCATATCTGGCTGAATCCGAGCCCAACATGTGTCATTTTAATTGTGGTTAAGAAGATATTAATCCAAAATTTCATTATTTTTATCTAGGGTTCAACCCTTAGTAACCCAAACCTCCTAACCTGTTGCCCGCTCCCGCTCTCAAACCTCGCTTTCACCTCGGGAGCTCGATTTCAACTTTTGTAAACCTCGCTCTCACCCAAAGGTTGGATTTTTGTGTAAAGTTTTATTTTTATCCTAAGTTTTCATGTGAAATGAAGTGTATTTTGTCATTTTTCTTTGTAGAGTACAAGTTTCATATAAGATTTGTTAATTATTAGTGATCTTGTAATTAAATTTAGAATGATACATTTAATAATTCAATAGTCATCTTGTTTGTTGTGATGAAAAATTTGAATTATAAATGATTTTATCAATTTTCTCTTAGAGTTTAAAAAACTAAAAAAGATTTATTATTTACATCTACAAGTAATTTTCAAGAACATCAATATATATTTTATGCATATATATCGGCGCTCCGGAGGCGCTCCGACCTTATCCTAAATTGAAATTTGACGCTCTGGCGCTCTCGCTCCCGCACCGGCTCTCGCTCCCGCTCTACGCTCTACGCTCTGGTTACTTAGGTTCAACCTCTTTTCCTAGGTTTTTAGAAATAAAAAACTTACAGTGAGAATGAGAGGATTGAGAAAGAGAGAGAACACCTCGTGTGGTTCCCTACAATTAAGGGGGTAGTTATACAAAAACTATCTATCTTGAATGTAGGGTATGATTTAAATGGGTTTGTGGTTTCCTAGAATTAAGGAGGGTAGTTTTACAAAAATCACCTATCTTGGATGTAGGGTTAGATTTAAACGAGTTTATGATCTAACGATTAAGAGTCCACTGTTTACTAGAGTCTTCTAACAACTAAGCTGTTAGGAATGTTACTCTCTCTCTCTCTCTCTCTCTCTATATATATATATATATAGAAACCGAAAACAGAACATGAACTTAAGTATTGTTGGTCTTTCAAGAGCATGGCAAAGATGCATTTAACAACTTATGAGAATCAAAGGAACATTAATGGAAGGTTTGGATGTAATGAAAAGATGAGAACGAAGCACACAACTGTTGAAAGAAGTGTTGGAAAAATAATGATCACATTTACTCTTTGGTTCAGCAAGTTCATCGATAAGTGTAATATTTTCGTAAGACTGGATAAGTTATTTGTAGGTTCTGCATATATAGGGGACCTCCTTTTGGTTAATCTTCCTTTCATTTACTTATTTGGTTGGAATTGGATCTTCTTGTGGTACATATTCATGTCTAGCTTCTTAGGATTGTTTCTGATGGGCTCATTTGTGATGAAGATGGATTGCACACTAATTTTATGTATTCTATTTGCCGAGACTGGTTGGTTTCATTAATTATAGTGTTTTTAAGCTCGAGTTTCACTAATTTGGTAATGGCAAAGTTTTAGGCAACATAAATGTAAATTTCTCTAGACATGAGGCTGCGTCCCTTTGAAGTGCCCTGTTAATTTAATCTAGAATCTAATTGGTCCCTTTTAATTTTCATGTTGATAAACCTTATGTTCGACTCATGTCACAAGTTAGAATTACCCTTGAGGTTATCTCAGATGTGTATAATACTCTTCCAATGTAAACAATTGAAACATCTGTGATATTCAAACAATTAGCCAAGAGTGTTCAGTTCATTGGGTGCCTTATAAATTAGCATGATCTGTCCGTGAGGATCTTCAGCAATTATATAAATTATAAAGAGGTCAAATCTACACTTATTGAATAATGGAAACCAAAAGGCTTGGTTAGTAGATTACTAGTTTTAGGTGTGTTCTTTCTGAGCAACCAAATACAACTCAGAAGTTTTTCCCTAATTTTTCCATGATTTTCTTGGCAACCAAACACAGCAGAGGGAAATGGAAGTAGGAAACAACTACTAAAAGTGGAAACCTGGAGATCTCATCAATTAGATTAACCTGGGACCATGCAATATTTGGCCACAACCCACTTTGTGCAAACTTCACCCACATGATCAAGAATGGGGAGAACTGATTTTCATGATTCCCTTGCTCCTGTTGCACCGTTATCTGTATCTGTTGGCTCACGAAATATGCACTCAATCTAATGATGCTGCATTGACACCCCAAAGTGACATATTCATGGTCAAATCTTGACGTCTTCTTTCATTAGATTTCACTGCCTCCCAGATTAAAAAATGGCGCACACTATAAGATGTTTAACATTCTATGAGCTCAGATGTAATACTTTCTTTGTGAATTGGATTCAGTTCATGTGTTGTTTTAAATATGACTTTAAACTTTGTAGTCCCATAGTTAATATCTTGGATCCTAAAGTGGTGGGAAAGAGGATCTCTTGGTCAGCTGGTCTCCTTTGGACTCACAAACTCATGTTGATGCAGGGAAGTGCTAAAAGACTCATTAAAGCTGCTCTCCAAGAAGCGGCAAGGAAAAGAGAGATGCGATACTCAGATCTCCGAAAGATTGAGAAGAAGGTCCGACGTCACTTCTATGATGATATAACCGTTATTGTTTTGTTCCTAAATCATGACCTTATATCCAGAGGCTTGGTGCAAGGTCCTCCACTATCTATCCGAAGTGCTCTGGAGTACTGATAACTTACGAAATCCTATAGTTACTTCTTCTGATTTTGGCCGTTACCGGGAGACCAAATTTATGATCCATGGATCATTAAGAGAGCAGCATCTGAGAAAGAAGTTGGTGCAGAGCTCAGTTGGAAGATGTTCTGCAGATACCAAGGCTACAGATTCAGAGGGTTGAATCTGTAATTTTTGTGTAATTGTTAGAAGACAGTTCAAGTAAAATGGTAGAGTAATAGCTTGATATGTTCTATTCATACTCATGTTGTAAGTCTTCTAATTGCAATATCCATTATGCCTTTCTGCAAAGACTATGACTCGAAAAGGACCGAGTACAAAAAACCCAATTTGCTTGGATTGACTGCACTGCACTCTTTTGAACTATGCAGAATCTAGTATAACTAATGACTCAATAGTGTACTTTTTTCAAAAAACCTACATCTCTAAGGTTCCGTTTTGCATGGACGATGTAAATTTTTTTTTACAGTAAGGGTCTAATCTTTTGGTGGAACTTTTAAAGTCGGGAACTTTCATTATTTCATGGCTAATTTTACTTGATGCCTATAATTATATTATTCAGAAAAGTTCTACAAATATAGAACTTTCAAGCTCCACCAAAATTTTTGGATTTTTAAAGTTCTATACATGTGGAACTTTTAATTAAATTGAACCTAATAAATCTGATATACCATTGTGTAAAAGAGTTAGAAACCTCTCTCTTCTCCTCTCATATACTTGTCTCTTGTTTCAAAATATTAATGTTTCCGGACTTTTAAAAGTTTCACCAAGAGAGTGGAGCCTAAAAGAAGAAATTTTTGCTTATTTGTTTACATTCTTAAAATAAGGTGGAAAATCATTTGGTGCAAATAATATATATATATAACAAAAAACAAAAAAAAATTATGGAAATGAATACTTTTGTAATAGTGAATATACATATCTAAAGAGATGGGGATTTTAAAGAAAAATGACACGTATTTTAAAAATATAGGCAATTTCCTGTAAAAGTTTCTCCTTTTTCCGTAAAATATTTTACTTTTGAACGACTTTTTTGTGCAAACAAACACGTGAAAATGATTTTTTTTTTTTTTTTTGCGGATTTGATTTGTTTGGTTCATTAGCTTTTCTAAAACGAAACATAATTTCCTGAGCTCCACCCCATCACTGATGGTTAATGAAGTCTGATGAAATTTATAAGTTCCCATTTCCTTGGATATTAGGCAAAACGGACAGAGCATGCTCACCGGTTGGGACATAAAACGACGAATTCAACGTACCAGGTTTCCCATGAGAAACCAAATGATTCACTATTTTCATAATAATTTGTCACTACTCTTCCAATATCTGCCATTATTCCAGTGTTATATAGGTATGGGTGCTAAGTGTCCAGGTATCTAAGGGTGTTCGGCACGGCAAACTCTGAAAATCCCAATACGGTGGCACGAGTGTACAAATTTTTTAAAATGATTAAATATATATATTATAACTCAAAATTTGTAAATAACAATAATAATAAAATTAGGAATCACAGTCCCCAACTTTAAAAAAAAAAACATATACCTAAGTTATAAAAAATACACATAGGAAATAGAAATAAGCAACAAAAGAGAAAAAAAGAGACGTATACATTGATCGTTGTTGTTGCTAGTAAATTTCATCTATGTTTCCAAAAAAACAAACACAATTTGATAAAAATTTCCTAGCAATTATATTTTTAAAATGATACACTATACTTGAAACACCATGTGCTTAATCATAATGTTGATGTCACCATGACATGGTATAGGCACGTACCAAGGAGTGTTGTGTTTGCCATGAAATGTCGTGTCGTGTCTAAGTATCAGCACGGCAAAATTTGAGAAAACTGAAGTACCTAGATAACACTGCATTATTCTTTTCCAAAGAACATCATACACCAGATAGTTGCCATCTTGTTTTCTTGTTCTTCTTCAGACATAACAGATATTCTATTAAATATAACCCTTCTGGTTTCACAGTTTCTAGAATTCCGTTGTCTGATCTGGCTTCCACCAAGTTCCGAATAAGTGCATTGGAGTTCTTCGCTCTACGTCCGGTTGCCAACCTGTGTAGAACTAAACCAAAAAAATGGCTCGCAAATAGCATCCTAATATGGCCACAGTTGTATCACTTGGCTGCAGATCACCGATAAGTCCTAGTGTGTTTGCTAATTGGATTATTTAGAGAATGTTTCGGGTTCTTATTTAGTTTCTATGGCAGATTCCACATATAACAACAAATAAGCATCAAGAGGTTGAAAGAACTTGCTAGCACAAGCCAAATACCAAATAAGAACCTCAAAGATCTCATTAGTCAAATCATTTTCTTACTGTATAGTCTACAAATAACTAGTGCTCATCGAAAAAATGATCAACTATCTGGAAACTGAGAAACAGAGAAAATCTTGTATACAACATACAGCTTAACAATGGAAAGGAAATTGATCCTGAGATACTGGGAGAAGTAAGGGAAGGAAACTGGTATTGTGCTCTTTAATTCTTTGGTTTGGTGATTCAGAAGGCATTGTGTATTAGACAATAGCAGCCATCATTCTTGACAACAAAATTTCTTTTTGATGATCGGACGGACATCATCGGCACCAACAAGTGACTCTAAGAAGAGAAACAGCGAAAGCAAGGCGTTATCTGATGGATCGCCAAACCAGCTCTGAATGGGTATGCCATTTTCGACTTGTAACTGAAATACCTGAAATTACAGATACAAAGCTATGATCAATTACAAGAATATCGAGAAACTGATTTGGAAAATAAAAGTTCAGAAAGTGTACAGCTGTTCTTGTTCATATGAACTAGGAGTCTAGGACTAAAAATCATCCTTTGATACAAAAATTATGAGAGGGAAGGGCAACCTTCAAAAAGAAAATCAGAAAAAAGAAAATGATAGGTGCGCCAAGCATGGCTCTCTTTTACTTTTTACTTTTTCATTGAAAAAATTGGAGTTTTTTTATTTTTATTTTTATAGAAGGGCTAGAACACATTCCCAGTGATGTAAAAGTAAGCACTCCAGAAAACGAAGGTGTCGTAAAGGTTAAATAATGAGCACTATCATGAAAGGAAACAGGCAAACCTGAGGAGAATTATCAACTATTGCAATCCTTGCAAGATCACGGCCCAGAATTGTCAAATCTTTCATGTATCCACCTTCCGAAAGCACGCAAGAGTCGCGGTAGACACGTTGACAGATAAGAGTATGATCCGGATCTAATATATCGAGCAATCGCTCCGCATAAATGCTTTGGCCAGCCGTAAATATGACTATCTCAAACATAGCTGCAACTGCCTCCAAGAACATCCGCAGGTAAGGTCTCTGACGAACATATACAGTCTGGACTTGCATGCTAAAATGGACAGGAAAACTGAAATCCGCATCTTCACAGCTATCAAATGAGGAGTGGACTAAGGTTTCTGGAGGAGGGATTAGAAACAGATGGCAACTATTAGTTGAAAAAGAATATTAAAAGATTAAAGGGTTACAAGGAACAGAAATCACCAAAAATATTCATTGAAGAAATCTAAAGCACCAGTGTGATTTACTGAATATTATTAAAGGTGAGAACTCATTAAGAAGATCTTTTACACTTAAAACCAGATGATCATAACCATTCAACTATTAAATGCTTTTGGACAGTCAAGACAAGCACAGGAGATGGTCCAGATTTAAGTCTATAGAACTGATCTATGCAGAGTTAGCTTCCTACAGGAAGACCTGATCTCTTGTGAGCTTTTGACAAAAACATGAAATAAACGATTTCATACCATCAAGAGTAGAAGTAAAATCCAGTCGACAAGGCCGTCCAACTTGGTCAATATTAGAAACTTCAATTAAGATAGGAAGGATAGGATTTGAAGCTAAAATGGTGGTTTATAACTAAAAAAGGTGATATATAACTAAACAGTCAGATCAGTCTGATCAAGTTCCTATTCTCTTAAGTCTCAACCATCTGGATCAAGTGTCAAATACCTTAATTAAAATAACACCCATCTCCTACATGACAATTTCCCAGAATACACATCTATAAATAGCATAAACTGTACTTTTGACTCTCTAGAAATGTGCATATCTAGCATTTACCCCATTCTCTTGAATTAGCAGTAACAAACACAGCAAGTATGAAAACAAAGACTTGTATCACACTCATAGCCATAGCTAGTAAACAGAGCTGTAAACCAATTGAAAAAAAAACCCAATATCCTAAGCATAAACTAATAGAGTAAGAAGGAAAATTCTTTTGAAAGCCAAGAGAGCTGAATCAATTTCCAATTCGCGATACATGGATGCGCTAAATGTATTGTAAAGTCCATGTTTTTGTATTGGCATATTCCGGTGTCAAAACAAGTGAGTCTAGGTGTCTAGGTGAGTATCTTGTGTCGTTGTCTTCAAGCATCCACAACAAGTGAAGTTGAAGACTGAAGAAGACCCGTTGAAGTCTCGGTTGATCATTTCCTTCATAGGATGGTAAGTGACCTAGATACCATACTACCATAGGTGGGATTTGACTTAGAATTATCTTAACATGATGCCTTAGGTGGTAAGTGACCTAGACTAACCATACGGACCCTAGGTGATGAGATAAACAGTGCAAAACTTGTTTTAAATTCTGAAATTTTTCAAAAAACCAAGGTTACTTGTTTTGAACGTATCTCACAAACCGTAGTTCGGATTTTACTCCATAATATGTCAAAATGACCGAGTCGAAAAGAGCTACAACTTTCGTGAAGGCTACGAGACCCAAAAACGAAGTTTGAAATTCGGGTTGGCACCTCAAGGTCGACCCTGACCATTTTGGGTCGACCCTGGGTATAGCAAAATTTGTATGATGTTTTATGGCAGAGTGTAGTGCTTGTGAGGGTCGACCCTGAGGACCATCCGGTCGACCGAAAGGCACAATCCGGTCGACTGAATGTGCCCCATGGGTCGACCCTGATATGAGATTTTTCCTAGTTTCGTTTTTCTTGCTATTTTTCACTTTTGGCAACTTCCATACTTGGTTTTTGAGTTCCCTATTTATGGTGAACCCTTCTAGTTCGTGGGGCAGAACCTTGGGAGAGTATAGAGAGGGTTTTAAACTTCTTCTAGAGTTGATAAAAGCTCTGGAATATTATTGTTCTCCTCCCCTTGGTTAGCTTCCTTCAATCTAGAGTTTGCAAGCCGAATGTTCCATTCTTGCTTGTTTGGACTTGTCATTTGAAGGAGTCCATCTAGGTATTGATTTATATCAAACCATCAACCCGTTCTAGATAGGACACCTTGGCCGGAGTATCCCGGAGCCTTTGCGAAGGAGATCGATCCGAGAAGGATCGTGGTAGAGTGATTTGGTCGGTGGAATCTGAAGCCGTCATTGACGGAGATCGATCGGAAGATCGTGGACTATTTTCGAGACACAAAGAGAAGTACAAGCGGCTGCGGTTGATCATGGGACTTGAGAGTACGTGGTGACTTTTCGAGGCGTGGAGGACTAAGAACTGAAGGATCGTGGTGTCGAGTCCGAAGGAGTCAAGTTCGAGTCTTGTAAGTTCTTGTTTACTTTGTCTTAGTGGATTTTCATGGTTGGACTAGGTCCCGTGGTTTTTCCCGGAAGGGTTTCCACGTAAAAATTCTTGTGTTGTGGTTTGCTTGGTTTTCCTTATTCCGCACTTGATTATCATCTTCCCTTGAGTTAAACAACTTAATTTAAAAACATCAAATAAGGTAGACAGACTATTAGGGAAACCTAACCAACCCCTCGAACTTTGTGAGTTCTCAACTCAAACCTTGATTTGAGGTTCACCGAATTTATTTTTTCACGTATGCTCATGATTCCATCTAGTAGAGGAGCCATAACAAGCCTTCTAATTAATTAATGCAATTCAAACTCTATTTATCTATCTTGTTTGAGTGTTTAATGGGGGTTGCCCCGAACCTTCCTGTAGAAAAAAAGAACCCTAGCCCATCGGCTATTTGATGTAATTTGATGGCATTGCTAGAAGGGATTGGCTACTTTTACTGGCCATCAAAATGGTAGCTGATAATCAACTATCTCTATTATCAGGTAAACAACTCACTTTGAGCCGCATAGATGATACCACATAAATTTTAGTAATGTGGAACATGAAAGGCATTAGCTTTGGGTTATGCTTTGTATTTCTTCTTATATATATATATATTGATGCACAAGCATGAAGCAACTGCATTTTTAACAAATGAAATTTGTTCATGTAGGATAAATATTTGGAGAACTAAGCATGACTTTGGAATTAAAGGATTTGATGTATCATACCGTCCAAATCCAGAACAAGTGTGATCGGTAGTCTCTTTTGTGATTCTCTTTGTGATAGGATCGGCGAATAAGGTGAAACCATCTCTGGAAGATCTAGCAGGCTCATAAGAAATAAATATGGATTATAATACTCATCTGCATCAGCGACACCCCAGTAGTTGCATATATCAACACGTTCGTCCAATGGCCTAGTTTGTTGGATTTCATAATTAAAAAACGCATCATTGGAATTCAGTAGAGCTTCTTCAATCAACCCGTGACCTGGATAAGACTCTGTTCCCATGTTATTGACCTCATTAAAAGGCCAACTCATGCACCTTTCGGGCATATCAAAGATTGCTGTGAAATCGAGTTGTTCATGATTGGGACAGTCAGCAAGGAGCACACTTTCTTGAAGTTTTTTTGATGCATCAACGGTAAATTTAGATGTAGTTGCATCAGAAGTGAAAATCTCAGATACACTGACCCCACCAATTTCATTGAGGCACTTCGTCATTGTCATCTTGCTATCCAAAAATTTCATGTGGACCTCTGTAATACTTAAATGTAAGACGGGAACAATTTCATCAATGGAAGTTTGGTACATGAGCTAGTTACTGCAAAGCAATGCCAATTTGTCGATCTCGTAGATGTAAAACAGAATAATCACCATATTATAGTGTACATGAATTATGGACAGACAATCTAGCATAAACAAGATTAGCAGGAACAGCAGGGGAGAGGATGTAATGACAGTATCTTAGTCTATGATGAATTTTTCTCTCTCACAGAATGTGAAAATGTAAATATATATAGGTACATGAATAGTAGTATATGAGAGAATTAATCAGAAAATGCGTACAGATACATACATTCTATCCGATGGAGGAGTGAGAAAGTTTACCAGAGTGCATATGTGCAAATGTACATACTATTTACATCTATAGACATGTGAATGAGAAAATAAACCAGAGTTGTTCAGATGCGATACATATGGAAACAACTTAGCATTGTGGGTATCAATTAAACAGGATATATGGTAGAAAATGGCTAAAAGTGAAATGATTAGACTTGTTTAAACTTTAAATTATGATAAACCATGTACCCACGATGTAATGACACAATTAGTGAAAGTAAAAATATGTTATTTGCCCAAACAGCCCCATCTCCGACTAGCTAATTGTACTGCTTGTGCAGTGGTAGGGGAAGCTAAAGAGGAGGTCCTGAGTTCGAATCCCTTCCCTTTGTTGGTCACCCTCTCGGATTCCTCCTGTCTTTGTCGGTGCGTGTGGCTTGGGGGTGTCGCGCATGCCCGGGGGACTAGTCGGGTGCTCGTTACACCAAAAAAGAAAAAAGAAAAAAGCTAAAGGGGTAAAATCAAGTAATTCTCTGAGTACACTCACAAAATCAACAACTTCGAACCACGAAAATCTACAAAAATAATAAAGTAAAATAAAATAAAATAAAGTCTTAATAGTAATTATGATTAAAAAAAGAATAAGAAGACAACAAACAGCAAAATATATCAAAATTCAGAGAAGCAAGATCCATGAATCTCTTCATTTAACTGAGACCCATATCCAACCATCTTCAAAGAACAAACCCCCATCTCCTAAACCTCGGTTTTGAAGAAAATTCAAGTATGATAAAAACAGAATACCCAAAAGAAACAAATAGGAGAATTTTTATTATTTATTTTTTGAAGAAACCCATTTCCCATACTTAAATCTATTAGACTAAAACATTCTATTAAAAAAAAAGAAATCTGGACGGAAAAGGGATTCAACACACAGTAATCAATATAAAATTGCTTGTGAATATACCGAAATCAAATGGGGTACGAATTGTTTGGTTAAAGTTAATCAATTGGTTTATAAATTTCCATAACTAACAGTCGAACCCAAAAATAAATAAATAAAATTATGCGAATTATAAAGACTTAAAAGCGTACCTGGGAACACGGGTCTTCAGGTCCCGAAGTAGTGAAAAAACAAGTGATTTACTTCCGAAGACGAATTTAGGAGAAGAGAAAACAGCTTCTCAAGTTCGTTGCTTGTAATCAACGGGCTTGATTTTTGTCCCTCACGGAACTCTATACGATCTTTCCACGTGCGTAGCAAGCTGGAAAGTGTTAGAAATTTTGCTCAGAAGAAACCAAAATCCCCCGAACACGTGTTGACTAGTAAGAGGTTTATGGGTACGTTTTTTTGGCGCATTTTTTTTCTCTTTCTCCCGCTTCCATTATTTATTCTTCATAGGAGATCATGGACACGTGTCCTTTCTTTATTTGATGCACGTGAATGTTTGAATAGAGATTGATTTGGTGGTTACCGGTACTACTGTTATAAAGTCTCGAGTACTGATGAAAGATCTTCATTCCAAAAGTGCTATATAGTCCAATGTTATAATAACCGGACCGGTCATGGAACCGGTTGAGTGGCCGGTCCGGTTCGAACGGTCCGGCACAATCATGTCCTTTTTTATTTTTTATTTTTAAAATATTCATTTTTATCCTTTTATTACTGGTTTTGAGTTCTGACCACCAGTTTTCACGAAAATGGTAGTTTTTTAAAACGGTCCGGTTTTGGGGGGTTTGAGAACTGATGAGGGGATCGATTCCTAGTTTTTCCGGTTCAACCGGCCAATCTGATCCGGTTCTGACAACAGTACTATATACAAGTCTAATCTCTATGGCGCTTTAGGTCTTCGATCAAGCGAAAGCCATGAAAGGAGCTGTTGTCAATTAGGTAGGAAACTGCTTACCCAATTCCTGAGGAAAATGATATGCGCCACATATAGGGTGTCAATTAGCCATCCTGGCTTGATTAGAGGCCCAAGCCCGTTAGACTACTCAAGTTTGGCCCAACCTCGGTTTATTCCGTCAGGTCTATTTTCCTTTTTCATTCATTTTTTCTGTTATTAAATAATTTAGGATTTTTTCGCAAGATGTATTGTAGGGCTATATACACCCCCTTTTAACAACTTTACTTTTCTACACCCAAATCTTTTTAATGATAAGAACCCTCGCCTCTCTCATCAAAAGATGAGAATGAAACCCAAAAGTTCATCGCCATCGGATCACCGAGTGATGGTGGAGCTAATGTCTTTCTCATTGATTTCCCACGAATCTGACCAAAATACCCAGAGCATTGGACTGATGGTGCTGCTTGGCCTCCATTTTTGGTATTTGTCATTGTCTTCGCTTGTGTGAAGAGAAGGACGAGACTCCTCTGATATAAAAAGGGTGAAAAATTGAAGCTGGTCACTTGGGCCACCTTTCTTGGGCTTGTACACTGGTTTTCTACCTTGTCTTGAGGATGAACTTGAAAAAAGGAATAAGTTAAAAAGAATTTTTTTTATGGTCTCCACTATTTCGAAGCAACAGGACGTTTATTGGTGATTCGATTTCCTGAATCCACCATGTGTTGTTGTTGATGTGCATTCTCTCACAGAGACCCAAGCTTAGAACAAGGTAGAAAAATCTGGCCTTACCTAGCCTTATGCAATACCCGAAACCATAATCCTTCCTCTCTTCCATTTATGTTGCAGGTTTTGGGGAAAGAACACCCCAAATCCATGAAAAAATCACGAGTTTCACGAGTAGTAGCACGAGCGGCAATGGCAACGTCTTCTGGAGATTGAAATAGGCAAAAGATCGAAGGGGTTTCTTTGAACCTCCTTTTCTTACTAGAACCCTTCGTGTTTATTATGGCACTAATGTCACACTTAAAAGAGCTAGGTGTAGAAAAGTAGAGCTCTTAAGAGGGGGTGTTTATGAGTTTGGATGAGCAATTGCGCTGTTGCATCCTTGTGTCTGAAACAATGAGACCCCACTCACTGTTGATGTGGGGGCACCCTTTATTGAAAGCGGGACCCAAGGGGGCAACAGCGAGTACGGTTGCCCATTCGAACTCGGTGTATATAAGGACCCCTCTTAAATATATAAAAAAGAAGTGGGCCTTACAAATTTTTTTTTTCATATTTTTGTTGTCTTGTCTAATTCATCCTTACCAGCTTCGCCTAAAGCCCAGCTCGGCCAATTTATTAATTGGGCCTGGTCTAACCCGGGTCAGTCCGAATCCAGCCTATTGACACCACCAACTGCATACCTAAGTTGATTTTGGAAAATCTGACCCGGGTCAGTCCGAATCAAACCTTGCTGATATCTAAAAAGGAAAAGATTTGAAAAACTTTGTAAAATCTACCATCAACATATTAAGTTGAATACTATACCATTATTGCCTGACACCATTAAATTGGAAAATCTACCTAATCTATTAGGGGTGGATAACATACCATTTTTGCTTCTAAATTCATACAACAATTAAAATGTTGCAACAAAATCTATCATAAATCTTTTCAGAGTTTAATAAAAAAAACCATTTTTGCTTCTAAATTCATATAACAATTAAAATGTTGCAATAAAATCTATCATAAATCTTTTTAGAGTTTAATAAAATACCATTTTTGCCTCCAAATATAATTACTATCATGAAGGCATATGTCGGAAATCTTCTTATATAAATGCTGTCACTATAAGCTTGAAGTGTGGTTGAGAGATTTCTTCTTCTTCATCATCATGGATGAGTCTACTCTCCCCTTATATGTCCACGTTCACGCTTTTTTGGACATGCCAGATACATGTAAATCACACTCTCGGTTGCTGTTCTTGACATTTCATGGCAACACTATTTCTGTTTGAAATGTTGTTGTCGTTCGGTAATCTCTCTCTCTATCCCTTCTTTTAGATGAACACTATTTAGCGAGCCTCCTGCCCTTTATAGTATTATAATTTTTTAATCAGTTTTGAAGTTGGGCTAACAGTTGGAACGGTTGTACTATTGGATCCAGTCCGGCTTACAAAATAGTATAAAATATCAATTATTTTTTTTTGCTTTTCGTGATAATCTAACACTATTTTTGTTTTCTGATTTCTCAGTTTCTCTTCAAGTGCATGATCTAAAAAAAAGATCATGCTGGAGTGGAATTATAGTTCAAACAGGAAAGGATGACGCTATCAATGGAGAAAAGCAGATTAAATAAAAGATAGAAGTGGTCATTATATGATGTTTTTCCTGATCGTACATCATATGATTAGACTAATACTCCAGTATTTATGTTGTGAAAGTAATAAAATCGTTTCCTTTCTTTTGCATAAATGAAATGAATGAAATTCACAATGATCGGTTGAACAGGACCTCATTGTTGCAATTCACAACTCATTAGACAATTATAGGATCAACCAATTGCAATTAATTTCAAGATAATTCAATTGCTATGTGGCATATGTGGATTGAATGGGAAAAAAGTGAGAAGTTTAAATTTCTTTTGAAAGTAAATTTTGGTGCGGTCAGTTTGTAGAGGACCTTCCAATTAGAAGGCGACAAGTATTCATTCAATTATTGTTAAATATTTTAACACTTAGAATTAATTAACTTATTTTTTGGAAATTTGTTTGAGTGCTACTCGGCTAGCAAGAGGACCTTGCGGTCCTTTAATCAAATCTCAAATTTTCTTTACAATGTGATGCCGAGTGCACACAAGAACACGTGTCCCTTAGTTTTTTTAAAACCGTACTTATGTTAACACTAACTTAACTAGCTATTCAGAAAAAGAAACAGCGTAACAAGATAAACACCCTAACCAAAATCTACGTCACAATTAGCATAAAATAGAGATTAAGAAAAGAGGTATGCCACGAGACCCCCAAATCCTCAAAAGGCAGCCAATTTATGCGCTCCATGTCTGATTTTTGACATTTGATTGTGATAGCAATGTATCTTTAAAAATATGTCTATTTCTCTCTTTTCAAATAGACCTACCTAAATGGACCAAAGAGCTGTATAAACTTAAAATGATAGTAATGTTAACATAAAAATTAGTATTATGACCAGGGGCAGAGCAGGATTCTCTTGTGGGGGAGGGGGCTAAAAATGGGGGTTCTCTGGGGAAATTTTTTTTGGGGCCAAGTTCATGGGACATCGCCTCTATTTGTGTCCATTTTGTAAGTGGGGCTAGAGCTCCCCATCCTCCGGCTCCGCCCCTTTCCCAAGCTACACCCTTATTATTGCTATAGTAAAAAAAAATTTCAAAATTTCAAGGGGGCTCCCCCGGTCCCCATGTGGCTCTGCCAGTGATTATGACCCTTACGGTTTCGGCCCAGCCAGCAGAACCATTGGCAATTTGATGGTATTAGTATTGGTAACAATATTGAGAATTATTAAAAGAATATATAATTTTATGGAGAAGGTTCATAAAACCTTGCTGATATTAAATGGAAAAATGAATTTTTTTTAAAACCCTGCAAAGTCTACCTTAACATTTTTGAGTTAAATACCATACCATCCTTCCTTCTAAATTAAATTTATTGACTCCATTAATATGGAAAATCTACCTAATATATTAGGATAGGACAATATACTATTTTGTCTCTAAATTCATGTCACACCATAAAATGCTGCCACAAAATCTACCATAATCTTTTCTGAGTTCAATAAAATACCATTTTTGCCTCTAAATATGACTAGTATCACAAATGCAAATGCGGGAAAACTTCTTATATAAACCCACCATTGTAAGCATGAAGTGTGATTGTGAGCTTTCTTCTTCTTCATGGACAAGTCTTCTCTCCCTCTTGTATATATGTCCTTGTTCACACTTTTTGGACATGCGAAATACATGTAGATCACACTCTCGGTTGCTGTTCTTGACATTTCATGGTGACATTATCTCTATTTTAGTTGTTTTTATATTTAGGTAATCTCTCTTTCTCTCTCTCTCTCACTCACTCTCTCTTACTTCATTTCAATAAGACATGGGATTGCCTCCAATACTAGCTTGTGGGAGCCGGCCAACATTAACTCTAGAGTTGTCACCCACCCCTATGCATTTCCTGCAAAAAAAAATTGAAGAGTGGAGGAGAAGCATTGGGTATGTGCACAGGGGTACGTGTTGAATTCGCCCTTAATGTTGGTGGGCTTCCCGACAGCTTAGACTAGATGAGATCCCAAGTCCTCAGCCTAATACCCTTTATAGTTTTATGATTTTTTTGTTATTAGCTTTGAAGCTGGGCTAAGTAACAGTTCATGCAATTCTACTGTTGGATCCAGTACTGTTTAAACAGCAATCCAAAATACCAATTAATGACTTGCTTTTGTTTTTTTTTTTTCCATGGTAATTTAAGGGATTGATTTGATAAACTTTTCTAAGAAGAGAATAACTTCTCTAGGAGAACTTTGTGAAAAAGTAACTTTTGAAAAAATTAAAATGTCAAGACTTCTTGCGAAAATTTCCTAGGGCTAGCTTCATAGAAAATTATTTTTTGAATTTTACTAACTGCAGATTTTTGCAAAAAATCAAAAGTTATGCGGATAATCAAATGTGGTTCTTATGAACTTTTGACCTTTATAGAGTAAAAAATCAGTAGAAATCAATTTAAAAGTTTATCCAAATGCAACATAACATAATTTTTGTTTTATGATCTCTTAGGTATCTCTCCAATTACATGAGCTTAGATAAAGAACGTGCTGGAGTGGTATTATAGTTCAAATAGAGAAGGATGCATGGAGATATCAATGAAGAAAACGGGATTAAAGGAAGGAACATAAGGGATCATAACATGATAGGCTCAGAATGATAGTCTTGTATTTATGTTGGTTTCTTTCTGTTTCATCAATAAAGAAATGTTATAATTAGTTAATTTATCACAAATAAAGGGGCTCACTATAAGTTGTAGTGAACGACTTAGAAAGGGTAAACATGTGGCAAAATTTTGAAATTCCACACTTAGATGTCATAGTGCACACGTGACTAAAACATCAGTCCAATAAAATATTTGTAGACCTCTGATTGAATATGAGAAATCAGCCGTTTTATTGCTTAAGAAGGATCCTATGAATCCTAAAAATTTAATATTGATAAATTAGAATCTAATCAAAAGATTTAGAATGATCGGGATATGAATGCATCTCGTAAGGTTTTGAATTAACAGTTGCTTAGTTACCCGACAATGCAACAATGGGACCACTCGTTAGCAGGTTGTACAATTTGATAATTTTTTTATTAAAATTTAAATAGAAGTAACATTAAACTTAAAAATTAATACTAACCATCTGGGTTCTATCAGTGGCAATGTGTATAGCTCCCATAAGCTGATCAAGATTCTATTCCACGATTGATGGTGTGATGGTTAATAGGCCTCTTTAATCTTCTTCTCTCTAGTATACTAACCAATGCTAATGGTGGGTGCGGCCTACTCCCGCCCAGAGGATCTCCAATAACTTGTTACGGGTGGAGAATGTTAATTAATTTCAAAATCCATTTCATCGTCCAGTAATTACAACTGTCTTTTTGTGCCAATCAGATCCTCTACTCTTTTCCTCTGGTAATAGGGTGGCATTGAAATCCCTGGTTATCAGGAGATCCAGACGCTATCACCTTAAGATCAGCCCAGAACTCACTTAGGATTTGAGTCCCAAATCGTATTTGACTACCCAAAAAACGGAAAAAAAAATGGTTTGATACTCTAGATAGTACGAAATATCTAGAACTCAGTGATTGATTCTAATAAAAAAAAATCGCTAGATTAAACATCCAATAGTTCCAAGGTGGATCTGCGTAATGCATTTAGGCCTGGCGAAGCTAGAAACTGGTCTCAGGTTCCATACATTGTGTGATAATTGGCATAAAAATGGGGAAAAGTTATTTCATTTTCTCCCCAAGATTTTGACTTCTCCCCATTTGTATCTCTCTCCCTTATTCTCACACACTTATCACCACATGTCTTATTATGTTTGCCCCATGCTTTTGACTTTTCCACCACTTGTCTCATATTCTATGGTTGTCTCGCGAAGCTGATAAGCCCTTTCTAGCTTCGTGAGACAACCATAGAATATGAGACAAGTGGTGGAGAAGTCAAAATCATGGGCCATGAGTTTGATTTCTCCATTCATAATAAGACATGTGGCAATAAGTGTGAGAATAAGGGGGTGAGATATCAAATGCGGGAGAAGTCAAAAAAATGGAGAGAAAATGAAATGAGTTTTCCTCATTTATATGCCAACTGGCGCACAATGTATGGAACCCGAGAGCCCGTTCTGGCAAAAGACAAGTAGAACCCACAGACAAGCCCTTTCCGGCTTTCGCCGAGACAATCCGAGGCATGCATTTAAATGGTAGGCACCACTTCATATTTAGTGACATTGGAGTATTGGACTTTTAATCCGGCTCTCATCTCTTCTCTGAATAGGAGGTACTATAAAGTATCAAGAGTTTTAGATTATTTCCTTCCAAAAACCGGTAAGTAATTAAAAAGAAGCCAAATCTCTGCCCTGCTAGGCAAAGGGAAGTAATTTAAAACTGGGGAGCCAAGGCCATAAGATTACAAATCCAAAGGTGCAAACATTACTGTGGGCCCTATCATTTAAAGATCGTATAAATTGTGGCTGTGCTCTCAATAGTACCGACTATGGAGAGCTTTCCATCACTTTCCATAGGCAAATCCAATTATCACCCCTTTGAGGTTGCCACGTGTACCTTTTGACACTTCTTAACTGTGGTTAAGATTCATCTACTCCTAAGGTTCATCCATCCATCCTTGATTTTTAGAAAAAAATATTAATTATTTTTTAAAAATATTTTAATTTTCAAATAAGAATTAATATTTTTTCCTAAAAACCAATAATGAATCGGTGAATCCTAGGGATGGGTTCATCTTAACCACAGTTAAGAGATGTCAAAAGGGATACATGGCAACCTCCAGGCGATGAGGTCACCGTAGAGGATTTAGCTTCAATTAAAAATTCCTAACAGCACTTTATGTCAAGAGTTGGACCGTTGGATTGAACAACGAAAGCACCAAGGCACACATGCTATTACCAAATATCTAGAAACTTCCTATTAAGTAAAGAACAAAGTGTAGCAAGCTTGACCTTGCTTATGGCGGCGTCATTCCACGCGTATACGACCTTGGCTTAACCGACTCCCCAAGCCAACCGTATCTCCCAAGCTACACCATACGTCATCATCTCTCTGCTTTTATATAAACCAAGCAAACCTCTCTTCTTTCCCTCAAGACTTGGTTTTTACTCCAACAAAGTTCCAAATTCCAACGCTGATTTCAAAACTGAAAATCGTTACAATGTGTCCTTCCGGCACCACCCCACGTCGTGAACCTGCCGGAAGGCTAGATATCCGACCAGCATTCGACGTTCTCGACACAGACCGAGACGGAAAGATCAGCCAAGACGACCTACGAACCTTCTACGCTGGCTCCAAAACTGCCACCACAGAGGAAGACATGGGTTCGATGATAAAGGCTGCTGATTCGAATAAAGACGGGTTCGTGGAGTTCGAAGAGTTTGAGAGGGTTTTGGATTGCCGGAAAAGTTATTCAGGAAATGGAGTAATGGAGGATGTGTTTAGGGTTATGGACAAAGATGGGGATGGGAAGGTTGGGTTCGATGATTTGAGGAGTTATATGAATTGGGCTCGATTCTCAGCCACTGATGAGGATATCATCGCCATGATTAGATTGGGCGGTGGAGATGAAAAGGAAGGCGTCTGTTTCGAAGGGCTGCTCAAAATCTTAGCCGTTGATTAGAGTGTTTTCTTTGCTTTTCTTTTAGTGGGTCCCGGGTTAGACTTGTAATCGGATTCGGAACCAATTGAAGGATGGATCTCTCTTGCCCGCCTCCGCAGTAATGAAATTGGTTAGCTGAGACTTACAAAGCTCTTAACACTTCAAATCTGGAGATTTGGTTTTTTTAATTGAATTGCAAGTCTTGTGATTTTGTTCTTCTGACTTAATGCAAGATCCACTTGAACTCTTACCATTTTGCAGATTTTGAAATCTCGAATAAAAATTAAAATTTAAGCCCAAGAAATGAAAAGCATAAAAACAACATAAAATTTGAGAATTTTCAGATTATGAATTCTCACCTTCAATTCCCGCAGAAAGAACAAAGCCTTAGAGAATATATTCCATGGCCAAATGTAAGGTACATGGTATGGATTCTAGGCAACAGGGAGGGAAATCAATTCCCCTCAAAGATACTACCCCTTTTTTTTTGTTTTGATAATTTTGATGATGGATTTTAGACACGGCTATATGGCACCATTTTAGCTTCCTCCCACGTCATTTATCTTCCAATTTGCTGGGAATTGGGACCATTTCCTCCTATGATGGTCGCCAGTAGGGGTGTCAACAAGCCGAGCTAGGCAATGCTCGGGCTCGGCTCGTTGGAATTTTACAGATGCTCAGGCTTGGCTCGATAATTTTTATTTTATTTTAAATACATTGAGAAGCTCTAAATTTAATTTAAAAAAAATTAAAATGGTAATTTTTTTTTTGGGATGTCATGACTCATGTGAAAGCTTAAGTTAAAACTTAACCGGAAATAATAATGTTAATGTATGTTAAATATATTTTACCAAAAAAAATGTATATTAAATATATAATATAAATTTAACTTTTACAGGGTATTATTATAAAATTAATCGAGTTGAGCCACCTATTGTTCAGGCTCGGGTCGTTTATTTTTTGAGCTCACTTTTAAGGCTCGGCTCGGCTCAACGAGCCTAAAGTAAAAGCTCAAGCTCGGTTTATTTTGAGTCAAGCCGAGCTGGCTCAGCTTGTTGACACCCCTACTTGGCACACTTTCATCACCCTAGCTAAAGGGCGGGTTCATGAACCGTTTAAAACGGTTTTAAAAGGGCAAACCCAATCACAATCCAATAATAAACACTTTAATTCTCTAACCCACCTGACCCGTTTATAATAAGTAAACAATATCTTTACTACTATAATGGGAGAGGCAAGCATAGATGATTTTTTCAAAATTCCCATACTACCCTTATATAAAAACAAAATATTGATTTAATGTTTTACTTTAAAACCCAAACTACCCATTCCCTTTGATTTAATTTCTAAACTACCCCTTACTCATCCATCTATTTAGAATCACAGCCAATTGCGATTGAACTTGGGGAGAGTTCAATCGCACCCGTGGGTTAACACGTGTCCCTTTTAACTCCTATTAACTGTGGTTAACTCCTTCACCTCGCTCTCACGTGCATTGCACGTGCCACCCGCTAGTTTTTAAAAAAAGAAAGCCTCCCGGTTTGGTGGACCTCTGCCGACGCCTAATTCTCTTCGGTTATTAGCTATCTAATTACGAATTTTAATTTGTAAGCTAAATAAAATTAAAATTAAACCTAAAAATTAAGACTCGACAATTAGGGAGGATTTTTGGCACTGAAACCACCAAATTTAACCAAATCACAGAAAATGCAGATTTATTTAGTTTGGGTGTGGCTTTCAATAGAGAAGGTCTAGGATCTAATCCCACCCGGATATGAGTTGCAAGAACTCAAATGCCTAGCTAACTTCTGATCGTCTGACTCTACTTAATGTTAGGTAAACCGAAAAAAAAAAAAAAAAAGTGACGTATGAGTATTTGATATATTTTTCTTTGGCGAGGAGTCGAGATCGATGGTTGGTGCTCTCAGTTGCAAAGTCTTACACTTTGTTACTGATTCTCCTTAACCAGAAACTTCCTATTAACCAAAGGCATAAATCTTTTTCGGCAATGCTTTCAGACGACTAACTTTTTCTTAATTATCATCAAGGAAAACTAGAAAACACTCCGTGTGATGCCCAAGATACGATTAGATTCAAGAGAATACTTCAAAAAGCAAAATATTTTTGTACAAAAAATCAAACTATATTTAGTCTACAATTTTTTTAATCTACCACAATATAATTATTAAAAATTAGAAGTTTATTTATTCTTCCTCTGTTTTTTACCATTTGTCTAAGTCCTTCAAATCATATTGATAATCTAATAAAACGTTACCTAAACTCAACCTCTTATACAAATATTATTTTTATTCCAAGGCGTAGAGCATTAATAATCCAACGGACATAAATCCCCCCATCAATAATATGGGGCCCACTTTTGTATGGGGCAACAGCCACGCGTACTCATCTGATATCTCCCATATTGTAGATTAAATCATGTCATCAACAACAATCCCCACAATCGTTCTCTCTTTTGGTCCTTTATCCGTCCGATAGAATTTGATAGATATCCCCTTTTGCTCCTCTCTCGCTGATCTTAGAGAATATCCTTTCATTTCATGATTTCCCTGCAAGAAAAGCTCTGAAAATCGTCGTTTTCCTTGTTTTCTTTCTGGGTTCTGGGTATTGATCTTTGTTCTATATTGGATTGGTTGAGTTGTGTTCGAAGTCGAAGAAGAAGAAGATGATAGAGAAACTTCTGATCTGAGAATGGGGGATAAAGAACGTGAAGAAGCTATTAATAACAAGAACCGAGACACCAAGATTCCATCTTCTGATCCATCAATGGAATCACAACCAGTGCCACTTATTTCTGTGAAAGAAGAGCCTACAGAAACGAACCCAGATGTAGAACTCGAAGAAGCTATTAACAACAAGAACCAAGACAACAAGATTCCATCAATGGATGCAGAACCACAGTCACAACCAGTGCCACCTATTTTTGTGAAAGAAAATCCTACAGATGTAGGACTCGAAGAAGCTATTAATAACAAGAACCAAGAAAAGAAGATTCCATCAATGGATGCAGAACCAGTGCCACTTGTTTCTTTGAAAGAAGAGCCTACAGAAACAAACCCAGAGGGAGAAGAGAGACACAGGAAGGTCGAAGTCCCTGAAGGAAGAATCGGAATTCCGGCGACCTGTGCGACTAAGATTTTTCAGCTAACCCGAGATCTCGGAAACAAGTCGGACGGTGAGACCATTCAATGGCTACTCGAACAGTCAGAGTCCGCCATCATTGCAGCTACAGGAACCGGTACTTACTCTGCCATAGCCATGTCTGTAGGAGACACCCTCAAGATTCCAACCTCGTCTTCGACTGTAGAAGAAGAAACTACCAAGAAGAAGAGAAAATGGCCAGTTACGGAACAGCCTCGAATCAATTTAGATTCTACTGGTGAAGTTCAAGATCCTTCATCAGCCTCCAATAACGGAACAGCAGAAGCGAGATCGTCCACAACATCCACCATGGCTCCAACTTCAAGCTCTACTACTACTACTACTACTACTACTACTAATAAGATGCTGAAAGATTTCTATCGATCACGAAAAAAAAGATACTGAGAGATTGCTCTATTGAAATTCACGACAAAGACAGTCACCAAAATGCCAATTTCAAACCCATGAATCCCTGAAAAATAGAGAGTTTTGCCTATATGGGTTTTCTTTTCCAAAGGGTTGTTTTAGATTTACATCCTTTCAACACATCAAAAATTTCCATAAAACGGTAACTCCGCCATTACTTACCGGAATCCGAGCTCTCTTCCTCGATGGTTACAGCATGTGCGCACGTGAGTATTTTTAAGGTTTTGGACGTGTAAGTGAAATCAGATTAGGGAGAGGGAGTCTGTACTCTGTATCCTATCCAACATGGGGTGTATTAAGATTGCAAATTGAGACATATTACATTTCGACCAAAACAAATAAATATTGAGAGTCTGAGACATTACATACCAGGTGGTTGAAAAAGGAATGGAGGTCTATTCTTTATTCGTTATAAATATGGTGCAGAAAATACTAAGAGCAATAGTCACCTCCTCGTGCCGAGGAGGGGACTATTCCTCCTCGCTCTCACAAACCCTTTGAACCCTTTGAACTATAGTTAAAAAATTAACCACCTCCTGTGGTTAATTTTTTTTTAAATATTTTTTTCTAAAAGCCAGGATAGATGTTTAAATCGTAAGGGTGACTGAATCTTAACCTCTGTTGATAAAAGTAAAAAGGGGACACATGGCCCCAAAAAGAGGGGATGAAACGGTCACTCACCTTATCGGCCCGAGGAGGTTACTATTAAAAAAAAAACAAAAAAACCATTGATTGTAAACATAAAAAGAGTGAAATATACCTACAATTTTATTTTAATTAAAAAAAATGAACAATCATATGTTTACAAATACACGAAAAAAAAAAAAAAGGAAATGGAAAAAGGACCCGGTCTAAGCTGACCCCACTGATCTCTTCGTCCACGACCCGTACATCAATTATAGTTAACCAACCTAACCATTATTTTTTAGAAAAACAAAAAAACAAAATTATTATTTTAATTTAATTACGCATGACCATGGTTAAAAAGTGTTAAAAGGGAAACGGAACACTACGGTCAGCTTAGTAGAGTACCGTAACAAAAAATACTTGTAGCATGAGTTTCTAATAGTTCTATGTGGGGCCTATCGATTGAATCTTTTTTTTTTTTTTTTTATGAAACCTAAAGATTGATTATTCAATCATATAGAACATAACGTTGGTAATGTTATATGAGTTTCTTTGACATTATATGGAGTGGATGTAAACATTATTAATTACTCACATTTAACATTTTTAAAGTTTCCTCGCAACAATCCAACTCTTAAGAGGGGTTCATTGTATCCTGTATTTGGGATACTGTGAAAATTGAAATAGAAAGAATATCAAAACAAATTTCAATATTTCTTCAAACTTAACCTTACATAACTTATTTCAAATGAAGCACCAAAATCACACAATAAATAAGCATACATACTTGCTCTCAATCTCAATGAATTTGCTACAGAAATTGACCATTCTAGAAAGTATCATCATAATATAATCTATCAAAAAATTTAATATTTATTGAAGTTTGAAATTTTGTTAAAATTTCGGTTTCAGACAACCCCAACGACATCAAAACTGAGTTTATTTTGAAAATCAGATTTCTGCCGAAATCTAATTTTTTTATTTTAGAATAATTTTTTTTATTGTCTTTTTTATTAAAATTTCGAAATATTTCGAAATTTTTACTGAAATTTTGAAAAATTTTATATTAATTTTAAAAATAAAATAATAATATTTATCGAAATATATAGAATTTTAATAAAATATTATTTTTTAATATATATATTAATAATATATATATATATATATATATATATATAATTAATAAAATATTAATATTTTGAATTTCGTCAAAATCTCACAATTTTTTGGGATTTCGGTTCGGGTTGGATGGCTGAAATCGTCGAAAATTTTGAAATTAAAAACCTTGCCATTTATAACAAAAAACTCATCTAAAAATAAATTAGTATTAAAAAAATTGAATCCTAATTATAAAATAAATCCATTAACTAATATGATATTCTTACTAAATCCATCTAAATATAACAATTCTATTAAAAGAAATAATTATATAAAAAAATATAGAATGAGAGTGATAAAAAAAATGATACATTAGATTAAGTGGTGGCACGAGAGGGAGAGAAAGGGCCGGCCAAGCCCAGCCAGACTTGTATTGAAGTCCAGCTTGAGTTTGGCTTAACTCAAGCAAACTCAAGCTCAGCTTGAGGTTAACTCAAGCTGGATTCCAACTCAAATGTACGGGCTTTAGCTTGGTTCAAACAAGTTTGGCCGAGCTCAAACTCAGCTTGAGCTTTAACTTAGTTTGAGCTGGAGTTAACTTTAGCTTGATTCAAAGTGTTATTTTGGTCAATTTCACATAATATTTTCATAAAAACATTTACTAACAAAGTGTTATTTTGGTCAATTTACTATTGAATTACAATACTTTGTACCAAAAAAATAAAATTACAGTACCAGAAATGTCACAAAATTAATCTATTTCTACACAAAAAATAAGATTTATACATACTACATTCCAGACAATAGAGTTAGGGTAGATAGAGTTTTTACTTTTAACTTCTCATCTTTCTTTATTTCATAACTTCCAACAGAGGCTCGGGTTGCACTTGATTAAATTGCAAGGAAGTACATCGAAGTCATGGCAGAGTAGCCATTCCCTATCTCAACGATTTGACTCAAAAAAAATGCGTGTGGGTGTGCGCTGTGTGTGTGGTTAGTTAAAATTATCAAAAAAGAACAAAAAGAGCGTAGTGTGTGTTTGCTCTTATATGAGTTATTTACCCATTAATCTCACCTCGGTTACCGACAATAGGAACCTTCTCCTTTAAGTATTCCCACCTCAACCCTCTTTTTTGAGAGGTGTGTGTGGTTATAGGCTTGAAGTTGAGATTGTAGGGGGCATGTGTGTGTGCGCTGTGTGTATTGTGTGTGGTTTGTTAAAATTATCAAAAAAGAACAAAAACAAAGTGTTGTGTGTTTGTTCTCACATGAGCTCTTTGACCATTAATCCCACCTCGATTACCGATAATAGAGATCTTATTCTTTAAGTACTCCCACCTTACCGCGTTTTTTGAGAGGTGTGTGTAGTTATAAGCTTAAAGTTGAGATTGTACGGTGTGCGTGGGTGTGTGTGTGGTTAGTTAAAATTATCAAAAACAAAGAGTTGACTCGAAAAATAAAAATTAAACAAGAAAAAAAGCTTTTATCAATGAACTATGGTTTACCTATCAAAAGAAACAAGACAATATTATATTAAAGATTAAATATAAGATACCATAGTTTTTCCTGCAACTCAAATAAACGCAATTTGAGCATTGGAAACACGAGCCACAAAAATAAACACAATTTCCGTAGTCCCTGGTAGAGCCGATTGACTTTAGGACGAGTTAAAATAAATGGAAAAATGAATAAACTCAATTTCCGTAGTCCCTGGTGAGTCAATTTGACTTTAGGACTAGTTAAAATGAATGGGAAAATGAAGAATTGACCAAAAGGTTAACTTGCTAGCCGACCATCTAATTGAAATGTCATGACAATGAGATATTTCTTAGAAAACGTCTTCAAACCGTTTGCTAAGCCATTGGGTTAAAAGAATAGTACATTGAGGTAACTGGATACATAAGTATCCAATTTCATCCTTGCTACGAGTTTAGTATAAAGTTGCGTTAGGATATCAAAAGTCCAAGACCTTGCGGCCAGCTATCAATGCTCAAAGAAATACCCAATGCATTCATCTTAGGAAATGCGACAGAGCGTCCCTTGTGCATGTTGACCCGCTCAAACCTACATGCATTCACCTTATGAAATGCGACAGAGCCTCCCTTGTGCATGTTGACCTGCTCAAACCTTCACCTGCTTTACAAATACTGACGCAGATGTTTGTGTGTGGCGGAACTAGGGTTGGTTAATAAACCATCTTGCACGTGAACACATGGGTGGAGCCAGGAATTTACTGTAGTAGGGGCATATTTGGTTTAAGGGATGAGGGTTCAAGGCGGAGCTTCCGAAAAAAAAAATTGACGACTAATTTTGTGAGTCATTTCATCCATATATTTTGTACATATCCTACATATATTGTTTCTCCTTCTTTATGGGAGCAATTATCCTATCCTACACATTGTTTCCCCTTGTTTACGGGAGTAGTTGTCCCCCTACCCTATGGCAATGCCCTATTCACTAATATAATATATTTTTTTGAAAAGTTCAGAGCAATTATCCATTAATAAGACAATCACTTATCCCTTAACAAGACAATCACTCTTCTTGGTGCCTAATTCTTCTAACTAGAAATAAATTCCTTGAAGTATTTGTCCAACAACAAAAGAATTGGTTTCTAAACCCTTGATAAACAAGGTTATGGTTAATTTTTTTTTTTAGGCATACTACTATTAACATTCTTAGATAACATAAAAAATGTTTTTCCATGTGAAATATATCAATTCCAATTGAATAAGAAATGAGATTAGGTCATGGGCCTTCTCTATCCATATATACATATAAAACATCTTTAATTCAGGTAAGGCTGAATTCAGGCCGAGCCCAGGGCAGTCCAAGCTCGGCCCACTATTTACATCAAGCTTATTTTCTTCTACCAAAAACAGCCGAACCTAAAATAAGGAAGGTCCAGCCCACCCAAACTTCGGACCTAAAATAAGGAAGGCCCAGCCCACCCAAACATCGGGCAAACAATCAGGCTAGGCTAGCCCAGCCCAATTGCCACCCCTAAGCACGTCTCCCTCCTGATACCCCTTACATGTGGTTAAGGTTTGGTAACCATTAGGGTTCAACCGGGAAAAAATATAGCTGAGTTAAATTTTATAACCTGGGTTAAAAGGACAGTTAAACTGGTTTTTTTTTTTTATGGAATACAGTTGAAGTGGTTTTGTGAATGGACCTGATGGTTTTGGTATGGCGAGAGCCTGACCAAATCCAATCCAGTTTTTTTTTTTTGGTAGAAAAGTTATTACGTAACACACACTCACACCCTAAACGAAATCGGATCCAGTAAAAGCATTACAATCAGTTAAAAAGTGTGCACTTTAACAATGATATTGGACAAATGATCAAGATAGACCTGAAAGTAGTGCTAGCATTCCTCCTCATCCGATATCCCATTTTGTTGTAGACTAAATTCCCGTCATCAACAACAATCCTGTCCAAGAGAATTTGATAGTAGCCCCTTTTGGTTCTCTGTCGCTCTCTTTAAAAAAAAATTATTTTCATGATTTTCCTCTCTTTGGTTCTTTATCCGTCCGAGAGAACTTGATAGATAACCCTTTTTGCTTCTCTTTTGCTGATCTTAGAGAAAACCATTTCGTTTCATGATTTCCCTGCAAGAAAAGCTCTCTTTTTCCTTGTTTTCTTTCTGGGTTCTGAGAATTGTTTGTTCTATATTGATAGAAAGGTGAGAATTCATAGTTGTGTTTGAGATGACTTCAATTCTGAAAAAGAAAGTTGAAGAAGGCGGCGATAGAGAAACTTCTGATATGAGAATGGAGGATAAAGGACGCAAAGAAGCTATTAATAACAAGAACCAAGATTCCATCTTCTGACCCATCAATGGATGCAGAACCACAATCACAACCAGTGCCACTTGTTTCTGTGAAAGAAGGGCCTACAGAAGCCAACCCAGATGTAGGACGCCAAGAAGCTATTCATAACAAGAACCAAGAAAAGCCGATTCCATCAATGGATGCAGAACAACAATCACAACCAGTGCCATCTGTTTCTGTGAAATAAGAGCCTACAGAGACAAACCCAGATGTAGGACTCGAAGAAGCTATTCATAACAAGAACCAAGAAATGAAGATTCCATCAATGGATGCAGAACCACAATCAGAGCCAGTGCCACTTGTTTCTTTGAAAGAAGAGCCTACAGAAACGAACCCAGATGGAGAAGAGAGACCAACCCCTGTTGGAGTTTCGCCCGTTCCGATACAGATTTGGAAAGAGTGACACACAAAGGTCCAAGGCCCTGAAAGAAGAATCCGAATTCCAGCAACCTGTGTGGCTAAGATATTTCAGCTAACCCGAGATCTCGGACACAAGTCAGACGGTGAGACCATTCAAGGGCTACTCAGAACAATCAAGAGTCCGCCATCATTGCAGCTACAGGAACCAGCACTTACCCTGCCATAGCCATTTTCTGTAGGAGACACCCTCAAGATTCCAACTTCGTCTTCAACTGTAGAAGAAACTATCAAGAAGAAGAGAAATCGGCCAGTTACGGAACAACCTCGAATCAGTTTAGATTCCACTGTTGAAGTTCAAGCTCCTTCGTCAACAACATCCACCATGGCTCCAACTTCAAGCTCTACTACTACTACTACTTCTACTAAGATGCTGAGAGATTTCTCTATCGAAATTCCCGAAAAAGTCACCAAAGCCAATTTCAAAGCCATGAATCCCTGAAAAACAGAGAGTTTTGCCTATATGGGTTTTGTTTTTCAAAGGATTGTTTTAGATTTACATATTTTCAACACAGCAAAAAGTTTCCATCAACGGTAACTCCGCCATTACTGACCAGAATCTGAGCACTCTTCCTCGATGGCTATACAGCATGTGCACACGTGAAGATTTTTAAAGTTTAGCACGTGTAAGTGAAATCAGGTTAGGGAGGGAGTCTGTATAGATTGCAAATTGAGACATTACATAACAGGTGGCTGAAAAATTAGAGGTGTATTCTTTATTCGTTAGAAATATGGTGAAGGTGCAACTGCAGCTCACAACCCTCCACTAAAACAGGAAAATTCTATTTTTGAAATAAACATTGATGGTAAACATAAAAGAGTGAAGAAGGAAAATATAAAAACATCAAAGAATATATATATATCCCTAAAATTTTATGATAATATAATTTTTGAAATAATTAAGTTAAAGTAATAACGAACATTCATCTGTGTATTTCATCTGTATACAATACACGAAAAAGAAAAAATACTTGTAGCATGGGTTTCTAATAGTTCTATGTGGAGCCTAGAGATTGATTTTTCAATCATAGAACATAAAGTTGGTAACTGATGCAAATCAAGTGGTTATAGTTTGACAGCCCATTGATTGAGGCCACATGGAAGAGGTCGTGTAATTCATTGTTTTGGTCAAAGTATGCTTCATTCTCCACCAAGCTACATCAACCAGAGAATGTCACAATTTCCAATGAGCATTGGAACAGAGCAAGCTTTTGGAAAAATGCTCAATATTCTAGTTTTCTTAATTTTTATATTTCTCCTGGATTTGACCGTGGGTATTGAAGATTTTTTAACTTTCTTTAGTTTTTCTATAAGTAGGGATGGCTGGAAATGTTTTAGAGGAGGTAATTCTGTTTTGAGTAAATTGTAAGTCTGAGAACTTAAGTCTTGTGCAACTGCGGTTGCCTCTATCAATAGAACCGTTTCTCTTCTTCTCCATTTTTCTCGACTGTTGTAAGTTTATCTTGTTCATTGTTGCAACAATCTCCTTGTTTGCATCAAAGTGGAATCAGAGCTGGTTCTGATTGACTATTAGTAGAGTTGCAATGGCGAAATCGTGGACATAGAGGTGCTTGAGGCCAGAACAATACGAATTTAGTTTCATTGGAGGAATTTGAGGCTATGAGAAAACGAGTGGAGGATCTAGAACAAGAATTGCTCTTGAGGAATCAATCGGAAAGAGGTTCAATTTCCAAATATAGTAACTTCTCTGATGACGAGAGCCCGTTTCATCGCCAAAGGACTGAACCCCAACCAACGTGGGATTTACGATTGGTTCATGCTTTAGAAAACTCAGATCCGAGTTGATGTGCCAGAATTTCAAGGACAACTTGAACCTGATGAGTTTATTGATTGGTTGAAGAGTGTGGAGACCTTCTTTGATTGGAAAAATCTGCCCGTTGATTGGTTGAACAGTGTGGAGACCTTCTTTGATTGGAAAAATCTGCCCAAAGACAAGAAGGTGAAATTTGTTGCTACTCTATTAAAGGGCTACACTCTCATTTGGTGGCAGTAATTGACACGTACACTCGAGCAACAAGGCAAGGTGAGAATTCAAACTTGGGAAAGAATGAAAAGAAAGTTACAGGCTAAATTCTTACCTGTAGATTATCATCAAGCACTTTATCATAGATTTCTTTTTCTTCGTCAGAAAGAAAAATCTGTGGCAGATTATATAGAAGAATTTTTTCAATTATGGAGTGGAAATGATGTCCATGAGTCAAATGACCAATTAATTGCTCCATACATTGGAGGATTGAGGATACCTTTGCAAGATGAACTTTCCCTTTACCACCTTACTACTATTGAGGAAGCTTAGCGATTTGCTCTCAAAGTAGAAAACAAACTAGGCCGGTCTACCCCATCCCGAACCAATGTTAGACCAACCTCATCTTCTATGTCCAAAAGGCCACAAACCCAAAATTTTCCATTCTGAAAATTTAGCCCCCTAACCCAAGATTGCAGACACCTTCAAATCCATCCAACCGTCCCACACCAGCCCAAAACTACATTACATGTTTCCGATGTGATGATATCGGGCATCAGTCTTATGAATGTCCCCTTCAAAGGCGAGGTGTTGAGACCCATCTTGCAGATCCCATTTATGATGAGGAGGAAGATGAAGATCAGCCACTTGGAGGTCTTGATGTTGATGTTCAAGATGAACCCCTTGATGAAGAAGACTTATATCCGGATGATGGAGAAAACTTAGTCATCCGTCGTGTCCTTCCAATTCCAAAGGTAAAAAGGGAACCATCACAACGTTCCAACATTTTCCGTACTGAATGCACAACCAATGAAAAGATTTGTACCATCATCATTGATAGTGGAAGTTGCACCAATCTTATTTCACAAGAAATGGTTGACAAGTTAAGGGTCAAAATGGAGAAGCATCCAAATTCATATAACATTGTTGGTTCAAGAAAGGCAATGAGACTCCGGTAAGATCCCGATGCCTTGTGTATTTTTCAATTGGGAAAAATTGCAATGAGCCAGTATTATGTGATATACTCCCCATGGATGCTTGCCATATACTTTTGGGGAGACCATGACAATTTGATAGAAAAGTAATACATGATGGCCAGTTGAACACGAATTCCTTTCTAACTAATGGAAGGAAAATTACCCTTTGGCCAATGACTGAAGAAGTTTTGGAATCTAAGCCTCATAAAGGGGAGGGTCCAAAGCTTCTCACCATGTCTCAATTTGTGCAAGAGAGCAAAGAAAGTGATGTTATATGTGAAATGATTGTAAAAGATGAAATCGTCCCTACACCTCTACCAAGCTCAGTTGAATCTCTCCTTAGGGACTTTGGTGATATGATTCCAGATGAGTTACCTAGTGGATTACCTCCACTAAGAGACATTCAGCATCAAATTGACTTCATTCCCAGATCTAGCTTGCCAAATCTGCCTAACTACCGAATGAGCCCAAAGCAATGTGAAGAGTTGAATCGGCAAGTTCAAGAATTGTTGTGCAAGGGCTTAATTCGTGAAAGTCTAAGTCCATGTGCGGTTCTAACCCTTTTGACCCCTAAGAAGGATGGATCATGGAGAATGTGTATTGATAGTCGAGCTATTAATCGGATTACTATTGAGTACCAGTTCCCCATCCCAAGGCTTGACGACATGTTGGCTAACTCTAAGATCTTTTCCAAGATTGATCTTAGAAACGGATATCATCCAATTAGAGTTCGACCGGGAGATGAATGGAAAACGGCTTTCAAGACTCGAGGACTCTTTGAATGGCTTGTGATACCATTTGGATTGTCCAATGCACCTAGTACCTTTACGAGAGTAATAAAATCAAGCCTTGCGACATGTGATCGGAAAATTTGTTGTTGTGTACTTTGACGACATACTCATATGTAGCAAAGATGCGGATCAACACTTGGATCACCTTAGACAAGTGCTTCAAATCCTTAGGGAGGAAAGGTTATTTGTCAATCTCAAAAAATGTTCATTTATGGTGAAAAAGCTTGTGTTTTTGGGTTTTGCTGTTTCTTGTGTAGGTGTTCAAGTAGATGAAACCAAAATTCAAGCCATTCTTGATTGGCCTACACCAAAGAACATTGGTGAAGTTCGAAGTTTCCACGGCTTGGCCTCCTTTTATTGGTGGTTCATCAAAGATTTCAGTTCTATCATAGCTCCCATCACCAATTACTTAAAAAAGATAAGAGTTCAAGTGGTCCAAAGGAGCCGAAGAAAGTTTCCAACTTATCAAGAAGAAGATGACCAAAGCACCCGTTCTAGCTCTCCCGAACTTTGAAAAGACTTTTGAAGTCCATTGTGATGCATCTCACATTGGAATTGGAGCGGTTCTCAACCAAGAAGGAAGACCAATTGCATTCTTTAGTGAAAAACTCGATGAAGCAAAATCTCGGTATTCAACTTATAACTTGAAATTCTACGCCATCATCCAAGCCTTGAGATTTTGGCGGCATTACCTTCTCCATGGTGAGTTCGTTTTATATTCGGATCATGAGGCCCTTAAGTTCTTGAATGCTCAAAAGAAGTTGAATCATAGGCATGCTAAATGGGTGTCTTACTTACAAGAGTTCACTTTTGTTTTGCGACACAAATCAGGTTCACAAAATAAAGTGGTGAATGCACTTAGTAAAAAGGTTAATCTTCTTGGAACCTTTTCTACAGAAGTGGTGGGATTTGAGATAATACCCGAACTCTATGACAAGGACCCTTTCTTCTCAAAAATTGTTGAAAGCATAAGAAATGGTGAACATGACCAGCCACAAGTCTATGAGTTGCATGATGGCTATGTATTCAAGCAAAATCGTTTGTGTGTCCCCAATAGCTCTCTTCGGATTAAAATCGTTGATGAGCTACACAAAGGAGACATTGGTGGGCATTTTGGTTGTGATAAGACCACTGCTCTCTTTGAAGAAAGATACTTTTGGCCAAGATATAGGCGAGACATTTCCAGATATGTTGCTCGGTGCTACACTTGCCAATTAGCAAAATGACATGCCAAGAATAGTGGATTGTAGTATTGTACACCCCATTGCCCATTCCAACAAATCCATGGACTGATTTAAGTATGGATTTTGTATTAGGATTGCCTCGGACTCAACGAAATGTGGACTCCATCCATCTCTGTGGTTGTTGATCGATTTTCCAAGATGGCACATTTCATCCCATGCCGGCACACATTGGATGCTTCAAATGTGGTCAACTTATTTTTCAAAGAAGTAGTTCGTCTGCATGGTGTTGCAAGAACAATTACTTCAGATCGTGAAGTGAAGTTTGTTAGTCATTTTTGGCGAACCCTCTGGAAGAAAATGGGTACAAAATTACAATTCAGTAGTGCATATCATCCCCAAACCGATGGCCAAACTAAAGTTGTTAACCGAAGTTTGGGTAATGTTGCGTGCACTTGCTGGTGATAAGCCTTCACAATGGGATCTTGTTTTGCCTCATGCCGAATTTGCCTACAATTGATCAGTTAATCGATCCATGAGCAAGAGCCCTTTTGAAATTGTGTATGGAACAACTGCTAATAGTGTTCTTGACTTGGTTCCATTGCCAAATTCAGATCGGGTTAATGATGATGCCGGAGCACTTGCCAAACGAATCAAAGAGCTACATCAAGAAGTACAGGAAGCACTCCAGGGAAATTATGTTAAGTACAAAAATGCTGCTGATCTTCATAGAAGAGAAGAATACTTTGAAGTTGGAGACCTTGTCATGGTTTACTTAAGGAAAGAGGGATTTCCCAAGGGTGCATACCACAAACTTAAGTTCCAGAAGATTGGGCCATACAGAATTTTGGCTAAAATGGGATTAAATGCATACAAAGTCGAGCTTCCTAACGACTTTAACATCTCACAAATCTTTAACATTTCTGATCTATATAGGTACTTGGGAGATGAAATCATGCCTCCAAAGGAGAAATCAAATGATCAAACCTCCAAACCAATTGAAGAAGAAGCTGATGTCATCCTTGATCATCGAAGCATTACTACTCAAAAAGGTAGTGATACCCAATACTTTGTCAAGTGAAAAGGTCGTTTGGATACAGAAAATAGTTGGGTAGCGGAATCAGAAATGCACAATATTGCCCTAGATCTTCTATGGCAATACATAGCCACAACTCGAGGACGAGTTTCTCCTCAACCCGGGGTGGATGATGCAAATCAAGTGGTTATAGTTTGACAGCCCGTTGATTGAGGCCACATGGAAGAGGTCGTGTAATTCATTGTTTTGGTCAAAGTATGTTTCATTCTACATCAACCAAAGAATGTCACAATTTCCAATGAGCATTGGAACAGAGCAAGCTTTTGGAAAAATGCTCAATATTCTAGTTTTCTTAATTTTTATATTTCTCCTAGATTTGACCATGGGTATTGAAAACTTTTTAACTTTAGTTTTTTATAAGTAGGGATGGCTGGAAATGTTTTAGAGGAGGTAATTCTGTTTTGAGTAAATTGTAAGTCTGAGGACTTAAGTCTTGTGCAACTGCAGTTGCCTCTATCAATAGAACCGTTTCTCTTCTTCTCCATTTTTCTCCATTGTTGAAAGTTTGCCTTGTTCATTGTTGCAACAATTTCCTTGTTTGCATCAGTAACGTCATATGAATTTCTTTGACATTATATGTAGAGGATGTAAACATTATAAATTAGTCACATTTAACCTTTTTAAAGTTTCATCGCAACAATCCAACTCTTAAGAGGGATTCATTGTATCCTATATTTGGATGTTGTGAAAATTGAAATAAAAAGAATATCAAATCAAATTGTGCTTGCAGAAGCCCTCACACTTTCTAACTTATCAAAATAAATTTCATTATTTCTTCAAACTTAACCTTATATAACTAATTTAAAATTAAACACCAAATTCATAAAATAAATAAGCATACATACTTACCCTCATGTGGTGTTGGTAACACTAATTTAAATAGGTAGAGCTTATTTGAAAATTGTGCTTAGTTGGACTTTAGATTGTTAAGTTGAAGGTTAATTAGATGTCTACATCTTTTTGAAGTAGAGATTTTAGAGGTGAGGTTTTACCTCTATTTTAAACAGTAGCTACTTTTTAAAATAGAGGTAAAACCCTACTTCAAAAAAATGTATACATCTAATTAAGTGACTAAACTTCAACTTAACAATCTAAAGTCCAACTAAGCACAATTTTCAAATAAGCTCTACCTATTTAGATTAGTATTACCAAACGCCACTTCAATGTCAATGAATTTGCTGCAGAAACTGACCATTCTAGGAAGTATCATCTTAATATAACCAATCAAAAGATATAATATTTATAACACAAACTCATCTAAATATACATTAGTATGAGTTGCAAGAGCTAGGAAATTGCTTGGGGTTTAGTGTTTTCAATTTTGACTTTGGTTCAGTTTTAGGAAATTTCTACTTCGAAAAGGCAAAGCAAAATTGTGTCCAGTTACCCATATTACTAGAAAGCAGTACTTAAAAACCGTGAAGAAGTAATCGGAAGAATTACCTATTGATCTCAATCAAGACCAAATTCAAGATAAGGGGACAAATTCAAACCTGATAAAAGAGTACTCAAAAGCATTAATTTAATACTTCTTAATTGAAAACAAATTAAATATTAATATCTATAAGTTTGTTGATCTGACTTTACACAATTTGAGGTCAACATTGAATCTGCATCTAAAGTCTTTCAACTTTGTCCTAACCATCATATATCTAAGGGATGTTGAAACTGTCACACATTTCATAAAGGAAAATAGAGGCATAAAGGACATTTGTAGCAGAATGAGTACAAACAATTACTATCTGTATACCATTATGAGGCAGAGGAGCGGAATGTTAACAATAAGGGTCCAAGAAAGGAAAATCGGAATGGACAGCGCAAGATTGTCAATGGCTATCTGTCCCAAGGTTTGAAATTTCAACAATATCGGCGATATATCACCGATATTTGTCAGTATCAGTGGTGACCGATGCATCTACATGATTTAAGGAAAAATTTACATGATGTCGTGATATATCGACGATATATCAGCGAAACCCTTTTTCTGAGTGAGTTTTGCAGATTTGTAAAAAAATTGAAATGAATCTTTGATTTAGAAGGACAAAAAATAAAAAACGTTGAAATTTGTGAGTAGAAAAAAAAGAATCAAAGAAGAGGAAAGAAGATGGAAGATTTAGGGTACATACCTGTGACTGTGAGAGTGAAGCGTCATCGCCGTCGCTATTTTCCATCGCAGATTACAACCTGAGCCATCGAAGCCAAGGTACTCCCTCTCCCATCTTCGGCTCTTCCTCTTTTCGAGCTCTATGGGTTTTTTTTTCTTTCTGTTTGCTTTACTCTATCGAATATGAAGGTGAGAGGTTTGGTACTTTAAGTGTTGGTTTTTGCATTTAAGGCCCTTACTTGTTCATAATTTGCAAATACACTATTATGAATATCAGATTTTCAAATTAACTCAACATTGTACCCACTTGAACCTAACCTTGTTTCGTTAGACTTTTCGTTATCACGGTTAGTAAAATTACTATTATACCCTTAAGATATTTCATAACCTCAGAAAGCCCCATTTAACTAGTCTTGAACTATGGTTAACAAGTTTTAACCCTTGTAATTAATTTCTTTTTTCTAAAAACTAAGGTTAAATGTTTTAAGTCTTTCATCCTAAGGGTTAGTGAATCTTCAAAGTTAAAGGGGTGTCCCCTCTTAACTCCCTTTAACTGTGGTTAAGATCACTAACCTTTAAGGTTAAAGCATCTAACTTTAATTTTTAAAAATTAAAAAAAAATAAACATGTCACCTTGTAACTCCCTTTAACTATGGTTAAGATTCATTAACCTTTAGGGTTAAAGGCATCTGACCTTGGTTTTTAGATTTTTTTAAATTAACATGTCCCCAAAATGCTTACATATTTGTTCAACTGAAGTAAAATTGATTATATTACAATTAAAATAGAAGTAAGAGCACATAATATTGAGAAATGAATAAAACATGAATCAATCATAGATTATCGTCACTCGTCAGCGCACATCTTTGCTCTCTTCTCATTGCATCTCTTATGTACATTGTTGTTTTTTTAAAAAAATTATTCTAAAATGTGTATTAATATCTATTTTAACATTTCTTGACGTTTTACTGCAAAATTTCATGTTTTGCCATATTTTTTTGTCATTTTTTCTAAAAATTACCGATAAACGATATATCTTTTTTCCGCGGCTTGACATGTCGAGCGATATCGACATTCAGAACCTTGATCTGTCCTATAGCTATAACAACTACCTAGCTATCTGGCTAGATGAGGTGATGACGAGTTGACGAAAAAAAGATGAAAAATGCATACTGAGATGCATTATATGCAGAGAGCATTCCAATGAAACCAATCATTTTCTGTTCAGATGCAGAGCTATACACAAAAGACATGGAAATGACCATGAAAATTGGGAAGAAGCCTCAACTCTAACCGGACAAATTAGTTCAACCATAGCTTCCAAAGAGATCAGAACTAATAATTATTATCTTGACAATATCTTATAAAAAGGTGCAATAACCTCAACCATAGCATGCTTCCTCATTCGAAGCACTAATCTCAACCAACAACAGAATGAGGTTAAGGCAATGAGTAACGAAGGAATCCCAGAAGCTGTGGATTGTAGGCATATATGACATTGATGAAGATACAGAACCAGAATTAGAATGCTCCATTCAATAAGTTTTCTGAATCTTAACTCTTTCCAACCTTTATATCAAGCTTAAATGAGAGGAATATGAACTGTTTAACACATGAAAAACAGAGAGCCAGAACTATTTGATTTCCAGGATATCCAACTCTAACTTTGCTGCAGTGATATAAATAAAATGTCTTCTAGAAGCTAAAGAAAATAACAGTATAAAGATTATCAGTTATGCTGATCTATCTATTACAAAAGCATACCAGGAGGTTCAGCAAATTATAAGCCAATATTTTGTAGGGTTCTGCTATAAAGGATCTCCAAGTAAACACAATGAAATAGTTAAGTCCCGGGTAAGATGTGAAATAAATTCATATATATATTAATATATATACAGAGAGAGAGAAGGGTTCCTAATAGCTACGTTTACTAAAGACTCTAATAAGCAATGGACTGATAGTCGTTAGATGTAGGAGTCTTTTAAATCTAACCTTCAAACTCAAAATAGGTGGTTTTGTGGTAAAACCGGCCTAAAAACTATCCCGTTTTCTCACGTCTCTCTCTCCTCCCCTTCTCTCATACCTCTCCTCCTTTTAGATATTACTGCTATCTACAATGTTGTACCAACGAAGGAATGATCGGAGCCGGATCGATCGCAATAGGACGGAGCGGCTCAATGTTGCCACATCTTGAATTTTAGCTTCTCAATTCCTAATGTCCTAGCGTGATTCCTCCCCAGACTTCGTCCCCATCTCCAGATTTTGGCATCAGTGACAGAACCAGCGGCCAAAGTTCGGTGTAGAATGAACTAAACATCTCCTTGTTCTTTGCTTAATGATGATCGAATAAGTGTAACATGTCGTAGGAAACTGAGAGCAATGTCTCTATTTAGTCACTAAAATTTGACTTTTCAGTTGCTGAAAATTTCAAATCACCTATTTTCATGGCCAAAAAATAAGTGTTGGCAGTGGTCGCCCCACTCTCTCTCTCTCTCCACCAGCCCTTTTCTTCCTATTTCCTTTCTCTCTCGATTAAACTTGAAGCCATTTGTTTCAAACAAAAAATGGCGGTTTATTTCATTAGGGTGATGCAAGTTGCAGGCATTCAAGTCATTTGTTTCAAACAAAAATCCATCGTTGTCTTTTCATTAATTTCATTAACTTAAAAGATATTTTCTTGTTACTGTTTGGATACTATGTAGAGTTTTTCTGACCGGAAAGAGAACGAGAGGAGAGAGAGGAGGGACAGAACGAGAGGAGAGAAAACATGAGGGGTTTTCGGTGGAGACAACGATGGATTTTTGGATTTAACAAAAGTGCACAAAACCAAAACCGGAGTGGTTTTGGAATTTGGGTTGCCTTCCTCAACGAGTTGGATTAAAATTCTTAAACAATCCAACAAACGACCATATATAAGTCGCTTACAAGAGGTTCATGTGAGTGGGGCTAATAGGAACACTATTCTATATCTATATATATATATATATATATATATAGAGAGAGAGAGAGAGAGAGAAAGATGCATCGCTAAAGTGGATAAGTTCTTCAAGAGTCCTACGTGACGGACACATCCTGATCAAAATGAAAAGAGATTTTATAAGACAATGATAAGACCAACTATGCTTATGGAATAGATTATTGGCCCACTAAGAAACTATATACTTATAGAATTAGTGCACCTGAGATAGAGATGTTGAAGTACATGAGTGGAAAGACAATGACAATAAAATAAAATAAAATAAAATTATCCCATTCTAGAAGATCTGAGAGTGACTCACAATATGATTTTTCCCGTTAAAAACACCAAAAAAGGGGAAAACCCAGCAAACCATTTAGCAAAATTTTGTTCTTGTTTGGAAAGCTAGTTCCACAATTCAGCTTTTGAAATGTGGAGCATGTACTTCTGAATCTGCATTAACAAGTCATTTATCGATCAGTACCTCACACAACGTTCATACTTCAAGAAAACAAATGACTAGCTAAGTCTGCAAACACCTTTTGAAGGCAAATCCAAAAATACGATCTCAAGAGAGAGTGAATACTATCCAACTCCATCCGATAAAGCAATAAAGTGACCCAATCTTTACCATTGTCCACGAATTCCTCCGCGACATCTTCCTATATCCGCACCAGAACAGCAATTAACAAAAACATTACTGAAAGTGAAACAACAAAGGCACAATCCATTGAATTGCAACTAATGGAACCCATCACCCAAAATGAACCTAATTACATACCAAATTCAGGAAATAATGTTTCAATCAAATTAGAACCACAAGTGAGAAAAAGTCACCCGAATTTGCTACAAACATCATTTCATCTCAAAGCTGTATCTGTATGACTCCATTTTCATATGATCTATACTTGATGTTCTGATAAATTGATTAACCATTTAGAATACAATTTTACAGTAGTGAGATAGACACACACATAGAGCAAACAAACAAATCGCAAACTAAAATTACCTTGAAAATTTAAAAAGAGAGTGATACTCAGGGCGGAGACCCAGAGCTTTTTTGATCTGATGATATAGAAATCATTTTTTTATCGATCGATACTCAGAGATTTTTTGATCGGATGATATAAAAATCATGCAACAATCTCTAGACAAAGACCGCGCCAGAAAGCTCTGGAATATGAACTACTGTAACACCGAATTTTCTCAAATTCAGATGAAATCATTCGCCAAATAGCAAATCATATTCCGTAAACAAAAACCAAAAAACAGATCTAGGTTTATTTAAATTAAGTTACCATCAATTAAACCTGATCTCGATCTCTGAACCAAATTGGCCTGAAACTGAAGAATCTCCGGAGAACCTTTCTTCTTCCTGCCATCTGCGATTCAAGAGCACGACGTCCGTCGTTGAAATCAACGAATCGCAGTCATCGCTCAAAAAACCTAACCCCATTTCTGAACCAGTAAGAGCACACAAATGGCGCCAAAACAAAAATAAAAACAAAAAATATATATTATATAAAAATATAAACAAAGAGGAAGAGAAACCGTGTTTCAGAAAAGACAGATTGCGAGTTTGTGCGTGAATCTAACACCATCCGTTGCCGTTGCTGTTTCAGGCAACTTCGAGATTCGTAGCAGAAATGATATGATAGGGTTCGATTCACGCACAAACTTGAAATGAGTCTCATCTCATGTCAAAAACAGTATATGGATGGGCAGAGAGCAGAGAGAAAAGTGAGGATCTGAAGAGAAAGAGAGAGTTTTATAGGGTTTATCGACAGAGAGATAATGGTTCTAAGGACTCAACATCCATTAACCCTACCATTATGCCCTTTTCAAGAAAGCACAGGATTCTCTCAAGTTCAACGTGAGAGAATCTCTCAAGTTGAAACCCCTAGAGGTTGCCACGTGTCTCCTTTAACACCCCTTAACCATGGTTAAGGTTCACCCACCCCTAGGGTTCACTCACCCATCCTTAGTTTTTTTTATATTAATTATTATTTTTTAAATTAAAAAACTGTTTTTAATATTAAAAAAACTCTAAAAACAGTTTTTTTTATTTTAAAAAATAATAATTAATATAAAAAAAAAATCAGGGATGGGTAAGTGAACCCTAGGGGTGGGTAAACCATACCCATGGTTAAGGGATGTCAAAAGAGACACGTGGCAACATTCTCTCAAGTTGAAGTTGAGAGAATCCTGACCCAAGAAGAAAGCCTTGGTATTATCCTTCTTTAACTTTAGAAAAGAAAAAAAAATTAGAGAATAGTATTTGATGGTTATCTACCCAGTGGAGTACGCCATTGATTTGGACCACTCGATCAAAAATTCGATCAATCATATGCTTCCGGAACCCTTTTTTTTTTTTTCGGATAGCATTAGGGAGAAAAGATCATGAGCTCATTTGATACCTTACTGTCGCTATCCTTTTTCTTGGCCTATATTCCATAACTATAGGGCCGTAAATGGAGTCAAATAATTTCCAGATCCGATTCGAGTTTGAACCAAAGAGGCATGCTAGTCCCTCAGTCAAACTCTACTCTCAGCCTCCACAACTACCTATCTATTATCAAATGGTTAAAGCACTATCTCTCATTAATAATGAACAAGTGGTTGGTGGAGATTGAGAGTAGAGTTTGACTGAGAGTAGGATTAGCATTCCTCTTATCCAAAGAGGCATGCTAGTCCTATTCTCAGTCAGAGGTTGAGAGTAGAGTTTGACTGAGGGTAGGATTAGCATTCCTCTTATCCAAATGAAAATAAGTTGATGTAGTAAAATGATATTCGTTTGTTAATTGGAGCGGATATAGGAGACCTCCAACTAATTGAGAGTAGAGTTTGACTGAGAGTAGGATTAGCATTCCTCTTATCCAAATGAAAATAAGTTGATATAGTAAAATGATATTCGTTTGTTAATTGGAGCGGATATAAATAATGGTGGATCTGCAAATATTTGACGGATTAAAATGAGTGTATATATATATATATATATAACATTATTATATTTTTACAAGAATACCCTTACATGTAATATTACATGAAGAGTGTTGGCCCTATTTGTAAGTGATTCTTACTTTCAAGTTGAACCAATCATGTGTCTTCCTTTAATTGATTGCTTTTGCAACGGGTTAGAGTAAACACTCTCTCACCAACCTTTTCATTTTTAACACAAATCCCTTAACTTTTTATTATTAAAAAATGATCCTTTTTTTAAAACTAACACATTTCTTGCTTTTGTCAACACATTGCCAACATGTTGTCGCCCTTTTGCCAACACCTTCCCTTGCTTTTGTTGGCCGAGGGCGCCAAACTCGCAATAATACTAGGATGTCTCCTTGAGAAAGTGGAGACATCCAGACAGATGTGCTTATATGAAATTATATTTATATTATAATATACTGGAAAAAATAGAAAATGAAAAGTTTTCATCTTGGCAAACAGCACTGTTACAAATCTCATTCTTGGGTTTTTATCGGCTAAAGTTTTCTCAGGAGATTTTCAAATCTTATTTTTTTTTGGGTATTTCTCGCCTAAATCTTGATAATGATTAAAAAATATATTAAAATTACAGAATATAGTAATAAATATCTCAAAGTTATAAATTCATAAAACAAACAACATTATGTATTTCTCACGATATTTTTAAAATCTTGGTTGAATATCGGTTAAATTTGACAATATTTACGGGATAAAAAAATTATATTTCTCGCGAGATTTTTAAATATCGCAATAAAAACGGAGTTTTAAACTTTAAATATTTTTCTCAGATTTCTTAGAAGAAATCGAGTATTTCTCGGGAGATTTGTAACAATGAAGAACACTACCATCTGTAAATTTACAAAAGGCTTGTAAGTTGAGTGTTCAAGATAGACAACAAAATTATAGGGGAGCAACATATTAGTTGAGAGATTTATGTTTAAAAAAAAATGAGAGAGTGTTTACTTTAACCGATTTTAAAAGAAATCGGTTAAAGCAAGACATGTTATTGGTTCAGGCCGAAAGTAGGAATCGCTTGCAAGCAAGGCTAGCACAAATCATATTACATATCCTAATATATAATGGAATATAATTTTTTATGATATTGAAATGAAAATCTGGTAATAAGATGAACAAGTTCGGATATTTCAAACACTGTAATAGGATATTATCCAAATTCGGTTACTATAATCGGATGATAACTGAATTTGGTTGGTATAATCGGACGGATTCGCATAGTATCAAATTTTGATCGAATATTTAGGATACATGCACATAATTTATTTTTTATTATCCACCAGATAACAGAGTGAATTCGGATAGCAGATATTAATAAACGGATCAAATACGAATAATTTGGTATCCGCTTCAAATTCGCTCCATTTGCAGCCCTAGGTATTGGCATTGTTAAGTAAAGCGAGTGACTACCACTCATTTTCATTAAAAAAATTCTACCAATTTATTGGGAGTGTTTCTTTATAAAAATCAATTTATGATCTCTTAATTGAGTGTTTTCCGTCTTACTAGTTATTTGTATAACCGATTAAAGTAATAATAATTTTGTTCATATCATAAAATATATTTGTTGAAAAATGTTAGTCCAATTTGTAACCGTATCCGTAAAAACAAAAATCATTTTTCTTAACTTTAACTTGTTGAAGGGGTAGCAACATTGCTACCCCAATAAGAATTTTGAAATCACTTCTCTATTTGCTTTTAACGGTTACAAATAATCGGCCATCAGGCATGTTAGAAATTAAACTCTAGCACTCCTCAACAGAAGATGGGAAACAACCTGATTCCATCCCCTTGGGGCCACCTGCACCAGGTTCCACGATTCTCATAGGCATTGGGTGTGTAGAAACTGATTTATTGAATCGCTTGGATGGATTACAATAACCCATAAAGGGTTTAAATAAATAACCCAAAACCCTTTAATTTGGAACGACAATATTAAAGATAATCCTAATATACTAATGATACTATTCCCAGATTATCTATGAGATCATGTCTATCTCAAAAATATTACATAATTATTTCCCTAATACTTCCCTCAAACACATGAGGATCGAGATCTTCATGGGTTTTCCACAAGTCGAGTATTTCTCACCCTTGATCGTCTTTGATAATTTGTTGACAAATAATTAGAACATTAAACTGTGTTTGGTGGTCACCGCCAGTCCGTGAAGTCCATCTATGTTGCATCCCGCTCATTTTGAGTCTGTCAGAGCCAGTGGCCCACTAGATCAAGCTGTCATGATCTTCTCTCAAAGCACATGAAGTATGACCTGTGATTTAAAGAAAAACCCTCGTTAGAGAGATTTTCAATAAATGAAAAGAAACAAGGAGATCCATGGGAATGAGTATGATCCTAGGGGTGATAAAAGTATAGAGGATGATGATAGGGTTTTATTTAAAACAAAAAACAATCAAAAGTTTGACAGTTGGCGGGCAATGGCTGCACCAACCGCAGGAAAAGAAAAACAAAAGGTAAGAGGTCACCAAAGGGTCGGTGGCTCTGATACCATGTGTAGAAAGTGATTTATTGAATAGCTTGGATGGATTACAATGACCATAAAGGGTTTAAATAAATAACCCAAAACTCTTTAACTTGGAAAAACAATATTAAAGATAATCCTAATATACTAAAGATATTATTCCAAGATTATTTATGAGATCCTGTGTATCTCATAGATATTACATAATTATTTCCCTAACATAATATTTTCCTAAATTGGGTTTACTGGTTCATGTGGGTTACAGGGTCTTGCATTCGCCCGGATTTATCTGGTCTACCCGAAGGGTGGGCTTGGGGTTCCTCATTACAAAAAAAGAAGAAGATGGGAAACAACCCGGTTTCCCACCCAACCTGGTCTTGGAGAAGGTTTGGTGACCCGATGGGCAATGCTAGGCTCATTTTCTATTCCAATAAGGACTCAATCTAGTCTAAGGTTGACACTCTTAAGTGTTGCCCAATTAGCCTATAAACATATGTAACTGAAAACCAATAACAAAGTATGTTTTTAAATAACCAACTAATCTTGTCATAGGAGGGGCATTTCGGGGTTGGGTCTCGGAGCCCATAAAATTTTTTAGGGCCAGGTTAGTCTCAAACCAAATCTGGGTCGGGCTCAACCTATCACAATATTGTAATTGGCTTTTATGGGCCTGAGGCATTTCAAACCCTAATCACAAAATGGTATGTATTGGTGATAATCCTCCATACATTACATCAAGATGCACCCGTTTTCTGACCTTTGATTTGGAGACTTCAAGATTCCAAATTTAGAAATGCCATAAGGTTCGAGTGTTTAGAAAGGCTTTGAATATAAACAGGCTTGTTCGAGAAATAACAAGAGCTCCTAAGAATAGGGTTACCGAATGTCAAGCTAATATGTTAGGCATCTAGGGTTTCATGCAAAACCCTATGGCCTCCTGTGTTGTAAGAGGATGATCTTCCTCTTGACCAACCAATCAATCGGTTTCTTTCACGGATGCTCTCAGAAGTCAGATCTAGCGTCTGCCATAATATGGAAAATTTAATCATTTATTAGCGGCAGCCAACAATGGTCGCCATTATAAGCATCCTTTTACATCGAAATGAGGTGGCCGTTGCTGAAAAGTCGACGCTACAATTGAGTTTTCTCGTAGTCGAGGTAAAAACAACATCATTTAATCGAGGAGAAGCGAACTTGTTCTTTTTTCTTCTGAAGAACTTGAAAAATCTTCTTTAGCATTTTGGTTTGCCCTAATCGTGAAGTGCGTTTATAGGAGACCTCCAACTAATGCTTTAAAAGGTTATATTTTAAAATCTCTCCATACTTGGATGTCATTCACAATGGGTATTCTTGATGCTACACATTTGCTTCTGTGTTTCGATGCATAATCGGATTACCTTGAAACTTGGGTTAAGAATTTTTGCAATGTTGTGGGTAAGCTTGTTCGATTCATTAAATGGACTCCCTTTTTTTTAAAGAGGATTCACATTCCTCAGTGGTTCCAATCTGGATCAACTTATCTGGAACTTCCTGTTAATTTTATTAATTTGAAAGATCTATCTCTGATAGGAAGCCTCGTGGGGGAAGGTGTTGATGGTGAATGGTCCCACTCGTATCCTATCCAGCCCTAGTTTTGCTCGGATCTGTGTCGAGGTTGACTTAATCAAAGAGAAACTATCGAGATTCTAGTTAGGTGATGCCAAAAAAATTGTTTACAAAAAGGATATTTTGTATTGCTCAAATTGTCAATATTGGGGCACACCAATGTTAATTGTAAGGTGAGGCTTCGAAGGCAGTCCAACAACAACAACAAGGATGATGGTGGTAATCTATCAATGGCAAAGCCTTGGAATGATGTCCCTGATCTAATGATAATGCTATTACGGTTAATCAAAAGAATGGTATTATCGTAGATTTGATTGTTCATCAGAATAATACAAGACCATGGGTTGCCAAGGCTTTTGGGAAGGAAGTAATGAAGGCTTATCATCGAATCTAAATCCTCCAAAGGAAATCAAAATCGATGAAGGGAAAAAAATTATGAAGAGATTATTCAAATTGTGTATAATAATCCAAGAATGGATTTAGAGAAAATTTTGTATTAGAAGAAGAAGGGGAAGTTGCTAACATGGAGATGGTGGGTAATGACGTGGTTGTGCATTTGTCAGGAAATTGTTCCCTTTCATGATATACTTGAAGTTATAGATGTTCTCAATGCAGCTCAATGGCATGTTTTAGTACATGGTGTATCTAGTCATAATATTGATAATGAAGAAGACAACTTTGATAGATTGTCTTCGGGAAACTCAGACTAAATGGTGGCGAGATTACCATTATTTCATTCTCGAAAGATTCTCAAATACCATTATCGTCTGTTGGAAGTGAGGATATTCTGTTTCAGGATGACCCTCCATGTGCTCGACAATTTGGGTCTGAGGATGCCTTGTTTGGACGTGCAGCCTGTGCATCTCCCGATTGCTCTATTTTTGCACTCTCTACTATTGTGGGTGGCTTGGACAACATGGATGGCCAGCTCGACATTGAGGAGATTGTGGCATGCTCACCAGAACAGGGTACCAAACTCTATTGAGGTGTAAATTGTTACCCAAATAATGGACCCTAGAGGGGGGGAGGTGAATAGGGTCTTGAGAAATTAAAAAATGCTTCCTAATTCCTTATGCGGAATATTGGTTAACTAATTAAAAAGAATTAGGAATCTAGCAATTCTAAAAGCAATGTAACAATAAATTAAAAGAGAAGAGATAAGAGAGCAAACGCAAGGATGTGTTCTCGAGGTTCGACCTTTTCCCGCCTACGTCCCTGCCTCAAGCAACTCACTTGAGGATTCTTTACGATTCACTAATTGCACGATCTTCTTCCGAGTAAAGATCAAACCTTTACACTTGCAAGAAAACACCCTCTCTTGACTTCAACAAAGCTCCCTACTTCAAGGACAAGAATCCACCGATTCTTGATTACAAATACACTTGATGTATCGATGATTTACAATCTCGAAATTTGCTCCTTAAATGAGCTAAAAAGATTTATTTAAAGCTCTCTAAAAATCTCCCAAAGATTTATTTGCTCCTTAAATGAGCTAAAAAGATTTATTTAAGGCTCTCTAAAAATCTCCCAAAGATTGGAGTTGAATAACTCAAGATATGAGATTTAGGATTTCTAGGGTTTTCTCAATGAATGATTCAATGTAAACTTGTGAGTAATTGATAGGAGTTTATACACAGAACAAAATTTGTTTTTCATTCATAACTCATGAGAAAATATGGCCGTTAGAGGTGCATTCAATGCAAAAATGACCATTGAAAAATTGCCGTTACAGTGCATTTAATGCGTATCCCGAGCGAGTCAATCGACTGGTTTGACAATCCAGTGGTCTGGTTTGTTCCAAACCATTTCCAGAATGTTTACAACATAATCAGTTGACTGATTTTGTAACCTAGTAAGAACTGGTTGACTGATTTTGCAAACAGAGGTTATTCAACATACAAAGCATGAATCAGACTACTGATTTTGAAAATCTTGGAGAATCAGTCGACTGGTTTTCTATATTTTCATAGAAAACTCAATTTTAACGATCCTAGATGATCTGATTGGTCAACCAACTTGATTTTATCATGATTAGGATCATTCCATATGATGTCCAAGGACTTTAAGAGATATGCAACTATATTCTTAAGGATCCTATGGTCAATCTAGGTCATTATTAAGCATTCAACTATCAAACTTTGAAGACTTTTTACACAGGTCCTAAGCACTCTCAAAATAAAAATAAAACAATAAACCTTCTTGATAGAGTTGCTCTTCAAACTTGATTTTGGATCTTTCTTCATTGGTTTCATCTTCATGATCTTCCAAGATTGCTACAAGTAAGACTTCGTCTTCTAGTCTTCTTTGGTTCCATCTTCTTCATGACATGAGATTAACTATTTTTGCTTTGGATTGACTTGATCTTCAACTTGATTGGATGGCTTGTTTTGTGCATTATTTTCATGCTTGGTGTCATTTTCAAGCTTTGTGCCTTGGATATTGTGCTAATGCTCTTATACACTGGTTTTCATGAAAACTTTATGGAGACATTAGTAACACAATGATCATTTCATTATTGTGTTATCATCAAATTTACTAAGGATACCTAAGGTTGTTACCTTTAAACTAACAGTGATTTGAGAGAGAGTCCTACTAGGCTTGGTAATTATGAGGCTAGTGTAGAAAAGGCTCCCATTTACTGCAACTTTGAGGAGCAAGGTATGATAAACTCTTTTGGATCTACGGATCCAAATAATGATCCTCAATTGATGGATCTCTCTTTTACTGTTAATAATTTGCAAACACCTAAATTATTAGGTTCTACTATTAAACCAGCCATATTGAAGAAGTGAGCAAAGGAGTTGGGACTTCTGCTATGATCAATGAGTGGAACTATGCTAAGATTTTTATTGAAAAGATAAATATATTAGGTGAGCCAAAGCAAATTCGTGACGATATTCCGTTTGAAGAATCAAAATAAGAAGATGGTTTTGAACCAGTTGTGAACACCCCATTTTTACACACCCCTAAAATCTCATTTACCTCTTATTTTATTTTATTATTTTATTATTATTATTAATTATTTTGACTTAACTCAATTTTATTTTATTATTATTATGTTTTTTTTTACATTAGGGAGAGAGAAAGAGAAACTCAAAGCCCCTGGGCAAAAATCCAGTCCATGTGATCCACAACCCAATGGCCAAATCCGCAACCCATGTCCATTTCCAAAACAAAATTAAGCCCAAATGTCTAAACCCTCACTAAAGCCCAAAGCCCCCTTAAGCCAAACCAGCCCATCACTGTTGCCTATATAAGGAATGAGATAGGGTTTTAAAAAAAGAAAACCCAAATCTCATTCGTATGAGAGCAACCCCCCATCTCTCCCGTTTTGCTCTTCCCCTATTTCTGCTTCCTTTCTCTATTTGCAACAGCAACAGAGAGCTCAGCCACGCCTCTCATCATCACCGGAGCGCCTCCTCGCTGACACCACTCCAAATCAGGAAGTTCTCCTAAATCGAGCTCCGGTCACCAACTCCGACCAACCAGCTCTTTGCTCCATCGTTTTTCTCAGTTGCTCCGGTCATCTATTTTCTCCGGCAAGATAACTTCCACGGTGTCTCGGCCACCATTCGAACCACCTCCGATCTCCATCAGTCGATCTGCAGTGGAAGCAATGGTCCCAGCTGCGATCATCCTTTTCAGCCAGTAACGTCTCTTCCCAAGTTCTTGGGTAAATTCGAGAAGCAATAATGCTCCAGTGCTCTATCTCTCGTTTTTTTGTTTTGTTTTTTTAATTGGTTTAGTTATCCATTGTTCTGTGGATTTTTTTTTTATTTTTTTATTTGAGAGATAGAGTAGTTCTCCTACTTGAGCAACCGTCATCAACTTCCCCTAACAACCCTCGCAGGTATATCTCTTCCCTCTTTTCTATTTTATTGTAGTATAATGTTTTAGATAGTTCATAATTTGAGTAGGAGGTTTGAATCCTTTGGGCCCTTGGATCGGGCCATATGGTGGTGAATTGAGGCCCATAAGCCCCTAGAATCATTTTAGAATTTTTGGGGCTTACCTTTTAAGGTCTTGGAAAGATAGTGGACCAAAGCAAATTGACCATTAGCGGTCAATGGGCCTTGGCCCATTAACTTTCTCTTTGGGTCCCATTTATTTTGTCATGTATGTATGTGTTATCTCATGTACATGTGTGCAACTTATAGAAATAGGCCGTAGCTTATTTTCTTTTTTTGCCTACACTGGGCATTTAGGTAGATTTTTGGCTGACCCCGTTAGTTTAGTCTTATAAAAAAAATATATACAAAAAAAAAAAAAATCAAAAAAATATAAAAAATATCAAAATAAATTAAAGGTACTGGTCTATCTCCCCTTAGGACCTAAAGCAGGGTCCGTATTTAAACCATAACCTCTTTTGGTTTAAGGCCGCTCGATCCGCCCTGCTCTTTGCCTTTAAGTTAATTAAATCAGTTAGACCTTATTTTTCTTTTTGCCTACCTTGGGTACTTAAGTTTAGTTTTTGACTAGTTAAATTTGCCAAAACTAAAAAAATACAAAAAAATCAAAAAAAAAAAAATATAAAACAACAAAAACATTCAAAATCTAAAATGAAAAAGGACTTACCCTAATAAATGAACGCCCCCTAGAGCTCCCCCACGAGCACCTAGCTACACAACCATCTCTCGGAATGAGATTCATAAATCTCAATTCCAATTCCCCCAATTCAAGCACGAGTTGGAAGTGACCACACTCCGAAACGAGTATAAAAATAGTCGCTATCCCCCGAACTACTATTAGGGTCTGATTCCGACTAACCGGATAAGTAGGCAGCCCAAACCAGGGTTCGACCCCAACCAAAGATAAAATTTTTACACCCATATGGATTTATGTTTGATTAGCGAAATTAATAATTGTTTAGGAAATTTTAAGTGATTTTAAATGTTTGGCTTAGACCTAATGAGTAGGTTACCATCATTGGATGGAGGTCCTGGGGTGCCTAATCCCTTCCCCAGGACCTAAATGGATCTCTTACCTAAACTACTCTGGACCGTAGACCCCCTATTTTTGGATTTATCTTGGGATCCTACTTCCCCTAAGTAGGTGGCGACTCTTAGAATAAATTTAGCGTTATTCCTCTACTCTCGGACCTTGTCTCGACACTTAGAGTTGAGACGGGAGGAAAGGCGGTAAATTTATGTGCTTACACTAGTGACTTCAATGAGAAATAAGAAAAAGAATAAAGATCAACAAGTGACTCTTCTTAAGACAAACTAAAGAAGGAGGTTAGGAAACCTACTCAATCTAGGAAGTAGTTTTATTTTCTTAGTTAAATCCCATGTCTTTGTCTCCTTGTAGGGGTAAGATTTTATATCCCCCCCTTTGCTTTCTCTTGTTAATAAACCAGTAGTTTCTTAATATTAAAAAATATATATGATAAAAGCTTATAATGGGCCGATCCTTAACTTAAATATGTCCCTTACCAATCAATTCGTGAAAGCATAATTATATATTACTCACATTTATTTACTTAAATTTTTTAGTAAGTAGCCCTAGAGGTTCTAACTTTCACAACTGAAGTAACACTTATTGTTCTTGTAACCGATTACCTTTACAACTGGTTAAAACAACAATTTTCTCCTCTTCCTAATGTGTTACTTCAACCCGTTGGAAGATTGCAAAAGCAACTTGTAAATGAAACACTTCATGTTATTTTATCTGTTAGAGTTTGGAACTCTTCATCGACTAGCATTCCTCTTACTTTAATTATTTTTTAACTTTCCAGATCATAGGTGAATACATTATGTAATGAGTGAAAGTTTGACAAAAACGGTCACTTGTACCCAAGGGCTACAAGTAGGAGGGCTACAAGTAGGAGGATGCTGACACATCATGAAAATATTAGATATGCATGCTTATAAAATGTAGTCTTTATTTAAAATATTAGTATATATCTGACAACAATGTTTTGAAGACCAGACCGGTCGATTGAACCAGTAAAATTGGGAATGACCAGTCAATCGATTCCCAAAACTATCAAAATTGGACTTTTTAAAAAATCAGCCTTAAAATTGGGAACTGGTGATAAAACTCTGAACAATCCGAAGAACCGACCACAAAAGCAAAATAATAATAATAAAATGAGACAATCGAATAGGGAACCGGTAATTCAGGGCCAATTCGACGGCCGGTCCAATTATGAAAGCATTGTCTGATGTATCAGCATGCAACCTTGGCCACAAAGACAATCGTTGCCAAGTTTCACTCATATTTCTCACTCCTAATTGGTACACTCTTCAAGCAAGTATCCGCTAGCATTATTCTTCCCCAGGATACTAATTTTCTTTTTTATTCGATTAGAGAGAAGGGGTGTATAGTTTTAGGTGTGGTGATTGTGATTTACTCCTTGTAATGGATCTTTTAAGTAAACATATGGTTTAAAGGGGAGTAAAGGAGATGTGTGATTCTTTTTTATTCAATTAGTTAGTTGAGTCATAGTTTATAAATGATATTAGATAAGATTCCATAACAGATGGAGCTTAAACATAAGTACTCTGGTTCCAAGTTCTAACATGTACGGTTGTAAACGGATGGGATTTGGATCCGATCTTGTCATCCGAATCCGCTCCAATTAAATATCTGACAGATTCCGATCCATGATCCAAATTATAAATTGGTCATTCTGAGTTCGAATCTGATCATCTAGTCAAGATTCAAAATTTATCTGAATATGGTCCGATTAATTTCAAATTTTAAAAATTGACTTTTAAGTATATAAAAATTTATAAGTAATTTAAATACAAAGAAGCATAGTTTTTATGATTTCAAAAAAAAATATTAAATATTATATAATCGAATTATATGAAAACATATAATCGGATCTTAATCTTAATCGGATCGGATTACCATAGATCCAAATTCGACTACAATTGGATTCGATATAAGATCCATATCCGACGGATATACAATCAAATCAGTATCTAGATGTACAATCAAATCAATATCCACTCTACTCGGATTGGATCTAGATTGGGATATGAGCCATTGATAGCCCTACTAACATGAGTTCATAGTCTCTGCCCTTTTTTTCAGCAATGGATTATCTCTGGGAGATGCCTGAGTTTCAATCTCGGGCACTACTCTTTGCAAGAAGCATGATAAGATTGCACATTCCGTTGGGTGGTACACGCACACCTCCCAAGCTCGCCACATGTCCTCTTTGACATCCATTAACCGTGGATAAGATTCACTCATCCATAAAGTTAAATATCAAATTTTAGTTATTAGAATATAAATATTTTTAAAAAAATGACTTTGCTTATGTGGTTAAAATTTTTTTAAATAGTTTTACTAAAAACTAAGGTTAGATATTTAACCCTAAGGATGATTGAATCTGAACCACGGTTAATGAATGTCAAAGAGGACATGTGGCGAGCTTGGGAGGTGTGCATGTACCACCCAACGGAATGTGCAATGCATGCTATCACTACCATACTTAAATGCCTTACCACGTGTCTTGCAAAGAGTGATGCCCGAGATGGGAACTCGGGCATCTGCTAGTATGAGCATGAGAAAGGCTTTCATGATCTAAATAGGTAAAGCTTATTTCAAAAATGTGCTTAGTTGGACTTTAGATTGTTAAGTTGAAGGTTAATTGCATGTCTATTTATGAAATAATACTTTTTACTTTAGAGGTAAAACCCCTACTTCAAAAAGATATAGACATGCAATTAATCTTCAACTTAACAATCTAAAGTCCAACTAAGAATTGTGGGGGTTGTTGGGGGGCATCTCTTTCCTTCTTCTTCTTAGCTTGTCTTGTGTTTTTCCCCTTTGGTTAATGCCTTTTACAAAAAAAAAAAAAAAGGTCCAACTAAGAACAATTTCCAAATAAGCTCTACCTATTTTATTAGTGTTACCAAATGTCACCTAAGCTGTAAAAATTTGGTAATTCCATATAACAATACAATAGAACCAAACAATGTTATGAGATCTACCAGAGCATCCAACATCTAAATATCTTACGGATCCAAGGAAAATGAATCGAAGGACACCAATTTATAGGTGAGCTTCTTCGATATTTCAGGTTAGTGCGAAGCTAGCTAGTGTAAATTGTAGGCACCAAGTATACGGTGACACAGTGAGGAATCACCACGGATTCGCCCCATTAGAATAGTTTGCATTTATCCGGGGACGGAGCCAGAATTCTCTTGTTGTGCCCCTCCTGCAAAGTGAACTTTGAGGTGACCTCGTTATGCCCTCCCCTTTCTGCATTGGCTTGTGAAGATACCAGGTTCAATAAGGTCTACATGACCAAGCTATAGTCTGAGCTACAGATTGTAAAAAGAAGAAGAAAAAAAAAAGATCAAGCTGTAGATAAAGATTAAATAAGGCCCCTAAAATGAACCTGTTAATGTGTTGCTTCTGTAACAATAGTGGTGAGTGAAACAAGGTTTTGTGATGTAGGAGAGCTTTCAACCTCTAACATACTGATGGAATCAAGTAAAATATATTTAAGAAAAACAATTTGTAGGGACAGATTCATCATTAATGCGGGTTTAGAAAGATGGGCAATGCTATCATTATCGTACAAAAGATAAGTTAAATGAGTCGTTTACTAGGTGTATGCAACCCAAAATTAATGGGACGATTTAAATTATATATATTTCCCAAGAAAGAATATGCCTAAAATGGTTAAATCACAAGAGTAAGGGCTCTATTTATTGGTCCATGTACTTGAAGCATATGAACAAATACAGGCTTGAGTATGCCTCACTTGAGCAGAAGATGATTTCTCTTGCTAGACAATGGATACTGACCCTCAAGGAAGAGAATATGATATACCATACTCCTTGTATAAGCAACTCTCCCTTGGTCAATGACCTTGAATCGATATTAGTTTGAGTATAGGTCACCTGGTCAACAAATTGCCTTGACTAGATTTACATCGTATGATAATCAATATTAGTAAGGTTTCTCTCCCTTATTGACGAGGGGGTGTTTGGCATCATTCCTGGGCAACGATTCTCTATTCCGTTTCAAGAATTTTCATGAATTAAGTTTGGCATCACTTATTTTTGGAACGCTTCACGAGGACGTTCCATTTTTTCGGGTGTTTTTTCGGAACAGAAAAAAGTCGCTCCGCGGAACGGAACAACTAGGGCAGCGTCAATATAAACCCAAGGTTACGATATTCCCTTTATTAAAACTAGCGGTTGGCATGTGCGATGCCCACGAGAGCAAGGAGAAGGAGTTAACCATAGTTAATAGAAGTTAAAAGGGACATGTGTTAACCCGAAGGTGTGATTGAACTCTCCTCAGGTTCAATTGCGAGTGGTTGTGATTCTATTATTTTTAATAGATTAATGAGCAAAGGGTAGTTTGGGAATTAAAGTAAAACATTAAATCAAAGTTTTGGTTTATATAAGGGTAGTTTTGGGAATTTTAAAAAATCAGGCTACGCTGCCTATCCTATTATAATAGTAAAGATAAAGACAAATTGGGAGAAAACACTCGTCTCTTCTCTCCCACTTCTCCCCCTCAACGATGTCAGCTCCTCCTCCTCCAAAAGCCTCTCGATATCGGCATCTTTACGGCAACGGTATCTTCTCAACAACAACAAGGTCTTCTTCCCTCCTTTTTCTCTCTTTGCTTCGTCTTTCCATCAACCTTGCTCTTCTCCCTCAATCCAGCCAACCCCTCTAATGATCGAATCCATTGATTACTTTCTAGAGAAATTATAAAAAAAATTATTTTTTGGCTAGTAAAATCCAATCCAAGCGCCACCTTGGTTTCCATAGAGTTTCATTTGTAATTCTTAGTAAATGCCTATTATGCCCTTAAGATATTTATAACCTCACAAAGTTTCTTTAATTGCCCTTGAACTATGGCTCACAAGGTTTAACCTTGTGGTTCATTTGTCCAACTTTAACTTCATTTAATGGTGGTTAAGATTCACTAACTCTTAAGAATAAAGCATCTAACCATGGGTTTTAGAAAAATTAATGTGTCTCCTTTTAACTCCCTTCAATTGTGGTTAAGATTGACTAACTCTTAGGGTTAAAGCATCTAACCTTGATTTAAAATTTTTTTTAAAAAAATTAGCGAGACCACTTTTAACTTCCTTTAACTATTATTAAAATTAACTAACCCTTATGGTTAAAGCATCTAACCTTGGTTTTTTTTTAAAAAAAGTGTTATATGAGTCGTTTTCTTGGTGTATGCAAACCAAAAGAGGAAGGATTTAGTTTAAGAAGAAAGATTATGCCTAAAATGGTTAAATAAAAGCTTGAGTATGCCTCACTTGAGCAGTAGATGATTTCTCTTGCTAGGCTATGGACACTGTCCCTCAAGGAAAATAATATGATATAGCATTAGTTTAAATACTATAGGTCACCTCAACAAATTGCCTTGACTAGATGTGCAGCGTAGTATAATAATCGACATTAGCGAGGTTTCTCTTCCTTATCAGTGACTGGTCAGCTGATCTTACCAAATCCAAGCAGTGGCTCTTTCCGTCCCTTCTCCGGGAACTTTTAGCTGGGGAGGGAAATAGACTGAAAAGAATCCCTGAACCACATCTTTCATCCGTCCTACACCCTTTTTTGTTTGGGTTTTAGTTACCAGGATCTTTGATGGGCTCTACACCTCATGATCAAGGTCCAAGATAAAACTTAACCATAATAAACTCAACCTGTATTCTCTTAACATTACTAGTTCTTTTTCCGAAGGTCTCCCAGTACTGTTGTATTTGTTGGAAATCTTTCATAAAGTATCTGTATGTTATAATTAAGACGTGCAAATTACATTATAAGAAAACTAAAATTAAAAAACAGAAGATAAAATGCACTTTACTGATTGAGGCTTGAATTGAATTCAATGTCCGTAAGACAATTATTGCTCCATTATGGTGGTGACGATCTGTGTAACAATTTGTCTCACAAGATACAACAATCACAACTCAAAGAACTACCACTAGTAACTTTGAGACACAGCGAAGCAGCAGTGTTTGAGACTCTCTCTGATATGTAGACTGACTGTATGCAGAAGGATTAAAAACTAGGAAGCATAAGAATTTCAATTTTGTGCTTCAAAAATGCAAAAATATTCCTTTAAATAAAGGCTGAGGAGACTGTCCAGAAAAGACATGTTTGTTGGATTAATTTTGTTGGGTTAACCGTTGAAGTTGAAGTTGAATAAGCTTTATCCCAAACAAAAAAAATAAAATATAGGAGCCTGAGCTTAAGGCTCACAAGCAAACCAACCAACCAACTTTACCGGACTCTGGTGGCAGCGACGCGCGTGTGTGGTTGCACGGTTCCACCCTTGGATAGGTGTTCACCTATTCACAAAATTTGGGTGCCCCAATGGCCCATCCTTTACTCCAAGGTAATGGTATATAAACCAACTTTGGTTTCAATAATTTTCCGATGTGAAATTATTATTCTATACCATTCTTCAACTTATAGCGAATGTTCAAGGGGTCAACTTTGAAGTCAATTTCTCATTCACCACTTAACGGTTTTGGACAAATAAATATACTCCGTTAATCTTCTCATGGAGGAGAACACGGATCCACAATAGGACCCGCCTCAAAACCCGTGTGGGTCCCACATTTTATGCATCAAAGTTTACAAAAAAACTAGATTTTCCAAAACCCAGATTTTTTCCCAACAGTATTGTCACGGCTTCTTCAAATTTTATTTATACATCTTCTTGATCTTTAGTCTTAATTTTATCATAAACTGGGGAAGAAGAAGTGAGGACCTTAGCTTCATGATTTAGTGACTCTTTTCTGAATACTTTCACATTTCTCAATGATGGTTTAGATGTTCCTTTTGCTATTATCGGCGAGTAGATGAATTTAGAGAGGTTTTTCAGTGTCTAACCCATAAGAAATCTCTGATTTAAAGCAAGTTTATTTCAAGATAGTTCTAGCACAAGCATAGGTGGCCTACAGGCCATACGCCCATTACATAACATGAGAAACACCACATACAACCTGACTTCGACTGAGATACTTCAGCTGTGTGGAATTGAACATATACCCGCCTACTTATTGGGCTATGAACATGTTGATTCCACTTTATTTACATGATCTTCTTCGTTCTTCTAAAAAACTCAGTAAATGGATTGGCAATTGTATGGATACCCATGATGTTTATGATCAGTACTAGTTGATCCAGAAGGACGCCCATCCTCACTCTCATCTTCATTGTCACTAGATAATATTCGGCACTTCACTGGATACCCAGGATGGCTATCAGTATCACTGTTGAGCTTTCTTCCGATGTTGCCAGCTCCAGTTGTCCCATAACCAGCTGCATGTGCCCATCTTTCCTGTGAGCTTGACCTCATCTACACCATTGCTGCCTCCTTCTACCTTACGACCGAGATGTGCACTAGCCTTCCTTCTGTGCTCCTCCAAGATGAATCGTTTTGCGTCCGCTTGCAAAGTTACCAAGATAAATCCCATGGCAATTACAAGTATGAGTACTGTCTTCATGATGAATCTGTAATCAAAAGCACGAAAAAGAAGAAGTATTAGTACTAGTAGCCCCAAAAAATTTTCTTGATTAAATTTTTGTTGCACTCTCATGTTGAGCGAACTAAACAAGGATCGATCAAGGATTCGATCAGGGATGGTACAGACTTTCCTCTCCGGAGCAATATAAAGTAGAGATAAATATTAGATTCAATGAAGGCAATTTATAAAGAGTATTCTCATCTTAATCTTGGTTAGTGGGAATAAAATGTTGGCACTAATGCCACAAATGCAGTGAGGTATGACAGTACTCCATTAACCCTGTTGGGAAAGAACTTTTTGTGCCCAAGAATGTGGCCACCAAAGAAGTACAGAGATGAACCTTCTGAGTATTAGGATAAAAAAGATCAGCCTCATATATATAATGGAAGATACAGTTTCCTACACCATACACAGTAAGGTGTTTTGTGGATTGATGACGATTTTTGACGATTTTTACCATGTCATCTATATACCTTAATCATTTTAGTGTTGATAATGAAATTAGCCATTCAAATTTCAATGTTCATGCTAGTTACCTACTTATCTGTCATGATCGCTCCAATAACTAGCCATCCAGCCGATTGGGCATAGTTTAAAAACCAAGCTGACTAGAAAATCTTGATTTTATGATACTCATGGACTTTTAAAAAAATGGAAATTTGAAAATAGGGTTAATCCTGGAGAAAATTAGGTCATTCTGATATATATATATATATATATATATATATATATATATATATATATATTTTAATTCTTAACGAGAGTTATATATTTTTTTAATAATTTTTTTTCAAAAAGCTAAGAAATTTTTTTTTTTGAATTCTTAACTAGAGTTATATTTTTTTTTAATACTTTTTTTTTCCAAAAAGCTAAGGTTAGATTATTGGATACTAAGGGCTAGAGAATCTAAACCACGGTTAATAGGGGTTAAAGGGGACACGTGTTGACCTGTGGGAACTATTGAACCCTCCCTGTGGGGCTCCTGTTGGCAGCCTAAAAGAGTTGGAATAAGGTGCGGAAGATGATGATCGATCACTCAATTGACCCAAAAACATATGGAACGATGAAGCCTATGAACATTTGCTCTTGCTAAAGCTAAAGGGAAAAGAATATTCGATTTTGACAAATTGATAAGAAGCAACATAACACCCCGCCTCTTGCTCCAATGGTGGGGTCAGGGGTGTGGCTGCTCTCGTTAGAAAGGTCTCGAGATCCATTTTATTACGATAGATAAATACTTAGATTGCACCATTTTCATCGGTCCGAACTTTTGGGAGCAGTGATTGTGCTAGGTACGCATCAATTGGTATCAAGCCTAACATCACGTCTCGAGTTCAAGTCACAGAAAAGGCTACCTGAGGAGGATAATGGAAAAAATTCTAAGTGTCCCGCCTCAAAGTGAAAGCCGCCATGAAAAGAGCTACCTATGGAGTAAAAAGAAACTGATTTGATTGAATTCTCAAGATGATTACAAAGAGACTCAACTAGGGTTTATATAAATAATAATATATAGATAAATATAGAAACTGAATCAAACCATTCCTAATCTAATGCTAATCAAATCCTATTCAAATCTCAATCTTAATCTCATTCTAATCCAAATCTTTCCAATTGTGATGATGGTAATGATATGATGCATCTCATGCATATAATAATCATACATGCACTCTATTAATCCCCCTCAAACTCATGTAGATTTAAAAATATGCTTGAGTTTGATACTCAATCTGATAAGGTAGCTTGTTAGTTATTCCAATGTCGTTGCAGATCTTGATAGTTGACAATCGTCACTGTTGTTAATGTGTTGTATGAAGAAAGAATAATAAAGGCCTCAATAGGTTAGACCTCTATGGGTCAATGAAAATGGATGGACCTCAATGGGTCAGGGCTTCAATGGGCCGAATAGCCTCTTGGGTAATGAAATAGGTCTTGTGGGTCATATTCAAAAAGACATCTGTGATCATGCCTATGGTCTTGCCAAAGGGGTCATAGGTCCTAATATAGGTCTCAATGGGGGAAAAAAAATGTTGGGTCTTTCTTCTCTCTTTTACACAATCAACACACCTATTTTTTTTTTCCGGATACATCCTTCAAATGCAACAAAATTACACATAAAAAAAAACCCGGCAATGGCAATGAACAGCTTTGTCCCTACCAGGACCCCTAGAACCAACGGTATAAAAAATATCAAACCCATGACTATAGCAGCGAGTAGTAATGGAGAAAGTGTGTACTGGTGCCCCGCTTTTGTCGACTAGTACATTAGCAATGTTTTTGATTGTGAAAGGGAAAAATCTCGTGCACGCCACACGTCTGTAGCTGCTTTGCTGGTAGAGGAATGATAGCAAAACTCCACCTGTGAATGAGTCTGAGGGGGCGGGTGTGCACCCTGAAATAAGCTCCGATGATAAAGTCAGTATAAGGCACAAGCACATGAACATAAGGCACAAGCACATGAACATATGAACATAATAGTATAGAGATACTTATCGTGAGGTCACTGGGTATATGCACTTGAGGACGAGCTCTGGTGTTATGCTCTAGAGATTGTAGCTCAGGAGGCACAAAGAATATGGCTCAGACAACGTAGCTCGGACAAGGCACAGACAACGTAGCTCAGATAAGGCACAGACAACGTAGCTCTGATAACGTAGCTCGGATAAGGCACCGACAACGTAGCTCAGATAAGGCACAGACAACGTAGCTCTAGCTCGGATAACATAGCTCTGACAACGTAGCTCGGACAAGGCACGGACAACGTAGCTCAGATAAGGCACGGACAACGTAGCTCTGACAACGTAGCTCGGATAAGACACAGACAACGTAGCTCAGATAAGGCACCGACAACGTAGCTCTGACAACGTATACGTTGTGCATCAGGCAACGGGTACGTTGCACATCAGACAACGGATACGTTGCACAACTCACAACGGACAACGAGCTCAGCACTACTCACAACACAACGCGACAACGGATTCGGCACCATTCACAGCAGACAACGCGACAACGGATTCGGCACCATTCACAGCGTCAGACACAAGTTCAAGTATGATTGCACTCATCAGATGATTAACTGCAAGGTCGTGCAAGTGGCAGTGTGACCGTTTAGGGAGAGCATCAGGCGGACATAGCCTATTTGAGAGAATCCGGTGACCATAAACGATTGTGAGGCCATAAAGAGCATCAAGTAGCCGGAGAACACCAAAGGAAGATGAGAGAATCAGGTGAATGGCCGCCTGCATAGCCCTTCGGGGTAGGGTGTGAATGACTCAAGCTTCTCAGATCTTCCTCTTCCTCTTCTTCTTCTTCTCTTTACTTCCTCTCTTGCCTTTCGCACCATCCATCCCTTCTCTCTGGTGATTCTTGCTTATTTATAGGCATTTGGAGTCATCATGACTTGTGTAGTCATGATGAGGTCACCTGTCAGACAACACTCAAGAGAGCCAGCACATAGCCCAAGTGGGCTTATGTCGGCTAAATTGTTAGAATTTGTTAGCATGAGAAATCCCTATTTTACCCCTTCTTTTTACTCATTTTTACGAATTTTATCCGTTACAGATTGCATGCACCGCTTTTGTTAACTAGTACGTTAGCAATGTTTTTGATTGCATGCAGTAGCAAGGATTGTCATGGGCTCAACATTAGTGGAGAATAAAAATGAGAGGTGATGATAGATTCTTTTTAAGATTGCAACTGTTGAAAATGGAGTGAGAGGAGTTGTAACATATTGAAAGATAGGTTAACCGACTAATGGAGAGTAATGGAAACCAACGTTAGAATTTAGAGGGTCTTTGATTAAGTGCTCCACCACTCATTTGAGAACTTTTGCATGCCAGAAGGAATCTACAAAGGTTTCTATCTTTGTGATGAGAACAAAAAGAGAGAAAAAGGCTAGATGCGAACTTGAATGGGCAACACTGAGGCTAACCTTAAATGCTAAAAGAAAAGGAAATCTAGGCCAGATGGGCTGCATAGCGCCGCCCGCTGAAAAAACTATTCAACAAGATCAAGACCAAAACAAACAACACAAAAGTAGGATTTGATCGACCCGCGCTGATACCAATTAATGTTTACCTAGACGCAACCACTGATCCCAAAAGCCAAGACTGAAGGAAAGGGCGCAATCTAAATATTTATTACTTAGATGGTAACATGCCACCACGCTACCGCAGACGTCGTCCTCGGCGGCTCTAGGGTGGGACAATTCTCAGAATTTTTTCCAATAGCTCTCCTTAGGTAGCCGTTTCCAAGACGGCTTTGGGCAATTCTTAGGATTTTTTCCGTAACCTTCCCAGGTAGTCCTTTTCGTGACTTGAACCCGAGACATGGTGTTTGGCTCTGATACCATAAAGAGAAACTGATTTTATTGAATTCTACAGGAAGAAAACCAACATTCTCTTGCCCCCCGCCTCTGCACTTATCAAGTCATATGTGGCCTTAGGTGCAATGCCAACACTGTCTGCTAAGCTTGCTTGAGCAGCTTGAGCAACACTAATTTTTCTATGTGACCTCAACATGAATGCTTTTTTCGGGGTACAATGGTGATTGTGATCTTGTACTAATCCAGTAATGAAATATTTACCATTCCCTGCAATGTAACCACCATATGTACCATACAATCAACCCTCGTTGCATCACGATGTAGTGTGACCTTCTTTTTATCTTCTTTTCTAATTCCTCCCCTTGAACAAGCAAATCTTCTACTACTCACCACACAGAACTTGTTCTTATTGATCTATTCCTTCCTAACACTAAACTCAGTCCTTCCCGCAAAAGCGTTGTAAAATTCAAAAGCTTTTTCATCTGTTTCGAACTCCATCCCAACTGTTGGATTTAGCATGGCAATACTTTCAGATGTATCTTCTTTAGATTCAGCCTCAACAGCAATATAACACGCATTCCCCTCATCCCCAAGGGGTTTTGGTATTTCTATATTTTGGTTATCAATGTCGAATGATAACCTGCGTGCTGCCTGAATCCCACTATCCATACCTTCTTCACAATGTCTATCCATTTTGTTATGCTCCTTCAAAAGAAAGAAAGAAATGGTAATCATCTAGCAATAAAATTTGGACTCTACAAAAAGAGATAATAAAATAAAAATAATTCTAATTAGTCCAAAAAATACGGAGCAAATGATTTAATTCATACTACAGAGCTACTACGTTAACATGTTGATAAGGTCACATTAACACGACACAATATTGTTATTGGCTGTTAATTGCTGGGCTGCATCAGCAATAGATCCAGCAGGGGTACAGTGTTGTTAAACTTTAAACTCTGATATGTGAATGAGAGAAAAAAATATGCCAAAAAGCTAATCTAAAAGGTTTCTGATCATGGGCATACATAAAGATAGAGAGCGCAATAAGTGTAATATAACCGGTTGAATGACACCTACTGTTAGTTATTACACAAATATATATCTACATTGCCTCATGGTCATGGGTAAACCTCTTATGCTTTGAAAACTGACGAAAATGAGAAAATAATACCCCGAAAATGAAACATCTTTTGCTCTGAAAACAGACGAAAATGAGTGCAAAACATCGAAATTGACAACTCTGCTCTGTCAAAACTGATGAAAATGAATCAAAACTCTGAAATTGACAACTCTGCTGTTTGAAAACTGACGAAAATGAAACCTCTTAAGCTCTGAAAACTGATGAAAATGAGAGAAAAAACCCCGAAATTGGAACCTCTTATGCCTACGTCCCAACTGACGAAAATGAGAGGAAAAACCCCGAAATTGAAACCTCTTATGCTCTGAAAACTAACGAAAATGAGAGAAAAAACCTCGAAAATACTTCCATTGTTTTCGCAGATTTCACAGCATCTGAGTGGCAAATAATGAACATTAAAACTTACTCGAACTCGAAATCGCAGCCGAGGTTGAAGACGAGCAGAGGCTGAACTGAGGGACTTGGACGAAATTAGGGACGAAATGCGGGACTCGAACTTTTAATTTTAGTCCGAGGTTGAAGACGAGCAGCGTTTCTCCGGTTGAGATGAAGACGAGCAAAGGCTGATTTCTCTGGTTGGGTTGAAGGCGAGCAAAGTTCGCGGGTTTGGGGGTTCTATTCCTCAAATTTGAATGGCAGACATCTGTTCAAAACGCTCCGTTAACGTAGCCCCGTCAATAAGGCTGTCAAAAAAGCCCATATAGAAGGGTACCCGGCCCGGCCCGGCCCTCCAAAGCCCGGCCCTACCCCAGCCCTTGGGCCGGGTAGGGCCAAAAAATTGGAAGCCCTTGTTCTCTAGGGCGGGGCTAGGGCTCCCCCTGTCCGGCCCTTCCCGGCCCGGCCCTACTTTATCTTAAGATAAATATTTTTTAATAATTTTACTAATATGCTCCCTTTAACCTTTCATTAACGTTATGAAAGTAGGGCTATGTTTGTAATTGCGCCAACTAAAGACCTTATAAAAACCAACCTAACACAGACCAAACCCTAACTTGTATTCACATTCTAAGACTTTGCCTCTTCATTCTTCAACTTCAATCGCACAGGCCACATACCACTTCGGCTCTTCATCGATCATCTCTCTCTCTCTCTCATATCTTACTCTCTACTTTCAGTTTTATATTTAAACATATTTTCAATTTTGTTCTATATAGTTTTATTATTCTACTTGTTTACCTATACTATGTTTTGGTTTATTATGCATGACTGTCACTGATAAGGAAATTTTTTTTTTAACTCTGTCATTGCTCTTTTTGTTGCAATGTTGATCCCAAACCCGAATAAAAGAGGAGGGTATCCATTTCCATGTAAGGTTGACAGTCGGTGTAGTAAAAAAAAATTTATTATCTTAGATAAAAAAAAAAAAATTCCGCTCTTTCTTCCGGCCCTTTGGCCGGCCCGGCTTGGCCCCGGCCCTTGAGGGGCCGGGCTAGGGCCCAATCAACCCCGGCCCTTGAAGGGCTAGGGCCGGGCTAGGGCTCTACTCTTATAAGGAAGGGTAGGGCTAGGGTTGACCCCGGCCCTACCCCAACCCGGCCCTTTGACACCCCTACCCGTCAAGTTAACCTCGGTTGCTATTCCGTCAGCCCCGTCAACGGAAGCCGTAAGTGGGCCCCACTCCAATTGTTCTGGTCTCCTGCTTAAACCGGTGCCACATGTCACAGCCCCCGTCGCCCACGTCCCAACTCGAGAGAATCTCTCGAGTTCAACTCAAGAGGATCCTGAGCCAAAAAAAAATTTAGTACACTTGCCCCCCCCCCCCCCCCCCCCCTCCCCCCCACAATTTTTTTTGTCCTATATAATATAGTGGCCCCCCCACCCCTAATTTTTTTTGTTATATATATAATGGGCCCTCTAATGGAGTCCCCTTATGCCCTTGAGGTTGCCACATGTCCCTATTGACACCCCTTAACTATGGTTAAAATTCACCCAATCTCAGGATTCACCTACTTATCCTTGGTTTTTAGAAAAAAAATATATAAATAATTTTAACCTTAGGAGTTAGTGAATTTTAAACTAGGGTTCAAAAAGAAATTTGATATATTTTTTTAAAACCGAGGATAGGTGGGTGAATCTTAACCACAATTAAGGGGTATTAATAGCGACACGTGGCGACCTCAAATACAGGGAAAAAAATTCTCAAAATAAAAAACTACCCCAAAATTTTTTTTCTCGGGGGCTACACCCCTGAACCCCCAAATTCCATACCCGCAAATCAAAATTTTTTCCTGGCTCCACCCCTGGGATCACCATAGATCTACAATTGGATTCGATATAAGATCGGTATCCGACAGATCGGATCTACAATATTGATGGATCAGATCCGGATTGTGATTCCATCCATTGATCAATTAGTATTATGGCTTCTCCAACTTTCGGTCCCACATCGATAATCTTTTGTTTATTGCTTAAGTTTTACTGTTCATCGGAAGGTTAACATCATTGGACGAAACTGATTTTTTAGTAACATCCTGTTCTAAAGCTCGTTCACATATTAAATGGTTAAGATCACAGAATAATACATGCAAGTCATGGGTTTTTATTTCTGGAGCACTCATATACAACATAGTTGGCCTACAGGCACCAAACCCACGACGCGAACATAACATGGACAAACCTGATCATGCAACATAGTACTGTACTTCAAACTGGGTGTAACCAAACATGCTCCTTATACCTTGGACTAACTAACATGTTGGTTCCTAGCTCCTTTTAATTTACAAGCACACTATATTTACATTAGCTTTCTTCTTCAATCAAGCTGGAGGGGTTTCTTATGGAAGCTCCTAATGGTTAGCACGTTTGTAGGTTCCAGCTGACTTTGGAGGATTCTCATGATGGCTAAGATCTGTGACGATTATAGGCGAAGAATGGCGCTTTTTGATAGAAGTGCGAGCGTTTGGAAACGCATGATGGCTAGGAGGGTATGGAAAGTCATGATGGTCCTCATGAGAGTAACCACTCCCCCCTTTTAATTTGCGACCAAGAATATTGGTAATTCTATTGCCATCCTTCTCTTTGTGCCCCTCCTGCACAGTGAACTTTGAAGCGACCTCATCACGCCGTTCCGTTTCTGCATGGGCTTGTTGAGATACCAAGATCAATCCGACGATAACGGGGACTATTAGCAAGGCCTTCATGATCGAGCTGTACATAGCACCAACCAAGTTAATACCAATTATTACATGAAAGTAGTATTAGTACTAGAATAGTAGTCACTTAAAACTAACTAGCTGTAAACATTTGGTAATGCTATTTAACAATACAATTGAACCAAACAATGTTATGAGACCTACCAGAGCATATGGAACATCTAAATATCTTATGAGTACAAATAAAATGGAACTAAGGACACCAATTTATAGGCGAGCTTCTTCATTAATTTGGGTTAGTGCGAAGCTTAATTACAGTGACACAGTGAGGAATCACCACGGACTCGTCCTATAGGACGAATTTGCATTTATCCTGGAAATATATCCACTGAGAATTTATTATTGAATAAGGCTCATAATTTGGACAAATGATATAGATTATTAGTTGATTTTAGATTATTATTTTATTTTTCTCCTATTCAGGATTCGGAATCTAAGAATATATCAAGGAAAGTTACTGAGAGAAAGTTCAATTTCAAAGAAAATATAATGACAAGGTACAATCTCCTTGACTAATACCTGGGATAATTTCCGGAATTAACTGAGGTATTTGGTTGATGACAAGTTTTACAGTGTCATATTGGTCACAAAATTGGATCATCAATGTTAATGGTAGCCTAATAGGAGTAGAAAAGGATGATATTTTATTTAAGCCATTTCGGGGTTTATAGAGAAATGTAAATTTGACCTTGTGTCGATCCAATCGGTAATATCTTTTAGACTAATACAAGCTCGAGTGTATCTTTCACTTGAGGGCAAAAGATTACCTCTGGTGCCTGCCCGAGCTAAGCGCTCGGGCATCCACAAACCATTGGGCAGCTGGCGAGATTTTAGGTGAGAAGTCATTTCATTGTCTCCCCTTGATTTTGACTTCTCCCCCATTTGATTTCTTTCCCCTTTAAAAACGCCAGGTGTTTAATGGTTTGTGGATGCCCGAGCGCTTAGCTCGGGCAGCCACCAGAGGTAATCTTTTGCCTTCACTTGAGTGGGATTTCAATTCCCTTGCACAAGAAAATAAATGTCCTGATCACTCAAAGCCTAATGGAATAAATATAATTACCATACTAGTCCTTGTACTGGTCTACTTTGAGGGCTGAAAGCCCTTGGATCAATGTTAGCTACCAATTTGTGGTGAAAAGAGAATCTAATGAACACAAAAGAAAACACACAAATATACGTTGTTCACCCAACTGGGACTACTTCCAGGGAGAGAATACTTTCTTCACTAAAAATCAAAGCAAAGAGAAATAGCATCTCGTCTCTCAAACAATCTCTCCCTCTTAAAGAAGGTTTCAATTCTACGAACTCTCGGTATAAAACCCTAATACAAAGTGGTCTTTATATATGGGGAAATTCGGAAAAAGAAATTTTTGTAACTAATCCCGCTTCGGGCAATCGATCTCTCAAGACGGGCGATCGATCATCGCTAACTGCGATCGATCGCCCATCTTGGGTGATCGATCGCCATTTGCAGGATGGAAACAATACTAACAGCGATCACACCTCCTTTGAATAGTGTTTTGACTTAATTTCGTAGCTCAATTTGTCTTATCCGAATTCCCGAATAAAGAAATTCTTATCCGATAGTGAGGTTTCTTTCACGATTTTTAGTTTTCTCTTCCCAAGTTGGGGCATTCCACTCATCTGGTGGTAGCACTGTGGTGCTGTCATGGATTCTTCGACTTTTATTTTAACTTTGTTCTTGTTCTTTAATCTAATCTCTTTTTTAAAACAAATTTAAGTTAAGATCCTCCAGTCTGATTGATTCTTGGTAACTCCCTGATGTGGCAATCACTAAACCCAAAAGCCACAACTGATGGGAATGGTGCAATCTAAACCTTTATCTTAGGACCAAATGCGGCCATACGCCTGGGTCACGGGCCAAGTGAGTGGTTGGGCCGCATCATTCTCCCTTTCAAGGAAAACCCCTCCTTGTCTCGAGGGGACTCAAACCCGTGACCACTTGCTCTGATACCATCTGATGCAGGCCAGACGCAATCACTGAACCCAAGCCAGAGCAATATGGTTAGGTTCAGATCTTTATGGGTGGGCCACATGAGCAATATGGTTAGGTTCAATTGAGGATGATGAACCCTAGGTTCATGATATCGATGTAATGACACTTCTTCGTAACACATTCTCATTCATGTATTACTAGTGGGCCGCAAGTGTGATGCACGTGAGAAAGAGGGGAGTGGGAGAAAGTCTGAGAAGAGGGACCCTAGTGAGGGGCATTTTGGAAAAATATTAAAGAATATTTTGAGTACATAGACTTGAGAGGCATTTTGGGTAAAAAAAAATTATGAGAGACATTGAATATAGAAACATAACAGTAGAGACATTTTGACAAACCAAAAAACATTAGGGGCATTTTGGATATAAAAAAAATTGAATGCATTTTGGATATAGAAATCTGACTTAAGGGCATTTTGATAATATAATTTTTTTTTAGAAACGATCTGGTAAAAAAAAAAAAATTAATAATAAAAGGACGTGATCCAATGGGACCGATCAAACCGGGAACCGGTCACCCGCCCGGTTCGATGACGGTCTAGTTATGAAAATATTACTTTATATTAATAAAGGGCAATTTTAGAACTAAATTAAATGTCAATCAACTTTTTAAATTCATTTTATTTTTGGGTGAAAAAATCTCCTATATTAAGTATCATTCTCCTTAAAAATTATAAATGGATAGTTTTAGAATTAAGGTAAAATTCAATCAACCTTTTAAATATCATTGTCTTTAGATACGAGTAAAGGGTAGTTTTGAAATTAAATAAATTTAGTTAACATTTTGAACTCATAGGTGTAAAGGGTAATTTTATAATTAAGTAGAATTCATTAATGTCTTGAACCTATATGAGAAAAGGGCAAATTTGAAATTAATTTAACATTTTGAATCCATATGAGCAAGAGTTAGTCCATATGAGCAAGAGTCAGTCTATTAGTACTCCCAAATATACTCCCAAATCTACTCCCTAATCTTAATCGTTTATAACCAACCACTAAAGGCCAGGATTTGAGTTGCCTTATTTTGTCTTTTCTAATGCCAAATCAGCTCTAATCCTAACCATTTAATAACGGGATAAACGTTTTGTACATGCTCATCCTCTTTATATTAGTAAAGATTTAGAGCTTGTTTGGTTCGGATTTCTTTGGGCGATTTAATTGCTTTCCTCAAAACCTGGTAACATAATCACGTTTGGATGGGTTTTCCGAATCGGTTTAGACGCCATCGATTGAGGTAAAAACCGGTTTGAACCAAATCAGCAAAATGGGTGATTTCCTAATGGGAGAAATCGGTTGCTCTGTACCGATTGTGCGGACTGATTTTTGACGGAGTTACCGATTCGTAAACGACCCCCATCCCCAAACTCGATCTTGCATCACTTTCTTCGAATGAGAGAAAAACCAACTGGTCTTCACCTTCTTCTTCTTCTTCGATCTACTTCCACTGTGGGTTTGTAATTTAGTCAAATTGCTAGAAGAAATATCTCTCGAAAAAAATAACTTAGAAGATCTGCATCGGTGGTTTTTCTTTGTGATCATCGTAAAGCAAAGATGGTAGCTGAAACAGAGATTGTTTGTCATCAGAGCGTACCGGGCTTGGATGTTCAGTACCGATGCATCGCTAAAGGAAGCAATATTCAGAAGATAGAAGACATCGTTGATGCCTCTTCGCCTTCTTCCCCGGTTTTTCACCAAATTCGCCCTTCAGAGTTGGTATCTACCGAAAAATGGCGCTCTGAAGTGGTGAGTTATTTGTTCTGCTGTTCTCGTGGTGAACTTTTGTTTTCTTGTGGTGAAATTTTGTTATTGGGATATGGATACACATATACTTGGAACGAATTAGATTGCCGTTGAGTGTTCGGTTGAGCACTGCTCTTATTGATATGTATGCAAAATGTGGAAATTTATGTGTAGCTAAGAAATTGTTTGATGGAATGCATCAAAGAAATACTATTTCTTGGAATGCCATGCTTGTAGGAGTGGTAATGCATGGAGATGGAGAGAGCGCACTCATGCTGTTCTTTGAGATGCAGAAGGTTGGTGTCAAGCCGGATGACATCACCTTCATTGCTATTTTTACTGCTTGTAGCTATTCTGGCATGACATAAGAAGGTCTACAGATGTTTAGAAACATGTGTACGGTATATGGCATTGAGCCCAAAAGTGAACATTACGGGTGCATGGTCGATTTTCTTGGTCGAGTTGGGCTCTTTGAAGAGGCAAAGGAAATTATCCAAAGAATACCCAATTCAATCAAACCCTCTGAAGAAGCAATTGCTTGGAGAGCATTACTGAGTGCTTGTTGTTTTTTAATTTAGTCAAATTGCTTGGAGAGCATTACTGAGTGCTTGTTGTTTTTTAATTTAGTCAAATTGCTATTGGAATTTGGAATTAGCTTTGGGTCTTTTGTTTTATCTGTGGGTTCAAATTTGGTTATTCAGAGTTGATCTCTTGTTCCCTTTTCGCTATACAAATAAGGAAAGCTCAATGTGCTTGAACTCAAAAATTGTCATTGTTTTTCTAGAATTTAAGTTGTACTCAATAATGAGTTCATCATGAAATTTCATGCTTTCTCCCTTTTACCATCGCATTGCACACAAGCATTCAAGATGCTGAACACAGAGGCTTCCTGATTCATGTCATGGTTTTCCTACATTTTAGTAGGAAAGTCATGTTGACTAGATACAGAACTGTTGTTAGATTTGCTAGTATGAAATGCTTTGAATGACTCACATCTGATAGTAGGAAATGCTTTGAATGAAACCAGTTTTATTTATATCTATGTCTGGATTTACATATAACCATACTCATCTATATCTGATTTTGAATGGTTTATGAGCATATTTGAAATAACACCTTAAGGTGATGAAATAACACCTTAACATATTTTCACAATTTCAGAATAGTAATCAGTTTTATGTTAGGATGATCCAAACGCAATTATTTTGCACAGAATCGATTTCCAGCAAATAATTGATTATAGATAGAATCATTCCAAACAGGATTATTTATAACAACACTTTCAACAGACAACGATTATTCATGACAGCGATTTCTGTATAATCAATTGTGACAGCAATAATCCGAACCAAACGGGCTCTTAGTGTATTAGTGTGCCTAACCCATAAGAGATATCTCTCATTTTACAAAAACATAATCCATGCTAGTCATGGTTGTTTAGTTCAAGATAGTTACAAAAACCCAGCCCCGAGGGGTTGGGCTAGTGGCCAAGACCACACCTCAAGAAGCGGAGGTCTTGCGTTTGAGTCCCTTCCCTTTGTTGGCCACCTTGGGATTAATCCCGTCTTTCTTGGTTGTGTAATAGTCGGGTGCTCTAAGAAGCCCGGATGCCCACGTTCAATAAACAGTTTTTTTTGGAAACTCGGGGGTGTCCCCAACCCTTTGGGTCAGGACTAATCCCCGGAGTGTGACAAGGGCCCGCAACCTGCCACACCAGGTAAGTCCGGAAAAGCGGGCAGGAGTAGCCCGGAGGAGGAGTGAGGAATGGAGCCCAAGACCTTCCACTTGGCGAGAGACCCAGGAACCATTGGGCCATACACCCATGAAATATCAAGACCAACACCACACAACCTGATGATAAAACTGTCTAAACAAACAGGCTTCCTATCATTTGGGCCACTAAATGTGTTCCACATTACTATAAGTTTCATTCTTCTAACAATATCAAGGGGAAATCACAACCATCATTTGGAAACACATGGTGGGTTTCAGAAGGTGATCCAGAAGAACGAGCGTAACCACCAAAACTTTCATTCCTGTCATCTTGTCTAGTACTATTGTCATCTTCATCCGCTGGTAGTAGCAGTCATAACTCAAGTGAACTAGGGCTCCGTTCTTTTGGTGGAACTTTTAAAAGTCCGGAACATAATATTTTGGAATAAAAGGCAAGAGTCTGATAGGAGAGAGGAGAGGGGAGAGGGGAGAGGGTTTCTAACTCCTTTACACATTGGTATCTTAGATTTATCGGTAGGGCTGTCAAAGGGCCGGGTAGGGGCAGGGCCGGGGTCAGCCCTAGCCCTACCCTTCCCTATAAGAGTAGAGCCCTAGCGCGGCCCTAGCCCTTCAAGGGCCGGGATTAATTGGGCCCTAGCCCTGCCCTCAAGGGTCAAGGCCGGGCCAAAGGGCCGGAAGAAAGAGCAAAAAAAAATTTCTCATATGAGATGACGAGATTTTTTTTCTACATGGAAATGAATACCCAATCTCAAATCCAGTATTAGATTACTATTAAAAAAAAATGCCAAACTAATCAACAAACAACAAATTTAGATTGACAGTAGCAGGTTACTATAAAAAAATACCAAACTAATCAACAAACAACAAATTTAGATTGACAGTAGCAGATTACTATAAAAAAAAAGTGTCAAACTAATCAACAAACAACAATTAAAAAATTAGATTCTGAATTTTAGAATCTAATTTGAAAATTAAAAAACAACATTAAACAAATTAGAAAATAATTAGGTAGATTAGAATAAAACAATACTAATTGATTGGGGTCCTAGCCTCCTTGGGATTAGGGTTTTAGAGTGGGTGTTTCGGATTCAATTTCAGGGGTTTTACTGGTTTAGGGTTTCAAGTAAGGTTTTTAAGTAAGGGTTTTCTGTTACGGTTAGGGTTTCTGTAGTACTACTACTGATTTCAAATATTCAAAATAATTACATAAAAAATTTAGAGAGTAAGGTTCTTGTGTACCCTTGACTGTGAGCGGTGGCCGGTGAGCTTGTGGCTGGTGATCTTCTGAGCACTGAGTTGAGAGAGCACTGAGCACCACCTTCCGTCTACTATCCACCATCCACAGAGTATTGATTTTGAGAGAACACCGAGATTGAGAGAGCACTCATGAGCTTGAGGGAACATTGAGCTTGAGTTGAGAGATAACTGAGCTAAAGAGATTGAGAGATTGAGAAGGAAGAGAGGCAGTCGAGAGGCTGAGAGAGATCGGTTGATTCGAGTGAGATTAGGGTTAGGGTTACGAAGCATATTAATAGTTGAGTATATGAAATTACAAAAACAACCCCCTTATTAAAACATTATTGGGGTTATATTAGTAATTTTACTAATATATTTAAATATATATATTGTTTAAGTTTATATACACTAACTATTGTCTATGTACACTGAAGAAGGGCCCCCTGCCCGGCCCTATACAAGAAGGGCTTGGGGTTTTTGGGCCCTGCCCGGCCCAAGGGTTGGGAGAGGGCCGGGTTTGAGCGGGCCGGGCAGGGCCGGGTGCCCTCTTACCCGGGCTTTTTTGACACCCCTATTTATTGGGTTTAATTTAAATAGAAGTTTCACATATATGGAACTTAAAAATCCAAAAATTTTTGTGGAACTTGACATTTTCATATTTACAGAACTTTTGCACTTTATGGAATAATATAGGATCTAGACATTAAGTAAAATTAAGTGTAAAACAATGAAAGTTTAGACTTTAAAAGTTCACCAAAAGAACGGGCCTAAAAGAGGTTCTAGGATGTATACCAGACTTTCTTGCTTCAGAATTATGTGAGAGAGCCAAATAATATAAGATTCGAGGAAAAAAAATTGTATTTAGTGAGATGTAGGAATAGGAACACAAGCATAATTATTTGGTGTGTGGAGATTTAATACATTGATTGTGATTTAGTCCAATGAAATTTTAGATCAAGCTTAGACATAACTAATCTAATTCCAAATGGGTTCATTCACTCCCTTCCTAGTGTTATGGCTTCTCCAACTTTCCACCGTAATTTATTTTATTTTATTTGCTTCCGATATCATTTAACTACATTAGTCAGTTAGTTGTTAGCTTCGGGATTGGAGATCTTGCGGACTCATAACTCAGGTGGATTGGATCCCAGACCTCCCTCAATAGAGAGGCCACACCCCACCACTGGCGCAAGAGCGGGGGTGCGCTCTATTCTCAATTGTTAGTCTTATTGTTATTTGTTAATTTTTCTATCTTTAAGCTACAGAAGTTTATTCTTGATATGTTAAAATCTTTCTGCTTCACCTGCTTAAATAGGTGAAATCTAAGATTAAAACAGTAATGATCCATTCTAGTTATGGATATCTGTTTCAGGAAACATGTTGTACCCTTATACAACATAGTTGGCCTATGGTATCGTACCCATGACATAATGGCAACATGGACAACACTATTAGGGAAATAAATGTAGGATGAGATACCCTTAGAAGTGTAATATTTTGTGCATATATCGATAATGTTTGGCTGGAAAGGAATAGAAGATGCTTCCAAAATAACTTTTTATCAGCCGAGCGACTTCTTCATAAAATTGTTGATGAGGTCTCCATCCATCTTAACCAGCAAGGTAAGCCACTTCTAGACAGCGTTGAGAATAGAGAATTAGTCGAGGGCTGGGGTCTAAGCGTCGAGTGGCGTCAAAAGTTGTTCAGATGGATGTCATGGCAACCGCCTATTCATGGATGGGTATGTCTCAACACAAATGGGTCTATCACAACTAATAGAGGTGGATATGGGGCAATCATTCATGATGACTGTGGGAATGCTATAATTGTGGTGGCTGGTAGTTTGGTTCATGATTCGGTTGTCTTCGTGGAGCTATTGGCAATCAAAAGAGTGTATGGAGCCATAGAGATGTAGTGTTCTTCTAAGTGCTATTAAAGAGACCATCGCTAAGTTGGATCAATTTGAAATATGCCATACTAATCGAGAAGCTAACAGAGCGGCTGCTTTTTTTTATCAAAGCTTAATCAGTCAGATCTTGAGAGTTGTATTGTGCCTTCCTGTTCCCCCCCCCCCTGCTGTGTTCAGAATGATGCTAGGGGTTGTTGCTATATTCGCTTGTAAAAAAAACATTATCATCTCATCACAATCACAATCTTGAAGTACTCTATCTTTAGTAAATATCTTCTACTACCCCGCCTCTTGCGTGAGTGGTAGGGGTGTGGCCTTTCATGGGGTAGGTCTGGGGATCTAATCCCCTTGGGGTTGCCCCTAGCTAACTACTGACCGTACTAACTCTACTATGTTTTCCGATACCAAAAAAAAAGTAAATATCTTCTTGTAATAAAGTGAATGAGATATACTGTATCATTATGAGTGTATCTCATCACAATTAGCCTAGTATCAATTAATTTGATTTGATTAGGTTAACTAGATTAGATTAAAATTTGAAGTTTATTTCTATCCTAGTTGTTCCTATCTTTATATATACCCTGTGCATGGCAGCATGGGTCATTGCAAGGATTATTCAAGTCAATCAATAATATGCCGTTTTTACATGGTATCTTTCGGCGAGTTCGGATGGGCAACAGTGCACGAGTTGCGCTGTTGCCCCTTTGTGTTTTACAAAAGAGGGCCCCATGTTCAATAGGGATAAACTGGGAATAAAAAAAAATGTGCCCCATTTTTGTAACAGCGCAACTACATGCGCTGTTGCCCATCCAAACTCCTTTTCGGCGGGTGACCAAGATGACAGCCCGTCCAACCTTAACTTTTTTTACATTTTTTTTCTGGTTGTGCGTGCTCCTACGCCTTATAATACGACGCTCCTCTCAACTTCCTGCACCACCAGATTTGGAAGGCTTTGTTCAAGCGCATTCAGTATGATCTTGGAGAAATCCTGGAATGGAGGCTAGCATCCCTGCCAAAGTAAATTGGCCATTCCCAGCATTGCCTTTCCTGTACAGTGGATGCTTTATGCCACGAGCAGAACTTCCATTAGGGCTCAAGCTCCTTCGTTTTGTCCCATTCTCCTGTATTCCTCACTATAAATTTGACATGTTACCTTTTTTCGCCTTATTGATGCTACACCAACATGATTGGCCAGCTTATTTCGTCATATAATTGTAGTTGCAACTAAAATAGTTACTAGAATTGATCATGAGTAACTAATTGGTATGCTTCCTGCCATTGTAATCATCCCCTCCAGCCCTTTTCTCTTGGCTTCTTCTTTCGGCTTTCTAGTCCCACTTGTCTTGGACTTAAGTAGAGCCCATCTTTTGCTCCCGGTCTACTTTGCAGGACTATTTGGCCAGTTTCAGGCCCATTCATCCATGGCCTATGGAGGTCCACCCAAAGCCTTTTAAGACTACATTGTTTTTAGCCCATAGAGGCACTTACTTTTTGGCCCATATAGGGGCTGGTATTATAGCCTCAATGAGGTCACTTATCTTTGGTCCAGCGAGGCCCATTTGCATTCAATAGCATTTCTCCACATTCATCTCCTCGGCAGTGAAGCAACAAACAATCCCAACAAGCAACTTTGCATTGAAGACCTCAGTTTCTACAGGCAAATCTCGATCTACAGCAACAGGCAGTTGTCAAACTTATGAAGATCTCGGTCTCCATGTGTTTTGGGGGGGAATATTAAAGAATATCTTCTTGTGATAAAGTGGATCAGTGTATCTCATCACAATTATATTTGTACCAATTCATTGGATTTGAATAGGTTAACTAAATTAGAGTAAATTTGATTGAGGTTCATTTCTATCTCCATCTTTATATAAACCCTATGGGTCATTGTAAAGATTATTCAACTCTATTAATAATATTCAGTTTCTACAAACACCACATGCAACCTAGTGACTGCTAATATGCTAATTCCACCTTGTTTCAGCTTGGTTTACCTACAAACTGAAGGAGCTGGAAAACATGATGGGTACCAGTTCTATCTGATGTCCATCATAGCTTGTTGTGCCCCTCCAGGGAACTGAAATTTGAACTGACTTCGTCATGGTCTTCCCTTTCTGCATTGTCTTGTGGAGATACCAAGATCAATCCAACAAGGAGTATGAATAAGGTCTTCATGACCAAGCTGTAGTCTGAGATACAGACTAAAAAATTTTAAAAAAGAAGAAGATCAAGCTGTAGATAAGATTAAATAAGGCCCTTAAAATTAAGCTGTAAATATGTGTTGCTGCTATAACAATACAGGTGAATGAAACAAGGTTTTGCGATGTAGGAGAGTGTTCAGTCTCTAGCATACTGATGGAAAGTAAAATATTTCTTTTAAGAAAAAAAATCTGTAGGTTGAATCTCCATTAATGCATGTGGGTTACCGTTAGTGGGAAGGCAAGAAAAACTGTTGGCACTAAGAATACAGTGACCCAGTGGGAAACCATGACGGCCTAGCCCTACGGGAAGAGTTTCTGTATCATGGGAATGTACTCACTGAGAATTAATTAATGATGTATATTCTAATTTAATTATTATAGTATATAGGTAGAATCAGCCTAGGATAATTAACTGCTGATTATTGCGACAAAGTTAAATTTCAAATTTATAAATAATGACAAGGTACAATTTCCTCAACTACAATTGGAGTATTTTTCTCAAATTATCTGGGGCGATTGGTAATTGGTTGATGCCATATCAATCATAAAGACCATCATAGCATGATAAGGTGGAGGAAAAAAGACGTATTTTACATAGATCATTTGGTATTTAGAGAGATATGTAAATGAGTTGTGTTCTTGGTGTATATGACCCCCAACTGAAGGCGGATTTAGATTAATAAAAAAAGACAACCTAAAATGGTTAAATCACAAGAGGAAGGGATCTATTTATGGGTCCAGGTACTTGTAGTATATGAACAAATACAAGCTTGAGTATGCATCACTTGAGCAGAAAATGATTTCTCGTGCCAGGCAATGGATACTGTCCCTCAAGGAAGAGAATATGACATACCATACTTCCCCTTGTTCAATGCCGATATTTGTTTGAATATAGGTCACCTCCACAAATTGCCTTGACTAGATTTTCATTGTATAATAATCGAAATTAGCAAAGTTTCTTTCCCTTATCGCTGACCAGCCAACTGATCTTAGCAAATCAAAGCTGCTCCTCTTTCAGTCCCTTCTCCGAGAACTTCTAGCCGGGGAGGGAAATAGCTAGACTTGAAAGAATCCCTGAACCACATCTTTCATCCGGCCTATACCCTTTTTTGATTGGGTTTTTAGTTACCAGTCTCAGTGATGGGGCGCTACACCACATGATCATGGTTGAAGATAAAACTTAAACATCATAAACTGAACCTGTATTCTGTTAACACTACTAGTTTTTTTTTAAGGGTGGAACAGTCCACTTATTAGGTGGTAGTACTGTTGGATTGTCAAGGCCAGCTTTTTAAATTTTATTCATACTTCTTGATCCTTAGTATTAATTTTACCATGGTAACCACAGTTATGATAAACCGGGGAAGAAGAACCTTAGCTTCAAGATTTAATGAATTGTTTCCGAAAAACTTTCAGATTCCAATGATGGTTTACATGTTCCTTATGCTACTATCGGCAAGTAGATGAATTTAGTGTGGTATTTATGTGTCTAACCCATAAGATATCTCTGGTTTAAAGCAAGCTTATTCCAAGCTAGTCGTGGTTTTATTCAAAGATAGTTATACCACAAGCATAGGTAGCCTACAGGCCATACGCCCATTACATAACATGAGCAACACCACATAAAACCTGAATTCGACTGATACTTCAGCTTTGTGGAACTGAACATAGACCCTACTAATTGGGTTATGAACATGTTGATTCCACTTTATTATAAGCACGCCGTAAGTACATGATCTTCGTTCTTCTTAGAAGCTCAGTGCTTGGGTTGACGATCATCATCCGGATACACATGATGGGTATCAGTAGTTGATCCAGAAGGATGACCATGACTGCCATAGCTCTCATTCTTCTCGTCATCGTCACTAGTCTCACTATTGTCGCTGTTGAGCTTTCTTCCTATGTTGCCAGCTCCAGTTGTCCCATAACCAGCTGTGCCCATCTTTCCTGTGAGCTCGACCTCATCTACACCATTGCTGCCTCCTCCTACCTTTCGACCGAGATGTGCACTAACCTTCATTTTGTGCTCCTCCAAGATGAATCGTTTTGCATCCGCTTGCAAAGTTACCAAGACAAATCCCATGGCAATTAGAAGTATGAGTACTGTCTTCATGATGAAACTGTAATCAAAAGCACAAAAAAGAAGTATATATTAGTAATAGTAGTGCCTAACTTTTTCTTGATTGAATTTTTGTTGCACTCATACCTCGAGCGAACTAAACTAGGATCGGGGATGCACCAGACTTTCCTCCTTTGGAGCAATTTAAAGTAGACATACACATTAGATTCAAAGAAGGCAATTTATAGAGGGTATTCTTCGCTTAATCTCGGTTGGTGGGAATAAACTAATACCACAAAATGCAGTGGGGCATGACAGTCCATTAACCCTATTGGGAAAGAACTGTTTATGCCCAAGAATGTGGCCACCAAAGAAGTACTTATTGAGTTGGGTTAGAAATTAAATAAATTGTCAAAATAAAGTGTTGTTTAATGACTTTTTTCTTTAATTAATATTTGATTATGTTCCCATTTTAGGGTTCAACAAATGAGTGCCAATGTGAAAAAAGTTAAAAAGATCAACCCCATATAATGGCAGATACAGTTTCCTACACAATATACAGTAAAATGTTTCGTGGATGACGATTTTTACCATGCCATCTATATACCTAATCATTTTAGTGTTGATAATGAAAGAAGCCATTCAATGTTAATGGACATTTCTATGATGACTGCTGCCTAACAATAGCTACTACTAAAAAATCTAATGAATCACAATACTTTGAATGGCCGATAATGATCCACGAACAAGTTCGTTAATGGGTGATTAGTATGGTCCATTGACATCATATTAATTACCCACTCATCTGTTATGATCGCTCCAATAACCAGCCACCCAGTCCATTGGGAACCATGCTGACTGGAAAATCTTGAATTATTGGTCATGAACAAGTTGAATTTGGAAGATAAGGTTAATCGTCGAGAAAATTAGGTCATTCTGATACATCAAATGGGTGTTGTAAGTCATTCAGTGAGGGAGGAGATGATGAATGACCTAACATCCATCATCTCTCTGCCCTCCTGAAAAATTAAAAACTCTTTGTAAATGTCAATTTCAGACCACATTGTTCGCTCGTGTAAATGTCAAGCCATACAAGTATTCTTGCAAGTTGCAACACATGACTATGAGAGAGACTGAGAGAGAGAGAGAGAATCTGACCCCACCACAGGAGCAATTTCACATCGATCGTCTGTTGATAACCAAAAGAAGGCAGCAGAAGAGAAATACGAAGAGAAGAGCGTAAGCCGCAAGCTTGAACAGGCAGAGACAGATCATAAAACCACCTTGACACGGCATTTCGTTATTTTCCGATTCGTTAGATTCCTCAAATCCTCTCCATCTAGATTCTTCTTGCAGTCTCTGGAAACCGGAGTCCAATCCTTCGACAACAATCTGGAAACACATAATCAAGATCAGATGAATGAGAGATAGATCAAAACGAAAATTCTGTTCAAGGAATTCAAGAAAGCTAGGGTTTAATCATATTTTTGAAGGTTTTACCTCTTCGATCCGGTCTACAATCTCCGATTTCGACGATTCAACTCGTTTCGAGATGCGATCTTCTACGAATGCAGCTGAAGAATCTGATTCCATGAATTTCGAGCTAATCTGCAAAAGAAACGAGGTAAATTAATCGATCAACGAAGTGGTGAAAATATGCGATATTCTTGAATTTCAAAAGAGGAAATCGGGGGAGAAAGAGAAGAAATCTAGGGTTTACTTCTTTAGTGATATTTTCTAGTTCGAAGGTTGGACTCGAGACTGATATCTTGACTGGAGTCTCGTCTGTTCTATCCTCGCAGCCATGGAGGTTTTGGTTGTTCGAAGGTTCCATCCTTTTTGGCGGGAAATTTGAAGCTTCGATGAGAGGAGAAGTGCGACTGTTTCTTAAACATAAATGCTAGACGGTAATGACAGTCCACGTCTAGTAATAATCTCTATAAGAGTATAGATAGAGCAAGTGCATGGGCCTGCATTCACTATTTTGTGAGTCTCAACTAGGGCTGTCAATGACCCAAGCCAATTAACGAGCCCGCTCGATTAATCTTTATTTTGTGAGTCTCAACTATGGCTGTCAATGACCCAAGCCAGCTAACGAGCCCGCTCGATTCATCTTGAAATGAGCTAATCGAGCTAAATGATTGAGCTCGTTTGTTAATCGGCGAACACAAACAACTAGCGGCTTGACTCAGCTCAATTAATTTCATTGTATTACTTATAATACTCTAATAATATTATTTTTCAGTTAAGACTGAAATTTTTTTAAAAAAATTTGAAGGAAAACTTAAAAGGTAATTCATTTTCAAAATTTATAGATTCTCTATATCATGTTTTAATTAAACTAACAATAATGAACTGCAAGGAATGCTTTGCAGTTACAAAGGATCCCTCACGATGCCAAGAAAAAAAGGTTAGGGTTTGTATTTATTTTTGTTCGAAAAATACAAGTAAAAGACATCACAATCTTTTGAAAAGCTAATAAAAGCTAAGCTTAACCCTATTGTCCTATGTTGTATTGTTAGGACCTTTTGCAATTGCCGCTCCAAACAATCCGTTGCAGTTAACTATTGTTCCAATTAAACCCACCTTAGTAACTATGTTTAATTCTTTATTTTATTGTTTTTGAGGGTAGAGAATTTGATTAGCATGTTTAACTTTTAGGATTTTGATTTAATTATTTTTGTTAAAATTAGGATAAATAAGCCTAAAATAACAGTGACAGCTCACGAGCTGCATCAGCTCATCTCGGCTCGTTTACACCCTTAGACTCCCGATTAATTGTAAGACCATCTCCAACCATGCTCCAAAACTCCAAACATGGAGTTTCGGCTCCAAAAGGGAACTCCAACCATGCTCTATATTTGGAGTTGATATTCCAAATGGTTACAGTGACCCCCCAAATGTGGAGGAGGAGAGAGAAAATAGAGAATGATCTCTAAAACACTATTCATCCCCTTACAATACCTTTTGTATCCTTTTTTTTTTTTTTGTCTTTCAATCTTTTTTAAAATGTCAATTGTATCCTTTTAAATTATTTTAATAATTATTATTTTTTAATGAAATTATTTTTATTGTTTTTTAATAATCGTTTAATTTTTAAATTAATTCATCAATTAAAGATGCAAAAAAAAAAAAAAAAAAGCCAAATCCTCTACAGTAACACCCCTTGAGGTTGTCACGTGTCCTTTTTGACACCCCTTAACCGTGGTTAAGATTCACCCACACATCCTTGGTTTTTTTAATATTAATTTTTTTAAAAATTTAAAAACGGTTTTTAATATTAAAAAGCTCTAAAAACAATTTTTAATTTTTAAAAAAAGAATTAATATTTTTTAAAAATAAACAAGGATGGGTGGGTGAACCCTAGGGGTGGGTGAATATTAAGCACGGTTAATGGGTGTCAAAAGGGACACATGGCAACCTCAAAGGGATGAATTATTGAGTTTGAGAAGAAAATTGGGGAAAAAAACATATGAATTGGTTTTTTTTAATAATAAATTAATAGTGTTTTAGAGTAGGAATAGTGATTCGGAGATGAGATGCATTGGAGCGAAAAACTTTTTAATGGGCCCATGTCCTTATATAGAGGAGATCCCGAAAGGAGGGAAGATTTTGGAGTGTTGGGTTGGAGATGCTCTAAGAAACCTCACGTGAATGAAAGGTCATGACCATCCATCCTTTTCTGATCATTTGATTGTTGGGGTTTTTCCCAGATTGCCCCTCTAGTATGAGGTTCTTCCCAAAATAACCAGCTTTTGAAAACCCTTCTCTAAATGCCCTTATCATCTATTTTCCATAATTCAGTATTTATGAAAAGTCTTAAATACCCCTTCATTGATTTTGAAAGAAAAAGAAGAAGAAGAAGAAGAAGAAGAAGAAGAGGGATTTAGGTTCGTGGATGAGAGATCTTCGTTCCTACCCCATTTCCAGTGAGAGTTCTTCGTTCTCATCCCATTTCCAGCGAAAGTTCTTCATTCCAAGAAGAAAAAGAAGAAGAAGAAGATACGTACGTGGATGAGATGAATGAAGCTCACCCACTCCCCTTATCTTCCAAATACCCTTCCATTACCATTTATATTGATTTTGAAAGAAGAATAATAAAAAAGAAGAAGAAAATATGAAAAAATCGCAAAATTTGAGTTTCCCGAATGCACGAGGTCGATGCATTTTGCACGGGGTCGATGCATTGCATCAACCTAATGTATTTTGTACGCGGTCGATGCATTTTTCACGGGGTTGATGCATAAAATGCACAGGGTCGATAAATAAAATGCACGAGGTCGATGCATTGCATCGACCCCGTGCATTTTATGCATTGACCCCGTGCAAAATGCATCGACTGCATACAAAATGCACTAGGTTGATGCAATGCATCGACCTCGTGCATTTTATTTATCGACCCTGTGCATTTTATGCATCAACCCCGTGAAAAATGCATCGACCGCGTACAAAATACATTAGGTTGATGCAATGCATCGACCCCGTGCAAAATGCATCGACCGCGTACAAAATGCACTAGGTTCATACACATGCATCGACCTCCTGCAAAATGCATCGACCGCGTGCAAAATGCATCGACCGCATACAAAATGCACTAGGTTGATGCAATGCGTCAATCATGTGCATTTTATGCATCGACCCCGTGCAAAATGCATCGACCGCGTACAAAATGGACTAGGTTGATGTAATGCATTTATCTCGTGCATTTTATGCATCGACCCCGTGCAAAATGCATCGACCGCGTATAAAATGCACTAGGTTGATACAATGCATCGACCTGGTGCATTTTATGCATCGACCTTCTACAAAATGCATCGACCGCGTACAAAATGCACTAGGTTGATGCAATGCATCGACCTCGTGCAAAATGCATCAACCTCGTGCAATGTGCATCGACCACGTACAAAATGCACTAGGTCGATATAGTACATCGACCTCGTGCATTTTGTGCATCGACCCCGTGCAAAATGCATCGACCGTCGTCTTCGAACTTGGAAACATGACTGTAAATCATAGAAAATGAAAAAAAAAACACATCTAAACACATTTATAACATGAAATTTAAGGTTTTGAACCATAAATACAATGATTATAAACATTTTTCCATTAATTAATCATACATGCAATGATTTTTTTGAATTCATTTTTTTTAAAACACGAGAAACCCGAAAATGAGGGTTGTTCTTCCGTTAATGACTTTTTTTCACGAAAAAAACATGGAAAGAACACTCTTGGAACAAAGATCTCTCACCGAAAATTGGGTGGGAACGGAGTTCTCTCGTCGGAAATAGGGTGGGGACAAAGAACTCGTCGGACATGAGGTAGGGATTCCCAAAGTCTTTTTCTAAAATGATTTGGATAAAATGGGAAAAATTCGCATGTGGGAATAAATACACATGTATGTGGGGGCATTTAGAGAATGATTTTAAAAACTTGGTTATTTGGGGAAGAACCACATACTAAAGGGGCAATCTGGGAAAAACCCCTTGATTGTTCGTGCTTATGGTCTATCCAACCCGTACCCTAGGCATTAGTACTCTCGAAGTCTTCGATCCATCTATTCTTAGCTGTCGTGATCAGATGGTTTATATTCTCCTAAAGTGTGGGACACTTGATCCCCTCCCTGGTCTCTACCACAACAGTTTCCCTTATTGGCTATTACCCTATAAATATTTTCTTCCTGGTGTTTCACAGACTAATCAAAGTTAAACGCTCCCGCCAAAACAAAATTGCAAAAAATGAAAGGCTATCAAACTCCACAGAAGGAGTCTGCAAATGGAAGATCGAAGGAGACTCCATTGAAGTACATCTCTGGACAAGTTAAAAAACCTCAAAAGGTACGATCGAAACCCTAAAATCTCTGATCTCTGTCTCTTCCAATTCTCTGGACATTTATTGGTTTGCTTCTTATTTTGCAGATCGCTAAAAAATGCTTAAACTCTGCATTTACATCTGTTTCGGAAGATATCTCGCCAAAAACAACAAAGGAATTTATCGATTCTTCATCGGCGTCTGAAAATTTCGATGGTAATCAACGCAGTAAACTCTTAGATGTAAGTTTTACCTCTGATTTTTCAGTTTCTTGTTGTAAAACTCTGGTTCAAATCCATGTCCTCTTAGTCAATTCTCCATTTATCTGTTTATGAAACAGAGCTTCGTGTTATCGTTGAATCCATCTCTGTCAGCTTCATCAGAAGCGTTTGATCTGTCTGATTTCTCTACATCGTCAAAAATCACCGATGATAAGCAAGAATCCGGAGATGTTGCAATCGAATGTCATGAATCCGATGGGTTGAAGATTGAGGATGTGGAGATTGAGATAATTGTAGATTTTCTCAGAGGAGCTTGATCGCAGGTCTCAAATTCCTTCGATGTAGATATTCGATCTAAGAAGCTTTTGGATGCTTTGATTAAGATAATTATCGAGGACTTCTATCGTTTACCGGAAGAACGAGACCGATATTCTGAACTTGTATCGGCGAAACTTCGGATCGGATTCCTCTGTTTCTTGTTGTGGATCGTTTCAGTTTCGGTGATTTTGTTCTCGAGATCCGCCGCCAAGATCTCTTTCCTTGAGCCTCCACCGACGTGAAAGATGAAAGAACGGTATGATCGTTCTTTTTGTTTCAACTTTCAAGTATCCTATGACATATATACTCTAAAAAGTAAAAACATTTACTAGTTTGATGTTCTAATTCCCGTTAGCCCAAAATCCAAATCAGACCACCAAAGCAATGGGGCCTTACCGTGAATCCCTTTTCCACTGGAAACGAGCCTGCTCATAGGGTATTAACTATTAACCATCTTTGATCAACCATGCTTTTTTGGGATGTCAAAAAGATTTTAAAAAAGTTAGAATCATGGTTCGAAATTCGGAGAAATTTCTGTTTGTTTTATGATACATATCTCAGATTTATTGATTTTGGCCAAAATTTCGTAGAGAAATCTGAGGTTTTTAAATTTGGGTGGTGATAAGCGCACCCCAATAAATGATTACCGCACCCCATTTTTTTTTTTTTCTTATTCGGTTTTCACGTTTGTTGATTGACGCACCCCAGCTTCTTGTCATCTTCTCATCTCAATTTTGACGCCAATCCCAACCCCAACCTTTAACACTCTCTGGAATGAAGATGATATTAGAATGGTGATCGTTCCTGAAGATCACAATCTTGATGAAAACTCTGTTTGAGTTATTGAAAATCACTACAGATCTCCCATTTAGGAATATCTCCAGTATCCATGGGAGCACTGAGAGCTCCACCTAAACTCTCGATGATAACCCCTTTCAATGATTTGAACATAGCTTTGGAGAGTTCAAAGATTTGGACTCTATTTGGATTAGTCTATTGTCCATTGGGTTGCCAACAGAACTGAAACTCCTCAAGACTTACGAGGGAGATTACCAACAGACCTACTCCTATTTGAGTATCCAGGAGCGGAGCCAGGGGGGCGGGGAGGGGCATGGCCCCCCCAAATTTTTTGCAATTCCTACTCTAGTAGTATTCAATAGTGGGTCCCATAATTTTTTTTAATTTTTTTAGTATAGCTGGCCCCCCCTAATGTTTTTGTCTTATATACACAGTGGCCCCCCCAATCTTTTGTCCTATATGTAGTGCCCCCAATGGAGTCCGGTGATGGCCTTGAGGTTGCCACACGTCCCTATTGACACCCATTAACTATGGTTAAAATCACCATGGTTCACCAACTTATCCTTGGTTTTTTAAAAAAAGATTGAAAATTTTTTAACCTTAGGAGTTAGTTCACCACGGTTCACCTACTTAACCTTAGGAAAAAAAAAATTGGTATCATTTTTAAAAATCAAGGATAGTCGAGTGAATCTTAATCACAGTTAAGTGGTATCAATAAGCACATGTGGCGACCTCAAGGGCATAATTGGGACAAAATTTTCTTTAAAAAAAGGAAATTACCCAAAAAAAAAAATTCTCGGGGGCTACGCCCCTGAACCCCCAAGCTCCATACCCTCAAATTCATTAAATTTTTTATACATGTATTTCGGCCCCCCCAACAAAAATTTCCTAGCTCCGCCCCTGTGAGTATCTGAAACACTCTTTTCCTATCCTCCAAAGGATCTCAAGTTTCTAACTCCCTTAAGAAACTAGGCCGCTAGTATTACTCGACATGGGAAGACTCCTATACCAGCAAGACTAATTTGCTCCTGCTAATTTTACGACTCCATTAATGGTGGAGGAGACCAGCGCATATGGTTACAGACCTAAGAGCTAGGCACAATTGGGTGATGAGCTGTATCCCAACGATAAAATCTTTGGTGTGTAGATATAAAATTTATAGGTATTTTTTTATTTTGGTGTATTCAAGTAATTTTATTAATTTAATGGTGTGCAATCAGTATTTTTTTATTAATGGGGTGCAGTTATCAAATATTGGTGTGCATCTAACACCACCCTTTTTCATTTTCGTTTGGAGGACCAATATAAACGCTATTACAAACCTTGGTTAACATCATTTAATTGATTGATAATTTAGAAACTTTTAAAAAAAAAATTGAGACTGAGCTTTGCTCTAAGGCGGATGAGGGAGCTCTCTTTTTTAATGGGTAGATTGTGACAGTCTTGTAATTATTGAGAGACGTAGGGCATTTTTTATAACAAAATTTCTTTCCATAATTACAAGATTACTACTAACTTTACACCAAAAGAGAGCTCCTCTCAATTGCCTTGGAGCATAACTCTACCTCAATATACTTTTTTATTTTTTTTCAAGGGGTACAAGGACATAGCTTTTTTGCTATGTTAGTATATTATATATGAGCCTCTGATTCTCTCTAGCAAAGCAAGAATGGTTGTCTAGAGCAACCACACACATTGTGTGTCATGTGGCATAAAAAATGAGAGAAGTCATTTTAATTTCTCGTAGATTTTTGACTTCTCCCCACTTGATATCTCTTTCATTTTTTCTCACCACTTATCACCATGTGTCACAATATGAGTGAAGAAGTCAAAATCAAAGAATAATGATTTGACTTCTCTCATCACATGGCTTACAATGTGTGGATGCCCGAGACAGCTTTTACGGCGGAGGCCATGATATATGAGTTAGAGGGTTAAAAAAGAACTTGCATTTGAAGCTGGGTCAAATATTGGACATTTGAATCATCACATCTCGTCGAAATGACTCTCGAATGAGTCATACAAGGGATACACATTGCAACTAGTATAAGCTAAGGAGGTGTAGTAGAACCCTGCCTAGTAGAATGTCTTTTACTTGAATTGTACACTTGCCCTTAGAGGCGGAACTAAGATTATTGATGGGTTGTCAAGAATGATTAGATGGATACAAAATATTTTTGAAGTGTAAGCTTGTATTTTTTTATAAGGAACATTTCGAAAGTCATCTTGCATTTTTTTTTTCAATTGTAAAGATCTATTTTGTTTTTGTAAGTTAGGGGCAGTTGTTCCCCTTGCACATGGGTATGTCTTCTTAAATTAAGTAGTGTAGTATAAACTTAGTTTTTTTTTCCAAAAATTTAGGACCCACTGGCCCTCTCCAAAAGATATGGCACTCATAGTGTAAACTATAATTTATTTATTTTTAAAAAAAGGTCAGCCTTGCTTGCCCTTCTAGCTCAAATGGCAAGGTGTGGCCCTCTATTCATGTTCGAGAAAGTTTTGGCTCAGTAATCTATCAAGCAATGTTTTAAAACCGGACCGACCTACCCAATTGAACCGATTAACCTGGTATTAACGTATTTGTTTAAGTCTTTAACCTGGTATTAACGTATTTGTTTAAGTCATTCAAGGGTGACTGTACTATTAATTTTATGATTAATAATACTTAACCTTATATTTCGAAGAAAGAATACGTACCTTCTTTTTTTTCTTTTTGGTAAAAACATTCTATTACATTGTTAATTAGGATATTATATTTTTTAAATAGGAAAAAATAAAATAATAATAATTTACCCTCTATAGAGTCCAGAGGGATATGGAGTTGTACGCAACGTGGACCAAACTCGTCCAGAGCATACAAAGGAAGAAAAGGTCGACATACAATGCTAAGAAAGTGCTATAGAGACTAGGGTTGTATTCGGTCCGGGCTTGGCCAAGCCCGGCTCAGCTCGGCTCGGCTCGGCTTGAATGGATTTGATTTAGGCCGAAACCCGGCTTGGCCCGAAATAGAGCTTGAAAGTATGGCCCGGAGCTCGGCCTGAATTCAAAATCGTGGCTCAACCCGAATTGATTCAAGCTCGAGTCGGGCTTGGCTTGGCTCGAGCTCGGCTTGAATCTTTTTTTTTTTTAAATAATAATATTTTATATTATTTATATATATAATAATAATATGTATAAATAATATAAAATATTATTATTTTAAAAAAAAAAAGATTCAGGCAGAGCTGAGCTGAGATTGGGCCGAACCGAACCTCAATCGAGTCGGGCCGAGCCGCACAGGGGTTGGCCCAAGCTCAGCTTGATTGAGTTTTTGGGCTTTTTTTTAGGCTTGGCTTGGCCCGTTCAAGCCTAAAATTCGGGCCAATCTCGGGCCAAGCCACACCAACGGGCCAATCGGGCTTTTATATATATTTATTTATTTAATTACCCACTAATCATTGTCAAAGAATAACCACACATGGCTGGACCACACCCCCCAACCAATTAGTGGAAGCCAACGCCACTAGTACGGCAATAGGATACTCCCAATTCATCGCCCCCACAAAAAAAAAAATTAGACAGGAGCTCCCTTTGTTTAGCAAGATAATGGAAAACATACTCTCATTTTTTTAGACAATAAATAATTTTTTTGTTAATTCACAAGTTGGCCACTACAAAACAAATTCTTTTCTTTTGAAAAGAAGAGAGTAGTAACTTTTTGAATTATGAAAGTATATTTAACATTTCTTAATATGATATAAGAAAAGAAAAGAGAAAAATAAAAATTTGAAGTTTAGAATAAAAAAGTAAAAATAATTTAAAGTTCCTTTTATTTTTAATTTTTCTTTTCTTAGTTTAATTTTTTCTTTCTTTCTTTCTACGTTTCCCTACCAGCGAAATGCAGCCTAAAAGTGAGAATCTATACTTCTATACTACTCCTATAAAGCAATTGGTATCCACGTGGATACCTTCAAATTGCTTTATTCTCACTTGAAAAATGTTGTGTCTTCTTCTTCTCATCTCTTTGATTCATCCCCACACGGTTTGGCTCCCCACCCTTCTTCCTTCCCTTCATTAATGGAAAAAAGCCTCCACATAAATCTCCCAAACCATATATTCCTTTCTCTTTGCGCCATCAATGGCACATCTCCTTCCCTTCTCTTCACTTATAAAATCTCTCAAACAGCCTCCACTTCTTTCGTTTCTCTCATCTACAACTGAGGTCAACTAAATAGAGGTTGTAGAATCGGAGAATACATCACCGGGAGGTTATTAAGATCGGCATCGCCTATGATTATCAAGGTATTTACCCCAATCCTTATTTGAAATTTTACTCTTATTTGTTTAATAAATTAAACCTCAACCCTTTTATCATTTTCCACTAATTTGTTTTATAGATTTGGGATTCATCTCTTCTTACATCTCTTTTTCTTATCTCTCAAAAATAGGAGTTGCAGAATCAGAGATTACATCACCGAGAGGTTATTAAGTTTGGCATCAAATGTGATTATCAATTATATTTGCCCTAGCCCTTATTTGCAATTTTACTGCCCTTATTTGCAATTTTACTCTTGTTTGTTTCAGATATTGAACCTCAACCCTTTTACTATTTTTCATTGATTTGCTTGATCCAAATTTGATCAATGGGTGTTGTTTTTATAAATTCAAAACTTTCTTTTTCATGCTTAGAATCACATATAAGTTTTTACTGTGAATGCATGAAACTATGAATTTCATACGATTTAATTTTTTCAATTTACTCAAGATAAAACTATTCTTTTATTCTATTTCTTAAAAAATTATTTGCAATCTAATGGTTTATCTTCTTATCCTGTCCATCGCACCGGGGCTTTGCTATAAGTACAAATATAATATAGTAATGTTAGTCCTCATGGCCCAACTTAATTTTATTATGTTCAAATATAATAATATATGCTGGGGGAAGGCATTTTGATGAAATATAATCTAAATTATACTATATTTTCTTTGCTTTAACAAATTGTCATGCATTATTAGGGGTAGGGATATAAAGAGTGTAGCACTTGATAATAACCTTATATAACGTGTAATAAAGAGCTACTTCTTCATTTTGTTTTTTTCAGTCTTTTGCTTAAATTTTCTTACTTGATGAATAGGGCTCCATTTGCATTTCGTATGCGAATGATAGGATGTGACTCATGGATTTGTAGAAAGTAGCAAGGGGAGTATCCCAATAGGAAGTGATCAAGACTCAAGGATTTGTACAAAGTAGCAGAGGGGGTATCCCAACAAGGTACCCTTGTCAAGATCATTCCAGGTAGATGCTTATGTGCGCACTTGTATGGAAGTCCAGCGATGAAGTCTCATTTAAGGAGTTTCTTAAAAGGTTCTCCTAGCATCCCAATGCAGATAAATGATGATTGCTCTATTGTATCATGTACCAACCCTGGTACTAACCACAAATCAATGCTACTAACAGTAGTTAAACGATATCCACAACAAAAAAGACAAAAAAATAAAATAAAGAGGGAAATAGCATGATAATGTATGTACAGGATTAGATACCTAGACCACCACTGTTTTAACTTTCACACCATCTAAATAGTCTAAAATCACACCCCCGCTAAAATGGCATAACAACAACCTTGTAACGGATAAAATTCGTAAAAAGGAGCAAAAAGAATGGGTAAAATAGGGATTTCTCACTCTGGTAAATTCTGACAATTTAGCCGACATAAGCCCACTTGGGCTATGTGCTGGCTCACTTGAGTGTTGTCTGACAGGTGATCTTATCATGACTGCACAAGTCATGATGACTCAAAATGCCCATAAATAAGCAAGAATCACCAGAGAGAAAGGAGGATGGTGCAAAAGGCAAGAGAGGAGAGAAAGGGCAGAAGAAGAAGAGGAAGAGGAAGAAGAAGAGGAAGAGGAAGAGGGAGATCTGAGAAGCTTGAGTCATTCACAACCCTACCCCGAAGTGCTGTGTAGATGGCCACTCCCCTGATTCTCTCATCTTCCTTTGGTGTTCTCCGGCTACTTGATGCTCTTTATGGCCTCACAAGCGTTTATGGCCGTCAGATTCTCTCAAATAGGCCATGTTTGCCTGATGCTCTCCATGAATGGCACACTGCCACTTGCACGGCCTTGCAATTGATCATCTTGTGAGTGCAATCACACTTGAACTAGTGCCTGATGCTGTGAATAGTGCCAAAATCCGTTGTCCCGTTGTGCTGTGAATAGTGCTGAATACGTTGTGCTGTGAATTGTGCCGAATGCGTTGTGCTGTGAATGGTGCCGAATCCGTTGTCACGTTGTGTTGTGCATAGTGCTGAGCTCGTTGTCCATTGTCCGATGTACAACGTACCCGTCGTGAGCTGTACAACGTACACGTTGTCTGCTGTACAACGTACACGTTGTCTGCTGCACAACGTACCCGTTGTCTGATGCACAACGTATACGTTATCAGAGCTACGTTGTCCGAGCTATCTTATCCGTGCTGCGTTATCAGAGCACGTTATCAGAGCTACGTTGTCCGAGCTATCTTATCCGTGCTACCTTATCATAGCACATTATCTGAGCTACGTCCTCAGTGCCTTCCGAGCTACGTCCTCAGTGCCTTATCCGAGCTACGTTGCCAGTGCCTTATCCGAGCTACGTTGTCAGTGCCTTATCCGAGCCAGAGCTACGTTATCAGAGCTATGTTATCCGAGCTAGAGCCACGTTGTCAGTGCCTTCTGAGCCACGTTGTCAGTGCCTTCTGAGCTACGATGTTTGTGCCTTGTCAGAGCTACGTTGTCTGAGTCATATTCTTTGCGCCTCCTGAGCTACAATCTTCAGAGCATAACACCAGAGCTCGTCCTCAAGTGCATATACCCAGTGCCTCACCAGAGCTCGTCCTCAAGTGCATATGCCCAGTGCCCTCACGATAAGTATCTCTATACTATTATGTGCCTTATACTGTGCTATGTGCCTTATACTGACTTTATCATCGGAGCTTATTTCAGGGTGCACACCTGCCCCCTCAGACTCATTCACAGGTGGAGTTGTGCTATCATTCCTCTACCAGCTGAACAGCTACAAACGCGTGGCATGCACGGAATTTTCCCCCTTCAAACCTAAAGCACTTTATTACTAAAATGGCAAAACAAATTGATGAAGCAATCCGTATGCACATTTTTTAAAAAACATCTCAATAGAATTCGAAATCCCTCGTCCACCACTATCATCTATTTCCTACATATATTTTGAAATCCCTTTAAAATGACTCATATAAAAGACAAATAAATCTTCAACAATACTTCTCTTTGGTTTAGGAAGAAATCAATATCTCTATCTTCCATCTTTGGCAGTCTAACTTCTAATAAACCCAAGGTTTATATATATTAAGAACCCTTCACCACGTTTATCATCTCTTTTTCTCTTTCACTAGCCTCTCACATACGACAAACCAACACATGCGGTGAATTCACCACCTAAAATTTCAAATCGTAAACATGTTATCAACCCAATCAATTAAAAAAATTACAGGTAATTATAGTCAAAATAAAATTCTATATATAAATATATAGAAAAACGATTAAGACGGAATAGAAAATACATTAAAAATCTGAACTTATGCCAATCAGAGCTCAGTTCCTCTCATCTACGAATCCTCTAATAGTCTTGTTGCATTTTTCTATTGCCTTTTGGTACTCCTTGCTCACAGTTGGATAGCACGTAAATTTCACTAACAAAACCTGGAAATAATATCAAGCCAATTTTTTTTTTTTAAATCATGATCTTAATAAACAAATATTAACTCAATCACTGTGGTGGTTGTTTATATTCCTTTTAAAAGAGTTATACTCGAATTTATGGGTGGTGTAACGCTTTCTATGGGTGGTGTGGTTCTTGTAACTGATTAAGGATCAGAAACCGACATTCTTAAATGAGAAGAGAGAAGACTAAGGAGAGAACATCGTTGTAAGTGAATAATGAATTGTAACCGCATTATACTACAATTAGTGTGTAAAATGGAAAGAAAATTTTTCATTAAGAGAGGGTTTTAAGAGGGAGAAATTGAGAAAAGGGAATTTAAGTAGACACCCTCTAAAACTGCTAAGTGTCCAAAACAGTCTCCAAGGCCGTCACATGTCCACCCACCTGCTTGGGTTTCATAGTAACTAATAATGTCTTTTAGTGGATCTGGGTACATCAAGAATCGGTGTTATACTCGCCTAGCACTACCTAGGCAATTGCTTTTCCTACAGAGGAACCTAGCACCTGTATTGGGTCTACAAAAGCAATGGCTATGCTCTTCCATCGAAGTTCTTTTTTATATCAGATAGATGAAAGTTGTAGTGAATGAACATTTGTTTAGGTTTAAGAAGTGTTACCTCATGAGCATATTGTTGAAGTGGTGGACCTGAAATGCAGGAAACTTGACAAAGCATGGTCGAGCCTTATAACCAAGCGCCTTAATAAACTCAGTTTCTCAAATCTCTCTGAGACCATTGGCTAAATCTGCAAATTCTTTACATCAGTTTTCAGTTTCCTATATTTGAACCCAGGAATGTTGTTCGCCTAAATACTCTCTGCAACTTCCACAACGGAGCAATTGGCCCGTTGCCTCTCTTCTTCTTTTTGGGGGTCATGGTCATGATAACAAACTCGAATTTGGGTTTGGAATTACTAGCAGCTACATCCTTCTTTTTTTGTGTGGAATTTCACGTTGAGCTTTGCAATATCGAACTAGAATCACATGAAGATAGTCTCGCTTTTAATTATATGCAGGATAAGACTTTGAATTGGTCTCTAAAATGCTTTTTGGTTATAATGTACCTTGGTAGTTACAGGGGTATTGTATCAACATTTGAAACATATAATGCCAATGCCATTCGTGAAAATATTCATTCGGGAAAATGGTTTCTTGCCCCATTTTTGTCTAAACTAACAGTTTTAGCCTTTAAGATTAGTCATAAGAGCATTACACAAGTCATCTTAGAGTTGCTCTTCAGTTCAGAATATTTAACTAGATTGTATGGTTCTAATCATTTGATCTATTATTTTATTTCATGGCTTGTGCTTCCAAGTTTCAACAATAACAGTTTGTAAATGGGTGATATCTAAAGCCATTGCATTGATCTTGAGTTATGTCTTTGACTTGTGCTTCCAAGTTTCTGTCGCGCTCCAAAATCCCACCTAACTTAATGTGAGACTTTGGCACGTGACTTAATCATTAACTTCCTGTCACAAAGCAGTTAAGGTAATTCTAAAACATGAACCTGAAAATTTTCCTTTAAATAAATACTGATTAAGTCCAATGTCTGGAATAAATACTAAAACATCATAATTAATTCAATTCATCCTATATGTTCCCAAATCATAATTCAATCTAACTATAAATCTAGAATCAAGTCTATTACAACGTCTAAAACTCGAAATCAAAACACTAATAATCTAAATTCTAGTATATGGCCAGCGATCCAAATTTCATTCCCCATCAGGGTAATCACCTGCTAGCTCTTCCTCTTCCTAAGGTTCTGGAGCATAGATGTCAATTCTAGAACCTGCCGACAACAACAGTCATCGACTGAGTAACAAGTTACCTAGCGTATATATAAAATCTTATCTAACAATATTTAATATAAACATGATTTAAAATTCAACATAACATGTAAACATATAACAATTCAGAGTGCGGAGACATAATTCAATTTCGATTCTTACACATGATCACTTATGTTTATTTCCCTTGTTTATCTTACTTATTTTCTTGTTCGTGAATGTATCTAACAACATGCGAATGCAATAACTTAATGTAACTTTACCCCATATATTGGATAGAGACTAGCATATACCCTATTTTTTGAAGTACCACATGGTTTACACATTATCCGGTGCATACAGCTTGTCTACACATTATCTGGTGTATACGGCTTGTCTACACATTCGCCGGTGTATACGACTGGTCTTGCCTTGATCATAGGCTTGTGGGTACTCGGTCAGTGCAAAACTCAATCATACATCATGCTCGTGTCCTTGTGTACTTGCATAATACTTGTCATCTTGTTTATTCTCATGCTTATTCATATTTAATTTCGTGAGTAAGTGTGAGTGAAATTATGATGATAGTAACTCATGCACAAATTTAAACATATAGAATTTCTCATAAATTTATCAATATAGAACATAGATTTATCAAGTTTTTCAACAATAAGATAAGAAACAATTATATCTATCATGCTTCAATTTCAATAGATAATCTTAATAAAATTAATCTCACCGAATCCTAGTTTCATAACACATCAAAATTTCAAAGCAAGCTCATAATCGTTTAATAAATTTCAACCATCATCATTTCTTCCATTCTCAATCATCCATACCCCCAAGATCATTCCCTTTCCCCTTGTTCATATATATAAAAATTAGAATAATAAGGAACAACTCTTACATAATGTTTTTCACAAGAAAATCATAATTTAGAACACTTTCTACACATCATATATATTTCTCATAAGAAAATCGTGGTTTAAATCAGCACAAATCATCATATATATTTTTCATAAGAGAATCATAATTTAAAATATCACAAACATGCTTGATCTTGTTTGTTCTTGCCTTAGATCTATCACTTTCATAATTTTTATATCAAAATCACTATATTGATAGTAAGAAAGTTATATTTACCTCTCACGATCGCTTTCTGCGATCATACTCTTGCGAATGGGGCGGATCTAAACTTTTTCACCCTTCTTCCTTGCAAAACCTTTGATCCTTCCTCTTGGATCTCTTAAAACCCTTTCTCTCACTCTCTTTTAGGTTTAGAAAGCTTTAGGGACCTTTAGAAACCCTCAACCCACGACCAAAAAGGGGTATATATAACATTGGGAGCCCTGGGGACTCAAAACAAGTGAGATTGCGCAAATCCGCCGCTGAACGACATTTTGGGCGGTCGATCGCCAACGCCGGAATTTTTTTATTTTATTTTTATTTTTAACTCTTTTGCTACTTTTTGATTATCTCCATTTTTATGCAATTAAACCTCAAAAATAACTTAAATTAAGTATTTTATTTGAGTTTTAAAATCAACACTTTTTAGCATTAAATTTGCCGGCTTAAACACATTAAAACTAAACACATGTTTTCATAGCATTTAATAAACTTCACAAGCATCAAGAATAATAAATTAGGGGCTCTACAGTTTCAGCAATAAGTGTCTGCAAATTTTGTGCACCCATCGGCTAGCACAGTGGTATTAATACATATAATTCACTTTGAGTAGTTAACATACTAGGACATGGTGAAACATCTAGATGCCTATGCAGTTCAAAGGAACTTATCATGCTGCCTAAATTTGACATCTTATTTAAAATGATGTTCTCTTGAAAATGATTTAATCTACTCCTCTGTTGCATGTCCTTCTGTGCATTCCGGTTCACATTAATACATGATTTGAAATCATTACAAGCTTGCCTCCATGTGATTCGGAAGCTGATCTGAGCTATCACTGCCTTGATGAGCAACTGGCACTTCTGGGAAGGGTCTCTTTGTTTTTGCTCTTGCTTAAACTCTAGATGCTCATTGGGATCAAGGAGCACAATGCCGGGTGCATGCGAGATGGTTTACATGGAATACAAATATAACTATTGTATCAACTTTTCCTCTATGAAGAATGTAACTTCAGTTTTATCTATGAGACCATTGGCTTCATTTTAGTGTGTCATGATCTCTCTTTAAATGTCTTTCTTGTGTCCCCTGCATATTTCATTTGATTTGCTCCCCCCAAGTAATATATTGATATTTTGTTAGCAGGGAAGGTTTTTTTTATGGAAATGTTATCATGTAACTCCTTTTAATAGTTCAACATGTGACACTTTTAATCATCATTAACTATGGATAAGATTCACTAACCCTTAGGGTTCCAACATTTTAAACTTAATTTTTAGACAAAAATATTAAAATAATTAATCTTAAGAGTTAAAATTTCTTAACCAGGGTTAAAAGGGGCTCTATGAATGGGATTGAAGACCCAAACTCATTGATTATTAAAAATAATTACTATTTTTTAATCTTTTTCTTCTCTGTGTTTATGTTACTACTTACCAAGGTTTTTAATTTTGAAATTCTCGACGATTTCGGCCAGCCAACCCAAACCGAAATCCCGAAATATTGCGGGATTTCGGCGAAATTTTGAAATTCGAAATATTAATTTTTTATTATTTATATAAATATTATTATTTTATTTTTAAAATTAATATATAAATTTTCGAAATTTCAGTAAAAATTTCGAAATATTTCGGAATTTTAATTAAAATAATAATAATAAAAACTATATAAAAATAAAAGAAATCAGATTTCAGCCGAAATTTTTGAAATCTTCGAAATCCAAAATTTCACCAGAAATTTTCAAAATTTCGGCCGAAATCTGATTTTCGAAATAAACCCAATTTTGATGTTGTTGGGGTTGTCCGAAACTAAAATTTCGCGAAATTTCAACGAAATTTTAAACCTTGGTACTTACTATCCGTTCATGGCAAGGTGTTTGTTAGTATTCAAGACAACGTTCTCACCTTGCAAGACACGATAAAGAGCTACAATTGCCCCTCATTTGACATTTCAGGACTCAAAATCAATGACACATGTGAGTAAGCTGCTAAAGTTTTCATTGACAAGGAAAATACTAGCGCAAATCGTATCAATGTCTAATCACTTGATAAGTGAGAACATCATATTAAAGTTACTGTCAACACAAAATTTCGCGGACGAAATAATGGAGGATCAAATAACAATTTATTATTAAAAATGGTACACTCTCAAATAACCCTCTAATTAACAGTCAGAGTTTCAAAAAAAATAGATTTCATGACAAGAACAAGGGGCCGATGGACGTGTTCCTCGCTCTTGAAGAAGTTGTGTGACTCTCTTCTTTTTGGTAAGAACCGATCTTTAGCTTTGGTTTGATCTTCTTTGAAGATTGTACTAGCTTTCTCCTTTCTTCCGTGCTTAGTGCGTTACCGGTTAGGGAGATGTTTTTCTCTTTCGAAGACTTGCTTTAGCTTTGGCTGGATTCTTCTTTGGAGAGTTTGAGTCTCTTTTTATATCTTTTCTTCTCTTCTCGAATCCTTGTCTAGCTCCCTTCTCTTATTTCTCTCTTGAGGTTTTTATTGTCTGTCTCTGAATCCTCTTTTCCTTGGCTTGAGAGCCTTATTTATAGACTCTTAAGATAGAGATCATGTGGGTCACACTCCATTAGTGGTTTAAACGCATGAAGACTTTGATGTTGGCGGGCCGACCCATTTAGTGGGTTTATGGCTTCTTCATGGATGGACCCATTTTAGCGAGTGTTAGGCCCATTTTAACTTTGATTTTGAATTGTGGGTTTTCTCCTTCGTACCCAAAACCCGAGCCGTCAAATGCCCATTTGAACTTGATATTGGATTTTGGGCTTTCTTCTTCGTGCTCAAATCCGGGCCGCGGAAGACCCATTTCTTGCCATTAGGCCTAATTTAATTGTGTAGAGCTCTTGTAATGGTCTTATGGACTATTTCCCAACTTTACGGGCATGTAGGGCCCCTTTTTGTAAAGTTAATAATTTTTAAGGTTCTACAGTTACTTTAATGTGAGTTCGGATGGGCAACAGTGCTTGCTGTTGCGCTGTTGCCCCCTTGTGTCTGAAAAAAATGGGTCTTGCATTCAATTAGGGTGGCCCCCACATCAACCATGAGTGGGGCCCTCATTTTTTCAGACACAAGGGGGCAACAATGCTGTTGCCCATCCGAACTCCTTTAATGTTTGCCTCAACAAAGAAAACCCACTAATTTGACATTGTCGTCTTATAGTTGAGCCACTAATTTGACATTGCCGTCTTATAGTTGACGGAATTTGTGCTAGAACTCCAACTTTTAAGACTTGTAATCATCTACGGTTATAACCAGACTCAACGGAGTTGGTCACACCCCTGAGGTCGTCACGTATCTCTTTTGACACCCTTAATTGCGGTTAAGATTCACCTACCCTTAAGATTCACTCACCTATCATTGGTTTCTAGAAAAAACTATTTTAAAAAAATTTAACTATTGTTGGAAAAAATATTAATATTTTTCTAATTATTTTTTCTAGAAACCAAGCATAGGTAGGTGAACCCTAAGGGTGTGTGAATAGTAACCACGATTAAATGGTGGCAACCACAGGGGCGTAACAAGACTCCCCCGAACAAAAACTCGACTCCCCTAACTTCGGGGGACCATTTTTTCATAACCAAACCGAAGGTCGAATCGGTTGGGTCTCTAATTTCCGATTTGAATGAACATGCATATAGTCTTTTTACCTTTAAAAATATTTCTTTTTCCTTCTTGCTGAATTTCACAATTTCTCGGATTAAATCAGCACTGATTTTACCATTCTCTGTTAAATTGGCAGGTTTTTTGGACATTTGGTTTAAGCCTAGTTTTTAAATAATCCCAATTTTGACACTTTTAACATTTAGGAACTAGTTTTTTTCTTTTTGAAGGGCCACACAGGGACCAAATATCATTTACCTATGCCAGTAGCAGAGTCAGCCTCTCGTTTCCCAATTTTATTGGTTTAGCCGGTTGTCCGATTTTTAAGACATTGATGGAACCACAACAAGGATGAGAGCACGTCCCCCACACCCAATGCGTGGAACATTTTGAGAATAATATAAATAAGGAAAATAGTTAACATACCTGCGATATCTATTTGCAAACCTAAGATTGGACCTCATTAGTCATGCCCCCTCTTAAATATTCACCTATTTTCAAACATTTAAAACCAACACTTTGATATTGCTTTTAACATAAAATTGATGCATCTTTGCTTTAACATGTGTTATTTTTGGCTAAGAGTGTGGAATGGCTGAGAGTGGGGCTAGAACACTTCTAATAGAAAGTGTTTTGTTTGTGTTTTGAGAATTGATATTTATTCCAAAAATTTTAAATACAAAAAGGAGCTTTGGTTCAATAGATAATCAGAGCTCCCCCAAAATATGCCTATAAAAATATTTCATTTTAAATTTATAATTCTTAAATTACTCTAATAAGGCATGTTTTGAGGTGCTTTGTTTATCTCTTAAACTAGAGCTCACGTTCATAGCATAACTCTTATTTCAAAATGCCTACACGTGTGAGGTATGTGTCATCTCTGTTGGTACTTAAGGGTGTATTTGAGCCAAGTTGGCGGAACCGAGCTCAAGCTAAATTGAGCCTTAGTTGAGTCGAGCTGAATCTGGCTTGAGCTCAGTGATTGAAAATTCAAACTCGAAAAAAAAAAGCTTGGTACGGCTTGATCGAGTGGAGCTAAGCCTTCAAGTTGGCTTGGCTTGAATTAATCCCAGTTGGTACCAGAGTTTTAAATTTTGGAGCTCACAAAACACCAATGAATAATAAAATGTAAAGACAAAAATATCCTTACATTACTTAAATATTTATTAAAAATCTATGAAGCAAGGCGCAATATTTAAACTATTTTTTGTCATTTTCTACTTTGAGTATTATTAATGATGAGGTATCCTCTCATCGAAATATTTACATGAACCATCTAGGGTAGATTTGGGCCAAGACGATCAAGCACACAAAAAATTGGACAAAAAATGAGGTAGTTGGTGGAATCTAATTCACATTAAAAAGGCCTCCAAAAGAGATGGTTTACACAACAAAAAAAAATGAGAAGTGTTAGGCTTACTCGTAGGCCTTTTTTTATTCTCAGTTTCAGTCAATCAAGTGTCTTAAAAATACCTAGTTAAAACAATTTTTCATGTTGAGGCAGGAGCATTTGGTGACACTACTGTTAAGGATCTCTTTTACTTATTTGATCAAAATAAGTATTTATTTATAAATAAGTAATACTTATAGAAAATATTTACTTACAAAAAGCACTTATTTACAACCAAAACTTATCAACTTATAGTGGTCTAATTTGCTGAGGCTGAGAGTAGAAAAGGCTGGAGGGTATAACTAGCACTCCTTGAAAAAACAAAAAAAAAAACCCTTGAGGATTTCATCTTCGGTAGCATGGTGGATGACAGAATAAACATGCCACATTTAAGTTCATGCGAAAGCTAAGCACTTGGCCTATCTCAGCTGATTATGAAGCAGTTATTTCCTGATCACATACTGCAAAAGTTATTATTGAAAATATCTTGAAATTTTTTTTTTTTTTTAATTTGGAAAGTAAACTGGGATTGGGATTAGGCAAACACCTAGCAGAGAAATATAGGTGGGATTCGATCTCGGGTCTCTAGTACGACGCCAAGGGACTTTACCAACTAGGCTAGCTGACACCCATAACTATCTTGCATTTTGTAGTGATACGGTTGTTTAAATGCTTTCACATGATTCAGTATGTATGGAGCTAACTTATAAATGCCCTCACAAGTTCTAGAACTAGTGATCCATACTTGGGTTAACCAACTCTCATGGATCCCAAGGTTTGAAATCAAAAATGGGAAGTGGTTTAAAATTCGTGATAGTACCTACTACCGAGAGTTGGACTGTTAGATTTTCAATCACTATTTAAAGCATGTGCAGACATGGCGTCATTGGATTGTCAATCTAATGATCCAACTCTCAATAGTACCGAGAGCTTTTAAACACTTTCCAGTGGAAAAAAAATGGACATTTTAGACCCCAGCCGAGACCAAAATTTCCCAAATTTCATTGAAATAATGGAATTATTTTTTTCCCTAAATACTTTATTGAACTAAAAATTCTCTCCAAATATTCTAAAATTTTAAAAGTTCGATTAAAATATATTAACTATTTTAAGAATTTATTTCTAATATATTGACATTTTATATAAAGTTATTATTTACAAATGACTAATACTTATTAGTGTGGTGTGACTTTTGAAAAACTCTGCCCAACTGACATGCTTCTAACCACTAACCAATGAATAAATATTAACACAATTACCGCAGTTGCGGCCTAAGCTTATTACAATACAATATATATATATATATATATATATATATATATATATATATCTTTACTATTATAATGTGAAAAGTAGGTGTAGCCTGATTTTTCAAAATTCCTAAACTATCCTTATATAAAACAAAACTTTAATTTAGTGTTTTACTTTAATTCTCAAACTACCCCTTGCTCATCTATTTATTTTCTTTACTATTATAATGCGAGAGGCAGGTGTAACCTATTTTTTAAAATTCCTAAACTACCCTTATATAAAACAAAACTTTAATTTAATGTTTTACTTTAATTCTCAAACTACCTCTTGCTCATCTATCTATTTATTTGAAGGATAGAATCACAGCCGATCGCGAATGAACTCGGGGAGAGTTCAATCGCACATGCGGGTTAACACGTGTCCCTTTTAACTCCTATTAACTGTGGTTAACTCCTTCCACTCTCTCTCATGTGCATCACACGTGCCACCCGCTAGTATATTATAATGCGAGAGGCATGCGTAGATGATTTTTTTTAAATTCTCAAACTACCCTTATATAAAAACAAAATGTTGATTTAATGTTTTACTTTAATTCCTAAACTACCCCTTTCCTTTGATCTAATGTTTTACTTTAATTTTTAAACTAACGCTTGCTAATCTATCTACTTAGAATTACAGTCAATTGCGATTGAATTCGGGGAGAGTTAAATCACACCCACGGGTTAACACGTGTCTCTTTTAACTCGTATTAATTAACTGTGGTTAACTCCTTCCCCTTGCTCTCACATGCATCGCACGTGCCACTAGCGAGTTTAATCACACCCACGGGTTAACACGTGTCCCTTTTGACTCTTATTAACTGTGGTTAACTCCTTCCCCTCGCTCTCACATGCATCGCACGTGCCACTAGCGAGTTCAATCGCACCCACGGGTTAACACGTGTCCCTTCTTAACTCTTATTAACTGTGGTTAACTCCTTCCTCTTACTCTCATGTGCATCGCACGTGCCACCCGCTAGTATATATATATATATATAGTAGAAGTGCTTAAGGGTATTAAATACCCCTAATTTATCCGATATCTTATTATATACATAATATTTTAAAATAAAAATTATTTTTATAAAAATTAAATAATTACAATTATCAAGTGTCCTAATATTTAGATTTTCTAAGGTGGCGTTTGGTAACACTAGTCAAAAAAGAAGTGCTTATTTGAAAATTATGCTTAGTTGGACTTTAGATTGTTAAGTTGAAGGCTAATTGCATCTCTATATTTTAGAGATTTTAGGGGTAAAGATCTTTACTTTAAAAAAGTAACTCCATAGCTACTTTTCAAATAAGCACTTAACAATCTAAAATGTCTAAAATGTAGATATGTAATAATCCTTGTAACTTCTAAAGTCTAACGAAGTATAATTTTCAAATAAGCACTTCTTTTTAGACTAGTGTTACCAAACGTCACCTAAGTATCATACTAGCACCAATCTCAAATCTTCCAAAGATGCAATTTGGTGATTAAAATGTGAAATATTTCCTAATTTATATTTTTTTATTATGTTAAAATATCAAACATCTCTACGTGTTATACAAACTTTTACGTATGTGGAAAAAATTTGGAATAAATGTGATTGGGTTAGCGCTCTTATTTTTAAAATGTGACAAACAAAGAATATTATGCAATTACTATTACAAAATATAAAATTTTAAAAAAAATTCGAAACCAAATCCTCCAACCCCATGGACATAACTTCAACCACGGGATACTTGGCTGGTTGTAACTTAATATTTGTGAGTAATGCTAGTGTAATTTTCTTTTTCTTTTTTAAGGAAAGCAATATATCCTTATAGGCTTATAGTGTTTTCATGGCTAAGGCTATTTAATAGCAACGATCATTTTGTACCGCACGGATTTAACTATTGAAAAATGAATCTGGCCTTTAAACACCTGTCCATAGGGACGGCCAAAGGGATAAATACAACGATTTGTTCTCTTTATAAACTCAATTTCTTTAAAGGCAAAGGCAGGCATGTGTTATTGCCTTTCATTACGATAGAGACAGACACGTGTTTTACCATAACGCTATGTTAAAAAAAATGAGTCTTGTAAAAAAATAAAAAATAAAGTAGTATAGCATTATCCAATGTTTGTTTGTAGCCTTAGGCTACAAACTAGCATTGTTGCTGAGTTTCACTCGCATGTCGGCACACACATATGTTTGTTACCAATGACAGAACGCCACGTGCACCAATGGTGGTGTGTCGGTAAAAAAAAACTCATTACCGTAGGTTACTTTAAGGACTCCAACTTAATTTCATCCGACCATTTCTCGTTGCCAAACGCCTTCATCTCTCCCATTCTATTCTCCTCTTCTCTCCATCCTTCGGTTTATCGTTCTTCTCAAGATTGCCTCTTCAAAGGTAACGATCTTTTCGGATTTCGACTTCTAAAGATTCAACCTTTTGTCTTTTCGTAAGAAAATCCTAATTTTTCAAGATTTTTCGGTTTTGATTTTCGTCTGAAGAACGAGAAAGAACGTTTTATAGTTTTAGCTGTTGAGAACATTTTTATTCGATTTACCCAAGTACTGTAGACTGATCTGTAATCTAAAATCTCACTTTCTGCAGGGGTTTCTTCTCTGTTATAGCTTCGTTTTTCTACTCCTAGTTCGAGGATCGGGAAGATACAGAGAGAATATCCGAGAGAAGATTCAGATTATTATTCTTTATTAGTTCCAGAGTATCCAGTGATACGTGAGATTCGATTCTCATTCGGTCATCTCGATTGAATTATCTTCTTCTCTCTCGCTAGAACATTTCTCAATCGATCTATGGCATCATCTTTGATCTCGAATCCAGTAGTAAATTCCGAGAGATCGCGAGAGTCGAAAAAGAAAAAGAAGAAGAAAATCCAAAACCAGAACCAGAACCAAAACCGAACCAGATGGAAGACCGAAGTCGAACAACAAATCTACTCCTCGAAGCTTCTCAACGCTCTGCTACAAGTACGCCGGAATGCTTCTTCAGCTGAGGCGCCGCCACGTGGACGCGCAGTTCGAGAAGCCGCTGACCGAGCCCTAGCCGCTGCTGCTAAGGGACGAACAAGATGGAGCCGAGCGATCCTCACGAACCGGCTCAAGTTGAAATTTAAGAAGCACAAGAAGCAGAAAGTGGGTGTGACCGGCAAATCTCGGTCAAAGAAACCGGGAGTGAGTATCCTCCGGATGAAAGAGAAGAGGTTTCCTGCGTTGAAGCGGAAGGTGCGTGTTCTCGGCCGGTTAGTTCCCGGTTGCCGGGAACTTTCGTTTCCCGTTCTTCTAGAAGAAGCGACTGATTACATAGCTGCTTTGGAGATGCAGGTCAAAACGATGACCGCTCTCAGCGAGCTTCTCTCTGTTGCCGGCGGTGCCAGAGCCAATGCTGCGCTTGCCGATAGGATCGGCTCCAATCGGCTCTCGCCGACCTGATGAAAGCCGCGGCGTATTATGCGAAGTGTTTTTTCTCCTTGTTCTTTTTTTTCTTTCTTTTTTTTTTAATTTTACGTTTTCTCCTTTTGAAAAGTAGCGTATTTATTAATTTCTTATCCTCTCGATTTTCACTGCTTGAGATTTTTCTCTTTTTTGTTTTTTTTGGCTCTCTGGTTCCTTAATCGTAATTAAAATATGAAACCCGCCTAATTTTAAGATTGAATTACCTAAAATATAATTTATGGGTGGCAGATGTAGTTGTTTGCTACTGTTTAGCACAGTCTTTTCAGAACCGGCCCTCAAAACCAACCTCCCCCCCCCCCCCCACACACATTTTTAATTTTTTCTAAGATTAATTTTTGCCGGAGCTCTGTTTCACGATGATGAAACGGAACTCCTTGTTTTGCACTAAGGTCATGTTTGTAATTACTAAAAGTAGCATAGGCAATTTTACAACACACGAAATTACAAGACCACCATTGTTATAGTGTAAAAGGGGGAGCTCCGCTCAACACGGTGAATTAAAGCTTCTCTTTCTATTCGAACTGTTTTTTTTTCTTTCTCAACCGGTTGTACCAGTTTTTAACCCCGGTTGAAACGAATTAGATCTATCTGATTCTATCGATTTTGAGAATTTTCGAAACTGATGGCCTGATCAGTTCCTGATTTTTACCTGTTCAACCGATCAGTCCGATTTTAATAACACTGGTTTTACAGGACAGGAAATATCATGGTAGGGAAAGCTGGAGAGAGAATAAGAGAGGGAAGTCCTATAATTAGGGCTGTCAATGGATCAACTATATGTGATCTGTCGGATCGAATCAATGGAATCCGATTATGATCGGATCCGAATATAGGACGATCCGATCCGATTATAATAACTTTTAAAATATATTGTATAGATTTTCTATACATAAAACATTAATAAAAACAAGTAACATTAATTAGAATTAATTAAGTTACTATTATATTTTTATATTATTAAAATAGAGTTTTTTCTTAAAATTAACCTTAATCGGATTCGGATCTTATAAATATAATTGAATTCAGATTCAGATTGATTAATTCATATCCGACGGATCTCGGATTCGGATTAGATTCGGATCTAGGTAAATCCAGTCCGACTCCAACCCGTTGACAACCTTACCTATAATCCTAAATTATGAGCAACATCCAGATTATCATGTGGCTTGGTGGCCCACAGTGAAATGCAATAACATAACACCCAAATAACGCATGTTAGATACCCGCCCCCATTATTGAAGAGAATTATACATTGGTCTCGTGAGGGCAACTCTTATGATATAGCTAATCTTAGTACAATGTTCATACTAATTGGGGGGGGGGGGGGGGGGGGGGGGGGACAAGTCAAAAAGTATGACTTTATGTGTGCTAATATTTGTTCCCTATATTGTACATGTATTGTATTTAGCTTGAGTTAGAATATAATACTATTATCTCTCAGGTCTAGCGCTGTGCTGCTTGGGGGATTGTGCATCCCTTGCTCAGGGATATTTTGAATACTAGGCTATAATATACATAATAGAAAATAATCACCTCCTCCGTCGGTCATAGGAGGAGGGGCGTCTCGGCTCCTATTTTTTTTTGCCATGTGTCATCTTCTAACCTCATTTAACTGTGGTTAAGATTCATCTATCCTTAGGGTTCACCCATCTACCTTTGATTTTTAGAAAAAAAATTTAAAAAATTAATTAAAGGATTAAAAAATAATAATCTGAGTTAATCGGAGTTGAAGGATCGGCTATGTGAGAGCGAGGAACAATAGTTTGCTCTTCGCCAGTGGGACGAAGTATTGCTCATATATAATTGGACTTTGCTATTGAAACAGCAAAAGGGCCAAGACCACCGAGATCGTGCATGGATGCACAGGATTTCAGGTGGGGCCCACATTCACATGGTAGGCCCCACCTAAAATCTCGTGCATGGATGCACGGCCTTGGTAGTGGCCCTTATACGGTCTCAAAAGCATTCCCCTATTTTATTATGTTTGGTACAGGGCTTTAAAAGAGATTGAACAATGAAGGGATATTTAACCGAAAAAAAACAATGAAGGGACAGAATCATTAACTTTGCTTATAACTATTGAATAAGAGGATGGTTTTAGTTAACCTAACTCACACTATGTGAATCGTTTAAATTATACGTGTGTGATTTGATTTGCTTTTTTAATTTTGATTTAAGTACAGCTTCGTCACCCTAAACAAAATAATATACAGTAAAAGACAAGGTTTGAAAAGATTTACCAAACAAGATACGTATTCTAGCTAATATTATTATTGTTTGTGTTTAAGTTGTATATGCATAGCTAAAAGATAAATATGTCAAAATCATATCTTTTAGGTGAAAAAAAAAATGATGAATGAACTATTTGATAAATATATTAAAAGCATGCCTTAGCATATATGTAATAAAAATGTAAAACATGCCCTTTTAGGTGAAGCGCCCTACCTTGTACCAGCTATGAAGGTGGGGCTCTCATTCCTCCTCAAGTATCTCACAATGTTCAGGCTACTCCTTCTGTCGGAGTCAAGTCTTTTGAGTCAACATCCGACGTAAACATGTAAAGAGAGAGAGAGTGGGTGGGCCTGGAGTTGAAAGAAAGGGGTGGGCCTGAAGAGAAAAATCTATCAACAGATTGGCAGGCCCACCATCTCTCGTCGTCTTGTAAACGGACGAAACTCTTCATCTCCTCATCCTCCTAACACTTTCAATAAAGGCAGAAAGTTTTCACGACAAACAGTACTCACTCACTCATTTCTAACGCACGTGCCTCTATGGAAAGACTAACTCTTGAGCCATATTAGGATCTTCTCCGATTGTTGTTGACGAGGAGACTATTAGCAATATTTGAAAGATGTTACACAAAAATTCTGTGTCAATTGAGATATGCTAATATTTGTTCCCTATATTGTACATGTATTGTATTTAGCTTGAGTTAGAATATAATACTATTATCTCTCAGGTCTAGCGCTGTGCTGCTTGGGGGATTGTGCATCCCTTGCTCAGGGATATTTTGAATACTAGGCTATAATATACATAATAGAAAATAATCACCTCCTCCGTCGGTCATAGGAGGAGGGGCGTCTCGGCTCCTATTTTTTTTTGCCATGTGTCATCTTCTAACCTCATTTAACTGTGGTTAAGATTCATCTATCCTTAGGATTCACCCATCTACCTTTGATTTTTAGAAAAATAATTTAAAAAATTAATTAAAGGGTTAAAAAAAAATAACCTGAGTTAATCGGAGTTGAAGAATCGGCTATGTGAGAGCGAGGAACAATAGTTTGCTCTTCGCCAGTGGGACGAAGTATTGCTCATATATAATTGGACTTTGCTATTGAAACAGCAAAAGGGCCAAGATCACCGAGATCGTGCATGGATGCACAGGATTTCAGGTGGGGCCCACATTCACATGGTAGGCCCCACCTAAAATCCCATGCATGGATGCACGGCCTTGGTAGTGGCCCTTATACGGTCTCAAAAGCATTCCCCTATTTATTTATGTTTGGTACAGGGCTTTAAAAGAGATTGAACAATGAAGGGATATTTAACCGAAAAAATACAATGAAAGGACAGAATCATTAACTTTGCTTATAACTATTGAATAAGAGGATGGTTTTAGTTAACCTAACTCACACTATGTGAATCGTTTAAATTATACGTGTGTGATTTGATTTGCTTTTTTAATTTTGATTTAAGTACAGCTTCGTCACCCTAAACAAAATAATATACAGTAAAAGACAAGGTTTGAAAAGATTTACCAAACAAGATACGTATTCTAGCTAATATTATTATTGTTTGTGTTTAAGTTGTATATGCATAGCTAAAAGATAAATATGTCAAAATCATATCTTTTAGGTGAAAAAAAAAATGATGAATGAACTATTTGATAAATATATTAAAAGCATGCCTTAGCATATATGTAATAAAAATGTAAAACATGCCCTTTTAGGTGAAGCGCCCTACCTTGTACCAGCTATGAAGGTGGGGCTCTCATTCCTCCTCAAGTATCTCACAATGTTCAGGCTACTCCTTCTGTCGGAGTCAAGTCTTTTGAGTCAACATCCGACGTAAACATGTAAAGAGAGAGAGAGTGGGTGGGCCTGGAGTTGAAAGAAAGGGGTGGGCCTGAAGAGAAAAATCTATCAACAGATTGGCAGGCCCACCATCTCTCGTCGTCTTGTAAACGGACGAAACTCTTCATCTCCTCATCCTCCTAACACTTTCAATAAAGGCAGAAAGTTTTCACGACAAACAGTACTCACTCACTCATTTCTAACGCACGTGCCTCTATGGAAAGACTAACTCTTGAGCCATATTAGGATCTTCTCCGATTGTTGTTGACGAGGAGACTATTAGCAATATTTGAAAGATGTTACACAAAAATTCTGTGTCAATTGAGATATGGTCTCACTTAAGGCATAAGAATACGTGGCACCACCCGAATGGTTGCTGGCAGTCTACTTGCGAGCGACAAGCTAACAACTCCCATATCATAGTCAAATATGAATGTTTGTTATTACTTTGGTTTTGTTTTTTTTTTTTTTTATGTGGGGGGTGCGGTTCATTTGGTTTAGTTAATTCGGATAGATTCTGACCACCCAAAACTACTCTGTTAGCTCGACCCCCACTTAAGGGTCGGCCCAAGCCTTCTGCACATAAGCCATGAATGCCAGCTACTTACTTCGCCCTGACGTCATTAACCAATGACGCGCTCTTTCATGACTATGACTTTGCAACCAGGAGCTCCGACTACACCGTCTTAGGGTTAACCGAGAATAATTATAAGTAGAGGAATAATCGTCTCTTTGGGCGAGGAGCAGATTATTACTCGTTGTCCTCACAAAGCCCCTTTAACTACCTTGTATTATGGTTAATTAACAAGTTTTAACCATGTGATTAAAAAAAAAGTTAATTTTCTTTTTAAAAAAAGCCAAGGTTAGATTCTGTACATAAGGGTTAGAATCTCTAGACCACAGCTAAAGGGAGTTTTAAAAAGGGACATTGGTGAGAAAGGGGGGACAAGCAGTTTTCCTTTGCTCCATATCCAACAAGGAGGTGATTATTTTTCTTCTTAAGTATTACATAAAATTAAATTAATTATTTTAAATTTTAGAGTTTCAATATTTAAAATTAAATAAATCACATAATTTCAAATTTTTAAATTTTTTGATAGTCTTATGACTACTATTCCAAAAACTTTATCCATTGAGGGAACCTTTTTAAAGGTCTACTCTTTTGCGGAGACTTATAAAATCTGGCACTTTACAAGTTTTGTCATTGAACAAAATGTATTTTCTTTTGAGAATTAGATGTATTGTGTTTTTTTTTTTTTTTTATCTCGTGTTACAATTCTCATAAGACTATCAATACAACAAAAATGAATGATTTCAAATCTTATAAGAAAAATGATAAGACTTAAAATCTTATGATGGTAAAAATTAATTTCATCCAAAATCTTGACAAAATTACTCAAGTTTCCTAACAAACAAAGTGTCAAGTATCAAGTTTTATAAGTCTTAGCAAAAGAATGGACCGTAAGGCTACCTCATTCTTTTGCATAATGTGTCGCACTAGTAATGAGTCATATAATAGTAGGTTCATATGAGTCCCATAAAATCATTAAAAATATGTTAAAAACTTCCATGTATTGATATGATGGCTAGCATGATGCGTTGCATACACTAGCAATAACTTTACAACTTTTTCTTATTAAATTTGTTAATTTGAAGTTAAGCAAGGATGCTTACATAATACTGTAAAGGAAATTAGATTTAGGTAATGACCTCTCATCATTTGGGCAACCATGACTGTCACTTAATTTAACGTCTAAAGTAACGACTAGAGATCTAAATATCTAAAGATATCATTACCCCCAAAATCCATTCCATCGTTCCAGATGATAAATCTAATGATGTAATAACCTTTCCCTTTCATGATACTGATTATAGAGGTTAATGTACTTATACGAATAATGAAAGCCACTTGCATTTGAATGCATTCCTATATTTCCGGGCAAGTATTTTTCGAATAAAGCTTCTGGGGACCATGTGGTCTAAGGCTATCCAAGACATTGTCTTAAAAATTAGAAGACAGGGATTAGCAGACCCTGGTCCGCTCCTTATCTTACCTGTGTTCTTGTGTCCCTTTTAACACCCCTTTAACCATAGTGGGTAAGTGAATCTTAACCATGACTGAGTGTTAAAAAGTAGGGCGTAGACTAATGAGGACCAGTAATTTCATTACATAATGAAAACCGTGGATATGTTAAGCATTTTCCAAATTAGAATATGTTGTTTTAGGCACAAAACAATTAGGATTGAATTCCTAAGGAAGAATAAGTGGCATGAATTTAGTGGTTGCTAGTGGTACCTCATACATATAATTGATACCACCTCCAGATTCTCTACTGTTATGTTTCATCCACTGGATTACTATTACAAAATAGAGCAGTCTTATCATCACTGTATAGGGAGTAGTTTTAATTTTTATTTTGAGACATGAACTTAGGCAGTTCCTACTCTCAACAAAAAACCAATAGTTGATAAAGTAAGGACAGATGTTGCTTTTTGACTGAGAGTAAGGAATGACAAGGCTCTTATTTTTTCTGTTATTTTTTTTTAACATCTAAGGATTAGCTTTAACTCATGAACTAATGTCTCTAATGTTGGGATTTGAACTATGATCCCTAAACCCTTTGAAACTATGAATCACAGAAATCACACAGCAAATAGAAAGAAATCGTAGAGAATAAAATAGAGACAAAGAACAAAGATATACAAGGTCAGCAATGTGCCTACATCCCCGGGAGCCACACTGATTCATTATATTAAAGATACAGAGTACTTACAGTTTTTCTTCTCTCAGAATTATGGTCACTTCTCACATCCCTAAAGAATATGCACACTACTATAAGTCTAGAGTTAAAACTGTAAAGCCGAAAATACCCCTACAGAAACACTAAATATCGTTTTCGCCGCAATCTAGGCCGAATGGCCCAGATTGCAAGACGCACTTCGTGCGTCACAGGAGAGCTCCGCCCCCCTACCTCCCTCCCGGACAATCTGCTGAAGGTTATCTACATTCTCAACATCTTAACCATAATTAAAATGACACATGTGGGCATGACATACAATCGGCAACCGGACAATACATAATAGTGGAGAATCTGAGTGAATTGGTACCCCATGGTGGGGGCCTCATTCAAAAATATCAACGGAAGAATTATTGATGATTATAGCAATTTAGCAAAAGAAATAAGTTGTACGGCTTTCTCTTTTTTTTTGGTTGAAAGATAAACTTAACATTAATAAAGAGAAGTGATTAAAGGAGTTATCCCAACCACCATTTGAGATTGGTGTTGGGCTAACTGCTGGACAGGGAAGGAAATACTCTCATTGAGGCCCCGCTGGGCAAGATCATGAGCTAAGGAATTTGTTAAGCGGCTGACAAATTGAATGGAGACCTCTCTGATAGCCTGCCTAAGGATGCGGATATCCCCCAAAACCGTCCATATGTCCGTAGGAGTTTGGTCGCTCACCCCACAAAGCAGGTCAATGATTTCCTTTGAATCTAACTCCACGATTACTCGAGGCCATTGGTGCTCGACAGCAATGTTATCAAAACCAAACCGGTCATCGAACCGGTTGAGTGGCCGGTTCCTAGTTCGACCAATCCAATTCAACCGTGTCCTTTTAAAAAAAATTAATTAATTTTTACCCATATCTGACCGGTTCTTGACTGGTTCTGACCACCGGTTCCCGGTTCAACTAGCCGGTTCCCACGGTTTTCACTAAATAGCCCGGTTCTGAATGATGCCTGGTTCTGAGGGTTTTGGAAACCAGTTAGGGGACCAGTTCCCGATTCTACTGGTTCGACCGGCTGGTCAGGTCTGGTTCTGATAACACTGCTCGACAACCATGTCCAGGCCAAGGCAAATGGCGACTGCTTCAACCACACGATCTGATCCCCCAAATAAAGCTTTGCTAAAAGAGCACATCACTGTGCCCTCATGATTACGTGCTACTATGCCAGCACCCGCTCCAAATAAGAGAGCTGCACCATCTAAATTGATCTTAACCCAACCTGGCCCAGGGGGATCCACCTACAGGCTACATCAAAACATGCCCGAATGTTCTCCTTTGTTGTTACATTGATCAACTCCCGACTAAGAAAAGAGGCTCTGTTTAAAACAGTCTGAGGGTCCAGGGAGACTGCCCGAAAAATGACCTCGTTTCGGTGCAACCAAATACTCCATAGAATAGTGCTGAGATTAATGGCCAGAAGATGAGCAAAAGCTCCAAACTGTGGGTGTTGCGACCAGCACTTCCACCATTCTATAAACGATAGCGTTGGGATGGATAGAATCCTTAGATTGAGAGAGGATCCAAACCAAATGGGCCTCGAGCACGGGAACTCAAAAAAGAGGTGCCTCACCGATTCTGTCTCACTCTTGCATAACGGGCACCATTCCTTGATCATAATATTGCGCCATCGAAGGTTGCAAGCTATCCCAATCGCATTATGGCATGTCCACCACAAGAACACTTGGATTTTCGGTGGGATAGGTAATTTTCATATCGACTTCCAAAGCTTACCATCACAGCCGTGAGAGTGGTTGCTTGACGAAGGGCGTCTGATTTGGTTGAAAGGGAGATAACACAGATGTTTTTGGCCATTTCGTCGAAAATCGTTAGTTCTCATGTACATTTTCCACCCGTGCTTCCGTGCGCCCTCAAGTAAAATCTTAATCTAAGTAGGATTATCCTTTTTTTCCCTTTGAGACCAAATCTTCTACGGTGATAACTGGATATCACCCTTGAGGTTGCCACATGTTCCTTTTGACACTCCTAAATTATTATTAAAGATTCACCCACCCCTAGGGTTCAACCACCCATCCTCAATTTTTAGAAAAAAATATGAATTCTTTTTAAAAATATTTTAATAGTAAAAAATTCTAAAATTGTTTTTTTAATATTAAAAAAGAATTAATATTTTTTTCTAAAAAGTAAGAACGTTGGGTGAACCCTAGGGCGGATGAAACTTAACCACAATTAAGGGATGTCAAAAAAGACACGTGGCAACCTTAGAGGTGATAACCGGATTTGCCAAATGCGGTTAATTATCACTGTAGAGGATTTGATTTCTTTCCTTTTTGAAACTAAGGGACCCAAGGACAAAGACTCGTGTTTGAATCTTTTAAGGGTGAGATAGTTGGAAAGCTCTCCCCAAATGACTTAAGATCTTCTCCAGTGGTAGCTCGCCAGGAGATTGCCGACACCACCAAATAAAGCATCACATACCCCTGTTGCATGTACAGAGATTGGGGACGCATCCAAGTGGGGTGCGTGTTCTATTTTTCATGGTGCTGGCGGTCTTACCGAAAGCTAGAACTAGAGAAGATCCTAAGTCCTCTCAAATATTCTGACTTAGCATTCAACGAAGTGTCAAATGGATGAAGCCAGAAAGAGAGGGGGACCTCGTTGTACTATCTTACGCCTGGGGTGTATACCTCATTTGGCTAAATAAACATGTAGACGGTTGGTAATGGCAAGGCTTCAAAAAGGAAAATTAGTAGTGGCACGCATTTGAACACCAGAAACCTCGACTATGATAGAATCGGTCAATAAGTTTACAAAGGCTTCTAAACTCTCTTTCTGGTTCATAGTGAATATCTCTAAGTTTACAAAGGCTTCTAAACTCTCTTTATGGTTCATAGTGAATATCTCGGCGATTTCCTAGACATACCTCAACTTGGAAGAATCACGTAAATCTGTTTTTTTTTTTTTTTGTGTTCTTAATCTTTATTTTGTCTATTTTTCGTACACGTCCAGAGTTTATTTCCTAACAATGCATGATAGGCTAAGAGCCATGCTAACCCTACTCTAGGCATTCTCTACCAACACATGTCCTAGTTTTTTAATAGGTATTAATCTTTTTACTGAGAGTAAGGTCAGCACGCCTCTATAGGCTAATCTGCTCTGAAATAGGTTAATCCTCGATACAACAACACTAAATATTGCAATTAATTTGCAAGACCATTTTTTTGCCATGTGACGTCTGTCTCTTTTCCACCCAGTCATTTGTTCCTAAAGTTGGCCTGAACCATGTGAACCCAACAAAACCGTTTTTTTTTTTAAAAAAAAAAAACACCCCAATTGAAAATTGTCGACCCACATGGGGGGACATCGCTTGTCCAAACTTCCAAAGAAAAAAACAAAGGATAAAAGAAAGGTCGTCTATGGTCTGCAACCTCTTATGGGTCCACCACTAGGGAGGAAAAGTTCACCTTCTCGAGTGGCATGTCATGTGGCATGTTTAGGGTGTCGATGCTGAATTCAGGCTTCAAAACCTCTTGTAAATGTGTTGGTCTTTATTCAAACATCACCAAAATTTAAGCCGAATCCCAGCCTAGCCCATTGACACCCCTAGGCATGTCGCAGTTTGTAGTCAATCGTGCCAAAAAATGGTTACAGTCCAAGGGAGATTTAGGGCTTTCAGTATAGATGGTTGAGCCTCGTGATGAAATGGAGTCCGACCATAGAAAGGCATTTAATCTGGGCATTCTTCTAATTAATTAGCCTTACAATGCCATTAGCAATGCAAGTGGCACGCTCAAAATTGTCATTGGAGTTTATGGTCAGGGTTCAAAATGAGCTGAAAAAATCCTTATCCAAAACCTAAAATCCAACCAACAAGGGGTGGTTCAGATGTCTCTAGGGCAAGCTGTAAACTCGGACGTCCTGGGATCGACTTCCCATGTCCTCTCTGAGTCAGCCATCAAGTTAGGTTTATCCGGGTTGTTAACTTGCATGTGGTGGGCGGTGGCCCTGCCACATGTTGAGGGATTAGTCAGCCAAAGGTTGGACACCCTTGACAAAAAAAAAAAAAAAAAACGATTTGACATTCTCATTTCTCACGACGCTTTTTGCAGTTATTTGTTACAAAAGCATCTTGCAATAGATCCACATTCATATGTGAAATTATATAGCCCCATGTCATGAAGAAATCTCCATTTAAAATGATTTGAGAGAGATTTGTGATTACACTAGTCTTCCTTGCATGTACAAATGGCGAAATGTGCCCTTTTTAGGAGGTGGTTCTGTGATCAAGTCTCGGACAAAAAAAATTTATTCGGTAAGCCATGTGATCAAGTCTCAGATAAAAAAACATTTATTCGGTAAGTCATATTAGGTCAGATTCTACCAACCTTTGTAAACCTACTAAACTAAACCAGTTACCAAACAGCCAATCCTTAGAGCCTAATTTTTGGTTGAAAAGGGAACGATTTTTCCTTAAGGGTACTTCACCTAAAAGGGCATGGCTTGCATCTTTATTACTTAAAAGAGCATGCTTTTGACACATTTTATCAAAGGTGGCAAATCCTCTCCAGTTATAACCGGATGTGGCACATCCGGTTATAACCCCTAGAGGTCGCCACGTGTCTCCTTTGACACCTCTTAACCGTGGGTAAGGTTCACCCACCCCTAGGGTTCACCCACCTATTTTTGGTTTTTTTTTTAAATATTAATTCTATTTTTTAAATTAAAAATATGTTTTTAAAGTTTTTTTAATATTAAAAACATTTTTTTAATTTTAAAAATAGAATTAATATTTAAAAAAAAAAACCAAAAATAGGTGGGTGAACCCTAGGGGTGGGTGAACCTTACCCACGGTTAAGGGGTGTCAAAGGAGACATGTGGCGACCTGTAGGGGTTATAACCGGATGTGCCACATCCGGTTATAACTGGAGAGGATTTGCACCCTTTATCAAATAGAGCACCTTTGCATTTTTATTACTACAAAGAGCATGCTTTTGACATATTTACCCTTTATGCTATGCATATAAAAGCCAAACACTATAAGGATAATATTGGAATACATCATTTTTAGTAAAAAAATTCAATGCCCAAAGCAGTGATATTTTAAGTTTAGAGCGACAAAACGGTACTAAACTCTTAAAGGTCCAACAATACATTGATGTCACTTATGTGAAGGTAACTTAAATTAATTTGGGGACCAGCACTGAATATTCCATTGTTCCCATATGTAGCTTTTGTCCCTCTACTTCAAGGGCCAACACACCTATACTCACCTTCTATCCCTCTAGTGCATGGGATATACTAAACTTCTATCAACCAAACATTGATTTTAAATAACAAACTCAAATGACTGGTGGAGAAAATATACTATTTCTTAGTAATGATCTACTGTTTCACTCGTACAGAATCTTAATTTACACCCTAAAATTCATGGGATTTGATTGGCTAGTAGACGTTGCACTTAAGTTGGCACTGGGGTAATGTTTCAGCAGGTGGGTCCGTCCTTTAATTTGTTGGTTGGCATAGTTGCTGATGTACTCATCATGCTTAATTTACTTAAATATTACCATAGTGATGAGGAATTCATTATTCATATTTCATGCAATTAAGTGAATGTGTTCACCCATGGGCTTGGGCCCTGCACTATGACGATGAGGTTGCGTGCTCCAGTCCAGCTTATCCATCCACCATTAATGAAAATGACAATAATTATTGGTGGAAGAGTGGTGTTAGGTTTATGTCTTGCATTCTAGTTGATCGACAGTTTGGATTTTACACTAGGCACAACTCTATGGGTCCACCGAAATTTTTAGGGGTTAGTGGAATGTCAAATTCGGAATTTATGTTTTTGTAAAAAACAGAGATTGTAACCCCATTTTTCCACAGGAAGTAGTAAAAAGATCTCTCATCAGTTGTGAACGTAGGCATCTTGCCAAACCACAGTATGCTTTGATTTTCTGTAACCGAAATGCTAACCCTCGTAGTCGTCCCAGACACAAGGTGGTGGCAACAAGTGTCAATCAATCTCCTTATTATAGGATAGCAATACAAAGTTTTGCACCTACTTGCACCCACACCGTGTCTTTGGAAATTTTTTTACTTTTTGCATCTAGGACTAGCACTTCTCTTTCTTAAATTGCTTTTATTTTTTCGACAAGCGGTCTTCTGCTTTGCGGGCTTGAACTTGCAAGGATTCTCCTAATAAGTGCTAGCAAACTTAAAAACATGTTGGGATGGAGTTGCAGGACCCCCGAAATATATTATCTTTCCCTCACACAAGGGTTGCCCCTCTTTATAAGTGTAAAAGGGACATTGATCACTTAGATATGGCTTGACTCGCATTTCAAACAGACCTAACACTGCTACCTGTATATCAGGCTGTCTTACCTTTCTTATGAAGGGAAATAAAAATCGCCAAAACCAATACAAAATTGACGACACGTATAAGTTTCGGTAACTCCCTATACGTTTTTATACGGATATGAAACGGGCGATACATATGGTTTATTCATTATTTATGTTTTCATTCATCGTATAATTGTAATTATGTTTGCTACTTTATCTTTGAGTCGTCTCTCATGACTTTATTTTACTAAAATTGGTTCTTATAAATCATTTGACTTTTTAAAATTTTAATTTGATTTAAAAAAAAAAAAATTATAAAACGAAAGATTTATATGTATCGTTCGAAACGATACGTATAGGTTTCGGTTGTGATCGATACATCCGCCAAAACTGTATTTTTAATCCTTGCTCTTATGGGGTCGTCAGAATCTTACCTAAGTTGGTGTGATAGGACAATTTACTTTGTTTTAGTAAACTTATTCGAGGTTGAGTGTTTATAGCTAATGAGTTTGATGCTTCCCCTAACGAAACGGCTAATGAAACGCCCTTCGAGGTAGGTCACCTCCGAAAGAATGTCATGAATACTAGACAACAACTTTCGACTCATACAATCTTATGCTTCTGTTCTACTTCTCCAGACCAGTTGGTGATAACATGTCTGCATTATCACTTTAATATATATAGGTCTTGCGGGAACTTTTAATGATGGTGGTGTAGTGGAGCATTGTTCATAAGTGGGTTTATGGGCCAGTGAGGGGCTGTGCACGGGTCAGCCCAAGCCCACCCAAGACCTAAAGAGCTAGGCCATTCCCGAGGTAGCGTCGCACGGTCTAAATAACACGGGCTCAACTCACAAGTTGGGGTGTCAATGGCCGCATTCGGGCCTCAAAAACCTCTTGTAAACAAAGTTAGGGCTAGTCCAGGCTTATTCAAAAATCAGGACCAAGCCCAGCCCATTGACACCCCTACTCACAAGCCTGTATTACTAATCAAATGATGTATGAATGTAGTGGTTGATCCATGTGCTAAAGAACAACCGTGTGAGGACGGGAAGATGCCATCCTACCAACCCATTGGTTCAAAGTTCAAACCCACTACATGATGGGTCCCTCCAAAAGGATCTTCTAGCCTGAACTTTGCTCCCGATTGAATCCAATTTTTTTAAAATTTGTTTATACATGCAGTGCACGTGCTTGCATGTTCTTTTGTGTAGAATACATTTTGTTTTCCAAGAACATATTCATGTTTAAATCATAATTGATTATAGAACAGTGATAGGCGTACCTGGGATTTCCATTTGCAAACGTAATAGCTTATCCTCGTTGATTCACAACCTACTCTTATGCTCCGTTTGTTTTTATGTAAAATAGGGGAAAACAAATGAAATTCATGAAAAATGTCAATTGTCCTATAGAAAATACACACGAAAAATGATATTTTCCGTGGAATTCTTTTGTTTTCCTCTATTTTACATCAAAACAAACGGAGCATTAAATACTCACCAACTGTAATGAGAATTTTAAAGTGGAGCGTAGAACAATGAAGACCAGTCAGTACGTGTACAAATGGAGATCCCAGGTACAATAACTATATTCCTTGATTATATCTCTATTATGTTTTTTTTTAATGCTTTTAATCGTGTTGAGAATATTTATGTGTATCAATCTCTTGTCAATTACATAGAAGAAAAAGAGAAAAATTGATAGTATCAGACATGTCATGAAACGGCATTTAGATGAAATTCCAATGATACATGAGCCTCGAATCTCGGGATTCATCCCAGCTTCCCTGGTTGTGTAGTATAAGGGGATTTGCACCCAATGGACTTAGTCGGGTGCTCTAAGAGGCCTGATAGCCTCCTTCCAAAAACAAAAAAAAAGATGCATGCATGCATGTCAGTCTGTAAGGTTAGCGCCACATTCGAGTTTTCATGGCGTATATACTTTGAACCAGACATTTTAGAAAATGGTGTATAAACATTAAAACAAATAAGACCTTCGGTTCATGAATCTCAATAGAACATTAATATCTAAACTCTCTACCCTTTTGTTATTACAAACATTGACAAGTATCCAGACCTAAGCATCTTCATTTCTCACAATTTTCAGTAGGTTTCTTGTGTGAGAACATGAGGGTAAGCACCATGAATTGAGCTGGAATGAAGAAATTATGGACCCCGAACTCATATTGAATATACATAGAATGTAGAAAGGAATTAATTTGATGAGGACGGGACAAAAGAGGAATTAGTAGGATTTATGTGAGCGCATGTACATTGGGGTTGGAGAACATGCCCCAGTCTCTCATTCATTGATCCCATTCCCATGGAAGGCTCGGACAAAATGGTGTTCAGGGACCATCTTTGTAGCCTTAAATGATTTCATTTTATCCTTAATATTGGGAATGTAGACAATTCAGCAGATTGCCTAGGGTGGTAGGGGGCGGAGCCCCACTATGACGCATGAAGTTCTGAGTGAGAAGTGGTCGTAATTCTGAGTGAAAAACTCTATATACTATGTATCTTCAAGATAGTGAATTGGTGCATGTGACTCCCGAGTACGTAGGCACATTCCTAACCTCATATATCTCCATTTTGTCATTATTTTCTTCTCTACAACCTCTTTCTATTTCCTATGTGATTCATAGTTTTCAAGATCTAAAGGGTTTAGGGATTAAACACATAGTTCAAATCCCAACACTTAATGGCCACTAACTCATTTTCAAAACCATATAATTAAACCCTCATCCCCTCCTTGATCACTTTGTGCTACTTCTGGGTATTGTTCTTTGCTACAAAAGTTGAAGAATGTGTATTCAAGGTCACAATAGAATTGGGTCTTATTTGAAATCTTGGAATCATGGAAATCTTCTCCAGATCTGATGTAGGACAAACCAACCACCGATCCTTAAAGTCACGACTGATGGGAAGGGTCAATTAAATCCCTTTATCACAATAGTCCAAACATACAAATCGAGCCGAGAGCCTCAATTGTGTGCCACCTACGTACATAGGCGCCACCAAGTGGTGGGGCGACCCCTGTGAAGATGTTACTGCATCATTCACTCGCACTTGAGAAGACTCGAACTCGAGACTTAGGCTCTGATATCACCTGATGCAGCGACCAACCAACCATTGATCCCAAAAGCTGCGACTGATAGGAAGGGCCAATTAAATCTCTTTATCACAATAACCTAGGCAAACGAATCGAGCCGAGACCCTCAGTTGTGCATGCCCCACCTACATGGGCTGGGGCGACCCCGTGAAGATGTTACTTCATCAAGATCCCCTCGTTTCTCCTTATTTCAAGGGTGTGGTCCTAGTTAACAAGATAATATGCAAGTCTGAAAGGCTTGGTTTTACTAGAGTATCAAAGGCTTGTACAAGTCCCGGGACTTTTACAAGCTCGAATATCTAATGTTTTGTACCCGGGATTTTGTGAGTGAAATCAAGGATTTTGAATTTCGAAAATGATAATAAATATTCTTAATATTTTTAAAATTATGAAAATGTCCTTAATTAAAATTATTTGAAATGCCACTGAATTTTTTTGAAAAGTGTACCACGTTATTAAAAATTATTTAAAATACATATTGTGTCACTTTCAGCCTTTTCCATATTAAAAAAAATAGCCTGCAAGTCCCATGGGTATTTGAAGGTTCAGTAAATTCATTGAGACATTGAAGTCCCCTTAGACATTGAAGTCCTCAGACATTGAAGTCCCCTTTTTACGACGACTTTAAGTCTCACGGTTGCTTTTTTTATACGACGACTTTAAGCCTCACGGTTGTTTGATGTCACAGATTTTATATAAAAGAACAACACATAAGTAATGCAACAACCTGGGAGTTAAGAAATCCCACGTCAAAAAAAAAAAAAACAGCCGCCAAGTTGTGGTCCTCTGGAAAAGTTTTGGAAGATCAAACAATGAGGAGAAGGGAGTAAAGACTCCAAAGGATCAATGAAAGACAAGGGTGGATTCATAGACCCGCTAGGAGGATTTTGATGAAGATGAGGGCCCTTCTAGAAGGTTCATGAAGGCCCAAGAATGGAATTGAGAGAAGGTTTGCCCTTACAACTTACAAGGTATTTCTAAAATACTTGAAAAATAGGCTTGTAATGTTGCTTCAGTTGAGCTTTCATGACCCACTTTGACCACACATGTTAAAACATGATTTTCATACATCTTAAAAACAAGTATCGCCATTGGACAAAAAAAATATGATCAAGAATGTCAGGAGAACATAATCTTTCCTTTTCCCAACATTTAATTAGTATCTGAAATTCTCCACTTTTGTTATCAAAAACTTGGACAGGTATCTAAACCTAAGAATCTTGATTGATCTGGAATGAGGAAATTAAGGATCCCAATTACAGTTTTGAATTTAGATTGAATTTGGAAGTATCAATACAGGGTATTTTGATGAGATGGGATATTAGTAGGTTGGGGTGTAGAGGAATCATGTGGGTGCATGTGCATTGAGTTTGAGAACATGCCCTAAAAGAAACAAGCCTCCCACATTCATTGATCACATTCCCTTTGGAAGGCTCTGAGAACTTCTGTTGTGGACCCATCTTTGCTGCCCTGAGTGATTTCATTTCATCCTCAAAACCATATAAAAGATACATCTTATTTGAAATCCTTGAATGATAGGAGCTTATACACAACCCCTCCTTCTTTCCCAAAACCATATAAAAGATACATCTTATTTGAAATCCTTGAATGATAGGAGCTTATACACAACCCCTCCTTCTTTCCCCTGACTTGGAGAGTATGGTCCTAGAAAATAAGGGCATGTACAAGTCTTCAGGTAGTCCTCTATGGGGAAGATTTTGTGAAGCTCAAGCCATGAGAAGATGGCAATGTAGGGGAGAAAGGGAAGAGGATCAATGGAAGACATTGATGGAGTAGGAGGCCTACAAGGATTTTGATGAAGAGGAGGGCCCTTCTAGAAGGTTCTCGAAGGTCCATTAATGGAATAGAGAGAAGGGTCCGAATCCTCATGAAGCTCGTGCGGAATGGGATGTCCACGGGCTTGGATGGGCTTTTCAGAGAGACAGCTGATTACATTTTAGCTTTGGAAATGCGAGTAAAAGTTATGCAGATTATGGTTAAGGTATTATCAGGTTCTGATGAGTAATTGATTAATTTTATTTATTTATTATTATTATTATTATTTTCCGATTGGATATCATGGAATCAGATCTACAACTCCATATATGTATTTTATTGCTTCTAAAATGTACATTGGGCCCTTATTTTCTCCTACCTATTTCAACTTGTAAATGGATTTGTTAGTGTTGTTTAAATTTAACAACAGTTTAATAATATTTATTATGGTGAAAAGAAGAGCTTAACTATGAACAAAAGCTCTGATTGAACAGTCAACTGGAGGAACCCAAATTTTGCCTTGGTAATTTGGTAAATATGAGCACAAAGAAGGATATTTTTTAACACAATGTTTTGCTTAATTACCCCAGGCAATTCTTGGGTTGCTCTGGTTGACTATTCAACCGAGCTCATGTTGATAGTTATTCTCTAAAAAGAATGGTAGCTCTGTTGGAAGAAGTCTTGTGTTACTCTTACTAGGACAGTCAGAGGATTGGGTTGGGCTGGGCATAGGACATGCATAAAAGGTAGTATACATGGTTAGGCCTGGATTGGTTGGCCAATTTTGTTGTCCTAGTCTGATGTGGAGCCCAAATATTTGGCCCGGCCCATTGACAGTTGTATATTATATGTATGGCCTTGGCAACTAGAGAATGAACAGGTTCCTAGTGTATGCTTAATTCTCTAAACTGGTTCAATATTCGTGGGGTATTAAGAATTTAGGTCGCCATGGGCTACCTAAAAGTGGAGGCCCAAGCCACATCATGGATATGCTAAACAGTTCATGATGCAAGAGAATGGTAGTGGATCAGATTCCACAGCTATGTACCATTTGGCATCAATTCTGGCGATTCTCTCATTATGAAAATGAATTAATTCTTATAAGTTTTGATTCTTGTAATCAAATTTGCACTATAAATGCATTTGGTAATTGTCAATCAAAATTAATTATAAATAAAAGAAATAGCATAATTACGTTTGGATGAAAAAAAGAAAAAAAAAAGGTATTAATATTTTTATGTCATCAACACATAAATGCATCATAAAATACCAATTTTTTTTATTATGTCCCATTTTTCTCGCCAATTTTGATGCTTATGTCATACATTTTAAGCGTGTTTCTCAAAATTGATTCTGAAAAGCAACTTTTTTTTGTTTCATAAAAATTGTGCTTAAAACAGGATGATTCTTAAAATCATTTTTTTTAAAATGGCTTGTCAAACGCGTTTAGACTGTTTTTGTTCCCGAGTTAAGAAAAATTGTTCCTGAGGAACAATGCCAAACAACCCCGTATTTTGCTAAAATGTTCTTTTTCTTATGGGAGCTGAATATGTTTATCCAAAGTTCTAGTATCAACTAGACATGTATTCAAGTCGATGTTGGCCAATCTCAAGCTTGGTTTGAACATACTCGACTCAGTTTGAACCTTGGCTTGAACCTTGAATGCAAGAGACTAACTACATATAGGAGCTATTAGAGCGGGAAACACTATTGGGAGAATGTGTTAATAATTTCTTGTGGATAGGAGCATACTCTGGTTTGGGGTCATTCTATGTTCACTCTATACATTTCCTTTATTCATAGAATACATTAAATGTACCATTGGACCTTATCGACTGCCTTAGGTTTGGCTGTGTGTGAGTTTAGAGTGTGTGTTTGTTACATGATAACATTTCCACCCAAAAGAAAAAAGACCTTCTAAAATAATTTTAACGGGGCCAAATTATTTTCTTTTGCAATTAATTTTTGCTACAACTTCTATTAATCTAGGTTAATTGTCCACTTTTTTCAAGTGTTATTTCTATATTATGTATGGTCAAGCCAAACTCCAATTATCAAACATTGCTTGATCATATTGGTTTTGACCTAGGAACAAAGAATATCATAAAGACTCCCATTACCTAGTATTGCTTATTATATTTGTTTTCACAGTCAGAAAGAAAAATATCAAAGCTGATGGTTCCAAGCATTAATTAATTTGGTAGATAGATATTTTGACTATATGTTTTAGGTGGGATTCAAAGAATGAAGGATTAATCCAAGAGATTTTCCATGCTCATTCAACTCACTCACTAAAACTCAAAACTGACATAAATGCCCCCATTTAGTGGGTTATATGTAGAAGATCTCCTACATCAAAAGTCTAAAAAATTACACTAAATTGGATGATCACAACCTTTTTATCTATAACATTCTCTAGATCGAACCATAGCAAATTCATATTATTCGTGAATAATTAGTATAATTTGTTATCTGTATAATTCGTCCGTATTATTCAAATATCCAAAAAAATTTCATGGATTTTTTAAGTAAGGCTAATCATTTGTGAATCATTTATGACTTATTCGCGAATAATATGTATAAGAAAAAAAAAAGGCTTAAACCTATAAGGTAAGCCCCTAAACCATCTTTCTCACAAGTGCATGCAGATCTCTTTCTCTCAATTTCTTTATCTCTCAGTTCCTAACCCCAAGTCCCTATCTCATCAACCACGGTGACATCAAAAGCTGCCAGCCCTACAATACTCACCGGCCACACTCAATTCCCTCCCCCTCTCTTGACTTCTCTCTCCTTAAAGCACTAACTCACCCGTCACAACGACTTATTGTGTTGAGGGCTTCTTATATTTTTCATATCAATCTTTTGCTATGAAATCACAATTTAAGCATTTATTCCTGAAAATTCAATTAGAAACTCAACCCAATTTTTTTTCCAATATAAAATCTAAAAAGTGTAATTTTTTTTTCATCTCCATTAATGGCTTAATGCAAACCATTTGGTCAAAGAAATAGCTTATGGACATTTTTATTTTGGATTTTTTAGTTTAATATAGTACTTAAACATTAGATTAAATTTAATTATCCATTTCATATTTTATTTAGATACATAGGTTATTTATTTTTATTTTTTTGATTACATAATAATATAGGTGAAAGATAACCTTATATATTCTTTTTATATGTTTAGTCAAATTTTATAACAAAATTTTTAGTGTGTTCCAAATTATATTTGAATAATTTCGTACCACACTTTTATTGTTCTTCATTTATTTTGCCGAATCTTTTAACAAATTATTGAATAAGTATTTTGAAATATACTCAAATAATTTATTTATCAAACTTTTACCATGCACCGAATTACTAGCTAGCTATGGATGGAACATTTGAAGACACCTAATTATGTTGACCTTCTCAAGATGAAGAGATATCATGTAAGGGAGGGTTGATGTCATTTTGACAAGAAAAAGGTTATATACTCTCCCATAAGTTTAATATTAAAAATATTTATTTTGCTCTTTGAGTGTATGTGTGTAAGGCGTGTATCCTTAGAATTCATCAATTTCTTAATATCAACGTGCAATGGTTGACGACTTCAAAGACCATTGTTGTCAAGTTTTGGTTGGCTTGGTTCATCACTGGATTTTGCGCAAAATGTGAGTTACTCAACCTTTCCGTTCTCACACTAGAGGAGAAACACCGTAGATAGCTCAAAATGAATAGACTCGGGGGCATTTAGAAACACTAATAATAAGTATTTATTTAGCTTATTAGTCAAAATAAAGTACTTAGGGCCCTTTTGGTTTGGATTATTTGGATTGATTTAATCACTTGCAAGTGATTTCAGTTGAATTAGCATCATATAATCATTGGTTCGTCCTTAGTAATTAATTTTTACGACAACCGATTGTTGTTAAAACCAGTGTTTAGAGATCGGCATAAGGGTGAATTGGTGATTATGACCAATTGCGACGGGCTTTTTCCGATTCGTAAAAATACTCCCAAACTCTCATCAACCACCAACGCTGCAAAAGAGGGTTGTGAAAAGTGGTGAAGACGAGAGAAACTTGCGACCAACAGTGATAAGTTTTCATCATTTGGGCAACCATGACTGTCGCTTAATTTGGCGTCTAAGGTCACGCCTAGAGAACTAAATTTCCAAAGATATCATTAACCCCAAAATCCATTCTCTCCTTCCAGATGAAAAATCTACTGATGTAATAACCTTTTCCCCTTCATGATACTGATTATAGAAGTTACTCTACTTATATGAATAAGAATGCGACTTGCATTTGAATGCATTCCTACATTTCCGGGCATGTATTTTTTCGAGTAAAGCTTATGGGACCATGAGATCTAGAGCTACCCAAGTCATTGTCTTAAAAATTAGAATATGTTGTTTTAGGCACAAAACAGTTAGGTTGAATCCATAAGTAACAATCAAGTGGCATGCACTTAGTGGTTGGTAGTGGTCTTGCATACATGAGGAGTGCTAGCCCCCTAAGTCAAAAGTTTTCCAAAAATGCAGAGTGGCTACAACACATGGTCTTCCTACCTTATAACAGGGGAGATGGTTTGAAACTAGTAGTTACCACTCAGCTAAACTTGAATCAAGTTTGAGCTCCATCAATCCTTAACATTCGAGCTTGGCCAAGCTCGACTCGAATACAAGTCTACTTAAAAGGTTCTCTTAGTCATCTGCTGGACAAAATGAAATGGGGACAACTCATACAAGTGGACAAACCATATTTTCTTGAGAATTCTTGCATATTGGACGGATATACCCTCATCAAATTGGAATTTCTAGAGAATTCTTGCACATGGGACGGATATACCCTCATCAAATTGGAAAATATTAAGAGATTCGTCCCTAGCATTTTTAAAAACGACTAATGTATCCCAAATTAGTTTAGTCCCACATGGAAAGTGGGAGAATTTCTCCATATATTCTTACCCAATAAATACTTTTCCCCTGTAGCCCATTTAGCCCAACCATCTCTCTAACCACCCTTAGCCTTTACAGCCTCTCTTGCTTTGGCTCTAAAAACTCTTAGATCAGTACGAAATTTTTTCTAAAAATCTCTTGACAGAGTCTCCCATCAAGCCTTAAAGGAAGAGAAAAAAAAAAAAATTCTAAAAATCTCTTGACAGAGTCTCCCATCTAGCCTTAAAGGAAGAGAAAAAATAAAGAAGAAAGAAAAGAAGAAATAAGCTTAAGACGAGGATTCCAACAACACTTAGATGAGTGATCAAATTCAAGCACTCGTATCTTCTACTTCTTCCTTTTATTTTTCTTTTGTAATGGGCATTTAGCTAGGGTGAAAAATCAACCCTTCTCTCGACGTAGTATAGACTTACTTAGATGCATTTTGCTGATTTGAGGTTCCTTATTAAGTGGAAAGGAGAAACAACCATTAGGCACAAAACCCCCCTCTTATATATATATATATATATATATATATATATATATATAGTATGGAGTTCGGATGGGCAACAGCGCTTGTTGTTGCCCATATGTGTCTTGCAAAATGGGCCCCATGTCCATCATTTGGTGATCCCCATGTGAATAGTAAGTGGCCCCCATTTTATAAGACACATATGGGCAACAGCACAACAGCAAGCATTGTTGCCCATCCGAACTCATATAGTATGAGCCTAAATTATGATAGTAAATCGATTTCTTTTATAATTTATTTTGATCTAATTTGAAGTGATTCACTCTATAGAAAGATAGGAATCCTTCATTTTCTTAAACCGTTCATTTGAGACCATCTTTAATGCATTTTGCCAAATTAGGATTCTATATTAAAATGGAGAGAGGAATGAACTTTTAGACCTAAAACATTGATTCTTAAAATCTATTGGTTGTGGTATGGACCTAAAACATAAATTATTTATGTTCATCCAAGGGATGATTTGCTTTGAAGATGTAGTTTATTATTGGGTTATAGCTATTACTCAACATGTAATAACATATTTATAGCTTGCTTATGCTCAGTAAGAAAAGAGAATATCCATTAAGATATTTTTATGTTGTCACTTTCATTTGCAGACTGAGAAACAAGAGAAGCGAGATGTGGGTAGATTAATGAAAGAGAAGGATCACAATCTTGAAATTTTGAAGCAAGAAATGGTAATCATCAAAAAGTCACATGAACAACGTTGCCTACAATTCGGATCACATAATAAGGAAGTTGAAGTTAGGTTAGAGAAGAAGAAAAAGGAACATAAGTGACTGGTAATAAAATCGAAAAAGAAAGGGGAAGGAAATTGAGAGAGAAAGAACCTAACTACCAAAGCTTTATAGATTATTAATTAGCAACTCTGCTGGTATGCCTTAAATCATAAGTTCTTAACCTTTAAACTATTGAAGGATTGAGGCTTGATTATGACCAAATGAAGCTAGAAGTTCTAAATACAGTTAGGAGTTATTTGGAGGAATTTACTCACTTAGGTAGGATTGATTATTTAGAATAAGCTTCATTTTTTTTGTTGGAACTTATACTAACATAATCTTATACTTTTTGTGGATTGGTAAAAATAAGTCAATCGACAATACAGTAAGAGGTAATACGTTCATAAGGAGGTGAACCAAAGGAAAACTAACAAAAACTGGCTACTTCTAACTCAAAAAACTAATAAAAGCTAAAACATAATGAAAAAACCCAAAAATGCAGACGACAAGTTGGTGACTTTATTACCTTTTCTTGGAGAGATTTGCACAGTTGTTCTCATGCGGCGAACCTTAATTGCAAGGATTGTAAACTTTTGCGCATGAACAAAGATAAGCATTAGCAAAAAATTATAACATGGTACGTGCAGAAAATTGGAGTTTCTATGATGAGATTTGTAAAGACCTAATTTTTTTGTCTAAAAAAAATAAATAATAATATTGAAATTTGTGTCATAATAAATGTATTGATGTTTTCTATGTTAATTAATGTCTTATGATGTGTTTATGAAGTGTAGATGAAGAAAAAAATTGGAAAAAAAAAAAAAAATTCAAAAAATTGGTAGTGGGCGTTCGAACGGGCCCTCAAGTTGTTCGAACGGACCTAAGGTTAATTTTTTTCTAAAATCTAAGGTCAGATTGTGAACCCTACAGGTTAAAAAATTTTTACTACAATTAATTGGGGTTAAAAAGTACACGTGGTGACTTGTGGGTGCGATTCAATTCTCCCTTACTTCAGTCGCGATTGGCTGTGATCTCCATAGGAGAGGGTAACTTAAATTTGGGGGGACCGGTACTGAATATTCCATTGTTCTCATATGTAGCTTTTGTCCCTCTACTTCAAGGGCCAACACACCTACACTCACCTTCTATCCCTCTAGGCCCCCGTGCGACTCGTCGCACTGGCTGCACCTTGCCCCAGTAGTGGGTGGAATAGTTTGCACGCTTTGGCACCTAGAAGCTTCCTAGCTTGCTATAGCCCTGGCTTAGTAGAATAGCACACATAAGCCAAGGATTCTGAAACTGTCAGTTCCAAGAGAGTACGTGAGCGGAACGAGCCACGTATGGTCGTCTGTCTCTCATTTCCCTTGTTGGGGGTTCCACTCTCGGGTCAGTTGCCAGAAAGCTTGGAAATGAGAGGCCTTTCCGGTGAGGACTAGCGCCCGCAGTTCTGAGGATCTGCTTTTGAGCTCCGGCTTGAGAATGCTGCGAGCTTCTAGAATCCAATGGAATCTTCGTAAAGTAGATCAGGCCGGTTACGAGATCCAAGGTCAGACCTTCGAGTCCGAAAAGTAAACCTAGCTACTAGGTACTAGGTAGGACCAACAAAAGCTGCAACCTAGTGGGCCTTTAAAAGAAAGATCACCATTAGGGTTGTCTATGTGTAGCTTCTATAAATAAACTTAAGAGAACATTAAGGAAACAGTTTGATATGAAAGATTTAGGGGACTCAAAGTCTTTTATGTGGATTGAAATGATAGAGGTCGCAAAGAGGGATCATTCTCTCCCAGACCAAACATTGTTTTTAAATGATAAACTCTAATGACTAGTGGAGAAAATATACTATTTAATTTATTAGTAATGCATGATCTACTGTTTCACTCGTACAGACTCTTAATTTACACCGTTAAATTCATCAGATTTGATTGGCTAGTCCGTCCTTCTATTTGTTTGCATTGTCAAGTTAAACACTCCATTGTCGGTTGGCATAGTCGCTGATGTACTGAAATCTTACCATTCATGCGTGTGTTCACCCATGGGCTTGAGCCCTGCACTATGACGGTGACGTTGCGTGCTCGAGTCCAGCTTATCCATCCACCCACAATTAATGAAAATGACGATAATTGTTGGTGGAAGAGTGGTGTTAGGTTTCTGTCTTGCATTCTAGTTGATCGTAAGTTTAGACTTTACACCAGACTCAACTCTGTGGGTCCAACCCCGAAATTTTTAGCTATTTCTGCAATGTCAAATTCGTAATTTTATGTTTTTGTACGAATACATAATTGTGTTTATGCTGGGATTATTTTTCATCGAGTGAAAACAGAAGAGATTGTAACCCCATTTTTCACATAAAATAGAAAAAAAAATTCTTGTCGTCGGCTGTGGAACAAATAAATTTGGTGTTCTTTGATTTTCTTTAATTGTATTTTATTTTTCTATAAACAGTCTTCTGCTTCGCGGGGGCCCGAACGTGCAATGAATCTCTAATAAGTGCAAGCAAACTTAAGAATCTGTAGGGATGGAGTGGCAGGACCCCAGAACATAATATCTATCCCTCATACAAGGCTTGCCCCTCTGCATAAATGTAATAGGGACATTGGACACTTACAAATAGCTTGACTCGCATTTCGACCCAGGCCTAACCATACAACAGGATGCCTTACCTCTCTTATGGGATCCTCTGAATCTTACCTAAGTTGGCGTGTCTACTTTGTTTTAGTAAACTTATTTGAGGTAGAGTGTTTTTATGCTTCTCCTAACCAGACGGCCAAAAGAATGTCATGAATACTAGAGGAAAACTTCCGACTCATACAAGCTTATGCTTCTGTTCTACTTCTCCAGATCAGTCTGGTGTGAGAGATTTTTGGTGATAACATGTCTGCACTATCACTTTAATGTCTATAGGTCTTGTGGGAACTTTTCATTGATGGTGGTTTAGAGGAGCATTGGTCATAAGAGGGTTTATGAGCCAGTGATGGGTTGTGCATCGATCAGCCCGAGCCCACCCAAGACCTATGGAGCCAAGCCATTCCCGAGGTAGCGTCTCACAGCCTAAATAAGACGAGCACAACTCACAAATAGGAGTGTCAACAGGCTACATTTAGGCCTCAAAAACCTCTTGTAAACAAGCCGAGCTGGGCAGCCTAGGCCAGGCTTATTCAAAAATCAAGCCCAAACCTGGCCCATTGATACCCCTACTCAGAAGCCTGTATTACTAATCAAATGATGTATGACTACAGTTGTTGATCCATGTGCTAGAGAACAACCATGTGAGGACAGGAAGAGGCAGGGGCGGAGTCAGGATTAGCTTGCGGGGGGCTAACAATGGGGTTTGGTGGGTCCCTCCAAAGTAAAGTGATAAAAGATTAAATATTTTTTATTTTATTTTCTTATAACCAAGACTAGATTAATGAATCCAGGGATGAGTGAATCTTAACCACAGTTAATTAGTGGGTATTAAAAGGAACACATCACAACTTGTAAAGCCCTCTTTAATTGCGGTTTAGCATAATTAACCTAAGGTTATTTTTTCCCTAAAACTAAGATTAGATGGATAAACCCTAGGGGTGAGTAAATTTTAATCATAGTTAGTGGGTATTAAAAAAAGGGACATGTGGCGGCTTGTGAGTTTATGTTTTTCTTGAGTTCGGATGGGCAACAGCATGCGCACGCTGCTGTTACCTCTTTGTGTCATGAGAAAAGTGGGGCCTACCATTTTTGGATGTGGGGTCTACCCCTATTGAATGTGGGGGCCACCCTTGTAAGACACAAAGAGCTTTCAAACCTTACAGAAGTGTTTCCTCAATCAAGTAATAGGGGTAAAATTGGATAAGGGTAACTTTAGTTAACAGTGTTAATATTAAGAGTCTGACAGGGGAGGTCAGTGTAATTTCATAAACTAGAGGGGAGATTTCTAAAATTTCACCAAACCTCAGGGGAGGTGAGTGTAATTTACCCTAATATTAACGTTGTTAACTAAAGTTATCATTTTCCCATTTTACCCATATTACTTGATTTGAGGAAACACATCTTTACCATTTGAAAGCTCTTTGTGCCTTATAAGGGTGGCCCCCACATTCAATAGAGGTAGACCCACATCCAAAAATGGTAGGCCCCACTTTTCTCAAGACACAAAGGGGCAACAGTAGTGTGTGTCTACTGTTGCCCATTCGAACTCAAGCAAAAACATAAACTCCCAAGCCGCCACATGTCCCTTTTAATACCCACTAACTATGATTAAGATTTACTCACCCCTAGGGTTTATCCATCTAACCTTAGTTTTAAGGGAAAAATAACCTTAGGTTGGTTATGCTAAACCGCAATTAAAGAGGGCTCTACAAGCCGCCATGTGTCCCTTTTAACACCCACTAACTGTGATTAAGATTCACTCATCCTCAGGATTCATTAATCTAACCTTGGTTATAAGAAAATTAAATAAAAAACATTAATCTTAGGTTTAACTACAGTTAAAGGATCTCTATAAGCCACCATGTGTCCCTTTTAACACCCACTAACTATGGTTAAAACTCACTCACCCCTAGGATTCATCCATCAAACCTTGGTTTTTAAAACCTTAGGTTGCTTATGCTTAACCACAATTAAAGGGAGCTCTACAAGCCGCTATGTGTTCCCTTTAATGCCCACTAACTGTGGTTAAAATTCACTCACCCTTAGGATTCATCCATTTAACCTTAATTTTTAGAAGAAAAAAACCTTAGGTTGATTATGCTTAACCACATGTAAAGGGGGCTTAATTGTGCTTAAGATTCACTCACCCTTGGGATTAATCCATCTAACCTTGCTTTTAAGAAAAAATTAAAAATATTAACCTTAGGTTAATTATGTTTAACCACAGTTAAATGATCTCTATAAATCACCATGTGTCCCTTTTAATACCCACTAACTATAGTTAAGATTCACTCACCCCTAGAGTTCATCTATCTAGCATTGGTTTTTAGAAAAAAATATATATATACTTGATTGTGGAAATATATATTAACCTTAAGTTGATATTATTAAACTTGGTTAGAACCCAATTATCATTTATTTTATTTAATTAACTAACCTTGTGTTGAAAAAATGTAATTTAATATTTTAAAATGTTTAAATGATAACATTATCAAAGTTCATCCATAAAGTAACGATAAACTTAAGGAAATAGGGCATATGTTAATGACAACCAAAGTTGAGGGGAGGGCAATATAATTTCAGAAACTAGAGGGTATTTCTAAAATTTCACCAAACTTCAAGGGAGGTACCCAAAAATATATTGGAAGTGAATTAAAAACATAGCGTTAGATTGAGAGTACTCGAAATTAGTGTAAAGAGTGAACTGACGGAAGCAAAAGCAAAGTCTCTTAGCCGGCTGTCCCTTCCTCTCATATAAGCCTAGCCATCTAAGCCGGCTAAAAAGTGTTGCAAAAAAGTCCTTTTCTTAGTCAATTGTGATTGAACTTTTGAGTTCAATCGCATCCAAAAATCAACATGTATCCTTTTTAACCCATATTAATTGTGGTTAAGATTTATTAATTTTTAGGGTTCAACAATCTAATCTTATTTATTAAAAAAATATTAAAAATGAATGAAATCCTTGAGGGTAATAACCGGACTCAGGAAGTCTAGTTACACCCCTAAGGTCACCTTGTGACCCTTTTGACACCCCCTAATTGCGGTTAAAATTCACTCATCCTTAGAATTCACTCATCTATCCTTGGTTTTTAAAAATAAATAATAAAAATAATTTAATTTTTTTTCAAACCACGGTTTAAAACAATAATATTTTTTTCTAAAAGCCAAGAATATGTGGATGAACCCCAAGGGTGGGTGAATCGTAACCACGGTTAAGGGATGTCAAAAGGGACACATGGCGACCTAGGGTGCTCAACTAACTCCCCCGAATCCGATTATAATCGCATGGATTTCATTCATTTAAAAAAAATAATAATCCTAAGGGTGAAAATTTCTTAACTAAAGTTATTTTTTAATATTTTTTTCTAAAAATCAAGGTTAGGTTGTTTTTTTTTAGTTGAAAGGTTGTTGAACCCTAAAGGTCAGTGAATCTTAATGACAATTAATATGAGTTAAACTGTGATCGGTCTTCACTTGAACTCTACCCGAGTTCAATCACACTAGGAATGGCAATGGGGCGGGGCAGGGCGGTTTTCTACCTCCCCGGCCCCGCCCCGATTATAAAGCCACCCCGCCCCGCCCCACCTCTGACTGGGGCTTATATATGGTGAAACCAGCTCTGCCCCGCCCCGCTCCTTCTGCCTTTATATATATATATATATATATATATATATATATATATATATATATATATATATATAAAGTGGTTCCGGGGCAAGGCGGGGCATCGGAGCGGGGTATACTAAAACCGCCCCCACCCCAAAACCGAGTCAAGTCTTTATTTTTTATACCGTCCCCGCCCCGCCCCGCCCCGATTTATTTGAAAAAAAACCGCCCCTATAGGGGTTGGTCGGGGCCCCTACAGGGGCGGGTCATATTGCCATCCCTACATCACACTCACATGTCAACCCATATTAACTATGGTTAAGATTCACTAACCCTTAGGGTTCAACAACCTAACCTTGATTTTTAAGAAAAAAATATTTAAAAACAACTCTATTTAAGATTTTTTAACCCTTAGGGTTATTATTTTTTAATAGGAATGAAATCCTCGACGGTTATAATCTGATTCGAGGGAGTCTGCTTACGCCCCTAAGGTCGCCACGTGTGTGTTTTGACATCCCTTAACTGTGGTTAAGATTCACCCACCTATCTTTCTTTTTTTGAAAAAAATATTTAAAAAATTAATTATGGTTAAAAAAATATTGAAATATTTTTAATATTATCTTTCTAAAAATCAAAGATAGGTGGATGAACCTAGGGGTGGGTGAATCTTAACAATTAAGGGGTGTCAAAAGGGACACATGCCAGACTCCCTAAGTCCGATTATAACCGCCGAGGATTTCATTCATTTTTAATAAATAAAGTTAGATTGTTGAACCCTAAAAGTTAATAAATCTTAACTATGATTAATATGAGTTTTTTTCTTTAATATGAGTTAAAAAGGATACATGTTGAATTATGTTTGCAATTAAACTCGGAAGTTCAATCACAATTGACTGTGATCGGGTATTTACTTAGTTCACGAAGAGAAAAGAGGAAGGGATTAGCCGTAACTATCCAAAAGAGAGAAATGACTTTTTTACAAGACTCTTTAGCCTGCTTAGATCGCTAGGTTTATCTGAGAGGGTTGTTAAAGAGGAAGGGACTAGCCGTAACTATCCAAAAGAGAGAAATGATTTTTTTACAACACTCTTTAGCCTGCTTAGATTGCTAGGCTTATTTGAGAGGAAGGGAACAACCCGCTAAGAGACTTTGCTTTTGATTCCGTCAATTCATTGTTTGCACTAAGCTCGAGTACTCTTAATCTAACACTCATATACTCACTAGTATGTACTTGTGGGTAGCGAAATTACGACACCAGATTGGGTTGGGCTACACCAGATCACAACCTAAGTGGGTGGTTGGGCTTCGTGCATGTCAAAGGCACACACACCATCTAGCCAAAGGATGGTTCACCATCAGCCCGCCTAGCATTAAATGCTGGCAGCAGGGCAATAATGCCCCCGAATACCCTTTTATATTAGTCTTTAAGGGACTGACACGTGATGAGGGTTTGTCTTTGCAGGCAGACCACCACTTAAGCTTTACGGATAGACTCTATGAGTCTATCCGCGGGCTAGTCAATGACTAGCCCAATCCGTGACCATAAATGACTAAGGACTCAATCCAGACCAAGAGTTGGACCTATGGTCACACCCTGTCTTGGTCCGCGAATTGAGTAAGGTCAGACTTTGGTCCACAGCTCAAATAGGCTTTGGACCTGACCCAGACTGCAAGTGAGACTCATGGTCGCACCCCTTTAATTTACAGACTGACCAAGGTCAATCATTTCCCAGTTGGCAGTCAAATACTGACTGTCAAGTGGCAGAGAATCCTTGATAAAAAAAAAATGACTATCTTTCAGCTTTAGGGGATCTCAAGATAGAGATCCTCTCTTTTCTTCAAATAATAGAGTGTCAAATGGCACCCCATTTGAAATGCGGAGTAATCTCTCACATTTTCGTAGAAGATAAGACTCTTTCCTCTTTTGAAAGGAATCTTTATCTTCCTAGGTTTTTTAAAAAGAGAAACCAATTTGGAATCCTTCAAGAAAGAGGACTCTCATTCGTATCAAGTTTTCTCAAGATAAGGGAAATCAACTGTCAATGAACAAATGACTCTCTCTAAAATGATAAAATATTTTTGATTCCCTAAAAGATAGGAAGTCAAAAGAGAGTCCAAAAAGGACTCTCCAAAAGCTATAAAAATAGAGTTTCTCTCAAGAAACTCCCACGAAGAAGAGACGAGAAAAAATATATAAAGAATCAAGCAAGAAGAAAAGAGAGAGAAAAATAGTTTTCTTTTCTTTTGCAGGAAAATGGCTACCAAAGAGGAAAAAGAAAGATCTCTCATTAATGAAGAATAACAGATGAACCCCCAATATGGTCACCTCTCTTTATTTTTTTTCTTTCTTTTTTATTGATACAAGGACTTCTATGAGGTATCAGTAACGCCTATATGTGATCTGGGCAACCCCATTGAATAAATATAAATACTTTATTCAAATATTTGTTCTTCATTAATTCTTCTTAATAAGAAGTTCTTCCCTAAATCGGGAAGGTAATTAACAATCTGGGTTTACTCAGATTGGAAGTATAATCCCCTACACAAAATAATAAATTTCATACAATAATAGAGGCAACTTGACACACAATAAAATTTATGCGTTACAGTACTATCGAGTGTTTTTAATCACGTCCCAAGAAATATATATCTTTAATCATGTTGAGAATATTACTACGTATCAAATTCAAACTCCAATGGTACATTAGTGTGTCTATAAGGTTAAGGTTGGTGCCTCATTCGAGCTTTCATGGCATACTTTGAACAGATCACATGTTAAAAATGGTTTATAAACATTCAAAAACAAATAAGGCGTTCGGTTCATGAATCTCAATAGAACATTAATATCTAAAACTCTTCCCTTTTTTTTTTACAAACATTGACAAGTATCCAGACCTAAGCATCTTCATTTCTCATCATTTTTACTATGTGTCCTGTGTGGGAGCATGAGGCTAAGCACCATGAATTGAGCTGGAATGAAGAAATTAAGGACCCTAAATTCATATTGAATATACATAGAATGTGGAAAGAAATTAATTTGATAAGAAGGGGATAAAAAGGGGAATTAGTAGGTTGGTGTCGCTCTCATTCATTGATCCCATTCCCTTGGAAGGCTTGGATAAAATGGTGTTTAGGGACTATCTTTGCAGCCTTAAATGATTTCATTTTATCCTTAATGGCCACTAACCCATTTTCAAAACCATATAAACCCTCATCCCCTCCTTGATCCCTTTGTGCTACTTCTGCAGTTGCGTCTTGTTCTAATTTGCTACAAAAGTTGAAGAATGTGTATTCAATGTCACAATAGAAGTGGGTGTTATTCGAAATCCTGGAATCATGGAAACCTTCTCCAGATCCCTCCTTTCTCCTAATTTCAAGGGTGTGGTTCTAGTTAAAAAGGGAATGTGCAAGTGGCTGGGTTCTTTGTTAGAAAGGCTCGTACAAGTCCCGGACTTTCACATGGTCGAATATCTCATGTTCTATCTTTTGTACCCGAGATTTTGTGAGTGAAATTCAAGGATTTTGAATTCCGAAAATGACAAAAAAATATTCTTAATATTTTTAAAAATTACAAAAATTTCCTTAATTAAAAATTATCCAAAATGCCACTGAATTTTATTGAAAAGTGTATCATGTTAATCTAAAATTTTAAAATACTCATTGTGTCAATTTTGGGCCTTTTCGTATTTAAGAAAAATAGCCTTCAAGTCTCATGGATATTTGAAAGTTCGGGTAAATTCATTGGGACATTGAAGTCCTCTTTTTGCAACGACTTTTCCCACAGTGTTTGATGTCCCAGAACTTTATACAAAAGAACAACGTACAAGTAATGCAAAAACCTGGACTTAAGAAATCCCACCTCAAAAAAAAGGGGGCAAGTGGTCGTCAATAAGGAAAAGTTTTGGAAGATCAAACAATGAGAAGAAGGGATTGGAGGATCCAAAGGATCATGAGGATCAATGAAAGATAAGGGTGGATTCATAGGACCCTTCTAGAAGGTTCACAAAGGCCAAGAATAGAATTGAGAGTAGGTTTGCCCTTCCAACTTACAAGGTATATTTCTAAAATACTTGAAATATTGCTTGTAGTGTTGCTTCAATTGAGCTTTCATGGCCTACTTTGAACCACACAAGTTAAAACAGGATTTTCAGACATCTTAAAAACAAATATCGCCATTGGACAAAAAAATACTTCCGCATTTGACTACTGTTTGTGCCAAATGTGTCATTGATCCATGTCCTCTTCTCTAACACACATCAACCATGGTTAAGATTCACTCACTCTTAGGGTTAAGCAATCTATCCTTGGTTTTTTTTTTTTTTGAAACAAAAATGTTAACCTTAATTTTCTAAAAAAACAAAAATGTTATCCTTAATTTTCTTAAACTTAACCATAATTAAATGAGTGTTAAAAAGGACATGGGGCCTTGACATTTGACTACATAGTCAAATGTGTGGTGTAATCACAACCTCAAGGGGGTGGACCAGTGGTTCCCGGGACTTATACCTCATGAAGCAGAAAGTCCTAGGTTCGACTTCTCACTCCCCCTTTGGGGCTCGCCGTGCACGGGATTTTCTCATACTAACCGGTGTGGCGGATTGCAGGCTCACATCACTTCCTCGGGAATTAGTCCTGACCCGAAGGGTTGGGAACATCTCGAGTTTTTTAAAAAAAATGTGGTGAAATCACTGGCCCTTTTGTTATCAAAAACTTGGACAAGTATCTAAACCTAAGCATCTTGATTGATCTGGAATGAGAAAATTAAGGATCCCAATTACAGTTTTGTATATACATTGAATTTGGAAGGAATAATACAGGGTGTTTTGATGAGATGGGGATATTAGTATGTTGGGATGTCCACGGGCTTGGATGGGCTTTTGAAAGAGACAGCTGATTACATTTTGGCTTTGGAAATGCGAGTAAAGGTTATGCAGATTATGGATAAGGTATTATCAGGTTCTTATGAGTAATTGATTAATTTTTTTTATTTTTCAATTGGATATCATGGAATCAGATCTGCAATTCCATATATATATATATATATATATTATTGCATCCAAAATGTACATTGGCCCTTATTTTCTCCTACACATTTCAAGTTGTAAACGGATTTGTTAGTGTTGTCTAAATTTAATAACAGTTTGATAATACTTATTATGGTAAAAATAAGATATTAACTATGAATAACATTCCCAAAAAAAAAAGATATTAACTATGAATAGGAGTCAACCGAAACAACCCAAATTTTGTATTGGGAAGTGGTAATTATGAGAACAAAGAAGGATATTTTTTAATATAATTATTTCCCTAAATACCCCCACGCATAGGATATGCGTAAAAGGTAGTATACAGGATTAGGCCTGGATCGGTTGAATTATTCTGTTGTCCAACTCTGATATGGAGCCCAGATATCTGGCCCGGCCTAGTGACAGTTGTATATTATATGTATGACCCACTATTGTCAGAACCGGACCGGACCGGACCGGCCAGTCGAACCGGTGGAATCAAGAACCGACCCCCTCGTCAGTTCCCAAAACAGGAACTATTTGTGAACCGGTCAAAACCGACCAGAACCACGGGCAAAACCGGTTGGGAACTGATCAGAAACGGTCAAAACCGGAAAAAATTAGGAAAAATTGAAAAAAAAAATTATTTTTTTTGCAAAAAGTACACGGTCACACCGGACCGGTGGAACTAAGAACCGGCCACTCTAACGGTTCGATGCCCGATCCGGTTCTGACAACACTGGTATGGTCTTGGCAACCAAAGATGATGAACAGGTGCCTAGTGGATGCTTAATTCGCTAAACTGGTCCAATATTAATCGTGGGGTATTAGGAATTTAGGTCACCATGGGCATACCTAAAAGTAGAAGCCCCAGGCCACATCATGAATGCAAGAGAGTAGTAGTGGATCGGATTCCACAGCTATGTATTTTGCTAAAATGTTCTTTTTTCTGGTGGGAGCTGAATATGTGCATCCTCCAAAGTTGGAGTATCAACTAGACATGTATTCAAGTCGAGTTTGGCCAATGAAGCTTGGTTTGAACATACTCGAGCTCAGGTTTGAGCTTCATTCATTTAAATGTTCAGGCTTGAGCAAACCTGAATACAAGAAACTAACTATAGAGTACAGATAGGAGCTAATAGAGCGGGATCCACTATTGGGAGAATATGTTCCCCAATTTTTTTGTAATTCGTTCATGGGGTAGTATGAAATAGTGTGCCCTTCAAATTTTTTTAATATAGTTGCCCCCCAAAAAAAAATTTTGGCTTATATTATACTATAGTGCCCCCCCCCCCCCCCCCCCCCAATCTTTTCCTCGTATATCCTCCGTGGAGTCCGGTTATGCCCTTGAGGTTAGCACGTCCCTTTTAACGCCCCTTAATTATGGTTAAAATGCACCCACTCTTAGGGTTCACCTAATTCCTTGGTTTTTAGAAAAAAATATTAAAGTTTTTTTTAATCTTAGGAGTTAGTGAATTTTAAGTAGGGTTCGAAAAGAAATTTGATATATTTTTTTTTTAAAACCAAGGATATATAGGTGGGTGAATCTTAACCATGGTTAATGGGTATTAATAGGGACACATGGCGACCTCAAAGGCATTACTGAGAAAGAAAAATCTCAAAATAAAAAACTACCAAAAATAAAATATTCTCAGGGGCTACGCCCCCGAATCCACAAGTTCCATACCCTCAAATTCGTTATTTTTATTATATTTTTTATGCATGTACTTCCCCCCACCCCAATGAAATTTTTTTGGCTGGCCCTGAATAGGAGCATACTCTGGTTTGGGATCATTCTATGTTCACTCTATACATTTTCTTTATCCATTGAATACATTAAATGTACCGTTAGACCTTAGTGGCTACCTTAGGTCTAGCTGTGTGTGTTACATGATAATGTTTCCACCAAAAAAAAAAAGGACCTTCCCATGAAGTAATTTTAACATGCCAATTTATTTTATTTTGCAATTAATTTTTGCTACAACTTCTGCTAATCTAAGTTAATTGCCCACCTTTTTCAAGTGTTATTTCTATATTATGTATAGTCAAACCAAACTCCAATTATCAAACATTGCTTGATCATATTGGTTTTGACCATGGAGAAAAGACTGTCATAAAGACTCCCATTACCTAACATTGCTTATTATATTTGTTTTCACAGTCCTACAAAAAATGTCAAAGTGAATGGTTGTAAACATTAATTAATTAGGTAGGTAGACATTTTGACTAAATGTTTTAGGTGGGATTCAGAATGAAGGATTAATCCCAGAGATTTTCCATACTCATTTACCTCATTCACTAAAACTCACAAGTGAGATAAATGCCCCCATTTAGTGGGTTATATGTAGAACATCTCCTATATCAAAAGACTAAAGAATTACAATTGGATGATCATGATCATTTTATCTATAACATTCTCTAGATCGAAACATGGTAAAATCATATTATTCATGAATAATTCGTTATATGTATAATTCGTAAATATTATTCAAATATACGAAAAACTTCATGGATTTTTTAAGTGAGGCAAATCATTTGTGAATTGTTTATGAATTATTCGTGAATAATAGGTATAAGATAATTTTAAAAATGCTTAAACCTTTAAGGTAAGCCCCTAAACCTTCTTTCATCTTTCTCGCAAGTATATGCAGCTCTCTTTCTCTCTCAATTCCTAACCCCCCAAGTCCCTATCTCATCAACCACAGTGTCATCGAAAGCTGCCAGCCATACAACACTCACCGACCACCATTCAATTCCCTCCCCTCTTTCCTGATTTCTCTCTCCTTAAAGCACTAACTCACTCGTCACAACGACTTATTGTGTTGAGGGCTTCTTCCATATTTCATATCAATCTATTGCCACGAAATCACAATTTAAGCATTTATTCCTGAAAATTCAATTAGAAACTCTACCCAATTTTTTTTTTTCCAATTTAAAATCTAAAAAGTGCAATTTTTTTTCTTATCTCCATTAATGGCTTAATGCAAACCATTTGTTCAAAGAAATAGCTTATAGACATTTTTATTTTGGTTTTTTTAGTTTAATATAGTTACTTAATCATTAGATTAAATTTAATTATCCATTTCATATTTTATGTAGATGCATAGGTTTTTTTATTTTTATTTTTCCGATTACATAACAGTATAGGTGATAGCTAACCTTTTTTTTTTTTGGATAGTAGGTGAAAGGTTACCTTAAATAGGCATTTTCTATGTTTAATCGAATTTTATAACAAAAGTTTTAGGGTGTTCCAAATTATATTTGAATAATTTCATACCACACTTTTATTGTTCTTCATTTATTTAGCCGAATATTTTAACAAATTATTGAATAAGTATTTTGAAATATACTCAAATAATTTATTTATCAAACTTTTACCATACACTAGATTATTAACTATGGATTGAACATTTGAAGACACCTAATTATGTTGACCTTCTCAAGATGAAGAGATATCAAGTAGCGGAGAGTTGATGTCATTTTGACAAGAAAAAGGTTATATACTCTCATATTTTAACAATAAAATATATTTTTTTTGCTTTTTGAGTGTATGTGTGTAAGGCGTGTATCCTTAGCATTCATCCATTTCTTAATGTCAACGGTGCAATGATTGACAGCTCCAAAGACCATTGTTGCCAAGTTACGGTCGGCTTGGTTCATCGCTGGATTTTGCGCAGAATGTGAGTTACTCAGAAACACAATAGATAGCTTAAAACGCTTAGACTCGAGGGCGTTTAGAAACACTATTAATAAGTATTTATTTATCTTATTTGTCAAAATAAAGTACTTAGGGCCCATTTGGTTTGGATTATTCGGCCCGATTTAATCACTTAAAAGCTATTTCAGCTTAATCGTCATATAATAGTGTTTGTTCGTCCTTAGTAATCAATTTTTACAACAACTGGTTGTTGTTAAAACCGTTGTTTAGAGATTATGACCGATTTCGATAGGCTTTTCCAATTTCGTAAAAATACCTCCAAACTCTCTCATTAACCACAATAGTGCTGCAAAAGAGGTTTGTGAAAAGGGGTGAAGACGAAAGAAGCTAGCGACCACCAGTGATAAGTTTTCATCATTTTGACAACCATGATTGTCACTTAATTTGGCGTCTAAGGTAACGCCTAGAGAACTAAATTTCCAAAGATATCATTACCCCCAAAATCCATTCTCTCCTTCCAGATGATAAGGTGGCATTTGGATTGGATTCTATTAGCCAAAAATCAATTCTGATAAAATTGATTTTGTAAAATTAATTGTCAAATAATCACTTTTATCATAATTGATTTTTAGGTACATAAACCCCTCTTATGTATATATTTTTTTGTATGAGCCTAAATTAGGATAGTAAATCGATTTCTTTTATAATTTATTTTGATCCCATTTGACATATTTCACTGAATTGGGACACCTTATGCGATAGAAAGATGAGGAACCCTTCATTTTTTTTAAACCGTTCATTTTAGACCATTTTTAATGTGTTCTGCCAAATTGGGATTCTATATTAAAATGGAGAGAGGAATGAACTTTTAGACCTAAAACCTTGATTCTTAAAATCTGTTGGTTGTGGTATAAACCTAAAACGTAAATTATTTATGTTCATCCAAGGGATGATTTGCATTGAAGATGTAGTTTATTATTGGGCTATAGCTATTACTCAACATGTAATAACATTTTTATAGCTTACTTATTAATAAGAAAATAGAATATCCATTAAGATATTTTTCATGTTGTCAGTTTCACTGGTTTACTTGCTTATTGCAGGTTGAGAAAATAAAGGAGCAAGATGTGAGTAGACTAATGAAAGAGAGGGATCATATTGATCTTGAAAATTTGAAGCAAGAAATGGAAATCACCAAAAAGTCACATGAACAACGTTGCCTACAATTCGAAACACATACTTGGGAAGTTCAAGTTAGATTAGAGGAGAAGAAAAAGGAATGTAAATGCCTCGTAATAGAATTTGGTTTACTTGCTTATTGCAGGCTGAGAAAATAAAGGAGCAAGATGTGAGTAGACTAATGAAAGAGAAGAATCATATTGATCTTGAAAATTTGAAGCAAGAAATGGAAATCACCAAAAAGTCACATGAACAACGTTGCCTACAATTCGAAACACATACTAGGGAAGTTCAAGTTAGATTAGAGGAGAAGAAAAAGGAATGTAAGTGCCTCGTAATAGAATCGAAAAAGAAGAGGAAGGAAATTGAGACATTTTCAGAATTAATGAAATATGAGAGAGTTGTAACAAGCTACCAAAGTTGTATGGATTATCAATTTGCAGCTGCGGGTATGCCTTAACTCACATGTTCTTAATCTTTTTATGTTGTAATGTTTATGACTGTACTTTTATTCAGGGATTGAGGCTTGATTATTCAATGATTGAGGCTTGATTTTGAGCTCATGAAGATAGAAGTTTTAAATACTCTAAGAAGCTATTTGGAGGAAATTACTCACTTAGGTAGTATCGATTATTTGGAATAAGCTTCATTTTTTGTCTGTAACTTATACTGACATAATCTTATACTTTTTTTGGATTGGTAAAATAACTCAACCGACAATACAGTAAGAGGCTAACACATTCACAAGGAGATGAACTGAAGGAAAACTAACAAAAACTAGGCTACTGCTAACTCAGAGAACTAATAAAAGATACAACTGAATGATAAAACCCGAAAGATGCAGACAAGAAGTTGGTGACTTTATTACCTTTCTTGGAGAGTTTTGCACAATTGTTCTCGTGCAGCAAATCTTAATAGCAAAGACTGCAAACTATTGTATAGGAATAAAGATGAAAGCATTAGCAAAAAATTATCATATGATATGTGCAGAAAATTAGAGTTTCTATGATGAGATTCAAGACTTAAAAAGTAAGAATGCATCTATATTTACTTATGATTTCTGATATATTTGAATGATTTGAGTTTCTCATCTTTGATGGCCATATGTTCCATATTTTAAGTTTTTCATACAAGTGAACTTATATAACTATCTAATAATCTCTCATATTAGGCATGTGCAATTCAATTTTTGTACACTATTTGGAACAATCAAATTAGTGTTAGATTGTGCTGTAAAAAAAAATTGCGACCTATATTTCACTATATTTAAAAAAAAAAAAAAAAAAAAACACCCATAGGGGGCGAGGGTTAGGCCCCCTACCTGTTTATTAATTAAAAAGAAAATAGGTGCAAAGCTTGGGGGGACATAAAACCGAAACCCCAGCCGAGAACACCAACTTACAATCTGACATTAAATAAAGAAGATCTATCGATGCACACCATACCTTTAATAGGCGTCGGACAATCACTTATTAATCTGAAAATTTTACTGTCCTGATTCCTGCAAGCTTCTTTGGAAAGATAATCAGCTATTTGGTTATTTTCACAATAAGTATGCTGAAAGACCAAATTACATTTATTCTTCAAATTGAGAATTTTCTTCCACTAATACCAAGTTTTCCATGGGGGATCCATAATACCATTAACAACATCAATAATAATTTTAGAATCACTTTCCACAATGATATTAGATAACCGCAATTTATCACACAGCAATCAACCATCCCATACTGCACTAATTTCTACAATTGTGTTGGATTCCAACACATAGAACTCATAGTAAGCTATAATCATCTTACCATTTGAATCCCGAATAATTTCACCTCCTCCACTAACTCTCGTATCACTATTTATTGTGGTAGTTATTTCTTTGTAAAGTTTCAATATATTCTGGTTGAGAAAAAGCTAGAAATTAAAAAAGTAAAACCATCTTAAAGATATGTTAATTGAAGTCTTTTATTTCTTGTGCTAGAGCTTTAGAGATGTCACCCCCCAAAATCCCACCTTAGCCTAATAGGACCTTGTACCGTGACACTGCTTGAATCTGCTTAATTTTATAGCATACAAGGTAATACTAAATATGAGTCTACAAAAATTGACGATAATAAAATTCGATATTAACAAACCATCCTGTATCACCCGACCAAGTTAAGATCACCCACAATGTAATCAAGTAGACCGATACCCGAATAGTGTACACCTAAGCAACATCATAAGAATCTCAAGTATTTATTACAACCTTTCCAAAATTAAACAAGTATCTAGTAATAATGAAAATGGTCTAAATCCCTAGCTCCCTCCTCAAAAAGATCACATTCTTCTCCCTCTTTAAGTACTCGACCCACGACTCCGTAACTCACTCTGGCTCTAGACCTGCCAACAATAATAGTTCGATTGAGCATTGAAAACTCTCAATGTATATACAGTCCAACTAACAACGTAATATTACATATATGTAGTCAATATCATAATTCATAGCGTATTTACATAATCAGAGTGCGGAAAACATGTAAGCATACCATATCATCACATTGACTTGTGTAATTGTGAAACTCTTGTACTTGTGAAATGCATGTGCTTGTGAGATTCATGTTCTTATGAGATGTATATCCTTGTGATCAGGTACACGTGCTTGTAGAATCATCAGCTTACAAATACATGCAGTCTTACATGGCTTGCCAATACATGTAGTCCTACATGACTTACCAACAAATACAGTCGTACATGGCTTACTAATACATGTTGTTTAACTGCTTACCAATACATGCAGTCCTCCATGACTTACCAATAAATGTAGTCCTATATGGCTTAACAATACATGCAATTAGGGGCGGAGCCAGAATTCTCAAGCGGGGGGCTAAAAATGGGAGGTCGGGGGCGTAGGCCCCGAAAAAAATTTTGACCGCCAAATTCATGGGTCATCACCTCTGTTTGTATATGTTCATAAAGAAAAAAAATATATTTCAAGGATTTAGGGGGGGCTACAGCCCCCGTCTTCCCCTGCTCTGCCCCTCTCCCAGGCTATACCCTTATGAACACTATAGGAAATATTTTTTTCCCAAAATTTCAAGGGCGGCTCTGGCCCCATGTGGCTTCGCCCCTGCATGCAGTCCTACATACTTGTGAGACTTATAAACTACCATGCATGTGAACTTATGCTTGAGTGTCGTAATTAACATTCGAATAGGTCATCACTTAGATTCTTATATTCTTCCACCATGGAAACTCCGCCGTTAAATGTTTAATTAAAATTACATTATTACCCTCCCAAAACCGTCGCTAAAAGGTATATAAAAATCACCGCTAAAAGCCCTGATCTATAGTGACGGTTATTGAAAACCGCCGCAAAATCATTTTCCAAATCCACTATCAGCAAGGGTTTTGAAAACCACCACTAAAAGTTTTAGTGGCAGTTTTGGTTGCGTTTTTAAACCACCGCTAAAAGTCTAAAATTTTATAGTGTGATTAAACATCCTACATATTTAATCATAAGGATGGGTGAATCTTAACCACAGTTAATGAGTGTTAAAGATGACATGTGGCGAGTTAGGGAGGCAGCGCATACTGCCGAATGGAACATGTGAGATGCATGTTATCACCTCCTCAATGAAACACCCATACACAGTGGCGGACGGACCCCCCCCCCCCCCCCCCCCCAATTTTTTTGTAATCCTTTCATGATTTGGTATGAAGTGGTTGTCCCCTTTAATATACTTGGCCCCCCATAATTATTTTGTCTTATATACCCCAACCCAATTTTTTTGTCAAATATATAGTGGGCCCTTCAATGGAGTCCGGTTATGCCCTTTAGGTCACCACATGTCCCTATTGACACACCTTAACTATGGTTAAAATTCACCCAATCTGGGTTCACCTCCTTATCCTTAGTTTTTAGAAAAAAAAATATTAAAAATTGTTTAACCTTAGGAGTTAGTAAAAATTTTAGCTAGGATTTGAAAAAAAAATTGATATATTTTTTTAAAACCAAGGATAGGTGGGTGAATCTTAACCATAGTTAAGGGGTGTCAATAGGGACACTTGGTGACCTCAAGGACATTATCGGGGAAAACAAATCTCAAAATAAAAATACTACGCCAAAAAAAATTCCTTGGGGGCTAGCCCCCAAGTTCCATACCCTCAAATCCATTAATTTCTTTATACATGTATTTCGGCCCCCCGATGAAAAATTCCTAGCTCCGCCCCCTGCCCATACACGCATTGGCTAAAGAGGCTTCCTCGAGTGTAATACTCGGGCATCTGCCAGAGAAATTCCATTTTCCCTTTTATACAATCCATATTAGGTCAACTTCTGCCAACTTTTGTAAACCTACTAGACAAAACCAGCTACCAAACAAGGCCAATCCTTAGAGCCTAATTTTTGGTTGAAAGGGAACCATTTACTCTTTCAATGTCCAACAATACATTGTTGCATCATATGAATCTTGATCGGTGCTAATTGTTACACATTTATGCACCTCAATCTACAGTTGTTAATTCCTTAGAGTATTCTTTTGAAGCACTTTACGATATTTGGGTATCTTTGTCCATAACAGGGTTATGTAAGAAATACAAGCTAGATTTGAAGATTTAAGCGGAGAAAAGCTTTCAAGAGAACCTCATTCAAGGAGAAAGGCGAAAGAAAGAAAGAAAAGTATGAAAATTACAAGGGCCGATCAATCGCTGCTCCCTGACGATCGATCGTCCACAAACCCGAGACCAGATATGAAACCTCAAAAAATGATGATCGATCACCGCCGCCTGACGATCGATCGTCATCGGCGTTTTTCAGCATCATAATCCGCATGTTAAACTGAATTGTTGCCTCTTTAAAGGTTTCTAAAAATGAGATTTAGCAACAAGGAAGGGTTCTCTATAAGAAGGAAAGCTATAAGCCATTAAGGAGGTTCTGAATTTTGGAGAATTAAAGAAAGAGAAGGCTCTCGAGATCAAGAAGGCCGGAAGATGGGTTCTTTGCATTCTTCATCTTTATCTAGCTTCTTAGTCAAAATAAGTGGTAATTTACAAATAAGTTTGTTCGGTAAAATTAAATAAATAATAAATAAAAGCGATTTAAACCCTCAAATAGATACTTATTTGAAAGAATACTTATAAATAAGTTGAAATGTTTCTTTTGTGAAGCATTTTTGTCCCCAATTTTTTAATATAATAATTTACAAATAGCCCTCCTTTCAATATAGGGAGTAGATGTCGGCTAGCTTAGTTGGTAAAATATCTTGACGTCGTACCAAAGACCTAGGATTAAATCCTACCTACATCAGGGTTGCGAGGTTTATGAGAGAGGGACGGGTATTGTGTAGCCCAATTGGTCCATGTGGCCTCCAATGAATCCAATGAATCAAAAAAAATATATATATAAATATATAGAGGCAGCTCAAACAAGAACAGAAATAAAAATTGGAGGTATTTATTTATTTATTTGAGTTAATGAGCATTTTATATTAAAAATGACTTATTTGTATAAAAAAAAAAAAAACACTACTTATGGTGTTGTTGAAAAAGTTTTCTCTTTCTCTGAAATGATGGCGTCTTCGTCGTCTTCTTCCGTGGCTTCTGAGCGGAGGGGTATTCCCGGAGCTTCATTTGTAGAAGATGTTCAAAGCTATCTCACACAATCAGGCCTCGATGTGAACTCTTCCCTCGCTTATCTTCAAGAAAGGTTTCTCATTCTATGTTTTACGAGATTAATGGGTATTTGTTTCTTGAGAAGCTTAGCTCTAAAATATCTGGGTTTCTATTTCCTGATTTGGGTTTAATGGAGGTTTTGGTGATAGATCATGGTTGTAGAGTAATGGGTATTCTGGAAAAGTATCTGTATGTGATCTGGGTATCTCTTAGGTTTTTATTATTGGATTCATGTGTTGTTCAGAAAATTTCGCAAACAGTGAAACTTCTCGTTGGTTTTCTTTGAAGCTGCTTTGCTTTTAGTTATTGGTTTTCCCTTCTGTTATTTATCAGAGTGATATTGGAATCACAATCATGGGATGCATTTGAGTTTCTGACGGATTCAAAATCAAGTTACCTATCATCTCAAGAATTCCTAACCAGAGTATTTCATGGTTGAGGCATTACATAAACTATTTCCCCAATTTATGTAAACAGCATTTCTTAGTTACATATATAATTAAGAAAATAATATTCTCGTTAGAAGCCAAGAAACCATTTCCCCATTTCTGTTGTTCGACGGAAGTATCTTTTTTTTTTTTGATTGGTAATCAAAATGTATATTAGAAATGAACTACAGTCCTCCAGCTAACTACAAGGAGTTTACAAGCATGTAAACTCAGGCAGTATGGAAACTAAGTAAGCAACATAAATCTCTAATAATACTCTCGCTCGACCAACATAGGACCCGGGACTCAACCCATTACCACACAGACACGTCCTCAACTGATCGCCTAATTGAACTCCAGTCCAGAATAAGCTGTTTTATCCAAGAACGAATGTGGGATGAAGGGGATTCAAAGTCCTCAAGCACTATCCACACCAACCCAAGACCAGCACTATAAGAAGTCTAGAAAGAAGAAGGAAAGGCCTAATTTATGCCTACTCTTGAAAGAAAAAAATTCCCTAAATACCATGCACAGTATAACAATGCAAAAAAAAATGGTCCAGTGTCTCTTCCTTGCACAGGGGAAAAAAAAACAGTTAGTCATTCTCCATCCTTTATATTTCAAGTGATCACAAGTGAGAATTTTATTTAAAGCAACATTCCATAAAAAGAAAGATACATTTGATGGAATACTTGGATTCCATACAATCTTTTAAGGAAGTGGGACTAAAGGTGCCAAGTCAGACGATTCTACTACTGATCTAATTGAGAACCCTCGTGGCCTTTGGACCAAATCATATGATCCACGTTTTGAGAATACGGAGAGACTATTATAAGACGCATCAGTAGACGACACATCTTCTATTTCCCAATCATTAAAATATTTTCTCATTTTGGACACCATATCACCTCACCCGTTCTCAGTTCCCAACAGTTTGCTACAAGAGCATCCTTGTCAATAGCTAGAATGAACAAATTACCAAAGTCATCCTTGAGTTTTGCGGATCCACACCATAAATCTTTCCAAATCATATAATCCACGTTCTGAGAATACGGAGAGACTATTATAAGACGCATTAGTAGACGACACATCTTCTATTTCCCGATCATTAAGATATCTTCTCATTTTGGACACCATATCACCTCACCCGTTCTCAGTTCCCAACAGTTTGCTACAAGAGCATCCTTGTCAAAACTAGAATGAACAAATTACCAACGTCATCCTTGAGTTTTGCGGATCCACACCATAAATCTTTCCAAAACTTGACCTCTAATGTTGGATCCACACCACACTTTTCCATCCTTGATTTTTGCGGATCCAAAACATACATTGTTGGGATTATACCTTAACATGTATGTCATCCCCTTACGGAAACTGAAACATTTTCCTACTGATCAATCACCCTTTAAGGCACCCAGTAGTCTTACTCTTTGTAACAAAAAAACTCCTTTTTTTTTAAAAATTCGCAAATTATTCGCACATATTTTGGTTTGCGAATTATTGGATTCCCGAATTATTTGTGAATTTTCTGAATTTTTCCCGAATTACCTGAAATTCGTGAATTTTTAGAATTCTCGAATCTGGCTTAAAAAAAAACTACTTATTTTGTATATTTATTAATTTATTTTTATTTTTCCGAATTTTTTCTGGTTTTTTTATTTTTATTTTTCCACCCTGCCGAATTATTCCAGTACCCCAACTTTGTCTCTATGGTCTTACTTCCAGGTCCAGCACTCGAATCTTCTTTTTGACACCTATAATTCCTCTAATCTCTTGTCCGGGAGCATCCCTGATTTAAAATATCTTGCAATCGAATCAATCAAGCCAGTGTATGTTTCTCTAAGACTATGATTCATGGTCCTGTATCCTTCTTAATATTACAATTTGTCCCACCTAATTCAATGGAAGTTGCACCCATTATCCTAAACAATTAGAGAAACTTCTTCAAACCTATCTTATGTCCACCCTTGGAATATGGTCGGAACAGAAAAGTAAAAGTAATGCAGAGACCCTTTCATGAGTTTGAATCTACATCTAAGTAATAGTATATCTTTAGTCGACCCAACCATTCGTTGAAGTCTTTCCACCATTGGTTCTCATGATGCTATTTTTAATGTGTAAAGGAGCACTTGTATTGTAGGATAAGTTAGTGATGACCAAACCTTCTTGGGCTTCGAGTTTCTAGCCATATCTTCTAAACAATTGTCATATCGTCTTCCACCCCATCCTCATGATTAACTTTTAATATTGTTGGATCTCCTTTGAGAAGTAATCTCAAAGTACCACTACACATCGTTTCGATGAGAGATGCATTGCAAAATAAGTGAGCTATTTTAGTCTCACTTGACCAATCTAAAGCCCACAAAAGACCTAGATCTGTGGCCCTCCCAATGAATGTATTATACAGTTATACTTATTGAAGGTGCTGGTAAGGAGAAAAGAGGATAAAGGTCACAATGACAAAGCTATTGTGGGTTGTGGACTAGGGATGGAAAACTGTGCTAATTGAAACCAGTGTTTTAAAAGTCGTGTGAGGCTTACGCCTTGAGGCTCGCCTCGGGGCGAGGCTTAATGAAAACGCCTTAAGGCTTAACCATGAGGCTTAAATCTCATAAGGCTCACGCTTTAAAGTGTGAAGCTCATATGAGGAACATGCCTCACACCTTGAGGCTTGCTTTATGTTTATAGCGTACGTCTGATACATTAACTAAAATTAGGAATCTAGTCACATAATTGGGAATTAAACATTTTTTATTTTAAATTTGTTAACATTCTATTTATTTATATTTAAGATAAGTCACTGAAAATGATGATGATATTGGTTTCAACTAATACTTAATTTATTAGGTTTTACATATTAATACTTTTAAAACCCTTTTGAGTCTAATTCACACTAATTTCCCTACTAGACATGCAAAAATTTGGAGCCACTGGTCTACGATATAGTTCATCACTTTTTTGCAATTTTTTTCTAAAATTCTAAGTCCACCACATGAATTAATGATTCAACATCATCTTAAATATGTATATGAACAAAAAGTAAATTTAAATTTCAGTATTTGTTTGCCCTTCGTATATTTATTTTTTTGATAGTTAAATAATTATATAGTATTTTCTATGTGCGCTTGTGCGCCCACACGAATTAATGATTGAACATCATCTGTTATATTTTATTTATTTGTTAAAATAAGAGTGAATGAGGCTTTCTTGTGAGGCTTACGCCTCACGCATCTTGAGGTTCTAACGCCTCGCCTCACGCCTTCGGGTTTTCAAACATTGATTGAAACACAAGCACACCTCCAACATTTAACTGAACCCTGAATTCCAACACACCAAATTCAAATGAACCATAAATTCCAACACCAAGAAATTAAAACTATAAAAAAAGAATCGACATGGTTGTTAGTCTTTCCATTTCGATTATGTACATTAAATTAGTCTTTCTCCCATGTGCCTGTAGTCAAAGATATTCATTGGCAACTGGTGCAATACTAAGAATTTGCCTTCCTGGTTATCTAGGCTCCTTGAGAAGGAAAGACTACAAACCATAGTTACCAAATCGCGAAGCGAAAGCGAGAAGCAGGAAGCGAGACTCAAAAAATCCTTAGGAAACGGGAAGCGAGAAATAGATATAGGTGTTTCATTCCCATTATATTACGATGACCAATCATACCTTAAATTTTATTTGATATGAGATATCTGTGGAGAAGTAGGTGTCTTACAGTCTTAGGTTTCAATTCAACGATACTTGCTTAGGATATATGTCGTAGGTTTTAGACTCAGGTCTATCCCATTACTTCCTAAATAGTGAATACATAACCGCCTTGACCACTAAATGGGAAGCGAGTCTAGAAAACGAGCTTCTTACGAAGCGAGCTTCCCACCTTGTACATAGCTTCCCGGCAACTATGCTAGAAACCTATCATCTTATCAATGGATATAATGCATGTTAATCAATAATAGAAATCACGATGGTGGAGCCTAGCCTTCCTTGAGCTATTAGTTAGGCCTTCATGTGACCTGTAGACAATGGATGCAATTTTGAGCCAGTTGAAACATAAGAAAATGCCCAACATTCTAATGCATTCCAAAGTCAAACCTTTCAAGCATGTAATCATGAAAAATATGAAGCAGATCATTAGCCTTTCCCATTTCAATTCCTTATAATCTCACACTTCGAACTGAATAAGCATTCAAGTTAATTGTGGAAACAGTGACCCGTATTTTTTTTAGTAGGAATATGTTTTCCTTTTTTTATCCTCTTCTGATAATTGAGTACTTGTATGCTCCAAAATAATGTCTTTTACTAGGTTTAAGAGTTATCTGTATTTTCCTTTTTTCCTTAAATCATTTGATTAAGAAAATTTTGAGAACATTGCTCATTGAACAGGTGCAACATTTTATTTTTTTGCTTAAGTGTTCGATACCGATAATGAATTGTTGTCTCATATATTGGGAGATTTTCAGTTGTTAGTTGTTACTATTTTTTTTTGCAAGACTTGTAGAAATTTTAGACTTTTAGTTGTTTTGATTGTAGTGTGATACTTCCCTTATTTTTCCCACTCTGACTGAAAATGGTGACTTAGTGTTATTAGAACATTGCACCTTAATTCTCTACCTCTTTCTCTTCCTTTAAACCCTGGATAAACTCTTTTATAGCGTTTTCCTAGGTTTAACTGGAAGAAATTATTCATATCTGTGTTTAATATGATTTTCCTCTGTTTTTTTCTTGCTTGTGGAAAACTCTATTGGCATTTTGAGTACCCCTTCCAATTTGTGAAATTCTCCTGTGAAAAGGTTCACACCTGTTGATCTTTGTTTTATATGTGATATATTTATTTGTAATTTTATCTTTATGACTTTTCCTTTATTAAATTGAGAGTAATTTGTTCATTGTACTTGTCCCTTTTTAATCTTGTACTATGTAATTTGCTATATTCTGAGTTTACACTGTAATATAACTTATTTGTGGCAGCCCCGTTGAATTCTGCATCTTGGAACTAAAAGAAGCAGAATTTGTTCAATTCTTAATAGATTCTTTCATTTCTGAAGACAATATAATGCAGAATAATGTTTGTGGTAGCTTTTTTTTAGGTAAACATGTGTTTAATTAACTATGAATTATCATTTCTGTCACTAATCAATAGGTAACAAGTTATTTATGATTGTGTTACATCCTATGTAGTAATACCGTTATTACATGATCGTAAACCTATCTACTAAGCTGCTATAACATAAGAACTCATGGGCATGTTTTCCCTAATGCTATCCTCTACCAGGTATGGAAAGACAGCACCAGCCTTTTGTTTTTGTTGCAGTAAACTGTCTTTAATTCTTGCAAGCAACATTTACTTAGTTTGGTCTTTCTGTTTGATCATAATGACTGTTCTCGAATAGATTGATCTAAGCTAGAAGAATTAACCGTTAATGATTTGGAACATCTACGGGGCTGGACATTTACTTCGCTAACGCAACAGAATAGAATCTGAAAGAATAAAGAAGAAAGATCTATTAATGTGAATGCTTATTACAAATATTCCCATACATGTCTATTGTTCTATTCAATGCATCAGAAGGATTTCACTCCTACTTTGTTGGTGTGATTATTATTATTTTTTCTTATGTACTTTTGCATTTCACCACTACTTTGTTGGTATGTATATTCGCATATTTTTATTTGTTTATTTTGCATTAATCTTTTGCAGACTTCAGCAATACAAGATGGTTGAGATGAAACTTCTTGCTCAGCAAAGGGATCTTCAGGTGTTGTCTCTTCTTTGTGTTGCTTCCTTGCACCTCCAACCTGTTATATTTCATTGCTTCAAGTTCAAACTTGCAATGTAGTTGGTGCCATGGCACAAAATTTATGAAGTCGGCAATTCATGTTGACCCATTGTTGGGCTGGCAAGAAATTTGGTATTGATTGAGGGCTCAGCCTGGACTAATTCCTGAGTCAACTCATAAACTCAACCCATTCGACTCAAAAGGCGGTAAATCAACTCGATAAAGTCTTGTTATCACCTTAAGATGGAAAATATTCAGCTTTTATTATCAGTATTGTTGGATCTAAAAATAATGGATAAATTTGATCAAGTATTTGTCGACTCAACTGAATTGGTTCTTATTATGGCGTTAAGTTTATTGTTGAAAATTGTGAATCCAGGTAGTTTTATTGTAGGCACTATGGCTTAAACGGATCTTCTAGACTTGTTCTCAGTCCTGACAGAGATCTGAAATGTAACTGCCTCTTGTGTTTTAAGTTTGTATTTTGGTTCGTCCTGATAGAGCCCTGAAATGCAACTGTTCCTTGTATTTTTATGAAATACTTTTGCTCCTTCCATTGGATATTGGATTCTTTTTACTGGTGAGTCATGCTTCCTGTTTCTTCTGGCTATCAGGCTAAGATCCCTGACATTGAGAAGTGCTTAGATATAGTCACCACATTGCAAGCTAAGAAGGGTACTGGTGAGGTTCGTTGTTCATAATTCTGTGCATTTTTTAATACTTTTTTATGGGTTGTAGTTCAAATAATCTATTCTTTCCTATTTTTTGTTTTCCGAGAATTCCAGGTTTAACTTATTGATCATGCAATCAGTCAGTTTGTAATCATGTATATTAGCTCCTTCACTTTTGGTCCTCTCTTGAGGAATTCAAAAATGAAGGGGAAGGGCCTGTGCATTATGACCCAAGCTGGATTCATCCTGTTGTTCAATCCAGTAGGGTGTTTAATTTTGTTTTGGGCCTTTCTTGCTCTTTTGGTCCTTTTTGGCCTATGCTTTTGCATTTATTTGGTTTTGCCCCCTTTCTTATTCAATTTAATCTTTTCTTTAAAAAAAAAGAAAAGAAAAGGTGATCATGCTAGCTGATATTTGACATTGGAATGGCAATTCACTGGTTGATGAGCAAAGCAGATAAATTTTGTATATTTTGTGTTTTATCTGAATGTAAATAATCTGGTCAAGAAAATGGGCTCAATTATGGGTGAAGCATTAGGCACATTGATGTGACGGGACAATGCTTGTACGTGAATTTTGTGAAGTAAAACAGTCTAAAAGAGTGATTAACTAGTATATTTCACTGCATTCACTCTGCTCGATTCAAAGATGTCACCCATGGGATCATGGTTCAAAAACCCAAAAACTCGACTCAGTAGTTAGCCAGATCGAGTAACTCAGAAAATTCGACTCGGTCCAACTCAATTTACATACACACACACAATTTCTTGGCATTTTATCCAAGATCAAACCACAAATAACTTGGATTAAAAGAACCCAATGTAGGCTGATTTTGCAGCTTCAAACAACCTAAAATCAGGTTTAACAGAACCCATAATTGGTTGGTTTTTGCAGCCCAAAAAAATCTGAGGGGAAAATAGTGGGACATTCAAGTTTAGGTTTTTAAAAAATACAATTTCGTGACTCGCCGAGTCTGGCGAGTCGAAAAATTTGACTCTACTCGACCAAGTCACCCGAGTAACTCGCCAAATATTGTCTCTTTTGAGTTTTGAGGCGACTCAACTGAGTTTCCAGTTGAGTCGAGTTCGGCCGAGTTTTCGAACTATGCATGGGATAAAACCTGTCATTTAAATGTTGCACATTTCTAAGATGTAGTTTCAATCATTATTTTATTCCATGGTTCTAATGTCTATAACTTAGAACCAATGCAGTTCAACCCCCAATCGGGATAAAAATAATAAATAAAAATCTCAAGTGAACCTAGAGGCTAGATTTTTCCACCTAGAGCCTGGTCCTCTTCGGATTTTAGTTCTACTCCCTGGTAACTACGGCTTTGCTGATTCCATCTTTCTGGACTGGTTAATGGTCTGAGTCCAACCTGACAGTATCAGCTCCCATGTTGACAAAATCATCTGAATTGACAACTTAATAACCGGGTAGAGATTTCTGGATCTTTTTTTTTTTTATAGTCTTTAACTTGTGCCATTAATTTGATGGCTGTATACTCTTATCTTTGAATTTAATTTATCAATGTTGTGCATGAGTCTTCGTGAATTTGCAAATTTTGTAGTAAAACACCTAAGCCCAATTAACGATTAAACATAGTTGGAAATTGTGTTAGAAAACAGAATATTTTTCCCTATATATGGATGAAACATAGCTGACTAGTAAAGATGGTTAACGATGGCGATTTACAGTGACAGTGAATTCGTCTCTACTTTTTATTCTTTTTGCGGCCTCTACTTTTTTTCTTTTTAAGGATTGTCTTGGAGCATTTGGTGAGTCTTCTACACGTGCTTCTTCAAAACTGAAATTAGTATAGTCTTTCTCTATTAAGGATCCAGCCCTAATTTGGTAGGTTGTTGCCAAGAGCAGATGCAAACAAGGGGTAGTGCGCATAAAAGAGTGACCTAGTACCGTGAGCCCTAAATATGGCACTTCTTGTTGGTGCAAGCTGCAGTAATCAGGGGTGTAGAAAATATATATATATATATTATATTTCTTGAGGAGCTTCAAGCTGCTGGTTTCTGCCACGAGTTCACTATATTCTAAACCATCTCATTATTTCTTCTGTAATATTCTATAAATGTAGTGAGTTCCATTTCGCTCTGTACTTGGATGCAGGCATTGATTGCAGATTTTGAAGTCTCTGAAGGCATATATTCACGGGCTCGCATCCAGGACACGGATTCGGTTTGTCTATGGCTGGGAGCAAATGTCATGCTGGAATATTCATGTGAAGAGGTCCACCACTAACTAACTCAGAATATTAGGAGGGCTCTTTTTACGCTTTGAGGACACAAGCATAAGTTCTTTCATGACTTTGTGCAGGCCAATGCTCTTCTGCAAAAGAATCTAGAAAATGCTAAAGCCAGTTTAGAAGTCCTCCTTAGTGATCTACAATTCCTAAGGGACCAAGTGACAATAACCCAGGTACATTTAATTATTGCCGTTGAGTTCCTATTATTTCTATTTACCTTGTTTGAAATAAGTAATTTGGTAATTCTTGGCTGATTTACTGCTTTGTTTAGGTTACAATTGCTCGGGTGTACAATTGGGATGTTCATCAGCGCAAAAGTAGGCAAGCTGTGGCTGCTGCTGCCGAAGAATCTTGAAAACTGTTTTAAGAGAGACAAAACTGGCTTTTCTATACATGAGTATGTTTAATTAGCTCTCTTTTCCTATGTTTAGAGCTATGGGGTATCTTCCCCCTTCATAATTTATATCAACAAGGGTCTATTGATTGTTTTTTGAATGGATCTATTGTGAGCGAAATGTCTCAATAGTCTGTGAACCAGTTCTGATATATTATGAGAAGGTTGGGCTTGAACTTAACCCCTTTATACCAATAACCAGTAAAATTTGGTGCAACTTGAGGCTTAATGGTGTGTTTTAGGCTGTAATTTGTTGATTTTTCATTACCAAGAAGATTTGTTTCAACAGAAATGCTAGCCCCAGTTGCAGGCTTCCCCAAACGCAAGGTGGTGGCAACAAGTGTCAGCCCATCTCCCTGTTATAGGGTAGCAACACCACGTGTTGCACCCACTCTGTGTATGTGGAAAAAAATTGACTTAGTGCGTCTGACGCTAGCACTCCTCTTAGTTTCAATCTGGTTTGGCTGATTTTAACTTCGAAGGAAGCTAATCGGAAGTGGGAAGGTCTGTATTTCAGTTTTGAAATCGTGTTTCATAGAAGAAAACGGGTAGAATCTTCTTTGTGAAAGAAATATGTTCCGGGTGTCTGACATCGTCATTATCTTATGATGACACTGCTAGATTATGATTCCTCAAAAGAGTCACTGATTTGGTTAGCATGATCAAGTTAACTAATGAGATATTACTTCTAAGAAAATATTTCATAATGCCTCACTGCTATGCAGACATATTTTTTTATTTTTTTTGCTTCGGATATCGTTTACCTCTGTTAGCCGGTTAGTTGTTAACTTGGGGATTGGAGCTCTGGCGGACTCATCACCTGGGGGGATTGGATCCCCAGACCTACCCTCCCTAACTGGTGGAATTTATAACTTCTCTCAAGAACAGCAGGATCTTCCAAAAAGGTTTGTGTCTTCTCTCTCTTAAAATGCAGGTCATAGCCTCATACTCCAATTAGGCTTCTAATCTTTATTATCACAAAGGGATGCATTTATATTAACTGTATAGATGAAAAATATAACTGTAAGAAATATTCTATAGTTTCATTTTACTGTTACTGTAATTTTATGACTCATGGATTTGGTGAAAGCTGCTATGTGACCTCATATTCTATGTGGTGAACATTTACAAACTGTGTGATACTGTACATTTCATCAGGTTGGTTGGTGTGAGAGAGCTTGTAAATGGGGTCCACATTGAAACCCTAACAGGTCCCAATCTCTCTCCTTGGATCCGACATTTTGTTTTAGAAAACGTTAAAGAGGAGAATGGGGTCTTTCTTGGATTCCCATCTCCTTAAGAAGACAATTACCAGCAATACTATTTCACTATTGGATTTTGTGGACCTTTTGTTTCTGTTAAACAACAAACAAAGTGTTTCACGAAAGCCGAGGCTGATTTTTTCCCTTTTCGTTGACTTTGACTTCTCTTATGCGGCCTTGATCCCAACACCTAATGCAAAATTCAAATGATTTTTATACTTCTAGAAGGTCTAGAGAGAGATAGAGGGTCTCAATTAGTGATTATAGGATAGGTTCAAGATTTTGTTGACTTTTGAGAATGACTTGAAATGAAATGGATGTAATACAAAAATAGTTGGAGCATGTAATTTAATTTATAATCTCATAACACTAGATGGGTAATTGCGATATTGATCTAGAAATTTGACTAATATAGGAGGATTGGTCTAAATTTTTTTTTTTGGATGGAGGGTATCAGGGCCTCTGAGAGCACCCAACTAAGTCTCTCAGGTCGTGTAGATCCCCTTATACAACACAATTCTAAATTTTTTAACAAGAATTGGGATTCGATGAACTTAAATTTGTGTTTCTATTTTATTTTTTGGTGGCCAAACGTAAGTGTATTAGATAAAATGATGAAAGAGTTATCACATAATTCTAAACTCAGGATTTTCTAAGGATTATTCTTCGGGGATTGATTGCTGTTTCGCCATCTATTTTGACGCCCGTACAATTTTATGAAAACCAAATTGGGTCAATATTAATAATACGGATTAAAGTTGACCAAGTTGGGTTGTTGGATAAAAATGTTTGGAAGACAATCACTTCAGAAGAAAATCTGTCTGTTTGATATGAGGAAATCCAAAGTAATAATTCTACAAGGAAATCCAGGAATAATTCTATTAGGTCCTTTCTTTTGTTCCGGCACTTTGTAAGTTTTTTTATTTAACAATATATATTTTCTTTTTAGGACTAGACTAATGGTACTTTCCATCTCTTTTTTCTTTTGGAAGGTAAGATAGGGCTAGGCGGACCCCTACCAGAGAAACATAGGCTGGATTCGATTTCATGTCCTTAGTACAACACCAAGAGACTTTACCAACTTAGTTAATTGGCACCCATAAGACCTCAAATGCAACAAAGGAATGATGTTAAATATCATTAAAAAAATGATAAGACTTGAAATCTTATGATAATAAGAATTAATTTTGTTAATAACTTTGACAAAATGACTCAAATTTTTTAATAAATACAGGATAAAGTGTAAAGTGTAAAGTACCAAGTTTTATAAGTCTCATCAAAAGAACAAAAGAACAAATCTTTATAAACCCGTTTGTCGCACTTGGAAATTTTACATATAAATTAAAAATAAAGATTTTAGGACCACACTTATAGTACTAGAGCCTTCTCATGGAAACAAGCTACTTTATATTAAAAAAATTTTAACACATTGCTTACTACTTGAAAAATATGAATTGTTTGAAGAGGCGCACCTAACCCCATGATCACTTGGTTTGTAAATATCTCGAAAGAATTAAAAGAACTATTACAATGGATAATTACCAAGCTATTAAAAGAACTCTTAACGCAATGGTAAAAGCAGGGGTAACAAAAATATTGTTCTATTATTCCTTTTCTTTTTTTTGCTGGCGTATTATTTACCTAAGGTTAGAGGTTAGTGGTTAGCTGCAACTCATCACCCTGAGGATTAGATCTTCAAAACTCCCTCAATAGAGAGGCCACACCCCCACCACTGGCGCAAAAGGCGAAGTGTACTGTTATTCTATCAAAAATTATATCTTCAATATTTTATGTGAATATAGACTAATAGCATCATTCAAATCTATCATTTTCGTGGCAGGACTCACAATTGGCCAGCTTTAGAAGAACCAATTAAGCCCATATGGTAGAAACCATGGTCCCCCATCTGCTGGACCATAGCAAAACACATGTGGAGCGGGGCTCATTCAACCATCGCATTCCTTTGTACAGTTTGTACTTTGTACAGCGAAAGATCAAGTGGTATGGTCACCATTCACATCCCATTCCTTGCGCCCCCATGTACGAAATTTCATTAAAGAGATGGACCATCCTACTGTTGTTTGACCGACGGGGTCTCACTCCGATACATCAAGTATCGGATACGTCCAAACCGGCCGATACGTAGGGGAGACTGAAGACCGTAGTCAAAAGACTCAAAAACTAGAGTTTTGGGTTGGAGACTCTTGACTTGGAACGAAGACGGTGACCTTTTTTTGTATCTGTCCCAAGAATAAAACCCGACCCACTTTTATATTTATTGCAGTTTTGTCTGTTTTGAGCTCCCAAACTTATCCTTGAAGCAACGTAGTCAACAGTCAAAAATGTAATTAAAAAAAAGAGCCAGATTCACTCGAGCAAAAGCATGAGATAACCTCTTAATGCTATTTTCGTTTATTTTTTTAATAAGTCTCAATTAATATTAATCTTAAGAACACCCGGTTGCTTGCACTTGCCCTTATGTATTTTTTCAAAAGTCTCAATTAATATTAGTCTTAAGAACACAGCTACCTTAGGTAGGTTTGGTTGTGTGTTTGTTTAGTGTGCATTAATTACATGATAATCTTTCATAAAAAATAAACCAATAAAAAAATCATTCGTCGACTTGTGCTAATGGGAGAGTGTTCAGGGTTTCATTCTTCCGATAATGCAGTTGATAAGACCATTATATCTAATATGCTTAAACGCGTTGAACTTTCACTAGCCAATGCTAATTGGATTACTCCTTAACTGTATTTAACAAGTAAAATTTATTGATAATGGTGAATAGCATTTTGACATATCAGAAAATGTATTAAAAATATTATTCTTTAAAAATAAAAAGTAAAAAGTTGGCGTCACGTTTCTAGAAAATGTACATTTTGTGACTTTTTTTTATACAACACCTATTTTGTTTTTTTGGGGGGGATTAACAGCACCTTAGTTGGATCTTCTTACTGTTAAGTTTCATTCGTATTGGACTAGTGGAGAATTAATGAAACACGTGACATAATGCTGTGCATCTTTAAGACGTTATCTCAAGCATATGCTCGAGTGGATTCTGTTAAAAAAAATAATAAGGGAAATGGAAAACGGATCCAAGGGCAGTGACCTCATTTGTCCAAACTTCTTTTATACCATCTATCAATTGTGGTTAGCCCCTTAAAAGCAATATAACTACGGTTTTTCGGAAAAATAAAAAACAAAAATACTTATTTTAATTTAATTAAACCTAATCATAATTAAACATTGCAGTCAGCTTAGAAGAAGACCCAAGGGTCCTCTTCTCAGTCCTCAAATAATAATAAGAAGACCACAGGCATAGCCTCTCAGAGAGCGTGTATTACAAGCAATCGTAGAATATATCAAAACTTTCAAAGATTTTTAAAAAAAAAGTATAATATGTATATTTATATACCAAACCGCGTGAAAGGGCACGTGATTCAGAAGGAAGGTTAGCCGTTCGATTGGACACGTGGATGTAGGATGGGGTCCGAGGCTTTGGAGAGAAGGGATTGTTACACTTGTGCTGTTGTGACGGGCTAGACGGTCGGACATCGAATACCGGGACGATGGCGACCCGGGCCGTGTATTGCGGCCAGTTAGTTTCACGAAAAGGATATAATAATTTCTCTGGATTTTCCCGACAATTCCAATTGTATCCCTAAATCTTTTCTCTTGATCCATGGCATAATTTTTTTTTTTTTGGGTAGGCACTTGATCCATGAATTGACGACAGCCTCCTTCTGTATTCTCGATATGACCAGGTTGTATTTAAATAATAGTCATAATGGTCCTGGTGTATAATGATGATGTGATGCAGCTGGATCCATCATATAAAATGCAGACTGTGATTGTACTTTCCGCGTGGGTTCCCCTACCGCTTTCTGATTGGAGGGCCCATGGATTGTCATCCTAAGTATAACCAAGGCCGTTAGTCATATGAAAACTCAAACTTCACTCCAATGGATAAGTTTGGCATTTCGAAAATGAGGAGGTTATTTATGGCAATTTTGCTGACAACTTTCCATTTTTCTCTCCCTTGGTAATAGGACTTACTTGGCATTAGAGCGAAAGACAGGGTCATTAGAATGAATTAAGGAAATAAAGATAAGATGGGAAAACGATTGGTGGCTTGTCGGGGAAGAACCAAGCGATGTGAGTCGGTGACGCGGAAATCGTGTCAGCATGATATCCGCGTGTCTGGTGAATATCACACGTGTGGAAGCTTCTTTTACACGGTCGCCAGAAAGAAAAAGAAATTATTTTCCCTTTTCCGTGTACATTCTTGGAAAGAAGTGCCGATATATTTTCACCGACTGTCCGAGAATAACCCCGCTTTCATACACCTAGACGCGCATCCCCAAAAAATCGAGAATTTAAGATTAGTAGACCATATCCTTCGATTTAAATGAATATCAAGTTTTTTTGTTTTTTTTAAGCATTCTCTTACACCACGCAATCGATTCAGCCGGAATAAATTCCAAAAGGTAACACGGGAAGAGACTTAAATTCAAGACCTCCGCTTATTAAGACGTGGCCTTAACCACTACCTCAACCCTGAGCCCTCGTTAGCTTAAATATCAATAGTATACTTGAGAGTTTCATTGCACCCATAACAATTCATAACACTAACATGTGTTCTTTTAATTAATTATGGTAATAAAACTTTATGTTTTGGAAAGTGATTAGAAACTCTCGCTAGTGAGAGCTCAATTGTTAAATTGAAAATCCAATGACGCCATGTCCACATATGCTTTAAATGATGGCCCCACTTAATATTTGACACCATTAAATTTTCAATCCAATGGTCGAGCTTACTAGCAAGAGTTTTAAATAAATTTCCATAATGTAAAGTAAAATTTTGAGGCAGATCTCCGTTTTATAGCAAAAAAATAGAGGTTCCATTTTTAATGTACCGATATTACAATGCAACATTAGTTATCCATAATTATAAGATTGTCACGGCTTAACTAAAAATAGGAGCTCCATTTTTTTTGCAATGAAGCATGGTTTATATTTAAACTCTTAAATTTTAGAATTAGTATATCTAACATTGGTTTTTAAAATAAATTTTTAAGTCTTGAAATTCTCAACCATTATAACCGAAACTCCTTAGAGTCCATTATGTCCCACAAGTCAACACGTGTCCTTTCTCATACCCTTAACTTTAATTTAGATTCATCGATTCTGACGTTCAACCACCTAATCTTGATTTTTAGAAAAAACAAAATGTTTAAAAAATATAAATTCTAAAGGTTTAAAGTTGTTAATTAGAGTTAAAAGAGACTTTAAAAAAGCTTTTGCATTGTAACCAGTTATTACCGTAAAAGGATCCAAAGTCTTTTAAAAAAAGGTCATCACTAATCCACACCTCACTTTTAAACACTTATCAATTGTAGTTAAGATTCACTCACCTCAACCTTGGTTTTAGAAGAGAAAAAAAAATCTTAACTTTAAGTTAATTAAGGTTAAATAGGTGTTAAAAGGGACATGAGTAATCACTGCTTTTAAAAGAATATTAAACCTAAAGGTTACAATTTTTTAATCACGATTAAAAGAACACGTGTGAGGGAATTGATCGTGATCCGAACTTTGAATATTTAATGGTGACATTTTAGTCATTTAGGGAAAGGCTTGCCCTTTTAAGAGGTAAAACTTAAAAGAAAAGAAAACTAGAAAATCTTCGGGAATCACATGCACACGAGCGAGATTTTCCAGCCTTTACGCCGTAATCAATCCACGAGCAACGGAAACCTGTTCACACCAAACCGGTTACCGGTCAAGACTGGGTGTGAAAGCGTCGACCAATTTGTCGGGACCAACAGGCGCTTCTGTATTCAATGCCACCGGCCATTGGTATGTCAGGTACGTATAGTTGACCTCCAATCGCCGGTCATAGGTGACCAACCTGCTCTGCAAAACCTCCTGTACACACTAGAAAATCCCAACACAGTGTATTATCTCTTTTTATCTCACTAACACAGGATAGAGAGAAGAGAGAGAGAGAGCAAAGGATAAAAACCGGAAATGAAGAGATTTTGCTTTTGATCGATCGATGGAGAAGAAAGAAGCTATGGAGATGGAGAATCCGCTCGGAGTCATGACATTTTCCGATCAGATCCCCACTAGTTTCTCTTCATCCAGCGTCTTTGACATGTCTTATGAAGGAGAAAAGGGATCTTTAGGGTTCATGGACTTACTGGGTATCCAAGATTTTAGTCCTTCCTTATTCGATTTGTTTCATGCACCATCTGTGCCGCCACCGCCTCCGACACCGTCCTCGACACTCCCGGACACGTCTGAGGTGTTGAATTTTCCTGCCACACCTAACTCCTCCTCGATTTCTTCGTCTTCGACTGAAGCCGTGAATGATGAACAACAACAGACTAAACCAGCAGAGGAGGAAGAAGATGAGAAAGCTAAGAAACAGTAAGTTTTTTTTTCTGAGCTTAATGTGCTTAATTGTTTGGGTAAACCCAGGAAAGGAAAAAGAAACTGGAAATGGGTTTTTGTTTACAGTTTATGTAATCTAAGTCTGGGATTTTAAATTTTTGTGGGTATAGATCGAAACCCAAAAAGAAGAAGGAAAAAAGGCAGAGAGAGCCGAGATTTGCTTTCGTGACGAAGAGCGAGGTGGATCATCTGGAAGATGGGTACAGATGGAGAAAGTACGGACAAAAAGCAGTGAAAAACAGCCCTTTTCCGAGGTACCAAATCAAATCACCCATCTGGTCCCATCTCTCTTTGGTAATTTTGTTTACTCTGAGGAAACTGAGATTCAAATAATCATTGATTTTAACGAATTTTGTTAAATTTTTGTTTAGGAGCTACTATCGTTGCACCAGTGCCTCATGCGGTGTGAAGAAGCGAGTGGAGCGATCTTCGGACGACCCCACAACCGTCGTCACGACTTACGAAGGCCAACACACGCATCCGAGTCCGGTGATGCCTCGTCGGAGCGTTGCCGGAATCTCACTGGATTCCGGCAACTTTGCCGCCTCTACCACTTCCTTCACCATGCCCATGCACATCACACAATCCCACTATCATCAACAACAGCAACACTCCTATTTCCAAAACTTACCACCTTCTTTGAATTTCATGAGTTCTACTATTTCCCCATCTAGTTTTCTTCAAGAGAGACGTTTTTGCACCTCAACACCTTCTTTGATTAGAGATCATGGACTTCTTCAGGACATCGTGCCGTCCGTAATGCGAAAGGAAGAGTAGAAAAATCTCTATAACTGGTATGTAATTCTATTACTGACTCATGGAGATTATCCTGAGAGAAGAACCCAATTCCACTACATACACAAACCCTTTCTAATTATCACTACTGTAACATGACTGTGTTTATCCTGGAGGGATTAGTTTCTTAATTGGGGTTTTTTTTTTTTGTATCTAGAGTCTAGAGATATTTCAAATATGGACTATATATGTATTCTCGTCTCCCTTCATTTGTCCCATATCTTTGTTTTTATGGGTGATCAAAGAATGTGCATTAATGATTTCATTAGGGTGTTGCAGTATGAATTTTTAGGGTTAGGGTTAGGGTTTCTCCAAGGAGCAAGTTGGGTAGCAGCTTTTCCCTAGTGTGGGAATCCTCAGGACCCATTTAAGGGAAAGTGAGACATCTAGAACTTGGGAACTTGATCTTGTTCCTTATTCAGCGAAATTGGTGGTGGAGAGTTAATGAGATTATCTTGAAATGTGAATGGAGGTGCAACATGGGAGAATAACTTAACTACTACTACTACTACTGTTACTAAGGCACTTTTATGTTGTTGAATTAATGGCTATTCCTTCTTCTTTTTTTCTATGTTATCTATTCATGGGGTTTGATTCAGTGAATGGTGGTGTGAAGATAGAAAGTGTGATTCTTAAATCAAAAGGACTGGCTGAGATCTTGGTGGCGATATGGACTCTTTACACGCTGTTGATGAAATTGATGGTTTTTATAACTTTTGGGGTTGTAAGGTCCTTGTCCATGTGACATTGTCTTTGCTAGGATTTCAAGCCTTTGGTTAAATGCCTTTCTACTTCTAGCTATGCATGATTTGTAGCTTAGATCATAGCTCTAATTTAATCTTTATGGAGATCACGCAGAAAACATATACATGATAACTTTATGGTAGGAGTATTTGATTATACAAGCCCTATATATATAATCTTTATCCATTTATGCATACATATATCAATAAAGATATATATGTACATATATGTATGTTTATATTGCTTGGATTCTTCTAATCACCGTCAGATCCGACACTCCATAGATTCTGGTGGGACACTTGTGGATCATTTTAATCTTTTATTTCCTAACATTTCCTTAGGCGCAATTATCTACCATAGATATGAGTACTATTGAATTCCATGAAATTTTCTAGGTGGAATTATCGTCAAATACTCCTAAAAACGCATTTCTGCCATGTTCAGGCATGTGTTTAGGGAAGCCAATGGTCTAGCAGACTGAATGGCAAACTTTGCTTAGGAGAGTATGGCGAGGGGAGCTTATCCTCCTAGGTTTAAGGATAGCATTAGGTCAGGCATTCTAGGTAGAACTTCTGCAAGACTCTGTCCTCTCGTTTGATTAATCTCTTTCTTTCTTGGATTTTGCTAGCTCTTGCCTACAGCTATATGACACAAATCAGATATCAGGTTGCATTCCATATTTGAAATTCCTACATCATGTAAGGGGCTGTTTGGCATCAATTCTGGCGATGCTCCCATTCTGAAAAAGAATTCAGTCTCATAAGTTTTGATTCTTATCATCTATTTTATGCTGAGAACGCATTTGGCAACTGTCAGCCATAATCAATTATGAAGAAAATGAACAACAAAATTATGATTGGATGAAAGAAAAAACAAGATTATTGTAGGTATTAAATTTAGTTATATTATCAATACCTTTATAAGTGTCATAAAATACCCATAATTTTATTATGTCTCATCTAGCTCGTTTATTTTTATGCTTATCTCATTCTTTTTTAAGCGAGTTTCTCAAATTTAACTCTGAGAAACGTCTTTTTTTGTGTTCCGCTAAAATTGTGTTGAAAACATAACGATTCTTAAATTTGTTCCCTAAAAATGAGTTGTCAAACATATCTATGTCGTTCTTATTATTCCCAGGATAAGAACGATAATTCCCAATGAATGATGTCAAATGGCCCCTAAATTTATATGAAATCAATCAAATTCATTTAGGATTCCTATTTTCTCAAGTTCCAAATATAATACTTTGAACCGAACCCATGCCAGATTTTGATTCAATGCAACACCATCATCATCACCACCATTGATGCCGTATCCCAATGACTACATATCCAGTCTACACATGCCCAGATATGCACGAGTGTATGCAAGAATACCTATTTGGGAAAAATTCATGTTCATATATATGTAAGCCTTTACCCATTCATGGGAGCTGTAGGTAGCAGCTATGATCTGTTGGGATATTGCATGCTCAATGACCCTACACATGAATCTCGGATGTATGGGGTTATCAAGGATCATGCTATGGCCTTTAAATTTGTACCCATGAGGCCATGATTCACTAGTCCAAGGTTATGCCTATGTCCCCCCCCCCCCCCCCCCTCCTCCCGGAAATATAGACGTAGTTGTGCTTTCAAGGTAAATCCAAGGGGGATACCTGGCCGGGTCTCATGGAATTTTAGCTTATTTTTTGGGTGGTAATCTTACAAGGTTATTTTCACTAAAGTAAGCGGGTTTGTCGTAGCAGAAACATAATCAATTAAGCTCCTCAAAAAAAAAATTTCTCTCTGTTAGTAGCTTCTCTTATTGATGAGAAATGATTGATCATTAAGTATTAGTTGCACAAGGAGAAAAACAGAAAGCAACTCTTCATGATTAATGTTTCAGCAACAAAGTTCTCATTTCTTGAAAAGTGAAAGAAAGCATGATTATGTCTGCAATCTCCATGCAAAAAATACTCCATATTTTAAGACAAGAAAGAGAAGCTAATTGTCTAAATAAAGTGCAATGGATTGAAACCAGTAGATCTAGGCTGAAAATTAATCCATCTTTGTGATGGTTACTCTCCGATTTCAAGACCCGTTATCCCAACATAATGTGAAAATATCAAGTTGTCGGGAAATCGGAATGAACCTGTTGTAGGAAATCTCCAAAGTTGCATGTAGCCTGCCATGCATTGGTACGAACACATTCATGGCTCATTCGCAAACATTATGAATGATTAGGGCCCTAGTATGAATGTCCAAACATAAGCACCTCAATTTTATTTTATTTTATCTCGGATAGTAGCTTCTCTTATTGATGAGAAATGATTGATCCTTGATGCTATGTTTGATTGTTGAGAAAATAGATAAAAACATGGAAAAGAAAAGAAAATTTTAGATTTCTAATACAATTTTTAATTGTGTTTTGTCCAATTTTCTTTTCTTTTCTATGTTTTTACTTATTTTCTCAGCAACCAAACATAGGGTAAGAATTAGTTGCACAAGGAGAAAAACAGAAAGCAACTCTTCATGATTAATGTTTCAGCAACAAAGTTCTCATTTCTTGAAAAGTGAAAGAAAGCATGATTATGTCTGCAATCTCCATGCAAAAAATACTCCATATTTTGAGACAGGAAAGACTAATTGTAGGTTTAATATAAGAAGCTAATTGTCTAAATAAAGTGCAATGGATTGAAACCAGTAGATCTAGGCTGAAAATTAATCCATCTATGATGGTTACTCTCCGATTTCAAGACCCGTTATCCCAACATAATGTGAAAATATCAAGCTGTCGGGAAATCGGAGTGAACCTGTTGTAGGAAATCTTCAAGGTTGCATGTAGCCAGCCATGCATTGGTACGAACACATTCATGGCTCATTCGCAAACATTATGAATGATTAGGACCCTAGTATGAATGTCCAAACATATGGACCTTCCAGATATTGGGCCAGACCTTACAATGGAAAAGCCCAGAAACATTACGGGCCGAGAACCATAGTCAAGTTTTTCACCCCATACTGACCACTGAATTGGAATTAATTTTAGGGTCTTGTCCAAGACGATCTGGCTTCTTCATTCTCTATCCCACTCTTCTCGACCAATGTCTCTGGAGCAATGACAACTGCTCCATGATGTGTCATACAGCAAGATGGCTCAAAATTGGTTGGCCGTGTTTTGCCAACTTCCATGGCAACCCAGGCATGCAAATTCTGGGCAATAGAATGTCATTGTTGACGTGAATGCTGTAAGACCTTTATTTATTTATTTATTTTTATGGATAATGTTAGCAACACTCTCTTTATTAATACTCTTTATTAATGCACTCTCTTGATAAGTGGATAGAGTGTTCTTTTTCTTAGCGGAAGACAATAATAATACATTTCCTCCAAAGAGAGGGTATTTAAAAGAGAGTCTAGCTAGGTACGTATTAACATCAAGAAATTTGCTAGCCCCACTCTCTTCCATTGCACACTCTCCTTTAAGGGGCAAGAAGACAGACTTTGTGGTGAGCATGGCCAAAGGAGCCAGGATTTTCTTATAGGGGACTACCGATGCTAGTAATTATCATTGATAAGTTTGTGATGAATGATTTGACATGTACGTATGTATTGTTTTTCGTGGAAGGGTAGTGGAAATTCAAGTGTAACCCCTGATTTTTTTTTGGAAGGGATGGGGGGAGCAAGTTTTTTTTGTATGACCAAGTTCGTGGGTCATCTTATATGCTTGTGTCCGTTTGTAAATAATATTTTTGTTCAAGTTAGGGATAGCTCCTCCCCTTATCCATGGTTATGCTCTCTTAAATTAAATAATATAGTTTAAAACTTAGCTCCACCTCCCCCCCCCCTAAGTTTTGAGAACACAAAAGTTAAATTTACACTCAAGTTTGAATTGAATTGAGGGGGAGCTAGAATCTTCCTCGCTAGAGATGTATTCGAGCCAGACTTGGCCCTGTTCGGTTCAGTTTGAAATTTTTTCATCTAGCTCGAATATGCTTGGTTAGGCTCGAGCTCGACTTGGCTTGAGCTCAGATTGAATGATTAAAAAATAATAATATTATATTATATTATTTATATATATATATATATTATAATATTCAAGCCAAGCCGAATTGAACCTAAATCAGGCTGAGCTTTGATCCGAGCTGAATATATCAAACAGGTTTTGGCTCGAGCTCGGCTTGAATATATTTTCAAATCCAAAAAATAGCTCTACTCAGCTCAATTGAGCCTATTTTTCGAGCTCAAGCTGGGTTTTTTCGGGTTGAGCCGAGTTGAGTCAAACTTCGAGCTAGTTCTGTTCGGATCCACCCATAACCAAGGCCAAAGCTTGGTGTGCTATGCGGATCTATTGGGTGGGACACATTGAATAGGATTGTAAACAGACGCGGATATTATCTGTATCCAATTCGTATCTAAATCCGTTTAGCCGAATATCCGAATATATAATCGGAAAATCCGCTTCGTTTACGGTCCTACAGGGACCCTTTATTTTTTATTTTTTTTGTGGTAATAAGCTATATCACTTATCAATCTATGTAAGGGGTGAGGGGGTTAGGTGGGTTAGAACTCAAGAAGGGTGGGCACTTAACGGCCACACCAGGACTCGAACACGAGTCACTCCTCCCCAAAGGGAGATACACTACCACTGGGACAAACCGAGGCGTGTCCTTACAGTGAACCTTGTTGGAAAAATTCTGTTTTGGAAAATCTGGGAAAACAGTTTTTTACAAACTTTGACCCAAAATAAAAGTGGGACCCACAAAGGTTATGAGGCGGGTCCAAGTGGATTCATGTTCTCCTCCATGAGGAGATCAACGTAGTGTATTCACTTGTCCAAAACAGTGAAGTGGTGAATGAGAAATTCATCTCAAAGTGGGCCACTTGAACATAAATTATAAGTTGAAGAATGGTGTAGTTTAATAGTCCCACATTGGAAAACTATTGAAACTATAGTGTGGTTTAAATACCATTACCTTGGAGTAAAGGGTGGGCCCTTGGGGCACCCAAATTTTGCGAAGGAGTGAGCACTTGCTCTAAGGTGGAACCAACACACACGCGCGCGCCGCCGCCCCGCCCCGACCCGACCCGTGCCCGTGTCCGAGTCCGGTCCGGCCTGCTGGCTGGCTTGGCTTGCTTTGGTTCTAGTGGGCCTAAAGCCTGGCCCCTATAATTATTTTTTGTTTTGCTGGGCCAGAGCCCGTTTCAACTTATATAGTTATTCCAACAGCTCTTTTAATCCAACAGTCATGTCTGTTGGATTTAAATTTGAAACCCAAGAGACATGACTATTCTGGACAGTCTCCATTGCCTACTATTTAAGGCTTTTCTGGTGCATATTCTTAAGTACGAAATTCCTTCTTCTACTCATAAGTCTCTGCATTCCTTCTGCATATTTATAAGTCTCTATTAATCCAAGAGAGAGAGAGATAGCATAGTTTCTGGTTCGTTGGACAAACAGATTGCTGTGCTTCTTCTGTTTGTGTAAAGATCAATTTATCCTGGGAGGCAGACGTCCGTATATCAAAAGCACCAGTGTGAGGGACGAAATCTGTCTTAAGGAAAGAGTTACTACTCGACTTGATCTGTTGATTCTCAGTTTCTAAATCAGTGAGTTCATTCTATTCTGTAGTTTCTATTTATTGTTATATGAACAGAATATATATTCAATCAAATTCATATTCTGTACACTGAATAGTATTGTTCTATTTCACTTAATAAAGATTGAATACAGGATTATTTAATTCAAATACTGTTAATTAAAACAACAATCTTAAGACAGATTTCCTTTGTATCCAATCTTTTACTACAAATACTGGTTTTCAAAATTTTGATTTCTGTATAATGCTTACAATTTTAAAATTCTATGCACATTATAATTTCCAGAATTCTGTATACTGTTTCTATTTTCACAAATCTACATGCTGTTCCTGATTTCAGAATTCTGTATAATACAATAAATTCCTGCATTCTGTAATACTGTATTAATCTTTAATTTCTTAATACTGTATATCAGAAATTATGTCAGCCACTGAACCTACTGCTATGCATACTCCATTACACCCTACTGTTCCTGTGAACCATGGTGAAAAGCCAGAAAAGTTTAATGGAACAGAGTTTAAAAGATGGCAGCAAAAGATGCTGTTCTATCTTACAACTCTGAATCTGGCTAGATTTCTCAGAGAAGATGCTCCTGCATTGAAGGAATGAGAGACTGATATGCAAGTTGTTGCTGCTGTAGAGCCATGGAAAAATTCTGATTTCCTATGCCGAAACTACATCCTCAATGGATTGGATAATACACTGTATAATGTCTACAGTCCAATCAAAACAGCAAAGGAACTCTGGGATTCCTTGGACATAAAATATAAGACAGAAGATGCCGGTGCAAAGAAGTTTGTGGTCGGAAAGTTTCTGGAATATGTAATGTCAGACTCCAAGACTGTTATCAGTCAAGTCCAGGATCTCCAATTAATTTTGCATGACATTCATGCAGAAAATATGGTTCTTAGTGAATCTTTTCAGGTGGCAGCCATGATTGAAAAATTACCCCCGGGCTGGAAAGATTTCAAGAACTATCTGAAGCATAAAAGAAAGGAGATGAAGATGGAGGAACTGATTGTGAGATTGAGGATCGAAGAAGACAACAGAATTTCTGAAAAGAAAACCGGAAAACTTCCAATGGAGTCCAAGGCAAATGTTGTGGAACAGGGGAAAAGATTAAATGGAAAGAGGAGGCAATTCAATGAAGGCTCCTCAAAAGGATATAAAGGTGGAGAGAACAAGAGATTCAAATTCACCGGCAAATGCTACATCTGTGATAAACCTGGACATCGGGCTAAGGATTGCAAGAGCAAGCGAATTAGCCAAAACAAGAAACCTGCTCAGGCCAACTTCACAGAAATGGACATGGTTTCAAATGGAGTCCATGATATGAATTTGTCTGCTGTAGTGTCTGAGGTGAACCTCATTGGAAATTCCAAAGAATGGTGGGTGGACACCGGAGCAACTCACCACATTTGTATTGATAAGAATATGTTTTCTTCTTATCAAGTGGTGGGAAATGGAGAGCAACTCTTCATGGGTAATTCCTCAACTTCCAGAATTGAAGGACAAGGAAAAGTGGTGCTGAAAATGACTTCAGGTAAGGAACTTACTCTCAACAATGTGCTCCATGTGTCGGACATCCGGAAGAATTTGGTTTCAGGATCCTTGTTATGTAAGAATGGGTTTAGATTAGCATTTGAGTCAGACAAGTTTGTCTTGACTAAGAGTGGTATGTATGTAGGGAAGGGTTACATGAGTGATGGACTCTTCAAACTTAATGTAATGACCATTGTACCTACTAAGAATATGAATAAGAATGCATCATCTTCTAGTTATTTGCTTGAGTCTTCTAATTTGTGGCATGGAAGATTAGGACATGTAAATAATGATTCTCTACGAAAACTTATACACTTAGGATGTTTGCCTAAATGTAATTTTGATAAAAATCATAAGTGTGAAGTTTGTGTTGAAGCAAAATTAACTAGAACTTCATTTCAATCTATCGAAAGAAATTCAGAACTTTTAGATTTAATTCACACAGATATATGTGATTTAAAATTTGTACAAACTAGAGGTGGAAAGAAATATTTTATTACTTTCATTGATGATTGCTCAAGATATTGTAAAATATATCTTTTGAGGAGCAAGGATGAAGCTTTGGATATGTTTAAACAGTACAAAGCCGAAGTTGAGAATCAACTTAGCAGAAAAATTAAGGTTGTTAGAAGTGATAGAGGTGGTGAATATGAAGCACCCTTTGGTGTTTTTTGTTCAGAAAATGGTATCATACATCAAACCACAGCACCCTACTCACCTCAGCAAAATGGTATTGCTGAAAGGAAAAATAGAACCTTAAAAGAAATGATGAATGCTATGTTGATTAGTTCGGGATTACCTCAGAATTTGTGGGGGGAAGCAATTCTTTCTGCAAATTATATTTTAAATAAAATACCCCGAAAGGTAATCAATAGAACACCCTATGAAATATGGAATGGAAGATCACCTTCTTTCAAATACTTGAAAGTGTGGGGGTGTTTGGCTAAAGTGGCTGTTCCTAGTCCTAAAACGACTAAGATCGGACCTAAGACTGTTGATTGCATATTCATTGGTTATGCAAATAATAGTAGTGCATATAGATTTCTGATTCACAAATCTGAAAATCCTGATATGCATGTAAACACTATTATTGAATCAAGGAATGCCTATTTCTTTGAAAATATATTTCCTTGTAAATCTGGACAAGAGACTAGTTCAATTAAAAGAACTAGGGATACTACGATGAGTAGTAATAAAGACTTTGAAAATAATAGTGAAGAACCTAGACTTAGCAAACGTGCTAAAAAGTTAAAGTCTTTTGGTCCTGATTTTCTAACATATTTGTTAGAAAATGAGCCTCAAACTTTTAAGGAAGCTATGTCAAGTCCAGAAGCTCCTTTATGGAAAGAGGCTGTAAATAATGAAATTGAATCTATTCTGCATAATCATACATGGGAGTTAGTTGATCTCCCATCAGGAAGTAAACCTCTTGGATATAAATGGATATTCAAAAGGAAAATGAAAGCAGATGGTTCAATCGACAAGTATAAGGCAAGACTTGTGGTTAAAGGATATAGTCAAAAGGAAGGACTAGATTACTTTGACACATATTCTCCAGTGACGAGAATAACTTCAATTCGAATGATGATTGCAATTGCTGCATTAAAGAATCTTGACATTCATCAAATGGATGTCAAGACGGCTTTCTTAAATGGTGATCTAAATGAAGAAATATACATGGAACAACCTGAAGGTTTCTGTGTTCCAGGACAAGAAAGGAAAGTATGCAAGCTTGTTAAATCACTTTATGGATTGAAACAAGCACCGAAGCAATGGCATGAAAAATTTGACAATGCAATGTTGTCAAATGGATTCAAAATCAACGAGTGTGACAAATGTATTTATGTGAAAAACATAGATGCAGGATATGTCATAATATGTCTTTATGTGGATGACATGCTCATCATAGGGAGTAATGATCAAATGATCAAAACTACTAAGAAATTGTTGAACAAACAATTTGATATGAAAGACATGGGAGTGGCAGATGTGATTTTGGGAATGAAAATTACCAAAACATCTGATGGATATGCTTTATCTCAATCACATTATATTGAGAAAGTACTTGAAAAATTTAACAAGTACGATGACCATATAGCAAGGACTCCAATAGATGGAAATGTACATTTAGCTAAGAATACTGGTGAAAGCATATCTCAACTGGAGTATTCTAGAATCATAGGAAGTTTGATGTACGTGATGAACTGCACACGTCCTGATATAGCATACTCCATAAGTAAACTAAGTAGATATACCAGTAATCCAGGGAAAGACCACTGGAAAGCCATAGTGAGGGTACTTCGATACTTAAAGTTTACCCAAAACTATGCATTGTACTACACCAGATATCCAGCAGTCCTAGAAGGATACTGCGATGCAAATTGGATATCAGATACTAAAGACTCCAAATCCACAAGTGGATATGTCTTTACATTGGGGGGTGCATCAATTTCATGGAAATCTTCTAAACAAACATGTATAGCACGGTCTACAATGGAATCTGAATTCATTGCATTAGACAAAGCTGGAGAAGAAGCAGAATGGCTTCGACAATTCTTAGAAGATATTCCTATGTGGCAAAAACCTGTGTCTGCCATATGCATACATTGCGATAGTCAATCTGCAATTGGAAGAGCACAGAATCACATGTATAATGGGAAGTCTCGACACATTCGTCGTAGACATAATACCGTTAGACACTTGCTTTCAAGTGGAATAATCTCTTTAGAATACATAAGATCAAAGGACAATATTGCTGATCCTTTAACTAAAGGTTTATCAAGAGAGCAAGTAAGTAACTCATCGAGGGGAATGGGGTTAAAGTCGATAACTTAAGGGTATTCACAATGGAAACCCAACCTAGTTGAATGGAGATCCCAAGATCTAGGTTCAAAGGGACAACTAAGTTGTGTATGACTCGACCTAATCACTTAAGAGATAATGTCTCTTACCCATTTCTGAAATGAGAAAGTGATGACTGCATCGTGTTAGGATTAACTAAGTTATTAATGATTCTTATATCTTGGACTACCAAGTGGAGTATAGCAGAATACTCTTAATAAGAATCACCTATGTGAGTGTGAACTGGGCCGGTTCTATAAGAATTGACTAGACTACAATTCTCTAGAGCACTCATGAAACCAGGAAGTGTTCAGGGCCAAAATGAACACAACAATGAGAACTAAACTATGTTTGGGAATATCATGTGTGTATTCTATTGTCTTGGTTTACAATAACGGCTGGACAGTTCAAGACATCATGTTCACTGATTAGCCAGTAAATCCGATAGTTATACATAAGGGAAGGTTCAAAGCCAAAAGCTACCTATCCTTTGCACGATATCTCCTCTTATGTACTCTCTCTTAAGTGTCTGCATAATTTCTGTATTCTGTCCAGGAATTTTCATTCATGTGGGGGATTGTTGGAAAAATTCTGTTTTGGAAAATCTGGGAAAACAGTTTTTTACAAACTTTGACCCAAAATAAAAGTGGGACCCACAAAGGTTATGAGGCGGGTCCAAGTGGATTCATGTTCTCCTCCATGAGGAGATCAACGTAGTGTATTCACTTGTCCAAAACAGTGAAGTGGTGAATGAGAAATTCATCTCAAAGTGGGCCACTTGAACATAAATTATAAGTTTAAGAATGGTGTAGTTTAATAGTCCCACATTGGAAAACTATTGAAACTATAGTGTGGTTTAAATACCATTACCTTGGAGTAAAGGGTGGGCCCTTGGGGCACCCAAATTTTGCGAAGGAGTGAGCACTTGCTCTAAGGTGGAACCAACACACACGCGCGCGCCGCCGCCCCGCCCCGACCCGACCCGTGCCCGTGTCCGAGTCCGGTCCGGCCGGCTGGCTGGCTTGGCTTGCTTTGGTTCTAGTGGGCCTAAAGCCTGGCCCCTATAATTATTTTTTGTTTTGCTGGGCCAGAGCCCGTTTCAACTTATATAGTTATTCCAACAGCTCTTTTAATCCAACAGTCATGTCTGTTGGATTTAAATTTGAAACCCAAGAGACATGACTATTCTGGACAGTCTCCATTGCCTACTATTTAAGGCTTTTCTGGTGCATATTCTTAAGTACGAAATTCCTTCTTCTACTCATAAGTCTCTGCATTCCTTCTGCATATTTATAAGTCTCTATTAATCCAAGAGAGAGAGAGATAGCATAGTTTCTGGTTCGTTGGACAAACAGATTGCTGTGCTTCTTCTGTTTGTGTAAAGATCAATTTATCCTGGGAGGCAGACGTCCGTATATCAAAAGCACCAGTGTGAGGGACGAAATCTGTCTTAAGGAAAGAGTTACTACTCGACTTGATCTGTTGATTCTCAGTTTCTAAATCAGTGAGTTCATTCTATTCTGTAGTTTCTATTTATTGTTATATGAACAGAATATATATTCAATCAAATTCATATTCTGTACACTGAATAGTATTGTTCTATTTCACTTAATAAAGATTGAATACAGGATTATTTAATTCAAATACTGTTAATTAAAACAACAAACCTGACCCAAAGGGTTGGGGACACCCCGAGTTCCCACAGAAAAGAAAAAAAACTACAGTACTTAAAATTTAGGGCTTCCCCTAGTCATGTAAATATGCAATGTCCCCCTGAAGACTGAAGGCTGAAGGAGAGAATTAGAAGGCCTAAAACCCTGCTCGCTATAAACCAGACCCCTCTCTCTGCACATGATTTCGGCTTCATCGGTCAGTGAATGACTCTTCCAGCCTTCAACAAAGCTCTAGAGACTCTTCAGAATAATTTCCAAGGATCTTTAAGCTCCCTCAACAAATAACGGAAGGTTAGTTCAATTTGTTCTCTGTGTTTCTTTACGTTTCATCTTCATTTTCATCGATTTATCTGAAGTGGGGTTTTTTACTTTTCTCACTACTTTGATTTATGTATAAGTGGGGTTCACACATTCAAGGGAAGAGATAGAATCTAGTTTGTGGGAGATCGGTACCTCAATATCAACGCCTAAGAAGTATGATTTTTCATTGCCTTCAAAGAAGAATTGTTTCAAAATTTATAGAGTTGTACTTTTCCCTCTTGAACACACATGGTGGTTTGTATATTTCCCAAATCACTTAAGACTTATAAAGCTTGGCACTTTGCACTTTGTTATGGTAGTTTTTAGGAAATTTGAGTCACTTTGTCAAGGTTTCTAACAACATTAATTCCTACCATCATGAGCTTTCAAGTCTTATAATTTTTTATGAGATTTGAAATCATTCATTTCTGCATTTGAAGTCTCATGGGAATTGCAACCCAGGAGATGAAAAACACAATACATATAGTTCTCAAAAAGAAAATGTAAATTTCAAATGACAAAACTTGCAAAGTGTGGACATTATAGGCCTCTACAAAAGAACGGACCCTTAGGGGCTTTAACAAACCTTGTTTCCAAGGCTAAGACTCCTATTCCCAATTACAATTTTCAATATTCCAATTTTAAGACTCCTTTTCTACTCATGCTTCAACCTTGTTCTCAAGGTCGGAATTCAGGATATTCTTGATTTTTAGGCTATAATTCCCAAGTTGCATCTTAGAGTGGAAGGTGTGCCCAATAGATTAACACCTCCGTAACGGCTTTGATTGTTGTGTTTGACCAGCCTTCTATTCAAAATGCCATCCGGGATCAATTCCACAAATCCCATATCAGAATATGTAGGCAATTCTGCACAGATAACTGAAGCATTCCCTATATATTCTTCAAACATGATTCGTAGAAAACATTATGAATTTTTGAGGAGTCTGCTGACTTAAATTTGTAGGCCAAGTTGGTAGATTGCCTCAAGGCAACAAAAGACTGTCGATACGGTTGCAATCTTAGAGTGACTATGTCTCCAACATCAAAGGATCATTCTTAACGCTACTTGTCCACTTGAGTTTTCATTCGGGTTCTTGTTGCTTGCAAGTTCTGTCTTAGTAACCGAAGTGTTTGATCCCTATCCAATAGGTCTTTTTCAACTTGATGTACTTTTGTTGTCCCTTTCACGCATGACTCAATTGAGAGCGGTGGCATACCATAAGCCACCTCAAACGGCGTCATTTTGTTGGCTTTGTGAAAGGTCGTATTATAACTCCATTCTTCTCATGATAACCAATGAGCCCATTGCTTTGGTTGTATTGCAAAAAAGCAACGCAATAGGTCCCCAAACAACACTTGACCTGCTCAGTTTGGTTGTCAATTCATGGATGATATGCGGAACTCATTTGTAGCTTTGTTCCTTGCATCTTAAACAACTCTTGCTAGAAGGTACTTGTAATAATTACATCTCTATCACACAGTTACCAAATTCACGAGTTATACCCGTATAATACGTTTTGGGGGGTCACTGTTTAAAATGGCGTACTTTTTGTTGTATTACATATTAGTTGCATATCGTCGTATAACACGTTTAATACACGAATTTTCTATTAAACACATTTAATATGCATATTTTTTCCATATTAAACATATATTCCGTATTAAATAATTGTTAGTAGTTAGTATCATGATTCCTTTTTATTTATAATTATTAATTATTTTTTAATTTTCTATACTTGTGCCGTATAAGTGTATAACACCTATACTTCCCGAATGGATAATTGGCGTAATATACCCGTATCTGTACTCGGTAACTATACTATCACATACTATATATGAGGGAGTGCTATGGGTAGAAATCTAACCCAAAATGACATATAATGCGAAAAGAAGAAAAAGAAGAGAAGAGAAGAGAAGAGAAAAAGATTCTCTTGGGCTGAAATAGTGAGTGTTCAGTTACTAGTGTATACCCACAACTTTATTAATAAAAGAATAATAAAGGTCGGTAATGCCCTTACTAGAATATAAACATAAAACAACAAATAAAATCTATCAAAGCATCATGGGCTCTAGGCCGATTACAACACTTCCCCTCAAGCGGGCCATAGATATCTTCAAATCTCAACAAAACTTTATGAAACTTGTTTCAATAATTCCGTGGAATCCAGGAATTCCCTCCAAGGTATCTTTTTTTCTATGGAATGCAGCTTTGAATAAGAATCTTAGTTTCTTATTTGTGATCACTTGAAATCTAGAAGACGGAGGTTGGCTAACCGATGCTTCCTATTCCTTCCAGAGGAAGAGACAATGGATCATTTGTTATTATACTGTCTTATGGTGGGTGTGATCTGGGGGTATTTTCTATCCCGAGCAGGTGTGGATTGGGTCCTCCCTTGTTCCTTTCATAGCTTGTTATCCTATTGGATCTTGGTTAGTGAGAATAGTGTGCAGAAGGCGATTTGAACTGTCTTCCCTGGGGTCATTTCATGGGTCATATGGAAAGAGAGAAACAAGAGAGTTTTCAAGGACTCTCCGTCTTCTCTTCAGCGTATCTGCTATCGTACTATTAGTTCTAGAATGGGCAAGCATGAGTCGGGAAGGGGCGGACTTGCGAGCCATTTTGGCGGACTTGCGAGCCATTTTGGGTTGACAAAATGCTTTGTTGCATTTTTGATGTTATTTCTTGTATTTCATGCTTAGCCTTTTGAGTTTATAATCTTGTAAACTCTCTCTTTGATTAATATATGGTTTCCATTATCAAAAAATAATTCCAGAATGGGATGGACCTTGGAGCTATTTTGGGGTGATTTTGCTAAGCTTTGGCTCTGGACTCTTCCATCATAGGGGAATATTGTCTTGTGTTTTGGTTGTTTCTTTCTATCTTGAGTTTTCGCTCTTGTAAACTTTTTTTTCCCTTTGTACATCTCTTTTGATTAATATATTCACATGATTATCGATAAATTTTTTTTTTCAAAATTATAAAACACATCAACCCTTTTCAACTTTTCACATCAAAAAAGTCCTCAAAGCTTTACCCAAGTGATTGATTTGAAATTTATTTTATCCCCATAATCAAACAAATGGGTATAACATCCTAAAAACTTTAACAATTTTGAAAAAAAAACTATAATTCCCAAAGTAATGTTCTCTTAAATCAAACAAATGGGTATAACATCCTAAAAACTTTAACAATTTTGAAAAAAAAACTATAATTCCCAAAGTAATGTTCTCTTAAAAAAACAATTTTTTATGACATAGGGGACCATATTGCTGTTGACATCAACCGTATGGCCTGCTAACGTTAGCCTTAAACTTTACCTCATTCGTTCTTTTGAAATCTGTATTGGTGCTTTGGATATTCTTTTATAGAAATCTAACCCTGGATGAGATAGAATGGAATAAGAGAAGAGAGAATTTCTAGGGCTGGAATAGTGAAAGTAAATTTAATCCACAATTTTATTAATAAAAGAATAGCAAAGGCCCTATAATGACCATAATACAATACATAAGTACACGAAAGCATCATGGACTTATAAATCTAGGTCCATTATAACACTGTAGAGTTTGAAAATGTTTTCAACAAAAGCATTAGCCACTTGTGTCACGGTGTAGGGATGAGATAGGGAGATAAAATGTGTGTAATTGCTTAGTTGATCGACTACCACAAAGATAACATTTTTATCATTAGAAGGAGGCAGCCCTTCAAAGAAATCCATGGATACATCTTCCCATATGGTTGTTGGAATGCAGCAGTCCTGGTGATGCTACTGACTCAGACTTGTTTCTTTGGCATATGTCACAGCTTGCAATGTACTACTTAATGTCTTTTTTCATCCCTTTTCAAAAGAAATTCCAGCCTATTCATTTGTTAATGTGGTTTCTTCCAATCACCAAGTGAATAACTAGTTGTGTTAATTTGGTTTCGTTTGAAGTACTGTTGGGTAGGTTGTGTTTTCTTTTCCCTGGCTGACATTAGCCCAGATGCGGACTTAATCTGGGTGTCGTTACATTCACATATTTGAAGTGTTTACCTTCATATAAAGTTAGTTATTTGTGAAGAATACAAGGATTGGTTGTAGAAAGTAGGAAAAAGTTGAAGAGTAGCATTTTCAAGTTTGATTTTAAGTTTGAATTTGGCACAATTCTTGTATGACGGGTTGTGGAAAGTTTCTCATTCTGGCTTCTTTTAAATGGTTGTGGGTTCTTGTTGTGTGCTTGCTTGTATCTTATGTAGTTAGTTTATTTTCCACAGCCTGATTTGACAAGTAGGAAGGCTCAATTTTCCAAATGCACAATACCCATTTGACCTTTGGTTTGTATCTCAATTCTAAGGACCATCATTGTGCTTCTTCTTATCTTCAGTGGAAGTTTATCTCAGAATTCTCCATTTGTTTTACCCATAGTTCAAAAATTCAGCGAGTCACCCGAGTAACTCGACCGAGTTACTCGACTCGACAGAATTTCGAGTCGAGTCGCCTTAAAACTCGGAGGAAAAGCTATTCAGCGAGTTACTCGGGTAACTCGGTCGAGTCAAGTCGAGTTTTTCGACTCGCGCCACTAGGTCGAGTCATTGAAGGATATTTTTATCATTTTTATTTTTTAAACCTAAACTCACAGATCACATTGTTTTTACATCATATTTTTTTGGGGCTGCAAAACCAAACCTACCATAGGTTCTATTAAACCTAATTTTTAAGTTTGAGGCTGCAAAACTATCTTACTTTGGTTCTTTTAACCCGGGTTTTGCAAACCATTTGTGGTTTAATCTTGAATAAAATGCTAAGAAATTGGTAATTGCCTAATTGGTATATATATATTACAAATATATTCCGAGTTAGACCGAGTCAAGTTTTTTCTGATTTTTCCGAGTTACTTGACCCGGCTAACTTTCGAGTTGAGTCAAGTTTTCGAGTTTTTGAACCATGGTTGTACTACCTTATTGTGGCATTACTAGGAAAGGTTCCTGTTTGATAATATTAAGCCTTCTATATTCCAATTCGCAGTTGTTAGTAGACATACAAGCACAGGTGAACCTCATTTGGGCTATCTTTGTTTTGTTATCTACTAGCCATTTCTTCTCTTTCCACATCTTTTTTTTTAATTGGTAAATAAGTATGTATTAAGTGAAGCAAAGCTGAGTACAATGAGGTAAACAAAGCAAAATAAATATACAACATACACCGAGTTCACAAGCCGGAGAACCCTGAATCACATATAAGGAAGAAAGAAATAAGAAAGAAGAAAAGGAGCAGATTATGTTTAATGGACATCCATTATTGGACATTTATAGTCATAGATTATGTTTGATGGTGTTGCAGGTGTTAATTTTTCTACTTCACAATTTTCAAATGGCAAAAAATCCTGAACCAGAAATAGATGATGATTTTAACGAAATTTATAAGGAATATACTGGTCCTCCGAGATCTACTTCCATCAATGCTCAAGAGAAAGCAAAAACAAACAAAAGGTCTCAAGCAAGTTCTGATGAAGAAGAGGAGCCTCGTGACCCAAATGCTGTTCCAACTGATTTCACTAGCCGAGAAGCTAAAGTCTGGGAGGCTAAATCTAAGGCTACTGAGAGGAATTGGAAGAAAAGGAAAGAAGAAGAAATGATTTGCAAATTATGTGGAGAATCAGGTCACTTTACTCAGGTATGGTTGATTTCTCTGGAAATTGTATCTGTTAGTTATCATCATGTTAACATTGTAGACTGCTTGGATCTTGTTCTTTTCGTTTTGTACAGTTTTGCTTATGTAGGTGAAGGGAGAGGCAAACAAAAATGAATCCTTCATTCCAGTACAATACTTTCATATACACTAGGAGTGGCAACACGCCGACACTTGACCCAAACTGCCAACCTACTAGGTTTTGGGTTTGGCCTATCCAAAACAAGCTTGTTGCTGGTCAGGATAGGACTTAAACTGACCTGAACCTGTCCTAATTGAACAGCACATCCAACCAGTCTGAATCCACTCGGGTTTCCAGGCTCCGGGTTGACTTATCCTGATCTGGTTGGAGTTGGTTCAGGTTCAGGTCCAGGTCGAGTTCCAACCAGACCTGGACCAGAAACATTGACTCTTGTTACTTGCACTTATATATATACATATATATTTGAATTGACAACATAATGTGCTAGAATATTATGTAATCCTTTATTGAGAGCAAGGATTAAAAATACGGTTTTGGAGGATGTATCAGTCCCAACTGAAACCTATACGTATTAGTATCGGTTTCTAGCGATACATATATTTTTTTCTTTATTAAGAAAAAAATATATAAAAAAAATAAATTAAAATTTTTAAAAATTAAATGAGTTATAGAAACCAAATATAAAGTCATGGAAAGCGACTAAAAAACAAAGTAGCAAACACAATTAATTAAAACATAAATAACTATAAACAATATGTATCGGCCATATTGTATCACTATAAATATCGTACAGGGGACTACCAATACCTATACGTATCGCCCATTTCGTACCGGTTTTGGTGATTTTTATTTCCATGACTGAGAGTGGATTATATTGTTTATCGCATTAGCTTGTATGAAACAGAATGTGCGAGAATATTTTGTAATCCTTTACTGAGTTTGTGATGAGATAAGAGGTCACCAAAGGATCGATGACTCTGATACTTGGATGATTACAATGGCTCTTCATTAAGGATTATATAGAGATCACATGAGTCTCAAGACAGAAGCATTATCACACCATAATCAAATCTAATATTTGATACTAATCTATTTGTGATGAGATACACCAATAATGATATAGTGTATCTCATTCACTTTATTGCAATAAAAGTTATAAAACATTCCCTAATATTCCTCTCCTCTCCACATTTATAGGGGTGTCCATCTACGCTTGGAGCAAATCGCAAGTCTCAAGATTTCTTCGAAAGGGTACCTGCAAGAGAAAAACATGTAAAAGCACTTTTCACTGAGAAAGTTATCCACAAGATTGAAAAAGATGCTGGTTGCAAGATTAAAATGGAGGAGAAATTTATAATTGTCAGTGGTAAAGATAGGTTATGCTTGGTAAAAGGTGTGGATGCTGTGCACAGAGTGATTAAAGAAGAGGATAAGAAAAAGGGTTCTTCTAGTTCTCACATGACCAGATCCAGGTCGCCTGAGGGAAGCCCTATTGGCTCACGGCTGGGACGCTCTGAATCCCAAAGGTCCCTTCCTAGTCCACGAAATGCGACAATGTTCCAGCAGAGGTTTGGCAGAGAGAAGGTTGTGGAAGACCGTGTTCGTGAGGATCTGCAACAGTTGTCAAGGGGTTCTCCACAAGGTAGGAACAGCATAGAATATATTTATGGTGTCCATACAAAGCTGGTAAACTCATCCTTGAAGCTTAATTCCTTCCCATATAGACTTCCCATATCTGTTGTTTTTAATTCCTTTAATGGATTCTTAATAATGTTGCTTGTTGCTTATCATTTTGTTTTGCAGCAAGAGGTAAGCTCGTATGTTCAACCAGTATGTGTGCGATTGTGAAGTAAATTTCAGGGGTGGGTCTTAATTGATTGGATTGTCTCCAAATTATTTTTTGAGATTATATCTGAACTTATTTACATCGGATTGGTTCACAGTTTGATACAAGATATTATATTTAGTGAAAGCTACCATCTATGTTAGGCATCTCGAAATAAAGTGGGATTTCGCTTAACATACTCTTCGTTTCATGAAGCTTATGGTAATGATGGAGTTAGAGGCCGTTTAAGCCATTCAAAATCTCCATCACGCCCCCATTTCTCTGGTAGTGCATATAATTTATATGATGGTCATACCCAGAGCTTGGGGGCCTATAAATCTGATGGATGCGATACTGAGACTGAGAGACGTGAATCTGACATGCATTTGGGCCGTAAGTTTGAATACCCTGCCTATCCACAAACATTGGAAGAATTAGAGTTGGAATATAAGAGGGAGGCAATGGAACTTGGGAGAATTCGTGATAAGGAAGAAGATGGAGAGAATTACAAGCATCGTGTGGTACGGATATCTCTTGTGTGCCCTAATATGCTTTAAATTGATCTTTCAGTTCATCTGTTTTTGTTGTTTCTGGACCCATCCACCCTGGATGCTAGCTCATTTAGTGTAATATGCAACATTTTTCTTTGATTTTGTCAATTAATTACCGTGCATTACAAGATTCTATTTTCCTCCAAATTGTGGGTTATAATCCATGTTGCATGACAAGAATAATAGATTTTATTCTTTTATTATTATTATTATTATTATTTTTTTGGGGGGGGGGGGAGATAAAGCACAGTACTTGTTAGGACATGGAAGTTGTTACTAATAAGTTGGAGTGGTTTACTTGAAATAAACCTAAGGGCTTAACTTTATTTTATTATTGTTATAGATTAGAGCCTAAATAAATGATATTTGTTCTGCTTATATTGTAATCCAGTTCTCCTTTTTGCAAGTTTTCTCCCGCAAATTACATAAACTGTAGCTCCAGCGATATATCTCTATGGTCCCCTAAGCATTTGGGAAGTTTTTTTTATATAGGCATAGCATGGCACATGGGATGTGGGTGCCCCCCTCAACTTTTATTTTATTTTTTTATTATTATAGTTTACTAAACCAAACCAAAGTAACAATGACTAGTTTAAGGCAAAAAGCCTTAATAAACTTTCCTGCAAGAACGATTTGCTAGGCGTGGCTTTCGCCAGAGGCTCAAGCTTCGTGCAGTTGTCGAGCTTCTCTAGAGGAGAATGCGACTATTTGTCTACCGGCTTCCACGTTCAACGCGTGTAGTAATTCAAGTATTTGGGAAGGGAACCGTCGGGGTGAGCACATAGCTTTTCTATTTTCCTATGCACTAGGTCTACCACTTGTGGATTATGGTCCACTTTGCTTCCGCCTACTTCTTATCTGGTCTTTTTACTATTCATCATCATCCCTCTCGGGAGGGTACCATAAAACTGGTTTTACTTAAAACAGGGTCCGGACTCGTCTTTGCCGTGGTTTGACTTGGTTGACTATGCCTATAGTCCTAACACACCAACGCGCCTAAACGCCTACGCACACCGGCAACGGCAACATGTTGAAATTGACTTGGGCGGGTACAATCCCATGGCGCACTACGGCCTTTTCCGGTCTTAAATAAAATTCATTTTAGTGGTATTCGTTTTTAGCAGTGAATAAATAAAAGAAAGAACAGAAATACAGAAATACAGAACGGAATAAAAGGAAACATAAACTAACTTTTATTTAGTGCAAAAAGAAATACAGAAAAAAGGTTATGACATCGCCGTCGGGTTTCCCCTAAGCTTAGCCTGCCATAACTTAAGTGACTTACAATATATGTGTTGGAGGTGGACGGAAACTCCAAACAGTCTGAGAGAGAGAAATAGAGTTGTTCTTCGGAGATAGTGAGTATTGCTATACTCAAGAACGGGATGATCTTTTCTTACTATGAGGTGCCCTTATATGGAGTTCGGGCCTCAAAGTTTATACAATACCACTAAGTCTCGGGTTCTCTGCGGCCGAAAGGTTTTTTGGCTGCATGTATGACTGGGGGTCTGAGAACTCTGGATTATCAGGCGTTCTCGGGTCTTCTGCCGAAGAGTGTTGTTTTACACTCTGACATTTCTTACACCTTATTTTATTAAATAGTAAAGTTACTATTTAATAGTTTGTTTCTTATCTACTTTTTGAAAAAGGAGATTATTTGCTTACTATTTACTTTTGTCTTTTGTTTCTTTCTCTTTTAGAGTTCACGAACTCTTTGATCTCCTTTTTCTCGGGCACGGGCCGAATAAAGATTTACGCGGTTTTTGACGCGTGGTCTCTTTTTCTGCGGACTGGGTCTACGGACGGTCGGCAGTGTCGGTAGCGCGGGACTCAGTGAGTCGGCACGTCTGGGCTAGTTGAACTTGCTCGTTTAACTCGGTCTTCCTCTTCGTTTAGCTGGAAGGGCTGTTCTTTATTGTCCAGAGAACAATAATCTTGGAGGAGGTCTTGCAGCTGCTTGGCTTCCTCATTGGTGAGAAGGCTAAGTGTTTCTTTGGTGGCTCGTTTGTCGCTGAGGCAAATGGCTGCGATCTGAGGGATGGTGCAATGTATCCTATTTATTATTATAGCTTAGAAGAAGAAAGTAGGAAACTCTTTCCAGTCACTGGACAAACAATCTTCCTACAAAGGCAAACCTTGATGGAGGAATACCATGCAAGATATGCTCGCCCAGCATATAATGAGACAAATTTCTAACTTCGTAGGCGATACTACGCTAAGTTACATGCTTTGAGAGAGTCCAATCATGTATATTTACATATATTGGATAGAGCCCGTACTGTTCGTCGAGATCGACAAGAACAGGTAGACCGAGAAGGACACGATCCACTACGTGATGTAGATTCAGTATTAGATCGCTTCTCAGACACTGATGAAAGTTTTGATGATTAGACGAAACTCATCAAAAGAAGGACTTTTCCCTAGACTATACGATTGATTATACGGGAGAAAGTACCTAAAATCTCTTGACCCTAACCTCCTCCCTACAAATGGAGTTTGGTTCGATGAAAAGACCCATACTCATCAAGAGTATATCTCTACTGAAGAGGTAATCACCCTTCAGACCTTAAGCCAACAAGGAAATTATATTTCCAGTAATCTCACCAATAAGGAAGCTAAGCAGCTGCAAGACCTCATCCAAGATTATTGTTCTCCGGACAATAAAGAACAGCCCTTCCGACTAGACGAAGAGGAAGACCGAGTTGAACGAGCAAGTTCAACTAGCCCAGACGTGCCGACTCACTGAGTCCCGCGCTACCGACACTGCCGACCGTCCGTAGACCCAGTCCGCAGAAAAAGAGACCACGCGTCAAAAACCGCGTAAATCTTTATTCGGCCCGTGCCCGAGAAAAAGGAGATCAAAGAGTTCGTGAACTCTAAAAGAGAAAGAAACAAAAGACAAAAGTAAATAGTAAGCAAAGAATCTACTTTTTCAAAAGGTAGATAAGAAACAAACTATTAAATAGTAACTTTACTATTTAATAAAGTAAGGTGTAAGAAATGTCAGAGTGTAAAACAACACTCTTCGGCAGAAGCCCCGAGAACGCCTGATAATCCAGAGTTCTCAGACCCCCAGTCATACATGCAGCCAAAAAACCTTTCGGCTGCAAAGAACCCGAGACTTAGTGGTATTGTATAAACTTTGAGACCCGGACTCTATATAAGAGCACCTCATAATAAGAAAAGATCATCCCGTTCTTGAGTATAACAATACCCATTATCTCCGAAGAACAATTCTCTCTCTCTCTCAGACCATTTGGAGTTTCCGTCCACCTCCAACACATATATTGTAAGTCGCTTAAGTTATGACAGGCTAAGCCTAGGGGAAACCCGACGGCGATGCCATAGCCTTTTTTCTGTATTTCCTTTTGCACTAAATAAAACTTAGTTTATGTTTCCTTTTATTCCGTTCTGTATTTCTGTTCTTTCTTTTATTTATTCACTGCTAAAAACGAATACCACTAAAATGAATTTTATTTAAGACCGGAAAAGGCCGTAGTGCACCATGAGGTTGTACCCGCCCAAGTCAATTTCAACCTGTTACCGTTGCTGGTGTGCATATGCGCGTTGGTGTGTTAGGACTATAGGCATAGTCAATCACGGCAAAGACGAGTCCGGACCCTGTTTTAACTAAAACCAGTTTTATGGTACCCTCCCGAGAGGGATGATGATGAATAGTAAAAAGACTAGATAGGAAGTAGGCGGAAGCAAAATGGACCATAACCCACAGGTGGTAGACCTAGTGCATAGGAAAATAGAAAAGCTATGTGCTGACCCCGACGGTTTTCTTCCCACATACTTGAGTTACTACACGTGTTGAACGAGGAAGCCGGTAGACGAATAGTCGCCTTCTCCTCTAGAGAAGCTCGACAACTGCACGAAGCTTAAGCCTCTGGCGAAAGCCACGCCTAGCAGATCGTTCTTGCAGGAAAGTTTACTAAGGCTTTTTGCCTTAAACTAGTCATTGTTATTTTGGTTTAGTTTCTGAGAACCTTACGTCCTTGTCACTTTTACTTTTTAAGTTTCTAAAAGTGAACTTCAAAAACCGTAAACCAAATAAGAGTCCGCAACCGAATTTTGGTATCAGAGCCGGAAACCGGTTTTCCCGGTTTATTTCGACCCGAGTCCGTGATGGATTCAAATAATAGACCTGACCTAAACGGTCAGACACTGGACCCATTAGAGGACCAAATAGGCTCGAAAACGCTCCTATCCATGACCCATGTGATCAAATGGACCTTATAGAGTACCTTGCACACCTCTACAAATACGAGGAAAGCCTTAGATGCGTAGGAACTTATATACCTACTCATCCTTATCATGGGGATTGACCCTCTTATATACGAGTAAACCCGTATATAGACACAACTGTCGAAGTTCGGCAGACCCATAGGTCAACATGTGTCTCTTTTAGTACCCTTAACTATGATTAAAATTCATTAACCCTTAGGGTTCAACCACCTAACCTTGGTTGTTAGAAAAAAAATTAACTCTAAGGGTTAAAGTTGTTATTTAATAGGGCATTAGACATGGAGCAGTTGTCCCATTGAATTTAGGGGAGAAAATATCTTTTAACTATTGGGTGAACTTTTGGGAAAAACCATATAGTATTATTTAATAGGGCATAATGCATTTATGGTGAAGAGCTCTGAACTTTCGAAATCAAATATATTTTTTTCTACAATGTTATTTAATAGGGCATTGTCATAGGGCACGGGGACAGCTGCACCCATAAACAAGAAGAAACAATACCTATAGGATATATACGGAACATATGGACGAAATGACCCACAAACTTAGTCATCAAAAAAAAAATTCCGGAGACTACGCCCCCCGCCTCCCCATCACCTAAATCCATAATATTCCATCCCCGCCTAACAATAATGTGCCCCTCCTAGGATAAAATCCTGACTCCGCGCTTATCTATGGTTGCCTTAAACATTAATGGTTGCCTTAAACAATAATGCTTTTGCAATATACATGTTCAGTTAGTAAATCGGGGATCGACTTGGGCTTAAATTAAACTAGGAGGGGTAGGAGTCTATGTGAGAGTGACATTTAAGTTTTTGGCATTGCCTTCTAAGAAAATAATGTTGATCAAATCACTCCTTAGTCATGTGGATTAGGGTGTTTCTTAAATTGATATTTTTCAGCTTTTAAAATTATGTTTCAAGGTTGGAGGGATATCACAGAGTATATAATCAAGCTGGGTATTATCAAGCTTGTATGCATTTGATCTTTGTGTAGTATATCAAGTTTTGATTTATGAAGCATAATCATTGACCAGTATTTAATATTTATGTAAAAGAAATCCATTTTCAAGCTTATATTAAAATTATCCGGCGAATGTTGTCTCCCAGAGTTAAGGAAAAGTAGCTGGTTGGACACGTGACCGCACATGCAGACACGTGTATTGTCAATATTTTAGCTATTGTTTATGTATGTAATGCACACAGAAACATCCACATGCACATGTATACTTGTATTTTGTTGACAGAATTACATATATATATATATATGGAATTATTAATGTTTAAATATATCAGTCTGATTTTAAAAATTGAGAACATGAGATAGACCTCAAATAATTTGGAAGAGACTAATTCAAATTGAGGACGCACTAAAGATAAGTATAAATAGAAGCATACAAATTTAGTTTTGTTCAAAAATTTTTGAAAATGTTTGTAACATCGTGTGTTGTTAAATCATCATTAAACATCAGGTCGATAAGTCTGAGTAGCAATGGCTAACCAGGTAAGGTCATGAAAAAAACTGTCACATCACATCCAGGTTATGAGGACATCATACCCCAATTCTACTAACTGATGCAGCCCTTCTATTTGTCAGCCCATTTACCATAACTGCATACCCTTTTTGTTGATTGATCTTATCAACTTGACTTGAGTGACTCCATCAGTCTCTCTGTAGTTTTCTTTATTTCCTTCTTTTTCATTTAACAGATAATGAGGCTGAAGATTTTCTATATTGCATGTACATTTGTGTCCTTGTTCATAGAATTATAGAAAACTTAAAGTTTAAGTATTTCATAGTCAAATCTTTATTTTCTTCTCTACACAGATTTTGATTTTGTGCTTGTTAAGTTCTTATTGTTTTACATTTGATGGATGATTTCAAAATGGATGGATGGACTCGTCTTTTTTCTTCTTTGTCAAGGACCTTGGAAGTTGGAACAAATTTCATCTCTTGCACTGTTGCACACACAAAAGTACTCTTCCTCGAGTAAATATATAATCCACAATTGATCGGTAAAATTTCTTGTATCTCTTGTGTTTTTTTTTTTTCCATTTATTTTAAAATTTTACTTTTCAAGTTGTTTCTTTTCTTTTGTTTTATTTCTTTACTTATTTCTGCTTCTTGAGAAAATATGAATAATTTCACTACACTTGGGAGAAGCTTAGGGGTTTGTCATGTTGCTTTGATATGGCAGAATTTGACTCCTGTTTTACGGATTTACAGGCTGTCAGGGAAATGAGAGAGAACTACATGAAGAAACTGGCTATCCTAAGGGTCATGCATGCAAAGCAGTGGGAGGAGTTTCTTCAGCTTGATATCCAAAGGCGGCAACGGGCACGGCTGAATATATCTGCATCAGGCTTCGGTGGTTATAACTACTCCAGTTACTCCGACTATGACCGCTCATCAGGCAATACTCACCATGTGGGAGCCGATTTATCTGTGGATTCAAGGAGCAGGTACCCACACCCTGTTGAAAATTATCCTTCTTCAAGGCCTCGTGATGCCTATGGTGATTTCCAGCGTCAGAGACATGAGGATTTTGACAAAGCCTACAACCAATACTAGATTAGAATCATGGAATGACAGTTTGGTGAGTTGTCTTTCTCTGCAATCCAAATACAAAACCTAATTCAGATTGTTTTCTCTATTGGATCATGCTTATAGCTATCAAACACTCTGCGACCTCTTCATCCCAATTTCTCAGTGAGGTTCACAGTTCATAGGATTTGGATCTTGGTGTAGAATATGAAGAAACTGATTGAAATGCCTTAAGCATATGTTCAATCACGCTGATGAGCAAATGTTAGCGTACCAAACGATGCAGGCTTGTGAGCAAGTTGAGTGGGATATTTTAGGGGCTGGGGACTGCAGCTGTGACTTGTGAGAGAAGCCTTTGTGGGTATAGCACAGTTTTTCTTATTCTCCTATCAACTTTTTTAACTTTCCATCCAAAACATTTCAGGGACCGAGTAATGCACAGGGGAGCCTGGAGTCTTGTTAAGTGCTTCAGTCATGCTTCTTGGAATTGATAAGGTGAGAATGATATTCATTTATCTTTATTCCAATTTGTTTCAATGCATTTTGATGGTTCTGCTTTTAATCGCAGAATGTTTATTGTAAACAAAAAAGTGACATGGTTCTATTTTATAGATTAAGGCTAATGGACTCGGGTGCATCACTGGTCTGGAATCTTATGATCAAATTAAGTATTGTATTAGTTCTTGTAGTGTTTTTGTTTGAACTTCAATGGAGTAACCAAATTTGAATCATTTTCTTTCGTCATCGTGTTTCCACCCACATTTGATTGCAAATAATATGGGAGGATGATACTAGTTCAAGGTTGAAAGGACCGAAATAAAATTTTCATTATTTTGGATGAAATTTAAGTGAAATTAATTTTTTGATTATTTTAATAAAGTAAAATAAATAGCCAAAATTAATGAAAACCAAAATTATGCATCCAGAATTTCGGTATTCCATCTGAAATATTTGTATTTTATTTATTTATCAATAAACCAGCAAAATTTTGGCCGCAGAACGAGATATGGGCTATTTCGGTTTCGGCAGTGTAAAAAATACCTAATTTTGTAAAATCTTGATTATATTTCGAAGCTTGTACTGGTTTCTGTTTTACGTTAATTTGTCTATTTGGGATGATCTACGAACCAGTTATACAAACCAGGAATTTATTATCTCAATGTTATCAGATAAGCTGGTCGGATTGGAGATTACTAGCGTGCGATTCAGAACAAGATCTTTCTATTGCCTTTAATTTCAACTTTTTGCCAGCATACACACTGACTTCTTGTTATATTTTCCGTCGTAATAGTTTTGTTTCTTTTTTGAAAAAAAATAATTCTAGTTGTACTAGTATTAACATTACAACTTGATGAACTGACTTAGATCCTGTGTGGTGTTATACATCTATAGTTTTAGAGGAATGCTAGTGCCACTCTATATATAACCCACAGGCTTCACGAATTTTTTGGGGGGCTTTTATGCTAGCATTTATCTAGAGTTTAATGATGAAGAGAAGCTCCGGTTCAAGAGGAATCCGGACCTCCTCTAAATGATAATGGTATTTCGAACATTATAAATGTAGAACAATAGCATTTAATTAGGGTTTTTTTTAATGTAATTCTTAAAAATAATTTTTTTGGTAAATACTTTTTTTCTTTTTTGGCGTTATAATTTGCCAACTTTTATTATCAATCATTGGTTAGTTGTTAGTGGCAGGCGGGGGAGTGGGCACTCTTGCAAGGCATCTTCCATCTGGATTAGATCTCACTACCTCTCTCATAAGAGAGGTCACACAATGACACCATACCATTGGAGCAAGCTTAAATCATTACTGCTAATACGCCTAAGAAAAAAAAAACTAATAAGTACGCTCTACCTTCAAAAAAAAAACTTACAGATTGTAAATATGCCACATTTGTATAACTACTGGATAGATCCGTATGCATGGTAGAGTGAGAAATTTAAATAGGATAATGCTAGCAACAGTCTCTTTTAAAACTCACTTTTTTTTGGATTGGACAGAGTATTGGTTCAAAACATGTGTATTTCTCTTAATAGAAGGCAATAACACATGTCTTTCTATTAATTAAGAAAGTGGAGCTAGCATCACTCATTAAAATACTGTGACAAATTGTTCATTTAACTTTTTTTATGGTACTGCAATTTTTTTTCTTTAAATTGATAAATTGATCATTAACTAAATGCACTTCTAAATCAATTTCTCATTTAACCAGTACATAGGAACACAGTTATGAAAAAAAAAAGTACTTTCCCAGGTATGCTAATCACTGCTCACAAAGGGAAATAGTTAATGTACCTGGGAAATGGATTTTACAATCCAAGGTTGGACCTCATTGGTTCATGCCCTCCTCTCTTAAATACATCCAACTGTGATGGGTATTTAAGAGAGGGGGCATGAACCAATGAGGTCCAGCCTTTGATTGTAAAATCCATTCTATTTCCTTTTGTATAACTATTGGATAGAACCGTATGCATGGTAGAGTGAGAAATTTAAATAGGATAATGCTAGCAACAATCTCTTTTAAAACTCACTCTCTTTTAGATTTGACAGAGTATTGGTTCAAAACATGTGTATTTCTCTTAATGGAAGACAATAACACATGTCTTTCTATTAATTAAGATAGTAGAGCTAGCATCACTCATTAAAATAGTGACAAATTGTTCATTTAACTTTTTTTATGGTACTGCAATTTTATTTTATTTTTAACTGATAAATTGATCATTAACTAATTGCACTTCTAAATTAATTTCTCATTTAACCAGTACATAGGAACACATTTATAAGATGCAACTGAAAAAAAAAAGTACTTTATTGGCCACTTCTATCCTTTCTTTAATTCCCTTTTCTACATTAATGTCTCCATCCTTCTGTTTGAACTATAATCCCACACCGTCATTGTATTTCTCTAAATCCATGCCACTGGATAGATACTGAAAATTCGTAAAACAAAATTAGTATTAGATTATCATGAGAAAATAAAAGAATGTCGGTATTTTGCATTGTTTTGTAAACAAGACTGGATCGAAAAGTAGAATCGTCCAAACTGTTACCCCGGCTTCAAAACTAATAACAAAAAACCATAAATTGTTAAGGGCTAGAAGCCCTCTAAATAGTATTCATCTAAATGTAAGAGGGAGAGGGAGAGTACCTAAATGTGATAACAATTCAAATAGTAAGTGTATCGCCATGAAATGTCACGAACAGCAACCGGAAGTGCCATCTACTTGTATGCATGTCTAAAAAGGCGTGAATAAGGACATATAAGAGGAGGAAGACCCATTCATGAAGAAGAGAACTTTCAGCCACACTTCATGCTTACAATGGTGAGGGCTTGTATAAGAAGTTTCCATGCATGATCATTTTTGAAACAAGTTGTATTTAGAGGCAAAAAAAGTATTTCATTAAACTCTGTAAAGATTATGATAGATTTTGTGGCAATTTTATAGTGCTACATGAATTTAGAGACAAAAATGGTATGTCATCCAACCCTAATATATTAAGTAGATTTTCCTTATTAATGGTGTCACTAAATTTTATTTTAGAGACCATAATGGTATGGTATTCAACTTGAAATTGTTACAGTAGATTTTGCAATGTTTTCAAAATCTTTTCCTTTTTGGGATATATCAACAAGGTTTGATGAACCTTCTTCATAAAATTAGGCTATGGATAAACTTCTATGAGAAGAACCATATAATACTTATTTATATGGTTAATACATATTAATATCATCTTAAGTTTAATTGATTTACAGCTCTAATAATTAAAAAAAATCATTTTATCATTGTTTACGCATTCTAAATAGGTCAGCTAGGTTAGGGTTAAGACTTAAGGTGTTGATGAGTGTGAAAAAGTATATTCCAACCTAGTTATTATGTAACCCTTCATCACCATTTCTAGTTTGAATCCAAGATTTAAAGTCTATATTCTAAACTTGTTTCTCCATCTATGAATTATGAATTCTAAGTATTTTTATATTATTTTATGCAGGGAATTCGAATAAAGAGTTTTCATAGAATCAACAGATAAAGAAAAGTCAAAAAGATAATGTTGGAATCTTAACTCTGACCATTCTCGGGATCGAAGAAGATAAAGTCTAAATGCCCAAAACCCAAGTCCAAGAAGTCAAAGCCCACAAGTTTATATCAAAGCCCAAGGTTAAAGCCCAAGACAAGTATAGAAATATTCTCTCACACATGAGTAGAGAATCTTAGCAAGATATGAAAGGGTGTGATTTTGACACAAAAAGAATAGAACTTTCTTAAATTAGAAAGAGGAGATGTGCTCTATAGATGTTTCTATTTTAAATGAATGAGAAAATCTAAATCAAATAAAATAAAAAAAGGAAGACATATAACTATATTTATCTCATGTCGTACGGACGTCCCACTATCACTTTGCACACACTATTGCTAATCCTAGTCTCTTTTATTCTCTTATTATTGTTTTAGTTTTTTCTTTGTATGGATTGCTAAATCACTAGCCTTGACTAGGATTGAATTCTCTTAATGATGTGATATTAGTTTAATTTAATCCATTGAATGTTTTTAATGTTTATGAATTTTATTTCGCTTGTTCTTCTAGTTTGAATCTCTCTTTCAATTGAATCTCTTGGGTTTAAATCTTTTCACGAGTTCAGTCATATTTTCATGTATTTAGGTAATAATTCTTGATTTATCAAATGAAGAACTCTATTATCAATAGATATTATACTTGTTGCGATATTGCCTCCAGGTATATCATCAACTTTGGATCTTTCCGGTGAAGTTATTGTTTGGGCTAAAACTTGATTTAGATAGTTGAGTAGAAATTGATTTTAGGTTTTTATTATAAATTGAATTACTAGATCTTTCGATTGAGGATTTGGAATGTGAGATCCTCAATTGAGTTATACTTTAGATTAATCGAATTGATATTACATCATTAAGAGGAGGAAATCCAATGCCTTTATGTTATCTCTCATTGATATTCCCTCTAAATTAATTGCAACTTTCTCTACCAAAAATTTATAATCTCTTTTTCTACAAGTGTTCCCTACCTTCACTTCTCCCTATGGATCAACAACCGTTTAATGTATTGCAAAAGTACCGTACATCTTTGAGCGACATCAATGTTCATTATCGGATTGTGTTTGAGTTTGCCCTTTTCAAACCTTTATAAATGAGTCTTGTTGACACATTAGTGGCGAGGAGTGGAAGTTTTGTAAGACATCACCCATTGGGATTAAATCTCACGACTTCTCTCATAAGATAGGTCACACCAATGTTACTTGGTCTGTCGGTTCACTCAGGTCGAATTCGGGTTGTGGTACGCAGTTCACCACTCTAGAGTTAACCCAGTTCGCTAGGGTAAGATGAGATAATTCGTTTCTCGGTTCGCTTAGGGGCCGTTTGGGATCATTCTCGCGGAATGATTCCGCGTTCCGGAACAACCCGAGAGATGAGAAACGGGTTTGGGAAGGTTGATAAGTTCAACCCAAGTGAGAAACGGGTTCTAGCAGCACGAGTTTTCCGGACCAAAAAAAAATAACTCCTCGGAACGGCACAACTCGCATTCTATAGTTGTTCCCGAAAAAAAAAAAAAGGAAACTTCATCAGTGGCTCTGGTGAAGGGAGTAACAGGAAGAAGAAGACATCTCCAACCATTGATCGCCGGGATAGAGTTTGGCAGGGAAGACGAAGTGAAGATTATCATCTCCAACCACCGATCATCGCCGGTAACAACTCCTAACGGTACTCTCTCTCTCTGAAAATGGATGTTCGGTGAATATCATTCTCTCTCCCTCTCTATCTCTCTAAAGTGGCAAATCTGCGAACGAACTTCATGAAATGGCAGATCTGGTGGTTCTTTCTCCCTCTCTCTCTCTAAAATGGCAGATCTGCCGATGATCTTCATGAAATGACAGATCTGCCGGCGATCTTCATATTCTACCAGATCTACCATTTTTTTTTTTGTCTGGTTCTATTTTTTTTGTTTACAGATCTTGATTTTATGTATTTGGGTTCTCTAGTAAGATCTAACATGACCTGTGAACATGACTAGCTGCAAGATCTTCCTCGTCTTGATCTATGAATAATTTTGGTAGATCTTCCTCTTCTTGATCTGTAAATCATTTTTTTTTTTCATTTCCTTAACTTGATCTGTAGTTTTGATTTCCCGTTTTTGTTATCCTCTCACTTCAATTGAAATCTGATTTTGGAAATGAGATCTGAAGAAGGGAAGAGATTTGATATGATTTTTGATCTATGCACTGTATTTTTGATTTCCCCTTTTTGTATTTTTGATCTCTTTTGTCTTCTGCTGGTATTTGATTTTGGAAAAGTCCTTAAAAGGTATTTGATTTGTAGTGTTACAGTGCACACCACGTATAACACACCACGTGTTCGATATATTGGTTACATGAAATTTGATTCCCATTCAACTGAATAATTTTGTGTTTTGCACTGTGTTCATATGAACTTCCATATCTCAATAGCTTTAGTGATAGGCTTGTAGCTTTCCATTGTACTCTAGTGTTAGAATTTAGAAATATGATGAAGGGATGAAGGGGTGTTCTCTCTGTTATGGGTTCACAACACAATAGATCTCATAGAAAAAACAAAAGTAGGAAGAAAAGGGATACAACAGGTTAGCATTGCTCAGAATATTTAATGAAGCAATTTTTTTTTTTGTTCATTGGACTTCAAGGATCTGGAGTAGTCTTAATATGCTTGCTTGTGTGCTCACCGTAATGTACTGCAATGATCATGGTATGGTGTAATGTACTGTAATGGGGAACAACATAGATGAAGCTATTGGTTTTATATAGATGTATTAGAGGGATCAATTATCAATATGTAAAATGCATTTTCAAATGTTCCTAGATGGACATGAACTTCATATGCATTTTAAAATGCATTATGGTTCATTTTCAGAATTGTTGATTTTGAATTGGTTCAACATGATGTTATGAAATGGCTGAACATATATGGTTTTATTTCAGAATATTGTGAAGATACAGATCTGAGATATTTTTAAATTTTTTTAAAAGAAGTAATGGCTGACGAGGTTGCAAGGTGGAGCACTAGGGATGAGAAATTGTTTATAGAGCTAATGGCTGACGAGGTTCGCAAGGGAAACCGACCAACTACGACGTTCTCAAAAAAAGCATGGAATGATATAACTGATAAGTTCTTTAAGGAAACGGGTCATAAGTATTCTCATCAACAATTCAAAAACAAGTTCAACAAGTTGAGGCTATACTATCGAGAGTTTAAATCGCTTCGCGACGTGCCTACAGGTTTTGGTTGGAACCCCGTCTCCAAAACTGTCACGGCTCCCGATGACGTATGGGAGTCGTATTTACGGGTATGTGCAATTACTATTTTTTTGTTATCAACAAGATCAATAAAAAATATACTTCATTACGTAATAATACTCATCTTCCTCATCATTTTTAAAACAGTAACACCCTGGGGCAAAAATATTTCGTCATAAAGGGTGCCCAATGTGGGATGAGCTTGTGACAATATATGGCGACACTACCGCAACGGGTGATATTGCGGGTTCCTCAGCACAAGGTGCAGGTGATACAGATGATGATGAGAATGTTGATGGGATTCCCGAAACTCAAGTAGAGCAATTGGAAGAAGACTTTGATGTGGATATGGGAGATTTGACTCGAACCAGTCAGGGTACTTCTAGGACTCATACTCCTCGTCGAAAGAAGGTGAATAGTACTTCAGTTTTGATGGACGCGTGTAAGGCCTATACTACGAGACAACATCAAAGGACAAATAGTTCTGGGTCCGAAGCAAGTGAGGACCCTTTCTCTATTACCCGGTGTTGTGAGGTGTTGGCAACATTAGATGAAGAACTAAGCGATGAGGCCTACTTGAAGGCAACGAAGATTATCACGCGCGATCGTAACTGGAGGGAACTGTTCATGAATGTGCCCACAAGCCGGAAACTCCTCTTACTAAGGAGTTTAGAATGAAGAATCTGATCTTAGAAAGCTTATAACTTTTTCGTTGGGATGTCAAACTTTGGGATGTTTAAGACTTTGTTACTTTAAAACTTTGTTTGCTACTTGTTTGTTACTTTAAAACTTTGTTTGCTACTTATTTGCTACGTTAAAACTTTGTTTGCTACATATTATGTTAGTTGCTACTTTACAACTTTGTAGTTGTTATGGATTTATTAAGATGTAGTTTTTATTTTGTAATGATGTGACTTTACTCTTCATGTTGATATATTATGCTTATATATTATGTTCAGGTAATATGGATCCAGATACATTGGAGTCAGATTCAGACCGTGACCAAGAGTCAAATTCAGATAGTGAAGAATCTGATGATGACTTTTTGTTTCTACTTATATTTAATGAATTGAATAACCGCATCATCAGAAAACCAATTAGAAACCGTGGTGAGACAGGACCGGACTTTGTTCATAAGGTACTTACCGGACATCCAGATAGATGTTACGATTTGTTTCGGATGGAAAAACATGTATTCCAAAATTTATGTCAAACTTTGAGAATTAGAAACCTTTTGAAAGATTCAAAATTTGTTGCGGTCGAGGAACAGGTGGCTATGTTTTTAATGACAATTGGTCACAATGAATGTAATCGAATGATAGCAGATAGATTTCAACATTCAGGAGAAACTATTAGCCGTCATTTCAAAAGAGTTTTGAAGGCTGTTGCGAATTTGGGAAAAGAGCTTATATGTCCCCCAGATTTTAATGTAACTCCACCTGAAATTCTTAACAGTTCAAAATATCATCCTTGGTTTAAGGTAATAAATTATTTACAAATTAAATTTCCGTCATAAAGTGTTTCTTTAAATGATTACAATTTATTTTTTTCGTTTTCAAGGATTGTATAGGGGCAATAGACGGCACACATGTAAGTGCATCTGTCCCTACTAAGAATCAGATTCCTTATCGAGGGAGGAAGACAACCGTGACTCAAAATGTCTTATGTGCATGTTCTTTCGACATGCGTTTCACATTTGTGTACGCCGGTTGGGAAGGAACTGCAAATGATTCACGTGTTTTTGCGGAAGCCATAACAAGAGCAGAATTGGAATTTCCTCACCCCCCTGCAGGTAACATTATTTAAAATATATATAGGTATCATCGATATCAGTGATTTTCTTAAATGTTTTTTTATTTCAGGTAAATATTATGTGGTCGACTCAGGCTACACCAGTATGCCAGGTTATCTGATGCCTTATCGTGGAGAGCGATATCACCTACAAGAGTATAGGGGGCGTACTCGACAACCACGAGGAAAGAAGGAATTGTTTAATTATCATCACTCGTCATTGAGAAATGTTATTGAGAGATGTTTTGGCGTTTTGAAATCCCGATTCCCTATCTTGAAACAAATGCCAGCTTACTCCCTTCGGGCACAAAAACGTATTGTTCTTGCTGCATGTACTATTCACAATTTCATCAAATCGCAAACGCAACAAGATAGAGATTTTCTTGCTTATGGTGATGAGGAGATGATTGTCAACAATGACGACACAACTAGCAATGACGTAGGTCCCTCAACAGTTGTAGAGATAGGCACAACACAAGGTCGACAAGAAATTGCACGCGTTAGGGATGAAATTACAGATGCTCTAGCAGCACATTACGGTGTTACGAGAGATTGAAATGGACATCGTTAGCTTAGTATGATGATGTTGTTTATATGTTTTGTAATTTTGTGTGACAAGGGGATACATTGGTAGACATTGTTATACGTTTGCAAACTTTAATTTTCATATCCTTATCTATGAATATGTTGTTGTTTTGACATGCACTCAGAATACTTATAGTTTTAGAAATATTTGTAGATATTACTGAAAGTATGACAGGAGTCCGCAAAAGCCCTACATGTTCTTGTGGGCGGGGCGTTATGAAATTGTTCATGGCGAAAACAAATAAAAATTATGGACGTTGGTTTTTTCGATGCCCACGTCGTCAGGTTTATATGCTTTGATTTTATTTTGATATTGATTTCAATAACAACTTATTATGTCGATTAATCATTAGCTAATTGGATTTTATTTTGTTTAGGATCACGAAAACTCATTCATATGGGTAGATGAATATAATGTGGAAGAGCGTGAAAGTGAAAATGATATGGATGAAGCATCTCAACAATTACTCGTTCAACGCAAACGGCACCACATTTTTGTTTGTGCAGCCTGTGGTTGTAGTATGATATGTTTTTTTATGGGACTTTTAATGTTTTTTTGGGCAATAGTGATTGTGATCTTCGTAAAGTAAACACATAACATGTTTTATTGTAAATATAACTTTGGTGGGTAAATGGGGACTCTAAACAGCCTTGCAGGTGGGTTAATATATTTTTTTTGAGCTTTATATATATATTTTTTTGGAACCTTTTTGGTTTTGTGGGATTTGTGTACCAGTATTTGGTGGTAGAAACAAGAAGAGGTCAGGAGATCCCTGTAAATTATGCTTATTTTTCAGGTGAGTATGGTAAATATAGGAAGGTAAAAATTAGTAGGCCCAGATTACTAAAATCCAGGTTGGATCATTTCCCAAATTCAAGTGCATACACTGTTCTTACTTTGCTAGATCTATAACCTTAGGACATAAATTGATCATGCATGCATTTCTAGGTGATTGATCTGGTACAGTAGGAGCTAATTGAAGGTTTAAATGGTGGCAGAGATGAAGAAATGGGGACGTGTTCGGTGATTGATCTCGTTCACATTATTGGGGTGGATTTGTACATTTTGAGAAGCAAGCCTAATGCACACGTCGCTCAAAAGGAAAGTGCAGATTTTGTCTTCTCTCAGGTTTGAAACCTTACTTTCTAATGTGCTTGTAATATTGTTAATTTTTGGGTAGTAAAGAGTTGATCAGAAGAGTCAGAATGCACACACCCATCTCTATGTTTTAGAGCACATCTAATGCATCAATACCAAAAGATGTCCTGTGTGAAACTTCTCTTTTAAGTACAAAAATGTCATGTGTGAAACTTCTCTTTTAGGTACAAAAATGGGGCGTAACCCAAAAATAGGCCAAGTAGACACTTGTTTTCAACTGTTAAAGCTATTCTTTTTATGCTGTCCAAGTTTTACTCTACACAAAATGATTAACATCTCTCTGTCAGAGGAACTTTATGCCAATAATTTCCATGAGGGGGGTTGCCACCTATTGAAAGTCCAGATAAATGAGTTGGTGGGTTGTGTGTAAGGTTTGTAAAGGTCGATGAACCTTAGGGATCTCATCTGCTATTGGGACTTGGTTTCAATTTATTAGGCAGGAGGTTTTTTTGCAAATGTTATGAATATTTTTCAAAAGAGTTGATTCCCAAGTTCATAAGTTATATTGTCTTTTGTCTAATTTGTTTATCTTGGTCCAGATCAAGAAACGGAATACCTGATAAGTGACCAACAAGCGAATCATCGTTATCAATTCCTGGCAAATACGTGATTGCTATTCTTCTCTTGGTCTTTTATTAAAACACAAGGAGGGTGGTTGCTTCTTCTAAGACCTCCAAGATCAAGGAGGGTTTTCTCAGGATCAAGGAAGAGACAACCGTTTACAAAATCTGGAAGGGTCTGTTTGCTTAAGGAACCTCTACTGTTTTATATATATTTTTGGATGTTAGCTTTTGTTTCATACTGCTTCTATAATTGATAGTTTTTGGTACAGATGAGACCATTTAATGATTGTGAGAGACAGATTGAACTCTTAAACTCGGTCTGCAAATGCTTTACTCTGTTCCTCAAGTGATTCTAAATATTTATCTGAGTTATGATAAATTACTTTTATTGATCGTTCAATCTGAATTTATGATATTGATTTTGGATTGTTTAGGGTGATTTGATTTGATTTGCAGAACTAAAGACTTGATTATTTATCACAAATTAGTAGATTGGTATTACTAAATGTGCTAAGGAGTTCATGAGTTCCGGATCTTCTCTTTTCTCGGTTTGCTGTTGAAACAGGGATGTGGAGATGGGGATATGGCAAGTAGAGACTATTTATGCGCTCAGAATTTCAGCTTTGGATGGTCACAACCCGAAGCTTTATGCTTTTTTTTTTAAAAGAAGGATTTAAGGAATTGGAGAAGAGGGTATGTGGATGGTAACATCTCTTTGAAGCGTCGGTGGGGGATAAGAGGGTGTGTGCTACGTAACCCCTCTTTGAATAGTCCTATGCAAACATGTATTTTTATTGGAAACGCTATTATTATTAATACTCAAGTAGAGCGTTAGTTCTGGACAGACTATTCTTCACTTGATTTGAAGACCAACGATTCACAATCACCCGTTCTTATCCAACAGACACCTTTTCAAGATCTATATTCACATCCGAAATCATTACCAAGGGGTTAGAAACTTCAGATCTGGTAAATTACTTGCAAGCCGCTATATTAAGTTATTTACCCCGTTCCAGTACAGTGTATCCTGCAAATTTTGAGGCATTTTGATCGATGACAAGGTTCATAATAAACCTTTTGGCACCACTATGGATTGCAGGACCCATTACCAGGGAACTTAAATAGTGTTTGAGGAGCTTTGGGATGTCTTCCTTTTTTGAATTAACCTCAAACTTCCTCTTATTTCCGCACATCGATTACAGATGATTGAAACCCATTGGATCAGTTTCTGATGAATGTTCTGATTAGGATGAAACCCATGATCATTCTTGGATTTTGATCATTCTTCCTTCTGCCTCTTGGAGTTTGGTTGGCGATAGGAAAACATATCTCCTCACCTTAAATTCTTTATAAATCCATTTCCATTTCAATTACACAACCGAAGACCAACGGAAAAAGAAAATCTATTAAACAACCTTTTGCAGCTTCCCTTGCATGCAAAGAAAATGTAACAACAAAGCCCCCCTTCAAAAAGTAACCTGATTTACATTCAATTATGAATCTTCAGCTGGAGGGATATCACTCAAATCTAGACCCTCAGCGGGCAAATCTGCCGTAAGCGGGCCTAAGATCCCGTCAGAGCTGAGAGTCAATCCACTCTGCAGAAATATCACGAGTCATCAATAATTCAATTAGATACTTTGTCGAGTTGCTAAAATATCATGAGCCATAAGTAATAAAATTATATACTAGAACGAATTGTTATTCCACTCAAACAATATATTGAATTTTAGAGATCACATTGTCATTCTCAAGCACAATCTATCTGTTATGATGTCACTGAGAAATGTGAAGTTGACCCAACACCATTTCTATTTTATTTCGCTAAAAAAAAAAGAGAAAAATGCTAATCTCAAATGCAGGCTTCCAAACTCACTATAGTAGGGACATGTACATTTAGAACCGATTGTAAAGTACAATTTCCTCATTTTGGAAAAAATTGTTATTCCTAACCTGATGAAGAGATAGCAATGACAAGTGTCACTACCAGAGTGAGTTTAGAAGTCAGCATCTAGTGCTAGCACTCCTCAACCACGATATGGCAGTTGTCAAACACTTTTTAAGTGCAAGACCATTTAAGGTTAATGAGACATATGGCATAAAAATGTAAGTGTAGGAAGAAAATATTCTAATTCCGCTGTGTATGGGTGGCAATCGGCTTAGACCGGGTCGAATTGAGGTAGCTCGAGCTCGACCTAAAGTTAACACTCCCAACCCAAACTGAGCCCATCAGCCCAAGCTCAACTCACAAAAAAAGAAAAAAAAGAAAAGGCCAAGTTGGGGTTTGCCTCAGTTAAACAACCCATGGTCTAGCTAGGGCTAGGCCCCAGTTAAACTTCTGCTATCAGTTTATTGATTGTTAATTATATACTTGAATAATATTATTACATTTTTAAAACATTAAAACCTTTGCTTCGGTTATATAGTTTATTTATAGAGTTAGTACCGTTCTGTCGCCTTAAACCAAAAATATCACCATTTAGGGCATGATTTGAAAAGTTTTACCAATTAGTAAATGTATGGTTTCCTAGTAACCTTGGTATATCTATGGTTCCCTATTAATCTTACCATACTCAAACTTGACACACTTGCAGGTGGTTGTCAAATAGATTGGGCATTGCTTAAAATTTCACCACTTGGAAGATCCTACTTGTCCATTTCAGTCTATGTCCCATGTGAAATGGCCTAAGTTTCAGTCTATGTCCTGAACCCAATGAGGTAACTCATTTGAATCTGGTATAGCCCAAGAGAGAATTGTCTCTTATGGACATGCTTGACCCTGACAGCCTCCTCATTTGGTGACTGCAATGGCTTTGGCTTCAGCTTCGGCTTCGTTCACTTGGCATGAATAAGTAGCTCTATTAATTGATATGTTATCTAAAAATGGTGGAAGTAGAAATTGTGAGAGTATGATGATTATTTGCCTATTATTTGATCAATTTATAGTATATATAAGTGATTCTGTTTTTTTTTTTTTTTTTGTCATCCAAACGCGATTCTGCTGTTTCTGTTCCCCGGGATAGAGTTTGGTTTACTGCATCCAAACGAGTTCTGAGAACAGAAACGTTCCAAAAAAATCAGACTGTTCCAGGGAATAGAATTGTTTCTGATCCAGAATGATGCCAAACGGCCCCTTAGGTTCTTGAGTTTGGTTCGCTAGCTTGGTTTGCTTACTTAAGCATGCAAAATAATAATAATTTATAATATATATATATATATGTTTAGCATGTAAATAAATATATTATAAATACTTACTTTGAAAATCTACAAAAATATATCTTTTCATGAGCGGTCCGCAAACCCAAATGGATAATTAGTCAAACCCAAAGTATAAATTCTTCAAACCCAAAGAAAAATATCAGTGAATTCGAATAAAAATTTGGTGAACTATCGTTTAGAACAACCACATGGTTCACTCCATTTCACGAACCAAACCCAATCGAACCACGAATTGATTCGCTTCAGACCAGTTCGCAGTTCGCTCAAATAGATAGCGAACTTGGTAACCTTGGGTCACACCATACCATTGGAGCAAGTGGTAGTGGTGTGATTAGCAATGCTTTGAGCGTTCGAAGCAGAACTTGAACACCCCATGAGGGATATACACTACCACTGACAGGAGCGAAGCCAGGGGCAAGGGGGCACGTGCCTTGTCTGAATTTTTGGAAAAACAAGGGTTTTTTTTTTTATAAGGTTTAGTCACGGGGAACGAGGCAGCTGTTCCCTGAATTTTTGAAAAAAAAAATGATACTAAGTTATTTAACTATTTAATTAAGCATAATCATGAGACAATGGGAAATTGTCTCCTAATTTTTTTTTTACTATATTATTTGATTATTTAATATGGCACAACTAATGAGATAAGGGGACAACTGTCCCTGAATTTTTTAAAACATGTTATTATATCTTTTATACCATGTTATTTAATTATAAAATAGGACATAGCTATAAGGTTGAGGGACAACTACATCATAAATAAGGAGAAACAATACCCGTAAGATATGTACAAAATGTATGTACGAAATGACCCACGAAATTAGTCATAAAAAAATATCGAGAGCTACCCCTAAACCCCATCACCCTAGACCATTATTATAATTTTAGTCCACTATTTTGTGCCCCCTGTTATTAGAAAATCTCAGCTCCACCCCTAGCCAGTGGCACAAGCCAACCGACGTCTAAAATACCCTTGTCATAAGGCATGTTTTGAATTGGAATTAATATAGGGTGTTGCTACGAGTACATCAGTATTTACTAACTGGACAACATTTTAAAAAAAAAACTTTCTTTTTTAAAGAATGTCTTGTCTATGAGCACCCATATCCTTTAAACCCTATTTAAAAAACTTCTTCTCCTTATACGAACGAAACTAAGTTCCTCTTACCTTACCTTTAGAGAGTCGACGAGTTGTATAAACACAAACTACTGTAAGCCATTTCTCATCTTAAAAACCTTAACTATTAAGTTTTTCATTGTTCTTCAATCTTTGTTTCTTTCTCAGCTATCTTCTTTTTTCTTTTTTTTGTTAAAATTGAGTTTGTCTTTCATGATCTTTAGGTATGATTTGTATGATCATTTTAGGTCGATTACACGGATTACTATAAACTTTTCCTCCACACCATTTTCAACGTTTAGTTTCCTATGATCTTTTGCTGCAAGCTCTTTAACCCACACAAATAGGGATGCAATATATAGGGAATTGGTTTGATTCCTTTGATACAAACTTATTAGACCTTTAGTTGAGTTTGGGTCCACGAAATAGTAATGAATTATCACGTTTTATAGTTTTAAGTTTAGAATAATGTATAATTAAAAATATTTATAGGTATTTTTTTACCTCTTGGTGTGCTCGTAGAATTTGTTGCATTTTAATAATGTACAATTAGTAAGTGATATATCTCGTATACTATTAGTACATATTGGTGTGCTTGTAGCAGCACTTAATATATCAAGGAGACCTAAGGTTACACATTGGGTCAGGCTAGCCCACATCTTGCATGACCCAACACGAATTAGGGAGGGTTGGGCTAAGGTTCTATGAGTTTGGGCTAAGTTTGAGTTCTACCTTCATTAAGTGTTTGGGTTTGGGTAAACCTTAATTAATCTAGTCTGGCCCAAAACTTAATAACCTCTTTCTTATACCCAAACTGCCCCCATATAATGAAGCCCTTAATTACTTGGTCAGCCTTGCATCCAAAACCCAAAGGCTAAGTTTGGGTTTTATTTCTACTTTCACTTTTTATTTACCTCTTCAATTTCTACCATTGGATCTACTCTCCCTACCTGATTCTATAATTAGATTATACTTTCTCTCCTTCTCTACCTCTTCAATTTTTACAAGTAAAGAGGGAGTAATAGAGTTATTGGAGTTAGAGATTATCAAGCGAAACCTAGCTCTTTCCCTCATACAGAAGCCAAATTTTAGCTTTCATCTCTCGTTTAATTTTATTATATGTTTAAATTTATAAATATAAATTTGAATATTGAGTTGAGTATGGATAGACCGAAATCCAACCAAACTTATAATATCGCACATTGGATGGATTTGAGCTTCATGTATTATTGGAAGAGCAATAGTTCGCTCCACGGGCGAGGAGCGAACTATTGCTCCTCGCTCTCACAAAACCGCCCTGCCTTGACTCAGGTTAATTTCTAACCTTTAAGTTAACTATTTTTTATTTTATTTTAAAAAAAACAAAGGGTAGATGGGTGAACCTTAGGGGTTAGTGAACCTTAACCACAGTTAAAGAAAGTTTAAAGAGGGACACGTGGCATGAAATGGAGACCCAAGACGCCCCAATTTGCGTCACCTACCGAGGAGGTGAATATTTTCGTTATTGGAATAAGTTTAGGTTTGGGCTGGGTGGGCATGAGAATAAATAAGACGGGCTGAACCCCTCAGCCCAGCCCGGCCATTGTACACCCGGAGACCCGAGTAGAGACAACAATTAAGCCCTGGCAAAACCCTTCACGAGGGAGAGGAAGCAACGAGTCTCGGTTGTGGAAATCTCACAGTAAGAGAGTTTTCCTTCTCAAAACCTAAAACGTTTCTATAATATTTAAGCTGATTTTCTTTCTGTCTTTCTAATAATTACGTATGCTTCTCTCTGTAATCTTCCGGATTTTTTATTATTTAATTTTGTAAAAAATCTGAAGTCTACTTCTCTCTCTGTCTCTGTTTTTGTCTTAATTTTTCTTATTTATCACTCACTCATCACTTATTACAGTGTTAGTTTTGTATTTCTTGCGGTTTGTATGATTTTTCTTTTTGAGGTTCATATATTGCTTTGATTTCAGAAATCTCTGTTTATTTCCTCTCTAGGTACCCCAAAGATATACCTACTATTGTTTGCTTTTTTTTGTTTTTTTTTTAATCTAGGGTTTCTAAATGATTAGTCAGATTGGAATGGCACCTGAAAATTGATAGCTATTGTTTTAGCTAGGCAATTGGATTAGGGTGGTAAAACGAATTTTGATCCCAGGTCTCTTGTACTAGCTTAGAAAGCTAGCATCTTTACTTGAAAATGGATATCGATTCTGATCCCGACAATTCTAATACGAAAACTGTCAAAGAAGGCGTTTCTATGCAAATGGATTCTGATAAATCATCAAATAGCAAGGTACCCTTTTTTTCCACCCCTCCTTAAATTTCATTTTTTTTTTTTTAAAAAAAAAAGGAAATTTGATTCAATTTTTATAGTAAGGTCATTTTATTTTTATTTAAAGTCGAAGGATAAAGAAAAAGAGGAAGTTTCCGAGTCGATGGAGAAACTACACTTGGAGGAATCTTCATCTGGTCGGGTGGGGACTTCGTCAATTAACTTCAAGAGGAAACCAATTATTATCCTTGTAGTAGGAATGGCAGGCACGTAATAAATAAATCTATTTTGTTTCTCCAAATATATTTTTATGTCTTTCGATCAATCGAAATATGTCCATTGAGATAGAATTCGTGTTTTCCTCAGGTAGCGGATAAACAACTTTTCTTCACCGGTTGGTTTGCCATACACAAGCATCGAACATTCGAGGATACGTAATTAACCTTGACCCAGCTGTTATGACCCTCCCATTTGTTGCAAATATTGATATAAGAGACACTGTTCAGTACAAAGAAGTAATGAAGCAGTTCAATCTTGGCCCTAATGGAGGAATTTTGACATCACTTAACTTGTTTTCTACCAAGTTTGATGAGGTAGAATTCATTTGAGGATATATTCGTCTTGAAATATTAATTTCACTGGGACAGGATGTCCACATGGCTGACATTGTCCAGTTCCACCTCTGTCGGTACCCATGGTGCTCATTCAGAGGTGTTGAGAGCCATTGAATGGGGGTTTCCACCTTGGAGATATCTTGTGCCAAAATTCTCTCAATCACATTCTTTTGCACAATCGGAAAAGAAGATACGTAGATGGTAAAAAGGAACCCTTAAGTTTTTTTTTGATCGGTAATCAAAATATATAGAATAGAAAAGGCAAGGGAAAACCAGTACATCAAGGAGTTTACAAGAATGTAAACTCAACTACTCAAGGGAACAAACTAAAAATGATAAGAAAAGAGCAAGCAAAAAAAAAACCAGGGGGTTTAGAGAGAGGCTTCATCCCAAAACCTCATCCACACCCTCCCCGTTGCGCGTAATGGAACACCATTATAGAATGAGAAGATGGATGCAAGAACAAATGTGGGGGAGGGAAGAAGAGGAGTCCTCAAAAACTCTCTTGTTTCTCTCTTTTCACAGAGACCATGCTGGATGGTTAGGATGCATCAGATCAGGTTAGTTTTGGCACAAGATATCTATCAATGTTGGGTCCAAACCCCTCTACTTGTTTGGATGCTATGGAACTGTTAGGCCTGGACAGAGGTAGGCTGTGGAAATTTCTCAATCCTAGTTTTCTTATCATTACATATTCTTTGGCGTTTTCCTCCATTGTTTCGTCTCCTGTTTTGTGTATAATTTAAGTGTTAGTAGTGTTGATTTTAGTGTTGATTTCAGGTTGTTTCTGTTATTGGGAAGCGAGCGGATGAGCTTGATTATGTTCTTGTGGACACTCCTGGTCAGATTGAGATATTCACTTGGTCCGCTTCAGGAGCAATAATTACTGAAGCTTTCGCTTCGACCTTTCCTACTGTAGTTACTTATGTCGTTGATACACCTCGTTCAGCAAGCCCAGTTACTTTCATGAGTAATATGCTCTATGCATGTAGCATCCTCTACAAGACATGGTTGCCTCTGGTTTTGGCATTCAATAAGACTGATGTAGCTCAACATCAGTTTGCTTTGGAGGTATTATTTTTCCTTTGAATTGGATGACTTTTTGGGTGTTGTTTTATTGTGTTGCTTACTCAGAAATTTTCTTGCAATTGTGGCAAAGTAAGAGCGCATGCTCTTGCAATTGTAATGTCACCATTTATTGTCACAGACTCACAGTAATTTCAATGGTATACATAATATCCATGTTTATGTTTTACAATATGTATGGAATACTTCAATTCTGCAATTAAAAACATAAATTGAAGATTAGATTTGAAAACTAGCGCATAGTAAAATAATATGCTCATAAAGATTTGGAGCAAATGATATGCATAAAATTGCAACATGGATGATGCCTACTGTCATGCTGGAAAAGAGATGATCTTGGACATCTATATAAATGTATATGGAGAAGGCAGCAACAAGCACCAATTGATTTATGAAGTTGTGAACTTAGGCTGAGAAACACTAGATACCCGTGGGATGGAGACTTGGATGAAGAATCTGATGTTAGTTTTGCATGTTATGAAAGGAATACACCCTCTTTCTTCTTCTTGTGGAATTGATGACATAAGCTGTAAGCCTGTAACCCATATAGAAGATCATCTAAGAAGCTATCATAGGGGGGAAGATAAATATCTTGCATGTTTTCTTCTACATACACAACACATGCTCCAACAAAATTCCTGTATGACTTGGCAACAATCTACCACCACTGGATTTTCAGCAAGTCAGCCATTGGGTGAGAATGTAGGTCGTGTGTAGGTCATGGAGGATGTAAAATTACTTGACCCTTCCAAAAAAAAATTTAAGCAAAGAAGTGGTGTTATCCAGCTTTGCTGTCTTTTCAAGTACTCTCATTACCTGCTTTGGTGATCCTAGTTGACTCTCCCAGTTTATGGGAATATCCACTTTGTTTTGAGTTGGGAATGTGAAAACTTCCAGCTATCTCTGACTTGGTACTTTTGAAAGAATGGGAGATTGTCAAGACTCTGAAGATCATTATGTACATATTTAACAGGGATTCTGAACATGCCTTTTCCTGATGTATGAGCTAAAATAACCAAATGCTAGATGTCCTACCAGTAATCACCTAATCGACCAATCTCCTATATCCTACACCTTATTGTGGACTGGTTTGTGGTGGAATCAGTTTGCCAAGTTGCTTCGTTTTGATTAGGGTGAAGTGAATTTGAACTCACAAAATCTGAAAATGTCTCTGACACCTAATATTTTATGAACTCCTCTACCTACAAAGAGAAATTGTACTAAAAACACCTTGTAGTTTGAAAAGAAGAAAAAACTGAACTTCTGGTTGTCAAAGAAGGATTTCTCACCTCAGGCAACATCTTTACAAATAATTGTTTGTAATTAATTGCAGTGTAGTCAAGGCGTCTAGGTGATTAGCCCCGGCTAGGCGAGGCGTTCCCTAGGTGATAAATTTAATATATATATATATATATATATATATATATATATATATATATATATATATATCACGTATATATATTATTATATATAACATCCAAAAGACCAAATCTCCACACCCACATTCCACAAAAACATAAAATAAAAAGTCTATTACAATTATTCATCACATAACCAAAGACATGTTGACATAGTGGAGTATTAAACACTTCAAAATTTGGGCCAAATACCCAAATTCGTGTCACTGTCCATGTATAATATTAGGCAGAGCCCCCCTGCGATTGCTCGGGGGGGTGGCAGGGGGGCAGCACCCCCTGCGACGCATGAAAAAACGATATTTTTAGTGAAAAAAAAAGATATTTTTAGTGAAAAAAAGGATTTAGAATCTTGTTACTTTTTCATTGCATGTTTTTTAAATTTTTTTTCCTAATTATTGGGATTTTTTTAAAGCAAAAAAAAATAAAAAATTTACTGGGTTCGACCGCCTAGAGAGGGGCCTAGGCGGTTGAGGCCCAAAATCGCCTAGGCGACGCCTTGACTACACTTTAATTGTCTTATGGTGTTTTTTTTTAAACATTTTAATGCTTTAAATGCTTAGTTAATGTATCATACAATTGATTTCATCTATAGTTAAGTGTGTATTGGGTTAGAGTCTTTCCAAAGGCCCCCATGGGGTGGGCCTTTGGAAAGGAATCATGAGGGTAGCTCCATCTTTAGAGCCTTTCACTAGGTTTAAGTTGGGAAATGGGGTTGACATCTAGTTTTGGAATGATGTCTGGTGTGGTCCGTCGTGCCTTAGAGATGACTTCGGTTCCATCTTTCTCTTGGCCACTAATAGAAGGGCCTCAATAGCTGAGAGTGTTGAGAGGTTGGGAAATGATTCAGGATGGTGTCCTAGGCTTAGGAGGGATTTAAAAGACTGAGAAATTGAGGAGAAGCAAAGGCTTCTGGCTAGGTTATGTTCCTTCTTCCCAAGATCACAGATTAGAGATGATAGGGTTTGGTCTCGAAGCATCAGCGGTCAATTTTCAGTGCGATCACTCTTACAGTCCTTTGACCCGTCACTTTGGCGCTCATTTCCTCATAAGGCTATCTGGGCTAACCATGTTCCATCTAAGGTATCATTCTTCCTCTAGTCCGCTGCATTAGATAAATTTTTTACTTTGAATCATTTGAAGGGGCGAGGATGGAGCTTAGCTAATTGTTGCTATTTGTGCCTGAATGCGGAAGAGTCGGTGAATCATCTACTCCTGCACTGTCCGGTTGTCTGTCGGCTCTGGGCTATTTTCTTGGTTAGTTTGGGTGTGGAGTGGGTCTTTCCCTTTTCCTTTATGGGCTTCTTATCTGGATGGCAGTTAGTGGCTTTGGGGGGTGCTAAGGAGCTAATATGGTTTATTTTACCTGTTGCTATATCGTGGTCTATTTGGAAAGAGCGGAACGGTCGTATATTCGACAATTCAGTTTCCCCTGATCATCGGATCTTGACCCGGGTGCGCCAACGTATTGTTGATTGAAGTTCCATAACTCAACTGGGTCAGGAAGTGAGGGATACCCTTCCGCAATGAGGAGATACTATAGCTGCTTGTTAGCTTGTTTAGCGTGTTAGTTTGATTCTGCTGTTTGATTGATTACCATGCTCTTTCTTTCCCTATTTTGTAGTGATTTGCTTCTTCTTGTACTTAGTTTACATCTCTGTAAACTGCTAGGCGGCTTCTTTTAATATATATCTTCTGTTTTACCGATATAAAAAAAAAATACCTTTTACGTAGGTTCAGTTTCAGAGTTGGCCCAACAATTCTTCTAAATTTCCTGCACATTGTAATACTTTCCATCTCCTGTTATTGAACATGCTTGCAATTAGCTGGTGAAAACTGCATATACAAATTAAACTACCTTAATAACACTTAACAAAAATCCTTAACAGACTCCGTTTCATCTACTAAAAGTGTATGGAAGAATCCTTAACTGATTCAATTTCATCTACTGGAAGTGTATGGATGTGGAGGCTAGTATAGGAATAAGCATTTTGAGCCTTAAACCCAATTTATGTTCTAAATGTTAACTACATGTTTGATCAAGTATTACTATGGCATAAAAGGCCCCATTTGTAATTACCGCTGCTAATTTGGAGGTGAAAAGAAGTCAACACTCTGTACACCTATCTTTTCCTTCTTTTGTCTTCTCAGCAATAAGCAATGTCATCTTTCCTGTAATTTAAATTTTCAAGCTTTGTATCTCTCGACTTTTTGATGCCATATTTCATCTGGCTTTGTTTCTTGAACAATGGGATTCTTAAATGCATCGTTGTTGACTTCTTGTTATTTTGGGTGCAGTGGATGGAAGATTTTGAGGCTTTTCATGCTGCACTGGAGTCTGACGACTCATACACGTCAACCCTAGCAAGGAGTCTCTCCCTTGTGCTCAGTGAGTTCTATAAGAATCTCCGTTCTGTCGGAGTTTCTGCAGTTTCTGGTGCTGGAATGGAAGTCTTTTTTAAGGCCATTGAAGCAAGTGCTGAAGAATACATGGAAACCTACAAGTATGTATTGAACCCAAGAAATGTTTCCTTTTATCCCCCTTATTTAAATTAAATTTTGAATTGGGATGGTTTGCTTTTACTTATGCTTCTGCTTTGTTGTGTGATCTTCCTTAATTATATAATTTGTTTCTTCTTGCAGGGCTGATCTTGATAAGAGACGAGCAGAGAAACAACGTTTGGAGGAGGAGCGTAGACGGGAGAACATGGATAAGCTAAGGACGGACATGGAGAATTCCAGTGGAGAAACTGTGGTCTTGAGCACTGGTTTGAAAGATAAAGGAGCTAGTAGTAGGACCATGATGGATGTGGAAGAAGAGGAAGAGGATGACAATTCTGAGAGGTTTACTGAGGATGAAGATGAGATAGATGAGGAGGGTGAAGATGAGGAGGTTGCCAGGTTCTCCTTTTAGCTGTCTTATTTCCTTAACATGGTTTCCTGAAACAAGTCGTTGTATAGCCCAAGAGCCTTCAAGCAGTAATAACCACCCTTCAAGAGTACTTGCTGCTTCTCAGGGGTGTCACCTATTTAGGCTTCAGGTTGGAACCACTGAATGTGGGTGTTGATCCCTTGGCATGAGTCATCAAATCTTTTCTTCTTTGGTGGCCCAGCAGGGCGCTAGCAATGTGGTTTTTAAGCTCGACTGCACTCAGATTGCGGTTCAGTAGATTGCATCAAGGGGTACGATTGTGGGATTTCTATGCCCACATGCACCTCCAGGGATTGGAATCTCAACCTATCCTATGGTTCAGGAGAGATCGAAGCACAACCAATTACGATTGAACTTGGGGAGAGTCCAATTGCACCCCACAAGTCAACAAGTGTCTTTGTTAACTTTTATTAACTGTGGTTAAGATTCACTGACCCTTAGAGTTCAATAATATACCCTTGATTATTTTAAAAAAAATATTGTCCTTAAGGGTTAAAAGTTCTTAACTAGAGTAATATTTTTTTTCTAAAATTAATGTTAGATTGAACCCAAATGCAGTGTTTGGTTGTTGGGAAAGTCTAGAAAACTAGAGAGAAAATTTCGATGACAATTTTTTTAAAATTATCAAATTGTACCTATCATTTTAAAATTATCAAAATACCCCTGATCTTTTAAAATAACTTCGAAATTTAATTTATTTAATTTTACTCAAAATAGTTTTTTTACATTTTTAAACATTTGTCAAAACTTTTAAAAATAAAATAAAATCCAAAACAATTAAAATAATACCGACTGTGTCCCTATCTTCTTCCTCAAGGGACGTCCCCACACTGTTTTTTTTAGTTTTTTTTTAAAATGGATCTTTGCTTATTTCAACTAAAAACCAATAATTAAATTTTAAAAAAGCATTTTAATGCTTAAATCCTTATCCAAATCAAGATTTAAACCTACCCTAATCTTATTTCAACTTGCTTAAATCAATCCAAACCCCAAAATCGTGAGTTTGGATTTAAAAAAAAAAATTAAAACTCTCTCACTCTCATCCATTTTCAACCTAATCTCTAGAGATTTTAACTTGAATCTACCTTAATTTCAAATCTATAAATAACCCCCTTCATCAATCAAAGAAGGGGGGACAAATTTGAAGAACAATTTGGAGAGTAATGAATCGTTGGTGTCACCGGAGTCGTCGTTAGAAATCAGCACAAGAAGGGAGTACTGGGAAGAAGAAGAGGAAGAGAGGTGAGGGTGAACCCGATAGTTTTTTCTTTTATTTTCTCTTCAAAATCCATGCCTTTTGTAAAGATTTTAAATCCATCATATTACAGAAAATTTTAGAAAAAAATTTCCCCATTTTCTTTTACTTTTTTTACTTTCTTTATAACCAAACAATAGAAAATCAAAATTTCTTCCTATTTTCTTTTCCATTCCTTACTTTTTCAACAACCAAACACAACATAAGGATTTGTTCGTTTGACAAGAAAGTAAGAAAAATTACAAGAAAAGTGTTTTTTTCTTGCACTTTCTCAGCATTTGGTGTATAAGAGCATCTCTAACCGTCCTTTATAACTCTAAATATAGAGTAACATTTGGTGTCATCTCCAACTGTCCTCTATAACTCTAAATATAGAGCATTGGCTAGAAAAGACCATTCCAACCATACTCTATATTTAGAGTTGGTCCTCTATAATGCTACAGTGACCCTTTATATTTAGAGGATGAGAGAGAAAATAGAGGATGACTTCTTAAACACTATTCATCCCCTTACAATACCATTTGTGTCCTTTTTTTGTCTCTCAATCTTTATTAAAATGTTAATTGTATTCTTTTAATTTATGTTAATAATTATCATTTATATTGAAATTATTTTTATATTTTTTTAATAATTATTTAATTTTTAAATTTAATTCATTAATAAAAAAAATGCAAAAAAAAAAGAGCCAAATCCTCTATGGTATCACCACTTGAGGTCGCCATGTGTCCCTTTTGACACCCCTTAATTGTGGTTAAGATTTACCCAAACATCCTTGGTTTTTTTTTTAAAATATTAATTCTTTTTTAAAATTTAAAAAATTAAATGTTCATTTTGTACAATGAATTATTTATTTGTAATCATTAGTGGTAATTTTGAGGGCCATTTATTTAATTTTGGAGGCAAAAGTGATGAATTATTGAGTTTGAGAGGAAAAATGGGGAAAAAAACACATGAAAACCTTTTTTTTTTAATAATAAATGAATAGTGTTATAGAGTAGGAATAATGATTTAGAGTTCTCTTCCACTGGAGCAAATGACTTTAAAGTGGGGCCCATCTCCTCTATATTTAGAGGAGATGCCGAAATAAAGGAGAAATTTAGAGTATTGTGTTGGAGATGCTCTAAGAAAGTACATTTTCTTTTTCGTGCACTTTCTTTTTCTTTTTCTTGTACTTTTTTAATAGTGACAATTTGGTGGTTATTTTAAAAGAAATTTAACTTTTTTTTTCCCCTCTCACCGACTTTCCTTTCAAAGGAACACGCCTTAAGGATTTGTGAATCGAAACCATAGTTAATAGGGGTTAACATGGGCACATTTTGGCCCGTGGGTGCGATTGAACTCTCCTTGAGTTCAATCACGATTGGCTATGATTCAATTTCGGTTCTGGAACCTACAAACAATACTGCTTTCGAGTAGGCATAGTATCAAATGAAATAAAGCCACTTGATAAGAACCTATGCCTAGGGTTAACATTATCTAAGCATCAAATATCTGAATTAGAATCTGGTATAATGAAAAATCCAAATCTATAATAATATAATTATTTTGGCTTGACTATAAATTTTGACATCTTTTGTTTTAAGCTTTTGTTCCCTATTGAAAAGATAAGAGAATCATAAGGCATTATGACTGTAAAGTGATTTAAAATTTTTTAACTTGGATCATTTGAAAAAAAATCAGTAAACAACATGTTATATTATAAAAATAGCGGCCTCGGATTGTCTCTGGCGAAGCCAGAAAGGGCTCTCGGGGTTCCATACATTGTGCGACACTTGGCGTAAAAGTGGGGAGAAGTCATTCCATTTTCTCCCCACAATTTTGACATCTCCCCATTTGATATCTCACACCCTTATTCTCACACACTTATCGCCACATGTCTTATTATTGGTGGAGAAGTTAAAATCATGGGCCCCATGATTTTGACTTCTCCACCACATGTCACCTATTCTATGGAACCCCGAGATAAGCCCTTTCTGGCTTCACCAGAGGCAAGCCAAGGCCAAAAATAGCATAGGAATCTTAAGGCATTAAGACTAAAAAGTGATTTAAAGTTTTCTAACAACTTGTATCATTCAAAAGAAACAGTAAACAACATATTATATTATAAAAATAGAATACGACTACGAGAAAGTTAGAGTTAGGTGAGACACGAGCAAGAAAAGATTCCTTTAGCTAAGGAGAGATTTGTAACCACCATTTACACTAACATGCCCTTGTCACCAAAACGATTTCCTACCTCTAATCTCTCTTGATGATCAAGGGCAAAACTCTGATTTGCGCACAAACTCCATGTCTCCATGAGTTCTCGAAAGTTTTCATGTTCAGTTCTTTTCAAATTGACAAAACAAGTCTTTCGTTTACTATTTCACCTTAATAAGGACCAACAAGATAAAAAGTTCTGAAATGAGGATAGAAAGATTCATTCCATTTTTAGATGAAAGAGAAAATATTCCCAAAATTTGAAAGTAACAGGACAATGCATAAGTAAGCGATTTACTGATTCTTCCGAGTGAAAACATGAATAATAACTATTAATCATTTTCCACACTATTTTCTCAATGATCACACGTGAGAATCTTATTTAGAGTTACAATTGAAATGAAGAAAAATACATTGGATGAAGTAAGGATTTCACCCAAACCTAAGGGCCTCTTTTTTTTTTTAGTGTGGAGACTTATAAAGTCTAACACTTTGCAAATTTTGTCAATGAACAATATGCATTTTCTTTTGAGAACTAGATGTATCAATACTTCTCATTTATTGGATTGTAATTTTCATAAGACTTAAAATGCAACAAAATGAAAGATACCAAATCTCCTAAAAAATGATAAAACTTAGAATCTCGTTATGGTAAGAATTAATTTTGCTAAAATACTTAACTAAGTGACTAAAATTCCCTACCAAGTACCATAACAAAGTGTAAAGCGTCAACCTTTGATGAGGGTGATGAAATGAATGACTGTAATAATGACTAAAAAGCAATTGGTGTTGCTTTTAAACCATATGTTTCTATCTCTAACCAGAGGGCAAAGGGTACAAGTAGTTAGGTGTTGCTAGAGACGAAGGAATCCTCCACTTCTCAGTCTTTTAGACCATGCTTCAACCTAGGACAACAGGCCACACCATTCTCACTCATCTCGAAACAATCCATGACTAATAACTCCCTATATTTGTGAGAGAAAGAGGTTCCTATAAATATTTTATTGGTCTGTGGAATCATTCTTTTAGCAATCCCATTTAAGCTATTTTAGTACATAAGATCCTCTAGCAAGGTGAGTCTTTTTTCTTTTTAAGAGGGTGATTTTGAAATTAAGTCCAAGGGATTGCAGTTTTCTCTTCAGTAGTGTAACATAACCACTGAAACTCAAATGATGAGGTTGTGTCCTTTAACCTAAGTAAGGTTGTAAACTGATTGGAATTGGATCAAATCTGCCTAAATATTTAAATCTAATAAAAATAAAATAGATAGATCTGAATCCGATCCGAGATTTATTGGATTCGAAATTACCAAATTCAAATTTGAATGAGTTATTTATTCATTTTTCGAATTCAATTAGATTAATATTAGTGCCTTTAAAAATAAATATTTTAATTAAAAAATTAAAGAAATTTGTGAATAAAGAGGAAAGTGGACCTAGCATTTGCTCATGTCTATAATGATATATGATCTCGTGGAGTAATGTCGTTCCAATGAAAGTTCACGATACAAACCCATGAGTAGAACTTATCCTTGAAAACCGGCTTATAAGGGAAGGGTGCCCAATAGCTTATATACACAAGGCTATACCCATACATAATTAGGATCCTAACATACCACCACGCTCCGCACCCGACGTCCACGACGGCTTTCACTCTGAGGCGTCATACTTCTAAGGGACCTTGTTCTCGTAGCCCTCCCCAAGTAGTCCTTTCTGAGACGGCGACCACAGAAACGCAGCTCATACTGTGTCCGAGCCCATACTCAATGTGGTGCTGGCTCTGATACCAAATGTAACAAATCTATAATTTTGTTACAAGGAGTTTCAACAACAATAAAAATTAAAGAGTACAGAGAAGAAAAGGATCTCGTTAGAGGGAGATCAGACCTCAGAACTCGTTTGAAAGAGTTCTCACCTCCAAATAAAGAAGCAAATCAAAACTGTTTATTTTAGTCTCATATAACCTTATATTCTTAAGAAAACAAGGAAACAAGATATACCTAATCATCCAAAATTAGCAACCATCTAGTAAAAAAAAGTAGAAACAATAAAACTGTGTTACGACTATTAGCCACACTAAAAGGGTTGTAACAGTTCACCGGCAATTACAAAATTACAAAGTATGTCCGCCAAGAGTTGTCCTAGAAAAGGACAAGAGTTGACGAAAATGGAGTATATGCTTAGAGAAGGAGATTAGGGCACAAAAACGTGATTAGATGGTAGCTAATTTTTTAATTAATATCTATTTTTTTAGTATAGGATTAAAAAAAAAGGAAAATATGCTGTCTGGCTCATAAACTATAAAAACCATTTAAATCCAACACACGTGCGAGTGCCAAATCCCGTTGGGATCTAATCACAGCCACCATTGAATTCAGGGAGAGTTCAATTATTACCATAGGTGAACACGTGTTCTTTTAACTTCTATTAACCACGGTTAAGATTCTCTAATAAACTAATCTTAATTTTTTGAAAATAATAAATATTTAATTCTAGTTAAGAATTTTTAACTCAAGATTAATAGTTTTTTGAAAAAAGTAAAGTTAGATTATTGAAGACTAAGGGTTATTAATTATTATTACTAGAGGTTAAAAGGGACACGTGTTGACCTGTGGGAGCGACCTGATTGGCTGTGATTCGATCTCAACTACCCTGTTATCCTTGAGAAATACGACTCGCATTAGAAACGGTTTAGAGAAAATTATCGGTATTATCGATAATCACTTTGATCGAAGTAAACGGCCTGAGCTAAATCTGTAAGCATTTTCTTCTGCCAAAATAGCGGAGTCATTTAATTCAGTGAAATTCTCGGACTCTTTTTTCCTTTTTATCTTTTATCATCATCATCTTCTTCTTCTTCTTATTCATCATTAATCTGAATTGCAGAGCAATCAAAGCTTCGTTTCTTCTCCAATGGCGAAGCACGAAGAACTCCCAATCCCTATTTTTTCCTCTCTCGAGCCCGTCTATGGAGATGGATCTCCGCTTGAAGAAGCACGGCTTCGATTCGAGAAATTAAAATCAAAGTTTCTCGAGATTTTCGGTCACCAACCTGATGTTTACGCTCGATCTCCAGGTCATTTTTTTCTCTCTTATTTTTACTCTGTTTCAAGTTGAGTTTCATTTCCCCTTATTTGATGATGAGAACATCCAAAAAAAAAAGAAAAAGATTTTTAATTTTATTTTTTATTTTTTATTAATGGAGCTTTAGAATGTGTTTAGAAGATGTTGGAGATTCGAACTTTTGTCAATTTTCAATGTAGGTCGAGTTAATTTGATCGGAGAGCACATTGATTATGAGGGATACTCGGTTTTGCCTATGGCCATTCGGCAGGACACGATTATTGCGATCCGTAAGCACGATACTGGAGAGTCTCCAAAGCTGCTTCGAATCGCAAATGTGAATGATAAGTATACCATGTGTACTTATGCTGCTGATCCGGACCAGGTATACTTGTTCTCAGTTTCCATATATGTATGTATGCTTGCTTTATGAGAATTTGTTGTTGTTTTCTGTAATTTGTTTCACTGGATTGTAGATAAGATGTTGTTCTTAGGATCCTTTTCTGTCCTTGAGTCTCGAGTTCTAAAGTACTCTTCTTTCATGGATAATATTAGCAACTATTACGGCCCAATGCCTGTTTGCTTTTCCCCCCTATTGGTAATTGTGTGGAATGTTGGATGTTTAATTTGACTAAAATATATCCATCAAGGATTGTTTAATTTAATGAATTGTGTGGAATAGATGTTTCTGGTTTATATTGCCCTTGTATTAATTCTCTTTGATGGATATGTTTTAGTTTTCCACATAACAAAAGGTGGGATTCAGGGTGATGATAAAGCAGAACTCATAAACTTGAAAAAGAAGTTACAATCAGAAATAGGCCTAGGGAGTCCGATGTCATGGTATGTTGACTCACTCACTGGTTGTGTATTGTGAGTATTTATTGGTGGAGATAACATATACTCACCTCTGGCCAAATCGGTGATCTTGCTCATTGAGGTCTCCCTCAATTTAATTTTAAGGTTCCTTTCTCTGTGTGAACTGTTAGAAACATTGTGCTGCAGTAAAAAGATTTGTATCTGCATTCTCTGCCCAGAGAGAAAATCTATTATAAGAAAATCTGTTTGCTACTGTCCCCCTAAAACGGAGTTTTTGTTTTAAGGTAAATAGAAATTACAAAATCTAGAACAAGTTGTTTTACTTTCCCTTATACTGGAAGTAGAACAAGTAAATGGTGTTTTATTTAAGGTAAAAAAGAAATTACAAAATCTAGAACAAGTAGTTTTACTTTCCCTTATACTGGAAGCTAGAAGCCCCAATCTAGGTTCAAAACAAAATCGAGAAGCACATTTATTATTTTCAGATACGGTATTTATAGTCTAAGTTAAATGTTCACCTCCCTGGAATGGAAATCATAGTTCCTTGTAGGCAGAAGACCAAGGAGGCCAAAAGACTTAATTAAGCCAAGCCATACCAATTTATGCTTTTGGTAATTTGTCAGTATTTTTTTTTCTTAATGCTGAATGTGGATATGCCCTTATGGTTATGGGTTGAAGGGTTTTCTGATAGTTATGAACAGGAGCTGTAAATTTTTCCGGGCATTAAAAATATTAACCATGGTACTATAGAACCAACACTTTTTTTAAACCCTAAGTGCTGTGAATGGATGCCCTGCTAACTGGCTACCAACATTTTGACAGAATCATACCCCTTCTCTTGCAAAATAACTGAAAAAATAAGTTCAATCATTCATAACTTACAGGTGAAAGATGTTTTTCCATGAACTTTAAAACTGTGCAAGAAGAGCCATGCAATATGCATCCAGTCACTTGTAATTCTTGAAATTTGCACATTGAAGTTTAAGTCTCAAATTCCAGTAGTGTACTGGTCTGGCCCCGAGTTGACATTTTTGAGAAATCCTTATCTCCAGTCACCTAGTCAGAGTTTAGGAATTACTTGGTTAGGGAATATTTTGGAAAAAATTGGTTACTTTCGGAAAATTCGAGGAACATTTTGGGGAAATGTCGGGCATGACACTAGAAAAACACATTACTAATTATGAAAACTATAAACAAATATATTTCATGTATTAGATATTTATTCAAGACTTTTTAAAAAGTTATGGATAATTCGCATTTAATTAGCAAAATTTGCAATTTTTTTTTGAAGTCGTCAATACTTCGTGAATTACTCATTAAATGAAAAAAAATTCGCGAATTATTTGACACTTTTTGAAAGGGAAAAAAAAAACCCAAGAACATTGTTAGTTTGTTACTATGCTTATCTCATTAGTTGCACTTCTATTATGAATTGAATTACTTCTTTCTTGGCTTAAATTTTCTTTCCAAATCTAGAGTGCTCTATTTTTAAGTTTCTCCAACTTGGTGCCAAAACTTGCACGGCCTTTGTCCTATGATTTGCTATTCACCTACTCTTTAATTAGAATAAATAGTAGAACTGTAGAAGTATCACTACATTTTATGCAATTATGTGGATTCAATATCTGAGTGCTTTATTGCGAGTTTTCGTTCCTTATTCTTTCTCCTCTTACATTTGTGGAAAAAATTATATCAATTCAAAACGCATGACCTTGTTCATTTGTGCAGGATATTGATTTGAAGAACCACAAATGGGGCCATTATTTTATTTGCGGGTGAGCCTTAATGCTTTACTTTTGGTTACACAGGTATATATATATATATATATATGGACTCATAACTGTTTTGACCATGTATTTGTCATTATTATGACTCAGAATTCTGGAGCCACAGGCAGAGGTCTAGTTCATTTGAATTTCCACTCCTTTGGCAGTATCTTTTTCTTGTTAAATGATTATTTTAAAATTATGTCTCATTTTACTTGTTTTCATATATGAGTATTTTTGGTGGTCAAACATTCTTATACAAAATAAACTAAAAATATTATTCTGGAGATTTTTAACTAAGCATGGATGTTCGGATCCACACCTTTAAAAAATGACTCATGCACCTCTTACTGAGTCTACAATCTATAGTGTTGAGAATTATCAGTATTGTGTGTGTTGTGTGTGTGTGTGTGGTCATAGTTACCAAGTCGGGGTTCGGGAATTATTCATCTAGGGAATAGTTTGAAAAAAATCGGTGAACTTCGGAAAATTCAGGAATAAACTGGGAAAATGTCGGGTAATATATGGAAAAATATATAATAAGATTACTAACTATGAAAATTATAAACAAAAATATTTCATATATTAGATATTTATTTGGGATTTATTTCAAATTCGTGAATAACTAGTGTTTAATTGCGAAATTTGCAACTTTTTGAAAAAGTCACTATTTTTTCCAAAAGTCACGAATACTTCGTGAATTAATCGTTCGACGAAAAAGTCGGGTATTATTCGGGATTTTTTGAAAAAATCGGAGAACTTGGTAACTATGTGTGTGGTGTGTGTGTGTGTGTGTGTTGGGGGGGGTATTATCAACGGTCTAACTTGTTAGGCACCATAGTGGAGGGCTTGAACAGCAGTTGATTTGAATCTAGTTGAAAGCAAGTAAGCAACAATTAATAAGTTAACCTGAGATGGCTTTGAATCTGTTCAAGGGTATTCAAGGCAAAACTGGAATATGGGAATTTAATGACGGTTATGATATCCATTGCCACCATCCTCAAGTGAGGCTTCAAACTCCCATCCTGTGAAAGATACAAATGACCTCGCATTTAAGACATTTCAACAACCAAACCCCTACCCTTTGAAGAAACAAATGTACTCACACTTGAGACATTTCAACAACCAAATCTAAAGAAACTTTTTAGCTTGATTTTCAATCTCTTAAGCTATGTTGTGAACTGAAGCTTTAAGTGATATTGAAATTGTGCAATTTTACCTTAATATCCTGAGAACATAATACTTGCCCGGTTGCTCCACATAGTGCATGTTTTGTGAAAGTACATGAAGCCTAGTCTCTGTATTTCCTGCCAAGGTTTGAGCAGAGAATAACAGTTCACAAAAATGATAAAAGGTCCAAAGGTATTTACTGAAAAAAAATCCGAATATTTCTTAGATATGCAGATTGTAGAGAATAGTAATCCATATCAGTCCACTATACTAATGGAAGTCTGGTCAGAAGTTATTGGCTAAGTGTCTGTATCCATTATCTAACTCAAGAAACCCTTTATTTATCATTTTTGTGCTGAGATTCTTAGTTCATCTTCTCTTGGCGATTCCTAGAATTCATTATAATTTAATTAAAATAGTTAGAAAATTCACAAACAACTGCTTGACTTCCGTGTCAGCAAACTTACTAATAATTTTTTTTAAAAACTTCCATGTCTGCAAAATTGGTTGTCTTTCTCCAGGTACAAAGGGTATAATGAATTTGCTAAATCAAAAGGAGTAGATGCTGGTTTACCAGTTGGACTTGATGTTCTTGTTGATGGGACAGTTCCTACAGGTGCTCTTCCCCACCACTTTCAGGCATAATTACAATGTCAATGCTGTTTCATAGAAAGTTAAGCAATCAACTGTTGGTATCACTGTAATAGGTCATTATTTTCTTACTGAATTTGTCAAATTTGTTGTGGTATCTTCTTCATGTAGGGTCCGGACTATCAAGCTCAGCAGCATTTGTTTGTTCCTCGACAATTGCTATAATGGCTGCTTTTGATGCAAATTTCCCAAAGGTATTCCACCTATTCCCTCCAGGTTCTGCCAAAGTATTTTATTTGGTGGCCTGGTTGTCAAATTCTGCAACATATATCATATAGAATCACCGGAAATAGATCCCAATTACTTGCTTTCATATGAATTTAATGTACCATAAGTTTTTTTCTTTTCTTTTTCACCTAAAATTCAGAAATACAAATATGTGCATAATATATAATATACATTTTAATAGTATACATTTTTGTTTGAATAGCATAGACCTGCCATTTTCAAAATTTTACACGGGTGAAGAGATGAAAAACTGCCTGTAGTTTCAGTGCCATTTACATACCTCTTGTGTTTTCGTTTAAGTAATGTGCTTATCAATGCATATCGAGTGAAAAAAGATTAATTCTTTGGAAGAAAATGTTGATACTTTATATCAAGCAGATTTGTATCAAGCAAAAGATTGTTTCTTTAGAAGAAAAAGTTCATGATACAAAAAGATGGGTATTGCAGAATGCATGGGCTAATTGAGTTCTAGTGTATCCTGTCGGGGCGGTTTCAGTTTCCTGGAGATATATGTGTGGAAATTTTATGTGATTCCATTTCTCTGTCTACCAATGCCACTAGCATGAAAGACGAGGTTTCCAAGCATTTGAAGACACTTGTTTAGCTCTAACATATCCTGTCTGGCTAGTATATTTGTTCTGGAGATGCAAGGTGTATATTTCCTTTTCTTCTTCAATCTTGCAAGTATAATTTAACTTATCCAATTTTTTACTTATGAATTAAGGTTCTGAAAGAAGCATTTAGAATTTGTAGATTCTCAATTGACAAACAATTCATTCTTACTATTCTTAGTTGGGCCTGAAACTGTAGTGTTGGAATGACAAAACACTATTTAATTTCCATGGAAATCTAATTGTTATTGCCTCTACTGGCTGCTAGCTCATTGGGATGTTTTTTTATTTATTCGACAGTTGAATTTCTGTTTCCTTGCTACTGGATCCTGTGTAGTAGATTTACTAGCATTTAGGATCCTGTTCACAATTCACTATTTCTTTTTAATATCAGTTACGTGTATGATGTCAAATTAATGCTGTTATCTGTTCTGTTCCCTGTCTTCTCATACATTTGCATGGTGTGGGTAGCTGATCTCTTGTTTGTTGTTTCGACAGCTCAGCGTGCATGCTCTTTATTCTCTTTCTTTTGGATTTCAATGGATGATATGCTAAAGCATCCAACTTTTTGTTCTTATTGTGCTCTGTAATCCACACCCAAAATTGAATTTTTTTACTATTAATTTCCTCCGATGCTTTTTGTTCTATGTTCTACTGCATCTGGTCAGCTTTGGTTTACTGAATATATGGAAAGCACTGTACAATTGTTATATAATTGGGCTAACAATTGTGCAGTTGCAGCTAACCAAATTGGGCTAATGTGATGAAGACTACCCCTGCACTGCTGAACTATTTCTTCGCATGCTAACTTGCTCATTCCTTATTTTACAGAAAGAAATTGCCCAACTTACATGTGAATGTGAACGCCACATTGGAACACAATCTGGTGGGATGGACCAGGTGAGATGTCTCTTATTTCACTTTTATGGGTTTCAGACCATCTTCCTGAACTCTTATCGATGTATGATTATAAAGAAAGGAAATGATGCATCTATGCTGTCTTCCTCTTCAAAAACATATTTGTTGTCATTAATTGTTACTTATGCTTTTCTCTTTTGAACTTATACTCTAATAATATACAAAAATTCACAAATACCTTTTTATGGTGTTCTGTCATATTTTCAGAACTGTGCTTACTTGTAAATTATGGAAGTAAAAGCCCTGTCCCATATATGTGTCAAGTTCTTGCAGGATGCAATTGACAACTATTACTCAAGAAATGTGTTTTTTTTGTAAAAACTATCTTTCTGAATCTGATGCACCATATGAAGTTAGCATAGACCATTGTTTTCTTTCCTATATTGAACCTACTGAAAGATTGAGAGCTCTTTAACTTGCTAAAGGCAGCAAATATTCAATTTCTTTATATTGATGAGGTGGACAATTAATTTAATCATTAGAGAATCTATAATTGTGGTTCGAGGAAGGTTTTAGTGGGAGGAGATTTTTTTGTCCAATATGTTGATGATGTGATGAACTATGCAAATATCCCTTTGACAAATGCATAGTAGATCAGGATCAGTTGTATCCCATTTAAGGCCAATAACTAACTTAAAATATTGTGGTCTGTGGGGTTAATGTGGAGAACTTGGAAGCAGCACCACATTAGGTGTTGGCACTTGGCAGGTGTGCAGTGTTACTTTTACGTATTTGTATTGCTGTACTTCTTTATGTTCATCTTTTTGGGGAACTTGGAAGTAGCACCACTTTAGGTGTCCAAGTTTGATTGGCAGTGTGCAGTGTTACTTTTACGTATTTGTATTGCAGTACTTCTTTTTGTTTATCTTTTTTCCTATTCAACATGGTTGATTATTCATTACTGTATTTTTACATGTGCCTGAAAGGAGATCCACATGCCTTGTTTACAGATTAAGCTCCATAGTAACTGATCTGATTGTGTTTATTGGCAGGCAATCTCTGTCATGGCCAAATCTGGGTTTGCGGAGCTGATTGATTTCAACCCTATCCGTGCAACTGATGTGCAACTTCCTGCTGGTGGGTCTTTTGTGATATTACATTCTTTGGCAGAATCCCAGAAAGCAGTAACTGCCGCAACAAATTATAACAACCGAGTTGTAGAATGTCGTCTAGCAGCTGTAAGTTTTAATTATTATTATTTATCTTGATGGTGAAGTGGTCTTGTTTATATTATCTGTTATATTCAACATCATACACTGTCTTGAATTCATTTTGAGTTTGTTCGCCACACTCAGAAATTGTAGGCTGAGGGTTTTATTCTGTGATCTTGCTCCATCTTATCTATATTTTGAGTTTTAATATATCCTTTTGATTACCGATCAAAAAAAAAAGTTAAAGTAAGAGAAATATATAGTTTGGTTCCAAGAGCATTGATTTCATTGTTACTGGATCCAAGTTTGTTTTCTTCCCAAGGGGTCCTTTCTTGCTTCAGTGGAAGGATATATCGACTTATATGGATTTGTTCCTAAAATTGGAAACTCATTGTGGCTGTGCAGTATGTCTGATCCCACCTTTTCAACATCCCAGGGCCAGGAGTAGAAGGGTTCATCTGTAAATTGAAATTAGCCGATTAGCCTAAGATCAAATTATATAAGCATACCTAATAACTGATCAAATATGACCCACTTAATAGCCATTTATTTTCTCAGAAGCAAAGTTCTTGAGCTGAATATGGGTTTTGGTATTCTTCTGTAATTTACAAGGGGCTATTAACAACAAACCCGATTTTGTGTTATAGTATCTTCTGTGATTGAAAAGGTGACTTTCCTTTGGAGAAAATCCTACGTGGCACCCCTCTTTGACCCCATTTGCAATTTGGTGCTATCATATCGAGTCTCTTTTTTATCTCTCTCAAACCACACACATCTTCCAAAGAGTTTCCACTATTTCAACTGTCAAGTGATGCACCCGTTCACGTTGAATCTTGCAACTCTTTATTGTCGCAAAATGTCCCCTCTACGAAGCAAACAGTTGGGTTTCTTTTTACTCCTTTTTAGGGCAATTCAAATATGTGTCTGCACTTTTTTGCTCACCTCTTGAAACCAACTTATTTATTGAATGCTGCAATGCATGGTGGCAATTTAAACCCCCATCATTCCATGTACTTATCTTATTGTCTTCTCCACTCCACTCATAGTTAATACTTGCGTTTAAATTATACCACTCCTAAGATTATCACATGAATCATCCACCAATCGTATAGCAATACTGTTTTTACAACCTTGTGTGTATCTCACATAGTCAAGCCCTCTTCTTTACGGTACTAACTATGTTTCTTTTTCTAATTAAATCTTTTCAATTCCATAATGTTTGTCTTATGAATGGTTAGTTCTAATATAATTTATTTTTCTTATTCACACCCGTGCATCGCACGGGGTGGTTCTGCTAGTTTATATATAGAGTAGCATTCGAATGAGCCATGCTCATTAAAGCCTTTAATGAGCAGTCTCTAATAACATGACACGTGGCGGGTTGTTCTAAAATCCAACCGTTGGATATCAAGACGGGTCTAAAAATCAGCTTGATCAGACATTTATAGACCATCCGATTGAAGATGGGAAAATTAGTTATTTCTATAACCTAGATAGGGTCTAGTGAACCCTAAGGAGTTAATGCTGATAAACTAGGGTCTAATTGAACGGTCTAAATACGTTCGATCAGACTGATTTTTTGATACGTGTCTCTCAATAGACCCACCTCAACATCCAACCGTCAGATTTATAAAAAAAAAAAAATTGCCACATGTCATCTTTCTAGAGGGACTCCTCATTAAAAGCTTTAATGAGCATGGCTCATTAGTATGCTATATATATATGTGTGGATTTTTTCGTGTTAGATTAATTATTACCTGCGCAATAGGGAGAACTCTACATATGACACTCCTTTGTTTGAAGCCAAATTAAAGAGGTTCCCCAAAATAATATCATGTGACCTTCAAAGTGCAGATTATTTTGTACATTATTTAGTAGCAAAATACTATAGCACCTCTTTTGGGGTGAAATATGCTATATCTTATTCATCCAATTTCTCTCTCTAACTTTTATAATAAGAGTAAAAATTAACTACTAGTAGGGCAGGAAAGATGGTGGTTTTTAATTATTTTTTATTTATAGCTTTTATATGGTTAGGTTCATTTGATTGCTATAATAAACGAGTGTACATTCTACATGATAACTTCACATATTTGAAAAGGATGGAATGAATAAGTTTGACCTCTACATTTATCCTTTCAAGTTTTCCCTATTGTGTTACATCCTCTATTTTCTAAAATTTTCTGATCTCTACCAACTGGATCTATGTTATGTGTTAATTGATTTGGTCAGTTTGGATTTTCAAAGGCTGCTTATAATGCTAAATCGCTGTAACAATCATCCCTTAAAAGGACTGATTCACTTGCAATGCCTTTCCTGAAAACTTTTGCAGGTTGTCCTTGGTATAAAGCTTGGGATGAAACCACAGGAAGCAATCTCCAAAGTGAAAACTCTTTCTGATGTTGAGGGATTGTGTGTATCTTTTGCCAGTAGTCGCAGCTCTTCTGATCCTGTCCTTGCTGTAAAGGTAATTAGCCTACTTATTTAATTCACTCGTTGCAGAAATTGAGTTCTTCCCGTCTTTCACCTTATTAGCATAGCCCATTCAAAGATTTGTGTTGACCAGTATTTCCCTACAACCAGGATTCTTGGTTGGTTTTAGCTATTTTTTATTGATCTTTTTTTCCCTAAGATTTTGTTAGTTTGACTAAGCTTACTAAATCTGAGTACAATTGAATAACCCAGTTCCTGTCATTCTTTCTGTTTTGATATTTGCATATATTTCCATCATCATCCTTTTCACCCTATGACTCTTTATCTGTATTACAGGAATTTTTGAATGAGGAACCATATACAGCTGAAGATATTGAGAAAATCACCGAGGAAAGTCTACCATCAGTCTTTCGCAATTCTTCTACTTCATTGGATGTTCTAAGAGCTGCTAAGCACTTTAAGTTATTTCAGGTAATTCCTCAGTTTTGAGGTCTATTTTGAGAAAAGTCTTTGTATTCTATGATGGATTTATGCATTGTGTTTCTAATCTGTGCTGGTTCTTAGAATCCATATTTGTGTAGTACATTACCATCCAATTTCTAGTTGTTCCAACGAGTTGATCATTTCCAATTCTCATCTTCATTTTGCTCCTATTAAGTGTTATACATGAACACCTGCAACTGCTGATGCACTACATGACTGGTAGAAATAAAATATGGAAAATACCAAATATGATATTTCTGGAAGATATGCATAATATTTCAGAACTCCATCTAAGTTCCACTTGCTGGTGCTTCAAGCATAAAATGCATGACCTATACTGTTTGGATTAATGAAATTTCTCTGGTTTTTACCCATGAGTTTTGTAATGGGGTCCTTGCGAATGTGCAACTTATGCGTATACGTTTATTGCAATATCTTTCTTGATTTTTTCCAAAGCTAATTCTTTGATTCTAAAGATCCATCATATCTTTCCTTAAAGCAGTAATAAAAACCGTGAAAGAATTTGCGATGCCATTCAACTAGTACTATATTTGTGTAGTACATTACCATGCAATTTCTAGTTGTTCCAACAAATTGATCATTTCATTCCAGTCGATAAATACTGGTTATCTGATAAGGAATATCCAAATACTCAGAAATCGATTACTGTGTGATAATCTGATTAATCAAATTCATTCCCCTCCCCATAATCAGAGACAGGGACTCTAGGTTCACTAGAAGATTCTAGACAGGAATGTTCAAATGGTATTGGATCTGTAAACATTTCTGAACCTTTCTTCTAGCATTTACTGTGATGGATACATGAGTGCCATTGACTTGTTACTTTTAAAAGTTGACTTTTTATTTGGCTTAGCTTCTGATTAGACTTGATGTTATATTTTCCAGCGAGCTTCTCATGTGTACTCTGAAGCTAAGCGTGTTCATGCTTTCAAGGACACTGTATTATCAGAACTGAGGTGTGTCTCCTTTGCCAACTCTCTCTCTCTCTCTCTCACGCACACACGCAAACGACACTCAAAAGATCGTGTGTGTTTCCTAAAAATTACCGCTGGAAAAAAGATTACCTTCTTCCAAGTTTATAAAATCCTAACTGCCAAAGGATTGGTATTGCAGTGACGAGGACATGCTAAAAAGGCTTGGTGAACTCATGAATGAGAGTCATTACAGCTGCAGTGTTCTATACGAGTGCAGGTACAAGACCCGTTCCCCACATGCATACATGATCCCCGCATATATATAAACACGTAAATGTATTCCTATGTTCCTCTTAAATATTCATTTATCCATTTAAATACAAATACTGTGTATGCTATATTCATAAGCAAAGGATATATATATATATGTATGTGTGTGTGTGTGTACACTAGCGCACATGCATTCAATGCATATATTTTAGGTATTCGTTTATGTGTTTCTATAATGGCTCTTTTATGTAGAGTTTTTCAAGTGCCTGATTCCCAATACATGTAAAATTTCATTATGATCTTTTCCCATGGCAGAAAAGATCATTGTGAAAGGGAAAAGCTAAAATGATCTTGAAATAGAAATTTTATTGTTTTTCCTCTATCAAGCTATTGGCTACTTAGTAATTCTTTTTCTTTCTTTTTCGTCCCTTTTTTTTTTTTTCCAATTAGTTGCCCGGAGTTGGAAGAACTGGTGAAGATTTGCCGTGATAACGGAGCTCTTGGGGCAAGACTTACAGGAGCTGGATGGGGTGGTTGCGCAGTTGCATTGGTAAAAGAAAGTATTGTCCCACAATTCATTCTGAATTTGAAGGTTAGATTCCTCCTGACTGAAAACATCCCGCTTCATTACTCAGAAAAATTTAATGCTGACCGTTGGTCATTGTTCCCACATGTATCAACCATGGGCGCTCATCTGTTTCAGGAATCTTTCTACCAATCAAGGATTGAAAAGGGCGTCATCAATAAGAATGATCTCGGCCTCTACATCTTCGCTTCCAAGCCGTCAAGTGGAGCCGCAATATTCAAGTTTTAGCCCACATCCACTTCTGTATCCAGTAGGAAGAAAGATGCACTGTAAAAAGCTCTGGTTAACTTAATATAATTTACCATGGATGACCATCTGGCATTTCTTGCCTACTTAAATAAATCTAGTTGTCATTGGAAAGTATGTGCATAGTACAAAAATATTCACCTTTGCCTTGTTTACCACATTCAGAACTAAATAAGTTTCTGCATTTTCTCATTAACCAGATCACAGAGATTTGGGGCTGAAATAATTTCTGGTTAATTTTCAAATGAACTGTATAGAAGAGTGGCATTTTGTATCCCTTTCCATTTGACAAACCCAAGGTTCCGAACTCAGAAAGCATTATTCTTGTGCTATCATACCAGTTGCATGTTTATTGACAAATTTCTTCAGGACATGAGGATTGCTAAGCGATTGCAGCCCATCTCAAGCATCCAAGAAGATCTCGGATGGTAGGATCATCTGATCAGTATCCTAATAAGACTTACCATATTGTCAAGTTGTGAGCCAAAATGGGCATAACCAATGATCATTTGAAGCTAGTAAATCAGCAGGTTAAAACAGCTTGAGCGGCGAAATTCATATGGACTACCTGAACCTAATGGGCATTCACGGAGTGCATTATTTCACCAATGTTTCCAATTATCTCCCATCTTGTAGCATCACTGATGCGAGCCAAGGCCAAAAAGCAAATGTCTTAAAGAACTTCTAAACAAGAGCATTTGTGTTGCCATTCGGATGCTTTTGACAGACAAAAGCAGCCATAACAAGAATCAACAAACTATATTTTGACTGTTTTGGCAGCCAAGTTAAGCTTGCTAATTTATACTGGACCCAAATTTAATTATTCTTGGCATTTTATTTTTTTTTGGATACAATTCATGATTTATTTATGGTTAGTAGGTTCGTATTTAGGTTTATAAATTGGTTAATTAAGTTTATAGGCATATCTTTTTTGTTTTTTTTAGTAATCAGTTTATAAGCATCTCAATCACCTCAACCCAAGGACTTGAAACCATGTCCACTCTATGGGTAATACACTCCTCCCAGTAGAACAACCTGGGAGGTAGGGGTGTCAATAGGTCAACTTGGCCCGAGTCAGCCTGATTAATAACTGGGCTCAGGACAAGCCCGTCCAACAGTTCTTAGAGACGGTTTTAAGGTCTTTTTAATAGGGGTGTATTCGAGCCGAGCTTGGCCTTGCTCGGCTCAGCTTTAAAATCTAGGCTCGAGCTCGGCTCATTCCGTTCCTTGAAAAGCTTGGCTTAAATCTAGTTCGCTTGGCTTGAGCTCGAATTGATTCAAGCTCGGTGATTTATTAAAAAATTATTTTTAAATAAAATTAATAATATTTTTATTATTATATATGTAATATTATTTTCTTTCAATTTTTATTTAACATTCAAACTGAGCCGAATCGAGCCTTAATTGAACCAAGCCGAATCAAACAGGCCTTGGCACGAGCTCGGCTTGAACACATTTTCAACTCAAAAAATCAGCTCAGATCAGACCTAATTTTCAAGCTCAAGCTCGGCTTGACCGAGCCGAACTTCTAGCTCGGTTTGGATGCAAATCTAGTTTCTAATAAACGGAATTCGGCCAAGCCAATTAAAAGTAGAATATAATGAGCCTCGGACCTAAGGCTCTAGACCTAAGCTCGCCAGACTATTTAAATGGGGGCCCAGCCCATTGAAGCCCCTATAGGGACGGACGTGTATGATGTATGAGCCATTAGTTTAAAGTGTATGGACATCGTATATATCCGCTCGCGAGAAAACCCTAACACTTAGCTGACGCCAGCCCTAAGAAGTTCCACACGTGAGAGAAGGAACATACAACGCCGCAAACCCCCCACTAACACAGAAAGACGAATTTTCCTCGCCAGAGCAATCCTTAGCCGTCCGATTCTCTGCCACGTCATGGATCCGAAACGAATTGCTCTGGACGGTTGAGATCGTGGTTGCAGAGCTACTGGAAGAACTCGCTGAAGCTTCTCTATCCCTTCATCGCTCTCTTCTCCTGTTTTTCCAATTTTGATTTTTAATTTATTTTTTTTCGATTTTAAGCAAGAGAAATCCCCGTTGAAAGATGAAGATCATGGATGATGAGAGAGAATTGGCGAAGGAGAAGGAAATTAGGGTTTTGAACGGCAAAAGCCCTGATGATGAAGAAGATGTTATTGAGGATGAAGATGATGGTAGCGAAGATGAAACTGATGTGGTGGTAGGAGGGAAGAACGAAGGCGTAGGAAGCGAGGAGGAGGATGGAGACGATGACGACGACGATGATGATGAGGAAGATGATGATGAGGATGAAGATGATGATGATGATGTTGAGGAGGTTTTGCCTCCCACTAGTGGTCCTCCAGTGCAATTAGTAGATGATGATGAAGAAGATGAGGACGATGATGATGATGGTGAAGGTGCTGGAGATGATGATGATGATGATAGTGAAGGAGATGATGATGATGATGACGATGAGGAAGAGGAAGAGGTAATCGTTTCAAGTCTAGTAGTTTTTTTTTTGTTGTTTAATCTCTGTTCTTTCGTTAGGGTTTGTTCTCAGTTTAGTAACCTTTCGATTGTATGTTGAAATTTGTATAGTTTTGATCTCTAAATCCTTTTCCCCTCTTATATTTGGTATCCTTATTTGTTTGTGTGATTTATGTTGGAATAAGCTTCACTGTTTCCTTATCATTCATGCTTTTTTTTTTTTTTACATTTGATTTGTTTGTTCATCTTTTTTGTTTTATCATCTAATTTCCTGTTTCCATCTGTGGATGCAGATATTGAATTAGTTTTATTGATTTTATAATAGATTTAAAGGGAAAAAGGAAAAGAAAATAAGAATAAAAATTGGATTTTTTTTTTCTTTGTTGCATAGATTCTGTTTACAGATTTTCTGTTTTAGGTTTTTGTATTGGTAGGTTTATGAAGTGGGTATATGCTGGAATACTAATGCATCCTGGAATTTTTCTTTCGTTTTCTTGTTAGCAATCATGTAATAGGAGGTTTTACCCCCTTTATTTCTTCTTTGTGGATTTTATAGTAGTTATTTTAATTCTGCGGGTTTAATCGATTAACGGAACTCTTATGCAGTTCACTGTGATTTTTCAGCGCGGGATCAGCTGAGCAGTCTTGTATGTTTCTTTGAATCTAACGTACTTGATTTTTTCTATCTTGTACATTCACTTTGTGGAACTTGGGATGCTCTGTTCAGGGCTTTGACAAGTTTTAGTTTTGGTGGACAAAGTTCATTTTCATGTCATCAGTATTGTATTTGAAATTTTTTTCTTATGATATTTCATAGATGATTTTAAATTTCACTATTTCGGGTGTCTCTTGTAGACATGTTTCATGTCATCAGTTTTATATTTGAAATTTAATTATCAGGTATTTTTTTTCTTTGATATTTCATAGACAATTTTAGATTCCACTATTTTGTTCTCTGGTAGACATGCACAATTTGGGGATGTGTACTGTTTAGTTAGATTGCCAAGAAATTTTTGGAAAATTAACACATTGTTATCAAGTTGCGCGGTTGCACCATATTGGATTCTGTGCAAGTTCTGTGGGTTGTGTTGAATATTATCTTTCTTCGCAAATTTTTTTAAATTTGTTTTATATTAACAGGGTATTTGTTGCTGTTTATCTTTTCTTGCATTCTCTATTTTTTTTCTCTTTTGTATCATAACTCCCAACTTCTCTGGAGTTTTTTTTACCTGTCATCTTGAGTTCTTTTCTTCATCTTTTTTTTTCCTGCAACTTCTTTAGTTAACACCAACAATTTACATCTGCTAGAAATTCTGTATTCCTTATTATCTTCACTTAATTGTTAAGAATGCTTAAAATCAATATTTATCAAAAGAAAAGAAAAATTATATGGTGGTTATAGACCATGATTTGAGATCCCTCTGGCTGAAAATGAGCTGACCTGATTGAATGCTACTAACCATCTGATAATAGATCTTTTTGGACATATCTCAATGTGACTTCCGATTGTAAAGGATACCGGTGGCTTAAAAGATCTCCTAGTTGTCCCACTGAATGGTGAACTTTGGCACCTTGAATGTGGGCACTGGTTGGACAGATGTCGGTGTACTGTGAGTTTGACCTTATCTTAGTGTCCTCTTATCTGCATGTATTTATGTATGCAAATGTGTTTTCTCTGTGCATTTATATGTGCTGCGGTAATGCAATTTCATGTCTATATGTTTCTAGGAATATTTGCACCAGTACACCCATGCAATCAGAACCCATCCGTAATCATGCATTCAGGACACCCCTGTTGATCACATTTGAGGTGTGTTGAATGGACGTTCCGAGATGAGTTTGACCATCCAGACCTAGGGGCTCAAGTATTTTTTGAGCTAGTTTTATCTGTAAATATGATGTTTTTTGTGTTACTTTCATCCTATTCATTCACTATCAGTCATTTCCCATAGCTTGATAGGAAATTCGTAGACTGAAATAAATCTAGGCATGCATGATATTTCTTCATACGCCTATTCTTGTAATCTGAAAAAAAGAAGACATGTATGCTTTTTTTTTTCAACTGGTAAAGAAGATTTTATAAGTTAAGCGAAAAGAATGTACCAGAAGACATATATGCTTTAGAGCTGGCTTACTTTTTTACAAGTAACAAAAATTTTATCAAAGAAACAGGGGATGAGAGAATGACAGAGTTCCCCCCTAAAGAAGAGGAAAAAAACATAATAATATATGGATATCTACATATAGGTTCTCATGCATGTGTCTTTCTGAGTTTTATCAATATGTTGTGTTGCAGAATTTTCCTGTTCTTCATGAATTGGAAAAAGCTGGTATAGTCATTATCTCTTGGATGTGTTTCTTCTATCCTTCCTTTAAACGAGTTACTTATGTTTCTTGCTTTTTGACGTCCAATCAAGTCTTTTCTATTGCATTGGCTAATGGATTAGAAATATTTCATCATTCTGGACGTGACATGAGTTATAGCCCATCTTGACTGCACTGATCTCAGTCAATGGGAACCACGGATCCACCACCAAAAACTGACTCCAAAAGTTGGCAGTCTTGGAGCTTTTAAGCTAATCTTTTCTTTCCACCTTCCTAATTGGTAATCTTGGAGCTAAATCCATTCTCTTACTTGATAATACTTAGATGGTATTATGCTTCCTTGGACAGGCAACAGAGTTATTTCCACATTTCATGTTATATCCAGAATTCTTAATGGTTTTGATTATTTTATACATGCATACCAGTTTGTATAATATGCATGTTATCTTATTTCAAATTCAATTGGAATACAATTTTTGCTTTAATTGATGTGATTTTCGTTGATTGTTTCTTCTAACATAAGCTAAACCCTTTTTTTTTCTACTCATAAAAAAAAAGAAAAAAAGATATGGCCTAGATACAATGGAATGACAACAGGATTGTGATCCAACCTCAAATAGTTGGGAACTTGGGATAGGGCTTAGACGACAATGATGATGTTCCTTGTTGTTCCCCTCCTCTTCACATGAGTTGCATATGCTAGGCAAATGCTGCCAAAAAAAAAGTGGAAAAGTAAATTTCTAAGAAAATCCATTTTTTATCCTTCAAAAATATATTTTTTATTTACTATTTTTTATACTTCAAAAATAGCCAGAAGAGAAGACTGTTATAACTTGTAATTTGGTGATCTATTGGAGTGAATAATCTGTATTTTATTATTGATAAAAAAAAATCTGAATTTTTATTTTTATAGTAAATTATTTTTTATCTCTTAGAAACAATATATCTACTTCAGTCAGTCTATGGGTAGTCCCGAATCTTAACCGTCTATGGCTAACAATTAAGGGCCAGGATTAATGCTGAGGTGGCACACTTTTGGCTTGGCTTATTTGCCATTTCTAATGTCACATTAGCTCTAATCCTGACCTTTAATGGTTAGCCGTAGACAGTTAGGATTTGGGAGTATACTTGGGAGTTGGGAATACCCATAGACTGACTCTATCTACTTTTTTCATCCAAGCTCTACTATTTTCACCTCCTTATATAATCCATTTTTTCCCTATAATCTCTTGTCCAATTAAACCTTCCTCTATTCTCATTGCCCTTTTTGCCTCTCGGGTTTCTGATGGTGAAGTTTGTTTACAATAATAGAATTTGGCCTTTTCAGTCCCGAGACTGTTGCAGAAATTATTTTGAAGCTATTTGTCCCACAATATGCTTATAAGCTCTAATGAACTTAAGGTTTCTCATGTGTACAAGTAAATTATTAGTGGTCCAAGTGAAGCTCCATGTGGATGGGAACATGACTTGTAGGTTGTCACTAGGAAATCTCCTAGGCCATTATTGATGACTGGGACTGGATGTTCAAAATCGTATAACTTATTGGCCTTTCTTTTTCATATTTCTTTAATATTATCATGCATGCAATACATCATGTTAATTGGGTTCATCCAATTTGGGTTGTATTTTGCCCCATGAAATTTCTCCAAGTCATCAATGTGACTCTTGGTTGGTTTGCACTCCCACTTTGTATGTGGATACTGTTATATGGTCAGTAAATCGTCCTTGAGTTTGTCCCATTGATACCATAGTTTTTCATTTGTTTGTTGTTTTCAGATTGTAATTAATTAATATATCCTCATTATTAATATGATTTGGTTAGAGATTTTATTTTCCACCATTCCATCCTAGTCTGATGGATTTTCTTCTATGTTTTTTTTTTTGGCTAGTAGTTACTCTGCTTTTATTTTCTCTCATTTTTTTCTCCCTGCATAATATGTTTTTGACATTATATTTATTTATTTATAACTATAGGAGGATGTGGGAACCGAGTACCTTGTCCGACCAGTAGGTCGTGCTGAAGACGAGGAAAACACTAGTGATTTTGAACCAGCGGAAGAGAATGGTGAAGCTGAGGATTTCGATGAAGAGGAAGAGGATGATGACGATGATGATAATGGTGGTGGAAAGGGTGAGGTTTCAGCAAAGAGGAAGAGGTCAAGTAAAGATGACTCGGATGATGATGACAGTGGGGAGGATGACGAGAGACCCTCCAAGCGATAGGATGGGGCCTACTTGAGTTGGAAGACTGACCAATAACACTTAGGTCAAGCTCTCTCTTTTATTCCCACCTCACTCTCTTTGTAGAGACAAAGATGGAATGCTTCATGGACCCTCTCTTTCTCCTCTTTCTGTTTTAATGCCCTTTATCATGTGCAGTATTAGGCAGTAATTCTCACTTTTGGGAATGCATGGATTGTGTGGGTTTTCTTTTTCTTTCTCTTTTAATGAATACTGTTAAAGCAACAGGTTTAAGCCTTCTGTAAGTTATGAACTTTGATTAGTTGTTGATGTCTATCTTAAGGAGCTGGATGATGTATTCATTCTGATGGTCTGTAGTTTTGAATACTTTATTTTAGATAGATTTCCTGGGACAGTACTTGTGCTCTTGTTCCTCTTTCTGTTAGATGGTAAAACAATGAACCATGGCTTATGTATTTTGGTGTGCCCTCTTTTTTTTCTTTTTTTTACTTCAATGCCAATCTATACATTATGGGCTCTTTATACCTTTGTTGGTATTGAATTTTGGGCAATGGGTATGCTTAAAAGGTTTTTGCTTCCCAAACTCTGCATTTCTCATCTGCTAGCAAGAACTGTTTCTGCAGTAATTTACATCTGCTGTATCTGCTGTAATTTTCACAAGTATCTGATTTGTGTAAATTTACTAATTGAAACTTGTTGATTTATCATTTATGAGTGATTTGGAGCATGGGAGACCAAGTCCCATAAGTGTGGTACCATGCAGGTATGAGCTTGACACAAATATAGGTAGGGAATATGATGAATTGGAAATGACTAAGGGTGGGCTTGAGCTTGAATTTTGGTGATTTTGTGAATAGGCCGGGCCTAAAACCTGACACATTTATAGAGGCTTTGAAGCCGAATGTAGCCCAATTGCTAGCCCTAAAAATGACTGATATATTACTCTTTTCACTATGTTTGGTTGCCGAGAAAATAAGTAAAAAGAGGAAATAAAAAACTGGATAAAACCCAACTAAGAATTGTAATAGTAATCTAAAATTCTCTTATTTTCTATGTTTTCACATATTTTCTTGGCAACGAAACATACCCTTGGGGGAGATCAGAGTAATCCTCAAGGTCATGAGGAACTTCATATTGTGAAGTAGATACAATTCTCCCCTAATCTCAACCTTGGTAACCAAAATCTTGCAATACCCATATGCTTCCGCTCATGCACCTACGACATTACAACTAGGGCTGTACACGGAGCGGCTAATGGTATATCTGAATTCGTATCCGATTATATATTCAGATATCCGAATCTGAACAAAATCCGACCGACCGATATTGAAATATGATATCCGTGTCCGACTCTGATTAAAATATCTGGATTCGGATACTATCTGAATTATCCGATTATTTTTTAAAAAATATATAAATTAATATGAAAAAATGTAAAAATATATAAATTTTTATTTTAAAAATATATTTTAAAGGTTATATGAATTTTATAAATTTAAAATACATTATATATATATATAATATAATCGGACGAAGATAAATTATCTGATCGGATATACCAGTATCCGATTATAAATTGATAGTATTTTACTATCTAAATCTGCTCCGCCGGATACCTATTCGGATAATTATCTGGCTAAACGGATTTAGATACGGATAATTTCCGCATCCGTCCTAAGATTTACAACTGCTCTGTCCTTGGTTGGTGCCAAAGATAAAGATAACCTTGTGCGGGAGGCAGTTGGGCTGATGTATAGCCATGGGTGCTTGTCGGACTAGGTTAGGCTCTGGAAAAGGGTCTTAAGAAACCTTCTCTCAAGATTCATGGCATCATCTGTTTACTAGTACAATAATCTTTTTTCTTGTTTTTATTTTTTCTGTTCAAACGTACTTCTGTTGATTCTTTTCTTCTGGAGTTTTTTTTTTTGGTAATTCTGACTGAGAGTTGATAAATTTGATTACAAGAATCAAAACTTATGAAAAGAATTCTCTTCTGGAATGAAAAAATCACTAGAATTGGTACCAAACTGCAACATTACCACAACATATGAGGATAGTATGGCCATTTACTTCATATGTGATCTAATTATGTATGGTGTCGTAGTAATTTGATATTAAATAGGGGACCCTTCTGTTTCTAGGAAGTTGTCCTCTACGTCTCTCCTCATATTAATCAAGAAGCTTTACAAGTGTTTTTCTCTTCATCAAGCACGTGTGATGCGATGCACGTGAGAGAGGGAAAAGGGAGAGAGAGCAGGAAGTGTGACCGATCCTAGTGTGATTCACGTGATCGCGTGATGCACGTGTGAGAGAAGAAGAGAAAGAAGGAGAAGTGGATTTTTAAACCCAAAAAAAAGAAGTGGATTTTGTAATAAATCAGCAATATAAATATTTTAAGCTAAATAATAATTTTAACACTTGAAAATGATAGTGTTATCTACTACACAATTATTAATATAGGATGTATCCTTTCCTAATATCCTTTAAGCTAAGTTGGGAAGGAATAGAAAAATCTGTAATATGAATATATCAAATGTCTCATGTTGCTGTTGGATCAATATTTTGTATAACAAAAAGGATAGTCTCTCTAGTGGGAGAGTTATAGGTAAGAGTGAATTATATTCTAGATGAAGGATTTGTGAGCATGTACATGAAGAATTAAGATGGTATTAACAGTTTAATTGTTGTGCAAAGTTTCTGCTCAACTGTTACACTTGATTTCTTCTTTATGCAGTCTTACTATAATGGTTCTATTTTAATGATCTTTTATCTTCTATTGGTGGGACCCACTGCTCAATAATTGCATATACACCATTGTGAACACTTAGGATCTTCTCCAATTGGTGCTGGTGAGGAGACCGCCAGCAACAGTTTGGAAGGCGCCACACATCTATTTTGCATGCTTGTAAAGATGTGCACACACAAATTGATGCATTGATAGACGTGAAAGAGGTGTGTGTGGTGACGTCCAATTGGATGTTATAGATCTCCTTGCCACCAGCACCAACTTGAGAAGATCCCAAGTCCATTGTGAAACGGTAGTTGGTATAGCAGCTGTATCCTTTAGCAGCTGTTTGCTTACCGAGTTTATCCTTCAGCAGTACCCTGTTGCTTTTGTTTTAAGCTTCACAGGGGCTCACTCGTGGTCGTGGAGTAATCCTATGCAGGTAATGCCTGTTTCACAGTCATCATGTTGGGAGCTTGCCGAAAGCCCATTTTAAGGGACTGTCCAGCACCTCTATTGTCATGGCCATGAGGGTATATTATGTAATATATATATTCTAGTAGAGACCCCGTGCGATGCACGGGTGTGAATAAAATAAAAATCTTCTGTCTTTCTTATCTCTTTCTTTATCTCTTATCATAATCCCTTAAAATCTCTCCTTACTTTCTCTATTTCTCTTATCACAATCTTTTAAAATCTTTTTAATGAATTGTGAAGAAAACGTATGAATCCCCTAAAATCTCTCCAATAGTTTTTGAATTGAGAGATATACACGCACAGGGGATGGAAAGCTAAGGATGGGTGCAAAGATCAAAGGACTAGTGTTGAGAATAATCCTGATAATACTACAAGCTGGTAGCCGCCAGAAATTCATACTGAAAGTCCGAGAAATCAGCTCAAAGGTGGAAAATGTAGGGCATCACACTGTCAATTAAATAAAGGGTAGTTTAGGAATTAAATAAAACTTTAATCGATGTTTTGAAGATGCTCATTAACAAAGTTGTGTAACTCTAATAACTCTTTAGTTCTTTTTCTTTGGGTTCATGAATTTGCCTCAATTGTTCTTTAAGGACATTAAAGGATATAAATATCTTAAATTGTAACTCTTTTTTTTAATGGTTTAGAAAAATATCACTAATAATTAACAAAAGAATATTATACAAAAAAAAAAAAAAATACAAAAAAATACAAAAAAAATACAAAAAAGATAAACCAAGGCCAAGGAGGTTTGAGAGGAGGTAGGAGGTTCGATTTTGGCGCGGGTCGGATTGATAACATCCCTACGTACGGTTGATCCATTCATGGATGAATGATTGCTTTTCTACTTGGAGTCAGAAACACTCATTCACACGCATCGTTTCTTCATTTGCTTCTCTGACGAATTTCTTCAAATACAGAGAGCGAGAGATTTAAGAGAGAGAGAGAGAGAAACAATGTCTCTTCGGCCCAGTTCAAGAACTGAGAGATTCGAAAGAAAGCCTGCAAAACTGGCGTCCATGCGGATGAAGCTCGGCGAAGGAGAGAAGACAATCTCGTTGAGATCAGAAAGAATAAACGAACAAAGAGAGAAGGGCTTCTCGATTGTTATTGTTATTGTTATTTGGAGAATGGAATTAAGAAAACTTCTCTCAAGATTCATGGCATCATCTGTTGCAGTCAATCTAAGACCGCTTTTCACTTTACTTCATACCTCTCTCTTCATCGACGGTTTCATTTCTAAGGTGAAAACGAGTCACTGAGATAGTCTCTATGATCCACTTCAAAGTATTTCCAACTGTTTTTAGGGTTTACTGGAAAATATCTTGCGATCTTCTTTGGTATTGATTTCCCTTTTTTTTAGTTATTCTGTTGGATAGGTCTTAGGGGTAAGTAGTGTTTCTAAGTAAGTGGAGAATATTACGGAGGCAGTAACTGAAAATTGGGTTTTTTATACGATGTAAAGATTCAGTTTTTTAACAAGATTCAATCACAGATCTAGTTGCAGTGAAATGGGGACGGAAAGGAAGTTGAAGTTCTCCGTCAAAATTGTTAAGGCAAACGGTGGTATTGGTACAATCAACAACAGGTGGAACGGGCGGGCTTACTCGCAGCGATACTATGAAATTCTGGAGAAGAGGAAGCAGCTTCCTGTCTGGCAGCAGAAGGAAGAAATCTTGCAGGCTTTCAAGGCTAACCAGACCTTGATCTTGGTTGGTGAATCCGGAAGTGGCAAAACTACTCAGGTCAGCATCAAATAGATTGAAATTTAGCTTTTGAGCATTTCCCTGCAATTATCGCTATTTCTTGAATCTTGATATGATAATCCTGTTGGTATTGCCAAATATAGAATTTGTGGCCTAAAAATGAAAGGAAACACTTATTAGGATTTCATAATTTTGGGTTCTGCTAAATGTGGCGTGCGAGGGAGTGCTTGTCTCTTTAATTGTTATGCAAAAAGTCCCATGGGTTCGTGCAAGGCCAAAGAGAAAACAAAGCAAATAGCTATAAAGCACTCAAATCAGCCCCATTAACCCCCAAAAAATAGCAACAACAGTGGGGAAAAGTGATGAAGCAAGACAAGAAGAAGAGTACCTCCAAGGAGACTCCCACACACTAGAGAAGGGCTAGAATTTGCAGCAAAATTAGGCCCACGGTTGGGAACCTTTCGTGGAGTGCCTCAGCTCCAACCCAAAGTCTTCAAAAAATTCCCAATCGAGGATATGGCCTCTTGATTGGTTCCTCTTGTTGAAAAGACAAAACTGCCCTCTCCAAATATACCCCTTTCTATTCGGGACTAAGGGGTACATATGTAAAAAAGCTTAGAGAGAGTTTATCGCTCTAGTAGGGATTTATTCCAAAAATTAAGGCTAGATTAAGAGGAATGGGGGCAAGATGGCGATGCCCCTGCATCATGGGTGTATGCTGTTCTAATGATGTGGTGTGTGGTTATGTAATTATGTCACCTAATGAACTTTTGGGTACTGTAGTCCATGTTTAGCTACTTGGTGCTGACTGCTGATAGAAATTTCTTATATTTTTTTTTGTACAGCATCCTACACTTATGTTCTCTTGCACATATGTAAGTTAGATATGGTTTTCTCCAGTGGAGTTTATGGACTCGTTGGTGGAGTATTGATGTGGGATGCTTACTCTGAAATGAACCAAATAAGGTACATAGATTGTGGGAATTAGGAAACACATGGCCCCTTTATTATCTGGGCAGAATTATACTTTTTTCTAAGAGAAATTTTAGAATAATAATAAAGGAAAAAAGGTAAACTAGCTATTCCTGTGTACAATTGATCTTTATGTTGGCTATTCTAGCAAACAAAGTAGTGACCCACTTATTGGAACTTCTACACATGATAGAACAACATATCAAGACCGCATTTGAATTTTTAACAGGAGGTCAGTGTAATCCCAGAGTCACCCACCTTCCTAGAAGTCCTTGTTATGAGTATGACTTTGGCAAGCCTAGTACCTCCAGTGAGTAGTGGGCTGAAAAAAAATGGAATTTTTAGGGCATTGGATACTCAATATGTTTCAATTTGCACCAACTATAATTATGGTCTTTGTGCATTTGAATGACATTCAGTGTTCGCCTCGTTGGCAGTAGTTTTTCTCAGATATATATATATATCTTGCTATGTGTTTTGTATTTCTAGTTCAAGAGATCCTTAAATAAGTTGTTGGTTTGCTTATCCTTTCCCCCAAAGACAGCGATATTTTGGTCTTATGAATCTATTTGGTATTGTACAGATATTTGGTGTGTTTTTTAAATAATTAGTGTAAATATGCCTATTTATTGCATTTTAACTAGTAATTCCCAAATACTGAAACCGAATATTGAGTAATTTTTTTTATATAGCTCAGCCTAGATATATAATTATATAACTAAGGAAACATTTTTGTTTTACAGTTTCCTCAGTTCGTATTTGAAGCTATTGATATGGAGTCTCCAGACAAATACAAGAAGATGATGGTTGCCTGCATCCAGCCTCGTAGACTGGCTGCAATGTCTGTATCCCGTCGAGTAGCTGAACAGATGGATGTGACTATCGGAGAAGAAATTGGTTATAGAATCCGTTTCAAAGACTGCAGTAGTTCAAAAACTGTTTTGAAGTTTGTCCTTACGTACACAACCCCTTTCTTCTTTGAGTCTGACTGTTGGGCCGTTGGCTTTAGTTTTCTCCTTTAATTTGTTTTGGAATATGGGCTGCTGTGTTCTTTTTGCTTATTAATATTAGTTACATCCTATTTATTCATCGTGCTTTATTGCAGGTATCTAACAGATGATATTCTTTTAAGAGAAGGCATGACAGATCCGCTTTTGGAACATTATAAAGTCATAATTCTTGATGAGGCTCATGAAAGAACTTTGGCAACAGATGTTCTATTTGGGATTCTGAAGGAAGTGTTGAGAAATAGACCTGATTTGAAAGTGGTTGTAATGATGAGTGCTAACCTGGAGGCCAAAAAGTTTCAGGGATATTTCAGTGCACCTCTAATGGAAGTTCGTGGAAGCCTTCATTGAGTGGAGAATTTCTACACACAGGAACCTGAAAGGGACTACCTGGAAGCTGCAATTCGGACAGTTGTGCAAATAAATAGTTGTGAACCTCCCGGTGACATACTTGTTTTCCTTACTGGAGAGGAGGAGATAGAAGATGCATGCCGTAAAATAATGAAAGAAATCATAAATATGGGCAACCAGGTAGGACCCGTGAAAGTAGTCCCTCATAAATATGGGCAACCAGCAGAGGATATTTGAGCCTGCTCCACCTTCACTGAAGGAGGGTGGTCCTCCTGGAAGGAAGATTGTAGTGTCAACTAACATTGCAGAAACTTCTTTGACCATTGACGATATAGTTTATGTTATAGACCCTGGTCTTGCAGAACAAAAAGTTTATGATCCGCGAGTGCGCGCCGAGTCTTTGTTGGTTTCACCCACGTCTAAGGCAAGTGCACACCAGAGATCAGGGTGTGCTGGAAGAACTCAAGAAGGGAAATGTTTCAGGCTCTACACTGAGAGAAGTTTCAATTTCGATCTTCAGCCTCGGACTTATCCGGAAATACTGCAGTCAAATCTTGCAAATACATTCCTCACCTTGAAGAAACTTGGGATCAAGAATCCTGCCCATTTTGATTTTATGGGCCATCCTGCCCCTGAGACATGGATGCGAGCATTAGAGGTGTTGAATTACTTGGGTGCGCTGGATGAGGATGGGAACTTGACCAAGCTGGGTGAAATCATGAGTGAATTTCCCTTAGATCCTCATATATCAAAGATGATTGTTGCCAGTCCCGAATTCAACTGTTCTAATGAGATCCTCTCAATATCTGCCATGCTCTCAGGTACATATTTAATTCCCCATTGCCTTATTTTCTCAGTCCCCTCTTTCTCGGGTCTCATCTAAATTCCATATGGATGTAGATCTCATTGGTATGAGCATGTATGTTTTCACATTCTTAACACATTTTATGTTCAACTATTTCACCGTATGCACAAACTTGTTTCTGTGCATATTATGTTGAATGGCCAATCTGCATCAACATGTATCGGTGAAAGAAGCATGCTGGCAAAACTTGCATGGCTGCAAGTACATGTGCATGTTGTTGGGGTTTATTTTTGTCAAATTAGGATGTCATCACTCATCAGCAACTGTCTTGTCTGGGTTCCATTCCCCAGTTGGCATGCACCGTAGAATTTCTAAGTGTTGATGCAGATAGTTGCAGTTTCTCAGTATTCTCTCATGAAGAATTTTGGTGTTGACGCGCCTCTATGTCTCTGCTGACCTACTGTGAACCTCCTCTGTAATATCAATTTCTTTATTCAGTACCCAACTGCTTTGTGTGGCCTAGGGGGGCTCAGAGAGCTGTTGATGAAGCGAAAGCTCGATTTGGATACGTCTATGGAGATCACCTCACACTTTTGAATGTATATCATGCATTCAAGCAAAAACAGTGGGTACCAACTTTTTTGTATCTTTGATGTCATCGTCATGCCTATTTGATCCTTGGAAACGTATTTGTTCTTGAATGGGATATTGCAGATGAAGATCCTTCTTGGTGTTTTGAAAATTTCATCAATCATAGGGCACTGAAGGCTGCTGATAATGTGAGGCCACAACTAGTGCGCATCATGTTTAGGTTCAACCTCAAGCCATGCAGCACAGATTTCAACAGCCCTGACTATTACATCAACATAAGAAAGGCTATTCTGGCTGGATATTTTATGCAGGTAGCTCATCTTGAGCGTACTGGACAATACTTGACGGTGAAAGACAACCAAGTAAGGAACCTTTCTGGATGATTTTATTCTCATCTTAATTTTAATTCGTTTTGAATATTTTTCTTTTTTCATATTTCTATTTTATGGAAAGAAGGAATTGGGTCTATAATTTCTTCATTTTTGCATCGTAGGTGGTTCACTTGCACCCTTCAAATTGCCTGGATCACAAGCCAGAGTGGGTCGTTTATAATGAGTACATCTTGACTAGCAGGAATTTCATTCGTACGATTACAGATGTCCGCGGAGAATGGTAAGTTGCTGCTTCCCTGTGAGTTTTTGTGTAGGTGTGTTTGTCTTTGACTGACTTACTACTATAGGCAACCTATGTCTTTTTTAATACGTATTGGCATGCACCTCAAGACTGATCACATAATGTCTTGCTCTAGAGTCTAGACAATGTCTGGATCTTTCTCTCTTCTATTGCACTTGCACAACTTGCTGTATCTTGGTTGAGAGTTGAGACTGATCCTGAAGCTATTGGCGGTTCTTCGGGTAGTTCAGCTAACTGAATTCAAATCTATGTATATGTGGGTCATATGGCAACATTTATCTGCAAACACCAATGCCTGCAATCTTTGAATGTTAGAGAACATTCTTTAAACCAGTTTCCAACAATATATGGGGGTGAGATTTAGTTGTCTGGACTATGTCCTAGTAAAATTCCAGGAATGTCAAAGTGCACAACAAGAACTGGATATGATGTTGGTACTCATTCTGGTTGTGGATTTATCAAGTGTTGGTGACTGGTTTGCCATATGTTAATTCCTTAGCCTATTGTTTTTTGTACAGGTTAGTTGACATAGCACCGCATTACTATGATCTTGACCACTTCCCCCAAGTGTAAAGCGAAGCGTGTTCTTGAGAAGTCCTACAGGAAGCAGGAAAAGGATAGGAGAGCAGGAACAGAAAATTAAGTTCTCTATACTCTCCCAACTGTCTTTTGTCTCAAGCAAGAGGGGAGGATTTCCCCCCTTTCCATTTCCCAGGAAGGGACTTGTCTGAAAATTACAGTGAGAAACAACACTTGGAAGATTCCCTTGTACAAGAGCGAAAAAATGGTTAGTCTCCCCTTTTGAAGGTCAGTTGTCCACAGGCCAAAATTCCAAATTTGATCTGGCTGTGTTTTGTGGGGTTATGAATTTTGCATCTTAAATCATTTTTCTTCCCTGAGTTGTCAACTATACCTCTGTTATTGATAGAGTGTTTTTTACTCCACGGTTATTAATATTGGATGTTTATCCTTGCTGTTAATCCTTTAAGCTGACAGAATTAAGATGCTATTAGCAGTTTGGGTGGTGTGCAAAATTTCTGCTCTGCAGTCTTACTAGAATGGTTCTTTTTTAATGATAATAAAGTATGGGTGGTGTTACACGCACCTCAATTTTTACTCAAATACACCAATGTTAGTAAATCTCGAGTTAAACACCAATTTTTTTTTGAAAAAGACCAAAAGGCCCTCCTCTCCTTCAACCTTCTTCTGAAGTAAAACTGGGAACGAGAATGACAAAAGCTTCCTGGAGCCATTCGCTACGGCCATTCATGCGTGGGCCAACAAAAAAAAATGACGTTGTCTGTGAGTGATCGTTTTTGCATCAATTGATGAGACTAAAAAATGCAATAAATTTGAGAGATTGAGAAAGAGGGTGAGGACCAAAGATTAAAAAACAAATTGAAAGGGAGAAAGACCTCATGGTTAGGGCATTTTAATCTGAGTGTGAATACCCCCACAACAGGTATCAATCCGATCGATTAACCCCCTCGGGAGAAAGACCTCATGGTTAGGGCATTTTAATCTGATTGTGAATACCCCCACAACAGGTATCAATCTGATCGATTAACCCCCTCTCTCTCTCTTGATTCCTGATCGATTAACCTTCCCTCTCTCTCTCTTTCATTCACTGCCATCTACTTGCCGAGCCATTGATAATTAGTCTGAAAGAGAAGGTTATTGTTGATTGCACTTGGAGAGGTGCTGTTTTTGTTAAAGCATAAGCAAATTGTTTGATGGAAAAGATAGAGACAACAAAACCCTTTAAATGACACCACAACATGATTTTCTGCAATTTGTGGTTTGATTAAAACTTCTTCTCCATAACAGTAAACTTCCATATTTATGCCCAACAAAGGATTTACTCGGAGCATACGTCTGTGTCCCTAGAGAATTTGATTTTCTCCGACGGTTTACGAGAGCTTAAGCGAGAAAGGGGATTAGGGTATCATTGTCCTTCTCTCTTTTCTTTTGGTGTGTATATAAGCAAATATAAGGAATTTTTTAATTTTGGTGTATATTAGTAAAGGGTGGTGTGCGGGTAGCGCCACCCTAAAGTATATTCATCTATTGGTGGAACCCACTGATCAATAATTACAAGTGCACCATTGTGAAATGGCTGTCATTTCTGGTCTCATAGCTGTTTGTTCTCTGTACTTGGGGATTCAAGCCGAGCTGGGCCAAACTTGAGCTCGGCTTGAAATAATTCAAGCTGGCTTGAACTCGATTATGCAGGCTTGAACTCGGCTCGAAGGTTAACAATCAAGCTCGAGCTCGAATCAATTCAAGCTCAAGCCAGCTCAAACTCGGCTTGATATATTTTGGATTTGATTTGAATATTTTGAGCTACCACGCCTGTTATTATCATCTTCACCAGCTTTGATTCACATATTTATATTTGGAGTGTTTAAAGATATTTTATCAACCCTGGGAGGGGGAGGGGGAGGGATTAACAGTAAGACCATCCTCATTTACATGATCAAATCATAAGTTAGCCACACTTTACAAATGATGTTGCATTTTAGATTTTTAGATATAGCAAAATACACTGGACTGAGAAATCCTTCCTTCCGGCTATAAAGAGTTCATCTAATTGGTCCATAATCCATATGAAATGGACCATTAGTCTGCTTAGTGCTTACAAAACCTGGTCGTCCACCCTTCAAGATAGCAATCTTAAAGAACATACCCATTTTGGATCTACATGCTGCATGCTTACATGTCCAACCCTTTGACAGCCTCACAAACCTACATCCAACCAACATTAAATATATGTTGACATGTAATAAGATCATTAATCCCTTTTGAAAGCTATTAAATAAAGCTTGTGTTACCTGTTTGCAAGAAGAAGAATAGGATATTCTCATTCTCAAGTTAGAGCATTGAAGTATGATTGCTAGCACAATGCTAACTTGCAAAGGATGAAAATGATAGTTTCAAAAACCTAATGAAATCATCAAATAAAGATTAAAGATTGAAATACATAAAGTAATACTCAACTATGGCTGCTCCAATTTTAAAAAATTATAGTATCTATAATCAAATTCAGATCAAAGGAACAAAAGTTTACCATGATTGAGCTAAGCTTATCCTGATTGAGCAATGGTTGTAGCAACCCAAAATGTAAGAACCCATTCCAAATACTAGAACCTTCAAATACCATCTTGTTATAACCCTCCATAACCTAATGAAATCATCAAATAAATATTGAAATACAAAAAATAATACTCAATTATGGTTCCTCCACTTTTATAAAATTACAGAGGTTCTACAATCAAATTAGAATTGAAAAAAATCATCAAATGAATATCAGAGAACAAAAGCTTACCTGGTTGAACAATGGCTACAGTAACCCAACATGAAAGAACTCATTCATTATAAAAAATTCCAACTGCTGCTATGGGTAGTAGTGCATGAGAGTTGGGACAAAAAATATATATAATTATATCAATATGACAACTATTGAAATAATTAAAGAGGTAAAACCCCTACTTCAAAAAGTTGTAGACATCCAATTAACCTTCAACTTAACAATCTAAAGTCCAACTAAGCACAAATTTAAATAAGCTCTACCTATTTAGATTAGTGTTACTTAACTTTAATATTCTCAAGTGACAACAATACAATCCGAGTTTTGAAAACCTAAGGCTTCTGTGGGACCACATGGGTTTTTATTTAATATAAAAAATCCTAAAAACTAATTAAAAAAGCCAAATTATTCAAACTCCAATAAAAATTTTAAAAATCAAAATGAAATAGAAAAAACTTATAATAGCAAGAAGGGCAGAAGTTAATGTTGCCGGCTAAGACTGATTCCTCCAACACTTCCTTTTTCTGCAATTGAGCAAAATAGTAAGAAGATTCAGCGTAGAAATAATATAGTTGGGGAGAATATATATAAGAGATTTTAACAAAGGAATAAAAGGAGATTGTGATGAAATCGCCAAGTTATGTATTGAATAGTGCAAAAGTAACTTGATTAGATTTAGAGTGTGACCTGATAAAATTTGTCGTCTTGATCTATCCATTTTGAAACATTAAATTAATCAGTATAATATTTGAACCATGCAAAGAGAAAAGGAGATGCATTTGAAAGAAAATGAAGAAAGAGTACTTACCACTAGTTTGGATGGACTCATGCAAGCGCAATCTTGACGGAGCCGCTGAAGACCGATTGTTTATCATTGCTATGAACTTAATAATCGTAATCTAAAAGAAGGAAAAAAAGTGGTGGAGAGCAATCATGGGTAGATTCTTCAAATTATTGAAAAAGTAAAAGAAATAGTTTATAGTTTCCTTATTTGGAGGAAGTGAGAGAAATGATTGGTAGTTTCCTTATTTGGAGGAGGAGATTTTTTTTTGATTGATGAGAAAACACGAAACTACAACAGAAAACAAATTAGAAACAACAACGAAAACAAACTATGCTACGAGACTACAACCCTGGTAAAAGTTCCGGGATCGAAAGGAAACCTTCCCTGGAGCCTATCTGAGCTGGTTGGAGGATGTCGAGGGGCTCCCATCCCAGGAACAGATGCTCATAGCATGCGCCTGGCTAGGTGGTGAGCCTCACCATTGCCATCTCAGCGAACGTGAGTGGTTTTACTATCATTGAAAGTTGATAGCATCAACAAAACATATTTCATAATAGGGAGAACACTAGCAAGAATAGAGGGGCTTTTGCCATGGATGAAATTGATCAACGACAGAGAGTCAGATTCCAACTAAATTTTGCTCCAACCTTTCTCCTTTGCAAGCACAACACCGGATCGAAGGGCAACAACTTCCACAGTTTCTGCATTGTTTCCGTGAATAATTTTGGTAGATCTAGTAATCTTGTTGCCCCAACAATCTTGAACCACAACGGCGGCACATGCCTTGTTTTGAGTCTCATTAGTTGCACCATCGCAGTTGATTTTTAACCAACCTGGAGGAGAAGGGGACCATGAGGTTAGGCTAGCATGGAAAGGATGAAAAGGGGGGGAGGGATCAGTCAAGAGGGTTGAGGTGATATTTGAAGCCCAACCGGAAGCTTTGCGGATTATGGTGATGGGGTCTGCCATTTTATGCTTAAAGATGAAATCATTCTGAGCGAGCCAGATATGCCAAAGGATTGAGGTGGTTAGGATCTGACTAATTCTGGTAGGGAGAACTGAAGATTTTACTAAGCCAACTGATAAAAGAGGGGTGTGGTTTATATCGATGCGGAGCGAGAGAGGGCACCCAAACCAAATAGCTCTAGCCAAAGGACATTCAAGGAACAAGTGGTAAACACTCTCTGGGGCAGAATTGCAGAAAGAGCAGGAGGGATCAGTTAAGATTCTCTTCTGGACAAGGTTGGTTTTAACGGTCAGGGCATCTTGAGTACACCTCCACAAAAAATTTGGGACCTTCGGCGGGGCTTGGAGAGTCCAAATTTGTTTCCATATTGGGAGAGAAGATATAGAGGGGGAAGAACTTCAAATATTAGGATGTCTTAGACGCACTGAAGGGGAAAGATGGTAGGCAGATTTCACGCTAAAATGCCCCCGATGAAGAGGGATGCCAAGCTTTGAGCTTTCTTAAGTTCCATTCTACGGAAGGCCGATCAAAGAAATCTACTACTTTATCAATGGTGTAGTCCATTGGTTTTTGAGAGAGAGGTTTGAAGCCATGCAGGGTGGGGATCCATGGATCTTTCCAGGGGTCAACCTGCTCACTGGAACCTATTTGTCATCTTAATCCATATTCAAAAGCTGCTCTACCAACAAGAATGTCGTGCCAAGCCCAAGAGGGCCTATACTCGATCTTAGCAACTTGGAAATCAGACTTTGGGTGATAGAGGCTTTTGGCTACTTGGCTCCACAAAGATGAAGGGGCATTTGAGAGTCGCCAAGCTTGCTTTGCTAGAAGAGCCTTGTTGAAATTCTCTAAATCCCGAAACCCTGCGCCTCCCTCAAATTTACCTTTGCATAGGTCTTTCTACCCTAACCAATGGATCTTATTTTCATCTAATTTTTTGCCCTACCAAAATTTGCAAATGGCGGATTCCAGCTCTTTGCACATATGTTGGGGGATTTTGAAGCAACTCATTGAGTAGGCAGGAATTGCTTGGGCCACCGCCTTGATGAGGACTTCTCTCCCCGCTTGAGATAAGAGGGAGGCTTTCCAACCTTGAAGAAAAGCCAAAACTTTTCCTTTGATATGAGAGAAACTTTGAGTTTTGGATCGGCTAATAATAGACGGCAGCCCAAAATAGAAGCTAGGATTTTCCACTTTCTTAATGTGGAGGATTCTAGAAAGGATCTTCTGGAACTTGCGGGGAGTGTTGGCGCTAAACATAGAGCTCGATTTGGAGAGGTTCACTTTTTCTCCTGAAGCTTCTTCATAGCTTAGAATAATTTTGCGGAGATTTGTTGCATTGTCCATGTTGTCTTTAAGGAAGAATAAACAATCATCTGCAAAAATGAGGTGAGAGAGCATAGGGCAGCTTCTCGCAAGTTTGATACCCAATAAAGCATTTGTGGATATGGTATTATTTATATTATGGGCAAGAGCTTCAGCACATATAATGTAAATGTACGGGGACAAGGGGTCTCCTTGTCTAATGCTCCTAGAGGGGTTAATCATACCTTTGGCTTCACCATTGATGAGAATAGAGTAGTGGGCTGTGGTGATACATTGCATGATAAGCTTTATTCACCGATCACAAAAACCCATTTTTTTTTTAGAACTTTTTGGATAAAGCTCCATTCCAGCTTATCGTTAGCTTTCTCCATATCTGTCTTAATGACCATTTAGAAATCATTACCTTTCTTCTTCCTCCTCATGAAGTGAGTAATCTCATGGGCAATCAAAATATTGTCTAAAATCTGCCGCCCCGGAACGAAAGCAGTTTGGGTGGATCCAATAATGAAGGATAGAATTTCCTTCATCCTGTTGGCTAACATTTTGGAGGCTATTTTGTAACTGACATTGCATAAGGCTATGGGCCAAAATTGGTTTACCTGTTCCAGATGAGGAATCTTAGGGACAAGAGTTGAGTGGGTATAGTTGAGTTGCGAAGAAGGAATCCATCATTAAGAAAGCTAAGAATAGCTTAAACTAAATCCCTTTCAACAATTGTTCAATTGTGTTGGTAGAACAAACATGGCATACCATCCGGCTCCAGGGCTTTCAAAGGACCCATTTGCGATAGAGCACATCTAATGTCTTCGACAATAAAGAGCCTAGTCAGAGTATCATTAATTGAAGGCGTGATCAGATGCGGGAGGTGGGTTAAGAATTTGTCAATGTGGTGAGGATTGGATGAACTGAAAGTATCTTTGAAGTGATCAATGATTAACCCCTCCACTTCAGCTGGCTCGGAGACCTAAACTCCAATATTGTTTTGAAGAGTTTCAATGTGGTTTCGATGCCTTCTTTGGATAGTAGAGGTATGGAAAAAGCCTGTGTTACGATCTCCCAATTTGAGCCACTGTTTCCGAGCTTTTTGGGCCCAAAGCATCTCCTCTTTAGCTAAAATGTTTTCTAATTCCCGAATGAGAATCCTCTTCTACATACAATTTTGGATCCGAAGGATCACGCTGAATTCTATCAATCTCATCCTGAATTTGCTTTTTCTTTTGATGAATATTTCGAAAGGATTGTCTGTTCCAATGAATAAGGGTTGCATGAGTGTTTCAGATTCGGTTGCAGAAGGAAAACATGGGAGATCCTGCGGTATTTGTGTTCCAAGCCTTGTCAATGGTAGTTTTACCGTCCTCATGGTGAAGCCACAAAACTTCAAACCTAAAGATCTTCTTTCTCAATTTGTTGGGGCTTATCACAGGAGAGAAAGATGGGGGCATGATTAGAACAAGCGGGAATGAGATGATGAACTGTCGCAAAGTGAAACAGAGTTCTCCATTGTCGATTGGCCATAGCACAATCTAATCTGGCTTTAACGAGATCCCCAAAGTTACGAGACCAAGTGTACGAAGCCCCATGGAAACCAAGATCAAGGAGATTTGTCTCATAAATCATTTGGTTAAAAACATTCATTTTGTAGGGGGCCTTTAGCCTACCTCCATATTTTTCAAATTAAGTAGTAATGTCGTTGAAATCCCCTATGCACAACCAAGAACCAGTAATAGAATTACCCCACGAGATAACATTCTTCCAACAGGTCTGACGGGGACCCAAAGATGATGGGTCGTAGATCAGAGATAGGAACCATTCACATCTGTGAATCCTGTCTACGATTTTCATATGATCCAGTGATGGGAGGAGTTAACCACAAAGGCGTTTATGTTCTGGTGCCACATAACAGCAAGCCCCCCTAAGAGGCCAATAGGATCCATAGGGAAACAGTTTGTAAATCCCATCGTAGAAGCGATACGAGTAACTCTAATAGAATCAATCTTAGTTTCAGAAAAGAAAATAAGGTTTGGGCGATAAACAAAATGGAGCTCTTTTAGAACTCGAACTGCCGGAAGGAGGAGAATAGAGTGCGTTATTTGGAAAGGAGCCCTATGCTAACTGATCTAATGTATTAATAGATGTGATTTTTTATATACAGTATGGGCACAATAGAAAAAATAGAAAAAAAAAATCATTCAACCAACTTACCTCTCATTCTTTCATTATAATAACTAGCGGGTGGCATGATGCACATGAGAGCGAGAGGAAGGAGTTAACCACAATTAATAAGAGTTAAAAGGAACACATGTTAATCCGCGGGTGCGATTGAACTTGCTAATGACACGTGCGATGCACGTGAGAGCGAGGGGAAGGAGTTAACCACAGTTAATAGGAGTTAAAAGGGACACGTGTTAACCCGCGGGTGCGATTGAACTCTCGATTAGCTGTGATACAAAATAGATAGATGAGCAAGGTTTAGTTTGAGAATTAAAGTAGAACATTAAATCAAAGGCAAAGGGTAGTTTGGGAATTAAAGTAAAACATTAAATCAACGTTTTGTTTTTATATAAGGGTAGTTTGAGAATATCAGAAAAATCATCTACGCATGCCTCTCGTATTATAATAGTAAAGACACGTGCGATGCACGTGAGAGCGAGGGGAAGGAGTTAACCACAGCTAATAAGAGTTAAAAGGGACACATGTTAACCCGTGGGTGCGATTGAACTCTCCCCAAGTTCAATCGCGATTGGCTGTGATTCTAAATAGATAGATGAGCAAGGGTTAGTTTGAGAATTAAAGTAAAACATTAAATCAAAGGCTAAGGATAATTTGAAAATTAAAGTAAAACATTAAATCAAAGGCAAGGGTAGTTTGGGAATTAAAGTAAAACATTAAATTAACATTTTGTTTTTATATAAGGGTAGTTTGGGAATTTCGAAAAAATCATCTACGTATGCCTCTCGCATTATAATAGTTTTATATAAGGGTAATTTGGAAATTTCGGAAAAATCATCTATGCATGCCTCGCATTATAATAGTAATGAAATGATAAAAATAATAATTACTTTATTAAAATTATATCAAATTAAATAAAATAATTATGGTAGTGTGGTAGTATATCCCATGTTTTGGGGGGGGGGAGTTTGTATATAGTCTCTACCCGCCCACTAACCAAACATATACTAACACCAAACCCGAGCTGCGGCCTAACCGGCCTTGCGGCCTGACCGTATATCTCAAACCAAATAAAAATAAAAATCAATATTGAGCCACAAAGGTGCTCGCCCGGGGCTTATATCAAGTTCAAGCTGGGATGGAGCTGAAGCTCGAAAAGCTTATTCAAGTTCGAATAAGGCTCAAGCGAACCCCAAACCGACCTCTAGCACGTTCAAGCCACTATCAAGCTTGGCCAAGCTCGGTACAGCATGGGGGGATCAGATTTGGTCGTAACACCCTAACTACAGGGTTTTTTTTTGACTCGTGATCTTCTCCAGTTGTAACCGGTTTTGGGCAAAACCGGTTACTCCCCTATGATCACCACATCTCCCTTTATACACCTCTTAACTGTGGTTAAGATTCACCTATCCCTAAGGTTTACCCAATTATCTTTGGTTTTTTAAAAAAATATTTTGTAAAAATTAACCCTAGGAGTTGGTAAATTTTAACCACAATTTATAAAAAAAAGTTATGGTGGGTGAACCTTAAGAGTGAGTGAATCTTAACCATAGTTAAAAAGTGTCAAAAAAAAGAGGGACGTGGTCATCTCAGGGGCATAACCGGTTTTGGCGGCAAAACCGGTTACAACTGGAAAAATTACGTCCTTTTTTTTCTTTTTCTTATTTTTTTTGGTCCTTTTTTTTTTTTTTTGTGGGGGGGGGGGGGGGGGGGGATGAGACACACGGTTAGGCCGCAACCCCGGTTATTTATTCAAAGTAACCGACTCTAACACCCATCATCCTTATACCCTTTAAATATTTCTAATTTCTTTTTTATAATTTCCTTATATGTCCCATCATCTGTTATTCTGTTGCTAATAAGTACTGTGTTCCAACTCCCCAGCATTTGGAGATACTTCCACCGCCTTTTCTTCGCGCCCATCGCTCGCTCACTCGCTCCGCTGCTCCCTCACCTTGCTCCGGTCTCTGATCGCGTCGCTTGGTCCCGCCACTGCTCGAGTCGCCGCTTGCTCTTGCCGGTAAGTCTCTTTTTGTTTCTTTTCTTTTCTTATCTATTGGCAAGAGGTGCGATGCGATCTCATCTATTGATGTAATCATCTGCTCCGAATCGGGTCGATATTATCGAAATTTACAAGAGATATTGTGGTAATTGAATCCTTATACTTCCTTCACGAATTTTGGATTTATTTATTTCTTAGTTTTAGCGATTCTAGGATTTATTTCTTTTTTAGATGGATTTTGGTTCTTCACATTATCGAAATTTTGCAGCTCAGGTGACTGGTCCGAATCAGTTCGATTTTATCGAAATTTACAAGGGATATTGTGGTAATAAAATCCTTATACTTCCTTCACGAATTTTGGATTTATTTATTTTTTAGTTTTAGCGATTCTATGATTTATTTCTTTTTTAGATGGATTTTGGTTCTTCACATTATCGAAATTTTGCAGCTCAGGTGACTGGTCCCAATCGGTTCGATTTTATCGAAATTTACAAGAGATATTGTGGTAATAAAATCCTTATACTTCCTTCACGAATTTTGGATTTATTTATTTCTTAGTTTTAGCGATTCTAGGATTTATTTCTTTCTTATATGGATTTTGGTTCTTCACTTTATCGAAATTTTGCAGCTCAGGTGACTGGTCCGAATCGGTTCGATAATATTGAAATTTACAAGAGATATTGTGGTAATAGAATCCTTATACTTCCTTCATGAATTTTGAATTTATTTATTTCTTAGTTTTAGCGATTCTAGGATTTATTTCTTTCTTAGATGGATTTTAGTTCTTCACATTATCAGAATTTTGCAGCTCAGGTGACTGGTCCGAATCGGTTCGATATTATCGAAATTTACAAGAGATATTGTGGTAATAGAATCCTTATACTTCCTTCATGAATTTTGAATTTATTTATTTCTTAGTTTTAGCGATTCTAGGATTTATTTCTTTCTTAGATGGATTTTAGTTCTTCACATTATCAGAATTTTGCAGCTCAGGTGACTGGTCCGAATCGGTTCGATATTATCGAAATTTTGCAGCTCAGGTGACTCTTATGGTTCATTACCGGCTTTCTTTTCTTTGGCAATCAGGAATTACAAGCTTTCTCATTCTCCCTAATTAGTAAAGCTTGATAAACTTCTCTTGATTTTTATAGTATGTTAAAATTTTCCTCTATTTTTTTTATGATATATTTTCATTATTTCATAAAAACGGTACATACTACAATTCAAAAGGTATGTCCTAGAATGTCTAAACTTTGGGTAAAACCTATAATGGGGTAAAATGTTAGACATCCATGTCTAAACTTTATTTTAACACTCTAAGGTGCCGTTTAGAATGTTTAAACTTCGGGTATACTTGTCTATATGTCTATTGCGGGTAGACGTTTTCATGTTTTAGACCGTTTGGTAGCATGTTTACTTGTTAGAAAAAAAAAAAAAAGACAAAAACCTGAAATGTCTAAAATAAAAATTCAAGTTTTTTGTGATTTTTGGGGAAGAAGCGCACGTCTATTTCTGGATGGACGATGGAACTGAGATTTTCGTCATTTTTTGACCGTTTTCCCATGGTCCTCTTCTAAGCTGACCGTTGTGTCCCTTTTAACACCTCTTTAACCATTATGAAGCTTAATTAAATCAAAATTAATAATTTTGTTTTTTTGTCTTTCTAAAAGCCATGGTTAGATTGCTTAACCCTAGGGGGTGAATGAATCTAACCCGAGTTGATGGGTGCTAAAAAGGGGGCGTAGACCAATGAGATCACGGGGTTAGCATCTAAGCTGACCCTGGGTCCGTTTTTGATTTCGCATATTACTATTTTAATTATTATTATTTTTACTATTGTTATTATTATTATTATTATTATTATTACCATTATAATTATTTAAAAATGACCTCAATTGCACCTTCAATAAGATGATGTTATCAAACACTGTTTTACAAAAAAGTTCTGCATATTATCTATTATTGTGCGTTGCCAAACAGTTTTATTGTGTACAGATTCAATTCTTATAGATCTTTTTGTCACATATCTCTTTTAACTAGATCTGTCCGAAATTGTTCCATATACCACATCTATCTAGTAATGCCCTGGCCATAGTTGTGGATATTAGTCTGAAACATTCCTCCCATTGTGGTGATCAATTATCAACCAACATGCAGATCAGGGCACACATAATAGGGTTGAAAGGTGTACTACATTGTCATAGTTGTTGTATACATCTACCTACCCTATGAGTCTATGACATAATTTTGCAGCAGTTGTTCAGAGAAGTGCCAAAAAAATGTGCAGTGGAAGTGCTTGTACTGTGCACATGCCCATGTGCGAATGATACCAAAATTAAATATATAAATGGGATAATACTAGGTCCACTTTCTTTCTCTCACTTTTTTTTTTTTTCATTTTGGAGAAGACAAAAAAATGATGGACCTGCACAATGGACACTTGTTGTGTGATTGATTGATTTACATGTCCATTTCAAAACTCTGCATATAATAGCCCTAATAGTTTATACTTGTCATCACGACATGTATTACAGTATTACATTTTGTATATAACTATAGTACATGCCTTTTGAGGTAATGGTTAAGGTATGTATTAGAGGTAAAGTTTCTAAAGGAAAATGAGCGCCTCACTCCTTAATTTAGAGGTAAAACCTCTAATGGGGCAAAATGTTAGACATCCATGTCTAAACTTTAATTTAACATTCTAAAGTCCAAATAAGATCAATTTTCACAGAAACGTTAACTATTTAGAGTTCAGAGTTACCAAATGCCGCCTAAGTGAAGTGCAAATAATGCATGACTCCTTATATCTTCATATTGAATAACATTGAGTGACTGATCGTAGTAGTCACTAGTAGGAAGTAGGAAATATTTGCTTGGTACGCCTATAGAACAAACATTCCGATTGCTCGACAAGTCCGTAGATGTGTTTTCTTTATTTATAGCAGAGGAACTTCTATGCATGTGTTTATGATTTACTAACCTGTGAACCGTCCACATCTATTTACTAATGCCTTGGCCATTGTTGTGGATATTAATCTGAAACATTCCTCCCATTGTGGTGATTAGTTATCAACCGACATGCAGATTAGGGCACACATAATAGGGTTGAAAGTTGTGCTACATTGTCATAATTGTTGTTTACATCTACCTATCCTATGACGTAATTTGGCAGCATTTATTCAGAGTAGTGTCAAAAAGTTTTGCGGTGGAAGTGCATGTACTGTGCGCATGCCCATGTGCAACTGTCACAAGACAGCTTTTAGTCATTTACGAACTAGGCATACTATTTATTTCCAGTAGCATCTGCAACTCCCCTGTATCGTCGCCAATACTAGGAACCAGTTAGGTCTCAACTATATAGTTACGAAGTAACTGTGGGTAGTGGAAATGCAACTCCGACAAATGAAATAAATTTTCGCTTATAGTTTCTGTAAGTAATTAGCAAAGCATTGGTACTTTATCTCCATTGTTCATATATGATTACGCCGTATTTTGAACTACTATTTGCATTACGAGTAGATATGCATCGACAGCCAGTTTATGTAGTTTTCAAGGGACAACATCCTGGAATCTACAACACTTGGGAGGAATGTAACCAGCATGTGAGCAGATACAGAGGGGTAACTTGTCGCTCCTTCCGTACACTGGAGGAAGCACAATTATGTTATGAGCAATACCTTGCTGAGAGACAGAGTGGTAATATAAATAAAATGCAGCCCAACAATGCAGCCGGTTGCTGTGATGGTGGTGACTGTTCATCTGGGATTTGCCTACTCGTTGCACTAGGGATGGTTGTGTATGTTATTGTGGTACAAGTAGTGATTGATATTGTATGGCACTTTCTGTATTTGGGTGTGGATAATGACACTTTTCTACTATGTAGGTAGTAACTAGTAAGTAGCATTTGTCGACAACCACATTATATGCAAATATCATATTATGATTGTGTGCATGGATTGGTATTTCATTATTTACTGTATCTCTTTTGTATCTTAGATGTTTCATTGTTGATGTTGATATCACTGAACGACAATATGTATATGTTGCAAACACTATGCCGGAAAGGCTATTTTGTCTTCATTGTTGGCATGTTTATTGTTTAAAGTTTTATTTAGCAGGCACTTTGATTGAATTGTGGAGACAATGCCTCGCCGGTTCGGCGCAAAAGAGAAAGATCTGACAAGCATGCCATCCGAGGCGCAAAATTTTAAATCAAAGAGGGGTTCATGTAGGTCGGGACTCACTCATTGGGCGACAGTAAGAGATAATTTTAGGGCCAATAGGATTAGAGGTGACATGTTCAGGATGACATGTTTCGGACATTTGTATGACATAAACCTACCATTCCGGTATGTATCTGGTGCAGTGCACCTTATGTTGATGAGGCACAAAGGTGCAATGGAATTTCAGGTTAACGGGAAGATCCTGAAATTCACCGAGTTGGATTTTGCAACAATACTCGGTTTGAATTTTTACCCTAAGCCCACTCCCCCCCTTAGTAAGGAACCAATGACCTCCACTATCAAGTCAAGGTGGATGGCAGACACCAAGGTTGTCCATAAGAATGACCTGCTCCTAGCACTAGCAAGGTGCATGGATGACGTCGACGCTGTGCGGTTGGCATTACTTATTTTTGTTGAATTCTTCCTTCTTGGAAGTGAGTCAAACACTAAAGTTAACCCAACCTATCTCGTACTCGTGGAGAATTTAGAAGCATTTAATAGGTACCCCTGGGGGTCGGTCTCGTACGAGAGGACAACTGAATCCCTTGCAGCTGCTTTGCATGGGGAGCGACACAAGTACAACCTCTTCGGTTGCGTATTTGCGTTTCAGGTATGTACATTAATCATTGTGGGATATGCAATCACAACAATGATTGATAAATGACCTAAGTTACTAATTCGTTAATTGTCATTGCTCTAGGTATGGATTTTTGAGCACCTTCCCGGTGTAGGACGGTTTTGTGGCAAGAAGGTAGGGGATCGCATCCCCCGTATAATGCAGTGGGGGCATTTCATACGGAAAAATGTGAAGTCCATACAGGATGAATTTGTTGACTGTGCCGAGGTACACATCACTGGTGTAATGCTCACTCCTCTTAAACATGTCTACATTAACTTATTAACTAAGCTATCCTCGGTGGGTGTGTCAGTTGGAGATTTTGGAAGACCTGCACCTTACAGAAGAAGAACTGCAGCAGGAGGCGATACGAGATATAATTAACTCGGTATGTTTCCCAATGTTTACACGACATTCACGTTTCCAATACTGGTTTACCATGTACATATATGAAGTTAAGCTTAAATGATGGCAATAATAACCTGGAAGGTTGTTGACTAGTGCTCTGCCTTAATAGTGTTAAATTAGATTGACAAACACCGCGTTCATGGTGTATGTTCATTCGATACTTCCCAAAATATAGTTCTTCCCTCTTAATGTACTGGTTATCTAATGTTGTCGACAGCAATTGCAACAGATTGGGGATAAAAACCAAGCTGATCCTCATGCGCACACCACCTCTGGATCGACGTCCATGCCCAAAACTAATCAACCTGAACAAACCTCTACTACATTCTCCCCCTACCAGATAGCCCCAACTGCTATAAATTCAAACATTGTAAGATACATGATGGCTCACTACACTTTCTGCTCCCCTCTTGTAGTTTTCATTGCTTAAAGTAATACACTTCCACTCATTATTTTGCAGGAAATGAGGGTAGCAGCACTTGAAACACGGGTGACAGTTCTAACTGGTCATCTACAGTCTATCGAAGAAAGTTTCAAATGTCTTGGTGACAAGATTGCGACGATGGAGACCATTTCATCAGAGACTTTACGTTCATTGCGTTTGCTGGAGGGATTTGTAATGCATCCAACACAGGTATCAGAATCCATATCTCATTCAACTTATCAACGAAAAATTGTCAATACAGATGGCAGATCTAATCGATAACCTAACATCTAACAGGCACAGACAATGCGCCATAGTGGTGATAATTCACAGGCCCTGTCAGAATATCATGATGATGGTCTCTCAGTTGACCCAGCAGCTGCGCTGCACCACAATGAAGGCAAGAGTCCGAGAACTGCACAGGTAAGCCTCTTCCACTCTCTTGCACCCTGTTATTCACATGAATTCGCACATCATAATTTTAGTTGTGAGATATGAACTGCAATTCCGCTATCTAGACAGCACAAACTTATAAGAATTATAATCTCCATGAGTTGGTCAGAATGTTAGACAAACCATACACCTTGTTGCTGTATCACAGTTGCACCCCATGAAGTCTTACTGCAGTGTATTCTATCACCACTGTACTGTGTAGAACATAACATTATTAAAGGGTGCTGCTAGGCGCACCCCACTTTTTGATGAATACACCCCATTATTAAAAATTACTTACTACACAGCATTAAATTCATATAATTACTTGCACACACAAAAAATAAAAAAATTACCAATAAATTTTATAACTACACACCAATCATAATGGTAGGCATTACCCATTAAGCCAGACCAACCAGCTTGACAGAATACCAATCACAATGTTAGGCATTACCTATTAAGCCAGACCAACCAGCTTGACAGAATTTGTTAATGAGGATGAGACAGATGTATGTGAAAGTGAAGCTTTAACATGTTCATATATGCATTGGCTACCATAAGAGTTCAATTTCATTCCACTAAGAGTACATCAATATATGCATCGGCTACCATAAGAGAGCAATTCCCTACCCCTAACCATTGCGGAAGAATTCACATCCACTAAGAGTACAATTCCTATGGCCACCACAACCATCAATTTTAATGTTGCCTTGACCATCATGGTCTATACATCAAACACAAAGGAGTCTAGTATCCACTATGAGAGACAAAAAGCAAGTAGTACTAGGAACAATAGTATTCTGCACCGAGCTTTACTCTTGCTGAAGCTAGGAGATTATTGCCATACATTTAAAGTGCTAATGCCTACCAAAGATCGAAACGTGATTAGGCTCATACACAGGATTTACAGCTACAAGCAACTGATTATCTTTATTGTCTACTACATGATGGGAGGGAATCGGCTCATAAGTGAACTATTCCAGTCAACCTCCTCAAGTAGAATAATACTCTCCAATGGATACTCTCCCAGAAAAAAATTAGGAAATCGCCTGGGGAAGCTTGTAAGCTTTAAAATATTTTCTTCTTAGATAGGAGGAATGGAGGATGTTAAAAGAGTCCAAACTTCTTTTGTTGTCTGAAATAAGAAAAGAAAGCAACAAACATGCCTCTCCACATATTGAAGAAGCCACACCATTGTTGACTATATTCTGGCTCCCACTCTTTATAAAGAATATCATCTAGGTGGGCTCTTTAATATTTGCATTTTAATCAATATATTCTCTACTAGCAAGAGCTGGAAAATACCTGGGAAAACACAGTCTGATTTAGAGCTTGGCTCCTATATTAAATCAAATGCTTCCTGGATTTGTTCTGCAGACAAGTTCTGGGTGGGAATATTATGGTGAACTGTTGGGCTAGACTAGCATTTGATTCTGAATCTAAACTGAAGGAGCAGACCAGGAGGGGAAAAAAAAAGGTGAATAAAATGGTCTTCCTGCCAAAACTATGCTGGGGTGCGGCTATTAAAGTAGGTGAAACCTAAAAAGGAAAAAAATTTGGGGTGCACTGGTAATATATTGGGGTGCGCCTAACACCACCCTTATTAAAACATCATTATCAACGTCACGACCAGTTCCAAGGAACACTCTGAATAGTGTACATGCCTCCAAAATTGCAGAAAATCAAAGTATGTGATGTGTATCAAAATCACAATAAACATGTAGAAGGTGTATGTTGTCTACCGAAATTGTGCAATCTTGTGCTGGGTTGATTTCTTTTTTACCAATGTATACATGTCTAGCATTTTTGGATATCTATGGGATGTCAATTAACAATCTGAAATTGTGAGGCCATAAAATAATATGGGTTTGGAACTCTCATTCATGCCTAATGGCATGTAGGTCATCCATGAAGATGTGCTGTAATGTTTTGTTTACACTCGGGTCAGTGTACCAAGACCGTTTTCTCTTTTGGTACATACTGATGTTTTAATGGATGTTTCCTCCCATTGTTTTTTATACGTTCTATTTGATAGATTATGAGGGTCTTAGTTCAACCTTTATACTTGTTTGGATTATAACATAAATGCACGTGTTAATGCTTCATTGGAGGGCGGGAAAGTATTCTGTAATTTTTACCACTAACTCAGAGATTCATGCAGACATGTAAACAACCACAAAAGCTACGATTGGACTCCCCAATATACAATCAGCTAGTATCAAGTTCCCAGCCAGAAAGATTTTGTCCATTAAACAGGCATTTTGGATAGTCTTTGTTGTTCTAATTCCAACCCACTTCATTATCCATCATATTGATATTCCTACGATACAAACAGGACCTGATGGTAGTATTGAGCCTAAAAATTTGATAGACATTGAATTTCTCATTTAGGTTGTAATTATGCAGGCACATTCGAGGGGTGACAGTGGTGTACAGACGCAGCTGCCAGGAAATGATACTAATGAGGGTGGCACGGTGTACCACACAGCCGCCAAGAAATGATCCTCTAATGAGGGTGACACGGTGGATGTAACAGCTGCTAAGTGCATCGTTGGAAGGAAGTATAGTGGGCTTGCTCCGCTAATCTGTATTTTTCTTTTGTTCATTCCCTTCCTTACGTTGTAAAACTTCCTCAAGAGTAACCTTAGGTCTGACAAGCTTTTGATGCTGGTGTGAAGTTGATTGGTGCAACAAGTCACTTTGTAACTGAAGAACTTGATGCAGGACCAATTATCGAACAGATGGTTGAGAGTTTCGCACCGAGATAACTTTGGAGTTTTGTGCAGAAATTAGAGAACCTTGAGAAACAATGCCTGGCAAAGGCAATAAGATCATATTGTGAGCTTCGAGTGCTACCTTATGATGAAAACAAAACTGTTGTATTTTGAGGAGAAAAAGAGAAGTTGAGAAGGGTTGTCATCTTAATACTATATGTTCTAGGTTGTCATAATGTTGTTATTGGTTCTAGAATAGGATAACTCACCCTAATACTATATGCCCAAAAAGTGTCAATTATTAACATTAGTGTTCTTATTTTTCTTTTTCCTAGTTCAAAAGTGTTTCCTACTTTTTTGTTACATTTCATTGTTATATACGAATGCGTTTTGGACAATATGTGGTTTGCCTTGTTAAATACTTGTCCATTCTTATGAATATGGTATTGACTTGTCAATTTCATATACTTATATGCTCTGTCATATGGGTAAGCTTGCATCTAGGGTGCTAACGATTCAATATTTGAAGTGGATTTGTATCGGTTTAGTTAAAACCTTTTATTCACCTGTTGTGGAATGTTGTATTCAGATTTTTTTTCACCTGAAGGGTTTTATAGGTTTACTATTTGTTCCAAGACATGTTTGTGATTTAGTGAAACGGATATATAGTTCAATTCCTTCTCCAGATACTGTGTGCAGAAACTCGTTAGTAATATCTTTCTCTCTCTGACTCTTTTGGTAGTATTGATATCTAGGAAAAGGTAAGTTCTGAAAAATGGCAGATGATGAGGAGGGAGAGGAAACTACATCCCTCAGAAATGAATGGTAAGTGGTGTCGCTCACGGCATCAACGTATGCCGCAGCCTCTTCTCCAAAAGGATTTGAGTCGAATGTGGATGAAATGGGTAACGAGTTTGATGAGGATGAAGAGGAAAGTTCTCGTGCAATGTTCATGTCCCATCACTGTCTTTCCACATAGCCAACATGAAAATATCCCGCTGGAACCTGATAACAGTGAGATCCATAACGAACCTGGAGATGGTATGGTCCCGAATGAAGTGCCCGGATTAGATTGGCAGTACTGGAGGAGTTTCCATGAATTCGTTATTTGATGAAAAGGGTAATAGTCTATCTGTTCGTAGTGCGGAATTCGAAGAAGGCGTGGCTTTACAAGGGTTAAATTTGGTTGACAAAGTGCAGAGTATGCGCAGTGCTGCTAAAGTTGGTTATTTTCAGGATGAAGCAGCTATTAGTGGGTCGACCATGTGTGATGAGAACACTGTTATTCCTGAACTAAGTGATCCGTCCCAGCGAAGTTTAGATTCTTCATCAGATTTCTCAAACCCTCCAAATTCTACTAAAGAAGATAAGTATGATGGGGCTGGCCTTCCCTGTGAAGCATGGTGGAAGAGACGGGCATCTTCACTGTATGCTCATGCAGAGGAAGCGAATGCGTTTTGGTCTGTTTTCGTTGCTGCAGCTTTGATGGGCCCTGTAGTTATTGGCAGCGGTGGCAGCAAGAAAGGTGGCAGGTTCAACAACTTCAGTGGAAATTCAGCATCAATGACGAAGTATGTGATTACCATTGATAAAAAAAAAAATTGTTGCAAAGTAGCATATTATTTTGACATTTGAAACTAGTAATGAATATGTTTGATGGTAATTGACATGGTGCTTGGGGCTCAAATTATGGCTTATTGACGTTACCTAGTGGATATTTACCTTTTGCAAATTTAATTATATATAGTTAATGTAATTCCTGTGAATACATTCCTTTGGTTGACATTGCTAAGCTAGCCCTTTTGCGTGAAGATTACGAGAGCAGGAAAATGTAAGGGGAAAATTGACGAACTTGATGTTAAGCAGAAGAATGAAGACTTGGACTTGGACTTGGGAAATCCTGCTCTTCTTATATGGTTATGCTTCTGGAGTGGAGATCTGAGATCAATTGAGCCTGGTATGCAGGAGTAGGAAACTTTCTCATGGGATTATGATATGATGATGCCATGCTATCTATGTTAAGTGGGTGATTTCTGAGAGCAATATGGTAACCATACTAAATTCGTCTTGCTCATGAGAAGTACATGATATACTTTGAAAGGTTTGGGCATGTGTAATAGGAGGATATATATTGTCAGTTAATCAGGAGAAGCAGTTGAGCTAAGAGATTGCCAGGGTGGACAACTATACCAACCACTATGTGGTCTGCCCAGTTGGTAGCTCTGTAACAAAAAACTCCGTTTTTTCCAAGAATTCGCAAATTATTCGCGCATTTATGGGTTGCCAAATTATTCGCGAATTTTTGGATTCCCGAATTATTTTCTCAAAAATTGGCAAAAAACTACTTGTTTTGTATATCGTTTAACCAAATTGTTTAGTATATTTTTAAATTTATTAATTTGCTTTTTATTTTTTCCCGATTTTTCTGATTTTTTCCGAACTTGACCCCTGCTGAATTATTTTTGAACACTAACTTTGTCACTATGGTTGGTAGAAATTAGTTTTTGGAACACCTGCTAATCACTGGCTGCTACTGCTACTGCCAATACAAATAGGTTCCTTGGGTGGGTCCTAGTGTATCTCATAAGTCATAACAAGTTATAGATTGTGATGGATCCTAGGAAGTATTTATCTTAATGCACATTTGAAGTCACACTTTTTTGTTGGAAACCAAAAAAGAAAGAACAAGATGGAGGCAAGGAAGACTAAAACTAGTCCTCTTTTTATTGGATCTTTAAACCTAGTCCAGTTTCAAATGTATTAGTGGGTATATTCGGACCTTGCAGTCACATGACTCACAACGATACTATATCCGTTGTTCAAAAAAGTTCTAAACTTAAACAAAAAGTAGTAAACTTCATGAATGCATAGCTTCAAATTTGGCCAATGTTCATGTCAAGCACACTGACTAGCTATTTTTTGAACAATGAGGAATGATGTACGTTATGTTCCCTAATGACTGGGGATAGCATTTCTATATAATATATCTGAGATAAAAAAAAAGGAATAAACTTGATGCAAAATCTCATGAATCTAGAATGGAGTGTGAAGAAAAATAAGAGCATTACGCCCTTCCAGATATGCCACATAACAACTGCCCATAGTTTAAAACCTGTATGTATAAGGGGATCCTTCACCTTTTATAAACTGAATATCATGAGGGTATCCATTCTCTGGCTGAAGTAAAATTGTTATTTGAGGAGCCTAAGGATAAAGAAAAGGCAAACTATAACCTGGCTGTGTGGGGACAATGGGCGACTATATGCCATTGGGTTTCACTAGTAGCTGAACAGAGTGGATAGAGTCGTCCGAAATTCTCTCTATGAGAGATGTTCGCCTTGTAAGTTTTTGGCTTGAATTGTAGTGAGCGATCGATCGGCCAAACAGTGGCCGATCAATCGGTGGTCGGGTGGCCGATCGATCGGTGGCTTGGGCGATCGATCAGCCACTTATGGCCGATCGATCGGTGGATGCTGATAATTTCCGGGAAATTCCTAAATATCGGTTTTAGAGAGTTTTAGCTTTGGGAAACTTCTATTTGGGTAGAGTTTTGTTTCCTCTGATGTTTGGAGTCTCTTTTGGGCTATAAAAGAGAGGCTTGGGGTTAGGGTTTGTAAGAAGAAGAAAAGTAAGGTTGTCACAGCTAGGGTTGGGTTGAGAGAACAAGAAGATTTTGAGAGAGAGAGCATTGTGGGCTTTCCTTGGGGTTTTGATCTTCGTTGTGGGCTTTCCTTGGGGTTTTGATCTTCGTTGTGGGTTCTTTTCTTTTGTATTCTTCTCTTGGATTAGTGAAGATTTTGGTGTGCTGTGACCGTGGACGTAGGCATTTAGGCCGAACCACGTAAATCTTGCTTTGTGGTGTGTGCTTCTTATTTGCTATATTTATTTCTCATTGTCGTTTATTCTATCCTAAGGGATTTTCGCACAACATGCCTTAACGGTAAGGCATTATGGTATGTGTGCCAAAGAAAATTTTTCAGCTTCGGTGGTAGAATACTGGACCAAAGCTGCTTTTGGAGATGATTCTCTTCTTCGACTCCGAAACACTCATCGACACACATCCTTTCTTCATTTGCTTCTCTGACGAATTTCTTCAAATACAAAGAGCGAGAGAAACAAGTCTCCTCGGCCCAGTTCCCTAGCTGAGGTTCGCAAGAAATCCTACAAAACTGGTGTCGATGCAGATGAAGCTCGGCGAAGGAGAGAAGACAATCTTGTTGAGATCAGAAAGAATAAACAAGAAGACAATCTACTTAAGAAACAGAGAGAAGGGCTTCTTCTATCTCAGCAACTAACTGAACCTTCTCAAGCTCCTGTCGGGATCGAGAAAAGGGTATCCTTTTTTGTTTGTCTTGGATTTCTCTTTATTAACCCATTTTCGGATAATGGGTCTTCCTGATTTTCACTTTTCATGCAATGCTTTCTGGTTTTACTTATTCTGATGTTGTATTTTGCTTATGGGTCAATTGATTTTGGCTTCTTGACTGTTATTTGGGGGTAAGTGAGTTTATCATATAGTGGGATTGATTGATGGGATTCTCTGTACAATTCCTCTACCAAACTTTAAGTTACATTACCAACCACCTGGACTGGATTATAGGACCTACAATGCCAATCAAACTCAATACATGATAGCAAACCGAGACGACAAATTCACAATTACAGAACCAATTTGTGGGTACTATCATGGATATCGCATAAACAATTAAACATGTTAAGCCTTGAATCACTAACACTATTGTTGCGTACTTGAAAATTGACACACATTTATTAACATGAAGATTTGTCAAGTGAAGGCTTCTCATTTTGGGTGGTAAGACCTTTTCTATTGGATGTCTCTTTTGACATTGAGGGATTAGAGTATTAGACATCACCCCTTAGTTCCTAATCCTAATATTCCCAGATTATGCAGTTGTTGATTGTGAAATTTGAGTTAAATTTGAATGGTTGATGGAAATGAGTTCCTTTTTTAAGTTGAAAAACTTAAGATCTAACCCAACTTGGTGAGGGTCTGGAAATGCAAGTTGATTTGAAATCGTTGGAAGTTTTGCTTCATAAAGAAGTTTAAATGTTATTGGAACAAAGTATGATTAAGAATATATTTAAATGAAGATGAGTATCAATGTCTAAATCGGTTTCAAACTTGAGTTCTTTGTTGTCCTCTGTAGGTTATAGAACTATTTGGTCCTTTTTAAAGTATTTGATCAACTTTTCTTGAGATTAACTTAGCAAGGCTACCTAAAGCACATTATAATCTTGATTGAATTGAATCAACTTACTGAATCAGTGATTGATTCACTTTCTTAAAATAGGTGTGAGGGATGATAAAAATCTCAGTAGATATGAGATCTATTTGCAAATATGAGCATTTAATTCTTCCGCTTAGTACTGTTTGCTTTAATAACCACATTGTTGATGTTTACTTCTAGCACTTGGTTGTCTGACAATTGGAAAGTCTTCCTGTGATGGTTCAAGGAGTATGGTCTGATAAACATTCTTCACAATTGGAAGCAATCGCTCAATTTAGGAAGCTATTATCAATTGGTATGCACCCAATTCGTTTTTCTTTGTTTGGGAATTTCCCTCTTTATGTTGTTTAATTTCAGCGCACATATTTTTGCTGAGCGTAGCCCTCCTATTGATGAGGTAATAAAAGCAGGTGTTGTTCCTCGCTTTGTGGAGTTTCTTGGAAGACATGATATGCCTCAACTGCAAGTATGGACTATTTATAGTAGTTTTCTGTTTTCTCCTCTCCAACTAATATACTGTACACAGATAAGCTGTGTACTTAATTCATCAGGTCTAATTTTGCCTTTATGTGCAGTTTGAAGCAGCATGGTCCTTGACCAATATTGCATCTGGGACATCAGAGCATACGCGAGTTGTCATTGATCATGGTGCTGTCCCTATGTTCATTCAACTTCTTAGCTCTTCAAGTGATGATGTCCGAGGACAGGTCAACTCCAATATCTTTCCTTTTATCCTGTTGTTAGTTGAGACTTGAAAGGTCTAGTAATGTACGTACCTTTTTGTTCTGACTACTAATTGGTTGTTTGTATTTTTTAAACAGGCTGTATGGGCTTTGGGTAACATAGCTGGCGACTCACCTAGTTGTAGAGATCTTGTACTTAGTCACGGTGCACTCATTCCATTGCTCACACAGTTAAATGAACACTCAAAATTATCTATGCTAAGGAATGCTACATGGACTCTATCTAACGTTTGCCGTGGCAAGCCACCAGCACCATTTGAACAGGTGGGAAGATGTTTGTAAACGTTTGTTAGATTGATTGTTAGTATACCCTTGACAATGATGTAACATAGATTTATATTTGTTAATTGGTTTCCTTTTATTGGATTGTATCAGGTGAAGCCTGCATTGTCAGCTCTTCAGCACCTTATTCACTCGACCGATGAAGGTTTTAACAGATGCTTGCTGGGCCCTGTCTTACCTTTCTGATGGCACTAATGACAAAATTCAGGCTGTGATTGAGGCAGGTGTCTGTCCACGTCTCGTGGATCTTCTGCTGTAAGATGCTAGCTACTCACTTTTTAATGTTGGTGATTATTTTCTTTCACCCAACTTTTTTTTTTTACTAGAAATAGTTGCTAGATTTTTTTCATTTTTTCTCCTTTTTTATGATCACTGGAATATTTGGTTTCTTTGGGAATTGCTGTTAACAGGCAACGTTTGTTTCAGATTGATTTCGTTCTGTTCTCTATCGTTATAGTTGTGGGATATTTTATATTGTTAATGCCAAGTTGCTAACTAAGATATTTTTTTTCCAGTCACCCATCACCAACAGTTCTTATACCCGCTCTTCGGACAGTGGGAAACATTGTCACTAGTGATGATGCTCAAACTCAGGTATTTATCATATCTGTATGCTTGTACAAGATTATTGTCATACCTGCATATGTGTACAAGATTATATTTGTTATCGTTCTTTTTCTTGGTATTTCTTCTTCCTAATGTAATTATTGTTATAATCATTATAAGTAATGCAAAAGAGTAAATTAAGAAAACGGATGAAGCTAAATGCCACTTCCTAGCAAAGGAGTTCTGACTTCAACTCGGATGAGAAAGAAAAGATAAGGTCTTCTGTACCTTCTTTTATACTCAATCCCATTCATTTCTTGCTGTTGGAAGTTAAAGAACTCAAAACTCATCCAGTTCTCTCCTTTTCTATCAATAGAGAAGGAAGCTAGTCAATGCCATGTGGTGATCAATGATGTCCCTTCTGAAACCTTATCTAATATAGCAATTTTAATCAGAGCATCATAGTGTGCATTGGGTCTCTTTTATATTGGGAATTTTCCTCCCTTGTATTTTTCCATAACTTGATCTCTACTTACCAGAAAAATAGACGGAAGATTCACTAGTGAGCCCATTGTAGCCATTACTCAAGGCTTTTCTCTCTTCCAACTCCTAGATTTCTTTCTTCTCAGTTTATTTTTTGGTCAGTTTCTCAAATGTGCTTCATAGGGAGAGGCAAAGCAGGTAGGCTTGTATTAGGAAACACTGCCTTCCCTCTACAATAGTCGGAGAGCCAAACTTTGATTGATGTAACAAATTAATCTCGGTTTAAGTGCAACATGTTCACAGATATGGCGATATGCACAATGAGAATTGATGCAATTGGTTGTACTTTGTAGGTATATTTGTGGATTGACAGTAATTCAATTAATTGCTTCCACTCTATTTGTGTTTTTACTAAAACCACATTGCATATATTTTGTCTTGGTCCAACTTAATTTAAAGTCATGAGATTCTGAGGCATCCCTCCACAATTTTGGTTTTGCATTTACCCCTTCTTAATTTCATCAATTAATACCACGTCATCTGCAAATAACGTACACCAAATGATCTCCTCTTAAATATGAGTCGTCAATTTATCCATAACTAATGTAAAAAAGATAGACTCATAGGTGACCCCTAATATAACCCTATTGTCATAGGGGCCTCATTTTACTCTCCACTAATTGTTCGTGGTAGTGACCACTCCTTCATATTGATAAATTTTGTTGGAACTTTCTTCCCTAACACCCATCAAATTAATTCTGTAGGGACTCTATCATACACTTTCTCCAAGTGAGTAAATACCATAAGAAGATCTTTCTTCATCGCTCTAAACTTCTCCATCAATTATCTAAGTGAGAAGATAGCCTCAGCAGTAGACCTTCCCGGAATGGATCCAAATTAGTTTTCTAAAACCCTAGTTAATTATCTTAGTCTTTGTTCCATCATTCTCTCTCATAACTTCATAGTATGACTCATGAGTTTGATCTCATGGTAATTAATACAACTTTGGACATCTCCTTTATTTTTGTGGATGGGTACTACAATACTTATCTATAATTCTTAAGTTCCAAGAAACGACATGTGTGTCTGTCTTGTGTCATGTGCCCACACATATTGACAGTTTGACACACGAAAGCCTACATATTCAAACATTCCTTGCAACGTAACTTGGGAGCAAAATATTGATTGGTTTGGTTGGGCCAATCTTGGTGTTGTACTCGAAGAACAGATTTCTAGGTTTCCATTTTGGTCAACTCAGATCTTTTTTTTAATTTCTATGTACTCGCTTGCGTTGTAAACTCCCACTATATAACCTAAAAATTTACACGGGGAATCAAATCGACTTGTATATATTTCATCTAAAAATAAACTTTCCTTATAATATAAAAAGACATACAGGTAAAGAAGGAAAAAAATAAAAAGATTGGCAAGTTCAATACATACCTGTGAATCACAGAAAAGTTTTATGAAGGGACATATGGTACATGTGTATCAAAATCTTTAGTCCATGGTGGACTTATAATTCACTGTTTTGTTCAACTCCATGTGCACATTGGAGAACCTTTGACAAAGATCAAGCAATAGGAGGAATTGACTTTTCTTGAATGTTGTTTCTGCTTAGAAAGGTAAACTTGCATCTGGAGTGGTTGAGCAATGCTTTCGGTGTGAAGAGAATATTCTATGGTCTTTGATAACCTTCAAATTCTGTTTGGGGCCTGTGGATAGAGAAGAATACAATATACTCCTAGACAAGAGGAGACCTCTATCCTCCAGCCCATCCTCGCCTTTGATGAAATGTAGACCCTGCCTAATGTTTTTATTACATTTATCGAGTATTATCAATTTGGCATTTATTTTGGTGGGCTTCCGCAGCATAAGGTGTGCCAAATTTGACCTATGACAAAACCTTGATCTTAACTATTGACCATCTTCAACATAGGACGATCATTGAACAAAATGTGTGGGGTAGTGTTTGTGGAAGGTTGGATTGTGGGGCTTCTGACATTCGATGAACTTAATTAGATCTCCTCACTTTATTATGTAGGATCCTCCTCTATTGAGGGTGACATCCTTGTTGAGGAGAATATCGTAGAAAGGATTAGAAATTTTATATAACAAACTCCTGTTTCTAAATATTTTAGCGGAGCTCATGCTCAAGATTTCAGTATTTGGATCAGCATTCAAAATCTGAAAGAACGTGCACAGAACACTAATGGAGAGTGTAGAAAGACCTTCCCAACTGATTAGCTTTTTACCAAGCTAAATTTCCAATGAGAAGAGGGTTGAATGCGGGATGATTCCTGGAGAGAATCAGGATATATGGGAAATTTATGCAGTATTGCTAATAAAGGAAGGCAGCTTTCTAATGGGCTCAAAGCAAGTGCCAAGGCTACAAGTCTATCTATCACTATAGTTTAAAGCATGACCATGTTGAGAGAAGCTTCCGCTTGTTGTCTGACAGATATTTCATTGTTGTCCGCAATGGGTGGGATTCCTATACCCTTCTATATCTCTTTGTAGTTTTACTTTATTTTCAACAGATATTGTATATTATCAAGAATTTAAAAGAACAGAACTGATAGTACCATGAATTAAGTGGTTTACATGTTACTATCTATATTTTAGCTTGCACAGTCTCAATTAGTCAGATTCTCTCTTAATATGTTCCTAAAAAAATCTGTCACACCTTTTTGGTTGTTATTGACTTGTTATGAAAGAATGTTGAGCATAGTCGTGTTGTTAAGGCACATTAATAATTTGCTTCCCAGTTTGAATCTTGTGCACTTGTTTTTGTGCATGTCTGTGTGTGTTTGGGCATCAGGGCATGTGGATGCATATGTATTTTAAAATCAAATCATTGTCTCTTCTTTACATTATTTTCTTCTCTCGTGATTACAAAATAATGCCTGAGTATTTCTTCAGTTTGTAATTGACAAACAAGTGCTCCCTTGTCTCTATCAACTTCTCACACAAAATCACAAAAAAAGCATCTGAAAAGAAGCGTGTTGGATGATCTCAAATATTACCGCTGGGAATAAAGGTCAGATACAGGTAAAATGCCCTCTACTTGTGTGTTTTGTCTGATGACCCTTGCACAATACTAGAACAATCTCACTAGACATATCTGGTGTGGGTCAATCATTACCAATTTACCATCACATAGAGAAAATTGACAGTTGTTTTGATTGTCGAGAAATAAAATGATTCTTCAATGAATACCCGTGTCACTTAATAATTGATGTATATTTTATTATGGAGAAATGTTAGTAAGGAAACTAGCTATGTTAATAAGGTAGCTTGTAGGTACAAGCAATATGCATTCTGTTACTGATGGTTGTGATTGCTTAATTGGCATGGTTTGCCAGTTTTGGGCAGCATATCCATCACTGCCTGTGAACTATGTTGTTTAACCCATAAGCTATTTAATAAGGTAGCTACCATTACTGTTGTTCCCTCAGTCACATATGTCAGCAACTGTGGGATGATAATATTATTTGGGAAGCATGATTTTTTAATTATATTTTGTTAATTTCTGTACAACAGGCTGTTATTGAGGCCAATATCATCCTTCCTCTAGTACAACTACTCCAACATGCAGAGTTTGACATCAAGAAGGAGGCTGCATGGGCTATCTCAAATTCCACCTCTGGGGGATCTCATGAACAGATTCAGTATGTTTTTCTTCACTATCTTATCCGTTTTTAAACCTTCCTATTTTCGATTTCATAAATATCTATAGCTGAATAGACTACTATGTAGGATATCTCAAATTCCTCCATTTCCAGATCCAGAATGTTTTCTGTGGCATCCCTTTATAACATTCTTTTTTCCATCTCATAAAAATATCTATCGCTGAATAGAATCTATAATGGATGGGAAATACCCCTCCACTTCCTATATTGATAGGGAGCAGCAACTTCAAGTGGGCAAATACCCTGCCTGCGACTTGATAATCAAATGACCATACCCATTTGACATTTGTACCCGTAGACTGTATTTGGTCAACAATTTCCATTGCCAGCACATACAGGGATAGAAACCGCATCCAATGGGACCCACCTAGAAGACTTGTATATCGAAACCTATCTTATCACGTCATTGTAGATATTTTGTGGACCATTTACCATATTTGTACTGACACTCCAAGTAGACTTGTTGGTTGTGGGCAAGGTATTAAACTTCGGTTGCTAAGGAAGTTAACACGTTTTGAAGAAGTTATGTAAAAATTAAAGAAGTTTAGGAAACATTGGAAATTTAAGATGGAACTTTAGAAATTCAATACTTAAACATAAATACATATCTAGAATTCATTATATTACCGATGCAAGCAATGCAGTACTCAAATGTGAGAATCATGTTAAGTGACATGTGTTGTCTGCTTCTTTGAGCTATAATATCTTCTTGATATTTCTTTATATTGTCAAAATAATTAATTATATTTTATCCTCTTTGTCAAGGGAAGAGGATATGTGTTCTCTCTAATTTTTAATGATTATCCATGTTAATTGTTTTAGAAACTTGAAAAACTTATGAATACATATTAAAGTGGATAAATAATTAAAATTCAATTTAGTTTTTGAACCTATTTCAATTGCAATTGATGAGTTCAATGTTTTTATAGGGCTGAATCAATATGTGAAGAGGAGGAGATGGGTAGTTAAACAATTTTCAATTGAACTTCGCTACTGAGACCCCATTAAGGCCGAGACCACCAAGACCATGCTCTTAGAGCATTGGATTTCAGGTGGTGCCCATTTCACATGGTAGGCCCCACCTGAAATCCCATGCTCTTAGAGCATGGTCTCGGCCCTAATGCGGTCTTAGAAGTTTTATCCTTTTTAGTTTATGAAATACTATTAGGAAATTAATTAATTTTGTAATATTTCTAGAAAGCCCTTATGGACATAATATACTACTAACAAACTTATTAGAATAATAAAATTATAATTTATAATAAGATGCTAACCGCACTCTAATAATAAAATTATAATCTATAATAAGGTTAATGATAAGGACAAATGTCTTTCCATAGAAAGAAAGTAAGTTTAAAGCGAGTGAAACTAGCATTACCATTTTAAGTTAAAACTTAAAAGCCCTTTAATTTACAAACTTTTTTTTGTACACTTCGGTTAACTTCCACCAAAGTTCTGTATTTTCTTAACACTTTTTTTTTTTTGGTTTTGGTCAAAGTCTACCGAAGTTTACTACGAAGTCCGTTATTTTTAAAATATAAGTGTATTTTGCTTTGGACACCATGGAAGTCAACTCAATTCGGTCAACTTCGGTAGAATTGAGACGATTTTTGACACCATGGTTGTGGGTCAATTTTTGTACAGGTTCTCTCGTTTATGGGGAGACTTGTCAAATATTGGTGTCTGACCCCTAGCATATGCACCACATTATGGTCAATGGTTGATGGTAGATTGTATTAGTGGAACAATGATATGGACTTGAGGTTTCCCTTCTGTTCACTCAGAAGACCATTTCATAATCTTGTGACATTGTGTTAAGACACAGGATCCTCTTCAGTTGTTGCTGAGACCTCCAGCATGAGGCACAACATACTCCTATGCGCACCAATCGAAGCCTTGGTTTTTGAGCATAGCGCCTCCATCTATCACGTATCCCTATTTTATGGGTCCAAAAAAAGATGCAAGTTTGACATTGTGAACTAGATCCTATTAGGCTGCTCACCGCTCTTGACTACAACTATGACACACCACCACAGCCTCACTTACCTTTGCTGCCAGTGATAGACACTAACATATACAATTTATTCTCTCTGTTCCTGCAGATACTTGGTGAGCCAAGGTTGCATTAAGCCACTTTGTGATCTTCTAGTCTGCCCGGATCCAAGGGTCGTAAAAGTTTGCCTCGAGGGCCTTGAGAACATTCTAAAGGTAGGTGAGGCTGACAAAGAGTTGGGAAAGAATGGTGGAGTCAATATCTATGCACAGATGATCGATGAATGTGAGGGACTGGACAAGATAGAGAATCTACAGAGCCACGACAACAATGGGATCTACGAAAAGGTCGTGAAGATCTTAGAGAGATACTGGGTCGAGGATGAAGAGGAAGAACAGAATCTTCAAGACGGTGGGGAGGGCCCTCACCAGGGCTTTGATTTTGGAACTAGCCAGCCCAACCTTCCCTCTAGTGGCTTCAAATTTGGTTGAATCCGGATTAGGGAATAGTTTTCTAATTTTCTATTGTTTTTTCCTTTTCCTCTTTTAACTGAATTTGCAGGTTCAGTACTATTTATACTGCAAAGTGTCATGGTCTTTGTTCTGGTTCATAGGTAGTAGAACCATGTGTGGATATTGTCAAAAGTATAAGCCTCTTTACTTTGTGGTTTCATATTTGCATTTCCATTTTTCATAGAAACACTACTCATCTTGATTTATTCTACAGAAATCAGTATTTCATGGGTTCCTTCTACATTTTCTTGATTGCATAGAACCTTTAGGTCAATGAGGTAGGCCATGAGGGACACAAAAATTATTGGAAACTAGCAATGGGGGAAGATTATTTTCAAACCCAGCTGATATTGAACTGGGTTGAAACGTGCCACTGAGAAACCTGGAAGGCTGAAACAACGGAGCGAGAATTCCCAAGCCGGTTATTGCAAGACACAAGCCTGACCCCGAGCCCATATCGGCTGGGGTTAGCCCACCTAGAATGCAGTTCTCATCAACAGCTGTTCACGGGGTGAAAACTCACTGAACTCATCCAAAATTGATTGCAATCAACGAGGTAATCCTTCCTCTAGGCAGCAGAATTCCTGCAATGTTTCTAACATGTAAAAAATATAAATATGTATTTTAATATTTCCCCAATTCAATCTCCTCCTACATATAACTATAAAATACTGAGGGTTCTTTTCCTCAAAGCATTTGAGCATTCATTTTCCAAGAATTCTGTCTGTAGAAGTGGTTCTTCAAGACACCAATATCCTTGGCCTTGGGCCATTCTCTGGAGCCAGAAATATAAAATAATATTATGGCTTCAATTCTCAGGATGGAATTTAAAACTGGTAGTAGAATCCCCCTTAAGTAACATCAAAACTTGATTTCTTTTGAAATCTCCGGATTCACTACATGAAATTCATTAATGAAACTTCTAGAGCATTTTCATTCTCTTCTTCAGGTTATTTTTTCTCTTATGATCTACTAGTGAGAGTGAAGTTTACAAAAACTCTCAGATATTATCATCATAAACCCTTCACTTAAAATCTATAAAACAGAATACCACAGAAGGAAACTACCTTAAATTTCTTCCAAACAAAACCAAGAGAAATGAAAATAAAGAAACTACCTACCTACTTTCTCAGACCTCAAAGTTCTTTTCGCCCCTTTACTTACATTAACCATTTTATCTTTTTCATCATCATTGTCGTCACCAACAAGAATGATACCATCTTCAACATCATCATTGTCGCCGACCAAATCTAATTCCTCCTCATCATCCAAATCCTCCCCATCATCTTCATCATCATAGGCATCACCAAAATCTGTATCTTCATCTTCATCTTCATCCATACCTGCACGAAGGGTGTGGAACTCAGGAGGGGGAGGGCAATCCTCTGTGATCACCTTGTCCCTCTTTATCACGAGATGTCGAATGACTCTCTCATCCTTGTCTAACATGCTCTTAAAATCGTTGATCCATTTGGCTTCCAGTTCAAAGTTCATCAAGATGTAATTGGCGTTCTTCGCTTTCTTTATCTTGTATGCCAACCTTCGAAGACCCCAATCGTTCAATCTCCATATCTTGCCTTTCTTCTCCCTTATAAAGTCTGCAAGAACAGATTTCATAAATATTACAGAGAAAACTTAGTAGGTCCAAGCCACGGATAAATTGCTCCCTAGCTCTCTAAGAAGAAACAGAGCATGATCAGGCCATATGGCATGTCATATAAGAACAAAATAGAGTTTGTAAAATATGGCACAGACATGCTCCCAGCTGGTACCAACATCAATTGATACATGGTGTGTTCTTATCAACTGCACTCGATATCCAGGGAGATCGAACCCCAAACCCTCACCACTTTAGAAGCATTTAGACCTCAAAATTGAAATGCCAGCCCTCTTAACTTTTTTTCGAGTCCAAAGTTACATATATTAAAGAAAGCCTATCTAAATTCAGAGAAAACTTTATCAGGTCTAAATTAGTTGAAAATTGAAATATCGACAGCACAGAGAGATGGAAGGCCAAAGATCACCTTCAACTTTCGAATTTACACTCCTAACCTCTTCCACACGATCTTCGTGAATTAAATAAACAACTTCATAATGACGCACTGCACAAACAAGGGAAAAAATATATTAATTGATCTCACCTCTACAGTTAAAGTACATATAAATATCCAGTTGAAGAGTTAAATCATTGAAAGTTCACTAATAACAAATTTCCAGTCTTTATTACCCCAAATTCCTCCATATAATCATGCATCCAAAGCAAAGATTAAAAATAAGATTTCGAGATGTATCGGTCCCAACCGAAACCTATACATATTGATTTTGGACGATACATATATTTTGTTCTTTTTAAAAAATAAAAATAAAAGAAAATCTAACTAATTAAAAAAAAAAAAAATTAATGAGTTATAGGAACCAAATTTACCTAATATAAAGTCATGGGAAGCAACTCCAAGACAGTACCAAACACAATTACAATTACATAATGAATGAAAATATCAATAATTAATAAATGATACATATCGCCCGTTTCGTATCAGTATAAATATCGTATAGGAGGCTACCGAAACCTATACGTATCACCCGTTTCATATCGGTTTCGGTGATTTTTATTTCCATGATCCAACGGAGATACATTTTTTTGCCATCCATTAGTTGAGATCAAATATTTGGTAACACACTCCTTAACAAAAGACAGTTCTAGATTGACTAGAATTGCGAAACGGGATTTGTGTTGCCTACCCCCATATAGTCGGGATAAACCCCTGACAAAGAAGAAGCACGTGTCAATTGTCACAACTAAATGGCATGTCACAACCACATGGTCATAGAATCAATTGCATCTTTTTATGTATAAAGAGGGAGAGGAAGCACAATGAGAGTTGATGCTTTGGCAAATTAAATGGGAATCCGAAAAACAAACATAAGGATTTCAAGCACACATTGCCACGATAGAGTAGTTAAAATATAGTGATTTCATGTCCTTTTTTTAAAAGTAATTCAGGATATCATATAATAAGAAGGGAAGACTACAAGCAATAAAGCAACAAGTTCACACAGTGTGAACCGAAAAGGAAAACAGGAAAATAAATACTAGAAACCAAATACATCAAGAACTACAGTATCTAAACTGAAAACAAAGCTGCTATTTCCGAATACTCAAGCTCTCTCTTAATGGAGCACCGGAACAGAATAAGCTCTTTAATCCTTGTGCAAGGAAGAGAAACATATATGTCCCTGCCCTCAAAGATACACATATTTCTCTCCTTTCAAATAGATCATGCATAACACTAGGTAACTGCACTAGTGGAAGGCCCAGAGAAAGTGATGACCAACAAGATAAGAAGCCCTGAAAGGATCTAGGAAAGACCTAGACAACTCCTATATGGGATAAGAAGGAACTCCAAATACCCACAGAAAATCAACAAGATAAGAAGTCCCGAAAGGATCTAGGAAAGACCCAGATTACTCCTATGACCTATCTGGGATAAGGAACTCCAAATACCCACAGCAAAAGGTTAATTTGTAACTGCACCATGCTTCTTTACCTTGAGCAATGATGGGAGGGGAAAACAAGCACTCTTTCTAGTTTCCTAGTAAACCCCTCCTTTCTCAACGACCCCCTCCCCTAGTAAAAATAAAATAATGAATAAAAGTAGTCGTGAAAAAAGAGGGAAATGGTATAAAACATGCTTACTTTGTTCAACATTCAAATCACTTTCCAGCTGAAGATTCAGAAACTCGAAAAACTTTTCTGCAACTCAGCAACCAATTCAGTTATCAGCACCTCTTGATAATAATAAATAAATAATCTTCAAGAAGGAAACAAGTGAAAGAAACTGCTGACTATAATCACTAACCTTCTTCAGCATCTGCAAACTCAGGGAGAAGCCTACCATCTTCCAAAAGTTTTTCCTGAAATTCAAAACAAAACTCAGATCCTAAACTCCGAATCGGGTTTGATTAAAAATTCAAGGACAGAAACCCAACCCCAATTATCAAAACTCTCAAAAGAAAGTATATATTCTAAAATAATGACACCCAAACTCTAATTCTTTTGACAGAAATAAACATGAACACCAAAAATATATAATAAAATGCACCTAATAAGAAAAACATATTAAAACTTCAAATTCAACAGAACAAACTCAAAAAAGGCAACTCTACTCATCAATTTCAAATATACCCAATTAAAACCCTCTACTACAAAAGACAGCGGGTGAACAAACGAAATAGAATCCCAAATTTCAAATCCTTTGAACATCAAAAACCTTTACAAAAAGAGAAACATATTACCATAAAAATGAAATCTTAACCAAAATTCTATACAAGCAATGAATAGAAATGACCTAAAGACTCTATTATGTGGCAGTGTTACAAATGAAATGGCCATGTAGCCTCAACAGGTTTTATCACAAGTAAAAGGAAAATTTCAAATCCTCAAAACAACTACCTAAAAGTAATTTTAACTTCTATATTCGGGAATTCTAACCTAATCGCATTACAAAAAAAAAAAAAAAAAGAGTTTTTTTTTTTTTTTCAAACTTGCCTCTCTAAGCAGCACGGCTTCAGGAAACGGTCCTGTAGCTTCATCTGGCTTTGCTACAAAGCTATGAGAATCGTCCTTCTTCTTCTTCTTCGCTTCTGCAATCACTGATTTTCTTCTCCTATCGTCTAGAGAGAGTTTCTGAGCATAAAATGGCCATGGAGAAGAGCACACATTCGTAAAACTAAAGCAAGAAATCTGATTTCTTAGAAAACTCTGGTTATGAACCCATTTGAAGCTCTTTGAAGGAAAACAATTTGCAGAGGAGGCTTGTATGAGTACCTCCATGGGAGCTTACACTCAGAAGATAATTGCAGAAGAGATTATTTTCTACATGTTTTAAGCAGGACTGCTTCGGTAATTTCAATTAATGTTTAGGGTGTTTATGTAAATTTATTTATTATAATTACTTCTTCCTTTTATAGTGGAGGGTTTTTTACTTTTTAGACAAAAAAATAAAAAACCAAAGGAACACTTTGTCTCATCAGCACTAGTGATAAACTGATAATATAAATAATTTTCTTGGCATTCACATAAATGAATCACTTATCTCACTAAACCTTAATTTGATTAGGCAATGCTACCCAACTATGATTTCAGGGATAAATTTTAGCCAAAAAAAAAAGTTTGGGATAAATGTAAAAAGGGAAATTATTGAGATGGTGCCTAGAGGATTTGGGCTTTGGAGTGTTTTTTTCTTTACCAAAAAAGGAAAATGTAGGATCCCCTGTAAATAGAGTTAGAAGATTTTCATTTGGTGCTCAAAAAAACTTAACACGTGTCCCATTAAATTTAATTGGGTTAGAATTAATGTTAATCTAATTAAGGTCTCTAACAAAATGTTTTATGAGTGCTAGAGAAAAATCATTCAACAAGTAAAATATTGATGTGAATAATGCAAGCAATGGGTGGGCTTTTCAATTTGTTCACCTTTTTAAATCTTTTTTTTTTTTGGTGATACCTTTTTAAATCTTGGTTGGGATTGTTGGTGATTATGAGTACAAGGGAAAAATCCTTCAACAAGTAGAGTATTGATGTGAATAATGCAAGCAATGCGTGGGCTTTTCAATTTGTTGACCTTTTTAAATCTTTTTTTTTTTTTTTTGGGTGATACCTTTTTAAATCTTAGTTGGGATTGTCGGTGATTTTTCCCTTTTTGTTTTGTAAGTGTTGTCTATGAGTTTTTTAAATATGGAAATTTATGTCTTTGTTTATAATTTCATTACAAAATAAAATATACAGTTTTCCATGGCAAGCTCCAAATAAATCCATCAAACAATTACAATGCAACACATGTGAAAAATATTTATAAGAATATAATTACCAAATTTTAAGCAAATTGTTAATGTATGTGGTAAAACTACTTAATTAAGCACAAACTTGAAAGTTTAACGGGTTAGACCTAAATTGAGCCTATTTTTTTGGTTAAATAGATAAAGTAACACTTTATGCACATATAATGACGCATAAGGTTGCAGCTAAGGTGTCATAAGGGTAAACCCACTCAATTACTCCAAAAGGATCTGACTAATGGAAGACTGTTAAACCCTTATACAAAAGTGTAGTACCCAACGAATGTAGGCCTAAAGTGGGAACACAAATAACACCCTACTGCCTAGCAGATTTTTGTTTCTGTTTTCCTTTTTGGTTAAGAGGTAAAGTAACACATAAATTAAGCGTACATGAAAGTGAAAAATTATGCTTTCAAATAAGCTTAATTGCTAAATTAAGCATTAAATTATAGTAACTAGCAATACCATTCTTTTTTTTCAGTAAAGAGGTAGTAGATTAAGACTCGAGGAATACGTGCAGGAGATGCTTGGGCCAGACTTGGGTTATCCAAGACTGGTAACAGCCTAACAGGTCTATAGAAGGAACACGAGAAATTAATCTGATATTGTCACTTAGAGCAGATTGTGCTTGGGTGTGTGCTTTCTCGTTCACCTGGTGAGGGATAAATTGGAAAACAAGCTCAAAATCTTGATGTCTTCTAGGATGGTATGTCTATCCCAATGGCTAAGAGAAGAGTCTCCAATCAGGTAGTCAACAAGCTCCTTAGAGTCGGATTCGATGATCACTTTCTCCCAATTGTTGTGAAGGACTAGGTGGAGGCCAAGACGGATGCTCTCAGCCTCAGCTTGGCTCACAAATGCCCAGGTGGTTCCTTGCATAGATTCCAGCTTCAGACGCAACCCCAGATGGGAGTGCTGATCCATTGACATTGATTTTGATCCAATCGTCAGGCGGAGGTGACCATTTCAATCCATTAGTGGGCGGGGCATCAATCTCAAATTTGGATGTGTGGAGAATGGATGCTAGTTTCCCAGCCTCTAAATTTCTTAGGCTAACTTGTTAACACGCCTGGTTGTAATAGATGGGTCTAGTCGGGATCCATTGAATTGGGAGTCATTTCGTAATTACCAGATACTCCAAAGCTCAGATGGCCAATTCTTTGTTCCCGGAAGCAAAATCATGATGTAGCGTCCAGTCATGCCACCATCCTGGAAGGATGAGGGAGCAGAGCTTCGGAGGGAAAGCATGGATCTAAACCAAATTATTTTGGCCATCAGACATTTTTAAGAACAAATGCTCAATAGTTTCTTTGACCAACCCGCACAGAGAGCATAAAACATCGACTTGCAATTTCCTTTTGCACAAATTAGAGGCGATTGCAATCGCGTTGTGATAGGTATGCCAAATGAAGACCTGGATTTTGTGTGTGTGTGTGGGGGGGTGGGGGGGGGGGGGGGGGGGGGGATCGTCCAAATCTTCCTCCAAGTGGTTCTCGCGGGAGCAGCTGGCCTACTGGAAGAAGGTCTAGAGTCTTCAAGGTATTGTTTTGCTAAATGAGATGCTGAACTAACTTTGAACATTCCAGATTTGTTGAAGTTTCACACCAGCCTGTCAGAGACGTTAAACCTAGTAATAGGTGATCGGTGCTAATTGTTATACATTTATGCACCTTAAATTGTATTTGTTAATCTCTTTGAGCCAATTTATCCACTATGATATTTTATTTGGGTGTGTTTATTGTTTTCAGGTTCATGGAAGGAAAAAAATACTAAATTGATAATTTACAAGCTTTAAAGTTTCTTGTGAATCGCTACCAAGCAAAGATCCGAGCTAAAGAGAAGTTAAAAATACAAATCAACCTTTGTTCGGTGTACGGGGCATAACTTCTTGACTGTAGCTCCGAATTAGGCCCATAATATATCAAATCAACTAACTCAAAAATTTATATAACTTCCGTCAAGGAAATTTGGTCAAATTCCAAACCCACCGATCGATCGGCGTCATTTTAGACAATTGATCGGAGGTCACCGTTTTGGTTGTATTAGAAAGTGCGAAAATTAGATTTTTGAGCTTGTTTTGGATGTTTCTAAAGCTATAATTCATTGAGCCTCTCTCTCTATAAAAAGAAAAGCATCCTACTATGCAGAGGGTTCTGAATTTGAAGATTTGAAAGGGAAAAACTCTAGAGATCTGTGAAAGTTGGAAGATAGATTATTCACGTTCTTCGTGTTCTTCATCGAAAGCGGTGTTCCTTACTCTCGCTATGAACTAACTTCTTTTTTTAGGGTTTAGATGATACCTTAGCCAAGTAATTGTGTCCCTTATATTTTATTTAGGTTTTCCTTCTTATATAAACAATGATTACATAATGAGAGGGTTGTTCTTCAATCAATAATTTGAGTTTATACTCAGTTTCAATATGATCTTATCCTTATCTTAAGTTTTATTGTGTTGAGATTGAATTCATTCATATCTTTTTTTTGTGATTGTTGGTATGAATTTTATGCAATTGTTTTAACTGTCGAGGAATTAAATTATAGGATATTCTATACCTAGGGAAGACGAGTGATATCACAACCCTAGTTTAGTGTGTATCACTCGTGCTAACCGAATATAGGATATGCCTAGAGTTTGATCTCTCAAATCATTCTTGTTTTGATGAGTTGAGACTTATAGTCAATCTCATCCCTATTGTTTATGCTTGAAAAACCTAAATAAATATATGTAGATTCAATTACGAGGCTAGTGGTGGATTCGAATGCCCTAGATCTTCTCTCACTGATATATAACAAAAAAATCTTGATTTAATTAATTAAAATAAAATATGTTAGTTTAATTTCTATTCTTGGATTAAAATCAACCAAATCAATCAATCTTGTTATCCATTGACTTAGAAATAATCTTGAGAAAAAGACAACGAAACCAGCGCAGTCCTCTGTGGTTCGACACCCCATACTAATCATTATTCTACGGAATTGTAACTACTATGAGGTTTATTTAATTGACAATCAATAGAGATTTTTCAAATGTCATTGGCCACAGGTTTGGGGAATAAGGTGAAGAGCCAGGCGGTGTCTTATTCGCAATTGTCATTGTTTATCAAATCAGATACCTTCATGCAACTTCTAGTAATGCCAGGTAGGGGATTGGGAATGAAGGATTGAACCGTTGGAACCCAGGGATGATGCCACGTCCTCACCGATTCGCCATATGCTATTTTCCATCTAACCCCTTTGGAAAGATAGATCGACCAGCTAGGATGCTACGCCAAGCCCATGAGGGTCAACTACCAGGAAGGGCTTCAAAAAAGGAGATCCAGGGGAAGTAGATGACTTTGACTAACCGAGCCTACAAGGAATCTAGATAGAGAAGGATACGCCACCCTTGCTTGGCAAGTACCCCCAAGTTAAATGCTTGGAGATCACGAAATCCGAGACCGCCCTTATCTTTAGGTAAACACAGTTTGTTACAGCCAACCCAATGAATTTTGGATTCTTGTTTCTGGTTCCACCAAAAAGATGTTGTAACTGCATTGATTTATTGAAGCCAAGAGATTGGAAGTTTGAAGTAGCTGAGGGCATATGATGAAATGGCTTGAGCTATAGAACAAATCAGTACACCTCTCCTTGCCTGAGAGAGGAGAGAGTCCTTCCATCCTTGCAATCAGTTGAAGACACGTTGCTAAATGGTGTCGAAAACCTATATTTTTGAACGACCAAACTCAGTTGGCAACCCCAGATACTTGCTTGGGGGGGGGGGGGGGGGGGAGGTTTCGGATATGAAGAAGCCTCCCGATTATACGACGAAACCTTGAAGGAGTATTAGCACTGAAGGTCACTCCAGACTTGAGGAAGTTTACATGAAGCCTAGAGGCATCCCCGAACTGATTCAAAAGTTCCTTTAAGTGGAATGGTTCCACTAGATCCACTTTGAGGAGCACGAGACAGTCGTCCGCGAATAGCAAATGAGAAATGAGTCGAGCCCTAGGGCTAATTTGGATGCCACTGATTTTCTTAGAATGGATAGTCGCTTGGATTAAGCTGGACAAACCCTTGGCACAAAGAAGGACCAAGTAGGGGGAGAGGGGACCGCCTTGAGGAATGTCCCTAGATGGTTGGATATACCCCTTAGACTCGCCATTAATAACCACCGCATAGGAGACCGTAGAGACACATTGCTTGACCAACTGAATCCATTTCTCACTGAAATTAAGTTTCACTGCAAAAAGGTAGGTCCACTCCACTCTGTCATAGGCTTGGTGGAGGTCAAGTTTTACAACCATTCTTTTATTATGACCCCTGGGTTTCTTCTTAAGAAAATGGCTAAGCTCGCGTGCTATCAACACGTTATCTGTGATTTGTCTTCCTTGTATGAACGCGGATTGAGGTGGATTAATGCTGTCTAGCAGCATGGATCTAAGCCGGTTGGCCATTACCTTTGCAATGACTTAACCTTAAACTAAGCTTACTTCGTAGGGGTGTATAAGGGGCCATCAACTCTCCTTAAGACAGGCTCTTTTGGAGTGGTTTGTTTAGATTTATCCGTGTGGCACCTTAGCGGCTACCTTAGGTATGGTTGTGCGTGTGAATTTAGAGTGTGTCAGTTATTCGACAACATTTCACCAAAAACAAACCTACGTAATGTTGGGTAAGCACTTTTATGGGCACTTTTATGGGTTATGGTGATAACTTATGAGTTCTCTGCTAATTGCTGTAGAAAATCTGTGTGAAGGAGAGGGGTTTATTTTGTTTCTATATATTTAAATTTCGGTGAACCTAAACCCTAGAAGATTAACTGAAGTTTCGTTTAAAGAACAAGCAGAGATAGGAGTGAAAAGAGAGAAGAGAAAAAGAAAGGGCGGGAAGCAAGAATGCAGAGTCTCAGAAGAAAACTAGTAGACAGGATCTCACTGAAACAAGTACTTTGCTCAACTCCCATGAATTCCTTTAAGCTTTTTCTTTGCTGAACTACTACGAATTTCTTTAAGCCTTTTTATTTGCCTATTTTTCATTCGTTAACCATTTTTTAGATTTTTTTTTTTGACCAATTTGCTAAGTGGGTCTCGCTCATTCAGTTCTCTGGCTCAATAATTATCTTATATATCGTGAATCGATTTTTTTTTCTTCTCAAAGTTGGACATTCATGAACTTTAAATGTGGATTTGGTTCTAATTTTTCATGGAGATCATTGAAATGGGAGAGGAAAATGTAGAGGATTGTCGTGGACTAAAGGATTATGTTTTCCATTTCGTTAAATGGGGTTTGTCCAAGTTTTTCCTTTTTTTAAAAAAAATTCTTCTGGTTGTTTTGATCAATGATGTATTTTTCGCTTGAATCCAGATGTTTCTATATTATTGTGTAAAAATACTGGTGCCCTCCCAATTTTCTGTTTACGAGAACACAGATTTTCTTTAACTTTTTATTTTTAATTATCCTTTGAGCTTTTGTTTTATTTTATTCTATCAATATCAATGGGTTGGTGATTTATGATCAAAGTCATTGTTGTTTGGTGACTTGGTTTTCGTCCCTAACCAGTACTGATGCTTCGAGTTTCCCATTTCATTTAAACAATTCGACGAAGTTGTAATTATGTCTAGTTTGTATTTATTTATCTATATATAATATTATTTTATTTTACACCGGCTTCAACTGTTACAACCATCATCCTTTATTCGAGCTTAGGACTGGCAATCTGTGTAAAGAGCGGCAGGATGGAAGTTATGACTTTTAATATAATGACTAATAGAACACGATTTGTGTTGCAGATCCCCAAGTATTTGGATGAAGTATTGATGATGATGATGATGATGATGATGATGATGACATCGAGTTGTGATTATCTATGAAACATAGATTTTCAAAGAAGTTAGAAGTATGAAAGTATTTTTACCTCTCAAAAGGAGATCATTGGAGCTTTAAATTAGTCATTGTGGAGAGAAAGGAACATGAGAGTTTTTTATGGCATTGTCTTCTTTGATGATCTAGTTTGTTGGAGAATTAGTCAGCTCCTAAGCCTACTATACTCTTGGTGCTCGATTAGGAAGGACTTTCAAGACTATAAAGAGGAGGGGTTTGATCCCCCTTTCTTCTCCTTCTTCCAGTGTTCACGATCCCAAAATCATTTAGTCATTTCTTGTTTGTAATTTTCATTTTCTTTTGTTGCTTTATATTCTTTGTGAACCCTTGTAGCTATGATCTTGTTACTATATGCTATCTATTTTTAATATATCATTTACCAATAAAAAAAGAGGAGGTCACTTCACCCTCCTTAAAAGCACCCTTAGCAGTTAGCAATCTCCCCACCTATTTTCTGTCAATCCTAACCTCCTAGCATTAGTAGCCATTAAATTAGAGAGACTGCAAAAGAGATTTCGTTGGAATGAACGAGCCGAGATAGAGAAATACCACATGGTAGATTTGAAAATCTGCAACCACCACAATTAAGTCTGGGGGTCTGAATATACGACCTCTCGTGGCGGTCAACAAGGCTATTTTGGGCAGATGGTTATGACAATTTGTGGAGGAAATGAAGTCTTTGGAGAAGAGTAATTGTCATTAAATTTAGTGAGAAATCTGTCTTGGAGCCTAAAGAGGTGAAGAGGACTTACAGGTTGGGTTTGTGGAAAGCTATCTGTAATTTTGTTTGCTCATTCGGGTTGCCCCCACATGGCCCCATCTCTTGTCTCGCCGCGTCAAGACAAGCGTTTATGGGATAGGAAAAACAAATGCCGTTTCACAATGAGATCCTTTTTTACATTTTTTCAGTCCTACTTTGCCTTCTCCCCATCGAGTTGTGGTATCTTTTTTCCTTTGATTGGCATTACTAGACAAAATCTTCACTTACGATCATTTGAAAAATAGAGGGTGAAAGATGGTCAATCATTGTTTTATGTGCCTCAGAGAGGAAGAGTCAGTGGACTATTTTTTGTTACATTGTCCTTTTGCTTATGCCACCTAGAGAAAATTCATCATCTGATTAGGGTTCATTTGGTTCTTTCCTATGTCCTTTCGGGACTCCTTATCTGGTTGGGTATCAATGCCTTTGGAGTTTCATTCTTTGATGATTTGGGCTGTGCTTCCTAGAGCTATAACTTGGTCATTATAGTAGGAAAGGAACATGAGAGTTTTTGATGACATTGTCTCATCCGAGGACCTAGCCTGTCGGAGAATTAGTCAGCTCTTACACTCTTGGTACTGGATTAGGGGGGATTTTCAAGACTTTGAAGAGGAGGCTTTTGATCATTTTTTCCTTTAGATCTTCATCTTCCCTCTTCCAGTGTTCATCGATCCTAGAACTGTTTAGATTTTTCTTGTTTGTAGTTTTCCTTTTTTATTTGGTTCATATTCCTTTCTTTGTGAACCCTCGTAGCGATTGTCTTGTTACTTGTGTGCTATTTATTTATAAAAAAAAATGATAATGAAGGCGGTGGTTGTTAAGGCCTCTACTTTGGTTATTACTATCTACTCTTAAGAAAAAGAAAAAGAAAAAAACCTGTGGTTCAATTTGGATCCACTGTCTCCATTATCAATTTGGTTGATTTTTCTTTTCTATCATAAGAGGAGGAGCACTTCTATTACACACTCATTTGATTTAGGTTAAATTTGTGGTGTTTGGTGAATTGGGTTTTCTCAGTCTATTGGATGCCGCACTTATTCTACCAAGAAGGTTTTCGATGTTGGGCAGCCAACTGCTGCATCTCACCCTCAGGTGCTGCTACTTGACATCTATTATAAGATATATATTTTTAATTTTTTTTTAAATTATTATCAGTGTAGAATAGCAATAACTTATCTTTTTCCCCTCTCATGAATTTGCGTTTGCTTTTGCTTGTAGTTATTAGAGGAAGGGGAGGTCACTCCTGGCATAACTAGTAATGAGTACATCTCGAGGAGGAAAAGATTACTGGAGCTTCTCCCAGAAAAGAGTTTAGCTATCATTGCGGCTGCCCCTATAAAAATGATGACCGATGTTGTGCCTTACACGTACAGACAGGATGCAGATTATTTGTATATTACTGGCTGCCAGCAACCTGGCGGCATAGCTGTTTTAGGTCATGAGTGTGGTTTATGCATGTTTATGCCAGAATCAGATCCTCAAGTAAGCATTAAGCTCGGAGTTGTATTGTTATTTTTATCTTAATATTCAACCTCATGCCATTGTATTTTATACCCTTATGCAGTAATACCTTTGCTAGTCTCTAATTGTTTATCTCCATGGACATGCAATTCGAGGGATGTTTCAACCAAATTATGGTCGAACTGATTCTTTCTCATGAATACTGAATTTATTACAACTTGTCAGTTTAATGGTGAAATATATATTTTAATTAATTTCCAAACATCTAAATAAAAATGTTTTCTATTTAATATATACTATATAAATACACCCATTACAACTGTTATCTATTATAAGCAACACTGCAATGCATTCAAGATGTAACAAAACACTAGTTTGGGCTGTGACTTACAAACTGTTTAATTATTTTAAGGATGTTATCTGGCAAGGGAATATTGCTGGAGTTGATGCAGCTTTGGACACATTCAAGGCTGATCAGGCATTTCCAATGAGAAAAATGCGTGCGGTGAGTTAGTATCATACTTTTTCCCTTTTGTGAAATTGGAAACACAATACATGAACCCATTGACACTTACTTATAAACATTTGTAGCTCTATATCCCCACGGGAAATCTCATTTCTGAACTATAGGCGCAAATAGCAAAGCAGTACATACTACATACGAAGGTGGGTAACCCTCATTGTTTGATAGGTTCAACTTTGTGTTTCAAAAGGCTTGTGAGGCTGAAGAGAAATGGCTTGATGCTCAACCTTGAAGGCTTAAATCCATTAAAGCTCATACTCAAAAGTGTAGGTTCACGCCTCATGCCTTAAGGCTCGCCTTATGTACGTGGCATGTGCCTCATACAATAACAAAAAATAGGGTTCTAGCAACGGAATCAAGAGTTAAATAGAATCTTTAAGTTTCTTCTTTATTTGTTGAAGTTGCCTCTTTAATATTAAAATTTTAAGTTTTAATGTATTTAGGGTTTCTAAAACACCTTTTGAGTGTCTAATTCTAATTAAGGAATTCCATGGTAGATGCTGAAGGCATATGGAGTCAATAGCCTACAATGTAGTTTTTTGTGCCTTCCTTGCATTGTATGTTGGAATTAAATTAAAATTTCACTACATGAATTGATGATTGAACATCATTTGTCTTCAATATGTATATATATATAAACATCTCTTGCAGCATTTGTTTGCCTCTCTTAAATTTATGTATTTATTTATATGATGGTTTAATCATTTATATAATTTTTCCTATATTTATGTGCATATGTAATAATAAAAATAGTAATTTTCACTAATTTTCTGAACCTTTTCTCAAATATTCTCATTTAAATTTAATTTAATTTTATTTAAAAACTAATGGAGCTTGAGGCTTAAGCTTCACGCCTTGAGGCTTATGACTCTGTCTTCGCCTTTTAAAATAGTCATTCAAGTGTCTGTGTTAGACTTTGTTGTGGTTCCTTTGTAAATGGAAACATATGGACTCATGTTGACTTTTTGTAAAAAACAAAATTGGATGTGGGAAACAATGTTTAAGCACAGGAAACATGCATTATTTTTTATTTAGGGAAATGCCGAATGAAGCATGAACACACACACACACACACACACTCATATATCGTTATACTACTATGAATAGTCACCAAAATGAGGGTTCAAATAAGCGAAAGTCGTACTGATAGTGTCTATGCCATGCCTAGGAGATACATGTTCCCTAGGTGACCAAAATGTATTTTTAAATTCACAAAAATAAAATGTATTCCTATAATTGTGACATAAAGACACTGCCTAGGAATAAAGCATAGAGAAAACTAAAATATTACTGCAAGGGAGAGAGGGAGGGACCAAAATTTACTGGATAGTAAAATTACAAAAATCTCAGATATTCATATGTTATTGAATATAAAGATTCAAAATTATAAATAAAGCACACATAACAAAATGCCACTACAAGAAATAAATTCATAGTTTGGGGAAAGGGGGAGTGACAACTAGATGCATCATGCTTAAACCCCAGGCAAAATTTGTTTGGTAAAGAATGCTTTAAATTATAAAAATCTCTATTATTCATATATTGTAAAATAATTTCAGACTTAGGAAACATTGTACAAGCATAGGAAACAAGCATTTATTTTATTTTTGTGAAATGGCGAGTGAAGCAGGAACACACTCATGTCGTTATATTAATATGAATTAGAGGTGTCAACGAGCCGAGCTGAGTCATGCTTGAGCTCGGCTCTAGCTTGGAAAGGGCAGCTAGAGCTCGGCTCGTCAACAAATCATTGAGCTTGAGTTCGGCTCGATAAGTTCTAGTTTTAGCAAAAAAAAAACATTCGGCGAAAGGGTTAAACACCTAGGCAACAAAAAAAAACTACTACCATTAGGTCAATGTTTCTATTGCAAAACACCACAAAGAACAATATCAGGTAAATGGTTTAAAGATTTTATTTTGTATCTTCTGAATACCTCACCTCTACATAGAAATTAATCCAAAAGACAACAGTGGTGGGAGTGGGGACAACATTCTAACAGTTGATAGTGGTGGGGACGACAATGGCATTTAGGGATTAAGTGGTTGGGGACAAAGAAAGGGGAGAAATAAAATAATCTTTTCACTAACCTGTTGGAAGTTGGATCTTCGACCTTGGAGGAGTGGTGGCCTGGTGGGACAACGTTAACACTTGATAATGGTGTTGTGGGCTGTGGCAACAAGTTCTTGCTTCAACAACAATGGAGACGGAGAGAAAATGAAGAAGAAAGGGAGAGGAGAAAGACACGGCAAGAAGAGTATCTAGGGTTTAGACTGACGACTTTTGAATCATTTCTTTCTTTATCACTTTTTTGTGATTGTGTTAAGATGGGATGTGATTCACGTGAGATACTAAAGGATTAATGTTTAAATGAAGTAATAAAATAATCAATCTTATTAAATCTTAAGAAAACTAGTTTTATTGTTCATATTTATGTATAATATATATGAAAGAAATTTAACTATTTCAAACGATAATATTGTAAAACTAATCGAGCCGAGCCGAGCCACCTATTGTTCATGCTTGGCTCGTTTATTTTTCGAGCTTTACTTTAAAGGCTCGGCTCGACGAGGCCAAAATATAAGCTCAAGCTTGGTTCATTTGGAGTCGAGCTGGCTCGGCGAGTTAACACCCCTACTATGAATGGTCACCGAAATAATTAGGCGAAAGCCATACTCAAAGTGCCAGACAATGCCTAGGAGATATTAGTTCCCTAGGGGACCAAAATTTATTTTAAAATTTACAAAAATAAAAAGTATTCATATAATAGTGCCATAGATACTGTGCGGGAATTTCCCGGGGAGTCCACGCGTCACCTGCTGCGTCAAAGTCTGGTTTACTGGTAGAAGGAAGGTAGTAAAGCTCCAGCCGCTGATGAGGTAAAGGAGAGAAGGGTGTTCACCCTGTAATACACTCCAATGCCAAAGTTAGAACTTGAAAAAGATGATGAACAGTGAGAAAGTTGAAGTAATAAGAGTGAGCAATACGAATTTTTGCGATCCTTATGCACTGGGTCTCTAGGGGTATTTATAGGTTTAGCTTTGTATACCCATAGATGGCCATGGATGACCATGCCACTTGCTTTACACTCATTACCAAATATGTCAGACATAACTTGAGTCTTACATGTCACTTGTGTGAGCCCACAATTCGTAAGGTCGGTTTGGGGTTGAAAACCGGTTGAGATGACTATCATTAAATACTGAAACAGTGCTTTTCACCTAACACTAGAGTAGAATGATCGCCTCCTAATTATTTCGTTCTGAAAGTCGGTCTCGTTGTTGACTAAAGCTCGGGCTCGTTGTGTATGTAAACACGAATAGAATAACTGTTGTCCAAAGAGGGCGGCTATGTTCGTCTTCTGAATAACGAATACGTTGTCATGTAGACAACGGGTCCGTTGTCTTGAAGAGAACGGATTCGTTCTCTATTTGGATACGTGTTTCCTATCTGTTGACATAACAACGAAAACTAGCTCGTTTTCCAACACTTAATCATTTTTACGAATTTTATTCATTACAAATACTAAGGCTAGAAATAAGGCATAGAGAAAACTAAACTGTTATTGCAAGGGAGAGAGGGAGGGACCAAAAATTTACCTGATAGTAAAATTACAAAAATCTCAGATATTAATATGGTATTGAATAACAAATGCTTGTAAATAAGATTTAACACACATAAGGCACATAAAACCAAAATGCCACTACAAGAAATAAAGAGCATAGTTTGGAGAAAGGGGGGCAAAAACAAGATGCGTAAGGCCTAAGACAAATTTTGTTAGGTGAAGAATGCGTTAAATTATAAAAATTAAGTTATTCGTATATTATTGATTATCAAGACTTAAAATTATAAACAAAACATACATAAGACCAAAGTTTTTCTAAAAATAAAGAGGATAGTATAGAGAAAGGGGGAGAGCTAGTCAGATGCAGAGATTCTAGATAAAATTTGTTCAATAAAATATTATATTGGTAATGTTATTTTTATATTTTGTAAATAAGATCTAACATAGTAACATATTGTGGGCTTTGTCACTAGCACTTTAGTGCCAAGAGACGAGGCCTAGGCACCGACAGGCAAACGTGTCTTAATGTGTACTTTTTTTTTTTTGATCGGTAATTTAAATATATTAAAGAGAAACTAAGCAGTTTACATAGGTGTAAACTAAGAACAAGAAAATTAAAAAAGAGCAAATCTAAAGGAGAAAGGGATAACAATAAGGGTCTTGGCTAGGTGAGGCGGTGGCCTAGGCTACATTTTCACCACACTGGAATACACTAGCACAAATAGTTCTTGATACACATATTTTAGCTTTGATAATTAGATTTCCAGAAGTAAACTATTACATATTCAATAATCACGAATGTACGTAGAAAAGAAAAAGGGCTATTAAAGTTAGTATTTCTAATTTAAGAACAAAAATGCTGAAAGCAAAATATTTTGGCCTGCCTGTAGATTGGTAAACATAACATTTAAATTTGAAAGAAACAACAAGAGAAAATTGAGTTGTTTCCCTTTTCATCTTATGAATATGAAATTGAGCTAATTTTGACCTAAATCTCTGAATAATAAAAAAGAATGTTAATCTTTATAATTTTTATCTTATAGGTAAAAAAAAAACCCAAAATCATACTTCTTCAACCTCCGATTCTTACATATAAAATCACTTTTAGATCCTCAAAATTTTCCATACTGTGGTTTATGCCAATATTCAAAAGGAAAACCACTAAGATGTGAAAGGGGAGAAGAACTAGAGTTTGAGAGAGAAAAGAGGAAGAAACAAGCTTCTGTCAATAGTTGTCAACTGAAGCTGTATACAACTGTAATATATATATATATAACATTTCAGCCGGCATTGTTATGTGTCCACCTTGACCAAAACAAATATTTGTAACTTTGGTCGACAAATGTTTTTTGGTTGTCCAATGAGGTTTCTTATGGAGACCCCACAAACACAATATGTGTTGGTGGAAAAATATTTACATGCATCGAACTGTCCACATTAAACTATGCCATTTGGTACGTCCCAAGTGGGAGTCCAAAGCAAAAGTCAACCTAACCAATTGATCACAAGCCATCAATCTATCACATTTTTTTAGACTGTCTTCAAAAGTATTATGAGGAGTTGAAAAGTTATGTAATGCCGAAACTGTTATGTTGCTGACGTTTTATATTTGCTTTATTTTTCTGATTTCCATGTGGCACTTTGATTTATTGTTACCGAAATAGTTATGCAACTCTGGCTGGTACTAACACCGAAATCATTACGTAAATCCCATTAATCCATTATGTAACCAAGTCGCACTTAACATGTAAGAACATCGTCTTTGTGTTAATTATCAATTCGGGTACTGCCAAAACCGTTATGTAATGCCAGCTATGTAACAGTTATGGTGATATTTTAAACTATCAATTTGTCAGTCAGGTGGTTACAATAATTTGATTTTAATGAATCTTGACCGGGGTGATTTCTTTGGTGGGACCTGCTAAATTCTCGGTCCCTCCTCCTTGTATATATGCCGAATCAAATGTTATACCCAGGCCATCTATAGACCATAGCTATGAATGATCTAGATGACTTGGACCATTTTTTTTTATCGATAAATGACTTGGACCATTTTTTTTTATGGATAGATGACTTGGACCATTGATTATCCTTATCCATTATGTTCATATATAATTGTAATAGGCTTGCAGAGGGGCAATCTACACAATGCATTTTTTTAATATCGGTGGCTGCAGATCCTTCCAGACATGATCGGAAAATCATCAAAATTGTTTCATAACGTCAAAACAGCTGTACCAACTTACTTGGATTTGGAGGCCTTCCGCAAGGCAGCTTACAATGGGAAAGCGAAAGATCTTTCTATCTATACCCATGAGTTGCGGTGGATAAAATCACCAGCAGAGATTAAGTTAATGAGAGAATCTGCATCAATTGCTTGCCAGGTATTTTCATGCCTAAATTGTAATTAAATCTATTTGATCTGAACTTCCGCTGATGAGAGTTACTGTATGGATCTTTTCTTTCCTTAATAGAATGACCTTTAAAATTTTTTTGAATAGATCTTGTGATGAGATGATAGTTGGAGAAAGATATAGCCTAGATCGTTGGTGAGAGTTAATATTAGAAGAGAAAGACAGTATAATTTCTACAAACTTTTCTATCATATACAATGTATCTTACAGTTTTCTTTAAACTCCTAATCAGCGAGTTGGTGCAATAAAGTCTCATCAAGTTAATTTTTGCCCTCAAATTGGATTACTAGATGAATTCATTTGCCAACAATTTGCATTTTTGCATATTTCTCAAATGAATATAATAAGTGCTAATCCGCCAAAGAACAGCACAATAAAAACTTGAATAAGGAATTCAAATTTTCTTACTCTCTAGTAGCCACTCTCCCACAAGGCCACAACAGGACATGGTATTTGCTTTCAGATTAAGTTTATTAAATATTTATTTCCTGTCTTATATTTGAAAAGATTTAAGCAACAAAAATTACCTTTGTAGTTTGTTAAATCTTGAAATGGCCAAATGCCCAATATTTCCTTTAAACATTAAAATTATTGCTTTTGTCTAATCCAGCAATTAACCTTGTTAATGAGGACTTAAGCTTGAAAGATCATTCCTGAAAAAAAAAAGATGCTACTTCTATGTGCTGAACTTGTTGATTACTTCTTGTTAATATCCTTACAACTTATTGTTTTCCTATTGTTTCCTTATCAGAGATTCGGAATCCTTACTACGGATATCTGAAAAATTCTAGTCCTTACTCTTTCATGATTACCAGTCTATTGCAGTTGTTGGCATGCTGCCTTTATATAAATAGATCTCTGTGAATTTCAGTTGGATGATTCCCTGTTTTATAATTATTAATATTTATTTCTTTTCCCGGATAGGCTCTTTTACAGACAATGTTGCTTTCAAAGTCATTACCCAATGAGGGTATGTTATCAGCTAAGGTTGAATATGAATGCAAAATGAGAGGTGCCCAGAGAATGGCGTAAGCATTTTTGTTCTTTAATGAATGATGGAGCGTATTTTCTTACACAATTATTTTCATCTAGCTAATAAATTTTTTTTGTTTGTTTATTTATTTATTGAAAATTATTATTGTAAACCGGTTAGCTAATAAATTTCTGTGTTGTCTTCTTTCTCTTGAAGATGTACACTGACTAACAAATATAGTGTTATACACTAGTCTTAACTGGTATTTTCTTAGATCATATATAATTGTGCTAGGATTTTTCTGGTGGTGTACTATTATTTTTTATTTTCTTTTGCTAGGTTCAACCCTGTGGTTGGTGGTGGGCCAAATGGTAGTGTTATACATTATTCTCGAAATGATCAAAAAGTAAGACCACTTATTGTAAGCTCATGCATTATTTTCTTTGGATATCGTTCATTCATATTCACAAATAAATTAATGCTTTTATATTTATAGATCAAGGATGGATATCTTGTTTTGATGGATGTTGGATGTGAGTTGCACGGTTATCTTAGTGATCTGACTCGTACATGGCCACCATCTGGCAGCTTTTCATCTACTCAAGTATGTTATTCGCTTATTCGCAGCTCTTCTCCTTAGCTCATTTATCGCAAAAAGATGAACAATATTGGATCCTAGTTTATCCCTTAATTTTGAAATATTTGTTAATGCTTCAATTGAATTTGTTCCATATAATTTTGACATGCTTTCAAATATCTTCCAAATTTTTTCTATTTAAATTAACACACATCACATTACAATGATTCTTATCATTTCACAGCCAGGCACATAACCTTATACATGTATATCGTGTTGCAATATTTAATAAAACAACAAAGAGACCAGAGTTCCCGTAGTGTAAATTTATCATAACCATAGTTACCTAGTCCATCACAATCTCACTTCGTATGGCTTGCATTCCGCAAGGGGTTAGAGTGAGCCTGGTATCTAATGCCCATAAGCAACATGGATAACACTTTCTATCCCCTCATAAAGTTCTTGAGTTAATTTTGCTAAATATAAAATTCCCCTCTTATGAACTAGTATACATATCAAATCCTCTTGTTTATTTAGTGGAGAGTTGATCTTTTGTTTATGTTCACTTATTCCTTCTTCTTGGTAGGTATATTCGCTGTGTTATATTATTATCTTATAACGTATAAGTTTACAGTGTTTCTATACAATCTAAAACACCACTAAAGGCCTAAGGATTGGTAGAGAAGGTTATGGCCCAACAATTAAGCAATTCCTCTAAGAGTTTGATGGGAATTAGTAAACATGCATTTGTATTTTTTGGCTGGGACATGCATCTCTACTCCCCACACCTAGATGCCACTTTTATTGCATCCTTCCTCTTTATGTACAGTACTACAGTTATAACGTAACCCACTGTGGGAGGCCCAAAAATAGGAATCCAGAACCGGTTCCTTGCTGTTCATCCCTCTGTTCTCTATTGAAACTTGCTACTGACCAACCTATACTAATCAATGTAGCTCAAAGTGTCTTTGCTTTCTGAAGACTTTGCATTGTTGACTTTCATTGCAAATGAAATGAAATGAACCCACACAGGGTGTGGCGGGTTGCTTCACGAATCACTGACACACTGCAGTGGTTTCGTGTTCAAGCCTGCCCTCCCGGACTTTCTTGGTGTTGGCACTCGGTGGGTCAGCGCCGTACCGTCGGGAATTAGTTCTGACCCGAAGGGTTGGGGACACCCCGAGTAAATAAAAACTAAAAAAAATTCATTGCAAAGCTTCTGATGGTTAGTTTTTTTTTTTAAAATGATCTTTTGGTCTTTTGATGGGTGTAGATAAATATATTAAGAGGCAGAAATTACATCAGCATATAGCAAAGAGGTTCACGAAGGATGAACCCAACAATTACAATGATGGAAAAAGTCTACGCCTCAGCAAATACAAGTACTACAAAATACAAATAACCACCTACCTACAAAACTTGGTGCTCAGCTGCACTATAGGCTAATTCTTACTCGGGGCAATTGAGCCATCCCCTCCTCCAAGTCATCACGCCTAACAGAACACCATTCCACCATAAGAAGGTGAATATTTGATTGGACTAGCTAGGGTGAGGGCTATCTTTGAAAGTGTGACTGTAGCCCTCCCTTCTTTCTTCCAAAGGGACTTATAAATATCCCTAGGGAGGAGGGCCCACACTAGCTCTAAAGGGGCTTCTTGAGGGACCGAGCCCCAATAGGATAAGAAGCCTTAAAAGGAGCAGGGGAAGACCCAAGCGGTACTAAGTTGGGATAAGAAGGCAGACCAAATACCTGTTGCGAATGTGCAGTATATGAGCAGATGATGCAATGCCCCAAAACCCCACCTTGGACATAATGGGACTTTGGGTTCGTGACATTTCTTAAACCTACTTAATTCCATGGCAAAAAGGCAATACTAAAACAATACTCTAAAATTGACAATAATAAAATCCAATATCCATTAAACAAACATCATGTACATTCATAAGACCAATTTAAACCTAACTCACGATACACTTGGGTAACTCAATACTCAAACCAAGTTTGAACATAAGCAACATCATGCAAACTAAAGTGTCTATTACAACCTTTCTCAATAAACAAACTATAATCTAATAATAGGGATAACTATCAAGATCCCTGGCTCCCTCCTCGGGAAGCTCACCTACTTCTTCCTCTTCAAAGTACTGCACCCTAACCCACGGCTCCGCCGTATGCTCCTGCTTTATACCTGCTGACAATAACAAGTTGACTGAGTATTGAAAACACTTAGTGTATATACAGTCCAACTACCAATATAACATAACCTGGACATGACTAATATCATAATTTATTTCATATTTACATAACCAGAGTGCGGAAACCATGGTTTAAAATGTCGATACGTATCGACCGATACGGGCCGATACGTATCCTTTTTGGAGCTACCTGATACATTGGTATGCTAGAAAAAAAAACTCCACTATATCGGGCCGATACAAGCCCGATACACTCGATACAGAGATTTTTCAGTTAATTTTTTTTCTCCTTCCATTTACACTACGATCCACAATACAGACCCAATACACACAACTAATTTACATAATATATTATTTAAGTAAATGATTTTAACTTGATTTTACTTTCATTTACTTTGGATATTAATATATAAATAAGGTTATCCCCTTAGTTATGATGCCCCAGCCCAACCCAACTTATCAGGAGCCACTAGTTATGATGCCCCTGCCCAACCCTATTTATCAGGAGTCACTGGTTATGATGCTTAGTCCCTGTCTTCGACTGACAGTTATGGATAGATCACGACTCAACAGCAGACATATGTACAAATGTACTTGGGCATGTACCGCGCGATGATGACTTGGACACAGTGGTGTCATCATGTCTAGACGACTTATAACGTATCACTCTACTCAATTCCTGATCCCACAATGATATAGAATGAGCCAACACGAAGCTCAATGTGGTATTGAGCTTCTATCATTTATGTAATTTGATTTGTGAATACAAGGGTCTATGCATTTTTATATTTTTGATTTATGAATGCAAGTTAGCTTCTATCACTTTGTTAAGTAACTATGGTTTGTATTTTCAAACATATTTATCAATGCACACACCTTTTTTAACTTATAAATTTGTTAACTCTCATATGTATGATTATAAATATAGTTAGAGGCTTTCATTTAGTTTGTTTTTAGCTTATATTTGCATTAAAAGATGTTTTAAGCACGGTATCCAAGTTTTTCCTTACGTATCCAAGCTTTTTTTAGCGTATCCTAAATTTTTCCGCCGTATCCAACCGATACGATACCGATACGCCGATACGTATCCTATTTTGGACTTATCGATACGGCGACCGATACCGATATTTTGAACCATGGCGGAAACATGTGAACATATCATATCATCATCTTTACTCGTGTACTCGTGTGACTCTTGGACTTGTATATGTGAGATGCATGTTCATAATTTATACGTGTTCATGATAAGTAACATGTCTTGTTAACACATAATTCATAGTGTTTGTCCTGTCAACGCATAATTCATAGTGTTTTCATATTGAGTAACATAGTCGTGACAACACATAGAGTGGTATGTTCGTAACCAAGGGTCATTTTTTCAAAGCATAATACGTGGCATGTCCATGTTCAATGCATGATCTTGTTAGACACGTGAATCCGTGAACCTTACTTTCTACTATGCATGTGAAAATGTGCTTAAGTGTCGTAATTGGAAATCGAATTGGTCATCTCTTAGATTCCGATCCTCCGCCAAGAAACTTAGCCAAGGTACATCTACCTGGTTAGAGAATTCCCGATCTAGAAGACTTCCTCTAGGTTTTGGCCTTCCCGAACACCGATCACCATGCAAGATAGATAGGGCATAGTTTAACACACCAATCATTAATAATTCCTTATCATAATTATGCATTTTTCCAAGACATAAAAGCAAACATTAACATCACAATTCACTTCTATAATTTGATTGATTCCACCATTCACCTATAATTCATCATTTCTTCCACAACATTAGCCATTCTCCATACACATCACCCACAATCCATAGTCGTGCATTCAACCCTTCCTCCATAGCATTTCCCATCCTCCATTCATCACATCCTAGAAAGCACGGATACTTCAAATAGCTCCTTGTACCCGTATCGGATACGGATACACCTCCGATACGGCGGGATACGTATCCGGTTAATTAATTTAATTTTTTTTAAATTTCAGATACGGCAGGGATACGGCTTCGATATGGCATGGATATGATCGGGATACAGACATGAATTTTTTTTTTTTGGAGACCCGGGGGTGTGACCCTATCTCTTTTGTTTTTGCATGGACATGGTCTTCTTTATATTTTGCTTAGTGGATGATAGGATGACTTTCTTTTTTGCTTAGTGGTTGATGAGATGACCCTATTTCTTTTGCTTTTGCATGGACATGGTCTTTTTTATACATAAACAGAACTGAACCAATGGTTATTTTGTAATTATAATACAAAATATAGTATTATTATTATTATTTTTTTAAAATACGGATGTATCTTGGCTGTACTCATATTATGTTTTTTTAGGTTCTACCGTATCGCCGTACTCGTATCCATATCCGTGCTTTGATTCACATCCATAGCATTTAGTAACATTTTCATTTACATAATATCTAATACATAACCAACAAAATCCCTAATTGCATATAAGATTCACATTTCATATTCCAACATCCATATCCTATGCATACTCATGAAAAACATATATAAATTTCCAGCCTCATCTTTCTAGAACATGCAAAACTATAATAGAGTAAGATTGGAGAGTATATCGACCTTAATTCATACTCAAGCTAATTAATCTATGCATAATCATGTAGATATCTTGGTAATCCATACTTATTCATGTAAAAGCATTACAATATGTTAGGTTAGAAAGTATATCGACCTTAGGGATCGTTCCCTTCGATCCAAATCGCTCCAAGAAGGCTTGAGGAGTGATCTCCAAGCTTTCTTCTTCTCCCTTGAGCAATTTCTTCTTCTCCAAGCCAAATCTCTCTTGAAACCCTAGGTTTTTTCCCAAATTAGGTTTAGAAACTCTTAAAACCTAAAACACTCGAATTAGAAAGACTATTTATAGATTAGGGGTTTAAAACCCTGATTTCCGTAACTTATTAAAAATCCTGTGCCCGAGTTACGATCGATCGCCCGAACAGTGCGATCAATCGTAGCCCTCCAGTGCGATCGATTGCCCATATTGGTGCAATCAATCGTAACCAACACTTAAAATTGCCAAATTTCTGATCTCAGGGATCGATTGTGGGTTCCCCTGCGATCGATCGCAGGCTATGTTTTTCCTATTTTTCATCTTTTTAAGCATTTTGAACATCTTACCCCCTTTAGTTATAATTAAACACACTTAGTAACACATCAATGACCATTATACTCCTATTAAACAAGGTAATTCCAGGACTTTAAATTCGGGTCTCTACAGATGATCCATTGATTCCTCCGTTGTAAGGCACATACCACATTGATTGGCAAGCCCCCAACCTCTATGCTTGACATCCGAGGTTAATACCTTATCTAAGTATGTTATCCAAAGAAAGAAGGATACCTTAGATGGTACTTTGGGGTATCACACATTCCAATGTGGAAATGAGGGACTAGGGCAGGGATGTAGAGCCTGAAGAAAGGATCACACTGGAAAGTGACTTTTGTTGTCCTTAGACCAAAATCGACTATCCCCTAGAAGAGGGTTTGGGAGGACGAACGATAGGTGACTAAGGAGCCTAAGGGAATTATCATTGAGGTTGCACAGCTTGCGCCTAAACCTAGAAACGTACACCCCTGACCCACCAAACCAATCATAAGAGGACTTTACCAGGGCGTTTTGGTTTTCCGCCAAGGAGAAGAGGTTGCCGGAATTTTGTTTCAGCACGTACTGCCCACACCAACTATATATCCCAAACCTAATGTCCATCGCGTTCCCCACTTTGAAAAAAATGTTTTCGGCAAATTCCTCCTTGGTTTGACTGATCCCCTTCCATAGCCTGACCCCCTAGGAACCATTGACTGAGTTAGACTCTAATCTATTTCTGTCTTTGTTCCTTGCCCCATCGACATCCCTCAACAAGCTGACTTTCTCCCAATCGCCATTACTATTTTTTAAGCAAAGCCATATTCACTATCCTCAATGGTGTCACATTAAGACCACCTTTGTTTTTTAGCCGACATACCGAGTCCCAGTCCACAAGGCGGTACTTCTTGATATCCACTCGCCCATTCCACAGGAAATTTCTTTGGATCTTTTGAGGCGATCAACCACTGAAGCTGGAATGCAAAGAAGAGATAAAATGTTAGTTGGCAAACTATCGAGAGGATTCTTTAGAAGAGTCAGCCTTCCTCCATTTGACAGGTAAAGCGACTTCCATCCCTCTTAACCTCCTATGGAATCTCACCACTATGGTTCCCGAACTTATTTAGTTTCTTTCTAAAGATAGTGATCTCTGGGTTGAAGTGAAAAAGATAGACATATGAGAAATGAATTAGCTGTTTATATCGCTTGATCGTTTCTCGAAAACGTTTAAGCATACACTTGTAGAAGGTAATGCTCAATTACTCTTTTTGACCAGGAACATATTAATATTTAATTCTGAAAACATAGGGAACACATGGAAAATAAAGAAAGGAAAGCTTCACTGGGGAGGGGAAAAAAACAAAAAAACAAACAGCAAAGCAACTACAAGGGATAACATATTGAGCAAGACCATCCCTCCTACTCCTTCCTCTGCCAATAGATCAGCCATCTCTTTTGCGATTTAGGGATCCAAGAGAGTCAATATGTTCCATTGACCATTAAATCTTGAAAGACAACGACGTTTCTCCAAGGACCACGATCAGAACCTGCAGCCCACTGATTGCATTTCTTGAGTCTCCCTTAATTTTTGAGGAGGAGGGGAGATCAAAAGAATTGTATAGAGTAAGACCATGTCTCAACTAAAAAATCTACGCTTGATTCAAAGTCACAGTACCTTCCAACTCCATAAAGTGCAGTGAGATTCTGCTGTTGCCTTTGATGATCTTTCCTCTACCTGCGGGATGCTTATTGCTCAACTAATGCTGAAATTCTATCAACTTTGATGACTTGCTAGCTATTTAGAAACTGTAGTGTGTGTGTGCGCCTAGTTTTTTTCTTTTTCCTTCTACTGTATACTTGTGTGTACGCGCCACCCCCCCTTCTGCTGTATACTTACAACTTACATAAGCATATTTCTGCTTTCTTTTTATCTTTCTTGCATTGCAGGCTAATGAGTTTTTCTAGATGAATAACTTTTTCGATTACCAACAAAAAAAACACTTTTCCATATACATCCTTCCCATCCTCTGAATTTTTATTAATTTATTAAATTTTGGTTGGTAATAAATAAGCAAAAGCAGGTAATACAACTAGGAGTTTACTGAGAAGTAAACTCACAGAAAAAAGACTACAAAACCTAAACAGAATCAAAAATCATACAGAAGGCAATCTGAAATTATTTCCGCCTGTTCATAGCTTTCAGGCTTAGTTCTTAATGTTTTTATTAGAGATTTGAACTTTTCATAAACTCGGTGATCTACATAATGCTTAAAGGTGGATCATTTTGTGATATGGATATTAATGTTTTTACTTTTTGCCTTGTTTGATAATGCTTATAGTTGGGATGTGTGCATTGCAGGAAGAGCTTTATGCTCTAATTCTTGAGACAAACAAGGAATGCATGATGCTTTGCAGACCTGGTACAAGCATTCGACAAATACATAACTATTCGGTATGGCTTAATGAATCCAAACTTGCGGTTTGCTTTTCTACTTTGCCTGTCCTTCCGATAGTCTCTAGATGAAAACCGAAACAATGAGAACCATTAGCTGTATATCACCAATTAGGAGTGACGCCCTAGTCTCGACTTTTTAGTGCATGAGCAACATAATCAAGCATGATTTAAGTTAAAATTTTCATACTTCATTGCTGAACCACATCGTGAGAAATGACTGTCATGGGGGTGGCGTACAGTAGAATTAGAAGTGACACGGAAAATCTTTGGAATATTTGGAAGGAGTATGGAAGATGCATATGATTACTTGTGCTAGATAAACCAATATTATATGAACTTAGAACATACATGAATATATCATATACACTGTCTATGTGATTATAGTCCTGTTGGGAAATTATAAGCCACTATCTTGATGGTCTTTTGGACTTCTAAGAACTTTGTGATATTTGATAATCCTGGATGACATTTCAGATACCAACTATGATTCTATGACTAATGCATTATTATTGTGGCATTGATATGTTTTACGTACATGTTTCTCTCAAGTACAAAACTTATTGTGCTTTACCTTGTTTAATGTTTTCTACTTTTCCTTTTGCCTTATGAAACATATCACCACCTATACATGTTACAAAATATTGGCATTGTACTAGTAAGGCTTTTAGTCCCAAGGACAATCTAAGGTATTGTTGGATAGGCCATAAAGTAAGTGTGCCAATGGAAAAATGGTACATGTGACAACCATAGTGGTGAGACCCACCAGTCTATTGTTCCCACATAAGAGATTTAAACTAGAGATCTACTCAGTGTGATGATCGTGACTATCCAGCCTATCATGTTATTGGGACGGTCAGAAATAACTAAGACCATCTAGCAGAAATTGTATTGCTAAGATAGTAATGATCATCTGATTGGCTCATTTGCATGGGATTCACCTAGGTGGGTCCTCCCTTCTGTGAGCATGCATTTTATTACAGTTTAAGCCCTATATCTTTGTTTTTCCTCTAAGAAGCAACTCAAAAACTATAACAATGATACCTGTATATATATATATATATATATATAATGTATTGATTCTTACTAGTGTACATGCTTGTGTAGGTTGAACTGCTGCACAAAGGACTAAAAGAGATTGGAATCTTGAAAGACGATCGAAGCAATTCTCAAAGTTACCATCAGCTGAACCCAACTTCTATAGGTCTCTTTTTTTTTGTTTATAATCCCTTGATCTTCCAGTATGCTTATTAGCCCGATGTGAGGCATGCAGAACCCGAGCCTGTAATAAGTATGCCCTTCAAGATTTAACTCCAATGTTATCTAAGCTTGTTAGCTTTAGAAGAGCATCTCTATTCTCTAGTACCAATTTCATTGTGTGATTAAATAGATTTTTTCCCTTTCTGATAAAGCAGGTCATTATCTAGGAATGGATGTTCATGATTGTTCTATGGTTAGCAGCGACCGTCCTTTGAAGCCAGGTGTTGTAAGTTATAAGTGTGGCCTTGACAGAGCAATGATTTTACTTGTATTTTTTGTCCAAAGTTTCTTCAGGTGGTGTGCAAGATTTTATTTGTTAGTGTTGCTGCTATAGCATTTTAAAAACACTGGTTCTCACATTCTGAAGTCCTTTAGACTTTATGCAATTTTGGGCAAAACTATCTTTGTCCAGCCAGTTTAAGTCTTAAATCCACCAAACTAACTTACAAGTGATCTTTGTGCCATAAGTGGAAGTTAATGCGAGGGAGTGAGAGCAAATGATCTCTGGTTCTTAATGTTTTGATTACCATCTGAACAAAACTCTTGCTGCAAAAACTTCATTGGGCAGGTGATAACAATTGAGCCAGGAATCTATATCCCCTCTTCTTTTGACGGCCCAGAGAGGTATTCATTGAGCTTCATTTAATTCTTGTTTCTTGAAAATCTTAATCTCCTGAATCGTAGGAGTGGAAGGTTCTCGTAAGTCCTCATACTTGCGCAAGTTTTGCGCATCCAAGATGGATAGACCCTCTGGTTATTAGTTCCACAGGGGAACTATTTATGTTAGAAACTCACCTAATTGGATGAATACTGTTTGTTCTTGTTCACATTCTTCTGGATGCTCAAAAAACATTTGGCGAATTATATGCTAATGGAATGAATTGTCATCACCTCCAAATTAGGTTGGTTTTTGGCATGACACTTACGGTTGATGTGGCCCATAAAATGCTGGGATTGCCCTCTCAGGTGCCCCATATGCATAGATATGCGGGTCTACCTGGTTGGCCATAGATGTTTTCTATTAACTATTATCCAACTCAAATATTGGTGGTAATGCAGGTATCGAGGCATTGGAATAAGGATTGAAGACGATGTCCTTATCACTGAAACAGGTCACGAGGTATGTCAGACTGAAGTTCATATTTGCCACTATTGAATTCTCACTGCTAGTATGATTTACTCATCTATTTGATGATGGGAACAGGTCCTTACTGGGTCAATGCCCAAAGAGGTTCAACACATTGAGTCATTGCTAAACAACTACTCCCGTGGGTTGGGGATGGAGACCCATAATAACATGAAGGCTGCATCCAGTTAAAAGATATCCTCAATATATCAGGCCAAGGCAATACCGTTGAGGGAATTACTAAGATGAATAATTTTCAGCCCACTGCCTCTATCCCAGAAGCAGAACTTTGTATTTATCATTGTTAAAGGGATTACACTTCACTTATCCAAAAACAATAACTAAAAGGAAAGTGAAGGGACAACACCATCTGTTATTGTTCGGAATTGCACCGCTCTGGTAGTGAATGTGAGGGATTATGTACACGAGATCTTGTACACCGATTGGATCATAGCCTTGTATATCTTTTAGTTGATTTGTGGGGCCATGTTAGTTGCTCATTTTATATCAATTAGCATGACTATCAAATTAGAGGAATACATGTCTCATTTCACGGCTGTTGGTTCCAAGGCTAAAGATTGACCCAATTAAATGGTCCCATACAGGATCCATTATTATATTTTCCAAGGCATTGACATTCTTTTGCAAACTGTCGAACAGAATGCAGGTGGATTGAATGGTTACAATGATCACATCAGTTAAAAGTTCAAACTTTGTCGTGGTTCTTGAATTCAATGGGTACAATGAATGATCATATCAGTTAAAACTTTGTTACTGTTCCTGGGTCAATAAATTTGCTGCTGGATTTGTTTCCACTGTAAGAAGAGTAGGTTTTACCACCTCTCAAGGGATGATTCAGTCTTGCAAGAACATTGGATATGCACCTAGAATGCAAGAAACTCCCTCCTAACTTTAACCTGATCAAATGATCACAACTATCCAATCTAGAGTTGTTTTGTGTATCTTTCCTATTCCTTTGAACCATCTAGAATAATACAAAAGCTCTGATACTTCAAACCACTGTCCGCACTTCCCAATATCTCCTAAATGGGATCCAACGTGATCCATCTTGCATAGCAGAGCATAGTTCAAACACAAGCCAAATAGATTGCATAGTTGCTGGGAAATGACCAAATTATGTTGCTGTTCGTCCATTTTATAGTGAAGCATGCAAGTGTCAGATTGTTGATATTTCCGGAAATGAAAAATAAGGGCTGTACAAACCTCTGCATAATGCAAGTTTAAGGGCCTTCAAAATGCATACCAGTATACAACTATTAAAATGGTTTTAATATAATTACCCCTAGCTTTCACTGTGAAAAAGTTCTAGGCTCTTCTCCAAATTTATGAGTTCTCTTTAGGGAGCTCATAAATGACTACATGCCTGCTGTGAGAAAATCTTACCAAAAAGCAGGGCAGATTCTCACCATTGCTTCTTGCCCTTCTTCTTTCTTTTGCTGCTGCTGCTGCTGCTGCCGCTGTTCTTGGAGAAACTTCCAGCTCTGGCAGGGGGGCTCTCTGTTGAGGGACTGCCACCGGCGGTGTCAAACATGCCTGACTGCACCGCATTCTGTAACCACTCAAAGAATTCCTCCTCTGTCATGCTCTCTTCCAAGTTGGATGCTGGCATTCCACCTCTTTGTCCCAAACCTGTTCCCTTTACATTACTGTGCTTGGAGGTTACACTGGTGTTGACATGAAAACTCGGCTTGTGAGTGTTGGCTAGACATTTCATCCCCTGTAACAACAACGCAGAGATAGGCATACTAACTTTTCTGTATATTTTGAATTGTAATTGAAAGAAAACAAAAGCTACAGCTAGAAAGAAAGGCAAATCAATAGGGTGGAAGGAAGGATATCTTTGCAACTGCCACTCTGGTGAACTAATTAGGTATATCAATTGCTTCATCCGATGGAAGATGGAAGGTCAAACTTACGTCCCTTCAGAAAAATGAGACGCATCTGGAAATTTCAAAGAACATATTACCCATTCTACCTTGTCCATTCATTCTTGCACAATGGTACATTTGGTATTTCACTTGAAATTATACTTGGTGCCTTAATTCTGATTGCAGCAGTCAGCTTGTTGCTATCCTTGCAGCATTCGTTTACTCTCAAATCCATAGGCTTCCATATAGAATGTCAGGATATTTCCTCCTTTGTATTTAGAAATTCAAGAACTTCTATCTGCCTTCTTCCAGTCCTAAATATACAATGACCTATGACAATACCACTCACTTAGCCTCAACCGGTTCTTGGGATTAAGCTGAAACTAAATTATTTTAATTGGTAAAAGAATCTTGTATCAAGAAAGGGAGACAAAAAAGATACAAATGAGAGCAAAAACAAAAGAGATACCACTAAGATGGGGAAGAACCACTGGGACTCAACAAAATACAGAAAAACAACAAATATTTTTTTAAAAGTTACATAGTCCCTTCCATGATAAATAGGACATCCCTCAAGACCCCCTTCTTTTGCCAAAGAATCAGTCAAGTCATTTGCTGATCGGGGTGTCCAAGAAAATGAAATATTCTCTAGGTAATCAAATGGCAAAATCTCTATAATGGCATGGGTGAGTCTCCACAGGCCATGATCTGTACTGGCATCCCATCAAATAGTGCTTCTCGAATCTCCTTCGATAACAAGGGTAAGAAGACTGATAGAACTCGATAAATATCCGATAAAAAAAGAAACCTTGATAATATCAGGCCTTGCATCATTGATAAGACCTCGGTGTGGTTGGACTCACCATGCCAACCAGACCTAAGAAGTCAAGGATAATGCTGATGATCCCACCAACACCAGACAACCTATGATGGCCCAAAGAGCTCCCATCAGAATTGAGCCTGAAAGAACCAACAGCCAACAGGTATAGGGACCTCAAGGGCTGAACACATCAGCCATACGCTGAAACTCGATTTCTCCCTAAGAAAAAGAACTCCTACATCCTATTTTTAGTTGCACAGCAGCCACAAGAACAAGTATGTTGTTTAGTGCTGGTAGTCCTTACCACAGTTAAATCTTACTATTTATGATTCACTATTTGAATCTCACGATCTAAAATTCTAGATCAAATATTAACCCAAACAATCTGAATCCTAGGTCTGAGAAGAATCCAGTCATTTTTTTCCCCAATCTTATGAATCTCTTTTCATCCTAAATCCCATCAAATTCACGATTTCTGTTGAAAACAGGTGTCATTATTTTAAGTGAAAATATGAACCCTAATTTATTAATATTTAAATAATTTGCATTGCTTCTCAAGTATTATTTTTATTTAATTCCTGTAATTTACGATCCAATTCAAATCTACCCCTCACGATTTATGACTCGATTCGATTTTGACAATATTGGTCCTTACAAATAAACACCTGTCCTGTTTACTGGGCAGGTGTTTTAGATTTCTCCATTGAAGGATTGAATCAGAAAACATTCATGAAAGATTGCAGAAATATTGAGACAACCCAACAAAGAGAAAGAACAAGAAATTGTATTACCTGACAAATAAACCATTCAGTCGCATCGTATATCCTGCTTTCAGCGCAAACATATGCAGAGGGGGCTTCCACCTGCAGAGAATGAAAAGGTAAGCACAATCATATCATGCTTTTATTTCTTATTGTAACAACCATGTATTACTACATTCTCTTCAAGAGGATAAACTAGAGGAATAGCAAACTCTACTTCAATATATAGTAAAAACTGAAAAATCGACTTAAGCACAGCAGATTCAATTTAATGACATTTTTACGCAAAACATGTTAAAAATGTTGAACCAACTAAATCCCACATCACAATAAAATGAAGCGCAGATCATATCTTCCAAACTAATGAGCTAACCTAAATCTACATTCTTGGTAGTATCGTGATTAGAAGACAGTAATATCGTCCTGCGTGGCATTGCCTAGGAGGGGGGCTCTCTTTGATGTAGCAGAGGCGTACGGCATAACATTTGCCTACCAGCCCAACCATCTACTGAGACCCAAAATCATCAACATCATCTGGCATGAGGGCATTTCAAGCTTGATCATGCAGTAAGGGAGATCACATCAGTACCATACTCGGGTCGTGAAACAAATCATAGGAACCCGAGTTCGTTTAGATTAATTGGGACAGGCAGACAAATTAGGCCGAATCAGTTTGGGCCTCCTGTGGTAGGGAGCCGCCACATAGCTTGTCTTCCACAGTGGTTGGTCGAGGAAAATCTCAGATTGGGGCAGGGGGACTCTCCCATTTTACTGGCCGCAAGTGAAGATCTGTTCAACTTCCTTCCGCTAATTCTCAAAACTTCTGATGAAGCTCGAGATTTTGTGGTAGGAGGCCAGAAGCACATCCTCATCGAAACCTATGGCAAAAGTGTTAGGGACCTTCTACTGACAGCAACAGCAGTCCCGCAGTCGTCATGCCTACTGAAAATTTAAGGTGGTTTGGGGCTAATTCAGAGGCCTCCAGCGCTCCAATCATCTCCATATCTCACTCGAATCATGGCGAATCTAGTGAGTCCACAGGCCACTCTCAATCATTGGCAATGATGGAGATGGAGTGGAGAAGGGGTTGGTACATCCAGCTGAATACGGGGTGTTGGCGGCTAATTCTTCATTGTCATCTAATGTTGGGCTAATGAAAGTAGGTGTGAGGAACAAGAGAAGAACCAATCAAAAGTTTTTTGTTGTGTTTATGCTTCTATTTTTTCTATGTGCTTTTTGCCTTGTTGGTTTACCTTTGGTAAACTTCTGTGTATCTCCCTTATGTTCTTAATATAATCCAATAGTTTACCGATCAAAAAAATAAAAATAAAAAGAGAACCTAGAGGTGGGATAAGGAGGGGCAGCTGAATCCTTTTTCATTAATGCATTCAGGTTTATCTCAGGAAGGATAGCACCTGCCGTCAGAAGGGGACACTACCATCTGGGACCTCTACAGGACAGAATGGCAATCCGGTCCACTAATGAGGGTGCCCAGTCCTCCTAAGCCCATAAATTCGAGGGCTTTTTTTCTTCCCCAAGGCCCACTGGATGGGTAGAGCCAAAATTTGAAAGTCCTCTAACTTGAGGGCCGGGCTAGGACCTTGCCTTGCCTAGCCCTCCACACGCTTTACTACACAATTATATATGTGTATTATATATAAGACCTATACTATACCTATATTAGTTATATATGCTTTACATAGTAACACTTTAATACTATGCCTTATGGTAATATTGTGTCAGAATGCCTTTATGTTAGTATTGTGCTAATTTTAAATATATACCAGTATTATGCCTTGTGTCAGTACTGTTTCAAAATACCTTACGTTATCACTTATCACCATGTCAAAATTAGTAATATGATTTATGTTAACACATTAATAAGATCTATATTACACATAAGTTCTATATATGCCTTATGTTTTTTTTTTATCTGTATATATATGCCTTATATGAGTACTATGTCGATATAAATATAGGGAAAGTAAAAGGATATAGCTAAAACACATACAAAATATAGAGTATATTATATATAATTACATTATAAAAGAAAGTGAAAACATAATAATTTATAGTATGTTATACTTGAGAAAAATATTATACTTCACCATCGAGTAAAAAACAATAATTATGAAAAATAATAGATAATAACTCTATCGTAATGCTTTTTGCATTGCATCGCTTGTCCCAAGATTGGATAGAGGAGAGTTGATTTCAAGTTGGCATCCAGTGGCCGTGAATGAAGAAAAAAATATTTGTCTTCTTTCCAGCCCTAGCCCTTGAGGGTAAGGCTTGGCGTAGTCAGTTCAGACCCTCCGAGGGCTAGGGTTGAACCTAATAAGAACTAGGCCCTGTCCTTTGACAACCCTATCTACAAGGAAGATTTTGGTGCTTAGACGTAAATGACGACCAAGAAGAAGATGGGATGGCAGTGGCAGCTATTGAGATTTCTCGATTGACATTTATCGTAGAATCCGCTTGTTCTAAGCAAGCTATGTCGGGATATGGTACAAAGAACGAGCCATGCTCTAGGGAGGGAAAGTGTGCCTAAGCAGTTGCAACTGATCAAATCTGAGAACAGCTCAAATATGCCGATCCACTCTTCGGTGCTAGGTACGTCTTTTGCCTCTATCCCTTCTACCTCTCCCAAGCTTACCACTTGTGGGAATGGGGGCAGGTAGTAGGGGTATTGATGGGTTGTATTATGTTTGGTGATTAAAATTCTTGTATGCTTTTCAAAGCTGATTTGTTACCACAACCATATGGGAAATCAGTGATAGATGTAGGTCTGGCAAGTACAAGATTGTTTGGGGACCTCACTAAAGATAGGTCGGTACCTGCACATCGAGGTCTTGGATCTGAATCGACTAATACTAGACTGCATAAGGACGTGCCTTATAGGATTCGTATGGTAGGCTGCAGGGAGAGGTGTTGGAAAAATAGAGAATTTTGGGAAATTTTTAGGCCCATCACATGTAGGTCATGAGGGTGAGGTTAGGGCCTTATTTCACTCCTTAGAACCATAAAATCCACGAGGAGAGGTAAAAAAAAGGGTAAAGATTAGGGGTAACGGGAGATTGGAGAACGAACTTAGGACATTATCTAGAAGTGTAAACCATGACAAGTCATCATGGAGTAAGGCGAATAGTTGTAGGAGAATGAGGTTTCCGATAAGTAATGACAAAGCACCTTATCTTTTGGAACATTAGAGGGTTGGAGCATGTTGACAAGCAGCGTACAATCAAGGATTTAGATAGAGCCAAGATGCCTTCCATTCTATGCTTGCAAGAAACTAAAATAGAAAGTATGACCAATGTCATTGTAATGGAAGTTTGGGGATCACAATGCTCATAATGGCGGGTGGTCCTATCTTTAGGGGCCATGGGGATTATTTTGATAGTTTGGGACAAGGTCATAGAGGTTTCTAAGTCAGAGGTGAGGGCATTCTCTCTCTCCGTCCTTTGTAAGTCGTTAGTGGATAACTTTTAATGAATTTCACAGGTGTGTATGTTGTTTGGCTGGTTTCACAGATGATGTAGATTTTAAGCTGGAGCTCGACGAAGTGAGTGCTAGATGGAGTTTTCCTTGGTGCATTGGTATGAATTTAAATTGTGTGAGGTTCCCACGTGAGAGGTCAAGAAGGGACCCACTGTCTTGGATTACGAGAGCTAGAGTAATGAATGTTCCACAACAATCTTATGGAGTGTCTTCATCAAGGATCCAGATCATGTGGTCTAACTTCCAAGAGATTCTGGCTCTTAGTAAACTGGTCCGTTTCCATATTTTCAACCAATGGGAAGACAAATTTCCTAATGCGAAGTCCATAGCACTCCTCAAACCAACTTCCGATCACATCCCAATAATGTTAAACTTGGCGAAGGTAAAGGGTGGATCCAAGCCTTCTAAATTTGAGAACATGTGGTTGGAATACCCTGATTTCAACAAGGCAGAGAGGAGGTTTGGAACCATTCCTCCTTTTGGGGATCTGCTAGAGTGCTAGTATCACAGATGGCCTGAAATTGAAAGCACCAAGGAGAAACTCAAAACTTGGAATAGAGAGGCCTTCAACAATCTTTTTGAACAAGAGAGAGAGAGAGATCCTAGAGGATATTGATATGCTTGACTTGAGGGAGGAAGAGGGCTATCTATCCCAGCCTGATATCTGGTACTCGTAATAATCTGAAAAAGGAATATCAAATCTCCTGAAATGCAAAGAGATTAAATGGATGCAAAAGTCCAGGGTTCAATGGCTTGAGGAAGGGATTGTAACACATGCTTCTTTTATAAAGTCGCTAATTTCATGAGAAAATCAAATTTACATCTCTAGATTAAAGGTGGGAGACTGTTGGAAGGATAAGGAGATTAGGTGAGAGGCATCGGCTTTTATGAGCAACTGCACAAGAAAGATCGTCAATGTAGGCCTAAATTAAACGACACTATTTGAGACCCTTTCGGAAGATCAAAGAGACTCTTTAGAGAGGCCCTTTTCAAAAAAAAAAAAACCTATCAATAATCAGGGGAGGGTTTTCAAAGCTCCAGGACCAAATGGTTTTTACATTGAATTCTACGAGAAATGCTGGAACATGATTGGCTAAGATCCTTGGAGGGTTTTGCAGAATTTTTTTAGCTAAAACAAATTCGATCAAATTTTGAACAAAACTTTTGTTGCCCTCGTCTCAAAGGTTACGGGAGCCCAGAATATTAAAGAATTTCATCTAATAAATCTTATTCGGAGTGTCTACAAAATTCAATCCAAAGTCGTGGCATCAAGACTTAAATTGGTCATGGGCTTTATTATTTCTCCTTCTCATGAGCCATTGTTGGTGACAAGCAGATCCTAGATGAGATTCCTATAACGAACAAGTGCATCGAAGATAGAATTAGGAAATGAAATTCGCGCATCTTGTATAAAAATAATATGAAAAAAAAATACTTACGATCATGTCAACCGGAAATTTCTTGAATATATCTTGGGTAGAATATGTTTTGGAATCAAATGGCAGTCTTGGATGAGTTGTTTCGCAACAATATTGTTTTCACTCATATTGCAAAACAATATGATTTGTAGCACTAGGGGTTTGCGTATTTTTTCACAACAATATTTTTTTCAACCTTTGAGATGAAATTCTTTACTTCAGTAGCACTAGGGGTTTGCGTCAAGGGGATACCTTCTCCTCTTTTTTGTTTATTATGATCACCGAAGCTCTAAGTAGGATGATTAGTAGAGCTTCGACATTAGTTTGGTAAGGCTTTTCTATTGGGAACACGAACCCAAACATCTCTCACCTACAGTTCGCGGATGATAAATTGCAATTTTGTGGCACATCTAGTAGACAATTGGTTCTCATTACATGTCTTTTTAGGTGATTTGAGGCAGTTTCGGGGCTTAAAATTATCTTCAACAAGAGCGTGATCTTTGGGGTTGGGGATGTTTCTAATTTGGTAGAGTTAGCGGTCACCCTAGGCCCTAGGGTGTAAGACAGGAGCCCTCCCGTCATCATACTTGGGATTGTCTTTGGGGGCTCAGGTCAAAGCCAAGGTGGTGCAGAACCCGGTGGTAAAAAAGTTAACAAAGCGACTAGAGGGTTGGAAATCACTTTACCTATCAAAAGGAGGAAGGCTTACCCTGCCCAAAAACACGTTATGTAGCCTACCGACCTATTTCTTATCTTTGGTATGCATTCCAACATTTGTTGCGGCTAAATTGAAAAGGATCCAAGCATTTGTTGAGACTAAATTGTAAAGGATCGAAAGAGAGTTCTTACGGAATGAGATGATCAACACCAAAAAAATATCATTTGATGGATTGAAAATTTGTGTGCCGTCCTCAAAAGAGTGATGGTCTAATGTTAAATCTTTGATAAATGTGAACAAGGCATTACTGGATAGATGGTTTTGGCGGTTCGGAAAAGAGAGTTTGTGGAGGGAGATGGTTGTGGCAAGACACGTGGAGTTAAAATAGGTGGGATTCCAAATGAGTGAGGGGACCGTATGGGGTTAGGTTGTGGAAAGCTACTTTGAAGGTGAGAGAGGAGGTTTCTAAGCAAATTAGATTTAAGGCGGGTAATGGGGAGGTTCTGTTTTGCTGCATGGATGTATGGTGTGGACAATCAACCTTAAAGCAATACTTTGGTAACCTATTTTTGTTAGCAGTAGATGATAGTACTTTGGTAGCTTCCTCGGTTGAATGGAGCAGTGAGTTAGTAATTTGAATTCCTGGGTTGAGATGTAGCTTAAACGATTGGGAAGTAGAAGATCTCATTAAGCTCCTTAATCGTTTATCTACTATCTCCCTTTCCCCTCTAACAACAATTGCTTATGGTCTAAGAACAACAAATGTTGGTTTTCAATGAGTTCTTTCAAATAGATGTTGCAAGTTGGTCCTAATCTTCCCTTTCCCCATAAGATTGTGTGGTACCCCGGAGTACCATCCAAGGTATATTTCTTTCTTTGGACAATGTCCTTGGATAAGATCTTGACATGCGACCACGTCAAAAATAGATGTTGGAGCTTAGTTAACCACTGCGTCATGTGCCTTTCACAAAGGAATAGACGGATCGCCTATTATTGCATTGCCCTGAGGTGAGGAGTATTTGGTCTTCATTCCTCTCCCAACTTAGAGTCGTAAGAGTCTTTCTCTTCTTCTTTCAGGACTTCTTATCTTGTTGGTTCTTGGTAGCATTTGACCCTCCAGTAGCAATTGTATCGGTTCTCAGTCCAACATGGTTCAAAATATCGGTATTGGGTGTCATATCAGTAAGTCCAAAACATGATACATATTGGCGTATCAGATGGATACGCCAAAAAAAATAGGATACGCAAGGAAAAACTTGGATACCTTGCATAAAACCGCTTTTAATACAAATATAAGCTAAAAAGAAACTAAATGAAGGCCTTCAAGCTCCAACTACATTTATAAACATACATATGAGAGATAAGAATTTTACAAGTTAAAAAAAGGTGTGCAGTGTGCATGCTAATAAACAAAGATGAAAATACAAACAATAGTCATTTAACCAAGTACAAGAAATTCAATCTAAATATTAAAATCTTACATTTAATGAAATATATTAGAAAGTATTGACTTAACATTCATAAATCAAATGACGTACATGATGGAAGCTCAATACCACATTGAGCTTCATCCAAGCTTATACTCCATGGGCTCAGGAATTGAGTAGAGTGATACATTATAGGTGAGCCAAACATGATGGCAATATTGGGGCCAACTTCTGAAAGTGTGCTACGTGCCCTGGTACAAATGTATGTACGTCAACTGCTGACTTGAAAGCTGTCCATAATTTGTCGCTTGATGATTGAGATTGAGCATCATGATTATAACTCCTGATAAGTAGGGCTAGGCTGGGACATCATAACCATATGTCCATAACCACAAGAGGATGACAACACACTCTCATAAATCATATCCATAGCCTCCAACTGGATGACTTTGCTCATCAACACACTCGATCCATCCCATGAATCATGTCATCTAGGCCTTGTACAGGCTATTGCTCAGTACCACGATGTCGTCACTCGTATGTCTAGTTTTGATGACCATGAGAGGGTACGATCGTGTACTGGCACCATGACTGTTGTCCTAGGTGGCATGGTCAAAGTATTGCTCCTCTGTAAATACAATATCATCCCTCCCCTGCTCATGAGTCTCCTTTGGTTGTGGTTGTGTATTTGATGAACCCCAAACAGCCGCACCATAACCACCCTCATCATCGTCGCTGTCGCAAATCTCTGTAATTCCTCCCTGTAGAGGGGTGTTTTGATTCTTGAAGAAATGGGGTTTACTGCAACCTCAATCTAGCCTAAATCCGATATCCAGACCGTTCTAAATTGAGTTATTTTTTGGGAGAAATGATTCAGAGTTCACAAGAAAGAAAAGGGGAAAAAAGAAGGAAATGATTCAGAGGGAGAGAAGAAAGAACAATGAAGAAAAGTAGTGACAGAATGTTTTTTCTTGATGAATCCTTTACTTTCTCTCTCTGTAAATTCTGTTTGGAAATCTGATTGTTTTTTGGAAAATCTTCTGGGAACTCGAAAAATCTCTCTCCCTATCAAGGAGGGGTCACCTCTATTTATAGGTGATTATCAAAATTGTAACCAACTTGTACAGCTGTCATAACCGTTTTTTGTAACTGACTTTTAGAGAGAAAAATATTGGATTCCATCAAGATAAAGGCGTTTTGTCACTATACCTCCTTTAAGCTTTTATGACCAAAGCTTTCAGATATATTCTTCAAAGGTTAAAAGCGGTATTTACAATATCCATCTTTTAACAAATTCTATCTAAGCCCTCCAAACCACAACTCATCATCCTCCCCCAAAAGCAATTGGTAACTACATCGTGAAAGCGGGTCATACGCTTTCATGGTGTACTGTCCTACTGAGGTAATATATTAGTGTTCAGACAGCAACACTCCTCTAGAGTAATAATCATGATAGTAATAATAATAATAACGATGATAATAATCATCTCAAGTCCTATAGGGAAATCGTAGGTGTTGGACGAAGACACCCTTCCCGTATCTCAGGTACGAAGACACCCTTCCCGTAGCTCAGGTCCAATAGGGAAATCGTAGGTGTTGGACGAAGACACCCTTCCCGTAGCTCAGGCCTTTAGAGAAACTGAGGAAAAAAATCCATCCTCAATGCTTTCTCCCTGACTGTCAGCCCAGGAAGTAATCCATGCTTCACTGGAATAGGTAATGAGGGGAAACAGCCACACTCATTCCCACGGGGAGGTACCAATCCATACCGTTCACCCCTGACAAAACAAATCTCCTTTCTGGCAGAAGTCATCAGAAAGGCATACAAGGAGGGTACAAATCCATACCACACCCATCATCATGAGAAAGGCGTTGAAAGCCAGAGCGAGGCACTGAAGCCATATAGAATATCCGAAGGCGTTGAAGCCTGAATCAACATCAAAGGCATTAAAGCCTGAAACAGCATCCAAAGGCGTTAGAGCGTGAAACAATATCCAAAGGCGTAAGAGTCTGAAACAATATCCAAAGGCGTTAGAGCCTGAAATGATATCCGAAGGCGTTAGAGCCTGAAACAATATCCAAAAGTGTTAGGACTTGAATCTGTGTCAATAGCGTGAAAGCGCAATAGTTTGATCTTTCATCAGTGACATAAGGGTAAAAATTATCATTAATGAGCAAAAAATCCTTTTTATGAACTAAAAGCATAAGAACTTAAAATCATTGATCATTAATGACTAGAATCATCATTTATCAGATAAACATGGAATTCTGTTAAACCAATTCTCAAAAAGGATTTTAGTATATGTAATATGTTAGAACGTCCTTTGAGCCACGTGTCATTATTTTATTGAATTAAGAACGTTCTTAAATTCAAAATTTCACAAGTCAAGCTTTTCAATAACCATCATCAACACTCCCTAAATCTCCTCGACCTAAGTTCTTATCAGTTCATTGAACTCGTCGTCATCATTAGCATTAGCCCTAACTAATACCACCGACTCCGCTATGCCTAACCTGACAATGTCCTCTGCTCGTCCCAACTCCACATGAACCCACCATACACTCATCCACCCATCTCGCCAGAAATACATTAGGCCTAGAAGGATCCCATGGTTCATCCAAAACTAGCTCCTTGGATCACCCAACTATGCATCCAATGGATCATCCTCATCAAATATGTGATTAGGTCTATGGGATCATATGGTGCATCACCTCTCTATGCATCCTTAGTAAGTTGCGTCAATCACAATCTCATGATATAATGTGTACAGCAATCACTTCAACTTCTCGTAATTTAACCGGTTGCGAGGCCTTAAATGAATCGAGATACAATCGATTGGCATCAACACGCCCGTATTGTAGGTATTAGCCCGTATCGGTACCGATATGGCCGATACTCTCTCGATACAAGTATTTTTTAATTCCAGCGTGCCAATGTGCTGGTTAGTGCCGAACTCGGTATGTATCGGCCGATACGTTCCAGTATTTTGAACCATTCATTCCAAGATCTATTTTATGGTCTTTATGGATGGAAAGAAATGGACACATTTTAGAGGATGCGGTTCTTTCCCAATACAAGATTCGGTTAGGAGTTTGTTATCTCATTTCATAGTGATGTTCCATTAGGGGGGATTTTGAGGACTTACGGGTTTCATCATTATTTTCATGTTAGTAGGTCATTCGTAGCATCTCATTGGGTTAGCAATGCTTGTTTAGTATGTTCCTTTTCTTCCTTTAGCTGTTTTTCTTGTTTTTTGGTTCATTGTCAGTGAAACTTCTTTGCTCTTGTATACTGCTATTTCTGCTTTATATAATTTTGATTACCGACAAAAAAAACTCTAGTTATTCTGAAAATTGTATACAGGTAGTAAGTGTATAAGAAAAAGTACTCGATTCAAAAGCAAAAGGAAAGGTTCTAGTCATGTAGACTAGAGATATGGTGCGAGATCCCACCACGTCAGAGGTCCTACTATATCACTCTGACAAATAAACCAGTTCAGATGATTGCAACCACTAAATCCATCCAATTCATGGCCAGGAAAATTTATGATGAACAGTTTAAAGAAGAGACTCAGATTAGATAGTTACAATCATCTGATCAAGTTTTGCTTTCTGGCCAAGGATAGGTGTTCCCCGTTGAATAGTGTATCATGCCCCATGTGTGGCACATATACGGATGCAATCGACAAGTAAATGGCCTGTAAGATTCAGAAGGTATATCATTTTATTCATACCAACCCCCCCCCCCCCCCCCCCCTCTTATGATAGTAGCCTGCAGAAAAAATATTTGTTACTAAAGGAGAAACAACATGATCCACCAATAAATACCTTCTGCAATAGTCCGAAAAAGAATGGTTGGAAAGATTGTTCAACCCATCCATCTCCATCTTTAGCTTGATGAAATTCTTTGCAATCCTTCAAAGCAAATTTGTGGTGGAAAACATCAGCACCAAGTAATACTATCTGTCTAGAGGGGAAAGGAACACCACGCAAATATGAAAGCTACACCATGTTTGGAACCATAGATAGCATGGTGTCAGATTTCATAGATGCATATATCTTGGAAAACCATGCATATAACTTGGAGGGAAATGACCACCTGGCACCATCGTGCTTGAGACTTGGATTTCTTAGTGTGAATCCACATGTGAAAATTGCCACACTTCTTGCAGGCTATTCTTCTTGAATCTCCAAGGGGGTCTTCACCATCAGCCTCTGAATTTTTGAATCCGGAGGCAAAGAAACCATTCCTTCCATTCTGGAGAGTCAAGAGTAAATGAAAGCTTAAGTAAGATAAAGGCGGCATGGGCATGTAATTCCTTTTTATACATAATGGAAGATTTTATCAAGAAAATAGCCTGGAGGAAGTGCAATGCCAGAATATAAAGATTGCCTACGGGTAGTCATCTCTAGCATTCTATGAGTATGTCAGAAAGGATACAAGGAGGGTACAAATCCATACCACACCCATCATCATGAAAAGGCGTTGAAAGCCAGAACGAGGCACTGAAGCCATATAGAATATCCGAAGGCGTTGAAGCCTGAATCAACATCAAAGGCTTTTAAGCCTGAAACAGCATCCAAAGGCGTTAGAGCTTGAAAAAATATCCAAAGGCGTTAGAGCTTGAAACAATATCCAAAGGCGTTAGAGCCTGAAATGATATCCGAAGGTGTTAGAGCCTGAAAAAATATCCAAAAGTGTTAGGACTTGAATCTGTGTCAATAGCGTGAAAGCGCAATAGTTTGATCTTTCATCAGTGACATAAGGGTAAAAATTATCATTAATGAGCAAAAAATCCTTTTTATGAACTAAAAGCATAAGAACTTAAAATCATTGATCATTAATGACTAGAATCATCATTTATCAGATAAACATGGAATTCTGTTAAACCAATTCTCAAAAAGGATTTTAGTATATGTAATATGTTAGAACGTCCTTTGAGCCACGTGTCATTATTTTATTGAATTAAGAACGTTCTTAAATTCAAAATTTCACAAGTCAAGCTTTTCAATAACCATCATCAACACTCCCTAAATCTCCTCGACCTAAGTTCTTATGAGTTCATTGAACTCGTCGTCATCATTAGCATTAGCCCTAACTAATACCACCGACTCCACTATGCCTAACCTGACAATGTCCTCTGCTCGTCCCAACTCCACATGAACCCACCATACACTCATCCACCCATCTCGCCAGAAATACATTAGGCCTAGAAGGATCCCATGGTTCATCCAAAACTAGCTCCTCGGATCACCCAACCATGCATCCAATGGATCATCCTCATCAAATATGTGATTAGGTCTATGGGATCATATGGTGCATCGCCTCTCTATGCATCCTTAGTAAGTTGCGTCAATCACAATCTCATGATATAATGTGTACAACAATCACTTCAACTTCTCGTAATTTAACCGGTTGCGAGGCCTTAAATGAATCGAGATACAATCGATTGGCATCAATACGCCCGTATTGTAGGTATTAGCCCGTATCGGTACCGATATGGCCGATACTCTCTCGATACAAGTATTTTTTAATTCCAGCGTGCCAATGTGCTGGTTAGTGCCGAACTCGGTATGTATTGGCCGATACGTTCCAGTATTTTGAACCATTCATTCCAAGATCTATTTTATGGTCTTTATGGATGGAAAGAAATGGACACATTTTAGAGGATGCGGTTCTTTCCCAATACAAGATTCGGTTAGGAGTTTGTTATCTCATTTCATAGTGATGTTCCATTAGGGGGGATTTTGAGGACTTACGGGTTTCATCATTATTTTCATGTTAGTAGGTCATTCGTAGCATCTCATTGGGTTAGCAATGCTTGTTTAGTATGTTCCTTTTCTTCCTTTAGCTGTTTTTCTTGTTTTTTGGTTCATTGTCGGTGAAACTTCTTTGCTCTTGTATACTGCTATTTCTGCTTTATATAATTTTGATTACTGACAAAAAAAACTTTAGTTATTCTGAAAATTGTATACAGGTAGTAAGTGTATAAGAAAAAGTACTCGATTCAAAAGCAAAAGGAAAGGTTCTAGTCATGTAGACTAGAGATATGGTGCGAGATCCCACCATGTCAGAGGTCCTACTATATCACTCTGACAAATAAACCAGTTCAGATGATTGCAACCACTAAATCCATCCAATTCATGGCCAGGAAAATTTATGATGAACAGTTTAAAGAAGAGACTCAGATTAGATAGTTACAATCATCTGATCAAGTTTTGCTTTCTGGCCAAGGATAGGTGTTCCCCGTTGAATAGTGTATCATGCCCCATGTGTGGCACATATACGGATGCAATCGACAAGTAAATGGCCTGTAAGATTCAGAAGGTATATCATTTTATTCGTACCAACCCCCCCCCCCCCCCCCCCCCCCTCTTATGATAGTAGCCTGCAGAAAAAATATTTGTTACTAAAGGAGAAACAACATGATCCACCAATAAATACCTTCTGCAATAGTCCGAAAAAGAATGGTTGGAAAGATTGTTCAACCCATCCATCTCCATCTTTAGCTTGATGAAATTCTTTGCAATCCTTCAAAGCAAATTTGTGGTGGAAAATATCAGCACCAAGGAGGAAATTTGTGGTGGAAAACATCAGCACCAAGTAATACTATCTGTCTAGAGGGGAAAGGAACACCACGCAAATATGAAAGCTACACCATGTTTGGAACCATAGATAGCATGGTGTCAGATTTCATAGATGCATATATCTTGGAAAACCATGCATATAACTTGGAGGGAAATGACCACCTGGCACCATCGTGCTTGAGACTTGGATTTCTTAGTGTGAATCCACATGTGAAAATTGCCACACTTCTTGCAGGCTATTCTTCTTGAATCTCCAAGGGGGTCTTCACCATCAGCCTCTGAATTTTTGAATCCGGAGGCAAAGAAACCATTCCTTCCATTCTGGAGAGTCAAGAGTAAATGAAAGCTTAAGTAAGATAAAGGCGGCATGGGCATGTAATTCCTTTTTATACATAATGGAAGATTTTATCAAGAAAATAGCCTGGAGGAAGTGCAATGCCAGAATATAAAGATTGCCTACGGGTAGTCATCTCTAGCATTCTATGAGTATGGCTATACAGAGACGCACAATTATGTACAATATCCTGGATATTGTCAATGGAATTAACCAGCCTCCAAGGACCCAAATTATCACCATCTACTCATCCATATGACATTGGAGGAGTCACCTACAATTACTAACAGACCACTAAGGTTCTCACAGAACAAGTTTAAACCTTGAAGAAGAGCTGAATTTATGCTTTTTTTTTTTTTTTTGATCGGTAATTTATGCTTTGTTTATCGTATATTAAAACTAATAAAAGCATATAAACAAAACAAAACCTATAACTACCATGCCGAAGCAAGCACTGTGAGGGTTTCAAGTTGACATGTTTTCTTCTAGGATGATTCCATCAGTGTAGCCTGATGTGCTAATGAAAGAAACGATATCCTGCACTGCAGTGATAATAGCCTGGCCTAGGTCAACAGATACAAGGAGGTCACCTTGTAAACGCCTATAATAGGCTTTAATCTCATCCCCCGTAGTTTGGCCATCTGGGGACATTGATATGCCCCATTAATGTATACAGGATGTGACCATTGGCATGGTGATTGGCTAGTTGGCACTCTCTTTTCATCAATAAATGTTCAATTTATCAGGGAAAAGAGAAGGAAATATGCTTGTAATTGGTTTCTATGTTGCATTTGTGCATGATAATTCTGTACCGACTCCAATGGATGCAATTCAACAAATATGAGCAGCAAAATGATATCCACTATTGTTTAATTTCATTGACAAAATTTGTGGAGACTATGCTGATGACCCATAGTCTTCTTGGCTATGTTGCGCAGATTCCTTAAGACAGCAAGCACAACCGGGATGTCCCGTGTCAAACGTGTGGACATGGATTCGGATACAAACACACCTGTTGTGACCATATCAGCAAGAATTCATGAATTTGGGACTAAGATGGACACGGACATGCCTCATTACCATAAACTGTTTATTATACTAAAAGCATATAATTAGCATAAACTTTAGCAATTTTTTTTCAGCTCTCATCATTAGAAAAGTGAAGCCGGTAGGGAAAGAGGTGAAGAAACACAATCCATTTGTTTTCAACATAACAAAAATAAAGAAAGAATAGGAGGAATCACCAATCCCTGTAATAAAAAAGAAAGGGGGAGGGAGGGGGGGAGAGAGAGAGAGAGTCAACAGGCTGAATACAGTCAAAACAAAATTCTTTAATCCTATTTGAGATTAACATTGAAATTTAGAATTAATATATGTTCATTAGTTCATTTGCTTTAATTTATGTCTTATTTATATTGTTTGATGAGCTGGAGTTTGTAATACATTACTTAGTGTTATTTGCCATAATTTTTGCTTCCACATTTAATTTGTTTCTCTTTAATTTTATATTCTATTATTCATGTAACATTTAAATTATTATAATTTAAAAATAAAATATGAAATATCCTTCTGTCCCCCAAATCTTATTTTGGGGTTCAACGCGTCTGACACCCTGTATCCGAGTTCGACATCGGCACGTGTCTGCAACATAGGTTTCAGTTTATGGAATATCCATCCAAGTAAAAGATTGAGATGAAACAAACTATTCAAGCAGCTCGCTTAAAAAGGAGTTCTAAAGAGTTTCAATCGGAGATTTTCTTAAAGGTTGGAAGAATCGAATGGAGATTGAAGCCAAAGGAGTGGTGGTTCGATGGATAAAGATGCCGATAGAAACTCATTACCTAAAATTTGATTTTGTTCAGGTGCAACTGAGATCATTCTCAACTGAAAGCATTATGAAAAACGAAAAAAAAAAATAGAATGAGTTTTTGCAGTCCTAGGTGGTCACTGATGGGATTCAGGATTTGTTGGAAATTTTTTGACGGGCTACTTTGTGGAAGTGATTCGTAAATTTGATGAGGTGATCAATGAAATAGAGTATAGTCGTTGGAAATTTTATCAACAAAATTTTAGTATTATCTAAATCTTGAGATATTATGTTTACTCATATTTTGGGAGAAAGATAGTGGCGAAGTTATCTAAAGAAGGCATACAAGAGTTAGTTATCCATTGGGAATTTCTTACCTCTCATAATTCTTTTCCACGTCTTTTCCCCTTTCCAGTGAAGTTCTTTATTTACCAAGAATAAGAAACTGGGTTCTTTTCATTTTCACGAGTAACAAAGTAATATTGTATTAACGAATAAAGAGGAAGCTTTTGATGTAAAAAGATTGTCAAACACTATCTTGACAAATGAGTCACCGGCGTCACCCGCATAATATTTTCTACACTAAATGTAGGAACTGAAACCGGTACCAGAAACCAAACAAGAGATGGAATTCCAGATTGAACAAATGACCAACCTACAATAAGACGAAAATAGAATTCCTAATTCCATTCTCTAAGACAACAACTGGATCAGCACTGGTGTGACTTCCATCGCAGCTACAACTACCGAAAAAAAAAAACACTAGCTTTGGGTCCTACTATACGATCTCCCCCCTTCAAAATCGGACGTGAAAGTTTCCTCTCATCCGGTTTGTTCGGAAAAGAAACGAGACAAGAAAACATCTTTGATTACGATTAAAGGAACAATCTCAAATAGAAAGATGGGGGCTAGATACAAATCTGTACCTTTTGAGAAGAGCTTTGAAACCTACGGAAATAATTCAGCAGCTCCTCCCTCCTCAATTCATCATCATACGCTTTTCGCTTCAAAGAATCAAGTAAAACCTGGAGAGGAAAAACACCATTGCATAAACTCAAGGGCACACTTAAACTACGAACACACCTTTCTTTAATAAGGAGACAAGTGGAAAACAACATGTACCTCATATGCATTTTGAAGCTTCTTGAAGGCTTCTGCAGCCTTCTCGTTACCCATATTTTTATCAGGATGGACCAGCATTGCCTGACAGCCAATCACAAACACTCAACTGCATAAGTATTTTCTTCTTCTTCTGATGAACTGCAGAACTTTATTAAGAAAACGAAAAACAAGAAACGAGGAACAGAATTTCCTGCATAAAAGAATTGCCTAATCACACAAATTAGACCAGTAAGTCGTCCAAGTTTTGGCACTTCCAAGAGGATGAATATAGATACATCCAGCTATCCCCAGAATATGATCAGGGGAAATAATAGACAACTGAGCTAATATTGGTTTGGAGAAAAATGATGAATAATGATGCCAATTCAGGCAAGGAATATTATAGGTACCTTTTTCCTATACTCCCGCTTGAGTAAAGAAACATCTACGTTCTCGAAACGGGACAAGCCCAATGCTGAATAATGATCAGAACAATTTAGCAACCGAACAACTTCATCTTCAGATGTTAGCTCAGCATCAGCCCCACTGGTTGAAGGTACTCCTGGGCTACGATCTGTTGATCTCCCAGAAGCAGGTTCAGAGGGTGAAGCATGAACTGGCTCACCATAGAAGGAGCCTGGTCGACCTCGCATACTGGCCGTTTGTTCTGGGGAGCTTCTGGATCTGCTATGTTCGCTCATGTTATTCTTTAGGAAGTATATCAGAGCATCACTTGAGATGAAAGATAAATTCAGCCCCAAAAGCAAACCGAGCCATCCTACATATGTCCTCGCACAATATATGGAGTACACAGTAGTGATTAAGAGTGCAAGGCGTTCGTGGCTCAATGAGAATGCCAAGCCTGCATTTTTTGTCACCAAGAACCTCAGCAAGCTTCGATCAAGAACTATACAATAAATAAATAGATGGTGTTAAACAGAATCAAAGGAAGGTCGAAAGATCACCTCCAACAAAGATGACAAGCCCTGTTGTCCAAAAGCTGCCGTACAACCACAAGAACACAGTTGCAGAGAAGGCAATTACCAAAACCGCAAGTGTGAAGCCGACAAAGAATCCCACTAAAGCGGCTAATGCCTGAATAATGATGAAAACTTGAATAACATAATTAAACATGAATGCAACTGTAATAAAAGAAACTAAACATGAAGAAAGTAACTTATTTGTGTAAACAAATAACTAAACAATAAACATGACACTAGTATCCTATTTGTATGAAAACTGTATCCTGTTTTTCTACACACAAAAACCGGGAAAAAAAAAAAACCTATATTATACAGATATAAGAAAAAAAACTACAATAAATCACTAAAAATCTAGAAGGTAAATAATAAAATCTTAATAAAAATAGATTAGTCAAATTTAATATCAGTTACATCCCCAAATATTCGGGACAAGCATTTATGATGATGATGATAATAATATCTCCATAAGATTGCAATTAAATACAAGATATATATATTCTTGATTATAAACCAATATCGAAAGAATTAATATCATTGAAATGAAGTTCTAATTAATTGTTATTATATAATATATAAAAAAAACATTAATATATATATATATATAATATTTTATCAAGAAATCAAGCATATAATATATAAGAACAAGGGAGATACAAAGCTGGGTTCACAAGGGAGTGAACCAACGGGTGAAAGCAAAAACACTAGTCTACTACTAAGACTTCCACCATATAAATATACATCAAAGATGCAGGACAAATAGTATCAAAGCCCGCATGCACCAAGGAACACCCTCTCAAATCAAGAATTGAAGGCCCAAGACGTCAGTGTCACTCCTAGCTGAGCACCACGAGATGAGAAGCTGGCGACACCTCTAACGAACCCTATCTGACAGAGACCGTGTCATTGAAAATGTGTTTGTTTCTCTCCCTCCAGATCGATCAACCTAAAGCCCCAGGAAACAACCGATAACGGAGCCTCCGATTATAAATAACAATCTTCATACATATTACCCTTAACAATATTTCTTACACAATTCATTTAAAGAAAAGACAATCTGTGGTGTTCTAACAATGTCTTTAACATAATCTAGGGAAGAAGCATATATGATAACAAACATGTACGTGCGCGTATGATGAAGGTTCCCATTTGGAGTTCTAATCCCACGTAGCATGGGGAAAAGTTCAACCCTCATTTCTAAGTTGAGTCCACATTCAGAAGACTTCACTTGACGAGTCAAATAAGGGTGAATCCATCATTATTTGACAAGCACAGATGAAGAGCCGAACATGGTATCAAAAGAGTCTGCCATCTGATAACCAACAGATAACAGAACTGTTCCGACTAGGAAGTCCAAAATTCCCAAGAAAGACTTCAAATATTGTAAATGACCCCCCCCCCCCTAAAACCACAAAAGTTGTATTAACCCCATCTGATGGCTCAATGGGTTGGTTTTCCCAGAGGGTCTTGCAAGTTGCAATATGTTTTCATGGCTATTATATTCACCCAAGGCAATGAGATATTAGATAAGATAACAAACTTCATGGTGAGCTGTTTTATTAAAGGACATAATACTGACTCTTTCATTTTAGCCATTCAGAATTGTGCACTTTTATCTATGTAAGTCATTAATCAATAAGAATAATCGATAAAATAAAAATTAAAATATTTTAGGTTCTAATAACTACCTAAGAGGGAAGGTAAAAAAAATAGACAAAGGGATAAAGCCAAAATCAAGATTATTTAGTGGGAGCATCCAAGAAAATACAGAAAGCAGAAAGGTAAGATGAGGGGAAAAAAAAGAGCTCACCATGACCATAAGAAACTTCGAAATCCCAATCATTGCAATTACTGATAGAATGCTGCACCATATAACCGAGAAGAAGGATGTAGTCCCCAAGCGCAGAAAGGAGTCAAGGCCCCTAAGAGTGCAGTCCAGCCAAACCATGGATAGAAGCAGCATTATATTCCCAAAATGCACAAACCACCTCCTAACAATGGGGTATGCTTGCTCGGTCTTGAGTTGAACATAATCACGCGTATTGAATATGATGGTTGTTAGAGTAGTAAACAATGGCTTCTGCCTTTCTAGCCATCTGTTGGCTGTCTTCAAAATGGACAAAGCTGAAGCTCCAAAGCTTCTACCAATTCTACCAACCACCGTATCAGAAGACCCTAAACCTTCCATCACATCTTCCGTAGGCAAACCATTCTGCGAGCAGCCCAGACTACTTTTTGAGTAATCTGAACCGTGGTTACTGCCAAGTGATGTTCTGTTGTCTCTTAATTCAGAAGTATCCACCGCAGATATATTTTCAACATGGTCTTCTGAATTGCACCCATGGGGCATTGATTGCACCAAACCCTGCATTCCATCCATTCCTGACTTCTCTTTGCCCAGAAATTTCCCATTTTTTTGCTTGTTTTTCTTCTCATCCCCTACATATTTTGATTTATTCACTCTCTCTGTCGAAGGACTGCTTGGCTGGTTACCATTTGGGAGTTTGCCTCCGTCAGCGAATTTCCCTTCACATACTTCTAACCTTTCTTTTTTACCTGACAACCCATCCTCTGAACTTGAAATACTAATTTTGCGGTTTGAAGGATTATGATCCAAACCATTCCTCTGCTGATGTCCCTTCCGAGCCATTATAATATGTTAAAGGCCTATGCCTGAGAGCCAAGCCAGTAGACAGTTAGTCCGTAGAACTATAAAATGTAAGCATGTTTAGAACAGCTAAAAGTAACATCAGCTCTAGGCAGAATTTATTACTAGCACTCATTAATTGATGTGTGTAAAAAACAGACAAAAAACTGCATCTTATCAAATAAAGATGGGAAATAATTAGATATTAATCAGGTCGTCTGTACAAATGGAAAACATGCATGATCCTACAAATCCAATCTATTGACCCTTTTCTGAACCATTTCCAATTATATATTATTGCTGCAGCATAGAATGTGATAGACCGATCATCTGATCTTCTCACTAGAGAGGACCCATCAAATGGTAGGTCTCCTCATCCCCTCAAGGTATATAAAATCGGTAGACCATCCTCATGGTATCCGGGGTGTTCCTTACATTTCTGAAATCAATATATAAAAGCAACTTACCTGCTCTGGCAAGTGAAACTGTAGGACAGAAGTTAGATTAAATGAGCAAGCAACTAAGGGTCCTACCTTGGCAGTGTAGTCAAAATATTGCCTAGGCAACGTCTAGGCCACCGCCTCGCCTTGCCTCGCCAGGATTGCTATCGCCTAGTCCATGATTTAGGCGGGCACTCATTAATTCTTATATAATATCATATAATGTAAACAAAATAAATAAATTTTGGTCACCTAGGCATCGCCTAAGCAACGCCTATGCATCGCCTAGCCTAGGGAACCCCTTATCGCCTAGGCATCACCTGAACGCTTTGACTACACTGTACCTTGGTAAAACCAAATTGACTAAGGGTTCCAAGTTCTAAAAATATGAAGCGGACATGATGGAATGCAAAAATCAGCTGAGATATAGTAACAATCTGCATTGTCACATGTCATGTTAGCCCTTTAACACATGCAAAATGCCAACACGTAAAATCCCTATGATAACAATGAGGGAGTAGGTGCCAAAGTACATCATCAATTATGAATCGAGCACCAATGCATTGGCATCTAAAATATCTAGGGAGCTCCAGTCCTGAAATAAGAAAACTAGTTGAGTCTGTTACAAATCCAAATTCAACATCTGTTAGATCACTCAACAAAATGGAAACAATTATGGATCCACTTTAAAAATCCTCATAGATAATATCCAAGTATCTGACATTAATAGATGCAGTCTGAATGAAGGAAAAAATCTAACAGAAAAAACCAAACACGCGAAAACTTACTAGATCATGGGAACACCAAATATGAAAAGATAAAGAACTTCCTATGAAGCATGTGGAAGAATGCAAGTAGGAAAATGTATTTTAAAGGGATCACAGTTATTCCTCAATACGTTAAGGTTTTTTTATTTTATTTTTCCACTAAAATTTGATGAGAATCATCAACTGCATGGTTTTCTATTTTTTATCGGCAAAAAACAAAGAAACTTTTAAGTAAAGGGACAACTGTTAGGAAAGGTGGAAGGGGGGTCCCTGCTTGGTTCTAAGTATCTAACCCACTTGGGAGGCACAAAATCCTTGGGATTTCCATGTAGCAAATGGGGTTGACTCTAGTAGACATGATGGAATTCTTCAATCCTCATCTTGGAATCCTTGAAGCCCTAAGCATCAGATATTCTTGAAAGATTTGGAGAAGTATATATAAGTGAAAAGTATATATAAGTGAAAATTCTTTGCAATGTAACAATGAACTCTATCTAGCACATGTCAGAAATATACATATTACATATAGCTTCAAGTAGCTAATAATATAGAGGTGTTCCAATGAGATTTTTATTTTTTATTTGGTAACGAAAGGTATCCTAAACCCTTCGAGGCAAGGACTAGTCCCTTCGGGGTGTCCACACCGACCCACTTGAAATTTTTCCTCCAGACACCAGGGTAAGTCAAGGAGTGGGAGTTGAACACATGACCGCAAGGAGCAAACCCAGAATGCTAGCCAACTGCACCAACCTTTTTTGGTAGTTGGCTAGCGTTTCGGACACCATCCATTCCAATAAGATTATATATACATATGGTTTGTGCAAGTGTAAATATGGATACAGATACTTAATTGAGATATGAGAGAAAGAATGAGAACACTGTTGTGTTTGGGGGTTTTGGTATGAACAAAGAGTCACTTGTTCGTTCACAATTGTTTGTCCAGTGGAATGGCAATAATGTTTATTTCCAGCTACTGCAATGTTGGGGTAGGAATTTGAGGCAAGTTTTATTGATGCTCGACTTTGAAAAAACCCATTTCACATTATACAAAGCATTCTATTTTCAACAAAATGTGGACTAATAGTTGTCTCTCTTCACTATCAATTCCTATAAGCAAATTAGTTAATATCTTCAGTAGTGAATTTATTGATCATCGTCTGAGTTTTCAATTCAGTACGTTCATAAAACTCTGATTATGAAGAGTTATTTCTTATTCCGATGGTAACCAACGTTACTATGGCTTGGATAATCCATTTAAAGAGTTTAAACCATAATCAATAGTAGTGATTCCTCATTTTCAGCGTTTACCAAATACGCAAATCAGATCTTGTCATGGTTATGAACCTTATAATGACTTAAAAGTGAACTGAAGCTAGATACTAGTATACTACAGTCCCTAGGCTTCAAACAGTTCAAACAATAACTAGCTAATCATAAAATCAATAGTAGGGCAAAAATACTCTGATGTCAGATAATTCAATTACTGTCCAAGAACACCAACTGTCTCCATCTAAAGGGTATGATCCTCCACATGCAAGGGCGGAGCCAAGAAATTTTTTTTTTTTGGGGGGGAGGGAGGGGCAAGTACATATATCAAGAAATTAATGGGATTGGGGTATGGGGGGCCTTGGGGGTTAGGGGTCATAAAAATCGTTAATGTTGCATGCCAAAAAGGGGTATAGTAAACACGGCCCTCTTTTGATAGTCATTATATAAATAAAATTAAGGAAAATGCTTAAATTACTGTGCATTTCAATAATGTAATGAAATGCCGGTCTTCAATGGCTCTTGCCCACTTTTTAATATCCACTAACTGTGATTAAAATTCACTCACCCCTAGAGCTAGAGTTCATCCATTTAACCTTGGTTTTTAGAAAAAATAATAATAACTGTAAGTTAGTTAAGCTTAACCACGATTAAAGGGGATGAAATGGGAAGACATTTGATTATGTACTCAAATGCGAGGTGGGCTAATCACTACTCTAGAATTATTATATTTTTATATTATGGAGATTATTTTTTCTCACACGCGATCTGTGTTTAGTGGAACGGGCGTGTCTCCCCTGCTTAACACATGTCCCTTTTAACACCCATTAATTGTGGTTAAGAGTCACTCCCCCCTAAGGTTTATACATCTACCCTTAGTCTTTATTAAAAAAATTAACTCCTAAGATAACAAATTTTAACTAGGGTTAAAAGGGACACATAAAGAATCAATCCCTTTATGTTATACATATAAAATATATATATATATTTTGGAGGGGGGGGGGGGGGGGGGAATACATGCAAGGGTCTTAAGAAAGTTCCAGAGCACTAAATGCAGTGATAATGGGGCCTCCCTGAATAAATACAGCTACAAACAGAATTGAACAAGGAAACTCAATAGCAGTCAGCAATTTCGAGCTGGAGAAATAAGCAGGACAAGGGTGAAAGGGCATGCATATATATATCAGCATCTCGGCATTGAACAAAGATTTCACAAGACAAAATCCAAAGAATAAATAAGCAAAGAACTGAATATAAAATCAGATTCATGGCTTTCACAAAGACCCATCTGTGTTTTCCAAAATTTCATCAGAATTAACCAAACATGATTACAGAACAAACAAACCCATCAGAGTACCAAACCCCCAAATTCCACAATTCTAAGAGACACCCACCTCGGGAAAAACGAAAACGAGTATACCCAGAAGAAGAAATGATGATCTAAAAAGAAAATAACATGATCAAAATAAAAAAATGGCCAAGAAAAACGGCACCCATGTGATGGAATCCTGCCAAAATGACGATCGAGAATTTAAATGTAGACATTGATTCGGAGATACCTTGAATTAAGCTACATGCATGTTGACCCAGACAGAAATCAGAGGTGCCCAAGAGACAGAGACAACGATTGGGAGAGAGAGGATAAGAAGTTAGAAAGAGGGTCCGGTTTTGGGGTTAGAGAAGGAGTTCGAGAGCTGTACTATCAGCGGCGGTCCTGGCAAGTTGTTTTCTTCAGAGTTTATATAAATATATGTTTTTCATGCGGACTTTATTCTTCTATCATTTTTCATCATCGCATTATAAAAAATTAAAAATAAATAAATTACAGTACTGGGGACTGGGAGCTGGACTATAAATCATAGCATGTGGGTTAAAATTTACCTTTGCTGAGTTGGGTGATGGGTTAACTCGGTTTGTTACTTTTGACTCAATTGAGTCAGGTACTTCCAACTGCAAGTCTCAACATGCAGATGGGTGGGGTGGGGTGGGGTGGGTGAGGTGAGTCACACTTTGACTCGTTGAGCTTTTGCAGTGTAAAGGGGTATATGACAAATTCAAGGTGATAATGTCTCTTCACAGCCGAAAATCCTATTGAATTCTGGAATCTGGAAAAACTAGAGTATTAAAACAAAAAACAGAAAAAAAGAAAAACAAGAATATGGTTTTAGATTTCATTGCAAATACATTTTTAAAATTCCATATTGTAGAATATATTGGCTATACTGCTACTATTTTCCCAAAATATATGGAACAACAAGGCTAACTCCACTTTTTTTAAAGTCACAATCTTCAACAGGTAGGTTAACATGTGTTATTCTCTCCTTAAGAGAAAGACACGTTTTTTGTACTAGCACGTGTCATCCCTTGAAGAAAGCGTCTTTAAAAAGAAAATGAAGCTAGCATTACTCAAATCTATAAAGCATTTTTTCATCAATCAAATTTGTTGTCAGTACCTTATTCTAATTTGATTCATTGCTCTACTTTTAAGTGTAGGACTTGGGTGATTCACTATAAGTGTTAATTTTTGGGGGTAAGTGGTCGGACACCACATTACAGAGGGAGAGTTAGGAACTGGCTATTCATCTATTGGGAATTCCTCATGTAGAATTTAATCCCATGACCTCCATTAGTGAAGGGCAAACCCTCACTATAGCTGAGAGGCAGATGTTGAAGAAATGAGATAATGCTAAAGTTTTTTTTTTTTGGGAAGATAATACTAAAGTTGTCTTGCACCATAGATCAATTATTCATCAACCATGTGTTGGTCAGTATCTACTTTAAGTAGATGTTAACCAATACAAGCTCCACTATGCTCTTAGTCAACTCATGAAATCGTGTCCAATATAATAAAAGGATAGAAGGACTGGTTAGAATGCCCAATTCTCAACTCAAGCAGAACCTAATTTTTGGAGTCAAGTATGTACTTTTATCAACCCAAGTCATTGCCCAAGTTGCACTTTGCGGCCATTAAGGAGAGAGAGTTGGTCTGTGTGTTTAAAAAAACTTCACCCAAAAAACAAAAGGAGAGAGCTTTGATGGGCACATACTCGTTTTAGACTTCTACCGCATGCAGACATATTTTGCATGACAAATCAACAACTTCAATCATCCAATGCCTATGGTAGTTGTCAATAGGTTTCCTTAGCAACAACTATGCTTTTTTTTTAACTCGCTGATTAGCAGGTTAATATCTGTTGATTCTGTTCTAGGTTAGGAAATGGGGAGATTTTCAACCACGCACACCCTCATGGGACTGGATCCATGAGGACTTCGTGGGACTAAAACGTGTGGTGCTATGCACACAACCAATGGTACAAGCATCTCTTCCCAACTATGCCTTCTTTTATTTGCACGAAAATTGATGATGTATTTCTCTACAATAATTGAACATTGAAATATTAGATGAAACTAAAAATTTTTGTTGAAATTGTGACCAACCTTATCTTATTCAAATGCATTTTTTCTTTTTCAACAAATAAAGGTTGAGTTAAGCTCTTTTTTTATCCGTATACAGAAATCATGGACACTCACTTAGATGCCGAAATCATGGAATTTCATTTAGATGTATCATACAACTTCATGTCAACATCCTTTCAATCTATAATAAGTCTTATTATTCATTCAATTAAACTCGATGATTTGATCTCATTAATTCAACCATTTCTCACTATTGGTGGGGTTAAAAAGAGGTGAAAATGTTGGAGAAAAATGTGTGATTCAAAATCTGCTAGGGTCTTGGTTTTAGAAACATGTCATTTTTCAATCAGGCTCTTTGAGCTAAACAAACTTGGAGACTAACACTAATGTCGGATCTTCTTTGAAGCAGAATTCTATAATCTCTTTATTCTCCCAAATTTGATTGTATGCAAGCTAGAAGCGGCTATAGAGAATCTTGGGGGGTAGAAAAGCATTCTTCATGGTCGTGATCTTCTTAAACTTGGTATTAGGAAACAAGTTGGTTCGGGTTACTATATTGATCCTTAGAAGGATCATTGGATTCCTAATATGCCATATTTTCATATCCTTTCTCCAAAGCCGGTTGGTTGCCCTATCACAAGAGTGTCTCATCTTCTTGATCCTATTACAAAACAATGAAAAAAATGATGTTCTTCGTAATCTTTTTCGAACATAGAGGTTAAGGAGATTTTGGATATTCAACCAAGTGTCTTTGGTGTTTGAGATTCGTGGGTTTGGCACTTTGAGTCTAAGAGCATATTCAGTGTAAAATCTACATATATTTCTAACCACTATGAATGATCCTTGGAGACTTGAAAATGTCACATCATCTACGGACAACATCCCTAACTCAAGGTGGAGCTCATTATGGAAGTTACCTGTACCTTCGAAATTGCTTTATTTTATGTGGAGGTGTGTTACTAACATTTTGGCAGTAGGGGATAATCTTATGAGTAGGAAAGTTGACATTAATCTGATGTCCAGAATGTATGGAAAAGAAGTTGAATCTGATGTTCATTTTATATCCTTGAATGCGAGTTTGCAAGGAGTGTTTGGTTTGGATCTCCATTAAGCTATCATTGTGATGGAGGTAATGTCGAATCTATGGAGAAATGGTGGGAGGTGTGGTCGTATGGAAGCCTTTTCAAATTAAACAACTTTGAGATATCTATCAGGCTTATATGTGTAGTATGGATGACTTGGAAATCTCAGAATGAATGCATTTTTGAGAACTCTATACCTGATCCCTAGGGGCGGAGCCAAGAATTTTTCGTTGGGGGTACTGAATTACATATTCCCATAAAATTAATGGGATTGGGGTGTGGAGCCTTGGGGTTTGAGGGCATAGCCCTCGATAATTTTTTCTTTGGGGAATGGGTCCATCGTGGTCATAAAATCGTTAATGTTGTATTCCAAAAGGGGGTTCAATAACAAGAAAAAATGAAAAACATGGGCCGGTCTTCATTGGTTCCTACCCATATTTTAATACCCACTAACTGTGGTTAAGATTTATTCACCCCTAAGGTTCATCTTCCTACCCATCAATTTAATACCCACTAATTGTGGTTAAGATTTATTCATCCCTAACGTTCATCCATTTAACCTTTGTTCTTATAAAAAAAATAATAGTAAATTTAAGTTGGTTAAGCTTAACCACAACTAAATGGGATGAAATGGGAAGGCATTTTAATTATGTAGTTAAATGTGGTGTAGGCTAATCATTACTCTAAAATTGCTATTTTTAGATACTACTTATTAACTGTGGTTAAGATTCACTCACCCCTAGGGTTTATTCATCTACCCTTGATTTTTATTTAAAAAAAATTAACTCCTAAGATTATAAATCTTAACTAGGGTTAAAAGGAACACATAAAGAATCAATCCTTTTATATTTTATATATATATATATATATATAAATTACAATATTTTTTGGGGGGCCATTATATACAAAATTTATACGTTATGAATTAAAAAAAATTATAAATACGAATTATTAAAATTTCAAAAAATAAAATAAATTTTTTTTTGGGGGGGGGGGGGGGATGGCCCCCCTCCCCAAAGAACATTTGAAAGAGCAAATGGGTATGCGGTTGAGTTACTTTCAGTTCAAAACTCTAACCCTATTGTGGATATCTACACCCCTTCTATCCAAAGATTTTCGGTGATCAATAATGATGCTTCAGCGTGGGTCGCTCCTCCAATTGGTTGACTTAAGACTAATGTGGATGGATCATCTTCCTTGGATGGTTCTATTTCAAGTATGGGAGGGTTGGAGGACACATATTGGACGGTGCGTGACATCCTTTTGTTTTCCTATAAATTCAAGTAATGCAAGACAATTTGAGGCAAAAACGGTGTTTTTGGGCATGTTGTTTGCTCTTCAGAACAATTGAAATCAATTTATCCTGGAAGGTGGTTCTAAATGCATTATGAAAGCTATTAGTGAAGGAGATGTGATTCTTCATTGGGACATTAAATCAATATGTGAATATATCAAAATTTTATAGAAGAATTTCTAAAATCATCTATCTCATGGGTGAGAAGATCTCAGAACTCAGTAGCTCACAATCTTACAAAAGTAGTAGACTCAGAGGCATCAAGCTTTTTTAGAACTGGAATATGTACTAAGGAAAATTTGATTATCTTAGGCTGAGATTTAATCTCCAAACTCACATCCTTCCTTCAGATGAACAAATTATTAGCATTTTACCAAAAAAAAAAAAAAACTTGATGTGCTCGATAAGTTGAAATGTTTATGGTTAATATTTGTAATACTAAAGATTAAATCGATTTGACTGTTTAATGTATGAGTTCAAAATGAAGGTTGTTTACGAAAAAAAACTATGAGAGCTATTTGACTTGACTTTAGAGAAGAAATATTGTTACAATTAGATTTTTACGTTTTGTCTTATAAATTGATTGACTACTCACAAGCCCTGAATACACAGTATATAAGTCTTTTTCTCTCCTCTCCTCTCATCTCCTCTCCTCTCCTCTCTTTGATAATGGGCCTTTTATAAGCTTTTGGGTAAATTCTAATTTGAATTGATGAATTTTGTGCCATTTTTTACGAATGACTATTGTTTCCCATATGAAACGGATATTTCCTTCTCTCTTTCTCTCTCTCTCTTCTAGAAGTAGGCAATCTTTGATAGTCCATATCTTCTAAAAGTTTAGTTCGTAATTGCACAAAAGCTGATAAAGCCTCTGCAACTGATAAATTGTGAGCTTAATATTCAGTTTGTTAAGTGAATCTCTTAATTATCAAGTGTCCCATGAATTAATGTTTTGAATACTGGATTCTGATGGTTTTAGACCATGTTAATTCAGTTTGTTCTATTCAAAGCCCACCAAAAATCATTTTAAAAAAACCAACTTTTTTGTGCTCCGTTGAAACCATGTATACTAGGAGGCAATGTCTTGCTATTCAAGTGATGAGAAGTGGGTTGCAGTGGTGAAAATGGAATGACTCCTTGTTTTGAGGGGCTTGTTGCCAAGATCGTATCTAGCAATGGTAACAATTCCATCCATCATTTTTCGGCCAGTTAAAATTAAAATGGAAAATAAGCAATAAAAAGTCTAATTGAATAAAGGTTTAAGGTTATGAGATTGACCATATGTATAGATAACATTAATGATTTCTTGGATTGAACCCGTCAAATGGTCGGTCTGAAACAACCTACATGTGAACAACACATACTTCTATAACAAAGACTTTGACAAATAAGAGCATAAATGGTATAATTTTACTATGAAAAATCCATTTACGATAGATTCTTAAAAACTAGTCCACAACTCCACATCTTGATGAACGAGAAAATAAGTCGCTTATTTGACCGAAAAAGGGTGTCTGGGTCCTTATGGGGTTGGGGACCATCATATAGCTTTGTCATGGTCTCATTCATGATTGTTAAATCCTTCTGATTTGCGATTCAAATCCTACGATTTGAATCGAATCTCAGGCAAATGATTCAAATCGCAAATAAAATCTTAATTGGGTAAATCTTATTCAATTTGAGATTCAAATTACGATTTGCGACTCAAATCGTATGATTCATGCAATTCATGCGATTCGAGTACAAAACCCCTTTTACGAACCTATACTCAAACAAATATGTTTTTTAAATGTTTTTCATTCTTTCAATTTTCTAAAGGTATTTTATGTTTTTCAAGTTGAGAAGTGAAACAGGAAAACCCTATTACGGACATGCCAAAACCCCTATTTGGATTTTCTCTATGTTGCTATGAAATTGAAAAAAAATATAAAGAAAAAAGAAGAAAGGAAGAAGATGAAAGATGATGAAGTTGGACTCTGAGAGAACTTGATAGTTTATTTTATTAATTGTACAATTTTTTTTGACACTTGATCTCATACAACATGATTACATTAATTTACTTTTGTTGATTTATCTTTGATTATATTGAGGTTGTTTCATTTTATTAAGTTCATCCGCATTTTGTATAGTGTATGTAATGAAATGTTCATTACTTTCTTTTATCAATAGATATATATGAATGAAATCTTTTGGACAATGAATTATTTCATTTTTCTGATTTAGTAAGTATTTTCTTAACAATTTTTTAAAAAATAGATTGAATCTTACGATTTACGATTTGAATCGAATCTATCCTAAAACGATTTTACGATTCGATTACGATTTAACAATATTGGTTCCATTAAAGGGAACCGATGGTTATGGGTAAAGATCAATTTAAGACTTATACTTGCAAATTGCAATATGTACCCATTATAACAAATCTACCGCATAGTGACGGAAAATTAGTGACGAAAATATTTCTGTCTCTAATACATCACTTTTAGAGACAGAAACTTGTGTTGTCACTAATATTTCGTCTCTAATTAGTATTTCAATATTTATTCAATTTTAGAGAGGAAAATATTTCGTCTCTAATAGTAAAACATCATTAGTGACAGCATATATCAACAATGACCACTAAATAAGACTTATGTAGGCATTCTATATATGTAGGCATTACTCAACCCAATTTATAAACAAGTCGCGTACATGATTCTGATATATTAAATTGGCTTAATTTGAGTAACCCAACCAGATCCATACCATCGCTTAGCTTGCAACCCCTACCTTAGATCATCACCAAATATTAATTTGACATTGAACTGACACTTAAATTTATGACTAATCTGTCGTGATAAGAATAGCTAGGAATGAGAGGTGTATGTGGTTGTTGCTTATGTTGAGACTTGGTCTGTGTGTATGAGTAGTGTGTTTTAAAAAACTTCACCAAAAAGAAAAGAAAAGAATAGCTAGGAATCAACAAAGATATTGATATTATGACCCTATGATGCTAGGGTGTTTTCCCTTAGATTGGATGCTTTACCTTTAAGAGCAATAGCCTTGAACTATAGTTAAGAGGTTTTAGTGAACTTTAATCACATTTAAAAAGAGACATGTGGCAAGAAAAGGGGAGTAAAGACTCCCGCCTCGAGTCACCAACCGGGGAGGTGATTATTTTCCTGCCTTTAAATGTCATTATGCCTGATGACATTTTCTCCGTACTATTACACTTATCTTATTCTCTCATTTCTGGAGCTTGGTGTTGAAATGCTCAAGAATTTTGTGGTTTTGATGATGTGGGGGCATTTTGTCCTTACCAAGTTAAAGTGTTTTTTTAGTCGAATATGGATAGGCTGCAACAACAATAGTATTGGTTAGTGGATTAGAGAGCCAAGCGCTCGATATAAAAATGAACTAAATATGGTGGGTCTATCAACTGTCACACTAATACAAATAGGTGCAAAACTTGAACACCTCATTAAAAGATATCCACATTACCAGGGTGACTCGGAGCCAATGCTCTCGTGTAGGGGGTTAACAAAGGGGGTTTGGGGGCATAGCTCTCGATAAATTTTTTTTGAATATCAAGTTCATATGTCGTCACATTTATTTGTGTCCATTTGTAAATAATATATTTTTTCTCGAAAGTTGGGGGGCTCTGCTCCAAGCTTCACCCCTATTATTACTATATATATTTTCAAAATTTGAAGCGTCCCAATCCCCGCCCCCGCGGCCCCATGTGGTTAACCCCCTACGCACTACCACCTACACAAGCCAGCCGATGCCCTTACCAAGTTTATGATTCAACCTAGCAGGTTGACGTTCCAAGCTCCATGCCAAAACTAAATTACAGGTGGATCTCCTTCATTGGTCCTTTTGAACCCCGCCACCAAACCCCCTTTAATTATGCCTTAAATTCCCAACTGTCTCATTTAAAACAAGTAGTGCAAGAGGCACTCAATTGCCCCTTCTTGTCCATTGAAATTACAATGTGTTGCCCATCATCAAGGATCCCAATTCCCCTCTTTTAACCCAAGAATAGATCTTGTTTTGCTGTTTTGGTTTCGGCCCAATCTCAATCAAGATCGAATCACACTCAATTGCAATTGAACTCGGGGAGAGTTCAATCACACACATAGACGAACACATATCCCTTCTAACCGACTGGTGATCTTCTCCGGTTGTAACGGGTTTTTGACAAAACCGGTTACTCTCCTGTGGTCACCAAATGACCCTTTTTGCACATCTTAACTGTGGTTAAGATTCACCTACCCCTAGGGTTCACCCACCTATATTTGGTTTTTAGAAAAAATATTTAAAATAAATTAACCCTAGGAGTTGGTAAATTTTAACCACGGTTAACAAATTTTTTTAATATTTTTTTAAAAAACCAAGGACAGGTGGGTGAACCTTAGGGGTTGAGTGAATCTTAACCATAGTTAAGAGGTCTCAAAAGGGACATGTGGCCACCTCAGGAGTGTAACCGGTTTTGGCAAAACCGGTTACAACTGGAGAGGAATAGGTGCCCTTTTAACCCTTATTAACCGTGGTTAAGATTTATTAACCCTCGGGGTTAAACAATAAAACCTTTACTTTTAGGAAAAAAATATTTAACTCTAGTTAAGAATTTAATAATTCTTTTTAAAAACTAAAGTGATTGTTGGTTGGTGAATCTTAACATAGTTAGTAGGGGTTAAAAAGGATACATGTTGGCTTGTGGGCGTGATTGAACGAACTCTCCCTGAAAGTTCAATCGCAATTAGCAGTGATTTGATCTCATCTCAATCAAGACCACAGATGATTAAAACCTGATCTGAAATAAATATTAGTAGTTATCTCAAAACAAAAGGGCAAACTTCTAGCTTCCCCACTATTTTAAGCCCCCTTGCTACCCCACTTCTCCATGTGGGAAATACAACAGATCTAGAGAAATATTCACCTTCCCCTCAAAAAAGGGTAAAAGGAGATGTCTCTGGTCACAGAAGAGATCAAGGCCAATGCTGAGGTTTACTATGGAGATGAAATCTGTAAGGAGAAGTCCAAGTTCTTGCTCACAGAAGTAGGCTTGCCTAATGGACTTCTACCCTTGGAAGACATAGAAGAGTGTGGGTATGTTAAGGAAACTGGCTTTGTCTGGCTCAAGCAAAAGAAGAAGATAGACCACAAGTTTGAAAAGATTGGGAAGTTGGTTTCTTATGCCGCAGAAGTCACAGCTTATGTTGAGCCAAACAAGATCAAGAAGCTGAGTGGTGTGAAGGTCAAGGAGTTCTTGATTTGGATCACTTTAAGTGAAATTTATGTCGATGACCCACCCACCGGGAAAATCACGTTCAAGACTCCGGCAGGTCTGTCCAGGACCTTTCCAGTTTCTGCTTTCCAGCTCGAGGAAGTCAAGGAAGTTGAGGCAGGCAAGGAAGGAAATGACCAGTAGTTAAGAAGTTTATTCTACTAAAAGCTTTATGAATGGTTTTATTATCTCATTGTGATGCATTCTTATGCTGTTTGTGTCCTTTACCAGTACTAGTTATTGAAAATAATAAAGAACTTGCCAAGGTGGGTTTTTTTTTTTTTTTTGGTTGGAGTTATCATGTACCTACCTTAGTAATTTTGAATTGGTTAGGCTGCTAGGGGTTAGCATTGGGCAGGGGAGTTCTTGCAACTCATACTTGTGGGGATTCGATCCCCTGAACTCCCACCTCTGGAGGCCATACTCTAACCACTGGCGCAAGAGGGCGGGCTGTATATCAAGGTGGGTTTTGATGATTATAACCCCCCAACAAAGTTGAGTATTCATGGTGCAAAAGATTTAAAGAGTTTTTTTTTTATAAATATGAGCCGGAAGCAGAGCTGAGTTCCCCATTTCAATGCAATGTTATGTGGTAGTTTTATAATTATGGGAAAAACAGTGGTAATTTTGGTTTCTCATAGTTACATAACTATCATAAAGGGAGCTCCGAAACGGACAGGCTGCTATGGATGCATCATTCGAAACGGAAGTGGATCGGCCATAAGTGTTTTGGTGGGGGTTAAGGAGGGCTTCTCGGTTATTTACTTTGAATTGTTGGCCATCTTGAGGGGCATTGAGATGACATTAGATCAAAATCTGCTTCGTGTTTAGGTGGAGTTTGACTCTTTATGGGCGGTTAAGTGTATCAAGTTGGGGTGTGAATGGAAATGGGATAATCTATTTAGCTTAACTAGGATTTTGGATCTGCTGCCTAACTTTGAGATATTTGAAATCGGTTATATTCATCGTGAGGCCAATCAAGCCACTGATTTCCTCTCAAAACTTGGTACAGTTAGTGGTGAAGCTATTTTAGATTCTTCCTTGTTTCCATCTCCGCTTTCAAATATTATAGATCTTGATGCGAGAGGTTGTAAATATATTCAGATGTAATTCCGTTGCTTTTATTTATCAGGTCGGGTCTACCTAACCCTAGCTTACCGTCTCCAAAAAAAAAAAAAAAAAACATAAAGGGAGCTCCGCATCAACGTGGTGAAGCAGAGCAGAGCTCTGGCTCATATAATTTTTTTTTTTTAATGTGTGTTTTGAATGGTCTACATTGGATTCCTATTTAAATTTTCTACCGTACGATGATGAAAAGGTTTGGCCTTCAAGAAGCATGAAATTTATTACCTATCATATCTATGCTCCTTGTGTCGTGCCAAGTCGGTTGTCTGTTAGAGGTTACAACCAGGATTAGACATGTGTTCGAGATGCATGGGTTATTAGGTTTTTTTGCTTGAAATGAAATCATGGGTTATTAGGTAATGCTAAACCTAAACATTCTTTAGGGACAAGCAAGGAATTGTGACTCATTTTGGGGATCTGTTTATATCAACCATGAAATTGTAGATTTGATCTTATTCCAGCTAAAGTAGGCATTCCGCGATGTAAAAGAATGCTCTACAAGAGGAAAGGAGCAATGTGCCTGCAGCAGTAGATTGGTAGTTAGCTTGTCTCTTTTCTCCTTTGCCTCGTACTTCATTTTAAATACTGAATACCCTTTCTTGCGGCCCTCCGTTTGTTTGCTTTTACGACATTGGATTGAAATATTAAGTTTTTTTTTTATTATTATTGTTGTTTGAGGAGTGCTAGCCTCAATCACAGACGTAAAAGTAAGTGTAACACGTGGAGATGGATGATATTTTAACAGATTAAAATAATAAAAATCAGAATATGTTAGACAAAGGAAACAAAAAAAATGTTTTTGTAATTGTTTGAAAGGTTTGCAACTGGGCTAGCATTTATGTAATTATTTTGTTGCTTCCTTTATCATTTACCTAACCATTAGTTAGTGATTAATAAGGGGGAGTACATCTCTTGCAAGACATAGATCACATGACCTCCCTCGTAAGAAAGGGTACCCAATACCATTGGAGCAAGTGGTAGGTGGTTGCACCCTAAATTCAAGAAGCAGATGACCAATTCACCTAGACAGCCAATTCAGCTAGGTTTTTGGGCCAGTGATGTTCAAATATATATCAAATGGTGACTAGAAATGTTCTTTAGGTAATCCCACTAGGCATAGAGTTCAAGGAGTTGGAATCATATTCAACAATCCCAAGTTCAACTGCGTCCAGATGTCAACAAGTGTCCTTTTTAACCCTTATTAACTATGACTAAGATTCACTAACCTTTAGAGTTCAACAATCTAACCTTGGTTTTTTCTTAAAAAAATTTAACTCCTAAGAGTTAAAAGTTCTTAACCAGAGTTAAAAGGGGCTCTATGAGTGCAATTTAACTCTCCGAGTTCAATCGCAATCGCAATTGGACAGATCCAGACTCGAGTTCAAGAGATATCTTTTTATTCAGTTTGTCCAAGTCATCACTGCGGTTAGATAAAGTAAATACCTTGCCATATTTGAATGATGTAGACACTTTCCAGATCTATTTCTTGTTAAAAGCTAGCTACCATTCATTAGTTACAAAGAAGCAAATTGAGAAGACTTGCTCTTACGAAGAAAGGCCGAAACAGTCAGTCTGGTCACTTTTGTTAAAATTGAGTAATATTTCTACAAGATGCACAGTTACAAGAGGAGTCTTCCTTAAGAGTTGCATCAGTTAAGTTGGCTTCAGTCTAAAACAAGTTTGCAAGTATGCCCAGTTGAGTAGGTTGGATCCAGGAGCCAAGGCAATCACCAAAAATACTTCTTGAGACAAAATAACACAACCAAAAGACATTCCAATTCCCTATTCCGGGTCATTGTGCTGCACCACACTCCAGAGCCTTGGAATGCAATTAATGATTAATCTCAAGATGGAAGAACACGCCTCGTATACGGGTATATTGCAGGTGTTCATACAAAACTTCTCAAACATCGTTCTGTAATTACAACTTCAAAGCCTGACGAGGATTCCCGGTTAGTAAAATATCAATAGAAATTTCAAATAACAAGCATAAGTTTTACAAGAAAAAAGAAAATCGGAATGAAGATTGGTTTTGCTAATTGTTAGTGTGTCAATCTCACACAGTAAAATTTAGGACATGAAAGGAGGTGGTTTTCACACTACGCCACATTATGAAACTTCCTACTTCCTCACTCATCTGCCATTCAAATGGCATAGATGAGAAAGTTTGGATAATCGATAGGCAGGCCTTTTTCCGGTTATGTAATATCCAGAAAGTCAACCTGATTAGATGATTCTATTCTTCCAACACAGCCAAAATTTTTTTTTCTCAAACTCCAATCAGTGGACAGCTGAGATGATCCAGTTGGAACCTTTGGAAATTTCCCAGGTGGAGCCCCTTGTTGTATGTTCCAGCAACAGATGCAAAGATTTTCTAGGTGGGGACATGTATTTGCATGTTCAGGCTACAGATATAGTGGTGTCTACGGGAAGTATCCATACTGCACCACAGAATCAAATCCGCCTCAAGGAAAATTGCAATTAAGAGCATCAAGAAGTCATACCTGGGAAGCCCGTACCCACTTTCCATCAATCCAATCTTGATGAAGCCTCAACTCAGAATGTCCAAGCTCCAATTCCTCTTTGGTGTTCCTGAAGTAGACTATGTACCTTGAGTTACTAAGAACTTTGGCAATCACACCCACCCACCATCCATCGTTGTACAGAGCATCCACTTCTTCAAGCCGACTGAAACTGTCAACCATCGGAGTTTCAGGAGGAGAAGGCCTGATGTGCAGAGCGTCTGCCTCTTCTCTCAAGGGCTTGGTCTCGTCATCTGTTTTCAGGCTATGGTACTCAACCAGGAACTTGTCATTCCCTATTGTGCTGATAATGGTCGCAGTGAACCAAGCACCCTGGAAACCTTCTTCATCGCTGCTCACCTCTACCACTGCCCCCTCACTAAACTTCGCCGTCAATTTTCCCTTGCTAAACTTTATCTTCAACGTCTTCTTGCCAGACTTTGCCTCCATCTATCACAATTCACACATGTGAAACAAACAGTTATGCACATTACATACAAGTAAGACATGCCTTTTGTGTTATTTTATTCTATTCCTTTGCTTTTACAAATATCCAAGATGCTCTAAGTGCCTCATGCTCTAGCTGTGAGTAAGCTACAATTATGAATGTATTGGAAATCCCAAAAAAGTGTGCAGCATATAAGCATGTAGATTTAAATTAAATTTAGTTGTATATGTAAGATGTGCACTGGCATAAAATTCTTTTTTGTTTTTCCATAGTAGTCTGGTTTGCGATACTTGATGAGTTAAACTTAGAAATGAATAACCGAAATTTACAGAAAAGTTTGTGAGAACTGGCCTATTATTGGTATTCTAGTCTTGATCTAAAGATCTATTATGAAGGCCGTCTCTTCTCTAGAATGTTCCTTCTTTTCTGTCTTCTTTCTAATTAAGTATTCCTTATCAGAAACTTGAAAAAATTCCCGTCTAAAGAAGCTGCACATATATTAGCTTTTTCCTTAGGCAAGCAAAATTCCATCAAGTTAAGCAATTTTAGGCAGTATATTTGCAGAACTGCCATTCATAAGCCAAATCTTGAATGTATGAATAGATTGAACAATCATGCAGAAGGTGATGTTCAAGGTTGAGACATGCAATGAGTTTATCATTCTCAAGCGGCTAGAGGCACTCACACAAATTCAGTATTCAACAGACACCCAAGAGTAATTTTTTTATCGGTAGCAAAAATGATCTTTTGAGCTAATTAATGATCATGATAGTTTCTCAATTTGTAATAATTTTTGAAATATTGTAGGAACTTGTACATAAATCATTTCAGCTGTTAATTGTTCTCTTACTGTTGGTTCACTTGTTTTAGGTCAAATCCTTGTTTTGATTTCCCTAACATAGGGTTACCCAAGCATGAGAAAGTAATTTTTTTTATGGGGCACATGAGAAAGTAATTAAGTGCCCGTTTGGCATCATTTCCAAGGAGTGATGCCAAACGGGCCCTAAAAGTTCTGAAATTGTTAATCCACAGTTGAAAATAAAACAGTTGAAAGGAAAAGTCGTTTGAAAGGAAAAGGGAATGATAAAAAGGAACCCAATTGCTTGTCTGATAATCATCTTAGCAGAAAGAAATAATTTTTTTCTTTTTTAGCTGTTGCGTGTAATTACATTAGGTTTTATATTGTTTGAACTTGACGTTGGGAATTGGGATGAAATAAATCTTAGTACAAAATACAGCAGAAAAGATTCAGAAATCTAAAATTCGCTATAAAAAACAGAAACCCAATAAACAGAACTGAAGGAAATGAAATAAACAAACTAACGAAACCTGTCGATCTCTTCTTACATTAGGTTAATTTCTTAATACCAAATTTTGATTTAAATTCCTTAATTTGGGGTTACATGTTCATTACAAAGTAGTTATCTAGCACAGATGTAGCAGAAAATAGTTGGGAACTCAGAAAGTCAGCAGTAAATGTAAGAAGCAATTTAGCAGAAAGAGGAAAAAGAAATTAAGGAAAGAAAGAAACTTTCATTACATGTTCTTCTAACGGAGGAATCCAAGAGCCATCGACCCATTCGCGATGAAGTCGAAGGTCAGATTGTTGAAATTTGATTTGCTCCCTTGAACCCCTGAAGAACACCGAGTACCTGGAATTTTCGAACACGTCGATCACCACTCCTTCCCACCAACCATCGTTGTGAAAAGCGTCGACCTCTTCACTGAGTTTGAAGCTCCGATCGAGCTCTCGAGGCGGTCGAGGCCTTACATGGACAGCATCCACGAACTCTCTCAACGGCTTCGATCCTTTTTCGTCGACCATTAAGCTTTGGTACTCGACGAAGAACTTCTTCTTCTTTGACACCGATCGGAGGACGGTCGCAGAGTACCAGGAACCCCTGAACCCGTCGTCGTCGCTGCTAATTTCAACCTCCGATCCCTTGCTAAAATGCACCTCCTCCATTGTTTCTGAAACCCTAGAATTTTAGGGCTAAACACTGATAGAAAAACCCAAAACCCTAAAACACTAACAGAGAGAATCAAGAAACGATGATCTGATTGTTGGCGGGAGAAATGGCGGTGGTCCGTACTATTTCAGGTGACGAGTGAGAACTGAAGAGACTATCTCAATATAAAATACCCTTCTCCAGGCTTTAAACTACCAAAATGGGACCATGACATTTTGGTAATTCCACAAATTGTATTGTATGCCCTCTAATAATTTTGGTAGGAAACCAAGTCCTCTACAGTGACATAACCAGATTTTTAATATTAAAATATTTATAAAAACGAAGAATTAACATTTTTTTTTTTAAAAACCAAGGAAGGATAGGTGAACCCTAAGATGGGTGAATCTTAACCTCAGTTAAGGAGTGTCAAAAGAGACACATGGCAACCTCTAGGGTGATCACCGGATTTGGCCGTAGAGGATTTGGTCTCTTTTAGGGGATGTTGTTGCTATCCCACTCTCCCCCTTTTATATGAAAAAAAAAAATAATGACATTTGTGAAATTTACCATCCATCACACCAATTTTCTTTTGTTGGAAGGGTATAAGTAACACAGACACCCTAACTAGTCTGTGTGTTTGAGAGTCAGGATATCCACGTTTATATATATTTAAAAAAAATATACACACGTACACAGTCAGACTTAAGGGTACTGCTAGGTGCCATAAGAATAAACCCATATAAATAAACCCATATACGGATACACTCATACACCCATGCGATGTTAAGACCCAACCGATGTGGGACTAAGCACGGGATAGTATGACCCAATCGTAAATTCAAAATTTTTCATTTTTTTGGTTGGAAGAGTATCAAGTAACACATACTCTAAATGCACGCGCACAAACAAACCTAAGGGTACTACTAAGGTGCCATAAGAGTAAATACACACACTCACTCAAAAAGGGCATTCTAATGAAGGTGTAATGGATCCTTATACACCATCCATCACACCAACTTGTGAGAGGATTCGACGTTATCTAAATCCTTCTCTTTTTACATGAAAAATAGAAAAAGTGCGTTGAAGGAGACTTAGAAACGCTAGGAATAGTACTGCATAGATCCAAATCTCAAAGAAAATAAAAACAATGTTAAGCATACTCTTACAATCCCTACTCTCTCTTTTCTCTACTGTTATAATGGGAGAATAATAAGGGGCAAGTGACATTGATTTAATTTTTTTTATTATGACAAAAAAATTAAATATTATATTATCCTATTATTATTTAGTGAATAAATATTTAAATGTATTAAAGTTATTTCAAATCTATTTGCTTCATTCTCTTTAAATATGACTGATTTTCTCACCTATCTAATCCTATTTTTTCTCTCTCCCACACTATATGTTTTCAATCATAGTACAACTCATTGTTTCCAACATATTTTTCTCTCTCTTACATGTCTCTCCTTTAACACACATGCATTACGTGAGTCTCACTAGGGTCTCTCTTTCCACTCTCTCCTCCTTCCCTCTCTCATGTGCATCGCATGTGCGACCCACTTGTTTTAGGTAATAAAACAAATTTTTTTTTCTTTGGACTTGCTTCTAACCATTTGTTTTATTGGGACTCACACTAGGGCTCATTTGGCTCCGATTATGACAGTCATAAACATTTCTATTGATAATTGATGATATTTGTAATCTTATTTGGTTGGCAATTTACTGAAAAAATATTATTTAGTCATTTTAAAAAAAAAATATTTTGCATTATTTTGAAACTAAAAAAATCTTTTAAGTCTTATTGGGTGCTTGCAAAAAGTTTTCATGCTCTTAAAGGCAGATAAGCAATTAAGCTCCACAATATTCATCTCCTGACAAGATTATAGTCACTGTTATTTCTGTAATCGTACCACTTATGGTGAGTTGAACCACATACTATTATCGAGATATAATCCAAACATAAACAATTAAATTTCAAATAAGAGCTTAGGATAATTTGTACCAAACAAGCCTTCATAAAAACAAATCATTTGTAGGAATTTCAAGGAAAAAAAATAGAAAAGATGCCCATTGGGGTCTAAGGCCCTAATAGTTGGATCCAGTTTGTATAGGACTGTCAAAGGGTTGGGTCGGGTCAGGGTCCGGCCTAGGTTTATTGGGCTCAACCCTCATTTACTAGGGCAAGACCCTAGTCTAGCCCTAGCTCTACCCTCAAGGGCCAATGTCGGGCAGGGCCAAAGTTATATCATGTTTTACTGTTTTTTTCTATATTGATTGCCAACTTGACATATAACCATCCTCCTTTATTCGGGTTTGGAAACGATAATATAACTCAAAGAGCAACATGACAGAGTTTTAATATCGTTAGATGGTTAGTATTAGTATCCTCTCAATTGTTACCGTTAAATTGTTAGTGTAGAGCCCCGAATTTCACATGCACTGTTTATGTGAATATGGTTGTGAATAGTGTTGTGAATAGTGCCATGAGCGCAAGTCTTATAAAGGCCAAGGGTCATTTATGTAATTTGGTTTATGAGGCATGATAAGTAAGGTTTAAATTAGTTTAAATGTTGTTGTTGGGTGCTTGGGATGAAAAAACAAGGGTATAACATACTCTTAAGTGTCGAGAAAGAAGGATGCCTTTACATTTCCTCAACTTGTTGGAGCTCTAGTTTTGTCTTTGCTTATCAGAATTGAGTGATTCTTGAAGTTTTAAAAAGATATCGAAGCTCTCTTCGAGGTTTATGTTCATCACTTTTCCAGATTTGGAGTAGAAGTTGGGTCAAACGTCGAATTTCCGGGAACTGGTCTGCTGAAATTTCCTGGAACAGTTTGGACCAGTGATCTTTAGGGCCATTTTGGACCAAGAATAAAGTAGAATTAGGAGTTTTACAAAACATGAAAGTTGTTTCCCTTTGAATGGAGAGTCCAACGCAAGTTGAATCGTCAAAATCCGATACGCGAGTCAAAAGTTATGGTCAAAATATTAAGGCAGGAAAAACCGGAAAAATGGGGACCAATCCGGTCGACCGGATTTATGACCGGTCAACCGGTTACCTGTGTGTTTGTGCCCTGGCCGACTCCCAGAGATATTTTAAGGGTGGTTTGGGGTTTTGGAAACCCCCAAACACCTATATAAGCCAAAAATTCGTGCATAAGGATTACACAAACCCTAAAAAGAGTTGAGAGAGATTTTTAAAGTGAAAGAAGAAGAGAAGGCTTGGGTTCTTCTTGAGTTGTTCTTAGCTTGGGTTTGTGATTAAAGGAGGAGCTTAAATCTTGCTCTTCAAGCTTGTTTCTCATTCTACAGAAGTGTAAAAGCTTCCTTTAAGGTGCATACCTTCTACTAAATTGCTTTGTTATGATTTCATAAGTCTTCCTTGAACGATGGTTTTGTTATGAACAAAGTAAGAGGGAAAAAAAGTGGCTTTTGATAAAGGATGAGTTTTGTTATAAGTTAAAGAGGAAAAGCAATTTTTTTAATGGAAAAAGTATGTGAGTTTGGGATTTTAAACATGTGATGAGTTTGGAATAAATAAAGGGAAATTGAAAAAAAAAAAGAGTTTTGCTATATGTGTTAAGTGTTCAAAGTTGATTTCTGAAAAATGGTAATTTCGTACCTCCTTATAAAGCTTTGTAAAGATGTAAGGTTTTTGAAAAGGGTATTTGCATACCCCCTTTTAAGTGCAAAGGTTTTGAATGAAGGGTATTGTATACCCCCTTGTAAAGTGAAGTTTTTGAAAAGGGTATTTAAATGCCCCCTTGTAAAGCTGAATAAGAATGATGGGTAGTTGGTACCCCCTTGTAAAGTTGAGAAAGCATAGTTCGGAAATGAGTATTTTACATGCCCCCTGAGAAAGTAGATTCAAAGAAGGGTATTTACATACCCCCCGAGAAAGTTGGAAAGTATGATTCGTGAAATGGGTATGTATATGCCCCCTTGTAAAGTATGTGACTTCCAGAATGGGATATTTACTCCCCCCTAATAAAGCTGAATAAGAATAATGGGTATGTGAGGCCCCCTGATAAAGCTAAATAAGAATAAAGAGTATGTGATGCCCCCTGGTAACGTATGATATTCCACCATGGGTATTTGATGCTCCCTTGTAAAGCTGAAATGTACGAAAGGTATTTTATATGCCTCCTTGTAAAGAATGTTTTGACAAAGGGTATTTTGTACCCTCTTGTAAAGTAAGTTTTGGAAAAAGGATATGTGATATCCCCTTGAAAAATATATTTTGAAAGGATGGAGGTTTTGACAAGGCTATGTGATAAAGAATGTTTTTAAGGAAAGAACTCTAAGTATGTTTTGTAAAGAATGATCTCAAAGTACGTTTTGTAAAAGTACGGTTCGCTCAAAATATGATTTGGTTCTAAGTATTAGTTTTGCTCAAAGATGTAAGGTTTTGAAAGTAAGATTCAAAGTATGCTTTCCGCGCTTAATTATCCATTTTTATTTGAATCTGTATCCGTTTAAGCGGATAATTGTCCGAATAGTTATCCACCAGATCGGATTCGGATATCTTTATTATCTATCCGTTTATAAACGGAACGGATACGGATAGTATCCTATCCGATTCGGAAATTATCTGATCCGTTTGTTTAGTAGTATACATAGTTTTTAGATACCAACAAAGCCTTGTTATTGTTTAAAGTTTTTACTAGTAATATTGTAATTTCTAATACTACATAAGGACAATAAGGTAATCTAACCTTGTATATATAAATCTACCAAACCCTAAGTTCTGAATCTATGGCCGCCCTCTCTTCTCCTCTCCTATACGGCTCTACTCTCCTCTCCTCTCCCCTCCTTCTCTCCTCTAATCTTTGTTGGCGAAGGACGATGAAACCTCATCAGTGATTGCATAGTGGTTGTGGATCTCAACCCAACTTCCATGAAGATGGAATCAAATTCCAGTTAATTTCTGGGTATGTAATCTCTTGGAGCTCTCTTGATCGGGATTCAAAGCAGATAAGAGGCAGTGTCGCTGACATTGTGGAGGAAGAAGAGAGCGGCACAATGGTTGCGACGAGAAAGTTAATTGCACGATTTTGTAGATATTTTCAGAAACCCTTGTGAAGAAATTAAGGTTTTTGAGTTGAGAGAAGCGATCCGTAGGCAGAGATGGTGGTATTCTGAGTTGGGACTTTGGGGGTCTTGGGGTTAATCATCTTAGACCAACATTGGATCCAAAAAACACCAAAGCTCAAACTATGATTTGGGGGTCTTGGGGTTGAACGGTATAGCCTTTGGTGTTGCTGGTAATACATATGCATGATACTATGTTCCTTGTTCAGTACTTTGTTATAGCCACAACATCTTCAACTCTCCTCCTCTCTGTTAGCGATGGATTTTGGGTTTATAGTTTTGACCACAAGAAAAATCATCTCTACAAATTTCTTCATCAGATCACCCTCATTTCTCTAGAAATTTCATCACTATTTAATCGGCCATTTCGGATAATCCGATCTCTTAATCGGATCGGACGAATTCAGATAATTATCCGAAAATTCGAATATTTAATCGAATTCAAATTCGAATTCTTTATTTTGGTATCCGCCGGATATCGTAGCGGATTCGGATAACTGTTAATATTAAATGGATCGGATACGGATATAGCACTATCCGCTTCGAATCCGCTCCGTTGACAGCCCTACCTGGTAACGTATGATATTCCACCATGGGTATTTGATGCTGCCTTGTAAAGCTGAAATGTACGAAAGATATTTTATATGCCTCCTTGTAAGAATGTTTTGACAAAGGGTATTTTGTACCCCTTGTAAAGTAAGTTTTGGAAAAAGGATATGTGATATCCCCTTGAAAAGTATATTTTGAAAGGATTAAGGTTTTGACAAGGCTATGTGATAAAGAATGTTTTTAAGGAAAGAACTCTAAATATGTTTTGTAAAGAATGATCTCAAAATACGTTTTGAAAAGTACAGTTCGCTCAAAGTATGATTTGGTTCTAAGTATTGGTTTTGCTCAAAGATGTAAGGTTTTGAAAGTAAGATTCAAAGTATGCTTTCCGCGCTCTGATTAAAGTATGTATATGAATTGTTTAAGTTTCTACGCACATATATTCTATTTTGATGTCATAACCCTGCTAGTTAGTGGTTGGTAAACGCTGAATATTCAATGCTCAGCCGAAGTTGTTATCTTCAATAGGTCACAGGTTGGATGGTTGTGCTCCTGAACCGGGGATTGAGGATGAGTATGTCGTAAAGTCAATGGACAGTCATCAGTGGTGGTTGAGTGATGAGAGGGAGAGACATGTATTTGGGTTGACCTTGTGGGAGTTTTTGTATTGATTTTGAGTTGATAACTCAAGTGATGGACCTTGTATACAGGTTTAGTTTATATTTCAGTGCTTTGTTTATATTAGCACGTGGAAGACTACACTGTAAAGAAGAAATTTTCAGGTTGCCTTTTTGTGTGACTAATATGCTCTTGAAAGATGGTATGTACGCCTTATGTGTCATGACTGGATGGCATAACACGGTGGTCACGAGCCAAAAAGTCTCCTAACACCTAGGGGGATTTTGGGTCGTGACAGTTAGTATTATTTCTGTTATATTTAAAAATAAAAAAATGTTACAACTTACAAGTAGTAACATTAAAAAGATTCTAGAAAATTCACAATACTATTAGATTGTTACACATACGCACGTAAGTCTTAGCCTCTATTAGATTAAAAAAAAAACGTTTAAAAATTACTATATTAGAAAGGTTTTGGAAAGATACTACACTATATTGTTAGTATGTTAAACATACACATAAGCTTAACCTCTTAAGTTATTATAAATCTTAAGTAATTATATTATATATAGTATATCATATAGAATGAAGGTCAGGCCAGGTTAGGTGCTTACCATGTCCGGTCCTCTTTTCCTCAAGTAAGAGGGTCTTTCAAAATTAGACCCAGCTCAGCAGCCTTAGATCCTATCCATTCTGTGGGCTTCGAAGGGCAGGGATTAGGGCCCCTTCATGGGCCTCATCAAAGGAATAGAATGTACTAAAATATCCTGTCAAATCCCATGAGAGCAACATCTTCAGGAATTTTTGTTTGTTGTGTACAAATATTCCATGTCCTATGTCAACATTTTTGGGAGTTTGAAATAGCTAACCTCTCTAAAAGAAGAAAGAGCCATGTTATCCTTCTTCTTTGCCAAAAACCAACCCTAGTCCGGCATTCCTTACTCTTAGAATAGGTGTTGGTTTTTGGTTAAGAATATGAAATGCCCAAGAGTATGGTTAGCATGCCTTAAAAAGAATAAGAGTACAATATAAAAGTTGAAGGGATGAAAAGGCTTACACATGTGAACCTGTTTTCTAGGTTTATGATATACGATTAACCCGGAACCCCAATTAATATGGTTAGTATTTGTTTTAGATTAGTGAAAGGATGAATATTCCTACCAGGACTTGATCATGGATCTCTCTAGTGGTGGCATATGTACACCAACAATGAGAGCAAGCTTTGCTTCTCTTGAACCTATGATAAGCTGTGGGCAAATTTATTTATTTTTTAACAAAGATAACACGATTTACATATTCTGTGTTGAAATGTACATGTGGAGTGCAACCAACTTTATTTTGTTACTATTTTTAGTTTTGAATTCTTGCCATTGCCTTCCTCTTCAATATTATTTTCATCTGGCGTTGCAAACAAATCTTTAGGGATGTATCAAGTTGAGCTGAGTTGAGTGGAGCTTGAAAATCAAAGCTTATAGCTCAACTTGAATAGAATGGGCAAGCTCCAGCTGGAGCTCAATGTATTATAAAATATAATTCTTAACAATATAATAATTATAATTTTTTTTTAATAATTATTTATATTATTTTATTAATATATACTTATAATATTAAAGCCAAGCTCAAGCCAAATCGAACATCAAACGAGTCAAATTAACAAGGCCAAAAACTGGGCTCGATTGAGCCAAGCTCGACTTAGCTCAAGCTTGGCTTGTTTATAGTTTCAAACTCAAATAAAGCTCGGCTCAATTGAGCCGAAAACTTTAGCTTGGATTCAGCTTGAACGATTCGAGCCGAATTGAGCTTACGAGCCACCTGACTTGAATACACCCCTACAAATCTTTCTCTATGAACACCACAAACTTTTTTTTTTCATTTATTGAATGATTAAGCATTTTGGTGACCCATCAAATCCCTTATATGCAGCATGAGAGAGAGAGAGGACTTTCTTATATTACACATATTTACAAATAACATAGAAACCTAGTGAGATGCATCACTTACCCTGATTAGATGCACTCAACACACAATTTTGTATGTACAACACTAGTGAAAATCCATGATTTAAATGACCATTTCAAATAGGCACTGTTCTTTGGGTAGAACTTTTGAAAGTACATAACATTTATGCTTTGGAGCAAGAGGCAAGAAAAGAGAGAGTTTCTAACCCTTTTACATGATGGTATTTCATATTGTTCAATTTAATTAATAAAAGTTCCACATATATGAAACTTGAAAGTTCCATATTTGTAGAACTTTTGCACTCTATGAAATAATATAGTTTTAGACATTAAGTAAAATTGGAATGAAACAATGAAAGTTTTAGACTTCAAAAGTTCCACCAAACGAACAGATCCTTAGGGCAAGCAATGGGTCGGGCTTTGACTTGGGGTCCAAGGCATATAGAGCTCTTGTACCTTATGTTTAATTGGGCCTAGCTAGATCGACTTGATTTTATAATTTAAATGATATACCATAAAACTAAGCTAAGTTACTAAAATACCCCCAAAATTACTTAAGTAAGAGAGCTCTAAATATAAAGGTAAATTATAGTTGAATAAATTCATAATCCTAAATACCTAACCTAGGGAAAAATCTTCCATTTTGAAACCCTAGGCCTCTCTCTCAACAATTAACTATTTCGATAATTATTGATTCAGAATAACCACACACACACACACACACACATATATATATATATATATATATATATATATATATATTGTTGGGGATAATAGACCCGATAGAAAAGACAAATAAACACACACAAAGAAAACAAAATAAAATTACGTGGTTCAACAATAAACTGTTTACGTCCACGAGCCAAGATCTGATTACTTCTTTCTTATTCAAAAAAACCTTGAGAAACCAACACAATAACACTCTTCTCTCAGATTTATTCCCAACCCACGCCCAGAGCCCCTTGTAAATCTCACTCAAGTCACCTCCTCAATGAATCGAAGAAGAATCTCTATTTCCTTCCCTCTAACCTTTCTCTAAATCCTAAAGTACTTAATCCCTTTTTATTATCTCCACATTGAAACCTTAGACCTATAAGCACATATTTATAAGCTTACATCAGAGTCCTAAACAATGAGAAATACTCAAATTCGCATAACTTACCAAATCTGGATTAAACAATCTTATTCTACGAAAATTGGTCCACCAACCTTACAAACCGGTCGATCTTCAATGCCTTGGCTACAGAAATTGTTGCACGTGCACTTTGTCTGACAATGGTCAACTGGTTTGCAATCCGGTTGATTGGCTTCCCCAATCCGTGCTACATCTTCAACAAACACATACAGACATACATATATATATATATATATAGATATATATCTTTACTATTATAATGCGAGAGGCAGCCAGCCAGTTGTAGATGATTTTCTAAAATTCTCATACTACCTTATATAGGAACAAAATTTTGATTTAATGTTTGCTTTAATTCCCAAACTATCCCTTTCTTTTGATTTAATTTCGAAACTACCCTTGCTCATCTATCAATTTTGAATCACAGCCAATCGCGATTGAACTCAGGGAGAGTTCAATCGCACCCGTGGGTTAACACGTGACCCTTTTAACTCTTATTAACTGTGGTTAACTCCTTCCTCTTGCTCTTTTTTTTTTGGTAATAAGAAAATTTAATTTAGCACAAAAGATGGACCAGACAACGGCCTTGGTCCATGGCCTAGATCCCAATATCAGGATCAGTCAAAAAACGATTAAAGCTTTCATTTGGAGCTCACTGAGCAAGGTGATGAGCCATTGAGTTGGCTTCATGCAGGATGAATTTGAATTCTACAGCCCCACATAAGCTCTGCAGGTAGAGAATATCATCCAAGATGATTTGAATGTCCCAATGCCCACATCGACCAGGACTATTCAGGATAACAATAAATGCTTTAGCATCAGATTCCACTAGCACTTGGTGCCATCGAACCTTATATGCTCCTTCTCCTCTCTCTTATGTGCATTGCACGTGCCACTATCGAGTTCAATCGCATTTGGGGGTTAACATGTGTCCCTTTTAACTCCTATTAACTATGGTTAACTCCTTCCCCTCGCTCTCACGTGCCACCCACTAGTATAGGTTAGGGGTAAACACAACACGCGTACACACAAGCCAACAACACACATGGACTACAAAAAATAAAAAAAAGTATAACCCAACACATTTCACTAAAAGAGCCTCACTTAAGGTGAGAGGAAAAAGTTGCTGAAAGGGTGTCCCTGCCGTAAATCGTTGTGGATCAATTTTCACTCAAATGGATTAATAGAAGTTCCCAGTTCCCACTATGTCCGCCCAATAAAAACTTATACCAGTCCATTGACAGTTATCCTATTTGGGAATTCATCACACCTTACCAACCTAGCCAATAGGGTTAGGGCGTAGGGGCGAAGTCGCATGGGGCCTGAACTTTTAAAAAAGAGTGCTGAGAAGAGGACCCAGGGTCCTTTTCTAAGCTGATGCAGTGTTCCCGTGTCCCTTTTAATACCTCTTTAACCATGGTTAAGCTTAATTAAATTAATTTTTTTTTTGTTTTTCTAAAAACCATGGTTAGATTACTTAACCCTATAACCTTGAGTGAATCCTAACCACAATTGATGGGTGGTAACAAAGGGGCATGGGCCAATAAGATCACGGGGTCAGCTTCTAAGCTGACCCGGGGTCTGTTTTCCATTTCCCTTTTAAAAAAAATTTCTTTAGTAATAGGAGCATAACATGGGAAGCTGGGAGCGGCAGAGTTGGGGGACAAGTGACTCTAGACCTCATGAACTTTTGAGAAAATATATATTTTTTACAAACTCGACACAAATGGACACGAGATGGTCCACGAACTTGGCCCTAAAACAAATGGGGATTATGACCTAACCCCCCACACCCCATTGTTAGCTTCCCCTTGCAAGAAAATCCTGGCTCCACCCCTAGTGCATGGCGTATTCCAAATTTTTTTTCACATGACAGAGTTCTAAGTTTTCAGGTAGCCAGAAATGTTATGAAATTTTTATATGATTTTTGGCTTCCATTGTCCGACACTCCGACCCCATTCTTAAACAAAAGAACCCAATTTCCGACCCGTTTCCCCTGTTCCATGCATTTCGAAATAACGGACATTAACGGACAACGAACATACCTAACATTTAAATCGTGAGGGTATGAATGTCAAATTACCTAGGCATAATATCGTATATGGATATATGATATCCCATACATTTATCAAATGACCGAAATACCCATTGATCCATAATCATCGGCTTTGTCACTCTCATCCCGGTCCATAATCATTCGACCCCAAAATCGACGATAAATTTCTCAATCTTTAAATACCCACTTGCAGAAATGACGAAATTTGAAGGAATTCTCCCAAAATAACTCTCAGATGATCGTTTCGGGATTCATCAAAAATAAGTTTTGCAGCAAGCAAGCTAGCTCCTCAAAAAAATTCTCCACGGATTTGCAGTTTGTCTATCTCTATTACTTGCGCTATATCCTTGTTCAAATTGAAAATCCAAATGGGCTTACATGGAATTCGATAATGAGTGCGTATTTACAGAGAAGTAATCCTCACTCAACGGTCCTCCTTTACAAATTGATATTGGAGAAGAATGTGGGCATACCCAGTTCTAGTTCTAGTTCAAGCTAGTGCTCTTCGATTCTCTGAACGGGAAGGGAAAGAGACTCATACTCATGTTCTGAAGGTGGGTTTTGATTCAGATGTCTATCTTCATTATCCATTGATAAACATGTATTCTGTTTGTGGGAATATAAATAGCTGCACCGCTGTTGTTTGATGGAAGTCCTGTGTTGTATGATCAGATGCTTGAAAGAACACAAAAACGCTTCAAATTCCTTGTGGGACCCACCAAAAAACCCTTTTTCTTCTTGTCCCAAAAAGGGGAGAGTGCAATAAGGAAGAGTGGGGCCAGCGACTTCAATTTTTTTTTTTTTTTGAATAAAGGTGTAAATAGAGTTGCGTTGGGCTAACGCAACGCTAGCATCTCTTCCTTGGACAGTAAAGAATAATAGCTAATTGGATAATTGGCTATAAAATGGAGGAGAGGAGATTTCTCTCTATTCATCAAATTGCCTACATTTGTGGTTATAAGTCATTTCCTTTGGAATTTATATTAACCATCATTAGTTTATCAATTAACTATGAAGGATGCATGTCAAAAGGTGGAACTTCAGACTAATGAAAAACTAATCACCATACTTAGCATCGATGGAGGTGGAGTTCGAGGCATTATCCCTGGAACTATCCTCGCCTTTCTCGAGTCAGAACTTCAGGTATCTTCTCTTTCTATTTCCTTTTGTTTTGTAGATTTGACACTTGGGTATACTACTAAATGTAAAGCGTGGTGGCCCTGATCCGTTCACGCATTGGCGTTTAACCAAGAGCTACTAAGCTCAGTAGTAATCAGTCTACTTGCCGGCCGAGTTGGGTGTAATCCTTGTAATCAAACATCAATTTAGTGTTATCAATGAACAACATGTACCTTCCAAAAAAAAATGAACATGTAATTGTACTTACTTTAATCATTCAACAAAAGTCTGAACTACCAACTTGTCTTACTGTGTTTTTTTTCGGCAACAGAAACTTGATGGTGAGACTGCAAGGATTGCGGACTACTTCGACTTGATCGCAGGAACGAGCACAGGAGGGATTATTACAGCTATGCTAACTGCACCAGATGGGAATGGCCGCCCTCTCTTTTCTGCAAAAGAGATCAACCAATTCTATTCTGAAGAATGCCCAAAAATCTTCTGCAAAGAAGATAGCCCTTCTAAACAAGCAACTAAAGGGTAAAATTAAATCAGACTAAAAGGGTAAAAAGAAGATAACAAATAACTTCTTTAAATCTATACTATTTGAGGGATTATCATGTGATTATCTTCCTGATTAACAGGTTTAAATTCCCCTGGCTCGACGAAGTAAAGTGGGAATCAGAAGCTTGGTGGAAGAAGATTATTGGAACAGCAATTGTATCAGTTAAGATGTTTTTGTCTTGGTTGTTCACAGTAGTGTTTAAACCCAAATATGATGGCAAGTATCTTCGAGATAAAATCAAACAGATGTTTGGAGAAATACGGTTGAATGAGACATTGACAAATGTGCTTATTCCCAGTTTTGATATTAAACTCCTCCACACAGTCATCTTCTCTTCCTATCAGGTCATCCTTTTTCAGTTCTTAATATTTTCTACTATTGTTGTTCTATATATACATTGCAAAGCTTCTCTAATGATGTAGAACATGCATATTTGCAGGCAAAGAGAGATGCTTCTATGGCTGTATGCCTCTCAGATGTGGTTATCAGCTCATCTGCAGCCCCATATTTTTTCCCTCCATATTATTTCCAATGTGGTACCAGGGAATACAATCTCATTGATGGTGGCGTCGCAGCTAATAACCCTGTAAATCCTACCTCATTTGTACCACCAACTTGAACTGTATTTTAAGGAGTAGTTTTATAGTGCCCCATTGCTTATTGGTTTAGGGATAAGGCTTCAAGCCCCCTGCCTCCCCCCACCCAAATTTATGTATTTGGCGTTTTAATAAACAGGTATGGGTCTTGCCTAACCCCACTCCCTCACCAGGTGTTAAAAATAAAATAATAACTTGAACTATATTCTGGGGCACATGGCAGCTTGATCAATGAGTTCAACAAATGGGATCCATTTAATGGGGCCCCAACCGTGCCAAGTTCATGATATTGTTCTAATAAACACTCATCTGTCATGATTTCTCTTCCTTTCAGACTTTGCTTGCAATACGTGAAGCAACAAAGATGTATGGAAAGCAAGACACAACTCACAATCGCCTTCAAGATGACAGTAGGTATCTGGTTCTCTCCCTTGGCACTGGCTCGTCAAAGCAAGACGGTTACGAGGTCAAAAAGGACCAATGCCACTGGGGCTTGTATGATTGGTTTGTCAGTGACAAAGAAAAGCAACCATTACTAGATGTATTCTTTACTGCAATGGATGACATGGTAGAAATATACATGTCAATGATATTTCAAGATGGTGATCGCCGGAGCAACTATCTGAGGATCCAGGTTCGTATGCATAAGCATTATGTGACTGTATCAACTATCAGTTGAATGTTACCTTGTAGGTTTCTCTGGTTCCTACTGCCCTTCATTTTTGAGATATTAATGCAGACCCTGTTTAACTATCTGAAAATTCAGCCTAGAAAAATAGTACTTTCTGAAAATTAAGAGATGTTGGATATAAGGTTAGTTTGAAAAAAATCAAATATTGGATGAAATGTGGGCATGGATTTTGATAGAATGATGGGAGACTAACTGATAAAAAAATGAAACCAGGACGACAGCTTGAAGGCTAAGGAAGCCTCAATAGATGAGTCAAGCGCAAAAAACCTTAAGATGCTGAAAAAAATTGGGAATGACCTTCTGAACAAATCTGTTTCAATCATGAATTTCGAGACTGGCTTACAGGAACCAATGCCGGATCATCGTACCAACAAAGATGCCCTCATCCAGTAAGAACATGATAGCTGGTTCTACCATTTGGATGTTATACTTTGTTCACCGTTGTCATTATGATCATCATCATCCATACTTATAAGGTTGTACTACTGTCGTACAGATTTTCCCGAAGATTGTCTAAAGAAAGGAGATGTCGGATCACTAATCATTCACAACGAGTTTAATGGGCGGTGATCAAAGAGAGGCTCCTTCTCAACTGATTTTTTTTCCTTCCCATTTTCTTTTTAAAAATAAATTGCCCAACTACAGAAGGGTAACCTCCTAAGACTTAAATTTGAAATTTGGGACTCTTATTATCTCATCATGTGAGTAGTAAAAAGATAAAGGGAAGAGACTGTTCAAAAGTTGTTGAAAGTTTGGGTATTACTATATCAGATTATGCTAGCCTTACTTGCCTCCAATCACATTCCCCTTTTAGGGAATAAAACTAGAGTCTTTAATATTATATATATATATTTCCAGATATTATTGTTCTTTATATCATTTAGCTATGTTAGTTGACTCCTGACACTTGACAATGGTTGTTCACCTGAAGCAGCTAGAGACTCGAACAAATTTAGCATGCAACAAACACCCAAGAAAGCAAAATGATGATTTTTATTAGTAGCAAAATGACCTTTTAGGCTGCTTAATGATCATGATAGTTTCTTCATTTGTAATAATTTTTGAAATATCGTAGGAGCTTGCTTATAAATCATATAAACTGTTGGTTGTTCTTCTTACTGTTGGTTCAATTGTTTTAGATCAAATCCTTGTTTTGATTTCTTAACATAGGGTTAGGAAATAAATGTAAGAAGAGATACACTGTATCATAAGTGTATCTTATCGCAACCCCAATTTGGATTACTGTCTTTAGTAGATTAGGATTATCTTTAAGATTATCTTTCCAAGTTAGGAATCCTGGATTATCTATTTAAATTTTTAAACCCTCTATAGGGTCATTGTAACCCATCCAAGTAGTCAATAAGTCAGTTTTCTTAACATGGTATCAGAGTCATCGATCCTTTGGTGATCACTTAGCTCTCATTTTCTTTTTCCGATGGGTGGTGCCATCAATGCCCGCCGGGTGTGAAAATTTTTTTAAAAATTAAAATAATGTAATCCTCCATATCTCTACAATCCTTAGTTCTCACACTCACGCCTCACAGTTTCCTTTTTAATTTTTTTAATTTTTTTTTTATACTGAAGACCTCTCTAGCAATTTTTTTTTTAAAATCACCGAATAAAGTATGCTTTTGGTAGAGATCATGGCAACCTGATTTAGTGAGTCATCAACTTTTACAGGCTCATAAAAATGAACAAGATGCGACTGAGATGGTCACTAGCGGTGAACACCAAGCACGGTTGAATGTTCTAGCTATTCATCAACAAAGAGAGTATTCGAGTTGTGGCAAATCCATGAAGAGTTTCAACCCTCATGTGTTTGAGAGGGTGTATTAGGGAAATAATGTAATAACACAAGAAGATTTGGGAAATTCTCTTCTATCATTGCTTCACCCCAATGAGGGTTTATGTAGAAAAGTACATGAAAATATAAAGTAAGAAAGTGAATCAAGACTGATTTGAGGAGTGATTGGTTCTCCTCTGTTACAATAGGGAAGTATACGCAATGAATATTCTACAATAGGAAGGTATAACTGTATAGCTATCACCCCTCCCCCTCCTCAAACTGATGTGGGTGGTCAAACAACAACAATTTGCTAACAAGAAAAGAATGTTTAGCAATCGTCATAGTTTTTGTAAGAATATTTGTGATTTGATCCTGAGACGCAACATGTGGAAGAGAAATAAGTCCAAATTGAAATTTTTCGCGAATGAAGTGACAATCAATCTCAATGTGTTTCGTCCTCTCGTGAAAGACGGGAATAGAAGCAATTTGGATTGCACTGGTGTTATCCACATGAAGTGGTGTAGGAATGGTAAGTGGAATACCAAAATCTGAAAGTAAACCCCAGAGCTATACGATCTCACTACACACAGCAAACATTGCTCTATACTTGACTTCCGTTATGGTCTTGGAGACAGTGGGTTGCTTTTTACATTTCCCAGAGATAAACGAAGTGCCAAGACACATACAATGCCCCGTAGTAGAACGGCGGGTGAGGGAACACCCTGCCCAATCTACATTAGCATAGCCAACAAGCTCAAGTAGGGATATAGACGAGAAGAATAATGACCGAGTTAAAGTCCCTCGCAAGTAGCGAATAATTTGCAAGACTGTAGTCATGTGTGAGGTACCATGCTAAAAAAAAAATTTTTTGACTAACAACCTGTACGGGATAGGCAATGTCAGATCTGGTCATTGTAAGTAAACAAGCCTACCAACTAGGAGAGGAAAGAGGGTGGGGTCCTCCAAGAGATCATCATCTCATCTACCATACTGAATATTCATCTCCATAGGTGTCTCTATTGTCTTCTGATCAGAGAGGTGTGCTTGGGTAATGAGATCCTGAGTATACTTTCGTTGATTGATAAGGATACCACGATCAATGTGGGAGACTACCAACCCTAAGAAGTATGGAAGTTGACCCAAGTCCTTCATATGGAAGGATGATTGAAGTACCTGAAGCGCTGCAATGCCAGTTGTATCACTTCCAGTGAGGAGTAAGTCGTTAACGTAAACCAGTAGAATTACGATGCCTTGAGATGTGAGCATATGAATAAAAAAGGATCATGACCACTCTATCTAAATCCAACACCAACAACTACCTTGTAGAATCGTTGGAACCATGCATGAGGTGCCTGTTTTAACCCACATAAGGCTTTACGAAGCCTACAAATGAAATTTATTTTTCTCACGTCAAAACCAAGGGTGGAGCCATGTAAATAGTTTCCTATAAATCCCCATGAAGAAATTCATTCTTCACGTCCGTCTGGCTAATAAATCAACCACAAGCAGCAACAATTGCAATATGTGTTCGAACAATCTTTATCTCTACAATTGGGACAAAATTTTCCTCATAGTCAATACCATACACCTGTGTATAACCTTGAGCTACAAGTTGAGCCTTATAATGATCAAGGGAGCCATCCGACTTTAGCTTGATAGAATATACTCACTTACTACCAATCACCTGCTGACCAAGTGGGTGAGAAATAAGATCCCGTATGTGATTATCTGCTAATGCCTATAACACTGATGCATTGAGGCCTAAGAATAGGAGGTGGGTATAGAGATAGGCTCGAGAGCAGAAAACCAAATCAGTCTATTGGGAGGGTAGGAAGAACGATTAGATCGATGTACATTTGGAAGTGAAGGATCGACATTAGGTTGAGTAACAAGAGGAGGATATCTCGATGTTGTAGGTCTTGTAAAGAAGCTGGAGTCACAATAAAAGCAAGGGGTATGTCCGAAAACCACATTAAACCACTAGGAGATACAAAATTATCAATGGAAGCAGGTGCAGACTATGCATGAAAGGAGACATTTTCTAAGAAAACAAAATTTTGTCTGATATACTGAAATTTTGTTTCAAAATATTGAAAAAAAAATTGACAAATTTTTTCTCTCAAAATATCAAACAAAATTTTGATATATTAAAAAGAAAAATTAGATATATTGAAATATTTTTTGATATCAATTTTTTCGATATACCAAAAAAACAGTTCGAGAGAAAGGTTGAAGAAAGAGAGAAATGTTATTTCATCTTCTCATATTAATTATTTAATGTATATACATTTTTTTCTTCTTCCTTCTTCATCTTTCTTCTTTTCTTCTTCTTTCTTGCTCTTTCTCCATTTCTTCTTCTTCCTTCTGTGCACAAGGGTATATTTGTCCCAAAATAATACCCTCCACTTGTATGGGAAGAGACCTACAAAAATAATACTTTAAAAAGTAAACCTATTTTCAGGTTTTTTCGAAACATAAGGCCCAAACAGGGCATCTTCCCGTTGGAGGATATTGTACCGCATTGGTTCATTGTGTCCATACTTAACCAACTTTTAAGAGGAATTGAGATAATATTCAATCGCAAGTGAATCCGGGGAGAGTTTGTCGTATTTAAATTATGGATGTATTAATCCGAACTTTGTAATAGCGCCTATGGGGACCGCACAAAAAAAAAATACATCCATAATTAAAATACGACAAACTCTTTACTTGATAAAATCCGACTTACCTGAAATAGTAAATTTTTTTAAAATAGCAAAATTTTAAAATAACCAAAATTTGTTAAAAACTCTTAAACAAGAGTTTCCTAACCCAACCAAGCGACATAATCTAAATTAGACACTAAAATGATGAAATAAGAAAATTACCTTAAACAACTTCAAAATATGCCTGACGATCCAAAAAGTTATTCCTCTTTAAAGCCATGGTGTCCGGAATCCACATTACTTGTGCTTTTTTAATTTCTTCTTATCCAGACGATCCAAAAAGTTATCGACTACATGTTCTAATGGCTAAAATTCTAAAGAAAGAAAAGCATATTTTTTGTAGACACAACCGGCTAGCGCTGTTGCCCATCCGAACTCTATCCTCCTTATTGCACTCTCTCCTTTTTGGGCAAGAAGACAGATATTAATGCGTCCAAGTCCCACTAGGACCCACCACAAAACCCTTTTCTTCCTACCCAGAAAAGAGAGTGCAATAGATGGGGGACTAGCAGAATCCACATGATTTTGCTTTCGTTCCCATTTTTGAATAAAGTAATGAGTAGAGTTGTCGTTGTGCTAACTTGGCGCATCCCTTCCTCGGACAGTGAAGAATAATAGCCAGTGGGATAATTGGCTATAAAAACAAAGTGGGAATGACTCTTCTCTCTATTCACCAAATTGCCTACATTTGTGGTTATAAGTCATTTCCTTTGGAAATTATATTAAACATCATTAGTTTATCAATTAACTATGATGGATGCACATCAAAAGGTGGAAGCTCGGACTAATGAACAACTAATCACCATACTTAGTATCGATGGAGGCGGAGTTCGAGGCATTATCCCTGGAACCATCCTCGCCTTCCTCGAGTCCCAACTTCAGGTTTCTTTTCTTTTCTCTCATCTTTTTGTTTTGTAGATTTCGCACTCGGGTATACTACTAAATGTAAGTGCAGTGACCCTAATCCCCTGATCAGAACCAAGTGCGCTACAGGGTGTAATCGGGCCCCCAATTTAGGATGTAATCTTTGACTATGTGAAAAGTTTGTTTATTATATGTATATTGTAAAAAAATTTTTAAAAATTGTTAGTTTAATTTATATTATTGTTTTTAAAAGGGAGGACCTTTGTTTTTCTTGTATACCGGGACATTTCAATGAACCCATTACTAAAAAATACGTTTATGGGGCTACGCCTCCGGGCCCCATGCCCTCAAACCATTTAATTTTCGTGATACATGTACTTCGACTGAGTGAGTGAAAAAATCCTGGCTCTGCCTCTGGGTTTATTCCTTGTCATCCAAACACCCATTCATTGTAATAAAATGTAATTTTACTAATTATATTAATCATTTAACAAAAGATAGAACTACCAACTTGTCTTACTGTGTATTTGTTTTAATGGCAACAGAAACTTGATGGTGAAGATGCAAGGATTGTGGACTACTTCGACTTGATCGCAGGGACGAGCACAGGAGGGATTATTACAGCTATGCTAACTGCACCAGATGAGAATACTGGCCGCCCTCTCTTTGCTGCACAAGGGATCACCAAATATTTTACTAAGGAATGCCCAAGAATCTTCTCCGAAGAACATATGCCTTCTAAACAAGCAACTAAAGGGTAAAATTAAATCAGATTAAAAGTAAAAGAAGAAGATAAGAAATATAACTTCTTTAAATATATACTGTTTGAGTGATTATCTTTCTGATGAGCAGGATTGAATGGGTAAAAAAGTGGGCAGCAGATGCTCTGTTCAAGAAGATGGTTGGAAAAACGATTATATCAGTTACGAATTTTCTGTTGTGGTTGTTCACACTTGCGTTGGAACCCAAATATAATGGCAGGAATCTTCACAAAAAAATCAGAAAGATGCTCAAAGAAACAAGGTTGGATGAGACATTAACGAATGTGCTTATCCCCAGTTTTGATATTAAACTCCTCCACCCAGTCATCTTCTCTACCCATCAGGTCATCCTAGTTAAATATATGTTTCTACTGCTGTTACTGTTATATATTAGTATTGATGCAATATTGCAAAAGCTTCTCTTACGATGTCGTGCAGGCAAAGAGAGATGCTTCCATGGCTGTATGCCTCTCAGATGTGGTTATCAGCTCATCTGCAGCCCCATGCTTATTACCTCCATATTATTTTGAACATGGTAGCAGGAATTTCAACCTCATTGATGGTGGCGTTGCAGCCAATAACCCTGTAATTCCTACTATACCTCATTTGTACAACCAACTTGAACAGGAAGTTGGACCAGTGGTTCCTGGGCATTTCCCAAAGTGGGAGGTCCGGGGTCACCCCCGCACGTGTTTACCCGGACATACATGGTGTGATGGGTTGCGGGCTCACGTTCCACTCTCGGGGATTAGTCCTGACCCAAAGGGTTGGGACACCCCGAGTTTAAAAAAAAAAAGAAAAAACTTGAACACAGCTCTCACATTGCCACATAAGGATAATAGATTATGTGTCATTTATTAATGTCAGAAAAGTACAAGTAAAAATAAAAGACATGATTTTTTTAAAAACCTAATAAAATAAAAGTTAACTTTCCTATATGACATTGTGAGTGATGTTTTGGAGCTGGTCTATTACAACTAACTATTGTTCCTTACACGGTATCATGCATGGGGCACATGACACCTCTATCAATGGATTCAACCAATGCAATTCATTTAATGGGTGCCCAACCCTACGGTGATCAACAAACTAAGTGCTCAGAAAACCTCAAGCTCGGCTCATTAAAAGCTCAAGCTCGTTCATTTATTTAGTAATTAAACAAGCCAAGGGAGCTTGATTTTTGAGCTCCTTTAGTTAAAGAGCCGAGCCTGAACACACCCCTACCCGACTCGTTAAAAGCTCACCTTGATTACATATATATATATATAAATATTTTTAAGGAGGCAAAAAATAATGTTTCTTTAAATATTTTAAATTACTAAAATAGTAAAGTTAAGTGCATAATTAACATACTTAAAGGGCAAAAACGTAGTGTTTTCATCACCAAATTGGTGGTCAAATCGATTGGATATCCAGTTCCTGATTGGATATCCAGTTCCTAGTTGAACCAACCGGATGATTTGTGGCCTTTTATCTTTATATATATATATATTATATTTCCTGTTGGTTCTTACAATTTTCCTGGTTAAATCACCCGTTCTCTAGTTGAACCAGCCGTTTTTTCCGATTATTTGATTTTAGAACGGTTTTTAAAATAGATTGGTTTTGGGGACCAGTTAGCCTGCTGATTTCCGATTTCACCGGTTCAAGTGGCCGGTCCGGTCTGATCCGATTTTCAAAACACTGTAAAAAAAGAAAAGAAAAAAAGGAATACTATTCTCAAGGGGGTTGTTATGCCAGGTTACTTCGGGTAAAAGTTTTAGACTAAGGTAATGAATTTAAATGATTTCATCTCATTAAAGGCTTATTGTTTAAATTAATTATATAAATATATATATTTAAACTAATCATGTTTTAATTGAGCTCGTTAAAAGCTCGAGCTCAGTTCGTGTTTGGCTTGGCTCGGCTCGACACTCACCCCTACCCGACCGAGTTGAGTTCATGATATTGAGCTAATGATCTCTCTTCCTTTCAGACCTTGCTTGCAATACATGAAGCAAGAAAGATGAATGGAAAACAAGACACAAGTGACGATAGCCTTAGAGATGGCAGTAGGTATCTTGTTCTCTCCCTTGGCACTGGCTCTTCAAAGAGAGATAGTTACGAGGTCAAACAGGACCATTGCCACTGGGGCTTGTTAAATTGGTTGAGCAGCGGCAAAGATAAGCATCCATTAATAGATGTGTTCTTTACTGCAATGGATGGCATGGTAGAAATATATATGTCCATGATCTTCCAAGCTGATGATCGTCGTAGCAACTATCTGAGGATCCAGGTTCGTACATATATAACTATCCTAAACATATATTATGGTCTCCCTTCATTTTTGAGATATTAATGCAGAGCTTGCTTAAGAACTATCTGAAAAATCAGCCTAGAAAAATATTCCTATCTGAAAATTAAGAGATGTTGGATACTTAGATATGAGTTTAGTATGAGATAATATATATATATATATCAATCATATATCGAATTTTGACAGAAAGACGGGAGCCTAACGGATAAAAAAAATGAAACCAGGATGACAGCTTGAATGCTAAGGAAGCATCCATGGATGAGTCGAGTGAAAAAAACCTTGAGAGGCTGGAAGAGATTGGGAACGACCTTCTGAACAAACCTGTTTCGACCATGAACTTAGAGACTGGCTTACATGAACCAATCTTCAATGGAGATACCAACAAAGATGCCCTCATCAAGTAAGAACATTTTAACTTTTTGGACGTTTTACAATTTTCATCATCATCATCCATAATTAACGTTTTGTTGCACCACCGTTCTACAGGTTTGCTGAAAGATTGTCTAAAGAAAGGAGACGTCGGATCGCTAATCATTTGCAGCGAGTTTAAGGGGTACTGGTGATCAAGGAGAGGCTCCTTCTCAACTGATTATTCTTTTCTTTGGCTTCCTCTAAAATGTTAAAATAAATTGCCCTACTACATATGGGTAACCTCCTAAGACTTAGATTTGAAGTTTGGGACTGTAATTAGCTCACTAAGTAAAAAGCTGAATAAAGAGAACAGATCCCTGACTGTTCATAAGTTTGACTTGAACACCTAGATATCTCCAGTGGGACTTGAATGAGGTGTAACAAGAATCTTCAAGTGAAGCCCACGAGAAGTTATCATAAAGCCTTCTCCCTTGTTTTATATTTCAGAAAAGAGTCTTACTCATATAGAGAACAATCATGCCAGTTTATGGGGAAAGTTCCTGGTGGGGACTGTGGAGTCACTGGATAACAAGCCACCGTTCATGTGAGCCATGTGTGAGTTACATCATACATGGTTCATTGGGGGGTCCACCCCTTATATAGAGTCTCTCTCTCTCTTTAGTTAGGTTGGGTTAGTACACATGAGGGGTTTCTCGACCACCACACCAAGACTCGAAATTGAATCCTTTGCCCCCCAATGGTTGAGCAAGATGGCTCGAGGAGTCCTTGAGCTCATCAGAACAATGCCCTTTGCCCCCCAATGGTCAAGCAAGATGGCTCGAGGAGTCCTTGAGCTCATCAGAACAATGCCCGTAATCCCAGAATCATAGGATGGGGAGCTTTATTTTCATGCATGCAGAATCCATGGTGATGCTAAGATGGGAGATTTTCCAGCAGTAAACCTAACCAGATATCCAGATGCATTGGCCTATGAGATGTACGCCATGGCTGTGGGATGGCATGATTGGGGTGAGAGGGATGATATTGGAGACAGATATTGGAAGGCAGCCTGGGGACATAGTTTTATAAATCACCAGTATTATTGAGAAACTCTACATTCAATGAGATAAATATCTTAGAAGTCTGAGATGCTGGTCATTGCCCCATTTGTGATCACTGGCAGCCATTGTTGTCCTCATTGACCATAAGAAGTTTGCAACAAGCATCATGGGGAGCTGAAACTAAGAAAAATAAGTGGCATGCTTTGGAATATTGTAGCAATTATGAAGATCCCAGATAAATCTGCAACAAAGGTGAACAAAAAAATATCAGATTCAAACACATCTTTGATGAGGCCAATAAAGTGGCAGAGACAAGTAAGCAATAACATAGGTCAAGCCAAAGAAGTGGTTTGTTTCCAAATGTTTTCCAAGGGAAGTAGAAATGGAAATTCTCAAATATGTAACAGGGCGGTTGCCTATAGAATTTGCTCTTCTTGAGCCCAAGTAATGTTTAAACAGAGTGTTCTAGGTGATTTAATCTTCTCTTTAGGAAGACGGTTCTTCCTTGGGTCAAAAACACTAGTCTTGCTTCAGGTGACTAAAGTCGTACAGTAAAGAGGTCAAAGGGTGAGGACCATCCCCAGGCTCCTTATGCCTCGAAAAGTGTCTATAGGATCAAATATATTGTAATCTTGTAAGAATAATGGTTCCACAGCAAACAACACCCATAACTAATCTTGAATTTCTCTAAAATATGCAAATGTTGACTAGATATTGATAAATACAAAACTAGTCAGTCTATGAACCAATAAGTAGACTCTGAAGTCCCCTCCCTCACCTTTTTTTGTCCGTTTCTTTTCAGGTCCGATTCAGGACATCATTCCCCATTTAGTAATATGGAGGCAAATATTGAAGATGGTATCACAATCTGGATCATTACCATATACACTTGGTAATTGCAATTCCACTTCATGTTTTGAATAAATATTTGATTTGTTGAATCTCTATATAATAACTAATTTCATTTGAATCTATAGAACTTGGTGGCACCGACGTAAAAAGCTTGGAGAACTCCATCTCCAAAATCTTCAGAGAAATGTTCCAACATAGTTAAGAGTTAAGCCTACATCATGTTCTGCTAGTTTTCAATTACAGATACACACAAAGTCCCAACAGGTTGTTTCTATTTTTATTTTTAGAAGTGGTTAAAGAATTTTGATACTTCACATAATATTGATCATTTTGACAAACACCAAATGCATTTCTCTCATAAAGAACAAATATTCTTGCATGTGAACTGCGAATCAATTTTAATTGGTTAAACCACCCACCTTGGATCTAGTACACAGCAGAAGCTTCCCCACATTCCAGAGCTTGAAGTTTCAGTGGCTTTGGGAGCACCTAAAGCGGCTGATTTGATGAAGATACAGTGTATTGAGCACATAGCCGGGTGGGAATGTTACATGACCATCCAGTTTGTTTTGCGGAAGCAAGGCCGGGAGCGGATGGTAAGAAACCTGTGTACTTAGGCACGAATGGAGGTAGATCAACATGCTCTCCAAATTCGGCCTCACTAGGTCAGGGAAATGCAGTTAATTTGATCCCTCTTCCGGTGCCAAGTACAAACCTCCCCTCTTTCTGCTACTAATTCCATCCTGTCTGTGATGTGGATGGAGCAGGTAGCAGCGACATGGAAGAATCACATTTGCTTTGTGAGATTATCACTAATCCTTTGTCTTGAGAATTATCTCACCGACAGACTGATGGGGGAATGGGGAGTCCTGCGGGACGGTTGAGGCTCTCCCTGAGAATAGGTCGTCTCCTTTGTCAGGGTCAGAGTCTCTTCACGGTATCCCTCCGAGAGTGGGTGGGGGGTAGCATCTGGTGACATAGATAGTAGTGATCCAAGCCCGATCTCTGAATGAGTATTAGATAAAGTCGTAGCGTTTGGTGAATTCGTGGGCTTATCGTATGTGGGCCATGAAGAGGAGGTCAAGGCTCTATTTCGCTGCCTTGAACATAATAAGGGTTCAGGTGGGGGTACGGGGTAGAGCTTCCCAGGTGAGAATTGGCAGAGCAATAAAAGATTGGCTAACAAACTCAGGCGACTATCAACATCTGTTCAATTCTCCCAACCTCAGAGGAAGGTGCATGATTCTGGTAGGAAGTTGAGGGGTAGTTTGGTTGGTCAATGACGCCTAATCGAATCATTTTCTGTAACATTTGTGGATTGAGTTCAGCCCAAAAGCATAGGGCAGTCAAAGATCTAGTCAGAAATTCAAAATCATCAATCTTCTTCCTCCAAGAAACCAAGGTTCAAAATATGATTGATGGCGTGGTAGAAGAAATATGGGGCAATAACCCCCAGCTTTGGCTGGCGATTCCAGCCTAAGGAGCAGTAGGACGAATTCTCATTGTGTGGGATTCAAACCATCTCTAGGTATCAGAGTGGGAAAAGGGTGCTTACTCCCTCTCAATTCGGTGCAAGTCCATGGTGGGCAACTTTCTCTGGGTTTTCTCTAGGGTGTATGGGTCGTCTATATATACAGATCAGGTGCAGTTATGGTCGGAATTCGACAATATTATGTTTTGGTTGGAATCTACCATGGTGCGTTAGGGGGGGATTTCAACTGCGTTCGCTCACCTCGAGAAAGGTCAAATGGGGGCCTTTTTACCGGTAATATGCAATCCTTTGAGTCATCCATCTCTCATAATAGCCCTCTCAATTGTCCATTGCTAGGAACTCGGTTCACTTGGTCTAATTTCTAAGAGCCTGCTATTTGGACCAAATTGGACCGGTTCCTGGTATGTCATAGGTGGGAAGAAAAGTACCCGGATGCGAGGTCCTCTTCTTTGGCCAGGTCCACATCGGACCATGTCCCAATTATGCTTGATCCTTCTAAGCTTAAGGGTGGGACCCATCCTTTAAAATTTGACATAAGGTGGATGAAGCACCTGGTTTTCTCAAAATGGTAGAGGAGACGTGGAAGTAGGGTTCATTTTGGGGTCAGTTAGTACCAGGTTCGACTTAAAGTTAAAAGTCCTCAAGGCTCGCATCAAGTCATGGAACAACGAGGTTTTTGGTTTAATTCCACAATCGAAGATAAGGATTCTCTCGAAGATTAAGCACATTGATACATTGGAAGGAGAGGCTGACCTATTGGCCTTGGGCAAGCAATCTCGAGAGAACCTTAAGTTTGAATTCCAGCACCTCTTAAGGTCTAAAGAGATTTTCAGGAAACAGAAAGCTTGTACACAATGGCTTAAAGAGGGAGACCGGAACACTCATTTTTTCCACCGGGTTGCGAACTGTAGGAGGAAGGCGAATCTCAATCTCTAGTCTCCGAATTGTAGAATGAGTCTTAGAAAATGGTGAGGAGATAGCTAAGGAAACTGTAGGATTCTTTAAGGACCTCTACACTCAAGATAGACCTTACAAACCAAATTGGAGGGTCTTCAATTTTCATCCTTATCAGATTCCTAGAGAGCAGAGCCAGATGGTTTCTGTCTTGAATTCTACAAAAAAATGTAGGCATATTGTGGGAGAGGACCTAATGTAGGTCTTTTATGAATTTCACCGCTCTAACTCCTTTGATCCGGTCTTGAATAACACTTTTATTGTCCTTATCCCAAAAGTAGCAGGAGCACAATGGATCAATGAATTCAGACCATTCAGTCTAGTTGGGAGTGTGTATAAAATCATGGCAAAAGTGATTGAATTTCAACTAAAATTGGTCATGAATTCGCTCATCTCACTTTTCCAATGTGCATTTATGGGAGAGAGGCAAATCCTAAATGGGCCTCTCATTGCAAACGAATGCTTAGACAATAGGCTGAGGAAATGGGTGTCTGACATTCTTTGTAATATTGATATGGAGAAAACCTATGACCATGTTGACTAGGGTTTCCTCGAATAACTCCTCAGTAGGATGGGCTTTCGGGTCAAATGGAGGGCTTGGATGAGAGTATGTTTTAGAAAAGTTCGCTTCTCTATTCTAACCAATGGATCTCCTCATGGTTATTTCAGGAGTTCGAGAGGTCTACGCCGGGAAGATCCCCTTTATTAACTCCTATTATCATGGTGGTTGAGGCTTTGAGTATAAATGTTCTAGAAAGCCTTTCATTCGCTTTGGGAAGGCTTCTATGTTGGCCGAGGCAGTTTACATATCTCACACATTTAATTTGCAGATAACACTCTTCTATTATGTGGTGCCTCCTATAAGCAAGGTTTAAAATTTCGACGAAATTTCAGAACTATCGACGATATTTCTCGATATCGATGGGTTTCGAAATATCTGAACCAAATATTTAGGTTTTTACAAAATTTCGAAAATGTCGATCAAAATTTCGGAAATATCGCACGATATTTCCAAAATTTCGGTCAAAATCTTCGAAACATCCTTATTGAGAAAAAAAAACCATTTTTTTCAGGTTTTCTTTGCTGTGATTTTTTTTTTCATGAAACCCTGTTAGGGTTCCCTTTGTCTAAAACAAAAAAAGATAAAAAGATAAAGAAAAGATGAGAAAGAAGGAAGAAGAGAGGAGAAAGGAGGAAGAAGAGAGGAGGAAGGAAGAACCTGTAGCCTGGACCCCTTGAGGACCTCAATTGCCGTCGATGTCGTCGTTGCCGTCGCAATCACCGTCTCTGTCGCCGAGCAGTGACTCCTGTTGCTGGACGCTGGGTGTCGCTTGTCTCCTCTTCCCCTCTTCTCTGGTTTTTTTTTTTGGTTTTTTTTTTTTTTTGTTAATCTTGAATCTGATCTTACAAATGTTAGGATTTAGGTATTTTAAAGTTATAACGGCTTTTTACGAAAAAGAACCTTAGTTATTCATTAATAACTAAAAGGTACTTATTTATAAATAATTTTCATTTTTAGGTTTTTTCTTTTTAAAGACCCCTCCCTTACATTACAATTTACACACTATTGATATTAAAAAAAATTGTATTAAATAAGAGTGTTAGTAGTAGAGGCCTAATAATATTTCATAAAATTAAAAATGCAAAACTTTACTTGGACGTAAATATCCTTCACTTTACTTTATTAAATAAAAACTTTATATTAAAATTTTCATGCTTTTAACAATATGGTTATTGGTAAGGAGTAAGGACTCTCTTTATTAGATTTAGAACTTAGAAGGACTCTATTACATATGTGATATGTTTACTAAAATAACAATTTATAATTTTTGCATGGGTAGAAAATATCTTTAAATTGATAAATTTATTTTTTAAATTTAGTATATATTACTTTAATAGACTCAACATTAATTGCTCTCCACCTTTTAATGGGTCATACTTATTTAAAATATATCCTTAAAAGCGTGAGAACTTTAATTCATAAAATTTTAAACCAAAGAAGAACACTGCTCTTTTAAGGATATACTTTAAGGATATATTTTAGTTTATCAAATATTTAGTTTAGTTTATCTCTTTTAAGGATATATTTTATTTAATATATATGTCATTATGTTATTTTTTTTTAGAAACATATATTTTATTAAATATATATCATAGTGTTTTTTTTTAGATATATTTAATTAAATATACGTGCAAGATATCCTATTTTCTAATTAAATAAATCGACAACAAAGTTGGAGATACCATTATTGATGTATTAACTATTATGAATGAAATTGATTGTATTTGAGTTAATTGTTATGCTTGATTGAGAAATAAATGCAACTTTTTATGTATGTTACATCAATATTAATGAATCATATATTGTTGTCAGCGTCAGCGTCAGCGCATGTCTTTGGCTCCCTTCTCATTGCATCTCTTATATACATTGTTGTTTTTTAATTCTCAGATTTGTATTAATATATATTTTAACATTTTCTTAAGTTTCATTAAAAAATTCCATGTTTTTTACTATTTTTTTCAATTTTTTCCTCCACGTGCGATATTGTTCCCTCGATATCGATATATCTTGCGAAATATCCTCGATATATTTTTATTTCACGGCTTGAAATGACATACGAAATCGATATTCAAACCCTTGCCTATAAGCAATTAGCTCTAGTTAGATGTCTGTTTCGATGCTTCAAAGCAGTGTTGGGCCTGAGAACCAATTTTTGTAAGAGTACAATCTTTGGGGTGGGTGAGGTCCCTAATCCGGAGGAGTTTGCAACCTGTTTGGGCTGTAGAACGGGTCTCCTCCCCACATCGTATCTCGGGTTACCCTTGGGCTCCCCTTTCAAAGCCAAATGTGGAGTCCGATCATTGAGAGATTTTCAAAGAGACTCGAAGGCTGAAAATCGATGTTCCTTTCCAAGGCGGCAAGCTCACTTTATTCAAAAGCACCCTTTTCAGTCTTCCTACGTACTTCCTATCCTTGTTTAAAAGTCTAGTTTCAATTGCGTCGATTCTTGAAAAAATCAAAAAAGACTTTTTATGGAAAGAGAGGGTAGTTGCTAGGAAGTATCATTTAGTAGACTAGAAAACCATCACTCAGTCTAAGTGTGGTGGTTCAGTGGAGGCCTCAGTATTTCTCCAATATCATTGGTTAACAAGGCCCTTCTTGGGAAGTGGCTTTGGCAGTTTGAGGAGGAACAAGATAGGTGATTGTGGCTTAGCATGAGGAGACTAATAGGTGGTGCCCTAAGCTAGGGAAGGATCCAATGGGTGTAGGGGTGTGGAAGGCCATTTTGTAGGGTTGGGAAGATTATTCTAAAAGCACCCATTTCAAGGTGGGTAATGGAGAGGAGATTAGCTTTTGGCATGACCCTTGGCGTGGCCCTTGCCCTCTTTGGCAAGCATTTGGTAGTCTCTTCTTGCTAGCCTCAAATAAATAGGCCCAAATGGCCGAGTAACTAGAAAGGAGAGATGGAGTGGCCACTTGGACTCTTATTCTGAGGCTTTATTTATTTGAGTGGGATATTTAGGATTTGGAGAGATTACTATCTCAGCTGCATCAGCTTACCCTAGGCCCACTTGGTGGCGATATTCGGGCATGGGTTCCAGACAAGGGGCGGTTTTTAGTGAAGTCCTTTTTATAGTCATGGCAGTCTAGGCCTAGTCTACCTTTTTCTCATCAGGCTGTTTGGTACCTTGCGGTACCTTTTAAGGTTTGTTTCTTCTTAAGGACATCGATTTTAGATAAAGTCCTTACTTGTGACACCTCATGAATAGAGGATGGTGTCTAACAAATATATGATTCATGCACTTTTCAGCGGAGGAAGCTGTGGATCACTTGTTACTACACAGTCCAATTGCGAGAGATGTTTGATCCTATTTCCTTTCATGTCTTTGTATTCTTTGGATCTTTCTCCGTTCCTTTTTGAGCTTCTTATCCTACTGGCTTTCAGTGGCATTTCCTTCGTTAACGGGCATGGTGACTTTTCCTTTCGGAGGCAATAGCTTGGACCTTTTGGAAGGAAATGAATAGGAGAGTATTTGAGGACTCTTCTTTGTCTATTCCTCGGATCCAATCGCGAGTACACCATCTAGTTATAGTCAGTGTAACAAAAAACACCATTTAAAAAAAAAAAAAAAACTGCATATAATTGCGCATTTTTGGGTTGCCGAATTATTCACGTATTTTTGGATTCCCAAATTTGGTAATAAAAAAATTTACTTATTTTGTATATTTTAAATCAAATTGTTCGGCATATATTTATAATTATTATTTTATTTTTAATTTTTCCTAAATGTTTTTGAATTTTTCCGAACTGGACCCCTGCCAAATTATTCCCGAACCCCAACTTTGTCACTATGGTTACAATGTGGTGTTCTGTAGGGTAATATAGTGGGAACAGGGTTACCAAGTTCGCTACATGCTGTAGCGAACTGCGAATCGAGCGAACCCGAACTGGTTCGTGATTTGGTTCATAAAATTGAGCGAACCAGAGTGATTTCAAAACAATCTTAGTTTGTCAAATTTTTAATTCAAATTCACTGATATTTTTCTTTAGGTTCAGCAAATTTATACTTTTGAGTTCACAAACCACTCATAAAAAGGCATTTTTTAAAATTATTTTTCTAAGTATTTGTAATATGTTGTTTGCATACTTAAAAGATATATATTTTTATAATATAATATAAAATATATGTTTTGTTTTACATGCTTAAGTAGCGAACCAAACTAAAGAACCTGAGCGAACCGAAAAACAAATTATCTCATCCTACCCCTAACGAACCAGTTTCACTCTAGAGTGGCGAACTGCGAACCGTGAACTCGAATTCGAACCGACAAAGCAGGTAACTTTGAGTGGGAACCCTTGGGAGAATACATTCCTAACTTAGTCTTGTGATATAGTTTAGGTCTTGTTGTTGTTTTTTGTTTACCTTGGTTCACTCATTGTGAACTCTTGTTGTTTTTCCTTCTTTTGATATACATTATTATCTCGATTACCGGAAAAAAGAAGCTCAACCTCTAGAGTCTAGACTGAGGCATCGAGGTGAACAAGATGAAGTTTGGCATCTTCACTTGTTTGTCGCGTATAACAAAGACTAGTTACAACAAAATCAGCTGACAAAGCAACGCATGAGAATTCCCATGCTTGCTTGCAACATAATGTGCCTCGGTCAACTTTCAATGAACTATGATTATGCAACAAATTATTGATATGGGGTGTAGTGCCTCATTTCTGCTTTTCCTACTTTCCAAGCCTCATATTGCTTTCTAACTGTCCCAACAGGAAAATCGTCTAATCTAGATTGTGTGGTACTGCTCATGCAATATAGAAGAAACAAATAAAACCGGCATTAAAATAATGAATGCGGGCACACCAACAGAATCGAGAATATAATTCAAATCTTCATTTCAACTGTGAGGATTTTATGGAATCATAATGTTTTATTACCTCAAAAGTTATCCATCGGAAACCTTTAATTTTCGAGCCCTCTTAGACTGAGGGGGCGATGGCGGTGCCTCTGAAAATCTTCCAGGAGCCTTCGGAAATATAGTAGTAAAGAAATTAATGCATAACATTCCACAAAGGGTGAGAAGGTAGAAGCAAAAAAAAAGACAAGCGAACAAAAGGAAGGAGCAAAATAGGTATATACCTTGCGTTTTTGGTCCCGTTTGCCAACTCTTTCCCCTGAAATCCAATTGGAGATAAACATGAAACAGTACTGTAAAAGTTGACACAGAAAATTTAGACATTCGTTCTAAATTCTACATTACCTCCAAAACTAACTGAGTCAGGAACGAATGTCCGGTCCTGATCCCCACCGCGGTGTGAATGCTGTTAACGTTTTCAGAAACCAAAACGTCAGATACATGAATGAGCAGCCATATTTTCGTCGCGAGCTCACTTTTTGAATAAGAATACCAGCATGCAAAAATGCATACATATGCACATATAATGATTACAAAAAAAATGTCACTTTTACTTACTTTAGGAGTGCTTGGTGTTTCATGGTATGAACTGTCATGGTGAGATGAACCTTCTGCTTCCTTATTCTGCAACTGATTATCAAATGCATGGAGTTCAGAACACACGGTGAAAAGCCAATAATATTGAAGATAACAAGACAAACATACACATATTCATGTCTCTATACATCATAACAGTTGAATTTCCCGCCTTTTGTGTTGAAAATGTCACAAGGCATCGATAGATTTTTGTCTTGACAAATAACAAAGCCTAGTGCTGGTGAAGTGCCTTGAACTGCTTAATCGACTTGGGAAAAAAGGTAGCTCATATCCCCGGAATTCTTAAAATTGGATGTAACTGAGAACTGTATGATTGGTTTTTTATTTTTTAAAACCAGTGAAGTAGATCTATATATCTTTACTATTATAATGTGAGAGACAGGCGTAGCCTAATTTTTCCGAAATTCCTAAACTACCCTTATATAAAACAAAATTTTGATTTAATGTTTCATTTTGATTCTCTTATCTATTTAAAGAATAGAATCACAGCCAATCGCAATTGAACTCGGGGAGAGTTCAATCGTACCTGCGGGTTAACACGTGTCCCTTTTAACTCCTATTAACTGTGGTTAACTCCTTCCCCTCCTCGCTCTCACGTGATTCGCACATGCCACCCGCTAGTTGATAATAATCAGAAATACAAAAGAGGGTTTGCCGATTGGTGAACTAAGAAAAGCAGGAACAGGGAAAGGAAAACCAAAAGAACAAGATGGACACTAGCCATGATCAAAATAAGAAGACAACTTTAACTCCCCAGTGTCCTTCCTGATCGAGCACCAAGACAACAAAAAATTAGGAAGGATTAAACAGATTATAAAACAGTATTTTCTCTTATTCCGCCTGTATGACTTAGGTCAATTAATAAGATATTCTGCCTCCCGAAGTCTTCTGAGAACTGTATGATTGTGGTAACTAATCAAAGATCTCTTGAGATTATTCTACCTGTACATCTTTTTTTGCAGCAAATGTCTATAGTTCACTAGGAAGTGCTGCATATGGTCATGGGTAAATGCTCACCAGCTTGCTAAGTCTCTAACAAATCAATGCCAACGCATTTACCAAACAACTGGATACTACCTTTCTTGTTTTTATTTTATTTTTTATTATATAGGTAATCATATATATCTATAACGTTATAATAAAAGAGCGTTAAACGCTGACGAATTCGTCCATCGACATACTCTTTTCACTTCCAAAAATACCCCTTCTCATAAAGCAGCCCCCCCTAAAATTTTTCGTATTCCCTTTGTATCCTGTGTTTTAAGTCCGCTACTGTCGTCCAATTTTTCCTTAACTCTTTTCGTTTAACGTTGGTGGGACCACAGAGCTGGCCTCAACATTTCAAATTCATCTGAAGCCAAGCACCGTATAATCCAAAAAAATTACCGCCGTTCTCAAGCAGCTGTTGTATAACCCTCTTTTACAACTTTCATTGGTGGGACCTGCTGTACCACAGGCTATCAGTAAATATAGGAGTCAAATCCTCTATCACTGGATTCCGGTTATCACCCCTAGAGGTTGCCACGTGTCTCCTTTGACACCCCTTAACTGTGGGTAAGGTTCATCCACCCCTTGGATTGACCTACCAATTTTTGGTTTTTTTATAAAAATATTAATTTTTTTTCTAAAATTAAAAAACTTTAAATCCGGTTATCACCGGAGATGATTTGGCTCCTTAAATATATGGATTCAAATCCTCTACGGTGATAACCGGATTTGGCAAATCCGGTTATCACCCTTTGAGGTGGCCACGTGTCTCCTTTAACACCCCTTAACTGTGGTTCAGATTCACCTACCCCTAGGGTTCATCCACCCATCTTTTTAAAAAAATATTAATTCTATTTTTTTAATATTTTAATATTTAAAAAACCCTAAAAACAGTTTTTTAATTTTTTAAATTTAATTAATATTTTAAAAAAAAAAAACCAAGGCTGGGTTGGTGAACCCTAGGGATGGGAGAATTTGAACTACAGTTAAGGGGTGTCAAGGGGACACGTGGCCACCTCAACGGGTGATAATCGGATTTGCCCAATCCGGTTATCACCGTAGAGGATTTTACTCCTAAATATATTATTTATTTCACGTGGAACCAAGGACAAAGAGCCTTTTAATGTGGGGTGAGATTTGATCTGGCTCTCGCTAGATCAAAATCATCGGGCCTCCCTTTGTGAGTGACATGTGATAAAAAGGGGAGAAGATATCAAATGGAGAGAAGTCAAAAAAACAATAGGGGGAAATGAAATCACTTCTCTCCTTGTTTATCACCACATGTTGGACAAATGCGGCAAGATGATTTTGATCCGGCGAGAGCAGTTGTTGATAACCTTTATACTACAAGCAGAAAATTAAAAAACTGTAAATCCGGTTATCACCGGAGAAGATTTGGCTCCTTAAATATATGGAGTCAAATCCTCTATGGTTATCGGATTTGGCAAATCCGGTTATCACCCTTTGAGGTGGCCACGTGTCTCCTTTAACACCCATTAACTGTGGTTCAGATTCACCCACCTATCTTTTTTAAAAAATATTAATTCTATTTTTTTAATATTTTAATATTTAAAAAACCCTAAAAACAGTTTTTTAATTTTTAAAATATAATTAATATTTTTTTTTTTATCAATAGCACACTTTATTAATAGGCAAAAGACAGTACAAACCAAACCACACAAAGACAGCAACACCAAGTTTACAAGAAAGTAAACTCTACAACATACAACAACACCACCGCCAAGCCAAAACCCCAAAAGCCGCCCGATCTAAAAACCTAGATTAAGAATATCTTCCCAAGCGCACACTACCCCCGTCCACTCCAAGACAGTTGTCTCAATATGTGCACAAAGACGAGGCAAAACCAAGGCTGGGTTGGTGAACGCTAGGGGTGGGAGAATTTGAACCACAGTTAAGGGGTGTCAAGGGGACACGTGACCACCTCAAAGGGTGATAACCGGATTTGCCTAATCCAATTATCACCGTAGAGGATTTTACTCCTAAATATATTATTTATTTCACGTGGAACCAAGGACAAAGAGCCTTTTAAAGAGGGATGGGATTTGATCTGGTTCTTGCTAGATCAAAATCATCTGGCCTCCCTTTGTGAGTGACATGTGATAACCTTTGTGAGTGACATGTGATAAAAAGGGGAGAAGATAGCAAATGGAGAGAAGTCAAAAAAACAATAGGGGGAAATGAAATGACTTCTCTCCTTGTTTATCACCACATATTGGACAAATGCGGCAAAGATGATTTTGATCCGGCGAGAGCCAGATCAAATCCCATCCCCTTTAAAGTCTATAACTCAGACTTACAGTTGTCGATAACCTTTATACTACAAGCAGGTGCTGTATCACACAGTTTTTGCCTCTTCATTTAGATGTTTACGTGCCATGCAACACGCGCAAATGATACAAAGCCCGAATGTGGGACCCTTACTGTACACAAAGCATAAATTGAATAAAAAATTGATAAGAATACCCTTTCCTCGAGCAAGGCACACCACACCCACAAACTTCATTGCCTCTACATGCGTACAAAATTTCCAAGTCCATCTAACATTGAACCAATCGCCTTTCATATGTAATGCATTGTCCTTCATTGGCCTTCATATGTAATGCAAGTGACCGAGTGGGGGCAATATACTAAGAAGGAAACTGAGACCCAGTTCTGGGACCTTTAAGACCCACTAAAATAATGAAGGAGAGGCTATTTCTACTTTGACTCAATGGGGAATGAAACAGGGTTCATAGCTATTTTTGACCATCCCTGAAGTTTTCAACTATCCAAAAACAAATTAGCATATTGGATGGTTGATCTTATTTTCTCATGTCAATATTCAATCAAGTTGTTTGTCATGTGAGCCCATTGAGTTGGGTAAATGAAGAGCTTGTATTCCAATTTTCCCATCTACACCAATAGATTTTGCTTTAGGATCTTGACGTGAAAAAATGAAAAACAAAAGGAAACTTAATAGATCTTAAATGCATTTTATCTATGTTTATGGGCTGGCCACTGAATTTTGAAATGTCGTGAATTTTTTGGTTTTGCCTTTGTTTGGCACAATTTCAGATTAATAATTTTAGTTTTTTTTTTTTTTTTTGCATTTTCCTGATTAAATTAAATTATAGTGAATAGTTGTCAATTTTTTTCATTTTTAACGTAATATATATTTTTTTTATTTTCTTTATGTCTGAAATTATAAGAAATACTTTGCACATTTTCAATTGATGAGTGTAGATTTTTTTAAATATTCTCTTTATTAAATTAAGAAAAAAAACTGCACGTGCCTTGCACGTGCCACACCAACTAGTAATAGGACAAAAGAGGAACCAGAGATTCACAAAGAGTGAACTGAACAAAAGAGATAGTACAAGATCTATTTAAAAGAAACGAAATGTAAGGTTTCATAAACACAAAAGACAACTCTCTTTAGGCTGGGAAGTCTATCACCTCCCACCGTTTGGTTGCCCCCTTGATCGAAACCCAGTCCCCAAGGAGCATACAAGCCCGCTTGGTCACTCACTCAACTGGTAAGAGGTGTTATAAAAACCTATTTCACTCTTTCGAGATGGACGAGGTGATTCCCCCGGGAAGAAGCGCCCATAAGTGATACTACATTTCTTATTATTGTGATATTGATCAAGCTACGGGAACTTTACCACATATGAATTGCATGCTAGTTATCAGAAAGAATCAAGGCATTAGAGGGTAAATAGACTAAATTATTACAAGAAATACAGTATAAATGTTTTACCTAGAATGGTAAACAGAATATGGAAGAAAAAATTATTTTGGATAATTTAATCCAATAAACACCACAATAAATCAAAAGATATATTAGAGCAAATTTTCAGATTGAAACATATAAGAGAGACCAGATAAAACAATAAGATATACAGAAAAATAAGATAAAAGTGGTAAGAATGAATCTCAAAGAAGGAATACCTGTTTCTGGAGATTCAATAAAGTCAGTATTTCTTTTCGTAATTCAAGATGCTCCCCACAAACAGCTTTGGTTGGAACCTTTGGTTTTAAATTAATCTGAAAAGGGAAGAAGTCTTATCTATAAAAGGAAAAGTTGGAACATAGATTTTTTATAGGAGTTATTTCTTATGAAACTAAACAATCATTAGTATCTTGATATACACCTAATAATGAGCAGAATATTTCCCTGGAAAATGACAAACCTACTAATCTGATTAAAATTATGTTCAGGTACCAAAGTAGGTAAGCCAATACAAGAGAGCAATAAGGATCCCTTCTAATTTTCATGGAACTCTTATGAATATAAAAATGGAAGCACTCACACCATCAAGCAACGTAGTTCTATCTTTAACTAGAAAGTTCAAAGAGTTACAAGATAGATGTTTCATGATATAATGAAACCAGTACAACCTATGTTGTGTCATGTGTGGACTTTTGACTCTACATGCGAGTCGTGTGTCCATACCATAGTTTCAGGGAAGCTATGTACAAGGTGGGAAACTCACTTCCCAGGAATCTCGTTTCCCAGACTCACTTCGCCGGACAGAGTTGCTTCCTGGGAAGCTCGCTTCCTAGAAAGCTTGCTTCCAACACATACTATATAATAGTAAAAGAGAGTTGTATATGTAAAGTGATGGGATAGACCACAATCTATAGCATATGATGTAGACTCTAAGCAAGTATCGTCGGTTTGAAACCTAAGGCACCTACTTTTCCATAAAAATCACATGTAAGATAAAATCAAAGCTATAGCTACCCATAATAACATAATGGGGATGAGCCGATGAGGAGCCTATATATTATTTCTTGCTTCTCACTTCCTAAGGTTTTTTGAGTCTCACTTCCCGCTTCCCGCTTCCCGCTTCCCGCTTTTGCTTTGCTTCTCGTTTTCACTTCTTGCTCTGGTAACTATGGTCCATACGCATGCAGATTCCTTTGACACAAACTAGCATGTTATTTCTTAGAACTACTACTACTACCTATTGCTTGAATTCATGTTTTATTTATGCTGCTTTATGTATTGTAATACATGATACTTCTGAAAATAATATTCGTTCATAGATTGATAACCGTTGAACCATTGTTTGTAATCGTTGTACTTATTTGGTAAAAATTGTATGTATGTTTTATTCAATAAATAATATAATGTCATTAATTATAGATTTTTGGTTTGTTTAGTATTATTTGCAATAATTTATTCTTCCACATTTAATTTGTTCCCTTTGCAATCTCTCATAGCATACTTCATATAAAATATTCTAAAAAATAAAAATTAATATATTCCCCTTGTCTTGAATCCTATACTTTGGGGTTTGCTAATCCAACGCCTCATATCAGGGCAACTTAGGTAAAACCATAGTTCGAAAACTCTGCAAGTCACCCAAGTAACTCGATCGAGTTACTCGACTCGATTGAATTTCGAGTCGAGTTGCCTCAAAACATGAAGGAGCCACTATTTGCCGAGTTACTCGGGTGACTCGGTCGAGTCGAGCCAAGTTTTTCGACTCGCCAAACTAGGTTGAGTCACAAAAGGGTATTTTTATCAATTTTTTTAAACCTATACTTGAACGTTACACTATTTTTGCATCAATTTTTTTTGGGTCTACAAAGATAACCTACTATGAGTTCTGTTAAACCTAATTTTTAGGTTTGAGGCTTAGAACCAGCATACTTTGAGTTCTTTAAGGTTTATCAAGTTATTACATATATATTTTGAGTCGGACCGGGTCGAGTTTTTTTCGAGTTACTCGACCCCGCTAACTTTCGAGTCGAATTTTCGAGTTTTTGAACCATGGGTAAAACCCAACCCTTAAATCAGGGAAAAGGAGCTAGCAACACTGATGTTACCTTCCTGACAAATACTTCCTCAATAATAGAAATGATGCTACAAAATAAAAAGATAAAGAGTGCTTGAAACACAAATGCCATCTAATTGAAATACTTCCTCCACAAAATAAATGACATCAAAAATTACAATATGAGAGGACTAGAAAAGAAGAAGTAAGCATGCTACTTTATCGCAGTTTAAGGAGAGGAAATAAACCCCAAGATCTTGTAAAGTCTGATCAACCCGCTTGATAGTCCGGAGTCCAGCAGATGAGCTTGCAGCTTGCACCATTTGGTCAAGCACATTTGTTCTCAAGAATACTCGGAGCTGAAATTTTCACAACCAGTCAGACAAGTACAAGAACTCTCTGACAAATTGGTACTATCTGAATCCAAAAGGAAACAAGTCACAGTTTTTTGAAAGCAAACAAATTTCTCTGAACAAATCTTGAGGAAGGGGCAAATAACCCAGCTCAAGATTTGCTCTGAGCAATAGAAACAAAAAGGAAATGAAGAAAGAGAGGGAAACAAGAAAGAATAAAAAAGCACATTGGCACCAACAAAATATTGAACATTGCAGTTTCAGTGAGTCATAAGAAGCCATAATTAGAAACGGGATCAGGCTTACCATGCGAAGTGAAGCTGGAATAGAAGCACTATCTGCCGCTGATGTTGGGGCTGCAATAGTTAAGGCTGGAAGCCGAGGATCGGAAGCAGGAGATACAGATTCATCAGGAACAGAAGCCCTTTCAGTACTTTCTGGACCAACACTTGAGGTCAGAGGCAACTGAGCTTCTTCAGCACCCTGCAAGCATAACAGAAAACTATTCTAACTACTAATATTTAGAATACAAGAAAACTTTCCATTTTAATGTTGAAAGGAAGAATCTGTTCATTGCAATATAATTTCAAAATTCCCACTATAGCACTAAAAGATATACTACCAGGTAGCTTTCAACCAAAAAGGCACACCAGAAAAGACTCAAATGAGAAAAGAAGAAGAAAGAAAAGAAAGAGTTTCAAAGCATATTATATTATTATGTTCATCTTTTTTATTACTATTATTATTTTATGTTCATTGCTAGTCAGAAGTTGGCTAATCAAAAAATTCTCTATAGATTCAGTCTAACTGTGGTATATGGGAGTTAAAAAAATAAATTCTAAGCAACAGCCGACAAGATTTGAGGCTCCACTTCAAATCCATCACAAAGAGAAATATCGGTCATAAACAAAAATTTACAGTATAAAACCAGAATAAGTTCTACATCAATAACTCAAAGTGAGGCGGTTCTGGAAATGGATACTCAAAGGTTTGGTGACTGCAGTGTGTCTGGTTACACTGCCCAAAAATGATAATTGATTATTGCTGGACCAACGCAGCCAAAAAACTCCTCAAAAAGATGACTCTAAGTTTCCGATCAGTGAACCCAAGTTGTAGCCAACTAACCGTAACTTTGTTGACCACACAGATATAGCTAATTCAAACATTAGGGAACATTTGATATGATGGTCTTGGCTTTTGTTTACTCCAACAAGAAGGCCAATTATCATGAAACAATGTGAAAACCGGGATTGATAATAAAACTATACAAAATGAGAGTCATACCAGATAGCATATTTTTCTCCCTTCTTATCGGTATATAAGTTTTCCGGAGCTTAGAATAAAGAAGAGAGAATGATACAGGACCAATATTTCAGAATTAATCCATGTCAAAAAAAAATACTAACATGAATAATATTTCCTGTTTCACTTGGAAAATGTAAACTTCAGCAAGTACAGAACAAAAAAACAAAAAAAAAATCCAAATTGACACTCTTACCTTTGCAACCATGCGTGACTCACTTATTCGCTTTGCTTCAGTGAGAACCTGATAGATTCACAAAATGAGAAAGTAATAAGTAACTACATCACCATGTAACAACATCCACAAGTCCAAATGTGAAATTGTGATTGGAATGTCGATGCTACAAAAAGAAATTTGGAATGTTAAAAAATATTGACTCCAACCATCCAATGGCGTGAAAAGCAAACTTTATACCTCAGCATCTTTCCGCTCTTGCTGCTTTGTTTGAGACAGAACCATCGACAAGGCACGCTTGCGCTCAATCTCTTGTGAAACATGGAATGATTCCTAAATAAACGAGAAAAACTAAGAAGCAAAATGGCAAACAATAATAAAAAATACCAGATCTCATATTTATGTGGCCCAGTGTGATTAAGGAAATGGGGATAAAATCACGGAGACAAAAAGACCAACTATTATGTAAGTTAATAAAAGTTATGTCAAGACACCATCCAGAATGCTGTCACACCTTAGAAAGAGGGTTCCCTGAAACATCACCAGAGGACGGAGCTCTAGCAACTGCAATAGTTTTAGATACTGCACAAACAAAGATAATCAGAAGAAGGATCCAGCCATCCAGACACACTGTAATTGTGCTTTCAACATAGAATGTCATCATCATCAAGACAACCACAAATACAGGTACTAGAAATGACTATCAGACTAAACAGTCCACAAAAGATTGACTCAAGCATAAAATTCATATAAGTGATGATGAAAAACACATGGCAATCATGCATGTAACAGACATCTACCAGTATAATAACGCTTCTTCAACTCCTCCACAGTTCGAGCTGACGGGAACCTGTCAGCTATTACAATGAAACGAAGATCGAACTGCTCACACAAGGCAAATAGTTGATCTGTCTCTTCTTTAGTCCACACCTAAACATAGAAAAAAAAAATTTGATGTACTCAGCCCAAAGATTCTATGCCCCGGGAAGATCTCCAACAATTAAATTAAAATTTACTGCATTAAATAATGTGAAGTCCTCTAATATATTCACTAATCTTCCTCAATACTAAGCCATGTACCAGCTTGAATTGCTAAACCGTCACATTTGCGATCAGTTATAAATTTAAGAAGCGCCAGGACATGGCCCAGCAATAACCATTAGATTAATAACACTGCCGCAAGGACCAATTTACAGCACTGGAACAGTAAGCAACCAAGATATAGATGTGGTAAATGAACTGTCATAAGCAAATGAAGCTGCATTTAGTTAACAAAATGAAAATCTCAATTTCGAAACCAAACAAAACAATGTTTAGCAAGCAAAATAAATGGCTGACCATTATATGATCCACAATAAAATAAGAAGAAGAGCTAAATCTTCATACATGTTTACAATGTCAAAGAGAATCCTAGGTGCTTGCTCTGGTCATTGATGGCTTCTGACATCACCATTAAAATGAGAACCACATCGCCGTCATTCTATGATAGCTGCAAAATGGAAAAGTAGGGCAAGCCATTTGAAGGAAAAGTACTGACTTAGAGAGTTTATGTGAGAGCCTTAGAACTTCCAAGGAACAATATTTTGCAGGATCCAAACTAAATGACTTCTCCAGCTTGAGGTTTAAAGACTCTGGAAAGGATTGGATGGAATTGATGAACCGTGACGATAGAAAGGACCGTTGATGCTATTAGAACTTTAGACGAAAGGAATAGAATCAATTTCTGTGAGAGTGTTAGAAATTAAGAATAACGATATTTTGCAGGATCCAATCTAATGAATTCCCCAGTTTGAGATTCAAAGACTTGGAAAAGGAATGGAATGCATTGGTGAATTGTGAAGATGGAAAAGACCCCTGAAATGGATTCCTTAATAGACTTCATGGGAAAATACCATTAAAATAAATTTCAGTGACTCTGTCAGAATCAATAAGCAGATAGGACACAGGATACTTTTTGGAAAAACGATGGGGATGTCAAGGAGGTCTTCTTGCGTCTCATTGTCACCAAGTCAAAGAGGTGGAGGTTGATACTTGAGAGCCTTGGTTGACTACAAATTTTCAGGTCAATCTTGGCAGGAGCCACAAGACCATTATGGAAAGCTAAGACACCCCATATGCAATCTCTTGGGCTGCTAAAAAGGTCGCAAGTCCTCAAAGACTAGAAAACTTACAAGACTACAATGAGTCATTGTTCAAAAATATTTTAGAAGTGAAAAAAAAAAAAACAAGGCAAGCACATCATAATTTTTTTACAAGAAAGCATTACAGAGAAATAACTCATGCACAAAAAATGAAACCCACTAACAATATGAAAGTTAAATATCAAAGCTTTGAATCTGAATAATAAATATTCACATTACAATCATAATTTTTTTCCAAAACAAGTGACAATGGAATTCAAATAGGAAATATCTAGGTTTACCCACAGGATCAATCAAATGCTTTTCATACTCCTCGCCTGTGTACTTGACAATGTTGACAGACTGCACCATATCAAATCAAATAACACATTTAATTTCATGGTAAAGGAATCAAAACTGGTTCCACAAGTATAACAATAAACATATTACAAGTGAAATACAACATAAACCAAAACTATTTTGTAACTTGGCAAATACTCAGTTAAGGAGCATACATGTGCTTACCTTGTTATACTTAGCAAAAGAATAGTCACCCGTTGGTGGGACACCATTTACAACTCTGACCTACAAAAAACAGTATGCAAATTACACAATCATACCACGTAAGGGTTTGTGAACCCACAAAACTTAACTGTCACCAAAACTTATCAGACTATTGCACAAAGATAGATGTACATACCCAGTGGGAAAGCAGCAAATTATCCGAACGAGCAGAATTTGCAAATGGAAGCCATTGCCAGGTGATCTGCAATGCTTGTTTCAAATTAGTCAGAACCAAGATCAGAAAATACATAGAAAACGACCAATACATGAGCAACAAAAAGTAGGCCACTAATAAGTAATAGGGGAGTCAGCAAGACAGAAATTTCAGAAAAAAAGATCACCATGACCTTATGGGGCACACTGACTCGGTGATCCAGATTGACAACAATGTGCTTCAGGTATACAGTAACAACCTATACTGTTATCATCCTATGTTTCCCTTTTAGGTTTTCCCTTACAAACCTCAGCGAAGTCAGATTCTTCTCATCAATTTAGTAAAATTCGGTTTGAGATCAATTAGAAGAAAACAGACTAAACAAGCTCGTGGAAACATAGATTACAATGGGACCATTCAGAACACTACTATTAACAGATTTCTCAAGTGCATGATTCAAATGCAAAAAGACCATAATTCCTTGAAAGCACACCAAACTCTAAATTACCCTAAAATTCAGTCACTCCCAACCCCTAATTCTGATATTAGAACCAAAAGAATGTAAAAATCAAAACCCTAGCAAAAAATTTAAGAAATCCAACCTTCTCATTGTCCGACTGGGGGCGTTTTTTCAAGTGAGAGACATCGATCGAAGGCATGAGAGGAGCCAAACCACCTGTAAGCGCGTAAACCTAGAATTCAAAAAACACCCAAATAAGAAAAATCGAAAAACATAAATAAAGGATTTTTTTTTTTTTTTTTTAAAGATGAAATAAACATTGCCTCTCGAGAAATGCCATCTGGTTTTCTGTGATAATCCTTTTGGGGTCGAGATTTCTTCTCCTGAGTTGCAGAAAATGGGGTTTTGGACAGACCAAGAATGTCCTTTGCATCCATGAGCGGACGAACTGAAGATTATTTTTTGATTCCGCGGCTCAAAATTCAGAATTTCTTGTACGATTCCAAACGAATGTAAATCCAAACTGGTTTCTTCACCTTAATTCAAAACGTATGTAGATCAAAAGTAGCTTATTCGTTGTTCTACGATCGGGCCCGTAATCAAAATGGAAGGGCTTTTCGAGCGGGAACATTACAACAGTCTGCTGGATCAGTACTTTTAATACCTTTAATGGGAGATCGAATCACAGCCAGTTGCGATTGAAGTTGGGAAGAGTTCAATCGCACCTTCAAGTCAACACGTGTCCATGTTAACCTCTATTAACTGTGGTTAACATTCACTAACCTCGTTGGGATTCAACAATTCAGCCTGAGTTTTAGAAAAAAAATTTAAAATGTTAAGCCTAAGAGTTACAAATCCTCAACCAGAGTTAAAAAAAATTATTTATTTTTGTCTAAAAATTAAGGTTAGACTATTGAACCTAAGGGTTAGTCAATCTTAACCATAGTTAATAAAGCTTAAAAGGGACACGTGTTGACTTGTGAGTGCGATTGCAATTAGTTGTGATTCGATCTCACTATTGGAGGCCCGGAGGTGTCAACGGCCGGGCTCGGTTTGGGCCGTGCTAGTTGCAGCCATTTATTAATAGGGATTTAGTGATAGGCCCAAGCCGGTCCAATAAATAATTTGGGCCAAAATGGTCTTGGGCCGGGCCCAATCAGGCCTATCATTGTTGGCCAAGGTTTTTTTTTTTTAAAACCTAGTCGGGGCTAGATGTATAGAACCTAGGGTATAGCCCAAGCGCACCAACTACTTAATCAGGCCGGGAAAGCCAGCGGGCCAACCCGGTCCATTGACACCCTATTTACATGTGTGATGTGGCTGTTCTCCAATCTCAATACAGATAAAAAAAGGTTAAATCAAAAAAAAAATCAAAGCCCAGTTAGGTCCTTTCGTGGGGGAGTTATATCATCAATTGGGACCAATTTCTGTGCAAACCAGATGAGCCATGTTACCTTCCCCTTGAGCATTTGGTGAAAATTGTGCTGCATTTGAGGGTGGTTTGGAAATCAAGTTTCAAAAAGGGAATTTTTGAAAAGATTGGTAGACCTTTGCCTTGGTAATGTGGCACATGGCCCACTCACCGTCACCTCAACGTGACAGCCTAAAGTGGCGCTGACGTACTAACCAGCTAACCATGACCCATGGCGGAAAAGGCAAAATAAAAATGAACCATGCTAAATGATCTTATTCATTATGAATGATGGGTGAGGTTTTTGGCTTTAGATTTCAAAAAATGAAAGCAAAAACCATCTTACAGTTTATTGTAACTGAGAGTTTTGAATATTTTCCTATCTTAATATAGTTACAGTACAAATGAGGATCATCAGCTTCTCAAACCAGCTCTTTAACCCCATATCCGACGCCAAGCAAAGCGTTAGTGTCTCAAACAGATCCCAGTCTTGCCCTTCTTACACTTGTTTGTACTTATTGTTCTATGCCTCAGCTGATTCTGATTCTTTTGCAATCTTCTTTCATGTACACTCCTCTGTATTTATTTTCAATTTTCTTGTTAATCATTTTTGGTTGAGAATCCTTGTACCATTTAGCCTCTTCTCAAAATGAAACCAATTCCTATTAAAATTGACTTCTTCTTCATTGCTTCCACTTTACCCACTTCAAGCTTATCCAAGTAAACCTAATATATTTTCTTCGGCCTATCCGTCATCAATGAAAGCTGTACAAAATGTGCTTCGCAAAACCTAGAAAACTTGAGTAAAAATTTAACGAGAGATCGGGCCCATCCGGTTCTGTTAGAATTGTCTTCTCTGGTTCTTCACAGAAATTCAGTTTTTGTTCAAGTTACATCTTCTAAGTCATGTAACAAGCAATCTAAATCAGGAACATACCCTGCTTCTTTCATGTGCCGAAGTAGCATTTCCAGTCCTCCATACACCAACTCATTATGGGAACCCACCTTATCACCAACAACAAAGCTATAAACTTGATTTCTCACCTCAATCTAACTCCTCCCTGTCTCTTTCTTACTTCCCATCCCTCTCATCAATTTCCTCATTTTTGCAAATTCCCCCCACTTTCCGTCAGCTGCATAAATATTCGATAGTATTACGTAAGTCTCAGTCATAATGGGCCTCAAATCCAATAACTTCCAAGCAGCCAATCTGCCCAAATTTGGATGTCTATGCACTTTGCAAGCTCCGAGGAGCACACCCCAAACAAACTCATCTGGCTCGAACGGCATTGCTGCTATCAGTTCATAAGCTTCTTTAACTCTCCCTGCACGGCCGAGCAAATCCACAACACACCCATAAATCTCCTGATTTGGGGTAAAAAAATAGTCAACAACCATTGAATTAAAATACTTCAGCCCTTCTTCTACAAGTCCGGCATGACTACAAGCATTTAGAACCGTGATAAACACGATTCAATCAGGCCTGACACCTGACTCCACCATCTCTTTAAACAGTCCCACTGCCTCTCTTCCATGTCCATGGGTTCCATCCAATCATCATTGAAGTCCAAGAGACCAAATCTCTACAAGGCATCTCATCAAAGATCCGACATGAATCAACTATGATTCCACACTTGCCATACATGTCTATAAGGGCATTGGCCAATGCCAAGTTTCCTTGGACACCTCTTCAAATTATTCCTCCATGAACCTGTTGTCCGCAATTCAAAACTGCCAAATTAGCGCATGCGGTCACTACACTGGTAAGTGTAAAGCTATTTGGGCTGAGATCTTCTGACCCCATTTGCGAAAATATATAGAGAGACATACTAGAGTCAGATCTTTCAAATCCGGCGATCAGAGTATTCCATGTGATCAAATCTCTTTGAGACATTTCATGGAAGAATCGACTTGCTTCTGATAAACTATTGCACCTGCAGTACATGTCTACTATAGAAGTTGAAACGGGGAGATTGGACTCGAACCCGTGTTTAATCACAGTGGAATGTACCTGCTTACCAAAAGAGTGGGACTCAATTGAGGCACAAGCTCTGATAGCAATGGAGCAGCTGAATGGATTCAGCTCTACTTCTTCCTGTTTGCAATGAAAAAATTGGTATACACGAATATGAGAGAGAATTCTTCATTGAAATTACTGTTATCTAACTGCATTGTTACGTGAGTTCATTAACAGTTGCTGAAAAACATGGGAGTCTAGTGGGTGGTTTGTAATTGGTAACTACAATTATAAAACACTTGTAATAGTTTAATTTATACGTAACAGACTCATATAACTATCAAATCATTTTCATAGAAAATCAAATTAGCTAGTTACCTGTAACATTTGGCGGAATACTCGAAGGCCACTGTGGCCATCCCCTCTGTGCGTGTACCCACTGATCATAGTCGTCCACGACACGGCATTCTTGACATGGATATGCTGAAAAACCATGCAGGCATCCACCATGCTAACACTACACGAAGCATACATGTCCATGAGCGCATTTTCAACGTACATGCATGATATCCATGCCATGCTTAATGACCAAACCATGAACCATGGACCTACAAGAACAAGAATTCATGCCTTTACACGCCGTCAAAACACTTGAGGTTGTAAAAGCATTGGGATCAATCCCTTCCCTTGTCATCTCGATGAACACCATCCAAGCCTGGGCATGACAGCCGCACGATGTGTACCCAGAAATCATGGCAGTCCATGCAACAACGTCTCTCTCAGGAATTTCGTCGAACAGTCTACGTGCTTCTTTAAGTAATCCCTTTTCACAGTAGGACTTGATGAGATTGGTGGCTAAAATTGCGGGTCCTCGTGGTAGAATTGGCGGGTCTGGTTCATTACTGAATATTTGGGCCCAAGTAATTAGATGTCTGATTGTTGGTGAGATCGGATGGATGTGAGAGGTCGAGACCAATTTTGTAAATTTCACCTCTCGCCTACGTAGTCCCAAGACTCGGAAATCAGAATTTCCAATCGCTCCAACATGGGATGGGATCAGGGTCGCTCCGGAACAGATCCTATAGTAATTAGGGTCGGGTAAGAACTTTCTCTTACCTATTTGTGCTGTATTACCCATATCTTAATCTTCCTATGTTTGGTTGTCGAGAAAATAAGTAAGAACATGGTAAAAAAAAAAAAAAAAATTAGACAAAACACAACTAAAATTTGTATTAAAAATCTAAAATTTTCTTTTCTTTTCTATGTTTTCTATAATTTTCTCGGCAACCAAACATTAGGGTAAAATTTCCTTTTCCCCGACCCTCTGGAGTAAAGAAATGACTTTCAATTACTTAATAGGTACTCATGTAATTGGCTAAAATTTCCTTTATCCCATTCCCACCCCTTAACTATGGTTACGATTCACCCATTTCTAAGGTTCACTCACCTATCCTTGGTTTTAGAAAAAAATATTAAAAAGTTTTAATATTTTTTTAACCAATGCTAAATTATTTTCCTAAAACCAAGTGGATGAACCTTAACCCTGTGTTTGGTTGTCGAGAAAATAAGTAAAAACATGGAAAAGAAAAGAAAAGAAAATTAGAAAAAACACAACTAAAAATTGTATTTAAAATCCAAAATTTTCTTTTCTTTTCTATGTTTTCATCAATTTTCTCGGCAACCAAACATAGCATAAGGGTGAGTGAATCTCAACCACATTTAAAGGGTGTCAAAAAGGACATATGGCGTAAATGGACTCCTACCTCCGGTTACAACGTAGAGTATTTCATTCCTTTTTAATTACTTAACAGGTAGGGTAAACTAATTATCTCAAAATTTTAGGTATTAAATAAGTGAATAGTGGATAATTAGGCAAAACTTAATAAATTTATGTTAAATTAAATTAATTGTGTGTTTCTTAGTACATATCATTATTATCTTTATTAATACTAGCGGGTGGCACGTGCGATGCACGTGAGAGCAAGGGAAGGAGTTAACCACCGAGCTCAATCACGATTGTCTGTAAGCAAGGGGTAGTTTGGGAATTAAAATAAAACATTCAATCAAAGTTTTGATTTACATAAGGGTAGTTTGGGAATTTTGGAAAAATTAGGCTACACTTGCCTCTCCCATTATAATAGTAAAGATAAAGAGGATGCCCGATGTTCAAAATGTTGATTGAATTTTTTGTAATTTCAAAATTATTGTTTCTTATCTCATCTTCTTTTTCTTATCTTATATATAATGAGTCATTGAGAGCGTAGGTGAAATTTTGTAAAATTCTCAAACTACCTTTATAATAATCTTTACTAGTATAAAGGGGATTGAATATTTTGTAATTCCAAAACTATCTTTTGTTCTTATCTCATCTTCTTCTTCTTATCTTATATATAATGAGCTATTGAAAACGTAAATTAAAATTTGCAAAATTCTCATATTACCCTTATCATTTTTATTACATAAGACAAACACTTGATTGGATTTTTGCTTAATTCTCATACTACCACCCCTCACTCATCTATCTATTAGGTTTAATATTCTCTACAGTTATAACCGGACTTCTTGAAGTCTGGTTAAGCCACTGAGATTGCCATGTGTCCATTTTAACACTCTTTAACTGTGATTAAGATTCACCCACCCCTAAGGCTCACCTACTTATCTTTGGATTTCAAAAAAAAAAGATGCAAAAAATTAACCCTAAGAATTAGTGTATTTAATTAGGGTTAAAAAAAAAAAAATTTCTTTGAAAACTAAGGATAAGTGGGTGAAGATGAATGTTAACTACCGTTAAAAAGGGTCAAAAGACACACATGACAACCTCAAGGGCATAACAGGACTCCAACTGTGGTTAAGATTCACCGACAACTTATTCTTGGTTTTTAGAAAAAAAATATTAATTTCTTTTAAACATTGGTTAAAATTTACTAACTTCTAGGGTTAAATTTATTTTTCATATTTTTTTCCTAAAAACCAATAATAAGTCGGTGAACCTAAGGGATGAGTGAATCTTAATCACAGTTAAGTAGTGTTAAAATTGGCAAATGGCAACCTAAGTGGCACGCGTAGCCGGACTCTTTGCTCTTTTAGCAAAATGCTCCGAAAGAAGGACATCTCTCCAAGGCCCCGCCCGCCCCCTTTATTTGTTATAACCAAAATGTCTCTAAAGTTTTTTGGTTCTTAAAATGTCCCAAAATCATATTTCAATAAGTTACGTGTCTCTCACAAATTTTTTTAATCTAAAATGTCCCTCAAATTTCTATAAAATATTCATTTTTTTCCCTGAAATACTCTCACTAGGGTCCCTCTTCCCAATCTCTCTCTCTCTCTCTCTCTCCAAAAAGAATTTGTGAATGAGACCACTAGCTATTAGTCAAGCGCTGAAGGAACGATGTGTAGTACTTCGGGAAGATACGACAACAAGTCCTGTGGTGGTGCCGATGGATGTTGGCCATGTGCTACTGGGTGGGCCATGGCATGCATCAGACGTGCCGCCCACTAGTTCATATATAACAGCTAAATTAGCAAACTATAAAATAAAAAATAGCAAAACACATATCTTATAAAACTTAATTCATCTACAAAACAACAATATAATCTCATTAAAATTAAATTATCTTGCCATCTGTCCAGTCCAAACCATAAGGGTAAATAGCTCTATTAAACACCATGTTTAACGAAAAAAAAGAACGCTGCACTAAGGTGCACTGATATGGCATGATAGTTGATTGAGATAATCACCCAATTCATTTGAAATATTGAACTTTGGGACTGAACCTAAGATCAACAAAAGAGAAACATAGCCTAACCACCCTTATAGCCATTAGTTGGTAAGCTCCACCATTAGTAATCTTAGAAAGCTTGCAGTAGAACTCATACCTAGGTAGTTCATAGTTGTGGGCCTTGTGCATGGTGGGCACAGAGCTTTGTACCTCTGGAGACACAAGCCATATAATCACAAGAAAGTTTTGAATTTATTGATCAGAACTTATAGTCATCTATATACTTACAGTCTGTATACCATTCTTTTTTGGTCGTGTGTACCATTCTTTGGGCCAATTAAAAGATAAACAATCAAATATAACCAACATCTCATAACAGACCTTTCTCCATTCGGCCTTCAAAATTACGTTAATAGACTATTGATAGATTATAGGAATGGAATTGTTGAATTAATAAAGATGGCTAAGGGTTCGTTGGTAGATTTTTTTCTGATCTTGTATATTTCGTCCTTGATTCAATCTAAAAAGATTGGAAGAAATAAATCTATAGATTATAATAAAATCGTTTGGCTTATAGTAGTTGTTTTGACCCCGGGAATAAGAACGGTTTGTGGCCGTAGATTGTTACGAAACATGTTTTGAAAAAACTTATTCCCTGTCAAATTGAATAGGGAATATCTCTTGCAACCTAGGAAGCACGGATACTTTGAAAATGGAAACGCACCCGTATCGCTGTATCAAATACGACACTCTTAAGGTAAAACTTAGCTGTTTTTCATAATTTCTGCCGTATCTAAGTATCATCATACCAGTGGTTCCTAGCTTGCAACAAAACCAATTACCTTATAAATAACATAATTAATAATTGAACATAAAACAGTAATAAGTAAATTTCTCGAAATGAAAATTTCCAAACCAGGATGTACTATTACTATTTTCAAATGTGTTGATCGACTTATTTACTATAATAAGAAAATCAAATATTATTATATTTTTATTATTTAGTGAATAGCTATATAGGGTATTAAAGTCATTTCAAATCTATTAGCTTCAATCTCCTTAGATAGGGCTCATACCTCAATTATCTACTTCTATTTTTTTCTCTCTCACTTCCTATGTGTTTTAACCACGACACAATTCACCTTTCTTATACATTTTATATCTCTCACATCTCCCTCCTAACACATGTGTATCAGTGAGTTTCGTTAGAGTTTCTCTTTTCACTCTCTCCTTCCCTTTCTCACGTGAATCACACATGCAGCCGGTAGTAATAATAATAAGAAGAAGAATTTCATTGATATTGTGATCAATCTTATCATTTGTTTGTGTGAGAACTAAATATTTTGGTGCTCAATTTGTAATTAAGAAGGTGAACTTAATTATAACTATAAAATTAAGAGGGTGCTAGCCCGAGTCGCATTTATTCTCAATTTTTCCATAGACATAAGATAGGTCTAACACGTGGTAACTGTTTAGTCAGAGAGTGTGAGACTTTGGAAGATTTGCGACTGGGCTAAATCCATTAAACTAAAGACGAGTCTCCGTAACGCTACCCTGTTTGGGTGGCTATGGGTTTGAGAATCAAACATGGTTTTCACGTGGAGTGATGGTCCCAAAATGGTAAAATAGTGAGTATGAGAGAGGTAGAAAGTAAATAAAAGAGATTACTGACTTACATGGGAAACTGTTAGACGCTAAGAAAGAATCTTCGAGAGAAGTAAAAGATTGCGAGAGTTCAACACGACAAACTAAACACGAGGACCACTTTCATCTCTCTCTGCGCAGAACCTTTGCAGCCTTTATTTTCTTCTCTTTTTTTCCCTCACACTAATTCCTTATTTGGTTATTTTCATTAAAGTCACCTCAAATAAGCGAGGATGTGTGTTTGAGCTCTATTTCACTTCAAATAAGCGGTACATTTACCCTTTGTTTCCAAGAAGAATGCCCAGTGATTATGTGTCTCCCCTTTACAGTAGGTTCTGAGATCAAGTCATGAAGGGTGCGATCCATTCTCCACCAAGCTTTGCTAGCTACGCATTAACTAGAAAACATATATATACTAAATGGGGTTGCATGCAAGGGCATAACAAGGAAATTTTCATTGGGGGGCCGAAGTACATGTTTAAAAAAAATTAATAGATTTGAGGGTATGGAATTCGGGTAGTAGCCCATGAGAAATTTTTTTTTTGAGAAAATTTTGTCCCGATTATGCTTTTGAGGTCGTCACGTGTCCCTATTGAAACCCCTTAACTGTGATTAAGATTCACCAACCTATTATTGGTTTTTAAAAAAAGATATCAAATTTTTTTTCAAACCCTAGTTAAAATTCACTAACTCTTAAGGTTAAATTAAAAAAAAAAAAAACCAAGAATAAGTAAGTGAACCTTAAAAGTGGTGAATGTTAACCATTGGTAAGGGGTGTCAATAGGGACATGAGGTGACCTCAAGGGCATCACGGGACTCCATTGGGGCCCACTCTATTTATGACAAAAAAGTGGTGGGGGGCAACTATACTAATAACATTAAAAAAAAAATTGGGGGGCCACTATTTAGTACTACTAGAAGTAGGAATTGCAAAAAAATTTGGGAGGCCATGGCCCCTCCCCGCCACCGGCTCTGCCCCCTGGTTGCATGTGTTTGGAAAAAAAAAATCTCACAACTCCTACTCCTCACCCGCTTTTGATAATAAAATAAATTAATGACTTAATATGAAGTCACTAGATCAAAATACGGCCCATTTGAGATATAGTCGTCCCACCATTGTCATTGTTGTTGTGTGCCTTGTCAATGCCATCTCAAGTCCGAATAAAGGATAAGCGTTGTGTCAAGTTAACTAATTAATTAATGCGAAAGCTTCTCTAAATCATATATTCATATGCATGAATCTTGATGCATTATTTCAAGCTTATGTTAAAGTGTCCTTTCATTTATTAGAATGTAATGAAGAAAAAATTTAATTGATTGTTCCAATTTGCCCATCAAATTGGTCCGATCTAGAGGCCTGGCTCATCTAAGAAATGTGACGGCATAGCCCATCAAGGAGTTGATTGAACAAATGTAGTCAATCAAAATTGTAAATTTATATTGGCAACAATTTATTCAGGTCCCTTTTTTGTAGAGATTTATAAAGTCCCATACTTTGTAAGTTTTATCAATTGGCAATATATATTTTCTTTTGAGAACTAACTGTATGAGTACTTTTAATCTATTTGGTTGCAAATGTAAGACTTTAGATGCAACAAAATAAATAATTTCAAATCTCATAAAAAATAATAAGAAGACTTAAATCTCATGATGGTAAGAATTGTTTTACTTAAAATTTTAATAAAATGACTCAAATTTCTTACATTCTATCGTGACAAAGTATAAAGTGTCAATTATAATTTAGCAAAATAATAGACCCTTGGAGGTTTTGATGAGTCAGCCTATGGGTACTCCCAAATATACTCCTTAACCCTAACCGTTCATAACCAACCACTAAGGGCTTGGATTTGAGTTGAGTTAACATATTTTGTCTTTTCTAATGTCATATCAGCTTTAATCTTACCCGGTTATAAACTGTTAGGATGAGAAAATATATTTTGGGATTATCCCTGGACTAATTCAGTTTTGATTGTGGGAATGGATTTTGTCCGGCATACGAAATCCGTTTGGACCGGTCCTTGTCCTAAAAGTCAACATGTGTCCCACTTGACACCCCTTAACTGTGGTTAATATTCAATAATTGTTAGGGTTCAATTATCTAGCCTCAATTTTTAAAGAAAAAAGCATTTAAAAAACTAATTCCAGGAATTAAAATTATTTAACCAAGGTTAAAAGGTCAGTTAAAGTGGGCCAGACCAAATCGGATCCCTTTGTTTGTTGGGAGTGAAGTTTATTGGGACTTTGAATGAGTGGCATATGCTTTTTGAAGAGGCGCAGTGGAGGGTATGGGTACGAGATGATGCAGGACGAGCCCTAACAGCGACGTGTTATAGGGAAGAGAATATAAACACACAATGATATTTTGTTGGAATATAAAAGGACCGGTCGTTTTGCTCAGTCGGTCAGGGAAAGTTCCAGCAGTATGAATAAGAATAGGTCAACCTGCCCGCTACTGCCCGTCGGCGCATATTTTGGAATTTATTTTAATGTGAAAAAAAACGCAGGCCAAGGAAGGACCCTTCCTTTGACCAAATCTTGGGAGACCGTGACCGTAAAGCCTCCTGCCCGCGTGCCACACGCTTCCATTCCCCATGCCCAACACTTATAATATTTTTAAACCAAAAGTGTTTATAATCTCGTGCCGACCTTAATTACTTATATGAAAATACTTGATATATATATTCGAGGTTTCCATTTTGTAACAGAATGTTGGTCCTCATTAATCCACACCCTAATTTTGAATACTCGTCAACCGTGGTTAAGATTCACTCACCCTTAGGGCTAAGCAATCCTACCTTAGGTTTTTTTTATAAAAAAACTAAGATCTTAACTTCAATTTATTTCAGTTTAATTAGGGTTAAAGGGGAGTTAAATGGGACACGAGAACACGGGGAAAGATAGGAAACGAACCCTAAGTCCACTAATCACTACTCTTAGGATTGTCAGCCACACTTTCCTCGAAATGTACTCTCCCCTTTCGACAACAAGATAAGGATTTGATAAATGTTAGCTTCATTCGCATATTTCAAGCTTTTACAGTGGTAGCAACACTTGTTATTCTTATTTGATAATATGAGAATTGATACAAACTGTCAATCCTTTATTGGAAAATTATTTTTTTTTAGCATGTTGTCTACTAGGAGAAGTTGAAAAAAAATTGGGATTGCACTCTTCTAAAGATTGATTTTGTATTTGCTAGCTCTATATATACAACAAAATCTGTCTTATTACCTCGAAACAAGGACAGTACAACAAGAAAAAAATTGGATAGCTAAATCCTTACCTAAATACCCATCACTCTGTCGCCTTTTTAGTATCACATAGGGTAATTTCATAGCTCGCAAGAAAAAGTATTTTAATAGCACAATACCAATCAATTTTATATACATTCTTCCTTTTTGGTGAGTTTTATATTTTCTTTCCTTGTAAGAATAAATAGAGATTACTATTTAAATACCAAGCGGAGCTCTACTTCACGGCGTTGAAGCGGAATTTCCTTTTTTTACTTTTTGCAGTTACAATCTTATAATTATGGAGAAAAATTGTTACAAAATTATCCCTACTTCTCTCCATAATTACAAAAGCGTCACAATCATAGTTTAAAAAGGTGAGCTCTGCTTTGCTTCAATGTTGTGCATCCAACTCAAAATTAGTCTCAAGAGATTAACTATGACTAGAGCTCTAGTTGAAGAGGAAACCGGAACAATCCAAAAAGTGCCTTGACTAGGTAGTTTGGAAATTAAAATTACATGAAAAAAATTTATCATTTTCCTGAAATGTAATTTCTAACTACCCTACCATAAGGTATATTTTTTTTGTTGCTCTTGGAGTAGTAGACTTCACAAAGGTGTATGAGGGTCCACAACTCTTCCATTAGCCAGGTGTTTTTAATTAGAGTGAGTTTGTGGGCTTACTCTTATGGCACTTGACAGTTACCTTAGGTTAAATTGTGTGTGTATAGTGTTCCCTTATCTATGCAAAAAAAAAAAACTTGCGGCTGGATGTTACTATCCCCTTATAGTCCAATTTTAACTAGTTACCAGAGACTTGGGAAAGTTGTACAAAGGTCCACAACTCCTCTATTAGTTAGCCCTTTTTTATGCCCCTGGGTATTACCTTAGGTCTTACCTTTAAATAAAAAAGAAAAAACCTCTTGTCCTTATAAGTTTTAGAGCTAATTGACCACTTCTACTCCACGAATTGAACATTGCCACTATGCTATCGTCATTTTAATCTTGGACAATGCTAGCATCATTTTCTTTCAAACTTATTTTCTTTATAGACCAAACATGTTTAATTGTCTTTCATTAAGAGAAGAACTCGTGTTTTCTACTAACACTCTCCAATCAAAAAGAGAGTAAGTCTTAATTTAAAGAAAGTGATGCTAGCATTATCCTTTAATCTTTTAGTCCTATCATACCTACAACCACAAATGGAATGATGAACATAATATCAAGAGAAGTGTTAGCCATATACTCAAGTCAACTCCTACTCTCAACCTCGACTAATCTGGTGTTCATTATACAAAGGGTTGATGGGATTGGGGTTAAAATTCCTCAATATGAGCAAACACCATTTGGCTTCTTTGTAGAGCTCTATTCTCTCGCCTAATATCCGACTATCGTGCGGGGCAGCACGGCCGCCCCAGTTCAAGTGCTGACGTCACGGGGTCGGGTCTACATTCCTTCTGGACTCGGACCTGTAGCTGTCAGGTCCACCCAGGCAGCCCACTGGCTGTCCCAACCTCCCCTTCATAAGCCCAGCCAGTTCCTCACTTTGTTCTCACTACACAGTCTCTCTCTCTCTCTCTCTCTCTCTCTCTCTCTCTCTCTCTCTCTCTCCTTCCTTTTCTTTATGGGACAGAGAAAAAAGCTTTCAAAGAAGAAAGCAAGACAGAAGTTTCTACAAGGTAAGAAAGCTTAGACCCTGCTATACTTTGCTTTTTGTTCATGATCAGTTTGATGCAAAGGGTTTCTTTCTCTTTCACTCTATCTACAGTATCAAAGATACTTTAAAGCAGAGATATTTGATTCTCTGCATTACCTACCCCCAGTAATCCACTTTGTGTTTTCTCTTGATTTTTTCAGCTTTCAGGGCTTCAAATCTGGGTATAAGAAAAATAAGAAAAGGATAACAGTTTCTGTTCTTTTGATTCTAAAGCTTCCACTCTCCTGAATCTATCTTTATTAATATTTTATTTAATATTATTGTGTCCTTCAATCTCCATTTCAGGTCACCTTTTATTCTGAAGCCATTGTCATGCATGGATTCAAGGCCAACATCACCATGTTCAGCACTTCAAGTATCGAAATCTTCGACGGGAATGGAAGCTTTGTCGATGGAGTCACCGGCATTCAGTTTGGCACCGGAAGATTTTTGATAATGGCGGCTTGTTCGCCTTAATTGGGCCCTATCCTACCTGAGCTTATTCCACTATCCATTTCTTCACCTTGTTTCTTCTTATTAATCATCTATAATCTTTTTTTTTTCTTGACCTTGTAAGACCTTTTCTTGACCTTGTAAGACCCTGAACCAAAGTTAGTTTCTTAGTTTTTCTTCAGTAAGAAACTCCCAATCAGAAGCTACTGGTAGGGAGTTTGATGTTTCCCATTCCCTACACCCGGTCAACTCACCTTCTTCTTCCCTGTCTATCCCTCCTGAGCTATTTGAATTAGACTAGCAAAATCCATATTTCTGCTTGAACTCTACCTTTTCTTGTAATGAGAAACAGATTCCTAGAGTTCATACATGAATGCAAGTCTGGATTCAATTTGGATTTTGATATTTTACCGCTCTTCTGGTCTTTCTTAATGTAATTTTTCGAGGAAGAAATATGAAAATGGGCTTTGTGAAAATGTTGTAGTGGGTTACTATTAGAAAGAGTTGTTATATTATATATATTTAGCTTGTAGGCCATTGGATTTTCGTTGTATTATGTGAGCAGAAATATGCTGTTGCAGGCATCAGTTTCGTTGTTTTATATGTTGTTGGCTGATGAATGAGTACATTATAAATATTCTCACAGATCTATGAAGGGTCTCCTCGTGACTGCTCTAATGTACAATATCACCACTGCATTATTGCAGCTCTCTCTCTCTCTCTCTCTCTCTCTCTCTCTCTCTTATTTTTCTTTATTTTTCCTTTTCCTTTTTTGAGCTTATCATGTATATGAGGTGCGGAGGAACTTACTGTAACTTACACCAGGGTAAGAAGTTTCTCATTAAATAGCATTCGTGGTACATAAAGCCTTTTTTGTAGAGAGAGAGAGTCCTATTCTAAATGCAATCTCCTGCCATCCTGTTTATTTCTTTCCATATATTTTCTTCTTTCATGCAAATGAGTGGGTATTGAACAAGTGACATCAATAAGGCATTGAGTACATACTAAGCTCTATAACTATTACAGTGTTGGATGTGAGAAGACAATAAATTCTTCTAGTGAAAAAATTGGATCCACGATTAGAGCTATCATTTAGCTATCCATGGTTAGAATTGATTTGAGTTTTTCCACCAAACTATTAGGAAAATAAATGTAAGATGAGATACACTGCATGTATCATTAGTGTATCTCATCACAATCGTGATCTTGAATTACTATTTTAAGTAATATATTAGGATTATCTTTGACTTTGAGTGTATATCTTTTCAAGTTAGAGTCTTGGATTATTTATTTAAACCCTCTCTAGGGTCATTGTAATCATTAAAGTATATGATTATACACTTATGATACATGTATCTCATCTTAATTACATTTATTTTCCTAATAGAATAAACTCGGGTGATTACAAATTTACAATGACCCGTTAGAGGTTTAAATAGATAATCCAAGATTCTTAACTTTAAAAAAATAACCTCAAAGATAATCCTAATATAATAATAAAGATAGTAATTCAAGATTATGATTGTGATGAGATACACTTATGATAGAGTGTATCACATCTTACATTTATTTTCATAATATCAATCAATTAACCAAATCTTAATTAGGGTTTACTATAAAATTAAATACCAGACCAGCTTTTGAGAAGGCATAACAAGTGTTTTTTTTGGTCAAGAACAGGCATAGCAAAATTTCTTGTTTGTTAGTGTAACGTTCAATGACCTTGGGGTGGGATAGCAAAATTCCATTTTGTGGATCCTTCTCTTTCTTTATGTTAAAAATTCTCATTTTCATTTTTTTTTCCCGGGATTATTATTCTAGGAAGTGAGAGCACTTGAACTAGACATAATAATGTTCCCCTATCATGTGCTGTTATCTTTAAGCAGTATTAGTTAGTCCTTCATGAGACTTAAGGAGATGTAATCATTTGGTGGACTAGTTAATGGGTATTTTGACGAAATAGCAACAGCTATTATGTAGGCACTATTGAATACTTGGATCGATGATAAAAGGTCGCCTGATTATTACTAAAGATTCCTTTCAACACCATACTAGTAACATATTTAGGACTTGAATCATTTTCATTAATGAATTAGTAAGCTGTAAATCACATAATGACTAGGTTGCACACATCCATAGTCACAAAGATGACGGCAATGAAAAAATTGGGCAAAATTAGAAAAAGTCAGGAAGCAAATCAGAATAAGTAGAAAAAAAATTATAAATATATATATATATTAGACATTTATTTCAAGTTCTCAACATATTAGAGGGTTTTAAGTGGGGACTTTTCAAAAGAGCACAACTTTTGTTTGTGCTTTTCCCAACAGCTTGGGTGTTTGATGACCCAGATCTCTAGTACAAATGTAAAATCTGTATAACCAATTTAATACTAGCCTTCAAACACTCATGGCCACTAGTATTTCTCTTCTTGCATGACTTCATTTTTCAAGTCATCATTCGTGTGATTTTTCAGTCATCTATACTAATGTATTGTCAACTATTCCTCTGAAAGCATTCTAAGGCAAATCTTGCACAAAATTTCTGCTATTAGTTTCAAATTATGAGTACAGTTTGAAGTTTGAAAGATTGTGACTGCTACATGTACACTTTAACCTGCACTCATGCATCAAACTTGTAAAGTTGAGATTTTTCTAAAACCTAAGGAAGATTTATTAACTCTAAGGATTAAAACTGACGTGTCGGTAGAGGTAGAGGATTTTGTGAATTAGCATGTCTTTTCTTTCATCAGATAGCCCCTAACACATAAATTATGATGTTCCCAAGTTGAAAGAGATTGTGGTTGACATTTACTCCATTCTTAGAAGCCACTAAAATCTCTCTCTCCTCTCGTGTTTGGAATGTGAAGATTATGAATGACAAAAGGGGTTGAATTCAAGAACTCTCTCATGATGTTACTCACACTTTTATTAGGTGTCACGCACACTCAGCCCATCTTTTCAAAGTCATTTCCATCTTTTGGGTAACATATTGACATATCCCTTTCATTGGGTATTTGACTTTTTAGAGCTCTTTCAATTGTCAGGATAAAAGAACAAAAGGTGTTGGCTTACTTGTTGAAAAGATGACACTTTTTTCACTCCCAATCACCCCATTCAAGATCACGGCAAAAACAGGGATTTGACGATACTCATGTGTCATACAAGGAGTAGTGAAACTTGGTAGCATCCCATGTTGCAAAGGCAGTGGTTGCTGATGGAAGAAAATCGTTGGTGTTCTTCCCTTGGTTATTCCCTGTGGCCACAAGTGTTTTGAAGGATCGATCAAATGTGCGGTACCGATTGTACAAAGATATTCTGGCATCAAAAACCAGGCCATAGGGAAGAACCCAAGAGGAATAGAGACGATTTGGTTCTGTTGCTGATACATCAAAAAAAAAAAAAGTTTTAAGCAAGACCATTTTAAATAAGAAAAAGTAGATGTGACATTTTTGGAAAGTATGCATATCTAACAATTTTCTAATGTGCCCTTTGCAATCTAAGATTGCAAAGACCATTGCTTCCAAGTCTGGCCACTCTATAAGTTGGGGTGTATTTGAGTCTAGTTGGGCCAAGCTCGAGTCCGGGTTGAACTGTTTTAAGCTAAGCTCGAGCTCGACTTGAAGCTTGGCTTGAATACAATAGCTTGGCTCGAGCTCAAACTAATTCAAGCTCGAGATGAGCTCGGCTTGTTTTATTATTACCCATTTTAAAATTTTATATATATATATATATATAACCTCGACTTAACATCATGGAATAGCCCATGCATTAACAACTCAATAATCAGTACCCAAAAAAGAAACTAAAAAGAAAAATAAATATAGCACTATATCTTAGCACACAAACTATACATAGTAGGTTTTACATGGACATTGGTATATCCTAATTCGTCACGATTACATATCCGATTATCCAAATTCAATTAAATATTATTCGATGGATAGTCAAATAGAGTATTCATATTCAATTCCTATTAAAATATTCGAATTGAATAATTATTTAAGTATCCGATTACTTTAAAAAAATTAAAAGAAAATAATAAAAATCCATATATTAAAAATGACAAATATTTCCATATGCCTAAACTTGAGACTCTGCTTTGATTTCAAACCCCACACAAGCAACTGCTTAAGAGTCTTTGGTTAAAATTTAAAAGTTATGCAAATTACAAAAGAAATCATATAGAAATAGGGAAAATTATTGATTATCTAAAAGGGAAAGTTAATTTTAAGAGGAGAGTTCATGGAACCTGGCTGTTAGCCTGTTACATCCAAAAAGGGAAAGGATTTGAGAAGCTCTAACAATCATCTGTAATTTTTTCATTTAAAATCATTCGATTTTGCCTCTGAATTTATTAATTTAAAATAAATTAATGAACAAAATCTATGTAATTTTTAGGAGTTGAATACGGTGATGTTTTTGCCTGCAATCTAATGAAATCTCTTCTACTTGATTTCAATACCATTTTTGCCTCCAAATTTAATTAGTATCATAAATGTTCCTGCAGAGAATTTTCCATATAAACCTCGATCCTTTAAGCATGTATTGTGATTTTGAGTTCTCTTCTTCTTCCTTGATGGAGTCTTCTCCCCTTATATCTTCTCTCTCCTTTTTTTTTCTTTTTTTTGATGCCTACAAAACCCATGTAGATGATGAACCTAGCTAGTTGTTGTTCTTGACATTTCATGAAGATATAGTCTATTATTTAGACTCCCCCAGGCCCCAACATATGATACTTCCTCAACAACCGGCAACAGGCTCTAGGCCGGGGAGTACCAGAGGTGATGCTGCTGCAGAGAATTTAACTTTGTAGCTGTGACAATGGATATGCTTCTCTTGGGTTTATATGTAATGATATAACCATCTTTAATAAATTCTGTCGTTTTAAATTTTCAAACATTTCATGATTTTCTGGTTTATATTTTAAAAACTTTTTAATAAATTGTACATGTTGCAATATTACATATATTTAAACTTGAATTGTAGAATAGATATAATTTATTTGTTTGTATATAAAACCGTGTGAATATTGGTAGAATGATATGATGAGTGATAACAAGATTTACGTAATTTCGTTCTAGATTAATGTGGTATCATATTAACATATTATCTAATATTTCGGTTACAATCGCCGAGTAGGATTATCTTGCCGATCATGGATCTCGCCCATTCTGCAGTGTCTAAATCTCCCCCAATACTGGGTTCTTCTTGTTTGTCACAACTCTCACCTTAGGGGCCATTTGGATACACTTCTATTTTTATGTTTTTATTTTCTGCTTTTTAAAACTGAAAACAAGTTTCTGTTTTCAAATTTTTTAGGTAGAAAATATGTTTGACATTACTAACTTTTACTTGTTTTAAAAAATAAAAAACAAAAAAAAGGTGTTTGGAAAATATGAGGTATATAATAATGAATAAACAATTTCAACCCATAGTAGTGGTAGTGGTAATGGTGGGTGGTGGTGGAGTGGTGGTGGTGCTGGAATGGTGGTGGTGGAGTGGTGATGGTGGTGGAGTGGTGGTGGTGGTCTTGGTGTGGTTGTGGTGGAGTGGTGGTGGTGGTGGTGTGGTTGTGGTGGACCGATGGTGGTGGTGGTTGTGGTCTTGGTGTGGTTGTGGTGGAGTGGTGGTGGTGGGTGGTGTGGCGGTGGTGGTGGTGGACCGGTGGTGTGGTTGTGGTGGTGGTGGAGGACCGGTGGTGTGGTTGTGGTGGACCGGTGGTGGTGGTGGTCTTGGTGTGATTGTGGTGGTGGTGGTGTGGCGGTGGTGGTGGTGGTGGAGTGGTTGTGGCGGTGATGGTGGTGGTGGTGGACCGACGATGGTGGTGGTGGTCTTGGTGTGGTTGTGGTGGAGTGGTGGTGGTGGGTGGTGTGGCGGTGGTGGTGATGGAGTGGTTGTGGCGATGGTGGTGGAGTGGAGGTGTGGTGGTGGTGGTGGTGGACTAGTGGTGGTGGAGTGGTGGTGGTGGGTGGTGTGGCGGTGGTGGTGTGGTAATGCATGGTGGCTATGTTTTTGTTTTTGTTTACAAAAACAGAGGTAACAGAATTTTTCTGTTACTTTGATTTTCAAAAAATTTGTTATTAAATTTTAAAAACAAAAAACAAAAACATGTTCACCGAACATGTTTTGTGTAAAAATTTTCAAAATTTTATTTTTAAAAACAGAAAACGGAAGTGCAACTAAATGGGGCCTTAGTTTTTTTATTTTTCACTTGGTGTGTTGTGTATGGCTTAAATTCAGCAAATGGGTTTGTTGGGAAGTTGTCATGGATCTTATCCGGATTCTTGATGGTCAGGTGTTGGCTCAAAAGTTTGACCCGACCCAACCCAACCCAACCTACTCTCGACCAAAAGTTCAACCCGACTCGTTTCAAGTATTTGACCTGTTTTGTCTTTTATGTTGTAACTCTAGGTATATTAGGGGTTTTTTTTAAGGTTTCGAGAGAAGATTTTGAGAGAGTTTGTACCCACTGTAATCTCTCTTTGCTCTTAGTGAATCTTTTGTTGTTTTCTTCCGTGGATGTAAGCATTTTGCCGAACCACATAAATCGTTGTCTCTATTATGTGATTCCGTTTTTCCTATTTCTCTAGATTTTTCAAACCAGTTATAAAAAAATATAATAGGGCGAGTTCGAGTATGACCCATTGGCAGACGTGTATTGGGTCCAAGAAATATGCCAGTCTACAGGAAATGCTACATGGTAAACTGTATTCATATTTTTGATGGATTAGATTTATTGAGAACCCGAGTTAGAAGGGTCTAATTTTAGTGCTGCAACATGAATATTCTACAAGCTCTTAGATTTTGGAATGGGAGTGACATTATCATAACATGTTTTGAGCAGCAATTCTTGACGGAGTGCTAGGATCATGGGACCGGCGCACCAGACTGAAACTAGGCCTTAAATCAGTATGACCGAATCTGAATTACGGTTCTGAGTATTTCCCGGATAGCTAGGTAAGGCCTGCGGTAGGCCTATCTCAGCCAATTTAGGCCCAGGCCTAACGTCTACAAGGCTGGGCTGGGCTGGGCTGGGCTGGGTTGGGCTTAATTCTGGAGGTTGTGTGAAGCTATGAAATTCTGAATTGGAAGGAAATAAGTAGATATAAAACAAAGTTCTACTTAATTTTTAATGGCATTTGCTTATTAGAGAAATCATATCGAACCCATACTTCAATTTTTTTTTTAGTAATTAAAAGATGAATAGATAGTAGACCATGATCTTATCCGGTATAAATTCTGGAGAAAATCCCCAATAACCAATGATTGTGCCATTAATTAAAACAAAATGTATGTGATATTGACTCCTACATTGTCTTGGATCTCCATCGCTGGATAGATATTGTCACAATATCACCACACTGAGACTACCCAACCTAGCTATCGGTTAGCGGGGTGTTGTCTACCTATTCGTCCCCTACGTAGGTTTCGATCCAATTGATTGATTGCTCATTAAATTTTCTCAATGTAGATCTCAGAGTTTTTTTTTTGGTTAGAAAGTTCTCAGAGTTTGATGTACCTTCCAACGATCAACCACCCAAATGGTCCTATCATATATTCTTTTTTCTCTTTCTTTTCCGAGTGGGTTGAAGTCCTTGACTCGAAGACTTTGGACACCATCCGTCACCCAAAAAAAAAAAAAAAATATATATATATATATATATATATATATATATATATATATTCACACCAGCTTTTGCTCGGACATGAACCATCCAGTTACCCACCCCAGCAAACTTCATATATATATATATATATAATATTGAAGGATAGCAATGCCCTATATATATAATGGTTCATGGGACCATAATAATTGATGGTGTACATAATTGGGATTAAACGAAGGCCTTAATATATATAGACATTCTTAATCTGAAAACAGTCAACTTTATGAATTTTTATCATATTCTTATGTTGTCCAAGCATAAACTCTCTAAGATTTCGTCAGTATGTTAGGGAATGAACCTTAAATAGGATTTGTGAGACACGAAAGAATAGACAATAGATAACAAGAAAGCATACAAGAACACCAGATTTACGTGGTTCCCTTAAGTTGAGGTACGTTCACGGAATTGCCGAGATTTCACTATGATATGGAACAAAAGAGAATTACAGAGTTGCAATCTAAAATAACAGTACCTGCCCACCCCTATTCTTAATAGTATTAGGGCTACAAAACAAAGTACGAAAGTATTATAATACGAGAACAGAGATAAGATGTTCAGTCGAGGGAGGCTCCACACTTCCTATCACAGTATGCCTCAGAGATGTTGCTCACCCCAAGTGAAGAATAGTTGGCCAATGGGTCAGGTGTATGTTCCAGATGCTTTCCAATTTGTTGTTGTAGCCAATAGGCCCTATGAAATTGATAATCTGCTGAGGAACATGAAACTGTTATCCAAATGCAGAAGTAGAATTTGATTATACTCCATTTAAAACAGAATTATAGAAATAAGATAACCAATTTTTCATATTATTCAGCTTTATCTTTTTTTTTCTTTGTCACCATCATGATTATTAATTAACATGTTTTATTACGGGAAAATGCTTAACTTTCCACGCATTAATTAACATGTTTTAACACCAATTAATTGTGGTTAAGATTCACTCACCCCTAAGATTCATCCATTTAACCTTGGTTTAACTTTAAGTTGAATAAACTTAACCACAATTAAAGGGGATGAAATAGGAAGGCATTTGATTATGTAGTCAAATGCGGGGTGGGCTAATCACAATTACTCTTTTATTATTTCCATCATCTTCAATAATATAAGGAAATAAATGAGAATAACAATTAAATATAGTCATGATAGCTTTTAGCTTAGGGGTGCCTATATATATATACCTAAACGGTTATTTCTTTACTTTTGCTTTGTTTTTTCTGGCAATCGTAATAGTTGGTTGTATCAGGAGACCACTTTGGGCCAGCCAAATGGTAAGGGTTATCTCATATCACCAAGGAAATCTACTACCAATTTATTAAAAAATTGTCTCTCTGGGACTCGTTCCCAAGACCTCTATGTGCAACATTTTCATATTAGAGGTGGTTGTTACCACCTCCTTCTCCCTTTTTATTATTTGGATCTACAGCTAAGACACGGGCAGCAGAAAATGATTGTTAACTGTCAATAGAAATTTATATACAATAGTTAGGTTGCTCAAACTCGTGTGGGTGTTTTTGGGCTATTACCCATCCAAAAGCTGGCCCACCAACTGACAGTTCTGGATATATGTATAGGATTTTTTGAACACCTCTCTCCTCTATTGCACTCACCTTTATTTTTGGTTGCCCCACAATGACTAAAAAAATTCCTCTTCTTTTTGCATGGAAAATGGGAGAGTTAATGAGAAGGAGAGTAGAGTAGCATTCCCCTCTATGAATACATTTCAGGCTCACCACCCTTGGTGGGCATATCTATTTTCTCTATTTATTTATATGTTTAGTGGAGTGGTTAATTTCATATGGCAAAAGGGTATACCAAGAGATTTTATTTAATTGATAAATTATTCTAATTCTTTTATTTTAAGCATATAAAAAAATAGATAACATCCTTTCACAAGTGATAATTTAAATTAAAAATACCCAATTGGGTATTCATTAATATAAATTGCTACATTTAAATATAAATAAATATATATGTATATATATTATATAAATCATTCTATGATGTATCAAATCTTTATTGCCGGTGCAAGATATCCATCAATGATAATGACTTTGGGTTGCAAATGATGCCAAGTGGAAGGTAAGGAAGCATACTTTGGTAACCATAGCTGTTGTTTGTGACTCGAAAATAGGCCACATTTAAAGAACACTTCCCCCTGTCTCTATGTCACCAATAATTTGAAAGTGAACCCCTAGATCATGTATTTATTTTATGTTTTGTCTAATCTTTCATGTTTGGCACCATCTCTCTCTCTTACATTTGTGCTAATTGATGCTTTCAACAAGAGTACATTGTTAAGCAATTAATAATTAAAATTAAGATATCTCATTACTCTAGTCTTTACACTACTCTTTGGTTGTTGATAAAATAGGTGAAACAGAGAAAAGAAAAAAAATATTATGGTTTCCCTGTTAGTTACATTTTTAGTTCATTTTTTAAAATTTCTTCTCTAGTTTCACTTATTTTCCCAGTAACCAGACAAGGTTTAAATTTAAATAAAGGAACCAGCGTTTGTAGAAAGCATTAATCTATTTCATTATATTACAAGTGAGGCTAGACTTGTATGGTCGGCTGGCTCCATGATAGATTGGTTTTAGGTACAGAAGCCCACATTCGGAGTTGAGCCCAAGTAGTTACAATTTGGCGCTACTCATAGCTAACACTCACATTAGGCGCAGCAAGTCGGGTTAAATCCGTGGGTTGATGTCCCTAGTTTTTTCTTTCTATGGGTTAATATCCGGTTGCAGTCCAACCCAATAGCAAAAAACATTTAAGGGATTGCAAATGACGTGCATGACTTTTTATCCAACTTAAAATAAAAATGTGCATAATCATTCTAGAACAATATATTTAAGTAATTATGAATCTATGGTGGTAGGCTAGGACTAGGAGTGGGAGTTGCAATCCTTGACCCGAATTTTCATCCGGGTCAAACCCACCTGGTTTTAGATAAGGGTTAAATTTCCTACTGGGGATATTAGAGCTAGATGGGCTGAAACTGACAGACTCCTAACCCAACCAGGGGTGTATGTCTTGACAACATGGCCAACCCTACTTCTTTAGTTCCAGGTTTTCGTCTGCAGGCTATCCAATTCTAGGCGTTTAGTGATTCTGTCCGGATCAAATTCAATGGTCAAAAAAGGGGGAACCAAATCGTCTGTGTTATTTGGTGTGACCTTTCTTGTGTTCTTGGTATTTAAAGGCCAAGATCTCTTAGTTCAATTGCTTACAACTGTTAATTCCGTACAAGGCAAGATATTTTAACCTTTGAACCTTTGATAACACAGGGAAGGCCCACAACAAATATCACAGAGGATTTGGTTCCCAAAAACCGGGTTAACATACCGTGGTTAGGTAGGACTTTTTGTTCTTTCCTGTAGTCATGAGTGTTTGAAAGCTAGGATCAAATCAACAAATTTAATAATTGTACAAGAAATCATGGCCATCAAAAACTCTGACCATAGGAAAGAACACAGACGATTTGGTTCCTCTTCTCAAGGATTTGGGGACTCAGTTGGATGAGTGCACTTATGGACCCAGTTAATGAAAGGGACTAATGAGATGGATGGGAAAAGATTGGCTGCGCTCGGGCATCCACAAATCATGTGGCGTGATAATTTGGAGGAGAAGTCATTTCATTTTCTCCTCATGATTTTGACTTCTCCACCCCCCCCCCCCCCCCCCAATTGATATCTCCTCCCTTTTAAACGCCACATGCTCCATCCGAGATGGAGACAGGGTTTATGTTTCTCCTTTTTAGCTGGCCTTGACCGTTGAAGTAAAGTGCCGTGTGCATGGGAAAGCGAACCATAAATTTTAAGGGCCCGGTCACCAACCATTTGTATAAGTAGGTTTTGTAGGACATTAGGTGCTTCTAATCCCTCCACCAGGCCACCACAAGTCTCTATCTCACCCTCCACAAATGAATAATCTTATTAATTAAACAGTCCTACAAGTTAAGCCTTAAAATTTTGTCCATAATTGCTTCATTAGAGTAACCTAATTGCTCAATCCCCTTCTTATCCAAAATACCTCAACATAACTATAATAATAATAACAATAACAATAATAACAATAATGGTATTATTAAGTTATAAAAGATCAATAAGAACATTAAATTAAAAAAATGTGTCTTTCCTCTTCCTCATTTGGTGCCCTCTTAGATGTAGAAATAGTTGCAGATACTTGCCTTATTAGAAGAAATTGAGCCAAATAGACAAATTAAATGACATTACTTCTGCATACTTTAACTTTCAAAGAGCGCAACTTTGCACACCATTTATGACTATCGCTATTATACTATATTCCTAGAAAGCTACCAATGAGGGCTACGACAAGCCAATTAACTAAAGTTAGTTGGTTGTAAGGATATATCCATAAAAAAAAAATGCCATTTTGGGGTAAAATGGGGGCCTTCCGTTTAGAAGGAAGTCGAGTCGATTCAAAGTCTCTAAATTTATTTGTGCTATGGTTGTAAGGAACTTTTGGAGTATTATCAATTAAATTTGTTTTCCTTAGAGAATTTACTCTAGTTTTTCTTGAAGATTCAAGGGTTTATTGTAACGAAGAAGGCGGTATCTTTTCCTTTTGTACATGATTAAGCTGCATCATTATCTCGACTACTTAGGTAATTTGCTAACAACAATTAGATTCAGCCAATTTATTTTAATATCTTCGGTTAAGGCATGCTATGTTAAATTTTTTTTATCTCACTTTCTTCATTCATGTTCTTTTAGCCATACCTCTCAATTTTTAAAACTTTCAATTCGTCCAATTTATTATTTTGATGTAGAAGTTTAGGGCCAATATGAATTAGTGAAAAGACAATGAAGAATAAAATTAATTAGAATTAAGCACATTCGAGTGAATTTGAGAATGACTCTAATATATGATAAAAATAAGAAAGAGTTGATTGAGATAATTTGAACACGTCTAACGAAGATTACAAATGATATAATAAGAAAGAGTGAATTGGTGCAACTTTGAAGCTTTAAAAGAGTGATAAAAAGACAAAAAATAATGTAAATAAAGACAATGAAGAAAAAATTGATAACACACAATTTAACCGAAATTGTGGCTTTCAATAGAAAGGAATGACAGAGAATGATTCATGTTGATAATCCTAAGTATTTTGGAGTATGACATGTGAAAGCATCCAACTCAAAACCAATTGGCAATGACTAAAGAGGTCTTACATGTATATAAGGCTACAACTATTTCTCTATTTAGTTGATGTGGGATTGGTTCTCTTACACGCCCCCTCACGTGCAACCTTAATTCTTAGGTATGTCACGTGTGCCACTTTATGAGTCGTCAATCATGCAGCCTTTATGTTTGAGTTTGTCATCGTGAGTGTGAACATAAATTGGCCGTTGGGTCTTTGGGGCTATGATACCATGTGACAGCGTCCAACTCAAAACCAATTGACAATGAGGAGAGAGGCCTTACATGTACACGGCATAGATGATGAACATATACCACCAACTCACTCAATTTTGTTGGTGTCGCCTTTGGCCGTTAGTTGTTCAAACCATCTAAGTATTACAGTCTCGCTTATTGTAACACAAATTAAAGCTATTTTCAGATTATATAACATTAAAGCTATTTTCACTCATTCATCTCACATCTCAGTATTCTCACCACAATAACGCACAAAACATGACTGGTATTGTTGTTATTATTATAAAATTGTGATTAAAGAAGGGAATGTAAAGAAAGATAAATTGAGACAGACACTCTTCCAAAAACTGATGGGGATAGAATTTCGTGGGAAATGTATTGGATGGAGAAAATAGAAAAGATAATTAAGAAAATAGTCAACGTCTTTGTAGAACATGACTTTGCTAGTTGTACTCATCAACGTCTAGATTCCTGATTTTTTATTAATCCCATCCCATCCCTTCCAGACTCTCTCTTTTAAATATCCACATAACCACCACCCTCTCTTCAATCTCTCTCTCTCTCTCTCTACACGCCAATAGAATAGAAGACGAAAATGGTGGTACCCTCTCCCACCAAAAATAGGAGCGTAAAGGCCCGAGCCACCGGACTTCCAATCATCGATCTCTCCGGCGATAGGTCTCATGTACGAGAACTCATCGTTGAAGCCTGTGAAGATTATGGCTTCTTCAAGGTGATTAACCATGGTGTCCCTAAGGAAATAATTGCAAGAATGGAACAAGAAGGGGTCGACTTCTTCGAGAAACCGGCTTCCAAGAAAAAACAAGCCGGACCTCCTAATCCTTTCGGTTATGGCAGCAAGAATATCGGCTTCAATGGCGACATGGGTGAGGTAGAATATCTTCTCCTTCACACCAACCCTGTCTCCATCTCTCAGAGTTCCAAGACCATCTCCAATGACCCTACAAAATTCAGGTATTAACACTTTAATAATAGCTTGGTTTCATGAACTTCCATTTGAATTATAGCTTTGTTCTCTCTCTCTCTCTCTCTATTTCTATCTCTCATGCTATGCACAGGCATTTGGTTTTTTCTGTGTTTGTTTATATAGATTTTAGTTGAACTAATAAACCATGTAACCATTAAAGGTGACAATGATGATGAAAAATGTTGAAAAACACACGTTATGTGCCCTTTGTAGGTGTCATATATTCATGTTCATAGGGCTTCTTTATTTGCATTATATATCCTCATTACTTCTTGATTTTATAACCTGCGCTGTTTGATTCATATCGATGAAATAGCTAAATGTTTGTCCCGCTGTAACATGCATCCACTTGGGCTTTAGAAAATTTAGGTTCATGTCACTTTGGTCTAAATTAAGGGAACAAAATTCGTGGAACAAGTAGTGGAATATGGATTTCTTTTAATGTTTGGTGGCTAATGACCAAGCCAATAGATATAAGTTACGACATATACCGATCGATCGACTATGTCAAGAGCTTCATATCGCATTTATCAGTGAACATGGATCCATCTTTTGGGTTGGAATTTGATCGTCCTACTATGATTATATGATAATAAACCCGGGCGATTCCATGTATTTCTTAGGCTGTGCTTGGTTGCATTTTTTACGTAGACTGTTTCCGAGCTTGAAAACATTTCTCAGCCATAAGAATACGCCTAACCCCATTTGGGTATAGAAAGAAAGAAAAATATCTAGAGAAAACAAAACCTTTTTTTTTCTATAATTTGTAATTTTCTAAAAAAATAAAATAAAACTGCTCCTATCTTTTTTTTGTGGGGTATGAGTAGAAAGGAGTCCCTTTGTTTGTGCAAGTCTGCGAATCTTTTGTTCGCCCACTGATAGTGTGCCACCTACAATTATAAGTATATCAGCAAAAACATTCATATTACCCTTAACAATTTTTAAAACGTTTCATGTAAAAAAAAAAAACGTTTTTAAGAGACTAAAGTAAACCAGCAGACTTGGAATTCTCTAGTGTGCAGGGTTCTGCATGAAAATAAATCCCAATTCTCTGTGGTTATAGTTTTTAGGAAAAAAAACACTCTAAAAGCTCTTTATAGGTTTCAGGAGGAAAAAAAAATATTAACCCTAACCCTATGTTTGGTTGTTGAGAAAATAAGTGAAAACATGGAAAAGAAAAGAAAATTGGACAAAACACAACTAAAAATTGTATTAGAAATCCAAAATTTTCTTTTCTTTTCCATGTTTTCACCTATTCTCTCAACAACCAAACATAGCATAAAAGTTAAAGTTGTTAACTAGATTCAAAAGAGTACTTAAAAAAGCTTCGTGTGTTGTAACCTTGGATAACCATAGGAGAAAGAACTAAGAAGATAAGGAGAATGCTAGGCTACTCTCCAAGGAGCAGACTGCCCAAGTTGTTGGGGGAAAAAAATTAAATGCTGTTTTCTTCACCACTATTTTCCACATCAGAAATGCTAATTCTAGTCCCAGTGCAGTCTTTCCAAATGTGCCCAAAGTGGTGGCAACAAGTGTCAAACGTTCTCTCTGTTACAGGATAACAGCACCACGTGTCTCCCTGTTATGGTTGAGTTTGGTCACGGGAGAGTCTGCCTAAATCTAACATTGCAAAACCCAACAAATGTATTGTCATCACAACACGGATTACAATCTCAGCTATCAAAAAGGGTATTTTTTTTTATTTTTTTTTTTAAAGATTAAAAAATAGAATCAGAATGACTTGACAAGTCAGAAGCACAGAAGCAACGTCCTATCAAATAAAGAAGAAAAAGAGAAAAACCCAAAGGCAAGTGATAATTTTGATGATAGATGTGGAAATAATGGGAACAAAGCAAGCAATACAATGAGTGGACTGATGAGTGATGATCTTCTTATTTTTCTGGGTCGGTGGTGGTGGCAGCTGTGCAGTGAATGACTACATAGAAGCAGTTAGAGAAGTAGCATGTGAGATTCTGGAACTAATGGCAGAAGGTCTGTGGGTCCCTGACAAGACTGTCTTCAGTAGCCTAATCAGAGACGTAGATAGCGACTCACTTTTCAGGCTCAATCACTATCCTCCTATCAACACCTGCAACGACTGGGACACATCACCATCACTTCCCCAGCTTCAGTTTCAGAACAGTAGGCTCGGATTCGGAGAGCACTCTGACCCTCAGGTCTTGACCATCTTGCGATCCAACAATGTCGGGGGCCTCCAGATCTCTTTGGACAATGGGGTGTGGGTCCCTGTCCCTCCTGACCCAACCGCCTTTTGCGTCATCGTCGGTGATGCTATGCAGGTTAGTTATCATTTCTATTTTGACGTCACAATATCATTAAAACTATCTTAAAATCTATTTGGGTTATAATAATATGACTAAAGCTCGAGTATGTATCTATTTGATTTTTTTTAAAATTGAAATTGTTGTTAATGACTTGTTTTAATGAATTACTATTAATAGAAACAAGTCATTTGCTACAATCCCAATTTAAAAAAAAATCAACATAGGGGTTAAGGTCTTTAATTCTTAGACTATAGTCTATACCATCATGTCCCAAAATGGGATGCAAAAGCTCTTCTTCTTGAGTTGCACACCCTATCCACCCTCGGATTAGGGTGGTGGCATTAATCAAGTCATTGATTATGTACTCTTTCCATCAATAGGATGGATTGCATGGCTACAATTAATGATCAGAATGGGTTGATTCTAATACTAAGAGGGGCCCTATGTGTTCATAAATCTTATGCCAGTCATTAGGAATTTTTACCACTGCGTCCAATGCTAGCAAAATCTATAGCTAATTACATTTTTCTGCCTATCATATTTGTATCTGAATTTATTGCGTTATAATCATATACAAATTCGGATATTGATATATTTCATTTGATAACAAATACTATGTATTTTTTACACAATTCTAATACATATTAAATTGTTGTTTAATATAAATGAGGATAAAATAGTTATTTATCATTTTTTAATATAAAATTTATATTTTTTGATATTTTTAAATTAATTTTTTAAGATAATCGGATAATTTGGATATCATCCGAATTAAAATACTTTAATCGAAGTTGAATATGAATATTTTATTTAAACAAATTCGGATGGTCGGATATGTAATCAATCATATACGAAGTCAGACATTGCTTTGAATTTGCTTCATTTACAAGTCTTTTTTTAACTTATACTCTTTGTTCATACTGAAGGTTTTGACAAATGGGAGGTTCATGAGCGTGAGACATAGGGCTTTGGCCAACTCATTCATGGGTAGGATGTCAATGGTCTATTTTGGGGCTCCACCCCTCCATGCATGGATCTCTCCTCTTCCAGAGATGGTCACACCCCAAAAGCCCTGTATCTATAGACCCTTCACTTGGGCCGAATACAAGAAAGCCGCATATTCTCTACAACTGGGAGATAATCGTCTCAACCATTTCACGAGGCGCGCCGATGACGACGACATTGCCTGATGAATTAGAAAGATGGAATCCTCTTGAGGTTTATGTATCTGATTATACCTCTGGGGAGAACTTGATGATTAATACGTTATCAAAATACCACTGAAGAAATTCAAGATGAAGGTTGATGGTATTGCATCCTAGGGGGAGTTTTGCTGAGTGTCCTTCCCCAATTTTTGTTCTAAGGGTGCTTGATTTGAATGTAAGGGAGACTAGAGATTGCGTTAGTCAGAAGAAGTTCAGCATTAGGGATATATGAAAAATTGTTTGCAGGGAGACTCTCTGTGTAACATTTGTGAACCAATATCAGTGGAAATTCTTTCTCCAGATGGTTTAAATGTAGAAATGGTTTGAGGGTCAGGAACTCAAAATGTAGTTGAGCAAAATCAAAGGCTCAATTAAATAAGAAAAACACATTTAAATCAAATGAACAACTGAAATTTTAGTGGGTCACTTCCCGATTTGCACGTGCGACATGAATGCAAAGGCGTGACGCCCATCAATTTGATAGATAGGTCTACCTAGGAAAACTCCACCTTCCCAATTCCTCTTAACATTCACATTAAAAATCCATGATTTGTTTTGTTTTCTTTGAAAATATTTTTTCCTTATCTTTTAGAGAAATTTTTTCCTTTAAACCTAAAGTAAAATTAGAGAATTATCTGCAGTAAAAAAACTCATTTGCTAGCATACAAAACACAAAATTTAGTTTTGCTCTTGAGTCTTGAAAATAATTCTATATATTTTCCCTCTAAACAAATACAGCCTTAAGAGTGCAAGAGCCAGGTATCTCCGTCAACAAAATATGTCCCCATAAAAGGCTTTGCTTCAATGTCCGTCAGCATTCGTGCCCATGGCACTCTTCCGGTCCAGTTGGCTCCCGGTCCACTGCACTTGTACTCTCCATAATACACACCACTGAAGAAACATTAAAAGATTGCACTATCAGTAAATTTGCATCTACATATCTCTATTCTAACTAAACTAAGCTTATTGTCATTAACCATAACTTTGCTTAGAGTTAGCTTTTCCTTCTTGAATAAGTACACTTAAACCTGCCACTCTAGCTCAGATGGCGAGGTGTACTCCTCTCATGAGGGCAGTCCTAGACGGCAACAGATTACCTCTGGTGCACGCCTGAGGCCCAGCCTCGGGCATCCATTCATCGTGTGCCACATAGGGATAAACTGGTGACAAAAAAGGGGAGAGATATCAACTGGGGAGAAGTCAAAAAACAGGGGAGAAAATGAAATGACTTCTCCCCTTTTTAGCCCTAAATGCCGCACATGGACGCACGAGGCTGGGCCTTGGGCATGCACCAGAGGTAATCCGATGCCGTCCTAGACATTGGATCACAGTTAATTGCGCATACGTGTCACTTGTGGAATGGAGGAGAAAACAAAAGATGAGAAATCAAAATTTAAAATTTTTTACTCTTCCAATTTGCAAGGGACACATACGCGATTGTTCCCTCCAGAGTTTTATGATCTGATCTCGTGGTCCTGAGATCAAGTCCCAGTTATGGAAGCTTTCCCTCAATAATGAGGTTACTACGTACAGTAGATAAAAGTAGTGTACCCAAAAAAGTAGGAGTGGCAACGGCCGAGTTTGGGCTTGAATTTTGGTGATCTTTTAATAGCCCGGCCCAAAGCCCGACACATGTACATAGGCTTTGAAGCCCAAACTCAGCTCCATTGCCACCCCTACCAAAAAGTGAAACACATTGGGGGTATATGGATGCAAAGATGTACTATCCATATCCAGGATAGCATGTGAAAACATAAATTTAAGGTTTGATGACCAATATTGGAAAAGGCGGATCTTAGGAATCTATGATGATGTGGAAATGGATTGAACTTACGAATCTCGCTTTTGGTCACCCCAATCACTCCATCCTTGTGGTAGAACAACCTTGTCCATGAATGTGTAGGAGAATACAACCCTAGAATGATCACCCCATGCTCTTCCCAAGTAAACCTGACCACTCCCTGTTATCACACTATCTTTGAACGAAAACCCACTAGACAATGACGAGTTGCTACGCTTTTGAGCAGTGAGAGAGGCCTTCTTCTTGGCTATGGAGTTCAAATAGCAATTCTGTACGCGTACAGACAAATAGACTAGTTAGTTTTTCCTTCAATCTGGGCTTGGTGAGGAATCGTCACCTCTTTAAATGGGCTTGGACATACATTATTAGGCCAGTCTAACTACTGGGCCAGGTTGGATCTGCACATCTAGGCCCTTCCCGGGCCCATTTCTGATACAGAACTTTACCCATATTGACCAGGCCCAGCCCATTAACAGTACTGGAATTTATGGTTACTGACCTGGTATAAGGATGTCCCATAACCAAAGATGAAGTCAACAGAGCCTTGGATGAAGCAATTGTTGAAATAGTGAAGGCCCTTGTGGTCATATAGAGTGTCTTGAGTGCCATAGAAACTGCAATTATAGAATGCTGCTTTGTTGCCCGATATGCGAAGGGCCACGGCTTGTTCTCCTGTGGATCCAATGTCATGTGGAGCTGTGTTCTACACAAACAAAGAAATAAATAAAATAATAATAATAATGCAAGTTATAGGAAAAATTAAAGCCGCAGCTTGATCTTGAGCATCTTGTGCATCTCTTCTAAGAGCCCGTGAACCGATGTGTTATTGATCTGGATAAGACATCAGTAGTTTTGTTTCTTCTTTTGGAATGATTCAAGTAGCTACGGAATCTCTATATATACCTTGTCATATCTACAGAAGAATTATACCTCTTTGTTTCTCAGCATTAAGTAATAGGAAAAAAAACTAAGAACAACTTGTCCCCGATAGGAGGGAGGTCACGGGTTCAACCCGTGGGAGAGAGGTGAGCGTGGTGTTTCCTCACCTGGAACATATACTTAATCCCAACTGACCAGTACCAAAATAATCTATACCTAGAGTAAAAAAGACTAGTGAATGTTTTAATGAAGAATGTTAAACTTCACCGAGACTAGTTAACTTGTTAAGCTTCATTGGTCTATTTTACCCCTATGTATTGAATACCGTTCAATCAGGCTCAAGATCCTCTCGAGTTCAAACCGGGGAGACTCTCCGGTTTGAACCCCAAGAGGTCACCTCGTGTCTCCTTTGAAACCCCTTAACCATGGGTAAGGTTCACCCACCCCTAGGGTTCAGCCTTTCATCCTTGGTTTTTTTAAAAAATATTAATTCTTTTTTTAAAATTAAAAACTGTTTTTAATTCAAAAAAAAACTCTAAAAACAGTTTTTTTAATTTAAAAAATAATAATTAATATATAAAAAAAAAAACCAAGGGTGGGTGGGTGAACCTTACCCATGGTTAAGGGGTGTCAAAGGAGACACGTGGTGACCTCTAGGGATTCAAACCGGAGAGAGTCTCTCCAGTTTGAACTCGAGAGGATCCTAAGCCTTCAATTAAATTAAAGAAGACAATGCCCAGAAAAGATAAATAATTGCACATTTTGCCCCCCTAGTGTAAAAAGGGGGCTCCGCGTGATGCCGAGCTCTGCTTCATATTTAAACTGTTATCCAAAATGAGCTCACAGTGAAATGTACCTCAAATCTTATGTTGATAGCCACAAAGTAATTCGAGTTGACGGCAACCGTTGCACTCTCAAACGTCTTTAATGGCTTCCCATCTCTTCCGGTTACGGAAGCCGTGTTATTCCCCGTTATAGTTGGTGGGTCTTTTGAATCCCCTGAGAATGTAATAAAATGCAAAGGTCTAGGGATCAAAATCTTCTCCCTAGAGCCTGTAGAAGTTAGCATTTCTTTTTTTTTTTTTTTAATTAACAAGCCAAGAGGGTATAAGACCATAATAAAACTACCTTGAAAGGTGTAACTAATATTATCTTTATAATTAGGAATCCTAATCCCTTCCTTTCTCAACCCCAAAGAAGAAAAAGAAGAGAAATGCCCAGAAAGAAATGATAACCATGGAAATTCAAAAGAATTAGAGAAGAACTCAAGAAAGTTTTAGGAACCACTCCTGCATAACATACCTATAGACACCTGATTTTATCTCCAAAACCACTCTCCTTGTGTTGTATAATGGAATACTATCAAGGGCTTCTTTGATACTCATATAATCACCACTCCCATCATGACTAACACTCATTCTCACCTTATTCATCTCCGCCTTTTGCAGCTTCGGATCGAGAACTTTGCGACCAACAGCCGGTAAATCAGTCACGGCTTCTGCTCTCAAAAGCGTCTTCTTTTGATAGTTTTCCACGTTCCATGACACCCATTTCTGGTACTCTCTTTCTCTCTCAGGACTCCATGAAAGAGACTGTAAAGTGAGACCAGATAGAGAGAGAAAGAAGAGAAGAAAGTTGATATACTTCTTTGTAGCCATGAATATGTTAAAGAGAATATGGTTTGAGAAGAAAATTGCTAATGGTGAATGATTTAAATATTGAATAAGATTAGAAAATGGCCTTCTTTATTTTGAAAATCACTAGAATAACCTTGTCATGGTCTTAGTGCTATCTGGTAGCCTCATTTCTTAAACCCTTTTTTTTTTTTCTCTAGAAGCCCTAAAGGATAGGGCAACGCCTGTTACATGTATGGCCTACTGACACCAACAATAAGCTAATTTGGGTTAGAGTGGCTAATAATGGAATATTTTTTTTATTTTTTATTTTAAATGTAAATAGCCCAAATCTCTTATACCTAGATAGCCCTTGAATATTCAACTTTATTTTTTATAGCCTTACATACGTAAGAAAGACATGTATGTGGGCCTTTTTTTTTTACCCTATATAAAAGGCGCGGTTTGATCCTTCATCCTTTTGTTTTCTACCTCTTGATTTCACAATGGAATCCCCGACATTTTTGTTCGACTGCCTCTTTAATTTTCGATGACCTTGTTTGATTTTTTACCCTATTTATTTTGAGCTTAAGTACAAATGACCTAAGAAGAGATTAGGGCTTTAGTCATTTTTAGGTTAAGCTCAGAGGACAAAGACCAAACATGCAAGTTTTTTTTTGGGTTGAATCTTGAAAATTAATTAATGTAACTTGGATTGTGTTTATTTTATTATTATTTTTTATAACGCTCACTTTTTTTTGCTTAGTTAGATAGGAAGTTAGGGTTTCTCTATTTAAATTGAAAGTTAGGGTTCCTCATTCCCAACTGCAAAAGAAGTGAAAAGTGCTCTAAATGTGTGCTAATTTATGGATTGTAGATATATCCCCTAATTTATTAATTTCTATGTAGACATTCGATACTTTCGTAAGTTCATAATAAGCATTGAGTGTATGACGCATGTTGAAAATGAGTTATTTTCATTTTTGAAAGTTTGAGTGTTGTGATACATTAATTGTGAATGTATGTTTGTACGATTGTGAGCAATATGTACATGCGATGCCCTTTTTGTACACAATTTTATGATAAATTGGTAATTACATATTTAATTTATAGAAACTGTTTTGTCGATCACTAAATACAGGTTATTGATCGCTAATTACAATTGGATCAATATTGTTTTTCCGATCGCTAAATTTTAATTAAGTATTGATCACTAAAACCTGATAAAATTCATCATCACTGTTTTTACTATCACTAAATTCTTAGTATCAATCACTAATTAAATGTGAAATTTATGAACACTAGCTTAAAGATTGATAACTTTAGAGTAATGGCCGCTAATTACAGGTGGTGTTCATTAGCACTACTTTTACTATTACTAAATTTAAAGTACCAATTTCTAATATTTGAATTCATTAAGAAACTTTAAAGTAAATAATAAAATAAAATCCATAAGATATTGCATTACACTAGAAATGATCTTCTGTAGAATGTGTACTCTGTAAAATAAGCGTGTACTCCTGTGGAACAATATGTGCAGTACACCTATAAATGATATTTAATTAAATAAATTGAAGTATATTTAAAATTATAACAACATATAAATTAAATAGGATAAAGGTATAAAGTGTAAAATTATATCTTACTATTAATAAATGGGAAATGGAAAACGAACTCCATGGTCAGCTTCTAAATTATATCTTACTATTAATAAATAGGGGATGGAAAACGAACCCAAGGGTCAACTAAGATGCTGACCCCAATGAATGACCTCATTGGTTCAAGCCCTTTTTTTTACCATCCATGAAATGTAGTTAACCCCTTAGGGTTAAGCAATCTAACCATGGTTTTAAGAAAAAACAAAAATACTAATTTTAATTTAATTAAGCTTAACTATGGTTAAAATGGGGATAAAAGGGACACGGGGACACTTGGATCAGCTTAGAAAAGACCCCTCTCAGGACTATTAACAAATTAAGTAGCACTATTACCGGTTAGATCTGGGAACCCAACCGAAACCAATTATAATATAGTACTACTTGGGGAAAACCAGAGTTGAACCGGCCCATACGTCCAAACCGTTGACCTTAACCCACCCTCGAAAAGCCAGACGGGATCGGTCGGTTGACTAGTGGAGTAAGTATTAGTGTATTACCACCCCTACACGATTGGCCTCGGATTCTCTCTTGCAAATGCTAGAAAAGTGGTCTTGGGCCATCATACATTAAGCAACATGTGATATAAAAAGGGAGAAGATTTCATTTTCTTCCCTGATTTTGATATCTCTCTACTTACGATATCTTCCCTATTATATCACCAGTTTATCACCATGTGTCAAATAATATATGGAGAAGTTAAAATCTTGGGGCCTATGAAATGACTTCTCCAACCACACATCGCCTAATGTATGGTGGCCCGAGACCACCTTTTTGATAGAATCCGAGGCCTACACAATTAATCGCAAATATAGCACAAAAAGGAGGGCATTTTTGGGAAAAAGTTCTTGAAAGGGGTTGACTTTATAGGGGTCCCAGGACTGTACACTCCAAAGTTGTTGTATGGAATAGTGCCGATAGTCTTCAACCCAATTGGCTGTCCCAACTCATGGTAATGGTGGTGATGGAGAAGAGAGAGAGACAGAGAGAGGGAGAGTGCAGAAATAGCTGTCCTCCATCTTAATTTGTCTCCATTGTTCATCTTTAGATTCTTTTTTCTCTCTTTCTCTTTACTCTCTCTACAAGCACTTCGTGTTACTCAGAGTGAGAGACCATCCACTACATTGGTTTTTGCATCCGATATCATTTACCTACATTATTAGTAGGCTTAGTCGTAGTTTGGGGATTGGAGTTCTTGCTGACTCATCACCGGGGAATTAGATCTTCAAACCTCCCTCAACAAATAGTCACACCCCACCACTAATACAAGAGGCGGGGTGTTTCTGTTGGGGAAATAACTGAATAACACCCAACGGAAAAGAATAAACATGCACATACACTAAAGGGAAAACTTAAGAGATATATACGTGGTTTGGCAATAACTTGCCTACATTCACAAGTCAAGATCCGATCGTTTTTTCTTTATTCTGAGAAACCTTGAAAAACTCAGTACAAGATACACACTCTCCTTTTAAAATAAATCACAACTGAAGCCCAGAACCTCTTGTACATCTCACTCAAGTCACATTTTCAATGAACCCTAAGAACAATCTATATTTATCCTCCCTTCAACCTTTTCTCAAGTCTTAGTATGCTTAAACTCTTCCTATTATCTTTCACTTCCCATGAGAATAACTAGGACTCTCCCTGAGAGCAAAACCAGCTTTCCCCAAGAGTCTTTTACATTTACATTCTCATAACTATACAAACCCAAGACTCATAATTCCCTATTTATAAACCTATACTCGGAGTCCTAAACAATTAGAAAGTCTCATCTCGCAATAGGAGTTTCCTAAAAACAAAACAGCTCAAATCCCGCTTTGGTCAATCGATCGACACCACCCTAACCGATCAATCGACGCTCCAAGCCAATTTCCCGACACACCACCGATCGATCAGTGCATCCTACAGAATATTAATTCATGCCAAAATTCAACAGTTTCCACTACATTGGTTCAAGCTGTGAAATTGGTTCTGTTGGACACCAAGGGTAATTAGTGGACAAACTTCTCTAAAAAGGAAATGACATCTACATAATAAATTTTAAGAAAAAATATTTGGGACTTCTCACAAAAGTTAGTTGAGGTAGTTTTTTCTTAAAGGTTAACATTTCGATTTTTTTATGAGTTTTAACTAAAAAAAAAGTTACTCTTAAGTACCAAATCAAAAGATATTTTAACCGACTTTTGACTCTTTAGTAGCCAAAAGTCACTAGAAGGCAATTTAGAAAAGTTTATCCACTAACTCTTACGTTATGTTTGGATAAATTTGTGGACTGACTTGACTTCATTCTTTATGAAATTTAAGAGTTGTAAAAAATTACATTTAGTTTGCTGTTCATTTAGTGCATAGAAATCTAAATTTTGATTTTTAAGAGAAGCTAACAAGAGTGAATTCCACTGACTTCCACTAAAAAGAAAGGTTTCAGCTTTTGAGAAAAGTCACTACACTCTCATTGATTCGCATTTTACAAAGAATAGAGTTAAAAAATCACTTTTCAGAGAAGTTTAACCAAACAAGACCTTAGTGTCTCACATAAGTAATAATGTGAAGTAAACTTGTTGAATTTCACAATTATAATTCCACCAATAGAGGGGGAAAAATATACTTATCGATACCCAGCAAACAATGTCTCTTAGATTTATATAAACCTTTGAATAGATCATTGTAATAATCTCAAAATTTTCAAGATATTGTAAGATTCGCCATCTTCTGTTAGTGTAACGTGTAAGGATTGTACGAGGCTGAGTCTTGATTCTTATTTTGCACCAGTTCTTACCTACCACAGAAAATATAATAGAAACCTAACTCGATCCACTTTTCACAGAATATTGTACACCACCACTAAGCTAGCTAGTGAGTGGGGTTGGGTACGTATGGATAAAACTGAAACATGATGAACAACAGCTTGCATCATATAGAATGGAGCTATCTAGAGGTATCTTCTCTTTGTACTTGCACTGATCGATCAAGTCCAGACTCGAGTCTTAGGCTCAGTACATCCATACCCCATGCCAGCTACATAACCCGAATGTATTATTTGGGCGTGCCAGACCTTTCTTAGTGGTTATGATTTTTCAGTGCACCATATTTCATTCTGTGGAGGATCATTGAAATAAACAAGAATTCTTGCTAGCCTTACTCTCAGCCAACCCTTACTCTCACCCTCTATCAACTATTCTGCAATGATTAAAGCACTATCTAGTTGAATCTAATTTTCAATTAGTTTAAATTTTAATTCTTTTTATTTAAAATATTTTGTTTTAACCCCTAAAAGTGTTTTGTTTTATTTCAAAAGGATCCCTATTTAAATCAAAAGAAATAATGTATTTTGTATTTGGGGTGACTTGAAGCTTGGTATTACAAGTTCATTTCACTTTGTGTTTTTCTCTGGAAAACATGATTCCACATTGGAATCTTACAAGAAATTTTTCAAGTTTATAAATGCTTTAAAACTGTAGTAGAGTGTAGTCTTGTAGTGTAGGAAGCTCTTATGGTGTATAAGACTTCTAATTTCCTAGCCTTTACATCATATCTTCGGCCGACTCATATGAGTTGGCGGACCTGGATTCTCCGTGCAACTCATCGGTTGATAGTTGGTATGGTTAGGCTCGTTAAATCTGGCACGTGGGCAATTAGGCCCATCGAATGGGTGTTATACCTCTTGGGGCTCTATATAAGGAATGATTGAGAATACTCAAACCCATAAGACGAATTTAAATAACTCAGAAACTCTACAGGATAGCAAACAGAGCCAAGAACCAGAGATCCATTCCGTCTAGAGGAAGAAAACAAACTAGACTATGGAGAAAAAGACCTCCAAACTTAGTCCAACTTAAGAAGGTCGAACCATAGGCTCGTTCGTGATTCAGATTGAACCAGATCCAATTGATCAGAACAGATTGTAATTCCAAAATATGATTCCAGAAATGATTAATCAAACTGGTGCTATTTGTAACCCAATCATGGTGGCAAACCCGAAGGTCGACTCAAACAAATTAATCTAACCAATTAGTCCTCGGATAGAACCAATCTGACATATCGATATGAGATGTCTAAATCAGACCGTCTAAGTCGTCCTAATGGATCTCTCTAATAGATAGTCTAATTGGTTGGTCTACGGACTAAACCAACTTGATTGATCGAATTGAGATGGTCCAAATGGACTCATCCAATTGAACAATTTCGGTTCATATACCGTTATGCTACCAAAATTATGGCAGAAAACTATGGTTGACCTAATCTCTGGATTAAAATATATTAATAAATAATCATTTTTTATTAAGTTAAACAATATGATTTTTAACTTATAATTTAATTAAATTTCAATTAAATGGTGATTTTAATTAAACAAAAGAGTTTTATTGATTAAACTAAATTGGTAAATGATTTTTTGGACTAAAATCATGTTTAAGAGTTTTAGATTAATTAACTTTAATGAAATGTACTTTTCATAAATTTAATTAATCTTTTGTGAGACTTTATTGATTTAATGGACTTTAAATTAATTACTTGGGTATAGTCTAAAAGAGGTTTAGTGCACCATAATCCGACGAGTAGTGCAAACTCGTAGGGATTGATCGGTTGAATCTGAATTGAGTTGTATCCTAGAGATGGGACTGTTTTTTCCTTACACATGGGAGTCTTTAACTATCTTCAAGAAAGACATTCTTTCGAGCACCTCTCAACTTGCGTGATTTGATTATACATATATTTATTGTTGCTCAACTGTAACCCTTTTTTTTTTTTTTTTATGATTCTTGATTAGATTGGAATATGGGATTCAACCAGTTGAACAGATCGATTTATAGGTGGAAAACAGTGTAGATCGATTTCGTTCTATTATTGCATCAACTGCACTGATAATGACTTCTATTTTCAACTTTCAATAAATAATGATTGGGCATATGCATGTAGTCGTTGCTTTCCATTTCTCTTTTGCTTTCCATTTCTTTTGCACATGTCATGGAAGGTGTTCTTATGAATTCATACGGGAGGAATGTGTTCCATCTTAGAAATAATTTTTACTGAAAATTCGTATTGCCTGACTCAAGTATATGCGATAAATGATTATGTTGCTAACTTAATCTTACCCTTCGTAGGAAAACCTCATACTTTATCTGCCCATCCGTGGTGTTTGGTTACGCGTATGAGTGTATTCGGAATATATCACATCCTTGTCAAGATCTCCTTCTGGTGGGCTGCAAGGTCCCTATGCGGCTATTCCATATTCATATATGACACAACATGGTGAAGACGCAAAGGTCTTGGATTCACCATTTAATAAAGGAAAATATTCACCTCCTCGGTCCGAGGCCGTGAGTTACCATCTCGACCCTTTTTGTGTCACGTGTTCCATTTTACTTTCTTTAACTGTGGTTAAGATTTGTTAAACCTTAGGGTTAAATCATCTAATTTTAGTTCTTAGAGAGGAAAAAACTACATAAGTTAAAACTTGTTAACCGTACTTTGAAGGGGCTTTGTGAATTGTGAAGGCGGGGAGGAATAGTCCTCCTCGGCCAAGGGGGCCGGACTATTGCTCTTTAATGAAATACAACTTAGGTGCCTAAGACGTAGCAATGTTGGACGGTGTATGGGCTTCATTCTATGGCCCATAACACAGCTTTAAGACCTAGTCTTCTTTGCGCCCTCCCAAAAAAGTTAGGTTGAGCTAACATCCTTAGTATGTGTCCTCTTATTGAAAAGGTCCATTGAGCTATTTCTGGCATGGTTGTATCATTATAAGTAGGGGCTGCCATAAAATTGAAATACACTTAATCCAGGGCCAAAATTAAAAGCCCATGGGCAGATCTTGGGCTTTCATATTAAAGCATAATTTGAAGATATGAGAATTTTAAACCATAATCAGCTCTTCACAACCAATGGCATGGCAATACTACTATTAAGTACTTATTAGTCAAAAAAAGCACTTATTTATGAATAAGATTGTTTGGTAAACTAAATAAGTAATGAGTAAAAGTGGTTAATACAAATATAAATACTTATAAATAAGTAACTTAATACGTAGGGGTGCGTTTGGGAACACTATTAATAAGTACTTATTGACTTATTTATAAATAAATTTGTTTGGTAAAAATAAATAAACAATAAGTAAATGTGGTTAGGAAATCAAATAAGTACTTATAAATAAGTAGGCTCCATATATACCTACTTATAAGTACTTATTAAGCCTATAGTAGTGTCACCAAATGCCCTCCTACTTTTTTAAAAAAGTACTTATTTACAAAAGGCACTTATATTAGCTTATAGTAGTGTTGTCAAACGCCCACTTACCTTCATCTCCGTAAGTGACAAAACATGAACTATTTTCTTCTTTATAACCTTAATGCCGAAGCTTCCCATGGGTCAATTAGAGAATTGGCTAGATATCACAGTGTAAACATGAAAGAAAAGGGGCTAATAAAACCAATAAAAATAAGCGATATTCCATCCCCAAGCGCTCATAAGAGTGCTTTTTTGATAATTCACATGGCCACATGGGGAACAAAAGAGGATATTTTAATAATCACTCAACTAATTTAGATTAGCATAACACCCATCAGTGGCCATTGAACAAAGGGAACAGTGGGAACAGTCCCCATTCTCCTTTAAAAGTATAATTTTAAGGGGAAGGGACCATTGAATTTGTTGGAGCTGAGTTCCATTTTATAATCCCTCATTGCCCTTTTTGAGGATGAGCTTCTGACCTTTACCTAGTCCTAGCAAAAAAAAATAGAAATGTGAAATGGTTTATACGGCGGCTCATCCAACTTTCAACTTAGGAACTAGGAGAAGACAATATACTCTTTGTCAAAGATGGACACTCTTTTAATTAAGACTTGTTCAAGGCAATCCAAATTAAACCATGTTTAGTCAGAAATTTTCACGCTAAATGGCTTTGCTAACGTAATCAGTGATTCCATTTTAAACGCCTCTAGCCCAATACCACTTAGTCGTTTACTTGGAAGATGATATTATAAGCTAATTGACTTGTGTTTTATGTGGTATTATAATTCAAAAACTTAAGTTGTAGTCAAGGCCCTAGGCGGCTAATCGTTTGTTTATGTCCATAATCACCCTAGTTGTACCATAGACTCTTAGGATGTTCTCCACTCAAAATTTTATAAATCTCTCTCTCTTTCTCTGCTTAATTTGACTCAATTGTAGGCTGCTTGTGCGTCAGCTATGAGGATATGGGATTCATCAAAGAACCAAAACCCATAAAATTTTAATAAAACTAAAATAAGAACATTAACTAAAGGTAAAATTAAATACGTGAATGGACGCCAAATTTAATCAAATCTTATTCAAAAACAAGCGAAAGTGTTTGGTCGGGCTTCTTATACCAGTGATTTCACTTTTAATAGTCTTTAGGGTGCATATTTTCCTCAGTTTGCACTACTTTGAAAATGTAGCAAACTGTCTTGTTTTGTTGTCTTTTCAAATTGTGTTTGAATTAGTGTTTTCTATTAATTCGTGTTCTTCTTCGTCATCTCTCCTTTCTTTAGCTTTCTTTCTTGTTATAAAAATGCAATTGTCACACCCCTGATCCCTACCAATGCCTAATCGCGAGGTTGCACAGTTGTACACACTAGCATTTGCCAGCACTCATCTGTGCCTAGCTAATACAACGCGCGTCGTACCCACTTGCATTTGTTAGCACTCATCATCGAACTGCCACATTTACTGATTTAGTGGCATGGATCGAAATTCCACGGTTGCTTAACAATGTCGATGTAAGCAAACAAAAAGCACAGTATTCTTTAGATGGAAACACCTTCATGTCACTGTGGCTTTCAGCCTTGACGGTGCTTGAACAAGCTGTAACAGCTAACCCAATTACGTGCAAGCACTCATGAACTAGAGTTGAACTAATCTTACATGTATTTAAGTTTTAAAACTTACTTAGGGTGTGTTGGTTTAGCGAGAAAGTGGGTGAATAAAAAAAGAAAAAAAAACTGAAATTTTCTTTCAAAGATGGATGAAGTTTTTGGGAGAAAATACAAGAAAATGAAAGCGTGAAGCGTAAGAAAACTCATTTTTCTTTTACTTTCCTTCACTTTCTCACCAAACGAACACACCCTAAAGTCGATCCTGAACCTAATCCTTTCCAATAATTCTCTTATCAACAAAGCATAGATACTACATCTATCAAAAAACTTCGAGTACTAGGTTTAGGTTAGCAAGCCATATGCATCAATGTGGTTCCTCTACTTGCTGCATTCAAATACGTGGAAGGCTTGTGGTGAGAAAAAAGACCACCTTAGTCATGTATCCTAACCTAATTTCAATAGCATGGGACTCCAAAAGTGTTGTTCTTTTTTCTTTTGATATACGGTTTGGCCGCAACCCCATTTAGTATGGTTAGCGCATCTTCAAAGCTATCTAAAAACGGAATAGAACAGTCCCCATACAAACATATGTTCGTTCCACTATACCAGTAATGGAACAATAATGTGACTATTACCCATAAATATTGTTACGGGTAGGGAAGATCTACTAAACACTCAAAGCCATGGCCTAGAAATTGAAAGAGATGAGTACATATTTGTGATAGAGAATAGAGTACGATAATAAAGTGTGATGAGATACACAAATCTCATCACAATATGATTTGAATTTGAATTGATTATATTAGATAAAATTGGACTAGCTAGATCTCATCAAGGTTTCCTTTATATTTGGGATCTTGAATTATTTATTTAAACTATCGTTAGGTCTTTGTAAACCATTCAAGTCTATCAATCATATTAATTTCTACATCAGGTAAATGAACCTCAATTCAATCAAATCTATTCTAATTTTATCCTAATATAATTCATTCAAATTTAAATCACCTTGTGATGAGATACACCGTATCAAAACACATTTTACAATCCTAACCCATTCTCCACCGTTTGATGACCTTTCTGAAGCTCTAAAGGCCAATGGGGCACCATCTTTAGTTCACTTTTATTATACACGAAAGAAAAGATTGAAACCATCATCAATCATCTTAAAATTGTGTTAAATTAAGAGAAAAGATAAAGTGCACCTAATAACATTTGTTTTAGGAAAATGCTTAATGTACCAATGGTTTCCATTATGTAACCGAATGGCCAATCCTCATTGGTTCACGTCTCATTTTTAAATACTCATCAACTGTGGTTAAGATTCACTTACTCCTAAGATTAAGCGATTCAACCTTAGTTTTAAAAAATAAAAAATCTTAATTTTAATTAAATTAAGCTTAATTAGGATTAAATAGGGGTTAAAAGGGAAATGAGACACGAAGGTAAGTTAAGTAAAGGACCCATGGATCTGCTAATCATTACTCTTTGTTTTATCAGATATTATTCTCCTTGAGGAGCGGTACTGGCGTTCAACATAAATTTCACTGTTTGTCCCACGGTTAGATCATCGCGTGATCAATGGTCGTGCCATTTTCATATCACGAGCACTCATATTAAGAAGATGAAGAATTTTTCCTTTACTTAAAAAAAAGTGTAACACGCATCTATTAATCTTAAATATTAATTTTAATTTAACAGCTTTCTAATTCTATTTGTTTCTTGAATTTAGCAACACTTTTTAAAGCTTTTGTTTCAAAATGGTGACCATATGCACCTAGACTGGAGTCATGTCAGTCGACACTAATAAAAATCTATGAAGGTCATACGGTCACATTTAGCTGACTTGGACTCCTTAGGTTCCACGTAATGGGTGAGATGATAAAAAAAAACAAGAGAGTGGTGATTAGCCCAACATGACTACATAATCAAATGTCTTCTCGATTCATTTCTTTTAACTGTGATTAAACTTAATAAACCTAACTAAAAGATCTTAAGAACAAATGAATCATAACCATAATTAATAAGTGTTAAAAATTGGATTGAAACCAACTAAGAACCGCCATTTCGTTACCTAGTAAAAATAACCGATAAGTTAAGCATTTTCAAAAAGGAAACCCACGTCAGAGTAATAAGAGTTGTTAGTTTGATAAAAGAAAATGCTTCACGTACCTGTAGTTTCCATTACGTAGGAAATGACAGGTCTTTATTGTTTCATGTGGCATTTTTAAATATTTATTAACTGTGATTAAAATTCATTCACTCTAAAAGTTAAATAATCTAATCTTAGTTCTTTTTTATAAAAATCTTAATTTTCATTTAACTAAAGTTAACCAGGTTAAAAGATGTTAAAAGGACCACGAGGACACTGGTAAGATATGCAGCGGCCTGCCCCCCGAGGTCGGCTAATCACTGCTCCATGATATAAGTCGTTGATATGGGTCTAGTAGATGGAAGGTCTTTGAAGAAAGCAACGTGGCGGAAAGAGGGAGTCTCGGTGAGTTTTGTGGATTCCAGTTGTGCGTTGGTCTCTAACGACTTCAGATAGAGTCTACGTGGCATCCCCAATTGAAGAAGACTTTTACAGCTGTTTCAAGGGTTTCGGCTGTCAGTGCTTCAGTCGAGGGAGCCTAACCAACCATATTTCCTATGAGAATTTACACGTGGAAGCTCCACATCACCTGTTTTTCTAGGACCACTTTGGAGCTTTCACAAATTGACACGCGCTCTTTAAATCTTCCGCCGCCATAGTCTTTCGTCACGTTTCCATTCGCTTCTAATTTCTATCTCTCTGTGTCGCGCGTGCAAGACCTTTTGCTTCTTTCCCTCTTCTAAAAAATGATTTTTTTTTTAATAAACAATTTCTCTAGAAACACTTTGCTCATGAATCACATCCATTTAAGAGAAAAGATTAACTATGAATAGAAACTCCAGGAGCAACCAAAAATAGCATTTGGAACTGATAATTTGATAATTATGAACACAAAGAATGATATATTTTTAAGGATTTATTTTCATGCAGAGCTCTACACGGTGCAAAGCTTCCTTTTCACACTACTAGTGGCAAAATGTGTAATTATGTATAATTACATATTTTGCCATTACCATAATTACACATTTTGCCCCCGATAGTGTGAAAAGGGAGCTCCGCACTGTGCAGCGCTTGATATTTAAACACATATTTTAACAATATATTTTTTCTATAAATATACATTTTTAAGACAATGCTTGGGTTGCTCTTGTTGTCCGTTCAACTGGGACTTTTTGTTGATAGTTATTCTCTTGGTAGAACTACAATGACTAACATTTCTTTTTGCTAACCTAGAGAACTGATTTTTAAATTAGTGAATTGTTATGTCTAGAATAAGAGAGGTGATGAGCAGCCATTGTTGCAACTTGTAACTCATTGGGCTCATTGGGCATTTGGGTTACAATCGGCATCCTATTGGTCTTTCCAAAGAAAAATTAATAAATATGTCAAATCATTATTCTAATTTTTTTTTTATAATATTCCTTTTTACTTTTAATTCTTTTTTATTTGAGTAGAATTATGGACCAATTGTCTGCCTGCTATAGCCCAATAGACTACAACAGGTGCTACAACTCATCTGCTCTCTTCAAATAAGGATTAGCTATGCGTGGTGCCAATAAGAAATGCGCCAGTTGTTGTTGCTGAATTTGCAATAGCACAAACTCAGTAGCAGTGATGTAGTGTCTTTTGTTGAGAGCTAATGAGGAGATAGGATCACAACCAATTGCGTTGAATTCAATTAAATATGTGACACATGTTGATTGGAAAAGAGAAAAAAATTACAGAAATTGAATTTTCGGCTTCTTTCTATCGTTCAATCCATATGTGCCACATATACAATTGAATTCAATTGCAATTGCAATTGGTTGTGATCCTATCTCGAATAGTATTCCTTATTGTAATTCATTAGACTTCAGCAGGCAGCTATTGGTCTACTCCGATAAAGAATTCAAACATTTTTATTTTAAAAAAATGATTTAATGCTAAAATTATATTTTATTAGAGTTGATTAAGAGTGTACCTGCTATAGCTCATTGGACCAATGCACAGTGAGCTAATGCACTGTTGCTAATCCATTCTCTTACGGATCTCTGGTCATATTTCCAATTCTAATTCCCGGAGCTCATGCAAGTTGACTAGTATTGATTGCAATATAAGCGTGTAAGTTTGAAACTTCTTGAGAGTGGAGGGTGCCTTTCTGTTTTTTTTTTCTCTGGTCATCTCAACTTTTGTGGGGGTAATAATAGCTGTTAGAGCCTGTTTGGAATGTTTAAATTTTGGGTCTTTTTATCTTTTTGTCTATTACGGATAAACATTTTCATAAATTAGAGCGTTCGGTATCTGCTCTAAAACTAATTATTATTATTATTTATTTTTTTTTAAAAATATCAATGGGTTAATGCCAATTATTTGAAGCTTGGCTAAGGGTGAGGACACACTCCTCGGGATCGAACCGGGAACTGCCTCTAGTGGGCACCTACCATGGGTGACCCAAAAGAAAGAAAGAAATCCATCTACATAGAACCATACAAAAAGGTTGCATTGCCACAATACTTAGATGAGCAACCAAACTCTTACATCCCTCACATTCATCGCATCTAGGTTAAATGCAACAAGATAAGATCAAGGTATGCTAATCACTCATTTAGACCACTGGTGGACAAATTGGGTTATACCACGTGACCAAATCTTTGCCACTTAGTTTTAATTAGATATCTAGAACAAGGGTCCATAAGCTGGTTCAGACCCCATGGACCAGTTTCAAAATTCCATGACTAGGAAGTCATATAGGAATAAGAATAAGAATAATTAAATGAAAAGTAAAATTGAGAGCCATTTATTCACAATTTCAATATTATTAAAAATTTTAAACAAGCTTCTAAATTGCAATCAGTTGTACAAAGTCAACCTAAATGAATGATAAAAAAACAACAACTTCAAAACAAAACAAAAAAAAAAAAATCAACATTTGCCTTTTCTTCACAAATTCTAATTCTATCCAACATATTCTCATTTCTCATTTTACATTTCTCCAAACTTTCACCTTTTTTTTCTAAAATAGTTTTAACTATGAACGGAAACTCCCAAAACATTGGTGAGGGCAGAAATATCCTTAAATTACTTTGATATTTACCAAAATCCACCCGAAACAAGACGTGTTTCGGGAGCTCCGGTTCATGGCTAAGCTCTTATCCCTAAACATAGTTGCAGAGCCTGTTACTGTAAGAACCAACCATCGTCAACATTCCAGAAATTATCGGTTACATCCCCACCGCCAAACCACATGTTGTTTTGCTCAATAGCTTGGAAATCTAACCCATGGTTAAAGTAACCAGAGGGACTAGTTAGGGAATCCGGGTAGCTAAGCTGGCCAGATTGGGAACTCTCTGTATGATTATTAGTCTGAAAACTGTAGTAATCGATCAGGTCTGTAACGGGAGAGACCTGGGTCCCTACAGAGTCCGATGAAGCGCCGGTGCTAGAATTCTCGGGGGTGAAACTGGGGTTAAGCTGCGCACCCCCGAAGTCGTTCTTGGTGCCTGTGGGAAGGACCTGATTGGTGGCCTTGTCCTGATTGTTGTTCATACGGTGAGTGGTGGTGCCCGAAGAATTTGCTGCTGCTGCTGCTGCTACCTGGATTCTCTCGACCAATCTGGGCATCCATTGATAACGCATGGTGTCTTTGAACTGTTTGCTGTTCACGTCGCATTTAAGTTGCTTTGCGTGCTTTTGAACTCTTGTTCTCCAGTAGTTTTTAATTTCGTTATCTGTTCTTCCTGGCAAGTGCTGAGCGATTTTCGACCACCTTCAATAATTCAAAAAAGAAAAAGGGAAATAAGATTAAATCAAATGGACCCAAAAAGAAAAGATGAATTGGTAATTAAAGATCAGAACTTGTTGGGAGAGATTTACCTATTGCCCCAGCGAGAATGGAGTTCGAGAATTAGAAGTTGTTCTTCAAGAGTGATGTTTCCACGTCGAACGTCTGGGCGTAAGTAGTTCAACCATCTTAATCTGCAACTTTTCCCCGTTCGTTTAAGACCTGTTTTGAAGAATTTTATTGAGATTTGAGTTCAAGTAGTAATAACATGGAACCTATTTAAGCAATTTTGGTAAAGTTTTTTTAGGATAAAGGAAAAAAGGTCTTTTGTTTATAGTTCATACTATCTTATCTTTGATTTTCATTTCTGGGGTTTGTCTAGAGAGGATTCATCTGACTAGATATCATTATTTTAAGAAAACCCACCTCGCCAATTCCACAAAAACCCCCCCATTGATAATCATTTTAATTTGTACGTATTAGTATTACTTTATCAAGAAAACTGAGCTTTTCCTGTATTTGCTCATTTTCTTATAATATTAATCATAATTCGAGATAAAGGAAACACAAGAAAAGAAAATGAAACTAGAGAATTTTCTGCACAAGCTCTGCCTTATGAAACTCATTCAAGAAATTCAAATTAAAAACCCATTATTCAGATGGTTTTTGGTATATTTTGGATCGGAATGGTGGTGGAGAAGAATTAAATTACCTGCACAACGAGCGAGTGAGTTCCAGCGACCTTCGCCGTGATTGGCAATGTAATTCATGAGTATGAAGTCTTCCTCAACAGTCCATGGACCTCTCCTTAGGTCCATCTCTTCTTCGCTTTGAGTTGCAGAACTGCAACCTCTCCCATTAACATCCATATCCGTAAATGGGAGTCTCTGATGATCCAGAGAAAAATTAGAGATCGATTCAGGGATCTTAGAGAGAGAGAAAGGGAGAGAGGGAGAGAGAGATTTTGGATTAATATGGGAGGATGGAGAAGGTGGCTTTTATAGAGAGAGAAAGGGATCGGAGTTGAAGAAAAATGTGGCATGTGAGAGAACACGCCGCAAGAGGGATTAGATTATCTGATTAAATTAAAGAGTTTAAACACCAGAACTTGTTTATAATAAGTAACTTTAAGAAAGAGAGTTACAAGTTTGACTTTTTGACTTTCCATTTATTTTCTTTTGGTTTTGGTAAAAGAAAAAAAAACCAGGACAATGTTGAAATTCTATTTTTGGTGAAAGAAATTAATGACCCACCTACGCAACCATCATTACCAAAATGAATTAGTCTATGGATACTGCCAAGGTGTACTCCTAAATTCTAACTTTTATCTCAGTTGTTAAAGGGTTAGGATTAGTGCTAATGTAACATTAGAAAAAATAAAATAAGCAAACTCAAATCCTGACCTTTAGTGATTAGTTATAAAAGGTTAGGATTAGAGAATATATTTGGGAGTAATCATGATATTTTTGGTTAAGTAATTGAACCAGTTTAAATACAAAATGGAGCTTTGCTTCACCGACAGTTGGAGCTCCTTTTTACATGTGGTAATCTTGTAATTGCCTGTGCTAATCTTGTAATTATGAAGAAAAAAAATATTTTTATAAATTATCCTTAATTATTTTTCTGAAATTATAAAAGTGTTACTGTCTTTACACTAAAAATGAGAATTCCGATTTTCCACCATGAAGTTGAACTTTAATTAAAAGCCTAATTTATAATATATAAATGAAGTTGTACACACTATATTGGTAGGACTATTTTGATCCATATACCTACAATTGGTGTACGTGTTGCACTCTCATTAGGGTGCACAAGATTTGTCTGTAGAGTTGCAGATACAAAACATACTCATCTTATATCCTTTTTCCTTTGGACTTCGAGTTAAAATAAGTGGAGCCCAACTATTGATCACGCCACGGTTGTTCGCTATACGTCTATTTTAGAAATGTGAAGTAAAATACAAAAAGTGAATCTAGGCTTAGAACTACGAATCCTGAATTTGTCATTCTAATTCACAAGGAATAGCAATTGATGGAAATTCATGCAATAGGATTCAGGGCGGAGCCACAAGGGGCCCGGGGGCTGAAGCCCTCCCTGGAATTTTGAAAAAACAAATATCACATAGTATTTAATAGGAGCATAGTCTGAGAGGGGCAGGGTTCTAACCCCCCTAATTGTTTGAGAATAAATGTATTCTTTACAAACAAATAGCCCATGAACTTAACCCTAAAAAAAGAAAATAGGCTACAGCACCAAACCCCGTTATTAGCCCTCCTCAAGAGAATCCTTGCTCTGCCTTGATAGGATTTAACTAAGTTTTACTTCAACTTCTAATCTAACATATCCTTCTTCCTTCATCTAATTAGCATGGGTTAATCAAATATGTTACATATACCATCAAACAGGTGGACCTCATTGATTTTTTGTTTTTGATGGAATGGTGCACTAATGATGTCAATACAAATATTATATAGTTTAATAATGCTGACACCATATTTCATAAATGGCAAATGTTAACTTCAGTTTCTCTCTTCTTCACTTTCTCTTTCTCTTTCTCTAGGGGTAATAATTGTCGTCACTATTCCCCACTATTTTTCAAATGGTTAAAAATAAGAAATAAAGTCATTTGAATGAATGTTGAAGCGTTAATTAGCCGGAAAGATACTTCAAAAAAAATTAATACACTTGTAGTGAAAATGAGAAAGAGAGGGAAAAAAAGCATTAATAGGCTCGCATTTCCCTTCTTAAATAATTAGCTAACCTAGTTTTAAGGGAAATGCTAAGCATATTCACACAATCTATATTCCACTCTTCATATTTTTAGAAAAAAAATAAGAGAAGTATTAGCCCCAGTTACATTTACTCTAATTTTTTCCATAGATGCAAGAGAAGCCAAACACTTGGAGATCTTTCATTATTTTAATGGCCGAATAAAACAAACCATAGTCTTTCTCTCAGTCAACTTGTGAAACCAAACACATCTTTTCTTATTATCTAAAAATGGGAATGTAAGGATTGTGAGAGTATGTTCAGCACTTCAGGGTTTTATTTATTTGTGCAATTCTTCAAGTTTTCATAAGCATGTGAGAAACATCGGTGATGTATCCCATCAATAGGAAGAGGTCACGGATTCAACCCGTGGGAGAGAGGTCAGTGAGGTATTTCTTCACTTGGCACATATCTAACCTTACTGATTAGTAAAGTCCAAAAAAAAAAAAAAAAGTACTAGCCGTTTGCATTTACTTCAATTTTTTTTGAATGGCACAAGACAAAGTATAACACGTGTAGATGTTTGATATTTTAACATATCAAAAAAAATAAAAATAGGAAATGTTAGACATTTGTAATCACTGGGTTGAATAGAAAATCGTTCTTTGAGAGTGATGCCAAATGGGCCAAGTTGTGTCTCCTGGGATTTGCCACTAGGTAACATTTCTGTTAAAATAAAAAAAAGTGAGGATTTTGCATATAAGATGTTGTGTTTTACCAGCCTTGCACAGTTTTGCAAATTAACTCATGATTTTGCAAAACAAATAACCTCATTCTCTAATTCTGCCATGCTTTTGTTTGTTATTATTAGGAAAATGACCATTATGCCCTTGTGATATTCATAACCTCACAAAGCCTTTAACTATACTTGAACTATGATTAATAGGTTTTAACCCTTGTGATTAAGATTCACACCCTTAGGAATAAAACATCAAACCCTAGTTTTTTTTTTAAAAGTAACGTGTCTCCTTTTAACTCCCTTTAACTTAGGTTAAAATACACTAACATTTTTAAAGCATCTAACCTTGGTTTTAAAAGAAAAAATTAGCGTGTCCCATTTGAACTCTCTTTAACTGTGGTTAAGATTCATTAACCCTTAGGGTTAAAGTATCTAACCTTGATTTTTAGAAAAAAAAATTGAAAAATTAGCGTATCCCTTTGTAACTCTCTTTAACTGTGGTTAAAATTTACTCACCCTAATAAAAATTTTAATTGTCTTTAACTCTTTTTAACTGTGGTTAAGGTATACTAACCCTTAGGATTAAAGCATCTAACTTTGGTTTTAAAAAATTAAACATTTAAGTTGTCTCCTTTTAACTCCCTTTAATTGTGGTTAAGTTCAACTAATGCTTAGGGTTAAAGCATCTAACCTTGGTCCTTGGTATTTAAAAAATTAACATGTCCCCTTCCACAAAGGTTAGTGACCCTAAACATAGTTAAAGGAGTTAAAAGATAAGTTTAATTTTTTTTTTTAAAAATCTAAAAACCAAGGTTAGATGCTTTAACCCTAATGGTTAGCTGATCTTAACCACAGTTAAAGGGAGTTAAAAGGGGACATCTTAAATTTTTTATTTTATTTTTCTAAAAACCAAAGTTAGATGTTTTAAACCTAAGGATGAGTGAATCTTAACCACAGTTAAAGGGACACGTTAATTTTTTCTAATTTTTTTCTATAAATCAAGGTTAGATGCTTTAACCCTAAGGGCTAATAAATCTTAATCATAGTTAAAGGGACTTGAAAGGGTCACGCTAATTTTTTTCTTTTAAAACCAAGGTTAGATGTTTTATTCTAAGGGTTAGTATATCTTAACCATAGTTGAAGGGAGTTAAAAGGGGACACGTTAATTTTTTTTTAAAACTAGGGTTAGATGCTTTACCCCTAAGGATGAAAATCTTAATCATAAGGATTAAAACTTATTAACCATAATTCAATGGTAGTTAAAGGCTTTAGGAGGTTATGAAATATCATAAAGTTATAATAATCATTTTCGTAACAATAACAAGGCCTGGGATTGTCTCTGCGAAGCCAGAAAGGGCTTATCTCGGGGTTCCATAGAATAGGTGACAAGTGGTGGAGAAGTCAAAATCATGGGGCCCACGATTTTGACTTCTCCACCCTTAATAAGACATGTGGCGATAAGTGTGTGAGAATAAAGGGGAGAGATATCATATGGGGAGAAGTCAAAAAAATGGGGAGAAAATGAAATGACTTCTCCCCATTTTTTTGCCAACTGTCGCACAATGTATGGAACCCCGAGAGGGGTTTCTGGCTTCGCCAGAGACAAGCCAAAGCCCAATAACAAAAATAACAAATGAAACTGAGGTTTGAGATTATTTATCTAACGATTGCAAAATCATGAGTTAATTTACCATCCTGTTATTCAAAACAATGTATTTGCAACTGGTAGAATAAAACCCCTCCACATAATTTAAAAAAGAAAAACATGCGAGATATTGCCGACAGGGATTTCATTGGTACTTATCTAGCATTTATTCAGTACGGACTACAGACTACAAAGCTGAGTAACCGGGACCAGTGAACGTTTGCGTCACAGTGACTCGGCTATTACGGCGATCACGCCCTCTCTTTCTTGCATCCCCAATGTTCAATATGACAATCAATGAAAAGTGGAAGATAGGCTAGAAATTTGAAAACCAATGTCTGAACCCCCCCGGTCGAGCTGATGACCAGTGGCTTTGACTGGCCAGGGGATAAGAAGAGATTTTGACCCCTTAGTTCCCAAAACTCAACGCATAGAATTCCGCAATCAAGCCCTAAGAACTTTTGGGTAGTCCATGCTTGTATCTTCAAGCCGTTCAATCCAAGACCTTCAATTCCGAAACTTTTTAAGTTCAAGGTCATGGATTCACACCAGCTCCTCTAGCTTGATTGGGGAAGGTGTGCCCCTTTTGAGGGAGGTCAAACTGTCAACTTGAACTGAGAATCACATCAAATTTAATTGAGCTCAGATCTTATCCAATTACGATTGTACTCGGACGCGAGCCCCTTTTTAATTCTGATTGAAACTTTTAATCATTAGGGTTAATATAGATTGTTGAATCTTAAGGAACATGTGTTGACCTGTGGGTTCGATTGAACTCGAGGAGAGTTCAATCGTGATTGTATATGATCCCAACTATTCAATTCCAACTCAATTTAAACATATAAAATAAGAATAAATAAAATGAGTAGAAAGACTTTATTGGATTTTAAAGAGAAATCTTCAATGAAGACAAATTAAATCTTAAATTTTGGACGGTGAGTAATACCATAATCAAAAGGGAGTATTCTTTTTTCCTTTTTTCTTTTTTCTTTTTTTTTTTCAAATTATGTAGAAAAGCATGATGGTCACGTGTTTTCTTCTTAGAATGTGTAATGTTACAAATGCATGCACCTAGGTCTTCAAACTCCTCTATTTCCTTTTTTATTTAAAACCTAAAGTGGGTCTATTTTTTTATTTTTTTTGGGTACAATACTCCAATGCAGTGCTATCAAATGCCTTTAAAAGGATGGAACCTACCACTTCCAAGTTACAACCAATTCTAAACTATGCAGATGAGTCATATGGTGGGGTCTGACCCTTTATATATATTCATCCATTTAGAGACTTTACTGAAATTATCTTATTGACTAGTACTACTGGGCCAGACTCCAGAGGTCTATAATCATCCATCCTCCATCCTTCTATAATCTGGATAATGGGTACATTATTTATTTATTACAAAACTTTTTTTTTATTAAAAAGAAAGAAAGAAAATTACAAGAAGTGATTCTTGATTTCCTAAAAGCATCTGATTCTGACCAAAAAAATTGGAAAGCATTTCCAAGGAAATTCTAGAAGTCTGTTTCTTACTCCCCAATAGGGAACTGGGGGAGGAAAAGCCGAACAAAAACAAAGCGTAGCCTACTTTGTTTGACACGTGCCCCACCCCACAAAATCCTTTCTTCGGGAACTCAAACACCTTTTTTTCAGATTCTCTCAGCATGTTATGTTGGAATTCAAGCTGTAATATCATTCCCCAGCTTGATCGACGATCCTAACCGTCTGATTAGCTACAGTCAAAGATAATGGTAAAAAGATCTTAGAAACAGTCAAACTGCAATGGAAACCTTCCTTACATCATTGAGATGAGGTAAGAGATCCTCAAATCTGTATTATAATATGCTCTAGAGATCGATTACTGGACGTCTGAGAATCCGGTCACCGGAAAGAAAGGTTGGAATCGGATACACGATAGCCGACAGCGACACAATTGTGCTTTCTTACCTTTAGGTCTCAAGCAAGCCAGATTTTCAGGGTCCATGGACGGTGTAGAATCTCTCTCCTCCCTCTTTTTTTTTTACTATATATACTATTATTCTCATCTTTCTTAGTGTGTGAAGCGTCTTTGACCCAAACTTATTCTGTCACGCTTTTTCTTCTCTACATTTCTTTGACCTATTAATTAAGTATGTCACGTGTAGCCCTCCTGGGCTATTATAAACTTAAAGAGGAGTGTAATAGCGAAATATGGTTGCGTTCAGACACACTTACTCATTAACTAATTTTCTATTTTAATTTTGCAAAACAGTTAAGCCATCTTATGAGAGAAATTGATTGGGCACCCAACCACGAGGGGTTGGGCTGTTGGCCAATACTACACCTCAGGAAGCGAAGGTCTTGAGTTCGAATCTCATCTCCTTTTAGAATTTATCCTGCTCTAAAATGCCTGGATACTCTCGTTTTAAAAATAAATTTTTTAAAAAATGTTGGAGCACCCTGCATGTAGCTAAAGGCCTAGAATCTCCCAAAAAATGATTTTGATTTTGCTAGTGGTAGAGGCTCCTTTCTGGGCAAAGGAAATAACGCTTTAGGGTTCCTTCCCCAGAATCTTATACATGGATAGAGTATAGGGCTGATGTGTAACTGTCCACGTAACCAATCCAAAGGGCTACCTATCAAATGGATATTCTGGTTCGACCCTGTCAGCCTTCCAAGTGGGCAAAAGCAGAGGTCCTTTTGACCAGCCATGCCTAAAACCTCTTTCCCTTTGAATAAAAGAAAACTAGAATTATAAGATTTAGATTGACCACAGTCAATATGCTTCACATCTTGGAGCATATAAGATTACAGCGCATCTTTTGAACATTCTTCAAGGTTAATTACAGATAATGCATAGGGCAGCATTTTGAATTTAGAAACTTCTAACTTCGGTAGAGAAGCTATTACGCCATGTTATGTGTCACAACTCAACCACCTAATATTTTATAGCGGCAAAATTGTGTATATAATAGAAGGATTTCTAGAAGATTCCTAGGGAGAAGTGTGTAAAACCCACTCTAAAATAATCATAGAGTTAATATGTAGGAGGGTTCTAGAGTGGAACTTTCAAGAGAGGGATTCTAGAGAGATCCTACAAAGGAGATGAGAATGTTCTAGAATCTAAAACCTTCTCATGAGAGCTATATAAATGAGGATGAACCCTTATTTGTAAACATCAACCAATTGTGTAGTCTTCTTGAGATAATAAGAATTGTAGTTTTCTTCCAAAGTGTGTTCCTATTTCTCTCCTACTAAGCTTGAGGGTAAGGCTGACTCATCTAAGACGGACTCTAGATTGAGTGTCACACGGTCGTGATCGGGTTGAAGAATTAAGATTGTGACAAGTGGTATCAAAGCGGGTTACGAGAGGGTCGTGATGTGTGGGATTGAGAAAGCTACATATTTCGGGATTGTGGTGGAGCAACTTGGTGTAATGAAAGGCAACACTATGGTTATCAACTTGGGAGCGGACGAGCCAAGGAGGGGCGACTCCAAGGGTGCTCAAGATGTAATGGGGACACGAATTGCCAAGGGAGTGCTTGTCGTGGCAAGCAAGGGAGATTGCATTGGGGAGTTGAGTTCGAGCAAGACGGGACTCGAGAGGGGAATCGAGCAACCTGAAGGAGAGATGCCAATTAAGCACCAGGAATGCGATGCTCACCACCCAACGACAATAGGGGGAAACCACCAAGAAGTGGCTAAACAGGTGGAGACAGACATGGAACTCCTGGTGCTTCATCTGTGGTGGGACTCATAATGATAAGGATTGTGAAGTTCGCAAGGCTTGTTTAGCAAAGTTGGAAAGTGGAGAATAGACAAATGAAGAAGATGATGAAATGGATGAGGAGGAAGAGGATGATGGAAGTGATAAGGAGCTAAGCATGGGGTCAATGCAGATTCTTAACACGAGGGCAGATACGTCCAAGTCTGGGGGAGAAGGGCTTAGGGTAGTAGAATCACACCTAAGTGGGGATGCCTTGTGTGCGTTGGGAGACACGGGGCTAAACACGACTTTGTCTCAAGGGAAAAGACAAAAGAGACTGGAACTGAAAACGGCCACGGGATTGGGGATGATCAAGGCTGTCGAAATGGATGCCACACTCATTAATGGTGTGGTCCAGGGAGCGAGGTTGCACATTGAAGCATAGAAAGGGGAGGCAAACTTATCGGTAGTTAGGCGGGATGACTACCAACTTAAATTGGAGATAAAGATATTGGGCAAGGTGAAAGTCGCACCAATGCCCCGTGTTAACTCCTTGGAAAAGGATTCATCTTGCATGGTCACATTAGTGCAAGGGACCAAGATGAGTATGGATACAAAAAGGTTCGCGGCTCTGCACTTTGCAAATGGGAAGGAATGGAACACCCTAAAATGGAGAAAGCGAAGGAAACGAATGAGACAGTCTAGAAAGAAGTCGCGACGAGGGCATTGCGAAATTAGGTGGGAGAGAGTGTCACAACTTAACCACCTAACATTTTATAGTGGCAAGATTGTGTATATAATAGAAGGATTTTTAGAAGATTCCTAGTGAGAAGAGTGTAGAACCCACTCGAGAATAATCCTAGAGAGAAGATGTAGGAGGGTTTTAGAGTGGAACCTTCAAGAGAAAGGTTCTAGAGAGATCCTACAAAGAAGGTGGGAATGTTCTAGAATCTAGAACCTTCCAATGAGAGCTATATAAAGGGGATGACCCCTTATTTGTAAACATCCACCAATTGTGTAGCATTTTTGAGATAATAAGAATTGTAGCTTTCTTCCAAAATGTGTTCCTACTTCTCACCTACTAAGCTTGAGGGTAAAGTTGACTCGTCTAGGACGGACTCTATATCGTGACATTTGGTTGTGCCTCGTATTCTGGTTAATCGTCAATTTGGATCATACACCAAGATCAACTTCGGGGGTCCAGCTAATACACCCTTTTAGGGTTAGTCTAATAGCAATCTCCTAATTTTTTCTTTGTGCGGGATATATAACTGTATTTTTGCTAGGGTTTTCATGAAGAGAAAACAAAATTAAAAATGAAGAGAGATTTGTAATCCCCTTTTTTACAAGAAGTAGTGAAAAGATCCCTCATTAGCCATGGTTGTAGGCATATTGCCGAACCACATAAATTTGGTATGCTTTAATTTTGCTTTTATTGTTTAGTTTTTCTACACACTCCTCAATCTAATTTGGGGATAACATCAAATTGGCCTTGAATTTCGAAATTTTTGCACTAGAAAGACCTTTAGTGAAAATTTATGTCATTTGATAGTAGTTGGAAATAAAAAGAATAACATCACATCTACAAATTGCTCTCAAACAAATGATAATCAATTTCAATATGTTTTGTTTAGGCATGAAAGATGAGATTTACAGTGAGGTACATATAAAGCATGATATTGTCACAAAATAGGCACCGGAGAGGACAGATATGCCCCGATATCACGAAGTACATATTGAATGTATTTAACCTTTGTACTAGACCTAGAGACGGGTGGGCTGCCTTTTGATGTTCTAGGAGAGAATATTGAGGCCTAAGTAGACGCAGAAACAGTTAGTTAAACACATATCATTTAGATATTCAACCCAGTCAACATATCATTTAGATATTCAACCCAGTCAACATCAGAGCAAGCAATGAGCTTAAAAAAGGAACCAGGCTAAAAGAAAAGACCATAACCAATAGTCCCTTTAACATATCAAAGGATACGTTTGATGGAAAATGAATAGAAGTAGAGCGGGATGCGGGAATTGAAAGTGTAATGGGTAAAATTCGTAAAAGGGGTAAAATGGGAATTTCTTACTCTAAAAAACTAACCGACTTAAGCCCACTTCGGCTATGTGCAGCTCTTAAGTGTTATCTGATAGGTGACATCATCATAACCACACAAGTCATGATAACTCCAAATGCCTATAAATAAACAAGAATCACTAGAAAAAAGAGGATAGTGTAGAAGGCAAGAGAGAAAGTGAGGAAAGGCAGAAGAAGAAGGAGAAAAATGAGAACTAGGAGGCTTGGGTCGTTCACACCCCAACCCCGAAGGGCTATGCAGACAGTCACCCACCTGATTCTCTCCTCTTCATTTGATGTTCTCCGGCCACTTGATGCTCTCCACGGCCTCACAAATGATTATGGCCACCGGATGCTCTCTCGAATTGGTCATGTCCGCCTAATGTTCTCCATGAACGGTATCCTTATACTCTGTCAATATCTGATGTTTCATGTTTATCTACTTAGTGATATGTTAATAACACACTACCACTTGCATGACCACGAAATTGATCATCTGCACTTGTGCCTGACGTTATCAACTGTACCTGAGCTACATTGTCCGAGCTATGTCCTCCGTTGTCAACCATACCCAAGCTACGTTGTCCAAGCTACGTCCTTTGTTGTCAACTGTACCCGAGCTACATTGTCCGAGCTACGTCCTCCGAGCTATGTTCTCCACTGTCAACTGTACCCGAGCTACGTTGTCCGAGCTACGTCCTCTGTGACTCCCGAGCTACGTCCTCTACGTCTCCATCACTCGTCCTCCAGAGCACAAAACCAGAGCCCGTCCTCAAGCACATGTGTTCAATGACCTCACGATAAGTATCTCCACACTCTCATGCTCATATGCTTATGCTTTATACTGACTTGATCATCGGAGTGTATGACAGGTCGGATGACCGCCCACCTTGTGGAGGACGAACCCGAGCTGAACCTTGGACGATTATGTATGGAACGTTGTTTCCTTCGAATAACGTGCCATATGACAGAGTATGGATCGCGCACATGTAAACGAATGTACGGGACATGAATCATGTAACCCCTATAAAGTACCACTAGTCCCAAAAATTTTCATTTACAGAAAGCATTAATTCACGACATTGTTAATGTCCGGTCTTGTAATCCTAAGATATTGTAGTGCACTAACCAATTTTCAATAAATGGACAGATCGGAGAGAGGTTTGTCATTATGCCGAGAGAGTTTGGAACCAGAGTAACATAGGCCTTTGCACCAAGCAAATTGTCAGTTCTATCCAAGAGCGCTAGGGAATATTTACTTGAGTGACGGGGAGACCATTACTTTTGCGTGATTCCTCCATCCCAAGAAAGTAATGCACATCTCCAAGTTTGATCATGGAGAAGGAAGGCTTGAGATGTTCAATAAAATAATGAAGAAGCACATGATATCATCCACATAAAAGAAGCATAAGAGTTCCCCGAGTGCCATGATATGTAAACATGAATAAATCGAAGTGATTGCATTTGAATCCATACTCGTGAATGGAAGTGCTTAAATAGATGAACCTAGCCCGTGGTGCTTGCTTTAGTTCTTACAGTGCTTTATATAATCGACAAATATAGTGAGGAAAGCCTTGTGATTGCATCATGTAAACTTCTACCATAGAGAAAGGCATTTGTAAGGTCAAAATTGTCTTAATCTTCCAATTTTTAGCGACAACAATTTTATTTTTATTATTTTTATTATATATATATATATTTTTTATTATTATTACTTCTTTTTTTTTGGTACGAGACACACGGTTAGGATGCAACCCCGGTTAGCAAGTTAGTATTTGTTCTAAGTTAAAGGCGGGTGGAGAGTGCAACCCACTCTCACCCTCTCGAGAATGGAACCCGGAACATCCTTCCTAAGGAAGGGATACACCTACCACTGGGCTATTCCCAGGATGTAGCAACAACAATTGACTCGTGGAAAAAACAGTTTTTGAGGTGCATTTCAAGCATGGTATTAAATTTATCTTAAGATACAAGTAAAGGACATTTGTTTTATGTAAGAGCCGCAAAAGCAATCTAGAAAGTGACGAGCACAAATGTTTAATGACTCACCCCTTAGACGCACGCCTCTTTTATTTATACCTAATTTGTTGAATTAAAATATATGTGTCCCCTTACACAGTTACACTCGACTAATTCTCCAGGCAAACGTAACTTTGTTGGTCTCTACATCTACTCGTTATGTATTTGTATATTAAAATTGAGCTAGCGTGTTGTGGCAACACTAGGCAAGGCTCTAGGTAAGCTTACTAGGATTTGATTGTTCCATGGACGGTATGGGACCCCTCTACCAACAAAAAGATGCCCCAACAAACAAAACAATAGAAAAATCAACAAAAAGATGCCTTTTTTTTCTTGAAATCTTTCCTTAGTCAGAGTTCAAACTGGTGAAGAGGATAAGTGCTTGGGCCACCTATGAGTTGCCCGCATGGCATTTCGCCACATGTCAATCAGCCCCGGGTCATAACAGTAATTGTATTAAAACCCATTTCAATGGGTGATCTTTATTTGGGGTCCCCTGATGATATTGACATTGGTGATTCATGGATGTAGGGCTCAATGGCTAGGGTTTCTTAGGTTATTTCCTTAGGATTAGGACTTAGGGAAAGATGATTCTAAGCCTTAGAAGGGAGAAGAAAATGAGAGGATCCCAACAGTAACATAAAAAATCTCTTAGCTACACGGCCCATAGTTACGGCTTCATGTTGCAAACTGGCCATTATTAGTACCTATCCCAATCAAATGTCACTAATTCAAAGTAACATTTATCAACCCATCAGAATGAGACATTTGAGTTGGGGGATGCATCATACAGTACTAGACAACGCTACCATACTATGATGGTCCATAGTCCATACCACCCATGCAAAGTATCCTAATGACCCCACCATTAAATCGTGATTGCACACCTCCATGTTTGTGCCAGTAGAAGTGTCTATTCCCAATGGGGTTGATCAAGATCCATTTCATAAGTTAAGGAGTGAAATTTATATACTCATTGTTTAGTCCAACTTTCAATGTTAAGCTTTACCATTAATCAAAACATATATACTAACCTGGGTTACAACCTACCGTATTGACCAAAAACCAAAATAAAAAATAACAAAAGAAAATAATCACGATTACGTATTAATCAAATGACACATTAGCATATGATAGTGCATCATATTACGATGGGATGACAATTGAAAGTTATGATGATGACGAGTACAATGACGATGGTAATGGGCATGTAGCTACAGTGATGCAAAAAGGAACTTGTTGCGATTGCGATATACGAAGAGGGTAATGTAGTGCGATTGCGATATACGAATAAGGTAATGTAGAGAAATGTGGTAGGGAAGAAAGTGAGGTTAATTGGTCTAAATTAGGTGGCAACTCTTTTATATAGGTCCACATTGGAAAAGGACCTCCCCGTAGAAATTTTCTACTTTTGAGTTAAGGGATTACAGGTGTTGTTTTCTAATAATTGTAATTAACTAGCCATGGGATTCACCACACAGACCTGGTGCACCATATCGTGTCGTGATGTGATTTCTGCCATTAAACTTGACCAAAATTTCATGACCATTCGATACCACATCGTCCCAGCTATATTACATTAATATATTGACGATTAATATATGCATATAATAACACATAACTGTCATCATTTATCATCACTATTAATATCATCAATAACCATGATTTTAGTACACTTCAAAGACCAAATCCCTTGATAGTGGATTTTAGTACACTTCAAAGAACAAATCCCTTGATAGTCGTGGTAGAGAGTCTAGACAAAGGGTTAACTTGTTTGAATATGTTGTCTGATCTTGCCTATTGTAGATTGATTTGGCGAAAGTAGATCAATGGCAAAGAGATAGGTAAGAAATAGATACATAGACAGTAAAACTATTTCAGCGCACAATAATAAAGATAGTTTTTTTTGTAATAATAATCAATGGACAAAATTGTCAAAAAATGATGAAAATCTATGTTTTGTCATCTACCAGCTTACCAGCAATAGAAGCGTTCTTCTTTCCTAAGAATTTAAAAATTTTATTAATTATGAGATTTTTTTGTCTTTTTTAATCTATAGCAAGTAAATATAAAAACATCTGCCTACAATAATCGTATAGACAAATAGACTTAAAATTTAGAAATTCCTAAACACCACCTAAGAAAGCTTCATGAAACAAGAATGCAAGTCTAAATTCACATACTCCTCGAATATAGTAAGGGAAGGACTAGCTTTGCAAAACAATTTTTTCTCTGATCTTTGGCATTGGAGACATTTGTTTGGAAAACTCTCCACAGTATAATGGAGAATGTGGGACTCATGAAACCTGTGTTGCCATTATTGAAACTTCAAAGAATATTATAAAGGAGTCCTTTGGAAAACAATTTGAAAAGTAAGCAACTCAACTCAACCAGCTTTTGTTTTAGTGGTGACTAGTGACTCAAACCCTCTATATAAGCCCACATAGCAGCTAGCATAGACACCTTAGGGTTGACCAATGGTGAATTTGCTTGTCAATAAAGGAAGCTTCCCCCACCAAACTCAGCTTTGAAAAAAGCCTAACCCTTCTCCCCTCCAAGGAGTCATTTAATGTCAATGATTCTCATGTATAGAGGAATCTAATCAAAGGTCATATGCACAAGAAACTGAGACTGAACGTTAAGAATATTCAACCAAAAAAAAAACTTTAAGAATATTTTAATGAAAATGTAATTTGCAGTAAAACCTAAACCTTTTTGACTTTGAATGGTAGACTTTTATCCACTAAGCTGTTTCTCTGACTAAGTTTGATCTTCTATGAGGTTTTGTCCAAATGAAAGCCTAAACGTGGTGATTTATGAAGTCCGGAGACCAAGATGATCTTAGTGAAGAATGAAAAAATAGAACATTGACGGAATAAGACCTTTTCTGTTTTGGTGAAGTAGGTTAATCGACGGAGCAAAAATGTGGTTTTTTTCTATCATTATTAGGGATTAAGATTGTACACTTTCTTGTAACTTGGAAACAATGCAGGTGTTAGGTCAATCCTTGAAAACTAAAACACGAATTATATTAGGGGTGGCAATTGGGCCAGGTTGTGCTGAAGCCCAATTGCCAGGCCTTAAGTTTGGATGGGCTTAGCCTATGTACCCTGGACTGGGCTGGGATTTTAGGCTCACAGAAAACTTCGGTGAAGAAAATAAATCATAAAAGAAGAAAAAAAAAAAGTATCATTGAAGTTCGAGGTAAAAGAAAAGAATATCATTTTTATGTTTGATTGTGTAGAGAAGCATGGAAAAACCAATAGAATTGTACATTTTATTTTTATTTTTGTGGAAAAAGCATACAGAAGAATAGAAGATGGGTCAGCCCGAATATTACATTTTATTGTGAGCTGAGCTTGGGCTTAGGGGCATGACTGAGATCATGCTCGAGCTGAACTCGGACTAATGTTTTAAACTTCGGGCTGATTCCAAATTGCCACCACCGGCTATATGGTATAGACTACTCAAAGAGGTAAGAAAACTGTGAATGAAAACTTGGTGAACAAGGATTAGGATATTTCTAGCAGAGATAAAGTATTAAAAGGAGACTCTTCACTTATTCGTCTTATATGAATCTATTTATTTTAATCAGGAACATGATCATAAAAATAAAAAAAACTCTTGATAGTATGTTCTATCGAGAGCTGGGCGCCCGATTGAAAATCTAACAGTTGGCCAAGCCAGCTATCTGGAGTTTCTAATCAATTGTTCTTATTTTCTTTTAAGAAGTAAAAGTTAGTAATTATAAATATTTAACCCAAATTTCTTAGTTGGGAAGTGATACAAATTTCATGGACAAAAATCTCTGTCAATTCCTTTGATGAATTAAACAAACAAAATACCCATACTATGCTAAACATTCCACACCAAGCAAAAGAAAAAAAAGTTAAAATATCAACAAAACCCTTATCAAATAATCAAAATGATCTGGTTGAGATAAATATAATGATTTGAGATGTTATGGTGTGTGGCAGACAACTACACCATTTGTGCAACCTCAATTGAAAGTTTTTTTTTTTTTTTTACTCGGATAGGTAAGTGACACCCCAATGTGCACGTGGTGAGACATGGTGCTGCATGGAAGGCTCTAGCCCAAATGCGGTAAATGATGGCCCACTATTAAGTGAATGGCCTAGTTTGATTTATACATAGGCAATCTCTATACTGCAGCAAGACAAATGTTCTTCCTATCCTTGATGTACATGAATAAATTCTCATATTAAAAAAAAAGAGGACTTTGCTATTGAGACCTCTTAGGGCCACCATAAGAAGGTCTCACAAGCATTTCCCTATGAAAAAAAACCACCATAAATATATTTTTTCCTCATATATATCCAGAAGAAATGGAGGAGCAGGCTTTCTTTGTTTAAGCAAACGCCATGAGAGAGAGGGGGGAAGAGGGAGAGAGAGGGAGAGGGAGAGGGAGAGATACAAACGGAGAGAGAGGCCATGCTATAGTGTCATGATATGCGGGAGTGCAAAAATAAGAGACAGATTTGTTACGTGGAACCAAATCTTCTACGGTGATAACCGGATTCTTAGAATCCCGTTGTGTCTATCACCGGATTCTTAGAATCCAGTTATGTCCCTGAGGTCGCCACTTGTCCTTTTTGACACCCCTTAACTATGGTTATTCACCCACCCTAGGGTTCATCCACCGATCCTTGGTTATTAGAAAAAATATTAAAATGTTTAAAAAAAGAATTAATATTTTAAAAAAAAAACCCAAGGATGGGCAAGGTGAACCTTAGGAGTGGGTGAATCTTAACCACGGTTAAGGAATGTCAAAAGGGACACGTAGAATCCTGTTATCACCGTAGAGGATTTGGTTCATTTGTTACGATATTGATCTACTGTCTGCTGCCACTAAAGCATGTGTGACTACAGAAGAGAGAGAGTTCACCATATATCTTAATCAAAAGAAAGGGTAAACAGTAATTTCCTTTTGTTCAAAGACTCTTAATCATCTATCACTAAACGTTGGAGAAAATACCTCACCAACTAGTTTTCCCCCTTTAATATTATCACATTAAAAGGAGGAAGATGATTAAATAAATAAATAAACAATATTAAAAGGATGAAGGTAGTACAAACTAAAGACTCCCACAAGAATGATGATGAAACCTGCAAGAGGAAGGGTTGTTACATGAGAGAGCACATTTTTGTTTTTCAGCTTCTCAACTACCTTCCTCTGCCTCCTTTCCTTTCTCACCATTTATATTGCTTCCACAGTTCAACGCTCTTCCTCTCTTGTTGACAACAAACAGAGCCATAAGTGTATTTTGGGAAGATTTTTAGTTCAGCGTCAAATACACTCTATCGTTTACAAAAAAAAAAAAAACAGTATCAAAATCGTAGCCTTTCATTCTGTGACTTGGATAACGGAAATATAAAAGTCTGTGCTTGGAGATATTGATATCCTGTAAGGGATCAAATTCCCCTGACTTGGATGGGGAAGATGAGTATTGAAAGGGAAGTATCACGTCTCATAATATCACAGCTATCTCTAAAAGTAGTCATTGGAGAGAGAGGTAATGGGAGAGAGAGAAACGTCTCTCGAAAGATGGAAGGAGATTTTGAAAATAGGAGACAGACTTAATTGGGGAGAAAAATAGGAGAGAGAGAAGGGGGGGGGGGGGGGGGGGGGGCATATAATAATAAATGTAAATGTCATGTGGCAACAACTTGGAGTTGGAACGAGACATTTTGAAGGTATCCACGTTGATACCAAAAGCTATATAGGAGTAGTATCGATAGATGAAACCAAAAAAAAAAAAAGATTTAGATATTACACATCAGTCCATTGGTACTAGTGGCTATCCCCACTTAGTTGGTCTAGGATCGATTTTCGAGAGTTTAAAAACTCACCATTTAGTCCAATTAAAATGATAGGCATTTAACTTTTAATCAATAAACAAATATTAACACTACTAATCAAGGTTGTGGCAGTACAAAAAGGATAGTATACCAATTTTAAAAAAAAAAAGATTGCCTACAAAATGTAGTTATTTTCAATGAAAACTTATGTAGGGCTACAAATCGAATAATATAGTCATTTGTTTTAATTATTAACTAGGGTGGGGTAGGACTTCTTTTTCTTTTTTTTTGGTGTAGGCATCATTTATCTACGTTAGTACGGTTAGTACGTCATATGTTAGCATGGGCATTAGCTCTTCCAACTCATACCCTTGGGGAATTGGATCCCCGACCTCCCTCCATTGAAGGCCACGACCTTTGTCTTTTTTGATCTTAGCATTCCTCTTATATCATGGCCAAGGTGTAGTAAGTAGTCAAACACATTTTGCACGGATAAGATCCCAAATAATCAAGCCGAGCTACAAGTGGTACCACATCATTACTCTATTCTTCATCCTTTTCACTATCCAGCGAGTCTCGAGTATCAGCCAATCCTTCCCATAGATCTCTGTCTTTTGATATTCCGCAATGGCACTTCTGTAATTTCCATTGTATTTCGAAACCCTTCTCTCTACTTTTCTTCAATGGCTGCTGTGCTTGAAACAATTTTATCTCCCTGCTAGGGGTGGTTATCAAACAAAGGTGCTTGTGAATAGTTCGAGCGCGTTCATTTATTTAGTAAACAAGTCAAGCTCAAGCTTGATTTTCGAGCTCGTTTAGTTATCGAGCTAAGCTTGAACACACCCCTACTCGGCTCGTTTAAAGCTCGGCTCGATTATATATATACTTAACCTACTAAAATATCTAAATATATTTACTTCATTTAAAATAAAATATATTTATTATATACTAGTAAATATTAATAATGTATAATATATTTTACATAATAAGAATATCTTTTATACAATTATAAATTCTTCCTAAAATTTAGGTATTACTATTTTTTTTTTTTACCTATACGAGGATAATAAAGTAAAAAATTAAACATAATAAATAGTTATATCTAATGAATCAAGTTGCTCACGAACTACTCGAGCTCGTGTGCTAAAGCTCGAACTCATTTATTTAATAAACAGGCCAATATCAAGCTTGATTTTCGAGCTCGTTTACTTAATAAACAAGCTTGAACATCCCACTACTCAGCTCGGCTCGGCTCGATAACACCCCTACTCCCCGCCCTTTTGATTCTCGAGTGGCCATTTCAAAGCATCCAGAGAGGTTTCTTACGTCGAAGATCGAAACATTGTCGTAGTGGCTCACCCTAGCAGCTTACGCGTAGAATGTGCATCGTTATCGCATAATTTTTTGCGACACGCATGATACACCTTTGAAATGTTAAGGGTGTGAGCATGAATTTTTTACCCACTTAGTTTGACTGAGAGTCGCCACCTATTCATTCTTAGGGATAGGTCCCGAATGGTTGGACAAGGTCTAATAGTCTCAAAGAGTTTGGGTAAGCAGTTCGATTAAGTCCTGGGGAAGGTGTTAGGTACCCTAAGACCCCCATTTTACAATGATTACCTACTCCCTAAATTTAAACCAAATTAAAATCAAGATTAATGATAATGCCTAAGTTTTTAGAGTATGCTAATCCAAGAAAAAAGAGAAAGCTAACTAGGCTAGGATCGAACTCAGGTTGGGTTGCCTACGTACTCACAAGATGAGATCAGATCGAGGGTTGTTTTGGCACATGAGCCCATGCCAAGGTTAAGGGGAGTGTGTGTGTGCATCAAGGGTGACTAAGGGTCTAGCCCAAAGGCTAGGGTCAAGTGTATGGTTTAAGTCTAGCCACGATTATAAGATCATGATTAGAAAATCTAACCACGGTTAAGAAGATCCTACAAGTCTCTTTTTGATCTTTTGCATTGTTTTTTTGTATTTTTGAGGGTTTTCCAACCTAGGGTATGAGAATTATCTAGGGTTTAGTTTAACCCTAGTTAGTGATCTATGAGATAAGGGGATTAACTAGGATTGAGTTTAACCCTAGTAAAAAGTCTGACCAAGGTTTTGGGCCCACAAACGCATATAGGGATCCATGGTTGGAACCCCATAATAGACCACACAGAGTCTTCAAAAAAAGCTAACTTCCATCATCATGATATACCTATTTTACCAATCCCTCAAAGCATTTGAAAACCTGTTTTAGCACATTGTATGGGGTTTAGCATTGCCCCAAACTATATTTAAAGTTAACTTTGAGAAGAGTAGGAGACCCAGAGTAAACAGGGAGGGCTTAAGCAAAATGGATTGAACATAAGTGACTCAAAACCACCTGGCAGCACCTATACAACTTGGGCTATAATTTCTAAACTGCCCATGTTGGTTAGGCAATGAAACATTTTATAATTTCTATAAAATGGCTGAATCAAGCCTCAAGAAATGGGGTGGACCTCGAAAAGAAGAGAGCGTTAATAACAAATACTAGACAGAATATTGGTATTCTGTAACCAGTGTTGAAACAAATGTTCTCTTTGCTTGGTTAGGATCTAGAAAGCCCAATTAATTTTGTAAGATTGAGGAGGGCTTTGAGGAAGCCTAGGATAGCCCAGAAATTCAAAAAAAAAAAAAAGCTAAGGGCAGACCTCAAAATGGAGAGAACATTGAGGCCCAATGCTAGACAGCATGCCGATTTACTAGGTTTAGTTTTGAAAACAAATCTCTTTTGGTTGGTAATGGTCCAGAAAGCTTGATTGATTCCCCATGATTGAGGAGGGCTTTGAAGAAGCCTTAGACAGCCCAAGAAATACCAGAAAAAAACTAAGGGCAGACCTCAAAGTGGAGAGAGCATTAAGGCCAAATGCTGGACAACATGTTGGTTTGTCTGGGTTTGCTTTAAACAAACAATTCAAAACACACTTCGTGCGAGCTTGGGGTGATCACGAGAGGTTACTCAGAGGCCAGGGAACACTCATGAGTTTGAGAGTCCTTGGAATCAAGGTTTTCCGCATGCGGGCTTGCATTAAAGTGTTCAAAAACAAAAATAAAAACAAATGGACAACAGACATGGGAGAACTTAATATGAGGAGTGCCTCTCCTCCTCTGGTCGTGGGGTCCCATTGTTGTAACAATGTGAGGGGACCTTAGGCTACACAGGGGAAGGGACCCTCCTTCATGAACAGCAACGATCACACTTGACAATGAAAACTAAGGGCAAAGGAACCCACCCTTTCTCCTACACACTTCCAAGCCTTAAGGGAGTAATGGCACCTCAAGAGGGAATAACTTGGGAAAGGTTTAGCCAAAGGCTACTCCTTCCAATGCTACTGTCACCCTCTCTCACTGGTGAAGGGGAGTGTTGCTCTCTTGGGGATTTTACCAGACTGTTCTCCCAAAAGAACTCCGAAATGAGACTCGAAGGATGGTCTTTAAAGGCAAAGGTTGGGTGGCATGGGTGTAATTTGGAGGGCAGGTGAGGGCAAGGGGCTACAGGTGGTTGCAGAAGGGAATGGCTGGCGCATTGCCTTTTTTGTGCAAGATGGTAACTGGGCCAAATTTTGTAGATGGTCGAGTAAACATGAAAGTGGAAATGGCCTTGGGTTTTGCTCCATGGGTTCATGGGTGAGGGTTAATGGGTTGAAGGCCATGGACCAAAGGTTATGGGCTTGATTTTTATGGTCTAGTCCATGGACCAAGGGTTTAGGATTTGGGCCAAAGGCTTGGGCCCTTAGGGGATTTCACTTGAGGGGCTTAGCCTATGCTCGACTAGGGCTAGGTGATGAGTGTTATGGGCTAGGCTCTAGGGTTAGGGCTAGGTTTAGGACTAGACCTAGAGTTAAACCTAGGGTTAGACTTAGGTTTGACCTACGACTTGACTAGGGGTTGACCTAGGGTTTCCTTAGGTTAGGCCTACGATTAGGTTGCGTTAACCATGGTTAAGGGGGTGTAAAAATGGAGTGCTTACAAGGGGTTTGATACATTTTCTTTCTCGCACTTTGGTTTTTACTTTTTTCCCGAATCCACGCACTTAACTACAATTTTACAGAATCTATTATTGATAACTGAGATTGTTTGCATCAAAATGTTGTGATCTGGTGTTTGTTTGCATCAATAACTCTATTTAAATCCAGTTATAGGGTCATAAGAGCTATTCAATTTTTAAAAAAAATTAAAGGGGAATTGACCAAATGACAAGTTTTTCATGTTTTAAGAGATAAGTGTGTTGTCCCAAATGAAATAATTTACGATTGAACCATTCCTTACTTTGAATAGACTTATCTCCATAACCAAATGCATTCTAACATTATTCTTGAGCATAATTAGAGTTCATTAGATACTTAAACGAGATATGAACTAGCATAGGCACTTTGTACATTGTTGTTAACCAAACATTCATCTGAAGACTATTCAATTAGTTATTGTATATCTGTATGGCACTAATTATGCTTTCTAGCATAACATTATACAGTGCAAGAGAAAAAATCAATCATTCTGAAGCATCATAGTGTATGGGGCTTCGATTGAATTTCAAACATGAAATTTCCATGTTTAAGTTACATAGAATCAGAAGCATATTATAGGAAGTTGATTTGATCAAAATAAATGATTTGATATGCCTAAAGACCCAGGCTTCCTTACCATACACAGGATTCAGTGTACTGGACATGAACAAAAATGCATTATTTTTTTTTCAATGAAACTATTGGTTTATTAATAAGAAAAAACAATGGGGGACATAAAACCTTACCCCTACAAGGACAACACAAAATGCATTCATTGGATGACCTTGGGTGCTTAACCATCTAATACATAAGCTTTGTTGGAGGACGATTTGCCATGACTTCATTAAAAACTTAGTCTAATAGTTTTCTTATCCTTCTGACTATGGGAGGAGCCCAACCATTGTATGGTTCATATCATAGTTGCAGGAAAGCTATGTATAAGGTGAGATGCTCGTTTCTCATACTTTTTTCATAGGAAACCCGCTTCCATTATGTTTTATTTAGTGGTCAGAGGAGCTATGTATGTAAGAAGTGATGGGATAGACCCTAGCCTAAAGCTTAGGATATAAATCCTAAGCAGGCATCATTAGATTGAAACTTCAAGTACCTACTTCTCTACAAATATCTCATGTGAGATAAAGTTTAAGGTATGATTAGTCATCATGGGAATGAGACACATATCTCATTTCTCCCATCCCATTGCCTAAAGATTTTTTAGCCTCACTCTATGCTTATTGCTTTTGCTTCGCTTCTCATTTTTGTCTCTTGCTTTGGTAACTATGGTTCATCAGATGGATGAGAATCTATTATGTGTGTTGTGCAAAGGGTAAGAAACTTTCATTGGGTCTTGATATGCAATCATGGATCCCATGGATGATAGTTATATCCTATATGCATTTACCCGGCTCAATTTCATCTATAATATTATGTTATAATCAGACTAAAGTTTCCGCATTCCTAGGAGGATTGCAATGGCTTTAATCTTTTCAGGTCTCATTTTCTCACAAGTTGGCTTGCACAATGTCGTATTGACTATACCATCTACCTCCTTAAAGCCAACCCTGAAGAGGTCCCTTTCATGAAATCAACATCATGATTTCAATTAACACAACCTATGGAGAGGTACCTTTATTTCTAAGACTTGGGTAATAGTAATATCCCATGTACAGCAATCATGAAATCAAAATCATTCAATAAGTGTTTTTCTTTTTTGCTCAAGCTCTCCTTGTCAAAAATTCTTGATAATAGCAATAAGAGACCAACAAAAAAAATATGAGAAACTAAACAGAGTATCAATTAACACAACCTCTACAGATCTTCCTATTTACACAATCATGGTTAAATAGAATGTGAGAGGGGTTACCGATGGCCCAGGGGCAGTGGTGGGGAGTTGCTGGGGATGACTGTGTTCTCTCTTCAGAGAGAGGGAGAACCAGGGAGAGACAAAGAGAGAGCGTTACCGGAGGTGGTGGAGCTGCCGAAAAGTTGGCCGACAACATGGAGAAAGCAGAGAGGAGAGAGAGCTCATTTTCCTTCTTCTTCCTTCCTTCTCCATCTTCTTCCTTCTTTTCCTTTTCTTTTCTCTTATCCTTTTATTTCATATCCTTCTTCTTCAAATTGAGAACAGAGAGCAGAGAGCAAAGATGGCTGGTGGTAGACGAGAGGGTGCCAGCGACGGGGAGAGTAGAAAGCGGGAGAGGGAGAGCTTGAGCAGAGATCGTGTAGAGGAGAAATGGAGAAAGACAATTTGAGCCCTAATTAAATAAATTTAACGACGGTTTCTAAAAATTGCCGCTAACATAGAGGTCTTCTACGGCGGTTTTTAAAAAACCACCGCCAATATAGTGGCATGAATGGTGTAAGCAAGAGAATTTACCGCCTTTCCTTTTTGGTTAGACCTTATGGAGGAACGATGCTAAATGCCTAAAATAAGAGTCGCCACCTATTTAATTAAGGAAAAATAAGATCCCAAATATACAATGGATAAGGCTTAAGGTCTAAAATGAGATTCTAGCTAAGTGATTCTTTTAAGCCCAGGGAAGGTGTTAGGCACCCTAGGGCGCCCATTCGGAGATGGTAACCTACTTCATGTATCTAAGTCAATTAAAGAAGAAATTCAAATGGAATTTAAGTATGTTGTTTAATTATACTAATTAAGCAAATAAAGCAAGATTAAGAGGAAAAGAGAAACTAATCATAGGTGAGCTGGACCCGTTAGGGCTAGCTACTTATCCGACTTGGTGGGATCAAGTTATAGTAGTTCTTACAAGCATGCTAAGTTGGTTGGTTGATGTAGGGTTAATTGAATATTTTTGATATTTTGGTCATATTTGAATGCTTTTGGTATTTTGAGATTTTATCATTTTTTTTTATAATTTTCATATAGGTGGGATTTTGGTAAACTTAACTAAAGTCAAATTTAATCTAAGAGAGAGATTAATGAAAAGTTAGGCTAAAAGATTATATTTAGGACATAAAGAGTAGTGTGCATTATGAATAGTAAATGGTCTATTACCAAAACCTATTTTGTTGGATTGGTGTTGATAATAGATCAAATACCATTGTCTTTGGTATGAGGCATTTTGGACAACATCCTCATTTAAGTTCTTAAATCATCTTTTACTCATTCAAAATAAAATATGAATGAATAAGAAGAAAAGAAAACAATAAACGAGTAGAGAAATTGAAAACTTATCATCTCCCTTTTTATGTGATCTATTTACACCATTATAAATTATGTAACCTGAAGGTTAAAGAGGGTATGCGCTTTCATAAAAAATTTTAGAAGGAAGACTAGAATCCCAATAAAGAAATAAAATGAAAAGAGAGGTATACATTTAGCTTCCACTCTCCATGAGCCTACCCATATCCACACTTGTGGGTACATAAAAAGAAAAAAATATGTACATAAAAAAGATAATGTATATCTCTCATTGCTCTTGAGATGGACCCCTTTACACCATTAGATTGGTGTAGAGAGACTCAACTATGCTTGAGAAGTGAGGCTCTCTAAATAATTCTAGAATAGGGCTAGAAATTAAGAAAAGGAAAAAAGATAAACATTAAACAAAGACGAAAATAAAATGATAAAAGGAGTGCCTACTCCTCCAAAGCTTCTTCTCCAATGCTCCAAGAGGTGTAGATTTTTTAGATTCCACAAAGAAAGAGAGTAAGTAAAGAACTCTAGACTTTTAGTCCTAGAAGTCTTTACACACTCTAAACCTTAGCTTCTTCTAACTTCTCTTTAAAACTCAAAAGAAATATTAAGGGTAAGAATCCTCTAAGGGGTTATGGAGCCTAAGAGTTTTTGGATAGAGATGAGGAAGAGCTAGGGTTTCCACTTAGGGTTTTGGAGATGAGAGAAATGACTTGTGAGAGTCTTGTATTTATAGAGTTTTCAAGGGGTTGTAACAATTTGATAATTAATAGAAGGTTTGGTGAGAAGAAGAAAGGTGATTGGTTGGTCAAAATAGGTATAGTTGGTGATTGAGTAGTCAAAAAGGTGTGTACTTGATGAGAGGTAATTAGATGGTCAAAAAATATGTAAGATAATTACTTGTTTTGTAAGAGGTGTAAGAATGAGTTGTAAGAGAGTAAAGAAGATGATTAAGAGATCAAAAAAGTGTGTACTTGGTGAAAGGTAATTGAGTGGTCAAAAAGGTGTATAAGCATAAAAATGAGGCTATTTGGGATTTGAGGAAAAAAATAAGAGGTCTTTTGTAGGAAAATAAAAAATGGACTTGAGTTTGTGGATTTTGGGATGTGGGTTGAATGGATATTAGTATATGGACTAGATCTTATGGATCATGAGTTATTAATAGATAGGTCATCGGTTATGTTTATTGGACTTTAACTATGAAAATTGGGATTGGACTATGATAATTAGGCTTTGGGTAAAACAATTGAGCTTTGGCTAAGGCAATTGGGTAAATGGGCTTCGCTACTTAGGCTTAAGTAAAAAAAATGAGAGAAAAGAAAGTGAAAAATAAGAGTTAAGTGGTCACTAAGGATCAATGACTAGTGTCATATAGAAAATTATTTTATTGATAGAGTTGGATTGTTTACAAGAACTCAAAGAGAGTTTAAATAGATAATTCAATAACCCTATTGTATAATGAAACCTCAATCTAATCTAATTTTACCTATTCTAATTAATTCAAGTTCATATTACCTTCATAACAAATCACACTTTATTATCGTACTTCATTCTCTATCAATATGGACAATTAAATCAATCCAACAGTCACTATACATTAATTACGATGAAATCAATCCTCATTATATCCACTCAGCTTAATAATCAATTAGGATCCGTTCATTTTACAAGAAATAGGTGAAGGAAAAGAAAATGAGAGAAAGTAAAAGAAAAGAAAGTGATAGAGAATAAAATGAATTTTCTTTTGGGTGTTTGGTATCAAAGAAAAGAAAGTGAAATAAAGTAGGTTGATATTTCTAAATTACCCTTCATAATAATTCATTTTTACATGAAATGTAATAGATGATATGACATTAGTTAATGGTAAAATAGAAATTCAAAACTTTTAACATTAGTTTCTTACAAAATAACCTATTTTTTTGAAAGAAAATTTTGAAATAAAGTCATGCACTAAAAGACAAGAATTTGTGGACTCCATAGATTCTTGCAATTTCTTTTCCTCTCAACCGAACACTTCTCTCTCCTATTTTCTTTTACTTTCTTTCATTTTCTTGGCAAACGAACACACCCTTAGAATTCGCATGGATATAACACATCTACTAAGTACAACCATTGGCAGATGTTCTTTGGGGCGCGCAACACCGAGATTATAGAACAATACCACTTCTAGATTAGCTTTCAAAATTGTTACATTTTGTGAACCGGCCCCACATATGTCTCATATATGCATGATTCATGTATATGTTTATGCTTCTCTTTCCACCTCTCTGTTGAGAGAACTTCTGTAACTGACTTCTAAAAAGATCTCATGGTCCTTGCACTTTTGAAGATCAATATTCATCGAATTGTGTCCATCAAGATAGTGGTACACTAATCAACATTATAGCATACCATGAGGCAATATCAAAAAATTTACCAAGCGTTATCAACTCAAAACAAAACCTACATCTGCGTTTATTGCATAGATCAATTTCATTTTCAGTTGTTCTTTGATGTATCATGAACATGTTCACATGAGAAAATAGTGACATTGGCAAGGAAGATAAATTTAGTCCTTTCATTTAATGTATTAATCATTCTCTGTTTGACATGTGATGAAATCATTTTTTGTTTTTCTTTCTATTATTTTTCACATGCTTCACTTATTCTGTCTCTTGCTTGCTTCTTCCAAAGCCATGAAATTATAAACATGTCTATTGTTAACAGCTACTGATAGTAATTATAGAGAAGATGAACTTTAAAGGAAGACAATTAGTTGTTTTAGATCAATCGGACTTAGGTGATTGGAGTATTGATCAAAGGCCCTGCATATTTTTCTGTTCATATAATTTTTTTTTAAAAATTTGTTTATTGTTTATTCTAGCATGATTATGTTAGGGTGGTGCTACGCGCACCCCAATATATGATGATTACACACCATAAATGGAAAAAAACCATATACGACCATAATACCCTTTACCTTCTTCCTCCTTAGCATCTGTAATGAATGACGATGGCTCTCTCTGATCAAAGGCATCAACAACTCTATTAATTTTTAACTCATTTCGGCCAACGATGACTGGTCAACCCTTCTTGACCCAATAACCTTTTACCCGATTATGGGGTTATCAATTTCACCGGCTCCAACATGTAGGGCAACCACGCTCATGTATGGGGACTCTGGGAGCATGGTTGCTCTACATGTGTCACCGGATGTACCTCTACACAGGTACTCCAACAACACCCTCCTCTGCTCCACAAACTCCTGGTTCTACATGATCTGACTCTACTACATTCTTATCTGGCTGCATCAGAATAAAGAACCTATTGTAAGACTCCGATAGTGTGACTACATCTTTGAACCATTTTTGCACATTACATTCCAATGCACCAAAGTTCGGCATTTTCGTTCTCGTCGAACTTGATCGGACATAAATCACGATGATGTTGGCCAGGTGCATTGACAAAACAAATTACTTTTGGGGGAAACAATTTATCGTCGGTGATTGGAATATTAATCTCTAATAGATTGGAAGGTGACTTCACGACAATCACTGCTAATTGCTCGTTGGTGGAGCCATCATTATCAATGCTAAATTCTAAAAGAAAGAAAGAAAAAAGCTCAGATTTGAGAGGAAAATGGGGTTGAGAGGGAGTTGCCGGAACTTGGTAGAAACACGAAAAAGAGGAAGGGTATTATGGTATTATATGACCTTTTTCTTACTTTTGGTGTATACTCATCAAATGTTGAGGTACGGGTAGCACTACCCTTATGTTATTTAGAATAGATTCTAACTGGCTGTTACCAAACGGGTTTTAGCGCAGAACTGGTATTAGAATATATTCTCGAGAAGAACAATTATTTTTCAACAAGAAATAGTTCTAAAAAGTGATTTTTTTTTTTTTACACTTTATCTTTTACACCAAGTAAAAATATTTCTCAAAATTGGTTCTATTATCGGGGAATAGATAATTGTTCCCTATGGAATTGTAATTCCTATCCTGGATTTTAATCCAATTCTAGTTCCAAGTCCGATCCCCCAGTTTCTGCGACCAAACAGACAGAAACCCAAGTAATTGTAAATACCGAGTACCTTCCCTTGTCCTTCCTGCGTTCCTAATTCCAGTCTCCACGTAGCAAAGACAGAGCGGAAAGCTCGACGACTCCCGTGCTTCCTCTTTTCTCTCACCTTTTTCAATTCAAATTCGACATCAAAGCTCAAAGCTCAAAGCTCTTAGCTTCCAAAGATCAGTTGCAGAAACTTTCTCAATTCTCAAGGCGAAGGGATCGAATTCCATCGATTTTATGCCAATCTTTTCGCTTCTCAAAATATCTCGTATTTAGGTTTGAAGATGCAGTAATTTTTTTTCTCTACCACAGGTTTTGATCATAGATTCTTATTCGTCTGATATCTCTTTCGAGTTAGGATTTAGGGCGAAATTTCATATTTCATATTTCAATTGTGAGTAATCGGTGTTCCTGTGAGAATGTTCTTCACCGGAGATTCGTCGGCTCGAAAGAGAGTCGATTTAGGCGGGCGGAGTTCGAAAGAAAGGGATAGACAGAAGCTTTTGGAGCAGACACGATTAGAGAGGAACCAGAGGTTATGGTTACGGCAGCAGAATTCTGCGGCACTCAAGATTCAGGTTCGAATCTAAGCATCTTTTCCCGTCCTGATCGTTAAATTAGCTTTATTTCTTCAATTTCCATTTTCTACTTAGGGTCGGTTCTTTTGCTGAGACTTATAAAGTCCGGCACTTTGCAAGTTTTGTCATTTCGCAATATGCATTTTCTTTTGAGAAGTACATGTATCGTGCTTTTCATCTCTTGAGTTGCAATTTCCGTTAAGACTTCAATTGGAGCAAAATGATTGATTTCAAATCTCATAAAAAGTGATATGACTTGAAATCTTATGATGGTAAGGATTAATTTTGTTAGAAACCTTGGCAAGGTGACTCAAATTTCCTAACTACCATGACAAAGTGCAAAGTGCAAAGTGCCAAGCTAAATAAGTCTCACAAAAGAACAACACACTCTTACTGGAATGAACTAAATTTCTGGAATTTAGTGTTGCAGATAATATTGAAGTTTATTGTCAACAATGAAAATTATTTTGTTTATTTTTAATGGTTTTATGGTAGGTCATGTAGTGTATAGTAAATTAGTAATGTGTGTGTTTGTGCTTTTGTGTGTGTATTTCCTTCTTCTTTTTGTGTGCGCATGCGCACACATGTGTGTATAAACATTGAAACACATAGTCAATCCTCATTAGGATTTACAGAAATATATATTGTGGAGTTAGCAAAAAGCAACTAGAGACTTTTGAATAATCAACTGAGTTACAATTCCTTACTGCTTTTAAATGCTATTTAAGAACCCTACATTGGGTTTGATTGAGAGGAAAATAAATTTCCGGAATTAACTTCAATTGGGTTTACCAATAGGTGGGATTACTTGGAGCATGGATCCAAATGTTTTAGAACTGGGTTACCTATAATTTGTTAGAGTTTTGTCATGTAAGTGGTCATGAATCTTATGGGACCATATTATGTGCAAGGTATTAAAAATTGGTTTTGGTATAAACTTCGGTTGCTAAGGAAGTTGACATGTTTCAAGGAAGTTTAAGGAAGTCCAAGGAAGTTATGTAAAAATTAAAGAAGTCTAGAAAATTTTAAGGAAACATTTGAAATTTAAGATGAAACTATAGAAATTCAATACTTAAGCATAAATACACATCTGGACTTCATTATATTACTGATACAAGCATGCAACACTTAAATGTGAGAATTATGTTAAGTGACATGCGTTGTTTGCTTGTCTGAGCTGTAATTTCTTTTTAATATATCTCTATATTGTTAATTTTTTAAACTATATTTTATCCTCTTTGTCAAGTGAAGGAGATATATATTATCTTATTTTTCAATGATTATCCATGTTAATTGTTTTAGAAACCTAAAAACTTATGAATGCGCATTAAAGTTGATAAATAATTGAAATTTAATTTAATTTCTAAACATATTTTAATCTACAATTGATGAGCTCAATATTTTTACAGGACTGAATCAATATGTGAAGAGGAGGAGATGAGTAGTTAAATAGTATTTAATTTATGAAATACAATTAGGAAATTATTTAATTTTTAATACTACTAAAAATCCTTTATGGGGCATAATATACTAATAACTAAATTATTAGAATAATAAAATTATAATTTATAATAAGGTTAATGCTAACTACACTCTAATAATAAAATTATAATTTATGGTTAATGCTAGCAACACTCTCTTTTAAAGCTAATTATATTTATAATAAGGTTAATGCTAGAGACACATGTCTTTCCTTATGAAGAAAGTAAGTTTAAAGCGAGTGGAATTAACATTACCCTTTTAAGTTAAAACTTAAAAGTCCTTCAATTTACAGACATTTTCTGTATACTTCGGTTAACTTTCATCGAAGTTCTGAATTTTTTCAACAATTTTTTTTTTCTGTTTTGGTCGAAGTTTACTGAAGTTCACCGAAGTGCACCGAAATTTACCATGTAGTTCAATATTTTCAAAATACAAGTGCATTTCGCTTCGGACACCATGAATGTCGACTCAATTCGGTCAACTTCGTCGGAATTGAGTTGATTTTGATACCATGATTATGTGATGCCTTAATTTTACCCACACAATTATAGATTTTTGCCCTTGGCCAAACACAACTGAAGATGCTAAGGTCCTAAGGAACCGATATATTAGTGTGGTGTGACCATGCAAAATGCTAACAAGAAGTAAGGCCTCAATCTCATGTGATCGTCAAAGAAGTGTGCTTGTTCAGCTTTTAAGAATGGTTATTGGTCCGTAACATCTACTATTCCTGAACTTGCTTGTTCAACACACTTAGAGAAGAGCATGTTTGTTCAGTGCAAGACATATATCTCTATTTCTACCTTTCTGCACTTGAACTAAGCACATCTTTTTGCACTTGAAATAAGCACCTAAAAAAGTTATGACATCATTTGTTGAAAAGACTAATCATGGCAAGATGCAAGTGCACTATTTCACATCCACTGATGAACGAATTCACATCTTTACTAGATCACTGGTGGGATTGTTATCAGTTGGTGTAGGACAAGTTAGCTATTCATTACCTACAATTGCTGACTTGTGGGAGAGTGTAATGGAAAGTTCACTTCAATGTCATATTTTTTCCCTATTCATCATTTGGTGCTTAGTGTTTGGTTATTTTGTTCCCAAGGTAATTGATGTTGTTTGCCTAAATATTGTTTCTTTCCATTCTAGTCCTTTCCTTTTTCACTTGTGGTACATGGCTACTCTGTCTTTCCTTTCCATCACAATATTTTTCATTTCTGCCGCTAACTTTGTTGACTCACTGTAGAAAAAAAGGAATTATAGTGTATTATACATGTATCACTTTGACAGTTGTCACTTGATTTGAGAGGCCTAAGGGTTTGAGTTGCACTACTTTCTTCGACCTAATAATAAATATGACCACCCACTCATCGTCAGTATGTAATTGGAAAATTTTCTGTAGAATTATTTAGATTTAGATATAATATTCTGTTATATCTCTATGGTCTGATGTTAGCTTAATTCCCTTCCTATTTGGGTAAAGGATAGATGTGTGGTTGCATCAACACCCTATTGTCCTGCATCACAGTAAACTCAATCAGATTATTTGGTTTCTCCCCCCCCGTACTGTTTTCTAGGCATTTGGGGACAATCTACAACATCCAGTATTGTGGCTTTATGCTCATAACTTGCTGCTTGTGCAATGGGCCATAACTTGTTGGTGTCTTAGCATGAATAACATCGTATGGGTAGTGTTTTCTTGTAAACTTGCTAATTTTCAATTTTACCTATAACTCGTTGGTGACTTTGAATTTAAGCATCATATGCCCCCACCCTGTGGCACTGGGGTTTTAACCTTGTCTAGTTCTGGACTCATCAGTTTCATGATCCCTTTCGCTTGTTATTTCAGTTTTCACTTGCTATGATGGAAATAAAAAGATTGTTTGTGATTTTACATTCTCTGCAGCTTTGGACACTATTTGATTTACACCATTCACCTTCTTCACTATAGCGGGAAGCATCAAATTTGTTTTCTTATGTTTGTCTAGTCCAATCATTTGCTCTAGTGAACTTGAATTCTATATGGAAATGTCTTTCTGCTTTTCCTCTTCTTGAACTTTTGGATTTTGAAACTGGAATCCATGTATTTGGCTTTGAGAAAGCATTATCCTTTGTAGCATTTGCAATATAATGCTAACTGAAGTCAATTGTCCCTTGATTCGTCTTTTAATTGTTGAGAAACTACAATTATGTAAGTCTTTATCAGTACCTGAGATATCTCTTTTCCTTGTCAATGTTTATGCAAAGAGTGGAACTTGACTAATTACTAGTTACAGAAATGCTTCAGAGGGAGGAAGGTTGTGGAAGCTGAACGTTCTAATGTGCGAGAGCAGTTTTCCAGTACTTTCGGAGAGCACTGCCAAAAGGTAGACAGGTAGGCATTTTACGTCTTTATCCTAAGACTAATGAGCATTGCGAGTTATCATCTTATTTTTTTTTAATTGGTAATCAGCAAGTTATATTAAAGAAAAGAGAGTACGTAATCAATAGTACAAATAAGGAGTTTACAAGGATGTAAACTCAAAGAATGTAAATAATACTATCAACTAATAAGAAAAGCCCCAGAACAATGTTGTAGCCATCGCCACTCATCGGGACACTCAGTCTAATAGCTCGTCCAAAACCTCCACCCCTCGACGGATGCTGTACCACTCTAAGATCAAGTGTCTAATGCGATTGCAAACTCATGGTATATTAGAAGGCGAATCTTCAAATACTCTATTGTTCTTCTCTTTCCTAATCGACCATGAAACGAACTTAGGGAGGACAGATCAAATCGCCTCCCCAAGAATATCCTTGCACCACAGGGTCCAACTCGATATAAAGTTTTGTAAGGAGGATGGGAAGACCCAATCCACTCTCAAACGAGAGAGAAAGTGAACCCATTTTCCAAACGCAATAGGGCAATGCAAAAACAAATGATTTAATAATTCTTCCGCATGGAGGCCTAAAAAACAACAATTAATCATTATCCACCTTCTATTTTTGAAGTGGTGAAAAGTCATAATATTGTTTAGAGCCATAGTCCAAAAAGTAAAGTTTACTTTGATGGAATATGAGGGTTTAATATAATCCTATGAGGAAAAGAGAACGAGGGCAAAGAACCAAAATACTGTACCAAAGATCTCACCGAAAAAAATCGTTGTTGCCCCTAGACCATATCCTTCTATCTCCAACCGTTCTTCTATCCTTAACCTGAGGACATGGAAGGTTGATTCTAAGGAGTTACAAAAGACCAAGCAAGTCAACAAATTCCCAATAAAACCTCGTCTCAGCTAAGGAACCCAAATCTCTACATCTTTTCTTTGCTCAAAGCAATCGAAAATGGATGCATCCTTAATCAATTCCAGAGGGAAAATATTTGCAAAGGCGTTCTTTAATCTTACTAGGCCACTCCACAAATCCTCTCAGAAACTAACTTCTGAGCCGGATTCCACCTTAAACCTAATGGAGGGAGACAACAAAGTAGTCACCACAATTATACCTTTCAAAGCCCCATCCCGTAAGACTACGACCGTCTGATCTCCCTTGGAACCCAACCTGATGCCTCTCTATATTTGACGATTATCATGTTTTGCCATAGACTGCTCCCAAAATGTCACACCCTTTTACCATCTTGTTCACTTCTACCAGCGGTTTCAAATTCAATCCCCCACCCCTAATCGGGTGATGAACCTATCCCACAAAACCAAAGGGTATTTGGCTTTGTCCCCTTTTTCATTCCAAAGAAAGTCTTTGTAAATGCTTTAATTTGATAGCTATCGAACTCGAAATAGTTAGAGCAGACAAGAAGTATGTTGGAAGATTCTTCAATGTACTTTTGACGAGTGTCAATTTTCCTTCTTTAGATAAGAAGGATGATTTCCATAATTGAAGTTTATGGGCAAATCTCTCGAGGACCGGGGACTAAACCACCTTGGATTTGAACCTATACTCAAGGGGTAACCCAAGATGTATGGATGGTAAGTTTACCGCCTTGCACCCTAAGCATGCAGCTAATTCCTCCAGATTCGAGGCTTCTCCAACCTCAACGATCTCGCTTTTTTACCAAATTAACTTTCAAACTTGATATCGCTTTAAATCACCTAAAAATGCATTTAAGACAGACCAATTAGCGACATGAGGCATCGCAACAAATGATGAGATCGTCAGCAAATTGTAGATGAGAAATATGTAGATTTTCCTAACCTATTGAGAAACCCTCAAAGGTTACCTCATCAGCCCTGGATAACATCCTACTTGGAGCTTTTGATACTAGGATGAACAAAATGAGGATAGGAGGTCCTCTTGTCTCACACCCTTGGAGCTTTTAAAATATCCCACCGGGCTCCTATTAATAAGGATTAAAATCGATATAGATGATATGCACGTAACCATCCACCCCCTCCACCTTAACCCGAACCCCATTCTACCCATTATATATTTCAAAAAATCACAACTAACATGATCGTAGGCTTTCTTCATGTCGATTTTACTAAAGATCCCAGGAATCTTCGTTCTAATACGCTCATCAATGCCCTTGTTGGCTATCAAGTTTCTATCTAGAATTTGTTTCCCCCCACAAACTCTCCTTGTTGAGAGGAAATGGTAGATCCCAAAACTCCTTTCAGACGCAAGGCCTGCACCTTGGAGATGATTTTTTAGACGTTGGACACAAGGCTGAGAAGATGGAACTCCTTTAGACCTAGACACCTCCTCCTTCGGGATTAGCACTACAAAGGTATTATTAACCACTTTATAGAACTGGCTAGTATCATAAAGCTTCTTCATAATAACTAGATCTCTACCCAGTACCCACAATGTCCCAACAAGATCCAAAGAATTCAATAAAGAATCTGTCAAGCCTGGTGCTTTGTCTCCGGCTAATTCCCGAATGGTTTACAACACCTCTTTGAAAGAAAGTTCGAAAGAGTCCCACTATTCATCATGGAGGGAGTCAATAGGAAGACCCTACCAACGTGGGCCTCCATGAATGTCTTTCCCTATGTAGCTCATTCTAGAAAGAAACGACACTATCCTCTATCTCTCTCTTACTCTTCATCCACCATTAGCTTAGATATTAAATTCTTTTTTCTGCAAAAGTTGACCATATTGTGAAATAACCTCGTGTTCCGATCGCCCTCATTGAGCCACCTAATTTGCGATTTTTGCTTATAGCTAATCTCCCCCATCCTCAAAACCTTCATGTACTCAACCTTCCTAGACTCCCTCCATCCTGCTTCCTCACTTTACAAAGATCTCAAGTTTTCAATGGCATTTGGCTCCTACATGGCTCAGAGAACACTGTATTTACTATCTTGAATATTGATGAATGTCTCCCCGTTCTACACTTTGATTTTGGCTTTGAGAGCTTTTTAATTTAAGACTGAATATGGTGCTAGCGGCTGCCCCCACCCTATATGTGATCTCCACACTTCGGCTACCAGTTCCTTAAAGCTTTCGTCCTCTAGCCACATGTTTTAAACCGAAAGGGGATTGGCCACCCTTGAAACTCTCTGGTCTTAACATGATGGGAACATGGTCCGAAGTAGGTCTAGATAGACTAGATTGGGTAAGATTTGAGAACAACCGCTCTAAGGGGAATCTATCTTGTCTTAAGGCCGATTTTATTGACCTGCACTCATTATCTCTGGAGAAAAGTTTGTCTGTGGCGTTTTGCTTTGAATGGATTTTAGTGCGTCTACATGACCCCCTAGATTTAGACGTAATCTCAATGATTGGAAGATTGAAGATCTTTTTTGTTTGCTTATTCGGGTTATCCCCACAACTCTTTGTCGCATTGCATCAAGACGTTCAGTTATAGGTTAGGGACAATAAAGGACAGTTCACAGTGAGATATTTTTTAAATGCTTTGCGTGTCAGTTCTATCTTGTCTTTTCCCCATCGAGTGAGGAATCCATGGATTCTTTGGGGAGGATTCCCAACTGCTGTTTTATGTGCCTCGAGGAGGAGTCGGTTGACCATCTTCTGTTACATTGTCCTTTTTCCAACGCCATCTAGAGCAATTTTCTCATCTGATTGGGGTGCGCCTGGATCTTTCTTAGGTCCTTTTGGGACTTGTTATCGGGGGTGGCTAGCAGTGCCATTGGAGTTTCCTTCCTCGGTGATAGGGGTTGTGCTTCATGGAGCTATAGATTGGTCATTGTTGAAGGAAAGGAATATGAGAGTTTTTGATGGCGTTGTCTCCTCTGAGGATCTAGTCTATTGGAGAATCGGTCAACTCCTACACTCCTGGTGCTCGATTAGGAAAGAATATCAAGATTTTAAAGGGGACGGGTTTAATCCCTTTCTCTTCTAGAGCTTCCGTCTTCCAATGTTTATGGATCCTTAGTCCTTTCTTGTTTTTAGTTGTTCACTTTCTTTCTTTGGTTCATATTCTTTGTGTACCCATGTAGCTATGATCTTGTTACTTGTGCTATCTATTTATTACTAGTCATTTACCAATAAAGAAAGAGAGAGGTATCTATCTAACTACTCGCCAAAGAGCCATGGGACGATTGTGCCCACGTGAATTGGACCCTTTCAAAGGCTAGTCCAACAAACCATTTTTGGACATGAAATTCTCGAATTTACGCATTTTGGTGTTATTGGGGGTCCCTACTTTCCGTTCGTGAGAGAAGAAAACACAATTGAAGTTCCTCCCAAACACCAAGGAGCCTCCTATCTCAAGTTTACTTCATTTAGTTCTTGCCAAATGTCCTGATCCTCCGAATCCCCTGTCAACCCGTAAACTCTCGAGAACACCCAAGTACAGCTATCACATACCGACGGACACAAAATTGTGATCAAATATACTCCCCCAACTCCAAATCCAACACTTCTATCATCTCCTTATCCAAATTCATGAGGATTTCCCTTGATGCTCCTCACGATGGTACCGATAACTATTCTGATACTGTCCTCCGCAAAGTTCCCCTAAATGAGAGGCTTGGATGTGTTCCATTTTGGTTTCTTAAAGGCAGAGGATTGACAACCTCTTAGATTTGACAAATTGTTTAACACCACCCGTTTCTCCACTTGGCCCAACCCTCCAATGTTCCATGACATTTGACATAATCCCATCATTTATGACTTTGACAGTTCCTACTTGTCCTTGGACTGCTAGACACTCCAATCTCCTATGCCCTACAACTAATTTCTCTTCCTCATTTGTCTGTGGTATCCCATCTTCTTGTTTTAGCATACTCAATAAAGGATTCACATTGTGGGACCCACTGTTACAAATCTCCCGAGTAATACCTAATTTCTCCCGAGAAATACCGAGAAAAACATCTAAAGTTTAAAATTCCGTTTTTATCGCAATATTTTAAAAATCTTACGAAAAATACGATTTTTTCTTTTTATTACGTTAATATTGCGAGATTTAGTCAATATTTTAAAAAATATTGCGAGAAATACCCATTATTGTTGTATTATTTTATGTAATTTAATTATATTTTTAAACATTGCCGATATTTAGGTGAGAAATACCCGGGAAAAATACTCCAGATTTAAAACCCGAGAAAAACTTCAGCCGATAAAAACCTGAGAACGAGATTTGTAACACTGGTGGGATCAAACGAACATTCTTCTATCCGTCCTATTCCCACTGCCCAATCAGATAGGAAGGGCAGAATATAAAGAGGTATGAAGCGTACCTTTTACTAGAGAAATGGTTGGATGCCATTGCAATGAATTAGCGCTTCCCACTGTCTGTGGCTGCATTATACTTGGGGTATGCTCCCCCCGAACAGCTGATGGATTTATCTTTACCGTGCCCTCCCTTCTTTGCTTTCTCAAAACAAGATGATGCACCACTTGTTGGAGAAGTCCTGGTTCCGCTATTGACCTCTAACAAATCAGTCCTCACCTATGATATATCTCCCCTGAACCTGAACACCTTGTTTGGTGGCTGTTGGAATTAATGATCTAGACTCATTGCTGGCCTTCTTCACTACAAAATTTAGATCGGTCTGCATCCCTCTAGGTGCGCTTACCTCCGAGCTGAGAGCTCCCACCCCGGGAGAACCTGCGACCTGTAGGGTAGTTCCTCGGTATCTGGGTGACCTTGAACACTAGTTATTGCGTTGAAACGAGGAACCCCCTTTGGAAATCTCAAGGACCTGCACCTGAACGTGCGATGACGTGAAGAAATCAACGACCCTACTGGAATAAATCCCTTCTTGTTGGACCTCCGATGAATATATTATTAGATTGTTGCGCTTGGTAACTCAAAAGTCGATCCGAACCATTTGGACATCTCAATTGGGATTCCAACATCCCCTGTAGCTGAGCTAACCCTGATTGAACTTTCCTCTATGAACACCGTTCCTTTAGCTCCTATGTTCTCTCAGCCATTTACAGTAAATCGGCCCCTGTTCTGAAATTTCTGGATTAGCAGGCGAAAACCCTCTCTCCTGTCTGAGGGTAGATGAGGGGACAAGGGGGTGACGGTTTCCTGACCGACCTCTGCTGTGAACCATCCCTGGCTTAAGAAATGGAAGACAACCCTCATCTTCTTCTACGTTCTTGTCGCTGTGGGAGCCATCTAAGAAAAGGCCCTGATCTCCCTCTATATTTGATAGTTATAAGCGAGTTCAGGCCACCGAAGGTGAAAACCGAAATAGGCTTGGTCATGTTCAGCCTACTGACGACGCCTATCCTCCCATCTAAATGCGTCGGTTGAAAATGGGCCTATTTGGAATTTCCCCCAACGAGCCTAGGTCCGCCTTGTAGTCACTGAAACCGGGGCGGATTGTTTCGAAATATGAACGCTCCGTATTTTGATTGTTTTGAAAGTATGATGCTTGAGTAGCATTTCTAATGGGCGAGATACCCGCACATCTGCACTGAGGACGATGCATCCCTCAAACATCACATGAATGCTGTTCCTCACGCCTTCCAGTTGTCTTTCTGCCTTTAGAAGCTTTACACAGTGCTGGCTCCTTTTCACCTACCCTCTGCTATGCTGTCTCTGTCTCTGCCCACCTACCGCTTGCATTCTTCTCTTCCTGTACCTGATTAGAAGCTGAACTATTTGAATCTCTCCATTCCTTTGGAACAAAGACGGCATTGGATGGACGCTTTTGTTGTCGTACTCTTCTGGATGCTTTCTCTCCGTTCTTATTGTCTCCTAATACATAGACTGTACTCTACTGTAAAAATATGCTGTCAACATATTCCTTGTGGAATCATGCATTTTTTGTTCCTACTGATTGGGTTCCTGTTCCGCTTTATTGATTATGTTCAATATTTTTCTGTCCAATCAGGCATTGTTTTGCTCCTGATTCGGAGTTCCTTCGGCAGCTGCTCTTTTTCTTCAATGCTCAAAACGTTGGTGATTTTGCGGCCCTTGTGGAGACATGCCGATTGCTTCATCAATTTGTTCGAGTCAATGGTGGGTTTAATTGATATTTCTTTGTAATGAATTCTCTTTATGAATAGTTGTTTGACTTAGCTGTGTCATTTAATATACAGTCGCTGATTTTTGCTTTCAGTTTGGGTCAAGGAATTTTTCAATTAAGCATCTAATAACATATTTAATTGGTTCATGATAAATTTTCTGTTTTTCACTCTCTAATTCCTCCCTGTTTCATATTTATAAAGCTGTTCTTTCTTCTAGACGCGCATGTTCTCATTTTATTTACAGAATCTGCCTAACACAATAAAATATAAATATGGGCAGTATTTGTGCGGGCGCGTTATGCTTTTGGTCTGACTATTCTTTTCAGAAATGAAAAGCTGAACCATATTGGCAATCACAGAATGGAAAATCCTAAAGCTAGATGGCCCTCTCATCTGCAACTGCTCTCAGTATCTTTTGGTAGCAATGTATATTCAAGCTCATTGAAAGGAGAATAGAAACATGTAAATATATTCTCATGCTACTTCAGTTGAGCACAGGAAGTTCTTAACATACTAAGTTTCTAAATAAGTTTCTTTGAGCCCTAATTTATGTACCTTAACTACTACTAGTGCTCTTTAGTAGTATGACAAACAACAAATAAAAATAGTAAGCACTATAGGTGCTCATTTGTGATAGTAATAAAATCTCATTGTATAAACGTGATGTACTTCAAAGGTTGTGATATTAATATATTTGCATTTGGAAAACATGATGTTCTGTAGAGGTTGTTTCAGTCTTCCACTAAAGTAAATATTGGATTGGAGCAAATATGATTTCAATCCTTCAGTTGGAAGTTGTTTTTGGCACTTATATTTCCTTCACTTCTACCATGGATCTAATCATCACCACTATAGCTTTGTCAAACTATTAGGTTAGCTGCAAGAATGCCATTCTATTCTATCATGTATAATATAACCGAGCTAAAACATCAGGTATACACTCTTTCCATCTTTCTCTTTTAACTGATTCTTACTATAGTGAGCCCTAAATACTCAAAACTCATGATGGCATTGGCGCATGTCCAAAAAGGAATTATCACATTGTTATCATCATCTTCATTGTTGTCAACAGACGCTTATCCAAGGTTTTAAATGTCAATATCACGAGATATATCACACTTAAAAAATGGGATATATTCCAAATATTGGCAGATATGGAGTAGCCATTGTCATTCATGGAAAAAATGGGGAAAATTAGAAAAAATGAAATATTTAATTAGAATTTCAAGAATTATTAAATTAAACATAAATATATACTTGGGGATAAAAAAAAATGCAAAAAAACCCAATGATTATAAGAAGTGCAAATTGAAGGTGGCATTTATGTTGTGCATGTTAGACATGATACCCAGAAAAGTCATTTAGATTGTTAGACTCTTATTAATTTGATTAATAAAGACTTCTTCTTAATCTATTGTGTATTTAATATGGGTAATTGACCATGATCATGAGATAATCTATATGATATGAGATATTGATAAAGGTCCTTAGGATATATTGTAGGAAAGTTATGTGATTGGATTATCACAGGCAGATATAACTTTCCAGTTCCTTATACCTTATATTGTCATAGCTGTGAGTGAAGCTGGACACTTTACTTATATGGCTGCCAAAATGCTAAGATGTTCTCAATAGTTGAGATGTAGTTCGAGACTACACATCAGCATATGGGTGTTAAATGTACACTGACTGATTGCATTCAATGAGAGACCTTTTGCATAAACATACTATTGGATAGTTGGTCTCTCATTCACATTGAACAGTTTCGATGATCCTTAGATTTTATGAGTTCATCTATGATTGAGCAGTGATCTGACTGTTTTGATTCCATCAAAGTATTTTCTACCTTAGGGAATACGATACAGTGACAGTTGAATAGTCAGAAAGCTGTTCGAGTCATGATGAATTTCAAACAAGAAATCCATGCTCATTAATTTGAGAGATTATCCAAGTTCCGGGTAAGACAGTTGATTAAGTATAAATCTTGTGCAGGTGATTTTGAAATCAAAAAAAATTTTGAAAGATACTTTTATTAAAAGATATTATACTTATCAAATGATTTTCTCAAAATGTTTTTCATGAGAAATTGTTTTTCATGACTTAATCATAAGTCTTGGAAACCCAGATGATGTGCAATGGGCTATGAGTTAAATAGTATGTTAATCTCGAAGGCCCATTTGGGATAATGTAATTAGAAGGATAAATCGAATTTAAAAGTTTATGTGGTGGGATCCATATTGGTTAATGTTCATACACTGGGATTTAATTGCAACATGGATATCTCACGTCACTTGCAATTCCAATGTAATTCCTGTTTAGGGTCAATGGGATAACATTGGGTAAGCCAGGGTAAGAATGTTCCAGAGCAATCTGTGGAGATGCTCACTTAAGAAATACAAGCTCATAAATTGATTAAAAGTTATTCAATTATTTAAGTGATTAAAAGTTAATCATTAATTTAATAGATTAAAAGTTAATCTATTGTTTAAATTAATTGTTAATTTAAATAAAGGGATAATGTTAGTAATTATTTAATTAACCTAACTAAAGGGGAAATGAGTTTGACCCATATCCATAAACCCATTAAGAATGGACCTTTAATATGAGCCCAATCCCATGGGTTTAAACCCTAGGGTGGGGCACCCACTTTAGTAATCCTAATTGGATTAGGACTTGGTTATTTGAATAATTATTGAATAATAATTCTTTTAATTATGGAATTAAAATCCAATGGTTGGATTGCAAGTAGGATTAAGATGAGAAGTAGTTGGAATACAATAAGGAGTCTTGAACTCCCCAAAGCTCACGCCCCCTTGAAGCCCACGCCCACCCCTTGTGATCGTGGTCTCCTAGTTTGACTAGGATTCCTCTTTTTGTTGGTTGTTGACTAATCCCCTTTAAATTAAGAAATCCTTTTTGGAAAAGGACTCTTTAATTAGTAGGTTTACTATAACTAAAGTAGTTATAGATAAACTAGGATATTGTTTAATTAATAATAAGAGTTATTATTGATAAACAATGCCTAAGGGATAAGATCAAGTTGGAGTAGGATTAGGATTGGATCCTGGTCTATAAATACACAAACACCTAAACCGTAGTAGACATAATTCTCCAGAATTTTTTCTCTCTCCCTCTGCTCTCTCTCCAAACCGTGAGCCCCAAGGGTCTCCCCTAGGGAATTTCGTGAGCTTCAAAGGGTGCTTCAAGTTGTGTTTTACTATTTTAGGGTTTTGAACCTTAAGGTTGTGGGTGATAGAAGGTCTACACCATTGCTCCATCTTCTTCCTCTTGCTTCATCAATTCCAAAGAGAGATTCTAAAGCTTCGTGGGGATAGCGAAGGATAATGATCGAGCTTAGAGTATTTCTTAGAGAAATCTCTACAAAGAGTTCTGACAGTTCGAGTGGATTTAAACTTCACCGGTGAACATCATTCACCGAGGTGATATGACTAAAACTTTTAGATAGTATTTGATGTTTTTTATGGTGTTAAGATCTAGGGGATCCTGTTTTCTGTATAAATTTTTATCTGGATCCCCCTTCAGTGCAGACTCTGCAAGATAGCACGCAATGCGCATGGACACAAAATCGACCCTTCTGTCTTATATCAACAAGAGTCCATTCCTCTAGACTTGAATATGGACTCGTACCCAGATTCACATGATACCCATAGACTATATTTGTTTATTAGACAAAAGAGGCATACAACTACATATAATTAGCATTAATCTCAACAAATTCTTTTTAACTCTTATAATGAGAAAAGAGAAACCGACAGGGAAATCAGAGGAGAGAACCACCGCCACTTTGCTTTTGGCTTAATAACCACCTAACTGCTAAACTGACACTTGACAGACAATGAGACTATTTGTGTAATGGATTAATCATTATAGCTATTTGTTAAAAATTTAATATATGTATTCTGTATGAGTTTTGGATGTAACATATTCATTTTAAAATTTTTTGTTTACTTAGTCTTGTTTGCAATAATTTTTCTTTCATATTTAAGTTGTTTTTTGTTAGTCTTTCATTTTATTATAATATAAAATTTAAAGTATAATAATTTTAGAATAAAAATTAAAATATCCTCCCTTGAACAGTTGTACTCGAAGCCTATTGTTTAGGGTTTGACAAATTCGAGATCCTGCATCTGAGTCTAACTCCAACATCCGTGTATGTGCCATGCAAAATTAGGTGGCACAATTACTTGCTAACGAGTAATGACAATGTATAATATATAGTATGAATAGAAAATCCATACAACATTTAATACATCCAACAATCATTGAAAATAACAATAATTGTGGTTATTAACTTACATGAAGTAATCGAAAGTTTTTGTAACATAATTACATAATGGTATCTATTAAATAGGTATTCTAAAATTACTTTTAAAAAATTAAGTAATTATTCATTAATATACAAAAACTAAAATAATTAAAATATTAATTTTTTCCATCCAATCGTTACATTGGTCAGACATACATAACATTCTCATAATCGAACAAAATGGGGCTATTAATAAGACTATTATATTAGATATTCAATTATGGAATTTTTAAATTTATTTTTAATTAAAATAATTAAATAAATTAATCTTCTTGTTGAGAATCTAAGATTTGTCAGCAAATCAATAGATTAGCCGAAAACACACAATATCTTTAAGTTTGAACTTAATTGGCTTATTTTTATGCTTAAAAAAATATTAGGGAAATATATTTATCAGGTGCTTTTAGCGAAATATCTTCCCTACACATTCTATGATTTCCACTAAAAGAAACTAAATTTGAGTGAAATTAGGTCAAAAAACAAATTGGGAAGTACATCCCAAATATAACCCTCTTATCAGTCGAAATATCACAATTTTGGCCGACATAATATATTTATGAACGGTGGGATGACTGAAATATTGTGTAATATTTGCAATATACTTCTCTATACTGTCATAAGTTGATGATATATGGCCAATAAGTTATAAAAAGATAATACCTAGGAAGGATATATAGGCACCCAACAATAATGCGATATATCAACCGATTTATCGCAAAAGGCAATGTATAAGTTCTTGGGCCTATCCATTTATTGGGTGTCAGCAACATAAATCTGGTTTGCCATTCCACCTTTTTAGAGCTATATCTTCCATTGCTTTTACACCCGTTCTCCCATCGTGATTATGTTATCTTGTAGTTGTCTCTACCACCGTTAAGATTAAGGGTGTTCCATTCGTGATAATTTCTTTGGCTTCATGGTGCACATTCCCATTCCAACAATTAGCTCTAAACAATTGGCACAATCCATGCCATTGCTATAGTTTGCTTGACATTCTTTGGGATTTAGCTGAAATTTCAAGTCCTGGCTAGTTTTGGAAGAATGTTGATAAGATTTGACTTAGGACAGGCAAGGTTCTAAAATCGATAATATGGGCGAAATATCGCCCATATTTGTCGGTGTCGGTCATGGCCGACACATAGATACCCTGTAAGGAAATTTTTACACGGTGTTGGGGCTTATCGGAGATATATCGCAGATATCGGCGATATATCTCCGATAACTCTCCGATATCGAACAATACCCTTGATTCAAGCTTGATTTAGAAAAAAAAAAAAGGTTTAAGAAGTGTAGAGAAGAAAGGAGGAAGAAGAGGTGGCCGTGGGTACATACCTGAGCCGATTGTCGTTGCCATCGCTGTAGCTTTCCTCGGCTACCCCTCTCCCCTTTTCCTTTCGGAGCTATGCTCCTTTTCCTTTATGTTTTTTCGTTTGATCTAAGAAAAATGATCGAAGCTTTTGTTTTAAACCCTTAAAAGGGTTATGCTAATGTTACTCCATTTTTATAACCTTAAAGGATAATGGTAATGTCACTCTTGTATTAAACCCTTAAAAGGGTAATGCTAATGTCATTCCAAAAGTCAAATGAAAAATACTTCTATACCCTAAAAAGGGTTAGATTCTTTAACCCTGAGGGTTAGTGAATCTTAACCACAATTAAAGGGAGTTAAAAGATAGGTTTAATTTCTTTTAAACAAATCAATGTTAGATGCTTTACTCCTAGGGGTTAGTTAATCTTAACCATAGTTAAAGTGAGTTAAAAGAGACACGTTAATTTTTTTTAAAATCAAGGTTAGATGCTTTAATTCTAAGGGTTAGTGAACCTTAATCACGATTAAAAGGAAATACGACACACATAAAATTATTTATTTATTTTTTTCTAAAACCCGAGGTCAGATTTTTTAACCTTAAGAGTGAGTGAGTCTTAACTATAGTTAAAGAGGTTAAAAAGGGACACGTTCATCTTTTCTAATTTTTTTTTAAAAAGCCAAGGTTAGATGCTTAAGATTCACTAACGCATCTAACCTTGGTTTTTAGAATTTTTGAAAAAAAAATTATTGTGTTTCCTTTTAACTATGGTTAGAATTTTTTAAATATTTTTATTCTAAAAGGTGTATTAATGTCTATTTAATATTTCCTGAGTGTCACTGCAAAATTCTATGTTTTACCCTATTTTTTGCCATTTTTTTCAAAAATCACCGATAAACAATATATCTTCCATTATATATTTTTCCGCGGCTCGACATATCGAGCGATATTGACATTTAGAACCTTGAGGACTGGTAAGTGTAGATTTTTTGCCTTTTGACACCAGGTTTTTTTTTTTGATCGGTAATAAGCAAATATATTAAAAGAAGAGGAAGTAAAGCAGTTTACAAAGATGGAAACTAAATATCGCCTAGCAAGAAAACAAAGAAAACAACATGGCTGGCGCAAGCACTAATGGATGCAAACTCATCACAGTAATAATAGATCCCTTACTTCCGAATCCATTTGCAAGACGGAGCTCCAATCCACAAGAAAACAATGCACACGGTCTAGAATCCGAGAGAAAGGGGAGGGAGAGTCGTCAAACACACAACTATTCCTTTCTTTCCAAATCACCCTTAGCAAGAGAGTCCAAATGACTTCCGCATCTCCCACCAATGACACCAATTGCCAACCCAGTAAGAAGCTTAGAAAGGAGAGAGGGAAAACACAATCCTCTCCTAATCGAGATAGGAACCAAAACCAAAGCCCACATACAACCGGGCAGTGCAATAATAAGTGATTCACAGGCTCTTCCTCGTACAGGCACATAAAGCAACGGTTTGTCAGACTCCATCCTCTACTCTTTAGATGATCCGACGTAAGAATTTTATTTAGGTCAACACACCAGAGAAAGAAAGATACCTTTGTGGGAACCTGGTTAGCCCACACAACCTTATAAGGGAAGAGATTCTGGGGTTCAAGAGCAAACGACTGTAATAGTGATCTCACTGAAAATTGACCGGAGTTGCTTCTGGACCACATCCTAACATCACGCCACAAGGTACGACGGGGGAGGAGCTCAACGTACTAGAAGACGATACATATCCTCCACCTCCTAATCATTTTGATTTCTCTGGAACCTAGGACACCAGACATACTCCCTACCCAACCTTTCGAAACAATCGGCTATTGAGGCGTTTTTATTAAGGGCCAAAGGGAAAATGATCCCAAACTCCTCTGAAAGCCTTAACTGGCCACACCAAGCATCTGACCAGAACTAGATATTAGTCCCATTCCTAAGTTTGAACCTACAGAACACGACTACGAGAGGGGTAACGACTACAATGCCCTTCCAAAGGCCGACACCGTGGGAACCTCTCACTTGCTTTTACAGCTAGGGGGAGTTGGTTCTATATTTTGCAATAATCACCTTCCGCCACACTCTCCCTCTCTTCACCATACCTCTAGACCCATTTACCTAGGAGGCCTTGTTCACCGAGATCAACAGGGCAATGTTGAGGCCCCCATGTCGAAGCGGTCTGCAAATTTGGTTCCACTCAACCAGGTAATATTTTCTCTGCCCCCCTCGCTTCTCCCAGAGGAAGTTACGCTGAATCCGCTCTAGGGTCATGGCTACGGATTTGGGAAGTGTAAAGGATGACAAATAGTATGTCGGGAGGCTCCTTAGGGTTATTTTTAAGAAAGTGAGTTTACCACCTTTGCAAAGGAGGTAGGACTTCCATCCTGCTAATCTGGCTGAGACTCGTTCCAGGATCGGAGACCAGATAATTTTAGATTTGAACGAAGCGCCCAGGAGGAGACCAAGATAAGTGGAGGAGAGAGATCCTATCTTACATCCTAGGCTAGAAGCCAAGAACTCCAGGTGAGGAATATTTCTGAGTGGGATAATTTCGCTCTTGCCTAAGTTAACTCTGAGACCCGACAGTGCCTCGAAACATCTCAGAATATAGCAGAGATGGAGAAGCTAAGACCAAGAGGCCCCACAAAAGACTAGGGTATCGTCTGCGAACTGGAGATGGGAGATGCTGAGCTGCTCCCGACCTATAGGGAATCCTACAATTATCTGCCCATTAGCTCTAGACAACATCCTACTCAAAGCTTCCGCGACGATGATGAATAATGTCGGAGATAAGGGATCCCCTTGCCTTAAGCCCTTAGAGCTATGAAAAAGCCTTTGGAGCTTCCGTTCAGAAGGATCGAGAAAGAGGCTAAGTATACACATGTTAATGTCCAAGCTCTCCACTTGGGACCAAATCTTATACGATGCATCACATATAGGAATTCCCAATTGACATTGTCGTAGGCCTCTTGACACCACGTTCCTATCAATTCTAGAGCTTTAGGGAGGTATGTGGGTTATTATGTCCTATTGGTTGATGGTTTTGATAAGGTGGTTTGTATTTTCTTTGTTGCTTCCTGGTGGAATTCTCTGTAATTTCATTGAATGTGCGATCTATGATGTATGAAATTGGAAAATGAGGTGAAAAGATGGCGACGAAGACAAAGAACAAGCTCCTCTCTAGGGTTTCTATTTTTAATATTTTTTTTTGTTAAACTAATCGGATAAGCCGGATATTATTCGAAATTGTTTTTTAATTGAATTGGAAGTCAAACATTGTTTTGCACTATATATCGAATCAAATTCGGATAGTCGGATCGAATTCAAATAGAGCTATATCCGCTCCATTTATAGCCTTACTTGAGGTGCCATCATATTTCTTCATTTCAATGGTGAAAACATCTCAATTAATCTTTTTCTATTTTTTATTATCCTCTTATGGCTACTCCTACGTTCCCTTGGATGCACTTTGATATTGTATTTGTCCTGCTACTCATCAATCACAATATCCTCATAATGGAAACACTCCCTTTATTTTCAAAAAACACCCAAGGAGGATGGAGGTTTTAGCAAGACTGCTCCTAGTTTATGAGATGAAATGGAAGAGTTAGAAATTGTTGGTTTGGGGGGGGGGGGGGGGTAAGAAACCATACCTTAGGAAAAGCTTAGTATAAGCTCATCAGTGGGATGAGGTGGGTCGTGGAATTACTTAAGAGAGAGGACCTCATCCCATGGAAACATCCATTCTATTTATTGTAGATCTGGCCTAAACCACACATACATTTCATATAAAAAAACATTTTCGTTAATAAGAACTTTTAAGTTATAAATCAAGAAATGATGTGTGATTACCATGCAAAAACAAGAACAATGAATGATTGGAAGTTGAGCGTTTGGGTAGTGCCATAGTCTGATGTCCTAGATTTAGGAGGGCTTTGAATGATTGGGAAGTTAAGGATATGCAGAGACTTCTGGCTCGGTTGAGTTCCTCCTACCCCAGATCTCAGATTAGTGATTGTAAGGTGTGGTCCTGTAGCAACAAATGCCGATTTTCAATGCAATCTCTCTTGCAGTCCTTTGACCCTGCACCTTCGTGTTCATTCCCTCACAAGGCTGTGTGGACTAACCAAGTTCCCACGAAGGTATCTTTCTTCCTCTGGTCCGCGACTCTTAATAAAATTCTTACTATGGATCAATTGAAGAGGTGAGGGTGGAGTTTAGCCAATCAGTGCTATTTGTGTCTGAATGCAAAAGAGACTGTGGACCACTTGCTCTTGTACTGTTCGGTTGTCTTTGAGCTTGGTTCTTGGCTCGTATGGGTGTGGAGTGAGTTTTCCCTCTCTCCTTTCTGAGCTTCTTATCTGGATGACGTTTGATGGGTGTCAAGGAAACCATTTGGACCTTTTTGCTTGGTGCTATTTCGTGGGCTATTTGGAAGGAGAGGTATGGTCGCGTATTCGACAATTCCTCTTATTCACTTCTTCGGATCCTCTCCCAGATGCGGCAATCGATTGTGGATTGGAACTCCATAAGCTCAGTGGGCTAAGAAGTGAGGGATGCCCTCCTATCTTGAAGTTGCAGCCGCTTAGTTGCTATGTGATTTATTTTCTTCGTTATTAGTCCTGTGTGCATCTTTCTCTTAGTTTGCGCCTTTGTAAACTGTTCTATCTTTATATATATATATATATATATCAGCTTTACCGATAAAAAAAAGAACAATGAAGCTGTTTTTGGGTGAAATGAGGCGGTTCATAATTCAATCCAGTGTTTTAAAAGCGTGTGAGGCTTACGCCTCAAGGTTCTCCTCGATGCAAGGCTCAAGGAAAAAGCCTTTAAGCTCAACCTTAAGGCTTAAATCTCATTAGGTTAATGCCTCAAACTTTGAGACTCACGTGAGGGACATGCCTTATGCCTTGAGAGCTTGAGACATTTTATATTTGAGGCGAATGCCTCATACTTTAACACAAAATAGGTTTCTAGCCATATAACTGAGACTTCAACATTAATTTTTTTTAAGGCTTGTGCCTCATTGGCTCATATATTAGTGGCTACTTTGCAAGTGCCTCATACATTAGTGACCGCTTTGCAATTGTTTGTTGGAATCCAAAATCCACCACATGATGATTGAAAATTATCTGACTTTCAATTTATATATGAATAAAAAGTAAATATAAATTTCAATTTTTATTGCCTCTTAAATTTAGTATTTTTATGACTGAATAAGTTATATAATATTACATGTGCGTGTGTGTACACATAAATGCATTCACACACATACATATATGTATGCATTATAACTTTCAAATAATTTTTTTTTGTAATATTCCTATTTATTGTTTACTTATTTGTTAAAATGAGGGAGTGCAAGGCTTTCTTATGAGGCTTATGCTTCACGCCTCGAGGCTTATGCCTCACGCATCTTGAGGTCCCAATGCCATGCCTCACGCTTTTACGTTTTAAAACATTGGTTCAAGCATCTTCATCATATTGTGTGATTACCATGCAAAAACAAGAACAAAGAAGCAGTTTTTAGGTGAAATGAGGCTGTTCATAGTTCAAGCGTCTTCATCATGTTGTATAACACTTGGGCCTTAATATGTCTGTAATACTTGACTAAATCTGTACTGGATCGATAACTTTATTATGAAATACGATGGTCAACCATAATTCGTTCCTTTTCACAATCTTCTTCTTCTTCTTCCTCTCTCTCTCTTTCTAATTTTTCAATTATCATTATTGGAATTAATATTTTAATTCTATTATTATTTGATTAGCTCATTTGTTTCAATGTGTGGTCCAAGTGGTTATTATTTCTAGATCGAGTCAGAACCTCCTTTAAATTATGAGATGAGATAATTGACCATAAGACACCAATTAGAGTTTTCAAGATGATTATGGCTCGACTGTCGAACTTATTGTATACATGATCCCTGTGTTATACGTATAGTATATAGGCAATTACAAAGGTCAACAACCAGCATTTATAGATAACCTTCTTCCACCATTTATTTTCATGCACCTTGTTCCAAGCAAGAAAAATTCTTTCCATTGCTTTTTGCCTCGAAAATCATTTCAGCCTGGATATTTAATGGTTTTAAAGTAGATTCTTTCTCAACATTTTGGGGCACTTTGTGATAGCCTTTATATTAAGTTGTAACTTCCATTTCCTGAACAATGAATCTCTGGGGCTATAGTACTTTTGTAATAGATGCTAACCAAAATTACTGTTTCTCTATTTTACATGATACTATTATAATACATCTGTCCTTGGTATTTCAATTTGTCTGCATCAAAATTCTACTTTTTGTACTTGTATGCAAGAAGTATGATTTTAAGGAATATGAGCATTTTATTTGTCCTTTCATATATTAGTACATATTTTTTCCTTTGGCTTGCAGTTCTACATGCTTAATTTGAAGTCCTGGGAACTATATTTTAGTGTTTGACAAAATATGGCTTTGCAGCAGGGGATATTGTGAGCCTCTTTGCAGGCATGGATTATTCGTCGAAGCATGCTGTTGTGGAGAACAGAGTGAAGAAACTTGCATTTGCCTGTATACAGGCTATTCAGCAGAATAGGTTAGTATCACATGCACCTATGGTCGATGTCTGTCACATTTTGGACCTTCATTGTTACTCATGTCATTAGGTTTCTCATTTACAGTTTTCCAGTGTTTTTCATTTATTTCGGTTGATAGGATGTTATAATTGCAGCTTTATTAATTGATGACCGATATCTTTTTTCATGACAGTTTTAATTTATTAAAATAATAATGAGTCATCATTGGGTTGTGTTATATTTTCCAGTCGTAAAATATATTATTCATTCTGTAAACTAGTTATGCTTATTACATATCAAATGCAACTCATTCTTCGCTTCATCATTTTGCTTATTCTTTCACTATGTCATTCATGACCTTGTCCATTGTGACTGTTGCCCTTCCATTCTGTTCTCTTTGATATTTTTTAATTTTATTTTCTCTTTGATAATTTTTTTTTAAAATTTGGAACAACTATAGTGGTGTGTTGTACTTGTGGTTTTAAATAGCGTTGCACATTTGGCCAAGCTGAGCCAAGGTCAGTTTGGGCCTAGTGCAGTCTATCTACACGGGTCCGCAGGCACCCTGCGGCCCAGGCTGAGCCATTGAGGCCAAACCCAGTGTAGCCACTTTTTTTGAGTTCACATTCAGCCAGAGTTGGCCCGAACTTGGCAAGCCCAAACTCATTCCTAGGTTTGAAGTTATATGCATGTAGAAACCAATCTTCCATGTATTATTTTCCTTCATATTCATTCATTTTGACCTTGTTGTATGCTCTCGATATTTCAATGGCGCCGAAGGTCAAGAAGAAATCCAACTAGAAGACGACAGTTGAGAAGAAATCTGTTGTAGCATATAAAGCTTTGCAGAGAAGAGACAAGGGCTAAGATGAGGCTGCTGAAGAAGAATAAGTGTGTGAAAAAAAAAAAGTGAGATGTTCATTTGGGTGAACTGGAGCAAGGTTGTAAATGTCGATATTGCTCGACATGTCCAGCTGTGGAAAAAAAACATATTGGGGATATATCGCAAGATATATTGTTTATCGATGGTTTTTGGAAAAATGACAAAAAATTGGGGCAAAATATGAAATTTTGCAGTGGAACTTTGGAAAATGTTAAAATAGGTGTTAATACACCTTTGAAAATAAAAACATTAAAAAAAACAACAATGTATATTAGAGATGCAATGGGAAGATGGCAAAGATGTGTGTTGACAACACAATGTATGATTGATTCATATTCCTAAATCATAACTAACTTACATAAAATATTTTGCCAGACTCTCCAAGGTAATGTAATTGGTGGCGAAGCTTGTCGGCCCTGGTCGTACTATTTCACACCACACAATCCAACCCACACCAAGAACTACAATCAGAGCCACATGGAGTTACGTAAAGACTCATACTCATCTTTGTCTTGACTAGGCTGACAATAGTATTGGATCTCCACATAAGTAAATATTGTGCTCAATTCATCACATTATGGTATAATGATATATCCTCATGTACATAACAGTGTTAGTCATCTGGTTCAAGATGTAGCAATACTCCCATCAATGTTCAATGGATACTGTGGGGTATTGATGCACAATTGTCACTGACACTGCCACATAAGGCTGTACACTTCAATATTCATATCCATACGGTTCATACTCATAAACATATCCATATGATTCATTTGGAAATTAAATTTGGGGTATTTAAAATGGAGGGTACCCATAGTATGCTTAATTTTTAAAGCTTGAATATAATTCTTTTTGCTGAACTGTTAGTTGACTTTCTGATCTTACTAATGAAAATATTTTTGAAGCTTAAAATATGAGACTTTTCACCAGAATTTTGGGTCTTAGTAATGTTTTGATATGGTAGAATTTATGAAATTTTAAGATTTAAGAAATATTTTAGCATTTGAAAGTTCAAATTTTGACATAATACCTAAAAGGTGCTTAAAGTGGATTTTATTCTTGAACTGGAAAGTTGACTTTTTATTCTTCAAGAAATTTGATTTAGAATAATTTTTATTGAATTCAAATTAGGGTGTAACCTAAAACCATTTACTAAAATGATATATAATTTAAGTAAGCTGTAAACAAAATTTGGCTATGTTTTATGGCTTAAAAAACCAACATTCCTCAGAAAATCGCATGATATCAACATATAGCGTTGATATTGTGCGATATGGTATAAAATTTATTAAACCCCATGCAAATGGTGTCAGTGGATGCGATGTTGCTATTCGTCGATTTCTTTTTCCATTCTAGTGAATGGCAGTCCAGCAGGTTACTTTCAAAGCTCTTGGGGTCTCACGCAAGGAGATCTGCTTTCTCATTTTCTCTTCATCATAGTGGTAGAAGCGCTAAGTAGAATGTTGTCGAGAGCAGATGGTTTTGTATTCGAAGGATTCAGGGTAGGGCTGGAAAGGTTGGGTGTTTCCCACCTCCAGTTTGCTGATGACACGTTGATTTTTTGTGGAGCCGCTAGAAGACAGCTTCTTCAGCTTAGATGCTTATTCCGATGCTTTGAGGCAGTGTCGGGATTGAAGATTAATTTGCCTAAAAGCAAAATTGTGGCAGCAGGTGGGGTCACAGAGGTGGAGGAGTTGGTTGGTTGTTTGGGGTGCAAAGTGGAATCTCTCTCGACAGTTTATCTAGGAATGCCCTTGGGATCAGGTTATAAGGCGACCTCGGTTTGGAGTCCGGTTCTAGAGAGAGTGGTTAGTTGTTTGGCAGGGTGGAAAGCCTCTTTCCTCTATAAAGGGGGGAAATTAACCCTTATTAAGAGTACTCTGAGTAGCCTTCCAACATACTTTATGTCTACTCTCACCATTCCAGCTCAAATTGCGGCCAAATTGGAGAGAATTTAGTGGGTCTTTCTATGGAATGAGAAGATGGACAAATTCAAGTATCATTTAGTTGCTTCACTTGCTTGTGATCAAATTTGTCATCCTAAACAAGCAGGAGGATTGAATCTAAAGCCGTTGAAATTGGTGAACAAGACGCTTCTAAGCAAATGGGTGTGGAGGTTTGGGGAGGAGAGAGAAAGTCTGTGGCGAGCAGTTGTAGTGGCCAAACATGGATAATATTCTAGGTGGGTCTCGAAGGAGGTTAGAGGAGCTTATGGGTTAGGTTTATGAAAAGGAATCATGTTTAAGGTGGGTATCATCTCCCCTCATGTTAGATTCCAGGTGGGGCCTGGGATGGAGGTCAGGTTTTGGAAAGATCTGTGTGGTTCTACGATGCTCAAGGATGACTTTAGTACTTTGTTTAGTTTTGCTATTGATAAGGAGGCCCTCGTTGCAGACTGTTGGGATTTGAGTTCGGGGGAGGTGGTTTGGTGTCTGAAATTTAGGAGAGACCTTAATGACTGGGAAATCGAGGAGTTCTGTTGCCTACTGGAGCGGCTCAGATTGTTTTTCCTGAGGATGCATCGGGCGGATCGAAGAATTTGCTCTAAAGGCCAAGATGGCCGGTTTTCTGTGAGATCATTGGTTTATCTTTTGAGTTGAGCTCCTTCTGTATCTTTTCCTTATAGGGTCGTTTCGAATCCAGATGTTCCTTCCAAGGTTTCGAACTCTAGCCGGCTCGCAAGCTTCCCTATTATCTTAGGCTTGTCTACCATAATACTAGCCAGATAAACTCATTGCAGTGAACCATGATTCTTTTGCCTAAGGGAACTGATGACATATAGGGGATAAACAAAGAATAATGTCTCCATAACAATTTTGAATCTGGAGCAAAATCCCCAAAATCTTAGCTGCAAAAACACATCAGCTAAAGCCAAGATGGATTTCTCATTAAAAAAAAAAAAACTAATCATTCATACCTACCTCTGTGGCCTTCAGGGCCATGATTTTCTGTTTTTTTTCTATTGCTTTAATTTACCTAGAATGAAAAAGGGAGGAATGTGGAGAATAAGCATTGGAGAAGGGTTCTGAAGGGGTAGCTTGATTTGTGTTTCTTTGTAAGTTGGGGTTTCTAAATAAAGAATATAAGGGAGAATTCTACAATGGTGAAATGACCCTTTTAAGTGTTACCTTAACAACAAATTCCTATTTAAGTTTCTTATTTTTATGTGAAAATTAATATTATTAAGGGTATTATAAGTAATATAGTAAAATTAATCGAGCTGAGCGTAACAGCTTGTTGCTTGTGTTCGGCTCGATTAAAAAACAAGCTCATCATTTAGCTCGGCTCTGCCTGACGAGCTCAAGTACCCAACTCAAACTCAGCTCGTTTCGTGCTGAATCGAGTTGGCTCGCGAGCTGGCTTGGCTCGTTGACAGCCCTAGTGGAAGGGGTGGTCGATTGAAGACTAGCATCATGGAAATCTCTACTCTTTCCAAAGGGGGAAAACCAACCCTTATTAAGAGCACCTTAGTTAGTTCACCATCCTATATTAAGAGCACCTTAGCTAGTTTACCAACCTATCTCTCAGGACCATTCTAATTTCTATCATGAAAGTCTTAGAAGGTGTTAAAGGGATTTCTTGTGTAATGATAAGAACGATTAAAGGAAGTATTTTTTGGTGGAATGGAAGGATGTGTGCCGGCAAGTAAAGGAGGGTTTTCTAGGAATCGAGTCTCTACGAGAAGTGAAAACTGCAGTACTAGGGAAATGGTTTTGAGGTTTGGGGAGGAGAGGGAAAACTATTGGAGAAAAGTCATAATTGCAAAATATGGATGCTCTTCAAGTTAGGAACAAAAGGAGGGTTAGGGGTACCCACAGAGTGGGGTTCTGGAAAGCCATGTCAAAGGTGAATGGGGAGTTTAGCAAACACATTTCCTACAAGGTGGGTAGAGGAGATATGAGAGAATTTTGAGATGATACATGGTGTGGTCACAATTCATTGAAAGAGGACTTTGGTAATCATTACTGTTTGGCCTCAAGAGAAAGGTTGTTTAGCGGCATCTTGTCTGAAGTTTAGGGAGAAAGAGTTCCGCGGATCCCCCAGGTTGGGAAACTAATGATCTCCTTAGTTAATTACACGATTATATCATTTAAGTCTAACCATGTAGCTAGAGACACTGGATGGTTGTCTAGGGACAACAAGGGATTCTTTTTGGTTGGATCTTTTTATTACCATTTGGATATTAGGTCTCGCCCCCCTTATCCTCATCAAGCTGTTTGGAACTCGGGTGTCCCTTTTAAGATCAATTTTTTCCTTTGGTCAGCATTCTTAAATAAAATTCTTACCAAAGACCACTTACTAAAGAGAGGGTTGTCTGGGAGAGGAGGAAATGCCAATTTACACTAGAGATATTTAGGGAGTTTTTTCCTTGATTTGAGTGAGAGGAGGAAATTCCAATTTACACCAGAGATATTTAGGGAGTTTTTTCCTTGATTTTTCACTCAAATCTTCACCAGACTCACTTGGACGTGGGTTGTCAACTCCAAATTAACCAAAATCTAGTGAGATTCGTCCAAGAATATATGTGGGGTGAATTTTTGCGGAAGAAATCTGTGATAAAGGAACTTTTTTTCTCAAGTTTTTAAAGTTTAATTGTAGGCCATTCAATATCGAATTTCATTATGTTGTGCCTTTCACTTGATCTATTGATTTCTGACAAAAAAAATTTATGTTTATTGATATAAAAATTTTAAATTAAGTTTCAAAACTGTATTTATATTTTTTTAAGCTTATTACTAAACCAATTTGCTTCAAATCCTACTATGCATATTGTAGGCCAATCTATTGATTGGCCCTTTTTTTTGAAAGGTTATCAAAATATCATTAAGAAAGGAAGGACCACCATACAAAGACACAAGCAAGGAGAGTTCACGAAATGTGAGCCAAAGGAGACCAACAACAAAAATCGCATGGACTCTAAATACAAAGCAACTAAAACTAGGGCGAAAAACTCTTATGCTGAAGAAGCTACTCCCATGTCCACATGATCTCGCCTAATGAGGAGGCATATCCTTGCATGCAAACGATCCAAAGGAAGTTCAACACCCAAAAAAATTCTCCTATTCATTTCCTTCCGAATAGACCATACAAGGGTACCCGGAAGTAAAGCCCATACAATTGCTAATGGGGGCTCCATTGAAATCGAAGGCTAGCAAGATAAGAAATCTCAAAAGGATCTAGGAAAAATCCAAACCACTCCTAAGTGAGATAAGAAGAAACTCAGATACCTAACGCAAAGGAAAAGTGAAATAGTAAGTGATCCACCGATTCATCTGCTAGGTACATAACACAACAATTAGCTAAATTCCATCGGCTTTGAAGATGATCAGTATTTAGGGCCTTATCAAAACATGTTGTCCACATAAAAAAAAGATACTTTAGTGGGCACCTAGGGTTTTCAAATAGTCAGAAGGAAAATGGAAAATATGAAGAGCCTGATAGAATGATCTCATTGAAAATCGACCTCTAGGGTCCCTAGACCACAATTGACAATCCCTAGATAGAGGACAATGGAAAACTGATTTTAAGCTATTCAAAAGCCTAAACAAATCCCCAAACTTCCAATGGTTGAGAATACGTCTCAATTTAGGGACCCAAACAACTACTCCTTAACTCCAATTTAATGATGATGATACCAACCTGGGCCTATCTACCGCTAAACTACATAGATTTGCCAAAATCCTCTTTCAAAGAAGATTGGCCACACCACAAATAATCCCAAAAGCACACTTCATCCCCCTTCCCCACTTCGAAGTGAATATGCTTCGAGAATTCCTCTCTCACTATCAAGATGGCCTTCCACAAACCAACCCTATGAGGGCCAATGACTTCCTTGAATTCATACATGTTACGCTCCCCATTCCTGGCCACTATAACCTACCTGCATAAACTTTCTTTCTCTTCCCCAAACCTCCATAGCTATTTGCTTAGTAAAGCCTTGTTAACCTCAGTAAAAAATATTTACATTTAAACCACTACCATATTTGGGGCAACAATCGACTATCCAGTTTACTAAATGGAACTTCTTCGTAACAATCTTTTTATTCCACAAAAGTCTCTTTGAATTCTCTTAAGTCTATTTGTGATGGATACTGGAATGGACTTAAGTAAGGATTAAAAACTCAGTTTTGAGGACCGTAACGATCCCGACCGAAATTGATATGTATCAGTTTTAACCTTTTTTATTTATTTATATTTATTTTAAAAATTCTAAGAAATCACACTAAATTAAAAAAATAAACAAAAATGCAGTAGATGAGTAACACCTTTCTTCTACATCCAATTTCAAGTTTATAATGTAAAAATAATGAAATATAACATGGTAGATAGGTCAAAAGTAGAAACATACACTGCTAAGTGCTAAAGCCATATAGAATTACAGGTTGACTCATCATCATCATCTCTATTTGGCTGAATGTAAGACTGGTGGTTGAGACTTTGATAGTGTTGGTCTTGGGCATAGCCGTGTGGGAATAAGATGCTGAAAAAATCATGTGCGGTGCTAGTAGGCCCAATACTATACTGTGGCTGATCATGTGGGTATGGGTCCTCAGATCCCTCTCTTTCCCTACTTGCATTAGGACTCTCTTGAATCCCAACTCCATTCCAATTGACATCTTGCCCCTGGGCCCTAACCAGCATCTACATTATAAATAATTGTTGTAGCACCTGCATTAGGACCTCCACCTTTATCACCACTAATAGTACTACTAGTAGATGTGAGCTCATGCCCTTTTCCTGTTGACTTTTCACCTTCCTCCTTAACGACCTCAATGGCTGGAGCTTAGCTTTTTTCCTTTTCTGCTTCCACTTGTACTCGTAGTCGCTGAAGTAGGAGATATAACATTGGGTGGCTGCTGTGCTTGTGCCTGTGGTGGCAACCGCCACGGCTCTCAACTCTTCATGCTTACATCTACATTTCTTTAAAGGAAAGATGTATCAGTTAAAACCGGCTCTTCGACTTCATGTAACCATGGGTCTAGGGGATCATCATTAACAAAAACATAATCCATATTTATGAAATCATAAAAATCACTGCCCTGCTCCCGCCTCCTTAGATGACATGCACGCAATCTCATATTGTAGTGGACAAATACTAATTTCTCCAACTTCTCGGAAGTTAACCTATTCCGCGGCTTCGTGTGAATCAATGAGAATGTGCTCCAGTTTATTTTACATCCAGACAAGGAGCAAGTCCGACTTAGGACCCTCATTGCAATTCTTCTAAGTTTTGGAGCATCCTCATCATATGTACCTCACCATTTGTCTGAAAAATGAAAATATCTTGAACTTTAGTTTAGTTATCATTTTATAACGAATAAGTCATAATCTAAATTAAAAAAGATTATAACATAATACTATATGCTTATAAATTATACCTCATCTTTCTTGCCAGTCATGTCGTATTACTTCCAAAAGAGCCTAGCTGCTGCTTAAATAGCTTAAGCTAAAAAAAATTAACTTTAATTAGTATACAACTAACTAATTACTAAATGTATAAACTTAGGGTCAATAGTGTTGGTATGTCCAAGATTAGATCCTCGACCACTCCTTCCCCCAACCCCCCACAAACTCTCACTAGGTACTCGTGAGTTATTAGACCGTGAGATATGTGATGGGCGTGGACCTGATCCAGATGGTGGTTGTGATGATGACCCTCCAGACTTAAAATGCCTCCTAATAGAAGCAACAGACCATTGGGCCTCTTAATCTGAGCGTAAGGTATCTATACTGGCCCTCAAACTTGCCTCTAAAACAACATCATCATCATGCTCCTCCAAATCAACATCTTCTTCTGATATTCTCTTTGAAAATATTTCTTGTATAAGCTTTAGCACTTTGAGCACCCCTCAAGTGATCTCTCATCATTATTCGGGCTTCTTTGGGAACCCCAGTATACCCTGTAACATCACCTGCTTTGTGAGCCAAAATGCTCATTGAATCTTGTAATTCCCTATAAATAACTTTGGAGCAATAATTTAATCTTATGTCCATCTCCTATTTTCTGCCCAAACTCCCAACCAATGTCTATTTCTTTTTTCGGTATAATGTCAAAATTTACAAACTATGCGTCTTCAATTAAGTAATCTAATATGCAAAAATAAGGCAAATAATAATGTTAACAATATTATTTAACAAATAACAATAATAAGTTAATAGCATTGTAGAATTCTAGTAGTCTTTTAAATATAATATTATAAATCATTACATTGTATATAAAATTAAAAACAATAAAATTATCAAAACAACAATATTCTAAATTTCTAATATTTGTTTAACAACATTTTATAGTACAAAAAGTTATTTAAACAACAACAAAATTACAGAAAAAATATTTTTTATTTAAAAAAATTTGTAGAACTACTTAAAATAACAATTTCAATGTATCAATCTACAAAACAAAAAATATATATGAAGATCACCCAATAAAATAAATAGAAAATGTTATTTAGTTTAAGAAAGTAGAGAAAATATAAAAAAATTAAACCTTAATAACCTGAATCAAGTAATTAACTAATGTTTATGGATCATGAAACTAACATGCATTTAGTAAGTTTGGGGTTGTAATAAACATGATTTGCATAAACAATTTGAGAAAATTTACCCGATTTAACTTCAAATTGAGTTTTCCCGAAATAAAGAACTTGATGTAGATTTCTTCAACTCAATAATTCAAACCCCAAATCAAGTTTTTAATCAACAAAAATCACAATGATTTTAAGTTTTAGGGCTAAGAATGGATAGAGAAGAAGAAATGAAAGAGAGATTTTTGTGGTGGTTTTAAGGGTTTACGTAACCCTTTTAAACTTAAAACATCGGGCGAGTTCTACGGCTGAAACCATTATGTATCATAGGACTCGGCCGATATGCAACGGATTCAGCCGAGTCTTATTTTTCAACCAAAAAAAGTGTAAAGACTCGGTTTCAGGTGTAACCGAAACTAGTATATATCGGGCGATACTTTTCAGTTAACCGAAACTAGTATATATCAGGTGATACTTATCAGTTTCAACGATTTTATAATACATCGACATATGAGATGGACAATACGTTGGAAGACTACTAAGAGTGCGATGTGGAACGGTAAGTTGTTCTCCTTTCGACTAGATTTACAAATCTCTTAAGAAATACCTAATTTCTTGTGAAAAATATTTCGAAAACATTTAAAGTTTAAAACTCCGTTATTATTGAGATATTTTAAAAATCTCACGAGAAATACAAATTTCTCTTTTTATCACGTAAATATCGTGAGATTTAGGCAAGATTTTTAAAAATTTCGAGAAATACCAAATATTGATATTTGGTGAATTTATAAATTGGTGATATATATTAATTTTTTTTTTTGTGGGTTGAATGATTGGGAAGTGGCTGAGTTGGTGCAACTGTTGGCTCTCCTTAGTTAGGTGTCACAGTGTCCAGATGTTAGGGATAGGTAGGTTTGGTCTGAAAGCAACCATGGTCGATTCTCAGTAAGATCACTTTTACAATTGCTTGGTCCAGTTCCTTTGGGTCCGTTTCCTCATCGGATTGTATGGAATCAATGGATCCCTTCTAAGGTCTCTTTCTTCCTCTGGAATGTATTATTGAACAAGATCCTCACGTGTGACCATTTACAACATAGAGGGTGGAGTTGACAAACCGGTGTTTTTTGTGCCTCCAAGCAGAAGAGTCTGTGGACCACCTGCTCTTACACTGCCCTATTGTGTTTGGTTTATGAGGTTTTTTTCTCTCCCGTATAGGGGTGGACTGGGTCTTTTCCTCTTCCTTTCAGAACTTCTCATCTAGTTGGCCTCATGTAAGTGTGACGAGGGCGCTCGAGGTCCTATGTGCGGTCCTTCCGGGTGCAGTATCTTCGACGATATGGAAAGAGAGAAACCTCAGGGTCTTTGAGAGCACTTCTTCGTCCCCTTTTCGTATTTGTGCCCGCATCCGGGCGACTGTGAGTGGGCATGGCTCCGAATTGATGGGGAAGATATCAGAGCGATATTGTATTGATTGTAGATCTCCATAGGGGGGAGGGCTTGGAAGGCATGCTTTGTTGTTTTTGAGTTTATGTGCTTGTAAACTTTTCTTTAGCCCTCTTGTACTTGTTCCTTTGTTTTCCTCTATTTATATAATCTTTGATTAATGATCAATTTTTTTTTTAATCATTGTCGAGATTTAGGCGAGAACTATTTAGAAAAAAAATCCAAGTTTGAAAATCTCCTGAGAAAAACTTCGGCCGATAAAAACTTGAGAGCGAGACTTATAACACTTCTTTCGACAAATAATGAGATTTCCATCCTTGTAATCTCTTGAAAAGAGAGTAAGGAAAGCTCTTTTTCGTATATATATCTGTGCAATTGCCAATCAAAAAAAAATCTATTGGAAAACCTTTCCAATACTGGGTCCCACATTGACTTACCTTGCTCCCCAAAGGTAAAGTCAAATATAATGTCGGAAGAGTCTTAAAGTTAATTGGCCGTGAAATTTTAAATTGGGAAAAAAAATCGTAAAATTAGTTTCCAAAATTATATCTTAGGTTTCTAATCATATATTTTGAGTTTACATAACTCCATGTGGTTATGATTATAGATCTTTGTATAGACTAGAGTCCCTATGTAATTGTTCACTATTATTTGAATTTAGACTATCATACATTGTTGTCATCGTGTATCTTTGCACCATTTCAATTGCGTCTTCTATGTACATTTTTGTTGTCCCCCCTCCCCCCCAATTGTTTTCGGAATCTTAAGTGTTCATTATTGTCTATTTTATCATTTTATGAAGTTTCACTAAAATATTTCAAGTTTTTCCTAAATTTCCCTCGAAGAACAAAAAACAACCATTTTAATAACATCTTGCGATATGTCCCACAATTTATCCCATTTGCAAACTGCGATATATCCTGGGATATTGTTATTTAAAACTTGATCATATTATCATCTGCACCCAATGTGTAACTGAAGTGTTCGTGCCATTATAAGTTGAGTTTTCGTTGGTATATTAGTGGTCAAGATTGTAGGTACATGTTTCTTGGTTGATATTGTTACATATCAGTTCTCTATCATAACTACTTTGTTGATCCATATGTTGCTAAAAGTGTCTGCTAATTAGGTTTATTTAGCTTCAGGTAATTTATTTTACAAAACCTTCTCTAAAATCTATCAATTTTGTGCATATTGCAGAAAAAAGTTTACTTTAGTGGCGTGACTTCTTTGTGTAAGTTGCCTTTGAAGATGCCAGACGGTATTCCTAATTATAACTTTCTCTTACACAGAAATCAGTTGAAGGATCAACTTTTGATGTCATCTGAGTTTTCCAGTTTGCCAACAATCATCTTGCTTGAGACAGTGGTTATCTTGACAGATCCCAAGCTGCCATGGGCTTGCAAGATAGTTGGCTATCTCTCCCAAAGAAACACATTTTCCCTCTTAAGAGATATTGTTCTTACTGGGAAGGTATATATTTCATCCAAATAATCACTTTCCTAATGTTTGTTTCTCTTTAGTGAAATTCAGCTTATAGCATCCTGGGAAATGTGGGCAAGCTTAATTTAGGCATTTTGCCATTCATTTAGAAGCATGAAAAATCATAAAATTACAATCTTATCACAAATAATTAACTAAGAAAATTCAAGAAAACAATTTTATAAAATTCGAGGCCACATGGCCCACATCACAAACCTACAATACGATCCTTAGTTATATTTGCGAGGGTTGTATGTGATTCTATGTTTCTACAAGCTTAGGGATTGGCTCCCAATTCAAGATAGATTTTTTAACCATTTCTAGGGTTTCAAAGGGTTGAATAGGTTTGGGGTTTATGGAATGTTGCTGTTTTAGGGTTTGGAATTGAATTAGGGTTTGAGCCTTTGAACTTGTCGGAAGATTGTATTTGCAATTGGGGATGCAGTAGGGGCTGTTACATCAGTATCAAGAACTGTAGGAATCTGCGGCTGCCACAACAATAGGAATAGATGTAGGGAGGTGTGACAACAATATGGAAGGGGAAGAAGGCTGTAAGAGCGAGGTTAGGGACTGTGGGAATGCTGGACAACAAGGGGTAGGTCCAGGATTAGTGCAGCAGCCAAGATAGGGATTTAGAGGGGGCTGCGGCCTCATTGGAGCAGCAGGGAATGCTGCGGTAGCAAAGGGATGGGTGGGACAGGCTGCAATTGCAGGGGGGAATGCTGGGCTGGGCTGGGAATGCAGAGAGATGGCTGTAATTGGGGTGAGGGGGGAGGGCGCTACAGTAACAGTAGGACAACAAAGGGGAGGGATAGGAAGCTAGGGTTTGGTTGGATATGGGTTTGCGCAAGGGAAAATGATTTAGGGTTTCGTAAATTAGGGATTCAATGAAAAAACCATAGTTCAAAAACCCAGCGAGTAACTCGGCCGAGTTACTATACTTGACTGAATTTCGAGTTGAGTCGCCTCAAAACTCGAAGGACGCACTATTTACCGAGTTACTCGAGTGACTCGGTCGAGTCAAACCGAGTTTTTCGACTAGCCCGGACTAGGTCGAGTCACAAAAGGGTATTTTTATCGTTTATTTAAACCTAAACTCGAACGTCACACTATTTTGCATCATATTTCTTTGGGTCTACAAAGACAACCTACTATGAGTTCTGTTAAACCTAGTTTATAGGTTTGAGGTTGTAAAACCAGCGCACTTTGAGTTCTTTTAACTCAGGTTTTTCAAGTTATTACATATATATTGTGAGTTGGACCGAGTCGAATTTTTTTCGAGTTTTCCGAGTTACTTGACCCGGCTAAATTTCGAGTCGAGTCGAGTTTTCGGGTTTTTGAACTATGGAAAAAACAATGAAATAAAAGAGAAAGAAAGGAGAACAAAAAAGAAAAAGGTCAAGAATGCCTTAGAGCTTTAGGGAATCACTCCCATGGCTATAATAACTAAGTACGGGTACTGGTATTAAATGACAATGATCTGTTCGGGAAGTATGGGTGTTATACGACAAAAACATGGCAAAAGTACGAGAAAATAAAAAATCATGATATTAACGAATAACAATCATTTAATAAGGAATATGCATTTAACACAATAAAAGTAAGGTAAAAATACGTGTATTGGATGCGTTTAATACGTAATCCGCGTATCAAATGGGTATTATACGGCGATACGCATATAATATGTAACACGGCAAAAGTATGCCGTTTTAAACGACCCCCTCTAAAAGTATTATACGGGTACTATACGAGTGTTTGGTAACTATGCCCAGGACATCACACCAATTCCATTCATAGGAGAATATTCAAGAGTACTTTCTTTCATTCATAAATTCATTAACTAAAAATTGACGGCAAAAGAATCTTTAAATAGTTGAAACCCCAAGTGTAAAAAGACTAAAATAACCAAAACTAATAAAAAGACTAAAATAACCCAAACTAATAAAAATAATTAATAAAATAACTCTCCCTAATACTAACCTAGCCCATTGGACTTTTATTATTTTCCTAACGAAAGTAAAACACATTGAACCAGCCCATATGCACACCTTCCCAATGTGGGGTCTCCCTAATGAGCTATGTGTGCATATGAGGTCTTCATTACCCAAATCATCTATCCACAGTGCCATGAGGGCCTTCTTCTTCTCCTTCTCCTTTGCCTCTGGTAAACCTAAAACTCACTGGGCTTCTAGATGCTTGCATCAAGGGATCTTCTCGCATTTTTCTCAATTATTATTTGTAAATAAATTGAAACTGCTTTTAAAAATTGTTTCTCTCTGAATATTACTTAAATTTTGGAAATTTTGACATTTTAACCAAGCCTTATAAGAAATGCGCAGTATTTCGACAAAATTTTGGGGTTCTGTTTTTTCATTTGGCCAGGACCTAAATTGATGCTGCAACGGAGATTTGAAATCTTGTCCTATATTCCAGTCAATCAGTGAATGCTCATGTTTGTTGCTGGCTTCTTATTTAGATGCCTAAGTGTTAACTTTAACGAAATCTCGTTCTTCATAGCCAGCTTGCTTTTGGTTTACATATACAAGATGAGCTTTGAACATGTACTGGGATGTTGGTACCTGACTCCTACACTACTGTCTCGTAACCACTTGATTATGAAATGAGATATCATCCAAATCGTTGATTGGACTAACAAGAAGAGTTTTCCTTTAGATGGTTAAGGTTTTGTCTTAACTTCTCAGCATTCATGCATTGACTGTGTCTCAACTTCTCAGCATTCCATTCAAATGGAGTTGTGAGTACTGAGGGATACCAAAAAATAAATAAAAAAAGAATGGCTTGCAATAGCAGAATTCATGTACTGAAAGGTTCAAATGAAATTATGGTATTTATGTTGTCCACCAAGGTATTAAACTTCGGTTGCTAAGGAAGTTAACACGTTTCGAGGAAGTTTAAGAAAGTCCAAGGAAGTAATGTAAAAATTAAAGAAGTCTAGGAAACTTTAAGAAAACATTGAAAATTTAAGATGAAACTTTAGAAATTCAATACTTCAGCATAAATACACATCTAGAATGCATTATATTATTGATGCGAGCATGTAGTACTTAAATGTGAGAATCATTTTAAGTGACATGCGTTGTCTGCTTTTCCGAACTGTAATTTTTTCTTGATATTTCTCGATATTGTTAAATTTTTTAAAATATGTTTTATTCTCTTTGTCTAGTGAAGGGGATATGTATATATATATTTTAATGATTATCCATGTTAATTGTTTTATAAACTTGAAAAACTTATGAATGCACATTAAAGTTGATAAATAATTAAAATTCAATTTAGTTTTTAAACCTATTTCAATCTGCAATTGATGAGCTCGATATTTTTACAGGACTAAATCAATATGTGACGATGAGAAGATGTGTAGTTAAATAATTTTTAAAAATATTATAAGGAAATTTTTTAATTTTTTAATATGACTAAAATGCCCTTATGGGCATAATATACTAATAACAAAATAGAATAATAAAATTATAATTTATAATAAGGTTAATGCTAACCAATCTCTAATAATAAAATTATAATTTATAATAAGGTTAATGTTAGGGATGCATGTTTTTTTCTTATGAAGAAAATAAGTTTAAAGCGAGTGGAACTAGCATTACCCTTTTAAGTTAAAATTGAAAAGCCCTTCAATTTACCATCTTTTTTTGTACACTTTAGTTGAGTTTCACTGAAGTACCGCATTTTCTCAACATTTTTTTCTTGTTTCGGTCGAAGTTCATTGAAGTTTACCATGAAATCCAGTATTTTTAAAATACAAGTGCATTTCACTTCAGACACCACGGAAGTCGACTCATTTCGGTCAACTTCGACGGACTGAGTCTATTTTTGACACCATGTTGTCCACTACCTGGCCATGGGGTTCTTGCTGCATCTTTTGTTGTTCATTCCCAAGAGTGTGGCTGAGGGAACAAATATTGAACGCGACTTTTATGCAATTCTTTTTCCAAAAAATTGGATTAAAGCAAAGAGTACTGTGCGTGACTAGAAATATCAGAGGTGATGGTTGTGCACTAAGTCTAGTTAAGGGGCTTTCTAACGTACTTCAGGTTTTCTCCACATATAATTAGGCAGTAAATGCCAGTATCCTTTTGGTTTGTCAGGTTTATGTCTCTTTGAACTAGTTTGCATAAATATCTTGATATTTATTTGAAGGTGAGTTTTATAAGAGCTGAAAACTTGGTTTGGTTGATTGAAATTTTGCTGGTGGCCCTGCTTGCAATGTGTTATATCTCAAATGCTTAATGCTATCAATATTAACAGTATCTTGGTGTTTTTGGAGTCTTCCTACCTATATTGATATCTCAGTTCCACGACATGTCCTTTTACTTAATGCTGCTGTTTCCTTTAGTAGATTTTCTGGCTTACATATAATGATCAAATTGCTTCACTGATGTGGATTGATTTATGCAGCAAAGTCTGAAGGCTCGAGATTACAATAGGCATGCATCTTCTTTGGAACATGCTCTTATCCTTATCATTTCGCACATTGGTCAGCGGCCGTGTATTTGCCCAAATATTGATCCACGATGGAGTTTCTCGTCCCAAGTTCTTACCATTCCTTTCTTGTGGCAGCTTTTCCCGTACTTAAAAGAGGTTATTTTGCTGTAAACGTCCATCCTGATAGAACTTTATACTTATTTTAGGTTATGAAGGAATCTAGAGTTAGCCACCTAGTGTTGGGCATGGTTTGTGATTGCACGATAAAGTTCATTGTTTTGGTTTGACGGAGTCTAACTTTTGTTGTACTACTTTCAAAATATGGTAGCCAACAAGTTGCAATAGGTTGTCTATATGTTTCTTTTACTTTTTCTTTCTTTTACAGTCATCTATTTGGTTTTCTGCGAAACATCTAAGTGCATTTTTCACTGCCAATAGTCTATCATAGGGTCATTTTTTTTCTTCCAGAACTACTAAATGTTTTGATATTCCAGGTCTTTGCAACACGAGGATTATGCGAACATTATTTTCATCAGATGGCATTATGTGTGCATGGTCATGTTAATGTTCTCCCTAATGATATATCTCGTGAATTTCCTGGATTTGCCTGCCTTCTTGGAAATATATTAGAAACTGCTGCGGTTGCTTTGTCTCTACCTGACTGCTCATTTGATATGGTAAGGAAGTGACACACCTTTGTGGATTACCGTCTGTACTTATCAACTTTCTCTACACTTCTTTTTCTATTTTTGTTAGAATAAATATGATTTAAAAAAGTTGTGGATTAATGTTTGAAGGTGACTCTAGCAATGTCACCAGGTGGCTTTCTGGGAAAAAGAACTGACTCATGGAGGTTATTCCATATCATTAAACTGATTCATGTTTCGACTTCATGTATGAACATCCTATTATTGTCCTGGGATCGGGTAATGATAAGGCGAATTCAATAGCCAAAGGAGGTTTCCTAGGACGAGTTTATTGAGAGGCACATCAGTTGTCATTTCTTTTTGTTTTTCCCCCTCATAATCTCTCTGTATTTGGTAAATATATTCCCATTATTGGTCAACAAAAAAGGGATTTGGCATAATAAGTCTTGAGAAACGTATCTCCTAGTTTTGAATTTTGATATATCATTGCTTATGATTATTAGTATGCATTTTGCTGTTAAATAGTGTTTGTTGTTGCTTAGCATGAATCTATCTTAAAAAGGCATAATCAAGCATAGTGATGCATGCGCATTCTGGTACTTATTTAGCATGATAAGTCCTAGCATTTGCTTACAAAAAGAGGGACTAACAAAAAGCAAAAATTGTCCATGGTAAGTTTGGTGATACGTGCTACTCCCGTAGATTGCTTGACTAGTTAACCTTTGTGTAATCTCTTTATCATGACTGATGTTGACCATCGGTTGTTCATTCATGTAGTGTGTTGAGAGCTAATGAGTTATGAGCTATCATAATTAATTCTAGATGTTCCCTTTCTTAAGTCACTCCTTTTTGGAAATTCCCAGGGGCTTGCTGTTTGGTTGTCATTGAGCTTGCTTAAATGCAATGGGTAAGAAGTATGAGCTATAAACACCCCACTACCCCAGCTTATCCTTTGGTATCAATCCTTCCTTTGTCAAGGATGATGCTATTTTGGAAGCTTGTTCAGGTGAGCATCCCCCTCATGCTCCATGAGGATATACAGGCTTCTCCATGAGGCTATACAGGCTTCTCAGAGCCTAAGAAGTAGCTGAGAATTCTTTGCTTGGGAAGTACTGGTTCTTCACCTTGGGATCCAAATGGAGCTCGAAAATGAATTGCTTTACTGTTGTCCAGGGAATTCTATCCTTGTTGAGCTCCCTGTCCCTGTTTGTAAGCAGGTCAGCATCAAAGTCTAGACCTCCTTTAGGGGTAATTCCTCCCATTTGGCTCTCCTTAACAATTGGATTCCTTCTTAGATGGGTATATTATTTGCGCCAAGGTATTATTAAACTTCGGTTTCGGTATAAACTTCGGTCGCTAAGGAAGTCCACACATTTCGAGGAAGTTTAAGGAAGTCCAAAGAAGTTATGTAAAAATTAAAGAAGTCCAGGGAACTTTAAGGAAACATTGGAAATTTAAGATGAAACTTTAGAGATTCAATATTTTAAGCATAAATACACATCTATAATTCATTATATTATTGGATGCAAGCATGTAGAGTATCAAATGTGAGAATCATGTTAAGTGACATGCGTTGTTTGTTTGTCTTGAGTTAGAGAAGGGGTTTGGAGGATTTAGGGTCTAGAGAATAAAAAAGAGAAGAAGAAGAGAGATTAGAGTAAATTGCTTAGTAAGGGAAAAATAGTCCTACTAGCATCTTATATTAAGAAGAGAACATTACATATATACCTTTTTACAAATATACCCTTGATGTTACATAAATCAACACTCTCTCTCAAGCTGGAGCATAAACATTAAGCATGCCCGGCTTAATAGTAATATCTTGGAGGATAGCAGGGCCATCAAGCTTAGTGAAGATGTCAGCAAGTTGAGAAGATGAAATTTGCTAAAGAGATAATGAACAATCTCGAACTTTCTCTCGGAGAAATTAAATATCAACTTTAATGTGCTTTGTCCTCTAATGAAACACAGAATCAGAAGTAATCTTCGTGGCAGCCTGATTATAACAATATAAAGACATAGGGTCTTTAACCGGAAACCCTAACTCGGAAAGGAGAAAACGAAGCTATAGAACTTCACAAGTCCCATGAGCAAAAGCCCGATATTCTGCATTGGCAATAGAGCGAGAAACAATGAGTTACTTTTTACTCTTCCATGCAACCAAGTTGCCCCCAAGAAAAGCACAATAGCCAGAGGTGGAGTGACGGTCAGTAGTAGATCCTGCCCAATCGGCATCTGTGTAGCCGGAGATCTCAAGATGCCTATGTGAGTGATATACAAGTCTGCAACTGGGTTTAGACTTGATATATCGAAGAATACGATGAACAACAATAATGTGTGAAGCACGGGGAGCATGCATAAACTTATTAACCATGCTGACATCAAACGTAATGTCTTTTCGAGTGAGAGTGAGATATATCAAGCGGCCCACGAGATGCTAGTAGGCATGAGGACCGGGAAGAAGATCACTCTCACTATTATGTAAAGAGAGCTTCGGATCCATAGGAGAAGTAGCGGGTTTACACCCACCCATACTAGTATCACTCAACAGATCAAGAGCATACTTCCACTGTGATGGAAAAATTCTCTTCTTAGATCGAGCAATCTTAAGACCAAAGAAGTACTTCAGATGACCTAGGTCTTTGACATCAAAGGTACGCCCAACTCACTCTTAGCATGAGAGATAAAAGAGAAGTCATCACCAGTCAAAATAATATCGTCAACATATACCAAAACTATAGTACGGCCTAAAGTGTCAGAGTGGATGAAGACAGTATGATTAGAGTGACATCGCTGAAAGCCCATATTCAGAACCACTTCACTGAAGCGATGAAACCAAGCACGAGGTAATTGCTTCAAACCATATATGGACTTCCGAAGTCTACAAACCTTCCTAGACTCCCCCTGAAGCAAGAAACCAGGAGGGGGATCCATATGTACCTCCTCGGTGAGATGCCCATTATGAAAGGTATCTTGATGTCCAATTGATAGAGAGACCAACTCTGATTGGTCGCAAGAGAGGAGAACACGAACAGAAGTTAGTTTGGCCACAAGAGCAAAAGTAGCATCATAGTCAAGCTAATAAGTCTGAGTAAAGCCGCGGGCGACAAGATAACCCTTATACCAAGCAACACTGCCATCAGAGTTATGTTTGACTGTGAAAACCCAACGGCAGCCCACAGGTTTCTTCCGAGCTAGAAGAGGAACCATATCCCAAGTATGATTAGACTGAAGGGCATTCATCTTGTCAACCATAGCACCCTTCCACTCAAGATGAAGAAGAGTAGCACGAACAGAACAAGGAATAGTCACAATATCAATAGTGGAGAGGAAAGCCTGGTACGAGGGAGATACAACATGAAAACATACTTGGCAAGAGGGTAAGGAGTAATACAAGAACGAATACCCTTGCGATGAGCAATAGGCAACTCAAGATCAAAAGCAACAAGAGTAATAATAGGAGAAGTATGAATCGGAATAAAGGAATGTGAAGAAGTACCTAGTGGAGTGGCCTGCAGGGAAGACTATGGTAGGAGAGAAAACCAAGTGGCTGTTGACGAGAGTACGTGAGAAGCTTATTCTGTCGCAGAAGATCCCTTGGAACATATAAAGGCAAAGATACAGTAGGCACAGGACGAGGTAAAGACAAAGGGATAATAGGTACAGTAGGAGCATGGGAGAAATATGGTCTTGTTTCGAAAAAGGTAACATCCAGAGAGACAAAGAAGCAACGAGACTGGGGATCATAACACCGATAACCCTTCAATGCTCTAGAATAACCAACAAAGACACATCAAATTGCCTTATCGTCCAATTTCTGACGACTTGGACTAAGATCCTGAACAGAGTAGGTACAACCAAACACCTGTGGCTCAATGAGAAAAATAGGAGTCTGAGGACAAAGAAGCTGATAAGGTGAGAGATCATCAAGAACACGAGAAGGTGCCCGATTGATGAGAAAACATGTAATGAGAAGGGCCATAGACCAAAAAGGCTTAGGCACTTGTATGTCTCGCAACAAGGAGCGGATGACACCCACTAAATGATGATTCTTGCGCTCAGCAACACCATTTTGTTGAGGGGTATACAGATAGGTAAGCTGATGAGCAATACCATGAGTGTGAAGATACTGGACAAAAGGGGCAGATAGATACCACTATTATCAGATCGAAGGGCCTTAACAAGGCCACCAAACTGGGTAAGAACCATAGCATGAAATTATTGGAATTTAGAAAACACCTCATCCTTAGACTTAATAAGGTAAAACCAAGTAGTCCGAGTGTAGTCATCGATAAAAGTAACATAATAACGAAAACCATCACTTAAGATAACCGAAGATGGACCCCAAACATCAGAATGAACAAACTCAATAGTATAATGACATCTATACATGTGAGAAGGATAAATAGTGCGAACATGCTTAGTAAGCTCAATGGTATCACATTGAAAAGTAGATGAAGAACACAATTTACTAAAAGTATGAATCAAAGAGCACAAAGTCTTAGATCCAACATGCTTAAGCTTGACATATCATAAACAATAAGTATTATGAGTAGCATCAACATAAAAAGGAAAAATACTAGCAATAGCAGTAGCAGTAGCAGGATCACGATCAGGAGCATAATCAGTATCAAGGTAGTATAGTCCGTCTCTTTTTACACCTCTATCAATAATCCTCCTCGTAGTCAGGTCCTGAAAGAGATAATGAGAAGGATAAAACATCACAACAATTGAGTTTGGTAGTAAGACTACAAACTGAAAGAAGATTAGAAGATAAACGAGGAACATGTAAAACATGAGATAAAGAGAGAGACGGCGATATAAGAAACTGAGGCGGCATCTCAGCAACTTGAGCTCTCAAGGACTCTAAAGGATCAGTTGCAGCAACTGAGGCGGCATGCAAAGAATCAATCGCAGGAGTCGTAGTAAATGAGTCGTAGACGAGACTGGTAACCCTCAGGATAGCCATATAGGCGATAATAATGATCACGATCATGTCCCACTATACCACAGTGAGCACAAAGGGTAGTAAATCTGCCACGACCACGTCTACCACAACCTCAACGACCCCTATCAGTCCCCCTACCACGTCCTGGAGGAGGGCAGAAATCAGTAGCAAAGGTAGTACGATCCAAAGGGAGCATAGGAGAGGAGCTTGAAGACATAACAGCCCGTCGGCGTTCCTCACTGAACACAGTGGAGTACACTGATCGAAGAGAAGGCAGAGATGATGTGGCAATGATCCGAGTGCGCAACTGCTCAAATTCGGTCTGAAGGCCACCCAATAAATCATAAATATGATGTCGCTCAATTCGCTTCGTCATAATCTTTGCAGAAGCAACAGAAAATTCAGAAAGAGGCTCATAATGACTCAATTATTCTCAACGATGCTGAAGAGCCCCAAAGTAATCAGAAATAGGCATATCCCCTTACTGAAAGTGAGCAATCTCACGAGTACGTTGATAAATCTAAGCATCATTCTCCACTAATGCTTAAGTCTGAATAAGAGTCTCGACTCATGACAATCCTTATAGAAAATGTAATTCCCGGCAATCTGAGGGCCCATAGAATTAAACAACCAGCCCAATATAATGCAATTCTCGGCATTCCATGTAGCAATTTCGGAAATACCAGTCTCCGGCTTAGGGGTTTTACCATCAAGATACTCCATCTTAGAACGACCCCCGATATAAAGCTCAACAGAGCTTCGTCACGCAAGAAAATTATCATCATTAAATTTAATATTGGTGATAGAGTGGACAACAGAGTCGGAAAGAGCCCTGACAGACTAAGATTCTTAACATCCATAGAAGACACTTGAGGGAAAAATTAAATCACACCTCCTCGTAATAAAAAAATTCATCAAAACCTTATCCAAAGGTATTAAGATTACCAAAAACAACCATCTAAGATGCTGTAATAAGCAAACAAAACATAAAACTTCCTTTAATAGTGAAAATTGGTAAAAAAATGCTCGGAAAAAACATCATAGAACCTTCAAATCTCAACCAAATGGAGTAAACTTATTGTGGAAGCATTCCTTACAAAAAACTGGTCCATCCATGATCAACAAACACCATTAAAATTATCCCATTTGAACGAAAACAGATCTGAACTAAAATCATTATTTTGCTGGAATGTTTTTGTATTTTTCTTCAAATCATTTGAACTTTTTAAAAAATTGAACCAAATCACAAAATATATGATTAAAAAATCCTCTAAAATCAAACTCTCTAAGAAATTACAAAATATGGCCTAGGCCATACGGCTAGAGACAGCCATATGGCTAAAAACGTGGCTGTTGTCCTTTCTTTGGTTGTTCTTGAGGTTTTAAATAATCTTTTCATTTTTTCTATTAAGCTTTGATACCAAGTTGGAGAAAGGGTTTGGATGATTTAGGGTTTAGAGAAGAGAAAATAGAGAAGAAGAGAGATTAGGGTAAATTGCTTAGTAAGGGAAAGAAAGCCCTACTAGCATTTTATATTAAGAAAAGAACATTAAATATATATCCTTTTACAAATATACCCTCGATATTACATATATCAACATCTTGCACCTCTATTTTTTTTTCCTTTCTTTATTTGCGTGAGTCGTGACTGTGGGAGTGAGAGGGAGATAGAGAGAGAACCATGAATAATATTAAAATCATTTACAATGACCTCCACTGTCTTGATTATGAAATAAAGAGAAATAGTACAATACATTCCAAATGAAATAGAAATATTACAATGTACTATTCATGTCTCATTTTTGTCTTATTCTTGTATTCTAATATTGCCATTACAATTTCATATTTTTACAAAAAAAGTACAAAACGCCTCTTGTCTTCCACTGCCGTCTCATTTGTATGTTCCACTCATACCCTGTTACTCATTCTATATCTCGTTTGCACTACTAATTAAGTTTTTATTCCTAAAATATCTCTCTTAATCAAAATTTATATTTTTTCAAAATACCCCAGTTAATCTATCTTTTCCAAAATTCTATTAATCAAATTTCTATTGCTTTCGTTTGTATTAGTTTCGATTTTTCAAAATGCCCATATTATCCATTTTATTTCTTAGAATACCCTTGTTAAAATTAAAATTTTGATTTTTCAAATTATCCCTATTAATTACTCTTTCCACTCTCTTGTATTAAATGCCTCTAGATTTTTAATTTTTTAAAATGTCCCGGTTAATTAAATTTTTTATTTCTTAAAATATTCCTGTTAATCAAATTTTTTTATTTTCAAAATACCCCTGTTACTCTTTCTTTTCATTTCCCTAAATTAAAAATATTTAAATTTTGTAATAAATAATATTGGAAGAAGTAAACTTGCACGTGCAAGCTTGCCCAACTAGTGATTTATACTTTATAAGAAAGATAATGCTAGCAAAACTCTCTTTCAAGACACGTGTCTTTCTCTTAATAGAAGACAGTAACAAATGACTTTCCTTTGAAGAAAGTGAGTTTAAAAGCAAGTGAGTTAACACATTACGACATTACCTCTTTAAGTCAAATGTTTTTTTCATTTCAAAAGAGAACTAGGGAAGTTATCAATGAAGGAACAAAAAAGTGTGAACGAACCTTCTGGAGTTTTGACAACGGCATGGATGAAGAAAAGACCAATGACGGCAATGATATATATATTTTTTTCTTGGATGCTTATCTGCAAGTCTGCAACCATAGAGCTACATTTTTACCAAAGTTTAGTGACTACGGTGAATTTCTACCGAAGTTTGGTATTTTTCTGATAAACTTGCACTGTTCCCGACTCCTGAGCTTGAAAACCTCTTAGATTCTTAAAATTTGTTTGTCACCAACCTTGGTTTTTTCAATCTAGAACCACATCAAAAGCACTCTACAACCAAAAATTACCAAGCTATTTCAATCTTAGTTTGGGGAAAAAAAAAGGAACACAAACACTCCTATTTATTGAAGTCAGATCAAACTGATTTCACTAAATTTTGGGGTTTGTATAGTTATGTTGATTTATTCATATTCCTTTTTGTTATTTTAATAGACTCAATAGAGTGTAGCATCATAGATCTACGCATTATGAGTTAAATCCATGGATCTATGATCCATTATTATTGAAATTTAAGTGTTTTTTTTTAATCAACATTGTTGGACAAAATAGAAATATTGATCTTCTTTTTCCACTTAAATCTTAACAGATGGTTGTTGTTAATTATATGTTACAGGTTTATGGCTGATATACTAGATCCATAGACCCATTTGTTTTATGGATCACAATGTTTTCAAAATATTCATAATTTAGGAGATACATTTTAAAATAAAAGTAATAAAATTAGTAACAATTAATGAAATGTAATTGATCTATAGAATTTATGATATACATATCTTTCCTAGTATTTGTATTGCAAGGATTTCTAGATTTATAAATATTTTTTTATCTTGTGAAAATATATTAATTAAACAAAAAATGCTAAAATCAAGAAATAACATCTGAATGTATAATATTTTGTATTTAAATGGAAGGTCTACTAGATCCATGCAAATTTCGTTTTCCTTGGTTTTTTCACAGTAATTAAATTGACTAAAGTGTTATACAATACTTTTAATCAGAGAGAAGTACAACAGCTAAATAAAAAAAATAATAATCTTGAAATATTGTATGAAATGTACTAGATGGTTTATTTCAGGTATCATAGTTTTAGCTTATGTGAACATTAAAACAATTTTTACTGGTGTATCTTAATATTTGCCGTGCTCATCTTAGTTTTTACTGCATTTTTATGCATATCCACAATAGGTCTCTTATATCGGAATTGTCAGTATGCACAATTAATACTTTAATCACTAAGAGCATCTCCAACCGTGCTCCATATCTCCATATATGGAGTTCATACTCCAAAAACCAACTCCAACCATGCTCCATAATTGGAGTTCATACTCCAAATTGCTACAGTAATATTCCATATATGGAGATGGAGAGAGTAAATGAAGATCAATCTCCAAAACACTATTCATCCTCGTAAAATACCGTGTGTCCTTTTTTAGTCTTTCAATATTTTTTAAAATGCCATTTTATCCTTTTAATTTATTTTAATAATTATCATTTTATATTGAATTTTTTTTAATGTTTTTTAAATAATTGTTTAATTTTTAAATTAATTTATCAATAAAAGATGCAAAAAAAAAAAGTCAAATCATCTATGGTTATCACCCCTTGAGGTCGCCATGTATCCCTTTTGACACCCCTTAACCGTGGTTAAGATTCACCCACCCCTAGGGTTCACCCACTCATCCTTGGTTGTTTTTTTAAATATTAATTCTTTTTTAAAATTAAAAAACTGTTTTTAGAGTTTTTTTAATATTAAAAACAGTCTTTTAATTAAAAAAAAAGAATTAATATTTAAAAAAAAACCAAGGATGGGTGGGTGGACCCTAACCATGGTTAAGGGGTGTCAAAAGGTGGCGACCTCAAAGGGTGATAACAGGATTGAGGAATAGTGTTTTGGAGATGGGGTGGGTTGGAGTAAAAAACTTATTAGTGGGACCCATGATCTCCGTATATGGAGTAGATGCCGAAATGGAGATGGATTATGGAGTATTGCATTGGGAAGAACATTTGAATAAATATTAACAGTAGCCCATAAGACTTTAGAAGGGGTCAGGTGGTATAGTCCAGTTAACTGATGTATAGTTTTTATATTTTTCTACATATTTGGTTTTTTTTCGGTCTGTACACATTTGATTGTCTCATATATTTGAGAAGTTTCATAATGTTGATGGTGCTAATATGCTTGAACTTTGACACTGTTCTTCCTATTGGTACTCTTTAAGTCTTATTGTTTTTTTCTGTTATTTTTCCTTGACAACTCAAGCTTTAGATCATATGTAACATCCATTATTTGTTGTTTGACTAGATATCAATGATTTACTCAGTTTTCTGAACCTTGTTCTATTTGGACAATTTTTTTTCAGTCGCCCACTATCCAAATTTTTACCTTTTCAAATGCAACAAGAATGTTAACTCTTGAAATCTATTAATTATTGTTAATTTCTCATGTGGATCAGGCTATAGACTTTGCAGCTGTTTCATCTTATATGTTGGAAGCACTTCCTCCTATAAAATCATCAAACAAAGAAAATAGAGAAAGTATGCCTTCCCTGTATTAGATTTGTTTTCATGTTATTTGCTTTCAAGTACGATTTCTCTTTACAGAAAATTTTCTCATTCTGTTAAATTAATCCATATCTGCTGTAAAATTAAAGATTAAAGGAGTTTAATCGGCCATATCTTCTTGTACCAATGTTTTTTTTAACCTGCTATGTTAAGATTTATATTTATGTAGTTATTGCACTTTAGATTTAACATTGGCTGAGGACGAAATGACTGTCGATGAGGAATTTAGAGAAGAAGTTATGAACAGAGATTTGGAACGACAGATTTCCAATGCAATAGATCCACGTCTTCTTCTGCAATTGGTATGCCATCTGACATGTGTCATATCAGTCTCTAAAGCAACATTCTTATATGCATCGAAGCAGTCTTTATCTCTGAACTCTGAAGCAACAATATTGAGTTTTGAGCTTCTGGTTGCAATATAAATTCTTTCTTTTGTTTTGAACTAAATTTGCTTATCTTGAGCAGATAAATGTTTTATCTAGAGGGACTTCACTTGTGAATGGTTCGCATAATGATGGGCCACACAATAAAGAGGTGGCAGCTGTTGGTGCCATTTGTGCTTTTCTGCATGTTACTTTCAACACTTTACCTCTTGAGCGCGTTATGACTGTACTAGCTTACAGAACTGAGCTTGTTCCTATGATTTGGAACTTTATGAAGTGATGCCATGAGAATCAACGATGGCCATCTTTGTCTGAGCTATCAGCATATGTGTCAGGAGATGCGCCTGGTTGGCTGTTACCTCTAGCTGTTTTCTGTCCTGTGTACAAGTAAGGCTACTTGTTTGGACTTGATCTATTTACTTTTCAAACATTTTGTTTCTGGAAAGATGACTAAAATTGATATTCTTTTCTTACGTCTGGATTTGTTTATTTTGTGCTGTCTTCAAGGAAATGGTGCTTGATCTATATCCAGTGCTCTTGAGGTTATGATAGAAGTCCGCTAACTAGTCTAAACTTTTGTGGTGCATCAGGCATATGCTCATGATAGTCGATAATGAGGAATTTTATGAGCAGGAGAAACCGCTCTCATTAAAGGATATTAGAGCCTTGATTATTATTCTTAGACAGGTAAGTTCTCATAGTTTAACTATTCCAACCGGTAAAAAAAAATTACAGTATTTCATTCATTTTTCTTTAAAAAGAAGTAACATAGCCGAATATCAGGCTAATGTGGAAAAAGATGGTGTTCTTTTAAGTATTTTGTATATATATATATATATTCACCCCTTTTTTAATTTTGTCATCACATCACTATTCTTCAGAAATTTCCAGCAAAAAATAAGCATCTTTGTTGTTTTGAGCAGCACTATGTGATTAGATTAGATTCTGTTGGTCTTCTTCAGTTATTTCAACTACTAATAAATACTGGTGATGGTGCATTTACACATATCCCACTTTTGAATTGCAAAGTCCTTGATTTGTGTGAAATTCCCTTTCACTTAACATTGTTATAATGTATATTTTGCTCCTTCCTGCAGGCCTTATGGCAGCTCGAATGGGTGATTCCTGCTAAGTCCCCTAACATAGTGAAATCTGACACCAACCTTTCCGGTCATAAGAGGTACTCTGTAGAATTCATTCACCACAGAGTCAGCATTGTAACCTCTGAGCTCCTCACGCAGGTAAATTGAAGTACTACAAGGTGTCGACTTTCTATTTTCTTCTCTGGAAAAGTTGGTAATTTTCAATTCATAGAGTTTGATATAAATCCTTTGTGCTATTCCATTTTATCTATCAAATGTTGTTGATAGACTATATTATATTTTACAAAACTCATCTGAATGCTTAGTTATTGCTCAAAGTAGGAAATGTCCAGATGCATTTGACTGCAATACAGAATCTTGTCAGGAAGGTTGCTTCTTGTGCTCTGAACAGACATTTATTTTCACTTTTTGTACTCTTTCATGTATTTTTATATCAGTTGCAAGATTGGAATAATAGACGGCAGTTTACATCCCCCAGTGACTTCCACGCTGAAGCAGTCGATGGGATTTTTATTTCTCAGGTAGGTAGGCTTTACACTTTCATTTTGTAGGCTCTATGCACCAAATCACAAAACACTGCATGTTCTAATCGCATCTTCCTCCAGGCTGTAACTGCAAATACCAGAGCATATGACATATTAATACAAGCTCCCTTCTTGGTGCCATTTACTAGCAGGGTTAAAATATTCACTGTGAGTATTTAACTGATCACAAATTCACTGCCACCTTTTGTGCCTGCCTGTCTTGCATTATGATGACCATGGGTGTCAGTGGTATCACTAATATCTTTTGTTGGGATTTGTGTTTATTGTTTTCATCTTTTCCTAGAGGCATGTAAATGGAAAATCTATCCATTAAAATTTGTTTTTACTTATTTGTTTCCTTCATCCTAAACTACTTTTGTGTCCATTTATCAGTCACAATTAGCAGCTGCTAGGCAAAGAGATGGGTCTCATGCTGTTATCGCTAGTCACCGATTCAGAATAAGACGCGATCATATTTTTGAAGATGCTTTTAATCAGATGAGTGTGTTGTCTGAAGAGGATCTTCGGGGATTGGTATGGCCTTAGACTTATTATTTTTTAAATAATTTTCTATTTTCAATTTAGAATTCCTTCTTAGGATGCTGTAACTAGAAGCTATGAAGAAGTTGTTCCTTTTTTTGTCTGGTACGAAATATAATTATATCTTGCTTCTATTTATCTTTTCAGATTCGAGTAGCGTTTGTCAATGAATTTGGAGTAGAAGAGGCTGGAATTGATGGGGGTGGGATTTTCAAAGATTTCATGGAGAACATTACTCGAGCAGCCTTTGATGTGCAGTATGGGTTATTTAAGGTTGTTAGTTCAGTTTACATGTATGGGTATTTAGACAATATATATATATATATATATACATATACATACACACACACACATATTCCAACTTTATTTTTCCCAGTAAATTCTTGCAAAAGTGATTTTTAACTGTTATAGAAGTACAGCATGGGGGGTCAGCTTGAAAACTTACTCGCTTTTTACTGACGGAAAATGAGTTCATGTGTTTCTATCTGATCTAACAGCAGAGGTCAACATCAAACCTTGTCAAACAAGCCATAGTTTGAGCTCCATGTCCTTGGATTTTTTTATAGATTGAAAAGAAATATCCACAAGTTCCTGCCACTTTTTTTCCGTGTGGTTTTGAAGAACTTTCTAGTAGGATATTTATATTTAGGCTAGACCAAAGGAATTACATGTAAATTCTGTAAGTGATTAGTTTTGATGATTTTTAAGCTGCCACCGCAGATCACCTTGGACTTGAGGAAACCTACATTTAAGCCAAGAGGAGTGCTAGCCCTACTCTCAGGCTTTTTCTACTCTCAGCCTCAACCAACTAAGTATCCCAAAAGCAACTGGTTAAAACACTTTTTAACGTTAAAGCTAAAGCGCACACTTTTTAAAAATTTGGGACACTTGGTTGGCTGAGGCTAACAGTAGAAAAGGCCTGAGAGTAGGGCTAGCACTCCTCTTAAGCCAATTTGATTCTTTGCCTGTGATCTTTTTAAAGCTTCTTGCTATTAAGACCAAATTCTAATTAAAGAAATATATAGTTTTATTGGAAAAATTGATTTAGCTTTTAGAAATCTAATTGAGACTGGGAGTTTTAAGTACCTTATCATTTCAAGCTTCCAACTTGTTCTTGACTGGAGTGACTGTTCAACACATAGTTTTAAAACTCGCCGAGTCGACTCGAAACTCGGCCGAGTCGACTCGGCTCGGCCAGGTTTCGAGTCGAGTTTCAAGGAAAACTCAGTTTTGACAGAAACTCGCCCCAACTCGCCCGAGTTTTTGCACTTTTTAAAAAAAAACTAAAAATCGAGTAAACTGACTACCCGATTGACTAAATTATGTTTTTTTTCTTTTTTTTGACACACCCCACTTATTTTTAAGTATAAATACAAAACAAAAGGGGGATGTTTAATATATATTAAATTATATATCTTATTTTAGGCATTGTTTATCATTAATTTTGAATCTATACCATATATATTATTAGAAAAATATTATATATATCCGAGTTTTAGGTGTCATTACTCGGACGAGTTTTGCCTGAGTTTCCGAGTTGACTCTACTCGGCAAGTTTCCGAGTCGAGTCAAGTTTTCGGGTTTTAAAACATTGTTCAACATGCACCTCGAAGATATTTTCTGCATCCAAAGTGGCAGTTTAAGGTAAAAAGATGGAGATCTCCTTATCATAGAACTACGAGAAAGAGCCGTTGAGTTTCTCCACAAATGTCATAATCATCTAGCATTTAGTGTGATGAAAGGCTGCGAAACCCACACGTATTTCTTTCTAAAAGGGGCCATATTTCAACTTTCTTCTGGTTGACCCATCATTTCCCTTGCATGATGAATCCTATAGCTTCTCGTGTTGTCCCCCCATTATGCTAATTTACTGACACCTGTTTAACATTTGAAGAAATTTATATTAGATATAGGACCTACCTTAGTGTTATATGCTGTACATTATCTGCATTACCACAGGGGTTGAGTTTCCAATATTATTGCAAGAATTCGGAACATCAATTATCTAAACTGATGTAGTTTTTTCACATTGAAGACCTGAAATATTATATTGCTGCTTCACTTCGTTGAAGTGAAAAGAGTTTTTAGTGCCATGTAACTTCAATATGAAGAAGAGGAGGAATGTAACAATCCTGAACCATCCAAAAAAAAAAATGTAGCAATCCTGAAGAAAGGTCAGTGGCAATTTTTTTAATAAGTAGAAAGGTCTATGGCTGTTAAGAAGTGAAAAATACTTAAAATGATCAATAATGCACTATCTGAACCATTCCACACCCTTAACACTGTCATTGGCTGGTGCTTTATGGGATTTTCTTTTCAACATGTTACATCCATGTAGGATGGAAAGAAGCCATATTCTTGTCATCATCAAATTATGTATTATTTTGTAAACACGTCACTGGAACACTTTCCTGAATTCATGGATATTTGGCATTGCTTGTAATTTTTTTGTGAATTGTTTAACTTATAGTTTATACTTGAATTTCTGTGTTCCATGTCCGCATTGAGTCTTAGTATTCTTGTCCACATTGCGTGACTTGAAAACTATTCTTTATTATAGCATTAGATTTTATATTCAAAAGCCATGAATCTATTTCATGATGGGTAAGTTGCAGATAATGCATATCCATTTACTTGTTCATTACCCTTGGATTGGTCTTACTGCTTCCTTTTGTACTTCTCTCGTGTTTTGAAATTTCATGCTTGGTTGGCTATTTCTAGGAAACAGCCGATCACCTACTGTACCCCAATCCTGGATCAGGAATGATACATGAACAGCATCTCCAGTTTTTCCATTTTCTTGGAAGTGTTCTTGGAAAGGTATGCTCTTTCTATTCTTTTTATAGGAATTAAGAATGTGGTATTTTGAAGCTTGAACAACATCTATTGTTAACGAGCCATGTTACCCCAACATTCCATCTTTTATGGAATAACCACATAGCCATGCCTGGCCCTGATATGTATTGGATGCTAGGACTCAAATGTTACCTTGTCTGTTAAAATACATAAAATCTCATCTTTTATGGAATACCAACTAATTGCATTTTCATAACTATGGTTTGCACCTTCAAAATATTATGGCTACGTATTAGAAAAGCTTCTCATATCAGATTGAAAAAAGGAAAAAAGAAAAGAAAAGCGAGGTTCACTTTTATGGCTACCAAATTTTGAAAAAAACAGCTATAACAATTATCCTTTTGTCTAGGGGAAAATAGTAATCATATATTTTTATTCTTGTAGGCAATGTTTGAAGGGATTCTTGTTGATATACCATTTGCAACGTTCTTCTTGAGCAAATTGAAACAAAAGTAAGGTTTTGTAAGGCTTCTCTCTTTGCACATTTTCATAGTTTTCTTTCTATTTCCTTTGTTTTTTTTAAAAGTTGCAGTTATAGACTACTCTTCATCCTAAAACTGTAGATCAGAAAGGCTCCTTTTGCATCTATATTATTATGAATAGCAAAATGATCGTTTAGGGAGGGATAATATTAAAGCCCAAACTTGGTCCATCGGACCTACAACTACAAGTGCGAACCAAGGCCAGGTCTTGGCACTCGTCGGGCCACCCAAGCCATTACACGGGGTAGCTGACATGGGGACCAGAAGGTCTCTACGTGTTTGCCACCTTACCTCTCCTCATATGGAAAATTTCAGGGAAACATCCCTCCACCTCATGGAATTTTTTTTTTACTCAACTGCATTTTATTCGATTTTTTTTTTAATGGCAGCCATTCACAAGAGCTGAGTCCCATAAACGGTAGGGTGGAGGGATGGTGTGGAGAAATGGAACTGCAATGTTGCCAATCTAGAGTGCTGCCTATCATATGGACGGTTTGGGTTGCCCATGTTATTCCTTCATGTTCTTCAAAAAGGGGTGTTCCTAACTACTCCTTGGATGGGTCGTCCCAAAAAATAGTAATAAATGATAGAAACAAAAATGATGATGATGATGATGATACTGCTTTTAATAAATTGAGGAAGTTGACCTCGATGAAAAGCACCCTTAACAATCTTCCTATATATCTTATGTCAGTATTCACAATCCCCCAATCGATTGCAGCTTCCATTGAGAGGTTGTAGAGGGAGTTCCTTTGGAATGGTAAAGGAGATAGCCTTAAGTACCACTTGGTGGCGTGGGATAGGATTTGTCAGCCTAGGAAAGCTGGAAAGGTGGGGGTTTGAACATAAGACTGATGGCTCCAGTAAACAAGGCTTTGCTAAGCAAGTGGATTTGGAGATTTGGAGAGGAGAGAGGGTTTGTGGCGATCTGTCATAGTAGCTAGACATGGGGAGCTATCATGTTAGGCTTTGAGAATGGTCAAGGGGCCCCACGGGGTGGGGTTATGGAAGGATACTGTGGCTGTAGCCAGCTTGGTTATGGGCAGGGGTTCGGAGGTTAGTTTTTGGAAGGATGTGTGGTACTCTACAACTCTACATTATGAGTTTGGTAGCATTTTCCTTCTAGCTGAGGATAGAAATGCCTTAGTTAGGGACTACTTTCAGGAGAGCGATGTTGGAACAGTGTGGGGCTCGAAATTGAGATGGGATATGAATGATTGGGAAGTAAACGACTTGGGTCGGCTTCTAGAGCGCCTTGAATCTTCTCGCAATAGTACTCAGAGTAGACTGTAGAGAAGTCAGAGTTTGGTCTAAAAGCAACAATGGGCGATTCTCTGTTAGATCATTGTTACAATCTTTTGAGTTGGTAATTTCTGTTTCCTTTTCTCACAGGTTGGTTTGGAATCCCGGTATTCCTTCTAAGGTATCTTTCTTCGTATGGAATGCGTCTTTGAATAAGATTCCTACTAGTGATCACTTGAAATCTAGAGGGTGGAGGATGACTAATCGCTATTTCTTGTACTTTTGAGCGGAAGAATCAGTGGATCATTTGCTTTTACATTGTTTATCCTCGTGCAAGATTTGGGGGTTCTTCCTCTCTTGAATAGGAGTGGAATGGGTCTTTCCTTCATTCTTTCAAAACTTCTTATCCTAATGGATGTGGTGAATGTGGTCGGTCCACAAAAACTAATTTGGTCGGTCCTTCCAGGAGCCATAGCATGGGTCTCTTTGGAAAGAGAGAAACAAGTGTCTTCGAGGACTCATCCTCAAATTTGTTCTCGTATCCGCTCGCTTGTTTTGGAATGGTGCTCCATTTAGCATAACGGGGAGAAGGTGGGAGAGGTGTTCTGTTGAAAGTTTTTGGGGTCTCCTTTGCCTTAGTCAGGGACCTCTCTGTTTGCTTTTAATTTGCCTTAAGTCTCTGTTTGGGTTTACTCACTTGTAATCCTCTACCTTTTGTATTGCTCCACCTTAGTATATGCTTTTCAAAGTAGTCCTAGTGAGGGATGACTGACAAGGAACCTATCTAATCTGCTGGCCGATAACCTAGAGGAGGCTTCGGACCATGTGTATTGGGCTTCTTTTAATGGTAATCAATGAGATGATTAAATATAAATTCTCCAAATCTTCGCATTTTGGCATTGAAATGGTGGGTGGCCCCTAGCCTTTCATGAGGGAAACGAACGCAATTAATGGATCAAACCTATCAAGAAAAAGAAAAGAAAAGACTAATAAATTGACCCTGTTTATAATAATCTTTTGGTAGTTAAGCTGGATCGAACCTATGACCTCATTGGGGTCAGTATTTTGTTTATATGTATTTTTTAAATTAAGGATATGTGTTTACATATATAGACAGATAACGTAGATGCTCCCTATGTACTATCGTCTTGAGGTAGCACTGTGCCCCCATATACACTCAATTCCTGTTCCCACTCCTTGTAAGCTCTTTACTTATCTTTTCAACATTCTCTATTGTATGGCTCAGAATTAGTTGGTTGTTAAATCTTTACGCTTATTAAATTCTTTTTTGAAGTTTTGTCCTTGTATTTAGAGACAAGGTTTTCGTTCATAAGGATCTTTCACGTAAAGGTCTTACTTTTTTTCCCTTTTCTGGTTGATCATTTACTACTATAACCATGTCAAGTCCATTGGCTAATTTGGTTTGACAGCCAGAAAAGTTTCCTTACTTTTTAGTTAGATTTTCCTCAATGAATGATTTCTTATTGCATTAGCATGCCCACCTTAATTTATATTTTTTCTCATCAGAAAATATATATGAGCTAATATAAGATGTCTTCTCTGCATTCTCTGATATTTGTTGTTCTGTCATCCTGTTGTTCAGGTACAACTATTTGAATGACTTGCCTTCACTAGATCCAGAATTATATCGTCACCTTATCTTCTTAAAGGTGATAACATCTTCTATTTCTTCAATGTGATCATAGTGAATAGTTAGTAATATCTAATCATGTCTCTTGCTGAAGCATTCAGATGTCAAATTACATATTGCTAGTTTGTATCTGCAGCTGATTTTCATATATTGATGAAGATTAATTTTGTTCACTGAATTCATGAGATATAATAATGTGGAACACTTATGAAGAACTTACAAAGAAGTGAAAATTTTTGTAACTGTTTCATTCCTTTACCGTCAATCACATTTTTAAGAGGTCTTTAATTTGGCCGAGAAAGTATGCAATGCTTTGCATTGTTAATTAATTTTGACGAAAGAGTTGTTGCTGACTGGCCTCAGCAATGGTGAGGTATCACAATTGAAGCTCTAGTTTGCTCAAAATGGTGTTCTATGAGGAAGGCACTCTGTAGATCACATCTAATGGGCTGCATTTGGCCTAGTTGAGATGATAAAGAAGTCAAAAAAAAAATTGAACTTGGAGTTGAAAGGACGGCTGTTATTGTACAAATCAGGGTTTTCTTGACAATCTTTGAACGACTTGGATCAATGGTCCTTTGGCATTGGGTGGAAGATTTATTTGGAAATTAATTGCTCCTCTTTTTATTTTATTTTTTGGGTGTGCGTGTGTTGCAATTTTTTAATTAACATGATAGAGGAATTCTTGAAGATACCATAAATTGAAAACTCATGGAAACTTGAACCAAACTTTTTTCAATGCAATGATAACATCAAAATCTGATAGTTAGAGTCATATTGATACTATTTGAACTTTCTATAGGGCCTTTAGTTTTTTTTTGTAATTAGAGTAGGGGTTGTGAAAGAGCAGAGCGGACTGCACTAAACCTGACTGTAATGAACCATACTAAGATAGAAAAATCACAAGAGTAAACCACTAAGTTTCTACTCTGCATTATTTCATAGAACCGCAGATACGCTGTGTATATGTATGAATACATATATACCTGTTGTATTGAGAGACAAATTAAAGCATGATTCTTCAATGAAACAATCATTTGTAGGTAATGAAATACATAGAGATCTAGTTAAAGAAAGAAAAAAAGAAGAAGAAATACATAAAGAGATGCCTTCCATAAACAATATATATACAAAAGTTTAACCATGCAAGTCATCACCATCTCATATGAGGTCGACTGTGTGGCTGACTGTAACCAACCTCCAGTCTCAAACTACCTTCCAATAAAAGTTGATATATGTCAGGCTTCCTCCTCAAAAGTTTCCATGCTCTTTCATACAACAAGCTGGAATCAGGATTCAGGATTCAGGATCCTCCTCATCTAAAGATATGAACTCCACCACCAATGTCACAGGAATAACAAAGAAACTTTCAGATTCTTTTTCCATTTAAAAAGTCTCCATGCTCTATTTTATAGCTTTCTGAAAATCAGTCTCGTCAACCTTCTGGAAAACACGATATTCCTCGTATGAAGAAAGGGAGTCCATTTGCGCTATCTCCTCAGAGCCAAACACTCTCTCCTATACCTTTTCTTGCATGTTTATTAATAGATGCTCCATATCGAGACCTGCTTAGGGATGCTAGGCATCTCCTAACATCCCTTCCAATATGAGCTAGCTGCTCCTTAAACCTAGTGTTGCCTCCCATAATCATCCTGTAACAATATTTGCACATTTTCGATGGTGTGGCTTCCTCTTCTGTGCGGGTTCATGGAAGGGCATCGCCTGCTTTTGGAATGGTGTTTAATGAGTAAAGATTTCGAGGGCACAAATCTTCTTGATTTGGTGTAATGTTGGGTTGGATCTTCTCGTTTTCTTTGGATCTGCAGGCCCCATCCCACTTGGTGGCCCTCAGTTCCTTCTCCTTTATCCGTTTGTAGTAGCTCTGCCCTCTCTCTCTTTCTTTTTTCTCTGTTATAAATTATTTTGTCAGTTGGGTTCATTATCATGTGACCCCTTTTATTGGTTTGTAATCTAGCTTTTGTTTCTCATATATATTTATTTGATTTATCGATAAAAAAATATTTGCACATAATCTTGTTCCTATCCTCATTCACCCCTTCTCCGTGCTCCAAATCAATATCGAAAGAGCTTCTAGGCATGATTAAGTACTTCAACACAACAATTATAACAAATGCTAAACACATAAAATTCAGACCGAAAACAATTTGACTAATAAGAATCTAAGAAAAATTTTAAAATATTAATTTTTCCAATATAACAATTATAAAATTAGTGTAAATTAACATAAATAAAGATTAGTCTATGGGTTTAGTAGATCACCCATTAGGGCTGCAAACGGAGCGGATACGAAGCGGATATTGGTAAATCCGAATTGGTATTTGATTATATATCCGGATATCCGTATCCGGATAAATATCCGGCAGATAGTGAAATATGATATCCGTATCCGACTCCGATTAAAATATCCGGATTCGGATGCGAATCCGGATTATTCGATAATTTTAAAAAAACATTAAAATAATATAAATTAATATTTAAAAATGTAAAAATATATAATTTTTTATTTTAAATATATATTTTAAAGGTAATATTAATTTTATAGATTTAAAATATATTATTTATATATATATTATATAATCGGACGGATATTTATCGGATCAAATGTATCAATATCTGAATCCGTATCCGAATTATAAACGGATGGTGATTTACTATCTGAATTCGCTCCGTTGGATATCTATTCGGATAAATATCCGACTAAATGGATTCGGATGCGAATCGGATACGGATAATATCCGCATCCGTTTGCAGCCCTATCACCCATAGACTAATCTTATATAAATATTAAACATTAATACATCACAAGTAGCTTAATTTTGCTTAATTTATATTCAATTAATTATTTTTTAATGTTCAAAAGATCATATAAATAAGTTATGATCCAAAAAAAGGGTTTGTTCTGGGATCTACTTGATGACAATTACAAAACGTATATATAATAATTTCGATCACAAATGAGTAAAATATATGTGTTGAAATGCAAATTTTGATGTATTTTCAAAATTTTCAAAAAATCGTGAAAAGTGGGATGAAATCTCAATGTTAAAGGCCATAGATCTATGGATTTGGCCACAAATCTCCTATAGACTCGGAATATCAAAACCCTCTCGGACTGAGTACCATTGCAAAAGAAGCTGGCCTGTCCTGAAGCATACGCTAGGGAAGGAGGATGAAACTCCCTCGAACACCCTAGAGTTCCTTTCCTTCATTAGAGACCTGGCTACCACTGCAGAAAGCAAAGCCCCAATATGCTCGATATTTTAAACCATGCTTTACCCCAACCAACCCAGAGGCTTCTTTCCTTGTAGGAACTTTAAACCCTCTTCAAATCTCTGCAATGTTTTCCCAAATTGCCACAAATCCATGACTGAAATGTCATGCCATATTCACTAATGGGTTTTGCAAAACTCAACCTTTATTTGTTTGGTAAAATGACCAATGATGCAGTTCTAACTTCTAAGCAGAACAAATTCAAGAGTTTTATTGTCTCTTTTGGTGAAAGAGACGACTCCAAGAACCACACAGTGCACACCTGGAAAATTTGTTATGATATACAATAGTTAGGGTACTCTACGACACCTTGACAATTGACATTAGTTGTTACTTGTTAGGGTATATTGCCTCGATGCTCCTTGATTAAGATACTGTACACCCTTATTGAGGTTTATCGATTGACAATGATACAGTACACTACTAGAAGGAGGCGCTTGTGGAACAATATGGTCCTATGTTTCATTGTCAATTTTCCTCAGGATTTGAATAATATCGTAAGGAACATTGTTGAGATAACTATATTTACATCATGTTGATACTTCAAATAGTCTTCTATTTCTTTCATCATTGTAGATACTTCTAATTTTTTTCCTAATACCTCCATCTCTGTTTTGATCTCTCTGTGCGAGTAAGGAGTTCCTATTACCATTTTCTTTTGATGTGGGTTCTATTTCTTCTGAAGCTTTAAAGTGCTAATGATGGATTTGAACAATTATCTCCGTTTGATTTTAATAGATTTTTTTGCAAGTACAATTTCATCTTTCAATGACTATGCAGTTTCTTCCATACATTCAGCAGTCATTTATAATTTTTGGATATTCACTTTGTTTTACTGTAATTTACAGCGTTTTAAAGGTGACATTTCAAAGTTAGAACTGTACTTTGTCATTGTAAACAATGAGTATGGGGAGCAAAAAGAGGAGGAGCTGCTTCCAGGGGGGAAAGACATACGTGTTACAAATGATAATGTCATTACGTTTATTCATCTTGTTGCCAACCATCGTTTGAATTTTCAAGTAATGCAATCTGTCATCTGCAATTCATTTAAGTTCCTTTTTGGTGTGTATCTTCCCTCAAAATGCATGATAATATGAAATGCTTTCATTAACAGATACGTCAACAAAGTTCACACTTCTTGAGGGGATTTCAGCAGCTTTTACGGAAAGATTGGATAGAAATGTTCAATGAGCATGAACTTCAGGTATTATGACTCATTGCTGGAAAGTTACATTGAGTTATTGTTTCTAAGAATGGATCGCATGGCATGCTCACTGGCAATTTTTTCATGGACCAGCCTATCTGATGGTTTTACTAGTGTCCACTTTCTAGACGAATATAGTTGCACACCTGAGAGTCCGAGGCATGTCCTTTTCTTGATCACTCAATTCTTTAAAATTGAGTGTCCACTCCTACTTTTTTGGTTATCTCATAAAACACGGGATTAGGAATGTAATTGAGCACTTGCAGGGAAAAAAATGATTTCGATCACATGTTAAGAAGGAGCCCCATATTGCTTCAATTCTAAATAGAGACCGTATTTACTTTCTTTTAGATGCACTAAGTAATCTCCATCAAAAGCTCAAGACCTATAAGTAGAACTTCTCTCAGCAAATGAATGAGCAATTTGGAATTCAAAAGCAACGAAAATCAAAAGATGTCAGTGCAAGCCATGTGAAATATTTGGATCTTTTCTTTCAAAAGACTCGAGGCATCAGAGAATTTCATGAACAGCCCCCAAATTTGTTGAAAATTCTATTCAGAATCCAACTTACCTAATCAACTATATGAACAAAGTAGGCCAAATCTGGCCTCATGATAGTTCTGTAATTTTGTTGAATAAGCTTATGGCAGGACCCAGCATCGGATAGGAATTTTCTAAATGGGTAATAAGATGGTTGGTAGTTGAAGTTTCTTGGGAAATGAAGATCCATTGTAGATCAGACAACTTCAATTCCTTAGTATGTTTAAGGCCCAAATTCCTCTAGACATCGGACACTCATTGAAAGTGTTTCTTTAGTTACCTTGTGGTGTTAGTGTCATTTCTCATAAAAACAGTCATCTCTGTAAATCGATAAGATTGCACTGTCCTTTATTTCCCTCATAACAAACACCTCGGAATAGATTCTTTTAGAGTTTATAAGCCAATTCAATGATTGAACCACTGAAGATTTCAATCAGATAAGAGAACCTCCTGTAATTAATCCTCTACATACCCCCCCCCCCCCCTTTCTCTCTTTTATGTGTGATTATATGATGAAAGACTAGATTCCTATTTTTTTTCCATTTTAGTGATGTAGTAGTGCATAAAAATCAATAGAAAGGCCAGAATAGAAGGAAAAAACAAAACAGTTGTGTTATTTGCAGGTAGCCTCAGAACTCTCAGTTGTGTTATTTGCATGTAGGGATTCCACACCTTGGCAAGTAAATTTCTTCCCCAATTGTTTGTAAATCAGCAGAAAATAGAATGAAAAAAAAAATAGTAATTCAAAATCAGCCCATCAGATTTTCTTAGTTTGCTCCAGGCTTCATAGAAGTACATTCTTGGTAGTGAGATGTTGATATTAGTGTTATGCAGTCTCAGAAACAGTAGCCTAAAAAAGGATGGATTCGTTGTCTCATCCAAATGGAAACAATCAAAACAGATCGTTTATAGAAGAAGTAACAGAAGAAATAAAGAAATTGTGAGATAAAAAACTCAACATATAACTCTTAATATAAGTGTTGCACATTGAAAGTTGTTTTGGCTATTATTAAATTTGTGAAAAATTAACAATGAATATAAGAACTGTGTTACAAAACATAGAATGTGATTAATGTTTGACTGTATGCATACATCCTAATATATCCATTAAGAATGTGTGTTTTGTTATGCATCTGTTACACGTGGATTCGTAAATCCAAATTTCTTGTAAAACTAGTGGAAATGCTTAATGACATTATTTCATTGTTGTTATCTAATTCTGTGATGTAAACTGGTAATTTTTCCCCCAATTCGTAAGTAACTTGTGGTTGGGCATATAATGGACAATCACTATAATTTTATGCAACCCTTCTCTCTTATGAATTTGTTTTGACGATCAATTTTTGTAAATCAGAATCTCAGTGCCTAGTCTCTTTGTTTCCAGCTTCTGATATCAGGTTCACTTGAGGGCTTGGATGTTCATGATCTACGTTCTCATACAAATTATGGCGGTGGCTATCATGATGTAAGTTGTACTTTTGAAATCTATGACATACCCAAAAGAGTTGGTACAATATTTCATTCAAATTCTCTTAACTGAAGTTTACTATCTTTTCAATCATGACTTCTCACCTAGTATCATCTCATCCTTTCCTTATTATTGATGTATGAGTTTTAAATAGGGATGTCTTTAGCTTCAATGTTTGTGATCTCATGGTGGTGGCCCTTTTTTTTTTTGGTTGAAAGAATGATGCGAAAGAATGATGCCTTCTATTTTTTTTCTCTTTTAATTTTTTTGATCAGTAAAAAGTTGTCTTCTGTTGTTTTTAAGGTAATCGGACATATAGTCATTTATATATAGAAGTGTGTGCTAGTTTGACATGCTCTTTTTTGTAACAATTTCAACTTTGGTAGGGCTGTAAATAGAGCAAATTCAAAGGGGATAGTGGACTACCCAAGTTTGTTGCAATTACACTATCTGGCTATCCATATCCAATTCGATATCCGGCAATAGTCAAATAGAGTATTCATATTCAACTTTGATTAAAATATTTGAATTCCGAGATTAATTGAATTATCCAATTACTTTAATTGTGTGATCTAACTTGAGAGCTACCATATTCCATTGTTAAATAATGTTAGGACATTTGGTCCAAAATACCTTTTATAACTCCCAGGTTGTTTAAATGAGATAAAGTAATTTATATCATAAAAATCTCAGATTAAAAATTTTCCCATTTTGCTTTTCACTGGCAATAGGAGACAGAGCATCAACTGCCTTTGTCAAGTTCACAAACATGGTGAAGGTCAACCATATACCTTGATAGACTATTGGTAATAAAGAGAAGGGAAAATACCGATAAAATATATAAAAAAAATAATTAAAAATTAAAAAGCACACAAAGTGAAGGAAAAATTAGAAAAGATTATACAAAGAATTGGTGGTAATAACTCTTTGGATTGCGTTACTAGTAACCAAGTGGTGGAGTGGTAGGTTTGATTGATCATTGGGGACAAAAGTGTAGGAATGATAATAAATTACTGGCTGGGTCTATTGATGATCTAGCTCATCTTTTGGCATTGTCGTACATCTTTTATTGAGAATTTTTTGGCATGAGAAAAAATATTGGGAGGTCTGAAGTTATTTATACCTACTAATTACTGCCTATATTTTGTATAACAGCTGTTATTGACCATGTAAATGTCTGAGTAGAGTTATGATGACATGTTTGGATGTTTTCCTGCTTTCTTTTTGCATAAGCTTGCATGTGAGACCATTTTTTTAAAATTTCTTATCTCTATAATAAAGTGGGTTTTTGCATTTTGCAACTCTTCCTCTCTCCTTTTTTTTTTTTCATATTAATGCATTAGGATCCATAGTTGAATTATATGTATCCATTTTTATTTCCTTTTACTACAAACATTTTAGAGATCATTTTTTCCCGTCCTTAGCTGGGATCGGACCTGTAGTCTCAAGGTTGCAACACAAAGCAGCATTCAGTTGAGCTAGGGGGAATATACTTAATTTTTATATTTTTTAAAGCATTATTGTCAAAGTTGCTTGAGGTTGTACAATTATTGATTTCAGTAATTCTTTTGGCAGGAACACTATGTCATTGAGATGTTCTGGGAAGTTCTCAAGAATTTTTCTCTTGAAAATCAGAAGAAATTTTTGAAGTGAGTTATATAGTTTATCCTTAGTGTCTTTAATTATTTACATATGTTAATTATATAGTTTATTTAGCCATAATCTTTATACTCACTTTGGGTTATCAGTTTCATTTGGCAATGCAACACTGTCCACAGTTTATTACCCTAATGTCTTTAGGACCAAGATCAGGTCAATTCAGTTGGATTAGTTCGAGAGGAAAAAAGTTAGGGTTTGAGAGAGAAAAGAAGGAAAATAAGAAGAATAGAGATTAATGATCTCTAATAGTATACTCAAAATAATAGATAACAAAAACATAACGTCCATAAAACATAAAACCTATAAAGCCTTATTCAACACTCCCCTTCAAGTTGGTGTGTAGATATCACTCATGCCCAACTTGCCAACAATGTTTCGAAACTGAGTACCACCAAGACCCTTAATCAACACATCAGCCAATTAATCCTCAGACTTCACAAATGGGGTGCAAATGTGACCCTCCTTCAACTTCTCCTTGATGAAATGACAATCTACCTCAATATGTTTGGTCCGGTCATGCTGCACCGGATTATGAGTAATACTAATAGCAACCTTATTATCACAATATAAGCTCATGGGGCCTTCGGTGGGAAGTCCAATCTCATTCAAGAGCAATCGAAGCCACAACAGCTCACACACACCATGTGTCATGACTCTAAACTCCGGCTTTACACTGGAACTGGCAACCACATTCTGTTTCTTACTTTTCCATGTAACAAGATTACCTCCAACCATGGTGCAATAACTGGAAGTAGAGCGTCTATCGGAAACTGAGCCAGCCCAATCTGCATCGGTGTAGGCTTCAACCCTTAGGTTCCCCATTACAAGTACACAACAAACCTTTCCTATGGTACGACTTTAAGTAGTGGAGGATTCGATAGACTGCATTTAGATGACCAGTAGTTGGAGAATGCATAAATTGGCGGACTACACTGACAATATAAGTGATGTCTAGCCTGGTAAGGGACAAATATATAAGCCTATTGGTCTCTCTTTTTATATATATTTCTGATTTACCGATCAATATATATATATATATATATAAGCCTGCCAACAAGCCTTTGGTATCCCCTGCGTTCGACAAATGTTCCCCCACTAGCTTCACTGAGTTTATGATTCAGATCTATAGTTGTATCATAGGGCTTACAACCCATCATGCCTGTCTCCTCAAGTAGATCATGAACATACTTGCGCTGAGAGACAAATATGCCCTTCTTAAACCTGGCAACTTCAATCCCAAGGAAATACTTTAGAAGACCTAGGTCTTTGATCTCGAATTCCTTTGCTAAGATGCCCTTTAGTGACTCTATCTCATCCACTCTATCTCATGCAGATCATCACCTGTTACCACAATATTGCCCACATAAACAGTCAAGATAGTCACCTTCTGACAAGACCGCTTGAGGAACAATGTGTGGTCTACTTGACTTTGTTTGTAATCATTATTCACCATAGCATTGCGAAAACACTCAAACTATACTCTGGGGGACTGCATCAGTCCTTACAGTGCCTTCTTCAGCTTACACACATTCCCTTCGTCTAGGGGCATTTGAACCCAATAGGAAGTACCATATACACATCTTCCTCTAAATCACCATGAAGAAATGCATTCTTCACATTATGCTGAAATAAGGGCTAATCCTTAATGGCTGCAAGTGAAAGGAGGACTCTCACTGAGTTCATTTTTGCAACCGGGACAAATGTCTCCTGATAGTCTATGTTGTAAGTTTGAGTTTACCCCTTTGCAACCAAGCGAACTTTGTATCTCTCAACTGAGCCATCCGAGCGGTGTTTAATTGTAAACACCCAGTACATCCCACTAGCCTCTTCTCTCTTGGTTAGTTGACCGTATCTCATATACTATTTTTTTCAAGTGCACACATCTCTTCTTCTATAACATGTTTCTATTCTGGTTGAGGCAATGCATCTGCTAAACTACGAGGGACAGACACAGAAGACAAAGCCAAGGCAAACGAGCGATACGAAGAAGACATAGCATTGTAAGATACAACATTTGAAATAGTTTCTTGAATGCCCATATATATATATATTTTAAAATAAAATCAATTGGGGGTTTGTTGGATTTGATTTGATTTTTTAAAATAATAAATAAATATTTAATAATATTTACTCGTAATAAATTCTGATTTGAACTTGTTTTTTTAAGAGACTTCTAAGTATGTGACTTAGTGTGTATGATTCATGGTTCACCCAATACATATTGACTGTTGGATTTGATTGTTCTTGGAAACTAATGATCATGATGAATGAAGATTAATCCATGTGAATATCCATTGGATATTACCTTTGAGACATTCCTTTAACCAATGTGCATATACATTGGATATTAACTTTGAATCTTTCCATTGACCATCGGTTACTTGGAGAAGGTGTGTGCTTAACATATAAGCCTTTGGGCTTTCTTGGTAACTGTACTCTTCAATGAGCATTATGGTTTTGTCTCTAAACCTCTATATATAGAGGATCAAAGTGAGACAATTTGCATAGTTCATTTTTTTGAAGAGCCGAAGCTCTGGCGAGATATCTCTAGATTGCAGAGGTACAAAAAGGCGGGTCCGAGACATACTTTGAAGTATCTCATCCAATCAAGTCTCTTTTGACCAGCCAAATCATATGGCTGATCTTTCTTGGGACCGGACTATTCAGTTTGAACCTGGTAGATTGATCCAACCAGACTGTCTTTTTAGACAGACCTCTGGATCAATTTGTTTGACAATCCAAATGGATCGTCTCTTGTCTAGACTAATTGGACAGACCCTTTTGGGTCCATCCTAATTGACTAGAATCTTGAGATAGTCTAATCGGATGGTCAATTTTGGATCGGTCCTTAATTGGGTTAATCCATCAACCTGAAACCGCATAGGCTAAGGGGAGACTGTCGAATTTTGGAAAATATTCAACATTTAATCTAAATTAATTTAATAATTAAAATTAGAAGTGATTTGAATTAATCGGTAAATTAATTTTACCCGGTTTTAAACCATATATTGTGGGACCATTTCTTGAAATTAATTTAATTTAATTAAAATCAAATTTTGATACAATAAAATTAAATTGATTAATTTTATATATGTGGTTAAATTTAAAGTATGAAGAAATACAATTTTAATTTAAATTAATTTATTCGGGTATTTTTAAGGAGGTTGGTACTATTGTCTTCTGTCAAGCAGTGCAAAATTGTAGGGGAAAACCGGTTGAATCCAAGCTGAGTTGAATCCCGAAGATAGAGCTGCTTTATCCCTTGCATAATGGGAGTCTTCGACTATCTTCAAGAAAGACTCTTCGAGCGCCTCTCAGTTCGAGTGATTCATTATATAATTATTTATTTTATATTTTTGTCTATTGTAGCTAATTGTGCTCTGATTTGTGATTGCTTTTTAGACTAACCATCTAGTACCTTTCCTAACGGCAATAGGAGCTTCAGAGTTAATGTCATGACTAGAATGAACAATGTTACCTGGATCAAAAGAGGTCTCTTGGTGGGGCTCATGAGGATCTTTATGCCTTCTCTTGTATACCTCTAATTCTTTGACCACAGGTTCACACTCCCCTTGTTTACAATCACTGTCAGAGGAGAAAATAGGAATAGGAAGAGAAGAAGATATTTCTTCACTGATGCTCTCCTTTTGAAGATGTTTCATTGGCAGAAAAATACGGAGTAGATTAAAAAAAATGTAACATCCATAGATACGAAGGATTGACGGGAAGAGGGATGATACATTTATACCTCTTCTGATGAGAAGCATACCCTAGAAAAAGACAGCGAAGAGCCTTAGGATCAAGTTTTGTGTGAGTAGAATGAACAATATGCACAAAGCAAATACACCCAATGATCCATGGGGCCACTAGAAACAAAGGAGTGGAATAAGGTAATAGGAAAACAGGAGATTGAAACTCCAAAATCCGGAAGGCATTTGATTGATTAAGAAATTAGTAGTTAATACGGCGTCAGGCCAGAAAAGTTTAGGCACATTCATAGCAAACATAAGAGAGTGAATGTCGATTTTTTCGCTCAGACACACCATTTTGTTGAGGTGTGCCTATACATGAAGTCGATGAATGATACCATGAGAATAAAAAAAGGTAGCCAAACTAGTAGACATATACTCCCCCCCCTCCCCCCCGTTTATCTGAATGAAGGACTTTAATTGAGGCATTAAACTGAGTGACAATCATTGTGTGAAAAAAAGGAAAAACCGTGTCAACTTCACCCATAGATTTCAACATATACACCCATGTAGTACGAGAAAAATCATCCATAAAAGTAACCAAATACTTAAAACCACACGATGAAGCAACATGGGGTGGTCTCCACACATCAAAATGCACTAGAGAAAAATGTGAATTACATTTATTACCATTATAAGGATATGAAGTTCGACAATGTTTTGCATATTCACAAGTTTCACATTGAAAAGAGGAAAGCACACTAGAAAAAGATAAATGCGGAAATAAATGCCTAAGAAGGGAAAGAGAGGGGTGGCCAAGACATTTGTGCCACCGGAATAACTCCGTTGTGCTACTAATACTCCGAACACCATGGGGTATCGTATGGACTAATGAAGCAATACGAGATAAAAGTCAAGCATGTACAACCCTTGCTCCTCATGGCCTGTACTAATCGTCTTCTTCGTTTTCAAGTTCTGAAACACACAATGAGAAGAAAAGAAAGTGATGTACCGTTCAACAATTTTGTAATACGACTAATAGATAAAAGATTCAAGGTGAACTTAGGAACATGAAGAACAAAGGAAAGAGACATAGAGGGTGTGACATCAACACTCCCTTTACCTGTAATGGATGATAATGTACCATCGACAACTTTAATTTTGTGTCTACCAAAATCAATGAAGTAAGATGAAAAAATGGCATACCAATCATATGATCAGATGCTCATGAATCAATAATCCAAGAGCGACTATGATCGGAAACAGATGCACTCAGAGTCAATGCTGAGGTACCTGAGTAAGGGCTGAGGCGACACTGACGATACTCGGTGTCTCCAACTGAGACATAAAACGGCGGAGGGCATCAATCTCATCGCGGGACAGACTAGGACTATCCAAAAAAAGAGCAGTAGTGGATACCGGGGCTGTGAAGGTAACAGAGTGTGCACTCAAGCTTCCCCCAAACCGTCTAGCCCTGTCCCCTCGTCCACTGCCAGAAGGGCCCAGTGGATGAGGGCGACTATGCAAGTCTCAACAAATCTCTTTCGTATGACGGCTATGCCTACAATGATCACATTTAAATTTATCTCTATCATCAATAAAGGTCCAAAAGATCTAAAACGACCACCTCTTCCATGACCACCACTCTTGCCTCCCCACTGGAATGAGGAGGTTAATGCAGATCTATCAAGGATGGGAGGATGGAGCATAGCACTCCGACAATGCTCCTCACAATGTAAATATGCATAGATCTCGTTAGGAGGCATCAAATCTTTACCAAGTATTTGGACTCTTACTTGTTCATAATTCATATTCAGGCCTGTAAGTAGCTCAAATACTTGATTTTGTTTAACCAATTTTGTATAAGTAGCTGCATCCTCTGGGCACTTAGTCTAATAGTGATCTAACTCTTCCTAGAAACGATGAAGAGAAGAATAGTAGGTGGGAATAGACATATCACCTTGCTTGAATTGCAAGATACTCTGACACAACTCATAAATACGGGTTGTACCCTCTATCTCAGAATAAGTCTGTGTCACGACATCCTATATAGCTTTTGCAGAAGGAAGGAATAGGTAGGCACTACTGATATCTGACTACATAGAGTGGAGAAGCCATGACATTACAACTACATTCTCAGTCTCCCACTTGGCATAGGCTGATCTGTAGACTTGGGAGTGGAGATGGTCCCATTCCAGTATCCCATCTTCCCATTGCCTTTAACAAATAACATCGCAGATTGAGACCAGGTATGGAAATTTGTTTCATCCAACTTCATTGTAGTAATCTGGAGGTTGGATGCATCGCTAGCACTAACCCTAATACTCCCTCTACCTTGTACATGGACACTAGAGAACTGACTAACCTCAAATTCATCCATCACGAATATCACCGGGCTGTTTCACACAAAAAACATATCAAAAAAGAGTTATTCCAACCAACAATACCCAAATATTTACGCTATAGGATTCCACAACTCACGTTCTTCACCTCAATAGATGAGAAACTTCCAAACAAAGTTCATAACAACAACAAAACAAGTCAAAAATCATGAATCAACCCCCACCAGCCATGCACAAGCTTCAAATCACTTTTACCAAGCATTTGACAACACTTCTTTTCATGAAAAAATGAACCAAACCCTCAAAACGCAGAAAAATAGCATATATGGTCTAAAAAAATATCACCGGAACTTCAATATAGGTCAAACGATCCACAACCACCTCCATTAGATCAAGTATAAAAAAATGAAGAATCCACTTGAGGTTAAACTCAAAAAAATATCTTTATACGAATCTAGTGACTAGAAAACACTAGATCTGTATTTTTCTAATTTTTTTAAAATATTCCCACTAAGTATCATAAATTTCCCAAAACAACTCCAAATCACATGATTCTTGATTCTAAAATCAAGACCTCTTAAAACATACCTTTACAATCGAGATCCAATGGCCGTCAGATGATGTCAGTCTGTACGGACACTGATGTCATCGGACATCAAAATTTCCCCCCCTTTTTTTTGTTCTCTTTTGTCTTCTTTATAGCCCCTTAGATCAATAGGCTCCGATACCAAGTTGGATTAGTTCAAGAGGATAAAAGCTAGGATTTGAGAGAGAAGAAGGAAAAGAAGAAGAATATGTTTAGGGAAAAGTTTTGAGACAGATTAATGATCTCTCTCCCATACTTTATTATGTGTACTCCTCTAGTGGTATACTATTAGTGCATAAGAGATACTAATAGTATACCAAAAATTCAGTGTACAAGAGATAAGAGATAACATAAATATGAAGCCCATAAAGCCTTATTCAATAAAGTCTACCTTCCACAATTGATTTCTTGGTCTCAAATTGTGTTTTACACACACACACACATAAATACATGTATATATATATATCACCAAATAGCAATTCAGGATTCATGTTATAGGATCTAGCAGGATGTTTACACCGGCTACCAACGTGACACAACCCTTCTCTGGCTTGGGACTGGCAATGCAATTCAAAGAGCAGGACGGCGGATTTCTATATATATATATATAGAGAGAGAGAGAGAGAGAGGAACCATTGGTGAAAGACTTTCAGTTTGTTTACAAAGGAATCCATGAAATGTAGTTATGAAACTTAGGTTTAGGTTTTGGGGGGGGGGGGGGGACAGTGTAAGCCCAGAAATCTTCAAATTTACTCTAATTTCCGTCAGATTATTAAGTTATAAGTCATGTCTAGGTCAACTCAATACTTCCTGGAGTTTTCTGGAGAATGAGAAATTGCAGTACCTCATGTCATTATAATTTATAAGCCACCATACACTATTGTTATCCAGCCTGTTTATTTTTGGAACCTCACCCATCAAAACCAAAGCTAAATGTGGCATGCGATATATTTTAAATGAGTATTGTATTTTTTGCAAACATTCCTGCTAATCCTGGCACCATACCTTGTCCCTGCCATTCTAACGTTGTGACTTGTGAAGCTTTCTGGTACAATTTTAAGGCATAGTGGAGTATCAGAAATGACAATAACCAAATAGAGCTCTTTGCAGGTTTGTGACTGGATGCTCTCGAGGACCTCTGCTTGGGTTCAAATATCTAGAACCTCAATTCTGCATACAAAGGTTATAGTTCGTCGATAACTTTTCCATACGATATGTTTCTTTATTTCTTTTTCTTTATCCACTTGGTTATTGATTGGAATGTGCTCTAGTGTAGGGCTGCTGGTGATGCTTCCGAAGAAGCTCTTGGTCGATTACCAACATCAGCGACTTGCATGAATCTTCTAAAGCTTCCACCCTATAGGAGGTGCGCTACTCTTCTATTATCCAACACAAATGGAAAATTTTAGATACTAGAGTTTCCAGTGATTTCACCAAGAAACCGGCAATACTAACTTAAAAGAAAAAGAGTACTCTTAACTATGACAATTTGACCTATGAAATTATGGTGAGCTATAATGATGGTACTAGCACATGGGCCAATCATAAGGTTGGACAGGGCCCCTTTGCAGTTGTGCCTGTGTCCTGATTATCTATGTAAGCAGAGGACCAGATTTACTTAGGAATTAGGACTGAGTGACCATGAGCTCTACTGCAGCTGGAGTTTCGCACCTCACATGGGACACAATGGTCCGATGATGTTGGGTATCTAGGAAAATGGGTCCAACGGGACCACCAAAAAGGTAGGATACAGTTCCCTTGCAGTTGTGCCTGTGTCCTGACATTATGTTATGGACACAAATATTTTTATAGGCCAAGAGTACATATTTGTCCAATTATGTTACATGAGCTCACTCTACTGTCATGTAGTTTTACTCTTTACATGGGACACACAAATCAGGTGATGTCAGGTTGGGGATCAGGTGATGTCGGGAAAATATAGGAAAAATGGGTCTAGCTCCATTGGTCTTTATGAAATTTGATCCTGTCATGTGACTTCTTACCTGTTAAATTCAAGATTGATGGGACTTCCAAGTTTGAATATTGAATATTTGACAGAAATGTCTATCTTCCAAAATATGTCTCTTTTAAAAATTAACCTCCTGTGTTTTGATTGTTGTGATTTTACATCTGAAGTACACCTGTCATTTTGTATTATGTTCTGAAGGGTGTTCTGCAGCTTCCATCCAACTTCAGTCACCTTATCATATAGGCATGATGATTCACATCATCAAACCCTTGCATAAACAATCATCAACGAAAATTCCTCTTCCTTGCTAATGTGACTTTTTCTCATGTGAACATGTTCATGATACAGCAAAGAACAACTGGAAATGAAATTGATCTATGCAATAAATGCGGATGCTGGTTTTGATTTGAGCTGATAACGCCTGGTAAATGTTCTGAAACTACCACATGGTATGCTATAATGTTGATCAGCGGATCACTATCTTGACGGACACAGTTCGAAGAATATTGATGTTCAAAAGTGTGAGGACCATCAGATCTTTTTAGAAGCCAGTTACAGAAGCTCTCTCAACAGAGTGAGGTGGAAAAAAATCATGTACATATACATGAACCACATGCTGTTTATACCACATGTACATATGTGGGGGTGGTTCGCAAAATGTACAATCTTTGAAAACTAATCTGGAAGTGGGACCCATATAAGTATACTGTCTTATAATCTCGGTATTGCCCTCAAAGACCATCAACCTGTATTTAGTAGATGTGTTATATTCATAGTTTTTTGTTGGCTTGCTTTGATTCTCTATTATTTTACAATTCTCTGTAAAATGACGAACGAGTTAAATGTCTGGGCAAAAAAGGGATCTATTTGAACACTAATGGATTGTTAAGCTGGGGGACTAAAAATTCCTGTATTTTCGGTTGATAAATCTCGGAGAGAATGATACTTGTATTTGGTGACCAAGTCCGTCCAGGTAAGGATATGTTTTTTTTTTTAATTTTTGGATAGGAGATGCTCGTCCACTGGTCCACATATTATAGTCTCCCCTGTATTTGTAATTTGTGGCCACACTCATAAGGAGTTTTGGGGAGAACGACGTCAATTCATAATAGACAACTTAATATGATTTGAATCCAGGACACCTAAGGGGGACAATTTTCTGGTCTGATCAACCAACCCGATTGGTTTGGGTTGAGATATAGTAACTGGGGGTCACCCTTCCCCATGTTGGCCACCCTTTGGGATTTATCCCGACTTAACTGGTTGTGTGGTTGTGTGGTATAAGGGGATCTACACGGCTCAAGGGAATTAGTCTGTTGCTGTAATAGGACTGTATACCCTCGTTACACAAAAAAAAAGTCAATTTATTTGTGAGATTAGAACTTTGTTAGATTTGGGCTTGGCTCCCCGGTTCAACAGCTAATAATACCTAACTAATTGTGCATGTTCAACTCTACCTGATTGGGGTTAAAAGTTTTGAAAGCCAAGTGCTTGTTTTGAGTTGCCAGGGTTAAAACTCTAAAAGAACAACATCCAAATCTAAGACTCAACGTGGTTTCAGCAGCGAAGTCTATTATTAGGGCAGAAAATCCAAACCCTAGAAGTGGAAGCATGTGTTTTTTTTTTTTTGGAGACTGGGGGTGTCCCCAAGTCTTTGGGTCGGGACTAATCCTTGAGGGTGCAATGAGAACCCGCAACCCGCCACACCAGGTAAGCCTGGAAAATCTGTGCAGGACTGGCCCCAAAGGGGGAGTGAGAAGTCGAACCCAGGACCTTCCACTTCATGAGGCGTAAGTCCCCGGGAACCACTGCTCCATCCCTTCAAGTGTTCTGATTGGCATGTCCACTCTTAAGTAACCTGAGTTTAAATATTGCACGGTTTTGGTTGCTAAGCTCTACCCTAGCACACACAATGAGGGGCTCTGTCGTATTAGAGATTGAATCAGAGACCGAATCACAGCCAATGGCGATTGAATTTGGGGAGAGTTCAATCACACCAAGGTCAACACGTGTCTATTTTAACCCTTATTAATTGTGGTGAAGATTCACTAATCCTTAGGGTTAACCTTGATTTTTAAAAAAAATATATAAAAAAATTAACCCTACCTATGTTTGGTTACTGAGAAAATTAGTGAAAACATGGAAAAGAAAATTAGACAAAAAACAGCTCAGAATTGTATTAGAAACATAAAATTTTCTTTTCTTTTCCATATTTTCACCTATTTTCTCGGCAACCAAACATAGCAAGGTTAAGAAATTTTCACCTAGGCTTACTATTTTTTAAAACCAACCTGTAGGTGCGATTGAACTCTCTCCGACTTCAATCGCAATTGGCTGTAATTAGATCCAAAGCTTCTTTTCTTCACCTAGCTACAAGGGTGAGACTCTATCTCCTCGTATTGTCCCATAATAGCAGCTATATTCTCAATCACTAAAAAGTAAAATAAACAAAAACAAATAAGTAACAAACTTGATAAATTAAAGTAACTCAGTCTCTTGATTTTAAAAAATAATAATAATAATAAGCAACTCATTGAAGTTACATAGGTATCACCTAGCAAAACCAACGACATTTTATCTAGTGGCAACCAAAAAAAGAACAGAGAAGAGAAACACTTGGCTATAAGTTTCTACAAGACCCTCAATAAGCTAATGCCGAGATCAGGTGTGCTACCTCCCCTTCCTCAGTCTCTCCATTGTACAGTCAGTCCACTTTCTTTCGATATTCTTTTCCCAGTTTCAAAACTCAGACAACACTGAATGCTGACTGTAAAGTAGATGAGAAGCGGGATGCAATAGTCTGGGAGGCAAACGCTTGAATCTGCTTCTTGGCATCTGAGGAAACACAAGATGATGTTAGGAATATCAAGTAAAAAAAAATAACAAAGGGATAGTGTGTTCAAGGAAGTTAAGACAGAGGTAGTAGAAACAAGAAGAAACAATGAATTTCTCACAAATCTAAAATGGCCAAGAAAAAGGTTTGAGTTCTAAGTAGGGTAATATGTTAATTAACTTTAATTAGCTTTAATGAAATCACTGAAAATCAACTTGTTCAAACTATTGGTAGCACATTTTAACTCAGCAGTTGAAGAATGGTATCGGATTGACCACCAGCACGGTTGAAGAACACTCAATCCTTACTGTTAACTGTGCAGGTACCACTTGAATCAGTAATCCATAATAAAAAACCGAACATGGGAGCAAAGTTAACTCATATCTGTTTTACTGATATATCCAGATGTATTTCCATCCTACAAGTAGTGATCGCTTTGATGAAAGCCTGAAAATGAAGCAAAACTAATAACCACAACTACTATTACCATAAGGGGACTTGATCATTTTGCCAAAACAGCCAATGAAAGATATACTCTTAACTACATGATGAAAGACCAATTTTACAGTAGCACATTAATGAAAATAATCCTATATTCGCTGAGTATGTACCAAGTGTAAGTGCATTGTGAATCACCTTTAAGCGACTAACATTACAAGGCTATCATGAAATGTCTAAAACAGAAGGATTTGCACACCTTTGCGGCATTTAGTGAAGCCAACAATGTTTGCAATGCCGAGGCTCAAACAAACTCCTACAACTAGGAGATAGTCAGCTTGAAACCTTATGAGTGAGAATATTCCCAGGAAGATCCAAGCAACTGCCTGCATATTGAAAAGCCAACTTAGGAGTGGATAGTGGATACTGAATAAATTTAACCAAGATCATTGAGATACTTACATTTTCTAACACTACACTGACAGATTAATTTTCGTCAACTTGTACCCTACGTTACCAGGGTGCAGTAGTGACATATCTCCGTATGCCATTTGAATTTAAAATAGTCATAAATCACCATCAAATACCCTCTTAGACCACATTATGCCATCACTATCATATTTCTACCTCTTTTTCAATGACCATAATATTGTTGGTATTTTGCTTAGAATTCTATTTTGGGTAAAATTCTAATTTGTGTGTAACTCCATTATTTAGGAGTTATCTATTGGGATTAGAATTTTGGGTAATTGCTAATTGGTTTGAGATTAGAATTTGGGTAATTCCTACTTGGTTTGGGATTAGAATCTGGGAAATCCTAATTGGTTTAGGACTTGTTTTGTGCTTATAAATAGGCCTAGGGTGGAAGTTTATGGTTAAGGTTGAGATGTGAGATGTAAGGGTTTTCTAGGGAAAGCGGGTTTGCTCTCATGGAGAGCCCTAGTTAGCTCTTAAGAGCAAGAGCGTGCTCACAGCTTATCTTCGGGTTGGTTTGTCCTTCGTACCTTAAATGATTCGGTTGGTTCGTCCTTCGTACCTCAAAGGATTCGGGTTGGTTCATCTTTACACCTTAAAGGATTCGGTATCATGTTTGCAGTTCAAATTCAGTTTCTGGCAATCTCGCTCGAGCAAGATTGCACTTGGCTCGAGCAAATTAGCGGTGAGTTTCGGGAATCTGTTTTGTATTTTGGGATTTAGTTTGGTTGAGAGAACAAGCATTGTGTGGGTTGTGTGAAAGCTTTTCAAAGGCTGTGTGAGAAATTTTGGGTTGTATTCTTGTTGCTCCTCTTTGTAATCTTCTCTTTTATAAGTGGAGGTTTCCGATCGTCCTTTGACCATGGATGTAGCCCTAGGTGGGTGAACCATGTATATCTTTGTTTTGTGTCTTTTTGTTTTGTTTGTCATATTATCTTCAATACCCCTTGATCGCATCGCTTCTGCCCCCCACAAATATGAACCCTATGGAAGTTGAATTAAAAAATAAAACTTGAGAAACTTGGCAACTTTGACTTATTCTTCAGCTTTAAATTTTATACACAGATCTTCAGCTCCGTTATCTCTAATATTTTAAGTTCTTTATCATGCTGAGATTCTAATCTCAGCGTTGTCTTGATATTCAAACTGGCTGCTTACTCTTCGGGTCTTTTCTTGCATTGTTTGGTTTTGTTAAATTTTTGCATGTATTTTCGTATACTAAAGGTATTAGTATTATATGCTATATTCGACCAATATTTACTTACTGCAAGGTAAAGCGTCCACCAGAATAGCCATGAATCCTTCTTGTTCATCCGGGCCAACGACTATAGACAAGAGAAGAAGTATAAATATAAAACATGAGATGCAAGCAATACTATAGTAAAAAAGTCTACAATAATCTAGCAGGGTATCCCCAGCAGTGTTATTAATAGCCAATGAAAAAAAAAGAAATAAATGCATAGGGTTAATATATATATAAATAACATTAACCTCTTGGTCAAGGCATTCAAATTTCCACACGCTCTCACCCTGATCATTTATTTCATTCCACCACCTCAGACCAACTAATATCCGCCCGCTGACATTCTTGACAACCCAAAAATCAAGAGCAGCAAGAAGAACAGTAACCACGAAAATTATGACAAAGCTATTAAAGAAAATTGCTGAAAGAATATAGAATGCTAAAGCCGCAGCCTGTCAAAGTCCAAAAATAGCGAGTTACATGGTGAAGTGGGTTGCAAAAATAACTTTCCATAGGACAACTTAAAATACTAGACCTTGAAGAGCACGTGAAAGAAACATGTCCTTGGGTTGGCGTAGTTTTCACCAGTAGGCTGCACATGGAAGTAAGTTTTACGTTGGTTAACAAAGAAAATGTAAGCGAAGCACACCATTGAAACCAAGGGCACGCTCGGATATTCAACTTGGATATGTCCACATTCCCACATCCAATTAACTATTGTACTTTGAGAAATGCTAGCCCCAGACGCCAACTTCCAAACTCTCGCTGTTGTTGCGACATGTGTCAACTAATTTTCCCAGTTACCTTTAGAACCAGTTGGGACCATAACTTCCCTTTGAATTTTTTTTTTTTCTTAACCTGTTGAAAACAAATTTGTGGAAATTATGTCTGTCTGGGGCTAGCAACAACAGGCATTGCACCTCCCATAGTGAGAGTTTGAAATTTTTTTTATATCTGCGTCTGGGACCAGCACTCCTCTTGGAATTTTAATAAGGGTAGGTCCTAGAACTCTTATCAAAAGCCAAGCTATAAGTTGTGGAAATGATAGCAGAGTTTACCTAATTGGTGTTTTGAAATTTTCAACTTGGATATAATGGAATTACCATGCCCAAACAAAAAGAAGTAAAAAAGAAGAAGAATTACCATGTCGAATTAACTATCAGAATTTTAATGAGAGGACAGAAGCTACAACTCTAATCGAAGTTTGGGGCTAGAATTTGTTATAGCGAAGTTTCCCTAATTGGTGTTTAGCAAACTTTCAGCATTAGTAGCCAATAAGCACCATAGTCCAGTTTGATTTCGTCAAAATTTTGGTATTTGAGCCTTAAATAACACCATGGATAGCCTTTCAAAAAATTATGAGAGCACCAATCAATAAAAATAAACATCACAATTCTAACGAATTATCACTGTCATATATTTTGACCTCCTAGACATATAAAGCAAGATCCCACTTTTCTTCCATGCACTGTGAAATGAAACTCCCAGCACATTGACATAATTTATAACAAAATTCCTTTCAAATTTGCACTGGGAAAGCAAAATACAACCGTTCTAGATACAGATCTATTCATCCAGATTCACAAAAAACAAAAAAACAAAGAAATGTTTCCCTGACCCTTAAAATTGGATTCTACAGAGATAAAATTTAGATAGCGATGTGTTAATTGGAGAGAAATAACCTGGTTTAGATCCATCAGATAAACTTGTGGTGGATCTCTATCTTCTTCCGATTCCGATAAAAGATGTCTTCTCTCTTCAGTTCAGCGCCCTTTGCCTCAGCTCCAGAAATTTTTAATTATACTCTCTGATCCTGGTATGTGTATTTACTGAAATTACCCCCCAAGTTTTCAGGAATAACCCAAAGTGTCCTCATAAGGGGACCGCAAGGTCCCTTCCCTTGCCGACCGCAGTGTCCCCGTGCCCTTTTTTAACCATGGTTAAGCTTAGCTAGATAATATTTAATGATTTTTTTTTTCTAAAAGCCAAGGTTGGATGGATGACCCTAGGGGTGAGTGAATCTTAACCAAAGTTAGTGGGTGTTCAAAAGGAGGACGTGGACCAATGAGACCGCACGGTCTGTTTTCATTTCCCTTACCAGAAAGGAAAACAGTCACCTCCTCAGACCGAGGAGGTGAGTTACAGTCTCGTCCCCCCTTTTTGGGGCCCCATGTCCCCTTTTTACTTCCATTGACTGCGGTTAAGATTCAATCACTCCTAAGGTTCACACATCTACCCATGGTTTTTTGAGAAAAACATTAACCACATAAGGTGATTAATTTTTTAACCATAATTGAAAGGGTTTGTGAGAGCGAGGAGGAATAGTCGAGAAGGTGGCTATTGCCCAACTAGAAATCCCTTCAATATAGGGGTTTTTTTTTTTTTTTGTAATGAAGGTGTCCCCCCCCCCCCCATTTTTTTTAAAACCTCCTATAATACAAGTATATATAAAAAAAAAAAATTAGATAATATCAAAATTTTCTAGATAGTGTCAAATTTTTTTGTAATTATATGTATAATATAAAGGGATTGATTTTTATGTGTCTATGTGTCCCTTTTAATCATAGTTAAGAATTATTGACTCAAGAGTTAAATTATTTTCTAAAAACTTAGGGTAGATGTAGAAACCCTTGAGGTGATTAGTGAATCATAACCACAGTTAATGAGTGTTAAAAGGGACGCATATCAAGCAGGGAAGTATCAACGTGTTCCATTAAGTGGAATACACAATCTCTATATTATAAAAATATAGTTAATTTTATTTAGGAAAATGTTTAATGTACCAGCGGTTTCTATTCTATAACGAAATGACTATGTGAGCATGGATTTTTCTACCCACTTTCACATTGTGTTTGACTAAGAGTCGCCACCTATTCGTTATAAGAGATAGGTCCCGGATGATTGGATAAGGCAAATGGTCTAATCAGAGTTAGGGTAAGCGGTTCGATTAAGCCCCGGAGAAGGTGTTAGGCACCCCAGAACCCCCATTTTACAATGATTACCTACTCCCTAAATTTAAGTCAAATTTAATCTCAAAATTTAATTAAAATGCATAAATATTTAATCAAATGCTAACCCAAGAAAGAAAGAAAGCTAGATTGGCTAGGGTCGAACCCGGGTTGGGATGCCTACGTACTCACATTGGGGTGAGATCAGACCGAGCGTGGTTCTGGCACATGAGTCCGTGCCAAGGCTAAGGGTGTGTGTGTGTGTGCATAAGGTGGTCAAGAGTCTAGCCTAAGGGCTAGGGTTTAGTTGACCGGGTTGGTCAAGTGCAAGGTCTAGGTCTAACCGCAGTTAGAAGGGTGTTAATCATGGTTGAGTAGGCTAAGCAAGATCTAGCAAGCATGTTTTTGGTCTTTTGGTATTTTTAGATTTTTTTGGTATTTTGAGATTTTATCATGTTCTTTTTTTTGGATTTTCATATAGGTGAGATTTTTGCAAACTTAACTAAAGTCAAATTTAATTCAAGAGAAAGACTAAAGAAAAGTTAGGCTAAAAGATTATATTTAGGACATAAAGAGGAGTGTGCATTGTGAATAGTAAATGGTCTATTGCCAACACCTATTTTGTTGGATTGGTGTTGATAATAAATCAAATACCATTATCTTTGATATGAGACATTTTGGATAAAGTCCTCTTTAAGTCCTTAGGTCCTTAAGTCATCATTTATCCATTCAAAATAGAACATGAAGAAAAAAGAAAAAAATGAAAAAGTGACAAGTGAATAAAATGAAAACTCATCATCTCCTCTCTAATGTAATCCATTTACACCATTATAAATAATGTAATGAGATTCAACTATGAAAATTAGAGTGATGATGAGTTTCCCATATGATTCTAGAAGAAGGACTAGAATCAAAATGAAGAAACAAAATAAAAAGAGAGGTATAGCTTTAGCTTCCACTCTCTATGGGCCTACCCATATCCACACTAGTGGGTACATATGAAAGAAAGAAATATTTACACGAGAGAAAAAATAAGACATCTCCTTTCTTTTGAGGTGGAGTCCCTCTACACCATTAGATTGGTGTAGAGAGACCCAACTAAACTTGAGAAAAGAAAGGTCTTCCTAAATTATTCTAGAAGAAGACTACAAATAAAAAAAAAGATATGAACTAAAGAAGAAGATAAAGAATAAAATGAGGAGTGCCTACTCCTCCGAGACTACTTCTCCAATACTCCAAGAGGTGATGAGTTTTTAGAGTCTACAAATGAAGAGAGTTAGTGAAGAACTCTAAGCTTTTAGTCCTAGAATTCTCTACACACTCTAAACCTTGGCTTCTTCTAACTTTCTTCAAGGCTAAAAAGAAATAAAAGGGGTGAGAGGAGGAAGAGCTAGGGTTTCCACTTGGGATTTTGGAGGTGGAAGAAATGGCTTGTGAGGGTCTTGTATTTATAGAGGTTTCAAGGAGTTGTGACAATTTGGTGATTAATAGAAGGTTGGGTAGAAGAAGGGAGGTGATTGGTTGGTCAAAATTGATGTGGTTGGTGATTGGGTAATAAAAAATGTATGTACTTGATGAGAGGTGATTGGGTGGTCAAAAGAAGTGTAAGAGAATTAATTGTTTTGTAAGAGGTGTAAGAATGAGTGTAAGAGGTGTAAGAGAGTAAGGGAGGTGATTGGTTAGTCAAAAAGGTGTGTATTTGGTGAGAGATGATTGGGTGGCCAAAAAGGTGTGTAAACACAAAAATGAGGCTATTTGGGGTTTGAAGAAAAAATAAAAGGTCTTTTGTAGGAAAGTGGAAAGTGGGCTTGGGTTAATGGGTTTTGGACATGGGTTGAATGAATGTGGGTATGTAGACTAGATCTTATGGATCATGGGTTGTTAGTAGATGGGTCATGGGTTATGGTTATTGGACTTTAACTATGACAATTAGGCTTGAGCTATGGTAATTAGGCTTTCACTAAAGCAATTGAGCTTTGGGTAATTAGGCTTGACTACTTGGGCTTGGGTAATAGAATTAAGTAATTAAGCTTGATTGAGTTGTTTGGGTACAAGTTTGGTCAAATGGGCTTGGGCCTTGGGTAAACCTTGAAGCATTTGAAGAAGCGGGAAGAGGGATAGGGGGTGTAAAAATAGGGTGCTTAATTACAGACTAGTCCTCATTGGTCCACACCCTCACTTTTTAACACTCACCAATTGTGGTTAAGATTCACTCACCTTGACTTTTAGAAACAAAATATAAAAATCTTAACTTTAAATTAAGTAAGTTTAACCAAGGTTACGACACGGAGTTACGTTAGATAACGTACTGATGGGTACGTTAATCACTACTCTTTTATTTATATAATGACTCTATCAAAAGGGAGGACCCTTGTTTTTATTATTAGTGGACCTTTATTGGAGTCCAATATTAATGAATTTTATGACCACGATTGACCCATTACTAAAAAAAAAATCTCAGGAGCTACTCCCCGGGAACCCCTTCTTGAATATAAGGGGGTATTGGATATTTATTAAATATTTAATGATTCAAAAAAAGTATAAAAATAACTAATTGGATATTTAATATAAAAAGTATAATTCCAGGGATCTTTATTGGATATTTAATATAAAAAGTATAAACAATACAAACGCGCTACAACAAGTTCATTTAGGTAACCAAAGTCAAGTCGAGCTTAGCTCGAGCTAATAGTTTTGTTTGCGAGCTGAGCTTGAACAAAAATAATTAAGTTCGAGTCATTCGAATACCCTTGTTACTTAACGTGCCGATCCTGAACCCTATTACTCGGTTCATCTCAGCTCAGTTACATCCCTACTCAGTGGCAGAGCTAGGATTCTTGTAAGGGGAATGCGACGATTGATTGAAAATGTTGATAATTATTGATGGATTTATGAAGAATGATTAGATGAGTATGAAATATTTTGGGTTTAAGGGGATGGAGGGTTCAGGGGCATAGTCCCCAATTTTTTTTCTGACTAAGTTCATTGGCCATGTCGTCCATACGTTTTGTACATACATTATGGGTGTTGTTTTTCCTTGTTTATGGGAGCAACTATCCCCTTGTCCCATAGTTATACCTTGTTAAGTAATTAAATAGCATAGGATAAAATATATTTTGTTTTCAAAAGTTTAAGGTAATTGGCCAATTGCCCCGAGGCAATGCCTTATTAAACAATATAGTATTTTTTTTAAGTTCAGAGGAGGAGATGCCCCCTTGTCCTATGACAATGCCTTTTAAATATTTAATTGGTTGATTTTTTTTGATGAAAAAACATTAAGAAAAAAAAATATGATTTTTTTTAAATTGCTTGTATATTTAATAGTAAAATATTTTTTGTGAGGATTCATGCTCTTCCTTGGTTTCCAACTAAATCAATCTTTGGAACCCTAGATCTTCCCCCCTTTCTCTCCCAAATCCTTCCTTGAGTGTTGGTAGCCTAAAACCCCAATTTGGATGGGTATTTATAAGCCAAGAGGGTTGAAATCCCAAAAATCCTTGCACAAAGAAATTGATTCGTGCGTTTACGATCGTTCGTAGGCTTCCTACAATCGATCGTAGACTTTATAGTGAGTTTACCCAATTTTCGGGGCTCTATGAACGTTCTTAGTCTTTCTATGATCGTTTATAGCTCTCCTACGATCGTTCGTATGGTGTTTACGAACGTTTGTACCTGTGACAGTAACTTTCCAGATTTTTCCCGCTTTGGTATTTCGGCCACAACTTTTGACTCGCTTATTGGATTTTGACGATTCAACTTGCGTTGGACTCATCATTCAAAGGAAAACAATTTTATATCTAATAGATAAATACTAATTTTGAGTTTTGAATCTCTTAAATGGGCTCTAAAGATGACTGGTCTGGAAATTGATTTCAGCAGCCCAGATTTTTTGGCAGACCCGATTTCGGAAATCCGATGTTTAACCTATTTTTGACTAAAAATATGAAAAAAAAAATGATAAACATGAACCTAGATGAGGGTTTTCATACCTTTCTAATGGTTCAAGAATCATTTGATTCCGATCAACGGTGACAAAATTAGAGCTTCTTAAAGTAGAGGGTACGTTAAGACATCCCTTTTTCTTATTCTTTATGTTTTGTGATCCCCAACACCCACACGCATCTACACTCATCAACTAAAAACTTAGGATGTTATTAAACTCTCATTACTAATAAGAAACATGTAAGACAATACATATAGGCCTTGACCTCCAAATACGCCATTCATCGCACTATTCACCCAAGTTTCCAGGTTCAACATACACACTTAGGCGTACCATACCCTATGCTCTTAGACACTTAGAGTATGATTATACTCTTGTTTTGAGACTCCACATACCCATCTAAAACCCTCACTTTACTTTCCTCAAACCAAGGACACGTGGAAGGTTTTAGGCCTTTACATACACCAAGCACGACACTATTCACTACCCTATTCACATGAACAGTGACCGTGAGATCCAGGGTTCTACATTCTTCCCTGATGTTCAGGGGCTGCGTAGGGCTTGGCTCCAAGCATCTCTGCACACGGTCAAGTAGATCAACAATATACTTCCCTTGATGTAAATGTAAGCTAGTGGAATCACGATGAACATGTATTCCATGGAAGTATGAAAGACAGCCAAGGTCTTTGAACTTAAACTCCTTCTGCAGGCCATGTATAATAGTCTCAATAATAGATAAGTCAGTGCCAGTAACGATTATATCATCAACATATACCAATACAAAAATATGAACTGAAGCATGATGAAGCATAAAGAGAGAGGTGTCAGTCAATGATCCAACAAAGCCCAAATTAAGTAGAGTTTGTGAGTCTATGGAACCAAGCTCGGGGTGCTTGTTTTAGTCCATAGAGCGCCTTGTTGAGTTTGCACACATGATCAGGATGGACAGTATCTACAAAGCCAGTAGGTTGTTCCATGAACACTTCTTCAGTCAAGTAACCATGAAGGAAAGCATTGGATACATCCAATTGCTTGAGTGGCTAGTTGTAGTGAACTGCTAGAGAGAGAAGAATGCGTATGGTAGCTGGTTTGATGACTAGACTAAAGGTCTCTGTGTAGTCAATGCCATATCTCTTTTGAAATCCCTTAGCCACAAGCCTTGCTTTATATCTTTCAATTGTACCATCTGGTTTTTGCTTTAACTGATACATCCACTTATTCTTGATGATGTTTTGCTGTGAGGGTATAGGACAGAGGGACCATGTACAATTATCCAGTAGAGCTTGAAGGCTACTTCCCATATCAGCAAACCAATTTGGGTTGGACACATCTTGAGCAAAGGTAGTAGGTTCTCGGGGCAAAAGATATGATGTACATGCCTTTGAAAGGATGTTTAGTGGACTTAAGAGAGTGATAGAGATGATAATCTGGGAAGTGCTTAGGTTTAGAGGTTCTAGTCATGGATCTAATGACAATATGTGGAGAAGGAGGTTTAAGGGGAGTAGGTAGGACCTAGATCAAGGAGTGTGCACAATCTAAGGCATTAGTGAAACTAGAAGGTCCGGTTTCAGGAAAAACAGGAACTGGACTAGTGTTGGAAATGAGAGTTTCAGGCTCGAGCAGCGCATTAATAGGTTCGAGCGCACCACCAATAGGGCTCGAGCTCAATCGTACTAGATCAGAAACTAGTGTCAGCATTGTAGAAACTATTGAAGAAATATCTGAAGTAATGAGAGATTCACTATGAGGTGTATGCAAAACAGAGGAATCAGAAATAGGTGAATCAATGTGGTGCAAGTCACTGTTTGATAGATTGTTGACTGAATAGAAATGAGAAGGATCAAGAACAATACCTTTGGTTGAAGGATCTGATCTTGCAGGAGAGGAAGATGGAGCTCCACCCTGGGCAGGAAACACTACCTCATCAAAAATTACATGTCTTGAGACATATGTTCGATTGGAGTTTAGGTCTAGACACTTGTAGCCTTTTTGATTAGCACTGTAACCAATAAAAACAAATTGCTTACTTCAGAATTCTAATTTATGTTTACCATAAGGTCTCAAAAGGGGATAGCAAGCACAGCCAAATGACCTTAGGAAGGTATAATCAGAGTCTTTGGTGAAGAGTGTAGTAAAGGAACTTGAGAGTTGAAGCTTTGGAATGGGCATTCTATTTATCAAGTAGATAGCAGTAGTCACTGCTTCAACCCAGCACACAGCAGGAAGATGAGACTGTGCCAGAAGACTGAGACTAGTTTCTATGACATGTCGATGTTTTCTTTCTGAAATTCCGTTTTGTTGAGATGTATGTGGACATGTAACTCTATGCAAAATCCCATTTGTGGACAAAAATTTGGAAAAAGTGTGGGAGATATATTCTCCTCCCCCATCTGTTTGAAGTTGTTTAATCTAAAGGGAGAAAAAGTTTTCTGTCAAACATTTGAATTTAACAAAGGTTTCAAACACATCAAATTTTTGTTTGAGAGGAAAAAACCAAGAGTATCGAGAAAAGTCGTCAATGAAAATAACATAGCATCTGCTTCCATTTATTGAGGGAATAGGAGAAATCTATACAACACTATGAATAAGCTCAAATGGAGCAGTAGTTACACGACTAGACTCAGAAAAAACTAATTGTTTGCTCTTGCCTAGTTGACATGAAACACACAAGGACTGACTTGACTAAATGGAAGACACAGGTAGATGATGATTACAAAGGACATGCTGCAATATTGGATGACTTGGATGTCCTAGTCTATTATGCCAAACCGAGGAAGACACCTTAACTCCAATCATTGCAGTGAGGGCTCGTACTTTATTTCTGGTGAAGTGTTTCAGGCGCATAGGGTAGAGTCCATCTTCACTGGGCCCCCTGTAGGAGGATCCTTCTCGTGAGGTTGTCCTCCACCAAAAAATAACCATCAGTAAGTTTAAAAAGACAATCATTGTCACAACAAAATTTGTTTATAGAGAGTAAGTATGATGTAGTATTAGGACAGTGTAATATATCTTTAAGATGAAGAAGAGAATTTGAAACAGGAAAGGATGAAGAACCGAAATGAGAAATTCTAAGTCCACTATCATTACCTACTGCTACTGTCTTATTACTCTGATATGGCTTCTATAAGGTCAGATTCTGCAAGTCTGTTGTGATATGAGTGTTAGCCCCGCTATCTGCCAGCCAGTGGTCTTCATTCTATAGTACATTGGTTTGAGAAATCATAGCAGCAAGTTCTGATGGTGGATGACGACCCTAATAGGCAAAATCCATGCAATCGAAACAATCTAATGCTTGGTGATTGCTCATGCCGCAGATTTGACAGGGAACTTTGTTGGAGAGAGTGCTGGATTTGGAAAATCTGTTTGAGGAGAACGTACTTGGTAGGCCAGAGGGAGACTTGCCTTGATTGGAACCATGAGTAGGAATAGAGCTGAATGGTTTCCTTTGAGGAGAATGTGTGAAGTTGTGGAATGGCTTCTTTTGTTTGTTTTTAAACCTCTGGTTGGTTGGTAGCTATTGAGAAAACATAGAAAATGGTGTGGACTCGGTAGTATTTACTTGATGTTGAAGAAGCTGCTCATGTGCTAAAAGTTCTGATTGAAATTCATCCAGTGTCATTACAATGTCCTTTGTAATCATAGAGACTGTCATCACAAAGGCATTGTAGGTTGGACTCAGCCCTCCTATGATATAGTAGATGATTTGATCATCTGAAATGGGAGTGCCAGAAATGGTTATCTGATCAGCAAGGGATTTGGCCATGCGAATGAAATCTGCACGTCTTAGAGCCTTGCCGTAAGGTCTGTAATTGGTGTCTCAATTGATTGACATGAGTTCATGATGGATTGGCATAACAAGTGGCTAATACAGCCCATACTTGTCCTGAGGTTTTACATCCATAGACAGTGGAGACAACTTTGTCAGTCAAAGTTGCAATGAACCAACTATGGATGCACTGGTTTTTCTTCTCCGAGAGAATAAATTTTGGGTACAAGACTGCAATCGAAGTTGTCAGTAGAAGAGGGAATGTACTTTGGTGGGCATGGCTCAGATCCATCAATAATGCCCATCAAGTCATTTGATTTTAGGATGGGTTCAAACTGGAAGACCCAACCGAGATAGTTACTGTCATCAAGCTTGGATTGACAGAGATGCGCAATATTGGGCATCGTAAAGGAGGTTACAGCAGAATTGCTAGATTGAGCCATGGAGAAAATAGATGGTGTTAACCAAAAGGCTCTGATACCATGAAAGAAAGTAAAATAACTTTGGAATTGATGGAATGACTTTCTGCTGCATTCTCATTGAGTATAAATAGAGTTTACAAACAAATGTGCTTTACAAATATGATATGTATAATTTTTAATAAACTAAGAAGATAAGAATATCAAATTTAAACAAGTTCTATCTTTATCTGCCGAGTTGTTAAGATAACCTTGACACCATAATTGTAGGCTTCAAATCTTCAACAGATATTACCAAGGGTACTGAAGTGGATGTGAATACAATTGCTGATTGGGTTGATAGGTCTTCTTCCTTAACAGAGGAAGCCTAACGCGACCCATGCCTGAGGGTAGAATTTGTTCACCACCTCCGTAACAATCAAATTAATCAAACCAAGCATAAAAGCAGCCTCCAATCTTGAGTTATCAGTTCCATAGAAAGCTTGATTTGAAGCAATTAGCCTGTACCAGAATATGCATGAAAATATGATTTTGATGACATTGTTTGATAACTGGAGGAGGTTAGTAAGGAATCCACCAGTCATTGCTACAAGTATTTCATTAGGCCAAAAGTTTCTGCCCTAATTAACAAGGATTGGGCGACAAAAATGGACGATTGTGCTCCACAATAAAGAACCGCAAACAATGAACAACCTTGTTGGTCAAGCGTTAAAGTTCAATTTCCCTTCCATAATGGAGTAGGCCAGAGAAACTGAAACAAAAGTGCACATCAACAAAATAAAACTCTACCTTCCGTTGTTTTTGTTGTAAACATAGAAACGATTCTCCTGAAACTGTTAGTAGGACCAGCTTCTTCCTCCTTCTGGAATAACTTCTTCCACTTCTCGAATAGCTTCTTCCTCCTCTAGTATAGCTTCCTCCTCCTCTGTAATCTCAATTAACCTCTGTTCAAGTTCACTCATCGTCGTCATTGCCTACAGTTCTTGAGGGAATGAGATCAAAACAGAATCCATTAATCCATACTGAAGACCAAAACAAAGTAAAACAATTCACTAAACACTGATTTAGAGTTAGACGAGCAGCAAGAAACGAAGAAAACTATACAAGAATTCAGAATTTAAGCCTAGATCAAACAGAGAGAGAAAGCTAGAGATTCTACCACATTTCCATCAAAGATCCAACTCAGATCGGGTTCGAGGATTCTTTTATGAGTCGGGGAAGGTATTAGGCACCCCAACTCATCCGTCGAACGACGGTTACCTTTTAACCTTTCTCCTTTAATTTAAATTTTCATCAATTAAACAATTACCTTTTTTTTCTTTATTCTTTTATTTCGAAATTGGAATTCACTCATCTTTGACCGAATCAGAGTGATTTCTTTCTATTTGAGCGGCAAACCCTTTTTCTTTAAATCGGCATTGGCCAATCTCTTTCCTCGACCGATTCGAGAGAAGCCCTGCCTACATTAGTAGAAGAGAGAAAAACTAGTTTATTTTTTTTTAAAAAAAGTGAATGGAAGAGAAATCAAAGATCTCTTCTTCCAACTTTTTCATTCGCCCAGATTTCCACTTCCTCACGACTGTTTGGAAGGAAATCTATGGATTATTATGGAAAAGTGAAGGAAGAAAAGACTTGGATGAGTAGAAGTAGAATTGGAGGGGGGGAATGTCGCATACCTTTATGATTGTGCTCCAATGGATTCCCGTGCTCCAAGCACCTAAGATGAAAATAATAATGTAGATCTGAACTCTGTAGCTCCTTCAAGTATGTGAGCTCTTGCTCTCTTCTCCACTAGGGTTTCCAAATGTTGGAGTTTTCCAAAAGGATTTCCAAGTTCTAAGGTTTTCCCAAGACTAGGGTGCTATTGAATGAATGAGAGGGAGGAGGTGTGTAGCCTTTTATAAAATGAGAAGAAAGAGTTTCCTTGTTTTTTTTCAATGTGGGACTAAACTTTTCCCGAAACCCAACAATGAATTCTCCATGGTGATTGGCTTGAGCGGAATAAAATATTCAAAAATTTAAGGTTCTCGCCCTTTAAAACGGCGAAATTAGGATTTTTTTTCCTTGAATGCGGCGCTAAGATCATTGGTGCGAGAACCAAACCTCAAAATTAGGGTTTACTAATCTCGCCGTTTTAAAAGGCGAAATACAAAATAGACTTGGGAATGAGATTTTGGCTTTTGAAAGAGTGGAGCACCTCATATAAGGTTCTTGCCGTTTTAAACGGTGAGAATGGGGTTTTAAGCAATGGGTTGGTTTGGGCTTGGATTGAAAGGGCAGTTCTAGCTTCGGTCTTGCCCTCGGATGCCTTGGAGTTTGGATCGCTTCCTTGGAGTTCATCTTATTCATACTTGGAATTAATTAGCCTTTGGGCTCATAGGATCATTGGTCATACAAAATTCAGTGTCTATAGGCATTTTTGCACAAACATCCGTTCAAGCTTATGAATAGTATAGTAGTGGAGTCATCAAATCTGGTGAGAGTGAAAGGGTGTATTGTTGATGGAAAGTAGAATAAGATTGTATTTTATCGAATATATATATGATAAAGCTCTGAAATAACTCAGTGCAAGCTTGCTCACAAATGTTAATTTTTTTTTTTTTTAAAGAAATGGTGTATATTCTAATACTAATAATGGCATCTTATATATCTTCTATTAACTACTACTAAGGCAAAGTGAGTCTTTCTTCTCATGCCACGTTGGATTACCCCATGAAGGCACCTGTCATGCCACATAATAGGGCTAAAACGTGTTTACATCTAACCCATATCCACGTAGGATGAAATCTCTCCAGCTTCCTCATTCAAGGCATGAGCCATTACTCCTATCAAGCCACCTATCAAGTTCTTCCCAAATCCTCTATTTGTTAATTTTTCCATTCCTTCCTGAACCGTTACTCCTATCAAGCCACCTATGGCACATAGCTCCAGCCTCCCGAACCGTTTCCTGAATGCCTTCCCAAATCCTCTATTAGTTAATCTACCCATAGTTTCCCAAACCGTTACCTCAATATCTTCTTCCCAAAATCCTCTATTAGTTAATACTAGTGAATACCCCGTGCGATGCACGGGATAAGATCAAACTCCAAAGAATGAATGTCATAAAAGAAAGGAAAAATGTACAGATGGGAAAAAAAATTATTAAAAATAAAAGTATTATCATTTATTAGATAGGATAATGTAGTTGTATAAAATCATATTAATTATGAAGAAATCTATTTTTAGAAGTTAGAGATAAATTATGTAATTAAGAGAACAAAAATAAAATTTAAAAATATTTATGTAGCGAATATACATGAAACATGTCAATTAATTAGCAATTATGTGATAAAAAATTACAGAAAGTTGTAAGTCGTCTTCATAATTGCATTATATCTGAAAAAGGTAAGAAAAAAAGAAATTGTTAGTACCGGTGAAGTGACAGTAATTTCAATGTACAAATAAATTATGAATTATTTTTTATATATTTTTATAGTACCTTGCAAGTTTTGTATCTGATGAAGTTTGACCAGATTCTTTATTGTATAGGTTGCATTTCTATTTTGCAAGCCGATTTTTGTTTTGTTTTATAAAACTGTCACAAAAATAGTAATATCGTGATGATTAGTTAAAAGGTTAATGAACCAATAAATAAATAAATTTGAATTTGCATAAAATTTTTAAGAAAATATATTTTTCAATTTTGTTCTAATCCTTTTATCTAATTTTGTCCTAAGATTAAATGTACAACGATAAGTTTAAATAAAATAATAACTGCATATTAGAATTTATAGAAATGCTATAATTAGTGTACTTACTGGTACCTAGCTACACGTCTCCATGTCTTCATAATATGTCTCACGGGTAAGCCAGATTGATACTGCATAGTTGATATAGAATCAATCGATAGAATTGTATTAAAAACGACTATAAATAATAAAATAGAATCAAAAGGGCATACATCCATATGATCTTTAGTTGCGCAATAGGTAATGTTTTTCCTGAGACAATTGAAATTGAATGATGTATCAATAACTTGTTTGTGAGTATGAATAAATTTGGCCAAACAAAAGCAACATTGACTTACTGTTTGTATGACTGTTTTTGCCACTTGCTTAGAATAATATTTGAAAAGATAGCTGTATTTGTTGTAACTGATCCACCACATCCATATTTGAATAGGTGCAATTGCATGTGAATTCATTTCGATTCTGAAATAACCTAATTCGAATAAACATAGAATCAAATTGTTAAAAAAATATATGTTGTTAAAATAAAGAGAGAAATGGGAAACATATTGTGATCTGATTAGTAGTTGACAATGCGATCTTGTTGGTCCATGCTTGCCTTTTTAACACCTGCTAACCTTGGTTAATATTCACTTACCCTTTGGATTCTTCCATCCAAACTTGATTTTTAGGGGGAAATTTTTATTATAATGTATTTAAACTTAACCATAGTTAGAAAAGATTAAAAGGACACGGGACAATGCCGGACGTCTCTTCTTACGACTCTAAATATATTTAATGAAAATGAGCTTAAATGGACAATTTATCATAGAAAAAATTAGTAGAAAAAAATGATTGAAAAACAAAAGATAACCCTTTGTTTAGGCCCAACCAACAATGCCTAAGGCCATAAGTTTACAGCAACAACAATATCGACGTTGATATTTGAAAGAAATGGTGGTGTCTTAAGCAACAGGTGTTTGTAAGTGTGTGCATGTGGTATGTGTATATTGTGCGTGTGTGAGGTAATTTGTGATGTGGCACCTTCAGCATAGGGCACTCATGAGTTTGTAAAATAGGAAAAAAAATGTTTTAAAAGGTAACTAATATTAGAAACTTTAATAAAATGTGGAAGAACGCATATTTAAATTGAAATACGATTAATGTGGAACTAAGTTCCGTACAGCACTTGCAAACTGCAAATTCATTAGACTCTTGAAAGAGCCAATAACTAAAAACAATAGAGACAACAGTTTCTACCAATGTGTTTCATCAATATAAAAAAAAAACTAGCACCAGAATAGAGTTTTCAAATCTCTAAATGTGTTTTCAAAAAACGTAATTAAAAAAAGCAAAGCAGAAGACAACCCAGTAGCAGTCCAATTGGCGTGTGGATCGTAACCCATGTGTTCAAGTAATATGAAAAAATAGCAGCAGCAAAATGATGTTTCTATTCCTCTACGATTTCTAAAAACTAACTTAAAACATTGATATTATGTTCACTCCCCCTTTGGGCCAGCGCGGCACGGGTTTACCCGATCTTACCTGGTGTGGCGAGTTGTGGGCGGGCTCATGTCACATGGGATTAGTACTGACCCAAAGGTTTGGGGACACCCCGTGTTCCCAAGAAAAGATATTTCGTGAACATCACCAACCAATCTATTACACACATGTATGATAAATCTTTGAGGATTTCAGAGAGGTAACAGTAATAGCAAAATTACAAAGAAAGAGAAAGAATAAATGACGTCTCTTCAGAAAGGTTACAGTAATAGCAAAATGAAAAAGAAAGAAAAAGAACATCTCCCAAATGAATTGTCGGGAAATAAATCCAGGAAAAGAGAGTGAAATGAGGGGCACTTACCACAAAGTCTGCAAACAGATGTATGTGAAAGCCGAAGTTATGTGTTTTGAGGAGAGGAGAGGGCCCGAACCACACTCTGCAAAGTACTTCTCGTAGGCTGAAGTAGTAGGCTTTGAAGAGAGGGGAGGCGAAGAAGAACGAAGAGAAATGGAAGAGGCAGGAGAAGCAGACTCCGGAAGGAGAGGTTATACGACATACCCGAAACCGTATAGACCATATCGTTTGGAAAATTGTTTGGGAAACGGGTTTTTTGAAATAACGTTTGAAAAAAATGGACAATGCCGTATGGAAACCCACTGAATAGTTTGTTTGGTCTATTTTACCATTTGAAAAAATGGACTATGCCGTATGGAAACCCACTGAATAGTTCGTGTGGCAACAAACAGAGTCTGTAGAAAAAAAAAAAAAATCGGTCGCCACGTGATAAGGTGGTAATCCTACGTGGTGAAAGGAGAAAGAGAGAAGACATTTTGTATTAGTATTAGTTAATAGATATTCCATTGAATTAGATAATGTATTTGTATGAAAATGTAACACAATGCACGTGTACATTTGTTTGACCTCATCTATTACTTAATGGAAAACGAAACCGTTTGAAACTTCAAACCAGCTAGATTATGCCGTTTGGAATGGAGGTATCCTTAGTTAATAATTATGGATTATGATCTCTCTCTCTCTCTCTCTCTCTCTCTCTCTCCAATCATACGCGTTGATATTATATTTTGAAATCATCAAGTATTTTCACCATCTTGATCATCAGCAACCATATGACCATATATAAAGGTAGCGAAAAATAAGACTGAAAATCAACAATTACTGGAACGATTGATGATGAGTGGTATAGAACCAACAACCTATTTAAATTGATTAGTTGCAGGGGTGTTGAACAAAGAAATGCATGAATGCTATGAATCAAGCAGACACTATAAGACGAGAGAGATGTAGAGAATAAAAGAAGTGGATTGACAGATAGTTGAGTTGGTCTGAGGCCTTGGGGTACTGTGAACACCAACCAATGGAAGGCACTAACACGTCTTTATGTTCAATAAAATGAGTTTAAATGAAAGTGTAGCTAGCATTAACGCATCGAAGATTTCAAGTGAAACTTAGATGTGAGATCGGTAAATACTAATTAAAGAAGTGGAGAGTTAAGGCGATGAGGACTTTGGGATCATATAATGGAGCAGTTGTGGCTCTCTCTCTCTCTCATGCAACCAATATGGAAAAAATAAAGTTTTCTTCTTGCGTGAGATTTTTATCAAATAACTTAAATCATTGATATTAGATCTCAGCATCATATATCATCAACCACCATCTGGACATATGCGAAAGAAGAAAGTCTGAAAATTTATATTTAAAGAACTACTATGATTAAGCCTCAATACACCCAGAAACATAGGAAAGGAGATGAGGGGCGATACTTACCCCACTGTCTGCAAATATATGTATACACTCAGAAACAGGGAAGTTCATGAGGGGTGTACGACACTCACCCAATTGTTTGCAAAGAGAAGAGAAGATGTGCCACATAAAGTTAGCAGTTGTAATGGAGCCGAAACCGTGTGGAACCCCAAACCTTCTATACTATGCCGGTTGGAACAGATGGGTGACCGTTTGGTTGAAAGGAGGTGTTGGTGTGAACGGACGTGATGGTTTGGAAAGTTAAGTAAGATGATTTTGGAAAACGGTGAAAAGCTGACGTGGCAAAAGGAGAAGAGGAGGAAACATTTTGTATTAGTATTAAGTAATAGATTCCAATAGCTTCCTATCCGTTACTCCTTCAAGGCATGAACCGTTACTCCTTCAAGGCATGCATAAGTGGGACCTACCTTTTATTCATCTCTTCCACTTTCCCTCATTGTGCTTCCTTGCTTCGGTTACAATTCTTTTCTTTCCTTTTGGTTTGGTCAGTTACAGCGTGTGCTCTTCATTCTTTCTAAGATACAATATGAATCAATTATTGGAATTTATTGCCCAACAGTTACGGCACCGGATTTCCTCTGGTGCTCGCTAGAGGCTCGGCCTCTTGCGTGGTCCAGATCCTTGACGCGTGGCCGTCTTGTGGGCGGGAACCAAATTTTTCAGACCTCCGTAGACGGAGCCGTTAACGTTTGTTTGAGTGAAAAAAATATTATTTTATTTTCAAATACTTTGGGGATTGTGAATGACAGAGAGTTAGAGTAAAACTTTACTCTTCCCCTCTTCTAATCCGATGCCCTCTTGAAAGCTTAACTCTAGACCAGAGAAACCATTCTTCTGGCAACTAAGATTCTTCCCCCAAAGAGGCCATCCCGCCCATCTCAGTTCTGGAACAAAAGGTTTTCCGGGTTAGTAAGCTAACTCTTCTTCCCTTATGATATTTTAATGTAACCCTTCTTCTTCTTCTCTTCACTTGCACCAGAAAAAAAGGGTTGTTTGGGTGTTAATTTTTTTTTTTTGAATACTAGACTCAAGGGTATTTGATTGGGTATAACCGATGTTTGATTGGATATTTGATTGGGTATAACCGATGCGTAGGATAATATATATATATATTTTTTGAAGAAGTCTGTAATGGCCTCCTCCCAATAACTACCATTCTACATTCCAGAAGAAGAAAAGTGGTATTCCGAAAGTGGGTTTCAGGTAAAATGGTTTTCCATTTGCTGGTTTACTGGCTTTTTTCTAGCCGGAAACTGGTTTTCTATACCCCGTCCTAGTTTCCCATTAGTTTACCGTCAATCTACTACAATAAAGCTCAGATGGAGCTTTGTTAATTTTATTTATTTTCATTTCTGATTCGGATCTATCTTTTTCCATGTTCAATTTCTCTCTACTTCTTTTGTTTGTAATCTCCCAAAAAACGATAACACCGTTCTTCCTGCTGCCTCTTTTACAGGTTAGCGAGCTACCTTTTTTTCTTAAGCCCTAATTTTTGTGTGAAAATCAAAATAGATTTAAATCTATTTAGGGTTTATTGATTAGAAATGAGATTCCCATCCTTTGATAGGTTGCAAATCGTCAAGAACTAGGTTTACTTGCACCTTCTCATTTTTTTTTTTGAAGAAGTCTATAATGGCCTCCTCCCAATAACTCTCATTCTACATTCCAGAAGAAGAAAAGTGGGTTTAGGTAAAATGGTTCATTTTCTTTGGATTATAGATCATCATTGTTTTCTGATTATACAACTTTGTTTTTTTATTTTTATTTTTATAGAAGAAGGGGTTTTGGATTTTAATGTTTGATGACTAAAGTTTCTATGGATGGGTAGGGTTTCTGGTATATATATATATTTTTAATGTTTTATGGCTAAGTGAGATTTAGTAATGTGATCAATTATGTTGTTTTTTTTGCGCTGATGATTTAGATTTGTTGTTAAATTTAGGGTTTTATTAACACTCTATACCCATGCCCAATATCTATATGCAATCAACCCTATGGACTCTTTAAGGGTATTTGATTTTTCTGGGTCCGTGTTACTGACACTCCATACCCATAACCCAATATCTAGATATGTGTTCAAATCGAAGTTCCATTGGATCCATTTGCTTGGCTTTCCACATTTCCATTTGTCTTCAATATTGTTTGGTGTATTGCCTGCAAAGAAATTGTTAGTCGCCCATAATCATGGGAATTGTTCATTGTCGTATGAAAAGTGATAAATTTCTTACACTTGCTCATTCTGTTGTGACAGGCATTTTTCCAAGGCAAACCAGATTCTAGGGAAAAGGGATTCTCCCCATAGATTGGCAACTTTAATCCTGCTGCTGGCTCACTCCTTTTTGACTGCATTTTGTGTGAGCTATTATAGAGAAAATGGGGATTCTCCCCATAGATTGGCGACTTTAATCCTGCTGCTGGCTAGCTCCTTTTTTACTGCATTTTGTGTGAGCTATTAAAACGTCTCCCATCTCCTCTTGCAAGGAAGACTGATAGATTTCTGGAGGTTTTTGGTTAATATGTAAATATATTTGTAGTGCATACTACTACAGAAGATAGTATCTTCCACTTTTATACAACATTCCACTTTTATACAACAAACTGGTGCCTCTGGAGGCTGTTATTTAACCAAAAGTCCCAATGTTCTGCACTGTTTTCTACTCTTGCCGACTGTTGGATGAAGTGAGGAGTAATTTTATGATGACAATAGCTCTTTGAGCATTTGGATTATATAGTCCTAGATCAATATTGTTATCTGTGTCTTGCCTGTTCTTGGTATTGCAACAAAGAATTGATTGTGGATGATGCTGATGGTATAAATAAGACTGCCAATTCAATATGTGATATATTTTCAAATTAATGGTTTAATAACACAACCATTATTCAATCCTCTTTAAGTGACCAAAAATGTTAATGCATTAGTTGTGTGAGATTGCCCACCCGTATATTGTAGGGGTATCTTCCTTACCTTGGAAAATTATCCTAAATAGGGCACTTTTTGTCTTTGATTTTAAAGTTGTAACATGTCAAAAGGGCACTTATTATTTGCTCCATATGCGATATAAACTACTTCCAGATATGTGAATATTGTATAAATAGTACACAGTATAATCAAATCATGTCATTTTCTTTATGCTCTAGTTTGTAGCTCTGATGACAATAGAATGGTAGTAATAGATAGATCATATCTTTCCCTTGCATGCAAACCACAATCAAAGCCCATCACAACAACAAAGCCTAATAAAACCCATCTAGAGACTTCAGTTTTTCTACCCCAAAATGCAAAATCTTCCACTTTTGTACTGCCTGCTCTGTAGACATGGGATATGCCCAAAAAAGAGAGATGCTCATCAATACTTAAATTAATTCTTATTATGGGGCTTGCAAATTAATGGGGCAGATTTACAGTTCAATGCAGTGAACCAAGATGGAACAGCATGGGGCTTGCAAATTAATTCTTATTACACTCACTATAACAATGTAATCTAACGATTAAGAGCTGGCAAAAAGATCCATATGGAGCAAGTTATCTAGATGATCACTAAAAAATTAGAAGATATTAGCCAATTGTGGCAGATTTACAGTTCAATGCAGTGAAACCTTTATGAGGTCAATCCCAGATCTATATCCTTGAGTTGCATTGAATTGAACCTCTCTGATCCAGTTGTTAGGGAGCATTTAATTACAATGCCCCCTCTTCTCCTGTAAACATTGATATGGGATATGCATAAAGATAAGAGAAAAGCTCGGTTTGAAATTTCATTAGGAATGCATATTTCATACCAAGTATGAAATAATAACACAGCCTTGGCCACATCCAGTCATTGCTTTTTATGGACGAGGAAGCCATTTACCTACACAATCAAACATTATTATCGAGCAAAAATTCTTGGTAAGGATCCACAAGATGCACCACCAATGAACAAGGTAAAAGTTCTAACAAATTCCGGCAATGATGACAATAGAATAATAACAGGGGTAGTAAACTTGCAGTGTCTTCTCTCAATATTCTAGAATTTAGTAGACTGGAAACTGTTGTTATCTTCACTGATTGTTTAACTTCTTCAATCTTATGTAGCAATAAACCACCAGGTAGTACGCTTCTTCCCTCTAGCAAAGAATGTCGTGGAGAACTTGTCACCTGCATATTATTGGCTTAAATATGATAGTTTACTAATAAATAATAACACAGCCTTGTCTATCAGACAAACTACCTGACAGAAGAAAATCGAAAAAGAAAAACAATACCTCCTACGATACAGAATAGAAAATATCACACCCACTAGTCTATTTATAATGTATATCACACCCACTAGTCTATTTCTAATGTCCAATACTGATGATTAGAGTGAAGACCAAAATCCGAAGAATAAACAATGAAAACAACAACCTGGAATCTACAAATTTGGTTTAAATAGTAGCTATACAACTTTACTTTGGTTCTTACTTTTCAGCAAAAAAATCCCTTAAATAAATGGAGAACTTCCATGATAGTCAACCAAAGCAGAATTTGAAAGATGGCTACCTTAAAGGAAGCTATCAACATGCAGAAGCCAAGAGTTTTGCACTACCACAAGGACTTCAGCTATATATCACCAACAGCAGGAACCACAGAGAGCTTCAACGTGATTAGTGAGGGCATCTAAGAGGCTCTTTGGCATGGGAAACATTCTCACCATCCTAGACCATGTGGTCAGTGAACCCCACTGACACTTACACCAAGAATTAGCCATGATCGGATGATCTTAACCATCCAACACCATGATGATTTTTATTCGTTATATTGAGAAATCAAAACCCTAAGTCATGTCCCTAAAAAATGAGAAGGTGCAAGTAAACCTAGTTCTTGACGATTTGCAACCTATCAAAGGATGGGAATCTCATTTCTAATCAATAAACCCTACATAGATTTAAATCTATTTTGATTTTCGCACAAAAATTAGGGCTTAAGAAAAAAAGGTAGCTCGCTAACCTGTAAAAGAGGCAGCAGGAAGAACGGTGTTATCGTTTTTTGGGAGATTACAAACAAAAGAAGAAGTAGAGAGAAATTGATAGATCCGAATCAGAAATGAAAATAAATAAACTTAACAAAGCTCCATTTGAGCTTTATTGTAGTAGATTGACGGTAAACTAATGGGAAACTAGGACAGGGTATAGAAAACCAGTTTCCGGCTAGAAAAAAGCCAGTAAACCAGCAAATGGAAAACCATTTTACCTGAAACCCACTTTCGGAATACCACTTTTCTTCTTCTGGAATGTAGAATGGCAGTTATTGGGAGGAGGCCATTACAGACTTCTTCAAAAAATACAAACTGAGCTTGATGAGGTTGAGCCTGAGATAAAGATAGACCAAACAAGGGGCTGATCTTGAAAATGCTAATGTCCAGAGCTTGCTCAGCCTAAACATGAGCGGGCTACATTTGCTTGCTGTGAATATGTCGGAACTCAAGGCATTCGCAACTATCACGAAGCAAATGGACAACTTTATGAGGTAATTTTTTTTTTTACCCTCATGAGATCATTTTTTTTTTTTTTTTTTAAATATTCATTCAGAAGATAATGATAAGCAAAATATAAAATTACTTGGGAATAATATGCCTAGGATGGCTAGTAGCAATAGAAGCCCGTGAAAAGAAATAATTAAAGCACCATCCTGGGAATCAAACCTGGATCTGTACTGTGGCAGGGTACTATTCTACAACTAGAGCACCCACGGGTGTAATCATTTAAGATAACAGAAACACACTTAAATTTCGAAACATTATCATTTGCACAATGTGATAATATAAGCTTATAAAACCATACTATTGAAATTAATCTCTCTTTTATAAAGAACAACTTGGATTCATGATTCTTCGCTTATCTTCCATAGATCTATGCTTAGCAGGATAGCGGCAAGTTTGGGAGCTGTCATTCACTCATGGAAGAGCGTTGCACAAAGGCGTAGATGTGTGATAAAAGATCTTGAAGCATGCTTGTACATGAATTAAGATTCTATCATGATCTAAGCCTTATTCCAACTATATAGCCATATAGGGGTACATTTGCCAGATTCTCCCGTCCCATTCCCACTCTATATTGCGTACATATATCATATATCGACAATCTACATACCACAGCACTCCTTTCTATTTTTTTTTATCGAAGAATGTCCAAACAAATTAAAATAACAAAAAAACTGAATAAATTCAATAATACCATAGTAAGGTTTGAAAGAAATTGTGTCACAAAAACGTGAGAACTATTTGCCAAGTGATTTTAGTAAGAATCTTTTCAATTTGGATACCTATTCTCTTTTTCTTTGTCTTTTTCTTCAACATCTTTTAACCATAGGGTTGAGCCATTTAACTTTGGCTTTTTAGAATTTTTTTTAACACCCTTTAACAATGGTTAAGATTCACTAACCCAATGTGTTAATTTTTTGGAGGTTAAGTTTTACCCATTACTAGGGTAGCCATTTAACCTTAGTTTTTAGTATAAAAAATTTATTTTTTTAAAACCTTTTAACTGTGATTATGTTTCACTCATCCCTAGAGTTGAGCAATTTAACTTTGGTTTTTAGAAAGAAAATTAAATTTTTTTAACACCCTTTAATTATGTTTAAGATTCACTAACACAATATGTTAATTTTTTGTGGTTAAGTTTTATCCATTACTAGGTTTAAGCTATTTAAGGTTAGTTTTTAGAATAAAAAATTATTATTTTTAACACCTTAGGTTAGTAAATCTTAACTATAGTTAAATGTACCTTTTTCAACTGGCCACGTCTCTCCCTCTTTTAAGATCTTTTAACTGTGGTTAAGTTTCACTCATCCCTAGGGTTAAGCCATTAAACTTTGTTTTTTTTTATTTAAAAAAACTAAGATTTTGTAGCACCCTTTAACTGTGGTTAAATTTTACCCCACTACTAGGGTTAAGCCATTTTACCTTTGATTGTGGTTAAGTTTTACCCATTACTTGGGTTAAGCCATTTAACCTTAGTTTTTTTAAAAAAAATTTAATTTTTTTAACACCTTAGTTTAGTAAATCTTAACCATAGTTAAATGTTCCTCTTTTTAACTGGCTACGTCTCTCCCCCTTTTAACACCTTTTAACCCTAGGGTTGAGCCATTTAACTTTTGCTTGTTAATTTTTTGGAGGTTAAGTTTTACCCATTACTAGGGTAGCCATTTAACCTTAGTTTTTAGCATAAAAAATTTATTTTTAAAAAACCTTTTAACTGTGATTATGTTTCACTCATCCCTAGAGTTAAGCCATTTAACTTTGCTTTGTAGAAAAAAAATTCAAATTTTTTAACACCCTTTAAATATGGTTAAGATTCACTAACCCAAGGTGTTAATTTTTTGTGGTTAAGTTTTATCCATCACTAGGTTTAAGCTATTTTAAGCTTAGTTTTTAGAATTAAAAATTATTTTTTTAACACCTCAGGTTAGTAAATCTTAACTATAGTTAAATGTTCCTTTTCCAACTAGCCACGTCTCTCCCCCTTTTAAGATCTTTTAACTGTGGTTAAGTTTCACTCATCCCTAGGGGTTAAGCCATTAAACTTTATTTTTTTTTTATTTAAAAAAAACTAAGAATTTTTAGCACCCTTTAATTGTGGTTAAATTTTACCCACTACTAGGGTTAAGCCATTTTACCTTTTGATCGTGGTTAAGTTTTACCCATTACTTGGGGTAAGCCATTTAACCTTAGTTTTTAAAATAAAAAATTAAATTTTTTTAACACCTTAGGTTAGTTTTCCAACTGGCCACGTCTCTCCCCCTTTTAAGATCTTTTAACTGTGGTTAAGTTTCACTCATCCCTAGGGTTAAGCCATTAAACCTTTTTTTTTGAAAAAAAAAAAAAACTAAGAATTTTTAGCACCCTTTAATTGTGGTTAAATTTTACCCACTAGTAGGGTTAAGCCATTTTACCTTTTGATTGTGGTTAAGTTTTACCCATTACTTTGGTTAAGCCATTTAACCTTAGAACACCTTAGGTTAGTAAATCTTAACCATAGTTAAATGTTCCTCTTTTAACTGGCTACGTCTCTCCCCCTTTTAACACCTTTTAACCCTAGGGTTGAGCCATTTAACTTTTGCTTTTAGAATTTTTTTAACACCCTTTAACAACGGTTAAGATTCACTAACCCACTGTGTTAATTTTTTGGTGGTTAAGTTTTAGCCATTACTAGGGTTAAGTCATTTAACTTTAGTTTTTAATATAAAAAATTTATTTTTTAACACCTTAGTTTTGTTTTTTTTTTTTTTTTAAATAAACGTCACTCAGAGGGAGTGGGGGGTTTGGCAGACCCTACCAGTTTATTAATAAGAAAAATAAGAGGGACATACAACCTTAACCCTACAAAATGACTCGAAACTAGCTAACAATTTAATTAGTCATGCGAATGCAACCCGACCCAACTTTATCAAGGAAAATGATAGATCCAAGCAATTTCCTCGTCAGCAAAAATGGAACCAGAATCTAGCCGGGCCAAATTAGCAAGGAAATCCACGGCTATTAGCTTTCCTAAAGGAGTGGGTTATCAATGAACAAATATTTCTTAGGAGATTAATCTTTTTATTCTAGGCTCAGGATTACCTCTGTCACCCGCCCGAGCGCTAAGCTCGGGCGGGTGACAGAGGTAATCCTGAGCTTTTATTCTAATACCACGTACTCCTGGAGTGACTCGTGCTCTCTCTCCATGCATCGACGCAATTCACCTTCAACATGTTGAACACCTTAGGTTAGTATATCTTAACCATAGTTAAATGTTCCTCTTTCCACTGGCCACGTCTCTCCCTCTTTAACATCTTTTAACTGTGGTTAGTGTCACTCATCCCTAGGGTTAAGCCAGTTTACTTTGTTTTTATAAAAAAATTTAACACCCTTTAACCATGGTTAAGATTCACTTACATACCCCCCATTTTAACTCCCACGTATCTCCAATTTTTTTCCCACTTTCAACACCTTCTAACTGTGGTTAAGTTTCACTCATCTAGGGTTAAGCCATTTAACTTTGGTTTTTAAATTTTTTTTAACACCCTTTAACTATGTTTAAGATTCACTAACCCAAGTTGTTAATTTTTTTGTGGTTTTAAGTTTTACCCACTACTAGGGTTAAGCCATTTAACCTTAGTTTTTAGAATAAAAAAATTAAGTAATTTATTAGAATAAAAAATTAATTTATTTAACACCTTAGGTTAGTAAATCTTAACAGTAGTTAAATGTTCCTCTTTTAACTTGCCACGTTTCTCCCCCTTTTAACACCTTTTAACTGTGGTTAAGTTTCACGCATCCCTAGGGTCTTACCATTTAACTTTGGTTTTTAGGAAAAAAAATTTAATTTTGTTTTAACACCCTCTAATATTAAAAAAAAAAATTAAGCCATTTAACCTTAAAATTCACTAACTCAAGGTGTTATTTTTTTTAATTCCTTAGAAATTTTTTTAACACCCTTTAACTATGATTAAGATTCACTAACGTATTACATGGGATCTCATATGTGAAAAAAAATATATATATATATACAAATTATTCAGTGATAGGCTCATCATCTATTTTCATTAGCAACTTAAAAATAGGAACAATAACATAAATGTTGGAATTAATTTTTCAATACTAAAGCACTTCTCCAACACTACAATTACGTTATTATTGTGGCAATATTTGAATTAAATTAACTTATTTGAATGTCAAATAATTACTTGTGAGTACCATAATAAATACAAAAACTAATTTATTACTTACTTGTAGGTACAAATCACTATCACATCATAAACAATTTTTCTTTCTTATTTTACTTTTTTTGGATTTGATACAATTACGGAAAAATATTTATAACATTTTGTGATTTCTTACACCGTCATTTATAATTAATTTGCATGTTTCATATTATATATTCACTATGTACATATTACGCTATGTATATATTATTGTATTTGTTACTTTATTTATGTGATTTCACTTTCATTAATTATCTTTATTTTCTAATTGCGTTGTTAATATTTTTGTATTACTTTCTTCTCATATTTATTTACTGCTTTACATCTCATTTTGAATTTTTTCCCAAAGATCGTACGGGGTGTTTCCTAGTTATGTTATATTTCTAAGGACAAAAGTACAACTCCTTTGGGTTTACTCTTAAATTAAGGAAGCACGTATCCACAAGAAGATTTGAAGATGTGCGGCAGCTTGAATGAATGGCCCCGTGGGATCTTTCCATTGTTCATTGCCTGGTGGGTTTAATATGTGATCACATATTTTCTCTATTTTTTACATTTTGCAGATTAATCTCTTTCAATCTGGACTGGGTGCTAATGTTGTCTGGGATATCGAGATAGGATGTCGAAGCGAAGTTTGTCACCTTGTTTGCTAAACGTGCTGTAAGAAGCGTCTTTGCTACTGTAGATTTACATGTATTCATAAATTTGATACCATTATGATTATAGGGGTTTGATGTCCAAAAATTTTCTCTATGGGAGACGTACAAATAGATACATGGTTTCCCAATTCAATAGAAAACTAGCATATTTCTCATCATATATATTCCAATTAAGATGTACCAGGAACTGAGATATATAGCAATTGTTATATTTTGAATCATTTTTAGATCAAAATGTTCCGGGAACTGAGATGTATTGCTCATTTTATTTTATGTTTTGATGTTTCATTATTTTTTGTCTTCTCTTCCCCTCCATCATGAACTCCTACCAACACTGCCACCTTCGCTGCTCCTCTGCAGCTGCTTTTTTGGAAAGAAAATAGACAGCCATGAGGTGTTCTCTTGGTGGATTCAAAGGGGAAGCTTGAGACAGAAAGCTTGTTGGATTCAAAGGGTGTTAATTGGACTTCTATAAAAGAGTTAAAAACCTTCTCCCCTCTCATCCTATATTCTTGCCTCTTGTTCCAAAATATTAATGTTTGGGACTTTTAAAGTTCCACCAAAAGAACAGGCCTAAGGGTTATTCTATTCAACTCAGTGTTTCTGCGTGGAAGTAAAGTTCCAGCTAATGAGCTACTTGTGATTTGTTTCTATTTCTTGTAGGCTGCCGGATTTCCTCAGCCTGAGATTATTCGCTATAAGAAGTTTGATTTTGGTAAAAAGCAGGCATCTCCTTTTCATGACCAGGTAAATGTAAACCTGTACACTACAATCCCCACAGCTAATATAGTGAATCCATAGATAAAGTAAACTAAATAAAAGTATATTCCTAGTGTCTGTGTAGGGGTAGAGTCAAGATTTTTCTTGTAGGGGGAAAAGTGAAGGTTGATTTATAATGTTAGTAATCGGTAATGGATCTGTGGAGAATGATTTTGGCGGTATGAAATAGTATTGGTTTAGGAGAATTCAGGGAAAAGTGAAGGTTGATTTATAATGTTAGTAATCAGTAATGGATTTGTGGAGAATGATTTTGGCGGTATGAGATAGTATTGGTTTTGGAGAATTCGGGGCGGGGGGTTCTAACCTTGTGGGGATTCGGAGATATGTCACTTTTTTTTTTTTTTTTGAGGACCAAGTTTATGGGCGATTTTGTTTGGTATTGTTTCTCCTTGGTTTTTTTTTTTTTTTTTGGGGGGGGGGGGGGAATTTAAAGTTTTGCCTTATGGCTATGCTTCAAAAACTCCCCTGGTTCCGCCCTTGTGTCTATGTGTCATCATCCAGTGTCTATGTATTCATATATTCCTAGTAATCCTCATCGTCATCATCTTTACTGAGCCTTATTTGACTGAAACAGAGCCATGTATGCAGTTCCTTGAAGTCTTGCAACATATTGAGAATACATGTTCTAGTGTCACGACTTCGCTACAAATTTTGACGCGATAGTTGAGTATGACTATCATTGTCAGAGCCTTATCTCGACTGGTGGTGTGGAGCTGTGTATGCCATTCCTGCAGTCGTGCAACACCTTGAGAACAAATATTCCTACCGGAATGATTCATCAGTTGGCATTAACCCTTGCCCTGAAAAGAGAATTAGACAAAACACAACCAAAAATTGTATTAGAAATCATTTTTTTCACGAATATTTTCACCTTCAAGCATACCTGATTTAAGGGCACTTCTCCATCCTCTGCCACGGACAGTTCCACAAATGATGCAATAAAAAGCCTTATCTACACCATCGGTGCTCGAGGCATGTGGTGTTGTTTAAATTTCAATAGATGTTACTGTATGTTATACTGAAAACATGCTAATTACAGAATGCCAAATACAATCACAGAATACAATCTAAGATAGAACAGAAATAAAGGACAGTGCACTTTACTGTTTGAGGGGACTGAGGCTTGAATTGAATTCAATGTCCTTAAGACAATATTGCCCCGCACAGGTGGTCACGGCCCACGGCAAGTTGTCTCCCAAGATACAACAGTCACGTCCTGGGTACTACCACTAGAAACCCAAGGACACAGCGAACCTTGGATGTTTAGTACTCTCTCTCTGAAAATGCAAATGACTGAATGCAGAAGAAGATTAAAACTAGGGAGTAGAAGATTTGGAAATTCGTACTCCAGAAAAATGCAATAAAATTCCTTAAATAATTGAAAAGAGGAGACTGTTCCAGAAGGGTCATGTCTGTTGGGGTTTCAGTTTAAATCCAACAGACATGACTGTTGGATAATTAAAATGGGCTTTGGCCCAGCCCAGCAAAAAATAAATATAGGGGCTTGGGCTAAAGGCAACCAACCAAACCAAGCCAGCCGGACCGGACTCGGGCCGGGGCGGCGGCGGCGCGCGCGTGTGAGAGGTTGGTTCCACCTTGGAGCATGGGCTCACTCCTTCGCAAAATTTGGGTGCCCCAAGGGCCCACCATTTATTCCAAGGTATGGTATATAAACCACATTATGGTTTCAATAGTTTTCCGATGTGAGACTATTTTCTCTACCATTCTTCAACTTACAATACATGTTCAAGTGGCCTATTTTGAGATGAATTTCTCATTCACCACTTCACTGTTTTGGACAAGTAAATATACCACGTTAATCTCCTCATGGAGGAGAACACGGATCCACTTGGACCTGCCTCAAAATCTTTGTGGGTCCCACTTATATTTTGGGTCAAAGTTTAGAAAAACTGTTTTCCCAAAAACACCCAGATTTTCCAAAACAGATTTTTTCCCAACAATCCCCCACATGAATGAAAATTCCTGGACAGAATACAGAATATATGCAGACACTAAAAAGAGTACAATTGAAAAGTTACTGCATCGGGAAATGTAGCTTTTGGCCTTGAACCTTCCTTAGTGAAGTTCTATCGGATTTACTGGCTATCCAGTGAACATGATGTCTTGAACTGTTCAGCCGTAATGTAAACCAAGACAATAGAACTCACACAGTTCATTTTCAAACACCTTTGGTTCTCATGGTTGTGTTCATTTTGGTCTTGAACAACTCCTGGTTTTTTCATAAGTGCTCTTAAAGAATTTTGCCTTTTAAAATTCTTATAGAAGCGGCCCCTCTTCACACTTATATAGGTGATCTCTTATCAAGAGTATCTCATCATACCCCACTTGGATTTCCAAGATATAAGAATCATTAAAAGCTGTGCTTACCCTAGATTCTTTCACTGTTTCATAATAGAAATGGGATGAAGAAATTTATTCTTCACAGTGACATTATTGAGTTACACATAATTAGGTTGTTCCTTTGAACCTAGATCTTGGGATCTCCAGTCAGCTAGGTTGGGTTTCCATTATGTCGACTCTTTAGATATAGGCTTTAGTCTCATTCCCCTCGATGATTTATACATTTGCTCTAAAGTCAAATCTTTGGTTAACGGATCCGCTATGTTATTCTTTGACTTTACATAATCAATGGAAATGATTCCATTTGAGAGCAACTGTTTCACGGTATTGTGTCTTCGACGTATATGTCGAGACTTACCGTTATACATGCTATTTTGTGCCCTTCCAATCGCAGATTGACTATCGCAATGTATGCAGATAGCTGGCACAGGTTTTGGCCAACTTGGAATATCTTCTGAAAAGTGACGAAGCCATTCTGCTTCTTCACCAGCTTTATCTAAAGCTATAAACTCAGATTCCATTGTGGATCTGGCTATACATGTCTGTTTAGAAGATTTTCAAGATACCGATGCACCTCCAAGTTTAAAGACAAATCCACTAGTGGATTTTGAGTCTTTAGTATCAGATATCCAATTTGCATCAATATACCCTTCAAGTACAGCTGGATATCTTGTATAGTGCAATCCATAGTTTTGGGTATATCTCAAATATTTGAGAACCCTAACTATCGCCTTCCAGTGGTCTTCCCCTGGATTACTTGTATATCTACTCAGTTTGCTAACTGAGTAAGCTATATCAGGTCTTGTGCAGTTTATGAGATACATTAAACTACCAATAATTCGAGAATATTCTAACTGGGAAATTCCCTGTCCAGTATTCTTACTTAGATGTAAATTTACATCTACAGGTGTTTTTGCAAGACTTTTATCATCATTGATAAATCTTTCAAGGATCTTCTCAATGTAATGAGATTGAGATAAGATGAGTCCTTCAGATGGTCTAGTAATTTTAATTCCTAGAATTATATCTGCAACACCTAGATCTTTCATGTCAAATCTTTTATTTAACATCATTTTGGTAGATTGAATGATTTCATTACTGCTACCCATGATTAACATATCATCCACATAGAGACATACAATGACATATGTTATTTCAGTGTTTTTCACATAAATACATTTATCGCACTCATTTATCCTGAAACCATTTGACATCATAACATTGTCAAATTTCTCATGCCATTGTTTAGGAGCTTGTTTTAATTCATAAAGGGATTTAACAAGTTTACATACTTTTTTTTTTTGGTTATTTACCATGAAACCTTCAGGTTGTTCCATATAGAGCTCTTCATTCAAATCACCATTTAAGAAAGCAGTTTTCACATCCATTTGATGTATCTCTAGGTTGTTAATCACAACAATAGCTATTAACATACGGATAGATGTTATCCTTGTAACTGGTGAATAAGTATCGAAATAATCGATACCTTCCTTTTGCTTGTAGCCCTTTACTACAAGTCTTGCTTTGTATTTGTCAATCGTTCCATCAGTTTTCATCTTCTTCTTGAATATCCATTTACATCCTAATGGTTTATTCCCTGGAGGAAGATCCACCAGTTCCCAAGTATGATTTTGCATGATGGATTCGATTTCACTATTTATAGCCTCTTTCCAAGATGGTGCTTCTGGAGAAGACATGGCTTCTTTAAAGCTTTGAGGCTCATTTTCCAACAAATAAGTTAGAAAATCAGGACCGAAAGATGTAGTAGTTTTTGCTCTTTTACTACGCCTTGGTTCATCTTCATTTTCCTTATCTATAGACTCCTGGTCTATATTTTCTCGATGATCACTATTAATAGTGTCATGTATCCTTTTGATATGATTATGTTCTTGTACAACCTTGCAAGGAAATGTAGTTTCAAAGAAAGATGCATTCCTTGATTCCATGATCGTATTGACATGTATGTCAGGAATATCTGACTTGTGTACAAGAAACCGATATGCACTGCTATTGTGAGCATATCCAATGAAGATGCAATCCACTGTCTTTGGTCCTATCTTAACCTTCTTAGGAGCAGGAACTGCTACCTTTGCTAGACACCCCCACACTTTTAAGTATTTGTAGGAAGGTCTATTTGAGATTCAATTTGTAATTTCAGATATCAGAAATTAAACAATTGCAGAATTGCATTTACAAAATTTCAATTGCAGATTTTACAAAATGTAGAATTGCAGGAATATGAAATACTGTATTTTAGATTCTAAATTATGATTTCAGTATGCAGGACTTTAAAGCCCCAGATCCAGAAATACAGTATACAGAAAATTATGACATGCAGAATTCTGTACAGCTGCTAAAAAACAGAATGTAAACTTCACAGAATTCTGGTATGCAGATTTTATAATTTGCAGAATAAAGTCAACATACAGTACCGAATATTGTCTTAAGTTTGTTGTTTAAATTTCAATAGATGTTACTGTATGTTATACTGAAAACATGCTAATTACAGAATGCCAAATACAATCACAGAATACAATCTAAGATAGAACAGAAATAAAGGACAGTGCACTTTACTGTTTGAGGGGACTGAGGCTTGAATTGAATTCAATGTCCTTAAGACAATATTGCCCCGCACAGGTGGTCACGGCCCACGGCAAGTTGTCTCCCAAGATACAACAGTCACGTCCTGGGTACTACCACTAGAAACCCAAGGACACAGCGAACCTTGGATGTTTAGTACTCTCTCTCTGAAAATGCAAATGACTGAATGTAGAAGAAGATTAAAACTAGGGAGTAGAAGATTTGGAAATTCGTACTCCAGAAAAATGCAATAAAATTCCTTAAATAATTGAAAAGAGGAGACTGTTCCAGAAGGGTCATGTCTGTTGGGGTTTCAGTTTAAATCCAACAGACATGACTGTTGGATAATTAAAATGGGCTTTGGCCCAGCCCAGCAAAAAATAAATATAGGGGCTTGGGCTAAAGGCAACCAACCAAACCAAGCCAGCCGGACCGGACACGGGCTGGGGCGGCGGCGGCGCGCGTGAGAGGTTGGTTCCACCTTGGAGCATGGGCTCACTCCTTCGCAAAATTTGGGTGTCCCAAGGGCCCACCCTTTATTTCAAGGTAATGGTATATAAACCACACTATGGTTTCAATAGTTTTCCGATGTGGGACTATTTTCTCTACCATTCTTCAACTTACAATACATGTTCAAGTGGCCTACTTTGAGATGAATTTCTCATTCACCACTTCACTGTTTTGGACAAGTAAATATACCACGTTAATCTCCTCATGGAGGAGAACACGGATCCACTTAGACCCGCCTCAAAATCTTTGTGGGTCCCACTTATATTTTGGGTCAAAGTTTATAAAAACTGTTTTCCCAAAAACACCCAAATTTTCCAAAACAGATTTTTTCCCAACATGTGGAACATTTTATTGTTGGATCCACAAAGCAACGCTTACAAAGATGTGATAATCCCACATGAGGTAATACTAATGCACATGCTAATTCTATATGAACATCAAGTTTAACATTGAAAAAAAAAATAGAGGAATGCCATGTTCTCTCAATTCAAATATTTCTCATATCCTCATTAAAGAAGTGACATGTGTTGTGTTGTTTTAATTTAACGATTATACTTTTACAATATTGTTATTTTAACTAATTGCAAAATTAATCTATTAAAGAAAACACGTGTCAACCTCATTAGTGAGAGTATTGCTAGTATTCCTCCCCCAAAGTAGGGGGTTGATCTTTGATGGAAGTAGTAAGAAAAATTGAAGTCTCACGATCTATCATAAGATATGGCGCTAACTGGAGTAAAATTGCTAAACAAGATTCGTGATGGTGCTTCAATAGAGTAGAATTGCTTGATAAGATTCTTGCTATTGACCTGTATTTGTTTTAGAGTATGAGTTTGGCCCTTCGTGGTGGCAACACTACTCTAAGCTAATAAGTGTTTTTGTAAATATTTCTATATTTATATATATGCGATGTGCTTAGAGTTCACGCCACGCGTGAACTCTATATCCTTCACGCAAGGCAAAAATGCAAAGGATAAAATGGCTGTCTTGTAATTAATAACAATTCTAACGCATTTTTTATGGAATCAATAAATGACTATGTTTCCAAGATTATCTTTAACCTCTTTCATTAATTACTAAAAATACCATTGATTTTAGCTTGCGTGAACTCTCAAAGAGTTCACGCATTACGTGACTTCTATCATTCCCATATATATATATATATATATATATCCTTAACGTCTTTCATTAATTACTAAAAATACCACTGATTTTAGCTTACGTGAACTCTCAAAGAGTTCACGCATTACGTGACTTCTATCATTCCCCTATATATATATATATATATTATAAATAAATAATTTATTTTATAAAAAGTATCTTAGGAGTTATTTGTTTATAAGTTTTTTTTTTTTTTTGTTGGGGGGGGGGGGGGGGGGGGTCGGGTCTTATTTACTTACTTATTGAGGAGTTATTTGTTTATAAGTATTTTTTGTGTGTGTTGGGGGGGGGGGGGGTGTTATTTACTTATTTATTTTTATCAAATAAATTTAGGAGAACGACCACGGGATGCCACGTGTCCCTTTTCATATTCATGAACCGTGATTAAGATTTACTCACCTCTAGGGTTCATCCATCTAACATTGGTTTTTAGAAAAATAACATCGGGTTAGTTAATACTCATTAATTGTGGTTAAGATTCACTCATCCTTAGGGTTCATCCATCTAACCTTGGTTTTTAGAAAAATAACCTCAGGTTAGTTAACACTCATTAACTGTTGTTAAGATTCACTCATTCTTAGGATTCATCCATCTAACCTTGGATTTTAGAAAACTAACCTCAGGTTAATTAACACTCATTAACTGAGATTAATTAAGATTCATTCACCCTAGATCCCTTTAACCTTGGTTTTTAGGAAAATATATATATTTACCTCAACCTAGTAAACTTAATAATGATTAAAAAAAGAGAAAAGAGACATGTGGCGGGCTGTGGCCGTGCACGCGTTGCCGTGCACGTGTTCCATTAGGTGGAACCAGGCACGCAAACTATTACTACCCATAAATTTATTTGTAAATTAGCATTTTATTTGACCAAATAAGTACTGAAGAATAGTATTGCCAAACGCCCCTAGCCCAACCGACCCAACTCCAAACTGGGCTACCCAGATTGAGCACCACGGATTGGGTTTGGCCCTAGACTGGTGGTTATGCCCTCTTATGATTGGGTTTGGGTTACAAATCTTTATATTGCTGCCACAGTGGTGAGGGGTAGCCAGGAGCGGAGCCAAGGTGGGGCCTGGGTCACGTGGACCCCTAAACTTTTGGAAAAAAGCAGGTTTTTTTTTATATGTATTGTATGGCATAGCATGGGCATGGAGGTGGATCTCCGGAGATCCAATCACAGCCAATAGCAATTGAACTCGGGCCGAGTTCAATTGCATCCACAAGCCAACACATGTCCCTTTTAACTCTATTAAATGTAGTTAAGATTCACTAACCTTTGAGGGTTCACCGATATAACTCTAGTTTTTTTTTTTTTTAAAAGTACCCCTAAGGGTTACAAATCCTTAACTATAGTTTAATATTTTCTCTAAAACTAAGGTTATATTATTGAACATCAAGGGTTTGTAAATCTTAACCACAATTAATAGGGGTACAAGGGACACACTTGGCTTGTGGGTGTGATTGAACCCACCCCGAGTTTAATTGCGATTGGCTGTGATTCAATCTCAAGTGGGTGCCCCTAAGCTTTTGAATTTCTTTTAAGAAATATAGTTTACTAAGGATTTAGAATCCTCTACTGTTATAACTGGACTCCTTAGAGTCGGTTACAACCCACAAGTCAAACATGTCCCTTTTAATACCTCTTGATTGTGATTAAGATTCACTCCCAATCTTGGTGTTTAGAAGGAAAAAATTAAAACTAAATGTTAGAATTGTTAATTAGAGTGAAAAGACTTTTGTGTTGGAATTGGAATCTAAGGATTTTGGTTATAACCGTAAAAGATTAGTTATGGGTCAGCTGTCTTATTTAATTTTTTTTAAAAAAATATATTTTTTAACTATTTTGTTTAATTATTAATAAGGTATAATTTTTGGATAAGTGGACAATTTTTTCCTGAACTTTTCAAAAAAAAATTATATTACATTATTTTATATAGGATAGTCATATGGTATGGAGACAATGCTTCCATAAATAAAAAGAAATAAAATGTATGCATAAAATGAACCACAAACTTAATTGGCAAAAAAAAAAAATCAGAGGCTCTACCCCGAACCCCTGGCCCTTAAAACTAAATGTGCCCGATAAATTCCTGGCCGCGCCCCAGGGTAGCCTTGTTATTTTCCTCTTATTAAAGGGTGTTTGGTTGCAAATATGAATCTACTCACCGCCTCAATCGATTTACTATTATTCTAATAAAAAACTTAAAGAATATTCCCAGAATATTCTTAGGAGAAAGGCAGGTTTTTCTACTAGGTGGACGGTGTATGGAAATTGGAATATAGTCTACCCCTTATCTTGAATTTATCCCACTTGTAACCAAATCGAAGCACAATCCTTTGAACCTTCGAGCTTAAGCCTTTGAATCTTTCAAATCCAGTAATATTTAAATAAAATAAAAGTTGAAAAGACATGCACCGTTGGTTCCTAGAAGTTTCATCTTTTGCCACGTGGCACAACAGCGTCCTCAAAATCACATGCTGACACGTGATGCACTTCCTAACCGACTTCCGACCTCAAATTTAATGGCTCAATTCGGATATTAAATCACTGGTCCCACCTCTAAGGACTTTCGTTAATACCCCCCGGTCTTTTCCCTGTGTTTTCTGCCTTAGAAATCGCCACTTCTCTCACCTCTTACCCCCCCGATTCGTAAAAGCTTCTAAAATTACTACTGTTTCTGCCACTTGGGTAGTTTAGACAAACGCCAGAAAAAATATTAAAGGCCTTTGACATTAATTCTGACAATTCTCTCATTCTAATAAACAAATTAATTTCTATAAATTTTGATTTTTATGCAATTCACATTTGATAACTATGATTGAAAATCAATTATAAAGAAAATAAATAACATAATTACATTTGAATGAAAAATATAAAAATAAAAATAAATAAAAAATTTTAGGCATTAAATATGATTATATCATCAACACATATAATTATCATAAAATACCAATTTTTATTATTATGTCACATCAATCTTGTTAATTTTGATGTTTATTTCATTCGTTATAAGCATGTTTTTTAGAATTGATTCTAAAAAACCTTTTTTTTTATCCCTTAAAAATTGTGCCTAAAGAAAAGATTCTTAAAATTGTTCCCTAAAAATGACTTGTCAAAATGCGTTTAGATTGTTTCTGTTCTCGAGATTAAAAAAATCATTCCCAAGGAACGATGCCAAACAGCTCCTAAATCCCCCCTGAAGTTTCTAGCTTTGATATGACTTAGTTGAAGGTGCACATGATGAACATGGGTTCCCTATGAAAGAGAGGGAGAAAATGGTGTGAACTCCATTTTTTCCCTTCATTAAATATGTTTATCAAATAGGAAAATAGGACAGTAAGAAAAAAAAATGGTGTGAATTCCATTTTTTCCCTTCATTAATATGTTTATAAAATAAGAAAACAGGACAGTAAACAAAAAAAAAAATGGTGTAAATTTCATTTTTTTTCCATTCATTTATACGTTTATAAAATAGGAATACAAGACTGTAAATAAAAAAAAATTCAGAGCTGATAATGGTATATCTGAATTTGTATCTAATAACATGTCCAATTATTCGAATTCTAATAAATTTTCAATAGATGGTAAACTATAATATTTGACTCCGACTCTGTTTAAAAATATTCGAATTCGGATAATATGTAAATTATCCGATTACTTTTTTAAAAAATGTAAATTAATATCTAAGGAAATGTAAAAGAAATATAAATTTTATTTAAAAAATAATAAATTAATATTTTATGTTTATATATATTAAAAAAATTAATTTATTGTATTAAAGTATATAAAAATTAAATATTTATAAGGTTATTTTAATTTTATAAACCTATAATATTTTATTTATATATAATAATATGGTATATAATCAGTTGGATATTTATCGAATTAGATATACTAATATCCGAATTTGTATCCGATTATAAGCTAATAGTAAAATCACTATTTGAATTCATTTCACTGGATACCTATTGATAATTATTGGAGTAAACGGCTTCGAATACAAATCAGATATGGATAATATTTGAATCTGTTTACATCCCTACTTATACTCTTATATATAATAATGTTTTTCCTACATACATATCAAATATATTCCAAAATCTTCTGTTTTTTCCTCCCTCCATAAGCTGCCTCAACTAAAATATTTTTTCCCCATATTATCCTTTACTTGTACATATTAATTTTTCATAATAATCTTTGTTTCTACTTATATACCAACTATAATCCAAAACCCTTTGTTTTTTTCCTTGTATTGTAAACCGCCTCACCTCTATCTAAATATAGATTAAAAAAACATTCAAAATAGTCGACAAAGACATGCAAATAGGTACAGACCAATGGTCGTGATACAAATGTGATCCGTTTGAAGCAGCTTCCACACCAATTAAACACATGAATGCCTCTTAATCTCCCTACTAGTCTCTTGCTCTTTCTCTCTTGTTGTCATTTTTCATATCTCCATAACCTTCTTGTCATCAATGCTCAATGAAACATAAAGTAGACAGTGATATTCCTTTGTTTAGATCTTCAAAACAATTCATATTCGGGAGACAGAGATCTCCAAGATTTATCAGCTCTCTTGATTAGGTATACCTTTGCATTCTAAGTAATTTATGCGCTATTCCGATGATTTTGAATTGTTGATTCATTGAAATGATGAATTGTTGACATTTGAAAATGTAGTTTTCATCTCATTCTTAATTTTCTATATTTATCCTTTTACATCTCAATATTTAGGTTCAATTCTTTTGGTGGAACTTTAAAAGTCCAGAATTTTTATTGTTTTATGCCTAATTTTACTTGATGTTTAGAATTATATTATTCAATAGGGTGCAAAAGTTCTACAAATATGGAACTTTCAAGTTCTACCAAAATTTTTGGATCTTTTTAAGTTTCATAGATTTGGAATTTCTAATTAAATTGAATTCGATAAATTTAAGATACCATCAACTAAAAGGGTTAGAAACCCTCTCATCTCTCTTCATACACTCTTGCCTTTTGTTCTAAAACATTAATTCTCCTGCTCTAAAACATTAATGTTCTGGACTTTTAAAAGTTCTTCCAAAGAACATAGCCTTATTGATTTTTCATACTAGACCCTGTTCTTGAAACATTTTTGGAATGATATCGTTGTCAACCCTTAACCTCACGTGCCAATTCCTCACATGCCTCGCATGTGTCGTCACAACTAGTTAAAATCAAATGGATAATTATTTATGAAATACAATAAAATTAATTATTTCATTTAAAGGAGAATTGTAAGGTTTTGATAGACGAATAAGATAAGCTGGGTGCCTATCGTGGAGGAATAGTCTTGAATGGATAATTGGGTACTCAATGAGATAGTGCTAATGGACAAGAAGATTAGTAATTCCAAAGGACAGTAGAGAATATACTTTTTTTGGGGGGAAACTTGAGGTGTCCCAAACCTTTTGGATCAGGACTAATCCTCGAGGGTGCGATGAGAGCCCGCAACCTACCACACCATGTAAGTCCGGAAGGGGGAGTGGGAAGTCGAACCCAAGACCTTCCGCTTCATGAGGCGTAAGTCCCGAGAACCACTGGTCCACCATGCTTGCTTGTGTTAATGGTTGTGTGTGTATCTCCCATATAGGGGGTCCGAGATCCATTCCAAGAATTGTGGTGCAATATACTCACCAAATGCTAGAATCTTAAACCTACTAGCCAATGATACTAACACATCTAGTTGGGGTTGCGGCCTAATTATATGTGCGATACAAAAATAAAAGGGATAATAGAGAGTAGAAATAAGTAAACTAAAATAAAAGTAATCTAAGAAGACTTAAATATCATTACATTGCAAAGAGAGGGGTTTTAGCTAAGGCTATAATGGATTGGATTTTGTTACATCTGAATCTAATCTAACGTCAGATTTTGAGTTGCACAATTCGAATTCGTTTATTTATTCAAGATTCGAGTTTTATTCGATTAATATTAATATCTTTAAAGTTAATATTTTAATTGGAAAATAAAAAAGTTGTGTTGGTAGTACTATAATATATTTTAATAGTTATGTAGATATTATTATTATTATTATTACAAAATGTAATTGACTCGGATCCTTATAGATCCGAATCCGGTCCAATTATAATCAGATTCGAGATCTTAGATATATATCCAATCTAAGGATCCAACTAATATGATCAGATTAGATCTTAATATAATCCCCCTAATATTAGTGAGGAAAATGAAAGAATATATATATATATATATATATATTATTTTTTTTTGGTTTCAGATATCTTTTACCTACGTTAGACGGTTAGCAGGTAGCTTGGCAATTGGAACTCTTGCGACTCATACCGGGTGAATTTTGATCCCCAAACCTCCCTCAACTTGAAAATTGGAGCTCTTGCGACTCATACCTGAAGAGATTTGATCCCCAAACCTCCCTCAACAGAGAGGCCACACCTCACCACTCACCACTGGCGCAGGAGAAATCTAAGGGGACTAAAGTTGTAAAGAGGAGTAATTGTGGGAATTATGAAACAAGACAACACTGCTTCTCAGGTAAGGGGTATTAATAAAAAAATTAAAAGTAAAAGTAATTTAAAGGGACTAAAAGAAAGTTACTTTGCAAAGAGAGAGGATGAGTAAAAACTACAAACGAGATGATACCTGGAGTGTTAGTGGAAACGCACAAATCAGTTAACACCTGCTTTTTATGCGCTTGTGTTTCTTCAAGGGAAACTCACGAATGAAGCACACTTTTTATATCTTTACTATTATAATGGGAGAGCCTTTCGTAGATGAATTTTCTGAAATTCCCAATTAACCCTTATATAAAAACAAAACATTGATTTAATATTTTACTTTAATTCCCAAACTATCCTTTGCCTTGGATTTAATATTTTACTTTAATTCCCAAATTACCCCTTGCTCATCTGTCTATTTAGAATCACAGCCAAACACGATTGAACTCGGGGAGAGTTCAGTCACACCCACGAGTTAACACGTGTCCCTTTTAACTCCTATTAACTGTGGTTAACTCCTTCTCCTCGCTCTCACGTGTATCACACGTGCCACCCACTAGTTATAATAATGGGAGAGGCAGGCGTAGCCTGATTTTTCCAAAATTCCTAAACTACCCTCATATAACACAAAACTTTGATGCAATGTTTTATTTTTATTCCCAACTACCCCTTGCTCATCTATCTATTTAAATAATAGAATCAATACCAATTGTGATTGAACTTGGGGAGAGTTCAGTTCAATCACACCCGTAGGATAACACGTGTCCCTTTTAACTCCTATTAACCGTGGTTAACTCCTTCCCCTCGCTCTCACAAGCATCATCGCACGTTGCACCCACTAGTATGTTATAATTATAGATATAAATGTATATGTTATAGATATTAATAATAAAAATTATTGTTTGAATGTATTGTAAAAGAGATTAAGCTCCTCGTGAAGAGATAATTGGAGCAACTCATAATATCCCATTTGATAAGGGTAGTTTGATGATTACAAGTATTTTTCTCAACTAAATTTTTTTCTCATAATTTTTAAATTACCCTGCAAAGATTTTTTTTTTTTTTTAACTTGCTCAAATTATCTTTTCATTAGAACACCTTATAGTTAAATCTCATTAAAAAAATTTATAAAAACGAAGGTGAAAAGAAAAAGTAAGAATTTTTGTTTTTAGGTGACTAAAGGAAGAATCTTCAAACAGTTACAATTCTTCTTTATAGACAATTTTTTTAATAGAAATAGATTTTGCGTGTCCATGAAGTTATTGGTTCAGGTATTTCCTTTCTTTAACATTAATTCCTTGCTTTGTTTGACTTATCCTAACGACCGACTTAGGACTTCATTAGAACGAACTATCAAATAATATGTCGACACATCACATATGATCATCTCTTGACACGTGGCTGCTGCACGTTGCGCAGAAAAAGTGGCATTTTATCCGAATGACCATTGAATTGATGGACCGACCTCTTGATCAAGGAAATTGGAAGTTTCTGCGAAAAAGCATAAACGAATAAGGAATTTCTTCACACGAAATCAGGCCCATTGATCATCGAATTATTGGGGCCTACCAGTGTATACAACTATCTTATTTGTGTTAAGACTTACACTGGAGTTTAAAACTCTCCACTCAAAAGTAGTTTTTATAAGCCGAAAGTAACCGCGGATAACTTCAAAACTACACTGAAACCATGTGCATCTCTCTTGTTATTACAAGGAGAAATAGAGGGTGTTTTAGTCTTCCTTGAATGGGGAGTATAATCGTCACAGAGACCGCAACTAGTGCTCTAATACGAATACGAAGATCCACGAGGTGGAGGCTTTCTAGTTTCTTCCTTGACTACACATGGACGCCCATGTTCGAGAACTTTCTTGTAGAGAGCAAATCACCGTTGGATCATTCCCACCTGCCACGTGTCCCCAAAAAATCCAAGATCGTGGGACATAGATGACCCAGAGATTCACTTTTCTATAATTTCGCTTCATTTTAATTTCATTTCGACGCTTATTTAAGCAGCCCAACCTCATCAAATTCCAGAAGACACAAATCTCCAATCCTCTAGATTAACGTATCGAACCTTCTCTCTTTACTCACAAAACCACTACTAGTTCTTGTTTCTTTGGTATTCCTTCGACCAAACATGGCACCTGGTGTTGTCTCTTCCACCACAAAGACCGCTGGTTTTACTAAACAGGCTAGTATAACCAGCAGGGCTTACGTTACGTTCTTGGCCGGGACCGGAGACTATGTGAAAGGCGTCGTCGGTTTAGCAAAGGGGCTAAGGAAGGTGAAAACCGCTTATCCCCTTGTGGTGGCCGTTCTCCCGGACGTACCGGAGGAGCACCGGCGAATTCTCGAGTCTCAGGGCTGTATTGTTAGAGAGATAGAGCCGGTCTACCCGCCGGAAAACCAGACTCAGTTCGCCATGGCGTATTACGTCATCAACTACTCGAAGCTCCGTATCTGGGAGGTACGTGTCTCCTTCATGTATTTTGCGTGTTTGTATTCCCGCATGGTGTGCACTCGTATGCAGTAGGTCCACGTGTGTGTGCAAGTAGAAGTTTTATTATTTTATTTTTATTTAAAAAAAAGTGTGGACCCTCGTATAATCTTCAAAAGAAAAAGTTTGTTTGTTTGTCGATGTTTTAACTTTTAACTGTGTGGGTAGTTTTGTTACTTCATCAAAAAAAGAAAAGAAAATAAAGAGTAAGATCGACAGTTGATGAACGTATTAGAACTGTTATGTGCATGTATAAGATGGTGCGAATGAACCACCCGGCGTACGTTAGTTTATCTATTTATATCTGAAAAAGTACTGATACGTGTTCTTAATTTACGCGCAGTTCGTGGAGTATAGCAAGATGATATACTTGGACGGAGACATCCAGGTGTACGATAACATCGACCACCTTTTTGACATGCCGGACGGTTATTTCTACGCCGTGATGGACTGTTTCTGTGAGAAGACGTGGAGTCATACGCCACAGTATAAGATCGGCTACTGTCAACAGTGCCCAGAAAAGGTGACGTGGACGGCCGAGATGGGCCAGCCACCTTCCCTCTACTTCAACGCCGGCATGTTCGTCTACGAGCCGAACCTCTCCACGTACGACGATCTCTTGAAGGGCCTCAAAGTCACCTCTCCTACTCCATTTGCAGAGCAGGTAATAATGAAAGATACGAGGATAGTTTCGTCAAGTTATATATAAGTTGAGGGTATTTCGGTCATGAAATTGGAATATTGATTTTTTGGACGTTGGAATATATATATTTGCAGGACTTTTTGAACATGTTCTTTAGAGATATTTACAAGCCTATCCCTTTAGTCTACAACCTCGTTTTGGCTATGCTGTGGCGCCACCCAGAGAACGTAGAGCTCGACAAAGTTAAAGTCGTTCACTACTGTGCAGCGGTGAGTAAAATTGGAAAACATTTAGGGGTTTTCTAGACTTTTCCCTTGTGGGGGGTTGAGTGATTAAGGTGGCTAATCAGGGGTGTTTTTATAATAAAATATATGACAGGGATCAAAGCCATGGAGGTATACAGGGGAGGAAGAGAACATGCAGAGAGAAGACATAAAGATGTTGGTGAAGAAATGGTGGGACGTTTACGAGGACGAGACGTTAGATTACAAGAAGACGGTGACGGAACCGAACGGAGAGACGCCGGAAGAAGAGGCGGTGGACCTGCAGTCATTCCTGGCTGCACTGTCGGAGGCGGGCGTGGTTCACTATGTTACTGCACCGCCTGCAGCGTAGAATAGGCCATTTCAGATGTATATGAAATACCTTCCCTAAGGTGGAAGATAGTATTGTATGTAGGTAGGCCAGATTGTTACAATACGGTCCCTTTTTTCATTGAGACTTGGAAAGAGTCTAATTTAAAGGAACGTGATTATTGTAATTTTAACTTTTTTTTAAACAAAAATTGTGTGTATGTGTGGAATTTGCTAGTAGGTTCTTATTGGTTTATATGAATACAACAGAGATTCTCCAATTTGTATATTGTTGTGATAGTATTCTCGAGTTGGAATCATAGCCAATCAAATCACATATGTGGCAAACCATTGTGGAAAAATTCAAAGTCAAATTTTTTACTCTCCTCCCATAATGATTTGTCACATATGTTATTGAATTCAATCACAATTAGCTATGATTCAAACTCAATATTCTTAGCATTCCTCCTTGTTTAATGACATTTCAATTTAATATTTAATGTATACGAAAAAGACCTATTTTGATAGACATTGGTACAATATAATGAGGGGCGGAGCCACATGTGGTCCCAGAAATTCTGGAGAAAAAAAAATCCCTACTAATATTAATCAGGGTGTAGCCTTGGAAAGGGGGCGAAGCCGGGGGACGGGAGGCTCTAGCCCCCCCTAATCCTCTTACAAACGGAATCAAACCGACGCTCTTACAAATGGATACAAACCGACGTGAAAGTCCAAAACTTAGCCTTAAAAAAAAGAAAAAAAAAATTCCCCATTGTTAGCTCCACGAGACAATCCTGGTCCGTACCAAGGTCTGACCTGAAGACTAAGAAGATGCATTGAAGCTCCTGGTTGACCGAAATGATTTTGGTAACAATACATGATGGACCCATCTTGGTAGTTTTTGGTCCTTGATTTCTGGTTGCGATTGGGTTGCTTTCCTAAAGCTAAGCTATCACGATGACAATCTTCTAACTCCTTTTTACACTATCAAGACAATCTTGTAATTATAATATGTTACAAATTACCCTGGTTTCTTTCAATAATTATAAGGCTCAGGATCCTCTCGAGTTGAACCCCTAGAGGTCGCCACGTGTCTCCTTTGACACCCCTTAACCATGGGTAAGGTTCACCCACCCCTAGGGTTCACTAAGCCACCCTTGGTTTTTTTTTTTTTATTAATTATTATTTTTTAAATTAAATAAATATTTTTAATATTAAAAAACTCTAAAAACAGTTTTTTTAATTAAAAAAATAATAATTAATAAAAAAAAAAAACCAAGGATGGGTTAGTGAACCCTAGGAGTGGGTGAACCTTACCCATGGTTAAGGGGTGTCAAAGGAGACACGTGGCGACCTCTAGGGGTTCAACTCAAGAGAATCCTGTGCCTAATTATAAATATGTCATGGCCATAGTAATAAAGGGGGAATTCCACTTTTTTGTTTTTTTGGGATAAAAACTCAACAACACCATAAGGCATCATTGAAGGCAATTGGAAGGAGGGAACACGATAAATCAGAGCTCCGATTAAAAATTAATCTTTTTATTTATTTATTAAACATAATACCACACTATATTTAATACATACATCCAAACACACACAACTTTAAGGGTTAGGGATTATTAATTAGAGTTACAAGAGACAATGGGGAGTTAAGAGTATTTTACTCTTATCCCAGTCAGAGTACATCTTAAATCTATCTATGATGTCCACGTGGCTGAGATGCATATGGGGCTACCCTTGTCGGTCGCTTAGACCACACACAGGCTCAAAATAAGGACCGAGTCAGGCTTCTGAAACCCATATTTCCAACCTCGGAAACTATGACCAAAATTGGCACAAAACAGTTGAGGATTGGGAGATTATGGGGATTTGGTGTCGGTCGGTGCTATAATTAAATTAAGAGGAGTGCTATCCCAGTCGCATTCACTCCCAAGAGTTTCTATAGACGCAAGGTAAGGTAAGGTATATCAGGTAGAAATGTTTGCTATTTTAACCCATTAAAAAAAATAAAAAACAGAAACTTTGTGACATTTGTAGCCACCAAATTAGTATGTAGAAGACTTGTGACGGGTAGCAAAATCCTTAAATTTAAAACTAAGTTAAGATCTAAACAAAATCTAATCTACCCATCCGGAAAGAAAGAGTTGCAAGAAAAGTGAGTCCCCACCAACATAGGATTGTTAAATTGAATTTTGAGTTTGGATAAAGTGTCGTGTTGAGATATTCTCATTCTATTACATTCTTCAGATATCATCTGATGGGATGGTTGAGAGATGTCATATTAAATTGTTCTTTAGATAACCTAATCACTTTCAATGGAGAATGAGGAACGCTAGCCACTCTCACAATTTCTTACTCTCGCTAACACGTTATAATTGATTAAAATAATAAATTTAAAAAGCAAAATTATTAAAATAAGGGGTTAAAGACAATAACACATGTAACTTTATTAGTGAGGTTGAAATTTTTTGAATTCTGAGCATGAATAGTATCCCTCGATTTAGAATGAGGAGGGACAACTGCCACAAGGAGTTTGGCCACTTCAATGATGATCTCTAGTTTTGGAAACAATTTGCAATCACCTCATTCTTCAAAGCCCATCAGCTAACATCTGCCCTCATGGGAGGGTAATTAGAATGTGCCCCTTTGTGGAGGAGATATTGGGCATATTTCAATTGAATTTGGAAATAGTGCAGCTTACACGTATAAGGCTGATTATTAAGTGAATAAAAAGGGGTGGTTGGGGAAACTATTTGCCTTAAGGAATAGAAATGGTATAAATGCGTTTGGTAACTCATTTTTAAGGAATAAGTTTAAAAATCGTCAAGTTTGCGGTATAAGTTTAGCAAAAAAAAAACCTTATCACAACTAAATCTAAGAAACACGCTGGCATCAATTTTGGCAAAAGACAGTACAAATGAATACAATAAATATGTTTATATTCATCTACACATTTATAAGTGTCATAAAATACCTAAAATTTTATTGCATATCCTGTCTATTTTGTCTTTTCATGCTTATGTTGTCCATTTGAAGCATGTTTCTCAAATTTATTTTTGGGAAATTTTTTTTATTCTGCTAAAATTGTGTTGAGAATGAAATGATTCTTAAAAATTAGTTTCAAATATGTTATTTCTATTCCCAGGATAAGTAAATTCGTTCTTGAGAAACGATGCCAAATGACCCCCTAAATTTGTGCATTTTTGTTCATTTATTAAAGGTTAGATTCTATGGAGTCTGACTTTGATTTTCTATGTCACATTCAAATTCAATACATACATCCTTATAGAAAAACTAAGCCATTGGTCCTTTAGGGTGTGAGAACTATTAGATTCATAGGCTTAATCCTATTGATTTGCAAAACCAGATCACCTATTTCTTTAGTCTCGATTTAGATTGGTTAACTATGTCCGTTATTCAAAGAATATTCAAGGTAACTTTTTTGAGAATTATTCCAAGTACTCGACTACTTTATTTAATTGGCTTATTTTTTAAAAGAGAAATACTTGCCTAGACACACACTTCCTGTTGTTCCCATAAGGGTAAATTACCTGGAATCGCTATCCAACACAAATTGCAGTCTTTGAAGAACTCGAACAAAATAACAACTTTTATTCCAGAAATTCTGTACTTGAAAAACTGTTAGAACATTGGTAGTTCATGTGAAGTGAGGCGCGGATCACGTCGCTTTCTTTAAGACATTTCGCGCCCCCCATAGATGTACTGGGTTGCTAGACACGATGTCTCCAGGATACAACAACTCCACACAAATCTAACCCTGACTATAGGCGTGCATAACCTATAGTCGCACACCTTACTCTGTTTCTTACCCAGCAATCTCTCAAATAAAAAAAATTCTCAAACATAAGAAAACATTGAGAAAGCCCATTTCTAATCTTCTCTCTTACCAATTGAGGAGACATTACATAGTATATATATAGAAAACTAAATAGGTTTTTGGAATTCTAAAACTGTCACATTAGTGACTAATAATTATGATAATAAACTTTTAAAACGTTTCCTACCATTAACTTTTAAAACGTTTCCTACCATTAAAGCCTTTAATGGCTATAGTAAAATTAATATTTAATTCTTTTATTTAATTAATTTTGAATCAACCACCAAAGGTACAACAATCCCCCACTTGATTCAAAAATAATAAAACCGCGAAGAAAAAATAAAGTTGTTGGGTAAAATGAGATTTAATGCATAAGCAAAAGGTGTCACATAGATTTGAACCTTTGCATAGTTTAAAGTAAAATTCTCACCAGATACTCAGTTACCATAGATCATAGATCTTGGTATTCAAAACTGAGCTCTTTTAGTGATGGGTCTTTATACTTTAAACACATTAACTCTTACAGAGTCTACAGGTGTCTAAGCCAGCACTTTTCGGCCATGTGCTTTATCCCGGTTTAATAAGTGCTCTAGAGAAATAGCCAATTTCTCATAGGAAGCGGCCCCACTTCCACACTTATATAGGTGAGTCTATCAAGGATGCCTATGTGAATCTACATCCCACTCAATAGAGCTATAGATCTCATTAAGAGGAAACCCTCAACCTCTAATCGTCACATACTTTATGCACTATTCACACCATAGGAAGAGACTTGGAGAGTAATAATATTATTACTATTATTCTCCTATTATAGTGCTTCACCTCAAACCACTCTGTAACTTGTTCTTCCCATTAAACCTGTTCTTGGGATCTCCAGTCTTCAGGTTGGGTTACCATTACAGTTGGTTTATTTTCAATTAGCTTAAGTCTCATTCCCCTCGATGTATTCTTCCCTTACTAGGCCTTCAGTAAAGAGATTTGCCCAATTTTTTGGCCATCTGATTTCATTTTCAGATATAACTCCATTTCATAAGAGTTCTCAAATATAATCCATCTTTTATGAATTCTCTTAGATATAATTCCATTTTATAGGAATTCTCTTAATTATAATTCCATCTCGTAGGAATTCTCTCGAATATAATTTTGAAATTTTTTCTCAAATATAATTCGAGATTACCATTATACCGAGTGTTATTAGCTCTACTTATTGCAACATTGCAATCACAATTAATTTTAATTGCAGGGATAGTTTTATTCCAAAAGGAATATCGAACAAAAAGTTCTGAAGCTACTCAGCTTCTTCTCCTGCTAAGCTAGATCTATTAGTGTCGATTTCATAGTAGAAATAGACTCAATTGTTTCTTAGAATGTTAAGAAACATCACCACAACCAATTACGAATATATAACCACTTGTTATTTTATATTAATTAGAAATAGAATTCCAATTAGCGTTACTATACCTTTCAATTTAAGAAAGGTATCTTTCATAATAAAAATCAGAATTTATGACTTTCTTTAAATATTTAAATATATTTAAATATTTAATCACTTTGCTAATTGCATCCCAATGCTCCCTACTTGGATTACTAGTGGATCCACTTAATTTTCCGACTGCATATGAGTACAGTTTGAAGCATGTATCAAGCTTCCAATTACACTAGCATATTCATTTTAGTTTATACTATCTCCTTCATTAGGTGATAGATAAATACTAGGATCAATTGGAGTACAAATATTACTATAATCGTAATAATTGTATTTTGATAATAATTTAAATGCAATGATATTGAAATAAACTCATCTCATTATCCATTCTAATTATTTTAATTCCAATAATTAAATTTGTTTCTCCAATATCCTTTATGTCAAATTGGGATGACACGAATTCTTTTGTCTCATTTATGATTTTTTGATTTGTTCCAAAAATCAGTAAATCATCTACATATAAACAAATGATTACTCCACAATCACCATTATATTTGTAATATATACATATTACTTTCATTTGTACTATATTCATGAGTTATTATCAATCCATATAAATTTCTTCATCTAAATCACTATTTAAGAATTTAGTTAATTATTAAATTATAGGGATAAAAGTCAGACCCAAAATTTTTAATCTTTTTAGCTCTTTTACTCTTTCATTGTTTAATTTCAGTCTCATCTGAATTAATTAATGTAAGAGTTTTAGAACTAAGATCATTAGTTTTAAACTCCCACTATTTTCAGAATAAAAAGATTAGCTTCACTTGATTCAAATATAACATTATTTTCAATGCCTAAGAATGTATAAGCTTTACTGTTAATCACATAACCAGTAAAAACACATCTCCTAGTGTAGGTCATAATTTAATTATTTTAGGATAATTAAATTTAACCATTGCTTAATATCCCCAAGTTCTGAAATAATTTAAATTTGGATCTTTCCAAATTTCATATTCTGTCTTGCACCCTCTCTTTCATTTGGAGATAAGAGCACACTAGTATTAAAAATACTAGTTCTAATTAGATTTTGAATTTATCTTAACCCCCACTATTTTTAGAATTTAAAATGAAAAGGATTTTCAAAAAATCTTTTCTTAATTCTAACTCACTTTATAGATCAAGATCTAAATTCTATCTACCTCATTATAAAGACACATCTCATTCAGTCATATCCTAATAATATTATTTTAAAATTATTTAGTCTTTACAATAACTAAACAATTACACATCTTAAAATAATTTAACTTAGGATTTCACCTCTCTAATTTCCATATATTCAGTTAATTTATCCTCTTACTTGTGTCCAACCATTTACAGTCATTGCAATTTATCAAGTCATGTAATTATATATGACAATAAAATATAGCATGTAGTTTCACAAGTAATTCTATCAACAATCATCTGAAAATATAAAAATTGAGTTTAGGAGATCTGACCGTTCATTGGGAGTGTTACCCATGCGTGTGTGCAACTCCAGATTTTTCTGAACTGCAACTTTTGTGCTACTGTGTTCTCCACAACTCCAAGAGCAATTACAGGAATTTTGAACGATTTGTCTTAAAATTGTTGTTCCCATAGGGGTAAATTACCTGGAATCGCTATCCAACACAAATTGCAGTCTTTGAAGAACTCGAACAAAATAACAACTTTTATTCCAGAAATTCTGCACTTGAAAAACTGTTAGAACATTGGTAGTTCATGTGAAGTGAGGCGCGGATCACGTCGCTTTCTTTAAGACATTTCGCGCCCCCCATAGATGCACTGGGTTGCTAGACACGATGTCTCCAGGATACAACAACTCCACACAAATCTAACCCTGACTATAGGCGTGCATAACCTATAGTCGCACACCTTACTCTGTTTCTTACCCAGCAATCTCTCAAATAAAAAAAATTCTCAAACATAAGAAAACATTGAGAAAGCCCATTTCTAATCTTCTCTCTTACCAATTGAGGAGACATTACATAGTATATATATAGAAAACTAAATAGGTTTTTGGAATTCTAAAACTGTCACATTAGTGACTAATAATTATGATAATAAACTTTTAAAACGTTTCCTACCATTAACTTTTAAAACGTTTCCTACCATTAAAGCCTTTAATGGCTATAGTAAAATTAATATTTAATTCTTTTATTTAATTAATTTTGAATCAACCACCAAAGGTACAACACTTCCAAACTCTTACACGGGTGTTGATCACATGTGTAGCTACTTTTACCTGTTAGTCTTTAGAATCAGCTAAAATCATAACTAACTCATTTGAAAAAATCTATTGAAGGGGTAGCAATGATAAGTGTCGCCACCCCGGTGAGATTTTGGAATTATGCGCCTAGGCTAGTACTCCTCTTTTAAAAAATAATATATATATATATATATTTCAATAATAGAAGTTTCTTTTTTTTGCACATTCTAGTTATTAGTAGGGGTTAGTATCTGCTCGAGCTAACCAGGAGCGGTTTTCAACTTCGTGTCCCTCTCTCCCATGGGTTGAACCCGGAACCTTACTCCTACTGTGGGGATCCATCACCACTAGGCTATTCCCAGCATGTGTCACAAGAAGAGAATTTTAGGCAGACCCCTACCAGAGAAACATAGGCGGGATTCGATCCCAGGTCCTGGAACGACGCCATGGGACTTTACCAACTAAGCTAGCTAGCACTTATAAGAATTTCAAAATTTACTTTCAAGGTTCAAAAAAAGGGTTTCGGATACCGTAACGGACATGACCGAAACTGTTAAGTAACTGTTTCGGTTGATACTTATTTTTTTTTTTTTGTTTTAAAAAAATCTCAATAAATAGAAAAAAAAAATTGGGAGAGCCAAGAGCCTCACCTCGAGTCTTTGGCGATTGAGGAAGACGTCGACGGCGCAAGTAGCTCCTCTTCTACAGACTACGGGTATGTCCTCCTTCCTAATTCCTCCTCCACTCCCAAACTTTTTTTTTCCTTCTTTCTTTTGGTATTTTTGATGGATTCATAAGGGGTTTATAAAATAATAGATGAATGGAGTTCATGGGTCTTTATTACTTTGTTTGTAGGCAACTAGGAGTCTAGGCATGTAGCTTGTAGGTGTCAGAGTCAAACTGAAAGGTTTGCAAGGCTGCAACGGAGATTCCCAAAGTTTATTCGTGGGTGCAATGTATTTTCGCAAACGAGTCCTACATCTATTACAATTACGTAATAGGCGTAACGCCTGTTATGTAATGGTTTCGGGCGTTACGTTTTGGTTTCGGGAAAAAGCCGTAAAGGCACGGTTTCTTGTATCAGAGGCCATCGAAACCGTTACGTAATGGACGTTATGTAACGGTTTCGGCGAGTTTTTAAACCATGGTTACTTTAACACTATTGTTTTTAATTTACTAGTTAGATGTGTGAAGTGTGAAATGTGCTTCGCTCCAATTTCAAATGCCGCTAACTCTTTGTTTCTTACTCCACTTTTGTCCCAATGCCAATCATTCCTTCTTATTTTATATAATTGCCACAATTTGGATTAATTAATAAGAAGAAAGACAATATTATCTTTTACTGTATTATAAGCATATTACAAAAGCTATGAATAATGAATAAAATCCCATGGGAATTGCCTGACGAAACATTCAATCTCCTATAACGAAGAAGAAATGCAGGACAACAATTGCTCCACAAGAAAAGGGAAGAACAAAAGAGGAGTCACAATTCACATAAAGTTGCAAAAGAATGGTGCTTGCCAAGGGAGTTGTGAACACGTGAATTATCCAAATGTGGTTTTTGCATATCAACTAGATTTTTCTTTTGCAAATAGATGGATTTGCTAAAAAAAAAAATTGGTTATAAATGAAAATTTTCATTCATCAAAATAAGACAAGCTCCAGACATTATCCCGGGCTGTCGGATGAGATAAGCTAAGACCAATGTTTTGGATTCATGCCTCCTGGGCCTCAAAATTAACAATCCGAGAAATAACAGAAAAATGCACCTGCTCACAGCGCCCCCTCAGCTCCAGTATATCTTCCAATAGACTAATAGATGGATTTGCTAATTAACTCATCATATTTCAACCGTTGGATAAAGAACCTCAACCCTTAGTTTTTAAGCCTTTCTTATAAAATGACTATAATATTTCATAACCTCACAAAGCCCCTTTAATTGCCCTTGAACTATGGCTAATTAATACGTTTTAAAAAATTGTGTTTTTTTTAAAAAATATATATATATATATATATTCTAAACACCAAGGTTGACTGCTTTAAAAAGGAGTTAGAATGGGAAGCAGATTTAAAGCATCTAATCTTGATTTTAGAAAAAAAATTAACCACAAGGGTTAAAACTTGTCAACCATACATCAAGGGCAGCTAAAGGGACTTTGCGATGTTATGAAATATTTTAAGGGTATAATAGTCATTTTACTAACAATTATAAACGAAAGTCCAACGAAACCAAGGATTGAGGTATAATATAGCCTTTCACTTAATTTTTAGAAATCTTATATTGATAGCTTGATGGTCTGAGTTTGGGGTTAATTCTTTGGAGATTCTCCCGAAACAGATTATGAGACAATACAAGCCCTTGTTATCTCCAATTTGCCGTGTTTGAAGACAATATACGGTGTGTTGGCCTCAGAGATTGACTGTGCATGCTCTCATACAGGAATGAAATGTGAAGGATCTACCATTTGTGCACTAAGAATGAGGTGTTCATCATCAGAGCACAATAAATTGTTCACCTGTAGAAGTATTTTATTGTTGAAATAAATTCATTTTTCATGACCATTACTAATGGAATCACTATTACTACAAGTTAGAGTCGTAAACACCCCAGTATAGTTAAACAAATATCCTAATCCTTTCAGGAATTACCCACGGAATATTACCATGGGTAATGTAAAAATATATATGTATATTATTAGTCAGGGTAAAATTTCCGTGGGTAATAATTATAGTCACAGTATTATTTTCGTGGGTATTTTTATTACCCACGGTATTATTTCCGTGGGTAGTAATTATAGACACGGTTTTATTTCCGTGGATAATAATAAACGGTCACGTTAAAATTTCTGTGGGAATAATATATAGTCATGGTAAAATTACCATGGGTAATAATGTATAGACACGGAACAATTTCCGTGGGTAATAATTTACTATTACTCATGGTTCCGAACGGAATTGAATTATTGAGTAATAGCCATAGAAATAATTCCGTGGGTACTTACCAATGGTAGCCATTATCGTGACTCTATGTTTTACCGACACCCGTATTGGCCACAAACCACCGACGGACACTATTCTGTGGCTACTACTTATTCCGACGGAAATGTATTTTTTCCCACAGTTTGAAAACCATGGGTAAGACCTTTGTTTCTTGTAGTGCTTGTCTAACATTTGAAAAATGATAAGCTACACACCGTGGGGCTAGCCCAGTGGTTGTGTATCCCCTCAATAAGAGGGAGGTCCTAGGTTCAATCCCGTGAGGAGGGTGAGCGTTGTGGTTGACCCACCTAGATACTAACCCCTACTAACCAGAGTGTGAAATAAAGATGTAAGAAATGCGGATTAAAAACCAAAATTTAAAACATGAGGCTGAGTGGATTCACTCACTTTGGTTGTAATAACCATAGTTAAAGTGAGAGTGGTTAAGATTCACTCACTGTAGGGAAAAATTAAAAAAAATATTAACCTTAGGTTGATTATGTTTAACTATAATTAAAGGGGGTTTTACAAGCTGCCACATGTCCCTTTTAGCATCCACTAATTGTGGTTAAGAGTCATTACCCCTAGGGTTCATCCATCTAACCTTGGTTTAAAAACAATTAAAAAAATAGTAACCTTAGGTTGATTATGCTTAACCACAGTTAAATAGGGTTTACAAGCTGCCACATGTCCCTTTTAACACCCATTAACCATGGTTAAGATTCACTCATCCCGAGGGTTCATCCATCTAACCTTGAGTTTTAGGAAGAAAAAATATATTAACCTAGCCTTAAGTTGATTAAGCTTAACCACAGTTAAAGGGGGACGAATGAGACACATGATGGCCTATAGAGACACATGGAACGGATGGGGGAAAGAATCAGGACCCTAACATTATAAATATGGTAGAATTAGAATTCACTAATTCCAGAATTAGAACAATGATTTTAAAGACAAATTTGTGGAATTCAATTCTATAGAGGGTCTTATTTGACAAATTCACGCTGTCGTGGAATTGAAAAAGAAGTCTGATGGTTTCATTTCTCCATGATCTCGCTCTCCCCATTCTCTCTCTTCCTCCTTCAACCCTTGCCAAGGAAACATCGACACCGACCGAGGCCAACGACGGAGGGCTCAGGTATTGTAATATTTTGTATTCTTTCTTTTTTGACTTTTTAAAAATCTATTTAGCTATCACAATACATTTGCCGGGTTGGTCGAAATTAAATATTGATATGGCTTCTAGAGACAATGCAGGAATCAATGGAGGTGGAGGTATTAGTTGTGATGCTAATGGAACTATGGTCTTAGCCTTCCAATCCTTTTTACGGGGTGGGTAGCAACAACATGGCGAAAATTAGAGCTATATACGATGGTTGCAAGTTCTGGGTATTCATAACGTTGTGATTGATGTTATTAATGGGGTCGGGGAATCTCCCTGACGAGTTTCGTACTGGAAAAAGTGGATATTGTTTTTGAAAGACAAATGCAATTTGATTTTTCTTCATGCTTTCGGAGAAAATAACCAATTTGCCGACTTTTTGTCCAAAGAGGTATGTAATAGTCAATAATCTTGTGTTTAGGGCTACCAATGATTTACCTATTTTGCTCAAAGGGTTAATCCAGACAGACAAGCTGAGAAATTTTAATATAAGGGTTTGATGTAAGGTCTCTTAAGGGTTCAGGTTTTATGTTCCCCCTTATATTTTGGATTCTGAGAATCAATAAACTAGAAGGGGTCTGCCAAACCCCCTCCCCCAATGGGAGACTAAAATAATAATCCTTAGTCAATAAAAAAAATCTCTTCATGGAGGCATAATCTCCATAATGTGAGCGCAAGAAACTTTTAACTATTAAGAGTATTTTAGTCATTTTATATAAGAGGGTCTAGGTTATAAGCTTAGCAAATAGTAAGGATTAATTTTGAAAATTCGAATATTAAGAGGGGATATTTTTGTCATTTGATAAATTTGGGAGGTTTATTTTTGATTTAAGAAAAACACGTGTTAAACGGATATTTTTATCAATTGATATAAAATAATTGAAAATGACATTTGGTTTACCTTAGTGTTATATCAATTCATAACATCGAATAAGTAAATTTGTTAAATTAGCCTAAGATTAGCTAAATATGTATTTTATTATATAGAGAATGTAATTTTTCATTAAATTGCATCATTGGGAGGATAGTTCAATGAACCTAGCTGTTCGACATGGAAATGAAAAGATTTTAAGATGTGAAAAAACTACAACAAATTTAGTTAACATAAAAAATATACAAAATATATTGGATTCCATTTTTGCCTCTAAATTTACCTAATACCATAAATGTAAAAAGTTTATTGTAATCGTTTGAGTTGAATATCATAACATTTTTGTCTCTAATTTCAAGTAAATCCATCAAATGTTTTACAATATCTTATGTAATCTTTTCCAATTTATTGCATTACCATTTTTTCTTCTAAATTTAACTAACGTCATTAATGTATATATTGGAAATTTCCTATTTATACATGTCGTTGCATGTAATATGTATATTGTTTGACTGAGTTTTTCTACTATTTGTGAATGAAATCTTCTATGTCCTTGTATGTTCTCTTTTGTGCCCTTTTAATTATGCAAGACACAGTTTAATCATACACTCGGTTGCTGTTCTTGACATTTCATGACGACGATATCTAAGGCTTGACTATTACCCTATTGAGGTAATCTCTCTCTAATGTGCATAAATCTCACCATGTTATGAATGGTTTTGATCATTCATTGGATTTTCTTTTACCTAAAGTTACTTTCTTGGACCAACAAATTTGAGGTTCTTGATAAATTTAGTGAACCAAGGTCAATTATTGTTGAGCATTTTTTTTCTTTTTTTGATTTTTTGGATTTCTTGGTGGATTAAAATTGTCAACAGTTTGAATAGTACAAACGCCGAATCTATTTAGGAATTGTATACATAGAAATTTTCAATTACTTTTTATTGTTATACGGTATAATATGAAATTAATTATGATTTTTCATTTGATGAAGGTGTCTAAAGACAATGTTGGAGTGATATTATAGTTCAACTGTGAAGGAATGAAGAATTGTGTGAACAAGGAGGAGAAATAACAGATTCTATTATCTTTGTCTATTTAGACATAGAGATCAAAATAAGTTGTATTTTAATATAGTGGCATTATCGAATGTTTAAATGTTCATTTAAATGAAATGTGCAATTAATTTCAAATTTTAACATTTAAATGAACTATAATGTTAAATGTTAAATTTAACATTTAAATGACATGTGCAATTCATTTCAAAACTTTAACATTGAAATGTTTAAATGTTCATTTAAATATTAATTCTTTTTTAAAAATTAAAAAACTAATTTTAGAGCTTTTTTAATTTTAAAAACAGTTTTTTAATTTAAAAAAAAGAATTAATAATAATAATAAAACAAAAACAAAAATGGGTGGGTGGGTGAATCTTACCCACGGTTAAGGGGTGTCAAAGGAGACACGTGGTGACCTCTAGGTGATAACCGGATTTGCCAAATCTGGTTATCACCGGAGAAGATTTGGCTCCTTAAAATAAGGGCCGTATTCTTCTTTAGTTGTAACCGGTTTTGTCAAAACTGGTTACGCCCATGAGGTGACCACATGTCTCTTTTGACACTTCTTAACTATGATTTAGATTCACTCACCCCTAAGGTTCATCTATTTATTCTTGGTTTTTAGAAAAAAATAATAAATTTTTTTGTTAACTGTGGTTAAAATTTACAAACTCCTAGGGTTAATTTTTTATAAATATTTTTTCTAAAAACCAAAGAGAGTTGGGTGAACCCTAGGGGTAGGTAAATCTTAATCACAGTTAAGGGGTGTAAAAAGGATCATGTGGTGATCACAGGGTTTTAACCGGTTTTGTCCAAAACCGGTTACAACTGGAGAAGATCACCGGTCTTAAAATAATTACTGCTATTATTAAATCAATCAAATATCTAAATTGGGAGAACCGATTGGTTTGAAGGCAATAGGGATCAATGGATCTTCTAATAAGAAGCCAAAACTGATGATGAGGAAGAAGAAGCTAGCTGTGGCTGTTGAGTGTTGATGAAGTGATAACCTTAATGTGGTGTCGAATATTAGAATTTCCAAGGCATTGAGGGAGAAGTTGAATTCTAGGGGAATTAAATCTCTATTTATAATCCAAGTTATGACTTTTAATACCAATGGTTCTGATTTGGTTGGCCGGGCTCGCACAGGTCAGGTATTTACATCTCTCTCACCTTTCTACGTTTTCCCCCTTTGTTTTTTTTTTCCAGTGCCATGCAGAATTATGGTTTTTATAATTTCAATACAAATTTAACATATTGCAATCATCCCAAGGGTTTTAATAACTTTATTAATTATTAATTAAATAATACAAGAAACAAAAAAATTTATTAGAGGAGTATATTAACAACAATAATATACTCAATTGATTTAATTGTTATGAGTATATTTAATTATTTTATAATTGACATCTAAATTATAAAATAATACGTGATGAAGAGAGTAATTAATAAGCGCATTAAATACATATCATGCTATTTTTAGTGATAACAACTCTCTATTAGTAGAGAGCTGGAACGACTCTCGTAAGTAATTAAGAGTGAATAATTAACAAGTGTATTACTTGCATAGAAATATCATCATGTTGTGTTTGTTATGGACGACACCATAACTTGCCATAGAACTCGAAGCTTGCCAATGTTATGTAATGTCTTTTATACTTCTTTAAAGGATGTGTTAATGTATCAATCAGTCTTTGTTTATTTTAATAGTTGTCACTATGATTATTCTATAGATATATGCAGTATAGGATGGCCAAGAGGAACAAAATATGAGGCCAACTTGCTATTTAGAGACCTGAGAGAATTGTTCATGTTGATTGGTCAATGTAGGTTTGATGGATAATCAATATTAGAATTTGTTACTGTGTGTATTTATTTTGGTTATCAATTTTTTCAAGAGAATATGTTACAAACATGATATTAAATATAGCTCGCCTTCTTATTGGGGCTTTCACCTTAGTGTAATGCGTTATAATTATGCATGCTTTGACACTATACGTGTTTTATTTGGTCTTGTTAATTGATACAATTAAACAGTAAATGGTGTTTTCATTTGTTACAGCTGAGGGCGTTATCTCGAAGCAAAAGAAGTAATTTCAAGATATTTACTTGTTTGATAATCTATAATGTCTATTGTTTTAAGTTGTCATTTTCTTTATTGAAGATCATGAGATGCAGTGTGTGATGATCATAGTGGAGCTTGCTCTCGAGTTGATCAAGGCAGAACTCACATCGGAGTAATTCATCTCTCATATCCTTTGTTAGAATCTCAATCATGTTAAAAAGAATACAGTACAACATCGGCTCATTTTGTTGATTTTCATATCTTAACCAGGAGCTTGGGCTACTACTTATATTTGACTTTTTTTTTCCTAGAAAATTGATTAAAATTTCTTGAAGAACTTTTGAAGCAATCATTATGGCATTAGATAAAGCCATGGAAGCAAGAGTAGATTTGGATGCTTTGATCCAATTGAAACATGTCCTATGGCATAGAAGAAAATTGTTCAATTGACAAACAGGTAACAAATATCTCATTGTTACCTCTTAACTTATTTGAGTACATGATTATAAGTGTTTTGTTCGGCTATATCTTATCTTAGAAACGTCTAAATGATGAGAATGCTAAATTCTTGAGCCTAAACCATATACTTTGTTGGTATTTTAGCTGTACTTTTGATCATAAATTATTCATTAACCGTTTATCTAAGTTGCGATGTATTGGTCCTAAATGGTGCTTTATTTATGAAAATTATTCCTTTGTAAAAAAAGTGTTTTGTGTTAGCAAAACATTTCTTCTTTTCTTGATTTGATAGGACTATGGCAATGAGTGAAGTTCATTAAAACAAAAAATGAAACTGGATTTGGATCTAAATTAATTGGAGAATGCCAATTGTTATGACTAAATTTCTCGAGGTTCTATTGTTCCTTGACAATGAATGTATTAGAAGAAAAAAAATATTGTATCTATTGATTAATATCATAAGTCCATCAATTATCGAGGAAGAATTAGGTGCAACATTACTAGAACTTTATGACTAGATTACATGCGATCGTAATGTAAACATATAAGCTTTAATTGGAGCTTTAGTTAGTCAAGACTTTAATTTTTTTTTCCTATGGGTTAGTCATGACTTTAAATAATTAATTTTGAAAAAAATTTAATAGCAAAATTTACGAGCACCACATATATATATTTATAAATAATTTGGTTGGGTTCAAAATTAGGTCAGACCCATTTCACATGGTAGGCCCCACCTGAAATCCCATACTCTTACTCTTAGAGCATGGTCTCAGCCCTAAGGGGTCTCAAAAGCTTTATCTCCTAATATAACCATCCAACATGTAAATTCTTTTATTTTTTTAAAAACTATTTTCCTTACTAAATCTTGGCCGCCCAAAAGAAGGAAATTAATTAGGAAGTTAGAATGGATATTATCGGTTGAGTTGCCGTAATGAATGATTTTCTATTTGAGTCTAAATCGAACTCCTTGTTTCTAATTTGTATTCGACTTTAGCTCAACAACCTTATTAAATACATCAGTAGCAAAGAAGCTCTTTACGAAAGGAAACTAAGCAAATCCCAACATGTCCTCTGCTTCTTCTTCTTCTTCAACCGATCCACAGTGTGAAGAACCTGAAGAAGAGGTGTATTCTCCTTCTTCTTCCTCTTATCATACAATCATTCCACAATGTGAAGAAGTTGAAGAAGATATCTCTTCTTCTTCTTCTTCTGATCATAAAACCACACTACAAAGCGAAGAAGAACATGAAGAAGAGGTGTCTTCTCTTCACCCAACTCCAACGATCGACCTGCAGGTGGCAGAACCTGAAGAAGAGGTGTCTTCTTCCTCTTTGTCTTCTTCTTTTTCAATGCCCATAAGGTGGACAGAAACTCAAGAGGAGATAGAATCTACACCCTTCTCAGAAGACGAGTGGTCTAAAATTGTAGAACCTGACCTTCAATCAATTCTTCAGCAATCGGATCGTGACGCAAAAAAATTGAAACGAAACATGAGGAAGAAGAAACGTGACATAGACCCTTATTACGTGTTGGAAGAACACAAGATTCTATTACACTTCATTGATCATCAAGTTCTTCAACGATGCACTCCAGTTATGGGGGAGAAACTCTTGGAGATGAGATCCAAATTGGAGCTAGAGTACAATTCGATTGCAGCCCTGATAGATTTGGATTTGCCTCCGTCGTGTAAACGCATGAAGAAGATGGTAATCCAATCATCCACATCCGGGGATCCTCTTTCGGATGAGATTGAGATATGTCCAGTGTGTCTGTTGGAGTTCGAGGATGGTTCAGAGGTTAGAGGTGCTTCATGTTCTCACAAGTACCACGAGAATTGTATTTTCCGGTGGTTCCGATCAAATCAATCTTGCCCTGTTCGTAGATCCGAGCTGTAGTATTAGGGAATATGTTAAGACTACTATAATTATAAATAGATGAATGAGATACATTATATCAATAGTATATCAATAAATTGTATCTCATCACATGATGTAATAGTTTGAAGCCAAATCTTCTACGGTTATCACCCTTTGAGGTCGCCACGTGTCCCTTTTGACACCTTGTAACCGTGGTTAAGATTCACCCACCCCTAGGATTCACTCACCCATCGTCGATTTTTTTTTATTTAATGTTAATTCTTTTTTAAAATTTAAAAACAGTTTTTAGAGTTTTTTAATTTTAAAAAAAGAATTAATATTTATAATTAAAAAAACCAATGATGGGTGGGTGAACCCTAGGGGTGGGTGGGTTGCGACCCAAAATCCCACCTAAGAGTTATGAGACTTTGGCGTCGTGAACTCACATTCAAACCCTCCTGTAAGAGCATTAAAGCATGCTAAAAGCGGAAGCTAAAATTTCTTTCTCTATATATTACAGTTTGTAACGACCTGAAATTTTATATAATAAAATTTGGGTTTATTGGCCTTTAATTAGTATTAATTTGACTTAAATATTGGAAATTAGGTTTTGAGTGGATTTTGAGTGGGACTGGATATATAGCAATTGTTTCAATAAACATCTTCAAAATTCACACACGATGTGTCAATCGGTCGTCTGAACAACTGCCTTTCGTCTCGGCTTAATTGTAACTCAAACTGCGAAACTACGGTGTATTTAGTACCCAAAACTAAGAAATTTATGGGTTTTCCAGTAAAGTGATTATTTGTGAATTTGGCTAAATAATTTTTTTTATATTGAGATAAGTTTGGATTACCAAGTATCGACAATAGAATTTTAATCTTTATAGTGGTATTCTGTATAGTAATAATAATATAAAAATTTGAAAGAACTTCTTTCACTTCAAAACAACTACGGGTAAAAAAATCAATAAACTTATATAAATTTTATAAAAGATAAATTATTGGAAAAGTTTATGTGCAACACACATGCATTTTAACTAGTACTAGTAAAAATGCACGTGCAATGCACGTATTATTTTTTTTTTAATAATTTATCTTTTAGAAATTCTATATATTAAGTTTAGTAAAAAAAATATATATTTACCAATAATTGTTTCCAAGGGAATTTTTTTCAAGAAGTAGTTGAACATAAAATGAAGGGTTACTAATCTTTTGCAGATAAAAAAAATGATGCACATCTATGACAAACATATATATATATATATATTTAAAAGTATTCTAAGAATAGAAGGAATATCAAGGTCATTACAATTATTTGAGTGATATTTAACATGGAAAAAAAATTAAGTAAGAGTATTAAACTATTGAGTACTCATATTTTGGGAAGAAACCATTATACCCATTCTATGTTGCTGCAACACAAGCATGTAACCAAAGAAGTCAGTCGTAGCAAGCACTGCGATCCCTGCAATGATGGAATTCATGTCATACAGATCTAGAAGATTGATTGCACAATGGTCCACACAAGAATTTCATATCGAGAAGTTAAGAAGGTCGATTTCTTCCATTGCTTGGGAATAAGAAGGGATGGCTTTAGTCTTAGGATTGTAAAAGGCAGCTTTCTCTATTTCTTGAACAAAACCACGCATTCTGTCCCAACATCCAGATGGACCCAATCATATAAAAATAATAATAAGCAAAGCAAAATGTCCATCTGTTATAATAAAAATTATCATCTAATCAAAGTCTTGAATATCCCGGTCCATCCAAAGAGATCTTGACCATTTGATTGATTTCTCCGTTTCATTTAGAATCACCATGTTCTGTCAATCTGTTTTTTTTTTTTTTGTCTGATGTGCATGAATATATTTAGAGACAGAAAAAAAAACTTGCCAACTCTTGAAACGTTTACATGCACGAATATCAGTTGCACTAACCTGCATCATTAGTCTTCCCGATTGTCATATTACGGGGTTTACAATGTAAATATTTCATCTATTATCCACAGTAAAGCCCTATTCGTTGGTTCATCCTTGCTTCTTTGAGCTTCCCGTCAAGATATCCAGAGTATTCTTAATATCCTCCCATTAACTGTAATTGGATTCTTTGAGTCTATATTTCATCACAAAATCGGTCAACAATCCTCCAATAACTCCAAATTTTCTTTCAAGGACCCATGCATAAAAATATGAACCTGGAGATTGCAGATGAATTAAATAAACGAGTTACAATAACCAAATCCTTCTCACATAACAGATGAGAAGCCACAAATTGGTGATTTAAAACACAAGCTCTAACAAAATAAAATAGGGGAAGGGGTGGCTCTTACCAAGGCTTTAGGCATTGAAGGTGTCATGGTTATTAATTGCCTAGACTTTTTAATGGCCAATTCCTCAATCCTCTGAGTCTCGACATAAAATTATAAATAAGCAACAAAAGATACTAATTAAGAATCTCTAATACATGCCTTAGTAACAAGAGGAGGATCTAAGTTACCCAGGGAGTAGTACGAGCTCGTGAAGGGGAGTAGTACCCCTCTTTTGGGCCACAACTCACCCCGTTTCCTCAACATCAATTGTAATGCATCTTTCTCAACCCTACTTGTGGGGATGTTTGCCAAAGGATCATGATAGTCATGGTCCCTCAAGACTGATCACTCATGCTCACAATAATCATTGAAGCTCACACTACTTGTAGGGATGTTTGCCAAAGGATCATGATAGTCATGGTCCCTCAAGACTGATCACTCATGCTCACAATAATCATTGAAGCTCACAGACGTTTTGTTTCTCAAGAGACATGCCACAACATGGTCATCTAATATATTCCTTCCAACTCTCTGCTTATAGAGTCCTAATCAATGAGAAAAACAAAATCGATATTTAATACGATAATGGGTCGGGTTCCACATAACACTATGCATTATAATCTTTACCCAAAAAAATTATGTAAATAAGTTTAATCTGTCACTCCAAAAGAATATGATTATGAGTATGTTTTTTAATTATTGATAAACTCTAAAACAATAATAATAATAAGTAAATAACACAAACAAGCAATTAATAAGCAATCCCCAAGACTTCTATCAGCTCACTATCCTCTAAATCCTTGGATTTGTAGAGTTCTTGTGGAAAAGGAGATCTTATGAAGATAAGAGTGTTCTACATGAGTTGGAGTTGGAGTTGGAGAAGGAGTTCATTGGAGATGGGAGTGCTATATGTGAGCTATAATTCCTTTACAAAGTGTTTTTTTTTTTTTTTTTTTTGAACTTAACAAAGTTAGGTTATTCTATAAGTTATTAATAAAATAAGGGTATTTATGTCAAAGTAAAGTTTAGGTTACTCCTTGTACTTTTATTAGTAGAATGATATATATAAGGAGAGGTACTAATGAGACATGCTCATTGAAGCTTGCAATGAGCAGTCCCTCTAGGTAGATGACACATGGCATACGTTTTTGAATTTGACAATTGGATGTTAAGTTAGGTCCATTGGAGACACGTGTCAAAAAAAAAAAGTCCAATTGGACATGTTTAGACCATTTGATTAGACCTTAGTTTGCAGAATTAACCCCTTAGGGTTCACTAAACCCTAGTTTGTAGCATTAACCCCTTAGGGTTCACTAGAACCTACCTATGATATAGAAATGACTGATCTTCCCTTCTTCGATCGGATAGTCTATAAATGTCCGATAGAGATAATTTTTTGCGTATACTAATAATTGCACCACCGACCAAGTGTCAACAGATAATCTTGCTTGCTAGTTGTTATGATGCACAAAGAAAACTAGTGTTCGTTCATTATGCGACAATAATCATGTATATTGGCCTAATCCACTCCATATCACCTTTTTTTTTTGGTTCAAAAAAGTAGCTTCACTGCAGTCTGAAGAATATCTCTCAAAAAATAGTCCTATGCTGCTCCATGAGCATACAGTATTCTTTACTTGGAAGAAAGAATAGCCTTTTTTTTGTGCTCATTGCTAGGCTGCATTTTAAGCCTCTAATTTTGTGCTAATTGCCATAATAGTATTAACTTCTCTATTGATTTGGAACCTAAATATACGTTTAGGCTACAATTACCCCATTATTTGTAACAGCACATAATGCATGATTCCCTTCAATTAGCATCAGTTCTAATAGTATGAACTTCTCTTAGAAATTATGACATGGCTTTGTTGGAGTCTCGTATATTTGATCTAGAACCTAAACTATACGTGTAGGCTACAACTACAATTACCCCATCATCTGTATCAGCACATAATGCATGATCCCCTTAAATTAGCATTAGTTATAATATTGGCAATTTGAATGTTCACCAGATTGGATATAAATTACAGTACTGATCCCATCTTCTCATCAAAGAATAGAAAAGAAATGGCCACTTCTAGTCTCCTGTTTCTTCTTGTTCCTCTCCTAGTACTATCTCTCTCCCTCCATTCCACCTTTTCAAATATGAGTGTAGATGCGTCGGGTAAATTAATAGATAAGATTTGCAGGAAAGCCCAGAACTTCGATTTCTGTGAGTCGACTCTTAGAGGAAATTCTCGGACTCCCCATGCTGATCTCAATGAGCTCAGTATCATCTCTGTCTTGGCAGCGGTGGCTGAAGCCAGACTGACCAAGTATGTTGTCTACCAACGCCTACATGACGAACAAGATCCCGTGATGAAGAACCACTTAGCTTATTGCCTGAGGGATTATGCGGTAGCATTGGGTAAGTTCAAGTCTGCTTACACTTCCTCTGCAACAAAGGACTATGATAGTATGATTAAATACGTGAAAGATGGAATGAAAATGACGACAAAATGTGAAGAGGGATTCAAGAGACCCCCTAGTCGTCCATCACCTATAACAGATGATAATCAGCAATTGGTCTGGCTTGCCGATATTTCACTAGTAATTCTCAATTTACTTACCAGTTGAATGCAAATATGTAATATTGTCTCCAATATCATCTCTCTTTCTCTCTCTCTCTCTCTCTCTCACACACACACACACACAATATATGTTAAAGGAAAGTACAAAGTGATTGATGCCATATAATGTATAAAGAGACTCCTGCAATGCTTGAAGAGATAACTCTACTCTCTTACCCTAAAAGAGAGAGAGAGAGAGAGAGAGAGATGGCTGTAAGACACTATTACAAAGAATTTGCTGTAATAAGATGTATATGAATTACCTCTCTCACACACAGATGTATGTCAAAGGAACGTATAAAAAAATCCCTGGTATGATAGCAGTTCAAATTATTTTCTTTCAACTAGTGAGGAGCAGCATGTGAACAGCTCTATACATGGCCTACCTTGGATAGGCCATAGCCCAAGTCATGTCATCAGAAAGATCTCAAGAACAAGAGGTTTGGACTTTCTCATAACATCCGAGTTCTTAGCCATCAAGTTTAAGATCTGGTTTTGAAGATTATGATGACCTGATGACTGTGATGTTTAGAGAGTATGGCCATGGGAAGATAGTAGCACACCAGTAATACCCTATAGGGTTTTCTGAGTAGAGAGAGTGGGACTGGTTCTATATGCATGACATGGCACGAAACCTTCATTCGTGTGTTAAAGGGGTCTCCCACCAATTAGCCATAGCACCTCTTGATCACGACCGTGCAGCCAAGAACATTCTCTTGAATAGTAAACAAAAAATGAAAAATATAATAGTTTGGGCATTGTCCAATTCTGCCATAGGTGCTTTGGTCGTAAACCTTAAGTCAACTGATTAGCTTGGCTGGGATGACAACTATCAAGCTGTAGCTAACCCATGTTGTGGCCAACCAATTATTCGGATTATGAAAATGTTGAAGATAGCTCGGTACAAGCGAGAATGGACTCAAAATCTTTTTTTGGATCTTTTAGACTGCATAAAATCAAAATTATAAGTGATCCTTCAAGATGAGTAAGATGGGTTAAGAGGGTAGTTTTTGAAACACTGGAACAAAAAAAAAAAAAAAAACTGGTCCATCCTGCTCTTCCAATTTGACAATGATTTTGCTATTCTTTTCTTTTCCTTTGGAATATTGAGGAATATAGATAATATAAACGAGTAAGGAATAAGAAAATATTATGATTTACTCTTCCAGAATCTAAGGGAAACAAATGCCTTTGTCTATAATATAAACCAGAAAGAGAATAAAAAAAAATTGGAGGGTACAGATATAACAATATTTTTAAAAATAATCCAAGACACCAGATAGCAATAATAACATCTCTACTCTGAAAATGATTGCATCCAAAAAGTCACAGACCAACCCATCTTCTACGCCTGCAATAACAAGAACAATGTAGAAGAAATAAGCCAAAATAGATCAGCATGATCTAAATAGAATAAAATTGGCCAGCAAATTATCGGTTTCCTATGCATTGTGTCTGGATGGGCCTACCTTGTTAGCAATGTTGTTGGAGAGCCAGTCCAGTCCCTCGTAAAGCCCTTCTCCAGAAGTGGCGCATGTGCTTTGGATATACCTGCAGGAAAAACACAATGAACAAATACAAATCAGTATAGTTGGGATTAGTAGTGAGTTCTTTATTATTGGGAGAAAATGATATTATTTATAGAGAGGCTATTTATCTAATTACCAATGGCGTTGACGGAGAGAGTGAAGGCCAAGCTTATCAGTGATCTCAGCAGCATTCATGGCATTTGGAAGATCTTGCTTGTTTGCAAACACAAGCAGCACAGCATCCCTCAACTCATCCTGCCCATACAAAAGCCAATAATATTTATCAAAGACTATTCTCAAAACATGCATAAACGCATTTAAAAACCTTTCTGAATGTGGCATTTCTCTATCCGAGTTCTTTCTCTTGGTTCCTTTTCATTGACAAGATGGAGAGAGAATGAACTTGGCAAAAGTATAGAAGAGATGTTGGAAGCGTTCATTACCTCATTCAACATCCTGTGCAGCTCATCCCTAGCCTCAACCACACGGTCTCGGTCATTGCTATCAACCACAAAGATAAGTCCTTGTGTGTTTTGGAAGTAATGTCTCCACAAAGGTCGGATCTGGAATTGCACCAAACAGAAGAACAGCAGCAAACTATAAGATGTCCGGCCACTTGATTAATTAAGCAGAATCTATTCCTATACCAATTTCAGTTTAATTTGATAGGTCTAGAAGATGCACAAAGATACCACAAATTGAGCCAGGTAGGTTTAATTTTATAACAAACAGGTGAATTTATCACTAACCAAATCAAATAGAAAAATTAAAAAGAAAAAATAAATCAAATTTATTTTCAAGGAAATCACAAAGATGCCTTGACATGTAAGCCACAATGTGTATTATGTTTCCTTGTATAATTATAGAAACATAATTTTGAAAGCCAACACAGCTTGGGTAGCTTTAGCTTATGATATTGTTAAGTGCTGACAGAAGGATTTTAAATCAGCAAGAGACCGTCAATACGCATGTCCTTCCTTTCCAAATGATAATATGCATACAAGTCTACACATAATTTGGATGAAGATGTGTGTGTCAACCAAAATGCATTTCGTCTTTTGTTTTATAATCAAAGAAAGAGTGGAAAGACAATGAGACCTGAGTATATTTAGCTTATGATGATGTTAAGTGCCAGTGGAGGGATTCCTTGTCAGCACTAGACCATTTATGAGCATGCAACTACCAAATAGTTAGAATAAAGATACATGTGCGCATAAATGCTTACATATATAGTTATACACATATATACTTCCTAGTTGCTTCTGTACTTTATCTCAAAACCAGTACTCAATGAAAGAAGTAATTTATTGGTATAAGTAATGCTACATACCTTGTCCTGACCACCAACATCCCAGACGGTAAAGCTAATGTTCTTATATTCCACAGTCTCCACATTAAATCCTGAACCAAAGGTACAAGAGTATCAAGTGTGAAAATAATTAACAAATAAAGAAAAGCAAATAAAAAACAACAAATGCCCTTCACATGAATTTCCGAAAGCAATGGAGGTGGGTGTGCAAGTGTGTTGTTAATAAATATGCAACAAAACACATCTGGTGAACAGTGTTGAGGCTAGAACTGTTGATTGTGTGCACGCGCGGGCATGAGAGAGAGAGGCATTCTTCTCTGAATGATACTTCTTTAGGCCAATAAATCTTACTACTGACTTCAGGGAGAGAGAATAAAGGAAGGAAGGTATTCTTCATCTGAATGATACTTCTTTAGGTCGATAAATCTTACTGAGAGACTGACTCCATTCTACTGTTAAAACTTCAATTAATATTGCTAAACGTCTATATTGAAGAAGATTAACTTGGTTCAAAATCACCAAGATTGCATAAAGCCCAAGGAACAAGAAAACCAAATTCAAAATTTAGGTTCAATACACTTCTTTGGTTTCTTGAAAAATAAAAAGGGACCGTACAATCATCATAAGAAACTTAACAGATTAAGAGGAAAGATTTTACTAAGTAATAATAATCCATAAGGAGAGTAAAATGTTCTTTTAAAGTACCTGGGGAAAACAGTCCTAAAAGCAAACAGGAAATAGATAGGGCAACCTTTCACTCCATTCATAAATTATAATGACAAAAACATACCAATGGTAGGAATGGTGGTGACAATCTCTCCCAGCTTGAGCTTGTACAAAATGGTGGTCTTACCCGCAGCATCAAGACCCACCATAAGAATGCGCATCTCCTTCTTGGCAAACAGCCGACTAAAAAGCTTCGTAAAAGACAGCCCCATCTTTGTGTCTGATGGCTCCAGCAATCCCAATTTAAGTCAGAAATCTATTTAATATAAAGTATTTTGTGTGGAATGCAATATTTAAGAATTGAAAATCACTCAATGTACACTGTTAGGTTGGGGGAAATGGGACCGGGGGGATGTATATAAATATTAAATTAGCTCTTTCTAAGCAGTACACATAAGACATTTAACTTTGCCTTCTTAAGCGCTGTCTTTGAAAACAAAGAAAAACGCAATGGAATTTTAGCATTGGAAAGAGCACATTTGGATGCAAACATGATCAATAAAGGCATATATCTTTCTTGTAGAAATTAAAAATGGAGTAAAAAAAAATGCGTTCATAAAGAAAAAGTAGAAAAAATTCTAAATTCCACTTTGAAATTTTTTTTGATAAAACAAAAGGGAAACAAAATTAGCAGATTTTACTCGATTTCTATTTTTTTGAAAAAAAAACTAAAGTTCTAACAAAGCAAAGGTTGCATTTAGATAAATTTCTGAAATGATGTCTACCTCTACCAAAGTCAGAAGTCGATAAATAGGTTTCTGGTTTGCCACTCGCTTCTGAGTACCCCTGGATGACTTCCGCGGGAAGTCGAATTTCTAACTTCATTGGGAAGTCATCGTAATGATTAAAATATATATATATATATATATCAAACCAATAAACACCCTATTTTGCAACCCCATAAGGCCTACGTAACCACTTCAAATTTGAGAGAGATCCCAACAATACTTCATTTTTTCTCAAAATGACGAATACATTCGTCTTTCCTAAACAAAATACCCCATACATTTTTTACCAAAACTCTTTCCCATTTTATATAATCTTAACCAACCATGCACCCAAACATAACCAGAAATTCATTAACCCACATTCTCAATGACCCATTAACCCACATTCTCCATGACCCATTACCTATAATCCATCTATAAACCACAAGCCATATAGCCCATGTAACCCACAACATATCCGTTCAACCTCTATGCCTTTAAATTAGCATCACATATTGCATGTATGCATTTGAAGTAGCATCACGCATTGCACAACCTAATGTCCCAAGTTCATTGAGGAAAGTTGCCAAAGAGATAATTTTCCAAGCAAATTTTATAGGTTGCCTAACCAAGGAATGCCATCAGGTTAATTGTAACAATTTATTCTTTTCAAGTTCAAAAGAATTGTAAGACCCATAAAGCATAGAAATGTGGACCTACTTTGTGGGTCCCACATCTAGAAATAAACCATTGGATGGGAATGAACAAAATTGATAAATGAAAACTACTATATACCAAACTGGTAGCATTAGCATACGGATAACTAAAAACAGTAATTTCACACTAGTGCAAGCCAAAGCCAAATGCCTATTTTGATTTCTATGTTTTAAACATAGCTATTTGCTTGTATAAACCAAACGTCATTTTGCTCCGTGAATGACTTCTCTATACTTTTTCAAAAGTTTCTTCTCTCAGAGATTCTTTTAAGTCTGAAACGGATTTGACGAATACACAAAAAGCCCTATATCTCATAACAGACCACCACGCTTCCGCAACTGATGTCCTTGACAGCTCACACTCTAGGTAGCTTTCATACTTTGGGGATAGAGAGCCCCTTTCTCTTCTTGGGACTGCACACATTCTGCTCCAGGTAGCCCTCTCCTAATTAGCCCTTTATACGGCGGCTCTCACTTTGGCGGCAAGTAGCATTTTTCTCTATTTTTTGAGACGACTCTCACTCAGTTCCGCGTAGCCCTTTCCGCTGGTCAATCTAGAGACATGGAGGCTGGCTCTGATACCAAATAATACAAACCTTACCAATAAGCCAAAAGCCCCAAGACTAAGGAACACGTCAAATCAAGCCCTATATCTATTTTAGAACCGTAACAAGGTCTTTCTCTTCTCAGAGAAATTTAACTAAACAGGCCCCAAGCCATACACTCTTTTGTATTCACTTAAAAAGGAAAATGGAAAAAATACTTAACAATGTCAATCTCAGTTCCACGGATTTTTTTTATTTAAAAAAAAAAAAAAAAGGAAAATCAACCAAATCTGGCAAGAAGTTCAATCAATATAACTAAATACATCATGAATTTCAACCTCACAAGTAAATCGATCAAGGACGGAACCAACCCGTCGATCAAAACGTAGATCAGCCGGATCATGCAGCAAATTTATCAATACAGACGCAAACCCCAGGAGATACAGCAACTAAAGAACAAAATTGAACCTCAAGTAACAAATTCGATCAAGTAAGACGAGATTTCAATCAATCCGAAAGTAAATCAAGCTAACAGGTTCAAATCCAACAAGATCATCCAAAAAACCAGCAAAACAGATCAGATCTAAACAGAAATTCAAATCTAGGTTTTCAAAACCCTAACAAAAAGCTTTAAAAACAATAAATGGGAGAGAAAATTGGAATTCATCATAAGGAGTAAGAAAGTTCATACATTGGAGAGATGGAATAGAGCAGATCTCAGGGAGCTGTCCTCCACAACTAGATTCCCAAGAAATGAGTCCCCATATTTATAGGAGAACGAATAAAACGATCGTTAACGCGTCTCGTAATTTGGCTTACCCAAAAAAAAAACAGTCAGTAATTTGAAAAATAAAAAATTTCGGGCAATTACCAAAATGCCATGAAGTATCGAGATTGGATCACTGTCATTGACCACACCCATATTAACATGGAGATCGAATCACAGCCAATCGCGATTGAACTCTCCCACAGATCAACACGTGTTCCTCTTCACCCCCTATTACTTGATTAAGGTTCACTAATCGAGCTCAATAATCTAACCTCAGAATCCCTTTAAAAAAATATATATATATTTTTTTTTGGTAAAGAGGTAATTCATTAGATAGGACTGCAATTAGATACACGAGAGGCAGGGGTTGGCCCAAGAATTGGGCCAACTGGCCTGAGCAACACATTAGCAAAACGTTTCTCTTTCAGACTTAAATTGAGAGCATATTGCGCAATATTGTGAGCGGTGGAATTGACATGCTGAGGGACGAAACTCAGAACAGCCCTTGGACAAAGTCCCCAGAGGATCTTGATATCCTGTAATATGGGGTAGACCTCCCAATGGAATCCAGACGTCATCCCGTTCAAGTAATCAATTAGTTCTTTAGAATTAGACTTGATAAGGGCGTGCTTCCATCCTTTGTTAATGGCGAGTGTGAACCCCAAGCGAAGGGCCTCAGCTTCGGCTACACGACTCGACCCGCCTCTGAGGGGTTTAATTACGTTGCCTAGGTGATTACGAGCAACGACACCCGCTCCTGCTGCGAGGTTTGATTAAATGGCCACACCATCGACATTAATTTTAATCCATCGGCCACCATCTAAATGCTTCAGTACCTGAATTGGAGCCCAACAACTAATCTGAGTTGGAGGTATAGAAACACTTGCATGCCTCATTTCCGAGATACTCTGCCTTAGCAATGATTGAGAGTGGCACCATTGAATAGAACATCATTTCGATGGAGCCAAATACACCACATGGTAAGACACAAACGCACCGCAAGTGGCCTGTGCCCCCGCCTAAAATCAGGGAGAGACGCTCAGTGCTACCACCAGTGAAGAAAGGTAACTGGAGACTGTGGGGGCAGGTGGAGAGAGAGGGAGGAGCCAAACCACACACTCTGCTCCGCGCACAGGGGCATTCAAGAAAGAGGTGTGTGATAGTCTCGGGAGCCAATCTGCAAAGGTGACAGCATTCATCACCATCCACTTTCCGCTTGTGAAGGTTGGTTGCCACAGCTAGAGCATTATGATAGAGTCTCCATAAAAACACTTGGACTTTTGGAGCCACGGGGATTTTCCATATCACACGCCATAGCTTGGCCTCGACACTGGTAGAGAAACGGCTAGAGGACGGCTTTTGTGACTCCAACATAGATTTGGCCAAGTGGGAGGCTGAACTCACCTTGAAATTTCCAGATTTTACAGGGTGCCAGAGGAGTTTATCTGGGGTATTGAGGCCACTGAGAGGGATTTTCTGGATTTCAGAAATGGTTGAGTTTGGAAAAAATCGAGATAGCCTTTGAAGGTCCCAGCACACTAGATCTTGGTTGATAAAGTATGAGACGGGAGTGTCTCCCAACTCAGCCCCTGGAAGGGAAATTGGCTAGAAGGAGGGAATAGTGGGCGTCCATGGATCTTTCCCGGCTCGAACCTGATTCCCGGAGCCAATTTGCCATCGGATTCCTTTTTCAAGGACAACCCGCCCAGCTAGTATGCTTCGCCATGCACATGATGGCCGCCTACCCATCTTAGCTTCAAGAATGGATGATCAAGGGTAATAAGCAGCCTTAATCTTCTTAGCCCATAAGCTCGAGGGATTTTGCAATAGTCTCCATCCTAGCTTGGCCAGCAAGCCAAGGTTAAAGGCTTGTAAGTCCCTCAAACCAATACCCCCTTTATTCTTGGATTGACAAAGTTCCCGCCAGCTAATCCAATGAATCTTGTGGTTTTGGGCTTGATGCCACCAGAATTTTGCAACCGCTGCGTTTACCTCGAAAAGCCACTTCTTTGTAAGTTTGAAGCAACTCATTGCGTATGTCGGAATGGCTTGGATAATGGCACGAATCATTACACCTCGTCCAGCTTATGTCAACAAAGTCCTCTTCCAACCTTGCATTCGTTGAAGGATATGTTGTTTTAAAAGCTCAAAAGCCCAAGTTTTTGATCTCCCCATTTCGGCAGGTAATCCCAGATACTTTGTGGGAGCTAAAATCTTAGTGATGTGAAGAGCCCCGGCAATAAGGCGCCTGAACCGGTGAGGGGTTGATGCACTGAAAAAAATGCTTGACTTCTGAGGATTAATCCTTTGCCCGGAAGCACGTCCATACCGATCTAGGAGCTCCATCAAGTGGTCAACCTCTGCCATATTTGCTTTGAGGAACACTGAACAATCGTCGGCAAAAAATAGATGTGAAATGGTGGGCGCCCCACGGGTTACTTGAATCCCACTGAGCTTGTTTTCTCGTACCACATCATTTAGTAAGGTTGAGAGGTCCTCGACACAGATTATGAATAAGGGGACAAGGGATCCCCTTGCTTAAGCCCACGGGAAGGGGTGATATAGCCTCGTGGTTCTCTGTTTAGCATGACTGAATAGGATACAGTGGTAACACATTGCCGAATAAGGTTGATCCATTGTTCACAAAAGCCCAATTTTTCCATTGTGGAAAATAGGAATGGTCATTCGACGCGGTTGTAGGCTTGGCTCATGTCAAGCTTTACCGCCATTTTAAGGTTTGACCCATTCGTTCTTCTCTTGAGGAAATGGCTGATCTCGTGTGCTATGAGAACATTTCGGAGATGAGGCGACCTGTAATAAAAGCGGATTGAGCCAGGTCGATGACCGTCGGGAGGCACTCTCTAAGGCGATTAGCCAAGATTTTGGATATCACCTTATATATGACGTTACACAATCTAATAGGACGATAGTGATTCAGACTCTCCGGATGGGCGATCTTGGGAATCAGCACTATGTGGGTGAAGTTAAACTGGTGAAGGAGATACCCCCCCTGAAAAAAACTCATAACAGCATTGCATAGCTCACTACCAACAGTATCCCAATGCGAGTGGTAGAAAATACTTGACATACCGTCCGGGCCCGGGGCCTTTAGAGGATTGATTTGAAAAACCGCTTCTTTGATTTCTTCGGGGGTGACAGCTCGACACAACTCCTCATTGTCTAGAGTGGAAATACGAGATCTGATGTTGGATATAGTATCTTGGATCCCCTCTGGAAAAGAGGTCGAATATAGATCTTGGAAGTAGTTTAGAACATGAGATTCAATTTCGGGTTCTGTGTTCAACCATTGACCCCCCATACTTTTAAGAGCTAGGATTCGGTTTCGTTGTCGACATTGCACGACTGAGATGTGGAAGAAACGGGTGTTTCAATCTCCAAGGGGCTAACCAAGCTGCTCGAGACTTTTGCCTCCAAAAAGCTTCTTCTTGTTTGTACGTTGTGTCTAGTTCCGATGTGAGTGCTTGCTGAATTCGGATGCCATGCCCAGTGGGGTCCACTCCACTCTCTAAATCTCTCCAATCTGATCTTTAAGGTATTGTATGCGTTGATTCAAATGCCCAAATGTTCTTTTGTTCCACACAATTAGATTGATCCGGCATTGTTTGAGTTTTTGGCAAAACTGGTACATTGGTGAGCCATGACAGGGATTTGACCAGGCTTGTTTAATCACATCGCGGCACTCGTCGTGTTGATCCCACATTTCTTCATATCTGAACACTTTCCGAAATTTGTGATCTTGCAAGTCGGAGTTTAGCAGGATGGGGCAATGATCGAAGCCAATAGCTCGGAAGGTTTTGACAACGACGGTAGGGAATTCATCCCTCCAAAGGGAATTGGTGAGGCCTCGATCGAGTCGGGCGGCAATGAAATGTGGATAAGCTCTCTTATTTGACCACGTAAAGGAAGGTCCAGCGAACCCCAAATCTAGAAGGTTTGCTGTTGACATCATATCCTGGAAAGCTCGGCAGTGAGACATTGAAGGGAGATTGCCACCCATTTTTTCATCAGGGGAAATAATGTCGTTGAAGTCGCCCACGCATAGCCACGGGAATGTACACCGCTGACCCTTCCTAGCTAGATCCATAATTCTTGTCTTGCTTGGAAATTGGTGGGACCATAAATAAAGGAGCCATCCCAACTCTTCTGAAATTGATGATCCATGATAGATGCCTCAATCATATGAGGATCGGCTGAATTGATTTGCACTGATAGGGAGGTGGACCACAAAAGGGCCAAACCTCCTGATGACCCAACTGGATCTACAGTAAATACATTATCCATATGAATCGTACCCGCAACTTGGAGAATTTTTTTTTCCTGATTTTTTGTTTCCATAAAAAATACTACATTTAGCCGGAAGAGAAGGACAAAATCCTTCAGAATGGGAACTGTCCGAGGTCCTCCTAGCCCCTGGCAGTTCCAAACTAATGCAATCAGTTTTTTTGGGGTGACTGCTCCACGGCAGGCACCCCGGACTTCTGAGATGTAACATCCATTATGTGCAACTTCCTCAAACTTTCCTGCTTGCTTGGTGGCTCCTGGATTATCATGGGGGTTGATAGACAAGGTCCAGAGGGAGATGGGCACACAGATGATGGTGATGGGCATTGGGTTTTAGCATAGGACAAGAATAGGCTTTGGTTAATAGCAGGGGATGGGCCTGGTTGTGGTGGAAGCGGTTCGGATTGGCAAAAGTTAGCCTGTGGTGGGCAATCCATTAACTAGCGGTCTGAATTTAGATGAGTGGTTTCAGTAGATGATGGATGTGGGCTAAACTGCATGGGGTCAAAGTTCTTGGGTTGGACTAAGTCTGTATCCATATGGTCCAGTGGACCAGGGTAGTTTGGGAGGCCTGGGTTGGAAGCAGAGAGACTAGCAGGAACTGGTGGTTCTAAGGAGTTGGCAGTGTTGGTCGGATAGTGCGGCAGGTTGAGAGTCTGTGTACTAGCTAGTCTTTTTTTGGGATTTGGGGGAGAATTCCTCTTACCTGCAGGAGCTTTACGGATTAGGTTCCATCGGTCCTCAATCGCATTAATTGTCAGCGGATCATTCTTTCCATGTTGCAGATCAGAAAGTAGCCGTTGTTCCGCGTGACGTAAGGGAATAGGCCCTCTTGTGCCATCTGTTGACACGTCGCCTGCCCATACATGGCAGACTGTCTCCTCTGTACCCCAATGTCGGTTAGGCGCCGCTTGTCCTCCATGCTTATCCAAGTAGATCGTCGGAGAAGATTGATGAACTCCCTGCGCCGGTGAGGGGGGGTGGTCGGTGGGTATCCGGAGCTCGCCATGTTCGTCAAAGAAAGGCCAACTACTGAAATGAAAGAGCTCAGCTCTCAGCCAAGCACCAAAAACATGTGGTTGATCAGTCTCTCCAATCAACTGAGTACAATGTCTAGCATCATGCCCTATGCATCCACACCCATAATAACATGTAGGTAGCTTCTCGTAAGTTAACGGGAATGGAACTGTCGTGAAGCTGAGAATAATATAGGGTTGAAGTGAGTTGTTTATATCTAAGCGGATGCGCAGCCGTAAGAACTTTCCCTTTTCCAGGCCCTTATCCGGGATATCCACTTCCTCGAGTGTACCCAAACGCTCCGCCACCTTCTGGCCAACTTCTCGAGTGAGATACTCCGGTGGTAAGCCATGCACCTGGACCCATAGGGGAAGCAAGGATAATTTCAATTCTGCCACAATAACATTGGGCCTCCACTTCATCATCAGTAGTGGATGGCCGTTGAAGGACCAAGGCTGGTGAAGGAATACCCTATCCACCTCAGTTGCCATCTGAAACTTGAACATAATAAAACCATTAGCAAGGTCCACCACGGAAATGGGGTGGCGGGAGTTCCAAGCTCGCATAGTAGTCTTTTTGGCTACTGCAATGTTGATTGGCCTATCGGCAACAAACTTCCCGATAATGCAATGTTGACATGCCTCGACTCCGGCTTGAATCTGGTTGAGGTCTATGGGTATGGGGTCGTTGAGCTTCTGGAGGGTAAACTTCCAGTTCACTTCGTTAGCTAGAGTGTCCAGGTTTGATGGAGTGGGTAAAAGAGGTGGGAGTCGGTGGTTCTCTTGAGGTCGTTGTGGGTGTGGATGGTCTGAGGAATGCGGGGGGGTGTTTGGGTTTGAGCTCATGGTAGTTGGTGCAAGATGAAGATTGATAGAGAGGAGGGTCAGAATGCGTCTAGAGCTCGGAGGAGGATAAAGAAAGAGGGAGGGGGAAGAAGAGAAGACCCACCACTCAGCTAGCAGAGGTTGGGGAGACTCACAGCCCTGTGAATAGCGGGTGAATGTCTCTTCATGCTCATTCCTAGAAACTACCTACAAATATACAAACAAAGGTATTCTAGCCATTTTTTAATCTATGAAAGAAGATAAAGCAAGCACAAGGGGTTAGAGGGGTCAGGGCTTTGCTTAGGGATTGAAAAAAGCTAAAATGAAACACAATTCAAAATTGTGGTAAACTTAGTACCGCCAATCTAGGACAGAAAAAGAAAATGATATTTTAATCGGCCCAAACGAAGGGAAACTGAGAAAAGGGGTCAAGGAGCCTGCCTATGCTATAAGGAAGCTCAAGGGTAATTCAAAACTCCAAAGAGAAAGGACTAAGACCATGTTTTATGTTTTATTACCAATCTCATAGTTTGTTGAAATCATAGTCACAAAAAATTAAATTTTAAAAAAAAATGTTTAAAATGTGCATCAATATCCTATAGTAGAAAATGATATTTAAAACTCATTTTTTGAAAAGAAAATAAAAATGCGTATTATATTTTAAAATCCGTTTAAAACGAATAATAAACTTGAAAACATTTTGGAAATGAAGATTATGCAGATATTGATGACTTTAATGACGCTTTTGAATGATTGATAAATAAGAATGAATGATTTTATTAATACGCGTACTATAGTCATGTTTTTAATCTTGATAGTTAATCTTTTACTAAATTGTAATGTCTTGATGGAATGAATTGGATATTAGAATGATGTTATGAACTTATTATTATTGATAATTGTTACTCTTTTTTGAATATTATCTCACCAAATTGTTAGATATATTAATTGACATCATTTCTATATTTTTTTTTTGAAGTCTTCCCGTATTTTTTCGTAGTTGACCCTTACCGAATTATTCCTGAACCTTGACTTTGTGACTATGGTTGAAACTAGGAATGCGGTAGGGACTTTAGCATTATTCATGCACATATTCAATATTGCACTACCATTGAACAGTGTTTCATCTATATGGTTTTGCTTTACCCCTAGTCCTTACTAAGCCCACAAAAACAAGTAATAGTAATAACAGAAAGGAGGATAAAACATGTAGAGACCCGAATCTTTTTTTCATGTTTTTATTGCATTGCATTAGGGGTATTATAGTCCTTGTGATATTTTAATGTTTATTGTATTGTATATCTAATGGGTGTAGTGTGATTAAGGTTTAATCAAACTTCTAGTTCAGGAATGTCATATCACACTCTAAACTTTAGGAAGCTCTAGTTTTGGCACCGTTTATTGGAATTGAGTGATTCTTGAACCATTAGAAAGGTATTGGAACCCTCTTCGAGGTTCATGTTTAATTTTTTCCTTATTTTTAATCTAAGCTAAGTCAAAAATGAGTTTTCCGAGGTTTTGTCTGATGGAATTGCAGATCAGTCAACTTTGGGGAGTTTTTGGTCCATAACTAAAGTGGAATTTAAAAATTCTAAAACACCAGAAATGTTCGTTTTCGAAAGACGAATCCAATGCAAATTGAATCGTCGAAATCCGACGAGCGAGTCAAAAGTTATGACCAAAACAGTATGATGGGTCAGGAATCTGTAAGGCACCGATCACTAGCGATCGATCGGTATACAAAACCGATCGCTTGGTCAGAATAACAATCGATCGGCCCAAAACCGATCGATCGGTAGCTATCGACTGGTCCAAAATTTTGTATGGGAAAAATTTTCAGATAGTGTGTTTTTGATCAATCGCACGGTCATAAACACCGATCGATCGTTGGCGACCGATCGCTCGGTCATAACCACTGATCGATCGATCTTTCGTGTTTTTGACAGAATTTTAGTAAGGACTTTTAGGTTTTTTCGTTCCCAACCCTTGGGGCTATAAATAGGGGGTCCTACTCGAGATATTAAAATACTCTACCTATTTCTAACCTAATTTGACAAATGGGGAGAAAACCTAGGGTTTTGGGAGAAGGGTTGTTTGGAGAAGAAGGAAATTGCTAGAAGATTGAAAGAAAAGCTTGGAGATCGTCCTCAAAGCTTCCCCAAATCACCTCGGGAGAGTTTTGAATCTAAGGGAAAGATTCCTAAGGTCGATATACTATCCTAATCAACTCTATTTTAATGTTTGATGAATATTAATATGATAGGAATGATAGAATAGAGATTAGATGCATTTTTCCCAAATTTCTATGAAGTAAGCTAATTATTGATGAAAATGTGGATGAAAATGCGGATTTGAATGTGGATAGAGTATATGGAGAATGAGAAATGTATGGAGGATGGGATTAACATGTAGATGTGGATAATATTTGGATTGTATGGATGGATTATGGTTTGATGAATGCTTGAAAATGTAGAAGGGCAATGAATCCATATTATGCGTACTCAAGGTATTTGTGAAAATGCTTGAGAGGATAAATGCTATTATACTCTTATGAAATTGTGGTAAATTGATTATGAATTGTGATATGAATTATGATAAGATATGTATATGTGATTGTTTGTTAAGTATGTCTAATTACTTGCATGGAAATTGATAGTCGGGAAGGTAAGAACTTAGAGGAAAATCTCTCAGACCGGGAATTCTCTAACTATTTGGTATGGGACAGTATAGTGGAGTTTCTATGGTGGGAGATCGGAATCTAAGCAAATACCAACTCGAATGTTAATTTCGACACTTAAGCACATATGCACGTGTATGTTAAGAAAAGAGTCTCACAAGTCACACATGTGGACCACAAGCATGAGCATGACATACGTATGACATTCTGAATAAGCATAAGCATGACATGGTCCGTATCCGTCAAGAACGGCATGTCAATTACATTTGATTCATAAGCATGGTCCGTATCCGCTAAGAACGGCATGCCAACCATATGATTTCTTAGACATGGTCCGTATCCGCCAAGAACGGCATGTCACATCATTGTATGATCTGAATAAGTGCATAAGCATAAGCATCTCACAAGCACGTGGTCTCATAAGCATAAGCAGCTTATACGGGTATTGTCTTCTAAGTCTAGGATTCTCACAAGTACACGAGTCAAGGTGATGATATGATGTATATGCGCACACGTTCTTCCGTTCTCTGATTATGATATTATGCTATTGGATATGTTTCTAACTAAGTGCAGGTATATTATTATTGTTGGTTGGATTTTATATACACTGAGTACCTTTGTACTCAGCCGGACTTTGTCTTGGCAGGTTTAGAACAGGAGTACACGGCGGAGCCGTGGATTGAGGAAGCTTACGTCGAGGAAGGAGGTGAAGGTGAGCCTTCCAATGAGGGAGCTAGGGGCTTTGATAGTTACCCCTATTAGCTTATGTTCTGTTTGGATTGAGAGATTTTGTAATAGACTTTTGGGAGGATGTTGCTCATTAGATTTTTATAGTTGTGCATTTATACCTTTTGGTTTATCGTGAGTTGTATATGTTGACCGTAGACTTGTGCAGGTTGGTTATAGTTTATATATCAGAATTTTATTACTCTCATTTTTGGAGACTTGTATAGTAAGCCTTGTATGCATGGTTCTTTAAGCAGGTTAAGGAAATGTGATGATTCCAAAGTCCTATCTTAGCCTTGTAGGATTTTGGGGTCGTTACAAAACATGAAAGAAAAAAGAAACCTCCCCTTCCTTTTGTAATGGGGGTCTCCCTACACCATTAAAATTGGTGCGGAGGAGCCCATAGCTTGAGAAATGAGGGGCCTTCTAGAAATGGACTAGAAGTAGCAGGAAATAAATGGGAGGGAGTAACCTACTCTTCAAGAGTTCTCCAAAATTTTGAGGATGGAATACGCAGGCTAGGGAGAGTTGCCTTCTAAAGGAGAAAGCTTAGGCTTCCTTCTTAGGCCCAACTCAACCTCTTAGTCCGAATTTGCAAGGGCGGAGAGGTTTGAGGCCGTGGGTTTCTAAACTACAAGAGTTTCTTTGTTAGAATTTTTGGAATGCTTTGAAATGACAATAAGGTGGGGGTATCCATAAGGTATGGTGTCTAAAGCAGATTGGAGGGGCGGAAGAGAGGTTCTCGAGAGGGAACAAATAATTCTGGGAACTATCTAAGAATGATGGTAAATCTAGTACCGTCATTCTAAAATTGGGCTAAAATGACAAATGTTGGTAATTGAATTACCTTTACTTACAGAAAATTTCTCGAAATGGGACTGGGCTTTGGCTGAAATAAAATTGAATTCCCTAGTTTTGGTTGGATAAAGAGAATGTCGGTACTTGGAGTTGACATTACTGATTTGAGTTTAAACAAAGAATGGCGGTAAAGGAATTACTGCTAGTCTGACACTTACACTAAAATGGGCTTGGGCTTTGGTCTAGGCTTGAGGAATGATTGGATTTGCATTTGGAGGATTTGGGTCAGTGAGCTTGCGATTGATCTAGGGATTGAAGTGGGCTTGGGTCCCTTGGATCGTTAGAGGAGAGAGGAATGAGGTGCAAAAATGGGGTGCCTACACCAAGCTCGAGCTGAGCTCAGGTTTGGCCTAACTCACCTCAGCTCGACTCAAATATACCCCTAGATAATTATCCAACCATTCGAATACGGATTTTAATCGGAACCAGATAATATTTGGATCCGTTTACTGTCCTAATACTTTATCTGCCTTCATTACATCATCACAAATTAAGATCTCATTGGATTCAATGGCCAACATAATTGGGTATGGGAGCCGTTTGTGACCTATTACTAGATCTTAGCTTTGTGTAAGAAAACTTTGTTAATGGACTCGTTTTGGCGAACTGTGATGAAGATTCACCAACACTTATAGCTCGAAAGAATTTAACCTTAGTTAGTGAGTAAGCATATTGAAGTGTATACGTTAGGTGAGTACTCTTAGCTCGAAAGAATCTAACCTTAATTTTTAAGTGTCTTGGAAGAAAGCAAGTTAGTGTAGCAAAGTGTATACATTAGGTCAATAAGCGGTGTAATCGATCTTTTAAGAAAGAAAGTCAGAAAGTCTCCAATTGAACTAGAAAAAAAAATCGGACTTATCTCCGTATAGAACAAATGATTGAATGAAGTGATTGGCATGATGAGAAAATAAAGTGATTGATCTCCAAAACATGATAGTTTAGCTCCAGAGATTTGAGCAAGTAATAAATCGACTGAGGAACCACATCGACGTTCAATCATCATATACGAAAATTTAAATGGGGAGAATCCGACTTTTGTAGCTATAGAATGAACAGATTTAGCTTTCATTTCTATTCCTGGAAGCCGAACCAAGCCAAACCGAGAAGTGGCGGATTTGAAATTGCTAACTAATTTTTTTTTAATTATTATTTTCAAAAAAGTCTAAAGTTAGGTTTTTTTTTTTTAATTACTTCTAAAAACTACTCCTATTTCTATATGCAAGTAATGGTTACTTCCAACTCTTTTTGGGTGCCTCCTCCAGCTGGGGTTATCAAGCCTAACAGTGATGGTACTTTTTGGGGAGCTTCAAGGGAGGGTGGCACTGCTGCAGTAGCCCGGAATCATTTGGGTTATGTTTTAGATTTTCAAGTTAACCTTTTCTCTTGCCGTTCGCCTATTCTAGCTGAGGCTTTGGCCCATTCGGCTCGGCTTACAACTAGCTATGGACAACAATTGGCACTCTATTGTGTTAGAACCTGATTGTTTGACTCTTACACAATCCCTTTTGGGACAGGGATCTCCGTGTGGTGGCTGATTTGCTTGATTTTAGGACCGACTTCTCGCACTTGAAATTTTGTTTTGTTCCAGGGAGTTGAACAATGACCTCCTCTGCTCGATCGTGGTGTACTCGAGGTAGAGGTTTTGTTGGCCCGTCTTGGGCAGAGGTTGATTGTGAGCGTCGTAAGTATGTATCCAGCTCGGGTTATGTTTTGTTGGTTGTTTTGTACTATCAAATAAAAAAAATTCTTTAACCCTAATGCAGAGGGACTCTTAACCACAGTTAAAGGGATACACCCACAATTAAAGGGGACACGCGTTGGATAAAGGAGCTAGACTGGTGTTAAAGGGTGATATGAAAGCTCTCTTCGAAGACTCTCCGGTCATTTGTGGTGGTAGTACTACAATCACAACAATTCAATCTCCCTAAACCAATTTGGCTGGAACAGAGGAAGCAAGAGAACCCCAAGAATTCGTATACAGGATCAGCACAGCTAAGGAATGGGAGGTGTTGCAGAGTAGTGGATCTTCTTCTGGTGGTAACCTCGACAAGACTTCTGGTTTTTTTCATCTCAGCAAGCTTGATCAGGTCTTCTTCTCCTCTCTCTTCAATTTCTCTACTCTATCCTCTGATTTGATCCCAACTGCTCCAGATTTCCTCTTTGCGAAAAATGATTGCTCGATTAGGGTTGTAAATGATAAACACCATAAATACACAGCACTGTAAATGGTAGTTGACCAATGATTAGGATCCCTGTGGGGATGTTGCCCCATCCAAGTGTTGAACTTCCATTGGTGGTGAATGGTAATACATGTCATCCGTACAAGGACGACTGGTAATGTACGATATAGTAGACACTCTTTTTGAGTTAATTAGCAGACTATACAGTTGAGTTCATTTGGAACTCATTGCACTACTCAAAGTTTTTTCTAATTTTATAACAAGTCAATTCATTTTGTTTGCGGGAGTATGTACTTTGAGCTAGCCGAGTGATCGATCGGATTATTACAGCCCACTAATCAATTTGGGGTTAGTCCTATATAATCAATTCAGCTCGGTGACGGCTCGGTTGGATTTTGAAGCTTATAACAAGTCAATTCTTTTTGTTTTGCGGGCGTATGTACATGAGCTAGCCGAGTGATTGATCAAAATTTTCAGATTGTAAGAAAACCCGCAAATCAATTCGGGGTGAGTCCTAATCAAGTCAATTCAGCTCGGTTGGTTTTTGAATTTCAGGCTATGATTCTGTGTGTGCAATGTGTCTTCATGAAAAGGGATGGATTATGGATACTTTGTCTTTCTTTTAGTAGGAGTATTTGTATAGCCTGTTGAAGTTTCTTCAGAGCCTCAAGGCTCAAACTGATACCATATATGGCTTACTAATCTGCAGGTACATTCAACTTTACAGAATTTTTTCCTGAAAATTGAGGGGGACCTGTACTTGCTCCAAATTGATGCTAAGAAGGTATAAATATATACTCATTGTTACTTCTGTTTTAAGGGCACATGGACATCATATATCTTAGAGAATTTGAGTCATTGTTATGGGTCCATTATTAGGAGACAATCAAACAGACAAATTTAGAGAAGCACTTGATTTGTGGTGACCAAAGCATGAGATGTACAAGAAGTCAGTGTCCTGCCCATATATCGTGTTTATAGATTGTCTTCACTGAAATAATACTCAAACCACCGACTGTAGACACCCTATTTTGCATGGGCCTGAAAAGCCCGATGATGCCACGTACTGATAGAGAGAGACGATGAGATCCGGACTCCAAAAAATCCAAGGTCAAAGTCAAAAAAGTAAAGCCCAACTCCAAATCGAGCCTAAACCAACCCAGACCCAAGGGGCAAGGCCCATTTAGCTTAAAATTGACCCGCGCCCTCTAAAAGGGCGCGCCCCTATTTTTGGCTTAATTCAGTTCCCGCGGCTTTTTGAAATGCGCGATTTAGGGAAAACCCTAATTTCGACTTCGTTTTGCGTGCCAACGTATTTTGGGGTTATTTTTTAGTCCCACATCGCCCAGAAAGAGCGAAATCCTTATTTTTCACCTTATAAAAAGGATCCTCACCCTAGCCCATTCTTCAACTTTGAAAATGCCTAGCTTTGCCCAATCCATAACTTGGAGAACCCTTTAACTTTGGTGTGAGCCTTCAAAACCCAGAAATTCCAGCCATCCAAGCTATCAACGTAGGAGTGATCTTCACCAACTTTGGGGGAAAAATCTTGGGAGTTCGGATCTCGTCGAAGTTTCTTCTCTCTTCAAATATTTGGAGCATCTAAAAGGGAAAATGTATGCTACATCCCCATCTTCTACTTCTACCCGTCCAAGTCTCTTCTTCTTTCACTTTCTCTGAGTAGCTCGGTGATTTTCCTCTTCACGGTCGTGCGGACGAGGAAATCCGAGTGAAGGAAAGGACCGGAAGACCAGATCTTCGACTTCTTTTTCAGCTTTCTTTATTGTTAGTAGTTTTGTCATTTTTCCACCCAAATGTAGGCGGGGCCCTTCTTAACTCGGTCGAGGAGAGGAGTGTGGCCGTTCGCCGATCTAAGGAAAAGGGATTTTGCCGTGCAAGTAGAGAGAAACTCATCCTAACTCGGTCGAGGAAGGGTGACTTTCCAATCTCGAAATAAAAGAAAACAAGTAGAGATTAAATCGTCTTAACTCGGTCGAGGAGGGGCGGTTTTTCAATCTCGAAATAATAAAAAAAGAGAAAATAACTTTAAATTAATTTAATGGAGAAAGTTAAGAGGCAACCGTCGCTCGACGGATGAGGTGGGGTGCCTAACATCTTCCCCAACTCATAAGAGAATCCCCGGACCCAATCTCGGTTTTTATTTAATCGAGGGTTCTTAATTGTGGGTGACCAATCACACACGGAATCTTGATTGGTGACGACTCTAATAGATCATCTTCTCATCAGTTGAAAAACACGGATGTGGGGAAGAGATCGACCCGGGCCGGCGATCGCACACTGACCATCCCTTTACCCATATGTGTACACCATCGTGAAGAGAAAGTGTTGTTCATCTTCATTGGAAATTTGTACTTTTCCAACAATTATTGTTTTCTAGTTTGGTACTCCGTAAGTTTCAGGTGACCATAAGCTTCTGCTTTATTTCTTATCAACTCTTTGTTGCTTTCATATTGGTTTACCATTTGTGAATATATAGGCTTTGACAGTTTTAATCTAATGAAATCCTGATTGCTGATCGCAAAAAAAACCTGTATGTCTCCTAAATTCTTTACCTTACCATCTCTAATCATAAAGTGATTTATATTGGTTTTGGTATCGATATTCTAAAAAAAAAAACAAGGTTTTCTTTTTGCCTGTTTAAAGTACAACACTGGGGGTTCTAGTTATTTTGTTGCCGTTGCAAGCAAGCTGAAAAAATGAAGATGAAGTTGTTGATGCGCGTGCTAGCATGCAACAGCATTGAAGAACTAGCTCCCCCTTGTGCTTGCTCTTTGATGACCTGTTCAGCCTGTACTTGAACATTACCTAATGGTTGTAATGAAGTATGACAACCAATTGACGTGTAGGTGCGAGCATGTATGGAGAATGTTTTCTGTCCATCCTAACTATTGGTTTGAGTTTTAAAGCTTTTCTTTCATCCATCTATTGGATCTAGTCAGTTTTATCCTTTATATGAGTTTTAATATCTGAAGTTGTTAGTTAGTAATAACCTTTTGATGCTAATCCTGTTGCAGCTTGGGGATGGATTGGTATACGGAGCTGCAGATGGTTCCAATTTCTTTCCTCATTTCTATGGCCCAAACCGTAGTTTTAGTCCTCTACCATTAGAAGCTGTTACAAAAGCAGAGAAACTGGTTCTGAAGTCTGGCCAATTTAGTTGCAGTTTACTGAATTAAGTTGTCCTGTTTGATGCAGTCAGCCTATTTGGCATTGCGTTACTGTTTTTATTAGTATGTAAGTTATATGATTTTTGTTTACTGATGTTGACCTCAGTGAATTTCTGCCCATAAGGGTTGATTTACTTTGTGTTGTTTCCAATCTATTAATACGCTTTGAGTAAGTTTCTATACACTAATCCCTATATTTGTTTAAGCATTTAAGTGTCTGCTCATTTATATTATATTGCCTTTACCGCAAAATAAAAAATAAATCAATGAAGCATTATAGAATAGTAGGTGGGACTAATGGAATCACTGATAATAGTGATGGTCCATATGATGGGGTAATTATCTTTGAGCTTGGGCTAATGTTGCAGTAAGTGAAGTGATTAACTGAGACTGGTTAATTTCTGGTTGGAAACTGTTACCTACACCCTCTCTTACTTGAGTTTGGCTCGGGCCAGAGAATTTATGGAAGGACTCCCTATAACAAAGGAAAAATTCCTACAAGAAAAAGAAGGAAAGGGAAAGAAAAAAGGAGTGGGTTCGAATGGGGTAAGCAGTTGCATTTTGATTCTTTGATGGTTAATTCACTCTAATGGAAACAATTTTTCCAACAACAAAACACATGCCAATTATTTCTATCAGCTTAATAAGCGAAATACTATGAATTGAATACATATTATAGTCTAACCATGTGTCTCGTACCAAAAAAAAAAAGAATACAGATTATAGTCTAATTTTGAATAAGTTGCAGGTTTAGCTCAGTTGGGAGTCTTGGGACCTGGGTGAGTGTTGGACTGAAGAACTGAATGTCGCGTGTTTGATCAATGTCCACTGCATTTTTTATTTTCAATTTCAGTTTGGTGGAAACAGGTTCTTGTTTTGTTTTGTTTGGCTCATTTATGACATTTTTGGGGAACCAAAATTCCTGATAGACATGTTTGTTTAAGTTCTTATTGTATGAAAATTTTATTTCAGTCTATCCTATTAGTTTTGGCTTCATTGAAAGAAATATTATACTGTGGCCAATTAGTGCAAGAGAGTCTATGTTTAGGTTCTGTTATGTATTTTATTTCTTTTTTTTTTAATGATTTGCCTTGATAAAGAGAGATCTGCTTTGCAATTTATTTGCATTCTGTTCAATGGAGACCCCTTTAACCTAGTTGTTTAATTTGATTTCGAGATAATTTTATCAAATTTTTGTTGGAATCATATTTTACTTCTCTCAGTTATCATCATAAATGTGAAGCTTAATTTACTCCGAACTTCCTTTAGTTTGGTGGGAAATTTTCTTTGATAGAGATGACATGAATTGAAATTCAGGTTCTCTATGGAGTTTGATGCCAATTGATGTTATTTAGGTTATCTATTGAGGATTAATAATGATGGAGTTCTACAGGCACGAATATGAGTGTCAGAATCCAACACCGATGCGAAGTTTCAGACTCAGCTAGCCCCCAAAAATTGGATTTGAGGACTTGCAGGATATTTTACTATTTTAGTGAATTGTTAATTGGGATGTCATATACATTTAGATATGGGTATTAATACAAGCAATAGTATTGTATTCAACACCTAAAAACCTTCCAAGTATTAAAGTAGAATACCTATGTATGGTGCATGCCAATTTCCGTTGTGTAACCAACAAACAAAAGACAAGAAAATCGAGAAATGTCAAACCAGAATATGAAACTGTGCCTAACACAGACGCTTACTGCTTGGAAGAGTCTGCAATGTATAGACTATTGTCATAATCTGTGTTACTATTTTTCAAGTTGACCCATCTGCTTATCAGTAATAATTTTTTGTATATATATAATTGTAATATTTGCTTACATCTTATCATGCCTTCTTCCACAGGGGTGGGAACAAGGATTAAAATAATTCTTTCGCCATTTCAGCATACGTAGTTACATAACGTCCGAGTCTTATGTTACAAAAAATGTGTTCATTGTTTTCTGGAAACCGAGTCTTACGTCACGTAGCGTAAGACTCAGCCAAGTCCTACATTACGTTACAGTTTAGGCCGAGTCCTACAATATCTCCATAAATAGTGTAATGGGATATGTATCGTAACTGTTTCTACTGAAACCGATACGTATCGGTTTCGGTGAATTTTATTTCCATGAGTGGGTTCTGAACATGGAAATATAGACGCCTATCTGGTACTTATTTGTTGTTGCCTGATTTATACTTCTTAATTGCCAACTGTGAGTTAATTTTCTGTGAACGTGAATTGATTCTTAAGTTTGTAACAAATTGCACAACGGTTACATTTCTTCGCTTTTAGATTCAAGGTACCAAGTCAAATCCACATTTAACAACTCCACCTCTTAAACAAATTGAAGCCATGGATAATGTAGAAGCTCCCGAGTTTTTCATTGATCAGGCCCTATACTATCCTACTTCCACCAACTATGGGTATTACCGTTCAAGTAAATTTAAAGTCCCTCCTTTTAATTGATAAAGGGATGACACTTTATGGCTCAACCTGCATTATGTTGACTGTTTGTGGTTAGGATTCGAATCACCTTGTGAGTGGGATGACCACCATAGCTTTTTTTTTTTGGTTTAGATGGTCCAGATCTCCATTATGCAGTAGGTTAAAATCTCTTTGTTTCTTGAATTAAAACTATTGATTCTTATGTACTGGTCATCCTCTCTTGTTTCTCTACTGTCCACTCTTCTGTTGCAGGGTTTGCAAACTGAAAGTTTGCCTTCTGAATATTATTCACCTAGCTATGGATATGCAGAGTCTCCATTCAACCCATATAATCCTTACATACCTGCTGCCATCACAGGAGTTGGGCCCATTTATAGGAGCACGCCGGTATTACTCTAGCCAAACTTATCAGAACCCTGTCTCATTACCTGCTTATTTCCCTGTTGTAGTTCGACGTAGACCGGATATCATCCCAAATAGTCCACCAGACCCCTTGCTATAAGTACTGGTGCATCAAATGCCATAGACCTGATGGCCAATAATCCTTCATCAGCATCTTCCAGCATGACCATGGCTCCTCCAAAGCCTGCCTTGGAGGATATGAGAGTGAAACCTATCGATTCTGCTTCTCATCAGACCCGTTCCACTGCCGTAATATCAGAAGGATCAAAAACTAATATGGCACCAAATAAATGTTGTTCCAGGAAGTGTTACTTCTGGCTGTATTTCTCATTCAGCTTCATCGCATTTTACTCAAGTATTTAGTTTTATTATAATTGGAAAAAGGTTTACTACAGTGTTCTCTCTCTAGGGCATCAATGGTATTTTCTTTTCCACCTCTTGAGTAGTTGAGAATATTGGTTAGTACTCTGTGTGTGTGAGAGAGAGAGGCATTAATGGCATTTTCTTTTCCACTTCTTGAGTAGTTGGAAATATTGTTCAGTACTCTGTGTGTGTTGTAGAGAGGCATTACTGTCATTTTCTTTTCTACTTCTTGAGTAGTTGAGGATATTGTTCAGTACTTGATTCTATGTTGATCTTTTCAGATCGAGGCGTCAAACTCAACTCAGTATCCACAACTAAGGTGTATGAATTGGATTGATTCAGCTGCTTCTAAGAGAAACAAAATCAAGAGGGCAGTGAAGAACAAGACACTACAGCAACTGTACAAATTTCTAAAAATATGACATACCAAGGATATCCGCTGCCCTAAAATTTGTCCTGGCCAGAGATTCTTAATCTTCTGATCCTCTATACTCTTGTTGAGGAGAGTAGTCCACTAAAAATCTATATACACCAGATGGGTCCATTTACGTCGGTGCTTACAAACTTCAGATCTTATACCGACGACCACAACAAACATATCTTTAAGTCCTTTTCTGTTGGTTTGCTTCAAGCACCTCCAGCTCATCTACCAGGGTAGATTCACAATGATGGGGTCCTCTTAATATTGACAGCTATTCCAAAGTTTGAACTCTTTTTCTCTTTTAAATTCCATTTACAGCATTTTCTTCAGCACAAAGGAAGACATCAGATGGTTATGATCTTCATCTCATCATAACAGATAACTGAATGAAGGTACAGAGAAGCTCTCTCTTTATTTGATATCGACGGTTAAGATTTCTCAATCAACATGATCTTAAAATTTTGGCCAGCAAATAAAGTTGACAACATGTGAATCACTAGTCCCCATATAAGTTAAGGAACAAAATTGAGGTTCAGAGAACCTTTTCTTCAATATAATTACTGGCTTCTATAAATGGGAAGTGTGAGTGTAATCCAATCTGTTCTCTTGTCCTCTCATTTTATCTTTAATTTCTATATACATACATTTTTATGGCCACTAAACAAAACATAAAGTAGAAGAAAAACATGGGTAACAGAGGAAGAGGAGCATTTCTTCCTCTTTACCTGACATTTCTGTTAACTCTTTGTATCTGTCTTCCTCAGTCTGCTCATTCTCAATGCACCAGGTACCCTGTCATCTTCAACTTCGGCGACTCCAACTCCGACACCGGTGGATTTGCTGCCGGACTTGGTCTCCCTATTGGCCTACCCAACGGCCGTACCTTCTTCCATAGATCGTCAGGCCGGTTGTGCGATGGAAGATTAGTGATTGATTTCCTTTGTAAGTTTCACACATCTTATCTCTCTTTCATCCCCTATATTGTGTGAATTTCAAGAACATTGCAAAGTCGATTGCTATACTAATAGTGTGTCTCAGAAGTGTTTGGGAGGTTTGTTAACACTGAAATTGAAGGAAGTGTCTACTTCATGGAAGGATCACCACTGTTTGAATGATCAGAACCGTGCCACCTCTCGCAGTGACAGCAACAGATGATTAGATTTGTTCAGATATAATTTGCTTTGTTATGGTTTAAAGATATTTTTATGTTATCACCCCTTGAAGGAAATATATGCTGATCTCTGTGATCTGGCGTGCTAACAGTGTATGCATTAATCCTGCTGAACTACAAATCCTCTCTTTTCCCAACTTTTTTTCCCAAATATTATCCATTTTCTCCTGCAGTTTGGTGTTATGGTAAATATTTTATTGGTTTTTATGGACTTTGAAATGTTATTTTCTTACTTTTCTGATTTATTGAAAAAGTGTGCTTCTTTCGCCCGTAAATAATTTTCACATTTCATTAAAAATATATATATATATATATGGGGGCTGCCACCATGGTTGGTTTTAATTACAAAAACACCATCAGTTTTACTGTTGCGTGACTTTTAAGGAGTTCACGCACTGCGTGAACTCTAGATTTTCAATATATATATCTCAGCACATATGATTAAAGATAAAAAAAAAGGATAGCCAGTTCTTCGCCTCTTTGATGGATGAATATGTGACTTTTCCCAAAAAAAAAAAAAATCTTTTTTTGGGCACCATGGACTAGCCTTTAATGTTTTCTGTTCCATTTGGATTAATGCTAGTGCCGATTTCTCTCCCCCACTATTCTTGGAGGGGAGAACGTTTCTTCGGAGGTTCACCGGCTGGGCTGCTTGAAAAATTGAGGACACGTGTTCCTCTCTCAGAAAAAACTGAGGCAATTTCTCTAGCACTCCCCATGACAAAAGTTCTAAAATTTGCAAAAAAAAAAAAATACCGTTTACATATTTTCAGTTCTTCCCAAAAAAAAAACAAAGGGAGGTACGTCTTCTAATGCTGGTGGCCCGAACAGAGAAATTTTGTAGGGTCGGTCCATAAGATCTGTACTCTCAATTAGGCGACAAGGCACTTTCTCTGTCCATATAGTCATTCACATAGGTTCGTGGTTAGTGTTAGGTTTTTTGAGATAGACTAGGCCCACCCGGAGAGAGTTATCTCCCACTATAGTAGTTCTATTCGGGACTTGATCCAGGACCTATCGAGGGGCACACCTCATTGTAGAAGTTTTAAATTAAATAGAGTTTTCAAATTTAGCAAAAAAATAGTGGTAATATGAGGTGGAGCTCCCCTTTCCAATGCATGACGGTAGGGGTGTCAACGAGCCGAGCCAGCTCAGCTTGATTCTAAATAAACCTAGCTAGAGCTTTTACTTTGGGCTCATTGATCTGAGCCGAGCCAAGCTTTACAAGTGAGCTCAAAATTAACGACATAAACAATAGGTGGATCGGCTCGGTTAGATTATTTTTGTAATAATACCCTTTAAAAGTTAAATTTATATTATATACATAGTATACTGTTTTTTTGATGAGATATATTCAGTATACATTAACATAAAATAATTTCCTTTTAACTCAAGTTTGCACGTGATAAGATTAAGATATATTGATTTTAAAATGACCACTATGTGTACATTTAGATTGCTAAAACTCTTAGTAATTTTTTTTTACTGAATTTAGTGCATATCTCAAAAAAAAAAAATTTAAAAATTAATGCTTATTGAGCCGAGCCGAGCTCGAGCTCAAAGGATTGTGGATGAGCCGAGCTCGAGCCGAGCCCGAGCAACTATAAAATTTCAACGAGCCGAGCCCAAGCAATGCCCAACTTGGCTCGTTGACACCCCTACATGATGGTGGCAATTTTGTTATTTTTGAGAAATGTAGCAGTAATTTTGCAAACACTTTTCTCCATAATTACAAGATTGCACAGCAGAGCTCCGCCATATATCTAAACACAATTAAAAAAAAATCATTTGGTCGGTTCGGTGACATGCTTTAAACAAAAACAAAGCACATCCTAGAAACAGGGTATAGCTAGATGCCATATTGTTTCAGTGAAGTTTACTCCAAAATCAAGCTTCTCTGATTTTTCCTCTTACAAAAGTTTTAATCATAAAAATATATATATAAGAAAAGTGTTCTTGGAGATGTAATCTAATCTAAACACAAAAACACTCTCCTTTATATTTTCTAATTGTACAGGCGAAAGTCTGAGGACAAGTCAATTGACGCCGTATCTGGAATCACTGGGGCCAAATTTCACGAATGGAGCAAATTTTGCAATAAGTGGTTCAGCTACTCTACCAAAATTCGTTCCATTTTCTTTGAACATTCAGATTCTTCAGTTCCTTCGATTTCAAGCTCGTTCGCTCGAACTTATATCACAAGGTACAATCTTTCGAGACTATATGACCTAAAATGCATTCGACTTAGTATGCGCCAAACCTCCACTTTATATCAAAATTAATTTCATGAATGAACTAAAGCACTAGTATAAAATTTTACATAGGTTCAAGAAATTTGGTCGACGATGAAGGGTTCAAGAATGCGCTTTATACGTTCGATATTGGACAGAATGATCTTGCTAATGCATTTACCTACCTCTCATATTCACAAGTCATTCAAAGAATCCCATTGATCCTTACAGAAATCAAATATGCTCTTTGGGTGAGTTTTGGCTTCTCAAAACATATCATTGGCGATTCGGAGTTCATTCCCTCGAAACTTTACTCATTTTTTGGTTGTTTTCTTTGTGATTTCTCTTCAATTTAAACTTTAGAGTATATATCAAAATGGTGGCAAGAATTTCTGGATACACAATACGGGACCCTTGGGTTGTTTGCCTCAAAAGCTCTCTACAGCTAGCAGAAATGCCAGTGATCTTGATCAGTATGGGTGCATTGGGTACCTTAACGACGCCGCTAAAGTGTTCAATGGAGGATTAAGTGATCTTTGTGAAGAACTGAGATCTGAAATGAAGAATGCCACTATTGTCTACGTCGATATGTACTCCATCAAGTATGATCTCATTGCCAATTCTACAAAATACGGTAAGCTATTGCTTTTTTTGAATTTACAATTAGAAATATTTTGAAAATTTTGCAAAGTTTAAGAAAGTTCGGTCAACTTAACAGGTATTGAGAATCCATTAATGACATGTTGTGGCTATGGAGGGCCACCGTACAACTACAACGCTAACGTTACATGCGGCCAAACTGGCTACAACATTTGCAAGGAAGGATCACAGTACATAAGCTGGGATGGCGTTCATTACACCGAAGCTGCCAATACTATCGTCGCATCGAAAATATTTTCTACAAACTACTCTACACCTCAATTCAAGTTTGATTTCTTCTGTGGTGGCTGATCATTCATGAATATGTGGTCATAAGACACTGTGAGGCCTAATTTTGGCCGAGATGTACATGTTCTTACTCCACAACTGGAGATATTCGTTAGCCAAAATATCAGAGTAATTGGATTTTCTTAACCTTATGGTATATCGACATTCTATCATGAATTTCGTTCGCCATTCAAAATGTTTAATTTGTTTTTCGTACAACTCGACTGGATGCTAAGTAGATGAATAAACAATAAGGGTTAATTTCATATCAAAACCTGTGTCATATTAAAATGACATTAAGTGCTCCTTCAAAATTAGAATCAGACTATGGGTACTCCCAAATATACTCCCAAGTGTACTCTCCAATCTTAACCCTTTAATTCAAATAAATAAGGGTCAAGATTAGATTTGGCTTGACTTATTTTGTCATATTCTAAAATCACATCAGCTCTAATCTTATTATATAATTATTTGAATTAAAAGGTTAAGATTTGAGAGTATATTTGAGAAAACTCATAGGCTGACTCTCAAAAAATATTAGGGTGGTTAGAATTTTGAATTGAAATAACAAAATCCCCCAGTATTACCTATTTTCTTTCTTCATCAACAACAAACCCTAACCTCTACTACATGATGATTAGATTACCATGACTTTCTTAAGCAATTGTGTTAATTGAAACTTAGATACTACTCTGTTACTACTTGAAACTTTGTGGGAAAATGAATACAAAATTACATTATATTCTGTTACAACCCTAAATATGTATGGACCTAGCTTTCAACTCCAGAAGTCCCAGGGTGATTAAGGAGTGGAAAGCTAGGCACATATAAATTTTGTGGTGTAGCATACCACAACTCTTCCACAACCGACGTCCACGATGGCTTTCACTCCAAGGTGGGGCCCTTCTCAAGAAATTTTTTTTCCCATAGCTGGGGCACTTCCCAAGATTTTTTTTTTATCGTGGCCCTCCCAGGTAGCCCTCTCTGTGTCTCGAACCCAAGATACGATGTTAGGCTCTGCTACCAAATAATAGGAACCTAACTAATACACCAAAAGCCTTAGGACTAATGGAATACTTAAAGTCAAGCCTAATATCTATTTAGGACCATAACAAACCACCACGCTTCTACAGCCAACAGCCTCGACAACTTCATTCTAGGTAACTTTCACTATAGCGGAAAACAACCCTTTTCCTTTCTTGGGACGACTCACACTCTACTCCAGGTAGCCCTCTCCGTGATGGCTCTCACTCTGATGGTTACATAAATCAAGCTAGTAAAACATTTAACTTTACAGTAGAGGAATGTAAACGTCGCAAAAAAAAAAGAAAAAAAGATCACGGTTACCTAAATTTGTGGTCCTTACAACAAATGATCACAGTTGTTTACATAATTGCAATATTGTATTTAATATAAAAAAATCACGATTATCTATAACTCATGATCGTAACTGAGGTGATTTAATTAATACGTTACGTGATTGATTGATTTTTTTGATTAACTGGTCACAATAATTTAATCTTTACTAATAATTTCAGATTCGTTGATAAAAAATTCAATTGAGTTTTTGTTCGAGCTACAATTACGGTTTCTTATTATACCATGGTCTCTAAAGAATTTTTCTAAACTAGAAATTTGAACATGGTTATTACACTAACTGATAAAACCATGATCTAATGGAATATTTTCATTTTTTGACTTTCCACTTTCTGTGATTATTCGTATTTTTAAAAGATATAAATGTTTATATGATCAAGGTTTGCAATAGAAACCCTAATGATACATTATCTTTATAAAACCACAAATTTTCACTCGCTTTTTCTTCACGCACAGATTTTGAACATAATTCATAACCCTTTCATAGTCTCCCTACAACAATTATTCTCTCTATCAAAGGTCTCGAGAAGATTCTTCTTTTTACCAAACATATGCGGATCCAATCATGATCTTATAATAAGAACAAGAGATCTTTCCCCACCTTACTTGATAGGGCGAAGGCACGAGTCCCTACTAATAATCGGATGGAGACGTTCATCCTCCAGCATCAACTCCATCATTTTTCAGGTATGATTCTCTCATTTTAAAAAAAAAATTTCACTCAAATGATTGAACAAAGTAATGCTTATTTTTATCTATAAATTGTTATTTATAGAGTGAAACCTACTGTTATGCATACATACATTGAGGAATTATTTTAACCTCAATGTTATGCATTTCTTCATTATTGAGTCATGTCAAGAACACAATGTATTGTCGCAAATCCAAATACCAGTGACTCTTCTACTTTGAAAAGTAAAATTGTGAATGTTGGTGGCAATTTAAATTTTAAATGGATATATCTGTTTCGGAACAAAACAATTAGACCCAAAATACTCAACATGAACAATTAGAGAAGTAAAAAAAAAAAAACAATTAGAGATCGAATCAACATGTGCATGAAATTCAACATCTCAAATCGAAAGCGCTGAAAATGGAAGAAATGGATAACCAAACTAGAAAAGATTGTTAGCCTATAGGTTACAACCATATGAATCATTAATATTTTGATGATAACACAATAATAAAATGATCTATGTGTTACTAATGTCTCTGTTAAGTTCATGTGAAAATAAGTTTACAAAGAGAATTAGCAAACTATTCAAGGCACATAGCATGGAAATGCCATCAAGCATAAAAGGATCCATTATGATGATATAAGCAAGCCATCAGAACAAGTTGAAGATCATATAAAGTCTTGATATGAAGAAGGAGACTAACTAAGACACAATCTTGGTCTCTAAAGAAAGTCATGAAGATGAAAGTAAAAAAGAATGACCCAAAATCAAGCTTAAAGAACTTTAAAGACTCTCTCTTATGAAGGTTATAGACTTTTATAATTTTAGTTTGAGAGTTCTTAGGACTTTTGTAAAAAATCCTCAAAGATGGAAGACAAAAGTCCTCAAAGATGGAAGTTTGAAAACTCATATGCCTAGATCGACCATAGGAACCTTAAAAGTATTTTGCATATCATTCTAAGGTCCTAGAATATCATTTTGAATGATAATATTTTTGATTAAGACAAGGTAGTTGACCAATCAAATCATGCATATTATCTAGGTTGGTTAAAGAGGAGTTTTCAGTGAAAAATAGAAAACCATTTGACCGATTTAGCTCCACAAGTTACTGGAATTGACTGGCTGAAAACTAATCGACTGGTTTTTATCAGTACATTTGAACTTTAAAGCTCGTAACGGCTAGTTTTGCATTCAATGGTACTCCAACGGCCATAATTTCTTTTATGCTATAAATTGAAATGATTTATGACTTAGAACAAGAACTCTTATCACTCTTATTATTCTATTACTCACTTAATCATTCTTTGAGTAAAAACCCTAAAATCCCAAAAGAGTCGATTTTGAGCTTTTCAACTTCATTTTTTTAGAGACTCTTAGTGAGCACTCAAGTAATCATTCAACTCGTATAAGGAGTAATTTTTAATTGTAAACATTTCTCAACAAAGTGTAATTGAAATCAAGAGTCGGTATGACTCTTGTCTTGGAAATGGAGAGTTTCATTATAAGGTTTGATCTTTACCCGAAAGAAGATTGTGGCAAGTCAAGAGAGGGGATTCTCTTGCAAGCATAAGGTTTGATTTTCATCTGAAAGAAAATCATACGATTAATGAATCATGTTAAATCCTCTAGTAGGAAGCTTGAGGCGGTGACGTTGGTGGGAAGGCTGAACCTCGAAAACATATCTTGTGTTTGCTTTCTCTTTCTCTTATCTTTATTTATTTATTATTGCATTGATTATAGAATTGTTAGAATTCATTTTCTTTGTTATTAGATTAATTAAAATTATGCAAAAGAGATTAGGAAAATTTTGAATATGCTTAAACTCTATTCACCCCCCTCTAGGGTCTAATACTTGGGCAACAAAGATATTTTCCGTCAATTACAATATATGAAGCATGAATTAGCACAATTAATGGACTAATCTTGAGTCAAAAGTACTAAGTACATAAGCATATGCAGGTAGCTCATGTCACATGATACGTAAATGCAAGAGTTAACACAATTAATGGTTAATGTGACTGTTAGATATATTATTACAATATGTTACTTTAATTTGTTATAATTATTTATTATTTGTTGTAAATAATTTTTGATAACATTATCCATATTAAGTTAGTAAATTTCATCTATCTTAGGTTAAAACTACACAACTAATTAAAGAATTTTTTGAAGAATTTAGTCATTAGTTTGATGAGAAAATAAACAATGGTGGACTTCCACTAATAATATTTGATGCTGCAATCTTTGGTAAAAGAGTTACTTCATCAACATATATTGTACAACAAAAATGTCAAAGACTTATGTACAAAAAAAGATATCGGTGTAGATTTGATTTTGCTAAACATAATGTGAGATAACTCAAAAATTAATTAATGTTATTTTGTTTATAGTTTTCCTATTATTATAACCTTATGACTTACAATTTAAATTATTATTTATTTTAGAAAAATAATATAAATTATTGAGAGATAGAAATGAGGAAAGTATGTATATGTTTCTTAAACCTAAACAAACAGTAAATGCTATTAGTGTTGAATTATTGATAATAAGTAAATTAGTCTTAGTCAAGGATTACCAAGTACTCATTATACATTATAATGTAATTGGGTAAGTTTCTGCCTACATCTAACTCTCATGTTATTTTGTTACTTATTATTACCAATTCTTAAAGTTGAGTATTCATTTTAAATTATAATTTTGAAATTCATTATTCAATTGCAGGAAACATTGGTGCTTATGTTTGATCCTTCCAGAAACAACTTTAGTGTAATAGTTAGATCCATTGCAGAATATGCGCATGCCCAGAAATTAAAAATAATTTTAATGAGTAAGTAATTTATTCTCTAGCATTCACACATTTTACATCTATATTTATATTTTGTATCACCTTTATATAATTAAGCAAATTACTATCGTAAAAGTCAATTGCATTCAAGTCGAGTCGTTTGAAAAAAAAAATAAACTCACAAGAGCAAAATTTATTAATATTAAGATCTGTTTGATCTTAATTAGTCATTTTAATCGTTGTTTCAGAAATTTTATATATTAAACATAACTGACATATCATTCATTATTTTAATTTTTTGGTAGTGTCTCATACAAAACGTAACCGAGAATGTAGTTACTACACCATGTTGTACCTGAGGGATATCATCATCAACAATATAATAGACATACATGATAAGATTGTTAATTATTTTATTAAGGATAATTAACCATATAATGATAAAACAATAATAAGATTTAAAATTGATCTGATTGAATACTTGACAAGTGTTATTGTTTAGACTAACTATTATGTGTGTATATATGTATTCTAATCACAATGTAAACAACTTTTTAATTAATGAAAATAAAGTTTTTTTTATTGTATTATCTATGGTGGAGATTAATTTATTCTACTATTTGCAAGTTGGTGTGTGAATGAATACGTACTTTATTTTATTCATATATAAATTTAGAAGTGGTTGCGAGAAGATATAAGTGGTAGGAGTTGCATGAATGAGGATTTTAACTAAAAAACAAAATGAAAGAAAATCACGGAAAAAAAGATCAATGATCCCAGACCGTGAGCTTTTAATTTTAAACAATCACTATTAATGTTCAAACCGTGATTGTAAGATGAACTCGAAATGACTGTATTTCATATACAATCACCATTAAATAACTATAATATTTTATAAAACTTAAGATCACACATTGAAATGTTACGGTTCATTCTGTGTGCTATAACAGTGATCCACCTACATTTACGGATAAAAATTGTGAGCGATCATCAAATTTCTTGTAGTGAACAATCAAAATTTTATTTTATTTTATTTATCTTCATCAATTTTCTTGAGAAACAAACATGAGCTAAAGTCACATGAAAGATCCATAAAATTAACTTAAAACCCCTAAAAACATTTCCCTAAAATCAATTTGGCATTCTTCATTATCAATTTCCAATTGCCATGGAAAGGAAAGTTGTAGTAGAATAAATTAAATCATGCAAAGAAAAAATATTTAGGAAGGAAAATGATGAAAAGAGAAAAAGGAATTAGGTTCATGATTAATCGATGTGCAGCTTTGACATGTAAAAAGATGTGTGGTGGGTGACACTAAAGCTTTCAGGTGATAGTAGGGGCGCCGAACTGGGGGCGGGAAGGTGTCATGGCCCCACCAAAATTTTAAAAATGCTCTTATCAAATAGGAGTATTTAAAAATAAAAATAAACAATATCAAAATTTGAATGTAGTGGCTTCCAATTAGGATGTAAATGGATGAGTAGTGATTAGCTTACCCTGCATTTTATTATCTAGTCAACCATCGTGTCCCATGTCCTTTTTAACCCCCTTTAATTATAGTTAAGTTTAACTAAGTTATGATTAATATCTTTTTTTATATAAACCAAGGTTAAATGGATGAACCATTGGGGTGAGTGAATCTTAACCATAATTAGGGGGTGTTAAAAAGGCGGCGTGGATGGCGGAATGTGCAGTCCATTATTCCTAAATGGATTATGTGGGAAGTCCGGCCCCTCAAAATTTTGTAATTTCTGATATATGAATAATATAAAGAATTAAAAAATATAGCTAATTTTATTTATATAATAGCTCTTCCAGAAAGAATGTAACTTGTTTTTCTTGTGTAGTAAAATTTTATTGAAATGCAACACTAACTAATTTTATGAACACGATAGACCCAATACTCCAAAATAAATAAAAATCTCAAGAGGACTATGCCTCAAACCCCCAAGCCATAATATTTGGTGATCGGATTATTTTCTATGAACTCATTAATTTTCTTGATATATATACTTAGGCCAAAAGGAATAATTCATGGCTCCGCCCCTTGGTGACATGTAACTGTATCAATTCCCGAATTGACAATACATTAAGTCTCAAATGAGAGAGCATCAAAGTCTGTTGCAATCGCTTTTTTAGGACCTACACATTCCTTAAGAACTAAAAAAAGGATCCATCTCTCTTTCTTCTTCCTAATTATCTCAAACTCAGCTATCATTTCATCTTCACCAACCCCCTTCTTCATCCTTCCCTATAACTCCTCCACCAACTCATCCATCATTACTCCCGTTTCTAGTAAGTTACTATGCAACCCTCTTTTGGGAATGTAAGATAGCCCAGTAACCATTTCTCTCTCTCTCTCATTCCATAGAAACTAAGAGGGTTGTTTGAGATTCACATTTCTCAGTTTCTCTTAATAGTATACCACAATCAATTCATTCAAGAACAAATATTTAATCAGAAAAAAGAAAAACAGAAAATGAGGGATCTTAAACCATTCAATTCTTATTCTTCCTTTCAACACTTTTTTGGAAGTAAAAACCAGAAGTGGAAGTTTTGATTAACATCACTAGAGGGAGAGTTTGAGGACTAAGTTACCTTTTTCTTCTTCTTCTTCTTTCTTCTCTTCTTTCTTGTTACAAGGATTAGGAAAGATTATAGGAGGGCTTCTAAACTCAATGACTTTTGTAAAATCTTCCCATTTAAACAACGGAACCCAAATCGATTTATCTTCATCTGCCCTCCTGATCTTGTTCTTTGATTCATTCAATTCATTTATTCGACGATTCCGAGCATCTCGAAAGCTTCTAATCAATGCGAAGAACTTCTCCATCTTCTCTTCTTCTTGTTCATCTTCTCCATTGCACGGAGATGCTCTCTTCCTTCCATCTTTCTCCATGTTATAACAAAGATGTAGTAGCAAAGGAAAATCTGCAACTCGTTTTTTCTTATAGGAGGAAGAGGAGAACGTGTACTACTTCTCTACGTTGACTTCTTCAAATATTCAAAAGAAGGAATTTATAGCCTTAATCTAGGATTTAATATATGAAATCTATTGAGTGATGCAAAGACTAAAATACCGTGACTCCAACTATATTACAAGTTACAACTAAGTTTCTTAGATAGATATTTTGGTAAATAACATAGGGATGACGGTTGCGTTCCTGTCGTCATCATCGTACGTCATAGCATAATATAATGGTACCTATTTGTGACATAAATTCGATGATGTCAGATTTAGGTTTCTTTAGGGTGTTCCAGAAGATACAACTAGCTCATCCAGCCCATTTGGGTTGACTTGGCCGTTGATGCGAGAGTAATTAGTGGAAAATCGGTGGTGGGTAGCTTTCCTCTTTCATGATAAAATGTGACAAGTACCAGGCTACTAGGACTCCAAATTCTCTCGAGTTAGAGTCCAGTTATGCCCCTCTTTATGTCCCTATTGACACTCTTTAATTGTGGTTAAGATTCACCCGTCCTTAGGGTTCACACACTTATCCTTGGTTTTTAGAAAAAATATTGAAATATTTTTTAACCCTTAGGAGTTATTGAATTTTAACTAGGGTTAAAAATAAATTTTAATTTTTTTCTAAACACTAAGGATAGGTGGATGAACCCTAGTAATTCTTAACCACAGTTAAGGGGTGTCTACAGGGACTCATGACGACCTCACTCCTCATGGGCATAACGAGACTCTTCTAAGGAGTCTTTCCTTTTTTTGGTAAATTCAATCATACCACAAGGCAATGACTGAAGGCAAAGACAAGGGAATACTCACACCACCCAAGCAAACACACACACATACACACCACACACATGCAGTCCATGTAAGCTTCACCCTAGAGCTCCTCCAAACGGGTGGCAACCATTTGAGGCACCAAGGAACTTATATTGGACAACATGCTCGGGTAGGAACCGGATGTGGGACTAAACACTAACCTTAAGGTGAGTGTTTAGTCCGCTTACAATTGAAGAGAATTTGAAGTCGGCTACTAAGAGATCGAATCAAAGCCAATCCCAATTGAACTCGGGGAGAATTTGAAGTCCGGCTCTTAGGAGATCAAATTACAGCCAATCGTGATTGAAGTCGGCTACTAGAATTCAATCGCACCCACAGGTCAATAAGTGTCCATTTTAATCTCTATTAATTATGGTTAAGATTCATTAACCTTTAGGGTTAAACAATCTAACCTTAGTTTTTAGAAAAAAAATATTAAAAAATTATAACTTAGGCTTAAATTTTTTTTAATCTTATGGTTAATTTTTTTAATTTATTTTTTATAAAAATCAAGTTTATAGTGATGAACCCTAAGGGTTAATGAATCTTAACCCCAGTTAATAAGGGTTAAAAAGGATACATGTTAACCTATGTGTGCAATCGAACTCTTCTCTCAATTCAATCGTGATTCGATCTCAGCTACTAAGTCCCAGTCAAGTCTCATCTATCAAACTTTAAACCATGTGTAACAAGTGTCAATGCTACTTACCAACAAGTTAAGATAAATTGAAGCCAAATCCTCTACGGTGATAACCGGACCCTTTGAGGTTGCCACGTGTTCTTTTGACACTCCTTAATTGTAGTTAAGATTCACCTACCCCTAAGGTTAACCCACCCATTTTTTTTTTAAATTTAATTTTTTAAAAAAATTAAAAAATTGTTTTAAGTTTTTTTTAATTAAAATATTTAATAATAATAATTAATTATTTTTTAAAAAAAAGATGAGTGGTGAACCCTAAGGTTGGGTGAATCTTAACTTCAATTAAGGGATGTCAAAGGGACACGTGACGATCTCAAAAGGTCATAACCGGATTTGCCAACGTAGAGGATTTGGCTTCGAACAAATTCAAAAGAAAAGTTATGGTTTCAAACTGATAGTAACACGTGTTGCACAGTTTGAAAAATGTGAGACCGGATTAGCATTTCTCAAGTTTGAGAAGTGTATGTTTAGATAAGCTACACCTACCCCATTTCTACGTATGTAAACCCAAGTAATTTAATGGTTTTCCATAAATAATGGGTAAGAGAGTAATAAGCCCACGTGATGAAATAAGTTCAAATTAAAAAAAAAAAGTACATACAAAAATGTGCAAAAGGAGGAGAGAGCTTTCTCTAAAGGAGTCAAATCCTCTTAGGCAAATCCGGTTATCACCCCTAGAGGTCGCCACGTGTCTCCTTTGACACCCCTTAATCGTGGGTAATATTCACCCACCTATTTTTGGTTTTTTTTTAAAAATATTAATTCTATTTTTAAAATTAAAAAACTGTTTTTAAAGTTTTTCTAATATTAAAAACAGTTTTTTAATTTAAAAATAATAATTAATATTAAAAAAAAAAAACCAAAAATAGGTGGGTGAACCCTAGGGGTGAGTGAACCTTACCCACGGTTAAGGGGTGTCAAAGGAGACACGTGGTGACCTCTAGGGGTGACAACCGGATTTGCCAAATCAGGTTATCACAGTAGATGATTTGGCTCATTCTCTGCAAAGATAGTCAGAGTACTTTATTATTTATATTTATTATTAGTTTACATGAAATGATATTTTTATCCTTAAGTTTTAACAAAATTACAAAACATGTCCCATGTCTATCGAAAAGGTAACACTAACACTGCTTGGTGGTGTTGAGGCCTCTTACACCTGGTTCGCTCAACACCACCGAATTGGATCGAACCAAACCACAAATTGGTTCACTTCGAACCATCCATTTTGTAGTTCGGCCTACTAGCCAGCGAACTAGGTAATGGCCAGTTTCAAATGTAAGCTTTTAACCACTAACTATTGAACAGATAGTAAGGCTTGTGGCTTCCCCCCCTAAAATTGTACGTGGCCAATGCTGACCTGATTAGAGTTAATGGAATATGTATTTCGTTTTTTGAAGCATTAAGCTTTAGGGTTTGTACTATCTTAGGGTTAATCGAGATCTTACCTAAAATGCGTTATGCTAGGGTACAAAATAATATAGGATTTTGAAATTATTGGTTGTATATAAAATGGTAAAACTCTAACTTTTTCAATTACATTTAAAATTATTTGCAGCATATAAAAAAATAAAATATTGTTGTACGCAAGTCCTTTTTATTTTATTTTAAAGTAATCAGTTATATCATTTATCTATCTAGGCTCGGGTCAGGGGTTAGGTGGGTTAGAACTCAAACATGGGCACTCAATGGGACTTGAACACGAGTCACTCCTACTCAAAGGGAGATTCACAACCACGTGGTACAAACCGAGGCGTGTACGTAAGTCTGCTAGCAAAGTCCTTTTGTGATCACATTGAGAGAAACTATTATAAGAAAATGTTTACAATTACTGTCAAGAGGCAGCCAAGGGAGGTTTGGGGCACGTGCCTCCTAAATTTTTGAAAAATAATAAATTTTTGTATTATATTTGGCATAATATGGTCACGGAGGTGGATAGAGATCCAATCACAACCAATTGCAATTGAAATCGGGGAGAGTTCAATCACACCCACAGGCCAACAGTATGTGTCCCTTTTAACCTCTATTACTTGTGGTTAAGATTCACTAACCTTTGGGTTTAACAATATAACTTTAATTTTTTTTAAAAATATATTAAAAAATATTAACCCTGAGGGTTAAAAATCTTTAACTAGAGTTTAATATTTTATGAATATTTTTTTTCTAAAAACTAAGATTATATTGTTGAACCCCATGGGTTAGTAAATCTTAACCACAGTTAATAGGGGTTAAAAGGGACACGTGTTGTCCTATGGGTGTGATTGAACTCCCCCTGAGTTCAATCACAATTGGTTGTGATTCTATCTCAAGTGGGGCCCTTTTTTTTGATTTTTTTTAAAAAAAATAGAGTTGGCTAAGGATTTAGATGTGCCAATTTCTTGTAGTGAACAATCAAAATTTTCTTTGCTTTTATCTGTCTTCACCAATTTTCTCAACAAACCATTACATGAAAAAGCGTTAAAAACGACGTCCCAAAGTCATCGTTTAAGTCAAATTACTACTGCTAATGGCCATCGCGGAATCCATGGGAATGGAGACGTAGTTTACCATAAACGATGGCCTACACCAGTCGTTGTTATGTTGGAAACAACGACAGCCTTTAACAGTCGTAAATATAACCGACGGCCCAAATCCATCGCTTATGGCATCAATTTAAAAAAAAAAACAATTACTTTTATAATGAACGACAGCCAATAGCCGTTGTTGTTAACGAAAAATTTTTTAAAAAAATTACAATTTTTTTCCTAACTGAACCTGCTTACATTTTACCTGTAAATTCGCTTCTAATAAATTTATACAATACATCTTCTAATTATCAAGCTAATGAGTAAATCACAAGAATAATTTAACCACTAAAGCATAAATACTTAACCAATTTACATGTCTATACAAAAGTCAAATAAATTTAACACAATATTTAGGCCAAATAATAGTTTTGTCAACTGTAACATCTCTAAGTGTTCCTACTCGTTCATACAAATCTGTATTTTGATCATAGATGTCATCTACGATAACGCTATATACTTCTAGATGTTGTGCCGCATCTCCATGAATCCGTCACAAGGCAACAATTGTCCATATGAAATTCTTTAATAAACACTGCTTAGAAGTCGGGGGTGACTCGGGGAGAGAATGTCATCTTACCTACAAACATTAAGAAGAGTCTGTTTAACAATAACATAAAAAAGAAATCAATATGAGAATAATCAATATGGTCATTTTCATGTTAAGCTTCCATAATAACAAATAAACCAATGAGATCTTTTACATATATGTTAAGCTTACAAGAAAGATACAATGACCAGAGAAGTATGGATTCTAGCCATGTCATACCCCTAATTTGTCATGGCTAGTCATACCCCTAAAAAAATTAGGATAACATAACAAAAAATGATATTCTCCATTGTAATTTAAGGGTCTTGCTAACATGTCCTCTCATAAATTAAATCACCTTAGTAGAGGATTTGGTTGATTGATTTATTTTTTGTTACAGTAAAAGACATGAAATTGTCTTTCATGGCTGAAAGGGATTGGCCCTTGTCATCTACTATATTGCACAGTACAAACAACCGACTAAGCAATTAGGTCTTTAACACTCATGTGGTTAGAACTTAGAAGTCTCACACCATTCGTTTTCATCCCTTTCTTTTGATCTAACATCATAGAGAGGGGGTCTCTCCATGAGAACCCCCCATCTTCCAGGTCAAGTCAACTTCATATTGTGTTAAACACATTTGATTCACACCTCCAACTACAAATCAATTATGGTGGGTCCTAGAAAGATCCCTTCCTTGAGAAGACCAAGTCCATCTGTCTATCTGTAAGTGGAGACTATAGTTGGTCCCAACATTGTCCTAATTCTTGAATAGAAAAATCACTTAATGAAGACAAATTTATGAAGAAGAAGAATTAGCTGGAACAGAGAATATTCAAAACCCCTTCCTTACTCTGTTCTGAACCACACATGCCACAAGCTAAACATCAATTCAATCTGCCACAAGCTAAACATCAATTCAATCTATAGATGCTATGTTCAAAGGGTATCATACATTCATACTGGAAAGTAAGGAAGAGTAATCTGTAAAACCATTCAAATCTATAGATGCTCTCAACTTTAACTCTTCCTCATCAACCTCTTCTCCAGCCCCACCATTTCAGGCCAAACCCCTCCATCCCCCCACTTGAAGTACAAAAACTCCATACCCATTACCATCTCTACCAGAATCCCACGGAGGAAGGCGTCCTATGGACCCAGTACCATTTTAATGCATTTCAGACAGACACTAGTTTTTGGATTCTCCATGGGACGAACGACGGTGCACTAGACAGATTGTTGCATACAATCACAACCTTTTCTTTTTAAACTTCTACTTTTTTTTTTGCTTTTTTAAAATAAGAAACAGAAGAACATGCATGTTCAAACTATACTTCTCATTTTCTCTGGCGCCTGATGACGTATGGGGTTACATTTGCTTAAGAGTGTTAGTGGAATGCTTGAAATGGGTCTGCCTTGAGGGTTGGGCCTTCTGATAGAACTGGTGGCCATTAGTCCCTACTTGCTCTCTCCCTCTCTATAGAGTATAGAGAGTCTTTCTCTATTGGAGATTGATTCACTTAGGCAAACATAGTTAAGTTAATGTTTGAACTGAGATTTGAGAAAGATCTAGATGATGAATCTGCATTAATGTAAATTAATATAAACTAGATACCTAGTTGTATAGATCTGGGTTTTTGAAAAGAATTAGTGAAAAGTATAAGAAATTAAGAATAGAGAGGATGATCATGAATGTGATCTAGATGAAGGGAGAAGAACCAAGTACTTGTGAGGATGATATTTGCCCGATAGAAAATATGGAAAGTGCTGAGAATTGTACTTTGAATGCACTCTATCAATCTCATCTATGTTAGTCCTCTATTTATAGGTTTTGTAAAGAACATTATTTTTTGTTCTATTAGAAAATTCTAAGATCAATTCTTCTTTATTTTGAGCCTAGTCGGTTTCGAAAGAACGTGAAGGTCGATGGGTAGAGAGAGAGGATGATCGAGAAGGAATCAGCAGGGTGAATGGGTAAAGAGTGAGAGAAGAGGGTTTTGGACCAGGTCAGGGTTAGATAAATTGGGGTTTTGCAGAGTTGGGTTTAATAAATGCAGGTTATTAAGCTTTGTGGCATTTCAGAGCTATTTGTGAGATTGTTGGGGTTCTAGAAACATGAAGGGATCATGGCTTTGTTACTTGTGTTTCTCTCAGAGTATGACTAGTATTGCTAATATTTTTAGAATAAAGCTAATTTTAGAAACACCTAGTATGATTCTCATCCCCTATACTCAGTAAGAGATAACATGATGGACTTTGTGCAAGTAGCACATCAGACCTTCGATATTCTCATTAATCATAATAACAGAAAATGATGGCGAAGGACCAACTGAAGCCAATTCACAAATATAACTAACAACTGTCTCTTCAAACCATTGCACAACCCTATGTTTCTGATGTTCAAGAAGTTGTTCATACAGTTTAAAAGCTTAAATATGATGGTATCTGTTGGGAATGTAGACAACCTTTAGCAGATTACCCGGGGGGTGGTAGGGGGGCAGCACCCCCTTGCGACCAGATTGCGACGAAAATCGATATTCTACGTTTCTGCAGGGGTATTTTTGGCTTTACAGTTTAACCCTAAACATATAGCTGTATGCTTATTTTTGAGGTTTAACGAGTGTGAGAAGTGGCCGTAATTTTTCGAAGAGAGAAAAAACTCTGTGTATTCTGTATCTTCAATATAGTGAATTGGTGTGGCTCCCGAGGACGTAGGCACGTTGCCGAACCTCGTATATCCGTGTGTTTTGTCTCTATTTTCTTCTCTGCAATTTTTCTATTTGTTGTGTGATTTCTGTGATTCATAGTCTCTCAAGATCCGAAGGGTTTAGGGACTAAACGCGTGGTTTAAATCTCAACAGTATCTCCAAAAAAAATCTAGTCTTCTTAGATCTACCAGAAAATTCAATCATCACAAGTCCAATATAATGTTTAGAAAGTTAGAAATTTTCATGCATCGACCCCATTCATGTCCTCCTTTACAATACTTAATTGGTAACACACAATCGATATAATTTAACAATAATAATGACAGAAAAAGGAAAGGAAGAAAAAGATCTACTTTATGTTAAATCAAGAAGCACAAATCTGCTTCACTCCCCTCTCCCATCCCAATCTCCCTCTCCACCTCCCTCAAGCTCACTCTCACTCTCTATTCGATGGCCACAAAAGGAAAGGAAGAAAAAGATCAAAGGAGAGAAGAACAGCTAGATCAATTTGAATTCTAAAATTAAAATGATCTACTTTATGTTAAATCAAGAAGCACAAATCTGCTTCACTCCCCTCTCCCATCCCTATCTCCCTCTCCACCTCCCTCAAGTTCACTCTCACTCTCTATTTGATGGCCACAAAAGGAAAAGAAGAAAAAGATCAAAGGAGAGAAGAAGAAGAAACAAGAAGAAAGATTAGAAATCAAGAATTTTTCCTTGAGATGAAACTAATTTCTTACTTGATTAAAAAAAAATATATGCTCTGTAAAAATTTGCAAATGGAAGAGTTTCTCAAGTTTGTCTATTTTGAGAAACTATGAAATGGGTTTGATAAACAAATGAAACCATGAATAATGTTTTATAAGAAAATCGGAAACTATTCTGGAGTTCCTCATGCTTGTATTATTCATATCATAATCTTAGATAAGTGTCTTGAATAAATAATGATTGTCTAGACATTTCTTATATGAACATATATTATTATAAATTCAAGACCTCTTTTGTTGATTAGAAAATTTATACCTGGGAAGTACTACAAAACTCTGAGAAATCCTGCATATGTGCCTCATGAATAGAAAATTCGGAGAGGAACGTCCCTTCATCTTCTCTTCAAAAATTGAAAGTCGTTACTAGGGGCCTCAACTTTCAACTCAAGGCTTTCAGATACTTTCTTCTCCCATTTAATAGTCTCCTTGTAAGGAGCTAACACACAAATAGTTGTCTTAGAGGCACCACTACCCAATCCTCGTACACACCCCCTTCCATCACGACCATAAACCTGATCAAGTAACAAAAATTACCATTAAATGAGGAATGTTATTAGAAGGAATAAAATATAAGAGGGGAGAAAGGAATCACATACTTGTGCAACATGGTCATTATCTAAATCAGCATGTCCTAGTGATGGATCCATGCTAATAATTTGTCTTATTTCATCTTATAAAATATATAATTAGTTAGAAAAACTTATATTAATTGCTTATTGACATAAAAAAAGATAACTAGAGTGTGAGCATGGATTTTCACCTTACTCTCACAAAAGTTTTGTTTTAACTGAGAGTCGCCACCTATTCATTCTAAAGGATAGGTTCCGGGTAGTTGTTTGTTTGGATAAGGCATGTGGTCTAATCAAAGTTAGGGTAAGTGGTTTGATTAAGCCCTAGGGAAGGTATTAGGCACCCCATGACCCCTGTTTTATAACGGTTACTTACTTCCTAAATATAAGTCAATTTTAATTTCAAAATATAATTAAAATGTCCAAAATATTTAAAAGAATGCTAATCCAAGAAATATAGAAAACTAAATGTCTAGGGTCGAACCCGGATAGGGTTGCCTACGTACTCATAAGGTGAGATCAGACTGAGCATAGTTCTGGCACATGAGCCCATGCCAAGGCTAGGGGTATGTGTGTGTGTGCATAGGGTGGTCAAGGGTCTAGCTCAGAGGCTAGGGTTGATTGACCGGGGAGGTCAAGTGCACAAGTGTTAAGTCTAACCGCGGTTAGAGGAGATTTAACTATGGTTAGGTGAGCTAACCAAAGCTAAAGAGGTCCTACAAGTCTCTTTTTGGTCTTTTTGTATTTTTATATTTTTTTGGGGATTTTGGGGATATTTGAATGTTTTTGGTATTTTGGTTATATTTCAATGTTTTTGGTATTTTGGTTATATTTGAATGTTTTTGATATTTTGAGATTTTATCATGTTTTTTTTTTTTATTTTCATATAGATAGGGTCTTGGCAAACTTAAATAAAGTTAAATTTAATCCAAGAGAAAGATTAAAGAAAAGTTAGGCTAAAAGATTATATTTAGGACATAAAGAGGGATGTGCATTATGAATAGTAAATGGTCTATTGCCAACACCTATTTTGTTGGATTAGTGTTGATAATAGATCAAATACCATTGTCTTTGATATGAGGCATTTTGAATAATGTCCTCTTTAAGTCCTTAAACCATCATTTACCTTAAGTCCTTGAACCATCATTTATCCATTCAACATAAAACATGGAGAATAAGAAAAAAAGAGACAAGTAGAGAAATTGAAAACTCATCATCTTCATTTTAAGGTGGTTCATTTACACCATTATAAATGATATAATATCGTTCTAATGAATGTTAAAGAAGGGATGAGCTTTCACAAGGAATTCTAGAAAGAAGACTAGAATCTCAAAAAAGAAACAAAATGAAAAGAGAGGTATAGTTTTAGCTTCAACTCTCTATGGGCCTACCCATATCCACACTAGTGGGTACATAAAAAATAAGAAATATGCACATAAAAAGGAAGAGAAAAAATGAACATCTTCTTGCTTTTGATATGGGGTCCCTCTGCACCATTAGATTGGTGTAGAGAGACCCAACTATACTTGAGAAATGAGAGACCAAGAAGAGAGAACCAAATAAAAATAAGATAAAAAAGAAGAGAAGATGATGAAAGAAGGAGTGCTTACTCCTCCAAGGATTCTTCTTCAATGCTCCAAGAGGTAGAGTTTTGTTTAGAGTCTACAAATGAGGAGAGTTAGTGAAGAACTCTAAGCTTTTAGTCTTAGAATTCTTTCCAAACTCTAAACCTTAGTTTCTTCTCCCTTCTTCAAACTCAAGAAAAACACAAGTGAGTGGGAACCTTCTAGGGGTCTTGAGGGGTGGATCTAAGGGGCTAAGAGATTGATATTTATAGGAAAACTAAGAGGTTGGTGTGTGTCTTTTACATGGTAAATAAAAAGAGTTAGTGAGTAAAGATTTGAGTCTTGTAAGGTGAGTTGATAGGTTGAGTGTTGTAAGAAGTGTAAGAGAGTTAATGGGTTGAGTGTTGTAAGAGGTATAAGAGAGTTGTAAGAGGTGTAAGAGAGTTGATGAGTTGAGTGAACTATGAGTTATATGGGCATGAGTTGTAGGATATAAATTAGGTGGATATGGATATGTGGACTAGATCTTTCTGGATCATGGGCTATTAGTAGATGGGTCATGGATTATGGTTATTGGGCTTTAATTATGACATTTGGGCTTGGGTTATGGTAGATAGGCTTTGGCTTAGGCAATTGGGTAATTGGGCTTGACTACTTGGGTTTGGGGTAATGAAATTTTATAATTGGACTTGATTGGATTTACCTAGGGTTTGGACCTAAGGTTTAGTCGGGGTTGACTTAGGATTAGATTGACCTAACCATGGTTAAGTTTATTAACCATGGTTGAGGGGGGTGTAAAAATGGGGTGCTTACATAGAGTTTTTATTTTCACTATTTGTTGGCTTGTGATAGGAAAATAGCAAGTCTCATCTTTTTTTGTGTGGGTAGCCACATATACTTCTATCCATGTTACTGTACCACTGGAGCTCTTTTTTTTTCTATAAAAAAAAATAAGAAATTAAATAGGCAAGCATTAACATCTTATTTAATGAATTATAAAAAATTAATAATTAATAATAAGTAAGCATTAACATCATATTATTACCAACTCCTCGGCAGTCCTAGCTGCCCCTCATCTACTAGACATGTGCGGGCTCTTCATTTGCTACCTAGAATACTTGCCCTTTGCCCGACGAGCCTTGTCTTCATCTGTTGAACATATATCAACAAATTTCTCCCAATCTTCTCTCCTCACCTGATGATGTGGATTTCTTTTTCGTTCTGCGTCTGTTTCAAATTTGTCGCAATGTAAGTGGAGTTTGTGTTTCCAATTCTTCCAAGTGGAGTTGGCTTTCGACAATACTGAAGCTTTATGTATGATTGGAACATTATACTCGGACTGCAATCAACATTAGAAGAGAAATCATATTTATCAGTATAAAAAGAAAATAAATTCTAATTACAATCACATGCACTCACCAAGACAATGGTCCACTGCAATCCATGGTACACTGTACATTCTTTGCAACATCTGTGTTAATGGAAGTGTTTTAGCTTCTTCCATGGTAAAAGTTTAGCCTTCGGCTTTGAGTCGTCTACTGGTTTCCATCTGCTTTCACCACTGGTAGGACAACTATCCTTACTTGTACTTTCTAGTATAGTATACAATCATTACGACATGCATGGATAATCTGGTAGTCCATATGCAAAGACTTTATCAACTTCTTTGCAATGTAGGTACTATCCGGCAAAGTGTTCTCATCAAGCAAAAAACTTTTTTATCATTTCCAATAACTCTTTGAAGCTATTATTAGACCACTGGTGTCTAGCTTTCATGATCAACAACGGAACTGTGACTGATAATTTTGTGTGCTCACCTCGACACGAGGGATATAGGGGCAATATCGTATCCTCCATTAACTTTTTGTACTGAATATCCTCCTGTGAATCACCTGAAGCTTGACCGTCATTTTTATCATGAGCTTCATTCAGGCATGTATCCATGTCATCGGGACTAACACGTCCAAATGTGTTATTAAACATATCTGTCATTCTTGGGTACAAATCTTCATGCTGATTACTAGTCGATGTACTAGGAACCTCAACATTGTCATGATTTATCAGAAATGGCTTTCCATGGTGGACCCATCTCGTGTATGACTTATCTATACTATCACAAATTAAATGCTCTGAGATAACTTATAGGGTTTTTTTCCCCTGTAGATTATGACATTTAACACAAGGCAACAATTCTAATCAATACCCCTACAATTCTATTTTGCGAATGATAGGAATGATGCAACACCTTCCAAGTATTCAAAAGACATCTTTGGTGTTGTCATCCACTCCTTGTTTGGGGGCGGGTCAAAGAAGACATCTTTGAGTTAGCTGGGAAAAATTTAAAATAATATAAGAAACTTGGAATCTAATGTTCTCAATGATATAATTATATACTTGGGTATGGTTAGACCATTCTAGGTATTTATTTGTATGACATATTTTATTATATATATATAAACATATATTTTAATACATTTATAAAGGTTGGCTTTTTAAAACATCCAACCCGAGCTCGCTTAGCATTACCCTTATTATATCTAATCTCCGAATAAAAAATAAATAGGGAATTGGAATGTGGGACATGGGGAGACCAAGTGAAAGGCATGTCTCTTTGTGCCTTTTTCATATAGTGAATCCATATCATGTCATCGTTGTGCCTCTTGCATGTTTTCAGATGATGGATATTTTTTTCACAGAAATTCTAAGTAAGTCCACCCCACACACAACACAACTCTAGGCTTTCCCCCATTAAAAACCTTAGATTGAATGATAGCCCACCATAGAAACATACAAGGGGATAATTCCTAGGCACACTTAATAGGGATTTATAAATATTCCAAACAAATCTGTGGGTATTATTTTAAGTGTTGGTATACTACATTGTTGGGGGAAAGAGATTCTTAGAATATAAAGAAGGTAAAAATTATTAGAATAAGACTCTAAATTATATTACATGAAAATCATCAATTGATTGGGTTTCAGAGATATGGGTGTGTAAAAGTAAAGATGATGGTCTTGATTTTCTTCACTTTCTTTCCTTTTTTTCATGATAAAGTGAAGAGACTAATGAGTTATGCTTGTAAAGGGAAGTACAGGAAAGGAGAGAGTGTTCACACAAGAAACCCATTTTGTTTCTTTTGAGAAATTTCTAGATGAAATGGAGCCCAGTCCTTCTGTGTTCAGTCCTAAGACCAAGGCTAGACATTGACCCATATACCATACCATGAAGATCAAAATGGAAGGAGTGTGTGGTTCAAATTAAATCAAACATTCACATAAATGATATTATGGAGGAAATAGTTATAACTGTTGAAATGATAAGAGAGTGGCAGTGCTTATACTTCTTGTGCAAGTGCTTATACGTCGTTTATATCAAAATGATCAACATACACAATAGCTTAACCAAACATTTTTTCAATATTTCCATGTCATAAAATAATTAAGCAGATACAGTAATCTCAAACTGATTACATTGTGAACTTCAAAAGATCATGATTAACAAAACGAGATACCAGATTTATTTGAATCTTTCTTTTGGGTTCTGAAAGCAGGAAAGCAAGAAACACTAACAAGAGAAAACAAAGTATGATTCAGTCTTGAAAAAGAAACATACAACCATTTGAATCAAAATACATAAACCCTAACAATTTATCTCAGAGGGTTAAATATGTTTTCAATGTGTTCTGAAAGCGGGAAAGCATCGTGGTTATGTATGGTCACAATGTGCATCGTGGTAGGCATTATTCAATGCCTTCAAAAAGCAACTTGGAAACTTCAACAGATGAGCACTCTGCAAAAATTAAGAACAAAAAGTCAGGATCTTGAGGAAAGCTCACAGGTTGAAATCAGAACAGTAAAGATGCAAGTTCTCAAACAAAAAAAATACCTAAATCTAAGAAAAACAACTCAAATACAAGTGTTAGAAATGAGCATCAAACACTCGATCCCCTCTTCCAAAAAAAAAGAGAGAGAATCGACAGAATAAAGTGAGAACCAAATGCGACTCCCCATAGAAAATGCTCGGCAATCAACTCCAAAACACTCAAATAAACCTAAAAAAAATTGCAGTTTAATCTATGTGAACCCTAAGAACCTACAATCTAACTACCTGCATATTCACCCATTATTTAATCTATACAAAAAATAAGAGGAAAATGCATGCTCCATTAAATCTGATTGAAAATTCTTTAGGAATTCTTACATCTTTAATGAAAAAAAGGGGTTTCCAAATAAATCCTTACAGAAAAATATTCCAAAACAAAACCTCAAAACAAAAACCTAAGGAAGAAAATAAGAGGAAACAATCGAGCTACTTCATCCCATTCAATCATAAATATGAAATGTGAAGTAATATAGATCTAACCCTCTCTTTTTTTTCTAAGAGAGGTGAGGACAAGTTCGAACGAACACGTGGGCAGAAAATTTCGAATTAAAGATAGAAAATAGTTATAATACCCTAAATGAAAGATAGTAAAAAAGCAGGAATGAAACAGTTCGAATCACAAATAATCTACAGAAAATAGTTATAATACTCTACATAAAAATAGAAAGCATGAAACAAAGCGATGATTCGAACTCGAAAATAAACAATCAGTCTAGAGGTAATACATAATCAGAACACGTAGTTCTGAGAACCAGAAATATCAAACAATATCTTTAAAGAGATCTGAGAAATGAGAAAAAATGAGATTCAGAAACCCTAAATAGGCAAAAAAAAAATATAGACTGATAAAACATTGCAAGTCTATGAACAAATTAATGGTTTAATATTGGAGATCTGAAAGATAAAAGGCAAGCAAAGACCCTAAACCCTACAACCCCAACAAATGAAGGAAATATCACAAATAATCTTCTTGAATCCATGCATGCTAAGGATCTGTTCTAGCACAAAAAGAAAAATGTTCCTTAGTGAATCAAATTTCCCAGAAAGAACAAAAAGGAAAAGAGCTTTGAACTAAATTAGATGTTAGAACTATTTGAGAAACCAAATAGCAGGATGTGAGTTCACGGCCAGGGCTAGGGTTAGCTCGCACAAAACGGCTGCTATTAGCCGTCGTTAATAGTGACTAAATATTCCGTCTGTTTAAAGGCTGTCGTTGGTTATAAGGACGGTTAAAGGCCGTCGTTTTTCCCGACTATTAGGGGTCGTTTTTTGCCATTTTTCACGTACGTTAGTGAACAAACATGGGCTAAAGTCACATGAAAGGGTCATAAAATTAATTTAAAACCCCTAAAAACATTTCCATAAAATTACTGTGGCATTATCTTTACTATTATAATGGGAGAGGCAGGCATAGCCTGAATTTTCCAAAATTCCTAAACTACCCTTATATAAAACAAAACTTTAATTTAATGTTATACTTTAATTCCCAAACTACCCTCATCTATTTATTTAAAGAATAGAATCACAATCAATCACGAGAGTTCAATCACACCCATGGGTTAACACGTGACCCTTTTAACTCCTATTAACAGTGGTTAACTCCTTCCCCTCGATCTCACGTGCATAGCACGTGCCACCCAATAGTTTACTATTGATTTTCAGTTGCCATGGAAAGGAAAGTGTCAGTAGACGAAATCTTACAAAGAAAAAGTATTGAGGAAGGAAAATGATGAGAAGAGCCAAACGAATTAGGTTTCATAATTAATCGATGTGCAACTTCGACATGTAAAAAGATGTGTGGTGGGTGACACCAAAGCTTTCAGGTGGCTGTAGGGGTGGAACGGGGGCGGGGAGGTGCCATGGCCCCACCAAAATTTTAAAAATGCTCTTTTTAAATAGGTTTATCTTTTTTAAAAAAACTAAACAATATCTAATTTTGTATGTAGTGGCTCCCCAATTAGGATGTAAATAGATGAGCAGTGATTAGCTGAACAACATTTTGTTATCTAGTCAACCGTCGTGTCCCCGTGTCCATTTTAACCCCCTTTTAACTGTAATTAAGTTTAACTAAATTATGATTACAATTTTTAAAATTTTTTAAAAATAAAATCCAAGGTTATAGATGGATGAACCCTTGGAGTGAGTGAATCTTAATCCCAGTAAGTGGGTGTTAAAATTGGACGTGGATGGCGGAATGCGCGGTTCGTTAAACATTTTCCTAAATGGATTTTGTGGGAAGTCTGGCCCTCAAAATTTTGTAATTTCTTTTAAATGTATAATATAAAAATATAATTAATTTTATTAATATAATGACTCTCCCAAAAAGGAGGTAACTTGTTTTTCTTGTGTAGCGAACTTTTACTGAAATGGTGGGGTGTGGTCTCTCTCAAGTGAGAGGTCTAGGGATCTAATACCACCGAGCGATGAGTTGGAAGAGCTTCAATCCTCAAGCTAATCGCCGTCCACTAACTATAGGTAAATGATATTCGTATTAAAAAAAAAAAAACTACTTTTATGACCCATTTCAAAAAAAAAAAAAAAAAAGTCTCAAGAGGGCTACGCCCTAAGCCCATAATATTTCGTGACTTATTATTTTCTATAAACCCATTAATTTTCTTGATACATGTACTTCGGCCAAAATGAATAATTTCTAGCTCCGCCCCTTAGTGACATGTAACTGTATCATCATTTTCCGAATTAACAAAGACATTAAGTCTCAAATGAGAGAGCATCAAAGTCAGTTGCAACCGCTTTTTTAGGACCTACACATTCCTTGAGAACTAAAAAAAAGGATCGATCTCTCTTTTTCCTAACTATCTCAAACTCAGCTATGATTTCATCTTCACCAACCCCCTTCCTCATCCTTCCCTATAACTCCACCACCATCTCATCCATCATTCTTCCGGTTTCGAGTAAGCTATTATGCAATCCTCTTACGGGAATGTAAGATAGCCCTGTAACCATTTCTCTCTCTCTCTCTCATTCCATAGAAACTAAGAGAGTTATTTGAGATTCACATTTCTCAATATCTCTTAATAGTATACCACAATCAATTCATTCAAGAACAAATTTTTAATCAGAGGTAAAAAAAAAAAAAACAGAAACTGGGAGATCTTAAACCATTCAATTCTTATTCTTCCTTTCAACACTTTTTTTAAAAAGTAAAAACCAGAAATGGATGTTATGATTAACATCACTAGAGGGAGAGTTTGAGGACTAAGCTATCTTCTTCTTCTTTCTTCTCTTCTTTCTTGTTACAAGGATTAGGAAAGATTACAGAAGGGCTTCTGAACTCAATAATTTGTGTAAAATCTTCACATTTAAATGATGGAACCCAAATCTCTTTCTCTTCATCTGCCTTCCTGATCTTGTTCTTTGATTCATTCAATTCGTTTCTTCGACGATCGCGAGCGTCTCGAAAGCTTCTAATCAACGCAAAGAACTTCTCCATCTTCTCTTCGTCTTGTTCATCTTCTCCATTAAAAGGAGATACTCTCTTCCTTCCCTCTTTCTCCATGTTATACCAAAGATGCAGTAGCAAAGGAAAATCTGTAACTCCTTTTTTCTTACAGGAGGAAGAGGAGAACATGTATTAATTACTTCTCTATGTTGGCGTCTTCAAATCTTCAACGAAGGAATTTATAGAGTCTTAATGTAGAATTTAATATTTGAAATCTATTGAGTGATGCAAAGACTCAAATACCCTTTTTTTGGTCTTCAACTATATTACATCTAAGTTTCTTAGATAGTCATGGATATTTTGGTAAATAACCGAGGGATGATGTTCGCGTTCCTGTCGTCATCATCGTACGTCATAGCAACATGTAATGGCACCTATTTGTGACATAAATTCGATGACGTCAGATTTAGCTTTCTTTAGGGTGTTGAAGATACTGCCAATCCATCCAGCCCATTTGGAATAAACCCGTCAATTTCTTATGGCTGCAACGGCTTGTATTTTACTTGTCCTAATTTCCTCCTTGAACAGTCCTCGGATTCTCTTTGGCCAAGCCATAAAAATGGTCCCCAACAACCACAAAATAGGAGACATGTCGCGATAAAAAAAGAGAGAAGTCATTTCATTTTCTCCTTATAATTTTGATTTCTCCCCACTTGATATCTCTCCCCCTTTATTTCACCACTTTATCACTCTGTGTCACATAATGTGTGAAGTCAAAATCATAAGAGACATCATGATAACTTTTCCGCCACATGTCCCCTATTTTGTGGTTGCCCAAACCAGCCTTTCTGGCTTCGCCCATGGCTCCCTAAAAAAAGGAGAGCAAATCTTCTTAGTCGGCCCCTAATACCAAAATTGGTATTAGGCCCCACGTGCCCAATACCAACGTTACACCTCAAGAAGCACTTAGTCTTTTTGTATTTGGCTCATTTAGTGCAATCTCATGCATCTCACCTAGGGTTGCACAAAGCCCGATCGGCCCGTTGGTGTGGCTTGGCTCATTCCGAGATCGGCCCGAATTTTAGGCTCGAACGGGCCAAGTCAAGCCTAAAAAAAAGCCCAAAAACTCAATCAAGCCGAGCTCGGGCCAACCCCTGTGCGGCTCGGCTCGGCCTGGCTCGATTGAGGTTCGGTTCGGCCCGAACTCGGCTCGACTCGAATATTATTAAAAATATATATAAAGAATAAAATATTATTTATATATATTATTATTATATATATAAATAATATAAAATATTATTATGTAAAAAAAAAAGATTCAAGCCAAGCTCAGCTCGAGCTTGAATCAATTCGGGCCGAGCCGAGCTTCGAGCCACTATTTTGAATTCGGGCCAAGTTTTGGGCCGCATTTTCAAGCTTCATTTCAGGCCGAGCTGGGTTTCAGGCCTCAATCGAATCCATTCAAGTCGAGCCGGGCTTGGCCAAGCCCGGCCCAGCCCAAATACAGCCCTAAATTCTCACCCAAAGAAAGGGTGATAATGTCATTTCAGCTTTTTACCTTTTGTCCTCTTGTGGTTTTTCCTTTTGTCTTGTGGGTTTTTACCTTTTGTCCTGTGACGTTTCATCTTCCCATCCAAATACGAGATCTTCTACATTTCATGTGTTTATTGTTTTTGTACTCTTTGAACGTCTCAGTCCTCCTCTGGTATCATCTTCCCAAATAGAGGTTCTTCTACGAGTATGAGCATCTAGTGCTTTTGTAATTGAAACCGTATCACCCTTCTTTGTTTCTTCTACGAGATACACAAGGTATATTTCGTGACTTAATGTTATCACTCATTTTTTTTATTAAGGTTTTTGGAAGTTAGATTGTAAGATATATATATATATATATATTCCTTTTATTAGAATGATGTTAATTTATCTGTATTTTCCTATCTAAACTCCCTATTGCTTTTGTATTTGATTTTTATAATAATTTTTGTAGGTTGAGAATCAAGAGAAGACACTAAGACTTTTTTTTTTATTGGAATCAAGATTTGATTGAAAAGCTCTTTATTTTCAGGTAATGATTTTTTTTCTATTCAGAATTTTCTCCCATTTTAGGTTGTAGGTTGTTTGGTTTTTTTTTCACGGTTGCAGGTTGTTTGTTAATTTTGCATATTATTGGACTCGTCGTTAGGTCAATGGATAAAGACAATGATAGTATCGTGTAGAGATGGGCATTCTGAATTTCTCAATTCCCAAAGTGCAACAATCTATAAAATGTAGGTTGTCCTTCAGTCTAGATGATGGTGACATTGAAGAAGTTGTTCATAAATCTTTGAATAGAAAAGAGAAAACACCAGAACCCTTTGAGTATCATGCTTCCATGCAAGATGATTACAGCTAGGTTCCAACAATTAACATGAAGTTCGAATCTGAAGCGAAAACATATAATTTTTATAACAGGAATGGCGGAAACAAAGGTTTTAGTATACGTGGAGGTCCTGTAGATTGGAATTCAGAAAATGCATTGCAATCAAGAAAATATTTTTGTTCAAGAGAAGGGTATCGTCGAAAGGATTGAAGAGATGACACAGTGAAAAAGCATCGTCCAGACACAAGAACCAGTTGCGAAGCACGTATGGTCATTAAACTCCAAAAAAATGGTAAATACCTTGTTAGTGAATTTATTGAAGAACATAATCATGGACTTGTAACCCCACCAAAAAAACATATGTTACGATCACAAAGGACATTATCAGTTGCTTAGATTGCTCAAGCAAAGAAGGCAGATGATTCAGGAATACCACCAAAAGAAACTATAGAGTTCATGAGTAGAGAAGTTGGAGGTCGTGAGAATATGAGTTTTCTTATAGAAGACTATAGAAATTATCTGCATACCAAGAGAATGAAGAAAATGCAAAAGGGAGAGGCAGCAAGCATTTTAGAATATTTTGAGGGGATGCAGTTAGAGAATCCATCTTTTTTTTTTATTGCATACAAGTTGATAAAGAGGATCAAATGACCAACTGTTTTTTGGGCAGATGCAAAGTCTATAATAGACTATTTTCACTTTGGGGATGTGCTTTGTTTTGATACCACATATAGAACGAATAATTGTGGTCAACCATTTACACCGTTTATTGGAGTAAATCACCACAAACAATCAATCATATTTGGTGCTGCCTTGCTTTATGATGAAACAAAAAAATCATTTAAGTGGTTATTTGAAACATTCTTGAAACAATGTTTGGAAGACAACCAAAGACAATTCTAATGGCAAATGCAATTGCTTTGGTATTTCCACAAACACGACATCGTCTTTGTGTTTGGCATATATACCAAAATGCGCGCAGCTAGGCTGCTAGGCACCTTAGCCATGTGTTTCAAAGTTCACGTGCTTGTAAGTCTGATTTTGGTAGATGCATATATGACTATGAGGATGAGGAGGAATTCATATCAGCATGGAAAAAGATGCTTGAAAATTATGATCTCATGGCGAATAAGTGGTTGCAAGATGTATTCAAGGAACGAAAAAAAAATGGGCTATGGTATATGGTTGGCAAATATTTTGTGCAGATATGATGACCACTCAGCGAAGTGAAAGCATAAATAGTACATTGAAACATTACTTGGGGCCTAAACTTAATCTTTTGTGGTTTCTTAAGCATTACAATAGAGCAGTAGTCGATCGACGTTATGCAGAAACACGAGCTGAGTTCAAAGCAAGTCAACATGCTCAAAATTATTGGTTGATGTTCGTATATTGAGGCAAGCGAGAGATGCATATAATAGAGTACATGTATGATTATGATATGCATGAGATGCACCATATCATTACCATCATCACAATTGGAAAGAATTGGATTGAATGAGATTGAGATTATTGGAAAGATTTGGATTTAGAAAGAGATTGTGATTGAGATTGAGAGATTAGGAATTGTTTGATCTAGTTTCTATTTTATCTATATAAACCCTAGTTGAGTCTCTTTGTAATCACCTTTTGAGAATTCAATAGAATCCATTTTTTTACATGGTATCAGAGCAGGCGATCTACCGCCAATTTTGATTTTTTTTTTAATTCCACTTTTCCGGCAGGTGGTGCCGCCACCGCCCGCCGGGTGTTAGATTTAGTCTCTCTATTGTTGGACAATCGTTCCAGTGGGCAACAAGGTGTCGTCCTTCTAACCTGATCTTTTGGTCGTGAGTCATGGCATTTACTTTTGTCATCCAAGACCGCAACACTGCTGCTCATCCATGCCTATCTAGAAATTACTTTTTTGCCGGATGCTAATAGGGGTCAATGATGGCTATTTGTTTTGGGGGAGCATTTACTTTTGGCATTCAAGGCAACACTAGTGTTGCACGTCTATGGATATTTTGGCATTCAAGGCAGCAACAGTAAATGGATTTCAATCTATCACCGGTCCCTCTCCATCACAATTTTCATTATGGCAACAATGAATAATGATGGATTTTTCTCTCTATATCGGCATGTTTACTTTCCTTATACTTTCTCATCTATTGCTTGATCATATAATCAATTTTCTATTCAAGACAAAGGATGCAGTAACTTCCTTTAAGGTAACTTTTTAGGGTCATAAAGAAAATGACAAAAGCTCTGCGGCTCCCATTCTTCTTGGTTGCACAAAGAAAGAAGCTTGTGCATCAACAAGGTTCACACCCTGATGATCACCACTTCATCATCATTCCAAAGATGTATTAAAAAAAAAAAAAAAAAAAAAGAGAGAGAAAGAGCGAAAGGCTCATTTTTGTTTTTTCAGGCCCAAAGAGGCCCTTTTGAAGACCCGTGACCCTTTTGGCAGGACCATAGGCGCGATCACGGATGTCTTTTTGAATATGGCCCACGAGGCCCATTTCATTGCCCAAGAGGCTATTCGGCCCAAAGAGGCCCTGACCTTTTGAGGTCCAGACCAGTGACCCCTTTGGCAAGACCATAGGCACGATTACAAATGTCTTTTTTGAATATGGCCCACAAGACCCATTTCATTGCCTAAGAGGCTATTCGGCCCATTGAGGCCCCTATTATTCTCTCTTCATGCAACGCATCAACAACGATGACGATTGACAACTATCAAAATCTACAACGACATTGGAATGACTAGCAAGCTACCTTACCTAATTGAGTATCAAACTCACACATATTTTTTCAAATCTACATGAGTTTGAGGGGGAGTAATAGAGCACATGTATGATTATGACATGCATGAGATGCACCATATCATTACCATCATTACAATTGGAAAGAATTGGATTTAGAATGAGATTGAGATTATTGGAAAATTTGGATTTAGAAAGAGATTGTGATTGAGATTGAGAGATTAGGAATATTTGGATTTAGTTTCTATTTTATCTATATACTATTATCTATATAAACCCTAGTTGGGTCTTTTTGTAATCACCTTTTGAGAATTCAATAGAATCCATTTTTCTACAGCATACACACCAAGTATATTTGAAATGTTCCAGAAAGAGTATGAACAAATACTAAATTGTAATGTCTACAACTGTGCTGCGGATGAGACAACATTCAAATACGAAGTTTCTATAGATGAGAAACCTTGAAAACACCTTGTGATATTTGACTCATCCAACAATACAATTGTCTGTAGTTGCAAGAATTGCTTGAGTTTGTGGGAATTCAATGTAAAGATGTGCTAAAAGTGCTTAAGCATAGAAATATTAAGGAGCTTCCACCCCAATATATCTTGAAAAGATAGACTAAAGATGCTAAGATGGGAGTGGTAAAGAACAATTGTGGGAATATAATTGAACAAGTCCCTAAGGCAGCATTGGGGTTACGGTATAGCTCTTTGTGTTGCAAATTCCTTAATGTTGCAGTGAAGGCTGAAGAGGCATATTTGTTTGTTTCAGCCTAAGTTGAGAAATTATTGGAGGGTACATATTTTGAGAAAAAAAAAGCTCCAGAAAAACCCTTGCTTATTGAAAGTACACATATTGAAAGTTCTTGCCATGATAATAATACTGAAGTGGATTTTGTTAATGGCACATCATCCCAAAGAGTAAGGGGGATCAAGAATAAGGCCAAAGTTGGATGTGGTGGCTGTAGGCTAGTGAGTGGGTTAAATGATTCAAAGAACAAAATCTTTGAAAAAAACCCATTGGCCACAAGCGAACAATGAGAGAAAAGGTTAGTAAAACACTTCAAAAAAATTTTATTAGTTATATTTAATATAGTTTTTAGATGTATGAAAATAATCATCTCATTATTATTTTATTTTAGGGGAAACTAAAGTGGCACCCATCGAATGGAAAAGTAAGGAAATACCTATGACACCAAATATTATTCCTTCCACTCACTTGAATCCCGCAACATACTTCTCACTACCATTCCATATACCAAATCAGTTCACTCAGGTATCACTTCATTTATCTTGAAAATTTTATAATTTTATATGTTGTGTCATATGAAATCTCAATAAATCACTAAATCTTAATTTTTGTTTTCTCTAAATGTTATGTAGGGTTCTTATTTCAATGAATTTGTAAGTGGTCGACCTAAGGCCTCCATGGGAAAGGTTTGAAGGTCTTCTCTTATACATCTTGATTTTCGAAATTTTTTGAATCTATTCCCATATGATGTAAAGAATTATTGAAGGAGTTATGTGGTTTTTTCAGAAAAATAAAAAAAATACACGGTTCAACTCAGTGAACATGGCACCGAGTTCGGCACGTGATATTGTTGGATCCATGCATATGCAGTTGGCACCATGCATATACCAACAACCTGATCTCGGCATGTACCAATAGGGCTTTCTTAGTACGACACAACTTAGTCAGGTGTGATTTATAAAAAAAATTATATTTAATAGTACAATAGATTTATGTTATAGCAAGGTAATATTTTTCAAAAGGTTTTTATGATTAACAGTTTGTTAAACTTTATTGAGAGTTTATTATTATACAAGAAACTCCAAATCATAATTATGACATGCACCAAAGATTTCAAGGTTGCAATTCTTAACAAAACCAAGAAGAAGGGCCCACACCGCATGGGTAGATCAATTAGTGGTGTCTATCAACTTCTTCATTTTGTTTGATTTTCTTTCTAATGATTAGTCAGCTTCAACAAACCTTGTTCTTCTTATGTGTTCTTGCCAATAGTGATGATTTTATGTTGTGTTTGGTAGATTTGATAAAATTTTGGCATCAATGAGATGAATTATATTTTGGCATCAATGAAATAGACTTCTCTTTTTAATAGGTAAGAGTTTATTTTAACTACCTCACTCAATTCTATATCTTGTGATATCACTTGCTAAAATCGAAATAAAAGTTTAAGATGAGCTCTCAAAATAGCTCTTTGAAATATTTAAGATCAATAGGGTTAAAAAAATTCAAAGTATCTCTACAAACTTAGCTTATGGTAAGAACACAAATTCAATACAATTTCAATTTCAAAAACAATAGACAAACTGGAAGGCAAAAACCCAAAGCCCAAAGCATGTAGAGAAACAGAGAAAATACAGTTTTACGGTTTCAATTACAAAAGTAATAAACACACGCAATGCTCGTACTCGTGACTTCACAGAGGTGGACAAAAGTAGGGTTGTCAAAGGGCAGGGCCGGGGTCAACCCTAGCCCTACCCTTCCCTATAAGAATAGAGCCCTAGCCCAACCCTAGCCCTTCAAGGGTCCGGATTGATTGGGCCCTAGCCCTACCCTCAAGGGCCAGGATAGGGCCAAAGTGTCGGAAGAAAGAGCAGGATTTTTTTTGTGATTTGAAATGACAAGATTTTTTTTCTATACCAACTGTCAACCTGACATGAAAATGGATATCCTCCTCTTTTATCCAGGCTTGGGACCGACATTGCAACAAAAAGACCAATGACAAAGTTAATTTTTTTTCCCTTGTCAGTGACGAGCATACATGGTAGAATAAAACATAGTAAAACTATATAAAACAAAATTTATATATCAAAATCCTCTAAACAGGAGGAGGTGATTTCGCATATGAGATTAGGGTTAGGGTTCGTAACGATTGTCGAGGATTCGAGGGGTTTTATAACGATGGTCATGTGAAATTACTCATTTAACCCTACTATTAACTGTTTGAAATGGTGAAATGAGTAATTTCATATATATATATATATATATATATATTATATGCTTTTATGATTTATAGACCTTAGCTACCGTGTAGCAACTAAGGAGAAAGGCAGGGCTTTAAAGGGCAGGGACGGGGTGAGCCCTGACCCAGCCCTGTAGAAGCTGGGCTTCCAGATTTTGAACCTTACCCAGCCCAAGGGCTAGGAAGGACAAGGCTTCAGAGGGTTTTGGAGGGCAGGGTAGGGCCGGGTACCCTTCTACGTGGGCTTTTTTGATAGCCCTAGACAAAAGGTAAAAACTCACGTGAGGACAAAAAGGTAAAAATCCGAAATGGCATTATCACCCTTTCTTTGGGTGAGATGAGTGAGATTACATTAAATGAGCAAAAGACAAAAAAAAACTAAGTGCTCGTTGAGGTGTAACATTGTATTGGGCATGTGGGCCCCTAATACTAATTTTGGTATTAAGGGGCAACTAAGAAGATTTGCTCTCCTGAAAAAGATACTTTGATGAGGTTGTGTTAAAGTCACCACTCGCCATCAATAAATACCCCCACTTGTTTCTTAGAGTAGAAACGGGAATCATGCTCAATATTATTTGGCTGAGTAGTTGACTTAACCCCTTCTTGAAAAAACCTTCCACTCAATTGGTCTTTTATTATTATTATTTAAAATCGATTTTTAAAAAATTGGGTATAAGATGTGAACAGTGAAGTACCCATGGTCCCATTAGGTGTGTATAGAGGTGTACGATTGGCGGGTTGGGAACTAGCTGAGTCCGTCTTATTTATCTTATGTCTATTAATTCAGTTCAAACCCAAACTCATTCAAATACATTAAGCTCAAACTCAGTCCATGTACAATATTATAAGTTGAGCAATGATTAGCCGACCCGCATTTCGTTATCTAGTCGACTATCATGTCCATGTGTCCCTTTTAAAGTTCTTTGAATTATAATTAAGCTTAATTAAATTAAGATTAATATTTGTTTTTCTAAAATCTAAAGTTGGATGGATGAACCCTAAGGTGAGTGAATCTAGGTGTTAAAAAGACCTCGCATTCCACTACATTACAAAATGTGTGGTCCATTAAACATTTTCCATATAAGTTTGGGTTGAGTTCGGGCTAGTCTAGTGAGCCAAGCTCATGCACAACTCAATATTCATATATATATATACATATATAGTGTACCTTAAAATATATGATAAAATTTAAACATATATAACACCTAAGAAATTTAAACCTACATGAGTGATTCTTCTTCTTCTATCAATCTCTCTTTACCTGTAGAAACTAAAGAGCGAGAGTATATCAAATTGTAAAAATCAAGTGGGGAGAATAGATCCAACTATAAAAATTGAAGAAGTTGAAAAAAATGAGAAAGTAGAAGCGAAACCCTCATCTATCTTTTTCTGTTTTTATTTTTTTTATAAATTTAGGACTGACTGAGTAATGGTTTTATTATGTGAGGTAGTTTGGGTATAAGAAAGAGATTGCTACATTTTAGATCGGACCAGGTTAACCGAGCTTTATTAAGGTTTACCCAAACATTTAATAAAGATAGAACTCAAACCCATGGAACCTTAGCCCCGCCTGCCCCTAATTCAGGCTTTGTCGTGTGGGCCACGGGTCCAACATGCCTAGTGTGCATCCCTATTCATGGAGAACATAATCTATTTATTAGGGAATTAATATCTATTGTAACAAGTGTATCTCTATCACAATGTTAGATAGGTATCTTGGATAGATTAGGATGAATTTGCTTGATTTGATTAAGATTAGATTTGATAGTGTTTCTATCTTGAAATGATATATATTTATATACACCCTCAGAGGTCATTGCAAAGCATTCAAGAATTATCTATAATTTAGTTTTTACCTTTACTATCTTCGAGGCAATATAAACTTTGTTACTATTTAACATCAGGTGGAGCTCTGCTTCAAGATACATGCATGTTTGATTGTGGAGCTCCCTGGCCTTCTAATGTAAAGTTGGTAACAATCTTATAATTTTTAGAAAAAAAATTTTGTTAAACTATCACTATCTCTCTCAAGAGGAGTGCTAGTCATACTCTAGTCAACCCTTACTTTTACCCTCTACCAATCATCTGTCCATTCTGCAATGATATAACACTTTCTCACCAAAATGAACATGGAACCTTAGCCCCACCTGCCCTAATTTAGGCTTTGTCGTGTGGGCCACAGGCCAACCATGCCTAGTGTACATCCCTATGCATGGAGAACATAAGCTATTTATTAGGGAATTAATATCTATTGTAACGAGTGTATCTCTATCACAATCTTAGATAGGTATCTTGGATAGATTAGGATGAATTTGCTTGTTTTGATTAAGATTAGATTTGATAGTGTTTCTATCTTGAAATGATATAATATTTATATACACCCTCGGACGTCATTGCAAAGCATCCAAGAATTATCAATAATTTAGTTTTTACCATTACTATCTTCGAGGCAATATAAACTTTGTTACCATTTAACATCAGGTGGAGCTCTGCTTCAAGATACATGCATGTTTGATTGTGGAGCTCCCTGGCCTTTTAATGTAAAGTCGGTAACAATCTTATAATTATTGGGGAAAAAAAAACTTTGTCAAATTATCACTATCTCTCTCAAGAGGAGTGCTAGTCATACTCTCCGTCAACCCTTACTCTTACACTCTACCAATCATCTGTCCATTCTGCAATGATATAACATTTTCTTACCAAAATAAACAGGTAGTTGGTACAGGGTGAGAGTATGGGTTGATTGAAAGTATGGTCACATTCCTCCTCTCTCAATTATTAGGAGACATCCACCATTTATACTTTAAAAATGAGCTCCACTGAAACATGATCTTAACTCAACCTTGTTACCAAACATTTCAAAAGTAAACAACTTTGTAGGAGAGCTTTGAAGCAAACTACAAAGAGAGATTATCCAAGAAAATGGAATTTTAAGACTATCTTACAACATTGTAAGTGACCATATAACAAGAGTGGTGGTGCTTTCTCAACCAATGCATTACAAGTGGATTGCCTCATCAACATGCAATGCTCACCGTACAATCCTCCTACTCTTTGATACTATAGTGAAAGCTTGAGTTCTAAGCCATCACCTTCTTTTTCTTTTTCTTCTTCCTCTTCCTTCTCTCCTTCTTTCTTAGAAGGGCCGGCTAAAGTTACAGTAGGATTTCTAGAATCCTGATCCATGAAGTCCTCCTGTTGGAATGTTGGAGTCCAAATCGAAATTGGCTTTTCCTCCTCCATCTTTTTCTTCTCTTTTTTCTTGCAGGATTCATCTATCAAGCGATCACGAGCATCACGAGTGCTTCTTATTAGGGCAAAAAACGTCTCCATCTTCTCTTCTTCATCTTCTTCGTCACCTTCCACCTTCCTCTTCTTTCTCTCTCCCTCCATTATTACAACAAAGGAACAACGGCGTATGCTTTCTCTATGGCTTCTTTGTGAATAGATTGACTCTTTATAGAGCACGACGACCGCGTAATTTTATCATTTATGAGATCGAATCATGGCCAATTGCGATTGAAGTTGGAGAGAGTTCAGTCGCACCCTCTTAATCCTATGGTTAAGATTCACTAACCATTAAGGTTCAATAATCTAACCTTGGTTTTCGGAAGAAAAAAAAAAAAATATATATATATATATATATATATATATATATATATTAAAAAAAACTTTTTAACTTTAGTTAAGAATTTTTAACCATTAAGGTTAATATTCTTTAAAAACCCAAAGTTCGATTATGAGTCTTAACCATAGTTAATAGTGGTTAAAAAGAATACGTGTTAACTTGTGGGCACGATTGAACTCTCGCCGAGTTCAATCGTAATTGGCTGTGATTCGATCTCATCATTTTTGGTCTTGGCCTCGAGATGAAAAATGGCAAAAATGCCCTTCAACTCAACGGTTTGATGATTTGACCTAACTTTATTTCAAGCAGAACAATGGTGTTTCAGTAAATTTACTGATGGGTGGGTGCAAAAAAGGAATCATCGCATGCGTCACTGCCCATAACGCTATGTTCGCACACCTCGTGACATCAGATATGTGGCTTCTTGCTGGCGGCTAGCTTCACTTTAAATCAACGCAGGAATAAATTAGTCTGGACGACCGCATATGTCCGACCAACCTTACCTTACGCGTGCCATATTAGGATTGGCTGAAAATAGATGTGATTGGAGGGTCCTTATCCTTATGGTCCGCTCCATTGCTTATATGGGGGATGCTAAATTGATAATGTCAGTATTATTGATGAATTTATGGAGAATAATCCGGTGGATACAAATATATATATATATATATATATATATATATATATATAAGTTTTTTTTTTTTTTTTTTTTTTTTGAAACAAGGGTATCCAGGCCTCTTAGAGCACCTGATTATTCCCGCGGGTACGTGCAACACCCCCCGAGCCACACGCACCGAGTAAGACGGGTACAAAATATTATACTTGAAGGAGTGCAAACCTTCAAGAGCATAGCTCTTAATATTTATCTTTTTCAAGTCCGCTTAGTAGCTGGGTGTTACTCTCCCACTTATAATTCCACCTCGATTGTGTAGGTTTACCCTTATGGCACCCTAACTTGTGTGTTTAGATTACATCTCTCAACAAAAAAAAATCAAAAAATGAATTCCGCTTAGCGGTTGGGGTGTTACTCTTCCATTTATAGTCCCACCTCAGTTGGATACTAGCCTTCACCTAAGTGTTTCGCATGGGTGTAGAATGGACCACAAATCCTTCATAAGTCAATTCCTTTTGGTGTGATTGTGTAAGTTTACCCTTATGGCACCCTAATGATCACCTTTGGTACGATGTGTGTATGTTTATATTACCTCTCTCAACCAATTAAAAAAAAATGCATCCCCCATCCCATTTACTCTTTTCAAGTTATAAATGTAAGGAACCGACCAGAACTAGGATCCGGGTATGACAAAATGCAACTACTGTCTCTAAAATCTGAACCCATCGTAAAGTTGATCCGATTGACTATGTACTCGGATCTGATCCACTCTACTAATTGCCCGGCTGCTGCTAGGGATTATTACACTTTGGGGAAATAAATATTAGGTCAAACAGACTAAATATTTTAAATGGTATAAGGTTATCCTCCAAATAATCAATCAAGTCGATCGTCATGGTGGATTCCTCCTGCTACAATATAAATATGAAAGACACAAGAAAGAACATAACTACTTACTTACATACATATATTCGAATTCGGTCTTTGATTTCAAAGGGCTTGAGGTGGCCCAATAGTACCATCCAACTGGCCCGAGTTACACCACTAGACCAAGGCCCTTTAAAGCTAACCCATAACTTCACCCTAACTGAGCTGAAAAAAAAAACAGATCGAGTTTCATAACGTTAACCCATACCTAATCTAGAACCAAAATAACTGTATCCCAAACAGGCCCATTGTCCTGTCCACGGGCCTCCATTCGACTTGAAATGAACAGAGTTTGAATAAGATAAAAAAAGATAGTTTTGTCCAGCTGGGCTGAGTTGATAGAGAGGGCTCTTTAAATTAACAAGTCAAGCTCCGACAAAATCCTCAGCCAAAAAAAAAACACTTGGACAAAAGATTTATTCTTATTAATACTAGTGGGGTCACGCCGTGGGAGAGACGGAAGGGGATAAGTGTAAGGATAATTTTTCACTAGTGGTAAATTTCATATTCTCACTATAATAGTAGAGATATAAAATGTAAAACCTCGAAAATGAGATTCTCATTATTTTATACAATATATGTGAATGGTGTTTGTATACGATGTATTTTGTTAAGAAACGAAAAAATTGTGGGTTTATCAGTATTTAACCGGACTTCCTTTTTAACCTTAGAATTCAATATTTTTACTCTAAATTTTTACAGTAGGTGTCGGACTGGCTAAGGTACAATCTCCTGAAGTTTCATAATTTTCGCGCGTATAATTATTTAGTTATGAATTAACGAGCGAAGAAATGTTGAAAAATGCCGGAAGTCAACAGTCAAACAGACACATGGCCACACACATGTGATGTGTCCCACTAACCAATATTGACACTTGTCTTTCAAGAGAAAAGTGTCTCACATGTGTTAAAGACTATATAAGTGAGCAAACAACTTATTTCTCTCATTTTAGAGAGAGAGAAAAGCTGGAGAAAATATTTTAGAGAGAGAAGCACATCTTAGAGAGAGAAAGTAGAGAGAGAAAAAGGTATTCTAGAGAGAGAAAGTAAGGTAGTGAGAGTGGCTCATTACCCCAACGTTTTTCAACATTCCGAATCCATTTCTGGCGTTTTTTTCAACCTCAGAAGCATGTAATTGGATATAGAGGGTAAGACATTTCTTCATCTTCTCTATTTCATAATTCTTAGGTGAATTTTCATGTTCTTAAGTTATTGGTGTATGAAATGGTTGAATTATGGGTGATTTAAAGTGTTTAGAATATTTTTTTGGTAAAGAGGTAATCCATTAACCTGTAACCTGTGTGTATGTCCCTAGGGGCGATTCACCATAAGGCTTGATCTACGGGATCAAGTTAGAATCTCTTATGTCACTTTTCATTTCAAAAAAAGATCATTATCAAAACTTATAATTGTAAGTACATTCTACTAGCTTACCTTGAAGATATAATTGTGAAATTGATATGCTGAGTACATGCTTATGGATAATTGCTATTGATTATGTGAGCAACCATGAATATTACATCGATGTTAATAGTATATGAATTTTCTCAAGCATACTCTTATATTTATAATACATGTTGTTCATGCATGCATTTCATGATTTCAATTTTAAGAAAGCATGTTATACAAGTTTTTCTCATGTGTTAAAAAAATATAAAAAAATGAAACGAAAATGGTTTATGGAAGACATGTCTAAATCTATTTTCTTACGCTTCAAGTTATCAAAAACAATGATAAAGTCAGACGTAGGGCTGGTCAACAGGGTTGGGGACCTTGACATTATATATATATTATACTAAGATGGTCTCATGGTCGTTTCTAAGTCAAGACTCTAACTCTCGGCTTCAAGCATGTATAGAAGAAATTCGAGCAAGAACAGGAACAAGCAAGTGAAATACCATGATTCACGCAAGACAAGAACAAGAACAGTACTATATGATTTTATCAATATAGTACATGACAAAAACCATGAGTTACAAACATGTTTTAAAATGACATGAAAATAATTGTGAAGTATTAAATTCGTGCATGCATCATGATTATATTGTTTTAATTTAAATGCAAGCTATGTCATGTTATTATCCATTGTTAGCTATTGGTTTGTACTCGCGGAGTATTCCATACTCAGTTGTATATTTTATATCGGTAGGTGTTGGTTTTGATATTTGTGCTCCCTGTTCATGTATCGATGAGGATTACGGTGAGGAGGAAAATTCGATGGAGCCTCAGACGGAGACTAGGGACTTGGATAAGGCTGATTTTTGAGAGACATGAACAAGAAAACTTTTGGATGTATATAAGTGTTTTGTGAGCAGGCATGTTTGCTCTTAACTTTAGGTTCATGTATATAAGTTTAGTAAATCTTTGAATACTTCAACCATGTATACAAAATGTTTTAGTTTCCGTTGTAGTTTGTGTCTTGTATTGTATAAGATGGTTGATATGTTATGTCAAGTCAAAGTATCCTAACTCCTATGGTGTATTTTGGGTCGTGACATAAAAGATAGAAGTGTAAGGGTAATTTTGTTATTCAAATTATAATAGTTTAGATAGAATTAGTTATAAGTGTGAGAGTAATCTTGTTATTCTCATTATAATAAGAATAGTAAAAAATATAAAGAAGATAAGTGTCTGGTAATTTTGCCCCTTATGGTAATCAATAGGGATAAAATTCAATCACCGTTTGTAAGGATAAGGATACTATTATTATTATTATTATTATTATTATTATTATTATTATTATTATTATTACGTGAGAGGGAAGGGGATAAGTGTAAGTGTGATTTTGTGAACAGTAACAAATTTCAACCAAGTTATACAAGTATAATATTCTCATTATAATAGTAGAGATGGAGAAAATATAAGTGTAAGAGTAATTTTTTTAATAATCTATACTATATTATAAAATAGTACATTTCATATTGGAAAAAAATTCTTCACCCAAGTTTTTTCCCATAATACTATTTTATGTAATTATAATACTGGATTAATTTTTTCCCCTAATACCTTTTTCTATAATCATAATACCATCATTATCATTATTGTTGAGCAAATTTTTATTTTCCTTGTTATTCTTGTTAATCAATTTTCTTTCATAATACTATTTTAAGAGAGTGATTTTGGGCTGTGCAAATTTCTCATATATTCTAAAATAACCTTATTACTATTACTGTTAATCATTTTTTTTCCTATGATATCCTTATTAAACAATTTTTTTGCATTGGAAGACAAGAAACGAGAGATGTTGAACACTACACTTGAACAATATTAATTTTTGCATTAGAATACAAGAAACAGAATAATTCTTTTTTGTTTTGATACGAGAGATGTTGAACACTTGAACAATATTAATTTTTGCATTAGAATACAAGGAACAGAATAATTTTTTTTTTGTTTTGATAGAAAAGGTATCATGTAACACACATATACACCCTAAACACATTCAGTCAGACATTAAAGGTAGCAGCTAAGGTGCTAAATATTTTGTTAAAAAAGAAAAGAGTGAGCCAACTCAGTGAATCAATTGTTGACGCGCCGAAGTGACCACAAATCGAACCGAGCTCGAGCAACAGGCAACAGCACCTACCTCGGCTCGTTTACAGTGTCAGTCACATGTACGAACTGTTACTGTTTTCTTCTCTAGAACACGCCATTGTTATTCATCATGTAATCAAACAAAAGTCTTTTTTATTTTTTATTTTTTATTTTTTTTAATTGGATAGGCAGATAGAGACTAGAGGCCAGAGGGAGTGACTTTATTCATAATCCTCGTAAGAATAATAATAATAATGTTTTCAGTGTCTCTCTCTCTCTCTCTCTCTGATTTTTTCATTTCTCATGCTCACCGAAAGTGACCCATCCCCACCTTCTCTACATCTTTTCTTTCTCTCCTAATCAAATCGGAATCTCTTTTAAGGACCCAGAGATTATTCATTTCCAATACAGAACAATTATAGGTCACTGAGAGATTCTCTCTCTCTCCCCCCCCCCCCCCCCCCCCCCCCCCTCTTTTTTTTTTTTTAGTTTTTTGGACGATTCAAGGTAAGCAAATTTCATATTCTTTTCCGGTTAGTTTGATTGTAGATGCTTTGCCTTTATGCCAACCTGTCGAATTCAGGGTGGGGTTGATCTCTATGATCCTTTGGGGGGATTTTATCTTCTTCTTTTTTCATGTTACTTTTATTTATTTCCAGTTGGGGTTTTTGTTTTTGTTTAATTTAGTTTGAGTTTAGATGATTTGACTTCAATCCAGTGATCCATTGATGCATTGATCCTTTGAGGGGTCCAATTAGTTATTGATGTCTATTTTTATTTTTATTCTAATTGGATTCTGCTTTTATTTTAGCCTTCCTGACGGTTTTAGAAAGTGGGTTCTGGGTATTGGTTTTGTGATCCATTTGAAGGATCTAATCGCTTCATCCTGTCTAAACTCCAATTGGGTTTTTGTTTATTAACTTGTTTTTTGTTTTTACAGATTTATATTCAGCCATTCCTTCTGTTGTTTCTCTTTTCTTCTGGTACTGAGGGTCTTCTGTTTGATAATTTGGTATTTAGTTCCTTCTCATGGAAGTTGGATTTCTATGTTTTGATCATGCTAAGTCTCAGAATTTTTTAAAGAATTTTATCGGGTATATATAACATTTATTGTTTGATTATATCTTTATCTAGAGTAGATACTAGAGACCTAGTTTATATGGAGTAGTTGGTTCAGTTCAAAGAAGGTATTATGCTGAAAAATCAAAGAAATAAGAACTTACTTTCTGACTATGCTTCTATATACACGATTCCATGACTGTTTCACTCACTTCCTGTCTTTTGAGGCAGGTATAGGAATATTAATTACGATTCGATTTTTGACGCTGTATCACATTTGTTATTACATCTCAATTGTTGGTAAATGGGGTCTGAAGGGTCTCCAGTGGTAACGATCCATGTGACGGGTTTTAAGAAATTCCATGGAGTCGCAGAGAATCCAACTGAGACAATTGTTGGTAATCTGAAAGAGTTTGTGAAGAAAAAGGGTTTGCCAAAAGGCCTGATTCTTGGGAGTTGCAGCATTCTTGAAACTGCGGGACAGGGGGCGCTTGCTCCCCTTTATCAGATATTGAAGTCAGCTGTGACTGGAAAGGACTCCAAATCTTCAAATTCGGGACAGGTTATCTGGGTCAGTTGCTCTCATGTTACTTTCTTTTGTTGCTTTTTAGCCAGATAAGTATTTTTTGATTTCTGTTTTCCGCATAGTATTTGCTTAAAGATTAGATAATAGAGATGGTTAAATGTTAGGTGGTACTATTGTTATCGGATTAGAAATCATGATGGGTAAGTTGAAGTCTCTAAAGCACAGTACAACCATACAAATTAGTCTTTTTGGGAACCTAACTCACTTTAGTCAAAGAGTGAGCATATTAAATTAGAAATCACCATGGGTCTGTTACCTGTTGGCTGCTCTTTAAAGCATATAGCACTATTGTGAACAATAAAAGTCTCTCTAGAACCTTAATTTTAAGATCAGTTTTGTAGATTATAAACATTAAACAGTGGATAAAATTAGAAATCATTTGGTTCATTTGGTCTGGTCTTTAAAGCATATAGCACAATTGTACAAATAAATATCCTAGAACTATATGGGAGATACCGCTGATGAGACCTTCTCTGCTCACCCTCTCCATGGATCTAATCTTAGATCTTAGCTTACCTCATACTTAATTGGTTTAGTGTCACTTGTGTTTCACCTATCCAAAACAGCAAAAAAAAAAATTCCATTTCATTGAATATTATTTAACCCATTCCCTTTTTAATTGAATCTATTTTCCCTATTGGTTTGTGTACATAATTTCATCTTTCCGCTACTAGTCTCGTTGCAGAACAAACTCAAATTTTCAAAGCTTTAAGTTATTAAAATTTATATTGGTCGAAGTTTATAAATTGTATAAAACTCTTTTATCTTTGGTACGACTAAGTTCTTTTACTCTCCCCCATCCATGCATCATGTTTCTTTCCTGTTCTAACCACATGTTTCTTCAGCTTCACTTTGGAGTTAACAGTGGTGCAACAAGGTTTGCTATAGAGCATCAAGCATTCAATGAAGCTACTTTCCGTTGTCCTGATGAGTTGGGATGGAAGCCTCAGGTTAGATATACCTCTTAGGTTGTTCTTGAAAATTCTCTGTTTTCATTTCGCTCAACCATCTGAATTGTTTGGTAGTTGATATCTCCTTTTTTTGTGTTATTCTTTGCAGAAAGTCCCTATCATTCCTGAAGATGGTAGCATTTCACGAACACGAGAGGTATAATGGGTTTCTGTGATCTTTTATCTGTGCTATATTTATGTTTTTAGTGAGTTCTTGTGGGACCTTATGTTTAGCGCTGAATATAGATTATGCCGTTTAAACGTATCAGCTTGATGAACTGTAACACTGTAACTGTGAATTATGAAGACCAATTGATGAGTTATTGCTAAGTGTTTAACATTAGGGGCTGCCTGTCTCAAAGTGCATCTGTTTAGAGTTCCTGGTCGCTTAACCATCATGCGTGCCTATACAAAAAGCATATACTGGGGCCAGAATGACCCACAGAACTGTCTACTCGGGGAAAATAAATTCAGATAATCTCTGGAGGTTCTACTTTTCTAGCCAGGTCTCCCTACATCTAAATCGAGGTTTGTGACTTTAAAGTTGAAAGCCATTAGGAAGGCATCTTATATTTCTTCAGAGATTCGGTACTCAAAGTGAATAGGTATCCAAGCCATATGTGATGCCCTTAGGTGTTGTGGGATATTGTCTTCTTTGGCCAATCCTGCCATATTGTCCAAAAATGGAGTCATGGAACCCTATCAAAAATTTGAGAGTTGGTATCAGGGATTTTTTAGTACTACCTCTGTAAAGTTGGCTCTGCAGGGCCCTTTAAGTTCATGTGAGTAGGTGATGTCTCCCCTCCAAAATAATAGAGTAAACATGAAGTAGCCCTTTCCATACTGAAGTCACTATGAACAATGGTTTTCACCTTCCTTGTGAAATCCCATTCCCTGTGCTGGATTTGAGGAAGCAGCCCCCTGCATGAGTGACAATTGTCATTGGCCATCCACACAACTTGTGACATCGTCTATTTATCAGTTTTTGTTAAATAAATCAACTTATTTATCAGTGTCAGGACATGCTTGATGGAACTGTTAATGTTATAGATTTTTAGAAGGAAGCTCAGTTACACTTGCCACGTTTATTTTTCTGATGATATTAAAACCGAGAAAATTGTTGGGAGTACAAAAATAACAGTTGCAATGCAACAGGATACAGTTACACCGTTTCTTACTAGTATACTACACCATTGCCATTTTGATATTATGTTGATACTAGTAAGTCAAGTATTGAAATATTTGGTTATGCCTTAACACACTTCATCTGATGCAATGTGATTTGGTTTATAAGATTATTTCGGATTATATGTGAAGGGAGTATTTGTTTGTATGCTATCGCAGGAGACAACTGAATATAACTGTAGTAAGAGTACAACATGACTTTGCTCCATGTATGTCCTTTTATTTTGTATGTTAGACTTGTTCTTAAAGAATTTATATTAACTGCCTACAGACTTCTCTTCCCATTCACGAGATCACCAAGTCCTTGGCGAAGATGTGTTATGAGGTGATGACCTCTGATGATGCTGGCAGGTTTGTATGCAATTATGTCTATTATCATTCTCTCCGGTTTGCAGAGCAGCACGGTATCAAATCACTTTTCGTACATGTTCCCCTCTTCTTGACTATAGACGAGGAGACCCAAATGCAGTTTGCTGCTTCCTTGTTGGAGGTGCTTGCATCTTTATATTAGTTGTTCATTGCCTTCTGTTTGCTGCTTCCTTGTTGGAGGTGCTTGCATCTTTAAATTAGTTGCCCATTGCCTTCGTTTACACATTTTCTTGAACTTGACAACTCAAGTGGCCCAACATATTAAAGAACGATGCCTCTTCTAGATGGAAGAATCATTTGAAGGATATGTATGGAAATGTCATTGGCGGAGTGCACAGAAATACACACCCACAATGTAGGTAGTAAGTGGGATTCCTCACGTGTATTAGTATTGGGCATGTATGTGAGCGTGGATGGATGGGGACATCCATGTGTGTATTTATATGCTTTTAATAAACGGATAAACTTTTGTACGTGGTTGAATAAATGTGCTTGATTTTAAGAAGTTTTGACCACTCTTCCATGGTTAAGAAATCTTTCATGTTACTTTTTCGATAAATCTGCAGGTTGCTTCTTTATTTGAAATACCTGCTTAAATTTGGGCAATATGTCTTGCCAACTTACTCTTGATTTTGATATCTTAAGTACCTGTTTTTATTACACTAATGGGTTCTCATGTCCTACAGATTCAGGGTACATTGTTAATTCTTTCTGTTGATACTAAATTGTGTATAACATCTATTCGAGTTTACCTTCTCTTACAAATATGTAATGTGGTTGAAAATAACTGTGTTGTGATGATATTATCACTAAATGCCTTATACAATTTAAGCCTCCCATGCTCTTTTTTGTTTGTTTGATGTCCAATTAATTACCTTAATAGTAGACCAATGAACTTCTCGATGCATTAGGATTCTCCTTGAGCATATGTAGCTACATGTACCTCAACTCCTTGAGTAATGGCCGCTAATCTACTTTTTAGATTACAGTAATGAGGGATCAATGATCTGTTCAATTTAAGGCAGTTATTCTTCTGGAGATTTGGAAAATTTTTCAAATTAAGAAGATTCAAAAGAATAAATTGCACTTATTTGTGTTTTTGAGGCTGTGTTTGGTGAGAAAATAAGTGCACTGTGTTATTTTCCAAAGAAAAGTGTGTCATGCTGCAAAATGAGTTTTTACTTTAATTATTCTGCTTAGGTTTTGACGGAAAAAATTCCCCTAAAATAAGGAGAAATTATTTCCGAGAATTTTTCTTTTCCACAACATTTTCCCTAGAAACAAGCAAAGCCTAGAAGGAATTTTGGCACGAAAGCTCAACTAAAAGAACAATCAAAAGCAGTAAACGACACAATAATTGAAAATAAGAAAATTTAGACTGCTGTTGATAATGAAGGGTATACATCATTTTAATTCTGCCGATCTTTCTTTATCAAATTAAGGCATCTCACAGTACACGACACAATAATTGAAAATAAGAAAATTTAGACTGCTGTTGATAACGAAGGGTATACATCATTTCAATTCTGCCAATCTTTCTTTATCAAATTAAGACATCTCGTTCAATCATGGGGACTATTATTAGATGGGGGTCATCTCATGATAATCAGAATTACTGGATTCTTTGAACCAAAAAAAAAAAAGGAATTACTGGATTCTCCTGTCCATATTATTTATATGATAATCTTCCTCAAATGCTGTTCTTTTGGATTGTATTGTCCAGCTCTATGTTGAGAATTCTCCTTTAGGTGGTTTATTCTATGTATTGTAGTAGTAAACTCTATTAAGGGCTACAATTTTGGTAATTCAAAGTGGAGTTAGGGAGTTATGCAAGCTCACTCAAATCTTCCAAGGACAAAGGAATCCGAAACAAGAGTGCTAACTCTAACCATTCACAAGGCTGGCCGGAGATGTAAACAAGCTCAACTCATCAACAATGAATCAACCAGATCCTACCAAAAAAAATAGGCTCAATCCAAAGGCATGAACTTCTATTTTTAGAGTGCAAGGTTGTTGATCAGGGGTAAAAAGAAAAACACCATCTAGGTCTTCATCACAGGCTATCAGCCATTCTACGCTTTACTGGAGTCCCTACTTTTGAACAAGTCTACTTAAATGAGAGAAGACATTCATTGTGTTTATCTATATATTGTTACAATCTGTTGCAATTTGGAAACAAGGGTCAGTATGCCCATTGAGATTTTGGGAAGATTAAGCAAACCTTCCCAATCTACTTTTACATAACAAGATAAATAAGAAGAAAAAAAAAAACAAATGAACAGAAGAGTGGAGAAAATGAAGCCTCCATATGATCACTAGGAACAAGGCCACCAACTTGCTCATGACGGTGAATGCATTTTTGTTCAGACAACCGCTACGAAATATAAAATCACAATCCATGGAATGCACATTGCTTTCTTGCGTGCTCCGGGATCAACTTCACCAAAATCTCCAATGGCACCCCCTTCAGTTCTGATCAACAGCAACGCCAGCAGCAGCAAAAACAATCAGGCATTTGCAAATGGGATAACAAAATCAGGCAGCATCATTAATTGTTTCAAGATAGTCAATACCGTGAGATTTAAAGTTGAACAGTGGAGGCAGGAATCGTCCATTTGGCAGGCGGGTATTTGGATCACGTAGCTCATCAAAAAAGGGATGGATCAAAGCCTCCAGCTGCATTGGAAGTAAACACATCATCCATTACTCCAGAACTTAATAACAGAGAAGAACATTTAACCTAAATGCAAACAAGAAATTGAAACCCTGACGAGCTAATGAATAGTCTGAACCGGGATGTAACTCAAGACCACCAAGTGTATGATCATACACATGGTGAATATAGCAGTATGTTGTATCCAGGCATTCAATTGGGTCCTTTATATGGTTATACTATACCATAGTTCCCCTAGGGAAGTAACTGCCCTTTTGTCATCCAATTCCTCACTAAGACAGTGTAATATGGGGAGTAATAAGAATCTCCTGGTCGACACTATTTTGGCATAACGATCCCCTATGTGGGACACATGGCATGTAAGGTCAAATCCACTCAAAATGATTTTTGCAAACCGTATACATGATTGATACCAAATAAGACGCAAATGCAAAGAAGGAACTTCCTACAGGTATTGTGCACCATTACCATAATGTGTTTAATACCATATAAAACCCCAAATCTAAAAGAGAACCACAGGTATTGGGCACCATTGCTATGAAGTGTTTTTTAACTCTTACAATAAAATGGAAAAAAAAGGACTTTGGATGAGCATATAACAGGAGTCATAAACATAACCTAGTAAAGGCATTCCCCAAGGTAGAGCAAAAACACAAATTAAAATAACATTTTTAATTGAATTGATTGTTGGAAAACGGAAGTCTTAAACACTCACAGCTGTGCTTCGTAGGTTAGGCGAGTACTGCAGTAACCTTGACACGAGATCAACAGCTTCTGGTGGCATGCGTTTGTGGAATATCTGATAATAGATAGAAAATGAATATGTATTAATATATGGTAAGGTGTCAAAATGAAAAGACCAAGACATGATAAATTATATTTTCAGTACCTTGTGCCACGGGTGAGCTTTAATTTGTGGAAATTTAAACTCCGTATAGTTGGGGTTCATGCACTTGATTTCCTCCCTTGTTGGTGTGCCCAAAACCTACATGAGAATCACAAAAAATGTGAAATAATAAAGAAAAGAAGACGTGAATACCAAAAAATGTGAAATAATAAAGAAAAGAAGACATGAATACTAGGGTCACAACTCACAAGAGTATATACCGCTGGTGATGTACTTGACATACATGCAACAGGTAGACGAACCCACCATTTTATGGGTCCACCAAGAAGCATGAAGTTATAAGTAAATATCAGTCCAATTTGATAATTATTAATTATAATATTTAAGGACTTCATTCTAGACCACAGGCAATTTTTTCACCAACAAATGCTCACTGGGAGAACCTTAGCGGGTTCGAATCATGTAATTGGTTGATATCAGCCTTAGGATATATAATTTTGGTGGGCTTTGCCCATCAAATAGCGGGTCACGACTGCAACTCATTGCAGGGCATAAACAGAAATATACAAGAGGGTAGTTTTCTTGTTAAGCATACAGATTTGTAAATTGTTTATTGAAAAAAATATTTAAAAGATCACCTTGATAATTTCAACAAGCTGGTCAACTCCACTCTCGCCGGGAAAGAGAGGCTGGCAGAAATAAAAAAAAAATTTAAGCATATTATAGAAGTCACATTTTCAGATGTATCAAGGCATGGACATATATAGGAGCCACTTACCTGTCCAAGCAGTAGCTCAGCGAGAACGCAACCAGCAGACCAAATGTCAATGGCTGTAGTGTACTCAGTTGCTCCAAATATAAGTTCAGGTGCTCGATAATACCTGGAACATATGTAAGATATATTTGGCTCCCCTTTGACCTATCAAAAGCCAAAACAGGTAAAATCATCAGAAAGCCCCCCCACCAAAAGCAAGATAAAAATGATCCCATAGAGAACAAAAACATACCAACACTTTTGCACTTCCAAAATCACAAAGTTTTAGCTGATGGGTATGTGGGTTGACCTGTTACAAAGAAAGTAAATTTTTATTTATAAAAATTGCAAAAGTAATGTGAAGGATAAATATACCACTATAACAGAATGAAGTAATGTGCTTAATCTTCCAACCCGACAACAAAAACCTGAGGCTCAAAGTTCCAAATATTTAGATGAAATCCAAAGGAGACTAATTACCATTTGCTACAATTTAGCTACATGAGATTAAACTGCTTCGCAGAATAAGATTCGGTTGATGAACCAATGAAGAATGGCAATCTTAACTAAAACCTACACTCCCTCCTGAGTCCTGACGGATTTTTCAAAATCACTTTTTTTTAGATGGCAGTCATTAAAAAAAATCAGGGTTCTGATTCAATCAACCATGGGTCACTCCTAAGCCATGTGACAACATAGAATACACTCTTTGCATTAACACTAGTAATGCAAGTAGGATAGTTTCATTTCAACTTATCCTTCATTTGAAATTCATATTGTCAGAACATATGCAGTCTTTCACTAATTTTGTAAAATGAAAGCCATCACTCCATTGTATACTCCAAGCCTAGTAAACTTTTTCCTTCTTTAAGTAATCTTGAAAAAACAAGAACAGAGATATACATAGCTTGAGAAATGCATCTATATAATAAATATATTTGTGAACATACCAAAAGATTTTGAGGCTTGATATCCCTATGACACACTCCGATACTACCATGAATGTAAGCCAGTGCCCTACAAATCTGCCAAAGTCAACACTATTAGCTCAAAAATACAGGAATTAACTATCACCAAGCAAAAGAAAAAGGAAGGTCACAAGTTGATCCAAAAAAATATTTCTCCTAAAAACAATAAAAATAAAAATAAATCTAGAAGATAGAAAATTAGAAAACCTCCATGGCAGATATCTGAAACAGCAAATCATTCAAAGAAGGATTTGCAGCAATAAATTACTTGACAGTTAATAGTTAATACCTTCCTCATTAAACATATTAAAATAATTATATGCCCCTATAACCGTGATAAGAATTAGCAGTCTGATCAAATAAGGTGATTTCTGCCATCTAAATAAACTCGTCCAGAACATATCTCCAAAGAATAAAACCACATTAATTTGTAAGGTACTCATAGGTACCTGATAACTATAAAGTTTCACATATATCAGCGGCATTCGTTGGCTCATCTTATTGTAGTGTTTGATCACACGATGAACAGTCTCCGGGACATACTCAAGAACCAGATTAAGATATAGCTCATCCTTCTCAGTTGTTGAAAAGAAACAGTGCTTCAGAGATACAACATTTGGGTGGTCTAGAAGGCGCATGGTTTGCAGCTCACGGTTCTTATACCTCTTGTCTTGGAGAACCTTTTTTATTGCCACAGTTTCACCTGTCTCTAAGCACTTCGCCTAAATAACCACAATGAAGCAGCAAAAACAAATTCAGTGCATTATTGTAATCTTGACTCAGTCAAAAAATAGAATCAGACGTTGAACCACACAAACCATGACCTTTTATTTGGATATATATGCACCACAAACATGCAAATCATTTCCTAATTAAACCATACATGAGCTTACCTGAAACACAATTCCAAATGATCCATTTCCAACAACACGCTCCGCCATGTAGCTTATGGTCTGCAATTATAAGCAGTGAAATTGAATTATAATAAGCTATCCACAATTATGAAATCGAGTAAGAAAATAATAGAAATTTTCATTTCCAACTAGAAATTGTCGAAAGAAAACAGAAATAGTAATATTTATCACTCTTAATGAACGAATAAGTCTCTTAGGTTTACCTGCTTTGGCTGACCATTTCTACCACCAATTGTTGTCACGATTATATGGCCCGTCTCTGTCCCATTACCGTCAACCACAGTTGCTTCCATTTCCTACAAAATATCATTGAATAACTATTAGTAAATAATCGCCAAACATTAAATCATGAAATGGGATAGAAGAAAAATAAAGTAAACCATAAACCACTGTCATCTACCTTGTCATCCCTAATTTTCATGTCATTCATCTCCTCAGGCAACCTATCAACACCAACAGTATTGCCACTGGATTCCCTCAATCCAGAAGCAGGCACCACACTTACTGAAGCCATTTGCTGAAAACAGAGAATCGAGCAGTTCTTGTTTCAGCACTTTTTACCTTTTCACCTCAATAGAACCCAATCATTACCTGCTGAAACAAAATGAAATTAATGCTACACTCTTAGAAGTGAAAGCAGAATGTGTCTCTCATTTTGTAATGTATGAACGTGAATGAGAACCGTAAAGGAAGTGCAATGAAGAAAACCAAATGAAACTTATCTAGGAAACAAAAAAATTTACACAGTATATGGACTTCCAATGAACTATTTAAGACAGTATTGACGGCTATCATGAAAAATGTGTGATAGGACTGCGGAAGAATACTTAAGAGGGAAAATATGCCTAATTCTTTAACCATGTTCACTTGATTAGAAAAAAACATGCACATAATTTCGCAATTGAGATGTTTCTACCAACATAATGCAAATGGATTTCAGGGTGACATAAATACAGTGAAAATATATAGATATTCTTTACTGACTTGGCAATTACAATAAATGTCCAGAATGGCTGTATCTGAAGATGTTGGTCGTAGCCTCAGACAAAATTCCATTTACATACCATCTAAAAAATGTGGACCTAACAGGTGGACATCAAGGGAGAAGCTCAGGATAAATAGATTACAATGAGAAGAAATCGACAACATCAGGAATCCAATAAATACAGGATCACCTCTAAATGCCAACAATGCAAATATCCAAGATCTAAAAAATGCTTCATGCATCTTTACATATGAACTCCTGGTTACTCTCCATTTTCCACTTCTTGCTAATCTGGTTTCTAAACCAAAGATCTCAACCAGAACACTTTCTCATATCTCAAATAACTTAGAACACTGGTACAAGTTCAATGTTCTTGAATGCATCACGGTGCAACCTATCACATGTTTCTTTAATTAAACAACTTTTAGTTCTATGACTGACCACTAAATAAAGGGTAAAGGTCAGGTTCAGGTTCCAAGTTTCAAGATTTTAGTCTCAATCCCAATTTAATAACCAAGGAACTCATCCCCTATAACAATTTCGCCCTATATCAAAGAAAATGACGATGCAACTACAAGTTTTTAATACATCACCACGTAACCCGATGCCATAAATGTTAATAGATTTAATGTATCTATAATAATCTTCAGATAATCAAAGACTTTATAGATCTCTACAAACAATACATCAGCATGTGAATTTTCCATGATATATATATTTTTACAAAAATACATCGTCTCTGAAATAATTTTCCGCATCATTTTTTTTTTTTTTTGAAATACTTCTTTGTTTCTCTTAACATCTCTCAATACTGTCGATCTAAGAACAAACAACAGTTTTGACAATAAATAGATTAACAGTAAAAGAAGAATATCATATTCGGCATCTATAGATAGCAAAGAAAAAGATCGAAGGATAAGTACATCCAAACCCTAGACAAACTACCTACAAAAAGCACAAAGACAACGATCCCGTTCATCGAGCGGAATAAAACGATTTTTCCATCGAAAAAAATATCAAAAATTTCAGAAACTTCTCTACACAGAGATCTGCGCAATTATAACAACAAACCGAAAAATTATGATAAAAATTACCCAATCCGGAAGCAAAACCTTAGGAAACACTAAATCATGAACCAAAAGCAGCAAAAAAGAAAACAACAAAATCAACGAAGAGAAATATACCGATCTGATCAGAATTTTCTGGAGGTGAATCATTTCGGAGTTGATGGCGTGAATGGCAACATAATCAGCGGAAAAACATTGGTAGATCGATCTGGTTTTGGCTCTCTTCTCTTCTTCTTATGGAGAGGGTTTTGGCTCTCTTTCTTCCTTTGATTAGGTGGTGTTTGATGACAGTCAAAGAAATGCCTTAGCATTTAGGTGTTTTTATCTTGGGGACAGTCTCTTCTTTTTGACCGTTCAAACCTTACTTTTAATTTTCTCTGCTTCAACGAAGAAATCTATTATATTCGACTCTGCGAATATTCGACCCCGCGCCTTTTGCCGCTCGGAGACCGAGCCCCTGATATCTTTACCGTGTCACTGCTCAATTACGTTAGTGCCCCTTGATTTTTACTTAAAATATGGAGTATCTCTGAAAGTTGAGAGGGGCATTGTTGGATCTTTCTCCAACCTAAACTGTCTGAATTAGCTGTTAGAAACTTAGAATAGTGGACGCGCGCCTTTTGCCGCTCTAGGGAGCCTGGAGTCTGGACCATTTGATTGAATGGGTCGAATCATTACGGACGAAGAAGTCTATTCTGTACGCTGAGCTGTATAGGACTTCATGTATCGTTCAATCACGGCCCATGTGTGGTTGTATCCTCATTGAAGCCCATCCGTTGGATGGTAGGGGTGTCAACTTAATAAACGGCAAGACTATTTACACAAAAAGTCAAGTCCAAGCCTTAGGGTTTCTACCAAATAAAGAAAGAAAAAAAGCCCTAGGGTTGTCAATGGGTCCCACCCAATCCGGCCTATTCTAAGCCCAGCCCAGCCCGATTACATAATTGGGTGGGTTTAGGCTTAGAGGCTTAGGCCTAGAGGCCTGTTAGACAAGGCTTCTTATTGGCTTTGTCTTGGCTGGATAAAGCCCATTTATCAAAGGCAATGGATTACCTCTAGTGCACGCTCGAGGCCCAGCCTAGGGCGTCCATTCATGTGTGCCATGTGGGGATAAAAAGGGGAAAAGTCATTTCATTTTCTCCTATGTTTTTTTATTTCTCTCTAAGTTGATATCTCTCCCCCTTTTTGTCACATTTTTATCCCCACATGGCACACGATGAATGGACGTCCTAGGCTGGGCCTCGAGCATCCACCAAAGGTAATCCATTGCCTTTATTAAAACCACCAAAACAATATATTTTCCTGACCCGTCCAGTTGACTCCCCTACCAAATTGTGTGAACCAATTGCTTTTATAACAATAATAATTATAACAAATATACTAAACTCTTCTCCTAAAGTTGAGAAATTTATTGAATGCTAAATGTCATCTTGACAGATTTGAAGAAGGTTTAGTTTATATAGTGGAATTACCATCTTATGAAACATATTTCACTTTTTGGTTATTATATGGTATGAACTAGATCAAAATTATTATCCACGAGCTTATGAGAAGTGATCCCATTCTTTCATAAAAAACGAGTAAAGACCAAAAGATCTTGAGCGATTGACCCAGTTGTCCTGCGATATTCAAGAATCACGGTCAAACTTCAGTGTAGATTCAAGATAATCCTTTATTTCATAGTCATGAGACTATTTACAACTAGCCAATCAAGAATTCTCATAATCTCTCTTTATATGGCATTATGAGTTAAATTGGTAGGGCTGTCAAAGGGCGGGGTAGGGGAGGGTCGGGGTCAACCCTAGCCCTACCTTCCCTATAAGAGTAGGGCCCTAGCCCAATCCTAACACTTCAAGGGTCGGCGTTGATTGGGCCCTAACCCTACCCTCAAGGGTTAAGGTTAGGCTGGGCCAAGCCAAAGGGCCGAAAGAAAGACCGAGATTTTATTTTTTTGTCATGGACGCTTAACTAATTGTTACATGAAATTACCTTCAGTCTTGAATTTCATAGATTGGGCATGTTATTCCAAAATTGTTAAACTACTGTTATAATTACCGACGTATAAAACATATTCAAACACGCTGCGAATAATGCCTAGCCAAGAGATAGAGAACTAGACAAATTAAGATATCTAATAAAAAAATTATGAAAAGAAGAGAAAATGACTTTTTTTCTAACTGAAACTCCAATTTCCCACAAACCAAATTTTCAGATGAAATACAAGCTTAAGATCGAGAGATAGGGTTTCAAGATTATAGTCAGTGTTGGGGTTGGTTTTATAGAGATGGGTGTTTAAAATTACTAATATAACTCAACTATTAAACCCTTTGATGGGGTTACATTACTAATTTCAATAATATATAGAACTTATACTAGACTATATATTGTAATTTCAGTGTAGTGTAATGAGAGTAGGGCCGGGCTTACAAGGGTCGAGCAGGGGGGAGCCCTAGCCCGGCCCAACAGAAGAAGGGTTTGGGGATTTTGGGCTCTACCCAGCCCAAGGGCAGGGGAAGGGTAGGACTTGGGCGGGCCGGGTACCCTTTGACAAGGGCTATTTTGACACCACTATGGATTGGTGCTGATGTAGACGATACTAGGGTCCTATTCTCATCTCAAAAAAACTAAGCGAGAAGATTAAATTACATACCACTCGCACCATATATTTTCAGCACTCTTTTTAATGATTGGGCATTCAAAGCTAAGAGGTTGTTGATAAAATGAGCCTTCATATAGTTAATAAAAGGAGCCTGCATATAGACGACATCTCAAGGAGTAACTAGATCAATTTCATGGAACATGAATGGCTCATAATTTAAGTCCTTATCAACTTTTTCTTATTTTTGTTGTGAGATAACTTTTCCTTAATCAAGAGAAAAAACTACAGGAAAAGACTGGGAAACATCCCTTACATCCGTTATACGAGGAGAGTTTAACATTCTAATACTATCATTTAGAGCAAATTGTGTCACATTGTGTGCTGCCGAATTTGCCTAGCGAGGGACAAATTCCACTGGATAGTTCCCCCACTTGGCTTTAGTTGGATAATATCTTCTATAATCATGTGAATCTCCCAATGGGGCAGAGGGTCTTTACCGGACAGATGGTTTATAATCTCCTTAGCATTAAACTCAAGGATAACCAACTTCCACTTCCTTCTTTGGATCAATTGTATGCCCAATCTGATCGCCTCAGCTTTGGCGATTCTACTAGATCTGCCTCTGAGAGCCTTCCTAAATGGGGCTAAAAAGGACCCATGATGGTTTCTAGCCACCACTCCCGCTCCTGCTGCTAGAAGAAGAATAATGCCAAAGCATTTTATCTCAATCTTCTGATACACTTATAGAGATTTTCTTTACCTCGTTGATGGACGTTTGATTCATGATAGTGGATAGCTTACTTTCATTCCACTTACCCGACAGGTTTTATAGGCTTCGTATTCCATAAATGAAGGTTGACAGTTCTCCATCTTGAAATGCCCAATGCTAAAGTTCTATATAAAGTTGTGGGTTGTTTTGTAATGTTTCTTATAATTAATGACTAGGACCTTTTTTTTTTTCACACATCCTGGAGTTTACAATTACGCTCACCTCTCTCCCATGGGATTGATCGCGAGAGCTCTTTCTAGTGAGGAGGATACATTACCATTGGGCTATTCCCATGCTAGAACTTTTTTTTTTTTGGGTAAGCCATGCTAGGACTTCGTTGGCCTTAATTGTGTCCACACTTATTCCACACCCAAGTGCTTATCATTTTCTCTAACTCTAAAATAAGGTGATAAAGGGAGCACAAGTAAGGCTATCACTCCTCAACTAGTGGTCACACCCAATGTGCTTATCATTTTCCCTAAAATGGGTGACAAAAGAAGCGCAATTAAGGCTAACACTCTCACCTAGTGAGTAAAAACTTAAGGTCCATTTTGTGTGTAACTGTACGCACAGATCTTATGTTGCCCCCTTGCTTAGGGGGTCACATGAACAAATTGTGGGTAAATTGGTAAAAACGTTTAAAACATATTCATCATTCACAACTTGTATTCTTACTAACATGCTCTAGCATTCGTCCCCAAAGGATTTGTATTCAGAGTTGCACACACAGAAGGGACTCATAAACTTGGCCTCGATTGTCTCTGGTGAAGCCTTGTCTCGGGGTCCATAGAATAGGTGACAAGTGGTGGAGAAGTCAAAATCATGGGGCCCATGATTTTGACTTCTCCACACATATTAAGACATGTGGCGATAAGTGTATGAGAATAAGGGGGAGAGATATCAAACCGGGAGAAGTCAAAATCATGGAGAGAAAATGGAATGACTTCTCCCCATTTTTTGGCCAACTATCTATCGCACAATGCATGGAACCCCCAAACCAGTTTTTGGCTTCCCCAAGATAATCCAAGGCCCATAAACTTACATTCTGATGATAGTGCAATTAAGGCTATCACCTTTAAAGCATGCATTCCTCCTCCATCCGGTCTCAATGGCCAACATGGTGGAGGCAACGGTTAAGTTTTACGCAACGTATTTTTAAATATATAGAAGAGCAATATGATCTTTAATATGTTTGAGTAGATATGTATGAAAAATTATGCCATAAATGTCAGTTATCCAAGATGACATAGATTGAATAAACTGGTGAAATGATTGTAATATATCTTCAGGCAAAATGAATTATCAATTGGAAGACTCGCAACAATGATTGGGGCCACTCTAAAAAAAACTAAAATTAAGAAAAAGAACTTGTAGGACTATCTTTTTTTTTTAGGCAACCCCAGTTAGTGTGTTAATATCTGAGTTAGTGGGATAGGTTGAAATATCCATCGCACCCTCTTGGGATTTGATCCTAGACCAGCGGTGTGGTGTAAACGCACACAACTAATGGGACAAGCTTCCTTCGCTTGTAGGACTACTCACCAATCACTATATTTAGGGATTTTCTTCTTCCATGTATTTGATAAAAAGATCAGAAGCTTTTTCTGCTTTCAAAATTGTCACAGGAAGTAAAAGCCCATCTACCACTCAATAATAGAACTCCAAAAACTAATCTGGTGTTAGTTTTCAACAATGCCATCACCGTTTACTAACCCCTTTTACAAAAATTAGAATCTCTCTCTGACTCTCTCTAAACATTTTTTAAATCAAAAGGGTCATCACTCATCAAAGTCTTGATGACTAGTTAACAAACTTACCAGCTAAGCTACTTTGATTAAGCATATTCCCTTAAACAAATCAATATAGAGTTATGGTCACTTTTGCTACGTTACTCATAATTAATAATTAATGGCTTAACTTCATTCAGACTATAGCGACAAATGAAAAACCAACAACTATAGGCCTTTGTGGCAGCAACCATGGTATGATTAAGCAATGCACAAATGAAGATTAAGTTTCATTAAGTTATCTTATATAAGCAAAGCATACCTTACTAAGAGTGAGTTTCGATTGATTAAGCCATCAAAACATGTGTAGAAGGGAGAGAAGTTTTTTTTCCCCGTATAATAAATACAATTAGGCCGCAACTCAGTTAGATGTGTTAGTATCCGTTCATTGGATTGCAGGTTAGAGAGTCTAACATTTGAAACTGGGCCAAACAGTGGACATATCTACTGTTACTCCACAATTCATGAACATATATCACTCTCACTCACGTGAGAGATGCATACTCAGGGGCAGAGCCAGGAATCTCTTTCAGGGGGGGCTAACAATGGAGGTTCGGGGGCTCCGCCCCCGAAATTTTTTTTTGAGTGCCAAGTTCGTGGGTGAGCACATTTGTTTGTGTCCGTTTATAAAGAATATATATCTTTTTCGGAAGTTTAGGGGGGCTAGAGTCCCCTGTCACCCCGACACCGCCCCTTTCCCAGGCTGCACCCTTAGTTTTACAAAAGAGAATTTTTTTTTTTCAAAATTTCAAGGGGGACTTCAGCCCCCCCGGGCTCCATGTGACTCCGCCCCTGTGCATACTACCACTCGCACAAGCAGAACAAGAGTAGATATACATAGAAACGTATGCCTATTGTCCACCACATATGAAGCCAATCATTCTTTTGTTGATTCCTTGCTTGGGTTCGGAGAACCACAACTTCCATGCTTACCTGCCAATCCATTGAATAAATATTTATGGATTAGCTAATTAAACAACTTGTTTTTTAACTTACTTGTAGGTATAGACTTTATTTGGGGTGGTGTTATGTGCACACCAATATTTGATGACTACACCCCATTTAAAAATTTTCTTATATTTTGAAGTTCTCTATATTTTTATATGTGCACCCCATTTATAATTTTTTTATTTTTTGTTTTTCAACCTAACTTTTTCTCTATTCGTCATCACCTCTATACGGTCTCACTTAGTCATTATTTCTCTATTAACCAAAATTTTCTCATGGTGTCAGCTTTTAGTTTGACAATTTTGTTTATTTAAATTTTATTTATTTTATTGAAAATTATTTATATAATTTCTCATATGCCTTTGATTTTCTTTGTTTAATCGATAACTATTGAAAATTCAATTATTGTTTGAAAATTGTTGATTCTTTGAAATTCCCTCTATTTAAGTCATTGATATTGATAAAATCAGAAAAAAATAAATAAAAAAAATAGTCCTATTGAAATTTTTTTACACCACCATAGTGTACTTGCATAGATTATTACCCATAAATATTAAATGAGAAATTTCAACCTTTAATTAAACAAGTAGTGGTTGCATTATTTATTTTTGGATAAAGTGACTCTTAAGTGAAAATGAAACTGACATTACCCTCTATTCTTATAATTAATCAATTTTGAGTTTGGTGTGTAACTATAAATTTTATAAGTATTTTTTTGATTTTAGTGTGCATTTAAAATTTCAAGAAACTAATGGTGTGCAGTCATCAATTTTAAAAAATGGGGTGTAATCATCAAATATTGGTGTGCACCTAACACCACCCTTTATTTATTTTAGGTCACATAGGTATAGACTTTTAAGTATAGGCTTTTTAGTAGTGGCTAAGACCTTTTTAAATTAAAGTAAGCAGCCAATGGAAAACAATCTACTTTATATTATTGGAAAACACGACTACAATATAGAGGCGCCCTTAAATTATTCTACACGTTGGAATTAAAGCAAATAGCAATGCTACAATGAGAGCACACTTATCCTGAGATACATAAGGTCTCATGCTCAGCCATTGGATTGAGTCACCATTGAGATTACTATTCCTTACCCACAAAATACAAGAGTTTAACCACTAATAGGAGTTCTAACTTTCCAAAATACTCCTGCCAGGGCATAAATTTGTAGAGATCTAGTTGCTCACGTTTGTAATTAAAAAAAAAAAAGAACTAATTCATTATCTTGTTCAAGAATAAGAATATCCTAAAACCATTTAAGGAATGTCATTACAGAATTGGCTCAGGATTGTCTTTGGCGAAGCCAGAAAAGTGGTCTCGTACATCATACGACAGGTGGTACGAAAAAGGGGAGAAGCTAATTCAATTTCTCTCATGATTTTGAATTCTCCCCACTGGCTTTGTCAGAGAGAATCCGAGGCCTTCGGAATCTAGCACCGGGTCATATGGAATCGGATTTGGTACGGCCCATTCACAGAGTCTATGTAACTGCCATTTTAACCCTAATTGAGAAACTTTAACTCTTAATTAATTTTTAAAAATATTTTTTTAAAAACTAAGGTTACATGGTTGATCCCTAAGATTAATGAATCTTAAACACAATTAAAGGATGTTAAAAGAGACACATGTTGACTTGTCGGATAAGGGTCATACTGGCCAAACGAAATCCCATCTCTGGTCATATTGATTGCCTCTCGAGTTGGTAAAATCAATTAGTTAACATCCGCTTATTAAGAGATGTTGAGTGTAGCAATTTTTTACCACGATTTGCTTCCAACCTAGATGTACCATAATTTCACCATGTTTAAGTGTGTTATGATAATCTCTAAATAATATATATTATTAAAGAGCATGGGCTGCTTCCTTCTAACCTCTGGGAAGTTGGAATTGGGGGTGAATCTGAAATACAAGACACGGAATGGAACACGTTAGTTTTACTTTCAGGCTTAGACAACTGGTTCCTTGACTCATTCAATAGCCAGCAAAGTGGAAGAAAAAGCAAACAATCAGTATCCTATCCAATTCGTACTACTCCTTAACTTCATCCATCAGCAACTTGTAAGCTTTCTTTTCCTTACGCTTATGCCCATCCTCGCTTTTTATACCCAGAATGGCCAATAATATTCTCGAATGACCAAAGTACCCTCTTCCCTCCCTTATCAGTAAATTGTGAGAAAATATACTATACATACATGTGAAAAAGGTTTCATTAAATAGAGACTTTTTCTTATAAAGACTAAATAATTCTTACAAAGACTAATTAAATATTTTATAATTTAAGTGTGGTCGAGATGACATGAGGGGATTATTGGAATTATTAAGAAAGATAAGATAAAAGATGAGGGTGATAAAAAAAAAAAGGTAACTGATAAAATGAGAGAATATATTGAGATGATTAAATACATTTGACGAAGAATTGCGGAACAGAATTTGCATTTGGATCTCAAATAATTGGGAACTAAACTTGACAGCAATGAACCCAAGGCTGTCAATACAAAATCTAGTGCTTCACCAAGTTATTCAAGTGTATAGATCAATTATTTTTAGTTATTAAAAGATCTTGACAAACTAGTTTTTCTAACTAGACAACACCATGTTTTTGTGTTTGTAGTTCTAAACTGGAACTTCTATTGCTGCCAACTATGATTCAATAGTTGAGATAAGTTCTTCGTATGAAAGTTCTATCAATTTGGTGGGATACATTGTGGGGTACGTTTACACATATAAACAGAGAAAATACAAAGCAATAGTGATATATTCGTATTGTTATTGTGTTCGATTATTCAAATTCAATTAGATATTCGATGGATAGTGAAACATAGTATTTGTATTCGCCTTTAATTAAAATATATGAATTCAGATAAGATCTGAATTATTTGATTAATTTATCAAAAAATTAAAAAATTAAATGCAAAAATGTTGTTTTATCTTAAAATGATCAATTAATATTTTATATTTATTTACATTAAAAATAATAATTTAATATCTTAATATTATATAAAAATGTATATTAAAAGTATTTTATAAATGGATCAAATATCTATAAAATCATATATATTTATATCTTAATTCCCATTTGATTATAGATTGTAGACTAATAATAAAAATATTATTTGAGTTCACTCCTTAAAATATCCATGCCAATAATTATCTCAACAAATGAATACAGATTAGAGTTGAATGCGGAAGTCGACACTCATGGGCACATTTATTATAGACTCCTCCTTTGCCTACCTTTAATGATTTGATTATCACGGACAGAGCATAAATTTGTCAATACATATTAAAGGAAGGGTATTATAGTCATATAAATAAATAAAAATTCATACTCATGCACCACAAATATAAAGTGCTGATCTTAGCAAGTGTGAACGCAAAAGTCGTCCAGATCCTTTGGTTGGCGATAATTTGGATTCCCAATTTCCCATGTTACCTCTAACCATATAATATCTGTAAGGAAATCCTAATTGTGCTTATTTTCCACATTTGAATTTTATCCCTTAAATACCCTCACATAATCCTCTCGAAAGTAAGAACGAGGATACGAGCTTCAAGGGTTTTTGGGTCAATTTCTGCGAACCAAACTTCGTACTTCAAAAGTCACGCGCAGAAAATTCTCAAAGTTTCCACATTTCGAGCATAAGCATCATGTCGCGAGGGAAACGTGTGATCAGAATTTTGGTTCTCAATCCGGTGGTGCTACGATGGACACGTGTCCGTCACAGAAAGCAATGTTACAGGAAGCCGCCGGTTTCAAATCTCTTCACCCGGGAACAAACATAAATACTAGTTCAAGCAAACCTTTTTCAGATTTACTTGCATTGCGCGAAGAATCAAAAGCGAGAGTGAAAGAGAAAAGAAAGAAACCCTAATAATTTATTTCGGATTCCAGTTTTTCTGCTATAAGGAAACCCTAATTTTCTGCTACGAAAGATATCTCGAAAAGAGAGCTTAGTATATCTACATCGGTTGTTTTTGTGTTGATTATCGTAAAACAAAGATGGTAGCGGAAGCAGAAATTGTTTCTACATATGTATCGCGGTCTGAAGTGGTGAGTTCTTTGTTCTGTTGTTCGTTTAACCAGATTTGATCCTTTCATATGGATTAGGGTTCATTGTTCCGTTTTATTGATCTTCTTGTGTGTGAAAATCGAAGATTGTTTATGAGAACTCATTATAGTTACCTCCTTACTTATTGGAAAATTGTGCCTAGATCTTCAATTAGGGGTCTTAATTTGGATGTTCTAGATTTATTTGTGTATTTTACGATTATTATTAAAGATTTGGAGAGAGCTGCAATTTTGTTTCCTTTATGTTATGTTTAAGTTTTGTAGGAGATTGAAGGTAGATGATGAACAAGGGTTTGTGATGTTGCGTGAGAGACCTTCAGAAATATTATCTGTTGTTTCTGTTCCTTGAATTAAAATTAGGAAGCTAAATTTTATGCTATCTGTTTGTTTTTCTTGTGAGAAAATTGGAGCTGAATGATCAATCAGAATTACCAATCCGTTTTATGGATATTTCTGCTTTCATGAAAAATTGGGCAGTATATAAAATTTGAAAAATTGGGCAGTATATAAAATTTGAGAAAGATTTCATACTATTATTTTTTACTTGAAGGAAAGATTAACTTCTGTTATAGACAAGAGGTTGTGGTTTCATTTTTTTTATTTATTTTTCTTCATAGTGGAACAATCAGATTTTTGTTGGTTCAATGGAGATTCATTAAGATTCAGTGGAATTGGATATATAGGTAATTTTTTTTTATTTTTCTGAAGTGAATTGAGGCCGAAAAGCAATTTAGGATCCCGAATTTCAGTACCTAAATAAATTGGCTGATGTGTAAAATTGGTATGCATAATGAGTGAGAAAATTTTGTGATGTGTAAAATTTCGGATTGTCATCGGATGAGAAAATTCAAGCTGTATGATCAATAGCTTTCTGGGTGCGTTCTTTTGAACAGTCAGGTGTCTTTTTAATTTCTGCATGTCAATTAAGTAGACTAAATAACTGTTACAGTCTACAAGATTGGTGTTTTCTGAGATGTGTTAATTTAACAGATCTATGTATTCCTGAAGCTCATCTATTTCTATTTCAATTGGAGTACTTTAATGTCTGTAACACGAGCAGCTACCTAAGGAGAAAACTGAACTTCCAATGTTCTTTCTTTTTTAGGCTTTGAGGTCCCCTGATGTATCAGATGCTGTTTATGATTCTAATGTCCTCCAATTTGTCCCGAGCATCCGCTCTGGTAGTTTTGCTGACATTGGACCCCGGAGTTTCATGGAAGATGAGCACATACGAATAGATGATCTATCTGTGCATTTGGGGTCACTCTTCAGATGTCCTACACCAAGTGCTTTTTACGGGGTATTTACTCATCATGCTGATTTCTCTTATTGCCTGATATTCCTTTTTTTTTTTAAGTGTGACTCATGCAAATTGAGTACCTGATGCAGGTGTTTGATGGTCATGGAGGACCCGACGCAGCTGCTTATATCAGGAAAAATGTGATTAGATTCTTTTTTGAAGATGCGAATTTCCTTCAAACATCCCAGGTAGATGATGTTTTATTTGGAGAGGTGGAGAATTACCTTCGCAGAGCATTTCTTCTGGCAGACCTTGCCTTGGCAGATGATTGCAGTATTAGCAGTTCTTCTGGGACAACAGCAATTACTGCCCTGATACTTGGAAGGTTTGTTCCAACTCCAGAACCTTGTTTTCTACTGTGTAAAATCCTATGCACAAATGTGCCTTGTCTGTTGATATATATATATATTTATATTTTTTTATGGGTGGTTAGGAATTGATACAATTAATGCTAAGTAGGCTAAGTTGAGTTCAGTCTAGACCACGCGAAATTGATGGAGGCCTTCTTTTTGTTCCTGAAACAAGCTAAACCTATAATTTTTAAGCCGAGCCAGCAAGTATGCGTACTAATTGGGGAGGAATGGCATGGCCCTCTACATTCCCTATTTGAGGGTTATATGTGTAGGATTAGTCAGTATAGTCTTGTTCCTTTTGCTGATTGTTATTTTTGCTGTGCAGGCATCTACTGGTGGCGAATGCAGGTGATTGTCGAGCGGTCCTTTGCCATAAAGGTGAGGCAATCGAGATGTCTCAAGATCACAGGCCTATTTACCCTACGGAACGCAGGCGGGTCGAGGAGGTGGGTGGATTTGTCGATGATGGGTATCTCAATGGCCTACTCTCAGTTTCACGGGCTTTGGGTGACTGGGACATGAAGTTCCCTCAGGGCTCTGCCTCACCTCTTATAGCAGAGCCAGAGTTTCGGCAAGTGGATCTAACAGAAGACGACGAGTTCCTCATCATTGGGTGTGATGGGATCTGGGATGTGATGTCGAGCCAGCAAGCTGTCAGCCTTGTCCGTCGTGGGCTACGACGGCACGACGACCCCGAGCAGTGTGCCAGGGAACTCGCCATGGAGGCTTTACGACTCAATACATCTGACAATCTGACTGTGATTGTTGTCTCCTTTTCTTCCCTTGACCACCGGGAGCCATCGCCCCGGAGGCAGCAGAGATGGAAGTGCTGCAGCCTCTCTGAGGAGGCCTTGTGTACGTTGAAGGGCTGGCTAAATGAGAAGGGCAGCCGTTGAATGTAAATGAAGTACAATTGGGGGAATATTTTCTGTTTGTGGCTGCTTCAGTTATGGTTAAAAAAGAAAAAGCAGCTAGCAGTTTTGTAGGGCTTTGGGGACGGAGTGGGACTCTCGAGTTTGAGCGTCTTATTGTTAATGTTATGGCCTGTTGGTGGTGGTGGTGTTTAAAGTCCCATTTAATATATCTTCATTACATAATTGATATTGTTTTAGATGTTGTCCAGGACAGGATCTCTTTGTAGATATATTTTTCATTTTATATCGTGACTGTAAATTATCATTTTCAATATAAGACTTCATCTCAATGTCATCTTCTTTTTGTAAACTTTTTTTTGGTTATGTTTCTTTTTTACACCGACTCTTTTTAACCAAGGGAGGAACAGGGGGAGAGTTGTCCTAGCTGTCTCGACAATTTTAAATTTTAATCTTTCTTGTCATGCAAGCATATGTAGGATCACCACCCTGGCATCTGTTGCAAAAATTTCGAGTGGGTTGATGCGGACACCCTAAGGGACTAGTCCTTGGGAAAATTTTGAGTAGGTCAGATGCGGATACTCGAAGGGACTAGTCCTTGTCTTGTCTCGAAGAAGTGGAAATTTTGAGTGGGTTGATGCAGACACCCGAAGGGACTAGTCCTTGCCTCGAAGGATGCAGACACCCAAAGGTATTAGTCCTTGTCTCGAAAGGTTTGGGACTCTGTTACCCAAAAAAAAAAATGTAGGATCACCGCAGAAAACCCATTGGCCATGCATGTGGCATGTATGGTCATCGATCTGGCTATTCCAATGTGAATAAACTTGTCCAGATATCACACAAGCTAAACAGCATTAACGTGGTTGATGGCAACAAATACAATTGATGGCAATATTGAAGAGAAGCCCAACATGAACTCTGACATAGTTGCCTTGTTTAGTTCACCTTAACCTTCGATGTGTAGAGAGTTGAGGTAGCCTCCCAAGAGTGGGATTACGAAATCCCTTCATAATTTCCTACTTTTTCCAATTCCCCACTTACTTGAGCACCATCCAGCACCTGTTTCACCTACAACCAGATCAAAAACAGTAGAATAAGAGACATGGAACCAAGAGATAATAAAAAGATAGATGCCACAGTACCAAAACTAAAAAGGAAAATAGAGACATGAAGGCAATTTTGAATTCAAGTGCCTACCAGATGAATGGTCTTGTCAATGATAATAATCTTTAGATGATTTACAAGAACCTTAAATTCTAAGACTCCTAATATGGAAAGATTTTTCAAAGATAATTTTAATCTAATCATATCTAATCAAATCTTAAATTCAAACTTACTTGATATTATCTAATTGTGAAGAGATACACTATAATAATATTTCATTCATTTTATTACAATAAAATATTTTCTAATAAATGAGACATTAGCTTGGTTTGTTTAAACATTCAAGTTCAAATAAAAACTTCCCTAAATAGACTCAAATGTCAGCTTAAGCATAGCTTGGGCCCAGCCGAACCAAGCTCAAGAGCCTGGTTGTCATGAAGGCACCCCTATTTAGTAGTTGATAGAATAGAAATGGACCCACTTGATCCTTTGTACCCCAAGACTACAAATGCCATTACTGACAACTTTCACTAACTAGCTCCATAAAGTTGCATGGACTGAGGTCTGTACCCCTGTGACTGAAGGTGGGCTGAACATTAGGAAAGTGGAGGAATGGAATATTAGTGCCTTAATGAGGCGTGTCTGGGAAATAGATAGTAATGCTCAATCTCTTTGGGTGGATTGGTTCAAGAGCAAGTACTTGAAACACAACTCCATTTGGACTATGAAAATGCCTAGCTCCCCCTCTTGGAGTGTTCGTAGTATTCTCCAAGCACGTGAGCCTGCTCTGAATGAGATTACGCACCTGATTGGGAATGGGAAGGATACTAAAATTTGGTTGGACCCCTGGCATCCAAGGGGGGTCCTAGCAAATATTAATTGGGGCGGTGCCAACTCAGTGCTACACTTACATCGAGAAGAGACAGTTGATTCGCTAAGATTTGAATCAGGCTGGAGTCTGACTCGCCCTCATTTTCATGCTTTATATGACACTTGGAACGAGATTCTTAAGGTGGAGGTTAGAGGTAACTATGCCGATAAAATAGTTTGGAAGGCCGATACTCATGGCAAATTTACATTAAGATCAGCTTGGGAAGCTATCAGGTTAAAGAAGGCCCAAGTTAGATGGTCCAATTTGGTCTGGAGATCTAATACAATTCCTAGACATTCTGCTATCGCCTGGATGGCTGTCCAGCATGCGTTATCGGTTAAGAGTAAGCTGTTGCAGTGGGGTCTAGTTAGCCGTGACACGTGTATTCCATGTCATGGATCCTCTGAAACTCACGATCACCTCTTTGCGCAATGTAGTTACTCTATGTCAATCTGGGACAAGCTTGCACAACGACTTCGGGTGCGGATTTCTTAGATTTCATTGTTGGAGACATATGGTGAGCTGGCTATCTCGGAAAGCTAAAGGAGAGGGGCTGCAAGCTACCCTTAGAAGTGTAGTATTTTGTGCATATATCTATAATGTTTAGCTGGAAAGGAATAGAAGATGCTTCCAAAATAACTTTCTATCAGTCGAGCGACTTCTTCATAAAATTGTTGATGAGGTCTCCATCCATCTTAACCAACAATGTAAGCCACTTCTAGACAGCATTGAGAATAGAGAATTAGTCGAAGGCTGGGGTCTAAGCGTCGAGTGGCGTCAAAAGTTATCCAGATGGGTGTCATGGCAACCGCCTATTCATGGATGGGTATGTCTCAACACAGATGGGTCTATCACGACTAATAGAGGTGGATATGGGGCAATCATTCGCAATGACTGTGGGAATGCTATAATTGCGGTGGCTGGTAGTTTGGTTCATGATTTGGTTGTCTTCCTGGAGCTATTGGCAATCAAAAGAAGTTTGGAGGAGGCTATCCGGCTTGGATTTTCATGCGTTAAAGTCATCTCAGACTCTAGGTGGGCTGTTCAATGCATCACAGGAGAGTGTATGGAGCCCTGGAGATGTAGTGCTCTTCTAAGTGCTATTAAAGAGACCATCGCGAAGTTGGATCAATTTGAAATATGCCATACTAGTCGAGAAGCTAACAGAGCGGCTGATTTCTTATCAAAGTTTAGTCAGTCAGATATTGAGAGTTGTATTGTGCCTTCCTCTTTTCCCCCATGTTCTGTAAAATTGTTCAGAATGATGCTAGGGGTTGTCGCTATATTCGCTTGTAATGACCTTTTGATTTATTGATCTGGTAGGGGTCCGCCTAACCCCAGCTTTTCTCCCAAAAAAAAAAAAAAAAAGAAGTCTATTTAAATAAGACAGTTAATTTAGCTTGTTTAAAAGTTCCAAATATAAATTTGACTTATGAAATGTCAATGTAAGTTTGGCTCAAACGAGCCGAGCCGAACCAAGATTGGCTAGCCAGCTTGACTTGAATGCAGCCTATTATTTTATATTTTTATTTTTGTTCAAGAATGTAACCCTATTTAGTAGATTTTTTCGGGTGGCCCCAATGGGGTGCATCCTAGATTCTTAGCCATCCTGTAGACAGACCATGGGTGGCCCCAATGGGGTGCATCCTAGGTTCTTAGCCGACCTGTAGAGGCAGTATTGGACTGTTGTTATGGTGCACAAACACCCTATGTCAGCCAACGCATGGGCTTCTCCAGACTTGAGCTCGGGTCAGGTCCTGATAGGGAAAGAAAATGAATAACAAAAAAAATATAAATAAATAGCTAATTTTAGAAATTAAATAAACAATAAATAGCAATTCGTCCCTGTTTGCGAGGACTGAACTATTGTTCCTCACCCTCACAAAGCTTTCAACTGCCCATAAATTCTGTCTTTGGTTAAAAATTTTCTTCCAAAAAACTAAGTTAGATGGGTGAACCCTAAGGATAAATAAATCTTAACCACAGTTAAAATGAATTAATAAGGGACATGTGTAAGAAAAAGGACCGCTCTCCTCGGAGAGGTGATTATTTTTCATAATAAATAAAAGAGGCGTGCTAAACCTACTCTCAACTCTACCAAGCACCACTTCATCGTGTAATAAATAGTTAAAGCACTCTCTCACAGAAAAAGAAAAAAACATGAATAGTGATTGATGGAGGCTAAGAGTGGAGAGATATTATAATAGGGCTAGCAATAACATTGCTCTAAACTAGAATAAATGAATAAGAATCCAAATTCTCTGAGGTTATAACCAAATTACACCTCTTAATTGTGGTTAAGATTCACCCATCCTTAAAGTTCACCCATCCATCCTTGAATTTTAGAAAAAAAATTTTAAATTTTTTTTTAACCTTAAGAGTTAGTGAAGCTCTAGCAATAGCATTCCTCTAAACTATAATAAATGAATAAAGACTCCAAATTCTCTCAGGTTATAACCAGACTACACCTCTTAATTGTGGTTAAGATTCACCCACCCCAGGGTTCACCCATTCATCCTTGAATTTTAGAAAAAAAATATTGAATTTTTTTTAACCTTAAGAGTTAGTAAATTTTAACTAGGGTTAATAAGAAATTTTGATTTTTTTTATTTTTATAAATACCAATGATTGGTGGGTGATGAGTGAACCCAGGGGTGGGTGAATCTTAACAACAGTTAAGGGTGTAAATAGTGACACGTGGCGACCTAAGGGCTTAACCAGACTCCAAGGAGTCCGCCGGTTACAACTGGAGAGAATTTGAAGTCAAATGAATAAAGCTCCTCCTCTTCGATCTTCAAACTTCAAAGCAGCCTTAGTTTGAAGACAAGAAGAAGAAGAAGAACCAGAATTTCCTGAAGCTATGGCTATGGCGATATTTGCTAGACGAAAGGCTTCCCTTCTCACCAGAAACCTTTGCGATTCCTCTGATGCTCATAGGTATTCTCTCTCACTAGCTTCATTCTCTAGAAGCTTCTCTTCCTCGGAATCCGAAGATAATGACGTCGTTGTGATTGGTGGCGGTCCCGGCGGCTATGTCGCCGCCATTAAAGCTGCTCAATTAGGTCTCAAAACCACCTGTATTGAGAAGCGAGGGACTCTCGGCGGGACTTGCCTCAACGTCGGTTGCATCCCTTCAAAGGTAATTTTATCTCATTTTTCATTTCTCAGATTCTGTTCTATCAAAACTAGGGTTTCTGTTCTCTGCTATTTTGCGTTTTACCTTTAGATCTTGCTATTAGGACATACGTGTGCTTGTTTTTGAATTCGAAATGTTGTCGCTGTAGATGATCATTGGCTCGATCTATGAGGAAATTCTGTTTGGGAATTGATAATGTATTCCTTTTTTTTGCCTCTGATAAGTAAATGTTATTCATCGATATTGATTGATCATTCGGACATAATATGTGAAATGATGCACTAGTTCTATCCCGGCCAATTAGTTTGGAAATATATCATAATGAAACATATAGTTTAAAGTAGAGGGGGTCTCTGGGACAATCAGTCATTTTATCTACTTGCACTTGCAATTAAGAAGGAGATATTAAACAGTATATTTGGCAGAGCAATATGACACACAAATTAGAAGAAGGATAGTTCTTCCTAGTTTTGAAGATGGTTCCTAATTGGGTTCTTGTTTGTCGTTGCAATTCAACTGGATTCCACTTCCCTTGAACAAAACCAATTGAAAACGTGTTAACTGGTCCCTTTTTTTGTTCCATATGATTCATATGATAATCAATTCACACAAGTAAGTTGGCTACAAATCCAGACTGCCACATTGCTAGGTTGTCATTTAGATCTGTTTGCACAACTAGACCATTACGCAATGGGGCATTTGATGCAACTAGTCCGTTTGCAAAATTAGGCCACTTCGCTCAAGCTAAGGTGTATCTAATATTCAAAACTCCTTTAAAACTTAAAAGACTTGGCGCCCTCGAAGCAAAACCATACCCTCTGCTTTCTCTTTTATGGAAATTTGTTTATTTAGCAACTGTCGAGAAACAAAAGTACTAAAATGAACTTTTAGCTCTTGGCCCTTAAGGTTGCGTTTGGTAACTCTAGAAAGTAGGAATTTAACTTTTTATTAGATATTAGACATTCGATAATTGATGTGTTGACTTTGTAACACATAATTTACAATTATGGGTTATTAAGAAGCTCTGTTGAGTTTTGAGTGCATGTTAAACTGGTTATTTGGGACGTATGAAGTCTAGATACGACTTGAGAATAGGGCAAAACACATAGTTGGGCACTTGGTAATTGGTATACAGCGAAGACGCGGAAGAGGATAGTTGAGGTATAAGGATGTAGATACTTGAGTGTCAGGTAAGCTCAAGTAAGTGCAGGAGTTGGAATACTAAAACACCATTTTGGTTCAAGCTTCTATTTCATTTTCAATGGAAATCAAGTTCTTCTGAGTTTGAATCCCCCTTGCCCCCACCCCCCCCAAAAAAAATATTCTTATGAATCAATTCTGCTTTGCACACCCTGTCCCATGAATAATCCAATGACTCTTGGAAACTAAATAATCTTCTATTTCATTTTAAATGGGAAATAAGGTTCGTCTGAATCAACTCTGATTGTACACCATGTCCAATGAATAATCTAATGATTCTTGGAAAATAAATAATCTATCAAGATGGTGAAGTTTTACAACATGAGCTATTAGTTATGCCATGATCTAATTTAGAGAATAAAACTTTACTTTTTAACGACTGTTACAGAGATGTGATTACTTTATCTATATATCTTGCTATAAGGTATACATTTAGCCTGAATTGTGTATGATATAAGCAGATGGATTGATGTAGGTTCTCGAGAGGCACAACTGAATTTTATGGGAATTAGTTTCCAGTCAAGATACTTCCAACAATCCCATTATTGTTTTTATTGCACTTGAGTTTATTTGCTTGTAAACTCTTGTTTCGCATATGCTTTTGCTCCTGTATCCTCATCTTTATATCTATATGTTGCTCGATTACCGATCAAAAAAAAACAATCCCATTATCAATGGTAGCACGTTTTGGTTGGCAGACCCGTAAGGCCGTAACTGACAAATGTACATTGTATAATGAACAGCCCTACCAAGAAGTTGCTTTTTCTTTTTGTTGTTGCATTCTTGTTAGAATACATATATGTTGGCTAAAGGTTAAAAAAACCTTGAGGAATTTGCTGGTTAAGAAACCCTAGTTCTCTGCAAGCCTTCCTTTTGTTTGTTAGACACATCATTATTTAGTGTCATTCTCTCAATGGACTGGTGCTTATTTGCTCAACATGATAAGGAAAATGTCAACAAGTGGTGATAGGATAGACTCATAGACTCAAGAACCACATAAGTAACTCAAACCTTTTATATGCAGTCAAAAATCTGAATCACATGTCGTCTCTTCTGTCCACAACTAAACTAAACATCTCATGAAATAGTAAAGATTATATTATACAGGCAAAACCTATGGTGGGTAACGAACGATTTGTTAGGAAATTAGTAACTCTTGATCAAATATAGTCTACCTCTCCTCTTGAGAGAAGCAAACGTCTTTCCAGAGTAGCAACAACAATAAGGCATTATGTGACATCTTATTGGCAAAACAACAATTAGAAAAAATCATACTACATATTTATAGCAATTCCTCTTAGGTTGGAAAATGTGGATCCATGTAGCCCAGAGTGCAGATGGAAAGCTAAATTTCTCATGCCTCTAGATATATTAGTTTTTTATGCAAGCTGGTTCTTGTTTCTCTATTTCTGTTTTGAGTTTATGTTCTTGTAAACTCTTTTTTTGGCTTGTCCTCTCTTTTGATTAATATATCTTCTTGATTATCGATCCAAAAAAAAAAAATAGAGAACAAGTTGTTTCAATCAGTGATGGACCACCATGCATCTCTGGAATGATTCTAACGTCTACCCAAACACAAACAAAAGAAAGAGAAGGAAATCAAGAGAAGACAAAACCTAATTTGATGACAATGAAATTATTCTTTTATTTTCTTTTCTTTTGTTATTGTATATGTTTCATATATATTTGAGATCTTAAATCTCAGCTTTACTTCTAGGTTTGGATTGAAGCTGTAAGAAAAGTCTAAAATAAACTAAAGAAAAGGATTTAATACTGGAGCTTTAGATCTTGTATTAATGAAAATAATGGACAGTTGATTTGGAAAAGATTGCAGAAGGGACCTGAAGAGTCTTGAGTGGCAAACAACAAGAAACTAAGTTTCTTTTGCATGATAAGGATCGTTAATTTGAGCTCTGCTTTAGGCTTCAATGCTATGAAGTATCTTTACCAGATCGGGATAAAAAAGAAAATGTTATTTTTTTTCTTTGATAATAACATTGCGATGCTCATATCAAAGGTATCTTACAGGCATGCAATTAACCTCAAAATACATGAATACATTTTGTTGTCCAGACAACTGATTAATGTTGTCTGACTGAAGTATCCTTATAAAGTGGTTAAGGTACAATATTAACACCTCAAACAACATATTCTAATACTCTAGAGTCTAGACGGATTTTTGTGGAAGTTCACGATCTTTTCGTACGTTCACTGTGATTGAAGTTGATGTGGCTGATGGTAATCGTATGATCAGGGAAAAAAGCTTGTTTCCACTTGACGTCCTGCTATTCATTGAAGGATTGGTCTTCTGATAGTTCTGAAACTTTATTGCCTAGAGTCTGACTTAGGCGAGCATCACCTATATATACATATATAGTCTCCTGTTTCTTTGTCAACTTCTTGTTCCCCTTACTTGGGTTTTTTTTTTTTGGATCTTGAAGTTATGGTAAGATAGTGAGGATGAATTCTGGTACGCTTGGTCATAATATTGGTTACTGATGTAGTATAGAAGTATCTGCAATCTTGATATAATAATCCATGGTAGTAATCTTGGATGTTTTTTCCAATATATAGCTGGATGCTTTTGACATCTTGTGAATTGTTAACAGAACAATTGCTATTTATTTTTTATTTGGTATTGGCTTCTTATTTCCAAGTGGACTTTAACCAGAGCATATCTTTTCCTGTTTCCTTATGTAATGGGTGTTTCATACCTGTTACCGTCTATGGAAAGGTAACTTATTCTTTCTTTTATTCCCCCTGTACCCTCAGGCACTTCTTCATTCCTCCCACATGTACCATGAAGCTAAGCATTCATTCGCCGGCCATGGTGTGAAGTTCCCTTCTGTTGAGGTTGATCTGCCTGCCATGATGAGCCAGAAAGATAAAGCTGTGGCCAATCTCACTCGAGGTATCGAAGGTCTCTTCAAAAAGAACAAGGTAAACTATGTCAAAGGCTATGGTAAGTTCATCTCCCCCACCGAAATCTCTGTTGACACCCCTGAAGGCGGGAGCACCATTGTTAAAGGCAAGAATATTATAATTGCAACCGGTTCTGATGTCAAATCCCTTCCTGGAGTCACCATTGATGAGAAGAAGATTGTATCGTCAACTGGAGCTCTGGTTTTGTCAGAAATCCCTAAGAAACTCATTGTCATTGGGGCGGGCTACATCGGCTTAGAAATGGGTTCAGTCTGGTGCCGGCTTGGCTCGGAGGTGACCGTTGTTGAATTTGCTCCAGACATTGTCCCAACCATGGATGCCGAGATCCGCAAACAATTTCAACGCGCCCTTGAGAAGCAAAAAATGAAGTTCATGCTCAAGACTAAGGTGGTTGGGGTTGACACATCTGGGGAAGGCGTGAAGCTGACCTTAGAACCAGCAGCCGGTGGAGGCCAGAGCACTCTCGAAGCTGATGTCGTCCTTGTCTCTGCAGGTAGAGTTCCATTCACGACCGGGCTTGGGCTGGACAAGATAGGTGTAGATACTGATAAAGCCGGCCGCATCACAGTCAATAATCTATTTTCCACAAGCGTCCCTGGTGTCTATGCCATCGGGGATGTAATTCCGGGACCCATGCTGGCCCACAAAGCGGAGGAGGATGGGGTAGCATGCGTTGAGATCATAGCAGGTAAGGAGGGCCACGTGGATTATGACATGGTCCCTGGGGTGGTCTACACACACCCAGAAGTGGCTTCAGTTGGAAAGACGGAGGAGCAGGTGAAGGCACTTGGGGTTGAGTACCGCGTGGGCAAGTTCCCTTTCATGGCAAACAGTAGGGCCAAGGCCATTGACGATGCTGAAGGACTGGTGAAGATACTGGCCGAGAAGGAGACAGACAAGATACTGGGAGTCCACATTATGTCCCCCAATGCTGGTGAGCTCATTCACGAAGCAGTGCTGGCCTTGCAGTATGGTGCATCTAGTGAGGATATCGCTCGAACATGTCATGCGCACCCGACAATGAGTGAGGCCTTGAAGGAAGCCGCCATGGCCACCTATGACAAGCCGATTCACATGTAGAAGATTGGGTAGTTGCTTCTGCTCTCTTTCTATTTTTGTCTTGATTTATTGGAATGATGTTTTTTCATAAGAGTTGGCTGGTTTTGGACACCCAAAACTCTACTCGTGGTGAACCAATTCATAGGCCTTGAAACCTGAAACACCGTGACTAATATATTACATGGGTTGTGGAATCAGTCTCTTGGAAATCATTCTTCACTAATGTGCCAAAAACCTTGTAGTATTGGAGAGTTTTGGCGTAATTGATCAAAGTGAGAAATGGGAGTTGTGGAAAATGGCTTTCGCAGCAGATAATGAGAAACTGAGCTGCTCTTAGAGGCAGTGATTCTCGCTAAAGAACAATTTGGCAGATTGTGGTAGAGATGATAATGTGGATGAAACAGTTCCGGGTTAATTTCAGAGTCATGGAATCAAATTCACTAGATAAAGGTTGAGCAGCACTCTCTTGAAGGCCGGCAAAACAAACTCTTATTACAACTCACCTTGAAGCACTGATACATTTCAAGGAAAAAACAAGATAAATTGTGTGAAAGCTAAGATGAGGTTATCTCACTCTGATATTTCCATCAACCAACAAGGCAGAAGAGCCATAGTCAAAAGGCAAGAACAACATAATTGGAACAAAAGATCTCTCTCTCTCTCTCTCTCTCTCTCTCTAGATGAGAGAAGGGGGCAGATACATCAGCCTCTTTTCTTATTTACTTTTTGGACCCTCCAGATCTCATACAAGTGCAGTACTTTTATTAGTAAAAACTTTTTTACAATGTGAATAATCAATGTGAGCTTCATATTCACGAGGCTTTGGGTACCCAGTTCAGCTCTTTAGCGAGACAATTTTGCTTGATAGCTTTTCGCCACCTTTGCGAATTGTTCCAACCCGCGCATGAGTGAGCCTTCAGAGAAGGGTTGCAATGCCTGGAAAAGGCCCACAACAAAGGAACAATTGTTGAATTATGTCAATAGTTCATGCTGGTTCAAGCAGAAAGAAAGCTTTTCAATTGGAAGAACTTCTATTCCAAAAAATAATTTCAAGTGCCCCTTTAGGAAGTAGAGTGATAATTTCTATATGAGGTTTGAAGAAACTTACTGATGCCACCGGAATCAAAATTTGAGGAACTTCGTAGGAAATTGTTAGCTGAAAATGGAGAAATTACAAAAGTAAGGTTCTCCTTTCGATGTTTGAACCTTATATTGTTCCTTATTACTCTCACTATGGCCCCAGCTAGGAGATGAACAAGAGTAGAAATTGAAGTGCTTGGTTATTCTTCCTTCCATACAGTAGATTTATTTTCCCCTGGGCCAATGAGTTAACAACCAAACGAAAGCCCATTTTGTCAGATCTACTCCACATGCTATGGATACAATACTATGTTGATCTCCTAAATGGGGCATCAAGCCGACAGTCTGGATCGTGCCAAATAGCAGGACAATATATAGAGTGATGAAAAGAACATTAGAAGGGAAAGTTTAGAACATTTCCATGGAAGAAATAATGGAGAAACATTCATTGTGATATATAGAAATGATATTTAGACAGCAGACTCACTTTTACCATGCACGATGATGGACCTTTTGAATAAAATCGTACAGCTCCTCTGCCATGTGGAAAAAAAAATTTATTAATACACTAATGAAAAATGGATTCAAGGAACATGAGAAAACCACTAAACTATATGTGTGTCTATATATATAAAAGGTTGTCAATAAACCATGTATCTCTGAATTATTTCACATAGATCAGATGAAACATATGCAATAAGTACACGGGCACATACAAATTATTGGGAAGATTATGGCACAGTGGGTTCAATAGGCCTGATATGCCAATGCGACGATGTAAGTATAATAATTAATAGGAACATATATTTGTTTTAGTATTCAAAATCTGTAAATATGCATAAATAACAATAATTCAAATAAATGGAATAGGTTTGAAAATGTCTATTTGACATTGTCCTTTTTTAAATCTTTTTTATATTTCCATTTTTCAGATTTTTTTCCCTGTTCATGAAAAAAATTATTGCTCGAGACTGGTTTGAAATTATCTCATTTCCTGATATTCTATTATTACCTTGCAAATTTAGTGTCAAATACTTATGGCGAATGCATACACATCAATGATGAATTGAGAGTTTTCTTATGAGCATGTAATTTTGTGCCCAACATGTGTCGCATGCTAACACACTTCTGGATAGAAATCTTCTAAGCTATGTTGTGCAGACTCGTCTAAATGGGTGACGTGTCCATGTAAAACACGTGTCAGACCAACACGAATCAGATTCTTGGTCAGCACTTCTGGATCTTCTCTTCTTCTATTAGTTAGTTAGACAACATAAATTGACATGCAATAGGTATGGGTGTACTAGTTTATACTTTAGAAGGTTTATAGGTGGTGAATACAATACATTCATGATTCATCTATGCCCTATTTATAGCTATATGACACACATTATTAACACTACACTAAAAAACTGAAATATTCCCAGTGTCCCCGAATCCTATTTTTTTGCGAATCCGACACCTTGCATCTATGTTGGACTCTGACACTTGTATCTATGTATGTGCAATTAGCTTCTAAAAAATGGACTCTCCTTGAATCCTAATGTGCAATTAATGACTCGGATAGGGATAACAAAATTGATCACTTATAGGATTTAGTAAAAAGAATTCCTTTCATTAAAGTCGCTAAGTAATAAGATGGCAAGGCTTCTGATTAAGCTTATGTATTATGCTTCTCTGTACCTGTTGGGAAGACCTTCTAGGGATCGCCAATGGATTTTCTTATTGGGTATGGGCTGCAAGAAAAGTAACAAAGCATAACTTTGAAGGAAACTACCGCTAGAGCGTTAAGACTAATTCTCAGATGAAGGGGATAAAATGAAGAATATATTCTTAGGATCCTCACCTGCATTAAGACTAATTCTCAGCTTAAGGGGATAAAATAAGTAAAGATATCATAGGATCCTCACCTGCAAATTTTTGGCAATCCAAGATAACTCAATATCGCGACCGAATACTTTATACTTCAGTGACCAGCATGATAAGTCAGGTTTATCTTCTAAAACCTGTTAAGTACCACTACATATCAGAATTTCCTGAAATAGATTTGAGGCTGCATTAGGGCTAATTTACCGTGAAGGTCCAGATGGACCTATGAATCAAAACTAGAGTGGCAAGTTTTGAAATGGAAAGAGATCTGATGTGAGGAGGTTTCCTTAGGTAACCTGGTGAATCTCTTATATCGAAAAATCAAAGCTTCTCAAAACCAACAGGTTGGGAATCTATAATAGCAAGTTACATCATAATAAGAACAGGTAGTGTTCTTTGTCCCACAAAGTTGAACATAAGTAGTAATAAACGCAATCCACCCAATCTAAAAGGCATTAATTTCCAAAGCAAGGGTGGGGATGTGCTGTATTGTTTCTCCACAAATGGCATTTTGTGAGAAATTTTAGCAAAATTTATAATGCATGTACCAAAATAAAGATAATTTGTAACCATACAGATAACACATTTCCACCTAAAGATACTCAAAAGGACGAGTGAAGGCATGGAGACCAACTGAAGAACACATCTCTTTGAAACTCAAAAATTTTGAGGGTTATGGGTACAAATTATTTTGCCGGATTTGGGGCTTGAGAGATTTGACTGTTGAAGGGCTACTTAATTGGTCCATGGGAAAGGCAAGGTACGCAGAGGGCAGAGGACATCGGGAAAGTGAAAACCATTTTCCCATATGACACATACTTCTCACTTATTTTATTTAGATTTGGGCATGGGCATCATCAATGACAGAGTGGATATGCTTGAACTGAGTAGGTACCAGGACCTGGTTTTCATCATCCTTATGGCAAATTTTTATATACTAAACAAGAACCATGGACTGCCCAAATTGAGTTGATTTGCTTAGGAGATGAATTGATCCCCATAAGGAACTTGGTCTTCAGTGACTTAAGAAAGACGTCGCTGATCCTGAAAGATTTGGTCAGGTTCACTTGGAAAAATAATAATAATAAATATGGTTTCTCGCACATGTAAAACATTTTTTTTGGAAGGACCCACATGTAAAACATAGTTGCTTCTACAATTACCCCATGCCCAAATAGTTCTGTCTACTGACTATTTCCTTGCTGGGTTTACCTCCAGCATGGTTATCTGGTAACAATACTAAGAAAACTTCCACTATAACAAAACGAAAAGCTTTAACTACCAGTATTGATACATGTCACAAATTAACTTCCATAAAAACCAAGAGTGAAATAGAGATTATGTATAAAGTGAGATGTCTAAAGTCCAGAACACTGTTCTAGTCTATAAAGTAAGGAAGTTTTCAAATAACCACTATCCCAATTTCCACCAACACAGATGAAAAGCATAGCGAGAAAAATCGTTCAAAACTTTAAGGAATACTGCAAGTGAGCTATGAAGTAACTTTAACCCTGCAAATGTAGGCCCTATGGGATAAAAGTAAGGATTCGGAAGACATTACACATGGGGGCATATTGAATAGAAAAACACCCTTGTCGCAGCTAATAAGAGGTTTAGTCAGTTAACAATTGATATCCTACACACCTTTACAGATGATATAAAAGGCATCCAACGGGGCATGGCTTCACGATCAGAGTAACAGTTATAAGCGACCGAGCAAGGGACATCAATTTCCATCTTAACTCTGCATTCACATTTTTTTAAGTTAATAGCAGTAAGTGGGAAAGCATGGGATTGACAATGAGAACCTAATACATTAATAAACATGGTAAGTCCTTTTCAGACAAATAATGAACCACACATACATGTAGGATAAAGGAAATCCAACATCACAAATATGGTGGGGGAGATTATTTGAAGAAGAGTAACTAGCAAAAACCAATATCGGAAAACCTCCCAGATCTTGCAACCCGTGTCTTGCAACCCGTCCTCAAGACCAGGAAGGAACTGATTTTGAGGACTTCAATCATTTTCTTAGGCTACTCAGTCCTAATAAGAGCACGAAACCAGTTCAGCCGGCATGCACAGTATATTATGTAAGCCCCCACATTGCTCCAGACAAAATGAATAGAAATCTTAGTTTCAACAAAAACAAAGGAAAGTCTATGTTAAATGGTATTACTACTTTCTCTCACTGAAAGTAAAGTCAATGAAGATGCAGGTCAAAGGGGGTCTTCAGACAGATATGTAACATAGAAATAAACAATTATGGATATTTTATCTCAGAGATTACCATCATTATGAGTATTCATCAAGGAAAATAATCCCCTCGTCTCAGTCCCCTTTTCTCGTTACGTGTCCACTTTTAATTCCCTTTAATTGTGGGTAAGATTTACTAACCCTTAGGGTTAATATTTTTAACCTTGATTTTTAGGGGGAAATGTGATTAAAATATTAACTACAGTTAAAGGGAGCACCATAGTTAAAAAAGACAGTTGCCAAGATAAGGGGGGATGAGATGTCACTCCTCGTGGCATGTTACGATCCTAAATAAATATAGGACTTGATGTGACACGTTCCATCAGTCCTAGGACTTCTAGTGTATTGGTTATGTTCGTATCATTTGGTATCCGAGTTGGTCTCCATGTCTTGGGTTTGAGTCACGAAAAGGGGTACCTAGAGTAGAGTGAGAGCCATCTCCCAAAATTAGAGAAAAGGGTTGTCTGACGCCAGAGTGAGTCGCCGTAGAGAGGGCTACCTAGGAGAGAGCTACTTGAAGCAGGGAGTGAAAAGGGCTGCATGTCGTCACAGTGAAAGCTACTTAGAGTGAAAGCCACCAAGGACATCAGCTACAAAAGTGTGGTAGTATGTTACGATCCTAAATAAATATAGATTTGACGTGTCCATTGGTCTTGGGGATTTTGGGCACCCGCGAGGAGCGGACTATTGCTCATTCATCAAATGCACTAAAACTAACAATTCAAGTTAAACAGCAAAGATTTCATCCCAAAAGAATAATTGAAACTTGAATACAAATGGGTTTTTCCCTATTACATTGAAGGGGGTCCTAAAAATCAGAAATCAACAAAGCCCGCCTTCCGGTTGATGATTCACAGTTTCACACAACCCATTTCGGCTCAGGAATGAAGAAGGGATTGTTAAATGCAGATGGGTATCTATTGAAAAATAATAATAACAATATAAGGAATCAGTATACGATGCTTTCTAATTAGTGATTCTACAACAGCGACCCACTTCAGCTCAGATATTGAGGGTAGGAAAGAAAATTGAAAATTGAAAAAGAAAATAATTATTTTTCTAAGGTTAGAGATCAATTACGTGCAGTCTTGCCATTCCATGACAGGAGAAATAGGTGTGGTGCGGGTGAAGATTGATTTTCTCTTGACCGAGTTTCTGAAGAAGAGTTCAGTAGGAGATGATCTTGAAGTTCTTCTGTAGATGGGAATGGCGTTGAAGAGAATCCCATTTCTGGTTCTTCTGAAGTGGTTGAGTAAGGAAGTCGGGCCGCAAACAAAGGCAGGTGTTGCAGACATGGCGGCCAATAGCAGAAACAGAGAGAGATATCGCAGACATGGTCTCAAAACCTCTACTAGTCTAATTGTATCGCGCGAAAGCGAAAGTCGGAAAACCACTCGTATAACAGATTTTTTATATATTAGAGGAATGCTAACCTTATCCCCACTCAACTAATACTCTCACTCTCTACCAACCGCTTGTCCACTTTTTTTTTTTTTTTTTTGGTGATAAAAATACTTTATTCACAATAAAATGATTAGGTGGTTGGTAGAGAGTTAAAAAGTGCTTTATGATAGAGTGATTAAAAACTCTCGATAGTTAGCTCCACTGTTGGATTGAAAATCCAATGGTCTATCAAAGTTTTAGATAACTTTTTTTTTTTTTTTTTGGCTAAGGATTCTTTGAACTCGAGAGAATCTCTCCAGTTTGAACCCCTAGAGGCCACCATGTGTCTCCTTTGACACCCCTTAACCATGGGTAAGGTTCACCCACCCATCCTTGGTTTTTTTTTATATATATATTAATTATTATTTTTTTAATTAAAAAAACTATTTTCAGAGTTTTTTTAATATTAAAAAATAATTAATTTTAAAAAAATAATTAATATTTAAAAAAAAAAAAACAAGGATGGGTGGGTGAACCTTACCCATGGTTAAGGGGTGTCAAAGGAGACACATGGCAACCTCTAGGGGTTCAAACCGGAGAGATTCTCTCGAGTTGAACTCGAGAGGATCCTGATCCTTTTTTTTTTATATGAAGCACATCTTTTTTTTATATGAACAATTAAATAAAATTAGACTTTTCGCAAAATATAAACTTATGGTGTGTATTGAGTTAATTTGTGATTAAAAAAAACTAAAATTAGTCCCACATTGATGGGATCTTAGTGTGCTTGTGCCCCTATAAAGCTTCACCACCCTCTTTTTTTTTGAGATGGTGTGTGTGGGTGCACAAGGTCCAAGTGTGTGTGAGTGTGTGCATGTCGTGCATGTACAGTGTTTGAGTTAATTTATGATATATATATAGTGAGGAGGGGAGGGATGCATCTTGCCCTCACAAAGCTCTCTTCACTGACTTTAAACCCTAGTTAAGAAGTTTTAACCCTTGCGATTTTAAAAAAAAAAAAAATTCTAAAAATCAATGTTAATATAAGCCTAAAAAATGGTAAATTTTAATCACAGTTGGAGAGTTACAAAGGAACACTTATTTTTCAAAATAATATGATGGGTATAATTTAAATCTCTAGAGCCCGTTTGGTTCGGATTATTACTGTCACAATTGATTATACAGAAATCGCTGTCATGAATAATCGTTGTCTGTTGAAAGTGTTGTTATAAATAATCCTGTTTGGAAGGATTCTATCTATAATCAATTATTTGCTGGAAATCGATTCTGTGCAAAATAATTGCGTTTGGATCATCCTAATATAAAACTGATTACTATTCAAAAATTGTGAAAATATGTTAAGGTGTTATTTCATCACTTTAAGGTGTTATTTCAAATATGCTCATAAACCATTCAAAATCAGATATAGATGAGTATGGTTATATGTAAATCCAGACATAGATATAAATAAAACTGGGTTTCATTTAAAGCATTTCCTACTATCAACAGTTCTGTATCTAGTCAACATGACTTTCCTACTAAAATGTAGGAAAACCATGACATGAATCAGGAAGCCTCTGTGTTCAGCATCTTGAATGCTTGTGTGCAATGCGATGGTAAAAGGGAGAAAGCATGAAATTTCATGATGAACTCATTATTGAGTACAACTTAAATTCTAGAAAAACAATGACAATTTTTGAGTTCAAGCACATTGAGCTTTCCTTATTTGTATAGCGAAAAGGGAACAAGAGATCAACTCTGAATAACCAAATTTGAACCCACAGATAAAACAAAAGACCCAAAGCTAATTCCAAATTCCAATAGCAATTTGACTAAATTAAAAAACAACAAGCACTCAGTAATGCTCTCCAAGCAATTTGACTAAATTAAAAAACAACAAGCACTCAGTAATGCTCTCCAAGCAATTGCTTCTTCAGAGGGTTTGATTGAATTGGGTATTCTTTGGATAATTTCCTTTGCCTCTTCAAAGAGCCCAGCTCGACCAAGAAAATCGACCATGCACCCGTAATGTTCACTTTTGGGCTCAATGCCATATACCGTACACATGTTTCTAAACATCTGTAGACCTTCATATGTCATGCCAGAATAGCTACAAGCAGTAAAAATAGCAATGAAGGTGATGTCATCCGGCTTGACACCAACCTTCTGCATCTCAAAGAACAGCATGAGTGCGCTCTCTCCATCTCCATGCATTACCACTCCTACAAGCATGGCATTCCAAGAAATAGTATTTCTTTGATGCATTCCATCAAACAATTTCTTAGCTACACATAAATTTCCACATTTTGCATACATATCAATAAGAGCAGTGCTCAACCGAACACTCAACGGCAATCTAATTCGTTCCAAGTATATGTGTATCCATATCCCAATAACAAAATTTCACCACAAGAAAACAAAAGTTCACCACGAGAACAGCAGAACAAATAACTCACCACTTCAGAGCGCCATTTTTCGGTAGATACCAACTCCGAAGGGCGAATTTGGCGAAAAACCGGGGAAGAAGGCGAAGAGGCATCAACGATGTCTTCTATCTTCTGAATATTGCTTCCTTTAGCGATGCATCGGTACTGAACATCCAAGCCCGGTACGCTCTGATGACAAACAATCTCTGTTTCAGCTACCATCTTTGGTTTACGATCATCACAAAGAAAAACCACCGATGCAGATCTTCTAAGTTATTTTTTTCGAGAGATATTTCTTCTAGCAATTTGACTAAATTACAAACCCACAGTGGAAGTAGATCGAAGAAGAAGAAGAAGGTGAAGACCAGTTGGTTTTTCTCTCATTCGAAGAAAGTGATGCAAGATCGAGTTTGGGGATGGGGGTCGTTTACGAATCGGTAACTCCGTCAAAAATCAGTCCGCACAATCGGTACAGAGCAACCGATTTCTCCCATTAGGAAATCACCCATTTTGCTGATTTGGTTCAAACCGGTTTTTACCTCAATCGATGGCGTCTAAACCGATTCGGAATTTATGTTACCAGGTTTTGAGGAAAGCAATTAAATCGCCCAAAGAAATGCGAACCAAACAAGCTCTAAAGATTTAGCCAATGGAGGGTTGGTGTGTTGGTTAGGAGTAGGACATGTCTTAGGAATAAGAGTTGTGAATTCAATTCCCCTTCCCCTTCCCCTTCCCGTTGTTGGCCACCTTAGGAGAATAAAAATCTCTAAATATCTGTGTATCACCCTTTAGAAGATTTAAATTAGGTACCCTATCAGATGGACAGTCTGATAGTTTTTTTGAGCTCTTCACTACAAATTTCAAGAGATCTCCATGATTCCATCTGACAGGATTTAAACTGTGAACAAAGATTAACCCCATGTACCAAGTCAAGACAGTTACCTTCTCCAATTTCTTTTCTTTAGTTGTTAATCATAATACATCTTTGAAGCAGAAACATAATAATGTGGATAATATATCAAATTAAGCACCCCATGCATACTTTATCATAACCCCCATCAGTCAATTTGAGCGTTCATCCCTTTCCCAACTACCCATGTGTCTTGCATTCCTTGCGGCAAAAATTTATAATTGCTTGATCAGGGAGTAACTCAGAGAGTATCAGACAATTAAGGTTCCTCTCGCATATCTGGCCTCCTCTTGGCTTGCAATGCCAGTCGCACGTCCCTCTCCCGCTCAAATTCTCGGTAGTCTGTTCTCTGTAAGAAGGAAACCTTATCCAGATACTGGTTTGAGCTCTTCTTGTATGCATCCAGCTCCTCTTCCAGTCCCTTCTCTTCCTTGAATTCCCCCCAGTCCTTTTTCGTCTTATCAAGAACACTTAGCTTCGTTTTCTTCTTGATTTGTTCAAGAACAGCATCTACAGCAGAAGGTGGCCCCACTGATACCTTGGTTTTCTCAGCTGCCTCCTTTGAGTCAGCATCAACAAGCTTCTTTACTTCAATCTCCTCACCAGCAAAGTCCCGTACCTCAGTGACCTGTGCCATTGAAAGAATTTTGTGAAAAGAGACTTGTCATTTTGTTCACAAATAAACTGTGGGAAAAAAGATGAGAGAGAGAATCCTGCAAATACTAGAGCATAACTTCATTTATCAAAATTACTTGTCCGGAAATTATATACAACGCTGTTAACTTTCTCTGTAAGAGAGACTAGATCAATAACACAGCAATCTACATGGCAAATATGAAGTTGTCGGTCTATCCCAGCTTAGCACTTAATAAGGCTCTATATTCAAGATCCTATTGGTATAAATTTAAAGTTTAGACAGACATAAAGTGGGATAAGACACCAATAAGTACACCCACTGAAAGACTCTACTTACCTCTACTTTTCCCCTGCCTAAGGCAGCGGCGGTGGCAACAGCAGCATCCTTGACAGCTGAAAGAGCAGCAGCAGCATCAGCAAGCCTCTTGGCAGCATCACTGGTGACATTCTGTGTAACCCTAGATCTCTTCAGTGGCATGTCTTGTCCAGATGAAGCTTGGTTCGTAGATTCCAGGCCCAGAGTCGCCATCCAACTCTATTAAATAAGATCAAGGTCAATGGAAAAATTATGTCCAACTTCTGTTTTAACAGTACTTTGCAACACCTATCTACAGTTGGGAGAAAGGAAAAAAGGAAAGTGGAAGAAAATCCTCACAGGAGCAGCTTTCTGTGACCTCTTCTTCACTGTTGAACTGCGCTCATTTGTAAAAGATTTGGGAATCGTAGCAGATTTGCCCCTATTCATTTGCTCCCATGCAGCATTAACCCGGGCTTTCCTTTCTAGGAAAATGAAATGAACAGACGTAAGGCCCTCATATTAGGAGTAGTTTCACTTATACAAGACCGATTATTGGAGAACAAATATGACCAATAATGCAAAGAGAAAGAGAGTCAACTTGTAATCTTCTTCTTTTTTTCTTCTCTTTTTGGTTGGTTGGATCAACTTGCATTCTTGAGGACAAGAGGACAATGACATTGGAAACCCAGATACTTCACTAAAAGTAAGTGCCAAGAGTTAAGTTACTTTCAAGGGAGTGTTTGGTAGCTACAACAATGGGAGGCATTTTCTTGAACAAGCACCACATTGTCTTGGTTAGTGCAAATCAGGATTTCCTGAATGCAACCATCCCATAGGTCCCAAACAGTGCCATTCTGTAGATGCCCATCCTGCATCCCTTTTCCCTCCTGCGAGCCTAACAGAGGATTTTCATCCCTCATCTTATCCAAGATGAGGACTCAGGAGTCGGGACGGCGTCTTCACTGTTCCTAAGCCCTCCCTAAGAGTTTGGTGGTAAACATGCATATCAGGATGGTAATGTGGTTGCAGGAAAGTAATAAGGGTATGGTAAAGTCAGTATTAAAAAGTAACCACAAAAGAGGGGCAACAATCAGAACATAAATGGACATCTAAAAAACATTTAAACCAGGTTAATGCTATAGTGAACTTACCAGCTGCTTCCAGTTGTGCTTGTGGACTGGGCACAGGCACAACTTCTTGGACAGATCCCTCTACATCCCCATCTTCCTCCCTTAAGTTACCTGCAACACAATGTCAAATCAAGTCACCCAAAGTACAAATGGACCCATAGCAGCCTATATTATTCTTGCAGGCAAACTAGGGTTGACGATATGAAGCTCTTAGGTGCCTCCAGTTGAGAAAAGTGGAATCAGAAACAAGCCATGTTACACACTTCTGTTACCAGGGTTGCAAAAATTGGGAGTTGGACTCGTAGATGATTTTCCATTCCCAGGGTACAAGAAAATGTGTGAGAAATGACTTAACTAATATAGTATACATGGCTATCTTGTATCTATTGGACTCATAGATAATTTGCCATTCCCAGGGTACAAGCAAATGTGAGAGAAATGACTTAACTAATACATTATCCATGGTTATCTTGTATGTATATATATATATATATATATATGTGTGTGTGTGTGTGTGTGTGTGTGTGTGTGTATTATTAATGTTTCTGCGACTAAGACTCAAGTACCATGCTGGCTTAAAGCTCAGTCAGAGACTATAATCAACAGTGAGTCTCCACTTCAAACTTATACAAAATTGGAAAAAGAATATTGCAATTGCATGTAATTACATAAACTCTAGAAGAAAAGCAGCACTTGATGGAATTTCAAAACCTGAAAAGTGTTACTGTATGTTCACTCATTGAGAACTGAGTGAAATAAAAATGAATTACATGTTTTTCAGATTTGCTGAGCAGCAAAAGACTGTTTGACATGCACATGACCAATAGCTTGAGAAAACAGTCAAGTTAATGAGCACAAACACTGCAGTTTGATGTGCATGGCCAAGAACTTAAAAAAATAGGTCACAAGATCAAAATTTCACTAGTTAAAGCCATTCCAGATGTATGAATAAGAATATTATCAACGTTCATTTATTTAAAAGTTTGAGCTACGTTATCCTACATAAAAATAAGCATAACTTACTTCTCCAGGAGATTACAGATGTAAACAAAATTTTAGAAAATGCATGATTGAGAGCATAGAACTTACTTCTCGGTTCTCAAGGAGATTACAAGATGTAAACATAAAAGTGACAAAGGTCTCATAAAAATTTCCACACTATCAGATAAAACTTAAAAGCACAACCATAACTCTTCCCGCTCCAGCTATACTATTGTCCTCTATCAAATAACAGAAAACGAAAAATCAGAGATGTCAATGTCACTGGTCCTCCTCAATTTGTAAAGTCACCCAAATTGCGGGCCTGGGAATTCCAATAGGTTTTAATGAGTATGACACAAGGACGGAAGGACCCATGCATTCTAGCATCAGAAACCAATTTAAACTTTTGCTCTCTGCCACTACAAAAAAAAAGTGATTCACTGAGTAGGCTTAGGGCCTGTTTGCATCACTCCTAAGGAATAGAGAATTGTTCCTTGGGAGTGATGCCAAACGGGCCCTTAGCTGCTTAGGCAATGGGAAGGTTACCTTAGGATGTCTGATCATGACACTGGTTGGCTAAGACTTGTGTTATACATTTATAGTGCATCATAAAGCTTTGGCCAGCTTGACTCCTGGTTGTTGCCTGATTTTTTTGGAATTCTTATTAAGATACCTGGAGGCCACAAATGATTTACCTTTAGATATAATGTAACGACCCGGGATTTTAGTATAATAAAATTATGGGTTTATGGGTCCTTAACTAAGGTTCATTTAAGTGTTCGATAAATTTGTGGAAAGTGGGTTTTATTCGAAACTGAAGTGTACCGATAAAAATCCAACACTTTCCTCCGGAATTCGCACACAGCGTATTGTCAGTTATTGGGACGATCATCTATCATACCAGTTCCGTCACGCATCGATTTCCGAGACTGTAAGAGCCTTGTCTATAAGAAAATCAAGAAAACCAGGGAATTCAAGAATTTTCGAAGTTCAGTTGGAACTCGATATTTATCGAGTGTTCCTGGGTTTCGATACCTTTCCAACGGCTCAAGAATCATTCGATTCTGATAAAGGGTGACAAAACTATGGTTCCCTAAATTTGGTTATTCCTTAGACGAATTATAGCACACCAGCCTATAGTTTTCGGCCATTTGACCTCACTTAGACCCAAAATCAGGAAAAATGTTCAACATGAACATCAAAGAGGGATTCCATACCTTTCCAACGACTCAAGAATCGTTCGATTCTAATAAAGAGTGACAAAACTATGGTTCCCCTAAAGTTGGTTGTTCCTGAGACGAATTACAGCAGACCAGGCTACAGTTTTCGGCCATTTGACCTCACTTCGACCCAAAATCAGGAAAAAAGTTCAACATAAACATCAAAAAGGGTTTTCATACATTTCCAACGGCTTAAGAATCATTTGATTCCGATAAAGAGTGACAAAACTATGGTTCCCTAAAGTTGGTTGTTCCTAGGACGAATTACAGCAGACCATCCTATGATTTTCGGCCATTTGACCTCACTTAGACTCAAAATTAGGAAACATGTTCAACATGAACATCGAAGAGGATTTCCATACATTTCCAACGGCTCAAGAATCTTTCGATTCCGATAAAGGGTGACAAAACTACAATCATTTAAAGTTGACTATAAATAACAGGGAAAATAGAGAAGGGGGAAACGGTTTTTACCTTCCACACGCTGAACAAGGATCCTGAGAGAAAAATAGACAGCGCGGTTGTGTCCGCAACGCTGAAAAACCCCAAGGTACACCTCTCTCTATCCCTACTTTCTCTCTCTAACTTTATCTCTCTCTCTGCATGTCAATCGAGGCACCAAGGAGGAAAACGGACTCTCCAGCGCGTCGGGAACGTCGAAAAACCTCAAGGTAGACTTTTTCTTCCTTTCTCTCTCTAAACTCGAAATGACAGAGTTTCGACTCTCTGTGCAATCCGTGAGAAATAAGGGGCTTGGCCCCTCTTTATATAGGTCAAGGGAGGGGTGAAGTATCCCACTAAGTGATGTCATCGATGACATCGGTAGATGATGTCATCACATTTTGACCGGTTTGACCGGTTTCCCACTTTTCCGTATATACGACCTCTGTAACACTACTAAACGATGTCCGATAATGACGAAATTTCAGGTGACCGAACTAGGGATAGTCCGACACCCGTTGTGTGCATTTCGAGAAAAAATACTGAGTTTTGACGGTAAAAAATAAGTCTGGAAGAAAACTGCAAAACCAACTAATTTCCTAATTTTGGAAACAAAACACGCTGCAGTTTCTTCGTTTGAGATGATGAACTACTGAAACGACAGACAGTCGTCCCCACGGTTGATCGACACGCGGTGGTACGAGTTTCACATATTTCTATTGGAACGCTCAATAAATAGAGTCCCAACAGAACTTCGAAAATCTGTGATTTTCTTGATTTTCTTACATACAAGGCTCGCACGGTCTCACGAATCAATGCGCAATGGAACCGGTACGACAGGTGATCGTCCCGATAACCAACCAGTACACTGTGTGCGAATTCGAAGGAAAACGTTGGATTTTTATCAGTACACTTTAGTTTCGAATAAAACCTACTTTCCACAAATTTATCAAATACTTAACTAACCTCAGTTAAAATCCCGGGTCGTTACAATCTCCCCTCCTTACAAAAATTTTGTCCTCGAAATTTGATTAATCCGTTTCTCCAATCGGGGAGGGTATTCATTCAATATTTTAACTCTCTAATCTCATCCTTACAACGTGAGTTCACAAACAATAATAATAGCAATTATAACTGCAACTAGATAACTATTCACATCAACAAAAACTATATGTGATTCATTTTGTCGATTAGTACACAAAATGATCGGCCATATACAATTATCTTTATCGACCCTACATCATCTTTCCTTAATGATTCCTCAAAAACTTATGAATAAAGACAGGAAAGTTAACCGATGAGATCTCTACATGAACTTTCCTTTCCTTCCTCTGATTCTTTCTTTCTTGTCTTCTTCTCCTTCTTGCTTCTATATGAGGATTTCTATATGAGGGTCATCGCCTTGTTGAACCTCATCCTGTATAACGGCGAAGACATGTCCCTTTTCGCCTTTGGTTACATGTTGCTTCAGTTTTGGACAGAACTTCTTCATGTGTCCCAGTTTGCCACACTGATAGCAAGATGCAATTCTCCAGTCTATAGTGCGATGATTTTGACCGCAATACCCACAACTCCAAGGTTTAGCTTCCTCTATAACGTTAATATCGTAAAAATCTTCAATTTTTCTTTTTCGGTCGCTATCTTCTATTCCCGTAGATTTCTTTCCCTTGTCCATAAAAGACTTTTTGTATTTCCTCATGCACTTTCTCAACTCTTAATGCTTGGTCTAACATTACAGGAAAAGATGTGAATCTTTGCACCACCGGTTTTCCTTTAATTGATGACTTCAATCCATCCTCGAACTTGTCGACTCTTCATTGCTCGTCCTCGACAAGTCTTGCAGCAAAACGAGAGAGTTGATTGAACTTTTGTTCATACTCGCTGACTGACATGTCGCCTTGGGTCAGCTGAAGGAATTCCATCTCATTTTGTCTTTCTCATGAAGACTTAATTTTTACTATCAAAACTCGGTATTTTTCCTCGAAATTCGCACAGCAGGTGTCAGACTATCCCTAGTTCGGTCACCTGAAATTTCGTCACCATCGAACATCGTTTAATAGTGTTACGGTAGTCGTATATGCAAAAAAGTGGGAAACCGATTAAACCGGTCAAAGTGTGATGACATCATCCACCGATGTCATCGATGACATTACTTAGTGGGACACCTCACCCCTCCCTTGGCCTATATAAAGAGGGGTCAAGCCCCTTATTTCTCACGGATTGCACAGAGAGCCGAAGCTTGGCCCATTTCGAGTTTAGAGAGAGAAAGTGAGGAGAGAGAAAGAAGACAGAGAAAGGAAGAGGAAGTCTACCTTGAGGTTTTTTGACGTTCTCGACGCGCTAGCGGCGTCCGTTTTCCTCTCCAGTGCCTCAATTGGCGTGTAGAGAGAGAAAGAGAGAGTTAGAGAGAGAAAGTGGGGATAGAGAGAAAACCAGATTCATCTTGGGGTTGATCGCCCTTCTGAATGCGTTGGAGGCATCAGGTTTTTTCCTCGAAGCCTCAAAGATCGCGTAGGGAGGTAAAAATCATTTCCCTCTTCTCTATTTTTCTTGTTATTTATGGTCAAACTTTAAATGATTGTATTTTTGTCACCCTCTATCGAAATCGAACGATTCTTCAGCCGTTGGAAAGGTATGGAAACCCTCTTCGATGTTCATATTCAACATTTTTTCTTGATTTTGAGTCTAAGTGAGGTCAAATGGCCGAAAACCGAAGGCTAGTCTACTGTAATTCGTCCCAAGAACATCCAACTTTAGGGAACCATAGTTTTGTCACCTTTTATCGGAATCAAAGGATTCTTGAACCGTTGGATAAAAACTCTCTTCGATATTCATGTTGAACATTTTTCCTGATTTTGGATCTAAGTGAGGTCAAATGGCCGAAAACCATAGATTGGTCTGCTATAATTCGTGTAAGGAACAGCCAACTTTAGGGAACCATAGTTTTGTCCATAGTTACCAGAGCGAGAAGCGAAAACGAGAAGCAAGGTGAAAGTGAGAAGCGGGAAGCGAGGCTCAAAAAAGCCTTGGGAAACGAGAAACGAGAAATGAGATATATTCTCCTCATTCTCATTATGTTATTATGAATAGGTATATCTTTGATTTTATCTTACATGAGATTTTTGAGAAAAAAATAGATGTCTTAGGTTCCAACCGACGATACTTGCTTAGAGTCTACACCCATAAACTATAGACTATCGTCTATCCCATTACTTCACACATACAGCTCCCTTTGATCTTAAATGAGACGTGATGGAGACGAGCTTCATAAGAAGCGAGTCCGTCCGAAGAAACGAGCTTCTTAGGAAGCGAATCTGTCTGAGGAAGCGAGTCAGAGAAACGAGCTTCCGGGGAAGTGAGCTTCCCACTCTGTACATAGTTTCCCTGCAACTATGGTTTTGTCACCCTTTATCGGAATCGAATGATTCTTGAGCCGTTGGAAAGGTATGGAAACCCTCTTTGATGTTCATGTTGATCAGTTTTCCTGATTTTGGGTCTAAGTGAGGTCAAATGGCCGAAAATAGTAGGCTGGTCTGCTGTAATTCGTCTCAGGAACAACCAACTTTAGGAGACCATAGTTTTGTCACCCTTTATTGAAATCAAATGATTCTTGAGCCGTTTGAAAGGTATTGAAACCCTCTTCGAGGTTCATGTTGAATATTTTTCCTAATTTTGAGTCTAATGCTAGTTAAAATAGATAAATATAGAAAGAGGTCAAACTGTTTTGGGATCCTCATGTAATTATTGTTTTGGAATTGTGTGAATGTGTGATGCATGGATGAATGGGTCGGAGACCCGGTGGATTGTGTATGGAAGGGATGGTATCGCATGTGGATAGAGCAAAGGGGCGTAGCCTTCAGTTTCGGGCTTCAACAGCTCGGAATTTAGGCTCAGCAAAGGTGGAGCGATCGATCGCCAATGTACAGATTTTGCGGTTTTGATTCCCCGCAGTGTTTGGACCTCCGGGAAGCCCGGTTTTGCTTCCTCGTGCATTGTGACACCACCTTTGAGTGTCAGAAAGGTGATTTTGAATTTATTAGGGGCGATGGACGGATCCATCAGCCGGGAATTATTCCCTGTCGGAACACTCTTGTATGATGTATTGTTATTGGACTCTTGTAAGGCAATGGTAGGTCCATTGACCTAGTAAAGTTCCACATCAGGACGGTATACCCTCAGACTTGGTCCACGGGCGTGACGCCTAACTGGTTCAATTATTCAAGTAGAGCTTGAATAATTGGGGATTTCCTACGGTTAGAAAACCTAACCAGTGTGAAATGTTATCTATGGTCCCTCTTTGACTAGGTTAGGAGATGTGGTATCTATTAAGAGTCGGGGTTCCTCTGTGACTGATGGAGAATTAGGATGGCATCAGGTCTATAAACCCAAGTTTGGATTGGGGTCTACGGACCCAGTGATGTATTGAGTTTACGAACTCAATGATGTTACCTTGAGGGAGCATTGGCCCGTGTCGGTAGGTATGGACCCAATAGAGGCTGTAATGTTACAGGATGGTTGCCTTGAGAAATGATGTTCTACAGGGGCAGATACATCCCAACAGAGGTTAGATTAAGTGATGTTCTGTCAGAAGTGTTTTGCCTAACAGAGTTGTATGTCAGAGGTGTTTTGCCTGACAGAATTGTATGTCAAAGGTGTTTTGCCTGACAGAGTTGTATGTCAGAAGTGTTTTGCCTGACAGAGTTGTATGGCAGAGGTGGTGTCTGACAGGATTTGATGTCAGAGGGATGGTGACCTCTGTACTTCGGTATGTTCTAACAATACCTTGAGGTGAAAGGCCTTGTGAATTCAGCAGAGGATGACCTAAGATATAATGAGTCTGAGGGTAACAAAATACTTTGAGGTGAAAAGCCTTACAGATTCAATGATAAAATAAGTTGAGTCCCAAAAGGCAAGATACTTTGAGGTGAAAGGTCCCGTAAATTCAAATGATGACCCAAGACAAATTGAGGAGTGGGGATCGTTGTAATTAGGTATGTCCCAAGACAGGTTGAGGAATGAGGATCACTGTACTTAAGTATGTCCTGAGATGGTACAAGTTGTTGAATATGTGCTGAGTCTAGGGACTCAAAATTGTACGGAGTCTAAGGACTCAAGATGGTACGGAGTCTAAGGACTCAAGGTTTGATTTCATTGGGTGTAAGCCCGGTTAACCTCGGTTATCATGGTGGTATGGGACACCATGGTAACGGGGTTTTGCGATGGTATGGATTCTGAAATGGATAATGAGTCTGCGGACTCAAGAATAGAACGTGAGTTGTTATCTAGAACGTTAACCTGGTGTCGTGGACGATGATTGAGTGAACTTGGCAATTAGAGGTTGGGAACCTCCGAATAGGGTGAAATAGCCACGGGTGACCTCGGGTCACGAATTATGATATTATATATGATTATAATATGAGAATTGAACTGTAATACTATATCGTTATCGATAGTTGTTACTAATTGTTGGGCTCTATAGCTCACTTCTCATTTTATGTCTTCAGATTCTGAAGCGGTTACTGATTGGTAAGAAGCTAAGCTTGATAGATTTTGGAAAGCGTACCGGCACGTTTGTGGCGCCAAAAGTAAAGGCTACCGTAGTCAATGAGGTCACGCATTTGCTTATGATGGGTTATTGTGATGACCAGTTGTTATTGCTTATGTAAGCTCAAAATAAAAGTTTGGAAATTCCCGCATTTTCGCGGGTAAAGTCTTCCGCTTGCATGGTTATGACAAACAGGCACGCGTCTCGAAACATTATTCCTTAGGCGCTGGTTCAGGGCGTCACATATAAGATATATATGGAAGAACAAACACCTTATACTAAATGGGTCATAGAGTGGAGAAATCCCATATCTGTCCAGGTATTAAATCTCGATTTCAATATCCATTTTGATTCCGGTCAAAATCAAAATAAAGGGATGGAACTTAAAAAATTAAATAAAGAAAAAAATCAAAATTACATTGAAATACTAGAAATTGCTGAAAATCAAAATGAAATTCGGGTAAAAAAATTCTCAAAATTTCTTTGAAATTTGAAACCTCGATCACTGTCATATGATGGTGAGAAATATATTGGCTAGAAGATCATGCTCCGGAAGGAGACAACAAAGTGGTGCCATAGGAAATACATGGTTGGGTCACATCAAGGGATCAAAGTGGGGTGTGATAAGAAAGATTTTGAGAAGATATAGGTGTAGGGAGTTTTAGGGACTCCCCTTTAGTTTCAGATTCTCCCAAGTTTAATGCTATGGTGGAAGAGAAGGGCATCCTGATAGAGAGGTGTGTCTTGGCTACAGGGGAGAGTGGTGTGAACTCCTCATTTCAGAAGGAATGTGCTCTTCGCCAAGTTGGAGCAGGTGAAAATAACATTAATCATTGCAGGGCAGGTAATGGCGAGGGGGAATTGGGGTTCTCCAATTGAAATCACTTCGATTGAAACCCATTGGCGAAAAAATCACAAGCTTAAAAAAAAAAAAAAAAAGGATGAAGAAGCAACCTGTAGATCTGATGAAAGCAAATAGATGGCAAGCGTTCAAAGATCTCCGGTGACAGTGAAAACCTTAGTTTTTGCTGAGAAGGGAGGTGCCCTACGAGGTGACGAGGGAGATGGACAAGGGCGGAGCCAAGGGGGGCCTGAGGGGGCACATGCCCCCCCTAAACTTTTGGTTTGTTTTTTTTTTCCTTTTTAAATTTATGTATAGCATGGGGCATGGTCATGACTCATGGAGGTGGATGGAGATCCAATCACTACCAATTGCAATTGAACTCGGGGAGAGTTCAATCGAACCCACAGGCCAACACGTGTCCCTTTTAACCCCTATTAATCGTGGTTAAAATTCACTAACCTTTGGGATTCAACAATATACCTTTAACGTTTTATGAAAATATATTAAAAAATAGTAACCCTAGGGGTTAAAAATCCTTAACTACAATTTAATATTTTTCTAAAAACTAAGGTTATATTGTTGAATCCCAATGGTTAGTAAATCTTAACCACAATTAATAGGAGTTAAAAGGGACAAGTGTTGGCATGTGGGTGTGATTGAACTCTCCCCGAGTTCAATCGCACGATTTGTTGTGATTCAATCTTAGGTGGGTGCCTCTCAGCTTTTGAATCTTTTAAAAAAAATATTGTTTACTAAGGATTCAGAATCCTCTACTATTTTAACCAGATTCATTGGAGTCCGTTACAACCCACAGGTCAACATATGTCCATTTTATTACCTCTTGATTGTGATTAAGATTCACTAACCCTTAGGGTTCAACCACCTAACCTTGGTTTCTAGAAGAAAAAAAATTAAACTTAAAGGTTAAAGTTGTTAACTAGAGTTAAAAGACTTTTGTGTAGTAACCGGATTTCAAGGAGTTTGGTTATAATTGTAGAGGATTAGTCATGGCCTCATGGGGCAGCTGTCCTATTGAATTTTCCAAAAAAAATTAACTAATTTGCTTAAATATTTAATAGGGCATAGTCATTGGACAAGGGGGCAACTGCTCTCTAAACTTTTCAAAAAAATTGTATTATATTATTTTAATAGGACCTAACCATAGGACAAGGGAACAACTGCTCCCATAAACAAAGAGAAACAATACTTGTAGGATATGTACAAAATGCATGGATGAATTTACCTACAAACTTAGTAAAACAAAATTCCAAACCCCCATCCCGTAAACCCAATTTGCCCCCCCCCCCCCCTCCCTACAATAAATTCCTGGCTCCACCCCTAGAGATGGACAATCAGAGGATGTCTTCAAACAAGGGATGATAGGCTTTTCTTATCAGGGTTACGACCTTTTGAAGACCCACGAACCTCGGTCTTTAAAGACTCGAGCATTTTGCTAAGAATTTTAAAATCCTGGTTTTGCTGAGCATTTAAATCCCATGGCGTTTGATATTCCAGGGTAAACAAAAGAACAATATACGTATTTTAAACATCCGAGAATTTATAAAACCCACCTCAAATGCACAAGAAAAAGAACACAACCTAAGTGCATGTGATCAAATTGATGGGTATAGAACCCTTCTCACCATGGAGACTTACTGCCATGATTTGGACGATGTTGGACGTTCTGAGTTCCTTTCCTCCATGCTTAATGAGAGTCAACTGGATAATGGATGGCCTTACCCAAAAGAGGGGTTGCTCAATAACCAAATCTAAATGTGTAATTTTGTTCTTCCATACTTACCAAGTTACATTTTGTCATTATTGACCAAAGCATATTTTGCACGTGCAGGATATGCTTTGGTCAATACTTATCAGTAACTCTAAAATTCCAAGAAATATTTTTTGGTATCAAAAAGCTCAGCTCATACTTGGATCAGTAACTCTATGACGCTGAGAACCTCCAAAACCAATAGCAAATTACTAAAATACGATACTCCGTCGCAAGCTGGTAACCAAATACAACAACAGTGGTAAAACCTGTAATCATGTAACAAGCTTGACTAAACCTCTTATTAAAATTTTATAAACAGCTAGGAGGAGTGTCTTCTAGGGTTATCTTATCTCTGAAAATTCATTTTATTTGCAATTCAAAATGGAAAGACATGTCTCACTCTCTTGCTTCTTCCTATCATTCTATGCATACAAAAGAAACCTAACTTTAAAGGCTGTTTGACCGCCTCTGGGACTCTCAAGACATGGAAAAAGTTTTGAGAATCTCGAAGCAATCATCTCTTGTTGAAAAGAGATCCCAGCATTGCATTCATCATCCATGTTCTTACACACAAACAAATTAAACCCTAACTCCTATATACGTATAGAACCCAACCTCGAAACATAACCAAGCGATTGTTTAATCTCCAGCTGAATCGAAGAAGAGTAGAAACCCTAACTTTCAAGCAACATGAAATTACGTATTTCGCGAAGACGAACTAAGATTTAAAAAGGAAAATTTTAAATCTAGGAGAAAGCGCACCTGAATTGTTGAATCCTCTGGTCGCCATGAAAACAGCATTCTCCGATCAAAAAACACAAAAGTTTTAAGAACTCTCCCTTCAAACCCACCCTGCAAGAAGAGAAAGCAAAGCTCTGGTTATCAACAAAAGTAAAATATATAAGTATACAAACACCTTGCCTCCATCGATTACAATATTACACTGCTCTCTCATCCAAATCGGTGAACTATCTCAGTCTCATCCTGACCCACACGTTACCTTTTTCAGATCTCCTTAGTCGCCGATCCGACGACTCAGATTCCCAACAGTTAGATTCTTCACCTCCGGCGAATACCATGCCGCCGTGAGAAGCTCTAACCGGGAAATCTGACACCAGGCGAAATTACCTTTAAAGGATTTTCTGGTTTCTCAAACCCTATCTCGAAGAAGAAGTGAAAACAGGAGCATACCTCTTTCCGGCGATTGCATTCGTCCTTCACCGAGTTCACCACTCGGTGAGAGTAGTAGGTGGTGATATGGGTGATGCGAGTCGTGACTCGTGAGGCGAGAGACCGTGTAGTAGCCTTGTAGGACTGGGGCTTTGTAATATCGCACGAGATTCCCTGAGATTAGGGCTATCCCGGCACATCACATACACTGGTCAAAACGTGTCCCTCTTAACCCATATTAATTTGTAGTTAAGATTTATTAACTCGTAGGATTCAATAATCTAACCTTACGTTTTAGAAAAAACTTTTAACCTTGGATAAGAGCTTTTAATCCTCAGAGTTAATATTTCTTTCTAAAAATCAAGGTTAGATGGTTGAATCTCAAGGGTTATGCGTTTTAACTATAGTTAATTTACCAGGGACACTTGTTGACCTGTGGAGCGATTGAATTCTGTCCGAGTTCAATTGCGATTGACTGTGATCCAATCTCATCATGCAAATGCTTAGGACACTCAATGGGCCGGGTTGTGGGCTATTCAGGACCAGCCTTAAGTAGAAAGTATTGAGCCCAAGCCTGGCCTAAGTCCCTTAGGCCTTAGGGGATAAAGGAATCAAGCCCTAGCCTGACCCTAACACAGGCTGGTCTGAATTTGGGCCGGGCACTGATTTGTAGAATGGTTACCATATTTTTCTATTTTTAAAACATGTTGGAATATTTTTAAAAAAAAACATGCAAAAAAGATAATGTTATTACATAAAGTAAAAAAAAAACACATAATAATTCAATACTTGAAATTAAAAGATAATAGTAATATTATTTTTACTACAATATAAATATGGTGTGTTTGCGCGTGCATATAGAATCAGGTTGGGCCTAGGCTTCAATCAACCAAGGGGGGTTTGAGGGCGTAGCCCCTTTTTTTTTATGACTAAGTTCATGGGAGAGGTAGATGCATGATTTTATTGTAGGGGGCACATTATAATTGATTGAAAGTAATTGTTGATGAAATTGTGCAAAATGATAGGCGAGTATGAAATATTTGGGGTTTAGGAGATGGGGGGTAGGGGTGTAAGCCCCAAAAAAAAAAATTCATTGACAATTGGGTTACCCTACATGTATTATTTCTCCTTGTTTATAAGAGCAGCTATCCATTTGCCCTATAGCTATGTCATATTAAATAATTAAATAATACTATATAAAAAATATATTTAGGTTTCAAAAGTTGAGGTCTCCTCACACAATGGTTTTACCCTATTAAATAATGTAATATAAAATTTTCCAATAGTTCAAAACAGGTGCCCCTTGTCCAATTACTATGCCCAATTAAATAATTAAACAAAATAATTAAACGATATATTTTTTGCCTTAATAAACTATATTTTTTTTTTAAAATCAAAAGTTAAGGGGGCAATTACCTCCCATCTCCCATGATATGCCTATAAATAAAAGAAATATATTTTTTTCAAAAGTTAAGGGTGGCACGTGCCCGCCCAATCCCTTGGCTCCGCCCTTGTTCGTGGGTCATTTCATCCATACTAAATATCCTACATGTATTATTTCTCCTTATTTACAGGGGAAGCTATCTCCTTGCCAAATAGTTATGTCTAGTTAAACTATTAATTAACACAGTATAAAAAGAATATTTTGTTTTCAAAAGTTGGCCCCCTTGTCCAATAGGTATGCCCTATTAAATAATTAAGTAATATAGTATAATTTTTTTATAACAAAGGGACAGCTAACCCTTGTCCCATAACTATATCCTGCTAAATAAATAAAAAACATAACATAAAAATATTTGCTTTTTTTAAATTTCAAGGGGTTGCTCCCCATGCCCTATGATTATGCCGTCGTTTATCCGTCGTTTATCAAAAGTCCAAGAGGCAGTGCCCCAACCCCATGCCTATGTTATTTCCTGATTATAAAACATTCCTATTAAAAACCTTCCTAAAATACAATTAACCATTATTCACAAGGAACAATAGAGTTGAAGAAAAATCAAACATGTCTTTTACGTTAGGGTAAATGTAAATTAAACATGTATTTTTACACAAAAATGAGTGAGGAGTCGTGTGAGGAGAAGATGAAAGGAGTGAGGAGCTTCGTTTGTGCCAGAAACTTCTTCTTCTTTCTACCCTCATGTACGCACATATATAAACTCCTATTTTCCTCTCATTTTTTAAACTAGAAGAAATTGTTCTTAGTGGTAGTAGAGCAGTATTTAAATTTTTTTTATTGGTAAATGGTAAACACACAACACACACACATGTGCCTATGAGACTTGGGTCCAACACATCTTTACAAAAAGGCCTTATAAGTTATAAGTCACAAGAGGAGGACATCAGTTACTGATGTGGGATTAAAGGGGTGAACCCCCCAGCACATCCAAAGGGTGAGTATAACACTCTTTTGATTTTTTTGGTAAATGGTAAACACACAAAGTAGGCCAAAACACACACATGGGCTTATGAAAAAAAGGCTTATAGACCTCTTTTAAAATGATTTTTAAAACTTAGGCATTTGAGGAAAGAACAAAACAACCCTAAACTTGGAGGGTAATCAGGGAATTTCCCGGAGGATGACCGACTTTTAGGCTTACTCAACAAGTGCCCCAGATGCCCCCAACCACCCAGATCTCACCCATCGATTTTCTAAAGCTCCTTGCACAGGAACCCTAAACTTGGAGGGTAATCAGGGAATTTCCCGGAGGATGAACGACCACCCAGGCACAAACCAAACGGTCAAAACTACCAGCTCCCATAAACGACCACTAGCTAAAACCCCTCTTACTCTAATATTCTAGAGCCGACTTTGATTATAATCCACCACAGATGCTTTATATTCTGATTTGTTCTGGCTGAGTCCCAGATGCGATCATGGCGCTGGTGATCTCCTGGTACGATTTCATCTGCTTCGCCATTGTTGCCAGCTCCATCTTCGTTTCCATCTGGGTGCTCCGGCGAAGAGAAGGTGCCGGAAAATGTGACAACGGTGCAATGTACCAGAGCTTGTTGGTGACCCAATCTGACAGTAATGGGATTGCAGGAGCGACTCGGTCTGGTCTTGTGAGCTCCACTCAGTTATGGACCAGTTGTTGGAAAGGGGTGCACCCTATTTGGCTCCTGGGGCTACGGATGGTCGCCGGATTAGTCATGGCCGGAATCCTGGTGTGGGATGTCCGGAGGTACGACTCAAGCATCTTCGTATACTATACCGAGTATGTTCTCCCTTCTTCTAATGCTACTGCATTGTCTACAGTTATCCATATCTAGAAAGTCTTAAAGATAGTTTTTTTTTTTAATAATCATAATTATTATTATTTTTCCAAAAAAAAAAAAAATCATAATTATTATTCTTAATTTGGGCAAATGGGGCTCTAACCAGACTAATCTACCTTACATGAAGCAAGAAGTCTCATATGTGCGATTACCAATTCCTTCTTTTTAAATATGTTTGCTATAGTTAGATTGTACTGAACTGAAGAATTGTAATTCATCATTGATCAACAAAATTGTCCCGATTGGTGGTGCATGATCCAATTGAACAGCTAAGTGCCTATTACACAACTTAAAGAAATGAATTAGAATCACACCTGAGCATCTGATTCTTTCTTGTGGTCATATGGATAATTTGTAACCTCCTTAGAGATTGAAAATTGGTTGGAGTTGGGTGGCTAACATTCTCTCTTCTTTATTTGTCTTTAATTCATACAAGATGGGGTTTTACTAGTCAAAAAATGTGGTGGTTTAAACTACTTTTTTTTAAAAATTTAAAATCATTTATAAAAAATTGCTCTATTCAGAAAATAGAGAAAATATAATATTTTATACAACCCTCTCAAGTCTCATGGAAGGGTGGTTAAGGGCAGCTGGCCGATATGGTCAAAATTTTATTTTATTTTTAGAGTTTATATATGAGTTGGAACTCTGCTTCAAACATTTAATCGAGCTCCTCATTTCAAAGTAGGGTGGCAATTGGGCCAAGTTCGGGCTTCAAAGCCTTTGTAAATATGTCAGGCTTCAGACCGGGCCTGTTACAAAATCACCAAAATTCAAGCCCAAACTTGCCCATTGCCACCCCTATTTCAAAGCAAAGCTTGGTAGTATTTCTACAATTATGGGTAAAACAAGTGTTAATTTATAGTATGATTTCTCCTATTATTACACAACTAGCCAAATGCTTTGAAGAAGAGGTCCAACTCATATTTACTCTTGCTTTTTCGCATTTAAGCATCTTCTTTTATTGCATCAATTGTCAATTTTCTTCACAAGAATACCCCTAAAACTTATTTAATAACCAAATGCCAAACTGAGGGAGTGTTTGTACCAAGATTTGGATTTGCTAAGATGGATGCTGATGATGCACATTCGTCTGCAAATTGATGCAGACTTGGGAAGTCTGCAACTCCGAAGTAGCCTAAATTTGATATCAAAAATTTTCTACATTGGATTTTCTACAAAATGTTAGTGAAACAAGATAATAGAATTATGACTAGAGGGAGAGAGAGGAAGAAACTATGAAGAACATCGAACTCAAGTGGCATGCCCTTAAGGAAAGTTCTCTCTCTAACAGAGAAATGAAAAAATGGGAATACTATAAGCTTCATTATGAAGAAAACTTTCTTTAATGAAGGAAATTCACTTAACGAAGAAAACTATTTATTAACCCCAAAACTAATTTCCTTTAGGAAGTCTCAAAGTTTCTAGAAGTTTTCTCAAAGGTAAAAGTCCTCAAATTATATGAGGTCACCTCCTATTTATAAGAATTCCATGTGAAGTTTGATAGCTAAGGTACAACTAAGCTATAACCAAATGTGCCACTGAATGTGTTCGAGAAAATAATTAGTTAGATAGAGAACCTGTCATGTCAGCAATCTGTTATAACAGAATCTCGTTAGTTATCATGACCAAATAACTTCCAAGACATATTTTTCATAGGCTAAATAGAGAACAGTCAGAACACCAACTTAAAGGCGTTATCCATTTAACAAACTCCTTCCAGACCCTCCACAACTCTTCATCCTCCCCCGAGGATTATTAATCATAGCATCATCAAGGGCCCAAGACAAGTCATATGCCTTTGCAATGTCAGTCCTTTCAGTGAGCTTTGGTACTGGATGAAGGTACCACTCCTAGGGCGGAAACAATATCCACAGTCATACCTCAACACCAGAATGTCGAAAATGGGACTATGGGGGACACAACTCCTCCCAATAGTGCACAATGAGGTATGGAATCATCTCAAATCCCTCCTGATCGTCAATCCAATCAATGACCCATACCACTGAGATAGGCGACAGGGGAACGCACATGACCATTCCCACGGGGAAAATAGTGGTCAACCACACAATAACCCCTTGATGAGTCACACTGAGGATACATGGTGATCTGGTTTCTCCGAACTCTTAGAGGCTCAGGATCATGGTAATTGAATTACACCGTACTTCTGAGACTTTTTAGGAACTCCTTAGAGCTTGTCAAAACAAAGCTCTCTATGCCTAGGGTCATGATCCATAGGAGCAAGGGGGTTCATGGCTTAATCCACATGGCATTTGGTCAATCCAAATGGTGGCATGACATGATTTGATTTGGCTGCACTCTCCCCGTGGCAGTTTGTCCAAATTATGTCATAAACAGGGAGCATCTTGGTATTATGCTCTTAAAATTTAAACTCTCTTGCTCTTAAAATTCCAACTGTCTTCACGCTCAATTTCTCTCTTAATTACAGAGTAGATAGAGCTCTTTTAAAAATGACAATGATCTGTGGATTCTGCGCTGAAGAAAGCTCAATCCCATTTGGCTTCTGATCTATAAAGTTTTCCTATTTGTTTTCAGCTAAGCTATATTTTGTGGATTCTGTTTGTACATGCAGTAAAATGAATCTAGACTCTTCAAATGAAATTTGACATATTTAAGGATTTTTTAGTGAGTATGTTGCTTAGGTTAGAGTTGATTTCTCTGTTTTTTTCTTATTTAGTTGTTCTTGATCTGTACTTTCTCTGCTGAATTTTGAAATATTCTTGAATTCATCTCTTTGAGCTTCATAATTAAGCACGCCTGAATGTTAATGGCAATATCATGTGTAGGTTTTGTTAGTTTCAAATTTTGATGTTATGTTGTGAGGAATTGGGCTTTGTTTCAAAACTCTCTCCAACTGTATGTGGGCTACTTGGACATAGTAGGAATGGTTTGCAGTGGGTATTATATGTAGAACTTCAATTAAATAAGGAATAAGTATGAAGATTTGTATAAGGCTTCTGCCTACACAATCTTAAGACTACCCTTTACAAATAGTGCAGAAGCTACTGAGATTTTGGATAAGTAAAATCTTGTAATTTTTTATCTTCTCAATGAAGTATTGGGTCGGGAGTATGTATGGCACGTTGTTCACATTTTATTTCAATGGGAATTCTTTTTTTATATTCCCTCCACTTTTTTCTGCTTCTTTATAGTTAATCTGCAACCGTCTTCCTTCACCCTACAATGCCTAAATTATTTGTCAAGCTCTAGTATCCATTTATTTATGACCATCTAAGCTGCTGAGATATGGACATGGATGTGGAAATGCAACAAGCAGGGATGTGGCTCGGCATTTCTTCAATTTTTGGGCAGGGATATAGGTACAGTTACTATATGTGACATGTTGTGCCATGTTATTAGATTTTTATTTTATTTTTTGTGTTAGGGATTGTTTATTAATAGTAATGAGATGTAAATTTAATGAAAATTGTGTCATACAAATTATTCTGAGAACATACTAGATATCCATATGTACTGTAACTCCATCTACTCCTGCGCCTTCAGGGGTCCACTATCACTGTGCAAACATGACATTACTATCCAACATGTCTGGCAGTGTATGTTCTCGGTTATTGTAGTTAGCTTTCCATTTCCATAGAATGTAAATTCTTGCTTATTTATTGGGGAAATCTGCTCCATGGGGGGTTCATGTCCATCTTATGTCTTTTGGCATTGCAGTCCTTGTCTATGACAGCTCTACGAACAATGGAAAACAATGAGAATGGATACTTAAAATAGAACCCTGAGAAGATGTTAGTATGGTCTTTTCTTTTTGTTTTCATTATTTTTTATTTCTTATTCTTGTGTGAAATATTTTGAAAAGTAAGGTGCTAGAATTGGTAGCGGAAAGGAAAAACTGGAAATTCTTACTTCTTTTTTCGGGGCATTTATTGTGACCAAGAATGTTGATGATTGTACTTTATTTTTCTTTTCTTTCATTCTTTTTTCTTTCTAATTTCATGTTTATGTGAAGACCCTGCTATAAGTAGCTTTGAATTTTACCAATTGAACTCAATTTCGTTGAGTTCAAGTTTAAGATTTACCATAGCTAGGTGTAACATTTCCCTCTATTAAATGTTATGTGAAATATTTATATTAACAACCAATAGTGTCTAATCTCCTATTCTCGTGTACAACTGATCTGCAGGTGGACTTTTACCTTAGTCATTGTCTATTTTGCGGTATGTCCTGCACTGCATCCCCAATTTTTTCTGTTCTTTCTAGTAGTAAGGATTTGTGGTAGCTGCATTTCCAGTCCTCTAGATGATGGTATGTCCTGTATAGTGCTTATATGCATACATGCTTATCGGTAAATTGTAACACATAGAAATATAGCACCAAGGGTGCGTTTTTCAAAGAAAGTAAATGGTACATATTTGTGTTTTAAGTTGTTTTCTGCTTAACATGGTTTCTTTCTGCCCATAGCTTGGCACCATTATATCTGCCCATGGATGCTGGACGCACTCAAAGGAACCAGTCGCTAAAAATGAAGAAAGCAGTGAGTTTCTGAAAAGGGATTTGGAGGAGTGTAAATCTACAACCACTATAACTTTCCGAACATACGGAATTAGGGGTACCGTCAAGTTGCAGAACCATCATGACCAAGAGGAGACTGAGCAAAAAGGAGCTGGATTTTTGGGATATCTGATGCAAACCATATATCAGGTTTGTCCATCCACTCTTCCTTTTCCAAACTATTCTGTAAGCTTGGTGACAACAGATTTTGTTATTATTCTTTTGCATCCTTTTGCTATTAAACCCCTGTGGTTTTCCTTTTCCAGTTTGAATTGTTGAAGCTGATCCTCTTTTTAACAGACTTGTGCAGGCGCTATAATGCTGACAGACCTTGTATTTTGGTTTCTTATAGTCCCCTTCTTGTCCACTGAACGTTTAGGCCTAAACCTGGTGAGAAATCTGTTATTTTCATTTTTTTTATAAAACCAAATTTAGTATTTCAACTATCGCGAGCTTTCTTTGTGCACCCCTCCAAATATCTCTATGTGAGCTAATGTCCATCATAAGTGAACTAAGGTTCAATGAATTTTTCTTATCATTTTGAGAAATATAACAAGGTCAGGGATCTTTTTACCCGAAAATAATGTTTTGGAATAAAGGAAATTGGTTTACCGAGCTCAGCTCAACGCTGGTCATTGGTGTTTCTCTTGATGACCCGGAAACTTGAGCAACCTTTTGTTGCACCTGAAAACACTGGAACTCACTTTAGATTTCTTCTACCTAGGGTGCACCTGAAAATACTGAGATAATGTAATTAGATTTCCAGTGGACCAGATCTCACTGAGTAATAAAATACCTAAGATGCACCAGTGCTCACTGCAGATCAATCTGTAGTTCCACCTGAAAATACTGAGACTGTATGACCAACTACTGCTGCCGTGATTCTGAGATGACCTACAACACTATCACATGTGTAATATTTTTAGTCCATGTCAAATTTGAAAATCTCAATCCCCAAGTTTTATTAAGATAGTAAATTATTTTATAAAACACAAAAAAAAAAAATCACATAAATTTTACTTTTATTTTTATGAAATACCCAAAAAAATTATTTTTAATCCTTCATAGTACACAACTTAATCGCTAACCAACTTCTGAGAAGACTGCATTATAACTGAGATTTCCAAGTTGTAAGTTTTAGTTCCAACCTTTTGTCTATATTTGTTAATATGAGTTGTAATATATTGTAGACCACCAGGAATTTTTTTTCTCTCTTTCTTGTATTCAATCAATAGTTCATGTGGACTTAAAGAGAAGACTTTTAATGTAAAATAATTCAATAGTAAGTTACTGATCATTCTTTTCATCTTATTTCCATTTACATACCTTGTGTCTTACAGTTGCATAGATGTCTTTATTTTGTTCTAATCATCTTTCCATCCAGATACTGTTAGTTGAACTATCAGAATTCTCTTCTTCCTTTAAGTTGATGTTCCCTGATATTTGCTTGGTAGTTGATGGGGTGCATGCATACTTTGAATGCCGTTTTTCTTCTCCTCGACACTGCTTTGAATAACCTTGTAAGTATGACATCAGTGACATATAGAATGAATACTAATTTTAGGGACTAAGGTACCTGTCTAGTGGATCATAATTCGTAAGGACAGCCATCTATCACAGGTTGGCACTTTCCTCATCGTCTGCCGAATTTTGATCCCGTTATAAAGTTGGTAGAAAGACCTGTCTTACCATCTAAACAGTGGGTATCTTAGGTTTCCTCTGCCTCTTCTCTCTGTTTTCCTGAACACACAATGTCCTCTTCTTTCAGCCATTCCCTTGGTTTCGGCTTGCGTATTTTGTGCTCTGGAGCTCTCTCTATGTTGTTTTCCAATGGGTTATTCATGCCTGCGGTTTTACATGGTAAACAGCTTCTCATCTTAGCTTCTTATGAAAATCTATGAGTATTGCTGTTAATGGCATCATCAAGTATGGAGATGTTGTGTCTTTGATATGAACTTGTGAAAGAAATGACTTGTTTTGAATGCTTCTTTAAGGTGGCCATATCCTTTCCTTGAGCTTTCAACTCCGTGGACACCACTATGGTAATATATTAGATCATTTTATCCCGTCATCTCCGATTTTAGCTGTATATTTATAGAATCTAACGGAGGTGATCATGGTACAGGTATCTCATCTTGGCTGTCATTCACATTCCCTGCTATGGTCTATATGCACTGATTGTAAAAGTGAAAAATTCGATTTTCTCTAGATTGTTCCCCCACGCATTTGTGAGATCATAGTAGTCAATTGATTTGCTCTTATCAGATTGATTGTTTGTGTGTACAAAAAATGAGAAAAAAATGGTTAAATCCATTACCTCCCAGAACTCATATAGGTTTGGTAAGTAGTTCAAATTTTTTGTGAGATTGAATGAGCTCTCAAGCTTTCTGTTTACTCAAGTGCTAAGCCCTGGGAATGAGCAGCGAAACAAGTCCTAAGTGAGAATCTTATTGTTGTAAGGTTTGTTGTATTGTAATATTTTTTGTTGGGCCAGCCATTGTCAGAATTATGTTCCAACCGCCCCTTCAATACTGAGAAAGAACTTTTGTTTTTGGTATATGATCTAGAAGCATAACTTTTTTTGGGAAAGAGGGTATCCGCCCCTCTTAGAGCACCCGACTACGTCCCTCGGGCCATGCAGATCCTCTTATACTACACAACCAGGAAAGGAGGGATAAATCTCAAAGGGTGGCCAACAACAAGGGGAAAGGATTCGAACTCAAGCCCTCCACTTCTTGATGTGTGGTCTTGGCCATTGGTCAGCAGTGTAGTGCTCAGGAAAATAATTTCATTTTCGTGCACTGAAGTCGGAAGCTTTAACCACGCACATACACAAAGGAAGTGATTTAAAACTTTAGATAGCACCTCTGCTTTCAAAAACCCAACTCCGCTGTTGGGTTTTTGATCCGGCAGTGGAGCTCTCGATAACAGGCCTGCTATCAAAGGTCGTTGGACTATTCCTGGCACGCAATAGGATGGCCTGGTTCATGAAGGATCATCCGTGAAGGATAATGTCATTGGGTGCCATAAAGAGGTGGTACATTGGGTATTAATCAACATGGATTACTGATTTCTTTACTAATATAAATGATCACCCAACAGAGCTGTACAAGGCTGAATGTAATGCTTTGGATTCAGACAGAATGTGGAGAGATCATGTGATCCAACTGCTTCAGCCATCAAGTCATGAATGGCTACGGTAAGCCTATAACATTATATGAATGAGCGAGCGCTCACCGACATGAAATAGTAATAAAGAATCCATTTCTCATCCCAAAGTCTAACCAGAGCTGTTAAAATCAAGCACTGAATTGCAATTCCAAAGGCAAATGGTCGAGAAACTCAAAACACCAATATCCCTTTTCAGTTTTCCTCCAGACTGGCCAGAGAAGATGCAAAAGAAACAGGTGAGCAAACTTAGGACTAGGCAGATTTGCATTGATTTCTCCATTAATCTGGTTTTGGGCAGTCTAACAGGATGAAAATCCAGATTGCCAAAAGTCCAATCAATCATATAAAAGGGTAGAGGCACGACCAATGACTCTGAGCCATGAGTGCAATTATAGTGTTTGGTGAAGGGATAGAATGCAGTTAGAAGGATAACTGTTTCCTACTATCAGAACAAGCCAAAACAAATGGTAAGCACTTAATCCTGGATTTTATTCCATCTTGCTCATAGCTATTATATCCCTGCATTTATATACCCCGCCTATATGGTAGAAAGACAACACTTCCATTTTTGCTTAGATTTCTTGGCTAAACAACTACACTTCCACACTTGGATGAATAGAAAAGAAAATTTACAATAGTATGGGAGAAATTCTTGGTCACGAATTGGAGAGGGGGTAACGACAACACTGTGCTGCTTCCTTGTTAAGAAGAGGTGATAATGGCTACCCTGTTTCAATGGTACTCAAGCAGCACTAATCCTGTAAGAGTTCTGCAGCCAAGCTGAGCTGATTGGAATGCTCTTGAGATCCGGGAAGACATCTAACATGAAGCATTGCTGCTCAAGAGAGGGGATCAAGCAATAGATTGTGATAGAATAAAGGAGATGAGGCAATAGAAATGGGTCAATGAGTTTCATCAGTGACACCACATGAAAGTAGCAGAGGAATAGAAAAGGGATATTTAGTTTCATAAAAGAAAATGTTTTGCTCACTCAGGACATTGATAGTTTGTCTAAGCATTGAAGAAGCCTGAAGGAATATCTACCACAATTTGCTTAAATGCCTGGAAAATGACGAATTATGGCATGGAGATGATTTTGTAAACCATATGTGATTTGTTCTCAAGCCCTAGCATTTACTAATGTAAATGGGACACAAGTTTACTTCTACAAAATCTGAAATTTTCATCCAGCCTTACAATTCTCGGGGACCCAAACGGAGATAAAAGAAATGAAAAACTACTCTTCTACACAAAAGTATATCCAAACAATTTATATAGAGAAACCCATTCCCCTCCCCAATTTGAGATTAGTTCTCAAACCCTAGCATTTACTACCTAAGAACATGCCACTTATTAACTACCACCCACCCTTAAAAAACACCCAGGGTAAAAACCTTCTAAGAAAGGGTAAAGGATGGAGCTTTCAATACTTTGAAAATACTACTTTTAAGCACTGGTGACACAAAAGTGGATGTGGAAATCTAGGGGGAGGAGGGGAGTAACAAAATACAAATTGTTCTTTAGGCTTGTATCATCAACTTATAGTGGGATGAAAAATTTTGAGGCACTGGAACAATCGAAATGTTTCAGGTGTGAACTTAAGGAGTTTTTGACTTCCAGACTTGAGAAAAGGAGGAACTGCATTGGAAGTTCTAGTAAATGCTAGATGCCAACAAATCTAATAAAAATTCAGGAACTGTTTTGGGAGTTATAGTGGTCGCTAGAAGCCAACAAATCTCCCAAAAATTCCATACAAATTTTCAGTAATAATATTATTGCACAAATTTCCAATTTGAGACCTAATAGAGCTCCACGAACAAAACATTATGGAAGATATTGGACATATGATTATTAGAGGATACATATGATTATTAAAGGATGAGGGTTTTTAGGTTACACACCTTTCCAGTGTTTCAAAACTATTCATATCGACACACATGCATGCTTAATTTAGGAACCACACTGAAGAATGAGATGCAGAAGACCACAAGAGAATCAAGAAATGGTAAGTGATAGATTTAAAAACAAATATTACACAAGTTACCTGATTCAGGAAACAGGTGCCCTGATATTTGAATTAATCTGACACAGCAATTCATGAACATTTTCCTATGCGCCTATGATTAAGACTTCCATTAATCACACTGCTCCAATAATGAGAGGGTTGGAACCACTTAGCCTTGGGGAATTTATCTCATCAGTGTAACACCCGGTTTTAGAAAATATATTTTGGCCATTTCCGTAATTTTGGTCAATTATTATTTCTTCTTTTGGAAATTATAATTATTCGGTTAATTGTGAACGATGTAAGGATATGTTTAAAAAAACGAATTGGGAAGGTGAATTAGCCTAAACTCTCTATTTTTCCAAAATGCCCTTGGGCCATAAGTAGAGGGCAAAGTGGTCTTTTTACCTCTAGGAAGGGAATAAGAAAAGAATTCACGTTCTCTTCTCTTCCTTTCTTCTCTCTTCCATATCCCTCTTCTTCCACTCCAAGATCCGACCAACTCTAGCAGCAACAGACACCACCGCCAGCCACAGCCCGCCGTGGCGCCGCCGGCCAGCCACAGCTTCATCACCCGCCAGCCTTAGTTTGGGGCCAAAACCCCACTCCAAAATCCCTACAAACCCCCCATTTCTCTTGGTTTTCTTTACCCTTATCAAAGACTAGTGTTTGAGGAACAATTTAGAAACTAAAGCACACAATTAATCAGTACGTTTCTCCACCCAAAGTTATTCTTTTCCATTCTTGAGAATTATTGGTTTAGTGTAAGTAAAGCTTGAGTTTCATGATGTGGCCATGAATTGATCTCATTTCTTGCTTCTAAACATGTTCTTGGGGTATAGTAATGTGGGGAAAATTGTTAATTTGAAATGAAGTGGTGTAAAATTCAAAATGGGTAAAGATGAGGGTTTAGCTCAAAACATAAATTAGGGCTTTTGTTATTAACCAATTAGTTGAGTAAAATTGAATTGATAGATGTTTAATTAAGGATTTCACATGGTGGGAAATAATTTTTATAAAAATTTACAAGTTGATTTTAATGGATTAGTACTTTTGAGTGTTATGGAAATTTCAGAAAAATGCCCTATCTCGAATCTCGACATAATGAGTTTAGGCCTATTTAAATGCTTTTGATTTATATGAATTCTTGTGAAATGAAATTGAAAAAGTATGAATGGTTTATGTGGTTTGAAATTTATTTACGAAATTGCATAATTATGAAAAGTTAGGAAAGATGGTGGAAAGGATTTGATTTCTCGGCTAAATTTCATATTTCAAATTCAGGAGTTATTTGATGAAATTTCAATCATTAAAACTATGTTCTTAATGAAAATTTATGAATTTTCATTAATGAGTGTGTGTATGCATATCATAAATTGGCATGAATTCTTGGTTCATAGCTAATAATGAATTGTATGCATGTATGTTATTATGCCTTAGGCGAGGACCTATTACCAGAGGCTATGGTGCCAGCTAGGCATGTCTTGGGACTCAGATCAGGTAAGTGAATACCTACTATAGTGATTTTGTTTAAATTAAAAAGCATGAGCTATTGAGTGTGATGTATGAATTCTTGGGAGCAGGGCTGCCTATACGGTAAGCACCCAAATGGACAGATGGAAAGATCATCCACTAGGAACAGGGCTGCCTATACGGTAAGTGCCCAGATGGACAGATGGAAAGATCATCCACTGGGAACAGGGTTGCTTATAAGGTAAGCGCTCAGATGGACCAATGGACATATTATCCACTGGGAACAGGGATGCCTATAAGGTAAGCGCCCAGATGGATAGATGAAAAGATCATCCACTAGGAACAGGGCTGCCTATAATGTAAGCGTCCAGATGGACAAATGGAAAGATTATCCACTGGGAACAGGGTTGCCTATAAGGTAAGCGCTCAGATGGACAAATGAAAAGATTATCCAATTGACAGATTATTCATTAAGAACAGGGTTGCCTGTAAGGTATGCGCCTAATTGGACAGATGAAAAGATCATCCACTGGGAACAGGGCTACCTGTATGGTAAGCGCCCAGATGGACCGATGAAAAGATTTGTACTGGGAATCGAGCTATCTATATGGTAAGCGCCCAAATAGAAAAGACTTTATACTGGGAATAGGGTTGCCCATAAGGTAAGCACCTAGGAAGAAGAACCAGGTATTGGGAACATGGCTACCCATGGGATAAGCACTCAGGCAAGCAAGCAGATAGTATGGATATGTATGATATATGATAAGGGACTCCAGACAGGCAGGCAAACAGGTAGTGTGAATACATCTGAAATATGATAAGAGCATTCTACGTAGACAGATAGGTAAGCAGGCAGTATGCATATATATGAAAATGATAAGGAAATTCTACTCAGTAATTTTGTAGAAGCTTTGGACTCACTGTGTATAGTGGGGAAATTATTAATGGTTGTAAAGTAGTATACGTGAGAAATTTGGAAAGTATGAGGATTACATTATGTTATGTTTCAACGAATTTTCTTATGAACAGAACAGGTTTTACAAGTGATCTATAAGATATTGAAATCCTCCATTTTTGGAGGAGACTGCCGAAATTTTTATAAATAAGAAGGGTGATATTATGGCTAAATGTTTTTGTTTTGTAAATTAGATCATGTTTATAACGTACCTATAGTTGATATTCATTTACTGAGTCATGTCTCACTTTGTTATTTTCCTTCATTTCAGATTAGCAGCAGTTTTTGATAGGGAGTAATCCTTCGCTGAGGTAGTAGAGATCATGTCGTGGTGTCATCATTGTGTCAGCTTCAGTTGATGTCTCATTTTATTTAGACCTATCACTAACATTTAATCTTTTGAGTTGCCTTCCTATGGGCATATGTATCATAGTAGGTTTATCCCGTGACATTCGGGATTTTCGGATTCTACATGTATGTTCTATGTTTCAATAATACGTATGAATGCATATGTTGTAGTAGGTTCACGGTTAGAATTATGTTATCCACCTCGTAGGTTCCTTACAGTGCCTCGCCTCATGGGGTCCACTTCATCTGGGGGATCTACCCTACTAGAAGGGGTGTGACAGTCAGGATAAAAATCACTCCATCTATACTGAAAGAGTCTTTCTTTAAACTTTAAAGAACATGACAACTACACCTATTAATGAATAGCAAGCACTTGGTGGGAAACCTTAAAAGTTAAAAGAAGGTAGAGGCACGAGATGGAGTCAATCATGTAAGTGGGAGACCGGAATTCATCTATGTCGAAAGGCTAAAGATCAAAAGGAAAACAGGATAAATATGCATCTACATTACCAAATTCAGGGAACATAAACTAACTCAACGACGATCTTAAATTAAGAGAAAACCCTACCTTAATTTATTCCCTCGTCTCCACCCAGAATTCACCCCTACAGAGTATGTAGGTCGAAAACAATCCCACAATCATAGAAATATATCATAGTTTCGAAAACTCCTTATCTAATTATACCATTACAACCTAACCCAGAAAAAATGAAAATCCTAAACCCATGTTCAAAAGGAGGAAAGAGGAACGCCAATTCATTTCCAACATGACAAATACTTAATACTCATTCCTCCCCTTTTTTTTTTTTTTAAAAAAAAAAAAGGAAAACCCCTAGATTAAAAGCAAGACTATCAAATCAATCCCTAACTCTAGAAGCAGATATAGCAAAGCATATCAAACAGATAGATCTGTAAACTTTAGTTCAAGTAAGCTGAAAATTAAACTCTAAAATCTCAATATCATACATCTTTTTAAGGACATATCGTTATAACATCGTAACAAAGTTCTAAACCTCGTTATTAAGAGGAAAACTAAGAAACGCAATGAATTATCCAGATAAGAACACAAAACCTATTGATGAAAGGAAAGCAATAGTCCTCAACCACCATATCTTTCACTTACTCACCTCCGGCCTTCTGATAAACGTAAGTAAGACCACACTTGCCACAGTAGTGACGATCGAAGTGGTTCGCCATGAACGTCCCTGCACCACACTCAGCATTAGGGCACTCCTTTCTCAGCTTCTGAACCTTACCGGAATCGTCCACCTTGTAGAACTGCAACACAGAGAGCTTGACCTTCTTCTTCTTATGCTTGATCTTCTTGGGCTTCGTGTAGGTCTTCTTCTTTCGCTTCTTCGCTCCTCCTCTGAGACGGAGAACAAGGTGAAGCGTCGATTCCTTCTGGATGTTGTAATCAGCTAGGGTTCTTCCATCTTCGAGCTGCTTTCCTGCGAAGATCAGGCGCTGTTGATCAGGAGGGATGCCTTCCTTGTCCTGGATCTTGGCCTTCACATTGTCGATCGTGTCTGAGGATTCAACCTCTAGGGTTATCGTCTTCCCAGTTAGGGTTTTCACGAAGATCTGCATCTTCGCTCAGAGAGAGAGAAAGAAGCTACAACTAGGGATTCCTGGTTCTTCACTTCTGCTCTCTCCTTGTGTTCTGGACTTCTAGTAGGGTTCGCAGGATATGAGATGTGAAGCGATTTTTAGGGTTTTGTGTTGTGGGTTAAATTACGCAAAAAGCCCTGTAATTTGATCTATTTGCTCAACTCCATGATATCTGTCAAAGGGCCCGGCCCTTATTCAGCTGGTTGAGGCCCTAGGGCCTGAACTAGCTAAGCCCAAGCCCTTATGCTATGTTTGGTTGTCGAGAAAATTGATGAAACTAAGGAAAAGAAAAGAAAATTTTGAGATTTCTAATACAATTCTTAGTTGTGTTTTCTCTAATTTTCTTTTCTTTTCCATGTTTTTGCTTATTTTCTTGACAACCAAACATAGGATTAAGGGGTGTTTTATCAATTTTTTCTACATTGATAGCTAACCTGATATACAACTCTCCTCCTTTATTTGGATTTGGGATTAACAATGATACTCAAATAGAAACACGACAAAGTTTTACTGTCGTTAGATCGTTTACGTATTTGTGCATCCCCCCAATTGTTACTGTTAAATTGTTAATACTAGTACCGTTATATTTATATAAAAATAATAATGGAAAAAAAACGTTACAACTTACAGGTAGTAACATTAAAAGATTTTAGAAAGAGTTTTAAGCTATTAGTTTGTCACACATAAACGCAATGAGTCTTAATCCTCTATTAGATTTGCTTATCTTACTACTCCTATATAGTTGTTGGTGTCCACGTGGATGCCTTTAGGATCTTCAAATTCAACTCCAACTTGATGCCACGTAGCTGTACCTAATTATTCTTACTACTCCTATATAGCTGTTGGTGTCCACGTGGATGCCTTTAGGATCTTCAAATTCAACTCCAACTTGATGCCACGTAGTTGTACCTATTTATTATGCTAATTTTTTATGTGGGCCCCACCCACGAATACCTAACCCGAATCCAATTTGGTTCCCTTTTTCCTTCTTCGGCCTTTCTTCTTCCCAGTTCCCACGCACGGCGCCTTTCTTCTTCCCAGTTCCCACACACGGCATTTCTTCTTCTTCTTCGGCCTTTCTTCTTCCTAGTTCCCACACACGAAATACCTAACCCTCTTCCCAGATCCCACACATGAAATACCTAACTCGAATCCACTTTGTTTCCTTTCTTCTGGCCCTTTCTTCTTCTTCTTCTTCTTATCCAGTTCTTCTCCTGTGCCCTTCTTCTCGGTTTGGCTCCCCCCTATTACTCCTCTTGCGTCCTTCTTCCTCTTCATTAATTGTTAATTAATGGAATAAAATATTGATACATCTCCCCCGTTGCTGTGCCCTTTCTTCTCCTTCTTCTTCTTCACCTTCCCCTTCATTAATTCATGGAAAAAAATCCAGATCCATCTCCCCCATCCCTTCTCTTCAGTTATAAAATCTATAAAATGGTCTCCATCCATTTCGTTTATAGGCAGAATTCACCCCCCCCCCCCACAGCATCGGATTCAAGTTATTGAGTCAGTGGGCGAGTGGCATTTGAAAGGTCTTCACCTTGCTATTTTTGTGGTACCTATTTTTTTACCCATATCAGTGATTTCCCACTAATTTTTTCCATATATTGTTTGTTCAGATCAACCCAGAGTCGAGATATTATTATTTTGTTTGCATTGGGCTGGGCTTCGCAAGGTATTTACCCAAACATTTTCCCGCTATTATTCTGTGTTTTTTTTACTCTGCATCAGTGACTTCCCTCTTATTTGTTTTATTGATTGTTTGTTTAGATCAACCCCGAGTCAAAGATATATTGTTCATGTTGACCTCTTTTGGGCTTCACAAGGTATTTACCCCAACCTTTTTGCCCTATTAGTTGAAATTTTCATGCTTTTAGCTTGCCATGATAAATTTATTGATTATTATTTTTTATTTTTTAAAATGATAATGCATGCTTAAGTAGCATATCTATGTTAAATAACTGATAGAGTGTATTGCTTCTGTTTGAGGCTCCATTCTAAATGGATTTATGGATCTGTGTACTTTAGCTTTTAGCATTTTTACCACTAAGGCACTAAGTGTGTATTTCTATCTCCTTTGACAATTCCTGAAATTAGAATGAAAATTCCATATATATATATATATATATATGTATGAGGTTTTTGTTTGTGTAAGCAGTAGAGCTGCTTCCCTCCTAAGTTGCCTAAGAATTTCTAAATCTATATATAAAAGAGAGAAAAAAAAAATATTTAGGTGTCGATGACATTTCTGGAATGTACAGAATGAAAGGTTCATTCAAGAAATTCCGAGCTTAGATTCACAAATATGGTCCCTTTTTGTGCTATTAGTTCATTTCTTTTTTTCTTATTTGTGATTTTTCTCTGCATCATTTGTTAGAATTCTTGATTCAAGAAATACCTAGCTCATATTCATGAATCTGGTCTCGTTGATTTGGTTGATAGGTTTCGTTCATCAAAATAAAACCCCTAAAGCCCTAGAATACATGGAATAGGAATGAAAATTCCACAATATGATGACTTATTTTATGTATGTTAGGTTTGAAGTATTTTTAAAACACTTCATTTAGGAAAATCCCTATATCGTTTATCCATATACTATTTCTAAATTATTTCTGCCTAGAATAAGAGATGTTTTTCAAATATCTGAATTATTAAGAACTTTTGGACTCAAAACCTGGGAATGGTTTCTCCACCCCATCTTTTTTATCTGCTTCTGTCACTTTGTGCTTCAGTAAAGGACCTGTCCCAATACAACAGAGAATAAAAACAAGAAAAAATTTCAGAGAAAGAAGGAATAAAGAACTGGATGTCAGTATTATTTCTATACTGGAAAGAAACTAGACTGAAGTTTTGATATCAGAAAGAAAACCCCCCATACTTTATTTTGGCATTTAGATCATTTATCATTTAGATGCAGATTTGCTAAAAGTGGAGTCCCCGTATCTTCTTTTGGTTGATGTTATCATTAATGAGATAAGATATACAGTTCTTATATAAGATGATGGATTCTATGCTTAAATGTCCTGGGGCCACATACCTTAAACACAAGAACGATCACCCTACTATGATAATCACCATTTTGGCTTATACTAATGAGTGTGTCGTTTAAGGCTCACTCAATCTCACATTTTTTTAATTTAATATCAAAATGGTTTTGGCTTGGTACCGACGACATATTTGGAAAAAACCAAACTAACATCTCCTTGGGTGCCAGTTTATATGATATTTGTTGTGCATGTCTCTTTGCCCTTGTCTTATGCTCTGATGTTTTAGTTTGTGTCAATTATTCACAAGTCATTCTACATGGTGGCTATCAAATTTTAGTCATCACAAGCAAAAATGCCGATATATTTCCTATGCGTAGTGATTAAGATTGGAAATCAGAAATTTTGAGCCCCACTAATCACTACTGAGTAATTTTTAAGAAAGACCTTATTTTCTCTTGAAATGCAATCTAGAAATAGGATTTCCGTGATTAGATTATAATTAATGATTCAGGTTTAGTAATAACACGATTAAGTTTTTTTTTTAAAGCTTAATCCCATGGACCAATGACATGTAGTTTAGCTTATAAGAATGGTATCGTTCTTACAATGTCTTAACCATACATTCTTGGCATCTTATGCTATAAAAACTATCTAATCTTTTAATAAGACGACAATAATAATGATATGAGACATGGGTATAAGACTTAGTGATGCTATGAAAATCATTTCAAAAGATGTCGTAGCCGTGTTGTAGACGACATTGAAAAAAACCAGACGAACTATATGATCAGTAGACCACACACATTACACTTTCTTTTGCAAACGCGGCATAAAGAAGGTCCTAATTAGAGTATTAAGCATTCGTCTATATAAACAAGCTTCTGTGACTGGACTGTTATTCTGGGGATTACAATCTGAATAAAAATTATTTTGGGAATGAGTTTTGCATGGTTGCACAATAAGTTTGTGTTGTAGTACAGAGTAGTGTAATTTGTAACTTTCCATTTCAATATCTTACGCTTTTGCTTTCATCATTCTTTTTCTTCAGTTCCAACTTTTATATTCCTCTTATGTACTGTGATTCTATTGCTAAGCCTTATCCTTATCCTTCATGGTATATTCAAGTTACCTACTGTGGACTTAAGCAATTGGCCTTATGCACATGAAATGTATATCAGCCTATAACGTATGTGTTTCAGGGTTGAGTTAGTCATTGTTCATGAATTCAGAGGAATACTATATGGCATGCAGCTTTTTATTTGTTGAAGATTTCCCAGAACTCCATGTGTTTACAGCTTGACATGAAGCATGGGATGAATCTGTTTCGGTTATATGCTGCTGTGTTTCTAATAAATTATGCAGCAGGCAGACTACTACCCAATGCAGAGGTTCTCATTTTGTAATTGTCTACTGTTAGTATAAATTTTTTTAATTAGCTCTACAAATAATATTTGTAACATATATCCCATTTGTTGGCTTCTTAGCATGTAGAACAAGAATAGAACATAACAAAGTGCTAGAGTTTGAAAGATAGAAGATCTACATAGACTATATCAGTTTAAACAAGACATGCCCATACATTCCAAATGAATAGAATACAATCAAACATGTACAACTAAGGTTCCTCATAGTTATCAAACAACATATTATGCAAAAAGTAAACAAAATAAATGCAGAATAAATAGAATCATGAGACCAAGGATAGCACCTGGGTATTTCAAGGCTTCTGACAATTGAAGATTCCTCTTTTGTTGTTTTTGCCTAGATTTTAATTTATTTATTTTTTTGCTAGGGGTAAAGTAACACCTAAACACACACACAGGTTGGCCGCATGTAGAATTGAATCAATCACATTGCTCATACTGTTTAGCGGGTTAGGCAGCTAGTATGGTCAGGTTGACCACCTCAATTTTCCCACAGTTTGTCCTACAAAACACCAAAATTAATACAAGATCCTTGAAGTGGAAGACATAGAAACACAAGAAAACACTGGCCTATGTGAATAATTGTTATCTATAAGTAGCCTTTGGCTAGTCTCAAGAGGTTTTCTATGTGAAAATTTACAACAACAAAAATAAAAGAAAAAATGGTTGGTTTCATATCAAGTCAACAGTCCGTTTGTCCAACCCCAAGTAATCTTGAGGTTGGACAAAAATTCATAACAACCATATGAGATAGTATATTATGCATGGTTTAAAAATGTTGGCAGTTTTTTTTGTTTCTTTCATTCTGCAGGCTCTTCAGGCAGGGATTGTATGGGTGAACAGCTCACAGACCTACTTCATTCAAGCTCCATAGGGAGGCATCAAATGTCGTGGTTTGGGCGTGTACTAAGAGAATGGTAAGAATCCAGAGCTGAGCTCTGCTGCTGGTGAGTATCAGTTATATTAGCATTAATGTTTTACATGGGACTCGAGAACTACTTGAGTGTGAAGCAAGTGACGCAGTATATCTCCAATGAGCCATGGGGTAAGTATTCTTCTCCGTCAAAGCAGTGAAATTTTCTAAAGAAGCCATGATGCTCTTTGAATTTACATTTTCATCAATGCATGGGAATACAAAAAATAAAGTGAGGGAGCTAAATGTAAGTATTATGTAATGCACTGGAATGTGCGAACACTTGAAATGTATATAAAATGGCGAAACCTGCCGTTTGTACAGTATATTTGTGTTAGGTATGCATTTGATAATCATGATGGTGTTAGAAGTAGAACTGTAGAACTAGGCCTTTTTTGTGTTTAAACTAGGCACATGGACACATATATATGCATTGCTCTCATCCTTGCCATGCTATCCCTCAAGTGACGTATCCGCAGAAGCAATGGCCTAATTTGAGGATCAACCCAAACAAATCAATGTCTACATTTTTGCACTTCTTAGATAGAAAAAGGTAACAGTGTAGTTTAAACAGAAAGCAAGGCTAAATCCAATGATTCAAGGGTATTGGGTAGGCCATGGTTGAAGTATGAATGATCTACAGATCTAGGATGAAAGATAGGGTTAAAAAATAAATAGATTTAAGGGTCGAAGGAAGATTTTGGATAGGTCATGGTCTGCGATTATTTTAAATTTTGGAGATTATAGAGATTAATTTATAATATTAGGAAGAGGAAGTCTTCGAAATTTGGGAAAACCAACTTAAAGTTTAGGTGATTTAGAATAAGGCTTAGGGCAATGAGGTGTAGGTGTGAACATGTATGTTCATCCATCTATTGGAATTAGTATTGATTAAGAGTAACACCATACGCACATGGGTTCAGCCACACCAACCAATTCAGGTGAAAAATTCCTCTTGCATGTAATAGTTATAGTTACTTTTTTCCTTTAATTTTCTATGGAGCACTGAAATGAAATCTGCTTCTTGATAAAGTCAAAGTAATGGCTTTTGAAATCTTGCCTCGACATTTTAAAGTTGAAAGCACAGGCTCAGTTTTAGACTTTTAATAGCTTACTCCATAACCCTGATGCTTTTGCCGATAAGCAAATGCGATCCACATATTCTAATCAGTATTTGATAGACATATTTTTGAAGGAACCTTAATTTTGACTATATCCTATGTTCTTCCCAGGCAGATGAAGATTTGAAAAGGGAGAGGAGGCCATTTCTCACACTTCTTCTCACCCATGTTTTTTAAGGTTGTAATTCATAAATATTATTTGCTTCACGAATGGGGTGACAAGAGCCCAATAAGTAGCACATTGTAAGCTCCATGTATGTGCATAAATTGAGGATCACAATTGATATTGCGTCATTACCATATTAAAATGAGTATAACTGCTTTTTCAGCTAGATACAATTGGATGACTTATCGAACATGTCCTCTGGCTGGACTTGGGAGGACAATAAGTTGTGTGAACTTGCTTTGGCTGTCTATGAATATATTTGTCCCTAAGTATTTTTAATGATTTTTGGTTTTCTTCGCATCACGGACCGTTCAGTCCCATGTGGGATGGGTTAGTTAAATCCTTAAACTCTCATTCTTCTTTGGGGAATTGAAGGTATCAAATGGGTCTACCAATATACTAGTACATGAGCTACATTGGCCAGGTGCAACCCTAAGATGGTTTCTACCCATGAGATTTGCATCCACTCTTATAATTTTCTCTGGAGTGACTCATTGAAGTGGAGTTGGGATCATATTCAATCACAATTGAACCCCCCCAAGCCAAGTTCAATCGCACCCACAAGTCAACATGTGACCCTTTTAGTCATCATTAACTGTGGTTAGGATTCATCGATCACTAACAAACACTTTATGTTCAACAATCTAACCTTACTTTTTTTAAAAATAAACCCCTTAAGATTTAAAATTTCTTAACTAGGGTTAAAAGAGGGCTTTGTGATTGCGATTGAACTCTCTGGACTCATTGATGATCACAAATAATTATTTAACTTTGTTTTTGTCTTCATCCATGGCAATGTTACAACCTGTGCATGTCATTGATGATTATAAATAATTATTTTATTTTATTTCTACCTTTCATCCAATTCTATGTTATTACCCGTGCATCGCACGGGGTGTTTGCTAGTTTATATATATATATATATATATATATATATATATATATATATATAAAAGGAAAAACGTTACAGTTTATTATATTAGAAAGATTCTAGAAATATATGACACTATAGTATTTATTTTTTCCTGAGGGTATCATTTAAGTATGATTAGTGGTTAGAACATTGGTTAGTGGCTCTTGCAGACTCATCACCCTTAGGGGGATTAGATCCCCATTCCTTCGGTTGAATTTTGCTCTTGGTGCCATCCTCCTTTAGGTTGATGGGCTCTAAACACAAACGGATCCCTTAGAGATAACGTAGCGGGATTGGGTGAGACTCTAAGAGATCATAGAGGTGAGCTTTGTGTTGCTTTTGCAGAAGGTTGTAATCGGAAAGCTATTGAGAAATTGGAGTTTAGAGCGATCATCAAATGCTTGATTATGGCAAAGGAATTTGGGGCATCTAAACCTTAGTAACCCAAACCATCCAAAACACTACCCGCTCTCAAACCTCGCTCTCATGGTTTGAGAGCAGAATTGCCATGGGAGCGCGGTTGCAAGTTTAGTGGAGCGCGGCTGTAATTTTGATAAGAGAGTAGCGATTTAAAGTGAGAAAAACGCTGGTGTAACAGCTTTAATGGCGGAAGTTCTTCGTCTTCCGACTCTTTGAGGAAGATGAAACATAGATTTTGTTATCTTGTGTAAAATCTCATATTTACCCCTTCAAAACTTATTTCACCAGCCAATAACTCACTTTAAGGTTTTTTAACTTTTAACACTTTTAAGTTTTAAATATTTTATATGTTGTTTTGTCCTATTTTAAAAATTCAGGTCGGTAAAGAGCAATGATGGTAGTTTGGCTTGGACGTGTAGGTTGCTGATAATTCTAGGTGGGGACCTCTTCTCTCTCCCTCACTAGTCTTTAAACTTTATTCTCACTAGTTTGAATTAAAAATAAATAAATAAATCCTAATATATATATATATTGAAAGGGAAAAATCCTGTACATGCCACTCGTCTATAGCTGCTTGCTGGTAGAGGAATGATAGCACAACTCCGCTTGTGAATGAGTCTGAGGGGGCGGGTGTGCACCCTGAAATAAGCTCTGATGATAAAGTCAGTATAAAGCACCAAACACATGATAAGGCACGAGCACAGTATATGGCACAAGCACAGTATATGGCACAAGCACATCAGTATAAGGCGCAAGCACAGTATGGCACAAGCACATGAACATAAAACACATAATAGTATAGAGATACTTATCGTGAGGTCACTGGGTATATGCACTTGAGGACGAGCTCTGGTGTTATGCTCTGGAGATTGTAGCTCAGGAGGCACAAAGAATATGGCTCAGACAACGTAGCTCTGATAACGCAACTCGGACAAGGCACTGACAACGTAGCTCACATAGCTCGGACAAGGCACTGACAACGCAGCTCGGATAAGGCACTGACAACGCAGCTTAGATAACGTAGCTCTGATAAGGCACCGACAACGTAGCTTAGATAAGGCACAGACAACGTACTCTGATAGGGCACTGACAACGTAGCTCTGAGAGGGGCACTGACAACGTAGCTCTGAGAGGGCACTGACAACGTAGCTCTGATAGGGGCACTGACAACGTAGCTCTGAGAGGGCACTGACAACGTAGCTCTAAGAGGGCACTGACAACGTAGCTCTGATAGGGGCACTGACAACGTAGCTCTGAGAGGGCACTGACAACGTAGCTCGGATAACGTAGCTCTAGCTCGGAGGACATAGCTCTGACAACGTGGCTCTGATAGCGTAGCTCGGATAACGTAGCTCTGACAACGTGCTCTGATAAGGCACAGACAACGCAGCTTCGTCAAGGCATAGACAACGTGCTCTGATAACGTGCTCTAGCTCGGAGGACATAGCTCTGACAACGTGGCTCTGATAGCGTAGCTCGGATAGCACGACTCTAGCAATGTATACGTTGTGCATCCGTTGTGCATCAAACAACGGGAACGTTGTACAGCTGACAACGTGTACGTTGTACAGCAGACAACGGATACGTTGTACAGCTCACGACGGGTACGTTGTACATCAGACAACGGACAACGAGCTCAGCACTATGCATAACGCAACATGACAACGGATTCAGCACCATTCACAGCACAACGTATTTGGCACTATTCACAGCACAACGCGATAACGGCTTTGGCATCATGCACAGCAGACAACGCCACAACGGGTTTGGCATCATGCACAGCAGACGTGACCTATTTGAGAGAATCTGGTGGCCATAAACGATTGTGAGGCCACAAAGAGCATCAAATAGCCGGATAACACCAAAGGAAGATGAGAAAATCAGGTGAGTAACCGCCTGTACAGCCCTTCGGGGTAGGGATGTGAATGACTCAAGCTTCTCAGATCTCCCTCTTCCTCTTCCTCTTCCTCTTCTTCTTCTTCTTCTTCTTCTTCTTCTGCCCTTTCTCTCATCTCTTGCCTTTCGCATCATCCATCTTGCCTTTCGCACCATCCATCTCTTCTCTCTGGTGATTCTTGCTTCTTTATAGGCATTTTGAGTCATCATGACTTGTGCAGTCATGATAAAGTCACCTGTCAGACAACACTCAAGTGAGCCAGCACATAGCCCAAGTGGGCTTATGTCGGCTAAATTGTTAGAATTTTCCAGAGTGAGAAATCCCTATTTTACCCCTCCTTTTTACTCCTTTTTACGAATTTTATCTGTTACATATATATATATATATATATATATATATATATATATGGGCACTCCGGAGATGCTCTCGACCATATTCTAAATTAAAATTTGACACTCTTGTGCTCTCGCTCCCGCTCCCGCTTTGATACTTAGGTCTAAACTTTTGATTTATGCAGTTTCTAAAGGGGTAGTTGATTGCTTGAATGGTATTATAGTTCCTCCTTGGCAATGGAGGGCAGAGCTTTGTGTTGCTAAGAGCCTTGTCCACACATTTGAAGTGTATAAGTTCATCCACGTTTGGCTAGAAGCTAACCCCGTGTATGATTCTCTTGCGAGTTTTGTGTGTGACTATCTCTAATGTAAACTTTCCCCTTCGCCCCTACCCCTTGAGACCATGTCTATCTTTCATGACGACAAGTCTTGAAAGATCTACATGAGAATAATTGTGGTTTTTATTAATATATCTGGTCGGGGTCTGCCTAACCCCAGCCTAGAAAGCACGGATACTTCAAATAGGTCTTCGTACCCGTATCGCATACGGATACGCCTCCGATACAACGGGATACATATGGGATACGGCTTAGACGTATCTTGTTAATTAAAAACAATTTTTTTTAAATTTTGGATACGGTAGGGATACGACCTGGATACGGCCATGAATATATATATATATATATATATATATTTTTGGAGACCCGGGGGTGTGACCCTATCTCTTTTGTTTTTGCATGGACATGGTTTTCTTTATATTTTGTTTAGTGGATGATAGGATGACTTTCTTTTTTGCTTAGCGGATGATGAGATGACCCTATTTCTTTTGCTTTTGTATGGACATAATATTTTTTATACATAAACAAAACTGAACTAATGGTTATTTTGTAATTATAATACAAAATATATTATTATTATTATTATTATTATTTTAAATTACACACGTATCCTGACCGTATCCGTATCATGTTTTTTTTAGGTTATGCTGTATCGCCGTATCCGTATCTGTATCGTACACGTATCCTGTATCCGTATCCGTGCTTCCTAGACCCCAGCTTACCATCCAAAAACAAAAATCTAAAAAAAATTAAGGAAAATAATCATCTCCTTGGTCGTTGGTCGTTGATGCGAGGAGGGCATCTCAGGGTCCTTTTATGCTATGTGTCCCCTATTAAGTCTTTTTTAACTATGGTTAAGATTCACCCACCCTAAGGTTCACCCATCTACTTGGTTTTTAGAAAAAAAAAACGATTTAAAAAACATAACCTAAAGAGTTAAACAAAAATTAACCAGAATTCAGAGCCATTAAAGGGGCTTTGTGAGAGCGAAGAGCAATAGTTCGCATCTCACTTGTGGACCGAATTATTGCTCCTAAATGAATGGAATCTTGAGAGGACGGAGGTCCCCTTTCCTAGCTTACGCAGTGCCCCCTCATACCATTTAACCCTTTTTTAATTATGGTTAAACTTAATTAAATTAAGGGTGGTATTACGCGCACCCCTCTATGTACTAAAATACACCAATCTCATTAAAATTTCTACCGAAACCGCAAAATGAAATAAAAGGACTAAAAAACTTACATCTTCTTCCTCACCAAAAAAAAAAAAGAAAAAAAAAATAAATCTGCAACTCCTCTTTTCTCATGACCGTATGAACTCTTCTACGGGCACTTTCATCACTACCTCACCTCACCTGACCTACCCCACTCCATCCAATCTCTCTCTCAAACCCTTGATTTTCTTCAATGATGTTCCCAAACACGACCTCCAAGCTCAAGTTATACAACAGCCTCCAAGCACAATCTCTAAATAGGTACATCCGCCATGTCAACAACTCCCAACAATCCTTATTACGCCTTCTATCGCCAGTCAGAACTTCTTCACGTCCACCTTCTACAGCTCCAGAGCCGCCTGAAAGAACCAACTTCGCCATTCCTCCACCCATTGATCTATGACCCAATGACTTCTTAGTTCTCGTCAGTCGTTACCTGTGCCACTGGCTTCGTCAGCTCACAATTTTTCTTTGATGTCGGTGAGAAGAAAAGTAAAAATTGGGTTTAAGGAGGATGATGACTATTGTTGTCTTTTTAACTTTAATTTTTTTTGGTGTTTCAACAGTGGTTTTGAAGAGTGGTGTTTATTAGTAATCATTGGGGGTGCATGTAGCACCATCCTAAATTTATAACTAATATTTTTTTTTTGGAAAATAGAAAACAGAGGATAGGGTCGATCCTCTTCCAAACAGATCACCCAATTATAAATTGACATGTGGTAATAAAACTGTTATTTTATTTTAACTTTCTTTTTCTTATAATGTATTGAAATTTGATTAGTGTGGTGAGCTTGGAAGAGTCTTCCAATCTGATCTTGATAGTAGATAGTATCAAGAATTTTAAATCACTGACCAATGATGATGGATGAACCTTAAGGGTGAGTTAATCCTATCTACCTTTAACGGGAGTTAATAAAAAAGAGAACGGGCGGTTTCTATTTCCCAATGAGAATAACAACTTTACTTCCCCAACCTTTTTAGTGAGGAACATTCGATCGTCTCAATTTCTCCTGTTTGAATTTTTTTCTCCGAAAAACCCTTCCATTTCGACAAACCCTAGAAAAAACCCAGGTACTTAAAAACCCTAGATCTTTTTCTTCATCTCCAAGCTCCGGTTGTTGATTTTGATTAGATTATTCAATCTCAGAGAGCCATGGATGATAGCTGTGCTGTCTGCGCGGAGACCCTCGAATGGGTTGCATACGGAGCTTGTGGCCACCGTGAGGTCTGCTCGACCTGCGTCGCTCGTCTTCGATTCATCTGCGACGATCGCCGGTGCTGCATCTGCAAGACCGAATCCCAAGTCGTTTTTATCACAAAGGTTAATTTCCCCTTCTTTCCCGTTATATCAAGTCTGAGATTATCCAATTCAGTTCTTTATTTGCTATATTCATCTGCCATATCGGGGTTTTTCACGATGCATCGTCTGGTCCCAATTGATTGGTGTAGGGAATCTGTTAGTTGCTCCTTGAGTTTTAGATTCCATCTGTGTTGGATCCAATTAAGAATTGTTGTTTTATGAATTCTTTGCCGTATTGATTGTAGTGCTTTAGGTTGTTCTGAATTGAGGAGTTTTAGCTTTATATTGATATTTCCAATCTTTACAATCGGCATGGATTGTTGGGTTTTTTCTTTTCTTTGTGATTCGTTTTCTTGTTTTATTTCAGTTCACACATAGAAGGGAATGCTTTATTTCAAAATCATGGATAGCTAATTTTGAGGGAATTGTTTATGTGCTATCTACCTACTGCTAGCGAGCCACATCATGAACACGGAACAATCTTTGCATTAGAAATCTAAAGTACAACTAAGAATTCTATTAGAAATTAAAGTTTCTTTTATTTTCCATGTTTTCACCTATTTGCTTGGCAACTAAACATACGGGATTCTTTTCAATCTTTACCATCTACTACTGCATCTATTGTTGTTGTTGAAGTGCGTTTTTTGCTGGTACATTCAGGGGTTAGGAGATTATACAAGAGCGGTAAACGACTTCTCTATATTCCCATCTGATTCAACAGAGGGTCAAGTCGGGTCGTACTGGTACCATGAGGACACACAAGCATACTTTGATGATTCAGACCATTACAAGATGATCAAGGCAATGTGTAGGCTTTCATGCAGTGTCTGTGACAAGATGGAAGAGCAAGGAAATGACGGCCCAAAGAGAAGGTGGAAGTTTAGGAACATCGGGCAGTTAAAGAGTCATTTATTCCACCAGCATAGATTGCTCATGTGCAGTCTATGTTTGGAAGGAAGGAAGGTGAGATCCATTTACATGTCACTAAATATGATGTAGATGATTTCTTTGCGTTTGATCTTTTGTTTGAATCTGAGTGATGGAAACTTCAAGTCCAGACATTAGAACAAGGAACTCTGTAGGGGTGTTTGGATGCATGAATTTTTCCTTGTGCATTAATCTTATAAGTGCATATAAGGAAAATGTGTCAATTTAAATGTTTTATTTCTGAAAGCTGTTTGGTGTACATTGTCAAAATACGTGTTTTTGGGCCTAACTAAGGAATGAGACTCGTGGGTTGCGTTAATATCTAATAGTGGAAGAAGGAAATAGGTTTATTGTGTTCTTTTGCATGTTAGCACTTAAAGTGTTTTGCCAAAACACGGTGCCAAAAGGGATAAGTATTGCTGACAAATCATATTTTTTATAGAGAAATGCAGTTATCCATAACATAGGGGGTGGGGGTGGGGGTGGGGGTGGGGGTGGGGGTGGGGGAGGGGGAATTCCAAGGGTAGGCATATTCAACATCCCTTAATCCATAAAGCTAAACATCAACTAGCTGTTATCCTGATTTTTTTTCTTAACTGGTTTCTGTTATCCTGATTTGACCTAGGGTAGAGCTTTGCCTGCATCTCTATCCAATTACAGAAATCCTGACAAAAGGTACTGCAGATTCATATTGTTTATTCATGTTTAACAACACAAATTCATACTAACGTAAGGTACTGCAGATGTTTGTTGTTGTTTCATATGTGACAAACCAAATCAACAAGCTTCACTGGTAGGATATTTATCTTTGCAAAAAACCTCTGTAATCTAAGTTTGCATGGTGTGACTGGTGTCTTATTTGTATAGCAGAAATTTGTTGCGTTACGTTGTTTTATCTTTCTATTTCAATAAAGAGATATTTCCACACTTGTTTTTAAAGAAAAATAGCATCAAATCCTTTTTAGCAAGGGCCATAACACATAAAATTCTGGCATATAGTTTTTGATAGATATATGCTTTGTACCTTAAGAGGAGTATACCAAAAAGCTATTATCTGGTCCTATTCCTTTTTCTTAAAATTCTGGCATATAGTTTTTGATAGATATATGGTTTGTACATTAAGAGGATTAGACCAGAAAGTTATTATCTGCTCCTATTCCTTTTTCTTCTATCACTCTCCAAGTTGCGATGATATTGGCAATGAATGGTGTTTGATGAAATCTATAACATCATTATGGGGGATTTGTAGTTTGGCATTTTAAAACTTGAAAATTTTGTGGCTTTAGTGAATCATTCTGTGCACCATGACCCATGTTTTAGTTTGATATCTGATAGTTGTTCGCTGAGAAAGAAAACCTAGCATGTGAATATGCAATGCTATGGGTTGAGGAATTCTACATTCCCGACATTTTTTAAAGCGAGGTATGGTTGGGTCTTACAAGCCATATGATGCCATGTTCTTTTTTTTCTTTTTTTCTTTTTTAGTAATTAAGAAAAACCCACCCTTGTGAAGCAGCAGGACCACAATCACCATTTTTAAACAGGGTTATGGTTGACTTAGAAATTTCTGACACTGATTCCTATGACTATACATGAGAATCAGTTCATAAATCTACATCTGTACCTCAATTTCTTGACATGAACTATTTTAGTATCACAAAGGATGAGTACAAATGTGTAAAAGTAATGCACAATTTCGAAATTTTGTTCTAAAGTGTTCAAATGTCTATTAATCTAGTTATAACCTCTACTATTAGAGTGAGCAGGAATGCAATTGAGGATCACCTTGCCTACGCCCCCAAGAATGAAGTCTTACGATCCAATAACACATCAAAGGATATCTTGGTCATTTTTCGTTTAGAAATTGTGTTGGCTATATTTAAAAAACTTGTTTATGTCAAGAGTAGAGTATGAAGATTGAGGATTTCTCATCTCCATCTTTATTTATTTAAGGTTTTGGGAATCTGAAAGCTCTTTTTAGATGAGATGTACTGGATTTTGACCATTTAAGGGTCACTAGATGGAAGTTCGGCATTTAGTGGAAGCTTGCACAAAAAGTTTGATGAAGATTTGGCGTCTATAATGTGTCCCATGCAAGGTTGTTAAATCGTAATCGAATCGTAAAATCGTTTTTGGACTGATTCGATTTAAATCGGGATTCAAATCGTAAATCGTAAGATTCAATCCATTTTAAAAAAAATTGTTTAAAAAATACAAAAAATTACTTAATAAATCAGAAAAATAGAATAATCTATTATCCAAAAGATTTCATTCATATCTATTGATAAAAGAAAGTAATGATTATTTCATTACATACATTATAAAAAACGCAAATGATCTCCCTAAAATGAAAAAAAAAAAAACCAATATCATTAAAGATAAATCAACAAAAGTAAACACATATAATCATGTTGTATGAGATCAAGTATCAAAAGACTTGTACAATTAAAAAGACTAATAAAATAAACTATCAAGTTTTCCCAAAATCCAGCTCCATCATTTTTCTCCTTCCTTTTTTCATCTCCTTTTTTTTTGTCTTGTTTCACAGCAACAAGCAATAGAGAGACAACTCAAATAGGGATTTTGGCATGTCCATAACAGGGGTTTTCCTATTTCTTCTCTCTTCTTAAAAATCATAAAGTATCTTTAGAAAATCAAAAAAATAAAAAATATTTTTTAAGTATTGGTTCGTAAAAAGGGTTTCGTGCTCGAATCGTATGAATCGCATGAATCGTACAATTTGAATCGCAAATCGTAATATGAATCGCAAATCAAATGAGATTTACCTAATTAAGATTTTCACTTCCGATTTGGATCGTTTTGCTTGGGATTCGAATCGAATCGTAGGATTTGAATCGTAAATCGTAAGGATTTAACAACCATGGTCCCATGTTAGTTATGCTAGTTGGAGAGAAAGATTCTGGCTGGAAAAGGGCATCTGAACCTTTTGCAGCCAACATCGTGGGTGATTGGTGGAACAAAGTCAATGCTGCATTACATTTATTTTGTTTTGCTTTACCTCACCGAGTGGAGATTCTCAAGTCTCAACACTGGTTTCTGATCCTAATAGGTTAATGGTGTTGAGGTGCTTTGGGATGAGGTATTGGCATGAGGAAGGGGAAGAGTGAGGGATCAAAACCCATAATTTGATTCAAAAGTTTGTCAAATTTGATATCTTATATTCCAGATTTAATTTATGCTCATTCGGATTAAAGATTTGTTGTCTGTAAGAGAGTCGTGGCTTGAATAGTTTGTTCTTTAAGAATTCAGAAATAATTCAAAGGATAAGGGAGAAAAAGTGTGTTTTGATTTTGAAAGATTGCTATTGTGAATAGATCTGATGATGTCCTCTGACAGTTATTTAAGAATAGGGCTCACATTTTGTCATGTTAGTCACTGAAAAAATGAAACTCATTACTGCTTAAGTTGGGTGTTTTATAATCTAATTATAAACTTTTGAACAGTTTATATTTTTGTTCAACTGATTTAGGATCCTATTTATTTCAGTCAGATTTTTGGAGGTCTCATTTAGTTTCTTCCTTTTAGGTGGCGTCTGTGATGATCTGGATGATATTGTTCTTTCGGTCTGGAAGCATATATAATTTTAATTTGCACAATTATGTCACTGACTTCACTTGGAATTTTGAATCAGATATTTATTTGTGAACAAAAATTATATACTAGAGCACAGTTGAATCAGCATATAAAAACTGGTGACTCAGAAGTGGATGGCAGTGAGATTGAAAGAGGTGGCTTTGTGGGGCATCCTCTGTGTGAGTTCTGCAGAAACACATTTTATGGCGATAATGAGCTCTACTCACATATGTCTACTGAACATTATACTTGTCATATATGCCAAAGGTAGACTGAGCTTTCTGTTGACATGTAGGATACCGTGTTTTTAAAATTTGCCAATCCAGGAGATCTAAAAGCTCACACAATACCAATTTATTTTGTTCAATGCAGGCAGCATCCAGGACAATTTGACTACTATAAGAATTATGATGATTTGGAGGCAAGATAGTTTCAGTTTTCTAACATGATAATATCCATGTTTTTTCATGACTATTTTGGGTTCGAAATTGTTTATACATTGACAACAAATATCTCTGTTACAGATCCATTTCCGTCGAGATCATTTCCTATGTGAGGATGAGGCCTGCCTTGCCAAAAAGTTCATTGTTTTTCAATCTGAAACTGAAATGAAGGTGATTTCTTAGTGCACGTGAATATGGTGAACGATTTCTTTATTGTTGTGCATTATATGTGGTGTTTGTCCGGGTTATTTTTAAAATTTGCATGATTTGGCTGTAGCTCTCGCGTTTGACACTCTTTTTCCCTGTTTTCTGGAGTACTTCCACCTAATTGAATATTTTCTTTTCTTAGAGGCATAATACTATAGAACACGGAGGGCAGATGTCTCGTTCTAAGCGGAATGCTGCTCTTCAGGTATGTATGATCTTTCTGTTCTCACGGTTGCTAAGAGTATTTAGTATTCTGGCATATCTATGTCTGTATGTTTTGCTTCTTTTTGATTCAGCAATCACTAAGCATCCTCTTTGCATTTTAGACATTTTATAGGAAGTTATGCACTAATACCTTCATACATTTTATTTACTTGTCATTGCTTGGGATTGTGATGATAAGTGCTTTCATTTTTCTGTATCCAGATACCAACTAGCTTCCGTTATCGACGGAGTAATGAGCAAGATCATAGTCGTGGAAGGGGACAGAGATTACGCCCTGATTCTTCTGCCAATCAACTCTTGTTTGCCATTCAGGCCAGTTTTGAGATGGCCAATGCAGAGAGTGCAATCCATGATCCATCTTCCAACGCACAAGTAGTTTTTGATCATGGAGATAGAAGTGGAGTCGATGAAATTGTGGAACCTTTTGAATCATTAGCTACAACTGATTCTGAACAATCTTCGAGATACCTTGAGGCCTTGGGACAAAACTCGAGGAATACACCGTTGGAAGAATCATTTTTTCCTCCACTACCTATGGCACCAGGAAGCAGTCAACATAAACCCAATCGTGAATCAGAATGGTTGGCTAAGAACTCAATGACAGAAGAATCATCCTTTCCTCCACTACCTATGGCACCAGGAAGCAGTCAACATAAACCCAATAGTGAATCAGATTGGTTGGCTAAGAACTCAATGAGTGCCCGCCTTCGTCGCAACAACAATGGAACTGCAACCATTCTCAATTCAGCTCAGGCTTGGTCAGCAAGAAGTCATGAATCTATATCATCTTCAAATAGTTCTGACCAGTCTAGGCCTACGATAAATGGACCTTTATCATCATCTAATTCTGCTATTTCTGCTGTGAGTAAGCCGGTGACTGCTAATGGACCCATATCATCTACTTATGCAAGTTCTGTTCAGACAAGGCCAGCAAAAGTTCATGGACTTGTATCAACTAGTTCTGCAAGTTCTTCGTGGAACTCAAGCATTACTGGCGGGTTCAGCCACTCTGCATCAGCTCCGAACCTTGTTGACAGAGGATCTTTCGAATCTTCCATTTCTAATTTTCCTCCTGTTTCTGCAACACAAAAGCAGATTTCTACCACAAGTAGCCAACCTTTACTGAATGTGGAAGATATTAACAGTGCCAACAAGTATTTGGTGGAAAAGATCCGAGCTGCTCTAGAATTTGATGAGGACAAATACATTGCTTTCAAAGACATATCTGCAGAGTATCGTCACGGTTTAATCGACACAGGTGAATATCTCTCATATGTGCAACAGTTTGGTCTGTCACATCTTATTCTTGAGCTATCTAGGCTCTGTCCTAATGCTCAGAAGCAAAAAGAGCTTGTCGAGACCCACAATGCCAGTATGCGGGGCGATGGTCCACGAGAAAATGGTTGGGGCAACAGTGGTGCTCTCTTAGAAGAGAGTAAAGGTTCCAAGAAAGGTATAGGGAAGTGTGTGGATGATGCAGATAGCGTTATTAGCACTGTAAGGAAACTGCAGTCGGGCTACAAGCCTTTGGAAGAAGAGGTGGAGGTTTTATCAAAGGGCGGCTATCGTTCTGCCAAAGGGAAATCGAAGCTATTGGTTTTCGATGAGCAGACAGAATTGAGTTCTGCCAGTCGGCCCCTAACCAAGCCGAGGGGTCAGAATGATTCTCAGTCAGCTGTTGGTGGTTCTAACCAGAATTCTAGGGCTGTTGGAGGTGTTAGTAACCAACGGAAGAAGAACTCAAAGTTCCATAAAGTCCGTCTAGGTGATGGCTCAATGGCGGCACTTTTAGACCGTAGACATTCTGATCCTGATCCCACAGAAGAAAGAACAGATGATGACAAGAACTCTTCTGAAGGGTTGCCAGTTCATGGTGTTTGGCGGAATGGGGGAGGTCAGAGACTTGTGACATTAACTCAGAGAGACCCCAAAATTTGATGAATTTTTGCAGTAGTCTTGTGAAGTGCTAGTTCTTTGGTTTATCTCGTTTTGGGGAAGGAAATATTGTGTGGTGCTGGTGTGGCTGTACCAGAAAAGCTGATGCGGACGACATGGTAATTGCCAATTGATATCAGGGTTATCTTCAAATGGGGCCAATGGGTGTTTGTAGAAAGGTGTATCTTGATGGTTGTTGTTGGCTTTACTTGTAAAAAGAAAAGATAAGGAGGAAAAACTGAAGGTTAGGGCTTGGGATTTCCTCTTTTTTTTTTGGGTTCAATACTGTAATACGAGTTGCATTCTACTTTTTTTGGTCACTAGAGTTGCATTCTACTTGGTTTCTCTTTTATTGTTGAATACAATTGTATGGACTTGAGCTGGGAATTTTTTTTTCTGGGATTCCCTGGATGGTTTAAATATGCAATAGAATTGTACTCTTATATTGTTCTTGTTACCCAGAGCAACTGTTTGATATCTTTGTGTTGTTCCATTATGCACCCTTATATTTTTGACTGCCTTCTCTCTAATCTTTTGTGCCTACAAAAAAATAGTTCTTTTACTTTTCTGATTGGCTGGATACTTGATTCAATGATGAGTTTTGACATGCAGGTGGTCTGATCCGCAGTTCATTTGGATCCACTTTGATCTCTTAGATTAAATTGCTGCGTTGATTTTGAGCTAGCAGATTTGGATCCATTGAATGATGTGTATTATTGACTATAATCATTCATTTTACAATACCCAGAATCTAGATTTACTACTTTGATAATGAGAACTTTTGTTATAAAGGATATCATTTACCTGTGTTAGTACATGGGTTAGTGGTTAACATTGGGGATTGGAGTTCTTGCTACTCATCACCCGAGCGAATGGATCCCAAAGACCTCTGAATGAGAGAGGCCACACCCCACCATTGGCGCAAGAGGCAGGTTGTTTATGAGTTCTAATTGATAAGATGGGAGTGTTGGGAAACTAACTTGATGGGATTGGACAGTGGACACCCAGAGCAGCAGAGTTTCTCTAATGCTGGCATCCTAAACAGTGAGAAGCTAGTAGTGGGGGATTGCCAAAGGCAACTCAACATGGCAATCCAAAATCCTTTAACCGGCTTTGCACCTAAAATTGGGTTAGACTGCGGAGCTTCCATGTAAAAGTATCACTGCAACTCTCTGTATATTCTTCAGTGCTGCCCACCTCCACGTTTCCTACAAGTGGCCTATCAACTCATTGATCAGATGGTTGGCTATCTAAAAGGACGATACACATGCAGTTCCATGTAGTAGTTTGATCTAATTAGTTTTATAAATTATTACATTCTAATGTTACAACTTGCGGGGATAGCTCAGTTGGGAGAGCGTCAGACTGAAGATCTGAAGGTCACGTGTTCGATCCACGTTCACCGCATTTTTCTTTCCTTTCACTCACCTATCTTTGGTTTTTAGAAATGAATATTAATTCTTTTGTTTAATATTAAAAATATATTTTGGTTTTTAAATATTAAAATATTTTTAAAAAATAAAATTTTTTTTCGAAAAAAAATAAGTATGGATGGGTGAATCTTAACCATAGTTAAGGGGTTATTAAAAGGGACACATGGCAACCTCAGGGGTGATAATCGGATTTAAAGGATTTGGTCTCTTCGGAGATTTGTAGGTACGAATGGTTTTGAGGACGTAACCCCTTTTTTATATTATTATTATTATTATTTATTTGAGTTACCAAACAAGAGTTTAAAGAAAGGGTAGAGTCAGAATTTTCTAGTGGTAGGAGCACTTATGGTTCAATGAAAATAGTAGTAATTAGTGATTGATTTAGTAGAGAAATTCTCAGGCTATTTTGTCCCTCAGTTTAAAAAATATATATTTTATGATTACTGTTTCTCATTGTTTACCACTCCCCCAGCCTCATAGCTATGAGCCTATGACTAGTTGCATAATTAAATTAAATTATACCTATGTTTGGTTGTCGAGAAAATAAGTGAAAACATAGAAAAGAAAATAAAATTGGGCAAAACACAACTAAAAATCGTATTACAAATCCAGATTTTTTTTTTTATTTTTCATGTTTTCACATATTTTCTCAACAACCAAACATAGCATAAGGGAATTGATACTTTCTTGGGCGTGCGTTCTGCCCAGAAGGAAAGCATGCGGGTTTACAGGATGCCACATGCTCTTTTAATACCCACTCTTCCTCTTTTAATACCATTAATTGTGGTTAAGATTCACTAACTTCCATCTAACCTCTAAGGCTCATCCATATAACCTTTGAAAGGGAAAAATCCCGTACATGCCACACGTCTATAGCTGCTCAGCTGGTAGAGGAATGATAGCAAAAAGCCACCTGTGAATGAGTCTGAGGGGGCGGGTGTGCACCCTGAAATAAGCTCCGATGATAAAGTCAGTATAAGGCACAAGCACATGATAAGACACAAGCACATGAACATATGAACATAATAGTATAGAGATACTTAACGTGAAGTCATTGGGTATATGCACTTGAGGACGAGCTCTGATGTTATGCTCTGGAGATTGTAGCTCAGGAGGCACAAAGAATATGGCTCAGACAACGTAGCTCGGACAAGGCACAGACAACGTAGCTCTGATAAGGCACAGACAGCGTAGCTCTGACAACGTAGCTCTGATAAGGCACAGACAACGTAGCTCTGACAACGTGGCTCTGATAAGGCACAGACAACGTAGCTCTGACAACGGGGCTCTGATAAGGCACAGACAACGTAGCTCTGACAACGGGGCTCTGATAAGGCACAGACAACGTAGCTCAGATAAGGCACCGACAACGTAGCTCTGATAAGGCACAGACAACGTAGCTCTGGCAACGTAGCTCTGATAAGGCACAAACAACGTAGCTCTGATAAGGCACGGACAACGTAACTCAGATAAGGCACAGACAACATAGCTCTGACAACGTAGCTCAGATAAGGCACAGACAACGTAGCTCTGATAAGGCACAGACAACGTAGCTCAGATAAGGCACAGACAACGTAACTCAGATAAGGTACCGACAACATAGCTCTGACAACGTGGACGTTGTGCATCCATTGTGCATCAAACAACGGGTACGTTGTACATCAGACAACGGGCACGTTGTACATCAGACAACAGGTACGTTGTACATCAGACAACGGGCACGTTGTACAGCTCACAACGGACAACGAGCTCGGGCACTAATCACAGCACAACGTGACAACGGATTCGACACCATTCATGGCAGACAACGCGACAACGGATTCGGCACCATTCACAGCAGACAACGCTACAACGGATTCGGCACCATTCACATCGTCAGACACAAGTTCAAGTGTGATTGCACTCAACAGCTAATCAATTGCAAGGCCGTGCAAGTGGCAGTGTGACCATTCATGGAGTGCATCAGGCGGACATGGCCTATTTGAGAGAATCTGGTGGCCATAATCGATTGTGAGGCCATAAAGAGCATTAAGTAGCCGGATAACACCAAAGGAAGATGAGAGAATCAGGTGAGTGGCCGCCTGCATAGCCCTTCGGGGTGGGGGTGTGAATGACTCAAGCTTCTTAGATCTCCCTCTTCTTCTTCTTCCCTTTCTTTCCTCTCTTGCCTTTCGCACCATCCATCCCTTCTTTCTGGTGATTTTTGCTTATTTATAGGCATTTTGAGTCATCATGACTTGTGTAGTCATGATGAGGTCACCTGTCAGACAACACTCAAGAGAGCCAGCACATAGCCCAAGTGGGCTTATGTCGGCTAAATTGTTAGATTTTGTTAGCATGAGAAATCTCTATTTTACCCCCTCTTTTTACTCCTTTTTACGAATTTTATCCGTTACAACCTTGATTTTTAGAATAAGAAATTAAAAAAAAATATTAACCTTAGTTTAGTTAAGTTTAATCCTAATTAAAGGGGCTCTACAAGCCGCCACATGATCCGTTTAACACCCACTAACTGTGGTTAAGTTCCACTCACCCTTAGGGTTCATCCATGTAACATTGGTTTTTAGAATAAAAAAAATAATAACCTTAGGTTAGTTAAGTTTAGTCATAGTTAAAGGAGACTCTACACGCCGCCGCCACATGTCCCTTTTAACACCCACTAATTGTGGTTAAGATTCACTCACCCCTAGGGTCCATCTAACCTTGGTTTTTAGGATAAAAAAAATAAAAAATTATTAACCTTAGGTTAGTTAAGTTTAACCATAGTTAAAAAGACCCTACAAGCCACCATGTGTCCCTTTTAACTCCCACTAACTATGGTTAAGATTCACTCACTCCTAGGGTTCATCCATCTATCCTTGATTTTTAGAAAAAAAATTAATTAATCCTTAAATTAATAAACTTTAAACAAGGCTAAAAGTGATTAAAGGGGACATGTGGCAAGAGTGGCGTCCACGTTCCACTGGATGGAACACAGACGCGTAAAGTATAAGTTCCCTTAAATTAAATTATATGGTATAAAAATATATATTTTATTTTTAGAAGTTCAGGAAACATTGCCCCCACAACTATGTCATATTAAATTATATAGTATGATTTTTAAAGGGGACAAGTGTCCCATTGTGATTGAATTCACTCACACTACATTACCCCTTTTTACTCTGGTTAAAAGCTTCTAACCTTTACGGTTAAATTTTTAGAGATTTTCTTTTAGGGGGGTGAGTTAAAGGGAAATGTGTGGGCCGAATTTAATAGAATATGATCTCAACTCAAAAATTAAATTTTTTTTTTCAAAGTTTGGGTGCTATGCCCTAAAAATATAAAAATAAAATCTACATATTCAAAAGTTGAGTGGGGCACGTGCCCCAACCAGGCTCGATCCCTGATTTAAAGTAACTTATTTTTAGGAGGAAATGCTTAATTTACTGCCACATTAGACTATGTACAGTCTAATGTGCAGTACTCATTGGTTCATGCCACTTTTTTAACACACATCAACCTTAGTTAAGATTCACTTACTCGTAGGGTTAAGTAATCTAACCTTAGTTTTAAAAAAGAAAAATATTAATTTTTTAATTTTCTTAAACTTAACCATAATTAAAGGAGTGTTAAAAAAGACACTTGGTCATGATATTAGACTATATAATCTAATGCCAAGTGTGCTAATTGTGAGAGGATTTTACCGAAAGGACACGCGTCAGCAGCAGCTCCTCCCAAGTTCTGATACACTGGTAGAGGGTTGGAGTAGAGGGTGTAATACCCTGACCTGTACTCCGATGATTAAGTCAGTAGGTGTAGAAGATGATGAACAGTAAGAAAATGCAGAAAATTCAAAGGTCTTAGCTCCTCAAAATTTCGTCCCCTTCATACTGTTTTTCTCTAGTTTATATAGGCCATCCCGGCTATGACCATGGATACCCATTGATGCCCATGCATCCTTCGAATCCCTGATGTGTACTTTAGTAATCATTTTAGATAGATCTCCTGGCCATTCGTACTGCACGCGCATCTGCACACAAAAGAACAGGCAAAGAGTAGGAACTCGTCCGAGGTGACTGGCATTAAATGCAGCATTAAATGCCATTTAATGCCAAGACAATGTTACCCACCTACCATCGTAGAGGTAGGTCCAGTCCCAGGTGACGGGGCAGCAACGCCAGATCTCATTACGTGTTTAGGATACGCGATCGTGGACAATAAGACGACGGGTACATCGTCAGAATGAGGACGTGATCGTCATTCACGAGACCACGGGTCCGTCATCAGAGTGAAGACGTGATCGTCGCTCGCGAGACCACGGGTCCGTCATCAGAGTGAAGACGTGATCGTCGCTCGCGAGACCACGGGTCCGTCATCAGAGTGAAGACGGAAATGAGCTCGAACGATAACACCACACTGAGGACAAGCTCGTTGTTACCATACTTAGGTTTTTACGAAAATTACCCATTACAAATTACCCCTTTATGATACTTTGAACGTGGTTCAGAGTGTCATAAATATAGCGAAACGTTAGAGGAGAAGATACAGCTCACCTCAGAATGATGATAGGTCACATACTCTGTACGCGAAGGCGTAGCGTCGTGCCAGCTGTATTGCGCGTGCCGAAACGTCATACCTCATAAATGTTTGGCAGGCTGTCATCATTATCTTCCGGACGTTTTGCTTTCCCGACGGTTACTTAGCTCGGTCGAAAGACCATCCTGCCCTTCGCGCTGTCTAGACGTGCGGACACGCGTACGGTACAGATCGAGGTCATTATCGTCCTTAGAGTCACGGTCTGGTCTATAAATACCGAGGGCCTGGTACTCCATCTTCTTCACCTGAATTCTTGCATCCCGTTACTCTGCCGGAATTTCTCCTCACCGAAGATCTACTGTTCTGGTTTTCTCCCTTCTCCAGCTGTGCCTCCCTTTGCTTCCCAAATCTAGTTTCGGTAAGAACCTTCTCCTTTCTTTTTGTTCTGTGATCGTCTTCCCTATATTTCTTCTTGTTCTCCTTTGTTTACGATCATGTCTACCGAAATAGTTAGGATAGACAGTGCCGATGAGGCCAGTTGCTCAGGCAGTGCTCCTCACGGTGTTATCACCGGTGTTTCCAAATCCAAAACCAGACCAGTGGTCAAGTATGCACTTGACCACTACAGAACCCTTTTCCAAATTCCTCCTCACGTCCACCTGCATTTCGGGGAAGAAGATGTTCTCCCTGACCACCGCTCTTCTTGCACAATCGTCTACCTCGCTCAGTTCGAGGCTGGACTTCGATTTCCCCTCTCTCCTGTCACAGACTCCGTCCTGTCCGCCCTGCAAATTGCCCCGGGTCAAATGCACCCGAAGTTCTACAAGTACATGTCTCTGATGGACAAGTTCAACAGAGACGGGTACAATGTAGATGTCAGGCACGTCTTCCACTTCCGTTTCGTCGTGAAGTGCCCCGTGGTTGAGGGGGGGAAGAAGACGTACTTCTCCTGGAGACAAAAATCCAAAGTCCCCGACATCATCTCCCACCTCCCCGACGTGGAACGGGATTGGAAGGAGATGCCTTTCGTGGTCTCCGGTGCTTGGAGGGCAGAGACTGCCCGTCCTGTTCCCCATGAATTTACTTCAGGTCTGTTACTATTCAGTCGTTTTCCGTTGTCGGTTTTTTTGAAAACGAGCTCCTGCCACATGTCTAATAATATTTTGCTTTTTCTGCAGAGGCTTCTAAGATACATTTCTCCGACCTATCCGCGGAAGAAGAGTACGCGCTCCGGAGGGTTCGCAGCGAGAGAGGGGACGCCTACGTCACTTGGAAGCCGTCCTCGACTCGAGAGGTAGCGTCCACTGTAGAAGCAGGGGCCAAATCTAAGAAGTCTCGTCGACAAGCTCGTCCATCGTCAAAGAGACCGCTCAGACAGGCTGCTGTTCTTGGAGAAGAAGAAGACATGGCCGACCAATCTTCTCCACGATCTACACAGGCTCCGGCCTTAACTCGTCCTCCCCGCCCTTCCCGTCTATCTTCAGCGGAGAAGAGGGCGGAGAAAAGAGAGAGAGTAGAAGCTCTCAAGATGCTGACGGCAAAGAAGGCTCGGCGAGAAGCGGAGCACGATCGACGGGTTCGAGAGCGCGAATCTACCGGGGTGCCATCTGCTCAGGCTGCCACAATTGGCGAGGGGAATGATGTTCCCGCGGAGGAAACTCCAATCGTCAGCAGTGGCTCTCCCGCGGATGCCGTAGTCGCTCCGTCCATGGTGGTAGAGGTGGCTTCCCCCTCGATTGTCCCGGGCTCTACTCCTTCTCCTGCCGCAAATGTGGCCTCGTCTTCTGCCCCTCCTCGAGAGAGGATCACCATGGGGGGCCCCGCCGAATTCTGGAATCCCGTCTTCCCCAGAGGGTATACCCGCCCTACTGTTGCCCATTCCGCGATGGAGCATGACTCCATCGCCACATCCATGATGTTGGCGATGAGGCTCCCAGCGGATATGGCCGCAACGCGGGATCTTCACTGGATGGGGATGTTCAGTGCTGCGAGCCGAGCTGTTGCCACGGTACGCTTTCACTTCATTTTTTTTTTTTTTTACCATCTCTCTTTCTCTTCCTTTTGTAGCTGGGCAACATGCTTGCCGGGATGTACGAGGTCACAGCCGAGAATAGGCGTACCTCCAACGGGTTGAGGGACAAGGTCCTTGACCTGGAGAAGAGGGGAGCCGAGGACGTGAAACGGCTGAATCACGAGCTGATGTCCGTCAAGGCTGATCTTCGGACTGCCAAAGGCACGATTGCCTCGGCTGTGAAACAGCGGGACAAAGCTCGGGACGAAGCCCGTAAAGCGATGGAAGGAGAGAAGGCGGCAGCAGAACAAGCCGAGAGGTCCGTCCTCAGGATCAGTGAAATGGACGAGATCGTGAACTCTCTCCAACAGCGGCTAGAGGCGACGGAAGCTGAGAAGGCAGCATTGGCCGAACAACTCGTGGAGGCCACGGCCGCGAGGGACAAGGAGGTTGAAGCCGCCAAGGAGGCTTTGACGGAGTCTCTACGAGCCCACTTCCAGACGGAGATGGAGCGGCTGATAACTGAAGATCGGGTGGAGACGGAGAGAGAAATCATGAACGAACTCCGAGAATCGGGACGACTAGTTGAGTCTCCCCAACAGTCGAAAGACGAGGCCACTCGTTCTGAGGCTGTGGGTATGGAGATCTCGTCTGGCGAAGAACCCGAGGTACAAGGAGGGGGGCAACCTTCGTCATCTCTTGGACCATCTCCCGTCTTGCCCGAGGCTCCTGCTGAAGTCGCCTCTGCCGATCCTGCTGCTGCTGCTGACGACGTTCCGACCGTTCCTGATGACGCCGTCGTGATCGTTGTCATTGGCGAAGACTGATCCTTCTCCCTTCCCTTTCCTTGCTTTTTAATTTTGCATCGGCTGTACCCTTGTTCATCTTATATTATAAACAAAAACATTTTGTTTTATAAGCATCCCCTTTTATGATCACTGCGTTGCAACCGATTGATCCGGAGTAATCGTCTCGTTCAAATAAGACAGACAGCACATAATTAACTCGTGATTGAGTATAAATCTCCTAACGAGAATAAGACAAATAACATGTAACTAACTCGTGATCGAATATAAATCTCCTAACGAATATTATACCCATCACTTCTAATAACGGGTCGTTAAAGAAGCGGACTAACATTACGGACGTAATTTTGACAACAAGTTCATTTCGTAAAGACGAACTTATGGTAACTCGTGGTGGGACACCATGCTCAGAGGACATTCCATTAGTATAAGCCACCGGTATGCCCAGATGGCAATTCCTTTGTATGAGCCGACTGTGTCCCGTGGTGAGTACCCTGTTCGTGTGAGATGCACTCGCCGTGGTAACTCGTGGTGGGACACCATGCTCAGAGGACATTCCATTAGGATAAACCGCTAAGATGCTCAGATGGCAATTCCTTTGTATGAGCCACCTGTGTCCCGTGGTGAGTACCCTGTGCGAGCGAAATGTACCCGTCGTCGTAATTCGTCTAGAATGTTTTACAACGTAATGAATATGTAAGTAAAACGACTGATCTCATGCCATTAACAAATGTTCATAACACACAATTTTATTGGAAAAATTGTTTTAAATTCATAATGTTCCACGATTTTTGAATTACATTACCTTGTAAGTCTTTAAGGTAGTACACCCTGGGACTTCCGACACGATCCACGATGTATGGTCCTTCCCAGTTGGGGCCCAGTTTCCCGCTATTGGGTTCTCGAGTGTTTTGGAAAACTTTCCGAAGAACGAGATCTCCAACTTGAAGAATCCTTCTCTGTACTTTCTTGTTATATGCCTTTCGTAATTGTTGTTGATAGCGTTTCATTTGTATGCTGGCATCTTCCCGCTTTTCTTCCAACAAGTCTAAATGAATAGCCATTAATTCGACATTCTTGTCTTCCTCCCCGTGTTTCTTCCGTGATCGTGTTGTGGGCAGACAGACTTAAGTGGGAATAACAGCTTCCGCTCCGTACGCCAAAGAGAACGGGGTCTCGTTCGTAGGGCTCCGTGGTGTTGTCCTGTATCCCCACAACGCATTGTGTAATTCGCTGGTCCACTTTCCCTTGGAATCTTCCAGCCTTCTCTTGAGGGCATTCAAAATGTTCTTGTTGGCTGCTTCGGCAAGGCCATTCCCTTGTGGATAATAAGGAGAGGAGAAGATATGCTTGATTTTCAACTCTTGGCAAAAGTCGGCGATGAGCTTTCCTGTGAATTGCTTCCCGTTGTCAGAAATGATGGACTGCGGGATACCGAATCTACAGATAATATACTCCCACAAAAATTTCTTCACTTCCTGTTCTCTAATACGCGCTAGGGGAACAGCCTCGATCCACCGGGAGAAGTAATCCGTGGCCACCAGCAGAAAAATTAAATTACCGGGAGCTCTGGGAAAAGGTCCTACGATGTCAAGTCCCCAACGAGCGAAAGGCCAAGGTTGAGATACAATATTGAGTTCTTGAGCAGGGGCATGAATCAACTTCGCATGACGCTGACATTGACTGCATTTCTGTACGTACTTCTGTGCGTCAGTTTGCATGTAAGGCCAAAAATAGCCTTGCCCCAGAGCACGATGAGCGATAGTCCGTCCTCCAGAATGGATGCCACAAATCCCTTCATGGAGCTCGGCTAAAATCGTCTCTACGTCCTCAGGATGCACGCATTTCAAAAGGGGTCCTCCAAAGGATTTACGGTACAGTTCCCCGTCTACAAGGGTATAACGGGGAGCTTTATATTGTATTCGTCTTGCTTCCTTCGTGTCAGAGGGGAGAATGTCATTCTTCAAGTAAGTTGTTATGCCCGACATCCAGCTTGGTACCAGATTCACGGACAATACCATGCGTTGCGTTTGTAGCTCAATTGAAGGGTACTCTTTATACTCAACGAGGACCGTCTTGGGTTCATCAGTTTGTAACATTGAGGCGAGGTATGCCAACGCGTCCGCATGCCTGTTATCGTCCCTTCGGACATGTTTGATCTCGAGGGCATCAAAAGCCCTCCGTTGCTCTTGTACAAGTACAGCGTAGCGCCTCATCCGCTCATCCCGACATTCATAGGTACCGTTGACTTGGTTCACCACGAGCTGTGAATCACAGAACACCCGAAGTTTAGAAATTCCCAACTCTCGCGCACTCTGCAACCCAAGGATCAACGCTTCATATTCAGCTTCGTTATTGGAGGCCGCATAACCAAGGCGCGTCAGTTTCTGTATTTTAATATGATCCGGGCTGACAAGAACGGCACCAAGCCCCGAACCGCTGACATTAGATGATCCATCCACGTACAAGACCCAATCGCACCACGCCGTCAGCTTGGTTCCGTCTCCAGCCTCTTCTTCCACAACGGGATCCTCCTCCGCATCGTCTGGGAGCTCGTGACGGTCGGGCCCTGCTGAAGTTTCGGCTTCCTCCACGGGGAAATCGGCTAAGAAGCTTGCAACGGCCTGCCCCTTCTCTGCCGTCCGGGCCTGATATTGGATATCGAACTCGCTAAGCGCCACGGCCCACTTCGACATACGTCCCGCGGTTTCAGGTCGCCCCAACACAGTTTTCAAATGGTACGTTGTGATGACGACGATGGTATGTGCCTGAAAATAAGGACGTAACTTCTCAGCAGAAAAGACGAGAGCCAGGCATACCTTCTCCATTCTGCTGTAGTTGGACTCTGCCTTGTGGAATGTTTTGCTGACGAAATAAACAGGCTTCTCTACGCCGTCGTGACTTCTGAGCAGCACGGAGCCAATGGCTCGTTCCGAAACGGAGAGATAGAGGTACAACACTTCATCAGGTTCAGGTACGGAGAGGATTGGAGCAGAGCCTAGATACGTCTTCAAGGCGGCGAAAGATTGAGAGCACTCTTCTGTCCATCTGAAGACGGAATTCTTTCTCAGCAACTCGAACAGAGGTTTGCATCGATCAGAAGACTTTGATATAAATCGGTTGAGAGCAGCGATACGTCCCGTCAATTTTTGAACTTCCTTCCTTGTCTTTGGTTCCGGCATATCTATCAGAGCACGGATTTGCGTGGGATTCGCTTCGATGCCCCGTTGACTGACGAGATAACCAAGGAACTTGCCCGAGGCGACGCCGAATGTACATTTCTCAGGATTTAGCTTCAGGTTGAAAGTGCGTAAAATAGAAAACGGCTCCGCCAAATCGGTTACAAGAGAGGCCCGAGTTCGACTTTTCACAACGATATCGTCAATATACACCTCCACCGATTTACCAAGCAAGGGTCCAAACATCAGATTCATTAGTCGTTGATAAGTGGCCCCGGCATTCTTCAGGCCGAAGGGCATGACCCGGTAACAGAACAGACCTCGCTCCGTTATGAAGGCCGTCTTCTCTTGATCATCCTCCGCTAAGAGGATTTGATTGTAACCCGAATACCCGTCCATGAAACTCAACATCTCGTGACCCGCGGTTGCTGTGATTAATCTGTCGATTCTGGGAACGGGGAAGAAGTCTTTCGGACAGGCTTTATTAACGTTAGTGAAATCGATACAGACTCTGACTTTCCCATTCTTCTTCGGAACAGCTACTACGTTGGCTATCCACTCCGGATATTGGACCTCACGAATGAACCCGTGTCGAATCAACTTATCGATCTCTTCATTGACGGCCTCATGGTACGTTGGAGCAAGTCTACGAGGCTTCTGTTTAACTGGATTGACCACGGGATCAACGTTGAGATGGTGACAGATGATTTCAGGATGTATACCCGTCATGTCTTCATGTGACCAAGCGAAAACGTCAAGATTCTTCCTCAGAAAATTTGTCAATTCCCGCTCTTCATCCGTTGTCAAACAAGTCCCAATTTGCAGCATTCTTGGTTCGTTCTCCGTCCCGAGGTTGACAAATTTCGTGGGATCAACAGAATGGTTTATCAGCAATTCACCCGTGTTCTCCTCTTCTACGGACCCGACCTGTAATTGCTATTCGAGCGGGTTGGGAGAGGTATAATCACACTTCTGCGATGCCAGTTGGTCTCCTCTTATTTCACGTGGTCCATCCGGAGTGGGGAATTTCAGTACCTGGTAATAAGAAGACGGAACAGCTCTCATTTCGTGAGTCCACCATCGCCCCAGGATAGCGTTGTATGGGGACGGCGCGTCGATAATGGAAAATCGGGTGGACAGGGTGATAGGTCCAGCTTTGACCGGTAAGACGACTTCGCCCAGGGGTTGCATCGAACTTCCTTCGAATCCTATCAAGGGGGTCTGTGCGGGGACAAGAACCGCTGGATCCAACTCCATCTTTGTGAAAGCATGGAGGTACAGGATATCTGCCCCACTCCCAGGGTCTATGAGCACTCGTCTGATGTCGAAATCGCCAATTCTCATGGACAGGACAAGAGCATTGTAGTGAGGCCTGACCACAGTTGCCATGTCTTGGTCAGTGAACATTAGGGCCTGCTCGACTTCCTTCGTCGTCGATCGCACTTGGTAAACTTTTGCCACGTGCGATAACTTCCTCGCCTTCGCTCGATACTGCTGCTCAACATCGACTTCCGGTGCTCGAGCGCGATGGATGACGTTTATGACTCCTTTCGGAGCTTCTCCACCTCGGTTTATTTGACCAGATGGCTCTCCCTCGTGAGACCGAGTGGATGGCTCCGTAATATGCCCCTCTTTTCTTCCGGAATCCACGTACTCTCCCAGATAGCCCTCACGGACTAATCTTTCCAAGTATTCTCTCAGGATGCGACAACGATTCGTGAGATGCCCATGGCATTTGTGGTATTGACAATATTCGTGTGCCCTGGGTCCCGTGGTGACATCACGAACGGTCCGTGCTGGCCATTCGAAGTATGGTTCGTCTTCCATCGTCTTCATGATCGTCGCCAGGCTTGCTGTGAAGTTAACTTGACCACCACGAGACGCGAAAGGACGTCTTTCTGTCGTTCGATTCTCCCTCTCCTTGTACTGTCCGTGCTCCTCTCGTCTCTGATAGGCGCGGTCGTCCCTCCGCCGGACATTGGACCGTAGATCCGTGCTCCTTGACGAGTCTGCATCTTGGCGGATCCCCAATGAGAGTTGGTTCGGTTCTCCTCGTCGTTCGACGTACACAACTTTTTCCTGCCGTGTGGGTCTTCGTGGTTCCTCGTCACTGGAAGATGATTCATACTTTGGTTTCTTCCCTCTCTTCGAGGAGGGTCTGCCTCCCCACTCCACAGCATCTACCCCTCGTGCTCTGGGCCTCGTCGTTGCTGCGATATCTTCCTCCATCCTTCCGTACTTAGAGGCACGGACTATCAGCTCGTCCATCTTGATTGGACAGTCAAGGGCAAGAGACTCGTAGAGCTTGGAACTCTTGGGTATGGCATTTTTGAAGGCCGCTATACAAGTGCAGTCCTCAATCTTGTCGATATTAGAGACTTCATCGGTAAACCGTTGAGTGAAATCTCTAAGGGATTCCGCCGACTTCATTCTCATGGCGAAGAGTGAATCTGCGCCTGCTTTCTTCTTCTTGTTAATGATGTACTGGTCAATGAAAACTGACCTCAGATCAGCCATACACCTGATCGACCCCGCGGGTAGATTACGGAACCATCTCGCAGCCGCTCCAGTCAGACTGCTAGGAAAGGCTTTGCAGAGAAGATTGTCATCCGGGTTACGGACAGCCATAGCATTCTTGAAGTCGGTCAGGTGGTCAATAGGATCTCTCCTCCCGTCGAACTTAACAAAGTTAGGTACCGTGAACTTTGACGGGGTATAAGATTCAACGATCTCCTTGGAGAAAGGGGACGTCTCCTCCTCGTCCTTGTACTTCTGAGCGTATTGATCGAGAGAAGCTCCACCTGTCGTTCCTCTGACTCGAGCGTTAATCAAGGCTTCCACGTCTTTGAGGGTCAGGCTTGTCTTCAACCCGTCGTCGCTGACGCGGAGCTCTCGATGTTCAGCGTGAGCATCGAGAGAACGAGGGCGGGTAGTTTTGTCAACAGAAGGAGTGAGAGTGAATCTCCTCTCCAGATTCTCTGGTCCAGATGGCGAGATCGGGGCCGTTCCTCCGGGGGGAGGAGAAGAAGCGAAATTGAGTTTACGAGCTGCAGAGCCCCCTCTAGGAGATTCGTCATCGATCTCCAAGTTTCCGTGCTCCAAAGCATCTAGCCGCTCCTGCAGTGACTGTTGTTGGCTGACTATCTGGGCCAGAGTGGCCTGTTGTTGTTGTAATAGTAACAGGATGGGATCAGATGTGGTCATGAGCCTTTCTGGTTGTCCAGAAGATGGGCCTGATGCGAATGTTTGCATGGTGGAAGGGGTGCATGAAAAGGCTTGAGGGGGCTGGTTTTCGGTGATAGACTGGGGAGTTTGGTTTGCCATACTGACCGAGAGGTGGTGTGAGCGAAGGGTGGTTTCGGCTTAAGAATTTCCCACAGACGGCGCCATTTTTGTGAGAGGATTTTACCGAAAGGACACGCGTCAGCAGCAGCTCCTCCCAAGTTCTGATACACTGGTAGAGGGTTGGAGTAGAGGGTGTAATACCCTGACCTGTACTCCGATGATTAAGTCAGTAGGTGTAGAAGATGATGAACAGTAAGAAAATGCAGAAAATTCAAAGGTCTTAGCTCCTCAAAATTTCGTCCCCTTCATACTGTTTTTCTCTAGTTTATATAGGCCATCCCGGCTATGACCATGGATACCCATTGATGCCCATGCATCCTTCGAATCCCTGATGTGTACTTTAGTAATCATTTTAGATAGATCTCCCGGCCATTCGTACTGCACGCGCATCTGCACACAAAAGAACAGGCAAAGAGTAGGAACTCGTCCGAGGTGACTGGCATTAAATGCAGCATTAAATGCCATTTAATGCCAAGACAATGTTACCCACCTACCATCGTAGAGGTAGGTCCAGTCCCAGGTGACGGGGCAGCAACGCCAGATCTCATTACGTGTTTAGGATACGCGATCGTGGACAATAAGACGACGGGTACATCGTCAGAATGAGGACGTGATCGTCATTCACGAGACCACGGGTCCGTCATCAGAGTGAAGACGTGATCGTCGCTCGCGAGACCACGGGTCCGTCATCAGAGTGAAGACGTGATCGTCGCTCGCGAGACCACGGGTCCGTCATCAGAGTGAAGACGTGATCGTCGCTCGTGAGACCACGGGTCCGTCATCAGAGTGAAGACGGAAATGAGCTCGAACGATAACACCACACTGAGGACAAGCTCGTTGTTACCATACTTATGTTTTTACGAAAATTACCCATTACACTAATCACTGTCCTTTAAATAAAATACTTATTAGCTTATTGTGTGTGAAACGCTACTCGAAAGATTCTGCGTATGGCTAATAGTTGAGGGGCTCTGAGGTTACTGTTCACTAACAAATTTCGAATATTGTAGTAACTACAAAATAAATATGCACACTCTCACCTCAGAGACGTTTATATTAATTAAAATGAGCTTAGGAGTCCAACATCTCATGAATCCCAAATAATAATTAAAAAAAAGGGACGTATTCTTCTCTAGTTGTAACCAGTTTTGCCAACACTGGTTACGCCCATGAGGTGGCCACATGTCTCTTTTGACACCTCTTAACTATGGTTAAGATTCACTCACTCCTAAGGTTCATCTACCTATTCTTGGTTTTTTTTAAAAATAATAAATTTTTTTGTTAATTGTGATTAAAATTTATCAACTTCTGGGGTTAATTTTTTCTAAAAACCAAAGAGAGGTGGGTGAATCTTCAGGGTAGGTAAATCTTAACCACCGTTGAGGAGTTTAAAAAGGGACATGTGGTGACCACAGGGTTGTAACCGGTTTTGCCGGAGAAGATCACTAGTCTTAAAAAAAAAAAAAAAAATCTCACGAACAAAGCCTTTTATGATCCAACACGAATAGAAAACTCAGAAAATAATGGAAGTTGGATGAGTGATGGGTAGCACTCCTTCCCTAGGACTTGTCCCAATGGTTGTGTCTCTCGTTTTGGAGAGGGGTAATTAGTATTCGAGTCTTGGTGTGGTTGTTGAGTGTATTGATCGTCGAACCGATTGGATGGCTTGTTCTCGGTTTGATATGTTTGATCGTGTTTTTTAATTTGGGAAAAAAATCTTCATTTTTATCCGGTTTTACCACCGACTGGTTGAATTTGACCAATTTTTAATGTGGTCTAATTTTGGAGGTTTTGGAAACCGATGAGGGACTTAGTTCTTGATTTTCCCTGTTCGATCCGCGGGTCCATTCCAAATCTGATAACAGTAGTTGAGATTGTTAACCCCCTCACCCCTAACCTACTTAGATAAATGATTCAAACCTACCAAAAAAAAGTAAGAAATTTATGCTTATTTATTGATTTTTTTAGTAAGTCTTATTTATTATTTCTTTTGTTTTTGGTGAGAGCTTATTTACTGTTTCACTATGAATGCCACCCCCCGTCCTATCATCACCAACCATTAGTGACCTGTACGTGTCGGTCACCCAACCTAGTAGGGAATCCTTTATGCTTTTCTTTTGTGGGGCTCGCACTTTACTAAGCCATGTAACAAATGTGCCACGTCAATTGGAGTTGAGCCGTTTGATTTGAGCTTGTTGGCTTGAGGCTTAGCTGGTTGGATGATTTTCGAAAGGGCGCTTCACCAATATGGGCATGCTTTTCATTTTTATAAAATACCCTTATAGAAGTTGTTGGTTACCAAACTCCCTTGACGCTAAAAATCTGATTAGTACGACCTTTGACCTTGTCAGAAGAAGTCCCCCACCAACCCCAGCAAGACTTAGTATGGTTAGTTTTGGTGGCTATTTTGTTTTTCTCTCGGATTCTATAAAATTCTACCACAAAGAGCTTTGGAAGATTTGCGTCTCGTGGATTAGACGTCTATGATTGTTCAAAACTATATGACAGGTGTGAACAAATAAAAAAATCAATTGATAGGTCAAACTACTTAATAACCAAATCCAAATGATCGAAATATACCATAGATGATTTTTTTGAAATTCTCAAATTACCCTTATATGAAAACAAAACTTTGATATAATGTTTTGCTTTAATTCCCAAACTACCCCTTATCTTTGTTAATTTCGAAACTACACTTGCTCATCTATCTATTTTGAATCACAGCCAATCGTGATTGAACTCAGGGAGAGTTCAATCGCACCCGTGGGTTAACACGTGACCATTTTAACTCCTATTAACTGTGATTAACTCCTTCCGCTTGCTCTTATGTGCATCACAAATGCCACTAGCGAGTTCAATCGCACCCACGGGTTAACACATGTCCCTTTTAACTTCTAATAACTGTGGTTAACTCCTTCCCCTTGCTCTCACGTGCATCGCACGTGCCACCCGCTAGTATATATTACGTTAGGGGTGTAACCAGTCTTTGGCCGACTAATCCCCTCGATGATTATATTAGTTTGCACTATTTGTGTGCTATATTAGTGTGTTAACATTGTATTAAATTAATATATGCTATCAGTGTATAAATAATATAAAATATAGCTATGACTGATATATTATATAACATATGCTATCTATTAGTTATATATTACATATATTTTGTATAAATATATCAAAAGTGTGTTATATGCTATTGATATATTTCTTTAATTAGCTCAAATTAAATTGGCTTAAGAAATTGAATCCCTAACCCTAAGACCTAAAAAGTAAAAATGAATAATGGGCAGGCTTTTTCCAGGCCAGTGTAGTGCAACTCATTGACATTTGCCAAAAAAAAAAAAAAAAAAGCAGCTGGATCCATGCATGGTCTTCCAAGTTCTTTCTTCCTCCATCACCCAAAAGCTACAACCATAGATCACACAGAACCAAAGCAATAAAAAAAGAAAACAAAGGTTTAATTTTGAGGCAGTGCTTTGCTTCACTATGTTGAAGCGGAAGCTGCGGAACTCATTATGGCCGTGACAACTGGCAACACTTTATTATGTTGAAGCGGAAGCTGCCGAACACTACGTTTTTTTCATTATGGCCGTCACAGCTGGCAATACTTTTTTTTCATTATAAATACAAAATTGTCACCGTCTCTTCTGAGTATAAACAGTGGAACTCCGTCATTGTCGCGAAGTGGAGCCCTTCTTTGTATTTAAACTGGAAAAAAAAAACAAAAAACGCGCACACACAAAAAATGAGCCACGCCGAGTCAATAGGGCGTGGAGCCGACAACCGATTAGGGTTGGTGGGTGACGGGCCATTGCCGGTAAAAAAAACGCAAGAGTTGGTCAAGGAAATGTCGTTATCTCCCAACGACTACAGAAAATCCAGGCCGCAGGATATTGGGACATCAACGGCTGAAATTTGGAGATGAATAAGGAAAAGCGAAATGAAGGAATCCAGAAATCCCGTCCAAATGCCTTTTACCTTTCGTCTATAAAGACGGCCCTGAAGTCGAAGCTTAAGACTCGTAGGGTTCCGTGGTTTCAAAATCGAAAAGAAGAATCGTTTTTTCTTCTTAATCTTCATTTCAGGTAGCTTTGCTTTTCCTTTCTTAGTTCCTCGTTTTTTTTCTTCTTAATCTTCATTCATTTCTGGTCAAATGTCTTGTTATTATCTATCTTTTCATCGTAATTCTTCATAGATCTCTTTAGAACCCTTTTTTTTTTAAATATAAAGTTTGATTTTTGCAGACAATGACTGTTTATGCAGTTTCTGTGTTTTGATTGCTTGATTTAAGTTAGTATTGGTTGGATATTTGCGAATTCTAGTTTAACTGTTGGTGGATAAAGATGCATGATTTTAGGTTCTGAGTATTTTGCTGTAGGGCTGAAAGATCTGGAAGTTATGCACATCTTTTAATTGAACATGAACTAAATTATTTGACACTGTAGAGGTCCAGAAATTCAGATATTCTGCACATCTGTGTCGATTATAAAGTAAATCTGGTGTGGATTTGGATCTAGCGTTGAGTATCTAATGTTTAGTCTCTTTGAATCTGTTGGTGAACAGAAGCGTTTGTAAGTAGCTATGAACACTATTACGAATTGCAAGAAATGCGCCCTAGGCTGGCAGATCTGATGTTCTTTTTGGGGCCATTATTTTGTGGGGTTTCTGCCTACTCAGTGTCTTGTTTCTACCTTTTCGTCTTTGTATCTCCTCAAAAGCTCATTATAAACTGACCACAAATGTTTCAGAAACTCAAAGATGTTCTCTTAAATGAGAAGAGTAGTAGTTGATTTGTTTATAAATTTTGTCAAAGTTCCTCAATTTCAAACTTCCTGCCTCATAACATCTATTTTTCTTCTTATTTCTTTTTAGATCCATGCACCTATTAGTTTTCTTCTACTAGAATCTCCACTACACTGGTAAATAATTAGATTTGTGGTGCTCTCTTCTCTAGATCTCACCAAGATATTTTTAAGCTTCAAGGATTTCTTAGTAGCTAGTTGATCTGCAAGATTGTTTTGTATTTTTTTTTCCAGTCTCCTAACATTATTTTATTGAACACTTATTTGTTTTTAACATAGACCTTAGATTTGCTTATGAAGTGTGGTTTTTGGATTGGATATTGGGGAATAAATCTTTTTCCAAGATACCCTTTGTTTGATTCCTTACAACTTTTTTTTCAATATAATGCTGAACCGAATAGAGACTTCCATTCTTTTTATCTTTAATTTCTCTTTTTGTTGGGAATGTAGACATTTGAGAAAACATTTACACGTTGTGCTTAGATTCTCCTCCCTTGTATACTGTTCGCATAAACTACAAAGCACTTCAACCATCAAGCCTAAACATGGGTCTTCATTCTCCATTTCTAGTACTGAATGATTTGCTTTTCTAAACCTAAGCAAATTTTTTGCCGATTTACTGTTTATTCATATATTGAGATATCTGGTATACTTGTTTGTGCTGTGCAGCTTGAGAGAATGGAGACCTTCCTATTTACCTCTGAATCTGTGAATGAGGGCCACCCCGATAAGCTGTGTGATCAGATCTCCGATGCAGTGCTTGATGCTTGCCTGGCACAGGACCCTGACAGCAAGGTTGCCTGCGAGACCTGCACCAAGACCAACATGGTCATGGTCTTCGGAGAGATCACGACTAAGGCCGATATTAACTACGAAAAAATTGTCCGTGACACATGCCGCTCAATTGGATTTGTTTCCGATGATGTGGGTCTTGATGCTGACAACTGCAAGGTGTTGGTCAACATTGAACAGCAGAGCCCTGATATTGCCCAGGGTGTCCATGGCCACCTTACCAAGCGCCCCGAGGAGATTGGTGCTGGTGATCAGGGGCTTATGTTTGGCTATGCCACTGATGAGACCCCCGAGCTGATGCCCCTCAGCCATGTCCTTGCAACCAAGCTCGGGGCTCGCCTTACTGAGGTTCGCAAGAATGGAACCTGCTCCTGGCTGAGACCCGATGGTAAGACCCAAGTCACTGTTGAGTACCACAACGACAAAGGCGCCATGGTTCCCATCCGTGTCCACACAGTCCTCATCTCCACCCAGCATGACGAAACTGTCACCAATGATGAGATTGCTGCTGACCTCAAGGAGCATGTCATCAAGCCCGTCATCCCTGAGAAGTACCTCGACGAGAAGACCATCTTCCATCTCAACCCATCAGGCCGTTTCGTAATTGGTGGTCCCCATGGTGATGCCGGTCTCACCGGACGCAAAATCATCATTGACACATATGGTGGTTGGGGTGCTCACGGTGGCGGTGCATTCTCCGGCAAGGACCCCACCAAGGTGGACAGGAGTGGAGCCTACATTGTGAGGCAGGCTGCCAAGAGCATTGTTGCCAGTGGGCTTGCCCGCAGGTGCATTGTGCAGGTCTCTTATGCCATTGGTGTTCCGGAACCCTTATCGGTCTTTGTTGAAACTTATGGTACCGGAAAAATTCCAGACAAGGAGATTCTCAAGATTGTGAAGGAGAGCTTTGACTTTAGGCCTGGAATGATTTCCATTAATCTGGATCTCAAGAGGGGAGGCAATGGCAGGTTCTTGAAGACGGCTGCATACGGTCATTTTGGCAGGGACGACCCCGACTTCACATGGGAGGTGGTGATTCCCCTCAAGTGGGAGAAGGCCTAAGCCTAAGATAATCAGTTCAGTCCTTACTTCTTGGGTAGCAGATAAATAATTTCCTTGTTTCTTTGGCCCAGCTCTCAGTGCAAGGGATTGCTTAATCTTTTACTATCATTATCTGTTCTTACCTGTTTCTTTTTTATTATTTGTTTTGCTGTCTGTTCTGATTGTATGAGTAGAAATATACGATTTTTGTCTGAATTGATGGAAGTAAAATAATGAAAAGAATACTATTTTTGTTTGGTCATGGGTGAGAAAGTATACATTAGAGAAGGGGTCTGCGGCAGGGAAGAATCAATGTATATAGGGGTGATATCTAGCCGAGCTGAGTAGTGGTGTGTTCAAGTCTTGTTCATTTATTAAATGTAGTTCACAAGTAGCTTGGTTTATTGGATATAACTATATTAGGTAAAAAATTCACTTTATTATCCAGGCAAAGAAATCATGGAGTTAGCTAAAATTTTAGTATAAGATTATAATTATATAAAGGGTATTTTTATCAAATAAAATACATTATATATTTAAGCTTTACTAGTATATAATACATATACTTAATTTTAATATTTAAATGAAATAAATATATTTTAAATAATTTAGTAGGTTAATATATAAATATAATCGAACCGGGCTTTTAACGAGCCGAGTAGGGGTGTTTTCAAGTTTGGCTTGTTTACTAGGGGTTGTTTGGCATCAATTCTAACGATTCTCTCATTCTGAAAAAAAATTAATTCTTATAAGTTTCGATTCTTGTAATCAAATTTTGTACTGTGAATATTTGGTAACTGTCGATCTGAATCAATTATGCTGGAAAAGAAATAATAGAATTAAGTTTGGAAGAAAAAAATAAAAAAAAATAAAAAAAATTATTTTAGACATTAATATTTTTATATCATCAACACATATATAAGTGTCATAAAATATCATTTTTTTTTTTTTTTATGTCACATCTTTCTTGTTAATTTTGATGCTTACCTCGTTCATTTTAAGTGTGATTCTCAAAATTGATTCTGAAAATTGACTTTTTTTTATTCCCTAAAAATTATACCTAAAGCAGGATGATTCTTAAAATCATTTCCTAAAAATGACTTAGCAAACGTGTTTAACTATTTCTGTTCCCGGGATACAAAAAATCGTTCCCGAGGAACGATGCCAAACAGCCCCTAAATCAACGAATGAGCTTGAGCTTTTAATGAGCTGATCTCAAGTAGTTTGCGAGCATGGTTTGTCAACCACCCCTAAATGTATGTATGTATTCATGTGTGGTTTGGTTGATAGAGAGATTCAAATGAATGGATTTGCACATGAACCAACTAGTTATTTGAACTCAGTGCAGAGATTCAGAAAATGTATTAATGCGTGGTTAGATTTTTTTTTTTTGGGTAGTCATTGCGTGGTGTTTTTTTTTTTTTTTTTTGGGGGGTGGTGGGGGTGGGGGAGGGGTGTTGGGAAAGTTTAATGTATTACGAAAAAGCCGAGATTACAGGACAGGGAGTGGAGTGGGCTGAAGCATAAGATCTCGTACAGTGGTAGACCGAGAAGTAATACTATCGGAAAGTGGTCGTTGAGCCAGAAGGAGAGCTTCTTCTGAGTTAGTGAATTGGAACCGAAGGGATTCACATGTATTTGCTAACGTCTGGATGTCGGCGAGGACAGCCTGGATTTCCCAACTGGGCTGGGCTGGGCCGGGCCGGGCCGAGACACCATTAATCAGGTCCACAAGCTCCTTCGAATCAGATTCAATTATAACTTGCAGCCACCCCAACTGTTGGACAAAGCGGTTTGTAGACCGAGACGGATTGCTTCTGCTTCTGCATCAGCGACAATCACTGAGCCACCTGTTAGAGATGATTTGGGTATGTTGCACAGACTTTCACCAGTGGAGGTGGAGTTGCGGGGGCAATTACTCCCACACCTGCAGCAGCAAGGTTAAGGGGTAAAGCAGTCCCATCTACATTGATCTTAATCCAAGGTGGAGGAGTGGGGGGTCCTCCACTGTTCCGTTGTTGTCGTAATCATCGCACTTGGTAGATTGGAGTCTACTGCTTGGTTAGTTGATATGAGATTGAAGAGAAATGATTTGCACGTGAGATACGGAAATTCAGATAATTATATGTTTCTTTTCTGCATAAAAACAGTTGGTCTGGGGGGGGGGGGGGTTTACATCCTTTGTTCCATCAAATTTTTTTTTTTTGTTTTTTGGGAAGGTAAAAGGGTTGTCCTTTGTTCATCATTGCGTCAAAGAGTTGATTGGCCAAGTGGGGTTGACCAGATTTTGCAAGGAGTTTCGGGTATGTCCCTTCTTTTGGATGATCCAAGGGTTGTTGAAATGTTGTCTTCGCCTCTACTGCTATTGTTGTAGAATTTTTTGTTTTTACCGATAAACAGAGCTAATATATATATATATATATATAGTCAAAACAACAGGCAATACAAATAGAAGTTAAGTTTACAGAAAAGTAAACGAACACACGCAAAGCCTACAAAACTGAAAAGTAAAGCAAAAGCTACTACTGTCGAGGCTGATAACACCCAAGAAGCTAATGTTACCTGTTTCATCCGGCTACAGTCGAGGCTGATAACACCCAAGAAGTTAATGTTACCTGTTTCACCGGGTTCAGATTCAGGTTTACGGTTCACCACTTTAGAGTGAACCTGGTTTGCTGGGGATAAAGATGCAATAATTCGTTTCTCAGTTCACTTAAAGTTCTTTAGTTTGGTTTGCTAGCTTAATTTGTTTTTAAATAACATATATTTTTTAAGCATATAAATAATATATTATAATTACTTATTTTGAAAAGGGATTAAAAAAATGTCTTTTTATGAGCAGCTCCAAAAGTGTAAATTTGCCGAACCCAAAAAAATATCAGTAAATTCGAATAAAGATTTTGACGAACCAAGACCGTTTTGAAACCACCGTGTGGTTCGCTGTAGAGGCCAGTGGCTGTAGTAGTGGCGGATGACTCAACAGTATCACTTCTTTCTTTGCAGACCGATAGGTTCTCCACCCCTAGTCCATTGGTGGCAGGACCAGAGGCTTTCCTTCTTAGTGTGACTGTGTGAGTCTGGCACTTGAATATGAACTGGAGAGGTCAAACGGTTGAATTTAATCCCCATCTCCGCCAATGCCAGACTCTCCTTGCCCGGGAGAAGCCCTCAAAAAGCCTAACTGGTTAGGCCCAAGCCACGTATTGTATGCGGCACCAGAGCAGCTCATCATCGAGTCAATGGAACAAATCAATACGTATTCACAATCTGAAAAGGAGTCCCATCTCCCTTTCACACATTAGAACTCTGAAAGAATGAATGAAATTCCCTATTAATTTAGTGGGACAACATAAATGGATATACAGAGTACCCCACAAATCTCACTCTGTCCAAAGCACCGATTCTACAGAAAAAGTAGTGAATTTACGACCTATAAACTAGTACTGATAAATATGGAATCGAGTACCTGTTAACCTTAGATAGATCCATAATCCAACAGCTCCCACCTGAAGGGATGGAATATACAGAGAACTTCAGGAGAGCTTTTAAAGAGCAGGGCCACACAGACACAGACTGCAGCAATGGCCAACATCGAGAGCATTGCCGGCCTGTATGTCAGCGATCTGCTGCCATTGTTGTAAGCCAACTTTTGATCACATAGCTTGCAATGCTGCTGAATTGGTCTCAATTGGACCATTTCAACCTGGAAGCTGGAAATTTTTGGAGAGTTCAGCCCAATCATTTGCTTCTGCTTGACGTTACAGTCCGAGAGAATGCTAGGAATGTCGAGCACAACATGCCCAGCTTCTGATTTCTTGTTGATTTTCTTCTGGACCAGATGGATGTAGGAGTAGTGGCTTCGCAAGTTCGCATAATCTTCAGGTGTGAAACCAGTGGCGTCACGAGCACTCTTCCATGCTTCAATTCCCACCTGAACAAAGCAGACCCATGTCAGTATCTTCAGAGGCATGTCAGTATCTTTAAAGGTTAACGAAATTGTAGTGTATTGGTTCCTGTACAGACCCATGCCATTCTCTAATGTAATGTATTAGAGAATGAGGATATTATATGTTAATAATGATGTTGCTCAGTGAGAGTCATGCACCATATGACCCAGCCAAGAGGTGGGTCATAGATGGGATGGTCAACAATGCACAGAGGTGCCGGATAGAAAGTTTGAATTTGTGTTGAGAGATTATGAGTGCTTATTCCACAGCCTTCACCTCGCATAATGGTGTTAGAATTAAACTATTATCACATATACAAAAAAGAAAGAAATACCAATCCAGGATCATCAGTTAATGCATCCAGCATGTTCTCAGAACCATCTCTACCAGCTGCAACGTGAAGAGGTGTCAAACCCGCAGGGCCAATGGCATCAGGTCTAAACAAGAAGTTTTCATAGCCTCTGTCATTGTGTTGCTTGTGTTCAGACCCTGATTTATCTAATACTCTATCTGGGACGTATCTCAACAGGAGTTCTACCACAGGCCTAGAATTTCTCCGCACAGCTCTGTGGAGGAGGCCCATCTCCGACAATGCAAGCTCAACGGAAGGATGCTCTCCTGCATTAACAGTTCCAGCAAGCAGAATGTCCAAGAGTTTCTTGACTACAAAACACCAATCACGGTCCACCGAGAACTCCATGAGCCATATGAACCGTTTCAAAGGAAAGATGTCTGAGTTAGGATCCATGTGATCCAATCTAGACTTCAAGTGACTTCTATGAAGAAGCCAACCCATTTCATGTATAAAGTGCAGGGCTTGATTTTTGGCTTCCATTCTTCCAGTTCTTCCTTGAGCATCGTCATCATTCTCGACCACCCCAATTGCACTCTCCAGCATACGGATCTCAGAACACACATCCTGCTCTGCAACTATGAATGGGAAGAAGGTGCTGCTGAGGCCATGGTCTTCAACCTGAATGGGTTCAAATAACCAGAATACTAAGCTTAACACAGCAAAATTTGTATGTGCGTGTGTGTGTGTGTGTGTGTGTGAGAGAGAGAGAGAGAGAGAGAGAGAGAGAGGTATCTAAGTTTATTTCATTAGATGGCCTCACTTAGGAGATAGCCAGAAATTAACCTGCAAGTAATACCATCCGATCTAATGCACTATTTGGAAGGCCAGGACACCTTTTCTATAGGTCATAATGAGGAAAATATAAGAGTTCGTTTCAGAAGACAAAGAACATCTGTATAGTGGATATTTACAAAAGTTAAAAATTACAGGACTGGGTTGATTATTGTCATTGACTAAGGAGATCTTCTAGGTGGGATGAGTCATTTGATGAACCCAACTGCCCACTGTGTGAGCACTGCGTAAATGGTTTTACCCATAATAGATCATTTCTTATTGTATTAGACCCAAATCATAGCTCATCAGTGAAAAAACAAGACAATAGGATATGAGATCACACGGAGAAAAAGCACCTCCATGAATCCTCTCCCGGTCACATTTGGGATAGAGCAAGGAAAGCTGAAGCACTGGAGCTGATCATGCTCCTTGATGGTATCGCCACCCTCTACCAAGCCATGAGTAGCTTCCTCAACCAGATACTTTCCTTCTAATGCACATCGTAAACTGAAAAACAGAAGGTAGAAGGGATTAGTATTTGATTAGCAGTCCGAGACAAAATCTGAAGATATTGTAACAAAACCAGAAACTCCGGTTACAATTCTGCCTCAGTTTAGGAAATGAGAGGATCAAGAACAAAGTGAGACACATTCATAGGAATGAGGATAATGGATACCTCGTGGTGGCACGTGACAGATTAAAGCCTTTAACTACAAATTGAGCTTTTTCTGATGCAGAAACTGCAATAGGTATGACGCTTGAGATCCTACAATGACTATGATTTGTCAGTGGTAAGGGTGTGTCTAGAACAATCTGACCTGCAACACAAACAGACAGAATCAAAATGCTGGATCATCCTTCATACAAAAATAAATATCAATAATAACTCCCGGATTGTTTTAGTCACTACAATGACAGAAAACGAAAAGAAAAAACCAAACATAAGAACACACACACACAAAAAAACATAGAAAGTGAACACACCATTGTAGATAAATGCTATTCGTTGCTGCACCCTGGTAAACACCCATCCTGTTCTCCAAAAACTGTTATTGGAGACCTCCAGGAGCCTACTCAAACTGGAGCTCAAATTGCAGCAGAGCTGTATTTAGCAATCGAGATTTGGAAAATTAGTAGTTGTCTGAAATGGGGATCAACATTCCGCATTCATGGCATCAATGCAGAAGAAGCATACCTCCTCCCATGTGGAGTCCGCCAGACGAAGGTAAATTGTTAAAATAATACAACCAGGCCTAATGTAGCTCTCAATATCCGTAGGACTGTGGGATAACCAGTCGAGGATCTGGAAGTTTAACAAAAAGTATTACAACATCAACTGTCTGTGGAAGGAAACAACAAAAAGTTGCACTCAAACAATTTCAAGGTTCAGAAAACACCTGTGCTCTCAGGTCCAGAGGAAAATCATTTGGGTCCTTTCCAAAAATTTTAAATACAATTCGATCTGTGCGGCTCTGGAATACGTAAAAGATGGAGGTTAACATAAATAACAGTTTTAAGACATAAATAACAACTTTATATAGCTATATGTTGCTAAAAAGGAGCGTGTATATACAATTGGCCGTTAGTATGGTTGGAGTCAATGAGCTCTAAAATACAAGTAATAAACTCAACAATTTCTGATAGATACAATAAACACTGAACAAGGAAGTGCAGCTACACTTTATTTGAAGAGAAATTAGATAGAAAAATGGCAAACAAATTCCAGAAAACAGAATGTTGATAATATATATATATAAAATAGTACATGCAAACCAATACCTTAAAGTACGACTCTTTAAGGTATTGGTTAGATGACGCTAATTATCACCCCGGGAAAAAAATTAAAGTAAAAAGATTGATAGATAGAAAGAAAGAAAATAAAAGGACGTGGAAAAGAAAATACAAGAATCTGTGACAGCCACGGTTGTTCTGTCCTTGAAGCCATAACATATTCATATGCATTAAGCGAGACCATTTAATTGGTAAGCTGCCTCTTGGGTGGGCCACAACAAGAACACTATGAATGCCTTTATTAACATGAATTCAAGAACTAAAAACATGCAAATATTGGCCAAAAAAGAAAGGATTTAAAATGGTCCAAGAGAAAGGAGACATTTGAAACCTTAGGGATGTCTGGTGGGATCCCCTATTAAAGAAAAGAAAACACAAAATGAACAGTCTGGGTGATTCGTATGAGAGATCAATGCATGGTATAGGATGAAGGACACAAAATTTATGTATATCTTATCAACAAATAACACTTTATTATCAATCAAAAAAAACAAAATAACACTTTATCCCTTCTATTGATAGTAGTATTGCTTGAGACAAACCACAGACAGATGACATACACAACATAATCATAGAGCAATCGATAGAAAGAAGAGCTTATTCAATAATTTCAGCAAATTCTTCCATAGCAGATATAGAGGAACTTCATCGACTTAGTCTGTTACACTACCCCCAATACAAGGATAGATCAACAAGACCCTACCATAACTATGCAGCTTAAAAGACAAAACAGATATGCAATCCCAACAATATACCTGAGCATCTCCATTGGAACCAGATGGTGACAGGGCAGATGCTGAATCTGAATTTCCACTTGTTTGAGGTGGACTTGACTGATGACTGTCTGGCTGTAACCATGAAGGGTGATCAAGAGACCCTGTACCAGGATTGGCAGGGACATGCGAGCCTTTTATGCAGTCTAGTGATTCATTATAGACACAATTCAAATCAATGTTATTTAACTTGAATGTCCCCACCATAGCCTTTGGGGCATCTGTTTTGGCTGGAAGCCCGACTTTTACTGGAGAGAGGATTGTGGATTTTGGAGGAGAGACAGTATGTTGAGCTCCACCCCGAGAATCATCTGTAACTATTCCTTTCTGTGGCATCTCAGATCCAGCTAGTGATGAATATCGTTCAATATGCCTCGAAGGGGTTTCAGGACCAGTGCCACCAGTTGTTGTAGAGGTTGAGCCAAAAAATCTAGAAGGTTCAGGAGAATCTGAGAGCAAACCTGGCACTATTTTTGATGTTCCAAAAGAGGTCCCAACATTCAGAAAATCCTGAGATCCCTGTAGGAGGCTGGATATGTTCCTCCCATCAAATGTACCAGCAAGGCTGGCAAGGTTTCTCAAAAGATGAGCTAGCAGATCCTGATGCTTGGTCTGGTCTGAGCTATTGGCTGCATTCATAGAAAGCAGAGTCGGTTGCCCAAATCAATCAAGACAAAAACAAAAGGCAAGTAGACAGAAATGAAAAGGAAAACATCTGTTCAAATCCGTAAAATCAGAATTTCAATCAAATCAGACATTAGCAAAAAAATTTGATGTATAAAGACTGTGGCAGCAATTCAATATTCTAAACCTACAGGGATAGAATTAATAGATCAGTACCCGAAAAGCCTCTTCCAAGTGAATAGAACCGCTAAAAAATAGAGGTTGGTTTCCATTAGGGTACTAAGTAGCAGCCATTCAGCAAATCTCAGACAGAATAATAAACTCAAAATTCTGGATGTATAAAACTTGCAGCCCTTCTTTATAAGAGTTATGAGATTAAAGTCAATTACAACCCTAGTTACTACCTTTAATATAACTTCTACTTGCAAAAGAATTAAGCAATCCTACCACAACTCAAACTAAATACTCTTACTAAAACCTTACTCAAATAAATGTATTTTTGTAATCTTATCTCACTTCAAGTGAAACGAAGAAACACTTAATTTGGTAAATAATTTCTAGAATTATGAATTCCAGATTTCAGAAAAGCAATTTATATTCACACTGGGGGAGCTACTATCATTGAGGCTATCTTCTTCTTATACAATTGATGGAGATGTTTAGAGAGAAGAAAATAAATACTTATATGATATTCATTGTGTAAGGGAAAGCATATGGTAGTCCTTAGAGAATTAATCTGTTGGGTGCTAGGGAAGAAGAGTTCCAAAAAAATATGCAATTATCATTAAGAAAATGTGTAAGGGAGCGTTGATTATCGTGATAATAATTGTTGTCCCATCGGTTGCTTGTAGCCTTGTATAGAAGGAACAGACAATCTTTCTGATGGGCATGGGGGTTTCTTTTTGGCAATTTGGGGAATCTAGTATGCTTATCCTGTAGCTTGTTTGTTTTTTCACTTTCAGAAAACTTCTTTATCTTTTGCTCTTTATACTGTTTTTGTAATTAATATATGCTTGATTACTTATTGATCAAAAATACATATAATTGGTACTCAGAAAAATGAGTTTCCTGTGACAATAGGTTTACATCAGGGGTCAACCATGAGTCCATGAACATGATCCCGTATATCTTTTACTTTGGTTAATAACAAATTGACGGCTGAAGAAGAGGTTCCTTGGTGTATATTCTTTGCAGATGCTTTGGTTTTACTTGATACAGCTAAAGAAGAGATAAATGCAAAGCTACAATTGTGGATGGATATCTAGGAATTTAAGGATTTCAAAAATACTAAGACAGAATATATGGAATGCAACTTTAACAAGAATATGAATAAGATTGAAGTTGTTAAGAGATGCTACAAAGTGACCAATTATGATATCATAGCTCAATTATTCACAAAGATTGATAAATTGAGGACATTGCCAACAAAATTAGAGCTAGGTGGCTAGAGTGGAGATGTGCTTCCAGAATGTTTTGTGACCCATGCATTCCAAAGTCATGATTTTTAATAGAATGGAATGATGAAACAGGATTCATGTTGCAACCTAATATATATGGGATAAGGCACTAAATATGATGATGACACCAAATCTAACAAGCTCCTAGCAATAATTCGACACTAGCAATGTGGAGGCAATCCTCTCTAGTACCTTCAGGCCCCTTGGCTTTTTGCCCTTGCCTTTCTCTAAAGAAAGGCTGGGAAGATCATAGCATTCACTATAACTGCAAGTATAACCAGGACTTTGTAATTCTATTTTGCCATTCCAATGTGGGCTTGAATCAAGTTACACTAGTCCGACCAAGTTCCATCTTAATCTATAATATTATCAGAAACTCAGTAGAACCCACCAAAATGCAACAGGAACTCCAATCATCAGCATTGCCAAAAAGAAATTGCTTGTCCAGTGAAACTTACAATAGGATTTCCTCTTCCAACCACCTCCGCAAGCAAGGAGAATCAAACAAATGGCCCACGAAAACCAGCATCCAAGTTTCCCGAATCCCATACCATTACCTCCTACTCATCAAGATCACCTCCCTGACTTGAGGTATTTGCAGCCACTGTTCAGTTTCTTTACATAGAATATTGAATTATGACTAAACTTTGGAGTAAGTGGCTAGCTGATCCCTATTCATTTTGACTGTTTGCAAATCCAACATGATAAGGTTGGAATGATCAATATCAGGACAAGGCAACAAGGATCCCACTACTGATCAGTTTACTCTGAATGTGTAAGATATTACAACACGGACCTAAACAAAAGCATGTTAACATGTTTGCAAACATAAAGTTGTGGACCCATCATCTAATCAACAATCCTTTCCTTACATGGATGACTAGGTAGTGTAGGACATAAAAGGGGTTCCTTCGTTTTAAAATTAGGGCTCTTTAAAGTGTGGAATTTAACCCGAAACAATCAATTTAGCTCTAGAAATCCCCAAATATAATGATCTCAATCTCAATCGAATATCAAATTCCTCGCAAATCAATCTAGATGAAATATAGGGTTTTTGAATCTAATATGTAATCTGCAAATTTAACCCCAAAAATCACCAACTTTAATTAGAAACAATTCCAAGTGTTCTGAAATCTTCAACTCCCAAAAGTATTTGCTTCAATCCAAGTTCAATTTCCCCAAAATATCAAATTAATTGAATTTTCAAGGGTTTGTCACACTGGGGGAATTTCTCAAATCCTCATAATAATCCCAATTAAATCACAATAATTTTTATTCCAACAATAACGAAGTGACCAAAACATACCATAATGGTTTTAGGGCTTCCAAATTTTGGATTTTGGTGAAAATCCTAATTTTAGCTATATTGACTCAATTAAAGAAAAAATACGATTGATTGATTCTTCTAATAAATTGAGACAATTGGAAAATTAAATTTAATCAATTGATGATAATCTGAAATTAAGGATGGAAAACAAAGTAAATGATCTTGTATAATATGGACTAGGCTTAAGCGAGTCCATGATCTTGAAATTGATCTCGTGATCTTTTCCAAATTATAAGAAGAATTTTTGGATAATAAGAAGAACAATTCTTCAATATTATTTCAGCACTAGAGAGTTTAAAAGAGAAAAATCTCCACAAAATTTTATTTAAAATATTAATTCTTTTTTTCTAAAGAAACAAAGCAAACATATATATGAGAAGTGGATACCCTTTCAACCCCAATACTCTCTAAATTGGACTATCACTCAAATAAGTAACATAAGAGAACTTCTAGAACAACTAAAACTCATATTTAGATACTAAATACTGAACCTAATATTTGCAATAAATAGTAATCCAAAAATCTCTATAAATAGTACATAACCATAACTCTTTACAACTTAACTTAAAAGTAAAGCAAAGCAACAAATCCTAACTCAACAATGACTCTAAAAACAAATGCTTTCTAAAATAACTCTTAACTTAATTAGTACTCTAGCATCGAACTAATGTCTACTAACAACTTACTAAAGACAATAAAAATAACTAAATTGCACTTTGTGAGCCTTTGTTGTAACTCCGATTGTACTTCTTGTTGATTCAAATTCACATAGCATTTATCAATTAAAATAAATAAAAGTAACTATATGTACTAAAATTAAGTAAATTTTGTAAAATAACAAAAATTATGAAAATACCCTTAAAATAGAAGATTTCTGAAATCTCTCAAAATAGAAGGCTTTTCTAGCCCCTAAGGTATCGTCTTTAATAGTTTTTCTTTTTTCAACCACTTATATGCAATTAATTTGATTTGACCTTGTGGAACCCACTCTTGAAAATTTATACTTTCTAGGTTTTCTCATCCCGGGTCTACAGACTCTTGCAACTTGCAAGATTTGGATTAGGCTTCGTCTTCCTCTGTTATTTTATTTCTTTTGGATTCACTTGGGGCTTGGGGGTGATATGGAGGTCATTGAAGCAGCAACGCATGATAAAATTGAGCCCAATTGATGATAGCAAAAAAAAAAAATTGTATGGAATCAAGTCACGTCATTTCAATGTCTTCATGAGCGCAACAATATAATTTGTGAAGAAGAAAGACGTTGAGGTACTTACGATGCATATTGGAGAGGATTCTTAGTAGACTTATCAAAAGATAATTACTAGTCTGATCATCATTCAAGGAACTTCGATTAACAACATCATCAGGATGTGTTTTCCTCCTCCGTATATTATGGCCTGCCAAACGTCTACGGCAACTTCTCTTCCCTTCATCAAACTCTTGAAGGACATGAAACCTGCCCACAAGTAAAACAAGATAAAATCTAGCCATAGGAGCAAATATTTTTCCTAAATGCATATATGCATGGGAGAACCATAAAAAAACAAACTGGGTATATCAAATACAAAGAAGTATAAAATCTTGGAAAACTTGAGTTTCCACCAAACTCTATGACCAAATCTCATATATTTTGTAATGCCATGAAAAAGAAAGCAACCGATTGAATCATATTTCATGTGATTTGTGGGATGTTGAGCAACAAGTAAACAATCTAGATAGATGAGTACATCCACCACCATCAAATGTACATTGGGATCTCCAACCCCTGCCATATTTCCATGAAGCAGAGATTACCAGTTAAAACATTTCAAAGCGAGCTTCAACTGAATACTGACCTACTACACTGCTGACAGAACCTCTGCATAATGTTTCCTACAATTGCCTTACTGGCTTTGGAGTGCACATCACAGACCTTATGCCGTCTATGGTAATCCTTGGCATTGCTCAGATCAGCCCCACAATCCGCCACCTGACAAACAGCACGGTTTGAAGTAGCCCCAAGCAACTTGGTCTTCTTCCCATTCTTCTCATCACAACAGTTCCCTACACCCCCTTCATTGATTGGATAACCATGCCGACCTAGCTGCAAAGTAAGGGACCCAGATTCTTCATTTAACTCATTTTCTTCAACAACAACAACCCTCCTCCGCTTCTCCAACTCCCTTTTCCCTTTCACAATCCCCAGATTGACCTCTTCGGAGCAAGAAGATGAACTGTTCGACAAAACCTCCGTCACAGGAATTCCTGACCCAACTGGGAACAATTGCCTGCTCTTGCAATCTGATGGTGTGGAGTTTAACGATCTAGCAATGAAAAGATCTCCATCCCATTTCCAGTCATTCAAATCCCATTCCAGACTCCTCTTCCCAACCCCCTTCAAATCCGACGCACCCGAACCTCCAATTTTAGTCTCCATTAATCAAAATCCAGAGAATCCCAAGTCCACGAAAAAAGAAAAAAGAAAAAAAAACTCAGAACACAGAGACACCAAACTCTAATTCCCCTTAAAGATCAGCAACTCCGATTGCCCAAATATAAACCCTAAAGTTCTCTTATTACGCATCCATATGCCCCCAGAAATCCAGAAACAGTACACCCACGCATCCATGGATTCAAACAAAAGCAATCCACATACCCAAAAACCAATAATTTGATAATGATTGTAATTAACCACAAAATTCTCTCAAAATCAACAACAACAACAATAAGAGCTTCTCTTTTCTTTTTCTTTTTTTAATTTTTTCGATCACATCAAGAAGGATAAACAAGACCAAAAACAACTGTAACTAAAGAAGTGGAAATTGAGATAAGCAAAAAAGACTTCCCCGAAATTGTAGATTTGGATCCGAGAGTCCTGCCGGACGGCGATTTAAGGGGATTCGATGCGGCCGGAAAAGCACAACAGCAGGAAGAGCAGAGCAGAGATGGCGAAAGGTTCGTTCGTTCGTTCGGGAAAGATAAAATGCGGTTTTGTCGTGTGGGAGTGGGACTACACTTTTTTTTTTTTTTTTTTTCAAACCCCAACCCGTGTCTCTCGCTCTCACGCTTGTTTCTCTTTCTCTATTATCCAGTGCTTCGCGCCATGCATATATGGACCCCCCACTGTTTCTAGTACACCAGTCACTTTACACTACACACCAGTAGATCGTTAGATACTAGGTGGGGTCCATTGATGGGGTTCTTACTTCTTACTTCTTCCTTCTTCCCCTTGTCCTGAGCATTTGAAGGTTCTATGGCTGTTTACAGCTGTTAAATTAAATCTGTACTGCTACAACTGATTTGATCTTATCCTTTAAACACTCATGTCATGACTCATGAGTCAATGGCCACAGGGAAGAACCAGACGATTTGCTTCCACCATGTGATGTAGTATTGCATGTGTGAGTGCAATGGGTGGCCCAATGGGCTTTTACAGCCCACCCCGGATATTATGACGGAGTTGGGCCTCAAATCATGGTCCAAGACTTAGGGCAAAAAGGTCATTAGGCTCTCTCTATGTACAATAATCATGGGCCATTATTACCTGCTACAACATCTCTTTTACGGCTTCGGATTCTCTCTGGCCCCTGCCAGAGAGATACTCTCGGGCCACCACCGAAGCCCTCTTTAACCGATTGAAACTTAAGTCCGATTTACCATAACCCAAAGGAAAATAGTCAACGTACCTGGTTCCATTCTGTAACATAATGGCTTGTCCTCATTGGCCCACATCCCAATTTAAAATACTCATTTACTATGTTCGGATCCACTCACCTATGAGGTCAAGCAATCCAACCATGATTTTTTTAAATTAAAAAAAAAAAACCAAATTCTTAGGCCCATTTGGTTGCACTTCCATTCTTTGTTTTATGTTTTTAAAAATAAAAATTTGAAAATTTCTACCCAAAACATGTTTGATAAATATGTTTCTGCCTTTTGTTTTTAAAAATTAGTAACAAATTTTTTGAAAATCAATTAAACAAAAATTTTCTACTACCTCTGTTTTTGAAAATAAAAAACAAAAATAAAAAACACAAACTCATCACCACCACCACCATAATACTACTACCACCATCCACCACCACAAATACTCACCACCCACCATCACCTCCACCGCTGCCACCACCCACCACCACAATACAACCACCACCACCACCATCACCACCACCACAATACACCACCACCACCACCAATGCCACCATCACCACCACCACAACACGACCACCATCACTATCACCACCACCACAACCACACCACCGCCACCATCACCAACACTCACCACCACACTACACCAACCGCCATCACTCACTACAACCACCACCACCACCACACTACCACCACCACCACTACTGCCATCACCATACACCACCACCACCTCCACCATCACCACCACCACCACCAATGCCACCATCACCACCACCACCAATGCCACCATCACCAACACTCATCACCACACTCCACCCACCGCCATCACTCACCACTACTACCACCACCACCACCACTACCGCCACCACCAGACACCACCAGACACCACCACCACCACCAATGCCACCATCACCACCACTACAACAACCACCACCGCCACCAACACTCACCACCACACTACACCCACCGCCATCACTCACCACCACAACCACACCACCGCCACCATCACCAACACTCACCACCACACTACATCCACCGTCATCACTCACCACCACAACCACGCCACCATCACCAACACTCACCACCACACTACACCCACCGCCATCACTCACCACAACCACCACCACCACTACTGCCATCACCACACACCACCACCATCACCACCACCACCGCCACCATCACCAACACTCACCACCACACTACACCCACGACCATCACTCACCACTACCACCACCACCACCACACTACCGCCACCATCACCACTACCGCCACCATCACCACCACTACCACGACCACCACCGCCACCATCACCAACACTCACCACTACACTACACCCACCGCCATCACTCACCACTACCACCACCACCACCACTAAGCCACCGCCACACACCACCACCACTGCCACCACCATCACCACCACCGCCAATGCCATCATCACCACCACCACCGGCACCATCACCACCACCACGCCACCGCCACCATCACCACCATTACCAACATTCGCTACCACACTACACCCACCACCATCACTCACCACTACCACCATCATGAATTGAAATTATGTAATCATATTTACGAAACGTGTGTTTTTGTTTTTCTTTTCTTAAAACAAGTAACAGTTACTCATACCAAACATGTTTCCTATTTAAAAAAATTGAAAACAAAAAATTGTTTCCAATTTTTAAAAACAAAAACAGAAAAACGGAAATATATCCAAACGGTCCTTTAGTTTTAATTTGTTAAGCTTAACCAGGGTAAAGGGGTGTTAAAAAGGACACGAGGACATGGGGGTAAGATTGGAAAGGGACCCATGGGTCTGCTAAGCAGTGCTCTAACCCAAATGGTACATTGATGTATATAGGCTCCATTTGTTTTTATGTAAATGATTTTAATATGTAAATCATTTATTAAGGAAAAGTTTTTACAGTAAATGAATTTTTTACTTATTTTTTGTGTTATTTGGTTGTATTCTCCAGAAGAAGGCATAATTTTTTTTATTAAAAAAAAATTCATAAAATAATATTATTAAAAAATATGAATAGAGGTACTTTTTTAATTTTTAAAATAGTCACAAAATCCAGTAAGGATTGCTAATGTTTGATTATATAAATGAGAATTGCATTAACTGACATAACAAATTTTTTTTTTGAATAGTACTCCCATTATCCGTTTATAATTAGACACAAATTTATATATTGATATAAATATTCGACACAAGTATATAATATATTATTATATATACATAATTTATTATAAAACTAAAATACCCTTATTTTAATGCATTTTTTTTTACATAATTTAAAGACATGAAAATATTATTTTTCATATAGATGGGATGAAATAGTAATTTATTATCTTTTAAATCAAATTTATATTTTTTAACATTTTGTTATTTCTTTGTTTGTTTGTTTTTTTATTTGTTTAAGTAAATGGATAATTTGAATCGCATCTGAATTCAAATATTTTAATCAAAGTCAATACGAATAAGCTATTTCACAATCCGTCGGATGTTTAATCGACTTCATATAATCTTACACGAATTCGGATATATCACCATCTGCTTTGAATTAGTTCGAAATACATGATTCAATAAGAGGAAAATTTTCATATACTACTGCGAACTCGTACCCTCTCAAACTGGCACACGGGCTAACATGCTTGTAGTCCATCAATTCATTAGTTCGTATACCAAACTCGTGTGCGTCATCTTAAGTGGGCACACCGACTAGTCTTATTAGTCCAAATCATTCAATAGATCTGGGGTGTCAACGAGCCGAGCCAGCTCGGCTCGACTTAAAATAAACCGAACTTGAGCTTTTACTTTGGGCTCGTTGAGCCGAACCTAGCCTTAAAAGTGAGCTCGAAAAATATACGAGCCGAGTCTGAACAATAGGTGGCTCAGCTCGGCTTGATTAATTTTATAATAATACCCTTTAATAGTTAAATTTATATTATATATTTAGTATACTTTTTTTCTGGTAAAATATATTTAGTATACATTAACATAATTATTTCCGTTTAAGTTTTAACTCAAGCTTTCATGTGAGTCACATGACATCCTTTTAAAAAAATAAAAAAAAGACCCTTTTAAAAATTTTTTTATTGAATTTAGTACTTATTAATGTATTTAAAAAAAAATAAAATTATCAAGCCGAGCCGAGCTCGAGCTCAACGATTTGTGGCCGAGCCGAGCCGAGCCTGAGCTTCTGTAAAATTCCAACGAGCCGAGCCAAGCTTGAGCATCTGTAAAATTCCAACGAGCTGAGCCCGAGCAATGTCTAGCTCGGCTCGTTTACACCCCTAGTTCTCATATTGAGTAGGGGTGTCAACTGGCTAAATTCGAGTCACTAAAATCTATTGTAAATAAGTTAGACTTGAGTCGAGCCTATTCAAAAATCACAAAAATGCAAGCCCAAACTTGACCCATTAACACCCCTTTATACTCGGACTGAAAATCGTTCAATAGGTCTATGGCCCATCTGTGAAAAGGGACCAACAGTTTTTGTGGACCACATGGGTTAGAAGGTCATGTGAACGGTTTGGAAGATAGGGTCCATTACGGACAATGAACCCGACGTTCCTCCTAGAGTAAAAGGGAAACTTTATTGACTGCTTCGCATAGTACAAACAGTGAGCACCACTTATCCAACTGGAAACTGCAATGTCATTTAGTACGGTGGATCGCATGCAAGTTATCCTTGTTTTCTTCTTCACAAAATATCCCAGTTTTCACCTGAATTGGGTAAAACCAATGTTACCTGGTTCGTCGGTTCGCTCGGGATAGATAAGATAATTTGTTTTTTAGTTTGCTTAGATTCTTTAGTTTGGTTCGCTAGCTTAGTTCGAAACTTAAGCATGTAAAATAAAATATATATTATAAAAATATATCTTTTAAGCATGTAAACATTATGTTACAAATATTTATTTGAAAAATAATAATAATAAAAATATCTTTTTATAAACAATTTGTGAATTCAAAGTATAAATTTGCCGAGCCTAATAAAAAATATCAATGAATTTGAATAAAAAATTAGACAAACTAAGATTGTTTTGAAACCATTATGTGGTTCGCTCAATTTCAAGAACCTGCTCGAACCGAACCATGAATCGGTTCAGGTTCACTCGGTTCGTGGTTCACTATAGCATGTAGCGAACTTGGTAACCCTGGGTAAAACTCTTTTTGTCCGGTATCTAGATGGACCATAACATACCACTTCAATAATTTTTCTTTTCTTAACTAATATATAACCCTTCGGGGTGTAGCCTAGCAGTCGATGGATGGACGAACCGTAAACCTAGAGGTTTCGTGATTAAATTTGGGCTTCCTTTAATATCGGAGTTGGGGGTTTATCTATGCATCACGTAGGACTAATCTGAGTCTGGGTCAAGATACTCACGTTTACGGGAAAAAAAAATCAATAGGTCCCTATCTCCCTCCCTCCCTCCCTCCCTCACGTGCATTGCATGTGGAGCCACTCATCCCAAGATTAGTGTGATTTATCTGCATTGCATTGCCGGACACAAATCCCAATAATGAAAGTTAATGCCAAGTTTACATATTTGAGCGGTGAGAAGCGGACCCAGTCTGTTTCATATCTTACCCCGTGTCCCCGTCTCCCTTTTAACACCCTTTAAAGCTTAACTTTAGATCTTATCCCGTGCCCCTTTTAAGCTTAACTAAATTAAAATTAAGGTTTTGGGGGTTTTTATTTTTTTTGAAAACCATGGTAGGATTATTTAACCTTAGGGGTAAGTGAATCTTAACCACAATAGACCCGTCAACCAATGGGTCTAAGTCTAACCCTTAAACTGTCAATAGTTTGTCATCTATCTTGCTATAATTTAAACTGTCAATAGTTTGTCATCTATCTTGCTATAATTTAAATTGATGGTCATATGATTGAGTTTACCAAAAAAAAAAAAAAGGTCCAGGTTCAATAATTATCTGAATAAAGGTAAAAAAATTTTGGTCAAATTAGAGAAAGAAAAATGAGAACATGCCTTAAAGTTACTATCAGTTAAATATTTTATATATTAATATTAAAGGAGTGCTAGCCCCATACGCAACATATGCATTAAGTCAATTTTTTTCACTTGCATAGTGTGGGTGCAGTACATGGTGTTGCTATCCTATATCATGAAGATGGGCTCACATGTGTTGCCACCACGGCACCACCCGGCATCTAGGGAAGATTGCGACTATTGCTAACATTTCTCTTAGGAGTCAAATCCTCTACGGTTATCACCCCTAGAGTTTACCACGTGTCTCTTTTGACACCCCTTAACCATGGGTAAGATTCACCCACCCCTAGGGTTCAGCCACCCATTTATGTTTTTTTTAAAAAAATATTAATTCTTTTTTAAAAATTAAAAAACATTTTTTAGAGTTTTTTTAAATATTAAAAACAGTTTTTCAATTAAAAAAAAATTAATATTTAAAAAAAAAGAAAAGATATGGGTGGGTGAACCCTAGGGGTTGGAGAACCTTACCCACGGTTAACGGGTGTCAAAGGAAACACGTGGCGACCTTTAGGGGTGATAACCGGATTTCCCAAATCACCTTAGATGATGCTCCTTTCTATTAATATTTATCTGAACTTCTTCAAAAAGCCGTAAAAAAATGGAAAATTTACAAAACTTTGTTATTATGCTTACATCATCATGACGGATGAAATAGTAACGTAAACTATTTTGTCATTTTTGGTGTCACAGTCGACCATTGCGGATAAAATTTGGGGTATTGATATCTGACTTTTTCTTGTTTTTAAAGGTAAGCGTATTATGCCATGTGCAATGGGAAATCACTTCTCGTCTTGTTGTTTTCTCATCCTTCAACGTCATCTTCAATATGGGCAGATTAAATAGATAAAACAACCCAATATTAATTCGGAAATATATATTACTAATTTGTTTTAGGTAGTTGAATACAGTTAGCACCTAACTTAGTAGCAAATTAAAATAGCAGACTTATCAACTATCACACTCTTACTAGGAAGAATGGAACCCTAAACACCCCACATGAAGGAATATACATAATGTCATTGGCACAGGCCAGCTCAAGTTATAAATTTATTTTTTAGCCCTAAAATTAAATTTATGTTACGATCCAAGTGATAAATACTTAGATTACGTCATTCCCATCAGTCTAGACTTTTGGGATCAGTAATTGCCTATGAGTATATATCATTTGGTATCAAAGCCTTAACACCACGTCTCGAGTTCAAAAAGGGCTAGTGAAAGCCGCCGCGGAAAGGGCTACCTAGGGAGGGCTATGGTTAAGCACCGACATCCCCCCCCCCCCCCCCCCCCCCCCTTTCTCTATGCCACATCAGATTTTGTGTTTTGTGTCATGTAATAATAATCGTGTTCAAAAAGGGCAAGTGACAGCCGCCGCGGAAAGCGCTACCTAGGGAGGGCTATGGTTAAGCACCGACCTTCCCCCTCTCTATGCCACATCAGATTTTGTGTCATGTAATAATAAAAATAAAACAAAAAATGCTGGAGGCCTGATGTTGTAGCTGTAGATTAAGTACCATGATTCCATGCACTTTCATTATTTAAAACCACAGCTGGATTCGGCTTATTTACAACAGTATCTATCTACTGATCCACAAATGCAAGTGGCAAGTTTTTTTATTTTTTTTTGGGGGTACTTTGTTTTGTTTTTGTTTTGGCTTTATTTAACAGGTCTTGATGTTCTTAATCGATTACCCAAAAAAAAAAAAAAAGGTTCTTATCATAGCGTCCGGTACTTTGATCGCCCTATGACTTTGGTATCTTGGATATATCAGCATCTTTACTTAAATGTTGTTTAATTTGTCTTCTCGATAATAAATAAGTAAGAACGCACCATTGCTCAGCTTGGAGAAAGTTAACACACTCGACCAAGCTCACAACACACACACATATATATATATATATCATTGTACTAATAAAAGTACAAGGAATAACCTAAACTTTATTTGGACATGAATATCCTTTAATTAAAAATATTTATTCATTAACCTATAGTATATATTAAAAATACTTCATGTGAGGATAATCGTACAACGTTAGTAGTTAACTAATATAATAAGGACTCTTCATACGAAAGGACTCTTTCTAGAGAGAAACCATATCTCCACTAATAGAGTCCTTACTAATAAGGACTCTTTAGTAACTGTTGATATTAAACATTAGTAATCCACTAATCTAATGGATCATTTTTTTTTTTTAATTATTAATAAGGACTCTTTATACGAAAGGACTCTTAATAGAGAGTCCATACTCATAGAATTACCTCTTCCATATAAAACTCTCGAGGTGTAATCCCCGTTGTCCTCAACAAATAGTTTGCGCGCCTTCATACTCTTGACGAACAGAGAGACCATGTAGTTCTTCGCCGATTTTGATAAGGAGGAGGAATGGATCAACTAGATTGGAATGTCCATCGTTCAGCACTCTCGATCTATCACCTATTCCGAAGTTCGATTACCATAGCAAGCGATAAGGAAAGATGAGATTTATGTAAACAAGGTGTGCTCGAGTCCTCGAACCATAAGAGCTTTCCTTGCTTGAGGAAGAACCAGCGGCGACTCCACATCTTGATGTACTCGCCTTGTATTGTTAGCCAGCTGGTGCGCACGGGTTTTGACTAGAAATTGACACCTTTGTAATCTTCGGTCTTTGGAGAGTCTTTATAGTAATAAGGACTCTATTGGTGGATAATACTAGATAAGAAAGATTTTAGCTATGGGAAGATCCTAAAGATCTCAAGAAGGAATTTGGCAAGTAATATTGCGTCCTAAAAAGTCCACTGTGTGAGGAATCTGATCAAGAAGTTGTCGGTTTTACATACTATGAGAAAAGAATCACTGAACTTCTTACAGTTAGGAAAGACAAGCGTGCATTGAAAGTAGCAAAAAAAGGAAGGTGGACACTGATCACAAGTCATAAGAGGGCAAAGAAGAAGCGTGAAGAGATGCCCAACCTTCTCCGCAAGATGAGGCAATTCTCAACTATACTCTATTTTTCTCATCTCATGTTTGTTTATAGACAGGTCCAAATGTGACATTAAGATGAGGAGCAAAATCCCAATGCAATGTGGCAATCAATGATGTTACCAACTCTTAACTTTAATGTTTTTATTATTAAGTCTATTTCAATAATTAGAATTTTAATGCTTTTAATAAGTAGGACCCACTACAAAAATGGTAGTATTTTTTTTCTATTTTGTTATTATTATTGGTAAGGACTCTATGAGTGGAGATTTAGAAGGACTCTATTAGTAAAGATTTGAATATTTTAAGTGATTAAGATTTTTTTAAGATAATCCTTGCTTAACTTAAGGAGGTTTGGAGCATTGTTGAATTCTAATATATTTACTTACCGAAGGTACAAACGGGTAAGGTGTAAAAGTTCTAAAATTAATAGTAAGAATACTACAACCTCTTTGTTATTGCTTCTACCTTTTAATTTAATTTTGGATGAAGCTAATGTTAGATTTTCTTCTATTAGTAGGCTTTTGCAAACCTTGGATATAGTGGTGTTTGAAAGATTCTATGACAATATCATAATTATATATATATATATATATATATTGGTAACGGGGCAAAGACAAGATTAATGGAGAAATATAGTATAAGCAAGCACTATAGACATCTCATGTATGTGGAGGCATTTTGGTGTAGTGCAATCATATGAAATCATTTTCTGGTAGATGGAGGACATTCAACTTCGCCGGATTGTGAGTATATTTGAGGTTTTTTTGTATGTTTAATTCCACATTGGAAAGTGTCTGTAGTATGTTAAGAGAAATTGATCTCCTCTAATGACTAACCCAATGTTGATTAATGTTTGTGTTTCGTGCATTTTACCATATCCACAGTCAAGTTTGTATACACTGGATGTCATGTTCGTCTATCCCTCAAAAAATATATTTTTTTTATTAATAAATAATTAATTTGTGCAAAGCACGTGCACCTTTACTAGTGAGCATATACATATATTGGTGACGAGGGTGTCTGGACTAAGCTCACATCAAAATTTTTAGTCATTAAATCCACAATTACTGCTGTTCTAGGAAACTAGATCACAAGGCTTTATTATGGATTACTGTTAGTTCTCTAGAATACATGGGTTTCCATCACCATATCTTGAAGTAATGGCAATTCAAAGTAGCCATATATTGAAGGCAAAAGCTAGGTCTGATGAAATGGTAAGCTATAAAATCCATCATCAACAGGATTTAAAACTAAGCCATGATTTTTAAAGAGGGTGTATCTATCTATACTACTACTATAAAACACAGTTAGTGTGTTTCTATAGATGCCACCTAATCCTTTCTCTCGATGCCACGTAAGACTCCTCTTCATTTGTGAGGCCACATCGTCAAATTAAAATCAACTGGAGGGACCCACAATCTCCTCCTTACACATGATCTTAAATACAAGAGTTCTCTCAATAACTTCCCTCTCATTATAGAGGCAACAATCCCCCACCCCTCAACTCCTTTACGTTTTTTTTATCTTAAAACCCCCTCTTATAACCGAAGCATTTCCTTTTCTTTTGACTTTTTATTCTTAATTATGGCTTCTCTTTATTTTATTTCCCTTATCACCTTCCCATTTGGAGTAACTTTAAGATTGTGATTGCCACATATCCTTTGATTTTGTAACCGTTGATGAAATTATTGAGAGAGGAGGGGGAGGGCTATGTGAACATCCTTTATTCCCTCCGTTTGAAACGGACGAGAAAGGGCACATGGCAACTTTAGAGGGATTTAACTTTTAAGGATTTTGTGAGCATTCATTTTAAATTTCCTAATTTATTGTTATTATTTCATTAAATTTCTGGAGGTTACAATTCAATATGTTACTGGTTTTTGCAAAAGTGAAACGCAGAAGATGAAGAAGAAGAGATAAAATCGAAGATTGGGAGCTCAAGTATTGGGTTCGGCAAAGTATATAAAGGAGGTTTGCCAACAAAACAGATGTAGAAGTCAAATGCACCAACCATGATTCAAAGAAGGGGTTAAGAGAATTCATGGTGGAGATCTCAAGCATGGGAGGCTCCAACATAAGAACTTAGTCCAAATGTGAGGCTGGTGCAAGAAAGGCAATGAGCTCATGCTTGTCTACGATTACATGCCCAACGGTAGCCTCAACCGTTGGATCTTTGATGTTGCAGAGGGCTTGAACTACCTAGCTACACCATGGTTGGGACCATGTAGTGCTCCACCGCGACATCAAGTCCAGCAACATTTTACTAGATGCATATTTGCAATGTAGACTCGGTGACTTCGAGCTAGCTTGCAAAGTTTTACCAGCACGGGCAAACCGCGAATACGCGAGTGGTTTGTACACTCGGGCACCTTACGCCGGAGCAGTAGTGGGGCTGTACGGTGAATGATGTTTACAGTTTTGGGGTGGTGGTGCTTGAAGTGGCCTGCGGAAGGAAGCCGATTTGGCGGAGAATAAACAACCAAGTATGACACAAGAAGGAGATAATTAGGAGGACCATATATTGTGTTGTGATTGTTATATTTTTTAATTTCTATTGCTTATGATTTGGTTTAGTAGGCGTTTGAGGGGAAAAATTGGTATATTCCACACTTTATTTGTGTTGCCATCAATTCCAATTAAAGATAATTTATTATATATTTAAGTTATTGAATAATTGTTTCTTTTAGTTCATATTAACTTCTTTTAAATCTGATAGATGTTTATCTGGAAGCTAATGTCAAAACTCTTTTTTGAATCAATGGAGAGGTTTGTATATTTTCTGTAACAAACAGAAAGGAAGTTTTTTTTTTAAGTTATCATTCTTCTTGAATCATTTAATTTCTACATGGCAATTATGTCTGCAAATATTCATAAAGCAATTCTCTCTCATAGTAAAATTTCATTTATTTTTTCTTTTGTCATGTTAGTTAGTTATCATATAATTTGAAAGATAACATATGGGCTATGATTTGCATTATTGAAATAGAAAGAAAGCCATCATTTGTGTCTAAACTAACATTATTGAAACAAATTAGCATTTATCAATATATATTGAAATGAATGAATTAATATTCTTTTAATTTTGTTTTTGGTTTTGTGAAAGAAAACAGAGAGATGCAATTCAGTGTTGTGATGTTGTATGCTTTTTTGACTTTTAGAAATTCTAGATTGGGTCATTATAAAGGTATTAATTTTTTTCTTCAGACCAATAAAAATTATTTAATTGTCATTTTTTTTCAATATCGATTTAAAATTATACTTATTTTATTTTAACATTTCCGTGCATCGCACGGACTTTTTACTAGTATATAACAGAAAAGTAAGGAGCATTTTAAAATTGTGATTTTATCCTCCATTTCTGGCATATATAGAGTCCATTCCTGATGCAAAGAAGATGCATGACACATTCACTTCTAGTACAGTCCTGGAACAGCAGCTTGGCCAAAATTGGCGGAAAGCGGGAACACAGCACCATCGAATTGAGACACAGGATCGAGCCCATGAGGGAGTGGTGCATTAATTTTTACAGAGCTTCTCATGACAACAAATTTCTTCTAATTCAAGCGCAAAAATCAGTTTCCTTTCTCACAGTAAGAAGCACATTTCCACAACAATCCTCGAGAACAACAAAACCTGTACACACCACCTATGGTTTGGGTTCTACACAATAACATCACTCTCATACACAAAACAATCTTCTCTCCAACATCCACAAGAAACCTGAAAAATCCCAAAGACAAAGATGCTCCCTCTCCCCCCACTATGCCCCCGACTAAGGTCGGCAAACCCAAGAATTCAAAAGCTCTAAAGAATGTAAGAAACTACGAATTACCCTTTAGTTTATATACTCCTCGGATCCCCTACTTGACTTGCTTATTTGGCTATGTCAGGTGGTTCCTTCTGCTCTCTAACGTCGAATCCGGATTGTCACTCCTGTCCGTGTCAGAATTCTCCCTCTGAGATTCAGCCTCCGTGCTGCCCCCTGCTCGATTCCTTCGATGCCTTCGATCCTGAAAATAACAATAAAAAAGGTCTCATTCAAAAGGCTTGGTTAAAAGTCTATTGATGAAACAATAACAGTCTAATACATGCAGCACGAATACATAGGGTTGGAACCACCATTCTGTAGATCCCTATTTAAATCATCAATATATTGATAAATGTAAAAACAGTTAGCCATCTTCAGCCATTAGAGAAAAAAAAAAACACAAACACAAACATAAAATGCAACAGAGTTGACAGTTCATTCGTCTACCATGTATACTGCAATCACAGAAGATCTCCAAGAGGGAAAGATACTGGTAGGATTTACTCTCTCTAGGCCAGAGTAAAATACACTGGCCTAGCCTCTACAACTTGCCATGTGTCCCTTTTTAACTCCCTTTAACTGTGGTTAAGATTCACTCACCCTTAGGGTTAAAGAATCTAACCTTGGTATTTAGGGGGGGAGGGGAACCACAGGGGATAAAACTTCTTAACCAGAGTTAAAGGGTGTTTCTGGCCCCAGCCAGATTAAATTTAGACTCTACTGGTAGATCCCAATCATCCGAGTGTTTCCCACATATATACGGTCTACCTGATGAACTAGTGCTTTAGGTGTCCTCATTTGAAAATGACTTGACCAACAAATGAAAGAATCTCAAGTTTGAGATGGACAAAAGCTCCCCATAGGTCAAACAGGGAAGACACGTAATCAATGATTCAACATAGGGATAAAAAAAATAACAATGCATAATCCGGGGTCAGATATCCCAAATATAAAAGGAATCAGGTATTGGATGGCTACTCGGGCTAGACTCAATATCATCAATGAGCACAAAGAGGTTGAAAAGTGAGGTATGTTTCAATATAGAAAGAAATTAACTCATGTCTCATCTAAAATGCTGTAAGTTCCATACCTTCTTTTCGTAAATAATTTAAATGAAGCTATAAAAGCTCCATTACATATGATGTATTGGTGTTTTAAAGATGAGATCAGACTCGAACCTCTCGCGGTATGGGATATTCCTCGGACTCAAGCATGCGGACAACTTGACCCATTTTTGGTCTCTTGTCAGCGTCTGGGTCGACACACCTCAAAGCAGTTAAAAGGGCTCGTTTGAGGGCTCTTGTTGATGGCCTTGTCTCAATGTTTGGATCCACCACTTCTTCTGAGCGTCTGCTGCCGACCATCATTTTGAGCCAGTCGACCAGATTTACCTGTAAGCACCATTAAGTTGGCATTCAATGAGACTAAGAAAACTGTGACAGTGAACTGTGAAGTGCCAGGGCATATTTAAACAAGAGGGGGAACTGTTTAAAGTCAGTTTTTTTTTCTTTTTCTTTTTAATAAGCAATGTCGAACATATTAATAATAATAAAATAACATATTTACAAAGGAATGGGAATGAGAGGATTTCCAACCAAAAACAAGAAAGAGAAACAAAATTAAAAAACTCAGGAGTCCCAAAATAAATCTTGACTCCATCTATGCAAAAAATCTGAAGGATGTACTGGGGGAAAGGAGACTATATAATTGAACAAATGAAGCTACTAAAGAACTCCAAAAACTTCTGATATTGTTTGAAACGCGTATAACTATGCAAAGGTGCAGTTTCTAACAGAGTGCCATCAGAAAAGAGGATAATCAAGAATCAGGAAACCTCTCTTTCAAAGGGAGCCTGTCAGAAAGTGTGTTTCTGGCACTAATACACTTCTCTGATGTTTAAGCACAAAGCTTGACTCACAGTCGATGATGGCTCAAGACCAAGTGCGAGCATATTCCTCAATGGCAACAACTCAATTAAGTTTTGTTAACTATTGGATGCAAATTCTCTGTTAGTTGACTTGACTCGATCAGTTAGTTGAGTACACGATCCAGTTCTTAAATCATGTTTTTTTGTCTTTCCTTGATATTGGAACTTACTCATGGAAAGAGACAAAATAAGGGTCAAGAAAGTTAAGAATGATTACTTATAAAGCAGTTAAGCTTGAAATGGGTGGTGCAACTGTGCAAGAGAAGTGCACAATGTTGAAGATCAAGAAACAAAGACAGTTGATCAGAACTGATTTGAGAACCACCCAGAAGTTAGAAAATCTTGCATCAGCGAGCAGCAACAATCCAAGCAGAAACTTTGATGAGAATGGAAACAGAATGGATCCATGAACAGTAGATAGTGGGTAAAAGTATAGGCTTGGTACAATAGGCTTAGTGAAATAACTGAACTTGCTCTAGGGATCAGAATTTCAGACTGGTGAAAAAGAAAAATTCAGGGATAATTCAGATTGTTCTTGGTGGATATCAATATCACAGAAACATCTACTAATAATTGCTCAATTAAATAAAATTCATCAACAATGCCTTTGCAACAGTTTAATAGACTTTTGTGTTGCGTATAGTTCCTGCATACCTCAAGAGCAGAGCGGCTGTAATCCACAGGATCCCTTCCCGTAATTGCTTCCAAGAGCAAAACCCCAAAGCTATAAATGTCACTCTTTTCATTCAAAAGACCAGTATTTGCATATTCTGGAGCTACGTATCTGTAAAATTTGGAAAAAAGGAACCGAAAATGACAGATAATTATTCCTCTACCATTGGCATTTAAAGTTTCTTTAGGAAGCCAACAGTATAGGAAATAGGAACCAGCAGCAATGACAAAAGGGGGGGGGGGGGAACTGATGCACAATTTAAGTAGGAGGAAAATGTGCATTAGAAAGATTACTTACCCAAAGGTCCCCATAACTCGAGTGGTGATATGACTTTTCCCAGCACCCAGCAACTTGGCCAAACCAAAATCGGATACCTTGGCATTGAAGTCATCATCAATCAATATATTGCTTGACTTGATGTCCCGGTGTACCACTTTTGGCTCAATGGCCTCGTGCAAATAGGCAAGCCTGCAACAATATATCGCTCTTATAAGAGAAATAAAATCTAAAAAAAGAAGAAAGAAATAATAGCAGGTACAAATAAATGGGCATACGCCTTAGCAGTGCCAAGAACAATCTTCATGCGGGCCTCCCAAGTAAGATATCCATGCTGGCGCATAGCTCCATGAAGCCATTGCTCTAAATTCCCATTGTTGACATACTCATAAACCAACATCCTGAAATTTTTATTAAAAAGTGAAATCAAAACCTAGAAACAGGGCCACCAGGCCCATTCTCACATCTTAACATTCATTGGATTCTTTTTTATTCAAGTCTACTTGGCAACCAATACTTGGAACACGTAATTGATCTTTGAATGCAAGAAGTTGTGTTCCCATCCAGTCAATAGATAAGATAACTAGAAATGCTAAAAATAGGTTTACCATGACCAATCCAAAAAAAAAAAGGTTTACCATGTTATATTGTTAGTCATGAAAAACAAAACTATAAATAGGAATACTACAATGTGCCATTCAAAGGCTTGCTTACCTATACTAAGAGTCAATCTACTTCATAATCACAAAAACATTGTAAGAGGATATGCTACCTGTGAGTTCCTTCAACGCAATACCCAAGAAGTCGAACTAAATTTTTGTGGCGCACATGACCGATAGCCTCAACTTCCACACTAAATTCCTTCTCTGCTTGGCCTCTATAAGAAAAGCATCCAAGAAGCCACATATAATATATTAGAAAAACAGACAGGATATAAAGGAACAAATTGTTGAACAGTTTCAAAAACAAGATCATCTGTGGGCTTACAAATTGTTGAGGAGTTTCTTAACTGCCACAGGAGCCCCATTGATAAGGTGGCCCTGGTAGACAACTCCATATCCACCTTCACCAAGGACATTTTCTTTTGAAAAACGGTTTGTTGCGAGTTCAAGGTCTCTTAACGTAAACCAGTGACCCCAACCCAGGTGAGAGAATTCAGGCAGGCCAGTTAGAGGTGAAGGAGCAGTTATTGGATACGAAGAAGAAGGCCTGTACACAATAGCTGTCCCGGAATTCCCGTCTTCTCCCGATTGAGACCCACCATCTTTCTCCACATGATGAAATGATCCCGATTGACTACTATTATCTCCATTCCTCGATTTTGACATGCCCAAGTGGACCAGAACCCTATCTGACTCTTTATCATTGGATTTGTCATGAATGGTGAGGAGAATCCCTTCACGAGGAACAAATCCGTTTGTTGATACTTGCTCCACTCTTACCTCTTTGATTTCCTTAGATACGGTCGGGATTTGGCTAAGAGGAAGCTTGTCTGTAGCTCTTCTTGATTTCTTCCGCGTAGTAAGACAAAACGATAGCACGGAGAGGATAATTATGATAAATACCCCAACAATGATCCCAATTAAAACCCATACCTTAAGACCAAAAATAACTGTTTTCTTGGATAGTTCGGCATTAAGATCCGTTGCCATTTTTACTGATGTCGAGATACCTACAAAATAGAAATAACAGAACTAAAAACTTCAATACTATGTATGCACTATCTCGTATATCACATTAGTGTTGCAATTCAATCCAAAATTTATCTGCCATTAATAGTACTTTTCTAATTCAGAACTCTTTCTAGGTTCCCATCTGCAGACAATACAAGCCTGTCATTTCCAAAATATGAATTCCTTTCAAGTTAATAAATGAAAATCGCCGTCCTGCCATAGATAACACAACAAACTAGTCCAGCATTTCCCATTAAATCCAACAAACCCAGGAGACGGAGAAGAAGATGAACAAATTTATGGACAAGAAAACACACAAAATGGAGGGAGATATGGGGAAGATGCAAGAACATCTAATTGAGAACACAAACAGGCGCATTTCCAGTCTCCAGAACTCAACAGAAATTGAAGAAAAAAACGCAAGACTGCCTTTTTTTAAAAATTATTATTATCAGATTCCTCATTTCACCAACATAAACAAGACGACCCACTTTTTAGAAACGAATCTATAACACAAAGTACTGACATATACACGGATTTTAATCTCTTAATTAATTTTGTCAAAACCAACAAACTCATTTCCAATTCATGTGATACAACCAGGGAAAAAAAAGAACAGAATATGTGAAAAAACAAAAGAAATGTACTATCTTTTTAAATGTTTCTAGTTCTCATACCTGTGGGAGATAGGATTCCAAAATACAGCCTTCACACCCTAGATCTTTGAAACGACCTCTCCACAACCTCCCCCTCAGAAAAGGGACCAAACCCTAACCCAAGATCTCTGATCAAAGAAACCCAGCAACCCATCTTAAGAAGAGCCCATCCCAGTGCACCGAAATCGACCCAACTCTCAGAAATACAAGATATATAGGAATTTTGGCTGTATTTTCTGTCTGGGTTTTCTCTGTTGAGCAAATGGGTCTCTAAATCTAAGGTCGGAAACAGCTTTCTGATACCCCCCACCAAGATGAAAACAAAAATCCTCTCCTGTAGCTGAAGGGATTATTTGCTGAGAGTACAGGGACATGGAATTGTGGGTGGTGGATATAATAAGAATTAAGAAGAGATGAAGTTATCAGTGGTAGGTGATGAGGATCTGCCTTACAAACAGTAAAAGAGAAGCATGGAAATGGAAGGTTTCATGGGTTTTTCTTGATTTCTTTAAATGCCTTTTTGAAGATGACCGGTTATCAGGAATTTAATCAATATAACTAAAAGATGGTATTTTCTTTCTTTCTTTATTTTTGGGTAAAACAACAGTGAAAAATAGGTGAGGATTATGATGATGAAAGGGCAAGCAATCAGTGCAATTCAGGAAGGTACTGTAAATCAATAGTAGTCTTGATGGTCAAATGAACAGTTTGATACCAGATTTCCCAAACAATTGAGATGACTGATGAGCTCAGTGATAATATGGGGATTACAAATATACCAGTGTAATGAAAATTGTAATTTCTCTTCAAATTACATTGATGGGCCTCCTTGAATTTTCTGGATTATTATTATTTTCTTTTTTTGTGACCGAGGAATGTAACCAAGCTGTTGGAATAGTCAAACAAACAGACTGGACACCAGATCTCTGATAGTACTAAACACCCTTGTGGATATATGAAACTTCAAGCATACCCTTATGATAGAAATTTGAGGTTGAAATTTAAAATTTTAAAGTAGCAGTAGCACCATGGAGACACTGAGCCCTCGTGGAGTTATTTGAAGTAAAACTACTACACGACTGGGTTTTGTCCAGTGGTAGTGTATCTCCCTTTGAAGGAGGGACTTGTGTTCGAGTCCTGGTGTGACTGTTGAGCACCCACCCTTGAGTTCTAACCCCCTACCCTGCCATGCATAGATAGATAAATGATATAGCTGATGATTATCAAAAAAAAAAAAAGTAAAACTACTACTAGCTGCCTCATTACATAATTGGTAGCACCCTGATGCCTCATAATTCAAAAATTGTGTGTAACCGCGGCATTTCTAAACCCCAATTCGTAAGCCAAAATGCACTCCACATTCGATGGCTCGGAGGAAGATTTATCGGCGTCGGAGCTGTTTATATTTCCTGACCATATGGTTTGGGACGACCCATTTGATCGCCAATTAGAGATCACCGTGCAGTGTTCTCAACTTTTTTATGGGGCAGCTACTAATAATTTTCGCTTATGGAAATATTGGCAGTAGTTATGAAATTTCTATAACAAGTAAAAGTATTCATGGTGTTAATGCAGTTACAGGAACCAAACCAGTGGATGAAAGAGATAGTCAGGCCAACTCACAGTCAAATGCTGTGTCCTTAGACAAATACTGTACATTCTAACTTATGCTGCAGAAGAGTAATGTATGAGGTAGAAAGGTGTCTGAATCACTTTTATGAGAATTGGTTATTCTAATCCAAAGCTCTCTTGGTAGAGTGGTTAGTGCCTTTGTGGCACCCCTCTGAGGAGGGTCATGGGTTCAACCCTTTTTTTTAAAATTGGTATTCAAGATTTCGTTAATAGAAAATATTTATTAAAAAAAATAGCAAAACACAGACATAGTAATGATCACAAATAGTGAACCTAAATGATAAACTAAATAGAACAAAAAAAAAAACTAGCAAAGTAAAACCTAAACCAAGTTACCCATCTCAGGGAGCCCACCCAAATTTGGACAAAAAGATTTAAAGCCCCCAATCTCTCCCATCGTCCATGATTGGGGGTCCAATCAAGAAGCAAATTTTGCGCCCACTGTCTAACTTTTTTCCCGGGCTAAAGAATAAGTCTTAAAATATGCATCTGTCTCTCTCTTTCCAGATAGACCAAGAGATAAGCTCCTAGAATGAGAGCCCCAAGAACATCCAAGTGAGGACCCGGCGATGTCAAACATCCAACCCGACGGTTATGGCCGGTTGCTGCTCTTGTGGTCCTGAACAAACCCTCTTGCCTGTCCAAAACGAAAGAAAGAGGTCCAAGACTTACTTCGGCTGGTGCTAACATTTTAGAAATGAGTCGGTCTATGGTACTCCTACATATACTCCCAAATCTACTCCCTAACCGTAACAGTTTATAACCAACCACTAAGGGCCAGATTTGAGTTGGCTTATTTTGTCTTTTCTAATGCAACATCAACTCTAATCCTAACCATTTAATAACGAGATAAACGGCTAGGATTTGGGAGTACACCTTAGGAGTATCCCTAGACTGATTCTTTAGAAATATCAGCTCCCCCCCCCCACATTTTTGGCATTCCCTAAATGGTTAAGAAAATTAATTAATTGACAACACAGTAGTGTTGTTACACTTTTCTTTGCATAATATGTCTCCGGAGAGCAATTTACTCTGTATGAAGATAATTCAGTTACTTTTATGAAACATGGGAAACTTTGTTTGACACTGCTAATGACTGTTTAACTTTGGTTGATCCACACTTAATTAACAATTTTTAACTTTTTCTCTCATTCTATATAGACGCACTAAGTCAATTTTTTACAATATTACTTGCTCTAAGTTTAAATAAACAATATTACTTGCTGTAAGTTTAAATAAATTTATTTAAACAATATTACTTGTTTGACTTTGCTCTAAGTTTAAATTTTAAAAAAGAAAAAAAAGATTGTGATTTCACAACATAAACAATATTACTTGCTCTAAGTTTAAATAAATTTTTTACGTTCAAAATTCATCCCTAACTGATAGGGAGTAGGGACCACCCCCTAAATTCAGAGTACTAATTGCATTGGTATAATATGGTTTAGTGAATAAATAATTCATGATTAGTGATAATTACAAGTCTTTCCTAAATGGGGTATTAGTATTAGTAGTACTAGCATTTGTAGCTCTTTAGGCTTCCATTAGTCTAGCTTGTTAGGCTTAGCTGCATCTAACATGGGCACCTGACAAAAATAGTAGAATTCTTGCTGTTGTTGTTACTTTTCCTATCATTTTGAGCAAGTGCATGAAAGAACACAGTTCCCATTGTATTATCATCTGGGAAAAGTATGGGTGCCCAATTTGTCTGAGATGGCCAGAAAAAGTGCTCACAAGCACGCAAACATCCTTGACCTCTATCTTTTTCCATTCGAATCAAACCGTCCGTGACCTAAATGTTGAAAAACTAACATCATGTTTTTTATTTTATTTTAATTATTATTTTTGTTTTTGTTTTTTGTTTTTTTGTTCTTTGTTAATTGAATGAAAATATTATTATCAAGAAGTCGAAGCGAGAGTACATGGAAGCAAAAGAATGGGCCCGATGAGCCTATCAATATTTGGATGGAATGAGGTCAAACAGGCTATCCATGGGAATGTTTGATAAAGATAACTCCCATCAATTTCATAAAACTTAAAAACATTAGCCTAAAAATTGGCAGATAAATTGTGTTCAAGTAAAGGAAATTATGGCACTGTGTGATGATTGTAATAATGGATGCAACTAGGATTAACAAAAGTCCATCACCATAGATCTATTGTTCCCAATGTTTGTTATTAATTTTATGTCCGTCAATTTTAGCAAGTGCATGAAAGAACATTGTTTCCCATTGCATAATTATCTTGATTTAAGTGTAGATAGTTAAGTACAATACACATTTTAGAAAAGTTTGTAATGGGGACTCATTCCAGTTAAGACTATTAAAGATTCGATTGAACAATTCTTTTACGCCATGAGCTTAATTTATCAGGCCACAAAAATCGCTTACAAGCATGAAAACATCCTCTACTTTTATCTATTTTTTCCATTCAGCTCACACCGCAGCAATTTAAATTTTGCACTTATCGGGGTTGATAAGGAATACATCCATAATTTTTGGAAAATTACAAGCACTAGTAAGTAGATACCATCGATAACTTATGTTAAAATAGAAGGAAAAAATGATGCAACTAGGATAAGCAAAAGTTCATCACAATAGCTATCTATTCCTATAAGGTAAACAAGTCTTTACACCGTGAGCTTGTCTCAGCGGTAGTGTATATATGAGGATAGGTTCCCGGATCCAATCTGGAGGGGTGCGTTTGTTGTATCTCCACCCTTTGCCAAACTTCAAATACTAATAATACTAACCATTTGATTGTATCCCCCAAAAAAAAGCTATTTGGAGTAGTTTGTACCTAACCCGGGTTAATAAAATGCACAAGAATTGTTGTTTTCTACCATTTCAAGAGAGATTTGTAGTGTATCACACAAAGAAACAAGAAATTCCCCGACCTTGTGAGAATGCTTCACATCAAACTTATCCTTTATTCTTTTAAGAATTCCTAATTAGCTGACAAAACTTAGCGCTGAAAAAAATGGTTATAGATGTCTGTCTTTTTATGATGTTTTTCAATGACACTCTTTCAATAAGTAAGAGGGTTTAATTTGGATGCCCCAAATACCTTTTCTCTCCCCCTTTCTCATGGAAATAACATGAAATTAGGTTATTCTTTGTGGCCATTGAAATTAGAAAAGGATCCCCTAAAAAACCTGAGTCAAATCAAGAAAGACATTGTCTTTTATTAAAAGTGGCCATTGGCATTAAAGAAACAAAACCCCAATAATGAAATAATTAAAATAATCTAGATAGATTCTCCCCGTGTCTCCACCCTCCCCTCTTGTCTCCACCCTCTGCAAGGGACCCTGTGCCCTATGTTTTTATGGCAAACATACAAATGGGACCCAAATTTTGTACAAAATGAGATTAAGGAACTCATATATATATATATATATACATATATATGTGTGTGTGTGTGTCATGTTCTGTTTTCTTGTAGTTGTCTCTTGATCAAAGGACTGCGACGAAATACTTCGAATTGGATTATATGCTAACAGCACAATTTATTTTATTAATCTAATATTTAAGTCATCTAAATCATCTAGTTGAACCGCTGAATTGTAATCTTGAAGCCATTGGTCTCCTTGCTCATTCTTTTTCTCTTAGTGGATCTTTCTCCACAGAGGCTTCCATGAACTACCCAAAATTATTGTCAGTGTGCACGTTTGTGTGCCCCTAACCTTTGACATTACTGGTTAAAGCTGCATTATATTGAATTGATTTGGGCAAATAATGTTGGCTAATTGAAACAGGCCAAATGGTTTATAATTTGATATTTCGAGGATTGAGGCTGGATGTTACTAGCGATGTTCTTGATTTAGGTGAGATTTAGCTGAAATCGGTGGTTATGAGCCGGTTTTTATAAATGATATATGCATGGTTGGAAGGTGATTTTTTTTGAGCAGTGATTAGCAGACTCAGGGTTCGCTGCTTATCTTAAAGTTAATATTTTGATTTTTTTTAGCCAATGTTATATTGCTTATCCCTAACAGTGAGTGAAACTTAAACACAGTTGGTGAGTGTTTAAAAGTAGGGTGTGGACCAATAAGGACGGGTCATTTTGTTACATAATGGAAACCATGGGTACGTGGTGGGAGATGAGTATGGCCAATGGCTTGATGAGTTCTCAATAGGTTCAGTGGAACCTACCTCTTGATGATGAAAATTAGGCGGGTGTAGCAATCCTTGGACTGACTTGCCAGGCTGCCACCACGCTCGAACATGCCCGTTATTTTCTCGATTTGGAACTTAGGGTTGGCAATTGGTATATCTCAGCTCAATCAAATTGGTCCAAGAACTATGATCGCATACAGCTGGCATCGGATTGTCCCCGGCAGAAGCCAGAAAATTGTGTCGGGCTTCCCACATCATCCAACGGAGAATTATGCCCACTTAATATCTTTCCCCTTTTTATCGGTACATGTCGGATGATATATAGAGCCCAAGACCATTTTTTTGGCATATGCCATAGCCAATCTGGTGCCCATAAGCTAATCATCCAAAATTTGGCAACAGATTATCTCTGGCATATGCTGGAGTTCCCATTGCACCGTGGTAAGCATTTAAGTAGGAGAGTGATAGCATGCATTTCACATTTCATTGGGTGAGACGCGCACACTTCTCAAGCCCACCACATGTTCTCTTTGACATTTATTAATTGTGGTTAAGATTCACTCATCACTAAGGTTAGATATCTAACTTTAGTTTTTAGAAAACTATTTTTATAAAATTAACCTTGCTTATGATTCACCTACTCATGTGGTGAGTGAATCTTAACCACAATTAATAGGTGTTAAAAGAGACATATGTTAATTTTAGAGTAGTGATTAGCTCACCCGTCTTTTGACTACTTCCCATTTCATCTCCTTTAATTGTGGTTAAACTTAACCTACTTAAAGTATTTTTTTTTTCTTTCTAAAAACCAGTATTAAATGGATGAACCCTAAGGGTAAGTGAATTTTAACCACAATTTGAGGGTATTACAAAGGTGGACAAGAACCAATGAAGACCGACATTTCGTTACATAGTGGAACTGCGCGTAAAGTTAAGTATTTCCTTCAATTTTATTTATATAATGATTAATGACCCTATCAAAAGGGAAGACCCATGTTTTTCCAATTAATTTTCTTGATATATGTACTTCGCCCCCTCCCCCTCCCTCGGAAAAATTCCTAGCTCCACCCCTAGGAATAGCTCATTAAAGAATTTAATGAGCATGACTCATTATAATGTTACTCTTGGTATATTATGGTTTAATGAATGAATAATTCATGCTTGGTGATAATTGCAAGCCTTTCCTAAATGACCATTAGCATGAGTAGTACTAGTAGGTGTCCTTAGTGTCGGTGACCCAACTTTTTAGACTCTATTAAACAAAGACAGTAGAATTCTGTTGATGTTGTTACTTTTCTTATAATTTATCATTTTTTTTTAACTCGGGGTGTCCCCTTTGCGTTAAGACTAATCCCTGAGGGTGCGACATGAACCTGCAACCCGCCATACTAGTTAAGTTCGGGTAAAACCTGTGCGGGACTAGTCCCAAAGGGGGAGTGAGAAATGGAACCCAGAACCTCCCACTTTGAGCAAGTGTACAAAGTGACACAATTCCCATTATATAATCTTCCGGATAAAGTATGCGTGCCTAATTTATCAGAGATGGACAGAAAAAGCACCCAAACACCTTACACTAATTACAAGAACGTCATGAAATTTGGCTTGCATGAAGTTCGTTAACATTCATAATTTTATTTTATTTTTGGTTAAGGAGGTAAAGTAACAACACCTAAACACACACACCCAGTTAGACCTAAGGTTAATGGTAAGGTACCCTAAGAGTAATTTCACTCAATCACTCCAAAAGGGTTGACGAATGGAGGATTGTTGACCCATTGTTCAAACAGATGAGGAGGATTGTTGGACTATTGTTCAAATAGATGAGCCAAATTTGTCTGATGGAACAAACTTTTTTATACGTGGCACACAAGGGAGACCAATGTTTTTTTTAACGCCCAAACTCATTTTAAATCTCAATGCCATAATTAATATAACAAAAATAAATATATTTTTATTAGAAACAGAGCCTCTCCTTGTGCAGGCAAAGATGGAGCTTGCCGCTTTTAGAGTTTTAATTTCCTCCTATAATAATAAACTTTGTTGTGAACTCAATTTTTTAGAGTTTGATTTTACTCTACAAGTCTAAAAAATGTTGAAGCAGAGGTTTTACCTCCAGAGTAATAAGTAGATATCAGCTTTTTCTTTAGACTTTACCTGTAATGAGCTAAGTAACCAAAAGGCAGAGTAGGAGGGAAGCATCAAATTTTAATTAATTTAGAATAGGGTTGAGAGCGCCAATACACACACACAAATACGTACATTCATACATATATTGGTATAAATGATATTTCCCTCGTGTTCGGCTAAAGCAGAACCCCCCAAATCTAGAACCGTTTGGCGTAGTGTCTACCCTACCTTTGTTGAGCTGCTTCCACGTGTAAACTAGTCCCACACCATACATTTTTCAAAGGAGACAAAATGTCTGAAAAGGCCCGGAGCTTGGAGGGAAAATCCCATAAGAGGAGCCCTTTCACCCACTAGTAGCTATACTTATGGAATAGAATGAATGCCTCGAACCCTATCTCAGGTAAGACAAATCTGGACCTCAAGCCAAGGAACAACAATCGCTATTGGCCATACATATGTATATGGTTCTTGAAGATTACTTATAAATGCAAATATATTATTTTCATTTTTTACGTATAAGAAAAAATTGATACAATCATTCATCACTCAAATTTGTAGTCACATAAAACATGATAAATATCGGGGCTATTTGGATGACGGGAATTGGGGATTCATAATTGGAATTGAGAGATATGAATTCCAATTCCAAAATTTGGATGCCCCAAATTCATAAGAATTACATCAATGAAATTGAAAATAAGTTCAATTCTTATATTTTATTGAAATTGTAATACCCAAAGGGGTAGATATTGCAATTCTAATTTGGAATTGGCATTTAAACTCTCTTGACCCTGATCCGACCCTATTACTATCTTCTCATCATCTTCTCAAACCATATCCATCTTCATTCCTACCACCAGTGACGGCGTCGTCAGTTTCCACAATAGGGAGAAAGAAAACTCTAGTTCTTCCTAGGGTTCGGTAAAGGAAGAGAAATTATGCTTCATTATGCTTTTACAGGTTGCATCGCCCTCTCATGCAACCTCAAAATCTATTTTACATATGATTGCTTTTGGGGGCTAAAAGCCCAATTATTCAATGAGATCTTTAATTATTTCAGAAATAAAAAATATGCAGTGAATTCTCGAGTAAAAGGTTTGCAGATTTTTATAGGATTTTAGAGTAATCAAGGTCCTGGATGCTTTAAGAATAGGGTTGTTGATTGGACTATGGTTTCAATTGTATTATGATCCTCAAAACCCCAAGTTCAGTAGTGAGTAGGCCCTATTTTCCCTTGTTTAGAAGACTATTGGTCCTCTAAAAAAGTTAAAAAAGAGCAGGTTAAAGCAATTCTCACGGTTTCAGCCAAAACAGTAGAATTGTAATATATAGGCATTATAATTCATTGATAATACAATTCCAAAGAATTGTACTATCCCAATATTGCAATCCCTATAATTCAGATATATATAAAGTATAAGTCTAAATTCAATTTTAAGATCATTAATAATTAACAAATCTTATAAGAATCTCATATCCTATAAAAGAAAATGACAAAATGTAGCCCATTTAACATGAAGAATTGGACACCCCCCCCCCCCTTCTTGCGTGAGTGGCAGGGGTGTGGCTTTCAGTGGAGGAAGGTCTGAGATCCAATCCCCCCTAGGTACGAGTTGCAAGAGCTCCACTGCTCAAGCCAACTTTTGACCGATCTAACCAATAACATAGTTAAATGATAACCGTAGCAAAAAAAGAAAGAAAAAGAATTGGGATAAAAATAAAATTGGGAAATAGTTGACGTACCCGTGAATTCCATTTCAAAACCTAAGGTATCCAACAATAGGTGGATGCCCCCTCTTAAATACTCATCAACTAAAGAATTGAGATAAAAATTAAAGAATTGGGATAAAAATAAAATTAGGAAATAGTTAACGTACCTATAAATTCTATTTCAAAACCTAAGTTGGTGAGTATTTAAGAGGGGACATCCACCATTAGCTTAATGGTGGATGTCTTATATATCACTACTCAACAAAAATTTACACAAACTATAACCTATATAAACCATAAATCGCACGGTACAAAAATTGAAACCGAACTCCAAGGTGAGAGTTAACCAAGAAGAAAAAAAAAAACTCCCAGGTGGGACTTGAGAGCGGGAGCGAGTAGCAAATTACTGCAATTCTTCTGAGGTCCCGTTAGGTCACTATCAAAATGATGCCGAAAGCTGTTTCTCCATAGATAATTCCCTTAAAAAAAACGTGATTTCATTTGTGAAGAACACAACTAGGTTTACTACTATTTCACAAGCTCGCAAGGTCTCTATCTGGATTCCTGAGTGCCAAAATATCCAAAACTCTCTCTCTCTCTTCCTTATCTAAGTCGCTGACGATCGGTGGCTCCAGTGTAGGGATCTCTAAAGTCCGCTGTCGTTTGTTCTAGTTCCAGATTAGATTCGCAGTCGTTCAGGGTATTTGACAAACGATCTCAAGGTGAGAACCTGTTTTCTCGCTCAGAAATCGATTTGTGCTCCATGGCTTGTTCTTTACTTGTCTCAGATCAGAGATCAGATCAGATTCTGCATTGGTAGTGTATGGCTTGTTCTTACTCTGTGTTAGATCAGATTCTGCGTTGTTTACGTAATGTATTGTTGTTTATGTAATAAATTTGTGTAATTGATTGCTGCTAGTGTGATACGGATTCTAGGTTGTTTATGTAAAGGTTGGTTGACTGTAGACACATAACCTAGATTGCTACTTATGTCATAGATTTGTTGTCTAAGGACAGTTTGCTCACATGCAGATGCAGATTCTGGGTTGTGGCCTATGTATATCTGTTTATTGGTAAAATTATTGTTGTAGGAATTGGGGTAATGTTCAGTTTAATTAATTAATGTTTGTTTGTTTGTTTTTTTTAATTTTTGCTTGGAAACTAGAGGTTTGTTATATCTACAGTTTGATTTGATCAATTTCCATAGTTCTAATTGCACTTTGATTCATTGGAGATATCTTGTTAAGGAGCAAAAGAGTCGTCTCTAGTTTGAAGATCCTTGTTTTCCATTTATCTTCTTGTATGAATGTGTCCTGCTGGTTGGCGAACACCCTATTTAGGACTCTTAATAGATAAAACCAACTCTCAATAATTTACTCTCTCTAAAACTCTTATTAAATAAATCTAAGAAAGTTGTTAATCTTAACAATCCAAATGGGGTCCACATTGAGAATCTGGCTATCAAGTAGGGTGCATGGACACGTTCCGAATCATTCTTCTGGCTTGAAAGAACTCGGCTCTGTCGAATTAGGGCGTTGGTTACACTTCACATAATTTACTTTGTCATGATTGCCATTGAAATTCAATGTTTCTCTCAACTTCTCTTTAAGCTGCTTCAACCCTTATGGCGAGATCTTCCTACAAGGCGTTTCTGCATTGGTCCCTTTTTCATGAGCTTTCTGCAGCTCTCTCTTAGACTTTTGACCATTCCGGAAAAAGTAACTTATTTGGGATGTGGTTCCATCATTCTCCGGCTTCATTGGTTTCAAAATAAATTTATTAAAAGTAACTCATACTGCATAAATATTTCCACGACCATTATGAATCACTTGTCTGTCTTACATCCATGGATGTCCCAGAAGAATATGTGTAGCTGTAATTGACATAATATCACCCCATAGTTCTTGTGGGGGAAGTTTACCGGAAAGGACACGCGTCAGCTATAGCTCCACACACGCTCTGGTTTACCGGTAGAAGGTTGGAGTGGAGGGTGTGACACCCTGACCTGTACTCCGATGATAAAATAAGTAGATGTAGAAGATAATGAACAGTAAACTCAGAAATAGGCACTGAAAGTTACGCAAGGCTCTGGGAAGCACCGAACAAGTATACTCCGAATACTCTGAAGTACGGCCAAAAACGTGATCCCAAGCACTAAAAATCACAGGGTATTTATAGGGTAAGGTTGGTATGGCCATCGATGACCATGGATGGCCATAGGTGTTCATACCACGTGTTTTGCACTCATTGCCAAATATGTCGGACATATCTGCCGCCGGTTGCATCACACGTGAGAGCCTCCTATGAGTCCAATCGGACGGGATTTGACAGTACGCAGAAGTGACTAGCATTAAATGCCAAGACAGTGCTTTCGGCACAAAACGACGCTTTCGGCACACATGTCGGAATTATGGATCGCCTCCTGATCACTTCCTCCTACGAGTCGGTCTCGTTGTTGACTCGAGCTCGGTTACGGTGTAGATGTCTTAAAACACAGCCACGACATCGTTGTTGGTGAGACAACGGCTTCGTTGTTCATGTAACGACAAAAACGTTGTCAAGAGTACAACGGTTACGTTGTGCTTCAGACAACGAGTACGTTGTCAAGCCACAATGGAAACGTTGTTCTACAAGAAAACAAAGACGTCGTAATGCGCACAACGTGAACGTTGTGCATCAGACAACGTGTGATCCCTCTATTTTAAGCACGTGACACCAACTCGTGTCCACGTGTCACTTTCGTGAACAAAACAACAAAAACGAGCTCGTTCTCCAACGCTAAGTTGATTTTACGAATTTTATCCGTTACAATTTGCCCCTTTATGATGCTTGAAACGTAGTTCGAAGTGTCATAAACGGACAAAAAGATCATACCTGGCATTGCTCCAGAAGATGCAACGTTGCGTGCTTAAAATGCTCGCTGAGAAGATCGACCGTTCACGCCAGCTGGCTGCGCGTGCGAGCCGTCAAGTCTCTTTAATGCGGACAGGCTGTCATCATTGCCGATTCGAATTTCAAAACGCTTTAATATCTCTGACGGTTACTCTCTTTTGGTGAAAAGACGATCTTGCCACTGCTCTTCTCCCCTTTGACACAGGTGTACGGCTCTGATGAAGGGTAGTGGTGTAGTTTCACAAATCTGAGATGCTTATAAAATCCCAATCGAATACTCCTTCTCTTTCACCCTGTTCCTTCAAGCACTGTTACTTTGCCGAATTTTTTTCTCAACCGAAAGTTCATCTTCCTCAAGCTTTCAACAATCTCTCTCAGTCGTCTTCTGTTCGGTACGCTCTTCACCCTTTTCCTTAATATTTCTTACTGTTTCTTCCTCTCTCTCTTCTTCTCTGGTTCTTGAGTGATTCTGCTCTGTGTACTCTCCGTGTTTTGTTCACCGTTCTTGTTCCTTTTCACTGTTTCTTCCAATCACTATGGCTACCAACATCCCCGTAGAACCCACTATGTTAGAGGAAGTTAGAGGCCCTACTGAAGATGAGGCCAGTTGCACAGGTAGCGCACCTCATGGTGCCTACATCGAACAATCCTCAACTCTGTGCCAACATCAGTTGGCACATCTGAACCACTACAGGGAACGTTTCGACTTCCCTTCCAACGTCAATCTCCACTTCAAACGGGATGACGCTATCATTGATAAGTGTTCTGCTTGTACCGTCGTCTACCTCTCCCAACTCGAGGCTGGCCTCCGCTTTCCTCTCCATCCCGTCCTGGACGACGTTCTGTCCACCCTGCAACTCGCACCGGGACAAATGCATCCGAGCTTCCACAAATATATGTCCATGATGATCAAATTCATCAAGGACGGTTACCCAACAGAAGCTAGGCATCTATTCCACTTCTGCCATGCTGTCAGATGCCGAGGTTCTGACGATGGTTTGTTCTCCTACTACTCGTGGAACAAGAAACCTCGACATCCAGAGCTCGTCTCAGGCATTCTTGATAGAGAAAGAGGGTGGAAAGCCACTCCTTTCGTTGTCTCTGGGGGTTGGAAGGCAGAGAATTCCACGGTCCCCAATGTCTTCCGAGCGGAAGCAGGTATACTACTACGGTCGTCCGTTGTCCGTTGTGCACCAATGTTCTGACTCTGTTTTCGTTGTACGTTGTATGCTTTCGTCCTGCTGACTCTCGTTGTGCTAATTCTGCTTTTTTCTGTGTGCAGTTGACGAAAAGAAGATCCCATATAAGAAGTTGGCCCCAGAAGAAGAAGGCCTCCTTACCAATATCAAACGTGTTCGAGGTGGGGAATACATCCGGTGGAAACCACTGGAGCCTGACACGTGGGTCGTCTTCAGCACTCCTACTGCAACTGCTCAACGACGACAACAACAACCACAACAACAGCAACAGCACCCAGGTGCTTCTACTTCTGCACCTTCACCAGCAATTAATTTAAACGAAGAAGAAGAAGACATGGCTGGCACTGATCCACCTCCGCTGAGCAGGAAGCCAAGGTCTGCTCGCCCTGCAGTTCTGCTTCCACCACCGTTGAAGAAGAGGAACCCTCCTTCCAAGGGTACAGCGACTGCTGACCCCAAAAGAAAGCTGTCGACCCAGGCCGAGTATGAGGCCAGAAAGAAAGCGAAGGCGGACATACGCCTGGAGAAAGAGAACGCAGCCATTGCTGCTCCCCCCTCCACCTCTGCCGTTCCTGCAACAATTCCAGGAGCAGAAGCGACAACGGCGGTGCCCGAAGCCAGCTCGGCAACTACCCCCTCTCGAGCTGCAACTGCCCCAGCCAGTTCGAGTTCCACTGTGGTTGCCCTGGCTGCAACGGAAGCTGGCACAACGAGTCTTCCAGCTCGTATGCTACCGGCGAACGATCTGGACTGGTCGCCCGACTTCTCTCGGTACGGGAGACCGACTGTAAACGACTCGGTGCAAAAATCCGACAAGGCTGCCCGAGCTCTGACTCATGCTATGAGGTTGCCCCGAGACATTACTGACGTCGGCAAACTCAGTCTGACCGACCTGTCCTACGCCGCCTGCTAGTTTGTGGCGTCAGTAAGTTTCTTACTTCCTCTTCTTCTTACTCTACTGCTGAAACTTTACTCCTCGTTGTGCTAATGCCCGGATACTTCCTTGCAGATGAACGTGCTCGTGCACGAACTCTGTGATCGTAGCCATTATAGCTACAATCACCTCCAAGACGCGATCAAGTACTGACAAGACAGGACTGAGACGCTGGAGAAGACTCTCGCCGAAGAGAGACTCAAGGCAGACTTTGATCTGTCTCATGCCAAAGCTGACGCTGTTCGCGTCGAGGGGAAGTTGAAAGCTGCCACCAAGGCACAAGAAAAAGCTGAGGCTGAGACACGATCAGCAAAGGAGGCCGAGAAGAAGGCCAAACAGGAGGTAGAGAACACTGTTCTACGCATCAGCGAACTGGAGCACGTCTCCCAAGCTCTGGGCAGACAGCTGGAGGAAACTGAGGCAGCCAGGACAGCACTGGCGGAGGAGCTCGAGGAGGCCAAGAAAGCTGAAGAGACCATCGAGAAGACCGTGACCCTGAGACTGCAACAACACTATCAGTCTCAGCTGGACACGCTCTTGGAGGAGGATCGGGCAGAGACCGAAAAAGAGATACTTGAATCGCTCTGCCAACAAGGCCGTCTGAAAGAAGACAATGAAGAGGACGCCATCACGTTCTCCTAGCTTCAGAGCAAAGACTTGATCGAGCTAGACAACGAGGCCGAGATCCAAGGCGTCGAGCAACCTCACTCTCTCGAAGGTCCTGCACCTCTCCCAGCTGAGCCGTACTTCGAGCCAGCTGTTCCCGAAGCTCTTGCTGCTGCCGATGAAGCTACTCCAGAAAAAACCCCAACTGCTGAAGCTTCTACTTCTGCCCCTGCTGCAACGACGACAGATGCTGACCTTGAGCTCGCCTGATCTGCTGCTCTTCTTCACGTTTCTGTTTTCTTTTTAATGATGTAAACTCTTTTATTTCCCTCTTATGGGAGTCTGCTGCTGTAATTACCCAGAAATGGGCCTTTTGTATGAATGAATCACTCCCTTTTCTTATGTTTGCATTTCTTTTCACCTCGTAGCGTAGCACAACGTATGCACAAACAACACAACACAAGTAGTTGAATTAATTTTCACGGTTCACAGCATTGATGTGAATATGACACTTTACTATGTGAATGTATGTATGAGGGTGAAAATTATAACTGATGCTCATACTTAAAACAAATTATTTCGATCAAAGCACTGCGAACAGAACACTGCGAGTAGAGCACTACGATCAAAGCACTACGAACAAGCACTACGAATAGAGCACTACGAGCAAAGCACTACCAGCAAACCACTACGAGCAAAGCACAACGAGCAAGCACTACGAATAGAGTACTACGAGCAAGCACTACGAGCAAAGCACTACGAACAAAGCACTACGAGCAAAGCACAACGAGCAAAGCACAACGAGCAAGCACTACGAGCAAAACACTACGAATAGAGCACTACGAGCAAGCACTACGAACAAAGCACTACGAGCAAAACACTAATCCAGATACATCATTCGCGTAGTTCAATGTGAATGCAATCTGACAAATAAAATTCATATGATGAACACAATGTAACTCAGTTTCGAAGCATATGCTCAGAGGATGTCATTAGGATAAGCCACAAGATTTGCTCAGATGACATCCTTATATAAGCCACTCGTGTTCGTTATGAGTAGGTTGTTCAGTCAAAATTTTATTTGAATTACTTGTAAAACATTCACAATATTACACTGATGAACCAAACAGAGAATAGTGTAGACTATGAGCAGGCGCATAATATTGCAAGTCACATGTTGAAATATGAGCACTATAATTATGTAAAATCACTGAAAACTTGTAAGCACAACGACGCATGTAGTAGCATATCATAGATTCTATTGAAAGAATTGCCTCAAATTCATAATGTTCCAGGATTTTGAGATGAGGTTACCTTGTAAGTTTTTCAAGTAACAGACTCCAGGACTTCCCAATCGTTCTACGATATAAGGCCCTTCCCAGTTTGGTCCCAACTTGCCACTGTTAAGCTCTCGTGTTCTGGAACACTCTTCGGAGAACGAGATCACCGACCTGCAGCACTCTCCGTTGTACTTTCTTGTTGTAGGCTTTCCTCAATCGTTGCTGATACCTCCTCATCTGAATGCTGGCATCTTCTCGCTTCTCTTCTAGCAGATCGAGATGAATAGCCATAAGCTCTGTGTTCTGATCTTTCTCTCCATCCTTCTTGTTGTTGTGCCAAGAACGCACTGTAGGCAAACTGATCTCAGTAGGAATGACAGCTTCCATACCATACGCTAGAGAGAAAGGAGTTTCATTGGTAGGACTCCTCGGAGTTGTTCTGTACCCCCACAAAACGTTGTGCAACTCGGCAGTCCACTTCCCCTTCGAATCTTCCAGTCTTCTCTTCAAGGCATTGAGAATATTTTTATTGGCTGCCTCGGCCAATCCATTCCCCTGAGGATAATATGGGGAAGAGAAAACATGCTTGATCTTCAGCTCGCTGCAAAAGTTGGCAATCAAATGTCCTGAAAACTGCTTCCCGTTGTCAGTAATGATGGGCTGCGGTATGCCAAATCTGCAGATGATATGTTTCCACCAGAACTTCTTCACTTCTTGCTCTCTGATACGAGCAAGAGGAACAACTTCAATCCAACGAGAGAAGTAATCAGTTGCCACTAGAAGAAAGATCAGATTCCCTGGAGCCCTAGGGAAAGGTCCTACAATATCAAGTCCCCAACGTGCAAATGGCCAAGGCTGAGATACAGTGTTGAGCTCTTGAGCCGGAGCATGAATCAAACGAGCAAACCGCTGGCACTGGCTGCACTTCTTCACATACTTCTGAGCATCAGCCTGCATGTAAGGCCAGAAGTAACCTTGCCTCAGAGCTTGATGGGCAATGGTTCTCCCGCCTGAATGTATACCACATATACCTTCATGCAACTCAGCAAGTATTCTCTCCACAACTGCAGGATGAACACACTTTAACAAAGGCCCACTAAAAGATTTCCTGAACAACTCTCCTTGCACCAAGGCATAACGAGGTGCCTTGAAAAGAATGCGCCTCGACTCCTTCACACTGATAGGAAGAATTCCATCCTTTAGATAAGCCACCAGCCCTGTCATCCAGCTCGGAACAGGATTGATAAAAAATACTTCTCGCTGTGCCTGAAGAGTTATTGAAGGATACTCTTGGAACTCCATCAGAATAGCCTTAGGCTCGTCAGCCTGCACCATGGAAGCTAGATATGCCAAAGCGTCAGCATGCCTGTTCTCATCTCTCCGGGTGTGCCTGATCTCCACAACGGTGAATGCTTCACACTGCGAATGAATGAGGGTAGCATACTGCTTCATTCGGTCGTCCTTGCAGTCATAAACACCATTCACCTGATTCACCAAGAGCTGTGAATCACAAAACACTCTCAACATGGAGATCTGCAGTTCTCGAGCACTCTGCAACCCAAGCAGTAAGGCTTCGTACTCAGCTTCGTTGTTGGTGGCAGCGAACCCAAGACGCGACATCTTCTGCACTTTGATGTTCTCCGGACTTATAAGCACAACACCCAATCCTGAACCACTAAAATTAGAAGATCCGTCCACGTACAATAGCCAACCATTCCACTCTGATGACTCGGCTCCATCCACAACGACATCTCCGTTGTCAACTTCAATAGGAAGTTCCCGAAGATCAACAACCACCTCCTCTGCTTCCTCCTCCACAGGGAAATCAAAAAGAAAACCTGCCATTGCTTGCCCCTTTTCTGAACTCCTAGCCCGATACTGAATATCGAACTCACTCAGAGCCACAGCCCACTTCGACATCCTCCCCGCCAGCTCGGGTCGTCCCAGCATGACTTTCAAGGGATACGTTGTGATGACAACGATAGAATGAGCATGAAAGTAAGGACGAAGCTTTTCCGCAGAAAAGACAAGAGCTAGACATACCTTCTCGAGCTTGCTATAATTGCACTCCGCCTTGAGAAAGGTTTTGCTGATGAAATAAACAGGTTTCTCCACGCCATCACAACTCCTGACCAGGACGGAACCAAGGGCTTGCTCTGAAACAGACAGATAAAGATATAAGATTTCACCTGGCTCAGGTACCGAAAGGAGAGGAGCTGAGCCTAAATATTCCTTCAAGGCAAGGAAAGCTCGAGAACACTCTGGAGTCCACGCAAAAATGGAGTCCTTTCTCAGCAACTCGAATAGAGGTTTGCAACGATCGGATGACTTGGAGATAAACCGATTGAGTGCAGTAATCCGGCCTGTCAGCTTCTGGATCTCCTTCTTCGACTTAGGCTCTGGCATGTCCAGCAAAGCACGGATCTGAGCTGGATTAGCCTCAATCCCCCGCTGACTCACAAGATAACCCAAAAATTTTCTTGAGGTAACTCCGAAGGTGCACTTCTCTGGGTTGATCTTTAGATTGAAAGATCGCAGAACAGAGAAAGGCTCAGCAAGGTCCGTCACCAGAGTACCTCGTACTCGACTCTTCACAACGATATCATCGATGTAAACTTCAACCGTCTTGCCAAGAAGTGACCAAAACATGAGATTCATAAGACGTTGATAGGTGGCACCTGCATTCTTCAAGCCAAAAGGCATCACTCGATAACAGAATAAGCCCCGCTCCGTTATGAAGGTGGTCTTCTCTCGGTCTGCTTCCGCCAGGAGGATCTGGTTATAGCCTGAATAACCATCCATGAAGGATAACATCTCGTGGCCAGCAGTGGCGTTGATGAGCCTGTCTATCCTTGGCATGGGGAAAAAGTCCTTAGGGCAGGCCTTATTGACACCGGTGAAGTCAATACAAACTCTCACCTTCCCGTTCTTCTTAGGCACAGCCACAACATTGGCTATCCAATCAGGGTACTGCACCTCCTGAATGAACCCGAACTGAATCAGCTTGTCAATCTCCTCGTTCACTGCATCATGATAAGCTGGAGCAAGCCTCCGAGGTTTCTGCTTCACTGGAGGGATAGCAGGATCAACATTGAGGTGATGACAGATAACATTCGGATCGATGCCAGTCATGTCTTTGTGAGACCATGCAAAGACATCAAGGTTCTGCCTAAGGAAACTCAGCAACTTGAGCTCTTCCTCCGCTGTCAAGCTCGCCCCGACCTGCAACACCTTTGGCTCTTCTTCCGTTCCCAAATTGACAGCTCTCGTGGGCTCAATGGAAGGTCCGCACAACGATGTTTCCGAGCTCTCTTCCACAACGGGAACGACCTGTAACTGTTATGAAGGCACAACGGAAGCAGGAAAATCGCACTTCTGCGATGCCAACTGATCACCTTTGATCTCCTGAGGCCCGTCCTGCGTTGGATATTTCAACACCTGATAGTACGAGGTCGGAACAACCTTCATCTCATGGGTCCACCAACGACCCAAGATGGCATTGTACGGTGATGACGCATCCAGAACGGAGAACCTGGTCTGAAGGACAACGGGTCCAGCCACAACGGGTAAGACAACGTCGCCTACAGGCTTCATCGAGCTGCCATCAAATCCGAACAGTGGAGTCTGAGCAGGGATGAGAACGGAAGGATCCAGCTTCATCTGGGTGAAAGCATGAAGATACAAGATGTCTGCTCCACTCCCGGAATCCACGAGCACTCTCTTGATGTCGAAATCTCCTATTCTCATGGTGAGAACAAGAGCATCACAGTGAGGTCGGATTACTGCTGCCAGATCACGATCAGTGAATGTAAGTGCCTGCTCAAAGCTTCTGGCAGACACTTGCACCTGACACACTGCAGCATCGTGAGACAGCTTCCTGGCCTTCGCCCTGAAGTTCCTCTCCACATCTACTTCCGGCGCTTGCACGCGGCAAATGACATTGATCGTGCCCAAGGAAGCTCCTCCACTGGCACTTGGAATACTGGCAGGTTCTCCTCCACGAGACTGGGATACCGGCTCCCTGGCATGCTCCATGCGGCCGCTGCTAGAAGCAAGATACTCTCCCAAATACCCTTCTTGAACCAGCCTCTCCAAGTACTCTCTCAGAATACATCGGTTGGTGAGATGACCACGACACTTGTGATAATGACAATACTCATGCACCCGGGGTCCCGATGTAACATCCTGTACAGCCCTAGCCGGCCACTCGAAGTACGCCTGATCCTCCATCGACCTCATGATGGTCGCCGGGCTAACTGTGAAATTGATGCGCGGTGTTCGATCTGCAAAAGGTCGCCGCTCACTAGGCTGCACGCCTCTCTCTTGCTGTACTTGAGGCTGCACCTGGCGTGGCTGATACTGCTGCCTCGCCTGCTGCTGATCATTAGGACGTCTCTCCGTCCTACTCTGTTGCTGATTAAAGTTTCCTTCCAGCGGACGCCGAACCGGCTGATCCCGCTGAGTCACATAGACTACTCTCTCCTTCTGTTTCCTTGGTGGTGAGTCCTCAGATGATGAAGACTCGTACCTCTGCTTCTTCTCCTTTCTCTTTCGAAGATCGGTGTGTCCTCTCTACGACATCCACCACTCTTGTCCCGGGTTTCGGCACCGGCACAACGGATTCGTCCTCCTCATACCTTCCGTACTTGGTGGCACGAACCATCAACTCGTCCATCTTGACAGGATAGTCAAGAGTCAAGGACTTATTGAGGTCGGAATGCCTAGGGATAGCATTCTTGAAAGCAGCGATACAGCTCTTCGTCGACCTTATCGATGTTGTGGACTTCATCAGTGAAACGCGAAATAAAGTCCGTCAAGGATTCAGCCGGCTTCATCCTCAAAGAGAAGAGAGTATCTGCACCTGCTTTCTTCTTTTTATTGATAATGAAACGATCAATAAAAGCTGACCTGAGCTCTGAGAAATTACTGATAGAACCAGGAGGCAAGTTCCGAAACCACTTCGACGCTGCCCCAGACAGGCTGTTGGGGAAAGCTTTGCAATACAGGTCATCATCTGGATTGCGAACAGCCATCGCATGTTTAAAATCAAACAAATGCTCCTCTGGATCCGTCCTTCCAGTGTACATGGGGAAGATCAGAGTTATAAACTTAGAAGAAGTATATGACTGATTGATGACGTCTGTGAAAGGAGAGTTCTCAACGTTGTCCTTTGCTGACTGAGCAAAGTGGTCAGGAATCCCTCCCTTCATGCTCTTAACACGAGCACCGATCAAAGCTTCCACCTCCTTGGCAGTCACCCAAGTCTTCTGGGCGTCTGCACCTCCGTTACCCCCTCTCAAGTCTTCTCGCCCTGCCTCTTCTCGCAAGTCTGCACGATCTGAAGGAATACTCTGCTCTGCCCGAACCTGAGGCTGCCTTACATCCCCTTCAGTAGGAAGAAGCACAAACCTGGTTTCACGGTTCTCCGGTGCAGAAGGAGAAGAAGAGACGTCAAGCTGACGTCTCACAGAAAACCTTTGTTGTGGCACCTCATCCACCTCGAGCCTGCTATGCTCGAACGCCTCCAGCCTCTCCTGCATCAACTGCTGCTGCCTGGTGATCTGATCCAGAGCAGACTGCTGCATTTGCAACATCGCCAAAATGCGATCAGAAACAGAGAGCTCAATAGGAGGAGGCACGGTCCTCTCTGGTTGCCCAGACGAAGGACTGACCCCAGGGATGTGCACGACAGAAGGTACAAAAGGAGTGGCCTGAGGGGTTTGATCCTCACGCCCGAACACCGATGACTGATCAGCCATGATCACAAAGAGCAAAGGGGGGTTCGTTTATTATTTCCCACAGACGGCGCCAATTTTTTGGAGGAAGTTTACCGGAAAGGACACGCGTCAGCTACAGCTCCACACACGCTCTGGTTTACCGGTAGAAGGTTGGAGTGGAGGGTGTGACACCCTGACCTGTACTCCGATGATAAAGTAAGTAGATGTAGAAGATGATGAACAGTAAACTCAGAAATAGACACTGAAAGTTACGCAAGGCTCTGGGAAGCACCGAACAAGTATACTCCGAATACTCTGAAGTACGGCCAAAAACGTGATCCCAAGCACTAAAAATCACAGGGTATTTATAGGGTAAGGTTGGTATGGCCATCGATGACCATGGATGGCCATAGGTGTTCATACCACGTGTTTTGCACTCATTGCCAAATATGTTGGACATATCTGCCGCCGGTTGCATCACACGTGAGAGCCTCCTATGAGTCCAATCAGACGGGATCGGACAGTACGCAGAAGTGACCAACATTAAATGCCAAGACAGTGCTTTCGGCACAAAACGGCGCTTTCGGCACACATGTCGGAATTATGGATCGCCTCCTGATCACTTCCTCCTACGAGTCGGTCTCGTTGTTGACTCGAGCTCGGTTACGGTGTAGATGTCTTAAAACACAGCCACGACATCGTTGTCGGTGAGACAACGGCCTCGTTGTTCATGTAACGACAAAAACGTTGTCAAGAGTACAACGGTTACGTTGTGCTTCAGACAACGAGCACGTTGTCAAGCCACAACGGAAACGTTGTTCTACAAGAAAACAAAGACGTCGTAATGCGCACAACGTGAACGTTGTGCATCAGACAACGTGTGATTCCTCTATTTTAAGCACGTGACACCAACTCGTGTCCACGTGTCACTTTCGTGAACAAAACAACAAAAACGAGCTCGTTCTCCAACGCTAAGTTGATTTTACGAATTTTATCCGTTACAGTTCTTTTGTGTAGTTTCTCCTTTTGAAGGTCACCAAACACTGTGCCATTCTTCACCCATTGATCTCCAACCCATGAAACATTGTATGGTTGTGGGTGTCTCTCAATATTTAATGCAAGCTTGTCAATTACTTCCTTTGAAATGGCATTGACTTTGCTTCCACCGTCAATCACCATTGTAGGTGATTTACTTCCACAAGTCATTCTTGTACAGGACATGTTGCGTTTCGTCCGATCTTTTGTCTCATGTTTTTGCCAATTGATGTTCAGGCAACAAAAAATTATTTTCAAAAGCCTCAAATTCTTCAACTCCCTTAGTTTCTTCTTTTGCATTCTCAGGATTATGAACTCTTGATCCAACTAAATAATACGGTTTGTCTTTGAAAGACATTGACTTGAAAAGTGTCCTCGACCTATTTTTCGATAGTTCTCTTGTATTCAGGAACACCAAGACAGCAATTTCTTGCAATTTTGCGCAAGCGAATTGCACTTTCTTTCCTTTTGTTAACTCATGCCATGCAAAGAAACTTTCTAGACTTGCAATCTAATCTAAAAAAATATATGGATTCATCTTACTGTGTAATTTTGGCATTTTTAGTTTAATGGCACGATCTCCAGCTTCATAGGGAATGTAGGGACGGGAGCACGATCAAACCATCCTCTTGCATCATGAAGATATTCACTATTGGTTCCTCTGCTATCTTGACAAGGGTATTGATAGTCTTTTTGGTTCTCCTCGTGGTTGGTAATTGTGTCTCACTGGTTATTAAATCCTTAGACAATTTAAGAGACCTTCACGTATGCCCTCAATTTCAACTTTTCTTGGGCTGCTTGTAACTTTTGCATGGCATGATAATCCCACTTCAATGCCTTGGATTGGAGTTTTGGATCCATCTACCGTACCTATTTGATTAGGACCACCAATTCTCAATTCAAGGGAATTAAAATGCTCCATTAACACTTGAAATCTATCACCCAATCGTTGTTTGAGTCGACTTGTTCTCCTTTCACGATCATCCAATCAGACACTAATGACTAATGTGCTTAAGTAAATCTTTTGACATTCTCCATGTCTTCACTGTACTCAAACGAGTCAAACCCACTATGTGTATGCATACAATCGTTCGCATGCGATTTGTATGTACTTAAGAATTCTCGTCTGCCTTTCATTTTCTAATGAGTGAGAGAAAATAGAAAAATGGTAGAATACTATAAATTAGAGGAAAGAAAGAGGGCATTACTATTGGGACAAAATGTGTAATTAGATAGAGACAAAAGGTTAGTTATAAGGGAGGAAAAGGGAATCTAAGAATAGGAAACAAAGTAAAGGCACTTGCGGCCAAGAAGAGGCGTGAGAGCCCAGGAAGAGCAAGTTGTGTAATTTAAAGACAATAAGAGTGTAATACAACAAGAGAACAAAGAAGGGCAAGGTAATGCACACAAAAGAACTAAAGAAGAGAAGAGGGGTGTTCATAAAGATGGAAAAAGTGATGATGATTGTGAGTTAGTTTAGGAGACAGAGAGTGAGAATCAAATTTGTTTAAAAATTGGATGGGGTTTAGTATGACCTTGAATGAGAGAGTGACATCATTGTGGAAAAGCATAATGAAAGGATGGGACCTCTTCTCTGCCAACATCTCCTTCAAAGTTGGTAGAGACAACGAGGTAAAATTTTAGACTAACAAATGGTGCTGCCCCACCACCCTTCACGATGACTTCCCTTCAATTTGGTCTTTAGCTTTTGACAAATCCACATCAATTGAATCATACATCAAATACCTTCTGAACACTAGATTCTGGTGCCCTCGCCTGAGGCGCAACCTTAACGATTGGGAGCTTGACAAACTGCAAAACATCCTTGTTAGAATCCACCAAATCCCCACTTTCCCTGCCCTCAGGGTTGCTCATTTATGGTCTAGAGATACCAAAGGTAGGTTCTCCGTGAGATCCCTATACCAGACTCTCCTCCCTCCCACCAGCCACCCTTTCCCTTATCACTCGGTTTGGAAGGCGACCCTACCTCCCAAAGGATCTTTCTTCCTTTGGTCTGCAGCTCATGATAAGATATTAACTTGCAAGCACCTAATAATAGAGGGTGACAGATGACCAATGATTGTTTTATTTGCCTAGCTATTGATGAAATGGTTGAACACCTCCTGTTGCACCGCCCTTTCACCCACAAGGTCTGGAGCTACTTCCTTTCCCACCTAGGCATCAGCTGGGCCTTCCCCTACTCCTTTTGGGACTTCTTATCTTGTAGATTTTTGGTGCTTTTGGGGGACAACGGTTTTGAGGGGGGATCACTCCTCCTTGGATTTGTAGCTTGGTCGGGGGCGGAGCTAGGAATTTTCTCTTGGGGGGGGGGGGGCGAAGTATGGGTCTTCGGGGTTCGGGGGCGTAGCCCCCTGAGAAATTTTTTTCTTTGGACAATAGGTTCAGGAGAGTTACTATTTAAATAAAACTAATTGTATTTTAAATTTTTTTTTTTATATTTTATATATAAGGAAAATTATTTTTTTTGGCGCAATGCACGGGCCTCTACAGCCGCCACGTGTCCTTTTTTAACACCCACTAACTTTGGTTAAGATTCACTCACCCCTAAGGTTCATCCATCTAACCTTTGGATTTAAGAAAAAATATTAATCTTTAAGTTGATTAAGCTTAACCATAGTTAAAGGAGGATCTACGACCTGTCATGTCTCTTTTAACACCCATTAACTGGGGTTAAGATTCACTCACCCGTGAGGTTAATCTTGATTTTTAGAAGAAGAAAATATTAACCATTAAGCTTAGCCACAGTTAAAGGGAGACGGCCAGAGCATGTGTAAATTTGGGGGGGCCATTAACTCATAATTTGTGGGGGCCACTACATATAAAATTTTGATAATTAAAAAAAAAAAAATCCTACTAGCTCAAGAAGGATTTGTCAAAATTTTGGGGGGGGCCATGTCCCCTCCCACACCCAGGCTCCGCCCCTGAGCTTGGTCCATATTTAAGGAACGAAATTCAAGGGTCTTCGAGGACTCCCTCACCCTATGCTCGAACCTACTGAAGGGCTGTCCTCCTCCTGAGGCAATGATGCTCCATCCAGGAGACTTTTTATTTAGCATGGTTAAACTCTCTATTGTAATTTTGATATTATCTTGCTCTTTTATTAGGTAGCCTCATTGGCCTAGGCTCACTCTCTTGTGACCTCTAGCCCCAGCTTTACCTCTCTTTATTATCATCAATCTATAATTCTACTCCTTAGTCCTTACCAATCAAAAAGAGAACGGGGAGAGAGGGAGTTAAAAGATGAGTTGGCTGTGGGAAGAAAATATTCCCCAATGGAGAATTGACGAAAGCACCTCCAACTTACCAACAATGTGTTAATGGCATTGACAAAAGTAAGTTTGTTAGAGATGCTGCTTGTCTTATGCCGTTCGAAGGATCAGAATCACATTTGGCTGATGCAATCTTTTATGATTAATTATCTATGGATGTGAATCAATTGTCTGCATCTCATGGCGTCTTGTTGCGAAGACGCGACTTTGAGGTCTCTTCAATGTCTAGTGCCAAAGAGGTAACTTGACGTGAAAAGTGTCAACCTGCAAATGAGGATTTGGCAATTTATTGTTTGTACCAGCTCATGGAAAAAACATGTTCCCGCACACTAGAGATACAGCAAGAGGAGAACCTCCTATTGTATGAAGGATCAGAACTTGCTCTGTACCAATTTGATGTAGGACAAGTAGAGAAATGAGAAAACTTGAAGAAAAGGAATGGGGATTAAGAAGTTACTTGAGCTCACCAAAGAATATCACAATTAATGGAACAAACCATCATGAAAAGTAGAACAAACTTCATTGAAAATTTCAAATGAAAACATTATTGTTCAATTCTCTAATCCATAGATATATGATATGAGACTACAAATATTTATAAAAAAAATAAAAAAGACATTTCCTAATCTATTTAAGGCTCTTTTAGATATAAAAAAAAAAAACTCTCAACAACTTATACTCTCACTAAAACTCTTATTAAATAGATTTAAAGAAAGTAGTTTATGCTATCAATCCTAGTGGTGTTCAACATTGAGAATGTGGCTAACAGGTAGGATGTATGGACACATTCCGCATCACTACCAAATCCACTGCTTGTAGAAATCAACAATCAAAGCTTCCTTGGAACACATATCAATAAGTCCCATTTCAAGAGGAATGTCCCTCACCAAAGGTCATTCTAGAAGTAAATTACATCCCTGACACCAACCCTAAACCTTACTCCATAAAGACTCCTCATATGTGGTGGCAGCTCTATTAAAATTTGAAACCTAAGTTTCCTGTTCCTATTTGAAAGAGATGAACGCCTTCGAAGCCTCAGATGTTCCACCTAAAACCACAACTCTACATGTGGTGACTCTATTAAAATTCCAACCTAAGTTCATTGTCCCTTATTTACAATAGATGAACGCCCTTGAAAGTCGGAGATCCTCTATTTCAAATCTTCAAGTCCAACACCATTTCCATTTTCCCCAGCAATGAAACCCCAATTTCCTCTCCACCTCTCCAAGGGACTTACATACAAGGTGATACTTCTGTGTCTCACCATTTCTGTGCCGAAGTAATTCTTGTTGATTGTCATTTCTGTAATTCTTGAAATTTGGTTGCTAGAAAGCAGATATATAAAATGGGTAGTGTGGTCTTTATACACATTGCTTATATGTTGTCTATAATGTTGCATTTTGTGCTGGGATTTTTTTTTTTTTTTAATGACTATTCTGTTGCTGAAAGAAAATTTGGTTTAATTGCTTATTGTTATGCACCTTTTCTTTCATTATTATATTGCATGGTTCTGAGGTTTATTCACAGTGTTGCTTCAAATGCACTCTTGCTACTTTCCTAATTTTGAAGGTTAAATTATACTGATAATTGCATTGTATTATCCCGAGCTGTATGATATTTTGCTCCTTCACTCATTGTTTTCCAGGTTTGTAGCTTTGTGGATGTCAGAATTATAACAATAGCATTTTGCAAGGATTGATTTGGGTACTGATGATTAATGTTCGAGGAGAGGAATATCGATTCTGGATTTAGATAAGTGCACCATATTTCTGGTGAAACATGCCTGGAATCTTCTTATTTATGGTTTCCAGTGCAGAGCTCATTTTTTCAGATGGTCGGCAAGCTAGGAATTGACAAAAAGGGTCATTATATTGAATAGGAAGCAGGCATCATGATTGGCAAACCTCTTCTGTTAACCTATCTGTACCTACTAATCTACATCCTACTTTCATCAGGAGTTATTTTGTACAACAAGGTAATGCACCTAGATGTTTAACTTATGTATCTTGTGCACGTCCTTCTTAATTATGTACTATTTGACTCGACATTCTTTATAAATTTCAAATGTGGATTAACAAGGTTATTTTTATACTTAAGCTTGACATCACTGGATTTTCTGGTATGGCAATGGGAAGAACAGCAGTTTTTGTTTTTTAGTTTATTTGTGTTTCTCTTTGTCATAAGCTTGCTGATGCATTTTGCTTATATGATATGCAAAACATTCATTATTATTTTAAAAGTTGTATTGCTCTCCATTCTTATTTGACTGACACTCTAAATCTAACGACAATGTTGAAGATCTCCACCTCTTATCTTATCTCTGGATGCACATCGGCATACATTTAAAATTTACCATGCCCAAGATAAGAAGATTCCTCAATACATACCATATTTATAAACTTACAAGTACTATGTGTATGTGTATTGATAAAAAAAAATGTTGTAGATTGTGCGGACAGGAAGCTTGTTTTGCTATCTGTTCTGTTAACTTCAACATCACTGTTCATATGATGAAATGCCTGCTTGTAAAGTTGGATCCAGAATTCTAATAATTTTGCTTTGATGTAAGGCGAGGATCATGTGTTCCATCTACTAACTCATTTCCTAAAACTTTTGTAGACGGTATTATCAGCTTTAATAAGAGTCCCAATTATGTCCCTGTTCAATGTTCCATTGTTGTGTTTTCAATTTTTAGCCTCCAGTTGTTTGGTGGGATTTTGGTTCGCACTACCCAAGGTTGGCCAAAGCAGCATGGCTGAACTGTGGCCCAATGTTACTCGGTGCTTGAACATTAATTTTAGTGAGACATAAGCTTATGTTTTAGTTTAAAGTTAGGCATTTGCATGCCCCATTTATGTATCAGGCGGCCTTAAGTCCTGGCCCAATCCCAGCCCATGGGCTTGTAATTGCAGCGTTTTACTGGCCCCTAGTGGCCTTAGAAATGAGGGTTTAATTTTCTGTTTTCATCTTTCCATCAATTGTATATAGTATATACTATGTTTCTCATATTGTAGCATTCATTATTGAAGATTACTTTCAGTCTATAGGCTTTCACAGCCTGTTTCCATTCATTTGCAGTGGGTTCTCTCTCCAAAATACTTCAATTTTCCATTTCCGATAACACTTACTATGATTCATATGGGGTTTTCTGGTGTGGTAGCGTTCCTTCTTGTTCGTGTTTTTAAGGTATGGCTTCTCCCGGAAAATTTGATACTGTTACTTCTGGATATGCTTTCTTCTATCCTATGCTTACTGACTCCATTGCTATATATACTTCTATGAAACTGCATGTTGATTTTAATATACGTGATGTGCTCTCTTTGCTGTCATTCCCATCTTACTCTATTGGTAATTATTTTCCATACAAACTTTTGTATAAGTAGCAATGTTATGATGCTTAACCTTCAGAACAGGAAGATATGCAATATTGCATAACAGTCGCTAAAGTCAGAGAGAGCTAACAAGACATTGACTCGTCTTGAAGTATATGTAGCTATATGCTTATATTTTGTCATAGTCTGGGCATATCTGTTGAAATTTGATGCTGAAAACAGGGGAATTGACTTCACCTCTCTAATTATTAGCTTCCCGCCTTCCTACTTCATCTTCCGCTGAGGAGGATGGACTAGGTTCCTTAGAACCTGCTCAGGATTCAAATTTTCTTATCTGTTTCATCATCAAATCGGATATTGTCCCAACCCGTCTCAATCTTCTAGGGGGTTGAGGTAACATGTATGCAAAATGTTTCTTCTCCATCCAACTATTTTTGAGAACAACTATTTATCCTGGCATTTGACCTCTAAGGAGAAGGTTTAACCTTTTCTGATATTTACCCTGACCTCTCACCTCTCAATCAATGTAAGATCTGCGATATATAAACTTGCTGTGATCAGGAAATTTAACAAAGTGATATAATTGGTGGGTCAGTCCCAACTCCCAAACGAGCAAGCATAAAGCTATAAAATGAAGCAGCTGGACTGTCACCGACTCACCAAAGTCCTAGTTTATTATCTGCAGGGCGTGGTGGCATGTGTTATTTGCTTTCGAAGTTATTCTTTCTTCTCTATCACTATTGTTGTTATTTACATTAATATGCTTCTTGAATGCTATTTCTAATTCATATTTCTCATTTCTGTATTGTATTTTCTTCACTTTTCTCCCCATGGTTGCACATGCGTAGCCATGCCGTACCCACGTATCATTTATTTTTCATTTCTTTTTGCCTGTTGATTCTTGCTGCCTTCATGTGTTTCCCTTCAAGCATGTTTGTCTCATTTATATGCTCTTTTACCTTTGCTTACGTGGTTTTGTTTCTTTGACGGTGCAGGTTGTATCACCTGTCAAAATGACATTTGAAATGTAAGGCTATTATCATGCTTTACTGCTTCCATTTTGCCCAAATTTTCTTCCCATTAATATTTTCCTTGGCTTTGCAGATATGCTACGTGTGTGATTCCAATAAGTGCTTTCTTTGCATCAAGTCTTTGGTAAGCACTGAATGTGAAGAAATGGACTTGGATGCTTTATGTGTTCCTTTCATTGTCAATGCATGAGTTGAGGTCTGCTGTACCGCGATTAAAAAAAACAGAGACGGTGTCTGCTATATATGTTGTGTTCAGTTTAATATCAGGGTGCTTTATATCAGAGTTTGACAAGATTTACTTTCCGTGTTTAACATTTTTTCTCGAAGTTCCATTTGGTAAAGTGATTAAAATTAAATAGCTTATTATGTTGTCCTTGCATCATCTTTTTTTTGCAGGGTGACAGCCTGGGACTGGGATAAGTATATCTAACATAATCCTGGCTGTAATTAATAAAATTGGTGCATTTGTAAAACTGACTGTCACTAGTCAACAAAAAATTAATATTAAAGACTTATCCTTTGCAAATTCATATCTTTCATACAAACAGATCTCTCTCTCTCTCTCTCTCTTGGCATTCCTTTTTTCCTTCTGTTTCTTTACCAGGGAAAAAATGGTGAGCAGTAATTGGGATAACATGCTCTCTTTCCGATTGTATGTGCTTCTATGAATTTACCGAAAATCTAATCTGTTACAGAAGTTTCTAAAATCAGTTTTTGGATTTATTGAATATTTTGCACTTGATGACAGGCCTCGGCCCCAGGCCTCTTAATAACATACAGTTCCAAACTTCTGTATTTTAATTTTTCTTTTTTCATATTTTAATGACTCCTATACAAATATTCAATCATTTCTTGTGATATCATTGTATGTTTGGACTTTGGAGGATACTAGGATAGTATCTGTTGTCTCCACGTATTATCTCTTTGTGATGGTCGGCCCCAAATCTATAATGAAAATTGACAAGCATCTGTATTGACTTCTCATATTGCTTATTTTGCATTGTTTGTCTTAATTCTAAGAGAATCTTTTGTGTACAGGTTTGGTAACACTGCTTATTTGCACATTTCTGTGGCCTTCATCCAGATGCTCAAAGCCCTAAGTATGTTGAAATTATCTGCATCTCTTTTTCCTCAATTCTTGACTATTCTCTGGAAAGCAACTTAATGACTGCTTATTCTTCGAATATGGGATGTTACAGTGCCAGTGGCGACATTTCTCATGGCTGTTATATGTGGCACTGACAATTTAAGGTGTGACGTGTTCTTGAACATGGTGCTGGTCAGTGTTGGAGTCGTCATCTCCTCCTATGGAGAAATTCATTTTAATGTAGTTGGTACAGTTTACCAGGTTACGGGCATATTCGCTGAAGCTCTTAGGTTGGTCTTGACTCAAGTCCTTCTCCAAAAGAAGGGCTTGACACTAAATCCGATCACCAGCTTATATTACATAGCTCCATGCAGGTATTCTATCTTGATGCTTTAGGTTTATTTCCTTTTGCATTTATAGTATTGGTATTCCTGAACCATCTCAAAAAGCGTTAAATGTGTTTGTATATATATATACTGCTAGTTCGAAATATGTATGCGTGAACAGAGTTCGAGAAAGGTATCTTGTTTTTTGTTACTCTGGCTTAAACATTTTATTTGGAAGTGAGGAAACTATGATTTTAAATTCTTAGCTTAAGAGCCAATCCAAACAGGAAGAGACCGTGGATGATCTGCTATTGCATTGCCCTATTGTGGGTGTGATCAGGGGGTTCTTCCTCTCCCGAGTAGGGGTGGATTGGGTTTTCCCTTTTTTCTTGCACAACTTTTTATCTTGTTGGTTTTTGGTAAGTGTGAATAGTGTGCGGATGACTATCTGGTTCGTTCTCCTTGGAGCCAGTGTTACAATCTCGTTCTCGGGGTTTTATCAGCTAGAGTTTTTCTCGGGAAATTTTCAAATTTGAATTTTTTTGGGGTATTTTTCGCCTAAATCTTGGGAATGATTAAAAAAATATATTGTAATTTCAGAAAATAGTAATAAATATCACCCAGTTATAAATTCATAGAATCAACAACATTGTGTATCTCATGTTATTTTTAAAATTTCGGTTGAATCTCGCGATATATACGGGACAAAAAGATAAAATTATATTTCTCGTGAGATTTTAAAAATATCACGATAAAATCGGAGTTTTAAACTTTAGATGTTTTTCTCGGTAGAAATTGGGTATTTCTCGGGAGATTTGTAATAGTGCCTAGAGCTATCTCATGGTTGATTTGGAGAGGGCAAAGCAAGAGTCTTTGAGGACTCACCCTCTTCTCTCTCGCATTTGTCATCGTATTTGTTTGTTAGTGGAAGATTGAATTTCATCCATCCTAATAAGGTGGTTTTAGGTGATTTGTTGGGATGAGATTGGCTAAAGTTTGTTCTGTGCCTCTCTGCTCCGGGGGAGTCCCTCCCATACTTTGTCGATTCTTTTTTTGCATTGAGTTTATTCTCTTGTAAACTCATCTTTGCTGCTTGTAACCTTTTTTAGTTTAATGCATTTTCTGGTTTATCGATCAAACAAAGAAATAATAGAAAAGCACAATCAGGATGCGAGGATGCAGTCTTGAGCCAGAACAGAAGAATAAGAAGCTTGTCGATTATTGATAAGTGATCCCATACAAAGTTAGACCTAAAAAATAGAATGCTATATCCATTATTGATTGGTTACTATAGTCAAAGAAAGATCTGAGAATTTATACAATGTTGTACCCGTTGTACAAAAGATTAGTAACAGATAATCTCCTGACAATTTACAAAATATTCCTGTTTGAGATACTCTTATAATTACCACTAGCGAAGTGAATGGAAGATGAAAGAGAACCTACCCTAGACGTACAATTTGATGCAGTTGAGCCAGTTGCGGATGTGACGCCCTCGAACCTGTGCCTAGGAAATCAAGTTCCGAGACGCGCACCCGTTCGTCAAATCACGCAAGCGGAAGATTTTACTCGCGGAAATGCGGGAAATTTAAACATTTATCAGATGCTTCGAAAAAGCAAATAACACATGTCATCACAATAGTCATCATACAAACCATAAACCTGTATTATTTACATCAAGTTTGTTCGACAAAAGTAGGCGCCTCTATCACGCTGGGTACAATTTGTACAATCTTCCAAAATGTCCAGTTGGACTTTTCACTTACTGGTCAGCAGCTCCAAAATCTATTGACATAAAAAGTCAGTGAGTTATGAAGCCCAATAAAACCACAGTCTCTAAACTATTTTCCACATACTAACAAGCATCAATAATGATATAATAAACAGTTCAATTTGCATGTTACAGTAAGCTAGAACAGTATATAATAAACTGTGATCCAAGGTCACTTAGGGTTACGTCACCCTAACCGAGATTCCCGACCTCACATTACTTTCCAATTATGAGGTTCAATTATGAATGTATTTATATTACCAAGTTACCATTTCAATCATCAATCATGTTTCATTTTGAGTCCCAAGACTCTATTAATCGGCCACAACCACAAATGTTCAGCTTAAAGTCTCTAAATCATAACCATACATAGAGCCATTTAAACTCACACACCCTATTCTGGCTTTCACCCGAATATGACCAAATCTTGGGCATACCAACCCAACTCACCTGGAATCCGACGATTCCATACCGAACCTTGAGTACACCAACTCAGACAATTACACAAACCCTGAGTATATCAACTCAGACAACTTCGTATCCGATGCTTACACACACAACATGGACATGCACCCAATAAGGACATACTTTTTCATGCAACTGACCGGTAACATCTACCGTGTATTCGCCGCCATCGCCCTGGGTATTAGTCAAGAAGGAACCCCGACCAACCTGCCTACCGTCATCTTTTGGCTAGTCTGGAGGAACCTCGACATCTTTACCAATGCCGACATCTCCTGACGTTCCACCAAGAAGGGACCCCGATAGACACGGTGCTGACATCTTTTGACTCTATCAGAGAAGAACCCCGGACTATACACTATCTGATGTTTAGCCACTTTAAACTCCCTAGGACTCCGACATCTCCTGACTATCAGTCACGGAGGAACCACGGGCCATGCAGGACACCGCCACTCCTGACCTAGTCGAAGAGGCACCACAAACGACCTAGACAAACATACCGACATCTCCCGACTTTCAGTCACGGAGGAACCCAGGGCCTTACTGGACACCGTCTCTCCTGACCTAGTCAAAGAGGAACCATGGACTATACTTTTAACCCCGGGTAAGTTTTCTAACCACAGGTTAACCCCAGTTACCCTAAGCCTCGTTTGAATAACTGAAATACTTGGGTGTTGCGCCCGTGAACCAAATCTGGTGACACACCATCCCGTTAGGGAACGTTTCTAGGCTAATGGATGTGTCCATAGCCTTATACGACCTGCAAAACAACTTTTCATCATCCTAGAGTGGCGATACAATTTACCCGGGACCCGATCTGGGCTCCCCGAAGGTCCACATAAAATCATAACATTACATAGGGGTCTCTGACCCTTTTTCCATCCACGCCATTCACACAGTGAGCCTAAATCCGGGGTTTTGACACCCGAGACCGAAGGTACACCCCTCTACTCATTTTTCATGTACATCCAACCCTTCCACACATCACATAGGGGTCTCCGACTCTTTTTCATTCACGTCAAAAGACATGCATATAATTCACATAAAAGAATATACGAAAATAAGGAGAAAAATATAAGAAAAGAAAGGGGTTTTACCTAATTCACGTTTTGCGAGGTGACTGAAGCAAAAAGGGCTCCGCCAATGCATCCGGGAGGGCGATCAATCCCAAGATAAAGCTCCTCTCTCTAACTTTCACTATCTCTCTACCTTTTTTTCTCTCTACATGCAAATCGAGGTGTTAGGAAAAGAAACAGACGTCGCCAACGCATCAGGAACGTCGAAAAACCCCAAAGGGACCTCCCTTTTTCTTTCTCTCTTACTTTCTCTCTCCTCACTTTCTCTCTAAAAACCCACTGACAACAAGTGTTCTCTGGTTTTGAACGAACACAAGCATTAAAGGGTTTAGATCATGTGTACCAAGCACATGACCAAATGTGTATGTAAAGTGCAAGTTGATCAAGTCAACTACTTTGACTAATTTGACCGGTTTTTCCTACTTTTTCACGCATATGTCATTCGAAACCCTATTATATGACACCCGATAGTGACGAAACTTCAGGTGACCAAACTTGAGACAGTTCGACACCTGCTGTAAAAATTTCGGGGAAAAATACCGAGTTTTGACAGTAAAAAGTAATTTTAGAAGAAAACTGCAAAATCCACTAATTTCCTGATTTCGGACACAAAACACGTTGTCATCTTCATATGAGATGATGAACGGACGAAATGACAGACGGTTGTACTCATGACCGACCGGCACGCTGTGGTACCAGCCGCACAGATTTCTATTAGAATCCCCAACAATTATGGAGTCCCACTGAATTCCGGAAAATCTGGAATTTCCTGGTTTTCTCGATTTTCTTACATTTAAGACTCCTGCGGTCTCGCGAATCGATACGCGACGGAACTAGAACGATATGTGATTATCCAGATAGTCGACCCGCACATTGTGCACGATTTTCGGGAAAAAACACTGAAGTTTTAACAGTACAATCCAATCCCGAACAAAACCCACTTTTTACCAATTTAACAAATAATTAACTAATTAACCTCCATTAAGACCTATAAATGCATAATTTTATTATATTAAAATTCCGGTTTGTTACAGCGGAAGTAAAGTATATATTGGTGGTTCAATAGAGGTGCACAATGAAGCATCCAATCCTTTCCTTACTGTGAGGAAGTGATAGTACAAACTACAAAGGGAGTACGAGAGATGGTATCAATTTGCTTAGTGGTAATCTTTTTGGCTTCTGATCTAGGCAGTTTGTTGTTGCTGGAATCCTTCACTAACGAAATCTAAGAACAGTAAATAAGATTCTAAGGATCAAGATTGAAAATGTTATGATCGATCAAATAAAAAAAAGATTGAAAATGTTATTGTTTAGGATAAAGGTCCTGAAAGCATAAACAGCCAGACCTTTCACAACCTTGAAATAGATTGACTGGAAAATGTGAAACTGCAACTTACCTTGTGAATCTAGCTCCTTTGTTATTTGGGTATGGTTGTGTGAAATTGAATTACTCATTTTCTTTAGTAGTTTCCTTTTCCACATGTCAATTGTGGTCTTCCTTTCCTCATTGTAGATGTTTGTTTAATTTTTATCTTATTGTATAGGCATAGAACCTTTAAGACTATCCTTTATTCATTGAAAAACTAACGTTTTTTTACTCGTTATGAACATAAAATTATGATTTATAAGGATGCATTTTGATATTACCATGAGATTTATGATATCTTTTTGTAACCCCTCCTTTTGCCTGTCCATCTTCTGTGCCAGCTCAATTGAATATTATGCTATTTTTCCTGTTGGTCGGTAAGGATTTGATGGTATTCTATTTATCCGAGATGCTCACTCTCTCGTAATTTTCCATGTGCAGTTTCATGTTTCTGTTTATTCCTTGGTATTTTCTGGAGAAGCCTGAAATGGAAGTTTCACAGATTCAATTCAATTTCTGGATATTTTTTTCGAATGCTATTTGTGCTTTAGCCTTGAACTTCTCGATTTTCTTAGTAATTGGTAGAACTGGAGCAGTTACCATCCGGGTTGCTGGTGTTTTGAAAGACTGGATACTGATTGCCCTTTCAACTGTTATATTTCCTGAGTCAACAATCACTGGGCTGAATATTATTGGCTACGCAGTTGGTACTTCTCTTTCCATTTAAAGTGCGGAAGTTATTAACCCAAGAAGCATATCTTTTGCCTCTCTCAATGATCCAAATGTTCACTTAAATTAACTTTTCTTTCTCCAGCTCTATGTGGTGTTGTCATGTACAACTACTTGAAGGTCAAGGATGTTCGCGCATCTCAACTTTCTGCTGAAAGTATCCCAGAAAGAGCAACAAAGGTCAATGTTCTAGATACTTCTTGATTTCTTTAGCATGATTCTTAAATCCTTGCGATTTATGATTCAAACTCTATGATTTGAATCGAATCGCAAACAAAACGATTTAAATTTCAGGTGAAAATCTTAATTGGGTATATCCCATTCAATTTGCGATTCAAATCGTATGATTCATGCGATTCAAGCACAAAACCCCTATTAGAGATTGATACCAAAAAAATAATTTTTTAAATAATTTTTTATTCTTTCAATTCTTTATCTCTTTTAAGAAAGAGAAGAAACGGAAAAACCCCTTTTACGGACATGCCAAAACCCCTATTTGAGTTTTCTCTCATTGTGAAACGGGTAAAAAAAGAGAAAGCAGAAAGATGATGAAGTTGGAGAGTTGGACTTTGGGAGAACTTGATCTCATACAACATGATTATATGAATTTACTTTTGTTGATTTATTTATATTTGATGATATTGGGGGTTAGTTTCGATTTATGGAGTTCATTCGCGTTTTGTATAGTGTATGCAATAAAATGTTCATTATTTTCTTTTATCAATTGATATGAATGAAATTTTTTGGATAATGAATTATTTCATTTTTTGATTTATTAAGTATTTTTTAAACAATTTTTTAAAAAAATCGGATTGAATCTTACGATTTATGATTTGTTTCCCGATTTGAATCAAATCGGTCCTAAAACAATTTTATGATTCGATTAGGATTTAACAACCTTAGTTCTTAGGCTGAGCAATATTATTCTCTTTTATACTACGGTTTTGCCTTTTAATCAAATTTTAAATTTTTTTGTAATTAAATTTGCCTTAGAAGACTGTGTCAGTTACTAATTTATTGTGGAATGTTATTTCCAACCATATTCTCACTAATTCCCTACCCCTATGAAATATAGCATATTAGCATATACAAAAGTCAATTAGAACACAAATTATTTCTTAATAAATAATTAGAATTGTTAACTATTACATGATTAGTCTGTTAAGTGTTACGTACTAAACAAGCAGTGTCACACACGAATAATACAATATATTGTATATAAACACTAATTGTTACATGTCACTCCATGTTATGCACTCTTTTCTTTTGATGTAATACGAGTTATTGTACACATGAGGATAGGTATACACAGGGTTACCTATTTTGCTGCCTACTAGTGCGAACTGGTTCGGAGCGAACCAGTTCACGGTTCGGTTGGGTTTCGTGAAATTGAGCAAACCCGCTACCCAAACCCAATAGCTTTGGTTTGGCGAACTTTTTGTTCGGATTCGGCGAACTTTTTGTTTGAGTTCAGCGAATTTGTTCTTCAAGTTCGGCAAACTTATAATTCGAGTTCGGCGAATTTGTTTTCCGAGTTCGCGAACCGGCCATGAAACCTATTTTTTAATGTTTTTTCTTTCTAAAAGAACCTATTTTTAATACTTTTTTTAAAATTAAATATTTATAATATATTTATTTACACGATTCATATAATATATTAATATTATATAAGCGAACCGAGAAACGAACTATCTCATCCTACCCCCCAGTCAACCGGGTTCAGTCTAGAGTGTCGAATTGCGAATTACGAACCCTAATTCGAACCGAGCGGACCGACGAACCAGGTAACATTGGGTATACATAATAGAAGATAGCATGTCTATAGTTGAGCAGTTGCAGTTCTGTTGATAGTTGTGGAGCTATGTGATATATCATATATATGTATAAATTGGGTGGAACATGTTCTATCACCTAAACTAACTGCATCATTCTTAACTGTCAACATTTCTCTGAGGACAAGGGAATTATGACAATGTAACTATGTAAGTAGTAGAAATATGCTTGAGTGAATTATAATTATTGAGTAGTTTAATCCATGTAAAACTCATGTAGTGCAACACTTTGTTTTGTCCCCCCCTATTTTTTTAGAAATCAATTTCGATTCAAAGATGTTGATCTTATGATATCCTTTTCTGAATTCGTGGGTCATAATAACATAAAACCAATGTTTTCATAACCGGATCGACCATTGAACCGGCTGGGTGACCGGTTCCCAGTTCAACCGTCCGGTTTGACCATCTCCTTTTATTATTATTTGGCCGGTTCTTCTGTTTTTTCCGGTTTTATCACCAGTTCTCCTGTTGAACCGGCCAGTCGGTTCTTCCGATTCCCAGTTTTCAGGCCAGTTTTTAAAACAGTCCGATTTTGGTGGTTTTAGGGACCAGTTGATTAGCCGGTTCCGGTTTTACTGTTTCAACTGACTGGTCCGGTCTGATTATAAACACTGCTTAAAACAATCTTGCTGCAAGTTCCTTTTTTTTAACGTAATAACATAGTTAAACTAGATCAGGAGCTGATTTAAAAGTAATTTTGGTCTGCTTGTGCACCCATAATGATTGATGGATATGGTCTTTTCCTTTTGTTAGAAATATCATTTAATAATGTGACTTGTGAAAGACTATTTTGGACGTAGAAATGGATCTTATGTTTAGTGGTGAAATTTTCCGCTCCAACTATTAAAAGTTTAGTAGAAATTGATACCCATAGAGCCAATATGTGGTGGAGATTTAGGATCCATCATATAACAGTCATCCAACCTTGCTGATCTACTATGCGAAATTGTCAATACGTGTGAAGGTTTCATCATCCATAATTTAATGGATCTAACAACAATGAAGTCAGGGAATGGCAACCATCTGATTTATGGATTAATTTTCAGTTAGTAGATTCTTTTACCTTAAAAAATCAATGTGATCAAATTGTTGGGTAGCTAGATAATCTGATGGCATTGTTTGTCTTAGCAAATCTCCCTGGTGTCCCAACAACTGATAATTATTAATTTGGTTTATTTTCTTTGAGAGATGCCACTCTGTGTGCCTTCTGATTAAAAGTCGAGGTTGGGTGGGAGGGAGAAGTAGAGATTGGCATTGGTTCCTGATGAAGCATTCTGTTTATTGTTTGTTGAAATAATCAGATTGTTTGCATTTGTAAGCCATAATGTTTCCTGAGGTTCTCAAGTAGTATCATTTTTTGTTGAGCGATTAATGCAGGACTGGAAGTTGGACAAGAAGTCAACTGATCTATATATACCCAATAACAGCAATAACATTGGGGGGAGTGGTTCTGCCTCTGATTCGAATGTAGATGAAGAAGCACCTCTAATGCCCATGATTGCGGCTGTCTCATATCGGGCGAAGCCAGCTTAGCAGCCACACTGCACGATTTATTGCTGCCCCCAAATGCAAAACAAGTTTCTTGTTAGTCAGCTCATTAAGAGAGCCTTATATTTGGGGGAAAAAATAGGGAAACAAAAGATTGTCCAAATGTATCCCCTTCTTTTTGTGAAGAAATTTCATTCTTTGCAGTGCATATCTTGCTATATTGGATAATTGGAATTTAAAAGGTAATTCATTATAGAACATCATTTGCATTTTGGACATGCAATGAAGGTATAGTATAATAGATTCTCTTTTTTCCTTGGTTACTCTTAAGAGAGGATATTAGGTTGATTCTCTTACGCTGCTGGAGTCAAATAATAGTGGAATATTCTTCACATTACAGGAAAAAAAAACTAAGGTGGCGTTTGGTAACACTAATCTAAATAGGTAGAGCTTATTTGAAAATTGTGCTTAGTTTACCTCTACTTCAAAAAGATGTACACATCTAATTAACCTTCAACTTAACAATCCAAAGTTCAACTAGACATAATATTTAAATAAGCTCTACCTATTTAAATTTGTGTTACCAAAGGCTACCTTAGTTTCTATACCTAAATCCATAATTTGAAAACTTAGCGAGTCAGCTGAGTAACTTGGTTGAGTTACTCGACTCGGTTGAATTTCGAGTTAAGTCGCCTTAAAACTTGAAAGAGATTATTTGTCGAGTGACTCGGTCGAGTTTTCCGATTTGTCAGACTAGGTTGAGTCACAAAATATTATTTTTTTCATTTTTTAAGCCTAAAATCGAACGGCACATTGTTTTTGTATCATATTTTTTTGGGTTTACAAAGACAACCTATTATGAGTTTTGTTATAGGTTTGAGACTGTAAAATCAACGTACTTTGAGTTTTTTTAATCCAGATTTTTCAAGTTATTATATATATATTATGAGTTAGACCGAGTCGAGTTTTTTTTGAGTTACTCGAACCGGCTAACTTTCAAGTCGAGTTTTCGGGTTTTGGTTTTTGAATTATGATTGAATCTATATAACCCTTTGTGTCAGTGGAGTGACATATGTCAATTAGCACATAATAAAGATAATGGACATATGTGAGTAAGAAATGAGGAAGGGATTTGAACCACAATAAACTTGCTTTGTACTACACTTACTGACATCATACATGCATTCATTCCCGAGATTTCATAGAATTACAGTTTAGGATCTTGGGTTTCCAGGACTGCAATTACCACCTTGAGAAAATCGATTTTATACACATGGAAGTGCCAGTGAATTGTGGATTTGGCCCTACCGCCCCAATGTGGGTCACCTAGACCAAGTTGGGCCTTGTGGAAGAGATGACATTGTTTGGATAAATTCACAAAAGGAGAATCATTTATAATAATCCAACAACTGTAGTCATCCGATGATGATTTTTTTGTGTGGAAATGTTATCATGTAATTAACACACGAAGATGATGAGTGAGCAGTTATGAGGACTTAATTTCAACTTGGATTCGGATTGTTTTTTCGCTCTGACCTGGCGGGTTGTGGGTCCCAAAATGACTGCGTGAGCCACATGTTTTCTTCTCATTTCTCCCTTGGATGCTGGGACTCCAGAGTCACTCCGCTATGCATGGGGCTAGGGTTATCAGTGGATCAAACTCAAAACGGATACATGTGTATCCGAATTTGATTTGATTCTATGACCCAACTATCTAAATTTGGCCCCCATATTCAACAAATATTGAGCTGCAGTGTCCATATTCGAATTAAAAAAAAATCATTCTTATAATATCGGGTGATTACTTTAGTAATAAAAATTCAATTCAATTCAATTATATATCCAAGACTCAAAAGTGTGAAGTGAATACATAACCCAATTACACCTTCCCATTCGTCTTAGTGGTAATGTGTATCTCCACTTGGGTAGACTAAAGTCGATTCCTATAAATTGTTGTGAAATTGAAAAGTGATTATTTGACCTCTATACTAATTTCTAATTTAATAACACCCAAAGAATAAATAAAAATAAAAAACATTTCTAACCTATTAACATAAATGAATTATCAAAAAAAAAGATAAATGATGCCTACACCTAAAAAGAAGAAAAAAAGAAAAAAGGGAATGCTATATACTCTCACCCTTTACCAACTACTTGTCCTTGTTTCTTTGTGTGACTTTGTTTACTGCTCAGGTGGTGGAGAGTGAGAGTAGGGTTAGCACTCCTTAAAGAGAAAGAAAAGAAAACGCAACCCAATTCGCGCTCAAAGACATTCAAAGTTTGAACACTCTATCAGACGGTTGTGTGGGCCTCACTATATTGCGCCGCTAGTGACAGTACACTGTCATCGAGAACAAAAGTCACATCCTCTCTCTCTCTCAACTATGGGTTCCGAAGGAGGTCAGAGAAACCCTAATTTAAAAAAAAAAAAAAAAAAAATTTCCTTTGAAACATTTCGGTTAAATGTCCTCAATTTTCATATTTATAATATAATAATAATTATTACAGGTAAAAATGGCGTTGATCTCTGGTCAGAAATCACAGCTATGGAAGAAGACGAAGAAGAAGAAGAAGCACAAATTGCTGTAATTTATAGAAGGAGAAGAGCCGGCGGAAACATCGACAAAGACGTAGAAATGTATGTACAAAAAAACACTCAGTTTCTCAAATTCTTGATTGTTCTTATTTTGTTCCATCTTCTCATTCTCGTTATTGAAGTTTTCTTAATTTCCATTTTCAGAAGGCAGTCTGATAAAGAGAATCGCTTGAGTTTGGCAGCCAACAAGAGAATTAGTTGGAATCGTTCTCTCTCTACCAGGTTTCCCCTAATTCTTACTGTACATCAAATTCTTTCTCTTTATTGGCATCAAGGTTATCTATGCAATTGGTTTTGACTTCTCCAGTCTAATGCCTGTCCAAACGGACCCCAATTTGAAGTTTTGAACTGTTCGTTAATTAGGTAACAGATATAGAAACAGGGAGGTAGATGTAATATTTGAAATCCAGTTTCTTTATAAAAGAATACCTAGGGGAAGCTCAAAACATTGCACAAGAAATATGTTAATATTATGGAAATGATGTACATTTATATTAAGAGAAAGCTGGAGCGCATGGAGGATGACATATCTCATGTGTGTAAGAAGAACAAATTAGTATATATATATTTATATATCTTTGGACCAGATTAACTCCTATGAATTCGCCCTTCTTACAAGATCGATCAGGTGTGCTGGCTTGGAAAGGGTGATTAGCGGAGAAAGGAATCACTGAGATATAGGTTCTACTGTTTGGTCAGGATGAATGAGTGGCTGTGAAGCATGCTCCGGAGGAGATTGACCCTTCCCCAAGTCAGTCCAATCAGAAAGGAGAGGGCCTGCTATCTAGACTGCATTTCGGGAGTTTGAACACCATCCCATTTCATCAAAAAATTCAACCCTGTCAAAGGTATGTGTGTGCGTGTGTGTATATATATATATATAACTAAAGTGATAGTGGATTTCAAAGTGAGCTGAGGACAAAGTGACAAACAACTAATCACTCTGGGTATCCCTTTGACAGGGAAACAAACCTGTAGGGGAAGGGGGAGGTGGAAATGCTATTTTAGGAGTAACTAGAGAGATGAATAGGGAGAAATGATTCCAGAAAAAAACCTAAACAATTAAAGTGACAGTACTGCTATGTTGCCTTGATGACATAGAAACTAGAAAGAGTATAGGGTGGTGGTGTAGGGGATAAAGAGCACACAGAGAAGTTGTGAAAATTCTGAGGATCCGGTCAGTCAGGGAGTGAAAGAAGAGCTTCAGGTGGTGCAGAATCATGGGTAATGAGCAGAGATTAGGGACAGATGGGATATCTGGATCCTTTGTTTGAGGTGGGGGGGGGGTCTCCTATTTATTAAATTCAAAAGGGAAGAGCTGATGAGCTGTCCCATGTGCGCACACTCCCTGTACTGCCATGTGAATACATTGATGTTTTCACTGTATGGTTAACATGACATGTGTTGCTAAATCATAGGAGGAGCCACTAACAAAACTCCTACTACTTAGGCTTAACGAATGGTTATATCAGTAATGGTTGGAGCCATGGTCTACCAACAATGCTGAACTGCTGATTGTGCAAGTGTCTAAAAATCTATTCCCTTAATGATGGCGTCAACCGTAGTTAGCTAGCCTATTTTGAACCAACAAAACCAAAAGCTCTTTACAAACCCCCCTCCCCCTGCCCGCCCAAAAAAAAACAAATTCAAGTTAACCAACTCTAATAGATTAGAGATCTCCAGGATGTTGAGATCCCTCCAAGATTCCATCATCCTCCAATGGCTCATCACATCACTTAGGCTAAGCCACCAAGCGCTTCCACCTTGTTCGTGTCAGGCTTGACATCTCTAGTCAAAGGTTGGCCATCCCACATGAATGCTAAGAGAAGGATCAGAAAACCTCTAGGGTATTGGGATTTGGGAGCCCTCCAGGTCTTAGTAGCCCTTCAAAGCACTAAGAGTCTCGACCAACCGTATCCAAGTTTAAAATGGGAAATGGTGTTCAGTGTTCCCGAACCACGTGGCAGCCTGCTATGAAGAGTAGAAGAAGCTGCCATGTTGCATCCCATGCCAGGTAGCATGCCTTCTTTGATTACGTGGCATCTTGTTTGAAACGAGCCATCAATGGTCGATTTTTAGTGTGATCACTTTTACAGTCCTTTGCCCTGTCTCGGGCCTCTCGGCTAACCATGTTCCCACAAAGATATCTTTTTTCCTTTGATCTGCAACACTAATAAAATTCTTACTTTGGATAATTTGAAAATGAGAGGGTGGAGCTTGGCCAACCGGTGTTATTTGTGCCTGAATGCGGAAGAGACTGTGAATCATTTACTATTGCACTAGCCGGTTGTCTCTCGGCTTTGGGCTTTTTTCTTGGTTCGGATGGGGATGGAGTGGGTCTTCCCATTCTCTTTTCTGAGCTTCTTATCTGGTTGGAACTTGATGGCTTTGGTGGGTGCTAAGGACTTAATCTGAACTATTTTGTCCACTGCTATCTCGTGGTCTATTTGGAAAGAGAGGAATGATCATGACTTTGACAATTCCTCCTCTCCATATCATCACATCTCGACTCGTGTGCGGTAGGTGATTGTGGACTGGAGTTCAATAAATCAGTTGGGTCAGGAGGTGAGGGACACCCTATTGATATGAGGAAGCAGTGAGTTGTATTTCTGTATTTTCTCATCTGTTTTGTCTTGTCTGTTTATTATTGTACTCAGTTTACATCTCTGTAAAATGCTATCCTTCTCTTTTTTAATATATTTGATTTACCGATAAAAAAAAACAACTTCTTATAAACAAGTAACATTGAGTTTTGTATTCCAAGTATCTTACCAAGGTGAATTGTTTAATGCAGTAATAAGATGATCGCTATTTATCATGTCAGTGAATATTTTACTTTGATTAGTTAGTTCCAATTTGCTCAGTTTGATAAGTATGTCGACAGCTAGAGCCCATTCCCTCTACTTCATTGAGAACTTATTTTGCAGTTTTTCATTGGAGGGAGAAAAATGAAGTTTGGTTGTGTGACTTGGAGTCGTTCTTTTCCATAGCTCTTGAATCTACATTCTGGGACTAGTTTTTCCATCTGTTATGTAACGTCACTTTTACATCCAACTACTTTATGTAACATGGGGATAATCTGATTAACTTTTATTTTATTCACCTAATGTATAAAGGATTTTGGCGCAAAGGAATCGACATTGTGAAGTAAAGAAAATTTTCTGATATGGACCATATGGTAGTCCAAATCCTTATGAAATCATCACGAAAACTGCCTACTTAGTCAACCTGGGTCATATATTCTATTGATGAAAATTTGGGTGAAAAGAACAAAAAGTGGATCTTTTGGGTTTGGTATAGAATGATATGTGCCGGTTTCATGCAACATTAATCCAGAGTTAGGATCTTGGGAGATTCTGAATGGTATTGTCTGAATAATATTTAACTTGTTTAGGTCTGAGGTGATTTGGACAATACAATCTAGTATTGGATTCTCCCTGGTATTTTAAATCTCATTTTTTTCTCCAGTGTCTTCTCCAAGTTTAATCTTATTGAAGGCATACTCGCTGGATATGTCTTCTCATTTCTTGCTTGCGAGGTTGCATTTAAACTTCACTCTTTGGTTTATTGAAACCATAATATAATGGCTTTCCAGTGGAGGGCTTGGTTTATGGTTATTTGACATTTTTTATTATCATTAATCATATATATTGTAAATCGAAATAGAGTTACAAAATAGTACAACTGTTAGGTTATGGGGCCAAGCAATCCACCCTTGTTAGCTCCCAAGCTTAACTTCCTAGGGTAGAGTGACTGGCGCACCCAGTATGGCTATAAAACATCTTGAGCCTGTTCTCCATCATCAATTGGTTTTGGGAACAATGGTAAGTCGTGGGTTCTTTTCAATTGGTATCAAAGCCTGGTCACGGGTTCGAGTCACCAAGGGTGGTTCCTTGGGGGAGATTGTTAGGTTATGGGGCCAAGCAATCCACCCTCGTAAGCTCTCAGGCTTAACATCCTAGGGCAAAGTGACTGTCGCACTCCGTATGGTTATAAAACATGTTGAGCCTGTTCTCTATCACCAATTGGTTTTGGGAACAATGGTAAGGCGTGGGTTTTTTTCAACAACAAAGAAAGATTTTACAAGCACGTAAACTTGGGCACGAGAAAACTCCAACCACAAAAGATCCCCGTAGACTGAACCAAAGTCCATCTAAGCTGCACAAACGAAACAAGGAAACTCAACCCAATACTTCTCCTAGATCCTCCCTTGCTCATACAAGCATAGTTACCAAAGTGAGAAGCAAAAACGAGAAGCAATGCGAAAGCAAGAAGCGGGAAACGAGGCTCAAAATATCCTTAGGAAATGGGAAGTGAGAATGAGATATATGTACCTCATTCCCATTATATTAGGATGGCCAACCATACCATGGATTTTATCTTACACGAGATATTTGTGGAGAATTAAGTGCCTTAGGTTTCAATCCAACAATATGTGCTTAAGATATACACCCTAGGCTTTAGACTCTGGTCCATCCAATCACTTCCTACATAACCCCCTTTATCAGTAAATAAGACATGATGGAAGCGAGCAGGAAGCGAGTCTGGGAATCGAGCTTCCGGGGAAGTTCCCACCTTATACATAGCTTCCTTGCAACTATGCATACAAGTGAATACCATTTGAGAGCAAGCAATCTAATGTGAGAACATAAGCGTGTTGGAGAAGAGGGAGAGTCCTCAAAGACTCTGTTTCCCTCTTTCCATATCATCCACGAAATGGCTCTTGGTCATTTGACATTTTCTTGGGTTTAAGTTTGTCTTTTTTGCTTTGTTGTTTTGTTTTTCCATATTCTCTTAGCTTGTTTGGAGTTCGAGGCAGTTGATTTGGGAACATCAGTTTGTTATTCATATAGCTTAATAGCCTGCTGAAGTCTTCACCCCTGCCATTTGTTTTTGCTTTGATACTATTCTGTTAGATAGTGAGACTAATGATCCAAGTTTATAACTTTTTGAAGGGCATCTAGTACCACTTATCCATATGTTCTCTCACAAGTCGTCAATGGTTGGATTTTTTGAGACTAGCTGCTATCTCTTGTATACTATTTATGTTAGTAATGTTGGAGCCACTTATACATTTTTAAGATTTTACTCTATCTTTGACAGAGGAAGGACAAGTATTGCCCTTGCCACTGGTGTGGATTATCAACCGCAACCAAGACAGAGTGAAGCGAAAAGGAAACCAAGACCAGCTCTTCCCAGAGTATGACTCTGGTTACTTTCTACTGTTTTCCACATCTTGAATGGTTTTGTAATACATAGCTTGTCTTCAACAATACTTTTTGAATAACTAATTTGGGAAAAGACTTGGTGCTCTCACCATTGTGTGGGGTTAAACTATAACTGATGAAATGATTTTGCACATTCTTATTGAAATATAATAGGGAACCTCAACTATTTTGCTCTGATATGTTCTTGCTTTCTCATTTATCTGTTTCTTACAGCGAAAGATTGTACAAGCTCCAACCTACGAAAAGGAGCGGGCATACTTCCAAGAGGTCGATTCCTTTGATCTGTTAGAAGAGAGCCCCTCACCCAAGAATTTGGGTACATGGGCCATGGGATTCCAAACTGATAATGCTATTATACCACATTTGTCCTCAAGATTGGAGAAATGGTTAATCTCCAAGAAGCTAAATTACAGTTGTGGGCCTTCTGGTTCACTGTCTAAGATATTGGAAACTCCGTTAATGCCCATGGAATCCATTTGCAGCGATGCTTCCAACTCTTCAAATTTGAGAATCCCAGAAAGCGCACATCCACAAATACCTTCAGGTTTACCTTCAGTCCAGAACAGTACTGTGCGTAGTAATGTTCTTGAAAGGGCGACATGTTCACAGAAGAGCAATATGGAAGCCTTGACTATGGGTGATGAGGGTAGTGATGATATAGAAGTGGCAATTAAGAAACTCTCTCTTACATCACGGTCTGCTTCATTGGATGGTCGTCAGTGGGATCAATTTTCCACATTGTTAACAGTTTGCGGGCAGTCAGCTCCTTCAACACTATTGGATGTCTTGTCTCAATATTGGTTGGTTCTTATTTCAATACTATTTCCTTAAGTCATAAATATCTTATTTACGTGATCTTAGACTAAATGGTTCAGTCAAAAAAGCACTTACATGAAAACCTTTCATCTAATTTTTTCATATGCCTGTTGCTTATTGCAGTTGGATTTAAAATTATCTGTTGAGAGCACCTTGGTTTATCATTTTGTGATGTTTCTTTTCATCACTAGATGTGCTTGGGTTATTCAGTTATCCTTCTGCATTTGCTTTCCAGCAAAACAAAGCTAAAAAAGTAATATAAGCTACTTGCAACGTAGAATAATGGAATGCTAACATTGTCTTACATGTATAATACCATGGCATCATTTTTATAGTGGCTAGTCTATCCATCATCCCAAATTTGGGGATCTCCTAATTTTTAGTTAAGCCTGATTAATGATTCAATGTTCTATGCATCAAGCTATTCATTCTCTTGGATGCTTGTGAACAAGGGTCACAAAGAAAGGAAAATATAAAGGAAGAAGAGAAAAAGAAGTGTGTCTATCTGATATTTAGAATTGTATGATCAGGTTAACTTTGGGTAGGGAGATCTCCTTGGTGGTCCACTATTGATTGGGGGAGCTTGTACATCACTCCATATCTGCCAGTTGTATGGTAGAGAATTTGATTATTGTAGTGATAACACTATGATAGTCTCTAGTTTTTCCTGTAATGACACATAAATGCATATTCAGATACATTATGAACTTCTAGGCATTTTAATGAATAGGGGGCTGCTTGTGTTAGTGCTTTTAAAACTTGAACATCTGATATGATGTTTGGATTCATATTTATTTATTTTTCTTGAACAAATTGATCTGACATTTTGAGTGCTTCACAAAGCCTTACAATCTACGTTCTTGTACTTTTCATGACACTTGTTCCCACGTTGTTTCCATTTTTCTGCGTTTTTTCTTTTTTGACTTTCTTCTCCAATCAGGGTTATTTCTAATGTAATTGGACACCCCATCCAAGATATGATTAGCAATTGAATGTTCTTGAAAACAGTGACCCAGGGTCTATTGTCAAGGTCGGTGAAGGAACATATGGAGAAGCCTTCAAAGCCGGTGCAACTGTTTGCAAAATAGTCCCAATTGACGGAGAATTACGAGTGAATGGGGAAGTACAAAAGGTATCTACTAGTCACATCTCTTGTTTCAGATTTTTTTACAAGCACAAAGATATGCCACGTGTCCTCACAACATGTGAATATGTGATGCATAGGCAATCTTGCATATGCATGATGGGATTGAGTGCCATGTGGAGGGTGTTTGGGACCACAAAAAATTCCCGTGTGTGGGTCTCTCCTTGCACGTCACCTAGTAAAAGATAGCTCAATCGGACATTTCTAAGTTGTCTGATCAAACTTCTTTTTGGCAATAGATTACATCATCAGGACTAACAGCCGTGAGATATCGGGCCTGATGGCATGGCTCATGACCCAAAAAACAGCTGACCCACTTCAGCACTAAGGCAACATTAAGTGATTGCTTGTCAAGCTGACATTTGCTTGGAAGCTGACCAAGTAGTGATGGAGATGTTGGGAAAATTGAAGCTTTACCGTTTTCAAAACCTGAATGCTGTCAGGGGAAATGATTTTTTTGAAAATATTGGCGATATTTGTTGTAAAGAGTGCCTATATTATTATTATTATTGTTATTATTATTCAAATGAACTTGTTTAGTTATTAGTGTGTCTTCCTATGTTACAGAAATCGGCAGAATTGCGAAATGATTTTTAAAAAAATAGTGGCGATATTGGTTGTAAAGAGAGCCTATATTATTATTATTATTATTGTTGTTGTTGTTGTTATTGTTATTATTCAAATGAACTTGTTTAGTTATTCATGCGTCTTCCTATGTTACAGAAATCGGCAGAATTGCTTGAGGAGGTATTACTTTCCCGGACTCTTATGCACTTAAGAGGAAATGAGGGCCATGTTTGCAATGCATGTACGATCTTCATAGAAACAAAAGAGTATGTTTTATACATAAATCACTCATAGTTCTATCACCGTGCAACTACTTGTCTTTATGCTTTTACAATATTTTAGTCGATTATTCTCCTGTGATTGATAAGGAAAAGAGGCCGGATGTGGGATGTAAATCGCTATACCTTGATGTCTCAAGTTTTATAAGAGTGTAAATGCTACAATATTTGTAAAAGACCAAAGAAATAAATGATACAATGTTTTAACCTGGTCAGTTAAGCAATACACCTTTTGATTCCTCTCAACATGGCTCCACCACCATGGATTGCAAGGCTCATGGTGTTGGAACCAGTCAGACCACTAGTCCACTACAAAGTGCCTTGCAAGTAATTTATTTTGACCAATAAAATATCTTCTCTTTGTATGTGCAGTGTAAGGGTATGCCAAGGTGCTTACGATACAGCTTTGATCAATGCATGGGAAGATTGGGACGGAAAGCATTGCTCTGAAAATGATCACCCAAAGGAATTTCCAGAGAAACAGGTTTTTGTTCTTTTATTTGTTGTTTCGACAAATATTTAACAACTTGGACTATAACAAGTGTATCATGCATGGGGCGGCTTATTGACTTGGTGCAATCAGAAAAGTATTAGCTATGGGAACACATCAAAGGAATTTCTACAAATCGTACTCTAAAGCTCCGTTTAAGAACTTGACAGTTTTCTTCATCACTCACTGAGTCTTTGTGTGTGTGTGTAACACATGCATATGGACACGGGGAAACATGCCAAATTTTGGAAGTCGATGCATTGTTCAGCACAAAACAGAATATTTTCGTCCGAGTTACAAGTTCCAAATGGCCATAGCAAGTTTTGCTTTCAAAAACCTGTTCAGACATAGACCATGATAATGCCCCAAGTGTGATAATTTCACATATCATGATTTAAAACTGTTTTCAACTTTTTACTCGTGTATCTAATGAAATTGCCTTCAGTGTTATGTTGTGTTTGTTCTAGAACATGGTGGTAAGGATCTTGAAAGCTTTGTGCTCTTAAAATTTGACGAAGCATGGAGTTTATTGGTTCAGGTAAGTAATTGATTTTGTTTCCTCTTCTCAATCCATTTTGCTATGCATAAATCTGTTATTGAATTGTTCTTCCATTACACGTTGTAGGTTACAGTTGCCTTGGCTGTGGCAGAAGCTGCTTATGAATTTGAACACCGTGATCTACACTGGTCTAGTCCAAACCATAAGACTATCTAGTCACAATTGTTTGAGAATTTATTATGCAGTGCATGGTCGTAGTAATGAACCCTTCCTCCTGAGTGCTGATTTGGGAATACTTTTTTCAGGGGGAATATCCTTTTAACTCAAAAGGATGCTGCAACGGTGCAGTTCACTCTTGAGGGAAGGCAAATGTGGGCCAAAACATATGGTTTGTCAGTATCAATAATTGATTTCACTCTTTCCAGAATCAATACCGGTGAAAACTGACTCTCTCACCACAATATGTTTGCTCCATTAGACGTTTAAATTCATAGGTGATTCAGCAATATAAACTAACATTTAAAAAAAAAAAATTTGCACAGGTGGAGCTATACTATTTCTGGATCTATCTTCAGACCCAGAACTGTTTGAGGGTCCAAAAGGGGATAGACAGGTAAGATGAAGGAATGTAGAAAATATATAAATCTCTATTAGAGTTCAAGTTCCCTCATTTGCATGCAATGGGTTTTTTACATTGTGTGACAGTCGGAAACATATCGGAAGATGAAGGAAGTAACTGAAGAATGCTGGGAAGGAAGGTATAACTGTTGACATCTCCATGTTATAAGTCTTAAAATTATAGGAGGAAAACCGTAGTTGCATAAATATGCCTAGTATCTGTCTGGAGTACAGAATTCTCAAAATCTAATTCAACTTTTTGTGAATATTTCAAGTGCTTCTGACCCCAAATAGATGAGATATGTTTAAGGAGTAAAACCTTTTTTTTTTTTTTTGTGATGAGTTGTGCAGTGGGAATGAAAAAACTTTTCCTGGTGAAGTGAGTGGAAGGCACTTAATATAATTCTCCACTCACTTAATGAGAATGCTTGAGAGAGAGGGCTGGGCCCTCGCTTGCATAGGGATCCATGGGCTGGCCCAAGACTAGCCAATGGGAATCCGTTCGCTTCTGAGCAAGAAAGGGCTCAAGTTAGTATCGAGGCGGACAAGTTTGTGCTCACTAGAAATGGGACTTTTATAGGGAAGAGATGTGTAGGCTTTTTAAAACTTAAATGTATTTCTTGAGAAAATAAATAAGGCTTCTACTACTTATTTTTTGGTTATTGCTTCTACTTCTCCTGCTCATATTGTTAACTTTGTTGATATGTAGTATGGTAGATTATGATATGTAAACGTCTCTTCCCCTAATAAATAAAGCTTATACCCTTAGTCCTCTTGATTGACGGCTTTTGGGACTTTGGCTTGTCATTATGTTTCTTACAAAAATCAGGTTTGGGCTTGGATCCCTTTTCAGAGTTCCATTTATTTAAAATGCTCGACTATCGTATTTTGCCGACAAGTGGCATTGATAGAGAAGAAGATGAATACCATCAAGTGCCTTGGAACAAGTTACTTATCTCATTTGGTACACATTATTCGATATTTTCAAAAGTCATGTAATGATACCTGGAATTCAGAAAGGATAGAAGCTTTAGTTTCTCACAAGAAATTAGGTGCATAAGGGTCTGTTCTTTTGTTAAGACTTATAAAGCTTGACACTTTGCACTTCGTTATGGTAGTTGGTAGGAAATTTGAGTCACTTTGTTAAGGTTTTTAATAAGATTAATTCTTACCATCATGAGATTTCAAGTCTTATCATTTTTTATGAGATTTGAAATCATACATTTTGTTGCATTTGAAGTCTTACAAGAATTGCAACCTAAGAGATGATAAGCACAATACATCAAGTTTTCAAAAGAAAATGCATATTGTCAAATGACAAAACTAACTAAGGGCCGGACCTTAGGGGTCTCGCCAAAAGATCGGATCCTAATTGGACAAAGGTTTCAATTTTATACTTCATTTTCCTGAACGTGATAAAGATGATTAGTACTAATCTCAGATTTGTGAGAATTAAAATGTTGCACTCGAACTGATACAAGCCAAGATTGAGAAGTTTTGGTTTTCTACTATCTTAATTATTAAATTTGAAGAAGAGCATCTGGGGAATTACTTGAATCCATGGTTTTTAGTCCTAGTGTTTCCCTGTCTGAAATCTGTCAATTCATAAGGATGAGAAAGGGATAACAATCTCAGTAATCCCTCCTGTATCCTTGAACCTAGACACCTTATTTTCTGTCACAAAGTTGATATTCATGAATGCTGAAACCTGTTAATTCTCCTTGTCGTACAGTTTCCCCAAAACAAACGTGTTATGGTTGCAGTACTTGGTGGATATTTTGCTCTTGAAGAAGTCGTTTGTAAGTTCTGCTCTGTTCTCTCTCTCTCTCTCTCTCTCATACATTCAACAAATTGATTGCTATTCATTATGATTGTACGACGGTTTACAATTATGAATAATGGTGACCGTTAAGGATTACAAAAGTTATAAAGCTGTTATAGCATCAAGTTTATTTTCTAAATATTTTATTGCCTAAAGATTATATTTCATTTTATTTGATACGAAAAAATAGGTATAATTAAAATATTATTATGGCTTAAAATAACAGGATAATGGCCTTTATAATGGAGTTAACGGCTAATAGCGGTCATTGTTGAAACCATACTTTTGTATTCAAATTACTTACTCATAACAAGGCAACAAAAGGTAAGTTTGAGCTGATGAATTTCCTTGTTGAACCAGAAACGTACTACAAAAGATGAGAGAGATTTGCGTTCACTGAAGAAACGCCTAAACATGTGTTGTTCAGCAAGAGAAGCAATCTCTGATCCTTTCTTCAGTGACTTGTTGGTTGATCATGCCATGTGAAGGGAGACTTAACAAATGAAGGCGGCTAAGAAAAGAGGAGGCAACATGTATCAGTGATCTTTCTTCCCATGTAAATTTACTTGATTCCTCCATTTTGATGGCTTACACATTTGAAAGGAAGGGAAACGGCTTTCATGCCATTATTTGCTTGCTGGCTTGTACGCAGACAATCTCTTATGGGGAAAAGAGATCCTCCTATTTTTGTAAAGGGGATTTTTAATTAAGATGAGAAATCATTACTGCTTCAACGCAAATTTCTTGGGACATCTTATTCAAAGAGTTGCAAGTTGCAATTCAAACAATTGTAATATTTACTAGTCCTATTAAATTATTAATGTGCCATGTTGAAGCAGATTTTGCACCATCTCGGTCAAGTATTGCTGAGATTCTTTGATTTTGTTGATTTTTGACCTGCAAAGTGCCAAGCAGTTACAACATTGTTGACATGGTTCTTGATAATGGTTTCTCACTGTCTATAACATTCGGTCTTTTGTTTCTGAAGAGTCATTTAAGTTGGCTTGTGTAATATGCTGGCTGTATCCCTAGAGTTTGGAAGCAACTCAACATCAGTTCAGCTACTTTCTACATTCTAGCCACAGTTATGCATGATATGTTCCAAAAGTGAGGAGAGGACACATCTCACACTGATTTTAACCACCTGAGATTTCTGATTGTTCATTAGAGTAAACATAGAGCAAGAAACAGTAACAGTAAGATTAATCTTGAACAGGAGGCACAAGAAGAAGTTGATACCATGAAGTAAGCCATTTCAAGTAATATTATATAGAAACTGAGATCAGAAAGCAAATTCCAGAAGGTGATTGAAGCTCATATCTTTGGTAGTTACCTTTTCTTTTTTCTCTTTGCTGAGTCATACACTGATTACTTTTAAGTTCTTAAATCCCTTAACCTTATCACCTACTTTGGGTTGTCTATGTTGCTTTCGGCTGAGGTCTAAAGTAGATAATTCCAGCACTGCAGATAATTCATGAGTCTGCGCTAACATGGGTCTGGTCCTACTGATCTGTACTACAGATTTAGAGAAAGGAAAGTGTGGAAATCCTTTTGGGAAGAAAGCAACTGGAAGATCACTGGTTTTACTATATATGGAGGCGTACATGCCCTATATTTATGTGCATCCTAACAAGCGGGTGCGTATGTAGCTCAAACTCATGCATGTTAAATTACATGTGCGTAATATATGTACATTATAAATAATGGTCTTTCCTGATGTGAGTGGTTTGCGGGATATTGTGTGCATCCTCTGGGATTAGCTCCTATCCAAATATATACCAAGTTTAACCCCCCCCCCCCCTCTCTTTGTTTTTGTGCAGTCTAGTTAGTGGGTATAGACTATGCCCACCTGCACGGGACTCGAGCCTGGAACCTCCCTCCTAATGATAGATGCCAAGTTCAACCCATTGGACAGACAAACCATGTGTTTCGGTGATGTGAATTGGCGGTACAATGCTACAATATAATATAGATATCATTATGGGAAAGTGATGAAAAACTATCGATAGTAAATACTATGAAAACCCTAACTCCCAAAAGAGCTTTTCCCTCTATGACACATCAACATTAACTTCCTCAGGGTTGATTGATGCTCCCCTTCTTAAGTTTAAGAAAATTCTGAACCTGAGATCCTAAAAACATGTTAAAGGTTAGGTTTTAGGGCCTTTGATTGGAACTCTAGTTAGACGGTGTTAGTATATGTCCATGATGAGTTAGGCTTAACATTTGAAGCTGGGCCTAAAGGTGGGCATTTCAACTGCCACTCTTCGATGAGAATAGAACCAGATCACCTCCATTGAGGGGATACACACTGCCACAGTCACAACAGGCAGGTGTGTCATGTGTGTGGTTCCTTATTAGTGCATATGTTAATGTTAGCCACTTTTCCACGTTTGGTCACTTTATATCCTGAGCATATTTTTTTGAAAAGAAAAAAAGTAGGAAAAAGAAGTATCGTTGGTTCTTTGTACAATCGATAGACAGAACTACCAACCTCATCCTTGATGACAAAGAATGACTCTTTTCCTTGTCTTTACAACAAATTCATCTTTCTTTTTCCAATCTCCTCTCAACTTTATCTTAAAAACACTTTTCCCTACCGTTTTCCTTTTCCCTCTGTCTCTCTCCCATCTCTCTCTACAGGCTACAGCCTCTTGGATTCCAATGCTTTGTGCAATGTCCTTTAAACACTGTAATTGCAGAAACCACATTAAAAGTCCAGTTGGCTCTCCTCCAAAACCCAGAAACACTTCTTGGTTTAATGGCTAAGGGACCATCAAAGTGCTTCTTCTTCTTCTTCTTCTTCTTCCTGTCTGTTCTCAATGTCTGCTCTTCAGGTAGGTACTTACTATACTTGAATAATGCTCATTCTCACTAGCTAGATTCAGGGATAAAAGAAAAAAAATCCATTGTGTTTTATGTGGTTTTGTTCTATAAAACCTTTGAAATTTCCTTTTCATGGAATATAGTTTGACAAAACTAAGGATCCTGGAGCAAAACTAATCTGTTGCAGCATGTTTTCCTTTTGGGACCGAGGAATCTGCATTTTTTAACAGATGCGGGCAAACTCTAGCTTGGATTTTAGATTCCTATTTTGTTCAAAGAATTTTTCAGACTACCCCACTTATCTTTCGGGAACTGCTCAATTACTTTGCTTATTTGCTTGTCTACTTACTGATTTTCAGTAGTGTGGCCTAATATATATATACACACACACTTAAAGGAACTCTGGTGGATTTCTGTTATGGCTGGAGTCCCTGTTGATCTGATCTCTACTTGAATGAAACCCAAGTTGATAATCTGAGAAAATCCAAAGCTTCAACCATTTCATGGCTCAAAGCCAACCTCATGACCTTTCTTCCAAATGTAAACATCACTAGCACCATAGCTAATACTAGCAGCAGTAACGCCTTGTGTTGTTTCTGTGTTAACCAAAAAAACCAACTTGAGTTTAGTCCCACCACTTCCACACACTTTATCTCATAAAGTACCATCGGGCCTCAAACGGTTGGTACCCGTTTTGAGGTTCACTTGGGTGAAGCTTCATGGGCTGAGTGTAGTGTAGTGTGGTGTGGTGCGTGTTTCCTTTCCTTTGCCTACAGTTAACACCTTGGGGTGTTTGTGTTAACCCAAAAAATAAATACCAGCAGCACTGACTCACTAGAGCAAAATGAGCTAACCTTGCTCCTTAAGAATCAATGCACTCAGTGACTCAGTCCTCAGCAGTTTGGCTCTCGAGAGCCGAGTTAAGGTCTCTGTGGTATTATCACTATCATTTTTAGAGAACTTAAACAGGAACCATGCGAGAGACTTGCTGATTTTATTAAGAAATTTAGGTCCTTCATGGTCCTGGAAACCATTATTAATGAGGAACTGAGCATGGGAGATCAGTTTCTCCAATTGATGATCAAAACGGCCACGTCTGCCGCTACTATCCTTCCGTTCAGTGACGCTTCCATGGTTTTGACAGTTAGGAGCTCAGCTGTTCCAAGTGCGGTAGAAGAGGCTGAATTCATGGAGAAGATTATGAGAGCTCTGGAAAACAACACTCAGATCATAGGTAGGCCAACTGGGTTATTTGCAGAAATCTCTCCCATTGAAGAATTTGAGCAGAAAGAGCCCAACAGGGAAGAACAGATTTTTCCTTCTTACCGCAGAGAACTTTCTGACATCAACCACAAAAGAACCATGTCAGAATCCAAAACTTCACATGATGTAATCAACCCACCAACAACAATCCTTCCCCCAACCCCCATAACTAATCCTGTGACAACACCTGTCACTGTCCCCATTGTTAATCCCACGCCGACAATCGTCACTGTGCCCTCTAGTAATCCAGTAACCATACCGCCGACGAATCCTGCTACACCTATCACAATTCCCTATACCACACCCATCACTGTGCCCTCTACAAATCCTGTCAATCCACCTGAAACAGTACCAGAGACAAATCCGGTTACAACACCTGTCACAGTTCCCATGACACCAACAATTACAAACCCAGTAACTACTTATACAGTCCCGCCACCAGGAAGCATTCCCATCACGACGCCTGTAACAACACCCATCACAAACCCGGTGACGCCTCCAGCAACAACAAACTCGCCAACAGTTTTGGGGCAGACCTGGTGTGTGGCAAAGACTGGAGCATTGGAGAGTGCACTTCAGACCGCACTGGATTACGCATGTGGTTATGGAGGCGCAGACTGTTCGACAATCCAGCAGATAGGGAGCTGTTACAATCCAAATACCCTCCAGAGCCACGCTTCATATGCATTTAACAGCTATTATCAAAAGAATCCAGTACCATCCAGCTGTGACTTTGGAGGAACTGCCACGGTAGTTAATGCCAATCCAAGTAAGAGCTCTATGGATGTATTCATCTCTGTCATATTTCCTTCAAATGAAGATTGGATTTATGGCTAATATGTTGGATGCTTGGAGGATATTTTATCCATAGCTCACAAATAGATAATGATCGTTCACTTGAATTTTCAACAGGTTCTGGTTCTTGCATTTATCCATCATCATCATCATCATCATCATCATCATCTTCATCATCAGCAGCATCAACATCATCATCATCATCATCATCATCAGCATCACCGGCTGCAACAGCAAGGTAACAGTGTTCTGCACTCATGGCTAGTAGACTGTCATTTACTATAGATTGGTAGTCTGGATGAATAACCTTTGTTTTCTTTTTTAATTCCTGATCTGCAGTACTGGTTCGACATCGTCTGTATTGAATACAAGCAACCCTGCTACAGCTGCTTCAAATATTTTTGGGTCTCAACCCCCTTCTGGTGTTGGCACCTCGGCGTCCATTTCAGCTCGTTTGCAGCCACTGTTTAGCTGCATTGTACTTGTAACATCCTTTGCCACAAGAAAACTCATGGACATGTAAATTTATAATTTAGCATTGTTGTTGATCATGTTTGTACAGTTGTTGATGCTTATTTGAAGTTATAGTCTCTACATGGAAAACACATGACTGTTCAAGAAAGGGACTGGATGGTACCCAAAGGATTTAAGATACCATTTTCTTCCAAAAGTGGTGTGGGTAGTAGACAGTGCTCCTCATTTCTGGAAAGATCAAAGAAAGTGCCCTCAAAATTCAATCAAGGTCAACAACAGCATGCAACCATGGCAGTGGTATTTTATCAATCAGTTTCTAATCGACTAGACTATCTCATCAACCAGTTTCTACTCGTCTAAACAATAGTCCCATCTAATAATCCTCCACAAAGCAATCTGCCTATTGAAAATATATAATTTATAATTAGACTAATGTAAGCTTGATATGATAATAGGAGGCTCACACCAGAGGTTGATGATGTGTCACAAATTTCCAGTAAAGGAAATGATCATAATAACCAATCAATTTAATGTTGGCCCCTGAAATTGAGAAACTATGAACCATGTGAAAAATCTGGTCAGTAAGGTCCTAGACCCACGAAAAAAGTAGATCAAAACCCCAACGTGAGTAAGGTGTCATGATAGAAGCCTATCATCATCTTTAAACTTCATGTATATCCTCCACCATACAGATTCATGAATTATTTAGTAGTTAACATTACATGATCATGAGCATACTCTTCTACACGACTACACCACTCAATGACAGACATAACCAAGAAGTTCAAATCAATTAGAGTGCACATTTTAGCGGGATACATTTAAATTCTATTTATATATCTGAAGGAAAGTTGCAAGACATCAGCGTGCCATCTCTTGAAAAGGCAGTTGTAATAATGGGAACACCAAAAACGGGTTTAAGCTGATGGAACTCAAGAAAATTACTAGAGAGATCACTTTGTACAAACAATAGCAGACTCAACAAAGACTTTCTCTACTTAAATAATTCTACTACTAAAGCCTTGTAAGGTTGTATCTGCAATTTTCTTTACACATTTAAAAAGGTGATGATTTTACCATTTCTCAAATACAACCAAGATCAACATTGACATGGAAGCCACAATCTTGAAGCCAGAGCTTTCCCAGAAATTTCGTCTATCAATACTCAATAGTCAATACCCACCGCTCCTTCCTGTTGCTTCATTGCCAACTGATCTCTAAGTTCTTTACGAGCTTTGTTCCTTCGCTCTCCCAAATACAACCACGATCAACATTGATATGGAAGCCACAATCTTGAAGCCAGAGCTTTCCCAGAAGTTTTGTTTGTCAATACCCACAGCTCTTTCCTGTTGCTTCATCGCCAACTGATCTCTAAGTTCTTTAAGAGCTTTGTTCCTTCTCTCTCCCATCTGCCACAAATAATTGAGCTATGAAAAACATATAAATAGAATTTAAACAACTCCACCAAGGAGAATAGTACAATCATAGAAATCAAATACAGCACTCGAAGTGAGACCCACATTTGACAGGTCCCACCAAGGAGATCTATGCTAAAGATCAAATTGTTCAAGCTAATCCAATGAATCTTTTTTTTGATGAACAGCTCCAATTCAGTAAGCACCAAAATATATGCTATGGCACATTTAATAACAGAAATGACACAATAATCAGGTACCAAAAGAAAGATCAGAAAGGAAAAACAAGGGCATGCATCAAAGGAGCATCAATACCAAAAGAAAAGGAAAAGAACTAAGGACAAATGGCATACATCAATACCAAAAGATAAGGAGTAAGGATACAGGTAATAATACCCTTTGGAACTTTCGCGTCTGAGAGCGAGCTTCCTGAAGACAGAACTCCAACTTCAGTACCCTCTTTTTCAGTTCCTGATCAGCTCTCCAATGTTTCTCTAACTGTTCCATGAAAAGGTGAAAGCTCATAAATAAACAAGAACCACGAACTTTAACAGAAGAGATGAAGTGTTGGACTATTAACTGGATGTACAAGACTGACTAGTACTAGTCAACTGGACAAAAAGATACCTGTGACTCAAATTCCTTTGTTTTTAGCTTCCAATGTGAGGACATAATCCTGATTTCATCTCTCAATTTGGCTATCTCTTCATCCTTCACGGTTAAAAGCTTATTAATCTTATCAAAGTGTTTTGGAGAAACCTTGTCTAAGATTTTCTGCAGTTCACAATCCTTTCTAGCACTAGCTTTGGCAACTGCTTGCATAATATCTCGTTCAATCCTTAGAATTTCATCTTTTAATTGTTTTTGAGAAACTTCTCTCACTTGAAGGTCCTTTTGTAGATGATCTACTTGCTCTCCTAGCCTATTTACACGATCCTCGTGCTCTTTGATTGAACTATTCTTATCATCTAATTCCTTTAACAATGCGACACAGTGGAGCTGAGCTGATCGAGCTGAGATGGCACTTGCATCTGCTGTTGCTTGAGTGGATGAAAGCTGCGATCTGAGATCATCCAACTCCTCGAGGTACTGTGTTGCACCAAAACAAATGTCATGGTGATGGAAAAATTTACAGTAAAGAGTAGCTTGCAATGGCTGAAATTATACAGTAAACAATTATGATATAAGGACAGCAAGTCGTTTCCAAGGTTGCGAAGTAAACAGTATCACAATCTAATGTTAAAGGATAAAGAGGAAAACTGATGACATAAGATACATCATCCCAATCAACCCTAGCTCCAAATGGTATTATGTGTGGTTCTCTGACTCCTTGATCCACACTGTTCAATTGGTGGGCACCTCTTTCATAAGGAATTGCCAAAATTTGTTGACTTACTGGGAGTCAGGGACTTGATATACTGAAGGTATTTTAATTCAGTATCATAAAGATCAAACCGTAAGGAAAGCCTTAACGGTATAAGCAAAATAAGGTCTTTTGGGGGGGGGGGGGCAATATTCCCAAAAGAGCTTATTTTCAGAAAGCAACAAAGTGCTGATCCAGATATATAAGTGATACAAGCTAGGAAGCACGGATACGGCGATACGGCGATACGGCAGAAATTATGAAAACAGCTAAGTTTTACCTTAGAAATGCCGTATCCGATACGGCGATACGGGTACGGCGATACGATACGTTTCCATTTTCAAAGTATCCGTGCTTCCTAGGATACAAGCTATCAATCCAAAGCTACAAGACAAACTCAGAGTACACAGGGTGGAAGTTTGATAGGATAGATTTACATCGAAATAAATCAGGGTCCAAGAGTTTCTGCTGCTAATCAATGAATATCAAGAAAAATAAAAGAACGTAAAGCTTATAAGTTTACTGTTTTTCATTTTTTCAATGACATTTTGTATCAAGTGGATAAGGCAAAGGGTGATGTGGATACAGAGAGATGGAAGCAATTGGTGATGTGAAGACGGAGAATGCGTTGAGTGATCCACTGGGATCACCTAAACCGGCTGCTCTGCCTATGTGGAACAGGAGGTAGAGAGAGCTGGTGTAGGGAGGAATGATCCTGAGAGAGAGAGAGAGAGACTATAATCTATATATGTCTCAACTGTTGCCATTTCATCACTTAAGGAAAGTGTTAGTATTCTCATCTTGAAAGCTTAGGTATGGCAGCAATTATCTAATATGCATGAGATGATACCTTAACAGCTTTACTAAAATTAAACTTGTTGCCTGACTTTATTCAAGTTTAGGTAGAAATTCAAAGTACTAATCATATTTGGATCTTACTTTAGAATGTGTTGGGAAATTATTGGCATCTGGTGATTACTATTTAGACCAAAATTCTGCATTCACTGTCAGCTAATGCCTTCCAGATATGAAAGGGAAGCAGCTAAGACCAAAAATGTCCACATCGATTTTTTTTTTAAAAAAAAGGGATAAAAAATGTCAACTTGGAGTGCACAGTTTAGAAAAATAATCACTAAAAAATGAATATTGTGAATATATGCCTCTTTATGTAAAAGTACATCCCAAGATAAAGCAGCAAATAGATTTACAGATTTCTTGCATTCTACACACTTTTCCGGGCTCCGCCTAGACAACAAAAAACAAACAGTAGATGCAATAGCTCCAAGCTGAAAGGTTGAAAGAACCCCTTTACTGACCACATCACACTAGAGATAGATAAAAATAAAAATAATAACAACAATAAATGGTAGAATTTACAGGATCTATCAGCAGGACATCAACCCGGCCCTTTTGGAGTGTATAAGGGCCATCAACCTTCCATTAGTCCGTTCCTTTTGGAGTGGTTGCTTGGACTCACCCTTATGGCACATTAGCCGTTACCTTAGGTCTGATTGCGCTTATGTGTTATATTACCTCTTACCCGCCAAAAAAAAAATCAGCACTACAAAAAAAAAAAAAAAAATCTAGAAAAAAAATAAAAGAAGATAATATGAAGTAAACCCATCAAAAACTGCAGGGAAAATATAAAGTAAACTCATCAATAACTGCAATAATTGGAACCTGCTTTGCAGTAGAGGCCGAGACCTGCAACTGCTCATTTCTCTCTTCCAAACTTTTCTGCAATAGAAATATCTCCTCCTCCATGCCTTTTGCCCTCGTCTCTGCTACCTGTAAAATCCCTAAATCACTTAATCGCCAACCCACATGGACCCACAGAGACACACCCCAAAAAAGAACAAAAAAACAAAAAGAACATAGATCTTTTAAATTTCCAAAAGCATCGATTTACATGCCTGTCTCGTTAGGGTTTCTCGGGCAAATGATTCTTCTTGTGAAGCAAGGCGACTACGAACATCCTTCACCTCAGCCGCCAACGAGACGAGGCTGCGCCGGAAGGTCAGTTTCTTCTCACTGAGATCCTTCAATAGAGGATCCAAGTCTCGGACAGACGAAGATGGTTTGTCCGACACCGACATCACCAAGACCAAGAAAACCCTCAATAAGTTGTTCTAGGAACCCCCGAATTCAACAAAAGAGATAGCTTTAAGAGCTCTCTCTGATGCAACTTCGTCCTCAACCTCGGAAACCCTCCTAATGGGCACTAGAAGGACGACGATCTAATCCTGCGCCCATCCTGTATCAAGCGTTTTCCAAACCATAACTATCCAGGCATTGAAAGCACTCCTTACTTTCATCTAGTCTAAACTGTAATTTGCTTTTATTTCGAATTACGTGAATATATAAATAAAAACGGTAATTTTAACAAATAGCCTAATTAATCTGTTCTTAGATTTACTAAAAGAAGTTTTAACTTAATTTTAAGTGGATTTGAGACGCATGTTCTTTGTATCCAACCTTACAAGTTACAACGACGGCAAAAGATCACGACAAAAATGATTCTAATCAAGCGAAAAAAACAGGAAAAGAGTGGTATATGGAAACAAACTTCACGTAAATATTCGATTTCAAAGAAAAAAATATTAGTATATGAAATCCTTACCGATTTCTACTCGTAATTCCCTAAATCGCCATGGAAACTGGATCTTCAAATCAAGCTCTGCTTCTTCTCAACTGCTTTTCTCCGGAAAAACAGTAAAGACGTACGCCTCTATGATTCTCAACCCGAAAGAGAAGTCTCTTCGATTCAAGGACCATAATTAAGAGCTGCTTCCGCCTCCAGATCAATCCTCAACACCACAAATTCGTTGAGATAGAGATAGATAATAGATCGATGAATCTATTCAACAAAATCGATCTTCACACTCGCTTCTCCATCCTGCTCCAGTTGAATCTCGTAAAAACAGTAAATCTCACCGAATCTTCATGATATCCGAATCAGAATCACTTCACGATAACGAAACAGTTCAAAATAGAAGAAATATGTATATTCATCAATCTCTTCAGCGAAAATCGCAAAAACAAAAAATTAGGGTTTCAGAACGTTTCATTTCTCTGGAATTTTTGTTTTTGTTTTTGATAATCTCAGTGTTAAATGCGAATTAACGGTTGGTCGTTAGCAGTGGCTGGGAGCTGGCCATGAAATGAAGGACGATTCTTGGAGAATGAATGTGGAAATGTCCTTTTCACCCATTCCAGTCAGTATATTTCTAGATGATACAACAATCAGGGGCCCACCATTCAGTCGGCCAAGGCCCAAGACAAAACTCGAGTCCGAAAAAGTAGTGTCTTTTTGGACTCCACGCACACACCCAAAATTAATCATATCGTCTTTTCTAGGGTTCCATTAAATACTTAAATCATTTCTTTGACTTTATTAGTAGATATTTATGTAAATGACCATATGCCCTTAAAATATCTTCTAAACAGCAATCAAACTTCTGGAAAAATGATCATCTAACTGTGAGTGGCCAAAAAAAAATCATCTACCCACCTATGTTTATAGCACATACAAATTAAACAATAAAAAATAATAATAACAATGAAAAGGCCAATAGGTAAGTAGGCATGTGATCATGAATTTTGGGTAAAGGATTAGCTCGGGCATCTGCAAAACATCGAACACTTGGTGATAATTTAGGGGAGATGTCATTTTATTTTCTCCCATGATTTTGACTTCTCGCTTGATATCTTTCCCCTTTAAAACGCCACATGCCCATTGATTTGTGGTTACCCGAGTGCCCAGCTCTGGCAGGCGTCAGAGCTAATCTTTTGCCTGAATTTTGGCATGAGATTGTCTTTGGCAGATGCTAGAAAAAAGGCTCTCAAGCTTCCACACATCATCCAACATTTAGCGATAAAATGGGGAGAAATCATTTCATTTTTTCCCCATGTTTTTGACTTCTCTCCACTTGATATCTCTTCTTTTTTTTATCGCCACATGTCGGATGATGTGTGGAGCCAAGAGCCTTTTTCTAGCATTTGTTAGAGACAATTTATACATTATACGGGGAACATCTACCTATTGGTAGTAAGTGTATTCCTCGCTTGGGTCGACTCAAATTCATTCTCATGGTTTGGTTGTTAGGACTTAAGGCGTATAACTTCTAACCAATGAATTAAGACTAACACTACTAATTGGGGATGTGGCCTAATCATATTTTTTATTTAAAAAAACAAGAGATAACTAGAATTTATACACTAAAAAAAAGAATTTTTAAGCCGCACAATAACTAACCCGAAATGTCCCATGTTTGGTTATCCACCCTCCGTTTGTAACCACTTCAAATCAAAAAAAGATAAAAAAAAATAAAAAAAAAGAGAAAAAAGAAGAGAAAAATCCAAACAAACAAGAATTATTCTTTTGGCCAAGTGGGGTACCTTACCATGGAGACTGGAGTGGCTGAAGATGCCTCAGAAAAATAACTTTTCTAGTACGACAAGTAGCAATGGTGCTTAACCAGGGTTATCTAGTCCACTGTCTACTAGAGTGAACCACGAATCAGTTTCACTTGGTTCATGAAATTAAGTGACCCACATAATTGTTTCAAATTAAATTTTTTTATTCGAATTCGAGTTCACTGTTTCCTTGGGTTCAACAAATCATACTTTGGGTTTGACAAAATTTTCTTTTAAGTTCGTGAACCACACATTTTTTTTATATGATTTTTCAAAACAAATATTTATAATATATTTAATTACATGCTTAAAATGTATAAAGTATATTTTTTTACATGCTTAAGTAAAAGAACCAAAATAAAAACTTAAGCAAACCAAGAAACGTGGCAAATTGCTAACCCAAATTCAAACCATGAATTGTACCAATATCATTGACGATAGAGAGAGAGAGAGAGAGAGGTGTCTTGCTAGTTACCATATCATTGACGATGGATTGTTCAACAAACAATCCAGATGTCTGAAAAAGCAATAAAAGTGAGATGATCTTATATGGCAAAAGGTATTTCCGTGTTGTTTTGATCATTTGATAAGAAACAAGACACTGGTCCATATTCCTTACCCCACATGACATACTTAATATTGGAAAAATCAATGGAGGAGTAAAGGTCCATTTATCTCCCCAACTCCCTACAAGTCTCAGAATCTGTGACCATACCAATTGGCCCCCCAAAATCGTTGAAAATCATTGATCTCGTTAAAACGGCGGGCCGGTGCTTAGATGGGCTTAGTCTGGCCCAAGTGAAAAGGCTCATCCATCAAAGAAACTCCAGTCTCATTAAATTCATTATTTCACCTTTGCATAAAAGTTCATATTTCTCCTTAAAAAAGTGGTGCTTCTGTGGTGCATGTACATTATATGATTGACAGCCGTATCGGTGAGTATAAACACTATTTTGTTCTTCCATTTAGGCACTGATACAAAGTCTTGGAAGGTTTACAATGAGAACCCAAAGGGAAACAGAAACACCTCAATATGATTTACACATGATTTTTTTAAAGAAAAAAATTACAACCAGGATATGCACATCTCAGCAAACAAGAGTAAGGAAGCCAGAGAAAAGACCTGATTGATGCCCACCAACACAGCAATCCTCGTACGTTCTTTCTTCCTACCCCACCTTCACGTGTCAAACCGCAATGGGCACTAAGGAATACTTGCCTACTGAAATGGGAAAAACTACTCAAAATATCCTGTAGGGTTCATAGATAATAGCCTCCTCGTCGGGGCTGGAGGTGCCAACCCGGGGATGTCCCTGATGTTTTTGTTGTTTGGGTTCACAATCTAAAATAACACAAATGGCTGTCAGAATAAAGAAATGTGCATAATTTATGCGAGCATCAGTTTATGTAGGAAAGCACATGCATATGTGTGACCCCGTTCCTTCCTCTCTTCTTTCCTTTCTTCTAATAATAAATTGGTTATGTAATTCACTCAAACCTTTTCTCAATCTCTATTGACGACATCATATGGCTATACATCAATGTTTCAAGCCCATGGAATGACTCCACGGCCTTGAGCCTATCTGATCAGTGATCACCATTATTTAACAAGGCAGGTGAAATGGCCAGCCTATGAAAATTCAGGGCATACAATAGGTAAATCGGAGAGAAAGACTACCTTCACGATGATGATGGCTATTACACCACAGACGACCAGAAATAGAAAGAGCATGATACATTTATCAGTAGCCACCTGAAATTAAAAATTGGGATTCATTTCAGACATTTTAAAGGAAAAAAAGAAGAATATAAAATGCATTATTTTGAGGGAGTGCTGGAATGGTCAACCAACCTGCCTACCGATCTCCTTCACCAGCTGGGAAGCCTTCTTGATTGAAAACTGAATCGTGTCTAGCTCATTAACAATGCGGCCCATTTGTTCAGTCTGCGCAATTTTGAGAGTAAAGAGACCTTAAACACCAAAATGACTGAGGAGTGGGATACTGGGAATCATAAACAACGTTTTTAGTACACAGCAACTTGTTATTTACAATGCCTACTTACTTGACCCTTTAAGGTGACTGCTGTCTGAGCTCCAACTTCAACTGTTTGTTCCACAACCTAAGCATCAATCTTAAAGGTGTAAACAAAAAAATAACAACAGCATTTGAGCAAATACATGCTTTACAGTTAATTATTCACCTGTTTTGAGCGTTCAATTGCCTGATCAGTCTCATCCATTGTCTTCATCCCAGAATTGATAAGCTCTTGATTTGACATTGCTACATGAGAACCCAGGTCATCAAGCAAGAAAATGTGGCTAACAAAATTCTTTTTGAGAGAAATTGGGCACAAAGCAAACAAAATACATAAAGAGGAGTCACATCAATATGAGAGGAGTCACTGAGACCATTCAAGTAATTCAAAACCAACCATGAGATTAGTAGTCCAAAGGGACAGATGTTATATTTTAATGCTTGATTCACCTTCCCTTTATACATGTGGGATTTTTAACCTTCCAATATAACATCATCTTTAAGAGTCAAATTTATTTCAACTACATAACTTTAGGGATTCTTTGTGTTTGACGCCTTATTTGTGTTCTGCTTGAAGCAGTGGAATATGGGAAATATATAACTATTATGCTTTGTTTTTGTTTCTAACAATAAAAGCTTATAGTTGGTTTTTCACCAACTTTATGTGGATGTATAGCCAATATACAGTAGAAATATAAGAAATAAACTAAAATAAAAAAGGTAAAAACAATATAACCTTAATGGGATAACAGGAAAAGTCTGTTCATCATGTTAAAATATTACCAACTAAATATTTCTATCGAAATGGTAAACACGTTCTACAATATACTGAAGAGTATATATGAAGGAGAGAAAACAAAACCCACATGATGCCATTTGAACGTTGTCCTCAGCTATAGGCTCACTACCTCCTGCTCCCATATCAAAGAGCTCAACTCTCTTATTACCAAGGCTACTCATATGCCTGCAGTGACACCAAATTAATTGAGAAACAGAGACAGCCCAAAGCAGGGATTCAGGCAGGACCTATTAAAGAAGCACATTAAATCAATAATGATACACGGAGGTAAAATCAATTTTTTTGCCTAACTGAACAAGTTTTTGTTTTCCTTCCTCCATTTGAAATTTTTATTCAACTAAAAAAAACAATCGAAAGTAGATAAGACATATAAACAAACTACCAAAAGCGGAAAAAATTATAAGCTTGCCGACATACCTAGGCTGGTAAGTTGTAACACAAAAACGATGTACTAATAGTCTAATACCATTCAAGGTTGAAGTAATATTTTAAAATTTGCACAAATTATCAAAATTTTGGTCGGGATTTCAATAATCGCAAGGTCCCAAACTGTCGATTTAGGGAACTAGTCAATTTACATTATGCCCCACAATATTTCGCCAAATTTTTTTGCAAGATTTCTTAATATTTCGCCAAATTTCGACAGAGATGTTAGAGATTTTTGCCCATTTCCTTCTCCTTGATCATTCTTGGTTCTTTTTACTTGATTTCACTCCCTTGGGGCTAAATCAACACAAAGGAGCTCATATTAGTTGAAATTTATCGAGGAGATTCCATCAGGAAGAAGTTTTTCAAGAAAAATTGAGTGAAGGTAACTTTTCCCCCTTTTTTTAACTTAATAAACTTAGTTTTAGAGAAATTCATGCTACTTAATAAGCTTTTATTGTGAATGGAGTCCTATGTACTTGTTGACATCTATTTGTCTCTATTTCTTTTTTATGAGTATTGGATGTATTACATACTTTGTGTATGTTATATTCATGTATGAAATACGATGCACTACCGTCAGCGTGTCTTTCCTCCATTCCAAATGCATCCCTTATATACTTTATTTTTATTTATTTATTTATTTACATTTTTTGATCTCCAAATGCGTATATATGTTTAATTTAACATTTCCTGAAGTTTCAACGAAATATTCTATGTTTTTCCTAATTTTGCGATATTTGCGAAGTTTGATGAGGGAAAAATCCTAATTTCTTGCAATGTTTGCAAACTTTCCCGTGAAATCGAACATAAAACCTTAGATTAAATGGGGTATTAGTTTAGCTAGAACATGACACACAAAATCTACCCAACCGACTTGACATCATGAACATCATATTGTGTATGTCTAAATGGTTTAGGACCTAAAAAATCTTATTTTCTACATTATATAGCTAGCCTCACTTGTTTACCCATTATGGTCCTGATTCCTGAAAGCTAACACCTAACTTCCTCATCTAGATATCTCACTTAGCTAATTTAAGGTTTGTTGTTTCGGTCACAACTCACAACAAAAAAGGTGGCGAGAAGATAGAGGCAGAATAACTATTGTTTGCATACATGTTAGATGTTTTAATTAATACAAGCATACAAAATTCCTAATTACTACCTTGATAATTGATCAATGAACATATACAACTAGATATATATCTTTACTATTATAAAGTGAGGCATGCGTAGATGATTTTTCTAAAATTCCCAAACTATCCTTATATAAACACAAAACGTTGATTTAATGTTTTACTTTAATTCCCAACCTAACCCTTGCTCATCTATCTATTTAGAATCACAGCCAATCGCGATTGAACTCGGGGAGAGTTCAATCGCACCCGTGGGCTAACACATGCCCCTTTTAACTCCTATTAACTGTGGTTAACTCCTTCCCCTCGCTCTCACGTGCATCGCACGTGCCACTAGCGAGTTCAATCGCACCTGCAGGTTAAAACGTGTCCTTTTTAACTCTTATTAACTGTGGTTAACTCTTTCCCACATGCATCGCACGTGCCACCCGCTAGTATATATAAAGAGAGAGAGAGAGGGGCGGGGGGGGGAGGGGAGAGGGAGAGAGAGAGAGGATTGATAATATGTGCTCCATGCATAGGAAAGGTTTCCTATGCATCACATGTTTTAAGGGCATGTGGCATATTTTTGGGCCCACAATAAACCTCCACATGTGGGTCCCCCATTCTCACCTCAAAAAATTGGCCTCATTGGATAATCGTAAGCTGCTCATTCTCTGACGTATTTTGGACCATGGGTCACATGACAACCAAGAGATGTCTAATGACTAATCAGACTAAATTTTGTAACATGTCACGAAAGGGGGACCCACACATCAGTTTTTTTTACGAGCCCAAAGACATGCCACATGTCCTAAAAAAGTGTGATGGTGACACGATTGAGTGCCATGTATAAGGTGTTTCGGCCCACAAGAAATTCCTAGGTGTGAGCCCCAATTGCATGCCACCTGACAAAACCTAAGGGCTATATCAAAAATAAGATATCCAAAATTTTCTTAAACCTTCACGTGTAACCTGTAGCATCATTTTTTTGTAAGATTCAAGGACTCTAAATAGCAAAATAAATTGATCTATTTTTATTTTTATTTTTATTGTCTGCGAATAGGGAATTCAATGGATGAGTAACTTACGTTTTTCTCAAGGCCACATACGAATTCAACTCCTTGATCTGCAACAATGTAGGGTAAGCCATTAACAACTGAAGGCACATAAGCAAAACGTAGGAATGCACATAATAGATAATATGATACAAAATAGAGAGAGAGAGAGAGAGAGTCCAGACTTCTATTCATGCTCATACAGGGACTTTTAACATGTAGGACCTGGACCTCTAAAAGCAGGGCAAGGCTCTTGATTGACTAAGGACCAAGAATCACAAAATACATAGATTCTTAACCGTCAGATCAACAAAATAGTGACCACCAAATTGGACGACTATAAAGAGGTGCCTGACATTCAGATGGTCTACATTGACTGTGAATTCATTTTCCTTTCTGTGGCTTCAGTGATTTTGGTGCCCTTATGGGTTTTATACCAAACTCAGAATCAAACAATTAAGATTCACCCAAAGCGAATAAACTTGGGCTTGTGCTGTATCGAAGGGCTATCCCAAAATTTTGACAACTCCAGATTGATGATCTTGTGTGAGCAACAAATGAAGGTGGGACTGTTAATCTGGAAAAACCACTCATCTATGTGCGCGTGTGTGTATGTGTGTTATTAAGCAAACAGAGAGGTAAAGGAATACCAAACAACTAACCAGGGATTGTTTTTTCTCATTGAGTAGTTTATTAACCTCAGGAGGATTTCCACTCTCCTCATCTTTGATTTCACGATCAAACTCTTTGATTAACCTGAAACAAATAATTGGCATGTAAAACTTGATAGTGTGTGGATTCTCACAGAGCACTAAACAAAATGGCACCAAAATGTTATCCAGGTTTGCAATTATTCGGGAGAACAAGTAGTCCACAAATTAACTCTTGAGCCGGCTAACTATTCTACTCTTAAAACAAACTAAAGTTGTGAACCCAATACAAGGTAACATGTAAGGTAGTTCAAAGCTTTTAGTCACTCAAATATAATTATAATAGAGAATGAAAAGGCAGAAGGGGCAATATATTATTGATCTGACGCACCGCTTACACTCCCTCATCTTTCCTGTGAGTTCCTCCAGCTGTTTACTTTGCCTGTTGGGATCTTTAATCTTATCCAGCTTCTGGAAGCCATTTCTGGGGGGAAAATGCAAAGAGGTAAATGTCATCATTATTATTTCATGAATCATACAGAAGTCATCCTCACATTGTATTTTGTTAATTGTTAAAGAATGAGAAGCAACCTCTTAACATCCAAGAGCCCACAACAGGCAAAAAATGCAGTTACACAATATCCCTACGAATATCACACTGACAACAGGAATACGGCAGCAGAAGGAAGTATACTATATATGAATTATGACATAACTATTTATTATTGTTTAAACAAAATAAAAATATATATTTTGCAAAATTAATAAATAAAATCAAATGTGCAATAGTCTATTCCATCCATGAATGTGTCAAATGGCTGGCAGCAGGTAAACAGTAGCAAACAACAGTCATCGCTGTTTAATACAATAGTCTATGTAATACTGCATAGAAAGGATAGCAGATAAAAGAATCAACAAGGGCACACGTCACGCATATTCACAAAACAAAACACTTGAGAAGCATAAAGTTCTATACTGCTTGAACCAAGACTATTTAGAGTGAAGGGAGTTGAAGTCCTAAATAATACAAATCGTCTGTATATAACTATGTAAGTATCAACTCTTTCTTTAAAGTTATTTCAATAGGATTTCTTTCATTTATTTATCAGACACAGAGATTGACATACAGTAAAACCATAGGGTTTTTTTTTGGGGGTGGAGAGCGGCTTTCGTAATCCATTAACATTGGATGATGTTCCTGGAAGAAGTGGTAACCTATAATAGTCACTACCATCTCATTCGTTGCTGGATGCACTTGTTCACTGTGAATGCCCCATTTATAATTTGCTCAAAATACCAAAAGAGTTTCATTCCTTCCAATTACGCAAAGATAGAATATTTCTAGAGTCCTGACTAGGCCGGCGATAATACTAGTTATCCACATATATATAATATTGTGTCCAACTCATCACATTATGGTACATTAATGTATACTAAAGTATGTAACACTGGTAGTCATCTGGTCCAAAATGTAGCAACACGCTCATAGGTGGATACTGTGGATACTGAGTCACAATTGCCACCGATACTGGCAAATGAGGTTGTACACCTCTATTCCCATATGGATGTGTCTCATACCCAAAAACACATCCATATGGAAAATTTTCCCCTAGTTGTGCATAGCTATGTTCCTGAGAGCAAAATTGTCACTGACACAGCTAGATAAGGTTGTACCCCCACTCATATTCATACGACTCATACCCAAAAATATATCTATATGATTTTTTTGGAATTTAGGTTTTGGAGTGTTTTAAATGGAGGTACCCATAATATGCTTAATTTTTTTGTAAAACTTGAATGTAAAGTCTTTTTCTGATGAACTGTTAGTTGACTTTTTGACCATATAGATGAAAATATTTTTGAAGACTAAAATATAAGACTTTTTCACCGGACTTTTGGGTTTTAGTAATGTTTTGATATGGTAGAATTTATGAAAATTTAAGATTTGAGAAAAACCTTAGTATTTGAAAGTTGAAATTCTCAAAAAGGCGCTAAAACGCAGATATTGTTCTTAAACTGAAAAGTTGATTTTTTATTCTTCAGGAATTTGGATCTAGGATAATATTTATTGAATTCAAATGGGGTTATAACCTTATTTACATATAACTATCTTAAGTAATCATTTACTTAAATGATATTTTATGCAAATAAAAAAAATATTTACTTAAATAATATGTTATGTAAATAAGATAGTTGCTTCTCTCATACCAAAATGCCAAAGCCTTTGTAAAAATAAAAAAATTAAAAAAGAACAACTAAAACATATATGTCGGTCGACATTGCACGATATCGGCGATGTATCCTCGATATCGTGTAAAAAAAATTAAACAACATGTAGATGTGTCAGTGAGTTGCGATATCAATAAATATCAGCGATATTATCAATTTTTGAAACCATGATTAGGATTAATAGAACGGCTCCCCTTCGGTCAGTTTTTCTTGTGCCTATTAGGCACATTCTCTTCTTGATTTCGAGCCAACCAAAATGTTGTAGGCAGGGTCGTTAACTTGAGCATTTCAATGGTAAGTCGAATATCATCCTTGAGTCCACTCATGAAACAACTAATCATGAAGGGTTCAGTTAATCCTTCCATGCGGTTAGCAAGGATTTCAAATTGAGTTTGGTAATCCTCCACCGAAGTTCCTTGACAGAGTTTGGTGAGTGATTCATCGTCATACTTGGTCGGTCCATACCCAATCTCGAGAGCTTGGGCAAAGGCATCCCAGCTTGTCAATGCTCTAGAGCCTTCCATCCATTGGTACCAGGCAAGTGCTTTCCCTTCCATGTGAAAAGAGGTGATTGGTAGCCTTTGTTGGGGAGGGGTTTGATGAAAGTTGAAGAATTGATGGGCTCAATAGAGCCATCCTATTGGATCATATAAAGGATAACGGATTATCCATCCAAATCAAAGTATAATCCGTATCCTTTTTGGTTCAACCTTCTCTTTTGATTTAGCCAGGATTAGTCTCTTTCTTATTTAGATTATATCTCTTCCTTATTCCACTTGTACAGTTACACAATTGTAATCACCTTTGGCAACTTTTAAATTTAAATAGGCATCCTCCTCACCTAAAACAGAGTGAGAAAGAAACATTTTACAGATTTGGTATAGTGTTCCTTCATGGTATCAGAGCCTTCTTAACTTCGTCGTCATCTATGGCTTCCATAAACCAATCCTCCCCCCCCATCCTTTCCACCAACAGTTTCCACCATCTCATCTCTCTCAAGCTTGATCACTCCAATTATATACTTTGGCGATCTCAATTTCCTCTACTTCGAGGATATTACCTACCCAGTTACGTGGATGGCTCCTACATTTGTCCACCATAATTTACCACAACAGATGATGAATCCCCAAACCTTAACCTTTCGTACACTACCTGGGTTCAGCAAGATCAAATACTTCTTGGGTGGATTCTCTCATCGCTTTCTGAATACGCCCTATCTGGAGTAGTTGGACTATCCACCTCCCAGGATGTAAGTAGCACATTTTTTTTATCGGTGATCAAAGGGGATATATTAATCAGAGCTGATACAAGAAAGTAAAGAGCAGAGTTCAAAACGACGTAAACTAAAAAACAACATGGTAGCATATGATATCCTGAAATATGACATATATCAGCCCAACACGGAGTCCAAATTCATTCCACTAGTCCGGATGGAGATCCAGTCCAAAATAATTAAACGGATATGAGCATGAATATGAGAAATAGAGGACTGGGAGTTTTCAAAGACTCCTATTTCTCTCCTTCCAAATGACCCATGAGATGGCTCCAGGGAGCACCAACCAGATTGCTCTCTTACCATCATTCGCATTAGCCAAAGACCAGCAGAATAAGAAGTTCCGAAAGGAATAAGGGAAGACCCAGTCCACCCCTAACCAAGATCAAAAGTACCCTCAGATGACACCCACAACTGGACAGTGCAACAACAGATGGTCCATTGTCTCTTCCACTTGGAGGCATAGGAAACATCGATTGGCTAAACTCCACCCTTTATACTTCAAGTGATTACATGTAAGGATTTTATTCTAAGATGCATTCTAGAGGAAGAAGGAGACCTTGAATGGAATGCTTGGATTCCACACTTGTTGACGGGGAAATGGTGCAAAAGATGGTAACTCAATTGAGAGTAGTAGTGATTTGACTGAAAATCGACCATTGCTGCTTCCGGACCAGATTCTACAATCTCGATCATTAAGACTTACAAGAGCAGAACCAAGACATGACAATAAGAGACCCAACTCCTCAATTTCCCTGTAGAACCCTGGAACTCTATGTCATAGTGTTAGTGAATAGTGCTTTTAAGGCTAAAAGTCTCGTGTAATGGTTACACGAGTATGGTGAATGAAAATGAGTTTTAGTATGAGTTAAAGCGTGTAAAAATATGTGTATAGGGTGTTAGAAGCAAGGGTGAAAGTACCCTGAGTGTTCTAAGTGTCAAAAATGGAGGAAGTAGACAAAATAGGCAAAAGTGGGCGTAGTCGGTCAACCGACCCCTAACGACCGACTGGTTGGACGAATTGTATGGGGAAAAATTCCAAAAAGTGGGGTTTTGTCCAGTCGACGGGATGTGGCAATCCGGTCGACCGAATTGCAATCCGATCGACTGACTCGTGCGGTTATGCCTTATTTGGTCCTTTTTAAGTCATTTCATTAAAGATATTTTGGTCTTTAACCATCCCCTTTGCCTATATAAGCCCAATTTTGCGGGCTTAGGGTTTCACAAACTCTCTAAGGCAAATTTGGGAGATTTTGAGAGAGAAAGAAGAGGAGAGTTGGGGTTTTGGCTAGGATTTGCTTGGAGATCAAGGGTGAGGCTTGATTTTGCTTCCTCAAGCCTTCTCAAAGCTTCTCTCGCTTCCATGATGTTTTCAAAAGCTCTCAACCAAAGAGATTTGGTTTTAGAAAGGTAGGTACACCCTACTAGTTAACTTTGTTATGCATTAAAGGTAACAAATGGGTTTGTTGTGAGGTGTATGAATTTGTATTAAGATTCCCTATGAAAAGTAATTTGAAAAACATGGGTTTTGATCAAAAAGGGTAGATACATTCTACTCTCTAACTTCATTATGATTTTCTTTTAAGAACTATGATTTTAAAGCATGTTATTGACGTTCCTTGCTATGCTAGCCCTATGTATGATATCCTATAATTATGATTGGATGTTTAAAGGCTTTCTATAACTACTATGATGTTCATGAGGGTTAAATAATATGTTTAATGGTTTTCTAGGTCTACCATGATGCTTATATATCTCCTATGTGTATGATTAAAGGTTTCTAAGTTACTAGAATGCTCACAAGCACTCTATGCACTCTATATCTAGCATGATCGATGTTTTCTCGTAAGCATAATGTTTAAAGTTCATAAGAAAGGTTTTAAGGAAAATCTCATAAGAAAACTCCTAAGCTCATAAGAATTGACAAGGCCAAACTTTGGGTTAGTATGTTCTAAGATTGGTTACAAATGCTCATAAGGATCACAAGTCTAAGATCGGTTACAATGCTCATAAATACCAAGTCTACGATCATCTTATAAGTCTCGCAAGGCTTTCATAAGAACTCATAAGAATTTCATAAGTCCAAGATCGGTTCATAAGCTCATAAGGATCAAGTCTACGATAGTCTCATAAGTCTCTAAGGATCATAAGCTCACAAGGCTCACTAGGATCTCTCATAAGAATTCATAAGGCTCATAAGAACTCATAAACTCATAAGGCTCATAAGAAGTCATAAGCTCATAGGAACTCATAAGACATGTTTTGTTTTCTACGAAAGCTCGTAAGATAGTTTTAGAAAATATGCACTTTTACTTAAGATTTGAAGTACTAATCTATGTTCGGTCTATTGCATGAATTATGAACCGTTGCTTTTAAGTACTCGGATGATATTATTAACTTATAACATTGTTATCTAGTAGCTTGTATACACTGACTGTCGCTAAGTATTCCATGCTCAGCCGTACATTTTGATGTCAGCAGGTCCTTACGATATTTGCAATCCAACTCCATGGATTGAGGAGGAGTATGTGGAAGAGGAGGCTATTCCGTTACAGCCTCAGGAGGATAGAGATTTGGATAGGTGACCCTATAGATTATTGTTGAGTGGAGTGAAGGGAGATTTCTTTTTTGTATTTTGTTAAAGTGGGCATGTCCACTTCACTTTTTGGTGATGTGTTTTGTATAAACTTGGAAAACGGTCTATGTATAAAAGAAATTTTAGTTTACGCTTCCGCTATAGTTTGTATTATGTGTTTTATACAGGATGATTTGATATGATAAGTTAGTCACGCACAAAGTCGCTCCTAACTCCTAGGTGGGATTTTGGGGCGCGACATTCCCAGTCATTTGGATCCCTTCTTAACTTTGGACACCACACGACTCTCCCTCATCTCAAAGCAATGATCCACTAATGCATCTTGTTCTAGAGCGAGGAGGAAAATATTTGGAAAGGAGTCCTTTAAAGGCTAATGACCCCACCAAATGTCTTTCCAGAATCTCACCTCCGACCCTCTGCCCACCTTGTATCTAAACTTAGGCACAACTAGTTGGTCCACCGCCATGATACCCTTCCACAGGCGTACCCCATGGGCTGCCTACTTCCTTGAGGGACCCAACAAGATATTGCACCATACTTTGCTATAATGATCAATCGTCACAGGCTCTCTCTCTCTCCTCCCCAAATCTCCAAACCCACTTTCCTAGAATAGCTTTGTCCATTTGTGACAGAGGTCGCAAGTTGAGACCCCTAGACCTTTTGGAACGACAGATTTGATCCTATGGTACTAGATGATATCTAAAGATATCGTCCTGTCCATGCCAAAGAAAATCCCTCTGAAGCTTCTCAAGGGAAGCAACCACTGACTTCGGGATGGTAAATATAGACATAAAGTACGACTAGTAGACTACTAAGGGTATGTTTAATAAGAGTCAACTTTCCTCATTTCGATAGGAATGAGGATTTCCACCCTGACAATCTATTGGCAAAACGTTCCTAGATTGGCGACCAAACCGATGTGGATTTAAATTCAGCCCCAAGGGGCATACCAAGGTACACAGATGGTAGAGTACCTATCCGACACCCTAGGCAAATGGATAAACCTTCAATATCTAACACCTCCCCCACTTGCATAATTTCCAATTTTGCCAGGTTCACCCTCAATCCAAATACAACTTCGAAACAACGTAGTAAACATCTAAGATGAATCAGATTTTGATACGAGGCTCCACGGAATATCAAGGTGTCATCTACAAACTGGAGGTGAGAGATGCGCAAGTGATCCCTTCCTATCAGAAAACCATCAAACAATGGACCATTTGCTCTGGATAACATCCGACTTAAGGTTTCTGATACGATAACAAAAAGGAATGCAGAGAGTGGATCTCCTTGTCTCAAACCCCTAGAACTTCGGAAGTAGCCCACGGGGCTACCATTTAAAAGAATGGGAAATGACATAGAGGTAATACACACCCTCATCAATGGCCTCCACCTGTCCCGTCCCATTCGGCCCATTATGTAGTCCAAAAATTCTTAATTCACGTGGTTATAGGCCTTCTCTAGATCAATTTTACACACAAAAAATCTGGCTCCTTTGATCTGAGGCGTTCATCAATACATTCATTGGCAATAAGAATGTCATCCAGAATCTGTCTCTCCCCCACAAATGCTCCTTGTTCCGGAGATCTGATAGATCTCATCATCTTTTTGAGCATGACCGCCAAAACTTTTGAGAGAATTTTCTACACACTACCAAGCAGACTGAAGGGCCTAAAATCTTTTAATTTAGAAGCATCACCTTTTTTCGGGATTAGGACCACGAAAGTGTTAGGCACTCTATCAAAAGTGCCTGACGAGTAAAGCTCCTGCATGACATCTAGGAAATCTCTTCCCACAATGTCCCAATAGGTTTTGTAGAAGCACCTTGGAAAAGCATTTTGCATCTCGCACAAAAGGTCGAGTGATGCAACTGAAGCTCAAGCTTCAAACCATGAAGAAAGGAGATCTCTCTATGACTGATTATCTTCAATAGGCAAAGTTCATATCCGATAATCTTGGAGCAATATCTCAAATAGTCTTGGACCTGAATATGATCCCTTCGTATTTGCTCTTCATGCTCGTCCAGATGAATTTGAGCTCACATTAGATGACTTATATGGCTTACTTCTAAGCCAAGAACTACGTCTTACACAACATCAAACTTTGCTTGATGGTGCCACTCCTCAAGCAAATGTTGCACCCTCTCTAAAGGGCGATTTGACTCTTCATACAAGCCTAATCAGGTGGACGTGGGTGCGGCCGCAATCAACCTGTTCATATGTCAACTCCTTCCACAAATCATGAGGAAGGCACTCAATGCCAACTCCGTAGTCGGTTCAATCACACAATACATACATACTGCCGCTGGTATTGCTTTGATCAAGCCTTTCAACCGACTCCATTGGCCACTCAACACCTACAACAGATATGGCATGGAATCTGGACTCTGGGGCAACTAATCACCTTACTGCTGATCTTGGTAACTTATCCCTCAAATCTGAATATCAAGGACCTGATCAACTAAAAATAGGTAATGGCTCTGGCCTTCCAATCACTCCTTCTCTATGACTAATATCCTGTGTGTGCCCTATATAGCCATGAATTTACTCTCTGTTTCACAATTCTGTACTAACAATGACGTATTCTTTGCATTCCAACCTACTTGTTTCTAAATTTAAGGATCGTCGTTCGCGGACTCTCCAATTGCAAGGGCAGAATAAAGGTGATCTTTATCGCCTAAACATTGATCGTCATGTATCCACACCTACCTCCCCACATGCTGCGTATGTTGAAGAGCGTGCTTCTATGGACATATGGCACCAACGTCTGGTTCATCCTACTTCACATTCTATTTGTTTTCTTTTATCAGCAAACTAGCGGGTGGCACGTGCGATGCACGTGAGAGCGAGGGGAAGGAGTTAACCATAGTTAATAGAGTTAAAAGGGACACGTGTTAACCCGCGGATGCGATTGAACTTGCTAGTGGCATGTGAGATGCACGTAAGAGCGAGGGGAAGGAGTTAACCACAGTAAATAGGAGTTAAAAGGGTCACATGTTAACCCACGGGTGCGATTGAACTCTCCCGAAGTTCAATCACGATTGGTTGTGATTCAAAATAGATAGATGAGCAAGGGTAGTTTCGAAATTAAATCAAAGGCAAGGGGTAGTTTGGGAATAATTAAAGTAAACATTAAATCAAAGTTTTGTTTTTATATAAGGGTAGTATGGGAATTTCGGAAAAATCATCTACGGCTACCTCTCGCATTATAATAGTAAAGATAAACTAGTTACTTCTAATAAAGAGTGTATGCATCCTTGCACTGCTTGTCAGATGGGCAAAAGCCACAAACTTCACTTTCTTTCTCATCTACATGTTGCCATGGGCAAAAGCCACAAACTTCACTTTGTTTCTTATCTACATCTTGCCTCATCTCTTTTAGAAGTGATTCATTCTGACTTATGGGGTCCTACACTTATGTTGTCTACTAATGAATATCAATATTATATTCACTTTGTAGATGCTTTTAGTCGCTTTATTTGGATTTTTCCACTTGCAAAAAAATCTGATGCTTTGTAAACTTTCATTCGTTTCAAATCTATGGTCAAAAATCAGTTTGGCACAAAAATAAAACTTTACAGAGTGATGGGGGAGGTGAATGTCTCAAATTTAAAACCTTCCTTGCTACTCATGGTATTATTCATCGGCTTTCTTGTCCGTACACACCGGATCAAAATGGCGTTGCTGAAGGAAAACACAGGCACATTGTTGAAACCGGCTTAACTTTAATGGCCAAATCCTGTGTTCCATCAAAATTTTGGAATGATGCTTTTGAAGCCGCTATGTATCTCATCAACAGGTTACCCTCCCCTGTCCTACACAATAAAACCCCCCTTTGAATGTCTCTTTGATACAACCCCAACTTACAACTTTCTAAAAAAAATCGGGTGTGAATGCTTTCCTCTTCTTCTGCCATACAACTCTCACAAACTTCTATGATCTTTGTCATGTGTCTTCCGTGGTTACAGTGGGTTACACCATGGCTGCAAGTGCCTCCACTTACCCACAAGACAAATGTATATTTCTCGCCATGTCACTTTCACGAAACCATTTTCCCCTTTGCACCCACCCCTGCTACCTCTAACCAAGCACCTATCACTACCCATGCATGCACTCCTCCACCGACCACTCTCAGTCCTCCACCACTTGTTGCACCTTGCCCATTCTCACCTCCACCATGCACTCCTCCCATCACCTCTCTTAATTCAAACCCCTCTTCTAATGCACCGTCATGTACACCACAACAACCCACTTGTTTTGATTCAGACCCAGCCCATATAACCACAGACCCATCTCCTTCAATCTTACCATCCAATCCTTCTACCACCCCACCTAATGCACTGTCACATACATGATACAACACTTGTCCCTCTTATTTTGGCTGCACCACCCGAAACCACAACCTCTAACATCTCGGTTCCCTCTTCTTATGCAACAATCCCTAGCAACACCAATGCACCCACTAGGGCTTCCTCACATCCCATGACTATAAGACCCAAGTCGAGTATATTCAAACCCCGTGCTCTTGTCACCCCTTGCTACCCTCTTGCAAACAACCTTCCTACTAAACCAACTTGCTTTACAGAAGCTCATAAAGATCCAAATTTGCGTTCTGCAATGGCTGATGAATTCAATGCTCCTACGTAACAATACCTGGAAACAGGTTCCTACTTCATCCAAAATGAACATTGTTGGCAATAAGTGGGTTTTTCAGATCAAACAAAAACCTAATGGCTCGATCGATAGGTATAAAGCGCGTTTAGTCGCAAAAGGTTTTCATCAACAGGAGGGCTTGGACTATACTGAAACCTTTAATCCTGTTATTAAGCCCACTACCATTCGCACAGTGCTTTGTCTTGCAGTCACAAGAAATTGGCCTCTTCACCAACTCGATGTCCAAAATGCATTCTTACATGGTTCTCTCAATGAAACTATCTTCATGCGCCAACCTCCAGATTTATTGATCCTCAGTTCCCGGATCATGTTTGTCATCTTCAAAAGGCGCTCTATGGGCTGAAACAAGCTCCCCGTGCATGGTATAATCGGCTTGCAACCTTTTTACTTCATTTGGGCTTTACCCATTCCAAGGTTGACACATCACTCTTCATCAAACGCAGCAATGACATTACCATCTTTGTGCTAGTCTACGTTGATGATATTATTGTTATATGCTCCTCCCATGCTGCAATACGTCATCTTATTGATTCCTTACAACCAAAATTTGCTATCAAAGATCTTAGAGCACTTAATTACTTCTTAGGTGTGGAAGCCACTCGAGATCCTACCGGGCTCAATCAGTCCAAGTACATTTTGGATCTTCTGTAGAAATTGAATATGGACAAAGCTAAACCATATCGAACCCCTAGAGCCTCTGAATTTCAACTTTCTCGTCATCAAGGAGATCCTCTTAATGATCCTACACATTATCGAAGCCTCGTAGGTGGTCTCCAATATCTTACCGATCACTAGACCCGATATCTCATTCTTAGTGAACCGCATTTGCCAGTTTATGCATTCTCCAACAACTGATCATCTTACTGTTGCTAAGTGTATTCTCAGGTACCTAAAACACACAATTCATTTTGGGATAAAGATCCGACCAGCTACTTCTCTTCACCTTAGTAGCTTCTCTGATGCTGACTAGGCTGGCTGTCCAGATGACCGAAGAAGTACAAGTGGTTACTTGATCGTTTTGGGTTCAAATCTTATCTCGTGGAGTGCTCGCAAACAAACTACTGTCTCAAAATCCAACACTGAATCAGAATATCGAGGTCTTGCTCTTGCCATAGCTGAACTCTCATGGGTTCAATCTTTGCTTCGGGAGTCAGGATTTTCTTCAAAACCACCTACTCTTTGGTGTGATAATATTGTCGCCACCTAACTCTCCGCTAATCCCGTATTTCACGCGCGCACCAAGCATATTGAAATCTATTTCCATTTTGTTCGGGAGAAGGTGGCCAATAAAGAACTTGAGGTGCAGTTCATCTCTTCCAAAGATCAACTTGCAGACATTCTTACCAAAAGTCTTGGTACACAGAGATTTGAAGATCTTCAGAGCAAACTCACTCTCCTTGATGGACAGCTTCGTTTAAGTGGCATATAAAGGATAACGGATTATCCAGCCACAACAAAGGATAATCTGTATCCTCTTTGATTCATCCTTCTCCTTTGATTTAGCCATGATTGGTCTCTTTCCTATTTAGATTAAATCTCTTCCTTATTTTCCTCTTGTCAGTTACACAATTGTAATCACCTTTGGCAACTTTTAAATTTAAATATCCTCCTCAGCTAAAATAGAGTGAGAGAGAAAAACATTTTACAGATTTGATACAATGTTCCTTCAGATCAGTCCCTTCGAACTTCAGGAAGTCCAAACAGATTGCCCTTGTCTGAATTCCTCCCATAGTGTCATGGTGAGAATTGTAGGCTTGTCAGTTTATTGAATTGCCTTGTGAAATTTCCCTTTCTCGAGACTGTGTTCGGGACAAGGAGTCGTAGGTGGAACCATGGAAGTGAGGACACTCAACTGCAGCACTAGTTCATCAAGAACTCGATGCTGAGATTCTTGAGCTTCCTTGAGCTGCCCTATGGATTCAGATAATTGAGTACGAGTACCGTCGACCATTGCAGGAACACGACTCTGATACCACTTGTAACGAACTAATACGGATATTGAGAAGCAAATTGGCTTCTTCGAGGGAGCCAAACCTCCAACACAAACAAAATGAATAATTCTCTCTACATGAGAGTTTCATTCATATGCAACTACCTTTTAAAACACAACATCACTAACTACTTCCCATAAGCAATGTTTTAAAACGTTAAGGCGTGAGGCGAGGCATGAGGACCTCAAGATGCATGAGGCGTAAGCCTCGAGGAGTGAAGCGTAAGCCTCACAAGAAAGCTTCATGCTCTCTCATTTTAACAAATAAATATTATACAAGAAAAATGGCAAAAAGATTTAAGAAGTTGATGAAAAATTATAGTATATATACATATAGAGAGAGACATATATATTTGTATTTGTATACATTGTATGTGTTCATGTGGGCGCACACGTACACAAAAGAAATACTATATAAATTAGTTGAAACAAATAACAAATTTTAGAGAAAAAAACGACATTTAAGTCTTATTAACCTTCGGTGTATTCAGCATTGTTTTGAGGCTATGTCGGGTCTTCAGGTTAATCTGAGTAAAAGTGAGATCTTACCTGTAGGAGAAATCTCCCATCTTGATCTTTTGGCTAGCTGTCTCAGGTGTATGAGAGGGTCTCTTCCATCCTCTTATCTTAGTTTACCATTGGGGGCTCCATTTAAGTCCAAAGCGGTTTGGGACCCGGTTATCGAAAGGTTCTCAGCGCATCTTGCAGGGTGGTAGTCATGTCTTCTGTCTAAAGGGGGTAGGTTGACTCTTATCAAAAGTACTATTCGGAGCCTCCCCACTTATTATCTCTCCACCCTTACCATTCCTCGTTCTATTGCTGGGACTCTTGCTCGCCTTCAGCGAAACTTTATGTGGCATGAGCGAGGCGACAAATGGAAATATCACCTGGTCGATTGGAATAAAGTCTGTAAGCCATTAGCGATGGGGGGTCTTAACCTGGCCCCCCTCACCGCGGTGAATAGGGCGCTTCTGGGTAAATGGGTGTGGTGGTTTGGAGAGGAGAGGGAAAGTCTGTGGCAGCAGGTCATCGTGGCTAGGCATGTTCTTGATTCTATGTGGATGCCGAGGGCAGTTAGGCGTTCCCACGGGGTGGGGCTCTGGAAGGGTATCATGGTTGTTGCCAATTCGCTAGATCCTTTCATTAGGTTCGAGTTGGGTAATGGGATCGATATCCAGTTCTGGCTCAATGTCTGGAGCGGTCAGTCGCAGCTTAAGGACAATTTTGGCTCCATGTTCTCATTGGCCCTAAACAAAGGTGTTTGTTGCCGATTGGGTAGAGAGGCTTGGGAGCAATTTAGTGTGGTGTCCTAGGTTGAGGCGGGCTTTGAATGATTGGGAAATTGAGGAGATGCAGCGTCTTTTGACCCGGTTGAGTTCCTCCGTCCCCAGATCCCAGATTAGTGATTGTAGGATGTGATCCCGTAGCAACAACGATCGATGTTCAGTGCGGTCACTCTTGTAGTCCTTTGACCCTGTGCTTTTGCGTTCCTTTCCCCATAAGGCTGTGTGGGCTAACTAGGCTTCCACGAAGGTATCGTTCTTCCTCTGGTCAACTGCTTTAAATAAAATTCTTACTATGAATAATTTGAAGAGGAGATGGTGGAGCTTGGCAAACAGATGCTATTTGTGCCTAAATGCGGAAGAGTCGGTGAGTCACTTGCTCTTACACTGTTCGGTTGTCTTTGGGGTCTGGGCTTAGTTCTTGACTCGAGTGGGTGTGGAGTGGGTCTTCCCCTCCTCCTTCCTGAGCTTTTTATCTGGTTGGCACTTGACGACTTTGGTGGTGGTGAGGAATCCATTTGGAATTTTTTGTCTGATGCCATTTCATGGGCCATTTGGAAGGAGAGGAATAGTCGCGCTTTTTACAATTCCTCTTCTTCAGATCAGCGGATCTTATCTCAGGTGAGGAGTTCGCTAGTGGATTGGAGCTCACCTAGCTCAGTTGGTCAAGCAATGAGGGATGCTCTGTTACCTTGAGGCCAAATAGTGCCTAATTAGAGTGTTATTTTGCTCTTTTTCTTTTTGCTCTTGCTCTTAGTTTACTACTCTGTAAACTCCTTTTTATCTATGATATATCTGCTTTACAGATCAAAATAAATCTCAGTTCCAAATTTTAGTTAATGTATAAGACGTACACATAGACATAAAGCAAGCTTCAAGATATGAGGTTTGTGCCTCATGTGAGCCCCATGGGGTTTTAAGCCTCGTGGTTAAGCCTCAAGGCGTTTTCCTTAAGCCTCGCCCCGAGGCTCGAGGCGTTTTCCTTAAGCCTCGCCTCGAGGCGTAAGCCTCACACACTTTTTAAAACAATGCCCATAAGGACTCCTCTACAAGAGGAAACGTTCTACGTTCCCACCCACAATGCTAATCAGTTATGGGGCGTTTGGATTGGATTTTATCAGCTAAAAATCAATTATGATAAAATAGATTTTGTAAAATAAATTGTTAAATAATTATTTTTTTCAAATAATAGTGTTCGGGGAATACGAAGTTGAGTCTATCATCTTCGTATTCCCCAAACACTATTATTTGAAAAAGTGAATATTTGACAATCAATTTTATCAGAATTGATTTTTGGCTAATAAAATCCAATCCAAATGCCACCTTACACAACTCCTAAGGACTCTTACACACGATCAATGCAAGCTAATCAACACTACACAACTAAGAAACATTTTAATAACTGCAAATACGTGGACTCTAAAACATTCTACTGGGCAGGTAGCAACCCATGATCCCCTCCTACAGCTGATTTGTGTTGCATGTGTTCAATGATGCCAATCTAACTCCCTGCACGTGACACTCTAACCACACAAGGATAAATAAAACTAATCTATAACAAAAAAAATAGTTGTAGTTGCGCATCTGTTTATCTCACAATTCACATTGCTTTATATCCAAATAAAGAACATCAGAAATACCCTTTTTGTCATAAATTAAGTCATTTTCAGATCACCAGATTCAAAGCCACAAACGCCAACAAGTAAAATGAAAAACGAAAGCATCAATTACCACAAGTAATGAATGGAGAAGTTGAATCTAAAGTGAAGTTGGGTATCTTACGCGAGAGCTCGAAAATTGTCGCGAATCTCGCCATCGATCTGCTCCAACTGAGGACTCATCTGTACATCGTTCGCCATTGTCACCCGAACACCAAATAAGGCAACTGTTTACAGAAAACTAAAAAAAATATTCCAACCTCACACCATCATTCAACCGAGAAAAATTCAAATTATTGTTCGAACACCGGTAACGGGGCTTCTGAAGACGATGAACAACGAACCCTAATTCCCAAAAAAAGGTGAAAATCTATAGAGAAATTTTAGGGCTTCTGAAGACCAGTGGAATGATGGAAAGGAAAAAGAAATGGGGTAAAACATGAAGAGGAGCGGTTGGGAAAACTCAGTTCCGCAATGTGTATTCGCAAAAGTGGTTTTTTTTAATCTTTCCTGGCGGTGCTAAAATGAACCGAGTGTACACGAATCCCAGACAGTAGTGGTCGATCTGTTCTTCGCTTGAACGTTTGGCGGCCCTCACTTGAGATAATAACCGTTGGATCCAGATTTCTTTACTAGTTTCCAATTTACAAGCATTAGTGCCACATGAACATCCGGCGTAAATTATCAAAAAGTAATGGGGACGTACTGACGTTGCGTGCAGGTTGACCTTGGGCATGGGACGGTTGCACCAGCGTTCGGTTACATTGGGTGCAGGTCGATCTTAGGAAGTGGGATGGTTGAGCCAGCTTTCCCACAAGAGGAAAGTACGGATATAGGCTCCGTATTATGAAAAAACCCGAATATGGGTTCCGTTTTGAAAATTTTACTTATGTAGGCTCCAACAGTGATTTAGTGGAGCACGTGCTTTCCACTATTTTTTTTTCTTCAAAATACCCCTACCCCCATCTCTGTTGGTTGCAACATTCTGCGACAGAGGTTAAATATTGCGATTCCCTTTCCTTGAAGCGTTCATCCGAAACCAAGCTTTCCCCTTCGTTGCAACGAGCTAAACCCATCTGCTTCCTCTGAAACCCTTCAACACAAACTGAGCTAAACTTTTGTGCTTCATCTGAAACCCTTTTGAAGAAGAAGAAGTTGAAGAAGAAGAAGAACAAGAACAAGAACAAGAAGAACAAGAAGAACAAGAACATAGGGTAAGTGTTTGATACGTTTTTGATCCATTTTGCGATGGTTACAGTGGTCATATTCGGTATTTGCTAGGGTTATATGCTAATTTTCGGGATTTTCTGTTATTAGAGTTCATTTGCGATGGTTACAGTGACGAAGTTCGATGTTTTTTTGCTCATTTTCGGTGGTTATCTTTGATCACAGTGCATTTTAGATATTACAGTGCTCATTTTCGGTGGTTTTGAGCTCATTTTCGGCGGTTTTGTGGTCATTTTCGGGGGTTTGATGTTATTGCATTTTCGATATCATAGTGCTTATTCGATAGTTTTATGCTCATTTTCGGTGGTTTTGTCCATATTACAGTGCATTTTCGATGATTTTATGCTCATTTTCGGTGGTTTTCTGTTTTTATAGTGCTATTTCGATGGTTACAGTGCTCATTTTCAGTGGTTTTCTGTTATTGTATTTTCGATATTACAGTATATTTTCGATGCTTTGATGCTCATTTTCGGTGGTTTTATGTTTTTACATTGCTTTTCGATGGTTACAGTGCTTATTTTTGGGATGTTTCTGTTATTGCATTTTTGATATTATAGTGTATTTTTGATGCTTTTATCCTCATTTTCGGTGGTTTTCTTTTTTGACAGTGGTTTTCGATGGTTACAGTGCTCATTTTCGGGGGTTTGCTGTTATTGCAATTTCAATATGATAGTGCTTTTTCGATGGTTTTATGATCTTTTTCGACGGTTTTCGTTATTACAGTACATTTTCAATGGTTACAGCGCTCATTTTCAAAATTTTCCAGATTACTTTAACGGATTGAGTGTTTTCCCGATATTGCAGATAATGCCGATATCAGTAGTTTGTTGCTATGACGGTGAGTGGAACATTGACGATTCTGTTCGAGGGTACGTATACAGTGGTGGAAAATCAAAGTTGTTGCAATTATCTTCGAAAATGACATATGACAAACTATTGGATAAAGTTTATCAATTGATTAACACTCGACTGGAAGAGTATGAGATTATAGTGAGGTGTTTGATTCCTACACCAGCGCCAATCCCACCCAGTGATATTACAGACGATGAAGAGTTGCGCGCATTTCTTTCACATGTGAAGAAAATAGAAAATAAATACTTGCCGCCATTATATATATCGAAGGTGAAAAAATCTGTACCACAGCCACAGTTTGGTTTGAATGATGCGAGTTGTGAATATCAGCGTGTTCAGGAGGTTGTTGATCCTCATATTCAGGAGACTGCCATTCCTTTCTATAAGGGGACTCATATTCAGGAAGCTGAAAATGATAATGATGATAAAGGTTTACAAAGTATAGACTCAAGCTCAACTGATGAAGATGAGCATGATTTTTATAGTGATTTTAATCAAGATGAAGATGTAGCAACATACGGTGTATGCGATAAGCTTGAAGACTTTTTACATAGGGAGGCTGTAGCACCCCGGACTTTTTCATCTTTAATGAATGGCACTCTCGTAGCTAATTGGCCGTTTCGTAGTGTAATTAATAAATAAGGGAGAAATCGAAAATTCTAAAACGTCAGAAATGTGCGTTTTCGAGAGACGAATCCAACGCAAGTTGAATCGTCGAAATCGGACGAGCGAGTCAAAAGATATGACCAAAACAGTCGGGACCAGCAGAGCACCGATCGCTCGGTCCATGGAGCGATCGATCGGTCCAAAACCGATCGATCGGAGGCTATCGACTGGTCGAAAAATTTGTATGGGAAAATTTTCCAGAGAGTGAGTTTTTGACCGGTCGATCGGTCAATAACACCGATCGCTCGGTAGGCAACCGATCGATCGGTCATAACCACCGATCGCTCGGTCTTCGTGTTTTTCAGAATTTTCATTAAGGGCTTTTTCATCTTTTGGGGTTTAAACTCTTACCCATAAGGGCTTGCCCGAGCCTTTAGGGCTTCATTCACAGTACTTAAGGGATTTTGAGAGATAGAGAGAAAGGAGAAGGGGATTTGCAACTAGGGTTTTCCATTGGAGAAGGAATCAAAGGGGTTTAAGAACCCTAGCTCACCCAACTCGTTTTGCTTCAAGTTCAAGGCTCAAGCTCGTGTGGGGTTCCCTTCTCAAGCTAGGGCAGCACTCTCTACGGTATTTTCAAGAGGGTTTCCTACCCAATCAAGTATAGTTTGAGTAAGGGCTTTCTTCTTCCAAGTTGGAGTTTAAATCAAGGTCTACACCAAGATCAAGCTTCGATTCAAGGTTAGTACACTCTACTAACTTTCTTTAGCAATAATCTAGTTTTCCCCTTTGACATTATGATGTTGGTCTTGTATCTTCCCTTACTTGAAATGTGCTATACTTCCTAAACCTAAACAAGATAAATGTGAATGTGGGGTTGTATGTATGAATGGTGGATGTAGAGGCGATTGGATGCCGTTGGACGTGGTGAAATGTGGGTATGGAAAATGGTGGAAGGGCACTCTATGAATAATGAACATACTTGGATGTTGTGTTGGAAATTTATGCACTAAAAAGGGGAAATAAAACTACTAAAATGTTGCACACCGGATGTTTGATAATATGCCTAAACCAAGAATAAATGAAATTGATAAAGGAAATGGATGTAAGCTTTATGTAATTATTCTTGTAAATGATGACTTGACCAAATGCCATGTTGATCACCTAAATGCTTACATGTTATACTATGAATTGAAATATGATGCGATATCCCTCTTGTTACATGTGTCCCCATGATTGTCACTATTGGCACGCACACGAGTACACATGCATGCATGAAACCGGGTTTTCCAAGATTGTATTTATACATGTTGAATCAACAACAAAACAAGAACATGACAAGGAGGTTGGTAGCCCAAGGAAGGGTGCTAGCCTCTGGCTCACAAGAGAAATGGAACAAGAACATGACAAGGAGGTTGGTAGCCCAAGGAAGGGTGCTAGCCTCTAGCTCACAAGAGAAATGGAACAAGAACATGACAAGGAGGTTGGTAGCCCAAGGAAGGGTGCTAGCCTCTGGCTCACAAGAGAAATGGAACAAGAACATGACAAGGAGGTTGGTAACCTAAGGAAGGGTGCTAGCCTCTGGCTCACAAGTATACAAGTCAAGAACAAATCAAGACATGAAATACAAGACAAGACACGACACACATACATGATTTGACCGAGACACGAAAAAGGTTTCCGAGACATGAGTTTTACCGAGGTTTTTGCATTCATACATGCATGTCAAGATATGGCTATGTGTCTTATGCTTTCACTATTGCTTTAAATTAATATCTTGTATTGCTCACTGTTGTTATGCTTTCACTATTGTTATGGTTAGCTAGTAGTTTGTACTCGCTGAGTATTCCATGCTCAGCCGTACTTTTATGTCCGCAGGTACTGTGGATGTCCTCGACCCCAAGCCTTGGGTCGATGAGGAGTATGTAGAGGAGAGGGAGCCACCTATCCCATGGTAGTCTCTGGAGGATGGGGACTTGGAGGTGTGGCCATACCTCGACCACTGTTGAGAGGAGAGGGTTAGAGAGTCCCTTTTGTATTTTGATAGGTGGGCATGTCCACCTTTACTTTGATTGTATTTGGTATATGTTAACTTGGAATACTATTTGGAGTTATAGAAGAAAAGAAAAAGTTGGCTTATGCTTCTGCACTTATGTTTAGTTTCCGCGCTCTGATTATCATTGTATTATATTATGTTTAGCCTCTTGCATTACATGATGGTTTGACAGGTACACGTAGTCACCTCTAAAGTATCCCTTAACTCCTAGGGGGTATTTTGGGGCACAACAGAGGCAACAGTAGAGTGGGACACAAGGACTATACACTCTCATACCCCGCATGCTGATATTCCTAGTTCCTCAGCGTCTGCTTTTCGTCGAGTAAGACAAGTAGATACAGAAGCTCATCTAGAACTATCACCACAAGCTTGTGTAGAATCGTCAGCACAAGCTCCATCATCACCACAAGCTCCAGTACAATCACTGGCAAATGTTGGGATCCAACTAAATGACTATGTAGATGACTATGTAAATTGGGAAGCATCAGAGTTTGAAACTGGAGTGGAAGCTGGTGAAATATCGCTTGGGCAATTATTTAAGGACAAAAGACGTCTACAAAATGTACTGTCTAGATATGCGATGCGAAAAAATTTTCAATTCAAGGTTATGGATTCAAATAAACAAAAGTACACAGTTAGATGTCTTATAGATAATTGCAGCTGGAGATTGCGTGCATCGAAAGTGAATGAGGTTGGTGTCTTCAAAATAAAGACTTATAATTCACATCACTCTTGTGGATATCCCTTAGGTGGTACTGATCATCGACAAGCAACCAGTTTAGTTGTGAGTGACATGGTTGTGGGACGTATTGAGGCAAATGTCTCGTATAAGCCCAAAGAGATTATTCATGATGTGTGAGAAGAATATGAAGTTAGAATGAGTTACAGGAAAGCTTGGAAAGCTAAGGAGATTGCCATTGAAACAGTTAGAGGTTCATACGACCACTCTTATGCTGAACTCCCTGCCTATTTTCATGAACTTAAAAGGACTAATCTGGGCACAGTAACAGCAATAGTGGCTGACCCTGAAAATGAGGCATTTGAAAGATGTTTTATGGCTCTTGGACCGTGTATTCGAAGTTTTCAGACGACTTTACGGAAAGTGATAGCCATTGATGGGACACATTTAAAGGGAAAATACAAAGGAATACTAATCGCCGCAACAACTCTAGACGGAGACAATCACATATTTCCAGTTGCCCTTGGGATAGCGGAGTCGGAGAATAATGTTACTTACAATTTTTTCTTAACTCAATTATCAAGAGCACTTGGACACATAGATGATCTAGTGATTGTTACAGATCGACATGTCAGTTTGATAAGCCAAGTCCCTGTTGTATTCCCACATGCAATTCATGGCTACTGCGCATTCCACATTAGCCAAAATATGTACGCAACATTCAAGGATAAGCAATTGTTTTCGTATTTCTGGAAAGCCGTGAAGACATATAGAGAAAGCGAGTTTCATGAGATGATGGCAGAACTCGCAGCTGCAAACCCTCTCGTTGTGCAATGGTTGGATGCAATACCGAAAGAGAAATGGGCCCGAGCCTTTTATAGTGCGAAGAGGTATAATGTGCTGACTACGAACATAACCGAGAGTTTGAATAGTTTGCTGAAAGAAGCAAGAGAATATCCAGTCACTATGCTTTTGGAGAATGTGCGACTCAAGATACAAAATATGTTCTACAACCGAAAAATCAGCGCTATGCAAATGAATGGCAGGCTAACAACATGGGCCGAAGAGCAAATACAAAAGGGACAATCAAAGGCACGTTATTTAGATTCTCATGAAATTGCTATGTATCAGTATTACGTGGTTGGGAAAAACAATCGAGATACTGTAAAGCTTCTTGATGGGAATTGCACTTGTGGGAAATTCTATAAAATAGGATTGCCTTGTGAACATGCGTTGGCTGGATGTAGAAAGTATCGGGTAGATCCATACAACTATTGTTCGCCATTCTACACATCATTGACGTACCAAGCCACCTACCAAGAGTCAATATATCCACTGCTTGACAAAAAATCATGGGACCTCCCACCTGAAATCATGGTAGAGATGGAGAGGATTAAACCACCGGTGGGAAGAAGACGTTCAGGAATGCCGAAGAAGAATAGAATTCTCTCACATGGTGAGGAAAGGTCCACTATAAGATGTGGAAGATGTAAACAAACTGGGCACAATAGGCAAACATGTAATAATCTTATCCCCCATGGTGGTTGAGTGTAGTCTCTAATGTTGAATGTAATTAAAAACATGTAATGCTTAATGAATGGTTGGTTTCAAGGTTCTCTATTATGTATCCAATATTAGAGAATCTCCAAAAAGATGGAAAATGACTGAAAAATGCCGAAAATTGATCTGGTAATGCCGAAAATGACAGGAAAAGTACCGAAAATGGCTATAAAGTGGCGAAAATGGCTACTGGAAATGGTAGAAATGCCTACTGGAATGCAACAGAAAATTGCCGAAAATGACAGGAAAATACCGAAAATGGCTACTGGAATTGGCGAAAATGCCGAAAATCTGCACTGGAATGCAACCAAAAAATGCCGAAAATGGCTATAAGTTGCTGAAAATGCCGAAAATGGCTACTGGAATGCAAAAGCAAAATGACGAAAATGACAGAAAACTAACGAAATTGGCTACAAAATGCCGAAAATGGCTACTGAAAATGGCGAAAATGCCGAAAATCTGCACTGGAATGCAACAGAAAAATGCCGAAAATACAGTACTGCATAATACCGAAATTGGAGTGTAAAATGCCGAAAATGAGCCCTGTTATGCCGAAAATGGCTACTGGACAGTGTAAAATGCCGAAAATTAGCCCTATTATGCCGAAAATGGCTATTGGGACAGTGTAAAATGCCGAAATTGAGCCCTGTTATGCCAAAAATAATGTGTAATATGGCGAAAATACCAAAAATCCGCACTGGATATTGTAATAAATGACAAAAATCATCACTCTAAATACACAACATTACAGGACTGTACAGAAATAATCCATAACAAGTCAATATTACAACATTACAACATCATTGTAACAATCCATAAAATTCCATAACAATCGATCCATTCATCCATAACAATCCATAATAGTCCATCAATAAACTGCACCCCAGCCTATCTTCTCCCTCCTCTTCATCATAGGACCTCAGCATCCAACATCGGGACGTTATCACAGCCCATCACGCCTTCACTGACCCCGTCATAACATCGAAAGTTATTCGCTTCCGCATTGAAGATATATCGTCCTACAAAAATAGTTAGACAAAGTCAGTATGCTACAAATGATTGATGATATTCACCAATGTGAGTACAAATACTTGAGGAACCTAATGGGTAAGTCGGCGCATAAGAAGTCAATATATTTCATAACGAATACTCCACAGTCCCGACTGAATATGCAAAACAAACAGTTATAGTTGCTTAGGATGAGTCATGTTAGTGTATTGGTAAATATAAGATTAAATGTTTTGGAAGACTTACGTATTCTTCTGTTTTGGTATATTTTTTACTTTTATGACTTCCCATTTTTGACCTACGAAGGCTGAGTTGTCACCACACATGTGAAACAGTGCAGGCATCCTCACTGTGATAGCTGAGATATGATCTCCATGTTGTAATGCCGAGTGTGGGAAGAATGAGTCCAATAGGAGGATACGCCTTGTGGGGGGGTTCAAGCACAACCAACAGCCAGTGACTACCGGGGTTCAAAGGGAAGTATACCCTTTCACATTCCCACATGGGGGTCCCTCCTCGAACCCCCATGATAGCGGCCTTCATATCTGGTCCCACCCGGTGAGTCATGTCCTCAGTCAGCTTCTTGGAATTCAACGTTGAATGGTAGGTGTCCAAAAAGTGACACTCCTTGAATAACGAATACTGAAACATAACGAACATTAATACATTCTAGAAATTGCGTATATACATTGGATAAACTAAAACATAACGAAACTCTTATGAGTTACCGTAAACCAAGTTTTCCCAAAAGCGCAGACTTGATTGTATTTCGAGGAGTATTGCTCCTGTCTTCGAGCCAATAACTCCGTATACATGTCAATTTGCTGTCACATTTATCCAATGTTAGATAATCTCACAAAAGAATAACGAAAATAACGATAATGGATTCATCATTAAAACAACTGAAGTACCGAAAATGGCACAGACAAATACCGAAAATGGCTCTGAAATACCGAAAATGGCTACGGCATTCATCATTAAAAGCATTGAAATACCGAAAATGGCTACTGGATTCATCAATAAAATTGAAGTACCGAAAATGGCAAAGACAAAGACCGAAAATGGCTACTGGATTCATCAATTAAACCACAGAAATACCAAAAATTACACTGAAATACCGAAAATGGCTACTGGATTCATCATTAAAACTACTGAAATACCGAAAATGGCTCTGAAATACCGAAAATGGCTACTGGATTCATCAATTAAACCACACAACTACCAAAAATTACACTGAAATACCAAAAATAGCTACTGGATTCGTGAGTAAAAGCACTGAAGTACCGAAAATGGGCTCTGAAATACCGAAAATGGCTATTGGATTCATCAATACAAGTACTAGGTTTACCATTGACTCAATCCACCTAGCTGAGTGAGCAATCCCTCCCACAGTATCCTCTGTGACCATCATCTTTTCAATAAAAATTGAAGTTGCTCCCGACTTTATGAAATCGCGTAGTTGCTTCGACTCCTCTTTCGATAAAGGATTTTTGGGGTTAGCAGTTTCAATTGTCATTTTCCTTTTTTTCATTTGAATGAAAGGGGATCGCAGATATTGAGACTTCACTACCGGTCTCTTTGACACTTGCATATATTGCCAGATATAAGTTCCGGCTTGATGAAAACCCATTTCACAGACTCTCATTACACATCTTAGGAATGTAAACACACACCTCTAGAGGGTCTTCAACCCCCTTCGAATCTGTACCCCCCTTAGAGTCTACGGGAGTCAACTCAATGATGGAATCCATTTTCTCATCAATGAAAGAATGTCCCTGTGTCGGCGCAGCTTCGGGAGTGAAGATGGGATCCATCTTCTCATCAACAAAAGAATGTCCCTGTGTCGGCGCTGCTTTGGGACTCAATATGAGATCCATCTTATTATCACCGAAAGAATTTTGATCACCAGAAAATTTTTCATCTTTTTTCTGTTGCGCTGCCCATTGCTCAAACAAGCTTTTTATTTGCGGGGATACTCGGTCAACAACTCGGTCGACAACTTGGTCGACAACTCGGTCAACAACTCGGTCAAAAAAATGGTCTAAAACTCTCTCCATTGCTCGCTCAACAGAGGAATTGATATCATGAGCCTGAAAATATTGAACATCAAACAACTAGTAAGTAAAAATCCCGAAAATGAGAAAATTCAATTCATATGTCAAAATCTTGAAAAAAATAAAATAATAATCACTATCAATATTCGTACCGTTTTTGACCTTTGCTCAAACTTTCTCTTCTTCGCCGGAGATGGGGCTGGACTGACATCATCATCATCATCATCACCCCCATTACCCCCATCGCTATCACCACCATCACCCCCATCACTACCATCACTATCACCATCACCATCACCATCACCATCATCATCATCCTCCTCCTCCTCCTCCTCCTCATCATCATCCTCCTCCCCCTCCTCATCATCATCACCCTCACCCTCAGCACTCAATCGTGCGAACACATCCTTCACAACCTGCTGCTCCTTCTCTGCAGGAGTAGGCTTTATATTGCTCAGCTTGATCTGTAAAACAACAAATGATATGTTATAAAACAACAAAGGATCTGTAAAACAACAAAGGATATTGTTAATGAAAAGTTACAAGTTGAATATTGTAAAACAGCAAGTCCAATTACATACTTTACTTAAATTGAATATGGCATTTGCGAGTGACTTGTAGCTGAGATAGGATGTATTCGCCCACCGCAGAACGTGTGAGAATGTCATCGCACCTAGGGGTGCATTACGAGAACACAGCCTCCCAAGTGCTGGGATGCACTCATAAGCCCAAATCTGACATCAGTCAAAAATTTTACTATTAGTTCAAGTAGAAGTAAACACAAATTAGCTAACACGGAAAATTTACAAAATTTAGGTAATCATATGTTTACCTGGAAGGCAAGAGCACATCCGTTGATATTGTACTGCTTCTTCGTATAAAGAGCAGTTTCTAGGCCAACCTTGCACAACTCAAAACCCAAAGTCTCCCATGGGTATTTGTTGAAGGCCTCCCAATCATCCACTAGGCACAAATGGCCTGTGTTAACACCCACATGCGTCCCGGTGCCTACGAGCAACAACTCAATAAAGAGGACCAGTGATAGCTTCACCGCATCCATATGATCATCACATCCCTTCAACTCCTCAAGAAGCTTCGCCTTTTTAATCACGGCCAACTTTGAAACTTCCGATACTTGAGAGAGGTTGGTGGCACTTCATGTTTAAGAACCGGAGCCTCAGACACTTGGGCATTAAGGCCAACACTGTGAACTCTACACTCTTCCCGCATACTTCGAAGCGTAACCCTCCTTTACGCCTCTGTAGAAAATGGTGGATTGCTTGGCCACACAGTGGTATTTTAGGTATGTTGTAAAGGTGGGCAAAGCAACTCTCCATCCAAATTCTTTTTCTCTCTGGATTGGCCTCTAGTAATGGTTTTATCTCGTCAAACCATATTGTTTGGGAGCATTTAATCGAAGGAAAATATTTATCTTCTTTATCTTTTCTCTTTTTCTTTTCCCTACTGGCTTTTCTCTTTATACGAGACATCTTGTCGCTGCAAAATTGTAAAACAATAAGCACTATCATAACAATAACCATCGAAAGTACTGACAATAACCAGTCATAGGAAAAAAAATACCAAAAATACCCACTGGGATAACAGAATAATACCAAAAATAGGCACTGGGGTAACAAAAAAATACCGAAAATAGGCACTGGGATAACAGAAAAATACCGAAAATAGGCACTGTCATGACAGAAAAATACCGAAAATAGGTACTGTCATGACAGAAAAACACCGAAAATAGGCACTATCATTATAGAAAAATACCGAAAATTTACTGTCAGGGCAGAAAAATACCGAAATATCAAAATTGCAATGTATTTTTCCCGAAATTAAGCACAAATCCATCGAAAAATGCAGTATAACATAACCATTGAAAATCACGAAAATGAGCTCAAAATCAACAATAATACCGAAAAAATAATGTCATAATTGAATAATACCGAAAATAAGCAAAAACATAACTATACCGAAAATAACCATTGATATCTGAAAATACCGAAAATGAGTAAAAATACAGCGAAAATGGTCGCAAGAACCATTGAAATTGCACTGTATTTTTGCAGAAAATATACCCAAAAGGGTCGAAAATGAGTAAAAAACACCAAAAAATGGTCGTAAGAACCATCGAAATTGCAATGTATTTTTGCCGAAAATATACCCAAAAAGGTCCAAAATGCACTTTAACTTACCATTGAAAATCATGAAAAATAAGCAAAAATCAACAATAATACCGAAAAACCACTGTCATAACCATCGAAAATGGTTACTTGAAAGTATCGAAAATCAATTCGTTAACTGTGGGGCCCATTTTTAGGTTTGAATTTTTTTTTTAAAACCGCAAAAACTTACAGGGTTCTTCTTCTTCTTCAGGGTTGTTCTTCTTCTTCTTCTTTGACTTCTTCTTCTTCTTCAATACGAAGCCCGTAGAGTTCCGGATGTCAAGGCTAACCAAGGGTTTTACTTTGGGGAAGGATTTGCAGGTTTCAAGGATTTCGAGAACTGAGGGTAACCAAGGGCTTCAGTTGGGGAAGACAGCAAGGGCAAGGGTTCATAACGGGGAAGACAGCAAGGCAAGGGTTCGTAACCGAGCTTCAGCTTGAGAAGAAGGTAAGCAAGCCAGGGGTATTTTGGGGAGAAAATGAGAAGGGGCAACACGTGCACTTGGCTCCCACGCGTGGAAGCCCACAAAAATATGTTTTCAAACCTGGAGCCCATATTCGGGTTTTTTCAAAATACGGAGCTTATATCCATATTTTTCTCTTCCCACAATTCGTTAAACCTTGACTGAGATTAGTAGCTTGAGAAGGCATGCCAAGAAGGGGGCGGTACTGTCAGGGTCGGAGTCAGGATTTTCTTGTACGGAAAGATGGATAAAATTAGCAATTGTGTATAGGTTTCTGAAGAATGATCATCCGGGTACGAAATATTTTGGGTTGAGGATGTAAGTGCTTATAGGTGTCTCACAAAAAAAAAAAAAAAATTTAAAGTTAGGGGGCAGTTGCCTGCTCTTGAAATAAATAATATAATTTAATGTTTTTTAAAGTTGCCTCATTGCCTTATGACTATACCCTTTTAAATTAAATAATATAAGTATAATATTTATTTTTTTAGTTTTAAGGGGACATGCCTCTTGTGGGCTTCACCCCTGGATGTCATTATTGAACCAGCTTTCCCACAAACCTTGACTGAGATGAGTAGTTTGAGAAGGCAGGGTCAACAGGAGGGAGCCAGGATTTTCTTATAGGGGAAAGATTGATAAATATATGCTGTAAAGAATGATTAGACGTGTATGAAATTGTTTGAGTTTAAGATGCATGGCTTGGAGGCTTCCTACAAAAAAAAATTGAGGGCCAAGTGTGTAGGCCATTTCATACATTTGTAAAGTTTTTTTTAAAAGTTAGGTGTAGCTGCCTCTCTCTTAAAATAAACTAGTGGGTGGCACATGCAATGCACGTGAGAGCGAGGGGAAGGAGTTAATCACAGTTAATAGGAGTTAAAAGGGACACATGTTAACCCACAAGTGCGATTAAACTCTCTCCGAGTTGAATCGCGATTGGCTGTGATTCTATTCTTTAAATAGATAGATAAGCAAGGAGTAGTTTGGAAATTAAAATAAAACATTCAATCAAAGTTTTATTTTATATGAGGGTAGATTGAGAATTTCAGAAAATCTGGCTACGCCTGGCTCTCGCATTATAATAGTAAAGATAATACAATATACAATTTAATATGTCCTCTTAAATTAAATAATATAGGTATAATGTTTATTTTTAGGTTTTTTTTTTTTTTGGGGGGGGGCTGCCCCTTGGCTTCATCCCTGGGATGTCAACACCCATACTTGGCAGCTAAGTAACCAGATCTCCAGATCTCGAAAGGAAAGCGGGTAAGTAATGAGTGTCTATTTTAAAAAACATGATATTAAGAGGAGCGCAAAGATTTGAGAGGAAGAGTATTGCACGACTTTGATTACTTAGCTTGGCAGCAACTAGGGGCGGAGCTAAGAATTTTTCCTTAGGGGCCGAAGTATATGTATTAAGAAAATTAATGGGTTGGGGTATGAGGCAATGCTCCAAAGATTTTTTTTTTCTTTTTTTTTTGAGTAATGAGTTTGTCGTGGTTATAAAGTTTGATAATGCTACATTCTAATAAAGGTATGGTATGCAAGAAAAACCAGAGCTGGGAGAGCTATTATATAATAAAATTAATAATATTTTTATTTTATATTATAAATATAAAGAATTACAAAATTTTTAAAGGGGCCAAACTTTCCCAAAAAGCAAGAATTACATCCTAACTTAGGAGGATGAGATTTGGTCTGCCCTCATCCCATAGGTCGACATGTATCCCTTTTAACACTTAACTGTGGTTAAGATTCACTAACCCTTTGGGTTCAACCATCTAAACTTGATTTTTAAAAGAAAAAAACTTAACCACAACAGTTAAATTTTTTAACTAGGATTAAAAGGCCAGTTAAAGGGCATTCTCAATTTGGGGTAGCCACTATATACAAAAAATTATATATTATTAACTTAAAAAAAGACCTAAACCAATATATATATTATTATTAATTTTTTTTTTTTTTTGGGGGGGGCTCTGCCCTCCCCAATGCTGGCCCTGTAACTAGTAAGGGTCCAATCTTTTGCTCAGGCTCATAAAGTTCGGCACTATGCAGTTTTGTAATTTGACAATATGCATTTTCCTTTTTTTTTTTGGTTGTGTAGATGCATTTTCCTTTAAGAACTAGATGTATTGTTCTTTACATCTCTCATCTCTATGGTTGTAATTCCCTTAATACAGTAGACACTCTTATAATTAATATTTTATAACTTAATAATCTCTAATAATTAATAAATTTGTAAGGAATCAACTTGATTCTATAGTGTATAATCAATAATCTCTTATACTTGTTATTTAATAATTTTGTAAGAAAGTTCTAATATATTATTAATTATAAGAGAAGTTTTTATACTATATTAATACATAGTTATATGAATCTTATAAACACTTTATGATGACTTAGGTATCAGGGAGAGAGAGATAAAATTATTTTAGATATTTTAGTTATGTATAATAAAATATCATATACATAGTATAAAGTTTTAGATATTTTAGAAACAAAAACTAAACAAGAGGGAATTTTTCACGAAAAGTAGAGTTCAAACCTTTTTTTTTTGTCTATTCCTAAAATTAAGGATAATTTTTCTTCTCTTTAAAAAATAGGTTAACTTTACCACACCGAAATTACAACATACTAGTCTTATACATTTGTATCTACATGAAGCTTGTATGGAAAATACAATACAGTCAAAAGAAATTATGAAAAGAAAATTTTTGATAGACCAATCTGTGATTCTTATATATAATATTCTCTTATAATTAATATAATTTGTTTTCACCAATGTTATTAATTACAAGAGGGTCTACTATACTTCAAATGTAACAAAATAATTACTTCAAATCAATACACAAAATTATGACAATAAAAATTTATTTATTAGAAACTAAACGAGTGACTCAAATTTTTGAACAACTAACATAACATGACAAAATGCCAAGCTTTATAAGTCTTTGCAAAAGAACGGATCCTTCATACCTAAGAGACTTTCCGGTGCTTCCTCCAATAGGGTAGTTGAGAGTCCAATTTTGTTAGTTACTTCTGTTAATAATAAAATAATAAATAAAAGTGAGCAAAATTTGACTTTGCAACACTCTATCAAACCTTTACAACTGATGATGCAATCCATTTAGCTGCCAAGTAGATATTTTTCAATAGTTGGGGATTTCGTCGTCAATTGCCATACAAAAATTGTCTGTCAATATAAAACCAAGGTTGTCTAATCGGGATTAAAGTTATTTAACAATAATTAGAAGGGCATATAGCATAATTGACAAATTGTAACCCCTTATGATTTCTGATATGTCATTTTTGGGGGTTGGCAATAGAGAAGGGTGTGTATATTTTACCACCTCACACGCTTTATGGGTTATAAGAGTGTGGAGTAGTGTAACAATCTTTGTTGTAGCCCAAATGACTATAGAAATATAGATGCATGCTAGTGGCCTACTCAATAAAAAAAAATAAAAATTCTCGCTACAACATGTCTCTTTCAACACATTTAAATATGGAGATTAACTACGTGTAAGAGGGAGAAATTGAATTTAAAATGAAAGATTAATGGAGAGCTATTTCAAGATTCAATACCGGATTCAATGGGTTCTTTCAAGTTCGACCTAGCCTAAATTTGATGTACAAATTGATCTAGGTAGAATTTTCCTAGAGAAATAGAGGTGAAATCACTTAAAATAGTGAAAGAAGGAGTGATAGGGTAATAGTTTAGAGGAAGAGAGAAAGAATCAATGAAAAACACAAATAACGGAATGACATTTTCACAAGGATTCCATGACTATTTTATTCGACAAGAATAATTTCTCTAGATCTCTCAAATTCACAGATTATTATTATTATTATTCAGACCTCTTTGAGGTTACCTCTATTTATAGAGGAATCATCGTATCAGGTGGGATGTTATAGGTTCAAAGTAGTCTGAATAACATAATGTGTCAGAGAAAACTATATTTAGTTGAGGAAACTGCCACTTCACTTTTCAGTTATAACTAATTTATTCCGTCATAACCGACTTCTTTAGGTTGTTTATGACCTAAACAAACTTTAAGGCTTATTCTTCAAAAGTTAAAGAAAAGACAACCTTTGAGGCATTTATCAATTTAACAAAAATTATTTCGAGCCCTTCAAATCACAACTCATCATTTTGTCCCAAAATATCAATCATTATATCATAAAGATGAGTCATACGCTTTTATAATATCTTGTTGTAAAGGAAATCATAAGTGTTGGATGAAGACATCATTCCTTATATATTCTCTTGTCCTAAAAAAATCATAGGTGTTGGATGAAGACACCATTCTCAAGGCGGAAACTATATCCGTCATCAGGCCTCAAACAACCAATTGTAAGAGAATGAGATCATGGAGGCCACACTCCTCCAATAGCCCCCAAAGCAATCGGCCCCAAGAGCGATAGAAGCCAAGCAAGCTAAGAAGCAGCGAAGCAAGAGCAATAAGCTGAAAACTCAACTGGAAATGCCCCATCGCTCGCCTACAACCAAAGCAAAAGGGGTAGGGGATTCAAGCGCGAATACACTCACAAAGCAACAGACCTAACTGGAGAGCCAACTAGCCCTTGCGCGGCCAAGAGGAATGTGGCCACTGCAGCTAAAGAGGCAGCCTTTCACTTCCTGACTCTTAAAAGAACAAGGAAGGGGGATTCAGTCCCCTCTTCCGCATAAAGGAAAAGGCAGCATTTACTCAGCCATTTCGTCATCGTATCCGGCCAGACAAGTAGCATCCTAGAAACCTCCTGACTGTCAGTTTAGAGTAATCCATACTACTGGAATAAGTAATGAAGGGAATACACATGCCCAATCCCACAGAGCGAGACTGGCCTACCACGCATCATCCCCCTGACAAAGCAAGCTCAGGATGCACGGTGATCTGGTTCTACCAAATTCCTAAGGAGAAACAAAACTTAATTAAAACTGCCTTTAATTCTTTCAGAGTGTAACTCTTTCAAGCTTTCATCATCAATTTGCATGAAAAACTTTCGTCATTGGATCAAGACATGTTCTTGATCAAATCATCTAAAAGGTGTTAAAGCATTGATACGTCACCTGCTCTTAATCGAATCATCGAAAAGGCGTTAAAGTCAAACAAGTAGAAAGGCTTAGAGCCCAAACTTAATTAGATAAATGTTATCTTTATATATGTAATCCATGTGCATTTACCCATTGGGGATGTTTAATCTAATTAAATTATACACGCCACATGTCAATCCTCCTAATTTAAGCCATCAACACTATGAATAAAGTTTTGATTGAAGAGTTAATTGTTAAATGGTGTCAAAAGAGACACATGGCAACCTCAAGGGCGTCACTAATTGTAGTTAAGGTTCACCCATCTTTAGGGTTTACCCACTTATCCTTAGTTTTTAGAAAAAAAATATTAACTTTTTTTTGAACCCTAATTAAAAGAATTAATCTAGGGATACTCCCAAAATGTACTCCCAAATCTTATCCGTTTATCTCAACAGTAAACGGTTAGGATTAAAGCTGATGTGGCATTACAAAAGACAAAATGAGTCAACTCAAATCCTGACCCTTAATAGTTGGTTATAAACGGTTAGGATTAGGGAATATATTTGGGAGTATATTTAGGAGTACCTATAGACTGACTCTAATTAAAATTCAATAACTCCTAAGGTTAATTTTTTTTTAATTTTATTTTCTAAAAAAAAAGAATAAGTGGGTGAACTTTAGGGGTGTGTGAATCTTAACCACAATTAAGGAGCGTTAAAAGGGACACATTGCGATCTTAGTGGTGTAACCTGACTCCTAAATCTTTTGGCAAAACATTCCGAAAGAAGAACGTCTTGTCAAGGCCCGTCGCCCCTTTCTTTACTATACCCAAAATGCCCCAAAATGTTTTTAGTTCTTCAAAATGTCTCTCATATCATTTTTTTTCATAATTTCCAAACTACCCCTTATCATGATCATTATATAGGACAAATACTTGATTAATTCTCATAATACCCCTTACTCATCTAACTATTTATAAATAGTAGACTTAAAATTTTCTACTTTTATAATCGGACTCCTTGGTGTTTAGTTACGCCATTGAGGTCACCATGTGTCCCTTTTAACACTCCTTAATTATGGTTAAAATTCACTCACCTTAAGGTTCATCTACTTATCCTTAGATTTTAGAAAAAAATATGTTAAAAATATAAGCCTAAGAGTTAGTAATTTTTAACCAAGGTTTTAAAAAAGTTAATATATTTGTTCTTAAAATAGTAGATGAACTTTAAGGGTAGATGAATGTTAACCACAATTAAGGAGTGTGTCAAAAGAGATGGAAACCAAGGGCATTACGGGCTCGGCTTTAACACCCTAGATAAGACTTAGGACTCAAGAGTGATCGAGTGAGAGTATGAATTACGGCTTTAGATTGTGTCTGGCAAAGCCAGAAAGGGCTTTGTCTCGGGGTTCATAGAATAGGTGGCAAGTGGTGGAGAAGTCAAAATCATGCATGTGGCGATAAGTGTGTGAGAATTAAGGGTGAGAGATATCAAATGTGGAGAAATAAAAAATATGAGGAGAAAATGGAATGACTTCTCCCCATTTAAACACCAACTGTCACACAATGTATGGAACCCCGAGAGGGGTTTCTGGCTTCGCCAGAGACAATCCGAGGCCATGAATTACGGGTAACATTGCTTAGGACTTGGGAGTGAGAGTATGAATTACGAGTATGCTCAGCAATTCAGCATGCCTCTTTATCATCCATCCACAGAAGATAGAAAATGAAAGCAGTTTAACAACGACCGGCGACCAACCCGAAACAGCCGGCCGATTGGACACGTGCGGAGTAGTACTCTCACTGGTTCGTTATTTACCGTGTCTTTATCATAGCCCGTCAATCTCAATCCGACACGCGCAGAGTCCCAGAACCACACTCTTGCCAAAAGCCATCTCAAGGCTCAAGCCCCCAACCCTGGTTAAAATCCAACCCTAGCCTCTATTTCATCACTTCCTCCTCCTTCACTTCTGTCCCTCTCTGCTTTGATTTCTGTGCTCTGTCTGCATGCTTCGTTGGTCTCTGTTCTTCAGCCATGGCTGCTAAAAAGCTCTACGAGTCCTTCCCTAAAGCTTTGATTGAGGAGGTCCATAGATGGGGTGGTTTGAAACAGACTGGTGTGAGCTTAAGGTATATGATGGAATTTGGATCCAGACCCACTGAGAAAAATTTGCGTATCTCCGCTCAGTTTCTTCACAAAGAGCTTCCCATAAGGATTGCAAGGAGGGCCATTGAACTTGAGAGCTTGCCTTATGGGTTGTCTGAGAAACCTGCTGTTTTGAAGGTACTTGATTGGATTAGTATCTTTTCTTTTTAAATCTTGTTAATGGCTTTTGGTATGAATTCTGCATGTGGGTTTTGTTTTTTCGGAGTTCTTTTGTCTAGGTTTTGTTTTTCCGTGGGGTTTTATTGGGATTATCCAAATTGGATTTTGTTGTTTGGGCGTCTTGTGGGGATTGTTGGTGTTAGATTTTGTGCAATTATTTGAAGATTTATCACTATAACATGAAAAGTGCACAAACCAAAAAAAAAAATATTTTTTTAAATGTGATTCTGGTTGGTGGGTTTTTATTTTGGGCCATTTTATGTAGATCCCTGCTGCGTGGGTTTTGATATTTATGTGAATTTAATTTGCATTAATTCTTAGGTTCTCAAAGGGTCTCCTAATGACTCTGCTTTTGAGTATTTATTGACTTATTATTTATGGCTGCACCAGCTTAGTTGAAAACTTTTATTTTTTTCACCTTTTCTGCTAAAAGGGCCAAGGGATCTTAATACATGCCACACTTTGTGTAGTGGAAATAATTTGGCACTGTTCTGCAAATAGTGTGTTCTATATTGGAGATCATTCTGACTTGTGTTCAGGGTAGGGATTTGATCTTTAATGTACTTGATGTGCATATCAACAACCGGTTTTGATTGATGTAGCAGATTCTAGCATGGACATCCTGTTGATTTGCATGTGGTTCTTGATCTTCCATTTTTCCCCATTTCGTTTTGTTCTCAGTAACAGTCTGATTGACATGATTCAGCCTATAGTTGGTGTGAGATTATCATGTGAATTGGCTAATGTTTGTGTCTAAGTTTCAAATTCATCATATGCTAGCTTCTCGAATTTACACGCCTCTAATCTCCATATTTTTGTATTAGCTTTTTTACATTTTCTCTTGTTCTATAAATTTTGATTACCGATCAAAAAAAGAGAGAGGGTGTCCATGGGCAATGCCCCGGTAGTGATATGGAGGAGTTTTTCTTTTATATTAGTTTTTGGGTCTGACTAGAATTATAACCTGATATTATAGTTGGTTTGGGATTCTATATGAATCATAGTTTGCAGGCTTACTTTGGTACATTTTGTACTTGTAATATTCATTCAGTAGACGCTCTCAGATAGTTTTCTGTTGTTGACATAGCTACTTACATGATGATTATTTAAATTTGGTGTTAAGTAAGTTTTGTTATTTCTTTGCAATTATTCTTTTTGTTTCATGTTTCCATAAACTTTACTATCCTGTCTCTGCACAACAGTTGATTCATTGAATGTTTAGTCTGTAGGACCACCTAAAAGTGCTGAGATAAATTGGCTGATTTGATTAGGGATTTGTTACGTAGTGAATTTTGGTTGATATTTTAGGTTTCTAGATAGGTACTCATTTCATCTCATTTCTTAGGTTCGAGACTGGTATTTGGATTCTTTTCGCGATCTTCGATCCTTTCCAGAGATCAAAAATACAAGCGACCAGTTGGATTTCACGCAAATGATTAAGATGATTAAAGTGAGACATAACAATGTGGTCCCCATGATGGCTTTGGGTGTGCAACAGCTGAAGAAAGACATAAATCCAAAGATCTTGACCCAGGATCTGGATGAGATTCACCAGTTTCTAGATCGCTTTTACATGTCAAGAATTGGGATTCGTATGCTTATTGGTTAGTTTTCTGTGTCTTTCTTTCTTATCATCCTTGCTTGGTTTACCATTTTACAAGTCTTTTACTATCCTTTTTTTTTTCCTTGATGATCTTAATTACATTTTTGGGGAAATTCTATGAACATGATTTATATCAACTTTGCTGAACATACTTTCAATTCTGGGTGAAACTCAGGGCAGCATGTAGCGCTGCATGATCCCAATCCACCACCTGATTGCGTCGGTTATATACATACTAAAATGTCTCCTGTGGAGATAGCACGTAATGCCAGTGAAGACGCTCGTGCTATTTGTTTAGGAGAGTATGGGAGTGCACCTCATGTTGACATCTACGGAGATACCAATTTCACATTCCCGTAAGTTCTTTTGCTCCCACTTCATTGTGTTTGCTCACATTTAATCTCCTTACCGTTCTTTCGATTCATTTGGTTGGGTTTGTTCACTTTTTGTTTCTTTTCCCATTTGGTTGGGCTTTCCTACTTTTATCTCTCTTAGGCCTCCTCCTTTGTTTTAATAGCACATAGGGAGCTAATATACACATTACACAGTGCCCTTGTAAGTTGATCTAAAAACAAGAAGTCTCAAAGTATCTGGAACATTGACTAGCATTTTACCCAACTCTCTATCCGTAGCAGTCAGAACATAAGCTCATAAATATGAGTTTAGGGATTCCTGATCTCCACGGGGTGAAAGACTCCATCATCATCATTGTCATTGTCAATTCTCATCATCGAAGCCATGACCTTACTATTTGGGTCTTCTATAAGAATCCTGTTCCGAGATTCTTCGGAGGATCATTTCCTCGGTTTAAATCACAAATACCTTCTATTGGAGCTTTTGTTGTGGATCCAATTTGTTGCATCCTCATGTTGGGTTCTTGGAGTGGAGAATAGGTTATGTAAATTCAGTTTTGTGATTGATTGTGATTATCGATGTCTCATTCCATTCAAGTTTGTTACTAATTCTAGTTTCATATGTGAAAGAACTATCGTCTATCAGTTCTGTTTTGCTTTCATATAACAGGTATGTTCCTACACACTTGCATCTTATGGTATTTGAGTTGGTTAAGAATTCCTTACGTGCTGTCCAAGAGCGGTTCATGGACTCAGACAAACTTGCACCTCCTGTTAGAATCATAGTTGCTGATGGGATAGAGGATGTTACGATTAAGGTATGCGTTTAGAAGTTCTATTTGAGTGTTGAAATTCTGTTGCGCCTGTTAACAGTAAAAAAGGTTCCCATGTGGTGTCTTGTTTATGATCATTTAACTAGGAAATAGGTGACATACTAATATAAGGCATCTTGTGCTAGTCTTTTGCGACCAATGCGATGCAATAGCAAAGGTTCTATTCCAACTTACCCACAACGACATATGCATACACATTTTCTAAAGACTATATATATAAAACCTAATTTCTTCTTTGTTCAAGAATTGTGCTACTTTACTAATGCATGTGTTTTTAGTATATGCTCAACAAATTGGTTTTTCTGGCATCTCAGGTTTCAGATGAAGGAGGTGGAATACCGAGAAGCGGTCTTCCTAAGATTTTTACATATCTTTATAGTACTGCAAAAAACCCATTGGATGAGCACTCTAATCTTGGATCAACTGATGGGGTGACGATGGCTGGATATGGATATGGGCTTCCAATAAGTCGCCTATATGCTCGATATTTTGGAGGTGATTTGCAAGTTATCTCCATGGAAGGATATGGTGAGTTCAGCATCTTTATATTCTGTTGAAGTGGATTACTTTGCGTTGGAAGTCCTTGCCTATAATTAAAATGTATCATGTTGAAAATATAGCTCTGTTACTAGTCATTTAATTGCTTCATTGGTGTCTTGACTCTTGAGTACCAAGTATTCTCTTCGACTTGAGGGATGAACTTCTCACTAATAGTGCAGCACTTGATTGATCGTCCTTTTGCTTCATATGTGCAATAAGAACTGCTTTAACAAACTTCTTGCAGTTAAATTCTTTCTCATCCACATCTTCCATTAGTCTCGATTTCCCTTAGTTACTCTGTCCTGTAAGGGGTTTTGTTAAGTGCAATTGAAATGGGGTTTCTTCTCAATTTTAATTACTTCTTGCAGTTAGACTTCTTTCATTTCTTCTTATACGGAGTCTCTAGACGGTCTACTGCTTACTCTTTCCTATAGGGGATCTTGTGCTTGGATGCTTTCTCCCCAGCTCCGGAGATTATTGAGCCTTCTGATTGAATTTGAGTTCATATATCTGGATACCAATTAAAGAAAAAGAAGTTATCATGCCACTGCATAGGCATGAAGTCAGACATGCCATATTGAACTGTGTTTTGTACCATTTTCATGGAACTGGTAAGTCTGTTATTGCTCAAAAACGGACATGTAGTATAACTCAGGAAATTTGTGCTGCGATACTCCAAACATTCCACTCAAAAATTGATAAAATTATATTATTTTGGACTATTAAGATGCTTTCAGAAATAATAAGATAAAAATACTTGTATGTTTAAGGGACTGGGGGAGGATGAAAAAATGTGGCTAGAGGCACAAAAGAAGCCCAGACATCAGATGATTATGCATATTAACTAGATGGTTTTAGGGCTTTGTCCTGTCTATGATATAGCCAACGGATTAAAAGGCAGGCTATGTCCTGGCCACTTATTTCTCTCTCTCCATCTCTCTCTCTCTCTCTATATATATATATAATTCATTTGCTAATATCTAAAGCTTTCTATACGATTTGCATTACGTGTATTCTTTAACAGTTTGTCATGATCTAACTTTTTTCTTGGATTTGGTTTCCATGTCTTTGGTTCTTTATTATAACTTCCCATTTCTTCTTGGAATATCTTCTTTACACTGCATTTGCAGAAGAATCTCCCATGAATACTCTGTTAATCACATTTAACTTCAACATGAGATGCTCATGCTTCAGAAGTTAATATTATTGAAATTCTGTGTTATGGTTCTTGTTTTGTTTTACCCACCAAACTAGTGACTTACCCTTTAGATTTGATAGTGACTTACACTTTAGATTTGTTGTGTCTTTGCAGGGACTGATGCATACCTTCATTTGTCTCGTTTGGGAGATTCACAAGAACCCCTGCCATGATTCGAGGTGCAGGCTTGAACTTTAACATGCTTTGGAGCGGTCATATTTTGCTAGTCAAGAAATTTTACATGGGAAGATATGACATTGTCAATTTGTCATTGATAAAAGAACATGGCCGTCAGTTTCTTGTGTATTTTATTGAGTTGGCAGTCTTCTTGTTCATCCTTTCTCTCCGTAGTTACCAAACACTCATATTATAACCGTATAGTACTCGTATAATTTTTTTTTGAGGGGTCGTCTTTTAAAACTCCGTGCTTTTATCGTGTTACGTGTTATATCTGTATTGCCATTTAATACCCGTTTAATATACGAATTAAGTATTAAACGTGTACAATACACGTATTTTTACAATTCTTTTACTGTGTTAAATGCATATTCCGCATTAATTAATTGTTATTAGTTAATGTCATGATTTTAATTAATTTATAATTATTAATTATTTTTTAATTTTCTTGTATTTTTATCGTATAACACTTGTACTTTCCAAACGGATTATTGTCGTATTATACCTGTACTTGATAACTATGTTTCTCTCAGGCCTTTATCACCCTTTATCACCAGGTAAATGATAATGCTCCATCCGTTAAAACGAAATGGTTTCTGGTTATGAATCTATTCATTCATTTTGCACCTAATCACACTTCTGCTTTAGTGGCCTCCATGGAAGGCATGAGTGTGAAGGTCACCATACAATGAATGTAGATGAAAGCAAAGGTTCGAATACTTATATTAGTGACTCAAACACCTTCCAAATTATAAATCTGAGTGTGGATATCACTATCAGCTCATTGAATATCTCGATACATGAAGTGACCAACATGACCAAATCCAATATTCGGTAGTCAAGGTTCACAAAAAAATACCTCAGGTCCTCGATGGCTATTTTCCTTTCTTTTTTGCCTCCAAAGGATGCGAAAGAATGTGGGGATTCGTTGGCTTTTGGGAAAAGTCTTGCATTTGTTATCTTCATATGGTATTCTGACTTCTTGTCTCGATACAGCTTAACAACTGATGATCCCATTGTCATGAATGGATTTGCAGTGTTTGCCAACCTTGATGTAGAAAGTATATGTCCATTATATAACTGTTAGAGCATCAACAACGGTGAATGTGCCAATTCCAAATTTGACACAGTTACAATGTCAATGTTAGGGAATGAATCTTACAATAGGATCTGTGAGACGAAATTTAGACAGAAAATTGAACAAGGACAAACACACAAAAATACCAGATTTACGTGGTTCCCTCAAGTTGAGGTACGTCCACGGAGTCGTCGAGATTTCACTGTGTTCTAGAGCAAAAAGAATTACAGAGTTGCAATCTAAACTAACAGTAGCCGCTTACACCTATTCTTAATAGTATTAGGGTTACAAAGCAAATGTGAAAAAATACTGTAGTACCCCTCGAAAAATTCGTCTCGGGGGATAATACCACCGAACCCCCACCTTACGGGCAAGGGGGCTCTGCCCCCTGCAACCCCCCGCCAACTTACCGCGAAGTTAGATCCATGAGAACAGAGGTAGAATGTTCAGTCGAAGCAGACTCCACACTTCTTATCAGTCAAAATATTATATTTGGCACAGGCTTCTCTAATGGTCTGTGCCAATTCCATTGTTTTCAACCAAATCCTCTACGGCAAATCCAGTTATCACCTTTGAGCCTTGAGGTCGCCACGTGTCCCTTTTGACACCCCTTAACCATGTGTAGATAAGTTTAAAATTTATAGAAATTTTTATAAGGGAAAAGTGGTTAAAGAAAATAGTCGTTAGAGGGTGAAATGGTAAAAAATCAAATATAGCCGTTGGAAGGTAAAATGGTAAAAAAAAAAAAAAGAACCGTTAGAAAGCTAAATAGTAACAAACCAAATATGACCGTTTGAGGGTAAAATGGTAAAAAAATAAGTCATTGGAGGTCAAAAAGGTAAATGCCTAAGAAAAGTCATCCGATCAAAGGGTGTGTCAAAATTTATGCCAAATTTTGACACACCTCAAAGCAATTATTGAAGACCAGATTTCTAATCTCAATACTATAATATAGAATTGAGACACCATATAACACACCACACCGTTGGAGTTGCTCTAAGAACTTCATACCAGTTTTACTTTATCTGAATTCCAATGGCTAAGGACCACAAACCTTTTTTTCCTTTTTCACAGGGACCTGTCATCTCATTTATAATTCCTAAAAATCCCATCTCCTTTTTTTTTTTCCTTTGACCTCATTTCTAGACCACATACTTTTTATTCAACTTGTGTTACCCTAAAATACTCTGTTGGTTAACTTTTATATTCAGGTACCACTAACTTAATAACTTGGAAGTTGCATGAGAAATCCTACAAAAAGAATACAACTTTACATTTACACCACCAGTAGCGTGACCTCTCCATTTCACCGTGATCCCGTTGATTGGGACCATTCAAGAAGATGGGTTAAATAATTATTTTGATAATGGGAGTCATTGAACAGTTCATTTTCTCTTGGAGATTGTTGCACACACAAGTTATATTCATCAATGTAACAGGTTAGATACTCTAATGGAGTCATCATTTTGATCCATCTAAATGAGATTATGGACTCTGTATAGGTGATTAGAAATAGAACACCATAGTAACCATCCGAAATGGCCCGCCCTAAAGAGATGTGGGAAGCACAATGAGATTGGATCATAAATTGCGATCGAACTCTAAATATATAATTCTAAACAAAATTACTAAACCTCAATGATTAGTAAATCTTAATGACAATTTATAAGGGTTAAAAGGGACACGTGTTGACCTGTGGGTGTAACTGAACTCGGGGAGAGTTCAATAGCAATTGACTGATCCAGCCTTAAGCACAATATTCACACTCCTGGATGTATTTGCTTATCCATTTATCTTTTTAACCATCAACTTTGGTAGTTCTATGCAGTGTCACCATTTAAAGGCAAACTAGAACGCTATCTATTGAGTATGCACGTGCTGGATACATGGAGTTTATAGAATTCTACCAGTTCGTACACTTTATAGAATTTTTAGAAATTTAAAGATACATAAAACATTGTTGGAAAGTGATTTAGAGTTGGGCTGCCCGATATACAAATCCAACGGCTAAGGTGCACGATCATTAAAATGGTCGCCCCACTTGATGCTTGCTATTAAGCTTCTATAGTTTTAAATCACTTCCCAACATTTTTGACTCATTACTGGTGAATACCCCGTCCGATGCACGGGTGTGTGAATAAAAAAATATTTAAAAAATAAAAAAAATTAATTAAAAAACAATCAAGAAAAAAATAAAATATAATAAAACTAATCATTAATAATAACAAAAAAAAAAAAAACAATTAAAATGGAGAGTGATAAAAAGGATAATTAAGAAAGGGTATTTATTAGTTCCACTTAAATAGAGTTGGGACTTGGATTCTGTTGGGACATGAGAGAGAGTTAATAATGGAGAGAGAAAATGAGAAGTTAAGACATGATATTTATGACTCCCACTATGTGATGATGTGACATCACAAATCTTAGAATGGAGATCAAAGAAGGATGCCACATAAGCATCCTAATTTCTTTAGTATATAGTATTGACTTTATAAAAATTGTTGTTGAAAGAAGGTTAAGAATACGGAGACAATCCATGTGAATAATAATAAATCAATATCTTGAAATTACGTTTTTAACCCACTCTACCACAATTCGGACGTGATGATGTTGTTGGTGCATGATAAGTCGGTTGACCCCTCATCCAATATAGTAGTTATTATGTTTTTATATTCTCGAATAATTTAATTGATTAATTAAGTATTTATTTATTTAATTATCTATTCTCCTTTTAACTACTTGAATTTTTTTTATATAATTTTATAGATTTACTTTAAGAGTTTTAAAATACATAACTTATATTTACTAAAATCTTAAATTTCAGCTTCTTCAACTAGTGAAGATAAAAAGGATAATTTCTCATTTTCTTACACTATTTTCCATGTTTTTAAGGAAGCTAATTCGACCCCAAATAAGCTCGTTAACAAAGCATGTGACTAATTTTTTTATTTTTTTTTAATGATCCTCAACAAGCTCCTTGTATTTACCCTTTAGTTTTTCTTGATAAAGCTGGCGTTGTTTATTAGAATTGTTAATAAATAAGGTCCTTTTACAGGGGTAAGATTTATGTTCCCCTAATTTAATTTGATTTTTAATAAACAGGCAGGGGTCAACCTAATCCCCACCGCATTGGGTGACTTATTGGGGGGAGAGAGAGAATACAACCCGAGTATCCAAATCATTAGAAGAAAGATCTCTAATCCGGAGATTTAATTACAATTGGGAAATAAGAAAATGCTGATATTCAACACAGATTCTCCCCTTTCCTTAGTAATTCATTCATCTTCCCCATCCCACCAGGAGAAAATACTCCAACCGGAAGTACTTGCAGAAAACTGAAAACAATGGACACAAAATTCACCGGATCCATACATCAAAGAACTAAGATCTCCGTACCTCATTTTTTCTCAGTCCACATTAAAGCACCACACAAGCCAAAGGCTTCTTTAGTTCATGAACTAGTAACCTTAAGGTTGTATCAACCATACTTAATGATAGTAAGAACATCATTTATATTTGGTTTGCCACATATGACTTATGTAAGTACTAACACGAAAATTACAATTTTATGCAGAAGAAAATTTAAAGATAACACATAAAAGCAAATCCAACATGGCTCTACCTGGCAGTTTCAGATCAAGGAAGAAACGGATTGTTAGAAGGATATGCCTCTTTTTGCCTTTGATATGCCCTGAGAAGCAACCATGAAACAAAGCATATCGAACCATTAAAACCTGTAATTGTTCCTCAAAATACAAAATGACTCTTGGGGCCGAGATTGTCAATCACCTTGCAGCATTTAAACCCCCGAGTGTAACTGTTCCAAAAATAATAAAAAGGAATGGGGCCAAAATTAAAGTATGATTGATTCTTCCTCCCTGCACCCTTGGAACGCCGGTTCTTACAACTCGCGCATATGTAGCTAGTCAAGAAAGATACATGTCTGGAGTGAAGAGAATCATAGCTAGAAATAATTAATGACATATATCGAAGGAAAGTTACCTGGCGTTGAACCTTCCCATCTTGTACCTGTAATGGCCATAACATGAAGATTCTTAGGTAACAAATCAAGATCAATACCTTCATTTTCCGTATCAATATTTTTCCTCCGGAGTAATCCATTATATAATCAATTTAAGGAGGAGCTTAGCATTCTTATCATGGTTTGCAAACTCACTACTCGGATTGACTCGTACATCCTGGAAACAATTACTAGCATCAATTGCCTACATGACTGACATGTTAGCATGAAAATAGAATAATGGTCCAAATTTTGCAAATCATGATCATAATATTTGAAAAATAACATTGTAAAGGGGAAGCACCTCAAGTCAAACAGGAGGTAATTAACAAAGTCTAATGTCTGCAGCGTTGGTTCATATGCTTCTTTGTCATCTCTGCTGGTAATGATCTCTGGCAGCATAACTCCAATGAACTAGAAGCCTGAAAAAAATTCTGCCGCTGGATTATTAAAAAAATTTCTTTGACAACTATTGGATGTATAAATAGTTTACACTACAAAGACTAAAAGGAAAAAGTAAAAAAGAAAGAAAGAAGGAATTTCAGTCGCACAACATACTTTGCCGGTCTGATGTTCTGGAAAACCTTTCTGAGAGCAAGCCCCAACTGCATTGCCGCCTTCAAAGTCCAAATTGCAAACTGACCTACACTTTCCTCTCCAAACCCTTCAAATGAATCCCTCGAGCAAAACTAAACCTTTTCCTAAATCTACTAAGATTGGTAAATCAAGAATTGAAAAATGCAGATAAAGAGAACCAAATGTTCAGTAAACATCAGAAGTAACATAATATGAACAAAATTAGGTTAACTGAAGTGAAAAAATATAAAAGATAAAGTAGCAAGGTTAAAATAATATATTATTCTACCAAGAAAAAACCTATTATTTCCAACATTTGAGAATGTTATGCCTATTTATCTACCAGATTATGGTATGTCATGAAAATATTAATGTGAATTTTTTTTGCTATTTTGACTGCCTCTGAACAGTCTGAATTTGATTCAGTATTTCAGTTACTTTCCAAGCCAACCAAGGGGTTTGCAAACCATGAATGTTTGTTAATATGTTTTCAAGGTATCATAGACAAAGCTGAGAGGATTACCAGAATGTAAGAATGAGTATGCCTCTGAAATCTGCAGCAAATCTAATAATTGTCAGATTGGTGAAACAGTAGTCACTGGAATTGAAATATTACGGAACTGAAAAATATCATGGAGCAGGAAATACATAATTCAGGGAGTTACAAGTTTCCATTTAACAAACTTATGGAAGATAAGATGTGTTCTCATTGAAAATATTGGTATGGACAATCAATCCATTGTAAAGGTGGATTCATGTAGCTCAGGTCCTTCCAGTAAATACAATGATAGAAGATCGTCAGCAATATAACCAAATAATCAGTAGAGTGTAGAAGGGTGTCAAAGGTGCCTCATGGGGCTGGATGAGTTGAAAGATTTATCTTTCAACTGTCGAATATAAAGGCTTTGCAATGCATACCCAAACAATAGAAACAGAAGATGTGAAATTGAAAGGAATCCACATTAGTGGTCACAAAATCAAATCAACACTTGAACGAATCAACTCAGTCCATTCGGGCTCCTAACTAACAAATCTAAACACTTAAATGTCATTCTAAATGAGTGAACTGATCGACCCAGCCAGATTTTTCAAGTTCAGTGTCTCAGATGAATTAGATTGCCAATTGGTGACACCACAAGTCATGAAAAAAATTCTGACAATCCTCATATGAATCATCATTTTCCTGGAAACATTACATGTATCATCTTCACATGATGGATAATATGTGAATAATTTCCTTTGTATCCATTCCCCTTACAAAAATCGTTAGATTCATTCCTTACCCCGGAAAAAAGACGAATAAGAAGTTATACATACCATAGATTTCTCCTAGGAAACTAATAACTATAAAATAGGATAGTTGATCTTAATATATAGCAATGCAATGGATGAGGAAAAAATGTGCACAATAGTGTGGAAAAGAATTTCTAAATTACAGTTATATACCATGTAAGGCAGCTTAAAAGGAAAGCTGGAGGGCGATCATGTCTCTTTAGAATACTTCTGGGTCCCAGCTACGTAAGACTATAATTAAATAGAAGTAACAAGTTTACAAGATCTAGAACTCAACCAAACGATAAGGTAAACTCATTCTGTATATGGCTTAGGATGCAAATTTTGCTATAATTGATTAACTACTACCGACAAAAAAAACATTTGAATTATTATGTAATACACACATAAAAAATGTACCAGTACTCTAGCTCAGATAGCTAAGGCGAGTCCCTAGTTTGACGGAGGGACTAGGGTCAACTTCTAGGGAGGGAGTTTCCCTCAGTGATGACTGATGCGGCTAGAAGGAACCAGGAAGTCCACACTATTTACTAGCCCTAACAACTAACCATAGATAAATGATGCCCTGTGAGAAAAAAAAATAATTTGTAATTATAATACAAGCCCCCCAAGGATTACCATTTTAAACTTAGACTCTGCATGAGCTTTTTCATGAGTTGGAAAACGGTCAGGATGAAACTCCCAAGCTTTCCTTTTATATGCTGCTTTAACCTGCAGTCATCCATACACTTAAGTATATCTGTATAGGTATCAATTACATGAATTTGCCAGTCCTGTTTCTTTTGGATTGGCAAAGTAGCATCGCTAGAAACAGGAAAAGAGATTACCGAACTCAAGACTGAAGAAAGCAAATGCGGAAACAAAGAAGGAATAAAAATTATAAAGGTGCCAGAAAAAAAAAAAAATTACTACATTATACGTGGGCATCTAGGATAGTAATAAACTTAAAGGTGTCTGTCCTTTTTTTTTGAACCGGTAAACATGGTGTCTATCATCTTAACAAGTTGCTTAAAAGCTGAATTATAAACATCAAGTAGAAAACAGGTCGAGAGCTATCAACAAAATAATTTGATAGTACAATGAAGACACTGATTAATTTTCAGATATAATCGAAAATGAAAAGAACCACTAGGATTCAAAACAGTCAGAGGAGACTCAAGCAGCACCTGGTGAATGCCAGGAGAAGTCCCTAGATATATATGATCCCCATAAACAATTTTTTATTTTTATTTTTTGGGTACATTTTTATTGTTACTTAGTTAAAAAACTATCCATGCAAGACCCAGAATGGCACGCTCGAATAATTCATAAGTGAGAACCCTTTAATCTGAAAATAAACACTTTTAAGGGAAAGCAATTGTTGTATTATTACCTCTTCTCAAGCATCCAAAAACACATTCTAACCCATGAAATTCGATTAAAAAATCTTCAAAATGAGGAAATATCATTCAGTTCAATGAAATCATTCATTATAACAACAACCCATAACCCCAATTGCAAAGAAACATAAACAAACAACTACAATTCTACGAGGAACTCAACTCAGGCACAGAGAATTAAAAAAAAAAAAATCAAAATAATGACCTCGTTTGAAATCTACTCCAAATATTTCATCTTGATAATACCCATTTCAAAATTATCATCTAATCAAGCAGATTTTATCCAAAAAAACAGCAAGAAGTTGGAAAGTAGGCTATTTTTTCCAGATTTGAACGAAACAAAATTCGAAAATTACAGAGAGATTTAAAACCTGCGATGGCGTCGGACGAGAAGTCGGTGGAATCCCTAGCAACGCCCTTGCCTCATCGCCTTTCATCATCTCTGAATTTGTCACCCGCATTTCGAGCACATTTATATATAAATTAAGAAAAAAGGTGTGAGCGTGGTGCTTAGAATGCCACACAATCTAGGTCAGACCAACGTTTTGAGCGTCAGTTGCAAGAATGCGAGTACAAAGACAAGTACGCGTAGTACACGCCCCTGATAAGTTACTCCAGTTTGGCGAGTTTACTCAGTGAGTCACAAATCTCTTGCAGTATTTCATAATTGAGTCGTCATTTTAAAATAACATACCGAGTTATAATGTCATATTATTTAGCACATAACCATCTCTTTTTATCTGGCCATGAAACCATAATAACAAAATTCTCCGAATTTCTTAAAACTTCACGAATTATTCTCAAATTTTAGGTCTACCGAATAAATCTTAGAATTATACGCGAATTTTAAGTTTGCTGAATTATTCTTAAATTAATCACGAATTATTCCCGAATTTCACGAACTATTCCTGATTTATTCATGAATTTTGCAATAATTCGTTCAGTTTGACAAAATAAATTGTTTCTTTTGTATATTATCAAATCAAATTGTTAGATATCTTTTTATAATTATTATTTTATTCCTAAATTATTTCTAAATATTTCCAGAATTTTTCGGAATTTTTCCGAACTTGACATTTGCCCAATTATTCCCCGAACCCCGACTTTGTCACTATGCTTAGAATTGAAGCCTGACTTGTGGTTTGATTTACAACAATAATCAAGCTAAGAGATGGCACATTTAATGGATGGTCTAGATCGACAACACGGCCAACCGTTCGGATTGAGGAAGTGAGGTGATCCTAGATGCATTAATTGCATTTTCAAATGACATTTATTTCATTAACTAACATAACAGAAGCAGAGACAAAAGAAAAAACAAACAAAGAACATCTTAACATAAGATGTTGGAGTTAATTAGCCTTTTTATAGTAGCCCAAAATAGTATAGGCTGTCTCCACCACTGTGAGCAACAGGCACCAAGCTAAGAAGATTCCTTAGCTTCTCCCACTTGCTAGGCTGCGAATAATTCCGAATTTTGTCACGAACAAGATGGAGATTACAATTCTCTCTCACCCCTTTAAGGGGCAATCTGCATAAGATCCATGGCAGGTCCTCTTCGCTTTTAGTATCAGCAAGAATGATCCCATAGGTGGTGAGGAGTTTGACGTCTTCAGGGGAGCGGATGAGCTCGCGCATAATTGTAAGTAAGCACTCACCTTGCGCTGTTCTTCACCCAATTGCTGGGTAGCCTCGTAATGGATCAAGTTCCAAAACAACAATTTAGTGTCAGAGTCGACGAAGATACGAGGAAGGGCAAGAACACCATTGAACATATCCTTCTTGAATCTAATCCCTCTGGCTCCCAATTCTTTGTTGTCCTTGAAGAAGATTCCTACTTCTCGCAGCTCCTTTGCACTACGAACTGCAGGACAATCACCGTAGTAATCACTATCGTCGTCGTCCTTAATGGAATTGCCTGGTCCCATCATTAACAGCCAAAGACCATGGAGAAGGTCGCAGGGCCCCTTATTAAGGCACCGGACTGGATTTATTTTCTCTAGAAGAGAATCTAATGGACCACCGGAGTCTAGCATAGGCACAACCAAGAATTCAAGTAAGGCCTTCCTAGGCAAATCCATCGGTTGTTTCCATTTTCCAGTGTTAAGTACCCTTTGGAAGAAGTTTTGTTTCATCAACTCTTTAAGGACTACAAGGGGGATTTGGTTTCCGACATAAAACATGGATGAGATAGCGAGCTTAATCTCTTCCTTGTTCCATTGCTCACCAAACATGGGGTCCCTTGGAGGAAGGGCCAATTGTTTCTTACCTCCCAAGGCGAACAAGGCGACTACTAGACTGAAGCAACCATCCTTGATCATCATCCATCTGAATTCATTGCCAGATAGTTGGCTAAGTGATTTTTCAGGGACATAGAGAGCTCTGGCTTGGTCCTCCACCTTCTGAATTGCTTCCATGTATACTGTAACTGTATCAGTTATGTTAGTTGCACTTGCTGTTATCACATGTTGCAAGATGTTCCTTTTTCTTTCTGTCCATACTCGTGAATCAAGGTCACAATAGAATGGCCCGTAAGACACAGTAGGGCGAGTCCACCCTCGTTCTTCATCCTCGTCGGTATGCAAGAACTCATAATACTTAACCTTACGTATGCAAGACTGATGTTCCACCTGCGACAAGCATGAGCTACTGCTTGTATTGTAGTCTTTACCTGTGAAGGTAGTAGAGTGCCAGGCCATTGTGGGGTCTCAAAAAAGCAATTAACTAGGTCCTCTTGGTGGAGTTGAACTAACTTCTTGTTAATTTATAGAGTCTGCATATGATCCTCGTTAATTCTAGCCCCCTCAATCTTGGAAACACCAAAATCAACTCCAAAGCATTTCTTAATACAGAGAATATATTGGTCAGAACCTACTATCTGATGGTTTCTCACTAGGAAATCTCTTAGGCTAAAAAGTGAAACACGGCGAACGTGCCTAACCATTGGATATGTCGCATTGAAAACAACCAAATAGGTTACAAAACGGCTATTGACTTTATGGGTTAGATCGTCCTAACCCGTTCTTAATCTTAGTACTTATCAGATTAGTTAAACAATATTGTTAAATCGAAACTTTCTGAGTCTTAAGACCTAAGTAATCCCACCTCAAATGTGGTCAAGTCGCTTTTGTTATACACAACATGTGAAGGTTTATAAAGGACAAGGATCTAATGAGGTTTAACGCTAGAGTCCAATCCCTAATCTGCCTTGATTAGGAATATTCCAGCTTAGGTATAGTATTAGAATTGTCGTCTACTAAAAAATGGAATAAGGAAAAAGAAGCATATAAAGTTAAAGTGGCAGTTGATATCGCCAATGCTTGAACAATGCAGTTGATATCCCCAATTCTGGAAAATTTTTATTGTTCAAGGGTAAAAAAAATTCTTGCGTCGAGGGAACAAAAATGGTTAAGGGAAACTCTTAAATTTCATGCAATGCTTAGGAATGGGGGAGGGAACTAAAAGAGGACCTAGTGGACAGTAGTGTGGTGAAAAGATAACCTAATGAATGGAACAGAAACACATAAGAACGTAGGATATACATGGTTCACCCATCTAGGGCTACGTCCACGGAGAGATCACTTCTTCACTAATAATCAAAAGCAAAGAACTACAATGGTTCCTCAACCTCTCAAACAATCTCTCTCTCTCAAAGAAAAGTTTGGCTTAACTTGTTTCTAACCCTAATAGAAAGAACTCTTTAAATAGGGAAAACTTGGAAAAAGAAATTAGAAATCTCGTCTCGCCTTCCGATCGATCGGAGCTAGAGTGGCCGATCGATCGGAGCTACCACCGATCGATCGTACTTTGCAGATCCTGCGTAATTTAAACCAATTCCCAACACTCTCCACATTGGCTTCAATTTTGCTCTGCCTCGGGTTAAGGATAAATGCATCTCCAAAGATGCCTTCACACCCTCCCTCAAGGGTGTGGCCTTCCATCGAGCTCATTGAATGTTAACCAAGTCCAAGCAATGTTTAAACTTGGAAATGATAGTAGGCTTTGTCATCATATCTGAAGGGTTTTCACTTGTGTGAATTTCTCCAATAGAATCTCCTTCTCAGATATCACGTCTCTTATTAAGTGGAAGTGCACATCAATGTGCTTCGTTCTTGAATGGTAAACTTGATTCTTCGCCAAGTGTATGACACTTTGACTGTCACAGTGAATAATCATCTTCTCCTGCTTTACTCCTAGTTCACCAACCAAACTTCTCAACTAGATAGCTTCCTTGGTTGCTTCTGAAGCTACCATGTATTCAGTATCGGTCGTATACAATGCTGTAGTAGGCTACAACATGGATCTCCAACAAATTGGTCCTATACCCAGTGTAAATAAGTACCCTGTAGTAGACCTCCTCTTGTCCAAGTCCCCAGCATAGTCGGAATCGACATACCCAACTACCTCCCATTTGTCATTCTTCTCAAATAAGATTCCAACATCAATGGTACCCTTCAAGTACCTTAAAATCCACTTCACTGCCTGTCAGTGCTCCTTTCTAGGATTCGCCATATACCTATTAACAACACTAACACCTTGTGAGATGTCAGGTCTAGTGCAAACCATGGTGTATATCAAGCTGCCCACGACACTTGCATATGAGAATTCTGCCATCTCTTCATTCTCTTCATCTGTCACCGGACATAACTAAGAGGATAACCTGAAATGGGCCACCAATGGAGTACTAACCGGCTTTGCATCTTGCATCTCGAATCTTCCAAGGACCCTCCTTATGTACTTCCCTTAGGATAGAGATATTTTTCCTAGTTTTCTATCTCTCCAAATTTCCATGCCTAGAATTACCCTTGTTGCACCTAGGTCTTTCATCTCATACTCACTATTGAGTTGCTTTTTCATTATCTTCACCTCTGACATGCTCTTGACAGCAATCAACATGTCATCCACATAGAGTGCAAGAAATATGAAGGAATTATCTCTAATTTTTTTAAAAATAGAGATAGTGGTCTTACTCACTTCCGGAATACCCATTCTTCAGCATGAATGAGTCAAACTGCTTGTACCATTGCCTGGGTGACTGCTTCAGACCATACAAAGACTTCTTCAGTTTGCAAACCTGATCTGCTTTTCTCCTCATCTGAAATCCCTTTGGTTGTCACATGTATATCTCTTCATCTAGCTCTCCATGTAAGAAAGCTATCTTCACATCCATCTGTTCAACCTCCAGGTCTTGTATAGCTACTATAGACAATAGTGTTCTGATAGAGATATGCTTCACAACTGGTGAGAAGATTTCATTGAAATCTATTCATTCTCTTTGTGCAAAACCCTTTGCAACCAGTCTTGCCTTGAACTTTACTTCGCTGTTCTCAGTGGTCACTTCCTTATTTCTGAAAATCTACTTGCAGCCGATGACTTTCTATTGTGACCCTCTAGAAGAGAATATAGCGAACCATGTGCTGCATCTACCATTGGCACCACTAAGATGTCAAATAAGGCCCTCCTAGGCAAATCCATCACTTGCTTCCATTTTTTGGTGTTGAGTACCCTCTAGAAGAATTTTGTTTCATCGGCTCTTTAAGGACTACAAGTGGGATTTGGTTCACAACGTAAAACATGGATGAGATGACGAGCTTGATCTGTGCCTTGCTCCATTGCTCACCAAACATGGGGTCTCTTGGAGGGAGGCCTAATTATTTCTTACATCCCATGGCGAACAATTGACAATTAGGATGAAGCAACCATCCTTAATCATCACCCACCCGAACTTTATTGCTTGATAGATGAGAAAGTGAGTTTTCATCGACATCAAGAGCTCTGGCTTGGTTTTCCACTAACGGTTCGAGTTATGTCAGTTGAGCTTCTTGTTATCACAATCGTAATATAACTTTTATTTTCTTTCCATCCATTCTTTTGAATATCACAACCTAACGCCTCGCCTCACGCCTTCACGTTTTAAAGCATTGATTGGAAACTAAATTGCCTAGCAATGTCTCTCTCTAAGGGTAACACTTGATATACAAACAGTATTTGGCACTTCCATTTGATATATTATTCTCAAGTAACACAAAGTTGATAGAAACCCAGTTAGGGTTCTTCTTGTGATCACCACAAAAGTTAATATAATGGGTAACTGGAGTGTAACATATCTTGTTATAGATTCAAAAAAAAATTGATGCCCCAACAGTATAAAAAACCGCACTCAATCAGCCTAGTATCTTACCACACAGATCTAACATCCACCAATTTCATTCTTGTTTGTAAACCTCTTCGAACAAATCTGGCTGGATGGAGTGTAGCACAAATCCCTTGATTTTCTGATAAACACCAGTTAGAGTGATGCTACTTGCTAGTATGCTATAATGCTAACGGTGATTGAAGCAAAAGGATGCAAAAAAAGATTATTGTCATGCATGAGAGATGTGTCTAGATACAAAGGCCATAAAGATCTCGCCTTGAGGTAGTATTGGTTTTATTTTTCACAAAACAATACATACCTGCTTCCAGTAGATTTCATTTACTTTCTCCCATGGTGAAATTGACAATTGGGAGATGACAAGATAATTTTATTCAAGTAGAACGTTTGAGCAGGAATTGAGAGGGAGAGTTTTAGGGTATCTCTTGCTGATTTTTTTTTTTCCTTTTCATAATTTAGAAAAGGCAGCTTTGTCATGTTATCTCGTGTATGTGTGTGTGTGTGTTACATTTTTCTATGCATTTAAGCAAAAACTGACTGCCTCGACCCCCCCCCCCCCCCCCGCCCCCCCCAATATCAATTCTATCTCATTCAACATTTCAACCTCTCTTATCTCACTTCTCTGCATTGAAGTGGTTTCCCGTTGATACTGATGTTCTCTGTCGACGGTTTTCTGGGCAAGAAATCTGGTATTTGTATTCTCTCAACACCCCACCCCATGTTTTCGCAATGCTATTTTTCTATTTCTATGTAAAGATTTTGATCTTTTGAAACTGGATTGGTCTGTTTTGGCTGATCCTTGATCATACATTCAAAAAAGCTTTACAAGCATGTAAGTCAGGTACAGAGCACAGACAAATATAATTCAAGACAATTCTAACAATTTGGACCACTAACAAACTTAGACAAGAACAATCTGACTCTCAATTTTGCTATGCACTAAGAAAATAATATTGCAACGACTAAGGTACAAATCACAAACAAATATAACCCAGTACAAAGGAACATCACAGACGAGAATTAAATATATGTGGAAGACATTGAGATAGATGTTGTGCAGTGTAACATCAATAATAGTTCAGAAATAAACGTTGAAATATTCCAAAAATAACATTGATCCAAAGAGAAAAAAAATTATGTACAAGATTGCAGATAAATTACAAAGAAGCATAACAGACGAGAATTAAATATTGGGAGACATTGAGATAGATGTTGTGCAATGAAACATGAATAATAATTTAGAATAACAAAAAGAGAGGTTTAAATATTCCAAAAATAACATTGATCTAAAGAGGAAAAAAATATGTGTACAAGTTGCAGAAAAATTCTGAATCTAATGAGCCGATTTTCAGCAATCATATGTATTTATAAGAAAATCAGAGTATCTTATTGGAGAATCAAATATTTGGGTAAATTGAAGAATCTGACCAATGCCACATAATTCTGGAAAGAGTTCAATAAAAGCTCTTTAGGCTCAGTACTGGGTCTGGAAACAGCATCTATCAGGGAAAAGACAATAGCGCATCAAATCGCAGTTTATTTATACCAGAGATTCCGGAGCACATATGAATGGGAGAGATAGAGAGAGAGAGAGAGAGAGAGAGAGAGAGATTCTCCTTCCGTTGCCGTCGCCATGAAAGCTCAACTTCGAAGCTCAGAGAGAGTGAGAGAGAGATAGATTTTAATAACGGTTATAAAAATCTCTCTTCGTTCGGATTTGAATAGCTTTTCTCTCTTAATTCCACAGAGAATGAAGAGAGAAAAGCTATAAAGATATCTCTTCGTTCGAATTTGAAAATAACGGCTACTTAAATAAAACGACGAGGTTCGAGTCGTTCGACTGGGTTTCTAGGGTTCTGCTTATCACACGTGGTTAGTTAACCTACGTGCACAATCACAAAAGGCTCGTGCCAAGCGAAGTCCGGATCCTCTCCAATTGCGATACTCATAAAGCCCATCTAACTGTCCTTTTACTCTGGTTAAGAAGTTTTAATCCTAAAGAGTTAAGATTTTTTTAATATTTTGAAGAAAAGAAACCAAAGTTAGACTGTTTAACCAAAATGGTTCGTGAATCTTACCACAATAATAGGGGTTAATATTACATAGTGAATCACAGCGAGTTGAAAAAATATTTATAAGTTAGGGTTTTTTAGTGGGAGGTCCTGGGTTCCATTTCTCACTCCCCATTTGGGGCCAGCCCTGCACGGGTTTACCCGACTTACCTGGTGTGGCAGGTTGCGGGCTCACGTTGCACCCTAGGGGATTAGTCCTGACCCAAAGGGTTGGGGACACCCCGAGTTCCCCCCCCAAAAAAAATATAGGTTTTTTTTTTCCTAAAAACAAAGGGTAGATTCTTGAACTTAAGGGTTAGTGAATCTTAACCACAATTAATTTGGATTAAAAGGGACATATTCTGACTTGTGGGTGTGATTGAACTCGAGGAGAGTTCAATCGCGTGATCTCAACTCGCTAAGCACACTTGCTGATAGGGGGTGTACATACTAACCGAGCTTGGCCAAATTTGAGCTTGGAGTGCTTGAGCTCAGCTTGATCTTGAACGCCTAGGCTTGAGCTTGACTGAACAAGTTTCATTGAGCTCCATTTGAGTTCAAATTTCATTTAAGTTGAGCTCAAGTTGGCTCAAGTTTGATTCACAAAATTATTTTGCTTAATTTTACATAACTTAAATAATAATTTTTATCGATAAATTGTAATATAAGAACAAAAAATATTAATTCATTCATATATAAAAATAAGATTTAGGGATAGTCCTTCAATCTAAAGAGTAGAAAGTTAAATTTGAGTTAGATTAGAATTTCTGCTTTTAACTTCTTAACTTTATTGGTTATTATTATTTGTTAAATTTATTTATTATAAATTAAAATTTATTCCAATCTATGATAAAGAAAGTTACAAATTTATTTTTGTATTAATATGAATAATATTACCAAAAAATATTGTGTATATAAATATAACATATTTTGAGCCAACCAAACCCTAAACGAGTTGAGTCAAATCAAACAAGGTCTGGCTTGAGCTTAGCTTGTGTAAACAATCGAGTTCAAATAAAGCTTGGCTTTATTCGTTCGAGCTTGAAATGCATGGGCTTGGTTCAAACTAGCTGAGTTGAGCCCAACTAACAAGCTAGCTTGGTTGAATGCAAGCCTACATGCTTATATATTGAGCTCTTGGCTATTAAGTTAACAACGTATTTCCTCTGGTAGATGCCTGAGTATTATACTCGGTCATAGCTTGGTTGCCTGAGGCGTGCAAAGGTGTTTTACTAAGGAGGTGATAGTATGCATGCGTCCGTTCCGTTTAGCAGTACGTGCACAACTCCCCAACTCATCACATGTCCTCTTTGATATCCATTAACTATGGTTAAGATTACTCACCCCTTGGATTAAATAATCTAACCTCGGTTTTTTAGAAAATATTTAAGAAAATCAACTTTGGTTTTGATTCACTCAGTCATGTGGTTAATTTTTCAAAACAATGGTTTGCTGCGAATTGAAAGCCTTTCTTCACAGAATCCACCGAGAAGCAACGGTCTCTCTTTTCAAAGCTTTTCTATTTTCTTCCTCATTTAGCCAATAGTTTTCTCTCAAAGCACCAGGTTTTCATCTGTGTGAAGTTTTAAAGCTATTAGGTTAGATAATAAACTCTAAACCCACAAAATTATAATTATTTATAGGCTTTGCTTTGAGAGTTTTGTAAGTTTTCTATGACTGTTCATGTTTTTAGCAGTTTTTGCGAGATTTTGTTCGAACGACTAAGTGCTCATTCGAACGAATTAGGTTTCGCTCGAAGCAAAGGTGCCTTCTTTTGAACCGAAAGCACTCGAGAAGTTGAGCAATTGCTCAGATCGTAAATGTTCGAACCAACTTGGATTTTGTTCGAACCAACCCATTTCGTTTGAACCAAATCTCATGTTTTCTTATTTTCTCTCTCTTTTATTTTCTTCTTTTTTCAACACATGCAATTAATATTTATTGTTATGAAAATACCTACATACATGAAAGATGCTAATATCAATAAATGACAATCAAGTCCTTGTAGTTAACAAGAAAAAAAAGAAATCAGTTATGATTTTTGCTAGCCTTACTTTCTTGTTGCAATACAGAAAACACACCCTGCGATTTTGTCGATAAGCGTCGACAACTATAATCCTTTTGGTTGATAGTTAGTAACCCAAACCTCCTAATTTGCCACTCCCTCTCACCTCGGGAGCCTAGTTTCAACTTTTGTAGAGCGTGATTTATAGTTTATAGAGAGCACAGTTTGTGTAAAGTTTTATTTTTATCCCCATTTTTTCATGTTAAGTGGGGTGTATTTTATCATTTCCCTTTGTAGGGTACAAGATTCTTGTATTGTATTTGCATTTGGAGTCATACATTTAATATATCAAGAGTTATCATGTTTACTATGACTATAAATTTGAATGATTTATGATTTTATAATTCTTTGTTATACTTAAAAATGATATTTTTGCATTTAAAAGTATATAATTTTCAAGAACCATCAAGTATATATATAACAGCACTCCAAATGCACTCTTGACCCTATTCTAAATTAAAATTTAACGTTTTCGTGTTCTCACTCCTACTCTCGCTCTATGTTTTGGTTACTTAGGTTGATACTTTGTTGATAAGCGGATATTTTGGTCAATATAATAAAAGAATATTTTCAAAAATCTCTGTGAAGCAGAATCACCTTAGGTTTGGCTGTGTGTTAGTTAAATGATAACATTTCCACCAAAAAAAAAAGAAGAAAAGCTTAATCAATTTTATAGGTCTTACTAGATACATATATACATATTTTGGTGCTTATATTTCAGTCTTAAAGTTACAAAAGTAGTTATACCCCACAATAATCACCCTCTAAGAGCATTCCTAGCAGCCTCACCAAAATAACTTTTTCGTTATTTTGGTGAGTCAAAAGACTAAAAAAATGTTAAAATGAGTCCCAGCAGCCTCAACAGAATGAAGAAATCGGTTTGGTGAGTCTACGGTACTCACCAAACTTAGTGAGTACAGTGAGTACTGTAGACTCACCAAAGTTAAATCTTATCACCCTTGGGCCCACACAAATAATAAAATAAGGTTTCTCTCTCTCCCTTTCTTTTTTATGGTCCCACACAAACAATAAAATAATATTTTTCTCTCTCTTCCTTTTTCGTTTTCCCACACAAATGATAAAATATTGTTTCTCTCTCTTCTTTTTTTTTGGTTAAAATGGTGAGACTGTTGGGAGTGTTTTAAAAAAGTGGCTCACCAAAACAACTTTTTGTGGGTTTTGGCTATTTTGGTGAGTGAAATTTGGTGAGGCTGCTAGGAATGCTCTAACGAGGTTATAGAATCATGGTTATTTTTATAATAAGTTATTTTGTAATCACTTATGTATAATGAATCAAATCAAACGCTACTCAGAACATACTTGAGAGTTCAGACATATGCGACTAAACATAAGCGCTTAGGATAATCTGGACCTCCCGAGCCCTAAACACTGGGTCCCAAATCTAATCATAAGATCAGCTGAAGGACGAACACGGTGCGAGAACTCAGACGATTTCTCCTAACCCAGATCCTGAGAACTACAATACAAACACAGCAAAGCAAAACTCTCCTTCCAATACCCGAACTTCTACGAAGATGATGAAGTTGAAGTTGATTTCTTCTCCGAATCGATCAACCAAGTACGATGCACCCCAATCAGGTCGGATATTTCTTGTTTATTTTTCCTTTTGCCTTTCAATTTCTGAGGGGGAAAAAGATTGCTGTTCATGAGCGCCTCCAATGGCCGCAAAGCTCTCATCTTTAACAGTTTCCAAGCATTTCCCCAAATGGGTTTCCTTCAATGCATACATTTCTTCCATTTCAAGCGCAACCCACATTCAGATTCCTCCCCTAAACGATCAGAACCCACCAAACTCCTCTGAATTTGAAGCAATGATTCGCTTTTTGAAGAATAAGCTTTACCCAGATAATGTAATACAGGTTTTAGATTCTACAAATGATTTGAATTCAGCTGTCAAGATATTCAAATGGGCTGCTCTCCAGAATCGCTTTCGGCATACTGCCGATACCTATTCTTGGATCATTTTAAAGCTAGGTTTGGCTGGAAATGTTCAGGAAATGGAGGGATTTTGTTATGAGATGGTAAAGGAGAAATGCCCAAATTCAGAAGGGACTCTTGTTGCCTTGATTGATTCTTTTATTAGGCATCATAAGTTGACAGAAGCTTTAAGGGTTCTCAAGATTATGAATTTGGGTAACTGTAGGCCTTCAATTTTTATTTTCAATGCTCTGTTGAGTGCACTGTTGGAGGAGAATAGAGATTTTCAATCCGTGTTATTCGTTTATAAGGAGATGGTGAAAGCGGGAATTGCTCCCACTGTGGATACCTTGAATTATCTGTTGGAGGCTTTGTGTGAGAACGGCCGGATTAACACTGCTCTCGATCAATTCAGAAGAATGAACAAGAAAGGGTGTAGTCCTAATAGTAGAACCTTTGAGATACTCATAGGTGATCTTTGCAAAAAAAACCGGGTGGATGAATCAGTTGTTGTTTTGGGTGAGATGTTTGAACTTAGGTTTAAGCCAGATTGTACTTTTTATAGTAGTATTATACCTCTGTTTTGTAAAGCCAATAAAGCAGAGGAGGGAGTTAGATTGTTTAAATTGATGAGAGCTTCTAGTCTTTTGCCGAATTCGCTAATTTATGGTGTTTTGATTCAGTGTTTGTGCAAGAACCTTCAGTTGGATGACGCAATTAAGCTTCTCGAAGAGATGATAGAAGCCGGTTTAACTCCTGTTTCTGATATGTTTGTGGATTTTGTAAATGCTTTTTGTAAATTAGGGAAATTTAATGAAGCTACAAACTTCTTGGAGGAGAACTGTGTTTTTGAGACTTGTCCTCACAATGCATTGCTTGAAGGTTATTGCAGTGCTGGTAATTTTCTCAAGGCAAGTGCTCTACTTGAGAAGATGGTCAACAGGAATGTAGCTGATAGTCTTTCTTGGAGTATACTAATCAGAAGCTTTTGTGAGAAAGAAAAAATCAAAAAATCTTTTGAAATCCTCAATAGAATGATTGTTTCTTCGTATATTCCTGATTGTGCCACTTACTCTGCTCTTATTGTTGGCCATTGTAGATTAAGCAAATATGAAGATGCTCTACAGCTATTTCATCTGATTTGTGTCAAAAAATTAATTTTGGATTCTATCTCTTATGCCGAGCTAGTTGAATGCCTCTGCCGCATAAAAATGATTCCAGAGGCTGCTGAAGTATTTCATTATATGTCTAGTAACGGATGCACTCTCAGATCTTCCTCATTTGATATGTTGATCAAGCGGATTTGTTTGACAGGAAAGGTGGATGAAGCGATCAGGTTCCGATCATTGGCTTATTATTCTGGCACTTCTTGTAGTATTGTCACATACACTAGTATTATGCTGGGTTTGTATAAGTTGGACAAAGCAATGGATCTCCTAGTGCTTCTGTCACAAATGCTGGTCGAAGGTTGTACCTTAGATGCGGAAACATATAGCATCCTAATACATAGCATGTGCAGAGAGAGTCGAACAAAGGATTGTGCTCTTTTGCTCGATCGGATGGTTGAAGACTGTTTAGTTCCCGATTCAGAAACACTAGATAGTTTGCTCTCTTGTATGGTTCAGCATTCTCAGTTGCATATGATTACACACACGTTAGATAAACTTGTTTCTAAGGATGGAGTTCTTAGTTTAGGAATGTTTAACATGGTGATCAATGGCCTCTGGAAGGAGGGTCATAGAATTGAGGCTTGTAAGTTATTGGATTTAATGTTGGAAAAGGGTTGGGTCCCAGATGCAGTTACTCATGGATTGTTGATTGGGAGTATTGCTAAGGAAGAAACAGTGGCATATGAAGATAAAGTCAGCAACATATTGGCTGAGGGCTTGGAGAAAACGTAACGAACTTGTTCTCCAAGAATGACATAATGATTGGCCCAGGGATTGTCATCGCTGTGACTCTTTCTGTATCATCAATCAATTATTGTTGCTACACTGTAAAGTGTGGAACAATTTCTTCAGAGCATAGTTAATTGGGTTGAGCCAATTCCTTAGTTGGACAATGCTCCTTGTCACAGCTGGAGGTTGCAGGTTTAGTCCTAATTCCTTAGTACCATGAAGGGATCGAACTGCTTCAAACACCTGACTTTTGTCGCTATGGTGGGTTTCTTGGGCAGTAGCAATTTTTTTCAGGGCCAGGAGCTTGTCAGTGTGCCAGGTTAGTTCAATTGTCCTGCAAGCTTGTAATCTGTTAGACACTAGGATGTCCTTTTATTTACCAAAAAGTATCTAAATTTTCAAAATGGTAAATGCTAAAATATGAAGAGTTCATTATATCATTACTTTTCTATCATATATGTTATGTGCATTTTTATTTTTCATATTTTACTTCCATTATAGCTATGATTCCGAAGTCGAAAAATCAGATTTGCATGTGCACTTTATATCCATCTAGTACCCTACATCATATCTATACAGAGAGATCTCACTGCTGATTATCCTGCAAGAAACGTGAACTCTTATACGACATTTTTTTAGTAAATAAAAAATTGCAAGATACTTCTTCAATCCTCCATCAAATATTTAATAATAGTGGCATATTACGCCTTAGACAGGTAGGTTGGTTTGTACAATTAGCTTTATATGTACTCGTGTATATATAGTCTTGCAAGACACGATTTAACATTATGAATATTGCTTAAAAGTTTCCAAGTGGCACGCTTGGATGAGGTGCTGCCATTCGTAATCGTAGTTCTCAATACACATCAATGGTTCCCCTCATAGATTTTTTTGAAGTTCTATAGGTCTAATACAGGATGACCTCTCTCTCTCTTTTTTGATCGGTAAATCAAATATATTAAATAGAAGGATCAACAGTTTACAGAGATGTAAACTAAGAACAAAAGATGCAAATAATAACAAAACTAAAGAGAGAAAAGATAACAACGCAAAAGAAACATTGAAGCAATCGACTGCCTCCTTAAAGATGCATGGTATACCTCACTTCTTGATCCAATTGTGAAGAAGAACTCCAATCCACAATCGATTGTCGTGCCTGTGACAGGATACAGTGAGATGGGGAGGAGGAGTTGTCAAATATACGGTAATTCCTCTCTTTCCAGATATCCCATGAGATCGCACTAGGCAAAAAGATCCAGATTGTTTCCTTAGCACCCACCAAAGTTGTTAAATCTCAACCAGATAAGAAGCTCAGAAGGGAGAATGGGAAGACCCACTCCACGCCCAATTGAGACAAGAAAAAGCCCAAAGTCCAGAGACAACTGGACAGTGCAAGAACAAATGATTCACACTTTCTTCCTCATTCAGGCACATATAGCAACGGTTAGCAAAACTCCACCATCGCCTCTTTAACTGATCCGTAGTGAGAATTTTATTTAGTGCTGCAGACAAGAGGAAGAAAGATACCTTCATGGGGAATTGGTTAACCCACACAGCTGTATAAGGAGATGAACACAAAGGTGAAGAGTCAAAGGACTACAAGAGTGGTCTCACTGAAAATTGACCGGTGTTACTTCAAGACCAAACCCTACAATCACTAATCTAAGGTCTAGGGGAGTAGGAACTCAACTGAGCTAGAAGCCTCTGCATGCCACCAACTTCCTAGTCATTTAAGTATCTCCTTAACCTAGGGCACCAGACTATACTGCTACCAAATCTTTCCACGCACTCGGCAATAGAAGCCTCCTGATAGATAACCAGAGGGAAGATAGACCCAAAATCGTCTTTAAGCCTCGACTGACCATACCAGATATCGTGCCAAAACTGAAAGTCAACCTTATTACCCTGCTTGAACCTAATGAAAGGATTTGGAGACTTACCACACCCATGATACATTTCCACAGACCCACCCCGTGTGGGCCTTTGACCCCCCTAAGTGACCAAGATGATGCAAGACCATATTTGGCCACGATCACCTTCCTCCAAAGACTCTCCCGCTCCTCACCGAACCGTCAAACCCACTTGCCTAATAAAGCCTTATTCAGCGCACTAAGAGGAGCAATATTTAGCCCCCCTGCCACTAGAGGGTTGCAAACTTGGTTCCATTTTAGCATATGGTATTTCTCTCTCCCCACCCATGCCAAAGAAAATTACGTTGAAGACGTTCCAGGAACATGCCGATGGATCGAGGAAGGGCTAAAGTGGAAAGATAATAGGTTGGGAGGCTCCTAAGAGTTTGATAAGGGTCGGCTTGCCACCTTTGGAGAGAAGGCAGGATTTCCAACCTGCAAGTCTCGAAGAAAAACAATCTAGTACCGGAGCCCAAGCGACTTTGGATTTGAAAGGAGCTCCTAGCGGGACACCAAGGTAAGAGGAGGGGAGTGACCCTTTGAGGCAACCTAGGCAGCTAACCAGGATATCAAGATGAGGAATATCGTCAACAAACACAATTTCATTCTTACCTAAGTTAACTTGAAGACTTGACATGGCTCCGAAGCATCTCAGTATACAACGGAGATTGATGAGTTGAGAACAGGATGCACCACAAAACACTAAAGTATCATCCGCGAATTGTGGGTGCGAGATGCTAAGCCGCTCCCGGCCGACGGAAAAGCATACAAGCAACTGCCTATACACACGGATCAACATCCGGCTCAAGGCCTCTGAAACGATGAGGAATAATGCCGGCAACAACGGGTCCCCTTGCCTTAATCCCTTGGAATTACGGAAGAAGCCTTTAGAGCTCCCATTGAGGAGGATCGAGAAGGAGGTAGATGAGATACAAGCTAAAATCCACGAACACCAACGAGACCCAAATCCAGTGAGCCACCTGCAATTTGCTAACTACACTTTGTTTTTTTTTTTCGGGGCTTCAACTAAGCAATTGGCCCTTATAAGATGTCTATTCATATACTTTGAAGCTGTGCTTGGTCTCAGAATCAATTTCCAAAAGTCACAAATATTTGTGGTAGATGAGATCCATAACTTGGGGCCAAATGTCTAGGTTTTAAGATTGGTTTGCTCCCAACTCGTTATTTAGGGTTGCCTTGGGGAGGCTCACTCTATTATGAAGCACCCTTTGCAGTTTCCTAACCTTTCACCTTTCCCTCTTCCGCATTCCGAGTTCAATTGCTACTAAGTTGGAAACATTGCAACAATATCTTTATGAATAACAAGGTAGTGATCAAAAAGCCCCATCTGGTGAAGTAGAACTGGGCATGTCGTCCAAAATAGCGCCCGGGGGGGGGGGGGGGGGGGGGTCTAAACATGTGACATCTTAGGGAAGTTAACAAGGCTTTGCTAGGTAAATGGTTGTGGCAATTTAGGGCTGAGAATATCAACTTATGGAGATCAGTTAGTGTAGTCGTCATGAGCAAATAGACTGATGGGTGCCCACATTGCTGTGGGGGTTGGTTAGAGTATGCCAAGCATACCAAGTTTGTTATAGGATGGAGCAAAGGTCAAGTTTTGGTTAGACATTTGGTGTGTGTCTAGGCCTTTGAAGCAGGAGTTCATAACTTTTTTTTTAAAAAAAAATTTCCCTAGACCAACACACGTCAGTGGCTAACATGTTTGAGCGGAGGGCGGGTCTAGTGGTTTGGATCATAGTTGCAAGGAAGCTACGTACAACGGTACAAGGTGGGAAGCTCGCTTTCTCGAAAGTTCGCTTCCACCATGTCTAATTTAGTGATAAAGGGGGCTATGTATGTAGGAAGTGGATAGACCCAAGTCTAAAGCCTAGGGTGTAGATCCTGAGAAGTATCATTGGAATGAAACCTAAGGCACCTAATTCTCCATAAATATCTCATGTAAAATAAAATAAAAAATATGACTGACCATCCTAATATAATGGGTATGAGGCACATATCTATCATTTATCGTTTCCCATTTCCTAAGGATTTTTGAGGTTGCTTCCCGCTTCTCACTTTGCTTTTAATTTTCGCTTCTCGCTTTGGTAACTATGGTTTGGATCCCTAGGTTCAAGAGGCCCTTGAACGATTGGGAAGTGATTGAGTTTGCTAGATTCTTAGCTTGTTTGGACTCTGTTAGTCCTGTCTCGATCGCTAGGGATAACCGAGTTTGGGCTAGTAGCAACAAAAGTCAGTTTACAGTTAGATTCTTTTTACAAGTGTCAAATCTAGTCCCTATCCTGCTTTTCCTTAGCAGAGTGTTTAGCATTCTGGGTTGCCTTCAAATGTATCTTTCTCTCATAGATTGCATTCCTGAATAAGATTCTGACTTTGGACAACATCAAAAAAAGATGTTGGAGTCTTTCTAACCGTTGTTATCTGCAATGTTTTAAAACGTGAAGGCGTGAGGCGAGGTGTTAGGACCTCAAGACGTATGAGGCGTGAGCCTCGAGGCGTGAAGCGTAGGCCTCACAAGAAAGTTTCATGCTCTCTCATTTTAACAAATAAATATAAAACATAAGAAAGATTGCAAAAAGGTTCAAAAAGTTAAACAAAAATTATAGTATATATATACAGATATATATATATATATATAATCGTATTCGTGCACATTGTTTGTGTTCGTGTGGGCGCATGCGTACACATAGGAAATACTAATTAAAAAAAATGACATTTAAGTCTCAGTTGTGGCTAGAAACCTAATTTTAGTTAATGTATGAGATGTACCTTATAGACATAAAGCGAGCTTCAAGGCATGAGGTGTGTGCCTCAGGTGAGCCTCATGGGGTTTAAGCCTCATGGTTGAGCCTCAAGGCATTTTCTTTAAGCCTCGCCCCGAGGCAAGCCTCGAGGCGTAAGTCTCACACTCTTTTTAAAACACTGGTTATTTGTGCCTAGTTAAGGAATGATTTGTTGATCATTTGTTATTATACTGTGCCCTTTCGAGGTTCCTTTGGAATTATTTTCTTTCCAAACTTGGGGTCGCTTGGATCTTTCTGTCTTCCTTCTAGAGCTTCATATCTTGTTGATTCTCAGTATCGCTAGGTAGCCTTGTGGGCCTTTTATGGGCCCTTCTTCCAGGTGTGATTGCGTGGTTGATTTGGAAGGAGAGGAACAAGAGTCTTCGAGGATTTTCGGTTGGCCTTAGATGTGGTGTACGCCCGCACACGCTCTTTGTTGTTGGAATGGGTCTCCACCAAAATAGATGTGGTGGAGTCGGTTTTGATGCGTCTATTTCCTAGAATTAGGGCTATTGTGCTTGTAATTTTAGTTGTATTTGCAATTTTTTTTTTTTTGGTTGTGGTTCACTTTTTGTGAATTTATTTCCTTCTTTGATCTAATGAAATTGTTATTACCCGATCAAAAAAAAGTTGTGTTTGTCCCATAAGTTTTCTGGCCTATAGTTCTCTATGTCATATTTACAAATTCCTCTGTTGTTTTTTCAAAAAATCCCGAATAATACCCAACTTTTTTGTCGAACGATTATTCACGAAGTATTTGCAATTGTTGGAAAAAATAGTGATTTTTTCAAAAAAGTTGCGAATTATTCACAACTTTTTGAAAAAGGTCCCGAATAAATATCTAATATGTGAAATATATTTGTAATTTTCATAATCATTAATTTTATTTTTTATTTTTTCATATCTTGCTAGATATTTTCCCGATTTATTTCTGAATTTTGCCGATTGTATCTGAACTTTTCCCTAAACGAAAAATTCCCGAACCCCAACTTGGTAACTATGCTCTATGATAGGAAGCTATTGGAGCAATGTCAGGAGCTGGTGTGTATGGAAACTTAAATTTGAGAGTAGCATGAATCAAGTTCATGTTATGATTGCAACTGTCTTAGAATGACAACTTTTAACTATCTTACACATTTTTGTGGTTAACAATGGAAAAACTTAGGATCAGTGTTTTGAAACCTGGATCCGACTAAAATTAGCTAAATTGCCCCTATTCTATTGCCCCAGTATGGGGACCAGTAGGCGCAGTAGGCGGTTGGTTGCCAGGTTTCAAAGGAACCATTCAACCCTTGGCCCGTTTGAACTCTACACGGAGTAGACATTATTTGGTTCAGTTGGTTGCCTTCTTGGAGAAACCTTGAAGCTCTATTCTTGTCATTGAGACAGAAACTCCATTGGGTTTCTCTTCTATTTAATTAGAAATATTAGGTTCCTTCTAAAACTCAATTAATTGGGTAAGTATCCTTATCTAATTAATTGCAAAAAACTTTCCCTTCTAAAATATTTTAATGAATTAGATAGTTTTCCTAGTTAAATATTTTCCTTTCAAATTTGATTCTAGAAAATGACTGTATATAATGTAATACTCTTAATCTGTTTATCATTACTTTTATCTAAATATATTATGGCATTTGCATGATGTCACAGGTAAACCTGACTGTCAAACCTGTTCAACCCAGAATCGCTCCCTTTTACGGGTTGATGAATAGTCCTTGTCTAAAATCAATGTTTAGGACTATAGCCTATATCTATCTACTGGCAGTGAGTTCTTGTGACAGAGAAGTCTAAACATGTTCGCACCACTGTGTGGTCATGGGCTTAATCCCAGCTTGCCTACCAGGAAGGAGATGGTATGAGTGGGTTTCTCCCGGGCTTTCTCAAGTCAACTTCAGGTATGAGTGGGTTTCTTTTCTCACTGGTTCAATATCAAATGTGGTCACTGTCTTGAAAGCAATAATCTGAGGTACCTATCTGTTAGACAATGTCCAGGACTACATCTCTAGTTGCATTCCATTATCAACTAACTTGTTTTTATGTGCCTTACTGCTGCTGTTGTAGAAAAGGAGTTGGAGCTAGTACGGGGAATTGCAGGGAAAGGGTGGTTTTGATGAGAGAAATGCTTCTCTAACCCTTATGCAACTACAATTGGACTGTAACTTGTTTGAAGTTGGAATGTAATTGTTGTCTTTGTCTGGTCGCAATATTCACCTTCTGTTTTCTAGTTATATCTGATGCCTAATTAGCAGTCAGTAAATGGAAATCGGAATGTAATTGTTGTCTGGTCGCAATATTCACCTTCTGTTTTCTAGTTATATCCAATGCTTAATTAGCAGTTATTAAATGCGATACCGTTATTAGATTCAGTAGTTGTTCATTTTTGGAAAGAGTTTTAGTAGATATTCAGAAAAGGCAAATGCCAAGTAAACTCTCCGGGAGCAGCAGGCAAGAATGGAAAGAAAGGAGGTGAAAATGACAGCTTCCCCATGAGGCAGGCAAGAATGGAAAGAAAGGAGGTGAAAATGACAGCTTCCCCGTGAGGCCACCTGATTTATTTGCATAAGGGACGAATCGGCTTGTTGGCCTAGAATTCCTCAATTCAGAAAATTATAGATACCCTGAAGAAGTTCTAATCATTTAAAGTTTGCAGTTTTGCCAGATGACTCAGGTTGGCTGCAGGGGCTCTGAACGTTAGAAGATCTTTGGCCCAATCATTGAATATCATCTCATTGATCTTACTGGGACATACAGTGAATACATTCAGTTGGAAAATCTAAAGTAGCTAAGGAGCAGTGACTAGGAGTTCTTGTCGGAGAGGATAAAGTACAAACTCTTAGGAACCCGACTGGTGGTGGGGCTTGTCCTAAACCAAAATCCCGAAAATTCTCGAATAAGTCGCATCAATCTCAGCCATTGGTTACCGATCGAGAAAAAATAATCTGGGCCATTGGTCGGGGTAGCAAAATGCAAAGGATCATGGTATATTTACCTCCACTTGAATTAGGAAACTATTTGGTACTACAGCAGAACACCGAAATTGTTGCATGCTCACTTGCCATCCATGTGATTATGTTGGAGACTCGTCTGAAATGTGGATAATTGGTTCCTCTACCTGCTAAGAAAATCTCATACCTCCCACTATCATCCTCACCTACCAAATTTTTTTTTTTTTTTTTGGGGTGAGCTTCAGTTGGGAAGAACCCACTAATCTCTTCTAGTTGTAGACTGATACATAAGTAGGGGACCAACACACACAAAGCCAGGAACTGATCCATTGGATTAGGGGCTAACTTTCCAAACACAAATTCAGTACCAGGAATTATTGATGAATGCACTTAAATCTTTCAATGAGCTACACAACATGGAATACTTGGGCAAGTACAGGGGACATAAAGCAACTGTCCTCTATGAGGCCTAAATTGCAACCTGAGCGATCCCTTAACAGTTCTAAAAGAATGTAATTAATCTGACAATCAGAATTATTCCACTGGGTTGATACTTGCCACATATCTTCTTCGTCTCACCCACGAAGCCTGTGCTCATCTTCACACCTCTTTAATGTAGCTCTTCATCACCGTTATCCTTGCACGACACATGTTCTTTGTCATTTTCTCTTCTTCCTTTTTCTGCACCTACTCTTTGCTCAAGTTCATCCACTGTCAGAATAGTCTTCCTCTGGTGGCATTATCTCTGCGTCCCAAATGTTCTCCTTCACTTCCTAGATACCCAATTAGAACAGGTTTTTGACCAGAGAGAAACAGTAGATACTAGAACAGGTTTTCAGCCGCAGAGAGAAACAGTAGATACTAGAACAGGTTTTCAGCCACAGAGAGAAACAGTAAATACGACTTCTCTTGCCATGGAGACAAAGGGGGGTCTGCCATATTCATACACAATCTAGCATCCCATAGGCGCATTGTCTGCAGGGCATATAGGAGCTGCAGCATCACCTCGTCCATTCTGCCAAGAACTACTCATATTTTGTCACAAGAATCAATCATTACCTAAAAGCAACAAAAAAGGAATCTGTCAGGGTCATGTAAGCTACTTAAAAGATCGAATACAGACGACATTGGCCATATTTTGACATAGCAAAAATTTCCACCCATTTCTTCCCATCCAGATGATTATCATCGTCCTAAAGTAAAAAAAAAGCTACTTACATACAGAAAAAAAACCTAAAACAACTTTATTAAGGGTGCACTCCAATAATGATTTTTTGGGGGGTAACAGAGGGTGTCCCAACCCTGACAAGGAAGGAGTAATCCCTTCGGATACACCCAATCACCCGCAAACCACATGCATTGGGTAAGCCCAGGAGGAGTTGACCTCGAGACCTTGGGGATCTCTCCCAAGACCCGAATCAACTGAGCTACCTGTGCAGGTTAATGAGACAAAGGGATTTTATACTACTATACACAATGATTAGCATGGCCTTGATGAAGAGATGCGATACTGTAATAATGACATGAAAATCAATAGTGGCTACGAGCATGAAATTCAATACTGTAATACTAGCATGGCCTTATATGTCAAGGAGATTGATTCTATGTCTGTGTAAATAGTAAGTAGGACCATTGTTTATATCTTCCTATATAGAGATCGTTGCTATTTCAAGCTCATGCACAGTTCTATGCATCAAAGTTATCAGCATTGACTCAGGATAAACTCCAAACTTTAAATTTTTGCTTGTTACTGGAAACATGGGAAGTGCCTTGCAGTTAAAGAATCGGTGGATTATTTGCTCTTGCACAGCCCTTTTGTGATTAATCTAAGGAGTTTTTTTCTAGCTCATCTTGGAGTTGCCTGGGTTTTACCTGTTCCTTCCAAGGCTTCTTATCTTGCTAGCAATCGGGCTCGTAGGGCCCGAATTTGGAATACTTTTGGGAGCTTCTTCCTGGGGCCATTTCTTAGTCCATCTGGAAAGAAGCATAACAGACACATTTTTTATGACACCTCTCTTCCTTCAGTGCGAGTTATCCAGAGGGTGTGTAAGTTGTTGGTTGACTGGGTGTCGCTGAGGGGTGAAACATAAATGTTAGACTTCCCTATATAACAAGGGTGTTTTGTTGGGTTTTAGTTTAGCACTTTAGCTCTTTTTAGCTTTATCTTCCATGTTTTAGTTTATCTGCTTAGCTTAGTGTGGGTTCACTTTTCCGTTTTGTCCTAATTTTAATGAAGCTCATGATTACCTATATAAAAAACATGGGAAGTGAAACCTTATTGGGAGGGCTGGCACTAGTGTAGTGTATGACACACTACACAAGACTGCAAAAGTGTATGACACGGATTATAAATTAGGATAGTGTATTTGTTAAAGAAACAGGTCACCCACAAATTAATGAAACCAAAAGAACCTGAATGGGCAGACGAAATTCGTTTATCACCCTTCTTGAAACAAGAAGAGCAACAAAACACACACAGACACAGCATAAGTCTAACTCTTTTTTTCTTACAAAAGAAACATTCTCTATATGAATAATGACTTGGGAGTTGCAAACAATACGAAAGGAATGAACATGGTGAATAAACTGAATATATATGTCATAAAGGAGCAGCAGAATCTTGTACAGAAGAATGCCCCCTTTAATTCACATTCTTCTATTAACAAAATCTTCATGAACCTAGAGCCAAGCCAGCCACTCATCTAATCATGTGGGACGAGTCAACAAATCCTAGAGCCAATGGGTCGACAAAAATACATATTCCCTCCACAACTCACATTTCTGCTCGCCAGATCACTAGAATCTTTGTAACCTACATACCTAGATAGACAAGCTCCATTCCACCCTCCCCATCTCTAGTACTCCAAAAGAAACTAAGTTTTCTAACAAATGAGTGCAATATTAAATATAATCTTCTGGCAGTTCTGTCCATCTTCTTATAGGCTTATTCACCACTCCCAAAGATGGCTTTCCAATCCCTTAAGACTCCGTCATTCTTGCTCACCAAATCTTTTTGATGAAACCCCAACAAGTAGTCAACACTTTGATTTCCTTGACATGCAGGGTAATAGCAAACTCACTCTTGATTCTTGAATACCCAAATCACCCAAATCACCCACCAATTGAAAAGATAAGGAGTTGCATAATTAGAAAAAATTCTATTGCTAATTGCTGAGAAGGCCAATGTAACAGTGGTTCTCAGATAGATCCGCAAATTGCAAGAAAAAAACTATGTTTTTTTTATTAGTAGAAAAAAATATATATGTTAAACTGACTAGGAACTGATTTCACATCCCTTTAATAGTAGAGCAATGTCTAGAAAGGTAAGCAAGCATTTTCTCAAGTATGGCAACACCTTACACATATTCATATTGTAATTTGCAACTGCTGAAAATTTTCCCAACTCAAAATTTTGGCCAAGATTGTTGTCCAACAAAAAAAACTTATGCCCTTAGAAAAACAGAAAGCTACTGCACCTGAGCACAAGGACTCAAGGAGAATAGGTCGGGCCTTCCTGGATAAGGACCATAGACCTAGAAAGTTAAACAAGAGGAGAACCTGAGGGGCCTCGCAACCAACCTCTACTATTTCCACCCAGCTGGATGTTGAAAGCTAGATTTGCCTCTATGACTACTTCAGAAAAGTAAGCTTTGTCTATTCCCCGGATCCAGTCGTGAGTGCGCCATCTCTTTACAGTGTGGTGTTCTGTAGGGAGATATAGCGGGGACCCTTGGGAGTATGCATACCCGACTTAGTCTTGTGATGTAGCTTGGGTATTCTTGTTGCTTTTTGTTTACCTTGGTTCACTCATTGTGAACTCTTGTTGTTTTCCCTCTTTTGGTATATATTACTATCTTGATTACCAAAAAACAAAAGCATCCACCAATTTGAAAACTCATTTCATGAAGTTTAGTTGGACGAGAAAAAAAATTAAAACTCCTATCCACCAAAATATTAAATTTATATCCAAAAACCCATGACTTGATAAGGGTCTGAATCTGAATCAAGCTAAGATTCCATCACAAATCTAATCAAGTACGTAAGGTTTCCTTAAGTTTGTAGTTATTATAAGAATACCAGGAAAAAAGAAAGATTTAATGAAATGGAAACAATTTGTGCAACAGTAATAACGTGAATAATGTAACTTGTCATATGAGTCTATGACTGAATAACTCTAACAGCACTTTGATATCAAATTGACACATTTCATATATACCATAAATGCATCAATCAAATGATTCACGATAAACATAAAATAAAAATAAACTGACAGTCACTTGATATAAAGTACATGTCACAGCAATCCAATTTCTCAGTTAATCACAAACATTTGAGAGACATGGAATGACAGAGAGGAATAAAGAAGAATCTATGAAGTATTAAGTAAACTGACAGACCATTGGCAAATCTCCAGATCACACACCTAAATGACAAAGGATTAGGAACTGTCACAGAAAAATTGAATGTTTTGACTTTAAAATCCTAAAATAAGTAAACAAGATTTAAAAAAAATGCAGATATTATAAGGAATAAGATAAGGAAGGTTTGCAACAGCATAAGACTTGGGTTCTTTGTTTTGGTCCTATGCTTTCAAGGACTTCAAAGAAAATAGAGTAGAACCCTTTTTGTTCATATCTGGACTGCCCTTTATGTTGAATCCATCTAGTTCACCTCCTTTGTATCTTTGACTCTTTACGCTTCCATCCCTATGCAAATTTTTTTCTGGTAATATTGGGATTTTAGCCATTATAACGAATATGCCTATACATATACAAAAAATAAAGAAAAAGAAGTTGAATTCCTCTATCCTGGAAAACAATTATTTTACAATAAATCAGATATGGCTTAATAAAAGGAAAGAAAAGCATCTTCATTGATTGGTGAACCAAGGGGTCATCCTGGAAAAAAATGCTTCCGGCAGCACATCAAAATCGAAATTTCATCTCTCACCAAGTATCACTTTTTTCTGTACAGGGAATCTGCAACCACTCTTGCTGTCTTGCAACCTAATAGTTGCAACACATAGCACTATCCATAGACTACATGCTCAAAAATCTCTATTGTGTGTTTGCACAAAAAGGAAAAGGTAAAAAAACACAATCAAGTAGCAAAAATGTGTCTGGTGAATTAAGGCATCAAAACATGACTGTTCAAGTTAGTTTAAACTTTTAAGTGTTCTTGGGATTCATGAAAAACTGAGTTTAAATTTCAGTGAGTCGAGTTAATTCGCCATGCTGTTTTAAATTTTAATACTCGATTCAATTACGATAATAGAAGGTAGGACTTTAATACTATCACAATTCACAACCTTTATAGCTCCTAAATTGTTATAACTCAATGATGGCAGAGTTAGGCATTCCTTTTGTTAGTTTTGTCATATGCCTGGATGTCATAAAGAAGATACCATTTACCATTTTGAATTGAAAAAAAAAATGTTAGCTCTATACTTCTGGCACTATGTTGTATTTTAATAACACACAACACCCGTCCTATATAATAAAGGGAAAAAAAAAACAAATAAGCCAACTGAATCCTTCCATGGAAAAATGAATGTTAAAACAGAATGATATTCATTGCTTTTGGGAGATAATTTCTTGTCATTTCTAGACCAATGGTGGCTTCTTTGTCTTTTTCTGGACCAGTGCTGCGACACGACACAGAGTTAGGTAGGTGCCATTTCTTTGTAGAATAGCATAAGGAGTGAACCCTTATCCCCCAAAAAATGATTATGTGAAACCAGAAACCTTATAGTAAAGATACAACTGAGCCCATAATATTAAAAAAAAACCTGAAGTGCATTACAAAATATTCTTAACCATCTCTAAATGACTACAGGCATTGCTCAGTGAAGAAAATGAAACGTCCCAAGAAATTAACTTGGTCAGGCGAAAACAACTCACAGGAGCTAGGTAGGCGTATTGGATGATCCCGCAAGTGGAACTCCTAAATTAGTCTCAGAGACCAACGCATCTGCATTTCACTCATTGATAAATAAAAAGACAACACAATTTTGGTACTTGAAAGAATAATAACATCAGGAAAAAGAAAAACCACAAGCTAGATGCCCACCCTGGTCTGAATGGGTTAGTGGTGGAACCACCTTAGGATTTGCAAATCCGTTCAAATCTCTGTCCATTTCATTACTGTGTCTGTGACCATTTTGAGTATTCTGCAGCTGTATTGCAACTGGATGAACTGAAAATAACCCATTGTTCTCCTCCTCCCCTTGTACACTACTAGGGTTCTGTAAATGAGGTGAATTGATGGGCCTCTCCTTTTCATTCACTGCATCAGGGTTTTGAAGTAGCTGAAGCCCCATACCAGGAGCAGGAGACCTTTCAAATCTATCCTTTTCCTCAACAGAAACACCACTTTTAGGCACTTCGGGCACTGCCGTTGGTTCCTGGAACCCTGCCCACCTCTCCTTTTCTGTCGAACCAGCATTATTCAAAGATTTGGAAACCCCTCCAGTATTATCCATTCCATCTCCCCTAAGATGATTTTGATTCCGCTTCTGCGCTGCCACAGCAGCAGCAGCAGCAGCAGCACCATTGCCCTTAGATTTTTTCTTCTGCGCCTCCACCAGTGGAACAGAACCTGGAATCCCAGTAGACCCTTTTCTCTTTTCTTTATCTCTGGACTCAAGAGAATCACATAGTTCCAATGCCTCGCTTGCTCTCTTCTTCAACAAAACAGCTTCTTTAACTCTCCTCTCCATCTCAACCCTAGCTGTCGTTACAGCTTTATTCATCGAAATCGTAGCAAGCCGAGCAGCAGCAAAGAAAACCTTTGCTGACTCCTGATTAATAGATCCAGCGAGCACCGATTCACGATTGCCGCCTTTAATTCTCTTATTCGAAACCCCAACATCAAAAAACAAAAAACTAGGGTTTACACAAGGAGGACACACAAAATGCGAAGCGACATCTATACCGACACAATCGAAGTGAGAAATCGAAGGGCATTTCAAACACATAACGCGATCATGGGAAGGTGGAGATCCCTCGTAAACCTCGTAACAAATGGGGCAAAATGACACAGGGAAGAATTTCAAAACGCAGGAAGTGCAGAGACGACGGTATATACCTCGATGACGAACGCTGTGGAGGAGCCACCGTTCTTCAGAGCTGCAACCGTCGCATTCGGAGGTTTGGTCTCGCTTCATCGCACCGGCATTGATGGAAGTCTCCGGAGAAACTCAAGAAAATAGGATTGTTTTCCACTTCTCTGTATTCAGATTAGGGCAAGAATCTACGAAACGTGATCGTTTTAGGGTTTTGAAGGAAAAAAATTCGTAATTTTGAATGTATATTGTTTCAGCTCTCTAGAGGTTTTTTCGAATTCGTTGGACATAGTCTTTGAACTTTTGAGAGAGAGAGAGAGCAGATTGGAGGACTCTACGACCGGCGGCTTACACAACCCGGTGAACGTGAATTCAAGAAGAGTTCAATAGCACCCACAAGCCAACATGTGTCCCTTCTAACCCCTATTGACCGTGGTTAAGGTTCGCCAACCTTGGGGTTCAACAGTATAACATTCGTTTTTTTTTTTAATGAATGGTAAAAATATTAACCCTAAGTATTAAAAATTCTTAACTAGAGTTAAATATTTTTTTAAAAAAAAGATAATGTCATATTGTTGAACCCTAAGGGTTAGTGAATATTAACCACAGTTATTAGGAAATAAAAGGGACACGTGTTGGCCTGTGGGTGTGATTGAACTCTCCTTGAATTCAATCGCCATTGGCTTTTATTCCATCTTATATAGTTAAATCATAAAGGTAGTACATATAAGAGAAAGAGAAATGTTGTAGGTGTCAGCTTAGTTTAGTTGGTAAAGTCTCTTGGCGTCGTGCTAGAGACCTGAGATCAAATCCCACCTACATCAGGATTGAGGGTTTATGGGAGGGGAAGGATACACCTCATTGTGTGTAGCCAATAGTTTCATGTGGCCTCAAATGAACCAAAAAAAGGGGAAATGCTAGTTAGACTGTTTAGGGCTGAGATCACCTTGAGCCCAATGGATAACCCTCTCATAAACCCCACCAACCCTGATATAGGTGAGATTCGATCATGAGTCTCTGATACGACGTCAAGAGACTTTACCAACTAAATTAAGTTGACACTTACAACATTTTCTTTTTACTATATATATATATACAAACCTTTATGATTCAACAACCAATTGCAATTAAATTCAAGGAGAGTAATCGCACCCATAGGCCAACAAGTGTCCCTTCTGTCCCTTATTAATTGTGGTAAAGGTTCACTAACCCTTGAAGTTCAACAATATAATTTTAGTTTTTAAAAATGATTATTAAAAAATTCAAAAAAAGTTTGGAGTCCGAGCATATCATGCACGGGTTCGGGGTGGTCTCGCCCTAAACGGCTCCCTAGAAAAATCGTAATAAATATGAAGAGAAATGTTAGCCTTACTTTCAAACTCTCACGTAGCTAAGAAATGCTAGCTCTAGTTGCAGATTTTCAAACTCTTATGGTGGTAGCTACAAGTACTACTACTTTTATTTGTTGCCTTGAAAACCAGTATAAATTATCTATTATTGATTGGAAATTTTTGTGTTTTTAAACCTATTGAAGGGGTGGTAATGTCACATGCAGCCAACGTGAGAGGCTATCACTCCTCTTGAGATATTTGTTTTCTTAACCTAATGAAGTGGTAGTACTGTCAAGTGTTGTATCTACAATGAGAATTTGGAAATTTTTTTAATTTTATGTCTAGGGCAAGGTTTAAAATTTCATTGAAATTTTGCGAAATTTTGGTTTCGGACAACCCCACCGACATCGAAACTGGGTTTATTTCGAAAATCAGATTTTGGTTGAAATTTCGAGTGAAAAATTTCGGATTTCGGAATTTCGGCCGAAATCTGATTTTTTTTTTATAAATAGTTTTTTTTTTGTTTTTTTAATTAAATTCCGAAATATTCCAAAATTTTTATTGAAATTTCGTGAAATTTTATATATTAATTTTAAAAATAAAATAATAATATTTATATAAATTTTGATAAAATATTATTTTTTAATATATAATTAATAAAATATTAATATTTTGAATTTCAAAATTTCGCCGAAATCCCGCAATATTTCGGGTTGGCTGGTCGAAATCGTTGAGAATTTCGAAATTAAAAACCTTGGTATGGGTTACTACTCTTCAAATAAATGTATACAAAGTTTGATAGTGAAAAATAGGGGTATAAGACAAAAAAAAAAGGAAACATATAAGTAAAATAGTTTTAGTAAGATTTTCCACTTTATGGGTCAGTTGGGGTTAGTATCTGTTCGGGTGAGGAAACACCATGCTCACCTCTCTCCCACGGGTTGAACCTGGACCTCCCTCCTTATGCGGGGATACATCACCACCAGGCTATTCCCAACATTTGTGTTTTAGGAAGATTCAGTGCGATCAATTTTGTTACTAGTAAATTAGTGCTCAGTGTTCAATTTAATTAGTTAGGCTAATGTTTGACCATACTGATTAGCAAGTGATTTGGCCCTTTCTCTGCATGGCTGCAGCTATATAATTGAGAACTAGCTCTTCTTCCAGCTTAGTTGGATGAAAGATGTTAGACCATGCTTCTAGTATCAATCGCCAACGTTTACAAGGGAAACAACTCTACATGTGTGCAGACTGCTAGCATGGCCGCAGCTATATAATTGGAAACAACGCCAATTAAAATTCTAATTTTATGTTTCCTTTATGCTATGTTTGGTTGTTGAGAAAATATGTAAAAATATAGAAAATAAAATAAAATTCTAGGTTTGTAATACGATTTTTAGTTACGTTTTGCCTAATTTTCTTTTTTTTTTTCCATGTTTTCACTTATTTTCTCGACAACCAAACATAGGGTTAAGTGAAAAATACAAATGTATAGAGATAATGCTAACAGACTCCCCACCAGCTACTAGAGGTACTCTCAGGTCTATATGAGCAATCGATAATAATTTAATTATTAGGATAAAGTTTTTGAGATCCCCATAGGGTCAAGACCACCGAGACCATGCTCTAAGTGCGTGGGATTTCAGGTGGGGGCTTACCATGTGAAATGGGCCCACCTGAAATCCCATGCTCTTAGAGCATGGTCTCGGCCCTAATGGGGTCTTATTAAAGTCACATCCGGCTGAGCTGGACATCACATAAAACTCAACACGGATCATTTTAAATTTAAAGTTTTTATGAGTAACTTGGTATCAAAATATTGGGAGGGGAGAGATTCTTCCAACTTGCCTGCCTAAAACCCTAAAATGGGGGATAAGGTTAGATATGAATGGTTTTGATAGACTCGCACTCTTCTAAATAAGGGGAACCCCCAACATAGAAATGAATAGTACCTAACATTATTTTGGTGTCTTTAAAATATTATCAGATAGAGCAATAGTTCACTCCAGAGGCAAGGAGCGAACTAATGTTCCTCTCTCTCACAAAGCCCCTTCAGTTGTTCATTAACTCTGGTTAATTTTTTAACCCTTGTGATTAATTTTTTAAATAAACCAAGTGTAGATAGGTGAACCCTAAAAGTGAGTGAATCTTAACCATAGTTAAAGAGGGAGTGAATAGGGGACATGTGGTAGAAAAGTGCTCCTGAGACACACCTCCTCATGTCACTGGATGCGATTATTTTCCTATCAGACATGAGAAAGACCTAATTGTAGGCAGCCAAGATAAGGATTTGACAAGATATTTTCCGTCTTCAAAGGAACAAAAAAAAAACAGAAAAAAGTGTGAAGGGCTTTTCAGTCCTTTCAACTTTTAGTTTCACTTTTCAATTATTTTTAATTATTTTATCAATCCCACACTCAGTGACTCAATATATAAGGCTATAAGCAAAGCCAAAGATATGGTGCAAATACTCCATGGGACCGCAGTTGTCCGGATTGAAGGAAACAGATGAATATCTAACTAACCCATCTCACCCATATCTTAAACAGACAAATGGAGGACTTTCACTTCCTAAAAAATCCATTTCTGAAAAGAGAGATTTTTTTTTACCTTCTCTCCCTCTACATTCATTTCTTTTTACATCAAGTCTTTCTACCTATTAAAAAGTTTTTGGCAACGACTCACGTTTAATTGCTGGAATCCATAGAAAAATCAGGTAAAGCCACACAAGTCTTTTTCTTACTGGGTTTGTTCAGTAATGGGTAAGTCAAGTTTGTTTTGCTTGCTTTTATGTGATGTTGTTGTAGTTTTGGAGCATAGACAAGCTGGAATCCATGCTAGAAATGGAAAATGAGATTCTGGGTATTGCTGAAAAAAGTGAGAAATGCCAGCTCCAGTTGCAGATTTTCAAGCTCTCATTGCGATATCGACAAGTGTAATTACTTATATCTATTACCTTGAAAACCGGTATAAATTATCTATTATTTATTTGAAAATTTTGTCTTTATAAACCTTTTGAAGGGGTGGAAACGTCACATGTTGCACCCACCGTGAAAATTTCGGAAAAAAATTTAAATTGTGAGACTTAGGTTAGCACTCTTTGAGATATTTGTTTTCTTAAACTATCGAAGGGGTAGCAATGCCAATGCCAATGCCAAATGTTATACCCACAATGAGAGTTTGGAGAATAATTAAATTTTGCGTTTGGCCTCAAAAATGAAACATTTATGAAGGTTTGAAAAATCGGAATGTTTGGTAATAAGCAAAAATTGACTTGTTTAGCAAACTAAATCAATGGCCATTACCATCTGAACTGTAAACTTTTCATGGCACAAGAGATCTAAGAGGTGGGGACACACGAAGGACAATGGATTCCATCAAATGAAGCACAACATATCTCCATCAAACTATAAGGTACTTCAATTTTTTTTTTCATATTTTTACATTAAGGATGCATACAAATAAGATCATTTTATGAAGATTCATTTGTTACTAGTGCACCAGTGCTTGGGCAATCGGCAGTGATTGATTCAATTATTGTTGGGATTTGAACTACGTGTTTAATCCCTATATCCTTTGGATCTTGGAAACTATGAATCATAGAAATCACATAACAAATAGAAAGAGATTCCAGAGAATAAAATAGAGACAAAAAACAAAGATATACAAGATTCGGCAACGTGCCTACGTCTTCGGGAGCCACGTCAATTTATTATATTGAAGATATAGACTACTTACAATTTTTCTTCTCTCAGAAATTTACAGTCTCTTCTCACAAATCGTTAACCTAAGAAATAAGCACACTGCTATATGTTTAGGGTTAAAATTGTACGGTCAAAGGTTGTCTACATTCCTAACAATTACTTAAAGGAATATTTGACTACACTGATTTGCAAGTGATTTGGCATTTCCTCTGCATCAGACAAGACTCTAGTTATATGACTGAGAGCTAGCTCTTCATCCAGCTCAATTGGATACCATGGCTCTAGTATCCATCGCCCACATATACAAGGGAAAGAACTCTAAATGTTTGCAGACAACTATAAAATATGTTGGCGGCACGAGATCTTCTCGAGTAATCACCAGCAAAGTGGGGGATCCAACACATACTTTTGTGCACATCAATTAAAATTCTATTTTTATATAAATACAAATGTGTAGGTGGCAGTTCTGGAGATAATACTAGCGGTCTTCCCACCAGCTACTACTGGAGGTGATCCCGTGCCTATGGGGGCAATCAATACTAGGGCCACATGGGGCTGAGTTGGACATCACATTTTTCCTTAACAAAACTCATCACGGATCTTATATTTTAAGTGTTTTTTTTTCAGTAACTTGGGATCAAAATATAGGGAAAGGGAGAGAGATTCTTCCATTTTAAAATGGGGGATAGGGTTAGATATGGACAACTACAAGGGATATTCATAGGCTATTGACTATAGAAATATACAGGACTATTATTAAAATCTTTTGAGTCCTTATATGGCCTTCAATCCATGGGTTTGATAGACTCTCACTCTTCTAGATAAGGAACAGCCCCCACACATAGAAATGGATAGTACCTATCATTATTTTGGTGTTTTAAAAATATTATCACCTAATTTTAGGCAGCCAAGAAAAGGAATTGACCAGATATTTTCCATCTTTGAACAAAAAGAAAAACAGAAAAAAAGGTAAGGGGCTTTCCAGTCATTTCAACTTTCGTTATTACTTTTTATTTATTCCTTAAATTATTTATCTATCCCACACTCAATGACTCAATATATAAGGCTATAAGCAAAGCCCAAAGATATGGTGCAAATGCTCCATGGGACCTCAGCTGTCCGGATTGAAGGAGACAGATGAATATCTAACAAACCTATCTGACCCCATATCTTAAAACAGAAAATTGGAGGAATTTCACTTCCTGAAAAATCCAACTCTGAAAAGAGATGTTTTTTAGAGAAACATTTTTATTTTATTTTTTTAATGTGAAAGAAACATTTCTTTTTACCCTCTACATTCATTTCTTTTTACATCAAGTCTTTCGACCCATTAAAAAGTCTTTGACAACGACCCACGTTTGATTGCTGGAATCCATATAAAAATCAGGAAAATCGACACAAGTGTTTTTCTTAATGGGTTTGTTCAGTAATGGTTAAATCATGTTTGTTTTGCTTGCTTTCTTGTGATTGGAATCCATGGTAGAAATGGAAAATGGTGAATAAGGTATTAAGTGTGTTTAATTTTTGTTGCAGTATCTGATTCTGTCCAAAGGGCTTGAATTTTCATCTGGGTTTTCTATTTCATGGGTAAAGAGAAGAGAAGACTTTATAGTCTTGGGTGAAGAAGGCCAGTAGTATCTGACAAAAAAGAAGAGAAAAGAAAAGAAAAGATATCCAGAGAGAATTTCTACTTTCTATCTTTAATTTCATAATTTTTGTTACCGAAACACAAATACCATAGAATCTGGTCTTGAGAATCGGAAAGGGTGAAGGTTGTTTCAAATGATTCTTTTTCGATAAATACTAGAATGTGAGTACTGGCACTGGGTATTTCTTATTTATTACCCAAGAAAAATATATAGAGCAGTCGAGGTCAGGACTACGAGTCTTGATATGGATGATTTTCCCAACATGTCCTCTGGCTGGACTTGGGAGGAGAATAAGTTGTTTGAACTTGCTTTGGCTGTCGTCGACGTCGACGCAGAGAACCCCGATCGGTGGGAACTGGTGGCGGCCATGGTACAAGGGAAAACTGCAGAGGAAGTAGAGAAACATTATGGGATCCTTTTAGAGGATTTGCAGTGTATTGAATCTGGTAAACTGGACCACAGGTTCGGAGATGCTCAGCCTCAGCTCTGTCTTCCCAGCGAGTGTGCTCAATCAGTCTGTTGTTGTTTGACTGATGAAGATCAGAAGTATGTAATCTCTCTCAAAAACCTTTGAAAGAATTTTAATTTAATTTTCCTTTTTCTTCAGACCTCTGTAGTGATGATGAGCTCTTAATGCCTTTTATGCAATCTGGTTGCTTCTTTTAAGTTAAGCTTAAATTTGCTTATTTCCTAGTTTCACTCTCCTCTGTTATAATACTTTGGAGCTTGTCATCTGAATCTGCATTTCACCATGTTCCTGTTAATTTCATGGTTAAACAGAAGTTTATATTTTGATTCTGTGTTTGGTTTGGTGGGAAGTATCATCCCATGTTATATTCTCCTATTACATTTCCTTGTTCATCTAGAGTCCAGTCTACTAAAAATTGTGACTTGGTTTCTGCTGCCATCTATCTTATTAATTCGGCGACAATAGGAACTAAACGTTAAGGAAAATCTGCACCCGTTGGGTTTCTGATCGAACAATAGGAGTAGGCCCAATACCCACTTACAGACTGTTTGCTGTTTCATCCTCTATCAGTTGTCAAAGATTAGATATTTCAATGCCCACAAGGGCTGAACAAACAAATCAAGATATATAATAGGTTATAGTATAATTCTTCCACAATTATATCCCTTAATCCTATAATTTTGGAAGGTCCTTTGGCTCTGTTTGTTTGAGAGGAAAATAGGTGTAGGAAATCATTTCCAAGGGAAAAGTTTTCCTTCAAGTGTTTGGTATCCTAGAAAATATACTTTATTGTAGAAAACTTTTCCATGGAAAATTTTTCCCTCAAATATGGAGGGAAGTTAATTCCATGGAGAGACCCTTTACTAAGGTCTCCAAATAAAAACACAAACTCTCCCAAAAATTTTATTGTTTATTTTTTCTGATAATTCTTATTTGATTTTCTGATTTTTTTTTTCCTTCTAGCCAAACAGTAAAAAAGTGAAGATTAGGGAAACAAATTCTGGAAAATAATTCTCTTGGAAAAATTTTCTTTTCCATCCCATTTTCTGTGCAAATAAACAAAGCCTTTGGGAAATTTGTCTGCTTCAGGATTTCTTGTCTATTACCTGATATGATTTTCCCTGGTAAGCTGGACTCGAATTCATGACCCGCTGACTGCGGCAACCAAGTGAGCTATGGACTTTTGTGTTCCTTCCTTCTATGTTTATATATGCTCTTGGTATCCACCACTATCATGCTTAGCTGCACTTAATTGTGTGGCACCATACAAAGAAATTGCTGAATTTAAAATTGAAGGTCCTTTGGACAAACAATTTTGTGGATAGAAAATGGGGTGGAAAGAGAAACTTAAAATCACCTACAACAATCTGGCCACGTAACTGTGAATCTTTGAGGTAGAGAGTGGACAAACACTGGAGATAGATTTATCATTTGTTTCGTTACACCGTATTTGTTTCCTATAAGTTGGTTCAGTTCCAATGGATATCTCCTTGACCATATACGTGTGTAACTAGTCCTCACAACGGTTCTCTTCAGATCTCTATAATGTCCAGCCTTCCCACTTGAAGTTCTAGCTAAGTTCCATATGTGTGACACCTCTCCCTTTCTCCAAAATTGAACCAATTGTTGAAAGTCATCGACACATGAACATGTTTTTTGGTTCTTGCATACATTCATCAAGGTTTCTATGCCCGGATCCGATCTAAATTTTACTAGTTACAGAACTGGAAATGTTGTGCAGACGACCCTAGAGGGTATATAGTTCTCCTCCCTATTTGCTTTCTTCATCAGGAATAGCCTAATTTTATTCCTTGGCATAGGTAAGCTTGGACTGAAATGACAAACGTCAAGGTCAGGGGCACTATCTTATTGAACCAAGGGCTTAAGAATGGATAATGTCCTCATTTCAAAGCCTCACTCTGTAATGCCACTGACTGACTACTACCACAGGTATGAGCTTAGAAATAGGCTGTTTTTGTCAATGAAAGTAATTCTCCCTGTACACTCGGACATCTTTTCTCTGTTGCTAAGGAATTTGCAGAGTCCCAGTCCAAGAGGAAATGGACATAGATTTTGAAGTTGATTTGTGATCTGTAGGAAGACCACACACTTGAATATGAAGAAGAAAATGCCCACCTGGCTGGGGGGGAAGATGAGGGGGGTATTTTTGCTGAGAAACAGAGGCCAAAGAAGAAAAGGACACCATTCTCAAGGCATTTTCCCTGCCTGGTCACACCTGCCAGTCATCTTGGAAGCATCCGGGAGTGGGGGGATATAGCTCAATTGGTTGAGCTCCGCTCTTGCATTTGGATATTGTGGATTTGTGATTATGTGTAAAAAAAAATCCAAGCTCATATTCTTTTTTGACAGTAAGCCAAATTTTGAAGATTCAGTAGAGAGAGGGAGGAGTGGCTATAGAAAGGGCATTGACATGTTAGCCAGAGGGATGATGGTGACAAAACACGAGGTTCCTGCTCTACCTAACCCTCAGGAGATCTCAGGAATTACCAGAATGAGTGAAATGGATGGATGTAAAACAACATGAGTCCTACGACAGGGTTCAACCTCTTTGAAACATAATATTTTGGTTGATCAATACATTTGTTCAATAAATTTATCAAATGTTGAACCAACATCCGTTGCTCAAAATAGAGGGAAAACAATAATTTTACAAGCCTAAGCACAGAAATAGAGAGGCAAGATTGCATCACCAGATAGCTCACTCGGGTTTATGACAAGCCAACTGTTACTCATTGTGAGCTGCTCAAGCAGCCTAAGTTCGGGGCTCAAGGCTAGTCATAAGCATACCTGCATATGTTAGGATTTGCTCATTGAAAAAAAGAGATGATTTACTTTTTGGGTCTGCATCTTACTTCCATTTAAGCATTCAGTCATTCACAAGGTAATTGCTGTAGAAGACTATGTGTGAACTTTCAAGCAAAATGTGTCTAGATTAGTATTTGATCAGAAAATGGCCCCCATAGTTTTTGTGTGTACCTGTTTCTTAGACAGTACAATTGATATTTATATTAAAATTTATTTTCTGCCATTTTTATTTACAGGATGCTCGTTCAATTGGACATAAATTGATAGGCAGGGGGCAAATTTGATTCTTAAAGGCTATTCGAGCTTGTATCCAGTAAGAATCTACATTATGAACCATAATACTAGTCATTGGTAATAGTTGATTGATTAAATTGTTATTTTAGTACGTTGTTAAAGAAATCAATATCTTCTCTATAAACATTTGTGAAGAACACTTGGCCAGTGTTTATGAATGCAAATTGGGGAGAAGGTAGTATAAAATAATTTCTTTTTCTTGCATTGCTCTTCTGCTCCTAGACACGCTGATGGGTTCATACGGAGAAATGGTTCACATTCATATTAATCAAAAAAATTTAATTTATCACTATCATACGCACGTGTTATGGTATGTAATCTGTTGTTTTCAGCATATTATCCAATGAGTGAGACCCATTGGATAGTTGGATCTTTCTTCTCCCCGAATGTGCTTATTGATAGTCATATTTATACATAATATATATGGAGGGAATATAGTCAGAAATAGTGTTAGAGGCCCATGTTCAGGCTGGTTTTGTTGTGGGGCAACCATTCTGGGCAACATTGCTGAGGCACAGGCTGATCCTGCCGCCTGATGAGGCCTACAGTCTTCATTGGAAGCTTTCAGGTGCTTTCTTGGCTTGCATTGAGCTTGGGGATGTTTTCTCATGTAGGGAACTGTCGTTTGAAGTATATGCGCAGTATCAGTTTGGTAGTGAAGGCGGTGAGATCTAATCGAGCAGCTCAATGTCATGATACATCAGTCTACATCATATCTTATAATCTTTACCAATTTGATTTATTGATATAATAATTTTGGGGTGAAAATGTTCATCCAAATTCATTTTGGTATTGCCAAAATCTCTTGGTTTGGCTCCAAGATTGGAAAGGATAAGAGAACAAAAATTGCAGATAAAAACACCAGAAAATAAATCCCATTAGAAAAATAATTAAGAGTTTATATAGTGGTCTTGCAGGTTCCAACTTGGAGTCCCAAGCAACTGAAAAATGTATAATTTGCTGCTTACCTCAGCATCATAAAAATTGCAACCTCAAAACATTAAAACTAGGAAGCCTGTACCAAAACTGAATGCAACCAAACAAATTACTCTTGTATGCTCAACTTATACACACTGTTGCCCTTCTAAAAAGATCCAAAGGCTGCTCAATACGCAGTATATTTTGGTATTTCATTCTTTACAATTTAAATTGACATATATACATAATCTATTTTTCTTCTAGACAAGGAAAATTTTCAAAAAATTGCACCACGTGGATTGTTTACCCGGGGTGTTGTTTAACCTAACAAACTCCAGGCATTCACACTTTTGTGGCCCACAGCTACTGGCTTCAGCAGACACCCAGATCATTCGTTAGCTTTGTACTCAACTGTAACCATCAGATATTGGAATTACATGTCAATAGTATGCCATCTCAGAAACTCCCAAACCCCCAAGATACCAATTTTCAGAGCGAAATTATAAAGTTGTAATTGTATAACTTAGCAAACGGTTAGTTATACATATGGTGAACAAGCAATGGGGCATTCAATGGAGAGCTAGATCACTCTGCACATCTCCAAAGGAATGTAATTGCAGTACTACTGTATCAATTATACATGTCGCATGTAACATATGTATTAGTGTTGGTCTAATCTAATTTCTTTGTTAGTTCTTGTGAACTCTTTGTGTGCATATGCTTTTGCTTCTGTATCCTTGTCGTGTTTTGTTATTAATAGATATTGCTGGATTACCGATCAAAAAAAAAATCTGGTTTTAGTTCGAGGTTTTGGAAATTGTGAAAGTACCGATAGAGAAGAGGAGACAGTACCTGTCTATACAATGAAGGATCTCCATATGATTTTCTTAGTTCTACTACATGCAAAGATGGATTTATCTCAAACACCTGCCAAAATTACAAAGATAATAAACATAGAATTAGTAAGGAACTACGCAACTGCTAATAAGGTAGCAGAACCATTAAAAGGCTCCTAAAATTACATATTGGGTAATGCAACCCATGTCAGATGTTTCCCCAAGAAAAATTGCTTACCTCTGCATCCAATGAAAGCCTCTCTGAGTTCTTCTCATCCTTGTGCTCTTTCATCACTCTTAGCTACAAAACGAACACAAGAAATTCCAGATTTTTCAGTATAAAATCTTTGTAACAATTACTCTCCAAATTATAACAGTGGCTGATATAATACTAAAATGTTTTACTTCAAGTGATTCGCCATTTTGAGCATCAACACTTTTAATGCAGAAAACTATCCTAGTTGCACTTGTAAAATTTTCCCTTTTACTTCATTGGTTTTTATTTTGTGGTACATCGTATATACTAAGTTACTAACTGAAAAAAGTTGAATGCTGGTTCCACTTTTCTTCTCATCCGCTTTCCTCTTTTTTGAATTAGAAGACAACAAAAGTTGTGGGGTCCACAAAAAGCTGTCACATTTTTGTGTCTTCTTGATTAAAAAAAAAAAAGGAAAGTGGATGAGAAGGAAAGTAGACATAGCATTGATATTACACATAGAGGGAATTTTCATGTTTTGTAGGAGTTATGAAAGGTATCCTCCCTCCCTCTATCATATGCTATGCGGGACGTTTGGGACCAAATGGCTGATTCCCGTCAATGAGATCTATTAGGCAAAATATTAGCTCAATTGGATGGCTGGGAAGAGATCTTCTTCACCTATACTCAAATAGTCTAATTGCATCTTGCCTGTATTCTACATATTTGAATACATAACTAGATTATAATAATGTCTAGGAAAATGAATGGGCAATGCATGCAGATAAAGAATATAAATATATATTTCTCCCGAATATTTAACTCAGGCGATAAAAAACAATTCCACATCACAATAATAACCTTTCCATTCTTCTTCTCGGCTTGAAATCCCATCACAGTTGCTATATCTTTGATCCTCTCAAATAATTCTTTCATGGAAAAATTTGAAGTGAATCTGATCTTCCTCTCAGAGGCATCCTGCAATTAATGGAACAAAAGAGCATTGTATTACATTTGCTGCTTGTACCATGAAAAACTTGTCCTTATTAGTGTTGTTCTAAGAGCTAGCTTACTTTAGCTTCAGAAATTTATAGGTCCATGAAAAAGAATCAGGCCATTATTTTCAGGTAGGATATACGGTTTTTGATAATGCTAATATTCACAAAGTTACTGATTCTAGTCTTTTATGAAAATCCAATATAATAGGAATCTGGCAAGCAATTATGTTTTCTGGGGTTGCGCTAATTCACGAGTATTTTAACCTGCTAAAAAAAATCACAAAGAATGGTAAAAAGAACAAAGCAAATTAGGAGTTTAAGAGCTTTCACCTCATTTTCGAAGAAGCCGGAGAGATCAAGGAACGAAGACATTCCGATAAGCTGAAAGGCATTGATGGGGGTGGATGAACCTGGATGTTTCTTTGTCTCCATTGGCTTCATCAGAAAAAAAGGATTCCATTCAATTTCACATAAACCTACAGAAACATACTAAAAAAGGGACAGCAATATAGGAAAGCCAAGTTGGTACCACCTCTTGTATCGAAAATGCTCCGCCATTGATGTAGACATCATTTTCTTCATCGTATGGAATAGCAGCAGTATAATCTTGCATGAACCACTCGTCCACTTTGATCCCAGCCATCGTTATTCGGGTACTGGGATTGGGATCAAGAATCCTCTTTATCATGTTTTGAGCACCTGGAGAGAGCCATTTGGGTATCCTAGTATCTCCTTTAGAAATCTGAATCAGTCAGGTTCAGATTCTGAGTGCTGGTCCACAGTAAAAGGCCATCATAGGAGAAGAGACCAGAGGCAATTCTTTTATACCTTATGAAAGAGAACCACTAAATTTCGATCATCGAAAGGAAGATAACCTGCAAGAACTGCATACAAGATAACACCGCACGACCAGAGATCCGATGTGACCCCATTGTACCCTCTATTGGCAAGAACCTATAAACATGGTCAGGAGGATCACAAATTAGCCAAAGACCCACATAATTGATTGTCTAAACCAGCTGGAATGTAAAGTTATAGAATTTGAAGTTCATGGGCACCTCAGGGGCCATATAGTAAGGAGTTCCGCAGCGTGTATGAAGTAAACCATCCTCCTGATATTTCAGATGGGAATAAGTGAGGAACTGAGTTATAATTAGAAGCATGAGTTAGTTATAAATGGCTGGTTTATGTTTCCTTTTCCTTTTGCATAATCATAATCCTGTACCTTAAAATGTTGAGGTAAAGCACTGAGGCCAAAATCAGATATCTTTATGTTTCCTTTTGCATCAACAAGAACATTCTCTAGCTGCCAATTAAAATAACATATATGATATGAATGGCAATTAGAAAAAACAAAACAACTGACATGGGCGTCTGTCTTCCGCAATTACGAATGAGAGAATCTGAATAAGTCACGGTGGAAGTGAGCCCAATAAAAAGGAGTCAGACCAATTTAATCCTGATATGGTAGTATTTGTTTTTCCAACTCCGATATGACAGTATAATGTTTAACAGGGCTGGAAATCACCTTCAGGTCCCTATGAAAGATGCCTTTGTCATGACAATAGCTCACGCCGTCGATTAACTGTTGGAAAAGCTTCCGGCCTTCATCTTCTGAAAGTTTCCCTTTGAATGACTACACAAGCCATTTCATACCATCAAAATTTTTTAAAAAAAAAACCATCAAGACATTAATAATATGTGAAAATTGAGAAAGAACAAAAGCAAAAGGAATCGCTTTAAAAGTTTATAGAAGCTCCTTACAATTTTGTCATGTAATTCGCCTTCATTAACATACTCAAGGACTATGTAAATCTTAGTTTTGCTTGCCAAGACCTGTAATTTAACCAGAGCAAATAGTCAGGACTATTTATTGCTTTACATTCAAGTATAAGCCCAAATATCTAACATGGCATTTCAGTCATCAATTTCTAAAGCTTAAAAAGAAAACCATTACTTTTTCAGCTGTTATCCTCACTATCAATACGAAAACCATTACTTTTCAACTTTTATAGTAATAACTATCGAATAAAGAAAAATATATATACTTGTCTAAATTTTTTTGAATGCAAATTTCATAAGTTAGATCAGTATAAAGAGAACCACTTGAAATCAAAATCCATAAATGATACAAATCTCCCTTTTGACAAGAAAGAATTTTTAATGCAAATTTCAACAGGATTATGATTTGTTGATACATACAAATCTCCCTCGCTAGCTCATCAATCTAGATTATTCATGTAACATGGCTCTGTGGAATGGACCCCACCATAAAATATGTCTATAACCAGAAGCCTGTCTTGCCGATTCAACCAACAAAAGAAGATTAGATTGGTCCAAAAACTATAAGTCTTGTGGCCCCATTTTTGGGTACCGACCATGGGAGAAACTGCCTCTCTACAGGCTACAGAGTCCATCTACCCCCACATGCAAGGCACCATTGCTTGGGTTTGGCTGTCCATGGATCGGATTCGAATCCAAATCCAATTAGACCGGATTTTATAGACGTTCATCTACCCCCGGCCCACAGTCGTTATAGACGTTCAATACTACACGTGCCTTTGATCTGGATGACCACAGGCCCAACAATTTCACAGCGGAGTCAAATCCTCTACGGTGATAACCGGATTTGCCAAAATCCGGTTATCACCCCTAGAGGTTGCCACGTGTCTCCTTTGACACCCCATAACCGTGGGTAAGGTTCACCCACCCCTAGGGTTCACCCAACTATTTTTTATTTATTATTAAATATTAATTCTTTTTTTTAATTAAAAAACTGTTTTTAGAGTTTTTTTTAATATTAAAAACAGTTTTTTTATTTTAAAAAAAGAATTAATATTTTTTTCAAGAAAAAACCAAAAATAGGTGGGTGAACCTTACCCACGGTTAAGGGGTGTCAAAGGAGACACATGGCGACCTCTATGGGTGATAACCGGATTTGGCAAATCTAGTTATCACCGGAGATGATTTGGCTCGTTTCACAGGCCAGATAATTCCAACCATGCGATGAGATTGTGATTTGTGGCCAATGAATAAAGACACTCAGAATCAATATAGAAAAAATTTGGGAGTGGGTTCTCTCAAGTTGCAACTCTAGAGAATCTCTCAAGTTGGAACCCCTAGAGGTCGCCACGTGTCTCTTTTGACACCCCTTAACCATGGGTAAGGTTCACTCACCCATCCTTGGTTTTTTTTTTATATTAATTATTATTTTTTAAATTAAAAAAACTGTTTTTAGGGTTTTTTTAATTTAAAAAATAATAATTAATATAAAAAAAAAAACGGATTGGTGAGTGAACCCTAGGGGTGGGTGAACCTTACCCATGGTTAAGGGGTGTCAGAGGAGACACGTGGCAACCTCGGGTTCCAACTTGTGAGAATCCTATAAATATTTGATTCCGGAATTTGAGGGGCTATATGAATCCAACTAATAAGAAAGGAAAGCTTCAAACTTAAGTTTGAGAGAGAGAGAGAGAGAGAGAGAGTAGATTTGAGACTTAACTCATGCAGTCTGACCACGTTGGGATGTTTGAGGAGCCTCAAAGTGCCGATCTCTCTCTTTACCTGCAAAACTCATTCAAACACCAAGAAATCAGAACAGACGAACTGCATTAAAAAAAAAACCTACAAGAGCAGAAGAGAACCATATATAAACAAAGAAGAACCAACAAAAATCTCCAAAAAAAAAAAAAAAAAAGAAGGATCGAAACCTGATGGGTGGTCTTAGTGGCAAAGGCCAAGTTTTTCTCAATGATCTTAACAGCAAAGGCGAGGCCAGATTGTAAATCGAGGGCGTATTTAACTTTTCCGAAACTGCCTTGGCCCAGAGTCCGTCCGAGCTCGTACTTACCAAGTCGCATTCCCTTCTTCTCCACCCGTGTCACCATCATCTCTTTTTCCTCTATTACTTCCCTGCAATCCCCAGATATATATAACTGGTTTTTTATTTATCTATCTGTCGTGTTCGTCGTCCAGAGCCCTCTAAGACGTGAACACATGCTAAAATATTGCAACTTAAAAGGCATTTTCGTATTTCTATATATATTCATTTTTTTCGGGATAAAGCTTGCACTACAACTTAACTTACAAAATTCAAATTTAAAATCGTCTAAGATTAAAATTTTAAAAAAATTCTGGTAATTTTAAGGGATTCTTCTAATATATTAAATCTCTTTTAATATTTTAAATAATTTAATTTATATGATATTTTTTTTTGTTAAAACAAATCAGTTTAAATACAAAGAGGAGTTTTATTTTACCTGCAACTTTCCTTTTTGATGAGAGCTCTGCCAACTCCTACTCTCAGCTTCCACCAATCACCTCCGGTTCATTATCCAAGGTTAAAACACTCTCACAAAAAAAAAAAATATTTGAAGGGTGGTTGGTGGAGTTTGAAAGTAAGGGTTGGAGTAGGGCCGGCTAATATTCCTCTTTTGTTTTATTTTTACAAATGGTTACATGGTAATGGTTTTAAAAAAAATGATTTTACAAAATTACCTCTTTATTTCCTCTTAATTACATAGGTGGTACTACCTTATACTAAATAGGGGAGCACCGTGTGTAGGAGACGTGGCCCTCAAAATTTTACTCTAAGAGCATTCCTAAGAGCCTCACCAAAATAGTTTTTTAGTTATTTTGGTAAGGCAAATCATTAAAAATGGTAAAAATGAGCCTCCAACAACCTCATCAAAATGACAATTTTTGTTTTCGGTGAGTATGTATACTCATCAAAGTTAATTATTTCCCTCCCTTCCTTTATTATAGTCTCACACAAATAATAAAATAAAGGTTTCTCTCTTCATTCGTACTATTATGATCCCACACAAATAATAAAATAATCTGAGTTTTGGTGAGAATGCTGGGAGTGTTTTAAAAAATTGGATAGCCAAAATAGGAAAATGTGAGTTTTGGCTATTTTGGTGAGTAAAATTTGGTGAGGCTGCGAGAAATGCTCTAAAATGATTAGTTTCTTACTATTTAAAGAATTATACTAAAAAGGGGAGCTCCGTGTGAAGGAGACCTGGCCCTCAAAATTCTACTCTAAAATGATTAGTTTCTTACTATTTAAAGAAAGGGATTGACTATGAACAGAAACTCCAGTTGGAGAGCAAACCAATGCAGCAAAAAAATCCTGAATTACAAGGAAAAAGTTTTTTTTTAAATAAGGAAAAAGGTTAGTTGATAGAAATACCCTTCCTTTGTATTGTAATTTTTAAACTATCTTATTATAAGACATTTTTTTGTTGTTCCCGATTTTCTCTTCTTCAATCAAAGCTCAGTTCATAGTTGATCTCAAAAAAACAGAAACGCAAACGCCTTGCTAGCAAAGTCCTTTGTTTTTAGGTTTGTGAGTGATAATTGTTGAGCATTTTGGTTTTCATGAATCCTGATTTTAGCTAGTTTTAGAAAGAATGGAAGAGTCAAGAGTGGCCATTCACCCATTGGCTTAGCATGTCCGATGGGATTTAATTACCTGGCTCTCCTATTCCAAGTTTTTGGGAGTTGAGTAAAGCTATTCAGGTACGTAAGAATGAGGATGTTATCCAGCCAAGTAGTGAGATGTTCCAGCTTGTTTATTAAGTAAACAAGCCCGAGTTGTGTTCACAAGCACCTCTGTTTGATAATCACCCCTACGTAGGAACAAACAATTTGGCTCTGGGAGTGGAAGACCTTGCCTGGCTTCGCACGAAAGAGCTTGTCACAATCGGATCGACCACCTTTTAAAATGGCCAACACCCTGGCGGAGATGAGGCTGGGCAAGCCCAAGAACTTAGGTATTGCATTGGTTTGTTTGCGGCCACATCACATGATATGCATCCGTGACTGATTATCACGCCTGACCACCATTCTGATGGAGGCCATGATTGACTAAACCGTTGCAAATTTGCAATCATATGTGATGCTTTGCATGGCACCACCCAATATACACCCAAAAAAAAAAATTATCGTAGGACAGAATGTTATGCTAGTTTTGTGTCTCAGTTTACACCACTCTAAACTCTTTTCTGTACTTTATTTTTTATAATTTCTTTTTGATTAATATATTTCCCTGATTATCGATAAATATATATATATACACACAAAAAGATGTCAGGACCGAATATGTAATCCATTTCCTGCCAAGTCAATTTTAGTGGATGAAAATTGCTCAGATTCTTAGGGCGAAAGGAGAGAAACTATGGTCGAAAAATGGTATCTCTCAGAAGTCACAACACGAGAGCCTTGAGCCATCCCTTTCCCAGCCTAACTTGCAACCCTCTTTTCATATATTCAGGCCTTCATCCGGTCAAAGGTATGAATGTTATGTTATGGGAAAAAAACAGACGAATGCTTACAACAATTTTGCAAATCCGTATCAGTTTGATTAGCATTGCGAGAAGAGGCCTAATTACATAACAGTCTCATGAGTTCTAACACCATGGGTCCTGCAATCGATGGTGCCAGAGCTCTGTGATGCAAATAATACCCCATAGAAAGAATTTGGAAGCACAAAAACAAGGTAACTGCATGAAAAATCAGAACTGAATTGAACGAAACAGTGACTTCATTGCAGCAGGCAGGTTTAGTATACATAATGTGATTCCGATGAAACATGGATGACATTATTTAGCCAGAGAAGCATCCGCAATTTGTATCAAAAATCTTGAACAAACAAAACTTGAGGAACTAAAATCAGCAAGGAAGCAGTAGGAGCAAAATGAAGTAGCAAAACATCCTGTATACACATTAGAGTGTTTGAACAGTTGCTTGAACAATTGCACATTCCAAATGTATAAGAAGACATGTTGAATAATTATGTGAAAGATAATATTTGAACCAAATTTATTTCACTAGAAGAAAATGTATGTATGGTATAGCACACGTAATCTACTAATGGCACGAATGTAGGCAAAGAACATGAGGAAGAGGTATGACCTAGCATTTGGAGGATCCTTCCTAGAAAATCTCCTATGCCAAAAGATAAAAATTCATTACTCACTATGCAGCTAAGTTCAAGTAACAGGCTTGTCCTCCCCCGAAAGTAAATCTATAGTATGCCTCAAAAAGAGTTTTGTAGCAGCATTCGACAATAGATATATATATATATATATCTACTACTTATACTATAAAGAAATAATAATCTCTCTTTGTTCTCCAAACTCCAATCCCTTCAATATTACAAGTTATAAGTTCTATTTTAGAGATGACATGTGGCTTTTCTCTTTAATCCCCATCGTTCAAGTTTGGGACCCACTATCTCATCCTAGAGCCCTCTTTATCTCCACTATTGTAGAGTCCTCTCTCATCTCCAACTCTTGCAAGTAGGTTTGGGACCCACTATCTCATCCTAGAGCCCTATCTATCTCCACTATTGTAGAGTCCTCTCTTATCTCCAACTCTTGGGTGTATTAATTTAAGTTTAATACTAAGAGACTTATGATTTTCTATTAAATATTAATAAAATAATAATGAATTATTATTATAAAATCAATTAATTAATACAAATAATAATGTCTATCAAATAAAAATAAAGCTATATCGTTAAAAATAAAATTTATAAAATATTCTTAAAATAAATTACTTAATATTTAAATAAATATTATTATTTAATTTTAGATATTCTTAAATTATTACCCATGCATCGCACGGTCTCTACTAGTATATATATAGGGAAGGATACTCATGAACCATGCTCATTGAAGCTTGTAATGAGCGGTCCCTCTAAAAAGATAACGTGGTATATTTTTTTGAATCTGACCGTTGGATGTCAAGTTGGGTCCATTGGAAACACGTGTCAAAAAAATCAGTCCGATCGGACATGTTTAGACCGTTTGATTAGACCCTAGTTTGCAGCATTAACCCCTTAGGGTTCACTAGACCCTACCTAGGATATAGAAATGGCTAATCTTCCCTTCTTCGATCGGACGGTCTATAAATGTCCGATCGAGCTAATTTTTTACCACATGTCTCTTGGTCAACCTGTCTTGACATCAAAAGGTCAGATTCCAAAACAACTTACCACGTGTCATCTTATTAAGGACCGCTCATTACAAGCTTCAATGAGCATGACTCATTAGAATGCTACTCTCTCTCTCTCTATATAAAGGGGTTCCAACTGATCCATTTTAAATCCATACGTCCTGTGCCTTTTGTGAAATATGTCAGCAGTCATGCCATCTCCATCATCAGGAGTGCACCTGTTGTTTGACAGCTAAAGATGCCCAAAACTGATATATCCATTCCAAAGTTGACTAGTTGATCTTTGAAGTTGATTCTCCATCGGTAGTAGAGGATATTGATACACTTCAACCTTGAAACTAAGGTTCAAAGATAATTTCTTTTTCTATTAGTACAATTACTCCGATCAGAGAAACTACCTTAGATACTAAACTTCCAGAATGGAGAAGTTATGTAGCAGCCCTGAGATAAATAACACTAGAATTTCAACTCAAACCACAAAGTTGAATCTAGGTCTGTAAACGGAGCGAATTCGAAGCGGATACCACACTAATCTGTATCCGATTCGATTAGTAATATATGCTTATCTGAATTCGCTCCATTATCCAGCGAATAATAATAAATTTATTTTGTATCTGAACTATTCAATCGAATTCAGATATTATTCGAATCTGTCCGATTACACCAATCGAATTCGGATATAATTCTGATATTATTCGCATCCGTAATATTCATTGCTCTCTGTTCCGTCTCCCAACCGAGAAGTGACGTTGGAGGTATCTTGAAGACCACCTGGGTAAACCATTAAAAGCTTTCACTGCATAGTTGCAAGCCACTGCGACGAGGTTAATCTTTCACTCCTACAGGACACAAGTGGGGTGGACTTACAAGGCTAAGCTTTTAAATGAGAGAGATGGTTAAGCGTAATACATCAGAGTGAAATCCATTGCTTAAGCAAGCAATGGCATCGAGATCTTGGATCTTCATCATTTGTCAACATAGAATTTTCTTTTGTACTTTACAGTCTTTACCCAACCTCACCTTTCATCATTTGGCAACTTAATCTCTAAACTAAAAACCTGTTCACATCATGCCTTTTGACAAAGTAACCAGTGGGACACTTTAACAGGGGTGAAATTCGTGAGTGGGGTGGATTTCAAAACCTGAAATCCAAAACCAAAACCCCTTTCTCTTCTTCTTCCTGTCCTCTTCGACCAATTAATTCTTTCCCAGTAATATCAACAAATACCTTAACCCCAATCTAGCCTGAGATGTTTACAATCAAAACCCCTACCATCAATTCTCATCTCTTCCTCTCTAAAACCCTAAAAAACTCTACCCTTACTCCAATCTAGCCTGAGATTGAGACGCTCAAGAAGTACAAGCTTGAGAAGGGGAAGTATAAGCGAAAGATGGCCGCACATGCACTGGCAGTGGACAGAGAAATCCCATACCTCCGTGTGAGACTCCCCTACTACAGTTTCAAGCTCGCAAGAAGACTTACCACCATATGAACTCTGTTCTTTTCATCTCTGCTTCTGGTTCAGATGCAAGAAGATGGTTAGCTTCCTTCTCGGGACTGGTAATGGTGGTGGTGTGGCTGGGGTTTAATTTGGAGAGGAGAGAGTAGAGAGGAATCAGGAAAGTGGATTTAGGATTAGGGTGTGTTAGTTAATGTAATAGATTATTACATTTTTGTCCTCCTAAAATTCAAATATCACACTAAATATAAGCATGTGTAGTATTATATGTAAGGGTAGTTTTGTAGGACATAATAATAACCGTTGTAGTCAAGGCGTCTAGGCGATAGGGCTATAGGGGTTTCCCTGAGCAAGGCGATGCCTAGGCGACCCAAATATACTTTTTTAATTGATATTAAATAATATTATATAAGATTTAGTGAGTGCCTGCCTAGATCATGATTTAGGCGATAGGGGTTCTGCTTAGGCGAGGCAGTGGCCTAGGCATTGCCTAGGCGACATTTTGACTACACTGATAATAACATTATTAATTATATATATATATATATATCAGTCGGACATTCAGCAGAGCGGATACACCACTATCCGTATCCGGTCCAATTATTAAACGAATATCATTTTACTATCCGAATTTGATCTGCCGGATATTTATTCAGATAATTATCTGACTATCTGGATCCTTTTACAGCCCTAGTTGAATCTTTAAGCCTTATGCTATCAAAATTACCCTAAAAAAAATTCAGCCAAAAAATAAGAAATAAAACTTAAAAAATAAACATTAAATTGTCCTTAATGAACAACAGATTTAATAATCAATATTAACACCCAGAGTATAACAGGTCTTCGATGACAATGATCATGAATATATATAACATGCATATACACATGCATCCACAAAAATGTGATAACGTGAGTGCACAAGTCATAGCCTCATAGGTACATATGCACACACATGCTTATGTCGATTGGCTCATACATACATTTATAATCATATAAAACTCAACAAATCCCTTCAAAGAATACAGATGCAATTGGACAACACAGTGCAAGTTAATTTATAGTGCAGACTCAAAATGGGTACATGGATGCATTTCACGCACAAAGCTAAGATAGAGAAAAGCAGAGAGTAAACACATACTTACAAAGTCTAACATCCGTACTAAGATTATTTGCATGTCAACTTATTATGTCCTACACCCTTGCACCTATTACACTGGAGTTGGTGTCTGACTACATCTTGTGCTCCAGTCTGCTTCAACTTTGGTCGGTCTGGCAGACAATGATTGGGAGGAGGATTTACAGCAACTGCTATCTGAGATAACTCTTTCTGCAAGGGACTATCTACGTTTGGAACATGATGTGTAGACTCTGAATATGTGAATTGGCAGCGGTCAGTTGTGAAGTATCTGAAGCAATAATCATATGGGCTCCTATCCAATGCATTCAAAGACAGCAATAGCATGGCAATCCAGTAAGATGACATCCTTTGCAACTACAATCCCAATGATAAATATCAACTACCTCAATGGAGTCGCTGAAAGCCTGAAACGTACTACCAGGTGAGAATAGAACTTCAAGGGAACATGTTTCATAGTCTCCTTTTGCAGCTTTTCTCCATCAATGGAGTTAGTATCGTCAAGCATTTATTGGAGTCCACCCGATGGGTAGATCAATTCCATCATCCTACCTACCCCATATTACATCAACCATCTGTGTTATTGGTAAATCATGTGCCTCTGATACTCAACTGTAGAACAGTTCTCCAAAGTTTGACTGTATATGGTTGTACTTTGCACCCTCAAAGAATGCATTCGCCTTGCTTTGTATGACCCAATTATTAGCTACCACTGAAACACTCTTGATGCTTTCGGCACTCCTCCGAAATTCTTCAAGCCTGAATAAGTTTTTCCTGGGGTGACATCTATAGTCCATGCTTTCGGCGCACCTCTGAAATAAGTTTAAAGCCTCGCTACAGACAATCCTCCACCTTTTCCTTGAGTGCCCTTTTGTTCGAAGTATATGGTTCAGATAAGAAAACCAGAGTACTATGAGGATAAATACCGTTTTTGGACTCTTTGTGCTAATCTCCTATGGGAGATTTGGAAGGCTCAAAACAAGGTTTGGTTCTCAGGGGACCTCCCAAGTCCCAAAGACACACAGACTATTCTTCTTGTTGCAAAGTCCCACTTGGTGTTTACTTTGCTGTTCAACAGCTTGCATAGTTTGTTCAACAGCTAGAATAAACACCAGCAAACTATAATGCACCTATAAGGATAACTGGCATGTTGCCTTATTGTGCCCTAGTCCATTGCACTTGCTGCAATGCTTTTTAACTACCCATTCTGATCGAACCCTTTTCTTTGGTCTGGTTACACTACGGACACTAGGCGGGTGTACCTGCACAGAAGAGAAATCTCCATTCACAGGCATATCTGCAGCTGGAATTGGGTTTATAGACTCCGAATACATTAACCAGTAAGTCTCGGTCATTAATAATTTGGAGCAATAATCATATATGTTCTTCCCCATACGTTCAAGGACTGCCAGAGCATGCGAGCATGGTAAACCAAGTATTTGCCATTCCCTGCAACTACAGCCATAGTGATCAATGTTGACAACATTAATTGTACCCAAATCATCACGAACCTCGAACGTGCTACTGGATGACGATAACACCTCAAGAGGATGTGCTTTGAGAGTCTCTGTTTGTAGTTTATCCTCCGAAGATGGAGTTAATCTTGTTGACCACTGATCTGAATCCACCCGGCGCGTGTTGATCATCTCCATCATCTTACGACACATGGTATCAATAATTTGTGTTATTGGTAACCCTGGCGGCTTTGAAACCCAACTATAGAATGCCTCTGCAATGTTGGATGTGACATGGTTGTCACGTGCACCTTTGAAAAATGCATTTGCCCAGTGTTCAGGATCACTTTGCAGGATCCATTCATACGCTTCAGGTGAAATATCTTTAATGCTCTTAGCGCACTTTTTAAATCCCTCGAGTGTGGGTGCATAGGCAGCATCATAAAATCGAGCAACAATCACACTGATAACTTCTCGAGCACATGCCCCCTCCAAGTCTTTCTTTAAGCTCTCCATGAGATGATGTAGGCAGTGCCCATGGTAACAATCCTTGAATATCTTCGATATTGACTCGCTTATCCCATTCTCTCTATCAGCCACAATTGTTATGGATTGGGATGTAGACAAAACAGACTTCAATTGTACCAAAAACCAATTCCAATTATCATCACTCACGACATCTACTATTGCGAATGCAACTGGAAAAATTTCGCCATTCCCATCCACCGTAGTTGCAGTCAGCAACTCCCCCTGGTATCTTGATTGCAAAGGCATAGTATCAAGGAAAAGGAGGGGGCGGCAACCACTCTGGAAGCCATAGAGCGAGGCGTGGAAGGCAATAAACATACGATGGAAGCTTAAGTCATCCCTAGTAATGAGAGTGGCAACACTACCAGGATTTGTCTCGACCAACTTTTTACACAACCAAGGCAAATGATTGTATGCCTCTTCGTATGAACCCTGAAGATCTTCCTTGGCAATCTTAATCCCACGCCATGCCATCGAATATGGCACTTCAATCCCGAGATCCTGTCGGATGTCATTAACAATTTCCTTTGGTTTGTAATTCGGGGTCTCTCTCAACTTTTCCATTACAATACTTGCCACCAGTTTCTCTGTGGCTCGAGGACGATTAGCTGTGTCAGTACCTGCTCCACATGTATGTATTTTATTCATCTTCATAATTTTGAATAATTGCGTGGTTGACAACTTCGACGCATTGACCCGCCATGGACAACCCTCAGCTTTACACTTGGCAGTTACACGTCTTCTATCATTATTTTCAAACTTGTAGGCAAAGCCATGTGCAATGGAATACATACGTAATGCATCACGAAAGTCATGAACACTATTAAATTGTTGGTGCAGACGCATAATCCTGTTATTCAGTGATCTGGTAACTCTTTGTCGTCCAATTTCTTTAACTTCTTGGTGCAGACCCATAATCCTGTTATTCTGTGATCTGGTAACTCTTTGTTGTCCAATTTCTTTAACTTCTTGGTGCAGACCCATGATATTGTTCTTCCGTGATCTAGTAACACTCTGTTGCCCAATGTCCTTGATAGCAGTTGGAGCATCGACCGGGGTGACAGGTTCAGCAACGGTTGTCCTGATGGACCTGTAAGATCAAACATTCCACGTGATTTTTCATGCAAGAATTTGTAGAATTATCTCAAGGACATTAAACCCTAATACACACATCAGTCATCCGTCATCTATTTCTGGTTCTATTGAGGCTCAAGGTCGAACCCAGAGTTACCTCATGAGTCCCACATTAAAATGTGAGCCTTACACAGATAGTTGGCAACCCATTTGAACAGAATAGAAATTCGATAATTCCTCTACATACCACATAAGTAATGTTACAAATAAAAAAATAAATAAATAAAATGGTAATGTATACTACCTACTGCTTGGCATGTTCGAGACATCACTTGCTACTGTCTCCCTTCTCATGACATAAACATCTACAGATGTGGAGTCTTCATGGAACTCAAACAAGCGCTGTATGTCTTTGTCACTAGATATTGTGATGAGAGTCCGCTTGTTGTTCGGAAGGAAGTATTTGATGATCATGGAATCAGAGTCATACTTCCACATCTCAGCTATTTCAGACTTGAATTCATTGAACAGAGTCTTTTTGCTTACGCTCATTGCATGAGCATCCCCATCAGTGTATGACAAGGAACTATCATCTTTAGAGGTAAACTTTCCGCCAGACTGACATATAACTATAAGTTTCCCATTAGCCATAGGTCGACAGAGAGTGCCACCAGCGAATTAAATTAATCAACCCCAGATAATCTATCAACAAGGAAATTGATAATGTGAGCTAATACCCAATAAATTTTAAATTCATAACAATTTGTTGGATTCAACAAGATCTTTACGTTATTCTCCACTGTTCTCTTTTTTCTTTCTCTGAAAAAGCCTGGATCTTATTCAGCTTTGTTTAAGTAGGAAAAAAAAAAAAACAGAATCATAACAGGATTCTTCAGAAGAAATAGATTTACTTAGATTTTAGTGTGTAAATCACTAATTAGCAAGCAATAAACACAAAGTAAACTTAATAAACAAAATAGAAATCATCCACATTACAAAATCAGTGAGGAAACAAAACCTGGAAAAATGAATAGGAATATTAGGATATTCAAGACAGATGATGAAGATGAGGATTTACAAACCCTAGACCTCGTGGTTTTTGATCCTCCACGATGATTAACACTTCTGCAAAAACCCAATCTTTGAGTGTCAAAACCCTAGCTTCGAAGTAGAAAAGGAGGAAAATAAACCAATAAGAGATTTCAGTGGGAAGCGAGAATGTTGGTAGTTGTGTTCTAATCCCCAACCCAGCTCCCCTTAGCCTGCTTTGTTATATGACTTGATGAGAATGACAATTCTGCCCCCAATTTTTTACATATTTACAACTTGTGCCATTATGGATACGGAACTCTCCTACAAACTTCGCCGAACCGAATTCAAAATCGAGCGTACCCGCTTCTAAATTACAGCAAACCTCTACCCACCCCTAGTCCCCCAAGCATCTCTTGTTATAACTAAAATCGAAAACCGAATCAGAGCACTCTTTTAGTGTTGAGATTTTATTGGGAGAATACGACATAAAGGAAGAAACTTATGTTGAAAATGAACTAGATATTAACGGGTTAGAGGTACTGTTTTCTTTGTCACAATGTCTTGAAAATTCTTCAGTAGTTGTGAACTCACCAGTGTAACAAGAGGCTCATTGCTGTCATGATGAGGTCTATTAAAGACTATTTTATTTCAATTTTGATTTGAGACATTAAGGGTGTTCTTTGTTGCCATGGTGGGGTCTATTAAAGGCCCCATGTAATTTAATTTGATTTGAGGCAGCAAGGTTACTCCTTGTTGCCATGATGGAGTCTATTAGAGATCCCTTTAACTTAATTTTGATTTAGGACAATAAGAGGCTCATTGCTGCTATGGCGAGGTCTATTAAAGGCCCTTTTATTTTAATTTTGATTTGAGGCAGCAATGGTGTTGCTGCCATGGTGAGGCCTATTAAAGGCCTTATTTAATTTAATTTTATTTGAGGCAGTAAGAATACTCTTTGCTGTCATGGTTGGGTCTATTAAATACCCATTCGTTTTAATTTTGATTTAGGGCAGTAAGAGGGTTCCTTGTTGTCATGGTGGGGTTTATTTAGGACCCCTTTAACTTAATTTGAATTTGGGGCAGCAAGGAGGGTTCCTTGCTACCATGGTGGGGTCTATTAAAGACCCGTTTGTTTTAATTTTGATTTGGGACAACAATGAGGCTCCTTTTTGCCATGGTGGGGGTCTATTAAAGATCTCTTTGACTTAATTTGAATTTGGGATAGCAATAGAGCTCTTTGCTGTCAGTATGGGGTCTATTAAAGACCCCTCTTTATCTAGTTTTGAATTAGGGTGGTAAGGACTCACACATGTCCTTGCATATGTGTGGAGATCACGACCCTTCTTTGGGTTGTGATCTGGTGTAGGTGGTGCACACCTCCGTTTGTGTGGGATATGAAATAAGTGGTGAGATTTCACTACTTACCATCACAACTCATATCCCAACACCTCTGATCAAAATGGAATAGCTGAGTGAAAGAGCAAGTATCTTTTGGAGGTAACGATGACTCTTCTCTTACATAATAATGTTCCAAAGTCTTTTGACTGTAACCTTTCTTATTAGCCCTTAACATTTCTGCGTGTTAAAGTTCAAAACTTCATATCAATTTCTAATTGTCCCCGATTCTCTAATCTCTTAAAAGGTCTTTGAATGTATGTGTTATGTTCATGTTTGGGACCAAATAGAGCTAAGTTGGTCCCAAAAGCTCTTAAGTATATCTTTCTTGGGTATCTAGCTTCTCAAAATGGATACAAATGGAATTATTTCCGTCTCTTATGTTAGATAATCCGTCACAAATAGAAACTTCCATCACTAATTCTAGTCGAAGAAGGTGATCGAAATCGAGACATTAGAGACAAAAATCTTCCGTCTCTAATTAGTGACGGATAGTGATTTCCGTCTCAAAAAGTCATTAGTGACGGTTGTATCAGCAATGGTATAGTGAGGTCAATTTTCCCGCCTCTAGTATTAATAGGGATGGAAATCTCATTATTAGTGATAGGAATTTTCTGTCACTAATCGGTACATTTGTCGTAGTGCCTCTTCATCTCCTAGATTCATCACAACGTATTAGATTGTTCAATAATGTTCATTCTCCATCCTCTGTGACATTGCTCCTGCCACCTCCTGTGAAGACACTTGTGTGACCACTTTATCTAAGAAGGAAGAAGATGGTCGTTGCTGTGGAGCACTTCTCGCCAGAATTAGGTTCTTCATTCTCTGGTGATTCAAATAGACGTTAAGATCACTTTCTTGAGATTCAAATAGACGTTAAGATCACTTTCTTAAGAAGTAAAGGTCCAAAACCTGTATGATCAAATAGCTAAAGGTTCAAACAGGACTGCCAGATTAAAGAAAATTGTGACAAATGGTAAGAGAAAAGACTGCACCTGTTGGCTGTTGTGCATCCATTGCATTGTTTTTGCCAAATAGGGGGATGTTCCCATTAAACCAATTTATCCGAATTCCATTGGTGAAATTTTTTACCAATCTTAAGATATTAGCTTAGCAAGAATTGCCAAGCAGAAAAGATAACCTGGATAACATGAACAGACATTAAAACAAATTGCAGCTGGGTCTTCTTTGAACTTCTTCCAGCGATCTTCATGAGTCAGTTTTGAGTCTAATGCATTTGTTCTTTTGATGCTAATCTGTTAAAACAAACTGCAGCTGGGTCTTGTTTGAACTTCTTCAGGTAATCCTCATAAGTCATTTGTACAGGTCTGGTGCATTTGCTCTTTTGATGCTAGTCTGCTAACAGCCTTAATTTGAGATATTTAGTGCAATACCCACACATTTGAACCACATATTCATACAAAAAAAACCGTAGTACTAAAAATATAACTTCCCTCACTCTGATATACCCGGATTGCTAGAAATATAAACATATTCTATCTCCCCATGAAGGAACAATCCCTGCGGTGGATCTTTAATTTTTAAAAATGTGGACTTAAAGGAGATGAATATAAACTTGTTTCATTTCACAACCAGAAGGGCAAGTACATCCTTTCATAGATGTAATAGGTTATATACAGAATACATTTATTGAGATACCTCAAAACAGAAAGGGCTAAGATATTTTAAATTGTCTACTTTCCATTACAGCCTAGTGACTATAGTACTCACCATCCTAAGTTCCAACCAGATGCATCTAATAGCTAAAGTAAGGGCAGGTCACAGCATCCTGCCCTTACGTCAAATACAAATCCCTCAAATTCATAATGCCTCCCAAGAATTCTGCATGACACGACACCACCAGTAGCCCTCCATCTATTTCACACCCTAGCTGTCCATCACTGCATGTCCTCGTCCCAACTCCCAACTGATAAATTCCAGGTACCACTGTTAGAATTCACACCAGCATAACTAATGCACCTATGAGGATAATTGGCATGTTGACTTATTGTGCCCAACTCCTTTGCACCTGCTGCAATGCAGTGGTCTTTTGACTATTCCTTGTGATCGAAGCCTTCTTTGCTTTGGTCGGCCTGATGGACGACGGACACAAGGAGGGTGTACTCGCACTGGAGAGGAATCACTATGCACGGGCCTATCTGCGGTTGGAATTGCGTTTATAGATTCCGAATACGTTAACCGGTAAGTATCGGTCATGAAAAATTTGGAGCAATAATCATATATGTTCCTCCCAACTCGTTCAAGGACCGCTACTGCATGCAAGCATGGTAATCCGGATATTTGCCATTTCCGGCAACTACAGTCCCAGTGATCAATGTTGACAACATTAATTGTACCCAAATCATCGCGAACCTCAAACACACTACTAGGTGAGAATAACACTTCAAGGGAACGTGCTTTTAAAGTTTCTTTTTGTAGTTTTTCCTCCGACGAGGGAGTTAAAATTGTTGACCACTGAACTGAATCCACCTGGCGCGTGTAGATCAACTCCATCATCTTACGACGAATGGTATCAACCATCTGTATTACTGGTAAACCCGGAAGCTCTGATATCCAACCATAGAATGACTCAGCAATGTCGCATGCAATGTGGTTGAATCGTGCACCTTTGAAAAAGGCATTTGCCCAATGTTCAGGCTCATTTTGCAGGATCCATTCATAACCTTCAGGTGAAATATCTTTAATGCTCTTAGCGCACTTTTTAAATTCATCAAGTGTGGATGCGTAGGCAGCATCATAAAATTGAGAAACAATCACACGGATAACTTCTTGAGTCAATGGCCCCTTCAAGTCCTTCTTTAAGTTCTCCGTCAGATGATATAGGCAGTAACCGTGATAAGAATTCGTGAAGATCTCGGAAAGTGACTCGCTTATCCCCTTTTGTTTTTCTGCCACAAATGTTATGGACTGGGATGTGGACAGCAGAGACTTTAATTCTACCAAAAACCAATGCCAATTATCATCACTTACAACATCTACTATAGCAAAGGCAACTGGGAAAACATTGTCATTACCATCCACTGCAGTTGCAGTCAGTAGCTCCCCCTGGTATCTTGATTGCAAAGTCATGGTATCAAGGAAAAGGAGCGGGCGACAGCCATTCTGGAAACCATAGAGTGAGGCATGGAAGGCAACAAATAAACGATGGAAGCTCAAGTCATCCCTAGTGATTAGAGTGGCAACACTACCAGGATTTGTCTCAACAATCTTCTCACACAGCCAAGGCAACTGATTGTATGCTTCTTTGTATGAACCCAGAAGCTCCTCCCTGGCAGTTTCCATCCCACGCCATGCCTGTGAGTACCTTACTTCAATCCCGAAGTCTCGTTGGATGTCATTAGCAATTTCCTTTGGTCTATAATTTGGGGTATCTCGCAACTTTTCCTTTATAATACTTGCCACCAATTTCTTTGAGGCTTGAGGACGATTAGCTGTTCCAATACCCGCACCACACGTATGTGTTCCATTCATCTTCTTAATTCTGAATAATGGTGTAGTAGACAATTTTGACGCATGAATCCTCCATGGACAACCCTCAGCTTTACACTTGGCACTTACGCGTCTACTATCATTATTTTTGAACTTGTAGACAAAGCCATGTGTAATGGAATACTTGCCCAATGCATCACGAAATTCATGTACACTATTAAATTGTTGGTGCACACCCGTGATGATATTCTCCCATACTTTGGCAAGATTCTGCTGCCCATTGTCTTCGGTATCTTCATTGACAGCAGCCAGAGAATTTACAACAGTTGGGGTGTCAACAGCGGTGACAAGTTCAGCAACGGTTGTCCTGCTGGACCTGCAAGATTAAATGTTCCACGTGATTCATGCAAGTGTAATTGTGCATCAGCTTGAGGCCACAAATCCAGAAATGCACATTAGTCACCCTTCATCTATTTCAGGTTTGCATTGAGGTTCAAGGCTGGACCCACAGTTGCCTTATGACTCCCACCATAAACCTGATGCAAACCTTGACCCATTTTCGCAGAATAAAATCCTAAATTTTCTCTTCATACAACTTCAAGTAAAGAATACTACCTACTGCAAGGTGTGTTTGAGACACCGCTTGCTACAATTTCTCCTGGCATCACATAAACATCTACAGTTGCGGAGTCTTCATGGAAATCAATCATGCGTTGTATGTCTTTGTCACCAGATATTGTGATGAGAGTTCGCTTATTGTTTGGAAGGAAATACTTGATGGCCATGGAGCCAGAGTCATACTTCCACATCTCGGATATTTCCGACTTGAACTCATCAAACTGGGTTTCATTGCTCACCCTCATAGCATGAGCATCCCCACCAGTGTATAACAAGGAACCATCGTTGTTTGAGGTAAACTTTCCACCGGACTGACAAATAACAACAAGTTTTCCCTTGGCCATGGCTTGACAGAGTGTTCCACCAATTAATAGAATTAAACAGCCCTGATAATGTATCAAAACAAAAACTGATAAGATGAACGAATGCCCAATAAAAACTTCTAAAATGTTTCAGCTGTAAGGGGTAGGATTTGACTGTCTTCTTCTGTTGGTGAGATTTTCATTTATGTAATTTCTTTTGGCTTCACGTATATCTGAACCTTTTTTCTGTTTCGTTTCATATATATATACTAGTAAAGGTGCATATGCTTTGCACATATAATTTTTTCATTATTAAATTAATAGTTTTTAGAAAAAAATTAATTTTAATATATTTTTATTAGGCGCTACTCTCTTTATGGTTTATATTAATTAATTTTACAGTATATTAGTACATTTTAGTAATTAAATTTAAATTTATTATATGAATTTCAATTTAATAAGACATACTAATAATTAACTAAAAAGAGTAGATTATTCTTATAATTGTAATCCACTTCTACTTATCAATACTAAAGTGGGGTGAAGGGTAATTACATCTACATAAAGTTTGGTATACACCTTGTACTTTTATTAGTAGAATGATACATACAGTTTACAATGTAAAAAAATACAATAATATTACAATAAGAATAATTCAACTTTGAGCTAGTACTATTTTTGTATTTACAAAAAAAATAAATATATGATAACATCTTTCTCTGAAAACTGAACCATATTCAGATATGTTTAAGAAAAAAACAGAATCAATAACTGTTTTTTTTTTTCAAGAAATTGTTCAAATTTTAGTGTGTAAATCAACAGTCAACAATTCACACGCAATAAAACCAAACAAAAAATAGAATTGTCCATCATTGGCATTACAGAATCATTATAGAAACAGAAACTAAATAACGAATAGGAAGAATTATAAAAATAAAAATCCAAACAGATAATAAAGAGAGAGAAATCTAGATTCTAGACCTGGTGGTTCTGATACTCCACGGAGATTAACGCCTCTGAAGAAACCCTACTTTAAGCTTCAAAAACCCTCGACATCTTTTGGGAAGAACACAAAACCCTAACTTGGTGTTCTATGTTATTGGTAAATGGTAACAGAAGGAGGGAAGGAGATTCGAGTGGAACGCACGATCTATGGTGAGCAATATAGATTAACAAGATAATCATTGGTCCCACATATTTGACGGCAGATGATGGAGCTAATACAAAACATTTCGGTCAAATTGCCCGCGAAGGCTACCCGCCCCGTCCAAACCCGCCCAAGCCCTGCCCTTGGGTTGGGCAGTGGCAGGGCCCAAATTCACAAAGCCCCTTCTTCCTTAGCGCCACTACACTAGAAAAACGTTATATTTAAAATTGCGATTTATAACCCCACATTAACGTATGTATTTCTCTCTTATCTTTCTATGTGCTTGTGTTATAATGCTGGATCATTGATCAAACCGTTCATTAATTTGGTGGCCTATTTATTGGAAAATTGAAGATTATTAATTAGATGGGTCACATCTCTTCCATAGTTTTCCTTTTAAAGCATGTTTAGACGTGAAGTGTATTTTGATAATCTGCTTAGAATTTTAATAAAAAAAAAGGTGCCAGTAAGAACTGACTTTTGCAAATAGAGAAATGTTATAGGGAACACACATGCTTGTGCTAGGCATTGTTAGGGCTGTCAACGGATCGGATTCGGACCGGATATGCCTAGATCCGAATCCGATCCGATTAAGAATCCGACTGATCCGAATCCGATCCGAGATCCGTCGGATCATGAAGTAACCGATCCGAATCCGATCCGATTATATATCGTCCGATCCGAATCCGATCCGATCCGAGTAAGGTTATTTTTTTTTAAAAAAAAATCTATTTTAATAATAAAAAATCTAATAATACCTTAATTAATACTAATTAATGTTAATTTTTTTAAAAATTAATATTTTATATATAGAAAATCTAAATAATATATTTAAAATAATTAAAAATTATTATTATTATCGGATCGGATTTTAATCGGATCGGATCACCCTATATCCAGATCCGATCCGATTATAATCGGATTCCACCGATCCGATCCGAATCCGATCCAACGGATCACATATAGGGTCCAAAGTCCGGCTAATCGGATCGGATCCGGATCATGATCCGGTCCATTGACAGCCCTAGGCATTGTGCATTTCCATGTGAAGGGTTTCCGATTTAGTTTCATGAGTTTTGGTGTAGTGGGTAATATGCATATTGTTTGGCTCAACTTTAAATACTAAGCTCTCTAATTAGGGATAGAAAAAAAAAAGGGTAAATTATAGTTACCTCTCCTGAGGTTTGGTCAAATGGCAGAGACCTCTCCACTAGTTTTTAAAATAACACTACCCTCCCCTGTCAAGTTGGTTAAGTTAACACCTTTAACGATAAATGTGTTTTTACTATATTACCCCAAGTGTGAGTTAAAACACTTTTGTTTCTTTTCGCACAAAAAAATCTCTCTCCTCAGTACGCTACCCCAACTCTCACTGAGAACTCCTCGAGAGTCATCTCCTCCCAAAATTCTTAAAGTTCATTTTAGATCACAGTTTGAAGTATCCAAATCAAATAGTGCAAAACCTAGCCCAAGCTGATTGTCTTACACAGCCATCAAAATGAATCAGATTAAATGGAACGTCATTAGTTCTCTCTCTCGTTCCTTCAATTTGAATCCCAAATTCATCATAGCATGAAAGTGATAACTATATTACTAAGAACTCCCAACCCTAGAACAACTTTCAAATTCAAGTTCAAATACATATCATTAGAAATTGCAGATTATTTGCTGCTCGTCGCTTCTTCTTCTCTTCATCTTCTTCTCTCTCTCTCTCTATATATAAAGATTTACAGGTTTCGAATTTTTGCAGGGTGTTTGGCATGGAAGAAGCTCAATACCTTCCTTCCAATTTAGTAAGAGAAACAATATATAAGAGCCCTTGATCTTTCAATTTAGTAACCCAAGTTAGGAACTCAATGTTGAAGTGGCTGTTAGAAGAAAAGAACAAGAGCGGAGTAAAAATAATGTTACCCCTATTTTAGGGGTAATTTAGACATTTTAAAATATTTAAATCATGACATCATCAACTTCATCCACATTATTAACGATAAATTAACAAAAGAGGGAATATGTTACTCACAATTGAAAGATAGGGGAGGACGGCGTTATTTTAGAAACTAGAGGGGAGGTCTCTGCAATTTGATCAAACCTCAGGGGAGGTAACTATAATTTACCCAAAAAAAAATTCATCATCTCATATGACAAAAAAGAAAATCGCTCTTTCTTCCGGCCCAACCTTGGCCCTTGAGGACAGGGTTAGGGCCCAATCAACCCCGACCCTTGAAGGGCTAGGGTAGCAGTAGGGCCCTACTTTTATAGGTAAGGGTATGGCTAGGGCTGATCCCAACCTGGCCCTTTGATCGTCTCTAACCACTCTGCAAAGCCCATTCTTCCTTGCTGTAAGTGGCGCATGGTAATAAAATATGATGGCACTCAGTTTTAAGGTTGGTCCTTGTTTTTGGTTTCTTTTTAGAGACTAATGTTGAGCCAGAGCTCTGCTTCGCGGTGTTGAAACGGAGCTCCCCTTTGTACATTGTTATATGGCACATTTGTAATTACGAGACACACGAGCAATTTTGTAATACACTTTTTTTCTCCATAATTATAAGATTATCACTATTATAAGTATAAAGAAAAGGAGCTCTGCTTCAACACCTCGGTTCTTTTTAAGATACATTTATTTGAGCGATGAGAGCTAGCTTTGAGCATTTATTATCCAACAGCATTGCTTTAGCTGTTACCTTTTGTTGTTTCTATGGTGACATTTCTATCCATGGACCATAATAATATATTGAAGGAATTTTGGGTTATGCAACAATTATGTGAAATGTAGATAATAGTTGGTTGAATGTGTTTACCGAAATAACCCAATATTCGATAGAAAAGGACTACTGTGTATTTTCTGTTGGGGATTTCCTAGAATAAATCATCCATCTTTCTCTTATTTCTTAGGAGAGTTTTTTTTTTTTGGTTCGAGATATACGTTTAGGCCGCAACGCTGGTTACGTGTTAGTATCTGTTTAGTTAGTGGGCGGGTGGAGAGTATATACAAACTCCCACCCTCTCGAGAATGGAACCCGGCACCTCCCCCCAAAGTAGGGGATACACTACCACTTGGACAAAGCCTTGGTGTGTCTTATGAGAGATATCCAATCAATTAGAATAGAAATTCATGAGAGTCTTTATCCTCGTTGTGTACCTTTGAGTGTGGTTTGAATCACGTAATTGGAAGTAAGCAATTAGGTTTACGACAAAACCTAGAAATGATCCAATTTGGGATGAGAATTTGACTCCACAAGAAATTGAACAAAAAACTGCGGAACTGGCCTATTTCTTGCGCGTACCATTCGTTGGAAGTTTATGGCTTATCCTTCTTTTTTTTTGGTGAAATTCAATTGATGGATAAGCCTTAAAAATGCCCATAATAAGTTTATTAGATATTTAGAAAATTTGCACTATAAATCGTTGTAACTTGCTATTGTTGCCTAGCTTGGATTAATACTTTAATAGTGTCTTGCTCTTGCAGCATAGCTTTTTCCATCTGTTTTCTTTGTGGGCACACACACGCTAGCTTCACGACACTCGATTGAGTAATGCATACCCATCCTTATATGCGCATAAGAAGAATGTTGCTCTCGCCATTTTTAAATAATGAACAAACGATTGGTCCACAGGCGGGTTACACAGAAATATTTGTTCGTGGGTAATGCTATAGCTATACTTTCCTTTAAACTCAATTTTTTTTTTCTTTTCTTTTTTAAGGAGAAAACATATGTTATTGGCTTTAATTAAAAAAAAAAGCATGAGTTTGGGACTAACACTTTGTCCACTTTCTTCCAAGACTCGTTCCTTATTTTTATTGAAAAGTGGTAGTTGAAATCACGTGTCTTTGTCTAAATTGACGGCAACAACACGTCTCATTTCCATTTGTTTTATTATCTAAAACTGGTTAGAGTAAAGAGTGGGAGAGTATGTTTAGCATTCCTCGTGTATACAATTCTATAAGGTGGAGTAAGTCCAAACAAAGCTATTGTATATGAGAAGACCAACTTTACACAACAAGAAACACAATCTAGGCTTCGAAGTCAAGCATTGATCTATACACATGAGAGACCTTATCTTCACTAAAATAGTCTACCAAATGGGTCCCTTCAAAATTTATAAATACATGCATACTTGTTTCCACTTCCCCATCAGATATGGCTCTCTCCGTGATCAGGTCAGCCCGAGGCATCGTTCGGCCATCCGAGGCAACGCCTTCAGGCACACTCGATCTCTCGGTAATCGATAGGTTGCCAGTCTTACGCTGCAATGTTCGGACGCTGCATGTGTTCGGACATGGCGTGGAAGCTGCGAAGGTGATAAAGGAGGCCTTGTCCAAGGCTTTGGTTCACTACTATCCTCTGGCGGGACGGCTTAAAGGAAGGAGCCAGAGCGAGCTCCAGATTGAATGTTCTGCAGAAGGAGTGTGGTTTGTCGAGGCATCTGCTAATTGTAGCCTCGATACTGTCAAGTATTTCGATGACGTTTTGCTGGTTCCATATGATGAGCTCCTTCCTGATTATCCTTCTGAAAGCTATGCCATAGACCCGCTGGTTCTAATGCAGGTATCTCTTCAAAGGAACCAAATCCTCTACGGTTATAATCTAATCGGATTCTGGTGAACCCGGTTGTGCCCCTGTGGTCGCCAACGTGTTCCTTTTGACACCCCCCTTAACTCATGTGGTTAAAATCCTAACGTCCACCTACCCATCCAAAATATTTTTAAAATTAATTTTTTTTTTAAAAATCAAGGATGGGGTGGGTGAATCTTAACCACAGTTAAGGGGAGTCAAAAGTGACATGTGGTGACCTCATGCGCATAACCAAATTCCCCAAATCCCTCTGGTGTCTCTGCTACTTGTTGATCCCGTCAAACCTGTTTTAGGTTATTTTAATTGAATCTCGATTCAATTTAAATAATCTCAATGCATTATCTTTGATAAGTTACGTGAATGAACCATACGAATTAATTAATTCAAGTAAAAACACCCATATGCTCGGTTAGCTCGTGGAGCACCACGCCTCATGAAGCGAAGGTCTCTGTTTGGATTCCCAACAACTTCTATGATCTATCTACTCCCTCGGGTGTATGGATTGGGGCCGGAGAAGAATATTCTTACCAAAGGTTGGGATACCTCTTCGTTGTCCAACAACAAAAAAAAAAAAATGTAAAATAACCTAAATCATGTTATTTTACTTGATTTAAGTTAAATAACATAAATCCCACTATTTCACCTAAAGACGTAAAAGAATGTTAATATGAGACGGAGCTCATAAACAGTGTTAATATGAGGTGAGCTATGCTTCAAGCCCGTTGAGCGGAACTCTCCTTTTTTAACGCATAGATGGTGGTAATCTTGTAAATATGGAGAGCTATGACGATTTTGTGAAGAAAATTTTCTCCATAATTACAATATTGTCACCTATTTTAAACTAAGAGGGGAGCTCCGATCAGGCACTTCAAGCATAGCTCCACCTGATATTTCAACACAAACATAAAAGCGAGTAAGAAGGTCGGATGTTAGAGCATCTTCAACCTTATTTCTAAAATTTATGCTCTAAAATAGAGAGCTTACTAATATAGAGAGGGCCACTTTTTCTCCTTTTTAACTCCAACCCTACTTTTTATTTCTATTAAATACTTTTCTTTTTTTTTAATTTCAACCCCACTCCATATTCAAATGATTTGCCAAAAGGCTTTTTAAAAAAATAATATAATAATATTTGATTAGATTTGACTAAAATAGGCGGGGCATATAAGGAGTGTGTTGGAGTGCCGAAAATAGGGTGGGCCTCTCTACTTGGGGGAAGAGAGCTCCTATAAGGAGTGCGTCGGAGATGCTCTTAGGGCGTCTCAAATTTTTGGATGTAGTAGGTGGGATGTCAGGGCGTCTCAAGCAAAGCTCCGCCCAATATTTAAACACAGACAGAAAAGCCTTTTATTAGATGAATCATGGTTAAAAAACTCAAAAAATCGACTCGACTCGAAAGTTAGCCGAGTCAAGTAACTCGGTAACTCAAAAAAACCCCAAAAATACTCAACTCGGAATATATATGTAATAACTTGAAAAACCTTGATTAAAAGAACTCAAAATATGTTGGTTTTACAACTTCAAACTTATAAACTAGGTTTAATAGAACTCGTAGTAGGTTGTCTTTATAGACCCAAAAAATAATACAAAAATAGTGTGACGTTCGAGTTAAAGCGTAAAAAATGACAAAAAATACCTTTATGTGACTCGATCTAATTCGACGAGTCGAAAAACTCAGCTCGACTCGACCAAGTCACTCTCGGTAAATAGTGCCTCCTTCGAGTTTTGAAGTGACTCGACTTGAAATTCAGTCGAGTCGAATAACTCGGCCGAATTACTCGAGTGACTCGCCGAGTTTTCGAACTATGAGATGAATAAGTAGGTAGAATGTTAAGGCATCCCATATTTTTGAATAATCTAAAATCCTAACAAAACGCGGTCTCTCAGGTTGCCATGAGACCCAGTAGGCGCAGTCTTAATGAAAACTGGCATCGGCTTCAACGGTATCCTTTATTTTCATTTTTCAGGTGACTCGGTTCACATGTGATGGGTTTGTGATAGGCCTCATATTCTGCCATAGCATATGCGATGGCCTTGGAGCCGCACAGTTCTTAAATGCAGTGAGTGAGTTTGCAAGAGGCCTTCCACATCCCAGCATTATGCCGGTGTGGCATAGAGAAGCACTTCCGAGCCCTCCCCAACAACTTGCAGGTGTGATCGGAGAACCAAAATTACCACCACCACTACCACCGATGCCAGATTACCAGCTAGAGCATGCCTCCATAGACATTTCTCTAGACCGAATCAACGAGTTCAAGAGTGAGTTCCTAGAATTGACTGGTCGACCTTGCTCCACATTTGAGATTGTAGCTGCAATGATATGGAGCCATCGAACAAGAGTAATAAATTTGGACAAAGATACGGATGTCAAGCTCGTGTTCTTCGCAAATGGCCGTCAGATCCCACAACCACCTTTGCCAGAAGGTTTCTATGGAAACTGTTTCTTCCCCGTCACTGTTACAGTCTCTAGCGGGACACTCGTCCAGGCATCAAATGTCGAGGTGGTGAAACTAATCCAAGATGCGAAGGCTAAGTTGCCAATAGAATTTGCCACGTGGATCAAGGGTGATGGTGTGGATGGCGTGGACCCCTTCGCACCTCCTCTCATCTACACCACCTTGTTTATATCAGAGTGGGGTCATCTGGGGTTCAACCAGATCGACTATGGGTGGGGCACTCCAGTCCACATTGTCCCCATACAAGGCTCTGCCATCATCCCTGTTGGCATCGTCGGATCCCCACCTACACCAAAGAAGGGTGTCCGCTTGATGACATGGTGCGTGGAGGGGGCCCACCTATCGGCCTTGCTGGATCAGATGATGAACCTAACTTGAATCCCCCTTGCAAAAATTCTGGGTACCGAAATTTGTCAGTCTCGGATGTTTTCTTTAAGAATAAACGTGAAGAAGGAAACAAGAAAAGCATGAGATACATTGCGAGTAAATTAAAGCAATTTGGATATCATGAGAATGTCATATGATAGACCTGAGATTTATACAGGAGTGCACTCACAAATTCCAACTGTCTTTTAAGTGCCCATCACATATCATACAACGACATCAATGTCATTTTTTTTTCTTTTTTCTTCATTTCTTTTTTTGGTTCAATAAATATGACATGAGTGCTGTTATCTTCGTCATCATCACCAACATATTGTTACAAGCCAGAGGGCTTGCTCAGATGGTCGACTGCAAATCCGTTAAGGTGTGGAAGGTACACCGAGTAAGAATCATGAGCAAGTGTCTGCAACAGGGATAAAAATACAAAATAAAAAGATTATTATATGTTAAGTGAAAGCGGAAATGCAGAAATTCCTATCAACTTGATCATACAGTAACAAGATGGTTGATCCTATTAATACAACCATAACCAAAATAAAATCGAAACATGCCAGTCGATCTAAATAACCGTTAAGTAAAATATCAGTAATGAGAAAAAAAATATAGATATATATATATATATATAGTATTTTCATTACTGCTGAAGATGAAGCAAGAACACATAAACTAATGTATAGAAAGGTCTGAATTTATAAGAAGGGTTGGTTCATTTACTAATTTTAAAACATATCCAAAATATATATAACTGATTTTAGCATAAACCTCACTTCACCTGAATATACAATGAGCTGGACAGTTCAATAGGTGGGCCATTAGTTCCAAAACTAGTACTGAGCAACACAATTGCATTTCTGACTGCTAATCTTACTAACTTGAACATTATTCATTGATGATTCTTCTCTCTATGCTTTATATGCAACTAGGATACCAAATAAGATCATATGAACATAATGCACGGATACTATTTAATTTTAGCACGATCAGAATATACGACAAAAGCAATGATATGTGAATTCTGTATTTATTTATTAATATATGAACCAACAAAAACAGATAATATTAAAAAAATAGAAAGAAAGGTAAAGACAATCGCAAACTATTAGAGTCATCTCCTGCATATTCAGAAATTATTTTAGTTTTTGTACTACTTAAATAAATGAAGGAAAACCAGAAAATGATGAAGAAAGCCATGACTAATCCACTGACCTGTTCCTGTGAACGGAAATACATGAATGGCGTATAATGTAGGAAATTTGAAACCCTAGAGGTATATATATCAGCATACCTGCAATCGGTAGAAAATAAAATGAGAATTGAAGAAACAATGAAAAATATATTTTAACTTCTCTTATTGGCAGGACGGGAATTTCACATAAGAGATGGTCAAAGCATAAGCACATACTTTTCAATTTGTCTCGTCAAGTGGCTTTTATCCCACAGACCTGCACGTGAAAGAAAACCCCACCTGATACAAAGAGCTTCAGAGGGTCAACTAGTTGAGTACCATTATTAGTTCAAGGAAAAATATACCAAGATGTGTTTGCAACCCCTTTAATAGATAAAATTAAGTCTTACGAAACCATTTGACCAAACAAAGAAAAAAAGCCAAATAGGATCAAGAATATAAATGTTCTACTACAACATTACAAAATTAACTGAAAAGTTGGTAAGTCAATTCATGGCTTAGGTGACTTGAGCCATTTTAGGCCAAGTCAGTCAGGAGCATAAGCTGACTTTTCTCAACTTTGAACATGCTGACGCAGCTGAGCTTTCCCAGTTATGCATGACTAATGCCTCACCCCAAGTGAATGGTGACTCAGCTGAGCCAATTTATTTTGTATAAGAGGAAAATCAAATAATCAGTATCAGTGCATCACTATGCGTGCTTCTAATACAAATTAAGTAATTAAAAATGAAACTAAAGACTTGCTCGAGTCATGGATGCAACTCACTCAAGTTGATATTTTATATGTCAGCGAGTGATTCCAAGGAACAAGTTCTCCAACCATGTTTTACCTTTTGTTAAAGTGCTCTCCATCTGCTTCTAGCATAGGGGCAATTTTCTGGTCTAGTCTTTGCATTACGATCAGTAGCTTTTGCATGGTTTCTGTCAGTTCTTGATCATCCATATTGGTTGCGGCAAGAGTCTGAAGAGACATTGTTAAAAAGTACAAATCATCTCAATTATAAAGGACTGCAAAACTAAAGAGTATGAAGCCTGAGTTGCTAAAACATCATTGAAGAAAATACACAAGGAATTCAAAATTAGTTTCAATTGTCCTGCTTCTCTTTCCTTTTCCTCCCTCCTTAGAAATTTTTAAAAAAAAACTTATCAGTAAAGGATCTCGCCGGCAAGAAGCCAACTAAAGGAAAAGGAAGCAAAAACAACTCAAATTTCTTAATATTTTTTTCTGGATCCTTCTCTGAGTTCAAGAGTACGCAGAGAAAAAAAGATGCGTACTCTTGCAATGAGGTAAATCCGTAATGTATTTTGTATATCCTCTAAAATATGTATGGTTTAAAATATCGATACGTATCGACCGATATGGGCCGATACGTATCCTATTTGGAGTTACCCAATACACCAGTACGCTGAAAAAAAAACTTCACTGTATTGGGTCGATACAAGCCCGATACACTTGATACGGGGATTTTTCAGTTAATTTTTTATCTCCTTCCATTTACACTAGGATCCACAATACAAACCCAATACACACAACTTATTTACATAATATATTATTTAAGTAAATGATTTTAAATTGATTTTACTTTTATTTACTTTAGATATTAATATGTGAATGAGGTTATCCCTCTGGTTATGATACCCCAACCCAGCCCTACTTATCAGGAATCATTGGTTATGATGCCCCAGCCCAACTCTACTTATCAGGAGCCACTGGTTATGATGCTCAGTTCCAGTCTTCGACTGACAGTTATGGACAGATCACGACTCAGCAGCAGGCATATGTATAAATGTACCTGGGCATGTACCGCACGATGATGACTTAGACACAGTGGTGTCATCATGTCTGGACCACTTATAATGTATCACTCCACTCAATTCCTGATCCCACAATGATAGTGTATGAGCCGACACGAAGCTCAATGTGGTATTGAGCTTCTATCATGTATGTAACTTGATTTGTTAATACAAGGGGTCATGCATTTTCATATTTTTGATTTATGAATGCAAGTGAGATTTTATCACTTGGTTAAGTAACTATGGTTTGTATTTTCAAACATATTTATCAGCGCACACATCTTTTTTAACTTATAAATTTGTTAACTCTCATATGTATGATTATAAATATAGTTGAAGGCATTCATTTAGTTTATTTTTAGCTTATATTTGCATTAAATGAGGTTTTATTCAAGATATCCAAGTTTTTCCTTGCGCATCCAAGATTTTTTTACCGTATCCTGAATTTTACCATCGTATCCAACCGATACGGTACCGATACGCGGATACGTATCCTATTTTGGACTTACCGATACGGCATCCGATACCAATATTTTGAATTATGAAAATATGGGACGATCCACAGCCTAATTGGGATCCTTTAAAAGTAGTTGTAGAGAAGAAGCACAGGCTTCTCTCCAGAGTTCTAATTAATTGCGATAAAATAATAAGCAAAAAGCAGCTAAGAAAAACAATACAGAAAGATAAGGGTGTTGGGAACTTCTGATATCCTCCAATGAAAGAAAATGATGGAACAAAATAAACATTACCAAAATGAGAAAGCCACATGATACTACCCAGCAAAATTTACCTGAGCAGGGCGTCCTTTAGTTCGTCGTTGCAGAGCAAGCCGGAGTTGATTAAAAAGATCCCCTACAACTTCCTTTTGATTTATCAGATCTATCAGTGCCGCTCGATGACCCCGACTACAAATCAAAGCACTATACTGCAGTTTTCAAATTCAAGACCACGTGAAAAAAGGCCCAAATGAGTATTCAATAAATCAAAGCCACCAAGCTATAAGTAAAACTCAACCATTAGCACTCAATCTAGAGTTTGAAAATATCCTGGACCATTCTTCATAGGCAACGGATTATCTCTGGAAGATGTCTGAGTTCCCATCTCGGGCACCACTCTTTGCACAACGCGTGGTAAGGCATTTAAGTAGAGGAGTGAATCAAGTGATAGCATGCATCGCACAATCCGCTGGGTGGTACACGCACACCTCCCAAGCTCGCCACATGTCGTCTTTGACATCCATTAACCATGGTTAAGATTCACTCATCCCTAAGATTAAAATTTTAACCTTAGTTTTTAGAAAAAATATTTCAAAAAAATTAACCTTGTTTTTTGAAATATTTTTTCTAAAAACTAAGGTTAGATATTTAAAACTAAGGATGAGTGAATCTTAACCAAGGTTAATGGATGTCAAAGAGGATATGTGGCGAGCTTGGGAGGATGCCTCACCCCAAGTGAGTGGTGCCCGAGATGGGAACTCGGGCAACTGCCAGAGATAATCTGTTGCCTTCTTCATAGAGCTGATACAGTTCAAAATGAAAAAGTAATCTCTATCAAAATTTGATGTGAGCAATTGCTTTTCTAGGCAGTGTTTGTGAATGCTAAACATTATGCTTGAATTACTCTGAATATAAGCTTAATACTGGATTTCTATAGTTCAAAATGAAAAAGTAATCTCTATCAAAATTTGATGTGAGAGATTGCTTTTCTAGGCAGTGTTTGTGAATGCTAAACATTATGCTTGAATTACTCTGAATAGAGCTTAATACTGGATTTCAGCATTTAAACTTGTTTTGGAACATGTTTGTTCTTCTGAACGAACCAGCTAGTATGCTTAACAGATTTGGCTCGCCAAGCTCCAAGGTCTATGCTTAATTAAGATAACTGAATGAGATTTTGCACTAAGCTACTTCTAACCATCACATGCATTAAACATTTACTTAAAAGTTTGACAACTTTATCCTTGTAAACAAAAAAAAAATCCTAAAAGTACCCTTCTAGCTTTAAAAGTTACTTATTCTCCAGCCATTAACCAAACAAGCTTTTGGATCTTATTTCAGATTCAAGTCTATGTTACCCAACGGTCTTAACAGGACAACCAGCAGTCTAGATACATACCTTTCAGCTACAGATCTCAAGTTAACAGTTCTGTGTTCCCAAATGCGGCCTTAGTTTATTTCACTGTTTTTATTATCTTTTTCTTCTTGTTAATTACGTAATCAATTGTGGTCGATATTATATTAACTTAAAATCATATATGCAATGACCATTGGGACTTCCAATCACATTTATAATGAAGAATAATCCTGGAGAAGACCTCCACTCCTCCATTAAAGCATGGCATGTAGAGTGAAAAACTAAATCGAGATTGAATACATATGGACTAACCTCATCTTCCAATTCTCGACAAATCAGTGCCGTCCGCCATCTTAGATGGACTTTGGATTGGCTCACATCTGTGTGAATATGGTCACCAACATATAATATTTCATCACCATGGATGTTTAGGGAACTCTCGACCATCTGAGCACTTCCCCCTGAGTACAATCCCCCTGCAGAATAATAAAAAAGAATAAGCAAATAAGATTGCTTATTGTAGAAACAAGTTCTTAGTCAACATACTACAGTACCATATTGTAAAAAAGTAAGCCACAAGAATCTCCCATGGCACATTGCATCATCCATGAATTAAATTATTGAGATATGGATGCATTAACAAATTGAAGTGTTTACGTTGTTCGAGTAATCATCAGGGCAGTCAAGATAATTAACTGACAACAAAAATAAAAGATTTTAAAACAGTTAATGATGAACCATTCAAATCAAAGATATACAACTCCAAAGCACTATCCAACATAGTTTGACTGGGACAATTGTAGCTCATACAGACCAGAAGACGATGAAGCAGATTTTTGAATCTTATCCATTTGACTTCTTTCCGAATTTCTTATAATTTTTTATCATTTATGTTCCACAATATTTTCAACTTATTCAAAAAGTTTCTAGCTTCCTGGATTTCTTTTCACATAGTGATGATGTTATGTTTTTACCATATTTTGCCCAGGTGACAAGAATTCTACAACAGATAATCTTGCCCAGGTGACAAGAATTCTACAACAGATAATCTTCTGACTCCCATGCACGGGGCACCAGCTCTACTTGCAGTCTCTTACTTCTTGTAACCAGTAACCAGTTTGTTACATATGAAGCAGGAATTTAAACCAATACTATGTCAGCATGAGTGTATGTACATTATGGTGCGGCATTGTAGTAAACATGGTTGTTAAATCCTTGCGAAATGCGATTCAAATCTTACGATTTGAATTGAATCTCAAGCAAAACGATTCAAATCGCAGGTGAAATTCTTAATTGGGTAAATCTCATTTGTTTACAATTCGGATTGCGATTCAAATCGTACTATTTATACGATTCAAGCACGAAACCCCTGTTACGAACCGATACATAATTATTTTTTTTATTATTTTAATTTTCTAAAAGTACTTTATGTCTTTTAAGAAGAGAGAATGAACGAGAAAACCTTTGTTACGGAGATGCCAAAACCCCTATTTAAGTTCTCTCTGTTGTTGTAAAACGGGGGGAAAAAAAAATGAGGAAGAAGAAAGAGGATGGAGTTAGAGAGTAGGACTCTGGAAGAACTTGATAATTTTTTTATTAGTTTTTTTTTTTCAAGTCTTTTGATACTTGATCGCATACGATATGATTACATGAGTTTACTTTTGTTGATTTATCTTTGATGATATTGAGGATTATGTGATTACATGAGTTTACTTTTGTTGATTTATCTTTAATGATATTGGGGATTATGTTTTACTTTATGGAGTTCATTCGCGTTTGATATAGTGTATGCAATGAAATGTTCATTATTTTCTTTTATTAATAGATACGAATGAAATCTTTTGGATAATGGATTATTCTATTTTTCTGATTTATTAAGTATTCTTGTAACATTTTTTTTTAAAATGGATTGAATCTTACGATTTACGATTGAATCTCAATTTAAATCGAATCAGTCATAAAAAGATTTTACAATTCGATTACGATTTAACAACCTTGGTAGTAAGTAAGATCACTAGAAGTTTCTTCTCCAAGGAATCACACATTATTAGCTTAAAGCATCTCCAATCGACTTGCCAAACCGCCTCTCTTCGCCGAAGTGGAGAGGCAGAAGCCAAATACCATACTCCAACCGACTCGCCATCTGCGCTCCCTATCTTAAGGGAGGTGATTTGGCTCGCCAGATCTAGTGAACCTTTTCTCTTCCCTAAATATTAAATAATATTTTTTTTGAAAACTTTCAAAATCGTTTGAACCCTTAACCAAAGCTAATTGCGATTGAGCTAATAAGGGAGAGTTCAATAGCACCCACAGGGTAACACATGTCCCTTTTAACTTCTACTAACCATGGTTAAGATTCACTAACCTTTAGGGTTTAACTTTTTAGAAAAAATATTTAACTTTAGTTAAGAATTTTTAACTCTTATGGTTAATTTTTTTTAATATTTCTTTTTGAAAACTAAAGTTATACCATATTTAATAAGTGTTAAAAAAGACACGCGTTGGACGATGGGTGCAATTTAACTCTCAACAGTTGCAATGATGTTATAAATAAAAAGAAATTTTTAAAAATGAGTATTTAATAGAAATAGAGAAGAAATAGGGAGTGGTGTTGGAGTTGCAAGGAGAAAAAGTGACTCTATTTTAGGGAACTTTCCATTTTAGAGAAAAAACAAGAAATTTTTAGAGATAGGGCTGGAGATGAGCTTACAGATCTGTGTATCTTAAACAAATTAACTAAAGCAAGAACACTCCAGTGAGAAAACATAACAAATATTTCAACCTATTTTTCCTTGAAGCTATGATATACGGACATTGCACACACAACAGGTTCATGAGTAATGAAGCAAATATCACCTGGACGAGCCTTGAAGCATGGACGCATTAGACCCTCACTCGTTACAACCTCATACATGGGGTGTGACATTTGGAAGAATTCTGGCTTTCTTGCTGAGACTATAACCTATACAGGAACAACTAGAACTCATAAATGCATGAAAAGTGCTTTTCAAGCTCTGTCACAAATACATCCAAAAAAATTTATACCTACCAATTTTCAGAACTTCTGAAACATGAAAATTATTAATTTATTGCAAGGCGCGATTTAAAAGATTTCTATTAAGAAACAAGTTTTTTCTTTCCAGAATGAGAAATGTGATGGAATAAACATTTGTGGGTATTAAGAATTTAATGGATAAATATTTTGTTTTCGACTTTTTCATATATATGGTTCCATATTTGGCTTCTTTATATTTCCAGACATAAACCTGAGTTAGACAAAAAAGGGAAAATGCTCCTAAAAATTTTCCATGTAACAAAAGTCAGGAAATGTAATTTTATTTTTTCACTATGTTATCAAGGACCAACAGTCTTGTGCCTAGCTTCTTCAACTTCAAGTTGAGTGCTCATCCAGCAAGGACCTAGGTGAATAAGAAGTATTTTCAATGCAGTATAAAAGAGATGATCAAGGTTTGTGATGCATAAAAACCTCAAATGACCGACTCACCATCTCAAAGAGATCTCGCCATCCCATATCATTGGGGAGGAATCGGTTGAAGGAATGTTGCATCATTTTGTCTGTATAGTGGTAGTCTGAGTTTGTAATGAGTAGTAGTCGTTTACCAGCCTGATTAAACAGCATACCCAAATGAACAAGGAGAATATAAAATGTTTTCATATATTGCACAAGAAGGATAAAGAAAATTCATACCTCCTTTTGATCCAAAAGTGCCAGAGGAAGCTCTGGATCAGGCTCTACAAACCGTTCAGGGTTAGACATTATCTCACTCTGCATGGATACCACCAGTCAAATTATGCTTGTGAATTTCAAAAATTAATAAATAGACAGAAAAAAATTACCTTAAGTTGACCTTCTACATGAGCTCTGAAAAGGGCCTTCCCAACAGCCTGAAAATCATGCCAAAGGTTAGAATGACATTTAGCTAGAACTGCCATTATAAAAAGAATTGTGCAATATATTGCCTTGTAGAGCCCTTTATAATCAAGCGGGGTAAGTTCTGCTGGTACAGCTCCTTCATCCAATCTGTCAACCATCTGAAACAGAAACCACATAAGGTTAACTAAAATAAAAGAGTGTTGCTGATTATACTAAGGGAAGCACGGACACGAGTTGTATGAGTTTACAACAAAACTAGATACATTTTTAAATGAGATATTCCATGATATAGAGAAAAGGATTACAATTTACAATTAAATAAGGAAATTCGCAAGATGTAATACGTATGTACGATGTAGTAGTAGTATTAAGAAGTACAACACTCCGTAACTAGACGAGAGTGAAGTTTCCATCCAATATAATGGAATTGCGGGAAGAAAAATTGTGAAGGCAAATGGAAAGAGCATCAGTAGAAGTCAGTCACACTCCAGATCACATAAAATGTGGGTCCATCATTAACCATTTACAACTCACTCAGGTGGCTTTCTGAGGCAATTTTATTGGTACGAGCTTGCCAGTGAAAGGCATACTATGGGGTCAATACTTCCGTAAGAGTCCACCACCAAGTTAATGTTGATTACATCTAAGAAAAGAAGACAAGCAAATCTTTATGCAACATGTAGCATCACAGTGGCTATGATTCTTAATAAATGCAACCATGAAAGACCCCAACATCCAGCAAACAGTAAACAAGATAAGATATCCCTTCAAGTCATACAACTAAAACTCACAGAGCTTCATCAAGGATTAGAAAATACTAGATATGCTTTTAAACCATAGTTTAGACTAGACTAGTAAACTACCTGCATATATGCTACCGCTTCTGAAACAGAGAAAAGAGTATTCAGGAATTCCCATCGACTCTCTTTCCGAAGATCCACAAGTTCCCTCCCATATATCTCACTTCATGCATAGAAAATGAACAAACATTAGAGAAAATACTACCTCCATCTGCCACTAAAAACACATCAAATGACAACTGTTGAGCAAGTCTAAGCTATTCATTTACTACACCTTAAGGACAGTATATCCATAGCAAAGTAGAACATTTGACATACATGCAGGGAAAATCTAAGCTACTTATTTACTAGCCCGCATGATCAGTAAATCAATGACAAAGATGTACATGGAGAAAGTGCACAATTGGATTGTTCCTTCAAGAAGATCTCCTGGGTTAAAAAGGAACCTGTATTGATGATTCTAACCATCTACCAACTTATTTCTGGATTCTTGGTCATAGGTTTTATCATCCAACAAATGTCAAAAATCAGAAGATTAAGTGAATCGGATCAACTTTTCACCTAGGAGATCTCATAGGCGATGTTTTCCCTTTGCAGTGCACCTTTCGACTTGTTATATTTTCGTAAGACTATCCTTATGGTTGACCCAATAGGTAACTCAGATTTCCTTCAATTGTTTATCAACAATGAGAATGAGAAGTTTCAAACCTCACCTTACAGCTCGAGTAGATAGCATTCTGGTGCCATGCATAGCCCTCTTCACGTAACCAAATCGATCAGCTTTAACCAAGTTTCCTCTCTCTTTGTCCATGACAAGGCCTCTAATAACCTATACAAAAATACGGTACCGAGTATCGTGAAGAAACATTAAAGAATAAAAGAAGTACTAGAAAAGATACTACTGGTCTGAAGATTATAACCTCTTCAACATGCGTTCAGATAAAGATGTTACCAAGTTTGGGTCAAACTCAAGTCCATCAACAGGAAAACCCATGCTTCTTAGGTTGCCCATGCAATAGTCATAAGCTCGCCCTTCCCAAGCCTGCAAGAGTAAAACACACTTCTAATAATCTGTACAGTATATTTGGATAAGCAAACCCGTTTTGGAAGTACCCCTGAAACTGGATTGTACGAAGCAGTTGAACCAAGACTCCTACTTATAAGAATGTTTAACACAAAAAGATCTGATGATTACCATCACGTTATAATGAATCAAAGTATAGTCCATGTCATAGCCAATAGCACTGATGGACCGGAGATTTAATGTCCGGCTACAAAATATGCCACGAGGTGAATGCCTCGAAGAGAATGGATCCTGCACCAAGATCAATTGTTAAAGATGGAGGTAAAAATAATAACATATGAAAGAAACAAGAGGGATCCAGTTAATCAAATAAATCTGAAGAGCCTTACTAGTATATCAAGTTAATGAGAATGCTGGGAATTTTCTATTAGACTCATGTCAAGTTGCAGTGGATGAAGGAGAGATACTACAAAAAAGACAACCATAGGCATCCACAAGAACTAACGTGAACAGCTCAACTTGACACAGATGAGAAAACCCAAGAAAACTCACTCACACATGTGGTGTAACCCCAATTCCAGACAACTGCTAGACCTTAAGTTTAACAAATAAGAAACCTTCTCCAAAATCCAAAGTTCGAGATATAATAAAAAGAGCCAAGGGTGGATAGATAGGACCGTTAAAGGACATGGCTCTTTAACTTCTAAGTGCCCTTATGTGAAGACTATTCAAGCTTCTTCTTATTAATTTTCGATCGGCATAGTAGAGCTATATATTCATGATAAACAAAGATACACAGCGGGTTCACTAATTAGTGACCTAAATGAAGAAACATTATCGCGACTATATAAATATTACCTATGCTCATAATTAGAGCACAACCTTATCTTATCGTAATCTATCCCAGTTGAGCACCAAGACAACAGATTAGAAATGACCAATCTAATTATCGCAACAGAAACCAAGGTGTTTTCAAACACATTCCCAATTCCCATCCCACTCCTCCCACATACTCCAACAGATAGCTCCTAGGAGATGTTAGCCTTTAGGTTTCAACCTAAGGTAACATCATTGATTTTGATGATAACACAATAATGAAATGATATTTGTATTACTAATGTTTCTATTGAGTTTAAGTGTAATTCAGTTTATGAAGAGCATTAGCAAATTCATTCAAGGAAAAAGCATGAAAATGACACCATCCATGAAGGAAATTCAACATCAAGCAAGCTATCGAAACAAACTAAAGATCATACTATGTCAAGTCATGAAGATTGAAGAAGTCATCTTGGTCAAAGAAGCTTAAAGATGAAATCCAAGAAGAGGAGCCAAGGTCAAGATAAAAGACTCACTAGAAGGTTTAAATGTTTTATATTTTAGTGAGAGTGTTTCAGACTTATGTAAAAAGTCAAAGCTCAAAGCCTAGATTGACCTTAGGAGCCTAAGGCCAAAACTGAATAACTTTCTAAGGTCATAGGACATCATAAATAATTACCAAAATCATGATAAAGATGAGTCAAAAAACCAAGGAATTCATTCTCATCATTTAGGTCTGATTAAGATGAGATTTCCCAAGAAAACAGAAATCTTGTAGATGAAATTGTGGAGGTCTACAGATCTCGTCGACGAAATCAGCCGCAGTGCCACTATTTTCTATTCTGGCTCCATCTCGTTGACGAATTCAAAGAACCACTTCAATCTCATCGACGAAATCATGCGAGACCCAGAAAAAGACTGTAACGGCTATATTTCAACGATCATATCTTTCACAATGCCTCTCCAACGGCTACAATTTTGCAAAGGCTATAAAATGGAATGATTGATGAACCAGAATGAGATGATCTACAACTCCAATCATCACTCCAAAGCTTAGATTCCAAATCTATTGAGTTATACCCAAGAATCCCCAAATCTGTTTCAAAGAGATATTCAACTCCAATTTTTGGGAGATTTTCAGTGAGCTTTAGAGAAATCATTTAACTCGTTTAGGAGCATTTTCTTATTGTAAACACTTTTCAACAAGTGTATTGAAATCAAGAATCGTGGACTCTTGTCCTTGAAGTGGGAAGCTTTATAAAGTCAAGAGAGGATTGTTCTCTTGCAAATAGGCTTGATCTTCACCCGTAAGAAGATTGTAAAGGTCTGATCTTCACCAGTAAGGGGATTATAAAAGTTTGATCTTCACCCGGAAGAAGATTGACGATTAGTGAAAATCATGGTGAATCCTCTAGTGGGTATAGCTTGAGGCCGGGACGTAGGCAGGATTGCTGAACCTCGTGAACAACATATTTGTGTTTGCATTCTCTCTCTCTGCTCTTTACTTTATTGTTTTACATTGTTTGTGTAGAATTGCATAATTCATTTCCCTTTTAATTAGTATAATTCCACTTAAAGGATTAGGAAGAAATTTTAAATTGTCATAGACCCGCTTCCCCCCCCCCCCCCCCCCCCCCCCTCTAAGGTCGAATCCTTGGGCAACAGGAAAAGCCTCCAAATCACTCTCTAGATGACATCCACATCTCTCAAGAACGAACTGGGGATTAAATCCTTGAAGCTACAAGGGAAGACATAATATCCCCAAGTGGGATAGGAAATGCTCCCAAATCAATCCGACCGGAGGACAATGCACAAGTAGATGATCTATCGATCTCCCTCTGCAATACATATAAAGTATCTTTTGGCCAATCTTCAGCTACTACTCTTTAAATGGTCCAGAGTGATAACTTTGTCCATAAAAGCAGCCCAGAGAGAAAAACAAATCTACGGGAATTATGAAGATTTTTGGGAATCAAATTTGAGGTGAGTTAACTCAAGAACATTGTGTTGAAGAAAACCCCCCAAATTTCAGTGTTTCTATAATTTCTCCATGATCAAGTCAATATTATTAGCAAAACCACCACAGATCTTGTCATTTTTGTCTAATATATTAGATTGAAGGGTGATTTTGGAAAAGTAGGATGGCTTTCATGGAATTTTGTGATTGTCATCATTGTGTCTATTGACATTCAAAACAAGGGGCTTTTTTTTCTTGGGGGGGGGGGGGGGGGGGGGGAAGGTTCTATGCTGCATTTAACAGTAGAATAACTACTGTTTAGTGGTCTAGTTTTTGCCTATTGAGGTGTGTTTTGAGGCTCTACAAGAATACTATTTTGTGGACTTTTTTTGCTGTTTCTTTATTTTTACTGCTCTAGGGTTGCTGTTTACTTCAAATTTGGGTACATGATCTGACATCATGGAGGAGAAACTTCTGGTGTCCCTAAAATATGATTAATGTTTATTTATCGGTTAAAGCAATTTCATTAAGAGAGAAAACTGTACAAAACAAGCAGGTTTGCAAATAGTGAACCCAAAATAAAGAAAATAAAGATAAACACAAAATATTAGATTCCTAATCCATAGCCCATCTAACCAATGGCACAACACGCGCTATGAAATGAGGTTAGAAAGCCCTAAATCCGCCACCTCATCCCTCATGGAGGCTCATTCTTTCAACAGAGTGCACATCCGAATGCAGATTCTTTTGAGTGACAACAAAGAATTCTCAAAAATGCACTTGTTCCTCTCATTCTAGATAGACCAAAATAAAGAACCTAGAAGGAGGGCCCCCGGGGATCCAACTGGGCTCCCAGAGAGATCAAAAGCCAACAAGATAAAAAGCCCTGGAAGGAATAGGGAAAGACCCAAATAACACCAAGTTAAGAAAGAAAATAGGTCCAGAGGCCCATCGTGAAAGAACAATGCAAAGACAAATGATCAACTGATTTCTTCGCTACCAGGCACAACATAGCACAACTATTTGGTAAACTTCATCCTCTATTTTGTAGGTGATCTAGAGTCATGATCATATCCAGATATGTTGTTCACAGAAAGAGAGATATCTTTGAATCCACACCGGGGTGCCAAACAACCTGACAGGGAAACAAGTGATATAGATAAGGTCTCAAGGCCTACTAAAAGGACCTAACCAAAAACTGACATTTGTTGTCACTCAACCAAAATCGACAATACCTAACTGAGGTATCAAAATGGACACACTCAAGCCGAGACAAGAACCAAGTGACATCACTCACTTCCCAGTCATAAACAAACACTTTTTTTTAGCAATAATCAAATGTATATATAGATAAAAGGAAACCAACAACAACAGGAAGAGAGATACAAACTCAAGGACTTTACAAGTAGGAAACTCGAGAGCGAGAAAGGAACAACAAAAAAACAACGCGAGAGCCCTGAGAGGGATTAAATTAGATCCCCCAAAATCTCACCCACATCCTCACCCTTCCGTCGAACGGAACACTATTCCAAAACAAGCGCACGAGTGCAATAACATATGCGTTCAACGGACGCTTGAACCTAGGGACCTAAACTACTGACTCTACAAGCCTCTCAAACATAGACGCTTCTAACACTTGCTGATCAAAAGAAACCAAGAACAGGGTCTTGAAGTCTTGTTTCAAGGTCTTGGGTCCAGACCAAAGGTCAAACCAAAATTGAATTCTCCCATCACCTATAATGAACCTAGTGTGTTTGATAAAGTTGACCCATCCTCTCAAAATTTCTTTGCATAAACCTACCCCATGAGTGTCCTTATGTGCCCCCAGGTACCCATTCCTCATGATGGGCCACATTACCTCTCTCTACAAGCTATTACTCTCTAGCCCGAACTGCCATAACCATTTGTCCAGCAATGCCTTATTAAAATCCCTCAATGGCCACAAATTAAGACCTCCCCTTTCTTTTGGACAACACACCCATCCCACTTCACAAGATGGTATTTTTTGGAAACGACCTTTTCAATCCACAAGAAGTTTCGTTAGATTATTTATAGATTAGAAGCAACCAAATGATGGGATGCAAAATAGGGATAAGCAGAAGGTCGGGAGGCTGCACAAGATGTTTTTCAAGAAAGTAAGATGTCCACCTGTCGACAGATAGGGCTTTCATCTCTCTCTCTCTCTCTCTCTCTCTTTCACCGGTTCCCACACCAATTTTGATTTGAATCGAGCCCCCAGAGGCAAACCCAAATATCTAGATGGAAGTAACTTAGTCCTGCAACCTAAACATTGAGCCAATTCCTCAACGTTGGGAAACTCCCTCACCATGAAAAGCTAGCTCTTCTAAAAATTGATTCTTAGTCTGGAGATCGCCACAAAACATCTAAATAAGCATCTAATGTGAATTAATTGCCTCGTTGACTCTCCCACGGAATAGTAAGGTACCAGTACCATCACTAAATTGCAAATGGGATATGCACTACAGGACTGCCAATAGAGAACCCCTTCCAAACCGATTCTGATCCTTTAATGATCATCATGCTAAGTGCCTCAGTGACCATAGCAAGGGGGAGAGCGGGACCCTGGCGCAAGCCTCTTGAGCTATGAAAAAAGCATGGATTTTTCTTGACAGGAGAGATAAGCTTAGAAAGGTTCTTGAAGACCCTCCAGCTAATTATGGCACTAAGTTGAGAGTTTGGAATAATGAGAATTATCAAGTTATGGGGTGGTTGTTGATTAGAATGGCATACCATGTCAACAAAGGCATAATCTTTTTAAACACCACTAAGGAGATATGGGACACCTTACGGGACATGTATTCGAGTGAAGATAATATCTCGCGAGTGTATTAGTTTCTTCTTGATATTTCTAAGTTGCAACAAGATTTCAAAAGTTTGCAAGATTTGTTTTTTCACAACTTCGTAAAATGTGGGATGAGTTAAATATCTATCAACCCCTTCCTTCACCTTGAGCTTGTTCGAAAATAGGGGAGGAGACACATGCTCTACAGTTTCTTGCTAACCAACGACGCAAGTTCCACAGGATTCACAGCCAGATCATCACTACACGTCCCTTCCCATCCATTCTCACTACATATGCATTGGTCCAATGCGAGGAGTCTAAAGACAAGTTTCATGATGAGGGCTCCAGTTGGTGGTACACATGATGGTGGTGATGGTGGGAGAGGTTGAGGGCGTGATGTTGTTGAGGTGGACGTGGTTGTGAGACTAATGGCAGGTGTTGTTCCCTTATGGACTCACTAAACGCACCGTTGATAACTTGATCGTTGTTGGGATATTATTGGAAAACCAGCTTGGGCTTCTGCATATCACAATTCTACTTCCAACCATGAGTCACATGCTTCAGGAGTCTCTACTTCATAATCTATTCCTAGAGCCCAACATACTCAACATATGTCTCTGGTAGGTATTATGGTTTCTATTTCCCCAGCAGAATATGAAGCAATGATGCTATTCAAAAATCAAGAAACTCTTTCCTCCAAAGCTACACTAGCCCAGTTACGTACTTCTGATCCTTTTGTGTCGCATCCCTCATCCTCTTCAATAATTGATTCAGGTACCTCTGACCACATGAGTCACATGACTAGTATAGTAAATATTTTAGTTCACTTAGTTCTCCACCTAATCCTACATTTGTTACTCTTGCCGATGGGACTCAATCTCTAGTTACTAGGACAGGTTCGATATTAGCTTCTGCCTCTTTGCCATCGTCTATTTTACATGTTCTAAATTTTCTATAGCCTTTTATTTGTTAGTGGTATTACTAAATCTTTAAAATTGCTTTGTTACATTTTTTTTCCTTCTCATTGTGTCTTTTAGGATCTTTAGACCAATAGGATAATTAGGCCTGGACATAGCGGCTTGTACCTTCTTGTTGGTGATATGGTGGAGGCAGCATCAAGGTTTCTTAGATTGAATAAATAGTTCATGTTTTGATGGCATCATCGTTTAGGACATCCATTTATGTCTAGGATGAAGTTTATTTTTCCTTCTTTATTGTCACCATTGAACTGTGTTGTGATACATGTGAATTCTCAAAACATCATTGAACTATTTTCCCTCCTAGTTCACACGCTAAAAGTGCAATTCAATTTACTCTCTCTCTCTCTCTCTCTCTCTATATATATATATATATATATATATATTGCATGGTCAAAATATTAGTAAGAGACATTGCGGAGAAAATATAGAAGACCTATAAATGTTTTATCAATAGGACTGGTCATTGCCCAAATATAATAATAACTGAAGGTCATTGACCACCCATTAACATATCATTTAATGATCAAAGCTCTAAACACCGAAAAGAGATGCACAACGCACAATATATATAGTATTAAAGTTAGATGCGAAACAGATTGACTGTACCAGGATTCCCAAGTCACTAAGCAATTCTTCAGCTCCTTTAGCCTCCATCCTAGCTATCTCCTCAATTGGATAATCTAAGGTAGCCTGACCATCAATACCTACACAAGGAGAGCAAAAATGTGATATATAGCTATGATGTTAAGGGAATTTTTAAAAATCCCTAAAATTATAGCTTTCATGTTTATATTCATAATTATAACACTAAACATGCTTACATTGAGACCTGTTCAAACTAAAACTTAACCATGGCATTGTATTAAGCAAAAGGGCCAATGTGTTATAATTTAATCTTAGCCATGCATATGATCTTGTAAGTTGGTCTTTCAATTTGAATTTCTTAGAGGGAGCTGGCTTTACTTTAAGATTGATTGGATTCAGGAATGGTTGATAGCTCCTTAATTTTATTGACTCGGAATGACTACCATTTATGGCAAGCATTTTGAGTTTCTACAAGCAATAATAAACAAAGATGACCTTACTAGAAGATTTCACAGAATCAACTTTCATAGATTGGTTCCAGATGAAATCAGAATATATAGAACAAATTGCCCAGAAAAGTGTGTTGAATCGGCAGCATTCCCTCCAATGTAAGCAGCTTCTTCCTTTGTAGCTACTTTTGATCAATATCTAAAACTAAATGGAGGTGTATGTTTCTATGAGAATTATGTTTCCCTAAGCAGTCAAATCAAGCTTTGTGAACCCATAAAACATTAGAAGGAAAAAAAAACTGACATGGCAGCAATTCAGAAAATTAGTTTTGGATGATGACGGCCATGTAATTTACATGTTGCTAATTGAATCTGATGAAATAAAGTGTGAAGGGTTCAGAATAAATATATCTTCTAACATTAGGATGTCATAGATTAGTTTCCAGAAAAACCTTCATATATTTATAGAATTCACTTCAAAAATCAGCTCCCACAATAATCACAGTTAAAGAGCTTACAGCAATGTAATCAAAAAAAGGAATGGTATTATGAGAATATGATTGCATCAAATCATCCAACCCTTACTGACACATGCCCTTACATACCCATTGGCCATCAGTCCATTATCGTTATAGAAAATTGGTTCATACGTAATTATTGTGCAGTTTATTGGATCTCGCTTACTTTCATCTCTTAATTCACAACTACACATAATCACTGAAAATAACGAAATGGGTATTCAATTCAGAACAAAAACCTACATATTTCTCATTTCAAAACAGTTAACATTGAAGTTCAAACCGAATTTCGAGCTATAAAATTCCAGAAAACAATATATCTTCTGTTCAACTATAACATTCCCCATTGAGAGAGAGAGGGTTTGAAGTTACCAAAAGCGTCAAGATGCTCCTCCTTGATATTCAAATCCCCCTTTGTGCTCTCTCCAAGATAATCAACGTCAGACTTACTCGACGAAGTGACTAAAAACACTTCGCCGCCAACAGACTTGGAATCAACACTGCAGCAACAGCCCATCGGAGACTTCCCTGAGCTTCGATCAGTACAGTTCAGATGAGAACTTTGATTCATCCCAAGATTCCTGAGCTGCACCGCCATTAAAACAGGTGATTGAACTCTCTGCACTGAAAACCTGCCCAAAACCTTGGCAAAATCCATCTCTCTTGTTGAAATTTAGCACAAAATCCTGTTCCTTTGGAGGTTTCTCGAAATGGATTCTGCGATTTCTCCTCTTATTTGAAGATTGAGAGGGAAGTGACTTGAGAATGGGTACAGAGAAATATCTCAGTTATCATTTATTTAAGGGTTTCTGCACATTCGGTAATCCCCTTCGGTTTTGAGCCAAAAAAAAGAAAAGAAAACAGCACCGTTGATTCGGCGATGAACGGCAATGGAATCCCTTTAGGTCATTTTGTTATGTAGCTCGCAATATACAAGATATCATCTTTATTACTTTCTTTTCTGCTTGGCTCGAGTGAGAGACTCTACACTGAAAACCGGTGCGTCGTCAAATTGGCACCATGTACTTGAGCAACCTCAACGGTTTTGTTTTTTGGGTGGGGGGTAACGGTTTAAATATCATGCGGAGCTCTGCACGGTGCGGAGCTCCCCGTTGTAAACACCAGGTGGCAAATGTGTAATTATGTGTAATTACACATTTGCCACCCGGTGTGTACAGCGGGAGCTCCACACCGTGCAGAGCTCTGCATGAAAATAAATCCCGGGGGTTAATGGCTCAGGGGCGGAATCAGGATTCTCTTACAGGGTGGGCTAACTATGGGTGGCGTAGCCCCGGAAATAAATTTTTTTGAGGCCAAGTGTATGGGTCATCATGTCTGTTTGTAAAGAATGTATTTTTTTTCAAAAGTTTAAGGAGATTAGACTGGTAAAGCCCCTGGCTCCACCCGTCTCCCAAGCAATAAATACTAGGAAAATGTTTAACTTAGGTTTCTATCATGTGACGAAATGGCCACTCATTATTGGTTCACACCTGACTTTTTACACTCACCAACTGTGGTTAAGATTCATTCACCCCAAGAATTAAGTAATCCAACTTTAGTTTTTTTTTTTTAAAACCTTAAACTTTAATTTAATTAAAATGGTTTTTTTTTTTTTTTTTTTAGTAAACTCAATCATACCACAAGGCAATGACCGAAGGCAAAGACAAGGGAATACTCACACCACCCAAGCAAACACACACACACCACATGCAAACTCACACACACACCACACACATGCAGCTCATGTAAGCTTCACCCTAGAGCTCCTCAAAACGGGTACCAACCGTTTGAGGCGCCAAGGAACTTATATGGGACAAGGGTGTTAAAAGGAATACTAAGCATTGCTCTTAATACTATAGTAAATAATTCCCCAGAATTTCAGAGGGGGCTGAGAGGGTGGCTCTGCCCCTACTCACATGTTGGAACTTTCTTTTGTTTTTTTATAAAGCTAGCGATCCCCAATACCTTAATCTCCAACCACGATGTTCTCTAATACTTGGGATCATCTCCAATTAGTGTTGGTGAGGAGATCGTCAGCATCTAATCGGAAGGCGCCACACACTGCTTCACATCAATTAATGCATCAACTTGTATGCAAGTGTCTTGTGTGCAAAGTAGGCGTGTTGCCTTCTAATTGGTGTTGGTGGTCTCCTCGCCAACACCTTCTAATTGGTGTTGGTGGTCTCCTCGTCAACACCAGGCTAACTAGAGAATATCCTAAGTCGTTCTCCAATAGTTGCTTGCAGGAGATCGTCAGCATTCTCTTTTGGCTATATTTAACTATGGTTAAGATTTATTAACTATTAAGGTTAATGAATCTAACCTCTTTTTTTTTTAAAGTAACTACAAGAGATAAAACTTCTTGACTAAAGTTAATCTAGAGTGGAAGGGTGTTTGAATATGAGACGATAGTATTCTACCCTGGCCCCAACCAAAGGAAATCTGATGTCATGCCAACTAAAGCTTGGTTAGCGTGCATAATCCTAGTTGGCGTACATAGGGATGCGTGAGATCAACACGGGTCCTCACTAGCTACTACTGGAAAAGATTCCAAGTCATCTCCCATTATGCATGCCTGGATCAGCATACATTAGCATTAATCCCTCGAATTCATAAACTCGAGTGAGTATTTTAGAAAGGGAAGTGATTTAAAACTCTCGATAATAGGTACTATCGAGAGCCAAGACAATAAGATTGAAAATCCAAAGGTGGAAACACTATTGTGGGGCCCACCCTTTAATGAATGTACAAATTGTGGACGTTTGATTTTCAAATGTGCGGTTGTCCTCTCGATAGCAGGTACTATCGAGAGTTTTTCATCACTTTCCTTTTAGAAAAGGGGAATGATAAGCAGACTCGTGCCCACTTATAGAAAAAAACTTGGGACCCACAATCAATTGTCCTTTTAACCTAGGGTAGTGTTTGTTGTTCCAAAAATACCTGTAAACGCTTATTCCAAAATTACAGTCTTAGATTACTATGAACAGTACAACAACCTTTAATCCAGTAATTCCTGCACTTAAAAATTGTTAAGAATTGTTGGTAGCAAGTGTGAAGTGAGGCGCGAATACTTCGCTCTCTTTAAGACAATTCGTGCCCCCACAGATGCATTGGGTTTGTTGGTCACGATGCCTCCAAAATACAACGACTCCACAAAATCTATCCCTAAATATAAGTGTGCACAACTTATACTCACACACCTTACTTCATTGTTTACCCGGTAAAAAGAACTCGAAAACGATATATAAAACCCTGAAATAAGTAACTGTATATAAAGCCAGAAGAGATAAATTTTGTAGAGTAGAATAAACTGAATATATATTTTTCTGTGTATAAAACTAGTATAGAAGAGTTTGTTATATAGAGAATAGAAAACTATTCAGTTTCTAGAATTGTCATATTTAATTCCGAGTTTATTAGTGGTTAATGACCACTAACGGGAATAAAACGGTAATATATAATTAGTGAGAAACCAAATGGTAGCTTATCTTTACAGATTAAAACACTAGTAGACCTGAACCAAAAAATAATTTTTCTTTTAATCAAAGACCCAATCCAACCGACCGACTCGATTCGACTCGGCGCGCGCTTGTGTGAGTTGAAGCATAATATTTTGACAACATGCAATGGGTGGGTAGACAACGAATTCAAAGGTCCTTGAAGGCCCAAGCCTCCTACCAACTCTACATCTTATAAAAAGTTAAAACATTTCATAGTTTTTCAATGTGGGACTAAAAAATAAGTATCTAAATACAAAAGACACTTTTTCCTCTTGGTTTTGAATCACATAAAGTATGTGACAATTAAAAGTTGAGGGTTTCCTCTTAGTGAGATCTATATCTCTATTGAGTGAGATGTAGAGTCACATAGACATCCTTGATAGACTCGCCTATATAAGTGTGGAAGTGGGGTCGCTTCCCATAAGAAATTGACTATTTCTCTAGAGCACTTATTAAACAGAGATAAAAGCATATGACCGAAAAGTGCTGGCTTAGGCACCTGTAGACTCTGTAAGAGTTAGCGTGTTTAAGGTATAAAGACTCATTACTAAAAAAGCTCAGTTTTGAATACCAAGATCTATGATCTATGGTAACTGAGCATCTTGTGAGAATTTTATTTTAAACAATGCAAATGTTCAAATCTACAGACACATTTGTTTATACATTAAATCTAATCTTACCCAAATATTTTATTTTCTTTTTATAGTTTTATTATTTTTTGAATCAAGTGGGAGATTGTTTTACATTTTGGGTGATTGTGATTCAAAATTAATTAAATTAAATAAATTAAATATTTATTTATTTAATTTTATTATATCAATTTAAAGCTTTAATAATGGGAAACGTTTCAAAGGTTTATTGTCACAATTATTAGTCACTAATGTGACAGTTTTAAAATTCCAAAAATCCTAATTAGTTTTCTACATATATAATATGTATTTTCCCTTCTATTGGGAGAGAGAAAATTGAAACGGTTTTCACTACTATTATGTTTTCTTATGTTTGAGAATTTTTTTTTTTTGAGAGATTGCTGAGTAAGAAACAGAGTAAGGTGTGCGACCTATAAGTTATGCACGTTTATAGTCAGGGATAGATTTGTGTGAAGTTGTTGTATCCTGGAGGCATCATGTCTAGCAACCCAGTGCATCTGTGGAGAGCGCGAAATGTCTTAAAGAGAGCGAAGTATCCGCGCTTCACTTCACATGAGCTACCAATTTTCTAACAATTTCCAAGTACAAGAATTTATGGAATAAAGGTTGATGTACTATTCGAATTCTTCAGATATTGTATTTTTTGGATAGCGATTACAGGTTATTTACCCCTATGGGAACAACAGTGTTAGGACAGGACAAAGATTTGCCCTAACACTACCCTTACACATAAGGGCAAGACCCTAACTCAGCCCTAGCCCTTCAAGAGCTTGGATTGAATAGGCCCTAACCCTACCCTTAAATGTAAGGGCAACAGGAAAGGGAAACGATAATTTTAAACTAATTTAAAATAAAATAAAACAAGTATAATAATAAAAGTAGATAAAACAAACTTATCTTGACAACAAACAAATATTGTAATCAAAGTGTTAGGGATAATTATAGTATTAGGATTAGGGAATCAACCAATCATGAGCTTAGGTTTAGGATTTCTAAGGAAGTGGAGTTAAGCTAGGGCTGTAAGGGATTGGGCAGGGACAGGGGTCAGCCCTAACCTTGCCCTTATTGTGAGCACAAATTTTCACCCACAGGAGATTTTGTAATAAGATTAAGAATCGCCAATATTTTTATTCTGATTGATAAGTCTTGGATATGGATAAGGTCTAATGGTCTAAATGAAAGTCTAGGTAAGCGGTTCGATTAAGTTTCGGGGAAGGAGTTATGCACCTCAGGACCTCTATTTTACAATGGTTACCTACTCCCTAGGTATAAGCCAAATTAAGTTCAAAATTGATTAAGTGCCTAAGTGTTTAAATTATACTAACCCAAGAAAGAAAAAATCATAAACTAGGGTCGTACCCAAGTAGGGTTGCCTACATACTCACCGGAGTGAGATCAGACTGAGCGTGGTTCTGGCAGATGAGCCCATGTCGAGGTCAGGGGAGTGTGTGTGCGCACCAAGGTGGCTAGAGCTTAGTCCGGAGACTAAGGTTTGATTGATCGAGGTGGTCAAGTGCATGGTTTAAGATTTTGGGCCTGAAGGCCAAAGGTTGGGATCGGAGGCTAGGGTATGGCCCGGAGGCCTAGGTTGAGCCTGGAGGCTAGGGTTTAGGCCCAGAGGCCTAAAGTTTGGGCCTGGAGGCCTATGGTTAAGCCCGAAGGCTAAGGATTGGGCCCAGAGGCCAAGGTTGAGCCCGGAGGCTAGGGAATTGGGCCCAGAGGCTAAGAAATTGGGCCTAGAAAGAAAGTGAACTCATAAAAAAAATAATTAGTTTAGCTTCTCTCTTTTATTTAGACTTTTTGCTTCTCTCCTTTATTGCGTGTGGGGAAGGTTGAAATTTCTCTCTAGCAGATCGCGGGCTAGTAATTCAGCTTCTTCCTATTTCACCTCCTTGTCTTCCATATTTATTTCTTTTTTCCTCTTCACCATCGATTTTCCTCTAACTTGGTTTGGATCGGTAAAATGACAGGTATAGCTGATTCACATCTACAACTCTCTCTCAAAGAAACAACACCATTCTCGAACTCGAGGAAGGAGATACCAAGATTGTGCTTGAGTATGCGAATAGTATGGTGGGGCGATTTATCTCGAATTGACCCTTAAACCTCTCTGTTGTCAAGCTCATTATGATACAATCCTGAAAGCTGAAGGGGGATGTGTAGGTCATTGACCTTTGTGAGGATATGTTCTTATTTAAGTTTCAACGATCTGAGGATGATTTAAGGGTTAAGCGTTTTGAGCCTTGGGCTTTCAACAACCATTTGCTTGGTTAAGCGTTTTGAGCCTTGGGAACCTGATCTCTCCCATTCGGAAAATACTTTTGATTCCACTCCGTTTTGGGTGCAGTTACATGACCTTCCGCCTGAAAAATATACTCATCGGGTTGGTAGTGAGCTTGGGAGTGAGCTTGGTCAAGTTTTGAAGGTTGATGTCCAACCAGGAGACGGGTCAAAAGGAAAATTCCTTCGGATTCGAATTCGTATAGATATGCAGCTCCCTCTCCGTTACCAATTTCTAGTGAAGCGTCGTATTCCAACTCCGAGGAGAATCGAGATCCGATATGAGAGACTACCTTCTTTTTGTTACAATTGTGGGATCGTGGGTCATGGGGCCAAGTATTGTTTTGCAAATCCTTTGGGGTTGGTAGAGGGTTCAGACCCACCGTATGGACCTTGGCTGAGAGCTGATTATTTTCGACTTCACCAGACTACTAAGCTTGGATATAACAAGGCTAGAAAGTTTAGCCTCTGGCGATCTTCATACGAAGGAGCGTCTGGTAGCTCCACCTCCCGGGGACTGAGGTATGATGCAAAACTTAAAAGGGTCCACAACGCTGAACCGCTGACTCTGACAGAAGCGTCTGGAACTCTGACTTAAGTTTCTCACCCAAGCAATCCGGTTTCGACAAGTGGAGGGGATTTGGTTGGGGGCAGTCAGAACTTTTCTTCTCTTCAGGTTAGAGGGCAAGATAGCTCCAACCAGATTAGGCCACCTAACCTTGTTTTGTGTCCTTTTTTGGACTCCCCTCTACATACCATCAATAGAAAGGATATGAGGATATCCCCAAATCCTATGATTTTGCCCCTTAGTCATGCAAGCTCCACTCCCCTGGATTCGGTGCAGGATCCAACAGACTTAGAAAGTCAGTCTCTGGATTCTCATATTAAAAGAGCTCCTGGCTCGAAGATTTATCCGGAAGACGGAAGCCGATCCAAAGTGCTACCCATACCTGAATCGTCTAAATCTGTATTGGTTGCGTTCCTCTCCAGCTCGATGGATGTCTTTCCTGACCCGACCCAGCAAGTTAGTGGCCCTGCAGCTCGATTGAGTCTTTGTAAGTTACCATATTCGTTCCGAAAGGGTTACTGTAGCTAGTCCTTTGCGAGTAATAGGCTCCACAGAGCTCTCACGAGAAAGAGGAGATTGTATGGTCGAGCACTTCAACACTACCCAACCTTTAGGAAGAAGGCAAAGCTTCTTCGTTAGAATATACAAATTGATCCCATCATCGAACCTGAAGGTACTTTTCAATCAGATTATACCTTAGGATTGCATTTTTCTGTTCTGGAGGTGGTTGATGAGGTTTAGACCCTCTGAGAGTTATGACACTCCTTAGCTGGAACTATCGGAGAACTGGGTCACCCCCGACAGTTCGAGCTCTTCATGAGTTGGTTCGCCGGAATAAGCCTGATTTGATTTTTCTTATGGAGACAAAAGCTAAGGAGTCAGTTATGCATGGGTGGCAGGTTAGATTGAAATTTGATGATATGGTGGTGGTTCCTCCTCTTGGTAGGGTGGGAGGGCTTTGTGTATTCTGGAAGCAACCATGATGTCTTAAGGTTTTCCATTGCTCAGGTTATCTAATCCATCTGCGAGTTAAAGAAAAATTTGGGGTTGAGGCGTGGTTTCTCTCTCTTGTGTATGGACCTCCGGAGATGTCGGACTGTCGTTATTTCTAGGACAGTTTGGCCCATTCTCCACCTAAGGGTAGCCTTCAGCTTTGGCTAGGAGATTTCAACAAGATTCTGTATAATTATGAGAAGGTTGGTGGGTCTCAGAAGATGCCAGCCAGGTTGGAGGTGTTTGCCAGTTTTGTTAGGGCTCATAGTTTGTTTGATCTAGGTTTCAAAGGTAATCCTTACTCGTGGGCTAATAAAAGAGAAGGCACAGAAAATATTCGGGAAATGTTAGATCGGGCGCTTTGTTCGGCTAAATGGCGTTTTTGTTTCGCTACTGCTTCAGTTTCTCAGAAGTCGATTTTTGGTTCGAATCATAGTCCTTTAATTGTGACTCTTTCTCAAGTCCAGGAGAGAGGTTGTAAGCCTTTCCGTTTTGAATCCATGTGGATTACTCATCCGGGTTGCATTGAAACTGTAGAAAAAGCTTGGAATTCTCATCTCCATGGGTCTATCATGTTTGATTTATGTCAAAACATAAGCTACACTCGTTGTGCTTTGCAGAAGTAAAATTTCTCATCTTTTGGATTAGTGAACAGGAGGAAGGATGAGCTTCTTTTGAAGTTCGAACATTTGCAAAGCCTCGAGCCATCTTCCAATCACTTGGGAGAAGAGTTGGAAATTCACCAGGAGTTGGACAATGTGCTCAAACAAGAGGAAATGATGTGGGCCCAGAGATCTTGGGCGAGTTGGCCTCAGAAAGGAGATCAGAATACATAGTTTTTTCACGTATCAACTTTACAAAGACGTGCTTATAATCGGATTGAGAGTATATGTTCGGAAGAGGGGGTTCTTTGCCAAGATCCTACTATAGTCAAGCATTATATTGTTGAGCATTTTCGAAAAATTTATTCCTCTACGAACCCTCCCTTTGTAGAGGACGATTTTTCTTATATTCCTTGCAAAGTCACAGCTGAGATGAATATGAAATTTTTTCGGTCTTTAGAAGATGATAAGATTAAGAGGGCGGCTTTTGAGATTGGTGCCAGGAAAGCTCCCAACCCAGATGGGATGCCTGGTGTATTCTATCATCATTGTTGGGATGTGGTGGGAAGCAATGTTATTGTGGCAACAAAAAGTTTTTTTCATAGTGGCTTCCTTCTCCAAGAGGTAAATTTTACTCACATCTCTCTTATTCCCAAGAAAGCTATGCCTGAGCATTTGAGAGATTACCGCCCCTATTGGTTTATGTAATGTTATATATAAGATCTTTTCTCAGGTTTTTGTCAATCGAATGAAGCCCATTATCGGGGATCTTGTGCACCCAAATCAATATGTCTTTATCCTGAACCATAGTATATCTAAAAGTATTTTTTATCACCCATGAGCTTCTTCATCATATGAAAGGAGTCAAGTAGAATGCCGATTACTTAATGAGGATGAAATTAGATATAAATAAGGCTTATGATCATCTTGAAAGGTCCTTTATTGAGAGGGTGTTGCGGAGAATGGGCTTCTGTGATCGTTGGGTCAGGTTACATATGTAATGCATTAGTACTGTGAGATATACTATTTTGATTAACGGGGTTGCTAAGGGTTATATCACTCCCTCCAGGGGTCTCTGGCAAGGTGATCCCCTTTCCTTTTTATCCTTGCTTCTAATTTTTTTTTCTTATCTTATCAATGAGGCAGAGGAGAGAGGTCTTATTTCAGGGATTCGGATAAAGCTACAGTGCCCTTCCATTTCTCATGTCCTATTTGTGGATGACTGCATAATATTTACTAAGGTGAATTTGGAGGAAGTTCAAGCTCTTAATGGTGTTCTTGTTAAATATTCGCAGCTATCTAAGTAAGTAATCGACTATTCTAAATCTGGTTTAATTTTTAACCGCAATATGCCTTGGAAATTTCAGAGGCTAATCTCTTAGTCCCTTCATAAGCGCATACTCAGCTCTACGGGAATATATCTTGGGCTGCCTTCTATTTTTGGTCGTTCCAAAGCTCACCTTTTTGCTAATATCCGGGACAGAATTCTGGCAAAGCTTAGTAGCTGGCGAGGTAGATTTCTCAACAAAGTGGGTCGGGGTATTCTCATAAAAGCGGTGGTGCAGGTTATTCCCTCTTACATGATGGACTGTTTTAAGTTACCCCGTGCTTTGTATGATGAGATTGAGGCTAAGGCTGCAAATTTTTGGTGGGCCCAAGATGACCATAGGCAGTGAGCTCATTGGGTTAGTTGGAAAATGATGTGTCTTGGAAAGGATGTTGGTAGGGCTGGTTTTTGAAATCTATCCTCGTTCAATCTTGCACTTCTAGCAAAGCAAAGATGAAACTTGTTACAAAATAGAGACTCAGTATGAGCCTAGTTAGTGAAGAGTATTTACTATCCTCATACGGATCTTTTACATGCTAAGGTGGGAATATAGATCATCGTGGGTGTGGCGGAGTATTTTGGCGGGTAGGCAAGCTCTTATTCTAGGTTTAAGATGGGGGGTTGGTTCGGTTCAGCTTATCAAAGCTTGGAAAGATGGATGGATTGATTCCCTCTTTGTATGGGTTCAAGCTCTACTCTAATAAGCTCATAGATTGTCTATGGTTAAAGGTGAAGAACTTTATTGATCCTGTTATGAAGCAATGGGATCTGGTTCGGCTCAATTAAGTGCTCACAACCAACGAGGTTCAAGCTATTTGTCTTATTCCCCTACCTAATTCCTCTCAAGAGGATCAGGTGATGTGTCATTATACCCCTTCGGGTCAGTTTTTGGTCCGCTCTGTGTACCACCAATTCATTCATCTTCATCCCATGTGCAGAGCGAACGACTCGAGTTCTTCTTCTTCGGTGTTGCATTCCAACTGTTGGAGGTTGTTGTGGAGGCTTCCTATCCCTCCGAAGATAATTTGGTTTTTATGGCATTGCTTGCATGATGTTGTGGCGGTCAACGATAATATAGCTGGGAAGCATATTCTGGTGGACCCTTGTTGTCTGTTTTTGTGGTCAGCACGAGGAGTCTGTTGTGCACTTGATGGTAAAGTGCGAGTTCGCTAGGGTGGTGTGGTGGAGTTCCCCTTTGGCGATCAAATTGAATTTCAATGAGGTCTTTTCATTTAAGGAGTGGTGGGCTTTCTGGGTTGCTGCTCCCATTGACAAGAAGGCCAAGGTTAGACTTCTCTCCTTGATTGCTAGTTTGGTCTGACACCTTTGGAAGGCTTGAAATGCTCTTAAGTTTGACCGTAAAGTTCTTTCTCCCTCTCTTATTGTTGCTCAAGCAGTCAGTTTAGTGGATGAATGTCTGGATTCATCCTTGAGAAAGAATTTAAGGCCTAGTGGTAGTATTTCGGAAGGGGGGGCTGTAAGCTCTGAGTTAGTTACTTTATCCAGTCCTTGGATTACCATTGCATCTGATGGAGCTTCAATTTTGAGGGGTTCGACTATTGGGGTGGGAGTTGTGGCTCAATCGAGCAGTGGTGAGATTATTTGTGGCCAAATTTAGGGCCCTATGGGGGGTTCTCTTTTAGTTGCTGAAGCGTTGACTTTGCGGGTAGCCATTGAGTTGGCTCTGGCTCAGAATTGGTCCTCGGTTCGCTTTATATTAGATGCACGTTCATTAGTGGACTAGCAATCCTCCTCTTGTAGTTCTGTGCTTGCTGAGATTGGTCCTATTGTCATAGACATTCACCAGAATTTAGCGCTCTTTGAGCGTAATATGGTGAAATATATTCCACGACATCATAATGAGTTTGCTCATAACTTGGCTGCTAAAGCCTTAATTCAGAGCTGTCAGGGTTGTTTTCTTGTTCAACATTTGTCTGTCATGAAATGTCGTCGTTTTATTGTTGAGAGGGGTACCAGACGTAGGGGTCTCTTGTATCTTGGTAGTTGGTTAAATGATATTTTAAATTAAAAAAAAAAACCCTCATTTTAAAAGCTAACCAAAAAAGGTAGAGCCGTGGTTAGCCCATCACGCATTTGACTATGTAGTCAATGTCATGTCCACATGTCCCTTTTAACACCCTTTTAACTATGGTTAAACTTAAGAAAAATAAAGTTAACAATTTTCTTTTCTTTTCTTTTTAAAAACCAAGGTTAGATTGCTTAACCGTAGGAGTGAGTGAATCTTAACCACGGTTGATGTGTGTTAAAAAGGGGTGCATGAACCAATGAGGACCGCACATTTGACTACATTGTCAAATGCAGCGGTAAGTTAAATATTTCCCTACATGGAAAATAATCCCCTCCTTGAGCCATGGAGGGGATTTACCATCTTGCCTCCTTTTTTTTTTTTGCCACGTTTCTCATTTTTAACTCTCTTTAATTATAATTAAAATTTACTAACTAGGATTAAAGTATCTAACCTTGATTTTTAGAAGGAAAAAAATCACAAGAATTAAGACTTGTTAACCATAGTTTAAAGGGGCTTTGTGAGTGAGGGCGAGGAGGAATAGTGCCTCCTCGGCTCCTTCTACATACATCTTGTAGATGGGGTTGCAAATGGAGCTTAGCTGGTTCGAGGGATGTCATGCCTAGCTATGATTAAGGGTAGGTTGGGCTCGTATTTCAGTGGGCTGAGTAAAGTTTGGGCTCAATTTTGATCGAATACGGGACAACCTTGGCCCAATTCAAGGGCTTGGCCCAGATCATATTAATACGGTATAGCCATGGGCAAACTGACCTAAATTGGGCTTTATCCCGAACTAAAGAAAGTTTGTTTTGGTTGAATCCTGGTGTTGATAGATTGGGCTATGACTGAACTTGCCTCGTAGCCCAGTGGGCAGCCTTAGTTTTAGGGCCGGACTAACCTAGCAGGTCCTCCAACATGAGATCCATAAAACATCTTACGTATAGTTCCTATATCTAGTATTTTTCTATTTGTCTCCTGACTTAGCTAGGCTAATATCTCAGCTACCTTATTTTTAAGGTAATTAAAAAAAAATTTTGGTGGTAAATGGTAATCAATATCTCAGCACCCTTATTCTTTTGGTAATCAATATCTCACCTACTTAATCACGGAAAGCATGCTTCATCCTGACACTTGAGCCTCCCCTTGAACCCAACTTTCAGCCATCAGGGCCCACCAATATATCGGATCTTGCCATCTGGGTAGCTTATGCAGAGAGAGGTGGGAATTGTAAATGCCAAATGATGCAACCCGCACCCACTTCCCAATTCTGAAAATGGACCACCAATGTGCCAATTGGAAAAAGGTTGATTTGGGGTGGCATTGAATAAGTGTCATCACGCCTCAAACAGTTGGTACTCGTTTTGAGGAGGATTTGGGTGATGCTTATATTGGGTTGTAAGTGTGGTTGTGTGTGTGAGTGCATGTGGTGTGTGTTTCCTTTGTCTTGCTTTCAACTATCGCCTTATGGTGTAGTTGAGTTAACCAAAAAAAAATTGTGTGGTGCAGTTGAGTTAACCAAAAAAAAATTGTGGGTCCATTCCACTATTTGCTTGCACAATTTTTTTTTATTTTTTCAGAGTGAGGGTATTTTTCATTTCATGTATTTTGTATATTTCTCATACTATCCCTATTTAACATATTTCTCAAACTACCCTAAACACAATGTATGGCACATTCCGCTCAATTAGTAAATTTCACTTTTCACAAATTTTTTTTTTTTTCAAAGCTCGGGGCGTCCCTTACCCTTTGGGCCAGGAATAATCCCTGAGGGTGCAACAAAGGCCCACGATCTGCCACATCAGGAAAGTCCGGGAAGTGGTGAAGGTGAAGGTGTGCGTTGCATGGACGGAGGTCATGGGATCAAATGCAAACTAGGGGTGCACCTCGGATGGGTGGGTCGGGTTTATGGGCTATCCCAAACTCAACACTAAGAGTAAACCAATATGCCCATGGCCCAACCCAACTCTTCTCTCAACCTAAGGTGCCTGACCCAAGCCCAATCCAGAGACTCATTTCTTAACCCTATGCTTAACTCAGATTGATGCTGGTTTGGTTGGGGTGGGGTGAGGTGAGGTGAGGATTGGAATGGGTGAAGTTAGGTCGGACCGTACTTGTCTAATTAAACTTTATTAAGTTAAAATTGTCAACAATAACATATGATCTAGACACAACGATAGAGTTTTGACATATAAATAGAATATATTAGAAGATAATGTTGTCACTACATTATATTTTCTCCATAAATATATATTAAATGAGCATTTGAGAACTTACGCGGGCATGACAAAGAAGCTTTAATGTCTTGAAGATGAAATTTTATAAAGATTAAAGACTTTTCGTAACCACTCGATTAAAAACAATGGAGAAAAATATATATATATATATATTTTAAAAATCCTAAATAACGAACGGGTGAAAATAGAATCCGAATTGAAGCACAAAAGGACCCTTAACCACTTACCGCGGCAAACGTATGTATATGACGTGGTGTGCAATATAACTTGGAAGTAAAGTTGCATATTTAGTGGGTATCATATCAGCTTGTCCTTGGATTCTAGAAGAGAAATATTCAACCGTTTGAAAAGTAGGGATGATGCTTCCCAGAACATGTTTCCTTTCCCTTGATTCTAGGAAAAAGCATTGTGAGATTTGTGCCATTTTGTATTTGGAGCTTTTACAGGGTATGCATTTGGGTTGGGACACCAATTCGCCTGTTCTCCAATTTTATATTATTTTAATATTCATCGTCTCTTGTTGGGTCAAAATTCGCCATGATGAAAATGGGTTAGGATTGTCTCTGGCGAAGCTAGAAAGGGCTTATCTTGGGGTTCCATAGAATAGGTGACCAGTGGTGGAGAAGTCAAAATCATGGGGCCCATGATTTTGACTTCTCCACCAAAAATAAGACATGTGGCGATAAGTGTGTGAGAATAAAGGGGAGAGATATCATATGGGGAGAAGTCAAAAAAATGGGGAGAAAATAAAAAGACTTCTCCCCATATTTTTGCCAACTGTCGCATAATGTATGGAACTTGAGAGGAATTTCTGGCTTCGCCAGAGACAAGCCAAGGCCGATGAAAATACCCCTTAAATTGAATGAGATTCCAATTTTCAAGTCCGTCTGGCCACACTCTATGGGCCACCATGTGTCGCTTTTAACATTTTTTTTAAACTATAATTAAGATTCACTCATTCTTAGAGTTCATACATCTAATCTTAGTTTTTAAAAGAAAGATATTACAAAAAAAAATTAACTAAGTTAAAATTTCTTAACCAACATTAAAGGACAGTTAAAAGGGCTTTGTGAGTAGGTAGACGGTTTTGGTTTGGTGTGGGCCAATTCAAATTCGATCCCCCTCCAAATAGGTCTCTATGCATCAATAATCAGCCCATTCTTAGATATGTAGCTGACCTATTGAGAGAAAAAAAAAAGTTTATAGTATATTATTTAATTTAATAGACATAGGTATGTGGCGAGGCAAGGGGAAGCTGTTCTTAAACTATTAGGAAAAAAAGAAGTGATGGCTTATTTGGTTGCACTTTTATTTTTGAATTTTTGGTTTGAAAAACTAAAATTTGAATTAAAAAATTGAATAATACTTTTTCTATTTTTTGCTTTTTAAAACTAATAACAAAATGTTTGAAATTAAGATAACGAAAAATTGTATTACCTTTGTTTTTAGAAATAAAAAATAAAAATATATCACACGGAGTGCACCACATCACCTATCATTATCACTCACCACCATTATAGATTGAAATGATTTATCTAAATTATTATGTTCATCACACCTTAAATTAAACTCTTCCTCCCATCCCTAATTCAACAATATTTTATATTAATCATTATGTAGAAACTCATCATTAATAATGATTAACATTATTCATCAACCAAGGAAGAAAATTTTGACTTCCCAAGCCACTATAACATTGAACCTGTACTGTGGTGACAATACGTGTAGTGACTTTTAAACAAACACCAACGACACACCAGATATTTTCTCATTTCTAATCCAAGGCATTAAGGAAAGGTATCCGAGTATGATTGTACCGGTGTATGCGAAGACAAATGCGTAAGAGGGGATTCCCATTTTCCCATACTGTACATATTCTAAAAAGGAGATTGCAATCCCCACTCTTGCCTTTCCTTTAGGCTTTAGTGCACTCCAAGAAAGACGAGGATTTGATGTCGCAGTCGAGTAGAGAGGGCTTGCAAAATCCATTTTGAAAATGAAAACAAAATTTCAAAGTTGGCTGGCCGCTGGCCTCGCTTCTTGCGCATCACGTCCTTCAATAAACTCTGACCATGACTATTTAAACAACGGTAGTGATTTGGAGGCATAGCACCAACATATGACCGCTGGGCATCTGATCGGGAATCCAACGGCCCAAATATGAATGGCGTGGGGCCCACTGTTTAATACATGGGACCATCCATATTTAGGCTGTTGGACAACCCAACGGTTTGGCAATCCTCCCGGCCCTTTCGGAGTGGTTGCTAGGACTTACCCTTTTATGGCACCTTAGCCGCTAAGCTGTGTGTTATAGTTACATGATATCTTCAATCGAAAAAAACAAAACAGAAAGACAACCCCACAGTCGATAGCTGGGGCACCCAATTACTTTCCATTAAACAACACTCCATTCAGGGCTTTTTTTAGAAAGATTTCTAGACCATAATCACTAATATTATAAGGAGAATGATACTTTGCCCGCCCGCATTCTGCCACGTGTCCCTTTTAACGTTTATAAACTGGGGTTAAGATTTACTCATTCTTAGGGTTCATCCATCTAAAATTAGTGTTTAGAAAATTAATCTTAGGTTAATTAACACTCATTAATTGTGGTTAAGATTCACTCATCCATCTAACCTTGGTTTTGAGAAATAACCCCACGTTAATTAATACTCATTAACTATGGTTAAGATTCACTAACCTTAGGTTCATCCATTTAACCTTATTTTTTTTAAAACAAATTATATTAACTTCAACTTAATTAAGCTTAATCATGATTTAAAAAAGTAACAAAGAGACATGTGACGGGCTACGGGCATGCACACGTTGTAGAAAGCGGCACGCAAACTATCAGTACCCGTATTATAATTACTAGAACAAATAATGACTACACCCAATATGATAATTTATGTAACTTCACTCATACACACGTTTATATAATGATGACCATTACGTACACAAATATTAACTAACCCCAATACGTCCTTCCAATTTTTTTTGGTTTCTTCTTGTCCGCATAAAAGCCAAAAAAAGTTATTGAGCTCTAACTCACTCTTTGATGTAACGGTCACTGGGAAAGATGTATATGTGTTGTTGTCATTGATTAAGAGAAAAGAGTTAAATTTTGAGGGGAAGCTCCACTTCACCACGAGACGAAATCCTTTGCCTTATTATGGGTAAGAATTTTTTTTACTTTCAAGTAAGATATCTAAAGAGTTCAATTTTGTGGGAAGCTCCACTTCACCACCTTTTGGAGTAGAGACGCAAGTGATCAGTGAATTGGATGCAAATGAACTCCTTGCTCACCAATTAGGTCAATCATAGCTCACATACAACGCCTGAAGACTTGTTGTCTGCAGCACATAACATGGTTCATTTACCGAAAGCATTGGGAGGTCGTCCTTTCCTTCCTTTTTTCTTGTATGAGAAACCCACCCTGTTGCAAACTCTTTCTGAATCACTTCCTTAAACTTGATGAATACCTCTTAACCAAAATAAAATAAAATAAAATGTAGAGCTCCTCTTTTTAATGTGTAAGATGGTTGTAATTTTGTAATTATTGAGAGAGTGAAGGGCAATTTTTCATTACAAAATTTTCATAATTATAAAACAGTACGGATTTTACACTAAAAGGCACTGTTGTCGGGAGTCAAGACCGGACCGGCCAATCGAACTGGAAAAATTGGGAACCGGTCCCCTCATTGGTTCCCCCCTAAAAAAAAATCGGACATATTTAAAAACCGATCATTTTTATGAAAACCGGAAGAACCGGTCGGTTGAATTAGGAACCGGTGATCAAAACCGGTCACAAATGAATAAAAATATGGATTTAAAAAAAAAAAATAGAAAAAGACACGTTAGCCGTTGGATTCTGATAACATTGCTAAAAAGTGGGCTCCAAGGCAATGAAGCAGCCGCATTAAACTCATGTCTAAATGCTTGAAGTGGACAAATTGGACTGGGCTGGTTGAAAGGTTGACGGGCGACTTTAATAATATCTTCAAGGTGCCAAATCATCTCCGGTGATAACCGGATGTGGGCATATCTGGTTATCACCCCTAGAGGTCGTCACTTGTCTCCTTTGACACCCCTTAACCGTGGGTAAGGTTCACCCACCCCTAGGGTTCACCCACCTATTTTTGGTTTTTTTAAAAAAAATATTAATTCTATTTTTAAAATTAAAAAATTGTTTTTAATATTAAAAAAACTTTTAAAACAGTTTTTTAATTTTAAAAATAGAATTAATATTTTTTTAAAAAAATCAAAAATAGTTGGGTGAACCCTAGGGGTGGGTGAACCTTACCCCCGGTTAAGGGGTGTCAAAGGAGACACGTTGCGACCTCTAGGGGTGATAACCGGATGTGCCACATCCGGTTATCACTGGAGAGGATTTGCACCCTATCTTCAAACTCACGGGTAACTGAAAAATGTAAGTACTGTAGTAGTCTCCTTATAAATAAATGAGATTCCTTATCAACTCATGTCAGTGAGTATGGGAATGCCATATCTTACTGTCTCTGCATTAACACATGAAGATCATTTTCAACTCCTCTCCGTGATTTTCCTTGATGGAAAAATATAATAGTGGGGCCATCTATCCATCTAGGGCTGTCAATGGATCGGATCATGATCCGGATCAGATCCGAATCCGATCCGAATCCGATCCGATTAGCCAGAGTTTGGACCCTATATATGATCCATCAGATCGGATTGATGGAATCCAATTATAATTGGATCAGATCTGGATATAGGGTGATCCGATCCGATTAAAATATTTTAAATATATTACTTAGATTTTCTATGCATAAAATATTAATTTTAAAAAAATTAACATTAATTAGAGTTAATTAAAGTATTATTAGATTTTATATTATTTAAATAGATTTTTTTTAAAAAAAATAACCTTATTCGGATTGGATTGGATCGGATTCGGATCTCAAAATATAATCGGATTTGGATTGATTACTTTATGATCCGATGGATCTCGAATCGGATTTGGATCTGTCGGATTCTTATTCGGATCGGATTCGGATCTAGGCAGATCTTATCCGAATCCGACCCATTGACAACCCTATATCCATCCATCCCAATTCTTATTTATTTTTATGTTTTTTTTGACTAATACTAGTCCATTTTTCTCCTCATCCATTTTCTTTTTTTTAAATGAAGCCAAATCCTCTATGGGTGTGTTCGGTTGAGGGGAATGTGAAGGAAAGTGGGTGAAAGTGGGAGCCTGTTCGGTTTGAGGGATTTTGAGGTAAAGTAAAACTTGAACTTTCTGAATAGTGTCTAAATTTCTCTTATTTTCACCTAAACCTTATTCCACCAAATAGATGGAATTGTGAAAGAAAATAAAGTAAAAGCTTGCAATTCCAAATCTACCCTGTTGTTGAACCCTATTCCTAAAAAGAGCAAAGGGTAATTTTGAAAAAATTTTATATTTTCCCCTAAACTTTTCTTCCAAACCAAACATACAAGAGGATTTATACAATTCTTTCACTTTACTTTACTTTACTTTACTTCACTTTACTTTCTCCTACCCATTTACCCCTCAACTGAACACACCCTATGGCAAATCCAGTTTTCACCCTTTAAGGTCGCCACATGTCTCTTTTAACACCCATTAATTGAAGTTAAGATTCACCAACCCTTAGGGTTCACCCACCTATCCTAATTTTTTTAAAAAAAATATTAATTCTTTTGTTAAATATTTTAATGTTAAAAAAACCTTTAAAATAATTTTTTAATTTTTAAAAAAGAATTAATATTTTTAAAAAAAACCAATGATGGGTGGGTGAACCTTAGGGGTGAGCAAGGGCGGAGCTAGGGGCATATTTTTTGTAAGTCCTTATTGTTGTGATATGAATAGTGGACCCATCAATTAATTTTTTTAAAAAAGTATACTTGGCCCCCCCCTCCCCCAAATTTTTTTGTCCTATATTAGTGGCCCCCCAAATTTTTTTGTCTTGTCATATATATATAGTGGACCCCCAACGGAGTCCCCTTATGCCCTTGAGGTTGCCACATGTCCTATTGACACCCCTTAACTATGGATAAAATTCACCCAATCTCAAGGTTCACCTACTTATCTTTGGTTTTTTTAAAAATATATATAAATAATTTTAACCTTAGGAGTTAGTGAAATTTAAACTAGAGTTCGAAAAAAAATTTGATATATTTTTTTAAAACCAAGGATAGGTGGGTGAATCTTAACCATAATTAAGGGGTATTAATAGGGACACATGGTGACCTCAAAGGCATTACAAGGAAAAAATATTCTCAAAATAAAAAAATTACCCCCAAATTTTTTTTCTCGAGGGCTATGCCCCCTAACCCCCAAATTCCTTACAATCAAATCAAATTTTTTTTATACATGTATTATCGGCCCCCAATGAAAAATTCGTGGCTCTACCCTTGGAAGTGAGTGAATCTTAACTACAATTAAATGATGTCGAAAGGGACACATGGGTACTTCAAGGGGTGATAACCAGTTTTGCGAAATCTGATTATCACCGTAGAGAATTTGGCTTCCCCGAAATAAGAAGAAAAAGTGATGGACCCACAAAAATTTGAGGCATTATTTTGTTTTTTTATCCTAAAAAGAAGAAAGGGGATGAGAAAGAAAATGAAGGTAACATTGTTCTCCTTTTGTGTTTTTGAACGGTAAGATGGGTGTTCTTAGTTTTTTCTTTTTTGGAAAGGGGTGTTCTTAGTTAGCATCTTATATTTTTGTTACCGGGGACTCGATCCTATACACCTCAGTGTTCTTACTCGTTTTTTTTTTTTTTTATCCCAAGGAAAAATGGGGTTCCGGAGTGTCATCACCGCCCCCTACGCTGTGGACCGGGTTGGCGTCCAGATTTAAGCCTGCCTATAGCAGGCACCTACCACCCGAGAAGGGCACACTTTGTGACATCAACTACAAGGGGCAAGTATTAATGGCCAAAATAAAGGGATTGACCACCTTTAAGATGTTTATTTCTATCTTTGTATGTATCAGAATTTTTGAATTTCATTGCCAAAAGAAGAGCTAAAAAATGTTTCTTGTATATATTAGAATTTTTAAATTTGATGGCCAAAAGAAGAACTAAAAAATGTATCTTGTATGTATTAGAAATTTTAAATTTCATGGCAAAAGAAGAATTACAAAAAGTCATAATTTTGTTGATGTTGGAATAGTTGGAATTCAAACTCTTTGACTATTGTGTTATTCGTGCTGTAATGCTTGCCCTTCAAGCAACCGTTGCAGGTAAAGAGGATAAATAGTCGGTTTTGAGTAGGAGAATGTCCTTGGGACCGATCGAAATACAGAGCCCAAGTTGAAAAACTTCAGGGTCCAGATTCCAGGAAACTTTTTAAGTACCCTTTTGATCTTTTGGTAAGTTAATCCTACTAGGATACCCAATCGCAGCTAGTTTTGCTGAAAAAAAACTATTTTGCTTGATATTTTGGGATCTGGGTTTTGATTATTTTTGGTTTTTATGGTGTACTCAATTCTGTTCCTGCACGGTGAGTGGTGATGATGTAAGTTGGCAACTTTGGTGTTGAAGTTGCAGGGATTTATCGTGACCTCCCACTTTCTCAGTTGAAAATCAATCATATGTCGTTTTCTTTTCTTTCTTTTCCCTCTTCTCATGATAGTCTAGATAGCAATTTGATTGTTTTCTTTTGTATTTTGTTTTTTTTCCCAAGAAATTGCCTTGTGTCGTTTTTTTGTACTGGTGGGAATCACCACCTTTGTCTGAAGATTGCAGAGGTTTTGTTTCAGATCATGGGTTCAATCTGTTTCTCTTTTAACCTCTCTCTCTCTCTCTGAGATTCGATACATTTGGTTTGTCTATTTGTTGATAGGATTTTCTATTCTTCATTCGGTGTTTGATTCTGTTCATATCCATTTTAAAATGAACTTCATGGAATCCATTAAATCTATGACCTTTGTAAGATATATCCTAGCATCTCTCTTTGTGGGGTTTTCGGTTTAATTAGAATTATAAGGGATCTTGGTTTTGTGGGGATAAAGACAGGGGTTTCGATGGACCGTTTGGATCAAGATTCTTGTGTTTCATCCGTCTGTTTGTTTCAGAAGTCATGGTTTTCTGATAAATCAATTTAAGAAGAAAATTTATTATTATTCACTTCAAATCTGGTAGTAATTTCTTCACTAATTAGTATTGCACTTACATTAAGACCCTCTATCCTCAAAGGCTAAAAAAATTTCGTTTTAAATTGACCAATCTTACTAGCCTCTGAATCTTCTGTCAAAATACTTAGTTGCCCACTGATTCTTAGTTGCTGATTTCAGTCCTTTATTTATTTTCTTGCAGCTGTGATTCAACTTCTATAAATTTCAAATATTGTAGCTAGCAACAAGATTAACAATCTTGGAGCTGGGAACATGGGTGCGGAGAATGGCGTGGATGGTGATATAAACAGACACCAAGTCACGGCATCAACGAGCCATTCACCGGCAATAGAGACAGATGAAAGCTCAAGAAAGGCCGGTGATCAACGAGATTCAGAGAATAGCAAGGTGGAAGAGGAGAGCACTAAAACTGTTCCATATTACAAACTGTTCGCATTTGCTGACAAGACAGACTACATCTTGATGATCGTTGGCACGATCAACGCAGTTGGAAATGGGGCCTGTATGCCCCTTATGACGCTTCTCTTTGGAGAACTGATCAATTCTTTTGGAGAAACAGCAAACCCCAAAGATGTGGTTCATCAAGTTTCCAAGGTATACATCTCCTCGCATAAGCTGGATACTTCCTCTTACACTATATTTCCAAGCAGACATCTATACTAAATTGCTTGAATTTGAGCTTAATTCCTATCGGAGAGACGTGGAAAAACATGTCTAACTGAATATGATTTCTAGTTTTTAGAGGTATAAATATATAATCATATTACTTTTGGAGAGTTTGGTGCCAGATTCTCTTCCCTTCAACATAACATTTCTTCTTTTTTGGACTTTCTGCCATCTGTGTTACAGTAACTCAAATATGATGTCCTTCTGTCCCATAGTTTCTGAATTTCAGCAAAACTCCTATTCTTCATCATGAAATGTAGACATCTTACTAAAATTCCTGGGATTAATCAGTTATAACATTATCAAAGTATATCTTCAGGTATCGCTGAAATTTGTCTATTTGGCTCTGGGAGCTGGTGTGGCATCATTCTTCCGTAAGTACATTGGCCTCTTTGTTAATAGATGAATTCATTTTCCTAACCATGTATCATAGTGAAATGTTTGAACTGCTGGGACACTCAAAAACTTCTATGTTTGGTATTTGTCAGAGGTTGCTTGCTGGATGGTAACAGGGGAGAGGCAGGCCGGACGAATAAGGAGTTTATACTTGAAAACTATATTGAGGCAAGATATTGGCTTCTTTGATAAGGAAACTAACACTGGAGAAGTTGTCGGGAGGATGTCTGGTGACACTGTTCTGATTCAAGATGCCATGGGTGAGAAGGTACACACTGCTACCACTCGAAAGCCTGAAAGTGGTTATTTTTTAGTCAATTTATCTTAAATATTCATTGAAGCCAAACATGTTTCTTTCTTTTTCTACCTATTTTACAGGTTGGGAAATTTATACAGTTGATATCAACATTCGTTGGAGGCTTTATAATAGCGTTCATCAAAGGATGGCTTCTTACCCTTGTCATGTTGTCCTCTATTCCTCCTCTTGTTATCTCTGGTGCGGCCATGGCCATTGTTATATCCAAGATGGCATCCCGTGGACAAACTGCTTATTCACATGCAGCAACTGTAGTAGAACAGACAATTGGCTCAATCAGAACAGTATGTGGCATTGCCAGATTTAGATACACGCCTATGCAGTGTCATCAGGCTTCGTCTATTTGTAAATAATGCTTAGTTATGTTTTACATTTTTGTGGAAGTATGACCACCTTGGTTCCTGTACAGGTTGCATCATTTACTGGGGAGAAGCAAGCTATAAGTAAATACAACAAGTCTCTCACAAGTGCTTATAAATCTGGTGTTCATGAGGGCTTAGCTGCCGGATTTGGTCTTGGTTCAGTTATGTTTATCATATTCTGCAGTTATGCTCTGGCTGTATGGTTTGGGGCGAAGATGATAATAGAGAAAGGATATAACGGGGGTGAGGTCATTAACGTAATTGTTGCTGTGTTGACAGGCTCCTTGTAAGTTTTACTTCGCTTCTTACACTTGACTTTCAAAAGTATGTTTCATGTAACTCTGATTCTTTGTCTGTCTGTATGCATATATATGAGCACTGTATTATCAATGATTATTGTGAAGCTGGAAAAGATGTACTGATTAATCTTTTTGTGCACTATTTGAATGATCCAGATCTCTGGGACAGGCATCTCCATGCATGGGTGCCTTTGCTGCTGGACAAGCTGCAGCATTCAAGATGTTCGAGACAATTAATAGGAAGCCAGAAATAGATGCTTATGACACCAATGGACAGATATTGGATGATATTCGTGGAGATATTGAGTTAAGAAATGTTTCCTTCACTTATCCAGCTAGACCAGACGAGCAAATATTCAGTGGATTTTCTCTTTCCATACCTAGTGGCATGACCGCGGCTTTGGTTGGACAGAGTGGAAGTGGGAAGTCAACAGTGATCAGTCTGATAGAGAGATTTTATGACCCAGAAGCTGGTGAAGTTCTAATAGATGGTATAAATCTCAAAGAGTTTCAGCTGAAATGGATTAGGGAGAAAATTGGTCTCGTCAGCCAGGAACCTGTTCTGTTTGCTTCTAGCATTAAAGATAATATTTCCTATGGAAAGGATGGTGCAACTATTGAAGAAATCAGAGCTGCAACCGAGCTTGCAAATGCTGCAAAATTCATAGATAAACTGCCTCAGGTTCTCATTTTTTCGATATTTTGGTTAGCTTTAAATGCTATTTACTATTGTTATTCAATTCTTATTTTTTCTCTCACATTGGTACAACCATTCATTAACATTGTGTCAATCTATCCTTATCATCATTGAATTTCTTTCTGCCATTTACTGATAATTACATCTCAAATGAATTGGACCGAATTGAGAAGAAAAAATCCCCATGAAACCAGGAAAAAATTGTTCCCTTCCTTCTTCCTATCATAGGCATTTGAACTAAATTCTGGCATATTTAGGTGTCTTTCTTAAATAAATTTAAGAGAATGCATTCTTTTTACCTTTTCACCGTTACATATTATGTATTCAGGGACTAGACACCTTGGTTGGTGAGCATGGAACTCAGCTGTCCGGGGGGCAGAAACAGAGAGTTGCTATAGCTAGAGCTATTCTGAAAGACCCTCGAATTCTGCTTTTAGATGAAGCTACAAGCGCGCTTGATGCCGAGTCCGAGAGGGTTGTGCAAGAGGCATTGGACAGGATTATGGTCAATCGAACTACTGTCATTGTTGCCCATCGCTTGAGTACTGTGAGGAATGCTGATATGATTGCTGTCATTCATCGAGGAAAGATTGTCGAAAAAGGTAAGAGTCTTACAGACGTTATATCTTCTAGTTGAACTCCAGCAGTAGAGCCAATGTCATTAGTGCAACTCTACTGTGAGGCTGTTTCGTCTTTCTTCGGACATGAACTAGTTTTTTTATTTGCTATCTGAGAGAAAGGGAGCTACCTGTTACTAAACTATCATTTCCATGATTGCCAAAATTTGATCAGGCTCACACTCAGAGCTACTCAAGGATCCAGATGGGGCATACTGCCAGCTTATACGCTTGCAAGAAGTGAATAGAGAGTCAGAAAAACCTGTAAATGACCAGGACAAATCAGAAATTTCTGTAGATTCCGGCAGGATCTCCAGTCAACGCATGTCGTTTCGACGATCAATAAGTCGGGGATCATCTGGAGCAGGCAACAGCAGCCGCCACTCATTCTCAGTTTCATTTGGTCTACCTACTGGACTCAACGTCACAGAAATTACATCAGCAAATCCAGAAACCTCGGCCCCACAAGAATCTCAACAGCCTCCGGAAATACCACTTCGCCGCCTTGCGGCTCTCAACAAGCCAGAGATCCCATTCATAATACTAGGCATTATATCTGCAGTGGCCAATGGCGTAATATTCCCAATTTTTGGTATTCTCATTTCCAGTATAATCAAAACGTTCTTTGAGCCACCGAGTAAGCTTCGGAAGGATTCCAAATTTTGGGCATTAATGTTTGTTGTCCTTGGTGTGGCATCATTGCTGGCATCCCCAGCACGGACTTATTTCTTTTCTGTGGCCGGGTGTCAATTGATAAAACGGATCCGAGCAATGTGCTTTGAGAAGGTGGTTCACATGGAGATTGATTGGTTTGATGATCCCGAGCATTCGAGTGGAGCAATTGGTGCGAGGCTCTCTGCAGATGCAGCAACTGTGCGCAGTCTGGTTGGAGATGCACTTGCTCTGCTTGTTCAGAACACTGCTACAGCTGTTGCTGGTTTGGTTATTGCTTTTCTAGCAAGTTGGCAATTGGCTCTTATAATCCTTGTTTTGCTACCTCTAATAGGGCTAAACGGATATGTTCAAATGAAGTTCATGAAAGGATTCAGCGCAGATGCAAAGGTTTGCTCTAAAATTCACGGCATTACAGTTTATAGAAGAAACATGTTTAATAGTATCGAACTTCAAAGGACAAATAAAAAGAAAATTAGAATAGAATACTTTGGTTGTTTTTCTTCAAAATATGTAGTATTGGTTCTTATTATTTCCAAGAGGACACAAATGCCCATTTAGTGACCATATTTCGAATGGAAACGACCCATAATTTCACTCTTTAGTGAATCATACTCTAAAGTTGATTTTCCTATGACCTTAACCCATTTGCAGACCTTCAAATTCTGCTTTACAAACTATCCTGATTAATATTTGAGGATTGTCTATCCTACATGTTTCAAGTACCTCATATTTAAAACATAAAAAGGAAATTTCTATTTCAGCTACAACTGAAGTTTATGGTGTTCTAGTTATCTCTGTGATCAAGATGGAAATTCATTGGTTGCAGATGATGTACGAGGAAGCGAGTCAAGTTGCTAATGATGCGGTTGGGAGTATTAGAACGGTTGCTTCTTTCTGTGCTGAAGAGAAGGTGATGCAACTGTACAAAAAGAAATGTGATGGCCCAATGAAGACAGGGATAAGGCAAGGGTTGATCAGTGGGGCAGGTTTTGGGTTATCCTTCTTCTTGCTGTTTTGCGTCTACGCAGCCAGTTTCTACGCCGGAGCCCAACTTGTTGAGCATGGCAAGACAACATTCTCAGACGTTTTCCGTGTAAGTAGTGTTCCTTCCATATATTTAAAGTCATTCATGAAGAATTTATACCTTGAACAGTAAATAGAAAAATTGTTTCGTGTGATTTTTCACAAACATATCAAATTGATTAAGTATTAGTCATTTGAGCATAAAAATGATAATTGGTTTTGATCATTATTAATCTATTGCCTTTCTCCTGCTTTGCAGGTTTTCTTTGCTCTCACTATGGCAGCTATTGGAGTTTCTCAATCGAGCTCCTTTGCACCTGATGCTAGTAAAGCCAAGGCTTCTACTGCTTCCATATTTGCAATTCTTGACAGGAAGTCGAAAATAGACCCGAGTGATGACTCTGGAACGACATTAGAAAATGTGAAGGGAGAAATTGAGCTTCGGCATGTCAGCTTCAAGTATCCATCAAGGCCAGACATTCAAATTTTCCGTGATCTCTGTTTAACCATTCATTCTGGCAAGGTAACTCTTCATAACTTATTTTTCATGTTCTATTCTCTGTTAACATGTGGCAAATCTTACACAAGTTAATTAAAATCTGGAGTTCAATTTTACTACAAAAGAACTGTTCTATACCTTCAGTTCTGAAAACTAATTATCTGAATCACATTTGTCAGACGGTCGCTCTGGTTGGAGAAAGTGGGAGCGGAAAATCTACAGTTGTCTCAATGTTGCAGAGATTTTATGATCCCGATTCAGGTCACATTACACTAGATGGGACTGACATTCAAAAGTTCCAGTTGAAGTGGTTGAGGCAGCAGATGGGACTAGTGAGCCAAGAGCCTGTGTTGTTCAACGAAACAATCCGAGCCAACATTGCATACGGAAAGGAAGGAGATGCAACAGAGGCAGAAATTGTAGCTGCATCAGAATTAGCAAATGCCCACAAGTTTATTAGTGGGCTACAACAGGTTGGAAGACTGTAACTCAGTTGCGGTCAAATCATTAATCTCTCTTATTACAAACAATCTATTCTATTAACATAAAAAAGTAGTGCACCCGACATCCAAGCCATTGGATCTGGCTCCATGAATGCCTTGCAGATCTCAAGGCCTAAGATCAAACAACAAAACTGTTAATCCAAAGACTAAGATCACAGTGCAGTTGAGAAGAAGAAAATAAGGGGCATAATGGTTCAAAACATGATCATTGAAAGAAGAAAAAAACACGCCTTCCCTTCAGTTTAAAAACTTTTAGAAATCTTGAAATGTGATTTATATAAATTATAAAAATCTGTGCAGACATAGAACTAGAAATCTTTTACTCTGTTATAGTATGTTATTGGTGGGATCACTTATCTTCCAGATATATATCTTAATTTTCTAAATTTGGAAAATGCAGGGCTATGATACCATAGTTGGGGAGAGGGGTGTCCAATTGTCAGGCGGGCAGAAGCAACGAGTCGCGATTGCACGTGCTATTGTGAAGGCTCCAAAGATTTTACTACTAGATGAGGCGACCAGTGCACTCGATGCCGAATCTGAACGAGTGGTTCAAGATGCATTGGACCGAGTCATCGTGAACCGAACTACCATAGTAGTAGCCCACCGGTTATCCACAATTAAGGGTGCGGATTTAATTGCGGTGGTGAAAAACGGAGTTATAGTAGAGAAGGGAAAGCATGAGACTTTAATCAACATTAAGGATGGTGTTTATGCCTCCCTAGTAGCACTTCACATGAGTGCTTCAACTTAGCAATCCTCTTGTACTCCTTTCTTGTTTTCAAATTTTTGGTATATGGTGGTGTCTAGTATAAAGTTCCACATTTTCCTTAATTTAGTGTTATTTTATGTAGAAGAATTAAAAAAAAAGGAAAGAAAGTGAGAAATGCTCTAAAATTGGTCATACAGATTGATTTATGGACCTTGTACTTTCAGAGTTTGAATAGATTATCTCAGTTTTAATTACTCTTAGTTGACAATCTTTCAATGCACATATCCATGGGTTTAAGGTGTGATTAAGAAGTAAAGATTAGTAGGAACTGTATAATGTTACAACTTTTCATAGATAGTCAAAAGTGTTGCAAGAAAAAAAAAAAAAATAGAAGAAGCAAATAAGGATTAATTGAACTTAAACAGATGATAAAGAAAATGTTTTATTGCAATTAACTCAAAAAATAATGACAATCGGCGCGACGCTTTCTATGTCAAATTTCTTCGGCTGCCATGTTTAATTTCCGAACAGTCGGATAGGAGCATGGCACCTAAGATTTGACATTTGTGCAATCCCACTTGTTCAAATTGTAAGTAATACATCACATTCGTATTTAAGTCCGTGAATTATTGGTGGAAAACTTGTCAATTAGTAGATACAAAAAATTAATGGAGGTACTGGCCCTTTACAGAAATATCTGTATCTAAGAGTTGGTTAACTTGTCAATTACTTAGATAAAATAATCAATGGAGGTGTAGACCCTTCACAGAAATATTTATATCTTAAAGAGTCTTAACTTTCTAATCTAAGGGTAGCCATCGACTTTGGTAACAAGACAGATTGCAGGGCGGCTGGACGTTTAATGGGTGATGCTGATACCTAAACTCAATTCAAGTGGGCATCCAATGGAGTCAGTCATAAGTGGGTTGGACCAGAATCATGATCGCCCGAATTTTTCCTTTTTTGTGTTGGTGAGAGGTCTTATCCATCATTAACTCAGATTATTGCACATCACAATCTAATCTTTTATTTTTTTTTTAAATTTCTTTTGCTGGCGATATCATTGGCAGTAGAAATCATTAGTTAGTGGTAGGGGTTAGTAAGAGAGTGGGAAATCACCTGGTGAGAATACATCCCACAATCTTTCTCACAAGAAAGGTTATAACCGAGCAATTGACGGGTACGTGTCATCCAAACATTTCGAGAAGATGCAAACTTCTCATAATCGGTAGAAATATCCTTACCAACACCCAACATAAAGAGGTTGATTTATTTTCAAAATGTGGATTGAATTTTGAGATTTCAAAATTACATCTTCTTCTTCTCCTTCTTATTTTATATATTGATCCTTTCTTATCTTATATATTGAGCCTCTCAAAATGAAAATGTAGATGAAATTATATAAAATTTTTAAACTACCCTTATCATAATTATTATATAATATAAACACTTAATTGAATGTTTACTTGATTTTCATATTATCCCTCACTCATCTATCTATTATCTTCCTTCTATTGCCTGTAGCTTTGTTTAGTGGTGTTGTTACCTTCAACAAAAAAAAAAATCTATCAATTAGGCTTGAAATTCTCTACAGTTATAACCGAATTCTTTGGAGTCCGTTATGCCACTGATGTTGTCATGTGTCCCTTTTAACACTTTAAGTGTGGTTAAGATTCATCCACCCCTAAAGTTCACCCACTTTTCATTTGATTTTAGCAAAAACTATGAAAAAAAAAACTAACCCTAGGAATTAGTGAATTTTAACTAGGGTTTAAAATATTAATATTTTTTTTCTTCTAAAAACCAAGGATAGGTGAGTGAATTCTAGGGGTAGGTAAATCTTAACCACAGATAAGGGGTGTCAAAAGAGACACATGGCAACCTCAAGGGCATAACGGGACTCCAATTGTAGTTAAGATTCATCGACCCTTAGGATTCACCCACTTATTCTTGATTTTTAGAAAATAATATTTTTGTTAAACCTTGGTTAAAATTCACTAATCCCTAAGGTTAGTTTTTCTTTTTTCCCATATTTATTTCTAAAACCAAGGATAAGTGGATGAACCTTAAAGGTGGGTGAATTTTAATCACAGTTAAATAGTGTTAAAAAGAGACACATGACGACCTCAGTAGCGTAACCGGACTCCTTGCTCTCTTGACAAAATACTCCGAAGGAAGACCGTCTTGCCCCCACCCCCTTTCTTTGCTATACCCAAAATGTCTCTAAAGTTTTTTAATTCTTATAAATATCTCAACATCACATTTGAATAAGCAACTGTCTCATAAAGAGAGAATGGAAGATATATTGACAAATGACATGTCAGAAACCAAATATAGATTTGATCAAACACATTCAACCTATTTGGAACTTGCAAGCACCTCTTGATCAGTAAATATTTACAAGGAGTCCCAACAAAAAAATAATTTTGAGGATTAAGAAACTAATTGAGCTTGTGAAGAGATCAGCTATCTTTTTCATTCACCAGCTCTGAAGTTTCTCCTAAATTTTTTTCATCTATCTTCGCTTTCTCGGCTTGTGTCTAGACTGTTATAATCCTCCCTCCTAATAGGTGACTTGGCAGATTCTTCCTCCCAAGTGGTTTCTATTGCTACAAGGAAAAATAATCTTTATTGCTCTAAAACTTGTGTTTGAAACTTGATACAACAAAATTAAAGTGAATGAGATACACTATATCATTATCAGTGTATCTCTTCACAATTAGACAATATCAATTAAGTTTGAAATTAGGATTTGATTTGATATGATTAAATTAGGATTATCTTTGAGAGATCTTTCTATATTAGGAGTCTTGATATATTATTGAAACTCTCTTAAGGTTCTTGTAAATCATCCAAGATTATTATCAAGAAATCAGAATTTCTATAAGAAATTGATAGTTTAAAAATAATAAATAAATAAAAACTAGACCAATCATGCTAACATCTATGGTGACTTTGATGGTAGGAAAACAAGAAAGATAATAGAGGAGCTTCAATCCCGACGGGCGGCAGCATTGCCGCCCATCGGAAAAACAAGATTGAAAAGAAAAAAAAAATTAAGAAAGGCTCGGATCGACATGCTCTGATACCATAAAGAGAAACTGATTTCTTAATAATAATCTTGGATGATTTACAAGAATCCTAAGAGGGTTTAAATAATATTCCAAGACTCCTAAGATAGAAAGATCTCTCAAAGATAATCATAATCCAATCATATCAAATAAAATCCTAAATTCAAACTTAATTGATAGGGTCTAATTGTAAAAAGATACACCGATAATGATACAGTGTATTTCATTCACTTTATTACAATAAGATATGCTCTAATATTCCCCTTTAAACACATGTGGATTGAAAATCTTCATGAGTTTGCCGTAACTTGAGTACTCCCTTTGTGCATGAAGAACTAAAATATCTAACTGTGTTTGGTAGCACTGTCAATCTGTGAAGTCTATTTCTGTCGCATCCCACTCATATTTATGAGTCTGTCGGAGCCGGTAGCCCACTAGATTGAGTTGTCATGATCGCGGACAGCTATCACTGTTGCCTGTTGGGTTTGAACGTTCTCCCCTTTCATTCCGGTTTTATCATGTGTCCTCATATCCATTTTTTTTCTTTTTTTAAAAAATCTCATCTCTCTTTTATTAGCATTAGGGGTCAATGATGACCATCTTTTTTTTTTTTTGGGACATTTTCTTGTTACGCTTTTCCGACGGCGACATAACTGCTTCCCATCCAACTTGCATGGGTTTTGTACTTGGGACATTTTGCTTGTTACGTTTTTCCGGCGGTGGCATAGCTACTGCCTGTCCAGCATGCATGGGTTTGTACCTCAATGTCTTCAATCCTTTTAACAAAATTTCAAGTTCATCTTTGCTTCCCTTTTCTTGTGAGCACTTCGTGAGCACCATTGTGTGAAGACAGTTTGTTGTTTTTTGAGATAAGAGCCCTATCTCTTTATTGCAAGAGATTTTTTCTTTTGGACAAAGAGTGTTTCATACAGCTTGGGTCCAATTGCTTACTACAATAATAACAACCCCTTCCACAGGATAGCTTATGACACCAGAGCCCCCAACATCTCTAGCAGGTTAAGTGGCGATGGTTGTGTTCCTCATCACCGGCGGCATCACGTTCATCATATGGCTCATCACCGGCAACATCATGTTCATCATATGGCTTGCTTCCCTAAGTTTCGAGTTGACATGGTTTGGTTAAGGGAAGTGGAGTTGCAGAAAATACTTGGTCACCATCTCATCATTCATTCTAAGGTTGTATCCCAATAAAAAAATAAAAAAAATTGTTGATTGTGTAAAAGAGAGAGAGAGAGAGAGGGAAAGAGATTGATTTTTTTTTTTTGGCCTATAGAGCCCATATAAGGACTTGTAACTCCTTTGGCAAGACCAAAGACAAGATCATCAGGATCCACTTTTCAGGCCCAAAGAGGTCCTTTTGAAGACCCAAGACCCCTTTGACGAGACCATAGACACGATCACGGATGTCATTTTGAATTTGGCCCAAAGAGGCCCATTTCATTGCCCAAGAGGTATTTCGGCCAATTGCGGCCCTGGCCCTTTGAGGTCCACCCCTTTCATTGCCCAATTGAGGTTTAGCCCATTGAGGCCCATATTGTTCTCTCTCCATACAACACATTAACAACGGTGACAATTGACAACTATCTTCAGCAACGACATTGGAATGACTACCAAGTTACCTTACCGGATTGAGTATTAAACTTACGCATATTTTCAAATTTACATGAGTTTGAGGGAGAGTAATAAAATACATGTATGGTTATGATATGCATGAAATGCACCATATCATTACCATCATCACAATTTGAAGGATTTGGATTTAGAATGAGATTGAGATTTGATTTTAAAACAAAAAACTAATCATGCTAACATCTATGATGACTTTGATGGTAAGAAAACAAGAAAGATAATGGAGGAGCTTCAATCCTGACAGGCGGCGGCATTGCTGCCCATTGGAAAAACAAGATTGAAAATAAATAAAAAATCAAGAAAGGGTTAGATCGACCCGCTCTAATACATAAAGAGAAACTAATTTCTTGATAATAATCTTGGATGATTTACAAGAACCGTAAGAGGATTTAAATAATATTCCAAGACTCCTAATATAGAAAGATCTCTCAAAGATAATCGTAATTTAATCCAATCATATCAAATCAAATCCTAAATTCAAACTTAATTGATAAGGTCTAATTGTGAAGAGATACACTGATACAATGTATCTCATTCACTTTATTACAATAAGATATGCTCTAATAACTAACTGGTTCGAGAAACAAGTCTATAGAACTGATGGTTATGACAATCCAATTGGGTTGAGAATCACCTTGTGGAACCCATTAATGGCTAGGTCCCAACCATCTACCACTTGCCAATGCATATACCACTATGCTGGTGGATCATCCCTATGGTATATAAAAATTTCCGTAAATTTTGATGAGCTAGCTAAATCCAAGTTATCTATCAGGTACCAAAGAAGACAGATGGCTGTTCCGATTAGCTGCATACATGATGCGGAAGCAGTGGGAGAGATTCATTGGGCCTAACTCGATTTATGAATTTAACCACATGTTGTATCCCAATATTTGGGACGTACGTCCATGAAAAAAATGACCAACCCCCAAAGAAAAAGTAGAAGAATCTACAAATTGGACTGTTACAGATGGTCTGGTTTTGGCATAGAACCGCGCCTGGGAAGGGCCAATCAAGCGGTGGACCGCAGCCCCTCTGCACCTGAGTCACGTCTACAAAAATGGTTAGTGTAAACCATCACCTTTGGTTACCTCATAGGACCCAGACATCCATATAGAAAATAAGTTCATGGTAGATCACAAGATGCAAAAAAGCTAACTACTGCATCAAAACTACCAAGGCATCTATTTCCTTTTCTAGCTAAGGTAGGTTCCTGGTTTCTTTACTTGTTGTGTGGCGCACAGGCATGCCTGTGCCTGTGCCTGTGCGCAAAAGACCCATGCATCATGTACACATTGTTGTTCCCATAGGGGTAAATTACCTGGAATCGCTATCCAACACAAATTGCAGTCTTTGAAGAACTCGAACAAAATAACTACTTTTATTCCAGAAATTCCTGCACTTGAAAAACTGTTAGAATATTGGTAGTTCATGTGAAGTGAGGCGCAGATCACGTCGCTTTCTTTAAGACGTTTTGCGCCCCCCACAGATGCACTGGGTTGCTAGACACGATACCTCCAGGATACAACAATTTCACACAAATCTAACCCTGACTATAGGCGTGCATAACCTATAGTCGCACACCTTACTCTGTTTCTTACCCAACAATCTCTCAAAAGAAAAATTCTCAAAGATAAGAAAATATTATAGTTGAGAAAACCCTTTTCTAATATTTTTTTCTTTTTTTTTGGAGGAGACATTACAAAGAATATATATAGAAAACTAAATAGGTTTTTGGAATTCTAAAACTGTCACATTAGTGACTAATAATTATGATAATAAACTTTTAAAACGTTTCCTACCATTAACTTTTAAAACGTTTCCTACCATTAAAACCATTAATGGCTATAGTAAAATTAATATTTAATTCTTTTATTTAATTAATTTTGAATCAACCACCAAAGGTACAACAATCCCCCACTTGATTCAAAAATAATAAAACCGCGAAGAAAAAATAAAGTTGCTGGGTAAAATTAGATTTAATGCATAAGCAAAAGGTGTCAGATAGATTTGAACCTTTGCATAGTTTAAAGTAAAATTCTCACCAGATACTCAGTTACCATAGATCATAGATCTTGGTATTCAAAACTGAGCTCTTTTAGTGATGAGTCTTTATACCTTAAACACATTAACTCTTACAGAGTCTACAGGTGTCTAAGCTAGCACTTTTCGGCCATGTGCTTTATCCCGGTTTAATAAGTGCTCTAGAAAAATAGCCAATTTCTCATAGGAAGCGGCCCCACTTCCACACTTATATAGGTGAGTCTATCAAGGATGCCTATGTGAATCTACATCCCACTCAATAGAGCTATAGATCTCATTAAGGAGAAACCCTCAACCTCTAATCGTCACATACTTTATGCACTATTCACACTATAGGAAGAGACTTGGAGAGTAATAATATTATTACTATTATTCTCCTATTATAGTGCTTCACCTCAAACCACTCTGTAACTTGTTCTTCCCATTAAACCTGTTCTTGGGATCTCCAGTCTTCAGGTTGGGTTACCATTACAGTTGGTTTATTTTAAATTAGCTTAAGTCTCATTCCCCTCGATGTATTCTTCCCTTACTAGGCCTTCAGTAAAGGGAATTGCCAAATTTTCTGGCCATCTGATTTCATTTTCAGATATAACTCCATCTCATTGGAGTTCTCAAATATAATTCATCTCTTATGAATTCTCTTAGATATAATTCCATTTTATAGGAATTCTCTTAATTATAATTCCATCTCGTAGGAATTCTCTCGAATATAATTTTGAAATTTTTTCTCAAATATAATTCGAGATTACCATTATACCGAGTGTTATTAGCTCTACTTATTGCAACATTGCAATCACAATTAATTTTAATTGCAGGGATAATTTTATTCCAAAAGGAATATCGAACAAAAAGTTCTGAAGCTACTCAGCTTCTTCTCCTGCTAAGCTAGATCTATTAGTGTCGATTTCATAGTAGAAATAGACTCAATTGTTTCTTAGAATATTAAGAAACATCACCACAACCAATTATGAATATATAACCACTTGTTATTTTATATTCATTAGAAATAGAATTCCAATTAGCATTACTATACCTTTCAATTTAAGAAGGATATCTCCCATAATAAAAATCAGAATTTATGATTTTCTTTAAATATTTAAATATTTAATCATTTTGCTAATTGCATCCCAATGCTCTCTATTGGGATTACGGGATTACTAGTGTATCTGCTTAATTTTTCGACTGCATATGAGTACAATTCATAGCATATATCAAGCTTCCAATTACACTAACATATACATTTTAATTTATACTATCTTCTTCATTAGACGATAGATAAACATTAGGATCATTTGGAGTAAAAATATTACTGCAATCGTAACGATTATATTTTAATAATAATAATTTTAATGCAATGATATTGAAATAAACTTATCTCATCATCCATTCTAATTATTTTAATTCCAATAATTAAATTTGTTTCTCCAATATCCTTTATGTCAAATTGGGATGACACGAATTCTTTTGTCTCATTTATGATTTTTGATTTATTCCAAAAATCAGTAAATCATCTACATATAAACAAATAATTACTCCACAATCACCATTGTATTTGTAATATATACATATTACTTTCATTTGTTCTATATTCATGAGTTATTATCAATCCATATAAATTTCTTCATCTAAATCACCATTTAAGAATTTAGTGAATTATTAAATTATAGGGATAAAAATCAGACCCAAAATCTTTAATCTTTTTAGCTCTTTTACTCTTTCATTGTTTAATTTCAGTCTCATTTGAATTAATTAATGTAAGAGTTTTAGAGCTAAGATCATTAGTTTTAAACTTCCACTATTTTCAGAATAAAAAGATTAGCTTCACTTGATTCAAATATAACATTATTTTCAATGCCTAAGAATCTATAAGCTTTACTGTTAATCACATAACCAGTAAAAACACATCTCCTAGTGTAGGTCATAATTTAATTATTTTAGGATAATTAAATTTAACCATTGCTTAATATCCCCAAGTTCTGAAATAATTTAAATTTGGATCTTTCCAAATTTCATATTCTGTCTTGCACCCTCTCTTTCATTTGGAGATAAGAGCACACTAGTATTAAAAATACTAGTTCCAATTAGATTTTGAATTTTGAATTTATCTTAACCCCCACTATTTTTAGAATTTAAAATGAAAAAGAATTTTCAAAAAATCTTTTCTTAATTCTAACTCACTTTATAGATCAAGATCTAAATTCTATCTACCTCATTATAAAGGCACATCTCATTCAGTCATATCCTAATAATATTATTTTAAAATTATTTAGTCTTTACAATAACTAAACAATTACACATCTTAAAATAATTTAACTTAGGATTTCACCTCTCTAATTTCCATATATTCAGTTAATTTATCCTCTTACTTGTGTCCAACCATTTACAGTCATTGCAATTTATCAAAGTCATGTAATTATATATGACAATAAAATATAGCATGCAATTTCACAAGTAAATTAACTAATAAAAAAATGAGTTTAAGAAATCTGACCATTCAATTGGAGTTTACCGAAGTGCAACTCCTGATTTTCTGAACCGTAACTCATCCATTATTATGTTCTTCATATCTCCAGGGACCGCCGACTCAAACGGATCATAGTCCGTCCGTACACACCCAAGTTGGCAAAATCTTCTTTGCTTTGAGTTGTCTGAACTCAATGGCTAGGATCGGGTCAGGTCAGCTCGGCTTGGCTTCAGTCCCTTTGAGTTGAGATAGCTTGGCCTTGGCTGAATTTCATTGGGTTTGGCTCGGTTTTGAATCCGTACTCAAAGCTTAAGTTGCATAGTGTTGCACCTCATCTCACACCAAAGGCTTATACCCAACATGATAGGAACCGGCTTGGTCTCATTTGAAGACCAGGTGTCTTGGAAAAACACAGTTAATACATCAATATGATCATGTATGAGCTCAATACATTAATTTTTCTTCCAATACTTATCTTTTAACACTCAAAGCTTTACGTTTTATATATGAGCAGAAAACCGGTGTATTGTAAAGCTAATAGGCTAAAGCACCGTAACAAAACCTTTGTTTTATCTCTTTGTTATTCTTCAACGCCTGCCCACAAGAGAACGTTTCTTCTGCTTAAGGAAAACCTGACCCCAATAAACACTTTCCTTGCAAGAATAAGAGTTACAGTTTCTTGGGGTTTCTCCGGCTGCGTTATGCAATTACAATCGTTGGCTGCATCTATGCAATTATAGTCAACGATGGTAATGATGAATTGGCCTTTGGTCTAACTTCAGATTTCGTCCTCAGTCTCAGCAAGAAAAGCAATCGTGTAGTACCGAGCATGACTGCTTGAATCATCTTCCCTGGGCTTGTGGATGACTTGAGAATGAGGTCTCAAACTTTAATGGCCCTTTCCATTGCAGAGATTTTGGATAGGGGATTCGGTAATCAACGATAGCGAACTGTCTTAAAATTGTTGTTCCCATAGGGGTAAATTACCTGGAATCGCTATCCAACACAAATTGCAGTCTTTGAAGAACTCGAACAAAATAACAACTTTTATTCCAGAAATTCCTGCACTTGAAAAACTGTTAGAACATTGGTAGTTCATGTGAAGTGAGGCGCGGATCACGTCGCTTTCTTTAAGACATTTCGCGCCCCCCACAGATGCACTGGGTTGCTAGACACGATGCCTCCAGGATACAACAGCTTCACACAAATCTAACCCTGACTATAGGCGTGCATAACCTATAGTCGCACACCTTACTCTGTTTCTTACTCAACAATCTCTCAAAAGAAAAATTCTCAAAGATAAGAAAATATTATAGTTGAGAAAACCCTTTTCTAATATTTTTTTCTTTTTTTTTGGAGGAGACATTACAAAGAATATATATAGAAAACTAAATAGGTTTTTGGAATTCTAAAACTGTCACATTAGTGACTAATAATTATGATAATAAACTTTTAAAACGTTTCCTACCATTAACTTTTAAAACGTTTCCTACCATTAAAACCATTAATGGCTATAGTAAAATTAATATTTAATTCTTTTATTTAATTAATTTTGAATCAACCACCAAAGGTACAACACACATTGATTGACACCTGACCCCTAGTTTAGGTTTAGAGGAGCTTCCTTAAGCTCATGAACAAAGGAAGACTGGGCCGCTACTTCTGCCTGGAAGTGAAACTACAAAGGAGATACTTGAGATATTATATCAGAAGGCAGGAAAAGGTGAAGGATCAACTGCCACACTGATCATACTAAACATGAGTACACAACAGTCACAACTCGATATGTCTAATTTGAATAAAATAAATGTGAGAAGTTTTTAAGGATTAATCAAAAAGACTTCCATCTAATGGGTAAGATCATCGTTAATGGTGCTCAACAAGGATATAGCAGAAAGTATTACTAAGCCATAACTTACAACTCATAAAATATTGTGTAAGCACCCAATTTTTATACCCTGTTTAACCATGGTTAACCTCCGTTAACCATGGTTAACCTTAGCTAAACCCTAAGTCTAACCCTAGGAAGACCCTAGACCTAGCCCTAGCCTAGCCTTAGTCTAAACCTTAGACTAAAGACCCACGGGCTCAAGGCCCATTTTAAGCCCAACACCTCAAAAAAAAAAAATTTTAAAACCCTTTTTTGGACAAAGCATGGGCCCACTAGCCCAAGTGGGATCCACACCCTTTTAAAATTCAAATTTTTTAGGGCAAAACATTTGTTGCTTTCCCCACATGTGTGGTGGCTAGGCCCAAAGTAGCAATAAAAAAAAATTAATTAAGAAAAAAAAAATTTCAATCAATCACAAGCCCAAACCAAGACCCATGACCTTTTAGGGTGGGACCCACCTAAAGAAGAAATTACAAAAAAAAATAAAAATTGGAAGGGGTTTGATTGGGCACCAACCGCATGTGGTAAGGCCCGTATGTGGTAAGGCCCACATGTGGGTTGGGCCCAACTCAAGTAACCAAACCCACACAACCGGATACAACGACAAAACAAAAAAAAAAAAAACAAATTTTTAGCTTTATTGTTCATCGTCTTCTCCAAGAGGACGATGACAGTCAAGCTGACCCCCTACCGCCTTGCTCTCCTGCAGGCCATGTCGCCCACGCGCTCCTCCATCTTATCCTTATCCTCCTCCACATTCCCTCCTCTCCTTTAAAAACCCAAGACAATCACGGTTTGGGGGGAGGTTTTTCAAAAAAGAAAAAAATTGTAAAAGTCTCTGCTAAGTCCTATTCCCTCAGCCTTAGACCTTCGTTCCCACCCAAGAGAGGATCCTAACAACTCCAACACCTCACCACAACCCTCAACCGAGCTCAATCGCCACCGCAACCACCACTAAGTGCTCCACCATCTGTCACCACCGTAGCAACACGGCAGTGGGTACATATCCCACCTCCACTTTTTATTTATTGATTATTGAGTTGTAAGGGACCCCTGGTCCCATTCCAGGGGTCCCATGTCTTTTTTTTTTTGCGTGTATTTTGCACCATCACAGCTAATGTTAGGGTCCCCCATTTTCATCTTCTTCATAAATGGAGGGTTTTCTCCTTGAAGCAATGTAGGTATCACCACACCTACCTCTTGGTAGCCACGCCCGAGATGTCTGAGGGTCCTCAATACATGAGTAAACTCCTGGATTATCATTGGCTAAGCATCACCGTCCCCAAAAAAAAAAATTTCAGAAAATTTTTCAAAAAAAAATTTGGTTTCAGGCAGCTCCCTGTAACTCAATTTTAACTCGGGTTAGACCCAGCCTTGGTTGAAACCAAGGGCATGGTTAGACTCCCCATACACCCGGATACCCTCCTGTAAACTTTTAGCCCTTAATTCCGCCGTTAACAGTGGTTAAATCGACCCCAAAGTAGGGTCGACAGTCTGCCAAATAGCCCATTTAGCCAACTTTGGGCCCTTGTGGGGCCCACATATGGCCTCCTCTTGGGCCCCACAAGGGTCCAAATTGTTTCCCTCATGGCAGGCTTCGCAACGATGGCCTCGGATCCCCCGGGGGTTGATCCAATCAGCAAAAAAATCACCGCAAAGTTTGGAAAAAATACTGTTTGGGGAAATCGTTATTTTATGTGAATTTCAACGGAGTAACTTTGGGCCTTTGTGGGGCCCATATATGACCTCCCCTTTGGCCCCACAAGGGCTCAAATTTTTTTTCCACATATCAGGCTACCCACTGGTAGTCTTGGATTCCCGCGATTCCCCCATTAACCATGGTTAAATTCACGTTAAATATGGTTAGAAATTTGATGGAAATTTTGGGTTTTTTGTAATTTTTGATATTTGTGGGGGCCCAGGCTGGGTAGGAGGCCAGTCTAGGCCCTGCCATGGACCGTAGGCCCACTTTTACCTCATTCAGACCCTTAACCACGATTAAACTCACCCGTGGTTAACATTTAACCATGGTTAAGCGGCCCATGACCTAGAAAAATTCTTAAAAAATCATCAAAAAATCATAAATATTACGTGGAATTCAGAAATATCTTCTATGAAATTTTTTGTTTTGGTTAAGACCCTTAATCAGAGTCAACCCCATTTTTGACCCTTAACCATGGTTAGAAAATTCTTAACCGGAACAAATCTAAAAAAAATGTTCAAAAAATCTAAGATATTAAAAGAAACCCAAAAATGGTCTCACTTGACTATTTAACCCTGGTTAAGACCCTTAACCATGGTGACCTCCCCCTCCTTAACCACGGTTAAGCATCTTTGATCGCTGGGAAAAATCTGAGAAAATCCCCAAAAAATCAGAAAAATTTAAAAAGACAAAAAATACTAACTTTGAACTTGTTAACCATGGTTAGCACCCCTAACCATGGTTAATCACTTTTCTTAACCACGGTTAGCAACTCTAACCCTTGGTTTAAATACCTTCAAGCCTCACCCTTGGCCTACCGGGCCCAATCTAGGCCTGCCGAGCCAAACCCTAGCCAATCGGGCTTACCCTTGGCCTACTGGGCCCAATCTCGACTTACCGGCCCAAACCCTAGCCTACCGGGCTCACCCTTAGCCTACCGGGCCCAATCTCAGCCTACCGGGCCAAAACCCCATTCTACCGGACTACCTATTGGCTTACCGGGCCCAATACCAAGCACTTAACCAACCCGGTCAACCACCCCTAACCTCTCAGCTAGACCCTAAGCCACCCTTGGTGCACACATACACACCCTTAGCCTTGGCACGGGCTAATGTGCCAGAACTACGCTCGATCTGATATCACCCCTATGTGAGTATGTCGACAGCCCAACCCGGGTTCGATCCTAGTCTAGGATTTTCTATTTCTTAGATTAGCATTATCTTAAACACTGAAGGCATTTGATTAAAATTGAGTTTAAGTTGGCTTAACCCTAGCAAGTAGGGAACCATTGAAAGTGGAAGTGCCGGGGTGCCTAACCCTTTCCCCGGACTTAACCGAACCTCTTACCCTGATCTCTGATTGCAGACTAAGACCTTATCTAAATTCCGAGGACTTATCCCTTCCGAATGAATAGGTGGCGACTCTTAACGCACCCCGTGAGAATCAAACTAGGGTTTCCCCAAAACCCGTGCCCACACATTGTAAGATCTCCAAATTGTGTAATAACTTGAAAACTTGTAGGTATATATATATATATTTATCGGTAAATTGTAGATCATATGTATATATAAAAATATGTAATGAAAGCATAGCAGTGCATCTAGCTCACTGGAGCGCTAGGGTCACAAGAATGTGAACCCAAAGGCTAGAGCAAGCCACTGGAAAAAAGAAAATGAGCAACAATACCATGATTAAAGAAAAAGAGGTAAGAGGTAAGAGAAGGAACCCATGAACCCAAATAGCTCTGACAAGCTGCCATATAGTCATCCTAATGCGGATGACACGTCATCAAAAACTTTCTGGTTACTCTCCTTCGAAATCAATCAAGATATTGCACCCGCCAAGAGAAACCATGGCTCAGAAAAAGGAGCCTCCAACCTCGTCGACGAAAACAAACCGGGAAGACCCATGCCACATCCATGCGCTAGAGGAACTGATTCCAAACCTCCGCAAAAGGGCAATGCAAGAATAGGTGATCCATTGAGTCCACCACACAACACATGAAACAACGGTTGACCATCCTCAACTTACTTTTTAGGTGATAACTTTGTGCAGGGACGCCAACCAGAGAAAGAAACATACCTTGGACAAAAAACCCGGGTTCCGAGGACCAAACACGTCTATCCCCACACTACCCGCTCGAGAAAACCCAAAAACCTCCTTCAGCACCTCCAATTTTCAGTCGTTTAGGTTGCGACGAAGTCTAAGGGTGCATACTACCTCATCACTCAAAAACTCAAAAGAAATGTGCTTGTGTTGTTTGGCTTGCAATCTGTAGAATCACATACTTTTAAGTGCACAAAACAACCAAAAGAAATGTGCTTGTGTTGTTTGGCTTGCAATCTGTAGAATCACATACTTGTAAGTGCACAAAACAATGTCACCGGGATTATTAGATAAAAGCCAATATTCTTGAAACCCAATCCATTCTTCATCCAAGTGTCCGCCAAGACTATGTGGAATAATCACTTTTGACTAAAATATACATCCTTTAACCGATTTCAGCAATTCTTACTAGGCGAGCTTCAGTTGTATAGGCTGAATCTCGGCCTTTAATGTGAAAAATAGCTTGTTTTGAGGAAGTAGTGAACATGATTGACAAGTAAAGCAAAAACTAATAGATCTTTGTAGTTCGAAGAAATAAAGAAATTTCTAAGGTACTATAGAAGTACTGCATCAACTGGACAAAAACCTTTTCAATGTTAAGTGCAGATTGTTCTGCATGGGTAAGAAAGAGTCTGCTTCATATTCCTATTCATGGTTCATATAGTCAAAAGTAGAGCTATATTTTTTTTTGAATAAGTAACTTAGAGCTATGTTGATTGTTGAACCAGACGTTGTTCATCCCTACATGTTACTGAGCCCTGTAAAAACAGTTGCTAGACACAAGGAGTTATGAGTATGTGTTATGCATGCATTACAGCAAAAAAAGCAAGATTATACCGTCTCCTAAACATTAAACATGATGTTAATTAGCAACAGTAGCAGTGCTCTAGAGGAGCGTACTATAATCTATGAAAATAATAGCAATAATACTTGCACAGAGATGATCTCAAGACAAGCTCAAGAGTGTTTAAATAATAATAATAATAGTGTACATTGCGTGCCTGCATTCCACTAGGTGGAACGCGTGAGTGCCCACATCCGTCACATGTCCCTTTTATCTCTTTTTTAACCATGATTAAATTTACTAACTTGAGTTTAATATATATATTTTTCTAAAAACCAAGGTTAAAGGGATGAACCCTTGGGGTGTGACATTTGAGAATGTTTGTTGTGAGTACTGTAATCTTCATGTAAAGTCTTTGATTATAGCTAAGTCCAATTAATGAGCCTTCTAATAAAATTGTGATTTATCAGTTCATGGACCCAGCTGATTGAATCTATACTCAGTTAACCTCCATCAGGAGTAACATACTCATTGACATAGTCACTTGCGCAGCGCCCTCATACTTTTATTCTATCCCAGAAAAAAGTAACCCTAATACTCCTACCCTATGCCCACGGACTTCAAAATTTTGCTGTTTTTCGACCAAATTTTCAGTAAAAAAAAGTCTAGTTTGAACGAATTCTAATGCAACTACAAGGAGTATTTTGTGGGTCCGATGGAATGCACCATTCCGCCATTCCAATGTACAAAGGGAAAATTCACCAAAAGTTTATCATAAGAAACTACAAATATTTAAAGCAACATTAAGAACATGAAGAATAGATGATAAAGACATAGATGAGGTAGCCATGATGCTACCCTTACCAACAATAGAGGAATAAAACCCATCTACAATTCTAACTTTGTCCCTACCAAAACAAATACGATAGGAGGCAAACAAAGATGACATACCAGTGATGTTATCTGAGGCCCCTGAATCAATAATCCAAGGGCGAGTAGCTGTGGAGACAGATGCACAAAAAACTGATGTACCTGAGTGAGAAAATGAGGATGTGGAAGTTGTAATAAAGCGTCTGAATGCCTCTATCCAAGGTTCTGAATGTCGATATCACTCGATATGTTGAGCTGCGGAAAAAAAGATATGTCAGAAGATATATCGTTTATCGGTGATTTTAAAAAAAAATAGCAAAAAAAGGGGGCACACAATTTGAAGAAGTATTCAGAAAACAGGGATCCATTGGGGCAGCTTGAGGATGTCCTATGCTCTTACAATGTTGTTTTCTGTATACATTATTCAGTGTTTTTGCAGTGAAATAAAAAAATCGAGATTTATTCAGGTTTGAATCTGTTCCAAAGATTTGAAATATAATAGGTTGTAGTTTGGACTGCAATCAAGCTCCTTCGTTATTTAATTCTTTAATTAGATTTAGGATTTCCTGCAAATTATGGTGTTGTTATCTCCAAACCTTTTTAATTTTAGGTTAAAACCCTTAACCTAGCATTACCATTGTTAGGTTAAAAAAATTGAAATAGAAAATTATTAACAGAGTGCAATTAGCATTACCCTTGACCTTTTTAGGGTTTAAACCACTTAATGGTTAAAACAATTAAAAGAGCATGTTATTAACAGAGAGTGAAATTAGCATTACCCTAATTAGGGTTTAAACCACTTAAAAGTTAAACAAATAAAGTGGGATGTTATTTAACATAAAGTGAAGTTAGCATAACCCTTTTTAGGGTTTAAAGTTTAAGTAAGCCTTATTTCATTCGACGATTTCATATAACAGAAAACCAAAAAAAAAACCAGCCAGAGCTCGGAAAGGGGGAAGAAACTGAAGAGGGGGGAGGAACCTTGGATTGGCGTCTGGCAACGACGAAGGCGGAGACTACTACAAACGACGACAGCAGCGGCAGACAGCCACGGTACTCTCTAATCTCTTCTTCCTTCTTCTCTACTCTCAACTTTGTACCATTTTTCTTTTTTTTCTTCTTCTAAATCAAAAAATATTCAGTCTCCACTGTCAAATCTGAATATTTTTTGCAATTTGCATGACCAAATCCCTATTTTTATAGAGAGAACTGGTTTGTTCAAAATTGGTTAAGTTATCGCCGATAAATCGCCGACAACTCCCGATAGAATGTAAAATTAATTTCTATGCATGATATAGATGTGTCGGTAATGACCAATACCGAAAAATATCGGCGATATATCGCCGATATTATCGATTTTTAGAACCTTGCCTCTATCTCATAACGAGAGAGGCTAAGGCTGTCAGAAGAGGATGATGCCCCAGATGTAAGAGTCGAAGCTTGATCAGAGGCAACAAAGTGAGCGTTATAACTAGGTTTTCCACCACGACCTCCACCTCTCTGTTGTGGGCGACCATTGCGGTCTCAACAAGCCTCTCTTGTGTGTTGAGTGTGACCACACTTCAACTTGTCTTTGTCATCACTGGTAGTCCCTGACCTACCACCACCGATCACTAGCATGTCTTCCACGACTAAGGGTGATAATCGAGCCGAACGAGTCGAGTAGTGGGGTGTTCGAGTCGGCTTGCTAAATTTTCCTATTGTTCAAGCTCGGCTCGAACTCGGTTCAACCATTAAAACTATTGTTCGAACTCGGCTCATAAAAACATAAACGAGTTCGAGCTTAACTCGACTCGAAATAAAATACCTTTTAGGCTCAAGCTCAAGCTCAGTTTTTCAAGCTAATAGCCCAAGTGATACTCGAGCTGAGCCGAGCCAAACGAGCCTAATCATATAAAAATATTATTATAATAATATAATAAATTTTAAAAACTTATATATATTTTTTATTTTGGTCCTACTCTAGCCAAGCCGAGTGGAAGTTTGATCAACTCATTTTGACTTTCTCATCGAGCCAAGCCGAGCTGAGTATGGGAGTGACCAATTCCTTTTGTTATTCTCTCTGTCTCAGCCCATCTTTTTATACCCAACACACTTCGCACACTACTTCTCTTATCCAATGTGGGACTAACCCACATCACACTTTTCCTTTGTGTTTGTTTTGGTTAACACAGAACACCACAAGGTGTTACTGTAGGCAAAGAAAGGAAGACACACATGGCCACACCCACCACGCCCACACACACAGCCACACACACAGCCACACACACATGGCCTCACCCACACACATGGCCACACACACAGTACACACACTGTTATACACTCACACACTCAACACACTCACACACAACATACACACCTTAACGAACCAAGTTTTTATTAAGCCGAGTAGGGGTGTGTTCAAGCTTGGCTTGTTTACTAAACGAGCTTGATAATGGTGTTCAAGCTTGGCTCATTTACCAAATAAACGAATGATACTCGAGCTTTTAACGAGCCAAGCCTGAGTAGTTCATAAACATTTTGTTCAATAACCACCCCTAACTATGACCATGAAAAGAAAGCAGACTGCTCTAGAGAAGAGGGTTGCATACTACGTCAACAATATTCCTTCCTATGGAGAATGAAATAGGCCTCAGTGGGGGAAGGAAATGGTTCTTTTCCCAAAATATGGATCCTGATTTGCTCATAATCGAGGTTGAGGTCAACCAATAACTCATAGAGTCGGTGATCTTCAACATACTTCTTATACTTTATAGCATCCTCACTGCATTAAGTCTTATAAAAATGAAATATATCAAACTCTTCCCACAGACGGCGGAGGGTAGAGTAATGCGTGGCTAGAGAGGCATCACCCTATCTCAGTCACCCAATACACTGGTGCTCATAAGCTTTAGCATGTGTGCCCCCCTCAGAGTAAGTCTACATCACGGTGCCTCATATATCCTTGGTTGTGGAGAGAAGGATATACCCATTGCTAAGGTCCGAAAACATGGAGTGGAGAAGTCATGACATAACTGTGGCGTTCTCGGTTTACCATTGCCTAAAAGTAGGGACAGTAATGGAAGGATTTGGACTCTCGCCTGTCAAGTACTCCATCTTACCCTTCCCTGTTATAAACTTGGCTGACTATGACCATACAAGGTAATTATTATTTTTCAACTTCACAATAATGATTTGAAGGCTAGGGGAATCTGCATGCCCCAAATGCAAGTAACTATAGTTGAAATCGAACACCAGGAGTCGCCATGCCCCACATGGAAGGAACTATCATCCACTAGAGGTTGATTAATTATTGAATTGTCCATTCTTCTTTAACTAAGTATTGATTTGTATAAATCAAGCCCTTTAACAACTTAATAACACCGTTTACAAAGGTTCTACAACCCAATTAGCAGCCACCAATGGTCTAACGACCAAAAAAACTCAAAAACATGCAAACACCTCCTCAAACACCTTGAGGGCACCCGAAAAGCATCACAAAGCATTCACAAACACTCCAAACATCATCCATCGCATGTACAATGCAAAAAAAAAGTCGAAAAATGGCAAATAATGGCCCCAACAGCACCCTGCAGAAAAACTCAGTCAGAAAAATCTTCACCGGAGCTCCGACAAGACTCCGATCGTCGTGAAACTAGTACCCAAAGGTTCGGAATTTTGAGGGAGACCCATTCTTTTTATAGCAGATCTACCAGAAACAAGGGAAAAAACACAAAAAAGTTACCCTTGATGATGTCATTCCGATGTCGGCCGTACGGCTACCGATATCAATAGCTACCAATAGGTTTGTTCTTCTTCTTGCGCTTCCTTTGTGCTTTAATTCGCTTTGATACGAAGTAGAACTCCTTGGGTTAAGTTTTAGGATTTGTATCTAGGGTATGAAGGAAGAAAAAGAAGAAGAAGAAGAAGAAGAAGAAGAAGAAAAGAAAGACGAAAGGAGGAGAAACTTCATGTTTCTCTCTATCTCTCATTCTATTTGTAAGTAAGGTTTCCCCTAATTACAAGTATGTCATTATAGGCTACCAAAGACAGACATATCCCTATGCTATAGTATAACAGGGTGTAGCATTGGATTACACAGATGAAAGATAATCTTCTACGAGGCTTTCATTTTTGGAATTTTTTTCTTCTTTTCACTTTAAATTTGTCAAATTTGTTAGAATGTGATGTCATAATTATAGATCTATGGATTTGGGAGGGAATTATCTTGTATAAAAAATACTTTTTTGTACTTTGGTTTTTTTTTATTTATTTAATTTATGATTTGAAGTTTTATGGGGATGTTTACACCTATAGACGTTTGTTTTCACCTTATGGCGATGATGTTTCAACTACAAATGTTTATTTTTGCATGAGAGAATTAGATTTTTCACTATTTTAGCATACTTTTTTGGCCTTTTTCTTTCTTTTTGTGTATTATAATGAGTTATAGATGTTAAACTTTGATCAATATTATATGATTTTTTTAGGATAAGAAAGTGATTTATTATTGACAAAAGAGAATTTTAGCATGAAATTATATTTTTTAAAACTATTCTTATATATATGAAAATTTGTAGTAGTCTAAAACAATGCATGTCTTATTCAATCTGATACTCTTAATCTTGTGTTACTTTATAAAATTGTCACATTTTTTTCATTTGATATAATTGTTGTTTCCAATCAGTGACTTCCAAGAAAAAGAAGAAGAATAAAACAATTGACACCACATCAACTATTGATTCTTCTCAAGGAAGACCATAGAGGGAGATTACCTACTCAATTTAAGGAGTAGGTTTATAATGCCACATCGTTTGCCGGTTTAGGGGTAAGGCTTCACGCCCAATTGATATAATTGGCATTCTAATAAACAAGTAGGGGTCTTGCCTAACCCCCTCTCCCTCATCGGGTGGTTTTTTTTTGGTAGTAAATCATGCTTAGAAGTAGGTCATCTGATATTGGTTGGGAGCATTGAGAGAGAGTGAATGGGGAATTTGGGATAGACATAAGATTTTGTGCAAATATTATAAAACGATAATTCTATGGGCATCACAAAATTTAAGCAGCACGTCCCTAAGGAGGTGTCTCAATCACTTCCTCAGTTCCTCAACCCCCTTGAGTTCTGGTATATCAACCTCCATAGTGCTAAACACGACATAACAAGATTTTAATTTCCCTTCAAAGCGGATATATTACACCCCCAACATGTTGCCTTATTCATGACTATCCGCAACTTGACACTTGGAAACCCAATTTCTATCTAAGTAATCAACCCACTTTCCGAAGCAAAATAACCACTTTAGTGCTAATCAAAAAACATTGAACCCAAAAATCAAGAACAACTATGCATTACAAACCCATCTTCCTTAGGCTTAATAGGTTTGAATTTCAATGGGCTCTCAGTAGGATAGAAATATAACTTCTATCTAACCATCTCGAAGCACCACATATGTCTTTCAAACAAATCCCATTGTCCGATCATTTGCGGTGAAACATAGATTATCTCTGTACCATAACTTTTAACACGGCAGCCTCGGCATTAATTTTTTTTAGTTAGTTAATCGTTTCGACTGAAACTCAAAATAAGCACCCATAATTTTTAATTTTAGTGGCTTAGAACACACCCAAACACAGAATCAATCTCATAATATATAATCCGGTAAAAAAAAAAAAAAAAAAAACCAGAAAATATGGTAAATAGCTATGAAAAATCCAGAAAAAGGAAAAGAATTAAACCATCAAAGAGCAGCCTGTCCCTCAGAGCAGTGCCATTGTTCAGCTCGTTCACCCATAGTTTTCTTAGCTTAATCTAATCTAAGAAAAGAGCCTCAAATTTATAAGATTTAGGTTAGTTAGATAGTAGGGTTTTAGGGTTGTGAAACAGAACCAGAGACACAATTCATCAACCTCGTAGGAGGAGCAGATTCTGTCCCATTCCCATTCCCATTCCCATTCCCATTGAAGTCGCTTCTTTCTATCTACAGATTTAATGCCCTCTTGCACGGTCCTTTTTCCTTTCGTCGAACGAAAATAGGATAGGATCATCAAAAGTCAAAACACATGAGAATTGAGCGTTCCCTCAAATGAGGTCCATTAGCTTATTCATGGCCCATGGGAATTGACACTGAGAGCTGGCCTGGACGAGACGCCTGTTGGGCCTGCCAATGAGTTGGTACAACATCTACCATTTTTATTTTATTTTATTTTATTTTTTTGTTAAAAGGAAATATCATATATATATATATAATAGCGGGTGGCACATGTGATGCACGTGAGAGCAAGGGGAAGGAGTGTGGTTAATAAGAGTTAAAAGGAACACGTGTTAACCCGTGGGTGCGATTGAACTCTCCCTAAGTTCAATCGCGATTGATTGTGATTATATTCTTTAAATAGATAGATGAGGATAGTTTAGGAATTAAAGTAAAATATTAAATTAAAGTTTTATTTTACACAAAGATAGTTTAGGAATTTTGGAAAATTCAGGCTATGCCTACCTCTCCCATTATAACAGTAAAGATTTATATAAGGGTAATTTAAGAATTTTATAAAATTCAGCTACGCCTACCTCTCCAATTATAATAGTAAAGATATCATATTTCACTTCATTTGAATAAAAATGAGGAAATGACTAAATACCTACTATCCAGTCTGATTGAATATGCAACGAGGCCATGTTCCCTCACAGGCTTCATATGATGGCCATATTTAAGTTGAAATTGGTCAAACTCTCCATAGAACCTAAAAATTCATCATGAGTGCCTCGATATATGCGATGATTGCTTGGACTTGAACTACAATGACGATTTAATGATGTGAGAATAATGAAATCTAATTCAGGAAATACCACACGACTAGTGGCTCACACCAAGCTCAATAGCATAAACTTATGTAATCAACATAGAAGCACAATGAATGGGCCCACAAAAAAGCTAGAAAAAAACTTATGATGAGTTCAGATGGACAACATCGCAATTGTGGCCGAGAGTACAGCCATGTCACCACGTGACGTGGGGTCTATGTGGGAGCCACCCGTATTGTATTCTCCGTCACAACTGGCCAACGGTGCAATAACTTGTGTTGTTCTCCATTCCAACTCTAACATAGTGGTTGGATACACTTACTCATGGCCATGGGTCATGGTTGGTTACAACCTCCATTCCAGCTTTGTTGGAATTTTAATCCCCGTGCATCTCCCCCAAATGGGGTAGTGAATCATCTGAATTCGATTGGTTTATACTATGGCCTATCCGAAGTCGATTCGTAATGCGACAGATAGTGAAATAGCATATCCGTATTTGATTCGACTTTGAATAAAATATTTAGATTTGGCTATTGTCTGCATTATTGGATTACTTTAATCAAAATACATATTGATACTATTATTTTAATCTTATAGACTTATAACATCTTATCATCATTTCCAATAGTTAAATGATGCGTTGGAAAAATAAATAAATAAAATTCTGTAAGACATATAGGCGATTATGTAATAAATAAAGAATTAGTCTAACTCTCAAAATGAACTCCTAAATCATGACCGTTTATCTCAATTATTAAATGGTTAGGATTACAATTGTTGTACCATTAAAAAAGACAGAATAAGCCAACTCAAATCCTGACCCTTAATAGTTGGTTATAAACCGTTCAGATTAAGGAGTATATTTGGGAGTACCCACAGTACTCATAAATAAAAGGTGTTACAATGGGAATTCCAACAATTCTAAAAAACAAATTTTTTTAAAAAAAAAAATTTGGAACTTGGGGTGTCCCCAACCCTTTGGGTTAGGACTAATCCCCGAGGGTGCAACGCGAGCCTGCAACCCACCACACCAGGTAAGTCCAGGTAAACCCATGCGGGGCTGGCCCAAAGAGGGTGTGAGAAATAGAACCCAAGACCTCCCACTTGAGAAAAGGTCCGAACCACCCCTTTGAGGTTCTGAAAAAACAAGTATTTTATTTTGAGAGTTCTCTGTGGGCATCAAAATTGTAATCATCTTCTCTAAACCTTCATTCACTTATTTAACAGACACTATTTCCTTTATCGGACATCGTTTTTTCTACTCGACAGATGTCAATCCTTCTTTATCTTAATCTTTTCGTAAGGTTCAGGTACAGAGAAACAATATTACCCCAAAACAAAGTATAGAGAAACAAAAACTAAAAAAAAAATATTTGGAGAGTTGAGATTAGAGGCAAGTTTTATAACACCGCTCCGTTGAGGTTGAGATAAGCAGCAAGCGAGCAGCAGGGCGCTTGTAGTCTATGTGGTCTTTATATCCATTCGCAGGATTATTCATCGAGACTCAAGTCAAGTTTTAAGTTCGGTGTATAATTAGAAATGTTTTATAAATATTTTTTTTGTTTTTTGTTTTTATACTTTCACTAGCGGGGGGCACGTGCGATGCACGTGAGAGCGAGGGGAAGGAGTTAACCACAGTTAATAGGAGTCAAAAGGGACACGTGTTAACCTACGGGTGCAATTGAACTCTCCCCGAGTTCAATCACGATTGACTGTGATTCTAATCTTTAAATAGATAGATGAACGCAGTTTGGGAATTAAAGTAAAACATTAAATTAAAGGTTTGTATTATATAAGGGCAGTTTAGGAATTTCGGAAAATTCAGGCTACGCATGCCTCTCCCATTATAATAGTAAAGATAATACGCGGAAGCTCCTCCTCTTCACATATGTCATTTTAACCTTAGTTAAAGTTTATTAATTTAAGAGTAAATTTTTTTTAAAAAAAATTAAGGGTAGATGGATGAACCTAAAGGTGACTAAATCTTAAGCACAGTTAGTAGGTGTTAAAAGGGACACTTGGTAACTTGTGGATGCACGCATTGACTATGGTTTAAATTAGTCAACCTAAGGTTATATATTTTTCAGTTTTTTTTCTAAAAAACAAGGGTAGATGGATGAACCCTATCTTAACCACAATTAGTGGTGTTAAAAGGGACACATGGAAACCAGTAGGTGTGTATACTAACTATGGTTAAGGTTAGTCAACCCACAGTTAATAATTTTTTTAATTTTTTTTTTCTAAAAAACTAAGGGTAGATAGATGAACCCTAAGGGTAAATGAATCTTAACCACAGTTAGTTTGTGTTAAAAGAGACACGTGGCAACCTGTTAGTTAGTTAACCCAAGATTAATTTTTTTAAATTTTTTTTCTAAAACCACACGCAAAAAGAATCATTCTCCTTATAAAATAGAATATAATGTATTTATATTAAGACAATATTATGTTAGAAAAATAATGATATAATATCTATGAGATACACAATATTAGAAATGCATTGTATTAAGGTGAATGATATACACTACACCATTCATTCAAGTGTATCTCATTACAATAACAATATTAGATTAGCATCAATTAAGGATATATTAGATTTGATTAGAGTATCTCATCACAATATTAGATTAACATCAATTAAGAATAAATATGATTAAATTAGGTTGATTTAATCTCCATAAAGTCTCTGTCATGTTATCTCTATATAAACCCCTCAAATTATCCAGAAATCTTTTTTTCTATCCATTAGTTTGTTAGTGCAAGTAGATTGGCTCGAGCACTCTGAATAAAATAACAAAATCTTCTTTTAACAGAGTCCAGGAGTGGTTGTGTGGGTTCACTAGGCCTTATGCCAAGGGATTGATCGGGTGTGAGAGTGTGGGTGTGTTTGCGTGTTAAATTAAATAAGAATAAGAATAATAATAATAATAATAAAAAAAATAAAAATCATAAAGGAAGGGTATACTGGTCCAAGGCACTACCGCACTAGAAAAAACCATTATAAAAGAGAAAGGTGGCAGCCTACGTGGCTCCACCCGGCAAAAAACAAGAGTAGCTGGCCCAATGACGTATGTCCAAGGCACTGACAAGTGTGGAAAACTGAAACCGGGCACGAGCCTGCAGGCGCCAAACCACAGCATACCACCACGTCAGCTCCACCTCCTAATAACCAATAGAAATTCGCAACGTGTCGAAGCGGTTACTTCAAAGCTTTGCCTTTTTCGGTTTTTATAAAATTAAAAACCGGTCTTTGCTTCCAGTGAAAAGTTTCCGGGCGTCGAATCCAAGCAAGAGAGCAATGGAGGTTCAAGGGGTCGTTTTCCGGTCTCTTCCGTGCTTCTCCGGCGCCGATTTCGATACCCGTTATTTAAACCCCTCTTTTTCTGGTCTGTCCTTTGATGCCGGAAACCGGTTTGCCGGCGACCTTAGGCTTCTGTGCTCTCGAGATTCTAAAGTCTCTGTGAGATCCAGAAAGTTTCCTGATGATGGGAATCTACAGTATTATGTTGCGCCGAGGTCCGGGGGAAGGAAGAAGGAGAAGGAGAAGGAGAAGGGATCGAAGAAGAGGTTGAAGTTGATTAAAGGGTTATCGAGGGACTTGTCGGTGTTTTATGGAATGGGTTTTGGCGTGGAGACTGAAGATGGCTTGATCGGAGAAGTTAAGGGGAAGATGATCTCGGTAATAATCCAATCTTTGCTTTCTGTTTTCTCTCCATCGATCGATTTGGTAAACTTAGTAAGGTTGTGACTGTAGATCATATCTTGTAGCTTGGTAAGGGTGTGACTGTAGATCATCCAAATCTGATCTGTTGCCAAAATTAGATTATCTGAATTTGTATTTCACTATATAGGAATCCAACTCATGAACAAGAATTGCTTCGAAACCCTTTAATATCGATTGGCTCATGTAGGTTTTTAAGAAAAATGTATGTGGGGTCAATTTCTTTCACGAGGAACAAATCGATGGCTTGTTTGAATAGATCCATGACTTGAATTACACTAGTTCTTTGAGTCCTTTTTTTGGGGGGGTTGAAATTGAATAGTTCTTTGAACTTTTACACATATAATTAACCTGTATTTCATTAATGTGCAGGAGGCAACAGAAATTCTACTGGCACAACTGCAACAGCTGAGAGCAGAGGAAAAAGAGCTCAATAAAAAGAGGAAAGAAGACAAGGCCAAGCTGAAAGCCACCCGGAGATTCAAGGACATGGTACAGATAAAAGTAGATGAACGACCACAACAGGAGATTCAAGAAGCAACAACATCAACCAGCCTAAGCTTATTGATCCCAGAAGAGAAAATGGTACTGGAGTTGAAGGGGATTGAAGATGGTAGTTTACAGAGTCATGGAGAAGAATGCTGCTATCGGATTAATACAAGTTGTACCAGTGTAGATGGTGTTACTCGAAGTAGTGTAGTAGCGGATAGGATTGAAGTTTGCATGGGGGGTAAGTGCAAGAAATCGGGAGCCGCGGCATTGTTGGAGGAATTTGAGAGGAGGGTTGGTGTTGATGGCGCCGTTGTAGTTGGGTGCAAGTGCATGGGGAAGTGCAGGGATGGTCCTAATGTGAGGGTTTTGAATGGCTGTAAAGGAATTCAAGCTGAGGGAGGGGATGATGGTTCCTTTAGGCTTCCAGCTAATCCTCTATGCATTGGAGTTGGTTTGGAAGATGTGAGTACAATTGTGGCAAATTTCTTTGGAGAAGAAAGGAAAGACTTGGGTCTCATGGCAGCAGCTTGAGAGGGCTCTCAACTCTTATCCAAGATATGTATAAAGTTCAAGAAAGAATGTAATTATGGGGTTGAAGTGCTGGTAGAGGTGGGCCTTGTGACTGATTGATAGGTGTGGCTCTGGGCATGTTGATAGGTGTGGCTTTGGGCATGTTGATAGAAAAGACTTATTTTTATGTGCCAAAGAAGAGTCTTCTTTTTTACTCTGTAAATGGATCAAAGTAATTGTTTACTCTGTAAATGGATCAAAGTAATTGTGGAAATGGATCATGTGAATGATATTGATCAAAGTAATTGTGAATGATATTGACATTGCAAGATTCAACACTCGGAAGAAATTGTCCAGAGAGCCATAATTCATTTTTCTTCCATCTGTTTTAACCCTATGATCTGGTCATGCAAATTGCTTGTTTTCTTTCCAAAAATGGGTCCTCCACCCGATGGCCCAGGGATTCCTCTTATAAACTACAGACACTTTTTTGGGGCTGAAAGATAGCTGATACTGTTAGTGGACCTAATTTCTATTGGTTTTGGGTGGATATCCACTTGAAAGTTTTTTTTTTTGGGATATTTATTTAGCATCTTTATCCTTTTCTGATTCTTCTCTTCCCCAATCATCGTAGAGGATTTTGATGTTGGTACTACAATGAGGTCACTGGAGAAGGCCCTATTTTCAGGTGATCTCTTGAATCCATTTTACATGTTCTTATTCCTTCATACATGTAGTATTGAAATTCTGTGTGTCAAGACCAATACTTAACTTGGGGAAGATGTTTTTGCACTTAACGTTGGAGAGTTTTATTCAAGGTCCATCCAAAACTTTAGAAAAATCAAAACCCCTGTCCCAGGACTCATCCCCTTTTCGTTCAGAAGAATAAGATCCAACAAGCACGATTAATCTCTTCACAATATGCCTATTGCTTATAATCCATGGTGGAGTCCTTGTTTCTCAAGGTTTTGATGGGATGAGAAGCTCAAAGAAATGTTAATTATGCAGGAAGTACCTTAGAGCACTGGAAAATAATAAACAATGCACGGGCAAGGAATCTTCCACAAAATGTACAATGGCCAAACCCATGATCTAGCCTGATTGTATAGCCGAAACCTAAACCAGTAAAAAATTTACTTCATTTGGTGGGGACTAAATAGAAAAGGCTAATATTTATTGTCATGAAGCAATTACAATAGACAGATCTAACAGTGGACCCATAGACTAGTCCGCATGTCCCTTGTAATCATTGAAGCTAAGAAGACATCTTGTCCAGCTCTGATGAATACCTTGATCCACACTTGGATTTTCAAGACTTGAAAGCTAATCCGAGAAACACCACAGGTATCCGCCAGACTGCTGCAAAGTTCCAATCCAACTGCAAAAGAAATCAGTGTAAAAGGATTCATAAGCTGTAGAATCAAGTTCACAAAATGGTTCCACAAATATTCATTTAGGGATGCTCAGTAAAGGATCCAAATAAATCTTTATCCCTAATTGTTAGGATGATCACGCATCCAGAGGGTTACTACAGAGTAAACAACATCCTTCATGGGCATTTCCCAATCCTCAAAACTAATGATTCACAAGAGTTTCCCCTCCACTCCGAACCATTTCCTAACCTAATTTACATATTATCCACCAGTTCTGATCTTACGGGAAATTTGAAGAACATGCTGAATGGGTTCCAATGAGTAACAGACTGCGGTTAAGGGAGCACAGCATCCAGCCTTAAATTAACAGAACCATAGGATCTTAATAAGGATACCTCTATTCATAATAATATCTTGTTATCTTATGTTCTCAACTCAGAGTCTATATAGTGGAATGGTGGAACAGGATTTGTGCTGCCGACCCCAACTGATTGGGATTAGGCATTGATATTGATGTTAATTTAGGACAGGCAAATTAGACATTCAAAACATATAAAGAAATGAGATGAGATCCTGCAGATGGCATAATAAGAAACAGGAAAGTACAAGTTATAAACCCTGCACTTAGAAACACATGTGAGCTGCATAAACTGCTTAGATGATCAACAGAGAGCAATAACATAAAACCCACATACAAGAGAAAAGAAAATAAGAGAAAACTTTGATTTAGACGTTGACAACTTTTGAAAACTCGATAATGTCACCCAAATTTCAAGGGTTGGTGAAACAGAACTATAGTTCATCCAGATATCTAGAAGACACATTGAAAACTGGCTATAGGTCATACTAAACCTGCCAGGGCACGGCGGCCAGCGGAATGGCGCTCGTTCCATAGTTAGTTCTCAATCCAAATGCAGACCCCTTGCATTTATTTTTCCGAGTGGATCCATTTGACCCTAAGGGCAGAGACAGATGCAAAGTCCGATCTCTTGCCATCAAAATTAAGCTGGCTATAAGCTAGAAACGATTAAATCTTACAAGAGTATCAAATGACAGAAGGTTGAATTCATGAAACAGAACATCCTAACGAATATAGGTATGTCACGTGGCCGATCTCCAGGCCATTCAATGAGCTTAAGCTTGCATTAGTCACTTAAACGTTCCATCACTGGAAATTGTTAATGCAACATCCAGAAGTAGCTTGTACAGGGCAATTTGTGCATCACTCTGCAAGTTTTCTGGCCTCGCAAACAACAGCAAAATACAACTATCAGAAGAATGATGACGAAAATTAATGCAAAACCCGTTTACAAGTCCGCAACCCCCTTAAGGGAACTGACACTCCAAACAAAAGTCTATAATAACACAAATACCAAGAGTAATGGTGGTGGTAACCAATATTCACCGTTATAACACTAAGTTATTTATTTTTCAATATTTTATTATTATAAATAGCATTTTATATATGACTTGGCAAGAAATAATTAAATATTGTTAAAGTATCATTAAAATGTTATCTATGGCTTAAATGGGACTATGGTTAATAATGGCTGTTAATTTGCCAATTTCATTTACCAATAACTTAAAGAGTCTTTGACTATGTACTCTTAAGAGCATCTCCAACACTATTTTTCAAACTTCCCTATTATTTCTCTAAAACTGACAACTTTTTCAAGTAGGGAGTCACTTTTTCTTCTTGCAACTCCAGCACTACTCCCTATTTATTCTCTATTTATATTAAATACTCATTTTTTTTATTTCATTTTATTTTAACATTATTACAACCATTGAGAGTTCAATCGCACCAATCGGCCAACACATGTCTCTTTTAATACTTATTAAATATGATTAAGTTTCTCTAACCCATGGGGTTCAACAATATAATTTTAGTTTTCAAAAAAAATTAACCATAAGAATTAAATATTTTTTTAACTAGAGTTAAATATTTTTTAATACTTTTTACTAAAATCTAAAATTATATTGTTAAACCCTAAGGGTTAATAAATCTTAACCACGGTTAGTAGAAATTAAAAAGGACACGTGTTGGCCTATGAGTGCAATTGAACTCTCCCTTATTAGTTCAATCACAATTGGCTGTGGTTAAAGGTTCAAACAGTTTTCAGGAGTTTTAATAATTAAAAATAATAATAATAAGTTTGGAGAGTTGAAATGTCTCGCCACTGTTGATGAGCTGCAATGCCCTCCCTATTCTGATGTTGTATTTTAAGGAGCTTGTTGGAGCACCTTTTTCCCTATCCAACTCCCTAAATAGACCAAGGGAGCTGGTTTAGGGAAGTCTTGGAGATGCTCTAATACAGTTATTAATGCCATTCTCCAAAATTAAAGAAAGGATGACCTTATGATTAGCAGCAGCAAAGATGAAAATTTATGCTCAGTAAAAATAGAGTGATTATGACCTGAAACAGCAACCATGAACTACCATGTGAGTTTCATGGTCTTAGAAATGGACGGTATGTAGGTAGCAACCATTACTACACTCCCTTTGCCTCTGTACATTAATAACAATAACAGTTATATAGACCGTTTTTTATTGGTAATGGTGCAGGAGCTAGGAATATATATATATATAACAGAAGGTTTCACACTGAATATGAACCAAAAGCAGGAATATGCAGAATATGTGGACAGCAGCACTATTAAAGCCCATCAAACAGACCTTCATCCTTAAAACACTTTTTTTTTATAGCACACCAAGCTGAAAGTAGCTGTTGAGTTCTCTGGTACACTCGCTCCTCGTATGAATCTATACCATCAAATCCTCTCTTGTTTCTTTCTTTCCAAAGAGAGTACCCTATTACACTAGGAAGCATTGCCCAAACGACCAACATTGGATCCTCCATAGGAGTCAAAAACCATCTTGATAAGGAACTCCAAAGGGAACTAGGGAAGATCCAGACAATCCCAAATCGGCCAAGGAACTGTCCCCATATGGCATAGTCACAAAGTTGGGATTTGGGAATAATTTGTCATGGGTCGAGTACGGAAAAATTCAAAAAATTTGGGAAATACCGGAAAATTTTGGGGAAAAATGGAGAAAGGAATAAATAATTATAAAAATTAAAAACGATACTAATTAATATATCTAACAATGTAGTGAGATAATATACAAAAATGGTAACTATAATCAACAATAATAAGTTCATAACATCATTTTAACATCCAATTCATTTCATCAAGGCATCAAAACTCATTAAAACACCAACTATCAAGACTGAAAACAAAACTATAATACCCTCTATCCGTCACTTATTCCTACTCCTCAATCGTTCAAAAGCGGCATCATCAACATAGTCATCAATATCTGCATAATCTTCATTCCCTAAAAATTCATGGGAAGAGGGTGCCCCATCTTCAAGGTCATGATTCCCTTCAGATTCAAAAACATTTAGGAATGCCAATTTTTTCCGAGATTATCCGTTTTTTTTTCCTTCGTATTATTCGTTTTAAATATGTATTTTTCGTATTATGTTTTAAATGTGTTTTAAACTATAACATGCATTTTTGTTTCTTCAAAAAACGGGTTTTAAATGTCGCTTTCTACAGCAAGGTATTAATGCACGTTTTAAACAGGTTTTTTTTTCAAAAAAACGCAGTTTTTTTGTGGCTATGCCATATGGTAGAGGCGAATGAACAATGAATCAGAAGATGGTTTATCAACTCCTCCGCCTCGAGGCACATAAAGCAACGGTTTTCCATCCTCCACCCCCTGATTTTCAAGTGGTCGCATGTGAGAATCTTATCCAGCGCAGTCGACCAGAGCAAGAAGGATACCTTGGATGGAAAAGCGGGATTCCATATAGCCCGATACAAAGATAGCGAGCTAGGATAGTCCCACAAAACCTAAAGAAGGATCTCACTGTGAACTGCCATTTGTTGTCCTTTGACCATACTCTAACATCCCTAGATTGAGATCGCAAACTAACATAGGACATACGGGTAAGCAACCGAGTTAGTTCATCTACCTCCCAATCATTTAGATTACACCTAAACCTGGGGGGCGACACTGCATGCTCGTCAATCCCTTGAATACAAGAGGCCACTAATGACTTTTTATCCAAAGCTAAAGAGAAGAGATTCCCAAATTCAACTTGGAGGGCTCTCTGACCACAACAAATGTCTTCTCAAAACTTAACTTTGGTACTACTCCTCACTCTAAACCGAATCTGTTAAGAGAATTCCCCAAGAACATTCACAAATGGCTTTCCATAATCCCACCCTGTAAGGAGATTTTACCGCCTTAGGCTCCCAAATTTACTTTATCCCATGTCGCAATACTATTACCTTTCTCCACAAGCTTTTCCTTTCCTCCCCAAAGCTCCATAACCATTTGCCCAATAATGCCTTGTTGACCTCCACCAAAGGTCGGAGATTTAGACCCCCCCCCCCCCTTCATTGGTGTGATCAGTGATTTTCATTCCATCAGATGGTATTATGGGAGTCTACTCTCTCATTCAAGAGAAATCTTCTTTATAGTCTTTCCAACTTTATTGCTACTTACTAATAAAAAATTAAAAAAAATTATTGCTACAAAGGCGAGAAAAGTTAACATAAACATGAAATAGGTGAGGAGGCTATCTAAGGGTGCTTTTCAAGAGAGTGAGTCGACTTCCTTTTGATAGGTACAAGGGTTTCCTTCCTTCTAGTTTATGAGAAAAGCAAGCGACGACTGGGTCCCAAGCATTCTTAGATTTATACCTAGCCCCAAGAGGCATCCCTAAATAGGAAGATGATAATACATCCTAAGACATATGTAACTTCTTCCACATTTGAGACCTCACCCAACCCACCCCGAATATGACACTTACGCAGATTAACCAGTAGACTTGAGACCGCCTGATAGCATCAGACAATACATCTAAGATATGTTAATTGTCTACACGATGCATCACAGAAAATCAGTGTATTATCTACAAATTGAAGATGAGAGGTTACAAGAGAATTGAATCCCATGGAGAAGCCCTCTAACATCATCTCTTATATTCTTACAAACATACTGCTCAATGCTTCTGTAACCATGATAAATAGGAAGGGCGATAAAGGATCACCTTGCCGCAGTCCTCTTGAACTCCTAAAGTAACCAGTAGGGCATTCATTTATCAAGATAAAAAATTTGATAGAGGATACATAGAACCTAATCCACCTACGCCATCTAATGCCAAAGCTCATTTTCCCCATAATGTGCTTAAGAAAATGTCAATTGACATGATCATAGACTTTTCCATATCTATCTTGCATAATAGACCTAGGGCTTTCCTTCTAAACCTCTTATCCAAACATTCATTAGCTATTAGAATGTCGTCCAATATCTGTTTGCCTCTCACAAACGCCCCTTGTGGCTAGGAGATAAGAGATTCCATAACTATAAGAAGACGGGATGCCAAAAGTTTTGCCAAAATCTTACAAACACTTCCAACTAGGCTAATGAGAAAAAAAAATTAAGGTCAATAGCACTTCACTGTTGTGGGAATAAGGACAATAAAAGTACTATTCAAGACTTTATCAAACCGTCCATCTGCATAAAATTCTCTAATCACGTTTACCAAGTCCTTGCCCACGATGTCCCAGCATTTTCTTTAAAAACTCAATAGAAAATCCGTCTGGACGTGGGGCCTTGGCCCCCTCCACTCCCCTTATTACAGAGGATTTCTTCAACCTCAACAGGTCTTTTCAAAGCCTCACGTTGGTCCTCCTTTAATTTATAAAATTGTAACCCCTCCACTTTTGGCCTAAACTCACACTTTTCCTCATAAACATTTTTGTAAAATGCTATTGATACATCCCAAATCTCCTCTTCACTTTCCACCCAGATACCATCTACTAACAACTTTGTGATATGGTTTCCATTTTCCAAAAAAAAAACTTTGTGATACAATTTTACCGTTTCCTTTGATTAGCCGTTTTATGGAAAATGTATGTGTTTAGATCTCCTTCCTTTAACCATTGGACACAATATTTTTGTCTCCAACTGATTTCCTCATCTTTTTTCCTTAACTATTGGATTTGAGGTTTTTGCCTATAATTGATTTTTTCAAGATTTAGTATCTCTTGATACTCCATCTTCACCATATCTCTTCACATAATGTCTTTGCTGGATAACCCTTCATATTCCTCTTTTAGGTTTATTGCCTCAATTTTGCCCAAATTTTGTTTAATTTTTTAAGGAATAAAACCAAACACCTCCTTGTTCCATTGTTTGATTTTTGAATTAAAAGCTTTCAATTTAAGACCAAATATAGTATTTCTTGAGCCCCAAAATGATAATTCATTCCATACTTCTGCCACCATCTCTAGAAATTTCAGATGCTCCAGCCACATGTTTTCAAATTTGCAAGGTCTGGGACCTCCACTTCTACTTGTCTCCAATATTAGAGGAATTTTAGCTAGACGTAGGTCTAGGGAGAGGACAATGATACATTTTTTAGTTCCCACTAATCACAGAAGAGGAATATGTCCAGTTTACACAACATTGTTCCCTCTTGCATATTTGACCATGTAAATTGGGCATCTTGAATAGGGCAATCAGTTAGACTATGTCTGAAGATGAACTCTTCAAAATGCCTCATCCTACGGGATTTGTAACTCCCCCCTAGCTTTTTGGACGAAAACCTTAAGCAAATAAAATTTCCTCCTAAGCGCTAGGGTTGCCCCAACCTCAGTGTAGTCAAGGCGTCCAAGCGATGCCTAGGCGATTAGGCTTGGCTAGGCGAGGCGCTGCCTAGGCGATAAAAATAATTAAATTATATTTATATATTAAATATACGTTTCTGTAAAATTAATATATACACATGTTACATAAATAATAGATATATAATTAGTTTGAAGTTTTCTAACTTTTAATGTGATTTTGAATGTTGACTTTGGATGTTGCTTTTAAAGTTTAAATGCATCACCTATATCTAAGATATTGTTTTTAAACTTTAAAATAGGGTTTTAAAATAGGGACTAAGAGTTTAAATGATGGTTTTAAAATGGGAAATGTTTAACTTAACACCGCATTCCACTGTAATGGAATGTGCGGTCCGCATTGGTCCATGTCCCCCTTTTTAACACCCATCAGTTGTGGTTAAGATTCACACACCCCTAGGGTTAAGCAATCTAACCTTAGTTTTTGAAAATAAAAACAAAAAAAATATATTAACCTTAATTTTCTTAAGCTTAACCATAGTTAAAGGGGTATTAAAAGGGACATGCGGACACAACATTTGACTACTTAGTCAAATGTGTGGTGGGCTAATCATTGCCCTTTTAAAATATGGTTTAAAAGAGGGTTTTAAATGAGTTTTTAAAATAGGGTTTTAAAGGAAGGTTGAAAAGAGGGTTTTAAAATAGGGTTATAGAAGAAATTTTGTATAGACCGCCTAGGCGACCGCCTAGCGCCTAGATGCCTAGGCGGTCGTTAGTGACTTTTGCCCACCTAGAGGGGTGCCTAGGCGGTTGAGGCCCAAAAAGGCCTAGGCGACGCCTTGACTACACTGCCCCACCTTCTACTCACATCCTCCAGTTATTGCCAACAATCTAAATATTCAAAATTCTGGGCTGGCCCATATACTCTTGTAAAGACCCACATGTAGCCATCCACCCTGGATTTGCATAGAATAGGCCCCACTTCTGACTCCACCACCTCCAGGGCTTCCTTATCCCACATTACAAGAAGTCCTCCCAAAGCTCCCACCGAAGGGGATATAATCCATTCCGAACCAGTTGACCCCCAAATCTCAATCACACTTCTCTTATTCACATTTCCTAATCCCTTAATATTTCAAGAAATCAAGCGTGGAGACATTATTAACCTCGAGATCCCCCATGTTCTTCCTCAAAGACGAGCATTCATAGTTAACACCAAAAGTTAGCTTTTTAAGTTCCATTGCCAACATTCTATTTGAACTATTCGCTCTGTCAGGACTTATATCCCTTTGTTCCCTGACCCTAGAGTTTTCCAGGCTCTGAAAGAGAGCAAACACTTCGTTTTCATGCCCCTCGAAAGAAAACATCTGGGATTTGCCAAATTCTTGTATCCTTTCTAGTATCCATTCAGAAACCTCTTCTTGGACCCTAGACACAGGAAAAGGTTCAGGCTCTACCCTTTTTTTCTGATACTCTCCTCTAGAATATGCCCAGAAGACTGACATAGGATTGTTATCGTCCACTGTGAGATCCTTATCAGACATAGCTTCTAACAAGTCCCTGCTCTGATCCCTTCTACCATCAATCTGTGATATCCCAACCCTCATGGGCAATAAATCTGAAAAATTAGATGCATCACCATTTAAGCACTTGAAACTCACGCTACTCGCCCTATCTCCCATGAATAAGAGGATAGGAGAAGTAGGGTGACAGGAGGGTTTAGGCATACCTGGGGCAGAAGACAAAGACTCGCGCATCTTGAAATGCTTGTTCTAGACCGAATTTTGGGGTTGCATTGCCTTTGGAGATTCGCTCCTCCACGCGTTGGAAGTCGCGTTGATCTTATCACATGTTCCCGTGTTCATTGCAATAGAACAGGAACCTCCACACATTGGAAGTCGCGTTGATCTTATCACACGTTCCCGTGTTCACTGCAATAGAACAGGAATGGATTTGGACCATGGAGTCACGCAGATGATACATGCTTTGTCTAGCTGTTTTGCTTCCCAACCTGTTCCATCCTAATAGCGCTATTGGAAGACCCCTGCTCTTTGGGGCTCATCGAAACTTCTGGTTTGTTCATTAACTCTTGGAATTTATGGCTGTTCGGGACCATTTCAGATGATTGGCAAGGAGAAAGATCAAACCTCAACCCAGAACAAGGGTCCACTCACTCTGCTTTGGAAATCCTCATCCCTGTTTGAGGATGTTGTTAACTCCATGCTCCGAAATAAAGAGAAGGATGATCTTATGATCGGAAGCAACAAAGATAAAGAAAATTCTGCTTAGTCAAAATAGAGTGGTTGTGACCAGAAATAGAAATGTCAGTTTCATGGTCTTGAAAATGTAAAGTATGGAGGTAGCCACCATTACCGCATTCCCATATTTTATTGTACTTTATGTTACACATTAATGGTAGTTATGTACTTATTTACAGTTTTTCACTTTCCCTATGACATTTTTCTCTATTTCTGTCTTTAGGATTGTGGTTTATATCACTGTATGATCGATCCACACTATGATCTATAAGTATAATTTTGCAACTGAAAGGGAAACTATATTTTCCTCTTTTCTTTTTCTTTACTATGAGTAAATGAATATGAACCAAAGCCTGAAATCTGGAATTCATGGTGTGCAGTAATAGAAAGTCATAGGAGTCGAACTGTTTCTCCCCAAATTTGATAACTACTAACAGAATGGTGAGGTTTCACAAAACTTCAAAGCTGCAACTCATAGATAAATGGCCCAAGCCCATTATCTGACATTGTGAGCAAGTCGATAAGATTTAAAATTGTTCAAGTAGCTTTTATGTTCAAACTATAAATGCCAACTTAACATTAGCTTTTTTTCGGGAAAACAAAATGCTCAAGTAAGTTTCAAGTTTAAACACTGAAAGTCACCTTAACATTAGCTTTTTATATGAAGAAAAAAAAATCACGAGAGATGTAAAAAATGATGAGATCATGAGACTTTCAAACATCATACTCATTCTAATATCTTAAAGAAATAAATTGTAATATTTTAACAAGTCTGAGGCAAAGCTTGACAGTCTTAATTGAGAACTTGGCTGAGCCTCGGTCAATCCGGAATGGAGCAATCACAAGCCAGATCCAAGTTTTGATTGTATTTATATTGGAAGGTAAGCTGGGAGAAAGGCACCCCCTAATTTAACTAAAAACTCAATCCCAACATATGTATGGAAGTTTGACAAAATACCAATGTCCCTCATATCAATATATATTCAGACAAGAGACCACAAACTCCAAACAGGATACAACTAGGTTGACTCATCCAGGTATGGACTCAAATAGCCTCTCAAGTAACATCTTGTCTATTTTCAAGAGTTTCATGACATTCGTAAAGATAGCTGTAATGCAATCACATATAAGCATAGAATTGTTTCCTGAACCTCTTTCATGTATAGAAATTTGTTGCTACTATTCCTCTTCAATAAGGTAAAGATGCCACAAATTTATAGATTATTGGCTCTGTCTTGCCTCCATAAATGGAACATGATTACTTGAAGAAACACACACACAAACGAGTGACACAACACACACATACACATATTTATACATTACAGGGGTTAAAATAGAAAACATATATCAAACAGGTGAAGAAATCCATATATGACTAGATTTTGGATCAAACAAGTCAATGTATCCCATAATTGTAGCATTGTATTTTTTAATAGTCTATAGTGCCTCAACATCTTACCAAGTAACTAACTCTGTGAGTACTTACTACACACCTCCCCTTGAAATATTTCTTGTATACAGACTTCATAGAAATTAAGCAAGGATAACCAGGCCTTAATAAGCCCCACCCTTGTCTACAGTAATTCTTTTATGTTTAAGAACTGATCCAAATGGCAAGTCAAACCAGATTTAATCAAATTAAAGGGCTGATGCAAAGCATAAAGAGTTATATGGGAAATATGAACCATAATCAGATTGTCATTTGTCAATAATGGGCTTCATCATCAAACTTTCCTAATTGTAAAACAAAATATTACTTCTTAGTTACGATATAAACTCCATACTGAACAGTTGAAACTTTAACATTTTAAACATCTCCAAGCTACGGAAAGTTGAAACAGATGAATCAAAGAATAAACATGAAAAACAACAGGCAAAAATATCTAATAAATTATGCTACTTTGTGATTTAAATTACCGGTTCTGAACAAAACAAGTAGCTAAATCAATTCCATGACTGAAAAGCATACCTTCTCAGTTAGGGAGAAGCATCTTGCAAGTAAACCCATCCCGAACAAGATCGTTAATCGCATCCCTGAATTTGTGATAATCATCAACAGTGTTATAAATTTGATGAGAAATCCGAGCATACCCCGTTATACAACCATCCTCGTCCCGAGATCCAATTTCCCCATCTTTCAGTTCCTGATAATGTATTGGAACTTCAACACAAAAACTCTCCCGCAAATGAGTCCGCAGTTTCAAAGCATCTGATTCGCTTGAAATCCCCAAACTAGCTGGCAATCCAACCATGATCATGCTCGAACACATATCTGGAGGTGACCCAAGTGTGGTTCCCCAAGCCTTGGTTAGCATCTTCCCCATTTTAACAACAGCATCATGATTCATTTTCCTAATTTCTTGAATACCACCTTCAAACCTATTAACAAAGTCTAAAGCGGAAGGAATGACAAGCTGCGAGCTATAGTCCCTTGTCCCAATCCATGCACTTTCTATGGCCAGCCCGTTTCCATACTCATGAGAAACCACGGGGTGGTGTAAGTCCGACAATATAGACGATTTTCTACAGTACAAAAATGCAACAGAAGGCGGACAGAAAAACCACTTATGAAAATTACTGGTATAAAAGTCGGCCCCTATTTCTTGCATGTCAACCTGAACACTTCCAATAGCATGAGCTCCATCTACAAAGACCTGATCAACACCTTCCTCGCGACAAATCTTAACCAACTCCCTAACAGGGATGAGGACGCTTGGCATTGAAGTGATATGATCAATTAAAGCTAACCTAACTTTCCTACCATTAGATTTCCCTTTCAGCAAGGCTTTTCTAAACTTAATGATGATATCCTCGTTCGAACTTACGGGAAATGGCAATTGGACTTCAATTACATACCCGCCAGAGCGAGAAACATACGCCTGGATTGATTTCTTGACCGCTCCATATGCACAGTGGAGCATTACGACTGCATCTCCTTTCTGAAACCTCCCTTCGGCGAACGACCATCCGATCTGTTGGAGCACTATTGCTGCGGCCGTGGTGGCGTTATCGACGATCGAAACCTCTTCCACATCATCCGCGTTAATCAGATTTTTTACAACAGTTCTCGATTCGAGAATACCTTTTCCGAGCTGATTGAAGTAGAAATCATCAGGTTGCCGAAGAAATCGAAGATGCCACTGTTTCTGAGCAGCGATGATCGAAGCAGGACAGCTACCAAAGCTCCCATTGTTGATCCGCGCGACTCCTGGCTCATGATGAGAGAATTCGTCGCGAATTTCGGAATCGGATATCCAAGGCGAGAGCTTTAGCTTCTTAGTCACGTGATTGTTGTTCGAGACGCCGTTTTCTTTGATTTCCTCGTATTGAGAATCCATGGCCGGAGAGCAGCTAGGGTTTCTGCAACGGAATCGCCATGAAACTATAGTTAGGGTTTTTCGTTTTTTTCCTTTTATCTTTTCCTGCAAAAATGGAGTAAATTTTTAAAATTGTCACTCAAGTCCAGATGGACCCAGAGAGAGATACACTGCCTTCTCGCAAGAGATCTCTTCCGAGATTGGGTGCGCAATGCGCATATCGGTTACGTTTGTTATATCCATCCAAATCCAAAGACCGTGATTGATAGTAACTATCCAAAAAAAGAAAGAAAAAAAGAACGTGATTGTTTTGTCTGAGCCTTAAAATCCCAAGTGGAGCATGTTAGCAGTAATCATCTTAATAATGCTACGGTAATCTGGTGTGATGGTAAAGCTAAATAAAGACTAAAGTGGCTGTTTTATATGACTGGATCACGTGGTATCTCAACTCATCTGCTCTTGCTATCAAAAATAAAAAACTGATCTGGTCTGATTAAGTCTGGTTACTATTATTATAAAATAGTAAGCATGTCTTATCATACGTATAATTAAAGTTTTTTTTTTTTTAATTTTAATTTCTTCAAACCTAGAGTTCTTTTATTGCCTCTTAACCATAATTAAATTAAAAAGGACACTTGTCGGCATAGCATATAACCGAATGATACATAACCCCGTCCGCATAGCATATAACCGAATGATACAAAACCCTAGAGAAGGCCGACTGAGAAATATTCGGTCTCACTCGAGTTGAGATCTTAATCTTTTGTAGAATTTAGGAGAGCTTTGTAGAATTTAGGAGAGTGCAACACATATCTTAGTGCATGGCATTTTCGAAAGACCAAAATCAAACACATGTCTAAGCAATAACATGTGTTGGTTTCTAGTTGAAAATTAGGAGAGGTGTTGATTTTTGACTGAGAATCAGGAATGTGTGAGAGTAGAGCAATCATAGTCCTTTTCGAAATAACACTCATTAAGAAGTGCTTCTATTTAGGGCAGGGCAAGGGTAGGGCAGGGGTCTCCCTTATCCATATCCTCACTTACAAGTAGTTACATGGCAGATTCTCATGAATTCCGTAAGGAGTCCTTGTAGAGGCTGCTACACAAGATTCGCAGCTGTCTCCCACACGCACACTTGAAGTAGTTGTGTTTCTTCAGCCAATGCTAGTTCATTCTCAAAAGAGAATTCCAAAATTTAGGGTTCTTGGATAGATTTAGGGTTCTTGGATAGATTTATTAGCTTCACCTAGGCAATCTTGAACTGGGTTTCAACAAAACCCATTGTGTTTGGTATTGGCTCTACGGTTCTAAGTCCTAGGATATTAGACTAGTTTTTTATTATCATTGACCCTCGCTTTTATTTCTCTGTAAAATCTAATGTTTCAATTGAACCCACATGCTGATAGTGGATCAGAACTTAACATTTTGTTTGTATATAATATTTTGGAGCTTTTGTTCACTATTTTGGACAACAAGGTTTGAGATTGTCTATGTTACCTAACTTACAGTTTAGCCAACCTCTTTGTGATTAATTGTTTGGCTAAATTGATTGCTTGCCATTATCATTCTACTAATAAAAGTACAAGAAGTAACCTAAATTTTATGTTGACAAAAATACCCTTTAATTTAATTTAATCATTCTACTAACTTAGGTTAAAAGAAGTTTAAATTAAAACCTTTATATCACGTATATGTGGTCACCTTTAATAAAAAGGTATAGTTTAATTAGAATTATAGAAAAACATGGGAGTGATTAGTTGAGAGAGAGATGTAGAAGAGGGGGTTTGAGGGGAGAGAGAGACATGGGAGAGAGAGAGGTTATAGAAGGGAGATCAACCTTATCTTGTAAAGCTCACACGACTTGGTTGTGTTGTATTGTAAATAGGTTGGTTACCTTTGTAAGCATTGAAAAATAGAATCCTTATCAAACAAGAATTCGAATTCTATACTTACTCTGTAATCTGTTTCTCTAAGAACTTCTTAAACATATGGTTTCTAATCTCGTACTGCAACAAGTTCCTGCAAGTGAGGGCAGAAACTGTCGGTCACATGTCTAGAGTCATCACTCAAGAAGCGGCTTTGCTATATTATGCCAAGTTGTCTAGGAGAGTAAGCTCCTGATAATTCTTCGGTCCTATGTGCTTGAGTTGTTTTAGCAAGATCGAAAGAATTCTTTTTATCCCAATGTGAGTTTTTTTTTTTTTTTTTTTTGTTCTTAGTCTTTTTGCTTGTTACTCTTAGATGTTTAAAGGGATTAAAGGAGGCGAAGTTCATGAAGATTTGAGCGCTTAGTCTTAATTTCTACACTTCCGTTGTTAGTGGTAATGTCCCCATTAGATTTCTTCCCGTCTCGTTCAACATCGTGGCCACTTTGCCTTTCTTCACTGTAGTTTTCGCTTATATAATGATAGTGAAGAGGGGGGCTTGGCCCAGTTATATCGCCCTCATTCTTGTCGTCACCGAGGTCGCCATCGCCAGCGAGGAGCTCTTGTTTCTATTTATTAATAAATTTTAATTAAATTGGTTACTCTTTACCTCCTTTTAGGTTTGAATAGTATAATTGGGTGTGCTTTGGTTGGCCAGAGATGTATCTGTTGCAGTTAAATTGTTATATTATATTTTATTTGTTTCAACTTGTGACAAAGAATGCTGGTTTTGAGTGAACACGAAACTAGAAACATGCAATAATCCAAGTTTTTCTTTTTTATATCAATTTATTGATGCATATCCCACTTCTAATTCTTCGTTTCCTGAAGTTCTATATTGTTGGTGGTATGTTTGTCTTAGTAAATGTTGGATTTTCCACAAGTCTATAGGAACTTTTGATTACTATCGGTCTGATTGTGTGGTTAGTGATATTTTATCATTGCCAAAATATCAAATAACATTTTAATTAGAATTAGTGTCCCAGCTGGTTTTGAACGGGTGCATGATTTGTATTCTTGTATTTAGTAGATCCTGCATCTCCAAATGTAAATCGTTGGGGAACAAAATTTAAATTCCTCGTTAGTGTTAACTTTTATATTATATATATGGCTATAGGGGGAACCAAGTTTTCATATATTTGGGTTTATAATGTGTGTCGGCGGCGAGGGCATTGAAGTCAGTGTTTCAAGGTATTTTGCTGTCTTCTGAAGGGTAGTGAATGTCCCTATTTTAACTAATACATTATTTCTTTGATTGAACTTTTTAGTCTACATTTAAATATATTCTGAAACTAGAAAGCAATACTGAATTGTGTTTAATGTTTTCCAAGCTCCTTCTATACATGGCTCCAATAGACGTTAACACTCTTCAATTCTGTGTTAGCATATTGCGAATTTTACCAATTTTCTGGTCACTAAACACACCAGCGCTTTGACTCTCCATGTATGGCTTATCCAAATGCAATCTACTTTTCCCTTGTGATTCACTGAAATTGTGTGGTTGTTGTCGAATATTTAGTTTGTGTTTCAGTTTCTTATTCTAATGAAAACAACATAAGCTCGCCCTGTGTTAGTCCATAGACAGGTGAAGCCAATGAGCTTCAATGCTGATTAAGTATTAATTTTTATTATCATAGTAATGTGATAGTATTTTTATAAATTTATTTTTTAATAAATTTAATTAGAACTATTTATATTAAAATAATATCTTAACAATACACAATATAGTTTCACTAACTTTTTTCCAATTAGTGAAACCCACTACTAATTACAAGCAATAATTTAACTTTGGATAATTTATAGAGTTTATTTAATTTACTTGTGTTTTGATTAACATAATTTCTTATTCTTTTGTGTTGCTTAGTATTAGTTGCTTAATTTAATGCTCTTACTTAATTTTTTTAATGTTAAATTTCATTTCAAATAGTTGCAATAATCTTGATATTCTTTATATTCTTAGAATACTTCTAAAATTTATGTTAGGATGAAGCACCTACAATATATTTACTTGTGCATCATTTTTGTAAATAAAATAGTAACTTTTCATTTAATGTTTGAATATTTCTTCGAATAAAATTTTCAATTTCAAAGTAATTATAGTAAATATACTTTTTTTTGGTATTATAGAGAAATTTAAAATGTTAAATTATTGAAAATGTTACGTGCATCGCACGTGCATTTTTACTAGTTAATAAAAAAATACGTAGGTTTCCTAATCTCGAGTAAATACTCTCTCTTCACAAAAGCATTCACTTCTACTACCACCAACCGCTCCTTACTAACTACTTACAAATTAGGAACTGGATGAACTACAATAAACTAATAGAACTTAAAGACTAATGATGAACTACAGATACGAAGATGGAATCTATCAAGCTGGATTTACGTAAATTTTACGGAGCCTAACTATAAAGCAAATTGAGGCGATTCCCTAACTATTGAAGGAATCGGGCTTGTAAAATTAATGATGAACTACTGATACAAAGATCGAATCTATCAAGCTGGATTTATCACAAACTCGGCGTCCAGCCTTAATCAAATCCGGTGTCGCAACCATGTCCATAATCTTTGTATTCTCTCACCAGGACACAGATAAGAAGAATTAGAAGATTATTCATAGATTAGGATATGTAGTCCACAAGACAAAGTTGTGGGTCTGTAGCACATTCAAGGCAATGATCATCAAATAGCATTCAGAGAATTCGAACAGATATTAAGAAAAAAAAAAAAAGGAAGGCTGGAATTCAAACTCCTTAAATACATGAACAAATCAAGCATTCCTACACATTTTCACCCACCCCACAAGACTTCTACTCTTGATCTCTCTTACACAGAATTCAACAAACTTGAAGATCCACATATTAAAATTCAAACACACCAGTAAGTAAGAAAGACTGTAAACTCCAGCAGAGTCTCCACTCCGTCGGTCACCTGCTGGTTACCACCCGGAATGGTCTTAACCGTCACATATCCCTTTGCATTAACATACTTTCCAGTGCCACCCATTATGGCCAACTAAGATTCTGAGACTGCCATATGATAGACGCCGAAGAAGCTATGGCTATCGGCGTAACGGCCACTCTCAAACATGGCCGTGAAAGCCAAGGTCTGGCTACTACCATCTTCTGAACTCGCCACATAGAATCCCTGTGCCTTTCCAACTAAACCAGACACTAGCTCATGTCCTTGGGTCAATTCGTCGTCAATTACCGTCATTGTGCCAAACATAAGCTTTTGAAGGGTCGCCCCTGCAGGAAGTTGACCCCCATTTACGAGTGGAAGCCCGAATCCCCCATATAATAGTTTTCTAAACACCCTCTTTATCCTAATCACAACACACAATGTATACATATAAATGTACACACCCATTTGAAATTCATCAGTAAGAGATCCATAAAGAATACCCCCCAAGAAACAGAACAATATTCAAAACATCACGGACAACTATCGTGGGGATGCCTAATCTCCATCCTTCTTTAAAACAGAACACAACACTGTTGATGATGGTTATTGAAAAGTTTGATTTGTGAAATTTTGAATTTAAGGACGTTGTTCATAATTCAATAAAATAATGACACGTGGCTCAAAGGACGTTCTAGCATATTACACATAATAAAATCATTTTGGGAATTGGTTAACAGAATTCCATGTTTATCTGATAAAAATGATTCTAGTCATTAATGATCAATGATTTTAAGCTCTTATGTTTTTAGTTCATACAAAGGATTTTTTGCTCATTAATGACAATTTTACCCTTATGTCACTAATGAAAGATGAAACTATTGCGCCTTTCACGCTATTGACACAGATTCAAGTCCTAACGCTTTTTGGATATTGTTTCAGGCTCTAACGCCTTCGGATATCATTCCAGGCTCTAACGCCTTTGGATATTGTTTCAGGCTCTAACGCCTTTGGATATTGTTTCAAGCTCTAACGCCTTTGATGTTGATTCAGACTTCAACGCCTTCGGATATTCTATATGACTTCAGTGCCTCGCTCTGGTTTACAACGCCTTTCTCATGATGATGGGTGTGGTATAGATTTATACCCTCCTTGTATACCTTTCTGAGGACTTCTGCCAGAAAGGAGATTTGTTTTGTCAGGGGTGAACGGTATGGATTGGTACCTCCCCCGTGGGAATGAGTGTGGCTGTTTCCCCTCATTACCTATTCCAGTGAAGCATGGATTACTTCCTGGGCTGACAGTCAGGGAGAAAGCATTGAGGATGGATTTTTCCTCAGTTTCTCTTAAGGCCTTACGGGAAGGGTGTCCTCGTCCAACACCTATGATTTCCCTATTGGACCTGAGCTACGGGAAGGGTGTCCTCGTCCAACACCTATGATTTCCCTATTGGACCTGAGCTACGGGAAGGGTGTCCTCGTCTAACACCTATGATTTCCCTATTGGACCTGAGTTACGGGAAGGGTGTCCTCGTCCAACACCTATGATTTCCCTATTGGACTTGAGATGATTATTAGATGATTATCATCATCGTTATTATTAATATTATCATGATTATTACTCTAGAGGAGTGTTGCTGTCTGAACACTAATATATTACCTCAGCAGGACAGTACACCATGAAAGCGTATGACCCGCCTTCACGATGTAGTTACCAATTGCTTTTGGGGGAGGATGATGAGTTGTGGTTTGGAGGGCTTAGATAGAATTTGTTAAAAGATGGATATTATGAATACCGCTTTTAACCTTTGAAGAAAATATCTGAAAGCTTTGGTCATAAAAGCTTAAAGGAGGTATGGTGACAAAACGCCTTTATCTTGATGGAATCCAATATTTTCTCTCTAAAAGTCGGTTACAAAAACAGTTATGACAGCTGTACAAGTTGGTTACAATTTTGATAATCACCTATAAATAGAGGTGACCCCTCCTTGATAAGGGAGAGACTTTTCCTTGAGTTCCCAGAAGATTTTCCAAGAACAACCAGATTTTTTTAAAAGAATTTACAGAGAGAGAAAGTAAAGGATTCATCAAGAAAAACATTCTGTCACTACTTTTCTTCATCGTTCTTTCTTCTCTCCCTCTGAATCATTTTCCTTCTTTTTTCCCCTTTTTCTTTCTTGTGTTCTCTGAATCATTTCTTCCAAAAATAACTCAATTTAGAACGGTCTGGATATCAGATTTAGGCTAGATTGAGGTTGCAGTAAACCCCATTTCTTCAAAGATTAAAATACCCCCTACATTTTTGGCGACTCTGCTGGGGACTTCTGTAACAATTTTTGAAAGAAAATGGTGACTAAAAGAGGTGCTTCGTCCCAAGCACATGTTGTTCAAGAAGAAAATAGGGAAGAATCTCATACTTCCAGAGTGGAAGTTCCTGATCTTTCTGCTGTTCTTGGGCCTTTTCTTGTTCAGTTTCAGGCAACTCAAGTACAGATGCAAGCCCAGATGCAGGCTATCCAAACTCAGGTAGCAGCTCAGTTAGCAGCATCAGAAAAACAAATGCAGGAGTTTTTCAAAAAGGCCCATCGTGAAGATAATGTTCGCAATTCAGAGAGGATGCAGGAGCGTACACCTTCTCCATCTCAACATGACGAAGAAAATGACGTGCACAATAATCCTCCCAGGAAAGATCCTATTCCTTCTTCTCCGCCCTGCAATCATCATGAGCAAGAAGGGAGGCATTCCTCATATATGACAGCCGAGGATTTCTCTGAAATGTTTGAAAAGGAGCAAGCAAAACGCTCTGGACTTTCGAATGCTTTCGATGCTAGACCTCCCTTTTTAGCAAGAATCATGAGAATGGAATATCCAATAGGATATATCACGCCTCAATTCACTCTGTACAATGGAAGAACTGGAAATGCTCGAGAGCATGTAATGCGCTTCACTGATGCATTAAGCAGATATGCTAACAATGAAGAGCTTCGTCTCCGCGAATTTGCTAAATCTTTGACTGATCGTGCCTTCACTTGGTACACAACTTTGGCTCCAAACTCTATTCACTCTTGGGAAGAAATGGTCACTATCTTTTCCAAGAAGTTTTTCTCTGTAGAAGACCGTGTTACTCTCAATACCTTGTCGAAAGAGCGGCAAAGACCTAATGAAGATCTGACGCAATATGTTCGCCGCTTTCGATATTTGGTTTTAGATTGTCATGAACCAACAACTGAGGAGCAACTTGTACAAATATGTGTTGATGGAGCAGCAAAAGAATACAGAGCCTATTTGGAGGTAGCTACTATCCCTTCTTTTGAAAAGCTTTATGATGTTTCTCAAAGGCTCAACACAGTCATATCAAGAGCAACCCTACCAAGGTACGAAGATAGATATGGTAGGAGGGATAAGAGAGAATCAGCAATGGCGGCAGAAAATTCTGGAAGGCGGCCGTTTCAGAAAAATACTTCTTATCAGTCTGACAAAAAACCAAAGTACAACCCAGAAAGCATTCCACCTCCTTTTCCCTGCAGCATGGCCGAAGTACTACGAATTGTGAAAGTATGGATTGCTGATGGCGTTTTGTACTTACCATCACCATTCCAAAAGCCTACAGAAGAGGACAAACAAAGCAGCAAATACTGTGTGTATCACCAAACCATACGCCATTCAACAAAAGATTGTTTCTCTCTAAGGCGGATTTTTAATGACAAAATAGCTGCTGGACACCTGAAAATTTCAACTACTCCTGAAGGATCTGTCCATCAGGATCCTTTGCCTAATCATAAAGTGAAGGATGTGATTCCTATGGTCTGTCATAACTCGGCAATTGTTACAGAAAAAGAAATTGAAGATGAAATAATCCATAATGATCAGTCAGCAATAGAAACTCTTTCACAGAGTTCAAAGTTTAAAAACTTCTTTGACCAGATGCATTTCTCAAAAGCGGCAAGAATAGCTGCAACAGTGGTTTTGACAACAGTTGCAGAAGCTCATTCAGAACATTGTTTTCTTGCCTATTCTGCTACAAGAAAAGCAATGCCGGAAATTCAAGATGTGAGTTTTACTGCTGATGATATGAAAGCTTCATCGTTAGCTGACAACAAGCCTTTGTATGTTACAGCTTTAATAAATTCTATTGAAGCAAAAAATGCACTGATAGACCCTGGGTCTTCTTTGAACCTTATCCCATTATCAACAGCAATAGCAATGGGATTAGATCCTTCAAAAATTTCTAAGCAGCCAATAGAAATTTCAGGATTTGGAGGACAGTGCCAGAACACTATTGGTTATGCTACTATTAATCTTCAAGTGGGGCCAATAAATTCAGCAATAAGAGTCCATGTCATTGAAGCCAATGTAAGCTATCATATTCTTCTTGGCCGCCCTTGGATTCACAAGTTCCAGCTAATACCATCAACATTTCATCAATGTGTTAAAGGAATATACAAAGGAAAAGTCATCAGAATATTAGCAACTGCCACACCCTTTGATAAAGCCGAAGCTCATATTTCAGAGGCATTGTTTTATGATGAGTTAGCTGAAGAAGGTGAGATCGCTTTTGAAAAAGCTAAAGGAGTTATGCCACCATCATCCACTATTTTAACGCCATCAGAAATTTCAAAGGCCTCAAAAAGATCCCGAGACGAAAGTGTGAAAACAGAAATTCTAAGGGGGAATGCTATCAAAGAATCAAGAACTGGGGGCTGTAAGAGAGTGGTGCAACCAGATGGAAGGGTTGTATATATCTTATGACAATCAAAGGAAACTGATTCATCAAAAGAAAATCAGATTCCCGTGATGGATCAAATATTTCAAACAGAAGAAACAAGCGAAATTGGGGAAGCACCAGAACAGATGCAGGATGGTGTAAAAGCGGTACAAGAAAGCCTTGAAGAAGTAAACATTGTAGAAAGTCTATCAGAAAAGCGTCCGGTACTTATCAGTTCCAAGTTAACCCCAAAAGAAAAAGAAGAATTGATAAATTTGCTCAAAGAGTACCGAGATATTTTTGCATGGAATTATGAAGAAATGCCGGGGTTGGATCCTACATTGGTCACACATAAATTGAATATTGAGCCAGGATATGTACCAATGAAGCAAATGCCAAGAAAATTCAGACCAGATATTGAAGATCAAATTAAAATAGAAGTTGAAAAGCTTTTGAAAGCAGGTTTTATCAAGCCAATTCAGCATCCAACTTGGTTAGCCAATATTGTACTAGTCAAAAAGAAGAATGGGCAAATTCGTTGCTGTGTTGATTTCCGGGATTTAAACAAGGCATGCCCAAAAGATGAATTTCCTCTACCCAATATGGACCTATTAGTTGATGCAACAGCAGGTCATGATGCCTTTTCATTCATGGATGGTTACAGTGGTTACAATCAGATTAAGATGGCAGCAGAAGATGCAGAAAAAACCGCCTTTCGAACACCAATTGGAAATTTTTATTATACAGTTATGCCATTTGGGTTGAGAAATGCCGGGGCTACTTACCAAAGAGCTATGACAGCCATTTTTCATGATATGTTCCATAATACAGTGGAAGATTATGTGGATGATATTGTTATTAAATCACGAAAGCGTTGCAGTCATGTTGAGGATTTAAGAAGAGTTTTTCAACGATGCCGCCATTATCAGTTAAAAATGAATCCGTTAAAATGCGCTTTCAAAGTGTCTGCAGGCAAATTCCTGGGGTTCGTTGTGAATAGGCAAGGTATAGATGTTGATCCTACAAAAGCTCAAGCAATTGCATCCATGATAGCCCCAAGCACAGTCAAAGAGTTGAAAAGTTTCTTAGGGAAGGTATCCTATATAAGAAGATTCATACCAGGACTAGCATCTGTCACAGTACCCCTTATGCCGCTCCTACGGAAGAACTGTGTATTCAAATGGGAATCAGTGCATGAAAAAGCTTTCAAGCAACTTCAACAAATGATGAGTTCAACAGCAACTATGATGGCACCAATCCCAAAGAAGCCTTTGGTCCTGTATTTGGCTTCAACAGAAACCGCTATTGGAGCTCTTCTAGCCCAAGAAGATTTGTCTGGTTATGAGCGGCCAATATACTATCTCAGCAGAATTCTCAGACATGCAGAATTGAGATACCCTCGGATTGAAAGAAGTTGTTTATCTCTGATCTATGCCTTACAAAAATTCCGTCATTATTTACTATCTCATAAGATTTTTCTGATGACAAAATCTGATCCAATCAAATATCTCATGTCAAAACCAGTTCTTTCAGGACGAGCAGCTAAGTGGCTCCTTTCATTATCAGAATTTGACATTACATGCCTTTGCCCTCGTGCCATCAAAGGACAAGCAGTAGCAGATCTATTGGCAAATTTTCCAGGAAATGATGATTTGATATTAAGAGAAGAATTACCAGGAGAATTCCCTGAAGCAATGACTATTGAAGCAGAAGAGGAATGGTTCATGTATTTTGATGGATCTAAAACTGCAGATTCAGCTGGGGCAGGTATTGTGTTAAAAGCTCCTGGGGGTGAGGTAATGTCTTTTTCTTTCAAATTGGATTTTCCTTGCTCTAACAATATAGCAGAATATGAAGCTCTTCTCATAGGTTTGACAATTGCTAAAGAGTTAAAGGCCAAAAGAATAAATGTAATAGGAGATTCCAATTTGGTAATTAGTCAAATGGAAGGGTCATTCAATGTAAAAGATGTTGGTTTGGCTCTCTACAGAACAGCGGTTCAAAGAATAATGACTAATTTTGATAAAATAGAATTCCAATATCAAGAGCGTACAAGAAACCGACATGCTGATGCACTTGCTACTTTGGCATCAAAGTTAATATTTGAAGGAGAATCTTCTCAGGTGGTAATTGAAAGGCGTATAATAGCTACACCGCTGATGGAAGAATTATGTGACACAGAATCAGAAGAAGCAGATTGGAGAGAACCAATTTTGAAGGATGTCTTCTGCCTTAATGATTCAACAGTAGTCCCTGCTACAACACTGAAAGTCTTAAAAAAATTCTTACAGATAAATGGAGATCTGTATTTCAGGGGACCTGAAGGGGTTTTGATGAGATGTGTTGGAGTAAAAGAAGCTAAGAAACAAATGATGCAAATCCATACAAGAATATGTGGATATAATCCTTCTGTTAGTCTGTATAGGAGGTTACAGCGTTTTGGAATATACTGGCCAACAATGGAGAAAGATGCTGCTATGTTACAGAAAGAATGTTCTGATTGTCAAATATTGCCAGATAAAGAAGAATGTCACTTTACAAATTCTTGGGAAGATTGGAAGAAACCGTACAACGACTACTTCACAGATGGAATAATGCCTACCGATCAAAAGGAATCCTTCAAGTTTAAGAAGAAAGTTGCCAAATTCTATTTTGACAAAGGAGAATTATTCAGAAAAGGATACAATGGTATTGCTCTCAAGTGCTTAACTGGAAAAGAGATCGAAATAGCATTGCATGAAGCTCATAGTGGAGATTGTGGCGTTCACCAAGGAAAAAGAAAGCTGTTTCAACACATTTTGGGGTTGGGATATTATTGGCCTACCATGGAGGCAGATTCACACCTATATGTCCAAAGTTGTCATCAGTGTCAGATAAGAGGGAATGTTATTCATGCACCTGCACAATCTCTACGGTATGTCTCTACGCCCTGGCCCTTTCATACTTGGGGGCTAGATTTAATTGGACCTGTTAATCCTCCTGCTGAAGGATATGTTTGGATACTTGTGGCTACTGAATATTTCACCAAGTGGGTAGAGGCTATACCATTAAGAAAGGCTACAGGTATCATGGTGGCTAAGTTTATTAAAGAAAATATCGTCTGCCGCTTTGGGATACCAAAGGAGGTCATCACTGATAATGGAACGCCTTTCATAAATTCTAATGTGAGAGAATTGTTGGAGAAATATGATATCAAACACAAAAAGTCAACCCCCTATTATCCTAAAGGGAATGGGCAAGCAGAGGCTACTAACAAGACTATCCTGAAGATAATTGGAAAAATGATAGAAGGAGCTCATAAAAAGTGGTGTGAAAGACTTCCAACAGCGCTCTGGGCTTACAGAACTTCAGCAAGGACTGCAACAGGTGTTACCCCTTTCTCTTTAGTATATGGGACAGAAGCCGTTGTACCTCTGGAAGTTAAGATACCATCTACAAGAATTGGAGTATTTGATGGAGAAGAGACATGCCTCCAAGCTGCTAGATTAGCTCAGCTAGAAGTTATGGATGAAAAGCGTGAATGCATAGCTGTAAAGACAAAAGCGTATCAAAAGAGAGTTGCTAAAGCATATGACAAGGCAGTACGACATAGAATTCTAAAAGAGGGTGACTTGGTCCTTCGAACAGCTATTCATATCAGGAATGGTACAAAAATGGCAAAGTTTACTCCTAATTGGGAAGGGCCATTTTTGATAAGGCAAAGCTTTGACAGCGGTTATTGTCTTTTGTCTACACTATCTGGTGAAGTATTACATGATCCTATCAATGTAAAATGGTTAAAAAAATATTATGCTTAATGAGAAAGGTAACAAAATTTTCCTTTTGTATTCATATCAAATTTGACAAGAGTTACAAAAGAGTAAAGAAAAAGCTTTTACAAAATGTCAGCAGTAAAGCCTTTCTCATTTAGATATACAAGTCTTTCAGCAGAAGCCTTTAGACGAATATATTCTTCATGATCTGCTTTGATTTCTTCTTGTAGAACTGACAGACTATCTTGAGCAGCTTTTATTCCTTTTTCTTTTTCTTCCAGCATGGCCTGATGGCGGGCAATCTCCTGACGAATAATATGAATATTATCTTGATCGTTTGATATCGCTTTCTTGAATTCTTCCGCTTTGACCACTTTATTTTTGTAGGAGCTATTCAGCCTGGCAAAGCTCTTGGCTTGAAAAAATGTAACAGATAGACTACTCAGAAAATCTATTAACCATTTTACATTAACATTGATATCCTCTAACTCCTTCAGCTCCTGCCCCCAGCCTTCAAGAGTCTTTATCCTCAGAAATGCAAGATGAGGCTTGATATCTCTGATCCTTCGGATGACAGAGCATATTGTCTCTATGCAACCCGCCCTAATGATAGGATTCTTCAAAGAACAGGAAGCAGTGATGTCCTGATAGCGTTTAATTATCTCTGTCCATAAAGGGACTGAGCTTTCAGAAACAGGGTATCGCCTCACAATGTCATCAAGAGAATCAACTGATAGCGGCTCTATTGAAGTAGAAGGTGTAGCAGGGTCCTCACTCATAAAATTGCCAACAAAAGCAGATAGTTCTGATGTCGTAACTGGCGAAAAAGCTGTTGCATGAAGATCAGAATTTGTGATTGCCATTTCTTCATTGGAAGCAACGTTGATTCCCATGGCGGTACTGGCGGCTTGAATATCTTCATGAACGCCTTTCGGAGCAGCTTCCGTTTCAAAAACTTCTGAAGAGCCAATAATAACGCTTTCAGTAGAAGCAATCACTTGAGCGCTGACACTTTCAGTTGAAGGCATTGGAGTATGAGTGCTTCCGCCAATAAAAGGAGCGTCATCAAGAGAAGAGGAAACCTCCGAAATAATTTCAGGAAGACGCTGTTGCACAGAACTCTGCACCACTGAAGAGAAAAACGCTATTTCACTGGCTGAAGGAGGGTCCACATCCATAAGCTGTTCTGAGGTTTCAACTCCAGAAGTTCTTCCATCAAAAATATTATGTACTTCAGCCTCAACAACATTTTTGTCTCTGGGAAGATCATCAGAAAAGACCTCAACTGTTGCAGGAGCAATGTTTTCTGGTATTTCAGCTTGAACGCTTTCAGAAGGGCCTTCAAAAATGAAACATATTGTTAAAGCACTATAAATGATTAGCATATAAGCATGTATATTGATAAAACATTTCTAACTGCTACTAACCTACGCCCTCAGAATCATCAATAGCGTCAATCATAAGAGGTGATGAAGATTGCGCTGTCCTTTGCAGAAGAAGTGACTTTGCCTTGATAGCTTGCGATCTCATTCTCTTCAGAGATGTTAACGCCTTGGCTATATCAATAGTTCTGGCAGGATTTGCAGTTCTTCGAACACCAGAAGTTTTAGAAGATTGATCTTTCTTTTGGGAAAGCGGAGAGGAACTGGGTTCACTCTCAGGCCAAACATTGGCCAAATTCTCAACTTGTACTCTTGCTTCCGCCGATGGAGGGAAAGGAATATCGGCAACATCATCTTCAGGGATGCTGAGTCCCGCTGGAGTAGTTGGAGTTCCAGAGCTCCCTGCACCAATATCCGAAAGCGGTGCTATATTTTTCTCCTGAGAAACAGAAGCCTCAGTCCTTCCTAACTCATGTTGAGTCTGAAGATTCTGCTTGCGCACAATTAAAGGCTCATTATCTTCACTATCAGAAGAAGGATCCTGTGACAAATTAAAATATATATATATATATATATAAGTGACAAAAAATTATACAAATGAAAAATTGAAAAGCGTATGAATAAGAAAGATGCTTTAAGTTTTGCTTACTGATTGGCTCTTTCGCTTCTTAGAAGGAGGTGCTTTCTTTTTTATTGCAATCTTTTTGATTCTAGGCGCTCTTGGAGTAGCCGCCTTTGGAGCAGTAATAATTGTAGGTTGAGGAGGAGTAATGTTTTCCTCTCGGATCTCTGAAGAACCTCCAACAACAGTTTTTGATTTAGGCTTCTTATGAGGAGAAGCTACCGCTTTCCTTTTCTTGCCTGCACCAGGTGCCTCTTTCAGACATTTTTCTTTGTCCATAGCCAAATTAACTGTTTGACTAAGCATTGGCGGACCTTGAACAAAAGCTTTGAAAGTACCGACGCAAGCTTTCCAGAAAAGCTGGTAGTTCTTCGTGCATCTGCCCATCCTGTGTTCTCCAGCCAAATAGAAACCGGTGACAGAGGGTCTTAAATTTAAAGACCAACTCTCTAGAATGAAAGCTTTCATGGTTCTCTTTAAAGAAAAGGATTCAGCTGTACCATCTGGAACGCCTTGATCAAGCCCAAACTGCCTCAGACACCGATCAGGGTTGTAAGACTCGAGACAAAAACTGTTTGTCTTGCCGCCGTCCACACTGAAAAGGCCTATTAAGTGGCACTTGGACAAAATAGCGAAGCAGTGAAGAGTCTTCAATGAAATTTCTGCCCGCTCTTCAGAATTTGTACCCAAAAAAGCCAAGGGAGTTTCAGAATGATAACAAAACTTTTCAATCCCTTTTAAAGGCTCAATATAAGGCCTGAAGCAAAAACATCTTTCCTTGTCAATAAAATCAAAAATCAATGCGTCCTTCTTTCTGGAAATGCTGCTCCACCGCCATGCCCTTGGACTTGGGAGATCTTCAACAGCGGTATCATCAACTTGTAAAGGAGAAAATTGCCTGGCTGAAGGCGCATAACCAGGAAAGCGTTCCCATAACCACATCTGAAGAAAAGCGGTATGAACGAATGATTCTATGTGGAAAGAACCTGCTGACCAGGCCTGACATTTGTGAATTTGATCTAGATTCTTATATAAAGTTCCCAAAAAATATACCCCTAAAGGGAAACTCTGACCATCGGCAAGGCGGAAAGCTAAGGGGAATAGTCTATCCAAAACTTTATCTGTTGGAGCGCCTTCAAAAATATATCTTGACAGCCACATACAGATAAACGCCGTCAGCTCCAAAGGAGACTTGTATTCTTTTCCATATTTATATTCCCTAACTCCTGTCTCTTTGTTCACAGGACCTTTCTCTCTAAAGAAATAGCGTACCCAGCCATAGAAATTTGGCCGCCTTGCGTGAGATTCCTTTGAAGATCCCCAAACAGGATTTACTCTTGACTCCCAAACCAGAGCATGCAAAAGTCTTGACGCTTTTACCTCCTCTTTGCTCAAAACAATGTCTTGTATATCACTGTTCCCGAAGATCGGCAATCTCCATAGCGCCATTACATCCTCCAAAGTAGGAGTAATTTCTCCCCATGAAGTAATAAAAGTATGAGTTTGGCTGTTCCATCTTGTGACCATCTGTGATAAGCTATCTGTATCCTTTCTAACTTCAAAATCCTTCGAAAGCTCTATTGCTCTAAAAATTTCAGCTGCATGTAATTTAGGACCATACTCCGGATGAGTAAGTATGTAATCACACCACGCTGTCCATTCCTTGGTGCAACCGCTATGAGAACTAAAATTTACTTGAGAAAGCGGAAAATCTTTCCTCTCTACCCTAAACATAGTAGTAGCAAAAGGAGAAGGACAAAATCCTCTAGTTCCGCTAATATCTTCATAAGGCAAAGCCCACCCATCAGAGGGAACAGCGGTATCCCAGGAATGATGCATAGCTGAATCCCAAAATTCGTTACTTAAAATATTTTTTTGAGAAGAAGATGCCATAGCTGAAAGCGTAAAAAGTTGCAGAAATAAAATAATAAATTACAGTGTGTTCTTCTAAAAAAAAAAAAAAAAAAAATGAATGATGATGATGAAAATAAATGATGAAACAAATAACAATAACATACAATAACAACAATAAAAGAACAAAAGTAGACAAAATGACATAGTATACAGATAATCAAAACTTCTACAATGACGAAAAAAAAAAAAAAATAAATAAAACAGCAAGCATAAACATGAACAGTCAAATAGAGATGGTAAACAAAGAAGTAAGAAAACAAAAGGAAAAACTCACCAGAATTTTAAGAAGATGTTCTGGAATTCCAAATAAAGATTGAGATCCTTGAAAACCACAATAAGATCAATGAAAACCCGAGCACAGAAGAAAGATAAAAACTCAAAGTATGCTTGCACGAAGAAGAAGATGAACAGTAAAGCAATAAAAAAACTGATTGTTTGCTTTTATAATGATTAAACATTTATGATATGCGGTTTCCAAGGAGCACGTTTTGATTCAAAATTCAAAAAAAAGGGTACGATCATAATGACTGTGACAGGCTGGCTGCATGATCTTATTGGCTATAAATGTGGCAAAACTGTTTTAAGCAGGATCCGAAAAGACGTTTCTTTTAGACGCCAAATTTATGATAGTATATTATTTAATGAACCCCTTTTGTCATAATGATTTGTCTGCTCAGACGCTTTTAGAGTAAGATTAGGCCTAAAAGCGCCTTCACAGACAGGGGGCTAAAATGTTGATGATGGTTATTGAAAAGTTTGATTTGTGAAATTTTGAATTTAAGGACGTTGTTCATAATTCAATAAAATAATGACACGTGGCTCAAATGACGTTCTAGCATATTACACATAATAAAATCATTTTGGGAATTGGTTAACAGAATTCCATGTTTATCTGATAAAAATGATTCTAGTCATTAATGATCAATGATTTTAAGCTCTTATGTTTTTAGTTCATACAAAGGATTTTTTGCTCATTAATGACAATTTTACCCTTATGTCACTAATGAAAGATGAAACTATTGCGCCTTTCACGCTATTGACACAGATTCAAGTCCTAACGCTTTTTGGATATTGTTTCAGGCTCTAACGCCTTCGGATATCATTCCAGGCTCTAACGCCTTTGGATATTGTTTCAGGCTCTAACGCCTTTGGATATTGTTTCAAGCTCTAACGCCTTTGATGTTGATTCAGACTTCAACGCCTTCGGATATTCTATATGACTTCAGTGCCTCGCTCTGGTTTACAACGCCTTTCTCATGATGATGGGTGTGGTATAGATTTATACCCTCCTTGTATACCTTTCTGAGGACTTCTGCCAGAAAGGAGATTTGTTTTGTCAGGGGTGAACGGTATGGATTGGTACCTCCCCCGTGGGAATGAGTGTGGCTGTTTCCCCTCATTACCTATTCCAGTGAAGCATGGATTACTTCCTGGGCTGACAGTCAGGGAGAAAGCATTGAGGATGGATTTTTCCTCAGTTTCTCTTAAGGCCTTACGGGAAGGGTGTCCTCGTCCAACACCTATGATTTCCCTATTGGACCTGAGCTACGGGAAGGGTGTCCTCGTCCAACACCTATGATTTCCCTATTGGACCTGAGCTACGGGAAGGGTGTCCTCGTCTAACACCTATGATTTCCCTATTGGACCTGAGTTACGGGAAGGGTGTCCTCGTCCAACACCTATGATTTCCCTATTGGACTTGAGATGATTATTAGATGATTATCATCATCGTTATTATTAATATTATCATGATTATTACTCTAGAGGAGTGTTGCTGTCTGAACACTAATATATTACCTCAGCAGGACAGTACACCATGAAAGCGTATGACCCGCCTTCACGATGTAGTTACCAATTGCTTTTGGGGGAGGATGATGAGTTGTGGTTTGGAGGGCTTAGATAGAATTTGTTAAAAGATGGATATTATGAATACCGCTTTTAACCTTTGAAGAAAATATCTGAAAGCTTTGGTCATAAAAGCTTAAAGGAGGTATGGTGACAAAACGCCTTTATCTTGATGGAATCCAATATTTTCTCTCTAAAAGTCGGTTACAAAAACAGTTATGACAGCTGTACAAGTTGGTTACAATTTTGATAATCACCTATAAATAGAGGTGACCCCTCCTTGATAAGGGAGAGACTTTTCCTTGAGTTCCCAGAAGATTTTCCAAGAACAACCAGATTTTTTTAAAAGAATTTACAGAGAGAGAAAGTAAAGGATTCATCAAGAAAAACATTCTGTCACTACTTTTCTTCATCGTTCTTTCTTCTCTCCCTCTGAATCATTTTCCTTCTTTTTTCCCCTTTTTCTTTCTTGTGTTCTCTGAATCATTTCTTCCAAAAATAACTCAATTTAGAACGGTCTGGATATCAGATTTAGGCTAGATTGAGGTTGCAGTAAACCCCATTTCTTCAAAGATTAAAATACCCCCTACAAACACCTGCCCCGAAATGTAAGCCTCGAGCTCTCTTGACACCTCGGTTAGCTTCAAGTCAAAGTTGCTCCGATACTTTTGCTTTGGTGACACCTTGACACCAGAGAACGTAGTTGGGGAGCCAGAAAACGGTCTTGGGCTTGAAAACTGTCCGGTGAACCTGAAACCACTCTTTGGAAACCAGTGGCATTAACCCTGATCCTGTACTGACTATGTCCCTATCCGGGTTCTACAATGGTCCACATTTCATCTCTAATGGTAGTGGCTTCAAAGAGTCATTTTCAAGCATTGGCTTATGTTTAGTGAGTTTTTCTCTGGCCTTTTCAGCTGCCATTAGTCTTCTTCCTGCTCATCTTTATAACCTTCCATGGGTCGATGCTTGCATGGAATCCAGGCTTCATCTTCAAGGTGGAAATATCTTGTTCTCCATCAATTCTTATGGACAATCTGGTTGTGTCCTGAAACTCATAGACAAGTGTACAGTAAGTCTAGTTGTGCAAATGCCCCTAAAGAAGCAAAATTGGAGATAAATGTTGGTTTTTCTGGTGAATCACTCTCATCAGAATAGAAATCCAATTCTTTGAATGGTTCCACTTCCAAAGATTGATTCACTTCCTTCATTGCCAGTATGTAATCATATGTTCTCATTCCCTGCAGCAATAATTGAGGTAAATCTGGTGCTATGTGGAAATAATAGAAGAAAGAATGAATAGGTGAGGTGATAATAGAAAATTCAAGATTGATTATTGGGTTGTTAAGCTGGTAAAGTGGGTGGGTGTCAAAACCACAACATGGGTTTCAAACCCATCCTCACCACTTCCCTATTAATCCACTAACCACCAAGTTTGACTACCTAAAAAAGATTGCTCATTAGCAAGCAGATTTTGTTAGTGGTTGTGATTGAAATCAAAATAGAACCACAAAGCAACAATTAGCATGGGCATCTAAACTGAAAGAAAATCAGGATATTCCAAAAATAATAAAGTCTCACATGCACAACTTGCTATATTTTTTTCTTTCTAATGAGCATTGCTGACTTATGGATCAAAATTTAAGCTAAATCAACATTTCTGCTCACTCTATAGGGAGCCGAAGGAAATCTTTGCAGTATTTTGCATCCGAGTTGCACAAGTACAATCATTTGGTAAATGGGATCCAAATTAAGATCATAAATCTTGATTGATGTTACTACGCATGAAGTTGCTTGCACAGCCAAAATTAGGAGAACAATCTTTCTCAATGAATGGCATAATAAAAATAAAAATTGAAAAAGAAAAGGCTTCATGATTTTATTGTGGCTGAAATTTGACACCATCGAGACATAGCAAAGCAGCTGTGAACAATACCTTTCGTATGAGAACCATGTGAAAGAAGAAAAGGTGCCTCAATGTGCTGAACTGAACACCGTTCCTTAAAACCAAGAACACCTAGAAGCAATAATGGAAAATAGATAAGTTCTTGGTAGCTATTTTAACGTCCCAATGATAGCTAAGTAACATTTGGGACAAAAGAACCGTGTAGCAAGAATTCCTCTTGGGAACTCTATATGGAGTTTTGTCTCCATCACTTGCTCTTATCCCTTTACTATCTGCAAAGCACTGGACAAAAATGGCAATTGCAGTTCCTCCTTCTATAATTAGCTGCACCAGTAACAATGGAGATAGCAAGGGAAAATAAATAGAACTCTGCTATCTTACCTTGCAATGGTAGTCAAACCCGTCAACACATCGGTTGCAACTCCTGCAGTACTGTTTGCTGTGCTTTTTAACCTGCACATAAGAAGAAAAAAATTTAGATAACCTTGATGCATATTAACTTTTTATCACACAATCATAATCTGTTTCAATGTCAAAAGTTGAATATTCATAAACCCGTTCAATTTTTATACAACTCATGATTCATTTAATTCAACTTCTCCGAACCGGTGTTACAAATCTCGTTCTTAGGTTTTTATCGACCAGAGTTTTTCTCGAGAGATTTTCAAATCTGAATTTTTTTCGGGTATTTCTCGCCTAAATCTCGGGAATGATTAAACAAAATATTGAAATTACAGAAAATAGTAATAACTATCACCAAGTTATAAATTCATAAAACCAACAACATTGTATATTTCTCATGATATTTTTAAAATCTCGGCTAAATCTCACGATATATACGGGAGAAAAAGAGAAAATTATATTTCTCGCAAGAGTTTTAAAATATTGTGATAAAAACATAGTTTTAAACTTTAGATGTTTTTCTCGGGAGAAATTGGGTATTTCTTGGGAGATTTGTAACAGTGCTCAGAACTGCAATTATGTAAGGAAATCCATCTTTTTTGGGTATGAGTTATATCCCTTTTGCTTCTTTAAGTAAGACGAAAAATCTAAATGAGGGGCATTTTAAGCCTCTTTTATTACAGGTTAATAGATACAAAAAACTTAATGAGTTTAGTTTCAAGGCAAGTATTATGAAAAAAAGGATAAGAAAACATATAGAAATGGAAAATATAGGAAATAAAAAGAAACACATCATTAATGATTCTCTTCGGGGCAAGCTCTCTTACAAAATCAAGTAGCCTATTTAGGGCATCAGGAGTATGAGCATACTCCGCAATCACCCCAAATGCCTGCTCCTCATCTATCAACTCACACCTATTGGGAACTCCATCAACCCCTTCGCTCACTCTCTAACAATGTCCTCCAAGATAGTTGTATTTATCTGTTGCTATTGTCACAAAAAAACCCAGTTATCTGTAAAGCTCTAGCACAAAAAATAAAGGACTTCAATTAACATATCTCTAAGATGGTTTTACCTTTTTAATGTCTAGCTTAGTCCCAACCAAAAAAGGACTTCAATTAACATACCAGTGTCAAGAATATATTGAAACTTTTCAAAGAAATAACTATCACGATGAACAGTGAAACATATGCTACAATTTTGTTTACAGCACAATCTAACACTCAAGACAGTAATTTGAATGTTCAGTAGTGGTAGAGTATAGAAATTGAATTGCATATGCATAATGTGGGAGATTATCATATAGTTATATGAGTTCACTTGTACGGAAAACTTAAAATAAGGAACATATGCCCATTAAAGATGAGAAACTCAGATCCTGCAAACATGTCAGAAATCATAAGTCAATATAAATGTATTCTTAGAAGAAAAATAAAAGGTTTCCACGCTATGAATACCTTTCAAGTCTTGAATCTCATCATAGAAACTCCAATGTTCTACAAGTACCATATGATAAATTTCTGCTAAGGTTTTATCTTTGCTCCTCATTAGATCCCTTCTGCAACGGCTAAAATGAAGAGCTAATTTCTTCTAGGTGCAATCCGGCCAAGCATCCTAACCACATGCATCAATCAAAGTCACTTCTAGGTGCAACTTGTTCCAATCAGATATTGTTAGGAAAATTTTTAAGACAAGTGAGAATAAGGTAGAGATGTTTAAGATAACTTGTTTTAATCATTTATATGATATAAACTTTTGATTTAAGTTTACCAGGAATATAGTTCACCTTATATTGCAGAGACATAAAAAAATGAATGTAGTTCGTTGTAAACGAACAAGTCATTACGTTTAGCAACCTCGACTTTACTTCAATTTTAGGCTTAAAATTTGTCCGTAAGCACCTTGGCCCATTAGTGAAAGCGGGCCTCCACACTGAAGTCAATGTGAATGACAAACATAAAAAAAGTGAGTACAAAGGATTTGATCTTTGCACTTAAATGGTGCACAGATGTGTGATTGACATTATTGTATTTCTTTGAGTCCTTCATTCTCGGGAACGAGAAATACCAAGGTAACCCACACGCATCTCCTCTTAGTTGAGGATTTAGACGAATTTAACAGGTATCCATAGGGATTTGTGTCGTATAAGAAGACAATAACTACTTCAATTTTAGTCACTACAAAATAGGTTCTAACGAGGTATAATCTCTATGGATGATTGTTTGCATTTCAGGCATTTACAAATAACTGGCCTAAAATTGTACTTGAAATGCAAAGAACCATCCGTATAGATTGTAACTCGTTAAATCGCCTTTTGTAACGGCTCAAATTGGAGTTATTATTTTCTTATACGACACAAATCTCCATGGTTACACGTTAAATCCGTCTAAATTTTCAACTAAGAGGGGATGCATATGAGTTATCTTGGTATTTGTCTCGATTCTGATAATGAAGAACTCCAGGATATACAACAATGTCAATCATAAAACATCAACTTTGTACACCGTTTAAGTGCAAAGATCAAGTTCTTTGTACTTACCTTTTTTATGTTTGTGAAGACCCTACTGTTCTAACTAATGAGGCAAAGTGATTAAAAGCAAATTCTTAGTCTAAAATAGTAGTAAAGTCGAGCTCGCTAAACATAATGACTTATTTGTTTATAACGAACTAACATTCTTTTTTTATGCCTTTGCAACGTGAACTACATCCCCAGTAAACTTAAATGGAAGATTTATATCACATAAATGATTAAAACAAATCCACCTAAACAAGTCAACCCTATTCTCATTTGTCTCAAAAAAATTCCTAACAATACCCCATTAGGACAGGTAGCACCTAAAATGGCTTTGATTGATGCATGTGATTAAGATGATTGGCATCAATCTGGCGAGATATTTTCTCTGAAATTGACAAGTACTGTAAAAGTGTCAGATATGGAGGTCTTGTGAACTTCGTGATTGTAAGAGGAATCATAGAAATTCGTATGTAAATTGTGTGGCATAATTATTCATTATTGCGGAGGTTTAAAAAAAAAAAACATTATCACAAAAATCACAACCTTATAAAGGTGAAAGGAAAATGCAGAACCCATTACCTAATTGGAGTCTATGATACCTTATAATAGTAATAGTCAACTCAGCCAAGTCGAGTAACTCGAAAGACTCGAAAAAAACTTGACTCAGCCGACTTGGAAATATATATATTATTAATTATTATATAGACGTAAATACGCTTTAATTAAAAATAATAACTTCTTAACATATAGTATCTAATAAAAATATTAATAGAAGAATAGTTTGTTTATTCTTAGAAGTAAGATAAAAAATTAATATCATTCTTACTAATAAAAGTACAAGGTGTATACTAAACTTTATTTGGACGTAAATACTTTTTAATTAAAAATAATAACTTCTTAACATATGGTATCTAATAAAAATATTAGTAGAAGTATAGTTTGTTTATAATATTTTTAGAAGTAATATAAAAAAATTATATTTGTAGAGAGTTAGAAGGACTCTAACTCTAAATTATTAGTATAATAATAATATATTAGTAGTAGAGAGGTAGAAGGGCTCTGGTAGAAAGTCCAAAAGAATTCAACGTTTTCTAACAAGGGGCGGGGCGGGGCGGGTTACCCGATTAGCCCGACCTGTTACCATCTCTACTCATGGGGGTGTACAAGGAGCTTAGAGAAAGTGTAAAAATGGGGTGCTTACAACCACGACTAGTGGATTGAGCATAGGGGTGAAGTACGAAAATTGAGCAAGGATCCAATCAACAAAGGATTTTTTGGCCACTCCTACACTAACTATGGTATTCAAGCTCAATATTACAAACTGCAATGTTCTATAGCATTCCACATCTAGAAATGGAAGTAAAATAATGTTCCGCCAAAGAAAGAGAATTAGTATGGAAGCATACTGAGCCCAATTCTAGATCTAAGTGTACCAACTATTACAAAGTAATACAAGCAGACTGGAACCAAGAGCCAGGACTACCACTGAGAAGAAATGTATGAAAAAATCATTAGAATGGTCAAAATGTGCATAGTGGCAAAGGTGGATGAAGCAAGGAATAGAGTTATGTGATATAGCGATTTTTTGAAAATAATAATAAGAATAATTGTCTGGAATTTTCTCCATATTAGCACACATAAAGCATGATAATATAGCAAATATCGAGTTGCCACCAATCATTTAGTTGAGATGTGATTGGTCACCTAATTTTATTTTATAACAAATTAAAAACGAGAATCTATTCTACAAAACTAAAATGAAATTATAGGAAAGGCCAGGCTTCTATTATCATATTGGGAAAGATGTTAGGCACCCCAAATCACTCATCTAAAGACGGTAACTTATGCTTTTAATATTCCCTTAAATAAAAGATCTATTTGAAAAATCGACTTAGAAAAACAATGTTCAAAAAGAATGTGAAATTTCTTGACTTGGAATTCTAACCAACAGAACCTTACCAAGCTAGGTAAACACAAACATTTTGAAATTTAAGAAGCATCTACCCAAAAACTAAAACAATGGCATGAATGCATGAAAAAACATATTTTCTCTTTTTCCATTTTTTAGAAAATATAAGAACGTAGATTTCAAAAATCTTGTATTCTAACATTAAAGAAATATTTTTATTTCCTAATTTTTTTTTATAAAGAGTCCCAATTCAGCGGAACACATAAAAAGGGATCCTTAGTGAATTTTAGGATAAAAGTAAGTAACTTAAAGCTAGAATTATGCAAAATCAAAATAACTAAAGTAAATGGGTTCTAAGACTAGGGATGTACGAAGCTTTCTTCATTTCTTACAAGGAGCCCTTATTCAGCGAAACTCATCATGAGTTCATGGTTTTTACATTAACTAACTAAAATCAAAGATAACTAATAAATTAAAAATGGTTCTAAAGTTAAAGGTTCATATGCTCTCCCTTTTCTAAATAAAGAACCCATAATCAGTGAATAGAGCTTCTAAATTACATATTGGGAGAGAGATTGGTTTGCTATAGTAATTAAAAGGCTCACATTAAAAGAAAGAGAAATGAAGGATTAGGAGAGGAAAGTACATAATTGAAAAAAACTAAAAATAAAATTCACCTACTTTGTGTAGTTTGGAGATTGGTATCTCTTCCCACTTCAATGGATCTTCTTCTTCAAGCTTGGGCTAGGAGACTTAGGAGATTAAGGAAAATGCTAAGGGACTTGAGAGATTTTGGGGCTTAAGGGAGAAAAAAGGCAAAAATCTTTAAAGACTATAGTGTGCAAAGCTCCTTTAATCTTGAAACAAATGTTTAGTTGGTAGAAGGTGTGTGAAATGAGTTGGGATAGTTGGGTATTTGAAGGATGGGAAAGAGATGAGAAATCATTCCACTTCCAATGTGGGATTAAAGTTGTTTAGGGACATTTTAGTCACTTCATGACACTTAGTAATTAAAGGGGGTCAGAATCCATGAATAAATTAATTTTTAAAGGGTCAAATTTGTCCATAGTAAAAGAGTAAGGTTAAAAAGATTTGATTTTATCAAAATTATGAAACCACCCCTACTCTACAAATTGATTTACACCTCTTGAATTCTAAAAAAAACTTGATTTCATCAAAATTATAAAATCGCCATTGTTCTACAAATCGGGCTTTAGATCAATTTAAATGGCTTTTTGACGGATTTGCTTGCAATGAACGACAAAGAAAAAAAGACAAGTTTAATTTGTATGAGAGTTGATTCGTGTATCTGAATAAATGCCCCTCAATTACAAGAAATTGGCTATTCGTTTGCAGTTTTTATCCAAAACTGTAATTCATTGATTACGGTTATAGCACGCATATTGAACCGTAACCTTTCAAGGCGTGATCATAAGTCGAATCAAAAATCACGATTTTTTGAGTGATCATTGACATTAATAGAGACCCGACACATAGCCATGCATTTCCCGCAAAACTAAAGCCGGTAACGTCTCCATTTTTGGGTCTCTTTGTTTTGTTTAGGTACCCATAGACAATGAGATAAATTGTTTCCTCGTGCCAACTAATGTATTTTTCTTAGTAATTCAATTAAGTTTAGGGTTGTAGGTGTTATGATCATTTAATGGAACGACTTTTCTAATGACCTACAATAGCAAGTCTAAAGCACTTTAAATTAGTAGTGAAACGACATTAATGTTTTTTTTTTAAAATACTCCAGTAATCTAATCAGGTTATATTTTGTAATAGGTTTTTTTGATATTTAGAGGTGAGCCGTCTAATTACTAATCTTAAGTGATAGCGGAGTCCCCAATATGGATCTTCTGCATTATTGACAAACTTTCATGTAATTTTTAATAGTGTTCTTAATGTATGCAATTTTGAGTGGTTTGTGTGGGGCTGTGGCTATGTGCCACCATGTGTGTTAGTTTTTTTTTTTTGGTAAACATATGTGTTAGTTTGATATACCAAAAAAATGTATGCAATTTTTACAACAAGTGTTCTTAATCGGGAATTCTCTTAAATGTTTTCGATGTTGATTGTTGTCCGATGATGGATTTCCTTCCCTTATTCTCCATTTAAGTATGGGGTCGAAATGAATATTAGTATGTGATAAATAATATTCTGAATTTTATTATTGTATATATCAATACAAAAGTAACTTGTACTCTACTTTTTGTTATTATTATAAATTTTCACAATTTTTCTTTTCATACAATATTTTTTTATTAATTTTTAAAATTATTGTCTATTAAGTTGTTATTTCATGTTGCAGTACTTAGGTGCATGCGAGTTGATGTAGTCCAATAATCCAGTTATGCGATTGAGATTACTTTTTCTTCCTAGATATTATTTTGATTGAGTTTCTGTCCATGTGGTCTTTTTCGCATAGATTCACCTTCCTACTAGAGAGTATATTCACCTTCCTACTATAGGGTAGATGTATTTTTAATATTTCTAAATTATCATTTTTTTAAAGTTTTATCTTAATTTTTGTGTTGTGCATCACACATGGTATTTACTAATTACTTACTATGAAACCCAAGCAGGTGGGCGGACACATGGCGGCCTTAGAGATGGGTTGTGGATAGGGTTGCACAAAGCCTAATCGGCCCGTTGGTGCGGCTCAGCTTGGCCGAGATCGGCCCGAATTTTAGACTTGAACGGGCCAAGCGAAGCCTAAAAAAGAGCCTGAAAACTCAATCAAGCCGAGCTCAAGCCAACCCCTGTGCGGCTCGGCCCGGCTAGAATCCTGACTCGATTGATGCTCGGTTTGGCCCGAACTCGACTCGGCTCGAATATTATTAAAAAATTAAAAAAAATAAAAATATTATTTATATATATCATTATTATATATATATAAATAATATAAAATATTATTTTTAAAAAAAAAAAATTCAAGCCGAGCTCGAGCCAAGCCAAGCTCGGCTCAAGCTTGAATCAATTCAGGCCGAGCTTCGAGCCAAACTTTCAAGCTTCATTTCTGGCCGAGAGGGGCTTCAGGCCTAGATCAAATCCTTTCAAGCTAAGCCGGGCTTAGCCAAGCTCGGAAAAGCCTGACCCGAATATAGCCCTAGTTGTGGATAGGGTTGAAAACGGATGCGGATATTAACCGTATCTGATTCGTATCTGAATCCGTTTAGTCGGATAATTATATCCAGTGGAGCGAATTCGGATACCTATTTTAATATCCGTTTATAATTTGATACGAATTCAGATACGGTTATATCTGATTCGATAAATATCCAACCGAGTATATAATATATAAATAATATATTATAAATTTATAAAACTAATATAACTTTTAAAATATATTTTTTAAATAAAAATTTATATATTTTTACATTTTTTAAAATTAATTTACATTTTAATATTTTTTTTAAAAGTAATCGAATACTTCAGATACTATCTGAAGTTGGATATTTTTATCGGAGTCGGATACGGATATCATATTTTATTATCCGCCGAATATTTATTCAGCTATTCGAATATATAATCGGATACGAATTTAGATATACCACTATCTACTCCGTTTACACCCCTAGTGGTGGACGTGTCAATTTTAGAGTGTTTTCTTAAACCCTCTCTTTAATGTCAGTTCCTTCCTCTTTCTCTCTCTAAAACCCCTCTTTGAGAAATTCTCTATCATTAATGAGAAAATCTCTGTTCTTAGTTTTGCTTCTAATTTTTTTCGGGTGTTTTTTTTCTCACGATAATTATAGGGAGATGGGTCGTGATAAAATTAGGAAATATGAGATGGATTTATTTTGTTTTGTTTCTCAAACCCAAAACTTGGGTCTTGTATGCATCTTTCTCTCATGTTAACATGGGATGGGCTTTTCACTAAGATGACAGGGTGGGTGTTTGTGAACTCAACACAGGAGGCCAACTGTGTTGATTTTTCAAAACCAAAACTAAGCCTACCAAGCAAAGCACAGTGGCAAGAAAAAGGGGTGTTAGAGCACACACGACTCTCCTCTCTATATGCCCCCCCCCCCCCCCCCTCAAATCACCTTCCCGTTCTCTCTTCTTTGTTTTCTCCTTAAAAGGGGTGTTAAAGCATAAGAGAAACCTATATATTCTGCCATTGTTCATAGAGAGAGAGGGGATAGATGGGTAGTAGTATTGAGTTTTGGTTAGATTCATGAGTCAACAGATGGGGATGGAGTGCACTCAGATAAACAATATAGATGCTGCTAGAAAAACTCCTAATAATAAAGATAACATAGACTACATGGATAGTTATTGAAGAACATATTGGTGGTGGTAGGTTGTTCATATCACTATTTGTTTTGGATTGATTTTTTTTGTTTTTTTTTTCCTTTGTTGTTCGAACCATTATTTATTTTGAATATCTATTTGATAGAGTCATTGAAATTTTGTGACCAAAGAGCAGGACTACATGCCTTTTATTTTATATTTTCAAGCATGATTCTTAATCCACATATATATAGACATTTTGTTACTATGAAGTTACCCGAATATTTATGTTAGAGAGGGAGAGAGAAATTTTATTATATAATTTAGTAATTTTTTAGTTCATTTATTAATGCTTTTGAGGTTATTATTATTAAATATTTTGTTTATATATATTTTTTTTATAGCTATTGTAATTAATTGTTGATTTTTTTTTAATTTAAGAGTTGTGAGAAATAAAAATATATGGACATAAATTAATCCTTATTTTAACATCTATAATAATAATAACAACTAATAATAACTTATTCCTCGGGTGTTTTACAGCGACTTGTTATTCATCAAAAGTTCTAAGTGGATTGGTGAAGGCGGCTCCGTTTTACACATGATAGCACACTCTTCGACCAATGAACCTCTCACCCTCTAATTCTTAAATTTCTTTTTTATCATTTTTATTATTTGCGAACGTATAAGTTCAGAGTCAAAGGCGTCTTAGCCAAATTATAGACGACGCAAAAAGCCTAGATGAGTTAAAGGCGTCTTTATAACATGTTGAAGGCGCAAAAGTGGATCTCTTGGTCCACGGGTCCATTGGTATTGGCTCTATGGTTCTAAGTCCTAGGATATTAGACTAGTTTTTAATATTATCAATGACCCTTGCTTTTATTTCTCTGTAAAATTTAATGTTTCAATTGAACCCACATGTTGATAGTGGATCAGAACTTAAAATTTTGTTTATATATAATATTTTGGAGCTTTTGTTCACTATTTTGGACAACAAGGTTTGACATTGTCTACGTTACCTAACTTACAGTTTAGCCAACCTCTTTGTGATAAATTGTTTGGCTAAATTGATTACTTGCCATTATTAATAAAAAAAATACATAGGTTTCTCAATATCGAGTAAATACTCTCTCTTCGCAAAAGCATTCACTTCTACTACCGTCAACCGCTCCTTACTAACTACTTACAAATTAGGAACTGGATGAACTACAATAAACTAATAGAACTTAAAGACTAATGTTGAAACTGATCTCATTGCTCACGTATGCATTAACTCGTACGCGCTTGAGTTAATAACATAGCATACCCTCTCGCTTAGCATGAACCTTGTCCAGGGTTCAAATATGAGAATTGAGTTTGAAGCTTGTAGTATGACTCCCAAGTGGCATATTCAGTTTCCATTCCTCTCACTTGAAAACATACCCATAAATATTTAATTGATTATTCATATTTGTTCTATTTTTGAAATTGATCTTAATTGACCAGCGAGGTGGAGGTGAGCGTGAGTCGTCTTGCATCATGGCATAGAAAGTCCACACAATCCAAAGAAATACTTTGAGTTTGAGGATATTCGATTGGAAGATGCAATTGTGGGAGTGAAGGTTGGGGCTAAATCTGAAACACCTGCAATTTCCCTTGATTCAACCATGATCTGTATGATCAATTCTGATGCATGTTTACGGCTGATTTTGAACACTTTAAACTTCTTTTTTTTACTGCATCTTCATCTGCGACTTGTACATCGATTATTCTTAATTGCATATTCAATAGCATATTATGCAAGTGTAAAAAATAAAAGAAAGGTTTTAAAGGCAATTTTGAGGGCTGAAAATTATTTTTTCATAGCTCTCGGATCATTATTAGTAGTCCTCAAATTTTCTCTAAGCTCCTTCGAAGTATAAGTGCCCGTGATTTGAAAACGTGTCAGTATTGCTCAAATACCTATGTTACGTAACTTCTAGTTTCTTTGAGAAAAATCAACCTCATTGAGATAAATTATTTAAATAAAAGAAGTTCAATTACATAAGGATTCAAGTTAGTATTTAAAGCTCATAAATTTATACTCACGAAAAATGGGTCATTTGTGAAAAATTGTAATTCATGTGAAGGTTTTTTTTTTTGATAGTTAAACGATCATTTAATATGAAAATGTTACACAATGTGGACTACAACTTGAGGCTTGATAAAATTTGGAGTTTCTTCTAGCCATACAGTAAAATCAGTCACATTATGAGCATATTGTGCTAGTGAATGAGCCACCTTGTTGCCATCCTTTTTCACAAATGAGAAAATGCACTATTTGAAATGACACGTCAAAGCCTTTACATCTTCAATGACAGCATGACAGCACCACCAATTGACAAGTCTAATGATATTCACTTAAAAGTACTTATTTTCACTATTATCTTTTGAGGCGTTGTTAAATTCTACTACGTAAACTTTCAATTTTACAAATTCTTCTACGTAGGAGTTCCCTCCATGATATAATACACACATTTCTGGTAAAAATGGTACATTTGCATGAATTTAATATATTTTTGAAAGCCTAGATTCAAAATTATTTTTATGAACTCTCATTACGTGCTTTAATGTTTCAGGACCCCAGATTAGAAGAATTTCAGGAACAGGAAGCCAAAAGCAACCATCAAAGCACCAATATTGAACGCTAAAGGACCAACATGCTACATCATCTAGAGACGGGTCAAGCATGGACTGAGTTAGTGACTGAAGAAGTGATGGGAATTCAGATAAAAAATATACGGAATAACTGGATCTCAAAAATCTTTACACCATAGAAAGCAAATAATTTTAGCTACTTGTTAGAGAATTACCTCGGTGAATGATGTTCACCAGTGAAGCATAAAACGCGATGAAGCTTCAAAATTCTGTGTAGAGATTTCTCGAAGAAATACATGAAGCTCGATTCTCTCCCTTGGGCTCCACTATGTAGCTCATGAAAATCCCTTGAGGACTCTTCTCTCTCCCACATGAAAAATCCTTGAGGTTCTCTCCTCTAAAGCTCACGAAAATTCTGGAGAAAAAAATAATAATCAATTCCCTTGAACACCACGGTTTTGAGTGTTGGGTATTTATAGATGTTGATCTTATCCACAACTTGATTATTATCCTAATCATTATCTCATAATGATTATAATCCTTAAGAGTTTCTAAATAATGATAACTCTTATCATTAATTAAACTCTTAGTTTATCCATAACTAGTTAGTTATAACAAACTTTCTAATTTAGGATTCCTTTTTCCCAAAAGGACTCCTTAATTAATGGGATATAACTAACTCCCTAAATTATAGGAATTCTAACCAACTCCCTAATGATTAGGGATTCTAATCAAATTAGAAACACTAAGGGGTGAGCGTGAGCTAGAGGGAGACTTGAGCTCCAAGTAAGGATTAATGATAATCCTTATCTCTTTGTTTCTTGTCTTCCAAGTAAGACATCTAATCTTATTAAATAAGGGCTAATTAATTAATAATTATCTACTAACCAAATATCCCACATTAACTAGGGAAGTAGAAGTGGGCGCCCACCAAGGGATTGTATCTCTTGGGCTTGGGCCCACCAATAAGGTCCATCTTATATGAGCTTTTATGGATATGGGTCAAACTCATATCCCTTATATTTGGTTAATTAAATAATTATTATTATTATCCTTTAATTTAGATTAACATTTAATATAAACTATAGATTAAAATTTAATCTATTTATTAAAGATTAACGTTTAATCCATTAAATATAGATTAACATTTAATCTATTTTTTATAGATTAACATTTAATCTATTATTTTGAGCTTGTATTTCTTTATGAGCATCTCCACAGATTGCTTTATGACATTCTATCCCTGGCTTACCCGATGTTATCCCATTGACCCTTTAATCGGAAGGACACCAGAATTGCAAGTGATATGAGATATCCATGTTGCAATTGAATCCCAGTATAAAAACATAAACCAATAAAGGATCCCGCCACATGAACTTTTTAATTCGATTGATCATTCCAATAACATTATCCCTAATAGACCTTCGAGATTAATATAATATCTAACTCATAGCCCATTATACATCATCCGGGCAAGACATTTGATTAAGCTATGAGAAACTATTTCTCATGTTAAAACATTTTAAGAAAAACTTTTATTAAGTATAATATATTTTATTAAAAATATATTTCAAAATTATTTGATTTCAAAATCACTTATGCAGGATTTTAGCTTAATTGGCAGTCTTACTCGGAACTTGGATAATCTCTCAATTTAATGAGCATGAATTCCTTGTTTGAAATTCATCATGACTCAAACAGCTTTCCAATTATCCAACTGTCACCGTATCGTAGTCCCTCAAGTAGAGAGTACTTCGGTGCAATCAAAACAGTCAGATTAATGCTCAGTTATAAATGAACTCATCATATCTAAGGATCATCAAAACTGTTCAATGTGAATGAGAGACCAACTATCTGATAGTATGTTTATGCAAGAGGTCTTTCATTGCATGCAATCATTTAGTGTACATTTAAGCACCCATATACTGATGTGTAGTCTCTACTACAATAGTTTGAGATAAAATTACATCTCAACCATTGAGAACATCTTAGCATTGTGGCAGCTGATCATTAGTCAATCTTAAATTATTCCTTTTTAGTAATAATTCTGTAGAATAATAATAGCAAGGGTATCGTTCCTCTGAGGACTGCGCTGGTTTCGTTGCCTTTTATTCAGATTAATTTTAAACTAATAAAATGGGTAATTGAATTTTTTTTATTAAACTAAAACAATGAATTAAACTAAAGGTAGATTTCTAAATTAATTATCAACTAATGGTTTCAAATCCTTTGGAAGTGAAAGTCTAGGGTTTTCAAATCCACCACTAACCTGATAACTAGCCCCTATTTTGAATTTATTTTAATCTCTTAAATTGCAAACATTCTAGTTAGAGTGACAGCACGTCCCCTCTCAACTGATCTAGAAAAGTTCAAGGGATCAAGCCCTAGGCATATCGTATCTTTGGTTAGCACGAATGATACACATTAATCTATGGTTGTTTAATCACTTGTCTTCCCTTAACATAAAATATCTTAGGAATTGGTCTCTCGACATGTTAAAACATTGCACAAAACTTATGTTGAAATTCTAACGAAAATCAACACAAATGAGTTCAATTCCAATTTCATAAAACCTAAGACAAGGTTGAAAATTCAATTGAAATCAAATATAAATCACTAAATCCGGTTGTTGAAACAACCCTCTCATTTATGCAATCAATGTCTTACAATTCAGAGAATTAAACTAAAAACAAAATAAAGGACACTGTTACTTTGCTAGGGTTTCATCGAAACCCTAGAGTGGAAATTAGTTCATCGCGAGAGAAGAATGCATCATCTTCATAGACAAAGCTGCTGCACTTCTCTTCATGGCTTCCTTTTTCTTCAGATCTTCTTCTCCTCTTTTTGATTCAAAAATCTCTACAAAACTCTCTAATGGAATCTCTACAAAGAATCTCTCATTTTATAGGGAAAAAGAGAATAATATAGTCCTCCTAGAATAAGGACTTCTGATTTGGTTAAAACTCTTATTTTCTCTTTTCCCTACGAATTTTGGGCCTTTAAGAATAGTCAAATTGGGCCCAACAGATAAAATTCTTGCAGCTTTAAATTATCCAAACGCAGGGAGGGCGATCGATCGCCCCCCTCTGGGCGATCGATCGCCCAGAGTGGGATTTCCCCAATTTGCTCCATTTTTTTCTCCTTTCTTCTACCCTTTTTTTCCTGAGATCCTTTGAACCCTTAATGCTTTTAATCCTTTAATTTTAAGCTCTTTCTCGGGTATGAATCTGAAACAAAAATAAATATACAAATAGCATAAAATAATACAAATAATTACTCTAAAGGATTTAACAAGTTAATTTTGAGGTGCTTTTATGTATAACACTTAGCACCGATTAGCAGCTATATAAGTGAAGTGCTCAGCTTCACCCATAGTTGTGACTATATAAGGTATAATGAACTGGAAAGCTATATCTACCTATGTCAGTCCATAACCAATCACATTAGCTTCCCTATAATATATCCTTGGGACCTTGTTCGATATCTCATATCGTATAGATCATCTAATGATTTTGGTCAATTACCCATAATGAATTCACAATAGATAAAGAAGATGTCTTTATTAATCTAATCAATAAGAATCTTACAATCTAAATGACTTTTTAGGGTATAATGTCCAACAAGAAGACCAAGAACCAAATAATACATTTCCAAGAAAAAGAGACTCAATTGATAAATATTCGCTATAAGACAAAGGTAGAAGCAAGCTTAATTGGTAAAGGCTGGGGGAAATCATGTTATAGATCAGGGTTCAAGACTCTTTACTTCTTTTTGTTTGCTTTTATTTTGTAATTTTAAAACTTTGACTAATTTTCTCTTTAATTAATCATGGTCACTCATTCTTCTTCTATCCTAACCATTCATTTCAAATCTTTATTTTTTTTCTCTCACATGGTAACTCTAATCCCACAATATCTTCTCATATTTTCTTTCCCCCTTTAGCTCTCTCTAAATTCCCCATTGTTTTAAAACCCTAATCTCTCTCTTTCTCTAGAAAATCCTAACCATCAATCTCTTCTCTATTACCAAACCCGAATCCTAGCCACTCATCTCTTTCTAAAAACTTTAGCCCACTTTTCTAACCCTAATCTTTACAAAACCCTAGTCACCCTCTATAAATACTCACCTCTCTCTCTCCCTTATAGAAGACTAATCTTACGCCTAGGGTTATCTCTAAACTCTTCTCTCTTCTAGTTTCTTTTATGGCTTTATTTGTTGATGTTTTTGTATTACTTTTATTTCAAAGCATTGTAAGTGACTTTCAATTTAAGAAATTTTCATGTTGGTTCTTTATGTTTGATGTCTTTTATTGTGTTTATTTCATGCTCTTTATTTCATGAATATTAGTAGGTCTTAATCATCTCTCAAACAAAAAAAAAAATGTTTTAAAAATCGACTCATCCTTTTCATTCCTCCATCTTTCTCGAAGCATTCTAATATTTTTATTTTCTTTATTGCACTAACCTAGCTAACTCGAGTGCAGAATCGACATCCGACCTGCCATTGTGCTTAATTTCATATTTTGCAGAAAAAAAAATCGGATATTACAAATATTGTTGAAATTAGGGTGATTCTAAATGACGGAAAAATCTTACTGTCATCTAACTCTTTAGAAACAGAAGCTTTGATCACTTAGATGGAATCTCCTTCCAACAAAACATGTTGAAAGCCAAAAACGCGAGCAAAATTCAAACCTTCTCGAGCCGCCATAGCTTCAACTACCTCTGCCAAATAACGAATACCGATTCTCTTTGGCATCGTTGTCACCACCTCTCCTTTGTGATTCCTTATGATAATTCCAATACTAGATGCTTCTGCTTCCAAAAATGTAGCACTGTCTACATTAATTTTATAGTAACATTCCATAAGAGGGGACCATCTCACAGGATGTTTTATTTCGCTCACCTCTAATTCTTCTTGAGCTTCAATATAGTCTTGTAAGAAAGAGGAAGCAAACAAGGCTGTATACATTGGGTCTTTCTTATCACCTTTGAAAATTAGTCCATTTCGACTTTTCCATATTGCCCAAGTCATGACCAGAAACTTTGTCAATCCATTCATATATCTCTAAGGCCCAACCTGCAAAATTACATGTTTTGCTCAACTGGGGACGTAATCCCAATGAGGAAAACAACCACACCTTGCAAGCAAAATCACAATCCTTCAAAATATGGGTCACTGTTTATCCTTCTTGTCGACAAAATTCACAATAAGTACCAAAACAAACCTTCTTTTTAGCTAAGTTAGCTCTAACCGGGAGAATATTATGCACTACTTTCCAAACAAAAAATTACACCTTTTGTGGTATCTTCAGTCTCCATAACAATGACCAAAATTTTTTAGGATCCACTTCAATTTGTTTGCTTGAGTTCAGTGAAGATGAGGAAGTTGCCTTTCGTCTTTGTAACTCTAGAGCAACATGGTATGCTCTCTTAACTAAGAAATATTCATTCGCTGTGAAATGCCATATAAGTTTATCATCGGGAAGACGGAAACTGAGAGGAATCTGGCATATCTTTGATGCTTCCTGTGACCAAAAGAGTTGGCTAATCTTTTATTCATCCCATCTAGTACTATGTTCATCAATCAGACAATCTACCGTAGCATCCACAGGCAGTCCATTGACCAGAGTTATCACTCTGAAAGAAAGAGGGAAGGGGAGCCAGTTGTCCTCCCAAATCCGGACAGATTTTCCATTACCAATTTGCCATCGAGCACCTACCACTAATATATATTTTGCTTCCCATATTCCCCTCCATGCATAGGAGGGATTGTTCCCCTGTTTTGATTGTAAAAAAGAGCAATTAGGAAAATAGCTTATTTTGAAAACTTTTGCAAAGAGGGAGTTTGTATTATACATAAGCCTCCAACCTTGTTTTGCCAGATGAGCCATATTGAAAGCCTTAAGATCCCTAAAGCCCACACCCCCATCTTTTTTGGATTTGCAAAGCTTGTCCTAACCAAGCCTATTAATTTTGTCTTTCTTCATTTTTTTGTCCCCACTAGAATTGTCTCATTAGTGTAATTATTGCATCACAAAATCCATAGGATAGTTTGAAACAACTCATTGTATAAGTAGGAATTGCTTGCATTACTGCCTTCAAGAGAATTTCTCTCCCCGCGTTGGACAGTAATTTTTCCTTCCAACCTTGAAGTTTCTTCCATACTTTCTCAAATTAAATGTAAATGTCTTTTTTTTTGCTGCTTATATTATGATCAGAAATGCTAGCCCTAGTCACAAATCTTCCAAAGATGCAACTTAGTGGCTGCAAATGTCAAATATTTCCTGAATTTTATTTTTTTAATTTGTTAAATATCAAACATCTCCATGTGTTATACTTACTCTTGTGTATGTGGAAAAATTTAGAGTAAATGTGACTGGTCCTAGCACTCCTCATATTATGATTATACTAATGTGTGGTACGGTAGAATATGACATATTAGTACATATTCTCCAAGAACTAATGAATTTAAGTCTCCTACCTAAAATTTTATTAATTGAAAAACATAAATGTTAAAATAAGTGTGGAATCAAAATTTATAAAGAAACCATTCAAATATGTGGAAAGGTCTAAATAAATTTTAGAACTTATTCTTAACGATCTTTGTGATCTTACATCCAGAATCAATAGAGGTAAAAAAAATATTTTTTACTTTTATAGATGATTTCAATATATATTGCATTACATATCTTTTGAGGAGTAAAATCATAAAAATTTAACTTTAGGAAAACTGAAGTAGAAAATTAGTTAGAAATATCAATAAAAAATTTAAGAACAAACAACGTGGAGAATATGTCTCCAACCTTTTTTTCAAAGTTTTGTGAATCCAATAGTATAATATATATACCAAACAACAACTCTTTATTCCCCTAAGTCATGGAGTGGATGAGAGAAAAAATAGAACCTTAAAAAATGATAAAATATTCTATGATTATAAGTTATGCATGACTTGCCCTTAATTAAACTTGTGGGGGAGGCGATTCTATTTGCCTGTTGTATTATAAATAAAGAACCTCATAATATTTTTGAGACTATTCCTTATAAATTATGGCACAATAGAAAACCATATTACAAATATCTTAAAGCGTAGTGGTGTTTGGCAAACTAGCATTATCTTACCCTAAAAAAGAACAAAACAATCTAAAAGGATATGCACATAGGAAAATAGTCACCTCCTTGGGCCGAGGAGGTGAGTTACCATCTCGTCCCACCTTTTTGGGGCCACGTGTCCCCTTTTTACTTCCATTAACTGTGGTTAAGATTCAGTCACCCCAAGGATTCACACATCTACCCTTGGCTTTTAGAAAAAAATATTAAAATATAAATTAACCACGGGATGTGGTTAATTTTTTAACCATGCATAGTTCAAAGGGTTTGTGAGAGCGAGGAGGAATAGTCCCCTCCTCGGCCCGAGGAGGTGACTGTTGCTCATGCACATAATAGTAGTGTATACTAATTCCTAGTAACCAAATCTAAAAGTAATAATGTTAATATCAACACAATTATTGAATCTCAATGCCCAAAGTTATTTGATGATATTTCCTTATAAGGAAAACTCTGTAGATAGAATTCTTGATATATCATTTAATTAACTAAATTTGTAACAGTTGGGTTATATCCATAAAATCAAAACCTAGGAGAACCAAGAGAGTCGAATCAACTGATTTTGGACTATATTTTATTTGACTATTAGTAGAAAATTATTATAATACAATTGGAGAAACAATGTCTTTTCTAGATGCATCCTATTGGAAAAAAAAAATCATAAACAATGAAATTGAGTCGATAATTTCTAACAAAACATGAGATCTTGTAGATATTTATCCTGGAAGTAAAATTATAGGTTATAAATGAATTTTTAAAAATAAACTAAAAATTGATGAATCCATATAAAAATTTAAAGCTATGCTTATAGCCAAAGAATTCAAATAAAAAGAATAAATAGATTTCTTTGATACACTCCAATAATTAGAAATACATTCGTTGGCATCTATTCGAGTTATGATGGATTTAGCCTCACTATATAATCACATTTAGATTGTTGAATAATAATAGAATATATAACAAGCACTTTAAATCCTAATCCAAAAAATTCATTAACAAATAAACAATATATGAAAAATAGTGTATATAAGAGCCGAAAAGTAGATCATAAGTACTAATTTTTACTATTTCGGTTGTTGTACGAAGATAAATTTTTTGAAATAAAATTCGTTAGATAATTTCTCAATTTTTCTTACTGAGACACATTCTAGGAACGTTGTTCTCAAGGTGATTAATTCCCTCGCTATGGTGTTTACAAGTCTCGTGGTCATAACAAACTCGACAATAACAAAAATATAAAACTTCGAGAAACAAATAATAGAGGAAGAAAAAAAACAAGTAGAACTCTTTTGATATAAGGAAGAGGATGTTTCCTCTTTATATGAAAATAGAATGAGTAGATATGAATAAGCTTGAAGACACAACTGTTCAAAAACTAATTAAGATGGAATAAATTTCCCTGATACCAAATGAAAGTATGAAAGTGAGAGGTTTCAAAATTTAAAATCACTTTAAGAAGGAAATAAAATAAAACCAATAAATTTAGTTATAACATAAGAATCTGCATCACTTTACTCCATATATAGAGAGTTTGACATTCGTACATCAAACCACTTGTTCCACAATTACTTTACTTTGTAAGATGATGCAGTTTCAGTTGCTAATAGAGAGCCCACATAAACCAAGATATTTCATGATCTCGGTAAAACTAAATAAAAAAATGTTCATAATGAACTCTGAGATGTTTTTGGGTATTTTAAATTGAATTGATAATTAAATAAGACAAATCTGAAGGCCATTACATAACCCACCAAGGAGCTCGAGAATTGGAGAATTCTTTCTGAAAAGATCATAGATTATAAAGACATCAGTAGCACCTCCAGAAGATAGTCTTCCTTTTGTTAGAAGATGTGCTTGATGCTAGGGGCGAAGTCAGGAATTAACTGTAGGGGAGCACATTTGGTTTAAGGGATGGGGGTCCGGGGGCAGAGCCCAAAAAAAAAAAAAACTGACGACTAAGTTTATAGGTCAATTCATCCATACATTTTGTATATATCCTAACATATTGTTTCTTCTTGTTTACGTGAGCAGTTGTCCTCTCCTACACATATTGAAATCCTTGTTATGTTTACGAGACAGTTGTCCATTGGCCCTATAGGGATGCCCTATTAAATAATATAATATATTTTTTTGAAAAGTTTATGAGCGTCCACCTGTCCAATGACTACCACATGACTAATCCTCTACGGTAATAACCAAATTCCTTGGAATCCGATTACAACATAAAACTCTATTAACTCTAATTAACAACTTTAACCTTTAGAGTTAATTTTTTTCTTCTAAAAATCAAGGTTAGGTGGTTGACCCTAAGGCCAATGTAGTTAAGGCGTCGCTTAGGCGTTTTTGGAGGAGAGGCGCCCGACTAGCTGCTTGGGCAGTTAGAAACTCTAGGTGTGCAACTAGGCGACTCCTTAACGCTTGGGCGTTAGGCACTTGGGCGGTCGCCTAGGCGCTAGTTTTTAAAAACACTATTTTTAAAGGTTAAACTCGATTAATGTAGTTAATAGTGTTTATTATGTTAGTTTAATCACCTACTAATCATTATATATATATATTCTTTTATTTTTGTTAGGGTTTACGGTTTGAGAAGAAGAAGAAGAAGATCATTGAGAGGCTTCTTCTCCTATCAAGATACGCCTCTCTTTCTCTCTCTCCAGCACAGTGCGGTAACCCACTGTGTTTTTTTTCCTTTCCTAACTCTCTCTTTCTCTACTTTGTTTCTCTTTCTCTCTCTCTCTACTGTGTTTCTCTTTCTCTCTCTCTCTCTCTCCAGCACAGTGCAGTAACGCACAGTGCGTTTTTTTTGTAAATTCTAACTCTCACTCTCTCTCATTCTCTCTCTCTCAACTCTCATCTGTGTTTCCGGAAATACGGCAGATCTTTCGAGCTCAAATGTTCACCTCAACCTCTATGCATCTGAAATCCTCAAATTAGCAGACCAATCATTGCCAAATCGAAAGAGCTTCATGATACAGTAGCTTCAGTTCCCCTTGACAAGGTATTATATATTATATCTCAAGTTCTCAACTTCTTGAGGTGTCTCTATGTTCAATCAAGTCTTAGGTTTGTACTGTTACTGATTATTGTTATTTGGTTTTATCAATTTTAAGAGCATCTTTATCTTGAATGGGACCCCTTTACTTTGTTTTGCTGCGGAAATCAACATGGAACTGACTTATGCTACAACTGTAAGTCTTTTCTTTCTTCATTTAGATTCAGCATAACCATGGACATTTACCTCCGAATGTTGTATTTGCTGCAATTTACAAAGATCTTGTGAGCTCTTATGGTTGGGGCGTAGTTATGGATCTCTTAGTTCTGATAATATCAAGCTGGTTCAAGGTCAACTGATTGCCTCTTACATGTTTGATTTTTATGGCATGCTTGTTTATATATATTGTTTCTGGAGCTACTTTTGATTTCTGTCACAATATCTTTGTGCAGGTCACGTATACTGTCTCTTACAATATCTTAGTTTTAGCATTTCTGTTTCACCTGCCTTAACTAAACCCCCCAGAACAGGTATTTGTTGTTTCTTTTGCTTTTTCTCTTGCTTGCTACTTTGAATAGTTGGCTTCAGTGCTGCATGAGTCCTTAGAAATATTGAATATAGTGAACAACTGAACATTCAACTGTTACTTTAAGGGGAATGCTATTGATGCTGGCTTTTTTAAAGGGGGAATGCTATTGATGCTGACTTTTTTGTTTTTTGTAATGATTTGTGCTGGTAATTAATTAATTATAATCATTCATGGTCTCCCTTTTTTTTAGGGGGGGAGAGGGGGAGTATTGAAGAGAGATCAATAGTCAATATCTCTCTCAGTCTTCCCCCACTCAGATTAATGATTCATGTTCCCATATGTAACTCTTGGTTTGATTCTTTTAAATGAGAACCTGAATCATTAATCTGAGAGAGGAAAAATCATTCTTGGATAATTTACATGATGTCAAGTGTCAACTGCTCTCTTTATTCTTAATGACATGAATATGAATTATTAATCTGAATTTTGTGAATATTACACAAAATTATGTCTATGGTTATGTTTGAATGCATATTACACAATTATGTTTGAATGTATTAAAAAAAAATAATAATACTGCTTAACTGCTTGTGCAATGATCTTTAAATGTTTAATGTTTATCTAATATAAATTTGTTAATTTCTTATTTTCTTTATGTTTCAAAGATGGAATCAGGATCAGGATCTGGATCTGGATCTATTCAATTCAAAGACTTAGTATGGAAATATGGTTATTTAAAAGACCCAAAAGACAAGAATGCAGTCACCTGCAATTTTTGTCATAATACTTACAAAGTTGGCATCCATCGGTTGAAGATACATTTAGCTCAATTTGGTGGAAATGTAGCCAAATGCTCGAAGGCTCCAGAAGCTGTTAGGGATGAAATTCGAGCTTTTCTATCCCAATCTTTAATGAGCAAAACTAAGGACTCGCATATGGCTTCAAATACTATAGAGCAAGAAGACGTTTGCTTTAAAGAAGATACTAAAGAGCCAGAATCAGTAAATTTAAGTGGAGGGATAAGCCCTCCTAAGAGGAAGGGGCCAATGGATAGATTTGTAACTTCAAACCCAGATGACGCTTATAAGAAAAAGAAAGGAAAGCAAACAACAATTGAAGATGTGCTAAAGAAAACTAAACGGGAGAATGTCTGCCAATATGTTGCACAATGATTTTATCAAATAGGAATACTATTTAATATTGCAAGATTGAAGAGCTTTAAAACAATGATTGAAGAAGTTGGACAATTTGTACTAGGGATAAAGGCACTAAATTACCATGAGTTAAGGGTGCCATTCCTTAAAAAAGGAAGTGGCGCGCACTAATGAGATGTTGGAGCCTGTCAAAAAATAATGGGATAAATATGGATGCACAATAATGTCTGATGGTTGGACAGACAGAAAGAATAGGACATTGATAATTTTTTAAGGAATAGTCTTTCTGGCACAGTGTTTTTGGAATCTATAGATGCCTCATCATACATGAAGACTGTTAGACATGATGCCCAGACAAGTCATTTAGATTATTAGATTCTTATTAATTTGATTAATAAAGACTTCTTCTTAATCTATTGTGTATTCATTATGGGTAATTGACCATGATCATAAGATGATCTATACGATATGAGATATCAATAAAGGTCCTTAGGATATATTGGAGGAAAGTTATGTGATTGGATTATCACAGACAGATATAACTTTCTAGTTCCTTATACCTTATATAGTCACAGTTATGGGTGAAGCTAGACACTTCTCAATAGTTGAGATGTTGTTCTATCTCGAACTATTGTAGTGGCTACACATCAACATATGAGTGCTTATATTTACACTGACTGATTGCATTCAATGAGAGACTTCTTGCATAAACATACTATCAGATAGTTGGTCTCTCATTCACATTGAACAGTTTCAATGATCCTCAGATCTGATGAGTTCATTTATAACTGAGCAGTATTCTGACTGTTTTGATTCCACTAAAGTATTCTTTACATTAGGGACTACGATACGGTGACAGTTGGATAGTCAGAAAGTTGTTCGAGTCATGATGAATTTCATACAAGAAATCCATACTCATTAATTTGAGAGATTATCCAAATTCCGGGTAAGACTGTCGATTAAGCTTAAATCCTGCACAGGTAATTTTGAAACAAAATAAGTTTGAAATATATTTTATTTAAAATATATTATACTTACAAAATGTTTTTCTCAAAAATGTTTTACATGAAGAATTGTTTCTCATGGCTTAATCAGAAGTCTTGAAAAACCGGATGATGTGCAATGGGATATGAGTTAGATAGTATAAATAATCTCGAAGGCCCATTAGGGATAATATAATTAGAAGGATCAATTGAATTAAAAAGTTCATGCGAGATCCGTATTGGTTAATGTTCTTACACTAAGATTCAATTGTAACATGGATATCTCACGTCACTTGCAATTCCGATATAATTCATATTTAGGGTCAATGGGATAACATTGGGTAAGCCAGGATAAGAATATCCCAGAGTAATCTGTGGAGATGCTCACATAAGAAATACAAACTCATAGATTGATTAAAAGTTAATCAATTATTTAAAAATGATTAAATGTTAATCATTGATTAAATGATTGAAAGTTAATTTATGATTTAAATTAATTGTTAATTTAAATCTAGGGATTATATTAGTAATTATTTAATTAACCTAATTAATGGGGAAATGGGTATGACTCATATCCATAAACCCATAAAGATGGACCTTTAATATGGGCCCAAGCCCATGGGTTTAAACCCTAGGGTGGGGCGCCCACTTTGCAATCCTAATTGGATTAGGACTTGGTTACTTGAATAATTATTGAATAATAACTCTATTTATAATGGAATTAAATTCCAATTGTTGGAATGCAACAAAGATTAAGATAAGATGAAATTGGATCCAAACTAGGAGCCAAGGCTCCCCAAAGCTCACGCCCCCCTTGTGCTCCTCACGCCCCTTTTGGAGAAATCCTAATTGGATTAGGATTGGTTGGTGGTTCACTAATCCCTTCAATTAAAGAATCCTCTTTTAAGAAGGACTCTTTAATTAATAGGATTACTATAACTAAAGTAGTTATATTTAAACTAGGATTTATTTAAATTAATAATAAGAATTATTATTAATAAATAACTGCTAAAGAGATAAGTTGTAGTTGGAATAGGATTTGGATTTGATCCAATTTATAAATACCCCAACACCCGAAACGTATGAAAGAGGATTCTCATTATTTTCTCCAGAATTTTTTTCTCTCCCTCTCCTTCTCTCCAAACCGTGAGCACCTAGGGAGTGTCCCTAGGATTTTCGTGAGCTACAAGGGTGCACCCAAGTTGGGTTCTTCAATTCTAGGGTTTTGAACTTTAGGGTTTTGGGTGATAGAAAGTCTACACCATTACTCCATCTTTTTCCTCTTGCTTCATTAATTTCAAAGAGAGATTCTAAAGCTTCGTGGGGATAGCGAAGAACAAGGATCGAGCTTCGATTATATCTTCGAGAAATCTCTACAAAGAGTTCTGACGGTTCGAGTGGATTTATCTTCACCGGTGAACATCATTCACCGAGGTAATATGACTAAAACGAGTATATAATTTTAGTTGCTTTCTATGGTGTAAAAATCATCGGGATCCAGTTTCCGCATAAATTTTTATCCGGATCCCCCTACAAAGACAGAGCATAAAATTTTTGAGTTGTTGGATTCCTATGTAGAGGAGGTTGGTGAACATAAAGTAATCCAGGTTATTACTGATAATGCTTCCACGTACATATTTGTTGGAAAAATGTTGATGGAGAAAAGACGTAATTTGTTTTGGACACCGTGTGCGGCGCATTGTATTAACCTCATGCTTGAGGATATTGGGGAAATTCCTAGAGCGAAGGGGGTGTTAGAGAAAGCAATTGGTTTGAGTGAATTTATATACAACCATGGATTCGTATTGAATTTGATGAGGACACATACTAATAATAGTGATCTTCTTCAACCGGCCATCATAAGATTTGCAACAGCTTTTCTTTCCTTACAGAGCATCCACAAAGAAAAAGATGCCTTAAGAAAGGTATTCACTTATGATGAGTGGAATAAATCGAAGTGGCCGCGTGATGTAAAAGGAAAAAAAGTCATGGAGACTGTTTTGTCTACTACTTTTTGGAATAACATTGTATATGCAATGAAGATTACAGCTCCACTAGTGCGTGTCTTGAGATTGGTTGATGGGGAGAAGAAACCCTTTGTGTGATTCATTTATGAAGCTATGGATAGAGCTAAGGAAGCCATTAAAGAAGCAATAGGTGGCCAACGATATGAGCGACGGTAAGTCTTTAATTTGTCTCTTTGATAATATATGAACATAATTTTTTAAGTATTTTATAATTTTATTAATTAATATAATTGATAATCATTAATATAGGTACAAGCTAATTTGGAATATCATTAACAGAAGGTGGAATATACAAATTCATCAACCTCTTCATGCGGCAGGATATATCCTTAATCCAAAGTTTTATTACAACAATTACGATATCGAACCTTGTGAAGAGATTATGAAAGGATTGTATGAAATCATTGAGAAGTTAATTCCAGATTTGGACTTACAAGATAAGATAATAACTGAGTTGACAATGTATAGAAATGCTGAAGGCCTTTTTGGATGGCCCCTGACGATCCGATAAATGACTACAATAACTCCAGGTTATTACTTATTAGTCAATTACTTTTATTTATTAAGTTTTTAATTTTTAATTAATTTGATGTTTTGGTATTGTTTTTTTACTTCTCATGATCTTATCTAATGTAGACAAATGGTGGGGATCTTTTGGGAGTTCAACCCCTAATTTACAAAAATTAGCTCTACGAATTATTGGCTTGACTTGTAGTGCAAGTGGTTGTGAGTGTAATTGGAGTGTATTTGAGCATGTGAGTATATTTATATACATGTCTTTCCTTTTTATTATATTTATAAGTTACTTATTTTGTAAATTTTATATTAATGGTATAAAATTTTCAATTTTACAGATACACACAAAAAAGATGAACAAATTATTGCAAAAAAAGTTGAATGATTTAATCTATATTTGTTATAATCAAAAGTTGGTAGAACGATTCAATACAAGGGATTCGTTAGACCCTATCACATTGCGTGATATTGATGAGTGCAATGAGTGGCTCATTGGAAGCATGCAAGAACTAGTGCATCAAGATGATGATTTAACATGGGGCCAAATTGCAAAGGCTTCTGGAACAAATGAACAATGCACCCAACATACTAGGTCTAGCTCTCTCTTACAAAGGGGAGGTCCAAGTGGAAGCTTCTAAAGAATTGTTGAAGAAGAACCACTACTTGCGTCAGATGAGACAAATGACGAAGAACTATACATTGATGCAGATAATGATAACTCAGATGAGGGTGACGATGACATAGAGAATGAAACTTTATTAAATTCCTTATTGATGATGATGATGTGATATGAATGATTTTAATGGACTTTTTATTTTATGTTTTTATGGAATGTGGGTGTGGAGATAACATTGGTAATTTAATTTTGATGTAGGTGATGCTTCTTTTAAACTTTATTTTATATTTTTGTGAAATGTAGGTGTGGAATTTTGGTCTTTTGGATGTTATTTATAGTAATATATATATATGAGTTATATATATATATATATATATATTAAATTTATCGCCTAGGCAACGCCTCGCCTAGCCGGGGCTAATCGCCTAGGCATCACCTAGACTACACTGCCTAAGGCTTAGTAAATCTTAATCACAATCAAGAGATACCAAAAGAGACATGTGGGTTGTAACTGACTCCAAGGAGTCTGGTTGTAACAGTAGAGGATTCTAAATCCTTAGTAAACTATATTTTAAAAAAATATATTCAAAAGCTAAGGAGCACCACCTGAGATTGAATCACAGTCAATCGCGATTGAACTGGGGGCACTGTGTCCCTTTTAACCCTATTAACTATGTTTAAGATTTACTAACCCTTCAGGTTCAACAATATAACCTTAGTTTGTAGAAAAAATATTTAACCTCGAATTAAGGATTTTTAATCCTTAAGGTTAATATTTTTTAATATATTTCTAAAAAAAAACTAAAGTTATATTGTTGAACCCAAAAATTAGTGAATCTTAACCACAATTAATAGGCTTAAAAGGGACATTTGATGGCATGTGGGTGTGATTGAACTCTTCCCAAGTTCAATTGCAATTGGTTGGTTGCGATTGGATCTCCACCTCCATGCCCATACGGTATGTATAATACATAAAAAAGAAACTTTTTCAAAACTTTAGTGGGGGTACGTGCTCCCAAGCCCCCCCTTGGCTCCACCCCTGCTCGATGCATAATAACTTTTCCCACAAAACCTAATGCATAAGGAAAATAGTTAACGTACCCATGAATTCCATTTCCAAACCTAAGGCACCACTATGGTGAGTATTTAAGAGGGGGGGGGGCATCCACCAATGAGGTGGTGCCTTAGGTTTGGAAATGGAATTCATGGGTACGCCTACACTACTCAATGCATAATGATTCAGAAATGACTCTTGATATTGTGTAATAAAGCTGTAGTGGACAAGGGATAATCACATTATGAACTAAAAAGTAACATTACTGAAAATATTTTTACTACTTCAACTTCTAAATTTTGTAGTTTGCCTTGGGGTTAAAAAAAAGTTAGTCTACCAAAAAAACAAAAACCTTCAAATATTGCCTAAACTTCGGCTACAGGTGTAGAACCACCCGGAACTTCGTAGGATGTCTTTGTCTGGGCATGGCGATCAAAAATTTAAAACTACTAATCTGACTTTTTATTTCACCAAGTTTTTGAATGCAACGGATCGAGTGGTTCTGATCATCTAATCTTGTCTATGCATGCCGATTGAGATCAGATGGTCGTCATGACTCATGACTAGTCAAGACCTAAGTAACCAGAGCGGGAGTGAGAGCAGGTGCGGGAGCGAGAGCGCCAAAGTGTCAAATTTTAGGATAGGGTTTGGAGCACCTCCGGAGCACCGATATATATACATAAAATATATATTGATGTTCTTGAAAATCACTTGTAGATGTAAATATATTTTTTTTAGTTTTTTAAACTCTAAGAGAAAATTGATAAAATCATTCATAATTCAAAAGTTTCATTACAACAAACAAGATGACTATTGAATTATTAAATGTATTATTCTAAATTCAATTACAAGATCACTAATAATTAACAAATCTTATATGAATCTTATACCCTACAAAAAAAAAGAAGACAAAATACACTTCATTTTGTAAGCACCCAATTTTTACACCCTGCTTAACCATGGTTAACGGAGGTTAACCATGGTTATTCTCGACCAAACCCTAGTAGCCCTAGGTAGGCCATAATCCAAGCCCTAGTAGCCTTAGGTAGACCCTAATCTTAACCTTAGGCTAACCCTAGTTAAACCCTAGAACTAACCCTAGGTAGACCCTAGACCTAACCCTAGCTTAGCCCTAGTCTAAATTTAGGCTAAAACCCCATGGGCTCAAGGCCCATTTCAAATAAAACCACTAAGCCCTAGTCTAACCCTAGGCTAAAACCTAGGCCTAACCCTAGATAAACCCTAGACCTAGCCCTAGGCCTAACCCTAGTCCTATATCCTAGGCTAAAAATCCCTTGGGCTCTAGGCCCATTTTGGCATTCCATCCAAAAAAAAAAGGGCAAGGTCCATGGCCTTTTAGGATTTTAGGGTGGGACCCACCTAAAGAAGAATAAAAAAAATAAAATAAAATTTGGGTTTGAAATTTTGGGCGCCAACCCAATGTGGCAAAGCCAACATGGGTTGGCCCATACCCGTATAGTACTAAGGCCCAAACTGGGTTTAAAAAAAAAAAAAAAAATTTAAAAAAAGATGCTGTTCATCTTCCCCATTGGACCATGGGTACACTGTGCTGCCCCTGACCTCTTCTGTGCCTGCTCCCCTACCCCTCTTAGCCTGCTCCCCTACCGCCCTACTCCTGCACCCACCATTGACCACCCAATCACATCCCCTCTCCCTAATCCTTATCCTTCCCCTCTTCTCCTTTAAAACCCACCACCATCCTCCACGGTTGGGGAAGAAGAATTTTGAAAAAAATAGTGGAGGCCGAACCGGTCTGCTCCCACCTTCTGTCCCCCACTCCAGTCCACCGTAGACGAACCCTAGGCCTACTAGGAGTTCCCCCATCTTCTATTTGATCCACCCACAACCACTTTTTCATAGGATTTTTTTTTTTTTTTATAAAAAAAACAATCGGCCAGCCTCTCCTCTCGTCCATGGCATCCACCTGAGATCGTTCTTAGGTAATCCGGAGACCACCCTGGAGTCGGCAAGAGTCCACACCTTCTCCCATTTTCTAAAAAGCCCACAACTCCCATCGTAGCCACTGTGTGCAGAAATTTTTTTTTGAAAATTTTTACAGTTGTCTCGCCCCCTTCGGCCAGCCATCCACACCCCTCATGAACCCTTAAAGTTTCATCTAAGGCCACCCCCGAATCTCCCTCATGCCACTCCAAGCTCTCTCAGCCTTGCCACCACCACCTGCAGCCGCCACGAGCCCGCCACTGTCGCAACAACCCTGTGGGTATACATACCCCCTCCCTTTTTTGCTGTTGTTTATCTTTATTGTAAGGGACCCCTGGTCCCATTCCAGAGGTCCCATTTTGTTGTTTCAGTAGCTCATAGCAAGAACGAGGAACCCCCCTCTCACCTTCCTCGTAGGTGTGTGTGGGGGGTATTTCCTTGAGGTGTGGCCACGAATACAGCCACCCTTACTGCATGGCAAGATTCCCTAAGGGTCTAGGGGGTCCTCAATCCATGAAGAACCCCCCTAGATTCCCATTGCTCAAGCCAAATAGCCCCAAACAAGAGTTAAAAAAAAAAAATATTTCTGCAAAATGCAATTTCGGGCAGCCACCTGTAACTATGGTTTAATCTAGGTTAGACTCAGCCTTGATCGAAACCAAGGCCATGGTTAGACTCCCCACACTCCCGATTACCCCCTGTGTGATTTGAGCCTTCAATTCCGCCGTTTACCATGGTTAACTTCAACGAGGCAACTTTGGGCCTCTGTGGGGCCCACCCACGACTTCCTCTTGGGCCCAACAAAGTCTCAAAGTGTTCACTGGACTTCAGGCTACCCACTGGTAGTCTCGGTTTTCCATGGTTCTCTTGTTAACTATGGTTAAACCCGCTTTAATTGTGGTTAAAAGTGTAACTTATTTTTTGGAGTTTTTTGGTATTTGCTGGACTTTGTGGGGGCCCAGACCGGGTAGGAGGTCAATCTAGGCCCTGCCATGAACCCTGGGCCCACTCTTGACCCAACCGGACTCTTAACCATTGTTAAACTCACCCGTGGTTAACCCTTAACCATGGTTAAGCGGCCATGAATTCAAAAATTCGGAAAAAATCACCAAAAATTCATAAATATTTTCTGAAATCTAGAAATGTCCTCTGCGACAATTTTTGTTTTGGTTAGAGCCCTTAACCATGGTAAAACATCATGTTTGGTTAATTGTTAACTATGGTTAAGTAACCCTTAATCAGAAAAAATCTGGAAAAATGCTCAAAAATTTTAAAATAATTTGTGAAGCCTAAAAATGGTCTCATAGGCCATTTAACCCTGGTTAAGATCCTTAACCATGGTGACCTCCCCTTTAACCGTGGTTAAGCATCCTTAACTACTGGGAAAAATCTGGAAAAATTCTAAAAAAATCAGAAAAATTCAAAAAGACCAAAAATACTGACTTTGCACTTGTTGACTATCGTTAGCACCCCTAACCATGGTTAATCACATTCTTAACCCTGGTTAGCAACCCTAACCCATGGTTAAGACACCCTTGGGCCTATTGAGCCTCACCCTTTGGCCTACCGGGCCAAACCAGCCTACCGGGCTTCCCTTTTGGCCTACCTGGTCCAACCCTAAACTACCGGACTTACTTTAAACTTACTGGGTCCAAATCATGGATTTTGACCAACCCCGGTCAACCAAACCCTAGTCTACCGGACTAGGCCCATTAACCACTCTTGGTGCACACACAGACACCCCTAGCCTTGCACGGGTTCATGTGTCAGAACTACGCTTGGTCTTATCTCACCCCTATGTGATTACGTAGGCAACCCAACTCGAGTTCAACTCTAGTATATGGTTTTCTCCTTCTTAGATTATCATTACCTTAAATACTTAAGACATTTAATTAAAACTGAGATTTATTTGGCTTACTCCTAGCAAGTAGGGAACCACTGAAAAGTGGATGTGCCGGGGTGCCTAACCCCTTCCCCAAACTTAATCAAACCTCTTACCCTGATCTCGGATCGTAGACCAAGACTTTATCCAAATTTCGAGGACTTATCCCTTCTGAATGAATATGTGACGATTCTAAATTCTCCCCGTGAGATCAAACCAGAGTTTCGCCGAAACCCGTGCTCACACATTTCCCATAAAAAATTAGGATAAGAATAAAATTTTACACAAAAACTGCACTTTTAGATGAGAACGAGATTTATAAAAGTTGAAATCGAGCTCCCAAGGTAAAAGTGAGGTTTGAGAGTGGGAGCAGGAGCGGGTAGCAGGTTAGGAGGTTTGGGTTACTAAGGTCAAGACTTGTATAGACTCACAAATGGAGGTGGGTCCCACGCAAGGCTTTAGAATTTAAGGCACGTTTAATAATTTATTATTGCAGTTGAATGCGTGTCCGACACCATCCTTCCCCAAGCAGTTTCTCATTAGCCTCCTGTATTTTCAACTTGAATTCACCAGCACGTACTCAGAACCTCCATGAAAAATAACTGATTATTAAATAAATAATTATTATAGAATTAATGCAAAATAAACAGACAATCTGAACCGTTCAATATCCGTTGACCATTTATCGCCATCAATTTTAGAATAACTATAACTTTGTCTAGATTGGGTGGCTAGGATCACTCAATCATCGGAATCTTTTAAAACTTTTTTGGGGCTGTAGTGTGGCACATGGTTAGGATTCCTGGAAAGGCGTGGTAGCTTAGAAATTACACTGGAATGGAAGACCTAAAGGCAAGGACTAAAATGTAAATATTTACAAAGTAGGGGCAAAAGTTGTGAAAATGGAAAATTCCAATGAGCAGTAAGCGCGTCAAGTAGAAAAACAGAGACTTCGTTTAGGTTTTCGGTTTCAGAAGAGAGAGGAGAAAGAGAGGAAGAGAAGGATTAAGCAGACTGGTAAGTAGATTTCTCTCACTTGATACTTCAATGTTCGTCTACTTGATCTACCTTTTTTTTATTTTTAATTTTTTTTTAACGATTATGGTTCTCTAAGTTTCTCATATCTCTGTAATTCTCATTTTTTTCAAGTAATTTATGTTTATTCGAATTGTTTTATTGTTGAAAGCTCATATCTTTTTTCTCCGACTGTAAAGGCACTGAGAGAGATACCTTTGATTTCATCCGGGACTAGCATAGATAGTTATTTATATTTGCTCTAATGGGTATCTGGTTGTCTTTGACTTGCTTCAGTTCCTGTTTTAATCTGAACATATAAAAATTTACGATATAATCATCTGGGTATACAGTATGCTGTAATTTTGTCCAAATTGTGGTGGGTTGAACTCCAAATTCATTTCTATTGAAAAATTACCTGAACCGCTGAAAAACTGTGTCCAGTTTACTGATTAAATTCAAGGGTACGCTTTGATTTTATCCATTTGGGTCATTATAGTTTAGATTGAGTGCCGTGGTTGATATATGGTGAGTGAACACATGCAAATTTGGTATGCATTATGCTGTGTCGATCCTGTTTTAGAGTTATTTGACTTAATTTTGTTGTTGTTGTCGTCTTGGTTTTAGATTATTGTTCGCTGGATTAAGATATAGCCCAGGATATGGCTAGTGTGGATGTAAAAAAATGTAATGACAACACAAAGAGTGGTGAGAAATCTAAAGCCAATGCAAAGAGTGGTGAGAAATCTAAATCCAATGCAAAGAGTGGTGAGTTCCTGTACCTCTTAAAGTCTCAGTCTGGCAGTTTGTCGTTTGTTTTTTCTAGTTGTACCAAAGCTGAAATCTTTAATTTTTCAGGGGGTAAAAAGGAGGTGAAAAAAGAGACTGGCCTTGGTCTCTCTAATAGGAAGGATGAGAATTTTGGGGAGTGGTACTCTGAGGTATCTATTACACGTTGGAGCACAAATAATATGTTCCCTTTGTAGCTTCATTTCAGCAAACATAAGAATGATGCTTGAGGATTAAGTCTAATATTCCTCTCCCTCGCCATATATATAGATAGGTGATGTTCTTGACATTGTTTTGGCTTTGCAGGTTGTTGTTAGTGGCGAAATGATTGAGTACTATGATATTTCTGGCTGTTACATTCTAAGGCCATGGACGATGACAATTTGGGAGATCATGCAAGTAAGTACGAGATCCGCTTCTGAGTCATGTGGTTGGCATTGTCCAGTGTGAGGATTCTGAATGTCATGAAAAGTGTATTATCTTTTGGCAAACTAGCTAGAGATGGGATTCTTTTGCCAACAATAAGGACAAATTGATAAAGTCACTGAATGTGAGCATTTGGATATCTATTTTTTAATTGACATGGATGATGTGTTTTCAATGCTTTACTAGACATCAGTTTTGATGAATCTCTATGGTTGAAACAATGATTTATTGCCTGTTCAGGTGGTTTCTGTAGCTTTTTAGAATATTAGATTTCTGTTGTGTTAAGTCTAGCCCATGCTTGTGTGTCCTTTTCTCTTTCTTCCTAATATTCAAATCGGATCACTTGTGTATTATAAAAGTTTTTTCATTTCTTGTTTATCCAATTTTGCAGGCCTTCTTTGATGCAGAGATAAAGAAGATGAAAATCAAGAATTGCTATTTCCCTCTTTTTGTATCCCCTGGTGTTTTACAACGGGAGAAGGATCACATTGAGGGGTTTGCTCCAGAGGTGAGAATTTGAATGCTTTGACATGATTTCTGTAGCCTAAAATGAGCTTCTTGTATGAACCAAGGGAATGATTCACTTGTTTTGAAGTGTATGGAATTCTTCTCTTGAGCCCCAGGAATATCTTTGAGCTTCATCTATGTCTTTTACTCCTTTAAAAGATCAATCTTGTTTATTAGTATACGAAGTAGGAAAAGCACCCTTTTGTCAAACTCCAAACTTTAATGATGAACATTTTTCTTCTTAAGTTGCTATTTTCTAATCTTGTACAATTATGGTTTATATAAGTTATGTCTTGTTTAGCAATGTGTTTTTTATTTTCTGAGAAGAAAGCTGTGTTAGGCGGACCCCTATCAGGCCTTCAATAATCAAAGAATAGTACAATTGTAAGTATTTGCAGCTGCTAGCGTCCTCAATACTAATCTTGGATAGGTAATTAGGCAAAGATGGACACAAACGTTTATTATCTACACATATACAAAACATGGCCAAAAAATCAGTGGCCCCATTCGAGTTTCTGTGAGTATAACTATAATTAATTGTCAAAGTTTATCTTCGTCACTTCGATCTCTCTAAAGAGAAATATGACTTCCCCTGGCCAAGATATAGCATTGTTTAAACAGTCAATAGCAATTGTCAAATCGGATGCCATCACAAGAAACTTTATACCATGCCTTATTGCTTCCTCCATGCTCTTCTTTATTGCTTGGGTCTCGTAAATCAAGATAGAAGGACACCTCGTGGCCATAGCCACCAACCGATCAAAAAAAAAAAAATAATCATTCCATACCCACCCCTCGTTCCTTGAAGAGTACACCTGAAATCAGAATCTAAAATTCATGTCAGAGGGCTTCCATGTAACCTGTAAAGGAACACTGGGATGCCACATAACTTTCACCTGCCAATCCTCCAAAAATTCACCAGGCTAAACCTTCATGTCGTACGGCGGTGTATTTCTTTGTTTGCGACTTTTCCCAATCTAGGGTCTATCAAGGGGTTTAGTATTAGGAATTTATGAAGTTCTTATATTGTTACTGTTCGTGCTGGTGGTGCTTTTGTGTGGTCTAGTGTGCCAGACTGCCAGTTGGTCCTGGAGAGTTGATGCTCATTTTACTAAAAACATTCTCCCTCTTTACCTTAAGCTTGCTGTTCTGGTTTGATTTAATCTTGTTTCATTTCTCACCAGTCACCACTGTGATCTTTCAGGTCGCTTGGGTCACAAAGTCTGGAGAATCCGACTTGGAAGTACCTATTGCAATCCGTCCCACGAGTGAGACTGTCATGTATCCCTATTATTCTAAGTGGATTAGGGGACACCGCGACTTGCCTTTGAAGCTTAACCAGTGGTGCAATGTTGTTCGATGGGAGTTCAGCCATCCTACTCCATTTATCAGGTAGTTGAACTTTATTTGGTTAGATTTTATGTTAACCTTGTTGATGGGAAATGATAGTTCCTGTAATAGTTATAAGATGTTTCAACCGTTTATTATCTGATTGAATTTAAACTGTACAAAATTTTGCAATTCTAAGTTTGTGTTGACCATGTCAATGCTAGTGATCTTCCTGCTAAATGTTTGATAGGACCACCCATTCTTGTGAAGCAGATCATATCCATTAGAAATTATGCAGTGTTTTTGCATATGAACATTCTAGGTGATGGTTCAAACAGTTTCATCCTAAGTCCTGTCGTTGTTCTTCTTTCCTTCTATTATTACTTTATATGATGGTATTTCATCCCAATGACTGGTGATTTCTGATTGCATTTTCTTATAATGAAAGTTTGCGTGATTGCATCCTCTCATACAATATCATTATGTGGCTTTCCTCAATTAATCTTCGGTGTGTTCTTTTAGGCCTTGATTTCATTGGATTCTGACATTCTTAGGAAGCTATAATTCTTAGGGCTTGTGGTTCTGGAATGGTGTTCCAGAAGACAAGAGGGAGTGGATTTGAGTTTTTGGCTTGTGGATTAGTTTGGTGGGGCGGTGGGGGGCTGTTGTAGGGGCCTCCTTGGGATACACTTGTTTGTTTTCCATCTCTTTTTGCTTCTTGGGTTCATGAGCTTGTGAACACTTTTCTGGTTTTGCGCTTGTTGTACTTCTTTGCCATATTTATGTATTTGCTTGCTTGATTATCGATCAAAAAAAATAAAATAAAATTTCTTATCAAGTTTTGTTGAAGTTCTGTTCCATCTGTAGACATTTTAGGTGACTGATTTCGTTTGGAGTTTATGCAGTTTTTCTATCTTTGAGTAATTTTCATTAGCCAATCGTCTTTCAACATTTGGAAAGAAAGCTTAAATGTCCTCCATTAATCATATCTATATGATGTTTCTTAAACTTTAGCGTTGCACCATTTACAAACGAGTTTAATAGCTAACATTCTTTTTAGCTTATATGTGGAATAATTTTCTTACTAGTTCCTAAATGGACTACCTCTGAAGTGTTGCCTTCTTGTATGGTAATTTCTAAATAATGGTACTAAATTTCGATTTTGGGGAAAGTTGGTCTTTAAATATGGAAAATTTTGCGAGATATTTTCAAAAGGAGAATGGTCTATTGCGTCGACTTAAACTGAACAACACCCCAAGCTGACCTTGTATTGGCTAACATCTCCAAATTAGCGGATGTTAACCAATATTAATTGGACAACTCAAATTAGCATCCATTGAGACCAATAAATGCATGACTCCCTGCAGTTTTGTTTTGAGTAGTTTCAACTTTCAAGAGGTCACATAGTCTTATATTCTGTAGTGCTTCAGTTTACGTGACAGTAAACTCTTTGTATGTAGTATATTCTCTTTTTGTAAGCTTTATTTGATTAATATATCCATTTGATTTATCGATAAAAAAAAAAACTTCCAAGAGATTGTTCCCTTTACAAAATGTTGTGTTTTTTCACAGTTTTTGGTGGTGGTGGGTGGGAGAATCAAGAAAAAAAATAATATAAGAAAATGAGATCTTGGGACTTTTAGACAAATCCCTCAAAAATATTGTAGTTGTCGAATCTATTGAATTTTGGAACAAAATAATGCACTTCTATAACTATTAGAGGTCCAACTTTTGTCAGGAAATGTTGTGAAATTCTGAGCGAAGTACAGGTCATTGATAATTCGGTGATCTGTGAAATAAAAAATATTAGCTGAAATTTCAAATATTTCGTTGAAGTTTCAAACCATGTTTAAGATTTGGCTAAACTATATAGTATATACTGAGGAATATATCTCACGATAAGGGATAATTACAAAGGAAGATCAAATAAAAAGAGACACCAATAAAGGAAGAATAGCCCACCTGGACTCAATAGAAAAACAAAGAATTAATAAAAAGAAAAAAGATGGGATTACAATTTACATTTAAAGAACTTTGCTATACATATCAACCCTCAAAATCCCTTATTCCGACAGAGAATCCGCCAACTCATTTGCACATCTTAGAATCCAAGAGATGATATGTTTTTTTGGAGAACCAGATTACAAATTTGTCTACCTTCCATAAAAAAGGTTACAAATTTGCTTGATATATCAAATCTCCACAACTGCAAGCAATACCATCAGCCCACCTGTAGCATGTCTTGAATCTCCTTCAGTGATGAGGGAAGGAAGACCGTTAGATATTGAAAGAGCAAGGCCAAGTCTCATAGCTAGTTACTCAGCATGGTTGGAGGAGACCACTCCAACCGGCCCCAAAATGTAGAAGACTATACCATCCTCACTATTCTTGATATTCTCACCAACTCCATTCGGGTCCAGATTACCAAAGATCATCAATCAAAATAATCTCGTAAGAGCCAATAGGAGGGTTGCAGATAGCAGTTCTAAAAACACAAGGGGCGAGGACGTGGTAACAGAAGTCCAATCCCTAGTACTCCTTCCCCTTTGAAAAGGGGGGAAGAAAACACCCAAGAAGCAATTCTAATAGTGATCTTGTCAATACGTGGGAACACTAAGAATTTTCCAATTGAAAATTTATAATTCCTCTCTTTAGTCTTCCCAACTTATCACAAAATGATTGAACAGTGCTCTTCCACATAATCCTCCCCTTCACACCTAGACACCCTGATCTCCATTGCGATAGAACTCCTTTAACATTGTGAGAATAGACCCAAGTCAGCTCCACTTGGAACAAAAAGTTTCACCATATATGCCAAGCAACTCTACAATGGATGAAAAGATGGCTAACTGATTCCTCGTCATGCATGCACATCATACAAATATGATGAAAGAGGCAGCTGTTTTTCCTTCTCCGCTTAAGCATATCCATAGTTACCAAGTATGGGTTTAATACAACAATGATCCATTTGGGAAGTACGGGTGTCATACGGGAAAAGTACGGAAAATTAAAAAAATAATTAATAATTATAAATAAATAGGAATCATGATACTAACTAATAATAATCATGTAATACGGAATATGAGTTTAACACGATAAAAGTATGACAAAAATAGGCATATTATATGCGTTTAATATGTAATTCGTGTATTATACGCGTATTATATGGCAACGCGTATATAATATGTAATATGGCAAAAGTACGCCATTTAAATGGAGATCCCTTCCAAAAGTAGTATACAAGTATAATACGGGTATTTGGTAACTATGAGCATACCACAAGTGTCTAGTTCAGCCATTTTTTAGTGGCTAGTTTTAATTAAATCTATGATGTAGGAGTCGCGAGTTTCTTTGGCAAGAAGGGCATACAGCTTTTGCAACGCAGTCAGAGGCAGATGAAGAGGTGTGCAATTATTCAGAGTCTCAATTTTTTTCATCTTTTCCTGTTTACTTCTATTTGATTCTCAATTCAAAACATCTATTGTATCATTTGTTCTCGTTCAAATATAAATATAAGCATGCTAAAAATATGAACAGATATTTCCTTCTCTATTATAATTTAATTGCATAATGTTTCTACCCTTGTTTACATCTGTGTTTAGCTCATGCCTCTCCTCGGAGTGTAGAGTTGGAGTTATATTACCACGTAGCTGTACAGTAATACGAAACTATCTCATTTCCTTATATGTTTAGTGTAGTTGAGAACTTGAGATATTGACTTTGATATTAACCACTTGCATTATTTATATCTGCATTTGATGACTTACATTTTACATCTTTCATATTATTTGAGAGTATCATTTGACTAGAGATCTGAACTTTTGCATATCTATGACAGCCAAAAGCAACCTTTTCATGTTCCAGGTTGGAATATTTGCATCTTCTGTATGGACCTTTTTTTTTTTCCCTTTCTAGGATTAGTTCAGCTTCTGATCCGTAGTTTATTCCCATTGAAATACTGCAATTTCTATTTGTATAAATATCTTCAAGTGTTGGTATGTAAATACTCATGCTATTTTGTATTTTCAGGTCCTTGAAATATTGGAACTCTATCGACGGATATATGAAGAATATTTGGCAATTCCAGTTGTAAAGGGCAAGAAGAGTGAGCTGGAGAAGTTTGCCGGTGGGCTTTACACTACAAGTGTTGAGGTATTGAATATATGTATAATTCATCTTATGTGCATCTTTCATAACACTTTGGGACCTTATGTATGGTTTGCTTGAATATAAAGTAAACCCTTTCTTCATTTCTGTAATGTCATACTTATTATTGTTTTCCAGGCTTTTATTCCAAACACTGGTCGTGGTATACAAGGTGCAACCTCACATTGCTTGGGTCAAAATTTTGCAAAAATGTTTGAGATAAACTTTGAAAATGTGAAGGGAGAAAAGGCTATGGTCTGGCAGAATTCGTGGGCATACAGCACTCGAACGGTAATTCTTTGCTTGTCTGTTTTTGTTTGAGTAGCAAATAGGTTTTGGCAGAAAATTATATGCCTTGATTTATCGTTTGTTTAGTATGGGTGCATACAGACATCAAAAAATGCTTTTACATTCATAAACAATTTGAATCACTTGTTTTCTATAATTGAAATATCCAAAAATAATTTAAAGTATATTTAATTTTCCGTCATCCGTCGTATAACACCATATTTGTTCATTTCTTCAACAAACATACATTGCTATAGAGTTGGGTTTTATATGCATACCTCAAGAAAATGTTATTCTACTTCTCAACTATGCAGGTAGACGAGCTTTTCATAAACTCCACAACTTAAACAGGAAAGTATTAAAAGCATATTAAACTTTTAACTTCTTGATGTGGCAATGGAAGCAATTGCCTAATCACTTGAGGATCAGCCCAAATAACAATTCCGAAAGTTCTGAACTTTCATATAGCAATACCACTAAATTACATGTAAACGTTAGGGTTTAAGGGTATTGGACAAGGTAAGGTTAATTTGTAGGGCTTAGAAATGAGTCTATGGCTCAATGAAGTTTTCAGATCGGCTAAAATTGTAATTTCAGAAATTTACAGGGACTAATCTGTAATTATCACGAGAGACTAAAAAATCTGGAAATTCAACATAGGGCTTAGGTTGAATTCAAATAGGATTTAATATACCAACTTAGGTAGCTTGAACTAAGACAAACGAAACCCTAATGAATCAAAAGTCTTAGGTTCATATTTTGGGGGCTTAAAATAAAAAAGTTAAAGAATTAAAGCAAATCTTGAAATTTTGTAATCAACAAGATTGGGTTAAAAATCCAAACATGATGCGAATATAGGTCTTGGATAACTCCTGAAGAAATACAACAATATAATACTGAAAATTAATCCTAATCAATCAACAATAAATGGAATCAGCAACTAACAGCTTCATATTCAATTCTCAAACTCAGCAATCATTTTTTTATTATCGATAAGCAAGCACCATATATTAAACACGATTAGGCAATACAGAAGCAAAAAAGAACTGAAAAATAAGGGAAGAAGAGTTTACAAGTACATAAACTCAACCTGAAAAGCCCCTAGGCAACCAAAACAATCTAATCATCCCAACACCTTGTACTATTTGTAGATTACTAAAGTCTTCTAATTAGACTCTAATCATGACATAAAAAATCTTAAATAGATCAGCAGCAACCAGCAGCATCAACTCATAATAGTAGGATTTGGGATTCAAATCATGAAAATCTTAAAATTTAAATGAAAATTGCATGATTCTTCTCAAACAAATTCAGACCTAGGTTAAGATATATATCTTACCATTCAGGTTGGAATTTTGAAATGTAGGATTTCTATCGTAAATTATAAGATGTTAACAACTATAGTGATGGAAAAATGCAAATGAAAAATCAAGGATTAAAAACTCGGTTTTGGGGACCGTATTGGGTCCCAATGAAACTGATACTGTTAATTTTTTTTTTTTTGAAAAATTCTAAAAAATCACAATAAATAAAAAAATGAAATAAAAAAGGTAGTAGACGGGTAACAACATTCTTCTAAAGTCAATATCAATTAGATAATATAAAAATAATGAAATATAACACATTAGATGAGTTAAAAGTAGAAACATAATGCTAAAGTCACATAGAATTAGGGCTTAGAATGGGTAGAGAGGAAGAGGAAAAATAAGAGTGTTTTTAGGGGTTTACGTAATCCCTTTTATATCATAGGACTAGGGTGATATGTAACGGTTTCGGACTTTCAGTCAAGTCTTATTTTTTCTTAAAAAAGCTGTAAAGTTCAGGTTAACGGGTTCTACCGAAATCGATACTTATCGGTTTCAGCGTTTTTTGAAACCATGTGACAAATGGCCTAATTGCATCTGCTGATAACATTGGTTACTTCCTGCTGGAGATTTTCTCCCAATGATCCGATTAGATCATATTTACAGTGTCTTATGGTGGGTATGACAGGAAGTCGGAACCTTGCAGTTCGTGGAGATTTATGTTCCATGTGTAGATTTTCATCTGTCGTTGCGGTTTAAGAGGCTAAGTTTTTTTTTCCCTTTCTACTTGCAATGTCTTAGGGCCTAATTGGTCAATATAGGAGCTGATTTGGAAAAGCTTTGTTCAAGCACGGTGTAATTTCTTTTACAAGGAACTGTGCTGTTTAATCCAATTTGAAGGTGTGCTCCCAATAATCTAGTTTGATTGATTTGTACTCAAGTGTCTTATGCTGCACGAGGAGAGGATCTTGCAGTTATTGGAGATTCATGTTCTGTGTAGATTTTTCATCTGTCATTGTGGTTTAGGAAGTTGAACTTTTTCTACTTACAATATCTTAGGGCCTATTTGGTCAATATTAGGCTAAGTTTTTTTTCATCTGTGACTTGTAAGTTCTATCTTACTCTTCCATAACCAAATTACTTTGCACAGTTACCTTGTATATTGTGGTGTAAAGTTTTTTGCAGGGTGTTTATAAGACTGATGGATAATCCTAGTTTTAAATCCATGTCCTTGGATATCTTACTGTTTACTTTTCCTATTTACCCTTTTCAAATGACGATGAAAATTTCTTTTTTTATTGGGGGATTTATTTTCACTTATCATTGTATCTTATATTATATCTTCTTGATAATTTATTAATTATCCAAAAAAAATAAAAAAATAAAAAGAAAGATGGACGATGAGATTTGGATTCCTTATGCTTGAACTATTCATTTTCCACACAGAATAAGAGATGAACACCCCTCATTCCTTTCTAATCTAGTTGCAAACTTTCTTCAGGTTAAGTTATTTTGCAATGGGGTAGTTGTTGTTTAGCCATATAACTCTCCAACTTCTTATCTGTTTTCTTTTTCTTTACTTAAGACTGCTTTCTTTTATGATATGAAGCTTTGAATGAACAGTAGAATGAATTGATGTACCTGTAGAGTTTTTAATATTCTTTTTGTTTGTTACTTTGGATTCAATAAAGGGATTGGTTAACTTCATGCACATCTGCCTCATCAGAGTGAAACTTTTGATAGTAACTTTTAATTATCCTATGCTAATACTATTTTTTTCCCTTTTTTATTATTAAATTTCCAGATTGGGGTGATGGTGATGGTTCATGGGGATGACAAAGGCTTGGTGCTGCCGCCGAAAGTGGCATCTGTCCAAGTTATTGTGATTCCAGTACCTTACAAAGATGCTGATATGCAAGCCATCTTTGATGCCTGCTCTGCAACAGTTAATACCTTGAATGAAGCTGGTTTTCGTGTTGAAGCTGATTTGAGAGATAACTACTCACCTGGTTGGAAGTACTCACATTGGGAAATGAAAGGTGTTCCTCTGAGGATTGAAATTGGGCCAAAAGACTTGGCTAACAGTCAGGTAAAGCAATTCCATGTCTTTTCTTTTCTGTTATTTTTTCAAATCGTTATTTCTGTGTTATCTCTTTCATTGCCTCTATTATTTACTTCACCTTCATCAGTTTTAAAGCTTGGAGAGTCAATTATTGACTAAGTTTCGGCATGTTTTTTTTTCCTGATTTCATTACCTTTTTCTTTTCTTTTCATGAAGCCAGTCTATTACACAGTTGTTGGCCTTACATTTGTTTCTGCTGAATCTCATTTTGCACGATGATAATTTTCTAATGCAACTCAATGAGAGAAACAACCCTATCTATGTTTACTCCCAGCTGGGAAAAAATGGCAAGCTTACTTGATGTCCTATCTATTTGGATTGAGAATCAGGTTGCTTTACTTGGAGCTTATGATCTGGTTGTCTATGTCATTGGCTAGACTTTTGTTTCATGCTAACCATTCTGTTCACATTGATCCAATTGGTTTTGAGGGAGGGAGTATGTTAAAATATATTGTAAAATTATCGGTTAGATGTTTCCCTATTTTAGTTGTTTCTTATAGCTTACCAGATGTCTCATTGTAGTTCCAACATTATTTGGTTAGAGACTCCTTTGTTTTCTCTGGTGATACTAGAGTAAAAAGTTAAAAAACTCACAGCTTCATTTCTCTTTTAAATGCTCTGGTGGGGATAGTAGTAGGCTATTGGTGTGCTCACTAATAGAATTTTATGTTGCTTTTCTTCTTAGTTAAATGTTGTACTTTAAAGTTCTGTATGATGTCTTGAGGGTTTTCTCTCTATATATATTTTTAATGAGAACCCAGACATTTCTCTCTTGACATGCCCTTATGAATTATTGGTATAAAACTTTTTTATTTTTATTTTTAATCAGTAATCAGGTAAATACATTATAAGAAATCAAATTTAACAGGAGGATGCAGTAGAGATATTTGATATATTCTGCACATCATTATTTCCTCTGAACTCTCTAGGTCTCAGTTCTTCCATAGAATTCGCCAGCTTATCCTGTCCTGGATCTCTATCAACTATCAAATGGGATTGGGTAGACTTGGGGGCGATCTCTTTGTTTTAAGATTAATTGCTATAGCTTGGTTCTAATTGGGTATGTTCATCTATTTCTGCTCTGCTTTGGTTTTTGGCTTTTGGTCTCTCTTTGGTTCACCCTTAGTGAACCTTTGTTGTATTGACACTTAGTATCTTTTTTGCTTTGAAATGATATTTGGCTTACCTTTCAGAAAAAAAGTATAGGAAAATGTGACAGTTCTAGGAATATTTCGGGAACATGGACTTAGATCCTCATGATGCTCTTATTTTCTTAATTTAAATTTTCATATATCAATATAAATGAATGCTTGTTTTTATGGATAATAGAAATAAGTGCTTAGCGCCTTAGTCACTAAGTAACGACTCAGTGCCCCCCACTGTTTACATGGTATTCTTTCAAATTTTCTTTTTGACCTTTTCTTTTATGTGGAGAGGTAAAATAATTTGTACATACTTGAATTGTAGATGAATTCTTACAATGTTTGATTGATGTTACATGTGGTCTGTTTATTGGAGTCTGTAATGAGATGGGCTTGGTCGACTTGGCTAATAATTTTGTCAAGAATCTTGAGTTTTTTTCCTTCTTTCTGATTATGATTCATCATTCACCCATTCAAACAAAATCCAGGAAAAGTAACAAAAGAAGAAGTAGAAGCTGTATACGCAGTGAAAAAAAGATCAGTGCACCTATTACTTTTACATACATCTACTTGAAAAAAACTCAGATAAAACAACTTTATGTTGACAATTTGAAAGAGAATAAATTAAAACGGGGATAGGAAGGAGAAAGTATATACATGTAGACGAAAAGTAAAAAAGAAATGAAAGAGATCTGAACACCCCTCTAATTCCCTGTCGATGGTGCTTCTAAAAAATCGTCGAAGTCCAAAAGAAATTGCCAATATTTTTAAAGAAGCCTTAAAGATTTTAAGCCTCTTAATAGATTATAATATTCATTATTCACAATCTCATACTTAAATATCTTATGTTTTGCTAATGGGTTTTGAGTCTTTTGACTGGCGAGGTTTTGGTTGTATGTGGTGGATGATTCCTTTGAATTCTCAAATATGTTATCTGTGGGCTTAAGAAATGACCAGTTGAATATTTAATTTCACATAAAGATCACAAAAAAAAGCTAACCCTTTGGACTCGAGTGATGTTGGACTACATGGTGTCATTTGAGTCAAGCCGATTCACGAAGGTCAACTTGGGGTGATAATGAAATAATTCATTCAATCCATGGTATGGTATCGTCCATATTCTCAATTTGGTGAACCTGGTCCTGGAGAGTTGAGTATTCAGATTAGGAGCTGGCAAGCTATGACCGAATTAATAGTATTTTAGTTACATTTACTTTGATAATGCCATCTTAGAACATTCTGACTCTGGTGCCCTTGATGTTGGTGGCACAATAATTTCTTCTATTACATTGTGCTCGTTGATTCACAGGAATAATGAGAAATACTTCAATTGTATTTACAGGTACGTGCTGTTCGCCGTGACAACTCAGCAAAAGTGGATATACCTATGGTCAATTTGGTCAAGCAAGTGAAAGACATGTTGACCAATATTCAACAAAGCTTGTTTGATGCTGCAAAGCTAAAACGAGATGCTTGCATTGATGTTGTGAAAACGTGGGACGAATTCATCGAAGCACTTGGCCAAAAGAAAATGATCTTAGCTCCTTGGTGTGACGAGGAGGTAGTCTTCATTATCATATTTATGCTGTTCATGTCTGACATTTTATACTGCTCTAGGCAATTGCATCTTGGTTAGGGTGCTTTCCATTAATTATCATTTACATCCATTAATCAGTCAATGTTAGGCACTTGCTATTGTGTAGTTTTTTGAGATGATTCTTTCACGGTTAATGTACTCGGTGTTGCTCCAAAAAATTCATGCTCTCTTTTATGATTCATCTCGATATTGCTTCATTATGAAGACCATGAACAAGAAATGCTGAGTTAGCTTGTGGACTGATTTATGATATATATTTTTCTCTGATGTATATGAAAACTAATATTTAGAATAGGTTTTTCTGCTTCGATTCCTGGATCTCAATGGTTAAGCTTGTTTGGGGTGCAAATGCACCTAGTACCGAGCTTAATTTTACAACTATCTGTTTCTAGTCAAGTCTATTCATGACATGCGAAATTGATAGAAGAAATAAATTGACTACTGCCCTTGGCGTTATTTTCTTGGTGGCCCTTAGTGGGATAACATCAAGAGATTCCTGGTTTTCCAGTCTGTGCCAAGCGGGATAGTCACCCACACGAGTCCCTGGAGATTGGAAGTTGGGGCATGCGCCCTAGTGTTGGATGCCTTTATGCGGCCATGAGGGCATAAGTGCAATTGGCATTATGTTTGGAGTTTCGGTCTCTATCTAGTGTCTTCATTGAGCTCTATCATTGAGCTTTATGTAATTGGTAATGGAATGTGTTATTATAGCTGGTTTCCATCTTCTATAAATATTGAAGTTGAAAAAGAAAAAAAAACAAATATTGTCACGTTGATAAGCTAAAATTTTCTCATTCATGAATCTGAAATGTTAGTAGTTAATTTAATTACTTGTGTTTGATCTTTTTATATCATTGTTTCCATGTTCTCGTTTCATAGGAAGTGGAGAAAGATGTGAAAGCACGGACGAAAGGTGAGATGGGAGCAGCTAAGACCCTATGTTCCCCATTTGACCAGCCAGAACTCCCCGAAGGTATCATTCCTATGTTGTAGGTGAAATGTATGTTATTATTATTATTATTATTATTATTACTTTTATTATTACAATTGCTATTATTGTTATTGATCAACTTTCTCAGGGGCCCAACAAACTTGGAATGGAAATCTGAATCTTCTCTAATATCCACCTTTACTTCGCTTAGTCTAGTGAGGCGATAAGACTTGAAAATACCCAATTAGAGCTCTGGCTTGTCATTAATACTGGAAAGATCTGGATTGCTGAATATGCTACCATATATTGGTAAATTAATTGTACCTTTCAGGACACGGTCCATTTCTCCAAGGGCTACACTTGATCTTTGTCTGATTTCTGCTCTTCTCCCATTTGTTGAACTAGTCTTGAGCATCTATTGGGTTTGAGCGTATTGTCCAGCTGGGTCGTGCAGCATCACAGCGAAATGGGTTCTGTGATTCCGTCCTAGCTTAGTCTATCAGGGAAAATGGGGAATTAGATCTTGATGGTTAATGCCTCTACAATCATCTTAACAGCCAATTGGATTATCTAATCCTTTCATTGCTCCTTTGGTCAGTTGCAACTTCATTTTTAAAAATGTCTTATTCTTCAGTTGTTTCCATATCCGTAAGGTTCTATTTCACGTGCTGGAAGTACCTACTGCCAGCCTTCCGCCAAAGTTGCCATTATTGCTGCATCCAAGGCATCTTTAAGTGGTTGAGATAATTCTATATCCACTCCACCTCTGGGTGCTAAACCCATATATTAGTCTGCAAAGAGTGACAATTATTTGGTCCCTTCCCTGGAGTAAGTACCACCTCCCCCTTTATGGAAAGGTCTGTTGCAATTCATTCATTCTCTCTCTCTCTCTCTCTAATCAAGTTAGCTTCATGGATGTCGTCCGGTCATCTGAGATTACCCTCTGGATTGTCAGCAATTGGAGTGAGGTTTGCCCAGTGAAGTAAAATTTGTTACATGTTTGTCTCATCATAAATGTATGAAAATGGTACTTCCATCTTCATTAAAATTCAGTCGTTAAAATGTTTGAATCAATTTCAGGCTAGCATAGCTTCACTTCTTTTTATTTATTTATTATAACTCGTATCTTGGAGAATTGCATTTTGAAGTTCTTTTTTCCTAATATGTGTGAACTTGTGTGCAGGTACCATTTGTTTTGCCTCGGGAAAGCCTGCAAAGAAGTGGACCTACTGGGGCAGGAGTTACTAAATATTCAGACTACATTACATATTTATGTTGCTTGTCTAATTTGGGGATGCCATCTTATTTTCCACAAAACCTCTCAAAATGTATTTGCCCCAAATTTTCTGCCCCCACCCCCTTTTTTTGGCCCTAATTAGAGCACAATTGAACATTTGTCCAGTGGAAGAACTCCACTGTTATAAAGTTCTAAGACGCCGATTTTGCCCCGGACAGGCGCATGTTATTTTGTGCTATAGCCCTGCAAATCGAAATAGACTTATTTGTATTTCTCAGGTATTTTGAATTTTGTGTGCCCAAGAAAAAGGCGCCAAAGGATACATTATTTTTAAATTGATCTGTCCCAAATTGACTGTCCACGTGGGGGTGTGATGTAATAATCTAGAATAAACATTCCATTAAAGAGGCCAAAGCTCCATCATTTATAGACTAGTTTAGAAATTTGATTTGTCCTCGTTTCACAAATTGTTAGTATAGTTTAGAATTTTGATTTGTACTCGTTTCCCTAGTTGTTAATATCAATTACTATACCATAAAAAGGCTCGATGAAGTGCTTATATAGATGATCAATACTATCCCATCCGGTCAGGCCGACCACTAAAACCGAAATCAATTCAAAACTGTCTGTACAACCGGAGGCCAGAAAGGGAAAAACTGATTTTTTTTTAATGAGTGAAAGGGTACGGTCGAATCAGACTGGTTGAACCGGTCAAACCGGACCGGCTACCCAGCCGGTTGGATATGAAAACATTTCGGATGCATAATTTAGCCCATTATTTGGGCTTACAACTCTCACAGGTACACCCTGCCTCTTGCGCCAGTGGTGGGGTGTGGCCTCTTTGTTGAGGGAGGTTCTGAGGATCCCTACAAGACCTCCACTCTCCTAAGCTACCCACTAACCATTGATCTAATCATTAACTGTAGTTAAATGATATCCTCCGCATAAAAAAAAAAAAAGAAAAAACTCACAGGTTAGGCCCAACCTGGCCGGCCCATCATTGGTCTTGCCACGTGTCCCAGTATTTAGCGGATGGATTTTAAATCAAGTAGCTATGAGCACTGCTTAGGTCCGTTTCCTATCTTTCCTGTGTACTCGTGTCCTTTTTTACATCCATTTAACCCTAGTTAAGCTTAAATAAAATTAAAGTTAAGAATTTTGTCCTTTTTTTTTTTTTTGTTTTTTTGAAAAACCAAGGTTGGATTGCTATGCCCCAATTTTACCTTTCGAGGAATGGTTCTGTTGTTGTTTTGGAATGAATGTTTTCCTTGAATAAAAAAAGAATAAAAAATTCAACTGTGGTTAAGATTCACGAGGACACGGGGTAAATAGGAAACGGACCCCCTAATCAGTGCTCCAATAGCTATCTACGAAATGAAACTAAAGACTGGATTTCCCTTAGCCATACTATATTGACCTCTCTACTCACCTTATCTTCCCAACTATTCTCCTTTCCCTCCACAAATTCTGACAGCAAATTTTGTTAAATATTCTGCATTTCTGCTGCTAGAATAGCTGATTCGATCGATTCTGAGCATACCCATTTGTTAATTTCCACACACACACACAGAAAAATGGCGGCACCACCATTTGGGTCGCCTTTTGTGAAGAACTACCCATCTGTTTCACCTTTCCATTCTAAATTTCTTCTCTCACACAGCAGTTACTACCCAAAATCCGAAATGGGTACCTCTTTTTCTGGCAGAGAAGCCCGTTTCGGAGCCAAAACCACCAAATATGGCGGTCTTCGATTGCGGGCGATGGCGTCTTTGGGAGGTCTACTTGGTGGAATTTTCAAGGGGACTGATACTGGGGAGTCCACTAGGCAGCAATATGCTGCAACTCTTGGTTTAATTAATGGGTTAGAAGCGGAGATGTTGGCCTTGTCAGATTCGGAATTGAGGCAGAGAACTTCTGTGTTGAAGGAACGAGCCCGGCAGGGTGATTCATTGGATTCCCTGTTACCTGTAAGTTTTGAATTATTATCTGTGTGATTATGTTATGAATCCATTTTTCTGGAGTTATGAATTTTAATTTTCAAGTTTGATCAACTTTGCTAGTTTTGGTGAACCTCTTGACAAGGATTGTACATGAGAATGATTCATTGATTTTTCAATTGTCTTCTTCTCAAAATAGAGATTTAAATACTAGATAGGAGGGCTATATATGATATTGCATCTCGAGACACTCTCCATAGGCATGCACTAGCTGAATAGTTGGCTTGATTTCTTTTGACAACCATGTCATTATAAGCAGAATCTTGCTCCACTTTTCCATCACCCCCCCCAACATATTCTGCATTGCCATTACTAATCAACAAACTCATCAATATACCTAGATAAAAATATTCTTCCAATGCATAACATTCCACCAGTTCCTCACATGCTAGATTTATCCACCGATTGAGAGGAACTTAATGTCAGCGTCTCATGCCTAAACATCAACAGAAGAAAGTAGAAACACTTGAATTGCTGACGGACTTGTTATCTATTCAGTGTCCTGGTATACTTGCTAACACTAAGCTATTACGGCACTTTGTAAAAAACTGGGAGAAGGCACATAGTATATGTCTTGCATCCTACTGAAAAATGTGATTTTTTTTTATTTGTTTGTTTAATTTCCAGACGTCTTCAAATACTCTCTGTTATTTATTTAATCGGTATGAACTTTTCTTGCAATATTTTTGCACTTTCCTAGCCATCTTCCTCGTGATATGTTTTAGTGTAAAACAAATAGCTTTCTGTGGCTTACCAAATAATGTGAACCTTCATTGGCAGGAAGCATTTGCTGTTGTGAGAGAGGCTTCAAAGAGGGTTTTGGGGCTTCGTCCTTTTGATGTACAACTGATAGGTATATTTTGTGGTACTTGTGTATTATGTGTTCTGTTGGATATATGCGAGGTTCGTCATGAGTTAGTTTCCCTTGTCAAATGGTAAGAATGTGCTGAAAATCAAACATGAATCATGGAGCATTTCTATAGATAAATTTCATGTTCTTAACGTTCAACAGGATCTTAGAGTTGACCTACCTTAGGAGTTAAGATATTAGTTCATGAGCTTATTATTTTGGATGGGTGGTTTGGATACTCACTTGAATATGACTGAGCTTAGACTATATTTTGTTTTTCTTTCTGGAATGCCCAAGTTTTATAGTTAATGGTCATGTAGGTGGCATGGTTCTTCACAAGGGGGAAATAGCTGAAATGAGGACTGGAGAAGGAAAGACACTTGTTGCTATTTTACCAGCTTATTTGAATGCATTGAGTGGGAAGGGAGTTCATGTTGTTACTGTCAATGACTATCTTGCTCGACGTGATTGTGAGTGGGTTGGTCAAGTTCCTCGATTTCTTGGACTGCAGGTTGGCCTAATCCAACGTATGTCTCATTCTTTTATTAATTTTTTGATTTGTTTCTTTCTTTCACTTTTCCTTTAGAATGATTCTCATTTGAATGCTTCGCTTGGTTAGTAACTTATCTAAAGCTGGTGCCTTCTTTAACAATATCTTATACCGAGTTAGAAGTTGTTAGGTTTTGACCCACTATTGTATTCATGACCAGTTATATTATTCAATTTAAGCTTATTTGGAAATCAATTTTATTTTATTTCCAAATTTATTTCATATATACAAAATCAGTCTTCAACAATTTATAGGTCAGATTACCACAGTACTTAGTAGGTTTATTTCTTTTTTTACTCAATAAGTGATTCAGCTATGAGTTTTGAAAGAATTTCTACAAATTCTTGTAATAAGTCAATTGAGTCAAGTCCTGATTGTAAGGTTTTAATGACACAAACAATACCAATTTTTGAACTTTGTAGTTAGACCAAGGTTTAAAAAAGTGGTTTCGCGACCGAAACCAATACGTATCGATTTTGGCCATTGCTTGAAAAAAATCCAAAAAATCATAATAAATAAATAAAAAAAATGCAAGAAATGAGTGACAAGATACTTCTAAAGCTAATATGAAGTTCAAAATATAGAAATAAAGAAATTAGATGGATCGAAGGTTGAAACATACACAGATACACACTGCTAAGTACTAAAGCCACATAGAATTACGAGCTGGCTCATCATCTTCATCATCATCATTTCTATTTGGTTCAATGTAAGACTGATCGTAGAGACTTTCATGTTGTTGGGCTTGGGTTTGGGCATAGCCGTGTGGGAATTCGCTAAAAAATCCTGTGGCTGATAGTACTGTTTGCCCTGCTGGGGATATGTGGGAGGGTATCCATAACCATAAGCTCCATACTGATACTGGGGAAACAAACCATACCCTTCCATGTAGTCCAAAGAAGGCGGATATTGTTCAGCCTCAAGTTCCTGAACCTCTATCCCCCCACTTGCATTAGGACTCTCTTGAATCCTAGCTCCAGTTCAATCGACATCTTGTCCCTGACCAGTATCTACATCATAAATAATTGTTGTAGTACCTGCATTAGGACCTCTACTTTTATCACCACTAGGTCCATTACTAGTACTACTAGTAGATGAGAGCTCATGCCCTTCTCTCACATTGTATTATGTATATATAAACTCCCTAAAAAAATGAAACCTTAACAACTTAAATCAAATAAATAACTAATGTTCATGTATTTTAAGTGGAATCCAAGAAACTCACATGCATTTAGTTAGTTTTAGTTGAAATGAACATGATTTGAGAAAACTTACCCGATTTAGCTCACGAAGTGAGTTCTCCCTGAAATGAAGAACTTAGTTTGGATTCCTTCAAATCGATGATTCAAACCCCAAATCAAGTTGTTAATCAATAAAAAACAAAAATATTTTAGGTAAAAGGGGTAAGAATAGGTAGAGAAGAAGAGAGGAAGGAAAGAGAGTTTTTTAGAGTGTGTTTAGGGATTTTTGGAATCTCTTTATAACATAAAACGTCGAACGAGTCCTATGCCCGAAACGTTACATATCGTAGGACTCGTCCGATACGTAACGGTTTTGGGCGAGTCTTATTTTTTTTCGGAAAACTTAGGGATAGGTACGGTTTCGAGACCCGGGTGCAACCGAAACCGTTACGTATCGCTCGATACGTAACGGTTTCATCGAGTTTTTAAACCATGAGTCAGACAGATTTGTCTACCTGGTAAAAAACTAATATAACTCAAGTTAATTGACTTTGCCGAACTTTTGTTGGCTCAGCTAGACGGTTGGTAATTATGTGATTTTTCATAAACCTTGCAAAGTTCATTTTCAAAGGGAACCCTATGTAATTTGTTTTAGGCAATTCTCTATTTTTCCTTCTTTTTACAGAGCTCATCTTTAACCTGAAATGGTATATTTATACTCTTTTCCTACACTTCCACTCTATTAAACTATTTTCCTGATCCTTACCTGGATTTTGCTCAATTGATCTTGTCTATGACTTACACTGTTATCCTATGGAAAGTGGTTAAAATTCAGTATTGACAATAACTCTTTCCCATCCCAATACTCCCATCTCAAGAACCCCCCTCCCTTTAATAATCCTCTGCATATTAACTACTCTCCTTTGAATCTTTATCTATATCCGTTTGTACACCTCTATTGGGAGAGGTGCGAGGATTTTTTTTGGTGTTCTTTAAATTTACGATTATGGTCTGACAATGAATTGTTTATGTTGGCAGAGAATATGTCAAGTGAACAAAGGCGGGAAAATTACTTATGTGACATCACATATGTCACCAACAGTGAGCTTGGTTTCGATTACTTGAGAGATAATCTTGCCACGGTAAGTAAAATTTTAAGTAACCTTTTAAATTCTAATTCTGTAATGGATACTTGGGATTATCTTTTCTCATGTTCTTTTATTTCATTTTACTGCATGATCAATGCTTTCTTTTTCATCTGTCCAATTATTACCCTTGGATTTCTAAATTCTTTTGTTTATTATCAATTTATCTGATTGAAGTTATTTATATCTAATATCTACAGAGTGTTGATGAGCTTGTCATGAGGGTTTTTAATTACTGTGTGATTGATGAGGTGGATTCCATTCTTATTGATGAAGCAAGAACTCCTCTCATCATCTCAGGACCTGCTGAGAAACCAAGCGATCGGTACTACAAAGCTGCAAAAATGGCTGCAGCCTTTGCACGTGATCTGCATTATACTGTAAGAAATGAAACTAGTGGTAAATGATTGTTTTTTTTTAATACTAAGTCCTTGATTGGTTATGGTTGTAGCAGCCATAATGTTATTGGATATATTACAATGTGCAAAAAGGGTTATTCTTGAGGGACCATTACTTGATGGTTGATTCTGTTGTTCTCAATCGCTGAGGTTTTTACCTAATTTTTTCCAGATATGAAGAAGAAGATGGTTAGAATTCTGTATGGGTATCAAAAAATTATGAAAATGGTCTCTTCTTGGAGGACTTTTACCTTGTAGTCGATGTTGTTGTCAGTTGTCACTCACCATTGCTGAAAGTTCCTGCGATTTAAAGTTCTTCAGCTGTGATGAAGGATTCAACTTCTTTATCTCATGAATAATGCAAAAGTTGTGTGCCCTTGGCACTTATTGCATGCTGTCTAATTGGAGGGCCACTTCAAGGATAAGTCTCGGCTTCAATTTAGCATTGGTAATTGAATTTGGCTGTCTGTTTACGATTAAAAAGGAGACAAGAACTTGGAGGGCTTAATAAATTGGTTCAACAGAAGTGGCCCACTCCAAAGATAGGTGGTCATATGTACTGTTATTCATAAAGATGGATTAGACGGAGTTTTCATGTCTTTATTGGCCACATAACACTTACTCATTTGTTAATGCACCCCCCCCCCCCCCCCCCCCCCCCCCCCAAAGGTTCTTCTTTCATTCTTTTTCATACTTGGGTTGTCTTTTCAGGTTGATGAGAAGCAGAAAACTGTTCTACTCACGGAACAGGGTTATGAGGATGCTGAAGAAATTTTGGATGTAAAAGATCTATACGATCCTCGAGAACAGTGGGCGTCATATGTTCTGAATGCGATAAAAGCAAAAGAACTCTTTCTTAGAGATGTGAACTACATTGTCCGCGGCAAAGAGGTCCTTATTGTGGATGAGTTTACTGGCCGAGTCATGCAGGTGATCTATTTATCCAGGTTGCATTGCACTTTGAAAGAAGTTCATGTTATAGAACTATATTCTTACTTTTTAATTGAATATATCTGTTCCTTTCTATTTTCCATGTTCTACTGAAATACAGATTTTTCTTGCTGTGGGATCTCATGCACATTGTTTGCTATTTATGTATTCCGGCAGGGGAGGCGATGGAGTGATGGACTTCACCAAGCAGTTGAAGCGAAAGAAGGTTTGCCCATACAAAATGAAACTGTAACACTTGCTTCAATTAGCTATCAAAACTTCTTTCTCCAGGTGGGAGCATTTCATCCCTTATCTATTAAGTGAAGCAACTTGGAAATTTATCCTCCACCTTCTATATCTCTAATGGTGGTTTCTATAAATTGTTACAGTTCCCAAAACTTTGTGGAATGACTGGTACTGCAGCAACTGAAAGCACAGAATTTGAGAGCATATACAAGCTTAAAGTCACAATTGTGCCAACAAACAAGCCCATGATAAGAAAGGTATGTTATGAAGTAATTCCCTCTCCTTGGAGAGCACCTATGGTCACCACTGGTTTCATTTGCAACTTTAATTACTGAAACTAAATGAGTAGAAGGGGAATAAGTGAAAATCAGATGACATAATTTCTTAGAAGTAAGTAAATAATTACTTCTACCAAATATAGATTTCTCTGAAGAAGTTATGATTCTTATATAGAACTTGTCAGGGTCAGAGTTTCCCTTGTATGAAACTCTCCAATTTACCCATAGTTCAAAATATCGATACGTATCGGCCGATACGGGCCGATACGTACCGGTTTTTCAGCCTACCGATACAGAGATACGCAGGAAGGAATAAAATACACTGTATCGAGTCCGTATCGTTCGTATCGGTACCGATACTGGCCGATACAGGCCGATACAGTGCCGATACGGGCGATACGGTGCCGATATAGGTTTTTCAGCAGTAAAAAAAAACCTGTACGACTATAAATCTTCAAGGATCCTAATGCACTCTATAGAATTGATTGATGAGTAGAAAAAGAAAAAGAAAAACAGATTTTTAGTAGAGAATGAGGATTAGGGCACATACCTGTGTGCCTGTGATGAAATTGTCGCCAATCACCACTGCCGTCGTCACCATTTGCCATTGCCGTTGCCGTCGTCACCATTTGCAGTTGCCGTCGTCGATTGCAGAAACCGAAGAGAAGGTCTTCTCTTTCCCCCTCCCCCTTTGCCCCTTTCGGCTTAACCTTGTGCCGTTCGATGATTTTTTTTTTTTTTTGTTAATGGTAAACACAACACTCACGAGTTTATATCTGAGGAGGAGTGCTAGCCTCACTCTGTCGCAGTCTTACCATTCAAATTTTTTCCAAATATGTAAACGTGCATTGTGTTTACCTTTCATCGAAATCGGATTACAGTCAATCGTGATTGAACTCGGGGAGAGTTCAATCACACCCTTAGGCCAACACATGTCCCTTTTAATTAGGGGTGTCAATGGGCCGGGCTTGGGTTTGAGTTTTGGCAATTTTTGAATAGACCCGGCCCGAGCCCGACACATTTACAATAGGCTTTAAAGCCCAAATTCGGCCGATTGACACCACTACTTTTAATTCCTATTAATCGTGGTTAAGATTCACTAACCATTAGAGTTAATAATTTTTAACTCTAGATTTAATTTTTTTTTTTAATAACTAAGGCTAGATTGTTCAACCCTAAGAGTTAGTGAATCTTGACCCCAATTAATAGAGGTTAAAATGACACGTTGACTTCTAGGTGCGAATAGGGCTATCATTTTTGTTATGTGATGAGGCATAGGAGGAGTTTGACAAAACTAATGTACGTTTTGTAAAAAAAGAAATAGAGGTGCCAAAAACATTTTATTCGAGATTGGATCACAGTCAATTGCCATTAAACCCTTTCCCGAGTTCAATCTCACTTCGCACCCAAAGATCAACACGTGTCCCTTTAAACTCTTATTAATTGTGGTTAAGATTTACTAACCCTTAGGGTTCAACAATATAACCTTAGTTTTTAGGGAGAAAAAATATTAACCCCAAGGGTTAAAAATTCTTAACTAGAGTTAAATATTATTTTTTTTTTTCAAAAAATCAAGGTTATATTGTTGAACCCTAAGGGTTAGTTAATCTTAACCACAATTAATAAGGGTTTAAAGGGACATATGTTAACTACAATTAATAAGGGTTTAATGGGACACTCTTTACCATAATTAATAAAGGTTTAAAGGGACACGTCTTAATCACAATTTTAACCTGTTAAAAAAATTGCAGATAGAAAATCCTGTAATCCATATGTTGGCATAGAGGTTTACCTTAAACTTGTAATCACCACTCAATCATGCATACCTTTCTCTAAAAGAATTTGGTCAACCCACAAAGTGTCTGTGTGTGTTTAGATTACCTCTTCAACAAAAAAAAAAGAGTTCCACCCCAAGTTCAATGCACCGGCCAACATGCCCCTTTTTGCTATATTAGCTGTGGTTAAAATTTACTAACCTTACGGTTCAACAATCTAACTTTGGTTTGATTTTAAAAAAAATTAAAAAATTAACCTTAGGGTTAATAATTTTTTACTCTAAAGTTATTTTAAAAAAAAAAAACCAAGTTTAGATTATTGAACCCTAAGGATTAGTGAATCTTAACCATAGTTAATAGGAGTGAAAGGGGACAGTCAATAAGTGTGATTGAACTCTCCCAAGGTTCTTTTTTTTAAAAATAAAATAATAACCCTATTAAAAAAAATCACACTCACTTGCCAATGTGTCCCTTTTAACTCCTATTAACCGTGCTTAAGATTCACTAGCCCTTGGGGTTCAACAATCTAACCTTGGTTGTTTTTTTAAAAAATAAATAAATAATTAACCTTATTAAACTTGTAATCACCTAAACACCACTCAATGAATATAGAAGTCCTGCTTGTTCACATTTTTTTTAATCGATAAAAAGTAATTTCATTAAAAAATGAAGATTCACAAATAGTGAATCATAAAGAGCCCCAAACAAACAGAGCATAGACTAACAACTAACAACTATCCAATAAAATTACAGTCATCCTGCTTGTTTACATCAAAAATAAAAAATAAAAAAAATTGAACAAAAGCCCTGCTTGTTTACATAAAAAAAAATAAAAAATAATATTTACATCTACTTCACAGTCAAATAAAATTATTGTCAACTTCGTTTGATCTTGATGTAGGGTCTTCGATAATTCAACAATTTCCTCATCTTCCCATATTGATCAAGTCCTGAAAAAACATCGAGCTCGTCAATTGCAGATAGAAATAAGTTTGAAAACTAAATTGCTAAATTTCAATTAGTTATTAACTTTAATGTGTATTCATAAGTTCTTTAGATATCTAAAACAATTAAAATGGATAATCATTGAAATGTTAAGTACAGATAACTTAAATTTTCTACTCTAAGTTGATATATACTAATGATCATTAATTCTAGATTATATTTCTTATACTTGGTTGACTATTGTTTGTATTTTCATGCATATTTATCAACGCGCACGTCTTTTTTAACTTATAAATTTTTTAATTCTCATATGTATGATTATAAATGTAGTTGACGGTCTTCATTTAGTTTGTTTTTAGCTTATATTTGCATTAAAAGAGGTTTTACGCAAGGTATCCAAGTTTTTCCTTGCGTATCCAAACTTTTTTTAGCGTATCTTGAATTTTTACGCCGTATCCAACCGATACGGTACCGATACGCCGATACGTATCCTATTTTGGGCTGACCGATACGGCGACCGATACCGATATTTTGAACCATGAATTTACCAGGACGAGAAGGACGCCCATCAAGGATTAAAAATATGGTTTCGGGGATGTATTGATCCCAACTGAAACCTATACGTATCAGTTTCGGGCGATACAAATAAAATTTTATTTTCTCTTAAAAAAAATAAAATCAAATAAGTTAAAGAAACCAACTTTATCAAATATAAAGTCATGGGAAGCGACTTAAAGACAAAAGAGCAAACATAATTACAATTACACAATGAATTCAAACATAAATAATTAATAAACGATACATATTGTCCGTTTCGTATCGGTATAAACATCGTATAGGGGGTAACCGAAACCTATACGTATCGCCTGTTTCGTATCGGTTTCGACGATTTTTATTTCTATGGCGCCATAGTATGGTTTAAAAATCGTCAAAACTGTTATGTAATAGTTTATCTAGTGCCCGAACTGTTACGGTACACTTTACCTTTATTTTATGTATTTTTATTAGTAATGTCCTTAAGGCTGTTATGTAACAGAAATTCTGTTACGCTACGGATGATACGGACGCTACCGTTCCGTAACATGTGATACTTCACATGTTTAATCAAGGTATCTAGTTAGTAGAAAGTTAAAAGTCTTAATAAAGACAGCTGTACTCCACATTTCTTAAAGAAAGGTCTTAAAATGGGCTGCTGTACTTCAACTTTTTCTTTAAGAAAAGTGATAAAATAAAGAAACACATCTACTTAAAAAATATCATTAAAAAGCAGTGTAGTCAAGGCCTCTAGGCGATACCAGGCGATTAGCCCCAGCTAGACGAGGCGTTGTCTAGGCGATAAATTTAATAAATATATAACATCCAAAAGACCAAAACTCGACACCCACACCCACATTCCACAAAAGCTTCAAATGAAGTTTAAAAGTAGCACCACCTACATCAAAAATTAAATTAGCAATGTAGTATCAAAAACTCCACACCCACATTCCACAAAAACATAAAATAAAAAGTCTATTACAATCATTCATATCACATCATAATCATCAATAAAATAAAATAAAATTAGCAATTTAGATTGCTGGTACCAATAGGGAGGCCTTGCTCACCTAGAAGGCCAAGGAACACACCCTAATAAAGAAAACTGATTTTAAAATAGGCACAAAATCTCCACGAAAAGAAAAAGAGCTGTAAAAAAAGAATTGATTCTTCAAATGAGCCTCACCTGAACTCTAGCTCTTTGCAGCTCTTGTTCTAGTTGAGCACTTAGAGTTAACTTAATCCTACTTGACTCTAGCTGCTGAACATAACTAAAGACATGTCGACATATTGGAGTATTAAACACTTCAAAATCTTGGCCAAATACCCAAATTCGTGTCATTGTCCATGTTACATATTTAAGGTTAGGCCCAAAGACATGTGTGAGCATGAATTTCGGTCCTGCCCACAGGAGGGTGTATGCCCTGGCGATGTGATCGGTTGATTTTATGTTTAGAGTCGCCACTTATTTATTCGGTAGGGATAAGTCCCATTCAATGGATAAGGTCTTTGATCTGCTAGAGTTCTAGGTAAGAGGTTTGGTTAAGCCCGGGTAAGGCTGTCAAAGAAGCCCATATAGAAGGGTACCCGGCCCAGCCCGGCCCTCCAAAGCCCTCCAAAGCCCGGCCCTACCCCAGCCCTTGGGCCGGGCAGGGCCAAAAAATTGGAAGCCCTTGTTTTGTAGGGCCGAGCTAGGGCTCCCCCTGCCCGGCCCTTCCCAGCCCGGCCCGGCCCTACTTTATCTTAAGATAAATATTTTTTTAATAATTTTACTAATATGCTCCATTTAACCTTTCATTAACGTTATGAAAGTAGGGCTATGTTTGTAATTGCACCAACTAAAGACCTTATAAAAACCAACCTAACACAGACCAAACCCTAACTTGTATTCACATTAGAGTTTGCCTCTTCATTTTTCAACTTTAATCGTACAGGCCACATACCACTTCGGCTCTTCATCGATCATCCCTCTCTCTCATATCTTACTCTCTACTCTCATTTTTATATTTAAACATATTTTAAATTTTGTTCTATATAGTTTTGTTATTCTGTTTGTGGGAAGGTGTTAGGCACCTCGGCACTTCCGTTTTACAACGGTTCCCTACTTCCTAGGTTTAAGCCATTTAAGATCAAGTGTTTAATAAAATGCCGTAGATTTAGTTTATACTAACCCAAGAAGGGAAAAGCTAAACTAGGGTCGGGCCCGAGTTGGGCTGCCTACGTACTCACATTGGGGTGAGATCAGACCGAACGTAGTTTTGGCACATAAGCCCGTGCCGAGGCTATGGGGAGTGTCTGTGTGCACCAAGGGTGGCTTAGGGTCTAGCCGGGAGGCTAGGGGTGGTTGACCGGGTTGGTCAAATGCTTGGTATTGGGCCCGATAGGCCTGGGTTGAAGCCCGGTAGGCTAGGGTTCGGCCCGGTAGGCCTGGTAGGCCAAGGGTGGAGCCCCGTAGGCTAAGAGTCGGCCTAGTAGGCTTGGGTTCGGCCCGATAGGCCTAGGGTTAAGCCCGGTAGGCTTGGGTTCGGCCCGGTAGGCCTAGGATTAAGTCTGGTAGGCTTGGGTTTAGTCCGGTAGACTATGGTTTAGCCTGGTAGGCTTTGGTTTAGTCCGATAGACTATGGTTGGGCCAAGGTTTGGCCCGGTAGGCCGAGGGGTGAGGCCCGGTAGGCCCAGGGTGTTTTAACCAAGGGTTAGGGTTGCTAAACGGGGTTAAAAGAGTGGTTAACCATGGTTAAAAGGTCTAATACTTATTTTCTGATCTTTTTAGATTTTTTAGGGATTTTTCATGATTTTCTGACGGTCAAGGACTGCTTAACCGCGGTTAAGATGGGGTGGTCACCATGGTTAGGGGTGCTAACCATGGTTAAATGGTCAAAAGAGAACATTTTTGAGTTTCTCATAATATTTTGGAATTTTGAGCATTTTTCCAGAATTTTCCGGATCCATGGGCTGCGTAACCATGGTTAAAGGTTAACCATGATTAAGGGGCTGGCTTGGTCAAAAGTGGGCCCAGGGTCCATGGCAAGGCCTAGACTGGCCTCCTACCTGGTTTGGGCCCCCCAAAAGTCCAACAAATGCAAAAAAACCCAAAAAAATTGTCACTTTTAACCACAGTTAGCACGAGTTTAACCATGGTTAACGAGGGAACCATGGAAACCTGAGACTACCAATGGGTAGCTTGAAGTCCAGTGAATGTTTTGAGCCTTTGTGGCAAACAGATTTTTTCCGAACTTTGCATCGACTTTGCCGTTGATTGGCTTAACTCCCGGGGGATCCGATACCATGGTTGCGAAGCCTGCTGTGAGAGGTGCAATTTGGGCCCTTGTGGGGCCCAAGAGTAGGCCATATGTGGGCCCCACAGAGACCCAAAGTTGGCTACTTGGGCTGTTTTTCAGATAATCGACCCCACTTTGGAGTCGATTTAACCACGGTTAATGGCGGAGTTAAGGGCTGAAATTTTACAGGGGGGTAGCCGGGTATGTGGGGAGTCTAACCATGGCCACGGTTTCATCTAAGGCCAGGTCTAACCATGGTTAGATTGGGGTTAAATGCTGCTGGCTGAAACTGTTTTCCAGAAATTTTTTTTTTGAAAAAAACTCTGTTGGGGCTATTGGATGCTAAAACTAGAAAAACCAGGGCGTTCCTCATGGATTGAGAACCCCCCAGTCATCATGGATGACCTTGAACGGTGGCATAAGGTGGTGGGAGGTGTGCCTGTGGCCACTGTCCCAAGGAAATACCCCCCTAAACACCTACGAGGAAGGTGAGGGGAGTGTTCCCTGCTCTTGCTATTGAGACTAAAGAATAAAATGGGACCCCTGGAATGGGACCAGGGGTCCCTTACAATGAGGATAACAATGAAAAAAAGGATGGGAGGGGGTATATACCCTGCTACAGCTGCAGTGGAGAAACCGGGAGAGGTGGCTGCGTGGTGGTGGCGACCTGGGAGAGCTCGGGGTGGATGGTGGTTGAAGTGGTGGATGTTGGGAAAGGTTTAGGGATTCGCCTAAAGTGGAGACAGGGAGGGGAGGTATGTGGTCTGGAAAAAAAAGGGTGACTGTAAATTTTTATTTTTAGAAAACCTCCTCCCTTGCACTCGTGGCTATGGGGGACTTTTTCCCCCCAGGTGAAGGAGAGATTGAGGAAGGGATTTATAGATGTTGAGGGAGAGTGGCATGAAAGTAAATAAGGGGGAGATAGACTTGTTAAGGGGTTGCTTTGCAGATTTTGTCTACACCATAAAATTGAGTACACGCAAAGGTGGGGCTGACTGGACTGGTACACTTGAGTCCCCTATTGTTTGACACCAATGGGAATTGCAACCCTAAACTTTGGCTAGTATGGTGGGCTCTAGGCAACAAAAGGACGGCTATAGGGTATGCGCAGTTGAAATTTATCATGCAAGTGGAAACGGGTTGGGGCTAGATGTGACTAGCCACATGCTACTATGTGTGGTAAGTCACTATGTGTGTTCACATGGGCTATATGAAACTTGTGAGTTTTAATGTGGTGTGTGAAATACATAGCAACATTTCTCAAAACACATGTGTGCATGGTTAGTGGGCCCCACCCTAGGTGAAGGTTTGGAAATGGGCAAAAGTCATGGGACTGGCTCTAGATTTTAGTCCATGGACCATGATTTGATCCAAAGGCTTGGGCTTTGGGGGTTTTAAACCATTGGCTTGATCCTCAGGGGCTTATCCTTATGGTTTTAGCTATGACTTGGGCATGGACCTATGGTTAGGTTGGACTAGGGTTTATCTAAGGTTAGGGTTTAACTAGAATTAGGCTAGGGGTGTAAAAATTGGGTGCTTACAACATGTCTTAAAAATGTATTTAGAATTGTAACCTGATGATTAAAGATGATGGAATATAGGAATTATTAAAAGGGCTTCAACATTTGAGATTGCTAAATAGATGATATGAATTTACCTCATCAGAAAAACTAAGCAATTTGCTAGCTCCACTTTGTTTTTCAAAAGCCATCAACCCTACACCAAAAAAAAAAAGTAGTGTTAGGGGAAAAAAAAAAAGCACAGTGCGTGAGAGGATTTTTAGAAGAAAAACAAAACAGTGCTTGTGAGAACACACTGTGGAGAGAGAGAGAGAGTGTGCGACTGTGCGTGCGTTAAGATTTAAAAGAAAAAAAGCACAGTCTGCTGTGGAGAACGAGAGAGAGATTTAAGAAAAAAAAAAGCATAGTGCATTCACTATGCTAGAGAAAGAGAGAGAGAGAGAGAGAGAGCATGGTACCCGGTTTCGGAATTGAGTATGTGGAAAACGCCTTCTTCTCTTCCTTCTCCTTCGTGTTTTCTCTTTCTCCCAAATGTGTAAACCCTAAAAAAAAACAAAACATTTATACTGAGTGCTAAACTTAAGTTAATTAAAATAATAAATCAAATTAATTAACCTAACCATTCTTTAATTAAAAAAAAATAGTTTTTATAAGGCAGATCGCCTAGGCGACAGCCCAGATACTAAACGCCTAGGCATCGCCTAGGCGACCTGTCACGACCTTAGTTATTTCCCCAACCTTTGACCATGTGGCACTCGTGCTAGAGTCCATCCGGTTGGGGAAATAACTAAGGCCGTGACAGACCGCCTAGCTATTTCCGACTGCCTAATCAACCTAGTTGAGCACCCCACCCCCAAAAACGCATAGGCGACGAATTAACTACACTGTTAAAAAGGAAGCTCAAATGCATAATTTTTTATAGCATTTATTGTGAAGTGGGTTCCTTAATTACAACAGATTGATTGTTACGAGGAAACTTATGTCCACATGTCTCCTTTTCTCTTGACTCTCTCACAAGCGAAAATATGCACCTACGTGCCTTTCTATCCTCTCTTCTTTCTCTCAAAAAGTAAAATTATCACAAGAGAATTTTAAAAAGCAAGTAATTTCGGTTCCCAACATGTCACGTTGTTTCACACGCTTGCGCCCCCCCCTCTTTCTCTCTTTAGTCTTCTCTCTTTATATGATTTACATGTCATATATGTTACATTGTTACTACATGAGTAAGTATAAATAATAAATAAAGTTTTTTTGATCGGTAAGTATAAATAATAATAAAGTTGTAATTAAAAAGAGAGCAGATTAGAGAGAACTTCACGAGTTTTGGCCTTATTGTCTGTTTCATAACGTCATAACGGTAATCACGTCACGTAACGGTTTTGGCCGCCCCGTTACACATGCTAGAACTGTTTTTTAAAACATTGGCCTAGAGTAGTTTCTTTTTGTGTTAGGGACCTAATTAATTCTCCAAAAGGCTCTAGGGTGATTAAGGAGCGGAAAAGCTAGGCTCATAAGTCATCACATCAGGGATCGTAACATACCACTGCACTTCATAGTCGATGACCACAGCAACCCACTCTGTGGAGCCTATCACTATGTCCTCTCTGTTTTTTAGTAGCCCGTGGCTTTCAGGCAGCCCTTTCCCTATGGCGACTCTCAGTTTGGCCATTGGCGTCCATGCAGCTCTTTCCCCAAGTTGCTCTCTCCAAGACTCGAACTCGAAACATGGTGCCAACTGTGATACCAAATGTTAGGAACCTAGCTAACACTCCAAAAGGCCCTACGGTGATTATGGAGCCGAAAGCTAGGCTCATAAATCATGTGGGATTGTAATTTGTAACATCTTCTTTATTTCTAATAAAGTAAGAGGACTTTGATTTTATATTATTTTGTTGTAAGTGGGAAATTTACAAGCCCTTGAGTCCAAGTATGTAGGACCATTTGTATGTTTATTTGGGGAAATGTTGGGCTTAGTTCACTACTTCACTGACTGTTTGAGTCCCACATATCATAAATTTAAATTTAATCTTATTGTTTCTTTTATCTTTGTTTTTAGGATGAGTCGGATGTAGTTTTCAAGGCAACAATCGGAAAATGGCGGGCAGTTGTGGTAGAGATATGTAGACTGCATAAGACAGGTCGCCCTGTACTTGTTGGCACAACTAGTGTTGAGCAGAGCGACTCATTGTCAGATCAGTTGCGTGAAGCAGGAATCCTCCATGAGGTGAGGTCTATCTAACCCTTATAAACAAGGCATTATTTATGAAATATTTAACATTCTGATATGAAATAATTATCAAAAAACTTTCTACTAATTTCATTGTTGTCTTGAACGATGCCTATATTTTATTGCTATCCTGCCATTTAAAAAGCGTATGAGGCTTACGCCATGGGGCAGAACCAGAGGCTCATATCCCATGCAGTGCATGCCTAACACTTTTAGGCTTGCCTTATATTTGTGGTGCGAACCTCATATATTTAAAAAAAAAAAAAAGGGTTCTTCCCACAAAATCGAGATTCAAATTTTTTTGTCATTTTTTATTTGTTTAAACTAAGAGTTTATTTGTTATGTTTAATGAATTTAGGGTTTTCAAATCCATTTAATGTCTCTATATCAGATTAACGATTTACCCAGCAGATGTCAATGAATTTGGAACCTCTGGCCTACAATTTAATTCTTTTGATCTCTTTACGACTGGCTTACCACTCGCGCTTTGAGGCTTCTTCCTCGCCTCATGCCTTTGCCCTCTAGAATACTGTGCTAAGTTAGCCAAATTGCCTCACTAATTCTTCTGCATTTGACAAAACTTTAACTATTACCTTTGATTCAAAGGTTCTCAATGCGAAACCAGAGAATGTGGAAAGAGAAGCAGAAATCGTAGCACAAAGTGGTCGTCTTGGAGCAGTTACAATTGCCACCAATATGGCAGGTCGTGGAACAGATATAATCCTTGGAGGTAATGCGGAATTTATGGCAAGGTTAAAGCTACGTGAGATGCTTATGCCGAGGTATCATCTGATTTTCACAATTATCAGTTTTTTTCTTCCCCTAGAATTCGGATCTTTAACTTGAATATGGCACAGCCAACAGTCCGTGATTAAGTTGTTAAGCCAGGCTCTTTGTTATGGGTCTTCACTATCTGGCCTTTGTTTCTTTGGCTAACTAGATTTGAACTTATATAATATTTGTAAACTTGTTGGTTTTCCATTATCTGATGGACGGATTATAGCTTAGTTCATTTTCTATCAATTTTCTTTTGAAGTTTGAGAATCACCAAAAGGGAAAGAAGTCATTCTCACTTTTATGCCGTACATATGGCATACCGCATACGTGCTGGGGATTGTGATCACTATTGAGTGATTCACACCAAAAAGCTTCTAGTAAAAAAAAAGGCCCCATCGGAAATGTCCAATCTATAGACTTTCTTATATGGCTGATTCACCATTTTTTCTGACCTGCCCAAACAAGGGAATAGATGAATGGTTATGACTAGGATTGTTCCATCAGGTACTTTATTTATTTATTTAATCTGGGAGATCTTCCAACCCCAACCCCAAACCCCCACCCCAGCTGCTGCTGCCTCCATGCAGATTGCAGACATTGTGTGCCACATCTACAGCACAGAGAGGGAAGACATCATCTTCCTTTTTCCCATTCTAGTGCTAGTACTTCACTTTACTTTTGATGACATTGGAATTGGTTCTCTGAAACTGCAATAAACCCTAGGAGAAAGCAATCTGCAAGTTTACTTTTTCAGTACATCTTGTGCATGCTTAATAGTTACTGTTTCTAAGATGACAAGAACTCTGCAGAGTTGTTAAGCCAACTGAAGGTGTCTTTGTATCTGTGAAGAAAACTCCTCCAAAGAAGACTTGGAAGGTCTGGTTTTGATTTTGGTTTACTTAAGGGTTTTAGTGGAGGTTCCAATTTCTGTGATGCCATTATATTGATCTCGTTCTTGTGAACTTTCCAGGTGAATGAAAGTTTATTTCCTTGCAAACTGTCCAAGGAAAAGATCAAGTTGGCTGAGGAAGCAGTTGAATTAGCTGTTAAGACATGGGGCCAAAGATCGTTGACTGAGCTTGAAGCAGAGGAGCGACTTTCTTATTCATGTGAAAAGGTGAAATTCAGCGAAGATACTGATTATCTCAGATTAAAATCAATTGTGATATGAAAAATGCCGGTTGCGTACAGGAAACCTAGAAATAATAAGATATCTTTCTCTTGGTAATAGCAATAAGTCAGGAATTTCATGTGGATGTTCTATAGGTTTCAGTTAGGAGTAGTCCCATTAATATAGTATCAAATCTTAATCTTTGTGCTTTTAAAATTTTTAGGGCCCTGCTCAGGATGAAGTCATAGCAATGTTACGGAATGCCTTTACAGGAATTGTTGAAGAATATAAGATCTATACTGAGGAGGAAAGAAAGAAGGTTCTTTCTGTTTTCTCCCTAGATCCAATAAATATTCATGTCTGATAGTGCACACTGAATTATTGTTTCTTTTCCACGATTGACAGGTTGTGTTAGCAGGTGGACTTCACGTGGTGGGGACAGAGCGCCACGAATCACGCCGAATCGACAATCAGGTGAAAGCTGTAATTTGATTATCAATATGGAAAAATGGCGAGTTTTAGTATATTAATGAGGACTATATTACATGGTTATCTTTTCTCTCTTTCTTTTTTGGTTGTGTTTTTCCCCTCTACTACAATTGCTATTTACTGTGAAATAGCATTGCCTTAGAGCATGTTAAAACTAACCCTACAATATGTAAATATGCAGCTGCGTGGTCGAACTGGCAGGCAAGGGGATCCTGGAAGCTCCCGCTTCTTCCTTAGTCTTGAAGATAACATCTTCCGAATTTTCGGCGGGGATCGAATCCAGGTTTAGCTTGCTGTCTTAGAGCCACGTGTTTGTATTACTAATAGTATACGCTTTTTAAAGCATTCTTAGCCTTGCAACATGTAGGGTTTGATGAAAGCCTTCAGAGTTGAGGACCTGCCAATAGAGTCCAAGATGCTGACAAAAGCCCTAGATGAGGCTCAGCGGAAGGTTGAGAATTACTTCTTTGATATCCGGAAGCAGTTATTTGAGTATGATGAGGTCCTGAACAGCCAAAGAGACCGTGTATATACAGAGAGAAGGAGAGCCCTCGAATCCGACAGCCTCCAATCTCTTCTCATAGAATATGCTGAACTGACAATGGATGACATTTTAGAGGTAGCTTACTTACTGGGTTTATTACCTTTATAGACCGAATTGATTCCTTGTTCATAGAAGTTATTCCGTTGAGTGATTTTTTGTAGTATTCTCACTAATTTTTTTCTTTCACATGAACAGGCAAATGTTGGTGCTGATGCTCCCAAGGTAAGATGGGATCTTGAAAAGCTCATTGCAAAACTGCAACAGTAAGAGACATCCTTCATTCTGTGTATTTTTATTAGAGACACCCCTCATTGTGAATACTTGCATGATAGGATACAGAAGCTATCCAACCTTTGTGCTTCATAAATGACATGTGGCTGTGACTCACCTAGCTAGTGGTTCCACCACGATCTTCTAGGAAAAGGTTGACGTGATCAGATGAATAACGATCAGATCCATATATTATATTTTGTGGAGGATTTGTATTATTATTTCCTGCTACCTCAAACAATGAGGTAGATTGGAAGGTTATAATCATCTCACACCCACCGGCACACCCACCCTACACACACCCATGTATAGGCATCTGTCCTTCAATACTAATCCAACTATTCCTTTTGAGAGGTATGTGTAATTTGATCTCCCCATTAAAATAACATCTCATGATCTTCATTAATGTGGTAAAAAAAAAGACTCAAAAAGAATTCTGCTGACAATTTCCACATGTTATCTCCCCCCCCCCCGCAGGTATTGCTATCTGTTGGATGATTTGACACCAGAGCTGTTGGGGAGCAAATGTTCAACTTATGATGACTTGCAGGATTACCTTCATAATCGTGGTCGGGAAGCATATTTGCAGAAAAGGGTCAGTATTCATTAGATTTATTTATTTATTAAGGATTTCTCTTAATACTTACAGAGCTCTAAATCTTAATCTATTTAAATTGGCCTGTAAATGTAGGAAAATGATGATATATAATTATAGTACCACTACACATAGAAACAATTTATGAAATCCGTAACATTGAATCAATAAGCTTCATACAAGGGCTTTCCTAGCTCAAAATCAACCCACTGCAGTCCGTCCTCATTATCCATTGAATGACCTTTCTTTGATATAGATTTTCTATTCCTAGTTGCTGACTTGTTGCTGCATCTTGTTCTTACACATCTTCTCTTTTTTTCTTGAGCTCACTAAATTAGCCTTTAAATGTAAGAAAATGATGATATGTAGCTGTAGGTCCACTACACATGGAAAAAATGCATGAAGTCTGTAACATTGAATCAATAAGATTCATCCAAGGGCTTTCCTAGCCCCAAAATAAACACACTGCAGTCCGTCCTCATTATCCACTTGGGCATTGAATGATCTTTCTTTGACATGGATTTTCTATTCCTAGTTACTGACTTGTTGCTGTATCTTGTTCTTACACATATTCTCTTTATTTCCCGAGCTCACTAAATTACCCTTTAAATGAAAGATAATGATGATATGTAGCTGTAGGTCCACTACACATGGAAAAAATGCATGAAGTCTATAACATTGAATCAATAAGATTCATACACAAGGGCTTTCCTAGCCCAAAAATCAACCCACTCAGATGAGCCAACTTCTAGATAGGAATTTGTGTGGTGTCCCTTAATTGTTCAAAAGAGTGCAGGGAGTTGGGTAGTTAAGATTTGTTTATGTATGTCCTAGGTTGGGTCACTGATTTGATGGTTCAGATGCAAACAATGTGTACAGTAAAGATCCTATAAGATTCATTTATATTTATAGTTCTGTAATATTTTGTTATTCTCCTCCAAGGCTCCAACATATTCTTCAAGCAAACTATGTCCCCTGTTTTAGAGATTTTCACTTAATTATACTAGTACTCCTGATGAGATCTCAACGGGTCCAGGGAGAAGTGGTGATCCAGCCATAACTACATATTATCAAGCTGAGGTCCATACTAAGTGCCATTACCAAATACCAATCTCCGGAGTTACATCTAATTACTGTTCCCAATTTATGTGCTTGGGTTTGTAAAACTCTCGCTTTGTTGCATGAGAGGTCATGTAGTATTAAAATTACACACCCCACTAGTTCATATTTATTGAAGTAATTTTCTGTTTCTTTTTGAATTATGTTTAGGATATAGTTGAGAAACAAGCACCGGGCTTGATGAAGGAAGCGGAGAGGTTCCTAATTTTGAGCAATATTGATCGGCTATGGAAAGAACACTTGCAAGCACTCAAATTTGTCCAGCAAGCTGTCGGTTTACGGGGATATGCACAGCGAGATCCACTTATCGAGTACAAGCTCGAAGGCTACAACCTCTTCTTGGAGATGATGGCACAGATCAGAAGAAATGTCATATATTCCATTTACCAGGTTTATCTCACACCATGACCAAAAATTCGTGAATCCAATTTGCTCTTCGCCCATAAAAACTTGGTAGAATTGGCTCAGTTACTAGAACCGTCGCAGATTTTAGCTGACATGCAGTATATATATATATAAATTTATTTATTTTTACTCTTCTTTGGCAGTTTCAGCCTGTGCTGGTGAAGGATCAGCAACAACCGAAAGAACAATCCAAAAAACTCGTTTCGAATGGAAGGGGTAGTGGCAACAACCCCAATACAATCACTGTTGTGGAGGCATCTTCCTAGTACGGGCTCCTAAAATAACCCAGAAGACCTACTTATCAAGGTAGAGCAATGTAGTAGCTTCATCCACGTTCTACAGAAGAGTATACTAGAGCATGTAAAATGGATGACTCTGTTGGAGAATGTAAAATAGAAGAATTGTTTATTTAAGCCTTGAAAACATAGAAGAGCCCAGCCTGTTGTAGCATAAGGAAACCACACCATTCAAATGAAATGAACTTGGGAGATTAATTAAGGGGCTCATTTATTTCATTTTTGTTCTTTATAGTAATATCCTTATTATTCTACCCTTCTTCCATTTCTTTGCCAAATTTAATTTACTTTGATTAGAATAGTAGAATCAACCAGTTTAAATCAGAATCAAATCAAAACTCAGTTGGATCCATATGTTTTCACTTTTATGGGTAAATCAGTTATGGGATTATAAAAAAGCATAATTTACATTAGCAGGTTTGCAGATTTTATTAAAACCCAAGGGGGAATGGGAGAATCAACCTTGCTATGAGACTTGAAGTCTTATAAAGTGAAAAACACTGTTAATAGCTTTCTAAACACCCTCTTTATCCTAATCACAACACACAATGTATGCATATAAATGTACACACCCATTTGAAATTCATCAGTAAGAGATCCATAAAGAATACCCTCCAAGAAACAGAACAATATTCAAAACATCACGGACAACTATCGTGGGGATGCCTAATCTCCATCCTTCTTTAAAACAGAACACAGCACCTGCCCTGAAATGTAAGCCTCGAGCTCTCTTGACACCTCGGTTAGCTTCAAGTCAAAGTTGCTACGATACTTTTGCTTTGGTGACACCTTGACACCAGAGAACGTAGTTGGGGAGTTAGAAAACGGTCTTGGGCTTGAAAACTGTCTGGTGAACCTGAAACCACTCTTTGGAAACCAGTGGCATTAACCCTGATCCTGTACTGACTATGTCCCTATCCGGGTTCTGCAGTGGTCCACATTTCATCTCTAATGGTAGTGGCTTCAAAGAGACATTTTCAAGCATTGGCTTATGTTTAGTGAGTTTTTCTCTGGCCTTTTCAGCTGCCATTAGTCTTCTTCCTGCTCATCTTTATAACCTTCCATGGGTCGATGCTTGCACGGAATCCAGGCTTCATCTTCAAGGTGGAAATATCTTGTTCACTATCAATTCTTATGGACAATCTGGTTGTGTCCTGAAACTCATAGACAAGTGTACAGTAAGTCTAGTTGTGCAAATGCCCCTAAAGAAGCAAAATTGGAGATGTTGGTTTTTCTGGTGAATCACTCTCATCAGAATAGAAATCTAATTCTTTGAATGGTTTCACTTCCAAAGATTGATTCACTTCCTTCATTGCCAGTATGTAATCATATGTTCTCATTCCCTGCAGCAATAATTGAGGTAAATCTGGTGCTATGTGGAAATCATAGAAGAAAGAATGAATAGGTGAGGTGAGAATAGAAAATTCAAGATTGATTATTGGGTTGTTAAGCTGGTAATGTGGGTGGGTGTCAAAACCACAACATGGGTTTCAAACCCATCCTCACCACTTCCCTACTAATCCACTAGCCACCAAGTTTGACTACCTAAAAAAGATTGCTCATTAGCAAGCAGATTTTGTTAGTGGTTGTGATTGAAATCAAAATAGAACCACAAAGCAACAATTAGCATGTGCATCTAAACTGAAAGAAAATCAGGATATTCCAAAAATAATAAAGTCTCACATGCACAACTTGCTATATTTTTTTCTTTCTAATGAGCACTGCTGACTTGCGGATCAAAATTTAAGCTAAATCAACATTTCTGCTCACTCTATAGGGAGCTGAGGGAAATCTTTGCAGTATTTTGCATCCGAGTTGCACAAGTACAATCATTTGGTAAATGGTAAATGGGATCCAAATTAAGAGACTTGGAACATTAGTCACAGTAAATGGGATTATTAAAATAACATTAGTCACATAAGCAGGTTCGTGGATTTTATGAAAACCCAAGGGGGAATGGGAGAATCAACCTTGCTAAGAGACTTGGAACAGTAATATAAAGTGAAAAACACTGTTAATAGCTTTCTAAACACCCTCTTTATCCGAATCACAACACACAATGTATACATATAAATGTACCCACCCATTTGAAATCCATCAGTAAGAGATCCACAAAGAATACCCCACCAACCAACCTGTCTCAAAGGCTGAGAAACAGAACAATATTCAAAACATCACTCGCAAGAGCTATCGTGGGGATGCCTCATTCCCATCCTTCAAAACAGAACACAACACCTGCCTCGAAATGTAGGTCTCAAGCTCTCTTGACACCTCCGTTAGCTTCAAGTCGAAGTTGCTCCGATACTTCTGCTTTGGTGATGCCACGACACCAGAAAACATAGTTGGGGAGCCAGAAAACCGTCTTCTTGGGCTTGAATACCGTCGCGGTGAACCTGGAAACCACCCTTTGGAAACCAGTGGCGTTGACCCTGATCCTGTACTGTCAATGTCCCTATCCAGGTTCTGCAATGGTCCACATTTCATCTCTAATGGTAGTGGCTTCAATGAGTCATTTTCAATCATTGGCTTATGTTTCATGAGTCTTTCTCTGGCCTTTTCGGCTGCCATTAGAGCCTTCTCCTTGCTCATCTTTATCAACTTCCATGGGTCGATGCTTGCACGGAATCCAGGCTTCATCTTCAAGGTGGAAATATCTTGTTCTCCATCAATTCTTATGGACAATCTGCTTGTGTCCTGAAACTCATGCACAAGTGTACAGTAAGTTTGGTTGTGCAAATGCCCAAAATTGGAGGTTAATTGTCTAAAGCTTACCTTAGTTGGTCCGTGACCTCTGCATATAAACCGAGAGATAAATGTTGGTTTTTCTGGTGAATCCAAGTCAATGCTCTCATCAGAAGATAAATCTGATTCATCGAATGGTTCCATTTCCAAAGATTGATTCACTTCCTTCATTGCCAGTATGTAATCATATGTTCTCATTCCCTGCAGCAATTATAAAAAAGTATAAATTTGAGGTAAATCTCGTGCTATTTGGAAATAATAGGAGAAAGAATAAATAGGTGAGATGATTATAGAAAATTCAAGATTGCTTGTTGGGTTATTAAGCTGGTAAAGTGGCTGGGTGTCAAAACGATTTGAAACCCCTCCTCATCACTTCCCTACTAATCTACTAACCACCAAGCTTGCCTACTCAAAAACGATTGCTCATTAGCAAGCAGATTTGTTAGTGGTAGTGGTTGAAATCCAAATAGAAGCACAAAGCAACAAAAGCTTGTACATCTGAATTGAAAGAAAACAAGGGTATTCTAAAAATCATAAAGTCTCTCACATGCATGAGTTGCTAAAATTTTCTTCTAACGAGCATTGCTATAGGACTTACGGATCACAATTTAAGCTAAATCAACATCTCTATAGGGAGCCAATGGAAGTATTTGCATTTATTTTGCATCCAAGTTGCACAAGTACAATATTCTGGTAAATAGGATTCAAATTAAGATTATAAATCTTGATTGATGTTACTATGCATGAAGTTGCTTGCACAGCCAAAATTAGGAGAAAAATCTTTCTAAATGAATGGCCTAACCAAAATAAAAATTAAAAAAGAAAAGGCTTCAAGAATTTATTGTGGTTGAATCCTACACCATCGACAGAGCAAGTGAGCTGTGAACAATACCTTTCGTATGAGAACCATGTGAAAGAAGAAAAGCTGCCCCAATGCTGCTGAACTGTACACCGTCATTAAAACCAAGAACACCTAGAAGCAATAAAGGAAAAAAAATGGAAATTAGATAACTTGATGATAGCTATTTTTCCATCCTAATGATAGCAAAGTAACATGGGAGACAAAAGAATTGTGAAATATTACTGATATCGTAGCAAGAACTCCTCTTGGGAACTCTATATAGAGTTTTCTCTCCATCTCCTTCTCTATCCCTTTACTATCTGCAAAGCACCGGACGAAAATGGCAATTGCAGTTCCTCCTTCTATAAGTAGCTGCACCAATAACAATGAAGTTAGCGAGGGAAACAACTAAAGAGCGAATTTGAATTTGAAGTTCACATTGAGAATGTTTATATTGAACTTGTATAACAAAAGATAGAAACAAAGCAACTAACCATTAGCAAGACGAAACTCATTAAAAGGATGAAGGTTGTGTAATTCTTTTTCCCAATGCAGTTGTTTAGCCACTGTAACAACAAAAACAAATGAATATGTTTTCATATAATTTCATGTTTTTTTCTTCTCTAAGTTACATTAAAAAAAAGCACCATTGTTTGGAAAGTAAAATACAAAGAAATCTGCTAACTTACCCTGCAATGGTGGTCAAACCCATCAACACACCGGTTGCAGCTCCTGCAGTGTTTGCTGTGCTTTTTAACCTGCACAAAAAAAAAAACATTTTAGATAACCTGGATGCATATTGAATTTTGATCGCTCTAAATTATAAACTGTTTCAATGTCAAAAGCTGAAAAACTCATAATCCATCCAAGTTTTAGACAACTCATGATTCGTTTAATTCAACTTCTCAAAACCACAACTATGATAGGGAATTTTTTTATTTTTTTTGGGTATGAATTATGGAATCCCTTTTGTTCATTTTCTCTCTAAAGACCACTATGAACAATGAATTTAATGCACAACCGACCTCAAAATCACAGAGTGCGCAAAATGTGATGTCATCGTCTTTCAGATCAGGTGTAACTGCATCATCCTTCGCAACAAGGAGGAATGGGAGCAATGGCTCCATCTGAACATTGGTTTTCCATGGATCAAGATATCTCCTCCTTATACAACATCTGAGGATCTTCCTCTCCATCCTCCTGAAAAACCTCAGAATAATCTGACCCAAAATAAACCCATAATTCAGCTTCAAGAACCCACTAGATTTGGTTCTTCTTTTCTTTTTGAAGCTGGTTTTATCAGTAGGGTCGATGGCGGTACACCTTATAAATAAGAAGATCACTGCAAGTGCCTGAGAAAACCGAAAATTGTGATATTTAAATGACTCCTGACCGGAGAATTAAAACAAAGAGAACGAATTGGGATTAGATTTGACCGTACCACAAATGAAAACAGGGTGATTACTGTGATCTCAGCAATTCTGTTTCCGAGGAAAAGCCCCAGGAAAGTGTAAAAGGCAACAACCAGAAAACTGTATACTGCAATCCCTACTATCTGCAATCCAACAGTTAATATGATTTGGGCTGATGAGTTTCAATATCTCATATTCAAAAATGCAATATTTCAGCAAACAGGTATCAAGGTATCAAAGTATCAATTTATTTACCATATAAACACAGGATTGCGACATACACGTTTTTTTTATAAAAAAAATCAAGGTATCAAGTAACCCAATTTTATGAATTGGGTCTCATGTCACTCCAGATGTTTGGACTAAATCAAACATTCTACCTAGATTATTTTCAAGAACCCTAATATTAAGGGTTTGTAGATGTCACTTTGAAAAGATGGGTTTTAAGGTTCAAAGTTCATACTATCAACGAATGAAAAATTTGAGAGCAAAGTTAATAATGTTATGAATCTACTAAAGCTCTCGAACGAAACCCCAGTTCAAACAAGTGGAATTTAAGAAATCCAAGAACTTAAGATCATAACGACTTGATTTTGTACCGATCAGAAAGGCCTAGATTTCGCTGAACTGTACAAAGCCATAGATCTTAAAGGCAAAGCATGATCTTTCTTGTCAGGTTCTCTGAGGAAGGTAATACCTGTAATGGGTGGAGAGGGCGTTGCCAGCCATGGCGTCTCATGTTTTTGACTTCCGTAGAAAATTAGTTGCAGCTTCGATCGAAGACGAATGGCTTACTAGAAATCCATAAAATCAATCCACTTTCTTAGAGGATGGTAGCTAGCTTATTGCTTTTCGTTTTCACGCTCTCCTCGTTCAGATGCCTCCAACGGTCGAATCGGATTTTTAAAATTTGAAAGTCTTTGAGGGAACGTTTTTACTTGATCTTGAAGTTCTTTGCATCAATTTCCAAAATAAATATTAAAAACAGACCGTCTTTGGCTATAGCCAGACATAGGGCTCCACTAATGATAAGGTATATGGGGTCTCAATTTGGCTCAGCCTGGCCCCCAAAAACTCCAATTTCAGCCCGTTGATCAGCCAGGCTTCAAAATTTAGGATTGTGGGTTGGGTTAGGGCTTAGGTGCTTGAGGCTATATACATAATGAGCAATAGTTCACTACACTGGCGAGGAGCGAACTATTGCTCCTCGCTCTCACGTAGCCGACCCTTCAACTTCCATTAACCAGGGTTGGTTTTTTTATAACCCTTTAGTTAAAATTTTTTTTCTTCTAAAATCCAAGGGTAGATGGGTGAACCCTAAGGATAGATGAATCTTAACCACAATTAAATGGGATTAGAAAGGGGACACGTGGCAAGAAAATGGGAGCCTAGACACCCCTCCTCGCGTCACTGACCGAGGAGGTGATTATTTTCCATACATAATATATACATGTATCATATATAAATATGTATAGGGGGTGGGGGGATTTTTTTATTTTATTTTTGTTAAGGCAACAACATCACAAGGGAAAGCTGCAGGCAAAGCAAGGAAACAGACACACCCTGGGATTGGAAGACATGAAATAAAACAAATATCTTGACAACCACACACAACCGTTGGATCCTCAAATCCAATGACGATCACTAAACCAACTTTTATAGAGAAAATAACACTTTAGGATTTTTTTTTTTTTTGAAAAGTTTCGCAGATAGGACCCTATATCTCTCTCCAATGGATTCCAAGCCTCTTCTCCGATGGATTCCCGCGATGGCCCTAAAACCAGGTGTAAAACCCTAACCCCTCTTTCTCTCTTCTCTTCTCTCCACTCCACAAAACCCTAAAACCAATTTGCATACTAGCAAAATAAATAAATAAATAAATTGTTTTCCATCATTTTGCCAAGAGAACATGCCAAAAGTTGCAAAATTTTATTATTCAATTGGAGTGGAATCCCGTGATTTTGTTTATTTACTTTTCGTTTGGCAAATAAAATTTGGGTGGTGCTACGAGCACACAATTATTTCTGACTATACACCAGTTAAAAAAATTACTATTGCACACTAAAATTTTAAACTACATCTTTTGCTATATTATATCCGATCACCATTTCTTTCTTCTGTTTCAGAGAAGGAATACTCATGAGTTATTCAGGAGTTCAACACCAAGAAAAGGAAAATCCACAAGAAAATAAGGAAAAATGAGAAAAAAAAAATAAAAGAGCACGACATTAAAAAATTGTAAAAATGCAACAGAACAAATCATGACCGAAGCAAATAAGCAAGCTTTTGAGCATTTGACACTCAAAGATAATTGCAAAGTGGCAACCGTAATGTTTGAATCCAAAACCAAAACCAAAACGAAAAGAAAATAATAATAAAATAGAGATATGAGAAAAGTAGGGCTAAGATATCTTACAATTCCTCTAAAAACTGACGTGAGCATTGTATAGTCACCCCAAGTTTTTAAATGCCATCATAAGATGTTGGCCGGAATCTTTGGCCGAAGACGAGAAGACGTTGACTAGAATCTTTGGCTGGAGACAATAGGGAAGAAGAAGAAGATGATGTTTAAAAAACTGGTTTGTATTAGTAATTTTTACAGTTGATATATAATCAGAAAATAATAGTGTGCTCGTAACAGCACCCTAAAATTTTTGAACTTCACCACTAAGTCGATTTTGATTCGGATCCGTAACGATATTTGAAAGTGAATTGGCGGAGATCTAGATTTTGAATTTTAGTTAGCTGAGATTTCATGTCGTTTCTGCTTCCATATATTAACGTTGAGGTAAGCTGATGCCTACAATGTTACCAAGATGCCTACTGTTTCCATCTACTTTAAGGCCAAAATTATTAGAGATAGGCTGTTGCCCCTCTGAGTCTTACAAAAAAATGGGGCCCATTTTTTTATATTCCCAATTTACCCCTATTGAACATGGAGCCCTTGCACTATTGCCCATCCGAACTCAAATGAGATAGGATGGGCAACAGCGCAAGTTGCGCTGTTGCCCCTTTGAGTCTTACAAAAAAAATGGGGCTCATTTTTTTATATCCCAATTTACGCCTGTTGAACATGGAGCCCTCCTTTGTAAGACACAAAGGGGCAACCGGAATTACTTCTCCAACCCTAAGGCTACAAGTGTGGAGCACTTCAATCTAGGCCCCATGGTATCAACAAGAGTAGTGAAATATTTAGGAAAAGAGAATATGACTTTTCATGCGAGCGTGAGACCAATATTCAAGTTTTAAATCCTTTTAGACGCCGGGGAGAGAGAGACCAATATGAAGCTTTAAATCCTTTTAGATGGCCGAGAGAGAGAGATTTGCGAAACTCTCTCTTGAGGAATAAGGAATTAAAAAAAAATTACAATTCTAAAGTGTCTTTATTCATATAAAATTTGATTTAATAATAATTATCGGTTGATCTAAGAATGGAATGGTTGTGTCCGTACATGAACATATATGTTTTATGTGTCCGTACATGAACATATACATCAACAATTCTATATATATTGTTGATATATAGGGTGGCAGTGGGAACAGCTTCAAAGCTTTTGTAAATGTGCTAGGCTACAGGACGGGGCCTATTAAAAAATTACCAAAATTCAAGCCAAAACCCGGGCCATTGTCACTTCATATATATATATATATATATGGGGTTAGCTATGGTTCACACAATGCGTGAACTGCCTAATGACATCATATTTCTGTTCATATAACGCTGTTATAATAATGTGTATAATGATGTTATACTAATTTTTGCTTGTTAACAGTATAATACATGACAGTTATTTATAACAGTATTATAACTTATACTATTCTATTTTTGTGTTCATAATGAGAAATCTACTGATAAATGTGTGTAAAACCTTATGACATATGATATATATTTGTATATTTATTTGATACCTTATTATTTTTTCATGAGTGGATAACTGCAGAAAGTGTGTAAAATCTCATGAAGGTGTGTATTATCACAATGGTAAATCTATTGATTAGTAGGAGTTGGCTTGTCTGGCTCGGTGAGGAGTTCTTATCTGTTAAGTGTTAATCCTTTTCTTTCTCAAGTTATCACAAGGGAAAAGGCCACTTTCCATCACTACAAAGACCACCAACATCCTATTATGGCAAATCATTAATCTCCGCATCCAACCAATGGATACGTGGAACAAATTCTGCCATTGTGATGGAGCTAGCACTTTGCCATCCAGGCTACGGCATGTGGCAAGGAACAATTCCTAAGATATAGATTGTCTTACGGTGAATCACATTCACTCCACAACACATGTTTTGCATCATCCCCACTACGGGATGCAAGCCCACACAATTTCTCTTTCGTAAATCAAAGAACTGATCTCCAAATGAAGAAAATAGAGGTAGAGAGAGCCTCATCTCTCCCCCCGGCCAGTCGGACGCCCAGTCCAGCCATAAGATCGGAACCCACCACCAAGACAAACATTGACCAGATACTAGTGGAGACGATTACTAGAAAGCACAAGTGCCTTCATGAATCTTGAACTATTCTCATCTTGTTCTCCTTTACAAAACAGAGTGAGTAAAGGGTTGTTGTGATGTTATTCGCGTCCACATGCGAGAGACGGAGTAGAGCACACGCAGCGTTCTCCTCAACCGTCGTTGTTCCGCTTTCGAGGGTTATTGCTTGCGGTGGTTTAATTGCTCCCGATCCAGTGATAAGATCCTTGTTCTCATTGTCAAGAGATAGGTTTAATTGTGTTGTAATGTCGTACTCTTGAAGCTAAGAATCCGAAGATGCGATTAGAGAATTTAGAGTTATAGCACCAGTTTGAGCATGTTGGGGTTTCCTGTTTGTTCTTCGTTAGGAGTCTAATCTCCATGGTTGTTCGTCTCTGCATGTCGATCGAACAGGATTCGAGATCCGAAACAAGCTGATCTATCACAACTCCAACTACCAAGTAAACACCTCTTCCTCATTTCTTTAACCTTGCTCTGATACCACTGTTGGACATAGAAGAAGATGGAAAGATGATGAAGGGGTTGGATACCATGAGGCTAGTGATTGCCGGAATAATGGTTTTCTCCACGACCATGCATTAGGACTATTGCTTACCCATACCAAGATCGGTATAGATCCGGTCTATATATAGACCCATTCATAACGGTCATATGTCCCTATTCATTCCGGAGAAACGCCCTTCTATCAATGTGGTGATAGTTACAAGAATAAGTATTTAAGTGGAACGTTATTTGGCTTTATAGCCATAACGTGTCCTACGTTGTACACATACAAAATCTATCTATCTATCTACAGATGAATTTACATAATATATTATGTATATTGTTAGAGATGGGCCAGCCCGACCCCAAGTAAAAAAGGCGGATGGACTCGGGTTTGTATATATATATTATGCCCATTTAGAAGAGCGGCCAGCCCATTGACAGCGCTAGGTGTATTCATACAAGTCGAGGAAGCTGACTTCATGAAGAGTTCATCCTCTTTAGGCTTACATTGTTAGATGATCCTAAAATTTCACATCACAATGTTCCAATGGTTCGGAAAATAAGGAGTATGGAGGGTACACAAATATTTTCTTTTGGGCCATGGTCCATTGGAAGAAATGTCCCAAAGGTGTCGTGGGGTTACAGTACTACACCAACAACACCTCCATTGTCACCGTTTCCATCCCAACCCCACACTACCTCACCACCACTCTCCCACTGTCATCACTGCCGCCGCTGCCACCACTATCATCGCCACTCTCTTCTAACCCCACTATCATTGCCCCAAAAGAAGGTTATACAAAAATCACCGGAACAAATTCTAACTAGCTATTTCCAAATGGTTTTTGCACATAATCAAATATAAGAATTGAGAACTGGGAATGCATTTTTTAAGGATAGAGAATCGTAAAAATGGATGCCAAATGGATCCTTCTATATCTACAAAAGTAAAAGAGTGGGAAAAAAATACCCATGTCTTAGGAGAATTGTTTATATTGGATTAGAATTGGCGAGAATTTGTTGCATCGATACTACACTTAAATAGGCTTAGGAGAATAACTATTTTGGACTTTTTATTTTGTTTTTAGGTAAACGACTAATATATTAGCAAAAACAGAGATTACAAGATGACCCTGGGGAGACAATCCTTGGATCAAAAGGGTAGGACACACCCAAAATAGAACAAGGGCTAGTAATGCCATTTTGACGCCAGAAGAGGGCCCTTTTTGCAAGGCAGTGTGCACCATTTGCTGACCTTGGAACAGCTTGGGCAAGGGCAGTTGGGAATCTCCTCCACAAAGCTTTAACATCATTCATCTGGGTGAGAACATCCCAGTGAATCTCAAAGGTATGATTGTTCAAGAAATCGAAAATTTGAGAAGCATCCCCCTCTAGAATAAACTTGGACCATCCGTGGCATTCAACTATGGTCAAGCCAATGACGAGAGCTTTGGCTTCAAAAATGCGAGCGCTCCTAGCATCAATTGGGAAGGAGTGATCGAACATACTGTGACTCAAATGGTCTCAAATAACAACACCAACACCTGCTTTGTTGGAGCCCGAGTCCCGCGCACCATCCACATTACTTTTTTTTAAGAAATTCCCTGGAGGTTTGAGGCAACCTTTGCCAGATCTTTAAGAACACAAATTTCTTTGGCTGATGAATTAGCAGATGCCACTACTTTGAGAGGGCAAGGGGGACAACCTTCAAAAAGTCGAGCATTTCAAGCCCGCCAAATAGTCCACAAAAGGGTCATGATTTGGATTGCAATCTCATAATCGTCGACTGAATATTTTGAAAGATCAATCCATCGAGACCACCGAGAGCTAAACGAAGACGGGCTTGTATGAGGGATCCGCCAAGTCAGAGAGGAGCCAAACCAAACACACTGTGCAAAAGGGTAATGGAAGAATAGGTGAATAGTTGTCTCAGGATGAGCATTGCACAAAGAGCCTGTTGAATCTATATTGACCTTCCTAGCCTTGAGGACATCATCAACTGACACTCGATTTATAGATTAACGTTAACATCCCAAGTCGCAATCACTACGCGCTTGAAGTTAAAGTATATGCTTCAAGTTAAAGCATCTGCCATGTGAGTGAGGTAATTATAACCCCTATTGCATGGGTGCACCAAGATGTGACTTAATTGGGTTTTGAGAGTCATGTCCATGTATTTGAGAGTGTTATAACCCAAATGAGCAAAGGTCATGGTCGTGCTTCCAACCTTACTTTACACTGTGTGATGCGGGAGATAAAATTGAAATGAAGGCACGATGAATGGATGTTAGGAAGAGAGGTCGTTATTTTTCAAATTCTATAGATTGATAATAACTTTTCAACTTTATAATCAAATATTCTATCGAGAATCTAGATGCCCTGTAAAGAAAAAGTTGAGATCTACGACAACTATTTCACGAAGATTTTCAAGATTTTAGTATTTAGGATGTCAAAATTGATTTTTAATTTTGGCTGTAAAATTTGTGATGAAAATTACGGATATATTAGGTATTTTAATATTCTACTTTAAGTTGTTTTAGAAGTAGAGTTCAGGTTAGTTGCTTGGTTTCTGAATGAGTCTTTATGATTTCTTTTTATTATAAATAATTACTACAACATTGTTAAGAAAATTTTGAATTGGCCTTTGGCATTTCTTTGAGTTCCTTTGTGAACAAAATTTTGGTTTGCTTGAATTAGCACCATGCAGGAAAGATTTTTCTAGGTTTACTCTAAGAAACTTAGACTTCGATGGTGATCGAAGATTTTATTTTATTTACCCTACATACTGTAGGATTGTCCTACATCATTGTGCACCTACGAAGAACAAATGCTTAGCTCAAGTGTAACCATGATGATATTGTATAGTTGCAAAATTCACTAATTAAACACCTCCTCCCTCTCCCCATTTCAACTGATTTAGTTTAGTGAATTCGCAATGCAGGGACATCATTGTTTGTTTGGGATTAGAATTTATTTTTATAAACAGGCATAGGGTGTAGGCTTATAAGGCATGCTATAGATATGTGAGTGTTTAGGGCTTCTAGGGAGAACGAGTTGCTCTTGAGGAGAGCCCTGGTAATTCTCAAGAAGATCTAGTGACTCTTGGGAAGAAGAGTAGTGGCTCTTGGGAGAATGAGAAGCTTTTGGAAAAAAGAGTGAGCTTACAACTAATCTAGGTGGTTCTCGTCGAGAGAGAGGATTCTCAGTATTTGAGAATGTATATCATTGTACCATGTAATCTTTGCATAGTGAAAATTATTGATTGTCTTCGCAGTGGATGTAGCCCTATTGGGGTGAACCATATTTATCTTGTGTTGTATTTTGAATCTTTTCATATTTGATTGTCATATTATCATCGAGCCCAAGATCGCGTTTTTGCCACACAAGACCTCTTGGATATGTCATCCGCTAAAAATCATACTCACGTCCATAAGCACTTTCCCTTAGTACAAAGGTAGTTTTCCCAGTCCTCACTTTTAAGAGATCCTTACCAATAGTTTCATTATAAGAAAATGAGGACAATTCATGTCAGTATTGTTCTAGAGGCAAAACTAAAGACCTCTGTAAGCTTGTGATAGATTGGAGAACTTAATCTTGCAACAACGATTTGGTTTTGTGCAATGCCCCTGAAAGCAGGAAGAGGCCTCCCAATATTCGACCATGGGTTACAGTACACCATCTCAAGACCTTAAAATTGAGATCACATGATTTACAATAACCCTAACTAGGGTTATATAGAGATCACATGATAGACCTTATGGAAAGTAAATCAACCTAATCTAATCATATCTAATCTATCATTGATTAATGCTAATTTAATATTGTGATGAGATACACTTTGAATGAAATAGTGGATCTCAATCACCTTATTACAATACTTCTTAGATATTCCCTAATAAAAATTACATCAACTAGGGTGTAGGCACTGTCACTCTTAGTTGGTAGAGGAAGTAGTGCAGGACCGAGGAAGATGAACGGTTAATTACCACCATTGTTGTTATTGTTCCCATCAGTTTCTCCGGGGTGCACCTAAAATTGAGGAGATGGCGGCGGCTAGGGCTGCAGTGAAAGTAGGGTCTGTGGTAATCGCTGCAGTGAGAGTCTCAACAATGGATGGGTGTTGCTGCCCTGACTGAACTGCAGGCATTACAGGTAGCTTAGGTGGGGTGAACATGGGCTGCCCTATGAGTTGTGGGCAACCATGCATCGGTGCAGGGAAGGGAATCGAAGGAGGCGGGGCTCGTTGAAATTGCATGGGGTTCGGGGTCTGGGTCAAGTCGAGGGTGATTGTGGGAAATGGTGCAGAGGCAGATAGGGTGGCCATGGTGGATGCGTAGTATAAAGGTGGGAGGAAGCCAGAGTTGGTTAGGGCTTCCTTGCTAGTCGTTGAACCCGATAGAAGCATAGTCGCTGCCGCGGACGTTGTGTTAGCCATGGCTGTGGCCGCTTGAGGTAGAGTGTGGTTATGGTTTCCTTCATATGTTGTTATGAGAATGCTCTTGTCCTCGGCACATCTTTGCACCTGTTGCAACATATCCTTAGGGTTAACTATATGTATATGAACAATAATTAATTGTCTCATCCATATGTGAAACCATGCCATATATAGGTTGGGTGAGAATGGACTTTGCCATTGAGACCCTTTAGGGCTGAGACCACCGAGACTGTGCTCTAAGAGCACCATCTCTGCCCTAAGGGCGTCTCAGAAGCTTTATCCGGTGAGAATATATTGAAATTAGAAAATGATAAAAGAAATTGCCACTCATGAGACCGTGCAATCTCAGGGCAACCTGAGATCCTTCACGTTTTCGTGAGATTTTAAGGCGTTCAAAAGTTTGGGATACCTTAACATCCCGGCTACTTACTCATGCCTTTAAACTTTTCCTTCTTCACGTAAAGTATGTTGATTCAGGTTATTTTAATGAATAGAATAAAAAAAACACGATTCTTGTTATTTTTACTTTATGAATCACTCAAGTAACTTGATTCAAGCAAAACAAAAGTTATTTTTCAATTGAAATAGGAATTTGTATGATTTACTTGGGAGGTATACTTATTAGTGATTATCTAGGAGAAGATTATATAATTGAGAGAAAGAAAAATCCGAATAGAAAATAATTTGATTGGAGAATTCTCCATTTTTGTCTTAGAAAAAAGGTCAATATTAGGGTCTGGACCGATATCGATACTGGGGCCGATGCTGTTTCCTGGGCTCTGCTCGCTCGTCTACGCTCCGACCCAGCAAGTAATAATTGAAAAACGATGTTTCCTTGCCATTGTGACTTGGGGTCATCAAAAAGGTAAAAGAACAAGTAGCAGAGACATTAGGGCGTTCCAAAAAATTGGACGCCCTAGAATCCCACATCTCTACGTCTGGTCTCGGGTTGCACTATGGCCGGGCGGTCTCACAATCTTTTTCCTATATTGAGAAAACATTTTGCAAAGGACTTTGCTACTGCATTAGGGCCAAGAACTCCGAGACCTCATGCATGTGAGCGGGATTTCAAGTGGGACCCATCATCACATGGTGGGTCCCACTAGATTTGATGGGGCTCCACCTGAAATCCTGCGCACATACGCGAGGTCTCCGCCCTTATGCGGTCTCAAAAGCATTTCCCTTTTGCAAATTATGCTCATCATATCTAATAGATGACTCTTACCTGCTTACGAACTGGGCATCCGATGGCCATAGTGCAACGATAGTAAGCGCGTGGACAAGGATTACCCTTTGCCATCTTCTGACCGTATTTTCTCCATTGACAGCCATCGCTTATCTAAGTCACACATACCCATAGCAATTCTGTTAACCACATAATTAATACCAGTATCAGTAAAAATAAATAAAATTATGCATGCACTAGCTTACCATAGGTGCATCCGATCGTGCTCGAACGGAGACTCTCGCCTTCCGACCAGGGAACCCAGGAACCTGTTCCTCAGTACCCTTTTCTTCTACTGCCAACTTGGTGCTCTTTTGTGCTCTCCAACTCTCAGATGTTTGATCAGGTCCATCTTCTACATGAGACACCCGCTTCCTGCCAATCTGATCAACCATGTCATGGTTGCGATCCTTTGACTTGTTTGTTGGAGAAGTCGAAAGTTCTTGTATCTCATCATCAGAATGCCAAGGCTCATTGACATGATCTAATGCGCTAGATGGCCCCGGGTCCATGAACTGTTGGGCAGACAATGTAGGACTGCCATTTCTCTCATCCTGATTAGAGAACCATTTCGATTTTTATTAGTTTTGTTCAAAAATCTCCGAGCAAAAAATATGGTCATGCTCCGTTTGTTTTGATGTAAAATAGGGGAAAACAAATGAATTTCACGGAAAATATCATTTTCTGCGCATGATATCTTTAAGACAATTGACATTTTCCGTGAAATTAATTTGTTTTTCCCTATTTTATATTGAAACAAACAGAGCTTAAGATGAAAATAAAAGAAAACTAATCCTCAACTGCGCGCGCGCATCCCTAGCTATATGACAGGGATACGGCACATAGTATAATGAGAAGTTGGATTAATTAAACTATCCTCTTAATAGAACACGTTATGCATGATCTTGATTTAAGGGATGATTTAGATTTCCATAAACTGGATTTTGACTATTTGATATTTTTTTTCACATGGGCAGGATATAGTAAGTACTTCATGCATGACTATAATCAATTAATTGCCTATACGAGCCAACCGGATTTGGCAAATCCGGTTATCACCCCTAGAGGTCATCACGTGTCTCCTTTGACACCCCTTAACCGTGGGTAAGGTTCACCCACCCCTAGGGTTCACCCAACTATTTTTGTTTTTTTTGTTTTTTAATATTAATTTTTTTAAAAATTAAAAAACTGTTTTTAATATTAAAAAAACTCTAAAAACAGTTTTTTAATTTTAAAAAAGAATTAATATTAAAAAAAAAACTAAAAATAGGTAGGTGAACCGTAAGGGTGGGTGAACCTTACCCATGGTTAAGGGGTGTCAAAGGAGACACGTGGCGACCTCTAGGGGTGATAACCGGATTTGCCAAATCCGGTTATCACCGTAGAGGATTTGACTCCTTGGCGATATAGTAGTAAATTTTGATACATGCAGACACTCATCAAGTGAATATATCCAAGACGTCCTGAGGTTCATTTCTCACCCCTCCTTTGGGGCCGGCCCCTCATAGGTTTACCCGGACTTACCTGGTGTGATGGGTTGCTGGCTGACGTCCAACCCTCAGGGATTTAGTCCTGACCTAAAGGATTGGGGACTTCCCGAGTTCAAAAAATAAAAAAAGAATATATCCAAGACGCTATACTTGTGTGCATAAAGATTATACATACACAAATACATTTAGCCTATATTTGTTTGTCAAGAAAATAAGTAAAAACATAGAAAAGAAAAAAAATTGGGCAAAACACAACAAAAAATTGTATTATAGAAATCCAGCATTTTCTTTTCTTTTCCATGATTTCACCTATTTTCTTGGCAACTAAACATAGCTTAGGGTTTCAAGAGTTTGACAAAACTATACTTATATACCTAAGTTAAATACGTGCAAAGAACCATTTTTACACTTGAGCGTACTAAGTCTCTTAACCTACCTGTGGACGTACACGAATCAAACATTACGTGGATATAAGTGATCTACGAGTCCATACCATACAAGCATATTTGATTAATATAATCATGACCCTGAATCGGATTAATAATTAAAGAATATGACTTCCCTTTCTCTAGGTACGTAGTTTTAATGAAAACAGTTGTAGGGTTCAAATGGGTAAGGTTTTGGATTTTTTATTTTTTTTTAGAAATTTATTTTAACACCTCAAGATTCGTGCAACTTAATGGTATTGAACCTTCCCATCCATTTTCTTAGATACCCATAGCTAAGTAATTAGTAGCTCTAATATAAGTAATCTAGAGATAATGGAACCTGAATATTTCACCTGTTCTTGTCGATTCTTGCATCTCTGTTCTTGCATACCCATAAGTAGTTGAGTTTGTAGAGCACTGTAATTTCTGGTTATCTGATCCAACATGCTTCTTAATTTCCGGTTCTCATCGTTTACTCGCTCTAAATCGGCTTGAAGTGCAGTCAACTAATTAAATACCAAATCAAAGTTTTCAAAGTAAGTAAATATTTAAAGCATAAGAAAAACTCAATTAACAAAATCTCAATCAATCTTATCCAACCAGCAACGAAAACTCACTTGAGTATTGGGTATCTCTTGGGTTATCAATCGATCACTTCCAGAGTTCTGGGTAAGAAGGTGCAATCCAGTCTGCATAATTTTCATCCTGTGTTAATTAGTGGCCAGTAAAAATAACAAATCTAAAATCTCTATATTAGTTTTAACACAAAACCTCTAATAACGAGTTCAGATAACTGAGATAAGCATTGTAATTGGGTAATTGATCTACTTCTCACGTTTACGCCTGACTCAGTCCGGGTTGATCCATCCTTGTTCTCCTGATCCTCGGACTGATTGTTGGTTCTTGAAACTTCAACCTGTCGATGATTACCGGAGAAGAAATCCATCTCCTTAATCGAGTGTTTCTGATCGACTGGGTACTCAATTATTCGATTGGAGACACCCGAATTTAGATGGATAAACTTGCCGGGATGCAAGTGTGTCATTTCCCGGCGCTTTTCCATGAGAAGAAAACTGGTTTCTCTAGTGTTTGAAGTCTTTGTTAGTACTTAGTAGACGCTCTGCCAAATAAAATGGCGAAGAGAGAGAAAATGATTAGCGGGCCATAGGTGACCGCCGTGTCCTGTGTCCCTTTGAGCACTGATTACGCTTAACTAAATCAAAATTAAACTTTCTTTTCTTTCTAAAACCAAAGTAACCTTAACTATGTTTGGTTGCCGAGAAAATTGATGAAAACATGGAAAAGAAAGAAAAATTTTGGATTCTTAATACAATATTTGGTTGTGTTTTGCCTAATTTTCTTTTCTTTTTCATGTTTTTACTTATTTTCTCGACAACCATGTAATGTAAGTGAAATTTAATTAGAGTGGGTGAGTGTTCAAAAATGGGGCATGACCAATGAGGATCCGCATGAGTGTTAAATAGTTGGGCGTGAGCCAATGAGGGCACGCATTTCATTACATAGTGGAAACCGGTAGTAAGTTAAGCATCTTCTGAAAGAAAATATATACCCTATATATCCCCTGAAAAGAAAGGGAAATCCTACCCAGAGGTCTTAAAGTATCATTTTGTTTCTCCGATTAAAGAATATATTTATCTTTCTTTACTATTATAATGTGAGAGGCAGGTGTGGCTTGATTTTTCTGAAATTTCCAAACTACCCTTATATAAAACAAAATTTTGATTCAATGTTTTACTTTAATTCCCAAACTACCCCTTGCTCATCTATCTATTTAAAGAATAGAATCACATCCAATTGTGATTGAACTCAGGGAGAGTTCAATCACACCTACGGGTTAACACGTGCTCCTTTGAACTCCAATTATCTGTGGTTAACTCCTTTCCCTTGCTCTCACGTGCATCGCACGTGTCACCTGCAAGTGTATATATATATATATAATAAGCACATGCCACATTGTTTTTAGAGATTAACTATGATCAAGGCTCCGGTGCACTGATTGAATAGATAGTTGGAGCAACTCAAAAAAAAAAGTCATTGGAAGGGATAATTAAGGCGAAAAGTTAGTGATAAAAATATTATTTTTTGTATTCGTAATTACCAAACTCTAACTGTCCAAGACTTTTTTTGGATTGCTACTATTCATAATTAATCTCTTTTGTTTTCAGAAAAATTATGTCATGTTTAATGTAAGGTGTGACAGTGTGCAAAACTGTGGGAAGGAGTAGGGCTGTCAATTGGGTGCAACTGGCCAAAAAGCCCGCTCGCAGGCTCAAATGGGCGCAGGTGCGATGCACGTGAGAGAAAAGGGAAAAAAAAGTGGAAAGAGAGAGAGAGAGGGAAGGGGGATAGAGCGTTGAAAGGGAGGCTTATAATTAATGAGACTCATATGATGCACGTATGTAGAGACCCGAGTCTTTTTTTCATGTTTTTATTGCATTGCATTAGGGGTAATTATAGTCCTTGTGATGTATTAATGTTTATTGTATTATATATCTAATGAGTGTAGTGTGATTAAGGTTTAATCAAACTTCTAGTTCAGGAATGTCATATCACACTCTAAACTTTAGGAAGCTCTAGTTTTGGCACCGTTTATTGGAATTGAGTGATTCTTGAACCATTATAAAGGTATTGGAACCTTCTTTGAGGTTCATGTTTAATGTTTTTCCTTATTTTTAGTCTAAGCTAAGTCAAAAATGGGTTTTATGAGGTTTTGTCTGATGGAATTGCAGATCAGTCAACTTTGGGGAGTTTTGGTCCATAAATAAAGTAGAATTTGGAAATTCTAAAATGCTAGAAATGTTCATTTTCGAAAGACGAATCCAACGCAAGTTGAATCGTCGAAATCCGACGAACGAGTCAAAAGTTATGGCCAAAATAGTAGAGTAGGTCAAAGATCTGCAGAACACCGATCGCTTGGTCAGAAGTAGCGATCGATCGGTCCAAAACTGATTGATCGGTAGCTATCGACTGGTCCAAAATTTTGTATGAGAAAATTTTCCAGAGAGTGTGTTTTTGACCGATCGCACGGTCATAAACATCGATCGATCGGTAGGCGATCGATCGCTCGGTCATAACCACCGATCGATCGGTCTTTCGTGTTTTTGACAGAATTTTAGTAAGGACTTTTAGGTCTTTTCGTTCTCAACCCTTGGGGTTATAAATAAGGGGTCTTACTCGAGATATTAAAATACTCTACCTATTTCTAACCTAATTTGACAAAAATGAGGAGAAAACCTAGGGTTTTGAGAGAGGGGTTGCTTAGAGAAGAGGGAGATTGCTAGAAAATTGAGAGGAAAACTTGGAGATCGTCCTCAAAGCTTCCCCAAATCACCTCGGGAGCGTTTTGAATCCAAGGGAAGGAATCCTAAGGTCGATAAACTTCCTAACTCAACTTTATTAATGAAGTTTGATGAATATTAGTTTAATATGAATGATGGAAATGATAATTTGATTTGTTTTCCCTAATTATGTATGGATTAAGCTTACTAGAGATGAAAATGGATTTATACTATGGATGGATTGAACGGAGGAAGAGAAATACTATGGAGGATTGAGATGAATGTATGGATATGGAGTATGTTTGGGTTGTGTGGATGGATTATTGTGTGATGAAATGTTAAGAATGAGAAAGGGTAAAGTATCCATAATTAACGCACTCTACATGTTTGTTGAAATGTCTAAGAATGCTAAATATTAGTATGATGTTTTTGATTATGAAGAAATTAAGTTAAATGAATATTGTGTTGTTATGATAAATTATGCTCTATTTACTTGTATGGTGATCGGTATTCGGGTAGGCCAAACCTTAGAGGAAAATCCTTCACGATGGGAATTCTCTAACTAGGGAGATGTAACCTAGCGGAGTTTCCTAACGGAAGATTGAAATCTAAGAGATGACTCATTTGAATTCCAATCACGACACTCAAGCATACGTGTACTTGCATGGTAAGTATTCAAGTCTCATGAGTCCACTTGTCTCACAAGCATGCATGCATTTTATACGAATATGTCACGAATTATGCCATGAAAGAATGATCCCCCACTACGAACATCCACTCTACTCGTTGTCGCATTCATGTTATGCTATGAAAGAATGTTTCCCCATTACGAACATCCACTCTACGCGTTGTCGAACACTATGAATTATGCTTGCCGAGACAAAACACTATGAATTATGCGTTGACGGGACAAACACACTATGAATCATGCATGTATGAGTCTATGCATAGGTCAAGGTAAGTTCATGGATAAGAATTGCACAAGTACACGAGTCAAGATGATGTTATGACAAGTTATATGCTACGCACTCTGATTATGTCTATTTTACGTGAAATTATTATGATTAAGCTTAGATAAACTGAGTTATAATATTGTTATTGCTCATGCTATCTTATGTTGTCGTTAGTTTGTTTACCCACTGAGTATTCCATGCTCAGTCGACCTGTCATTGTTTTCAGGTTTAGGAGGAGAACCGTGGACTGAGGAGGTGTACGCCGAAGAAGAGGGAGAAGGTGAGCTTCCTGAGGAAGAGGCTAGAGATTTTGACAGTTATCCCTATTGAGTAGTTTTAGTATTTCTTTTTGGAAGAGATGTTTAAATTAGATTTTTTGGACTTGTAGTTGATGTTGCCTTAGTTATTTACCGTGTGGATGTTTTAGACTATTTCGTTATGAGGAGTTATGGTGTGTGGACTATTATTGTACAAGATGGTTTGACTTTTCATGATCGAAATTTTATTATCCTCACTTTTGGAAGACTTGTGTAGTATGCCTTGTCTGTATAGATTTTAAGCAGGTTTAAGTAATGTGGCGATTCCAAAGTCCTATTTTAGCCTTGTAGGATTTTGGGGTTGTTACAACGTATGTTTGAGGGGAGACGTGGGAGAGAGAAAATGTGTTAGGGATGATAAGTTGTACGGAGGTTGAAAACATAATGAAAGGAAAAAAAAACAAAGATAATTATGAAAATTAATCCTATATTGAAGTTAATAGGTTTTAAGTGACTTTTTTTTTTTTTGGTAAACTCAATCAGACCACAAGGCAATGACCGAAGGCAAAGACAAAGGAATACTCACACCACCCAAGCAAACAAACACATACATACACACACCGCATGCAAACTCACAAACACACACCACACACATGCAGCCCATGTAAGCTTCACCCTAGAGCTCCTCAATTCACCCTAGAGCTCCTCAAAACGGGTACCAACCGTTTGAGGCGCCAAGGAACTTATATGGGACAACATGCTCGGGTAGGAACCCGATGTGGGACTAAACACTCACCCTAAGGGTATTCTGGTTTTTTTGGTAAACTCAATCATACCACAAGGCAATGACCGAAGGCAAAGACAAGGGAATACTCACACCACCTAAGCAAACACACACACACACCACATGCAAACTCACACACACACACACACACATGCAGCCCATGTAAGCTTCACCCTAGAGCTCCTCAAAACGGGTACCAACCGTTTGAGGCGCCAAGGAACTTATATGGGACAACATGCTCGGGTAGGAACCCGATGTGGGACTAAACACTCACCCTAAGGGTGTTGTGGTTTTTTTGGTAAACTCAGTTTTAAGTGACTTTAATATCCTAAAATACCTATTCACTAAATAATAATAAAATACTATATATATATATATATATATGAAGTATTTACCTTAAAATTACTTATATAACATTTTTTTTATTCGGGTATGATAGTATTTTCACTATTATAGCCCCATGCTTAAATACTACCCACTATCGAGAGACTTCTAATTATCTAATTTTTTTTTTCTCTCGCATTTGTTGTCACTCCACCACTGCCCACGGGTGATGATTTTAATTTTAATTTTTTTTTGATAAATATCATGAATTCTTTTTCTTTATTTTCTTTTCAAGCCCCAACCCTTGAGGGTAAGGCTTCAACATAGTCAATTCAAGCCCGGCAAAGGGTTGGGCTGAATCTCATGAATGAGTAGGCATATGCCTGGAGAGATCATGCCCGACCCATTGACAGCCCCAGAAGGAGAGACAGATCGCCCTTCTGTTAACTCACCGTTCTTTTGGTGAAACTTTAAAAGCTTAGAAAATTAATATTTTGGAGCAAGAGGCAGTTGAGATGAGAGGGAGAGTTTCTCACTCTTTTACACAATTGTATCTCAAATTTATAATGTTCAATTTTATTAGAAGTTCTACAAAAGGTTTTTAATTTCGAAATTTTCGAAGATTTCGGCCAGCCAACCCGAACCAAAATCCCGAAAAATTGTGGGATTTTGGCAAAATTTCGAAATTCGAAATATTATTATTTTATTATATATATATATATTTTATTAATATATATGTTAAAAAATAATATTTTATTAAATTTTATATATTTATATAAATATTATTATTTTATTTTTAAAATTAATATATAAATTTTCGAAATTTCAGTGAAAATTTTGAAATATTTCAAAATTTTTAATAAAAAAAATAAAAAAAACTACTTAAAAATAAAAAAAAAATCAAATTTCGGCTGAAATTCGAAATTTCACCCGAAATTTCGACCAAAATCTGATTTTCGAAATAAATCCAATTTCGATGTCATTGGGGGTTGTCTGAAACCGAAATTTCGCGAAGTTTCACGAAATTTCAACAAAATTTCAAACCTTGGTTCCACATGCATAGAACTTAAAGAATTCAAAATTTATGGTGGAATTTGAAAGTACTATATCTGTTGAACTTTTACGAAATATGAAATAATATTATTCTACATGTTAAGTAAAATTAGGTACGAAACAATGAAAGTTTACTTTAAAACTCCACAAAAAGAAGGGAGTATGATATATAATGACTTGGTAATGGGTTAGTTGGGATCCGGTAGTGCTTTCCCAGGCCTTGGATAGTCTCTGGCGAAGCCCCAAAGGGCTTGTCTCGGGGTTCCATAGAATAGGTGACAAGTGCATCAAAATCATGGGGAAGACATTTGGCGATTAGTGTGTGAGAATAAGGGGGAGAGATATCAAATGGGGGAGAAGTTAAAAATTATGGGGAGAAAATGAATGACTTCTCCCCATTTAATGCCAGCTGTCGCACAATGTATGGAACCTCGAGAGCCCTTTCTGGCTTCGCCAGAGACAAGCCGAGGCGGCTTTCCAGTTCAAGTCGCCTATGGTCAATGCTTTGACAGAGGTTCTTTGAGAAGTGGTTAGAATTGGTGGGACCACCGAAGGAATATGGACTACCTAATCCCAATGACTCTGCAGCCCGGCCACGTCACTTGACCAATTCACATCAAGACATAGTTGGCGCTTCAAGCTGGGGCAAAAGATTACCTCGGACAACTGCCCGAGCATCCACAAAACATTAGCCCCGGCGTTTTCTCCTATAATTTTGACTTCTCATTTGATATCTTTCCCTTTTAAAGTGCAACATGCCCACTGATTTGTGGATATTCGAGCACCCAACTCGGGGAGTCACCTGAGCTAATCTCTTGCCTAAAGCTCGGCTTCTTAGCTCGGCCAACTCAACTTTGTAGTTTTTATTTTTTTCAATATCAAGATTTGCTTCCCCGTGATGAGAGGGTGTCATCTTAGAGTGCTCCACTAATCCCCTAGCACGTAGAGTGCAACCACCAACCACACGCACCACATAAGTAAGGATAAATCCCTGAGGGTGGCCAATAGGGAAAAGGAAATCAAAACCAAGACCTCCGCTTCTAGTCTTGGCCAGCATACCAACCCCCATTTGGTTATCATGATTTACCTAGGGTTAGTAGTTATTATAACAAGTTTATGCAAGGTCTCACATTGAAATTGCTCCAAAATTCAGCTTGATCATTTAATCTTGCGCATCCAAGACTCGTCGATCGGTTAGATGCCCTCTGGTCTGGCCAGAGAGTCTAGACGTATCCCAAAACAACAGTTCAGGCATGGTTAATCCAGTTAATCAATTTAGTCTTGGAAGAGTTATAGCTTCTCTAAAAGTGTATTATCAAATATTTTCTGTCATAAACAAATGATCATGAGATGGCCGGATCAACATTCATGTAATAAGATTTAGCAAACTTATATACGAACTCCTAACCTGAAGCAAGTATGCAACCATCCTCCATCCAAGTTGACTTAAGGGTGTATTTGTTTGGCGAGAAAGTGGATACAAGAAAGAAAAGGAAAAATAAAAAAACTTAAATTTTCTCGCAAAATAACCATAAAAAAATGGATGAATTTTTGAGAGAAAGTTCGTCATTTTTGAAAAAGTGCAAGAAAATGAAAATATGTTTCTTGCAAACCAAACGCAAGAAAAATACAAGAAAACACACTTTTCTTTTACTTTCCCTCACTTTCTCGCCAAAAGAACACACCAAGGGTGTGTTTGTTTCAAGAGAAAGAGAGTGAGATAATAGAAAAGACGAGAAAAGAAAAGAAAAGAAAATGAGATATCTGTTGTGTTTGGTTTGAAAGAAAATTTTAGAAGAAATATAATATATATTTTATGTTCTTATGTGTTTGGTTTGAAAGAAAACTTTAGAAAAAAATAATATTTTATTTTCTTGTGTGTTTGGTTTGAAAGAAAGTTAGAAAAGAAAGTAATATGAAAATGTACCAAATACCCATTAAATAATTTGTTATATATATACATTGACATAAATTAAATGGGGTTGATTCTTTATGCATTTGTGTTCCGCCAGCAGAATGTGGACGCCTCTTTAGGTTGCCACGTGTCCCGTCTCTTTACTTAATCATGGTTAAGCTTAACCAATTAACTTGGCTTTGAGTCACAAACCTTAATAAGCTAGTAATTATAGACAATTACCTACACTACCTAAAAAAATTAAAATTTAAATTCTGAAGCATTTTGAACGATCTGGTGTTATGGCGACCTAGGAACTGATCTACAGCCGAGCTTGAGCTCTATTTAGATTTCAGCAAAAAAAGAAAAACAACTATTTGGATGGGTTTGGATACGAGACAATATGCCTCAAAGAAAGTGACAATTAAATGGACAAAGTCGTCATTGGACAATACATTAATGGTTAGTGTGTTTTTCCTTTCTTGCAAAACAACCTTATTTTTTGAAGGATTATTTTGCGAGAAAGTAAGAAAATGGACCTTTACTCACCTCTGACATTCTCGAGAAAAATGGGTTTTCTTTTGTTTTGAACACCAAAGTTGATTGCAAGAAAAAAAAAAACCAGTAAAGTTGCACATTCTTTTACTTTAGTTTGTTTTCCTCATTTTCCTTCAAAACGAACACAACCTAAAGGTAATAGATGATATTTTAAACTGTTTAAATATTAATTGTCCAAAGATAGGCCAAATTCTTTCATATATTATGGAATTTTTAAGAGTTAATTACATTTCATTTTCATTTTCATCAGGCATGCATTTCATTAAAATGCTTGCCGTAAAAGTTTGTCAATCTTCAATGGCTATTGACAAATTCAAAGACAAACTAATTGAAATAGGAAAGGAAGAATCTACCTTCAAAGAAAAAAATTATATATGGCTTAGAAATTACATATCTGATTTTAGATCAGAGTAATAGCATCATGTATATTTTATATTACCACACAAATGTTCTCATAATCTATGTTGTATAAACATTTCATTAAACCAATCAATCAATATATATATATAAAGTATACTTGCAACCAAATCTTGTATTTTAAAAAAAGAAGATTGATTGATAAATCATACACAAAATTGATAAAATTTATAATCTCGAAGTAATGGTGAAAAGTATAGAAATAAATATAAATAATTAATATTTGAAAGAGAGAGAGAGTCACTTAAGGGTGAGTATTTAAGAGGGGGACATAGACCAATATGAGGTCCAACCTTAAGTTTACAAATGGATATCCGAGGTACGTTAACTATTTTCCAATGAGCAGTGATAGGCGTACCATGAAATCTATTTACAATTCGAAAGCTGGACCTCATTGGTTCAGCCAACCAATTAGGTCCAACCTTAGAATTGTAAATAGATTTCACAGGTACGTCAACTATTTCCCTTTTCCAACTTAATATATCCTTCCCCTTCTTAGATTGGTCGTTAGTAAAAGACGCTCTATGGACACTGAAACCGTTTGGGAAGGCCCCTCTATTAGTCATTAAATTAGGACGATCAGGCTTTTCCAAGCTCTACCAAAACAAATTAAGTCCAGGTCTTACTTTCCATGTTAGGATATCTATTAATTATTCACTGCTAAGTTAAAAGAAGCTTCCCTATTATTCTCTTTCTCTATCCATGATTTCGAAAGGACACCTAAAAAATGGAAGTATATATACCCAGGACCCCAATCCTCTATAATTTAATAGACCTCATTTTCTCTTAAATAATGCATTTGGTGTATTAAATGTCCTCCTATTGCATCGCCAAAAGGATAGAAAATAGATTTATTGAGAATAATTTGAATGATTTATAATAACTTCAAAGAGGGTTTATATAGATATTACATCATCTTTAGATAGAAATTCTATCCAATCTAATCCTAATCAAATCAAACTAATTGATCATAATCTTTTTCAAATTCAAATTTATCTAGATATGAGATGAGATACATGTATCTCATCTCAACTTATTACACCACTCTGTAGTCTCTTAATTATCTCTAGTACCCTCCAGTAAGTGCATTTGAAGAAGGATACTGCAATTATTACAAAAAGAAAGTAGCCCATAATCATTTGAGCTTTCTTAGTAAGTCGTTGAAACATCCAATCGTGTATAGATTCATCTTATTACACTGCTTTGTAGCCTCTAAATTATATCTAATACAAAATGCCCTGACAATAATCGTGACGGCTAGAAATGGTTGATCGTGAAATTAATAGATGCTCGATTATGCTTCCATTGATGGTGAAGGCAAATAATCTTGCGGCTAAAAATGCCTATAGGTCATGTAATAGGAAGTCATTTTAGCCACCTAATGCTTAAGAATATTTTAGTGATTTTACCAACAATTTTGAATTTAAGCCGAAGGAATCAAAGAATGAGGCATTATGTCTTGCTGCTCAAAAACATAGAGTTTATTTGTAAATCTGTCTTGCAACTTATATGACCTATCTTATAGGACATAATTCAATGTATTTAGCCTAGGAAATTGACTATAAAGAAGAATAAACTCAACTACACATCAAATGTAATGGAGTTGAACATCAAGCCCAGTGGTTACGACGTATATGTGTGGAGTGCCATAGCGACTACGGCGAAAATGCGCTGTCCAAAAAGGATAATTGTAGGTCAACAATATTAGTGAACAACAAAATGAGAATGCTTTGTCACACGTGCACGCCTTCCATGGGAGCACATCCAATGAGGGAACCATTAACTCTTCTAATTATAAGTAAGATTAATAACTCTTGGTTGATCCGTATTAATCCCCTAAAATTAATACTTACCTAATAAGAGTTATAGAAATTTATAATATTTTTTTGCTGTAGTACCGTCAGCCAGCATATAGAAGCAAACCGCTAACAAAAAGAATGACAATAGTGCTATTCTATGGAAATAATTAACAGATCCAAATGCTAGCCACAATGGCATAGAGAACCAATTGGCCCTAAATAGAAATATTAAAAGACTAGTCTTTTGATGTGAGCTGTCAAAAGTGTTTTGACTTTACTTAATTGGAAGTAATTAAGAATTGAGGCAATTGGGTGTGTAGTAGTCCTCTCTAGCCATTCTGAACCAACTATACTTTTTTAAAATATAGCGTCGACGTGAACAAGATTCAAAGTAAATAAATATATATATCACACTTTTCTTTGACGAGAGACAATGTTCAAGAAATAAGCTAGGTGGAAGGATTAACCCTTTGGGAAGCAAATCGTATGTGATATATATTTCATGTGTCTTGAGGGTTGGACTGGATCTATTCTACATCTTCTTACAGTTATTAAATCTGTATGAGATAAAAGATGCTAGCCTTCCAACACACATGAAATATCACATACGATGTGCTTCCAATCCTTTGACATCAACCACATTGGATTTGCAATCGTCTATGATATTTCCCATGACTTTGAATGTTTAACCTTTGAATGTTTAAAGGTTAAGATCTCGTCTTGTACGGATTTAACAGCTGTAGAAGAGATTTGGCCTTCAAACACTTAGGCCACAGGGAACAACACAACCGATTTAGTTCCAACCAAATTGCATGAAGTTCAACCTTGTGGCCCAGTGGTTATATAGTGACCCAAGTGCCACAACGTGTTTAGACCACCAACATTATCGTCCGCAATAAAATCATTTTCACTTTCTAAAGCATAGAACCGATCGAATCGACCACTTTATTTTAGGAATCATGTTAATTAGCATGTAGTGGAGCTAAGGGCTCGACCATTTAAGTTGGAAGTTGGGACTCGCCTAGACTATGGCCCATGGTTGATTAAGTTTACTATTAACAGGTTACTAGCACCGAGTGTTCTCATTTATGGGGGTAATCAAGAATCTAGACCACAAGGCCATTAATTTCTAGATAGTCCTCACTATGATGGGGATATACCTGTAGTTGGTAGCTTGAATGGGTCGTGACCCGTGGGGGGAGTCACAACTACTCACATGGCATGCAACGTGAGTATTAATAATAGGACTTTGCTACTGAGACTGTAAAGGGCCGAGACCATGCCGAGACCATGCTTGTGATGTATGAATCTTAAAATTTTATTAAATCCGTTTCTGAAATTTTGAGATCCGTGCATGACATGCACGGTCTCAACCCTTTGCGGTCTCACTAGCATTTTCCTTAATAATAAGTCAATAAAAGAAAACAAATTAAGAGAGCCCTCGAGTAGGTGGTAAACGATGGCGGCGCCCGAGCCAGCACTCGGGCCCCCCACCCTACTCCTAAATCCTAACCCCTGACAGCGAGAGGTTACCCGTTAGGGCTTCCTTCTCTGTTTTTCTTCACCTTGTCCACTTCTATCTCTACTTTAGCTTTTCGAAGACCAGGGTCAAATTAGGAATGCCGGACGTGACTCCGCAATCTCGTATATCTTCCAACTCTCAAAATTCATGACAACTTTGTCCATTGGATTTTACTAGCCTCATTCCCCCCCATATTGCACTCTCATCTTGGGAGGCAAGAATACAATGATTTTGTGCAGCGCCCTTAACAAAGACGAGAGAGTGCAATAGGGCTAGAGTACTCTCCTTGCCCATTTGTGTTTTAGTTCTTCTAAGTTTGAATTTTCAATTAAGTAGAGATATGTATCAACAGAGAGAGAGAGAGAGGGAGAGACATATATCATGTACCATCTGCATGGACTTGTTTTTCCTATTTTTAATTGCCTACTCCTTAGCTATTCAAATTTCTGACTCTATGGCCCATGAAAACTGTCGCCCAGCATTTGGATGGTCTTCATTGATGAAAAATGAGTACCCCATCTGTTGAATAAGTGGGAGTATAGGTACAAACCTTACTTATCACATCCCAAACACGACTCCCGTTTGTTGCTATCCTGGAATTCTGACAAAGATATTTATATAGATTGGATAGCTAATATTATCTAAGATTAACTATGAACATAAGCTCTAGTTGAGTGAATTTTAACCACAATTAATGGCTTTCAAAGAGGACATGTGGCAAACTAGGAGGTGTACGCTTGCCACCCAAAGGTACGCGTGTATGCATGCTATCATTTCCTGAGTTTCTACGCTTTGGGCCATGAGTTGAAGCTCAAGTATAATACTCCGGCTTTTGCGAGAGAAAATCATTTGTCTTAACTATTTGGAGTTGGCAGCATGAATCTTGTTGAGTTCTAAGAAGCGGCCCCCTTCCTAGCTGACCATTGTGTCATGTGTCCCTTTTAACCCCTTTTTAATTATTGTTAAGCTTAACTATATTATATTTACACACAAATATATACTAGTAAAGGTGCATGTGCTTGGCACGTATTAATTTTTTATTATTACAAAATATAATAAGATTAAATTAAAAATTAATACTATAATTAATTATATTTTATAACTTCAATCAAATGATATTGAAAAATAATATATAATTTATAAATATATAATTAATAGTAGTTTCTCTAATAAATAGATAATACATAGTTCGTAATAAAAAAATTGAAATGAATACTTTTTAAGTAGTTTACTTATGTTAAACTTTTAATTACATACTTTTACTAAAAGAAATATCTATATAATTTATTAACAGATAAATAATATCTTTAGAAGTTAAAGATTAGTAGTCAAACTTACTAATGGTTCTTCTCATGGATAAGTATGAGGTGTGGGAAAAATCTATAAATAGTTAATTTTCTAATATCTTATATCTTTTAGATTAATAATACATTAGCATAATTTAATAATAGTAGAAATTGAAGATTAGTAATGAGACTCCTAATAGGTTTTTCTCATGGATATGTAAAAGAAAATAAAATTTGAATATTAATAGATATTGTACCCATGGCAACATGCAAAATCTAGGAGCAACCTCTGTATACTTTCCTCTCACAATATGTCCCCGAGACCAAAAAACAAAAAAGTACTCAACCAGGTCATACAAGCAGCTAGCAATATACAGATCACTTCTTCAACATCAATTCTAAACCAACATCCCAACACAAGAAATTCTTTAGTTCTTACAGAGTGAAACTAGCTAGGTAGCAATCACTTACCACACGGATCACTTCTTCAACATCAATTCTAAACCAACATCCCAACACAAGAAATTCTTTAGTACTTATAGAGTGAAACTGCTAGGTAGCAATCACTTACTATGTTTGTGCCGGCTTGATATTGAAGACTGTTGAGAGGAATTATTTCTTCCAACCGTTCGAGTGAATACATGGCATTGGAAGTTGTGCAAAATATGTCGGAACTTGTGCAAAATATATAACGCGTTTGATAATCCTGGTATTACTCTTGTTTCTCAAACCCTTAATGGAGATAACTATTTGACTTGACGTCGTGCCATGAGGATGGCATTTTCAGCCAAGAATAAAATAGGCTTTGTCAATGGTACCATTCCCAAACCAAAATCCCCGGCTCCAAGTGTTGCTCTTTGGGATCGATGCAATGATATGGCCTTATCTTGGTTGTTAAACTCTATTTCATCTGACATTGCTCATAGTGTGATTTATGTGGAGACGGCTCAAGCAGTTTGGAATGACCTAGAGGAGCGTTTCTCCCAAAGCAATGCTCCCCGAATACATCAAATAAAGCAGTCGATCTCCAGCCTCCTACAAGAGCAATCTTCTTTGGCTTACAAAGTTAAAGGGTTATTGGGATGAACTTGTATCATACACTACTATACCCCTACTTGTACTTGTGGCGCTTTAAAGACTTTATCTGAATCTCAGCAATAAGAGCGTCCTTACCAATTTCTTATGGGGCTAAATGATTCATATTCAGTTATCAGGAGCTAAATACTTGCCATAGATTCTCTACCTTCTTTCAGTAAGGCATACTCTCTTATCCTCCAAGAAGAGAAGCAACAAGAACTTCATGTGACAAACCCTTCTATGCCTGATGCTACAGTACTTTTAGTCACCAAACATGAGACACATGGTGTGACACCTCAAGATAGCGGCCAATATAAGATTTGCTCTCGACCACGTTGTGATCATTGCAAACGTCTCGGTCATGTCAAGTCCAAGTGCTATAAGCTTCATGGGTAGCCACCGAAATCAGCTAATGTTGCCTCCATCCCTATAAATGTCAATGTAAGTGGTAAAGACACAACTTCATCAAGCTCACTGCCTCAACTCACCGCAGCACAGTACGAGCAACTCCTCTCTATCCTCAATCTAGGTACCCCTCAAAACACTGCCAACTTAACAGGTAAGTCTGTCTGCTGCACTTCCATTTCCTCATCAGCTTGGGTTATAGATACTAGTGCTTCTGATCATATTACTTACTCTATGCATTCCTTATCAAATGTTACTTCTTGTCATTATACAAAACCTATACATCTCCCTAATGGCACGTCTATCCCCATCACTCACAATGGAAAAACCTCTCTTTCCCCTACTTTGTCCCTAGATGATGTTCTTTGCGTACCTGAGTTTAAGTTTAATTTGTTATCCATTAGCAAAATCACTAAATCACGTAATTGCGCCATTTTTCAGGTTTCTGTGTGTTTTAGGACCTTGCCATAAGAAAGAAGATTGGACTGGGTAAAGAACATGGGGGTCTCTATTTTTTTTTATCATGTTGCATCTCCCACTGTTTCATCTGTTAACATTAATGCGGACTCATTTGATGTTTGGCATTGGCGCTTAGGCCATCCTTCTCTATCTCGTTTTTTAGCTTTAGCTTGAACTGTTGATGGAATTTCTATTTCTTGTTTACATTGCAACATTTGTCCGATTGCAAAACATACTTAGACTATCTTTTCCAAATGAAAATAATAGATGCAGTGAACCTTTTGCTTTAATACATTGTGATATCTGGGGTAATTTTTCTATTCCATCTATATCTGGGGCTCATTACTTTCTCACTATTGTGGATGACTTTTCTCGTTGTAAATGAATTTATCTGATGAAATATAAATCTGAGACTCAACCTTTACTTATAAATTTTTTTTGCAATGGTCAAAACCCAATTTCATCCTTCTATAAAACAAATCTGGACAGACAATGAGCTTGAATTTCTTTCACTCTAATCTTTTTTTGCTTAGAATGGTGTGGCCCATCAATGAAGTTGCATCAACACACCTCAACAAAATAGTATTGCTGAACGCAAACACAGATACCTTTTAGATGTTGCTAAAGCTCTTCGTTTTCAAGCTAACCTTCCCTTGAAATTTTGGGCCGATTGTGTTCTCATCGCTGCCTATTTAATAAATCGCTTGCCCACTCCTGTCTTGTCTGGTAAAACTCCTCATGAAACTCTTCTCACCACCAAACCAGCTTACAAACACCTACGTGTTTTCGGCTGCCTCTGCTATGCTCACAATTTAGCCCTTGGGAGACATAAATTTTCCCCTTGTGCCATCAAATGTATTTTCATTGGCTACCCCTTTGGTCAATGTGGTTATCGGGTTTATGCCATATCTTTAGAGTTTGAGCATAAAACTTTCTCTCAAGCTGTTAAGCATCCTAAGTGGCATGAGGCCATGGATGTTGAGATTAAAGCTCTTCAACAAAACAAAACTTGGTTTTTGACTCACCTTCCTCATGGGAAAACACTTGTCGACTGTTAGTAGGTTTATAAGATTAAATATTGATCTAATGGTTCTATTGAACGCTACAAAAGCTCGTCTAGTAGCAAAAGGTTACACTCAGGTCAAAGGGATTGATTATCATGACACTTTTGCTCCGGTTGCAAAATTTGTTATTGTTCGGTGTCTTCTTGCCATTGCCTCTATTAAACAATGGCCCTTCATCAGTTAGATGTTAATAATGCATTTCTCCATGGTGATCTTGATGAGGAGGTTTATATGAAAATTCCTTCCGGTTTTGGCCGATAGGGGGAGAATAGAGTTTGTCGTCTAACCAAGTCTCTCTATGGTCTTAAACAAGCATCTTAGAATTGGTTTGCCATATTTTCTACTACTCTTATTCATGCAGGCTTTAAACAATCTGCTTCTGATCACTCACTATTTATTTCTACATCTAGGACTACAATAACTGTTGTGCTTGTTTATGTGGATGACATACTTGTGACAGACAATAATTTATTGACAATTAATGCCTTAAAAGCCTTCCTTCATAATCGTTTTCATATTAAGGATTTGGGTCAGCTAAAATATTTTCTTGGCATTGAGGTGGCTCGCTCTCAACAAGGAATTTTCTTCTTGTCTCAAAGGAAATACACACTTGAAATTTTGGACGAAATGGGTCTCCTTGGGACTCGACCAATTGATTTTCCTATGGAACAAAATTTGAAACTTACTTCCAATGATGGTGATCTTCATGCAAACCCTGCTCAGTATAGACACCTAGTGGGCCTCCATATTTATCTCACCATTACTTGGCCTGATATAGTATATTCAGTACAAATCCTCAGCCTCATCTTGACGTTGCTTATCGGGTTCTTTGTTACCTTAAATCTGCTCCTGGGAAAGGGATTTTGATGTCTTTCAACAATACTCTTCACATGAATGCATATTGTGACTCAGATTGGGCTAGTTGTATTGAATCTCGACGGTTGATTACTGGGTATTGTATTTTTTTGGGTGATAATCCTATCTCTTGGAAAAGTAAGAAGCAATCTATAGTTTCTCGATCATCTGCAGAAGTCGAATACAGGTCCATGGCTTCCACTACATGTGAAATCATTTGACTCAAGTATTTACTTCGAGACCTTGACATATCCCACACTTCCCCGGTTTTCCTCTATTGTGACAACAAGGTTGCCCTTCATATTGCTGCTAATCCTGTCTTTTCTGAATGTACCAAATACATAGAGTTGGATTGCCATATTGTGCGACAACAACTTCAAGCTGGCATGACAATCTACACTCCCTCTAAGTTGCAACTAGTCAATACTTTTATCAAAGCACTTGGTAGAGATCAATTTCATTTTCTAACATCCAAATTAGGCGTTCATGATATTCACGCTCTAACTTGAAGGGGAGTATTAGCGTATCTTTATGAAAAACGAATTGACAAGTCAATCCTGTCTATCTCTCCTAAAGATTTGTTTTCCTTTTTATTTATTTCTTTTCCTGCTCAACTTGTATATAAAAGAGTGAGGTGCCTGTATGCAAAAATATCAAAAAGAATATAGTGATAGTTTAATCACTGTGGATGTAGGCCTAAGCCGAACTACGTTAAATATCTGTCTCGATTTGCTTTTGCACTCTTATTTTATTACCTACGAAATAGGAAAGTGACAAAGGGAACCTTTTCCTTCCTTTAATCGTCCCTTTTGTTTGGCGTTTTCTCTTTTTTGATGTCATGCGAGGTCTAAGCAAGAAGGACTTCAAAAAGAAAAACGTCGTCTCTGTGTGACCCACCGAAAGACACTTAAGGAGGCGGCCACTCTTTTCTTAGCGTGTTTTAAAAGGGAGCGATCTTAGAGCCTTAGAGATCGGGCTTGGGGTATTCCCTTTCTCTAGCTTGGAATTCTGGGGCTCTTTCTTCTTGTTTTTCCAATGAATTGAATGAAATGGGGTTGCTTTTCTACTTCTTTTACTTGCTTAGCTTGATTTGGAAGGAAGAACTCCACCTAACGTAAGGGTTAGCTTGCCTTACTTGGAGTTGTAGTTAAGCTCCGCTTAAATTGCATCGATTACATATCAAAGGACTTAGGGATTCTCTCCGGTAAAACCGCAAGCAACACTTGAGGTGCCACATACTCATTGTGCATATCAACTGAGACTTTATGCACCAAATTAAAATTTCAATTGGCATGAACAAGAGTATGTGACGCCAAGGTTCAAAATTCCGGTTAAATCTCACGAAATATTGGTTTCGTTCCAACCCTATGTATTTAAAATCCCTTATAATTCATTTTGACAGATTTCCACTGAATTTGAAATTTCGGGTAAAATTTTAGAATCTGAAGTTTTAAAATTTCGATCGAAATTTTAGAAATTTATTTTAATTTATTTTTTATTAATATTCCAAAATTTTTATTTAAAATTTGAAAATTTATAAAAATATTATATAAATAAATAAAATTTTAAGAAAGCTGAATCAAAATTTCTGCCAAAATATCATGAAAATATTTAATTTTAATAAAATATTTAAAAATAAAAATCCCAAAATTTTGTTTTCACATTTGAATGGATCTCAGCTGTGGCTCCCAATTTAGAAATGGATGGAAAATGACTGACATCTTCGTATCATATTGATTTTTAAATGGAAGAATTTATTAGATAGGACAATTGAAAATATGAGTCTAGAGAGACAAAAGATAGTGGAATGATGGAATAGGAGCCGTTGGGAGGCAATGGTAACAATGATATGAGATTTTTTATTACATGTCACACAGTGAGGCTAAAATCTCAGTAATTAATGTATTAGTAGTTAAGTTAGTGAATAAGTGGACATATTAGGAATCAGGATTGATAATTACATATTATCACTAGAGGAAAAAGGGAGTTGTCTAGATATTTTTGTTGATCTCTGTTTATTTTAGTTAACATGATAGATTTACCCTCTTTCATACACTTCTATAGTGAGTATTGTCTTTTCCTATATTGGCCACCATTGCAAGATCTTCAATCCCAAACCTCTTTTACATTTAGCAATGCTATGGAGATGGGAAAGTCTCCAAATGAATGAAAGCTGCGCACAAGGGCTGAAATTCCACGAAATTTCAGTTTCTTTCCCACCCAAATCGAAAACCCTTACATTTCGTTTTGATAGATTTTGTCCAAAATTTTGTGGTGAAAAATTGAAATTTCAATCGAAATTTTAAAAAATTATTTATGAATACTTTCATTTAATGAAATAGCGAAATGTTTTGAACTTTGCATTGAAATTTCAAAAAATTTAAAATTTATTTAAGATAATAATAAGAATATATAAATAAATAAAACCAAAATATTCTTAAATTTCAACTGAAATATTCTGAAGTTTCGGCTGAAATATTTTGAATTTTAAGCCGAAATTTCATAAAATATCATGAAAATGTAAAATTATAATAAAATATAAAAAATAAACATTCCACAAATTTTCCAAGAAATTTGAATTTTTTTGAATTTTGATTTCATTTGGAGGACCAAAATTGTCAATATAAATGTAATTTCAAACCTTGCTGCCCCTCCATCAGTGGCAAATTTTAAGTGACAATTAGGGTTTATTCCTCTTATTGGCTTTCAAGAAAAGAAAGTAGATGAAAATAAAGAAAAAAATAAAATTGAAAAAGCACAGCTAAGAATTGTATTAGGTTTGTTATTTTTTTGAGGCCTGTGTGGTCTGACACTTTTCAAATTTTGTTATTTGATAATATACTTTTTTTTTTTTTGATAATTAGCAAGATTTCTTAATAACAAACATTAGGAAAATTGGGATCACCAGGGTACCAAACAAGCTTAGAATACAGAGGACATCTAAAAATGAAAAACTCTTCAAAGCATTGACTGCAATTACATGGGCTTCGACATTCCCAACCTGACGAACAAAGGCAAAAACAATCGAACTTATCGAGCCACACATTACTTTAATATCATGGATAATAGCTTGGATAGCTCTACATTTAATTTCTTTTGAGAACTAGATGTATTGTGTTTTTTATTTTTTTTGTGGTAATTCCCATAAGACTTTATATGTAGCAAAATGAATGATTTCAAATCTCATAAAAAATAATGAGACTTGAAATCTCATGATGATAAGAATTAAGTTTGTTAGAAACCTTAACAACGTGATTCATATTTCATATCAACTATTCATTTTATTTTTTTTAATCTTCATCTAATTCCTCGAAAATTAAATAAGTAATATTTTCTAGTCTAAGAAGTTGGAAGGTAAAAAGTGATACCTTATACCCAAAAAATAAAGGAAAAAAGAAAAAAAAAAGTTGGAATAAGCTCATGATTGTGGTTATGTACTGTTAAGTTATTGCGTGTTTGGCTTATGTGTGCGTATTCTCTATTTCTAATCTGCTCCGTCCATCATACCGGTCTTCCAAAGTATGCAATGGAGAGTTTTTATTTTTCCGTAGAAGCTTAAGGGCCGATTAGGGCCTAATATCTCAAGGTCATCTTAAACAAGGGATAGGCCAAGACCTTGCTGACTTTGTCCCCCCACCCGAAATTCAAAATTATTTTTTGGGCCAAGTTGGTGCGCCATCTCATGTGTTTGTGTCCTTTGTAAAGAGTGTCTTGAAATACAAACAAATAGGTGGAAGGCTTCCTTGCCCATGACTATGACATCTTGAATAAAATAAATTAGTATAAAACTTAGTTTTTTTTTTTCTCTTTAAGTTGGAGGCCAACTGCCCCTTTGCCACAAGCCTATGCCTCTTAAATTTAATTATATAAGTATAAATTTATTTATTTTTTCTTTTCAAAAGTTTGCAGGCGAGGGGGCTAGAGACCCTCGGCTCTGCCCCTGCTCCCTGGCTATGCACATGGTAATACTACACAGCTTTTTTTCCCCAAAGTTCAGGGGGCTTTAGCCCTATGTTGCCCCATGTGGCTCCGCTATTGCATCCACTTATATAAATAAATAAATATATTAACATTTTTAGGGAAATAAGCATGCAATGGATGAAAGTTTGGGGAACATAGCCAATATTGTCATATTCTTTAAGGTTCTCAATCTTGGATGTCACCATGCGATTCATTTACATTAACAATTTATTTTAATATATATTTTTTAATTTACATTAATGATTTATTTTAATATTTTTTTTAAAATAAGAGCTGCTCATCCAAGATGATTTGATAGGAGTTTTATCATACTTTTCGTTTCTTAATCCCCATTATCTTTGAAAATCCTACATTATGAAATAGACTAACATAAAAAAAACTAGTTTGAAAGAATAGTAGGTTAGGGACACATAATTAAACTATTCCCCCCCTCCCAAAAAAACCTTAAAAGTATGTATAGAAGACCGGCTTCGACAGGCTTCATTTGAATGCCCTACTTGCATGTGGGTTTTCAACCCAAGTTTTCTTGGTCAAGAATTTGGAACACATGTCTCTTGGTATACGATATTCTTCCATGAGAGTTGATATGATTAAAACACTACGCCAATGGCCTTGTATGCGTCACTTCAAACATGACATAACTATAATTATAAAGGAAGAGCATGGCGTCAATTCTGTAGAAAAGGAAGGCATTACAATAATGAATTTGAACTTACGACTACTGCCTCATTATATCATCTATCTTAAGAAGATTAATTCCAAATAACATATATAAATGGGTCATCAAAAATCTCAATTTAGTCAACATTTACATTTGTGGGCTCTGTTAATTGAAAAGACGAGGCAATGTAATTTGAATATACTCTCCTTTTCATGCAACTAACCTAGTCAGGAATTAGGATTTGGTTGTGAGAACCAAAGTATTTACTTAACAAGAAGAACACAAACAGGTGGGGTTTGACTTCAACCTTACTTTACTCCATTCAAACATGTAGGATTTAATGGGCTGGGCCTTCCCTCATTTGTCCAATAGGCCCACTTCTCATTATTTTTTTGGGTTTACCTTTCCTCCTATCACAGGACTCTCTCTCTCTCTCTCTCAACCTGGGCCATGAGTTACTTTCAAGACCAACTAGCTTCTTGTTAGGCCTGCGCTGCAGTGTTAACTATTGGAGCAGATTGGGCTCTGTTTAAGGCCTGGCCATAAATGGGCCAAGCTCTTGATGGGCAATAGATTTAAGCATGCCAATCTGCCAGCCATCATTCATGACTCAAAATGTTAAGGGGAAATACATTTACAGCCCCCCCCCCGAGGTTTGACTAAAATATACATAGAACATCTCAGGTTTCAGAAAATACATTAACTACCCCTACTTTTCAAAATATTGACACAAACACTCATTCCATCAGTTGACTAGCGTCAACTAATGGAATGATGTTGTCATGGGTTAAAATGATATGAATTACCAAAAATACCCTCTCTAAAGTTGTCATTTTCTATTTTTCTTATTTATGAAATTATCCCTTTAAAAAAAAATGAAATCAAATCCTCTAGGATGACTACGTGTCCTTTTTGGCACCCCTTGTGGTGGCCACATGTCCTTTTTGACACCCCTTGAGGTGGCCATGTGTCCTTCTTGACACCCCTTTGAGGTGGCCACGTGTCCTTCTTGACACCCCTTGAGGCAGCCACGTGTCCTTTTTGACACCCCTTAATTGGGGTTAGATTCACCCACCCCATGGTTCACTCACCCATCCTTGGTTTATTTTTCTTAAATATTGATTTTTTTTAAGTTAATAATTGTTTTTAAGACTTTTTTAATATTAAAATATTTAAAAAATAATTAATATTTAGAAGAAAAAAACCAAGGATGGGCGGGTGAACCATTGGGGTGGGTGAATCTAACCCCATTTAAGGGGTGTCAAAAAGGACACATGGCTACCTCAAGGGGTGTCAAGAAGGACACGTGGCCATCTCAAGGGGTGTCAAAAAGGACAAGTGGCCACCTCAAAGGGTTGTCAAGAAGGATAGGTGGCCACCTCAAGGGGTGCCAAAAAGGACATGTGGCCAGCACAAGGGGTGTCAAAAAGGACACGTGGTCACTCTAGAGGATTTGATTTCATTCAAAAAAAAGAAGGGACAATTTGGTAAATAAGAAAAATAGAAAATGACAACTTTAAAAAGGGTATTTATGATAGTTCATACCATTTTAACCCATGACATCATCATTTCTTCAGTTGAGTAACGGTCAACTGATGGAAGAGGTGTTAGTGTCAATATTTTGAAAAGTAAGGGTAGTTAATGTATTTTCTGAAACCTGAGGGGTCTATGTGTATTTTAGTCAAACCTCACGGGGTGTAAATGTATTTTCCCCAAATGTTTGTTTATATATAATAAGCCTTGGTCTAGGTCTGATAATAGTTGTTGGCGTCCATTTTAGGCCTTAAGTGCTCCAAAGATGGGCTTGGACAAAACCAATCATGACATAAAACAGCTCATAGGCCCAGAGGTTCCAAAAATGCACTTCTCTCTCCTAGAGCTCAACGTTCGTTCACACTGGTTAGAACTTAAAAGTATGAGTCCAGCAGATGACTCATTTGGCTGGTGCACTGTCACAATACTCAAGGTACACTGGAAGGGGAGATTACTTGAGTTAGCTTATCTTAATCTCACTTTTTATTCCTCACCTGTCAGTGCTATCCCACTTTTCACCCCTCCGGGTTCTTAATAAAATAGTAAGCAATGGCCTCAACAATAAGATAAGCTTATGGTTATCAAGACCAAGCTGCTCCATCATTTCTTTGCAAATCTGCTCAGTTTAAATCTAATAATAATACTAGGCAATCCAGCTAATCCGTACTACAATTTTTTTTCCCTCTTCCCTTCTCTCTAATTCTGTTATGAAACACAGTGAAGGCTGGATTAAACCCTCTAGTTCTACCCATGTGGGGGCTTATGAAGAGGGAGGCGACCAAGATTCAACACATCCCACCTAAACAATACCTGTCGATCGAAGTGACAGAAAAATCCACATTTGAATGCCATGATAATTTAGCATGATGACCTTTCCAGTATATTGTTGAGATCAAGAATAGAAATCAAGACCAATCAAATGCATAATGATTACCATTTTCCCAGAAAGGATGACTAATTCTTTAACCAAAAAAAAACAAAGAAATATTGAGAAGTCAAGGAAGGTTGCAGTTTTGCTTCTTGATCAGGCAACTGAAGCAATCAATACATTTGGAATTTAGCCTTTGTTTTCTCAAAGACTTGTTCTGCAATGACAGCCCCCTTACCATCGGCTCTTTTGATCTCCATGTGGGCCTTCTGATAAAACCCAGTACCCCTTAATGCATCTGCAATGAAATTGTCAAACCCAATAGCTATAGCTGCTTCAGCCTTGGCTCCATAAACCAACCTCTGCACCATAAGAGCATATCATGGAAAACACAATCAGGAATCCACCAAACATATTATGGTTGATACATCATGAGAAATGGGAAGGAGAAAGAGCCAGGATTGTGGACCTTGATTCGCGAAAGATGGATAGCACCAAAGCACATCGGACAAGGCTCACAAGAGGCATACATTTCACAGTCTGAGAGCTCAATTTGATTAAGCTTTTTGCATGCCTGACAAAAATGAATCATTCCATCCATGAGATCCTAAATTTATGGACACCAAAAATCATATATTCAAAATTTCATGAAACTTCCAAGAGTCTAAAATACATATACACTCCCAAAGAAATGCATTATCCATAGAGAAATGCTAGCCCCTGACACAGTTAATCAAACTCTCACTGTGGTAGCGACAAGTGTCACTACTTTTCCTTGTTACCTTAAGAACCGGTATAAACCATAAATTCTTCCTTTGAAATTCTTAACTCATTGAAGGGGCAGCAATGCCAGAGTGTTGCACACACAGTGAGAGTTTGGAAAAAATTGAATTCTGCATTTGGGCTGGCTCTCTTATTTAAAACAGGTCCAATACTTACAGGTTTCTTCATGAGAAGAAATGAGTAGTCAAGGTCAGCAAGTTTTATGTGTTCTGTACCACAAAAAGATTAAATGCAAAAACTACAAAGTCTCTTGCGGTCAACTAGTAAAGATCACACAGCTCAAGATGAATTAATAACCAAATACTGGTGATAGAGGTGGAAACAGCACCAAACACTTTCTTGTGATACCCACACTTAGCAACCATTCGTATAGGGGCAATGATCAAACGGACATATACATTCAATTGATATACTGAAAATATTGGATGAACTAATCCAATTTGCACAAAAGAAGTTATCCATGTCAATCACTTCACTACAAAACTCAAATGTTTTTCCGAATCCAAGCAACAAACCATTCAACCTAGTGGAATGCCCTTCAAGATCATGTCTTTGCATCCGATGGGGTTGGCGGCCAACGCCCTCGCGAGCTTCAGGCACACTACCACCCATCTAGGGTTCACCAACAATATAAGAATGGAATGGGATGACTAACATGATAATTGGTTTTCTAAACTTCCACAAGTGTGAATCATATTAAAAGAGGAGATGTTTGTTGGCAATACATCTTGCAATTAAACAATCTATCTATGAAGATTACTCTATTATAGATGTGTTGCAGCTCATATTCAAGAGGTTCCTTGGTGTATGTTATTTACAATGAAGTGGTACTAAATGATGTATTAAAGAGCTGGTAAATGCAAAATTAAAATTGTGGAGGGATACCTTCGTACCTTCAAAATAAGTTGAACCAAGATAGAATATATGGAATGCAAAACTTGAGTAAGAAGACACATAGTTTAAGGTGGTAGTTAAGGTAGATGGCCAAAAGATATCCCCCAAAGTGACTAGTTCCAATATCTCAACTCAGAGATTTAGGAAGATTGCCCATGCAATTAAAGTTGGGTGGTTAAAGCGGAGATGTGCTTCCATGGTGCTCTGTGACCGACACATTTCAATCAACATAAAATAGAATTTTATACGACAACAATAAGATCAACTATGACTAAGGAAGCAAAATGTTGGGTGAACAAGAAGCAATATATTCATAGAATTACTATAGCCTAGATGAGGATGCTGAAATGGATGAGTAAAAAGGCTTGGATAGATAATATAAAGCGCACTCGAGAGAATCTGGGAGTAGCTTCAATAGTTGATAATATATTGGAGAGTCCAATGAGATGGTTTGGACATGTTCAGCAAAGGTCAATGACCATGGAAATAAAAATCATCGAGACCGATACATATTTTTTTTTAGTTATTTATGTTTTCATTCATTGTCAAATTGTAATTGTGTTTGATACTTTGTCTTTGAGTCGTTTCCCATGACTTTACATTTAGTAAATTTGATTCTTATAACTCTTTGATTTTTTCTATAAGTTTAAATTATTTTTTTTAAGGAAAAATAAAACATTATATGTATTGCCTGAAACCAATACGTGTAGGTTTCAATTGAGACTAATACATCCCCCGAACCCGTATTTTTAACCCTTGCAAATGACACTAATGAGAAAGTGAGTTGGTGCAAATTAAAGTTTTAAAAGGAAGGGAGAGGTATAAAATGATATGGCTGAAGATAGTAATGGAAAGATTTTCTCAAGGGGGAGGGGGGGCATGGCCCCCCCAAAATTTTTGGGTTCCTTTTGTTTTATACTATGATGAGAAACCTTAAAATATAATTTTAAGTTTGTCTCGAAGCAGTGGCTCCCCCAAAAATCTGATCCTTAATTAATACAGTAGCCCCAAATTTCAAACTTTTTTTTTGTCTTTGGACTCTATTCTAATATTTACTACTAGTTGTTTCTTTTCTCTCTTATTTAATATTATTTTATTGGTAAAAGATCTTTTTTGTCTCTAAGTGAATTTATATTATTTTATTATGTGTGATGATTACTTTCTACTTTAGTCTTTATTACTTTGTAAGAAAGGAAACAAAGAATAGACTATTGAATACCATTACCGTTAAAAAGGGGAGAAGAAAGGAGGAGAAGAGAAGAAAGAAAGAACTTACTTACCGCCTCTTCATCTCCTTCCGACTCTTCGCCCAATCACCCCTCTCAGGCTCTCACAGAGTATTTGCTTGATGGCTTAATCCATCAAACAAAAGAAAGACCTAAAAGAAAGGAGGAGAAATTTAACCCTTCAAACCCTAGAAAAATTTCTGGCTCTGCCCTTTGGAGTGATGATCTTTTCCATTCCATCAGGTAATTTCATTTGGTTTTATGATTTAATTTGTGTAATTTAGTTTCTGAAATTTGGAATGGGAATTAAATGAGTAAATGGTGATGTGGCTAATGAGTAATGTCAATATGTCATTGGTATAATGGTAGAGACTATTGAATATTTATATGGACATTTTTGATCTTTGCCTTATTAATTTGTGTTTGTTTTTCATCTTTTATAGCACGCAGTGGGAATGTGGGATCATGTGTCAATATATTTCAACTTTCAAGTACTATTTTTCCCCCTTTAAACTATCATGTAAGTTGTAACAATCCTTTTCCCTATTGTTTCAATTTAGAATTATTTTTATTAGCCGTTTGATATTTCTCTAATCACAAATCACCTTATCGAGTATCGACTATTAAATTGATATTAACATTTTGTATTGTATTTTTTCATTTTTTTTGAGAAATTAATTGAGCTTATGATGAGAGCAACCACAAAGAACTATGATTTTTCAATTGAGTGCTAGTGGACAGCCTTCGCCTTTTGGCTTTTGATGCCTATCCAATAAGTTAACCCATAATTTAACTCCATGACTGCAATTTTATAAATCTTTATTTATATTGTTTTTATAAGAATACAATAATAGTGCAGTAGCAGTTAAACTCTTTTGATGAATTCTTTACTGATAAAAAAGAAAATCACATGCATATGCTATGCTATTTTGTGTATCCATTTTAGAATTCTATAGTTTAAAATTCCTATTTATAAATTGTATATTGTTTCACCTACACAAAATAACTAAGTGAAAATTACAAACAAAAGAAAATATTAATAAACTAAAAAAATTTCAGGTGACTTTTTTGGGGGCATTAATTCGACTTAGATTAATCATGGTTAAGTCATCGACTATAGATGTATTCTTCAAGAGAAAGGTTTCTCAAAGTTTAGAAACTAATTCATCATCTCCTACTACTAATCTTGACACTTTAAGCCATGATCGTCCTCCCAAATTGCACAGAATTGAACATATAGAAGTTGATATGAACTCTTTAAAGCGCGATCCAGGATTACGTCTTCCAATATGGGATTATCCTATTGACCAATGCGATGACATCAGTCGTGCTTATATCAAAGTTGAGCCATATCAACAAATTCTTACAAACTATCCATTTTCTGGGCCGGAGAAGCATTATCATCAATTTCAATCATCTTGGTTCAAGTTATTCCCATCCTGGCTAGAGTATTCTTCTTCTAAAGATGCAGCATTCTGTCTATCATGCTATCTTTTCACAAAAGAAGCCAACTGGACGCCCTGGATTAAGTGCATTCATTATTGAAGAGTTTCGAAATTGGAAAAAAGTCAATGATGATGAGAATTGTGTTTTCTTAAGTCATGTGGGCAAAAATCCTAATTTACCACATAATATAGCTGAGCAAGCTTGCAAGGATCTAATGAGTGAAGCGCAACACATTGAGAAAATCATTAAAAAACAAACGTCTAAACAAATTGTAAAGAATAGACTGCGACTTAAGACTTCAATAGACTCCATTCGGTGGTTGGCATTCCAAGCATGTGCTTTTAGAGGTCATGATGAACGCCCCAAGTCTAAAAATCGTGGGAATTTCCTTGAAATGATAAAGATCTTGGCTTCTTATAATAAAAGTGTTGATGAAGTTGTATTGGAAAATGCTATTGGAAATGTCAAATACACTTTACCAATGATCCAGAAGGAGATATTGCATATTCTTTCAAGAAAAGTGCGAGATGTAATTCGCGAGGAAATTGGTGATGCAAAATTTTGCATTATTGTTGATGAAGCACGAAACGATTCTAAAAGAAAACAAATGACTCTCGTTTTGAGATTCGTTATAAAGATGGTATTTTACGTGAAAGATTTTTTGACATTGTTCACGTCTCAGATACTATGGCGTTGACTTTAAGAATACGTATATGTGCAATCCTTTTGCGTCACAATCTTAGCATTCAAAATATTTGGGGTCAAGGATATGATTGAGCAAGCAATATGCGTGTTGAATGGAATGGATTACAAGCTTTGTTTCTCAAAGATTATCCATCTGCATACTATATTCATTGCTTTGCTCATCGCCTTCAACTAGCCCTAGTTGCTGCTTGTAAAGAAGTGAAAATTTTTTATCATTTCTTTTCTAAATTGACAATTTTTATCAATATTATTGGTACTTCTTGCAAACATCATGATGAATTGCAAGCTGCTTATGCGGAAAAAATAGCAAATTTACTTGCCATCGATGAACTTGAGTCTGGTAGAGGGATTAATCAGATTGATACTTTGTAACGGACTGGAGATACTCGATGGGGTTCTCACTTCAATTTTATTTGCAGCTTGATAAAGATGTTTGATTCAACTTGCTCAGTTATTCAAAATGTCATTAAAGATGGATTTAGTTTATTCTCAAAGAGGAGATGCAGATGCAGCTTCTGATGCAATAACTTCTTTTGAATTCGTCTTCATCTTACATCTTATGCAAAAAATTATAGGAGTAATTGATAATTTATGTCAAGTTTTGCAAAGTCAATCTCAAGATATTGTAAATGCCTTATACTTAGTCTCAACTACAAAAAAGACTTATCCAAGAATTGAGAGAAGATGATCGGGATCCATTGTTTCAAAAGGTAATATCTTTTTGCAATCAATATGATGTTGAGATCCTTGATATGAAGGCTCGTTACACTACGGGTCGAGGTCGATTTCACTAGCAACATGATCATATTACAATGAGACATCATTATAAGTTTGATATATTTACTGCTCCAATAGACTCTCAATTACAAGAGTTGAACAAGAGGTTCAACGAGCACACAATAGAGTTACTTGTTCTTAGTTCAGCATTGGATCCTAAGGACAATTATAAATCATTCAAAATTGATGACATTTGCAATCTAGTAGAGAAATTTTATCCACAAGATTTCATAGAGCAGGAAAACATTCATTTGAGATATCAGTTGTAACATTATGAGCGTGATGTGCCTCAACATCTTGAATTGTGGAACATGCTGACCATTTCTGAACTTTGTCAAGGATTAGTAAAGACAAGAAAGTCTATGATCTATCCTCTTATGTATCGATTAATTTGTCTTGTGATGACTCTTCCAGTTTCGACGACAACAATAGAAAGAGCATTTTCGGCTATAAAGATGGTCAAAATAAGGCTTTGTAACAAGATGGAGGATGAATATCTTGGAGATATTTTGGTTGTGAATATTGAAAAGGAGATTGCAGAAAAATTTACTACTAAATCGATAATAGAGGATTTTTATTCCATGAAAGAACGTCGAGCACCAATAGATGTCTAAAATGACTGAAGTTACTTAAGATCTTTGATGGAGTTTTTTGAAAGTGTGTAGTTTTTTTATGCATGATCCGAAAGTGAAGGAATTAGAAGATTCAAATCTCATATTTTCTTTGAATATCGATGGAGATATTTTTTTTTTTTGTTTTTCTTTTTGTACATATCCATATCAAAGTTGATTGGATATACTTGTAATATGTTCATATTGAATTACTACATACTTGTTATCACCAAAAAAAAAAAATTCATCTATTTCTCTTTGGTACACCTACTTTGGCCACCCCAAGAAAAAAATCCTGGCTTCGCCCCTAACCAAAGTCGTGGCTTTTAATAGAGTAGAATGGCAAAACATGATTTGTGTTGCCAACCCAAAAAATTTAGGACAATGCACTAATGACGATGATGACATTGATTTATGAGGATTACTCCTCTATGGGTTCCTTTGACCACTCCAATACAATCATAGCATTGCCTAGACGACAATGCTTATATGATCACTTCAACTAGTTGGGATTCCTAGCATATGCAACGGGGTTTAGCAAGGGAATGAAAGAGGGCATGTTCTCGTTAAGATGTGGTTGCCCAGTGGTGCCTATGTGACATTGCCCAAGCACTTAAGTGCTAGCAACAATGGAGATCAATCGAGATCCACATAAAATTAAGACTTTATTTTTAAAAAGTAATAAATAATTAAAATAAAAATTACTTAATATCAAGGAAAGGAAAGAAAATAGTGCAGCTTGCGGAGTGTTTTAGGAAACTGTGTAGGGTTTCTACATCTAGCTCTCCATCAAATAGGAGAAGGTCAAATCTCTCTCCTCCCCTTTTCCATTTAATTTTTGCACAGTTGCTAAAAAAATTGTGTCGTGTAAATTTTATTGGCATTCACTAGCTCCCTATTTGGTAGTAAAACTATGCTCTCTATTATTATTATTATTGTTATTATTGTGTGACATTTCGGTCTTATCTATATTTAATGATTGTGTAGGCAACATCTCCCCTTGGGAATCCCTATCGCCTACAAAGTAAAGTCTTCAAAATCGAAGAATTTTTTTTTTAAAGTCACGTTTTAATCACATTTTTTTGTCGACTCCCTATCGCCCCCCCCCCCCCCCCCCCCCCCCCCTTCATGATTTAAAACTAAATGCAAAACTTAGAATAAAAGTCTAATATATGAAATATATAATTTTTGTTTATAGTTTATCATAATAATTTATCTTATTTTTTATTTTCTAATTTTAATGATTGTTTCCAAAATTTGCCAATTTTTCCTTAGCCAAATAATTCCCAAACTCCGGCTTGGAGACTGTAATTGCCTAAGTGCCACTTGAATGCTTTTTCTACGCTGCGTTCCACTTCTCTCTATTGGCAATACATGTGTTGTTCATATCATAGTTGGAGGGAAGCTATGTAAAAGGTGGGAAGCTCGCTTTCTAGGAAGCTCATTTTGTAGACTTGTTTCCACCTAGTCCCATTTAGTGGTCAAAGGAGGCTATGCATCTAAGAAGCAATGAGATAGACATGAGTCTAAAGCCTACGACATAGATCCTAAGCAATTATCGTTGGTTTGGAACTGAAGGTTGCAAGGCACCTACTTCTCCACAAATATCTCATTTAAGATAAAATTTAGGGTATGATTAGTCATCTTAATGTAATGGGAATGAGGCACCTATATCTATTTCTCGCTTCTCCACTTCTCGCGTTCGCTTCATTTCTCGTTTTCGCTTCTCGCATTGGTAACTATAGTTCAAATAGCAATACATCCTGATATCTACAAGTGAATGAATCATATTAGTGGTGGAAAGTGGAAACATGTGTCAGGGTCAAACATGGCTACAAAGCATCAAATATGGAAAGCTTGATATAAGCACACAAGTCCTATGGCATAGTGGAACATAAATCAGAGAACTGAAGTTCGTAGAAGATATATGCAAACATGCTTCAAAACCTGTTTGAGGGAAGTATACCTTCAAAATATAATATTAATCCTTTCTAGAACTAGGAGCTTCAATACCTGTTGTAATAGGATTTCAGAAGGAACTTCCATTTATGATCGAGTTCAACCGAACACCCATTCAATTTATATGCCAAAACGATTCACTGGTTAATCAAGATGTCACAAGATACAGATCTATTTCCCTTCAAATCCTCCATTTTAAAAGGACAAGATACTCCCAAAATTTTGACCAAGTCCACCAAGGACAAGATATCACTTCTTCTATAGATCAAATCTTTTGATGAAGATGCAGCTCTCGCAATCTTTCTGAACTCCCCAACAGATAGAAAACTAAGGCATCCCACAAAGAACCATTCCCTTATTGAAATGGAACAGGAAGCCCACCCATCAAACAAGTTGACCATGTCCTCAGAAATAGTCTCTATGTAAGAGAACTTGTGAGAATTTTCATCAACCGTAAGGTATTTTTTTTTCCAGCAAGGCTCTCACAAAAAGGCTACCAACCTAGGGGGACTCAGACCTGGCCAAAAATCTAAGGAACTAGCAAACAAGTGCTATCCATCTGAGGTGTTAATTTACCTACTAAAATATCACCTGTCTCTACCCAACTTGGAAGAAATAAATTTCTTGATATTTTTGAACATAGAATTTTATCGCCATGAAAGGAATAACCTCCCACCAAGTTGCTATAGAACTAAGGAGCCAAATAAAGTCTCTTATGGTCTAACTTCATCACTTTCTTATCCTCTCCATCTGTAGATATAAATACTTCATCTTGACAATTGAGAAGATCCTAACATGCTTCCAACTCTTCAACCTTAAGAGTTTTTCCTACATATAGACACCACATGGTACCAACCTTGCCATGAAATCCTTGCACGAAAATCACTAGCTTATCACATAAACTTCGAAAACATTCTTAGAAATAACAGCACAACCTATAGGACTCATGAATATTTTCACATCCACAGAAACTTCAGGCAGGACCTCTTCCTGTAAACCCTTCACACTTTGAATCTAATTCCTTTGCCAAACACGTAAAGACCTTCATTGTCCCTTCCAAACCCCCCACTCATGATTACATCCAACCTGCCATCTATCTAATCTCCTCTATAGCTCCATGCTTAGGAGCATAATATAACAAATCCTGTCACTTTCTTCCTTGCAACCCTGTAACCCTGTAATCACTTCCCTAACAACTATTTTTATTTTCATAAGCTTTCTAATCCCTAGTTCCCCAATTTAGCTCCATCCTTGAATCCCTGTAACCACTTCCCTATCAACACCGTTTCACGCTCATAGGCTTTCTAACCCCTAATGCCCGAATTTCGCTGGCAACATATCACCGTCCGTTCTTCCAAATTCTATTTTTCTTCATATCACTACCAAGTACCATCCAATAGGAAGTCCAATTGGAGCTTTAGCAATCCAGTCCATGAGCAAAGCCAGCATTCTGGTGGGAGGCATAAAGTTAACAATTCAAAGGAATCTCTCCAACGCCTATTCTTTCGGGTCTTCTGGTTTCAGAGTGGGGATCCGTAAGGGGTGACGGGAGACCCCTGGGAGGACACTTTTACTATGTAGTATTTTGTTTCAGTTGGGGTTCTCACTTTTATCTGTTTCTCACTTTCTTATCCTTTTTCTTTTTGCCTCTTGGTTTACTATTGGTGAACTCTGCAATGTATGTCGGCTTTTCCCTTTTCCATTATATATATATATATATATTTCCTATTTACCGATATAAAAAAAAAAAACATCATAAACTACACCTTAGATTCCTCACTTGGTAGAATGAAAACCCAAAAGAGATTAATATCAGTTGCAGCCTGGAGCTGTTCAATTGAAGGAATCAACAAAATGAACTAATATAAAATCTTCGATCAATCTTTCCTTTGTTATGTTTGTTATTTTGGTTTCTGGGTTCACGATCTTGTGAACTCTCTTATTTTCCTGTTTTTGTAGTTCATTTTTTTGTATTAATATACATGCTTGATTACCGAAATATAAAAAGGTTGGTTACAGGTCCCATATGATGGTGAAGAGAAAACAGGTCTCTTATCTCAACCATCTTGATGTCCTAAATAAGCATAAAGAAGATTCACTAATAATAACCAAGAAAGTAGAATAAAACATGTATTACAATCCATATACGACAAAAAGATTTCAACACAAGCATGAAAATGCCGAAAATGTAAAATAAGGAAAAGCAAATGCAAATAACTTCATGGAGCTTTAGCAAACCTGAAAAACTTATTTTGCTAGTGTATGTTTCAGATTGTCAAATTGAAAACTAGCAGCCGAGGATTGAAGCATAAAGGCGAGATCAAATCAAGGATATATTTCTATAAGGACATAGCCAACCTAACTCTGAATTATTGATAAATGTGGTGCATAAGAAGGAGGTGGAAACAACTTGCAATGGGTCCCACCTAGATACCCTATTCCGAACATGACCCGATCAAGTGAATGTAACCATCAATAATATAGACTTCAGGTTAGTTTTTTTTTCCTCCATGCTTTCCCGATTGTGCACAGAATCGGATAAATTTGATGGTTACACTTAACCAGTCAGGTATAGTTCTCACCTAGGAGATCTTCTCAGGTGAGACCCATCATATGGCAGGAGCTGCCTCCAAGCTTCCCTTGAAAAATTGCCCTTGCAATTATCCAGCAGGTGCCTTTTCTCTTTTCCTTTTGGAAAATTAATAAAAAAATATATTGTAGGTAAGAAAAAGAATTACAAAAGAACTCCCATGTACAAGGATCGCCCATGAGTGCCGTGTTTAGAGAGAATATCCACTAAAGAGTTGGCACCACAAAATTTCATTTAATTGATAAATCAGAAGTGGTCATATGAGGAATGATTTTTCTTCATCTAACCTCTCTAATTGCTGTCACCTCAGCATGCGCAGTTGGATCTGTGTGTTTTAAAACCATGTTGTGACAGCTCATGATTACTTCATCGTTGCGAACAACAACCGCACCAAAAGGCCCCCCATCTCCACATTCTACCCCTTTATATGCTTCTTCAACTGCCCTTGTTAAGAATTCATGGTCTCTATCTTGTACAACTGGTTGAACCATCACAAAAAAAAAAGGAAATTATGATTAATACCAACAAGGCAACAACTATATAGTTTCAACTTCACTGACCATAGCCTTCGCCTCTCGAAAACAAAAAGGGTCTAAACAAGCCGTCAGGTAAACCAAAAGAAAGATCGACCAACTGAATATCAGTATGGTTTACAAGTTAAGTGACTTAAGTCATGGAACCATTATTCGATAGTTTCTGCTACCTTATTGAATTATTATAACCATCCGAATTATCACGCTAATTGAGTAGGCAACAGAAGAAGTTAAACGTCCAAAAAATGTATGTAGAACGAATAGTTATGATCTTTTAAATGTCATTTGGCATAGAACCACAAATGGGTACAGATAAAAAGAAAGTAACCCAACACCCCCCACCCCTGCAAGAAGATATGATGATAGAAGCTATGATCTTTTAATCATGTCATTTGGCATAGAATCTGTTAAGGTGGGTACCACCTTATGGTCCACAGACAGGTACAGATAAAAGAAAGTAACCCAACACCCCTCACCCCTGCAAGAATATATGAGGATACAATATGACTAGAAAATATGATTTCACTACTGCTGCATACCATATCTAATAATTTCCATTTGATGTAAGAAACAACAATAGAACACACTGAGATAAGAAGACTGATATGTGTATTGTCATTACCTTCTTGATAACCGGCAAATGCAGAAGCTACAGAAATTGCTCCATCTTTGGCTTCCACCACTGAAGAAATAGAAAAGGTAAAGAAGAAGGAATTTAAATCAAATAAGCAAACACTTATTTTCAACAAATCAAGAAAATGTAAATCGGACTGTTTGAGAATTTCCAATAACTAGAACTGCCACCATGATAAACATGCACCACATAAAGGAGAAAAAAAAAGCATTAGATTAGATTAAAATCAACAATGATAGTTTAACCCATTTGACAATTCAAAATTTCTAATAGCATATAGGTAAACTGGGACTCACATATATTCCCATGAAAGATAGAAAAACAAAAGGCAAATGGACCATGATGAAGAGAAAATTAGAAATTTAGTTCTAGATGAAGATTCCAATACGCAGTCTGATCAGACTATGAATGCCTAAACTCATTATCATAAATAATTATGTTTCAGTCCTACAAATACCATGAATAACGAAATAATAAATTTTTTATTTTATTTTTTGAAAAAAGGGAGAAAACAGAAATGTGAACAACACATACATAAAGCACAATAATCCAATCACAATGAACTGTAACCATAAAGGCTATGATTGCAATCCTATAAAAACCCACAATTCTATATAAAAATTGGAATCCAAGGAATCGCAATTTAAGCATAAGGAAGCAGAGGTCTTGAGATCGATTACCCAAGTGAGAGAAGAGATCCGAAAAAATTAACCCATCTGAGAATTATCCATAACAAAACTGTCCATGAAATTCAAGACATACCCAGGGAAGAATACATGATAAGAGAAGCAATAAAAAAGGGATAATAGTACAGAATTCAAAGATACAACAGATTAAAAGAATTCCCAAAAACCAGAAAGAAATTGATAGGGGCTTACCATTAGCTTCTTCCATGAGGGAATCCGAAATGAAAAGATGTAACAAAAAAAAACAAACTTCGAATCGATGTGGATGTGGATGTGGATGTGAATGTGTTAGAAATGAGACTTGTAGGAGAAGCAGAGAAACTGGTCCACGTAATTGAATCTTATTATACACCGAAGAGAGAGAGAGAAAACCCAAAAAAAAAAGGGAAAAGAGTAAAAGCGACGGAGAAAAGTTATATCGTTGTTCGCTCTCTGTCTCTCTCCTCCTAAAGGCGTGTGATCCTGAAAAACGGTAATCTAGTTGGTCGGATCTCTTTAACCCAAAAACCAAAATCTCTTTGATTTTTATTACCAAAAAACACAAAGGAAAAAAACAGCAGTTCTGTAATTAACATAATCGCTTGTCACAACTCCCTAATTGTGTTCAGGGGCATCGCCACAAGAAATGGGAAGCACCCTAAAAACCATTGCATAGCTTTGCCAATTCCAACAATTTGTAAGGGCTCACTTATTTGGGATTTAATTGCTTATATTCGGATTACGATAATAGTGTATGCAATAATTATTATGGAAATATCTTGTCAGGCTCACTTATTTGAGATTTAATTGCTTATATTGGATTATGTCCCCATGATAGTGTATGTAATTATTATTATGGAAATATCTTGTCATGAGCAAGTGATTATTGTGCCGCTTAAGCACCTTTAAGCTTGAGAGAGATTCTTTAAAATATTTTTTTGTTTCAAATTGACCAATATAAAATGTATATCTTTACAATTATAATGCGAGAGGCAGCTGTAGATGATTATTCCAAAATTCTCATATTACCCTTATATAAAAACAAAATCTTTGATTTAATGTTTGCTTTAATTCTCAAACTATCCCTTGCCTTTGTTTTAATTTCGAAACTACCCTTGCTCATCTATCTATTTTGAATCATAGTCAATCGTGATTGAACTCAGGGAGAGTTCAATCACACCCACGGGTTAACACGTGACCCGCCTTTAACTCCTATTAATAGTGGTTAACTCTTTCCCCTCGCTCTTACGTGCATCGCACGTGCCACTAGCGAGTTCAATCACACCCACGGGTTAACACGTGTCCCTTTTAACTCCTATTAACTGTGGTTAACTCTTTCCCCTCGCTCTCACGTGCATCGCACGTGCCACCCGCTAGTATATATTAAAAAATAATCAGATAATCACTTATTGAAAGAGTACCAACCAAACATGATTTCATTTGTCAGTTGTAAGGGTTAAAAATAGTAAAACATGATTTCATTTGTCAGTTGTAAAGGTTAAAAATAGTAAAAGACATTTGGCAAACAATTGTCAATACTATGCATAAACCTTTTAGATAGATAGATGACACATGACTAAAAACATGATATGTTTATAACTGTGTCCTTATCCTCTTAAGTTATATCATTATCCTCATGACATCACCATGACAACATTCTCTGCATGTATGACACTTGGACATTTGACTTGCTATGACTTTAGAATTTGTACACGGTAAAAAAGACTTTTGGAGAGGAGGGAGTTGGGACATGGTCTCTCTTTCTCTCTCAGGACATGGTCTTTCTCTCTTTCTTTGGGGGTTGGAGGATTTGATGATCAATCTTCTAAATTCTGGACATATGATCCATCTCTTGGACCCTAAGACATGAGCAAATCTTGATGATTCTCTAACTGGTCTTGCTCTTCTGTACCCAATCTTGACTTCAGCTTCAAAGTGTCTTTGGTAGGTCAAAAGCCCACTTAACAACAAAAATGAGGCTTTTCCTTTTACCATTCAAGCAGTGACATTTGGAGACATCAAGGTATAGAAAGGAATATGAGAAGCTCAAGGAATTTCCCCACATCAGTGTTTATTGACGACAACACTTATCAACATAATCGCTTATGACTACAATAATATGGACCAAACGGGCTCTAAATGATTGCGGTTTTGCGAACTGGGCTTCTAGGCCCATTCTTTACTTGGTCCAATGGACAAGCAGCTCCCAATGACATTTACGACCAAACAGTTGTTTTTACCTCCCAACAATTGGTTTGAACCATCATCCTACTTGCATTAACACTATTCCTCTCCAACCACTATAAAATGCCCATTCCGCTTTGAGACCATGTGGGCCCAGCACACCAAGTATCATGATCTTATCCACATTGCTTTGCAATAAATACTTGCGGCCAATCTTTGCAATGTGATGGGAATTGCCTTTTGTCATGTCGTAACCGATTGACAGTTAAATGAGTAGCGGTTTGGTCACTTACAAGACAGCCAGTTAAATGAGTAGCGGTTTGGGTCACTTACAAGACCACCTAAAATTTCTCACAAACTGCATGCATATCGTATCTTGAACAGAAAACCTTAGACAACATTCATGATTTGACTTCTAAAATATACTAGGCAAGGCTAAACAAAACTTGTTTCGTTACAACACTGTCTGGAGGTTATGTTTAGTAAGAACACCCTCTAGGTTGGTATGTTTCTACATTAACCTAATATCTTATGTTCTAGCTTAATTGGACACCACGTCGTTTGGTTGCAAGGTGGCCCTCGCAGAGGGGGAGATTGACATACCCTTATCACCAAAGGCTACATGTATTATGTTGCGATACTCATTTACCCAAAAAGGGTATCACTATTATGATCCCTCTTCTTGCAAGATGTATGTGTCGAGGCACGCGACTTTTTTTAAGGACCAGACCTATTTTCAAGAGGTTTCTGACATTTCTCAACTAGCTAGATTATTTTGTTAGACTACTTCTCTAATGATTGATAAGTCTTGTTCGACTTTTATTTTTCTAGTCCAGGTCAGGGACAATAGGATATTAATCTTAGTCTACTGTGGAACTATAAATATTAAATTTGAGGAATGATTATCTCTAGTCTGAATTTATTGGTTGGAGTAGGAGTCATCTTTAACCTTGAGAGGAGCGTCACATCTTCACTAATGGAGGTCTGATTTGAGTCATCTCTCTTCCAGTTCGGGTTGGTTATTAATTGTTGGGCTCGATCTAATAGAGGATTGATAAGGAGTTCTACACTTGTATAGAACTCTCACCCTCCTCATTACCTTATATAATTGAGGGCAAACCTTGGGATCCCTTTGGGCTTCCCAATGACACTCATATATCAAGCCAAGCTAGCTTAACGGCTCAACTCGGCTTGGCTCGTTTAAGCCAAGCTCAAGCTGGCATTTCAGGCTCGAACGAATCAAGCCAATTAGCTTTTATTTGGGCTCGAATGTTTAAATTACCCAAGCTCAAACTAGACCATGTTTGATTTGACTTAACTCAGTTTGGCTTGAGCTCGAATCGACTCGAAATATATATATATATATATATATAATATTTTTGATAATGTTATTATATTTACAAAATAATATTCTAAAATTTTATTTATTATAGATTGTAATAATTTTAATTATTAATAAATAAGTTTAAGAGATAATAATGACAAAAAAGGTTAAGAATTTAAAAGTAGAAACTCCCATTTAATTCTCTACTCATTGGATCAAAGGACTACTCTCAAATCTAATTTTTGTATATAAATGTATTAAATTTTTGTAGTTTCTTATATTATAATTTATTAATATATACTTTTATTAAAATTATGTAAAATTAAACAAAATAATTTCGCAAATCAAGCTTAAGCCAACTTGAGCTCACTGTTTGAATAAAGTTTGAGCTTAAAATGGAGCTCAAGCTCTATCAAGCTCGTTCAAGCCTAAACACTCGAGCTCGAATCACTCGAATCAAGCTCAAGCCAAGTTCAAACTTGGCCAATCTTGGCTCGAATACACCCCACTCATATTTATAAACCCATGAGTACTAGCGGTGGGATATTAGCGATGTTTATTCGTTCAAATCAGCAAAAGATTAGGCGACTCCAATTGATTTGCAAAGTGAAAAGATGGCTTCACTGGTTGAAGTAAGACTGGATATGGGACCCTACCATTGATTTGATTTAATTGTCTTGATTAATGATTACTCCTAATCTTTTTGCATTCAGCTTGATGAATTTCTACGGCAAGTTCCATCACTTGTCTGTGCCATTGACGAATGCTGTCCTGCAAAGGACACGTTTTTTTTTGGTCAAATGAAGATGGTGGTAGATGGTGTAAGATCTTCTCATTCACTTGATTTAGAGATTCCCACAATGGGATCTGTAATACATCCGTTACAAGAGGATCTCTTTAGATCCTATAAAGAAGGAATTGATCAAATAGGAAAAGGAAAGATAGAGATACACGGTTTTTAGTTATAGATTCATATCCACACGGTTTCCTTATGGAGTGATCTTGATGAAGTGTGCAATCACGACTGGATTGATCTTGCTTAGATCTTTGATCTTGATTATATCTACTATCACTACTACACCCCTTCAAGCTCATGGCGCGTGGGCAAACCTTGAGCTTGTCCCGTAATTTTACAAATCGGGTAGAAGAAAGTCCCTTTAATTTGTGAAGACATCAACAACTTGATCAACAGTTGAAACATTGCAGACATCAATTTCAAGGCGAACGACCTTTTCTCAGATAAAGTGGTAGTCGACCTCTACATGCTTCGTACCAGCGTGAAAAACATGATTAGATACCAAAAAGAGAGCACAAATATTGTCACACCAAAGAATAGGTGGATGGGGTAGAAAAACATGAAGATCTTTGAGTAAAGTTTGTAGCCATGACAATTCAGCAGCAGTATAGGCCATGGAACGATACTCAGACTCAGTACTAGACTTGGTTACAGTCGGTTGTTTCTTGGCACACCAAGAGACAATATTAGCTCCAAAGAAAATATAGTACCTACTTGTAGAGCGACGATCGTCAGGGCTACCTGCCCAATCATCATCAGAGAAGCCAGTTAACTGAAACCCAATAGACCGAAAAAGAAGACTATGAGTTATAATGCCCTTGAGATATCGAAGTATTCGCTTAACAACAACCCAAGGAATAGTTGTAGGGGTGTGCAAGAATTGATAAACTTGATTAACAGCAAAAGGCAATATCAGGGTGAGTCATGGTTAAATATTGTAAGGCCCCAACGATAGTTCGATATTCAGTGATATTTTCTATGGGATCGCCATCAAACTTAGTCATTTTGCTGCCAGAAACAATAGGAGAGCCATATGGTTTGGATCCAACCATGTGAGCCCGTTGAAGGAGATCCATGATGTATTTGGTTTCACCACCCTCAAACCCTAACTAGAGGGCATGGGTATATTCAGTGGGCCCATTGAATGATCTGTTTCCTCCCAACCCAGGCGATACTCGCACAACAAATGTACACTGTTTGGCCAAGTGTCAAGTGCAGGTACACTAAAGCCTTCTTTAATTAATGTATTGGGCTGGAGCCCATTGCTTAATTGGTTTAGAAAGGTTGTCACTTGTTTGTTCGGGATCAGCTACCTGTATTTAATTTTATCAATTCATTTTCCAAACATACAGGCAGGCCGTCAATGACTTATAAATGAGGAGCTAGTGGGCTTTAAAATGTTTTCTGGCCGTAAAAACATCCTAAAAACCGTTTCGATCGAAAAAGAAAGAAAAAGAAATTCACTTTCTCAAAAAAAAAAAAAAAAAATTGAAACAGGTTCGACTTGTTTTGTGGGCTTTGATGCATGAAATGAGACACCAGCTAAAGCCCATCACAAGCTTAGTTGGGCCTTGACTTCATCAGATGGGTTCAATTGTTGACCCGGGGATGATCTTAGCAATGAGGTGCCTCCTCTTCTAATAAGTTAGGAACATGGCCTATGCCTATATGGTCAGTTACATGCAGAACAAACCCACCCGCCGTTTGTCTCAGCTTCAAATACTAGGCTCTCTAACCCACTAACCCCTCCGCGGATACTAACAAAGCTTCCTCTACTTTTGTGCGCATTGGTTGCTTTAGCTTTGAAACTACTATTCTCATACAAATCAGACCAAATGTGAAACCTCTCTTAATAGGATAACAAAAGTGGAGATATTCAATAACTTTGTCTTAAATCATGGAGGACTGCCTAATTAAGTAAGCACATCAAGAGTAATAACAAGTCGACACGTTTCAAGGACCGTGGTCCATAAAATATCTCGGACGCTAACAATAATTTAAAATTCAGGTCTGAGATGCTTCTTTGTCATAAAATAAGAAAAGCTAAGTGATTACACCAAGAAAACATAGATTAGTGATTTTAAAAACAAGCTAAAAGCAAATGAAGAATATCTTGCTGTGATTTGAAGTACAAGATGGGCATGCCTTGCCAAAGATGCCTAATAGGTATACAGCTTAAATTCTCAGCTAGGAGAGTTTGGTGGCAACTTTCTTTTGACCTACCTTTCCTCTTTTGATTTTTTGTTTTGACTTAACTTTATCTTTTCTTCTAAACGAAACAGGGCTAAGACAATTAGGAGTGTTAATGGGCTGGGCTTCGGCCTGTGTTTTATTATTATTATTTTTTTTAATGATTTTTGAATATGACTGGCTCAAGTCCTGATGGTTTTGAGCCTGGCCCCAATTCGACTGCTGCGTTAGGTTATTAACATCAAATATAACATGGTTAGTAGATTCACAAGTAATTGAATTAACAACTGGAAATTTGCATCAAATTAAAATCATACCTCCAATCTACCGAGCTCGACAACCACACATTTGTCGCCACCTGATGAAATGTTCATTTAGCTATACTATTCTCTCTTTTTAGTGTATGGGTAAAGTTAATCCACTTATTACTAATGGTTTTCATCTTGGAACATTATAAATTAGTTTCTTTAGTCTGTCTTAATTAGTATTACTTGCTCCTTGATGACATAGTTCTCTTTGGTTTGACTAGTTAAAAGACAAGTACGCAACTTTTAGATTACCTTATACGACAAGTAGGTTAGTCACCTAAAACAAATTTGGACCTTATGATTTACCTGGAATTAAGAGAGAATACCTAAGAGATTCATCATGGTTACATGAATTATGAATATATAGAAAGGTTAGTTTTTTTAGAAGGGAGAAGGGAAGTGATGGAAAGACCAGAAAGTTGGGTATTGAAGAACCAAGCAAAGGCTTTTTGGGTCAATTTCAAAAGTAGAGGACAATAATACTTGTGCTCTGCCTAAGTTTTACCAATATGGTATCCTCTCTTACCATGTCATTTCAGTTAATATCCACCATCCATATTGATTTCAGCGGTCTAGAACCTCCCAAGATTCCCCACTATATGATCATCCCAGAGGGTTCCTCCTACTATAAATTCATGAGAGCTTTCTTTACTTTGAAACCAAAGAGGTCTTCCTTCTGTAAGTAGCTAGTACTTTGTGTGATATTGAGAGAGAAAGAGAGAGTAATGGGAGGCAACAACAGGCAGAGGAAATCTTTGTCGTCCTTCTCGATGTTCAACATTTTCAAGTCTAGGAGGTCACAGGACAGGGACGATACATGCGACGAAGCAGTGAAGGTGCGAAAAGTACGTCCTAGCGATGATGACAAAGTGCGTTGGGTAGCCGAACGCGACATTGATAGTAAAGCCTCAGCCTTCATCGCTAATTTCTACAAAAACCGTGTTTCGGACCCTGAACGGCAAACTGTGGCAGTTTAACTGGCTGGCTTAGCATTATATGTCTGGCTGAAACTAGTGTCATTTGAGATAGCTGCTTACTCTTCCATAATTGTTATGAATCGTCTACTGTAATCTAGTTGAAGTGTGCTTACTACTTACTAGTTTGTACATTACAATAAGGAAATGACCAGTACAAAAATTTGATTATATTCAAGTCTCCTTCTTGTTCTTTTTACATTTTAAGGAATGTTATTTATTTCCTTTTTTTTCTATCCTTTTTTAGTTGATTTTGGATTGGGTGTAAAGCTTACTAACAGGATTTCAAGCAACACATCTTGGTAAATAATTATCATGGGATTCCTGCCATGCTTGTCATTTACGACTTGAAGCACAAATATATTGGACTAAACTCCAACTTGAGATAAGATTAGTACAATAGGGGGGCAATGGATGAACTGGGTACATATTTTTGTGTTTTACCGCATTTTTTGTATCTTTCAAATGTTGTGATTCAGATCCTAGACCGTAGTGCTTAATTATCTTAATTTGCTACACGTATGTACATTTGCAGAACGACTCTGGAATGCATTCTCTTACTAGATGTTGAGTAAGATGGAAGCGGACTGCCTTGTATATGGCAGCCAGGTTCATCAAGCTACTGAACCTCAAGTTAATTGTAATATATCGTAATTTTCCCTTATGGCATTATCAAATGAATCGGATCTTGTCGATACTGATTTCAAAGAAAAACAAGAAGAAAAAAGGTAGCCGAGGCCATTGCATTATCAAATGATACTTATCAAGGAATACCCAAAAGAGAGCTAGAAGACCCACGGGTTTTTATTAGTACATTTTTGTACCTAGATTTTAGTAGGGTTAAAACTTTAATGTTCCCCCAGCTAGGTATATAGTATTTTTCTATTAATAAAGGATGTTATATTGGAAGCAAATTAAGCTTGCCCCAATGGTGGTTTGTGTAGTTGACCACCCGTTTGATCTCATGGAACCTCTTACCATTACCATTAAAAGGGTTGTAGTAGCTTTCACAAACATTATTGTACATTTGTACATTTTATTCTTCTGTCTTTTCCTTTAGTCTTGCATCCCAAGAATTCCCATTTTTCTCCTTTCTTTTGGCATTTTATTCCTTCTTTTCATTTTTCTTTGTATTTTTTCCATACCCTCTAGTACACATTTGTGTGAAAGCATTTATAGTAGAATTTACAAGACAATGATAGTTTATTACAGCTTAATTCCCTCAAAATCTCTCAACTGGGTCGAGCTCTTAATAAACTGCAAGCTCAAATTTTGTGACAATGTTCCGAGTGGTGGTTGACTGGCGTAATGGTATACAAACAACACAGACACTGCGATCCATCCCCCCTAGCTGTGAATGAAGCTAGCATAGTGCTGACCAATAGATCGCCGAGGAACCATTTTTTTTTTTTTGGTAATTCACCGAGGAACCATTGGCCATGGTTGTTTGGAACCTTTGATAAAGATCACAAGATACTAGTTCATGCAAAAGAATGTGCCTCCGGCATCCTTTACAGTTTGTTTTCAGTTTTGCTGGAGAACCCACATGCACTATTTCTTACTTAAGTCTTTCATGTCGGGATGTGTTTCTTACTTAAGCCTTTCATGTTTGGGCTACAAGTGGATCATGCAATATTTGTTCATATTCTCTCCATAATTCGATGGTCTGTCTTGGTAATGTCGGGATGTGTTTCTTACTTAAGCCTTTCATGTCGTAATAATTAATAAAGTCATCTAGAGAAGATATATAGGAGTGTTTGGCAGACTCCTACCTATTTATTAGAACAGAGGGATATAAAACTAAAATTGGCCGTAAACCAAGGAAACAATTACACAATACGAATACTTTTAATACTAACAAAATTCATCCTTAGAAGACCTTTAATAGGTTTAGGAACTTCCACTATAATTTAAATTTAAAATTTTATTGTTAATATTATATCTTAAACCTAGCTTTGTTCATTTTACTAACCCTTTAAGGGATTCTTATCCTTCTCTTTCTCCCCTCCTTTAATTTTTACTTTTTGAGTGTTTCATACTTCCTTGGTTGTTGTACAAGAACTAACCGAGAAAATAAGTAAAAACATTGAAAAGAAAAGAAAATCGGACAAAACACAATAGAAAAATGTATTAGAAGTCTAAAATTTTCTTTTATTTTCCGTGTTTCTACCTATTTTCTCGGCAACCAAACATAGCAAGTGAAATATGTCACTCTCGGCATGCCAGGCTAAAAGTAAGTCAGAAGGGTCTTTTTTTTCTCTTTTTATGCAGCTGCATGGAAGGAGGACCATCTAAATAAGTGGAGGTTCTCCAACACTAGATCCCTTTTGAGTACATCTATCATGTGCACCCTTAAAAAACTGATGGTCTTAAGCCCATCTATTGATTCCTTCCTGCTCCACTATTCAATGTCTCTCTTAGAATTTTTCATTTTATATGTTTATTTGTTCTATCACTGTCCACCACTTTAACCAAGCCCTTGCTTCCATCTAGTTCTAAGATGGTCTCATATTCTGGATTCTTTCACTTTAATGTATACAAAAGATCTTCTCACTGGAAAATATCTCACTTGTTTGTCAGCTAAGCGAACATAAGATTCTTGGAACCCCCATCTCACATGAATTGTCCATAACATGGTCTCAGTACTTACAATACATGAATTGTCCATAATATGGTCTCAGTACTTACAATAATAATAATAATATAAACAGTGATCGTGGATTTAATTACTCTGTTGTGAATAGCTAAGCAGCTAGTCTCATGCCCTAATTAATGTTTAATTATAAAAACTAATAAATTATGTTTTTTTCCTAGTGGTAGGCTAAAATATCAAACATAGTTCGGTAAGGAGGGCTAATACAAAACTGTTGAAATTATTAGCTTTTCTTTCCTAATGAAAATGTGATTTGTTTCAGTTTCTCCATTTCTTTTTCTTCCCGAGCAAACAAGAAACTTCAAGTTTGTGTAGTGATTGATGGTCACAGGTTCAAAGCAAAACTAGCCGGTCCATCCTCGCCATTTTTCCCACCTTAAAAAAAAGATACATTTATACGTGCATAAGGGTGGCATCAGGTCGGCCATGAGGCCTATACCCAGCCCGCTAAGCCCATAGGAATCAGGCCAAGCCTTGGCCTTGTGCTAGGACGCACTCATACAATTTGTACAAATGGATTTGTTTAGGGATTTTTCCCAAATTGCCCCTTTAGTATGGGGTTCTTCTCCAAATAACCAGGTTTTGAAAACCCTTCTTTAAATGCCCTTATCATCCATTTTCCATAATTCAGTATTTATGAAAAGTCTTAAATACCCCTTCACTGATTTTGAAAGAAAAAGAAGAAGAAGAGGGATTTAGGTTCGTGGATGAAAGATCTTCGTTCCCACCCCATTTCCGGCGAGAGTTCTTCGTTCCAAGAAGAAGAAGAAGATACGTACGTGGATGAGAAGAATGAAGCTCACCCACTCCCCTCATCTTCCAAATACCCCTCCATTACCATCTATACTGATTTTGAAAGAAGAATAGTAAAAAAGATGAAGAAAAGATGAAAAAACCGCAAACATCTGAGTTTCCCGAAGTTTTTTGCATGCAGGGTTGATACAATGCATCAACCTTGTGCATTTTATGCATCGACCTCGTGCAAAATGCATCGACCGCATACAAAATGCATTAGGTTGATACAATGCATCAATCTCGTGTATTTTATGCATCGACCCCGTGCAAAATACATCGACCGCGTACAAAATGCACTAGGTTGATGCAATGCATCGATCTCGTGTATTTTATGCATCGACCCTATAGAGACCCCGAATCTTTTTCATGTTTTTACTTCATTGTATTAGGGGTATTATAGTCCTTGTGATATTTTGATGTTTATTGTATTATATATTTATTTGGTGTGGTGTAAACTAGGCTTAATCAAACTTGTAACGGAGGGATGTCATATCACACCCTAAACTTTAGGAAGCTCTAGTTTTGGTACCGTTTACTGGAATTGAGTGATTCTTGAACCATTAGAAACGTGTTGGAACCCTCTTCGAAGTTCATGTTTAATGTTTTTCCTTATTTTGAGTTTAAGCCAAGTCAATGATGGGCTTTATCTAATGGAATTGTAGATCAGTCAACTTTGGGGATAATTTAGTCTATTAATTAAGTGGAATTTAGAAATTCAAAAACATCGAAAATGTTCGTTTTCGAGAGACGAATCCAACCCAAGTTGAATCGTCAAAATCCGTCGAGCGAGTCAAAAGTTATGGCCAAAACAGTAGAGTAGGTCAAAAAACAATCTGTAGGCAACCGATCGCTCGGTCAGAAGTAGCGATCGATCGGTCCAAAACCAATCGATCGGTATCTATCGACTAGTCCAAAATTTTGTATGGGGAAAATTTCCAGTGAGTGCTTTTTTGACCGATCACCCGGTCAAGAGCACCGATCGCTCGGTTGAGAACCGATCGATCGGTCATAACCACCGATCGCTCGATCTTTCGTGATTTTTACAGAATTTTAGTATGGGCGTTTTGATCTTTTTGTTCTCAGACCTTGGGGTTATAACGAAATATTAAAATACTCTACCTATTTCTAACCTAATTTGGCAAAAATTGGGAGAAAACTTAGGGTTTGAGGGAGAGGGTTGCTTGGAGAAGAAGGAGGTTGCTAGAAGATTGAGAGGAAAGCTTGGAGATCGACCTCAAAGCTTCTCCAAATCTCCTCGGGAGTGTTTTGAATCCAAGGGAAGGATTCCTAAGGTCGATATACTATCTTAATCAACTCTATTTTAATGTTTTGTGAATATTAATTTGATAGAAATGATAGAATAGAGATTAAATGCATTTTCCCCAAATTTTTCTATGAAGTAAGCTAATTATATATTGATGGAAATGTGGATTGGATGTGGATAGAATATATGGAGGATGAGATTAATATGTGGATGTGAATAGTGAATTGATTGTATAGATGAATTATGGTTTGATGAATGCTTGAAAATATAGAAGGGAAATGGATTCATATTATGCGTACACAAGGTGTTTGTGAAAATGCTTGAAAGGATAAATGCTATTATACTCTTATGAAATGGTGGTAAATTGATTATGAATTGCGATATGAATTATGATAAGATATGTATATGTGAATTGTTTGTTAAGTATGTCTAATTATTTGCATGAAAATTGATAGTCGGGAAAGTAAGAACTTAGAGGAACATCTCTCAAACCGGGAATTCTCTAACTATTTGGTATGGGACAGTATAGTGGAGTTTCCATGATGGGAGATCGGAATCTAAGCAATTACCAACTCGAATGTTAATTTCGACACTTAAGCACATATGCACGTGTATGTTAAGATAAGAGTCTCACAAGTCACACATGTGGACCACAAGCATGAGCATGGCACACGTATAACATTCTGAATAAGCATAAGCATGGCATGGTTAGTATCCGCCAAGAACGGCATGTCAATTACATTTGATTTATAGGTATGGTCCGTATCCGCCAAGAACGGCATGTCAACCATTTGATTCTTAGACATGGTCCGTATCCGCCAAGAACGGCATGTCACATCATTGTATGATCTGAATAAGTGCATAAGCATAAACATCTCACAAGCACGTGGTCTTCTAAACATAAGCAACTCATAAGTGTATTGTCTTCCAAGTCTAAGATTCTCACAAGTACACGAGTCAAGGTGATGATATGATGTATATGCGCACACGTTCTTCCGCACTCTGATTATGTTATTATGTTATTGGATATGTTTTTGACTAAGTGCAGGTATATTATTATTGTTGGTTGGATTTTATATACACTGAGTACCTTTGTACTCAGCCGGACTTCGTCTTGGCATGTTTAGAGCAGGAGTACACGGCGGAGCCGTGAGTTGAGGAAACATACGCAGAGGAATGAGGTGAAGGTGAGCCTTCTGAGGAGGGAGCCAAAGACTTGGGTGGCTACACCTCTTAGTTTTTATTTCATTTGATTGAGAGAGTGTATTAGACTTGAGTAGATGTTGCTTAGTAGACTTTTATAGTTGTGTATCAGATTCTTTGGTTTTAGTGGGTTATATTTGTTGACTATAGACTCGTGCTATTTAGTTGGTTACAGTTGATATATCGGAAATTTTATTATCCTCATTTTTGGAGACTCTTGTTAGTATGCCTTGCATGTCATGGATTTTAAGCAGGTTAAGTAATGTGGCGATCCTAAAGTCTTATTTTAGCCTTGTTGGATTTTGGGGTCGTTACAGACCCCGTGCAAAATTTATCGACCGCATATAAAATGTACTAGGTTGATACAATGCATCAACCCGGTGCAAAATGCATCGACCGCGTACAAAATGCACTAAGTTGATGCAATGCATCGACCTCGTGCATTTTATGCATCGACCCCGTACAAAATGCATCGACCACGTACAAAATGCACTAGGTTGATACAATGTATCGACCCTGTGCAAAATGCATCGACTGCATACAAAATGGACTAGGTTGATACAATGCATGCATCGACCTCGTACAAAATGCATCGACCGCGTACAAAATGCACTAAGTTGATACAATGCATCGACCTCGTTCATTTTATGCATCGACCACGTGCACAATGCATTGACCGCCGTCTTCAAGCTTTGAAAAAGTCATAGAAAATGGAAAAAAACACATATATAACATGAAATTTAAGGTTTTGAACCATAAATACAATGATTATAAACATTTTTCCATGAATTAATCATACATGCAATGATTTTTTTGAATTCATTTATTTAAAAACACAAGAAACCCAAAAATGAGGGTTGTTCTTCGGTTAAGGACGTTTTTTCACGAAAAGAATATGGAAAGAATGCTATTGGAACAAAGATTTCTCGGCGAAAATGGAGTGGGAACGAAATTCTCTCATCGAAAATAAGGTGGGAACGAAGAACTCGTCGGAAATGAGGTAGGGATACCCAAAGTCTTTTCTTGAAATGATTTGGATAAAATAGGAAAAGTTTGCATGTGCGAATAGATGCACATGTGTATGGGGGCATTTAGAGAAGAGTTTTTAAAACTTGGTTATTTGGGGAAGAACCCCATACTAAAGGGGCAATTTGGGAAAAACCTCATTTGTTTATTTGGAGAAAAGAAGAAAGTTTTTCTTGGTGAGAGGTGAGAGGCCCATGGAAGCGAATCATTTGTGTTCTTCCTTGGGTTCTTCTCCGTGGCCATGAGTGTTTGAAGGTTAGGATCAAATTGGCTGTATGAATTTAATAGATCCTGACCATCAAACACCCAAGCTATAGGAAAGAACCCAAGGAAGAGCACAAATGATTGGTTCCATGCCCACCATATGTACTAACCTAACTCTTACCTAACCTAAATGATGACTACATTCAAAAGGAAAAAAAAAGAAAAAGTAGACAACTTATTGATCTCATATTTGAGTTGGTAAAATCAATATTGATTCAATATCCTTCCATAAGATCGTTTCCCTTTTTATAACTTTTGTTTTGGTTAATCCCCCTTTTTTGTTTTTGGAGGGCCCCATAGGGACCAAATATCATTTACCTACGTCAGTAGAGTCAACCGGTCAGAAGTTAGCTGGGGCAGTGGAGCTCTTGCAACTCTTATCCCTTGGGGGGAATTAGATCCCCATACCTCCACCATTGGAAGGCCACACCCCTACCCTCATGCACGCAAGGTTAATCCCTCTTTAGAACTTAGGATATGAGTAAATGGAGTGCTATGTATATCTCATATTGCGTCTGCTATTATTTGTCGAATAAAAATAAAATTTACAGAACACTTTGCTCCTTGAAACTGACATAGCATTTCCCCCATCAGTAGGGAACGAGGCGGGACCACATGACTACCTTATAGGACAGAGCCCCAGACTTTGGGGGCAATCCACCTTGAATTATTTGTTTTGGTACCCTTTCACAATGAAAGTCTCCATTCCGTATTTCCTTGCACTTCCCATCCAATCCCTCTCTTATCCTTTCACTACGAGGTCTGGAGTTCGACAGACACCGCAGCCGACAGTTGTTTTTATATTTTATTATTATTATTTGTGTGGAGACATTGGGAATCATTGAACTAAAATATAATAACAGAATTGGTGTTGCCCCCTAAAAAAGAAATGAAAAGGCAACGGTGAGAAAGAAAAACTTATAATCACATGGGTCCTGGAGGTGGAATGCTTAGCAGCTCAAGTCATCTAATCCTTGAGATCTCATATTCTATCTATGAACTAAAACACAAGGACGTGGAATTTTGTGAATCAAGTACCATCCTCATATCTCTCTCCCTTAATTCCTATAATAAACAAAATTGTCGCTAATTGCAAATCAAACCAACTGCAACTGTGGATAACTGCGACGACACCATTCCAGATTCTCAAATTTAAGGCGTCATATAGGGATATACTAGTAGAGACTCTATACGATGCACGGGTAATAATTTAAGAATATTTAAAATTAAATAATATTATTAATTTATTTAAATATTAAGTAACATATTTTAAGAATATTTAATAAATTTTATTTTTAATAGTATAATTCATTTTTATTTGATAGACATTATTTGCATTAATTAACTGGTTCTATAATAATAATTAATTAAATAATATTTAATAGAAAATCATAAATATTTTAGTTTTAAACTTAAATTTATACACTTCAAGAATTGGAGATAAAGAGAAATCTACAATCGTGGAGATAGAGAGGGCTCTAGGATGAAATAGTGGATCCCAAACCTACTTGCAAGAGTTGGAGATAAGAGAGGACTTTACAATAGTGGAGATAGAGATAGCTTTAGGATGAGATAGTGGGTCTTAAACCTAAATGGTGAGGATTAAAGAGAAAAGCCATGTGTCATATCTAAAATATAACTTATAGGATTGGAGGGATAGGAGTTTGGAGAGCAAAGGGAGAAAGTCTCATTTCTTTATAGTATAAGTAGTAGATGTAATTGTTGTTTCAATTACACATTTGTCCCTGCACAAGTGGGGATATGCATGCTTTGCACTCTCCTGAATTCTACAAAAAATACTTATGAAGGTCTCTATAAAAGACCCTAACTCGCACAGTTGGTGCACATGCGAAAATTGCTCGCCAATCACGTTCTTCATTATTGTGTCGAATGCTAATTTCGTGTTGCTACTTTTCACTGTTACCTTTAGAACAAGTTGAAACCACCGGTTGAATCATTGTGAGAGAGTTTGGACTTCTGTCGTTGGGGCTAGCACTCTTCGTGTTTTTTTTTTTTTATGTGAACAGGATAAATAAATACACAAAGAGATAAACAATATGAGAAGGCATTTGAAGACAACATTATGGCCATGCCCTCAATATGAAAACAACATAACAAGGGATGGGCAACTACATTTCCCTAGATAATTTTTATATATTGCCATGCTCAATCATTAGAGGTCATATGCTTTGGAGTTGGCCATTAGATAAATTAAACAAGGGTTTGGGTTAAGAAGGGTAGACTTCGACTTAACCGTTTCTTAATAAATCTGCTAGCAAAGTGGGTATCCTTATCTTATAATAAATCACACACCATGAAAAGTAAATCACTGCAGTAGGGATCCTGTAATTCGATTTGACACGCAGAAAATATATACTATCATGCCCCCTCATCAAAGTAAGTGAATGTCAATCGTCAACCATGGTTAAAATCAAAGGCATTCTCATTTAGTCACTCTCGAATTTTGAGTCGATGCAGATGATTACTCTAAAAGAGACTGTTTTCGAGTTTAAAAATCATAATTTTCGGTGTAGTATAACCACCTACTTTTAATAATAAGTCACTGCTACATCGATCCGACATATGATTATGAAAAATCCAGCACTTCCACAATGTAATACTTCAATTACTCGAGAATATTTATATATATATATAAATATATATTATAATAGTTAAGAAAGATGATCAAAGTAATTGAGTTATAACCATTGATTCCTAATCATTGTGGGAGTGTTCCCACTTGGCCCATGTGGATATCAAATGCCACACATGTTAGGAAGTGTATATGCATGACCTTAATAGAGCATGAGAAGCATCATATCATTACCATCATCACAATTGGAAGGATTTGGATTTAGAATGAGATTGAGATTGAGATTTGATTAGGATTTAATTAGAATTAGATTAGGAATGAATTGATTTAGTTTCTATATTTATTGATATACTATTATCTATTTAAATTCTAGTTGGGTCTCTTTGTATCATCTTGAGAATTCAATAAAATCTCTTTTGTTTTCAGACCTACCGTTTCGATGCTTACTGATGCTGAAAAACTGACTCCATCAATTGTCCTAGCCATTCGATCTGTCAAATTTCCTATATAATTACAACAATATGTGGATTCTCTATCTATCTTCTTTCACAGAGAAGGGAAGGGACCACTTTGTTTCAAAGCAACTTATCTATACGTCACACTCAAAAGGTAAGGTTTCATGTGTGGGAGGGTCAGTGCCCCATGCAATCAGGACCTCTGAATAAAGAAGGGGTCATATCCATCTACCTCAACTCACGGATCTTGCTTCCCCTTTAACCTCTCTATCTTCTCCACCTCTCTGCTACATAATCCCTTGAGAACTCACTCAAAATAATTTGTTGAGACTAGAGAGATTTCGTCACCTGCAAATTAATCATAACAATGGCTTCTTGGGTTCGCACCATCACATCTCCCTTCAGAAAAGCATGCAATTTCTTCAACCACCAACCGCGGGATAAGAAGTCCCAACCAGGTACACCACCATACTCATCATAATTTCTTATATATGCCATGGTAGCATATGGTAATTCAGTGGTTCCACTTTGCAGGGCATGATAATCGGGTGGTCACGGATTTACATGGTGAAGTAATGGCATGTGCTTACGAGGATGTTCAAGTGATGTGGTCGATACTAGACAAGTCGAAGCCGAGAGTTTGCAGCGTGAGTTCTTGATATCGTGCATGCCCATTTCAACATGTATGTGTCCTCTACATCGTACATGAATTCATTTGAATTGGGTATGCTTCAATTTGAAGAAATAGTGTGTGGGATGCTCTCATGTTGAAGGGGTAGCAAGATGAAGAAGCACACAAAATGTGAAGGGGAAAAAGCAAGATTAAGTAGTTAGAACGAAAGATTTATGGTAGTCTATCATTGTAGTTTTAATTTCAGATGTTGATTTATAGAGTGAATCCCCATGATAAAAGACGATCATGGCGAGATTGAATGGGAAATTAGATTTTTAACATGTGCATAAGTTTTTAGTTAGTCGATCTTCCACCGATCAGTGGACCAAATAATAGATTTCTAATCTATTACAGATACTAAATGTAATCCTCGTCGTATATTTAAGAGAATTCATCAAATAGGATGGAAACAATTATCCAATAGGGTCATCAATATCCAATTTTATGCTTTCTAGTTGACACCAATGGAAGAAAGGACATTTCTACCTGAAGGTAACAGTTTCAGAACTTAAGGCGATCAGTAGGGTTATTTAATCAATACACATATTATTAACGACGAATCGATCAAACAATGGATTGAGCCGCGTAGTAACTGGGTAGTTTGGATTGATGAGCTGAGCACATGGACACATGCTCACAAGACATCTAAGTGGACACAGTTTAGGAAGTTTGAAGTTCAAATATGGCCTAACCAAAGAAAATTAATACAAATATGGTATAGAACCTCTAAAGTTTATAAGAATTATTAGTTGTATTTTAGTGGCTACAAATTTCTTGTTTGTATCTATCCACTGCTTGTGTTCATACTCTGTCCTAGTTCAATGGCTTGGAAGGTAGGCAGCTAGGTGGGGCATCACACCAAACAGTTTATATCTCAAACACATCAAACTTTTCCTGTGTGTCTGAAAAAGGGTAGTATAGATGTAGAGAGTTCTTAGATTCATCATGTGATGTTCATGAGGAAGCCTGAAAAGGACATGATCCCTTGTTCAAATGGATGGTTTGGATCTCATTGGACCCACCAATGAATGAACCGAAGCCCTTCATGTGGGACCCATGTGAGAGAAACATTCGTGTGCATCATTGGCATTGCTGATTAAGGTGAAGCCCATTTATGGTGCCCTAAGAGCATTCCTAGCAGTGGTTATTTTGATGAGCCAAAACACAAAAAAATTCAAAAAGGGGCCCCCAACAGCCTCTTCAAAGTAACCAATTTGGTTTGATGAGTGCACAGTACTCACCAAATCAAATATTTCTCTCCTTTCCTTTTTGTGGTCCCACATAAATAATAAAATAATGTTTCTCTCTCCCTTCCTTTATTGTGGTCCCACACACATATAATAAAATAATATTTTTATTCCCACACAAATATAATAAAATAATATTTCTCTCTCCCTACCTTTTTTTTTTTCCCACACAAATAATAAAATAATGTTTCTCTCTCCCTTTTTTTTTTTTGTTAAATTGGTGAGGCTGCCGGGAGTGTTTTAAAAAAGTGGATAGCCAAAATAGAAAAAAGTGAATTTTGGCTATTTTGGTGAGTAAAATTTGGTGAGGCTGCTAGAATGCTCTAACAAAGTTAGCATATTATATATATATATATATATATATATATATATATTAATTAGTAAAGATGCATGTGCTTTGCACGTATTAATTTTTATTATTAGAAAATATAATAAGATTAAATCAATATTATTATTAATTATAGTTTTATGACTTCAATCAGATGATATTAAAACATAATATAACGTATAAATATATTAATTATTAGTAAATTTTTTAATAAATAGATTATACATAATTAATTGTATCTAATTATAATAAAAAAAAATTTAAATGAATAGGTTTTAAGTATTTTACTTATATTAAATTTTTTATCACATTTATTTTTGTACTTAAAATATAATAAAATCGACTCCCACCACGTCTTAAGGAGTGAAACAATCACTAAAACTAGGTAGCAATCACTTACTACGACTTTCTATTAGAGTCCTTCTAAATCTCTACTATTAAAGGGTTCTTCTCAATCATAATATCTTTATATTAAATATTGATATATACAAATCAAATATACTAATAAGTTTTCAAAAGTTCTATCTGGAGTAATTATTTATTGAGAGTTATTTTCTAATTAAAATTTGTAGGGATTTACTGTATTGTAAAGACTAAAGATTATAATTTTTTTTTGCTTAAGAGAAAAGATTATAATTGGGTTTCAATAAATAGACTTTAAAATTGGGTTTATATAAATATATACTCCTTGTACTTTTATTAGTAGAATGATATAAATATATTTATTTTAAAGTAAGGTGAATTTACATAGCTTTTTTCTTCTCCAACCCTAGGATAGGGATAGATGGTGCCTCCATATTTTTTTTCTTGGGTGTGTCAGGGTGCCGAACACCTTCCCTACACAATCAAATCTCATTACTCATTATCTCTAAATTTTATATTTAGGTTTTTTATCAAACCCTTGGGTAGGGATAGATAGCTCCTCCATATTTTTGGCTTATTAAATTTGAGATATCATTATCCTAGATTTGAGGTGTGAAAATTCCATGCTTTCAAGAGTAAAGTACTATATTTTAACTTTTTGGATATTAATAGTTATGTTTAGTGGGTTAGTGTATGGTGAGTGAACTTTGCTTTCCACATCATCAAGGGAAAACTCCTACCCTGAGACTTGGATCTCAAGGCCATCCTCGTGAGAAAGGTACACCATGCCATCTAAGCTAGACGGGCATGTGTATTTTAAATCACAACATTCACTAAAGTCAAGCTCGAGCCAAGGCTTGTTTGATTCGACTCAGCTTGAAGCTCGGCCCGATTGAGGATTGGTTTGGCTCGAGCTCAACTCGGCTTGAATATTATATAAAAAATAATATTATATATATATATATATATATATATGTAATGTACTCATTTACAAGGAGGCAACCGAATTAAAATGATCACATTATTGTTTAATTATATATTTTGAGCTATTAATTTAATAAACTTATTCATTTATTGTAAAAATAATTTTTATATCTTCCTATGTTATGCAGGTTCATTTATTCATTTCCTATTCACTATTTTCAGGTATTTTATGTTGCTTAATAATTAAATATTTGTTATGTTGAATTTTTTTATTATTTATTGTATTCATTTAAAATTAAATTGATGAAGTAACTATTCCATGCTTATGTATATTTAGATAAATACTGTATTAGTGCTAACAGATTTCTTTGAATTTTTAGTTGTGTTAAATGTTCTTTCATATTAAGAAAAGTGGAGTTTGGATCACCAAGTATCAAATATAGAGTTGTAACCTTTATAGTGATATTCAAAAAAAGTATGAAAATTATCTATTGACTTGTATTCTTATATAGTTATATAAAAACAATAATAAGAAATTGTAGTTAATTTAACATATATAAAATCTTCTTTTGTAAACAGTTTCAGAAGATTACCGTCAAAAGATTAATAAGTATAAGAGAAAGAAATATACAAATTTAACAGTGGAGAAAAGGCAACAACAAATTCAAAATATTGTAAATGGTCGTAAAAAGGAGAAAAAAAGCAGAAACAAGTATCAACAACCGTATTACTTCCGATGTAAATGAACAAATGGAAAGAAGTATAGATTCGAGTAACAATAATGATACTTATTCTAATACAGATGGACAAAGATATCGACGAATACGAAATATTAAAGATGCAGCCCGAAGGAATTTTAGTTCGATGATACAAATTTCAAGCAATAATATTGATATTGCAGAAATAACAAATGTCATAAGAAGCATACCGTTAGATAATTCAAAATTTGATGACAAAGAGACTTAAGAACAAACAAGAGATCATATTGAACCACAAAAGAAGGGAGGCAAAAAATGGTTACTTAAAGCTCAATTAACAATGTCAAATATTATGTTTGAAGGTATGTAGATCCCTAAAATTTAAATATATAATAATGAACTTATTTATTTGTATGTATGAGTATAAAAATAGGTTTATTCTAATATGTGTTGTTAAAATATACAAGTAAATTATCATACGAGCCAATATGTTCTGAATTACATCAGCCGAAGAAACTTGACTCTTTTATTCATTGTGGGGCAAATAAATTCGAATATGAACCTCCAACCTTTTGTTGTTATAAAGGGGACATCATTTTGGCGTCTACTGCTAATCAGGATGAGTTATACACTCTATTCACCTCTGAAACAGATCAAGCAATTGAATTTCGAAGAAATATTCGTGCTTACAATAATATGTTTTCATTCACATCATTTAGAGTTCATGTGGACAAAGAACTAGCAAATATGAAGTGAGAGATTTATACGTTTCGAGTACAAGGGCAAATATATCATGATTTACCCTCATTTCAGCCTGATGAAAAGAGATCATGTTACCTCCAATTATACTTTTTTGATACCGATAATGAGCTTCAAAATAGAATGAAGGTATTGGAACACAGTAATGTAAGAAAGCCCATTGTTTTAAAGTTGATGAAAATTGTCTCAAGAAATCCTTATGCACAGTTCCTATGCAGAATCATAGAACTTCCGTTATTGGAGAATCATGAAATTATGATTAGAAGTGATATTCGACTTGATCAAATGGTTTATAATACACCATCGGTTGACCAAGTGGCTGTTGTATGGATTGAAGGAACTAATCCTAATAGAGAGCGACAACGTGACATTATAGTTCATTCACATTCAGGGAGAATACACAGAATCAAGCATTACTTTGGTTACTATGATCCATTACAATATCCACTGTTATTTCCAAACGGAGAGGTTGGATGACATCAAATATCCGAAAGAGAAATGATACACATAATGCAACACTTGATATAACGTGCGAGGAAGACATTTTTGATAAAGAAACAGAAAATAATGAAGGAGGTAAATTATTTAAACCATTGATACACAATAAAATAAATGTACTATGTTGCTAATATTTATAAACTTTTTATTTTATATTTTTATAGGTGTTGAGGAGAGAAAAATGAAAAAAGTATTATGTCGTCAATATTATTACTATAAGCTTCAAATCAGAGATGGTGATTATTCAACTATTTTGTATGTCGGGCGATTATTACAACAATATATTGTGGATATGTATATCAAGCTTGAGACAACTCGACTCGATTATTACCAAAAAAACAATTAAATATTCGAGCAGAATTATACTAAGGAATTGTAGACAGTGTGTTAGCTGGTGAAACAAGAGGTGGCAAAATGGAAAAAGAATTGTGCTACCTTCATCTTTTATTGGAGGACCAAGGGACATGCGTCGTAGATATCTTAATTCTATGGCCTTGGTACAACGATTTGGGAAACCCGATCTATTTATAACAGTAACATACAATTCAGAATGGAAAGAAATTCAAGATGAATTGAAATTAGGACAACTTGCTCAAGATAGGCCCGATCTAGCAGCACGAATATTTCAAACAAAATTGCATGATCTAAAAGACCAGTTGTTTAAGAAATCAATTTTTGGAAAGGTTGCTGCCTATGTCTATGTGGTGGAATTTCAAAAGAGGGGGCTTCCACATGCACACATGCTGATCGTAATACAATTAGAAAATAAGATCATAAATCCTGATCCTTATGACAAATATGTTTGTACAGAGATCCCAAACAGTGAGAAGTATCCAATTCTTTATGAAAGAGTTTTGAAACATATGATGCATGGATCATGCGGAGATCTCAACAGGAAAAATGTATGCATTAAAGAAGGTAAATGCAAAAATCATTATCCTCGTCCATTTTGTTCAAAAATTGTGCAAGGTAAAGATTCATACCCAATTTACAAAAGAAGAGATAATTGATGAAAAACCTTAATACGGAATGCAATGTTGGATAATAGATGGGTTGTTCCTTATAATTCATATCTCTTGTCAAAATATAATTTTCATATTAATGTTGAAATATGTTCTGGTCTAAAAGCAGTTAAGTAGCTCTACAAGTATGTTTACAAGGGTCATGATCGAGTGGTAGTGTACATAGCATACAATGATGGAGAGAGTATGGTTGATGAAATTCAGCAATATCAAAATGTAAGATAGATATCATCTCCAGAGGCAATGTGGAGAATTTTTGAGTTCTACTTAAATGAGATGTACCCATATGTTATCAATTTGCAGTTGCACCTTCCAAATCAACACATGGAATGTTATTAGGAAAAGCAGAACTTGGAGCGCTTCATTCACTCAGATAATACATCCAGAACAATGTTAATAGAATTTTTTCAGATGAATACAGTTGATGAACAAGCAAGAGAATATCTTTATAGAAAATTTCCCGAGTACTATGTGTGGAATAGACAAGCAAAATGTTGGATTCTTAGAAAAGCAAGAGAATCAATTGGCTGTGTTGATGCAGCAAATCTTTCAGAAGGAGAACAATAGTATTTAAGGTTACTACTAAATCACGCCCAAGGTCCAAAATCTTTTCAAGATTTATTGCATTGTGATGATAATGAGTGTTTGTCATTTAAAGAATCTGTACAAAAGCGTGGGCTGCTAGAAAGTGATGACAATATTTCAAAATGTCTTGGTGATGCTACTTTGTTTAAAATGCTAATAGCACTTTGTAGACTTCTTGCAATTATCTTGGTTTATTGCGAATCAACTAATGTTCGAAAGCTATGGAATGATTATTTTGAAGCAATGTCTGAAGATCTCATCAAAGAACATGACGAGTCAAATGAATCTCGAGTTACAGAAACACTACAAAATGTTAACTGATTTTTAGAAAGCATGGGGAAAAACACAACATACTATGATCTACCAGAGATAGAGAAAAATGAAAACCACATTACTGAAAATATTTCAAGAGAAATTACTGATGAGATGACTATTATAATTCCTTCTGAAGATTACGATGCATCATCTAATTTGAATCCTGAGCAAGAGATTGCATATAATAGCATATTGAATCAAGTAAATTCCAATGAAAGAGAAATTTTCTTTATTAATGGTCCAGGTAGAAAAAGAAAAACATACTTATATCGTGCATTGTTTGTTGTGATAAGGTCAAGAGGTGAAATTACTATTGCAACTGCAACTTCAGGAGTAGCAGTTGCAATTATGCCTGGAGGCTGAACGGCACATTCAAGATTTAAAATCCCAATAATTATTATAGATTCGAGTGTTTGTAATATTTCAAAACAGAGTGGCAATGCAGAATTACTTCGCAGAGCAAGACTTATCATATGGGACGAAACAACTATGACAAAACGACATGCAATTAAGATACTTGTTAGGAGTCTGTAAGATATTATGGAGAATATTTTGTCATTTGGGGAAAAATTATGGTTTTCGGTGGTGATTTCAGGAAAGTACTTCCAGTGGTTATTCGTGGTACAAAGGCAGAAACAATTGACGCAACTTTGGTTATGTCACATTTATGGCCAAAAATGCAAAAGTTAAAATCAACAAGAAACATGAGGGCAATATCTGATTCTTATTTTAGTGATTTCCTTTTGTGTGTTGGTAATGGAGAAGAACCTTCAATACTTGAAGATATGATTCGACTTCCGGATGAGATGGTTATTAAGTGCATGAATGATGATAAATCTGAAGATGAATTGGTTGATCTAATATTTCCCTCATTACATCAGAATTCTCATTTGGCTGAATACATCACACAAAGAGCTATCTTGTCAACTAAGAATCTTTTTGTCGATAAACTTAATGAGAAGTTGATCAAACGATTTCCTGGCGATACAATAACTTACTACAGCTTTGATGTTGCTACTGATGAGACACAAACTTTTTATCCAGAAGAGTTTTTAAACACATTATCACCAAATGGACTACCACCGCACAAGTTGATTCTCAAAATCAATTGTCCAATAATGTTGCTACGCAATTTAGATCCTTCATATAGGTTGTGCAATGGTACAAGATTGGTTTGTCGGGGATTTATGAAAAGCGTCATTCAAGCAGAAATTGCTATAGGACAACACGCTGGAAAACATGTCCTTCTCCCAAGGATTCCACTTTGTCCAGTAGAAAATGAAGGATATCTATTTCATTTCAAAATGAAACAATTTTCGATACGATTGAGTTTTGCAATGACAATAAATAAAGCATAAGGACAAACCATTCCACATGTAGGTGCTTACCTTTCTCAACATGTATTCTCACATGGACAGTTATATGTAACATTATCCAGAGGAGTATCAATGAGTATAACTAAAGTTTTAGTGAAACATGATCATATCAATGACAAAAGAGGAACTTACACAAAAAATGTGGTTTTTAAAGAAGTTCTAATTGCTAACAGGTATTTTCTTATCCTTTATTTAATATTATATTCACGTTAAATATTTTTTTGGTTAACTCAACTACACCACAATTTTTTTTTGTTTGTTACATATTTGAATATCTTTTTAATTTTTAACATTTATTTTGCAGATACCATACCTCAGTCATTTATTCATAATGACTTTGTCATGATTGGTTCACTCAATACACTACAAGCAAATTGGACAATCAAAGTGGTAGTGTTTCGAGAGGAATGGTAGAAGAGTACAACAATCTAAAAGGATGCAGAACTATTTTAAAAATAATTATAATTGACAACAAGGTTAGTAAATTATATATTATTAATTTTTATATTTTTTATTTGTATCATTTGATTATTTTTTATATTTTATATTTGTATCATTTTATTACTTTTTTATCACAGGGAACAAAAATTCAAGCAATATTATTTAATGATATTGTTGAAAAATTTAAAGATCTGTTGCAGCACAACAAGACTTATATTATTTCAAATGGAATTGTAAGTCATGTAAATTCTCAATTCGTAAATGTCTACAAAGACTACGAATTAAAATTTACAAAAGAAACCATCATTGAAGAGGAAACAATTGATGTTATCGATTTGGAGAATTTAATGTACAATTTCATTCCATTTGAAAAAATACTTCAGAATACACTCGAAGAGAAAATCATAGGTATGTATTTAACTACTAAATTTTTGTGTATATCTTACCATTATTATTTTAATCATCTGACTTTTTTTTTTATTGTGTACAGATGTTTTAGGAATGGTAATTGATGCAAAATCTTCTTTCCCAATCATTAAAAAGAGTAAGAAAGAGGTATTAATGATGCTAAAGCTCACCATTATCGATATGAGGTTAGTATATTCTTATCATTAAATTATGATATATTTAAAAATTTTAATATATTATTTAACACATATATTTCTTGTGATAGATCAAATACAATTCCTTTAACATTATGGGGAGACTTAGCAGAAAAAACTGGTCAAATTCTTATGGAAATGGTTACCGAAAGACCTATAATTGCAGTAAGTTGTTTATCAATTAATACTTACGAAGGCAAAATACTCTTTAAGTTTAACTATAATTGTTATAACATTGTTATTATTACTCTTATATTATCATTTAATATTTATATTTCAGGCGTCTCTCTTCAAACTCTCTCGGGAACCACAATTCAAATAAATCCAAATATCGTAGAAGCTAAGAAATTAAAAAATTGGTATATTTTCATTGTTCTTTGCTAACAGATAAATATATATGTATATATTGAATCAAGTAAATCCAAATATATATATAATTAAAATTGCAGGTTTGCTACACAAATATGCGATAAAAATCTTTCTTCTACCATACCTAACTCCAAATCGGACATTTTAAAAGAGACTGAAAGGCTTGAGATTATTGGAAAATCACTTTCATCATTTGAGGTATTTTACTAATATTTATTTTATTTTAATTTTTAGTTTCTCAATATATTTATTTAAATAATATCTTTTTTTAAATAATTATATTTGGTTGCAGAAATCATATTACTATTTTAATGCAACAATCTCAAAAATTTTCAACTCAACTGAACCATGGTATAATGCATGTAAGAGATGCAATAGAAAAGTAATTGTCATGGTAGAAGGTGTTGAATGCAAAGTCTGTAAAAAAAAATTTGCAGAATATGTCCAATGGTAACATCTTATATGTATAATATATTTACATATAAAATTCACATCTATTATTTATTTTATTTTAAAATAAAAATTTATGCAGGTATATGTTGAGGATCAGGGTTAAATATGCTACAACACAGGCATTTGTAACAGTTTTTGATGATACAAAAAAAATTACTGGATGTCCTTTAGAGGAACTTTTGCGTCAAAAGGAAGCTGTAATATTCTTTATATGTCATTACATTTCAATTTTTTTCTATGTCTAATTTTACATTTTAGTATTATAGGTCATTCCAATTCAATATTTTCTTTCTATGTATAAGCTTACATTTTAATGTTTAACATTACTACAGGACGAAAATACATTTTATAATAAAGTGACAGGTTGTAAAGGCAAGACGTTCAAGTTTCTCATCAAAATGGATAAAAAGAAGAATAAAATTATTTCAAACAATTTTGTAGCCCAGGAAGTGGAAGAGGACATCATTGAAGACATCGATTATTCCGACGTTGGTGAACCATCGAAAAATTTGAAAATTTAATAATTTAGGTTTAGAAACATTGCAAAAAAATTACAATTACATTTAATATGTTTTATTTAGTTTAGTTTCATTTTATTGAACAATATTATAGATTTTGATTCATTGTTATTGACAATTTAATATTTCTCAAGGTACATCAAAGGATGTTCAATCATTAAGTATGTCACGCGCAGGATAACAACTTACATGCACTATTAGGATTGGTTCTTGTAAATGCTTTGCAAATTGTATTGAATTTGTTCTTGTAAACTGGATTTATGCTCTGTACTCTCTCTTTCTATGTTCTTTCTTTTCCTTATTTATTTATATATATATATATATATATATATATATATATATATATATATGTTTAATATTATTATTCCTGTTGGATATAAATAATCTAAAAAAAAAATTGTTGGGTAATGTGAGGGTATTAAAGGGATTGTGCCTGGATTAAAATTTTAATTTTTGGGTTTAGATGTGGTTCTTGGATCTTACATTTCTATGACAATGCCAGCCAAGGGTAGAGGCTCCTATGGTGAATGCCAGAACCTGGAAGGCAATCCATGCAACCCAAGCAAAGGTTGGCTACATTGGCCCCTCAACAGATTTTAACTATAATTATCAGCATCTGGGCACTGGACCTCAAACCCTTCTCGAAATTGTGGAGCATCGCCATTCTTTTTGCTCAGCCCTCTTGAATGCAAAATATCCAGCCATCATTGTTGGTGCTGGACTCTTTGAACGCAAGGATAAGGATGCAGTTTTTTCTGCTGTTGAAAACAATAGCGAAGCTTGGAAAGGTTGTAAGACTTGATTGGAACAGCCTTAACGTCTTGCTTCTCAATGCTGCCCAAGCTGCTGCGCTTGACCTCGGCCTCCTGCCAGAATTTGGCAACAGTGTGGAGTTTGCAAAGTTCTTATATCTGATGGGTGCCGATGATGTGAACTTAGAGAAACTCCCAGGAGATGCATTTGTGGTTTATCAGGGGCACCATGGCGATCGAAGCGTCTATCGTGCCAATGTCATCTTGCCTGCATCTGCATTCAGTGAGAAGGAAAGGGACTTATGAGAATACAGAAGGGTGCACACAGAAGACTTTGCCTGCAGTTCCTACTGTTGGTGATGCTAGGGATGATTGGAAGATAATCAGGGCTCTGTCAGAAGTGGCTGGGATCCGGTTGCCTTATGATACACTGGGAGTTGTCAGGTCCCGCATCAGGACTATGGTACCTAACCTCTTGCACATGGACGAGAGAAGCCAGCAACATTTTCTGCTTCATTGAAGCCTCATTTCTGCCAGAAAATGAGTATGACAGCATTTGGGTCTGCTGTTGAGAACTTCTACATGACAAATTCAATTACCCGAGCATCGAAGATAATGGCACAGCTGCTCAGATCCTGTAACTAGGACCCTTGAACCTCTATAAGTGAAGGGAAGCAGGTATGCTTATGAGTTTATTATCTTGCGAGTTGCTGTTGTTAGCTATTAGTTAGATACCAGTACTGGGAATTGTAAGCACCCTATTTTTGCACCCCCTATCCCTCTTCCCACTTCTTCAAATGCTTCAAGGTTTACCCAAGGCTCAAGCCCATTTGACCAAACTTGTACCCAAACAACTCAATCAAGCCCAATTACTTAATTCTATTACCCAAGCTCAAGTAGCCAAGCCTAATTACCCAATTGTCTTAGCCAAAGCTCAATTGCTTTAGTGAAAGCCTAATTACCATAGCTCAAGCCCAATTGTTATAGCTAAAGTCCAATAACCATAACCCATGACCCATCTACTAACAACCCATGATCCATAAGATCTACTCCACATACCCACATTCATTCAACCCATGTCCAAAACCCATAAACCCAAGCCCACTTTCCACTTTCCTACAAAAGACCTTTTATTTTTTTTCTTCAAACCACAAATAGCCCCATTTTTGTGTTTACACACCTTTTTGACCACCCAATCATCTCTCACCAAATACACACCTTTTTGACTAACCAATCACCTTCCTTACTCTCTTACACCTCTTACACTCATTCTTACACCTCTTACAAAACAATTAATTCTCTTACACTCATTTTGGCCACCCAATCACCTCTCATCAAGTACATACCTTTTTTATTAACCAATCACCAACTACATCAATTTTGACCAACCAATCACCTCCATTCTTCTCACCCAACCCTCTATTAATCACCAAATTGCCACAACCCCTTGAAACCTCTATAAATACAAGACCCTCACAAGCCATTTCTTCCACCTCCAAAATCCCAAGTGGAAACTCTAGCTCTTCCTCCTCTCACCTCTTTTATTTCTTTTTAGTCTTGAAGAAAATTAGAAGAAGCCAAGGTTTAGAGTGTGTAGAGAATTCTATGACTAAAAGCCTAGAGTTCTTCACTAACTCTCTTCCTTTGTGGACTCTAAAAACTCATCACCTTTTGGAGCATTGGAAAAGTAGTCTTGGAGGAGTAGGCACTCCTCCTTTTATTATTTATCTTCTTCTTTACTTCATATCTTTTTTTATTGGTAACTTCTTCTAGAATAATTTGGAAAGACCTTTCTTTTCTCAAGTTTAGTTGGGTCTCTCTACACCAATCTAATGGTGTAGAGGGACCCCATCTCAAAAGAAAGGAGATGTTTTATTTTTTCTCTCGTGTAAATATTTCTTTCTTTCATATGTACCTACTACTGTGGATATGGGTAGGCCCATAGAGAGTGGAAGCTAAAGCTATACCTCTCTTTTTATTTTGTTTCTTCATTTTGATTCTAGTCCTTCTTCTAGAATCATTTGGGAAACTCATCATCACTCTAATTTTCATAGTTGAATCTCATTACATCATTCATAATGGTGTAAAGGGACTACATTAGAGAGGAGATGATGAGTTTTCATTTTCTTCACTTGTCACTTTTTCATTTCTTTCTTTTTTCTTCATGTTCTATGTTGAATGGATAAATGATGACTTAAGGACCTAAGGACTTAAAGAGGACTTTATCCAAAATGCCTCATATCAAAGACAAAGGTATTTGATTTATTATTAACACCAACCCAACAAAATAGGTGTTGGCAATAGACCATTTACTATTCACAATGCACACCCCTCTTTATGTCCTAAATATAATCTTTTAGCCTAACTTTTCCTTAGTCTTTCTCTTGAATTAAATTTGACTTTAGTTAAGTTTGCCAAAATCTCACCTATATGAAAATCCAAAAAAAAAAGAACATGATAAAATCTCAAAATACCAAAAACATTATAAAATCTCAAAATACCAAAAGAATCTAAAAATACCAAAAGACCAAAAACATGTTTGCTAGATCTTGGTTAGCCTACTCAACCATTGTTAACACTCTTCTAACCGCGGTTAGACCTAGACCTTGCACTTGACCAACCCGGTCAACTAAACCCTAGCCCCTAGGCTAGACCCTTGACCACCTTATGCACACACACACGCACCCTTAGCCTTGGCACGGGCTCATGTGCCAGAACTACGCTCGGTCTGATCTCACCTGGTGAGTACGTAGGCAACCCTATTCGGGTTCGACCCTAACTTATTTAGCTTAATCTTTTTCTTGGACTAGCATTTATTTAAATACTTAGGTATTTTAATTAATTTTGAGTTTAAATTGGCTTAAATTTAGGGAGTAGGTAACCGTTATAAAATGGGGGTCCTGGGGTGCCTAACACCTTCCCCGGGACTTAATCGAACCACTTACCCTAACTCTGATAGACCATTTGCCTTTTCCAAATCACTCGGGACTTATCCCTAAGAATGAATAGGTGGCGACTCTTAGTCAAAACACATCATGTGAAAGTGGGTAGGAAAATCCCATGCTCACAGGAATATTTGCATTTCATTTCTGGCAATGGTTGTAATATTTTGCATAAGAGGGAATTGAGCTGCAAGGCTAACCCTTGACCCTTCAGAACAAATTTAGATGGTACATGCAGTGTATTGATTATGAGAACCCTGTTATTGAAACTTGGAACCTGTAGCTGCAAGTAGCATTTAGTATGGCAATTCGCCAGTTCGGGCTTATTAGTTATAAATGTTTTGACTAATTATTCCATTTCTTGATTTCAATGTTTTAATTTCTGATTTTTCTATATAGCCCCTGGATATAGTATCCTCAAGGATGCAGACAAGTGCATTTGGGAAATCCAAAGGGTTTTGGAAAACCATTTCGGAAGGCACTTGGAGTGAGGCATTCGATGGCCTTGGCATCTCTCTTCTTTTGACATCGAACCCTGCTATTTAGGTACTTGACCATGCCTTCTATTGCAAAGCTCGTGTTTGTGTATGTGTGAAACATGCAAATGGGCCTGGTCTGATGGCTAGAAGATTTATGAAGTCAATATGAATGCTAGAGAATTTATAACCATCTAATACTCAAAGAACTGATTTTTGACATACGAAGATCTCCTTGGGTGGGACCTGTTGAACTGTGGGTCCATTCCATACCATCTATAGTTACTGCATGATTAGTTTTTCCTCTTGTATAAACAAATGGAGGTTTTCCTTGTGAGCAGTAGCCTCCTCGGGTGAGGAGGGGACTATTTCTCCTTGCCCTCACAAAACCCCTTTGAACTATAGTTAACAAGTTTTAACTCCTGTGATAATTTTTTTTCAACCACACCCCTAGCTCTTAGTATGCTGATTTTAAATTCTTGTCGTACTTGTTTAATTAATAGTAGTAGTAGTTAGATGTTTTGGCACATAAAAAGCATAGTGTTATCCTTCCATTATAATTTAGAGTAGTTAAATGATTCTTGTCTTTTGCAGGTGAGCTTCAAATGCCAATGTAGTTGCAGATTATCACTTCGAATCTATCCAAGGAAGGGGAATACTTTTGATGTTTTTATCCATGTTCTCAGATACAACTGAGATGGTTTTTTAAATTCTCTGATTTTGAATTTTCTGTCAGCCACCTTTGTTTTGACTTCAATAAGAAAATTTACTCTGATTTCATTGGTGGAATTACACTGTAGTCCTTAGACATCCTCATTGAAAAACATAACTAAGGTAATGCGATTCTACCATGATAGTGAATAGTAAAGTAATTCTGTCTTCAGTATACACAAATTTGGACCTGACCATCCAGTTAGTGTGACACGAAGAGAATCTTTCTGTTCCAACCAACTTAATTGGATCTCTAAGTCATACATATATATTATTTGTTGTTCAGTTTGCACAAAAACTGTCCAGAATAATGCAATTGGCATTTGGTAGTTATTCCATAAAAAGAATTTGCTCCCAACATAGTTTTTTTTTAAAAAAAAGAGATAAGTATTAATCAAGACCTTTTATTAGTATGTCTTAATATTGATTAATATTTATGTGTCTAATAGTGGATCCCACGTAGTAGAGAATACGTATCCTTTGGGATCTCATGGATAAGTTATAAGTATATATAATTTAAAGTTAGGTTTTTCTATAAGTTATTAATAAAATAAGGGTATTTATGTCTAAGTAAAGTTTAGGTCACTCCTTGTACTTTTATTAGTAGAATGATATATCATTCTACAATAAATTTTTAAGGAGTATTCAAAAATTTACTTGGATATAAATACCCTTTAATTAAAAATATTCATTTTATAACCTATGGTATCTATTAAAATATTAATAGAATTATAGTTTGCTTATAATACATACGGAGAAGTGGATTACAATAACTCGTGCTCATTCGGTTGTTTGATTCAAGCTGTGTGGAAATACATGAGAAAGCAGGTTCTGCGATTTCTAGGGTTTCTTTGATGGATGGTAGCCATATCCCACATTATTGCTCCGACGCGAGCCATCCGTATTCAGGACCATGATTAGCCAAAGTTCTTATACCTTGGCTTGTGGGAGCGGTTGTTGAGTTGTGAAGCTTGCAGGAACACCAAGGCTGCAAACAACATTGCACGTAGGTGGAGAGAAGGGGCGCAAGCAGAATCTCCATTGTTGAGGTAACATGCGCCTTGTACATGAACTATGAACTATGAACTATTTCTCAACATGGCACCAATGCGCTAGTGTGTTTTTAACACCCACAAAGTCACAAAGCCATGCAGGTGATGGAGTTGGATCTCATCTTCCTCTCCTCCAGCCGATAATTCACCGCCGAGCAGGAGCAAAGCACAAGTCTTTCACTGTGAGTAAAGCTGCGGTTTATATGCAGACCGGCACCCACGTCGACGCCCCTGGCGATATCTTTCACCATTACTTCAACGCCGGTTTCGATGTGGATAACCTCGACCTCGGCATCTTCCATGGTAATTATGTTAACTCTTGGTTGATTTAGTGTCTTAACTGTGATTGCAATATGTTGGATGCAATTATTTAGTGGTCTTGTTTATGTTTCTGATTAGTGGGGTTATGGGTTATGGATGCAATTGGAATTCTTAGATCAATTAAATTGTAAAAGAATTATAAGTAGTTTTGCTTTAGGTAAATTAATTTCTTAAAGTCTATCTATTTAATTATCTTATTATGACTCAATTATAGTCTTTATAATACAGTATAATATAGTAAATAAAACTCTACAAATTTAAATTAGAATATAACTCTTAATAAATAATTAGTATAGATACCACTTTCCAAAACTTTATTCTTATATTTAATTTGTGTATCTTAATATTTAATATAAAGATATTTATACTAATATCTTTAAAAATAATTATTAATTATGATTTAGTGTCTTAAAAAAATTATTTATCTATTTGAAATTGATGTAGATATTTATTTTAACTATTCATTTTATGTATTATCTATTCATTAAAAAAACACAACTATTAATTATATATATTATTATTTAATATCATCTGATTTAAGTCATAAAATTATAATTAATAGTAATATTAAATTTTATTTTTCAATAATAAAAAATTAATACGTTCAAAACATGTACACCTTACTAATAAAGTACAAAGAGTACTAGACTTTATGTGGACCTAAAAGGGCATGCCTTGCGTTTTTATTACCTAAAAGGGCATGCTTTTAACATATTTATCAAATAGGGCACCTTTTGCATTTTTATTACTCGAAAGGGCATGTTTTTGACATATTTACCCTTAAGCTATGGTATAAAAGCCAAACACTATAAGGGTAATATTGGAATACATACCCTCTTTGGTAAACAATTTCAAACCATGCCCTAAACAGTGATATTTTAAGTTTAGGGCGACAAAACGGTACTTAACTCTTGAATATATAATTTAATTGTAGTAACTCTTTTAATAAAATATTATAATAATAATAAAACTTTTATGTGGGGCCTATGTAATCTACATATGTATAAATTAGAGTTTGTTTTCTTTTATGATTCCTTATTAGATTAGGATTCTTATTGTTATAAATAGTAGGGCTTAGGTGATATGTGATATGTAATTAAAGTTTTTCTTAGTAAAAATAAAAGAGAGTTATAATAATGATTAAAAAAAAAACTCTTATATGGGACCCAATGGAGATAGAAAATAATCAACAATTAGTAACTCTTTTTTAAAATTAAATTTAAATTCATATAAAAATTTAAATTTAATTACTAAAATATACTAATCTTTACTATAATAATGGGAGAGGCAGCGTAGCCTGAATTTTCTGAAATTCCTAAACTACCCTTATATAATATATAAAACTAAACTTTAATTTAAGGTTTTACTTTAATTCCCAAACTACCCTCATCTATCTATTTAAAGAATAGAATCACAGTCAATCGCGATTGAACTTGGGGAGAGTTCAATCATACCCATGGGTTAACACGTGTCCCTTTTAACTCCAATTAATTGTGGTTAAGTCCTTCCCCTCGCTCTCATGTGCATCGCACGTGCTACCCCCTAGTATATTATAAAATTAATTAATATAATCTAATTGAAGTCATAAAATATAATTAATAATAAGGATATATATATATATATATATATATATATATCATTCTAATAATACAAGTACAAGGAGTATACTAAACTTTATTTGGACATAATTACCCTTTAATTAAAAACACTAACTTATTAACCTATGATATCTATTAATTAAAACCATATATGAAACAGTGATATAAATAATATAATAAGAGTAATTGTAGGACCCACTAAAAATTAATAATAGACGATTTAGTTATTAGAGACTTAAAAGGACTTTATTGGAGAGTCCATACTTAATCCTAAACTATGTGTGGGACCCACTCCAACTATTGATAACTCTTCTTCTAAGGATATGAAGTACTTAATTAGTAAGGACTCTATTACAAAGAATCCTTAATGAAGCAAATTACTTGAAGATAATTTAAAAGGCAAAGCAGAAAGATGAGAGGGGTTGAAGGAAGGATATATGAGGAATTCTCACCCGGGTATTACAGGCTCTACACAATTGGAGGAATGCCTAGTGCTGGAACGACCCATCTTGCTGTCACTCCTCTGGATGTATTGAAAGTTAATATACAGGTAAGCTCTATCAAAATGATTTAAAAAAAAAAAATTATAACAGATTCTTCCCCATTCGGATTGGATCAATCTCAAGGATTAACCACTTGGGGGTGTATTTGGGACAGTTTTGAAGCTACTTGAAATTTGGATGCTCTAATCTTTCAAAGAGTCTGAGCTAGACTCAATATATCTGAGTTTACTCCTTACTTGGACTACCAGTATTATGGTCATGTCCAGTTACTTCGCGTCAGATCTCCTAATGCAGGTCTGATGAGCTGGTCTTTTGGATGGTATCAAGCCTGGTCTCAATCCGACAGGGGTTTGGTGCTTCTCTCTTCTCTTGGATGAGAAGTCCTCCTCTGCGAACCAGACCGTTGGTAACCCACAATATGTGCCACTTAGACGACTACAATTAATTAATGTAATGTATCCACCTCGGTTACCATGATCTTACGCATCAAACTATCTGAATGGTAGATTACATTAGTGCCTTTGTCATTCCTTCAAGTTCTCATGTTAGATATTGATATGGGTTTTATACGAGAGATGGATGGGCCCAACTGATTTTTGGTCGTTTAATAATAATAATAAAAGTTAGTTTTGGTCTAAGAGGTCCATTTAAGAGAAATGCTTTGAGACCATGCAGCCTGCCGGGCTGAGATCGCCTCGGCCACACACAGAATCAAAAGTATTATGCTTTTTTTTAACACTTGAATCTCTATGGAGCCGGTCGGCCTACATGGTCTCAAAAGCATTTCCTGTTGGATATATATGCCCTCGAAAGCCAATAAGAGACTTTTCTATGTTGATTAGACAATCATCATATTCACACAACCAACTATAAAGGGTATTTATATTAACTACTGTCTCATATGATAATGACATAAAGTTCCACAGGTAACATTGTAGGAAAATCATGCAAAGGTTGCGAGGAGATATGATTTTCCGGTTCCTTGTAAACCTAATATTGTTCGAAGCCTCTAGAGTACTGGTTGGGCGCCGTACTTCATCATGGCTTGCACATGTGTAGTTCTATGAGATAGTGTGATGAATCTCATTCACAGAGAGTGGTGACTCTTGACTAACATGTGAGTATATGTAGCAAGTACATAATACTGAACGGGGTCACTAGTGGATACCCTATGGAATACACTGTCAGATTGTATTAGGGTTATCCATTTGACAAATTGTCCTTAGACCTGAGAGGTTAACATTTTCTCAGACATTTGTCTATATGGCTTTGATGTGCCAATCGGCAATGTCCAATACACAGGACTAACTCCGGGTACGTTAGGTCATGTACACTATGTTTGGAGAAGTGTGTAAACACTCAATAAGGAATCCACAACTCCTTAATTGGAGATAATGATATCAAGGTGATACTTGTTGAACTGAACTGTTAAATCCAGTACTGGTGCTTTTCGGTAAAATGGTCTTTATCGAAGTTGATATTTTTAATATGGAAAAGTATATATATAAATATATATGTCAGTTCTTTTCTAATGTTTCTTCAAAAGTGTTTTGGAGGTTCAGTTCAATGAAAAGTAATCATGAGAAAGAGTTCTATTCATAAGTTAGGGACTAAGACAGTGGAATTGTTCCAATCCCGAAAGCTTACATGTGATATCGGAATGTGGAAGGATTTATTTGTAAATATATTGTGAGATGGTACTTACAAGCAATTCTCTAATTTCTGGAGGTTAATCACATTGTGTTAATGGACATTAATTGTGATTGGTGGAAGTCCAGGGACTTAGATAACATTCTATGATCCTAATGGAGTTTTAGGAAAGGTGTTTCCTAGTAACAATGCTTCAACCAAAAAGGTGAAGTACTTGGTCCCACAACCGGAAATAGGAGATTCCTTTAGATCTCACACACAAGGACCTTCTTAAAGTATTTAATTTAATTTATAATTAAATTAATTAATTTCTCTAAGTAATCACTATATGGTATAGTGAAGCTCTAAAAGGTGGAATCACATTAGATGTGAAAGAATAATTCAAGTGACCAAGAAGGGTTTTGGAAACCCTTTGGGCGTGTGGAGTGGGACCCACCTAGGGTGGGACGCCCACTTTATGGAGGAAGTTTTATTTTAATTAGTTTCTAATTAATTAACACCTTATTGGATAAGGTTAGTTAGTTAGTTACTAATTAAAGATTCCCTAATTGTTAGGGATTCCATTAGTTAGTTACTAATTCAAGATTCCTTATTGGATAAGGATAAAATTAGTTACTAATGGATAAGGTTGGTTTCTTTTAAGATTAATCCTAATTAGATTAGGAGAATAATCAATAAAGGAAACTATTGAGGAATCCTAATTGGATTAGGATAAGGTTAATGAATTATAATTGGATTACAATTCAAGCAACCAAGAGAGAACTTATATAAAGGATTGGATGCCCAGCCCTTTAAAAGATATACATAATTCTCCAGAATTTTTTTTCTCTCCCTCTCCTAAAAAAACCTCACACCCTCCCCTCTCTCTCCTTGAGGTGTACGGTCACACCCATCTCTCTCTTCTTTTGTCTTCTTGATTGGATCTTGAGGAAAAGCAAGAATTCATCTTGTTCATCAAGAAAGGTTCTTGATCAATAAAGATTGGATCTTTATTCAAGAGTCCTAGAGCTGGAAATTTGGAAGGGCCATTAGCTTCCATTAGAGAAAGCTTTAAAGGAAAAAGAAGGTTCGTGTGAATCGACAGGAGACTTGACACTTGTGAAGTTTTGCGAGTACTATTCTAACGTGGATTTGACTTAACAATTTCTAAGTCGCAAAGGTGAATGTTATTCTAACCTTCATTGAATAAAATCAATTAGAATCTTAGTCAGATTTTGGGATTCGATGTATGCCCCCCAAGAACTGTGTTTCTAAAATTAAAAAGTGGCATACTTTCATTGGTATCAGAGCCAGGGCTATGCTTCTCTTTGATTTTTGAGTTTAATCAAGATTTATATCAAGATTACCTTCCCTATGAATTTTGGTAGCCCTAATGAATCAATCTTCTAGATTCTTGATTATTGGATAATCATTATTAGGCTTAAGGGATCCCCCTCTAGTTATTGAGGGAGTAATCAAGCCCCTAGAAATTAGTGTGATACTAATTTCAGTTTTTGGATAATTTTAAAATCTCTCTTGATTCTATTAGGGATAGGTATATAGAGATATAAATTTGGTTAAAGCCCTTTAAGGATTCAGATATCCTTTTTATATTAAATTAAATTGTTTAATTTATTCTTAAGAGCCTCGGGCAAGTTTTCCCTTTGATATATACCACTTAGATACCCATTGATATTTTGGCTAGCATAAATAGATGAGATTTTATTTATTAAATGTTAATTAATAAATCTCATGGTGTTAGACACATTTCCTTAAGTTTTCTTGGAGATTAAAGCTTATTTCGATTAAAATTGATTCATGGATTTTCGGATTTGTATTTGATTAGAAGAATCGATACAGTTTCGGTATTTTGGCCATAACTTTGTGACCGTAAGTCCGATTTAGGTCCGTCAGTACATCGTTTCGAAACCGTCGAAAAGATCTACAACTTTCGTGAAGAAAGTTTTTCCAGAATCAATCGTTTTGAGGGTCAAAACTTGAGTCGAAAATCTAAAGCGGGAAAATGAGTTTTCTAAATTAATTTTCCAAGAGGCTTTCAAATTTTTCCTAAATTCCATTATTTGATTTGAGAGCATGGGATGCTATTAAATCGTTTAATGGGCTATCAATTAATTAAATAGTTTAATTATTTGATTCGAGAGCACGGGCTGAGATTTAATTAAATTGTTTAATTATCTGCTTCGAGTCCACGGGTTATCATTTAATTAAATGTTAATTATGATATCTTTTATGGTTCCCTAAAAAGTTTATGGGAATAATACCATAATTATTGTAGTTGATTTGGATCAATTACATGTGCTCAGAATGACTGCCTGCATAGTATTTATAAGTTTTTATTTGATTAATAGTTAATCAAGTAATTACATAAATGCCATTGGTTGAGATACAGGGTTTTATCTCAAGTAAATTTTAATTGATAGAGATCAATTATTTTATGGACATTTAATACTAGTGTTTAGAGTATTATTTTATTTAATTGTTAAATCAAATAATCCCTAAAGCAGTTGGCCATTATGGAAAATTTTGAATTCACCTATTATTGATTTGAAATCAATATAAAGTGATATTAAAAATTAGCAATTTGCTGATTTTTATTTTGGTCTTTTAATAGTTATTAGATCAAAATAATATAGAATGGATTAGATCCCTAGCCTAGCCGAATTTAATATGGTGTTTTCTATTTGTTTATCAATTGAGGAATGTGAGGATGAATTTTAAGGTTAGATTAAATTTTAGAGAAATTGTTTCTCTTAATGATTTTCCAAGCATTAAAGGAAAATTATTTTCTTTTAATGATGATCTAAAAACCCTAAGAATTCATTCTTGTCATGCTTGCTTTATTTGCTCTAGGGTTTTTCTATTAAATGTTAATAGAGACCTTAACCATATGGGAAAGAGTTTCCCTAAGGTTAACAAAACCCTTGTTGAGGTTATGGACTTTCTAAGTAATTTGTCATGCCATGTTATTATTCATAGTTGATGAATTGTTAATAAATATTCTTGTTGAATGGTGGATGGGTTCCATGATCATGCCTTCTTCTTCTCTCTCTATTCTCTTCTCTTTCTTCTTATGAGTTATACTCCCCTTGAGCACCCTATTTTGGGTGATTTCTCAAGGTTTCTTATTTTGAATATGATGTAATCTTAGTATTAAGAGTTGCTGATTTTTCTATGGAGAAATCAAATTGAAGATAGAAGATAATGATAATCGCATGAAGAATAAATCTTAGAAGGTGTTCTACAAGAGTAGTTGTAGGATTTCTAAGATAGCATGATCATGTTGACCCATTGTGCGGCTATATTATGTATTTCATGTGATGATTTATTATAACTTTTAGTTGCTTAGAAAAGTCCATAACCCTTGTGATAATGTGATTATCGTTTTTTTGTGCAAATTTTGGATAATTGGATCAAACCCCACAATATGTGTTTTGTTGAAACATAAAAGGTTTGTGTTTAAATAAAACACATTATTATAGCCCTTTTTGGACATGATACATGTAGTCCATGTTGAAATTTTTATGTGGAATATGTTACTTGCATGATTATGAGATAATTATGTCTTAATTGACATAGATGTGAGCTAACAATATTCACGATTATGAGAAGTGTTTGAGTGACACTTATAGACCCTAGTAGAGGTCTTAGAGAGTTGTTTAAAGACTTCCATAATTTCTTTTAAACTTAGGGTTGGTGAACCCTAATGTGCTAAGAATAATTCGTAGAGAATTAAAGGGTAATATAGTCCATTTTGACTTATGGGCTTTAGTGATGCACATGGACACTTTATAATTGTTATTCTGGGCCCATGGTGCTTGGTATGACCAATGGTCCATCATATGGATGAATGAACCATTTAAAGCCCACTGATGTTAAAAATGACCTTTGTACCCTTGGATTAGATCCATTAAGATTTCTGGGGCTAGTGGGAGTTCATTGGAATTAGTTTGATCTAATTAAATGAAATTTGATTTATTATCATGTGATGATATTTGTATATTGTTTTATACATGTGATACAATGATAAATATTGTGAATGCTTTTGATATATGCATTAGATGTATAATTTATTCATGATATTCTGTTTTCCCTCAAGAAAAATATTAAGTGAATTAAATGGGCTAATCTATCCTACGGGATAATGTTGCCCTATGACCTTCCATTATCAATAAGACTAGGAATTAATTAGCTTGAGTCTTGTCTCTCTGACAGGAATCGGACATAATTCAGTCTAAATTAAACTCCTAGTGTTTTATTTCTATAGTAGATAGGAATGTGTATGGCTTGATAGGGAGTGTCAACTAGCATGGGGGCATATTCCTACTTGATCATATGACAACCGAGAATAATGGGTTTCACTTAACCAAGGAACATGACGGCTGACACAGTGACAGTAATGTTGTCCTTGGAGATCACAAGAAAATTGGGAATCACTGATTAACATAAGGAGTTATGCATGAGATGTTCAGTGATGGATAGTTACTATCCACCTTGTAGTGCATGTGTGGTACTATCCTAGCATGGAAGATTACATGTGTATTATAAGGCACCCAATGCTCATCAGAAATATGAAGTAGCATATTTCCTAATTTTATAGATTGAGGGGTCTATGAAATTTGACTGAATGATGAGCAATATCATCAAAGATCGAAAGCCCTGATCTAATGATATTATTATGTGTGAAATATTATGATGTATGTTTTATTTTCATGTCATTCTATAACCACTTTACCAAGACTTTAATGAGAATCTCTTGACCAATTCAAAGTGTTTGGAATGGAAAAGGAATCTCAAGTTTGTGCTTACTATCTAAAGAATTGCCCAAGTTCTCACTACTGATGTTAAATCTCATATGAGATGTTTACAGAATACAATAGGGCTGCTAGGCAGCTTACTATATAAAAGGACAAGTGGACACCAAGTTGACTAGGGAAACCCAGTCACAAAGAATATGATAGAGATCATTGGATTCATAAATCCCAATTCTTGGTGCTGAGATAAATTTATGAGATTAGAGGATATGATCTTCGACAAACTCCCGCAGTCCTTTAATATGGTTATGTTGAACAAGTAGGAAATCAGATTGTCTGAAATCCTACATGTTGTATATGGCTAAGAACCTTTGAAGAGTTCAATGCTACTTGCAAAGATGTTCAAAAGAATTGGATTTTCAAAATCCCGAGCATTTATGCAAAGGAAAGAAATCCAAGATTTTCCATTGGAAAGGTATTCTAGTAGTATGGACAAAGGCTCTTCTGAGAAGAAAGGAAAGTATAAGGATTGTGCTTCATAGTGAAGCAATTGGTCATTGGATACAAGACAAACCTTTGGAAGGATTGTCCAGATTGTATACTCATCAAGTCCAACTTAATTGTTGGAACATCTAGCTCCTAATGCTTGGTATGATCTTGCATAAGTGCAATAGTTGCATGTTTGTTAAGGAGAAGGAGAAATCTGAGTAGATAAAACTTCTACTTGGGAATGAGACAAAAATTTGATGATCATAATTATATGAATTTTCCATTAAGAGATAGCTAACTTTATTTCACATTCTTTGAAAAGTTCAAGGAATTCCGCATTGAAATAAATAAACAGCTAGGTAAGTCTTCCATGATTGAGAAGAGTACCTCTTAATAGAAATTTCATAATTTACTCTCATTACATCTGTCTCAGATAATTCTCATAACAAACCATAGCATGATGGTGTTGTTAAATCGAATTATATTGGATATGATTTGATAGAAGATGAGCTTGAGATTCGCGTTAGAGACATTTAGTCTCTATTCCTAGATAATAAAAGATATTTGTAAACAGGAATACAAGTTTCCTAGTAGAGAAACTGAATCTAGAATTGTTCTAGAAGCGGAAGCCCAATAGACCAATAACTATGAGAATTGATAGAGATCAACTCTCTACTCTCACTATACCTAAAAAGTACACTAGAACCCACAGGTCCCAGAATCTGTAGATGAACTAACTTTTATTTTGATGAAGTAATCAAACTATTTGATTTTCATCTAAGAATGAAAGTATCATTTGTGTGCAAATTGGTTAGTGGGAGCATAATTACTTTCCTGGCTCTATGCAGAGATAATATTCTTTTTATTGTGAATGAAGTATGAATATTATTCTTCTCTTAGATTTGATCTAGCAATTATGCAATGAAGGACAAAAGCTTTGACATCATGTTTTCTTAGTCCTAAATGGTTTAGAGACAAAAGGAAAATGATATTGTTATTCTCCCAATAACAATCATGTTTTTGTGCAAGTAAGATTCCAAGAAAAGAGTTTCTACCTTTATGGGATGGAATCTGTTTCTCTTAGATATATGATATCATGAGAAAATATACTTGTACTAGATCGGATATTCATCACATGTTGATGTGATAAGATATTAATCAGATTAGTCCGGAGCATTGCACAATGATAAAGCACAAGCATGTTAACTTCTGAAAATGACTGTTGGACAGTATCATTTTTGTTTAGTCTTTTAAGACTATGGTTATTGATAATAAATTTGCAAGAGTTGCAAGTGTTATTGCATCACTACAATAGTTGTGGTAAAGCAGACATGACAGACCCATACATATTAAGTTATGTCTCAATTGGTGTTTGAGAAACATCACTGAGAAGATGGGCATTACATCTAATTGGCTTAGAGTGCAAGTGGGAGATTGTTGGACATATATGCCCTCGAAAGCCAATAAGAGACTTTTCTATGTTGATTAGACAAGCATCATATTCACACAACCAACTATAAAGGGTATTTATATTAACTACTGTCTCATATGATAATGACATAAAGTTCCACAGGTAACATTGTAGGAAAATCATGCAAAGGTTGCGAGGAGATATGATTTTCCGGTTCCTTGTAAACCTAATATTGTTCGAAGCCTCTAGAGTACTGGTTGGGCGCCGTACTTCATCATGGCTTGCACATGTGTAGTTCTATGAGATAGTGTGATGAATATCATTCACAGAGAGTGGTGACTCTTGACTAACATGTGAGTATATGTAGCAAGTACATAATACTGAACAGGGTCACTAGTGGATACCCTATGGAATACACTGTCAGATTGTATTAGGGTTATCCATTTGACAAATTGTCCTTAGACCTGAGAGGTTAACATTTTCTCAGACATTTGTCTATATGGCTTTGATGTGCCAATCGGCAATGTCCAATACACAGGACTAACTCCGGGTACGTTGGGTCATGTACACTATGTTTGGAGAAGTGTGTAAACACTCAATAAGGAATCCACAACTCCTTAATTGGAGATAATGATATCAAGGTGATACTTGTTGAACTGAACTGTTAAATCCAGTACTGGTGCTTTTCGGTAAAATGGTCTTTATCGAAGTTGATATTTTTAATATGGAAAAGTATATATATAAATATATATGTCAGTTCTTTTCTAATGTTTCTTCAAAAGTGTTTTGGAGGTTCAGTTCAATGAAAAGTAATCATGAGAAAGAGTTCTATTCATAAGTTAGGGACTAAGACAGTGGAATTGTTCCAATCCCGAAAGCTTACATGTGATATCGGAATGTGGAAGGATTTATTTGTAAATATATTGTGAGATGGTACTTACAAGCAATTCTCTAATTTCTGGAGGTTAATCACATTGTGTTAATGGACATTAATTGTGATTGGTGGAAGTCCAGGGACTTAGATAACATTCTATGATCCTAATGGAGTTTTAGGAAAGGTGTTTCCTAGTAACAATGCTTCAACCAAAAAGGTGAAGTACTTGGTCCCACAACCGGAAATAGGAGATCCCTTTAGATCTCACACACAAGGACCTTCTTAAAGTATTTAATTTAATTTATAATTAAATTAATTAATTTCTCTAAGTAATCACTATATGGTATAGTGAAGCTCTAAAAGGTGGAATCACATTAGATGTGAAAGAATAATTCAAGTGACCAAGAAGGGTTTTGGAAACCCTTTGGGCGTGTGGAGTGGGACCCACCTAGGGTGGGACGCCCACTTTATGGAGGAAGTTTTATTTTAATTAGTTTCTAATTAATTAACACCTTATTGGATAAGGTTAGTTAGTTAGTTACTAATTAAAGATTCCCTAATTGTTAGGGATTCCATTAGTTAGTTACTAATTCAAGATTCCTTATTGGATAAGGATAAAATTAGTTACTAATGGATAAGGTTGGTTTCTTTTAAGATTAATCCTAATTAGATTAGGAGAATAATCAATAAAGGAAACTATTGAGGAATCCTAATTGGATTAGGATAAGGTTAATGAATTATAATTGGATTACAATTCAAGCAACCAAGAGAGAACTTATATAAAGGATTGGATGCCCAGCCCTTTAAAAGATATACATAATTCTCCAGAATTTTTTTTCTCTCCTTCTCCTAAAAAAACCTCACACCCTCCCCTCTCTCTCCTTGAGGTGTACGGTCACACCCATCTCTCTCTTCTTTTGTCTTCTTGATTGGATCTTGAGGAAAAGCAAGAATTCATCTTGTTCATCAAGAAAGGTTCTTGATCAATAAAGATTGGATCTTTATTCAAGAGTCCTAGAGCTGGAAATTTGGAAGGGCCATTAGCTTCCATTAGAGAAAGCTTTAAAGGAAAAAGAAGGTTCGTGTGAATCGACAGGAGACTTGACACTTGTGAAGTTTTGCGAGTACTATTCTAACGTGGATTTGACTTAACAATTTCTAAGTCGCAAAGGTGAATGTTATTCTAACCTTCATTGAATAAAATCAATTAGAATCTTAGTCAGATCTTGGGATTCGATGTATGCCCCCCAAGAACTGTGTTTCTAAAATTAAAAAGAGACATACTTTCATTTCCCTCTATTAAATGTGGTACATAATTTCACAGCTCAAATTCAAATGTCTTTTACCCAAACAAAAAAAAAAAGTATGCCAATAATCTAACATTGTAATACAGACTATATATGACCACACTTATAGTCTATGGACGACTTAGGGGTCATATTGTGTAGAAAAGGATAAAATGGGCCATGGCTGTCTTTTAATATTTGTTTAGACATATGTATATCTAGGGATATAGCAATTACATCCCGACCCATCAAACCATTCCAATCAGCGATTTTTGATAGTTTGAAGATTTTTTTCTTTTGGTTCCTGATAGTTTGAGGATTTGGAGCCATGGTTTTGTGTTTCTCAGTCCATTTATTATTGCATGGGGTTTGGGTTAGGGCCGTTAGGCTCCTTCATCTTGAATGATTTTCACAGATTGTGAGGAGAGCCGAGAGCCGAGAGCGAGAGAAAAGTCAACATTGAGGAGTTTTACAGAAACAATCATATCTACTGAAGACTACGAATTCATAACTTTTCAAGAACAGTTTTTCTTATTTGGTTTATATATCATGCCATAGGTTAGTGTATATGTGGTTGCATGATTATGAAATCAGACAAAGAAAATGAAAAAGGAATATGAGAAGCTCCAAAAGACTGATATGAGAATATGGGAATTATGTGAACACTTCAATGAGTTTTAGGAGTCAGGAGATGAAGCACATCGGCACCATCAATAGAGAAGGATCCATCAAAAGTGGACATCCGTTTGCACATACCCCAAACTTTTTCAATTGGGTTTAGGATTAGATTTGAGAGGTATGTATGTTGGTACAGATTCTATTCTTCCACTTGTTGTTATAGATATTATATTCATTTGCTTCCATCCTATTTGCTTCTTCCTTAACTTATTTTTTCTCTTTTGTCTTTTCTTATAGTGGATTATATTGTTCTTTTCGATCGCTTGCTTATATATTCATCTAATTATCATAGAGTATTGTCTCTTTTGAAAATTTAAAGCAAATTAATAATCAAAATCTTTTAGGTGCAACGAATGTGCATTTTTACTAGTACATATATATATATATATCACACACACGTACACACAAATTGGCTTTGCTTGAAGAAGAAGATAATGGAAATGAAACTTCTTAGGAGATATTTAAGTTAAAAAGCACTCCAGTCATCTGTGCAAAGACTCCAAAACACGACTGAATTGAAAAACACCTATGACCAACAACACTTGCAAATGGAAGAACACTTGTTCTTATGGGAATAAAGCATCAAAACATGGAGAATCATCCCCATATGGCAGCGTCATCTCATCTGGAACAGGCCCCATTTCCTCTTGTTGGTTCATCAATTCCATGAACCATGGTTGCATCTGCATATATAGCCTCTATTGCCATCACTAGGGGCGTCTTTTCCGCTCCAGTGATCTTAAGATCTTCCATGCTTTCAATGATCTCCTTCAACTTTCTTTTAAACTCACTCGAACTTATAATGAGCAACCATCTCAAAAAATAGGCAGACTTTTTTTTTTTTTCACATATCTACGTATACACACACATACATCAGGTGAACATATCAAAATAACTAAAATTACAAATGAAAAATAAAGGTGATGCATTGAATGAGACTAAAAGATCAAGGGAGAGTTTTGCTTACTGGATCTTTGGTAGGGGTGTCAACGACAAGGGGCCACAATAACTTTATAAATGGGCCGGGATCATGCATGCATGCATGCACAAACGATAAATTAGATATCACTATAAAATATGGGTTTTTAGCGGCAAAGTTTTATCGGCGGTTGTACAAAACTGCCGCTGAAAGCTATATATTAAGGCGGTTTTATAAAACTGCCTCTCAAAGTCCTTCCGACACCAGATTAGCGGTGGTTTAATAGAAACCGCCATCGAAAATCATTCCTTCTACTATATTAGAGACGGTTTTGTATAAAATCATATATTTGCTCTTTAGCGGCAGCCAAGGTTCAAAATATTGTCGAAATTTCGTAAGTTTCGACAATATATATCGACTTCGCAGAGTACCAAGACATCTAAACCAAAAATTTAGGTTTTTATAATTTTTCGACAATCTTGACTGATATTTATGAAATATTGACCGATATTTCGTAAATATCGGTTGATATAATCAAAAGACAGCGATATTGTAAAAAAAAAACCCCCAATTTTTTTTGGTTTTTTTTTTTTTTGTTGCTGTGACATTTTTTTCATGAAATCCTATAAAGGTTAGGGTTCACTTTGTCTGAAGCAGAAAAAGAAGAAAAGAGGAAGAAGAATGAAGAGAGGAGAAAGTAGGAAGAAGAAGAAGAGAGGAGAAATAAAGAATCATACCTGTAGCCTCCACCGTTTCTGTCGCCGCCGTCATCGTCGCCGAAAGCCCTAGTCCTTCCCTTTGTCTTCACTCTCCTTTGAGTTTGGGCCGAACTTTGCCCTTTTCTTCTTTTGATAGTATGAGATGAGAGTTTGGTTTTATTTAGTTTAAAGTTAGGTTTTTGCATATCAGCTGCTAGGTTTATTCTAATTTACAAATATACTGTTATGTATAACACTTTTGCAAATTAACTCTTTATTTTCCAAAAGACAAATAACCTCAACCCTTAGATTCCTTTCGTTGTAATTATTAATAAAATGACTATTATGCCCTTGAGATATTTCATAACCTCACAAAGCTTCATTAACTGCTCTTGAACTATGGTTAATAAGTTTTAACCCCTATGATTAATTTTTTTTCTAAAAATTAAGGTTAGATACTGTAAAATTAAGGGTTATTGAATTTGAATCTTAACCATAGTTAAAGGGAACACGTTAATTTTTTCAAATAAATTAAGGTTCGATGCTTTAACCCGAAGGGTCTGAATCTTAATCATAGTCAAAGGGAGTTAAAGGAGGACATATTAATTTTTCAAAATTTTTTTCTAAAAACCAAGGTTAGATGCTTTAACCCTAAGGATTAGTGAACCATAACGATAGTTAAAAGCATGTTAACTTTTTTAATTTTTTTTCTAGAAAACAAAGGTTAGATGCTTTAACCCTAAGGGTTAGTGAATCTTAACCACAGTTAAATGAAGTTTTTTTTCTAAAAAACAAAGGTTAGATGCTTTAATCCTAAGTGTTAGTAAACCTTAACCGTAGTTAAAGGGAGTTAAAAGGGGTTAGAGATTCTACTATTGATGTATTAATTATTATATATGAAATTGATTGTATTTGAATTAATTGTTATGATTGATTGAGAAATGAATGAAATTTTTTATGTAAGTTACATCAATTTTAGTGAATTATACATTGTCATCAGCGTCAACGCACATCTTTGGTTCTTTTCTCACTGTATCTCTTATATATATTGTTGTTTTTTTAAAAAAATTTGATTATCATATGTGTATTAACATCTATTTTAATATTTCTTGAAGTTTCATTGAAAAATTTCATATTTTTCGCTATTTTTTTTTCGATTTTTTCCACTATGTGCAATATTGTTCCCACGATATCGATATATCTTTCGAAATATCCTCGATATATCTTTTTTCCACTGCTCGAAATGACATGCGAAATCGATATTCAGAACCTTGGCGGTAACTATAAACCGCCGCCATAGATTATGTCATATTGACAGTATTGCTCTTTATCAATCGTCAGTAAACGGTACACTGAAATGCCGATGAAAGTGAAGATCTTCCAAGGGGTTTTGGTAAACTGTCGCTAAATCCTTTCTCGACAAGGCTTTCACCCGCAGTTTGCTAAACTGTCGCAGTATCATTTAACAACGGTTTTCTTTGGCGACGGTTTTGAACCACTGCTAAAAACCTTTAATTTTTTAGTGTGTGGAAAAGACCTTTTAATCGAAGAATACAATGAGCAACCAAAATATGCATATATAGGGTATCACTGTATTCTCAAGAAAGAGGAAGGTTTATTATTACACGCAAATGACATTGCTGGATAGAGTTACAATTGCAACCAATCTCAACTAAAAAACAAACCGCCGCTAAAACCTTTAATTTTGTATTGTGTGGAAAAGACCTTTTAATTGAAGAATACAATGAGCAACCAAAATATGCATATATAGGGTATCACTGTATTCTCAAGAAAGAGGAAGGTTTATTATTAGACCCAAATGACATTGTAGGATAGAGTTACAATTGCAACCAATCACAAGCCAAACAAAATTAGGAAATGCATCAAATTGTGCTTTCTACTATAAAAAGGTTTTCTCCTGGGATATGAGTGCCCGACCCATGGCTGTCAAAGGTCAGTCTTGCTCGATCCAAGGTAGAACAAGTCAGGTTTGAGGAGAACAAATCGATTGGAGGGATCCCTTTATCATTTTCCGTGATAGTGCTCACATTAATCAATAAAAATGAGACACTTATCTTCTATGTCAATAGTTCCAAATTTTTCCAAAACCATAACTAAGTTAGCCATAACTATTAAGGTTTGTGCTTACCTAATTAAGGATTAGAATTTCAACATTTCCCTTTTATTTATTAACGTAGGGACACTCACAGAAAATGGTGAACAAGTCCTTGGGACGATTTTGTGTGAGGATTGGGGTGGGTGGTGAAATTGGCTTTAGATTGGCCAAAGCCTAAGACGGGCTTGAGATTCTAGCCCAAGCTTGATCCAAAATGTGTTAATTCAAACAGGCATAGTGTCACGATCATACTGGTTACATAGTTCAATGATAGTGATAATAGACTAGGGTGGATCCGGATATGGGCAAGCAATGCCTATGTCGTGCCTAAGTGATAGACGATGTACTATACAAACATTAGCATAGTGTGATGCAAGGTTGGTGCCTTAGAGTTGGGGTACCGTAGTGCTTAGTAGATAAGTACTACATGAAGTTTTAAGGGACACAGAGGTGTCTTAATGTTGTGTACGGGGTATTGTGGATTGGATGAAGTGCATATGAAAATTTGTGGGATGAAACTCAGGCTTGACATTTTATCAGACACATAGTGGGCGAGTATTGTAGGGCTCACATGACATGTTGGAAGTAGGGCCGATAGACCTTCATTCGAAGATAAACTCGATACGAGTTCAATGGTACAAACGATTTGTGGAGATTCAATGTGTTGCTCTGAAAAACACCAGTATGACTCCCCCCAGCACATATGATGTTTCCTTCTAAAATCAGGCTAAAGGCTTAGCATTCATCTTGACAAAAAAAGAGTAGCTCTAACTTCCCTTGTGGCACATCTAGGTCCACCTAATGAGCAACCTCAAAGGAGTTGGGAGTGGGCTCTAGGATCTTAAAAGAGGTCTTAGGGTTTCCATGGATGGTTATTGGAGCATCAAAAGACAGTGCAAAGGAGATGGACTTGCTAGCACTGTGCGTAGCCTCCAACCAAGAGGTTCCAACCTAGTTCAACCTTAAGCATGCGCTATGCATCATGGTCATCTAGGAGTGATGCGAAGTATGGTTGGGATACTCAGTCATGGACCGAGGATCGCATTGTGAACGTCATGCTCTTAATGGTCGGTGGATGGGGCAATGATGCTCTTAAGCTATTCGTGATGTGTGGGGATGACTGATAGTCGTGTTCGAGAGTATTAGGCCGTGTTGGATTTTCAGTTTAATCAGGGAACCTTAGCGGAATGCAAAATGCACGAGACGGGACTTCGATAATGTGAGAACTTTATGTGTTGGACGAGTGTCGAGCGCGACATGATGAAGTAATGCATAAGCCAACTAAGCGTAGCTTAATGGATGAGACTCGATTACGGGTTGTACCTTATCATAGCTTCGTAGCACGAGACCTTTGGTCAATTTGGAGTATGAATAATGTAAAACTAACGGAGATCACAAGATGATCGAGTCGTTGTACAGTTGTTTCACAAAATTAAAAAGTTGGCAATGATAATACACTATAAAATTAAAGTCTTTTAGTAGCGGTTCAAAAAGTTGGTTCTCGCCATGTCTTTAGCAGCGTTGTATAAAAAACACCAATAGTAGTAGGGCTATCAAAGGGTTAGGTAAGGGCTGCTTAACCATGGTTAAAAGTTAACCAAATATGGTGTTTAACTATGGTTAAGGGCTCTAACCAAAAGGAAAATGGTCACAGAGGACATTTCTCGACTCCAAAGAATATTTTTGATTTTTTGATAAATTTTCCAGAATTTTTTGAGTTCATGAGCTACTTCACCTTAGTTAAGGGTTAACCATAGGTGGATTTAACCATGGTTAAGGGTTCGAATGGGTCAAAAGTGGGCACAAGGTCCATGGGAGGGCCTAGACTGGCCTCCTACCCGGTCTGGGCCCTCACAAAGGTTTAAAATTGTAAAAAACCCAAAAAATTCATCACATTTTTAACCATGATTAACATGGGTTTAACCATGGTTAGCAGGGGAACCATTGGAAATTGAGACTACCAGTGGGTAGCATAAAGTCCGGGGAGAATTTTGGGCCTTTGGTAGGCCCAAAAATAGGTCGTGGGTGGGTCCCAAAGTGGCCTAGTTGAACATCACATAAATGATAGATTTTTAAGAAAAAACCAGAATGGTTTTTGACCATGGTTCGTGGTGATTTTTAACTGCGGTTTGGCTTAACCCCCAAGGGATCCGAAACCACCGTTGCGAAGTTTGCACTTCAGGGAATACATTGGGCCTTTGTTGGGCCCAAGAGGAGGTCAGCTATGGGCCCCACAGAGGCCCAAAGTCACCTACTTTGGCTGTTTTGCATACTGTCGACCCCACTTTGGGGTCGATTTAACCACGGTTAATAGCGGAGTTAGGGTCTGAAATTGCACAGGGGGGGTACCTGGGAGTTAGGTGAGTCTAATCATGGCTCTGATTACGACCAAGGCCTGGTCTAGCCATGGTTAAACCGTGGTTACAGGTGGGGTGGCCGAACATTTTTTGAAAAAAGTTTGGCTTGCTGTTTGGATGAAAACCAGGAAGGGTCCAGGAGGATTCCTCATGGATTGAGGACCCCTAGACCCTATGAAAGAATCATGGTGCTGGTGGGGGGTGGTGAACCCGTGTTGCTTTAAGGGGAAAAACCCCCCGTCATCTATGAAGAAGATGAAGGGGGGCCCTTTCCTCAACCATGATAGCTACTGGAATTGAAAAAGGTAAAATTGGACCCCTAGAATGGGACCAGGTGTCCCTTACAGTGGTGATAAAGAAAAAATAAATAAATAGGAGAGGGGGTGTATACCGAACCGGGTAGCTCGTGGAGGACTGTGGTGGTGGAGTCTACTGTGGTGGCTGCTTGGAGTGAGCTGGTGGAGGCTACATGGGGATTAGGGAGCTCCTAGTAGGCCTAGGGGTCGACTACAGTGGAGTGCTAGGGTCTGTGGAGTGGAGGACATAAGATGGGTGTGGGTTTTTGGGTGCGGCAGTGGTGATGTTGGGGGTGCTACGCAATGGATCAAGGGTCGTGGGAGGCTTGGGGATCACAGAGGTAAGTCTGGATGGAGGGCAGAGACTGGAGAAGATGGGAACTGGACTAGTTTGGTTTCGATTGGTTTTTTTTTTTTTTGAAAATTCTCCCCTCAAACCGTGGCTATGGTGGGGATTAAATAGAAGAGGGTGGATGAGGATGAATCTAGGCGTGGGGGACATGGCAGGATGGGCTAGGGCAGCAGGGGAGAAGAGCCAGCAGGAGAGATCACGGGGGCTGGTACGCCCGTCCAACTGGGGACGAAGGTGAACAGCACCCTCTTGATTTGAATTGATTTTTTTTTTTGGTTACCTGTTTTGGGCCTAACCACTATATGTGTGGGGAAGGCAAAAAGTGTTTTGCCCTAAAAAAAATTTTGAATTTTGAAAGGATGATGTGGGCCCCACTTGGATTGGGCTTAATGGGCCCATGTTTGGGCCCAAAGATAAGGTTTTATCCATGTTTTTGGGGTTTTGGAGTTAAAATGGGCCTTGAGCCCATGGGGTCTTAGCCTAGGGTTTAGACTAGGACTAGGCTAAGGTTAGACCTAGGGTTAGGTCTAGGGTTAGTCCTAGGGTTTAGCTAGGATTAGTCTAGGGTTAGGTTGAGGTTAATCATGATTAAGTAGGGTATAAAATTTGGGTGCTTTCAACCCGGACCCATCGTTTTGAGATAGGATATGATAATGCAAAGTTCTCGCTGTAAAATGAACACATGGCCATGAAATTGTTCATGCTTACCACATTCGAATGAGCTTTAGAGCCACTCATCCTCCCTTAACTACGTACACTTACTAGTCTGATAACAACCATCCCCTTATCGGGACATATGGGTGCGTGGTGTCGACACTTCCACTATCAAAGTGCATATACATCGGATCAGCATGGTCAAAGTCAACTGCAAACGCGGTATGACCAGTCAAATAAGACATATATATATTTTGTTTTTGTTCAAATTTAAAAAAAAAATTATTATTACTTGAAAATCTCTTAAAATGAAAATAAAAACAAGTCACATAAATTACGTTGTTTGTACCCAACAGCATCATTAGTGCAGAGCATAGAATTGGTCGTACACCCTTCATTGATTGGGCTACGGTCCATAGGAACATATCCAATTTTATTTTTTTGTATTTTGGTAAATCAAACATATCATTTAAACTAAAATATGAAATAATAACAAATTGTGTAAAGGAATCAGTTTGTCATTAATTTGTTGTCGTCTATAAGGGCCGGCAGTGGGCACCTTTTATTTATATATATATATATATATATATATATATATAAAAGAAATGAAAAGGTCAAAAGTTTGACCACAAACTTTCTAAATTGCTTCTAAAACGGGGCAAATGAATGCATCCCCACTTCCTCTCCCTTTATCTACAAAAAAAGTATATATAAGAAAGGGGATACCACCTCCTTCCTCAGGTCAACTCTAATATTATGGCAATGGCAATGGCAATGGCATCTTCTCTTTTCGTCTTCACCTACCTCCTCTGCTTCGTACCTTTGGGCACAGAAGCTGGGGGATCTATCACTTCTCTGGTTAGTAAAGAGCTCTTCAACGCCATCTTTCTACACAAGGACGACAATGCATGCCCCGCCAAGGACTTCTACACCTATGATTCTTTTATTCGGGCTGCAAGACGCTTCCCTAGATTTGGTAGCACTGGATGTTTAACCACACAAAAGCGCGAAATTGCTGCTTTTCTCGCTCAAATCTCCCACGAGACCACAGGTACGTGCATGTATACCTTCATCTAGATCTCCTCATGAAATCATCTCTCTCTCTCTCTCTCTCTCTCTCTCTCTCTCTCTCTATATATATATATATATATATATATAATTAGACATGCATCCATGGATTATTAATTAAAGGAGGGTGCGTTGCAATACAGGAGGATGGGCGACGGCACCTGACGGACCCTATGCCTGGGGCTTATGCTTTAAAGAGGAAGTGAGTCCCCAAAGTGATTACTGCGACTCCACCAACAAAGAATGGCCTTGCTACCCTGGCAAATCTTACAAAGGACGAGGACCCATTCAACTCTCTTGGTAATTATATCTTTTTCATGAATGAGAATATCCTATGTTAATGCAATCTTATACAGAAATCCCTTTTTAAAATTAAACTCTTGAGCATTGTCCAAATCTAAGTAACCGAGTGAGAACGAAATCCTTTACCTACACAGGGCGTGGTCCAGTGGGTCAAAGGCAATGGGATGCTCCCGTTGATATTGAGTTCGAACAATAATTCGCTCCACTAGAGAGGAGCTAACTATCGCTCCTCTCTCTAACAAAGTCAACTCAAATGCATGAACTCTAGTTAAATTTTTTTTTTAATAATTCCTTTGATTAATTTTATTTTTCTAAAAACCAAAGGTAAATGGGTGAGCCCTAGGGGTTAACCACAGTTAAATAGGCCCAGTTGAATGACTTTTTTAAGTTTAGAAGGGGCATTGGCCAATATCATATTGCAATAGCATAGATGATAGATACTCAGATGCAAGTAAAACTGATCTGGAATATTAATAAAAAGGCCTACAGGGCCTAGGCCTGTCTGAAAAACCCATTTTGCATCTGATATTGTACAGGAATTACAACTACGGCCCAGCAGGCAAGGCCTTGGGGTTCGACGGCCTGAGAAACCCAGAAGTGGTAGCAAACAACTCCTTAATCGCTTTCAACACGGCTCTCTGGTTTTGGATGACTGAGCAGAAACCAAAGCCCTCTTGTCACAGCGTCATGGTTGGGAAATATGTCCCCACAAAAGCTGATTTGGCCGCCAATCGGACAGCTGGTTTCGGGTTGGTGACTAACATAATCAACGGTGGACTCGAGTGTGGTATTCCCAGTGACGGTCGGGTTAACGATCGGATCGGCTATTTCCAGAGATACGCTAAGCTTTTTAATGTTGACACTGGTCCTAACTTAGATTGTCAAAATCAGAAATCCTTCTAACTTTCATTGGGTCTACCTCCCCATGCATGTACCTTTACTTTATTGACTTGCTCTCGTTCCTTTACAATGTTTGAGGATCATGTTTAAGAGAATGAATTCATATGGTCGAAAATATAAATATTAAGCTTGTTTAAAAGTCATTTTGTTTAAAGGATGTTGTTGTTAGGAGTTAAGACAGTCATTTATATTTTAATATTGTTGGGACTTGGGAAGATAGGCCCGTTCATGGGTTGATTTAAGGTAAGAGTGCATATACACAGATTGGTCCATCCTAAGACCATTTGCTAGGGTTTTCCTTAACAAATTGAAAGCAGCTGTCTGGACACAACCTCGGACTAGCGCATAAGAGAGACTAATGGAGTAATCCTAACAATTAAGTGTCAACTGAGGTGATTTTATCATATAAAATAATGACCATAGTAAATTCGTGAATTATACACGGATAAAACATATAATTCATTATCCATATTATTCAAAGATATGCAATCATTTACAAAATTTTGCGTCAGACAAATCGTTTACGACTTATTCGCGAATCGTTCGTGACTTATTCATGAATAATACCTATAATTTTTTTTAAAAAAAAATCTAAACCCGTAAAGTAAGTTCCTAAGCCATCTTTCTTATTTCTTACATTCGCATGATTTCTTTCTCTTGCTCAATCCATAATTTTAAGTCTCTATCTCATTGATCAAATCGTCACTAAAATCCGTTAGCCACCAATCCTGAAGCACTCACCAACCACCACTCAATCTCTTCATTTTGTATCGATCTTAAGTCTAAATCTCAACGGCATCGCAGCCACCAATAGTTGAGTATTGAGTCTCCAATTGTATAACATTTTCAATGCCAACAACCGTCACATCTCAATCCTATTTCCAAATGCGACTCTCTCTCAATCTTCGACTGCACATCTTTGTTCTTCATTTTCTACAATGTTGAGTTAAAGATTTAACGCCATTTAAAAATTTTATATATTTAGCCAAATTTTCAATGAATTACTGAGTGTTGGCCCGAATTATAATCGAATTATTTATGTCTCACACTTTTAACGTTCTACGTTTTTTTGGTTAAATTTTTAACCAAACTATTGAATGACTATTCCGAATTAAACTCGAATAATTTTCGTACTAAATTTTTACCATATGCTTGAATTACTAACTATGATGACATGTCAAAAACTAGCGTGTAATTTAGTTGAGGTTGGAATCTGTTTCAAACCATGATTTCAGAGTTGTATGCAGCTGAATTCACCAAAAGTTCGGTTCTCTTTCATTCTTAGGAAAAGAACTCATTAACCCAAAATGAGGCAGCCAGATTAACATAGGTATATGATGAAGGACAATCCTACAATATGGAGGGTTTTAAAAAAAAAGATAAATCTTCCATCACCGTTGAAGTTTAAGTTTCTTAGAGCAAACCTATAAAAAACCAACCGGCAACGAGCTAATCCTAGAAACCCAAAAGCTTACAAAGAAACCCAAAGAAAAGTCAATGGCCAAATATAATTCAATAATTCAAAAGTTCCTAAACAATGCTTTGACAACTATTTATAATTTTAAAAAAAAACCCTAAAAACTAATTTAGAAGCTAAGCAACTAATTCAATACCTACTTCTAAAACAATTTAAAGCAGACTTATAAAATACTTAACATATCCTTAGTTTCCGTAACTAATTTTAGAGTCAAGCATAAAACTAGATTTTGACATCCTAAACTCTAAAATCTTGAAAATCTTTGTGAAATAGCTATTGTAAGTCTTGAAAAACTAGTAAGACAACTTGTATTCAAAGAAATTCATTAAAGTATTACTCCCAAATATATTGCTTAATTGTTTTTTTTTTTTTTTGTAGTCATTTTGACATCTCGGATCCGCATACGATCACTTGGGTCGTTGGGAAGTGTAACGTGTTGTGGAAAGCGTGGAGGAAAAGCCTGTACGACCTATTCTACATTCTTGAGCTCCCGTTAGAGCAGCAGTATGCGCGGTTAGATAATAAGATGACTCCATCACGGTGGAGGGCACTCGTGGATTATTGGACAACAGCGGAAGAGCATGTATGAACATTGTTGAACTTAAGTCCTCAATAGTCAAGACCTTTTAACTTATATCAATAATGTCACACTAGTAACATAATTCATTATTTCATAATAGGCTATCAGTGCCAAAAGTAAGGAGAACAGCTCGCAACTTCATATACAGCCACACTGCAGGGACAAGGGCTTACACCCCGTACACGACGACTGAGGTATATGTAATTAAACAATTCTTTTATGTCATCAATTAATGCATTCCATACTAGTTCCGTTGTAAAGTTATTAATCATCACAACTTCTTTCATGAGGACATCAAGCAAGGGATCCTGAGGGGCACGAGCCGGACCGGATGCATATGTTCAAGATCACCCATAAATGTAGGGATGGGTCATTCGCCAATCAGGCATTTGAAGATGTGATGTTATGTTTACGCATTTGAAGATGTGACAATTCTCTATTTGTCATAAACCGCAATATGTAATATTTTATTGATTAATCAAAATTGATTCATTGATTACAACTGTAGACGTAGATAGACCAGCTTATGAGTCAACGTCTTGAGGGTAGTGCTACTAAAACTGCCCGAAACGCGGTATTCACCAGGTGATGGATCCAAAAGAACACGGCCGTGTCTGCACATATGGACTACGTGTTTCCCCAGCGCAGTTCCACACTTTGGATGTGGTTCACTGGAGGAGGGCAGAGGAGTCTGAGTTTGCGAACCGGGCTGTTTTGGCTCGCCAAACGACTATAGAGGCTCAGATGAATGATATGAACAACTACTTCCAATCCCTTGCAAATTTCTTCCAAACGTAGTGTCTGGATCAGTCATTTCCATCCTTCCCCACACCATCTTAGTGACAACTTAGGATCCCGATTCCACCCAGCCCCCAGATGATATCATTGCATTAGATTGTTGATACTTGACTCATTATATGTTTGGACATTGTTGCATTCTTATAACATTGTTAAAACTTATATGTTATGTATTTTTTGACTATTGTCACTAGTTTATGGAATTGAAATGAATGGACTAGTTCATCCTTGTGTATTTGAGTAGTTTAGCTGTGAATAGTTGGAATAGGCTACAGAATGCATGTGTGAATAAATAGGTTGCAATTTGAATGTGTGAATGAAATGGATACAAGTTGAATGTTTGTGTGAATGAATTAATGGATACAGGTTGATCAGGTTCTCAGTGGAGTTTTGAAAAAAAAAAATAGGGCATTAGAGAATGAATAATTTCCATCATTAATGATAGTTGAGCTTTAGTAACGGAAATATTTCGTCACATTTGACATATATTAGTGACAGTTTGGTTTCCGTATCTAATATAAATTCCGTCACAAATAACTATTAGAGACGGTTTTCTTTCCGTCAATATTTCACTATTAGATACAAAAACATTTCTGTCACAATTGATTATTACAGAAAGTTGGCTTTCCGTCACAATTGACTATTAGAGATGGATATATTTTTGTCACTAATGTTAAATAATCCGTCACAATTAGAAAAGAGCAATAGTTCGCTCCACTGGCGAGGAGCAAACTATTGCTCCTTGCTCTCACATGACTGACCCTTCAACTCCCATTAATTAACTCGAGTTAATTTTTTTTAACCCTTTAGTTAAATTTATTTTATTTTAATTTTCTAAAAACCACGAGTAGATGGGTGAACCCTAAGGGTGGATGAATCTTAACCACAGTTAAATGGGGTTAGAAGGGGGACACGTAGCAATATAATGGGAGCCAATATGCCCCCCCTCCTAGCGTCACCAATTGAGGAGGTGATTATTTTCCAATATAAAATCATTAGAAAATTTTGTCACAATTCTAGTCGTAAATAGGTTACCAAATTAAGGCATTAATGCTATTAGAGACTGTTTGGTTTTCCGTCACTAATGCTATTAGTGACCAAAAGCACATTATTAGTGAAGAAATTTTTTTGTGCTCGGTAGTTTTATTGTAGTGTGGAAGGATAAGAAATTAGGAACCTCAGTTGAGCTCTCATAGGGGCACCGTCTACACATCGACTACACTTGTATGTAATTGCCCCCAAGAAACAGTCTTGAAACCCACCATCACAGAGAGCAGTTTTTGCGGCCTTGAGGAGATTGACAATCCCAACCAAGAACTGCGGTATGGCTTGTGGCCACACTCTCACACCCAAACAAGTGGATCCTTAGCATTTGGATTCATGAGCCTCTTTATAAGGTCTTGATTGACCGCCTCCACAAGTTTACTCTCAATCAGTTATCATCAAAATGTATATAATTAGGAACCACAGCAAGTAGAAAGGAAAAACAGGCTTCAGAAAATATAGACAATTACATAACCTTGGAAGAATTTGCATGGATTTTATTGTCCAAAGGATCAAATTCTTAAACTATGCGGGATATAGTAGTGCAAGAACATGATACAGATCAAGTCAGTTCAGCAAGGTGACATGGTGAGTCTGAGAGGTAGGATCTGTTGGGATTTGAACTACGCGTTTAATCTCTAAACCTTTTGGATCTTGAAACCTATGAATCACAGAAATCACACAACAAATAGAAAAATTTGCAAAGAATAAAATAAGGACAAAACACAAAGATATACGAGGTTCGACAATGTGCCTACGTTCTCAGGAGCCACACAATTCACTATCTTGAAGATACAGAGTACACAGTAAGAATGATGGTCACTTCTCACACACAGACCTAAAACAAAATCGCAAATTATTATAAGTTTAGGGTTAAAACTGTAAGGCCGAAAATACTTCGTGTGTTGCAGGGGGTCTCCACCCCCTACCACCCCCCCCCCCCCCCCTCCCCGAGCAATCTGCTGAAGTAATATTGAACTCCATAGCCTCAACCAAAATGAATGTAGTGATCTCACCCTTCCTGGTGTGGCTCGGGTCATTCATCTCCTCAAGTATGAAGTCCGACTGAAGTTGAAGACAACTTCAGTTTCTCAATGCTAACTGACTTGGTCAACATATCTGCTGGACTTTTACTTCTCAAATCTTCTCTAATGACAACTTCGCATCATCTAAAAGCGAGCGAATGAAATGGTACCACAAATTAAATCAATATGCTTCATTCTGACATGGAACACTGGATTCTTGGCAAGGTGTATGGCACTCTAGCTGTCACTGAAAAGAACATTGTTTTCATGCTTCAGGCCCAATTCCTCCAAAAACCTCTCAACCAAATCATCTCCCTGATAGCCTCTGTCACCGCTACATACTCAACTTCTGTCGTGGATAATGTCACTATCTTTTGCAGACGTGAGACCTAGCTCACTGTTGTTGAACCCAAAGTATAGATATAACCTGTGGTACTTCGCCTTGTATCATGATCACTAGCAAAGTCAGCATCCACATATCCCTGCAACACGAAATCTTCCCTCCTAAAGTACAGTGATAAATCTGTGGTACCTCTCAAATATCTCAGTATCTACTTTACTCATTCCCAATGTTGTTTTCTTGGATTGCTAGCATATCTTCTTACAACTCCCACTGCATGGGCTATATCTGGTCTCGTGCACACCATCACATACATTAGGCTATCAATGACAGAGGCATAAGGAACCTTAGCCATGTACTCCTTCTCTACATCTGTCTTGGGAGACTGTCCATTGGAAAGTTTAAAGTGACTTCCTAACGGCATGCCATGATATTTTGCATATTGAACCTCTAGAGTAGTAATCGTTCAATATACTCAGCTTGACTCAACTTCAAAGTATCCTGAGTCATGTCCCTGCTAATCCTCATCCCAAGTATCTGCTTGGTTGCACCCAGATCCTTCATAACAAACTCTCTTGCCAACTGTTGTTTTAGCTTATTTATCTCTTGTAAACAAGATCCCGCTACAAGCATATCATCAACATAGAGTAATAAAATAATGTAACTAGACTCAAACCTCTTGAAGTAACAACAGTAATCTGTATTACACCTTTCGTAGCCATTTCGCTGCATAAAACCATCAAATTTTCTATACCATTGCCTGGGGGGCTGTTTCAAATCATATAAATTCTTCTTGAGTCTACACACCATCTCTTCCTTGTCTTCTTTAATGAAACCAATAGATTACTTCATATAGATTTCTTCATCCAAGTCACCATGAAGAAAATCAGTTTTAACATCTAACTGCTCAAGATAGAGATTCTCAATAGCTACCAAACTCAATACTATTTTGATTATATGGTAAAGTAATAGGGAAATAATTAACTTACTACCGCATTAGACTATGTAGCCTAATGTGCAGTCCTCATTGGTCCATGCCCCCCTTTTACCACACATCAACTGTAATTAAGATTCACTCACTCCTAAGGTTAAGCAATATAACCTTAGTTTTTAAAATAAACAAAAACTTTAATTTTAATTTTCTTAAGCTTAACCATAGTTAAAGGAGTGCTAAAAGGGAAACGTGGCCATGGCATTAGACCACATAGTCTGATGTGTGGTGTGCTAATCACTGCCCTAAGTAATAACTTTGTTTGCATTTTAGAGCTTTATGATTCAAGTATTAGCATATTCATTGCTTATGTTTTTTCTTTTGTTCAACATTTTATTTCCATTGCAAGTGATTTTATACTTTGGTATTTTCTTTTGGGTAAAAGCTGGAATAGAATACAACATGGTGCATTGTAGTAACATAAACCATTTTAGTTTTTTGAATATTTTATTTGATCAAAATAGTCTGACAAAATATTTTAAAATCTTTAAAAATGTGTCTGAAATTATTTAGTTTTTTTTACAGAATTATTAATTATCTTTTTATATAATTTTATAGAGGCTTAAGTATTTTTAATGCTTCAAGTGCACATCATTTTAAACACCAATGCAACTAATCACATCTCCAATATTTTTATTGCATTTATGCTTGCCTCACATCCTATTTTTTCACCCTTATTTATTAACAAGATTTTTTAAAAAAATTGTTGAACTAAATTTTAGATTAAGAAAAAAAAAAAAAGCGCACGTGATTTATTCATTCTCTTATATGATTAGAGACATTGCACTAGAAGTTTCTCTTGAGACACAGCTGGAAGATGCTAAGGTGACATTTGGATAGACTTTCCCACTGATTTCTACAACTTTTGGGTTTGGGGAAATCAAAAGTTGGGCATTAACGTCTTTGGTTTGCCAATATAAATTTGAATTCCCTAAAAAGTAGATAGTCAATGAGAGTCAGAATATTAAATTCCCCAAAAAGTAGGATCCCGTTACTTCCCGGGCAAGTCGATAAATCGACTTCCGTGGGAAGTTGACGGTGTTTTGCAAATTATCGTACCATCCCATCAATGATGATTTCTAGCCCTAATCTCACCCTCCATAACCACTTGTCCAAATTGTAATGATTGAAACACTCTCTCATCTAGAATGGAGTAAGGTTAGTATTCATCCCAATTAATTGATCACATCTCTTCCTCTGCCCTTCCATCCAAAAGCAAGTTAAATGAATGTCAATTTTTAAAGAAATGACTTTTTAAACTTTTTTAATGGGTTGGACGGAACGCACGCCTCTATAGGTCACTACATGTCCCATTTATCATTCTTTAACTGAGGTTAAGTTTAATCGACCTAAGGTTAATATTTAAAAAAAAATCTAAAAATCAAGGTTAGATGGATGAACCCTAAGGATGAGTGAATCTTAGCTACAATTAATGAGTGTTAAAAGGGACACATGACGGCTTATAAAGTCTCATTTAACTGTGGTTAAGCATCATCAACCTAAGGTTAATATTTTTTTTATCAACCTAAGGTTCCATTTTCCTTCTTTCTTTGCCCAACATTGCCAAATAGAATAGTTAGTAACTCAATTGGTTAGTGTTCAAGGTGGGAACTGCAATGCCACATAAGCTCTATCGTGATGTCTGTAGGCACCACATGTACTCTTTCTCATTTGTTAGTTGTCAACGCTATATTATGTATTTGTAATGAAATTTTGGTGATGAATTGCATAAAATGCAAGAAATAATCAATTGATTGGATGATACTTATCAGGAAAATTGTCACTTAAATATGAATGTTTATTTCTTGATACTACATGATGTTTTATATGAAATAGCACGCAAAGGTTTATACGTTTTAATTTGTGTATTACCTACTAGTGGATGCACAAGTGTAAAACATGTTTTTATCTATGAGCATCACAAATTCTACAAGAGTTGATATATGGAAATAATCATATATCAATTTTATATCATATAAAAAAAATAATTAAAAGTTACTTCTTGTAAGTACGTGCAAACCAAACGTAAATTTGATTTTTGGATTTTTAAAAGTCATTTTTCATATGTGCAAACCAAACGCTATTTTATTCATCAAATAATTTTCTCAAACTTCTTAATGAGTTAGTTTATGCAAAGTAACTCCTGAGAAGTATTTTTCTTCTTTGAGAAGTTTAACCAAACGCAACTAAAAGAAGAATCACGGCTGTCTACAAGCCAAGTTACTTGCTTTATTTATTAGATAATTTGCTTCAATTCTTTCTCCTCTAGTTCTCAAGACCATGGTATTGGTAATTACAAGGTTACCTAGTTCGCTGCCTATTAGTACGAACCGCGAATTGGATCGAAGCGAACTAGTTCGCGGTTCGGTTCGTGAAATTTAGCGAACCCGCTACCTGAACCCAATAGCTTTGGTTCAGTGAACTTTTTGGTCGGGTTCGGCAAATTTTTTGTTTGAGTTCGACAAACTTATACTTCGAGTTCGGCAAATTTCTTCTCTGGGTTCGCGAACCGGCCATAAAACCTATTTTTTAATGTTTTTTTTTCTAAAATAACCTATTTTTTAATACTTCTTTTAAAATTAAATATTTATATATATATATATATATTTATTTACACAATTTATATACTATATTAATATTATATAAGCGAACCAAGCTAGCGAACCAAACTAAAGAAGTAAGCGAACTAAGAAACAAACTATCTCATCTTACCCCTAGCGAACCGGGTTCACTCTAGAGTGGCGAATTGCGAACCCGAATTCGAATTCGAATCAAGCGAACCGACAAACCAGGTAACATTGGGTAATTACATGCTTTGGGTGTGTTACTGGTGGCAGCAATACTAATACTAGTGTGCACGTCAGTAGGGGTGTCAATGAGCCAAGCCAGCTCGGCTCGTCTCGAAATAAATCGAGTTGAGATTTTACTTTGGGCTTGTTGAGCCGAGCCGAGCCTTAAAAGTGAGCTCGAAAAATAAACGAGCTGAGCCTGAACAATGGGTGGCTCAGCTCAGCTCGGCTCGATTAATTTTGTAATAATACCCTTTAAAAATTAAATTTATATTATATATTTAGTATACCTTTTTTTGGTAAAATGTATTTAGTATACATTAACATAATTATTTATATTTAAATTTTAACTCAGGCTTTCGCGTGAGTCACAGGACATCCCAAAGAAAAAAATGTTATTTTAATTTTTTTAATTGAATTTAATGCTTATCAATGTATTTTTTTAAAAAAAAATTATCGAGCCGAGCCAAGCCGAGCTCGAGCTCAATGATTTGTGGACGAGCTCGAGCCTTTGAAAAATTCCAACGAGCTGAGCTCGAGCCTCTGTAAAATTCTAACGACCCGAGCTCGAGCAGTGCCCAGCTCGGCTCATTGACACCCCTACACGTCAGCACGTGTTAGACCTATCATTCGATGGGTCCCACTTATAAGGTCTAAGTTACCGTTAAACCTTATTAGACTTCTTTCTTGTTGATATCTACTCTAGGTACTACTGGAGCTAAGAGATTGGACCAGGTGGTGTACCCGATGAATTGTGGATCCTGACAGAATGCTTTTATATGCCAAGAGATTAATTTTGAGCCAGAGCAATGCTTCACCGTATTGAAGGAGAGCTCCTCTTTCTTATTTACACGATAGTAATGACACTTTTGTAATTAAAAAGAAAGGCAAAGGTAATTTTATAACACGCTTTTCGTCTCTAAAATGATAAGGTTTTTTTTTGAGAATTTTAACTAACCACACACATCACACGCCCTACAATCTCAACTCCAAGCCTATAACCACACACACTCCAAAATGATAAGATTAACAACACAATAATAATGTAAAAGGGACCTCCGGTTTGCTTTTAAACTGTTATGCCTATGTTACCACTTTCTAATACACAAGACTCTACATCTAGCCTTCACTTCCGACACAAAACTCGATACTTTGTTTTCTTTTAACAATACTTAGTCTGAGGACATCCAAGACCGAAGGTATTTTCTAGTGATGACATTTTACAAAATGGAGGCTTTCGATCCAAGAGAGATGAGATTGGCCTGGATGATTTTGTTATAAATACATCAAAACTCGTCTCCAGCTTTTAAGCCAACGCATTTTATAGTTACCCGACTGATCCTATTTCAATCGCTTGCTTTGGTTTTTTACTGTTCCATATCTATGCTCTCTCTTGTTTGTGTAGTTGCATTCTTAAAAATATGGTTAATCCACCTCTGGAACGTGCTTGTGCTCATATGGGTAAGTCTTCAATTTGAATCTTTTAGGTCCAAGTGGGGGGGCATCTTTCCACCAGAAAACATGGGATCGAGAGCTGCCAAATGCTATATATATTCAATTCATGAAGTAGTTTTTTTGTCTCGACATTTGGATTAAGGGCATAATTACATTGATATAGTGGAGTTACTTCAGCAACCTGTAGGATTTGTGTTTGAAGCTCGATTGGACAGAGCTTCATGTGCAGCTGTGAGGTCAAATGGCAGCTTACCTACCCATTAATTAATAACTAATGGTTGATGGAGTACAGAAGCTTCAATCATTTAACCCAGACAGTAAGATAGGGACTTGGAAGATTTTACTTCAACTAATTATGGTGGTGGTGGAGACGTGGAGTGGATATCTCATCCCTACCTCAATAATTAGATTAATTATACTCTACTAACTTTTCTTTGGTTGGTACCACTTCTTGAAATTAAGGTGCACATTTAGACCAACATTTAAACTACAAGAGACTCCTGCACCAAAAATAATAAATAATAATAATAATAATTGGGGGAAAAAAATTCAATAGACTTTACCCCAAAAGAGAAGAATAAAATCATGATTGAACTTCAATATGCCTTATATGGACTTTGGTATGGATTTGCCCCACTCTTTTAGGTATAATTAGTATTTTTTATTACTAATGAGAAACATATATTTTTATTTTTTAATATATTTTTATTAGACGTTATTATCTTTATATTGACTAATTTTACAATATGTTAGTATAGTTTTTAAAATTTATTTAAATTTTCTAATATAAATTTAAATTTAATATTCGAGAAGGGTTACTAATAGTTGATTATTTATGGGTCTTACTTATATATCATTCTACTAATAAAAGTACAAGGAGTATGCAAGACTTTACTTGGACGTAAATACCCTTTAACTTAATTTATTTAACACATAACTTATAATATAACCAAAATTTAATTAAGTCGCAATTTAATATTATGTGGGACCCATTATTAAAATAGAGTTGGTTTAGGACAATACCATATTAGGGAAGAATCCTAAAGTAGAGTTGGTTTAGGACTCTACCATAATTTAGGGAGAATTTTATTTCTATAGAAAGAGAGTCTCTCAGAAAAGAGAGTTGGTTTAGGACTCTACTATATTTTAGGGAAGACAACAATGAATAGTATCTTCTTATAATCTTCACACCCCGATTGATCGACCCTTATGTGAAGGACCATAGAAATTTTGGATTGGCACCCGGAGAGCAACCAAGAAAAGAAGACAACCATGAATTCTCATTGTTGCAACACCTACGTATATATGTAGTTTTTTTTTTTGTTTTGATGTTAAGGTAAGATTATCAACTTCTATTTTGCTATTTTCATGTAAAATGACTCTCTATTAGTAGAGAGTTATACTAATCTAAGGTGGGATCTATGAGATCCACTATTACGTATTAAATTTCTATTTTGCTATTTTTATGGATAAGAACTCTCTACTTATATTTTTATATATTTTGAATTCAAAAGCACCAATATTCTAAACATTGAAAATAATTATAATGCCAAAATATTTAATTCTAATATTATTGTTTTTTTATTAGTAGAAGATTATTACTCGTGATTCCTTGCTTTTAATACATTTATAAGTAGAACCAGTAAATAATCTTTTCTAATATTAAATTTAAATTAATATAAGAAATATTATATTTAATTACTCAATTATATTTATATAAAATATGATATTATATTAAAGAATTATTTAATATAAAGAGAGTAACGTGACGTCTAATGAAAATATATTTTAAATTATATATACATTTTAAATTATATTTTAATAATAAAAAATTATACGTGCAAGGCACGTGCACTTTTATTAGTTTATAATAAAAGTACAAGGAATATGCAAAACTTTACTTGGACATAAGTACCCTTAAACTTATTTTATTTATTAATGCATAACTTAGAGTATAACCAAACTTTAATTAGGTCACTATTTAATATTATGTGGGACCCATTATTAAAAGAGAGTTGATTTAAGACTATACCATATTAGGGAAGAATTTTATTTCAATATAAAGACAGTCTTTCGGAAAGGAGAGTTGATTTAGGACTCTACTAGGGGTAGAGCTAGGAATTTTTCATTGGGGAACCAAAATACATGTGTAAAAAACTAATGGATTTGAGGATATGGAACTTGGGGGTTCAGGGACGTAGCCCTTGAGAAAAAAAATTTGGAGTAATTTTTTTTTATTTTGGGAATTTATCCAGTAATGTTCTTGAGGTCACCAAGTGCCCCTATTGATACCCCTTAACTGTGGTTAAGATTCACCCCACCTATCCTTGGTTTCTTTTTAAAAAAATATCATATTTTTTTTCAAACCCTAGATAAAATTCACTAACTCCTAAGGTTAAAAAAAATTTAATATTTTTTTCTGAAAACCAAGGAAAAGTAGGTGAACCCTAAGAGTGGGTGAATTTTAACCATAATTAAGGGGTGTCAATAGGGACATGTGGCAACCTAAAAGGCATAACATGACTCCATTGGGGGGCCCATTATATATATGACAAAAAAAAATTAGGGGGAGCACTATAAATATATGACAAAATTTTGGGGGGATCAAGTATTCGAAAAAATTTTGAGGGACTCGCTATTTCAAACCACAACAAGAAAGATTTACAAAAAATTCCCGCCCGGTGCGGACTCTACCATATTAGGGAAGAACCCTATCTTTATTGAAAGAGAGTCTCTAAAAAACAAAGAGCAGCCCTTTGTCTACTACAATCAAGGCAGCCGTTGCTTTCCTCTATGATAGTAGCTTCAGCCGGTATCAAATCTACTTCAATATTGTAACGCTATGGCCATTTTTGTGTTTCTTGCTCTCTTTCTTTCAATTTGATCAATGCTCATCAATTTGGAATCCCTGCAAGCACCACACTGAATCCAAGCAACCATTCGAGAAGGGGTTGACTAATGGAGGATTCATGGTCTTGTTCCACATAGTTGTTTTTTTGTTTATATATATTTTTGTAAATTTTGATAAACAAAGTTTCCGCGTGCAAGGCATGTGCCAACCTTACTAGTATTTATATAAAGACAACTGCTATTTCTAATAGAATCCTTATTGATAGTGAGTACTTCATATTATCATTTTAAAAGAGTTCCATTAGAAAAAAGTTACTAATAACTTTAAATTTTTTCTAAGGATAAGGAAACTAAAGAGTCTTCATTAAGAGCTAGAGGTAGTTTAAGATTTGGTCCTGCTAAACTTTTAAAAGTCTAAATTTATTGTATTAGACTTGCAAGTAATAATATATGCTAAATCCCATTTGGTCTGAATCTTTAAAAGCTACGTGCAAATAGAATTAGAACAATTACAAAAATAGCATTGAAATTTAGATCCTTTTGAATTTATATTACATAATGTTTATAAAACCTGAAATTGGCTATTGCCATCAAATGGTGTCTTCCTTGTCACGAGTTGGAATAAATTAAATAGCTCCAAGGCTCCATAAGTTAGCTTGCATTTACCAATCTCTTAAAACTTCTACTCTCAACTCTTAACCAGGAAGCAATGCTTACCCCATTGGTTGTGTAGTTTACCATAACTTTAACTTGGAATCAAGTCTTGAGAGGGTGTGATAAATGAAATATTCACCCGTTCCACTAACCCAGGACAAATTACTAACATACCAACTGGGATTGTGGCCTAACCCTGTACCGTGAACTTTAAAAAAAAAAAACACTCTTGACCAAAATTAAAAGAATGAAATGCATTATAGAAATATAAATGCAAGTTGACACTTGCGAGAGAAACATTAAATGGCTAAACTAGCAATCAGAAGTCATATTTATCAACAAGCTTTGAATGGAGAAGCCTCGCTACCCAATGAATGAAACTGGTCTGTATTTTTTGATGAACAGTAGAGGAAACTACAACAAGATTTCGTACAACATCTTATGGTCCATCCAATGGATCAAGCACGTACAAGATAGTATCATGTATATATACCTTCTTAAAAGTCAACCATGATATATACCTTTTCTAATGGTTTCAAGATCTCGAAAGAACACATAAGATCCTCATCGACACTCAATAGATCACCGGCATTATCAAACTCCCTGCCATAGTCTGGAGCTGAAAATATTCGGCATTATCAAACTCCCTGCCATAGTCTGGAGCTGAAAATTTTCTGCTTAATCTTTGTTTAGCTTTATCTAACATGTTGGTGAGCGAAAAAGGTCCAATGCTCCAAGTCTTCCTTCCATAGAGGTTATAAAAGATGTTACAGATGAGGAGAGAACTCTTTACATATAAGAGTAGGCCTCTTTACAAGGTGATAAATAGATATGATCTCGAGAGCTCGTTTGTTGTAATAAAATTCATTAGTCTAACAAGAGTGAACTTCTTCACGTGTGCACACTATCAAGGTGATTAATAGATATGATTTCGAGAGCTTACTGTTGTCGTTTATACCAATAAAATCCATTAGTTTAACAAGAGTGAACTTCTTTATGGGTGCACACTATAATGGCGAAGGGTAATTACATACACATAAGTATAAAGTTTGGTATACTCTGGTTGACCCATAATTTTTTTTTTTTAGGAAAAAATATTAATAATAGTTAATCATTAGGGTTAATATATTTTTTCTTCTAAAAACCAACGTTAGATGGTTGACCCACTAATAGACCCTCTCAACGTTATGAGAGGGTTAAAGCTTCTCCAGTCTCCAGCCTCCATCTAGATAAGGACTCTCTAATAGACCCATTATTATGTTGCTTTGTTTTTTGTTTTTTGGGTTAACACTATTACCATTAACTCTCTACTAAGAGATTATCCATAATAAAAAATAAAAAAATATATAAAAATTTAATATGTAATGGGTCCCACATAATATTATACTTTATAAAAAAAAATTATAAAATATGAAGGATAATTACATTCACAGTAGAATGATACAAGGTTATGGCAATGGGCCACGTTTCTTTCCTTGGCCACCACCTTGGGCTTCCTTTTTTTTTTTTTTTTAATAGTAAAAGAGAGAACTTCATATGTTAAAGATTTGTGCAAAGGAAGAGCTGTGCCGTGTTTGGGCTTAGGGAAGATCCCCGGGTGACACGGGTCTGCTTATAGACTCTAATTTAGCACCTACTGCGCTAGGTTGTGCGCACATTGGGCTTCATGGAATGGTGATTGAGGGCATCCCTACCAGGGCCAGGGCCAGGTCATTGGTTCAAAACCTCTCATAGTAAAAAGGATGGCAACCGTTGGGAAAAAAAAAATATTTATGGTCTAACTATAACCTACCGTAGGTCAAGAACGCCGTTGGGGGGGTCCATATATATAGATATGCCATGCAATGGGCTTGTGCTGTCAAAATGTGTTTGAAAGGAAGTACAAGTAGAGAGACACAGAAGGTGCAAGCACGTGAATCGCACGCTCTTCTTTCAAGTTTTGAGGCAATCTGGGGACCCCAAGATTTCCGTCACCTAGTCGGGGGATATCAAATCCCATGATACATCATCAACATTGAAGGAGGGACACACATGCCTGATTCCTTTATTGGGCCCCCACCCCAAGTAGGGCCCATGAATAGCCTTAGTTGTCAAGAGTCAAGATCCCCCATCACTTCACTTGTTTCTCTCTCAAAACAATTCAGTCCCTTTCATTAGAGACAAGACACCCACTCCTCCAAATCTAAATCTTGTAATGGACCCAAAATCTAATCTTTGATTGAACCATATCTTATTTACTTGCCTAACTTTCCTCTATTGTCTATACTACTACGTCAATGGATGGGTCCCACCTCTATCCAACTAAATTCAATTTAAATATGATGCGGAGCTCTCCTTGAACAAGATGAGCCGACCTCTAATTTTTATGTTTTTAGCTTAACTGTAGGGTCCCTCATTACAGTTTTTTGCACTCCAAGAATTAAGGCAAAGTAGACATTGAAAACTCAGTTTGAGGAAGTCAATCACTTTATTAATCCCTTAAACCCTAATTTTCAATTCTAATTGACACTAGTAAGACCCCCTCCTAGATATTAGAAGTGCTTAGACAGGATATTGTTTAGTATATTATATATCGACTCCTAAAAATACAACTTTAAAACTGATGATCTTAAAAAAATAACATTTTAAAACCCCAGGATGTTAAAGATAATATGTTCGATCAAATGCATAGATAGAGACACTAGACCTTAACTTATGCTCTAGGAACTCTAATGCCACATGCAATGGATCCTAATTACAGGATAACAACCTCAGTTGGCCTTAGGCTATCAATGGGTCCGGCCAACCCATCTCTACTGGATTTACATAATATATAATGTGTATAAGTTTATATATATATATATATATATATATATATATATATATATAACAGTATTATAATACATATAACAGTGTGTACATACAATAAAAACAAACACACTTTGTAACCGTGTTAATAGTGTTAAAATATAACAATGTTTTATATATAATACATAATATATTATGTATATAAATTTAATAATGATATCTCTCAAGAATATTTAGATAGCAAATAATATATTACATATGGATAAGTTTTATTATACAAAAAATATATAAAATGTATTTAACATATAAAGTTTGGTTGATCCTGGGCTTCAAACACCTAAGCACTAGCCTAATCCAGATATAAATGAGCCTACAATTTTTTAGTCCAACCCTAACCCTAAGGGTTTGATCAACGTCCTAAAAGTGAGTTTTTTTAAGGCCAGTCCACCAAGCCACATGCCGAATTGACACACTTAGGGTTTTCAATGGACCGAGCCTCACTAGGCTCGATTCTATATGGGCCGGACATATATAGGCATGAGACCCGTTCCTTCTTTACTTAGTCCAGACTTTATTATTAATAAGTTTGAGCTCGAGGCAGCCCATCTCTAGTTAATAAATACATTATTTTATACATATTATGTATAATGTTTACCTATCATGTTATGTATTATTATTATTATTATTATTATTATTATTATTATTATTACAAGTTGTGTGTACATTGTTACTGTTAAATATATGTATTATTAACAGTAACAATGTATTAATACTCAACCTAGAGTTATCACTGTCTAAATTGAGTGTTATCTATATGTATTATGTGTACTGATCGATGCTAATTATTACATATTTATGTACCTTAAACTACATTTGTTAATTCTGTTAAGTGAATTTCTCTATTATGTTACTTTACTTGGGTGTTCATATTAATTTCAAGTTCATCGAGAAAAATAAGATTAATTTAAGGATTTACAAACTTTAAAAGCTCATATGAACTCCAACCAAGTAAAGATTGAAGAAATGAGGAGAAAGATATCAAAATCATGGAAATACCTTTATAGGAAGTTGATTAGGATTGGCTAGTTACCTTTCTACTTCTTCCTAGAATAGAGGTCTTTCTATTCACATAATATCTTGACAGTGAGATGGTAGATCCAGTTTTCTTTTTGTGAAGGAGATCGCCTTGATTGGATTTAGGATCTTCGGAATTGAATTATTCCATACTGCTGTGTATGTAACTCAATGTTATAGGTGTCTTTTACTTCAAAGTCTCCAAGATGGGATCGAGTTAAGAATGTGTGTACCCAGATGAAACTTTCACCCCAATCTTGAAGTGGAGGTTGAGTTCGGACAAATCAATCGTCTTGATGTGATCAGGGTTGTTGGTGTTGCCAGCTGTCTTTATGCATGCTTTTATCAATTTTTACCTTTATTTATATATATATATATTACATATATTATATAAAATATTATAATTAGTGTATTATATTATAATTTTATTTGTGTGTGTAATGTGGATATATATACCAAACCGGTGGAATCAAGTCCCAACACAGCTCTAGACCTAAGGCCTAAAATATGGGTAAGGACTAATGAGCGGTGAATTGAAAGGTAGGGCAGGGTTAGGGTCCCTTATAAAGTCGTTTCAAAAACAAAAAAAAAGTACGGACAGGGTAGTGCTGACCCCTGTCCTGCTCCTACCCTACCCTTTGAAAGCTCTGTGCCCAAACCCAAGCCCACCCAATATTTAAAAACGGGCTGCGCCCATTTGATAACCCCTGCCTAGTTGGCCTGGTCCCGTAGAAAAATTGGGTTGAATAAACTAAACCATGATTGGTTAAGCTACTTACCCATGGGTTTGTCACTTGGGTGAAATTTTTATGTCCACGTTGGCCTCCTCCAACTCCAAGTTCTTCTGTGTCTTGTACGAGCAGTTTGATCCACTCTTACAAGAACTTCAGTTCTTCGATCTCCAAGACAGATACTCATTTTTAAATTTTGGCAGGGCTCTTGGGGATATTTTTCTAATTTTCAGTACATCTATCGACGTATTTGGGTTGGTTCGAGGAGTATTGATCGACTTCGTCTGTTCGTTGTCTTGTTTGGAGCTTCAGAAATGTGGTTGGAGGAGTTGGGTTTTTCTCTAAATTTCAAAAGCATGGCAATTTTTTGGGATTTTGATAGGTGGGTATTTGAGATTTCTACTAACTGAGCTCAATTTCGAGTTATTTGGGCATGAATTGGGACTGGTTCGGTTTAAAGAGGTGGGTTTGCTTGTTTTGATTTATTATAAATGAAAACAGTGGAGTCTGTCTGAGATCATTGATTAATTGGACAAAATTCGAACTGGGTTTTGACCGACTTCTTTTTTAATCATTAAAGTGCGGAAAAGAGGGATTTATCTCAAATTGAAGGTTGTTTAGGATCTTGCATAGCCGTTAAAGAATAGGCGACTGAGATTTGTTTTTTCTTTCTTTATCAATCTTAATGATTAGGGTGTAAGAAAAGGGAGATCTTTTATTTTGTAAGTTTCAGTGGCGAGATATTTCCCTTTTTCATTTCAATCGGGATTTTGCTTCTGTGCTGTTGCTTTAGGGTTTCAAGCTTTGAATTTGCTAAAATTGAGTTTATGCAAGTCGATTTGACTTGTGTTAGAATCCAAATGCAAGAAAAAGGGTTTCTTTGCTAAGGTATTTAGGATCTGACTCTCGTGTTAGTTTCGGTGTTTTGAGCTGTGAAGATGATTGTTGCTTTGGACACTGGGTTTTGGAATTAAGAACATGCTATGGATAGCACCAGTAAAGGCTAATTGTTTAGCCTTTAGGCCTGATTCCTGATTGAATGAAAGTGTATTGGTTCCGATCCATCATGCCTTACTCTGAACTTAATGGGGTGGCAAAAGGGAAGCTTGAATCAACCCAACCAAAGATTGCCGATCTAACTTTCATGTGAGTTCATTCTTGTCGATTTACAGTCTCATTCTATAGTTCAATTGATTGAATACCATCCTAGCCTTTCCTTTTAATTTTGTTTTCCGTGGATATGATGCAGGCCTGACCATGAATTTGTTGAGCTAGTATGGGAAAACGGTCAGATTATGATGCAAGGTCAGTCCAGTCGAACTCGAAAGAACCCCTCATGTACTGGTTTTTCTTCTAATGCCTCAAAGGCTCAAGAGCAAGATGGAGGAGATACCATCACTCCAAAGGGTGGAAAGTTTGGGACAATGGAATCTGTCTTGAGTGATTTCTCGTCGTTGGTGCCTTCAGGTCACATGGGATTGGGCCAAGATGATGAGATAGTCCGCTGGTTGGATTATCACCTTGACGATTCTCTGCAACGCGATTACTGTTCTGAGTTCTTCACCGAATTATTGATTGATAAGAACAGTAATTATGATGAGATAGTTAGGGATTCCCATATGATTTCAGTACATGGTGATGCAAATCCAGAACAAAGGAATGCATCCAAGGTTGTTGGAGGAGGTCCTGAGACTACTAGACCTAGGATTAGCCAGTTATATACGTTGCCTTCACAGCAATGCCAAACTTCAGTTACATCTCTTAGAGTTTCAGATTTCAATAGCAGCAGTAACACCGTTAACGCTCACCAAGCTGCTTGTGGTAATTCAAGTCAGACCCCGACTTCGAGCCGTTGGTCACCTAACACGAAGAAGCAGAAGCAAGATTCAGAACCTACTAGGCCACCAGTGCAGCCTAGTAGCAACATGAGTTTGATGAACTTCTCTCATTTCTCAAGGCCTGCAGCTGTTGTTAAAGCTAATCTTCTGAGAATTGGTGTTACGGATAGTCCAGGCTTATCCAGCATAGATAGATTGAGTAGTATTGATAAGGTGTCTGCTGCTGGTAGTAGCAACCCTGTTGAATCCACACTTATAGAGTCGACTAGTGGTTCAAGGAGTGTCACAGGTTTTTGGGATGACCAACGAGTTTTGCTACCAACCAAGGTTGATTTAAAACCATCTATGAGTAAGCCTCCCAAGGAGCCACTCTCTGCAGAGCAGTCAGAAACTATTCGAGAAGATTCATTTAAGAATAATAGATCACCAGATAAAGTTCTTGGTCAGACCTTGAGCTTTGCATCAAGTATAGCCATAGGAAGGCCAGATAATGAAAAGGCTATAGAGCCAGTGGTTGCGTGCTCTTCCGTATGCTCAGGCAATGGCGTTGGGGGAGCTTCACATGATCCAACACATACGTTGAAGAGGAAATCTCTGGATACAGAGGATTCTGAGTACCAGAGTGAAGTAAGTGAAAGTGGAAAAACTCTCTCTCTCTCTACTTTTTTCCCCATGTTTCTTATTTTTCCCTTCCTTTTCATTCCATCCTTCCCAAAAGTCCAATTTGGTGCAGGATGTTGAAGAAGAATCTGTGGGTGTGAGGAAACCAGCTCCCACCCGAGGAGGTACAGGTGCCAAGAGAAGCCGAGCTGCAGAAGTCCATAATTTGTCGGAAAGGGTGAGCAAGACCAAAATAGAAAAAACACTTTGGGATGTCAAATTAATATCCTTCTTGTTGCTTTGGATTTCACGTTCTAACTTGGTACTTGGGGACATTTACAAACAGAGGCGAAGGGATAGGATCAATGAGAAGATGCGGGCATTGCAAGAGCTCATACCCAACTGCAATAAGGTTGGCTATTTACAACTCATGCTAACTTTTGTTTGATAACCTTTGTATCATCAGAGGAATTTGCTTTTGATTATGTCTTGTATTTTGTCACTTGGACCTACGGCTCACCAAACCCCTAGGGGTATGAGGGGTTTTTACCTCCCCCGTCCCCAAATTGTTGGGGCCAGGGGGGTCCGGGGGAAAGCGCCATGACTATTGAGTGCCCCTTGGGGGTCAGGGGCAATGCCTCTAAAGCTTAAAAAAACGCATAGTTTCCTCTTTAAGTCAAGTTTCCTATTTGGAGTAGGGTATAGAGTCTATGTACATGATGCAAGACATATATTATGTATTGATTACAACTCTTTGATAGTAGAATTGTAGAAGCTCTCCAGATTGCTCTTCGCCTGTGGATGTAATCACACACAATGTGACGAACCACATTAATCCTTTTGTCTTGTGTTGTTTTTTTATCTTCCTGATTTCATTTTCTCTATTATTCGTAGATAGTAGAACTCCTGTTTGGATCCGTTCTGTCGCAACATTTGCAGCCCACTCATACTTTGATTGCTTTTGCTTGTTTTCATTTTGCTGACTTTCATCTTGTCCCGTTATAAGGTGGACAAAGCATCGATGCTTGATGAGGCCATTGAGTATCTAAAGAGCCTCCAGCTTCAAGTGCAGGTAGAATCTTCTCACTTTTGATTTTCAAGATTTGAGTTATAAAGATAATTACATTGGTATTTTATCTTTCTCATCTTTGCAGATGATGTCAATGAGAAGTGGGCTGTGTATGCCTCCAATGATGTTACCGCCAGGAATGCAAAACTTACATGCACCTCATATGGCTCATTTATCGCCCATGGGTGTTGGAATGGGGATGAGAATGGGCATGGGTGTCGGAGGTTTCGGGATGGGAATGTTTAATATGAGCGGTGTTTCCTCTGGTTGTCCTATGATTCAGGTTCCCCCTCTGCATGGTGCCCAGATCCCTGGCCCGGCGATTTCAGGATCCTCTAGTTTACCCGGGATGCCAGGGTCTTGCTTTCCGATGTTTGGGCTCCCTGTTCAAGGACTTCCCATGTCCATGCCACATGTACCCTGTGTTCCTTTGTCCGGAGGGCCTTTTACAAAATCAGTATTGGTTTCAGATGTCTCTGGAGCTGCAGCTCCTGTGGAAGTTCCAGATTCAGCTCCCCTTTCAAGTTCAAAGGATTCAATACAAAACATCAATTCACCACATACGCACAAGACTCCTGTCAATTGCTCACAGAATCAGACATCTAGTCAGGTATGTGCATTTATGATGGAGCCTTGCCTCTCTTTTTTTGACTGAAAAAATAATGTCTGTATTGAAAGAAACAAATAAATAGAGATATTACTGGACTGGTAAAGAATCCTTAAAAATTCTCTGGCAAATAGTTGGCAACCACATTTGCTTCCTGAAGAACATGCTTAACAGAATATGGAGTCTGATGTTAATATGGAGTTTGATTCTAAGCCTGCCAATAAATGGACACCAGGTGATTTGGGGGTTAGGCAAGGCTTGGAACATAACTTTAGAGACTTCGGGTAGACCTTTAAATTTTTATAGGTATACTCTTTATTGTCTATGAAGTTACTAATTCATTAGCCAAGGAAGGTGCATGTGTCTATACTGGTAGTAGTGCAAATGAAGATACAGAAAAGAATCATGTAGCATTGGAAGCACCCTTCAGCTTCTTTGTGTTTATTAATGGAAAACTTCACTCATAACTAGGAAAAGAATAAAAGTGAAAGAAAATGTGCTACTCTGTAAACCATCCAAATTTTGTAGGGTTATATGTCTCGCACTTTTTATTGATGTCCACTGATATCATAAAGATGAATTGAATTTCATCCAAAGAATTTCAGCTTCCTGGTTGGAAATTTGGAAATTCCACCAAGGAAAACCATGGTTTTATTATGTTTCTAATGGTACCAACCAAACTCACTAACAATTCCTTCATAAAAGTTTATAAAGTATCCAATCCTTTAACCTTTTCTTGTTTGAACAGTCTGTTTTGGTGCAAAGAAATGATCACATCCCACCTGACAGTGGCAATGCAGCAGTCAACTCTACCAATGGTGATGGGATTTAATTTAGTAGAGCAATTAGTGAGTAGATACTGGCAACCCGATTCACTACTTAATATTTTCATCAACTGATTTGAATTTTTTAGTGGTGGCTGGAAAAGAATTAATGTGCGCTTATATTTGCAGGTTAAAATTGACAACCAGCTCTAGAACTTGCTATCAGATAAGCAAACCAGTTAGGGTTCTGTTGAGATAGATGCTGCTGTTTATTCAATTCGTTTTAGGACTGGAAAAAGTTAATTCAATCATCAGGGAAAGGGCTCATTGGGGACACCGCAAAAGATGGAACCCTAACAATAACCATCAGCATATCAGGGAAATACTACTGCTAATTGCACAGATTATAGTGAGTTGAAGAGCCTCAGTAGGTGTTGTCTGCATTTGTACATTCACTTGCGGGAACACATGCAGCTAGTTTCAATGCCAAAGAGGTGGAACTTCTCAAAGCATGTAGTTGAATGTGTGTTTCACACCTATGTAAGCATCTCTTTTTGATTAATGGAATTAGATTTTTTCCCGCTTACAATTGTTGGGAGTATCCCTTTATGTAATCACTGTGAGATGGACTGAGGATTGTATGCCACAGCTACAGTCCTCATACATTTAATAAACAAGGCACATATATACAGTGGAAGTGCCACCATTTCAGTAGATACCTCCCTGAAGTTCACATAGGGCGAAACTTACCCAATTAGATGAACCTTACTTTCCAATCAATAATTCATGTTCTACAGAATCTGCTTAAACTTGAGCTGAGTTCAGGATGAGCAAAATATCTACAGGAAACCACAGGATGAGCCCCAAGAAGAAAAAATCAATCTCAAGCTAAGCTGTTTTAGGACTCAAAACGTACAAAACTTGGAAAATCCTATTACCTTAGGACTTTGCTACTGAGACCCCTGGCCGAGACCACTGAGACGATGCTCTAAGAGCACGGGATTCAGGTGGGGCCCATTTCACATGGTAGGCCCCACCTGAAATCCCGTGCTCTTAGAGCACGGTCTCGGCCCTAAAGGGATCTCAGTAGCATTTCCCATTACCTTAAGCAGATTTGCAACTATCAACTATTTAAGTCAAATGTAGGATGCAACACTAATCCGAAACACCCACCAAGTCAGTGACATTAAGAAACCGCAGCAGGTAATTTTGAAGTGTACGATTCAGGGGAAGGAGAGGTTGTCTGAATCATCCATGAACTAGTTGGAAACATGTATGCAAAGTGTAAAAGGTTCCCGATCAGAAAACTGGAACAAAACACCACTCATCACATTTTACATATCATGCAACAATTAGAAAAATGACAGTTGAGGGCAATCTCTCATAAGTAAGAAAATACATGTTATTTTCAGAAGTAAAATACACAACAAAATTAACAATAATGAGGATAATAGCAATAAAAATAACCGTTTTACAAAGCCATACATCATTTTATTAATTGAAAAATGTACCACAAATTAATAACTAATGACCAGAACTAAGAACCAACCAACACAAACACACTTAAACCAAAATGGGTAGGAAAAAGAAAAACTTCCAAATCCTCACATACATAGAACAAAGTGCATGCCCCTTCCCTTATATATACATACCTATTTGCCATCACACAGGCAAGCCCAAAGGTGGACAGAAACATAGCTGGACCCACACTTATACCATATATATATATGACACAACAACAGATCACATTGGGAAAAAAATTATTCTTCTCTATTTCTTTGTGACATTATTTGACTTTTATATCATCTTTGGCTTCGGAAGAGATGGTTTTCGAGCTTGGAGATTTCCCAATGATAGCTTTCTTCACCTTCACAATCGATTGTTTCACCTTTGATATAAGGTTAGTTGAATGCTTTTGAATGGGCTTGGTTGGAACCTCTTGTTTAGACAGGTCAGCGCCATCTTTGGAGGACTCCAAATTTGGAGCATCAGATTTTACAGTCTCCTCTACAACTTCTTCTTCTTTTTCCTTCTCCAACATATCTACACTGGTTTCTGTAGTTTTGTCTACTTTTGCTTCCAACTCGGACTCCTTAGATTCTCCACTAGGCTCGCTAACAGTAGTAGTATTGTTCACTCCATCCACCTTCCCCTCTATATCTATACCTTTTTTGGTCTCAATTGAATCTGGTACATCATCATTGACACTCTCCTCCTTCTCTTCAGTGACCACTTCAACATCTCTACAAGTCTGCTCTCCCTCGAAAGACTTTTCAGTAACTTCTGTAGCAAAATGGGAGCCACTCACATCCTCAATTTGGATTGATTCAGGTTGAGTTGATTCCTTAATCTTTGCATTCTTTTCTTCAATCTTCACTTTCTTTTCTTCCTTTTCTTCTTCAACCTTTTCCACCTCTGCAATTGCCTCTTTTGACAACCCTTCAACCCCACTTTCTTCCTTCTTTATCTCCTCCAGATCAGTCTGCTTGTCAACATTGGGAAGGGAAGAGTCTCCTCCATCTTTATTTTGATCGGCTTGAGCTTCCTGAATGGGGGAAACAACTTGGTCCAAACTTTCAGCTGCAACTGACTCCTGATCTTTACTGCTTAGCTCTTCCTTCAAGGATTCTCTACCCTCAATCCTATTGGCCGAGGTCTCTTCATCTTCCATTATCTTACCCTCCAAATTGTTTTTAGGTTTGACCTTCTCAGATTTTTCCTGAACTTCTTCAATTACTTCAGGTTGTTCTTGTGATTTTTCCTCCACTTCATTAACTGGTTCTGGGTTTTCTACCACTTTAGACTCTACTTCTGAAACGTCTGGCGCTTTTACTACTTCTGACTCCAATTCTTTGACAAAAGAGACTTCTGAGTGCTCCACAGGATTCTCAACTGCTTCTGTAACTTCTGGCTCTTTTGCTACTTCTGATTCCAATTCTTTGACAGAAGAGACTTCTGAGTGCTCCACAGGATTCTCAACTGTTTCTGAAACTTCTTGCTCTTTTGAGACTTCTGATTCCAATTCTTTGACAGGAGAGACTTCTGAGTGCTCCACAGGATTCTCAACTGCTTTTGAAACTTCTGGCTCTTTTGCTACTTCTGATTCCAATTCTTTGACAGGAGAGAATTCTGAGTGCTGCACTGTATTCTCAACTGCTTCTGAAATTTCTGGCTCTTTTGCTACTTCTGATTCCAATTCTTTGACAGGAGAGACTTCTGGGTGCTCCACAGGATTCTCAACTGCTTCAATTGCTGACTCGGGAACATCAGGTTTCTTTGGTTGCTCCTCTAGCTGTTCTTTAACATCTTCAATTGGGGGTTGCTTCTCTGGTTCTTTTTCAACAGCTTCAACTGTCAGTTGCTCCTCTGGTTGTTTTTCAATAGCTTCAACCGCCGGTTGCTCCTCTGGTTCTTTTTCAACAGATTCAATTTCTGGTTGCTCCTCTGGTTCTTTTTCAATAGCTTCAATTGCAGGTTGATCCACTGGTTGTTCTTCAACAATACCAATTCCCGGTTGCTTGTCTGGTTTTTCAACAGCTTCAACTGCCGGTTGCACCTCTGGTTGTTTGGAAACAGCTTCAACTGCTGGTTCTGGAACAGAGGACACAACTGGTTCTGGACCGGAATTTTTAACCACTTTCAAACTATCTCCAACCGGAACATCCAAATCAGGAGCATCAACAACTTTTACAAATTCCACAGTTACAGGAGGCTCCATCTGATTATCCTCCATGTTTTCTTCTGATTTAGTTACAGGAACTACTTGACTTGCCAAATCAGCTTTGAGCTTACCTTCCTCATCATTTCCTTCATTTTCCTTGGATGGAGGAACACCCTCTTCTTCGACGGTTTTTATTTCTTCCTTTACCTTCTTCTCCAATTGCTGCTGCAATAGTTCAAAATTGATCAGCTGCTGCGATCCAAAAGGAACAATAACAAGTAAAGCATCCACCCCGTGTATTGGAAAATTTTAAGAAGAAAAAGTAAAAAAAGGCAGGTGAGTTTAATTTGTCTTCTGGTGTATACTGAAAACTTCCACCGGTACACAAATCAAATTATGAATTGGTTCTCCAAAACATCATCAGGGAAACAAAAGAAAAACCTTAACCCCCCTTTTGGTTGCCGAGAAAATAGGTGAAAACAAATAATTTTTTCAAAAAAAAAAAAAAAAAAAAAACAGACTTCTCACAATTGCCAAACCCGGATGCTACTGGGACATTTAAAGGAAAATAAAATAAAATCAAAAACTTTGAATCTTTATATAAGTTCTATAAGAGTAAACTAATCAATTCATCCCTTGGGAACTAAAATTAGATGCTTTCAAAGTGGGTGTTGCTCAGAAAGGCATACCAGAAAGAACTTATCAGGAATAAACCCATGAACTTCTCGAGAGAACTAAAGGAAATCTCAAGTGGGTCTTGCCCAAAATCCTTATCCGTGACAGTAAAAGACACGACTTTTGAATCTTCCATACTATTAACAAGTACTTGTTGCCATGATCCATAAAAACTAATACTTGAAATAGAGAAACATAAAATACCTCATCAGTACTATGATCTGCTGCAGCAGTTTCGCTAGCCATGGACTTTGAGAACAGAGCTTCCCTTCTAAGTTCAGATTCAGAAGAGAGAAACAAATGAGTAGCCTAAGGAACTGAAGTAGTTGGTGACAACCAAGAATTCCTTCCAAAAGTAGGAAAATAGAGAGACAGGTGAGGTGATCACAGATCAGATGCGCTGGGATGAGTGTGAACCCATTAATTCTCAAAATAAGTATTGCAAGTGCATGGCATGGCCTATTAGATGAGATACTCTTTTAACTTTTGGGATTAGGAACACTGCAACTACTCTTCTTTTTTTGGGGGGGGGGGGGGGGGGCACTGGACAAGTGGCATTAGATAAGTGGTTGTCAGTTAGTGATATGGTAGTGGAGATGTAGGACCCCTCCAGTCCCTTTCAGCTTTGCTTTTATACTTCTGATACGTGTAGATAGCCCTTCCCAACGTCTGCTTTTCATTTCTTCACCCTGTATTTTCCCTATCATCTTCTTCTTTTTTGAGATAAAATAAAGATAATATCAAAGGAAAATTTATCATATTGCTGAATTTTAATTATTCAACAATTCGTAACTTCATTAATCAAATACAGTAATTACTATCCAATTGGTCATTGAATAAAATATATATTTTTTGGTCATATCATTGCTACTAGTGATAATATCATAAACTTTGGTTTTTTCTTTTTGGAACAAGGAACCATTTATATAAGGTTAGTGGGTTAGGGTGGTAAATTGATGAGATATCTAACACCTCACTTCAGGACTCAAAACCGAGTCCACCACTCTAGGGGTGGTTAACAAACAAAGGTGATCATGAACAGCTCGAACTCGACTCGTTAAAAGCTCGAGCTCATTTATTTATTTAGTAAACAAACTAAGCTCAAACTTGGTTTTCAAGCTCGTTTAGTTAACAAGTCAAGCTTGAACACACTCCTACTTAGCTCGTTAAAAGCTTGACTCGATTATATATAAAATTAACCTACTAAAATATCTAAATATACTTATTTCATTTAAATTTTAAAATTAAATACATTTATTATGTACTAGTAAAGATTAATAATATATAATATATTTAACATAAGAAGAATATCTTTATACAATTATAAACTTTTCCTAAAATTTTAGGTGATATTGTAATTTTTTTTTTTTACCTGTACGAGAATAATAAAGTAAAATTTAAACCTAATAAATAGTTATATCTAATGAATGAAGTTGCTCACGAACTGCTCGAGCTCGTGTGTTAAAGTTCAAATTCATTTATTTAATAAACAATCCAAACTCAAGCTTGATTTTTGAGCTCGTTTACTTAATAGCAAGCTTGAATATCCCACTACTCCACTCGATAACACCCTTCACCGCTCCAACCATTGGAGCAACTAGTAAAGCATAGTTCATTTTTCTTCAAGTTGATTTAAATGTAAAACATAAAAAATGCAATACTCTTTAGGATCGAATACTGTTAATCTTTGCAGATTTCACTTCCAATATGAGGTCTATTTACTTTCATCCCAAAAGTAAAAGATGAAAAACAGAAGCAATCGAATATAAAATCAGCAAAATAATAAGGAATTAAGTTCTTCCTCTGTTAATGGCAAGCTTTAGATGGGGTTGCCAGCAAAGGGACAGATAGAAAGAGAACCGACCACAGTATCGTCTTTTCTCTTTACCCATATATAGCCAGATCATTTAATCAATTAAATATCTACACTAATTCTATCGTTATCTATTTGTGCAATATATATAAATAAAAGAAACTTTCGAATAACAAAACATGAGATGGGTCCATAACCATAACCCACTTTTTTTTTGCTGGGGAACCATAACCCACTAGGGGCACAAAAGAAATAAAGGAGCTTCGAAAAGTATCTGTGGGTAGTCTTTGAAGAAAAAAAAAGGCTAGTAAAAGAAGATTGTGATAAAAGGAGGGAAGTAGAAGCCATGTTATGTGTCTGAGCCCTTGACCATGTGACTGGCCAGGGCCCACCTTAGGGAGGAAGAAGCTTTTGGCTTCCGCAGGAGATCATTAAAACCATATAAGTAGAAAATAACTCCAAGTAGATTAAACATTCAGTGGTGTTATAAACTTTTTTTTTTAAAAAAAGGTATATATAAATGAGTCACATTACACAGTTCCACAACCATGATCTAGTGAGGTCAAATTCCAGCGAATGCAGAGGGTGGTGGATCATCATCTAGACCCTTTGGCCAAATAGTTGGCCATGTGCATATAGTTGTTGGCATGCCCAATTGCCACGTTTTTGGGACCTGTCTTGTGGGGTTCAAACAGATACATTCGCTATCAAAGAGCAATTGTTCTTGTGGCCTAGGAACCCACACGTTGTGAGCCACTTCCTGGATAAAACTATACTATACTATATTACCGCTCTCGTGGACCTCGTGTGTTCCCAAAGTACTTGTTCCCCTGAATGGCTTGTGGATTAATAGGAAGATCCAATTTCTTCTCACCTCTCTAAGCGCGCACGACTAACATGGAATGAAACTTCAACATTAGCTAGCTGTTGCACAAGACTATGGTTTTGTCAACCAGCGGCGCGCTCACGCGGAGTATTTTTGACCATCAGGCAGCTAATTAATGTACCATGAATCTTGATAAATAACTTCATCATAAGATCTTATATATGTAATGCTATAAGTTTCTGATTACTTGTTAATTGGCTAGATGCGTCAACCTGTAAGGCAAATTGAGATCCTCTAACTATTAATTAGTGTTGAGAGAAACGAAAATATTTTAGGGGCTGCCAACAAATCGGGTCATGGACATTCTGGGCTATCCTGGTGTGGTAGATCATACGAGTTATGTGTAAAGCAGGCAGCACCAAAAAAATGACCTGGGCCCAGCCCAATAATAAGTGTTAACAGGCTTATGCTGGACCAATAGAGGCCCAATTGAACTACAATTAAATGGGCCTGACGATCAAGGTCCAAAAAAGCACCAGTGGCCCCCACGCAGATCGGCCCATTTACAGACCAGGAAATCATGGTCTTGCTGCAGTTGCAAGACGGCAAAAGAACTTTGAAGACTCTTTACAAAAGATACGCGATGAAATTGGTCTTTGGCAGGTGACATGTCCGGGAATGATTTGTAGTTGCCAATTTGACCTCCATCACTCTTAAAGGACTCTAAAGCCCGTGATGTATTAGGTAGGTGGTCCACACATAGAGAAGTGTTTAAGCAGTGAGCTAAGTTTTACGTTGAGGGAGCTCATCATTACCAAATCTTATAAGAAGAGTTCCAAATTACCAAACCTTTATAAAATTAAAGGGAGTAAAATGATCTCCTAAAATGATGATCTCATTCAACCTCATGAGATCTCACCAAAGCTATGAAGAGCTTTTCTGCATTCAATTCTAGGTGTCCTACATGTTCTAAGATTGTTGGACTCTATGTTTATGATATGATGTTAGTAGTTTGGCCGATTAAAAAAAGAGATTAACTATGAACAGGCAGTTGAAGAGATAATTGGAACAAACCATAAAGTGCCTTATGTCAGGGGTAGTTTGGTGATTACAAAAAATAAAATAAGGATATATCTGTCAACTATATGTTGACTCGAAATTCTTAAAATACCCCTATCAAAGGCATTTTTTGTTTCCTCATGTTATCTCTTCAACCAGAGCTCATGTTCATAATTGTTCTCTTAAGAAAAAACCAAAAATTGAGATTTGGGAATCAGGTATTGAGTTTGTCCTATTAATATTGGTTAGCGTCTGCTTATTAAGGAGTTTAACTTTCTTGAGTCAGAGACTAGTTTCCATCAAGGAAGGGGAATGACCATTTCCCATCTCAATGCTTCTAAGAATTGAATAAAAATAGGCCACTCTTATGCCCCGGGGGGGGGGGGGGGGGGGGGGAAGGAAACCATTCCTTCCAACATCAAGAAGATACTTTGGAGACAGAGAAGGAAAGAAAATCATGCTCAACTGTATCAACGTGTTACATGTCATACTTGTAGTGTAGATTGAGAGAATATATCTTGTATTCCTATTGTATATGTTTCCTTCTAAGGTAATTCACTATTTTAGGATACCTTGCCAACAGATTGTAAAGTTATATATATTGCAATATATGACTCTCTCTAACTCACCTTGAGATAGAGATTCTCAAACGTTTTTATGGTATCAGAACCTTTGGTGAGTTAGAGAAAACCAAATCACTCCAACTGTAGCTTCCTAACAGCGCCGTCTTCTTCAAGCTTCCCATATCCAGCATCTCAAAATGTTGGGAATTTTTTTTCCCTAAAGCTCAACCAGATGAACTACTTGTTATGGAAGACTCGGATGCTGGCTTTGATTGAAAGCCAGGAACTCCAAGGATTTCTCAATGGAGAAATTGAAGTACCAGCACCCTTTGTTACCTCCACTAACAACGATGCAGAAGGAACAAAAGAGGTTCCAAATCTAGTCTACACTGCATGGAAGCGATCTGATCGTCTCCTGAAAGGATGGATAATTGGAACGCTTTCGGAAGATGTTCTTGGGATTGTGGTAGGACTCAACACTGCCACCGAAGTCTGGACAACCCTAGAAAACTCTTTTGCACAGGACTCTTAAGAAAGAGAATTCAATCTCACCCAACAAATGTCACTCCTTCGAAAAGGTACTGATTCCTTGAATGAGTTCTATAAGCACCCTATTTTTGCACCCCTATTCCTCTTCCCGTTTCTTCAAATGCTTCAAGGTTCACTCAAGGCCCAAGTCCATTTGGCCAAACTCATACTCAAACAACTCAATCAAGCCCAATTACTTAATTCCATTACCTAAGCCTAAGTAGCCAAGCCCAATTACCCAATTGTCTTAGCTAAAACTTAATTACTTTAGCAAAAGCCTAATTACCATAGCCCAAGCCCAATTGTCATAGTTAAAGTCTAATAACCATAACCCATGACCCATGATCCATCTACTAACAACGTATGATCCATAAGATCTAGTCCACATACCCACATCCATTCAACCTATATCCAAAACCCACAAACCTAAGCTCACTTTCCTACAAAAAGACCTTTTATTTTTTCTTCAAACCCCAAAAAGCCCTATTTTTGTGTTTACACACCTTTTTTACCACTCAATCACCTTTCACCAAGTACACACCTTTTTGACTAACCAATCACCTTCCTTACTCTCTTACACCTCTTACAAAACAATTAATTCTCTTATACTCTTTTTGACCACTCAATCACCTCTTATCAATCACCTCTTACCAAGTACATACTTTTTTTGACTACCCAATCACCAACCACACCCATTTTAACCAACCAATCAACTCCCTTCTTCTCACCAAACCCTCAATTAAGTACCAAATTGTCACAACTCATTAAAAACTCTATAAATACAAGACCCTTACAAGTCATTTCTTTAACCTCCAAATATCTCAAGTGGAAACTCTGGCTCTTCCTCATCTCACCCCTTATATTTTTTTTTAGTCGTGAAGAAAGTTAGAAGAAGCTAAGGTTTAGAGTGTTTAGAGAAAAGTCTAGAGTTCTTCACTAACTCTCTTCTTTTGTGGACTCTTAAAACCCCTCACCTCTTGAAGCATTAGAAAATAAGTCTGCATACTCCTTTTATTCTTCATCTTTTTCTTTACTTTATATTTATTTGTTTTTTTTTATTTTCAGTCTTTTTCTAGAACCACTTGGGAAGACCTTTCTCTTCTCAAGTTTAGTTGGATCTCTCTACACCAATCTAATGGTGTAGAGGGACCCCACCTCAAAAGAAATAAGAGGTCCTCTTTTTTCCTTTGATTTAAATATTTCTTTCTTTTCTATGTACCCACTAGTGTGGATATGGGTAGACCCATAGAGAGTGGAAGCTAAAGCTATACCTCTCTTTTCATTTTATTTCCTCATTTAGAATCTAGTCCTTCTTCTAGAATTCTTTGGGAAACTCATCCTCACTCCAATTTTCATATTTAGAGTCCAATTACATCATTCATAATGGTGTAAAGGGGCTACATTAAAGAGGAGATGATAAGTTTTCATTTTCTCCACTTGTTATTTTTTTCATTTCTTTCTTTTTCTTTCATGTTCTATTTTGAATGGGTAAAGGATGATTTAAGGACTTAAAGAGGATATTATCCAAAATACCTCATATCAAAGACAATGGTATTTGATCTATTATCAACACCAATCCAACAAAATAGGTGTTGACAATAGACCATTTACTATTTATAATGCACACCCCTCTTTATATCCTAAATATAATCTTTTAGCCTAACTTTTCCTTAATCTTTCTCTTGGATTAAATTTGACTTTAGTTAAGTTTGCTAAAATCCTACCTATATGAAAATCCAAAAAAAACATGATAATATCTCAAAATACCAAAAACATTCAAATATAATCAAAATACCAAAAACATTCAAATATGATCAAAATGCCAAAAATATTCAATCAACGAACTTAGCATGTTTGCTTGTAAGAACTACTATGGCTTGACCCCGTCAAGTCGGGTAAGTAGGCAGCCCTAAAAGGTCCAGCTCACCTAGGATTAGTTTCCCTTTTTTCCCTTAACCCTGCTTTGTTTGCTTAATTGATATAATTAAATAACACACTGAAATTCTATTTGAATTTCTTCTTTAATTGGCTTAGACATAGGAAGTAGGTTACCATCTCCGGATGGGGGCCCTAGGGTGCCTAACATCTTCCCCTGGCTTAAAATAATCACTTACCTAAAATCTCATTTTGGACCTTAGGCCTTATTCATTGTATATTTGGGATCTTATTTTCCCCTAATTAAATAGGTGGCAACTCTTATTTTAGGCGTTTAGGGGTGTTCCTCCGTAGGGCCCGGCCCGGAAGGAAAGAAGGTAAATTCTCTTCTTGCCCACAAGTTCATTCGAAAGTTTAAGTCTATTTGTGATGATCTTGCCGTAATAGGCAAGCCAGCTTCAAACAAAAATAAGGTCTCCTGACTCCTACAAGGGCTCGACCAAGGCTATGAGACCTTTGTTACAACCATGCTTAAGCCACCGGTTCCCTCATATAGGGATATTGTGCCATTACTTCAAACCCATGAAGCACGAAATCATCTTCATGACATTGGAATTTCTAGTCCAAGTAACGCGGCATTGGAGTTTCTAGTTCAAGTAAAATGGCATTGTATGGATAGAGAAATAAAATCCAAAAGAAAGGCCCTGGACAATCTCAATTCAATTCAAAAGGGAAAGGATTTGTTCAAGGTGGAGGCAATTTTTCTAACCACAAAGGTAGTGGGGACAGTCAGTCTAATGTCGGAAACAAGCAAGAATCTGGAAACCAGTAACAAAAATTGGAACTAGGTTCAAGGAAAAAATGCAACTAAGGATGACATGGCAACATGTCAAATCTGTGGAAAAAGAAACCACATTGCATTGAAGTGTTTTAACAAATTTAATCACTCATTTCAGCCGAATGACATACCATAGGATCTTGCTACTATGACCATTGCTGATAGTCAGGATTCTGACTGGTTCTTAGATACTGGAGCAACAACACATATGAGTGGGAATTCAGGTAAACTGCAAAACCTCAAACCTTATTGTGAAGATGATGGAGTTATGGTTGGAAATGGTCAAACTCTAGACATTACTCATACAAGTGATGCTATAGTTACTGCAAATAGCTCTAAAATTTATTTAAAAAATGTTCTCCTAGTTCCTGAGATTAAGAAGGAATTGATATCTGTTAGCCAACTTACATGGGACTTTCCATATAATTTTGAGTTTAATGGTGATGGTTTTCCTATCAAGGACAGGATCACAGGACAAATGCAACAAGTAGTAGGAGAGGAGGACTTTATGCTCTTGAGGGAGGAAAGTGTGCTCTCTTCTCAAACTGCTTTAGGAGAATAAATAAGGATGGGTGACATCAGAGACTTGGACATCCACAACAAAGAATAGTAGATTTTTTGCATCGTAGGAAGCTTATTTTTGTTGAGTCTGAAAATAAATCGGAGACTCTTTGTGCTAGTTGTCAAATGGGTAAATCTTACATGTTACCATTTGTTCCAATTGAAGATAAGTCTGATAAAGCTTTTATGAAAATTCACAGTGACTTGTGGGGATCGACCCCGGTGTTGTAGATATCCAAATTTAATTCCTCGGCATTCGTGTCATTTATATGAATTTCTTAGAAAATGTACCTGATTTTGATATATGTATTCCTATGAGAATTAATGTGGAATGCCTAGATGTAGAAACCCAAATATCTCGTATGTTATTAGCCCTTTTTATGTTGCTATTACATGAAATTGAAGATATCAAAAAAATGTGAGACTTGAGTTCCTCCTTATATAATAACAATAGTTATTAACTTATTATTATTATTATTAAATTAAAAGTTATGGGTCTACGGGGTTATCCTAGTGCCTAAAACTAGGTTAATGGATTTATTTTCTAATTTCTAGGAGTCGAGGGTTCCAACCTTGGATTTTCACTACTAACTCAAAAGTTTTGGGGTTCCCTTTTGTATTCATCTAACTTTATAGGATGTTTTAACTTTAAAGGACTTAAAATTGGGATATCTCTATTAGATGAGAAATTTTTTCCCTTCGAATAACGTTTCCAACGCATCTTGAATCGTCTAATTCTGATAACTGAGTCAAAAGTTATAGGTCATTTATCAGAGCAAGGTTCCGGATTTTTAAAAAAATGTATGGCATGGATCGGTTGGTGAGAACTGAGATCTGCACAAAAACGCTAATTTTGACTTATTTTAATATTTCGGGGTCTCCAACTCTATAAATACTATTTTAACTCATGAATTAGGTATTGTAACAGCAAATTTCGAACGCCTCACTTAGGTGTGAGGCACTTGAACTTCATTCACTGGAGAATATTTGAACAATGAAGTTCAAGTGCCTCACACCCTTGTGAGGCGCTCGAAATTTACTGTTACAAATTTCTGGCACGCCGGGTGGGATAGATGAACTGGGTAAGGAGTTTATGTGAGGTGATCACGACCCTTCTCAAAGTTGTGATCTGACACATATGATGCACACCACTCTTTGTGTGGGGTGTGAAATAAGTGGTGAGATTTCACCACTTACAGGTATTCAAGAGCCTCCTAAACCTAAAAAAGAGCGAGAAAAGAGAGCTTTCTAAGAGATCTAAAGGGATAGAGAATATGATTTTATGAGAGATTCAAAGAGAAAAACCTAGAGATTTCAAATATTCAACCAGAGAAGAAGGAAAATGACTTGAATATTTAGATCGAGGCTCATTCGCAAGTGTAAGATCATAAGAAAGCGATCAAGAGAGGTAAATAACTTCCCTTAGCTCTCAATTTTATAACTATTAATCTAAAAGTATGGATTTAATGAAAAGATCTATTTAAAAAACATGATTAAAAGAAGATCAAAGGATTTTGATCACCTCTCATGCAATATTTTCCTGAATAACCTAAATATGGATTCTCTTTTATCAATAGAATAATCATCAATGTAAATAAGAAGAAAAGATTTAGATTCAAGGTAAGAAGTTGATCAAAACATGTTTATATTATATATATATATATATATATATATATATATATATATATATATATATATATATATTTCTCATTTAAGATTTTCATGATTTCTAGAGAGAGGTTTATTATAATTCCGTTATGTATGATTTAACAAGAAGAAAATGAATATTTTGTGGTGTATGTATGATGGAGAATGTAGGAAGGGATATATATATATATGTTGGATTGATGGAATTTTTATGATCATTATTACAAGATTGTGATGATTTGTGAGAGTGATTTTTAGTCAAATTGAATGTATAAAAATATATGCGTGAAATTGATATATGGTATTTGATTTGATTTCATAATTTTTATTATAAAGACCCTATTGAGCATGCTTTAATTTACCAACCATGAGATTTATGATATGTCAGGATTTTATATATGATATACAAGTTGCATGTGTGATATATGTTCACTTAAAATAAGCTTTGAATTATGGTTGCATTGCTAAGAGTGTTATCATAGCGGCATGACTTGTTATGATTGATCTTCGAGAGCCCTTAACAAATAATTTAAGGTGTGATTTAACCGAGGGTGTATCATTATTCACTCACACTCACTTATGATAATGAATATGTACAAGTATAATGAAAAGCTCAATTACAAGTATTTACACAAGTTTATAAGTACACAAGAATGAATGTATGATTGAGTTTTGCACTGTTCGAGTACCAAGAAGTCTAAGATCAAGGCAAGATAAGCTAAACAAGTTAATTACAAGCAAGTTGTACGCACCAAATAATGTGTTAAGCCGTATATATCAAATAATATGCAAAAATAAGTTTTGGTACCTCGGTAAGTAGAGTATATGTTAGTCTCTACCCAATATATAGGGTAGAGTTATTTTAAGTTATTGCATAGTGCATGTTGTTTGGTTCGTTCACGGACAAGAAAAATAAATCAGAAAAGTAAAACAAGTAAGAAAGACAAATACAAGTGAGCACATGAAAGAATTGAAAAGAAAATATGTTTCCGAACTCTGATTTATGTATGTACACATGAATTATTACCCATAATTTATGTTTTATATTACACAAGTATGATTGCATTCTTGAGTTTTGCATTGCCTGAGTACCAAAAAGTCTAAGATCAAGGTAAGAGAAGTCAAGCAAGTGTGCTAAGCCGTATGCACCGGATAATGTGCTCAAGTTTGGTACCTTGGTAAGAAAAGTATATGTTAATCTCTACCCATATATGGGGTGAAGTTATTTTAAATTATTGCACAATACAGGTTTATTGAATTTCACTCACGAAATAAGAAAGACAAGTTAGGAAAATAAGACAAGAAAGACAAGTAAGAAAAACAAACACAAGTGAACACATGTAAGAATTGAAAAGAAAAGATGTTTCTGCACTCTGATTTATATATATGAACTATAATTGATATGTTAAATGTATGTATGTTAATGTTATGATATTGTTTACTATGAGTTGTTATATATGCGGAGTGACTTTGTTACTTAGCCGATAATTTTATTGTTGGCAGGTTCGAGATTTGATATTTGTGCCCCAGAGCCTTGAGTTGAAGATGTGTACGTAAAGTAAGATCTTGCAGGTAATCATCTCGAAGAGGGACGGGATCTCGATAGATGATCTTACTATTATTTTAGTTTATTGGAAATTGTTTAAATTCCAGAGAGATTGTAATTGACTTATTATGAATTTATGTTTTGATTTCTTGGGTGGTTGAGAATCATGATGGACGATTCAGATTATTTATGTTCAGTTTAATTACAGATTTTAATTGATGTTCAGTTGATGGATTAAATGTTATTCCATTGAAGAAATTTTTAAGTCCAAATTTGGGTATGCCTTTAAATCTCATTAAATGAATTAAGTCAAGTAAGTCACGTGTCAAAGTTCCACATTCTCTTAGGGAGATTTTGGGGTGCTACAGGTGACTTCAAGAGAAAATTATAAATATTATCTGATAATCATACTTGTTTCACATGGCTCTACCCTATGCGCAAAAAATCGGACTTCTTTACTTTTTTGTAACCTTTCGAAAATGTAGTGTCAATTTGTTGCTAAAATACAGATATTTCAGTTAGATGAAGGAGGCGAATTTGTTGATTCTAGGTTTTTGCAACACTCAAATCTATAAATCCATCATCAATCCTCCTGTCCACGAACTCCTGAGCAAAATGGGGTGGCAGAGATGGAGCACAAAAACATCACTGAACTTAGCCTGACTATGATGTTGCGTGCCAAGCTACCACCACGGTTTTGGGTTGAATGTTTCTCCACTGCAGTTTTTTTAATAAATCTTCTACCTTCACTAAGATGATTGACAATGGATTCTCCATTTGTTAGAATCTATGGGCAACAACCTGATTATTCATCGCTGAGAATCCTTAGCTGCAAATACTTTCCTTACCTTGGAGACTATAAAAGAACCAAATTGGATCCCTAAGTCATTGCCTTGTGTGTTTATTGACTAGAGTGTGACGCACATAGGATACAAGTGTTTTTATCCTCCTACTGGATAAATCTACATCTTCCGACATGTTGTGTTTGATGAAACACAACTACCTTTTGTCAATCCAAGCACTTTGTACTCACGGGATAAAATTGAGGGGGAATTCTCAGTATTTAATGAATGAATTGATCTCTCAGATCAATCCACACCACATGGTACTAATATCTCCACTCCTTGTCCTGATGCAGGCTCTATTGATTTTTCCACACCACTGTCTCCAAGCATTGATTGTTGACACCGATGATACCCAAGATGTTGTTCCTTCACCAACTAATGCAAATATAGAGAATGGTGATGCTGACCCGGGTGCCTCACCTCCCACTCCACCTAGTCCACCCGATGTGATGATTAATGTCGATCCATCCATGCCATCTACTAGGATAGCTCCTCTTGTGCAACATCGGGGTGATCACACGGTCCCAAACAGGGGTGTTCAAACCCAACCAAAAGTATGAAGACCTTCTTCTTGCCTCTCTATCTATACAGATTTCTCCATAATCAAATCGGCATTGAAGCATATTGGGTGACGTGCAACTGTGCAGGAAGAGATGAGAGCCCTCGCAACTAACAACACGTGTTTTGGTCTCTCGATATCCTACAACGAACATTAAGGAGAGTTTAATTTTCTTGAGTCGGAGACTAGTTTCCATCAAAGAAGGGGAATGACCATTTCCCATCTCAATGCTTATAAGAATTGGATAAAAATAGGCCGCCCTTACGTGCGTGCGGGGGGTGGGGGGTTTACTAACTGAGTTTTAAGCTAGCAAAATAAAGGTCTGACAGGTTTTGCAACTTTTGATCACCACCACCACTACTTTCCGCTCCAGCTGGTGCACGTGAAAAGTTATTTTTACCCCTACTGCAATTTGGATAAGAACTAATTGCCTATTCGGACTTTGAGGCCGGATATCTTAAATTCCAAAACGGCCGCCACTTTCAACAGGGCAGGCCTAAAGCGAAAATTCTAAATGAGTTTTTTTTTTAATATTTTAATATTATAAAAAGAAATTAACTATAAATGGGCATTTTTAATATTATTTTTTTAATTTTTTAATGAGCCTAAAGCAAAGGCTTTGATGGCCTAATGGACGGCCGGCCCTGACTTTCAACTCCGAGAAATATATATAAGCTATGCATCCCCTTTGAGTGCATGAAAGATGAACCATATTCACCTTGCTGCTTAAGGCGTGGCCTTTCCTTAACGAGAGGTCTCGGGATCTAATAGTAAAACTGAAAAATATGAAGAACGTGAAGTCTGAAAACAGAGAAAAATTAAGAACTCTGGAGAAGTATTCTTATTCACAGACTGCATTAACAAGTACATCATAGTTTCTATTTATAGAGATTTACAAATAACTGAATAGATACATTCTAAACTAAGTTCTCATTCTGTTAGGAGCCAGCTGGATTGACAATTATGACAGGTGGAATTCTGTTAGAGTTTGTTAGAGTTGTTGAGCTGGTGCTGGGAGAGCTATGTGAATGAGGATGGTTAACATCCCCCTTCAAACTGAGGGACATGGAAGTGACCATCAGTTTGCTCTGGAGTTGCAAAAAGCGTGCAGAAGAGAGTCCCTTTGTGAAAATGTCAGCTGTTTGATCTTCAGTGGAAATATATGCAATGGAGAGATCCTTCTTGGCAACACGTTTGCGGATAAAATGAAAATCAATTTCAATATGCTTTGTTCGTGCATGAAAGACTGGATTCGAAGCCAAGGCAAGAGCAGAAATATTGTCACACCAAAGTTGAGGGGGTGTGGGAATATACACATGAAGATCCCGAAGTATCATCCTTGTCCAAGAGAGTTCAGCAGCTGTGACAGCCAAAGAACGATACTCTGCCTCAGTAGAAGATCTGGCCACTGTTGATTGCTTCTTAGTACCCCAACTAATTGGATTTGATCCCAGAAAAATGCAGAAGCCTGTAGTGGATTGTCTGTCAGATGGGTCACCAGCCCAATCAGCATCAGCAAAGGCATTTAGAGAAAGAGAACTGGGACGATAGAGAATGCCATGATTGATGGTACCCTGGAGATATCGAAGGACTCTCTTGACAGCAGCATAATGGATATTTGTTGGGGCATGCATGAATTGACATAGTTGGTTAACAGAAAAAGTGATATCTGGTCTACTAAATGTCAGATATTGGAGAGCTCCAACAATGCTGCGATAAGGTGTGGGATCAAGAAGAGGCTGGCCTTCTGTTTTGTTTAATCGAGTAGTGGTACAAGGTGTTTTACAGGGCTTACAATCCTTCATGTTAGATTTGGCTAAGAGATCAGTGACATATTTGGACTGAGTAATGTATAAGCCAGAGACAGTGGTATGAACTTGAAGACCAAGGAAATAGGAAAGAGGGCCAAGATCTTTCATATCAAAGGTTGTTTGGAGTTGATGAATGATCTTAGTAACTAAGTGAGAATCACTTCCAGTTAAGATAATGTCATCTACATAGAGAAGTAGAATGACAATTGAAGTGGGTGTGGTGTAAACAAAAAGAGAAGAATCAGCAGTAGAGGCAATAAAACCAATATTGAGAAGATGAGAAGTAAATCTCTCAAACCAAGCACGAGGAGCTTGTTTGAGGCCATAGATAGACTTGTGTAGAAGACAAACATGATCTGGTTTTAAAGGGTCAATGAATCCAGCTGGTTGAGACATATAAACTTCCTCTTTGAGAGTGATCTTTGAGAGTGCCATGTAGGAAGGCATTACTAACATCTTAACTGTCTGAGAGGCCAATTGTAATGAGCTGCAAGGGAGAGAACAATTCGAACAGTAGTGGATTTGACCACAGGACTAAAAGTTTCGAAGTAATCAATGCCTTCCTCCTGATGAAATCCTTTAGCCACAAGACGAGCTTTATAACGAGAAATGGTTCCATCTGAATTATGTTTGATGCGATATACCCATTTGCAGCCAACAATATTCTTATGAGAAGGAAAGGGAACAAGAGACCAAGTTCCTTGTTTTTGAAGAGCAGTAAATTCATCTGCCATTGCCATTCTCCACTCGGATGATTTAGAAGCTGTAGTGTAAGAGGTAGGTTCTACTGATAGAGTTGAATTAAAGCAGGATTTTCGTTTAGAAATACCAGATTTAGATCTCGTTTGCATAGGATGCAGGGAGGGATTAGGAAGAGGTGAAGGAGAAGAAGATGGAATAGATGCTATGGGAGAAGGAGAAGGAGAAGGAGAAGAAGCAGGAGAAGCAGGAACTGTAATGCAAGATGGAGGAGTAGGAGGAATAACTGGAGAAGAAGAGGAAGTAGAAGGAAAGGGTGGAGTGATTAGAGGAAAGTGAGGAAGCCAATGGTGGAGGGAACCAAAAAGAGGGGCAGAAGGAGAATGAATTGTTGAAGTGTTTGTAGAAGATGAAGAAAGGGATAAGTGAGAGAATGGAAAGGACTCTTCATCAAAGATGACATGCCGAGAGGTGTATAATCTGTCATGGTTAAGGTCAAGAGAAAGGTAACATTTCTGATGAACATAGTAGCCAAGAAAAACACATTCAATGGATCTGGACTGCAATTTATTAGTGTTATAAGGTCTTAATAATGGAAAACAAGAGCAGCCAAAGACTTTGAGAAATGTATAGTTTTGAATAGTACCAAAAAGATTTTCCCATGGTGATTTATTAAGTAAGGTCCTAGAGGGCATTCTATTGATAAGAAAAACAGCTGTGGTAAAAGCATAAGACCAGTACTTTAAAGGCATGGATGAAGCAGAAAGAAGAGTAAGGCCTGTTTCAACTATATGCCTATGCTTCCTCTCAGCAATACCATTTTGCTGAGAGGTATGGGGACAAGTTTGCTGATGAAAAATTCCATGAGAGGATTAAAAAAAAGAAAAAAGCATTACTGCCATATTCACCACCACAATCAGAGCGTAGAACTTTGATTTTAGTTGAAAAATAATTTTCCACTAGAGCTTTGAATTTACAGAAAACAGAAAAGACCTCAGATTTATTATGAAGAAGATAAATCCAAGTATATCTTGTGTAATCATCCACAAAAGAGACGTAGTATTTAAAGCTATCAACGGAAGTGATGGGAGCATTGCCCCAAACATCGCTGTGAATCAATTGAAGAGGAGCATTAGTTTCAAAAGTAGAAGAAGAGAAGGGCAATTGAGTCATCTTACACTGTTTGCAGTGTTTACAAGTTACAGTAGATGATTTATTTAGAGAAAACAAAGCAGTGTTATTAGCTAAGGTCTGTAATACACCAGGATGTGGATGTCCCAACCTAGCATGCCATAGAGGTTGTGAAGTTTTAGCTCCAACATTTGCAGATGCAAGTTTGGAGGGTATAGCAGTAGGAATGGGATACAGGCCATTTTCACTCCTTCCTTGAAAGAGAAATTTCCCCGTGAGATTGTCCTGTATAGTGAAGATATCAGAAGTGAAGAAGAAAGAACAATTATTATCTTTGCATAGTTGATGAACTGAGAGGAGATTAGTAGAGATTTGGGGAACATGAAGAATTTTGTTAAGGTGAAAACTGTGACAAGGAGTATGAAGAGTGGATGTACCAATATTGGAGATTGGAAGCCCTTGACCATTACCAACAGCAACTGAATCATCACCTGTTTAAGGATGACAGAATGACATATTGGCAAGATCAGATGTGAGATGGTGAGTAGCACCAGAATCCGTGAGCCAGAAAGTATCCTGTTCAGATGATACATTGTTGTAGGAGGCTGCCATAGCTGCTAACTGAGAAGGTGGATGACGTCCTTGAAAAGAGAAGTCCATTCTGTGATAGCAATCCAATGCTCTATGTCCAAACTTTTCACAAATTTGACATTGAGGCCTATTTGTATTTGGAAAGGAATTGGATGATGCAGATGATGAAGAACCACCAGATCTTTGTTGAGCTGGTGAGAAATTGTGAGAAGAAAATTTTGTATTGTTATTGAACTGTCTTCTTCCTCCTCTGTTATAGTTTCTACCACGGCCTCTGCCTTGAGAAAATGAATTTCGACCTTTGTTGCCTTGATACTGATTCTTGAACTGAGATGAAGCAGTCATAGCCATCATGGAATTTTGTGTATCTTGAATTGCTAGAGTAGACCTTTCTTCAGATAGAAGAAAAACATCCAATTCTTCAAGAGTTATAGGAGCAGATTTGGTGCGAATTGCAGTGCAGAAAGGATTATAATGTGCTGGAAGACCATTGAGAGTATATAAGAGGATATCTTCATCGTCAATAAGAACTGAGACTGCTGATAGATTATCTCATATTGCTTTGATCTTCTGAACATATGATTCAATTGAATCATTTCCTTTCTTGAGATTTTGTAGATCTGACTTTAATTGCAAGATATTAGATCGAGAGATTGAAGTGAACCTTCTCACTAATGCATCCCAAGCAAATCTGGATGTTTTATATCCAATCACATTAGATAATGCTGCAGGAGAGAGTGTTGCATTGAGCAATGTCAACAATGGTTGATCTTGAGCAATCCAAGCAAGATATTTTGGATCTATTTCTGCAGTGATTGTTCCAGTTTCATCTCGAATAAATTTCTCAGGACAAGGCAGCGATCCATCTATGTATACTAACAAGAGGTCTCGGGATCTATTTCTGCGTGGCCTTTCCTTAACGAGAGGTCTCGGGATCTAATCTCACTAGGTGATGAGTAGCAAGCACTCAACTCTCCACTGCTAACTCAAAACATATACTAACACACTAACTAGGGTTGTGGCTTAACCGTGTATAAAAAAAAAAAAAAAAATGATGAATCATATTGTAATGGTTGGAGACTATTGGAAGAAGGATCTACCAGTCGAGTAACGAGCACATGATTGTGGGAGGACGGTTTCTGTCGTATCCCCTTGGGGGATATTTTTGGGCCCTAAAACCCCCCCCCCCCCCCCCAATCAGATTATTATTTTGATTGTGGAATAATCCAAAAAGAATGTGACGAATCTTCAGTCAAGATAATTGGATCGGGTCAACCGTTGACCCTAAAAAGATTTTTCCAAACGTCAACTCAGGCGGCAGCCCTCTTTGAATCAAATAGACTTGCACTGAAAACTGAATCGTAAAAGTAAGTAATGGGTTTTGTTGAAGGAGAAGAGATTGTTATTTTAGGCAAATCGATATGATTTGCTTTATATTTTCTATTTATTTATGCTTCGCATGACAACAATGTAACCAAAGAAATTGTGAGTGATGGAAACTCTAAAGTAGTGTAACTAAAGACGAGTGGAAGAAACTTGTGCTACTTGAATTTGGATAGCGCGAAAACTGCTTCCAGGTTGGGAGGAACGAAGTACTCCTTCACACGCACCGATGACGGGAGCCGCGAGAATGAAGAAGAAGAATCCCTACGTTTCCTTGGGGCCGGCGGACACGTCAACATCTCCGGTATCTTGAACTCCTTTGCAGTCGGCGTGGTACACTTCTCCCTGCTCCACATTTCACTCTCTGCAACTGTCACCGTCACCGTTACCTCTCCGTCTACAACGGAGATGCTCCTCTGAATCTGATCTCCTCCTTCCAGAAGCTTTGAGAAGGTCGCTGATGACGTCGGCACCGACTTTTCTTCCGTTCTGCAAATGCTCACCATCTGTTCCTGTTCCTACACACATACTTTTTGGCTTTAGCAGAGTTGAGTTTTAATCCTTTGCCTTCTTCGCAATTTAAGGTGTAAGTCGTGTTTTTTGAGATAACAACTTCTTTGGTGATGGTGAAACTAGAAAAAAATAAATAAATTGGACATCTGCAAACAGAGATCGAGACAATGGAGTTTGTATCATCTAAAAAACCAAGTGATTTTGGCAGCAATATTAGAGTCTAATAGGAGAAATTGTGTAGAATTGCAAATGGAGATCTACCGTAGAACGGAAGAAAAGAAGTTATATGGCGGATCTGAACGCAAACTGAGTTTTTATTCTACAAACAATCCAACTATTGTGATTAGAAGTCTCTCCTGCCATCTTTCAGCTCGAAATCTGAATGATTAACCGATCGATGGAGGTTTAGAATTTGGGGAGCTTAGGTGGAAAGCAATGGTTTAAAGAGCAGGATTCCAGTAGAAAAATATGAAGTTTTGCAGAGCAAGAATGAAAAATCTTAAATTTCCTAGAGATAAAAGAAATTCTACTAGTAAACTTTTTAGTCTCTGAAGTTATGATACAGAGAACGCCAATCAAAGTTGTTCAACGAAAAGCAGCTTCTTCGACTTCCAGATCAGATGAGCTAGGGTTTAAGAGAAGAAGAACTATAGTAGATGGTAGAAAAAGAAAAAAAAAAAGAAGAAAGAGAAGCTTGTACCTCCTGATGATCGCAGAAACTCTCTGCTCTAAATCTCTGAAATTTCGATAGAGAGATGGGCGAATTAACTTGAACGAAACCGAATGAAGATCTTGAAAGAAAAACCAAGCTTCAGCTTTGAATTTGGACGACTGACAGAGACTCTCGAAAGAGGGAGGCTCCGAAAGGAGGAACCAAGCTAGAAAAGAAAACAAAATAGGGGTCTTTGGATTCGAAGTCTAGAGAACACGGCCGTTTGAATTTTATAGGCGGAGCGGAGGGAGAAAGGAGGGCTGCCCCTGCCCGTCAACCCGTGTACTACCCGCGGGCAGATGGGATTCTCCCCAGGTCCCCACCCCCAACTCCAAGGCAACACTGTGACAGAGCAACGCGTTTTTCTTCAAATTTTGTTACTTCTTCTATACGCACGGTCATTTTTGGGAGACGTGATTTTTAAGGCATTTAACTGTTTTTACCTAAAACAAACTTTAGGGTGTGTTCGTTTGGGGGTACTTATCTTGTGTTTTTGGCTTGAGGAAAAAGTATCAGGAAAAAATATAATTTTTTCAAAATTACTATTTGTTCTCTTTAAAAATATAATCATATAAAATGATAGATTTGAAATTGTAAAGTTTTTACTTTATTTTCTTTCACAATTCCAACATTTTGATGGAAATAAAGTAAATTCTAAATCTTTAAGGGTGGGTGTTAATAAAGGAAGCCCGAGAAGAGGACCCCAAGGTCCTTTTTTAAGCTGCCTGCAGAGTCCTCTTGTCCCTTTTAACATATCTTTAGTCATGATTAAGTATAATTAAATTTAAATTAATAATTTTGTTTTTCTAAAATCCATGGTTAGATTGCTTAACCTTTAAGGGTGAGTGAATCCTAACCACAATTGATAGGTAGTTAAAAAAGGGGTGTGGACCAAAGAAATCACAGGGTCAGCTTCTAAGGTGACTTCGTTTTCCATTTCCCTTAAAAAAAAAAAAAAAAAAAAGCCAAATCCTCTACTGTGACAATCGGATTTGGCAAATCCAGTTATCACCCCTTGAGGTTGCCACGTGTCCCATTTGACACCCCTTAATTGTGGTTAAGATTCACTCACCCCTAAGATTCACCCACACATCCTTGGTTTTAAAAAAAAAAGATTAATTATTTTTTAAAAATTAAAAACTGTTTTTAATATTAAAAAACCCTAGAAACAGTTTTTTTATTTTTAAAAAATAATTAATATTTTTTTAATAACCAAGGACGGGTGAGTGAATCCTAGGGGTGGGTGAATCCTAACCACAGTTAAGGGATTCAAAAGGGACACGTGGCACCATCAAGGGGTGATAACCGGATTTGGGAGGATTTGGTTTTTTTAAAAAAGAGGGAGTTTGGACCGATGAGGACCGGCATGCATTCCCCAAACAGTAGAAATGTGCGTTCCAGCAACCATTTCCCTCTTATTTTTTTCAAACCCCGAATACCTAATGCTATTATGAACCCTAACATCCTCACCTCTCTCGACTCTTCTCTGCTCACCTCCCCACTCCTCTCGCCGACGGAAAGTATGCTAGTATTGTTAGAATAAGGTATGCTGCTTCTTCTTCAAATCCAAAAACTAATAGCGTACATGTATGATTATGTTATGTATGAGATACACCATATTATTATCATCATCACAATTAGAAGGATTTGGATTTAGAATGAGATTGGTATTTGAGATTTGATTATAATTTGATTAGCATTAGATTAAGACATTATCTAGTTAGATTTGATTAATATTAGATTAGAAATGATTTAATTTAGTTTCTATATTTATTTATACTAGTGGGTGATACGTGCGATGCGCGTGAGAGCGAGGGGAAAGAGTTAACCACAATTAATATGAGATAAAAGGAACACATGTTAACCCATGGGTGCGATTGAACTCTCCCCGAGTTCAATCGCAATTAGTTGTGATTCTATTCTTTTTAAATAGATAAGGGGTAGTTTGGGAATTATAGTAAAACATTAACACATTAAAGTAAAACATTGAATCAAAATTTTGTTTATATAAGGACAGTTTGAGAATTTTGAAAAAATCAGGCTACACCTCCCTCTCGCATTATAATAGTAAAAGATAATATTATCTATTCAAATTTAGTTGAGTCTCTTTGTAATCATCTTGAGAATTCAATAATAATTAAAAAATTTTCACAGTATCCAATCTTGTTTTTCTGGCAGGTGGCAACACCGCCCGTCCAACTTGAAGCCATTTTTTTAGTCCTGAGAAGAGGACATTGGGGTCCTCTTCTAACCTGACCATAGTGTCCCTATGTCCCTTTTAACACCTTTTTAATCATGGTTAAACTTAATTTAAAAAAATTAATAATTTTGGTTTTTAAAAAAAAAATCATGATTAGATTGCTTAACCCTAAGGAGTGAGTGAATCCTACCCATAGTTGATGGATGGTAAAAAGTGGGCGTGGATCAATGAGATCCCGGGTCAGCTTCTAAGCTAACCCTACGGTCCGTTTTCCATTTCCCTTTAATTGTGGCATGTGTGACAACGTAGGTCGTACATAGCCCCTTGTTATAGCAAATGTCTTGTGGAGGTATTTGCTTTAAACATCAACTATTGTTGCTTTTCTAAACCCCATGATCATTCCATAAAAAAAAAAACTCATGATCTAGTTCACCCGCACTACAACTGCAACCCGCCTCTCCGTTGTCATCTCTCAATGGAACTTCGCTTTCCTTAGCTGTGGGATCACCTACACACTGAAAAAAAAAAAAAAATCCCACGATTTAGGGTGCATCATTCTCACGTCTCCCATCTCAAGTCTTTCATCTCACATCTGAACCCCCCAAACACCCCTCTTCCTCAAGGTCTCACTAGTCACTACCCCTCTCTCCTCAAGAGCTTTGTTTCGCTTGTTGAGGAATCTGAAATCTTTGAAGGAGGCGCCTTCACAGCACCCGAAACATCTCAGCCCCACTCTGAACCAGCCACGGTTAGTTACTCCAAAGAGGCGCCTTCACAGCATCAAACAACTGGAGATGTACAAGATCCGAACGAAGGGGATGGTTGATCTTCGTCGAGAACAACCGAGGGAATTGATGAATCTGTTTCATATCCTGGTAGAAAATCTGTTGTGCCATTTAATGATTGTGGTCTGATAGATGTCAAAACGGTACTCATCCACTTTGTGTTGAAAAAAAAAAAAAAAAAGCACCTTTAACCCATAGAGGCCCATAATAGAACATGTGATCTATCGGCAAAATTAGAGCCACGATCATTAGGATCCACCTTTCAGGCCCAAAGAGGCCCTTTTGAAGACCCGTGAACCCTTTGACAAGACCATGGATGTCGTATTTTACGCAAAAGGACTCATTTCATTGCCCAAAAGGTAATTCGGCTCATTAAAGACACTTTTTCTTGACTCATAGAGGTAATTTTCGGTAGATGGAGGCTCTTCATCTTTGGCCCATAGGGGGCAATATTGATGGCCTAAGATGCTCGTATCTTTGGCCCATAGAGCCCCCTCACGCCTTTTTAAAGACTGATTTTCTTGGCCCATAGAGGCACATTTCAGGCCCGTTAGAGGCCCCCTTTATCATTGTATGACAACAAATTCAACAGGTATTCAAATGTGGAAGCATCATGACACGCACTTCATTCAAGCATGACAACACATTCAAAGCAATAGATATCATTGTATACAACTTATTACTTTGGCAAAATCATGAGGATCGAAGGTTTCAAGCGGAGATCAAAAGCTATCAAGCCGACTTCTTTTAGCGGCAAATATATCGAAATTTTTTAAAAGTGAAAGAAATAGAAACTTGATGTAGTTTCTATTTCTATGATTGCAGAATTTCTATCGTACGGTTTAGAGAATTTCAATTCCTATGTAACTCTACTTTTGAAGAGTTACTATTCTTGTAATACTCTCCTACTTTGTACCAATTAAACTGTTTATAAATATCAACCCAAACATCTCTTCTCACGTATTGAGTAAGAGAGTTTCTATCCAACTTCAGTGTTATTACTTTATGAAATTCTTTATAAGGTTCTGTCAGTATGGGGGCTGAAAATTTGGCCCTCTCCATCATCTAAACGCAAATGTTTAGTATTGAACACCTACCTGAATAATTGGGAACTCCCTGGTATAGCAAACCTACTAAGAAGTTCTCATGATCTGGAGATGCTTGTTGTGAACATTACTTTCCCTTGCAACATGGAAATGGGTTACTCAAATGGGTTACTCAAAATCGTGATACGTATTTTATTCTTACATCTAATTAGAATTTGATTTATAGGCTTTATGATCTATTTATGAATAAAATTTTAGTCTAAAGTTTTCTTCATGTGTGGTTTCCATTTGGCAGCAAATTTATTATCTTCCCCAACACTGAAGTGGGTTCCTCGAAACATGATACCTATTTTATTCCTACATCTAATTAAAATTTGATTTATAGGCTTTATGATCTATTTATGAATAAAATTTCAGCCTAAAGTTTTCTTCATGTGTGGTTTCAGTTTAGCGGCAAAATTATCAACTTGTTTGATTTTGATGGAAAGAACTATTGGAAATCATCGAAACCCATTTTTCAGTGTCTATTGCACAATCTCAAGACTGTTAAGATAGTTGGCTTCGAAGCTGGGTACCGTGAGTTAGATTTCATACAATTTCTGCTTAAGCATGCAACGGTCTTAGAGAAGATGGTGATTTATAGTAAGAGATCAGCACATGTCTTAGATCGTAAAACGGAGGAAGCCTCATATGCCCAAAAAATGTCTGGAATTTACTCAAAAAATGTCAAGCTTCCCAAGAGCCTCTCCTCATGCAGTACTTTTATTCCCTTAGGGATTTCACGGTAGCCTTAGTACTTAGTTGAATTGAGTACTTTTTTTTTTGTAATCCATCTTATTGAAAATTAAAGATGAAAAGCCCGAAGGCCATTACATAACCCACTAAGGGGCTCGAGAATTTCTTCCCCAACAATAAACACAGAATTTTCCCTGTGATAGTACAATTGCCAGACACACCAACACTGTCAATACTGTGAATCTTGTAGCATGTGTTTTTCAGTCAGATATGTAATAAACAGAATAAGAAAAGCATTTGTAATTAAGCTTTCTTCTACTTAGATTGAGTACAAGGGTTAGGACTACATAAATATAATAGGATAATGGTGAGGGATTTTGGTAGTCTTTGTAGTCCCTAACATACACCTTTGCTGTTTACCTAGTGATATTTATGTAGTCTTATGCACCTTCTTTTTCCCTTTACGCATAACAAGTCATTCTTATTTCTGATGTAATACATAAAGTTACTCATTTACCTCAAGCAAATTTATTTTCTCCTCAAACTAGCAACCTGCTTCGAGCCATGAGAAAATTGGGCAGATTTGTTGTTCCTTAGAGTTGGTTTTGTCGCTTCTGAAACTGTAGCTCGTCCACTGTTATCCTTGAGCTTCTTCTCTATACCGCTGATTGCATATTGGCATTGTCTTTCCAATTTCTGGGTTTTATAGTAGAGTACAGTATTAAGAGCCTTTTGTTGCGTTTTTGTTTTCAATTGCAAATTTATTTCCATTTTTTAATTCATAGATTGCATTAGAAAGAGCATTTGTTGTTCAGTGAGCTGCCATTTAGGACTCGTTCTCTTTCTGTAGAGTGGTACAAAAACATAATCAGAATTCAGAGCTCTCTCTCCTTCCCTCCATCTGTGACAGATAGAAAGGAAGCTTGAGAGAGATGTAGAACACAAATAATCATAAGGAAAATGCTACCATAGATCAAGTGGTTCTTCTAATGGAGAATGAAAATCCAGAACCCAAACAATCTCTACAAACAGAGCTTAACGACCCAGTCGTAAGAGGACAGATTCCATTGGATATAGCAGTTTGGTTTTATTAGGCTTTTATGCTTCTTCGGTTATGGTCCTGAGATTCCAACTAGTCACACTCTCCCTTTACATTTTAACCTTAAATGCCACAAAAATATTGAGTATCAAGGTTTGTGTAGGGAGAAAATCCAGGCACTGTTTGGCGCAGGGACAGTTCTCTTCTATATCAACCATAGAGAAAGAATTCTTCTACTAATCTCATATCCATCCTAATTCAGTTTTCAAACTTTTTAACGGCCCAGATATAGTGCATTTGATCAAGTTAACCAATGAAGCTATCAAACTATTTTAATTTGTAGTCAATGATTTTCTCCATTATTGTGTGTGATGCTATGCTGATGCGAGGTGATTCTCCACATTTAATCAGTGTGACGCTAATCAATTCTATTCCCTAAGCTCCCTTTGTGTTTGATTGAGCTCTTCTTCTTTTTTTGCTCTTTGTTCTTTTACTCCAATTTTTCATGTAGAGCCAACAAAAGTGTATTCTGACCAATTAGGACATCTTCTTGATCTGAATATGAATGGCCAAATGAGATCAAGAAGATGTCCTAATTGGTAAAAAGTAGGGTTAAAATTTGAACTGTGGGCTGGCGGGTCTTTACAAGGATGAAAGAAGCACTCAAGCAAACCTTACTGATCCTTGGTAAAGTGAATTAAAATGTTGGCTAGAGTTTGTGTTTTGTTGAATACCATCATTTGAGATTTTTGGGGTTCTGGTAGAGTTAGAGTTTCTGTTTGCTTGCTCTTGACTTCTCAGCAGATGCCTTGTTTTCCCATTTCTTCCTGCATTCATTTTGAAGCATTGAGAACTCTGTAACTGAACATTTCTCTGTACGTCCGGCATGAAGTATGGGTTAATTTTGGTATATATCAAAATTAAGTTTTTTATTATTATTATAGAAAGCCCCCCACCCCCCACACACAGATAAACTAGGAGGGTTGGGGCAGTCCCTGGTGGGACAACAAGAGCCTACAAAGTCGGGCCGAATACAAAAGACTGTCAAAGGAATTACTGTGCCCCTGGTCTAAGCCAGCTACTGCAAAACGATGAGCATAAGAGTTGGATCGGCGCGGAATGTGGGAGATGCAGAACCCCCGCAACTGGGACGTCATAACTCGAATATCTTTGAGAACCACATAGATTTCCCAATGCAAAACAGGTCCAGAGCTTGAGAGGGAGGCCACCAAACCCAAAGAGCCGGAGAGAACCCAAACGAACTGCCAACCCTCAGATAAAGCCCATGACAGACCCTCCAGAATAGCAACTGCTTCCACTACAAGGAGGGAACCACCCCAAAGCGCCCGCCTAAAGCCACCTAAAAACCTCCCACGAAAGTCGCGGGGCAATACCTCCACACCCCGCAAGACAACCCTCCTGGATCGATGCCCCATCCACATTAAGAGTAATCCACGGAAAAAGGGGGAGGACGCCTAGAAGGTAGAGAAACAGGCAGCTTGGATAAAACCCGAGAAGGCTCAACCTCCAAAACTTCAGTCACCGGAAGAGATGCCTGCCTGATGGAACAAAGAGTAGCTTGAACTCCTTGGAAGAGACTACAATTCCTAGCCTTCCAAATACTCCATGCTATGGACACAATAAGATTAAGAGCCCAAATCTTCCAAGCCGACGGAAGGGACGAGAGTACCCAATCCGTCCACCACAAACCAAGCTCATTACACTGACCCTCCCCAGCTCTAACTCCCAAAGATGAACCAAGCCACGAGCACCTCGCATGGTCACAGAAAAATAACATAAGAGAAATCGATTCCTCTGTACTACCGCAAAGAAGGCAGCCTTTGTCCTTTGATAATTTCCTTCGAAACAACTCCCAATTGACCGCAAGGGCCTTATGCAAACACCTCCACATAAACCATGCTAACTTGCTTGAAACTTTAAGGCCCCAAATAGCTTTCCAACTCTCTTTTGGCAGCACAAAAGAGGAAGAGGATGGCCGAGCTGAACGCTGGCTGGATCACGATCACGGATGTGATGATATCCTGACTTTACTGAATAAACCCCTGACTTCTCGAAGTGCCATACCAGCCTGTCTTCATGTCCAGAACGGCTAATCTGGATGTGGGAGATGAGGACTACAACCTCCTGAGAAAAAGCCTGATATAAACGATACATGTTCCAATCGGAAGAGTTAGGCAGCACAAACTCATCTAAGGTTTTCCAAGGATAGTCAATCGAATTAGGGGAATGAACCTTAAACCCGAGCAACGAAGGGATCCAAGCCGACTCCCAAGGGTCAATACTTCTCCCATTCCTAACTTGCCATCGGACTCCTATACGAAGGATAGAGCAACCCGCAAGTAAACTCCTCCAAGCCCAAGAAGGATAAGACCCCATGGAAGCCCCCATAAAATTCTCACGGGGAAAGTAGATACTCTTCACCATCTTGCTCCATATCGAATCAGGATTTGTCAAAATAAGCCAACCTTGCTTAGCAAGGAGAGTTAGGTTGAAAGAAGAAAGATCACGGAAACCCCCACCACCAACCTCCTTGCAATTACACAAGGTCTCCCAACTCATCCAGTGAGCCTTGTTTCCTGCTTCAGATTGGCCCCACCAAAAGTTGGCCATTAATTAAGGATGAAATTTTCTTACAAATATATAGGGGCAACTTGAAATAATCCATGGCATAGGATGGAATTGTTTGAATGACTGCTTTTAGGAGGACCTCCCTTCCGGCCTTATTCAGGAACTTGCCTTTCCACGACTGTAATTTACCTTTCAATTGCTCCATGATATGAGCAAAGAGCTCCCTTTTAGAACGCCCAAATGCAGTGGGGAGACCAAGGTACACCCCAGCCTGATCCAACACTTTCATATTAAGGCGATGGGTCATTCGCCGCTGGAAATTAAATGGGGTACTAGGGCTGAAAATAACCCCGGAATTCTGAAAATTAATAGCCTGACCCGAAGAGCCACAAAAGTCATCGAGAACTCTCTTTAACCCATGAGTGGCATCAATACTAGCTTGAGCGAAGAAATTGTAGTCATCTGCAAACATCATATGCGAGATCGAAGGGCTAGATCGTCGAATCTTAACACCTCGCAAGGAACCCTCCTCCACTGCCCGGTCCAAATGGTGAGAAAGGTCATTCGAAGCTAAAATAAATAAATATGGGGATAGAAGGTCACCCTGCCGAAGGCCCCGTGATGGCTGAATTAATCCTCAAGCAACCCCATTAATCATTATAGAATACTGAACAATGGAAACACATTGCATCAAAAGAGAAATCCAACGCTCACAAAGCCCCAACTTCTGAAGAATTTGTTCTAAATAGCCCCACTCCATCCGGTCATAAGCTTTATTCATGTCCAACTTGATCGCCATCAAACAATCTCCACTCTTCTTTCTACTCTTCATATGTTGAAGCATCTCGTGGGTGACAAAGACGTTGTCCTGAATGTTGCACCCTGGAAGGAAAGCCGACTGGGACTGATGCACTAACTCACCAGAATACTCTTCAATCTGTTAGCTAACACTTGGGCATAGATCTTGCATATCACATTACAAAGACTAATAGGCCGATATTGACCCAGGTGTTGCGGGTTTGGAGTCTTTGGAATGAGAACTATGTTAGTCAAGTTGACCTGCTGGAGCAAAAAACCACCTTCAAAAAAATTGCGAACAACCTGGATTACCCGAGAACCGACAACCTCCCAGTAGTGTTGGTAAAAAAGGGTCGACATCCCATCTTGGCCAGGAGCTTTCGTCGGCCCCATCTGGAAAGTTGTTGCTTTGATCTTGGAATTGAGGAGAGGGAGACACAACTCCTGATTCATTGAATCTGAGATTTTTCTGGGAACCCCCGTTGTGAGCGAAAAATTCGTCTTATCAAATTTCCTCCATTGTTGTATGGAGTTTATTGTTTGTTGTGGGGGACTATCATTCCAATCTAAATAAACTCAAACTGTTAAATTACCTTCTCTTTATTGGGGAAGAACCTCTGATTAAGATAAAGAATTAAAAAAAAGAACAAGATATTTGAATAAATATATTTTTATTTATTCAACGGGGTTGCCTAGATCCCATGTAGGCATTACAAGTGCCTCATTTAGGTCTTTTCAAGAAAAGAAAAAAAAATTGGTGACCATGTATGAGGGCTCACCTTGTATTCTCCATATCGTGGAGTCTTCTTCTTCACTTGCTTGCTTGAAGGGGAGCAGAGAGTTTTCTCTTCTTCCTGTCTTTCTTCGTATTCTTCTTGTTGTTGTTCTTATTTTCTTCTGTGTTTCTTCTGTTGTTCTCTTGTATGTTTCTTATGAGAAACACACCTTTTATGAGTTTGAGAGAGTCCTCTTTTTGGGACTCTCTCTTTGACTCCCTTATTTTAGGAAAGTCAAAAGGGGTTTTCCTCTTAGAGGATGCCAGCTTACGGTTCTCCCTTATTTGGGAGAGTCCTCTAGCTCAAGAGAATCCTCTTCTTTTTAGGACTCTTGTACCAGGTTTCCCCTTTTGGGAGGAATCCTAGTACCTTTTGAAAAGGAGGATGTTTAATCACATCATTTCCTATGATATAGGATATAGTCCTGATCCTAACATAATCATGGGGTGCCATATAGCATTTCATGGGATTTTAACAGAGGGGATCCTTATCCTTGGATTCCCCATAGCTTGACAGAGAATTCTTTCCTATCAAGGATTCTCTGCCCCATGACAGTTAAATACTGACTGTCAACTGGGACAGATTGACCTATGCCAGTCCACGGATCAGGATGAGACCATAAGTCTCAATCACGGATCAAAGGATGAGACCATAGGTCTCATCCACGAACCACAAGGTGAGACCACAGGTCTCAACCACGGATCACCAGATGAGACCATAAGTCTCAACCACGGACCACATCTTGTCCGTGGTCTGGATTAGGTCCAGGACATGATATTTGATCTGTGAGAGTTTTATCTTCATGGATTTAACACGTGTTAGCATTTTGGAGGCTGACACTAAATATGGATCCGTGAGAGTTTTATCATCACGGATGAACATGTGTTAGCCTCATAAAGACTGACACTAAATATGGATCCGTGAGATTTTGGTCCTCACGGATGAACACGTGTCAGCCTCATGAAGGCTAACAGTAAATATGATCCGTGGGGGTTTTATCCTCACAGATGGACACGTGTCAGCATCTCGGAGGCTGGCACTAAATATGATCCGTGGGGTTTTATCCTCACAGATGGGGTATGTATCAGCCCATTTGGGGTACCATTTAGGGTGGATCTGTGAGATTTATCATCACGAATCAACCCTACCTTCTTAGCTGGGTAGCATGGTGCCAGCCATCAGCATTTAATGCTGACAGTTAAAGGTACTGCGCGTGCCACAGACACTCGTGAACCCAAACCATCTCTCCGAGAGGCTGAGATCAGGTGTGTGCCATTGCACACACACCTGGACAATGGACGGTGAGATTTTCACTGCCCACCTCCGCTATGGACTGATCTATATTAGAGGGATGAGAGGAATGGAAAATAGTGGAAAAATGTCTCAAAATGCAATCTTCCACTAAGTCGGGAGAGTGGAATTCCTCACCTTTCTCTGACCGAATAACTTCAATACGGTTAACCTGTCTCCTCTGAATGGTGGACAAGTGAAAAAACTTTGTATTTTGGTCCCCATCTGAAAGCCACTTAACTTGAGCCCTTTGGGGCCAAAATACCTCTTCCTGATCGAGGCACTCGGCCAACTCTCCCTTCAAATGAACCACTTCAGCTTGGTTCTAATCTCATTGACATTGAGCTGCCGACAGTCTGAGCTTTAAAGTCTCCTTTCGATGAAACAGGTTTCCAAACACCTCTCTATTCCAATGAGATAAGCCCACTCAACATAAGTTAAGAAGGCGACAAAGGCGGAACATCCCAGAAACCATCACTGGAGTTTGCCACACTCGAGCAAGAACTCGGGAGCTCTCTGCCTCTACCGTCCACATAGCTTCAAACCTGAAACTGCACCTCTGATGCCCCTGCAATGGCCACAAATCCAATCTTAGAGGGCAATGGTCTAATTCAAACATAGGAGGATGATATACCGTTGCTTCTGGGAAAGCTAGTCTCCATTCTGTAGAACTGAGGGCACGATCCAGGTGCTCCTTGACATTAGCCTGACCACCCCGCAAATTCACTTAAGTGAAGGGAATCCCAGGTCCATGAGACCTTTGAACTGGATGAAAGAATTAAAGGCAGTTAACTGAGAGTCGGTCTTTCGAACTCCCTCTTCCTTCTCTTGCCGACAAAGAATTTCATTAAAATCCCCGATCCAAAGACAAGACCTGCTTAAACTTTAGTGATGAGCCACCGTCACCCAGAAAGCCCGCCGAAGCCTTTCCTCCGCAGGCCCATAAATTAAGAACAAATCCCACTACGTCCCATTAAGGCCAATTTGAACTGATAAATGCAATAGATTACTATCCATGAAAATCACCTACATAATCCAAGGGTGACGCCAGAATACGCAAAGGCCCCTAGAAAGGCCGATAGACTCCACCACAAACATCTTATCAAATTTTAAACTTCTATTTAAAACTTCCAACTTTAATTTCTTTGCTTTTTTTTTCCATTAGAAACAAGAGTTCAGGTTTCCACCTACGATTGAGGTCTCGCTGGGCTCGGATTATCGAGGATTGCTCAATTCCCTGACAGTTCCAACTGAGAATACTCATAATTGAAGGAGGGGTTGATCCCTATCAGCCGCCTCCTGAACTTGGTTATACACGGAGCAATCGTTGACCCTTCCCCAACATGCCGCTGGGCCACGAAGGTAGGAATGGGAAAGGGAGAACTAGAGAATACCTGATCGAGATTGGCCACAGGGAACCCCAATGGGTGAACCAGATCTATAGGCTGGGCTGACTTCTGCTCGTGAGGATGGTTGGAACTGAGCCTACGTCGTTTCACTTTACTGGTCCGCATAACCCATTCCAGAGCTTGGGCTCGCTTCAGCCCAGAAGACCTGGATGGAGGATGCTTAAGAATGAGTCCTAAAGGGGTTGGAACCACCGGGCCAGAAGAGCTAAGGCCTGCTCCAGAACAAACTTGCTTGGAACCACGATCATCTCTGGGTTGCTCGAGAGATAGATGATCGTCGCCCGGAACCGCCCGACCCTATTCCTTTTGGATCAACTCCGCAGCTGGTAACAGCCTGGCCCCCACTCCTAAATCCTTACACGCGTCGGCCAAAGAGTCAAGATGAGGGACCGAACGCACACATCCCCCAGACCCTCTAAGCACATCCTCGTCCATACCCGTCTTCCTCACCGAAGAGGCTGAGCCTTCCTCCATGTCCTAACCTTGATCCAGAGACTCTCTACGCTTAGGGCTAGAAGGAAGAAACCAAGATTTATTGGTGGATTCAGGGGAGGGTGGGCCTGATTTGATGGAGGAGACAAAAGCCGCCCTCAACCATTGACCAAAGAGCCCTTCCACTAAATCCTAAGTCGAACCCCCTTTGAAAGACACTCTGCAACTCCAATCATCATGCCCTACAATCCCACACTTGAAACAGAAGGTGGGAAGACGTCCATACCTCAACTTGATAACGGCTGGGAATTTATCACAGCGGAACAAACTAATTTGATACCAACGAGGGAGGCGAATATCGATCAAGACCCTTACTCGCAAATATTTCCCTCGAATCTGATCTCCAACTGGAACTTCCTCTTCCAACACCTCCCCTAGCTCTTTTCCCAAAACAAAACCGGCACCGAACTGAATGAACTCGGGCTGAAGCCCATGCAGTTGCACCCAAAAAGGAGTATGGGAGAATTGGAATTCCGATGGAGTGAAATCTGGGACCCAACGCTAAACTTAGAGCAGATGTCCATTTAAAGACCAAGGCTCAAACTAGAGAACCTTTCTGAAATCCCTCTCTTCCTGAAATTTGAACATAAAGACCTCCTCAGGAAGGTCGATCACTTGAATCCCCTGCTTCAATTGCCAAGCCCGAATCGTTGTCGCCTTGGCCGCTGAGAAATTAATTGGACAATTCGACAAGAACTTTCCCAAAAGACTCCATTGGCAATTAGAATGATCTTCTTCTACAAACGATTCCTCCAAAACCACAACCCTATGGTTTTCCCCCAGAGAGAGCTTGAGCATCTTAGATGAAAGCTCCATTGACGAATCAACAGAGCAAGACCACACCCCACAGAGGAGAAAGACGAAGCTCCACAGAGGGGAAGCCAGTAGTGGTTTTCGCATACCTTCTTCTTGTTCTACTACAGTTTACAGAAGAAGATTGTAATTTTGTTATGACCTCAAAAGGTATTTATAAAGAGAATAAATGCCCAGAATTAAGTTTACAAGGCATTTATTGTTTTTCTTTATGCCCAACAGCCACATCACAGGGAGTTCCCTCAACTCATATTTTTAGTTCCAGATTCCAATTTCCAGGCCTCTCTTTCTAAGACACTATTTTTCTCAACAATTCCAACTTACTTACCAAATTTGTTGGGGGATAAACCCTAAACACGATATGTGAGATAGGAATATTAAAACAGAAATAGACGACAAGAATACATACGAGAAAACCAAATTTATGTTGTTCCCTCAAGTTGAGGTACGTCTTATACCAAAAAAAAATAAAATTTTGAGGTATGCCCACGGAGTCGCCGAGATTTCAATATGATGTAGAGCATGAGAAAATTGCAGAGTTGCGAACTAAACAACAATAACCGCCCATCCCTATGCTTAATAGTATTAGAGCTACATAACAAAGTGCAAAAGTACCACTTAGATATGTGAGAATAGAGGTAGGATGTTCAGTCTGGACAGGCTCCACACTTCCTATCAAAATTACCCTTTAGTTTCTTACATAGTGGTTGCAATGGTTTGGCCTAGATCAGATTTAAGACCAAGTCAGAACATCCACAATCTGAAGTTATAAATAAGTTGAAATGGCAAACTAAATGCAACCCGATAGGGATCCCTCAGCTCGAATATGCTTGCCAAACCTGTTTAAAATAAACAATTAAAATTTAATTTAAATATATTAATATTTAAACTCGAGTTTAATATCTGATAAATATATTAAGTAAATCATTGTATGTTTATTAAAAAATTAGCTAGGTATTATGGCCTGTTGGATCTAAGGAGCCCAACCCTTGACCCAATTATAATTTATAAATGGGTGGAAAAAAGAAGCCCAATTCCAAGCCATGGGTCCAAAAACTTAAACCGAAATTGTGAAATGTTGGCAAGTTCGGACGGGTTGATGGGCCTGGTTTGCCTGAATGACATTCATCCTAGACCCGGATGACCCTGCTCAACCAACTCCAACTTAACTGTATGCTTTCTAGATCGATTCACAGGATTTTCATTAGTAGTACTTTATGGTTCAAATGGCTAATTTGATCCCTTTTCGGGTTGGTAGGGGGACTAGTGCCATGTAGCCGAAATATTGTGAACTTGGAGTATGGGCTTGTTAATCTAAGATATCGTTGTCAGTGTGGATTTCAGAATTTGGGCCCAATTAAGGTTATGTAGATTCTTTTTCTTAGGAATACATATCCCAGAATTTCAGAAAATCGTGGTTATTTCGGTTGGCCTGATACCCAACAAATTGCAGACAAATTAAGTGGCTAAAATTTAACCTTGATTCAAACCAAAATATGGCGAACTGTGAACCCATAGATGAAACCAAACTAGGGACCAAGTGATGATAATACCAAAACCAGATTGTGGAGTGTGTGATTTGGTGGTTGAGATATTAAGGAAAGGAATTATGGAAGTAGTTATCTTAGAAAATCAAATTTTCAAAAAATAAAATAAAATAGAGGAGATAGAATAGATTTTGAAGTGTCTCCCTAGTTTCGTGAAATCTTCTTTTTCTCCTTTTGGTATCTGATTAGACATCTTTAATCAAAATCGGTTAAAAAAAAAGCTCTAATGGGTGTTAATAGAAGCTTAATTACGGTTGAAAATTAAAGAGAATGGTGTAATGTGTGATGAAAGGTGACTATCATTTCCCACTAGAAGCAAAAGGAGAATGTAATTATACATGGGTCGGGAGGGACAAAAGAAGCATTTCAACCAGACAAAGCTTTAGATGATTGATGGGTTTAAAGGCCTTAAAACCTACTTGTAATGTTCTTATTAAAGTCAATTGCCATTATAATTTGGGCCTCCCTTTCTTTTCAAACTTTACAAGAATCCCTTTTAACCCCACTAGAGTAACTGGTTCAGGAAACTCAAAGCTTCTTTTCACTCTGCTAAATATATAACTAATTATGATGGTTATTGGTTATTGAGTTCCGAGCTTCGCTATGCTATGTATGTGGTGTCAGCATGGTAAGGCAGATCAGCCACAAGATAAAAGATACATCAGCTTACTTAGCTGTGTGATTAGCCAACACTTCCATGTGCTTATGGTCGAGATATATATACTAATGGTCATCTCAAAAGGGACCAATTTCGTGTTTTAGCACTCGATATATCGGAGCTAGCGAAACCTGGTTTGTTTTTTTCTCTTACATAAAGCCATCCATCTTTGATTATTTTCCTGAGCTCCGGTTTTGAAACCTGTGGTGGGAAGGAAAGACAAAGAGGACAATTATTTTATTTTTTTGGACAAGAAAGAGCATCTATTAGATGAGATAATGGAATTAGACTTTATGCTAAGTCCTCATTAGAATCCTTAATGATCATATGGACTGTCTGGGACAACTTTCATCCATTAATTGGGTGGTGCTTGGACCTTGATGTTCAGTTCTGAAAGTTGGCACCCCATGACCAATTAGACACCTTCTCTTATTCAAGGACATTTCGATTATGCCGCTTAAGATTTCAAACAACCATTTGATTAGGATCTTCACAATCCTTATCTTTCACAGATCCCATCAACACTCTAGGAAAGTAGGGTTTTTCTTTAACAAGATCAAGATGTAATGGCTCACAATTGTTCAAATGAGGAAAATGTTAAAGCACTAATCAACGAACGAAAATTTCTTAAAACAGCACATATTAGCCCAATGTTGAATCATATGCAAGCCACGGACAGCCTGTTTGATACTGTTTAATGACTTGATAGCTCGATAATTGTTGGTCTAAAGCACAGAGTATCTCTCTCTCCCTCTGATATCTGTATACTAGTCATCAGTTTGTACGTCCGTTGCATGTGATTACTTTTACTAAAAATCAATACTGAAATAATTGATGGATATGCTTCCAAGATGCTAATTTTACATACTAATTTTTAGAGTTTTAGTCCTAATTTATATATTTAAGAATTTGAACAGTTAAGTTCATTTAGAAATCTAAAAAGTTTGAGAACTCTAATATTAAGTTCTAATTTTTGTCAAGTACTAATCAGTTAAAAACTAAGTATTATCAAATAAAAATTATTTGATTAGATTAATAGAGTTTTAGTGAAAATTCAATTAAAAGCTTTGTAGTTTCAAACTTTAAGCGGTTGAGTTTAGAGATGACAACCAGTTTTTCTGTTCCCTATATATCTAAGGTTTGGATAATGTTAGCCCACTTTCCTGTAATCTCTCTTTCTCCTCACTTAAATATAAAGAGAAAATTAAAGTTATGTCCACAAACAACTTACATATTCTATTGTTTTTGTTTAAATGAGGAAAGGAAAAGTAGGGCTAGCATTGCCCCTAAGGTTTATATGGAACAATAATCAGTTGCAAAAGGGGGTTTTGCAACCGACCTGTTCAGCTTGAGTGGGCCCTACCATGTTAGGCTGATGAACAGCTTGGTTGGGACCCACCTGAACTTAACAGGCTAACCTAATTTTCTTATGTGGTATTGTGAGGGATTGTGAGGGGGTGTTTTGCAGTTTGAAGCTGATTATTGTTCGGTTTATAGGTTAATTAAACTAGTGGGCTATCAAAGGCTTAGGGGACTCGGAAACCAAGTGTCCCCCCTATAAGCACCCTATTTTTGCACCCCCTATCCCTCTTCCCGCTTCTTCAAATGCTTCAAGGTTCACCTAAGGCCCAAGCCCATTTGGCCAAACTTGTACCCAAACAACTCAATCAATCCCAATTACTTAATTTCATTACCCAAGCCCAAGTAGTCAAGCCTAATTACTCAATTGTCTTAGCCAAAGCTCAATTGCTTTAATGAAGGCTAATTACCATATCTCAAGCCCAATTGCCATAGTTAAAGTCCAATAACCATAACTTATGACTCATCTACTAACGACCCATGATCCATAAGATCTAATCACATACCCACATCCATTCAACCCATATCCAAGACCCACAAACCCAAGCCCACTTTCCACTTTCTTACAAAAGATCTTTTATTCTTTCTTCAAACTCAAAATAGCCTCATTTTTGTGTTTAGACACTTTTTTGACCACTCAATCATCTCTTACTAAGTACACACCTTTTTAACTAATCAATCACCTCCATTACTCTCTTACACCTCTTACAACTCATTCTTACACCTCTTACAAAATAATTAACTCTCTTACACTCCTTTTGACCACTTAATCACCTCTCATCAAGTACATACTTTTTTTATTACCCAATCACCAACCACATCTATTTTGACCAACCAATCACCTCCCTTCTTCTTACCAAACTCTCTATTAATTACCAAATTGTCACAACCTTTTGAAAACTCTATAAATACAAGACCATCACAAGCCATTCTTTCACCTCCAAAATCCCAAGTGGAAACCCTACCTCTTCTTCCTCTCACCCCTTATATTTCTTTTTAGCCTTGAAAAAGTTAGAAAAAGCTAAGGTTTACAGTGTATAAAGAATTTTAGGACTAAAAGCCTAGAGTTCTTCACTAACTCTCTTTCTTTGTAAACTCTAAAAACTCTCCACCTCTTGGAACATTAGAAAAGAAGTCTTGCAGGAGTAGGCACTCCTCCCTTTATTATTCATCTTCTTCTTTACTTGTTTTTTTTTATCTCTAGTCTTTTTCTAGAACTATTTGGGAAGACCTCTCTCTTCTCAAGTTTAGTTGGGTCTCTCTACACCAATCTAATGGTATAGAGGGATCACACCTCAAAAGAAAAAAGATGTTTTTTTTTTTTCTTTCATGTAAATATTTCTTTCTTTTCTATGTACCCACTAGTGTGAATATGGGTAGGCCCATAGAGAATGTAAGCTAAAGTTATACCTCTCTTTGTATTTTGTTTCTTCATTTAGATTCTAGTCTTTCATCTAGAATCATTTGGGAAACTCATCATCACTCAAATTTTCATATTTAGAGTCTCATTACATCATTCATAATGGTGTAAATGAACTACATTAGAGAGGAGATGATGAGTTTTCATTTTCTCCACTCGTCACTTTTTTTCATTTCTTTCTTTTTCCTTCATGTTCTATTTTAAATGGGTAAATGATGATTTATGAACTTCAAGCGGACATTATCCAAAATGCCTCACACCAAAGACAATGGTATTTGATCTATTATCAACATCAATCCAACAAAATAGGTATTGACAATAGACCATTTACTATTCATAATGCACACCCCTCTTTATGTCCTAAATATAATCTTTTAGCCTAACTTCTCTTTAATCTTTCTCTTGGATTAAATTTGACTTTAGTTAAGTTTGCCAAAATCCTACCTATATGAAAATCCAAAAAAAAAAACATGATAAAATCTCAAAATACCAATAACATTATAAAATACCAAAATACCAAGAGAATCTAAAAATACAAAAAGACCAAAAATATGCTTATTAGGCTTTCTTGACCTTGGTTAGCCTACCTAACCATAGTTAACACCCTTCTAACCGCGGTTAGACCTAAACCTTGCACTTGATCAACCCGGTCAACTAAACCCTAGCCCTTGGCTAGACCATTGACCATCCTATGCACACACACACGCACCCTTAGTCTTGGCACAGCCTCATGTGTCAGAACTACGCTCGGTCTGATTTCACCCCAATGTGAGTATGTAGGCAACCCAACCTGGGTTCGACCCTATCCCATCTAGCTTTCTATCTTTCTTAGATTAGCATTCGATTAAACACTTAGACATTTTAATTAATATTGAGACTAAATTGGCTTAAATTTAGGGAGTAGGTAATCGTTGCAAAATGGGGTCATAGGGTACCTAACACTTTCCCGGGGGTTTAATCGAACCGCTTACCCTAACTTTGATAGACCATTTGCCTTATCCAAACGATCAAATACCCAGGATCTATCCCTTAAAATGAATAGGTGGCAACTCTCTGTCAAACTATAAATGTGAAAATGGGTAGGAAATTCTCATGCTCACACCCCCTCCCCAAGGCACTAGAATAAGGAAAATAATCACCTCCTAGGTCGCAGGGCCGGCCCATTCATTAGGCCATCAAAGTCTTTGCTTTAGGCCCCATTAAAAAAAAAATTTAAAGACCTCATTTAGAATATTTAAAAAAAATTAGGCCCATTTAGAATATTAAAAAGGCCCCATTTATAATTAATTTTTTTTGATAATATTAAAAATTTAGAAAAAAAAAAAAAAAACTCCATTTAGAATTTTCGCTTTAGGCCTCCAAATGGCTTGGGCGGGCCCTGCTAGGTCGGTGATACAAGGAGGGGCGTCTCGGCTCCCATTTTATTGTCATGTGTCCCCTTCTAATCCCATTTAATTGTGGTTAAGATTCATCCACCCTTAGGATTTACTCATCTCCTCTTGATTTTGTTTAAATAAAATAAAATAAAATTTTAAAAAAACTAACCTGAGTTAATGGGAGTTGAAAGGTCTGACATGTGAGAGCGAGGAGAAATAGTCCCCTAATGAGCGACGAGAGGGATGGAATAATATGAGGAGAAGCATCGATAACTCATCTAATAGTCCGCAACGTCGGTAGTACCCCCCGTGTGGACAGCGATGGTCTTACCGTACTAACTTTTTACAGACAGGGTGGGGCCTTTTCCAACGGTATCCGTGTTTCCACGCAGGGCGTTGTGAAACGAAGAACACAGGAAGGATCTGGCAGAGATAAAGTTAAGTCCCACACAACACACGACGCTAACCACTAATAAGGAAATGGGAAGTGATTTAAAACTCTTCGATTGTACCTACTATCTTCTAGGGTTGGACCGTGGATCCAAGATCCAATGGTTTCAAGCATTTAAAGCACGTGAAGACATGGAACCTGATATTAAATCCAATGGTTCTAGCTCTCGATAGTGATAGCACGTACGATGGAGAGTTGAGTTTTTCATCACTTTCCAAAGGGAATTTGGGACATTGATTGATTCACGTTGCCTTTGATCGCCGACGGGATCCACGCTCCAACGAGTGTGGATTAGCAACAAGTCACTTGTAGTTCAAAGGCATGCTATTGGTCCATTTAGCTATGGTGTCCAATCTTCCACAAATCACACACGTACATCAAGAAAGAAAGACTGGAGCATCCCGCTGCCTTCGAGGTGGGGGAGTATAGATTTGCATTTTGATGTTTGAGAAACTCAGTGATAGTTAGTAAATATAGAAATGAGAATAGCTAGAGCAAATTAATTAATGCCTGTGAATAATTAGCTCGAATTTTCATTAATCATGACTATCACCTAAGAACATTTCACCTATTAATTGCAATAATCATGCTTCAAATTCTGTCAATGTTTCTCATTACCAAAATTTGACAACTCCCATTTTCTTACTTAGCTTCATATAAATTGAGTATTGGTAGGGGAATTTTGAGGGATGAACCATCTGAAGTTGTGCTTAATCATGACTTTAATTATCTCGAAACAAATGCACCATGTCGTCGCCATAACTATTTTTGTATTGGAGGCCCCATGCGTGGACGCGCCTCAGATGTCAAATGGATGCCTAAGATCAAGATGCCTTCTTGTTGCTATATATCCTCCTCCCTTTACCCACTTAACCCTTTTTTGTTTTAATGATGATGCCTCTTCCAGTGTTGTTAATGTACTGTTGACATGAAGAGTGGGAGCGACATAACCTTAGAATGGTGAAATTGGTCATCACTTCTCTCACTGATCAGCAACTGTCATCCTTTGGCCTCATTGGGTCCCCTACAGAAAAGGTACCTCCTATTGGAGATTTATTAGGACAATTCAGGGTGTCTCGAGATATAAGATCTGTAACCATGCATTTTTAATTTACAGGCTTGAAAGGGGTAGAGTATCCCGGGTCGGTTTGAATCCAAGTAATGCAAATCTCCAACTGGCATTAAGCTGAATGATTGAGGACATGGGCCCATGGAGGGGTACAATTGGACTAAGTTAATTAATGACACATTTATTCATAGATCTTCATATGGATAAACTTGAAGGGACCAAAGCTATAATGTAGTTAGGTCGGAGAAGACTCAAATCTTTAAAACCTAGCTCAGCGTCCTGAGAAACACATACATACTTCAACCTAAATTTGATTTTGATTATTTTTGGTCATGCACGGTCGCCTGAAAAATACCCAGTGCAGGTCCTATCGGGCCCATTTTCAGTGATTTTCTTAGGGTAACCACATAGAAATTATTGGTATAATTGGGCTAATTCTCTACACACATAGCCACTTAGTATATACAGACAAATAATAATGACAGATAATTAAGTAATTAATTATTTAATTAATTAAGATAGAGAATCGCTTCACTAAGAGGTGCTACAATTGAGTCTTTCTTGAAGATAGTCGAAGCCTCCCATGTGCAAGGGATGTCACAGCTCTATCTCTGGGATAGAACTCAGCTCGGATTCTCTCCGATCTTCCTAACGAGTTTGCACTACTCGGTAGTAGATGGGGTACTAATCTTCTTTAGGATGTCTTTTAAAATTAAATATATACTTATATATATCCATTTAATTAAGGTTTACCATTAATCCAAATGTCCTAAAGTCCCATAAGGTTTATCGAAAGATATTATCTAATTTATTAAATAATTTTAAAAATTACCATTTTATCCCTCGGGGTTTAAGGGTCTGTTTGGTTATAGGGTTAGGCCCACCTCTTGTTTTGGTCTAATCTTGTTTTAACCTATTCCAGAATAGGTCTGCACCTATTATGTTTGGTTATAGATTCTGGTTCTGTCCAGAATCAATTCTGCACAGAATCTAATTCTGATTTGACCAAAATCAATTCTATCCTAGGTCCTGTTTGGTTATAGATTTTTAAGTTAATCCATTTTAACTTATATTTAATCTATTTGGTCACAAGACTTTAGATAATCCGATTTTATCAATTCCAGATTATGTTTGGGTACAAGTTCAGACTTGTCCAGATTAACTCATTTTACAAGATACCCTTATTTGGGTATGATGGTCCTTGTAGGATCCATCACGTGAATATGGTAGGATCACATCCGAAATCGGATGGTCACCAAGATGGTTTTATCCTTATAGGACAGAGCCATTATTTTACCTGATCTAGTTTCCTATATCGGGCTATCGAACGCTCCGCATGTGGACTATTATATGATGGATGGTTGAGAAGTTCGAAGGCATTCTACAACCTCATAAGGAGCTGGACAGCAGTCCATTTCCTGGTATTCATGGATCTGGATCGATCCGGACAACCTGTTGGGTCAGGGTTCTGGATTCAAGGTTCTAGGCCTCCATCTTCTTCCCTGAGCTCCAAGGTCCACCATTAATGGAGGTCTCCAGCTTAGTGTCCTCCTAAGAGGTCCCTGAATCGGAGTCCACCTGATGGACCATGGCTCAACCTAACTGGACCAGGGTGCACCTACTCTGGTCTGGGTCTTCTCTCTGGGCTTACTGGTCTAAGTTCGTGGATTTGGCTCTGGTCTAAGTTCTAACAGAACCCAGCACCTCTACAAAGCTCTCTATTTATAGAGGAACAAGGTCCCCTTGCATGGTCAGGCCTTGGTCAGAGCATTCCATTATGGGTCTGCCATCACTCTGATCATCCGATCAGGGTCAAGTTAGATCTACGGTCATATGATGCGCACGTGCGAAGTGCAAAGTGCGCTTCATAGCGCCCAAAACCCTATGCTCGCACCGCACCCGAGCCCATGCGTGTGTGCTCACGCTCGCTATGAGCACAGCTCGCACACCGTAGTTATTGTCTAAATAAATTGGTGGGTGATAGTATACCCCATGCTTGGCTGTTGACAACTAAGCAATTAAGGGGGTAATTAAACCATTGAAATTTTTTCTTTTTTCCGATGTGAGACTAAAAAAAACAAGGGAAATACACTAAAAAGTGTGTTTTCTCTCTTTTTAAGAGATCAAACACCCATCCTAAACAAAAATTAAATCATGGGGGTTTTTAGGCTTTAATTAAAATCAAAATCTCAGATCCTAATGATCCGATTTTTATTAATTTAAAATCAATTTTAAATCAAAATCAACAGAAATGAACCGAGGCACTCAAGCTCAAGCGTCCTCCACGGGCAGAGAACATCTTGGTGAGCCTTCAGTTACTAGACACTGATTGGCTCTAGCAAATGGGAATTACATATGTCTGTCTTATAAGTAATTTAATAAACTTATAGTTAATTGATGGAAAATCAAAAGACAGGGTGCGGCCGACAGATTATTCAGCCTAGCTTCTAAGCACCATTTACAAGTGTTAAGTAAATATGGAAACCATGGTTGACTTCATTGAACAGCTCATGTATTTCCATATGATAAGCTCACGAGATTAGGAGTATCTTTTGGGTTTAGTTTATCTTATGGGATTTTTGAACTAGGACATTGCTAAGGTCAAGGAGGCCTCATAATGTTAGAACAAGGACACAAGCTAATACAGAAAATCTAATATTTAATATCTTTTATTTCGTGTTTTTTTTTTTTCGAAAGTTAAGGAATTATAAGTAGAAAAAGATACCCATATAAGCTTGATTGTCTGTATACCATGCATACCCTGCATGGAATATTTGCCCTTTCATGACTTATAAAAATAAATATATTTTAATATGATGCTTCTTTCTATAAAGTACCAGTTCTACTTATTATAGAATTATCATAATTATTTTTAATACCCCAGAATCACATGTGACTTGTATTTTTCTTCGTATATATTATAGATGAAAGATAATTACTATCATAAAGATAACGCAAATTAATGAGAATTAATCATCCATCAGGTACGTTCATATGAAGGTTGCAGCGATAAACGGTGAATGATCCACTGTAAGCAAAAATAAATAATGGGGTTACAAACTACCGGTATTTACATTAGATGGTTGAGAAAAATCCTGAAAGAAATTATATATATATACACTAGTAGAGACCACGTGCGATGCACGGGTGTGAATAAAATAAAAATCTCTACATCTCTCTATCCCTCTTATCACAATCTCCTAAAATTTCTCGTTACATTCTCTTTCTATCATTCTTATCTCTTTCTTTATCCCTTATTATAATTTCCTAAAATCTCTCTTTACATTCTCTATAACTCTTATCACAATCTTCTAAATTTTTCCAATGATTTTTGAATTGTGAAGAAAACATATGTATCCCCTAAAATCTCTCCAATAGTTTTTGAATTGAGAAGGAGACGTATGTGAGAGAAAGAGTTAATGGTTGAGATTTTAAAAAAGGGTGCCACGTGGCATCCTTAAAAAAGAATTCATAGGATTCTTAAGATTAAAGATTGGAGAACAAAGAAAGGAGGTTAGGTGACACTTATTTCTTTATATATATACTAACGGGTGGCACGTGCGATGCACGTGAGAACAAAGGGAAGGAGTTAACGACACCCGATTGAACTCACTAGCGACACGTGCAATGTACGTGAGAGCAAGGGGAATGAGTTAACCATAGTTAATAGGAATCAAAAGGGGCACGTGTTAACCCACGGGCATGATTGAACTCTCCCCAAGGTCAATCGCGATTGGCTGTGATTCTAAATAGATAGATGGTAAGGGGTAGTTTAGGAATTAAAGTAAAATATTAAATCAAAGGCAAGGGTAGTTTGGGAATTAAAGTAAAACATTAAATCAATGTTTTGTTTCTATATAAGGGTAATTTGGGAATTTTAGAACAATCATCTATGCATGTCTCTTGCATTCTAATAGTAAAGATATATATATACTACTATAATGTAAATGTAAAGAAATAAGACTTTTCTCTTTGCTCTCCAAACTTCAATCTCTCCAATCTCATTAGTTTTATTTTAGAGATGACATATAGCTTTTCTCTTTAATCTCCACCGTTCAAATTTGGGACCCACTATTTTATCTTAGAACCCTCTCTATCTCCACTATTATAGACTTCTCTCTTATCTCCAACTCTTACAGGTTTGAGACCCACTATCTCATCCTAGAACCCTATCTATCTCCACTATTATTGAGTTCTCTCTTATCTCCCACTCTTGGTGTATTAATTTAAGTTTAATACTAAAAAACTTATGATTTTCTTATAAATGCTATTAAAATAATAAAAATTTCTTATTTTAAAATTAATTAATTAACATAAATAATATACTACTATAATATAAAGAAATAAGACTTTTCTCTTTGCTCTCCAAACTTCAATCTCTCGAATGTCATAAGTTCTATTTTAGAGATGATATATGGCTTTTCTCTTTAATCTCCACCGTTTCAAATTTGGGACCCACTAATTCATCCTAGAGTCCTCTCTATCTCCACAATTGTAGAGTTCTCTCTTATCTACAACTCTTGGGTGTATTAATTTAAGTTTAATACTAAGAAACTTATGATTTTCCCATAAATGTTATTAAAATAATAAAAAATTATTATTATAAAATTAATTAATTAATACAAATAATAATGTATATCAATTAATAAAAAACTAATACTATTAAAAATAAAATTTGTGAAATATTCTTAAAATATATTACTTAATATTTAAATAACTAATATTATTTAATTTTACATATTCTTAATTATTATCGTTCATCGCATGGGATCTCTACTAGTATATATATATGGAAGGATAATAATGAGTCATGCTCATTGAAGCTTGTAATAAGTGTTCCTATAAAAGAATGACACATTGCATATTTTTTTGAATCTGACCATTGGATGTCAAGTTGATTCATTGGAGACACATGTCAAAAAACATTAGTTCGATTGGATATATTTAGACGATCCGATTAGACCCTAGTTTGTAACATTAACCCCTTAGGGTTCACTAGACCCTACTTAAGATATAGAAATGACTGATCTCTATAAATGTCTGATCAAGCTAAGTTTTTGCCACATGTCTTTCGGGTAACTTGTATTAACATCAAACGGTCAGATTTTGAAACAACTTGTCATGTGTCATATTATTAGGGGCCGCTCATTACAAACTTCAATGAGCATGATTCATTAGAATGCTACTATATATATACTATATATATATAGAGAGAGAGAGTAAGGTTCCTATTGGCATAGCTTACTAGAGATTTTACTCAATCATAACCACCCAATTTAAAGTGCTTTTAATCTAAGTCATTGAAACAAAACAACTTTTTTTTAAGTTTAAAACCACCCAAATAAGAGTAAACCACCTCATTGTTACAGTTTCTCCTACTTTTGTGTTCTCTCTCTCCTAACTACTCATTTAGTCACGCCACCTAGAACTCCTCTCTCCCAATCTCCCTCTCATCTCGTTCTCTCTCTCACAATCTCCATCTACTTTCCGGCCCTCCCTCTCCTCTCGTTCTCCTCTCATTCTTTCGAGAATCAAACGCCCGACTGTTTTGACATCCTTTATCACCACGTGTCTCTTTTTACACCCCTTAACTGTGGTTAAGATTCACCTATCCCTAGGTTTCACCCACCTATCTTTGGTTTTTAGAAAAAAATATTTAGAAAAATTAACCCTAGGAGCTGGTAAATTTTAACCACGGTTAACAAAAAAATTTATTTATTTTTTTCTAAAAATCAAGGATAGGTTGGTGAACCCTAAGGGTTAGTGAATCTTAACCCCAGTTAAGAGGTTCAAAACGGACATGTGGCCACCTCAGGGGTGCAACCGGTTTTAGCAAAACCAGTTACAACTAGAGAAGAATACGAGTTGAAGAAAACTAAGTGATTAGGAGAGAGAAAATATAAGAAAGTAATTAGGAGAAATAATGAACAGGCTCCCCTATTAATGGGAGAGTTGGTTACGAATTGATAGTGTGGTTTTATACTCTAAAAAGTTGTTTTTCTAGCTATCGTTAGATTTGAAGAGAGTAGAAATCATGTGGTTAGAAATTCGATGCTTACTAGAGTCTCTAGTAAACCAACCTAATAGGAACTCTACCATATATATAGAGAGAGAGTAACATTCCCAACAGCGTAGCGGTTAGGAGACTCTAGTAAGCAGAAGACTCTTAATCGTTAGATCATAAACTCACTTAAATTCAACCCTATATCAAAGATAAGTTATTTTTATAAAACTACCCTCTTTAATTCTAGGAAATCACAAACTCATTTAAATTTCACCCTACATTCAAGATAGATGATTTTTGTATAACTATCCCTTTAATTCTAGGAAACCACACGAAGGGTATTCTCTCTCGATTTTTTCTAAAAACCTAGGAAAAGAGGTTGAACCCTATGTAAAAGATGAAACTTTAGACTAATATCTTCTTAATTACATTTAAAAGGACACATGTTGGGTTGAGATTCAATCAAATATGATTTAGAAAAAAAAATCTCTCCTCTTGTTTTTACAGTAATTTTTTTTCTAAAAACCTAGGGAGAAGAGGTTGAACCCTAGAGAAAAGATGAAATTTTGAGTTAATATCTTCTTAACCACAATTAAATGGACACATGTTGGGTTGAGATTCAAACCAAATATGATTAAAAAAAGTTAACATGAGCGAGATATAATATGAGGGAGAGGAGTGATTAAGAGAGAGAACAAGAAAAAAAGAGAAACTCCTATTTAAGGGGAGATGTTGGTTACGTAATAGGGTAGTTTTTCACAAAATAAGTGGTTTTAATATCATCTTTTGGATTTGAAAGTAGTATTTGATCTAACGACCAAGATTGTTTAGCTTACTAGAATCTCTAGTAAGCTAAGCCGACTAGAACCTCTCTCTCTCTCTCTCTCTCTCTCTATATATATATATATATAATATGGTTTCCATTATTTGGTCAAGCTAGTATCTTCCATGGGAGTAATCTCACGATTGGTTATAAAGCGGAGAATTAGATCCATCTCATATTTTACATTCTCTTGGAGTATAGGGGATGGTTTGGGATTAGATGATCAGGATTACTTAATCTAGGTGGTATCAATAAATTTTGGGTCCCTACATCTTCATGTGAGCCATGAATCATGATTTTCTTTTACTATATGCAGTTTTGTTTTCTTTTTGCTGCGGTTATCATTTAACTACGTTAGTACAGTCAGATGGTAAGATATTAGCTTGGGCATTGGAGCTCTTGCAACTCATACCCTGGGGGATTAGATCCCTAGACCTCCCTCCACTGAAGGACACAACCCTACCACTCAGCGCTTTGATTTTTTTCTTCCGTTTCTGGTAAAGAGTTTTAAGCTCTATTAACAACACTAGAACGTGTAAATGGAATGAGAAGAGGCATGTTTTGGAGACAATTTCATCACCAATGTTGATTTAACTTCTTCCACCCTTTCATCTTTTCTTCTTTGTCGGTGGAGAAGTACAACAATATATTCCAATCAGCCATATAGGTCCCACATAGCTCTTTCTCTCTCCACCTCTACTTACTAACCGATCTATAAAGAAATGTTTTTGAAATTAATATATAAATGAGTGTGTGTCTGTATTTGGAGGGGGGGTGGGTGTGAGTGTGTGTTTCCTTTCCTTTGCCTTCAGTAATCACCTTGTGGTGTTACTGAGTGTACCCCAAAAAAAAAATGCATCATCCTTAATGCAGGCTAGCACCCATTATCGTACACATGTCCCACAAGCCGCACCATGCCCCCACATTTTGCATGGAAATAACACCAAGAGTAAATTGTCACTACATAAATAACGACTGAAACTTGACAAAAATGGTCATTGCTGCCTTAGTGTTGCAAATCATTGTTGTCAGACCCAGACCGGACCAGCCGGTTGAACTGGAAAAACCGGGAACCGGTCCCCTCACCGGTTCCCAAACCCCCCAAAACCGGACATGTTTAAAAACCGGTCATTTTTGTCAAAACCGAAAGAATAGGCTGGTTGAACCAAGAACCAGTGGTCGGAACTGGTCAGAACCGGCCATAACTGAATAGAAATGAATTTTTTTATTTTTTTAATAAAAAAGTACACAGTCGAACCGGTCAAACCGGCCACTCAGCCGGTTCGATGACCGTTCTGGTTATGATAACATTGTTGCAAATAGCTGTCTGCTAACTCCTTATAAATTGTGTCAGTTACACACCAAAATACACTACAAGAAAAGTCACCTTTACCGACAGAAATTTAGTGACAAAAACTAAACCGACGCTAAAAACTATCTTTAGCGATGGAAAATTTTCCATCGCTAAATATTTGTCACTAATTCACGTGCCTTGATTTAGTAACAAAAAATTACCGTGGCTAATATCAAATTTTTTTAGTGACGAAAATTTTCCGTCGCTAAAATACTAGTAGCGATGGTTTTATTTCCGTCGCTAAAGGTCGTCACGAATAATAAAAATAATAAATTTACCGACATAAAATTATCGTGGCTAGTATCAAACTTTTTTAGTGACGGAAACCATTTGTTGTTAAAATACTAGTAGCGACGGTAAGATGTTTATGCTTATGAGACCACGTGCTTGAGTGACGAAACTATTTATCGTGGCTAATATCACCTTGACTCGTGTACTTGTGAGAACATTAGACTTAGGATACAACATGCTTATGAGATGTTTATGCTTATGAGACCATGTGCTCGTGAGATGCTTATGTTTATGCACTTATTCAAATCATACACTTATTCAGATCCATCATTGGGCTTATTCAGTCTGTCATGCGTATGCAATGTTTATGTTTATTAGTTCTTAAGCAGCTTATTCAGAACATGCAGTTATTCAGATCCCTCACTGGGCTTATTCAGTCTGTCAGGCGTATGTAATGCTTATGCTTGTGGTCCACATGTGTGACTTGTGAGGCTCTTATCTTAACATACACGTAAGTTTGATCTCCCACCATGGAAACTCCACTATACTGTCTCATACCAAATAATTAGAAAATTTCCGGTTTGAAAGATTTTCTTCTAAGTATTGGCTTACCCGAATATCAATTACCAGCACAATAGTTATGCATAATTTAACAAACAATCAAATACAACTACCTTATCATGATTCTTAGCATAATTCATAATCGATTTCCAATAATTTCATAGTGTCATATTAATATTTATCATCTCAAGCATTTCCACAAACACCTTGGATACATACTTTATGAATACATTGTCATTTCTCATTTTCAACATTTTATCACATCATAATCCATCCATACAACCCAAACACAATCCATATATATACATTCATCTCATCCTCCATAGTATTTTCCATCCTCCATACATTCCATACATATTAATAAACCACATTTCCATCTATAATAACTTAATTCATACAATATTGGGTAAAAACATATCTAATCTCTATTTTTATCATACTAACATTCACAAAACATCATAATAGGGTTGAGTTGGATAGTATATCAATCTTAGGAACCATTCCCTTAGATCCAAAATGCTCCCAAGAAGGCTTGATGATGATTTGCAAGCTTTTCTTGCAATCTTCAAGCAATCTCCTTCATTTCCAAGAAATTTCTTCCTTAGAACCTTAGGTTCTTTCATCTCCTTTGCCAAATTAGGTTAGAAATATTTAAAACTCTAAAACCCTCGAAAAAGAACATCCATTTATAGCCTAGGGGTTTAAAACCCTCAAATCCCGCAACTGTTTTTAAAAAAATCGGGAAGCAATTACGATCGATTGCACAACACTGCGATCTATCGCACTTGATGGCGATCTGTCGCACAGGGATCCGAAAGCTTCTACCAGATTTCCACTATCTACGATCGATCGTATCTCTACTGCGATCGATCACACCCCTTACTTCATTTTCATTCTTAATAAAAAAAATCAAAATACAAGAAAGGCCATTTGGCCTTGAAAGCACTATTCACTAACTATGCAAATGAATTTCCGGTGTTCTATAGAAAATTACCGTGGCTAATATCAAACTATTTTAGTGACGAAAATTTTTTGTCGCTAAACAACTAGTACCGACGGTTTTATTTCCGTCACTAAAAAATTTGAGTTTTAAATAGCTAAGGTTCCTCTTTCTCCTTCGCGCTTGTATTTCAATTTCCTCTTTTTTCCTCTACCGCTGCCCCTGCCCCTGCCACTGGTGCTTTTGCCCCTACCGTCACCCCTGCTATCGCCTCTGCAGCCGGTAAGCCATCTCTCCCGTCTCTCTGTGTCCCTCTCTGGCTCTACAACAGTAGCAGCCCACCGCCAACAGTAGTAGAGGGACCACCAGTGAAGTTCCCTTCCATCCTTGGTTCGCATCTAAGGTAATCACCTCCACTCCACTCTCCTTTTTTGTCCTTTTTTTTTAGTTTTTCTCATCTGTTAACTCCAGCCAATAGCCCACACTCTCATTTCTCCGGCTACAACGGGAGCAAGAATAACTTTACCATCGGTGTGAGCATGGGATTCTTCCAACCCCAATTTCACAATATATTGTTTGACTGAGAGTCGCCACCTATTCATTCTAAGAGATAGGTCCCAGATTTTTTGTTATGGATAAGGCAAATGGTTCATTAGAGTTAAGGTAAGTAATTCGATTAAGTCCTTGGGAAGGTGTTAGGCACCCCAGGACCCCGTTTTATAACGGTTACCTACTTCCTAAAATTAAGCCAAAGTTGAATCTCAATAGTAGTTAAAATATCCAAGTGTTTAAAAGAATGCTAATCCAAGAAATATAGAAAGCTAGATGGCTAGGGTCGAACCCGAGTAGGGTCGCCTACGTACTCACAAAGTGAGATAAGATCGAGCGTAGTTCTGGCACATGAGCCTGTGTCAAGGCAAGGGGTAGTGTTGTGTGTGCATAAGGTGGTCAGGGGTTTAGCCCATAGGCTAAGGTTTAGTTGACAAGGGAGGTCAAGTGCTTAAGGGTGAGTCTAACCGCGGTTAGAAGAGTGTAACCATGGTTAGGGGCTAACCATAGTTGATAAAAGCATAATGAGTCTCTTTTTGGTTTTTGGAGTTTTTCCATTTTTTAGATTTTTTATGATTTTATGTGCATATTTTGGAGTAGGGAAGCTTAACTAGAGTTAAGAGTTAACCAGGGTTGATCTAACCCCAGTTAAAGGCAAGGTTAGAGTTTGGAAAGTGAGACAAGGCCTTGATGGGCCTCAAAGGTCTTGATTTTGGGCCTGGGCCTTGTGTTAGGCTTCTGTACAAACAAAATAAAGAGTGGTGGTAATTAGATTACCGTCATTCTCAAGACAGTTCATATTAGGAATGGCGGCTGGTCAATTACCGCCACTCCTGTTTTACAGGAATAGTACCTTGGCTGCCCAAAGGGGAGGTCAGGGGAGACACCACGTGGACTGGAAGGCCCAGGGGAATGTCTAGGAGTTATCAAGTGTCCTGGGCCATCTTTTGGGCCCTGGGCTTGGTCCATAAATAGGCCAACAACAGGCCTGATATCACTAGTTTAGAAATCACATAATGTTGGTAATGGAATTATCGACATTCTGCACAAATTCAGATTTTGCACATATTAACCATAGTTAAGCAAACCCCTGGAGCTTTGAAAGCTCAGGGATGATAGAGAAGGGCCTGAGGAGTCCAAAATAGGCCCTGGATTGGACCAGGGCCCACCATACATGACCCCCAGCCCCTGAGAAAGAAAAAGTCCAAAGTGGCGGTAATTATTCTACCGCCACTGTCTGTTTTTCCAGAAAACTCAAAAATCAGCTTTTGGGACTGTACCACTGTGCAACCAAGGGGTTCCTCATGAACTGAGGACCCCCCAGCATGCTAGTAGAGGTGTGATTGGGTTTGTGCATAGTGGGTGATGCTGTGGGGGTTCATAGGGGTTCCACTGCCTATGGAGGAGGCAGGGAACCCCTCCTACCGAGCTAAACGATGGCCAATACCCCCTGGATATGACCAGGGGACCAAAAATATAAAGGATGAGGGGTAGGGGTGGTCCCTACCCTACTGAGTCGCATCCGAGGTGGATGGTGGTGGCTGCTCCGTGGTGGTGCGTTGCCACAGGGGTGGCCTTTGGTTTTTGAAGGGGTTTTAGAGAGTTGAGGGTGCTCGGAGACTTCGAATCTCACCAGGGGTTCACCTCAAGGGTTTAAGCCTAGGTTGGATGATGGAGGGGGGCTGGTTTTATAGCCACAGGCTATTGGGGACATGGGTGGAATAAGGACGGGGTTGGGTGGTGTTTCAAATGCATGGGAGAGGGTTCTGGAGAAGCTCTAAGGCGTGGTGGGGCGGTAGGGGAGCCTAGAGTGGTAGGTGGTGCAGGGGGTGGCAGTAGGTGCTGATAACACGCAAGTTTAGGGGTGGCGGTAGATGATCTACCGCCACTCAAAATTTAGGCAAAAAATGGATGTCGGTAGAGTGACTACCGAGACCCTGAGACTTTAAATTTTAAGGGTCAGGCCCCCTACTGTTGGGTTTGGTTGGGTTCTTGGGCCCATGTTTGGGCCCAGCTTGGCTTGGCTACTGGTTTTAGGCCCTAAGGGCTTGGGTTCACCTAGGGTTTGGACTAGGATTAGCTAGGGCTACCTAGGGCTTAGGTTTAGGGCTATCTAGGGTTTAGGCTTAGGGCTACCTAGGGTTTAGGTTTAACTATGGTTTAGACCTAGGGTTTAGGCTAAGGTTGTCCTAGGGTTTAGATTGATCTAGCCATGGTTAAGTTAATTAACCAGGATTAAAAGGGGGTGTAAAAATGGGGTGCTGACAGCTGCCCCTCTTTGTCGGAGAGTGCCGAGTTGGTGATATAACGACAAAGACTGAAATCACCACATTTTTATACCAGAACAAGCAAGCACGATGGATAAGTATGAGGGGATAAGCAAGCATGATGAATATGGAGAATGAACACACGTTCATCCCAAAGATGAGGTGAAGGTTGGTCGTATGACCACCTTACCCAATATTGAAACAAAGCATTTGATGAGCAAACAGGATTAGCATCACTGGCGGTCGTAATCGACATCTGGCCACACGACCGTGACAGAATACTCCTTTAATAGTGAGCTAGCAGAGCAAGATGATGGTGATGAATGCAAAGGTGTAGGTGATGGGTGTAAGACTAACATCACTGGAAGCCATAACTGATATCCGGTCACACGACCATGACAGTATACTCCTTTAATAGTGAGCTAGCCAAGCAAAGCTTCACAAAAGGCTATAACTGAAATCCATCCACACGACCGTTTCAGTATAGTGAAGGGGAAAGCGATGTTGTAGACAACTGTCCGATTGTCCGCCAAGGATAATGAGAGTAAAGACAGCCGCCAACTACCTCATCGGAGATAGGATGCGATAATAGTGCAAACAATCGTCCAATTGTCTCACTGGATAGGATGCAAGATAGTGCAGACAACCGCCCAATTGTCTCACTGGAGTAAGACGCAAGATAGTGCAGACAACCGCCCGATTGTCTCACTGGAGTAGGATGCAAGATAGTGTAGACAACCGTTCGATTGTCTCACTGAGTTAGGATGCAAGACAGTGCAGAAAACCCTCAATTGTCTCACTGGAGTAGGATGTAAGATTGTGCAGAAAATCGCCTGATTATCTCACTGGATAGGATGCAAGATAGTACAGACAACCGCCCGATTGTCTCACGGGGTAGGATACAAGATAGTACAGACAACCGCTCTATTGTCGCACTGGGTAGGATGCAATAGTGCAGACAACCACCCGATTGTCTCACTGGAGTAGGATGCAAGATAGTGCAGACTACCACCCGATTGTCTCATAGGGGTAGGATGCAAGATAGTGCAGAAAATCGTCCGATTGTCGCACTAGGGTAGGAAGCAAGATAGTGTAGACAACCGCCCGATTGTCTCACTGGGGTAGAATGCAAGATATTGCAGACAACCGCCCGATTGTCTCACTAGAGTAAGATGCAAGATAGTGCAGACAACCGCCCGATTGTCTCACTGGGGAGGATGCAAGATAGTGCAGACAACCGACCGATTGTCTCACTGGGATTACAAGGTGATGAGGGTAAAGATAGCCGCCCGACTGCTTTACCAGGAAATTGTGTAACATTATAGACAACCACCCGATTGCCTTGCTGGGGATAAATTTGAATTGATAGCTGGTAAAAATGAAGATGATTTGGTGAAGCAAGATAACTTGAATATGAGGGATGAGAGCCATGACCCTTGAGCCATTGCACGAATCTTATGCCTCTCTGTATATATAGCCTGATAGATTTTACATGCCCCCCGGCTTGGATGATTCAACTATATGTACTTGCCCCTCGAGATATACTGATCTTTAAACATCTGTGATATCCAGGATAAACTGCTGACTTTGCTTTACCATGGTTTTACTGCACTTATTGCAATAACCGACTTTGAACTAACTCTACTGGGGAGTCAACCTTGAATGGCTAATGACGCAAACAACTTGCTAACATACTGACGATTCGATAGACAAGTGATATGACAGACTTGTTGAAAAGACTGATGGACTGACCGACATGTGGTTTGGTGGTAGACTGACAATTGACCAGTGGATTGACTGTGTCTGAGATTGCTTGCATTGGGAGACCTAGCTAGGTTCATTTGCCTTTAGGTAAACGATTGTGCTGTGTTTGATCATCCTTGTGGTAGATCTTCATTTACAAGGGAATGATATTTGCAAAGCATGTATTAGCTTATTTTTCCCTCTTTTGTCCCTGGGCCCTCACGGGTTTTCACCAGGACTGGGTTATATGTTTTAGTCTTTGTCTCTTTTTTTGCCCCTAGGCCCTTTCAGGTTTTCACCAGGACTGGGTATACAAGCTTTGCATATTTTCTAGCTCTTCTTTCTGATAATTCTCTAGTCTTCTCTCATCATCGTCTGCCGACAAGTAGAAGTGAGTGCTTCTGACCGTTAACGCTTAAGTCCTTTTAAAGATCAGGGAGGGCTTAATGTTTAGGACGAAACATGATTTGGTTAAAAACGAGATAAGGCTCAAAGTTTTTTACTTTAGCAATGGTAGGGGACCCTATGATCTTTGTTTGGTGTAGGTATGGAACCGGCTTTTGCATTCTTGGTCCTTTGGTACAGCTTTGCTTTCTAACCAAGTATCTTTTTTTTTGGTACATGATTGTCTTGTATTGTGGCACATTTGTTGTGTTATGACTGAACCTGATTTCAGGCTACCTACGTATCCAAATAGGGATCAGGTCAAGACGTAGTTCGACCAAAAGGCCACATTCGTTGGTTGTACTTTACTGCTTGTTCCTCTTTTGAATAGTCATTTTGACATTCAAGTGGTGCCCTTGTATGAGTTTTAAAAGAATGGCTATTTAGGTTCAATGGTCTAACTAGCGGATGTATATAGCATGGGTAGGTAAGGTATTGTGAGGGTTATCAAAAGATGACCTCCTATCATTTCCTTGATTAGTCGAGAGCATGTACGGTCATTGCATCACACTCATTTATGTTGATTGTCATTTGATGGCTCAAAGAAGTCTTCATTGTTCATGTATTAGTCTTGATAGATGTTGAACTTTCCATTGAATGATCAAATTGTCATTTACAGGCATTAGAAACTAGTTTAGTTCCCAAATTAAGCATCTCAAAGCACAAAGGAACATGACTGAAAAGAGCAGCTTTATTAAAATATCAAAAGTTGACGGACATGACCTGACAGCAAAAACGAACAAAACAAGGGCTACTGACCACTTGCTTGACCTGGACTAATAGTAGAGATTGATATAGGCCAACATGGCCAAAAAAGGTACCAAGAAAAGAGGTACAAAGAGAGACACAACAATAGTAGAGTTTGTTCAAAGATGGGCTGTGGAACTATTCTGGCTGAAGCGTCTTAGTTCGCAGGAGGAGCATGGTTGGGGAGAGGAGCCTGATTGATATCCGTGTTCCCTGGTGCAAGCAGATTTTGTCTATCTCCAGCAAGTCCTGGATTGCATGCTTTAAATCATAATATCTATTTGTATGATGTCCTGGCGACTGATAATATCCGTAATGTTGTTCTGGCCGGTATCCCTTTGGGAGAACAGTCGGAGGAGGTTGTGGATCTTTCAGGGTGATCAGCTTCTTGTCCAATAGGAAAGAGAGAAGTGTTGACGAAGAGTACGGGAGCGGAGTGAATGCCCGATTTTTCTTCTGCTCGAAGGTCATTTGATGCGAGAGTAATTTCCCCTGGGGTTGCTGATCTTGTCGTGGTTGTTGAGCTTGTTGTCGGGGTAAGTTGGGTATCCGGACTGGTATGGTTGCTACCGTATGTCCATCGTCCTCTTTCTTTTTGTTGTCCTTCCTCGGATGTACCTGAGTACGGTAGGAAGATGCACCCTTCAATCCCTGAAAAATGTCGAATGAGCCACTGTCACCCATTGTTGTCTTGATCCTGGCACCACACTTGGCCATGGTACTGAAGTCTGAGATAGGTTGTGCCGTCAGGAGAGTCTTAAGCGGATGCTTGAGGGTGCGGAGGAAGGTTATTACCAATTCTTCTTTCGATAGAAGGTGGTCATTTTTCTAACCATTTTCCTCCATCGAACTGAGTATTCGATGAAGGTTTCATTGTCCCTCTGAGACATTCTCTCCAGATCTGCCCTCTGTGGGACCAGGTCGACATTATAAAAGTATTGGGCAACAAAGATCTCACACAGGTCTTCCTATGTTCGGACCTTACTGGGATCCACTTTGGTGAATCACTGTAGTGCTGCCCCTTTCAAGCTTTTTTGAAACAGTTGGACCAGCAACTTGTCCCCATGTTCGAGCTGGAACAATTCTCCTCGGTATGCTCTCAAGTGTGTTTCTGAACATCGCTTCCCACTGTACTTTTCAAAGTCAGGTATCTTGAAGTCTTTGGGTAATTGGATCCCTGGATGTATGCACATGTCTTTGAAGTTGGTGGACTTGCGGGATCCCTGATTTTGTCTTACTAGCTCTTCCAGTTTTTCAATTCTCTCCCGGTATGCATCTGGGATTTGGACAGAACTTGAAGACACATGGGCAGAGCCTATATGAGGTTCACCACCAGCCCTGGCCTCTTCTTCCTCGAAGTGGTCAATGATGGGTGATGAAATATGATGACTAGGTTGTGATTGGATTGGCAGAGGAGAGATGTTGAAGGTGAATTCCGGTTGTGGTTGGTTTGATGGCGGAGGAATGTTGAGGGTGAGTGATGATTGTGGTTGAGCTGATGGTGGTGTAATGTTGATGGTAGGTGGTGATGGGATAAGATTGGAAGTAGATGGGAGGGTTAGGTTGTGATGGCTTTCTTGCCTCGACCGGTTGAGAGTTGGAGGTAGAGAGAGCATGCATCACTGCCTTCATAAAGTCCTGGATGATGCCTCTCAAATATTCAATGCTGTGGGCATTCTCCGTTAATCTTGTTTCAACATCCGGGACCTGAGGTTGTGATGTCGGGGTGTCAGGGTCAGTTTTTTGGCCATCCCGGGGGTCCATGCTACAGCTGGTTGATTTGGTATCTATTGTATTTGCTCTTTATATATGTGCTTAGCTCAGGGTCTACTCCTGAAAAAAAAAATGAGAGGTATGGAGTAAGTGTCGGAAGAGATAGGAATGGGGGAAGATCAGAAAGCATGCAAATGACCTCACAGTGTCTAGTTCACACAGGGACAATGCCCATGGTCTGGAAGTTGGGATCACATGCAGGAGAGAGGAATTTTGATTTTTTTTTATTTTCTGATTTTTTTTGTTTTGAATAGGGTATAACATGACAAGTATGGCCCGATAAAGTAGGCGGAGAGAACTTTGTTCTACAAACCTGGGTTGTTGGTAGCCAAGGCCTATTGGGCCAAAGTTGAAGTGGGTTAATGGGCTAACCCATTGCAACTCAGGATTTGAACCACACATGTATGTCAGAAAGTAAGGTAGGGTGTATTTTATTACAAGCACAACAAAAGGCTCAGTACATGCCCCTTAGAAGAGTGTTTATCTGGACAGAGTGTCCTGATATTCAACCATGATTAGGGGGCAGGTATAGGGTACAAGCAGGTTAAGAGTTATCCCTCCAGGTAGGCTGCTTGTAGACTATAACTTAACCTAGTCTATATGTATGCATATTAGTATAATGCAGTGTGTTCCTAAAGGATGAGGGGATCACTTAACAACGTATATGCGACCCTCCGGTATTGAACATACTTGAAAATTGACAATTGGTGTAAGCGAGAGCATTCAGAATCCTTCCCTGAGGGTAATCACCCAGCAGGAATAATTCTGCGGACCTCCAAGACTTTAAAGCCTCTGTCACTGAGGATAATCATCCAGCAACCGTAAGCGTATTAAGCCTGACTATGAGTAAATGAGTTTTACACTATCATGCCATGTATGGAATGCACTGTACAAGAAACACTAAAAAGATATAAAGAATTAGCAATTGATTAAATATTTAGCCATTTTAATTAATGTTTAGATTAATTTGACTTAAGTTTAAGTTCCGGCTTAAACTTTGTTCCCAGCAAAGTCGCCAGAACTATGAGCATGAGATTCTTCCAACCCTAATTTCACAATATATTGTTTGACTGAGAGTCGCCACTTATATTCATTCTAAGGGAAAGGTCCCGGATTGTTTGTTATGGATAAGGCAAATGGTTCGTCAAAGTTAGGGTAAGTAGTTCGACTAAGTTCCGGGGAAGGTGTTAGGCACCCCAGGACCCCCGTTTTATAACGGTTACCTACTTCCTAAAATTAAGCCAAAGTTGAATCTTAATATTAGTTAAAATGTCCAAGTGTTTAAAAGAATGCTAATCTAAGAAATATAGAAAGCTAGATGGCTAGGGTCGAACCCGAGTAGGGTCGCCTACATACTCACAAAGTGAGATTAGACCGAGCGTAGTTCTGGCACATGAGTCCGTGCCAAGGTAAGGGGTAGTGTTGTATGTGAATAGGGTGGTCAGGGATTTAGCCTATAAGCTAAGGTTTAGTTGACCGGAGAGGTCAAGTGCTCAAGGGTGACTCTAACCGCGGTTAGAAGAGTGTAACCATGGTTAGGGGCTAACCATAGTTGAGAAAAGCATAATGAGTCTCTTTTTAGTTTTTTGAGTTTTTCCAGTTTTTAGATTTTTTATGACTTTATGTGCATTTTTTGGAGTAGGGAAGCTTAACTAGAGTTAAGAGTTAACCAGGGTTGATCTAACCCCAGTTAAAGGCAAGGTCAGAGTTTGGAAAATGAGACAGGGCCTTGATGGGCCTCAAAGGTCTTGATTTTGGGGCTTAGGCCTTGTGCCAGGCTTTTGTTCAAACAAAATAAAGAGTGGCGGTAATTGGATTACAGTCATTCTCAATACAATTCATATTAGGAATGGCGATGGATCAATTACCGCCACTCCTGTTTTATAGGAACAGTAGCTTGGCTGGCCAAAGGGAAGGTTAGGGGAGACACCACGTGGACTGGAGGGCCTAGGGGAATGTATAGGAGTTATCAAGTTTCCTAGGCCAGCTTTTGGGCCCTGGGCTTGGTCCATAAATAGGTCCACAGGAGGCCTGATATCACTGGTTTAGAAATCGCATAATGTCGGTAATGGAATTACCGACATTCTGCACAGTTTCAGATTTTGCCCATATTAACCATAGTTAAGCAAACTCATAGAGCTTGGAAAGCTCAGGGATGATAGAGAATGGCCTGAGGAGTCCAAAACAGGCCTTGGATTAGACAAGGGCCTCACCATATGTGGCCTACAGCCCCTGCAAAAGAAAAGGTCCAAAGTAGCGGTAATTATTCTACTGCCACTATCTGTTTTTCTAGAAAACTCAAAAATTAGCTATTGGGACTGTACCACTGTGCAACCAAGGGGTTCCTCATGAACTAAGGACCCCCCCCCCCCCCCCAGCATGCTAGTGGAGGTGTGATAGGTTTTGTGCACAGTGGGTGGTGGTGTGGGGGTTCTTGGGGGTTCCACTACCTATGGAGGAGCCAGAGAACCCCTCCTACCGAGATAAACGATGGCCAATACCCCCTGGAAATGACCAGGGGTTTACATGGTGCCCAAAAATATGAAGGATGAGGGGTAGGGGTGGTCCCTACCCTACTGAGTCGCTTCCGAGGTGGATGGTGGTGACTGCTCCGCGGTGGTGCACTGCCACAAGGGTGGCCTTTGGTTTTTAAAGGGGTTTTGGAGAGTTGAGGGTGCTCGGAGACTTCAAATCTCACCAAGGGTTCCCCTCAGGGGTTTAAGCCTGGGTTGGACGGTGGAGGGGGGCTGATTTTATAGCCACAGGCTGTTGGGGACATGGGTGGAATAAGGACGGGGTTGGGTGGTGTTTCAGACGCATGGGAGAAGGTTCTGGAGAAGCTCAGAGGCGTGGTGGGGCGGTAGGGGAGCCTGGAGTGGTAGGTGGTGCAGGGGGTGGCTGCAGGTGCTTCAAAGACGCAAGTTCAGGCGTGGCGGTAGATCATCTACCACCACTCAAAATTTAGGCAAAAAATGGATGTCGGTAGAGTGACTACTGACACCCTGAGACTTTAAATTTTATGGGCCAGGGCCCCTACTGCTGGGTTTGGTTGGGTTCTTGGGCCCATGTTTGGGCCCAACTTGGCTTGGCTACTGGTTTTAGGCCCTAAGGGCTTGGGTTCACCTAGGGTTTGGACTAGGATTAGCTAGGGCTTTGGTTTAGGGCTATCTAGGGTTTAGGCTTAGGGCTACCTAGGGTTTAGGTTTAACTATGGTTTAGACCTAGGGTTTAGGCTAAGGTTTTCTTAGGGTTTAGGTTGATCTAGCCATAGTTAGGTTAATTAACCAGGGTTAAAAGGAGGTGTAAAAATGGGCTGCTGACAATCGGCACCACCTCAAATCAGGCAGGCCACCTCCGATTTTCACCTCTGCAGTAGCTCACCACTACCTCCATTTCTAGCGACCTATCTATAGCTCCAACCAGTAGCATCTGTCTTACTCTGGTATCCCCTTTGAGCTTACTCTGTTTCACTTCTTTAATGTACTTCATTTTATTTTCTTATTATGTTCTTCCTCATCTGTAGATCTATAGAAGAGATGCCCCCATCTCCTATATTCTCATCTGGCCAGTTCCTGATCTATAGAAGAGAGGCCCCCATCTTCACTTATGCAGAAGCAAAGAGATCCACCTCCGATTCTTATCCGATAGTTCGGATGTATTCGATTGGTTTTGCAGAGAAGAATACGGCGGGGCTTATCGGGAATTTTTTTTAAAAAAAAATCAATTTTAGTGACGGAAATTTTTCGTGGCTAAAATGTTTTAACTTTTTTTAATTAAAAAGTCACCTTTATCAACGGAAATAATTTCGTCGTTAAATACCGATGGTAAATTTTTTTATTTTTCCGTCACTAATCTATTTACTAGCACCAGTATTAGCGACGGTCGTAGTGACGGTCATTATTCCATCGGTAAAATATATACTAGCGGAAACTCAATTTTACCGATGGTTTCAGAACCGTCGGTAACCTCTTTTCTTGTCGTGATATAGATAGTATGTATATTGACACATTTTCTTATGCTTTGCATGCTTAGGCTAGCTGCAAGGACCATTAGTGCCAAGTTTCACTTGTATATAATTATAATTATGTCACATCTTAATGAAAATTAATAGGCAAGATTTTCTTTTTAAATTTGATTGACAAACACAAACATTCAATAAGATCATAAGTGGCACACTTTTTATGCAATTTTAGGCCTGTGTTGCAATGACCATTGCTACCAAGTTCCACTCATAAACAATTATTTTGCAATCTTCATGAGTGTAGTAATATTTAGGAACAAGACTTTCTTTCTTTTTTTTTCTCTAGAAAGTTGATTGACAAACACAAACGTAAAATATAGATAAGGCGTGTACATTCTTCACGAGTGTGGTTATATTTACGTAAAATATATATATATATAGGGAAGTGATACTTTGCATGCTCGCTTTGTAGAAAATTGGCACGGATTAGACAATACCCAAAGGGGCGATTGATCACCCCTAGTGGGGATCGATCGCCCAGAGCGCCGTTGTGCATGGATTTTCTTCAGGAAATTGCTATTTTTAGTATTTATATTTTTTGGGAAATCCCTATTCCAATTGGGGGACAATCTATTAGTCTAGGTCTCCTATTTAGGCCTATAAATAGGGGATTATGGATCTAGGGTTTGTATCTAAGGATCAAGGAAATGTTTTTGCATTGGGAGTAGGAGATAATAGAAAGGGTTAAAGCATACTAGGGCTTGGGAAAGGTTTAAGGGAGGATAGATAGGGATTCTTCTTTGGGTTTTCATAGAGAATGTGAATTGAGTGCTTTTGTACTGGTTCCTCAAGGTTTCTGTGAATAAAGAAGTGATCGGATCTTGACCCGTGGACGTAGACAGGTTGTTGCCGAACCACATTTATCTCTTGTGTTCCTTTGTGTGTGTATTTTGGTTTATACTTTTTTGTCTTATTATTTCTATTGTTGCTTTTTCCACAACAAATTGGCATCAGAGCTTCGGATTAATTATTTTTCAAAGGCTTTGAAAAATTCTAGGCAATTTTCCCTGGAGAAATTTGACAGAAAATGGAGTTTTAATATGTGGCAAATGATGGTAAATGATGTCCTAGTTCAACAGGGTCTCGCAAGGGTGTTGAAGGGGGATTCCGGTAAACCAGAAAAGATGCCTGATTCAGATTGGGAAGACATTGAGGGGAGAGCAGTCAGCACAATACACCTCTGTCTTGCAGATAACGTGATGTATAGCGTTATGGATGAGGAATCAGCACCGGATCTTTGGAAGAAGTTGGAAATGCTCTATATCGGAAAGAGCCTTACCAACAGGTTATACTTGAAAATGGAGTTCAATAACTTAAAGATGACGGAGGGTGCAGATCTCGTGGAGCACATTAATGTGTTCAACCCGATCTTGAATCAACTGTAGAAAGTTGATGTTAAGGTGGATGAAGAAGACCAGGCCGTGAGGCTTCTTACATCACTTCCAGACTCATATGATCACTTGGTGACAACTCTCATATATGGCAAAGATACATTGCTTATGGAGGAGGTCACAGTGGTGCCACTCTCTTACAATATTAGGCGGAAGCCATCGCATGATGGGAATAATCATGTCATGGTTGCTCGGGGGGGAGGAAGGGACTTGGAGAGAGGATCTGAAAAATGCGAGGGTAGATCCAAATCCAAGGAAAAAGGCGGGGTCCAGTGCTATCATGCAAAGAGTTAGGGCACTTCAAAAGGGAGTATCCGAGGCGTGCTGATGGGAAGAGGAATTCTTCCGGAGAAGATTCTTCGGCGGCAATAGCAACGGACAATGAGGAATACATTGGAGATGCTTTCACAGTCTCCAAAGGTATGGACAATTCTTCTAGTGAGTGGATTTTAGATTCGGGAGCTTCATGTCATATTTGCTCAAATATATAATTTTTTGATACATTTCAAAAGAGGACAAGAAAAGTGTTCCTGAGTGATGGATCTGAATGCAAGAGCATGGGCTTTGATAACGTAAAGATAAAAATGTTTGATGGGGTTATTCGGACTTTGGGAGGGATAGCTTGTGTCCCTAAGGTTCGAAGAAATTTAATATCACTCGAGCAATTAGACTCCAAGGGCTGTTCCTACACAGTTGCAGGTGGAATTATCAAAATAAGGCGGGGAAAGCAAGGATGCTTGGTTTTGATGAAGGAAAGAAGTGTGGTGGATTATATCTCCTGGAGGAGAATACGGTGGTAGGTTGAACTATTACAAGGTCTGCAAGAAAACGAAAACCTGATGTTGTGCAGAAGGTAGAAAGCTCACCTAAAGTCTCTTTCGCAGTCGGTGCAAAGATGGGTATTCTGGTAGGTTTTCGTAAGGGTGAAGATGGTGATGATGTGCCTTTGACGGAGAAGACGGGTCTATGTCCTCGTCCGAAATTCTTCTAAATTGGAGAATGGATTTTCAAGCTACACATGAGTTTTGACCATGTTTTATCGAATCCAGTGGATTGCTTTCCGGGGTTGGATTTGAGAGTGTGTGTAGCTGGTGGGTCTCTTTCGCAGATGGTGCAAAGGCGGGCAAGGTCAAACCGGTTGTTTGCGGTATTTGCAAACAGGGTGACAGAAATTTGAGAGAGATTCTAGTTCGAGGTGGAGGTGCTTCCCGAATATGGGAGATACAGTGTTCTATCTTGAAGATTTGTTTGGTGATTAACAAATCGGTTCTCTTGGTTACGGTGGTGTCGCGAAATTCTCGCCAAAGTGGAGATTTGTAAAAAATTGGCTCCGAGTAGACAATACCCAAAGGGGCGATCGATCGCCCACCAAGGGGATCGATCGCCGAAGGGTGATAGATCGCCCCTAGTGGGAATTAATTGCCCAAAGTGCCATCGTGCGTGGATTTTTTTAGTATTTATATGTTTTGGGAAACCCCTATTCCGATTGGGGGACTTTCTATTAGTCTAGATCTCCTGTTTAGGCCTATAAATAGGGGATTATGGGTCTAGGATTTGTATTTAAGGATCAAGGGAATGATTTTGCATTGGGAGTGAGAGATAATAGAAAAAGTTAAAACATACTAGGGCTTGGGAAATGTTTAAGGGATGATAGATAGAGATTCTTCTTTGGGTTTTCATAGAAAATGTGAGTTGAATGTTTTTGTATTGGTTCCTCAAGGTTTCTGTGAATAAAGAAGTGATCGGATCTTGACCGGTGGACGTAGACAGGTTGTTGCCGAACCACGTATATCTCTTGTGTTCCTTTCTGTGTGTGTTTTGGTTTGTTCTTTTGCTGTTTGGTTATTTTTATTATTGCTTTTCCCACAAAACGCGTTCCACCTTGCGAAACACGTGCACGCCCACAGCCCACCACAAGTCCATTTCCCACCTTCTTTTAATCGTGATTAAGTTTAACTAACATGAGATTAATATGTTTTATTTAAAAATTAAAAAAAAAAAAAAAAACAAGATTAGATGGATGAATCCTAGGGGTGGGTGAATCTTAACCATAGTTAATGAGTGTTACCTAATTTGAGATTATTTTAAAAAAAACTAAGGCTAAATAAATGAACCCTAGGAGTGAAAGAATCTTAGCCACAATTTATAAAAGTTAAAAGGGACACATGACATCCCGGGCGTTCCACACTTCCACTAGTCCGCGTCCATGCAAACAATCATTCTTCATATATTTAAAGTAGGGAAGTGATTTTAAACCCTCCATTGTATCATTTTTTTTTTTTGGTTCGAGATATACGTTTAGGCCGCAATGTTGGTCAAGTGTTAATATTTGTTCAGTTAGTGGGTGGGCGGAGAGTATATACAAACTCCCACCTTCTCGGGAATGAAACCCGGTACCTCCCCCCAAAGGAGGGGATACACTACCACTGGAACAAAGCCCTATCATTTAAAGCAGTGCGGATATGGCACTCTTAGATGCTCATCAATCGGACGGTCAAAGTTTTTAACCACTTTCCCTAAAGTTAAATGCCAAACAAAAACTTAAGAGGATATTTATGTAAGGAGAATGCTAGTGTTTGTTTAAGGATAAGTCCCCATAAATAGCAGAGTGAAAGTGCCTTCTATTACACCGTGGGAATAGCACAACGGTAGGTGTATCCCTTCCTTAGGAAGGAGGTTCGGGGTTCTATTCCCGGGAATGTGAGAGTGGGTTGCATTCTCCACCCGCTTTAAGTTAGAACAGATACTGACTTGCTAACTGGGATTTCGGCCTAACTGTGTGTCTCATACCATTAAAAAAAAAAAGAAAAAAAAGTGCCTTCTAATGAGCCCATGTTTATCGTTAGTGGAGCATTAATAGTTAATCGTTCTAACAAACCCATTTATGTAATATCAAAGTCTATATTAAATGGGCCGCCAAGGCGGCTGTCGCGTGGTTGGTGCGTGAGTTGTTTTATCGTGTAGACTCAGATGATCATAAAAATGGCCTTTTATTCAATCTCTACAACTTTTTTTTTGGTGTAGCAATCATTTACCTATGGTCGGTAAATAGCATCAGCATTCAGTTAGTGGTGGTTAAGAGCGGGAGGGGATCACTTGCAAAACATCACCGATGACCTCTCTCTTCCATTGGAGTAAGCGGCATTTTGTTTTTTTAAATCATACAAACTAATAAGTAGGTTGCGAGGGTCTAAAACACTCACCATCCGCTCGGTCCCATATCATTTAGGACATATGGTATGCTAAAAATTGACCTAATGGAATGGTGGCGCCATACCATCGGATTTGACTGTTTTCTGAACCGCTCATGGTATTTACCCCCATCATATTATATTATATTATATATATATATATATATATATGCTAATTAAGTAAGAGATTAATGGGATGGTTAACGTCATTAGATAGACCTCCAAATCCAAGGTCAGTCCTACACGCTGTCCCACCAGCAAAAGCTACAAACTCTCCTCCCTAAACTCATCTTCATGTAAGGTTCCTTTTGTTTCGATATAAAATAGAGGAAAATAAATGAATTTCACAGAAAATGTTAATTGTCTTAAAGAAATTATGTGCGAAAAATTATATTTTCCATGAAATTCATTTGTTTTCCCTTATTTTACATCAAAGCAAACGGAGCATAAGATGCAAGCGCAGTAAATTGTTTGTATGGACTTTAAACCTTTTAGGGACGTATTAGTCATTTTAAAATACTTAATGACTCCATTATATATATTTTAAATCTAATTGATTGATATTGTACTTAATTGATGTTAATTTTCTAATTCCGGATACTTTAGATTCGAGAGGTTTTCGCAATTCAAGGCGGCGACAGGCACGACAGCTAATGTTTCGGAATAATTTAAATCAATTTATTTTTACTCAATTAAATGGCAGATTTTTCCAACCGGGTATTTAATTCTTTTTTAGTGATACTATAATATTTATACCAACATTTCTGCTCTGCGTTGGGCCCCCAGATAAGCTGGAAACAGCAAAGGTTGAGGGTTTGAAAGCTGCAACAGTGTAAAATTGCTTTTTTTCCACAGAGAGAGGGGTCCGGTGCAATAAAATCAGTAAGACAAAGAAGGGTTAATTCCAAATCAGAACCCCTTTTATCTTAAAATGGCATACAAGTACCTCATTTAAAATAAATTCCTTTACCAAACCTATATTTGAAAGTATTGAACAATAGGGGACCTGCCGTCATCTTTCACTAACGTCCGCTGGTATTTTGACTTGAAATGACACAAACGCCTCCACTAAGTAGCAGAGTGTCCCCGACCATAAATTTCTTTTGTATTAAAAACTTCACCGGAGGATTGTATTTTGTTCTCCTCTTAAAAATTTCATCGGAAGAAAGGAAAGGAAATAGAGAATGGAAAAGCCATTACACACATATCTCTCCACTATTATAGTCTTCTCACAGACATTCAAAAAAGTATAGGAAAAATTTCAAGGAAAAAATGGGGTCCCGACTTTAAAATTTCAAGGAAAAAAAAATGGGGGTCCCCACTTTCTCTCTTGACTATCATACACCCCTCTTTCTTGTGAGCTTCCTCTAGGCATCATAATTTTTTTTTAAAAAACTTCACTTGTGATATTAGCAAGACGTACAATGTCGTCTATCTTAATTACTCGTCTCACACTGTTCTTGCAGATCGCACCAGGTGAAGGTGATGGTGAGTTGGACGTGGTGAAATACACATGGGGGCGTTTTCATCATTTCTAGCCGGAAGACTAATGAACGTTAGTGAAAGGTGACCCTAGGTCCCCTATTTGTCCTATACTTTAAAATATGGGTCTGTCAAAGAAATTTATTTTAAAAGAGGCACTTGTACACCATTTTAAGATAAGAGAGGTTCTGATTTGGAATTGACCCGACAAAGAAATAAAAACTGTTCATGATATATTATTTCATTTTTTTTAAAATGAATTATACGCTTCTTGTATTTGAAATTGAGTCATGGAGAATCATCTGAACTCATCATGCTACTGTACACATCTATTCATGGAGGGACAGTAAAATTAAACCCAGAGATATTGTGTGGATTTCACATTAATCCTTTGTTTTCCTTTTTTCATGCATACCTCACTTGGTAATTTAGATATCAGTTCAGTTTATTTCTCACAGAATGACTTTAAAGTGCAATTATCAAAATAGTCTACGTTTCATGAAAACTCATCCATGGTTCCCAGTTCCCTCCCACCACCCCACGCCAAAAAAAAATAAAATCTATGCTACCTATTTGATGCTTTAATCACATGGAAACACATCCATAATTCAAGAGAAACGAAATGTGTTTTCACCGGTTCGAATTTGATGATTTACTGGATGCTAGTGTTTAAGATTGTACCCAGTTTTCTTTTAATTTAAAGAATAACTTTAAAAAGTAGTTGTCAGATTTAATTCCAATTCTCAAGAGAGCTCATCCAGAATTATGCAATAATAATAATAATAATAATAATTATACATTTAAGCAATCGAAATTTATGTGATTAAAATTTATCTTTTGAGCATACCAGTAAGTCGGCTTTTCTTTAAGATATTCCTGAGAATTTTTCTCAAGTCAATAGAAGATTCACTTTATGTGATTACCCAGTTAATTTTACTTATAACCGACTAGCCGTGCACCACAGCTGTCTATTTTGCACTCGCATGAAGCAGGGAAAAAAAAGTGATGGGTTGTTTTGCGAAAAGGAAACCATGAATGAGGGAGTTTGCAACATTGAAGCGTTTTTTTTTTCAGGAAAAGGAAAGATACCCTTTATTTTCCAAAATTTGAAAAAAAATTGTTCTTTCCACGTTATGATGAAACTTTTCAAAGTGATCATGATTGTGAAAAGAGAATAGGGACGGACCCGTTTTCTTAGAAGTTTGAAGGGTGTCTAATACAACAGTCACCAAAAGAAGAGAGAGACTCAATGAAGTATTGGATTTTATATATTTACTTCAAAATACATAAAGCTTCTGTTATCTTCGATAGTGTGCAGTATACTTGTATATATTTGCAAGCCTTAACAAAGAATGGGTATTTCTTGTCTCCAAGCACATCCCCCCTTTCTTTATCTTGTGTCTGGTTTTGTATTTGGAATCTTGGAATAGACTTGGTTCAAAAAGGGTTTGCTTGAAACCCAATTCAAAGTTCTCAACCCCATTGTAAAATCATGTATATATGTTTATCTCTATCGCTTATAATATATTACTATTTATCATTTTTACTGACTTGAATTCCAAGCATGGGTTCTTCTCAAGTCCTGTTTTTTCTCCAATAAAATATCAGTGAAAATGCCCCCACCATTCCTGCAAAAGAAATTAATTCTCAGACCTTGATGAGACATCTGCAACTCAGATTACTAGCCCATCGCTTCACCTTCCAAAGAAAAATGAAGTGAAATCAAATAAGAAAATATAAACCTCAAAACTCCAATCACCTCTTGACTGTGACTTTCCTCTTTTGGGGCTCCCCCTTCTATTAATTCAATTCCCTTTCTCAGCTGCTACTTAATTTTCTCAGCCTCCCCATCATCTCTCTCCCAGCCTCTGCTCTCGCTGACAATTCAGTAAAAGCTTACCATTTCCGGAAAGTAATCGGCCGGCATTGCAGGTGGGTCTTACTCCTAATGGGGAGGCACTCTTGCTGTTACAAGCAGAAGCTTAGGAAAGGACTGTGGTCTCCAGAGGAGGACGAGAAGCTTTTGAGGCATATTACTAAGTATGGACATGGGTGTTGGAGCTCTGTCCCAAAACAAACAGGTACTCCCATTTGTTTATCCCTTACCATGTCGCCGTTAATGCAGAACAAAAGGAATTGAGGACTTGGGCTCTCATTGTCTACTATCTTTCTATGATAAATTTGCAGGTTTGCAAAGGTGTGGGAAGAGCTGCAGGTTGAGGTGGATTAACTACTTGAGGCCTGATTTGAAGAGAGGCACATTCTCACAGCAGGAAGAGAACCTGATAATTGAACTCCATGAGGTTCTGGGCAACAGGTAATCTCTCTTTCTGATAATTAGACCCTCTTTCGGTAATCATACTAATTAATTCCACGCTCTTTGGGTATCTAAATTCTGATCTGATGTATTCTGTAACTACATCAGGTGGTCTCAAATTGCAGCACAGTTACCAGGAAGAACCGATAATGAAATAAAAAATCTATGGAACTCTTGCATTAAGAAGAAGCTCAGGCAGAGAGGCATTGACCCCAACACCCACAAACCGCTCTCCGAAATAGAGAATGGAGAAGAGAAGGTGCCCACCAACATGAATAACAGTGAGAAAGCCTGGGGGGGATCCAATGAACGGACGGAGAATTCGAAGCCACGGGTAGAGGTACCAGAGCCAAAGCCACATTTACTGGCTGCAGATCCCCGCCCACTGGAAGGTTCTTCAAGCTCCAAGATCATCAGTACAAACGACAGTACGATAACACCCACCAAGGAATTCTTCCTAGATAGGTTCGTAACCTCCCACGAAAGCTCCACCACGACCTGCAGGCCTTCAAATTTGGTGGGGTATTCTCCCCTTCAGCAGTTGAATTATGGGACCAATGCCAGGCTCTCCGTAAACCCAACCCCCGCTCTCTGGTTCAACCAGAACTGCAGGCCTTTTGAGATGAATTCCGAGTACCACACCAATAGTATCTCCACCGCTCATCCATCCATGTCGAGCTCAATTCCCCCTGTCCCAGTGGGTTTCAAGTGTTCACTTAATCTTCCATCTGACAGTCCTTCCACAGGCTCTTTTAGGAACAACAGGGTCCAGTACTTGGAAGCCGGTACCTCCAGTAACAGTAGCAGCTGCAACAGCGGAAGCAATAGCAGTATTGAGTTGCAAAGCAACAACTCCTTCGAGAACAGTGTCTTCTCTTGGGGGTTGGCAGATTGTAGCACACAAATCCATTCGCAAGAAGGCGAACCAGAAGACATCAAATGGTCTGAATATCTTCAGACCCCATTCCTACTGCCAGCCACTATACAAAATCAAACTCCTCAATCTATATACAGTGACATTAAATCAGAGACGCACTTCACAACCGATGGATCCATTCCCTGGCATCAGAGCCAAGCTTCGGATATGTATTTCCAGAGACTTGCAGCAGGCTTCGGACAAATTTAGCTTGTATTTAACATGAGGATCGAGCCTCTGATAAGTGACCGAGGGACGAAAGAACTAGAGAATTTTCATTTTGAAAAGGCTTGAATAAAGGCTTCTAGCCAGTACAGGCGTGTGCCATAGATTTTTCTCTGTAAATAGGTCTGATACAAAATTTTCTCAGCTTTTGATCTTTGAATATTTGTGAGGGAAACAAGTTCATGCTCACCCTTTGTTCTTGAGGGTGAGGTAGAATTGCAGAATAAGGCTGGTTCCAGTGCCTTTTACTCTTCTTTGCTTCATTTGTTTTGGAATCACAGGTTGTAATTCTCTCTCTGAACACTCAAAAAAAAAAAATATATATATATATATATATGAGTTAATGGGCTTTTATATGATTTCCTTCTCTTAATACTACATCTCTCTTCACCCTTTCCAAGTTGAAAATTCATGTATTTCTATCTGCAACCCATTAAAATTCTCTCTTTTGTGTTTCCGAGTTCCTCCCCAATCCCTTTATTACTACCTATGTCTCTCTCTTTCTCTTCAGTACCCTTTTCCAAACTGAAAAGTCCATGAATACTTTTGTAATACAAGATTCAAGGAACCAGTTGTTCAAAGAGATGGGTGTCTATCATTGTCTCCTAGAGATGGAGATGGTTTTCACTTTTTGACAGTCCTAAGTCACTTCCCCTCCCTTTGAAGACTAATAAATGTTTATGAAGTCATGAATTCCTTTGGGTTTAACCCATCTAGAACCATCATCTCCTTTACTTGATTTGCAAGGCTTTGGGAAGCAAGGAACTGCCAGGCTCTCAACAACCAAGCAAGGCTGCTACTTCCCACCAAAGACATAAAGAAGCAAAAACTGCATAATATATAGAGAGATGTTTACCTACTAGTCATAGTCATAGTCATAGTGACTCTCAATCTGACATTATCTTTAAGAGAGCAAGGAACTTCGAATTCAAGGGGAAGGAGATGGTGAAGTGGGAGAAGGAAACTGAGGTGGCAACCAAATTTCTGCCGTCCACTTGGGATTATCTCGCAAGGGTATCGTGTGTGATACTTGCTAGTATCGGGATAGACTTTTACCACTTTTGGGTTGGGGGGATTGGGATGAAAGTGTAGACCCTTACCCTATGGTGGGCACCACCTCTTGATGCCTACACTTGAAAGAGAGAAGAGGAGAGATTCTGGATATGGATGTTTTCTTAGAACTTGAAGAGAGCAGATGCTTTGAAAAGCATGAAAAACAAGCGAGTCTATTCTGAAGAAGCATCTTACCATTGAAGATGGTTTTCTTTTCTTCTTCTTTTTTTCTGTTTTTGGTTCCTTGACATGGTAAGATTGATAGAGATGGGGCCACATGCATGAGGGATTTCCATGTCACCATCTATCTAATTAAAAGAAATATGACAAATAGACACATGGTCTTGAAATTATGAAAGAAAACATCCAACATTGAGTAAAATTTCCATAATGAAAGATTATGAATTCAAGGACTGAGAAAGCCCATCTGTCTATAGGGACCCACCACACGCAAGCCATGTTGGGTGGGGTCACAGGGCATCTCTCTAACAGCCATCACACACAAATGCTCACACGCATGCACGCCCACCCCCACACCCACATGCACAAAACATATGCTCTCCCCATATTCCTCAATAGGTAAGAGAATATAAGTTGGCATCACAAGTAGGAACCGAATGGCATGAACTATTTCATTCACCCCTTATATGTTATGTTTGGATACTTGAGACTTTTGTTTACTCCCCATCCTTGGAAATCTTCATTGGACAAGAAAACAATAAAATGGGTATTTCTTGCATGACATTATATGGCATGAGTACCTATCAGGACCCCCTCCGACAAAGACGCCATCACGGGTTTAATCCCACCTTATTAACTGAAAATTTCTAGGTTTTGCTTCATGCCCTGGAGCTTAACATATCGACCCCCTTCAATGTCATTTACCTTACAAGACTGAAGACTTCATTTTCTTTTTCTACATAAATTTCAATGGTAGGGAACAAATGAATAATAATTTAGTGATGATGATAGCATTGAACAAGTATTTATAAAGTACCACCAAATCAATAATAGGAGGTATACTTAAGAGTATCTTGGGATTTTGTTTTGGAGGAAAGACAAACTCACATTATATACTAGAGACAAGATGGGAAAAAAAAAACTAAAGGAGACAAAGTTCCAATTGATAGTCCAAATGCTCAAGGCACACAAGAAATACTTCCCAAAATATAATTGAGTTCCACAAAACCAAATGCCAACAGGTATAATATTAAATACATATCTTCCCAAACTATGCCATTACTTTCTAATTTCTGGGTGGCATCTGTGAGCCCAAAAGCAATGCATGTACTGACATAAATAATCGCACAGATGGGAAATTAAAAAAATTGAACCACAGGTTACACCTAAAATACCTGAAGCTGCAGATGCTTATTGCGATTCAGAAACTTCTGTTCTCATAGATATTTTGACATTTGATTTCCAACATTGGCATTTATTACCCAGAAAATAAAATAGCGAATGGCACATATACTTTCTATATCACAAGGTTCCTACTCTGCAGTCTTGTTGAGTACAAGTATAGTCTTGTTCGAAGACAGTTGTTAGTTGACCTCCCCCAGAGTTGACAAGGTGAAAATTGTGGGTTATAAGCCAAGCATCGGACAGGCTATGAAAGCTGAATGAGCAGTTTCATGGCAAGAGTCCAACAAGAAAAGACTCAAATCAGCATCGAATGCCATACTCTGGATCTGGTCCCTGGAACTTAGTAGTAAAAGGATCCATCCGGACCCACAACAGTGAGAACATGGCTGCTAGAAGAAGAGACCAAACCATGAGTGTTGGAATTTGGAGCTTGCGAACCAACAATCCCTTCAAGAATGGGTGAAAAATTGAAATTGGATGATTACCAAGAAAGTGAAACAGTTTACCAAATAGCACACTCAGAGACCCATAATCACTGCTGAAATCAGAATAGATTCCAGAAAACATGGCCCACAAGTTGATGATGATCAATGTTGTTGGCAAGATTAAAAGTGATGTCCATTTGAATGCATAAAGATCCATATTATTACCCTTCGCATACTTCTTGGTTGTTACACTCGAACCAGTACTTAAGCCCATCACAACCTTCATCAAACCCTGGAAAATAGCAAATAAATGGGAAGACACTCCAGCAATCACCCAAAACTGCTGATTTCTCCACCACTCTTAAGACCAACTCCATTCCACCTAATCTCAAGAACCGCGTTTGCAAAAATTGATAAAAGAAGAATAAGCCAAATGCTTGTTTGAGAAGTGACCTGCAGTATATGCAAAAGCAAGATATCATGGTCGAAATCTAACTGCCGGAAACTTTTCAGCAAGAGAAAGCTCAGGAGGTTTTAATTGTTTATTTTGTCTCTCTAGATTTTACGCCTAAAATCTCAGAAAAATCTAGGGTGCTGCTACGAGCACACCAAAATTTACTGACTACACACACACCAAATATATCACTTACTAACTGTACACCATTAAAATATAAAAAATTCTACAAGTACGCCAAGAGGTAAAATAATAGCTATAAATTTTCTAATTATACACCATTCTAAACTTAAACTACAAAACATAATAATTCATTACTCTTTCATGGACAAAAACCCAACTGAAGGTCCAATAAATTGATATCAAAGGAATCAGACCCAATTCTTTATATATTGCACCCCTATTTGTGTGGGTTAAAGAACTTGCAACAAAATATCATAGAAAATTAAATGTTGAAAATGGTGTGGAGGAAAAGCTTACAACAGTTCATGTAATCGACCTAAAAAGATCATTCATATTATAAAAGACAAACTCAAATTTGGGAAAAAAAAATAGAATATAATAGGGAGAGACGAAGATTGAAAAACAATGAAGAACTTAGGATTTAAAGTAATTAAGATGAGAAAAGGATTACATTAGTTCGTGTTTTTACAATTCGTCAGCTCTAAGAAGGTAAGATAAGAAGAGCTTTGTGATTCATTCTAAAAGGAGAATAGGTTTATAATAGGGTTTAGGGGTATGGGTGCTCTAGACAAAACATTCTTTAAAAAAGAAAGTTGTTTTTTTTTTTATGGTGTCCAGTCAGTAAATATTGGTGTGCTCGTAGCAGCACCCAAAATCTAATAGAAAAGAATGGTTGAAAACATATCAAAAAATGAGAAAACTTAATCTTTAAACTATTATCCAAAATCTTGTGAAGATTTCACATTGAAATTTTGACAGCCCTATTATAAAGATAAGGCATTTTCTTCACACTTTTTCTTTTGACTCTTACGAGAAAATAAAGAAGACAAAATTTGATATCTCAGATCTCACAAGAAATTGAAGACCCTATCAACGATATCATGAGATGTCAAGAGTACTAGGGATGATTTTGCTAAGCTAGACAGAGGTTTCGAAAGATAAAACAATGTTAGTTTCCGTAGCATGAACATGTAACTTAAAGCGCTTATTTACATATTTATCTCTTTGGGCTAGTGGAACCTACTAGAGGAATGATGAATTTTCCGGTAAGAAGGCAGATGGCAGGTAGGGTACAGTAAACAAGCAGGGGGCTGGAAGTAAGGGGATATATAATAACATTTATATAAGCAACTTTCTCTAACAATTTGAGCCGCCCACCATATCCATACTAGATTGGACAATGTTGACTGAAAAGAATCTCAATAGAGCCAATGGCCCAATGGAACACCCGACTTAAACAATCTGAAAGATTGATAGGTGCAGATCCTTTGAATGCAGTACGGGCTGGCATACAATATATTGATCTCCATCCTCGAGCATGCATCTTGAAACCAGTCAGAATATCCCCAGTCTGAGAGCCATACAACCAACCTACACAGTTGAGGATAAAAGATTATTTTCCATGAAGTTATTCAGTTAGAATTTAGATCAACAATAACTTATGGATCTGAAGTGTTCCTTTTACCTCCCTCCCCCATGCCGTTTTGTCTTCATAATTGCAACTGATTACATGGATTGCTTCTCTTAGGATCGCATCAGGACTTGCAGACCATTAGCATCTATCATCAATAACAAGATTTGATGCAAGAAGAAAAGGCAACAGGCCAAAACGCTTCTACACGCTCAGAAAGATGGAAGGAAAATCCCTTTTAAGAATGCTAGGTTCCATAGCAAGTAACTTGAGCTGCTTTCATCAAAAACACGAGTGCAAGAATAATAAGCACGGTCCTCACTTGAACTTTTACTCCTAGACCTCCACCAGCTCGTTTTGAGTTGTTTTGGTATTAAAGGTGAGTCGTAACCATATACAGCTTTTCAGTTGAATAAGCATCCCATGCCAACATAAATAGGCCCTTGTATTGTATTCCATCAAGACCCTTCAAGTTGATCTACACATAATAGACAGTTATCAGTAGAAATCCGAACCTCAAGTGACCAAAAGAAGTAGAAGAGAGGACCAGCTTATCGTCTTTCAGTATACAATTCAAAGTAGCAGGGAATCATAATTTCATCATAAAAAGAGCATTTGGGCAGGATCATCAGCTGAAAATTATACAGTCACGTGCATTGCATATAAAAGTATGTAAATTAACACATTCAAATTTATTAAATGGGCATTTATATATTTCAATGTCTAGAATCGATATCAACTCTGAATTTGGTCTCCTGATTCCCAAGTTTGAGTAGGAAGAGTTGATAAAAGCACTCAAAAGTTCCTATTCAAAACCAATGAACGAGAAGCATGAGCAATGACCAGATGTTATCATCCCCTGATGCATTTCTTTCTCTTCTCAATATGTACTGCTATTCTACTTCATTAAACATTTGGCAGCAGTGGCTTCATTGAATTAGTTTATTATCACTTCATCGGCATGCCCAAACAGACAGACAGATGCACATGTGCTTGGAGGATGCATGCCTAAATAGACATCCGTATGTGTCTACACCACTAAATATTGAATACATAACCTTCAACCATTAATCACAGCATGGTCAAGTTGAATTACTTACATCATAGAAAATGAATTGTGGTTTGCATACCGATCGTTTGTATCAATACCATCAAATCTCTGAGGAAATTGAACATAGCATATCTTCTTCATGTTGCTGGGGTCCATCATAAAGCACATACTCACATAGCTTCAGGAGAGCTTTGCTGTTGTTTATATAGTGATTTCAATCAAGATTTAGAATATCAGCCCATTTGTAAGAAGAGCAGAAACTCGAACATGAAGATTTAGTCAATGAGATCCCTCTTCTTCTTCTTTTTTCCTGTTCATCTAGATTCATAACATAGTCACCAAACACTTGTATGATACATATTGAGAAACGTTTAATGAAGGAGAATAAATATGGAGGCAGATAATTCTACTTCCTCTTATTCTTCTTTTTTCTCCTTCATTTCTTCCCCGTAATGTCTCTCCAAACAGAGAAAATATGGGGGCAGATATTTAAACGATCAAAAAGAAAATCCAAACCGTGCATTTATACTATATAGAAATTCCAAACAGTGGGTCGTAACAGATAATTCAATTCCCAACCAAATCTCCCCCAAAAGGAAACTTCTTTTGTGCTGTGTACTTGAACTTTTCAAACAATGTGATACTTCACAAATCTTTATAGCATATATCATACAATCACTTGGGGCAGGGTTACTAAGCACCTCAGGTCATTCATATTAAAATGAAGGACAATAATGTTCCCGCTCCAAAATGAAAGACAATTCATGTTCCCGCTCCAAGATCAACCAATCAAATATAAGATTTTCCTTTATGGATAAAATTTTAAAGGAATAAAGAGGTAATCCATCGTTAAATTGCATGAAGAAAACGCAACAATAGGGAACTAGTAGTTTTCATTTAATTTGGGAAGTGGGAGTTCCTAAGAAATGCCAAATATCACGGTAATAGTATTTAGTGATTGTGCTTTTAGTGCATCCAAATTACCTGAAAATGATAAAGTATTTTAGGAAGTTGGTGGTAGGAGCACGAGGAATCCAAACTTTGTATCATCCTTCCAAACATCTACAATCATCTTTCTCTGGGTTCTGTGTTGATGTCGTAGTCATCAATCACCACCAATACTGAGAGGGGTTCTGTGTTGATGTCGTAGTCATCAATCACCACCAATACCGAGAGAGAGAGAGAGAGAGAGAGAGAGAGAATCTTTAAATAGTGTTATTTTGGTGTAAGGGCATCATAGTCACCAAGTCAGAGTTCAAGAATTATTTGGCTAGGGAAGAAAGAAAATTTCGAGAAAACCATTGTATAAGATACTGATTATGAAAAACTATAAACAAATGTATTTCAAATATTAGATATCTATTCGTGACTTTTTTAATAGTCCTAAATGATACCCGTTTAATTTGCAAAATTCATAAATTTCGAAGAAAAATTGGAGAATGTTGTTACCATGAAGACTACATAACAATTTGATTTTTTTTTCTCTGTCCAAAAGTATTTTGGCTGTTCCATTCCTGAATGTTGAGTATAAATACATCACCTCAATAAAATATATAACTCAAAACCGTCACACTTTCAAGGTAGAAGAACCTGCCAACTGGGAACCTATACTAAAAACCATAGTTACCAAGTCGTGAAGCGAAAACGAGAAGCGGGAAGCGAAGCTCAAAAATCCTTATGAAACGGGAAGCGAGAAATAGATATAGGTGCATCATTCTCATTATGTTAGGATGACCAATCATACCTTAAATTTTATTTTATATGAGATAATTGTAGAGAAGTAGGTGCCTTAGAGTCTTAGGTTTCAATTCAACGATACTTGCCTATGATATTTGTCGTAGGCTTTAAACTCAGGTCTATCCCATTACTTCCTAAATAGGAAATTCATAACCTCCTTGACCACTAAATGAGAAGCGAGTGGAAGCGAGTCTGGGAAACGAGCTTCCCACCTTGTACATAGCTTCCCAGCAACTATGCTAAAAACCCAATAGTCTCAATAAGTGATATATGTTCTCTTGTCCAACAGGTTAACTTTTACTAGCTATGGCTAAACCAAGTAGCAGGATGATACATCCTTTTAAAGTCTTGAGGAACATAAATAGGAAAAAGAACAAGAATAGCACCTTCATTACCACCCTTTTCTTTTAAAGGTGTGGATCGTGTCCTATGCCGAAACCGATACGGATCGGTAGGACTCGCCCAAACATATCAGTTTCGGGCGAGTCTTAAAACTTTTGAAAAAAACATGTATAGATCAGGAAAAACAGACCGGGTTGTGCCGCAATCGATACGTATCGGGTGACACGTACTGGTTTTGGCGTTTTTTTAAACCATGTTTTGTAGAGGATTATGCGAAAGAGTTATACCCCTTAACGAGGTTATTAAGTTAGTGATCAAAGTAGAGACACAATTAAATAGACCTCCTGCGAGAGGTCCATATTAGGGAAATAATTATGTAATATCTATGAGACACACATGATCTCATAGATAATCTTGGATTAGTATCTTTAGTATATTAGGATTATTTTTAATATTGTCTTTCCAAGTTAAGAGTTTTGGGTTATTTATTTAAACCCTCTATGGGTCATTGTAATCCATCCAAGCTTTTCAATAAATCAATTTCTTCATAGTCCAGCAGTAGGGAGGCCAACCATGTCAATGCGGACTCGTGGAAAAGATCTTGTTCGAGTGCAAGCTAATCCACAGGGAGGAGTAACCAATCCCAGGAGTCTGAGCAAGAATCCATATGCTCCACCCTAGCTAGGCAAGTGTTATCATTGTGGCGACTGGCCAGTCTGGGCACTGATCCACTCAATGTCCCCAATGACCATTGGCTAATTTAACTACTAGCTCAGGAGAGGCAACAAATAAAGAGCCAATTCCTGATGGCTAATTTCAGCATGTTATGTTGAAATGTCTCAAATTCTAATACTTTGTGTTGATCTTTTTTTGAGGTTTACTGAGGATTATACTTTTGGGGAAATTCCTAGTATATTAGGAATTTGTATTTGAGATGATAAATAGGCCCAGCATGTAAGCTTATTATACTATTGAGGATGTATGAGTGAGTTGGGCTCTCAAGGAGAGTAAAGGTGGCTCTCATGAAGAAGAGGCTCTCGCCTCTCAGGAGAATAGACTCACAGGGAATCCCAGTGGTCCTCATAGAGAGCGCATTATGAATATTTAAGGGTGGAAACCATGTACCCACATAATATCTGCAAATTAGAAGTTCTTAGATTGTCTTGTATGTGGACATAGTGACATGATGAACCACATAGATATTGTGTTGTGGCTGTTTGTTCATTCTTCATATTGTCATTGACCCGATGATCATGTTTCAGCAACACAAAGAAAAGGCAACATAGAAGAACATTGTACGAAACTTCAGAGGTAAACAATGCTACCATGTTTAATATTCTCCTAAGTTCAGAGGTCAACTAGGAGTCTAGGATGCTTTTTTTACATGATAAATTAACACTCCTCTTAAATGACTGTCTAATAGCCCTGAAGAAGTGACTATGTCCCCATATTTTTATAGTAGATTCATAAGAGAAAGTCTTGGGAATAATCATATTGTGACGACCCAAATATTTTTAGAAATAAAAATATTCAATATATTCAATATATGATTGAATATTTGGTAATTCCTATTATTACTTATGCAAATGATTTAATAAAGGTAAATTTTGCTTAAAGTATATGGATATATACTATGTATTAACCCTAGTATTAATACAAGTATATAATGAAACATTAACTAGGATTATGACATGTGGCAAGTGCCACATGGCAACATCCTAGGGAAGACGTCCAAATGATTAATGGAAGAATCTATGATGAAGTTAATGATGGGTTGATCATGAGTTAATCATAGATTAGTTTAACTAGATGGGTTAATCATGATAGATGCATTAACTAAAGTAAATATAAGGGGGGAAGAATCAATCTTCTACCATAAATAGTGCTCACGCCCAAACCATGGTTAATGTTGAGTTAGAGAATGACCTTGGTTAAATATTCCATGAAATGAATCTATTTACTAGAGTTAATACAAAATGAGATAGATTCTTAGAATGGAGAAAAGCTACATGCCCAAACCATCGTTAATCCATGAGTTAAATAGCTTACTTTAGTTAAGTGAACCATGAAATAAATTAGTACATAATATATGTAAGAATCTAAAATAGTAGATACATGTATTATGACTTAAAATTTATGACTAACCATGAGTTAAAAGGAAACTATGGTTAGGTTAATACAAGTGTCAAGAGATTCATGCATTATAGATTAAATGAACTCAATCTAGGGGATACACCCAATTTAAGTGATTCATGAATTAAATAGTGTCCATGAACTATGATTAATGAAAGGGGAGTGAACCAAAAATTAATGAAGCCAAAGCTCTTTGCCTATACGCCCACCCCATGTTTGTCTCGCTTGGATTGTGAGCAAAGTCATGAGAGAATAGAGAGAAAGAAAGAGAAAAAGGGAATACTGTTCGGCGATCATCTTGAGAAACAGGATTAAGATATGTCGGAAACAAATGAAAAGATAAAAGAAAATTAATGAATGTTTATCTTAGGTCTTAAGACAAATGGGTGAGCCCCAAAAGGGAATACCGTTCGACAATCATCTTAAGGGGTTAAAGATAATCCCAAGACAAATGGGTGAGCCCCAAAAGGAATTACCGTTTGGCGATCATCATGAGAGACAGGATTAAGATAAACCGGATCCAAGTAAAAGATGTTTAAAAATGTCGAAAGTAATTACATAATATTAAAAGATTTAATATTATATTCTTCTGAAAAGGTTGTTTATTTAAATGTTATATTATGTTTTATTCTAAGTTGTTATTTAGCAGAATATTATTGAAATCTTATTGGGCTTCATAGCTCACTGACATTATACGTCACCAGATGAATAGTAAAGGAATGATTTGGAAGGAAAAAGGGACGTTTGAGGAAGGACGGAAACGTTTTTTTATGCTTTTATGTTTTTTTAATTCAATTTGAATGTAATTGACTGGTTTTGCAAACATTTAAGGTTTGTAAGGACTTGCTATGATGACAATTGTGAATGGGAATGAAGGGGTTTAAAAGTTTAAATTTCCTTGATATTTTACGCTTCCACAATTTATGAAAAGAGGATTTCACGATCGGATTTACTCTTAAATTTCTTAAGTGAAATTGTAAGTTTAAGTCAGGTCGTGACACATATACCCTATTTGCAAATTGTATTTACCCTTTTCTTATGATTAGATGTTTTCAACACTCGATGAGGCTGTACAAAATAGGCAGTCTTATACTAATCAGATGGATAGAACATTAAGCTACCAAACTCAGGGCAAAAATATGACAAGGCCTCGAATATACTAATTTAAAAGAAAAAACACAGAGATTTCTTAATACATGTGCAAAATTGAAAGGAATGAGTGGTTTCAGTTCCTTATTCAAAGATAATTGCTCTAGAACAATGAAAATTCCTAACCACTCCCAGCCAATGTGAATGTTAGGGCAACTAACTTCACCAACCAACAAAGAAAACTCATATATTTCTTGAAGCATGAGAAAAAAACAAGGAGAAACATACATGAAATTAATGATGGAAGGGAGAATGTAGCTCGTATTCCGAATACAACTAACTAATTGAGAAGAATGAAAAATGTGGGCATCATCGGAAATTCAAGAAAACCCATCATCACCCTACTAATCAATCAACGCTAGCATTGAAACACAACAACTGAGAAATACAAAATCAAAAGACCAAATGTTCGAGAAAAGAAGAGATACCCAGATAATATTAGCCAAAATAGAGTTTTCTTACAGTTTGCAGAAGGAAGAGTCCCGTGATTATGATTGATTGAGGGAACAGCAATGTTTTCGTGGGTTCTTTGCATTCACGGCTGGGAATCGAAAAAAGAAAATAAGCATGTGTTGTTACACCTAAGCATCTCAGTTGTAAGAATTTTTATGGTTGTAGAAGGACGTAATTGTCCTACCTGGTCCAAGGTAGTATCTAGGCATACGCAGCTTATTTTAATAGGTAGATTTGCATAGTGAATTAGGTGTTTTCTAAAGGTACCTTAAGTAGGTTCTTCCCTTTCTAAGTAGGACTAGCGGGTGGCACGTGCGAAGCACGTGAGAGTGAGGTGAAAGAATTAACCACAGTTAATAGGAGTAAAAAGGGACACGTGTTAACCAGCGGGTGCGATTGAACTTGCTAATGGCACGTGCGAAACAACAGTTAATAAGAGTTAGTTTGGAAATTAAATCAAAGGCAAAGGGTAGTTTGGGTTTTAAAGCAAAACATTAAATCAAAATTTTGTTTTTAGATAAGGGTAGTATGAGAATTTCGGAAAAATCTTTTGCTCATGCCTCTCCCATTATAATAGTAAAGATTTGTACTTATAAAAAAGAAGGCTTATAACGAGAGAGCCAATGTATAATAATATTTCTTTTCTTCCTTATTCAAATTCTGTAGGTTTTCTCCCCTTAGTGAGAATATTTTGAGATTTACCCTCTTTTTTGTTAGAGACGTTACATCTGGTATCAGAGCTTACGATCCTAATAGAAGATGGTAAACAACACACAATCACAAGATGGAAAGAAAACAGAGGCCGAGTTCAAGCAGCTCAAAGAGAATTCTGAAAAACAATCACTTGCCTTGGATCAAATCAAATAGTTGATTCTAGGGATGAATCACAAATATAGAAAATAACGACTATTCAAGAGGAAGTCTCTGTTATTCGATCCGAAAGGGAACGATCGAGCACATTTGAGGGACATTCCGGACCTCACAAGGATGCAAGCAATTCCATTCAAACTAGGTACACCTGAATCGATTTTCCTAAGTTTGATGGCGATGATCCAAACAGATGGATTTCACGAGCTGAGCAATTTTTTGAATTCAATCAAACCTCTAATTTAGAATGAATACCATTAGCAGGGTTTGACATGGAGCGGGAAGCACTTCAATGGTATTCATGGATGAAAAAAATCAATGGAATCCATCTTTGGGACGAGTTCACAAAGGCAATGTGTATTAGATTTGGCCCTAGTGAATTCACAGACTTCATAGCATTACTCATGAAGTTGTCACAGACATCAACGGTTAATAACTATCAAACTGAGTTTGAACGATTGTCCAACCGATCGATCGACTATCACAGATGAACTCTCTTTGATTAGTTGTTTTATTGGTGGACTTCGGAGCGACATTCGCCATACGGTTCGGATGTTCCATCCAAAGACCCTATTAGCCACAATAAAAGGGTTACGAGAAGACGAACTGTTAGCCAACCGTTCAAACCAATGAACAATGATCAGCTGGCCACCTTTGTTGCCACTCCCAGTTGCACCTCGTACGTCCTCCTACAAACATGACAACGTTGAGTGGTAGTGGGCTAGCCTATCATACCTATTAAGAAACTCACTCTCGTGGAGATGAAGGTGCGACGTGAGAAGGGCCTCTGTTATAATTGTGATGAGCAGTTCAAGTTTGGACATCGTTGCACGCGTCAGATGCTGTTTTGTTGGATGCGGAGGCCCCTATTGACACAGAGGACGACACGCCTAATGATGATGCAAATGAGGAGAGCGAAATGCCTGAGATCTCAGTACATGCTCTATCATATCCGGGTATTCTTCTCCGCAAACGATGCACGTGAATGGCTGTATTAAATGACAACCAATAGTAATCCTTGTTGATTTGGGCAGCACTCACAACCTTGTCGACCCTAAGGTGGCGAACCAAATCGGTTGTCATATGCAAGCTAGCAAACCATTCAATGTAATGGTCGCCAATGGTGGGAAACTCCCTTGTCGCGGAAAATGTCCCAATTTGCGATTGATAATGCAAGGTTACAGGTTACATACAGATATGTACATCCTTCCTTTAGGTGGGTGTGACATAGTGCTAGGTGACAATGGCTACGAACCTTGGGTCCAATCCTATTGGATTTTAAGGAGTTGAAGATGCAGGTCTCTCATGGGGGACAACGATTTACATTAAAAGGGGAAAAGGGTGGGGCGAATAAAACGGTTGATGAAAATCACATGGAGCGGTTGATCAATAAGGGTGCTCTAGGCATGATAGCACAACTTTTTCACCTCGATGCTATGAATGTACCCACTAAAACACCATTAGCATTGCAGCCTAAGCCTATTTTGACAGCATTTGTTGTTGTATTCCAAGAGCCGAATGATTTGCCACACGGAACGACCACAAGATCATCGCATTCCTCTTCAAGTTGGACAACCACCTACCAATGTACGTCCCTATAGATACTCACACTTTCAAAAGAATGAGATCGAGAAGATCGTGCATGAAATGTTGGAGTTGGGCATCATACGACATAGTATGAGTCCATATTCTTCACCGGTGCTGCTAGTAAAGAAAAAAATTCTTGGAGCATGTGCGTTGATTATCGCGCCCTCAACAAAATCACTATCAAGGATAAGTTCCCAATTCCAATCATCGATGAACTTTTGGACGAGCTCCATGGCGCCCGATCTTTCTCCAAATTAGACCTGAGATCCGGATATCATCAAATCAAAGTCCACCCACTAGACATCTCGAAGACCGTATTTAGAACACATGCAGGTCACTACGACTTCTTAGTAATGCCTTTTGGATTGTGCAATGCACCTTCTACCTTCCAAAGCCTTATGAACGAGGTATTCTGACCTTATCTCCGAAAGTCCATTTTAGTTTTTTTTTAATGATATCCTCATATATAGCCTCACTTTGGAAACTCATGTTAATCATGTAAGATTGACCCTTAATGTACTACAATCCCACTAATTGTATGTTAGACAATCTAAATGCCTATCCGGGTCTTTCTACGCTTACTTCCTTATCGACAAACAACAGTATTTGGAAAGGGTTCAATGAAGTTATCCCCACGTTTTTACGGACCATTCCATGTGATTCAAAAGATTGGACCGGTCCCTACAAGTTACAATTGCCAGAGGGATCACGCGTACACCCTATTTACCATGTTTCATGTTTAAAGAAGAAGTTGGGTAAACTGGTCACCCCAATCATTGATTTACCTGAGACTAATGTGACTAATGTTGATGGAATTATCAACTATCAACTCATATGGTTCATCCTTTTTACAAAATCCAAGTTTAGGCAAGCATAATCTTGTCCTTGCTTGGGCTTAACATGAACATGCAATGTTGTTGTGTAGCCCATGGGGGCCAACTCCTCTGGTCTTCAGCTCCGTTTAAGCTGAACCTATATGGGCTCATGAACCCAATTCGCGCATGTTGGTAAAAACACAATGTTTCATCCCATGGACATGAGAGGTTATACTTAGTTCCATCTTCTTTTAATGTCAATTTCTTTAGTGGGGTGACATGTGTAATGTGTTATTTCCTTTCATGTGTGGAAGCCGAGGCCTTTTTTGCATCTCTCAGAGACAATGTCATGCCTTTTCTATGGATGCACTCTCATTATTTCTTTCTATTTGTAGCATAGGCAATGATTATTAATTAGTTGAATAGCCTATTACCATCTCCATTTGAAATTCCTTCCCCTCCTACAAAATCGATGTGCAGACACTCAAACATCTTCCAAAATTATATTCAATTTGAAGTCTATAATCACACCCCCAAACCCTCAAAGCTAGAGAGAGGTCTTGGGATGAGACAATTTTGTACAAATTGGTTATCTTTCTTTATATACATTTTCCTCGCTAACACGGATCATGGATGTGGTGAAATCGAAGTCGATACAAGCTGTAAAGGATAAAATTCGTAAAATAAGTGAGTGTTGTGACAACGAGAGCATGTCTTTGATGTTATAGAGAATGGATACGAGCTTGTATGCCTTTTGAGTATGTATTCGTTGTGCATATGACAACAGATTCGTTGTTCTCAGTACAACGGGAACGATGTCTTCTAAACAACGGACTCGTAGTCATCAGACAACGATATCGTCATCGGTGCAATAACGAACCCATGTTTTAGTCAACAACAAGACCGACTGTCAGGACCCGATCCTCAGAAGGTGATCATTCTCCTCTGACGTTAGGTGAAAAGCACTGTCTTAACATTTATTGCTAGTCACCTCAGATGGGTTTTCGACCCGAGACCGACCTTAGAGATTGTAGGCTCACACGTGTGACACGTAGGGCTCCAGATATGTCTGACATATTTGGTAATGAGTGTAAAGCTAGTGACATGGTCATCCATTGTCATCGATGGTCATTTCATGAGCATCCAGAGCTTAACCTATAAAAACCCCCAGAGACCCAGTGCATAAGGATCGATCGATCAACCAACTTAGAACTAATCACTAAAATTCTCATCTCTCTCAGTGCTTCAGTGTTTTTACTATTCATCATCTTCTTCCCACACTAACTTTGGCATCGGAGCATATTTTAGGGTGCACACCCACCTCCTCAGATTGGAGCTTTGTTATCTTCCTTCTACTAGTAAACCATAGATCATAGCAGCTACTAACACGTGGCTTCTCCAAAAAAATCCACTTCAAAAATTGGTGTCGTATGTGGGAAAGTTCTTAAACGAACCTCCCTTTGCTCATCTCCACCACCATGGTTGACTCAACCTATGCGTTCCCAATGGAAGATCAAGCCCCAGAGCCAGAAATGTCTCAAGTGAACTAGATTATTATATTGTTGCAGCATCAGCAATCCCTCTTGACTCAGTTAGTCAGCTAGCAGCAGTTGGTTCAAGAGAAAATAGAGGTGTGGGTGTATGGCCTAACTGAATCGAATTGTGCGCTGCTCTAGGGTAGGGGTAATCAGGCAGCAGAGCAGCACCCCTCTTCCGGTCGGGCTGAGCAGATGATGTTCATAGCCCATCCTATGACAATCTTGAGAGCCATAGAGGATGACACAAATTTCGAATGGCCTGTACGTGCATGTCGTGACGTTACCAAGGGACCAAAAGCACGAGAGTATTGCCATTATCAAAAAAGTTGGGGCCATAAGACTAATCGATGCAACGACTTGAAGGCCTATCTTGAGAGGTTGGCGCAGGAAGGCTTCTTGGAGCAATATGTGCTTCCCGATGATGAATTGTGAGCAAGTCCATGAATCGCAGGCGAGTGTTCGTTACGCCTGACTGGGGCTATCAGTTCAAGAATGTATATGGGGCTTTCAAAGTAATATCAAAGAGGTATTTTTCATGTTTTTGTATCTTCTCGTGTCTAATAATTTCGTTTTTGCTTGATATTGTGATGCATGTATGTTTCGGTGCCCTATCATCCTTCGAGGTATTATGCGCAAGATAAGACTAGAGGAAGGACGAATGGAAGAGTATTTTCGCTGATATGAGCTCGTTATCGTTAACGCTGGTACATCCTCGTTGTCCGTTAATTCGGCCTCGCTGGCACGTCCTCGTTATTCAATGGCATGATCTCGTTAAAACGGAAAACTCGTTCTCGTTGTTCATGTGCTCGGCCTCAGTATTAAGTAATCTCAGAGTGTATTCGGTGCATTACGACAAAGTAGTCTACGTCAGTATAAATGATGGCGTAACACAAAGTGATGGCATAACAGGGATACAAATGGAGGTAACTCAATCCAGCAAAATCAAGGTCCGTGCTATGTGTTTTTCCAATATCTTGTGAACTTATCAGTGTCAAATGTTCCTTGGTGCATGATGTCTTCTCAATGATTGATCGAACATCAAAATATCATAAATGCAATATAAAAATGGTTGATCATCAAGAGCTTGGTACTCACTGTGGGGTATGTGTGATTTCGTCAGATGCATTATCCTCTAAGCAAACCAAGTGGCTTATTCTCCAAGAAGTAATGTCATCTGAGCTTGATATCATAGTACCCCACTATGGGTCCTAGATTCAACGTGTGAGATTATTTGCATAATTACATTTGCGGTGTTTTGTCTCTACGACGTGTCCGTAGTGTCAGGTCTTGGGTGCATGGGTTCAATAACTTTGCGTCCATTTTCTGTGTTTCATTCATTTTTGTTTTCTATGATATTTACGTGCTCTGTGCCTTGTGAAAAATACCAAATGAAAGCAGAACGGACGCAAGACAAAAAAAAAAGCTTACAACGGACAACGGAGAATTCTTCTGAAGTCTGCTAAAAGAATTATAGGCACAACAAAGCTGACAATCTAAAAGGACAGGGGAGAAATTTCATATAAAGCATATAACGGAGAACGAGAAAAATAAACAATAACGGAGAAAGCGGAGAGAAAGTTAGACAACAGCATCAGTGTTTGGTCCAGGAGCAGAAGAAGGCGGAGCGCTGGTGTCATCTTCATCATCAACGGAGACAGCCTCGGCAGAAAGGGTAGGCGCAACGGGAGCTAGTTCAGTGGGTAGAGGAGGCTTTTCAACTCGTTCAACCTCGTCGTCTTCATCATCGTCCCGGGCATCTTCTTGGCCAGCAGTCTTAGAGCGGATAGTCTCATCTTTTGATTGCTGAGGAGACTCGGCCAACCTTCCCTATTCTCAGAGCTGCTTTAGCAATATCTCTTCTGTTTCCTTCCGGTCTTCATCGAGCAGCCAATCCATCTCATTCTAGAAGTGAATGTGGAGACTCTACATTAAAGTTTCTTTTAGGGCAGTGGCTTCCTCGAGTTATTTTGCCAAGGTTTCTTTCTCAGTTGCCAAGACTTCTTTCTCGGCATCGGATGCCTCGAGCCATCTGCGTAGAGTGTTCGCGAACTCATCCAGCTTGCTGATCTGGATGACAGCCCTCTCGGCCTGTTCTGTCGCCTTACGAGCCTCTTCTTGAGCCGCATCTTGTTTTACTATAGCTGAGGTGAGCTTGTCTTCCGTGTTCCACAACTCAGCCTGAATCTTCGCTAATTAAAGGTTCAGCTCTGTTGTCTCGTCTAACCTCTTCTTCCTTAGGTTTGTAACTTGTTCCTCCAGTTCAGCAATTGTGAGCCTAAAACCGTTATGATCCTCGTACATTCCTGCAAGCATGTTGCCCAGCTGGGAAGAGAAAGTGATATCAGTATAGAGAAATACAGATCATTATCAAGAGCATGCAAGAGTAACGCGAGTCTTACCGTTATGACAGCTCGGTTTGCAGCACCAAACTTCCCCATCCAGTGCATGCCTCTTGTGTCAGCAATGTCATTTGAGAGCCTCATCGCTAGGCACATCAATGTGGCTACATAGTCGTGATCCATCGCCAAGTGAGCAACAGTCGGGCGAGGATATCCGTGGGGGAAGACTGGGTTCCACTCAGCAGCTTCCGTTATGACCTCCTCCTGTGGTGTAGCAGAGGATGAGGCAATGTTGGTAGTAGCAACAGTGGCCAGAATAGGAGATGGAGAAGGAATAGTAGTGGCAGTAGCAATGGTCGCGAGAACCAGAGGTCAATTCTCAATCAGGGGTTCAGCTTGTGCAGCTAGTTCTTCAGTATCTAGCTCACTCGGTGTTAAAGACGTGGTGGCTGCTTCTCGCTCTTGTCTTTCTTGGAGTCTTTGGTCGTACTCCGCTTCTCGTCGTACTCTTTTGGCCTTCAATTTTTTTAGAGCTGCCTCCCTTTCCCTATTTTTAGCTTTCTTCTTCGTTGTGGTAAGACGGGAAGGACGGGTGGATCTTGGAGCTCGTGGTGCTCGGTGTAGTGTAGGCATTCGTTCAGCCATTTCTTTCTCAGTGCCTTCATCAAGATAGTTTACAGGCCCGAGTTGTCTGGGAGCAGTGGGAGCAGCAAGAAAAATGGTTTGTGGTGCGTTATCTGTAGCCAGTTCAGGTTCTAGAGTTTGCAGTGGTCTCCAGGTGATGTACTCTTCTCCCTTCTTGCTACAGATGTTCTGAAGTGGTTGTTCTTTTGCGGCAGTAAGTTCTGTAAAGCATGGCTTGGAAATATCTGTGCAAATAAGATAAATGATCATCATCAGAGACAACGGGAATGCATACCGAAGCAAACAACGGAGGACGGAGCAAAACTGGCAAACCTGTGGTGAATGTGTTGGGGACAGGACGAGCAATCTCAGCCCTCCAGGCACCTGAGATAACGAAGGGCATTTCCTTCCATTGAATTTCTAAGTCAGGCAGATGTGCAACAATATCGGGGATCTTGGGTGTTGACTCCAAGTGAAGTAGGTGTTATCTCCGTCCTCGGCAGTCCCCTGACATTTAACAGCATGCGAAAGTGGAAGACGTGCCTAGCCTCAATGTTATATCCATCTTTGTAATACTTGGCCATCAGAGACATGCACTTATAGAATTTGGGGTGCATCAGACCCGGGGCAACTTGGAGGATGGCGAAGATAGAGTCGACAACAAGATCCAGAGGAAACCGTAGTCTAGCCTCAAATTTAGCGAGGTAGACAACGTTTCAGGTAGAGCGGTGGTCAATATGAATGTCCTCCTGCTTGAAATACAGATGGACATGAGGAGGAATTTGGTACCGGGTTCTGTAAAAATGAAGGGCATATCTATACGTTGGCTTGGTTTTGGGTTTGGGAGTAGAGGCAACGACACCGTAGAAAGCGCTACTGGAGCAGCTGACTTCGGACAATCTCGGCAGACATGGTAGAAGTGGCAGAAATTGCGAAGGAAAAGGGAGAACTAGAGTGAATGACGAAGCAGGGAATAGAAACACAAAAGCTAAGGACAAAGGGCAATAGTGAACTAGAAAAGAGAAACAAGAGAATAAATGAAGCAAATGAAATAATCTTACCAAGCAAGGTATTGTGCTGAGAAACTGAGAAAGCAAGGGGCTACAAATCGTCGGCGAGGAAAAATTATGGCAGAGTAACAGTGCAAAATTTCGAGTAAGGGAGAAGGACCTCTATGTGCCCTCTATTTATAAACAGTGCCAAAGACAAGAAAAGCCTCTATCATTGCCGTACACGTGGTCAAATACGGGGGTAAAATAGTCATTTACACAAATTCAAAAATAGCGTGTCTGACTAATCTTTTTTCAGGACGAAGTTAGCCTTCATCTCCGGCGTACACGTCAGCAACAATAAGGGCATGATTGTATTTTTAGACAAACAGAGTAATCGTTGAAGAGAATGAAGTGTCTCGAGTTTCGAAAAAGCAATGATGACAACCTGTCATACATTAATGAGGCATGATAGTTTTTGTAAACGTGATACTGCTGGCACGATGATATAACTTCGCGTACAGTTCAAACAACGTTTCAGTGCCTACTAACTAAGGTATTCTTTTTCTGGTGTGCTGAGAGGTTTATGACACTTTGAACTACGTTCAAAGCATCACAAATGGGCTAAATGTAAATGATAAAATTCGTAAAATAAGTGAGTGTTGTGACAACGAGCATGTCTTTGATGTTATAAACGGTGGATACGAGCTTGTATGCCTTTTGAGTACATATTCGTTGTGTGTATGACAACGGATTCGTTGTACTCAGTACAACGGAAACGATGTCTTCTAGATAACTGACTCGTAGTCATCAAGACAACGATATCGCCCTCGGTGCAACAACGAACTCGTGCTTTAGTCAACAACGAGACCAATTATCACAACCCAATCCTCAGGAGGCGATCATTCTTATCTGACGTTAGGTGGAAAGCACTGTCTTAGCATTTATTGTCAGTCACCTTAGATCAGTTTTCGACCCGAAACCGATCTTAGAGATTATAGGCTCACACGTGTAACACGTAGGGCTTCAGATATGTTTGACATATTTGGTAATGAGTGTAAAGCTAGTGACATGGTCATCCATTGTCATCGATAGTCATTACATGGGCATCTAGAGCTTAACCTATAAAAATCCCAGGGACCCAGTGCATAAGGATCGATCGATCAACCAACTTAGAACTAATCACTAAAATTATCATCTCTCTCAGTGCTTCAGTGTTTTTACTATTCATCATCTTCTTCCCACACTGACTTTGGCATCGGAGCATATTTCAGGGTGTACGCTCAATCTTTCTTCTATCAGTAAACCATAGTTAATAACAGCTAATGACGCATGGCTTCTCCGAAAAAATCTACTTCACAAGCTGTAGCGTATCCACTTCACCCGATCAATGAATCGCTCGCAAGAATAAGGGAAGTAGTTAACCTACCCATGAAATCTATATAATAAGGGAAATAGTTAACGTATGAAATCTATTTTTAAAAAATGGTTAGTAATCACATCGATCGTATTCAATCAAGCAACGACCGATCAAATGGTGGGCCTAAAGATGGTCCCATCCATTTGACAAACCGCAAAACTCCAAGTCTCCAATAAAAACAACCGATTTCAGCCCATACGTGTCGTTGTCTTCTATGACCTCCCTCCTTTTCAGTCCTTGTTACGTGTCCATGTCCCAATAATTATTGTCCCTAGCCGTCCTCCTCATTATGATAAAGGGCAGCGAGACGACTACCTAAGAAGCACGGGTAGGGTGATACTTAGATACGGGGATACAACGATACGATACAGGTACGGTGATACGATAGAAATTATAAAAAATAGTTAAATTTTACCTTCAGGTGCCATATTCAATACGGATACGTTTCCACTCCATTTTCAAAGTATCCGTGCTTCCTAGTGACTTACTCAAGAAATCAACCGGTCGGTACTCCGCTGATTTACCAAATCCATTCATAGATATAACTATAACAATCATTGATAAAAGGAGCGGCGAATTAATATTTTCTTTTTTGGTATTGGGGCAAAAATAATACCTTAAGAAAACGCTGTCCGATTATGTAACGAAAGGGCAGGTTCACATTAATCCATGCCCCACTTTAAACATATCTTCAACTGTGGTCTTAGATTCACTCACCCCTAAGATTAAGCAATCAAACTTTGATTTGTTTTTTAAGAACTAAAATCATAATTTTAATGTCCGCTAATCACTGATCTAGTAATTCCCGTGTGACCATATATTCCAAGACAATAAAATCTTCTCAGCTTTAGCTGTTACTTATTCCTGTATTTAAAGATAACTAAGATAAGATTAGATGGTATTAATCACGGCTGAACTAATTTCTAAAATCGGCAAGTCATCCTCTTCGTTCTCTTTAATATGTTGTGCCTTTGATATATACTTATGAGAAGTGGGTGCATCATGTGGTGTTGCTACCTTATAAGAGAGATGGTTTGACACTTGTTGTCACCACCTTGCGTGTGTGAAGATCGGACCTGAGGCTAGCATTTCTATATACTTATTTATACACCGGTAATAGTTAATGATGGTCTAACATGTGCGCTCATACATCTAGTGATATATTAAGAAGTTAAAATAAGTAAAGGTTAGAATTGTCGTGTAACAAAAAGTCTACCTGGCCGTTGGTTTTTGTTTTTGAATATTAATCACATGTGCTACGAACGCATAAGCATGTAAATAGTACATGTGTTGGGCTCCCTATGGATAATATTGCAATTGTCCTATTCACAGGGAAAAAAATCAATAGGAAAGGAAAGAGTTGGAGTGTATTTCCAAGAGTTTGGAAGTGAAAGGGAGAGGAGAACACAAAATCACAATTCACACTAACCACTGACCCACTAAATATTATGTGATTCACGACTAATCACTGACCCACTAAAAAAACATTTGGTATCCCAAAAAACACCCCTAGAACAACACAACACAACACACAAGGATAAACGTTCCTATAAATTGAGGAAATTATGCTAGTCAAAGTAGCCCATGTATACATCATGGGCTTGTCCAAGTGGTTTCGCTATCGAGACCCAAATAGGGGTGTTTAAATCTGAGTCTGGCATGGGCTTAAATTTTGGTAATTTTAAAATAAGCAATTATTGTAATATAATATACATCATCTGCCAAGCTTCAAATGCTTAGACAAATGCTTAGACATTAACTGACTAACCTAGGCCAATTATTAAGAGCATTCCTAGCAGTCTCACCAAATTTTACTCATCAAAATAGCCAAAACTCACAAAAAGTCATGTTGGGGAGCCACTTTTTTAAAACATTTCCAACAGCCTCACCAAAATAGCCAAAACTCTCATTATTTTATCATTTGTGTCACTTCCACAATTTAAAAAAAAAATGGAGAGAGAAACCTTTATTTTATTTGTGTGGGCCCACAAAGAAGGAGGGAAAGAGTGTACAGTGATTCACCAAAGTTGGTGAGTACTATACACTCACCAAACCGAAAACGTCAAATTGGTGAGGCTGTTGGGGGCGTTATTTAGCACTTTTTAGCTATCTGGTAGGAATGCTCTAAGACTGCTAAAAGGAGTTGTGGCCTAACCTTTTGACTTGTACCAAGGAAAAAAAGTAGCGTATATATGTGCACGTCTTTCTTCCTTGTGAATGATCAATGACCCTACAATAACCATAACATAAACAAGTGATTCTTTTTTTTCTTTTTTTTTAAAGAGCCGGAAGCCACCCACATAGCAGCCCCGTCCCACTTTTATTGAAAAGCCCTCACTTGTGGCGGAGGAATACCGTGGGAACAAAAGAAAACTTGAGGTTTATAGAATAAAACCCCATGCATCAAAACAAACAATAAGAGAAAACCAACCTATACTAAAACCAACAATAAACCCTCTAAACATGCCTAATATAAGCCGTACTCATCTTATTCAATCTATACAAACGTTTGATAATTCTAGAAAGCTGAGAACTATTTGTAAACAAATTACTCCTCTCCATGGCACCTTGCCGAGCCAAAGCATCTGCTACTTTATTCCCTTCTCTATACGAATGCTTTAGGGTGTGTTCTTTTCGCGGAACTGTAGACAACCAGGAAGTTCAAAGTTCCTGGAACATTTGAGATCTGGATTTTGACATTTTTGAAATATTTGCAGTTGTGTTCTTTTCTACGTGGATTTTTATGATTAAATTCCTAGGAGATTGTAAGTTCACTGTTCTTTTGACATGGAACTTTGGGGTTAGAAATTAGAAATTGGAAATTTAACTTTAAAATCTCATTTCTGTTTAACTTCTTAACTGTACTTTTAATACAAGAGTCAGTCTATGGGTACTCCCATTTATACTCCCAAATATACTCCCTAATCTTAACCGTTTATAACCAACCACTAAGGGTCAGGATTTCAGTTGGCTTATTTTGTCTTTTCTATTGCCACATCACCAGGAATCCTAACCGTTTAATAATTGAGATAAACGGTTAAGATTTGGGAGTATATATGGGAGTACACTTTGGGAGTATCCCTAGACTAATTCTTAATACAATATAATTCAAGTTAATTTTTTAAAAAAATACAATGTGAATATAATTGGTTTACCTTTTTTTATGACTCGGTGTATCCATATCATCATTCCACAATATTCTACGAGTCATTTGAAATTATGATAAATTTGAATAAAAGCAAATAATCAACTTAATATCATCAATACCTTTGTGATCTCATATCATAAACAAAACAAGCATAATAAAAAGGATCTAAAACACTATAAAAGCATCTTATAAAACTTTTTAATCAATCTCGAACCACCACCTAACAAGTGTGAATAACATATTTCATTCAAAAAAAAAAAATCTATGCCTAAAATAACAAGTCTAGACAAATAGGTCAATTATGGGCGGAGACGCTTCAGTAGCCATCTCGTCCTCAAGTTGTCATTCATCCCATAGAACAAGTTCACCCTTTTTTTTATCAGAAGACAAATATTCAGCAGCTTCAATTACTAAATCTTCATCTAACTCAAGAATTTTTTCAAGTTCAACCATCAATGGTTCCATGTCAACCTCAGCAGTAGTATTGTTTATGGCCTCAGCTATAAACCTTAAGTTAGCATTCATGACTGACAATTCGTCCGACGATCCCTCACGCCTAGTCTTCTTCTTCTTTCTTGCTTCATTGGTTAACCGAGATGAGGAAGCTCCTAATGGTGCAGATGGTGCAGGTACTTCATTTCTTATAGGATTATCCCATTCGTGAAGGTCCTCAAGGCCAGTCCTCATATCCTCGATGTTAGTTCCCCTCGAAAAAGTGTCATCCTGATTAGTTGTGTGTTCAGCATCAAATCCACTAAGCATTCCACTGCCATTCGCAGAATCATTGGCTATGATTAAAGAGAGACTATCAAAATCAGGAATTGACTTGGTCCTGTATGGTTTGGCATCAGAGTGACTCTGTAACAAATACATACATGTTAATTCAAACATAATTAATCTAAAAATTATGAAAAATCAACTAATAAAATAATAATAAAATCTTACCTTCAAGTATTCATCCCAAACGCTATCATCTGCTGTAACCATCTTCTTCGTGTCATCCCAACCAAAACCACTCTGATCAAGAAGAGTGGAAATAGCTAAATATTCTTTCTTCCATCTCTTGATTCGGCTTCTTACCTGCTCCTTGTTCAGTGATATTCCTAACTTCTCGTATATCGCATTGACAACTGCTTGGTAAGCCTGTGGTTTCCAACCATTGTCTCCCTTATTACCTTTATTGTACTCATTAGTGAGAGTCTCAATACATACCCTTTCCATAGGAGAGTTCCAGTTTGCATTTTTACACTTATCTTTTGAATCTTTCGATTGTATTGTTTTTTGACTCATCCTAATTCAAAATCAATAATACAAAATTATTATATATTAAACATCAATACTTACACAATTTATGGTTTTAAGGTAAACATTCATTCACATTTAAATCATTCAAAAATAAATATCCTTTCAACATTCAGAAAATATAAACATCCTTATCTATTAAATATTCAAAAAACAAAACAAAATGTTCATAATAAATCCATAAGTTTTCTACATGTTAATTAACTATTGTATTCATTCCACATTTGTATTGCTAATTCATCACTTTTTGTTGTCCATGCATCATTTGTGTCAAGACCCGAAATATCCTCCATTACTATAGCATCATTAGATTCCAAGTCTTCCTCATCATCACAACATTCATCCTCAAGTAAATCAGTGGGATCCTCAGTTGAAATGAAATTATGAAGCGTGCAACATGCTAGGACAACCAACACTTGCACCTTAATGTCAAAAAATGGTTCTGTCCTCAAAACAGCCCACCGTTTCTTTATTAGTCCGAATGCACGTTCAATGATATTGCGTAGTGATGAATGCCAATAATTGAACAACTCTTGTGCATTCTCTGGCGCATGTCCACGTTGTTCAGATCGATGGTATTGTACACCACAGTATGGAGCAAGGAATCCTGGGTAATGCCCATATCCAGCATCTACCAAGTAATATTTACCTATAAAAAAGGAATGACACATAGCAAGGTTATTATCGTAAGCACCCATTTGAAGTGCTAGAATGCTATGATGTTACCTGCAGGGATAAGCAACTTGGTAGGTGCATCTCTGACGGCAGCCTTTAATACCTTTGGATCCCTTGCAGATCCTTCCCATCCAGCCAAGACATATGTAAACTTCATGTCAAACCCTACAGCTGCCATGACATTTTGTGCAATTCTTCCCTTTCGGGTACGATATCTTGGTTGATCTTCAATTTTTACCATTGCTGGGATATAGGAACTATCTATAGCTCCAACGCAGTCCTATTATGAATCGACAACCAAGACAGTAAGCACTTATAATGTATCTCTTTAATAAACCAACTAACTGTAGTATGTGTTACTACCTTAAAATAATGTGAGAATGATCTCTGGGTGACACTCTGTTGCAATAGTGTGTCATTTGGACCGGGTTGTTTCATATAATCACCGGTGAGTCTTTGGATAGCCCTTAATACACTGATAAAGTGACGATGAACTGTAGACACAGAGTGACTAAAATAAAAGACAACAACCCTTAGCCGAACGTTGTGACCTATGACATATAAAAACATCGCCACTTGCTCCTCCACATCAACATTCTTTGTAGGACGAAGACCTTTATTCTTTAATACTTCTACCAATTTAAAAAATGTAGATTGGTACAAACGCAATTGATTATGAGTATTTCGATTATCATAGCGTAGCAGCCGATGGATAAATGCGTGTCTTACTTCATCTATACTCCGTCTGGGTTCTCTAATTGCATAACAAGGACGCAATATTTTTTTCGATATCGTGTGCACAGCAACCATGACCACTAAACCAACGGCACATATCAACAACTTTCTTTTCTTTGTATTATTTTCATAAGTGTCCATCTTTTCCTGATGGTTGAAAACAAAAAAGTTTACCAAAATTATTCAATTTGAGGATACTAACACAACTCTTCATGGTGAATAGTACAAATATGACCACATGTCTAATACATAAATATAGAGCTAGAAGTCTACACAAAACCAATAAACTCAATGAACTAACATGAAAATCTAATTTTCACAAGCTTAAGACCTACCGCATAAACAGCCTATAAGACCCAATAAAAATATGAGTTTTAAGAGGACTAAAAAATCATGAAACAAATAAATAAGTTTTGAGACTACATATTTAATCTCTCTTTCAACCGTAAGAGATGAGTGGTATGTCATTCAATATTTATAGAGAGGTGTTACAAAAATTTACAGCAAGCATATCTCTCTGTTTACAAAGGATTACGGAGTGTATAGCATTCGGTATACTGCAAGCATATCTCAGAGAATATCTGAAAGAATGTAGCAAAAATAGTGTCATATTAGGACTCAATCAATGGTTCAATGCAATGTTTCTTTATAGAAAAGAAGATAAGGGTGAGACTCTGTAAATACCTGATGAAACAAGACTGATAACAGAGAGAGCTTGAGGGAGGACCCCGAGAGTGAAGGAGAGAGCTCCAAGGGAACCTGTTTAAAAAAATTATTGATAGAATGAAGATCTGCTCCAATGCAATGTTTCTTTACATCTGCCCTTTCATTGATAGAATGAAGATGATGGTCATTTAAAAAAAAAAATTATCCCTATTTTATAAATTGAAAATATGCATTCCTTTCAAAAAAATTTTTTTTTAAAATGATAAAGCTTCTAGGAAACATAGAGAGAGAGAGAGAGAGAGGGAGAGAGAGAGTAGAAAATCTGGATTCCAAAAATCCAGAAAACGCAGAGAGAGAGAGTAGAAAATCCAGCGTAGTCAAGGCGTCTAGGCGATGCCTAGGCGATTAGCTCCGACTAGGCGAGGCGTTGCCTAGGCGTGGCCTAGGTGATAAATTTAATATAAATATATATATAATTATATATATATCACGTATATATATAACATCCAAAAGACCAAAACTCCACACCCACATTTCACAAAAACATAAAATAAAAAGTCTATTACAATCATTCATCACATAACCAAAGACATGTTAACATAGTGGAATATTAAACATTTCAAAATCTAGGCAAAATACCCAAATTCGTGTCATTGTCCATGTATAATATTAGGCAGAGCCCCCTACGATTTTCCGGGGGGGTGGCAGGGGGGCAGCGTCCCCCTTAGGCCCAGATTGCGTCGAAAACGATATTTTTAGTGAAAAAAATTGATATTTTTAGTAAAAAAAATGATTTAGAATCTTATTACTACTTCATTACATGTTTTTATATTATTTATTTATTTATTAAGAAATTTTGGATTTTTTTAAAGCAAAAAAAAAAAATTTTAACTAGGATCGCCCGCCTAGAGAGGCGCCTAGGAGACATAGGCCCAAAATCGCCTAGGCGACGCCTTGACTACACTAAGAAAATCTGGATTCCAAAAATCCAGAAAATGCAGAGAGAGAGAGTAGAAAATCTGGATTCCCAAAATCCAGAAAAACGCAGAGAGAGAGAGGAGATCTAGATAGAATGAAGATGATGGTCATTTAAAAAAAAATTATCCCTATTTTATAAATTGAAAATATGCATTCCTTTCAAAAAAAATTTTAAAAAAAAATGATAAAGCTTCTAGGAAACAGAGAGAGAGAGGAGGAGAGAGAGAGTAGAAAATCTGGATTCCAAAAATCCAGAAAACGCAGAGAGAGAGAGAGAGAGAGAGAGAGGAGATCTACTAACCTTGGGAAGCTTGACGCCGTGGGAAGGAGAACGATGCCAATCTCCTCTTCGTGAGATGAGGTTTGTGATGGGAGAGAAGTGTTTTTGAGTTGAAATACTATTTTCTATCGGGCTCTCATCAATTAAAAGTTCCATGGAAGTGGAACGTTATGGTTCCGGCTCTTTTACATGGAACTATAAAGTTCCGTTTTTCATGGATATTCAGCTTCCACGGAACTGTAAAGTTCCAGGACTTTGGGTAAAAGAACATGCTTATACTTTTTAAATTCCGGGATTTTAAAAGTTCCGCCTCAAAGTTCCGCGAAAAGAACACACCCTTATAGAAAAATCTACTCCCTCCAATAAACCAGTAAGCTGCACCCAAGAGTCCGACAAATAACATAAAGTGCAGTTTCGGGACCTTATCCAATTCACTACAATATTCGAATCGCAATCAATGTCAATACCATTATGGCCCAATTGTTTACAAATATTTATACCTTCCAGCACCACTCGCAATTCAGCTTCATTATTAGAACAAGAACCAAAAAATTTTGAAAAACCAAAAATAAGAGAACCTGTACAGTCTCTAAGGATACTACCACCACCAACCGGCCTTGGATTCCTAAAGCTGCTCCCATCCAAATTGAGCTTCAACCACCCTTGTCTCGGTTTTAGCCATCTCACCACTTGCATAGCCTTATTCTTTTTATTAGCAATCGACACTTTCAGATTATTCAATATCCAAACATCAGATTCATTTAAATAATTCATATCAGTCATGTTCTTACTCAAAACCCCCACCCAATCATAAATTAGATTCAAATGTCATTTTGCCTCACAATCATAAATTAATTTCCTGATTTCGAGACTATTTCTCCTCCTATTTCTCACTCTCACTCTGTGAGTCAGTATGGCTTCTGATGACACCATGAGTACCCTCCACTCAGGTATACATGAAAATGATCGAGTATGATGTTGATGATGATCCCCAGCATCACCTCAACCTGTCCAGGCTATCCATGTGTACCAACAACAACACACATTTCATAAATGACAATGACAATGATAATGATGGTGGAGGTGATGACATGGGGATGTACAAGTCACGTTTGTCGATCGAAGGCTCAGATGGTGACGCAGGCGAGGAATTGTCCGATGACAAAGAGAGTAAAGGGGTCTCCGGGCTGTCATCAGAATCCGATAAGGAAGCAGGGTTTTACTCCCTGCCGGGAAAGCCGCCTTGGCGGAGAATTGGACGTGGATGTGTGGATCAAGTAATTGGGGTGAGAGAGTATGGTAGTGAGAAGGAGGCCCAAAAGGGTGTTAGACAGAAAACGGGGAAGAATTGGAGGAGGAAAATAGTGAGGGAGAGATGGGTAGAGAAGAAAAAGAAGGAGAAAGAGAGTGTTGAAAGTGAGCGCTTAGTGAAGTGAGGGGGGAGGTGTTTGGAGGAAGTGAAGGGTGTAGAGATCTCGGAGGCCCAAAAGGGTGTTAAGAGGATATTGTTGGAGATCCCAACTCCATTTTCCATTTCAGACACTATACACACATTATAGATCTCTAGCTTGCTAGAAATGATTCTATTTTCTTTTCTAATCAATTGATATTCTGATTAAGAGGAATGATGAATAAAACTAAGTATTCATCCAAATATAGGTTTATATTTGCTTCTTGAGATAACTAGGAGTTTTAATTTTTTTTTTAAAGGTCGGATGGGCTTTTCATCGTATGTAGTTTCTTCAATTCTTTAAAGAGAAAAAAAGGAGGGGTGTATTCTTATTTTTTTCCCCCACACATCCTCTTTGAATACACAAAAAAAAATCCTCTCCGAATAGGCATTCCATAATTTAAGAGAGGCAACAAGGTCATTTAAATCCCTTAAAATGATTAATTTTGGTAAAATATCATTTGCAATCATATAATTGATTATGGCAAGTTTAGCTATGTTTTTCTCAAATAACTCTTCTGGCCAATTCACCCTCGAGTAGGGCTGTCAACGGATCGGATTCGGACCGGATCTGCCTAGATCCGAATCCGATCCGATTAAGAATCCGACTGATCCGAATCCGATCTGAGATCCGTCGAATCATGAAGTAACCGATCCGAATCCGATCCGATTATATATCGTCCAATCCGAATCCGATCCGAGTAAGGTTATTTTTTTAAAAAAAAATCTATTTTAATAATAAAAAATCTAATAATACCTTAATTAATACTAATTAATGTTAATTTTTAAAAAAATTAATATTTTATACATAGAAAATCTAAATAATATATTTAAAATAATTAAAAATTATTATTATTATCGGATCGGATTTTAATCGGATCGGATCACCCTATATCCTGATCCGATCCGATTATAATTGGATTCCACCGATCCGATCCGAATCCGATCCGACGGATCACATATAGGGTCCAAAGTCCGGCTAATCGGATCGGATTCAGATCGGATCCGGATCATGATCCGGTCCATTGACAGCCCTACCCTCGAGGGATACTAATCACATTTCCCTTATTGGTATAAAATTTGAGTGTTAATTTGTTAAATCAGGTGATGACCCAAGAGCTGTTAAAGCTCGGCTCAAGGTATGGGCACAGGCAGTCGCGCTAGCATCCACGTCTTGACTCCTCAGCTGACTGACTATGGGCACAGGCAGCTTGCGTCCACATCTCCACGACTAAGCTGACTATGTTTAACTGGTATTTTCGGCATTGTATTTTTGGTTTTCGGATAGGACCATAAAGGGTGCATCTTTTTCCTATTCTAGGAAGAGTGTTATGTTGAGATTGTTTGAGCTGAAGTGATTTTCCTTTGTAACATCTGTTCCCTGTAGATACCGCAATGGACAATGAGAGCAAAGCATAGAGGGTTCAAGTCGTTTAGGTTTTTTGAGATTCCATAAATGGCTTTGCAATCACATTTTTATTGCTACTTGTTTAGGTTTCAAGTCGTCAAATGGCTATTGCAGTGCATATACAGTGAGAGGGAGATAGACAAGCTTTGGTTGTCTGTAATGGCAATTTAGTTGGGCGTTTTGAGATTTAGGATTGGTGTGTAAAAATGCATCAAACTCACCCATCACTTGATATAACACTGTATTTGATGGTTCTTGTAAGGGATTTTTTCTTGTTATGGGGTGTTGAGAGTTAACATTCCATAACCGACTTTATATTTACGCATTTAAGCGACTCACTATATCATGCCATTTTTTTCTTTTTCCTCATGCCTCTAAATAGGACCACTAGAAGGAGATTTTACATTTGGCTATCCTCAACAGCCCCCTAGACTTCTTCCTCGTGACCATGTTTTCCATGACCAATGAATGTGCAGTAGAACCAATGGCTACAGCTATCTGATCAGGTTGGTTTAGGACATTTCCTCTACGTTGGAGCTCAAATGATGCATCTACATGTGTTGTGTAAAAGCGTGCAAATAATAGTAAAACGAATACAAAAACAGTAAATCAAAACCAAATAGAAGAGAAACAAACCAACAAAGATACACGATTTACGTGGCTCGGCAATATGCCTACGTTCACAGACAGCGATGATCAATCACTATATTCAACTAAAGATTTTACAATGCTCTCACTCAAAAAACCCTCTTCTCAATACACCCGAAAAACAATTCCTTTCTTACGAAATAAACCCTAAAAAACACCTCACATAATTAGGGTTACAACATAAAGACAATATGGGTAAAATACCCAAAACGAGCCAGGTCAATATTCCGGCCAAAAACCCCACATTGCCCATTCCTCGAGTCATCCAAGTCGCCAAACGGATCATCATGAACCCGGATTGAATTCATGACAACTTCCAACAACATGTAGTTCACCTGCCTGTCTTTCCATCTTAGGCCAAAGTGATTATTTTAAGTACACTAACAGGATTGTATGGAAGGCACTATTAGTGCCTTTTCAGTAGAACAACTTTCACCTGGGAAACAGGGTAACTAAGTAATACTTCCCAATTTGCAAACGCTGACTATTCAATCCACTGTCATATTTAAGAACAATTGATAAATTGTGGGGCATCCATTATCTAAGATACACTTGAAATATTTCTAAATTGAAAGATTTAATAGCACACACAATGCCGTGTGCATAGCCAAATGTAAAAATAACTTAAAATTTTCTGTTCTATAACTTTGAAACAATGCATATTTTTGGAGATGGAGATCCAGAGAGACTACAGGACCCCACATATGAATTGCACATGCAAGACACTGCATTAGCAAAGCAAGAGCCTTGCTGATCACCATTTGCAGTTCTCAGCAATCTCTCACCTTATTATCTTAATAAAGTTTCTTTGAATAATAATTTCAATAGCTATCTCACTCACTTGAAGACCAGATTGTGACAGGTCTTGTCACAAGGGTACGGACAGTCAATTGTCTTAGCACCTACCCGATCAAAATACCAGTCTCCGACAGATTGTGCTATCCCCTGCATAGTGATAATCAGATAAAAATGAGACAGGATAAAACTCACTTGTTCCCAATTAACAATAAATGACGTGGAAAAGCAGTGAGTTTAATTAACAATGGTAGTAGCAAATTTATAAAAAAGACACTAGCATCCATCGTTATATTAACCTCTTATTGAGACTAGTACAGTCATGATGTGGCTATTATTATCCTTGCTCTTATATCTATTGGCTTTGATAACTGTATTTTTTCATGTTCATAAGGTTCAATCTGTTGGGGGTTCGTCTAAAATAAAAATTATAATACTATATTCATAATGCTATTTATACACATTGTAGCCAGTGTTACCTAGGCACTTCAGTTTTCCTAAATTTTGCCGTGCCGAGACACTTGGACACGACACGACACTCCATGGCACGACACGACACTCCTTGGCACATGCCTATACCGTGCCATGGTGACGTCAACATTATGGTTAGGCATGTGTTACTTCATGTATGTCATGTCATTTTAAAAATACAATATATTGGATTGTTATGAATTTTTTTCGTCAAGTTGTGTAGCTTTTTCGGAAACATAGAGAAAAAACTTACTAGGAGAGCAACGACACCATTGACAATCAAAAGGGACGTCTCTCCTTCTCTCTTGTTTCTCCTTTATATTTAGTATACAAATATTTTTTCTATAACTTTGGTATATACTTTTAAAAAATAAAAAGTAGGGACAAGTGATCCCTCCTATCTATCCTTATTATTTTTTTTAAAAAAATTGAGATAATATATTATATATAAATATAAATATAAATATATATATAATAATTTTAAAAAATGTCTGTGCTGCCGTATTGGGATTTTCAAAGCTTGTCGTGCCGAACACCTCTAGACACCTGGACACTTGGCACCCGTACCACGTGCTTAGCATGGTTCAAAATATCGGTATCGGTCGCCGTATCGGTTAGCCCAAAATAGGATACGTATCGGCGTATCGGTACCGTATCGGTTGGATACGGCGTAAAAATTCAGGATACGCTAAAAAAAGCTTGGATACGCAAGGAAAAACTTGGATACCTTACATAAAACCTCTTTTAATGCAGATATAATCTAAAAACAAACTAAATGAAGACCTTCAACTACATTTATAATCATACATATGAGAATTAAAAAAGTTATAAGTTAAAAAAGGCGTGCGCGTTGATAAATATGCATGAAAATACAAACAATAGTTAGTTAACCAAGTATAAGAAATACAATCTAGAATTAATGATCATTAGTATATATCAACTTAGAGTTGAAAATTTAAGTTATCTACACTTAATATTTCAATGATTATCCATTTTAATTGTTTTAGATATCTAAAGAATTTATGAATACACATTTCACTAATTGAAATTTAGCATTTTAGTTTCCAAACCTATTTCTATCTGCAATTGACGAGCTCGATGTTTTTTTTGAGGACTTAAACAATATGGGAAGATGAGGAAATTGTTGAATAATCGAAGACCCAGCATCAAGATCAAACGAAATCAAGATCAAACGAAGATGATTATAATTTTATTTGACTATGAAGTGGATGTAAATATAATTTTTTATTTTTTTATGTAATCAAGCAGGACCATTGTTCAATTTTTTTTATTTTTTATTTTTGATGTAAACAAGCAGATGACTGTAATTTTATTTGGTAGTTGTTAGTCTATGCTCTGTTTGTTTGGGCTCTTTATGATTCACTATTTGTGAATCCTCATTTTTTAATGAAATTACTTCTTACCGACAAAAAAAATATAAACAAGTAGGACTTCCAAATCTATTGAGTGGTGTTTAGCCGTTTAGGTGATTACAAGTTAACAGGGTTAATTTTTTTTATAAAAAAAACCAAGGTTAGATTGTTGAACCCCAAGGGTTAGTGAATCTTAAGCACAGTTAATAAGAGTTAAAAGAGACACGTTGGCATGTGGGTGTGATTTTTTTAATAGGGTTAATTTTATTTATTTTTATAACCTTGGGAGATTTCAATCGCACTTATTGACTGTCCCTTTTAACTCCTACTAACTGTAGTTAAGATTCACTAACCCTTAGGATTCAATAATCTAAGCTTGATTTAAAAAAAAAAAAAAACTTTAGAGTGAAAAATTCTTATCCTTTTAATCTGTATCAGTCATTTTTTAATAGCTCTCCTCTTTTTTTTTTTTAAATCTCTCCCTTGAACACCATCGGTCGATGCTTTAAATTTTTTTTTTTGTAAAACAGCTGCGTATCACAGCGTATCGGTGCGTATCGGTGCGTATCGGTGAGTATCGGTGAGTATCGGTGAGTATCGGTGCGTATCGGTACCGATACGCACCGATACGCAGTATTTTTTTCCTTCCTGCGTATCTCTGTATCGGTAGGCTGCAAATCCGGTACGTATCGGCCCGTATCGGCCGATACGTATCGATATTTTGAACTATGGTGCTTAGGTAACACTGTTGTAGCTATATTATGAAGAAGGATTATCATGGAGCCTTGTGGTTCTTGTACCTCATACTGTGGATTGCTTGGGATGGTTTTGTAGATAAAATCATAGAAGTTATAGAAGAGATTAAAAGACTTTGTTATGTTTCATGGGCTTCTCCATGTCTGTATGTAAGGAGATTGAGATAAAAGACCTGATCAATGGTTCAGATCTACATTATTTTCTCCATGATAGTGCTTCGGGAAATCTAAAAGAAATTGTGAGATTTGGCGTACCTTGTTTCTAATAAGGGGAGAATCATCAGCAAACCATGTATCCTGTCTCTCAGTCTGACAATGAGCAAAACATGAATTTATGAATAACCCATTCTGGTAGGACCTTGAGAAGCCTTTTATGGCATTGAGCATTTGATTCCTGAAGCCTGCTTCAAAGGGTACAAAAGACGCACTAATAAATGTTCAAAATCATATGTTGAATCTAGAGTTTGAACAGTGTAAAATTTATGAAATCACCTTGCAGAAAATTGACCTGTGAGGCGGTACATTGTGCATGGTTTAATTTGCAGTCATGCCAATAGCCAAGAGGATCGGCTGAAGGTGGTGCTAAACTGGCCTGAAGCTGATTTAGGGAAAAGAATCAATTAAGTATTTAGTTAGTTGTCTGGTTCATCAAAATGCTATTACACAAGGTGGTATCTGATAATGCAATGAAGCATGCAGTATTTGTGCTATCTCGTGATCTATCATCATCATCAAAGCCTAACCCACAATACTTAGGGATGGCAATATGAATCCTATTTCAACAAATCATTCAATTAAAAGTCATGGTTTCGTTCAATCGTGTTCTATCAAATCTTGCGATATTATCTCCATCCACGTGGCACAAATGCAAATGGGCTGGGAAATATAATTGCCCTGGCATAAGATCGTGTCAGCTATATGATAACTCCAATTGGATGAGCCTAGTCATCTGAGGAACAAACTTTTTCTGGACCAGTGGCTAATTAGCACAATGTTCAACCCTATAGGTGGCCCACCAATGAATTATCTAGACACCCTTGCATGTGCACCATATGGGTGAATCGAAATTGAGCGTTACATAGAATGAAATTTTACCTGCCATGAATCATAGGCTGCATTGAGAAGAAAAAGTGGAGTCTTAATATCAGCAATTAAGTTCTGAGGGAAGAAGCACTGAAAAGGAAGAAGGCAATGAGAAAGAGTGAGGGACAATGAGAGAGTGAGAAGACACATACTATGTTTTCTCTTTACATTTTTTTTAACAAAACCACCAGATGAGGTTCTCTTTCCATTCTAATAATGTATTTGTCTGATCAAATCCAAGAGAGGAAAAAATTTACCGAAGTTGGATCCAGGCGGTTAGTACAAGTATGTGGCAGGTTCTTTTGCACCCCCTGTAATAATCATACAAATTTCCATGAGCGTACATGAAAACCATGTAAAATGATCAAGAAAAAAGGGACAGGAACCTAAAACTTGGCAATGAATTAATGAGCATGGGCCCTCATTTACTGATAACTACGTCGAGTAGCCAATCAAGATTTTCATGTTCGAAAAACTTATGCTATAATTAACAAATTTTAGACAAATATTTCACATACTGAAATGATTTAAAGTACTTAAGCAAGTTTTTGGATGCTTAACTGAATATTTTTGGATTATAAGAATTAGGAAAGAGATTTAACCCCTCAACTTTACCTAAATCTTGATCGAGTCAATAAAATTCTTGTTTAAATGTTACTCATCAACATTATATTTACAGTGAAAGAATTCAAGGCAGCTACCCACTAAACTGCAAGGTGCCAAGGACTGTGTCAATCACCAGTAGTACATGTTAAGGACATACAGGGACTGAGGCCCACAATAGAACGATCCCCCCCTAGAATATATCCTAACCCAAAAACTAGACCTGATCGGATAGAATGCATCCATCCAATTTGTGACATTCTATTGGATGGTGGAAATATTGTGGTAAGAGCTCGGAAGAAAAAAGATAGACCAGATGGTTGTGATAACTCAATTGGGTTGACTTTTACCGCAAGCAATTTTGGTGGGACCCATTATGCTGCATGCAGGCCAGGACAAAACATACCTTTTCAGATCTCTTCCTTAAATTGTTGACTTGAAGAAATGCTACATGCGGGGAGTGATTGAATTTTTTCTAATCACGGAGGACTAATGAAACAAAACTAGGGCAAAAGTTTAAATTCTGCACACAGTACCTGTAAGCTAACCACACCTCCAAACATATTTCTTAGGGTGCGCCCACCAGATACATCAACCCTACATTTTCAGACAGAACCATTGATAAGTTCCAAGTGCAGGAGCATGCATAAACAGAAGTTAAATAAGTAATAATAAGAGGATGAAGATCTGGTATTTACGCATCGAGGAATAATCCAGCATCACTCAGGCACTTGACTTTTGTAGTTCTTGGAAATAAATCCCGAAACTCATCGCAGTGTAATATTGATGCTAGACCCCCAGCAGAGCATCCAGAGAGAAGAGCCTGAAACAAAATTGGTGTATACAATCACTAGATATTCAAGATGATGAGAAAAATGGTAAAACATAATAAACACAAAACCTGGTTGGCGTAGCGCATTCCCTTTGACATTAACTCTTCCATACCAGCTAACCAGATGCGTTGTCCTCGGAAATTAAGTTGTGCAGCCTAAAAACAGAATCAATAAATATTAACAAAATTGGAATATACATTAAAAAAATAACTTAGATACTCAAAAGTGACTTCGCACCCAACCAGAATCCTGGGTGAGTTGATTCAACCAAGTCAAACAAATACTCATTTGAGCTAAACACTCAAATGGAATAGCTACAGATAACAGTGAACACAACCCCCTCCCCTACCCACCACTTTCGTTCATAATGAGCACTATTTCATCAACTCTCATTAAAGAAAATAGGTAGAATATCTCTGCTTGATACAAAGGACAACAGTAAATAAGTAAAGAGAGGGCAGATAATTATTCCTAATTTAAGGAACTTGAATTATTAGTGCCTTCTGAAGTTGCAGAGGTCAGATAGGACTTGGTTTGACAAAAAAAAAAGGTTACACAAGCTAACTCTTCCAAGCAACAGTACCCTAGTTTAATTTTAATTTATAGGAGATGACACAGTTCACCAAAATCACACAAAATTCAGTTGTAGAGGGTTGGCAGAGCAAGCAAAAGAATTACTACCATAGAAGAGCCTTATCAACTACCTAATTTATATGCAAGGATCATGGAAATACTCAATTTGAGAAAGCTGAAGAACCTTACAAATGTTCATTAAAAAGGATTTGATAATCTCTAATGTGGAAATACTTATTTAGCCTTCATAATAATCTGAATTTTGAAAGAAAATTGAACATGGTTGACAATTGATTTTAATAACTAAGGCTATTCCTACCAAATCTTTATTTACAAGATATCAATATTTTTAGGGAGAAAATGTAAATGGCCGGATCTCCCCACCAACCTCATCTTGACTGTCACCAGTGAAAGATGCACCATCACAATAACGAAGCTTAACTCTATTCCAGTTGAAAAAATCTGCAGGTATTAAAGTCCCATCCAGCATATGAAAATGTCAACACAGACTTCGGCAGAGAAACCAGAAATTGAGAACAGCATATTGAGTTTATATAGTCAGAGAATATGAAGAATGTAGTTTGAGAAAAAACCAGGATTTTCTTCAGCTTTATTGCTCAAGATTCCTGTAAATGGTATCTGCTTTTCCATATATGTGGAAGAACCGCGGCGAGTTGTTTTGCGATAAACACAATTTCTAATGGTATTACACCAGCCTCCTCCCTGCCATCAAGATGCAACGAAGTCAAATTCAAAATCAAGGACAGTATTAGTATAGTTGGAAACATCTGTGACACACATGCAGCAGTTAGTGTGAAATTTGATTTCTAACCCGTTGCAGAATTTTGGATTTTTAACTTTCATAGTTATCATAATTGTATTTGGAAGTTCCATATTGTTGTCAACAATTTTCTCAATTTGAGCCTGGCCTTCCCTGTGTTGGTAAAGCATCACATTGGTGTGAGCTAGATACACAACATAATAATCACTGTTGTACTGGATATCTTATGAACACTTGTAACATACTGTTAAGACCTATGCTATTGTATACTTTTCACTGTATTCTGGACTAATAATGTTTCTTCTTTTCAGATTTAAAAAAAAAAGATAAAGTTTCCGATTTGTTTCTTCATCAAAATAGTATTTAATTAGCACATTGCTAAGAATGTACCATAATTATTTTAGTAAATTTACATACTTATAGAGACTGGGGGATAAAAGTTTGTTTATAAAATTTAGGATTTTGCTAGCCCCAGTCGCAATTCTTCCAAAGACGCAAGTGGGGCTCTACAAATGTCAAACGTTCTCTGAGTTTCACTTTTAAAACTGTTAAATTAACGAAACATATCACGTCTTGCATCTATGGAAAAATTTGAAGTAAATGCGACTCAGGCTAGCACTCCTCTAAAATTTAAACTAATAGCATAATATCAACATGTCAAATGGGACGCTGGTATTCGGATTTATATCCCGGATTTTAATTTGTCCAAAACATATCCACACATCTGTATGGATATTTGTGAATGTTATGGTTAAAGTTGTTTTAGATAAAATTGCAGTTTTAAAAGAGGTCTTACGTTATGGTTAAAGTTGTTTTAGATAAAAACAGCAGTTTTAAAAGAGGTATTAGTGGAACTATTACGGTGAATCTGATGAGGCTCAAAAGCCTTGAAGCTGCCCAAATTTTCAGATTAATAGTAAGGATAGATAGCAGAAAAATGTAATGTAATGAGAAATAAGGATGAAGGTCTAGCTTAAGTGCTTAATAGTTGTGCCAATATGAGCCAAATGGAATAACAATTTTTTGTAATCAAGAGCCATTGGCACACAAAACCAGAAGTGAGCAGAAACTTTAACATGGAAATATAATGGAACCACCATATATTGAGAGCCTACTAATTCATTACATTAACGATGTCTCACATACCTCCAATTGAATAAGCCAACTGTTTGCCCCCGATCCATAACCGCGATGCATGTGGTAACCAGGTAATGTTCCATCCAAGCAGACTGTAGCAGTGGAAGATAAAAGCCAGAAGAGTTATGATTCCCCTTCATAAAAGACCCAATACATATTTAATTATGACTTATATAAACAGAACACTAAGGTGGAGCTTGTCAACACTAGTCTAAAAAAAAGTGCTTATTAGAAAATTATGCTTGAGTTACTTTTTAAAGTAGAGGTTTTTACCCCTAAAATCTCTAAAATGTAGACATGCGATTAACCTTCAACTTAACAATCTAAAGTTCAACTAAGGTGGCGTTTGTTAACACTAGTCTAAAAAGAAGTGCTTATTTGAAAATTATGCTTAGTTGGACTTTAGATTGTTAAGTTGAAGGTTAATTGTATGTCTACATTTTTAGAGATTTTAGGGGTAAAAACCTCTACTTTAAAAAGTAGGTATGGAGTTACTTTTTAAAGTAGAGGTTTTTACCCCTAAAATCTCTAAAATGTAGACATGTAATTAACCTTCAACTTAACAATCTAAAGTTCAACTAAGCATAATTTTCAAATAAGTACTTTTTTTTAGACTAGTGTTAACAAACGCCACCTTAGTGAGACTTTAGATTTTTAAGTTGAAGGTTAATTGCATGTCTATATTTTAGAGAATTTAGGAGTAAAAACTTCTACTATAAAAAGTAGCTATGGAACTACTTTTTAAAATAGAGATTTTTACCCTTAAAATCTCTAAAATATAGACATGCAATTAACCTTCAACTTAAAAATCTTAAGTCCAACTAAGCATAATTTTCAAATAAGCACTTCTTTTTAGACTAGTGTTAACAAACGCTACCTAAGCATAATTTTCAAATAAGTACTTCTTTTTAGACTAGTGTTGACAAACACCACCTAACATCTCAAACCACTGCTACTAAATTTCAGACATAGTTTTATAATATAAGCTAAAAGTAAAACTCTCAACATAAAAAATAAAAACAAAAAACAAAGAACAAAGAGGAAGTCCTTACTGGTAAGTGAGATCGATTTAAACTAATCAAATAACCAGACAACAACACAAAAAAAAAAAAAAACTAATAGAAGGCATTTCATATGAAAAAGAAACAAGAAGAAAAACAGAGCAAAGTAGCAAACGGTACGAATTGTAGAGCATCTTAAGTTAACAGAGGAATCCAAAAACAGATCTATGCATTAGTAAAAAAAAAAATCATACAATTAATTCTCAAATGAAGACACCAAGAAGATTAATACTCTAAAGTGGAAAGAATGTGAATAATTTATATAGCACCATCAAATGGACAAAGAGAAACATGGGAAAATCAACTCGTCACTACCTGCTACATCAACACAAAAAATAGCAGTATAATCTGTACAACTAAATAATGACAAGATATGCAACAGAAAAAAAATCCTGAATCAAACCATTAATAAACTTTAGAAAAAACTATGGCATGAAAAGAAAAAAAATAAAAGGAAACAAAAAGCCATTGATAAATTGAAAATTGGAGGCAAAAGGATCACTAAAATCAAACAAAGATAACAAAAATAATAACACAGAGAGAAAAATGGTACCAATAATAATAATAATAATAATAATAATAATAATAATAGATAGATAGATAGATAGATAGATAGACAGATGTTTTGAAAAAGGGATATATTTTTTTTTGGGAAATATCTAGATTAAGATAATGTAGTCATCAGCACCAAGAAGCGATGTCATTAGCAAGTATCATATCAACAATGATAGACAACATTTTATGAAAAAACTAAACGAAAACAAGCTACATCTAAATCAAGCAAAAAAGAAAAAGAAAAAAAAAGAAAGAACATAACTCAGCAAAAAATACCTGCTCCTTTTGCAGCAGCTCCTTGAATAAGAGTAAGACCTACAGTCAAAGGATTACTCGAGACCCCATAACTCTCCACATAAGAAACCTCTGTTACATTCAAATCCTCAAAACCATCTACCCATCTGCTCAAAACAAACCCAAAGATCCACAAAAGCTTCATTGTTCTGCTTCTCTCAGATGCCTCTCTCAATGCTGTCTGCTAGCAAATATCATGAAAAAATGGGGAAAAATAAAGAAACCCAGTTAAGTTAAACCATAAATCTGATTACACCACCACCCAACAACACTAAATAAATTTCTGTTTTTAGAAATGACAGAAATCTTATTAGAGATTTTCTGTTCTTTCTCTGTTTTTCCTTGGAGCTAAAAAATGGAGAAAACGTAGCTCAAGCTTATATTTATAAAATATACAGCTGGGGCCTGGGAGAAAAGAAAGCAAATGAGAATGGGATCTCTGAAAATATTACCATTTTGCAGGCAACTGTTGTCGTGTTTGGAGATTTTTCTAAGACTCAAGGCACGGTTCCAACATTTTTAAATGGTCTGAAAATTTCCTTTTATTCCATTTCCCCCTCTTTTTTGTCAGGAATCAGGATTCTTGCCTTCTTAATAAACCGTGGTTTCTCTTAATTTAAAGTTTTTTGTCAGGATCGGATCAATGACTGAAGCACCGTTTCGACTACTGTAATAATAACTTCTTCTTTTTTAAAGAAGTTATTTCTATAGTTTATTGATTGAACGGTTCAGATTGATTAAACTTTAAAGTTTATCCCACCGTCACCGACAAATGGTTAAAAACTTAACTCTGGAGATTGCTTTACTGAGCTGCACCGAAAAGGAGCTGACTCCTGAGAGAGATAAGAAACTCATATCGGATACCAAATTATGAGGAGTGCTGCCCCAGCCCCATTTACTCCAAATTTTCCCAATAGACCCAAGATGGGACTAACACGGAGATGTTTCATTTTTTTAACAGATTAAAAGGTAAAGGTCTCAGATTGTTTGTTTGTTGGACTACAACTTGTGAGTGTTTGTGTTATATATACTTACCCAAAAAAAAAAAAAAAAAAGCATGGACTTTGCCCTTATTTATATAGGCTCAGGATTATCTCTGATAGCTGCCCGAGCTTAGTGCTCGGGCATCTACAAAACAATGGGCATGTGACAGATGTTAGTGGGCAGAAGTCATTTCACTTGTCCCCATCATTTTGACTTCTACCCCATTAACAACTTTTCCCTTTAAAATAGCCATGTGTCCATTGTTTTGTGGATGCCCGAGCGCGGGCAGCTACCAGAGGTAATCCTGAGCCATTTATATATTGTCCCACATTGGTGGGTTACTCATCCTTCCTGTACCTTATAAAGGTCCCACCAACCCTTATTTTAGAGGGTTGTATGGGTGATGTGCTTTGCTGCACTAGGGTGTGTGTGCGCTTCTATTATATATACTTATCAAAAAATTAAAAAAACTCTACAACCTCTTGTAATTGTACTTTGCACTTTGGTTTAGAGAGTGGGGTAAGAGAGACTGCACATTTGGAGGCATAGGGAGAATCTCTCGAGTTCAAACCCCTAGAGGTCGCCACGTGTTTCCTTTGACACCCCTTAACCATGGGTAAGGTTCACTCACTCCTAGGGTTCACCCACCCATCTTTGGTTTTTTTTTTAATATATTAATTATTATTTTTTAAATTAAAAAAATGTTTTTAAAGTTTTTTTAATATTAAAAAAGTTTTAAATTTAAAAAAAAATTAATATTTTAAAAAAAAACCAAGGATGGATGGGTGAACCCTAGGGGTGGGTAAACCTTACCCATGGTTAAGGGGTGTCAAAGGAGACATGTGGCGGCCTATAGGGGTTCGAACTCGAGAGATTCTCTCGAGTTCAACTCGAGAGGATCCTGAGCGTTTGATAGATCATGAGTTGTGTGGATCAACATGAGCATGCCATGTAGACTTAGGCGAAGTCAGTGTAACAAACAAGTTTAGGGCATTGGATTGTCTTTTGCAAAAGTTAGAAAAATCGTTTCGGGCTTCTACACGTCATCCGACATGTGGCAACAGAAAGGAGAGAAGTCATTCCATTTTCTTTTCATGTTTTTTTGAGTTCTCCCCATTCGATATTTTTCACCCTTTTTATCACCACATGTCTATGATGATGCGTGGTGCCCGAGACCCTTTTTCTGGCCTCTGCCCGAGACAATTCGATGCCCAAGTTTAGATACGAATTCAGATGCTTCGACACTAGCAATTAAGAAAAGAATCTTGCTTGCTTGGAAGTGCATGCCTAGGTTAGAATCCATCCACATATCTCAAAGAAGCCTGTTAATCTGTTATTATAAGAAAGAAAAAAAGAAAGATGAAATGGGTCATTTAACCCTGCCGACACATATGGGAAACAAGGGAAAGCATCTCTCACTTGGGATTGCTTTATCACTCTCCCAACCCTAAAACAAGTTTGGAATGTTCGAAATGAACAAAAGCCTTTTGCTTTCTAACTTATGAGCTGGACTTAATTAGTGATCGTTTCTTTCATAGGCCCCTACTATTGCTATCTATTGCCCATTGTGTTCACTTATATCCTTCCAAGACGTACAACCCATCTCCCTCCTATACATCTAAATACAATCATCTATCTACATGCATTCTGTTTAGTTTGTTTAACCAAAAGTTCGGATTTACTTAATTTTATTGTGCAGATCCCTAATTTAGTCAAAGATCTTATAAGGATGGATTTTTTGGGTCTTGGAAATGTGCGTATCATGATTATTATAATTTTCATCATTCTATCTAATAAACAAGTGGGGGTCTATTAAATCACTCTCATCTCTATTAGGCGGCTTAAAAAAACATATATTCTGATGTAAAACATAGTATTTTACATATTAAATTTAAATGTAACCTTCTTTGAACAACGTATAAGATAAAAACATAATTGGCGCAGATTGTGGATGCTGTACATGCCTCTCGGCTCTCACATCAGGTGGACCAGAGACATTGTTCAATTGGTCAACCCAAATATCATTGGATGAATATAATCAGATTAATAAGGGGACCGCGCACGTGAGAAGTTGGTCCCATACCCACATGCACCTTTGAGCTCCTTTGCATGGACAAATTTAGGCTGTCAACCACAATTGCATAATTTACTTTGAATTAATCTTTGCTTTATACTTTTACTGATGTCGTAATCTGTCAACACAAATGTAAAATGGTACTCTCAGGAGCGTATGCTTCTCACTCAAGGGCTTGATTCTGTGTTGGTCTTCACTTGTCTTAATCCCTCATAATTGGGTAAAGAATGACTACCTTTTTTTTGTGTGTTTTATTTCTAGGATTAAGAGTAGTAAAATCCTTCCTTAACACAACCTCCTAAGAGACTTATCAAGATTTGGATGTTTGACAAGTTAATATGAGGCTTGTGGGTCTTATTTGGTGAGTGTGCGCCTCGTTTTAGCCTTGAGTTTAGATTTGATTTATGAGGCTCGTGGGTGGGTGCCCTGTTTTTGCTTTGATTTTATATTTGTTCAATGAGTTTTTCACTTTTCTCTATGATTGGACCCAATTTTAATGCTTATATATAGCATTTTTTTGTATGCATTTTTTAAAATAATTTTATAGGATATATAAGGATTGTTCAGTAAAGTTGAAAATTTTAGGATCGTATCTACTCTAGTTACGAAGAGATATGTGTGGAACAAGTTCATCAGTTCCATTTTGGCAAACATTGATGGAAAGAGTATATTACTATTGCAAATAGGCATCGAAACTGATATCAGTAATAAGTATAATCTGTGGTAGGAATCCATGTTTAATTAACCGAATATAATACGGACTTTTGTTTATATGAATTCACAGAAATAACACATGGAAGTTACAAATAATTTAACAATGATTAGTAACTTAATTTAAAATACGTGATCTTTCATTTTGGGGAAAAAAAAAGACATACCGTTTGCATTTCAGGCGTTACACGGCTCAATAATGGAGTGTGACACATACAATTCCATAAATCATGGGTCAGGAATGCCTTTTTCCCATGATTTCTCTTTCGTTTTGGGATGCATGTGCTCATCCATTTATTCATTCAAGGGTCCTCTTACATGTGAAGGGTGAACCCCACCTCTCACATATGATCCCTCACTTCTAATGTGGTCCTAATAATTATTGGTAAGACCCCAAGACTCGATGAAGGTGATGTATCATATAACTGGGCTTACAAATTTTGAGGTGATGATCATGAAGGTGTGGTGCCGGGAAGAGTCCATTTTGTGTGCCCACTACACTTAGATATGTATGTTAGTAAAAGTACAAATTATGAAGGGTCGATTGATCATATCATTGCATTAGGTGTGTGTGCGTGTGATAGTGTGTGTTATGTTTATCTCTAATCAAAAGAAAAAAAAAAAAAAACAAACTCATCTCATTGCATTAGGAGTATTTTTACTGAAATATACCCACAATTATTATACGTGATGAACATCATTGGGGTATTCAAGATTTTTGTATGCCAACTTGCATACACAAAATGGACTCTATTAGGAAATGGTTTTGGGTTCAATGTTCTATAATTATAGAGAAACTCCAAAATGTATTTAATTGAAGTTCCATCTGATGCCGCGTGAGGGCCATTCACCCATACAATAAAACTAAGAATTAGGAAAAATAATTAGAGTTTAATGACAAACTGGAGCTCTGGTTCAAGAGTGAACCGGAGCAACACAAAAAATTCCTATACAGGAGTATTTTGGGAATTATAGAAAAATATTTTAATTAACAGAAATACCCTTGTGTTGCATTTGTAATTACTAAACTTTCCCTATCATAAGGCATCTTTTGGGTTGATCCGGTCGGTTATCTCTTCAACAGGAGCTCCTTCATAGTTAATCTCAAATAATTAATAGAATTTAACTGCAAACAGGAGGAGAACGGAGCTCCTCAAAATATGTTTTATTATAGGGTAAATTAAAAATTATAAATATGAAAAGGTATTTCTGCCATATAAATATTTTATGTAATTTCCAAAATGCCCTTGTCGAGGCATATTTGGGGGAGCTCCGGTTCTCACATTTTTATAAGTAAATGTGCTGATTTTTGTATTCGTATGTTGCTTTGCCCATCACTGGCACGTACATAAGTTATTTTCCATGATTTTACGTTCATGTTCCGATTCTTCATGGACATAGGGCATGAAAACATGGACTACTGTCTAAGTAGGAAAAAGTCGTGATTTTTGGCATCATGCTTCTGACATTCCTCACAAATCCGATATATATATAGGCTATAGCTTACAATCAAACACACACGCACACATACACAAACACAAAAATTGTTTAGTTCTTAATTCCATGGTGAAGTTGTCATCCCATTAAGTCCATAACAGTGAGCGAGTATTTTTTTTGAATGTGGTAAAGCTCACCAACTTCTTATTCTCCTTCTTTTCCCTTAGAACCTTCTGTGTGGTGAGGAGAGGAGACACCATTTCTCTTAGCTCCAATGTCTTGAGTGGTTCCCTCCATGTGGAAGGGTGATCCATTATTCAAAGCTTTCAGATTGAGGTCAGACTCATGATAGTCTGTCTTGTATTTGTACCATGAGGCCCAAAACAGATAGTTTGCAAAGTTGAGACAACTGAGGATGGCTAAGAACCAGTAAAAGAGGTTCAAATTATTCTTGTTCAAGTCTGACCCATGCAACCACCCTCGTTTGCTTGGAGTAATTATCTTGGTTATGGAGTTTATGAGCTCAACAAAGAAACTACTTAAGAAGTAGCCCATAGATTGTGATAACCATATTAAAGAAGTAGAGAGTGATCTCATGCCTGAGGGAGCTTCCTTGTAGAAGAACTCCAATAGTCCGACAAGAGTGAACATGTCCGCGATCCCAAAAATGGCGTATTGAAAGGCAAGCCAGAAGAGACTAATGGGCTTATTTGGTTCCTTGATGGCTTGGTGCCTTCTCTTTACTTCCACAATGCCAGCTATACCCATGGAAACAGCCGAGAGAAGAAGCCCGATTCCAACCCGTTGAAGTTGTGTTATGCCCGTTGGATGGTGAGTGATCTTTCGAGCAATAGGGACAAAAAGGAACTCGTAGACAGGAATGAGAATTGACAAGAAAACTAGTGGGATTACCGGTATTGATGGCGCAGGCACTGCAAAAGTGCCAAGATAGAGATTCATGATGTACCCTTGTTGCACTGAGAATGTCTGCAATTGTGCTAAGCATGTGTTCATTAGGATGGTGCTGGCTATGATGGGCAACATCCTTGCTAGGATCTTCACTTCTTCAATTTGAGTCACTGTGCAAACTCTCCACGGCTCTGGATTTGAGTCTTTCCGGAGAATAGCAGCTTTGTCTAAGAACCTGGTTGATCAACAAGTGGAATTGGTTACACATCTATCATGTACACATATCATACATAGACATGTATAGAATATTCGGATTAGTGTGAGTTTCGACTGCAAACCTAATCAACACCATGTTAATACAGTAATGAGGCGTGCTAACCCTACTCTCGGTCAAACTCTACTCTCAGCCTCCACCAACCACCTATCCATTATCAAATCAGTTATGGTGGTTAAAGCACTATCTCTCATCTAGAATTGGCACGTGGTTGGTGGAGATTGAGAGTAGAGTTTGACTGAGAGTAGGGCTAGCATTCCTCTACAGTAATATATCCGGGGAGAGTGGAGATTGGGTCGTTAATACAAGCATGTGTGGATGAGGTACTTTATTGCTGTAAATATAGTCGTTAATAAGCTCGTGTAAATTTAGTCGTTTATAAGTCATGTGGAGCACTTGGTCATCAATTTGAACCATCCAAATCACATCACTCCTTAGTCCTTACCACCCCATATGTATAATTCCATGTCATTTAGAACCTTTCTACTCATGGAGTTCTATTAAATTACCTAAATTGGTCGGTATGTGAAATTTTGTCTTCATAAGGAGCTGTTTCTGTGTCATTGGTCTCATACAGTTCATCGGGGAATTCTGGTAGCGACAAGCTTCTATTTCGAATTGACACCACTATAACCTGTAAAACAACACAAATGATTGCTTATAAATGTTAGGTATGTGTGTGTGTGTGTTGAACTGTTGATAGAGAATGTAATAGGATAATAATAAATGGAGTAGGATAATAATAAAGTGGGTGTATCTCAATAATTTTGAATTTTGAATTGATTAGATTTGATTGAGGTTTCCTATTATATTAAGATTCTTGTATTATCTATTTAAACCCTCTACAGTCCTTGTAAACCATCCAAGAATTACCAATATTCACTTTGTTTTCATGTGTGTATCAGAGAAGAGAGAGACCTGTGCAATCCTTGTAATGGGGCTTATTCCTGGGGCTCGCGTGCGGTAGAAAGGCTTTCCAAGGGCGACAACGACATAGCCAACAAACGCAGCCACCATGGATATGATAAAACCCCAGTACCAAGCTCTGTTCATGCTAACCCAAACGATAACTGTGACTCCTACCATCGCACCGAGCGTCGTACTGAATAAAAGCCAATTAAAAAAGCTTGAAAGAGCCTTCCCTTCCTTTGGATCCTTTTGGTTGAATTGGTCACCTCCAAATGCGGGAAGAGATCCTCTAACTCCACCTGCACCCAATGCTAACAAACATAGGGATGTGTAGAACATAAAAGCTATACCACCTTTTACACAACGCGACTCCCCACAAGGGTCTGGCTGCAGCTTATGGAAACGAGCTTGAATTGTGAGCATCATCAAAGCCTACAAGTAAAACATGGATCTTTCTGTGAATTACATACACCAAGATCCTTGATTATCTCATTTATATGATGGTATGTGTTTTTGATCTCATGTTAAATAAAGAAGATGGGAATTTCCTCAGTAAGGATCAGTTTGATTGTGAAGTTTACCAGTACTTCGAGTAATCCGAAAATTAGACATGTATTGAGTCTGCTTAAGTAAGTGTCCGAGATGAAGCCACCAATGAGTGAGAGCAAGAAAGTTGAGCCCATGAAGTTTGTAAGAGTATTCGCAGAGCCGGACAGATCAAAGCGCATCACAAGCAAGAAATATAGAACCATGCTCGCCATGTTAGCCACAAACCCCATGTTCTCAAACGCTGTCAAGACTATATAGGGGAAAGAAAATTTTGAAATCAGTCGAATCACAAACACATCTATATATAACAACATATTGGAGTAGTAAGGGTATTCTTACCAAAAATGAAAATGGAAGCTCTGAATCCCCCTTGTCTTTTATTCAATGGTCTGAGGGACTTGTAGCTTCCCTCTAAAACATCCTTGTCCTCCTGAGTATACAAGAACAGAAACAGAAGTTAGTGATTGAAGAGAGAAAGAGAGACTAGCTAGTTTAGAATTCACATCATGTCTATGGATTCAGATAGCTTGAGACTAACCATGGTTGAAGAGTTTGGAGAAGGGAGGAGAAATGCTTGTGAAGAGGGTGGCACTAGACATATGTGAGGAGAAGACTTAGTATATAACCTTGATTGCATCAGATTCAAAGCCACCTCTCTCTCTCTGCAGTTAAATCTTGTTGGCAGTATATGTCATACTTGTCATGAAAGAAGAAAGTGAAATCTTGGCGTGATGGGTAGTGTAACCTAAGACACTCGTTTCTAATTAAACATTCGATAATAATTTTCCTGTCCACTCCTCTCACCTAATCTTAGTGAGTCCGGATCTTTGGTAGAGGCTACAAGGATTCCTTGTAGAATCCAGGACAGATTAACTGCAGCCTCCAGATCAATTTTGGAAGAACTCAATAATCATTAGTTGGAAACACCCATCTTAGTTGGTGTTATTCCAAAAAGGTCCTGCACAGATGTATATGTTCCGCGCCCTCCTGGATTCTACAAGGAATTGTTGTAGAGGCCTTTACAAATGATCCGAACTCAAATCTTAGTATAAACAATATTCCCATTTTCATGTGTGCATGAAATGAGACTCTATGCCTTAAAAGAGCCCCCTCACTCAAGCAACAGAATTATATGATCACAATGTTCCTAGTTTAAACCAAGGAGAATGCTATCGGCACGAGTTTCTCTCTACAGAACCAACAAGTGTCCTCACTTTTCATGGCTGCCTTTTGCAACGGTTTAAACTAAGAAAGGGAGACGGTTTGATTAATGTTGAAGCTTTAAGCGGTTGCAAAAGCAGCTAAAAAAAAAGAACATGTGCTGGCCCCATAAAGAAACTAGGGAAGAGAGAAAATGGGTCTAGCATTCCCATTAAACCAATAATGCGCTCATTAATTATAAATTACAACTATGAAGGAAGGCCTCAATAAATATGTTAATTACCAATCATCGTAAATACCCTTTTTTGAGATTGCCTTATGGATCGATCACTACATGTTGGGACATTGCTATCTATTGAGATCTGCAACATCGACAATATAGAGTAGTGGGTGAAACATCTTTTGCGCAACCCTACAGCACTACAGGGATAAGGTGTCTTTTTAGCAAAAGGCAGCTAGTAAAGGAGTTGCTAGGACCAAGCCCAAAATGAATGTGGTCGACTCTCTTTATTTCATTACAGCAAGTGGTGTGTTTCCTCCAACTAGCAAAATAAAAAAATCCAATGGATGGAACTGGAACACCACCCCGTGTTGTCAAAGATGATAACCTAATCCAAATACTTTTTGAGTTCAAATACAACTCAAAAGGCCAGGTCTCTCTCTTTCTGTGTCTCTAGACCTCAATTCAGTTGATGACAGTACATGGGCTGTCTCTCTCCACCATGCACCTTTAGATAGTATATGTATACAAATTCTAGGAGACCTAATTCATGGTTATAAACTATTTAAGCCTTGTAGTTCTATTTAGAGTAGAATAACAAGAATGTTGCAATAAGATCTCTTAATTCTTTCTATAAGTAGGAGAGAATTTTGTTAAAGGGCTGGCTGGCTCCCAGTAATGCATGTATATAAGCTGTTCCTAAGCCGTGATCTCAGACTAAAGATATTCAGGTGCATGGACCATCTGTCGAGCTTAACATGACCTCCCCCCGAAGTACCACCAGCTGCTCCAGTAGGGAAAATTTTAGATTTCTCCTTATGATCTTCTCTTTTAAGAGCACTTAATGTGAGAAATTAATCAGTAGTTAGTTGATCAAGTTTTATTAAGGTGGGGGCTTGGATAGTTACTTTAGGGATGCCAACCATGTCATGATATGATGGAAGAGGGTATCTAAATCTTACCTACTCTAAGCCTAGAGATCTATCTTCAAGGAATTTAGCAGTTAGGGGGCCGGGCCCCACTGCAATCAGCCCGATGGTTACCAACGGATTGAGATTTAACATTAAGGAGGTAAGCCTCCTTTTCCGCAAGTTATCCTTCTATATATATATATATATATATATGAAGATTCTATTGATTACAGCCACAGCTGGTAGAAAACCATCGGAATTGAAATGTCTTAAGAAAAAACATAAAATTAGCGGGCAACATAAACTATTACCAAACACCCCACAGGACGTTTATACGAGTACTTACTGTGAGTATGAAGTTCATGAAAGCAGTAATTAATTCAAGCATCAGAGACATGACACCCTTTGGTTAAGCATCGTTTCAATTCAAACTTCCCAATTAATATAGAGCTTTAATTAATTATGGGTGTGGTCTAGCTACCAATATTCTTCTCATAAAGCAAGACTTCCCCGTGCATGCTAACATGCATATGGTCCCACACATCGTGATTCTCTTTATCTTTTTGACTTTGGTGAGGGATGCTCTTATCCCTTCCATCCAAAGTTCCCATGGAATCAATAGGCTAAAGTAGAAGTGGTAGGGCCCCAAGCTTCCCAGCTTTCCTCCTTTTCTTAATCACTTGGGTCTTCTCTGTAATTAGATCGATGTTGCACCTCCTAGTTCAGTGATTACTCTTTCTTCCTTGTGATCAAGACCTACTTTCAGAACCTTCTCTCCATTGATGGTTTGGAACTTCTTACTTATACCATTTAGCCCAGGACACGCACTTTGCCAAGATTTAATGATAGAGATTCAAGAGTCTTCAAAAATATAGAGAAACCTTAAAGAATAATTATGTAACTTAAATAAGGAATTGCTCGAGTATACACACACACACACATATATATATATATATATATACACACACACACACATGCGCGCGAGATTAACTATGAACATGAGCTCCGGTTTAAGAGATAACCGGGCGCTCCTCAAAACATGACTTATTTGCAGGGGTAATTTATGAATTATAATTATAAAATAAGGGTATTTTTGGCATATAACTATTTCTTACTTAATTTTTGAAAATACCCCTATCAAGGCATATTTTGATGGAGCTCTGTTATCTATTCAACCAGAGCTCCTGTTTGTAGTTAAACTCTCTCTCTCTCTCTTTATATATATATATATGAGATAGCTAGCCAGCCCACCTAATTTTAAGTTATAGTCAACTCCATATTGAAAGATTAGTGATTTCTATGCATATGTAGATCCAATGAATCTTAGGAAATTCATGCATACTAATTGAGCTTAATCAGATGGTCTAGAAACATCTAATTAAGCTACTTTTTGGCCATGTGTTTATCAAAGGATCCACCTTAAGATCAGGCAGTTAGATTTTAAGAAACACATAACCCTCGATCGACAATAAAACTATCTTTAACTTATAGTCAGGTGTGTTGTCCTGCCACTCCTAGGATTAATGAGTCAAATGACCGAACAGTGTTGGTGTTGGAGGATAATCTGGCCTCAAGCATTACAATACCCAATTCTTAGGGGAAAAGGTAGAGAGAGAAAAGAAGTAAGAAAAAGGTGTGAGTTTTTTTAATCTCAACAAAGAGAGAAAAAATAGGTTCATTACTTTGTATGTATATAACCGCTCAAGTTAGGTTGGGGTCTTAATCCAAGGCCAACTCTATACTAGTTTGGGATGAAATTATTTTGACTTGTAATTCTCTAGCTCAAGTTATAGACTCAAAGGAGACCGGTTATAACCTAGTGATTACACCCGTCCATTTTGGTAGACTAGTAGTGTTCCGTTAGTATTCAATTAATGTTGATGTTAACATGGAAGGAAAATGGGCAGGTGTAATCTCTAGGTTATAACGGGTCTCCTTTGAGTAGGGTTATAAATGGAACTGTGTCCTCTGTGTTCTTCATTGGGTTCTCCCAAGTGGCCAGCGTTTTTTAAGGCCATGATCTCTCTAAGAGGTGGTTACAACTGTTAAGTCCCTACAAACCAATTGATCCTGACCTTCCAATAGACACATGGCCACAGGGAAGAACACAAGACGATTTGCTATAATTATAACTTGAGCTAGAGAATTCCAAGTCAATTTTTATCAACCCAAAATCTGAAATGCTCGATCCACGCCAACCAATTGATGGATTGGGTCGGGCCAATCAACCCAAGGTGCACCCCCGCATTCTCCATAAAAAGGCCGGAAAAAAGAGGCCCATTTTCGAGCCGGGAAAAAAGTCAAAAACCCTTCTTCGTCCCGCCATCGCTGGCCACTGGCTTGAGGAACACAGAGTCTTTAACTCCCCAAGAGGCCAAGACATCTCGATGGGTGTAAAGGTAGTTATGTTAATTTCTCCGCCATTACTTTTAATTATTCTAGAACCCCATATCATCTCCTTTTTTTGTTGTTGGGTTCTTGCATCTCTGCTAGGGTTTAACGAAGTTTCTTGAGAGCAATGCTCCAATGTGCATGAAAGAGCAGAAATTCGAGAGCTATTTTGGCCATAAGATCGCCATCGATGCCAGCATGTGCATCTACCAGTTCCTTGTCCGTATGAAGCTAATTGTGCACTTTATTTTGATTATTCGACCGTTGAACTTTTTTTGTTTGTTTGTTTTTTGGGTGAGTTCAGATTGGAAAACTGTAATAACTAAATATTCTTTATTTGAATGTTCGATTACGCAGATTGTGGTGGGAAGGAATGGGAATGAAATGCTCACAAATGAGGCTGGCGAAGTGACGAGGTAGGAATTTGTAAACGCTTCTTTGAATCCCATGACCGAAAATTAGTTTGAGAGAGTGTGATTAGTTCATCAATAGTAGCTAAATCGGATTTATTTTTTGCTATATAGCTTTGTTGTCTTTTGATTTTGGGTTGTGATAGTCATTTGCAAGGAATGTTCTCTCGGACAATTAGGCTTCTGGAAGCTGGACTGAAGCCCATGTAAATTGTTTTCTTCTTTTTAATCTATATATCAGATCCCTAGGCGCAGGGGCGGAGCCAGGATTTTCGGCCAGGGGGGGCTAATGGTGAGATGTGGGGGTTCGGGGGCGTAGCCCCCGAAAAAAAAATTTAGTGCCAAGTTTGTGGGTCATCTCGTCTCTTTGTACGTTGGTAAAGAATATAGTTTTGAGTAGTGATGATTAGCAAACCCACTGCTTAACTTACCGTCGTGTCCTCGTGTCCCTTTTAACCCTGGTTAAGCTTATCAAAATTAAATTTAAGATTTTTATTATTTTTTTTTCTAAAAAACTAGGTTGGATTGCTTAACTCTATGAGTGAGTGAATCTTCACCACAATTGGTGAGGGTTAAAGAAGGGCATGGACCAATGAGGACCGGCCATTTCATTCGATGATGAAAAACACCGGTAATTTAAGCATTTTCATATGCCTACGCCATCTTAAATTAAATAATATAAATATAAAAAAAAAAAATTTCTTCTCAAAATTTTCAGGGGGGGCTTGGATCCCCCACCACCACCCGGCTTTGCCCTTGCTCCTAGGCCACACCCACATTACACTATGCAAAAAAAAAAATTCCCAAAAGTTGAGGGGGGGCTTCAGCCCCCCCTGGGCCCCATGTGGCTCCGCCCCTGCCTAGGCGTGGTCTCTGTTACCTAATTTGATTGCTAAATATTGCGTTATTGCTGAGTTTCTTAGCTTTATATCAGATATGTTTTCGATGGGAAGCCACCGGATTTGAAGAAACAGGAGCTGGCGAAACGGTATGTTCTTTATCGTAATGCATTGTTTATTATGTATCTATTCAACTATACGGGATTATTTTTTTCTTGGGCATTTCTCCAATGCATGTTTTATATTGAACTCTCGATGCAGGTACTCAAAAAGAGCAGATGCCACTAGGGATTTGGCAGCAGCCATAGAGGTAGTCATTCGCCTTACGAATTGCATTGCTATGTTGTCTTTTTATTTTTCATACTCTTTCTTTTGTTTTTCATTCTAGATATTCTTATGATCGATTTTGTTAGCGCCGCAGACTGGAGATAAAGATGCCATTGAACAATTCAGCAAACGAACAGTGAAGGTGTTTTTTTCTTCCTTATGCATTCTTCTTTCCATATTTAGTTCTTGAACCCCCACCAAAATGTACGACACAGATAAGTCTTGGTGATTTTATCTATCACCAAACCCAACAATCAGGATCCTTGAAAGTAACATACCTTAGCAGGCTTGCAAGACTGGTTTATACTCGAATCACTACATTCAAAAGCTCATGAACCCACTGAATTTTACATTTTTAGCTTATTTGAAGAAAGTGTGCTTTTATAGCCCTTCTCATTTTTTTTTTCTTTTCTAGGATGTCGGATCTGCTTTATGTAGAAGCATCACACCAAGTGGGGTGACTGAAGTAATCTTAGTTGAGACAATGTAGATGAAATCTTTTACCATTGCTTTGAGGGGTTTACTTTTTGTTGTCAACATTGTTTTGGTTGCTTAGAGTTTACAAGAAGTCAACATAATGCTAGGAACCTGGTTTTATGCGTAAGTGAAACATGTATTCAACTTTGCAAGCAGATCAGAATTTAGATGAGTGATTTTCTTATTCTCTTGTAAATATAATAGTGAGGGGTAAACAATCCCCTCTCAAGTGAATTCCTAACTCAAACTTGTATTACCTTGGTCAGTACATGTTTGCCAATATAAGCTCAAGTATCTGACTCACTCGAGAGAGAATATGATTCCCCAATTCCCAATAGCCAGTCATGATGCTATCACTTATGGCGGGTTTTATTCAAATTCATTGCACGTGTAATCATAAATTCATAATCATGATGTTAGCACCATTTGACTTACTTTATTTGTTTATCTTTCCCAGTTTCCCTTGAACCAAAATAACAGAAGATTAGATAATATGAGTGATATATGTAGTTGTGCATGCATTTGAAGCCATTTGTTGTTTGTGTATTCCAGGTGACAAAGAAACACAATGAAGACTGCAAAAAACTTCTACAACTCATGGGAATTCCTGTAGTTGAGGTGACATATTGTTTGAATTACTTTATTGTCCTTGTGAGTTTATTTATTTGGGGTATGCTTGTATGTTATTTCATGTACACATCATGTTTCTCATGGGAGTTGTATATGCTTATCATCAATACCTTGCAAATAATTTTTTGACTTCTTTTTCTGGTTTCCATAGGCTCCTTCTGAAGCAGAGGCACAGTGCGCTGCACTTTGCAAATTTGGGAAGGCATGCATCTCATGTGTTGGATATAAATTTACTCTTTATTATATGATAGTGTAAATGATTATATTAAGATTCAACGTGTTTCAGGTTTATGCTGTGGCTTCTGAAGACATGGATTCCTTAACTTTTGGAGCTCCTAGATTTCTTCGGCATTTAATGGTTCCGAGTTCAAGAAAAGTCCCGGTGATGGAATTTGAAGTTGCAAAGGTACTAAATGAATTTGAAGAACATAAATGTGATTTCTTGATGTTGAATTCTCTCTTTCCTAGATTGATGTTGTTTTAGATTTTGGAGGAGCTAAATCTCACTATGGATCAATTCATCGACTTGTGCATCCTTTGCGGTTGTGACTACTGTGACAGTATTCGAGGTAGTATAGACATCTTATCTTCTTTGTTCTTCCAGCATATGTTTAATTTTTATGTCTGGGTAGTTCAATAATTTCTTTGAAATGCTATGTTGGTTAGCTTGTGTATGTTTTTGTTTCGATTTAATTAAAAGGAAATTGTTGAAAGAATATAAAATAGAATGCTAGCCTGCATACAGAATACCAGCTTCTGATCCGAGCCTTCCTTTCATGATGCATTATGTTTTTCTTTATAATTGGGTTGGGAAAGTATGGACTAATAGAAGTTTTTTTTTTGATCGGTAATAGGCAATATATATATATATATATTGAAAAAAAGGAATACATGGGGGCTAGGGATCACAAGATAGTGAACCCAGACCGTGCTAAAAGAAACTAGAGTACAAGAAAAATAAGCTACGCTGTTACAAAAAGAAGTGTAACCATGCTAAATCAAAATTCTCCAGGATGGAGCACCAGTGCTGCAATAGGTGACCAGCCCGTAGACAGGTACTAATGACCGAGGAGGGACAATTATCGAAGACTCGTGGAGGGACAATTATCGAAAACCCACGAGTTCCGTTCAATCCAGAGGGACAATTATCGAAGTCCCAGAAGGAGCGGGGAAATACCCAACTAATGCCCAAACGAGATAGGAAATAACTCCAAACCTTGTGCGCATAAGAGCAAGTTTGACATTATCAAATTGGTATACCATGTAATTTCACAATCTCCTGTAATATTAAACCAAGCCTAAAAAACTTTGATCTCTGTGACACTTGTAGGATTCTCTCAATCTATAATTGCCTTAATCGTAGATGGATCCACAAAAATTTCTTCCTTAGATACAACATGGCCTAAGCATGAGACATTGTTTAACTAGAATTCTCATTTAGAAAATTTTACGAATAACCAATTTTTCCTCAAGGTTTGAAGATGATTCGCGGGTGCTCCTCATGTTTCTCTCTACCCGGGGATAGACAAGGATGTCATCAGTGACCACCACTATGAACTGATTTAAGTATTGCCAAAAATTTTAATTCATCAATCCTATTAATGTTGCAAGTGCGTTGCTAACCCAATAGGCATTACTAAGAATTCTTAAATTCTATAACAAGTCTTCAACGTTGTCTTCTAAATATCTTCTTCGTTGAATTTTAACTGATGGTATCTTGATCTCAAATCAATCTTTGAGAATACTTGTGCCCCTTGTAGCTGATCAAATAAGTCACCAATTCTTGGTAAGGGGTACTTACAACCGATAATTGATACATAACGTCAAACTTATATCCTTCCTCTTTTTCTACTGTGAGCACGGATTCCGGCCCGCTCACAGTTAGGTAGTTTGAGATTAGGAGTCGCCACTTATTCGTTCAGAAGGGATAAGTCCTCGGGTGATGGATAAGGTCTTGGTCTGCTTCAAAGTCTAAGTAAGAGGTTCGGTTAAGTCCACGGGAAGGTGTTAGGCACCCCGGTCCTTCCATTTTGCAATGGTAACCTATTCCCTAGGTATAAGCCGAATTAATGTCAATTATTGTTTAGATACCTTAGTTTTAGTTTATACTAATCCAAGAAGGGAAAAGCTAACTAGGGTCGAACCCAGGTTGGGTTGCCTACATACTCACATGAGGTGAGATCAGACCGAGCGTAGTTCTGGCACATGAGCCCGTGCTGAGGCTAAGGGAGTATGTGTGTGCATCAAGGGTGGCTAAGGGTCTAGCCTGGAGGCTAGGGTATGATTGACCGTGTTGGTCAAGTGCTTGGTTTAGTTGAGTTGGTCCCGGTAACCAAGTGGTGAGCTCAGAGGCTTGGGATTGGGCCTGGTAGGCCGAGAGTAAGATCGAAGGCTAAGGGTTTGGGCCCGGAGGCCAAGGGTGAAACCCGGAGGCTAGGGTTTGGACTCGGAGGTCAAGAGTAAGCCCGGTAGGCTTAAGATTGGGCCCGGTAGGCCAAGATTGGGCCCAGAGGCCAAACGGGGTTTAACCGGAGTTAAGAGGTGGTCTAACCATGGTTAGGATTGCTGGGCCTGGATGAGTGAGGATAGTGCCCGGAAGGCACTTTGGGCTGTTCTCCCGGGGGCCATCTCATGGGCTATTTGGAAAGAATGCAACAAGAGAGTTTTTGAGAATTCTCAGTCATCTCATTACCCGCATATGTTCCCGCACGGGCTTATTGGTATTGGATTGGGCCAGCCTTCGTCATGAGGAAGAAGATTTGAAATCCATATTGGAGTGGCCGTGAATACCTAGGACGATTATGTTTGTTTTGGGTGTTTTTTTGCTTGGTTTGTATTCTCTTGTGTTATCTCGGGTTTACATCGTTGTAAACTTCATGTATCTCTTCTTTTGATTAATACATGTCTTATCGATAAAAAAAAAACCATGGTTAGGATTGCCAACCATGGCCCATGGGTGACAAGGTCCAAATTCAGTTTTATGGTCCTTTAACACTGTTTTGCAATTTCAAAGATTTTTCCTAATTTTTTCAAGGTTAAAAGGGGTTGACCATGGTTAATGCACTGTGAGCACGGATTCCGGCCCGCCCACAGTTAGGTAGTTTGAGATTAGGAGTCGCCACTTATTCGTTCAGAAGGGATAAGTCCCCGGGTGATGGATAAGGTCTTGGTCTACATCAAAGTATAGGTAAGAGGTTCGGTTAAGTCCCGGGAAATGTGTTTGGCACCCCGGTTCTTCCATTTTGCAATGGTAACCTACTCCTTAAGTATAAGCCGAATTAATGTCAATTATTGTTCAGATGCCTTAGTTTTGGTTTATACTAATCCAAGAAGGGAAAAGCTAATTAGGATCGAACCCGGGTTGGGTTGCCTACGTACTCACATGGGGTGAGATAAGACCGAGCGTAGTTCTGGCATATGAGCCTGTGCCGAGGCTAAGGGAGTATGTGTATGTGTGCACCAAGGGTGGCTTAGGGTCTAGCCCGGAGGCTAAGGTATGATTAACCGGGTTGGTCAAGTGCTTGGTTTAATTGAGTTGGGCCCGGTAGGCAAGTGGTGAGCCCGAAGGCTTGGGATTGGACCTGGTAGGCCGAGGGTAAGCCCGAAGGCTAACGGTTTGGGCCCGGAGGCCAAAGGTGAAGCCTGGAGGATAGGGTTTGGACCTGGAGATCAAGGGTAAGCCCGATAGGCTTAAGATTGGGCCCGGTAGGCCTAGATTGGGCCCGGAGGCCAAACAAGGTTTAACCGGAGTTAAGAGGTGGTCTAACCATGGTTAGGATTGCCAACCATGGGTGACAAGGTCCAAATTCAGTTTTATGGTCCTTTAACACTGTTTTGCAATTTCATGGATTTTTCCTAATTTTTTCAAGGTTAAAAGGGTTTGACCATGGTTAATGTAAAAGGTTAACCATGATTAAGCTCATTTTACAATGGTTAAGCAGATTGCAAAGCTTGGTTTGGTTTTTTCCTCCATTTTTTAGGATTTTTAGGGAATTTTTGGGATTTTCCCTTGAGATTAGATTAGCTAACCATGGTTAAAAAGTAACCAGGGTTGGGTTAACCCTTGGTTAAGGTCTAGGTAGATCTAAAATAGGCCCAGGGAGCTTGACAGGGCCTAGAGTGGCCTCCTACCAGGTCTGGGCCCTGTGCAAAGGCCCAAAAGCAGATAATCAATACTGGTGGTAATAGGATTACTGCCATTACAGAAGTAACACCAGGGGGTCTTTGCAAGTCTGGGGCTTGAGCTAGGGGTGAACCCAAGGGATGCTAGACCCATAGGGTTGAAGAGGGAAGTCCAGGGAAGGCCCTGGGCCTGATGTGGGCCCTGGGAGTGGTCTAGAGTGGACTCCACAGTGGGCTGAAGCTGTTGTATTTGGTGACAGATAATGGCGGTAGAACATCTACCACCATTATGGACATTCCCTGTTTCAGTCGATTTTAACCATGGTTAATGCAAGGGGGTTACCCTGAAAGGACCAGGGTAGACCAAGGGAGGTTCCAGGAGTTAGTCAGGGCCCTGGAATAGACCAGGGTCTCACCTACATGTGTCCACAGTGGCTGGCAAGGAAAACATCAGGAATGGCGGTACTGTGTTTACCGCCATTCCTGGATTTATCCAGAAAATGGTTTTGCCCTTACGGGTTGCTGCTATGATGATTCCAGGGGATCTCTCATTGACTGAGGGGCCCCCAGAACTGCCTGAGGCTGGTCTGGTTGCAAAAAGGGGGGGTCTATACCCGTGAGGGGTTCCCCACACCTATGAAGAAGGTGGGGGAAGCCCCCTGTTCTGGGTTTGAACAATAAAAGATAAAGTCCCCTAGAAGGACCAGGGGCTCACATTTGATGCTCAACAGAAAAAGGGGGGGGGGGGTAGGGGGAGGCCCTACTCTGCTGTTGCTGTGGCGGAGGCGCTGGTGGCCTGCTGTGGTGGTGGTGCTGCTCAGTGGCTAGGGGAGGAGCTGAGGTTGTTCTTGAGGACCCTTGGTGCTACTGGGAGTGCTTAAGGAAGCTTGGGGGAGATTTGGCTTAGGGCAATCCAAGAGGGTCTCGGATTGGGGATTTTTGCCGTCGTTTGAAGGGTGGTGGAGGTGTAGATTTATAGAGGGGAGACTGAGGACCTCCCTGGTATTATTACCAAGGTGGGCAGAGGTCCAGGAAAGGAGAGGGGCTGCTAGGAAGCGTGCCTGGTGCACTGCAGGGGCAGTTGAGTTGTTGGAACACGAAACAGGGAATGGCGGTAGAATAACTACCACAATTCCTATATTAGGCTTAAAAAATAATGGCGGTAGATAATTTACTGCCATTACTGGACTTTACCCAAACAGGGCCTGGCCTACTGCTAGCACGCGGTACGGGGGTTTTGGTTTGAATTTTTAGGCCCCATGGGCCCAATCTGAAGGCTTAGGCCCTAGAGGCCTTGGATTTGAGGGTTTAAGCCCTAAGGGCTTAGGGCTAGGCTAGGGCTAAGTCTTAGGGCTTTGATTAGGGGTTTACCTAGGTTTAGGGTTAACTAGGGTTTGACCTAGGGTTAACTAGGGGTTTACCTAGGGTTAGGGTTTGACTAGGGTTAAGTCCTAGGGTTGATTAGGGGTTTACCTAGGTTTAGGGTTTGACTAGGGTTAAGTCCTAGGGTTGACTAGGGGTTTATGACCTAGGGTTAACTAGGGTTTGACCTATGGTTAAGGGGACTCGGTTGGGGGTAACCATGGTTAAAAGACCTTAACCATGGTTAAGGAGAGGTGTAAAAATTGGGTGCTTACATCTACTACTACTAAGACTAAATAGCCTATACACCCCTTTTTCAATCAAGTGACAAACTTTTATCGTCGAGACCAGCATGGGTGACATTCCCTCATTAATTCTATGCAGTACAAAGTCCGGAATATTCGGTATCTTAAATGTCACTTTCTTGGTAACATAATCAACTACCGCATTATAATCCGTGGGCCAATCAATTCCCATGATAATATCATAATCCTTCATATCTAACAAAATTAGATCACCAAACTCTGTACCCTATCAATCAAAATTGGACATCTATCATATATGATTTTGGTACTTATGATTTTCTTAAAGTCACAAGCACAAATTAATCAATCCATTAACTCAAATATTCCTTACCGTTTAAATACTATGTTTTATACATGTATGATTATTATTGGGATGGGACTACCGCTTAGCTTTGATACCAACTGTCACGACCTTGATTTACACTTGAACTTCCAAATAGAAATTTATTTATAAATCTGGATTGTGAGCTCAATAAACATATATGCGTGGAAGCCAAATTCGAAACCATTCACAGTAGTCATCCCGAATAAAACATCATACCTGTATATTTACATTAACATACTTGGCTAACAAAATACAAGTCGTTTCTATATACATGAATTTCAACAAGCAAAAGGAAAATATTCTTGAAGATCTTGATTTCCGACTTCTCGAAAAATAGCCACCACTTTACGTAATATTTGTGACATAAAACGTCGAATGAGCTATGACGCTCAACAAGTAAAATCTAACCCATGACTTTAAATCCAATCATCACAATAGTCGTAGTATCATCTGGTAGTAAATCACCATTACTATATTTCATATACCAATTTTTCAAGTTTCGTTGTCTGATTTCTTTAACTTTTACTTGTCATGTTTTAGGTATAGTTTCTGTCTTTGCGTAACATGTAACAGGAGATGACTAATAGAAGTTTGTTAGTGATTGCTATTTATAGGCTTTTATGTTTGAAGTGGAAGAAATATTGTTATTTGAGTAAGGTGCTATTACTTGTGTAGAGTCGCATTAGAGTTATCCTCTCAAGTTTAAGCTAGTCTTTTTCTTTCTTTTTTTTGGGTGGAATTTTTTGCAAGTATTCCTTTATTAGGAAAAGAGGTTACAAGCATGATTCAAAGTATCAGTATGGGTATGAGTACAGGTAAGGTGATTTTAGTATACATACCGGGGACATGTCGGGAAAAATTAAGATACACTTTAATACGCAAGGACAAACTTTAATACCTTCCATAAACTTATTATAATGCAAATATAAGTTTAAAAAAACTAAATGAAGCCCCTCAACTATATTTATAACCATACATATGAGTGTTAAAAAAGACGAGCATGCTAATAAATAGGTATAAAAATACAAACCATAGTCACTTAGTCAAATATAGGCAATGCAACTTAAATATGAAAATCTTACACATAAAAATAAATATTGAATTTAGAACCATAAAGTAGATGACATACACGATACAAGTTCAACACCACATGAATTATGTACCGGCTTAAACACTATGGGCTCAATAATTGAATAGAGTGGGACATGATAAGTGTGTCAGATATGATTACAATAATGTGGCCAACTCATGTAAATATGGGATGTGGTCTGGTACATATGTATGTACATCTGCTGTTGATTGGAATCTGAAGCATACACTATGCACCACATTGAATTATGTATCGGCTTGAACACTATGGGCTCAAAAATTGAATAGAGTGAAACATGATAAGTGTGTCATAAATGATAACAATACTATGGCCAACTCATGTAAACGTGGTATGTGGTCTGGTACATATGTATCTACGTTTGCTATTGATTGGAATCGGAAGCATACACTATCCTGATTGGCTGCAAATCCGAGAACTATGAAATCTGTCAATAACTTTCACTCAATGCCTAGGACTGAGCATCATGTTCATAAGCTCTAGACAAGTTGGACTGGGCATCATGAGTATAACTATATAAGGACGAAGATGCATTCTCATATTCATAGTTCTTATCATGATGGTTATGCTTGTCAACACTGACTCTATCAATTCCATGTATCATGTCATCCATGTGTCGTGGCTACTTACAATAATCCGCACGTCTAGCCTGTCGCTCATTACTACTCTGTCGTCGTCGCTTGTACTTCCAGGTTTTATGATCACAAGAGGGCATATGCACACCATGTGATGCAGGAGCATCTCCACATTGGGGTGGGGTGACCTACGGGGTGGGGCCTACGGAGGGGTGGCCCATGGGGTGGGGCCCACGGGGTAGGACCCACTTAGAGGTCTCGACCAGGTTATTAGATAAAGGGATTTAATATCACGCTCCCATTAGTCGCGGCTTTTGTAGAATATTGGTTAAATCCCTGTATAAAATGGTATCAGAGCAGGTCTCGGGTTCAAGTCTCCTCGTTGGTGTGGGTGGATGATGCAGAAGCATCTCCACACTGGGGTGAGGTGGCCTTCGGGGTGGGGCCCACTGAGGTGGGGTGGCTCACAGGGAGGGCCCACTTGGAGGTCTCGACTGGGTTGCCTTGAGCTATAAGATAAAGGAATTTAATCTCACGCTCCAATCAGTCGCGGCTTTTGTACAGTATTGGTTAAATCTGTGCATCACCATGACCGGTGTCCTGAGCGGTATGGTCAAAGTACTGTTCCTCTATAAATACCGTATCATGCCTCCCTTGCTCATGACTCTATTGTGCATGTGACTGTCCATGCAACGTTCCCCCAACATCCCCCTCCATCACTGCCATCGTCATCATCATCACTGCCATCGTCGTCATTGTGGCTAGTATTTGTATTCCTTCATCCTCCTCGATATGACTACTTGGAGTCCTCATCAATTAATCGAACTCGTCATCGTCGTCATCTACTAATCCCAGCCCCACTCAGCTTAGGCTCACTCAATCCAGCTCCACTAGTATCAGCGCCACCGGTATGCCCATCCTTATATCCTACTCCTCTTGGCCTAATTCCACTTGATCCCAACCTATTTTCATGAATTTAAATAACTAAAATGAAAAAAAATCACATACCTTCAAATTTTTGGGTAAACCTTTTGAATCTGAAATCAAATGCTTAGATATTCGTTTTTTAACCTAAATCGACAATGGGGTTGTTATTTTAGGCCTACAAATTGACCAAAGAATAAAAAAAATGTTGAAAACGTGGGTTTTAGGGATGTTTTCCAACACCCAAATGGCAACATGGTTCAATTTTATAACCGTGTCAAGAGTATTGAATGATACTATTACAACACAGACTAATAGTATCATTCGATACTCAGGATAATTTTTTTTATAAAAAAAACATAACAAAAAGTATCGTGCGTCTAATGCTCATATGATACTCAATATTTTTTATAAGTACCCGTGCCAGTGTATTAGTTCCCTAGAAAACCGATACGTATCGGGTTGATATGCCTGATACGTATTGATACTTGAAACCATGGTTACAAGAGGGTAAGAAATAGAAGACTGGTTGTTGCAAGAACCGGGTAAAGGATGGATTCCATTTCTTAATTTAACCCAGTGTTACCTATTTCGCTACCTACTAGAACACCGCAAACCGGTTCGAAGCGAACTAGTCTGCGGTTCAGTTCGTTTGGGTTCGTGAAATTGAGCGAATCCTCTACCTGAACCCAATAGCTTTGGTTCGGCGAACTTTTTGTTCGGGTTTGACGAATTTGTTCTTTAAGTTCAGCGAACTTATACTCAGAGTTCGACGAATTTTGTCTTTTGGGTTTGTGAACCGGCCATAAAAACCTATTTTTTAAATAATATATGTATTTACATGGTTGAAATATATATGTATTAATATTATATAATCAAACCAAGCTAGCGAACTAAACTAAAGAACCTAAGCGAACCGAGAAACGAATTGTCTCATCCTACCCCTAGCGAACCGAGTTCACTCTAGAGCAGTGAATTGCAAACCCGAATTCAAGCTGAGCGAACTGACGAACCAGGTAACATTGATTTCACCTAACAGTAATTCCTTTTCAGCAAGGCTGTCAGAATTTTATTCTCTTTAATTATGAACAGCAATGGTCATCCATGGCATTTGATGGGTTGCTACAATATTGTGGTTACCCCCCTCTCCCGCTGCAACTAGGTGTCTGTTTTCAGCACTTAAATTAGTAGGATAGGAAGGTTTGTCCTTAGTTATCCAAGAGAATCCACTTTCCAGCACAAACTGTAGGGACCTCTTCAAAACCTCATAAAATCAAGGTGGCCCAAGGTTTCCTCTGCTATTTTTGGGACCAGCAACAAAAGCACTTCAAGAATTTTTGGTGGTCCGTGCCTCCTGGGAGCTTCTGCATGCCACTTCCATTAACTCAAGAGTGTGGTCACAGATACCTGAGGAGAAAGTTAGTTATGACTTTCCAAGTTAAATATTTCTCATATTACTTGTTATATTTTCAATTTTCTGGTTTTGTTATTTATTCGCTCCTTTGTGTAGCTACTCATTATCTGACTTGCACCTCTTACCTTCCTTTTGACGTTTGCATGTATTCCATTATAGTTTGCCTGTGTATTTTGATTTTAAAAATGTGAATTTGAATACTTTAATTCACTATTGTTTACCACTATAAACATGTGCATCAGGTATTGGGGGACAGACTGCTTTGAAGCTCATCCGCCAACATGGTTCGATAGAGAATATACTGGAGAACATAAACAAAGAGAGGTGCTTGTCATATTATAAGTTTGAAACTTAATTTTTGGAATGCTTTCGCTTTCATTTGCTTGTGCATTTTTGAAACTTGATGATTCTAAAAGTGTTCTATTTGAACTTATTATTCTTGAAAAGGCTATAACTTTGAAAGTTGTAGCTGTGATCCAATCGAGTAAGGTTCTAGTTATGAGATAGTTGACATACCCTGCAACAAACGTGGGTAAATGTCTAACCAAGATAATAATTGAACTTCAGTAGGTTTATTTCAATGTATGTAGTACACTGTTTTTATGATGGGAGATTCTGGAATATTGACATCAAAGGAAATAAATAGATAATTTAAATGTCTTCAGACATTTCAGCCTGAAACTTTTTTATTTCTTTCTGCTGAATGTTTGGTTAGTTATTTCCTAGAGCTGAGAAGATGAGGAAGTATATGCCCCTATAGGTAGTTTTAGAAACATTAATGCCTTCTACCTCTCCTCAACCTTGCCTCGACTTATTGAAACATACACGTGCATCAGTTCATCACTAAAGGATTTCTCACTTGTTTCACCAAGCTTCATTCTTTACTAGCATTTTTACCTTTCACTAGTCACCAGCATTACAACATAGTCTAGAAGCTCGGAAAGCAGTTAAACATAAGAAGTTGCTTGTGGGTTAAGTTTCGTATCAAAAAATTTCATCCTAAGTAACCATTGATGACATCTGTTCCTGTCCATGTTACTGCAGAGCTATTTCAATAATAACATAAGTTCAGAACAATTTTATAGATTCTTGTTTCATGCTTCCAGTGACAACGTTCCGCAAGTATACTTGTGCATTTCTTGCCTCTCTTGTATCATTATTGATTGTGTATTTCTCTATGTGCAGGTACCAAGTACCTGAGAATTGGCCATATCAAGAAGCTCAACGTCTTTTTAGTCTCTGCTGACGATGAGCAACCTGAGATTAAGTGGATGGCTCCAAACGAAGAGGTGCATAAGTTATTATAGGATTTCGTATTTGTTTTTGCTCTTTTTTTTTTTCTAATGTTTTGGAGAATCTAATGTGGTATTATTGTTTCATCATATTTTAGGGGCTCATAAGTTTTCTAGTGAATGAAAATGGGTTCAACCATGACCGAGTCACAAAGGCATGCCTCTGGTCTTCATTATAAATGTCTTACGTACGCTGTCCATGCAGTTCTCTTGATTTTCAGGGACATGTCATACCATTTATTTAAATTGATATTTATGGTTTTAATAGGCTATAGAAAAAATAAAAGCAGCCAAGAACAAGTCATCTCAAGGCCGGTAAGTGGTTATTGAATAAATGAAAATGAGTGCACAAATGTTCCTGGTGCAATGAATCCACGATATTTTTGTTTTTACAGATTGGAATCATTCTTTAAGCCCGTGGTGAGAACAACAGTACCCTTTAAAAGGAAGGTATGTGTTTCCACTGAGCATTAAAAGCATCTACGACATGTCTTCTTTTTATTTTAATCAATTATTGATTGTGTTTTATGCCATAAATTTTTTTATTGTGTAGCATTTATCATTGAGAAAATTAGATGGGGGAACTTTATGCTACTCTAAATTAACTTGATTCTCAGTCTTGCTTATGGATTAATCGGAATTTGGAGGTCAATAGAATTAGCCTACCTTACAACGATTCTGCCAGACTGACTCTGAGTTCTATGTATCATATGTTGGTGTGCGTTACAGCGTTAGGTGGATATGTTGACTGCACAAGCACCAAAATAATTGTTGGATTATTTATCCTGAATCTTGTAAGTTAAAGGTTTTTGAGTACTTAAGCATGCAAAATCATCGTCATCACCATCAATGTCTTATTCGAAATATTTGGGTTCGGCAACATGAATCCTGTCCGTCATCATGTTCTATTAAAAGTCATAAACTCGGTTAAGTTGTGTTTCATCAAATCCTTCTTCAAGAACTAAATAAACATCATTTTTGACCTTCCTCTCCCCTTTTAGAGTCTTCAACTTACATCAGTTCACTTCTTCTGACTAGAGCCGTTAGTGGTCTTTGTTGAAAGTGTCCAAACCATCTCAATCGACTCTCTCATATTTTATCACCTGTTGGATCTACTCCCAATTCTCTCAAATGCACTCATTTTTTATGTCATCTTTTCTTGTCTTCCCACTCATCCATCTTAACATTCTCATCTCAACTACACTAATTCTCTTAATATGTTGCTTCTTAGTAGCCCAACTTTTGCTCTATAAAGCATAATTGGTCTTATTACTGTTTTATAATTTTTTATATATATTTTTTAATCGGGATGCGTCAGCAGTGTTACCTAGGCACTTCAATTTTTCTAAATTTTGTCGTGCCGACACTTGGACACAACACGATACTCCATGGCACGACACTCCTTGGTACGTGCCTATACCATGTCATAGTGACATCAACATTATGATTATGCACATGGTGCTTCAAGTATGTCGAGTCATATTAAAAATACAATTACAAGGTACTTTTTGTCCAATTGTGTTGCTTTTTTGGAAACATAGATTAAATTTTACTAGGGGAGCAGTACCAACAACAACGATCAATATGTATGTCTTTTCTCAATCATGTTGCTCATTTCTACTTCCTATGCGTATTTTTTTATAACTTAGGTATATACGTTTTAAAAGAATTGGGGACTAGTGATCCCCCTCTTTTTATTATTATTGTTATTTTAAAATTGATTTATAATATATATATATATATATTTAATCATTTTAAAAAAATTGTACATCCGTGCCACCGTATTTGCATTTTCAGAGCTTGTCGTGCTGAACACCCCTAAACACCTGGACACTTGGCACCCGTACCACGTGCCTAGGTAATACTGTGCGTCAGTCACATAGCATTCTGTAAGTACTTACTTAGCAATCCAGATTTAATTTGTCAACATCCTCTTGAATCAATTCACCATTATCAATAATTGAGCCAAGATACCATAACTGGTCACTTTGGGGTATCTCTTGGTCATCATAACAACCACCTCCACTTTATTTGTATTCCTACGAAAGCTGCATTCCATAGATTTTGTCTTTGTCTAACTTATTTTGAAACTCTTAGATTCGAAGGTATCCCTCAACAGTTCTAGTTTTGCATTTACCCATTCTTTGGTTTCATTTATTAATACCACATTATTCGCAAATAACACATTAAGGGACCTCGTTCTGAACATGAGTCATCAATTCATCTATAACCAATGTCAAAAAAATATGGAATCATAGTTGATCCTTGATCCTAGTACCATGAGAAACTTTTTTCTACAATAAATTATTTTGACGATAGTTATCGCTCATTCATGCGTGTTCTTGTAACTCCTTTCTTTGCTAGCACCCACCAAATTAATTTCCTAGGGACTCTAATCAGTTGCTTTTTTAAGTCAATAAATAGTAAATACCATGTAAAATATGTTTCTTCTCCGCCTTAAACTTTTCTATGAATTGTCTAAGTAAGAAGATAGCCTCAATCGTAGACCTTTCCTGCATGAATCCAAATTGATATTCGAATTACTTAATTTTTATTTCATCACTCTCTCTCATAACTTCATAGTATGACTCGTAAGTTTTATCCCGTTATTGTTAGTACAACTTTGAACATCTCCTTTATTCTTGTATATAGGTACCACAATACTTCTCCAGATATGCTAATATCTCCTATGCATTTTCACACTTCAATTGGAATGTCATTTGGCCCTAATGCATTTCTTATCTTCAACCTAGTAAGAGTTTATTTCACTTCTATTACCCTATTTCTACAAAAATAACAATGAAGTCTCTAGTCTTCATTAAGTGAGTGTCTTTGCCTAGTGTCATGGCCTTAGTTATTTCCCTAACATTTGACCGTGCGGCACTCGTGCTAGAGTCCGTCCTAGACGAGTCAGCCTTACCCTTAAACTAGTAGGAGAGAAGTAGGAACACTCTTTGGAAGGAAACCCCTTAAGAGAACACTTGCTCTTATTACTCAAGATGTTTACACTAGCTTGGATACCACTCCTTGCTTGATTACAAATGAAGGGGTCATCCCCTTTATATACATCTCAAGGGAAGGTTCTAGACTCTAGAACATTCCCACCTCCTTTAGAGGATTTCTCTAGAACCCCTTTCTAGAACTCTTATTCTAGACTACTCCACTAAGAATCTTCTAGAGTATCTTCTACACACTTCTACCTAAGATTCCTCTAGAATTCCTACTAGTACATATATACAAGCTCTCTACCACAAAATTTGGGGTGTGACACTAGTCTAAGGCTATATGCAGTCTTCATTCAGTAACTACTAAAAATATACTTTCCAACCCTCATTAATTTTTCCATCCTTCACCGGTACTCTTTGATAGTCACTTTTAATGCATCTAAAATGATCTAGGTGTTGCCCAATTATTGGACCCTAGAGGGGGGTGATTAGGGTCAATGAAAAATTAAAATTCTACCTTAGCCTACTTTTGTGGAATTTAAGATTAAGCTAATTTGTCATATGATAGAAACTAATAATGCAAAGATAAAAGAGAGATAAGAGATAAGGAAAACAAACACCAAGAATTGTTATTGGGGTTCGGCAATCCAGCCTACGTCCCCGCCTCAAGCTCTCTGGCTCACAGGTTTCAACACGATCCATTATCACACAAGCTTGTTCACAAGTGAAGCTCAAACCATTGCAATCCTTTTCCAGGTGAGGATTACCACCTTCAATGCAGGAGAACACCCTCTCTTGACTTTACATATCTATTCGGCTTCTCGGACAAGAATCCTCGATTCATGATTTCCTTTAATACAAATGAGTGTTTGGATTTGAATCCGGATAAAATGCTCCTTAATGAGCTGAATAAAATTGGAATTTACACTCTAAAAATCTCTTAAAAGAATGGGAGTTGAAAGCTCGTACAATGAGAGTTTGGGATTTCTGGGTTTTCAAAGAAGACTTGATGAGAATTAAATACAAATTAAAGATATAATCAATTGTTGTTCAAGAGTTGTTTGATGTTCATAAATGAACTCAATTTATAGTTGTTGATTCAATATAGCCGTTGGGAATTCATTTAATGCGGATTTGGCTGTTAAAAAACTAGCAGTTACTTGGTTCTCGCAAGCAGTTGTTAATGAGTGAAGTTGCTGAAATGAAATTCAGCTACTGTTTCTTCCACTCATTGACGAGTGCTGAAACCACTGTCTCATTCGTCGACGAGTCCTCTGTTTTTCAACAGAAAACTCTTCTTTTTAAGACCAATATGATGAGAATGAATTCCTAGGTCTTTTAGTGTCCCTTTATCATGACTTTAGCAATATTTTAAGATGTCTTAGAGCCTTGGAATGATTTGCAATTAAGTCATGGCTTCTTAAGGTCAATCTAGGCTTTGAGCATTTCAACTTTCCAGATCATTGAGGACTTTTTACATAAGTCCTAGACTCTTTCAAATAAATGGAAATTACTTTGAATCTTCTTGAAAGATAGCCTTCAACTTGATCTTGGAACTTCCAACTTGAATAGGTCTTCATGATCTTTATGGTTGTTGGAGATCCGACTTGGACTTTGGGATTGATCTTGATTTCAATTTTGAATATGGATGCTTCATCTTGGACATGTGGAGTCTGTTCCATATATGATGCTTTGAGTGTTGGGCTAATGTTCTTGTAATCTGAATTTTACATAAACTCAATAGAAACATTAGTATCAAAATGATCATTTCATTATTATGTTATTATCAAAATTATTAGGGGTACACATGGTTGTAACCTTTAGGCTAACACTAGATACCTAGTTTTTCTCTCCCTAAATCTTGCAAGTTTGTTTTCATTCATCTCTCTAATTCTTGTAAGCCATGTTTTTCTCTCCCTAAGCATGTGGAACATTGCTTGAAATTTTCCATGCAATCAGGACTAGAAGACGTTATGTTTCCTTTATATGCTTGTTTGTACATCTCATTGAGATTTATTTGGCATTTTAGAATCTTATTGTCCTAATGCTTGCGACCGAAACAATTTATCGCAATTTAGGGACGGATTATGATTACCGTCTCTAAAACCCATTACCCATGATTGTATCAGCAACAAAATAGCAACGGACAAAAGTTCCGTCGCTAATGTTAGAGACGGATGATTGTCCGTCGCTGATCGGTAGATTTCTTGTAGTGTAAATGTGGAATTTATGTTTATTCTTTCTTTTGGTGCACATTAAGTTTCTGGTTAATCACCATTCTCCCGAAAAAATGGAGTAGGGAAAAACTCTTCTCTAGATGCTTGTTCAGATTTATTGGGAAGTTTAGACCTGATTGGCTATCATAATTTATTTGGGACACTGGATGACAGGAAAGCAAATGCATGCTTGGAGTTCCCGAACCATTCAAGTGTAAGATGTTTTCTCTGCAAGTTTGTACACACTCCAGGTCCAGGGTCATTGGCTGCTTCAGACCAACTCTGTATTTGGATAACAAGGAATCGTGGCCACTCTCCAGATGTGTCTGCTTCAGCGCATGAAGCTGAAAACCCTGTTGAACCTTCAGCACATGAAGCTGAAAACCCTGGTGAACCTTCAGCACATTTCTATGTTTATTCTCTACTTTGTAATTACTTGTTATAAAAGCATGTAACAGCATCAGTTTTGTTAAAAAAAATTTATGGATTGATTTGTTGTAAAAGTTTGCAATGGTTTTCATAAACGTACATGAAACCTGTTATTCTTATTAGGTCTACAATCAATTTATAATTTCTCACATCACGACTATAGTCATCAGCAATGTGTACAATATAGTATAACACGCGAGGCCATTAAAAGGAGCAGGTTTATGAAATTTTAGTAACATTGAGGTCTGAGAACATTCGTCATTCTTGAGCTCAAGGAGGTGCATTTTTGGTTCATGAATGATGAACAGTGAAATAATGATAAGAAGCTAAATGAATTACTTAAGAAGCCTCAATTAAAAGTCTATAAAAACCTTTCTTGGCATGAAAATCCACTTTTTTTTAAAAAATCTCTCCAGTTATTCACAAGAGTCTCTTTTATCCATTCTCTCTTCCAATTTGCAGAAGCCCACAATGGAAGTGATCGCAATACCTACTCATTTAGTGATGTTATATTGACCCTTCCACCACAATTATTCTAGAAAACCAATGAATAGGGACAGATCTTATAAGAGTATATTGGTTCATCTCATTGAAATTTGTAGCAGATGTCTGCATGCTTTAACTTAGGTGGCGTTTGGTAACACTAATCTAAATAGGTAGAACTTATTTGAAAATTGTGCTTAGTTGGAATTTAGATTGTTAAGTTGAAGGTTAATTGCATTTATACATTTTTTTGAAGCGGAGATTTTAGAGGTAAAAATCTCTACTTTAAGAAGTAGCTCATAGCTACTTTTTACCTTAGAGGTTGGACTTTAGATTGTTAAGTTAAAGGTTAATTGCATGTTTACATCTTTTTTTAAAGTAGAGATTTTAGAGGTAAAAACTTCTACTTTAAAAAGTAACTCACAACTACTTTTTAATTTAGAGGTAAAACCCCTACTTCAAAAAATGTAGACATGAAAGTAGCTCACAACTACTGTTTAATTTAGAGGTAAAACCCTTACTTCAAAAAATGTAGACATGCAATTAACCTTCAACTTACAAATTCTACCTATTTAGATTAGTGTTACCAAACGCTACCCTAGTATTTGATCTGAATGAATTTGGGGAACTGAGAATAGAGTATCAAAAAATTTATATTTTTTGATTAAAAGAAATGCCTCATTCAGTCAACTTCAATGAAATTTTAAGTACATTGAATTTATAAGAATTTAGAAGAAAAAAAAACTGATGATTGGTTTAGATTGGTTCTTACTTATGTGTTTTGTTGTAGGAGGGTTTTTCTGGAGCTCCGCTAAGATTGAGGACAAAAATATGAAATGTAAACTTGAAAGGGGCAAAGTTTGATTACAATTCTACTCAGTTCTTTTAGTAAAGATTGTATATAATCCATAGTTGTCAAGGTGACCAGACGACTTGAGGCGACAGACCCCATGGATGCTTGAGGCGGTAGCTTGAGGCGCCCGAGGTATCACCTGATGAACTTTTTGTTGTAGAAATTCCTCCTACTATGAGATCTAAATATGATGCATTTTTTTTTATAAGAGACCCTATATTTATATAAATTACACCATTGTCAAGATGCACTTTGATAGAATCATCATTAGAGATAGTTTTAAGAATAATAAAGGAGGATTGCAAATGTTGGAAAAAATTGGAATAAAAATTAAGTCTACAATGACTGCTGAAAGAGAGATTGTGAGGGATAAAAAATAGACAACTCAACAAGAAAGAGAGAGGAAAGAGAGGGAAGAGAAGGGAGAATATAATACTGAATAAAAAATAGAAAAATAGTCCGATAGTCAAATGTGATGTTGAACAGGGCAAAAGGAAGAGAGGGGGGAGAGGGAGGTATACCGCTTATTCTCATTTCTTTCTTTTTCTCGATTATATTCAAGATAAGTAATAAACATAATATTGATAAGTAAAATATATAACTATAGGGTCTTCAATTATTTAAATTATAAAACTCTTTTAAATGAGAGTTTTGGAGGTCATAGAAGGAATTTGGGATATTTAAAAGCTCTTAATTTGTTATTAGGTCGCCTAAGCTAGCTGTAATTTAACAACCATGAAAAAAAAACAAATGAAGACTATATGATCCACCCATAAACAGAGGGAGAGAGACCAATTGGTCTACCCATTGAGAGAGAACAAGTTAACATGAGAGAAATATACTTGACACCGTTCGTCTTTTTTTTCTTCCATCTGCAACTTTTTTTGTTCCATATACAAATCCTAACATATTATATTGTAAAATACATAAGAAGTATGTAAAATAATATATTTTTTGTTTACCAAACAATCATATTTAAATAAAATAAATATTTATTTCCTTAAACAATAATAATATTACATATATCAGATTTTTAATAATGACCGCCTGAGGCGGCCAGTCGCCTGAGTCCAGCAGAGCGCCTGGTCGCCTAGGCGACCGCTTGAGGCGACACCTTTAACAACTATGATATAATCATCTCACGACTATTGTGTAGATTGACATACCCGGTACTATGCAGAGGCAAAGCAAGGGCGCGGTTCTGGCTAGAGGTAGCAGGTGGATCAGAGAATACATTTTCAGTTCTGGTAGTGAGGAAAGAGTAGTTGACCATGAAATCAAATTTATGCCAAATGATTAAACTAGGGTTAACCCAACAGCAAATAACCTTAAACTAAGATTAAAAACCTCAAAATTCAAGTAGTAAGCCATTTGTGTTATAAAAACACTGATGATTCGTACAGTGAAAACCAAGAGCAGGCTTTACTAGTATAAGGGAATACAAAGGGTAACGGCTCTAGAAGAAAAAAAATTTAGATTAGGGTCTAAATCATTCAAGAAAGTTGAGTGTTATTATTGCACAAGAGAGGGGCATATAGCTTGAAATTGCTTCATGTGCAAAGAAAAGAAGATTAGGAGGAAACTAGAAAATTCTCTAGTACAACCAATGTGATTAATGAAGATTCTGATGATTTGCACAGTTATCTAATAGTCTTTTCAGTTACTACAACTAAGGGTTGGTATTAGGACAAGTGGATTCTTGATTCTAGTTATTTCTATAATGTGTGTCCCAAAAGGGACTGGTTTGCTACCTACAACAAGATTGAAGGGGGCGTTGTCTTAATTGGTAACAATACATCCTGCAAGATTCTTGGGACAAGGACAATCAAAATCAGAATGCATAATGGTGTAGTAAGAACATTGACCGGAGTGAGGCATGTTCCAGATCTGAAGAAGAGATTGATTTCTTTGAGTACTTTAGATTTCAAGGGTGCATGTTCAAAGCATAAGGTGGTGTGCTAAATGTTCGAAAGGAAACTTCGATTGTGATGACATGCGGAAGGGTTAGGAACTTGTTTGCGTTGCGGGGTAACACAGTTTCAAGTGAAGCATCCACTGGCTCCACAATGAGATATGAAAGGGTTTGGGTGGAGAAGTTTAAGCATTTCTTAGACTTAATTACTCAAATTTCGGCAAGGTAGAGTCTTACATTCGTTGGGTTATGATGGTGCATTGAGGGATGTTGGTGGAATTCTCGCCAAATTGGAGATTTTTGAAGTTTGGCTCTAATCAGGAGCAAACAGCTCGAGTGGAAGTCGGTGGTTTGGAGTCCACAAGATATGGAGGCTATTGTGGTGTTCCGCTCAAACACTTGTCACTGATTTTTGGTTGCGTTTTCTCTTTTGCAAACTCCTATTTCAGTGGGGAGTTGTTTCCTTTTGTTTTGAGGATTCCTTTTGGTTATAAAGAGAGGTTTGAGGATTAGGGTTTGTAAGGTTGTCAAAAGTGAGTGAAATGATTGAGAGAACAAGAAGATTTGTGAGAGCACTGAGGCTTTCCTTGGGTTTTAATCTTCTTTATGTGGATTCTTTTATTCTTTTGTATTCTTCTTTTTTCTTAGTGAAGTTTACTTTGATCCCTTTGACCGTGGACACGTAGGCCGAACCACGTAAATCTTGCTTTATAATTTGTATTTTTGTTTTGCTATTATTATCTTGTCATTGTCGTCGATTCTATTCATTAGGGATTTCCACACAACATGGATGACCCTCAGAATTTATACTACACCAACAGAATAGGTAATCCTCGGGAGGACACCAACATTTTCCTTAATTGAAATGATTTTGATAAATATCTGATTACATATATAACAAAAGAAGGCACACCGCCTAAAGGATGGAGCAATGCCCACTGTCCTAGGGTGTGAAACTGACGGCTACAAGCTGACTTTCATTACAGCAAGTAGGGAGGGATTTGTTATCAGGTTGGGGTTTAGGGGCATCAGGCTTAGGGCGTCCACCACTGATAATCTCAACCACCTTGCCGATCTTCCTGACTTGATTTGTGATTAGTACCGGATCAACGTCCCCGACCACAGTTAATGTACCCTTCTGGACGTCCGCAGCTACTGCATCTATACCTGTTAAGGCTCAAAATTATCAAAATCAAAGCTAATTTAGCACAAGGTCCAATCTAAGCTAAATAAGACAAGGGTTTGTACCTTGGAGTTTAGTACATCGGTCTTGCATTTGTGGCAGTTCATGTTGACTTTTAACACAGTTTTCTGTGTTAATAAGACATGTAACACTCGTATCAGATGTGAAAAAGCCAGCAATATACCAAGGTGAACCAGCGTTGTTCTTCACACCTGATGAACTGAATATTTCAGCATCTCCTTTCAGATTCACGCTTGTAGCAAAGTCTGTATTCGGAAGACCCACTATTGAAGCTTTGAAGGTACACATTAGAGAATCCCTTCACAGTAAGTTGGCCTTTTCGATTGGGATATTGGATGATAGGCATATGCTGAATTGTTTCGAAGCCGAATCTGATTTTCTAGCAGTGTGGTTGAAGGATAAATGTTACATAACTGGAAAACTTGTTCGTTTCATTAATGGACCCCATTTTTTCAAGTTGGATCTGAACCAGCTGTGGTACCAATATGGTTAAACTTCCCAGGGCTTCCTATAAATCTGTTTAATCCTAAAGATCTAAAAGCTATAGGTAGTATAGTTGGGAAAGTGTTGTTAGTCGATGGGCCAACTAGAACAATTTCTTGATCGAGTCTCGCTTGAATCTGTGTGGAGGTAGATGTGAGCAAAGAAAAGATTGATCGTTTCTGGTTAGGGTTGAGTTCATCCGGAAGATGGTAAAAGATTGTATATGAAAAAGACCCTATACTCTATTCGAAATGTCATAAGATAAGTCATAACAATGCAAATTGCACAGTAGGCAAAAAGAACAAAGGATGGAAATGTGTTAATGCTGAATCAAGGAGGAACAAGTTGGATCCGAAAGAGGGAGAAGCCCTTGTGACAAAGGAGGGGATGAACTCAAACCCCATGAACAAGGAAACATCAAAAAGATAGGTTGAGAAATCCTTTGGAACAGAAGTTAACAATGCTAGGAAGGAACCGAATGTAGAGGCGGAAGAGGAGCCTCTACCAAAGGAATCATCAATGGTGATTACTAATGAAAAAGATGCAGATACATTATTTATAGAAGAAAAAAGAGAGACAAGCGAAGAAGAAAAGGAAGTAGAGAAGGAAGAAAAATCCATGAATGGTGAGTCAGTCGTGAATCAAACCAACCAGGTTGAAGATGAGTTTGAAGAATTCGGAGAAAAGAATAAACTAGAAGATAATATAGAATCAGAAGATGGAGGGCTTTTCGAGGAGGACTCAATTGGGTCGCAGCTGGAAAAGGAAACAGATATATCTATGGAAGAAACATTACAGCTAAGAAAGAAAAATAGTAAAGACGAAGACTAGAGTATGTCGAGATCTGAAGAGGACTTTAGAGGGTATGTGGAAGATAATGTAGAACATCAAGGTAATGATTGTGATAAGAATTTAAACTCCCCATCTCCATTAGACGAAGCGGGGGACACTTTAGCTTTTGAAGAAGAGAAGATCATGGATCCTTTTCTGGCTGAGCACCAAAGTTTGTTAAATTCCCTACTAACAGAAAAACCTGGATGGGTATTCTAACCAAAAAAGTATGCCAAACCTAAGGAGAATATTCAAGGTGAGTCAGATAGCTTCTCTGAATCCAGATTGTCCAAAGAAATAGAGGTTAAAAATGGGGAAGACCCTTTTAAGCAATGTAAAAATTTATCCTCAAGATCGAATGAGCTAGCTGAATTCAACGAGTACTTCGATGAAGAAGTGGAAGAGAGGTTACAGAATGAGAATTTTGATTGCACGCCTTATGCTCGTGGGTTTGTAAACAAGATGAAGTTTGTGATGATATTCTTAATGAATATTTTGAAGAAGATGACGGTTTTCAACCTGTGACTTCAAAGAGAAATAAGAAAAAAAAATAAAGTTTCAACAATTACTTCTTCTCAAGGAAGACCCCAGAGGGAGGTTAGGAAACCTACTTGATTTAAGGAGTAGTTTCTTATCTTGTGGGTTTAGGGGTAAGGGTTTGTTGTCCCCTACTTTGTTTTGTAAAAGGTGTTCACAACTTAGTCTTATTGACCTTGTGTTTTTGTAGGTGTATGACTTTTTGTCTCCCCCATTGCTTTTTCTTATCAATAAACCGGTAGGGGTCTGCCAAACCTCCCACCCTCACTGAGTGGCTTAAAAAAAAAAAAAATGTAACACGAATAAATAATAGTGGATGGAACTTTGCTAAATTTAGCTGTGAGAGAGAGAGAGAGAGAGAGTTTGGAACTCCTTACCTTCATGATGGTAACGAAAGCAACAAGGTAGATTCAGTTTATCTTCTCTCAATTGAGGAATCCACGAGAGAGCTTTTTATATAACTCAAAAACATCACTGACTTTCAATCTCTCAATGCGAAACTTCCGCGGGAGTGTCTCAAATTTCAGAAAATGGGCAGGATCCAGTGTGAGTCATCACACAGACAGATCAGATGTGTGATCATATTAGATGCAAAGAACCAAGTCACACGCATTTAGGTGTTGGTAGTCTAACCAAAGCTAATGGTCTCTACGATGTTCGGTGAACATAGAGACTTGAGGTGGAAGGCTCTTAACACAAGCATCCTCAAAATGTAATAAGGGCCTTAAATCAAATAACTTTGAAATTCTTCCTTAGGATTTGAATTTGTCGAAGAACAATGGTGGGTTTCACCAACCAGACCCCATCGTTCTCACTGATCTAGTTGGAGTTAGATGGGCTAGTACTCTTACCTAGTTATGAACTCCAAAGCAAAAGAATATTAAATTTTCAGTAGTCGATGGGAGAGAGAGAGAGAGATGTGTCCCATTTATATATGCGTCCTAGATTGATAGAATATGAGCAGGGGCATATAGCCCGTCAATGGATGCCCATATCCTGTATACTACCATTTGATGTAAACTGCTACATACTTTAAGCTTATGACAATGGAATTAGCAATAGACACAAGAGGATGGGAATGATTAATTATAATGATAGAAATGCATCCACTTCACAAACAACTCTTTGAAGACTTCAACAAATGTAGTTAAGTAGTAGTTCGAGGGTTGACTTAATAGTTTAAGCCTTAAGTCAGTGTCATATCTATACACTAATAATTTGGGCTCCTGGAAGCTCCTTGCTTCTTTTTTCGGCACATCTTTATTCTCTTACTACTCTATAATATGGGGTTATTTTTTGCCACTTGACGCGTATCTAACTGCACATTAATTTTGTGGGCCCAAAAAAACATGTCACCAAGAGCACCCAAACACGACACACCAATAACACTGTCTATCAGATAGAAGCAAATCGTTTGTGTTCTTCCTTGGGGTCTTTCCTGTGGTCATGAGTGTTGGAAGCCTATGATCAATTGGTCTGTACGGATTTAACAGTTGTAACCACCTCTTTGAGAGATCCTAGCCTTCAAAAATGCTGGCTACCGGGAAGAACACAGACGATATGGTTCCAGCGCGCACATAGTTCTCTTCCTCCTATAGTTCTCCTATAGTTAATCTCGATACATAATTACATTTATAATTAAAGGTATGGGCTTGGGCCTCAGATCTACAAAACTATGGGCTTGGGTTCAAGTCGGTTCACGAATAATCAGAGCTAACATTTTTTTAGGGTAATGCTAGCTTCACTTCCTTTTAAACTCACTTTCTTCAAGGGAATGACATGTGTTTTTGTCTTCCATTAAGAAAATACTCGTGTTTTGAACTAATACTATGTCCAATCAAATAAAGATTTTGTAGAGACCCGAACCTTTATTCATACCATTATTTGATAATAAGGTTAGAATTGTCAATAATGTGTTTTTTAATGTGTGCTTAATGCTATTAGAATGAAGTGGGTTGTTAAAAATGTTAAAACGAATAAAAACACGGAAAAACAGAACCCCAATCGATCGAAAGTCACCCCCAATCAATCGGATAATATTGCCAGAACTTTATTAGGCACACTGTTCAGGCTACGATCGATCGCTAAACAATCGGCGATCAATTAGAGTCGACAGGAACATGTGCAAGGCACTATTCAAGCTACGATCGATCGCGGAGCAACCGCCGATCAATAAGAGAATGCCAGGAAATCTTTAAACTCACTGTGATCAATACGATCGATCGTAGCACAGCCTACGATTGATCGAACTGAATCTGGAAAAAACAGGTGAGCTACTGTTCCAGGTCCGATTGATCACACTATATATGGTGATCGATCACACCCGCCGATCAATCGGAGTAAAGTCCCGATCAATCGAAGCGCGTGCACATGATTTTTTTAAGAACTTACGGAAATTAAGAGTTTCCCTCCACTATAAATAGGACTTCTAACTCGAGGGTTTTAGGGTTTCAAGGTTCTAAACCTAATTTGGAGGAGAAAGAACGGGAAACTTAGGGTTCTAAGTGGGATTTTGTTAGGGGAAGAAGGATTTGACTTTAAAAATAGAGATTGAGCTTGAAGATTTCTCTAAGGAGGATTCTCAAGCATTTAGGTTAAAGGAAAAAGATCTAAGAAGGTAAATATGGTTTCCTCACTATCAATAACATGTTTCATTGATGTCTTTTGGTTTAAAGTCAATATTTAATTAAGGTTAAGCTTGAGCATGATCTATTATCTCTTCTATCTAAGTTCTACAATGATATCTATGTCATATGATGAATGTTGGGTGATTTATTGTGGAGGAAGAGGATGATTTGGAGATGTATGATGGAGTTTTGAATGAAATGGTTTATTGTCTTGATGAAAAATTAAGAGTGAAATTGATGAGTGTTGAATGATATATATTGATATCATGAAAAATGAAGAGTGAAAAGGATGAGATGTATGTAAATATTGATTTAGAACTCTTACTTTTATGCATTTGTAATTGGAAATGATGAGTGTTGAATGAAATTGATATCATGAATTTTATATTGAAGCACTATATTTATACATGATTAGTTGAAGAAACTTGAGAATTATATGTCGTTATGAATTATGAATGTTATTGGAATTACATGTAGTGAAGTGTTGTCGGGTGAATAAACCTTTAAATTTAAATCTTGTGAGTTTTAGTCTTCTATCATGATGGGATGGGGCGCATGATGGATCACGTACCGAAGGTACCGTATTGGTAATTTAAAGTGTTATTTAACCGTCAAGTGTATCACCCTTTCACTTACCATTATGATAGACACACAAGCATGATAAGAGCACGATCACGAACAATCGGAATTAAGCAAAATATATGTGAAATTTGCATGTTGAGTTTTCTTGCTCGAGTGCCAATGGTCTAAGATCATTGGGTATGTGTACCTAAGCAAGTGAATTATAAGGAATCTGTGGTACCAGAGAAAGTGCTAAGGATTGGACTTGGTACGTAAAGTATAGTAATCTCTTTCTATATAATGAAAAGTTATTTTAATTTACTGCTAAAAACTATGCATGCTATGATGCTCACATGGGAATAAGAAAATGATTGTTGATGAAAGAAAGAAAGAAAAGAATGAGATAAGGAAAGAGAGAGAATGATGAACTATTTATGAGACTTCCGCACTCTGATTTATGTACGTTTTTATATTCCAAATACCATGATGAACCTATTCATGTTAATGATTGCGATGAATTGTGATAATTATATGATGTTGATGCTTATGATATTGCTAGTTATCAGTTTATATTCATCGAGCCGCTTGTTGCTCAGCCGATATATTTTCATGTCGGTAGGTTCAAGTCCAGAGATCCCAACGGAACCTTGGGTAGAGGAAGAGTAGGGAGTAGAGAAAGATGGTGACATTCTCGAGGAGGGAACACGAGATCTCGACTACTTTCCTTACTATTAGGTTGTTAGACTTTTATTTTGATTAAAAGTTGTAATAAATACTTAGATTGATACAGGGTTCCATCTTGATGATTTTTAGGTTACTTTTATCTTGGGAATTATGTTTTGGAGGATTGTGACATTATGAACTTAGTTATTAGATAGATTATCATAGTATTTAATCGATATATGTTTGACATGAAAAAAATTTCAGGTTCATATTTAGTATTGCCTTACATACTTTAAGGTTAAATTTAAGTAAGCAGTGTCTCGAGCCTAAAGCCTCATTTTAGCCTAGATGGGATTTTGGGACACGATATATTTAGTCTTAAAAGAGAGTGTTTCTAGCATTATCCTCTTTAAACATAATAATGATGAGATTAACCATGAATAGAAGCTCAGGTTAAAGAACAAGCTAGAGCAACTCAAAAATACATGTTGGTATGGGTAGTTTAGGAATTACAAGTAAAAATTTTAGTTGATAGAAATACCCTTCATTTGTATTGTAATTTCTAAACTATCCTTGTGACACAACATATTTTTATTGCTCTAGTTTGCACTTCAAACAGAGCTCCTATTCATAGTTAATCCCTATGGTGATATCTATAACTTATATAAAAAGAAAAATGTTAAGTATACTGTCAAATCCCTTTTTTTTTTTTTAATAACTCGGGGTGTTCCTAACCCTTCGGGTCAAGACTCCTGAGGGTGTGACAAAGGCCTACAATCCACCACACTAGGAAAGTTCGGGAAAATCCCAAGTGGGGCTGGCTTGAAAGGGGGAGTGAGAAGTCGAACCAAAGACCTTTTGCTTCATGAGGCGTAAGTCCCCAACCATTGGTCCACCCCTACTCTCACCATTTAAATAATTAAAAAGACAACTTTGTGTGCCCTTTGGTCTCAAATTTTCATACCTGATCAAATATCTTTTTAATACCCTTCATGTTATCTTAGTTTTTCATGCCCTAAATATGAATAACCCTTTACTTCATTTGTACCCTATTTAATTTTTTCATCCCCTAAATAGAATAACCCTTTACCCTTCATATACATGTGAATGTCCTATTTTCAATTGACCTAGATTCCTATTTGCATAACAATTTCACGATCTCACGTCAAAATTCTAAATCATTCAATCAAAATCCCTATTCTTAATCGCATCCATGCTTATATATTCTTATCTTTGAATCATTGAACATTACTAACAAAAGAGAATATATTTACATTCAAAATCAATTCTTAATCTTACATTACAGTAGTGATCATGCTATGGTTTGTTGGACATATATGCCCTCGAAAGCCAATAAGAGACTTTTCTATGTTGATTAGACAAACATCATATTCACACAACCAACTATAAAGGGTATTTATATTAATTACTGTCTCATATGATGATGACATAAAGTTCCATAGGTAACATTGTAGGAAAATCATGCAAAGGTTGCGAGGAGATATGATTTTCCGGTTCCTTGTAAACCTAATATTGTTCGAAGCCTCTAGAGTACTGGTTGGGCGCCGTACTTCATCATGGCTTGCACATGTGTAGTTCTATGAGATAGTGTGATGAATCTCATTCACAGAGAGTGGTAACTCTTGACTAACATGTGAGTATATGTAGCAAGTACATAATACTGAACGGGGTCACTAGTGGATACCCTATGGAATACACTGTCAGATTATATTAGGGTTATCCATTTGACAAATTATCCTTAGACCTGAGAGGTTAACATTTTCTCAGACATTTGTCTATATGGCTTTGATGTGCCAATCGGCAATGTCCAATACACAGGACTAACTCCGGGTACGTTGGGTCATGTACACTATGATTGGAGAAGTGTGTAAACACTCAATAAGGAATCCACAACTCCTTAATTGGAGATAATGATATCAAGGTGATACTTGTTGAACTGAACTGTTAAATCCAGTACTTGTGCTTTTCGGTAAAATGGTCTTTATCGAAGTTGATATTTTTAATATGGAAAAGTATATATAAATATATATGTCAGTTCTTTTCTAATGTTTCTTCAAAAGTGTTTTGGAGGTTCAGTTCAATGAAAAGTAATCATGAGAAAGAGTTCTATTCATAAGTTAGGGACTAAGACAGTGGAATTGTTCCAATCCCGGAAGCTTACATGTGATATCGGAATGTGGAAGGATTTATTTGTAAATATATTGTGAGATGGTACTTACAAGCAATTCTCTAATTTCTGGAGGTTAATCACATTGTGTTAATGGACATTAATTGTGATTGGTGGAAGTCCAGGGACTTAGATAACATTCTATGATCCTAATGGAGTTTTAGGAAAGGTGTTTCCTAGTAACAATGCTTCAACCAAAAAGGTGAAGTACTTGGTCCCACAACCGGAAATAGGAGATCCCTTTAGATCCCACACACAAGGACCTTCTTAAAGTATTTAATTTAATTTATAATTAAATTAATTAATTTCTCTAAGTAATCACTATATGGTATAGTGAAGCTCTAAAAGGTGGAATCACATTAGATGTGAAAAACCAAATGGGTAGGACCCATTGGGAATTATTATAAAAGAATAATTCAAGTGACCAAGAAGGGTTTTGGAAACCCTTTGGGCGTGTGGAGTGGGACCCACCTAGGGTGGGACGCCCACTTCAAGGAGGAATAATAATTGTTATTATTTTAATTAGTTTCTAATTAATTAACACCTTATTGGATAAGGTTAGTTAGTTAGTTAGTTAATTAGTTACTAATTAAAGATTCCCTAATTGTTAGGGATTCCATTAGTTAGTTACTAATTCAAGATTCCTTATTGGATAAGGATAAGATTAGTTACTAATGGATAAGGTTAGTTTCTTTTAAGATTAATCCTAATTGGATTAGGAGAATAATCAATAAAGGAAACTATTGAGGAATCCTAATTGGATTAGGATAAGGTTAATGAATTATAATTGGATTACAATTCAAGCAACCAAGAGAGAACTTATATAAAGGATTGGATGCCCAGCCCTTTAAGATACATAATTCTCCAGAATTTTTTCTTCTCTCCCTCTCCTAAAAAAACCTCACACCCTCCCCTCTCTCTCCTTGAGGTGTATGGTCACACCCATCTCTCTCTTCTTTTTGTCTTCTTGATTGGATCTTGAGGAAAAGCAAGAATTCATCTTGTTCATCAAGAAAGGTTCTTGATCAATAAAGATTGGATCTTTATTCAAGATTCCTAGAGCTGGAAATTTGGAAGGGCCATTAGCTTCCATTAGAGAAAGCTTTAAAGGAAAAAGAAGGTTCGTGTGAATCGACAGGAGACTTGACACTTGTGAAGTTTTGCGAGTACTATTCTAACATGGATTTGACTTAACAATTTCTAAGTCGCAAAGGTGAATGTTATTCTAACCTTCATTGAATAAAATCAATTAGAATCTTAGTCAGATCTTGGGATTCGATGTATGCCCCCCAAGAACTGTGTTTCTAAAATTAAAAAGAGGCATACTTTCATGGTTAACATAGGAGAATATATCTACACATTAAATCCATGTTTATTCTTACTTTAAGTCAATATTCATGTTATTGCTAATCATAGTATATATCTGCCTCTCTTGATCGTTTTTCTATGATCACAAGGTTGCAAAAGGCTCATTGTTCTTGATCTTCATTTCTTCTACAAGTGAAAGCCCTTGTAAAACCCTAGGTTTCTCTCTCTTTAGATCTCTAAAGCTTTTAGAATGGTTATGAAATCCTAATCCCACGAGATAATGACTATATATAGGGTTTAGAGTCTCATATCCTTTAAAATTCTCAAAAAATCGCATTTTTATAAACTTTGCACAAAAGCCAGTCGATTGAATTCTATTTATGGTTGATTGGATTTTTTTACACTCTCTATAATACATTTTTTCTTAAGCATGCATGGTCGACCGAATTGGATTTTGGTTTCTCTGCAGTACACAACACACAACAACAACACTACTTTTCTCTTCAACATTAGCAACAACACACTTATTTCCATTAAAAACATTTAAGTTTACTTTAAGCTTTTAATTAAAATAAGAAAATATCCTTATTTAGATCCAATAAAATATTGAAAAATTAAATTCCTAGTAAATCAAAATCTCATTTTCTAGTTTTAGGCTAAAAACGAAAAATCATCTCCGTTGTAGAAATTGCGATAAAAATAAACCACTAAAATCACATATATTAATTTAACACATAAACATGCATCCATTTTTCGGAAAAATCATCTCGAAATTCGACAATTGTTTTTGCTAAGACCACCAATTTCCTACAATTTTTGTAATCCTATACTTAGTTAATTCTAAATTAACTTAAGATCATCAACGGAATAAGGCATCGCATGTATGACATGAATATCGAGAAATAAAACTACAGGTATCTACAACGACAAACTACACCATGCTTGAAATCAAAACTTTCTACCTATAATCACCCCATTTTTGCACCCCCTTTTCCTCCTCTATCTCTTCTCTAAAGCTCCAAGGCTTACCCCAAAACCTAGGCCCAATTACCCAATTCCATTACCTAATTTCATTACCCGTGCATTACCCAATTACCCAATTCCATTGCCCTCTCCATTTCCTAAATTCATTACACAATTCTATTACTCTCTCCATTACCTAAACCCAAAAACCAGGCCCAAGGTTTACCCAAGGCCCAGGCCCAAAGGGGGCTGATTTAAACTCAACCCTTTTGCCCCTTTTTGGTTTGGGCAGCTACCCCTTTACAGCCCTTTTTTTTTTCTTTTTCTCCAATTTCATGCTAGACCACAACCCCCAATGCAGTTATTCTCAAATCCATTTGAGGAAGGTTTGCCAGTGGGGCTATTTCCATTGAGCAATAGTCCCCTCGTCGGCCGCCGAGGAGGGGACTATTCCTCTTCGCTCTCACATAGCCAACCCTTTAAATCCCTTTTAACTCGGGTTAGGTTATTTTAACCCTTTAGTTAAATTTTTTAATTATATTTTTCTACAAGGGTAGATGGGTGAACCCTAAGGGTAGATGAATCTTAACCAAAGTTAAATGGGGTTAGAAGGGGGACACATGGCAAGAAAATGGGAACCGAGACGCCCCTCCTTGCGTCACCGACCGAGGAGGTGACTATTTTCTATTTCCATTACCTGCGTAGACCATGGTGGTTTCCTCTTGGAAACCCTTGGAAATCCACCCATTCACTCCTAATCACCCCTTGACCTTTACCTACCCCTTTACTTATTTACCAAGGTACCCTAACCCTTCCTAGTTATATAAATACCCACATTCCTCACCATTGCAACTCATGCTAAAAAAGCATATGCAAACCCCTTTGTTTTGAAAACCCTCAACCCTCTCCTTTGCTCTTGGATTCTAAAAGTTAGAGTTTGGCATAAGGGAAGCCTAGGCTTTCCTTTTTGCAAGGCAACTCACCTTAGATAAAGCTCACCCTTCACTCCTAATCAACCCTCAACCCTCTCCTTAGCATATTTTCTTTTGTTTGGGTGTTTGGGTTGATGTGGGGGTAGCCTAAGGGCCTTTGGACCTAATTATTTACCAAGGATAGTGCATTTTAGCACACTGTTGAGAGGTATTTTGATTACCCAACCTAATTCTAACTGACAGTGGGTTGGGAAGTAATCTAAATATCTCGTAGCAGCTGCTAGATCAACCGTGCCCCCTTCACCTATCTGGTGGATCCAGTAGCCCCAATCATCAACTCATTTTTCTTTCTCTGGTCTTTCTCCTCCAGAGACCCCTTTTGGGCCCATCTTTGCTTTTAAAGGCCTTTTTTGTTTGATCTAGGTATGTTGTTCTTTTTCAATGCACAAAATAGTCCCTCTTTTTTCTTTCTTTTTGGGTATGTTTTGGGTTTGGTGTTGTCCCATACCTCCATTGCATCAACAAGGCTTTTTGAACCTCGGTGAGTCCCTTATAGCCCAGTCCTCAGGGCTGCCTTGCTTGCCTCTACGTATGGGCTAGCTGCGATCTTAGTGCACAAGCAGTGTGCACCCAGCCCCCATCCATTGGCTTTGGTTTGTTTCAGTTTGGCTTGCCCGGCCAGCACCATCATTATGCTTCTAAGGTATTTTTGGACCTTGGTAGACCTTGGTTAGCCCATCTTTTCAATCATGGTGTTAGAGTACAATTGGCATGTTCTATATTAGTTAACATTAGTTGGCATTAGCTGTATATTAGCTCAGTATTAGATATTACTATTCCCTTAATTAGCATCTTGTATAGCTATAAATATGAGCTCTCCCTTGTACGATGATGTATCTCTAATCAATACAATACCACAATATTCTCTCCAAATCTCTCTCTCCCTCTACCATTCTAACATGGTATCAGAGCTCTAATGCTCTTGGTGGTCCCTCCCCTGCCGTACCCTCGTGCTCTTGTCATCAGAATATCACCTCCATCGCGCACCACCGCTGCAGTCACCACCATCACTCTCACCATCTAACTCCGTTGCCACCACCACCGATGACCCTCCTCTCTCACTGCTAACATCATTCCCTTCCCCTTTGTTAGACGATTCCAACGCCGGAAACCTCGTCACCGGACAACCAGCCGTGTGCTGTCACTATAGAGGCTTCCCAACCTATTGCCATCACCATGGATGGACCTAACTATGTTGTCTGGGTTCAGGCAATGACCAGTTTTCTTAAGGGCCGAAAACTTTGGCGATATGTCACTGGTGATATCACCGAACCGAAAAAAGCTACTGACGAAGAAAACCACATACACTGATCAACTTGAGGAGTGGGATAGCAAGAACCACCAGATTATCACTTGGATTCGCAATAATTGTGCTCGCTCCATCAGTCTCCAGTTTGGTAGATTCACCACTGCCAAAACTCTTTGGCACTTTCTGGAAAAACGCTACACTACCTCCGATTTGTCTCATCAGTACCAACTTTTGGGCAGTCTTCATAGCATGAAACAAAAACCTGGGCAAAACATTAACAGCTTTCTCTTGGAAATGCACTATGTTTGGGATCAGCTCGCTCCCTCCGAACCTGAATTTACTAATCCCACCAATATCAAAAAATTCAGGGACTATTGGGATCGTCAGCACTTGGTCCTTTTCCTAATGGCTCTCACTGATGACTTTGAACATGTTCATGCTTCTCTTCTTCATCGCAGTCCTCTACCTACGTTGGACCAAGCTGTTAGTGAGCTTCTCTCCGAGGAAACCCGCCTTGCCCCTCACAAACAAACCAGTATAGATGCTGCTTTCGCCACTCCCAGGAGACCTCCATCCAAATACTGTAATTACTGTAAGAAACCCGGACACACTCTCTTGGATTGCAGAGTTCGCACCTGCCAGTTCTGTCAAAAGCAAGCCCCCGGTCATCTTTAGCGTGACTACTTCAAAAACCCTGCTCGCTATTCTCAACATAATACGTCTTGCGGTGATCATTCTCGATCCGCCACCACCACTGAATGATCATCATCCACTTTCTCTGCCAAAGGGTTATCTGCCTCTCACATTGAGGATATTGTCAAAAGGGTCCTTGCTTCTTCCAGTAATCCTCCTCCCACTGCTACGTCAGTCACTTCAGGTAATTCTTCTTGGTTTTTCAACTCTGCCTGTTGCAATCACATGACACATGATTCCACTCTTTTCTCCACCAAACACTCTGCTGGTCACACTCCTACCATTCAAACTGCTGATGGCTCCCCCATGTCTGTCAGTCATATTGGCAGAGTCTCCACATCTAGCACTTCTCTTCCCGATACTTATTGCATACCCCAACTCACCCTCAATCTTATATCTGTTGGTCAACTCTGTGATTTTGGACTTACTGTTTCTTTTTCTTCTTCAGGTTGTTGTGTGCAGGATCCACAGATGGGACAGACCCTTGGGATAGGCCGTAAGGTTGGACGACTCTTTGAGCTTATCAACCTCCACATTCCATCCCACCTCACTTCAACAACAGCTTCTACCTCTTCCACCTTGGCTCTCAGTCTTTGGCACAGCCGTCTGGGCTATGCTTCTCTTGGTTGTCTGCAATCTTTAGTTTCTAGTGGTCAGTTAGGGTCAGTCCATCATAAACATTTTGATTGTCATCTTTATCAACTTACAAAACAAATGACATTGCCTTTTAATAATAGTAATTTAGTTTCTTCTGCACCATTTGACTTAATCCATTCTGATGTTTGGGGACCTTCTCCAACTCCTACTGTGGGGGGTTCACGTTATTTTGTTATTTTTGTCGATGATTACTCTCGCTATACTTGGTTGCATCTTATGAACAATCGATCTGAACTGCCCCAATTATACTTTGACTTTACTAATATAATCAAAACTCAATTTTCTCGTAACATCAAATTTTTTCGTGCTAACAATGCTGCTGAATACACAGACTCGAGTGTCCTCCGCTTTCTTCGCCAACATGGCACTCTTCCTCATCGCTCTTGTCTTGGTACTTCCCAACAAAACGGGCATGTAGAGCGCAAACACCGTCATATTCTCAACACCGTTCGCACTCTCCTTACATCTGCCTCATGTCCTGAACGTTTCTGGGGTGAAGCCACTCTCACTGCTATTCATACAATGAACCTTGTTCCTTCTCCCACTACCAACAATCAATTACCCTATGAGCGTTTGTATAACCATCCTCTGGACTATGGTACCCTTAAGGTCTTTGGTTGTGCTTGTTTTGTTCCGCTTCAGCCGCATGAACGCACCAAACTAGAATCTCGTGCTCACCTATGTTGTTTTTTGGGATATGGTATTGAACATAAAGGCTATCGGTGTTGGGATCCTTACTCCAAACGTCTCCGTATGTCTCACCATGTTGTCTTCTGGGAGCACAAGATGTTCTCTTCCATGTCTAAGTTTCATCTATCACCTACCACTACTTCTCTTCTCTTTACTAACCCTTTTGTAGATCTGTTTCCCGACATCTCAGATACAGATTCCTCATTTGTGGTCCCATCTCCACCTGCCCTTCCAGTCCCTTCTTCAGGACAACCATCTCTGTATGTCCCCTCTATAGATGCCCTTACTGAGTTATCAACGTTGCCCTCTCCTGAGCCGCCTGCTCTGTTTGATGGATCTGCTATAGCTTCTGATCTCCCTCCTCTCCGTAGTGACCAGGTAAAAACTTCTTCAGTTCATCTTCGTGATTATGTGGTGTTTTCTACCATTCTTTCTCACCATGAGCCTCAATCCTACCGTGAGGCCAGTTCTAACTCTCTTTGGCAGAAAGCAATGGATGATGAATTACAGGCACTAGAACAAAATCACACATGGGATCTGGTGGACCTCCCAAACGGCAAAAATGCTATGAGATGCACGTGGGTATACAAGATCAAAACTCACTCTGATGGGACCATTGATCGCTACAAGGCTCGCTTGGTCGCAAAGGGATACACCCAGGAATATGGGATAGATTATGAGGAGACCTTTGCCCTAGTTGCTCGTCTCACTTCAGTCCGCAGCTTGATTGCTGTTGCCGCAGTTCGCCATTGGAAATTATGTCAGATGGATGTGAAAAATGTCTTCCTTAATGGTGAACTCACTGAAGAAGTTTATATGTACCCTGCTCCTGGTTATCATCACCTCCTCACCAAGTCTGCAAGCTCCGTCGGGCTCTCTATGGCCTCAAGCATGCTCCTCGAGCTTGGTTTGCCAAGTTCAGTACTATTGTTGGAGGTTTTGGCTTCACTCCCAGCTCTTATGATTCAACACTCTTCATCCGCAAATCAGACCGGGGCACCACTCTTCTTCTCATCTATGTTGATGATATGATTATCACTGGGGATGATACATCAGGCATCTCGTATCTAAAGACTTATCTCAGCCAGCATGTAGAGATGAAAGATCTGGGGAAGCTCAATTATTTTTTGGGGCTTGAGATCACTTCTAGCTCAGAGGGGTATTCTCTTTCTCAGGCTAAGTATGATTCTGATCTTCTCACCCGGGCAAGACTCACAGATAGCAAAACATGTACCACCCCTCTTGAACCGAATTCTCGACTCACTCCTATGGATGGTACACCTCTGGATGATCCTATCTTATATCGCCAATTGGTTGGGAGTCTGGTCTACCTTACAGTTACTTGCCCAGATATCTCTTATGTTGTTCACATTGTTAGCCAGTTTCTCTCTGCTCCCCGCTCTCCTCATTATGCAGCAGTTCTTCGTATTCTCCGATACATCAAAGGGACCTTGTTTCATGGCCTTCATTTCTCCGCTCACTCTTCCCTTGAGCTCGGTGCCTACTTCGACGCAAACTGGGCAAGGGACCCCACTGATCGTCGATCTACCACTGGGTATTGCTTCTTCCTGGGTGATTCTCTTATTTCTTAGCCAACAAGAAGCAAACCATTGTCGCTCGATCTAGTACAGAGGTTGAGTATCGTGCCCTTGCTGATGCCACTCAGGAACTTCTCTGGCTTCGTTGGTTACTTGAGGACATGGGTGTCACTCACTCCACTGCTATTACAATCAGTTGTGACAATCAAAGTGCTATCCAGATTGCTCACAATGATGTCTTCCATGAACCCACAAAGCACATTGAGATCGACTGTCATTTTGTGCGTCATCATCTCTCTTGTGGCACTATTGGTCTTACCTCTGTCTCCTCCATTGATCAGACTGCTGATGTCTTCACCAAAGCTCATCCACTAGGACGTCTTCAGGATTTGGTTTCCAAACTCAAGCTGGTCTCCATTTTACCATCTTGAGTTTGGGGGGGGGGGGGCTGTTAGAGCACAATTGGCATGTTCTATATTAGTTAACATTAGCTGTATATTAGCTCAGTATTAGATATTACTATTCCCTTAATTAGCATCTTGTATAGCTATAAATATGGGCTCTCCCTTGTACGATGATGTATCTCTAATCAATACAATACCACAATATTCTCTCCAAATCTGTCTCTCCCTCTACCATTCTAACACATGAGAATTGTTTTTAAAAAAGGGAAGTGATTTAAAACTCTCGATAGTACCTACCATCGAGAGTTGGACTGTTTGATTCAAGATCCAATGGTTTCAAGCATTAGGTGAGGCCCTCATTTAAAGCACATGAAGACATGGAACCATTGGATATTAAATTCAACGGTCCAGCTCTCGATTGTAGGTACTATCGAGAGTTTTTCATCACTTTCCTTTTAAAAAAAATGACAGCATTGGGTTGTAGCCACAATACCATCCAATGTTGTTTGGTATGACAACATTAGGCGGTATTGGGGTTATAACCCTCTGTGCTAAAAAAAAATAGTATTTATCGTGTGTGCCCCATGCCATTTGGGTACTACCCTTTGGATCCGACTTTCTCCCACCTAGACTAGACCCCTTAGTTTGACTCGGGTTAGCTTTTAACTTAATAAGGGTTAATGTTTAACCCCGATTAACTTGCCAAACCCCTCACTTATGTTCTGAAATGAGTCTAAATGATCCCATAAAGCTAAAATCACAAAAACATTCATGATAAAAACACCAAAAATACAAAAAAAAACATTCAATTTGATCAAAATTACAAAAAAAGTACATTCAAATATCCAAAAACCAACCAACTTTGTATGTTTGCTTTTAAGAACTATAGTGGCTTATCCAATCAAGTCGGGTAAGTAGGCAGCCTTACAGGTCTAGCCCACCTAGAATTAGTTTTTCTTTCATTCTTAATCTCCATTTATCTTTTAATTATCATGATTAAATAGCATGTTCAATTTCTTTTAGAATTTTACCTTTAATTGATTTAGACTTAGGGAGTAGGTAATTATCTCCGGATGAGTCTTAGGATGCCTAACACCTTCCCCGAGACGTAAATGAATTACTTACCTAGAATCTCAAATTGGAGATTAGGCCTTATCTATTATATATGAGAATCCTATTTTTTTCCTAATTAAATAGGTGACAACTTTTTTTTTTAGGCGTTTAACATCGTTCCTCTGTAGGGCCCGACTCGGAAGGAAAGATGATAAATTTCAGTGCTCACACTACCAATTTAGAACTTTTTTTTTTTGGGGGGGGGGGGGGGGGGGGGTACGGAGGGTGTCCCAACCCTTCAAGACAAGGACTAGTCCTTTCATGTGTCTGCACTGACCCATGCAGAATTTTCCTTGCAGACAGTAGGATAAGTCGATGAGCAAAACAAGAACACGACCACAGGAAGCAAACCCGAGACGCTAGCCAACTGCTACAACCCCTGTGGGTTATAATGGTCTACCAATTTAAAAGATTTTATTTAGACCGATTGGGACTGCTCCCAATCGGTCTACCACTCCTCCCTCCCCAAAAAATGGAAGGTTTGAAGTTACATATGAGTGGGCGAACGACCTGGAGGGGAGGCAACATCGTGCTAACACAACCATATTATATTTACTAATACATTGCACACCGCTTGCTGCATCACAACACAAGTTGTTATTTAATATTTAATTTGCCATTCGGGCCGAACCTCAATTATATGATTTGGTTAGTATGGGTTCTAGTTAATATCCATTCGTAATCCCAATAATTTGTAGTATATATCATTGTTATTAGTTTGGAATCTCAGTAATGTAATTAATCGTATTATATTGTAAGTAACTACGTAAAAGTTATCTTAAGCACATTTCCTGCGTATTCCCTAGTTTTGAGTCGTATTGAAGATTGCTCCCCTTCCTTGTAGGAGACAAAATCTTCATCAACAACTTAGCTGAAAACCCAGCAATTTTATTATTTGTATAGAAATAGTTAGATTGGAGAGACGTGGAGAAGAAGGTGATGTTTCTTCTGTCTTGACTTTGCAAACATCCCAACTCCCTCCTCCTCACCAAACAGTGACCACATTGGTCCGTGTAAGGCAATCACTTTGGTACTTTTTTTCATTTTTCTTTCATTTATTATTCCAGCAAGATTAAAGAAATGAACAGATATAGATTTTCCCCCCCTTGTAAGTGAAAGAGACTACATAATGATACTCCATTTGTTTGCACGTAAATGGCAATACGCTGTAAATCATTTACGAAAGAAAAACTTTTCCGGTAAAAGATGATTTTTTAACTCAGTTTTTGTTGTTTGGTTGCATCCTTGAAAATAAGGTGAATTTTTTTTTTATTAAAAAAAATGTGAATAAGAGTATTTTTGTAATTTTTAAATATTTTTAGAGAGGTGGGGATTTTACGGGAAAATGTCTTACGAGTTTTTGAAATGTAACCCATTTCCGCAAAAGTGATTGCTTTTCCATAAAAAAATTTCTTGCAAAAGATTTTACGTATAAATAAACACGCATAATTGACATTTTCCATAAAATTGATTTGTTTTGACCTATTTTCGTAGAAGCAAATGGAGCATAAAGATGTGCATTTTTGCCTAGTAGTTTCACCTTCAATCAAGGAGCCATGTCGGCCGATCTCTTGAAATTGGTCTATTTTTATGCATGAGTATGCTCCTAATGCTCAATTAAATGGGCTGGTAGCGTAGCATTTCTCCTTGGGCAAATTGTCAGTACATTCCATAGCAATTACTTGATTACATTACACCTACGAAAACAGTTAAAAGTCTGATTTGCAGTTAAACAGGTTTACTGGGTGTTCGCTATCAGGTTCCTATTGCTCGATCCAACACAGTAGAAAGCCCTCCATCATTTTACCTAGATTTCCTATCAATTACTCTCCCATTCATCCTAACCTAGATGCACTAAAGTATCAGCCATTTCGTTTCCTTCCCCATATACTGGTATACATGCCTGCCTTTGGTCAATTCAAATTCGCTCATCAAGTTTCTTTTTTCTTTCTTTGATTTGAACACAACCAGTTCCAACCTACGAACTAATTTAGACGAAGGCTACCCACCTGTCCTTTGGTCTAATGGCAGCCAGTGTATCCTCCAAGTGTGAGGGTCGGGGTCAAGTCCCTTAAGTGTGTATCCTCAGGATCAAGTTTCTGGGTCAAACTAACACCATATATAGGCATCTAACTATAAACCGAAGAACATATTGCATTCCCATACCGAAATTATTATTATATTTTAAATAGATGAAGGCTTAGGATTTTCATTAACTATTTTGAACCAAATAATAATAATAATAATAATAATAGTAATTTATAGGTTTTCTTGCAACCAGTCTTCTAAGGGATCCGCCTTGCACCAGATCCTAAATCCGAAAGGGAGAACCATTCAATAGTTGACAAAAAAAAAAATGGAGATTAACTATGAACAAAGAGCTCCAATTTTAGATAACCCTAGCAACTTAGTATATGTCTTGATAGAGGTAAATTAATTACCAAAAATACCCTTCTTTTATATTTATAATTTCAAAACTACTTGACATAAAGCTTTTTGGTTGCTCCATCATCTCTTCAACCAGAGCTCCTTCATAGTTAATCTTTAACAAAAAAACAATTCACAATTATTGCATTATAATAGCTTTACTTTTTGAGATTAAACTCGAACATGAGCTCCGATTGAAGAGATAATGGGAGAAACTCAAGATTCGCTTTATGGTAGGGTAGTTTGAGAATTACAAATATAAAAATTATATTTTGGGTAACTAATTTTTTTTATATCATTTCCATATTACCCCTATAGAAGGCAATTTTTTGGCTACAATTATCTCTTCAATCAGAACTCCTATTCATTGTTAATCTCTTATTTTTCTTTCATTTGATAAATTTAAGGAGAAAAAAATTAACTATAAATAGGATCTCTAGTTGAAGAGCAGACCAGACCAATCCAAAAATATGCGGAGGTAGTTTGGAATTACAAGAACAAATTTTAGTTAATTGAAATAATCTTTCTTTGTATTGTAATTCCCAAACTACCCCTATCATAAGGCATATTTTTTGTTGCTCTAATTTATCCTAATTAAAAAAAAATTAACTAAGAAGAGATGACGGAGTAACCAAAATTTACCCTTTTTTTTTTCTTCTTCTAGGTGTGCCACATTAGTATATTAGTATAGTCAATATGGTCAGTAGTTAGCTGGGGGCATTGAGGCTCTTGCAACCCTTACCCCAACGGGATTAGGTTGATCCCTGACCTCCCCCATGGAAGACCACACCCCTACCACTCAGGCAAGAGGCGGGGTAACCAAAAATTACCTTACGAGTTATGAAAGGATATTTTGAGAATTGCAAATATAAATGAGTATTCTTGCAATTAAATGTTTTTTCCCCTGTAATTCCAAAGACCGTGTCGGATTGGCCCCGGTTATCTCTTGAGCTCCTGTTGATAATTTCATAATAAAATAAAATAAAAGGCTTTACTTTTGGATTGAAGAAGGCTTGTTTCATGCCTGATCAACATCTCTCTCTTCCACCCCTTATAAATAGACTACCAAGTTATCGTTCCCTATTCAAAACCCAATAATCTTCTTTCTGAATCTTTTTAGGTCGCTCCTTCTTTTTCCTTGCTTTTCCAAGCATGGTGGCTGTTCTCGCACTTTTCGTCATTTTCGCTATTGTCTGCGGCACCGTTGCGTCAGATCCCGATTTGCTCCAAGACTTCTGCGTTGCCGATCCGACTTCAGGCAATCACATTTCTCTTTTCCTTGCCAAAACCTGACTTTTTTTTTTCTTTTGATTTTTCTACAAAGAAGCTCATATGGGTAGAGCCCCCCTTTTTCTTGAGGTGGGATGGCCTTATAGTTCGGGCCAAGGTTATGCGACCCACCTGAACTCATAGCTCAGTCCTTTCCGACAAACGATGGGCATTTCTGATTACTCTTCTGCTTTAACTTCAATCCTAGCGTGCCCGGGGGAAAAAAAACTTCTTTATATATATATTTGTTATTTTCATCTTCTTGGTAGCTCCAATGTGGATTTCAGTCCGGTATTGGCTTTTGTTGCAGCTGACGATCGAATTTGTTAAATTAGAATTTATAAAATTCAATATAGTCGAAAACTTTATAAAATTGAAGGTGGGTTTCGATGGAATTGGATTACAGGGGTAAAGCTGAATGGATTCACCTGCAAGGAGGCGGCGAACGTTAGCGCAGAGGATTTCTTCTTCGATGGTCTGGCGAAGGCAGGACTTACCAACAATTCGATGGGGTCTCTGGTGACGGGGGCAAATGTACAGAAGATTCCAGGCCTTAACACACTGGGTGTGTCGCTCTCCCGCATCGACTACGCACCCGGTGGGCTTAACCCTCCTCACACGCACCCGCGTGCCACCGAGGTGGTATTCGTCTTGCAAGGCCAATTGGATGTGGGCTTCATCACTACCGCGAACCTCCTCATCTCAAAGACAATCAAGACAGGTGAGATCTTCGTGTTCCCAAGGGGTCTAGTACACTTCCAGAAGAACAACGGCGACGTACCCGCCGCCGTGATCGCCGCCTTCAATAGCCAGTTGCCCGGTACACAGTCCATTGCAGTCACATTGTTTGCCGCATCACCTCCTGTGCCGGACAATGTGTTGACTAAAGCATTCCAGGTGGGTACCAAAGAAGTGGAGAAAATCAAGTCAAAGCTTGCACCCAAGAAGTAGAGAGCTTCATCAATGTCTGTATTTGTCAAATTCCGGCACCAAAGGTCAGATTCCGATGATCCGGGGTTGTTTGTCATTGGTTGATGATCAGTACATCATGTATTAAAAGCAATGGGTGGTAATTTGTAGGAGTTCTCACTTCTGTTCTTTTGAGAACCCGAAATAATCTAATTTAAAATACAAGTCATGTGACTCATCAAATTAATTGGATTGTCATAACATAACATAAAATAAAGAGGATGGGAGTGGGGATCATACTCCAATAATGTCGCCTTTTTTTTTTTTTTCAAACTTTGGGGAAGGAGACTGGAGAGTAGACCCATCAGAGTGCCCCCCCCCCCCGTCCCTCAGCCTTTTCCAACATGTACGTAATTTTAGTCTTAAGCTCATTCCCAATGCCATATTTCTGTGTTATCCACCCCCTTCATGTCCCACCCTATAGACGCTCTATGGATTTTCTTCAATGCGGGGACAAGCAAAGGAGAAGGCATCACATCCTCTCCGGTGATAACCGGATTTGGCAAATCCAGTTATCACCCCTAGAGGTCACCACGTGTCTCCTTTGACACCCATTAACCATGGGTAAGGTTCACCCAACCCTAGGGTTCACCCACCTATTTTTGATTTTTTTAAAAAAATAATAATTCTTTTTTTAAAATTAAAAAACTGTTTTTAATATTAAAAAAACTCTAAAAACAGTTTTTTAATTTAAAAAAAAGAATTATTATTTTAAAAAAAAAACCAAAAATAGGTGGGTGAATCCTAGGGTTGGGTGAACCTTACCACGGTTAAGGGGTGTCAAAGGAGACACGTGGTGACCTCTAGGGGTGATAACCGGATTTGCCAAATCCGGTTATCACCGGAGAGGATTTGGTGCCAAAGGAGAAAGCATTTTCCCTTGTTGCTGTTGGTGGGGGCCCAATAAGGGATTAGCAAACAGCCTCTCTCTATGCAAATCCTTATTATAGTTTATGCAATCACGAGTCTATAATTCTTCAATTAGGCAGGGTTGTTTTGCATATTAATATTTTCCTACCGATTTCTTTTGTTCAAACTCATGGACAAAATGGATGATGACTGAAGGCTTGTTAATGATGAGAAAGATAATAAGTAATCTATCATTATCATTTTCTTGTATTAATGTTTAAGTGCGTTAGTTGAGACTTGAGAGAGTGGGACCTACTCTAATGCACACCCAATAGATTCCTCTTGAGTCTTGTCTTTTGGTTTTCTCTTCTTTCCCTTCAAATCCCCCAAAATCAAGCAAGCAAGTATGGGCTATTTGTTTTTAGAAACGTAAAAAAACTCTCCCACACCCATGTGCCAAAAATTCCATTCCCGGCAGCTTTTGTTGCGTATTTTGAGCCAATTAAACCATATTGGGTTCGAGTAAAGACTGTTTATAGATTAGTTGCACTTAGAAGACATTGTTGCTTACTGTAATTCTTGCGGTTAACTGGTAATGTCCCTCATTCAAAATATAATAATCTCCATTAGGACGGGGGCATTAATTAAGTATCCCTTGGACTTCTCATATGAAAATTTAAAGGGCAAATGCGTGATTTGGTTCCCACCCCCCCTCCCTCCTCATGGGACCCTGATCAATTTAATTTTCTAAGATGTGTCTTCCAGTAAATTGATAAATTCTGAGCCCAGATCCATAAAAGTGACTTGATTCAACTCAGTGTGGTGCAAATGAGTAAGAACTGAAATGCAAATGAGACAGTGTTCTCAAAAGTCACAATACATATCAACTGCAACTACACAACAATAACTGCTAAGTAGTAGCCATGATCTCAACCAAGACGTTACTCAGATGCTCGTCTTACTGCTCACCATGAAACTAGATCATCTGGGAGCACTCACTGCCATTTAAAATGTAATGTCTGTGTGGTCTGTCTGGTGTATCAATTGAGGAACCTATATATATTTTTTTCTCATCTAAATGCTTGAAGGGATACATTTGTTATGGGACACTTTGAAGGACGAATTCAAGTATGAGCTGACCAAAAGAACATCCTTTTATGATCTAAACGCTCCAATGTTTACTTGGCTTGGATCTTCCACACTGCATCAAAAGTGGCATTTATATGAAGAATGTTACTCTGTATAAAGGGTCACTGAACCAGATGGCATCAATCTTTCTAAATGACATTTGAATTTACCAACCAACCTTTGAGGACCTCGTTTTGGTGCAGGCAGAATACATAGAAGAAGAATCCTGGTAAAGGTTTATATCTATCTACTGTTGAAAGTCAAATGTAGAATTTCTCAGTGATTGTGACAACTCACAGGCTTTCAATGCCATGTAGATGTAGTGAACACATTCAAAAATTTCGGCCTTAAAATGACATACAGATTGCTAGGTAATCTAAACCAGACTCTTGAGCCTTACTATAAAATCTCGTAAGCATCAATACTTTGATCATCCTTGTGTTTGAATTTGGGAGGCCCTCCTTACACTCTATCTTATTTAACATGATTCTATGATATGTGACCATAGAGGTTACTTCAACTGATATCTCCAGATGCTTTATACATGGAAGGAGAGTGTTTCTTTCTCATTCTTTTGATCAGCTCACAGACCTAGTATCTATCCTTAATGAACAGAAAACTTCAACCTCAAGGTAAAAATTAGTCATGTAAAAAAAAAGATTGTTCTTCCCTATTGGAGCAAAGATTCACAGTGCTAATACCAATTCGATATAGAGATTTTGATTTTCTTACAATATCCGATTGACAACTACCCACACCTTCCAAGTTCCATCCCACAAGGCACTGAAATGCGAACTGACTTGGTGAATTAATTAGCTAGTTTAAAATTTAAACCAGTTATCTCTAGATAGCAACTGAAAAACTATCTAGAAGGGGGACTGGCTAATTACAATTTGTCACTTTACAAGTTACAACTCAGTCTAGTTAATTCCACAACTCTATTTCCTAAAATAGCTTTAAAGACAGGTTATTTTCCCATCCATTTATTCAAAACAAATAATTAAAATTCAACTGACCAGAGAGATAGGCACAAGGAAGGAGAAGCAAGCCAATAAATACACTGCAGAGAAGAGGAAAAAGCATTCAAGAGAAACTATGAATCAACGGGATCCTTTTGAACCATACCCTCAAGGATAGCGGACTTGGGATTCACCATGGGAGGACCCTTCTCCCGCCGTTCAAGTTCGTCGAGCCGGAACGTAATAAGCTTATCCCAATTCCCTCCCTCGAAAAGCACCCCAGCCATGCCATCAGTGATTCTCTGAATGATCCCACAGTACATGTAAAATGGGTTCTTTGGGTTCTTCACAATCGCGATCATACCGGGCATCAAAAGGGGCAATTCAGGTGGTTTCGGCTTCGAACTTGGAAACACAATCCCCAATTCCCCAGTTGAACCAGAATCTGATTTCTTTGGAGGTGGGTTCTTCTCAATGAAGCTGTTCAATCCCTTCTCACCACCCGGGAATCCCCCAGTGAGGCCTAGTAATTCCTTTTCAAAACCGTTATCAGGAACTTTAAATGCATTAGAAGGAGAAGCAGTACCTGATTTTTCTTGTTCAGTAACAGTGCTTGGTGAAGCTTCAACTGTTTTATTGAGTTCTTGTTGCAGACCTTGTTCTCCATTACAGAGGCCTCTACCACCCATGATCTCAGAGAGGTTGAATTTGGCAGCGGGTTTTAAAATAAAGGTAGAAGGCATGTTGTTGGGAATTCTGGAATACAGCTTCTGGGGAGAACTGAAGAGGTGTTTCTGACCGAGAAAGTGGGATTTCTGACGGAGTGGGATTTGAAGGTTTTGGAGAGTCAAGGAAGCCATGGATTTGCAGAGAAAGAAGCTCTGTTATTAGCCACACATGGAGGATTCCTCCTAATCTATGTGACACGCCATTTCAGGTACAGACTCCAATACAGTGAATACGACGTCAGACATCTAACGGTTAACGTTATCCCACCTTGTACTGGAGACCGGAGGCCAATGTTATCAGATCCGGACCGGTCATCGAACCGGCTGTTTGGCCGTTCCGGTTCGGCCGGTCTGGTTCGGCCGTGTCCTTTTTTATTTTTCTTAAAAAAAATCTTCACCTTTACCCATTTATGACCCGTTCTTAATCGGTTCTTACCACCGGTCCCAGTTCAATGGGCCGTTTCTTCCGATTTTCACGAAAATGACCAGTTTTTAAAATGGTCCGGTTTTGGGGGGGTTTCGGAGCCGGTGAGGGGACCAGTTCCCGGTTTTTCCCATTCGACCGGCCGGTCCAGTCCGGTTCTGACAACCGTGTCGGAGGCCTCTACAATAAAGGCCGACACGTAATTACATTAATAGATTTATTTTAGAAGACCGGATGAAAAGAAACCTTCCTAATTATCCGTGAAATATGTAAAAACATAACTCTAACGGAAATTACAAGGAATTTGTAATGGGATTTTCTGAAATGCTCCACGTGTCAACAAGCCTTTGGTCTGCTTGACTAGTAGAAGGATGAAGGTTGCAATCGTATCCTTTGTTTGTTGAGGAGGGGTCTTCCGCTTTGTTAAGATACTCTGATGCTTAAGTTAGTAGAGGTAGAAAATGAAGTGTAGAATATCAAAGACAAACAAGAATTGCCGATCATCTATCACTGAGGTCCTTAGGGGTATTTATAGGCTGAGATTTTTCATGGTCATCCATGTTCGTGTATGGCCATACATCTCACGTAATCATTCCAAACTGTTAGAGAAATATCTTGCCATAAATGCACATCCCCTCTCTGTAAAGTCGGTTCTAAGGTCGAAAATGGTTCGAAGTGACCAACATATAATGCAGGATCAAGGATATTCACCTAACTCATGAGTGCTTCATTAATGACTTGCTAGGGGATCGAATCCCAAGGTTCCGTCCATCGACTAGGTTGGTTACACCTTCATTAGAGCGCGAGTTCATCCTTAACTTGGGGACGGGTTCGTCGTCAAATGACCACAGACTCGTCCTCGGCTTGACCACGGACTCGTCCTCAGCTTGACCACGGACTCGTCCTTGGTTCGACCACGGGTTCGCCCTTGGTTCGACCAATTTTCTCCATTGCAATTTGCCCCTTCATGGTGCATTTGAGCATAGCTCAAAGTGTCGCGAATCAAAACGAAAATTGCTAATGGGAATGTACCTTTCTCCATATGACATGTTATAGTTGCCAGATGGGTGGAGAAGGATATAAACCGTATCGGATAGATGTAAGTTGAAATGACATGTCAGCTGTGCGAAGACAAAGCGTCGTGACAGCTATGCCTCAAACATTTCGCATGCGTGATAGCCCATCTTATCTCATTAATGTTGCCAGTCTGCCATCATTACTTTTACAGGACTCGAGGTAACCAGATAAATACAATGGTATGTGCTCTTGCGTCAAAGAATATCGTGCCCCTAAGAAAACATGTGTGTACAGTGGATTCGGGGGGTACCTTCGGCATACCAAAATTTTACTTTCTGGCACGCCGATTTGAATTTCTTTAGAGTCCATCATGCCCTTGAGTACGAACACGTGTATGGTGGATCCAAAGGGCACTTTCGTCCCATCCAACTTTGTTCATCTTATAAAAAGGCAAGAGACCGAAGTGATTTCCTCACTTCTGCTTCTCCCTTGCCGTTACGTTGTTGCTCTGATATTTCATCCTTACTTAGAGATTTTTGTGAGAATTTGCTCTTTTAGTCCTCTGAATTCAACCAAGAACTTGGTAAGTTCTAGATTTTTTCTTCTGTTTTATTACTATTTCTCTCATCGTTTCTTCTCTTTTTTCTTTTCTTCTTCTTCTCCTTCTTCTACCCGAAATCATGAGTGGAGAAAGCAGTTCAAGCAGTGCCCCTACAAGAGCCTACATCTCGTCTTCCCCTAAGACTAGGAAATACCAGATGCATACTCTTGACCATATTAGGGTCTTTACCAGATTCCCTCTAGCGTTAAGATTCTCTATAAAGTTGATGACTACCTGGTAGACCGTCATTCTGGAGTTACCATAGTTCACTTGGTCCAATTGGATGTTGGCCTCTGATTTCCTCTCGAACCCATAGTTGAGGAAGTGTTGTCCTTATTACAGCTTGCCCCGGGTCAAATGCATCCTCACTTCTATAGGTACATGTTCATGGTTAACAAGTTCATCCAGGACAGATACCATATAGAACCTCGCCACCTTTTCCACTTTCGAACCGTAAACAAGTGTCCATACCACGGAGGGACTTACTTCAGTTGGGTGACTCATCCTTCGACCTCCAACTTCATCACAGGTCTATACGACATGGATCGAGGTTGGAGGACTTCCTCCTTCATTATCTCAGGCCAATGGAGGACGGAAGGGGCTTGACCCATCCCCAACGTGTTCCAATCAGGCCGGTCCTTTGGTTTAATTAACATACATCTCTCGTCCTCCAAAACCAGTTATTCATACTGGTAACTGATTTTTTTTTCCTTTTTGTGTAGTCAAATCGAAGGTGCACTTCCAGTGTTTGGAAGAAGACGAAGTCTGTCGTCTTAAAGCAATCGAAAAATAGAGGGGCAGTGATTACATCAAGTGGAAACCAAGGAAAGAACTTGAGGAAGAACTCGATAAAAAAACTCGAGTGCTCAGATGGCGGAGAAGTTGTTCGTGCCAACCTCATCTCGCAAGCCGATCCTTCATCAATTGCTGCTCTTGCCGAAGAAAAGATGGAACTTGGAGATTCCCCCCTCTGACAAAGATTCCTTGTACATCCGGATCTGCCCTGGTTGTGGAGAAAAGAAAATCCACGAGGCAAACAGGATGGACCGTGGAGTTTGGTCCGTCTTCCGCATAGGAGGCACCTGTATCCGCAGCGACTGCTCCTGTTGTTGCCGCTAAAAAAAAATAAAGTTTACACCGACCGAATAGGAAGCCCGAAAGAAGAGGAAGGAGGACAAGCACGAACGAGCTCGTCAAGAAAATGGAAAAGTTCTAGAGGCAGCTGCTCAACCTTGGCAGGTAGCACCTCAGCAGAATATCCCTGCCTGTCAACCTATCGTCCACGTGGGCGCCTCGCCATCTAGTCCCAGCACGGTAGCAATTGACGGGATAGTCCCCATCTTCCAACCCGTTTTCAAGATCGGGGGACGTGCCTTGACCACTAGAGACACAACTCTAGATTGTGGTTCAACGGCCATTGCCTGGACTCGTGGATCTAGACTTCCAGCTGATGTGGCCAAGTCCAAGGTCTGGATAGGGATGGGACTCGAGGTCGTCGGGTGCCAGGACATTGCAAGGATAAATACTTCCAACTCAAGTCTTCCCATGGTTAGTCTCTTTCGTATTTACAGCTTCTTATTTGATTATCTTATTCTCAGATTGTGAATGCCTGGGCGGAGCTGTTAGTGTATGGTGGTCGAAGAGTCAAAAAATTGGGTGACAAAAGCGGAGGCAAAGGCAAATTCTGACAAGGCCAGTATGACTACTGAGCTTAAGGAAACCTGTGCCTAGTTGAATCTGGCACAGAACGAGGTTGGCAATGTTCGAGAGCAACTGAAGACGGCATAAGAAGCTATTCAGAAGGCAGTCGAGGAAGAGAAGAGAGTCAAGGAAGAGGTGGACCGCCGAACTCAAGAGCTCGAGGGCGTATTCGAGGCGCTGGGCAAGCAGGTTGACAAGTTGGAAGCATCGAAATCAGAGCTTATCCAAAAGCTTCTGGATCTTTATTAGGCTGAGGCCGAAAAAATGGTGTTGGAAGATCGCATCGAGACGAAGAAGGACGTTATAAAAAAGCTTCAAGTGTCTAGCTGCCTAATCTCTTCTCCTTCCGTCTCTCAGGAAGAGACAATCACTCGCTCCAAACTCCTTAATCGAAACATGATTAACCTTGAGGACCGAGAAGAGGCCGAGAGTCAAGCTATCCGGGACGAGGTTCATAACAAAGACAATCCTCCCTTTCTAGAAGAGCCTGTGCCTGCCCCTCCTAAAATGCCTGTTGTCAAGCCTGCTGTTGAGCCCTCTGCTGCTGATGCTACTATTTCATCTGTTCCCGAGGCTACTGTTGCCAAGAATATACCTCCTCCGGAATGAATCTACTGTTTTTTTTTCAGCATACCCAGCTTTTGATGGGCATTTTCTCTTTTTTTTTTCTTTTGTTATGAGCTTACCAGCTCTTCATGGTCCTTCTCTCTCTTCTTTCTCTTCTTTCCTCACAAGCGTACCCAACTCTTGAAGGGCTTCCTTTCTCTTCTTTCTTTCTTCTTGTAAAAACTTCCATCTGTTCCCAGATGTAATGAATAGAAACTTTACTTTTTGATACCTTTTATCGCAAGTGTCTTTTTGTTGAGTATTCTGTGTTATGTTACATTCATATGCACCTATACGGATATTTAGTGATCAGCCCATGTTTACCTCAATTAGATAGAAAATATTGAGGATGAAATCATCATAGATTGATTCATTCCTTGCCCCTGACGGGTGTAAGTGCTCAGATGACGAAATCATCATAGATCGAATCATTCCTTGCCCTTGACGGGTGCTAGTGCTCAGAGAACGAACCCCGGATGACGAGTCTCGAAAGACGGATCTCTGAGGACAGATTATTACACTATCAAGGCAAATGTTATCTATATGCTTGTTTGTATATTTCCACCTATTTCTATTGATAAAATTGTTTAAGATCCATGATATTCCAAGATTTTTGGATAGGCTGACCTGTCATATCTTTATGGTAGCACACCCCAGGACTTCCGAGTCTTTCAACGATGTAAGGTCCTCCCAATTAGGTCCGAGCTTCCTGCTATTCACTTCAAGAGTATTCTAAAAAACTTTACATAAGACAAGATCACCAACTTGGAGGGTCCTCTTCCTTACTTTTTTATTGTACGATTTCTGGAGTTGTTGATGATACCATACCATTTGAATGCTCGCCTGTTCTCGCCTTTCACCCAAAAGATCCAAGTGGATGGGCCATTAACTGACACTCTTTGTCTTGCTTTTCCTTACTCTTATCAGCCTTTCATCGAGTACAGATCGTCGGTAGACTTATCTCCTTAGGGATCACAGCTTCCATTCCGTAATCTAGGGAAAAATGGGTCTCGCTAGTGGGGCTTCGTGGTGTAGTTTTGTACCCCCATAAGACATTGTGTAGCTCACTTTTCCACTTCCCTTTAGCCTCGTTTAGTCTCTTCTTCATGGCCCCCAAGATATTTTTGTTAGCTGCTTCGCTAAACCATTTCCTTGTGGATAATAGGGAGAAGAGAAAATATGCTTGATCTTCAGTTCATGACAGAAATCCACTATCACTTTGTTTGCAAATTGCTTCTCGTTGTTAGTGATGATTGATTGAGGGATGCCGAATCTACAAATGATATGCTCCCATATGAACTTCTTGACTTCTTGCTCTCGAATTCGGGCAAGGGGAACAACTTCAATCCATCGAGAAAAATAATATGTCGCCACCAAAAGAAAGAACATGTTCCCGAGAGCTTTGGGGAATAGACCTATAATGTCCAGTCCCCATCGTGCAAATGGTTAGGGCTGCGTGACGGTATTGAGTTCCTATGCAGGGGCATGGATGTTCTTGGCATGAGGTTGACACGGGCTGCACTTTTGAACATATTTCTACGCATCGGCTTGCATATATGGCCAAAAATATCCATGTCCAAGGGCACTTTGAGCTATCGTCGGTCCTCCAGAATGAATGTCGCAAATCCCTTCACGGAGTTCGGCCAGAATTCTTTCGATGTCAGATGGGTGCCCACATTTAAGAAGAGGGTCCCCATAAGATTTTCTATAGAGCTCTCCATCTAGGAGGATGTAACGAGGTGATTTGTATTTTATCCACCGAGATTCTTTTTGGTCGATAGGGAGGATTCCAACCTTTAGATAGGTTAGTAATCCCGTCATCTAGCTCGTTGTCGTACTGATAAGTAGGATTCCCGTGCTTCTTGATGAACCTAGATTGAAGGACATTCTTTATATTCGACAAGGATACTTTGAGATTCGTCTGTATACATCATAGAAGCAACATATACCAACGCATCTGTGTGTTGATTATCATCTCTTGGGATATGCTTAATCTCTATAATGTCTAAAGTGTCACATTGAGTACGAAGGAGAGTATCATATTTACGCATTCTTTCATTACGACATTCATAAACATCATTAAGTTGATTTACTACGAGCTGGGAATCACAAAACGCCCGAAGCTTTTTGATGCCCAACTCTTTCGCACCTTTGAGCCCAGCAAGCAGCACCTCGTACTTGGATTCATTAATTAGAAATGGGAAACCCTAACCACACTATTTTCTCGATTTTAACATTCTCTGGACTAATGAGTACAACCCCGAGTCCCGAACCACTGAGATTTGAGGATCCGTCTACATACAACCTCCAATTACTCCATCTTGTCGTCCCGTTCTGCCCTCGATCTCCGTCGTCAAGATCTGGTGGGAGTTCGTGACAATCTTGGTCTAGCATTAGATTAACGTCTCCTACAGGGAAGTCTGACAAGAAATTTATTATAGCTTGTCCCTTTTCTGACACCCTCGGGTGATAATGAATATCAAATTCACTGAGTGCCACAACCCACTTTGACAACCGTCCAGCTAACTCAGGTTGTCCCAATACACTTTTAAGTGGATATGCAGTGATAACAACTATTATATGTGCTTGAAAGTAAGGACATAACTTTTCAGCAGAAAAGACCAGGGTGAGACATACCTTTTCGAGTTGACTATAATTGGATTTTGCCCTAAGAAAGGTCTTCCTCATGAAGTAAATAGGTTTCTCCATGCCCTCGATGCTTTGAACCAATACGGAGCCAATTAAGATCTCGAAAACTAATAGATAAAGATACAAAGTTTCCCCCGGATCAGGTACGAAGAGAATGGGGGCAGGGCCCAAGTATTCCTTCAGGGCGGAGAAGGCTTAAAAACATTCCTTCATCCATTTGAAACTTACATCCTTTCGTAACAGTTCGAAGAGTGGCTTACACCGATCAGAAGAATTTGAAATAAATCGGTTGAGGGCGGCAATTTGTCCCATTAGCTTCTGAATCTCTTTCTTCATCTTGGGTTCTAGCATGTCAAGGAGAGCTCATATCTGGGTGGGATTAGCCTAGATCCCATGTTGGCTTACTAAATAGCCTAAGAATTTGCCCAAAATAACACAAATATACATTTTTTCGGGTTCAACTTCAAGTTGAAGACTCGTAGAATTAAGAAAGGTTCATCCAAATCTGTTGTATAGGTTTTTCGTGCTCTGCTCTTCACCATGATATCATCTACGTATACTTCCACCATCTTCCCAACCAATGGGTTGAACATCGTCGTCATCAGACGTTGATAGGTGGCACCAGCATTCTTGGCCAAAGGGCACAACCTTGTTACAAAATAGGTCTCGCTCCGTCGTGAAAGTAGTCTTCTCCTGATCTTCTTCGGCTAGATGAATCTGATTGTATCCTGAATACCCGTCCATGACTGACAACATTTCGTGGCCAACAGTTGAATTAATAAGTGTATCAATCCTAGGCAAAGGGAAAGATTCTATTGGGCATGCTTTATTTACATTAGTAAAATTAATACAAACTCTAACTTTTCCATTTTTCTTTGAAATTGCTACAACATTTGCAATCCAGTCAGGGTATTGAACCCCTAGATGAACCCTGCCTTGATGAGATTGTCAATTTCTTTGTTAACCACATCGTGGAAGGTAGGAGCAAGTCTTCATGACATTTGCTTTACCGGGGTGATGGTGGGATCAACATTAAGATGGTGGTAGATGACTTCTGAGCTGACTTCTAGCATGTCGTCGTGCGACCAGGCAAAGACATCTAGGTTCTTCTTTAAAAAATATAACAACTTGGATTCTTCGTTCGTGGTCAGACTTGTCCTGATGTGGACCACTTGCGACACCTCTTTCGTCCCCAAATCAACAGTCTTCGTCGGTTCAATTGCCGACCTCTTAATAACCTTAGTTACTAGCTCGTCCTCAGCTACCTCGCACTGTAATTGCTATTTTGGTGTGCTTAGCAACGTGAGATGACATTTTTGAGAAATCAATTGATCCCCTCTGATCTCCTCAGGCCCCTCTGGGGTAGGGAATTTCAGCACTTGATAATAGGATGAAGGGACGGCTTTCATCTTGTGCATCCACCATCTTCCCAATACGGAATTAAAAGGGGACGGAGCGTTGATGACGAGAACCGTGTTGACAAGACGATCGGCCCGACCTGAACAGGCAATGCAATTTCGCCGAGTGGTTGCATCAAACTTCCATCGAAACCAACCAATGGGGTCTAGGTCGGGATCAATGTGGCTTGATCTAATCCCATCTGAACGAAGGCCGGAAGATAAAGAATATCTACTGCACTACCAGAGTCAATGAGAACCCTCTTTATATTGAAGTTGTTGATCTTCATGGTGAGGATGAGAGTATCGTAGTGAGGTCGGACAACCGACTGCCTATCCTTGTTATAGAAAGTTAGGGCTTGCTCAATGCCCCTCATTCTTGGCCGAACTTGATAGACTTCGTCCACATGGGATAAATTTCTAGCCTTCGCTCGAAAGTCTTGCTCCAAGTCAAGCACATGTGATCTTGCCCTATGAATGACATTGATGGTGCCGGTTGGTGCTCCTCCGTCTCCATGAGGACCCAGGTTCGGAGGCTCTGCATTACGGGGCACATCGCGTGGTACTTGTGTGTGCCCTGCTTGATTGTTGGGGACAACATATTCCCCCAAATAGCCTTCCCCGACCAACTTTCCAAGCACTCTCTTAATACTTGGCAAGGTTAGTCAAATGGCCTCAACTTTTGTGATAATGACAAAAGTCTCAGGCATGAGAACCCATAGTGTTGTCAGCGATTGGCCGTGGCCAAACAAAATATGGCTCATTTGACATTGTTTGCATAATTGTAGCTGGACTGATGATGAAATGTATTTGACCTAGTAGATTTTGCTAAGGGCGCTTCTCAGGTTGTAACCCTTAATCCGGTTGATTCTAACTTTGATGATGATTAAACCGACACGGGCACCGATCCAGCTGATCCTGCTGTTGATTCTGACTCTGATTCTGGTTAAATTGATATGGGCGCCAATTCGGTTGATCCCATTGTTGATTCTGACTGGTTCGCAATAGGGGTGGTTATTGAACAAAATGTTCGTGAACTACTCGGGCTCAGCTCGTTAAAAGCTCGAGTATCGTTCGTTTATTTAGTAAACGAGTCGAGCTTGAACATCGTTTTCGAACTCGTTTAGTAAACGAGCCGAGCTTGAACACACCCCTGCTCGACTCGATAAAAGCTCGGTTCGATTATATATACATATTGCCTTACTAAAATATTTAAAATATACTTATTTCATTTAAATATTAAAATTAAGTATATATATTATATGCTAGTAAAGATTAATAGTATATAATGTATTTTATATGATAAGAATACCCTTTATATAACTATAATCTTATACTAAATTTTAGTTAACACCGTGATTTCTTTGCCTAGGATAATAAAATGAATTTTTTACCTAATATAAATAGCTATATCCAATAAAACAAGCTACTCGTGAACTACTCGAGCTCGGCTCGAGTCCGGCTAGTAAAGCTTGAGCTTGTTTATTTAATAAATGAGTCAAGCTTGAACATGATTTCCAAGCTCCTTTAGTAAACGAACAAGCTTGAATACACCACTACTCGGCTCGATTCGATATCACCCCTAGTTCGTATCCTTAACTGCACTTGCTCTCGTGGCTCGATATCTTTAGGAGAGGTATACATTGGTCTTTTGCCTGAGCCGGATGGTCGTTCAGTTCTCTCTATAGCTTCCACTGGAGAGGCTTTTGGCTTCGCCTGTGCTTTGAGATCATCTTCGAATCTCGCATACTTCGCCGCACGGACCAGCAAGTCATCCAAATGTTTAGGTAGGCCAGTCCAACACGATGGATTCATATAGCTTGGACCCGATGGGCAACACATTTTTGAATGCTGAGATGCTCATATGATCGTTGCACTCACCTAGAGTCTATATTTCTTCCTAGAACTTTTGGACGAAGTCTCTGAGGCACTCGGACGTCTTCATTTTCATTGTGAAGAGAGAATCCACATTTGTGTCCTTCTTTTTATTGGCTATGTAGCGTTTAATAAAGACCGAACTAAGCATGTCCTTGTCTTTGATTGAATTGGTTGGTAGATGTCGGAGCCATCTCAACGTGTTTCCCTGTAGGCTGGATGAAAAGACTTTGCACATGAGAGCATTGTCAGCATTATGAAGAGACATAGCTTGCTAGTATGAAAACGAATGATCCACTGGGTCAGTCTTTCCTGTAAAAGGGCTAAAAACTGGTGGTTTATACTTGTGCGGGGTCGGAGCTTGAAGTATCCGTGTAGATAAAGGTGAATTTTGCACGTCTTGCTTCGCCTGATGTGTGAACTGATCTCTCTGGCTTCCCCCGACCTGGTTTGCATGAGCATGAATCATGGTTTGAACCTCAGTTGGGGTTGTTCTTGCCATTCGGCCTCCGCCTACATCTCGTCCTAGCAGAGGAGTTTATTGCACGCCTCCTGTATGCTGAAGATGGGGAGGTGAATGAGAGCATACCTGTCTTCCTCTCTAGCATTTCGGTGCTGGGGAGAAACTCTTTGACCTTCTCGTCGGGGAGGAGAACTGAAGGAAAGATGTCGATGAGCATCTTGATTGATGGGAGATTTTCTCCCATTCCAAATCCTATGAGGGAGGCCGTTGTACGTCTTTGGTGTCATAGATTCTTTGAAACGGGCCTCGTCGGGGTGGGGAACTTGGCATGCCCGGTTGATCTAGGTTATAAGGTAGAGTCGCTTGATTCCGTGGTGGTGATCTTGAGCTTTGTATGGTTAAGGATGTTGTCCTACAATCGGCTTTAAGATGATCTTGCTCAAAATTTTTGAGCCTATCTTGCAGCATTTGTTGTGAATGGGCCAAACGATTTATTAAGATTTGTTGCTGCAACATGTCATCTCGTTACTATTGGAACATCTGGATGATCTGGTTTGTTTGGATCGTGTCACCTTCTGGTGGGGCCTGTCCTACCATTACAAAGTGTGATGAAAATGATTTGTTTGGGTGTCGATGATTTTCCACAGACGGCGCTAATTTTGTAATGAGATTTTCTGAAATGCTCCATGTGTCAACAAGCCTTTGGTCTGCTTGACTGGTAGAAAGATGAAGGTCGCAGTCGTATCCTTTGTTTGTTGAGAAGGACCCTTCCACCCTGCTAAGGTACTCCGATGCTTAAGTCAGTAGAGGTAGAAGATGAAGTGCAGAATATCAAAGACAAACAAATTTCAGGAGGTCTTAGGATAGGGCCTTTGCTATGATCTTAAGGGAAGATAATGTCTGGATGTTTGAGAATTGCCGATCCTCTATCACTGAGGTCCTCAAGGGTATTTATAGGCTGAGATTTCCCATGGTCATCCATGTTCATGTATGACATACCATATATCTCATGTAATCATTCCAAATTGTTAGAGAAATATCTTGCCATAAATGCACATCCCCTCTCTGCCAGGTCAGTTCTAGGGCCGAAAGCGGTTCAAAGTGACCAACATTTAATGTGGGATCAGAGATATTCACCTAACTCATGAGTGCTTCATTAATGACTTTGCCAGGGATCGAATCCCAAGGTTTCGTCCATCTACTAGGTTGGTTACACCTTCATTAGAGCGCAACTTCATCCTTAACTTGGGGACGGGTTCATCGTCAATTGATCACAGAATCATCCTCGGCTTGACCACAGACTCGTCCTTGGTTCGACCACGGGTTCATCCGCGGTTCGACTAATTTTCTCCATTGCAGAATCATTACAAAAGTTTCTACAAAAGATCTAATTCCCTTCTAGCTTGGCCTATATTAGTCGATATATCAAAGGAAATTTTCTTTTGTGCTTAACTTAATAGAGAATAGGTGCACAAAGGCATCAATCTCATCTCATGTGAGTATGGGTTGGATGCCTTAGTGACACATTAATGGCTTTTGGTATGCCCCGCACAAGATCTCTTTTTAGGATTAAAAACACAAATGGTCTCTCTAGCTAGGGTTTTGGCCTAATTGTGTGTCTTGTATAGTGCTACACTCAAGCTAAGCTAGCTCGACGACTCAACTCAGCTTGGCCTATTTGAGCCAAGCTCAAGCTAGCATTTCAGGCTCAAATGAATGAAGCCAACCTTTATATTGAGCTCGAATGTTTTAACAAGCCATGCTCAAGCCATATCTTATTTGATTTGAGATAGGATCACAACCAATTGCAATTGCATTGAAGCAAATTCAATTGCATATGTGGTTGATGTTGATTGGATGAAAGAAAATGAGTGGAAATTCAAATTTTGAAAAAAAAAAAATCTTCCAATCAACATCAACCACATATGCAATTAAATGGCTTCAATGCAATTGCAATTGGCCGTGATCCTATCTCGTTTGATTTGGTTTGGCTCGTTTAGGCCTTGGTTCGGCTTGAGCTCGATTAAGCTTGAAACACAAATATAATAAATTAATAAATATCTAAATAAATTGTAATTGAATTTTTTTTAAAAAAATAATATTATTTATATTAATTTAAAATAACATTTTTATCTTCTTTTATTATAGAATATAGATAATAATACTTTCTAATTTTAATAAATAAGTTTAAGAGATAATATTAACAAAAAAAAGTTAAGAAGTTAAAAGTAAAAGTAGAAACTCTAATCTAACTTTCAACTCTTTTGACCGAATGATTACTCCCAAATCTTATTTTTGTATATGAATGTATTAATTTTTCAATAGCTTCTTATATTATAATTTATTAAAATCATGTATAATTTTTTTTTTTTTGGGCACTAAAATCATGTCTAATTAAACAAAACAATTATGTGAATTAAGCTTCAGTAAATATCAGTTGAACACGTCTTGAATAAAGTTTGAGCTTGAGCTTGATTAAGCTTGTTGAAGTCAAGCTCAAACTTACCCAAGTTCAGCTCAGATTGGCTCCAATACACCCTAATCCTTAACTTCATAAAAAATAGTCACAACTTTCAAATTTATCACTATAAGGGTTGAATTAGTCTAGGGATACTCATAAGTGTACTCCCAAATCCTAACCGTTTATCTCAATTATTAAACGGTTAGGATTGTAGCTGATGTGGCAATAGAAAAGCCAAAATAAGCAATTGAAATCCTGACCCTTAGTGGTTGGTTATAAACGGTTAGGATTAGGGAATATATTTGGGAGTATAATTGGGAGTACCCATAGACTGACTCATAAGGGTTAGGGATGTCAACGGCCAACTTTTAGCCTAAAAACCTCTTGTAAACAAGTCAACCTCTGGTTGAGTCTATTATATATTTTCCAAAGAGGAAGTTGCAGTGATTCTAAAATTTAAAGGTAAAGAAAAAAAGTAGCAACAAGTGTTGCAACCACTTGGGGTGTTAATGAATTGAACTCGAGCTTGAGTTATATTGAGGGGAGTGCTAGCCCAGATGTACTAAGTCAATTTTTTTCCACAAACACAATGTGAGTATAACATGTGGTATTGTTCTCTTGTAATAGGGAGATGGGTTGACACTTGTTGCAACCACCTTGTGTCTGGTGAAGACTGTGACAGTTGATAGAGAATATGGTAAGATAATAAAGTGTGATGAGATACACCGGTATTTCATCATAAGGTTATTTGAATTTGAATTAAAGAGATTAATGAATATTATATTTGATTGAAGGGTTTCTTTCTATTTTAAGAATTATGAATTATCTATTTAAACCCTCTTTGAGTCTTTGTAAATCATTCAAGTTAATAAGTAATATTTAGTTTCTTTATGGTATCAGAGCCACTAATCATTTGACGACCTTTTAGCTATTGTTTTTCTCTTTCTGATAGGTAGTGCCGCCACTATCCGTCGGGTGTGAAACTTTTGATATATTTTTTTAAAATAAAAAATTCTACCATTTTCTTTTATACATCTACAACCCTTAATTCTCATATTAATGCCTTACAACCTCTACTTTTTTCCATTGAAAATCTCTCACATGAGAGTTTTTCTTCAAATCGCAAGTCACATTTCGTGTTCTTTTTGGGAGGAGATCATACAGTTGATCTAGTGGCACCGGCTTTGATAACCTCTTAGATGAGCGGGATACAACAGTGATGGACTTCACAGTTAGACGGTGACAACCAACATTCACGATCAGATGTTTCAGCAACTCAACAAAGATAAAATCATGATTATAAGTTTCTTTTTGTAACCAATTGCATAACCCTTCTCCAAAGGATCATGCAATTGCGAGAGAGTGATAGAGAATAGGGTAGGATAATAAAGTGACATAAGGTTATGTGAATTTGAATTAAAGAGATTAGAGACTATTAGATTTGATTGAGGTTTCCTTCTACTTCAGAAATCATGAATTGTCTATTTAAACCCTCTTTAAATCCTTGTAAATCATTAAATTTAATCAATAATATTCAATTTCTTTAACGGTTGCTAGGATTTCTATATATACAACCTATTAAATAGTAATATGGGGGTAGCAACAACATGCATGTAGGTTTAGTCTTGTGGTTGGTGTGTGGCTGGCCTGGTATGTGATGAGTATTCCATCTACCCAAAAAAGAAACCACACACACCATGCATGTGTTTCACCCAAGGTTTTTAATTTCGAAATTTTCGAAGATTTCAGCTAGCCACTCAGAACTGAAATTACAAAAAATTACGGGATTTCGACGAAATTTTGAAATCCGAAATATTAATAATTTACTAATTATATATATTTTATTAATATATATATATATATATATTAAAATGATATTTTATTAAAATTTTATATATTTATATAAATATTATAATTTTATTTTTAAAATTAATATATAAAATTTCGAAATTTAGTAAAAATTTTGAAATATTTCAGAATTTCAATTAAAAAACTAATTTAAAAATAAAAAAATCAGGCGAAATCTGATTTTCGAAATAAACCAGTTTTGTCAGTTGTCCCAAGAAAGTTAATGAAATTTCAACGAAATAAGGTCGGTTAGAGTTTAAAAAACTTTCAGCTATCAACAGAAACGTCTCGATGCCTCTACCGTCCGTTTCTTAATTTTCTTAGTGACAAAGAGTACAAGAAACATATATTCGTTTACCATACTACCCCAAAGCTGATAAAGGGCTATTCCTGTCAGGTGCTTTTTCTACCATAACTACCCTGCTCTCTACATTGTTTTACTCTCTTTGCCGTCCCTCTTCTCGCCCTGTTCTAACTCGGAAGAATTTCTTACAGGCCAATTCACTCTAAGCAGAAGAGAGAGAGAGAGAAGATGGAGAGAGGTGGAAGGAGGGTTTCGCGAGGATTGATCCCATTTCTTGCCCTTCACGCCGTGAACGAGTATTACAGACTAGAGCGAAAACCACCTGTCACGGCTGGCCTTCTCGTCGCCAACACTCTCATCTATTTAAGGCCCGGTTTTCTCGATAATATCCTTCCTACCCTCGATGAGGTCTGGTTCAACCCTCATCTCATCCTTAAGGTATACTTCAATCTCACTCTCAGCTTTGCATTCGTTGCTAAAAAGATTTTTTTTTTTCGATGATGGATTTTAGTTTCTCTCTCGTGGTAATTTTGAAGACCAAGGTCTTTTCTATTGATTTTGATGCTTATGATTTGAGTTTTGGGTATTCTGAATAGGGTTCTGCATTTTTTGTTTAGGTTACATTTTATAGGGTGTTAGCATTTTGAGTAATCTGCTGTTTATAATATTTTCCTGTTCCTTGTAGTTCTATGTGCTTTGGGTATTTTGAATAGGGTTTAGTTTTGTAAGTTTTGATGCTTAAGAAAATCAGGGTTTGGTTTTGATTATTAACTTTTATTTAGTTGTAATTGGTGAAACACTTCTTTTTCCATTTTTTTTAATGGGCAAATGAGCTTGGAATTAGATGGGACTCCTACCCGACCTCACCAAACAAGAGAATTTACGACCTATAGTATGCGGAGTATCTAGCATCAACTTGTAATGATGATGCTTGTGATGATGTGTGGACTGTTTAGAGCAAATCATTAGTCAAACCACGTAAATCTTGTGTTGTGTATTCTTGTTTGCTTTTCTCTGTTCTTATTCTTTCAATTATCGTATTGTGGGTTGTTGTGCGATTTCCAACAACTGGTATCAAAGCATCTAGGTTCGAGTGGGGGCAACGACGGAAGAAGAAGGAAATATGAGAATCGATAAGTTCAATGGTTTGAATTTTGGATTCTGGAAGATGCAGATAGAGGATTACTTTTATCAAAAAGATCTTTATCTTCCTTTAGAAGGGAAAAAGAAGAAGCCAAAACAGATGACGGACAACACTGGGATGTATTAGACAGGAAAGCCCTGGGTACAATACGACTCTCATTTGTTGTATCTGTCACTTTCAACATCTTGAAAGACAAAACAGTAGGGGTAATGAATTCTCTGGTAAGTATGAATGAAAAATTCTCTGCTTCAGATAAAATATTTTTAATTTATAGATTATTCAATATGAAGATGGTTGAAGGTGGGTCTATGGCAGAACATCTAAACAATTTCAACACAATCAATAGCCAGTTAAGTTCAGTAGGAATTAATTTTGATGATGAAGTCCGGGCTTTAGCTATTTTATCCAGTTAAGTTCAGTAGGAATTAATTTTGATAATGAAGTCTGGGCTTTAGCTATTTTATCTTCATTACCAGAAAGCGGAAGTGTCTTGTTTATGGTTGTGAGTAATTCTACAGGGACAATTGCATTGAAGTATGGTAATGTTGTGGGAGTTGTTCTGAGCGAGGACTTTCGCAGAAAATCCTCGGGTGCAACAATAGGGAATGCCTTAAATGTTGAAAATAGGGGGCGGTCATCAAAGAGAGGGAACAAAAATAATGGTAGATCAAATTCTAGAAGAGGCAAATCTAATGAAAAGGAATCTAGCTATTGGCATAGTAACAAAGTTCGGGTTCGGGAATTGTTCGGCGGGTTTAAGTTCAGAAAAATTCGGCAAAATTCGGTAAATATGGGATAAGTTCGAGAAAATATAATTAATAATTATAAGAAAAATAGAAACATGATACCAACCAATTCTTTTAAATACATAAATAGCTAAATTATGTAATAACTACTAGATAATCAACAATAAAGTTCATAACATATACTGATATACATACATAGAATAAGGAGTCATTATTCTGATTTCACACCTCTAGTTTCTAAAAAGTAGTAGCCTTCTCTAAAATATGAAGTAATGTCATGACACAAGCAATTCATAAAGAGTCATTATTCTCATTTCTAATTTCAGGAGAAATTATTCTAAGTCTAACTTGTTTAGTTATATGGCATTTCTTTACAGGTAACAATCCATTTCAGCTAGGGCCATACTTTCCAAAGGAAGATAGTCTCCACAGGACCATGGCTCGCAAAAGGCTGAATCAAAGACAATAAAATTAGGTTTTTCTTTTGCAGAAACTCAAAACACATAAAATGAGGGTGTGTTGGGCGTGAATTGTGTTGGCAGTTCTATAATTAGGGGAGTAATAGAAAAGGGGAGCTCTGCTTCAAAGCGTTGAAGCAAAGCTCCAAATCATATTTGAACTGTAATATGAAATTTTGTTACTGAATATGAATCCAAAGCCTAGAATCAATTTTCTCAAACATCCTGAATGAGAAATCAAAAAAAAGGGGAAGCAGAGAGAGAGAGAGAAGGGTGCTGCCACCAGCCATATACTCTATTCCCAGGGCTGTTGCACCATTTCTCTGCCTTCTTGCAGCCGCAGCCTTCCCACCAGCCCTAACCATTGCGGTCGTAGCCTTCCCCAATCCTAATCCTCCAACCACAGCCCTTGCATGTTCTATAACACACCTACTATAGTCCCAAAACCCTTTAAAAACACTAATCTCAAACATCTTGAACTAGAAAACGAAGAAAGGGGAAGTAGAGAGAGAGGAGAAGAGAGAGAATGATGGAAGGAGGGAGAAAATAGAGGGACTTTCCGGAGGAAAATGTCGCCGGAGTGTTTGCCGGAGATCTACAAGCCAAACTCAGTGGAGAGGTGGGGTCTGGAGACTCGAAGTGGAGTCGAGAGAGGAGGGGTGGGGACTGTTCGTGCCCTAACCTTCTCCTTTCTGTATATATATATAGTTATTATAAAAATAAAAATAAAACAACCTGAACTGTTTACGAATTGGGCGAACAGTTCGGTGGTCCGTGAACCACCGAACTATTCGCCCGCTGATGAAGTAATCGCCGAACTGTTCATGGAGGCCTCCTAACTGAACTATTCGCGAACTTTGTTACACTGGCTGTTGGAACTGTGACAAGTCAGGCCACTTTAATAGGGATTGTAATTCTTCAAAGAAACCTACAGAGAGCAGCAATCAAAGAGGAAAAGATCGGGCAAATATTTCAAATGAGAATGATGATGCCTTGATTCTTTCTTGTGATGTACGATAGTACGAGGCGAATCTTGGGTAGTAGATTCAGGTGCATCGTTTCATGCTACACCTCACAAGCATATCCTTCATGGATATTCTTCATAATTACGTACAAGGAAATTTCAGGAAAGTCTACTTAGGTGACAATGAAGCTTTTAGTATTATTGGCAAGGGTGATGTTCAGATAAATCTGTCAAATGGGACAATTCTGAAATTGAGAGGTGTAAGACATGTTCCCACACTGAAGAGGAATTTGATTTCTGTGGGACAGCCAACAAAAATCGGGCTTTCGACAACCTTAACGAATGATTCGTGAAGCACATGAATAGGACCATTCGTGAAGCACATGAATAGGACCATTCATGAAGCACATCAAAAGAGAAAACGATTCCAAGGACGCCATAGCATAATGGCATTGCAAAACACATGAATAGGACCATTATAGAGCGTGCTAAGAGCATGAGGATTCATGCAGGGTTGCCTAAGAAGTTTTTGGTTAGAAGGGAGCTAGATTTACAACGTAGACAAATGGCGAGCTCTTCCAAATGAGGGATCTCTCCCACAACTAAAATCTGGTTCGTGGAGAAATTAATCTGCAAACTGGAGATTGCCTCAAAACATTGGAACATGCATCTAATGAAGCTAGGTAATAGATGCTCCACAATTGGCAAATTGGAGGTGAGATAGTAGTATGGGGGGGTAGCCAATGCTAAAGCCTTCCCATAGTGAAGGAGAGGCTCTAGTAATCATTCCAATGAAGGCTTCAATAACTATAATGAAAAGAAAGGAGGATAGAGGATCACCCTGACAGAGACCGCTGGTACTGCGAAAAAATCCATCGGTGAGCCATTCATCAACACTGAAAATGTAGAGGTGGAATAGCAGCAATGCATCTAAGACCTCCATTTAGATCCAAACCCCAAATGCCCTAGCATGTAGTCTAAGATAGACCAACTCACATTGTTATACGCCTTTTCCTTATTGATCTTACATATAATACTAGGGACTCCCTGTTTCAGCCTATCATCCACCCCTTAATTGGCTATTAAAATTCCATCTAAGATGATTATGTGGCCTAATAGGAGTTTGAAGCTATCTCAGGCAGATTATGTGGCCAAGATACTGAAGAGATTCAACATGAAAGGTGCTAAGTCAGTTAGCACTCCTTTGGCAAGTCACTTTAAACTTTCAGTAAAATAGGGCGCTAAAACTCGGGAAGAATTGGAGTACTTGTCCAAGATACCATATGCATCTGCAGTTGGTGATTTGATATACTCAATGGTCTACACAACCAAACATTGCTCAAGCAGTGGGAGCAATGAGCATAGTAGCAAAATTCTTTGAAGTTTTGAAAAATTCACGAATATTAGGTGTGTCGAGTTATTCTCTGGATTATTCACGAATTTTAGGTTTGTCGCATTATTCGCGAATTATGCCCGCAGTATTCACCAATTTCACAATAGTTTGTTTAGTTCGGGAAAGTAAACTGCTTATTTTGTATATTATCTAATCAAATTGTTGAATTATAATTATTATTTTTTTCCTGCATTGTTCCCGAATTTTTCCGAATTTGATTCCCGAATGTTTTAGAATTTTTATGAATTTGACCCGTCCTAAATTATTCCCGAAGCCTGACTTTGTCACTATGAGTGAGAGTAGTCAGCAGATTTATGAGCAATCTAGGAAAGGAGCATTGGATAATCTTGAAGTAGATTCTAAGGTACTTGAGGGGTACTACAGAAAAGGCTCTGTACTATGGAGGTTCAAAAATCAGTTTGTTGATTCCGATATGGCAGAGGATATGGATAACAGGCATTATTGGCGAATTTTAGGCTTGCTGAATTATTCATGAATTTCACAATAATTTGTTTAGTTCTACAAAATAAACTATTTATTTTGTATATTATCTAATTAAATTGTAGGGGGGATCCATTGAAAGTACTCGACTTGTATATGACATCTCAAAATAAAACAAAAAAAGGATTTATTATTAGGGTAGTCTTTTATTTTTGTCTTGATACTCAAGATTCAAGAATCTAAGCCTGGTATCTTCGGCAATCTTCTAGATGATGAAGTCCGTAGGCAAATTTTGATTTGGGAAAGTTCAACTATTTCTCACATGCAAAATCTTTGTTATACTAGTTTTGGCTATTTACACACACACACACACACGGATTTTGAACACATGCATATATTATATATGCTAATTCTGTTTTTTACTTCAACAACTTATATAACCAAGGTGTAAAAATCTATGAGAGAAGTATTTCAACCATAGTTGCATGGAAGCTATGTACAAGGTGGGAAGCTCGCTTCTCCGGAAGTTTGTTTCCCAGACTCACTTCCTGCTCGTTTCCATCATGTTTCATTTAGTGATGAAGGGTGCTATGTAGGAAGTGATTTGCATTGAACTGACCCTAAGGTGTAGATTTTGAGCAAGTGTTGTTGGATTGAAACCTAAGGCACCTAATTCTCCACAAATATATCATGTAAGATAAAATCAAAGGTATAACTAGTCATCCTAATATAATGGGAATAAGGTACATATATCTCATTTCTCGCTTCCCATTTCCCAAGGATTTTTTGAGCCTCGTTTCTCGCTTTCACGTTGCTTCTCATTTTCGCTTATCGCTTTGGTAACTATGATTTCAACATCTATATCTAGTGAACTAATTCTAGCCAGCTGTTTTTTTTTTATTGTATCCCAAAAGGGAGAAAAAGATGCGAATACCATACATTTCTATCAGCCCAAAAGTGAGAGATCACTTTGTTTTAGTACAGAAGGAATAAGAGGCTAAAGGAAAGTTGGGGCTGGATCTGCCTAAAGTACCTGCCTTGATAGCTTCCCTAACTTCCAAAGGGAAGTAATGAGACCATTGTTGTTCCTCATACTAGCTTCAGCCTTGGTTTGGTAGCCTATCCGCTGCCTAATTGCTTCTTGTAATATATGGGAAGCTTGACTCCTCTTAAAACCTGTCTGATAGAGAGCTCTAATATTGTGGATTAGTCCATAGTCTCCATGGGGCCTGGGATGTACTTTAACACATTCAATAAAAACTTTAGAATCTCCTTCAAATAGGATGTCCTTGATTCCAAGATCTCCAGCAAGTTGTAGAACACAACTTGGGATCTCCTTCGACATCCATAAAATTCATCTTTTTTTCTTGACTTCTGGCTGTTATCCATGGAAATCCAGGATGTGCAAAATGGTTACACGAGGTTGTTGATGATAGACAACCTTATATGGCATGAGAGGAGAGTGATTTATAATGCTATTTTTTTTTCTTTGGTAATTGCGAATGCTACTCTGTTGTTCTTGAACTGGTAGCAAATCCATTGGCTGGGGTTGAGTAGGTTTAATGAATATTGTGACGTAATTGTTAAATTGACTTAATTTCTAATGCTGAATTGCTGCACGGTCAATAGAGTTGGGGAGGAAGGAGATAATTGTAGGCATTGACTTAATATGCTCGTCTTCGTAGTTCGTACTGAATTCTTGCATGATAAATTGGTTGGGGAGGAGAGAAAATATTGAGCATTAAAATGAGACATGCAAAACATGTTTACGCTAGTCATGCTTGAAGCATTTCCAAGCGGGAATTTTTGTAAAAATGAGGAGATTGAATAGCAGTTCGACAAGAGAAACCTTAAAACGCTGTTGTACTCCCCACCCACCCACACACACCACCACCACAAATATTAACAAAAGGGGAGTGGGGAATTCAGAACTAGATGTACATGAAAAATGCACAACTATTACAAATAAACTTATACTCTTGATCCTGTAGATCGTAGTTCAGATATTGGTTTCTGATGTAGGGAAAATAATGAAGCATGGATGGGTTCTCGATGCCCCTCTTGGGCTTGGTTCTTCACTTATGGCGAGCATATACACTCAATTTATTACCTTTTTTTGTAGTTTCTTTCAGGAGTAATTTCCCTCTCATTACTCTGGTCCTTCTTTTCGATAAAATAATCATTTCGTCAGATCTTGAATAGTAGTATCACATGTTCTCTTTATGTCTTCAGCACAGGGACATCAAGCGCTTCTTCCTGTCAGCAGTCTACCACATGGGTGAATCCCACCTGGTCTACAACATGATGTCACTCCTATGGAAGGGAATCCAGTTGGAGACTTCGATGGGGAGCATTGAGTTTGCATCTATGGTCGCAACACTACTTGGAATGTCCCAGGGCATCACACTACTACTTGCTAAAGCCCTCCTTGTCTTTGATTACGAGAGGGCCTACTACTACGAACACTCCGTTGGATTCTCTGGTGTCCTGTTTGCCATGAAAGTTGTCCTCAATTCTCAGTCAGAAAACTACACATATGTGCATGGACTGGTTGTACCGGCCCGTCATGCTGCTTGGGTTGAGTTGATCCTTATCCAAATGTTTGTACCTGGTGTGTCCTTCCTGGGTCACCTTGGAGGTATACTTGCCGGGATTCTCTATCTCCGGTTAAAGGGTGCATATTCAGGTCCGGACCCATTGAGAACCATCATAAGAGGCATCACTGGTGTATTAAGCTGGCCTCTGAGGTTTGTGCGGGACTTTTTCCGATATCGACGTCGTAGGATTTCTGGGAGGGGGGCTGTTGGTGGGACATGGGCAGGAAGGAGTGTCTCTGGTGTGTGGAGATGCCCAGCATGTACTTATGATAATTCTGGGTGGTTAAATGTGTGCGAGATGTGCGGCACTGGGAGGAGTGGCGATGGCTTGTCATCCAATCCACCTTCAAATCAGGCTCGCAACCTCTCTTTGGAAGAGCTACGGCGTTGGAGAGTTGAAAGATTTGGTAGATGATTTTACGCCATTGGGAAGTGGAGAGCACTGAAGGCTTTCAGTTCACCGAAGAAACTAGAAATATTGGAAAGGGTTTCAATTTATGGTAAAAGAGGTGGAATTATACAAATATTGTTCATCGAACATTCTTTGGGATTTTTTTTGTCTGTTGAAGCTGCTTGGATTCCAAATGGTACCTAGAATGTCAATTTTTTTAGCTTGCTTGGATTTGGTTTGATCTGATTCACTCGAAAGCTGGCAATTGGTGCCTTTGGCCTGCAATGAATATTTTAATGAATAAGGAGCTGGACAAGCACAATTCTTCACACTGCAACAAAAACCGAACTCCTGTCCTTGCCTCTCATTTCATTCTTCCAGTTTATGTAAAAGACTGCATTTTATAAGCCCACAAATTTTTTACAGCCCGAAAATCCCCCTTGGCTTTGTCAAAAGAAAGAAAAACGAAAAGGCGCAAAACACCCATCACCCACGAGTATGTAGGAGTGCTCTACTCTCAGGCATTTCCTACTCTCAACCTGAGCCAACCACACGTCCATTCTAACCACTCACTCATTGCAATGGTAGACAAACAAATGTGTTAATCTGCAAGGCTTGTCAAGTTCAGAAGGATGAAATCAGTGGTACATCAACAATTTCTGGAAAACGGAATCCAGCATTTAAATAAGATAAAATAAAAGAACAAAGCACCTCATCTTGTACAATCCGCATTTGGCAGCTTGAATCAACTTATGTTTATATATAGTTCCCAAACTTAGTCCTACGAACAAGGAATCATTTCCATACACAGGTTTCACTTCAATGATGTTTGCTGCCTACCGTCAGGGATTGCAATAAGAACTATAGGCTTTGAAGGTCTAACAAAAGGAACGTCACATCTGAAATAGCCCTTCCTCTCCAGCTGCAGTATCTCCCCACGCTTCAGATTTCGCATGTTGGAATCCCCAAGAGCTGAAGTCTCCCTTTTTGTACAGCGATTAAGCACATCAAGGAAATCCTCTCCTTCCAGCTAATCACAACAGATACAGATATCATCATTCTAGCTTATTTTGAAACACCCCCCCCCCCAAGAAACCAAAACAAGTGAATAATTAACCAGCTGACCAATTGGAAATAAATGTTTGTGCTTGTGCTCCACATGTGACATTTCCATCCTGATCTTTCTCAATTTCTTTTATTATCGCGCGCATTCCCCCAATCCATTAAATTTATTTCCTTATCTATGGAGACAGATACCACAGCGGCATTGTCTTATCCATATTCTCTTTGTGTATGTTGTAGCTTTTCTTATGCCTTGGTATGATACGGACAAACGGTTTCTCAAGTTCATCGATTAAAGTCAACAGCACGCCGGGATCGATTATTTTCTTATTAATGGTCCAGAGTTTGTCCCACTCCACTCCATGAGATTGAGATTTTTTGATGCTCCCTGGAAAGGTCAAAAAAAAAAGATAGATCAGCCTTCAGGAAACAATCAAGTGTAGAGGATCCATTGCAGTATAAACTAGCATAAAACTAAAAACTGACTCATGCACTATCCATCCATTGCAGTTTAAACTAGCAAATACTAAAAACTGACTCATGCACTATGCAGATACAGTATATAACAACACTGCTGTAGATGTGAAACAGATGTAAAGGATCTAAAACTTGCCATTTAGTGGTTCCTACTTCCTACCTAGGTTTCTGGGGCAAAAAGATCCATCAGACTAATTAAGCGTCATATAAAAGCTAATGTTCTATTGGTTGGCCAGAAACATTTTGGAAAATAACAGAACAAGATGGTTAGGATCACCCGATCAGGTCAATTTTTTTGCCGATGAAGGGATTGGATTATCAAACAACAGGTCTTTAACCACTATGGATGCACCACATGTATGACTGACTTTTGTAGACTTCAGTTAGCCTATATTACTCAGATTCTGGATCATTTCTCACCTGTACGTTCAAGAATAAATTGTATTAATGCCTCGATTTTCAGACCTCTACGTGCTATTCCTTGCACAGTTGGGAATCGAGGATCATCCCATCCTTCAACCTTTCCATTTTGAACAAACCAAAGAAGTTTGCGCTTGCTAAGAAGCGTATACACCATATTTTTGCAGTCCCATTTCCTCAAGAATCCTGTGATACTGTGCATTGCGATCATGGTACTCACTAGATCGAAGGGCATGCGTAATTCCTTCTTTAGCATTAACAAATGGACATGCAAAATCATATGTTGGGTATATCATATACTTGGAACCAATACAATGGTGAGGAATAGGATTTGCAACGGTAATAAACGAGTTCGGATGGGCAACAGCTCTAGCTGTTGAGCTGTTGCCCGGTTGTGTTTGCAAAAACATGGGCCTACATTCAATAGGGTAGGCCCCAAACATCAGAGATGGGCCCCCATGCTTTTGTAGACACAACCAGGCAATAGCGCAACAGCTAGCGCTGTTGCCCATCTGAACTCTCGAAGTGACTTATTTGGGTCCTGCATGTCCAGCTTACCACGAAGACAACACTGCAAACCCCTTTCAGACCCTGAAATCATTTTTTTCCATAATTCCATATTATTCTCAGGGCTGTTATTTCTACAACTAGATTCGATGCCTTCCATCCTTTCTTTCTGCATCTGCCCCCGTGGTGTGTCATCCACATATGCTTTTTTTTTGGGTTAGATTGGGGCTCAAGGCCCATTACACAAGGACATCCCTGGGCCTAGCAGCCCCTAAGACATCAGAAAAAAGCAACGAGCTCAAGCCAACAGGAGGAGAAGCATACACCCTCAAACCCGAGTCCCACTAGAATTAGCAAGCCAATCAGCACTAAAGTTAGCTTCTCTGTAAACATGTTTAACACAACAAATCCATTCCAGATTCATCAAATGCTGACATGCAGCAACCAACCCGGGATTAGGATGGAATTCAGACACTCCTTCATTACATTAACACCGAAACTTCAGAGTCTGACTCCACCAGCACCTTCCGAAAACCTTGGTCCCAAGCTAATTTAAGTCCATAAAACAAGGCCCATAATTTAGCTTGATCATTATGACATACTCCTAAATTTGCAGAAAAACCCACCCTCCATTGGCCAAAGCTGTCTCGAATTAAACCTCTTGCACCCACCAACCCAGGATTTCCTTTTGAGCACCCATCTGTATTTATCTTAACCCATCCCAACTCTGGAGCCTTCCATCCAATAAATCTTTGAATTCGAACTATTTTCTTCCCTGGGATATGCATTGCATCAAACATCTCCATAGCTTCTGTAACAATTTGCTCCAACGAACTAGGGGGAAAGGTAAAAAGTGGGTCAAACACCAATTTATTCCTCCAGTTCCAAACTCGCCAACAACATATAGCAACCATATCACACCAAGGAACTTTATCTATAAACCCTCCTTTTGATTTTTCCAAATTGCGCTTAAACCAACCAAGTAAATCAAGGTTAAAGAATTCTATTTGATCTTGGGGTGGAACAAGTTTATTCCATATTGCTCTAGTGCGAGGACAATCTCTAAGAATATGGAGAGTATTCTCCACAGGATGGTTACACTTCGGGCAACTCAAATTTGTCATCATGTGACAACTAGCTCGGTTACTATTAGACAATATACGGTCCAGGATCGCCAGCCAACAAAAGAACTTAATCTTTGGGGTGATATGCATTTTCCACAACAATTTCCACTCAAATGGACTATCTGGCTGGCATTTCATATCAGAAAGAAAAAAATAAGCAGACTTAGTGGAGAACTTGCCAGAGGAATTGAGACCCCAAATAGCTTTATCTTCAAGCAACGGTCCAAACCAACTGGCAAACAAATGATTTCCTGCACTAAATCTTCTGGAAGATAACCACGAAGACCAGCAAGATCCCAAGCCCCCTCCACAATAAAGTCAGTCACTTTTTTTCCCAAAGACTCTAGAGACAACAACGATCCCACCTCCTCACACAGAGGTTTATCCCTCAACCAAGTATTCGTCCAGAACTTAACTCGTTTCCCATCACCCACCCTCCAATGTAATCCCTTCTGCAAAACTTCCCTTCCTTGAAGGATACTTCTCCACACATGCGAGGACTTAGATCTCTGCAAGTAAGACAAAAGATTTGTAGTACCCATACACTTGTTCTTCAAAACTTTAACCCAAAGAGCTGTAGAATCTTTCAGAAGCTGCCATCCCCATTTAGCCAATAAAGCAGAATTGACTTGAGACAGACATTTAAGTCCTAGACCTCCCTTAGCCTTAGGGGTACACACTTTTTCCCAATTCACCATATGCACTTTCTTTTGTGTCTCTGTATCTCCCCAGAGGAAGTTTCTATTTTGTTTATCTATTGCAGAACAGAGGGACTCTGAAAATTTGGATGTTTGCATGCTATAGGTGGGAATAGCACATGTAACTGCTTGAATTAGTGTTGCTCGACCAGCTAAGGTTAGTTGCTTAGCCTTCCATGAAGCCAACCTCATCTGAACTTTTTCTAACACTTCCTTGTAAGTATGGCGGTCAACCCTTGCGTGGTGTAGTGGAACACCCAAGTATTTGCCTAAGGAATGAGATATAAGAATCCCAGTGAGGCGATGAATAGAAGCCGCAATAGGATTCTTAGTGTTCTGGGATAGAAATATCTTGGATTTTCCCACATTCACCTTCTGCCCCGAGGCCTGACAAAATTCTTCCATACAATCCCACATCACCTGAGCTTGTTGTTCAGAAGCTTTAGCAAAAAGGATTAAATCATCTGCAAAAAAAAAGTGTGATATAGGAGGTCCATTCCGTGAAGCCCTAACTGGTTTCCACCTTTTATCCTCCACCCTTTGGCTAATCAGATGTCCAATCTTTTCCATACATAGCACAAAGAGATAAGGAGAAAGTGGGTCACGTTGCCTCAACTCCCCACCTGTTTAAAGTATGGAGTCTTCTCGCCATTCCAAATAACAGCAAGCCTAGTGGAAGTAATACAATTCATCGCCAATTTTAACCAGCTATTAGGAAGACCCAGCTCTCGCAACACCCTTTCTACAAATGCCCAACTAATGCGATCATAAGCCTTTTCCAGATCGATTTTCCAAGCCATGGCCCCAACTCTCCCCTTCTTCTTCCTGAGACTATGGAACATTTCTTGTACCACCACTATATTATCAGTAGTTTGTCTTCCCGACACAAAACTACTTTGGGATGGAGCAATAACAGTACTCATTAAAGGCCTAATCCAGTTTACAATAATCTTCGTAATCACCTTGTAAGTTGTGTTACATAGACTAATAGGTCGAAATTGACTAAGACCCTCCGGATTAGGAATCTTTGGGATTAGAATAATAAATGTGTCATTCAATCCTTCAGGCAACTCCCCCAAGTGAAAAACATTCTTTACCATAGAGCAAACATCGGTGCCCACAATCTTCCAACATTTTTGAAAGAAGGTGGCCTGGTAACCATTCAGACCATCTGAAATACTGTCTCTTTGATTTCCTGATTTGTGACCTCCCTAAGGAAGCCACGATGCTCTCCATCAGGAATTGAAGGGAACAAAGAAGGAAGAGCCATCATCGGAGAGATGTTGTCATCCATAGCATACATGTGCCTGAAATGATTTACTGCCAAGATTTTTAGATTCTCCCCCTCCAACACCCAAACCCCATTCTCATCCTTTAGTGCCTCAATCTTATTCTTCCTTCTTCTGACCAGAGTGGTAATATGGAAAAACTTAGTGTTACTATCTCCATATTGAAGCCATTTGATTCTTGATTTCTGAAACCAAAACACTTCCTCCTGTTTAAGAAGCTGGTTATACTGAGAAATGAGGTCATGTTCTAGTGTGAGCAAGAAAGGATTAGGATTTAGACAATCAGCTCTCTGAGTACCCTCCAGACGAGCTAATGATTTTTTCTTCTTATAGAAGATATTCCCAAACACTTGATAATTCCAATCCTTAACTGCAGTCGTGAAATTACAAATAAGTCTAGAAAGATCAGTACTTAGGGGAATCCAATCTCTTTTAATAAAGTTTAAGAAGTCTTCATGTTGTAACCAGGCCGCTTCAAACCAGAAAGGTTTATGAGCAGCTTTACGAGGAGGATTTCCCACTAAGTCCAACAAAATTAGGCAGTGATCTGATCGAGTTCTAGGTAAATGCTTAACTGTAGCTTCTGGGAACCATTCACACCACTCAGAGTTACAATAAGCCTTGTCCAATTGCTCTCGAATCAAAGCAAGTCCATCTCTACCATTGCTCCATGTGAACCGTGGACCTGAAAAACCCAAATCAAGTAGCTGACAGTTCTGCACACAGTCACCCGGGCCTCTCCCAAATCTGGGTAATGCTGCACCCCTCCCCCGATTTTTCACCCATCGAGGTGATTTCATTAAAATCCCCAGCAAAAAGCCAAGGTTTAGAATGGGTCTGAGATACATCCCCTAGAAATTCCCACAGCTTTTCCCTCTGGCGAGGGTTTGGGCTAGCATAGATAGCTGAAAAAAGCCAATCAGAGTCTACAGCCCTCTTAATCAAAGTGTTAACAGCTTGTGAAGAAGTGGAAAGTATGTCCATGGACACTGACTCCTTTTTCCAGAGAAACCAAATTCCACCTGAAAACCCTAAGGCATCCACTTTTATATGCGCTGAGAACCTAATTCTATCAATGACTGTATTTGCTGACACTCCACTCACTCTAGTCTCCACTAATTAAAACCAATACCACTGGTTTATGGAGACGAATTAGATCCCTAATGGATCGAAGGAACCCAGCATTCCCAACTCCTCTCACGTTCCATAACAAAATCTTCATGGGTAACAATCAAACCCTCAAAAGAGGCTTCCAAGCTACCTCAAGCACACAAGAGCGAGACCTCAAAGGCACTTTTGCTAGGGAAACCCTAACTCAGGGGGGATGGGAAGATATTCTAGCTCAAAAGGGAGAAAATGTAGAGGTCTAGATGAGAGAAATAGGGAAGGAACATGAAAGAATTTTCATCAACTCGGGGAAGTAATCTGAAGTGTGTGTTGCAGCATCATATTTGATACCCAAAGTCTCAATATCTTTTAGTAGATTTTCCACAAACTCATATTACTTTCTTTGGCAGGATTTGTGTCATCGAACCGAAAAATCATCCAACCTTGGTATCTTTGCGCAAAATACTGGTTCAGAAGTGCTGCTTTGGAGTGTCCAATGTGAAGATATCCATTGGGTTCTGGTGCAAACCGCAAGCATACCTTTCCAATTTCAGCATCCGGAAGATCTACTTCAAAAGTAGGTTGGCTGCCTTTTACCTTATCATTTCCTTCCCCATTCATACTTGATTGATTAGCACTATGTTGATCACTTTCCTTTGTTTTGGATGTTGCTGGCTTACCTATGCCCCTTTTCCCAACATATGTTGTTGTGACTTCATTCAAGAGAATGCTATATTCTGTTTCTATTGAATTGAACCAACGGACTGAATTTTGGTATTTCCTTGACTTCCTTAAACTCTCACATTTCTGTCTAGTTTCTGTAAGGTGCAAAATTCTACGATATTATTGATGCACAAAATAATAAAATAGTGCATACAACTACAATAAGGGTCTAGAAATAGCTGATGGTACACATTAGTTCTTGGGAGGTATGAGGGGAAAGGCATAATTTTAGTCACTGGAGAGCTCTTGCTATATACAAAATTTGTAGACCTATTGGATGATGGCTTACTATATGATAAAATGGCATATTCCTCCACTGTTAATTATTTTTATGACTGCCAAAAAGGAAATCAATAGAATGGATAATTCTGTTATCTGACTATTGATCTTTGGATTAGGAAACGTCCCAAGGTGGAACCCAAGGAATGGTGGTCCTTGTGGCCAACCAACATGCAGAGGAACCTAAAATCATTCAATGAATTCAAACTAGATGATGACCCACTACAAAATTGACCAAATCTGATGACCATCAACCATTCAATTTATATTCAATGTTTACCACACTAAGATGAATGGTTATGATCACCAAACAAAGCCAATTTTGGGTTCAAGAGATCTTCAAAGCAATAAACATTTGATAGTGTGTCCCAAACCTGTATGTGCAGCAAATGCACCTCTTGGATATTGGAAATCCAAATGTACGCTCCACCTAATAGATATACTAGATCTGCCTCAGGCAGCAAGTAAGATAAGAAGGGGGGAGGGGTTAGGTCATGGTTTTAAAAAACACCGAAACCGTTACGTAAAGCCCGTTACGTAAAGGTTTCGGTGACCTCCGATACCCGATACCGTACATTTACCCATTTATCCCGAAACAAAACCATAATGCCCGAAACCGTTTCGTAACGGCCGTTACGCCCAATACGTAAAGGTTTCGGTCGTAGGACTGAGTTCTGAAAATCCCTAAACTCATTCTAAAACCTCATCTTGCTTTCTCTCTTCTTCTCTACCTATTCTTAATACCTTTTTTTTTCTAAAATCATTTTTTTTTTGTTAATTAACAACTTGATTTGGAGTTTAATTCATAGATTTGAAGGAATCCAACGCATGTGTTTTATTTCGGGTATGTTTCAACCCTCAACACATCTAATTTCCTTATTTCTAAATTTTGAGCTTCATATTGGCTTTAAAAGTATCTTGTTACTTTTTTTTTTTTTTTCTATTTATTGGAATTTTTTGGATTTTTTTAAGCAAAAAAGAAAAAAAAATAAGTAAAGGCCAAAACCGTTACGTGACGGCGTTACGTAAAGGTTTCAGCTGTGTCCATTACGGTGTCTGAAACCCTTTTTTAAAACCTTGGGTTAAGTAGCAGGAAAGGAATATTAAAATCATGGAAATAAAAATTGTCGAAACCGATACAAAAAGGATGATATGTATAGTTTCGGTAGCTTGTTGTCGATACGTATATTGTTTATTAGTTATTTATGTCTTCATTAATTATGCAATTGTAATTGTGTTTACTACTTTGTCTTTGAGTTGTTTCTCATGACTTTATATTTGGTTCTTATAACTCATTTGATTTTTTTTTCAATTTAATTTCATTTTTTTGATATTATTTTAAACAGAAAAAGTTATATGTATCGCTCAAAACCAATACCGAAACCGATACGTATAGGTTGGGACCGATACATCTCCCAAAACCATATTTTTAATCCTTGATCAAAATGCTGCCACTGAAACTTTTACCTGCCAGACCTGACCAGAATGCTATATCTGCTATTGACAAGCTATGACCGACCAAGAAAGTCTGCAGTAACAAATAACCATCCACATGGCTGCAAGCATTCTCGAATTCTGAACCTGATAAGAAGACGGGATATTCTAGCCATTCGTCGATCTACAAAGAACGATGATATTTGGCATTAGCAATATTAAGAAAGAAACGTTGTCTCAACTAGAAATGCAAGACCAAATGAGTAACTAGAAAAAGTGCTTTTGATCTCTCGCTAATGCAGCAAACACACCTGGCTAGATTCCAATGCATCTTGTCTATAAAAATCCGGAATGGTTGCTATTTGACCAAGATGACGTAAAAGTACATTTGTTCCATGCAATTTCAATCTGGAAAATAGATGGGGTTAAATGTCAATATGGAAAAACCTTTCCCACACTACATCGGCTATCTTGAATATGAGAAAGCCAATTCAATAGCACACATGAGTCATGACCACCAACCAAACAAAACTCTAACAAGCGGGAAACATAAATATATATATATATATTTTGATCGATAAAGCAACGCAATATATTAAAAAAGGAGAAAGAGGTACAAGAAGGAAACGCCGAAACAGAATTTACAAGCACATAAACTTAAGGCCGGGAAGAAGCAAGCAAAATCCTACTAATCCTACTCCCCTATACAAAAACATATCAGTGCAACACCCCTCACAGTCCTTCCCCTGTATACACTAGATCCCTGCCCACTCCATGACCACCCAAAGGATGCGATTACAAATCCGGGGAATCGAAGAAGAGACACCCTCAAATGTTATGAGATTCCTCTCTTTCCAAACCAACCAAGAAATAGCCCCCGGAAGAGCCGCCCATATCGCCCCTCAAGTATCCTCCCCTCTATCTAAAGGCCAATAAGATAAGAAGTTATGAATGGGTGAAGGAAAGACCCAGGCTACCCCATTCAAGAGAGGAAAAATCCCCACACCTCCTGTACAATAGAGCAATGCAAAAGGAGATGATCCACTGTCTCTCCTGCTGGGAGACAAAAAAAAAAAAAAAACGAGTCATACTCCATCCTCTATGCTGCAAGTGATCACATGTTAGAACTTTATTCAATGTTTCAGACTATAAGAAGAAAGATACTTTGGATGGAATTCTAGGGTTCCACATAACCCTATGGGGAAACGACTCACCCGGATTAGGTAACAATGCTTGTAGTAATGCTTTTACTGAGAATCGACCATGGTTGCTTCTAAACCACATCCTGCAATCCATAACCTCTGGGCAAAGAACAGATGTGGTAATGCGCTCCAAGAGCCTAGACATATCACTAATTTCCCAGTCATTTAGGTCCCTACGCATCTGAGGACACCATACCACCCCCGTTGTACTCCTCTCATAGGAATCCTCCACTAGGGCATCCCTGTTGGAAGCTAGGTTGAAGAGATTGCCTAAAATCATCCATAGGTCTTGAAGACCTAGCCCATACATTTCTAGAACCTAATCTCCGACTCTCTTCCTTCCCGAAACCTAAAGTGAGGCATGACCAAGTTGGCATTCGCCATTATCCCCTTCCAAAACCCCAACCCGTGAGGTCCTTTAACCTCCTATGGAATCCAACACGACGTTTCCCCATACTTAGCTACTATCATAGCTTGCCACAAACTATTCCTCTCAACTCCAAATCTCTACAACCATTTGTCCAACAAAGCTTTATTACCTGGATGAGCAGCTTAAGATTCAAACTTCCTTCTTCCGTAGGACAACAAATTTGGTTCCAGACAACTAATTGATATTTTGTTTTATCCCCTCACTCGTTCCATAAAAACGCCCTCTGAAGTTTCTCTATAGAAGATACCACATAACGTGAGATGGTGAGAGTAGACATGAAGAACCTAGGGAGGCTTCTTAGGGTGTACCGGATAAGAGTCAATTTCCCCCCTTTCGATAAATATGATGATTTTCACCCTGGTAGTCTGTTGGTAATTCGGTCTAGCATTGGATTCCACACTGATGTCGCTATTTAACTAGCACCTAAAGGCATACCTAGGTAGACCGAAGGAAGAGATCTCACTTGACAACCTAGACAAATGGCTAAACGGTCTTAGATGGGGACCTCTCCTATCCTGAGGAGCTCTGATTTGGCTAGATTGACTCATAACCCCAACACTGCTTCAAAACATCTAAGAATACATCTGAGATAGAGAAGATCGCTGCGTGATAAACGACTGAAGATAAGAGTATCATCTGCGAATTGAAGGTGGGAAATCTTCAACCTGTCTGGTCCAACCAAGAATCCTTAAAAGTAAACCCCCTTTGCTCTAGACATCATCCTACTCAGGGCCTCCAATGCGGTCACAAAAAGAAGGAGAGAGCGGATCTCCCTCTCTCAATCCCCTTGAACTAGGGAAGTAGCCCACTGAGCTGCCATTTACAAGAATATAGAAGAATACAGAGGACATGTAGGACCTGATCCATTGCCTCCACTTCAACCCGAAACCCATTCTACCAAGAACATAAATGACGAACTCCCAATCGACATGATCGTAAGCCTTCTCCATGTCGACCTTGCAAAGGATGCCAAGTGTCTTGGATCGGACCCTGGCGTCGATGCATTCATTGGCAATGAGAATCCCATTTATAGTTTGACTATTAGTTTTAACATCAATAAAAATCAACCCAACCCAAATTGGAGCTAATACCTATCAAAAACAATGACATACATGAAAAAAATCCCATCTTATTAAGAGCTTCTAGGGCTCTGAATATAAGAAGCCCTAAATAACCAAATAAACATTTGACCATGCAATCTGAAAGCCACAACTCTTTTACTATCAAGTCAAACAGTCAATATCAATAAAAACAGTTAGAAAAATTACAAAGCTATTTTCAATCAAAATTACTGCTACTCGATGTAAATGAAACAATAAAGAAGCAAGAAGATTCAACACATTCCCTACAACAGGAGAAAACACTAACTTTGAAAATAAATATATTTCCACAACAAGTCCAAAAGCCTAGTTGAAATAAATTTAAGTTGTATTCAACCAAAAAGTTTAGAAAGGAATGACACAGTTTTTTACCAAAGCTTCTGTTGCTTTATGTAGATGAAACACTAGAAAGGCAAGAAATTTCAATACACTCCATACCCAGCTAAACTCCATTTCACATCATCAACTAACTTTATTTTTCTAAGAATCTTGCAAGGGCAAGCCTTGTTGGTCAAGCGCTTTGAACCCAAGTCTGTTAGTATTTCAAAACTAGACACGACCCTCTGGGACAACGAACTAAATGTATCAATATAACAAACTATCATTTGAACATACCAGTAAAAAGTGCAAGCTTCCATAATATCAAGCTATTAAGAAAAGGAAAGAAAACAAAAATTTCCGATAAAAAATCTGCTTGGCAAACCAAGTGGACTCTAAACAACCAAAAACTTTAGACAGTTTCTAAAGAGGAAAAAAAAAACAAATGAAGGATGGTGAAGTTAAACTTCGAGTGATGATTGATGAAATCAGCGGTGGTATCCGGTCCTATAAGCAGAAAAGACTCTACTGAAGTGTAGTCGAAGACTCCCCATGAATAGTTAAAAACATGGTTCAAAAACCCAAAAACTCGACTTGACTCGAAAGTTAGCTGGGTCAAGTAACTCGGAAAACTTGAAAAAAAATCGACTCGGTCCAACTTGAAATATATATGTAATAACTTGAAAAACCTGAGTTGAAAGAACTCAAAGTATGTTGGTTTTACGGCCTAAAACCTAAAAACTAGGTTTAACAGAACCCATAGTAGGTTGTCTTTGTAAATCCCAAAAATCATGATTCAAAAATAGTGTAACGTTCGGGTTTAGGTTTAAAAAAGTGATAAAAATATCTTTATGTGACTCGACCAAATCTGGCGAGTCGAAAAACTTGGCTCGACTTGATCAAGTCACTCGAGTAACTTGGCAAATAATGTCTCCTTCGAGTTTTGAAGCGACTCGACTCGAAATTCATTCTAGTCGAGTAACTCGACCGAGTTACTCGGGTGACTCGCCGAGTTTTTGAACTATGGTTAAAAACCTATACCTCTCTTTACGAAGCTCTTTTGGTTGGGGAAAGTGACTCTAGTATTGTCATTGCTCGGGAATTGAGTCCATCGTAAGTTCCAAGGAAATTTTTAATATTGTAGACAATTAGGGATTTAAGCTTTCGTAGAGACACAAGAGTATATTTTAAACTTGTACCCTCTGAAATGCCACGTGAAAATGATAGGAACCTAACCAATTCTTCAAAAGCCCTAGGGTGATTAAGGAGTCGAAAGCTAGGTCCATATACATTTAGGGTTGTAACATACCACCACGTTTCCGCAGCTGACGTCCATGGTGGCTTTCAATCTGAGGCGGGGCGCGGGGCACTTTTCAGGTTTTTTTCCTGTAGCCGGGGCACTTCTCAGGATTTTACCATTTCTAGGGCACTTCTAGGGATTATTTTCTCCGTAGCCCTCCCATATAGCCCTTTCCGTGACTCGAACCCCAGATGTGGTGTTAGGCTCTGATACCAAATGATAGGAACCTAACTAATACTCCAAAAGCCCTCGGGTGATTAAGGAGTAGAAAGATAGGTCCATATACATTAGGATCATAACACATTAGCAGAAGATGGTGCATAACAGTTGTCCTTGTATATCTAATAGTTCTCCTTAGCTTCTTTTTTGCTTCTTACTGAATTTCATTAATCGTAAAGAATACCAAAAAAAATAAAACCAGAGTTGAAAATCGGAGCTTTGACCATTAAGAAACAAAACCAATAAAAAGAAATTTAAAAGGTTTGATATAGTTCCTAATACAAGCCAAAACCCTAAAATCCATCTTCCAAAAAAGAAAAAGAAAAAAAGTATTACACTCATTTGAACACACAACTTGGATCAGAATAAAGAAATTGAACTATGAGCGTTACAAGAATAGCAATTACCCGGAAGAGAAACAAAAATTAGGAGAGGATCCAGAAGGAAGACTTGAATCAGGCGATAGCGAAATGCCGGTGATCTTTGCGGCAACAGTTACTGAAAGCGGAGGATTATCGGTAGAGAAGGACAGTTCAATCTCCATCTTCTGCAGAGTAAAAAAAAATGAAGTAATGATTCGAGGATTTGGGTTTGGCTCATGGCCATGGCAATCAAGGGGCTTACCTTGCTCCGGTCACAGTCGTCGCATCCGTCTTGACTCTTGACTGGGGTTTGCGTAAAGAGATTTGAGGTAGAGCAATGGTACGCTCGTTTGCTAATCCTCCGAGACATGAATGATACCTGGGGCGTAAACAATGGGACGCCACTGCTTTACTACTTATCTGTTTAATCCGTAGAAGTCTTTGATTTGAAGCTATGTGGCTCCAATATGAGTACTGTAAGCCCACAATCGAGATGGCCTAGAACAAAGTATTGTCAAGCTCAGCCATGTCATCCTTATATAATCGGATTCGAAATACCTGAGCTACCCTCATCACTTGGAACAGAAATACCTTTGGGAATATTCATCACAGAAAAAGGCAAATTCAAGATGATATTGATAGAATTCAACGGGATCCTCCTAACCATTTCAAATATGCTGAAGAGAGAATTTTTCTCAGGGAATTGGAGGATATCCTTTCTATGGAATAGACTCTGTAGGCTCAAAAAGCTAAGAAGCAATGGATCCAACTAGGGGATAGAAACACGGGCTTCTTCATACTTCCACTATCCAAAGAAGGCAACATAATCACATTGAGACTCTTCAAAACAGTAATGAGGAGTGGACCTCTGATCCAGCCGAGGTGGAAAGGTTAATCATCAACCATTTCAGTGAAAATTTCAACTCTTCTAACCTCTCTCGCATTGATGATTTCCTAATCCATCTCCCTTAACTGGTTATGCCTGCTATGAATCATTCTCTGATTAGAGCTTTCACCTTGGATGATGTCAAGTGTGCGCTATCGCAAATGGGCCCATTGAAAGCCCAAAAAAATTGGGCGATTGTTGAGAAGGACTTTGTCAATGATATTCTCAGCTTTCTCAATGAGGGTACCCTTCTGTAGTAGCTCAACTATACTCACTTGACCCTCGTACCTAAAGTCCCTCACCTAGAAAAAGTGACCCAATTCCATCCCATTGCCCTTTGTAATGTTAGTTACAAAGTTTTTTCGAAAATCCTTGTAAATAAAATGAAGGAAAGCCTTTCAGCCATCATTGGTCCTACTCAATCTGATTTTGTCCCGGGCGACAAATTTTTGACAACATATTGATTGCTCATGTGGTTTCTCACTTCATGAAAAGAAAGAAGAAGGGTAAATATTTTTTATGACTATCAAAACAGATATGGAGAAGGCCTATGATAAGCTGGAATGGAATTTTGTCAAGAAAGTGTTTGAAAAATTGGGGTTTTGCTCTCGATAGGTGTCTCTTATCATGCAATCTATCACCACAGCTCATTACTCTCTCCTCATCAACGATGAAGCTAAATGTATGATCAATCCATCTAGGGGCATTAGACAAGGAGATCCCTTATCCCTTTATATTTTCATTATATGTGCTGAAGCTTTAGCTCACAACATAAATTATGCAATCTCAACCAATGTTTTGAAGGGCATCATGCTCGCAAGAAGTTGCCCTATGCTTTCTCACCTTTTTTTTTTGTGTGTGCAGATGATTGCCTTTTCTCCCTTCAACCCAACATGGATAATGCTGCTAATCTGCGCTAAATCCTTCAACAATACAAAGAAGCATCGGGCCAAAGAATGAACCTCTCAAAATCTAGTTCTATGTTCAGCTCCAATACTCCTCTCAAGTTCCAGAAACTCCTTTCCTGTATCCTCCACATCAAGAAGGTTGAAACCCCTGGTTTCTGTCTTGGTCTCCCGTCCATTCTCGGTCAATCCAAAATGTAAAGCTTTGGCCACATCAAAGAAAAAGTTCTAGCCCGGCTTCAAGGTTGGAAAGCATCCCTGTTATCAAGCGGGTAGAGAAGTCCTTATCAAGGCGGTGGCTCAAGCGGTCCCCGCATACACTATGAGTTGTTTCAAACTCCCTCAACATTTGTGTAAGGAACTGGAATCTTCCATTATCAAATTTTGGTGGGGCCAAAAAAGTGAGGAGAGAAAGATTCATTAGATAGGGTAGAAAGATCTTTGTCAAGCTAAATTTCAAGGTGGTGCATGTTTTCATGATCTTGAGAGATTCAACAAGGCCCTTCTTGCAAAACAAGCTTGGAGGCTTATAAATTCCCCTACCTCATTATGGAGCCAAGTAGCAAAAATCCTTTATTTCCTAAACTCGGAATTTCAAAGTGCTAGACTCGGGTATAGGCCTTCTTGGGCTTGGCTTAGGATTCTCATTGGCAGAACATCTCTTGAGGGTAGGCTTAGGTTTCAAATTGGAACGGGGGATCAAGTTGATCCTTGGAAAGATCCGTGAGTCCCCTCTCTACATGGATTCAAACCTTTCTCCCCAAGACCAGTGGGTAGTACCATTAATAAAGTGGCAAAATTGATTGAGCAGCCTTCTGGGGAATGGAATAAAAGAAAGCTTGAAGCCATATTTGTAGCAGCGGAGATTGAAGAAATCCTCAAAACCCAGGTCAGCAGTATTGGAATGGAAGATATAAGGGTCTAGCATCATTCTTCCAATTGGCGATTTAGTGTAAAATCGGCATACCACCTCATTCCTAACCCGTCTACCAGAAATTTGAACAATACAAGCCCCTCATCTTCTATTTCAGATCTCCCCTTTTGGAAAAAAATTTGGACTCTCCAAGCCCCGCCAAAGATTCTGAATTTTATTTGGAGATGCTCTAGGAATGCCATTGTAGTCAATTCCAACCTCTTCAAGAGAAAAATCATAACCAACCCCTCAAGCCCTATATGCAACTCATCCCCTGAGAGTGTGTATCATATTTTTATAGAGTGTCCCATGGCAAGAGCAGTCTAGTTTGGGTGCCCCCTATCTCTCTAAATTGACACAAACCATACCCCCTCTTTTCTAGTCTGGCTAAATCAATTCTTTAAAGACCCTTGTCATGATGGGTCGGATCAGGATCCCAAAATTTTGATTGTTTCGATTTTATGGCATATCTGGCTAGCTCGTAACAATCTAGTGTTCAATAAAACCAAAGTTGACCCTCTTTCCATCATCTACAGAGCCTCAACATGGGCTGCTAATATTGCCTCAAGCTTGGTGCCTATATCTTCTCATTCTCCCCTTATCACCCATTCTGGACCTACCTCTTGGTCTCCTCCTCCTCTTGATTGGTTGAAAATTAACTACGACGGTGCTACGAATGTAATACACAAAAAAGCATGTGGTGCAGTAGTGGTTAAGGACTGCTAGGGCAATCAGATCACCAGCTCCACTAAACTTATCAGTGGGTGCAATGGTGATGTTGTGGAGGCCATTACTCTTCGCCCAAGTGTTATTCTGGCAAAGGAGAAAGGTTGGTCAAAAATATGGTTGGAATTTGATTCTTTGAAGTTGGTAAAATTCATTCAAGACAACAACTCTTCTATCCCTTCGGGTACTCTCCTGATTATGAAGGATGTTTGCACTTTATTATCGGCTTTCCAAGATAGTAAAGCTTTTCATGTTTGCCGTGAGGGCAACAGTAAGACGCACTGCCTAGCCAGGCGCACGCTCTGAGCATCCTTTTCTAGGATGGGAGCCCCTCTGCTTTCCCCCTCGGGTGTCAATAGATCCCAGGGGGAGGTATCGTTCAATCCAGGCACCTCTCTCTCAGTTAGGAGTTCTTAAGTCTCTATTTTGTGGTGTTCAGTTGATTTATGTTTAGTTCTACTACGTTTGTATTCTGTTTCTCATCAACCAAAAAAAAAGTAATATCACTTTAAACCAAAGTCTAGATTATCGGGGGGAAAAAAGACACAAGTCTTATGATTGTCATCATGTACCAATTAGATTAGACTGACTCTTGTGAATTGTGATCATATAGTTTCAATAGCATTTGTTGAGAAAATTCTTTAGTGAGACCAAGGTAAAGTTTCAGCCCAAAATATGTACCAACATCCCTAGGATTTGGAATCAACCATTTGAACAAAAGGATCACATGTTAACCAAGGAAAAAGACCAAATCTACTTTCCTTTGTCCACGTTGTTTTGCGAGTGGGTTTGGTTGGAATCTTCTTCTAGCCGATTTCAACGGGCTTATAGTGTAAATTTCACCCTTGTTTTCTAAATCGGTTCTTGTGATCTCATTTCTCTGTTCTACAATTGGTTTTGGTTACATCTCTAGTTGATCTAATGGTAGAGCTGTCCGGGAAAATGCTACTATTATCTATTAAAGAAAACCAAAAAGTTATCGAGTTAGCAGATGAAATTCTCTAAGCTGATCATTCAGAATATGTAAATAGCTTAGTTTGGCGAATTCTTTCGGATAGGCCATATAGCCTGGTGGCTATGAAGAGCACTCTTATACATTCATGGAGACCTCGAGGGGATGTGCAAGTGGTGGAGCTTCAAGTGGATCTTCTACTATTCAAATTTCAGAAGAAAGAGGACATGATCAGATTCAAAAGGTTCGAGCCCTGGGCCTTCTATAATCATCTTTTTCAACTTCCGGATTAGGAACCAGACCTCTCCCCTTATGAAATCACATTTGAGGAGACTCCCTTTTGGGTTCAAATTCATGGTCTGCCTCCGGAAAGGCATACCCTCGAGGTGGGGATGGAGCTAGGAAGTGAAATCGGCTCGGTTCTTGAGGTGGATGTTAACCTAGGTGATGGATCTAAAGGGAAGTTTCTCCGTATTCGAGTCCTTGTTGATGTTGGTCTCCCACTGCACTCTTCTGCTCGAGGTGCAGTATGAAAGGCTTCTGGCCTTCTACTTTTCATGTGGAATCCTCAGTTATGAGTTAAGTACTGTGTTCTTCAATCAAAGAATCCTCTAGCAGAGGACACTCAACCTTATGGTCCATGGTTGAGGGCAGACTTTTTCTGGCATCACTAAACTTCAACGAGAGGTTCATGTAGTAATCAGTAAGCCTCTTTTAGGCATCAGGGAAACGGTGGCTCTTCGGTTCGTACCAGGAAGTTACAGTATGAGATTGGGTTGGCTCAGGTGGTTGAAGCAGAGAATCGGCCATTAACAGGCTTGTCAAGCTCTTTGGAACTTACTTTCCAAGCCTCCTATCCAGTGCTGCCATGTGGGGCCCTAGCAGGTAACTCTGAACATCACCTTTCTCCTTTGCTGTCAGCGCAGTTTGAGACGGCCAAGACGGGTGTGACACTTAATCTAGCCCAAGTTCCTGGGCATGTCAATCCTCTGCCTCACATAATTATACGGAGTCGTGATCTTATCTCTCTACAGCCAAACCTAGATATTTCACCCGACCCTATGATGGAGGTCTCGGAGCCAATCACTTGGCTTGGATCTACCAGAGGGCTCCTTTTTAGTTGGTCCCACCCATATTCTGCCTGAGCCAGACCCAGGTGGACATTTGGGAGATGGGCCCAATGTTTTTCTTTTAGAAAACTCTCCCAGCCCAACTCTTTTGGGCCGAAGCTCCTATCCCTCTTATTCTCTAGCTAGATCGATAGCCTCTATTGGATTGATTATTAACCCTTCTTCTTCCAAGATTTTCCCAATTCAAGGTTGTGTTGCTAATCGATTAAGGTGGGCACTATCTCGTAAACAAAGGAGCCATGGTTAGTCAGTTCACCCCTACTCTTCCTCGGTTAAGAGAACAAAGGTTTGAGCTTCTATGTTGCATCTGGGTTCGGGGGCTCAATCTACAGGTAAGTTTCAAGATGATAATATCTCAGATCAGGTTCTGGTTGGAGGTGGTTGGCGAGGTCCAGCCCCTCCGGTCATCATGACTCTCCTTGGTTGGAACTGTTGAGGAATAGCCCCTCCCCCCCGACAGTTCGAGCTTTGCACAAGCTGGTTTGTCAGAATAAGCCCAGTCTGGTTTTTTTAATGGAGACTTAAGCAAGTGAGTCGGTTATGAGGAGATGGAAGGAGAAATCACAGTTTGATGATATGACAGTGGTCAATCCCCTAGGTCTAGCTGGGGGTCTTTGTGTGTTCTGGAGAGCCCCTTGGTGGGTGGAGATCATTCAGAGTTGGGAAAATGTTATGCATCTACGGGTGCAGGAGAAGGCAAGGGTGAATTCTTGGTACCTCTCTTTGGTATATGGTCCCCGGAAGAGGCTCACAAGCCTCATTTTTGGGAAAATCTTGCTTGATCTATCCCTAAAGGAAGGCGCCAGCTATGGCTTGGATACTTTAATGAAATTTTACTTACTTACGAGAAGGAAGGTGGTTCTCAGAAACCTCTTGCTCAGATGGCTGTTTTTGAAAATTTTGTACAGGCTCACAGGCTTCTTGATTTGGGATTTCAAGGGCCTCCTTTCACATGGTCTAACAAGAGGGTGGGTCGGGCTAATATTAGGGAGAGATTGGATAGAGCTCTGTGTACGGCCAAGTGGAGACTTAGTTTTGCCTGGGCTAAGTTTACTCATCTTCTGATGATTAGATCAGATCATTGTCCCCTCCTTGTCACATTACAACCTATCGAGAAAAGAGGGAAGTGCCACTTTCGCTTTGAGGTAATGTGGACTACTCGCCTGGGGTGTCTCGAGACAATAGCCCAAACTTGGAAAACCCAACCACAAGGTTCCTTTATGTTCCATGTTTGTCGGAATATTGGATACACTAGGCAGACTCTCAAACAATGACATTTTCTTTGCTTTGGCTTAGTTCTTAGAAGGAAGAATGAGCTTTTAAATAATCTCAGACAACTTCAAATTTTGAGCTCTATTGCTAGTCGGGAGGACGAATTAAACCTTCAATAGGAGCTGGATGGGGTTCTCATCAAGAAGAGCTGTTTTGGGCGCAGAGATCCTCTGTCAAATGGCTTCGGGAGGGGGATAGGAATACCAAATTCTTTCACCTTTCGACGCTAGTGTCGGGCACATAATAGAATTGATTCCATGAGATCAGAAGATGGAATTTTAAGGCAAACTCCAGTGGAGGTGGATCGATGTATTATAGACCATTTTAGCTCTCTTTACACTTCGACGAATCCATCTTTGGATGAGGAAGCCTTCTCCTCTATTTTGAGAAAGGTTATAGGAGAGATGAACAATGATCTGATGTGCCCTCTTGAGGATGAGGAGGTTAAGCGAGCTGCTTTTGAAATTGGTGCAACTAAAGCCTCAGGGCCGGATAGTATGCCCGGTTTGTTCTATCAACATTGTTGGGATGTTGTTGGTAGTGATTTTATAGCGGCCACTAGGAGTTTCTCCAATAGGGGCTTCCTTCTTCAAGAGGTCAACTTTACTCATATTATTTTAATTTCGAAGAAAGTCATGCCAAAACACTTTAGGGATTTTTGGCCAATTGGGCTTTGCAATGTGTTATACAAAATTATGTCATGGGTTTTAGTTAATCGGTTGAAGGTAGTGGTGGGTGAGCTGGTTCATCCTAATCAGTATGCCTTCATTCCCAATCGCATTATTGTTGAAAGTATACTTATCATGCATGAAGTTCTGCATCATATGAAAGGTATAAAGAGGCGGTTAGACTATTTGATGGCCATGAAGCTAGACATGAATAAGGCCTACGATCGGTTGCAGTGGACTTTTCTTGAAATGGTAGTGAAGAAGATGGGCTTTTGTAATCGATGGGTGGGGCTTTTAATGCAATGTGTCAGTTTAGTGCGCTATGCTATATTGATAAATGGAGAGGCCAAGGGTCTCATTACACCCTCGAGCAATCTTCGGCAAGGTGACCCCTTATCTCCATTTCTTTTCATTCTTGCTACTAATGGTTTCTCTTATCTTATGAATGAGGCAGAGAATAAGGGCTTGTTATCAGGTATTTGTATCAAAAGAAGGTGCCCCCCAGTTTCACATGTCATGTTTGCCGATGATTGTATTATTTTCAGTAAAGCAAATTTGGTGGAAGCGCATGGGCTGCATGAGGTGCTGAATAGATATTCGTAGCTTTCGGGTCAATTGATCAACTACTCTAAGTCCGGATTGATCTTTAGTAGGAACACCCCTCGGAAGTTCCCAAAATTGATTCCAAGATCCCTTCACATGTGAATTCTAGAGAACCCGAGGACGTATCTTGGTCTGCCTTTTGCTTTTGGGCACTCTAAAGCTCAAATGTTTGCCCATATTTGAGATAGGGTGTTGTCAAAATTGAGTAGTTGGCAAGGTAGGTTTTTCAATAAAGCAGGGCATGAGATTCTTATTAAGGCCGTTGTCCAGGCGAATCCCTCATTTTCAATTGGCTGTTTTAAGTTGCCGGTGGGTCTTTGTCAAGATATTGAGGCCAAAGTTGCGCATTTTTGGTGGGCTCAAGGGGATAATTAGGGAAGGGCTCATTGGGTAAGCTGGAAAACCTGTTCTTAGGCAAGGCCAATGGGGGAGGGGGCTTTTGTAATCTGGCCACTTTCAATCTCACGCTTCTGGCTAAGCAAGGTTGGAATTTAAATGAGAATCTTGATTCAGAGTGGGCTCGTCTAGTAAAAGGCATTTATTTTCTTCATACTGATTTTCTTAATGCTAAGGTCGGCTACAGACCATCGTGGGCTTGGCGAAGTATAATGGTTTGTCGTCAAGTTCTCGGTTCCGATCTTAGATGGGGTGTTGGCTCAAGGTAGTGAATCAATGCATGGGATGATAGGTGGATCCCCTCCCAAACTTTAAACTTTTCTCAATTAGGCTGGTGGATTGCCCCTCGTCCCAAGTGAGTGATTTTATTGATCTCATCTCAAAATCGTGGAATCGGACCCGTCTATCTCAGGTGCTTCAAGAAACTGAGATTTCAGCTATATGTTGGATTCCTATCTCTCATCATTTTCAGGAGGATTTCATGGTTTTTCATCACACCAGATCTGGTCAATTTACGGTTCGGTTGGCCTATCACAGCTTTCTTGCTCTTCATCCCCAAGGGCGTGCGGCAGCGATCTGTTCTTCCTCAGTGCCTCATGGGGAATGTTGGAAACTCCTTTGGTCCCTTCCTATTCCCCCCAAAGGTGGCTTGGTTTGTGTGGAGGAGCCTTCACAATGTAGTGGCGGTTCAAGCGAACATCGTGAAGAAGAGAATTCCGGTGGATCCCCTTAGTTTGATTTGTGCTCATCACGAAGAATCTGTGTTGCATTTGTTGGTGGAATGCTCGCTTGTTCGAGCCGTCTGGTGAGGTTCCCCCCTTGCTTGTCGTTCGGTTTTTAAATGGTTTTTTTTTTTTAGCGATTGGTGGACTTTTGTGGTGACTACCCCTCCTCTTGACAGACCATCCAAGATTCGTAATATGTCGTTGATGGCTAGCATAGTCTGGTATATCTGGAAAGCAAGCAATGATCACCAGTTTAGGGGTATTATTCCCTCTCCGTCTAGGATTGTGGATAGAGTTGTTCGTTTAGTGGAAGAGGGGATTGGGGAAGTGTCCAATTCAGGTTTGACCAGGTCTGGTTCCCAGAATGTAGGTGGTGAAGCTTTCCCTGTGCCTTTGATTTCAGCCCAATTGTGGACAATGGTAGCAGTGGATGGGGCGTCGGCTTCCAATGGGAATCAAGCTGGTATCGGGTTGGTAGTGTAGAGACCCGAAATTTAATTTCTTGGTATTCATATCAATTATTTTAATATTCTTGGTTGTCATGATTAATTTATTACATAAGTTTAAAATTGGAACAATTAAAGTAGCATGAGGGTGTTTTATAAATTAATCAAGTGAAAAATAGACGAAATCTCCTTTATCATAAGAGGGGCATTTTGGTCATTTTGTGCAATCCAAAATTTATGAAAATTTTAATGTAGATTCTATATGACCTAAAGTAGCTATGGTTCAAATTTCAGGTTAATCCGATAAGAATTGAGCTCTATAGAATTATTCAAAGTGCAATGGCAAAACTGTAAATACGATGAACAGTAACCGCGTGAACAGTACCGCGTGAACAGTAACCGTGAATAGTGTTTTAGCAGTTCTTATCACTTTCTAACTCTGGTATTGCCTATATAAAGACCCTAACTCATGGATTTTAGGTATTTCATCATTCTAAAACTTATTAGAGAGAAAAATAGAAGAAAAACCTATGAGTTCTCATTAAAGAGAGTGAGAGAAAAGGGTTTTGGAGAGATCCAAGAGGAGAAATCAAAGGTGTTGCAAGGAAAAAGTACAAAAAGGCTTAGATCCATCCCATTCGCAAACGTTTGATCGTAGGAAAGCGATCGTGAGAGGTAAATACGACTTCCTTCTTCTCAATATAGGGATTATTGATACAAATATGATGAAGAAATAGATCTAAAGTAAGAACGACAATAGTAAATATGTTTTTATTGTTTTAAACTATGATGAAAATTTTATATGAGGATTTTATGATGTTTATACTCAGATTTTCTCATTGAAAATTATATATGATGATTTTACGATGTTTATTCCCAGATTTTTTTTATGGAAAATATATATGATGATTTTTGTAATGTTCTAAATCAGGATTTTCCCTTGAAAAATCTATAGACGATGTTAGAAAATTTTAGATCTTGGTTATCTGATGGATAATATATATATGATGAATAGAGAACATTTTAGATGGTGATTTCCTTGTGATAATTATTTGAAAAAGATGTTGTTTATGATTTTTTTTATTCTATATCAACAAGGGGAATGTGATTGATTTTGTGGTGTATGAATGATGAGAATGGAGGAAGTGGATGATGTTCAGAATTGATGAAATTATTATAAGTTTGTTTGAGATCATTATGTGTTGTGAAAACTAAGGCCCTGTGAGACTTATTTGATTATAGATGCGTATTAAAAATTTAGACGCGGTAAATAAAATTATCCCTTATTTTATTTGACAAATTATGTTTTATATTGATCACTTAGGAGAACCCTTGCATGTTTAAATTTATGCATGATTTACAAGTATTTTATTTCATTCACACGGATTCACGAAATCTATACATGAACAAGCATGAGAATAAACAAGATGACAAGTAATATGCAAGTACACAAGCATTATGCATGATTGAGTTTTGCACTGACCGAGTACCCACAGGCCTATGATCAAGGCAAAACCAGCCGTATGCACCGGCGAATGTGTAGACAAGCCGTATACACCGGATAATGTGTAGACAAGCCGTATACACCGGATAATGTGTAGACAAGCCGTGTACACCGGATAATGTGTATATTGTGTGGTACCTCGGAAAGTAGGGTATATGTTAGTCTCTACCCGATATATAGGGTAGATTTATTTTAAGTTATTGCAATTGCATGTTGTTGAATAAATTCATGAACAACAAAAATAGGCAAGATAAATAAGAGAAAAAAGCATGAGTAATCAGGTGTAAGAATCAAATTTAATTATGCTTCCGCACTTTGAAATATTGTGAGTTCACTTGTGATGTTGAATCTTAAAATATATTGTTATCAAATCTCGTATATTGGTAGGCAGGATTTTGTATATACGCTGGGTAACTTGTTACTCAGCCGATGACTGTTGTTGTCGGCAGGTGCTAGATTTGACATTTGTGCCCCAGGACCTTGGGAAGAGGAAGAATACGAGGAAGAGCAGGAAGAGCCAGCAGGTGACTATCCTGATGGAGAATGGAACTTGGATTGCTGGCCATACACAGGACACTAGATCACTAGTATATTTGGATTTTGAATTTTAGAATTGTAATAGACAAATTATAAATTTATAGTTAGTTTGAGTTTATGACTGGAGATTCATAGAGGTTGATTTTAAATTGATTATGAGGTCGTAGTATTTATTTCAGATATTGGACTTGATTGCATTTATTTAAAGAGAAAAAAAAAATAAAAATTTAGGTCCATGTTTTTAGAATTGCCTTAAATGCTTATGATAAGAAGTTATGGAATTAATGATTTAGTCACGTGCCAAAGTCTCACATTAAGTTAAGTGGGATTTTGGGGCGCGACAGGTAGCCAGGACGTATCAAGGCTCCATTTTGGAAGGCTGTCTGCAAGGTCTAATGGGTGGTTCGCTTGTAGTTTCGGAAGCTCTTGCTCTCCATTCTGCCACAGAGTTTGCCCTTGAGAAGAATTGGCCTTTGGTTCAGTTTCTTTCTGATATTAGTGAAGGGGGATCCGGATAAAAATTTATGTGGAAAACAGGATCCCCTAGATCTCAACACCATTGAAAACATTAAATTTTATATAAAAGTTTTAGTCATATCACCTCAGTGAATGATGTTCACCGGTGAAGCTTAATCCACTCGAACCGTCTCAACTCTTTGTAGAGATTTCTCCAAAAAATACTAGAAGCTCGATCCTTGTTCTTCACTATCCCCACGAAGCTTTAGAATCTCTCTTTGGAATTATTGAAGCAAGAGGAAGAAGATGGTGTAATGGTGTAAACCTTCTATCACCCACAACCTTAAGGTTCAAAACCTTAAAGTAGCAAAACCCAACTTGGATACACCCTTCTAGCTCACAAAAATCCTACGGAGACTCCCTAGGTGCCCACGATTTGGAGAGAGAGGAGAGAGTTAGTTAAAATTCTGGAGAATCTTACTAATGGTCTAGGGGTGTTGGGGTATTTATAGACTAGGATCCAATCCTAATCCTGCTCCAACTTGATCTTATCCCTTAGAATTGTTTATCAATAATAATTCTTATTATTAATTAAACAATATCCTAGTTTATCTATAACTCCTTTAGTTATAGTAAACCTACCATTTAAGGAGTCCTTATTAATTGAGGATTCCTCAAATAAAGAGATTAGTCAACAACCAACATAAGGTAGGAATCCTAGTCAAACTAGGAAACCTTAACCACAAAGGGGAGGGCGTGAGCATCAAGGGGGTGTGAGCTATGGGGAGTTTTGGACTCCTAGTTTGGATCCAATTCCTTCTCATCTTAATCCTAATTGCAATCCAACCATTGGATTTTAATTCCATAATAAAAGGAATTATATTTTAACAATTATTTAATTAACCTAATCCTAATCCAATTAGGCTTACTTCAAGGGGGCGCCCAATCCTAGGGTTTTAATCCATGGGTTTGGGCCCATATTAAAGGTCCATTTTAAATGGATTTATAGATATGGGTCAAACTCAATTCCCCTTTAATTATGTTAATTAAATAATTACTAAAATAATCCCTTAATTTAAATTAACAATTAATTTAAACAATAGATTAACTTTTAATCTATTTAATTAATGATTAACTTTTAGTACCTTGAATAATTGATTAACTTTTAATCAATTTATGAGCTTGTATTTCTTATGTAAGCATCTCCACAGATTGCTCTGGGACATTCTTACCCTGACTTACCCAATGTTATCTCATTGACCCTAAACAGGAATTACATCGGAATTGCAAGTGACATAAGATATCCATGTTGCAATTGAATCCCAGTGTATGAACATTAACCATTATGGATCCCACCACATGAACTTTTAAATTCGATTTATCCTTTCAAATACATTATCCCTAATGGGTCTTTGAGATTTTTAATACTATCTAACTCATAACCCATTGCACATCATCCGGGTTTCCAAGACTTATGATTAAGCCATGAGAAACAATTTCTCATGAAAAATATTTTGAGAAGATCATTTGATAAGTATAATATCTTTTAATAAAAGTATATTTCAAAACTTATTTTGATTTCAAAATCACCTGCACAGGATTTGAACTTAATCAACTGTCTTACTTGGAACTTGGATAATCTCTCAAATAAATGAGTATGAATTTCTTGTTTGAAATTCATCATGACTCGAACAGCTTTCTGACTATCCAACTATCACTGTATCGTATTCCCTAAGGTAGAAAATACTTTGGTGGAGTCAAAACAATCAGATCACTGCTCAGTCATAGATGAACTCATCAGATTTAAGGATCATCGAAACTGTTCAATGTGAATGAGAGACCAACTATCTGATAGTATGTTTATGCAAGTGGTCTCTCATTGCATGCAATCAGTCAGTATACATTTAAGCACCCATATACTGATGTGTAGTCTCCACTACAATAGTTCGAGATAGAACTACATCTTAATTATTGAGAACATCTTAGCATTCTGGCAGCCATATAAGTGAAGTGTTCAGCTTCACCCATAGCTGTGACTATATAAGGTATAAGGAACCGGAAAGTTATATCTGCCTATGATAATCCAATCACATAACTTTCCTACAATATATCATATGGACATTTATCGATATCTCATATCGTATAGATCATCTCACGATCATGGTCAATTAGCCATAATTAATACACAATAGATTAAGAAGAAATCTTTATTAATCAAATTAATAAGAGTCTAACAATCTAAATGACTTTTCTAGGCATCATGTCTAATAATCTCCCACTTGTCCTAAAAGTCATTGTGTCATAGATTTCAATCACATACTATCTAAGTATGTTACAAATATTTTATCTGATAAAGCCTTGGTCATCGGGTCAGCAACATTAAGTATAGACCTAATCTTTGTAACAACAATGGCTTTCTTCTCAATAATCTCATTAATGAGAAGATACTTCCTCTATATGAAAAGTAAGTATATAATCCCTAGTCCTTTTCAGGTACTTCATGATATGCTTCACAGTAGTCCAATTATCTTACTTGGATTGCTTTGGAACCTACTAACAACTCTCACTGCATGACAAATATCTAGTCTAATACATAACATGACATACATGAGGCTCCCAATTGCCAAAGCATAAGGGCACCTCTTCATTTACTCTATCTCATCAGCTAATGTAGGGGTCATCTTTTTAGACAAAGTGACACCATGTCTAAAAGGAATGAGTGTTGTCTTACAATCACTCATACTATACCTAGACAAAGTCTATCTATGTATGAAGTTTGGCTCAATCCCCACATTCGGCATTTTCTATCTCTTAGAATCTTTATTCCGAGAATATAAGATGCCTCTCCCAAGTCTTTCATTGAGAAATGTTGAGAAAGTCATACCTTGACTGATGACAACATCCCTACATCATTCTCAATTAGTAGAATGTCATCAACATATAGAATTAGATATACTACTGCTCTCCCACAGTCCTTCTTGTAAATACAAGATTCTTCCAAATTCTTTTGGAATCTAAATTCTTTGATCGAAAGATCAAATCTTTAGTTCCAGCTTCTAGAAGCTTGTTTCAAACCATATATCGACTTGTTGAGCTTGCATACCATGTTCTCCTGGTTAGGAGCAATGAAGCCCTCTGGTTGCTTCATATAGATGTCTTTATCTAACATTCCGTTAAGGAAAACAGTTTTGACATCCATTTATCATATCTCATAGTCATGGTGTGCAGCTATAGCTACCAATATCCTGATGGATTTGAGCATGGCTACTGACGAAAAAGTATTTTCATAATCAATTCCTTAAATTTGAGTGTAACCTTTTGCAACAAGTCTAGCTTTATAGGTCTCCACGTTACCATCAGTACTCTTCCTTTTGTAAATTCATTTGCATCTAATTGGCCTTATACCATCTGGTGGATTTACTAAAGTCAAGATGTCGTTGTCATACATGGAATCTATTTCAACATTCATGGCTTTATTCCATTTAGATGAATCTACATCTAATATAGCTTCTTGATAAGTATTAGGATCCGTATCCTCATTATCAGGGGTAACTAGATAAACCTCATTATTGTAATACTGAAGTCTATCTGGTGGTCTAAAAACTCTTTCAGACCTTCTCAGTGGAATAGAATTAGGAGAATTATTAATAGAATGATAAGGTTCAGTTTGGACACTGGTTGTGTTGTCTTTTATCTCATTAAATTCAACCTTCTTAAGGAGATCCATTTTTTTTTCCAAGAAAGTGGTATGAAGCCTAATAACTATTGTTTGGTCTGCCTTGGAGTAGAAATAGAAACACTTAGTTTCTTTTGGATATCCTACAAAATTTCATTTCTCTGTCCTAGATTCCAACTTAGTGAGTTCGAGTTTGCGACATGCGCAGGACAACCTCATACCCTTAGATGTTGTAAACTAGGTTTTAGCCTAATCCACAATTCATAGGGTGTAACCGGAATAGACTTAGATGGAACTCGGTTCATAATATAAATGGCAGTTTGTAAAGCATATCCCTAAAGATAAGAAGGTACATCGGCATGGCTCATCATAAAGTGAACCATATAAGGTCCGGTTTCTTTTTTCAAAAACTCCATTTTATTGAGGAGAGGCAGGACTTGTCCATTGCGAGATAATCCCACTATCTCTTAAGTGATCCATAAACTTGTTGGTGAGGTATTCACCACTTCGATCTAATTGAAGTGTCTTTATGGATTTGTCAGTTTGATTCTCAACTTCTAATCTGAATTCTTTGAACTTTTCAAAAGTGTCAGATTTGTATTGCATCAAATAGACATATCCATATCTGGAATAATCATCGGTAAATGTGACAAAATACAGGTATTGCCCTCGTGCAACAATGTTAAGTGGACCACATACATCACTATGTATTAGTCTTAACTTTTTTTCGGCTCTTCCTACCTTTTTAGGGTAAGGCGTCTTGGTCATCTTTCCTTCGAGACAAGACTCGCAAGTAGGGAGTGGTTGTACCTTGAGGAAGTCAAGGGACCATCTATTACTAACCTCTTGATCATATCAAGATTAATATGACCAAGTCTCTTATGCCAAAGATAAGTAGACTCAGTGCAATGTCTCTTCATTCCAGACATTCTAGATAATGAGACATTGTCACTTTGCAGACATTCATTATTTATTAAAGGAAATATTAAATAAAGACCATTAATGAGATTGCCAGTAATTAAGACCATTCCATCTTTCTTAATTTTAACAATTGAATTAAAATTGATAGAGAATACATGAAATAAGAGTCTAGATACTGAAATCAAATTACGATGTGCAGAAGGTACATAAAAGTAGTCTTCTAAAATTAATGTCTTTCCATTAGGTAAATGAAGAGTAAACAAGCCCATTGACTTCACTGCAACATTTGCACCGAAGCCAACTATAAGCTTCTGCTCCTGTTTGGTCGGTTTTCTGGTTTCCTTTAACCCTTGCAAACAATTGCAAACGTGTACAGTGGATCCAGAATCCACGCACCATGAGTTAGGAAGTCCGTCTAGAAAGTTAGACTCAACAGTAATCAATACTTCAAAGCATCTCATACCTTGAGTATTGCTGCCACCCTTCTTAAGAGTTGCAAGGTAAGTCCTACAGTTCCTCTTCCAGTGGCCTATTTTACCACAATGGAAACACTTTCCATTGTCTTTCTTATCCTTGTCAGCATCTCTTGATGAACCTTTGACAACTTTTGCCTTACCCTTATTGTCTTTAAACTTACCTTTACCCTTATTCTTCTTTCTAAACTTCTTAGATCGATTGGAGGTATTAGGTTTATCGACAGTTAAAATTTTACCATTTGTTGACTTTTTGATCAAATCTTCTGTAGACACAAGTGAGTTCATAAGCTCACTTAGTGACATTTCACTCTTGTTTATGTTATAATTTAACACGAACGAATTGAAGGACGAAGAGAGTGACTGTAGAACAATGTCAACCTGAGTGATGACATCCATCTCTCCACCAAGAATTTCAAGTTCATTCAATAAGCCCATCATCTTAATGATGTGCTCCCTGACTGGAATCGGCCATCTTGGTGTTCACAAGGGATTTCAACTTTACTTGTCGAGCTAACCTATTTTGCTCACCAAACATCTCATGTAGGTTTTGCAAAAATGTCAGAAGCCTTATCTTTGTGTTCATGCTAACTTTGTAAGATGTAAGACATCGAAGCCAGAATGTAACACTTGGTCATCTGATTGGACCTCTCCTATTGCCCTAACTCAGCCTTTTGGGTCGGTGAAGCATCTGGAGGAATTTTGGGCTTAGGTGTCTTAAGACATAGGTCAAGGTTATCAGCAACAAATACTATTTTAATTTTTCTTTTCCAGTCTACATAGTTAGTTCCTACTAACTTTTCATCACGAAGAATTTCAGTCAATGGGTGTAGGCCTGTCATGATCTAATCAAATGATAAAAAAGATAGTATTAGGGATCTATTATATTCATTAATACCTATTAGATTATAGGTCTGTTTCTAATGGTATTGCTAATTTGAGAAGATTCAATTGGCATCGAAAACCTAGACACTGGCTTAATGTGATCCTGCCTCTGGGCACAACATCACATTGCCTTGAATAGGCAGATAGAAACTATCTTCTCAAATTTCATAGATCTCATCTTGTGAATCCTGGAGCATTCGATCTACTGTCTGATCTATAAGGGATGTTATACTCACGCTTTGACGTTATTGTATAATATCTGTTATTCATGTGCCCACCTACCATAAATCTAAGAAACACCTAATGAAAGCTCACGCTTTGGCGTTATTGCTCCCACTATTTGCTTATTCAGTTTTCACCATGTTCACACATAGGTGAGAGGGATTAGGCCCGACTTTGGCCTGTCAGCTTATTCACACTCCCCAATATAGGATCACATAGTGTATAACAGAAGATCATAATACTTAGGGACTTGTTCCCAGTCTTATATACACATGATATATCAAGGGCAATTATTTTAACAGAATAATTAAACATATAAACAGATATCATCTCATGATAAAATAAACAACAATTATCATCTCATGATAATTAAAAAAATAATATACGAGATTAATCGTTATGGGTTAGTAAATTAAAATGCATGGATGCATTAGAATGAGATAAGAATAAACGTAGCTCGCAAACTCCTTCACGATCCCTTCCTTTATCATCTTATGGAGATCATCATCGCAACATCCTCCTTAATAGCATCGCCACCAATGCATTAAACAGAATTTAAATGACATTAAGGAAACCAGTATTCCATTCGCCCTTTTCAGGGAAATCGAATGAATCTGCCCTTTATAGATTGCCAAAACCTACTACATATTATCCTCTAATATGAATCCATGAATGATAAACAATTTATCATAAAATATGACCCATAACTATAATCTCATATAAAATAGACGCTACATGGTGATGGAGTATTTTTTTCTTATTTTAAAATGATTTAAAATTTGATAACAATTATCAAATCGCTCGAAAAAATTATATATCTTATATAGATCAAACCCCGGAAAAAATAAAACAATTATATTTTCCATAAAATTATTTATAAAATTAAATTTTAAAATATAAGATAGAATTTTCTTACAATCTCTACAAAATTTTATTTATTTCCCGAATGCAAGATCCTTTCTCGAATGCAAGATCCTTTCATATAGATTGATTCTACTATTATCAAAGATTGGTTCCACTATTATCCAAGATTAAAATACAAAATTAAAAGAATCAAAAATCCTAAATATGATCTCATCACAAATTAAGGTTTTATAATTTTTTGAATAAAATCTATTTATGGGAAAAATCATTTATTAGTTATTTTAAACAATTAATAAATTTATATTAAATGATCAAATTATTTAAAAAAAATTTCAAAATAAAATCTTTATTTCGAATTTAATTATATCACATATAATGCTAGTTTTTAAAATCATTAAATTATCAAATCTCATTAAATAATATAATAAAATATTTATTTATTAATTTATTCATCTCATGAACAAATAAAATAATAAAAACTACGAGCAATATTAAATAGATCAAAATTAAATTCATCTCATGAATTAAATTATCCAATTAATTACCTTATTAAAATAAACAAAAAGTACTCCCTAACCATGCTCTGATACCACTTGAAGGGGGATCCGGATAAAAATTTATACGGAAAACAGGATCCCCTAAATCTTAACACCATAGAAAACATCAAATTCTATATAAAAGTTTTAGTCATATCACATCGGTGAATGATGTTCACCGGTGAACTTTAATCCACTTGAAACATCAGAACTCTTTGTAGAGATTTCTCCAAAAAATACTAGAAGCTCGATCCTTGTTCTTCGCTATCCCCACGAAGCTTTAGAATCTCTCTTTGGAATTATTGAAGCAAGAGGAAGAAGATGGAGTAATGGTGTAGACCTTCTATCACCCACAACCTTAAGGTTCAAAACCCTAAAGTAGCAAAACCCAACTTGGATACACCCTTGTAGCTCACGAAAATCCTACGAAGACTCCCTAGGTGCCCACGGTTTGGAGAGAGAGGAAAGAGTTAGATAAAATTCTGGAGAATCTTACTTATGGTCTAGGGGTGTTGGGGTATTTATAGACTAGGATCTAATCCTAATCCTAGTCTAACTTGATCTTATCCCTTAGGATTTGTTTATCAATAATAACTATTATTATTAATTAAACAATATCCTAGTTTATCTATAACTCCTTTAGTTATAGTAAATCTACCATTTAAGGAGTCCTTATTAATTGAGGATTCCTCAAATAAAGAGATTAGTCAACAACCAACATAAGGTAGGAATCCTAGTCAAACTAGGAAACCTTAACCACAAAGGGGAGGGCGTGAGCATCAAGGGGGTGTGAGCTATGGGGAGTTTTGGACTCCTAGTTTGGATCCAATTCCTTCCCATCTTAATCCTAATTGCAATCCAACCATTGGATTTTAATTCCATAATAAAAGGAATTATATTTTAACAATTATTCAATTAACCTAATCCCAATCCAATTAGGATTACTCCAAGGGGGCGCCCAATCCTAGGGTTTTAATCCATGGGTTTGGGCCCATATTAAAGGTCCATTTTAAATGGGTTTATGGATATGAGTCAAACTCATTTCTCATTTAATTATGTTAATTAAATAATTACTAAAATAATCCTTTAATTTAAATTAACAATTAATTTAAACAATAGATTAACTTTTAATCTATTTAATTAATGATTAACTTTTAATCTCTTAAATAATTGATTAACTTTTAATCAATTTATGAGCTTGTATTTCTTATGTGAGCATCTCCACAGATTGCTCTGGGACATTCTTACCCTGGCTTACCCAATGTTATCCCATTGACCCTAAACATGAATTACATCGGAATTGCAAGTGACGTGAGATATCCATGTTGCAATTGAATCTCAGTTGAACATTAATCATTACGGATCCCACCACATGAACTTTTAAATTTGATTTATCCTTCCAAATACATTATCCCTAATGGGCCTTTGAGATTTTTAATACTATCTAACTCATAACCCATTGCACATCATCCGGGTTTCCAAGACTTATGATTAGGCTATGAGAAACAATTTTTCATGAAAAATATTTTGAGAAAATCATTTGATAAGTATAATATCTTTTAATAAAAATATATTTCAAAACTTATTTTGATTTCAAAATCACATGCGTAAGATTTGAACTTAATAAACTGTCTTACCCAAAACTTGGATAATCTCTCAAATAAATGAGCATGAATTTCTTGTTTGAAATTCATCATGACTCAAACAGCTTTCTGACTATCCAACTGTCACTGTATCGTATTCTCTAAGGTAGAAAATACTTTGGTGGAATGAAAATAGTCAGATCACTGCTCAGTCATAGATGAACTCATTAGATCTAAGGATCATCGAAACTATTCAATGTGAATGAGAGACCAACTATCTGATAGTATGTTTATGCAAGTGATCTCTCATTACATGCAATCAGTCAGTGTACATTTAAGAACTCATATGCTGATGTGTAGTCTCCACTACAATAGTTCGAAATAGAACTACATCTCAACTATTGAGAGCATCTTAGCATTCTGGCAGCCATATAAGTGAAGTGTCCAGCTTCACCCACAGCTATGACTATATAAGGTATAAAGAACCGGAAAGTTATATCTGCCTGTGATAATCCAATCACATAACTTTCCTACAAAATATCGTATGGACTTTTATTGATATCTCATATCGTATAGATCATCTCATGATTATGGTCAATTATCCCTAATGAATACACAATAGATTAAGAAGAAGTCTTTATTAATCAAATTAATAAGAGTTTAACAATCTAAATGACTTTTCTGGACATCATGTCTAACAGTTAGTACAATCAGGTGGTTGAGTAGTGGCCGAGATTGCTCCCATTATGAAGGATATCCGGATTAATCTGTCATGTCTCCAGGGATACCGAGTGGATCATATTCCTAGAAACAAGAATGAATTTGCACATAATATCGCGGCTCGGGCTCTATACTTGAGTTCGCAAGGGAACTTTGATGTAAGGCATTTCTCTGCTAGGGAATGTAGGCAATTCATTGGGAAGCGTGGTCCGAGACCCCCGTAGAGGAGGAGTCCTTGTAATTCCTTTAATTTTTTTAAATGATATAGTACAGTTACAATAAAAAATAAAAAAACAAAGAAAAAGCCCATTGCCGGTGAAGAAATTGATTTGTCCCTCTCATATAATCCGAGCGGTCTTACGAATTGGGTTGGTTATTCTCAATTAACAATATTACCAGGTATCCGGTTGGCAGCAACCGAAAGGAGGCTTATCGTATCATAAAAATTAAAACAAAAAATGCCAGCATGCCACAATGCTTTTCTTTCCGTTATCCTTTTGTGGGTAAGCATTACTAGTTTCGATTAGAGAGGAGCGTCCATGGACGTCCGAAACCCTTGTAATTGCTCGTTTTGCATTCAAATCTGCCCGAAACATCTATCTCCAGCAGTTTTCTTTGCTGTAAACACAAGACACCGCCCAATTCCAACTCACAAAGTCACAGTTCAGGACGAGGAATTGTTCATGAGTTCCTCGTCCCCAAGGTATTACAAGCTCCAAATTTGGTTATTCTTGTTTTAAAACTATCTTCTTCTGTTGGGATCTTGTGGTCCAATCACCAATTAGAGATACAATCAGTTTTGTTCCTTCTTTTAGCTGTCCCGTCAATTAATTAGGTGTATTGTTAGATTAATTGCAGGACCAATATTTAATGCACATTGCCGAATCTCATAACTTATCTCTTCCCCTTTTCTTGCAGGCACGGTTTTTACCATAAAAGGGAAATCTCTTACCATAAATCCCGAATGCTAAGAGAACATCATCAACATTTTTGTGGTCACATATATTGTAGGAATAATTTCTTTCCAAGAGGAAAACACAATGTACACCAAGATTTACAACTGGGCCTTCTCGTCCCAAATCTTGATTCAAACCCAGTCCATGCAATTGATATAGCTCTGTCTTACTCCTAAAATATAGTTTCTTGGTTTTTGTTTCAATTCACATAGTCCTTTTATTTATTAAGCACCACTTTGCCAAATCTCTACATGTCTTGAATAATATCAATGGTAGTGAAAAGGAACTAAGGGTCCATTCTTTTGGTGAGACTTATAAAACTTGACACTTTGCACTTTGTTATGATAGTTATGAAATTCAAGTCATTTTATTGAGGTTTCTAACAAAAATAATTCTAATCATCATGAGATTTCAAGTCCGGTCATTTTTTTATGAGATTTGAAAACATTTATTTTTATGAGATTTGAAATGATTCATTTTATTGCATTTGAAGTCTTATGGGAGTTTAACCCAAGAGCTGAAAAACCTGTTACATCTACTTCTCAAAAGGAAATACATATTGTCAAATGACAAAACTTGCAGAGTGCCGATCTCAACAAAAGAACAGACCCTAATAGAAAAACATTTTGCTTCCCAGGTTGTACTAGCTGAGCTCTTCAAATAAAATCTGGACAAGAAAGACAGCCTGAGGCCCTTGGATATCTGCTGAACTAAAATCCAAGGTTTTGTACAATTAACCTTTTGTTGAGGTTCATGAAATATAGTTTCATTATAATTAGGATATTTTCTTTAAATACCATGAACTGGATTTACAGTTTGTAATCAGCGTATTCATTTTGTTCTTGTGTCATGCATCATATCTAGAGGTGTAAGATTGATTCTTCTTGAGCTAGAAAACAGCATTAGCATAAAATTCTTGAATTAGTACATTAATGTATTAATGTTAGTTAACTTTGGTCCCATCTTCTGACATTGAAGTTGAAACCCGTGTTTTAAACTGAAAAAGTGTCACATTCACGATTATCTAACTCAACCAATTAGTGTTTAACTCATAGTTCAACCTCTTAATGTTAATGGAGAAGAGAATACAGAAACAGAGAGTTTTGAGGGTTCCAAGACAGCTTGCTAATACTGTGGTAATTTCCAACCATATATATGGTATACACTCTTTTTGCCCTGTCATGTAGGCCCTAATTCATATATAGAATTTGAATTTGGCATATCAATGAAAAGCTTTCTTAAAAAATGCAGATCATCAGCTGATAGACAACATAATAGTATGCTTATTTCTTTTTCCCCTTTGCGGGGATGGAGGTTGTTAGTTTACTTTACCTATTTAAATATTTTTCCATCTTCCTTTTTGCTGATGAACAAAAGAGAGGGGAAAAAGAACTCTATTCTTCTTTGGAACTATTTAATTATTTGTTTTCTTAACTTTTAATAACTCTTTGTACAACACAATAGGAATGCTCAGTAGGTTGCTGAAGTTTTTACTTTTATACTTTGGGCTAGTCTTGTTGACATTTTTGGACAGCCACAAGTTTCGTAAGGAGAACGTCGTTGTAACTATTTGAAACTTCTTTACATTTTTACTCTTTCATCTTGAGTATCTATTTCAGATATTAAAATGACAGTAATTGTTTCACGTATTTAATGCTCCATATAAATCTTCTGCTTGTTTATGTTCACTGTTTTATGAAATTTGAATTTGCAGGTTTTCTGACTACTGTAACATACACTTGTTCCAAAATTTTAAGCAATTCTCATACACTTGGCTTGACCCAAGCCCAAGTGTTTTATTTTGACATGTAAACATTGGTAAACACACCATGGGAATAGCCCAGTGGTAGGTGTATCCCTTCCTTAGGAAAGAGGTTCCGGGATCCATTCCCGAGATGGTGAGAGTGTTGTACTCTCCACCCGCCCTTAAATTAGAACAAATACTAACTTCTAACCGGGTTGCGGCCTAACCGCTTGTCTCAATACCCAAAAAAAAAACATTGGTGGATGCAAACAAGCTTTTGGTGACAGTAAAAATACTCGGTTGGAATAAGAATTAACTTCTTGTTCGGATCTGAAAACGGGTTGAATCTAGTCTAATATAGTTTTATATTCCAACTTATGTTTCCAATTGAAAAAAAAAAATCAAGAAACCCAGAGGACTTTACATGCAGCTAATTGAATGTGTAAGAGGTTGTTTGCAGGAAGATAGTAGACCTGCAGTTCTGTCAATCTGCTCCTTAGAATCTTGAAAACTGATAGATATACTTGAGTCCCATTTTTGCATTTCAGGGATATGTGCTTCTCTTTGTGGGATTTCCATCTTCTGACATTGAAGTTGAAACCCATGACGAGGACTAGGTAATGTACAACCAAATCAACTAAGAGAGAAAATAGAAATATGAGATTCTTAAAAAAATTGAATTATTCTGATCCAGCTTTTGTAATATAGGGTCATAAAATTATGGAATTCCTGTCATGTACAGGTACATTGGCTTCAATTTGGAAGATAATTTTTTCCCGGGGATCAATTGTCAGTCATGCAAATCTCCTGCTCCTAAAAGAGGAAAGAAAGAAAGAGCTCTTTCTATTTTTTAGTTTCAGGTCATTTATTATTTGGCTGATGCAAGCTACTTTTATTTTCATTTACAATTTTCTTCTACAATGTGTTTAATGTTGCAGGATAGGGATATACATGGGTGTTGGTCATGGGTGATGAGTAAGTAAAATAGACTACTGAATGAGAGATGAGGATCCCTTAGGGTGTGTTCGGTTGGCAAGAAAATGAGGAAAATAAAAGAAAAGAAAAAAAAAAAAAGCAAAGTAAAAGAAAAGAAAAGAAACTTAAATTTTCTTGCAAAACAATCATCAAAAGATGGATGAAAGGTTTGGAAGAAAATTTGTCACTTTTAAGAAAGTGCAAGAAAATGAAAGTGTGTTTCTTGCAAACCAAACGCAAGAAAAATGTAAGAAAACACACTTTTCTTTTCTTTTCCTTTACTTTTTCGCCAAACGAATGCACCCTTAAGGTGGAGTTTGGTAACACTAATCTAATAAGCTCTAAATAGGTAGAAATTATTTGAAAATTGTGCTTAGTTGGACTTTAGATTGTTAAGTTGAAGGTTAATTGCATGTTTACATCTTTTTAAAGTAGAGTTTTACCTCTTATTAAAAAAGTAACTAAGCACAATTTTCAAATAATCTCTACCTATTTAGAGCTTAATAGATTAGTGTTACCAAACTCCAACCTGAGTGAGGTAAGCAGGTCGTTTTTCTCTTTTTCTTTCTCTATTTTTTTACCTTTATTTTTTATCCCTCTTATGCAGTATTATTATGAGTAAATATTCCATGCCACCTATGGCTGGTCATTAGAATTATTTTTGTTGTAATTGGACATAGTACATCATTCAAATTTCAAACACGATTCCTTTTGCAAGTAACTGAATTTTTGACTCAGGAAAGCACATTGATTTTCCATCTGTAATTCTCTGTGTCTACCATTCAACGTGGCAGTAATATCAGTTTCCTTTCTCTAGAACCTTGTTTAGTCCAATGTAATACAGGGAGGTAGCCAACTTTACTAGACTAAAGATCATCATAGATCCCGGGTGTGGTCCCTTTCATGTGCATCATATGCTGGTAGACTATCCATATGCTGCACTCATCGGGTAGATACATTACTTCCACAAACACACATACACAAGAAGTATAAAGTCTAAACTATTTATACTGTACTCTTTTAAAAAAAAAAATTAGCTGTAGTTTTTTTGAAGTTAACAACAGGCAGAACTATCTTTATTTTCCATTCTTAGGCAGCAAATGCTACAAACCTGAAATGCTTCATATTGAGTTATTTTGTTTGGAGACATCCATCATTTGAGACAAGGGTCCCTCCCATATACTGCAAAAGTTTGAAAATCCTCCTCAATCCCCCCTTCCTGACTATACTGGAAATTTTGTCTTTCAGATCATAGTGTCACGCCCTTCACTGCACACACCAAAATGATTGGTAGAAAATCCATCAATGATTAAATTTAAATCAAAGGCCGGTCTCTTATTTGTTCTTGGAAGTTTTTAAATACCAAAAAAAGTGTTTGAACTTTGAATCGGATCATGACCATCTTGACTATCACCAGCTTTTTGAACAATAAAATGACCTACAGCTCACGGAGGAGATCAGCTGTATGTGGCTTTTCAAGGCTTTTACCTTCATGAATCCATGCGAACATTCTGAAGTAAATATTGAGCGTTATGTAGAAGAGCGCTTGCCTCCTCATTCGAGGCATCAAGCGATCGAAGTTCCTTAATCTCTTCCTGCCATTTCTCCATCTGGTCCTTGTGTATTCTGGAAATTTAATTGCAAAAATATATATAAATCAACCAAATTCTCTCTAAACACTTGTGAATGGTCTAAATTCTTATTTCTCAACTCACGTAATCATCCTCTCTTCGAATTCGTTACTGAGTTCCTTGAAAAGCGTTTTACCCGATTCCAGCAGCTCTGACACCTGCATGAAATATTGGTAAGAGTAACTAACTTAATGTGGATTTGATCAGATACATAGTGGCGTTAGTAGTTTAATAGTGTATACAAACATTATACTGCCACTTGATGTATACAATCAATTGAGAATGCAATCATCAAAATGAGAACTGACCAACCAATTGGACTTTCCAGAACCCAAGTTAGTGATCGCTTGGATAATGTTGATGGAGCAAGCTCAGTATACAAGAATTACAGAGAAATATTCTGTTTTATAGTTATCTGCAGCTAAATGAGCGCATTTTACCGAGGGATGTTACCAGTTGAGTGAAGCGTTCGATCCTTTCAAGAACATGAGTGATGTTGAGTTCAATCTCTTCCGATCCTGCCATGATCCTCCCTGTTTCTTCTTCTTCAGTAGTCTCTTCAACTGCTCCACCTCCTTCCACTCCTTCATTCTCTTCCATCTACATAATAAATTGATCGCATACATAGGACAAAAAGAAAGAAGAACACATAACAAAGTATTAAATGCCCTAAAAGCATGAAAATAAGGAATACAAAGAGAGAGGGAGAGAGAGAGACAGCTGTTTTCATGCGTTTCCTCACTGCTTCCATCTCTTCGTTTTCCATTTGAATAATCGTTAGCAAAGACTGGAAGAGAATAATCGAGGATCTCATAATTCAAATTTCAAAAGCTGATACAATTAAAAAAAGACAGGATAGACAAACGAAAAAAAAAACTTAAATCTGAGAAGCCTACAAGGTCCTCTCCGACCAGGATCGTTAACGGATGATGGATTTACAGAGTTTTAAACTGAGATTTCTTTGATCTAAGCCAGATAGACATTTACAAAAGCAATAGCTTGCAGAATAGAGTTGGTCGGCCTAAGAAATTAGAAACTCCAGAAATTAGAAGAAAATTCAGCATTTAGTGAAACCTAGATAACGAACTCGAGATCGTTTCAAGCCTACCTGGAATTGAAGCGCTCGCCACGTCCGATAGTAGTTCTTAATGTTTCAAGCCAGTGCTTCTACGATCTGGCTGCGAAAGCGAGATTATTGTAAGAATCTTCATAGAAAATCGCTCGGAAAACCACAAATCATAAGAAGATCGAACCAGAAGAAGGACAAAAAAAAAAGGCAAGGAGATGTAGAAAATGAAACCTCCGCACGAATTCGATGAAATGAATTGGACGAAAAAAAATACATTTGAGACGCAAATAGTTAAAATTGAAGAAAATGTCGAATAAAAGCAACCCAAGAAGTGCTCGGGACAGAGAGAGGAAAAGAGATACCAAAAATAAGGTTGGTCTGAGCTCCTTTGCCGCTGGATAGAGAATATGAAAAATTAGAAGTGAAGAACAGATGGGAAATGAAATGAGGGAGTCCGTTGAGACCACTTGTACAGTTGTACTGCCACTGTTTTTACTTTTTCGTCCCTCATACGTGTGAAATTCTTCTACCCCCCCGGGCGGTGCCGATGAGTTTGGATGGGCAACAGCACATTCAATAAGGTAGGCCCCGCATCAACAGATGAGGGCAAACTCCTGTGCCGATAGTGATTCCTCGGTCGGTGACGCGAGGAGGGGTGTCTCAACCCCGCATTTTCTTGCCATGTGTCCCCCTTTTATTGACCTCGGATTTTCTTAGGCGAAGCCAGAAAAGCTACTCTCGGGCAACCATAAAATAAGGGACAAGTGACGGAGACGCCATCATGATGTCCCCATTATTTTGACTTCTCCACACATTATGTGACACATGATGATAAAGGGGGAGAGATATCAAGTATGGAGAAGTCAAAATCATGGGGAGAAAAAAATGACCTCCCTTTTTTATCGCCACATGTCCCCTATTTTGTGGTTGCCCGAGACCACCTTTCTGGCTTTGCTAGAGAGAATCTGAAGCCCCTTTTAACCTCATTTAATTGTGGTTAAGATTTATCCACCCTTAGGGTTCACCCCTCTACTCTTGGTTTTTAGAAAAATAAAATCAAAAAAATTAACTAAAGGATTAAAAAAATCTAAGCCGAGTTAATGGGAGTTAAAGGGTTAGCTATGTGAGAGCAAGGAGCAATAGTTCGCTCCTCTCCAGTGGAGCGAACTATTGTTCTTAGCAGTACAGCACTAGTTTGAGGCGAAATCACCGATCGAGATTCTACTACCGAAAATCCATAAAAATGATTTTATCAGATTAAATCGCCCGAACCCAACACCTCCAATCTTCAAAATCTACAAGTTCGGCCCGAACCTAACACTACCAATCTTCAAATCTACAAGAAATTGTCAATCAATGGTCCCAATGGCTACCATGGGCAGAACAAAATGATACTGTTTATCACGAGTCGACCAAGTTGACACCAATTGAGGGGGTTTATGGTTGACGTTTACCAATTGTTGAGTTATAAGTTCGCGAGAATGAAAATTTAGCATGTTTAGTAAGAACTAGTAGTAGAAATAATAGGAGGGAGAATGAAGAATGAAGAATGAAAGAAAAAGAAAAAGAGGAATGAGGGGGAGAGAGACGTGAATAAATGAATCACCGTTCTCTCTTCTCTTCTTTTATTATATAATCTGTTGAATTACAGTAGTCTCCTCTCAGATAATATAAGCCTCAAATATAAAGAGACGACAATAAAATTCCTAACATATAAAGAATACTCCTGAGAACACTCCCCCTCAAGATGAAGCATAATATCAAGAATGCACATCTTGTTAGCATGTCTACTAATCGATTTCCACTAACCGCCTTGGTAAGAACATCTGCCAACTGATCATTAATCTACAAGTAGGGAGTGCACACTGCGCCTCCAAGAATCTTTTCTCTGATAAAGTGACGATCTATCTCAATGTGCTTGATCCTATTATGTTGTACCAAATTATGATTTATACTAATCGCCGATTTATTATCACAATATAAGTTCATTGGTCCTTTAACAGGAAATTCAAGTTCTTGAACCAGACAACAGCTCACACACTTCATGTGTCGTTGATCTGAATTCTGGCTCTACACTTGAGAAAGCAACAATTGACTATTTCTTACTCCTCCACGTAACAAGGTTGCCACCCACAAAAGTACAATACCCCGATGTAGACTTTCTGTCATCTTTAGCACCGACCCAATCTGCATCTGTGTAGGCTTCTACCCCCATATGTCCATATTTTATACAAAATTTCCTTACCAAGTGAGGATTTGAGATATCTCAAAATCATGTGTGCAACATCTAGGTGGAGAAAAATCATGTGTGGAACATCTTGGTGTGGAGACCTAGGAGCGTTCATAAATCTACTTATCACGCTGACTGTATATGAAATATCTGGTCTAGTAAGCGATAGATAAATCAACTTACCCACTAGTCGCTAAAAGCTGCCCACATCCTGTAGGGGCTCACTTGTCACATCTAACTTATGATTTTGCTCTATAGGACTATCAGCAGGTCTACCCCTTAAAGACCAAAATTTTCATGTCTTGATGTTTGTGTAAAATTGAATTAAAAACCTTGAATTCTGTGTCAAAACATCTCATTTAATATTTAATTATGTTTGTATATGTTATATGATCAATGACTAAGTGTTAGGAAGAAGAAAAAACCAAAACAAACAAAATTAGGGGATACTGGTCAACCTCCCTCAAGCCCGGTCGACCCCCCGTAGTGAAATCAAGAAAAAAATGTATAGTTTTTGGGCAGAGTGTGCAACACACCAGTCGGCTGCCCTACATGACCGGTTGACCATCAGGCCACCGGTTGACTGCCCATAGTGGAATTAGCCCAGAAACTTGTTATTTTTCTGGAATTCTGAGAATTGGAAGTTGCCTAGGACTCTAGGGCTTATAGATAAACTACTAACTCGTGGGTTTTAGGGTTACAAACATTCCAAGAGTTGTAGAAATCTCATAGAAAGTTTTGAGAATGATTTTGTAAAGGGTTTTGTTTAGGGAAGAAGGAAAGCTTGGAAGTGAAAGTCCAAAGTCATTCTCAAGCGAGTGATAGTAGGGAAGCGATCTTGAGAGCTAATATATATTGCTCTAATCTAATAATCATTATAAGATAAGTATTATAAGATCTAAAATTATGTTCACATGTTATCTTGTTTTGATGATTATATTACGGGTAGGGTTTGCATAATTTCAAGAGGGTTTAATGTTGATAATTTTTAATGGAATAAGGTATATTGGATTCGATATAGTACTGATTTTATGATTGAAATTGAAAGATGATATTGATGATTTATGCATAATGTTTTAATATGCATATATAATTGAACTTGGAGGAAGGAATGAATTCCGGGTTTTGTTCATGAATGAATATTGAGGAAGGGAGTTATATTGAATGGTGATTGGATCTAAATATTGATGGTTATAATCGATATTGTAATAAGGATCTTATGATCGTTTCCGGTATGATTATAATTATGAATATCTTCCATGTATGATTGTATACGTAAATTTCAAAAGTCTTTTTATAATGGACATCTCGAATCTTGCTGTACAATTATCTTCATTGTTATATGGAGTTTATTATTTTATGTGGGGACTATCCTCTTAATTCGGATAAATCCGGATTGTTTATTACCTTCCCGATTTATGAAAGAACCTCTGATTAAGAAGAAAAACAAAAAAAAACAAATATTTGAATAAAGTATATATATTTATTCAAAGGGGATGCCCCATTCCCATGTAGGCATTAGAGGGTACCTCATTGAGGTTTTTGTATCAAGAAAAGAGAAGAAGAAAAAGAGGTGGTCATGTTGAAGGGTTTACCTGATATTCTCCATTAGTAGGAGTCTTCTTCTTCACTGGGTTACTTGCCTTAGGCTTGCTGTGCTCCTACAAAAGAAAAGAAAAGGTTTCTCTCTCTCTTTTTCTCTCCTGGAATTGTGTTCTTCTATCTTTTCTTGTTGTTGGGAGTTACTTATGAGAAACTCCATTTTTTATATCTTTTAGAGAGTCATTTTTGGTCTCTCATTTGAATTCCTATTTTTTGGGGAGGTCAAAAAGGGTTTCCCTCCTCTTGAAGAGGGACATCTGTCTTTGGTAGCTAGTTTCCCTTATATTGGGACACCTGGAATGTCCAGGAGTCCTCATCTTTTGAGGATTCCATATTGGTTTCCCTTTTAGAAAACCTAGGAGGATAAGATCTTTCCTCTTTTAAAGGGAAGATACTTAACTTCCAAAAAAGAGAGGAGATTACTCTCCCTTTTCAAATGGGGTGCTATATGACACCCTTTTATTGGGGTTAAAGAGAGGATCCTGTTGCCCAAATAATGGATCCTAGAGGGAGGTGAATAGGGTCTTGGGAAATTAAAACTTCTTCCTGATCCCTTAAGCTATCTTTTAAGCAACTAATAAATAGGACAATTAAAGAACAACAATGTCATACCCAATAAAACAGTAAATTAAAGAGAATTAAAAGAAGATGCAAACACAACGATATGTTATTGAGATTCGGCTTTCCTCTTACATCCTCGCCTCAAGCTACCCACTTGAGGATTCAACACGATCCAATATTGCAAAGCCTTCTTCACGGGTGAAGACCAAATCTTTACAATTACAAGAGAAACTCTCTCTTGACTTCCTCACAATGAAGCTTCCCACTTCAATGACAAGAGTCACACCGAATCTTGATTTTGAATACAATGGATTTATGAAATATTTACAATCTGAAAATACTCCTTAAATGAGTTGGAAGATAACTAGAATGCTCACTAAGAATCTCTCAAAGTTTGGAGTTGAATAGCTCAAATTTAACTCTTTTGATTTCTAGGGTTTTTCTCAAAGAATGAATTAATGAATGCTTGGGAGTGATTAATAGAATGATCAAAAGTTGTAAGAGTTGTTATTTAGTTCATAAATAACTTCTATTTATATCCCAAGAAGAAATATGGTCGTTGGAGGTGCATTAAATGTATTTCGAGCCATTGAAAACTAGTCATTATGGTATTTCGAGCCATTGAAAACTAGCAATTATGAGCATTTAATGCTCTGTCGCAAGGAAATCAGTCGACTAGTTTACAACCAGTTAAATTCCATTGGCTATTAAAATCTCAGAGTCCAAATCAGTCGACTAGTTTTTATAACTAGTGACAATCAGTCATCTGATTCTTAAAACAATGCTTAAGAATGACACAGGGGATGAATCAGTCAACTGATTTTCAGTTTTTCACAGAAAATCCCTTCTATACAAGCCTAGATGATATGATTGATCTAATTGGTCAACTATCTTATCTTTGTCAAGATCATACTCATTAAATATGATGTCTTAGGACCTTATAATGATATGCATAAATGCTCTAAAGGTTTCTAAAGTCATTCTAGGTATTTGAGCTTTCAATTTTTCATCCTTTGAGGACTTTTTACAAAAGTCCTTAGATCTCTCAAACAAAAATGTAAAACCCTTAACTTTTTTAGTAAAGAGTCTTCGATAATCTTCAAGCTTGATCTTGGTTTGTCTTCTTTGGTTTCATCTTCATGACCTTCTTCATTTACCAAGATTGCTTCCAATTGAGTCTTGTCTTTTTGCACAAATTGGTATGGTCTTCAGCTTGTTAGGATGGATTGCTTTATGGCTTGAATGTGGATCATTTCTATGCTTTGTCTCAATTTCATGCTTTGTACCTTGGATAGTATGTTAATGCTCTTTGTAAACTGAATTTCACATAAGCTTAGTAGATGTATTAGTAACACAATGGTCATTTCATTACTGTGTTATAATCAAAATCATTAAGAATCCATATGGTTGTAACCTATGGGGCTAACAGATCCTTATTTTGGGATCCCCAAAAAGTAGCAAATGATCTTTTTTTATTAGGGATTCTCTGCCATGTGGTGGTCAAGTACTGACTGTCAGCCAGGGAAGGGTTGACTTAAGTCCAAAGCCTACTTGATCCGTGAACCAGGTTATTATTAAAAGGGGACTGACCTTGGTCAGTTCGCGGGTCAAAGAAAGGATGGACCATGGGCTTGACCCATGGTCTGCTTAGGTCCACAGCTAATTTGGCCACAGACCAAGTCTAATGAGGGCTAGCTTTGGCTAGTCCGCAAACTTGACTCTTAAAGTTTGTCCACAGACCGATTCTAAGATTCAATCTGCAAAGGTCTAACCAGGTCTGTCCACGAGGATAGACCCTAAACACGTGTCAGTCCCATAGGGACTGGCAGAAAGAGTGTTTGTGAGGCATTATTGCCCTGATACCAACAGTATATGCTGATGGGCTGATGGTAAGCCAGCCATTGGCCAACTGGTGCGTATGCCTTTGCAGGTAGGTGCATCATGCACCCGTCCTGTGGACAGTGATATTTCACTGTCCATAAATACCCCTCGGCTGAAAATTATTCCACTACGTGAAAAAGTGCTAAAAACAACGGCCAAAAGTCATAGTTTCAATGTATTTATGACTAATTTTGGCCGTCGCAAAGGCCGTGGGGATTGTAGACGTAGTTTTTAAAAACGACGACCTATAGCCATTGTTAGTTTATCGACAAAAACGACAGTCTATAATCGTCGTAAAAATAAATGGCAGCTATGGGCCGTCGTTTATGATGTTATTTTGTTTTTTTTTAATTATTAATATTAATAAATGATTGTCTTTAGTTGTCATTTTTGAAGAATTTTTAAAAAAAAATATATTTACTTTATCCTTGCCGAACCTGTCATTTTTACTTGTTATCTTCTACCTGCAAATTGATTTCTAATAAATTTCAACCCATCACATCCAACTTTCTTCTATACACAACAGAAATAGAAATGCATATTAAAAACTAACTTCATCATCTCAACATAGTTACTTAACAAATTTACATGCCAATACATCTTGTATCAAAGTTCCATAAAATAAAATGATTTCAAAATAACAAAAGTCAAATAAATTTTACACAATATTTGGGCCAAATAATAGTTTCGCCAATGGTAACATTTCCAAGTGTTCCCTCCCTTTGATATAAATCTGTATTTGGACAATAGATGTCATCTACTATAATGTTATATATTTCGGGATGTTATGCCGCATCTCCATGAATCCGTCCCAGTGCAACAATAGTCCCCCTGAAATTTTTTAACAAACATGTCGTGGAAATTGGGGGTGACTCGGGGAGAGTTAGCGAAGGTCGCCTTGCCTACAAACATTAAGAAGAGTTGATTTAAAAATAAAAATCGAAAGAAATCAATCTACGAGATTATTCGGCAAAGATATCATAAGATGTTAAATAACAAAAAAATTATTATTTGAGAAGAAGAATACATTTCTAAACAAGCTTATGAAATGTCAGGCTAATCTAATTGAAATTTTGATGGGCCCGGACTGCTGAATGGGAGTTCCATATATGGGTAAGCTGGGACTAAACCCAGACAACAATGCATTGTAAAGGGACACTATGAGATTAATAATTAAATGCTACAAAGAGCAATCAGATATATAATGTAAGTTGGGACTGAGATTGTGTCAGCAACAATCGGATATATAATGTAAACTTGTACTTTGGAAATCCAATCTGAGTAAACATGATCTAGTCTGAAATCTAATTCTGCATTAGAATATCATCTATGTTCAACCCACACCCATATTGTACAACAATATTTGAATATTTAAAAACTTTAATCAAACAACAATGGAAAGTATCTAGTTTTGTTTTTGATTTTTTTTTCCCTGGATTTTAAAGATGGTGAAAAAGCAAACTTGAAAGGATTTTTTGGAAGCCAGTTGGTTCAGAGTAAAGATCTAGTATATATATATATTTTTAATTTCTGGGTATTTATAGTGGGTTTTTCTGATTCTAGATTTCTCATCAAAGAGGGGTTTTCTAGTTCTAGGGGAAAAGGGGTTCCTTGTTTATACCTCTTTAGTTTTTGGTCTATTTTCTGTTGGGGGTTTTGTTTTTTCCTTGATTCCTCCAGAATTGTTACCTGTTCTTTGGTTTTGGTAGGAGTCTGGTTGGTTTTTAGACACCCTTTTCAGATATTTTCTTGCTTTTTTTGTAGAAATTATTTGTGTTGATATATTTACTTTTCATTGAGAAGTCATGGCAGCAGCTGATCCGCTGGGTTCTAAAGTTTGCCCATTTATTTTGGAGCAGAAATGGCAGGAAGATTGATGGTAATTGAACATGTTATATTTGGAAACTTGAATAATTTGATGAAAGATTTGTGTTGTTTCCCAATTTTCTTAACCAAATGACAAAGTCAGTTGCTCACTCTTCCTGACTAAATAGCCAAACCTCCCTGTACTTATGTTTTTCGTGTTTTCTTTTCCTAGGTAAAAGCCTGTTATGTTGTTATTACTTGTTTTCCCTTATTTAGAATACTAATCATGATAAAAATTAAGAAGACACCGTATAAGAACTCTCCTGCATCCAGTATAATTCAGTTTGTAACAAATTCCTACTAAGGTCCAAACCCATAAACAGAATATAGCAGATAGGAGAAACTTAGATCATATGGTTTTTGTCAAGGATAGCCTTGAGCATGCCCTCCCTGACATGGATAGCCTTGAGCTTGAGCTGTTTTGGATCTTTGAAGGGCAAAAATTTGCCTAGTGCCCAGCATGTGCTTATGCTGTGAGGCACAACCCATTTAAGTTTTGTCCGTCCTGTATTACATACGGTTTTCTCCATTTAACTCTGGGACATAACCAGTAATGTAAAGTATAAAAAAAAATATGTTTGTCCTAGAGATTTTGTCCAGCCACACTGGACATAACCAGTGGCCTATTCACTACCACTACAGCAAGAGAAGAAGAACCCCCTGAAGAGATTTTGTCCAGGCACCATGAGAGAGAGATTCTGAAGAGCTTCTGGATCTGAAACATGATTTTTTTTTCCTTATTTGTTTTTTTCTGCATAATTATGTTTGTCCTAGTGTAGTGCAAAAAAAACATAGTACAATTGCATGTGATGAGAATCATTTTACAAAAGAAAGAAAATTCACAGACCAAAAAGATATGAAGTGAAACCAGAAGCTTTTTACATTCCTTCACCAATAATGGAATTCTAGACAAAAGATCTAGTGGATGTGCATTGATTGTGGTTATTAAGGCTTGATAGTGCTCTTCCTATGAGATTTATTGCAAAAATATCAGCATGACCAGATGATGCAAGAATTTTCTCAGCCGTCTATTTTGAACATAGTAAAATTAAATGGTGAATGTGATCTCATCATTTTAATTTTTGGTCTACAAATATCTTTTTTCTGATCTATAAGCAGATATACATATTAAACAAGAAGTGAAGTATAGTGCGAAAGGAAGCTTAAGATATCTTAGGTAGGACCCATTAAATGGTTGAGATCATCTGAACATAAACTCAATTTTTGGCACAGTAGATCTTTTTAGTTTGTTGAACTTTCTCTAAGAAGTTCATGGCCCAAGTCCTAGAAGATTAAAGAGTTCAGAGATAATAATCGTATTGGTAACATCTACCATTTGATGGGTCCAACTTACAAAATTACCTAAGTTTAACCGAAATCATGATTTTTGATACAAATTTAAATTGGCAACCCTTACCTGTGAAGTACTACAAAAATTTGAGGAAGATGAACCCCTCATGTTCTCTTCAAAAATTGAAAGTCGCTTGCTAAGGTCCTCAATTTTTGACTCAAGTATTTTCTTCTCCCGTTTAGCAGCCTCCTTGTAAGGAGTTGACGCATGAATAGTGGTCTTAGAGACACCACTACCTATTCCCCTTACATGCCCCCTTCCATCACGACCACAAACCTGATCAAGTAACAGAAATTTATATTGAACGAGAAATTACAGTAGAAGGAATACAATACAAGAGGGGAGGAATGAATCACATACTTGTGCAACAGGATCATTATCTAAATTTGCATATCCTAGTGATGGATCCATGCTAATAATTTTTCATATTTCATCCTACAAAAATATATAATTAGCTAGAAAACTTATATTACTTACTTATTGATATTAAAAACTAACAAGAGTTTTTATTCTCACTATTTGTTGGCATGTGATAGGAAAAGGGCAAGTCTCATCATTCTTTGTGTGGGTGGTCACGTATACTTTTGTCCTTGTTACTGTTCCACTAGAGCTCTTCTTTTTCTGTAAAAGAAAATAAGCAAGCATTAACATCTAATTTAATGAATTATATGAAATTAATAATATCTCATATTATTACCAACTCCTCAGCAGTCCTAGCTGCTCCTCGTCTACCAGACGTGTGCGGGCTCTTCATATGCTCCTTAGAATACTTGCCCTTTGCCCGACGAGCCTTGTCTTCATCTGTTGAACATATATCAACAAAGTTCTCATAATCTTCTCCCAATCTTCTCTCCTCACCTGATGATGGAGATTTCTTTTTCGTTCTGCGTCCATTTCAAATTTGTCGTAATGTTTGTGGAGCTTGTGTTTCCAATTCTTCTAGGCGGAGTTGGCTTTCGCCAATACTGAACCTTTGAGTGATTGAAATATTATACTCGGACTGTGATCAACATTAGAAGATAAATCAAATTTATCAGTATAAAAAGAAAGTAAATTCTAATTACAACCACATGCACTCAACAAGACAATTCTCCAAATGAGTTCCTTGATTTCATCTGGCACTGCAAGCCAACTAGAGTATGTAGGTGGACAATGTGTCCTCGTGACCTTCCCCAAAAATTCAAAAATTTTGGGGTGCCAATGAACTGCCCATCCTCATTAAATTCCGCTAGCCGGCATTCATCTACACAAATAGTATAGTATAGTATTAATTAACCATTAATGACAAATACTAAGCAAATGAATATAATAAACTCACAAGGTTGTGGTGTCCTGCTCTGTCCAGACCCACTAGGTTGAGACCCACTAGGTTAAGACCTGCTTGATTGCTCCTCGCTCATTACTTCAATCTTTTATGACAAAACTAATACAAAAATAGAAGAATGAACACTATGAGATTAATAATTAAATTAAATGAATAAAGATGAGATTAATTTGTTCTTTAATAGCAACATAAAATTAAGGTTTAGAGCATAAACAGTAATAAATGCATTTTGGAAATGCAAATTCAAAGAAAATTTCTTGTCTAACATTAAAACCATCACAATAACTACTTTGATCTAATATAAATATGAGCCTTACTCAACAAATTAAACACAAGACTCACCATCTCACTGATCTGCTATGTTCAATTACATGTATTCTGTAGGAAAAGGTCTAACATGAGGATCTTAGCCTTCTGTTCTATAATAAACTTGGATAGATATTGAGTAAGAATGATGTTAATGGTTAAGAAAATATTCATATACTAGGAAGTTGAGTGCCCACTTGTTTTGGTTTACCAGATATATGATAAAATTGGCTGAAGGTACGGATCTATGAGAAGTTAGACCGAGTATGGGTCAATGTCCATCTGGGATCAGAAACCTCAGGACCCTTTTTTTTTTTTTTGGAAACAAATTCTACGAAAATTTTCATTTTGATATAATCATTTGAAAGATAAATAATGGGATTTTCGAACTTTTTGAAGGAGTCTGCAGCCCCTTCAAGGATAATTCTCATAAACCAGAAATGAAAATTAAAGGAAACAAAATGATAGCACCTAATAATCCTTACATATTTGTAAAATCTAAGAAAGATTGCATTAGCACATGATCCCATAAAAGTATGGTGAGATTAAGCTTGGGACAATTCTAATTAGCAAATCCAAATAAAATCCCCTTTCTGCAATATGGTGAGATTAAGCTTGGGACATAATTCTAATTAGCAAATCCATATTCAAATCCCCTTTCTGCAATATTAGCTACTGATTTGAGTGATTAAGTAAGCCTTTTCCTTCATGCATTGTGCAGGGAAACAGAGCTATTGAGGGAAAATCCATTACGCAATTTTCCTGCAAACAGTTTTCCTAGATGATCAGATATCATTTTTGTTCATGCCCATTGCGTTGTTGTTGTTTTATGGTTCCATGAATGGATCAGCTTTTACCTCCAAAAACTTGATCATACTTTCCATTTATTTCGTTTGCCATCTCGATATTTGGATTTTTTCTGGTTTCATTTTATTTTCTGAAACAATGATAAGTTGTTGATGCAGGCATTCGAGTGTCAGAATGTTAAATTTTGGTGATATGCTGTTAC